>JARCGZ010000004.1:18200000-28200000 GCA_029784005.1 Lenwebbia sp. NSW1173648
TTAAGATAATGCAATTCGATCAATCAAAATATGCGATCAAATATTGAGGATATCCAAGTTAGGTGATTTACCTAGGATGTAAGATTGTACTTTCCCAATTCGATTGGCACGGAACTTGCGAATCAAGCTCGAATTATTGGAGTCGGTCGGCTAGGAATTCACACAAGGTGGACCGGTGGCACGGCACGGGACAGCTCGGTATGAATTGTGTGGCTCATGAATGGCAATCAGTGACGAAAAGTAGCAGGCTCGTTGATGGGGTCTCAGGTGGAGGAATGAAAGCCACGAGGGGAAGTCTTCGCGTGTCTTGGTTGACCTGCAGAGGACGATAAAACAGAAAAGGAGAATTCTTCTTTTGTTACTGATCTCCCCTCCTTGCCTTTTTCTTCCCTGTTTGTGGACGTCACTTTTTGATTTTCAATATGGAGGATGTGTGTTTTCCCTTTGTGGCCATACCTTTAATGGTCCTCCTTCACTTTTCTCTTTGACTTCCCTGCGATATAAAGACCTCGTCCTTCATCGTTGGACGTCACAGGAGGCGGTAGCGGCAGCTGGTTTGTTGGAGGACCTGCGACGTTAGAAGGCGGCTCGTCTGGATTGAGTTCGCGCCGTCTCGTGGGTACTCGTATTCAGAGGTGCGGCTGCATCGTCTGGAAAACGTGAGGTTGATTTGGGACTCACTGGTTGAGAGGACGAGCAGCCGAAGTTGCTGAAGTGGTCCCAAGTTGTTTAGTCGTGGACCGTCTTGAATACCGGACGCGATTGGTGTAGCAATTGTCCTCGTACAGGTGATGCTCCAATCGCACGCTTATGGATGAGCGTGGAGATATGGCTGCGATTATGGGACTCGAATGACCTGCAAGAAAGAAGAAATTCTTTATTGAACCTCCTTCTCTCGTTTTTTTTTTTAGCTCTCTATGATCGTGTCTCTCTGTGGATGAATTCCTATGAACCCTCCTTTGCCCAGTGGTGGCTCTTGGCTTCGTAGGAGATGATGACTGCGAAGAGTTTCTCTCCTCTTCTCTCCCTTTCGTGAACTATGGTAGGGTGTTCTCGATTGTATGTGAGATCAGAATCTCTCCCTCTCTATCCTTTGTTTTTTTTCTCTCTCGCCGTGAATTTTTCTCAATGAATTGGCCTCCTTTCGTTGTCCGGTGGTATCTCCTTTTATAATAGAAAAAGTGCATCTTTCAAGGAGAGTGAGATATGGACTTCCCTTTTGTAAAAACTCATGCATATCTTCTTGATTTTTATTCCTTTTGGCTTGATTTCTTCCATGCCAAGGCCGTGATCCTTTATTGACTTTTATGATCAAGATCTCGAGTGAATGACTGATTTTCCACATCTTTCAGTGAAGATTCTCGCCTATTGGAAGGGCCATGACATATAATTGAGATTTATTAGCCGTATTGATCATATTTTGTTCAAATTCAGATTAACCTACATGCGAAGCACGTGTGATTTTCGGCCATGAGCTTGTTTCAATCAATTCCATTTCATGAGCCTAAACAAACTAATCGAAACCACAAGCCCACGTGCACCAGTCCAAATATTTCAAATAAGCTCAGACTATTCCACCGTCGCCTCTGGTTCAATGCAAAATGTAATGTGATGCATGAATGCTAAAGTTTAAAAATATGATTTAATTATTTTTTTTGTAGGAACTAAGATTAATTCCTGATTTTTTTATGAAAAGTAAAAAAGAAAAATCAAAATTTCGGTGTCAACAATAGTTTTCCGGCAAAAATTCTCATAACCCAATTCACATTCCTCCACACATGGCCGAATACACCATGGCCCCAACTCAGCAACCTTTGATAGCTTTACAAGCATACACGGCATCAATTCATTCAAGACCGCTATTGCATCAAATCGACATAAAACATGCCCATTGTCGAAAATTGTTCGACCGGTCTCTAGCAATCACTTTAGGTCAAACCTATCATCCCAATTCAGCCATGCCACACACATATAACATTCTAACACCCATCAAGCATCATTCAACCCCCCATATCAGATCTCGTTTTTCCCTCCTACATGCCCAAAACAGTCCCCAAAATCAAACTAAATCATTTCTAATCAAGCTCCTTAGTACCCCATAGTCCTAAGGTAAGATTAGAAGCCACTTACCACTCTTTTTGATGAAGAAAAGCCGACGGAAGGGCTGCAACTTCGCGCGACCAGCACTGCTCGGGGAAAACTCTAAGACCTCCAATCAATCCAATTCCCTCAGGTACGCAGGCGGTCAGAATCTGCCTCCCAGAAATCACCTCAAATCAGCCATGAAAACTCCTCAAATCAAATAAAATTGCAACCCTAACTCAGCCAACCCTAGTACCAGATGTCTAGAAGATCCCACAGAAAATTTGAAGCCAATCGGAGTCTCTAAGAGCAAGAACAGAAGCTTTACCTCAGCTTGGACAGATTCTGTCCACTCTCGGGTTTGGGGCTGGTTCGGACAAATGGGACCTCCAATGGACGAGCTACCACTTGGAACTTGTAGAGGAGAGGCTGAGGGTGATTTAGGTGGTCGGAGACCTTCTCGGAGGTGGCCGGAGGCGGCGCTCGAGCAGGACGAAACAGACGACAGAAACTGGTCGGGCAGGGTCGGTCAGCGACCTTTGCTCACTCAAACCGCTCTACAAAACGAACGGCTGAACCAAATTGAGCTCATAATATATCATTATAACGGGAAGAGAATAAAATTTCTATTGATGGGTGGAACGTCTCCATCCGACGTCGGATGACAAAGTTATGGCCGAAACAGTGGAGGGCTTCGGAACTGGGCGGGTGAGCGAGCCGAGCGAGATAGTGCTCCGAGAGAGAGAGAGAGTGATTTCAAAAAATTGCCAAGAGGAGGGAGAGAGGGAAGGCTTGAGTGGAGTGGTTCATGGGATTGGGGGATGTGACATTAGGAATAGTGGCTTGAATAGTGCAAGTTGCTGATGGGGTTTTTGGGGAAAATAAGAGCACATGGGGAATTGGCTTCTTGCAAGAGTTCTTTGGACCATACTACCTTTGGATATTTTGGTCAAGAGGGTGAGGGTTGAAAGACCAAAATGCCCTCATCTAATTCCAAAGGTCTAAACAACAACTCGGGGGTAAAATAGTAACTTCCACTCTACAATCCAAATTTTCACTTTTCTAATTCATGTGGAGCGCTACACAATCTATACTATCCTCGATGAGACAACGTCCAATTTATTTGTATTGGAATCCTTAAATGTCCTGCCTCTAATTTCGAAGTCCACTTCGCGCTCAAAATCGACCGATCGCAATTTCAGTACATCTCAGACTAACGGGCAGCTCTTAGGAGTTACGCGTATCGACCCGTGATTATTGTCACGTTTAAGAATTATTCGAATCACGGCGACCTTGGTTATCATGTAATTGTGAGGGTAATTGCTAGTCCCAAAAGGACGCGATCGTCAGGAATCAGTTCAGAGTTATTCGCAAATTATGCTATGGTCAAGCGGAATCACCCGCGAACCAATTGCATAACACTAGCAAATCGTTCTGACACTAATCTTAGATCGGCCAGCGATGGTCCAAAATATACCCTCGACAATCCTTATGGTCAGGGTACCACTCCGCGGTCGAGTTCTTTAGTCCACGTACTTAGATTCCATTTAGCCATCCCCTTTTGGTCAGTCGACTCTAGAGAGATCAATTCTAAGCGAGATTACTGAAATATATCGATACTCATTTTATTCATTCGTAAACTTTGAAATAGGGTCAGAATTCAGAATGTCACAATATGAATAAGGGAAATGACACCTCAAGTGTCAATATTTGTGTATAGAACTCACTTTGATGTCAATTTTTTCTTTTTGGATAACCGAAGTGCCAATTAGGAGAAAAAAACGAGCACTTAAGTGCCGACGACGAGAAATTCTAGGCAAATAGTCCACTTGGCATTTTTTATTAATTTTTTAATTTTATGTGGATTTTTCTTTTAAAAAGGCAATCCACTTGTCAATTTTTTTTAAATAATTCCATGTGGAAATTTTTTTTTATAGAAAATTCACTCCACGTGGACTGACTTTTACAAATTAAGCAAATTTTTTTTTAAAAAGTTAAATTAAATTAAAAAAAAAAGTTGAAAAACTTACAAAAAAAAAACACAACTTCTTCGCACAGAGGCAAGGGCTTGCACAGCCCTCGTCGCCACCACCCCACCATCGCCGGCAATGGCCGGCGAGGGTGGGGGATGGGCCGACGGGGATTCGTTGAGCCTCGGCCATGGCCGGCAACCCCCATCGGTGATGGTGGGGGCGGCGGCGGCGAGGGCTATGCAAGCCCTTGCGGCTGCAACTTCTGTTTTTATTTTTTTTGAATTTTTAGCTTATTTTTATTTTTTTAATATTATGTAGAATTATTTATTAATTTTTGGCTTTTTTTTTATTGGTGACTGGGATCCTCCGGCGAGCCACGTAGACGACACGTAAGATTTTCGGCGACGCTCACGAAGTTGGCACTCAAATAATCGTTTTTCAAAAAAATTGGCACTTAAGTGATTCAAAAAAAAATATTAGCACAAAAGTGAGTACCGTATACAAATGTTGGCACTTGATGTGTCCTTTTGCCTATGAATAAGGTGTATACATATAAATGTTTTGCACTATAGGAAGCGTAGCTATGGATGTCATGGTTCGAGCCTAAAATGATCTACTTAGCTCAATCTAGTGTTTTAGAGATTTTGACATGCATACATGGGTATCTAACCTTTGAAACGCGTTGGAACTATCAAGTAATATGCCGATAAAGTTGATGAACACATGGAAAGGACTAGAGAAGGTCATGGCCATGTATCAATATATTTCGAAGCTTAATCCTCACCTAGCTAGAACAAGTGTTTAACATGACATGGAAATTCAAGTCTAAAGCGCACACATGATCATGCGAAAACCTTGCATGCATGTTTAGAATGGCTTATTGTTGGATCTAGCAATATCACCTAGAGGGGGGTGAATAGGTGATTTCGAACTCTTTTCCAGATTTAATAAGGAAATTTATAAAGGATTCAGAACATAAACTGAATATGATCAGTAAGAGAACGTGCAGATAAACTAAACACAGCAAGATAAGTTTAGGGAAAGAGAAATTGCACGCGATGATTATAGTGGTTCGGCTTTAGCAAGCCTACGTCCACTCTCCCACGATGACAGCCGATCGGCCGGATTCCACTATGAGTCGTTGAAAGGTTACAAGCGTTGTCACTCCAATCGCTCTTACAAATGAACATTTCAAGACAATGAATTTTAAGCTCACAAGAACAAGAGAATGTGTTTTTGAACAACTCAGCACTTTGGAATTATAAGTTCGTGATATCCCTTCAAAACAGTCACTATTGATCTTCTTTATACTCCTTCAGCCTTGAACTAGCCGTTACCAAGGCCCTTCAAAGGATCGCTCCTCAATCTCTGATTGGACGTCATCAATCCTGATTGACGGAGACTGTATATGGAAAGATCCAGTGGCCGTTGAAAGTGAATCTGAACCCTTCAGATTCAGTCGCCCATACAACCAAATCTTCAGTTTCCATAAATAGAGTTCATCCAAATCTCTAAGATATCTTGTCCACGGAAGGTAATATCCAATCGCGGATATTCTCCTGATTTGATTAGAAAATAATCCTGTCAATCAAATCTTACAAACTTCCATAACAAGGCGCGGTCAGATCGGAAACCTGCCAAACGTGGGTCTTCAGAATCTAGTAGCGAGATATTGCAGAATCTGAACGTTGTTCAGAACTAGTCTTCTGAACCAGAGAGACTCTCTGAATCTGAACAGATTGGAACAGTGACTCTGAGTTTCTGTAAGATCCTTGCTGACGTGTCACATAAATCTTCTAGAGATGAGTCTTCAGATGCAGCATAGACCTCCTTCTGAAGGCTTCAGATGCAACATAGACCTCCTTCTGAAGTCTTCAGAGGCAGCACCGACTTCCTTCTGAAGTCAACTGAGGCACCACGATTCTCCATCTGAATGTAGGACTTCGACTATCTCAGAAGCAAGTGTGCGACGACTACTCCTTGAGTCTGAACGCCAGTCATGGAACATTATAGGCTTTTGTTCACATGCTCATGCCTGCAATAATAAATTATTTGTATTAACCAGATTCTCTTACAAAAAGGATAGTTTTGTCAGAATCAAAATATTCAGAGGGAAGGTTTTCTCAATAATCTCCCCCTTTTTGATGATGACAAAACATTCCTTAATAAAAGTTGGTATATATAAGAAGATTGTATGAAAGTTAAGCTCGGAAAAGATTTCAATAAAATATGAATAAAGAGTGTGCATCTGAATATCTGCATCTGAATATATAAGATATGCATTCTGAGTGATAGAAGGATATCACCATATGTTGTATACGACGTTGAATTCATTTGAAATCGTTTGAGCGCATGAGTATAATTTGCGCGCGTATGTGTGCATCCTGCAATATGATAATGATGAGGTATTTTCTCCCCCTTTTTGTCATCAGCAAATTACACATACATGAACGGAGATTCACACAGATATTGTAAGAATAGCGTAACATTCAAAGTGCACATAAAAAGAACATCCGACAGATATAAAAACAAATACGGACAATTTGAAAAACAATTTCAAGATGACGGAGGTGGGTTTTGTTTTGAAGAGGAGGAGGGAACATCAACATGCTCTTCATCATCTTTCTGAGCAGCTTCAGCAGATTTGCCCATATCAGCAATGTAGGTAGCAAATTCTTTGAGTTCCTGCATCTCTGGAACTTCTTTGCTGATCCTTTCATCTCTGATCAAAGTATAAGTACCAATGCTGGCCATCTCAGAGCAGAAAAGGCGACAGTATTTATGAAGTATTTCCTCAAATCTGTGCAACTTCTTTTCAATGTTTATTTCCATCCTGTCCATCCTCTGCATAACTTCTACCCGAAGTTTTTCAACTTCCGTCTGAACAAGACTTTGCGAAGCATTCAGTGTCCCTGCAGAAGTCTGTTGGTTTTGTTCTTCCACCATCTGAGCTTTACCCTTTGAAGCTGAATCCAGAATTCTCTGCGAGTTTATCTCCCCCTGAATCTGATCAGGTGTTGAGTCTAGAATGATTATAACAGGTTCAGCGGTAGTTGATTCAATTTCTGTGGGTTGCTCTTCAGGTATTTCCACTGGAAGTTGTTCCTTCTGAACAGCACTTTCCTCAACAGCTTTTTTCTTCTGAATAGCAAGTTCGACATCAGCTTTCTCCTTCTGAATAGCAGTCAGAACCTCTTCAGTCTGAACAGCAGATTCTACAGGTTGCTCCCCCTGAATCTGAGCTGTTACAACAGGAGTGACTTCTGTTGATCCTACAGTTGTGACCACAAAGTCATCAGATTTATCAACGTCCATGTCCTCAGGTGGTGATGAGGACCTCTTCTTTTGTTCTCGAGCAACCAGAACATCAATAGTCGTTCTGTCATCTAGTTGCTCTTCCATTATCTCCACATATGCACTTGTAGCAAGCTGAGCTTCTTTTTCTGCTTTTTCACCAGTAGTTTCAACAGCTTCTACATTTTCACTCTCATGAGTCTTATGGGGATCCTCTTCTTTGTCCATAGGATCCTCCAGCTCATTTGCTATTTCACCAGTTTCTTCAGCTTCTGAACTGATGTTTCCTTCTGATAGCACAGTAGGAGTCCTCTCATCATCTCTGGATGATACACTTTCTTCTTCTTCTGCTTCCTCTTCTTCTGAAGACTCACTCTGAAGAGTGGTCTGTTTTCCTTTTGTAGCCTCTGTCTTCCTTCTTTTTGCAGATCTCTCACTCTCTGCATTCTGTTCTGCAAACTCAACCAAGACAGCCTTTTTGTTCTTGTTGATCCAACTACCCTCAGACTATCTAAAACCCATCTTCTGAATCATAGATTCCCCAGCTACCATTAACTGAATTTCATCTTGAAGAAGCTTTCCAGGAATCTTGATATTTTGGTAGGACATGATCCGATAGATCAACCCTGCATAGGGTAGTTGTCCTTTGGTCTTTTGGACAGTTCTGTACATGTGGAGGAGAACAGTATGTGCTAGCGAGATCTTGCAGCCATTCAACAGACCCCACATCAGCTTGGCTTCATATTTCGAAATGTCAGTTTTTGAAGCAGCCTTGGGTCTTAAGCTTTCAATGACAACCTTGTGCATTACAATGTGCTTCAGGGGAAAGTCATTGTAAGCAATGTGTGCCTTGGAGTCTCTAGAGTAATTCTCTTTTCCAGTCAGAGAACTGTAGGCATCATCAGGTTGCACATTAATGGGCATAAAATCCATTTCCTCAACTCCCATTAATTTTGCCAGCTCCTTAACATGCAGATGATACATCACTCCTTCAACCGTATAAAACAAGGAATCAAAATTGGTGAAACATAAGCTAGAATAAAAGTAAGCTGCCAAATCAGGAAAAGTTGGCCTCCTTGCAGTTGCAAAGTCCCTCAACTTCATTTCCTCTAGATGCTTCCTAATAGGGATACCAACCCTATCAAAATACTTAAGATCAAATACCCTGTGGGGTATAACTCCTCTTTGCTTCATCATCTCGAATTTGTCAGAGTGCAACTGACTTGAAAACAGTTTGCTTTCAAAGTTCTTGTCCTTGGTGACCCCTCTGATTTTCTTAAACTCTTTAACCAACACATCATCGTCGTCATCAGGCCTTCCCTTGGTTTCACTTTCTTTAATTACAGCCTCCCTGATAACAATGCTCTTAGATGGAGACTTTTTAGGGTTAGAGATTTCAGTTTCTACAACCTTTTCCTTGCCCTTCCGAGATACATTCTCAGGAACAATAGTGGCAATAGGTGTCACAGTTTGCAGAGGAAGTTCTAATATGGCAAGAAAGTCTTTCTCGCTTGCAAACTTGTAAATATTCAGCAGCAACTTGACGTTTTCGTCACTAGAGCCAGTGTTCTTGAAAGAATCATACAGAGGTTTTATAGAGAGAGCCAGGGCGACTCTTTCATCGAACTCAGACTGAGACAAACCTGATTCCTTCTGAGCAATGTGTCTTTCTTCTTCATGATCAGACCCAGAGATATCAATGGATTCGGAGAGACGAGCTTTTCTGCCCTTCATCAGCCTTGACGATTTTCTTCTCAGACTAGCACCTTCTTTTGCTGCTTTCTTCATGGTAGATGATGATTTCGGAGGCATAGATGAGAAGGTTGGAGTTTTTAGAAAGAAAGATTTGGAGTGAGCGAGAAGGAGTGTAAACAGAGAGAGAGAAATTAGTTTTTAGGGTTTGAGAGAAAATTGCGATATTTGATGGAGGTGCCGGTTCAGAGCCTTATGAAGGTTTTGAAAAATCGTAAAGCGGTTATTTTAGGAAATAAAATCAATTTAAAATAAAATCCAACGATCAATACAAAGAAACAGAATTATTCCAATCAATCAAAGAGGCATATGTATAGAAATTTGAGAACGTAAGATTTAGAGAACGTACCTTGGATTCTTGCCTTATCGAGAATTTCTAAATATAAAGAGGTGTAAGATGAACTAACCTTGCTTCTGAAGTACTTAAAAATATGCTTCTGAACAAAGGTTATGCAAATTTGCTTCTGAGCAGTTTTGGTTCTGAGCTATGCTTCTGAGCTGTTTTGCTTCTGAGCTCTGCTTCTGAGTTCTGCTTCTGAGCAGTTTTGTTTCTGAGCTCTGCATCTGAGTTCTGCTTCTGAGCAGTTTTGCTTCTGAGCAGTTTTACTTCTGAGTTCTGCTTCTGAGCAGTTTTGCTTCTGAGCTCTGTCAATTGAGTTCTGCTTCTGAGTTCTGCTTCTGAGCAGTTTTGCTTTTGAGTTCTGCTTCTGAGCAGTTTTGCTTCTGAGCTCTGTCAATTGACCTGTACTCAATATATCTTAAGAAAAAGGATTAGTAATAGCTAATTCGTTTCGGATAAAATTGAAGGACTCTTTCTCAAGAGGTTTAGTAAATATATCCGCGAGTTGATTCTTTGTATCAACATACTGAATGTGAACATTTTCATTCTGAACATGATCACGAATAAAGTGATGTTTGATCTCGATGTGCTTCGCTCTTGAGTGAAGAATAGGATTCTTGGTTAGATTAATGGCGCTTGTATTGTCGCATCTGATCTCCACATTTGAATCCTTAACTCTATAATCTCTTAGCTGTTGTTTTAACCATAGAATCTGAGCACAACAACTTCCAAGAGAGACGTATTCTGCTTCTGTTGTACTAAGAGCAACTGTGCTCTGCTTTTTGGAATACCAGGAGATAAGCATATTTCCCATAAGTTGACAGGTTCCTGAAGTGCTTTTCCTGTCAATTTTATATCCGGCGAGATCTGCATCTGAATATCCCTTCAGAATGAAATCAGAATCCTTTGAGTACCAAAGACCATAAGCTGGATATGTTCCAATATATTTGATAATTCTTTTGATTGCTGTAAGATGCGATTCTTTTGGACATGACTGAAATCTTGCACATAAGCAGACGCTATAAAGAATATCTGGCCTTGATGCAGTGAGATATAGAAGCGATCCAATCATACTGCGATAAAGCTTCTGATCAACATCTTTTCCTTGTTCATCTTTATCAAGCTTAGACGAATGAGACATTGGTGTTTCCGTCTTCTTGCAATTTTCTAAGCCGAATTTCTTGATAATTTCAAGAGCATATTTCTCTTGATGAATGAATATTCCTTTCTTGGTTTGTTGAATCTGAAGTCCAAGAAAGAATCTTAATTCTCCCATCATGCTCATTTCGAATTCATCCTGCATTGCTTTAGAGAAGTTCTTGCATAGATATTCATTAGAAGAGCCAAAAATAATATCATCGACATAAATCTGAACAATAAGAATATCCTTACCCTGCTTCTGAATAAATAGAGTAGTGTCAACATTACCTTTAGTGAACTTCTGTTCAGATAGAAAACTGCTTAACCTTTCGTATCAAGCACGAGGTGCTTGCTTTAATCCATATAAGGCTTTCTTCAGGGAATATACGAGATCCTTTCTTCTTGGTTCCTCGAAGCCAGGAGGTTGCTCGACATAAACTTCTTCTTTAATGAAACCGTTTAGGAATGCACTTTTCACATCTATCTGAAACAGTTTAAAGTTATTGTAACAAGCATAAGCAAGAAGTAGCCTTATGGCCTCTAACCTGGCAACTGGTGCATAGGTTTCATCGTAATCTATTCCTTCTTCTTGAGAATATCCCTTTGCCTTTGTTTCTAACCACCTTTCCTTTGTCGTCCATCTTGTTTCTGAACACCCATTTTGTTCCTATTACAGGACGATTTTTGGGTCTTGAAACGAGCTCCCAAACATTATTGATCTTGAATTGATGAAGTTCTTCTTGCATGGCATTTATCCAATTTTCATCAGTAAGAGCTTCTTCAATCCCTTTAGGTTCGATTTCAGAGACTAATGCTATATTGCTCATTGCTTCCTTGAATTTCGATCTGGTTTTGATTCCTTCATCTAAGCTCCCCATTATTAGTTCCTTGGGGTGACTGGATTTATGTTTCCAGTTTCTGTTGAATTTCCCGTCTTGAGCATCATTTGGATCATTAGAATCAGACGGTGTCACCTCTGTTTCTTCTGCGATTTGTTGGCTTGTTTCTTGATTCTGAACTTCTTCAGAAGCATGATTCTCTTCTGAATTTTCTTTTGGTTCTGAACCTTGATGAAGAGACGAAACTTGAACATATTCAGATTGATCATTCTGAGTCTAAATATTTTCATCAAACTTGACATTCATTGATTCTTCAACACATCTAGAGTTTTTGTTGTAGACTCTGTATGCTTTGCTCGTGGTAGAATATCCCAGAAATATTCCTTCATCTGACTTCTCATCAAACTTACTAGCTCGATCATTTGCATTTTTTCAGAATGAAGCATTTACAACCAAACACACGGAAGTATGCTAAATCTGGTTTTCTCTCTTTAAAAAGTTCATAGGGAGTTTTCTCAACAATTGATCTTAAGGAGACACGGTTTAAAATGTAACATGCTATTGACACAGCCTCTGCCCAGAAATGAGATGCAATTTTACTTTCGATCAAAAAAGTCCTCGCCATTTCTTGTAGAGAACGATTTTTCCTCTCCACAACCCCATTTTGTTGAGGTGTGTAAGGAGATGAAAAATTATGCTGAATCCCAAACTCATCACAAAAATTAGAGAAGCTTTGGTTTTCAAATTCTCCCCCATGATCAGTTTTGATGTAGGAAATAGAGTAACCTTTTTCATTCTGAATCTTTTTAGAAAATTTTGAGAAGGATGAGAAGGCATCATTTTTGTGTGCAAGAAATAAAACCCATGTGAATCTTGAGTAATCATCAACTATGACAAGGCAGTATTTCTTACCTCCAAGACTTAGTGTTCTGTTAGGACCAAAGATATCCATATGAAGCAGCTGCAGAACACGATCAGATGATACATGATTAATAGATTTAAAAGAACTTTTTACCTCTTTCCCAAGTGTGCAGGCTGAGCAAAGCTCTGATTTCTCAAACTTTGATTGTGGTAAGCCTCGAACTAGTTCCTTGGATGATAGCTTCGAGATGTGTTTGATACTGATGTGTCCTAGCTTTCTGTGCCATAGTTCAGATTCATCCTTGATAGAGATGAGACATTTGATGTCTTCATAATCAACATTCAGAAGGTAGATATTTCCATGACGTCGACCAGTGAAGGTTTGCTTCTTGTCTTTGCTAACACCTGAGCATTCTGAGTCTTGAAAACAAATTTGATAACCAGAGTCACATAATTGACTAACTGAAATCAAATTGTATTTGAGTCCTTTGACAAGAGAGACATTGTTGATCGTGAGATTTTCGATTTTTACAGTGCCTTGGCCAATCACTTTGCCTTTATTCTTTCCACCAAATGACACACTTCTACCATTGTAATCTGAAAGTTGTATGAAGTTTTCTGGATCACCAGTCATGTGACTTGAGCAACCACTATCCAGAAACCATTTGTCTTTTCTCTTCCTTGGTACCTGCAAGTGGGAAGTAACTTACTATTTCTTTGGTACCCAGTTTTTCTTGGGTCCATCTGAGTTAGTCACAATAGATTTCTTTCTATTAACAGGTCTCCATACCATCATGCAATTATTTCTAACGTGATTTCTAGCACCACAGTTTTCACAATGCATTGGATAAAAGAATTTTGTAAAATGCTTTTGAAAATGCCGTTGATATGCAAATTTGGAAGGTTTACGGGAAATCCTGTCATTTGTTTCTGGAAACTTATTTTTGAAATTATTTTCCTTTTTGAAACCAAGACCAGATTTGTTACCATACGAAATTTGTCTGGAAATAATGTTTTCCAAATTTTTTGAACTTTGGGAAAATTTCTTTGAAGTATTTTCAATTTTGGTTTTCAAGGAATCATTTTCTTTCAAGATCAAATCACGATTCTCCTTGATTTGATGAAATTTCCTTTGCAAAAATTCAATCTTGTCTTTTTGAGAATCATTCTGTTGTTTTAAGGATGAAATTTCCTTTTTCAAAATGGAAACCTTTTTGAGAGCTTCTTTATAATTTAAGCACAACTCATCAATGTATTCAGAGACTTCATCTGGCAGTTCAGAAGGATGTACCTCAACATCTGAATCTGAATCTGAATCTGACTTTGCCATAAGACATATGTTAGCATAGTCATCCTCGCTGTCTTCTGAATCACTTAGAGTTTCTACTTTCAATGCCTTTTTGTATTTCTCATACTTGAACTTGTCTTTCTTCAGAAGCGGACAATTTGGTTTGATGTGTCCTGCCTTCTTACAATGAAAACAGATTACATCTTTGTCTTCCTGTTTGTCATTGTTTGATTGTCTCTGATCATTCTTTTTGAATAATTTCTTCCCTTTGAAGTTTCTTCCTCTACGAGCCATTTTTCTGAACTTCTTCACCATAAGAGCAAGTTCTTCGTCGTCTTCATCTTCATCATCTGAATCTGGCATTTCAAAATCAATTTCAGATTTTAAAGCAATAGACTTCTTACCTTTTGAATCTCTTGTTTTGTTAGTACGCTCAGTCTCATATGACTGCAAGGTTCCGACTAGCTCATCAATAGATAGAGGTCTAATTGTTTGACATTCCTGTATTGATGGCTTGATGTAATTCCAGTCATCTGTAAGTCCTCGAAGGATCTTTCTGACTTGCATCGGTTCTGCTACAGGAGCGCCTTGTCTTGCAAGACCACTTGCTAGAATTTGAAACCTGTCAATCATTTCAGCAATTGATTCATCGTGCTTCATTTTCAAAGCTTCGTAATCACTCAGCAGAATGCTGAGTTTTGTTTCTTTCACTCTGTCAGTTCCCTGATATGTGACATGAAGTCTATCCCATATAGCTTTGGCTGAATCTTCTTCTGCAACACGATTATATAGAGGAATGGATAATGCGCAGAAAAGTGCATGCACAGCTTTAGAATCAAGTCCTTGTCTTTTAGCTCTTTCAGAATCTGACAGTGTTGCAGTAACATTTGTATTGTTGTTTCCTTCATTTCCAGTGGAAGGGGTTGCTGTTACATTAGGAACTACTCCATTTACGACAACATCCCACATCAGATCATCTGATGCCTTGAAGAACCACTTCATTTTGTTGCACCACATATTGTAGTCTTTCCCATCAAAATAGGGTGGTTTGTTGCTGAAATGTGCATCACTGGTTCCCGTGAAATTGTTGCTAGACATGATAGATCGTTAGCTCTGAAGTAAAACACTTCGAAATAATGAGCAACCAGGCTCTGATACCAATTGTTGGATCTAGCAATATCACCTAGAGGGGGGTGAATAGGTGATTTCGAACTCTTTTCCAGATTTAATAAGGAAATTTATAAAGGATTCAGAACATAAACTGAATATGATCAGTAAGAGAACGTGCAAATAAACTAAACACGGCAAGATAAGTTTAGGGAAAGAGAAATTGCACGTGATGATTATAGTGGTTCGGCTTTAGCAAGCCTACGTCCACTCTCCCACGATGACAGCCGATCGGCCAGATTCCACTATGAGTCGTTGAAAGGTTACAGGCGTTGTCACTCCAATCGCTCTTACAAATGAACCTCTCAAGACAATGAATTTTAAGCTCACAAGAACAAGAGAATGTGTTTTTGAACAACTCAGCACTTTGGAATTATAAGTTCGTGATATCCCTTCGAAACAGTCACTATTGATCTTCTTTATACTCCTTCAGCCTTGAACTAGCCGTTACCAAGGCCCTTCAAAGGATCGCTCCTCAATCTCTGATTGGACGTCATCAATCCTGATTTACAGAGACTGTATATGGAAAGATCCAGTGGCCGTTGAAAGTGAATCTGAACCCTTCAGATTCAGTCGCCCATATAACCAAATCTTCAGTTTCCATAAATAGAGTTCATCCAAATCTCTAAGATATCTTGTCCACGGAAGGTAATATCCAATCGCGGATATTCTCCTGATTTGATTGGAAAATAATCCTGTCAATCAAATCTTACAAACTTCCATAACAAGGCGCGGTCAGATCGGAAACCTGCCAAACGTGGGTCTTCAGAATCTAATAGCGAGATATTGCAGAATCTGAACGTTGTTCAGAACCAGTCTTCTGAACCAGAGAGACTCTCTGAATCTGAACAGATTGGAACAGTGACTCTGAGTTTCTGTAAGATCCTTGCTGACGTGTCACATAAATCTTCTAGAGATGAGTCTTCAGATGCAGCATAGACCTCCTTCTGAAGGCTTCAGATGCAACATAGACCTCCTTCTGAAGTCTTTAGAGGCAGTACCGACTTCCTTCTGAAGTCAACTAAGGCACCACGATTCTCCATCTGAATGTAGGACTTCGACTATCTCAGAAGCAAGTGTGCGACGACTACTCCTTGAGTCTGAACGCCAGTCATGGAACATTATAGGCTTTTGTTCACATGCTCATGCCTGCAATAATAAATTATTTGTATTAACCAGATTTTCTTACAAAAAGGATAGTTTTGTCAGAATCAAAATATTCAGAGGGAAGGTTTTCTCAACACTTATTACCTTCCTAAATGTAGACCACGAATGTGGCACGCCCAATGATCGCCGTGACGAGAACTAGAAACACAATACATCATAGAAGAGAGTGATTAGCACACACCTGATTTAGAATCCATCGTGACTTGATGTTGAACGACGGCGAACTCAAGCGCTTCTCCTCTATTCTCTCTCAGAGCACTGGCCGAATGAAACAACCCCTCTATGAACGAAAAGGTACATTCTGCTTTCTGCATTAGAGGGCTAGAGAAGGGACTTGAGCCTATTTATAGAGTTTTCGGCCATTGGCCCTCTCATTATTGGTCGAGCCTAACTCGGCCCACACTAGCCAGCCCATATTAAACCGATGAAGAATCCTTATATCTTATTTTATTAGACCAATCCGTAAAACGATAAATAACAATTTTAATTAATGTAAGTCCACATAGAAAAACTCTTATATTCTCCCACTTGGGCTATATTAATTGAAACTGTACTGTATGTGCGCACCTTTATGCTGGTCTAGAGATATTCTTAACAGTCTATCTGATCCCATAAAGTTTCAAATACCGAATCATGACGGTAACTACATCAATAAACACAGAACCTTCCATGGTCACGAATGCCTTTAACTCTACTGATATGGATTCAATATGGTAGTGTGGCAAATGACAACACCTCACAAAATAGTGATTCTTTATGTGTCATCCCCATTGTCGATCACATTCTCTCTCCTTATGTGACACGAAACCTGATGTGCCACTAGAGAATATCTTTATTGTTCCAATGAACCTACATATGTTTTATCCTTATAGTTAACTTTACCTTATGTGTAACAAGACATATCATCAAGGCTAATAACTAAATGCCCCTAGCCTTGACTCAAGGTTTACACAATGCCTTGAGATTTTCACAAGTTATATGTATTCAACATGATAACCATGCATTCATAAGCACCTTATTGAATGCAAAAGAGTTGATACATATCAAACATTGTTACTAATGTAACAAACACAGATATAAACTTTATTAGAGCAAAACCAAAACAGCTCCCATAGAATAATAGCATCCCATGATGCTTCTAAGTAGGGGTGATCGGTTCTCGGTCCGATCTGGTGTCCCTCAAGAATCGAGAATTGGATCGGCGGTCCCGGTTCCCAATTTTCAGAACCGGGAACCGCACCAAACTGGTTGATTCAGTCCGGTTCCTAGGTGGTCCAATGGAATCGATAAACTATCCAATATCTCGTTATAACCCAAAACAACACAACAAAGAATCATGCGATGGCGCATCTTACTCTCTAAACAACAAAAAGACAGCTTTTGTAATCTATACGAAAGTTGCAAGTGCAAATCCAAAGTCCCATATCCACTATTGCACTTCAATCATCCAGAACAGGACACGCATAATGAAGTCTCAAAGACCATTAGTTACTTGGGTTTAGTGAGCGATAGGATTCTTGAGTCTGCTTTCTCATCACAAAATAGAGTGGCGTTTTGCGCAGCTCGTTTCCATTTCAGCAGCGTAGAAGGGTTTGCATTGTTTGGGATTAATAAAAGTATGGATGGCGAATACTCCATGAAAGTTTACCTCAGCAAATCACGAATCATTGGCCACCGAACGTGATGAAATAGAATATTTAGTTTTATATCATTTTTAAAAAAAATTGATCGGTCCGAGCGGGAGGTCCATCGGTCCGGTTCCCCCCCAGAACTGAGAACCGGACTTCCCAGACGCCGGTTCCATTTTTAGGAACCGAAAACCAGACCGAAGCTTCCTTGGAATCGAACCAAATCGACCGGTCCGATCCGGTCCCGGCGGTTCTCGGTCCGGCCGGTCCATTATGCTCAGCCCTACTTCTAATCCCATACAAATGACATATCATAACAGTGTCTCATGATGCTTCTAAGAGCGAAGATCTTTTGTTAGTAGGCTAGCAACCATATCATTTGTGAAATTATACTCTACTGCAATGTCACCATTCTCAACTATTTCCTTTTATGGTAAAAAATTTGACTGCCAGATGCTTAGACCCCTTAAGACCTCTATTGTTGTTAATAAACAACACTGCAGAGCTAATGTCACAATACTACTATATGGGTCTATCCACAAAATCAAATACGACCAACTCCATAATGAGGTTTCGGAGCCTTATAGCTTGGGTAGCAGCCGAAACTCATGCTATAAACTCCTCTTGCATGGTAAAGGATGATCTAGATTTATGATTCTCACTTTTCCATGATACTGCGCCTCATACTAACATAAAGATGATCAACTTCTTATCATCCTAGCAGCCAGCAAGGTCTGCATCCAAATATACTTATGGCTGCAAGTCATGAACATGTCTGTAAATCAGCATATAGTCCTTTGTCCTCCTTAAGTACCCCAAAATCTTCTTGGAAGCAACCTAGTGATCGTATCATGGATTTGACTGATATCTGCCTAGAAGTCCTAATGCAAAAGCAATGTCTGGTCTAGTGCGAACTTGATCATACATGATGCTTCTAAGTGCTCTAGCATACGGTACATTCCTCATTTGGGCTTTCTTAACATCCGTATGAGGACACTATAACAGATTCAGTTTATCATCCTTAATGACAAGACCATTATCTAGAAGCTTTCTTGAGACCATAAATAGACTTTTTAGTCTACACACAAGCTTACGTAAATCATCAACTGTAAATCCTTCGCATTGCACCATATAGAATTCCTTATCAAGGTCTCCATTCAGAAAGGCAGTTTTAACATCCATCTGGTGTAACTCCATACCAAAATGAGCTACTAATGCCATGATCACTCTAAAAGAATCTTTAGAAGAGACTGGGAAGAATTCCTTCATAGTATACTCCTTCTCTCTATGTGAAACCCTTGGCTATCAGTATGGCTTTAAACTTCTCAATCTTTCCTTTCGAGTCCCTTTTAGTCTTATACACCCATTTGCAGCTGATGGGCTTGCGATCTTCAAGCAATTCAACAAGCTCCCAAACACCATTATGTTTCATAGACTGTATTTCGTCTTTCAACGCATCCAACCAATGATCTGACTGAGGACAAGAAACAATAACTGTATAAGTCACAGGATCAACCACACAGTCGATATTGTTGTCATGCTTTCCCAGATAGACCATATAGTCCAGTGGTATAATTGATTGTCTTTGCCTGACAGATCTTCTAAGTGGAGCTATTACAACCTCATCATGCATTTGTGGGGCTTGAGGAACTTCATCAAGATATGTCTCAACAACAGGATCCTGAACCCCAACAGAATCAATTTATGATGTGGGAGGTTCCACGATCGTTCGTATAGGCGAAGAAAACGACACCGTAGTCCGTACCTTACCATTATCCTCAATAGTCTATGAGCAGCTACCTCTTCGGCAATATCAAATTCCAGAGACTTCGCTGTCTGTGATTCCACAATTCTTGTGCCTTCATTGGGATTATATATCCAATACCCTCTTCAAATGATCTAGGTAATATACAAAGTAACACCGAATGATTCTAAAGTCCAACTTATTTAATGTTGGAGTATATATCTTTACTTGTGCAGGACAACATCAAACCTTAAGATAGTTCAAGCTAGGTTTACGACCATTTCATAACTCAAAAGGAGTTAATGGAATAGCTATAGTAGAAATGTGGTTTACAATGTAAAGGGTTGTTTTCAAAGCTTCACCCATAGAAAATCAAGTAAGTTGGTTCTACTAATCACACTCCGCATCATATCCATAAGTGTACGATTGCGCCTTTTCAGCCACACCATTTTGTTCATTACTCCTAAGCATAGTAACTGAGCTACTATTCCAGAATCCTTCAAGTACTTGACAAATGGCCCTTTAAGATGTCCAGTATCGCCATGTCTGCCAAAATACTCACTACCTCAGTCATTCTAACAACCTTTATGACCTTTCCTAACTATTTCTCGACTTTAGTTCGAAAAATCTTGACCTTATCAAGAGACTCAGACTTTTCCTTCATCAAGTATAGATAACTATATCGAAAATAATCATCAATAAATGTGATGAAATTAAAAAAATTCCACACAAAGTAGCCATATAGGGTCCACTGATATCAGTGTGAATGACTTCCAATAGGTCAGAACAGCGGACTACAATATTTCTTCCTTATCTTAGTCGTATTACCCCTATAACAGTTTACGCAGGTCTTTAGGTCACATTTAAGAGTAGGTAGAATGTCAGCCTTTATCTGCCTTTCTAGTCTTTCCCTAGAGATGTGACCAAGACGTTTATGCCACAATATATAAGAATGTTCCCGAGTTAGAGGCCTTTTGGAAATAACCTTTTCAGCCATATAAGTGACGTATATATCATTAGGAGTTAAACACAATATGTACAATCCATTGGAGATATAACAGCACCCAACCTTATTTGAATTAAAGAATATAGAAAAACCATATTACTTAATTCAAAAGGGTAACCACACATGTCCAGACATAATACAGAAACTAAGTTCTATCTAAATGAAGGTACATAAAATATGTTTCTTAACGTCAAAATTAAATCCAAAATCTGGATTTAAAATGACATCTCCCGCAAAATCAATGTCGACTTTATTGATGTTTCCTATGGTAAGCACTAGTTCATCCTAATTTGACTTTCTTTGATTGTCCCTGTATGGTGAACGCAACATGATTGGTTGCATCGCTATCTAGCCACCACGAACTGAATGGGACTTCTTATAGGTTGGATTCACAAATCAATGCCAAAGAATGATTACCTGTACGCTCACACTTGGATAACCAAGTTTTAAATTCGTCATAGTCTTACTTTATGTGACATTTCTTCTTACAAAAGAAATAGCAGTCACCATCCTTCTTAAAGGATGCTTTCTTATGACCCAAACAGTCAGAATGACCAGTAGTTTCATGATTTCCTTTATGAGTATGATTTTCAAACCTCTTACTCTGCTAGTCTACCATCTTTATGATGTAATCTCTAACACTACCAGAACCATCAAAACACGTGTTAAAAAAATCCTTACAGATGTATCCCAATCTCAGCGTTAGATAAGACGTAGTTCCTAGTCTCCAAGAAACAGTTCCCAGTCTCTAAGACCTCCATCATTTGTCTAGCAGGGTAGCTAGCGGGCAAAACACTTTTCAAATGTTCCTGAATGGATCGCTTTGTAGATAACAAGCAAATCTGATTGCTCTTTTCCCAAGTAGCAAAATGTGGTTTTTGAGGTTCCAAAATGATCTTGATGAGATCATCCGGCTAATCCTTAGTAAGAGCAATATGAACATCTACCAACTCCATCCCAAATAGAAAATCATCTATCCATTTCTTAAAATTTCAACTAGAATGAACATCAATTCTAATAAAGTTGCCTATTACAGAGAATGTGATTGATTTAACAAGTAATGTATACAGTTAGCATCATGCGAGTACTGTATAACTTGAAACCATATAATTACACATCTTGAGGGTTACATGCATCGTCATGTAAATCACCTTTGGGCAGAATACATGACATGCAGCTATAGACTCTCCACATGACAGCGATCATGAGAACATATTCCAATCTACGTGAATCACCACCTTTTGGTGTATGAACCACTAGGAATTAGTCACTCATCAACCATATGATGTACATGTGACCCTCTATGAACAGATAATGTGTAACTTGAGATCGAATAAGTACACATCTTGAGAGTTACATGCATCATCATGTAATCACCTTTGGGCAGAATATATAAAATGTAGTTGCATACTCTCAACATGACAACGGCCATAAGAATATATACCAACCTTCGGGAACTCACCACCTTTGGGTATATGAACCACTAGGATCAAATAATTCTCAAGCACATGTTGTACATGCATCCCTCCATGAACCAATACATAATTATCTCCTTTGGGAGTATGACCACGCATTAGAACATGAGACATCCCACCACAATATGAGATTGCTATTTCTCAAACCAATCAAGTGTGCCACTTTTGCTGTCACTACCCGATTGAATCCTTGAAAATCTCTCGTACCAGGAATATAAACCTTATGCCTCACATTTATTATATACATGTAATCTTAGACTTGATGACAGGGGCAATTTATCACTAAAATCGTATGCGATCCCAATTACATTGCTCCATTCATTGATACACATCAATGAATTAGCTCTATACATTCTGTATGTGGTCATAAACATGTGAGCTAGCATTTTTATTTCCGAAACCACATGGAAATATTTAAAAAAAATGCCAAAATACCCTTAAAAATACATGTACATAGGGTTCCTTATGCATTTTTCTAAACTAAAAAGCATCAAACATGTAATAGAAATATGCCACAATGTAGAGCAGGACCTTACGAACGCAACGCCATCGACCACACTCCCAACGGAGACTCCACGCGTCGTCTAAAGGCTCGGGGCGTCAAGGTCACACGCTGCACATGCAGTGCACGTGCGGGGTCCCTTGTCCGGGTCAAAAAACGGTCCGACCAGTTCTCTGATCTAACCACCGATCGGTTCAACCGGTCCAACCGGTCCAACGTCCAACCGGTTCAACCAGTCAACCGGGTAGGGTCAACAATCGGATCAACCCGGACACATGTCAATGACGTCAGCGAGACGGTTGACCAAAAGTCAACCGAGGCGTCAATTTGCGCCTAGGCGTGTGTTTGCCACGCGCAGTCATCTCCTAGCGCGTATCGGCTCGTGCGCCGCCATCCGGCGACCTTCAGCAACATGTGACCACTCAAAATGATCGGCTCTCCATGCCCTATCCGACTATGTAATCAAAATAAAATTTTACCGAACAAAAACACACAAAAAGGACCAAAACAGTACGACTCGACGGTGGCCGTCGTCGCTGTGGAGTGTGGGGGCGCGTTTGGCATTTGTCGACCTCCACCGGAGTCGTACGACCACTCATTTTTCTCGTATCGACGAGATGAGTCCGAATATATAATAGAAAATGAATTTCATTGAACGAAAATTTCGAAAACATGTCGACACATAATGGTTTCCATTCTCGATTAGGCGGCTCTGATACCAAATATAGGCCATGAATGTGGCATGCCCAATGATCGTCGTAATGAGAACTAAAAACACAATACATCATAGAGGAGAGTGATTGACGCATACATGATTTAGAATCCATTGTGACTTGATGAGGAACGACGACGAGCTCAATCGCTTCTCCTCTATTCCCTCTCGGAGCACTGGCCGAATGAGACAACCCCTCTATGAACGAAAAGGTACGTTCTCTTTTCAGCGTTAGAGGGTTAGAGGAGGGACTTGAACCTATTTATAGAGTTTCCGGCCGTGGGCCATCTCATTATGGGTCGGGCCTAACTCGGCCCACACTAGCCATCCCATATTAAACCGATTAAGAAACATTATATCTTACCTTATTAGACCAACCCGAAAAACGGTAAATAACAATTTCAATTAATGTAAGCCCACATAGAAAAACTCTTACACCTAATACCTATCTAAGTATTTGTAGTCATGCGTTAAATTTCCAAATTAGACAATTAAATCTGGAATGCAGAAGGAACGAATACTAGATGTGCCAAACTGTTGATTGAGCTAACAAAGGATAAGAAAAACTAATTCTCTGCCTCTCTACCTTGACAACACGCCCAAAGTAGAAAGAATAAGCCCTAATCTCTGACATACCATGATTTACAAATTGGCCAAGCCATAAGGTGTAATCACTGTTGGAGATTTCTGATATAATCATCGAATCTGGATTTTGACAAACTGAGCAAGCCATTTCTTACCAGGAGGCATCCATGCCAAGATTAAGCAATTTGAGCAAGCAAACAACTCTATGTAAACCCTCCATCTGCCCATTTCTCAGATTACACACCCCTCTTAACTCCCTCTCTCGTATCACTTGCTTGAAACTCTCTCGTATCACTTGCTTGAAACTCGACTAGAGAGAACTCTGCCAAATCTCACCCATACACCATTCTAACCTTTTTTTTTACCCTTTTTTGTTTTTTTGGTCAGAACCTTTTACCCATTTTAAGCCTCCATCAAGCATAGCAAGCTTGGGCAAAACTTCCATCTGACTATAGAGGTGAAAAGGAACTCAATTTCTTGGCCACCAAAGAGAGAAAAACAAGCAAGCTCAGATTTGAGGTAAGGGAAACTTCTTAGGTTGAGTATGGTTAGATCCCTCTAGTGGTCATCAAATCCTTAAGGTTACGTTTAGTCGTTTGGACCTTTTTGTAAGATAGGATAAAGTCGGATAGGAGAATGATGGGTTTTGTAGTATCTTATACAATATTTGGTAAATGTCTGGATATAACCTTCATTAAACACAAATTCTTCTTTCTCTCCCCCTCCACCTTTGCGCTATTGTCATCAACCCAACATGGCCGTTGCCTTCTGCCGCCACCTGTCAAGCCGCTGTTGACATCACCTCCCCTCGCTGTGCCATTGCCTCACCTTGCCTTCCGCCACCACCTCTGAAGCTCACGAACACGTCATACTTCTATGGATAAATTGAAGCATAAGGTCGAATGCACGGCTCGATTTCTTTTATTTTGGTGAGGAAAATGCGCTGTTGAGTGAAAGACTCCAAAAAAGGTGGAAAAGTGTACGTGTAACAGAGAGGATGCGCAATTTGTGACCAAGAAGAGACGATGAAGGAGAGCTCCGCCATCACACTAGATTTGGGCAAAGGTGGATATGCCGATCGGGAAGCTCCGGTTGTGGAATACAATCTTCTAATTATTGATGTCGATCGCCGTGGTCGGAGGCGATAACAACCACGCAATGGTTCGAGGCGCCAGTGGTTGGTTATTGCGGTGGTGGTCCTCGCGTGGTAGTAAGTTAAGAAGCTCTGGTTGGGGAACACAACCGGTTGGCATGATAATTAGAGGCAACAACAACTGCTTCAATGGTATGAGGTGACAACGATCAGCTGTTGCGGTGGTTGTTCTCGTGCGCTTGCCGGTATCTACTATGGACATGAGAAATCCTACCCACAGTTATCACATCTCCACGTCGATTTTTTTATTCGAGTAAAATATATCATATCCTGACTGATATCCTAACCAGCAACCGTAGCCTAAAATCATAGCCTATGTTTACTAAATTAGTTTATTAAGTGATTTGTCGCTTTGTAAGTGGTTATTTAAGTTAGTGGCGGTTTAAATACCCAACGGGACTTTGGTCATAGTCAAGTTTTGGAGAGAATGTTAGAATGTTTATGATGTTCAAAGTATTTTGATTCAACGATTTAAAATGGATTTTGACAACAAGTGCCACGAGCATTTATTAAACACTATAATAAGAAAATCCATTATTTTCAGTGCATTATCTTTCTGCCATGAGCCCACTGATAATAAAAAAACGTTCCCTTGTTTAGAATGTGCCCGGGGTAGTCATTAACAATATCCTTTAAATAGGAAATGATAAAATTACATATTTCTTCAAGATATTACCCATATCATCATATCATAACTAAAAAGACCGGATACTGTGTAGCTTTGACAATTTCAAACTTTCAATTATAATTCGAGGAAAAACAAAGGAATGCAGAACCTTATTGTGAGTTAGATCGGGTAAAACTGAGTTGACTGGACCCGATCCGGAAATTACAGGTCAAGATCGGGTAGGCCCGCTTTTTTTCCAGGTTGGGAAGAAAAAAGATCCACCCATACCCTATTTTTTAGGATGGCTTAGGCAAGTTCTCGAATCCGAGTGCCTCTTTGTCGGGTCTAATTGCCACCGCTATCCAAGACATATACTCTCTTTCTCTAGTAATTCCCTAAAGCATTTTTCCCCATTGTACCGGTGAGTGTTGTTAGCGCTGGGGAGAAATGCTTCGATTCCATTCGACCGGTACACCTTGAAAAGGTGAAAACCTCCAAAAGTCAAGGTCTATTCGAGTTGTCCATTAGGGACACTCTCCATCGAAGTTGGATGAGGGATGGTGGACGAGGCTGTGCAGCTCGTGACGTCGGTGAGTGGGGCCTCGCAACGACGGGCGGTGCAGGGCGAGGACTAACGGTGCTTGACAAGCTTATGCTGCAACAAAAAAGAAAGGGAGAGGGGAGGCGAGAAAGAAAAGAAAACGGTTAGATTATAATGTTGGGGCTATTCATTCCTCCTAATCACAACTTTGATTGATGAGTTATGAGGGAGGGACATGCATCATTCACATGCAGATCTAATCAAAATTAAAGGCTCCGTTTCGTTTCGAAAAAAAAAATAACTTTTAGGATAATATTTTCTCCATTTTCCAGCGTTCGGCGGAAAATAAACGAGTTAAGAAAAATATTTTCTTTCATAGAAAAACACCTTCAAAAGTGAGGAAAATGATTTCCTCTTTTTCAGAAAAGGGCGACATTTTCCTCCATCTTTCCTTCTTCAACTCTTTCACATTTTTTCTTTTTATATTTTTTAAATTGAAATTTTAATTTTTTTCAATTTTCAATTTTTTCTCTTCTTCTTTTTTTCCTTCTTCTTCGGCTAGTCGTCGGCTGCAAGCGAGCGAGGCCAAGCCTCGCCCGAGGCCGACGAGTTCGACCTCGCCAACCTATGGTGAGGCAAGGCTCAAGGGGAGAAGAACAAAAAAGAGAAAAAAAATAAAAATTAGAATTAAAAAATAATAATAATAATAATAAAATTAAAATTTAGTAAAAGGAGTGCATGGAGGAAAATCAAATACGGTTTTTCATACCAAATGGCAAAATATATTTTTCAGGTCATTTTCAGGTTTCAGCCGAATACAGGAAAATATTGTTATTTTCCTATAAAATGATTTTCTAGAAAATATTTTTCAAAAACACCTCATTTTTCGCAAAACGAATGGAGCCTAAGTGGAGATTGTTCATGTTTAATGTGTAACCCATCAATTAATTTGAGGTGTGTGTGGAGAAAGTGTTTCTCCGCTTAGGAAGGTAGGAAAATATGGCTTTTTAAATTTTAGGTAAATGACAACCCGAAGGATGGTGATTGTGCAAAGCAATTCCGGCTCACCCATGACCCCGTGAATTCTTTTTTGAAACCGGAGACTTGTATAACCAGTCGCAATCTTTGCAAAAGCCTGTGTTGTTCAAATAATTGGGCTAATGAGGTAAAAGAAACTAACAAGATACGGAAAGAAAAAAAAAAAAATCCTTGGTGAGAAGTGTTGACGCCTCAAATTTTGTCTCCCTTTTTTCAAAAAAATCCTTAAGTCAACCGAGGGTTGACCGAGACTAGACCGAGGTTTGATTGATGATATACAAGGCATGAAACGCATTTGGAGCATAAAAAATGGTTTGCACTCATCAAACAAGTCTTTTGATACTTACACCGTTTAAAGCATGTCGCCCGCTTTTTCAAAGTGAAGGGAAGTTCTAGATCTCCCGATTTCAATTGCACATCATGAAACTAGAGATCGCATACGTTCCCAGCCATCAAAAGTTGAGTCAATCAGATGTCGAATGAGAAAGTTAGGACAGGTCTTATTTCGATCAAACCCTGATACTTGTAAAAGGTCTTAAAGCCCAAAATCATAATTAAAAGTCTTTGAATCGAACGGAACATTTCATATCCCTAAGTTGTGGTAAGTAACGATTGCCAAAATGTCAAGTCGCTGAGATGACGTCCGGTTCATACATTCAAACAGCTTAAAGATCACACGATTTGAGCGTCGAACGGGCACGTTATGCCTTGCCTCAACGGGGTGAATGATCGCTGATTTTGGGCTAAGGAACCACCTTGGCTTGAAGGCCCTGCGAATGGTAAATGCGTGAGTAGCGAAATTGACTTGTCATTCCTTATTCAAAATAATGGGAGTTATAGTTGTTTATAGTTAATTGATTATGAACTAGAGTCACACAGGAATCAACACATAATAAGATAATCCAACTATGAAAGACAAATTACAAATACAAGATTCATTAAAAACACGTACATTTGCTAATAAAATACCAGAGTGAAAACAGAAATTTCATGACTATACTCGGTCTGATGGCACAGATCTAAGCATGCCCCCCCCCCCCCCCCCCGGGCCCCTTTTTTTTTTTTGTCGGAAAAAGCTTTATAGACGAAATATTAAGAGTTCGTACATAAAGAGCCCAAGAGAGGGGCGTCTAAACAGAGGAGATCCCAGAGGGGTTGAGGTGGTCTAGAGACCCAAAAAGCTGAGATACAATTTAAATGGTGTGGTTTTGCCAACCAATCAGCAACCAAGTTTGTACTCCTACTGGAATATGCTACCGAAGTATTGCCGTCTTGAGCCAACAGATGTTGGGCTTCAAGGAACAGGGTTTCCGTCTCCCACCCCAGCTCCGCTTCCCCATTGACTTCAGATGCTAAAGGACAACAGTCAGTTTTGATACTTATCTTTGTGTCTTCCTCTCTCTTTGACTCCAGACGCATCCGCTCTAGAAACTTCAGGGCTTCCAGCAAAGCCCTCGCTTCCGCTTGAATTGGAGAGCAAGATGGAATTTTTTCAACAAAGCCGTCGATAAGGGTTCCGTTGGAGTCTCGAAGCACGCCTGCAATTGCTCCAGCACTAGGGGCACCACCTACAGAAGCATCAATATTGAGTTTCAGGTTAGATCTTGTCGAGGGGGGGGGTCCATTTTTGTGGAAGATCTGGTCTATTTTCAGTAAAGCTTTGATCTTTGCCACTTGATTTCCTGTAGCTTCGTATAATTGCCTCCGCTTCACAGATTAGGGTTTCTGAATATGGCTTTCTTCCTTTGAATACTGAATTATTTCTTGGCTTCCGGATACACCAAAGAACGATAGTCATACTGTCAAAGAAAGGAGAAGTGTTAGGGTTCTCGATCTGATCTTGGAGCCAAGCATCCATCCTTGTACTGTTTGGAGGGGGGGGGGGTATGGCCCGAAAGTCTTTGATCTTGCCAGATCTGTTCGGTCCAAGGACAAGAGAAGAAGATATGTTCAGTGGTTTCCACTTGAGAGTCGCAATGAGGGGCAAAAAGGCTGTGGTAGGATTCTTCTTCTGAAAAAGTTCTCTCTAGTTTGTATGGCATTCTGACACATTGCCAAGTGAAAATACGCAACTTTGGGGGGATCTTTGCTTTCCAAATTCTATTCCAAAGATTACCAGAGGGTTGGAAGGAAGTAGAAGCCTGGTCTGTGCTTGGTCTCTGATTTTCTCTCGAATCGTGTTATAGGCACTCTTGACAGTGAAAGAACCAGACGGTTTTACTATCCAAATTAGTTTATCTTTTCTGAGGAAAGGGCTGATAGGGATCGATATAATTTCCTCTGTTAGCTCCTCGTTGAACATACTTCTGAGGGTATTTTCATTCCACTTTGCTTCCTCTTTAGTGATCAGATCCGACACTTTCCGCGATTCATTCTTGTTTGCTGGGCCACCAATCACACCCCTTTTTAGCCATATGTCTTCTCTAATGTTTACATTTTCTCCATTACCAATTGACCACCTAACTGACCCTGCGATGGTTTCCCTTCCATATAGGATACTCTGCCATCCCCAAGAAGGTCTGGTACCCCTGGCCGCTTGTAAAAAATTTTCATTTGGGTAATACATACCTTTCAAAATCCTACCCCAGAGAGAGTTTTGGTTCTGAGAAAGCCTCCAAGCCTGCTTTCCTAACTTGCTTTGTTGACAGTAATGAGGTCTCTAAATCCGAGACCCCCTTTATCCTTTCTTGTTCTCAAAGTATCCCAGTTTCGCCAATGCAACCCGGTTCCCGTTTCATTATTTTTCCACCAAAATAACACTATCCTCTTTTCTATTGATTTGTAGATGGATACTGGAATTTTGAAAATCGATATTGCATATTGAGGAATAGCTTGCACAACTGTTTTTAGCAGAATTTCCTTCCCCGCCTTTGAAATCAAATTTTCCTTCCATCCTTCCAGTTTCGTGTTGACTCTTGCGTTGATCCAAGAGAACATTTGTCTCTTGGACTCCCCTCAATCAGATGGTATCCCCAAATAACTCCCTGTTTTCTCAATCACTGGAACTCGTAGGAAGTCTGCTAGATTTTTCTGAAGCCGTCTTGGACAGCTTGTCCCCATATAGAGCCCAGACTTGTTAAGGTTTATCTCTTGGCCTGAGGCCATACAATACTGATTCAAAATCTAAGCTAAATTCTGACATTCTGTCAAGTTCCCATCTAGGAAGAAAATAGAACCATCCGCAAAGAGTAAGTGAGATAGAGTTGGATAGGATCTATTTAACTTTATACCTTTGATTGTTCCATTATTTTGCGCCTTCCTCATTAACATCGAAAGTGTATTTTCCATGAGGATAAAAAGATATGGAGATAAGGGATCTCCCTGTCGAATTCCTCTTGATGGCTGAAAGTAAGGTAGGGGCTCTCCGTTGAATTTCACACTAAGAGTCGCTGAAGTTACACATGTCGTAACCCTGTCCACCCACATCGAACAGAAACCCATCTTTAGGAGGCACGCTTCTAGGAAATCCCATTCCACCCTATCATATGCTTTCTTCATATCAAGTTTCAAAACAGCTTGGAATCTTTTCTTTCTCTTTCTCACTCTCATTTGGTGCAAGACCTCTTGAACTATAAGAATGTTGTCTTGTATTTGTCTCCCCCCCCCCCCCCCCCACGAAAGCACTTTGTTCCTCTACAATAAGGTCAGGCAACCAGCGTTTTACTCTATCCGTCAAGATCTTTGATATGATTCTATAGGCAAAATTACAAAGACTGATCGGCCTAAATTTATCAAGGCTTTCAAGATTCTTTACTTTGGGAATCAAAGTGATGTGTGTTCTATTCAGGTCAGTATTCATACTCCATATTTCGAAAAAGGCTTTGATTTCCTCAAATAATCCCATCTTGATGCTCTCCTAGTACTGTTGATAAATAAGCCATTCAGTCCATCTGAGCCAAGGGCCTTTAAAGGACCCATTGCAAAAATATCGGTGGATTTCTATAAGTGTAACTTCAGTTGACAAATCTGTGTTCATCTCTTCCGTCACCAAAGTTGGGCACTATTGAAGCATTGGGAGAAAGTTTCGTTGCCCTATTGAATTATATAAACCCTCAAAGAAATCTGAGGTCATTTCTTTCAAAGTTTTTTTTATCTTTAACCCATATGTCCTGTCCAGGTTGCTTAAGCGTAAATATCCTATTTCGCTGCCTTCTTTGGATAGTAGTGGCATGAAAAAATCTAGTATTTTTGTCCCCCCACCTCAGCTAGTTGATTCTAGATCTTAAACCCCAGTATATTTCCTCTCTTCTCCATAAATTTTCAATCTGATCCAGGATGTTTTCCCTGATGCATTTGTTCTGATTTGCATTTCTGTCATTCGTCACCTTTTCAAGCACCTCTTTCAATTTCTGGATTTGAGACTTGTTATTTGGGAAATTCCTTTTGCTCCACTTCTCAAGCGCCCCTGTTACTTTTTAAATTTTCGGCACCAAATCGTCTCCTTTCCTTTCAAATTCCTCCCAGGTCTCTTTAATAATGATCCCACACTCCTCACTTTCCAACTAAAAAGATTCAAATCTGAAAATCCTCTTTCTTTTAACCCTTTCAGCAAATAAAGATAAGAGAATAGGGCTGTGATCTGAACCTATCGCTGGCAATGCAAAAGTCTCGACTTGTGGGAAAGTTACTCTCCAGTTCAGATTGCAAATAGCCATGTCAAGTCTTTTTTTAACCAGATTTCCCTCTTCTCTGTTATTCGACCAGGTAAAAGCATAACCCTTACTCTTAAGATCCATCATACCACAACTGTTTAACAGCTCGCTAAAACTCTGCATTCTGTAATTGTCTATTTCTCTTCTCCCCACCTTTTTCCAAAAGTACAAAGTCTTATTAAAGTCCACAATCCAGACCCATGGGAGGTTAATCCACCCCTTAAGCAATTTAATCCTCTCCCAGGTTTTTATCTTTTGCTGTTAGGTTGCTGGTGCATAGATTGTGTCATTCTAAAGATAATCCCTTGAGCTGGGTCATCGTATTGGATATCAATATACTCCTCAGTGGCTGCCATAACCTGAACCCCTAATTCTTCTCTTCATATCATAGCCAGACCTCCACTTAACCCTATTGGATTCACAACAAAATGCTTCTGATACTCAAGTCTTTGTCTCACCCTCTTTATTTCACTGAGGAAAATCAGATTGGGCCATTCTTGAGCCACTATGGCTCATAAAACTTGAACTGTCAAAGGTGTGCCCAACCCTTGATAGTTCCAAGCTAAAATACTCATTTGTAACCCAGGGGCTTATTAGGGCCAGCCACCACGGCTCGTATGTTTGCTTCGGGCTGTTTTCAAAAGAGGGTTCAAAAAAAAAATCACAGATTTGGATCTCGTTTGCCAAAAATTACTAGTTTGGGTCCCGTTCGGCGGTCTGACCGCCGAACTATTAGTTCGGCCGTAGGGTGGCCGAACAGAACCCAGTTCGGTAGTTATGACTCAACTTCCCCACCGCTAGGGGAGGCCCCCTCTGTCGCAGCGCCAGACGCCTGCCCCTTCACGTGAAGGGCTAGGCGCATTCAAAAGCCTCTGAATGCCTGCAGGCGCTTGGCCCTTCACGTGAAGGCATTCAGATGCCTCTGAATGCCTACAAGCGCTCCGTGAAGCCTTCAGGTTTCTTATACAAATAATAGAGGCCTGAAGGTGAACACGGAGAGAAAAACAGAGAAACGAGAGATAACCGAGAGAGAAAAGAGAGATTTGGAGGACGTTTGTCGATTTTCGGCGTCTCCGTATCCGTGGTCATTGATTCCGGCGACGTTTCCTCACTTTCGAACTAGGTAACGATTCACTTTATAATCTATTTTCTTCTGCCCTTCGCGTTTTTCGTTTCTTTTTTGTCATGTTGATTTTTCATACACGGCAGAGAAGTTAGAGCAGAAGAGCATAGAAGTTAGAGGAGACCCAGTATTCGGATTCCCATCTCGACGCACGCACGCTTTTGGCTCAAGATAATGCCTATATCCTTGTTAGTGTTAATTTGAGCACGTTTTGGTGTGAAAAACATGTTGTTTTAGTGCTGTGTAGTCACTGTTGTTGTTTTGTGCTGTTTGGTCCGAAAAATATCTTGTTCTTGCACTATATATATATACGCACAACATTTTTAGTGAGATGTGTATCGACATGCAAAATAGATATAGATATATATATATATATATATATATATATATATATATATATCTATTTTGCATGTCGATACACATCTCACTAAAAATGTTGTGCGTATTAAACTCTATTTTCATCATGATTTTTGAAATTTTGGATTTTCAGAATACTAAAGAATAACTGAATGTACATGTCCCACGAAAAATTTTGTGCAAAACCCTGGTTAGATCTGGTAATTAAATCGGACGGTGTAGATTTGGTCTTCTGTTAAATCTGAGCAGTTGGTTTTGGTCGCCTAATCCAACGGACGTGGGCTAGCCACGTGGGCAAACTTGGACCGTAGGATCTATTTGTAATAATAAAAATTTCCTAGAATATAGAAAAATCAGAAAAATTTGAAATAAAAAAAAAATACTCAAAACTGTGTCGTTTTAGTCCCGGTTCAAACTCAAGTGAATTTGGGCCAGCTCTTCGGGTTTGTGAGTTAGGTCAAACCGACCCGCTCCAGAAAATGAATAGAAAAAAAGTAATGAAAAAAGGGAAAAAGAAATTAGAAAACAAATAAAATCAAATAATAATAATAATAATCACAAAAATTAGGATTTGGTCAATTAATTGACTAGATCCTATTCTTGATGATTTTGATCCTTCATTCCTTTCTAAATGACGATTCTACCCCTTATGAGTAAATCGCCTCAGAATCATTTCAAAAAAATTTTAAACATCACAGAAAATGGGGGAACAACCACATTCAACTGGTCCAACCTATTTCAGTTGATTTTGATTTTTCGAGTCTTCGAAATAGAAAATTGGCTGTGAAACAGCCGCTCATGCCCTAAATCCGTAAATATTTTTAAAGAATACCTAAATTCTTAAATATTTTTGTGACCCTATTTATTTCATTTGTTATATTGATAGTTATAAGGTTAATTTGTTAATGTGTAGGGAAAAATATTCATTAAATTATAGATGAAAAATAATTTATAATTTCTTCATTTAGCAGAATGTCGTTTACATCTTTTGTGACTGTGAAATAGGGAGATACAATAGTACGAAATGAATTTGGATATAATTACGAAGATGGACAATGTGCTATGTTTGAGTTTGGAAACATATCCAGATTTGATGAGTTACGTGCTACGATTGAGCGCGAGTTGAATATAACAGAAAACTAGTATATTTCTAGTCTGATGTATAGACAACCGATTCAAGCAACCGGTCATAGTATGTATCAAATTGTGGAGGTGCATGATGATGCTATAGTTAAGATAATCAAGCAGTTTGCACGTCAGTGTGATTCTATGGGGTTTGTACAGTTTTATGCAACTATAGATGAACACCAACCGATAAATGGTTCAACTGGGGAAGGTTCCAATGTTGGTGAAGATGACGTTGGTGTAGATAATTAATATATGGAGTACGATGATAACAATGATAATGATGATGATGATGTTGGATCTAGCAATATCACCTAGAGGGGGGTGAATAGGTGATTTCGAACTCTTTTCAAGATTTAATAAGGAAATTTATAAAGGATTCAGAACATAAACTGAATATGATCAGTAAGAGAACGTGCAAATAAACTAAACACAGCAAGATAAGTTTAGGGAAAGAGAAATTGCACGCGATGATTATAGTGGTTCGGCTTTAGCAAGCCTACGTCCACTCTCCCACGATGACAGCCGATCGGCCGGATTCCACTATGAGTCGTTGAAAGGTTACAAGCGTTGTCACTCCAATCGCTCTTACAAATGAACCTCTCAAGACAATGAATTTTAAGCTCACAAGAACAAGAGAATGTGTTTTTGAACAACCCAGCACTTTGGAATTATAAGTTCGTGATGTCCCTTCGAAACAGTCACTATTGATCTTCTTTATACTCCTTCAGCCTTGAACTAGCCGTTACCAAGGCCCTTCAAAGGATCGCTCCTCAATCTCTGATTGGACGTCATCAATCCTGATTGACGGAGACTGTATATGGAAAGATCCAGTGGCCGTTGAAAGTGAATCTGAACCCTTCAGATTCAGTCGTCCATACAACCAAATCTTCAGTTTCCATAAATAGAGTTCATCCAAATCTCTAAGATATCTTGTCCACGGAAGGTAATATCCAATCGCGGATATTCTCCTGATTTGATTGGAAAATAATCCTGTCAATCAAATCTTACAAACTTCCATAACAAGGCGCGGTCAGATCGGAAACCTGCCAAACGTGGGTCTTCAGAATCTAGTAGCGAGATATTGCAGAATCTGAACGTTGTTCAGAACCAGTCTTCTGAACCAGAGAGACTCTCTGAATCTGAACAGATTGGAACAGTGACTCTGAGTTTCTGTAAGATCCTTGCTGACGTGTCACATAAATCTTCTAGATATGAGTCTTCAGATGCAGCATAGACCTCCTTCTGAAGGCTTCAGATGCAACATAGACCTCCTTCTGAAGTCTTCAGAGGCAGCACCGACTTCCTTCTGAAGTCAACTGAGGCACCACGATTCTCCATCTGAATGTAGGACTTCGACTATCTCAGAAGCAAGTGTGCGACGACTACTCCTTGAGTCTGAACGCCAGTCATGGAACATTATAGGCTTTTGTTCACATGCTCATGCCTGCAATAATAAATTATTTGTATTAACCAGATTCTCTTACAAAAAGGATAGTTTTGTCAGAATCAAAATATTCAGAGGGAAGGTTTTCTCAACAATCTCCCCCTTTTTGATGATGACAAAACATTCCTTAATAAAAGTTGGTATATATAAGAAGATTGTATGAAAGTTAAGCTCGGAAAAGATTTCAATAAAATATGAATAAAGAGTGTGCATCTGAGTATCTACATCTGAATATATAAGATATGCATTCTGAGTGATAGAAGGATATCACCATATGTTGTATACAACGTTGAATTCATTTGAAATCGTTTGAGCGCATGAGTATAATTTGCGCGCGTATGTGTGCATCCTGCAATATGATAATGATGAGGTATTTTCTCCCCCTTTTTGTCATCAGCAAATTACACATACATGAACGGAGATTCACACAGATATTGTAAGAATAGCGTAACATTCAAAGTGCACATAAAAAGAACATCCGACAGATATAAAAACAAATACGGACAATTTGAAAAATAATTTCAAGATGACGGAGGTGGGTTTTGTTTTGAAGAGGAGAAGGGAACATCAACATGCTCTTCATCATCTTTCTGAGCAGCTTCAGCAGATTTGCCCATATCAACAATGTAGGTAGCAAATTCTTTGAGTTCCTGCATCTCTGGAACTTCTTTGCTGATCCTTTCATCTCTGATCAAAGTATAAGTATCAATGCTGGCCATCTCAAAGCAGAAAATGCGACAGTATTTATGAAGTATTTCCTCAAATCTGTGCAACTTCTTTTCAATGTTTATTTCCATCCTGTCCATCCTCTGCATAACTTCTACCCGAAGTTTTTCAACTTTCGTCTGAACAAGACTTTGCGAAGCATTCAGTGTCCCTGCAGAAGTCTGTTGGTTTTGTTCTTCCACCATCTGAGCTTTACCCTTTGAAGCTGAATCCAGAATTCTCTGCGAGTTTATCTCCCCCTGAATCTGATCAGGTGTTGAGTCTGGAATGATTATAACAGGTTCAGCGGTAGTTGATTCAATTTCTGTGGGTTGCTCTTCAGGTATTTCCACTGGAAGTTGTTCCTTCTAAACAGCACTTTCCTCAACAGCTTTTTTCTTCTGAATAGCAAGTTCGACATCAGCTTTCTCCTTCTGAACAGCAGTCAGAACCTCTTCAGTCTGAACAGCAGATTCTATAGGTTGCTCCCCCTGAATCTGAGCTGTTACAACAGGAGTGACTTCTGTTGATCCTACAGTTGTGACAACAAAGTCATCAGATTTATCAACGTCCATGTCCTCAGGTGGTGATGAGGACCTCTTCTTTTGTTCTCGAGCAACCAGAACATCAATAGTCGTTCTGTCATCTAGTTGCTCTTCCATTATCTCCACATATGCACTTGTAGCAAGCTGAGCTTCTTTTTCTGCTTTTTCACCAGTAGTTTCAACAGCTTCTACATTTTCACTCTCATGAGTCTTATGGGGATCCTCTTCTTTGTACATAGGATCCTCCAGCTCATTTGCTATTTCACCAGTTTCTTTAGCTTCTGAACTGATGTTTCCTTCTGATAGCACAGTAGGAGTCCTCTCATCATCTCTCGATGATACACTTTCTTCTTCTTCTGCTTCCTCTTCTTCTGAAGACTCACTCTGAACAGTGGTCTGTTTTCCTTTTGTGGCCTCTGTCTTCCTTCTTTTTGCAGATCTCTCACTCTCTGCATTCTGTTCTGCAAACTCAACCAAGACAGCCTTTTTGTTCTTGTTGATCCAACTACCCTCAGACTGTCTAAAACCCATCTTCTGAATCATAGATTCCCCAGCTACCATTAACTGAATTTCATCTTGAAGAAGCTTTCCAGGAATCTTGATATTTTGGAAGGACATGATCCGATAGATCAACCCTGCATAGGGTAGTTGTCCTTTGGTCTTTTGGACAGTTCTGTACATGTGGAGGAGAACAGTATGTGCTAACGAGATCTTGCAGCCATTCAACAGACCCCACATCAGCTTGGCTTCATATTTCGAAATGTCAATTTTTGAAGCAGCCTTGGGTCTTAAGCTTTCAATGACAACCTTGTGCATTACAATGTGCTTCAGGGGAAAGTCATTGTAAGCAATGTGTGCCTTGGAGTCTCTAGAGTAATTCTCTTTTCCAGTCAGAGAACTGTAGGCATCATCAGGTTGCACATTAATGGGCATAAAATCCATTTCCTCAACTCCCATTAATTTTGCCAGCTCCTTAACATGCAGATGATACACCACTCCTTCTACCGTATAAAACAAGGAATCAAAATTGGTGAAATATAAGCTAGAATAAAAGTAAGCTGCCAAATCAGGAAAAGTTGGCCTCCTTGTAGTTGCAAAGTCCCTCAACTTCATCTCCTCTAGATGCTTCCTAATAGGGATACCAACCCTATCAAAATACTTAAGATCAAATACCCTGTGGGTATAACTCCTCTTTGCTTCATCATCTCGAATTTGTCAGAGTGCAACTGACTTGAAAACAGTTTGCTTTCAAAGTTCTTGTCCTTGATGACCCCTCTGATTTTCTTAAACTCTTTAACCAGCACATCATCGTCGTCATCAGGCCTTCCCTTGGTTTCACTTTCTTTAGTTACAGCCTCCCTAATAACAATGCTCTTAGATGGAGACTTTTTAGGGTTAGAGATTTCAGTTTCTACAACCTTTTCCTTGCCCTTCCGAGATACATTCTCAGGAACAATAGTGGCAATAGGTGTCACAGTTTGCAGAGGAAGTTCTAATATGGCAAGAAAGTCTTTCTCGCTTGCAAACTTGTGAATATTCAGCAGCAACTTGACGTTTTCGTCACTAGAGCCAGTGTTCTTGAAAGAATCATACATAGGTTTTATAGAGAGAGCCAGGGCGACTCTTTCATCGAACTCAGACTGAGACAAACCTGATTCCTTCTGAGCAATGTGTCTTTCTTCTTCATGATCAGACCCAGAGATATCAATGGATTCGGAGAGACGAGCTTTTCTGCCCTTCGTCAGCCTTGACGATTTTCTTCTCAGACTAGCACCTTCTTTTGCTGCTTTCTTCATGGTAGATGATGATTTCGGAGCCATAGATGAGAAGGTTGGAGTTTTTAGAAAGAAAGATTTGGAGTGAGCGAGAAGGAGTGTAAATAGAGAGAGAAATCAGTTTTTAGGGTTTGAGAGAAAATTGCGATATTTGATGGAGGTGCCGGTTCAGAGCCTTATGATGGTTTTGAAAAATCGTAAAGCGGTTATTTTAGGAAATAAAATCAATTTAAAATAAAATCCAACGATCAATACAAAGAAACAGAATTATTCCAATCAATCAAAGAGGCATATGTATAGAAATTTGAGAACGTAAGATTTAGAGAACGTACCTTGGATTCTTGCCTTATCGAGAATTTCTAAATATAAAGAGGTGTAAGATGAACTAACCTTGCTTCTGAAGTACTTAAAAATATGCTTCTGAACAAAGGTTATGCAAATTTGCTTCTAAGCAGTTTTGGTTCTGAGCTATGCTTCTGAGCTGTTTTGCTTCTGAGCTCTGCTTCTGAGTTCTGCTTCTGAGCAGTTTTGTTTCTGAGCTCTGCTTCTGAGTTCTGCTTCTGAGCAGTTTTGCTTCTGAGCTCTGTCAATTGACCTGTACTCAATATATCTTAAGAAGAAGGATTAGTAATAGCTAATTCGTTTCGGATAAAATTGAAGGACTCTTTCTCAAGAGGTTTAGTAAATATATCTGCGAGTTGATTCTTTGTATCAACATACTGAATGTGAACATTTTCATTCTGAACATGATCACGAATAAAGTGATGTTTGATCTCGATGTGCTTCGCTCTTGAGTGAAGAATATGATTCTTGGTTAGATTAATGGCGCTTGTATTGTCGCATATGATCTCTACATTTGAATCCTAAACTCCATAATCTCTAAGCTGTTGTTTTAACCATAGAATCTGAGCACAACAACTTCCAAGAGAGACGTATTCTGCTTCTGCTGTACTAAGAGCAACTGTGCTCTGCTTTTTGGAATACCAGGAGATAAGCATATTTCCCATAAGTTGACAGGTTCCTGAAGTGCTTTTCCTATCAATTTTACACCCGGCGAGATCTGCATCTGAATATCCCTTCAGAATGAAATCAAAATCCTTTGAGTACCAAAGACCATAAGCTGGATATGTTCCAATATATTTGATAATTCTTTTGATTGCTGTAAGATACGATTCTTTTGGACATGACTGAAATCTTGCACATAGGCAGACGCTATAAAGAATATCTGGCCTTGATGCAGTGAGATATAGAAGCGATCCAATCATACTGCGATAAAGCTTCTGATCAACATCTTTTCCTTGTTCATCTTTATCAAGCTTAGACGAATGAGACATTGGTGTTTCCGTCTTCTTGCAATTTTCTAAGCCGAATTTCTTGATAATTTCAAGAGCATATTTCTCTTGATGAATGAATATTCCTTTCTTGGTTTGTTGAATCTGAAGTCCAAGAAAGAATCTTAATTCTCCCATCATGCTCATTTCGAATTCATCCTGCATTGCTTTAGAGAAGTTCTTGCATAGATATTCATTAGAAGAGCCAAAAATAATATCATCGACATAAATCTGAACAATAAGAATATCCTTACCATGCTTCTGAATAAATAGAGTAGTGTCAACATTACCTTTAGTGAACTTCTGTTCAGATAGAAAACTGCTTAACCTTTCGTACCAAGCACGAGGTGCTTGCTTTAATCCATATAAGGCTTTCTTCAGGGAATATACGAGATCCTTTCTTTTTGGTTCCTCGAAGCCAGGAGGTTGCTCGACATAAACTTCTTCTTTAATGAAACCGTTTAGGAATGCACTTTTCACATCCATTTGAAACAGTTTAAAGTTATTGTAACAAGCATAAGCAAGAAGTAGCTTTATGGCCTCTAACCTGGCAACTGGTGCATAGGTTTCATCGTAATCTATTCCTTCTTCTTGAGAATATCCCTTTGCCACAAGTCTTGCTTTGTTTCTAACCACCTTTCCTTTGTCGTCCATCTTGTTTCTGAACACCCATTTTGTTCCTATTACAAGACGATTTTTGGGTCTTGAAACGAGCTCCCAAACATTATTGATCTTGAATTGATGAAGTTCTTCTTGCATGGCATTTATCCAATTTTCATCAGTAAGAGCTTCTTCAATCCCTTTAGGTTCGATTTCAGAGACTATATTGCTCATTGCTTCCTTGTATTTCGATCTGGTTCTGATTCCTTCATCTAAGCTCCCCATTATTAGTTCCTTGGGGTGACTGGATTTATGTTTCCAGTTTCTGTTGAATTTCCCATCTTGAGCATCATTTGGATCATTAGAATCAGACGGTGTCACCTCTGTTTCTTCTGCGATTTGTTGGCTTGTTTCTTGATTCTGAACTTCTTCGGAAGCATGATTCTCTTCTGAATTTTCTTCTGGTTCTGAACCTTGATGAAGAGACGAAACTTGAACATATTCAGATTGATCATTCTGAGTCTGAATATTTTCATCAAACTTGACATTCATTGATTCTTCAACACATCGAGAGTTTTTATTGTAGACTCTGTATGCTTTGCTCGTGGTAGAATATCCCAGAAATATTCCTTCAACTGACTTCTCATCAAACTTACCAGCTCGATCATTTGCATTTTTCAGAATGAAGCATTTACAACCAAACACACGGAAGTATGCTAAATCTGGTTTTCTCTCTTTAAAAAGTTCATAGGGAGTTTTCTCAACAATTGATCTTAAGGAGACACGGTTTAACATGTAACATGCTATTGACATAGCCTCTGCCCAGAAATGAGATGCAATTTTACTTTCGATCAAAAGAGTCCTCGCCATTTCTTGTAGAGAACGATTTTTCCTCTCCACAACCCCATTTTGTTGAAGTGTGTAAGGAGATGAAAAATTATGCTGAATCCCAAACTCATCACAAAAATTAGAGAAGCTTTGGTTTTCAAATTCTCCCCCATGATCAGTTTTGATGCAGGAAATAGAGTAACCTTTTTCATTCTGAATCTTTTTAGAAAATTTTGAGAAGGATGAGAATGCATCATTTAAGAAATAAAACCCATGTGAATCTTGAGTAATCATCAACTATGACAAGGCAATATTTCTTACCTCCAAGACTTAGTGTTCTGTTAGGACCAAAGATATCCATATGAAGCAGCTGCAGAACACGATCAGATGATACATGATTAATAGATTTAAAATAACTTTTTACCTGTTTCCCAAGTGTGCAGGCTTAGCAAAGCTCTGATTTCTCAAACTTTGATTGTGGTAAGCCTCGAACTAGTTTCTTGGATGATAGCTTCGAGATGTGTTTGATACTGATGTGTCCTAGCTTTCTATGCCATAGTTCAGATTCATCCTTGATAGAGATGAGACATTTGATGTCTTCAGAATCAACATTCAGAAGGTAGATATTTCCATGACGGCGACCAGTGAAGGTTTGCTTCTTGTCTTTGCTAACACCTGAGCATTCTGAGTCTTGAAAACAAATTTGATAACCAGAGTCACATAATTGACTAACTGAAATCAAATTGTATTTGAGTCCTTTGACAAGAGAGACATTGTTGATCGTGAGATTTCCGATTTTTACAGTGCCTTGGCCAATCACTTTGCCTTTATTCTTTCCACCAAATGACACACTTCTACCATTGTAATCTGAAAGTTGTATGAAGTTTTCTGGATCACCAGTCATGTGACTTGAGCAACCACTATCCAGAAACCATTTGTCTTTTCTCTTCCTTGGTACCTGCAAGTGGGAAGTAACTTACTATTTCTTTGGTACCCAGTTTTTCTTGGGTCCATCTGAGTTAGTCACAATAGATTTCTTTCTATTAACAGGTCTCCATACCATCATGCAATTATTTCTAACGTGATTTTTAGCACCACAGTTTTCACAATGCATTGGATAAAAGAATTTTGTAAAATGCTTTTGAAAATGCCGTTGATATGCAAATTTGGAAGGTTTACGGGAAATCATGTCATTTGTTTCTGGAAACTTATTTTTGAAATTATTTTCCTTTTTGAAACCAAGACCAGATTTGTTACCATACGGAATTTGTCTGGAAATAATGTTTTCCAAATTTTTGAACTTTGGGAAAATTTCTTTGAAGTATTTTCAATTTTGGTTTTCAAGGAATCATTTTCTTTCAAGATCAAATCACGATTCTCCTTGATTTGATGAAATTCCCTTTGCAAAAATTCAATCTTGTCTTTTTGAGAATCATTCTGTTGTTTTAAGGATGAAACTTCCTTTTTCAAAATGGAAACCTTTTTGAGAGCTTCTTTATAATTTAAGCACAACTCATCAATGTATTCAGAGACTTCATCTGGCAGTTCAGAAGGATGTACCTCAACATCTGAATCTGAATCTGAATCTGACTTTGCCATAAGACATATGTTAGCATAGTCATCCTCGCTGTCTTCAGAATCACTTAGAGTTTTTGCTTTCAATGCCTTTTTGTATTTCTCATACTTAAACTTGTCTTTCTTCAGAAGCGGACAATTTGGTTTGATGTGTCCTGCCTTCTTACAATGAAAACAGATTACATCTTTGTCTTCCTGTTTGTCATTGTTTGATTGTCTCTGATCATTCTTTTTGAATAATTTCTTCCCTTTGAAGTTTCATCCTCTACGAGCCATTTTTCTGAACTTCTTCACCATAAGAGCAAGTTCTTCGTCGTCTTCATCTTCATCATCTGAATCTGGCATTTCAAAATCAATTTCAGATTTTAAAGCAATAGACTTCTTACCTTTTGAATCTCTTGTTTTGTTAGTACGCTCAGTCTCATATGACTGCAAGGTTTCGACTAGCTCATCAATAGATAGAGGTCTAATTGTTTGACATTCCTGTATTGATGGCTTGATGTAATTCCAGTCATCTGTAAGTCCTCGAAGGATCTTTCTGACTTGCATCGGTTCTGCTACAGGAGCGCCTTGTCTTGCAAGACCACTTGCTAGAATTTGAAACCTGTCAATCATTTCAGCAATTGATTCATCGTGCTTCATTTTGAAAGCTTCGTAATCACTCAGCAGAATGCTGAGTTTTGTTTCTTTCACTCTATCAGTTCCCTGATATGTGACATGAAGTCTATCCCATATAGCTTTGGCTGAATCTTCTTTTGCAACACGATTATATAGAGGAATGGATAATGCGCAGAAAAGTGCATGCACAGCTTTAGAATCGAGTCCTTGTCTTTTGGCTCTTTCAGAATCTGACAGTGTTGCAGTAACATTTGTATTGTTGTTTCCTTCATTTCCAGTGGAAGGGGTTGCTGTTACATTAAGAACTACTCCATTTACGACAACATCCCACATCAGATCATCTGATGCCTTGAAGAACCACTTCATTTTGTTGCACCACATATTGTAGTCTTTCCCATCAAAATAGGGTGGTTTGTTGCTGAAATGTGCATCACTGGTTCCTGTGAAATTGTTGCTAGACATGATAGATCGTTAGCTCTGAAGTAAAACACTTCGAAATAATGAGCAACCAGGCTCTGATACCAATTGTTGGATCTAGCAATATCACCTAGAGGGGGTGAATAGGTGATTTCGAACTCTTTTCAAGATTTAATAAGGAAATTTATAAAGGATTCAGAACATAAACTGAATATGATCAGTAAGAGAACGTGCAAATAAACTAAACACGGCAAGATAAGTTTAAGGAAAGAGAAATTGCACGCGATGATTATAGTGGTTCGGCTTTAGCAAGCCTACGTCCACTCTCCCACGATGACAGCCTATCGGCCGGATTCCACTATGAGTCGTTGAAAGGTTACAGGCGTTGTCACTCCAATCGCTCTTACAAATGAACCTCTCAAGACAATGAATTTTAAGCTCACAAGAACAAGAGAATGTGTTTTTGAACAACTCAGCACTTTGGAATTATAAGTTCGTGATGTCCCTTCGAAACAGTCACTATTGATCTTCTTTATACTCCTTCAGCCTTGAACTAGCCGTTACCAAGGCCCTTCAAAGGATCACTCCTCAATCTCTGATTGGACGTCATCAATCCTGATTGACGGAGACTGTATATGGAAAGATCCAGTGGCCGTTGAAAGTGAATCTGAACCCTTCAGATTCAGTCGCCCATACAACCAAATCTTCAATTTCCATAAATAGAGTTCATCCAAATCTCTAAGATATCTTGTCCACGGAAGGTAATATCCAATCGCGGATATTCTCCTGATTTGATTGGAAAATAATCCTGTCAATCAAATCTTACAAACTTCCATAACAAGGCGCGGTCAGATCGTAAACCTGCCAAACGCGGGTCTTCAGAATCTAGTAGCGAGATATTGCAGAATCTGAATGTTGTTCAGAACCAGTCTTCTGAACTAGAGAGACTCTCTGAATCTGAACAGATTGGAACAGTGACTCTGAGTTTCTGTAAGATCCTTGCTGACATGTCACATAAATCTTCTAGAGATGAGTCTTCAGATGCAGCATAGACCTCCTTCTGAAGGCTTCAGATGCAACATAGACCTCCTTCTGAAGTCTTCAGAGGCAGCACCGACTTCCTTCTGAAGTCAACTGAGGCACCACGATTCTCCATTTGAATGTAGGACTTCGACTATCTCAGAAGCAAGTGTGCGACGACTACTCCTTGAGTCTGAACGCCAGTCATGGAACATTATAGGCTTTTGTTCACATGCTCATGCCTGCAATAATAAATTATTTGTATTAACCAGATTCTCTTACAAAAAGGATAGTTTTGTCAGAATCAAAATATTCAGAGGGAAGGTTTTCTCAACAGATGAAAGTGATGAAGAAGATGATTTATGGTTGGATAGGGATGACGGTGATGAAGAAGATGACGAAGGTGACGATATGGAGGCTTACTACAACACACATTGCAGTCATCTCATTTTGCTGTTGGTACATCCACCGCCCCATTCAGAGATTAACTATGATATGATGCATGTAGATACAAGAACCAAGCCGGGCCGTATGTTGTTTGATCCATCAACAGAATTTCATGTTGGGATGTAATTTCCATCACGAGATGCGGTGCAGTTGGCTGCGAAAGAGTATTCTCTGAGAAGAAATCATTACTTTCGTAGTGGTGAGACAAAGAAGAGAAAATATATTATATAGTGCGAAAATCCAAATGACCCGTGTGATTGGCGGCTCCGTGCATTTAATAAATCGGGTGACCTATTTTGGAAAATAACTAAGTACAGTGGGCCACATACATGTCGCAATCTATAAATATCAAGGGATCATCGGCAACTTGATTAGAAGTACCTCTGCAGCCAGATAGAAGCAATGGCTGCCGCCCAACCATATATCAAAATTAAGCCACTAATGGCCAAGATTAAAGACAAGCTAGGCTTCGAACGTACTTATCGTAAAACCTGGGCAGCTAAACAAATGATGATTGCCAAAACTTTTGGAGGATGGGATGAGTCGTATGGTCAGTTGAGACGGTATATGAATATGACGAAGTCAATGAATCCAGGTTCTCATTTTGTGATCGATGATTGCATGAGCCAAGATCATAGTTGTCGATTCAACCGGATGTTTTGGACTTTCAAGCAGACGATTGAAGGCTTCCAAAGTTGTCGCCCTGTGATATTTGTTGATGGAACTTTTTTGTACGGGAAATACCGAGGAACACTCCTTTGTGCGGCCTCATTTGATGGCAACAATCATATATTTATGTTGACATTCGCTATTGTTGATCAGGAGAATGGCGACAATTGGACTTGGTTTATGGATCTGTTGCAGAGTATGTCACTAATGGCAGAGAAAATATTTGTGTAATATCAGACATACATAAGGGGATTCTGAAAGCAATGGAGACAGAGGGGTGGCGTCCTCCACATGGCCACCATAGATATTGCATTCGGCATGTTGTCAGCAACTACAATAAGCAATTCAAAAATGCCGAAGGGAAAAGAGCTGTTCAAACGGCAGGTAAATTTTTAAATTTTACGTTATTTGAGGAAAAAACGTGTTCATAAATTTGTGTGACAAGTACTTATTATTATTGTAATGTACAGCTTACGAGAATGAAAAGCAGAAGTTCTTACGCACCATGAGCCGAATGAGTGAGTTGCATCAAGAAACAGCTAAATGGTGTGAGCAGATTCCAAGGGAGAAATGGACGAAGGCTTATGATGAAGGAAGGAGATATGGATCGATGACAACGAATTTAGTTGAATCGGTTAATGGGATGCTGAAGGATTTTCGTGCTCTGCCAATAACAGCTATGGTGAATAAGATATTTTATTAGTTGGCCTATTATTTTGACACCAGAAGAACGACATACAGGGCGCATAAGGTAGAGGGATGGGTATATACTCAATTTGCGGGTAACATGCTCGAGGGAAACAATCAAGCTGTAAATAGGCATGATGTGACACGGTTCGACTCTGATACAGGGATTTTTGAAGTTAAAACTGGATATAATAGATCCAAAGGAACAGGGGGCCACAAACATGGAGTCCAGCTAAACCGGCGAACGCGCACATGTGGGAAATTTCAAGAGATGAAAATCCAAAGTTCCCACGTAATTGCAGCATGTCAAAAATATGCAATTGATTACCATGCGTTTGTAGATGAATTCATACGTTGGATAGAACACTTCAGTGCTATCAGTACATGTTTCATCCATTGGGGCATCCGGATTACTGGCCTGAACCTGACGAGCTACTATTAGTGCCAGACCCGAACCGTATTAGGAAAAAAGGAAGGTCCCGTGCATCACGGATACATAATGAGATGGACTGGAGTACGCCGAGCAGTAGCACTTCGCATAACGCTTGCACCAACTGTGAAAAATCAGGGCACAACAGCCAAACTTGTGCATACAAATCGACCCAGGAATAAAATTTAGATAGTGTGTGAACATTGAATGTAATACATCTGATTTCCATACTTAATTTAGTTGTGTGAATTATGTAAATTAGATATATGAATTTTTTGTAATGGTATAATATCACAATTGTGCGATATTTATTAAGTTCCTCTGTTCCATTTGTGGACATGGCACAAAAGAATTACATTCAGCCGGGACCTCGGGACGATTCACTACTTACAGAGCAGGCCCGACACAGATCCCATGCCATATGGAACGCTCAGATAATTAATAAATTTAGCAGTTGATCTGTCATTTGTATCAGTTGTATCGTAATGAAATTTCTACTAACGGTTAATGTAACATTTTACAAATAAGACTAAGATCAACCTCTTAGATGTCAGTGAGATGGATCGACGCTACACGAAGATTTTTTTAGCTCATGGATTGTTAGACACGTTCATTTAATCTAGAATATTTTACCAATTTTATTTTATGAATATTTTTTGTCAATTATTTACATACTAAATAAATTAATTACATAAATACTAAATATTTATTAATTATATATCTTAATAAATTTTTCAATTAATTATTGATGCTCTAATTAAATTTTCAAGTGCAAATAGATTGGTGCTCTGATTAAATCAAGGGAGACTGACCATACCATAGGAAACTAGGTATAATCTAGTTTCCAAAACAATCAACTGCTTAGGAGATGATTAACCGAGCTCGTCATAACAGTGTCGTGAATGTGCTCAGGTGCAAGCCCAAACTTAGAAAAATTCCCTACACGTTCAGATCAGACTTTTATTTTATGAACTGTTCCCAACACTTGGATAGAAATTTGCATTTTGTCGCGACCTAAAAATTCAGGCTAATGGATTATCAGGCTAATTAGAAACTAACCTAATACGGACTCTCCCAAGCCCTACCAAATCGCAACTTAGTGTTAATTCAAATGATTTTAGGTTTGGAGCCGCCACTAACCATTTTTTCGGTAGGTTGGTGAGAAGCCTAAATAAAAATAGTGGGAGGACTATTTTTATTCCTACGAACCAGAGATTGAGAATTCGGGAACTTGGTTACATTAACTAACCTTAGCTAATGCCCTTTCGGTACCTTAATTCCATGTGACGTCCTAAGTTGGCAACTCTTGATTGAATTCAAAAGAAGTGTTTTTTTTTTATGTGTTTTCACTTTCTTAAAATGAATGCAATGCATGAATTAAACTAAATGCAATGACATGAAGAGTCTATGCCGAATTCATATAACTAAGTTAAACATGCAAAATGACATCAAATCGAATCAAAATGTAAGATGTGCAAACAATCATGCAATAAAATAAATATGCAGAGATTATAACATGCAAAAGTTAAGTCAATGTTTCCCTATATGCAACAATTAACTAATTAATTAAAACATGCAATATGACGTGACACAATAATAATGCAGCATTCAAGACACATAAAATACACATGCAAACCATGACATGCGAAAATTATTATTAGACTAAGTAGCATGCAAATTTTAATTCGAGCGCACAACTAGACTAAACTAACATGAATACCCTAAACATGGTACTAAGTGACATAAAAAAAAATTGATATGACAAGATAAAATATGGACATGCAAGACATAGGCTATGCGAAAATGACATGGCATAAGAACACTCATCATGCAATTTTTATTATTTAAAACATGGAAGAACATGACTTGTGATACTCGAAAATTTAATGCAACATGGACATACAAATTATGAGACATGCGAATGTTATGATATAACATGCATGATTTTCAAAAAATTGGATGAAGGACTCAAGATGATACTCGAAAATTATGCATGGCGAACAAAAGATAATGAGCAGATTTTTTGTTTATTTTCTCATATTTTCGCCGATATAAATGATGCAATGAGATAAATGATATGCATGATATTTTGAAAATGTGATATTTTGAAAATATGGAATGCAAGAGGTGACGTTCGAAAATCATGGTGTGAATATGCATGATATGCAAACAAAACATTTGAAATGTGCTTGGGGTTATGCCGAATATGCTTGAGATTTTTTTATCCTTTTAAAATAAAATATCCTTTTAGCTAGTATTTCTCTCAAAACTCTAAGGATTAATTTAAATTGGATGCCCTGCACTTCACGTGCATAATGGTGGGCTTAGTAAAATTTCCAAGTGACACGGGCTCTACTAAGTCAATTATATTCCCAATTGAATAGGCCTAATTCCCTTCTTGGTCTTGCCACTTTTGGTCACATTAGCCTCCCGTAGCTTGACCGAAATTCCCTGGTAGGTTCAAGCCTGTCCGTTCATCAATTTCTATCCAATTTCCACCGCCGATCCAAATGAATGATAATGCATGCAGAAATTAAAAATGCAAACTAGATGAATTAAATATTTTTGTTAGAGACTAAGGCTAGCCTCTTATTTTTTATGCAATGAATGATTAAAAAAAATCAAAATTTAGATGTCAACACATTTCAGATCAGACTAACAGAGCCACTTGACGATATCATATCTCACTCTACAAGTTGAATCTACAATAGATAAGCATACCTACGCGTTCTACTACATGAAGGGAACACAATGGGTCCAAGATTAAGAGAACGTGTCTAAGATTCCAAGAGCTAAAAAAATCCACCAAATCAAAATTTTAATAATACATAACAATCCTCAACCCTAATTACATTTAATGATGATGTCGTCCTCCTACGCGGCCTCCTATTCCGCAATCAGGTTGTCTTCGTTCTTCGGCACGCCTAGTATTGTACCGACGATAACGTTCTGGATGAGTAGGATGTGTAGATGACGAAGGCATGTCATGTGGTATGAAGCGCGGTTGTGATGTGGATGCATCATGAAAGTCAGAACATATGCAATGCTCCGATGGTACATATCCTACTGTAGACGGGTGTGGGAAGAACTCGGATCCATAGGCACTCGGAGAGTTAGTTGGAGTGAAGGCGAAATCGGATCCCTCATGAAATGGACTGGCAAACTGGCTAAACCCTGTATTTAACCCCAACGTGAAATCTGTCGTATGATAGGTGAAGGGATAGGAGATGGTGTCATCAACTGGATGAGCTCAAGTGGTCCTTCGGGTCAACTAAACAGTCTTAGGTGGATCATCCTCGTCCGGCTCAATGGGTGCTGCTGTAAGTGTTGATTGGGGTGGTAAAATCATTGTCAACCGCCTCTCCTCATTGAAGGCGCATAGCATTGCCTTAGATATCTTATCTATATGCCATATGTTCTCCCGCATGTTCTCCCGAGATATAGTGGAAACCAATCGTACGATTTGTTCCACGCCATCACACTGTTCATGAAATCAAAGTCAATAGAAGTTATCAAATGCCAATAACTTATGTTACTAAAAAAATAATTAATTAAGTAAATTAAATATGTTTGCACTAACCGCTCCACCTACTGCACCTCCCGTGTAAGAAATCCACCTCCATGTGTGTTTGCGATACCACTTCATATATATGAATGATAGTGAAGTAGCTCCGTTGCATAAGCATAATTGACTATGTGCTCAAGACGATTGTTCCATATACCAATCCACTCTCCGTGAAAATCGACCAAATTCCTTGTAATTGGCTTTAATTGAATATTATGAAAACCTGTGTGATTACTGGGAGGAATAGGTATTGGTTGCTGCATACCAAATTGACGAAATACGCTGTCTGGATAATGCCACTCAATGATGTGGAAATAGATGAGTGGGACACGAGCCCTCCAAATGTGTTCTCCCTGCAGACAGTAATCTAGTAGACTCTAGAGAATGTCATCGGTGCAGGGCTCCTAAGTAATCTGTTATCGTATTAAAACATATCAAATTAAACGAAAAATTAATTTAAAAGGTAACATTACATTGAACTCGTTGGTTGCTATCATGACTTACATCTGCGGATGCCATTCTATCAAATTGGTAGCGCAAATGTCGCAAGGTATGTGTGGGGACCATTGTTATCTGTAGGGGTTGAGTCCAGCTGCATAAACAAAAAATAAGAACATTTACATATATTATACGCACTGAAACAAATTTATGACTCACGAACTGAAAAAGCAATAAATCATATACCGACTACCAAGAGGTGCATCTGGTAAAGGATCACGGCTTCTGATGGATGGGGCGATACAACTGAAGCGATCCCACGCCCAAATCTGCAATACATGTAGGGCACCACTGATTTGGTGCGCTGATGGATCAGTCGCATTGCATAGCTCCCGATACAACCACGCAAGTGCTGCTGAACCCCAACTGTACAGCGTAGGATCCTCGAGGTGCTTTAGTAGTGGAAGAAAAATCAAACTAACCCTAGCACCTGATTTGTCTGAAAAGATAGATCCAGCCAACTGGAGAATCAATGCCCTAGCATGCTGTAGTATGGTAACCTCACCGGCATCGTTAGGAATTACACCAAAGAGTCCTCTCAGCCAGGCTATCTTTACCATCGAACCACGTATTTGACTGGCTGGGAGGCGGTGACCAAGTAGATTCTCACAAAAATCTAGCCAACTCCTACTAGTGGGGCAAGTAACTGCAAGTCCATCAATGGGAAACCCTGTTAGCACTGCAATGTCCTGCAATGTGATCGTGCATTCACCTTCCGGCATATGGAAGGTGTGAGTCTCGGGCCTCCATCGCTCGACCAAAGCTGTAATCAAATGGTGATCAATTTGCCAAAATCCCATTTTCCAAACTCCGTAAAATCCCAAAGCTCGAACATAGGATTCAATGCGTTCATCAAGTTCAGCTTCGTGTAGCATCGATCCATCTCGCTGACATCTAAGACATTGATCCTCATCTATCTGTAAAATGTTACATTAACCATTAGTAGCAATTTTATTACGATACAGCTGTTACAAATGACAGATCAACTGAGAAATTTCTTAATTACCTGAGCCCTTCCATATGGCATGTGATCTGTGTCGGGCCTGCTCTGTAAGTAGTGAATCGTCCCGAGGTCCCGGCTGAATGTAAGTCCGATGTGCCATGTCTACAAATGGAACAGAGGAACTTAATAAATATCGCACAATTGCTATTATTTTTTATTTTATTTGTATTCTAATTTTATTTTTTCTAAATAAATATAACCATGTCCATGTTGATTTTTTTTATTTTCTACATTTTTAATTTATTTTTAATATTTTTCTGGCTGGGTCAACCAGACTCGAGCGCCCAACCTAGGTCAAACCTCCTTGGGGTTGACCCAAAAAAATTACGCCATTCCCATTTTTTTTATTTTCTATTATTACTATTTTTTTTTATTTTTTTCTAATTTTCATTTTCATTTTTTTAAATTTACTATTATTAATTTTTTTTACAAATTTTCCTGAATTTTTTAAATTTTTTTAGAAATTTCTTATGATTTTTTTAATGGATTTTTTTATTTTTTAGTGCTTTTTTGATTTTTGATTTTATGAATTTTTTATTTATTTATTATATATTTTCTGGCCTGGTCAACCCGGTCAACCAGACCCAAGCGCCCAACCCGGGTCAAACCCCCTCGGGGTTGACCCAAAAAACTATGTCGTTCCCACTTTTTTTTTTATATTTTCCAAATTTTTCTGATTTTTCTATTTTCTGGAAATTTTTATTATTACAGACAGATCCTACGATCCAAGTTTGCCCACGTGGCTATCCCACGTCTGTTGGATTAAGCTCCTAAAACCAACGGCTCAAATCTAACCGAAGACCAAATCTACACCGTCTGATCTAATTACCACATCCTACGGTCCAAATTTAATCAGGAGACCTAATCTAAACAGCGAAACAGCTCAAAAAATAAAAAATTAAACGTATCATAACATGCTTGAATCGACCCTAGAAAGAATATTGGTGTTACCTTGATCCGTAGAGCGAGATCCAGGCTAGTTTGAGGTAGAAACTTCGCTGGACAACACCTCCACAGTGGGCTAGACGAACATGGCGAGTATGGCAGCGCACGTTGGAACGGCGCGGGACTGCTCGCGGCGGATAACGGCGGAGCACGGGTTTCGGCCGTGTGCTCTTTCTCCCCAACACTCTTTTCCTCTTCCTCTTCTGCTCTCTCTCTCTTTTCTTCGGCTCGCTCTTTTCCTCCTTTTATTGCTTGAAAGGCAATAAAAGGGAACTGCATGGACTAGGGCTGGCGCCTGCAGGCTTCACACTACACGTGAAGCAGGCTTCACACTACACGTGAAGCAGGCTTCACGTGATGGTGGTGGGGTTCTGTGTCCCGTTCAGCAGCTCTGCTGTCGAATTTCTCAGTTCGATAGCCTGGCTGCTGAACTTTGTTCCATTCGGCCGCGAGGCTGCCAAACTTCTCAATTCGGTACCCTCACTACCGAACGGGACCCCTTCTGGTAAATAAAAAAAAAATTAGACCCAATTTTGTAATTTTTTTTTTCAGACCCATTTTTGAAAAAAGCCCGTTTGCTTCCTCCACAGAAATAACAGGCGTCTTAAGTAGATTCATCTCATCCAGAATCATATTACCTCCGCTAACTTTTCCATAGCTATAACCAGTTCTCCCTTTTTTGACCTCTCTACCATTCGTTTTTTCCTGTTACAGGCCTTGTGGTTCTCAATCAATCTGGAATGAAGGGAGTTCTATCATGAGGGGCCTTGCTTCAACATATCCCCCACTATCCTTGTTCTATTCACAGGTCGAGATACCTAACTCTATCTCATTCATTTTCCTTTTTCCTCTCTCTTCTCTCGAGGTGCTACTACTTTTTCCCCCCAACTCTTCTTCTGGACATACTCTGAGAACCTAGATATTTCTGGGGGGTTTCTGGGATGTTTTCTTCCTGTAGATTTTCTTCAATTTTTGCCTCATAGAAGGATTCCAAAAGGGGCTTTGCAAATTCGTCTTAGCCCTTAGCCATGATCCATAAAATTGGTTATCACCATCAGAAAAAACTTCCTCATTGTAGGGAATTTCTTGACAATTTTGCGCATAGTAGCCTATTTTAACACATGAATAATATAAAGTAGGTAACCTCTCATATCGGAAATCCAACCACAATATCTTTTCCTTGAAACTATAAATCATACCCGATTCCAAAGGGGAAGATAAATTCAAAAATACTTTCGCCTTGCTCACAGAAATTCCCATAATTCCTCTTGTTTCTATTTTAACATCTTCCACTCTTCCTATTTTCCCTGCAACATTCATAATCACCTCTTCCATTCTTCCTTCTACAGGCAGTCCCACGATATGTATCCAGAAGGCACTTAGATCGAAGGATAATGATTGTGGGATAATACTTGGTTCCCAAGGTTTTAGAATCAGAAGATGTTGTGAAAAGGACCAAGGACCACGATATGTATCCAGAGCATATCACTTTTTCTGTTTTCCATGCTTTCTTCATTGTTGTTTGGAAGGCTTGAAAGTTTATTTGGGGGTTACCATGGAGACGACCGAAGATAGTGCTCTCTCCTTCTTCTAGACTCTCTTCTGTGATAACTTTGTCCATAACGGCTTTCTTTGTTCTTGGCCATAGGTGACCTAGTCAGTTGCACAAGGAAGCCAGGCGAATCTCCTGCTCAACGTTTTGCTCCATGCCTGAAATAGCGAGGATCAGAGGGAGAGGATCTCGAACTTGCAGATCTGCTCGATTTGTGGGAGCGGATGAAGGCGGGCGGGATAGAAATTTAGGGTTAGGGTTAGGGTTGAGCGTGTGGTGAAAAATTGAAATGTATTTTGAAAAGATTCTAAGGAGGTTCTTGTAGTATGTTATTGTTTCTGTGAATGTTGCGTGCATTGTCCATTGAAAGAAAATTTAGGGTTTGTGGATGAAAGAGGGGGAGACCTAACCAAAATGGTAGGGGAAAGCTCTCAGAGCGAGATATTATACTTTGCTAATTATTTTGGTGGATGTGTGCTAAAGTAAGCACACCCCTTCTTGTTGAACACAAACACCCATCTGTTGATGGCGAAAACGTTGTCCTGTCCTGACTTGCGGATCATAGTGGAAACTCTTTTGATATTGTTTGCACACTTTCGGACGGCCTATAATGTTGAAGAATTCCAATATGCCTCGGTTGGTTATCCAAACAAGTACATTGCAATCAAACCGATCGTTTGCCATAAATAGCTAGGGAATGGTACTTACAAAGTGGGAGTTTATTAGAGAGTCTGGATTTTTTAGAATTAGTGAGAGCTGGAATTTGTGAGAGATGGATGAAGGGGAAAAATTAGAAGGAAAGATCACTAATTCAAGGATCGTGGCTTTGGCCATTTTCCTAACGAGCCTGGCTCGGCATGGGCCCAAGGCCCACTACGGCCCGTAGGCCAATGCTACTTTGGTAAAACGCGGTAAACTAGAGATGAAATCTTCCCTGGGGTTTAGTGAAAACATATGCCGTTCTTGGTCTCAGACACGATCTTGCATCAAAGATTTTCGAATCTCCCAAAAAAAAAAAAATATTGAAGTAAATGGCAGGTTGAGCTTAGCTCGTGACTTGCCCATTGTTGGGTGAAGTGAGAATAAAAATTTGAGAAATGCTTCTAATACTGTTAATCTCAACCGTGAATCCACACATTATCGCTGAGTATTTTGCATAAACCACTCATGTGATCAGAAATAAATAATAGTGCCGTAATCTTCCTAAAAAATTTGGGCAAATCATATACCGTCGAATTAGTGTGCCTGGACATACTTTTATTTTTTGCTCAAACTAAATCTTGCAACCCCACGTACTTTAACATTTTTTTAAAATCCTAAACACTTTTCTATGATATACTAATATTGACGCGCACATTCACATATATCGTTTTCATAATTTTTTAAAATTCGGATAATATTTGAATTTGGTGAGAAAACAAAAAAGAAAAGGTACTTACAACATAAATTCAATTCTAAACACACCAGCCTGATCAAAACTGGAAAAATGCAAAGTGGGTCAAAGAGACCAACTCCTTCGGTCACACTTCCAAGTCTCACAAGGATGATCTCAAGAAGTCGTGGGACATCGTCAGTCGGAAATACAGAGGGAACAAAAAACATTACAAACACGAAAACATGTCAGGTAAGGTAATATACATTTACAAACCCAACATATCCCAGATAAAGTCGCAAAAGCTCAAGTGAAGCCTCTTCTGATATTTGGTATATCAGGCGCAGGCTTCTCTCTGAGGGACGATGGCAAAGAGAAGCTCGAGATCAGGGGGCTGGAAGAAGCCGTTCTTCGGCGGATCGCGCCTCCGTCCCTCGCGAGCGGCCTTCTTCCTCGGGGCGGGCGGCGGGCAGGCCGTGTCGACGGGTATCTGACACCCTCTGTGCCTCGGGGTCCTGCACTGATCGCCTTCTGCGAATAATACTTCCCCCATCTCCATCATCACGCACCAAAGGCTAGCTCCAAGGACTCAGAGAAGAAGCCACGTACGTGAGAAGTTTGACCAGTTCCTTACGGGCGAAGAGGAGGAGGAAGGAAGTAGAGGAAGAGCAGCAGAAACAACAGGGTTTGGGAAATGGAAGAGGGTGTGTGGTGATGATATGTGAGTGCAGCGTGGCTTGTCGCGGAAGCTGACATCTTGACTTATCTTCTCGACGTACGTTGGAAGCCCATCTGACGTGGACTCCACGTGGCCACCGCCTGCCCATCCCCCCTGCTCACGTGGCACTTCTTCTCATTTGTCGACGCCTGAGACTTTTTGGGCATGTGTTCCTTTTTCTTTATTTTGGAAGTAGTTTCCGCAACTCGTTCAGAAGTAACTTTTTTCTCAAAGGAAACCAAAACAAAGGTTCATCTTTTCTTGTCCGAAGAACATGGAAATGAGTCCAAAATACTTAGATTGGCGGTTCTCTTCGTCAAGTTCAATGATCTTACTTCCCAATGTTTTATTTTTATTTTTTTCACAAATGAACGCTCAATAACGAGTGAAATACAATAACAGATAAAAATAAATAACTGTTGATGGGAGATTAGGTTATTACAATTTGAGTGTTTCATTTGAAAAAAAAAAAACAAATTGGAACGCGCGCGTTATCTCGAATAGTTTTCAGGAAACATCTTGTTATCAATTAAAAAAACTAACTAGAAGATGGTACGAGATTAGAGGAATTCTCGTTAAGTTATGCAAAAGTCAATAATAAAGTTTACCAAACCAAATGGGTAAATGTCGGACGAGAGACACACGTTGTTTCCTTCCGTTGGTTTGAAGCTGCTTTCAGTTCTTCTTCTTCTTCTTCTCCTTTGGGCTTTTTTCTTTTCTATTTTCCTTGAGAAAGAAGAAAAAAAAAGTAAAAATGAAAAATAGAATAGAGGGGCTCCACTTTCATGGGATGCTTATTGGGTGGGCCCATTGGAAGGTGCGGTGAGGAGCGATGCACGCGTAAAAGGGTTGGATGTTGACTTCATCCTTATCGCACCGCCAAAAGCCTTAGTTGGAGCACTCCACGTTCCCCCACCTCTCTCGATTTCACATTTTCACCCCTCCGTCTTCACTTCTTTTTTTCATCCGAGCCCCTATTTCATGGCCTTTTGACTTCGATTTCCATCCGAGAAACATAAAAGTATAGTAATGGGAGCTAATTTTGCATTCACCCAAATCGTCGTGGATTCTAAATCCCAGCATTCGGGTCGGACCATGCGGAGCCAAATGAAAGCCACGTGGAATTTGCGATATCAGTGATTATTTTATTATTCACCCCGAATTTGCAATATCAATATTTTATATTAAATATTGCCTTGCCTTTTCCCCTCATGACATCCCGACATGATTTCGAGGTTTGAAGGTGGATTGGAACCTCCCTTCTCCTTTCGCCGAGAGAAGAGCTGGTTATCTCGTTTGTCTTTTTTTAGAGACCATCTTGACGGTAACAAAGAAATATTTGGCTTTAGATTCGAAGTCCCCCTCCAAACCAATATTGCAAGGCAAACTATTGTTGAGTGTTGTGACGTTGAAAGTGGGAAAAATTAACAAAAAATTCTTATACATATTGTATTTGTGCCAAAATAATACTAAATCTTTCAATTGTATCAATTGAGTCCTAAACCTTTTGACAATTTGCCAATAGATTAATCGGAAACAATAGACATGAACGATAACCATCCTACGTTGCATGGCCAACATTAACGTGGACAATTCATTTGGTACAATTGAAAGGTTTACGATTGAGCTGGTACAAATGCAATAAGTTTAGGACTTTTTGATACTTTTTCTCTGGAAAATGCTTCTTCTGAATTTGAGGAAGACATTGCTTAACGAGAGATTAGGATCCATTCATAAATAACAACGAGGGTGAAGAAGATACAGTATCGTGCTTTATAATTTTGGATCATCAAATAGTAGTTCGTTTTTTTTTTCACCTTCACTCTAAAAGAATAAGAAATTGTTAATTTAGGATCATTTTCACGTTTTGCCAATTGAGTCCATCCGGTCAATTTTGACCAGAAATTGCTAACGTGGATGTCAACCGTCCTATGTGACGTTGCCGATACTGACTTCGACAATTTTTAATAATTTCGTAATATTTTTTCGAAATTATCTATTTACTTATCTTTGTTTTCCTTCTTTACTTTTTTTTTTTTGTCCTCTTTTCCTTTGCGAGCCACCATCAAGCCTTGTCAATGGCCGACGGAGGTCGCCGCCCTCAAATGAGGGACGCTCGAGCCTAGGCTGGAGAGGGCAGCCCTTCGCCAGATTGGTGAGGGCGAGGGTTGCCCTCGCTAGCCCGGGCGAGGGTTGCCCTCACCTAAGGCTGGCAACCTCCGCCGTCCATCGACAAGGCACGACGATGGCCGGCGGACGGAAAAATATTTAAAATTATCCACTTCAGCGCTGCTGTACCACGTAGGACGGTCGATGTCTACATCAGCGATTTTCGGCCAAAATTGGCAGGGTGGATTTAATTGACAAAACGTAAAAATATTTGAAAGTCAATTAGCAAAATCAAAAGGTTTAGTGTAATAGGTGTAGGACTTTTTGGACAATTTTTTTAAAATGTTGTAAGAATCCCTTTATGGTAAAGCACCCGAGCATCGTGAAAGTGACATTGCATTTCCGGATGAAGTGACGAGGTGCTCTCTTCACGGAAGGATCACGAACTGGCATGAAAGTAGGTTTAAGGAACATCCCAGAAGGATTATGGGTTCCACCACTTCTTAATTAGTCTTGACAGCTTGTACGTCTTCATAACCTTCCTATAATCTCTAAAGCAAAATAGGTCGATATACGGTAAGTGGTACAGTTTACCCTTTTGAACCGTAACATTGGTAAATTTTGTGTAACTCACACTTTTAAATTTTATCTGAAACACATGCAACTTTCAAAATGCGATCACTGGGCATAGGGCTAAGTAGTGTCGCTACAACATCGAACAAGCAACAAAGCTCATCACACATGTACAAGATGTTCGTGACCGTCTTTTTCTCCTTGCTCGTTCCCTTCCGGGTTCCAAGGACATCTATGTCCATTCCTTATCGTCTCAATTGGATGGGGATGCGATCAACTCGGGCGACCAAATGTATCGCGCAATAGGTCAGCCAGTGAAAATGATTCCGATTCAAAGAAAACTTTAAGAAGTGTTGACACTTTAAATTTTGCTCAAATTTTTTCGAGAAAGCTTTAAGTGAATCTAGAGTTGATCAAGAGTTGACTAAGGTTTGATCGATGATATGCAAGACACAACACGCATTTTAAATTTTAAGAAAATCGATTGTTCCGGTTAAAACGGGTCTTTTGATATGTATATCGTGACTCGAATCTCATAGTCAAATTTTCACACTTTGGGGCCAATCGCTCTTTTTTCCTTTTAGAGCGTTGGGAAGTTTTTCATTTCTCGATTTCAATTGCACATTGCGAAACTAGGGATCACAAGCGTTCCAATGCAATACAAATTGGGTTAATCGAAAATCAAATGAGGAAGTTATCGCCGGTCAAATTTCAATTTCTCATACCCGATAAAAGGTTATGGCCCCCAAAACTATGTCTAGAGTGTTGGGTTTGATTCATACTCCCCATCGACAGGAAGGCATGGGGTTCCAGGGGGTAGCACCCCCGAGACGCCAAAGGACTTTTATAGTTTGAGTCCGTACTGTATTGGTAGTTTGAGCTTAGGCCTATGAATAGTTATTGTTACGTATAATCTCTTTCTTTTATAATTGAGAGTTATAATAGAGAGGTGGGAGGTGCATATTATAGTAAAATCCTCTGCTGGACGTAAACCTAGTTTAATGGTGAATTAGGATAAACCTTGTGTCTTGATTTCTCTCTTCCGCCTGTGCTCTCTATTTCGTCATTTTTGTGTGCCTATTCTAACATAAAGGTCTCGAAATCGAACACAAACTTGCCAAATCTCTAAGTTATTGTAGATAATGATTTCTTTCAAGTCGTGGAGACAATGTCTAGTTCATAACCCGTGCCTATGGTCTCAATATGGATCAAAACTTCAGGTCCGCGATCTTGCGATTTATCCCATTTTATTGGGCTTGTTCGACTTTACGAGCTTTCGGATGGCGCAGAGATCATGCAAATCATACGTTGGATGAGCACGTTACGGGCTAGACAAGTTGTCGAACCAAGGCTGAGGAGCCTGAACCTTAGACACCTCAATTTGTGGCTCGAGATTCTCAACCCTCGTCCGAGAATATGATGAATTATTTTTCTTCTCGTACTCTCTTGAATTTCTCTTATTTTGAAACCGCTCTTATATTTCTCTTTTTCCACTTGTTTTCCTTATCATTGTAGTGTAGGTACCGAGGTTCTCGCGCTCTCAAGATAAGTTTCCAAACACCCTCTCTTCAAATTCTGAATAGAAATACATGTTAAATAACCGTAATGTCTATTTTAATCAGAAAATACATCGTTTTGTTGTTCGTCTTAAAATAAAAATATTCCATGTTTTTAAGCTGTCGTAATGCCGTAATGTCCGACCAAAAAAAAAATTTATGCTAGAAATTATGCATGTTTCTGAGCCATCGTAAGATATTTTGTATCATATGTGGAATTCAGCCTTTATGCCGTTGAATTAGAACCTTTGTGTTGGTTATGCGAAAGATGCGTTAGTATGCATATGATTATTGACATGTCATGTCATTTCGTCGTCATGTTTTAGATTTTTTATTCGCCATATCCTGTACCATGTAATTAGTCCATGTCATGTCTTCCTCATGTTTTCTTTTTCCAACTCAATGTCTTCCTTGTGTTTAAATCTTAATTTATTGTGTCATGTTGCATGTGATTATTGTCATGTCATGTCACTTTTCTCATCGTGTTTTGAAACATGAATTTGCCATATTGGTACCATGTCATGTCATTGCCTTCTAATGTTTGAAATTTGAATTTGCCATGTCACTGTCATATCGTGTTCTTTTCTCGAATCATAGTGTAATTTTGATTCGAATAGACATTCGCATACACACTTTCATAGATAAAAAAGTCACAACAATACATATGCAAAACCGGCGTCGATGGAATAAGTATTTTGGCGACATTTTAAATTTGAAATTAAATCATCATGCATACTTGGAAAATTAAGTTACAAAATGATCTAGGATTTACCGAAAGAGTGTTGAGGATACCAATGCGTCCTATGCATAACTGAAGCCACACACTTAAGATCTCTAAAATTCATTGGACTAGTTTCTTCACAAGTGCTTAAGGCTCCTATTGGGGTGGGGTTCATACTCCTTATCAACATGAAGGTACGTGGGTCCCGCTCCATGGTGAGCGGGCGGGTGTCCCGAGGAGCTGCCCCGGCGGGGTCGCGGGGGCAACGCCCCCAAGCAGCTAGAGGGCTTTTATAGTTTGAGTCCATATTTTTTTCATTAATAGTTTATGTGCCGCCCTGAAATTTCTCACATTAGAAATAATTAGAAAATAAAAGATTATTTCTTGACTTGTTCCTTAAGCCACCTAGAAGCTTATAGAAGAAGCTAAAACTTTTCATCATAAAGAAGAAATCTCAAAACTTCTTGAAGAAGCTAACCCTTTTGGCTTGTTAAGGAAACTATCTCATAGCTTCTCGAGAAAGCTATCTGGTAACTTCTTGAGGAAGCTATTCCGAAGCTTCTCGAGGAAGCCATCGCCTTACTTATTTAAGAAGCTTTTCTCGGACGCTAGTTATAAAAGAAAACATCGAAGACCGATGGCAAGAAATTGCAGAGCGGACAAGACGACGAATCGATAGACGGGGAGCCGGCGAGGAACGAGCAAGAGCAGCGATCGGTCGGGGGTCGAGGCACGCCCGGCCAGCGATCGGCACGGACATCGCTCCATCAGCCTGAGCCTGGCCAACACGAGGCCGGATCGAGATGCATCGGCCTGCCCACATAGCGAGAGGCCGCCGCGCTCGGGTCACGCCATCGCCCGGAGGTGGTGCCGGTCACGGCCCGCACCGTCGGCCTCACCATCCGCTGAATTCGACCCTGTTCCACCTCACCGTCCGCGAATGGTTGACCATCAATTCTTGTTTTCGAAAGATTCCAGAAGGTAGGATTAGATATTTTCAGTAGAAATCATTACGGATTAGATATTTTAGTAACACGTAATGATTACAATTAAGATATTTAGTCTAAATAAATCTTCTTAAGACACATGGACCAATTACATAAGGACAAAAACCTACCCTATAACCTAAGGAACACCTCATCATATTAGGCCACACATGTGGACCAATAGAAAATTGATACAAACCAAGTCTAGACTCTAGAAGACACCTCATTAAATTAGCTTAAACAAGTGGGACCAATCATGAAGAGATAAGTAGCTACCCTAGTTTTAGAGTGACGCATAATATAACATAGGTAGGCACATGGACCAATAGGATTGAGACAAGTTAAAGGAGTAATAATGAAAGGAACTCTTATAAATTGATGATGGTCGCCCATTTTGGGACCACATAAACCACACCAACCTCCCTTTTCTCTCTCTCTCTCTCCCTCTCCCTCACCAACCCTCTCTCTCTCTCTCTCTCTCTCTCTCTCTCTAGCCCCCGCCTCACGCGTCGCCGCTGACATTCCCTCACTTGCACGTGGTAGGTTCGAACCGTCGTATTCGGGTACATGTAAATGGGATTACTAGTTCTAAGACGATAATGTCTGTTTATTGCTTCAATGAAATTTTGCATTGATGTGTGACATTGAACGGGTGATTACGTGTGCGGATATGTGTGTTATTACATTAAGTCACGTTGGTTGGACTTCGACAAAGGGGCAGAAAACGCGAAATGATGACCGATTGAGGCAAAAAACCAAGCCGAACAAGGCCAATCGGAATCGAAATCAGCCTAACTAGAATCTGGTCGGGACTGGAACCGCCGGTCTGGACCGGCCAGACCAAGTTCAGCCCCTTCGGGCCTAGTCCGGTTCGGTTCCAGGCCCACCAGAACCGGACGGCCTAGTCCGAGTCCCGCCGGAGCTGGTTTCGCTGGACGGGAGGTGGCTCGGGCGGCCTCTCACATGTTTCGCTTCCGTCGATCCAACCCTACATGGTACATACTAAAATAAAATCATAAATTGGCACATGCACTTGCAAAGGTGTGACTGTATGCAAAGACAAGAAATGATTACATGCTCATTGTCACCCGAGGAACGATGTGATTACAAGCCGGAGTAGGCTTGATTACGAGAGCCAGAGTTGGCTTTCTTACGAGATTGTGAGTTGTCGTTCCCTTGAAGACCTAAAGGATCAACGAGAGCTAGAGTTGGCTTTATTACGAGAAATGATTACGGGCCGTCATTCCCATGAAGGTGGCAATGCGAACGAGACATTGCTCTTGAAGCGACGTTGGGCCAACGAGAAATCATTCTCGGGAAACGATTACGAGAGTGAGCTGACAAGCTCACGGCCCTTACGAGTAAATAAGTTACATGATGGAATCGTTGCACGTTGCATACTTGATATATGTCATACATGGCATTTTTACAGTGGATCACATGATAGCTTTGTCTGATATATTACTGACACCACTACATTGAGCACTAGGCCTGCATTCCTGCTTTAGGTCTAGTAATTTCATTTACTAGTGTGACATTCTGAAATTTGATCCACTTTCGGGATTTATGAATGAATGGATATCTTGTTATTGCACTCTAGATTTATCTCACTTGGAATTGATCACTCACGGGATGACTGACTGTAAGGGAAAGGCTAACTAGGAATTTAAGTACGTGGACCTATCGCGGGTCGATACTCGTAACTCCTAAAAGCCGCCCGTCAGTTTGAGATATTTTAAAGTCGCAATCAACTGGTGTAGACCGCGAATTAGACCCCGAAATTGGATATCGAATTATCAAGAATTTCATGACTAATGTTTTGGACGCCGCCTCATTTGGGTTCAGAGTTCAGTGGCCAGCCAAACGGATCGCATGTGCCAAAATTCCCGATCAGTCCCGACGTTGCAGATCGCCAGTTTTCCCTTCAGTCATTCATTTGCAAGAGCCAAAAATATTGATGGGAATTTGAACTTTTGAAAAACCCCAAAAACCCCAAAAATCCCATGAATAACTCTCACCCACTCCCACTCAAGACTCACGTCTAAGAAGGGGATGTGCTCTTGACTTTCTCTCACCACCTTTGCATTCTCCCTTCCCCTTGGCCGAATCACTCACTCTCCCTCATCTCTCTCTCTCTCGGCCGTCGGCCTTGCGCGCCCAACGGGCCACCGCCGCGCCGCCGTGCCGCCACCGCCGGCCAGCCACAGCCTCACCGACGTCCAGCCAAGCCTTGCCGTCCTTCTCATCGCCATGGAGCCGCCGGATGCCGCCCGTTCAGCCGTGGAACGCCGGGTGTAGCCGCGAAGAGAAAAGGGGGCTGATTTGGGCTGATTTGGTGGTTTTTCAAGCTTAGATCAAGTAAGCAAACCCCCTAAACCTTGTGCAGGCTAATGTAGTACTAATGAGCATGTTTAGGAGTGAAATTAGTGAGTTTTTGGGTGTCGGGTTACTGTTCATCGAAGAAATCCAAGAATGAGAAAACGGCTTTGGATGATCTTGGGAGCTTGGAAAGTGATTTGGATGTTATGGATGGTTAGTTAGGTCTATTAGAGGTTGATGTACATAGTTATGAAGTTTCAAAGCACTATTCATTAAAGAAGTTTACTGTTCATCGAAGATTATTACTGTTCACTGAAGAATTTCACTGTTCATGGACTGATCCGAATTTGAATGAGGCTTAAGATGATCTTGAGGACTTGTCTTGTGGTTTAGAGTAGTTGGAGGATCAATTGAAAGGTTCGGAATTACTTAGGTCGATTCGCGTTTGCAAATAGCTTAGTTTGAGCTTATTTGAGCAATTTTGTGCACATGTGAAGTAGGGGCTGATTTGATGGTGATCTTGTGCCATTGACTAAATTGATGAGTTTGCAATGTGCTCGTGTGTATGTGTATTCGGCCTTGTAGCCCGGATGTGCCAATTGTGGCTTGATTGCTTGTTTTGCTTAATAAGCATTTCGGGATGAAATTGGTGCAATCGTGGAATTATTGTGGAACTTATGCCATGCTTAGCTTTCGAGTAATTAGCTGAATAGCCGACATATTTTAAATGCATGAATTCTTGCCTTGACGCGTGTTTACGCGAGGTATGCTTAGAAATGGATATTATGATGTTCATGTTGCGTTAAACCCTGAGGCATTATGACGCATGGCTCGTTGTTTGATATTGTGCATATGTGAATGCCTGAATACCCTGAGGTGTATTAACGCAGGGTCTATAGTCGACTGAATTATACAATGAGTATTTATGCACATTGTACCCTGATGCGATAATCGCGGTGTTTGTGCCCATCCTGATGCGTATTAACGCGGGACCGACCTGAGGTGTACTAACGGGGGTCTATGAATTACGATTGTGATCTTGATGTGTTAAACGCGGGATGTGATGCCTGGCAGAACAGTTGATTGCACACCTGAGGCGTTAAACGTGGGTTGTGGCAACGACCTGAGGCGTTAAACGCGGGTCGTTATTCATCCAGATTATATATATGTTATGCATAGATGAAAGCACTGAATTCGAGAGTGTGATTTGGATTGGTTGGATTGTTAGCTCTTGCTATGCTTCGGATACAATTCTTTGCTTTGGAATGTTTAGTGAGCACGTGTACCTTGGTGAGTCCTGCTGTCTGTTGTTGCTAAGCTAGTAGCTTGGTTGGGTCCGAATCGCATGTTAGGTTGGCTTGGAGGTACTGTTATCCTGAGCGAGGCTTAGGGGTTAGCTTATTGAGATTTATATCTCACCCCGATAGGGATTAACATTTTTTCAGGTATCAGGCAACGGAACACCAAGTTTGCCAAGGATTGACGATCAAAGAAATTAGTTGGTCGAATGAATATAACACATTATGTGGCCTTATGGATTTTGTTGGGTTTTGTGGATTAAGATTGAACCATTGATATCTGACCGATATATCAATTGAAGTTTATTATACAAATATGTGATGTACACCACTTTTGTCCTAAGTTATTTGTTCGTATTGATGTATGGAGATGTTTACTCGCTTCCGCCCGTTTAATGGATTTTCGAAATTGTGGGCCGAAGAATCCTGGAAGCCAATCAAAAATAGAAGAGGCCAAATGGGATGTCCACGATCTCAGCGGATTCGGGGCGTGACAACTGGGTTGTTTGCTCATTCCTTTATTTTTCAGGAAATTGAGATAGATCAGCCGCACACCCCATTGTTTGGTCTGCCAACCCACATGGAGCTCTCCCAGCGAGAAGTGATAGACATAGAGACGGATGTTATATATACTAGAATCAAGGTAGTCGTGTGGGTAGATGTCGAAATAGAGTCGTCGATCCCTCTTATCTTTGTCACCTGGCACCAAAACGTTGATGGTGTACTCGTTGGCCATCTACGTAACTTTGACGAGCCACCAGGTTTTCAAAACGGGATGACGCCGTTGGATAATGATCAGGCCGTGATGGATGAGGAGCCTTAGAAGCATAGCAGTAGTAAGGAGTGGTAGCATGGTAGCTATGATGACCCCAAAACCTCAAATAGCTTATCTTGAGTATTATGAGATAATTTGGAATTGACAAAAAGATGACAGGGTAACACATTAGGTCCTGATTCGGACCAAGTACGTGAAAATTGGATTAGACGAGGTCGACGAGAGCGCCGACACGTAGAGGGCCATGTGTCAACACATGGCCGGGCAAGGGATACGTGTCAAGAGGCGGGGACACGTGGCTGGACATGTTCCGGACGTGGCACGAGCGGTATCACGTGTCACGCATGCGTGACACGTGGACACGTGTTACGTATGCACAACCCGTGGATGACACGTGTGGCCGGCCTAAGCTGACTGGTCGTCAGCTGCTGCCCCCTATAAATAGAACATGATGTCAATTCATTTCGTTGTTCGATCGTCAGAACCTTTACCGATATACTACTACCGTCCACGCCCTGCACTCCCACGCCCCTGTTATTCAGCCTAAGCCCTACTTCCGTTCGCGCCCGGGTCCTGTTGATAGACGCTCTGAAAATGCCCGTCGTCGTCTTCAATTCGTCATCAAGAAACTAAGGCGAATGGATTTCTAACTTCTCTAGTTTGTTTGGATTGACGTTGGAATCATACATCAATGATTAGAAATATCAATTGTATTCTTGACCCTCGCCTGATATGCATGATAATATTGAATTTCTGAATGAATCACTAAGGAAGGTGTCACAGAGGTAAGATCATATCGCGTGTGCATAACATGACATTTCATCATGAGAAAAGTATCCCGTCGTGCTGCTGCCAGCGATGCCCCATGGAGCCGAAGGGAATTCGGGATGCCTTCGATGGTACTGATGTCGGAGAATGCTCATGCGCTATGTGTGAACTGGAATGCCTCTTGCCAAAGAGATGCCATGGTTGTGTATTCCACGAGGACAGTCTCTGTGTGAGCCGGTGTTGCATGTGAGTATTCGAAAGAATCTCATTCATTCACTATCTCTCATGTGCACGATGAATTGAGAATTGTTGATGTCATGTTCTGATTTCAATGCATTCATTTTATTGGGTTAAATTTGCATTCACAGGGCGTTAGCTCACCGTTGTTGATTTGTGATTTTCAGATAAAAACAATGCCACGGGTTAGCCCGACTACTCCAACCCTTGGCTATGGTGTTCCTCGAGAGTGTATTGCGTCTTGGGAAGACCATGTGGATGCAGATCACCCTAAGGTCAAGTTTAAGAAGCTAGTGAGTACATTAGCTATTGAGGTAGGCCTGGGTTCTGCCCCAGTCATGTACCGTTTCGTAGCCTTGTACATCGCCGGAGATGACGACGAGCTCCTAGGTCCCCTTCCTATGAGTTCGGACATCGGCAGTAGTAGTGCTGGAGGCGGATAGGCTTTATTGGAAGTAGTATGATGGGAATAGGGTTTTGTGTTTTGGCTATACGGTGGAGTGGAGTTTTCAGAGACCGACGCTAAGTTTTGATGTAAGATATCTGCGTGACGGTCAGTAGTTATGGTTGTTTAGCTATCCCGCATCCCCAGAAGTTTAATCGTACCGAGTTGTAAATATATGAAATGAAAGAACAGGTTGAAATCCGAATATTGTTCATATCTCTGTTGATTGAGTGTATGTGGTTAGTTGAACCCTCCAATGGCCATACCCTATTAGGCGTGCCTGCCAATTGTCAAGGTGTTACTTGTATTCTATGCACTTGTATTCTGTATGGCCACCTCGTTTTGATTCTCACGTAGTCCTCCGCATGCGCCATTTATATAATGAAAGATTAAAGAAGAGAGCATGGTCAGTAAGCCTTAAGGTGTGGCGGACTGGGACGTCACAGCCGAGTTTGGTATCAGAGCGGGATCTTGGAGTGATAAGGTGCGCTAGAGGACGAAGTGCTTGATAGGCACGTATGCGATGAAACAAACAAGTGCATGTGTTTGTGATAGTCTCTGATTGGCAGTAGCGAATGCAACTTTATTTGACTAACAGTAATTGGAGTAACTTCTAACGAAGGGTGAAACATTGATTTTTGCTAACCATCATGCAGAAAACTCAAGAGAATGGTGAGATCAAGTGGATCTCAAAGAACAACTGATGTGGCTGCAGGAAATGATCATCGTGTGGATGGAATCCTACAGGCGCTTGCTATTGTAGGGAACTTAATGCAAGAGCAAGACAGGCAACAAGCTGCTACGAACGCAGAGACCGGCGGACGCCGTACATAGGAACTGCTGGAACGGTTCCTAAGGCTGAAGCCAAGCGAATTCGCTGGATCAGGAAAGCCAGACGAAGCCGAAAGATCGGTTAAAGGTATGGAAAGAATTTTCAAAGTATTAAATAGTAGCGAGGCTGAGAAAGTTGCTCTTGCTGAGTACCAATTAGAAGGAAATGCTGAACACTGGTCGGGAGCAATGAGGACTACTGTGTTTCCCACTGGTATAGAAGTAACTTGGAATAAGTTTATGGAAGCATTTAACGGAAAGTACTTCTCAACTGTGCTCGAAACAGAAAATGGAAGAGTTTATAAAATTAACTCAAGGGAGCATGTTTATAGCTGAGTACGAGGCTAAGTTTTTAGAATTATCAAGGTATGCACCTAGATTGGTAGAAAATGGGGAGGACAAGGCTAGATGATTCATAGATTGATTGAGAAATGATATCCGAAAACCCTTAGTACCTCTTGATATAAGAGATTATACTACCCTTTATGGACGAGCTCAACTAGTTGAGCAAGCATTGGTGAAGGAAAGGAAAGAAACAGAATCACAGGGTAGGCTTAGTCGCTATGCTCCCCTAGATAATCTTTGACCTGACAAGAGACCTAACCCATTTATTAGATGCCCATTCACTCCTAACAAGAGGAGTACGGGTGGAATTTCAAGGAAAGTGAACCCGGATATCCCAGAGGGGAAAGATAATACTCGAATCAAGTCTGTCGCATCTGTGATAAGATACATGGGAATATGCCTTGTCCGAAGTGGCGAAGATGTTTCCGATGTGGATAAACGGGTCACCTGTCACAAAACCGTCCACGAAACTACCAGCCACATAGAAATAACCAACCCCAAACTATGACTAATGTGATATCTTCTCAAGGAAGCAACCAACGACCGCCATCTCAGGTAAAGGTCTATGCAGTCACCCAGGAGGAGGCAAAAATTTCTGAGGCTGTGATAACAGGTACAATCTCTGTAAATAATTGCAAAGCTTATGCATTGTTTGATACGGGTGTAATGCATTCGTTTATCTCGTTAAGGTTAGTATAAACAAATAACTTAAGTACTAAACTCATGGATGTACCACTTAGTATTGTTACACCTCTGAAAGATGTGGTCCTAGCCACAATTATGTGTGAGAACATCAAGATGGAAATAGCTGGACGAGTGTTAGCAAACCTAGTAGTTTTGGCTATGTATGACTTTGACATTATCTTAGGAATGGATTGGCTTCATAAACAAAGAGCTAAGGTGGATTGTTATAGAAAGGTAATATAGTTTAATCCACCAGATCAGTCCAGTTTTGAATTTATTGGAAACTGTGCAAGTTGCACAAAAATACTAATATCGGCTCTAGAAGCGCATCAGTTACTTAAGGATGGATGTACGGGTTGTTTGGCAGATGTGAAAGACGAAGGAAAAGAAAGTGCCAATTTGAGGAAATACCCATAGTAAGAGAATTTCCTGATGTGTTTCCAGAGGAATTACCGAGTTTACCACCCGAATGTGAGATTGAGTTTGTAGTTGAATTAACTCCTAGAATAAAACCAATCTCAAAGGCTCCGTATAGGATGGCCTTGACGGAGCTGGAGGAACTAAAAGTACAATTGCAGGAGTTATTGGATAGAGGATTTATTCGACCAAGTGCGTCACCATGGGCTGCACCAGTATTATTAGAAAGGAAAAATGACGGATTCTTACGAATGTGTATAGACTATAGACAACTGAATAAGGTAACAATTAAGAATAAGTATCCGCTCCCCAAGATCGATGATTTTTCGATCAATTGTAAGGAGCGTCTGTATTCTCAAAGATTAATTTGAGATCAGGGTACCATCAATTAAGGATTAAGAATGAAGATATATCTTAGACAGCATTTCGAACTCGTTATGGACATTATGAGTTCTTAGTCATGCCATTTGGATTGACTAATGCACCCGCGGCATTCATTGACTTAATGAATAGGGTGTTCAAGCCATTTTTAGATCAATTTGTGATAGAATTCATTGATGACATCCTAGTCTATTCAAAGGAACCTATAGAGCATGAAGAACATTTGATAATAGTCTTGCAGCCTCTGAGGGAACACGAATTGTATGCCAAATTTAGTAAATGTGAGTTTTGGCTAAATGAAGTTACCTTCTTATCACATGTTATATCTGGCCAAGGAATATCTGTGGACTCAACCAAGATTAAGGCTATGATCGAGTGGTCAAGACCTACAATAGTAACCGAAATCCAAAATTTCTTAAGATTGGCAGGTTAACTAGGAAGAATGCCAAGTTCATATAGCACCAAGAGTGCGAGAAGAGTTTTCAAGAACTCAAGAAAAGACTAACGTCAGCACTAGTATTGACTATACCTTCAGGATCTAGAGGATATGAAGTATATAGTGATGCTTCCCTAAAGGGACTGGGTTGTATCTTAATGCAACATGGAAAGGTTATTGCATATGCCTCTAGATAATTAAAACCATATGAGTTTAACTATCCGACTCATGACTTAGAATTAGCTGCAATCGTTTTTGCGTTAAAGATATGGAGGCATTATCTTTATGGGAAAAAGTTTGAGGTATACATAGACCATAAGAGCCTTAGGTATTTATTCTCGCATAAGGAATTAAATATGAGACAAAGAAGATGGATGGAATTATTGAAAGATTATGATTGCAAGATACTATATCACCCTGGAAAGGCAAATAAAGTTGCAGATGCCCTTAGTCGGTGCACAAGTGGCAACCATGATGATCAAATAGTGGAATCTATTAAAAGGAGCGTCATGCTCAGAGTTCAAGTTAGAGGTAGGAAACCTCACAAGTGTTTTAGCCACTCTAAGGATAGAGCCTGACATTGTGCAAAGGATCAAAATGTTACAACAAAAGGATCTTGAAACTCTAGAGACTCGGGAAGAAATGCTAAAAGGAAAAAGGGCTGACTTCCATATTACCAATGATGGAACGATAAGGTTCCAAGGGCGATTATGCATACCAGACGATAAGAAATTGAGGGAAACGATTCTATCTGAAGCGCATGGAAGTCAGTATAGTATCCATCCTGAAAGTACAAAGATGTACCGTAACCTCCGCCAACACTATAGGTGGAATGGGATGAAAAAGGATTTTGCTAAACACGTTGAGAAATGTCTAACGTGTCAGTAGATAAAGGCCGAACATCGTAAGCCAGCAAGAATGCTTAAACCATTAGAAATTCCTAAGTGGAAATGCAAGCTCATAACAATAGATTTCGTGCAAGGACTCCCAAGAACACCACAAGGTCACGATTCTATTTGGGTAATAGTGGATCGATTGACCAAGAGGGCTCACTTCTTAGTAGTGAGAAAGGATCACAGTTTAGATTACCTTGCGAATCTGTACGTTAAAAAAATAGTACGGTTACATGGTATACCGGCTACTATAACGTCATATCGAGATCCAAGATTTACGTCAAACTTTTGGAAAAGTTTACAAGCTGCCTTAGGAATAAAGCTACAATATAGTACTTCCTTTCACCCGCAAACAGACGGCCAATCTGAAAGAGTAATTCAGATACTAGAGGACATGCTGCAAGCATGTGTATTTGAATTCAAAGGTAGTTGAGGAGAAAATTTACATTTAGGAGAGTTTGCCTATAACAATAGTTTTCAACAGAGTATAGGCATGACTCCGTTTGAGGCATTATATGGTAGAGCCTGTAGAACCCCATATGCTGGAATGAAGTGGGAGAACGAAGTTTAATGGGGTTAGAACTAGTTCAAATTACAACCGATACGGTTAAGATTATACGAGAAAGACTTAAAATTGCTCAGAGTCAGCAGAAAAGTTATGCCGACTATAACGTCCCGAAATTTTAAGGTCTATATAATAAGTAATATTAGATTTTTATGGTTTAAGGGACAATTATCGAACGCGATTTTAATTTGATCTGGAAAGGGATTTGGTAAACCCTGAAGCGCCGATCAAAGACCCCCTTCGCTCCCGAACCCCCTTCGCGCCTAAACCCTTGGCGAAATTACCTCTCTGCCCGAACTTTATGCGCTACAAGACGAAAAATTCAAATTGGATTTGACCTTTGGTGGACGCCTCCCCACTCACATCACTTTCTCTCTCTCTCTCTCTCTCTCTCTCTCTCTCTCTCTCTCTCTCTCGGCTGTCGCGCCTACCCCCCTTGTCACTTCCGCATGCTCCCCCTCCCATCACCCCTTTTCTTTTCTTTTTCTTTCCCTCTCTCTCTCTTCTCTTCTATCTCCTCCCCCTCTCTCTCTCTCTGTCAAGCCCGTGGACAGCCCCCATCCTTACTCTGCTTACCCGACGCCACCTAGCCCCAACCTGTACCGCCGCCTCGCCGCCTTTACCCGCCAGCCGCGGCTTCGGTCGCCGCTCGCCTAGTCGTACCCATCTGAGCCCGGTCAGCTCCACCCGTAGACTCGAGCCCAGTCGCCTCGCCCGTCACTCGCGACCCTAACCCACCATCCCCGTCGCCGAGCTGCAGCCACCGCTGGCCTGTTACCCCGGCCGAGCGACCCCCGAGCCCCTCCGCCTCTGTCGTCGCGTCATGCCACCTCAGCCCCGACTTCCCCTGCTGCTCCGCCGCTGCCCGTGGCCCGCCGAGTAGCTATCCCACCATCCCAACGTCGCTGTTCGACCCCGAAACCTCTAGCCGCCCGAGCAACCAACTTCGTAGTCCTCGAATCGCCGCCTCCCCAGCCCCGCCACGACCCCTCAGCCGCGGCCTCACTCTCAGCCGAGCCGCCGTCCCGTCGCCCCTTCCATGAGCCACCGCAGCCCCCCAGCCGCCGTGGACAGCCACTGCCGACCCGTACCACCGACCCTCAACTCATGAACAGTGCCACCGGAGTCCCGCCGTGACAAGCTCATGCCGCCGTCGTCGTCACCACTTGTTCCCGTGTTGCCGTAGTCGGCACCGGACCGTAGTTGTGAGTTAGCCCCTAACTCTCGGTTAGGGCTCTAATTACGTTCGGGTTTAGTTTAATTAGTCTAATTAGGCATTTAAGTAGATTAATTGTGGTCAATTTAGTTAGATATAAGGTTTAGGTTAAATGACCACAATTAAATCAGTTAGACTGGTTAGCTAGGTGGTCTATGGCTAATTTGTGATTAGACTGGATTGTTTGATTGACTACAATTGTTTGATCGCGAGCGAGCGTTTGGTTAGAGCCGAGAGGGCGATGAATTGATTGATTGGTTGGTTGGTAAGCGGATTAGTCGCATGTCGTCAGTTCAAGTATTCGAGTGCGATATGTTGATTTTGTTGTCGACTGTTTGATGTGGTGATCAATGCCTGACTGCTGAATGCTCCGAATGGTTTGTGATTGACTGTATGAAGATTGATCACCCGTATTTAGATGTAAAGTCTGGTGGATAGTTCGTGCATCACATGACCATGTGTGGGATCAAATTGCATATCTAAGCATAAAAATAGCTAGTGGCTGAGTCTTTAAGCATGATCGTGTGAGCATTTGGCTAAATGCCAAGATAAGAATCGATTGGTCGAATGATTTGCTCGTTTGGTCATATGATGAGATAAATTCGTGTCATTCGTACGGTTTGTGCTAGTCATACAGTTTTCCTGATAAATTCGTGCCGTGCCAGTCATACGGAGCCACATGATTTATCGGACGCCGGTCGCAGCTTATGATGGACCGAACCACCTATGGGGATTCCTGGTAGTTCCATGTCGTGCCAGTCGTACGAATCTTACGAACTATCGGACGCCGTCGCCGAAAGTAAGGAACGATAACTGGTCATGCCAATAGACAATGCCAATAGTAGTGTTGAGCCACACTGTCATGTGAGCTGTGCATTATGGCCGTTAATAACCAGCATACATGTGGAGCATTGTTCTTGCAAGCTATTGTGGTATTCTGGTTGATGCCTTGGTTGGTTGACTGTTATGTCAAGTCGAATCTTGCGTATGTGTGATCCAATGCGTGGTAAGCTTGCATGTGATTGGCGTTATACTATCGCAATATACTATGCGTGTAGGTCGCATGATTGAGTCAACACCCTAGTCGGGCTTAGGCATTAGCTCACTGAGATTTATTTCTCACCCCGTCTTGGTTAACCATTTTTCAAGTTCAAGGTAATGGAGAGGCACGCTAGATTCGACGTTCCTACTGATCAGTCATTCTATGTCGTGCGTCATCCGATTTCAGGTACGAACCGGGTCTGGGAACAACACGTCACCCCGATCTGGGTGGATGAGGGGTTTGGCCACCTAGTGGCCCATCTCTTTAAAGCCTGGTTCATTGGTGAAGGTGATGTTATCTATGGCCCGCTCCGTGGATTTGAGGGGCCACCTAACCCGACCCCTTACGTCCCTGCCTAGGATCCGATTGATCTCGATACGCTTGACGAAGAAGTAGTGGACTTCGAACATGACTTTGAGTCCGAGCCATCCATAGCACCTGATTATGTCCCCACGCCTCCCTAGTAGTAGACGCGTGGTGATCCCTTCTTTTTGAGAGCTCTGTTGATGTTGAGGATGAGGGTGGTGTAGCCCCCTCTTTTGGAGTAGATGAGAAGTTAACCCTTCCCTACCTACCTACCTTTTTTATTAGTCTTAGGGAGCCGCCCTAGAGAATGGGGTTGTAATTATTCTGTATAGCTCTATAGGGTTATCGATCATCTACTTTTGGTGTTGTAATGGAATTGTCTTTGGCTGAATGACTGTTGTTGAGTTTCTTGCTTTGCTATCCCTGCTTATGCTTTTGTCCGGGAGTGTTGCACGTTTCCGCATACGTAGTATATTTCGGTAGGTCGTTAGCGCGCCTGAGACCTTAACCTTTATGACTTGAGACGATCGGTAGGGATGTCACAAGCTCGAGGATTGGGGTGTGGCACCGACAGACATCGAAGACCGTTAGGGTTTGAGGTAGGTAATCATGTATTCTTAAAGGTATCACCTACAAAAGGAATCTCCAGATTGGAGAAAAAGGAAAATTGAGTCCGAGATTCGTAGGACCCTTTGAGATACTTGAGAAAGTTGGTGATTTAGCTTATAGATTGGCGTTACCGCCAAAATTGCCTCAAATACATGATGTATTTTATGTATCAATGTTAAGGAAATATCATCCAGACCCTAGACACATATTAGATTTTGAAATCATTGACATTGACGAAAGGGTCAGATATATTGAGGAACCCATACAGATATTAGATCGGAAGGAGCAAGTCCTTCGAAACAAAACTATCCCTTTAATTGAGATATTATGGAGAAACCATGATGTCGAGGAAGCGACATGGGAAAGTGAGGAAACTATGAAACAAAAGTATCCTAAATTGTTTGAAGGAGGGGACAAGAGTTAAATTTTGAGGACGAAATTTTCTGAGGTGGGGAGGATTGTGATGACCCCAAACCTAAAATAGCTTATCTTGAGTATTATGAGATAATTTAGAATTGACCACGAGATGATAGGCAACACATTAGGTCCCGATTCGGACCAAGTACGAGAAAAATTGACCAGTTGGAAGACACGAGTGCGCCGACACGTGGCCGGGCAACGGACACGTGTCAAGAGGAGGGGGATAAGTAGCAGCACGTGTCACCACATGGTGACACGTAGCTGGCCATGTGCCAGACGTGGCACGAGCGGTGCCATGTGTCACGCATGCACGGCTCGTTGATGACACGAGTGGCCGGCCTAAGTTGACTTGTCGTCAGCTGCTTCCCCCAATTAATAGAACCTAACGTCAGCTCATTTCTTCATTCGATCGTCAGAACCTTTACCGATATACTATTGCCGTCCACGCCCTGCACGCCCACACCTCTGTTATTCAGCCTAAGCCCTACTGCCATTCACGCCTGAGTCCTATTGATAGACACTCTGAAAATGCCTGCCATCGTCGTCGTCGTCAATTCGTTGTCAATTCGTCATCAAGAAACTAAGGCAAGTGGATTTCTAACTTCTATGGTTTGTTTGGTTTGACGCTGGAATCATACGTCAATGATTGGAAATATCAATTGTATTCTTGACCCTCGCCTGATATGCATGATAATATTGAATTTCTGAATGAATCACTAAGGAAGGTGTCGACAGAGGTAAGATCATATCGCGTGTGCATAACATGGCATTTCATCATGAGAAAAGTATCCCGTCGTACTGCTGCCAGCGATGCCCCGTGGAGCCAGAGGGAATTCGTGATGCCTTCGATGGTACTGATGTCGGAGAATGCTCATGCGCTACGTGCGAACTGGAATGCCTCTTGGCGAAGAGATGTCGTGGTTGTGTGATCCACGAGGACGGTCTCTGTGTGAGCCGGTGTTGCATATGAGTATTCGAAAGAATCTCATTCATTCATTATCTCTCATGTGCAAGATGAATTGAGAATTGTTGATGTCATGTTCTAATTTCAATGCATTCATTTTATTGGGTTAGATTTGCATTCGCGGGGCGTTAGCTCACCATTGTTGATTTGTGATTTTCAAATAGAAACAATGCCACGGGTTAGCCCGGCTACTCCAACCCTTTGCTACGGTGTTCCCCGAGAGTGTATTGCCTCTTGGGAAGACCATGTGAACGCAGATCACCCTGAGGCCAAGTTTAAGAAGCTAGTGAGTACGTTAGCTATTGAGGTAGGCCTGGGTTCTGCCCCAGTCATATACCATTTCGTAGCCTTGTACATCGCCAGAGATGACGACGAGCTCCTAGGACCCCTTCCCATGAGTTTGGACGTCGGCAGTAGTAGTGCTGGGGGCGGACAGGCTTAGTTGGAAATAGTATGATGGGAATAGGGTTTTGTGTTTTGGCTGTACGGTGGAGTGGAGTTTCCAGAGACCGACGCAAAGTTTGATGTAAGATATCTGTGTGACGGTCAGTAGTTGTGGTTGTTTTGCTATCCCGCATCCTCAGAAGTTTAACCGTACCGAGTTGTAAATATATGAAATGACAGAACAAGTTCAAATCCGAATATTGTTCATACCTCTACTGATTGAGTGTATGTGGTTAGTTGAACCCTCGAATGGCCATACCTTATTAGGCGTGCTTGCCAATTGCCAGGGTGTTGTTTGTATTCTATGCACTTGTATTCTGTATGGCAGCCTCGTTTTGATTCTTACTTAGTCTTCCGCATGCGCCATTTATATAATGAAAGGTTAAACAAGAAAGCGTGATCAGTAAACATTAAGGTGCGGGGGACTGGGACGTCACAGTAGTTATCGGCATTTCCTTCCAAAATTTTGACTGTACATAGTATATAGAAGGTTACGATGTATTGTAAGATATAGGATGTATATATATAAAACTACACGTGTTTGTAAAGGTCTTGGAAGCTACTATGTCTACTTAATTAGGTTGCCTACCGTTCTTTTCCGTTTTAAAAGAAAAAGAAAAGAGGAAGTAGAATAAATGAAAAATAAATAATAAGAAGTGAGTTTGCGGGGTGACATGCCTGGGACGTTACATCCCCCTTTGAGTGGTAAGGTCAATGATCATATGATTTCCATCTTCATCGTTATAGTCAGATAGACCCACCTCGACGGTCAGGTCAATAATGGTGGGCGTCACCATAGCAATATATGGTTCGTTTAGGTTTGGTATCACCGTAGGGACGATCAAGTCGTCAACTTTAGTGGCTCCTTCAAGGGCATTTAGATTAAGATCTTTAATCTTCGGAACGTAGACGTCTTGGATAGGAGTATCAGAAATAATCTCCTCATTGGGCTCAACTTTGACCGGCTCCAACGGTGTTGGTGAAGCTATCTGCTCAACCACTATCTGGGTTGGGTCTAAATGTGACGTCCCGAATTTCGCCTAGCTAATTAAAGGCGTTTATAATATTAAAATTGAATTACTTGACATTAATTGGAACCGTGTCACGTAGTTCATTAAAGGTCGATAGCTCTAGCTCGACCCCTAGAGTGAAAATACAAAGTGACTATTGTGTGAATGTGATATCAAGTATTCTTTTAACCGACTAAATGCGATTGCGGTAATAGATTAAATATTGATTTATCACTAATTAAATTTATTAAGAGGTCAATTAAGGGACTGTAGTGTTAATTTGGCCTCCAAAACGAAATTGCCAAGAGCATAGTGTAGCGGTATTAGAATTAAACTTGTGTGTTAATAATTGGAACATGTTACGTGATTAAATTACATGATTATGGCGTTAATTTCATATGTAAACTGAAAATGCTAAGTAATCATAGGGAAAAATATAGTCTAATTTAAGGTTTAATGTGAATAATTAAATTAATGAGGGTAAAATGGACATTTCCCACCCCATATGGCCGGCCATCCCCCTTGGAAAATGGCCAATTTTTCACTCAAGTGATTTCATGATTTCACCGTAAGTCACTATTCACACCACCCATAGTGCTCAATGGGATTTTATGACAAACTAAATCTTGCACTCAATATCTCTTACCCCTCTTCCTCTTGATGTGGCCGAAAATCCCCCCCCCCCCCCCCCCCCGCCCCTCTCACTTTTATTTTCAAAATTCACTTACACTCTAATCTTGCTCTCAAGAAGCTTCAAGAATATGATTTTGTGTGGCTAGATTATAGTTCATTTGAAGCTTGTGGCTTGGAATAGATAGGAAATGAAAGTAATGATAAGCCTATAGTGCTGCATGTGGTGGATCTTGGTGTAAAAGGGCCTATGCATGTAGATTTATGAAGCTATTCTAAAACTGAGTCTAATTTGACCTTTGGCGCTTGCTATTTTTGTACCGTTTCTTGTGAGATCCTATGAACCAAGATCAAAACATAAAGTTCATGCTAACATCCTAAACTGTAACATATATTAATTTGAGAATTTTTTGAGTTGGTATAGTCGATCAAAAGGCCATGCACTTCTACAGTTTTGGTTTGTGCTGAATCTGAGTCCAGTCTGACCTTCTGTGCTTGTTATTTTTGTACCTCTTTCTATATACTTCTATTGACTTAATTCAAAACATAAAATTCAAAGGTAACACCCTATACTATAATATATATACTAATTTTGGGATTTTTGGAGTTCATATGGTGGGCTAACTGACCTTGTACTCTCACGGGTTGCATGTGCTGAATCAGCGTCTAATCTAACCTTCCATGCTTACTATTTTTGTACCTCTTTCCGTGGGCTTCTATTGACTAAGAAAAAAACATAAAAGTTGAAGGCAAAATCCTAAAATATAACATATATTAATTTTAGAATTTTTGGAACCTTTAAAGCTGGTGATACGACCGTTCCCTTGACCAACTCTGTTCTGTTATTGGGTCTAATTTTTACCACTATTTCCTTAATTTACTGTGACTTATACAAATGGAACTAAACTTTGTACTACCATGAAAGTTGTAGATCAAGGTCTTACCTACGACATACTAAAATTTGGTGATTTTTGGAGTTAATTTACTAGGGAAAAAGTTGTGATTTCGAACAGTGTGCGAAACTATCTCTGAATGAGAAAGCAACGAAATTTTGAGGAAAACTCATTGTTCTATGGGTCAAATGACAAAGAGTTTGAGATGAAATTTATTCTCCACACCTTGAACTATGGCTCTATGAATTTTTGGGATTTTTCAAATTTATTTGGCAATTTTAGTTGTGGCCAGCAGATCGGGTCCAAATCTGCTCGGTAATGTACTTTATGCTGAATTGAACCGCTTGCTTGATCCGATGTCGGATATTTCATGAAAATGTACGTCTATACTTGCTAAGTAGTGGTTGACTCATTGAAGTATGTGTGGTAGTTCATATTGCATATCATATAATAACACGTGTGCATGACTATGGAGTTAAGAGACTTGAAAATTTCTCATTGGCTAGAATGCCCATGGAGCCCCAGGCGTTTGAGACGCCCCTTCGTGTATAAAGAAAGCCCTTGTTGTGTGATCAGGGAAGCTTCAGGAGTTGAGATGCCCAATTGTGAAAAATCTTGGTAGTGCCATTGCGCGGATGTCGGAAGGGGTCCGTGGGTCTTGGCAAGTGGAATTGTGGAATGTGAAATGAAATAAGGCTTAAAGATAATTCGTCTGCATATTCGTAAGTGCATAGCATACTTCATGCGATGTGATTTCATTTCTGTGGATGCTTGATCGGTATTTTGTAGTCTTCCTGGATTGCGATTAAACAAATATAAAATTATGTGCAATGTTAAATAAATAAAAAGAAAGAACGTTATCTGACATCGCCAGCGTCTCGCGACGGTGGTATGAGGAATGAAAAGGTCCGTAGACGACCAGGGTTCGATCCCTAGAAGTCGTTGTTGTAGTAATAATAATAAAACTTTTTCCACCTCAGAATTAAAAAGAATGTTCATGTTAATTAGTAATACGTGTTTCATTCGACATATATTGTTGTTAGTCCACATGTCTTAAATGAACTTTTATCGAGAAATACATAAATCGTATGGTGTAATTTTTAGATGATTTATTTGTTGGGCTGTGGCTCATTCTTGCTAACATTTCAGATACTTAGATATGGACATACCTCCTCATCATTTCTACGGAGCGCCTTTTCATATTCGGGCTTGGCATGAGGATGTCGTTTTCCCTTATTCACCTACTATTTTTGTTAAATACACGACCGTCTTATTTGACAACGAGGGTTGTCTGCCTGTTGTTACGTTTAGATTTATCGCCTGGTATTTTAGGCAAGACGATCATGTGTTAGGACCTCTGATCATAGACGACGACGGCCACGGTAGCAACGGCAGGAAAAGTGACGGCGGGCTAGAGGAGGAGAGCGACCCGAAGGAGGTGGTAGAGGATTCATGGCGGTATATATATGTATGCGTGTATGTATGGGCGTATGGGGTGTAGTGTCCATATGTATTGGACAAATTTTGTTGAGACCGCCTGATAGAAGGAAATAGGATCCTTTTTGTGTACCCCTCACCAGGTAGGCTAGATCATTCCCTATATGCCTCGAACGGTAGTACATGTTACGGCTATGGCTTGAGTACGAACTTATTATGTCTATTAATCTTAATGAACGAGAGTATTATGTTCAATATGAAATTCCTTCCGCTTGAGCTAATTAATCGAAATCATAACATAATGGATGACCGTTACACTAGATCTTCGAATTCATCTCGCCAGTTGTTCCAATAGGTGCGCGTTTCAGGGACACGCTCTTAGAAAAACCAATCTTGGGGTGTATATTTCACCATGAAGTCATAGCCACCGCTGGACTCGTCCAAGATGTCCACAATCTCGCCTGCTGCATAGGCTACCTTCAGGAATTCCCGGTCCCAGTGGCGACAATTTTCCAAAGCGTCGGTCTATGGATCGCGATCTTCAATAGGCTGCGGTGAGGTTGTTTCTAACCCTTCCGACTCCGTAGGAACGAGCAACTCCACCCCAACTAATTCTATCTCCGATTGAACTGGAAAGGCTTCGGGGATATTTTCAGGATGGGTAACTGTCAACGCAGTATCGCAGGCTTCCTTCGGGGTGACCCTAATCGCTCCCATTCAGATCATTTCCCTAATGTGAGTACACTTTTCTTGCATAGAAGCTTCTTCAAAACAACTGAAATGATCGGTAGATACTAGGGCGTCATATAGCTAGGCAATATTCATTCGAAACCTCTGTTTGTCTGTACTCCTAGCCTCCTCAATAACGCATACGTTCTGACTATGACCCGGCAGCGGGTTCTTCTACACATTTGGCTCAAAGTCCTTAAAAGACAGATGATTGCTTTCCAGCGAATTTTGGACTCTAAGCTTAAGGGTATAGCAGTTATCCACATCGTGACTCCTTTCACCCATTTGGAACACACAGGACTTGGAGAGATCAAAACCTTGAACTCTTCGGGGAGATTCGCGGGCCAGCTCCTTGGCCACAAGATGCTTACTAAGTAGAGTGGGAAGCAACTGAGATAACGGGTTGGGCAATAGAGTGAATTGCCTCGACTTCTTAGGTTGAGCGCTCTAATTTCTGTTGTTCTGATAGCTGCCTGATGCAAACGCTAACTAACCTGAGACGGGTTGAGCTGCGGGTGTCGATTGCAAAACTGGAGTCTAAACAAAAGAAACCTCAACTTCCTTATCCTCCCTGGTCTAGACTTTCCTGCTGGAGCTCTCCATTATCCTCCCTTCATGCATTCCGCCCTTGATTCGTTCACCGGCCTCAACAACTAGTAGGAAATTTTGAAATCCCAATCCGATGAGCTTCTGGTAAAACTTATTCGAAAGGGTTCTTACGAACAAATTGACGAGCTCAAATTCCTCAAGAGGACGGACTTCAGCGGCCAATGCACGCCATTTGTGAACGGAGGTCCAGAACGCTTCGTCTCTCTCCTTTACCGTACGAGACAATACTTCCCAAGTCGGGGCCATATGCGTGTTATGCTGAAATTGTTCCACGAACAACTTGGCAAGGTCTTCCCATTTCGCAATCTTATCTGCCTTTAGGTCCAAAAACCAACGGAGTGCCGCGTCCTCTAAGCTGTTTTGAAACGTCTAGATCAATAAAGGAATGTTTTTAACATACCGACCCATCTGATTGGTATAGTAAACCAAGTATGCTCTTGGATCACCCTTCCCCAAGTATTTCGTGAAGGGAGGTATCTTGAACTTATTGGGGAAGACGATCTTGTCGTACCAGGACAGATCCCCAACATCTTTGAGCCCACGTTTATCTTTGAGCTACTGCTCCAAGTCAACACACCCTTCAAAGCCTTCTACTCTAAACGGGCCGATATGGCTACAGAACTAGGATCAAGAGAACTGGTCACAGGAATCTGGCCTGCTACTCCCTCAATGGTCTGATTCGCTAGATTGTCTTCAATAAGATCCGGTAAATCGGCTGGTAGCGGGGCCTGCACCTGATCTTGGGCACGTTGTACTGATAACGCCCTGACTTGGGCGGATAATTGGACCATCGGGGTTCTGAGGTCTTGGACTTTCGAGAAAGCATCGACTCCAAGATTCCTATATTACGCGTCATCTTCTTCGCGTGCCTCCATTAGGGCTACAAATTCTCGGGTACGGATGGGGGAGCGTTTAAAACCAGTAATGTCTACTTGTGAAAAGGTGGAATGAATTATTTGAATCGAAAAGAGACATACACGGTCCCGCTAACATTATGATCCTTTTGTAAGAAGCTAAGGATGTGTCAATCTCAAGCAAATCCAAACTGAGAGAACAGATAACATCTGTCGCGACTCAATCTCAAAAAATCGATCAGGAACATGGATTACTAAGCCTCCAGGACAGGCTTAGCTCGGGCCCTCCCATACCCATACCAAATCACGAAGGGTTATCGAATTCGATCTTAGTGTGATCGGATGGCATGTGTAAAATGTACATGCAAAAGGAGTCACCACCGATCTTTGAGGAAGGTAGACTGAAAACCTTACCGTGCGATCGGGAGATGCCGTTCGATTCTACGTAACCAAAGATTAAGGGTCCGAGGACTTGGTTACGTCGGTGTTTCTACCAACGCCCTTTCGGTACCGGAATTGGGTGCTTTTCTAAAATGCTCGTGCATGTGTGAATCTATCCTATCAATCACCATCAAAGCAAATAATGTGCGTAACTAAGGAGTCAATGGCATGCGGATAAAACACATCAAGTCAAACATGTCATCCTTAGTAAAGCCCTAAAAGCTTAAGGGATGGTGTGATTAAGGTGTGGGGTGATTTTGGGACAATTCCCCCAAAGGGGTAAAATCATCATTTTCATGGGTTTTAAAAGTCGAAATCAGGGAAATAAGGTCAATTTAGCCATTTTCCATTTTTAATGATTTTTTGGAATTTTTCTAAATTTTATTTATTTTTTCAAATTTTTTAATTTTATTATTAAAAAGACGTTTTACAAACCGAATGGCCCGGCCCGCGCCAAGAGCGCCCGACTAGGACTGTACAAATCTGGGTTGGTCTAAAGACGACATCTTTTACAAATTTTTCTTATTTCTATTTTTTTTTTTTTTGAATTTTTTGCAAAACAGCCCGTCAAGGGGCTTTGCACTCCCCTTTTCCCGAGTCCTCGGACGCGACCAGCTTCAAACTCGCATACGAACATGAAAAACAACATACCAGGAACGTTACGGGTTAAAGAAACACGAACGTACAAAAACATGGCAAAGGACCCTCAAGAAAAACCGGGTTTGACTTCTTAAAAGATTTAGTTTCATTTTTTATCCAAAAGGGCAGCCCATGAAGGGGTTTTTTCGCTCATTTTTCTCAACACTCAGACGCAACCATTGGCGAAACCACATACCGACGCGAACTACTAACATCCAGGTGCGATAGAGAACGAAGAGACGCGAACAAAATGCAAGAAAACATAGTGAAAGACTCGCTACGAAAATCGAGTTTGACAGCTTCTGGGACTTAGTTTTATTTTCTACCAAAAGGGGCTGCTCATGAAGGGTTTCTTGCCCATTTTTCTCAACATTCAGACGGGATCAGCGACGACAAAAAATCATGGCAACATCACGCATACAAATGATGAAAAACTTGCCCAAAGACGCGACCCAAGCAATTCTAGAAATCTAGGATTGAACCCAAGCGCATAAACAGGCTGTGCGCCTGGTTTCAAGCTTCGAGACCTCTCCCCCCGTGCACTGTTCCGGTGAAACGTTCGATGCTAGACGAACTACATAACATGTAGTTTTTTAAAATACCGAACAGCTCAGAAAGTGGTTACTTGTGTACACCAAAAACGGATCGCAAAGAGGCGGCCATGCAAGCTCAACACTTGGGCAAAAAAGGGTTAGACATGCTTAGTTCACAGAGGCATCTTCAAGGCTTATGATCTCGACTCTCGAGCATGCTGGACGACAAACAAGGATACGGGTGTGCGCTATTACATGGCTAGAACAAAACGAGCCAAGAAACGAACCTCGAAACACGCAAAAACGCACTGCGAACCAGCCTCAAAGTCACGGGTTAGGACCTTCTATACAAAAATCTGGGTTAAAGGACGACCTCCGGGGGTACTTTTCGGCTTTAGAACTTGCTCCTCGAGCATAACCAACGGCGAATCGAGACATGAGCAGGTACTACTACATACATAGACCACGACCGAGCCAAAAATAGCCATAAAAATAAACAAAAACCTGACAAAAAACGGTCTCAAACGTGCGGGTTTGATTGGCGAAAGGTATTTTGTCGAACATGTAGCGTGCGCATAGAAAACAAAAGAATAAGCACGAATTGAAGCAAGAAAAGCAAAGCCGAGGCTGGGGATCAAACAAACATGATTATAAGGACGATAACGGGTGTCGAGATCTACTTGGTTTGGCCGAAAACCAAACCGAGCCAAAACAACGGCAATCAAGCACACCGAACAGGGGATAGAAACAGAGTATAGAACAGGGGGTGAGAGTCGACCTGTCCGTGCAACCTCGGTGGTGATTGAGACTCTGGCGACGGTGCTCGGCCTCCTTGGACGTCGGTGAAGCCTCTCGTCCCGTCGTACCACCCTCCCGAGCGGATCTCAACTCCCATGTTCTCTCTTTCGCTCTCTCGGTCTCTCTCGAGTTCTCCTCCTACTTCCGCCAGTCTCCTCTTCCTTTGTAGCCGAGAGCCTCTCTTTGCTCGCTTGGGAACTCCACATCTCAAAACTTCCTCATTCACAGCTCAAAGTACCCAAAGCTCTCATTTCTCTCTCCTCGAGTTCCCTCTTCTTCAGTTTTTACAGTCCCGTTTTTAGCTCTCCAACCCCTCCAGGCGAGGCTGGGGACTCGTATCGCACCTAGGGGATGGAGTTGAGGTCTTTTTGGGCGCTTTTAGGACTTCGGGGAGGGCATCGGACGGAGGAGAGGCCACCGTTTTCCAGTTTCCGCTGCTGCACTGCTTCAGCGTATCTCACGCTGCCTCTACTGCGTTTCTACAGCTTCCAGACCGGTTCAATTGGACCGAACTCGGTCAATTGAACCGGTGGATAATGAGCAGGTCGGTTCGACCGTTTTCGGGCCGATTCTTGCAAAGGCGAAAGTGGTTCCTCGGTCGAGATCGAATTTAGGACCCTACCGTGGAATGCCTCACCCGATCGATCCGAAATTCCGCAATAGCGGTTCCTCGATTGAGATCGAATTTAGGACCCTACCGTGGAATGCCTCACCCGATCGATCCGAAATTCCGCAATAAAATGAATTTTCTTTGGGCCGGTTCAGGTATGCGAAAGAGGGCTTTCGAGGACCAGAATTAAATTTTCGAAATCTAAAATGGCCTGGGTGAAGAGGGAATTAAAATAAAATTTTTGATTATTTTCTCAGAATTTTTGGACTTCATTTGGTATTTTTTCTATTTTCCATTATATTTAAATAAAAATAAATTCTAAAAATTCGGCAAAAATTCAAAAACAAAATGCTCAAAATTGGTCCCTTATGCTTGGCCAAGGGCTCTAAAGTCGATTTTCTATTTTTATGAATTTTTCTTGATTTTTTAATTAACTTACTAAGTAAAAAGTGATTAAAAATCAGGTATCAACAGATGCCCCTCTTTGAGAGCAATCTCGATAGAGGTTGCTCTCAAAGACAAGGTGTCCCCTGAGTCTTAATCGACTCGACTGGGGATAAAAACTAAGACATTTACTCAAGAGGTCATCCCATGCAAGTTCGGGTCCAAACAGAAATTTTTTCTTTTTTTCTTTTTTCTGTTTTTTTAGAACGAGAGTGAGGCAAAGAGGGATTCACCTGAGGCTTACCTGCCAGTCGTCCGAGAGCTGTCTAACATGACCGACCCTAAAAGATACCAAGGGACCCGCTATAACAACACCCTAAGGAGGTTAAGCTCTAACCTGTATGATCGGTCAACCCATAAGAGATTCCTAATGAAAGAAATCTAAGATTTAGGTAAGCCCGTGAAGACGGGGTCGAACGTAGAAATGATCTATGAGGATAGATCTGACCTGAATTACCCTATCATGAGGGATGTAAAGAAAGGTCTAAATGTCACGTTTAGGCGAGTCAAAATGGCTTTTGTTTTGGCGTCATTCTAAGATCTGGGGAGACCAGGAATCATGCGGTAGCTCTAGCCTGAAAAGGGGTCGTTGCGCTAAGGCAGGATTGATGAGCTAAGGCAATTCAAAATATTTTTGTTTCGGCGCCATTCTGAGATCTGGGGAGACTATGAATCATGCAGAAACTCTAGCCTGAAATGATAAGGTTGCGCTAAGGCAGGATTGTTGCGCTAAGGAAAATAAAAAAAAATTTGTTTCGAAGCCATTCTAAGATCTGGGGAGACCGAGAATCATGCAAAAGCTCTAGCCTGAAATGTTGCGCTAAGGCAAGTCAAAAGGCGTTTTTGGTTCGGCGCCATTTTGAGATCTGGGGATACCATGAATCATACAGAAGCTCTAGCCTGAATGAACCTATCGTGCGGGATCTAAAGAAGAGTCCTAATGCTACGTTTAGGCAAGGTAAAAGGGCTTGATTTTGGGTGCCATTCTGAGATCTGGGGAGACTAGGAATCATGCAGAAGTTCTAACTCGAAATAATTCGTAAGGCGAGGGTCTAACCTGAGCCGAACCTTTAAGCGGTGTCTACCTTTGAGCTGATCCTTTAGGCGATTTCTACCGTTGAGATGACCCTTTATGCGGCAGATTGAGATGACCCTTTACGCGGTATCTGCCGTTGAGATGACCCTTTAGGCGGTATCTACCGTTGAGTTGACCGTTTATGCAGTATCTGCAGTTGAGTTGAACCTTTAGGAGGTATCTGCCGTTGAGATAACCCTTTAGGTGGTATTTTCCGTTGAGATGACCTTTAGGGGGTAGATTGAGATGACCCTTTAGGATGTATCTGCCGTTGAGATAGCCCTTTAAGCAGTATCTGCCGTTGAATTGACCCTTTAGGCGATATCTGCCGTTGAATTGACCCTTTAGGCGGTATCTATTGTTGAGATGACATGACCCTTTAGGCGGTATCTTTGTGGCACGAAAGGTCCACTAAATGCTTATTTCCACAACTTCGAGAAGTTTGCGCTTTTTGTTTTGCTCAGCAACTTCGCCTTTGGTGCAATTATTTCTCTCTCTATGCATTTTGCATTATCGATGGGCATTAGCCTTACTTTTACTAGGCTCCCTGCTCTTGCCAAGCATGATTAGAAACGAAATGTGCATTTTGCCCATATGCTATAATGACTCATAATGCAATCTATGCATAACTATTCTGTTAAGTTTGCATTATCAATTTTGCTCAAGGAAGTTGTCACATTGTGAATACATCAAATGTACCTCGAATGGGGGACTTCAGTCCGAAAGGGCTTTCGCTCGCTCTCGGGAAAAGCTGCTTATCCTGGCTGGAGTTTAAGAATCACTCTATCTTACCTTCATTGCATTCGACAAGGGTCCGAGTAATCTCGCAATTGGTACGACCGAGCCGATATGAAGGTCTTAATCAGGACCGTAATGAGGGCTAAGTCAAAGGCTTTCAAAGGGGACTCTCTGTTGAGTCGAGGCTTTTTGAAACGGAAATCTTCATCATCTGCTTCGGGTTTACAAGTCAAGAAACCTGCAAAATGAGAAAGAAATAGTCTTGCGCATACCTCTTCGAGTGATGCTTAAAATCATTTAACCCTACATTAACTCAAGTGCATTAATCAGAAGAGGCTTTGAAGGGTTGTAACGTAAGGTAGGATTAGGGACTGAGGAACGAAAAGGTTGGTTTTGGCACAAAAAATATATGAGAATGGCTTGGTGTTGGTGATCATTGATGACTTGTCACCGATCTTAGCCTTCTGGAATAGTCCTCAAAGAATACCATCGTTGTATGAGGATGGTGTGAACTTCTGTTGATACCGTCGTTGCTCGAGGACAGTGTGAACTCCAGCTGAAGAGCACATTTTGCAACTCAACTCCTCTGGGGAGTTTTCTTTACAATGAGACCCCGTCGGGGATTCACAAGCAAGACAAAGTGTAAACACTTTACACAGAATTTCAAAAATGTACATATAAAACTCAAAAGCATTTACATGTGAACAAGGATTTGAAAGGGCATTGACCTTGCTTTTGATAGGCACTTTGCTTTTTTAATGTCCGAAATTTTCTGTGGGGTTCAGCCTTTGCTGCTTTTACTCCTCAGTCCCGTTTCTTCTTCTTCTTTTTTTACTTGATTTTTTTTCTCTGGAGCGAGCCCTTTTTTTTTAAGATGAATTTGCTTTTTTACGATCCCACGATTTCGAATCCCCTTTTTTTTCTAACGGAATTACAACGACAAAAGAATTTACAAGGATTATGCTAGACATGAGAAATCTATGACACTTGAAGAGTTCATTCGGGAATTCTCTATGGACCCGATTCTTCTTAGTTCTTCCACTTTGAGGTGGCGTCTTCTTCATTTTGGAATGGGCAATGATCACAAACATGGTTTAAGAAATGAATACAGGCTCAATTGGGCTGTACATAGGATAATAGTGTATAGGATAGAGAAACGAATGCTCTTCGTCATTCTAAGGAACTTGAATTACAATATGAGCTTAAATGCAAAGAAATACTCGAAGATTGATGTTAGTCCGAGCAAGAAAATTTCTAACCATTTACCTCAAGCTGCTGCTGGAATTACTTTCGTTTGGCCCCGATGTGGGGTGGTTCTTGACAAGGGTAAAGAAATGAAACCGCCATTCAAAAGGGCTAGGAATGGACAACCTGTAGTGTTTGAGATGGAGAAATAAATGCCTCCGTCACTTCAGCTATCGTACCTTTTGCGAAAAAAACTTTTACCTTGGGGAACGCGAAATCTATCTATCGCTCAAATCGCTCGGGTAAATGTATCTGGAGCGTGTTTGGAAAAGGCTTGCCTTTCATCATCCTATCGTGCCCCATTTTGTACATTCGATACATCTTATGCAATTTATACTCCCTATTCAGAGTTGGTAAATTAAACATGAAGAATAATCATGCATAAACCATGCAATGTGTGAGCACTTTCGAGCATGCGAAATGTAGCAACTTTTAACAACTTGTCAAATTTTATGAAAGTCTTGAAGGACGAATTACGCAAGCATGTAAGAAAATTTCTAGGACTGGGGGATCATGGGTTGCCTCTATTCATGCGAATGGATTGTAAAAACCTGCCATCTACTCCAAAACATGATATTGTTAGATGTTCCGAGACTTTTGGACTCTATTGAGTTTTAAAGAGAAGGGATACTTTCCTATCCGGCATGGCAGTGACCCCTGTAAAAATCAAAAGGGAATGTGTCGGTGTATATTCCCATGTCCAAGAGAAACTGGAACGATACCGTTTTACCCTTGTATGCACTTCTTGTCGCGTGGACTCGAATTGAAGTGATTACTTCATTCAGATCGGATTGGCCAAGTACACTCGATCTTGTATCCAATGATCGTTTCTCGGGGTTTGAATTTCTGATACTGATATCACCCTTGGTCTTGAATCCATGTTGGGCAACTCTATCCTTTGAGTTTTCAATAACTTCCTTCAGAGAGGAGAATAAACTCATGTTAAAAATGAGACCATCGAGGGTCAATTTGGAACAATACTAAATTACCCTTCACTTGGGTCCGTATTGACAACTTTGAGATTTTATCCCGATGTGGGCAATCTCTATCGAATCCTTTTGTTTGAGCCTGGAGGTTTTGCCCCTAAGAAGACTTGTACCAGGTTAGCTTAATAGGCATGCCTTTCCTTTGCATCCATTGGCTTGTTGGAAAGGAAGGATTTCGCTTCCGCATTCGGTCGCATCAACGATTTGCTTGCCCCATTTGGGTGATATCTGCCCCAGCTAAATTCTCTCATGGTTCTTCGTCCAATTTGGGATGTCTCTCATTTGGGCTTTCGTTTTTTCTTTCGCTTGCATGTGAAGAAACGAATGTTAGTCCGTTTTCGGACTTTACTTGAACTTTTAGAAACAGGATACTCCCTTTGAGATGTTATCTTTTCAATGCTTATGGGTACCGTTCTTTCCAGGTGCCTTGCCCCAGTAGGACATGTGATAGACTTGAAAGATTCGCCTCATCCTGTTCTTTGGTGAGGAAAGACGAGTTTTGCCCTCGGATTGATCTTTTGGTCGGGTGGGAGAGATTTGCCCAAAATAAACCCCCTCTTTGTTCGTCTTCAGTCGTCTATCTCGACGACTTGCATCTTTGACCATTTTTATCCGCCTCGTGGCAGCTTGTCAACCTCCTCATTCGCATTTGCCCTTCAGGCGTCTGTTGTTTTCCTATTAAGAATAAAGATGAAACATGTCAGTAAAAGATCGCGAAGTGTAAATTGGAATCGATACACGATTACCCCTCATTTGGACTCTTTTGTCTTGACTCTTCGGTATCCTCGAAAGGAATGTACCATCACATAGATGGTGTATGCATGATATGCATGACGTAAGTGATCTGCAGTGATTCACATTACACGAAAAATGGCTTTGCGGCCCATATCCTATTCATGGAAAGCATTTCCTTATTGCATGCAACAATTCACAAAGTCCATTTCTCAAAGACTCCTAATCGGTAAGAATTTTTTAAAGAATTTGAATTTTGATTGAATATGTTTCCAAGATTTTGCCCCCAAAGGGGCCATCAAGATTTTTCAAATTCATCTAACCTAAATGCATGCTCGAGATGAAATGAGAGGAGTACTCCCTGTTTTGGCATTTGAAGGCATTGCCCCTTAACTGCTTGTCCCATTTAATGCCTGCAGAGAAAATGGATTGGAAGCATTACTCCCACCCTTGATTGAAAGTTATTTTGGACCGACACGCACTTTTCACCAAAATGAATGGTTCGGTTTCCTCATACTTCTCAGTTGGAAGTGTTGCTATAACCAAGCACATTTCCTTGATTTCGTGTTTAACGGATGAACTCCATTCTGTTATGCTTCATGGGTGGTAATTACCACTTGGGTGACTTGCCCCGCTTATAATTTGTAGAAAGGAAAGTAAACATGTTATTTTCATCCTCAATTGGACTTAACTTAGGAATGGTCCCTTTTGCAATGAATGTGGTATCTTTGTCGCCGTAGCATGTTTCTCAGGTGGAGGAGGGATTTGCTCCAGCAATTGAGAGCTTCATCTTGGGTCAATCGATTTAGTTATGTGCAACTCCATCATATTGGGCCGGCGAATCTCCATTTCTTTTGAATCTTTCACTTTACCGTCCCATAATGTATTTTCCACAATCATCTTGCACGGGTTCAAATGAAATGATCTCCAATAAATGATCGTCGTGTAGGGCCTGTAAAAAAAAAAGACAGCGTTAGCATTCGAATGAGAAAGAGACCTCTCAATGAGATCGCCTCTTATAATGAAAGCTAGGTGATGATACATGCCCCGCGATCCATATTTTCGGGGACTTGATGTTCGCTAAGATTTCATAGTAAGAGGAGACACCATTAAAAGACGGCTCCGCAGTAATCGATTGAACGTCCATTCAATTCCAAACATTTCACATGCAAGTGCGACATTGATCTTGAAAGATTGCTTCGTGACATTTTTTAGCAAAAATGAGGCGATTTTTGTCCAAGGAATCGATTACACAAAATGTGATTTGAACTTTTTTAACTTCACAAAGTGCTTAGGCAAGAATTCTATTGAAAATGTGATTTCAATTTTATGCCCCAAAGTTTAATCTTTACTTGGAAAAATTTATTTACAAAATGTTGTTTCAAGCCCAAAATTGAAAACTTAGACAAACCATTTGTTCCATGGGGCCGGGTCAGAGGTATTTGAAATTCACACTCAAGATTCATTTGTCAAAAGTGATTGCCAAAATTTTCAATCGAAGCTTAAACACCTAGGGCGCTCAATCGTTCTCCACGAGTTTCCAACAATGAAAATGCATAAGCCTATTCAATTTCATATTTCCTTTGTGGTAAAATAAGGATTGGATTTCCTTATATGACCAAAAGGTCCTATAAATTTTCCAATCCGAATTTTTTTCAAGAGGAATTACGCAATTGAAGAGGAAACATTTGGGTGATTAAAAGAAATGCCCCCTTACATTCCAACGATGTTTTTAAAACATATAAAAAATTCGACTAAAGTGAATACAATCGAGATAGATCCCTATACAATCGAATCTAGGGGATGAGATAGTGAGGAGCCCGAAGGGACAACCTATACATGGATTCTAAACAAACAAAAAAAAGAAGAATCGAAGGAATGTGAACCGATTCTAAATGATGCCCCCAAGCTCGATCTTCAAGAAACGGCTATAGACCAGGTACGCGTCGGCCGATGTTGGCATCGTCTTCATCACCTGATAAGTGTCGGGGAACAACGGCATCCAAGGCTTATTTAAACTCAAAGACACCATCTTACACAATCTTTAAAAAGAGGTATTTAATCGAATCACCCAATTCTTATGAATGATAAATGAATGAGATAGACAATTTAAAATATGGTACATGTCAAAATAAACCGCGACAAGTTTAAAGGATAGAAAATCTTACAAACCACACTCACCGATGAATTTTTCGATTTTAGGTATACCAACCGCAGAGACATGCGCATGAGACTTGTGAGGCTCAACTCTAAAAATCAGAAGAATTGGTATGGAACTTAAGGCCAAGGTTCCCACGATCCGTATATGGTAGATTCGCCCCCAAGAGCACCCGCCCAAGAGATTTAGAATCACCAATCTGGATAGTGAGCGGGAATCGATATGATTGTCCCAAATGCAATCAAACACAAGAACCTCTCATACCCGTTCCCTATCTAAGATAACCTAAAGGGTGATTGAGTCGGGGTTTGACCGCTAGTATGTGCAAGGTGTCATGATCATCACAATGCAAGGTAACGCACAACAGTTCATATCAAAACACCGCTTCAACAAGGTGCATATAAGTAAACATTCAACCCCAACTCTAAACCTGCAAAAAAAGGTCAACACAGACTACCCCCTTATTACTCCGATCTGCGCCAACATATAACACGCGATTAGCGGACTTATCTCATCTTCAAGAGCATCTGCACGAGACAAGTTAGAAAACACCCAACATTTGAAAACAGCCTAAGTCCACTTGAGGTTTAAAACCAAGTCCCCAACAGAGTCTCCAGCTGTCACGACCCGATCTCGAAAAATTGATCAGGCTAATGGATTACTAAGCCTCCAGGACGAGCTCAGCTCGGGCCCTCCCAAACCCATATCAAATCACGATGGGTTATCGGATTCGATTTTAGTGTGATCGGGTGGCATGTGTAAAGTGTACATGCAAAAGAAGTCACCACCGGTCTTTGAGGAAGGTAAACTAGAAACCTTATCGAGCGATCGGGAGATACCGTTCGATCCTACGTAACCAGTGATTAAGGGTCCGGGAACTTGGTTACGTCGGTGTTTCCACAAACGCCCTTTCGGTACCGAAATTGGGTGCTTTTCTAAAATACTCGTGCAAGTGTGAATCGATCCTATCAATCATCATCAAAGCATATAATGTGCGCAATCAAGGAGTCAATGACGTGCGGATAAAACGCATCAAGTCAAGCATGGCATCCTTAGTAAAGCCCTAAGAGCTTATGGGATGGTGTGATTAAGGTTTAGGGTGATTTTGGGACAATTCGCCCAAATGAAAAAAAAAATCATCATTTTCAGGGGTTTTAAAAGTCGAAACTAGGGAAATGAGGCCAATCTAGCCATTTTCCATTTTTTTATGATTTTTTGGAATTTTTCTGAATTTTATTATTTTTTTCAAATTTTTTAATATTTTTAATTTTTTATTATTAAAAAAATGTTTTGCAGACCAGGTGGCCCGACCCGCTCCAAGAGCACCCGACTCGGATCGTACGGGTTTGGGTTTGTCTAAAGACGACACCTTTTACAAATTTTTCGTTTTTCTTTTTTTTTTTTTGAATTTTTTGCAAAATAGCCCGTCGAGGGGTTTTCACTCCCCTTTTCTCGACTCCTCGGATGCGACCAGCTGTAAACCCACATACAAACTCGAAATACAACATACCAGGAACGTCACGGGTTAAAGAAATGTGAACGAACGTACAAAAACATGGCAAAGGACCCTCGAGAAAAATCGGGTTTGCCTTCTTAAAAGACTTAGGACTTGCATGGCAACGATTTTAATCTGAATAGTGATTCTGATTAGAATTGATTTTTTCTGATTTTATTCCATGGATGAGTTTTGGACAATCAGAACGTGTTTGGTAACTACACAAAAATTCTGTTCTTGAAAGAGAAACAAGTTTGGTAACTGTATAAATTTTTTGTTCCCAGAAATAATTTCTCTTCCCAATTTAAGTCAAATAATTGCGTAGTTATTTTGTAAAATTTCATCCTACAATTTGAATTAATTGAAGATTAATTCATATTGATTCTCTTATATAACATATTGCATATTGCATATAACATTTTTTCATGTTATTCCGTCTAATTGTCGTGTCATAACTAGTCATTTTAAGATTAAAAAATGAGAGACCATATTGGATTAGTGTGTGGTTTCAGATTAGTTCGGGCCCTCCCAAGCCTATACCATCTTAGTGTGATCGGTGGCATGTGTATGTGTACATGCAAATGGAGTCACCACCAGTCTTTGAGGAAGGTAGACCAGAAACCTTATCGAGCGATCGGGAGAAACCGTTCGATTCTACGCAACCATAGAAATCTAGAGTCCGAGGACTTGGTTACGTCAGTGTTTCCACCGAGGCCCTTTCGACACCGAAGTTGAGTGCTTTCTAAACGTGTTTCACGTAAATTTTCAATTCATTTTTAAACTTATGAGGTAAGTCAATGCTAAGTGTTCACGCAGGTTATTTTTATCTTTTTTTCAAATTTTCTAAAACTAGACTAAGTTTAGAGTACCTAAACTTAGGTAAATCACAACCAATGAAATCAAGTGCGCAATCAAGGAATCATGGCATTGATAAATCGCATCATAAAATCATAAGGCTGCGTTTGGTCGTCCGGATTTCTAGTCATAATAGAAATGGATATAATAGGATAAGAAATCCGGGGATTTCATATCCTATGCACTGTTTGGTGAACTACGGATTTAAAGGTGGACATTCTCAAATCCTATCATATCCATTGTTTGGTAGAAACTATATATCAAATAAAAGACATATGAATAAAGCTCCGGACTTCACAATAAATAGCAAAAAGAACATTGTTTGATGTTGTTCATAGCAAAAAGACTCATTGCTCCAACACCTCTAATTCATTAAATGCCACAAAAACTATAAACCAAGCTGCAGACTTCATAACAAATAGCAGCCTTAGAAAATAAAGGACATAGGAATAAAGCTCCAGACTTCACAAGAAATAGCACATTAAAAAAACATATGATTCTAATAAATAGCAAAAAGAACATTGTTTGATGTTGTTCATAGCAAAAAGACTCATTGCTCCAACTCCATCTAATTCATTGAATACCACGAAAACTATAAACCAAGCTGCAGACTTCATAACAAATAGCAGCCTTAGAAAAGAAATAATCCCAAATTATCAGTCATTCTCTTCCATCATCTCTTGGAGTAGCAGCTCCACAAATGCCTTCCTGTCGTCTCCTTGAAATCCTAAAAAAAGATGAATATTCTCAGGGTCCTTCACAACTTTTCTGCATAACTTTATTCTATCCATAGTATCTAGAGATATTTGAAGAAGCTCCTCATTGATCTTTTTCTTATCATTATCCACATCTTTAGCATGTCCGATACGGCTAGCAATCATCTCCATCCTCTCGTTAGCTTTTTCCAAGAAAGAGCCAAAAGTGCTTGCAATTTCAACTACCCCGGCAGCCCATTTATCACTTGCTTTAGCCCTTTTTCTTTTTGAAGGATTAGAAGAAGATGATAATGGTGGTAAGTTTTGACTTGCACCATTAGTTGCCTCATCATCATGATTCATCACTTGCTGCACCACAGCAAACAAGACTGCCTAGGCCACAATTTCACAAAGTTTAGTTTATATTAACAAACAAAAACCCAACATTATCTCGTACTTTTCGTAGAACCGCAAAGATATTAGAACTGAAATAGGCCGAATCACATGCCTAAAGCATTCAGCAGTCTTCCATGCCCGCAAGAACAAACGGGATACACTTGCGAGGACACCCCATTGCAAAAATAGACAAATACTCAGAAATCGGTAAGATATTTCCAAACACAATTGCCAAAATATTGAAAAGCAATCCGCACTCAAATTGTTCTTAATGCCAATAACAATGCTTGTTCAATCCCCACACTTGGCTTTCGTTAGAGAGAGAGAAGAGAGAGAGTGTATTATTTACGTTCGCGAATCAAAAAAATATGTTGCTCCAACTCTCTCGCCATTTTTATAAAGCTTCGATGTGAACCGAAGAGATACGATGAAGGAGGTGCTTCGATTCGCACTGCTTTAGCTACTGTGTCGTGTCTGTGAGCGAAGGAAAAGAAAAATAAGAGCCTAGGGTTTTAGGAAAAAAAAATAGCTGTTATATTTTGGATAAGAGAAATCCTATCCAAGTCTATCCCACCCCCCCCTCCCTAGGATTTTTTTTATTCAGGCTATATCCCATCTATATTCGACTTTATCCAATCTTGGAAGGCTACTGAACACATGATAGGATAAAATATATCATATCCTGTCTTTTATCCGGACGACCAAACGCAACCTAAGGGCTTAGATAAATATGGTTCGGGTTTAATTTTAAAAGTGTTTATGATTTTCCTAAAAAATAATAAAATCTTTGAAATCTCAGGAATCTAGGCCCATATTTATGAAAATGAGGTCAAACTAGCCTAATCTAAGCTTCTTCTTTTTTTAGGGATTTTCTAACATTTTACTGATTTTTTAGAAAAAAAATTCAATTTTTTTCGATTTTTTTCGATTTTTTTATTATCTTATATATTTTTCTTTGAAAATGAGACCTCGTTCTGTTTTAGGTAGAGGAAAAAATGATGAAAGAACTGAAAGGGAAAATTGATAGATGTGAGACTTCATTCTGTTTTGTGATTCTCAAAAGTGATTCTTTTTTTCAGAACCAACTTTTTTTTTTGTTCTTGTTTTTACTCCAAAACTGTTTCCAGGAACAGAATCAAAATCAGAATCATTTACGTTACCAAACATGATTCTCATTCTTTTTTGTTCCGAGAAATAGAATCAGAGAACCAGAATCGTTGACATGCAAGCCCTTAGTTTCATTTTGTATCCAAAAGGGTAGTCGCTCATTTTTCTCAACACTCAGACGCAACCAGCAGCGAAACCACATACCGACGTCAACTACTAACATCCAGGTGCGATAGAAACGAAGAGACACGAACAAAATGCATGAAAACATGGGGAAAGACTCGCTACGAAAATCGAGTTTGACAGCTTTTGGGACTTAGTTTTATTTTCTACCAAAAGGGGCTGCTCACAAATGGGTTTTCTCACCCATTTTTCTCAACACTCAAATGCAACCAGCGGCGAAACCACATACCGACGCGAACTACAATGTGTAAGGATCAGCGACGACAAAAAATCATGGCAACATCACACATACAAATGACAAAAAAGCTCGCCCGAAGACGCGACCCGAGCAATTTTGGAAATCTGGGCTTGAACCCATGCGCATAAACAGGTTGTGCGCCTGGTTTCAAGCTTCGAGATCTCTTCCCCCGTGCATTGTTCTGGTGAAACGTTCGGTGCTAGACGAACTAAGTAACATGCAGTTTTTTAAAATACCGAACGGCTCGGAAAGTGGTTACTTGTGTGCACCAAAAACATATCACGAAGAGGCCTCCATGCAAGCTCAACACTTGGGCAAAAAAGGGTCAGACATGCTTAGTTCACAGAGGCATCTTCAAGGCTTATGATCTCGACTCTCGAGCATGCCGGACAACAAACAAGGATACGGGTGCGCCCTTTTACATGGCTAGAACAAAACGAGACAAGAAACAAACCTCAAAACGCACAAAAACGCACTGTGAACCAGCCTCAAAGGCACAAGTTAGGACCTTTTATACAAAAATCTGGGTTATGGGACAGCCTCCGGGGGTACTTTTCGGCTTTGGAACTTGCTCCTCGGGTGTAACCAACGATGAACCGAGACATGAGCGGGTACTACTACATGCATAGACCACGAACGAGCCTTAAATCGCCGTAAAATAAACAAAAACGTGACAAAAAAACGACCTCAAACGTGCAGGTTTGACTGGCGAAAGGCATTTTGTCGAACATGTAGCATGCGCTTGGAAAACAAATGAATAAGCACGAAATCGAAGCAAGAAAAGCAAAGCCGAGGCTGGGGATCAAACAAACATGATTATAAGGACGATAACGGGTGTCGAGATCTACTTGGTTTGGCTCGGTTTGGCCTGAAACCAAATCGAGCCAAAACAACTGCAATCAAGCACACCGAACAGGGGATAGAAATAGAGTATGGAATAGGGAGTGAGAGTCGACCTGTCCGTGCAACCCTGGTGGTGATTGAGGCTCCGGCGACGGTGCTCGGCCTCCTTGGACGTCGGTGAAGCCTCTCGTCCCATCGTACCCCCCTCCCAAGCGGATCTCAACTCCCCTGTTCTCTCTTTCTCTCTCTCGGTCTCTCTCGGGTTCTCTTCCTTCTTCCGCCGGTCTCCTCTTCCATTGTAGCCGAGAACTTCTCTTTGCTCGCTTGGGAACTCCACATCTCGAAACTTCCCCCTTCACAGCTCAAAGGACCCAAAGCTCTCATTTCTCTCTCCTCGGGTTCCCTCTTCTTCAGTTTTTGCAGTCCCGTTTTTGGCTCTCCAACCCCTCCAGGAGTGGCTGGGGACTCGCGCCGCGCCTAGGGGATGGAGTTGAGCTCGTTTTGGGCACTTTTGGGACTTCGGGGAGGGCGTCGAACGGGGAAGAGGCCATCGTTTTCCCGTTTCCGCTGCTACTTTGCTTCAGCGTATCTCACGCTGCCTCTGCTACGTTTCTGCAGTTGCCAGACTAGTTCAATTGGACAGGACCCGGTTCAATTGAACCGGTGGATAATGAGCAGGCTAGTTCCACCATTTTCGGGCCGATTCTTGCAAAGGCGAAAGCGATTCCTCAATCGGGACCGAATTTAGGACCCTCCCGTGGCATGCCTCACCCGATTGATCTAAAATTTCGCAATAAAATGAATTTTCTTTGGGCTGGTTCGGGTATACGAACGAGGGCTTTCAAGGATCCGAATTAAATTTTTGAAATCTAAAATGGCCTGGGTGAAGAGGGAATTAAAAGAAATTTTTTTATTATTTTCTCGAATTTTTTGGACTTCATTTGGTATTTTTTTTTCTATTTTCGGCTATTTTTAAATAAAAAGAAATTCTGAAAATTCGACAAAAATTCAAAAAAAATATTTTTTACTCAAAATTGGTCCCTTATACTTGACCAAGGGCTCCAAAGTCGATTTTTTATTTTTATGAATTTTTCTTGATTTTTTTAATTAATTTACTAAGTGAAAAGTGATTAAAAATCAGGTATCAACAACATCACAAGTTTTTTACCAATGAAATCCCAATCAAGAGAGAAGATATGTAGCATCACATCAACATTTGAATCAGTAAAGGAATACGAATTTTATAACATAAACTGAGTCAATGACATAACATCTGGATACATTGAAATTGTCAGAGAAAACACTAAAGCATGATATAAATTCGATGGGTAACAGATCCTTTGACATCCAAATGCCCACTCCCTTGACTGCAAAATGGGAGTTTCGGGCGACCTATCCCTATTCCCTAGCTCAATAGCCCTCCTCCTGATGGAGACCATGGTGAATGGCCTCTGGAGGAACGAACGGTAGGAAAACTTGACAATTGGGATCCGCCGGACGGTAAATGTATGCTAAGGACGCTTGATGGAGTCCCACGTCGCCTTCTAGCTCCGGAGGTTGGACAATGGTCTGCCTTTGACACCCCTTCCAGGCCTCCTTGATGTTGTCGATACCCATCTGTCGATGGGCAATCTCTTGCTCATCCATCCGATTGTGAGGGAGGTTGAACCTGAACAGCTGCCCCCTCAATGGTGGTGGGACCTCTTGAAGAGCACCATACTATCGAACCGTCCTCAAGGGGTAGCAGGTTGTGGCACCTGTGAATCCCAACAAGGGTATGGGATCAATGCTGGCGGCAGCAAGTCGGATATCGTGGAATTGGGATCTCCTGAATTTCCATTAGATTTGATCTGGAGTTAAACTCCTCAAAAAATGGCACCAGCCGTGGAATGATTGTATGTGAGGGTGTATCTGCAAACGGATCAACTTCTCAAATGGATGAGTGTGATGTTTAGAGTTAAAATATGTCATGTGGAAAGATGTCTGTTCAACATGGGAAATGAACCAAGTGTATAGAAGGCCAACAGGTGCCTGAAACACTCCTTTCTCATTAGCTTTGAACTTGTTGAGAGACAAGAACGATTCAGCAAGGATCATAGGAATGAAATCTCATTTGAGATAAACTTGTCTCACAACATGAGCAATAAGAGGGTTCATGGCAACTATGGACACAGGGAATATAACAAAACCAAAAAATGCTAAAAGGAAGGCTCGGACGGATTTGGTGTTGTCCTCTTTTGGCAACCTCGAGAACCTTTCAACCGGAAAGGTTAAGGGACAACGATCAGCGTTGCTTTTGAGAATTTTGGTGATCTCGGCTTCAGAAATATCTAGGAACCCAACAAGAGTGCTCGTAGGGCTAAGGCCCACGTATGGTTCAATCAATTTGGGATCAGGGCGGACACTAATCGTAAGGTAGTACTCCTCGATGGTAGGGGTCAATCATGACCGTTGAAGATGAAGGTGGATGTGATCGGGTTCCAATAGTGCGTCATGGCTTGAATGGCATGAGACTGACAGCGAACCCTGAGCATATGAATGAGGTAGCCGACCCGTTCCTTGACATATCGCTAATTGTGATGATCCGTACCCTCCACCAGGTCAACAGAGTCCTTTCGGGAATAGGGATACGAGTGATGTCACGTTTTCCCATCGAATCTATATCACACACGAGCATCTTAGTGAGCAAATTATCATGATGGAGACATTAATCAAAATGGTTTGAAAACCAAGGGAAAGTAAGAATTATACTCACAGTGGGTAATGAACGGCACATGTCAATAACATAAACATACGCATGATAACAGTGAGGTTCGACACATAAAAGTGGGATATACTAAAGGCTCAAGGCTCCCATCTACAACGAAATGATATGCCGCCCCCAAAAACGCCGACAACATGATCGGGTCGGGGTATATATTTCGAAGAGATGAGAGGGGTCGGAAATGATTGTGTCATTTGCAGGCCTACATATGGCCCAATCTATTCCCAACACCTCCTAATGGTTTCCTAGGTCACAGTCCGGGTTTGACCACTGGATGTATGTGCAAAAGGTGTAGTGTATGAAAGGCATGCATAGCAGGGTATATCAAACACCGCTTTAATATATACCCACATACATTCCTATGACTCCCTGATAAACATGCTGGTTAACAATCATTCCACCCCTTATAACTCCCAACCTGCAAAAAATCTAACATACGGTTTGCGGACTAACCTGGTATCCTCGTAGCGCTGCAAAATGTAGATCGAGTTAGGGAACAATCAACTGGTTATTATGGCCTCAGTCTATAAAGGTTCATAACCAAGCCCCCTGCGGAGTAGCCAAGCTGTCGCGACCTGCCCTTCGCCCCTCCCGGGGGTCCCGGCAGGTTTAGATGTATTGCCATGGGTCAATGGCGTGGACTCTCATAAGTCCTACCTCGTGTTACGTTGGATTTCGTTTTACTGATTAGCAACCTAAAAAGTTACTAGAAGTCGCCACTAGCCTATTGGGGTCGGCTAGAAACCAAACGAGACATGGGAGATGTCTCAATTCCTACGCAACTAGAGCTTCTAAATCCGAAGACTTGTTTAAGCTAACTAGAAAATTAACGCACTTTCGGTACCTAACCAATTAATGGTCCCTAAGGTGGCCATACATCCTGCATATCATTTTAAGCCTACTAGGTATCTAACCAGTGCTAGATGATCATGCATAATGTTTTTCTGTCATTTTACCCATTTAACTCTTTACCTAATTCCTAGGAAAGTAGTTTAACAGGCAATTTATCAAAAGACGGTGTTATAATAAACACTCAATTAGGTAAATATGTCAAACAAAGACTGGAATGAATGCAATGCAAACCAATTCAATAATTGCCATATTTAAATAAACAATTCCGACTCGAAGGTCGGAATACATCAATAATCAGACTGGATTTGACATCGGTCTTCAATCAATGCCAATCTAGGTTGAAAAATTCATTTGGGGGTAAAAAAGGTCATACAAACCATTTTTCTAATTTTCTAGATTTTTCTAAATTTTTTGGGATTTTTCAGAATTTTTCCGATTTGTAAAATATATTTTGAATTTTTTAAATTAATTTTGAAAATTTAAATTCTGAAAAAAGAAAAATGGCGCCATTTCGGATTTACTGTGCACAATCCGAAATGGCATCGCATCTGCGTGCGCCAATGGAGCCAAAACGGTGCCGTTCGGGGACAAGCCCAAAACGACGTCGCATGGCCGTGGTCTGAGGCTTCTTGCGGAACGACGTCGCACGGGGGGAGGAAACAACACCATTTCGCTCGCTCCGCTGCGCAGCTCGAAACAGCGTCGTGTCCGCCTTACCCAAACGACGTCGTATGGGCCCTCTTCTTCTCCGCAAGCTGGCCGGGATCAAATTGGTCCAATCGGCGCCCCTCCGGCGGCCGATTGGTCCAATTGACCCATGGGCATGACAGGGCTTGACCTTGCGCGTCTTGGGGTGGTTCCAATTTACTCCGATGAGGCCTTCTCCAGCATGGAGAAATCATCAAAGTCAAAGTCACCGGCAGGGCAAACGCAGGGACCTATTTGGTCCGATTGGCCCACTGCAGGCGAGCAATCGGTCCCGCCGACCCATGGGCCTTGGGCGGGACCATCTCGCTGTTCTGGGGCAGCCGATGATTTGTGCCGACGACCCTCCTCCAACATGACAAAAACGATGAAGCTTCAGAAAATCCTCGGCGCAAAACCCAGACCCAACTAGCCGGTTCACCTCCCGAGAACCTGGCCCGACCGCCAATTTAAAACACCCCTCCTTATGCGCGAACCTGCTGGGACCTATTTGGTCCCGGCGTCGCCTCTCCGGCGATCACCACTCAAGGCTAACCCATGGGCCTTGGGCATGAAGCTCTTGCGGTCGTTGGGCAGGAGCCAATTCTCGCCGGCAGCCCCTCCGGTGACATGACGAAGTCCCTGAAGGTCCAGCTCTTCTATGCCTCCCCTGCTCAGACCCACACAGTCCACCGGCGACCAAAATGGTCCAAATTGGCCAGAGCAATTGACAAGGAAAGCAAGACAGGTGCAGTAGAGACCAAAACATGCAATACACGATTTGGCTCGAATTAATCCAAAAGCTCTCGGGAGGCTTCAGCGAGCATTTCATCGAACACATGGCAGACTGACTTTTCAAGGCTCAACCAGAACAAACTAAGCTAAAACGAAGCTAGAGCATGCCATAGATGAGCTAAGGAGAGTTCAAATTGCAGTCTTGACCGCCTAGAAGCTCGCCAAACTGAACCAAGCTTCGGCTTGGCGAGCCTCCTCGGTCCAAAATAGAGGCTATGGGAGAGGGAAGACCGACCTGGTCGCCGGCGACGAACTCCCTCTGCAACTCTCTCAGCTCAAGCTCACTGTTCACCGGTTTTTTGGACGATACGGGCCTTGATTCCTTATAGCATTGAGCTCCTTTTATAGCAGGATGTGAAGCCTGACACACGGGCTTTGTGACTGTCCAAAAACGAGCGGCTGGGGGGCGCCGGAGAGCCTGCAGCCGGGTCGCTTCATCCGCGCGTCCCCCCCCCCCCCCCCGCACTCGAGTGCCGCTGCAAAAGAGAGAGAGAGAGAAGAGGGGCCGCGCGACGTCATTCTGACGCGCGCGCCCTGGGCTAGCTGGGCCTGGTCGGCCCGGGCCGGGGAAAAGAAAAAAGATCGGGCCTGCCTTGAGCAGGCCCGTTCTTGCGGGGGGGAATGAAAAGCTGGGCCGGGCGGCCCTTGCGGATTCGGCCCAACCCTGCCCGGTTCAAATTTTTTTAATTTTTTTTAATAAAAATTTTATTATTTTTTTATAAAAACTAAAAATAATTTATATTTTCCAAATTGTTAAATAAATAAGAATTAGACAAATCCAATTTAACCTATTCCTATTTTAAGCCTTAGGAAAAAATAAATTAAATTTAGCGGGGACCGGTGAAAATTAAGTGTCAACACTAAGCTTTTAGGAATCAATTAGTAGTGACTCTAATCTAGCGTTTATGATCTCCCTCAATTAAGTTCGCATCATTCCCCAATGTAGAATCTTTCTAAGCACGTCTGTCGAGCCAATGCTACTTCATTATTACAAAAATTCAAAGGGAAAATACCCAATTCAACACATTAATACATGGCTAATAAAGATGCTGGAGAGCAGTACGTTTGTCAGGCCAAAAGTTGATTTTCTATTTATGGAGATAAGTAATTTTTTTTTACTTCCTTAAGTGGTTCCAAAACTACTTCTAGAGTAAAAAAATGCTCCAAAAGTAGAAAAATGAAGTTGCGTAACCAAATGAATTTCTACTTCAGAAGCACTTCTAGAGCAAGAATTCTACTCCACAAGTGTTGTCATGCCCTAGCTAATGTATTTTATGTTTTTGTGCGCCTATCTATAATGAGGACATGTTAAAGGGCTTTGCCAACATAACATATTGTGGATCACGAATTCTTGAATGAGTAGACCCCACAGTAATTTTTAATTATTATTATTTATAACCCAAAATAATTTATTTTATTTTTTTGTATAAAAAATTATGATGAATGGTCATGTGGCTATCCTTAATCTAATATGAGATTAACAGTCTATTTCGGGCCACAAAAATAATAATAAATAATTAAAAATTACTAAGGAGTCCACTCATTCAAGAATTCGTGGTGCTTATGTTAGCAATTAAATTGCTGGATTTTCATAACAAAAATCTGCACATACCAATAAAAGAGAACCCGAAACAAATAAAGAGGACAAAATGAAAACGCTCGATTTTTCCTGACAAAGATATGGTCCGGTCGAACCGAACCGTCCGGTTCGCCCAAAGCTTGCAGCCTCCGCTCCTAAAGCCTTTATTCTACTTCCGTCTTGGCCGAGTTCTGCTCCAGCAGAGCTTTTGCAGTGAAAAGACCACAAGACAGAGCTCAAGAAGTCGAGACACAACGAGAAACCCTAATTCCTCGAGCTTCGTCTCCACACTGCTGAACTTGAGTTAGAACCGAAATGCCGTTCATATCGCAGATACAGAGGCAGACCGATTACGGGCTCTTCCCATCCGCCACTCCCATCGTCATCGACAATGGAGCTTCCTATTTCCGCATTGGGTATCACAGAAAAAGACTGCAAATTTATTACGGAGTAAGCGTTGACCGTAAATTTTCTCCTCCTTAATTTGTCATGCCTTGGTCTGTTTCAGGTGGGCAGGAGAGAATGAGCCTCGCGTTATGTTCCGCAACATTGTCCAGAGGCCTCGACACAAGTCTACTGGTACATTTTTTGGTGTTTTTCCCCATAGGGTGCGACAAATGTTCTTCCTTTTTGTTGGGTTTCATTCTTGAAACCAGTTGCTTTTGTAATTCAATTTCACTTTGTGTGATATCTCTTTTCACATTGTAAGCTGTTGAAAGTTCATCTTGAAGCTAAAATGCAGTAGATATGTAGACTTGCAAAGGCGCGTTGTAGTTGTGACTTGACTTTTTGGAATCTTGCTGGGTGGGGTTCAGTCTTCTTGCTTCTTAAATTTCGAATTTTTGGGGGCCTTTCTTACAATGAGCAAGTGTCGGGCTCTCTCGGCGTGACTATAGTGTTTCTCATACCATGTCATGTTTCTTTGGACTTAGGTGAGACTGTTACTGTCGTTGGCGACCATGATCCTGCTTTGTTGAAGTACTTCGATTGCACTCGCTCTGGGCCGCGCTCTCCTTTTGATAGCAACGTTGTTTATCAGTTTGAAATAATGGAATATGTAAGTGTCATGGCGACTTTCTTTCTCTAACAATCCACTCAAATGTCCATGGTCTGAAGTTTTCCTTCTGCATAGAATGTCCCCTTTGATGTTAGCTATTGCCCACTTTATCCTAGTTATATGACTAGTATTCTTTGTAAAGAAAAATATCAGTATCTTGGATTGTGAAATTGCTTCATACGTATGATAGCTACAATTCTTGTTCCACAAGCTTTAGCGCTAGTCTCCCTTACATTTTTTTGCTTGCTGTTGCTACCATGAAATGTCCATCACTTCTTTTATTTATCCTAAATGACATTAGGAAACCATTGGCCATTTAACTTGCTTACGCTAACATGCTTATACCATCACCTTGTCAGATTCATTTGTCATACATAATGAATGCCGGACATAAAGGCTTGTGAGTTTCTTCTAGAGCATGCAGTGGCCATTGCAATGTATCTATTCATGTCATCAGATGACTATCATATGTTAATTTATCCGCTCACATAAAAGTATGATTTATTTTAGCTATCGCCTATGATAGTATTGGTATCTCTATCAAGCTCAGATCAAGATATGATTGTTAGTTATTTTTTGTTTCAATAATCATTTAGAAACTTCGTTTCCTGTCAGAGTAATTCATTCTACATATGTCATGGCCGTTGTAAATTGTTCTGTGTCACATAAGGCTTATGTGCTCATCTTCAAAAGCATTCTAAGCATAGTAATACTGAAACTTAGTTTTTGCATTCGTAGATTCTTGATTTTGGCTTTGACCGCTTGGGAGCAAATGGTTCAGAGGTATGCAATATCTCAATTCTTCTGTATAATTCAATGTGTCCATATCTGTTCGTAAATTTGGTTAGTCAACTCATTGGCTTTTATATTCGGAAACTTTCAATAGAGAAGGAGGTACCTGGTAGACAGAGTTTCAGCTCTAGCAGGCATCCTCCATTTTCTGAGGATGAGAACCACTTAATATGACATTGCATATTGATAGAATTGTAGCTCAGTATTTTCATTTTTTAGATATCAAATTGGTCAATAGTAGCTTCCCGTAAGAGATGTCATTGCTTAATTTCGTTTTCAAATTGCTGATTAAGTAGAATGTGGATGAACTTTTACTCATGCTTTTGTGTAGATATTTATTCCAAATCATATGCTTATTTGAAGTTTTGCAGATTGATCATCCTGTCCTGATCACAGAATGTGTGTGCAATCCTGTCTATTCTCGCAGTAAAATGGCAGAACTTCTTTTTGAGACTTATGGAGTTCCATCAGTAGGTACTAGCTGTGCCTCCAGGTTCCTTCTGTAACTAATATACAATATGATTTGGGGTTGTCACTTTTCCAAAATGTGGTCTTTTCTTTGCCATGTAACTTTTGGCTGTAAGTATGTTTACCATAGGATTGGCCCCATTATATTGTGCTCATATTGAGATTTTCTCATATGTCTCTGATTGTGTTAAGATGACATGAGCTTAGATAGGACATATATTCTATGGTGTTTGTTAACTCCAAAAGATATGATTAGGGTGGACAATGGCAAGTATAGACCTGATAAAGAAATGCCAGCCATGGTGATAGAAACATTTGAACAAAAGACACAAACGGGGTTGTGAGAGAGAGAGAGAGAGAGAGAGGCATCAACCTAGCCCAGTGACCAATGTGGTGGTGGTTACCGTGGTCCAAGTTTGGTGCCTCTCTATCTGGTGTTCAAGGGGACTACTACCCTGCCCGGTGGTTTGGCGATTCCCATGAGTTGTTGCTGGTGGTGGTCACCAGAGGGTTCTTTTTTGTGCAGATCTTTCCCTCTATTTATTGGGATATGGCCTTATATCTGGTCATAAAATAAACAAGAAACAGCATAAGTTAAAGGAAATTCCTATTCTATCCTATGCAGTTGAAAAATTGGCAAAACCAAACGCGACCTCTAGGGTTGTCTGCGTCGGTGCGTTTCTTTTTTCACTAATAACTCTGTCTGAGTTTATCTGTTTTTATTTTCAAAGCATTTGGTGTGGATGCTGCATTCGGCTATAAATACAATCAGCAGCTTGGTATCTGTGCTAAGGATGGTCTTGCAATCTCCCCGGGGTTTACAACTACTCATGTTATTCCAGTAAGTTTTTTTAACCACCACGCTCACATACAATATCTCCAAGAGGACGATTGGTTGTTGTGATATAGCGAGAAGTGGGGATTTTTTCGCTTTTTTTATACAGTACACAAAATTACAACTGTCAAATAAACTAAATGACGAGAAATTTATCTTCGTTTCCACCCATTGAATAACTGAGTTTATTTAATTGTCCTGCAGTTTGTGGACGGAGAGCCAGTTTATAAAGGTTCCTGCAGAACGAATATTGGTGGTTATCACGTTACAGATTATTTCAAGCAACTCCTTTCTCTCAAGTATCCTCATCACATGTAATGACAAACCAGCACAATACTGCTTTTATCATTCCCTCCCTTCCCCTTCTCTCTCTCTCTCTCTTTCCGTCCCTCCTTTTTCCGGGTAAACTCTTATTTTATTCACGTGATATATAGGACAAGGTTTACTTGGGAAAAGGTTGAAGACCTGAAAATGGAGCACTGTTATGTTGCGCCAGACTATGCTTTGGAAGCTCAACTGTTTCAGGTAGTCGATTTGGCTTAATATTTCCATGCCTCCTACTTATCTCTGAATGTTGTTATTCCGACAGAAAGGGACAAAAGAAGCTGAAGACAAGACCAGGTGTTGGCAACTTCCTTGGGTCCCACCAGTAGTTGAAGAAGGACCTTCAGAAGAAGAGTTGGCTAGAAGGGCAGCTATTAAGGAGAGACAAGGCCAACGTTTGCGTGAAATGGCTGAAGCAAAGAGATCTTCTAGGATAAATGAACTGGAAAATGAATTGAGAGGGTTGGCTTTTCTCTTAAAGCAGCTGGAACAAGTGGGAGAGGAAGACATTCCATCTTTCTTGGCAGATACTGGTTATGCGTCAAAGCAGGAAATAGAATCTGCCCATGCTAAAGCAACACAATCTCTTCGAAAGGCAAAAGGGGAGCCAAAGGCTGAACAAGTTGAATATGACGAGAAAATAGATCCTTCTGCCGATGAAAAGTTCTCTCTTCTCAATGTACCTGACAACATGCTTTCTGCTGAGCAGGTATGCTTTTCGGTAAATGTATGTAACTGAATGTTTCCATCCAGTCCTTGCTACCTCCCAAATATTGATTATCTATGTACAATTTATGAAGTGTTATTCTATAGTAGTATTGCTCTTGCTCAATGTTTCTCTTGAATCATGTAGATTGTTGTTGTAATCCTTGAAAGGTACTGAGTTGTCTTGATAGGAATTGCAGCAATGAGCTGTAAACCACTTTTTGCTGTCACTGCCAATGTTGACTATATTAACTTTTGGCTATTTCTCTTGTCAGCTGAAGGAAAAGAGGCGGCTGAATTTTCTTAAAACCACTACTGAGGGTCGGCAGCGAGCCAAACAGAAGCGCATGGAAGAGGAACTAGAACGGGAAAGGAAAAATCGTGAAGATGAAGAAAGACGCTTGTATGTGCCATCATAAGATTTCATTTATTCAATTTTATGACAGATGCATGAAGGGTCAGTTGCCAATCAGAAAAAATTTAACCTTTGTAGTGCACTTGATTGCATTAATGAAATAAGACAGGCAAATTGAGGACGAATGACTATTTTAGTTGGTCTAATAAAAGAAGTAGCTATTCTTATTTGTTCAAAGATTTGAATGACCCTATAAAAAAGTAGAGACAAAACATAGAAAATGCATTACCATTCTCTCTACCCCTCTCTTATCCTCTGCCAACCCAGCATCCCGTTAGCCTACCCCTAGCTGCTGACAAGGCCACTATTGAGCATGCTGTGGCTCATTGTGGGTTGCTGATGGCCGTCCCACCATGTTTAGAGCGAGATGAAGGAGGAGAGTGAGAAGCGTATAAGGGAATACTCTGTTCCGTGTAGGCCGTAGTACTATTGCATACAATTTTTGCTATAACATTACAAAGATATAGCATGTACTAGCTACGATTGCAACGATAAACATGTACTAGACGTGAAATAGTCATTATCACAACCAAAAGTTGAATACCGAACATTGTTTGTGCTAAGTGATTAAATATCTTCTTAGGTATGGAGAAAAAATCTGAGTTTCTCTCTACAGTGGGATTGTATTATAGGAAACTACATGAAATAGCTGTACAACAGGGGTGAAGACAATCAGCTGTCATGTGCCTTATGAGTGCATTTGCATTTCTGTTCTCCCTACAATTTGGACGTATATTGAAAGAGGGTAGAGAAGATATTTTCCTTCCTATTGCCATCAATAAAGTTGCTTTTGTCTTAAACAACAGAAATAGTTCCCTTTACTGTTGCTTGCCTTAATTTTTCTTATTTCGAAATTATGTTTTGAATTTTCAGAAGTGAGATGGCATGCTTTTTCTCTTGTTGAGTTCGATTTTTTTTTTTTAATGGTTGTTGTACCCTAGTTTTGAGTTCTCCATTCGAATTTTTGACAGAGCGAATCCAGTGCTTTATCTAGAACAGTTGCACGTCAAATATAAGGAGCTTTGTGAGAAAGTAGAACAACGTAAACGTCTTAAGACAAATGGTGGCAATACAAATGGGAATAATCTGTCTGGAGGTGTTGGTCGTGGTGAGAGATTGAATGCAGCCCAGAGGGAAAGGATGCGCCTTCTTACGACTGCCGCATTTGATCGGGGAAAAGGTGAGGATACCTTTGGTGCCAGAGATGAAGATTGGCAACTTTATAAACTGATGAGCAAAGATAATGATGACGATGATGATGAACACGATCCAGAAGAAGTTGAGCTAACCCGAATCTCATCTAGGCTTCAGGTCAGTTTGCTATCTATTTACGTAGGCTTCTGTCATCTGTGCAAATTTCTGTCTCACTTTATATTATGTTTCAGCCAGGTCTTTTTCGAATTGGGAATAATATGACTATTGGCTGTATCTGATTGTTCCTTGGAATCAATGTGCCAGGAGATCGACCCAACTTTTATTCCCAAGGTGGAATTAGGAACTTCCCAACAAGTTGTTGAGGTCCCCAAATTCCGTCCTCTGACCAAGGAAGATTTTCGGGTCCTTCTTGGAGTTGAGAGATTCAGGTGTCCTGAAATCCTGTTTAATCCAAACTTAGTTGGCATTGACCAGGCTGGAATGGATGAGATGGCCGGGGTTTCAATTAGGAGGTTGTCATGTGACTCTAAAGATGTCGAAGACAGATTAACCCGGTCTATCCTCATCACTGGCGGGAGTTGTCTTTTCCCGGGTATAAGCGAGCGTTTGGAAGCCGGAATCCGTATGATTCGCCCCTGTGGGTCCCCAATAAGGGTACTTAGAGCATCCGATCCAGTTCTTGATGCATGGCATGGAGCTTCCGTGTATGCTTCCGCCTTGCAATTTCCGTCCCAAACATTCACGCGGACGGATTATTATGAGAAGGGTGAAGATTGGCTCCGACGATACCAGGTGAGGTACTCACTATAGATCTTTTATTTTTCCCCCTTGCGGCGCACTGTATTTTCTGTAAATTTTCTGTGCGAGATGATCATTCTTAGGTTTTCTTGCGAGTAGCTCTTCAAATTTAAACTGTTCATATATATTTGTTCACATTTAGAAACTTTCTCATATGATCTTATGAGGAAGATATTGTGTCTGTCAGGCAAAATGGATAAATGATTCGAAATGTGGAGTCTCGGGTAGTGGAGATTATTAGCATGGGCAATATTAGTAGTTGAGACTTGGATGGTTAAACTAATCAGTATGTGACCATCCCAACTGTGGAATTTCTATAGACAAAGCGTGAATTGCTTGGGAGCTTAAACTAATCAGTATGTGGGTAAACTAGCTCCAACACCAATTGACCAAAAAGACTCGAAACCAAAAGTTGCGCTACACGGGGCAAAAAACCGAGCGAGTTTGCTTTTCTTAGGAACTGCTTGAAAGCACGGTGTTTGGAAACTCAGGATTGCCGACTGAAGGCAGAGACATTGCTGTAGACGATTCCGCCCTGCAATAGCCACTGCCCATCTTCTTCAATCTCAAAATCCTTATGTTAGTAAGATTCAGCTATTTCTTGGCCAAGTTCCCCATATCCTTGTCCAAGGATAGCTGCCTAAACCCGGCCCTCAGGGTTTTGCACGTGCCACATTTTGTACGTCTCGGGCCTCTCCGGAGCCTTTGCGTCCCGAGGCACAGTTGCCTGAGCATGTCAAAGACAGCTGAAAATCAAAAGAGCACCTCCTGGAATCGCGTGGCAAAAGAGGGGACACCATGGCTACCATTTTTGACTCCCTGAATGAAAACGTGAGGATTCATTTCTCTGATCAGATTCAGTACGACGTCTCGTGGACTCTCCACTGTCTCCTCGAGTATGTTCTCAAATCTATACATACAGTTAACGCTGTCGATATTTACCTCCTCGACTTCAATGGCATACCAATTTTGTGCTATAGCGTTGAAGGGGACGTTGAAAGTTTTGGCGTAGCTCGCCAAGCGTCGCCCAGTTTCCTCGATCATTTCCTCTGGCTTGAATCCTAGTCGTGGCAGATTAATCCCAGTAATTTGAAGCTTAGGTGGTCCACCGGGGCTCGATGAGAGAATCGAACTTAGGTGCCATCCCGGTCATGTTCATTATCGTCTTGTTCGAGAAGAAATGTTAAAGCTTCATAAATGGACAAGCTGCGGGAGAGAGATGATAAGACTTCAAGACATCGACAAGCGACGTTGGCTTAGCCAGGAGAGCCTTGTAAATCTGGGAGCCTGACCCGGCGAGGCGTGCCTCGAGACCATTCGCAAAATAATGTGCCATCCTTTGCATCCCGTCCCCTGTGGGCGACTCGTGCCGTCTGATCTGCTCGAGCAGCTTGCCAGCGCTTCCTTAACCGTCTCTAGTAACGGCTTGTGCACAGAGCCTCGAAAGAGTTCTCAAGTCGACCACATCCCTCTTGTGCCTGCCTTGCTTCTTGCAGCAGGCCTTCCCTCCATTCGGTGCTTTCGGTTGGCCGATCTGCATCATGATCCGTAGAGCTTCGCGAACGGCAGCTTCACTTCCTTCACGATTCAGCAACACCATATCGAACATCTCTGACCTCGCAGTTGATTCGGTGTAAACAGATGAATGCTTGCTAATGCACACCCTTCCTTCTTCTAAGTTCACATCCTCCTGCAAAGAAATTTTCTTTCCCCTGTATCCTCCAAGGTCGGCAAACATGTTCTCGCTGCTCTCTAGATTTGAATCCAAACTTGCAGCCTCTTCTGTTGGTTCGATAAAGAAAATATCCACCCCTCTCCGGACCAACTAGAATATCATTTCCAAAAGCGCGCGACTCTCTCGCTTTCTCACCATTGCCCCTGAACTCCATAACAGACTCCCTTCCAATAGGTTCAGGCAAAGCAACTGTGCTAATTGAAGCTTCAGCACGTCCAGTTTGGCTCCAACTCAACCAAGTCAATTGTACTAGGGCTACGACCACACAATCTCTTGTTGGTTCGATTAGGCGACAGATGCCGATCTGCAGCTGGCGGATACCTCTCCCTAATGACCTCGTAGAATCGAGGGGCGAGAGCTCGTGACAAACTGAAGCTCTTTTCTTCTCTGTCTTCCTCCATAAGCATCTGGTTTATGTACTTGAGAGCTGCATCACTAAAATCAAAGTCCCCCCCCGCTGGTTCCTTCCCGAGGTTTGCGCCTAAAGAAGGTGCGTAGATGTTGCTATAGGTAAAGTTATTGAACGTGTCTCCGATCGTGAGCCTACTAACAAGATCATCCTTCGGTAAAATTGAACAGGCCGCATCGGCCCCATCATCGAGTACATGCCCATCAATGAAACTATTGACTTCATCTGTTGGTCGATCCGTTTCTATACAAAATGCTAGACTCAGACGTGTTTCATAACATCAATAGCTCTTGAAAAGACTCTACCAAAATTCATCAGCTCGCTATGTAAACCCAGAAATGATTCCCTGGTGAATCAACCAAGCATACAACTGGGTAAAAAGTCTTGAAGCCTTTTACTGGAGCTCAAGTTCCAAGCTTGCACGTAGTTCAGCAAAAATGGAACAGAGAATGCAATTTGAGTACAAAGTGCAAGCTTATCTTGTTTCTAATTGAAATAGAACGAGAATGCATTCAGTCGACCTTTTTCTTGAACCAATCAAGCCTTGTTCGCAGAAACAAAACAAAAGGTTGTAAATCTGGGTGAGGGAACAACCAGTTCGATTTCAGATTCCTCGGTATCAAGGTAGTAAATCAAAAATGATGTTTAATAGTTGCATTCGCGATTCACGCTGATGCTTGCACTCATTGTGAACCTTACCTTTCATATCTGGAAATGCCCTCTAACACCACGATAGAAACAGTAGGAGCCCAAACAGACAAGCAGGATGTGAAAAATCTATCCTTATCTACTTTACATTCAACAATCAGGCCTCCAGGTCGATAGCGCAGAGACTATCCTGCCCTTCCATCCCTGCAACAGCCACTGCCCATCTTCTTCAATCTCAAAATCCTTATGGTAGTAAGATTTCAGACTGTCCTTTGCCAACCTCACCATATCCTTATCCAAGGGTAGCTGCCTAAACCCGGCCCTCAGGTTTCGCAAGTGCCACATTTTGTATGTCTCGGGCCTCTCGATCCTCTCCGAGCCTTCGCAGGCAATGACATTCATCGCCTGCCTCCCGAGTGTCTCTTGCTCAAGCAGCAACCTCTCTGGGGCATCACGAGGTACGGTCGCGTCGAGCATGTCAAAGATAGCTGAATAATGGAACAGCGCAGCTCGGAACCGCAAGCTGAAAAAGGGGACACCATGGCCACCATTTATGACTCCCTGAATGAAAACATGGGGATTCATCTTTCTTATCAGATTCAGTGCGGCATCTCGTGGACTCTCCGCCAGCACCGTGTCATCGAGTATGTGATGTAATCTATGTATGCAGTTCACGACGAGGATTTCATCGCTGTGGATATCTAGCTCCTCAACTTTAATGGCATCCCAATTTTTCGCTATAGCATTAAACTTGAATGGGACATTGAAAGTTTTGGCGTAGCTCGCCAAGCGTCTTCCGGTTTCCTCAACGATTTTCTCTGGTTTAAATCCTGGTTGTGGCAGATCAATCCCAGTAATCCGAAGCTTAGGGGGCCCGCCGGGGCTCGATGAGAGACGCTCTATAAGGCCAGGCCAATGGAAACCATAGAGAATTCCGAAATCAATGATGTGCAACATGGGTGCCTTCCCGGCCACGTTCATTATCGTCTTGCTCGAGAAGATATTTGAAAGCTTCTTAAATGGACAAGCTGCGAGTAAGAGATGATAAGCCTTCAAGACGTCGACAACCGATGTTGGCCTAGCCATGAGAGCCTTGTAAATCTGAGAGCCTGACCCGGCGAGGCGTGCCTCGAGACCAGTCGCAAAGTAGTGTGCCATCCTTTCCATCCCATCCCCTGTGGGAGACGCGTGCCTTCTGATCTGCTTGAGCAGCTCACCCGAGCTTCCTCGATCGTCCATACTAACGGCTTGTGCACAAAGCGTCAAAAGAGTTCTCAAGTCGACCACATCCCTCTTGCGCCTGCCTTGCTTCTTGCCGCGGGCCTTCCCCTCGTTCGGCGCTTTCGGTTTGCCATTCTGCATCTCGTTCCGTAGAGCTGTGCGAAGGGCATCTTCGCTTCCTTTACGATTGAGCAACACCGTATCGAACATCTCCGACCTCACAATTGATTCGGTGTAAACTGATAAATGCTTGCTCACCCTTCCTTCTTCTAAGTTCACATCCTCCTGCAAAGGATTTTTCTTTCCCCTGTATCCACCAAGGCCAGCAAACATGTTCTCATCGTTCTCTAGATTGGGAACCAAACTTGTACGCTCTTCAGTCTGTTCGCTAAAGGAAAATTCACCCCTCTCCGGATCTACTAGAATCTCATTTCCAAAAGCGAGCGACTCTCTAGCTTCTTCACCATTGCCCTTGACCTGCATAACAGACTCACTTCCAATAAGTTGAGGCAAAGAAACGGCACTCACTGGAGATTCAGCATGTCCAGCGGTAGTGATACTGATACCATAGCAGACACCACCCATTGACTGGTCAATTGACTGAGACACCGTGGTGAGGCCAGTATGCTCTTGCGATTCACAGTTCGGCTCCGACTCAACCAAGTTGATTGCACTAGCGCTGCCATTACACGAGCTCTCATTGGTTCGACTAGGTGACGGGTGCTGATCTGCAGCTGGCGGATACCTCTCCCCAATGACCTCGTAGAATGATTTCTCGGTGGCCTCGAGCGCCGAGGCCTCGTGACACAGGATGCTCTTCTCTTCTATGTCTTCCTCCATAAGCATCTGGTTAATGTACTTGAGAGCTGCATCACTAAAATCATAGTCCTCGGCCGGTTCCTTCCCGAGGTTAGCGCCCAAAGGAGGCGCGTACGCGTAGCTGTAGGTGAACTTATCGAACATGTCGTCGATGGTGAGCCTACTAACAAGATCATCGTCTGGCACAATCGAAAAGGCGGCATCATCCCCATCATCGACTACATACCCATCAATGAAGCTACTGAATTCGTCCGGTGGTCGATCCATTTCTACACAGTGTGCTATACTCAGAAGTGCTTCAGAACATCAATAGCCCAAAAAGATCTTGAAAGAATTTTGGGCGAGAGATTAGCCAGTCGATTTCAGATGCCTCAGTATTATCCCATGCGATGGTTGACTCTTGAGAGGCCTACTCTTATACGTGTCCTCTGGTCAAATTACGTTCGTCCTCGCGTCACTGCCCACGAGTGTTCTTATGTCCCATGACATGAAAGGAGACTCATCGCTTGTTGCTTGGTTATCAAGGAAAGAGTTCAGATCGTTAGCCAGACTATAATAAGTTGCTTGTGAGATTTAAGAGCCAGTTTCGTGCAATTTTCATTTTTTTTTATTCACGGTAGAGAGAGAATTGTAAAAAGGAATGTTATACTCTTTTTCAAACTTCTCGCAATTACGGATCGATTAAATTTCTCAAGTGATTTCTAACTCGAGAACTGAAAATTATCCGTTCGAATCCTACCGATTACGTGTAAACTAGTTTGAAAGAAATTTATTTGCATATGCCAAAAGGTTTGAACTTCACTAGTTCATGAGTCTCCCAAGGTATTCCATGGCCTCCATCTAAGAAGCATCGACACTTTTCGAAGGCCTTTGTGTCGTGTCGTGTCGTGTCGTGTCGTGTCCGACATGCGACCGACACGTGGTTAGCGCTCCAGACACGCGAGTCCAGCATCCCGACACACCATTTCGACATGCACAGGGTCAACTTTAAGCATTTTCAATAAATTTATTAAAAATATATATGGTTAAGTTATATATCCAGCCACCCCAAAATTAATATACCCATCCAGCCCAAAAAATAAAATAATCGTGAATCCCTAATGGAAGAAGAAGAAACTCACTGTTGATATTTAGAAAAATACATGATAATTCATCATGACAAAGTATCCCAACGTGTCGATATTCTCTATTTTTTTAGAAATGATGTGTCAGCATGTCGTGTTGTATCGCGTGTCTTGTGTCAGTGTCGGTACTACTTAGGCCTCCATGTATCCTACTCCACTGTATTAGGAATAAAAAACACAAATTTGCTCTGTGGGCCCCACTAAATTGACTTGGATACACCCATTTATATGAAAAGCCCAACAACCCTGGTCTCCCTCCCACCACCAAAAACACCCAAGTCTGTCAACTCCTTCCCCCGCTGCCGCCGCCACCACCTCCGCCATCTTGGACCACTCTAAGGAAGCCGACCGTCACTATACCAACCCCTTTCTACAATCACGTTTGTCGCGGGTTATCGCCAACTTGGATTGAGGTCACCATGCCATAGGGATCTCAGATACACTCACCGTCAACATACTTTTCAAATTACTATAAATTGTGAAAAGATTTCGTTAAAAAAGAAAGACTACTTCTCAATATACTTTCTATTAAGGTTTAAGTACACTACAAGTGTCAACTTATGTACGGCGCTCACTTTAGTGCCAAAACTTTCAAAACTATCACTTAAGTGCCAATTTTTTTTTTAAAATGCTCACTTCAGTGCTAACCCCGATTTGAGCTAACGTGCCTTACCGGAATTGGCACTGAAGTGATCGTTTTGAAATTTTTGGTACTAAAGTGATCGTTTTTCAAAAAAATTAGCACTTAAGTGATCTTTTTGAAAATTTTGACACTAAAGTGAGCGTCGTACACAAGTTTTGGCACTTGTAGCGTACTTAAGCCTTCTATTAAACCAAGATCATCACATATTCAGTGAAGTCAATGATAATGGCAACAACAAAGAGCACTTCTTCTAGCATATTTCCTTCATTGTGATTGATTTCTCTATCCCATCTCTTCCAGTAACGTTACCCAAGACATCATATCTAAAACAAAAACACATTGAGACCTTTTCTTGACAAATTGTCTCCCCTTCTCCAGGCAGCTTTCATTCAAGGGACACTTCTCGGGGTAAAAGAATTTGCCACTGATTCTACCATATGGAAAGCTATCTTGATAGCAGTGAGATAAATCTCGAAAAGAACATGCTTTATTGCGGTACGTGGACTGACACAACCATAACCATTGAAGACCACGACTGTGTCATTCTAATGATTGTCGTCGATCTCGGATTTCATACGGCGCATGAGAAACAAAGTGCAGGCTACAATTTGTACCACTGATTTAAAGTTGTCTAGGACTCGTAAAAGCATCTTATCGAGAGGATGTTCGAAGACTCAAAGGCCAAAGCAAGTGCAGCATGAATCGACCTCATCTTCCGTTCCGGGTGATCTAATCTACCCCAATTCTTACTTCTAAAAGGGTTAGGGCCAAGCCCATCATACCTACAGATGTGGTTTAGTACATGACCCTAATTATATCGTGAAGGGAAACTTTGGACCAACAAAGACACAAATAAATATTTTTTGGAAACTATTTTCCAAGTTGTTCATTTTCCGCTAAACTAACGGAGCCTTAAAAAGCAAGCGTCTCTCATACATATTGTGTATTAATCTACTATAACTATACTAAGGGTGCATTTGTTTGGGGGAAAATTTCATGTTAAAGGAAAATACTTTACGGAAAATCATTTTTTGGAAAAAGGTTAGTTTTCTTTTGTTTAGTGATATGTGATCAAAAATATTTTCTGATGTTTGGATCTCATTTAAAAAATGACTTTCATCTGATCACTTTATTAAGCAAAAAAAAAAAAACAATTTTTAAATAGTTTTTTTTCTTTTTTTCTTTTTCCTTCTTCCTCCATCGCGATCGGCCGGCGGCGCCCAGGAACAAACTCGCGCTCACCGGATCTGGCGAGCTAGAGGCCTAGCGACCAACGGAGGGAGAAGAAAAAAGAAAAAGAAAGAAAATAAAATAAAAATAAATAAAATAAATATATAATATAACATAAAATTAAAAAATTCGAGATGAGCAATTCCGGAAAGTCTTTTCACCTCTTTAGACTTAGGGATTCACTTTTCTAATTTTGTGGATGAATTTTTCGTTGACCGGAAAGTATTTTCCGTTGATTAAATCATTTTCGGCGACCATACGGGTAAAAGTCCGAAAAACTAGTTCTCGAAAAATCATTTCACTCAATCAAACGCACCTTATAGAAAGTAACGTCACGAAATTTGGACAGGCTCTCTCAGAGCTTATCTAACAAGAAGTAACAATTACACATTAAAAACTACGGTTTCAGCAGCAAAACACTCCACAAAATATCGCAGTATTGGTTTCATTTATTGGCGTTAGAAATAATTGGCGAGAAGATTCGAACTTCATGTCGCAATAAAAACACAGATCACCGCCATAATTTATAGTGGTTAAAGTAAAGATACCACACTAAATCGACATAAAATCTTGTGTTCTTCAAACAAAAGGAGTCGTTACGGCAATAAACGATAACTTCAAGGACACCCACCCAACAGTACTTTCCACAATGAAAATTGTAAAATGACCCAATTAATTCATAATTTGCGCACACACACACACACACAAAAGGAAAAAACCACCCAAAACCCTAATTATGCTCATTGTAACACATTTATCCCATGACATCAAAATTCTCAAACTTATACTCATGTGATACATTTACCCCAAACTTGTACTAGTGTGACACATTTACCCAGATTTTTTATTGACATCAAAAACCCTAAATTTGTATCTGCGTGACACATTTGCCTCAAATTTTGGGGTAAATCTATCACATACTTACCGTTGCGTCACACGAATATAAGTTTAGGATTTTTGGTGTCACAACAAAAAGTTTAGGATAAATGTGTCATACGAATACAAGTTTGAGGTTTTTGATGTCACGAAAAAAAAAAATTAGGGTCGCAGTGAGCATAATTTAGGGTAGTTGGTGGTTTTTTCCACACACAAAAAAGGATTAATACCACGAAAAACCCCAAAATGGTATACCTGTGATAAGTTTACTTCAAACTATTTTTTTCACAAAAAATCCCAAATTGGTACACCCATAACAAATTTACCCCAAACTATTGTTTTGGCCACCTAACACCCTAAACTGATACACCTGTAACAAATTTACCCAAAACTAAAAAAATTTACCACCAAAAATCTCAAATTGGTACATATGTGACAAATTTAGCCTTCGTTAATTCTCGTTAAATCGGGTTAATACCACAAAAAAACTCAAATCGATGCATCTGTGACAAACAGAGGGTAAAAACCCCAAGCTGGTACACTCATCAACTGCCACATGTCATCCAACTCAACAATTTGATGGTAAAATGTAACAAAAAACTAACGAATGGTAAATTTGGTACTAATGTACCAGTTTGCGATAAATTTGTCATAAGTATACTAGTTTTGGGTTTTTTGTAGTCAAAAAAATAATTTTGAGTAAATTTGTAACAGGTGTACCAGTTTGAGATTTTTCGTGGTATTAACCCGAGAGAGAGAGAGAGGCGATGCCAGACTGGGATGATTGTCGCTGAGATTATTAAATGACTTGAATCTCACGGACCATGTGAAGGTGCACATGCCTTGGGAGTCTTCTACTTACGTAACCAAAACGAACGCGCCAACTTCTGTGTGGGCGAGACTAAACCCAGCACGAAATCACTACGAAGATGCCAATGCAGCCACCATTGAATGACGACCCAAAAGGAAAAGTCCTTTCGTTTTTTCAATTCAAAAATACCCAAAATTGGAATTCTTAAGGTTCATCCCTCACATGACGTAACGTGTTGGGAAGGTCCATGTTCTTCTTCGGTGTTAGAGAGAGAGAGAGAGAGAGAGAGGGTGGAAGTTTTGTTACTTGCAAAAGTGAGGGTTGTTGCTGGTGTTGCGTGAGCTGTTTGAGATGTTGCTTGCGACGCTAAAGTTTGGAGATTCAGAAAGGAAGGAGCCTAAAGTCATCATGAAACTCACCCTGTCAAGAATACTACTGTCCATTAACGATTGAGAGAGAGAAGGTTCCTGGTCTTGAGAAGCAAAAGCAACCTTTGCTGCTATCAAAGGACATAAAAAGTTGAAAAGATGTCACAAGACAACGATGGTGGTAACCATTTATCACCAGGAAGACGATGAATGTCGAATAAATGAATTGAATCACAAATTTACAGTACGTGAAAAGATAGAATTACATTAAGTGTATCTCGAGTTGATGTGAAACTTTACAAAAATTCCATGAACTGAATCGAACAAATGCGGCAACTTAACTTACTGTTAACAAAGTGTTTATTCGATGAAAAAATTTACAGCTGCCGGGTCCCGCCCTTGATCGGGACCGGGCAAAGAATCATGTGAGTGAGAATTACACATGAATGATCTGTACAATTTCGGGAATTAGCGCCATCCTGTCAGACGATTCGAGACCTTTTTTGTACAACCTGCGCTGCGGCTCACATCCCTTCGATCGCCATCCTGTCAGCCTGTTCATGGGCTATCTTCGGAGTCGTGGGTTGGTGCTTCCCCTGTTGCTTAGCTTGATGCTGGGACCAGTAAGCGTGGGCAGACATGACGCGGTCCAGGAGCTCCTGGGGCACAGGCTCTCCCCTTCTCTGTTGGGGAGCTATGCTCGCAGTGTGGACCAGCGTCTTCCATTTATCCTGCACGCAGTCCACGGAGAACATCAGAGTGGTTGAAACATACGAAACTTCGTATTTTGATGCAGATTGCAAATGGATAAGAAGAGAGAACAGCTGATGGTGTCAAAGATATAACTGCTAACAGAAAAAAGATGAAAGACTCGGAGAAGGATCTCGCACCAAATACAGTCGAAAGGTTAGACAAAGAGTCACGTCAACAGAATAAAATTTCAGGGGCTCAAATGAATGTGGTTAAACTAACATTGCAAGAACCATGCAGAGGTCAGAAGTACAAATGAATGAGCAAGAAGATGCAAAATGATGTAGCAACCAAAGTTTAAGTCCTGTGGATAAATGTGCATTGATCGTCAACCGTGGTGCACAAAAGATTCTCAAGTCAATCCGTGGGTACATCACGGTCTCATCATCTGTTAACTACTTACACATTGCTTTCCAGGTGCAATTAGTGCGCGTAAAGAAATATACCTTCAAGTCCACGTACGTCCGGTGGTCTGCATTCTCGAAGGCACGTAATTTAACGTCACGCCACCTGAAGAACCAAGCGTAGTCAGAACCCTATCTATAAACAACTAGACTCATGTCCTAAAGACAGATCCACTTCAACAAAATTAACAAATCCTATCTTACTGAGGAACAAACAGCAACACATTTATATAGAGAGAGCGTCGCACCTGCCAGTTCCAAGCTCCTCAACTGCCTGAACCAATGCTTCCACCTCACACACAGAGAAAGGTCTCCTGATGCGACGCTGTGAAAGTTCAGAACGCTTGTTTTTCTGGCTCACTGGAACAACAGCTAGTGGCTCCAGGGGCATAGCGGGAACTGGAACCAGAGCTCTAGAATCTGACATCTTTTTGTCAGATGAAACGTCGGAATGCAGGGAAATGGATTCAGGGTTAGTATCTACATCATTGCTGCTATTTGTTAGTGGAGGTGGGTCAGATGGAACATCAGAAACCCCTGGATCAGATATATAATCTTCCGGAGAACTGCAGAAAATGAGGGCAAGGAATTAGAATGTATGGCAGAGCAAGTCCAACATTCTAGTCTATATTCGTAATTTAAAAGCAACCCAATAATGCGTTCATTAATTTGAAAATTTTTAAAAGCAACTCCGAAGCACCTGGTTAGTAGTTCGGGCATGTCATATGGTACTGTCAGGGGAACATCTTCAGAAGCAATGACTGGATTAACTTTTTGAAGGCTGGGCTCCAATGTGAAACCAAGATTATCAAGACTCTCTTTACAAGATATGCCTGTCTGCAACAATGTCCTGTTATCATCTCGAATCTTCTTTCCACGGAGCAGTATCCCAACACGCAATCCACTGCCAAGAATAGCACTCACTGCTTCCACTACAGTCCTCTGTCGAAAGACGGATAATACCATTTTAAGGCAGATACATTTCACTTCAACAAATTAAACCTACTTGCTCAAGAAAGTATTCATGATGCAGAACCAAAAGCATGAAAATCGACGAGAAAATGCCACAAATGGAAATGATGCTGATCATAGGCACAAATATTGAACTCCCACCAGTTGAAATAGACAGAAGTTCATTGTAAGCATGGTTTTAAGCATTCTCTTTCCCTTTTTCTACATCCATGATGGAGTATCTCGACAATTAAAACCTTCTTTACTTCTATGGAAGAATTGGGGAATGTCACAGTTCATACCTTCAGCGAACCTACAGTTTCAGTTTCAGGGACATCTATGAAAAGCTCGGGAACTCTGAAGGACTTGATGCTAAATTGCACTGTAAGAAGGGACATCAAATGTATTAGTGCTTCATAAATGGCTAGATAAAATGGATCTATGAAGAGCACATTTGTTAGACATCCAATTACCATGAGAATCCTTCGCATGACTGGACGCTTGGCTACCAAAGACTGATGAGGGTGGTCCACTTTCTGCCCAAAACAGAAAAAATCAGTGAGATTAGAGAGAAATGCGGTGTCCACATCGAAGAAGAACGGATGGTTGTAAATTGTCATAAATTTAAATGTAAGAGCAGACCTCCAGGCATCATCACAGTTGGACCATTTCTGTCACTATTCATGTTCTTCTGAGGTGAACTAGAATTGCTTTCACGACTGAAGACTCCATCAAAAGTGACAATTGAGCTTCGGTCAAGTAACTTCCTCCTCTTATAAAGGCAGTCACTGTTATACCTTTCACGTTTGTAAAAAGTTCTCCTCTTGTGAGTAAAAGGCTTCATCTCACCATCTGAAACATAACAACCAAGAAAATTACCACTTAACCTTGTGCATATAGAAGGATCTGGGGAATTCTAGGAAGAAACGTAGTGGATAAGAGCTCACCAGCTTTTGAAGTTTCACAATCCTTCAACTTTGGTGCTGCCCTCCAGTATTTGGATGTCAACAGCTTCCTTATTCTGCGGTCTGCAATGCGTTGATGCCTAAATGCTTTAAATTTATTGCTACATTTATTAAACCTAGGGAAGTTTTCGTCACCATCTCTACTGCCTATGTTAATGTTATTCCTATGCCTGGGAAAAGAGGCAACAGGATGAGGGTTCCCACAAAGTGCCTTCTGGACTCGGTCGCCTATGTTAGTCATTGCAGGATACTTGCTACAATTTTCAACTGAATCCTTCAACCGATCGGCCAAATTAACATCTCCAGTTCCAGGCTTTTCCACATTAAGACCAAAAGAGGGCCCAAAACCAGGAGTTGTCCCCACTAAATTCCCGGGCATCCCATACCTGATCTCGTTCTTGCAAATTGCAGGCTTCAAATTACTATCCTTCTCTGATTTAGTAGAACCGGAAAATGTTGAAGTGGAGTCCAACAAGGCATCATGCTGCTCATTGTTTTCTAAAGCATGTTCAGACACAAAGTTACTCTCTTCACAACTTGCTTGCTCAATGCACTCAGCTTTCAGTGGTTTATCCACACCTTGCCTTTCCTGCTTAATGACATCCTTACAGATGGCAAGCTGATCGTTTTCTTCGGATGCATTGTTTGAAGCTGAAGAACTTTCACTCTCCTGCAACAACTTGCCAGCTAAAGAAGCAAGCAGTTCAATTGCACAGATATAATTACCATCTGCCCGCTTTTGGTGCCGACCCCTCTTCTATAAGAAAAACCAAATCAATCATTAAACATTCCGGTGAGTAAAAATCAAACATTTAAAAATTGAATGAGGTACACACTCTGGCTGATCTAGGAGCTCGAGGAACGATAGGGACTTGAAAGCCAACTGTTCTATTATCCAGACTCTTCTTCATAACCATAGCTCACGTACGCATTGCCGTCAAAACACTAAAAGGTCATGAAAGAGCTACATATCAGTAAATGCAGCGAACTACCAAGTAAAAAGAAAGTGCAGTAGGATGACATTTAAGGACGACATCAAATAACATCGTAACGGATCATTGAAATACGACCATACTTCTGATATGTCATCAAATCCAAAAGAATATAGAGACAGCATTTGCTACATCCACTGGCTAATGGCCACCAAAATTCTTTCGAATCACTTGCCTAAAGTAGTTGACAATTATATAATGAACAAGACCCAAGGAACCATTCATAAGAATCAGAAATCAGCAGAAGGACAAAAAACCCATAATTGATCCTGACCCAAAATAAAGTCAAAGCTTTCATTTATTACTATGATACACAGAAAATAAAGACCAGTTCAAAATTCACAGAAATGTGAGCGCACCAAAATGTGCTGATCGTCCCAATCAAATTGCATGAGTCACGTCAAGTTCAGATCTTGAATCCCAATCAGATCTCCCACAACAATTCAACAGCAGAAAATTCAAAAACCCAAATGGTCCGCGACCATAAATTGTAGAATTATCCACCAACTCGGATCTCGGATTCTGCAAAAACTTCCCAACGAAAACCGATTTCTACAGCAACAAGCACGATCAAAGCTATGTTCGGTAGTTGTTGAATCAGACCATGTGAATCGTAACAATCAAGAAAAAAGAACACAAAAAGTTTTGATTCGCGAGTCGCATCATACGCGAGAAAGAATCTTCACGACCAACAGAACTCGAGCTTCGGCAGTTGCAAAGCTCGTCGAATCAAAAATAGTAGCTTTCGGCGTAAAACCAAGACAAACAGAAATCGAGCTTCGCCAATCAGATCTCGATCCAAAACCGGTTTTCGCAAACACAATTTCCCAAAACCATGTCCTCAAAACTCCGAAAAGACATTCGCAAACTCGACGGAAATTCCCATCAGCACTCGCACAAAAACGCAAAAAAAAAAAAATGCAAAAAAAAACAAGAACAAGAAAAGACAATTACCACGATCAATTCGAACAACAGATCAAAGACGAGAAGATCACGACGTCAAGAACTTTCAAAATAACAAAATCAACTCACCTTGTGCTGCGATCGCGGCTTTCCGAAACTGTCCGATCGTGGGTTGGTGCGATCGAGGTGCCAAATTTTCAAAAAAGAAATTAACGGTTTTCTTCTGGTAATCGAGCAAGAACAGAGTTTCCGGAGAATCTATCCCAACTTCGGACAATTCCGCACCGAAAAACCTCGTCTGCCGGAAGAGATCTAAGCGGAATCGAAGAAACCCAGATCAGACGGAACCATCTGCGAAATCTCTCCCTCTCTAATGGCTAAGATCTCTCATTTTCTTGGGCGAAATGAAATTCTTCTCTCTTGGGTTTATGTTAAATATTGGAATGGACAAAGACAAAACCCCTCTCTCTCTCTCTCTCTCTCTCTCTCTCCCTATCTATCCTCTTCTTTATGACAAAAACCACGCCAAAACAGTGCTAAAACCCACCACCATATATATATCCAAACTGCGGATTGACCACAAAACCGGACGAGCCGGTAAAAGCCCATCCCGCCACGGGCAGCAGCGGGTGGCCCCCCAACCATAAACCTCTCTTGGACCAGTTCCCAACCGTAAAACCCCCCCTTAAATTCCTAGACCGGATTGGCTTTGTGCCACGTGGAGGGCTGTGCCACTGGCGGAGAAGACTCTTTTTTGTCACGTTTCCAATTTTTTCTCTCTCTCTCTCTCTCTATACCCTTTTCTCCTTTTCTTTTTTTTTTTCATTTATTTGAGGTGGTCTTGCTTTTTAGGACCGGGGAGGTAATAAATTAAGAAAATGACGTCATCGGACTGAAACATTGCAGTACACGGAGTAACAAGCAACTCCGGTTTCTCGAGATGTTGCATGTTTCTCTTTAAGAAGGAACATAATTTTGTTCCGAGGATGCGTGGGGTAATTAATTTCGTGCCCTTTTTGGAAATTTCCACAAGAAAAAAAATTACAAAGAATGGCACAAAATAGCAGTTATTAAATTTTTTTTTTTTTTTTTTGGGGCTCGACGAATTGAACAATTGTCGAAATCGATGAAGGAATTATATCTTCCGATGCTTTGGAGTTAAAGCGTGAAGTCATTTATGGAGATAATACAAAGAAAAATGTTTAAAATCCTTGTTTAGAAATCCCAAAAATTATCGCAAAACATGATTTATCTAAACTCAAAATCTAAAAGTAAATACCAAAACCAGTTTTCCTGACTTTTGGAATGAGAACAAAATTTCAACGCGAAAATTGTCCAAAAGGTTTTAAACCTATTGTACGGCAGCCAATTCAGTCCTAAACCTTTTGACGATTTGCTAATAAAGCCTTTCGGGTCAATTATGGTCGAAAATTAATGATATCGGCCGCTGGTGAGGGTGACCCTTGTTGGATCTGGAGAGGGCAGCCCTCGTAAAAAAAAAGCAGAAAATTCTTTTAAAAAATCGTAAAAATTATTCACGACACTGCTAACTGTGTCACATAGGACGACCGATGCTAACTGGACCACCACTTCTGCAATTTTAAGTGATTTTGCAACAAAACTCAACCAAATGCAAAATTATTCATGAAATGAGTCAACTAAAGTGGATCGACACGATGAAGCTGACATTAAATTAGTAAGTCAAGATAACAAGTACAAATTTGTAAGTGAAACTTTATCTTTCCTTTTAAGCCTTGCTATGCAGTTAATGAACTTCGTCGGTTGCCTTTCTTAAGCAAGCCCTTGAAATCATTTATATCTGTATTTATGATTGGATTTTGGCCTGATGGCAAAGTTCATTAACACAGTCTTCATTATCCTACTTTCACATCCTCCCCCATCTCCACGCAAGGTTGTTCAATCTTAGTAAGTTCATCTCGACCTTCGAAAAGATTTATAATTACTATAAGCATAGACCTATATATGTTCTGCTTATCACTCGGATCCGTGGAGATTATCGGTAGTTCTAAGTGTGCAAAAAATCAATCATGACATGAAAAAAGGGTGACGCTATTTTCATCTCTTATATAGCTAAATCCATCCAATTTTCACCAAAAAGACAGAATTACCTTCAATCATTCAATTGCAATTTAAAGTGATAGCCCAAACTTTACTTTCGTTCATTTTTAAAAAAAAAAACCTAATTCTTTTCAATGTTGTCTAACGAACTTGTGGATTAACTAACAAGTAGAATCTAGAAAGTTTTTAACACACACACTTTTTTTACGCAATCACTTGTTTATATACTTTCACATTTGTTGTGTGTATCACTATCAAACTATTTCTTATCAGTTGTCTTTTATACATATATGCATAATGGGATGATTGATGACACAAAAAAAGCCCTCTACAATGAATTTCCAAAATAGAATCATGTCCATATTCTCTAATATGAAACTTTGAAAGATGAAATGTAATTAAATCACAACATTCATAAAATAAGAAATTGTTTTTTTAAGATACCAATGAAATCTCATCATTTTGGATTGACAAAAATTAACAACCTCCATGAAGTGTCTATTGAAAATCTCAAGACAAGCAAGGGTTTGATGGTGATTTGCACAACAAAAGTACAAGTGTATGAAGATAAGATTATTTTACAAAATTGTCTATGTTAATCTTTAAATTCTACTTGACGATTAACCCATAAATTTGATCGACAATGTAAAAAAGAATTAGATATCTTGAAAATTGTTCTTTTCGACAAAACATATTTTACAGAAGTAATATCCAATAAATAAAAAGAAAAAAATAATTCCTTTGATATACACGAGATAGCCACGTTAAACAAACACAGAACATGTGAAATGTTTAATTATGACAACTGGATTCTAAATAAAAAATAGAAAAATAATAAAAAAGAAGGAAAATAAATACATTTGGGGTTACCACTATAATTTGTAATCAAATTACTGAGGGTAATTTTAAATTTTTAGTGAAAAATGTAGTGGATTTAGTTATACAAGGGATGAAAATAACGCGACCCTAAAAAAATAACTATTGCTTGCTAATTTGTAGAGTTACCGGAGGAAATTACCGACGAGTTTATAGGACATTCAAATAAGTAGAATTCAAGCTAAAAAAATATTGACACGGGCCACAACTTTTAAATCAAGCAGAGTTACGAAACCATAATACCTATTCGAAAAAGCTCATTTGGTTCCCATTACATAGGTTGAATTGGAAAAGTTGTTGATGATCATTTTTTCCACCTAAAAGATTCACTGTTTTTTCATGACTTTTGAGATGGCTATCTGTTCTAGGCCTGTTTTTGGGCATTGTCCAGAGCTAATTTGTCGTGGTATTTTATTGTGTTTGCATTGTACTTCTTTCTATGGGTACTTACAGATTGTCATGATTTTTTTAGGATTGACAACTGTCTACATTTGTTATGTATTTAGATTTGTTGTTAAATCCATTCAACTGCGTCAATTACAGTGTTATTTTAATATAAAAAAAATCCATAACCTCAAATTAACACAAAAGGGGCTTCAAGGCTCCAGCCAAACTATTGTTCTAGTATATAGTAAGCTCACCAGGTCAGCATACTTACTCTAATTGTTGCTCAAATTTCTTAGTTTTATTTATTATATGCAATTTTATTTTATTTTTAGTTCTATGGACATTAATACGAAATCAACAGTCCCTACAACATAATACTACAGGGCAAGAACAATTTCTCAATTTGCAAGAAAATGATATAGCTCGTCAGAAATTTCAGTTAGATCTAGATATAAGATGCTAAGGATCTTGTCGTTTAATGATGTCAAGGCTTTGATTAAGCATACTCAATATAGAATAATATAATATTCAAAGCGCTGATTGCACTTAATATGCACAATTAAGTCGGTGCATTAGAAACTGTAAAAAAAATTAATTGGTTATTTACAAGTGCCCCTCAGTATTAGCATGACCCTTGTATAAAAGAAACTAAAATCACTTACTCTTAACTATCAAGAAAATTTTCTTAGTTAACCTTTTTTCTACTTTCATTAATGAAGTGATTAATGAGAGAGAGAGAGAGAAATTATAAAGTCGATTAAGCTGATTAATGAGTTAAATAAACTTGTAGCCATATGTGAAAGGAATAAAGAAATTTCATAAATAAAGGGAAAAATTACTTAATAAGTCTCACACCTATTAAGCTACGAGACGTGCCTATAGCAATTGTGTCCACCGTCCACATTATGTACAATTCTAATATCATATTACCAATCCAGCTAGAGTAAATGAGGTGCGAGTTTGGTGTTAACTCATGCCTCCGATATTTAGAGCAATGAAGCGTAAAATGGTTAGAGAGTACTAATTCAACAATCATGATTAATTCTATTGTGTGACGTCAGAGCTCTGCGATCGCCATTGAAACTGGAGGCAGAGGACCTGTACATAGACAAAGAAGAGGGGTATCGAATCCTCAAAATTATATTTATTAAACTCCCAAATCTAGATCATGATAATAGCTCCCATATTTGAAGTTAGATTGGGAGAGTTTAAATTCTCATATCTAGAACTAGACCGGGAGAGAGCTCCCATATCTAAATTGAGAGAGAAGAAAAAACAAGAAAAGATCAATAAAATACAAACAAAATCAAAGAGAGAGAGAGAGAGAGGAGGGTGAGACAAGCTCAAACCCTCCGAGATGGCTAGAAGAAGACGATGGAGAGAAGAGAGAAAGGGGGAGAAAAAGACTTTTAGGCTCCTTCGTGGTGCAATACTATAAAATGTAAATGGTTGGATATACCGCCTAATTGATGATAAATCAGTCAAAAGTCATTGACTTATGTAGAATATTGCTTATGCTTCTAGTTTGAAGCGGCATGTTTTGAAGAGGTTATCAACATCGCAAGAATGCAAAGATTCCATAGTGGATTTCATTCTTGCTTAGGCTATTAGAAATGGGAGAGTGGAGTAGGGCAACCGGAGCACCAATATCTTTGTGAACTATTTACTTATCGTCTAGAGTGATAGAAGTTTCGCACAACATTTACACTCTATTGCAACACCAACACGTTCTATATACTATGATGTGTAAAATTGCTCAAAAAGTTTGAAATTGCCGATTCATCACCTCTTGATTGTTTTGCCGAGTCCGTTGAACCTTGAGCTCGTTGGTACAAATAACTTGGGTCCATCCGGTGTCTCATAGTTATACTTTGATGCATTGTTTTGTGTGCTGTCTTCTTTTTTTAGGTTATTTTTTTAATTAATCTAAATAAAAATTAAATTAAAAATCATATTCAAATTAAAAACGGTGTCGTTTTAGCCACGTCATCACCGCGTAGGAGAGAGAAAATATTAAAAAAAGCCATGTCAGCATTTTTCGTTAGCCAAATTGGACGGAGTTAATGGAAAGACTCAATTGCACCAATTTGACAAGTTCTAGGACTTCAATGCACTTTTTGCAAGTTTTAGGACTCAATTGTACTTTCGTGACAAGTTTTAAGACTTCTAATGAACATATCCCATAAAAGAAAAGCAAGTCCACGGTCTTATAATTGACTCCACGAGAAACCCTAGTTGTTGAAGTGATTGATTTCGGAGCTTGAGCCAAGATCAAACACATTTATAATTTAAGCAATCGTAAAGAATGACTCTAGCTATACATGGCCATGTAGTAAACAAATCTCCAATTAACCCCCTTTATTAAAGTCGAAATAAGCTATAACTCGAACTTAAGAAACTTTCAATCGTTCTATGGTAGACAGGTCAAGGAAAATCGATGACATTTAGACTCCATTTGTTTCGCGAAAATGAGTAATTTGGAAAAATGTTTTTTAAAAAATTATCATTTTTATTGCTTACAAAAATATATGGACGAAAAATAATTACATCGTTCACGAAAATATTTACACATAAATTATTATCGATAATAAAAATATTTTAAATTAACTACTTATTTTAAGAGATACAAATGATTATTATTAAATAAATTATTTTTTTGCAAAACAAACGTACCTTAAAACATAGAAAAAGCAGATAAAACTAAGGAAAAGGAGGAATAGGACAAAAAACAGGAGGGTCTCACACCAATAGGGGAGGGTCCCACTACAAGGGTAACAGTGGCGGGGCCCGCCGAGAGTCCCAATCAGCATTTCAAAGGTGTGGGGAAAGCTCATCTTGTGGCGGGGCTGGTGCGTGAAAGTACAACCACCAATCTTTCTTTCTTTGCGTAGCTTTGGTAGTTGAGTGAGCGCTCCCCCCCTTGCAGTTTGTTCTCCTCTTGGATCGGCATATATTTAGCATATCCACGGTTCCTTCTTCGTTTTTGGCTGTCTTCGGAGCGAGAAAACCCGTCTTAGATAGGTAAACCGCCGGGCTCATAGACCGATCTCGCGGACCGGATAAGACGGGAGCCGAGATTAGAATGGATGGTCCGAAGACGACATCGTTCCGCATAAGATGGCATTGGGAATCAAATGTGTGTCCCGCGCCCGATCAACACAGCGAGTTCATCATCTCTTCTGTCGGATCGCATTTACTTGTCATGAGATTAAAATCGTACTTGTAAAGTAAACTTTGCCGTTTGGGATTTAAGAGCGAGCAACGAGTGACTTCATACATAAGGTTCCGTTTGTTTCGCGAAAAATAAATAATTTTGAATTTTTTTTTTCATTATCGATAACAATTTCTATCTAAGCATTTTCGTGGACGATGAAAATATTATCCGTTCACTCTTTTCTGTAACCAATATAAGCGATCATTTTTAGGAAAATGTTCTCCAAATCATTCATTTTTCTAGTAAAACAAACGCGTCCTTAGACGTTCCGAATCGAGCTTTTTTCAATTTTTGTTTTTACCTTGACTCTTCTTTTTTATATCCTAAGAGTCATTCTTTACTGGTCTTATCTAATGTTCCTTTTCCATTACGTACATATAATAAGGTCAACTTTTAGATCTTGAAGGCATGATAGCCGAGACGGACGCTTAATCCTAATTAAAGAAATCATTAATTAGTCCTCTTGGTCTTGTAACATCCAACCAAGTAAGTTGGCGCTGACAATGATTGAAGTTCTCACTCGGATCGATGAAATGTGAACTTAAATTTAAATGGAAGGTGGCGGAGAATCATGTCAATTGATACATCATTAGCATTTCTCGGAGGGACCATATAAAAGGAAAAAAAATGATAAATGCTTTAGAAGTCCTAATATTTGTGACGAAAATGCAACGAAGTCATAAAACTTTCAAAAAGTGCAATCAAATTATAATACTTGTCACGAAAGTGGCATAGTATCTTAAAACTTTCAAAATGAGCAATCAAGTCCTAAAATTTTCAAAAAGTGCAATCAATTGAAGACTTAATTTCATTAATTTAACAAGTTTTAGGACTTGATTGCAATTTTTAAAATTTTTAGAACTTCATTACACTTTCTGACAAGTTTTTTTGACTTAATTACACCTTTTGAAAGTGTTAGGATTCAATTGCACTTCCGTGACAAGTTTTAGAACTTCTAACGCACTTATCCCTAAAAAAATTATGTAAATATCCCTAGTAAAAAACCACAATAACGTAGAGCCGGAATATAATCATGCAAAATTACTTCGTTAACATGTGCATGGTATGGTCTAAAAATATGATAACCTAATCTTGTGATCGTGGATGGTGGTTAAGAGTCTTTCTTACCAAAAAAAACTAGTATTAAATGCATGCGAACGCCCATATATATACCGAGAAATTGCTCTCATCGATCTTGAAAGATAAAAAATAAATTACGCCAGAAATATCAAAATTATATGCCAAATGAATTTATAAAAGTGATATCACATATTCGTGTTGGTTATTTCCATTGACTTGTTAACTTGTGTAACCACTTATATTTCATGATATCACTTTATGAACATTTTTTAGCTGTTAATCTTAGTATTTTTGTCGACCAAAAAAAAAATCTTACTATTTTGGTTTTTGCATTAGTCTTGTGAAGCTATTTTCTTAATTAAACCTTAATGGGTTGGCTGCAGTGTGGATGAACAGCTCTATGTGTTCGAATCATAGCATCATCCTCCACTTAGACAACTTAAAAGAGATTACGCCTATCATCCTAGAGAGCCTTACCTGTTGCGGACGAGGGATTTGGATCCGGATCACTTAACATTGGGGTTTTTGTGATATGGGTAACATTACTCAAAACTAGGCCGTCCATTTTCATTTGGACGGCCAAGAATGAGCCACGTCATTTGTTGAGGGGGAGGGAAAAAAATTGGGCGGAAACTTTTTTGGGGTTTGAAAAATTTTGAATCCCAACCCTCTCTCAAATTAGATCGTCCATTTGCATTTGGACGGCCTGATTTAAGTAATGTTACCTATGTCATAGAAACCTCAATATTAGGTGATCCGCTTCCGAGGGACTTAACTGCATTTGTAAAGACTGGTCGAGTCGAAGGTGTGCTGAAGCTGAAAGCCCAAACAAAACACAAACAATTCAAACGAGAAATGCAAACAAACAAAAAATGTAAGTTAATAGACATTACATTACTTATGTGGTTCCGCGGTGCACCTATATCCACAAGAAGAGAACGACAGATTGCATGTCCATTTTTTTTTTCCTGGAGGGTCGGGGTATATTTTCATTTTTATATGGTTCAGAGGCACGTACCGAGGACCTAGCTATCTAGAGCCTCATGAAATACCGTGCAAGTTTCACGAACCTGTCAAATCCAAGTCTCTAACCTGTGTAGATGGCCCTTATCCAGGGCGGTTTGCACCTAGTCCATCGGAGTCGAACGGATGACTCTAATTCCTAAATGCCATCTCGATTAGCTTTGCCGCCGACTCTGGCGGGTTAAGAATTGGTATTATAATTTACAAACGTGAAGGAACGAAGAGATCTCAACTTTTGGCATTGCTGGTTAGCTTCGTAGAACCGGTTATGGTTGAGCGGATGATTGAAAAGTCTCCCAAGTCTAGAAAAGTTATAGAGAGAGACCTGCAAGCGTAGATTCAAAGGTTTTGGTTACGTGACTCTTACACAACCTCCCTAATATTCTCCATTTGATCTTGTGCTTTTCTCTGAAGACTTCAACTCGACGAATCCCACCAAAAAGTAAAAGCTAATCAACCGCTCGATTCAGAACTTCAAGTTGCATTTTTCGTGTTCGGTTACCTTCTTTAAGGAGCACATTGGAACCGAATATTGTTAAGGTGGAAATAGAAAAACAAAGAAATTTGCCCAAATCAAAGATCAAATGGTTTCATTGAAAGAGAATTACATAAGTTCGGGGACTTAATTACGTCTTATAAGATTTTGAGAGGTGATATTACCATGTCAGTTCTAACCCTATCGAACAAATGTCAAATCAGCCCTGAATCTTCATAATACAATCCTGAACCTTTGCACGAACATTGACGGCATCCTACGTGGCATGCCGGCGTGGACAACTTGTAGATCGCCACCACGTCAGCGATTCCCGGCAAAAATTAACCAGGATGATTACATTGAAATTTCGCACAAAGGTTTAAGACCACATCGGCAAAATTGAAAATTTAGCAATGAATTGACATCCGTACAATTTGTTTACGACTAAATGGATAATTTTGTCAAGCTTTTGAAGGCCGCTTTGAAAAAATAATATAAGTTAAAGGGTAAAATGTGTGTATTTTTCATGTTCTGTTTATGACATCGACCTAATAAATCAGGAAGAATAATTTCCTTGAAAATAAAATTACTTAAATAGCCATCAGATCCGCAAGCGCAAATATTTTTTAGATGATCATTAAGATGAGAAGCGATGTGCATCACATGGCTAACGTGGTATCCAGAAACCGTGGGAGTGGAGCTCAAGAGAACAACTACGCACACGCCAATTTGGGAAGAATTACAGAAATGCCATGGCGATGGCATCATCATCATGGGTCCGATTACGTCAGCTTCTCACAATCCAAGTTCACCACATAGTCTGCATTCTATCTACTACCACATTATTTTTGCAGAACTAAAAAAAAAAAAAAAGGCTTCTGACGTGGCAAATAAACTTGTATTATCGCTCTTTATCTAAATTCCGATTTTACTATTGTACAATTTTCTATTGATTACCCACATGCAGATGCATATTTCAATAATTATTCGATGTGTATGGAGACAAGGAGATTATCCTGCCCCTGGCAACTGCGTTTTCTTTACATAACGACGAATGGATTGCCACAACAACACTTGGGTGACAAGTAAAGATAGGTTTACATTTTGAGAAGTCGGATACGAAGATTGAACGTAGTGAACGAAAGTATGTCAAATACTCATAGAGCCTTGAAAGTTCTCCTTTGTTAGCAAAAAATAAAAATAAAAAATATGATAGGGCATTCAATAGTACGTATATAATTAAGATGATACCCTTTTATTAAGGAGAACTTACTGTAACGATAAGTAATAAAGTAATAAATCTAACCGTATGGAAAGAGTATAAATAGGATTTTGACTTTGAACATTACTTAATCTATACGGTTCTCCATTAACTACATATATAACTAAATCAGGATTGACCCAATTGATTAAGACTCTCGAGAGGGAATCCAAGGAAGAGACGTGAATCAATTTTACTCCGTTGGCCTTTTGGCTTTTATTCTCGTTTTCTGTTTTTTTTTTACTTCTTTTTTCGATTCCTCCGCGTGTTGATTGCCGACCAAGTGAAGCCTCCTTCCGTGTCCAACGCGACTCTGTTAACGGGTCCAAATGGCGGGTCAACCTGCCACCTGCTCAAGCCAAGCAGAGTTGTTGCTGCACAAGAAATTCACCGGAGCCCGCCAACGCAATGTCGTTTTGGGCTTGGCTTTGGTCAGTGGTTTATCCTAATCGTTATCGTTTTGCCGTTTCGAGTTCGAGAAGCATCGGATTTTCTACCGCTTATTTGGGAAGCTGTTTTGGAGAAAAAATAAAAATGGGAAGCTGAAAATGATTTAAAAAAAAAGGGAAATTGAGAGTCAATTTGTCTTATCGCTGTGGAGGATGGTGAGATGATTCCATGGTCTTAAAAGTCAACTGGTTTGATTAGAATGGAAGTCTTGACACTGACAAGTCAACTCTGGTCGCCGTATTCGATAATACAAATGATAAGCAATTTCATTATCCCTTTATTAAAAAAAATGTTTTATCCTATCTTATAGGTACAATAAATACCATGGCAACTAACTACATAAAGTTATGTATGGTTTAAAATAAGATGATTAAGCATTCGAGTTTTAGTTGAACCTTTTTTTCAGGTCACTTCTGAGAACCCCTTATAACTTGGTAAAATATCCTATTGCACTTAAGGGTGAGCAACCGGATTGGTTCTATTCGGGATCGAATCGAACAATCTTGACAGGTTCAAGTTGCTCACACATGATTTTGGTACCAGCTTTGATCGGGTCGGTTTTTTAGTTTTTTTGTTCAATTTTTTTTAATAAAAAAGATAGATATGTTAGAGATGGATTTCACACTCGAGGTGTGTTTGTTTCACTAAAAACTTAACCATAAAGGAAAATATTTTCCATGAAAATCATTTTTCGAGGAAATTGTTAATTTTCATTTGTTTGGTGATTTAAGAAAATCGATCTCTTTCTTGTCAGAAGAAATCAATTAGTCCATGGAAATCAATTAATTTCCATTTCGTTTTCCCTCAATTTTAGTTTGTTGTTTTAAATCCATGAAAAACGCTTTCCGAAGGCATAGATCAATTAGTTTTCCGTCATATAAACACCGAAAAATCAAAAAATGATTTTCGAAAACAGTTTTTTTCAAACAAATGGACCCTTTGACCAATTTAAGAAATCCATCAATGCCTTCTCGCATGGTATTTTTTCTATAATAATGCTTATATTATTTAAAGTTAGGTCTTGGTTAATGGATGAAGGATCCTAAAATTGAACTTGCCAATTCCCAATTTCAAAGAAAAAGAATCGGACGCTAATAGGATTAGGCCGAAGAATCCCTAAATCTGTTCTACAAGAAAAAAGAGCCGACGTGGTCTAGTTTAGCTTCTGTTACCGGCCTACCTTCTTGTCATGTGACAAGACTGCCTAAAAGTACACACAAAACCTAATGGCCAAAATCAAATCATCAAAAGCGATCTCTAGATTTTCTAGTTCTTCAGGTTTAAGTTCAGAACAACTTTTTTTTTTGGGGTCCTTTTCATGCAAATGAAAAAAGAAATACTTTTTAAATACGGCAATTTATTACATTTGGAAGATCTATGAAAAAGGCGCCTGGGTATAAAATTCTCTCACTAGAATGGGAATCTCTCTCTCTCTCCTCTCGAGTTCTATACACTTTCTGTTAGGCCATTAACGAGGGACCGCGAATTGTGTCGTGTCAGCATATTCGTGTCGTTTTACAAGATTTCTTTTGTCTAAAATAAATGATAATATGTCGATTCGTGTATATTTCGAATTCAGTTGTATCGTACAACGTCGAGTCAAGTTGGAGCTGACCTTGCGAATTCGTGTCCCGTTCGAGTTGTGTTCCCGTAAGAAATTGTCTCCTAGTACAACAAAAAAAATACAAAAATTAAGCTGGAATGGTTTGTCTTTGATCATAAGCCAGAAAACAAATGGCTAGGGGCGCATGATAACACTTTGGAGCAGAAATCCATTTGGTAACGTAATTTTTAGATAAGAAATCTGTTTGGTTACGCAACTTCAATTTTCTATTTCTGGATCATTTTTTTTTTTTGCTCCAGAAATAGTTTTGGAGCCATTTGAAGAAGTAAAAAAAATTTATCTCTTCAGAAGTTGATTTTTAAAGTAGAAGTATTGCCATGCGCGCTCTAGGCTTTCACCAAATTTAGGAATGACAATTTAAAGTTCGTGTTCACACGGCGAATTATTCAATTCCGAAGGTCGGATCGAATTCGAACTTCTCCCGGGAAATTCACATCATATTCTAATAAAAAAAAAAGGGAAGGAAAAAGCAAAAGTCAGACCGTTTGTCCTGATGCATCAGCCAAAAAGAGGGCAAAAATAAATTTAAAAAAAAATGGTTCTATAAATAGGTGGAGACAGTGCTGGAGCCAAAGAGAAACAAGACGGAGACATTGACGGCGTCAATTACAAAGATAAGCGGATGTTCGCTCGTCTTTGCTCGTAGAAGCAGCCTCGGAGGCACCGAAACGAGTGGCCACCGAAAAGGCACAGTCGGCTGATTAATAAAGCCTGGGATTTAACCCAGACTTGGCCTATGAGGAAGTAAGATTTCTCCCTAATTCCCAAGTGGGTCTACCAGCAATTTCTCTCACGGCCAACTGGATGCGCTCCTTTTTTAATGAGGTGAGGCCTCCTCTCCCAATCTTCCCAATTGGAGGCTTAATTTTGTCTTCCCAATCCTTAGGAATACTCATTTTAACTTCTTAGTTTGAGGAAGCTTTTTAAGGTCATGCTTAGGACCGCTCGTCTTTGTTCGTAGAAGCAACCTCGGAGGCACCGAAACGAGTGGCCACCAAAGAGGCACAGTTCGATTCGATTCGATTCATCGTCAGCGACGGTCTCATATCATCCAAACCTCCATCACCCAAAACAAAAACAAAAACAAAAAGAGAAAAGTGTCCGACACGTCATGTGCTCCTTCCTTCAGTTTCTGACTAAAAAACAAAAACATATTTATTTTTTAGTAAAAAAAATAAAAAAGAAGGAAAAAGAGAGAAGCGACCCGAACTTGTTGGGTCGGATTTGGGTCATCGGGGGGTTACGTGTGTCGAATTCCAACTTGGTTGGGTCAAGAGTTCGTGCAAATTTGGGAAAATTCTAAGGATTTGGTCTTCGTTCTCGATTGGGCGCTCGGTTGGCTGCCCAATTAGCTGTTTAGAATTGGGTGGTTGGACTAATTCTTGAATCCTCAATGTCCTCCTCCTCTGTCCACTTGACAATTTTATAATTGTGATCATGTGGTTAATCCTAAGATTAGTGTTGATAAATATTTTCTCCACGGTTGTTAACCCTCACCACTATCGGGTTCGAAAATTAAATCTTTACGGTGTTATTTTTGTATCGTTTAAGTAATAGATTACGGCTCAAAATCCATTTTTCAAGATGACAGTTGCACCGACCATCTACAATACAAGAATATAGAGGCAAAACCTATCAAATGAGGAAACCGTTTAACAACATTTCTAATCATTAGATGGATAGTATCAAGCCGTACGGTGATGCTGCCTATCTTTGTCTCCCCATGGTGTGAATCTGTCATACTCTTCACATATGGGCATATGCCCGATTCGAAATGGATTTTGACGATTTTCAGCAGACAATAAGGGTATATATTTGAAAGGTGAGGACATGTGCTCGTAATTATATGATATTTGTTAGGTAATCATCTGGAGATAACGATTTTTACTTACTAGTTAAATATGTTTGAACATTCTATTTACTTTTCTGTATGGAGATAAGATGAAGGATGTTTTAGACATATAAAAAGCACACACCGAATTTGAAAGTTGGCTTTCTATAGCATAATTTGACATTCTCGGTTCGATATCTCCAACCACAATACAATCATTGTTTGGGACACCATGGCTTCCAAGATTTGTTGAATCACATTATAAGCAAAATAATTTATGATTCATTAATTCCTATGCGGCAAGCTGGAAAGAACTCCCTGCCGCCACCACAACGCCCAAACGACATGGAGCCTACTCCGGTGGAGATACCTACTTTTAATTTCTTATACTTTGTAGGACTTAATAGATCAATTGAGAATATTTAAGATTCGCCCGCATCTCGTAATTCTTCTCGGGACTTATACTGCAATTGAAAGAGAATTTTTATTTTCCGGCAAGAGACCTGGGACTCATTGCTGGACTTCCTACACATTATCAGTAAACCTAAGAAATTTTTTTTTTTTTTGAGCCAAACATCAACAGACGTTTGATTCAATAACAAAAAAAAAGAGAGTAGGAAAACAAAAATTAGAAGACAGGTGTGTCGGGGCTCAATAAAAAAGCTGGCTAAGTCGGGCAGATCAGATCAGATCTGAGGTTTTGGTTTCCTTCAGACACTGCCAATTGGCATGTTATCTTTACTTACAAAGCCATCATCCATCCATAAAAAGCTAAAACCCTACCTGTCATCGTTTGCATTAGAATATCAACAGCAAGAATCTGGTAAGCATTAGCTTTAAAAATTTAAAAAAGAGAAAAAAGCATTGGGTTGATAACATGCGCTTTTGCAGGAGGAAAGTAAAGTGTCTCATCACAGCACCTACCAAATCATCTGCAGCAGATGGTTTAGGAGAGAATCTCCCCCAAGAACTTTGAATCAAGAGCCAGAAAAGAATAAATGGCAAAAAAACAAAAAAAAGATATATTGGGGGTGGCAAAGGCCATGTAGATCCATTTCAATCGGATCGAACTAATCACCGTCAAGAATCTACGAGATTCACATCGAGGCTCGCTAGAAAAAGGGACTTTAGTTACAGTTTCTAGCCTTGCACTGTAATCGACTCGATCGATAAAATCAGATCAAGCCGATTGTTGTTCGAGAACCGGTAGTTGAGACTCGATTCATTCCGTAAAGTTGATTATAGAACGAATATATACAATCACTCTCTCTCTCTTCATGGGGATTACGGAGATTAACGAATAATCAAAATAATAATAAATGGAGGGGACAGGACATCGTTGAATCTCCAGGGACAGAGGGAATCCCTGTGACAAAGAGGGGGCGAAGCCGCATGTGATAACTTGTGGCCACCAGCTTGTCTCCGTTTCCTCCGCCAGCTAGATAGATAGAGATGAGAAATTTGTGGCAAAGAAGAGGAGAGGCAAGTGGGGTGAGTTGGGCAAATGAGCATATCCAAAGACACACTGGATTTAATAGGGGGACAAATACAACGGGTCATGAACAATTTAATTAATTTCTTTCTTTCCCAAAGGGAAAAGCAAGTCATGTTGGATAGAATCCATTGAGAATATGCTATGAAAGTCTGCATAGGTGGATTTAAGATTCTTATTATGGTTCACGCGTAAGACTTTTAAGTCAAGATGAGGCGAGCGTTTAATGTTAAAAAGCAAAAGCAAAAGCAAAAATCTTAACCGAGCCAATTTCCTCTTTCAAGAAAAGGATAAAAGAAAAGCAAATTAAATTCAAAGATTGTATTCCTTTTGTGAGAAATCCAAGTAGTATGGGTGATCGGTTCCCGATCTGGTCCAGTTCCACCCTAGATTCAGGAATCGGACCGACTGGTCCAATCATTGGACCGGTCGCATTTTTTCTTTTCGTGATTTGTCGTTAATAACATTCACCGTACCACCTCTCGTTAATTGTATCGCGTTGTCGCTAGACCTAAAAGTCATACTAAGCATCCTAAGCATCTTATGTTTAGATTTACCTCTACTTTTGGGATTTTTTTTTTTTATAAAAAAAATACTATATGTTAATCGGTTCCAATCTATGGAACCAGAAACCGGACCAAACCCCCGAAAATCGGACCAAACCCGCCGATCTGATCGGTTCCCGGTTCCATCGATCCATTATGCTCAGCCCTATCAAATAGACATTTATACATGTAGTATTCATGATCGAGTAAGTACGCTTCATATTTATAGCGGATTTTATCTTTCTTTTTATTTATTCACAAGACGTGTGAATCCTATTCTTTGACGTTCATATGGATCCGCATATATTGCTCCATCTACTCCGGGCGCTCCTATAATTCGGGCAGGATTTCATCATGGTGGAAATCTGTAAACACTTTTCTCACGACCTTTTACATGCTTCTGCTAAATAATTTCCGTAAATAAACTCGTTTATCACTAAGTCAACACCCTTTACGGGGAAAAATTACCTTTACCTATAGAATGATACAAATGGAAATCTTCCTACATGTCTAGTCCGTGCCTAGTAAAATTCTCGTAGCTATGAATAATAAGAAATGTGCGTACTCCTCACCGTATTATCTATCTTAGTCCGTCTTCCGCATTAGTTGTTTACGTTCGTTCCTTATGTTTCCAACAAATGTCTGATCTAATACCTACATAATTTGGCGTGCATATGCTTATAACGACTTTAGTAAAAAGTCCTAAGCAGCAAAAGTAGCTACGTTAATTTTTCATATGTTGGAAAGAATAGATTGCTAAGGCATGATGATGGAAGCGCACAAGAGGAGGCCCTTCACGTAGTTTGGGTCCAAAAGAAGCCCTGTCTAGTCCATCTCTAGGAGCCTTGGATCTACCAATGGCGGAGTTGTTTAATTAGACAACTAAAAAAATTAAATCATATGTATAAAACATTATAAGTTTTCAGAGACTTAGGAGGTGCATGAAAACCATTCTATTTCTCTATTTCTGTTCCAAACCTATTTTTGGAACAGGTTTGAAACAGAAATTCGTTTGGTAACGTCATTCTATTTTTCTATTTTTGGAACAAAAAATTGTTCCAGAAATAGATTCACTGCCGACCCTACCGTTGCCGACCTCGCCAGCCGCTATCGACCTCGTCGGCTGCTGCCGACCCAGCTGCCGCTGACCCTGCCGACCGCCGCCGCCGCCGACCACCGCCGGCGGCAGCCGCTGACCACTGTTGCCTACCGCCGCCGACCATCGCCCCCCATTGCCGGCCACAGCCCACCATCGTCGGTCACCGCCAATAGCCGCCTACTTCTAAAATAGAAGTAGGCGGCTGTTGTCAACTGTTGTCAAACGAACTTTTGTTCTAGGATTAGAAATTTATATTGTTATCAAACGCATTTTTTTTTGCTCAAAAACTCATCCAGAAATAGAAATAGGAAAATCCATTTCTAGCTAGAAATCTATTTCTGGAATAGAATGGTTGTCATGCACCCCCTTAATGTGTTCAGGAAGATTAATCCAACCTTTTGTTAGATGGACCCTTGGTTCCCTTATGATGTTGGGTAGGTTGGAGTAACTAAGAAGGAATTGGGAATGAAGATGCTCCGTTCTCGTGCTTTCGTCGGTACGCGGAAGATGTGGAAACGAATAAGAAGGAATGAGTAAAACTAACGTAAACTCGAAGCCTGCCAGCAAGCAATAGAATTAGGAAACAAATATCAGAATTAAGGTCATGGTAGAAAAGACGAGGACCGTCATAAAGTCGCAGCATACAGATCAAAATCACAAAAACCAGCGCATGTCGGCGCTGGTCAAGTCGTCATCACATAGTTTCAAGCCAAACAAACACGAGGAAGTTACCTCACCAAGATTTGCAAAAACATGTGCTCCTAATCTTGATAAGCGGTCGAAGCAAGTCCGAAACAGCTGCACAGCGACGTAAAAATTACTAGGCGTTCCACCTGATTTCGGTCACAGCATGCTCCAAATCTCATCTGCTTCAGCAATTGTTGTGGTTCCTACAAACACATGGTGCTTCCCTTTCTTAAGAGCATGATGAAGTAAAAGTTAACACATAATTTCTAGCCTAATAGTTTCCTCAACACAAATGGACATTGCCAAACGTTTTTTACACACATTGAGTCAAACATGCAGGCACTTTTGAACTCCAACTAATGACTCTGCATCATAGACTAGATCGTAACCTGAGGACATTGCTCATTCTGTGCTTATCGGTCAGCCACTGCCAATATATATGTCGTATTCCCTCATTTGCTGAAGCCTTTCTTCCCTCTGTAGTTCCACAACTCCTGGCGGGGTACCTGTCGCTCGGATTGTACTCGTTCATCTCAAGCAAAGCCGTTGCAACGGCTGCGTAAACTTCGTCCTCCATTTCATCCCTCAGGCCTTTCAGTTTTTCATCTTCAGTGTCTTATTACTTCCTGAAACAGAACTCAATCGAGGGGTGTAAGCATATAAAATTCGAATTAAACACTATGCTGCAAATCAAGGGGTGTAGGGACTAGAGGCTTTAGAGGATAGCTAACACATAAGGATTGACGGGCATGCTCGTCTATGAGACTCGCTTTATATGCGTGTTGACATACCAATTCTATTAGCACTTACTCATGGCTACAATCAGATGACAGAGAGAAGATATTATACCTAAATTCACTGAACACAATGTCACCATGAAAGTAACTGTATAGAAGAACTTCATAGACGACAATTAGAAATTCCAGCCCTCTAATTACTTCAGTGACGCGAGTGTACGTATTCCCCGCTGCTACTTTATTATCAGGAGAGAAGATGGAAGACCTAGTATTGGATACAGGGAACCGACAGTAAGCTTAAACAGGGACTAGTACCTTGAACCAATAGTCATGAATTCAAATGATGGATTCTACAGATTAAAGCTTTTTAATATCATGTTGGAGGAGATCTAACAAACAGTAAGTGCCACAACATGTGTCACAGCCGTACCTGATGCTTCCCCTGAGCCTCGATAATCCTGAAAGGATGCCATGAGGGGTCGTTCAAACGAGTCTGCCACAAGGAACATAACATGGAAGCTCTTTCTTCGGCCAAATTATCATTCTTTAGTTTCAACACTTCTAGGAATGGCTTGGTATCAAGCTCACCCATCTTCTTGATACGGATATGACCACTGGATATTTCGCTAATTGCCTACATTATGAGTTGAGACAATTCATGTACGAAAAGTTTCTGAAACTTGAAATGAAGGAAGCAAAGAAGGTAGGGAGTTACATAGATCAATTCTTTCCGAGCTTCTAGCAGTTCGTCCTTGCTCCGGCTCTCCATGTTGATGAGAGCAAGATTCAGCTCTTCTGTATCCTGGAGCATTTCTTCCTTTTCTTTCAAATCCCCGTGCACCGCTCCCATACGCTTCAGAAGTTCAGCCTCATTACACTTCATGACAGCGATTCTCCCCCTCAGCTGTTCGATCTCCAGTTTCAGTGCCCGATTCTCACCGACCAGACCTTCCAGACGGATGTTAGAGGAAATAAAGTCCCAATCTTTGTATTCATTGTCCAATTCCAGGTCCTCTTGAGATTCATCTCCCTGTTTGTCCATTCCAGACCAAATCTTTTCTGTATTTACGACACATACTCAGTAGTCAGTAGCGTACAGATAATTTTTAAGTTAAAACTTTTGAAAGCACAATTGATAAAGTGTACCGTGGTTTACAGGGATTGTGCACCATTTTGTGTGTGATTTCACCACAAGAAAATTCAGTTTTTGCGAATGCTGCTGATGAGAAATGTACATCCTAAATTAATTTTAGATAAAGACCTTTAGCAGAACGAAAGAGGAGATTCTGACTCGGACATAAAGTAGCAAATGACTTGGTTCGCCATGAGTGACCAGTTCGTTGGATTCATTCTCCAACCAAGACTTCAATAACAAGTCTCTAAGGATCAAGCTTCTATATCTATCCAGACAAAACAAAAACATATAAAACAAACCGACCAAAATCTAGGGCAAATTAACTCAATTGTCTAGAGTTATTGAGTACCTCAGGCAACTAACAATCTCTATGTCATGCCAATAGGTCGACTGCACGAAGCTATCAGTCCACAGCTGAACTTCAGATCTAGTTGATCCACCTTCTATCTATTTTGAAGGATCATTTCATACTTCTTACTCCTCCGCACATGAAACCAAAAAAAAAAAAAGAAGCCCAAAATGAGATATCTACTCATTAGAAAATCTTCAAAAGGCGATAAATGTCTGTCTCACTGTTAACCTCGGCTATGTCGCGCTTTATATCGCTAGTATTTAACCCGTGAACCGAGCAGTGGCAAAGACAGGCATTTTACTGGAACTGATAAGCAAAGATAGGCATTGGACTATGTCATCCTCCTCTCGAGGGACGAAAGACATTTGGGTTATGGACAACCACTCGGTTTGGTCTACAAAAATAGTTTACTAAGTGATATGCCAGTCTGCAAGTGCGCACTTTGACGAAAGGGCCATCTTCGACCTCCTGATTTCAGTCTGTTACATCATTTGGTAAACCAATTTTCTGCATATTTAGCATTTCTCTTATGTTTTTATAGCTTTTTTTTTTTTTTTTTTGGGGTCGAAAGATGCTCATATATTACTGATCATGAAGGGCAAGATATACAAGATAGATGGGCCTCCGATGAAAGCAAGACCCGAAGTACAAAACGGGGAGAGGAGGCCCAGTTACTGGGTAGGTAGTGTCGTCTGTGGGCTTGACAAATCCAATGGGCTATTCAGTTTGCATCTCTAGAACAGTGGCGAAACGCAACCGCGAGCCCAGCTCAGTTTAGGATATGGAGACATTCCAGAAGGATTGGAGTCATCTTCCATGAGGTCAGAGACGGCCACTGCTCCAATTGAGGGTTTCGCCGATCCGCCGGAAGAGAATCCATGAAGGTAAGGTCCCCTACTACATTGGCACAATCGGATTCAATCACAAGAGATAGCGAGGCAAACTGCTGTGCAGTTTGAGATTGTTGACGATATACCCAAAATTGTGCCCCTTCCTTACAGGCCAAAGCTTCGACTTGCTCAGAGTCGATAGCGGGGACATCCTTGACAAAGCCATCAATGCAAGTTCCCTGCTCGTCGCGTAGAATGCCAGCGACCACTCCCGACGTTTCGCCCGAGAGGAAAGATGCATCAACATTCAATTCCCAGTCAAAGGAGGCCGCCACTGCCCATATAGGTTTTCTACTTGTAGCCGTCTGTTTGGTTGCCATCTGCAATAGCTAGTATTATTAGCAAGTGCAATGTAAACCGTATGTTCTGGATCTAGAGATTGTTGGTGAAAGATTGCTGCATTTCTGGCTTTCCAAATCTGCCACAGAAGATGGGCAGTAAGGGTGATGGACGGCTGTTTTGGTGGTGATTGATCCTGCAGCAGGTAAATTAGCCACTCTTCAATTCTCGTTATTCTTTGGGGATTAATCGGCATATTGATTAGTGGATGTGACCAGACTTGTGTTGTCCAGGGACACAACAATAGCAAGTGTTCAACAGTTTCAGGGGCTTGGTGACATAGGCTGCAGCTGAGATCAGGTATGATATCTCTTTGAAATAGATTAGCCGCTGTCGATATTGCATTGTGACACACGCGCCATAGGAAGTGTCGAATCTTAGGAGGCACAGGTAGTTTCCATATTTGTCTCCATAGCTAGGGAGGGGGCTGGTAAGAAGTAGATGGGTGCACTGTAGGCTTGGTAGGGGCGGACAAAAGGAGCGTTCGATAAGCTGTTTTAACTGAATACTGACCTGAAGTAGAGGGAGCCCACAGCAGCCGATCTTGGGAGTTCTGGTCAATGAGTGGGATTGCCAGTATCTCTTCAATCCTTTGCGATGGAAAGAAATTGCGAAGGAGATGTTCATCCCATTGAAAGGACGGGGTAATAAAATCGGCAAGTAGATGAGGTTCTGAGGATGCTGGTTCGCTGCCTATAGGTCCAGTTGGTAACCAATTATCATGGCGAACACAGATTCTATTTCCATTATCGACTTGCCAGCGCACAAAAGGGGCAATAGAGTTGCGGCCAGTCAACAAGCTTTGCCATCCCTAGGATGGCCTCGCCCCCTTTGTGGCTTCCCAAAATGAACTACGTGAGAAGTAGAGGCCCTTCAATAAGGCAGGCCAAAGGCTGGTCGAGTCGGAGTGGAGCCTCCATGCAGTTTTGCCAAGCATTGCATGGTTAAAACAAATAAGATCCCGAAAACCAAGCCCACCATCACGCTTGCTGCTTTTAAGAAGCTCCCAACTGCGCCAATGCAAACCAGAACGTGCATCCTTATTAGCCTACCAAAAGGCTGCAATCCTTCTTTCAATAGCACGACAAACTGAGAGAGGCACCTTAAAAACTGTCATGGCATACTGAGGCATAGCTTGGACTATTGCCTTAATTAAGACTTCTTTCCCTGCAAACGAAAAAAGTTTTTCTTTCCAGCCCGCCAATTTATTGTGAACCCGTGCCAAAATCCAAGAGAACAATTCCTTTTTTGTTTGGCCCCAGTCAGAGGGAAGGCCTAAGTATTTCCTTGTATGAGGTAGCTTCGGAACCCGCATCTCAATAGCTAGAGAACTCCTCAGTCGTACTGGGCATCCATGGCTAAAATACATCCCAGACTTATTTAGATTTATGGCCTGTCCCGAGGCATAGCAATACTGGTTTAAAATCTGATTTAAACTCTGGCATTTAGATATCTTGGCATCAAGAAAGAAAATAGAATCATCCGCAAACAGAAGATGTGATAGAGTTGGGCAGTGACGATTCAATTTAATGCCTGTAAAAAGCCCTTCTTGGATTGCTGCAGCTAGCATATATGATAAAACATTCGATACTAGAATGAATAAATAGGACGATAACGGATCACCTTGCCTCAATCCCCTCGAGGGGTAGAATTCTGGTAAGGGGGCGCCATTTAGGAGGATGCTAAAGGAAACAGACTGGACACAAGCCATGATCCAAGATACCCATCTGACCGCAAATCCCATTCGAAGTAAATAGGCTTCTAAGAAATCCCATTCGATCCGATCATAGGCCTTTTGCATGTCGAGTTTCAACATAGCCTGAAATCGCTGCTTTCATTGTTGAACTCGAAGTTGGTGGAGAATTTCCTGGACGATTAGGATGTTGTCCTAAATTTTTTCCCTGCAACAAAAGCACTCTGCTCCGGGCGTATAAGAGTTGGTAGTAGAGGTCTGAGTCGATTGGCCAGGACCTTCGAGCAAATCTTGTGTGAAAAGTTGCATAAGCTGAACGGACAATACCGGTCTAAACTCTTCGGATGAGGCACCTTCAATATAAGAGTAATGTGTGTGTGATTGAGAGGATGAAGAAGCATACCAGTGTGGAGAAACCCATTGACCAAGTTGAGAATATCCTACTATAAGGTATCCTAGTGATGCTGGTAAAACAAACCACTTAGCCCATCAGGTCCCGGCACCTTAGATTGTCCTAATTGAAACACTGCCAACCGAACCTCATCTATAGTTGCAGCTTGAGTTAAAACATTATTCATACCTTCGGTAACTACAGCAGGACAGTGGGCGAGGATTGGCTCAAACTGCCGGCTACCTTGGGTGCAATATTGGTCACCAAAGTAGGATAGGATGTGATTTGGCAGCTGTGAATGTCCTCGAATCCAAGCCCCCTGTGTAGTCTTGAGCATTGAAATGCGGTTGCGGAGTCGCCTTTGGACTATGGTGGCGTGGAAGAAATGTGTATTTCTATCCCCATATGTTAGCCATTGTATTCTGGATCGAAGCCCCCAATATTCTTCCTTTTGTTTCCACAAAGCATCAATTTCATTCTTGATATGAGCAATACATACCATGTTAGTTAGTGATCCCATTGGCTGATTTGTCAAAGTTTCCAGCTTCTGTTTAAGCAAGGAAATAGCAGTTGCAGCATTAGGAAATCGCAAGCAACTCCATTGGGCTTAGCGACGCGAGACCCGATGTAACTTCACAAGGCAAGAGTCAGCTGCATAAGCTGGAGACATCCATACTTCTCTAACTACACGAAGACAATCAGCAGAATCATTCCAGTATGCTTCATATTTAAATCGACGTCTTTGGGGTGGTGATGATTGAGTCAAAGAGAGAAGGAGAGGGCTATGATCCGAACCCACCGATGGCAAAGCAAACACTTCAGCCTGCAAACACAAAAGGCGCCAATCCAAAGAACAGAACGCTTGATCCAGCCTTTTCTTTACACAGTGCGGGACCACACGATTATTACACCACGTGTAGGTACACCCTTTAGAGTCAATTTCCATAAGTGAACATACCGTTAAGAAGTCTCTGAAGGCAGTCACTCGATAAGTCTCAATTCCCCGACCTCCTATTTTTTCCCATGCATAAAGTACTTCATTGAAGTCACCTAGACACAGCCATGGGTGGCAAAGATGCTGATGAATATCTTGAAGATCATGCCATAGCTGCTGTCGCTCCAGAAAAGAGTTGGGGGCGTGAACGATATGTTTTTATAGCTTAACAAGTGGAAATATTTGAGACATTTCCGAGAAGGGTTCAACTATGTCATCTTCCTCTCGAGGAACGAAACACACTTGGGTTATGGACAAACCTTCGGTCTGGTTGCAAATTAAGAATCAGAGACTCGTGTTTCAGTCATCTCAATAAGCCTTTCCTTCGGACAACAGGAAAAGGAAGGAGATACACACATGATCGTGATCATCGGCACGAAATAGATGGAACATGAGAACGAGTTGGGATGATTCTCTAGAACTAATAAGCAAAATATGGGCATTTTACCTGGGGTTGCGACTTTCGAGTTGGGATCTCTCTCTCTCTCTCCTTGTTCCTTCTGATGAACAATGTTGCGTTTCACTCGATTCACGTAGAGCACAATGTGAACGAGGAAACCCTAGACGAGGAGAAACACAAGTGACCAGAAATTGAAACGTCCGAAAGACCTCAATTGAAGAGTCTCGTAGTTGTTGGAGAAAAAGATTTGCTAGTAGTATGGTTTAAGATAGCGACCCCCCGCCGAAAGCACGATCTTCGGGGCCTTCGTGCATTGTCGGATGCATCGGTAGTCTCGTGACACCCGGTAGTGTCTAACATCCGACACGTGGTCAGCGCTTCGAACATGCCAGCGACACGCGAGTTCAGCATCCCGACACGCCATTTCGAGAAGAACTAGGTCAATTTTAACTATTTTCAATAAATTAGGGGTCAAAATATAAATCTAAATCTATCAAGAATATATATATTTAAGTTATATATCCAGTGACCAAAAAAAAAAAAAAAACCTAATCGTGAATTCTTAATAGAAGAAGAATAAAAAAAAACTCAATGTTGATATTTTTATATATACATGAAAGTTTATCAAGTATATTATACGTGTCTCAACGTGTTGGAATTCTTGATTTTTTTTAGAAATGACGTGTCGGTGTGTAGTGCCGTGTCGTGTCGTGTATCGATGTCGGTGTTGGTGCTACTTAGGTGAGCACTAGTTTGCTTTTTTTTTTCCCCTCCAAATTTGAAAAGTTTTAAATGTGAATAAAGTTCATAAAAAATTGATGTATATCTATGCAAGGAAAATTTGTGTTTAATCTCACTTTTATGAACTTTCCAAGCATACCCCCTTGCAAAAAATTATGAAAAATAAGGTTAGAATAATGATGTAAAATCAAACTTTTTTCATTCCCCGTTCTATATTTCCTTAAACTGTTTCTCAGAACTTTGCTACTATTCCTTTTCTTTTGGTCTTTCTTATGTCGTGGCCGATCACACACATTATTCACAATGTCCAAATTTTGTTTGGTTATATGCTTATTGCCTCGATAAGTGGTTTTTAACAAATTTTGCAACATTCATTAAAAATTGGAAAAACTATACCAACAATTTTAATCGTTTGGTCCAATGTTCAGTCAAATCATTAATGTTTGATTGTGTGCAATATCACAGATCATAGGCAACAACCGATTGGTTCTTGTTCGCTCGTTTTTGCAACAAGGAATATCTTTCACCGAAATTCAGTCTTCGGTTTTTATTAAAAGGGGTTCTGCGGCTCAACTCTCGAAAGGAAATTTTAGTGAGAACACGGAGTAACACAAATGGAAGTGAAATGGGTAGGAATTCAATGGATCGAATGTGGATTTGAGATCAACAAGGGTTCAGGCTACGTTACAATACTCCTAGGAAAGCAGTAGAAAGCTTGATAATAAACTGGAGTTGCAGAAACTGTAAATGCTGGAAAGGAGAATACATGGAAGTTAAAGTGCAGAAAACTTGAGTTCTTTTAGATGTGTGTTGATCTGTCTTCTTTCTCCTCTCTTTCGATTATTTGTTATTCTTTGGCTTTCCATAACTGTTTGTCGGTTATTTTCTTGCTTTCAAACTCTGAATCTTGGCGCCTTCAATAACTTCCCATTTGCCCACGTTTTATCCGCCAAAACTTGATCTTCAACTGTCAATATGGCTTTGAATTTGAATCTTTTCTAACAACTGCCGTGAACTGTTCGCATCCACTATCCGGATTTCTTGCTCGTAACTTCTTGCTGACATGGCTAGTTTGGCCATCCTGCGGTTCCTTTTGTCTTCATACTTCTCTTACTGCTGACCCTCTATAATTTCGGTATGTCCAGAATCTTACCGAATTTTGAAAATCAATGGCCCTGTTCTCTTACTTCCCGAATATCGGGTTTAGTCTTCTAGACATTTCGGTATGTTGCAGCCAACTTACCGAACTTCTCAGAGTAGCTTACTATTCCCGATTTACCGATTTTCGGGACACAGTGATACTAAAGTCCATTCGGTAACTCTTTAATATTTGGTGTCAACAGTTCTTGCCGAGAGTATACGAGGATCCTCAAGCTCTTACTCAGATTTAGCTGAAGGGTTGCGAGCCCTCACGTTGTGGTGGTTCCACCGCTAGCCACCACCACATCACGGGTCAGGCAACCCTCGCACGGTGGCAACTGGACGTGTCAACCTACCATCGTGCGAGGCCTCACCGAGTTCCCACTGAGGGTCGCCAACCGTCGTGGACACTGGACAATGGGGGTGGCTCAAGCGCACCTTGATGCCTCTCTCCACTTTGATTTTTTTCTTTTTCCTTTTTAAATCTTTGGCGTTATTTTTTCTCCGATTTTCTTGGCTTATTGATTTCATTTAATTTTCGAATTTTTCTAAAACGATGCCACCTATGCAAAAAGAATTAAAAAGAAATGCCATGCCGGATTCCGGGAGTACCACCTCAGCAAATTCGGCCATGAGTTCGTCGTAAGGACTAAATTGCACCAAATAAAGAACTTTTATGACTTAATTGCATAGATTCAAATGTTTAGGACTTGATTGCACATTGATTCAAAAGCTTAGGATTATTGGTGTAATCATGCTTAAACGATTGTCTAGAAATCAATGCAAATAACTCGAGCATGCGTGTAGCGCGAGTATTGAGTCTCATCTACATATTTAAACCGAAAGTGAGTTTTGTCTCAATTTTAGGTACCTTTTAATTTTTCCCTCACATAAAATTTCCCTTACTCACACAATAAATGGCAAAAAAGTAAGTCTCACTTTTGCATAACACTTTTTCTCTAACCAAACCACCGTACACCTTTGGTAGTTACATATTAACCTCTTTATTTACTCCTTATACTCTCTCCACTTCTTATCATCATTCTCTTATTATCTTTAAAATGAAATGAAATAGATAATTAGATTTGTTCACTTACAAATAAAACTTATAAATTACAAAATTTACATAACAATAAGTATAATGATAATTGAGCACGCGTGTAGCACATGCATAAAATCTAGAATTAATTATCTGTAAATAGTTATGTATTCTGACCGTTGTCACGATTTAAAAATCTAATTTTAGGTTAATGGATTACCAAGTTAATTAAATTGACTAACCTAGCTCGAGTTCTCCCAAACTCTATCAATTCGCAACTTAGGTTCAATTTCATAAAAAATATTTAATGGGAGTCGCCACTAATCATTTTAGGTAAGTTGATTAGAAACCTAAATAAAATAGCGGGAAAAACTATTTTATTTCTACAAACCAGAGATTAATAAGTCCGGGACTTGATTACGCTAATATTTCTATTAACGCCCTTTCGGTACCATTTTTTCATGAAAATCATTTGACAAGCAGCTTGGATTAATTTTAGACTAAAGTCCTAACAATGCAAATGTGATCATACGGGCGCGCGCAAACATTATTGAACACCGAATAATCAAAACATTAAATAAATTGCAGGGATAGGGATGTAATACTTACCGTAAGCACTTGCAATGTTAAATAAAAACCATATAGACAATCCAAATATGATTTCTGATTATCAGGCAAAAACCTTTTTGGTTTTCCTTTTTTATGTGAATGCAAAACTATACTATATGAGATGCATGAGACATGATGATGATTTTTAGTATTTTCATGAATTTCGAAATTATGAAAAAATGAATATAAAAATCTACCCTAAAGTGAATAACGTTTAATATCATTTAAGAAATTGGTTTCCCAAAGTCCTAATTTATACTAAGTGTTATTTTTGACATGTAAAAGTGAATAAAAACATGATTTACCTTAAGGAAAAGCAAACATTTTTTTTGGATTTTTTTGGGAAATTAATTAAACAAGATAAACAAAGAATTTGAACAAAAATAATTAATTTTGCATATAATGCACCTTTTAATTCCGAATTTCCGATTTTAATTCACATCATTCCCCAGAATTGGGCCCAAAAAGTGAATTAGAGTATAGAATAACCATCGTCCCCAAATACATGAGGCAGATATTGAAATTCTATTTTGTGAAATTATCAATCCAATCCTCACAATAGAGGATGTGATGTATAATTTCCATGTGCCGATGCAATCGTACTTCGGAATTGAAGTCAGATGTCATCCTATTGCACATATTTCTCGGGACAAGGCACATTAGGGAGCATACATTATAGGCAATATTAATTATTTTAAATGCAAACAATCATGAATATAAGATAAGATAATAAAATGCAGAATTCAAATAAAGAAATTGAATTGCCTAAGTGTAGCGATCGGAACGGGAAATCAGAACATCTAATACCTCATCACATGTAAATACTAACCAATTTTGTCATCGAGTCATGATATTTCATTGAAAAACCCTTATGATTTGCGGCCGAACCGCCCTGTTACTCGGTATAATACTGATTTCTTCCTTTCGACAGTCAATGGACTGATCCATACTCATATTCACACTACTTATGTCTCAATAGCACTAAATTAAACATCCCGTCAGACAAGCAAGCCAATCCCTCGCCGAGCTTAGTCAATTCCCTCGGCCGCGCCTCATTTTCCCTTCGGCTTTAATTTACTTCAGCTCAACGACAATCTGGGCGATCAACCTCCGAAATCTAGTCACCCGTAACCTCATGAACAAGCCCAATCACCTAAACCGACATGCATTGACTTCTTCCCCAACATGCAAGCGCAATTGTCCTTCGGTACACCCATATTCAAAACTGGTAACTCGCGCAATAATAGCGACCATTAGGCGATTTAGTAGTGAGGTTTAGATGTTCACTTGCCTCGGTTTGAAGTTCAAAAGAAATGGGGACGGAAACGTCAAAGAAATAAGCTCGGCCTCTACTTCTTCTTCTCGGGTGCGCGGGTCCTCCGAGAACAGCAATGAGCGGCAGTGACTTGTTCGACGTTGGGGCAGCGGCGGAGCCGAGGTGAGGCACGGGGTTCGCCGATGTCGAGCTGTTGCTGCTGCTGGGTCCGCCGGTGCTCGCTTGAGCACGAGAGGGAGAACGGGCGGAGTGAACGAGGGCTCGGAGGAGGTATCCACGAAGAGAAGAAAAAATGAGGGAAGAGAGAGAGAAAGTTGGGCTTAAGTATGTGGGTGGTGGTCGGTTCTAAGAAGCTTCGCGCTCAAATCGTGAATAAGTTTCGCGTCGGACTGACTTCGAACTAACACTCAAACAAATACCAACGGTTCACTTAAGATGTCGCGCTCAACAACAATTTCGAACTTCATAATCCACCGCACCAACTATAATAATCCCCAAATTCACTTCCGTTATAATTCCGAGCTCGATAATTATCGTTTCGCTTATAAATCCATTTGTCGAAAATCGAGTCGTCACGCTAAGGATAACGTGCCTAATTTATCTATAAGGTAATATTTCGTTATCTCTAACGTAATATTTCCCTATCGATATGGATTTACATCCTTTCAAAATAGGCAATAATTTCTGCAAGACAAATGTAACGAGCGTCGTGACGTCCAAGGCCGCCGCCTTCTTACGCCAATTGCGCTACCTGTTTTAATCTGATATTACTTATAATACATATGGTGCATGCGGAAGCCTGAAACTAAACGGGCGAGGCTGTCACACAATTGCATGCATTTATGGTAGGCACGCCGAAAGGGTACGGCCTTTTCGGGTTCACTACGGCTTACAATAAATAATATTAACACTCAGCATATCAGAAAATACGTACATTTTATACATGAAACATCGTTTAGTACATCCGTTTCATAACAACGAAAGTACATTGGGAGGAATTTAAAGGTTACATCTACTCTTGAATACTATCCAACACCAACTTCGGCACGCTCCGACATTAACGCTATTATCTTGAGCCACGAGAACCTGGGTATCTGAAAAATGGTTCAACAACAAGGGTGAGTCGAAGTTCAGCGAGTAAAACATCTAGCCGAACGACTAAGCTATTCAATCTAGCAGGAATTTACGAGCAATGGGTGCCAAAAGTTACAACGACAAGCACTAAAAAGCATACACAATAAGTTATTATCAATCAAGTATTGTTTCGTTCCAACATTCTAGTCATCTCAATTCATGTCACTTTGACTTACAACTGCCACAATCAACCCACGATTCTCGACTACGAGAGATTACTACACTTCAATACCGGTCCTGAACTCCATTTACAAGCACCGGTCTACACGTTCCCTTCATGGGGCTCTCAGCTAAACCACCCATACTTACGCTTCCATATCCAATCCACTCCAATCCGGCGATAACTTCGACAATCAGTCCTCGAATTCGAACTACGCATGGCTAAAAGATTGTACCTTCACAAATAGAACCACTAGACGGCCACAAACTCCATGAACTCTCCCCTAAAGCCCACGACCAAACAACCATGTATAGTTCCACTACAAAATTCCACAAACTCAAGGACATTCAAGATGACCAGTCCATGAATCCTAGCTACCCACGACCCGAGGTTACCAGATCAAGCAACGGATCGTTCGTACAAGGGCATTGTCCCCTCCATGCACGCGAAACTCTCCGATTCCATACCCATTTTCAATGCGACGTGAATCGCCAAAATAAACAGCTATTAGACAGGTTAGTGGTTAGGATAGAGGTAGTACTTGACTGGGATTGATTCTCATAGAAAACGGAGCTCGAATCGCCAACGAAACAAGCTTGAACTTTTTCATTCCCACTTTGGTGCCATGGCCACCAATCGAGAGGGAGTGAGAGGGCGACATTGAGGGTGAGCTAGGGAGCTGCTGGTCGGGGTTGCCGTCGAGAGAGGAGTGGCTTCGGGCGGTTGGGGCTCGAGTGAAAGAGGAGGGGGCGTCGAGTGGGTGAGAAGCCGAGAGAGCTAGAGAGAGGAAGGGGGTGGTCCACGAAGAAGAAGAAGAGAAAAAATGTGGAGAGAGAGAGAGAGAATGTGGGCTTTTATAGGGAGTTAGGTCGGTTGGGGGTGTTTCGCGCTCAATTCCGCGAACCAACTTCGCTCCGGACCGTTTACTAAGACTATCAATCAAACACAAACGGTCCATCTAACCTTGTCGTATCCGACCATACCACTGTCTCAAATAATCCACCGCGAAGTAATTAACCCCCAAGTCGTAATCTCTAATAATCCACCGCTCAAAAGAATTAAATCCCCCGACTCCGCTATTGCCATAATCCAAACCAGATAATTACTAATCTTGCTTAAGAAAATCAGGCCGTCACACAAAATATGTTAGAGATAACAATCAATCCAAACTAGGCAATTCAATATCTAAACTATCTAGGATAGGATAATTAACTAGCTTGTAGATTGACTCCAAATTCGAACTTGGATCGGTGGATGAGGCTTACGGATCACGGACTCATGGCCGGTGGGGCTCACAGGTCGACTTGTGAATTGGATCGGTGGGGCTCGACGAATGATGATGGATTTCTTGGCTATTGCATACCGAGTCCCTCGATCACATGTCGACTTGTGAATTGGATTGGTGGGGCTCAACGACTTGAAGCTGGTGATCGAGGGACTCGGTATGCAATCGCTTGCTAAAAATCTGCAAAAAACTCAAACCGAACGTTGACTGGACTGAGGGTAATGAGCAGAAATGTTGGTGGGGATGGTATTCTGGTTTCGTCGTTGATGCGGGCGAATCAAGATGGCGATCTCCTCATCGGATGGCTTGTTCGATAAGGGAAGCGGCAGCAGCTCAAGGGAACGGTCGGGTAGAGACACATCGGTAGCATCAACTATCGAAGGGAGTGTTCGTCGTGGAGGTTCATGGCCGCCGAGAGAACTTAGTCGCCGAGCTCTCTCTCTCTCTCTCTCTCTCTCTCTCTCTCTCTCTCTCGTTATTCTCTCGGTATTTTTTCTGAATGGAGAATTGCCCCTCCCACCTTAAACCCTGGACTTAGTGATATATTTATAGATAAAAAGTTTGCAAGTCAAGGGCTTAAAGTTTCTTAATTATCGCAAAAGAGGCCCAAGAGTGATAATGTGATCAAGACTTGGACTTCTTCGGCATGATACTTTATCTTGGTCAACATTGGACCAACCTTGGGTGAAGCCATGGGGAGTCTTGATCCCGCTAACTTGGCCTGATCTGCAAAACAGAGGAGACCGAGCAGGGGGATCGGCGACGATACTTGGCCTGGCTGGACTTGTGGGTCACGGTGGCGCTTGCCTTTACTAGATTCTCGGTTGGGACTGTCTTGCAACTTTTGACTCAGCAACCATGGCTGCACAAGAGCAGCGGCGATGGTGGACTCGGGCTCACAGAGACAGCGATGCTCCTTGGTACTCTGGCTGTTCACGAATTGAAGCTGGTGATCGAGGGACTTGGTATGCAATCGCTTGCTAAAAATATGCAAAAAACTCAGACCGAACATTGATTGGACTGAGGGTAATGAGCAGAAATGTTGGTGGGGATGGTATTCTGGTTTCGTCGTTGATGCGGGCGAATCAAGATGGCGATCTCCTCATCGGATGGCTTGTTCGATAAGGGAAGTGGCAGCAGCTCAAGGGAGCGGTCTGGTAGAGACACATCGGCAGCAGCAACTATCGAAGGGAGTGTTCGTCGTGGAGGTTCACGGCCGCCGAGAGAACTTAGTCGCCGAGCTCACACACACACACACACATACACGCGCGCGTGCGTTATTCTCTTGGTATTTTTTCTGAATGGAGAATTGCCCCTCCCACCTTAAACCCTGGACTTAGTGATATATTTATAGATAAAAAGTTTGCAAGTCAAGGGCTTAAAGTTTCTTAATTATCGCAAAATAGGCCTAAGAGTGATAATGTGATTTGAATTAAGTCCTAGAGGGTCAAATTGCATTAATTTAGGTTTAGAACCTATTAGAGAATTCGGCCAAGCCCAATCAATGGGCTGGCTGAAATTCTCATATCAATCATGGGTATATTGTGCATTTTCTAGGCTTAATTAGGCTTTTACAGATAATAGACATTTAATTAAAATCATTTTCTTAATTAATCAAACATGAATGGGTTGAATTAAGCTTAAAATCAGTCCCATGGCCTTAAGAATTTCGGCACACATGACCCCCCCTAATGGCCGAAAATTCCAAATGGGTTCTGGTCCAATTCGCCATCAATTTCAGGTTCATTTTCCATCGTTGGTCCAATGCAATGCATATATGCGGACAATTAAAATAAACTATATGAAAAATATAAGGAAATGATTGAAATATTTTTGCTAGAGACTAATGTTAATCTCAGATTTTTATGCAATTTATGATAAAATAAAAAGACCACAATTTAGGTGTCAACAACTGCCCCTCTTTGAGTGGAGGCTCGCAGATGTTTTGCTCAAAGTCTGAGAACTAAATTTTGACTATGCAATACATGATATTTTTGTTGGGATTGCTGGTTCCATTTTCTGTTGCAATAAGGATGATGCATGATATGCAAATGCAGACAATAAGTAACATACACCGAGGCTTCTTACTTCATGTGGATTGGTAAAAGAGACTCAGCATATGGTTCGCATATTTGACATTTACATTTTTACTTCCAAATGTTTCGTATCGCCGACAATTCCCTTGAGCCCCAAATTTTTTCTGAAAAAGTGAGGTTTTCAAGGTACAAGTTGCTTGTCCGTTACCCGGGGTTTCCCTTGGATGCGAAACAATGCGAGATAGGTAAAAGGGTTTAATGTGCTTGTGTTGTGGTTCAAGCGGCGCCAATTCTTATCTCTCGGGACCTATCCATTTGCAGGCCTCCATGAGTCGGTAAAGGAATAACCTGATTCAAGTGTCAGGCTACTCTGAAATTTTTGTCATACCTACACATGCAGTGAAAAAATGATTAGGAAACTAACCTGATTCTAGTGTCAGGCCATTTCGAAATTCTTGTCATGCCTGCACACCACGTGAGGTGATAACAAGGAAAGCACACCCAATTCTGACGCTAGGTAAGCTTAAAATTCGTCACACACGATTCAAATGTCAAGTAATGACTAGGAAACATACCCAATTCAAGTGTCAGGTAAGTTCGAAATTCGTCATACCCGATTCAAGTGTCAGGCAATGACTGTGAAACATACCCAATTCAAGTGTTAGGTAAGTTTGAAGTTCGTCACACCCGATTCAAGTGTCAGGCAATGACTGGGAAACATACCCAATTCAAGTGTCATGTAAATTCGAAATTCGTCACACCCGATTCAAGTGTTAGGCAATGACTGGGAAACATACCCAATTCAAGTGTCAGGTAAGTTTGAAGTTCGTCATACTCGATTCAAGCGTCAAGTGGAAAAGGAAACATACCCGATTCAAGCATCAGGTAGGAAAGAAAACATACCTGATCAAGTGTTAGGTAAGCTGGAAAAGAGTTTGCTTTTGGCATTATCATCAATTGCCAAGCTAATTGCTTTGTACCTGTCTTTTCATCCAAGGCGGGATTTAAAACAACACATGTGTATAGACAGAATGAGTACTGATGTTATATGTTTCAATGAAACTCATGCTTCCCTTGGGGAGGTTGGATACCTAAATGATCATAGGTACCATAATGGGTTCGAATACCTAGATAATCATGGGTACTCCTTTTCTTGAAAAGGTTCAGGTGAAGATATATTTACCTGAGGATTTGGTAGATTGCCTGGTGGGTCATTGCTAGCAGGGTTTGTTCATTCAATAATCCTTGGATGAATCTTGAAACCTTGGAAGGTAACTCGAATATCGAGAATGCATTACATGTCAAACAATGTCAGAGGTAACATGTGCAAGCATATATGCTGAAATTTGGGTTCATGCAAAACTACTCTGTTGAGTTTGCATTATCAATTCTTTTGGTCAAGCATGATTAGAAACATGGTGTTCTGTCTACATGCCGTAATGACTCATAATACGATTCATGCATAACTATTCTGTCAAGTTTGCATTACCAATTATGTTTAGGGAGGTTATTACATTATGAATACCTCAAATGTACTTTGAATGAGGGACTTCAGTCTGAAAGGGCTTTCACTCATTTTCGAGAAAAGCTATTTATCCTGAATGTAGGATTTAAGAGAATCACTCTAACTTACGTCATCGCATTTGACAAGGGTTTGAGTAATCTCGCAATTGGTACGACCAAATCAATTTGGAGGTCTTAATTAGGACCGTAATGAGGGCTAGATCAAAGGTTTTCGAAGGGGATTACCTATCGAGTCAAGGCTGTTTGAAAGAGAATCTTCATCATTTGCTCTGAGTTTACAAGTCAAGAAACCTGCAAAATGAGAGAAATAATCTTGCTCGTACTTTTTCGAGCCATGCTTCAAATCATTTAACTCTACGTTAACTCAAGTACCATAATCTGAAGAGACTTTGAAGGGTTGTAACGTAGGTTAATACTGGGGACTGAGGAAACGAAAAAAAAGGGCTCGTTTTGGCTCAAAAAGTATATGAGAATAGCTTGATGTTGGTGATCATTACAGTCTTGTCTCCGGTCTTGGTATTTTGAAATAGTCTTCAAAGAATACCATCATTGCCTGAGGACGACATGAATTCAGTCGAGGATTGCATTTTTCAATTTGGACCATCTGGGGATTTTTTCTTTACAAGACGACGTAGTATTATTAGTCTTAAAAGCCTTGTCCTTTTAGGCATTTCATCAAACACTTATCCTGCAGAAAAATGTATATAACCAGCCTTCCAGGGGATTTTCATGGCCTTCCATCTCGACCCTCGAGCACAACCAACATCAAAATCATCCATAGGTATATAGTACAACATACTAAGAACGATATTAGTCGATCAAGAACGACCAAAACGCACGAAAATACAACACATTCTCGCCCCGAAATCACGGGTATGATCTGTTATAGCAATTCTGGGTTTGAACCCAGTCGAACAAACAAGTTACTCGACCAGATTCAAGCCTCAAGATCTCTTCCGTGAACACCATTCAGGAAAAACCGCTCAATCCAACTAAAAGTACATAATGTGAGGTTTCAAAAACATTCAACAGCTCGGAAAATGATCAAACATACGCATCACAAGGGAGTCGCAAAGTAGCCTATAGAACCAGACCTTGAGGCATTTCATCGAACACTTGGCGAGCGACTTAGTGTATAGAACCAAACTTTGGAGGCATTTTAATGGCCCTTAATCTCGGACCTCGAGCATGATAACATCAAAATCGTCCATAGGTATCTACTACTACATGCGGGAAATTGTATTAGCTAAACAAGGACGACAAAAACACACAAAATCATCACGAAAATCCGCTTCAAAGTCGCGGGTCTGGGCTGTTCTGGAAATCTGGGTTTGAACCCAGGTTGAGCAAACAGGTTGCACGCCCAGATTCTGTGACGACCCATGATATTCCCCAACTTTTAATTTCTGATTTCCCATAACTTTGGCGAGTGGAGAAGGCTCAACCAAAACATCGGCAATAAACTTCTTCATCGAACACACCCTTTTATTTAATATATGGCATCTACTATTTTTACATCATAAAATGTATCATTCCCCATAAAAAGTACATCTGATGAAAATTTGGGGAAGAGGAAGGGTTCGACCATCACCATCAAACATACTCATACTAAACCTTATGTTCAAACATCTAGGCCCTCGGCCTCATACCCACATCTACTAAAACTTCTAAAATTACTCCCCCTCGGCTGAGATTCTATGGTAGCTTATTCCCAGGTAGGCGACCGTCCCTCCTGAAAGCCAGGTGGCCTGTTGAAGTCCTCAAGAGGTCCGATCAGATTTCCTCCCATGTTCAGATGCCATGCAATAAAATGCACAGGTACTCGCTCTGTCCTTCCAACGTTGAGCCATATAGTAGACTTTATTCTAGTAAAAGTAATATCGGAATTGACGCATACTATGTCCTGTTTCTGATAATCCACACCCATTACCAAGTCGATGCGCGGGACCGACTGAGCCATTGCTAGTTCCCTGAAAAATAAAGGGATGAGCACACACTCCAGTAGGAAAAGCATTAGCTTCAAGATAGAGTAGAAGTTATAACATTTGATGTCGCGAACCACAAAGCTATCCTGTGATTCATTACTCAAATTCATCAAGTATGACATTAGTCATCATGTCAATCATAAACTTAACAAGTGCAGCAGATTTTTCTTTTCACTTTCGAGCTTTCTTTTCCCAAGCCTTCCATTACTCGAAATAACCGTGTACGACATCTATCATAGTGTCAGGCATAAACTCAATAAATGCAACATACATTCATTCTTTTCACTTTTAGGCTTTCTTTTCCCGAGCCTTCCATCGGGACTTCCGGTACAGGGCAATGTCTCCACTGCACGTGTATGACGGTAGAAGCATTTCATATCATCATTAGGTAAACGACATCTACGCCATCGTTGCTTTTCTCACTAACGATGACGGCAGATAATCCCGTCGTCGTGAACAACAGTCAGAAAATATGTCGTTACCTCAAGCCCCTACATCATTGCTTTTCTCGCTAACGATGGCAGAAATCGTCTTTCAAATGGCAATCACATGCTTGCACACGCATGATTCATTTCTTAATCTTGGTTATGGATCTCATGCAATCCACGTGCTCTATGAAACCTTCTATTCCATATGAAATAAATATGCATGCACACAAATGATTCGTTTCTCATACACACGTTTCGGCATACATTTTGTTACTTATATAAACAATCACCATGCAATTACTTCATCAAAGCATCAAACTAACATCCCTAGCTTAAACCTAGTAATTTCACCTACCTTGCGAAATGCTCAATTCCATAGCAATAAATACGAAATGTTTTATTCCACATGCCATGCACATACACGATTCGTTTCTCATGCTTCTTTTAGCAAACTCATACACACGTTCCAATAAATAACTATGTATCCACTACATCAAAGTATCAAACTAACATCCCTATTTCAAACCTTGTAATTCCCCTACCTTCGACGTAGAACTACCGGAGAACACACGAGGGGCGAACGAGAGCGTGGCCGAGCAAGTGAAAGCACGGGAGGAAGGAGGAGAGAGAGAGAGAGAGAGAGAGAGAGAGAGAGAGAGAGAGAGAGAGAGAGAGAGAGAGGATTGGTGGATGTCGAAAATGAAGAAACCATACTCTTATTTATAGTAGTTTTCTAGCTTCTCTCACAAGGTACTTCATTAATGACCTTGCTTTGGTGTTTTAATCCCATTGGTCCACCTAAAAGCCTATCTTTCTTAGGTTTCTAGTCTAGCTACTTATTGTCGTTTGATTGGTCCACTTGTTTAGGCTAGAGTAGCTATGTATCCTCATTTGATTGGTCCATTTGTATGGTTATTAATGAACCTTATCTTATCATTTAATGCTTGAAAATTACATTGATCTTATCCTATCATTAAATGCTTGAAAATGACATTGATCTTATCCTTATCCAATTGACTTACCATTGACTTGTGCATTCTTATCCAATTGACCCACCATTGACTTACTTTTTGACCAACGACTAACGACCAAGGAATATCGAAATGAAGACGGAAGCCCCGACGACGTGACCGGGCGGGCAGCCATGAGCTGCTCGGGCTGGACAGCCATGGCACCACTCCAGTTGGGCATGTGCCCAGCACCGGCCAGCTTGGCCTGGCGGGGTCGGCCATTCTCGGCCCGACCCATCTCGTCCTCGCCCGTTATTTAGGCCATCCTATTACATTTTTTCTTAATTTTAATGGTTAGTCTATATTCCTTCTAGAACAACATTTAATAATTTCATCTAAGCTAAATTGTGGATGTCACAGATTCCATCCTAAATCTTTCTCACATGCACGCCATACAGGAAAAACCACTAATCCACATGAAAGTACGTAACACAAGGTTTCAAAAATATTTAACGGCTCGAGAAATGATCAAACACATGCCTCACAAACGTATCATGAAGTAGCCTACATGCAAGACCCATATTTAGCCAAAAAAGAAAAGTGCAGACTTGGCTGCTCGTGAAGGGTCAAAAACTCACCTGCTCAATGCTCACGGGGAAGAACGACGGCGAGGTGAAGGTGGTAAACGGTAGAGGGAGTCTTCCTCTCAGTCTCTCAAGCTTTCTTTCTCTCTCAAACTCTTTCAGCTCACCACACGAAACCCTCCATTTTCCTTCGCGACCAGCTTTTTTTCTGGGTTTTCTCACTCGTTCTTTTGTTCTTTTTTCGAACACCAGACCTTTCCCTCTCTCTCACTTGTGTGTTCTTGAACCAAGAAGGGATTTTTGGGAGTGGTATCCTTGTTGGGGGCTAGTGGGGCTACCCTAGGTCATTTATAGGCCTTTGGTGACACTTTGGGTTTTCATTGTGGCCATAGGATTGATCTAATAGCTTAGCCTCTTGCTAACCTTGAAAGGTCTTGATTGACCCATGATCTTTGATGTGTCTTTTTGGATGGGCGTGATTTGATGTCCTAATGGATGGCTAAGATTAGGCCCAAAATGTCCTAAAATTAGGTCAAATTTTGATTATGCCCGAAATGCGAAAATGATTCGGCCAAAGTGAATTTAAAGGTCCCTAGATCAAATGTCACAACCGACTCAAAGTAAGAAAATGACAAGAAGGATGTCGATTTGGTTTTTTTTTTTTGTTCAACTAGGTCTTGAATTCCTATGATTTTGGGAAAAATATGATCCTAATCGAATATATTTTTAAAACATAAGTGTCCAAAATTAAAAGAAAATTATCCACTATTTTTCAGATTTTTCTGAGCACATTTGGTTTTTTTTTCAAATGTTCGGCCATTGTTAAATGAAAAGAAATTTCAAAAATACCAAAAATATTTTTTGGTCAACATTGGTTCCTTAGGCATGACCAAGGGTTCCAAAGTTGATTTCTGAATTTTTTTAGTTTTAAAATTAATTTTTAAATATTTTTTAAATATCAAAATGACCAAAAATTAGGTGTCAACAGTCTCTATCACTTCGGCTACCGTACCTTTTACGAGAAAACCCTTTTCCTTGGGAATGCGAAACCTATCTACCGCTCATCTCGCTTGGGAAATATATCTGGAATGTGTTTGGAAAAGGCTTGTCTTTCATCACCATGTCGTGTTTCGTTCTGTACAGTCGATGCATCTTATGCAGTTTACACTCCCTATCCAGAGTTGGTAAATTGAACACACAAAAATATTATGCATAAACTATGCAATATGTGAAAATTTTTCAAGCATGTAAATGTAACAATTTTCAACAGTTTGTCATGTTTCATGAAAAATGTATGCATCTTGCAAGAATATTAGGATTTCAGATTCATTAGAACATCATTAGGAATGCGTGGTCGTGGATTGCCCTTGAACTTCTGTGTGAATCGACCAAAGTTGGAAATCATGAACTTGATAGATATTCTATTTTGAAACTTAGCTCCGTACGAGAAAAACACGCATGAACAATAAATCGAGTGAAAACTCGAGGTGTCCTGGCTGTTCAATGACGATGACTATCATGTCGATCGTATGCTCCTACAAGAAGGAAAGTGTCACCTTGCAAATCTCATAAGATAGAGAAGGCATACTCTCTTTTTCCAAGTCGAGGGTTTACTGTCGGTTTACCCCATTTTCTGTTAGGATGGGTTATGTTGAGTGGCAAACATCTGGAATTGCCTCCGAATATAGCCGGAGTCGGCGGTTTGATTTTCGACTTTGGCAGATGTCTCATTTATGCGCTTGACCGAGAAAAGGTGAATAAAGTGGGTTTTAAAGAGTGTGCGGAGATTTGAGAGATTCCGATTGCACGTTTGCTTTAGTGATAGTAATCAGGGTCATGTCCCCTAGCTTGGCACCTATGAGAAGGAAGACAAAATGTCATTTTCAGAACCAATCAAACCTAAGTGGAGATATTCCCTTTTGAGATCGGGCGGCCTTGCCTCGTTTTTCGTCGGCTAATACGGGACGATCAAAGGATCGGTCAAGGGTGAAGCATGCTCGACTGGCCGATGGACTGGTGTACAGGTTGGCCGATGCATTTTATATAGTTGGACTTGCCCCAATCCTTTCATCAAGCTGAATCACAGCCATGATGGATATCTTTTTGTCAAGGATAGATCATCAGCGACCGTAGATACCCCTTGTTTGTGATTGGTTGTGCCCTAGTCTTGAATCATCTAGGGAATGGGGACTTCGTAGACGATCCTATTCTAGCCCAGGGTATTAGCAGGTGAATTCTCGAGTGTATTAGACCGGCTCAACGTTTCCGTCGGCTGATGCGACGTGACTGATGAATCGATCAAGGGACTGGCCAGATTGCCCCAAGGATCAACATGGGACTGATCAAAGGACAGCCAAGGGCAGTGCCGACTGATATAGGGATCAACGGCGGTTGATGTTTGAGACTCGCTGTAAGGATTATCAAGGATCGTTGCGCATTTGATCGGTCTGGCCGGGCACGATGAACTACTGGCCACAAAACTATTGTGGGCACCAACATCTGTTCGGAGATAGCCTTGGCTTGCGATTGGTGTTGTTCTTGACCAAGATATAGTGGTTGATACATCAATGTGGCAGGGCAATCCTTTCTTGGCTCGTTCTTGAAATCTTTTATAGCCGAGGATGACTATATCCTTGCTCTTCTTGAATTTTGACTTAATCGGGTCGATGTCAATCAGACTCAAGTTGACTAGTAGCTCAATCGCCTGACACGGGAAATGATCGATAGCGATGCATAGATTCACCTCAACTGATCGATGAACTAGGATCGGCCAGGGACTTCTGACTTGATCATGAGCTAAAGGGCTCAAAGTTCATGCAAGGATTATGCCGCCGATCGATCGTGCTTGGTGCATAGTTCAGGTTGAGAATTCGTTCCTTGCCCCTGCGTTAATTCTGAAACATATAGTAGATGACTTAGTAAGACAACCAGGGTTAAATCGCATGCAAGTCTTTTTATTTTTTCGAAATTTATTTTTGATTTTTTCGATAAATTTCATGAAATTTTTGAAATTTTCAACTATATATATATATATATATATATATATATATTAAAATTGTTTTCGAAATTCATTTTCTTTCGAAAGACTCAAAAGCGAGGAAACATAATTGAGCCTAGTCCTCAGGATTCTCAATGGATGATATAAGTTTTTCAATCGATTGGATATCATCACTAGGCTAGTTTGAAATATCCATTATGTCCTTGAAATAATTTTATAAAAATTTCTGTAATTTTATTGATAATTTCAACAAATTATATCTTATTGAATTGCAATTACAAACGACCCTTGAAGGTGGGGAGTCTAATCTTAGCAATGAATCCTAGGAATTGAAAATGCAACGTAGAAAGCAGGAAATATCCCACGTAGGGGATTGCATAAAAATTAAATGAGTTTACTGATGTGGGCTTGCACCAACTTCCTCAGAGGGTTATTCAATGGTGGCGCCAATGAAGGAATCTTCTGGCTTCTGATTGATCTCATTGTCATCCCAAGTGTTCCAGGTAACACCTCGAGAAAAAGCACGGTGTCTATTTAAGAAATTACAAAAAAAAATAAAATTATTCGGTCTGGTCCGGTCTCCCCAAAATCGAGATTTGGATCGACCGTAACCGATTCCATAAAATTGGAATCAAGAACCAGACAGGAGCCCCTGAGTACTGGACCGAATCGACCCCGACGGTTGCCCGTTCAATTGGTCCATCTTGCTCACCCCTAGTAGGCATCTATTGACATTCGTTTATTTTGTCGTCATATGCTCTCTAATTTAGCATTTTTTAAATAGAATTTTGATTAAAATCATTTTTTTGTTTGGTCGGAAAAAATCTCATTTCATATAAAAGAGAGGTACATAACATCAAGATAAAGATGTAAATCTTGCAAAGCAAGTAAGACAAGTAATCTGAAAAGCGAATCAACTTGGTACAGCCTGTAAAGACTTGTTCAATCCACAAAGACGGATCTGTCATAGCATCAAAGCACAAACGATGGCCTATCAACGAATCTCGCATCATCGTCAGTGATGAGTACACGTCGAAAATCTCTCTCTAGTAGTTACGGCTTTGCCGAAAGGCAGTGCCCATCTAGGTTCGGCTTCCTCAGTACCATTATCGTATAGGACCATAACAACACCAATAGGTTGAAAAGAGTACAAAAACGCAGTGTAGATCCTAACTTTATATCTTGATCAGGATAAAAGGGTACCCAAATTTAGATCTCGCTCTAGATCGGAAGAGAAGTGCTGCAAAAGAGATACTAGTTAAACACAAAATCACTTTCAAATAAGCTGACTGCTAAAGGTAGTAACAAAGGAGCTTTGGAAACTCGTGGAGTGCTCGACTATCTGGATCAAGCACCTGGAACTGGAGCGAGTGAGCATATCCAGAAAAAGCAGATTCTTCTGAGACACTCGTGCTTCAATCTTCAGAGCTTACTTCCGTGGAGGATGTCGATTATGTCGTCCACAAAATCAATAAAAAAAAAAAAGTCTAGAAGATAGAGAGATAGAGAAAAAGATAGGGAGAATGAGAAGGGGAGGGAGATAGAGAACTTCTCTCTCCCTCGGGGGGTCGCTTTAGGAAGAAAAGGGTGCGTGACGTGGCTGCGCGCCAAAGACTGAGTCTGAAAATGAGGCTAGATCTTATGGACATGTTACACAATCTAGTCTACAAGGAGAATCTGACTCATGAATAGAGTTAAATAAATATATTAATCATGAAAAAAGATTAATATGTAGATCCGTTTTCTTGGTAACATTCGCATCCTCAATTTTTTGAGGGATGGGCATGTTTACTACGATTGAAAATGACACAAACATTCCTTGAACTTTAGTTCAATATGAAATGTGGTCCATAAACTTTTAATTTGTTCAATGTGGTCCCTAAAATTTAGCCTAATGTGCAATACGGTCCCTAAACTTTTGTTACATGTTTAATTTAGTCCTTGAAACTATATGAAAAAGTTCAATGGTGATTTTAGGGTCTAGAAGTGTGAGGGAAAGTCTAATCCTTTGAACTAACTTTTACTAGCTAAACATGTCATATTACATTATTAAAGATTTCAATCATGTTATATTAACTTAAAATGTGCACACTGCAAGAGTTGGAAAAAGTAAAAAATTAGCATCCGCTTTTAATTTGTAATTATGCCAAATTTGAAACTAAAAATAACTATGTTATTATTATAAAAAAGTTAAAAGATAAAAGGGATAAGTGCATTTGAAATCCTAAAACTTATTGCGGAAGTGCAATTGATTCAATTTTTTTTAAAAAGTGCAATCAAGTTGTAAAACTTATCAAATTGGTGTAATCAAGTCCTTCTATTGACCCTGTCCAAATTGGCTAATAGAAAACATTGACGTGACCTTTTTTTTTATTGCTTACATGACGCTCACTTGGCCTAAAAATGAAGGACAATGCCAAAAAGGCATCGTTTCGGTTGAATCTGAATTTTAAATCTAAATATTATTTAAATTAGATTAAAAAAATTAAAAATTAAAAAAAAGGACTGCGAACTCGGCGAGGGGCTTGCCGCTCGCCACTGCCACCCCACCATCACCAAAAAGGACCGACAATGATGGGGGCGGCCGCGAGGGCCTACCTCTTTTGCCTTCCTCTTTTTTTCTTTTTAAAATTTGTTGATTTTTAAATCTTGCTGAAATAATTTTTGAAAAAATCAAATTGAGACCACAACGACGTCGTTGTGGCCTTGGCCTTTATGTTTTAGCCACGTCAGCGCCAGTCAAGTTAGACATAGTTGACGGAAAGACTTGATTGCACCAATTTGATAAGTTTTAAAACTTGATTGCACTTTTTGAAATTTTATGACTCAATTGCACTTCCGTGAAAAGTTTTAGAACTTCTAGTGTAATTGTTTCACGATAAAATATATTTTTCATCTTAATCTTACATGTTTTGAAATATTTTAAGTTTTTTGCACATCCAATAATATGGAAATTTTGCCAGATGTTTTTTTTTTGGTCGAAAACTATGCTAGACGTTAGATTTAACAAATGTAAAGAGAAATTGAATCTAGACAAAATGTAATTATCACACTTGAAATGAGTCGTGTACGTGCAATTTGTATCGAACCGAACCGATTCAAAGTTATATATATATAGCTAATAATTGTCACCAGCTTTTCATTGAAGTGCAAATGGCACAAATCAGATATCGAATTAAAAGGTTACGCGCCTTTGAATTTTGGACGACTTTATACGTGCCCTGGTCTAAGGATAGAGGGACAAATCATCAGCTTTCATTAGCCTAGTGCGCTGTACATGAGATTGCTCTAGTAAAAGGTTGTACCAGATGCTCATGCGTACTATAGTACTTGTAATGGATAAAGAGTCAACATAGGTGCAGAATCGTCGCAAACCATGAAATCAAAATGCTCAGATGAAGAAATTGAGTCAAACTAGAGAACACAACTTATTTGAGAAGACAAGTATAGCCTAGCGATAACATTAGATATTTTCATATAGTATAGAAAATAGATTGAATATTTACTAAAAGTTCAAGGACCATATTAAACAAATTAAAAGCTTATGAAGATATTGCGCATTGGGTAAAGTTCAGAAATGACAGTAAACAAATTAAAATTTTAGGGACCAGATTAAGCATCAAGCAAAAGTTCAGTGATTATGTATGTAAATTATCCCTAACTCATGTTGACATCTTCGTTTCACTCATGTGGGCTTGTAGCAATTAGGCTTCGCTGAGATTGATCTGATAAAGGTGGGTAGTATCAAAGGCTCGCTACATAGACACACATGTATCGAATTGGTACTAACGCATGAAGTACATATATCTCGTGCAGACATTCCTCAATGCGGGCTTGCAAAAACATAGAAAATAGACAAACATGGGGGCAAATTTCCAAATCAGGTTGAATTTTTTTTTTTTACCAAATCAGGTGCCGCTCGGCAGTCTAAGTGCCGAGCGGCACCGGCTCGGCAGCCAGAGTGCCGAGCGGCACCCTGCTCGGCAGTCTGACTGCCGAGCGGGCTGCTGGGCCTAGCTCCGGCGGCCCGCTCGGCAGTTAGACTACCGAGCCGGGCCCGGGAGCCCCAACTAATTTTTTTTATTGAAAATTTCATAAGAAAAATCATTTTTTTATAATATTTATTTTATTTATAATTTTATTCTTTTTAAGCTTATTTTTATAATATAATTATCAATATTTAATTATTTAAGAAATATAATTATAACATTACAATAAATTCACATATGTAATGTCGACATCGAACTGAATAACTGAATAAATATCGCGCAATTGGGATATTGTAATATTACAAAAACTTCACACATCTAATATAAAAACCACGAAAAAATGAACTTAATAAATATGTTTCTTGAACGATATTATAACATTACAAAAAGGAAGATGGAGAAAGGGGGAAATTAGAAAGGGAAATAGAGAAATGAAGATGGAGTTAGTGGAGAAATTAGAAAGGTAGATAGAGTTAGTGGACAAATTAGAAAGGGACCTCTTAAGGGTCATTTTTTCGTGGTTTTTATATTAGATGTGTGAATTTTTTTATAATATTACAATATCCCAATTGCGCGATATTTATTCAGTTATTCTGTTCGATGTCGACATTACATATGTGAATTTATTGTAATGTTATAATTATATTTCTTAAATAATTAAATATTGATAATTATATTATAAAAATAAGCTTAAAAAGAACAAAATTATAAATAAAATAAATATTATAAAAAAATGATTTTTCTTATGAAATTTTCAATAAAAAAAATTAGTTGGGGCCCCCGAGCCCAGCTCGGCAGTGTGGCTGCCGAGCGGGCCGCCGGAGCCGGCCGACCACCCCGCTCGGCAGTCAGACTGCCGAGCGGACTACTGGGCCTAGCTCGGCACTAAAACTGTCGAGCGGCACCTGATTTGGTAAAAAAAAAAAATTTCAACCTGTTTTGGTAAATAATTTTTTTTTTAGCCTGATTTGGAAATTTGCCCCAAACATGGTGTCGCTAAAATTGCTCTGATATCAATTAAAATATTGATGCATCAAATGCTCAAGTGTAACTACTTTTACGCAATCACACATACTTGTACTTATATGCATCATATTAGAATATCTTCGATAATTACCCGCTTCGAATGGGACGAGAGAATGCCACGGCCGATGGGATTAATCCGGTGCTCAAAGAGCAATGAAAGCGCGCGCGCGCGCGTATATATATATATATATCGGCGGTAGGGAAATTGATTGGAAAAAGATTAGCCTCTTGAAAATGAACTTTTTAAGAAAAGCAAATTCATCTTCCAACAGTTCAATATCTGAAGTGTCTCATGACCGAGGCCCTATTTTGAGAGAAGAAATAACCATAGAAGATTTTAATAAATCTATCGACAATTGGAAGATTCCAAAAATCAAATACAACCAGATTTATGAGAAACAATCTTTCAAAATGTTTAAAAGATCTGATTACATAATTTCTACGGAAGAAAGAGATGTTCCACTCTCTTCTTCGTACACCCAAATTCGTCTTTTAAATGATCAATCCATAAAAAAGCATAAACAAAAGTTTAATTACATTCATATAGGAATGGTCCAAGTCGGAATTAAACCCTTAATGAAAGAAGGACTGAACACTTCAATCCTCCTTGTCTTAAGGGATTCTCGCCTTACCATTTATGAAGAATCCATCCTCAGTACTGTAGAGACAAGTCTCCGCAGAGGACCAATACATTTTGATCGTTCACCAAACCTTACCATTTCTTTAAATGATAAAAAAAATTATGAATTCCCTGGTCTTACAGATCCAAACTCATAATTACCATATAGATGAAGGTTCTATTCCTATAGCCCTTGTTTATAAGGTTCATTACAAGGCCATGCTTTCTGCTTTTGGAAGCAAAGTTTTTAAAATCAGTCCTAAAGGAGAAACCCTATTTCTGCAAACTGATATTTCTAAATCAAATACCATGATTCCTAAATCTATTCATTGGAACTAGGTATCTCTTCCTGAGCAATGGGAGCTAGAACACCAAAAAGTTTTACAACCTATTGTTCAAAATTCTGAACCTACAAATATTGTCCAGCACCCTGAGGGAAAAGTAACGATACAATTCCCAAGGAGGTCTTTCGATATTAAATCCCAACCCTCTTTCCATAGTTTCTCATCTCGAAGGTTAGTCGATCTTCATCCCGAGTTACCTCCGATTATTACTATCCCAAGTAGTAGTCAAGGTACTACTCAAAATCATTTAATACTCCTAAAGAGTTGGAGGATGACTTAATTGATTTAGAAATTAGGGGAATCTTTTTCTTTTAGATCTAGAATATGTGGGAAGCAGAATAAAATAATATTCAAGGAGTTCGAATTCGTAGTTTATTTCATTGATTTCTGTGATTATTTTCTGGACATCCCAGTTAAAGAACTCTTTTCTAATTATTTTCATAAAAGAAGACGTTATATATATATATATATATATATAACCCACTCATGGGTGGCTCAGTTGGTTAGGGCGCACTTGGGATTGTGTGGTTAGGCACACTGGTCTCAGGTTCGATTTCCCAATTGAGCACCTGTGATTTAAGTGGGGGGCCATAGCGGTGGGTTGCTATGCTAGTCTCCCCCGAGGAATAGTCGAGGTGCGCGCAAACTGGCCCAGACACCTCGGTTACCAATATATATATATACAGAGCCAGGGGGGAAGGATTTGTGATTCTTTTTAAGCAAATTTTTAAGATCCTGATTTATTTCGCTGCAATTTCCCCTTTTTTCGAGTGTGGTCCCGGTAGTAAGTCCTTGAGGAGGCAGTGAAACCGTTGGTCAGCACGTCGTCGGTAGGGAAATTGATCGAAAGAAGATCAGCCTCTTGAAAATGAACTTTTTAAGAAAAATAAATTCATTTTCCAACAGTTCGATGTCTGAAGTGTCTCATGACCGAGGCCCTATTTTGAGAGAAGAAATAACCATAGAAGATTTTAATAAATCTATTGACAATTGGAAGATTCCAAAAGTCAAATATGACCAAATTTATGAAAAACAATCTTTCAAAATGTTCAAAAAATCTGATTATATAATTTCTACTGAAGAAAGAGACGTTCCACTTTCTTCTTCATACTCTGAAATCCGCCTTTTAAATGAACAATCAGTAAAAAACCATAAACAAAAGTTTAATTACCTCCACATAGGTATGGTCCAAGTCGGAATTAAACCTTTAATGAAAGAAGGATTAAACACTTCAATCCTCCTTGTCCTAAGGGATTCCGGCCTCACCATTTATGAAGAATCTATCCTCAGCACCGTCGAAACAAGTCTCTGCAGAGGTCCAATTCATTTTGATTGTTCCCCAAATCTTACCATTTCTTTGAATGATAAGAAAATTATGAATTCCTTGGTTTTACAAGTCAAAACCCATAATTACCATATAGATGAAGGTTGTATTCCTATAGCCCTTGTTTATAAGGTTCACTATAAAGCTATGCTTTCTGCGTTTGATAGTAAGGTTTTCAAGATCAGTCCTAAATGAGAAACCTTATTTTTACAAACTGACATTTCAAAATCCAATACTATGATTCCCAAATCAATTCACTGGCATCAAGTATCTCTTCCTGAGCAATGGGAAATAGAACACCAAGAAGTTCTACAACCTGTTATTCAAAATGACGAACCTACAAATATCGTCCAGCACCCTGAGGGAAAAGTAACAATACAATTCCCTAGAAGGTCTCTCGATATTAGGTCTCAAACCTCTTTCCATAGCTTCTCTTCTCGAAGGTCAGTCGATCTTCATCCTGAACTACCTCCGATTATTACTATTCCTAGTAGCAGTCAAGGTACCACTCAAAATCCTATTTTTATAAGACCTAGTGCTCCTCCGCTAACCAATCTTAGTGGAATTGACACTAGCTCAGGGATCTCCAGACCTGTTTATCATCAAGAAAGACAAGGGTCTGAATCCCCTGAACCTACTCCTTCCCAAATGGAAAATGATGATCCAGAAGTCTGTGTTCTGGAAAAAGATTTTGAACCAAACAAAACTCTTCTAAATAAAGAATTTTATTCGGAAGAAAATTCTGAAATTAGAAGTTGGTTCTTTGACAAATTCAAAAATCAAGCTAAAGAAATTAAAGAAAAATACTATGAGTTCATGCTTCTGCTTAAAGATCATATATTCTTCTTTGACTGGCTTGAAGATCATTTTCTAAATGATAAAGAAATTTTTGTTCTTGACAAACAATATAAATGGAAATTAGACGACGGTAACATTATTGAGTCTAACCATCCACCCCTCAGGAAATTAAAAATTTCTCATAGGGATTCTGAAGTCATTGCTTCGCCTTTCAAAGTCCCTTCTGAAAATGAAGACAAAGGGGTCCAAAAGATAATCGAACAAAACAATTTCACAAATCAATTTGTTCACACTATCGGAACCCAACTCAACAGGATTGAATCTTCAATTTCTGCTGCCTCTTCATCCACTAATGTTATCCAACAGGATACTCCACCAAAAATCTCTGATTTAAAAGTCCCTCTTTTTAAAACATTCGAAATGCCAAAAACTTTTAGCAAAGAGTTTGCTATAGCCTTGGCCGATAAAAGAAGAAATCTAAAACTCGGGAAATAGAAACCCCTTGTTTTAGAAACTCCAATAGTTCAAAAACCTTTAACAATTGAAAATCAATTGCATGTTTTAGATAAAGAAGATTCTGAACCCGAATTAAATAAGTTGACTTGGAAAGAACCTCAAAAATTATATTATTCGAGGGCAACTCCTCCTGATATGATTTCAGAAGAGTCTTTTCAACAAGTCCAAAATAAGTATTCCTCAGATGCTCTTTATGAATGGAACATAGATGGTACTTCTGAGCAAACTTAGTCAACATTTTAAATCAGATGATTATGCTTGCTACGACTTATAAAACCACACCTGACACTTCTGATGAACAAACTGCTTATCTTTTAATTGCTAATTTCACTGGCCAATTAAAGGGTTGATGGGATAATTACCTCTCAGAAGACCAAAGGGAAGGTATTTTAAAAGCCATAAAAGTTGACAACAATGGACAAACCATTTTTGATGATTACGGTCATCCTGTTCAGGATGCTGTAAGTACTCTTATATATTCCATATCCCAACATTTTATAGGAGATCCATCCATCATTCGCGACCATAACCAAGATTTGCTTTCAAATATGAGCTGTAGATCTCTCGACGAATTTTGTGAATACAAAGACATTTTCCTACAAAGAGTCCTTCTCCGCCTAGACTGCAATCAGCCTTTCTGGAAAGAAAAATTTCTTGCTGGTCTTCCTATTTTAATAGGTAACAAGGTTCGTGATAAGATAAGAGAACAGCATGGCGATCCAATCCCATATGATCTATTATCTTATGGTGAACTCACTTCTTTTATTTATAAAATTGGTTCCCAACTCTACAATGATATCAAACTTCAAAAGAAACTCAAAAAAGAAAAGAAACTTACTCATTCTTCTCTTGGAGATTTCTGTCGACAGTTTGACCCTTCTTTTGATCATTCCAAGCCGAAAAAATGCTCTGGAAATTGCCCTCCAGACTTTTCTCGCAAAAAGAAAAAATTTCATAAAAAGAATAATTTTCCTAAAAAAGAAAATTCCCTAAAGAAATCAATCCCTAAACAAACAAATACCAAAAGAGATTTTAGCAATGTTACTTGCTATAATTGTGGAAAAAAGGGTCATACCAAAAAATTTTGCAGGTTAAATAAGAAAATTAATGAGCTAAGCCTAGATGAAGATATTCGTAATCAGTTAAATCAATTAATGCTTGAAACTGATTACGAATCCTCTTATGATCTCTCTTCCGATAATGAAGACGGTCTCCAAATCAACGACATTGAAAATTTGGATTCAGAGTTTGAAACTACTGAAAATTTTGAAGAATCTTCTGACAAAACACCTCATATAAATGTTTTGACAAAAGAAGAACAAAGTATTCTGGATTCTATAGACAACATTTATGATATAGAGGATAAAGAAAAAATCTTACATAGATTCCACCCTTCATCTTCTTCTCGTTTTGATAAACCCTATAATTTAAATGAGATCTTGAATAGAGGAAAAAAGACCCAAACCAGAAATTCCAATATTAATGATATTCAATATGAGATAAACCAACAAAAAGCAGAGATTCGTAATCTCAAACTTTCTCAAATTGAAATGCAAAAAGAAATTTTAGAGATAAAATCAAAAATCTTAAAAGGAAAAGAACAGGAAGATTCTGAAAAATCTCCCACTCCTGATAAGAATTTTCTAATGCTCCTTTCTGAAGTCACTTCAAGAAAATGGTTAATTGATACTTCAATACAAATTAACAGTGAATTTGTATTAGAAACAATTGCTCTTTTTGATACAGGTGCAGATTTAAACTGTATTCGAGAAGGTCTAATCCCTACCAAATATTTTGAGAAAACTACTGAAACTCTAAAATCTGCACAAGGTCAACATTTAAAAATTAAATATAAGTTACCCGAAGCTTTAATAATAAAAGAAAAAATTTCAATAAAAACCTCTTTTTTATTAGTAAAAGACTTAAAACAATCTGTAATTCTGGGAACACCTTTTATATCCCTAATACAACCTTTTAAAGTTTCTGAAAATGGAATCGAAACCAAGGTCCTTGGTAAAAGGATTGTTTTCAACTTCATTAAAAAAAACCCCAAACAAGAAATCTAAACATTTTACAAGAGCACTCTGTTGCTGAAATAAATTGTTTAATTCTTGATAAAGAAAATCATCTTTCCTTTTTAAAAGAAGATCTGGAGTTTAAAAGGATTGAACAAAACCTCTCCAATCCCAATACTCTCAAGAAAATCAGCTCCACAGAATCATTCATCAAAGAAAACATTTGTTCTTCTTTCCTGAATGCTTTCTGGTCAAGAAAAAGTTATATTGTTAACTTACCTTATGAACCTGACTTTTCTGAGAAAAACATCCCCACCAAGGCTAGGCCAACTCAAATGAATCACGAAGTCCTCGAATTTTGCAAAAAAGAAATTCAAGACCTTCTTGATAAAAATTTAATAAGAAAGAGCATGTCTCCTTGGAGCTGTTCTGCTTTCTATGTCAATAAAAATGCTGAACTCGAAAGAGGAGTCCCCAGGTTAGTAATTAATTACAAACCTTTGAATACAGCCCTGAAATGGATAAGATACCCCATTCCTAATAAAAAGGATCTTTTGAATAGATTGCATAATTCAAAAATATTTTCTAAGTTCGATCTGAAGTCAAGATTCTAGCAAATTCAGATTGATGAAAAAGACATGTATAAGACTGCATTCACTGTTCCCTTCGGACAGTACGAATGGAATGTTATGCCTTTCGGTTTGAAAAATGCTCCGTCAGAATTCCAAAGAATTATGAATGACATATTCAATGCCTACTCTGATTTCATAATCACCTACATTGATGATGTCTTGCTATATTCTCCCAATATAAATTCCCATTTTAAGCATTTGAATATCTTTTTTAAAACTGTCAAAAACAGTGGTCTGGTATTATCACCTTCAAAGGTCGTCCTATGTCAAACCAAAATCAGATTCCTAGGACATCACATACATCTCGGAACCATCATCCCAATTGAAAGATCAATTCAATTCGCGGATAAATTCCCAGATGAATTAAGAGACAAAACCCAACTACAAAGGTTCTTGGGAAGTCTCAATTATGTGATTGACTTCATTCCTGAAATAAACAAAATTTGCAAACCATTGCATCAGCGCCTGAAAAAGAACCATCCTCCCTGGAGTCCTCTTCACACTGATACGGTTAAAAAGATAAAAACTTTTGTAAAAGAAATCCCTTGTCTACACCTTGCCGACCCATCAGCCTTCAAAATTGTGGAAACTGATGCCTCTGAAATCGGCTACGGTGGTATTCTAAAACAAAAGAAAAATGATGTAGAACAAGTTGTCCAATTCATTTCAAAACATTGGAATGAAACACAACAAAACTATTCTACCATCAAAAAAGAAATTCTTGCTATTGTCCTTGCTATTTCAAAATTTCAAGGCGATCTCTTGAATCAAAATTTCTGCTAAGAATTGATTGCAAATCTGTAAAAGATATTCTTCAAAAAGATATTTTGAATATTGCTTCTAAACAGATTTTTGCCAGATGGCAAGCTATTCTTTCCGTCTTTGATTTTGATATTGAATTCATCAATGGCAACTTGAATTCTCTCCCAGATTTTCTCACCCGAGAATTTTTACAGGGAAACCACCTTCAACCATGCCTCCCAAAAAAGACAAAGGAAAAACAAAGTCCGAGCCAGCCGAAACCCAGTTCAGAAGACTCACGCTAATAAAAAGTTGGCTCGAGGCCACCCAACAGCCTCCTCCTAGACCACATTTTCTAGGCTCTTCATCGAAAAAAGATGAAAAGCCATCAGCTTCTGCCCCTTCTGATATTACAAAAGATAACATTCTTTCTATAATCCCAAAGGAAACTTTGGAACTTCTCCTCCAACAAGCTCTGGACAAGGAAAAGCAGCAGATTTCTGAGTACGAGGAGGTTCAGTCTCCCTCACCTTTAAAAAGAATTGACAGCAAGGTCGTTGTTTCAGCAACACCAAAACCCAGCTCCTCTCAAAAATCAAAATTCATTTTAAAAACAAACTTTCAGAACATTATAACTGTTGAAAAAGGATTTTGTAATAACAATCCAAACGTCTTCGCCAGAAACATGTTCGGGGAAAACTGGTTTTACACCCCACATGATCTCGGCAAACCCTTGGACTTCTACGAGTCTATTTTGACTGAAACAAACTCCATAGAAATCAAGCATTTTAAAAGTGACGAAGAGGTCAATTACACTACCGCCAGAATCAAAAGGATCATCCACCCTTCCCAATGGGATCCGAAACCCACGGCCCAAAAAAGTTTCAAAATGAGACTTACCTAGTCTCTCCCTTTCAGGACTTGCTATAATTATTTTGATTACCAGCAAGCTTGGTGGAATGCCTTTTTCCGCCAAAACTATAATTTCTGCCATACTTGGCTCCTCTTTTTTGAAAAAGAAATAGACACCAAAACCATTCCCCTCTGGTTTACCAGATGGTGGGATCACCTTGGTCCTATTCCTGACATGCTTCCAACTTCTGCCCAAAAAGGATACCAAAAGTTTCGTATAAATTTTAAGCCTCAGAAACATGAAACTTCATTTCCTGTTTCCCTCCTCTATTTCATATATTTCCGTGTATCTTGGGTCTTTGCCTGGGAATTCGGATATACAAAAACAACCTTCTGCCCCACTACCCTAGTTCTTGTAAGAAAGTACAAAACTAAATGGTGGGATGGTGCCAAATTTTTAAATAAAATTTCTGAAGAATCTGTTACAGCATGGCTCAAGGAGCACAACGATGTTGCCGCTCCCAGTGCCATCCCTTTTTTGCATAACAGATCGATGGCCGTTTCTAAGTTAGCTTCAACTCAAAACGAAGAACAGTTCTATGAACTGATGAAGCAAGCAATTGCCGATTATGAAGAATCAAAAGCTTCTGAAAGCTCTTCTCAATCACACCATAGCGAGAATACAAACGAAGATGACTGCTACGGGATTGACTTTGGAGACTCCCATCAGTGAAGACATCCTTCTACCAGTTCGTAGCTAGGACTTCAAAGGATTTTTATGCTTATAGTTTAATATGTACACCGTACACGTCTGTAATCACTATACACTGTACACTATTCCAACTTTTACTGTTCACTATTCACTGTAGCGACTTTTTCTAAAAAATCACTGTTGCTACAGGAAGTGACCGTTTCTTTAAAAAGACCCTCACACTTCAGTCGAAGGGGGGGTTCACTTCTCAGCACTTCTAAAGATCTCTCTCTCTCTCTCTCTCTCTCTCTCTCTCTCTCTCTCTCTCTCTCTCTCTCCTCACGAGACTCTCTTCTATTCATCATCTTCCACAGATCTATTTCTGATACACACCCATCTTCGGAAAACCGAAGTTCCTCTCGGAGAACCCATATACCTGAGCCCTTTCTGAACTTTCTGAAGTTTCTGCCCTGGATCGTACGACCTCAGTAAGTATCTAAACCCAGAAACCTTTCTACCCAGTTCCCTTTCTAAGAAAGAACTTCCCTGTTCTTCTTTGATTTTCCAGATCTGTTCATGGTCTGCGGATCTCAAAGCTTTTAAAAGTTTTTCTGCACTTGTATTTTACAAACTTTCCATCTTTATGGATAGTTTATGCTTCTGTATTCTTCTTCTTGTACTTCTGTACATTTGACTTGCAATGTATATAAGCTTGAATGCCCGTTATTTCATATAGATCTACGCCCCAGAATCGGTAGGCTCTGCCTCCTGTTGGTGGTATAGGTCTTGTCTCTTTTGTATTTTTAAATATACCATACCCCGTAATCGGAAGGCTGTGCCTCCTACCGGTGGTCTGCAATTTCCTTTATGCATCCTCGCTTTCTATTTCCTTTAACGTTCCTGAGTGTTGCTTTTATAATTAATGCATTGGAATTCGTAGTATATTTTATTGATTTATGCGATTACTTTCTAGATATCCCTCTTGAAGAACTCTTCTCGTCTTACTTCAACAAAAGAAGACGTCTATGATTCTTGCTCTCTTTTATATTCTTTTCATAAGTATAAGAATTTTATTCTTTATTTTAATAAATTTAACAGAACTTCTTGAATATTACTTCATTCTGCTTCCCACATATTCCAGGTCTAAAAGAGATCAGTTTAAAAGAAAAAGATTTCCATAAATTCTAAATCAATTAACTCATCCTCCAACTCTTTAGAAGTATTAAAACTTTCTATGAGTTGTTTTCTTTCTCTCTTACTAGCACCCTCAGATCCTGCGCCCTTCAAGGTAATATATATATATACCAACGAAATGTTATCTTGTTGAATTTATGTTAGGAATATTAACACTAAAATAAGTTTACTAAACTGTTCAATGTATAAATGGAGTCTATTAACTTAGATAATCACTTATTGTTTGCCAAATCATGTAATCAAAACCCTTCATTATATTGACTAATATGATCTTTGAACTTTAGTCTAATGTGTATTGTGGTTCCTAAACTTTCAATTTATTCAATGTGGTTCCCGAACTATTAGAAGATATTCAGCTTGAACATGTTTCAAAAGTTTGGAGATCATATTGGTCAAATTAAAAATTCAGGGACCACATGAGTCAAAGTTTAAAGATGATCTGTGTCACTAATCTTAAGATGTCTACAAAATGCTGGCCAAAATGGCCGTTAATCCCACAGATCCAACGAGCGAGCCTGACCCGGGTCTTGGGCGGTCCGACCGGTAAGCCTGAACCCAAGTTCGAACCCCCCGACAATGGAGATCATCTTCGAAATCGGAACGGCTAACCGGCCATACCTACGAGCTGCACAGTTGCTCCTGTAAGTTAACTCCGATCGACAGATTCACCTTCTCGATCTCTACCACCCTAGCAAGCAGAGTTCACGATCACAACCAGAGGGGAAGCCATCGGAGCTTCGATCGCCCGAGAACCTCCGAAAAGCCGTAAGATCGTTCCGCCGGAGCATGTTCCCGCAGTTCGGAGCCACAGCGGAGACGCTGAGCAAGGCGTCGACGATGATGTTCCGGATCGGCACCGATGCCCACCTCTACGACGATCCCAACGACGTCAGCATCGCTCCGCTGCTCGACAGCAGGTTCGACTCCGAGAAGTGCGAGGCCCTGAAGCGCTTGTTCGCGCTCATCGCCCAGGGCTACGACGTCTCCAACTTCTTCCCCCAGGTCGTCAAGAATGTCGCGTCCCAGTCCCTTGAAGTGAAGAAGCTTGTCTACTTGTACTTGTTGCATTACGCTGAAAAGTATGTGATCGGATCGACTGATGTGCTCAATTGAAATGATCCTCGATTCCGATTCTTTTTGAGCTTTGCAGAGGTGTGCGTGATTGATTTTGTATTTCTCATGCCGTCTTTTGGGTAGAATTCTGTAGGGCATTGTTCGTTTCTCACTAAGTATCTGCTTATCCTGTCGAAGAAAGTGGGATCATGTCATGTTTACATGCCCAATAGATATCCATCCCGTACTTCAATTTTATATCACCTTTGATGTGGGTGATTGGATTTAGATTTTGGTGCTCAGCTGATTGTTTGTGTTAACTCTTTCTTGATGCTTGTAGGCGTCCAAATGAAGCATTGCTTTCGATCAATTGTTTCCAAAGGGACTTGGGGGACACTAATCCGTTGGTGAGGGCCTGTGCACTCCGTACAATGGCTGGAATTCGTCTTCATGTGGTTGCACCCCTCGTTCTTGTAGCTGTTAACAAGTGTGCTAGAGATCCATCTGTTTATGTGAGAAAATGTGCTGCTAATGCTCTTCCCAAGTTGTTCGACTTGCGCATTGAGGAAAATACATCTGCAATTGAAGAGGTGGTTGTTTTCACTTTTCAGTTTTCTGCAATTACTGTTTTCCATTGCTTTTTGTCTTGTCAAAATGCTTGGTAAGGTGTATATGATTTTTTGTTAGAGTAGGAGAAAGAACTTGACAGGTTTATGCACCTCTACTCTACTTGTCCGTGGCAAAAATTCTGAAAAGTATTAAATGGGGTTGAGCATATGGCTCATTAAAGCTAATTTCCCCTTTTGCTTATTCATTTTATTTACGTTTTTTCTTTTGGGTTGGGGGTTGGGTGGGAGGTGGTGTTTCTCTTCCTTTTAATCAGCTCATCCCTAGATTAAATGCAACCATGCGCTTGGTATCTGGTTTACCAAGATTGTATCCAGTCACTTGGTGAAAGATAGGCTTCTATGCTACCAGTTGCCATGTAGGAAGCTTATTTCTGTTTGTTGTCCATGTTATGCACTCTGATTTAGTTGCACCCTTTGTCTTTCTAACATGTGATCCACATTTTGCATCATTGAAGAAATCATAGAACTACTCTCATTAAAGAAAGAACAATGAGGGTATCCTTTACTGTCTGGTTGGGAACCCTTTCAAATTCTTGTTCCTTTTGTGCATAATCTGTTATTTCAACTTGTGTTGCTACCTTATGAGCAATCTCCTAAATAATAAAGAAACAATGGATCAATATTTAAAGGCCCTTTTTGGGTCACACATGGAGTATAAAGCGGTTAAAGGAAGATATTACAGCGAAGTAGGATTTAGAATTCGGACTCAAATCCTACCAACAATTCATTCTGCCATAGGATAGGGGTCGATGGTGAGGTCAGTGTGGAAATTAAATGTCATGTTGTTAGACAGGAATTGCATTTGGAGTTTTGTGTCCATATAGTAAAACTTAGGTAATCTTGAAGCAATTTAATTTGTATTGAGTGAGATGAAACGAGCAAAACTCATTTTGAGATGGTTTTGGCATGGGAAACAATGATATGAAGGCACTCTAGTTTTTTGGTTTTTTTTTTTTTTGGTTGGCATGACGACACTCTAATTAAGACTGAAGAAGTACTCCAAATATTTATGGTTCTTGCAGGCGACATAGTAGTAGGTTGGATGCAATGGTGTAGAATGATCCATATAATCAACCCTGCATAGTCAGAAAATGCTCAGTCACCCTTGCTGCTTTTTTACTAGAGACTTTGTCATACTCATGTAAATCTGCATTGGATACTTGGACATTTGTCTGTGTTAACAGTTTGCTGCACAACTGGTTTTCAAATCTCTTCAGCAGTACTGCTTTCTTTTTCCTTAAGGATTCAATTTACAACATATGAAATGCAGGTTGTTGGAATACTGTTGAATGATAATTCCCCTGGAGTAGTTGGGGCTGCTGCTGCTGCTTTTGCTTCTGTTTGTCCAAATAACTTCCCTTTGATAGGGAAGAGCTACAAAAGATTATGTGAGATTCTGCCTGATGTGGAAGAGTGGGGTCAGATATTGTTAATCGGCATTCTCTTACGCTATGTAGTCGCACGACATGGTCTAGTAAGAGAATCAATCATGTCTTTTCTGATTAAAAAAGAGAGTTCGAATCGGGATGATGAGGATGTGCTTACCAGCAATATAGAAGGAGAAGAAAATACTGACCAGAATGATGTTTATGAGTCTGAATTGGCCAATACAATATGCAAGTCGTACATTGAAGGACCGGATGAATACTTATCACGTGCAAGTTACATTAATATGGATTCACTGAAATTAACTTCTGCAAGATATACATCTGGGAAAATTAATAATGATATTAAGATCTTGCTTCAATGTACATCACCACTGCTATGGAGTTATAATAGTGCAGTGGTAGTTGCTGCTGCTACTGTACACTGGATTATGGCGCCAATGGAGGATGTCAAAAGGATAGTTAAGCCGCTTTTGTTTGTCATGCGATCCTCTAAGGCCTCAAGATATGTGGTAAGCCATTTTCTCGGGCTCTCATGTTGATGTATCATGGGGGGTAGGAGGGTGGATGTGTCTGCATATGTACATGGATGCTAACTTGGTTGGCATCTCTATTTTATTTGGTGAATTATCTGGTTATGCATTTGATATGGTATTAAGGTATTTTGTTTCACTACCTCTATTGACCTGACATCCTGTTCAGTTTTCTGTTCCAATTTATATTATGAAGTAAAATGAGAATCACCTGACCATTCCCCGACTCCTTCTTTGAGGAGATTGTCTGACACTGCTTTCTCTTTTTTATTTATTTTATGTCCAACCCCTCCCCTACCCAGGCGCAGGTGCCACAGAAACGAATATCTAAAAATATGAAGGTTGTTCTTGTGTTAGAGTCCTTGAACATAAATGAATGAGACTTAGGTGATGGGTGTGACAGACATATGCAAGGTGAACATATTGCTTTCTGGTTCAATAGGAACGAATTAAATGGTTATCGTGCAACATGAATGAGGATGAAGAATATAGTTAAAAGTAATATAATAACGTAGGTGCTAAATATAGACAAGATAATCCGCAGAAGGCACCTGTTCTTATATTACTGACTTTTTGAGATTGTGAATGTATCCTGGGTAGGTAGGCAAGTTAATGGATTGTTTCAGCTAGTGGTGGCCACGGGCCCGGTTCCGGTTCTCCCAAATCATAAACCGGCCTGGAACCGCCGGTTCCAAACCGGCTAACCGTGAAAAAAAAGGGCATAAAAAAAAAAATTATACGAACTGGCCCGAACCGCCGGTTCCGAACCGTCGGTTCCGAACCGGAACCGCCGGTTCATGAACCGGAACCGGCGGTTTCGGAACCGTGGCCACCACTAGTTCCAGCTAAAGCTAGTATTTGCTATTGTATGTGTCAATTTGGCAAAATCCATTTTCGAAATATTTCTGTCATTCCGCTTGCATTTTTTTAAAATTATAGTGGATGTTGAGGTTGGTAACTTTGATTTGTCTTTCTAGGTGCTTTGCAACATTCAAGTTTTTGCAAAAGCAATGCCCTCTCTTTTTGCGACGAACTTTGAAGACTTTTACATAGTTTCTTCTGATACAAGCCAAATAAAAGCTTTGAAGCTTGATATACTAGCTTCCATTGCAACTGAATCATCAATTCCATTCATTCTGAAAGAGTTTCAGGTACTTTTTTTCTTACCCTATGCTGTCTTCCTGTTACTTGTTAGTAACCAGCCTCTTTTGGAGGAAGAATTCATTGCATAGTATTAAGGTTTTGTGGCAATGCATAGTTCAGTTAGACTCAAGCTGAAGTGATTATTCTTTTCTCGGACAAGTAAATATCTTTATTTGCTCCAAACTCAAAACGTGGGAGAACCACTACCTACTACAAGTCCAAGCAACATCTCTACTCTACCTCAACCTGTAATGCAGCAAAATAATGTCACAGTAACCGCTCAAAACACCTCTTCCAGAACACATAACGAACCATTGAAACAACTTGGGACAATGTCAGTAAAAAATCATACAACCAAATACTCAAGAAAACTTAAAGAAAAAAGCCATGTCGCAGATCATTCAAACCATGCTCATGATTGAATCTATTGCGAATCACATATGCTTTTTCCTGAGATTATCTTCCATTGCAATATACAGCTTGAAGGTCGGGTAGGTTTAAGGCTTTCCATTTTCTGTTGGCTTTGAAACTTTAGGGCTTAACTGCTCTAGTTGATTGATTCTTGGATTTTGGAATGAGTTGGAAGAAAACTATTGTTCGCATGGAAGTTTAAAATAGCAGATGGGTTATTATCACAGTCTTGGTATGCTGAAGTGTAGCTTTATTCTTATTGTTGAATGTAGATAGGCATACTTATTAATAGCTAGAGTTATCTACCGTGGGAATGTGATTGTCAGAGCTATGTTCCCAAATTATCCTCCTGCTAACATGACCTTTCAAAGAGATTCTCATATTTAGTAATTCATTGTTAGGATTATATTAGGGATCCAGACAGGAGATTTGCTGCGGATACTGTGGGTGCGATTGGTTTATGTGCACAACGACTTTCAAAAATGGCTGATGCGTGCTTAGACGGTTTGTTGTCTTTGAGTAGGCATGGTAAGTTATATCACTTAACTTTGATGCGCTGTTAGGAAGTCCTTTTCATAACTGGCAAAGATTGGTATTGCAGAATTTTTCTCTGGCGAGCTCGGTTCTCTAGATGAGGAAGCAGGAGTTTTGACTCAAATAATAATGTCCATCTGGTCAATTATAAACAGAGATCCAATGAGCCATGAGAAGGTCGTATTTTCTTCCCTATACCTGTAAAGTTAGTCACTCCATAGCCATTCATTGTGAATCTTTTCTGATGTGTACAGAGACAAGTTTTAGAGGATTGGTAGGATTCGTCTGAATGTTAGGAGAGAACATGGTTTGGATACAAATATGATTTGGCGAAATAAGTAAAAGGGGCAATAGAGGTTCTTTCAGTAGATAATTGAAAATATCAAGATGACTATTAGTACTAATTTCCAGATTGTATTGCTGAATTTCAGACGTTGAAAATCTTATGGTGCTTGGAATTTGTGAACTCTACCCCCTCCCCCCCTTCCCACCCCGCCCGCAGCCACAGAATATGGGGTATCGTAACAATAGGCTTGACTAGTCCCCTCTTGGTAGTTCAGTGGAGATACCTGAATGGGGCATTAGTCCTTTCTTTCAAGCTGAACCAATTAGAGTGGAATGGTAAATCCGTATCTTTTCCTTTCGCCAATACATCAGAGTTCTCTGTGCGGCTTGAATTCACATTAACCTGGTCTTTCAATGCATGATAATTAGTTGTACGGAGTAAAGCTCTCATGTCATTTCAGATTAAAATTCAGAAACTTTTCCAAGTAGTAAAAATTCTCAAAGAAAGTTCCTCAGTGGTGCTAATCAGAGAGATGGGGAAGAAGGTGTTGGAATAATCAGTGTGGAGGCTTAACTTTTTTTTCTGTTTTCATGGATATTAGCAATTATTTGGTATAATGGGGCTCTGCTACATAACTCTAGTGACAATTCACCGGTTAAAGTTGGGAAAGGCGTCATCTGACATTTCCTTAATGTAAATTGGAAGCTCTTCCTCATTACAGTAGGCAGATTTTCATGCGATTTCACTAATATCGCACGAGATGCCCTTCAAATTTTGATGAACTTTGACCGTGTCCATATGAGAAATTAGCAGATAAATTCTTCATTCTGAACTTGTGGACTTTGCTCTGATTACTGCACTATCGTACCTACCTACTCCACTTGCCAAAAGAACATACTACTGATCAGCGGTCACAGTAATGTGGATGGAAATATTAACCATGGCTGCGCCGATCATGTTAAGTCATCGGATTGGGTTTTACCACAATGTTTAGTACAGGACTCTTTCTATGCTACTATTGGGGAAAAGCAAGAAGCTGAAGTAAGCGATCGTGGCAAGAAGATTGTTGTCATACTGATCTAGCATATCTTCAACCAAGATTCTTGATTCTTCCTGAGTATGCCCATGGAATATTGAGCCACATGTGCCTGTCTACCTCAACTAAGTTTTCTTTGTTAAATTTGGACCCTATCCACGCTGGGTCAAGCTTTGTTGTATCTTTGCCTAGTGTGCTTACTGGAAAATCATAAACAAGACTAATATAAAAAAAACAAGCTACTAGATAGGGAGGTTGTTGGGGAAACGATTTTCTTGGAAAGTGAGGGTTCCAACTTGAGTTACCTTTTTTTTTTGTTGCTTGGGAAGCACCTTGGGAAAGAATATTACTCTACATAACCCACAACAAAGAGGCAAACTACTGGTTAATAGGTGTTTCCTCAGCAAAAAGGAGGCAGAGTCTGCGTGGTATCTCCTCCTTCATTGTTCTTGGACAAGAATGGTTTAGACAGTTTCTATGCTTGCACCGGGTTATCTTCGGTTATTTGAGGTTCCATCGAGCAAGAAATTTGGGCTTGGCATGCAATTTGTTTACAGTGCAACAAGAAAAGAAGGATGACCTCAATTGCTCTCTCTGTTTTTTGGGAAGATTTGGAAGGAGCGGAACAAGAGAGCTTTTGATGGAGAGGAATCTTCCTTTTCTATTGTCATTCATAATTGGCTTAAAGTAATAGATGTTTGGCACAGTGAATACTTGCATATGGATGTAAATGCCTTGGTTGATATAGTCGATGATTTGTCTCGTGTTTGAGCTCTCTTTTGCTTTTCTATATGGCTTCAGTTTTTGTGAGCTCTTTTTGTATATGGGGTTGCACCCTGTTTCTATCTATCAAAAAGAGAAAAATAGAGAACCTATTTTGCCTCATGGGCTGAACAGGTTTTCTTAAACTATAACCACTCAGACGCACTGCTTGTCTTATGCTCTGTTGCTTTTTCCTAACCTCTCCACTTGCCTATGAGTTGAGTTGTTGATTGTGACAATCTGCCAATTCTTGTTTATCCTCCTACTGTGTTGGTTATATTAGCTATATAGCTCCTCACTTCTTTCTTCATAAGGAATTTAATTTCATTGATCCGTCATCGTTTATTGTATTTCATTTAGGTCTCCTCCTTTACTCTGAAAAAATTCCATGAACATATTGAGTTTGGTCTAAGGCATTTGTGACATACAAGGTTGGAGAGTTGGCAGTACTGCATGAAAACACTATCTTCAATTTTAAGTTCATGTTAATTGCTCCAGTATTGACACTTGATGGATGACAATTTTTTTCATTTCAGGTTGTAGTCCAATTGATTCGTAGTTTAGATTCGATCAAGGTGCCGGCAGCTCGGGCAATAGTTATTTGGATGGTAGGAGAATACAACTCCATAGGAGAGAAAATTCCGAAGATGTTAACCTCTGTGCTGGGGTATCTCGCTTATTGCTTTAAGTCAGAAGCGCTCGAAGGAAAGCTTCAGATTCTTAACACTAATTTCAAGGTAATGTGAACAGTTATACTCTACTGTTTTCTTCAAAGAGACTGAATTTCTAATGGCTTAAGAGGTATCCCATTTACTTTAACTTCTGTTGTGAACGATGTTGCTAAACCCACGCTTCGCATGAACTTCCCTTTTGTAGTTGGTTTTAAATATATTTGTTCTATTCACATAGATAGAAAACTCTATAATTATCAACAAACTACAATGATATAAAAGACAGTTCACAATATCTGAAATAAAAATAAATCAGAATCCAGTTAAAGGTGAATTGATTTTAGTATATGTATGCCACTTGCTCATATAGCGCATTACTAACTGCTGTTACATCTAGCTGAGCAATCATGTTAGAGAAATGAGGCACATTAAAGTTTTGTGATGTCCGACTCCTTATCGTCTGTGCTCTTGGTTGGTAGGCAAGTCTCTGAAGATATATATCATTATAAATTTGCAATCCTTAAGGATTGATAAAGAACTGAACAAGTGATTAAAATTATAGATGGATGGAAGATAACTTTCTATGATGTTGATGAAAATTAAGATGTTCTCTTTCTAGAAACGTTGTCTAACTTCATCAATTGCTGTTTGTTAAAACAACTAAGCCATTCATAAATTGTTCATTGAACTGCCTCCGCTAACCAGTATTATCATCTCCTGACCAGTATTGTAATTAGTTATGTTGAAAAAAGTTGCAGAATTTATCAAATTATGTGGTGTGTAGAACTTCATTTGAAATGCTCCTATGATCCTCATGGCAACAATGGAATTCATTCTCTTATTTTGCATCAGATTGGATTAGTTATTAGATATTTCTGAGCAGTAGTTCAGAATGTGGCACCAATTTTGCATGAGAAAGTAATACAAGGTGCAGAGAAGAATATATGCTGAGGTTTAACAACCTAGGGGGGTAAAAGTGGCAAGTTTGGAGGCTTACAAATGAGATGCTATGGAGCTACTTAAATTTGAAAGATTGTGGTTAATCATGGGGTACAATTAGCAGAAAATCAAAAGAATTAAATAGCAAGCTGGAATCATTCCATGAAGAACCTGAAGAAGTGGACAGACGATTTGCGTGAATGCTTTGACTGATTTCTTCATGTGACCAAAATTGCACTACTAGGTCAGAGTTCCCACAAGAAGTAAGAAGTAGTTGATTAAGTTCAGCTGGATTGTCGTTAGGTGCTTGGGATACCTTTTCCCCTTGTTTTGCTCTGACTGTATTCATTAGCTCATGGTTATTGCTATTAGTTGGTTTGGTTCTGATTGCTGTCTTGTTCAATTATTGTTGTTAATCTCAACAGTCCACTGTTCAAAGTTACCCTTATGCTCTTACCAGATTCACATTGTATTGATACTTGGAACTTTGTTATCTTGGACTAAGTTCTCCAATAGGTGATGTTGTTGAACTGGAAGGCTTCATTTAAGATGTTAACGTACTGAGACGTGGGGAATCTAATTCTGTCATTGTCCTTAAATTATATGTTTTATTTCCTATAGGTGGCTTTTGGTTGCTGGGTGTGGAGATTTGTGTTGATCATATTGAGCATGTCGATGTTGGCTCCTTATGCCCAACCAACTTAAACATAGAACCGTCATGGTTAATTATAGGAAGTAATGTAAGGAGTTTGAAGTACATGGACATGTCCTAAGTAATTACCGATAACTGCACTTATTGGAGTTTTAAGATGGAAATGTCGTTATATTTAAGTGCCAATGCCAACTTTTTATGTTTATCTGCTGAGTTCACTTCTGGCACATGTAGTACATGAATAAAAAGTCAGGAGAGATACTCGACTCCTGTGCTTAATTACTGTTAAGCTACCCCTGCTTACATTGGGTCATATTGGCCGGACTAAATAGTTCTGAGGGTAATTTTTGACATTGGGGTATCCTTTGCTGGTTTTTGACACATAATAGAAAGGAGTGCCATTACAGTATGGCATTGGAGGTTTTCTCTCACCGCTTAGTATGTGTATGTCCGACACATATCCATGAAACTATTTTAAAGTAAACCTTTTACTTTAATAACATCACCTCAGGGAGGGCAAGCCTTGGCATAACAGTGAACTGGCCCGCCTTTTACTGGTTTGTGAGTTTGAGTCATGTTAATTGTTTACAGCCTCTTTGTGAAAAAGCAAAGGGAAGGCTGCATATGATATATGAAGCTCCCACAGTGAGGGGCCTCATGCACTGGGGCGCCCTTTAATGAAGCCAGCCGTAGAAATTTCTGGAAAAAATTTGAGCCATTAGGATTGTTCCTGCTGTCAACTATAGACACATTACACTGCATAATGGATGGTTAAGTTGAGGCCTTAGTGATATAATACTATATTAAGCTGGCTTTTTCAGGACATACTCTTGACATCTAATTTTTCATGAGAATTATATTGTAGTGTAGTTCAATGACGAAATACAACATAATATATTTGTTGTTCTGGCAACCTCATGCTGTCTCAGGATCTAAGATAGTAACTATTTCCTTTGGGTTTAATGTGTTAAACTTTGTCTCTCTTCAAGTCATAATTGATTGTCTTGATGAAAGCATAGTTATTCATATGAAGCAAAATAACAAAGGCTGAGAAATTTGAAGTTTGTTGGCCTGCATTGACCTGTTTTACTTGGTATATCAAGGCAGTCATTCCAATTGAAGGGACAAGTTGTAAATTGAAAATTGCAACCTGAAAGTCCTTGTCCTTGTATCTTTGGAAAATAGGATATTTGGAGACCAAAAGCAATGCTTACTCCATCAGTACACATATCACGTGTTGATCTCTGTGATTGCTTTAGTTTATGTACTTCCTTTGACTTGTTTTACCATATCTATACATCGGCTTATCTACTAAATGCTCTATACCTATTAAGTATGCTGAAGAACAATCATGTACCTTCTGTGCAGGTCATGTTAGGTGCTACAGGGAAAGACAATTTGATATTTAGAAAGACTCTTGCCTTTGTGCTAGATTTGGCTGAATGTGATGCAAATTATGATATTCGTGACCGAGCTCGCTTTCTCAAAAAGCTTTCGGAATGCAATATAGGCTCTTGCCTTTCAGAGATACAAGCAGATTCTTTGCCACAAAATAAAAACCTGCATTGTGTACTTGCAGAGCACATATTTGGGGGCAAACTAAAGTCAATCTCACCTGAACCACTAAACAGCCGATTTTATCTCCCTGGGTCGCTTTCGCAGATTGTTTTCCATGCAGCTCCTGGGTATGAACCTCTTCCAAAGCCTGGCAGTTTACTCCAGGATGACCCGGATCAGATATCAAGTGCTAAAGGTAAAAATATGCCTGGAGATGGGGTTGCAGATAGTGGTCCCACTGGGATGGATGATTTTGATGCTTCTGATGGATCTTTGGATGAAGGAAGCACTTCAAATTACAGCTCTCAGCTTTCTATGACTGGCTCCGGCAGTGATGTTTATAATTCTGAAAGTGGTTCTGCTAGTGAAGCAGATAATAACACTGGTCCTCTGATACAGATTTCTGACATTGGAAATGAGAATGTAGCTCCGCAGGCTGGGAATGACTATATGGGTGATTTAATATCAAAGACAGCTCTTGAATCATGGTTGGATCAGCAGCCTGGATCATCAAACAGGAGTATATCACATTCTAATCAAGTCCGTAGGTCTTCAGCAAGAATTAGTTTTGGGAACATCGGACAGCAAGTCAAACCTAAAATCTACACGCTCTTAGACCCAGCTAATGGAAATGGGTTGAAAGTTGAATATTCATTTTCATCAGAAGCTTCAAGCGTATCACCTCTCCTTGTATGCGTTGAAGTTTCCTTCAAGAATTGTTCTGCAGAGTCCATGACAACAGTAAATTTGGTGGAAGAGGAATCCAGCAACGGACAGGATTCTGCTGATCAAATAGTGTCTGCTCCTGAAAGGTGAACTGGTTATCTGCTTGTCCATATTTGTTAACTGTATTATCATTCACGCATCGACCTGTCATGCTTAGTGCAAATGCTTCTCTCTTTCTCTCTCTCTCTCTCACATACCTTAGGTAGTATTCTTTTTTCCATGGACCATAAAAGTTTCCTTGTATTCTTCCACTTAATTTTGAGAGATTCCTGAAACACTCTTTTTGTGCACCCATATCAACAGTGTTGGAGTTTGTTCACCCATCTTAAAAGTGTTCACCCATTTGAAAGTTGATCTATTGACTTAGCAAAAGCTTGTTTACACACATAAAAACAGAAAAAAAGAAGAAGAAGCAAAAGCTTCCATTTCTCCCCAATGTTCTAGGCAGCGTGTTGAGCTTTCTGTCCAGGAACCCTGAAACTCTATCGCATTAATCACTTCTTTCATCTTTCTCTATGCTTTCAAGCACTAATATCTACTCTTGGTTTGCAATTACTCAACGTCCAACAGCAACGTGCCAACTTTAGTTCCTATGGAAGAGATCAATTCTCTGGAACCTGGTGAAACGATAAAAAGGATTATGCAAGTTCGCTTCCATCACCATTTATTGCCTCTTAAACTTGCATTGTTGTACAATGGCAAGAAGGTTCCTGTTAAGTTGCGCCCTGATATAGGGTACTTTGTCAAGCCACTTCCGCTGGATTTAGAAGTCTTCACAGATAAGGAATCCCATCTCAGAGGAATGTTTGAATATATGAGAGGGTCAGTATTTTTGCCTGAAGTTTATAACAAGATGCAATTTGTTAACTTTAATCTTCTTTGCTGGCATTTTCAGCCTCATAAGTTTGGGCTACTAACAAATATCAGATGCCCCTTCCATCATTGGTTGCAACAGGTGCAGTTTTAACGACCACGTTGAAGAGCTAAACAAGGACAAGGACGGTGACATAGTGAAAGATAAATTCCTTCTAATTTGTGAGAGCCTAGCGCTGAAGATGCTCAGCAATGCAAATCTGTCCTTGGTATCTGTGGATATGCCAGTTGATACCAAGCTCGATGATGCGACGGGTTTGCGCCTGCGATTCGGCTGTGAGATCTTGAGCAAGTCTATTCCTTGTTTAATTACTGTAACTGTAGAAGGTAAGTGTTCAGAGCCATTCAATTTAGCGGTTAAAGTCAATTGTGAAGAAACAGTATTTGGGTTGAATCTTTTGAATAGGGTCGTAAATTTTTTAAGTGAATCCCCACACCATCACCCCTAATTGAATATTGGGGGTTGGATCCGTACAGTTATTCATCATTAACTGAGGGTTAGCATAAAAGAATTTACAATCGTCGTTCTGATCTTTTGATTGCTTTCATGGTTTACTGCACTATCTGGAGGGCCTTAGTTCTCTCTTACATTATTTTTCGCTCGTGCGGTGTGTTTTGTAGATGGTGTAGGCTGGAGGTTGCTTTCATTTAATTTTTTCGGCTATGTTATTGTTTGGAACTGGCTGCAATGAACCCGACGGTTTTGATTTTGCACTAGTGTACCCAAAAAATGCCCCATCTTACTTGTTTCTTTTCTGGTGGAGTATAAGATGTTTTACTTCGACCAAGGTGTGATATAGCGATCTTATGGATGTTCACATGGTATATGTCTGTACTGACATATTTGTTTTGCACTATCTGGATAACCTTTTTATGTTCTGTTTTAATGCCTTAGACATTCATTACATCTATGGCTGATTTGAAATTTTATGGGCATGCTGGGCGATCACGCTCATTTTGGAGGCGAAGAGATCAAATTGAAAGGCACATAATCGAAAGGTAGACTAGAAAAAGGAAATAAAATTCGTAGAGTCTGCGATTTGGCTGCTCTGTGTGATTTTGCTAAATGGGGAGGGACTAAAGAATCGTATCTTTTTCTAATTTAAACTTGTTTAATGCCGCTGATATATTATTAACTATGCGATATAAGTATGGATAGTTTAGCCACTGGATGTACTTCTGAGCGGACTTTGAGCAGTGAATTCCGGTGGTTCAGCCTTAAAAATAAGTGTCAGAAGGGGTTATCATCGTAAGTTTAGGGCGCGCATGGTAACACTTCTACTTCAGAAATCATTTCTGAAGTGAAAGTTGATTTCTAATCAGAGAAGGACGTTTGATAACAGGACAAAATATCTGCTTCTCAAATCGAGATTCGTTTGGTAACGGTTAAAAATTTCTACTTATAGAACATTATTAATACAAAATATTCTATGAAAAATTATTGATCATAACCTAAAATGCATGTTATTCAAGAAAAGTTAAATGCAAATACTAATGGATTTATGTATAATTCATTATTTAATTATTTATGTAAATGCAGATCAAATTATGAAAAAAATTGTTTTAATGAATACGATGACCGAGCTCATATATCAACGCTAAAAGCACGGGTAGTTCCGGAGCTTCCTCTCCTGTGTCTCTAGCGTGGTTTATATCGCAATATGCATAATATATGAACCTTTTTCGTGCCTAAACCGACTCTAGAAGCACAAATCTACGGTAGTTGTATGTGCCATGAGATCACCTAGATATTAATGAGAACTTGGGACATAAAACTATAATAATGATGAGCTTGTTTTGGCATGAAGGCAACTCTAGTCAGGGTTTTTTCTTTTTCTTTTGTAATTAACATAAAGACATTACAATCTCAAAGCCGCAAGCAGCATATACATGCATATAGTAGTGTTTCCAGGATATGCATGAGAAAAAACTTGTCCAAGACTGAAATAAGTTACTTATGTACAAGACAACAAGGAATAAAAGGAAATGAAGGCGCTATTAAACCGACATACGCAGGTGTAGCTGAAACCCCTTTCAAATGAGGTGGAGTATCCTAACTTGCCATCTATAAGCCGGTCCAAGTTATTTTTGCTTTTGTTTGTTTGTTTGAGTTTCTTCCTAGCGAAAGGATTGACCCATGTTGCTATTTCCAACTTTTAGAATTGGCAAATGCACATAGGCGCCGTATTGCTGCCATATAAGATCCATTGCGGCATCTAATGGTCACATCAAACATTAGCTGATTGATCCAACTCAACGACCACAAGCACAATCGAAAGATACAATAAGCTTTTTATTGAGATTAAGAATCTTTCCGTTTGAAACCATAGAAAGCAACTAAGATGACCTATTCTCTCCATGTTAAAAATGATCGGAATGTGCTCTCAATTTGAAGTGCAATCCCCGTGAAACCCATTCTCCCCCCGACGCCTATCGTCGGGGGGAGAATGGGTTACGCACCGTGTGGTTGATCTCGTTTCCACAGCCCAGACCACCCATGCCCACTAGACCAAGACCTCACTTTGATCGTGAAGTCCAAGCATTTGCCATAAAACAAAGGGAAAAGCAGCATAATTCAGGAAGAACCGATCGATCCGCCGCTAGGCAACCAGCATTTGTTAGGAAAGGATGGTACATGTACAAGCCAATTACAAGGAAAGTAAAAACATCTACGCATTGAATATAAGAGGCTACTATCCATGTTTGGAAATCATGGTTTATTCAAAGAGATCGCTATAGCCATCAGTTAAGCACAAGAGTTTTGAGGCAAACATTCACTTCAACTTCATCACACGGTTCTGTTACTGACTTATCGACGAATCTCGGATGGCGAGTGTGGTTTCTGTCATTCTCGGCCAGGCTCTATGGACCACCTTTTCTTCGGATGCGCTGCTACTGGAATCTTAGCACGGGGTTGGGCTGAAAAGAACAATCTGAGGTGGAGTAACCGGCCGTGGCAAGACAACCTTCAGTGGGTCGTTCATCATACCAGAGGGCAGGAATTCCATCACAGAATCGCAAGGTACTCCTTTAGCGCTCTTTGTCATATTATATGGACGATACGCAACCATATCCTGTTTAGGGAACGATCATTCTATGGGCCTGCACTTATGAAACATCTTGAAAAGATTGTCAAAGATAAGGCCACCACCTTCGTTCATGTGGAGGATTGCCCCCACAACCCCACAACCGGCGGACGCAAGTCAATTGGGGAATTTCGCCGACCATCTTTGACTAGCGGTTTCCCTTGTTGTATGTCTGTACTCGTGTTGTAATCCTACAGCTGGTTTGTGTAGCCGTTTTTGTTATTTTCCCTTGTTCTCTTTGCGCTTTAGGTCTGTCCTTCGCTTGCTGTAACACCTTTGCACCCATAGTCACACGCTCCTGTGTTCCTTTGGGTATGAGGTTTTTGTGTTCGGCTTCTACCTTGTAATTTGCGCTATGAAAAGTCAATATACTTCTTACCTTACCCAAAAAAAAAACTTCATCACGCGGTTAATCACTTCCACTTCTTGAACTTCCCTCCAAACATCCCGTGCTTGCCCTTCCCAAACTTCCCGTGCTTCCTATGCTTGCCGAATTTCCCGTGCTTGAACTTCCCGTGGCCGTGGCCATACCCGCCGCCGTAGGGGGCCCCATGCGAGACGTGATGAGCGCCATGAGACACCTGGTGGGCACCGTAAGCAGCTGCAGCAGCAGCAGCTCCTCCAGCTAAAAGAGCCCCCATACCTCCTTGCCCTACATTAAAAGGAGATGAAAGAGAGACCCCATTATATTGACTATCTCCATGACTCGCCAAAAATTAACAGAGATCTCTGTAGTATGGAATGCTTTTAATTCTGTATGAGCGTGCATCTGGGTGTACCTGCAAGGCTGCAAAGTATCAGTGCAAATATCGAAAGATAAGAACTTCACGGATTAAAGAAGTCTCATAGTTGCACCTTGATATAGTCATCCCAAACTTTGTTATCAGTAATCACCGTCTTCCGGGTTTTGTCCCAACTGAAACCCTGCTAGTCGAGAAGATTTTGATTGCCTTGTACAGATTCCTAAGTGATTTGTGGCGATTCTTAAGGACATCTTTCTCATACTGAAACTTGAATTTTGCATTGAACAGCAGCATCATATGTTTCCATGCTCATTTGCTGAACAAGTTATCATCAATTTTGTTCCCTTGGTGGACCTGCTCTAGCATGAGGTCAATGAAGTACCGATCCATTTTAGGAGTCCAAATTGTCCTCAGACATTCGGCATTACTTCGAGGCCGGATGCCCATCCTAAAGATATCAGGAAATTTGTGACCTTATTGTGAGTAAACACATCGATACATTTGAAAGGCACAATCCACCAACATATGAATTTGCTCTATTTCCTTATTACCATCTTAAACAGTTAATCAGTGAATTACTTTGCATCAGCACACTGTTAACAACTCAAGCTCAAATATGTAGTCCCTATTCATGCATGCACGCAAGATGGCATCTCTATTGGTGAATTTTGATTAAGTTCCTTTTTTATCCAGCATCAGACAGTTTTCTGTCCCAAAACTCTAATATCTACTCTGGCAAGGACAATAGCCACAAGTTTAGAATCCTGGTACAGCAAGGCACAAGGAGGAATACAGCAACAATGCAAATCTACTTTGTTTCAAACCACTAATCGATGGTGAAGTCAATGCCAAACATTTCTAGTAGCACCAAGATATGACATGCTGTTCAGTACTCATTGATGTCAATCTATTATCCTCAATCTTTCGAAAGCATGGTCAGGGGGTTATGAGAGGGAAATAGTCAACTTGGATCGCTCTCCTATCAATTTCAACTTATCACCTGTAGCCTTTGCACCAATCTATAGCCAAAGAGAGAGAGAGAGACAGAAAGGCAATAACATTCTTAATGAACCACCATAACTTGGATCATAAATCGATGCTAACCCCAGAAAAAGAAATTGGAGAACCTATTCCAGCTCAAAAAGGAGACAACTTCACGAAGCTAGTCTCTATTTCACAGATCGGAAAATCTACCTCAATCAAGAGTGAGTTAAGCACCACCCCCTTTTCATAAACAACACCCCAGACATTTTCTCATGTAAACACCCTTCTCTCACTTCCCAATTCGTAACAACAATTATCACAATTCCATCAAAACAGGACTCAGTTGAAGAACACAATGATCTGCAAAACTCCAACCAGTTGAAAAGAAAACCGATCACGGTAACAAGCACTCGCCCGACACACTAGGTCAACTCTGTCATGGTCCTGACTCAGCGTTAAAACCAAACATCCTTTTGTCATACAACTACATAAACCAAAGGAACGTCCCTCATACAGGGCAGATCAGATCTGATCTCTCTCCCTCTCTCTCCCTTCCTCACCAACCACCGACCTTAATCTTCGAGATCCCAACAGTGAGCCCACAGATGCACCCGTTTTGACAATTTTCTCATCGCTAACACAGGGTGACCTACTCAAACATTCAGAAACTCTCCAATCCGAACCACTCTCTGGCCGATCGTGGACGCGCGATCAACCGTGGAATCACAACAAGACGCAAAATTTCGAGCATAAACAAGAGCAGCGACAAAAAGGGTAACACGACCTCCCAAATAATCCAACAGTCAATCAAATCACGGGAGAATTTCCGCAAATCACATCTATAACGAAAGGACCCAGATAACCCAAAGAGCCCGAGGTCGCCATAAACAGAGAAAGGAGATGTTTTTCCCTTGGTTCGTACCTGTCGGAATTTGCAGCTGAAATTGCGAAGAGAGCTTCGCAGACGAGCGAAGAGAGAGCTTCGCTTCGCAGAGAGAGAGAGACAGAGGACAGACGAGCGAAGCAGACGAGCACGAGCGAAGAGAGAGCTTCGCTTCGCAGAGAGGCTTGAAGCAGACGAGCTGAATCAAGAGAGAGAAAATATGAAAATAGAATGACTTCTGATGATCAGAAGAAAGTTTTTTTTACTTCTAAAAAGCTCTCAAAACCGACTTTTGAAATACAATGTTGCTTCGAAAATAGAAATTTTAAGTTACAAACTAAATAGATTTCTGCTTCAAAAATTACGTTACTAAACGAATTTCTATTTTAAAAGCACTCTTGAAGTAAAAATTCTATTTTAGAAGTGTTACCGTATGCATCCAAGCCTTCACTATCCGCCACGGGGGAGGGATTCTAAAAAAATTCAACTGAGGATATTTGAGAGCAAATAGGGAGAGAGAGCGGGTGAGGACGGCACAAATTGAGAGAAGCCTTCTTGGGAGAGCCAATCCAGAGGAGGAATTCATGAGTGGGGGGTCCCTCTGGATGTCTTCATAATGCACGAGCCAGCAAGGATCTCCTCATCATTCTTGTGATCGAGCAACGTAGCAATAACGGACAAGCAAAGTTACACATCCAACGATGCCCTCATCTGCCGAGCTCCGCCGGTCCTCCTCCATGCACGACGTGGCCTTACTGTTCCGTACTAACCTCTACCGTCCAGCAGCTCAGCCGCCCCAGTCCGTGACCGTCTAACCAGCCTCGACGCCCGCCGCCCAAGCCGAAGCAGTCCACCGCCCCTGTCTAGCTCAAAACCGCCCCTGATCAGCCCTAGTTTGTGGTTGATCAGCCTCTGTTTCGTTGTTATTTGAAGGTCTAATGTTGCTAATTGTGCTAGATCATTTGGGGGTAGTCTCTTGCGAATCGAGCTCAAAAGGTGCGATTTCGGATGAAATTACAGCTTGTGCACGTGAAGAATTTGTGTAGGAAAAGGTACAAATCTCTCACCTTTTGGTTGCAATCTATGCTTTGTTAATTCGGTAACTAGCATATTGTCCTTGTATCTCATTGAACATAAATATTTGCAATTAAAAGTGAAAGAATTCAAGCCTTTGCATCAATTTTTACTAAGCACCGAAAATTGCTATTTGTGGGGGTAAAAATCTGAATTCTTTTTAAGCATGTTCAATTTGTTCATAAAATTGGTTGAACTTTGTAATACTAAAATTTAATTGGAACCATGTCTTTTCTCGAGGTAATAAAATTGTTCAACGATTTTTTAGACCAAATTGAGTTGCTTGGAAAAGATAAGAATTTCTAGTAAGCCAAAGATTGATTTTCGGCACATCTCACCCTCTTGGCCGAATCTGCTTGCTAGTGGATAACCCTTGCTTTGATCCATGGTTGGTTGAATTGCTTTATCTTTGATTATATGGAGCTCTCTCTTGTTGTGGATAATGGTTGCGCTAAATTGGATAATATTAGACTTGTTGTAGATAATCCTTTGCCTTGAATGTTTATCTCTAGGCATGTGAGTTGGTTGGGATGTTTATCTGGTACATATCTCATCTTATCTCTTGTGAATTTTCTGAATTTATTTGACTTGAGGGTAAGATTTGATTGAATTAGATAAATTATCCGATTTTTCTGTGGATTATTTGAATTAATTTCCAAATTCTTAAAGATAATTTTCTCATATTAAAGATGGAATCTCAAGAGGGAAAGTGGCCCCACATGGATATTTCGGCCACCTCTCTCACATTTTCAAAAAAAAAAAAAAAAATTTCAAGACAAGTTTGATTGTTTTTATTTTTCTTTGGTCATGTTTGTTTAGTCGTTTTTTAATCATATAGTTTGCATATTAATAAACAAACATGTCCATAATATATGCTCCCTTGTGCCTTATCCCTTCGGAATATAAATTGCATGCCTTAGCCACGATCTTGTGGAATGGGACGGCAATTTAGTATAGAATTTCGTGTTCTGCCCTTTGGTAACAACGGATGATGTTATTCTATACACTTATTCGCATCCTGGCTCGAATCTCCGAGGATGTAGCGGATAAAATTTCCTCCGACTCTAACCTTTGGGTACGAGCAAATTAATCAGAAAATTCGAAATTAAAGGTATATTATGGGCATTTTTATTTATTTTTGTTCAAGCTTTTGAATGTTTTTTTATTACCGAAAAATAAAAAAACACAAAAAATATCACTCATTTTTTCGTGTATCATATAGTCTCATGTCACATTTCCCTAAGTTAAAAGCATTCAATTCATAATCATTGACGGAAAAGGAATTTTTCATGAAATTTGGTATCGAAAGGGCATTAATTTTTTCAAATTAATATAATCAAGTCTCCGGACTCATTTTCTCTAGTTCGTAGGACTAAAATAGTTCTCTTACTATTTTATATAGGTTTCTAATCAACCTACCGTAAATGATTAGTGGCGGCTCTAAAATTAAATCGTTTTCTTTAAAAAATCAAACCCTAAGTTGCAATTCGGTAGGACTTAAGAGGGTTCGAATTAGGTTAGTTAATTAACCTGATAATCTGTTAGCCTAAATTTTTAGGTCGCGACAGCTTGGCGACTCCGCTAGGGATTAATGGTTGAATTTTTTTCGGAAAAAATTAAAGTGTATGCCGTTTTTAAATTTTTTGGAAAATTAGGCTTGATTTTTAAAAAAAAATGAACCCCTTGGAAATTTTTCGAAAAAATAGAAAAAAAATCATTTTCGCGGACTTAGGCCATTTGATTTTCATGATTTATCCTTGAATTGATTGATTGATCCTTGAATTGATTAATTGATTGTGGTCTGACTGATTGTGAATGTCTCTTGATTTGTGGATTAATTTTCATGCACTATATCTTGATGGTTGTGATTTGATCATTGGCTATTGATTGTTTGATTGTGAGTCACCCTTGATTTCTGATCATTTATGCAGGTTTACTTGATTGTTGGCATTGAGTTTATTTGCTTTACTTTACTGCAAAATGCCATGATTGGATGGATATTACCTGTTGTGCATGACTCATGATATTGTATCAGACGTTAAAATGTTAGATGAGCCTAGGATGGTGTCTGGGCAAGACTCTGCCTGGCCTCAGGATGGAGGAATGAATGACCTTGCCCTCGACCTCGACTAGGTTAAGAATTCCCTGCTCTAGCCTGAATCTACGAGCACAAGAGGAATTCTTGACATCCCTTGAGCCTAAGAGGTGCTGAATAAGACCTAAATCAATAGGTACGATTTTCCCTCTAAAGCTCTAAAAACTCGGCTAATAATGCATGCATGAGCAATATTCCGCTTGTCTATGAACCCATGATCTTTGATTTTCATACATTTACTCGTCCTGTGCTTAATTTGAGTCGGTCCATGGCTATTAGGTGTGTCGTTGTGTTGGTCTATCACTTAATGGGGCACGACAATATCCGTACCATTATTATGTCTAAGGCCGACCTGGCTGATTGGTTGGCACAGCTCGATCAGACGGCATGCAAACATGTGGAGCGTAGACTAGGAAAGTTGCTCTTTGAGTGGTCGACAATATCCGTACCATTATTATGTCCAAGGCCGACCTGGCTGATTGGGTGGCCGAAAAATATGGGGGATTATCATGACAAGGAAAGCGCTCAGGCGATTGAAGGCTGGAGCCGGTCCATCGAAGTGTCCCCGGAAGCGATAGATCCAGTCTTGTCTCATTGAGTCATGTCTTTTTGTTTATGTCTTTTCGATTCTGGGCCGTTTTTTTTAAAGGCATTTACATTGCAAGTTCATGAGTTGTAGTACTTCTCATTGGTTTCGGTTTAATGAAGGGTTCTGTTTTTTGTAGACCTTGCTGTAATGCACGATTTTTCTGATTTTTCCTATTCAAATATAGAATGACTCGTCTTCAAAAGAAATGTCCGAAATACCCTAATATATCATGACAAAATTTTGGGATCAATCCCGTACATTTTCTATTTTTGACGGAATTAACGGTCAAGGTGAAGCAGTTTGAAATTTTACGGATTTTCTGACCTCACCCATATCTCGCCATTTACTAATAGTAAAAAAGCATTTTTGAATGAAGTCAAAACATGAAAGTTGAAGATTGGGCTTTGAACTAGTGGCCTACAAATTTTTGGATTTTAAGTCACATTTTTAATGGCCCTTTCGCTCTTCAAACAGAAGCCGGACAAAACAGTTTCCTGGACAATTTTTTTTTTTCCAAATAAGCATTAAACTGTATTGATCCATGCACTTTTGGCCTTCACACAAAACATAAAAGTTATTTTTCATTGTTTCTTCTACACACTCGTAAATTTTCACGTCATTTCAACTAATTCATGATTTTTCGCGAATTTTCTCCCAAAATCCAACGAAACTGGAATTCCCTGAGTCACAGTCATGAATCAGGTCGGGTCGTGTGAATAAGTCCGGTCTAGAGCCATGAATCGACTTGTCGTATCCACTCATTAAACTGATCATATTGGTGCATTTTTGCAGGATAATCTAATACGGATACCCCACGTACGTATATCACTCGGTCAGTAGCAAGAAAGATGGCCGACAGAGCTGAGATTAATGCAGCAGTTCAAGAAGCCCTAAAGGAGCATATGGAGGTGATGACCGATCGTTTCGAAGGGATGATATTCCAAGCCATGGAGAGAGTGATGGCAGGCTTCGCAGCCATGCAGCAGCCGTCTAGCTCAGTTCTTCCACCTATGGCACCTCCTCCACTTCCTCCAACGGACAATCCTGACATGGGAGCGGACTGCGGTCCTTCACATACTCTACCATTGGAGGATGTTATTTTTGCTGGTGCCAGCTCGGGCACGTCACCCATAGTCCCTATACCCTAGGCCAGCCCTGTGGCCGGGAGAATGAGCGAGGAAACCATGAAAGTCATAACCCAGATAGAACAGAGGTTATGGGAAGTCGAGGGATCGCACCGTATTGTTCCCGTTGACCTGTCTATTTACTCGAAGGTTCAAGTGCCTGACAAGTTCAAGATGCCTGATTTCGAGAAGTATGATGGTACCTCCAACCCGGTTCAGCATGTTTAGATGTACTAGTCTAAAATAAACAAGTACGTGGCTAACGGTCCCCTGATAGTGTAGACTTTTCAGGCCAGCTTGAAAGATGCAGCCATGAGATGGTATACAAACTACGAGATTTACCGCATGGAAGGTTGGGGGAAGATAGCCAATGCATTTGTTAAGCATTTCAGTTTTTACCTAGACGTTGTCACCACCAGAGAGGATTTGGAACAGTCGGAAATGAAGAAGGGCGAGACAATTAAACAGTATGCCACCAAATGGAGAAGCATTGCATCTCAGCTGAAGCCAGTGCCACCCGAGCGAGAACTCATGAGATTATTTGTCTCTACCCTACCTCAGATAATGCAGTCGCGCATCCCTGGGACGGCGGCCACTTCGTTCAGCCACCTCATCGCAATGGGTGAGGAGGTCAAGATCGACCTGAAGAAAGGATGGTATGGTGAGACTAGCTCTAACGCTAAGTGATTCCAGGCAAAGAAAGATAAAGAACCAACCCCACAGGTGAACATGACTTATGTACAGGTACCCAAGGTGCAAGTCCCTAATCAGCAACAAGCCAACTTCGGTTCACAGAACCAATGGGCAAACCGGCGTAAAAACCGACAGTGCACTCCACTCCCAAGTACTCCCTCTCAGGTCTTGGCTGTCTTACGCAAGAAGGAGTTGTTGACGATTAAGCCGAAGCGGGCGAACTACGCGTCCTTTCCCAAGTACGACCCAACTACGAAGTACGATTATCACCGTGGTGAGCCCGGGCATAGTACGGATGAATGTTATGCACTTAGAAATCGTATTTAGGACTTGCTCGAGTTTGGAGCATTCTTATTTCAGAATAACAGTCAGTCCAACGTTCAGAACAACCCTTTGCCTAATCATGAGGGTAAAGTCAATGCTGTTTTTGGAGCTGAGACGGGGCCGGTCGAAAGTGTTAGAGTGCGAGTTGCTGATAGTTTTTATGCTCTGGTTCGAGCGGGTTACTTCCAGAGCAGGGAGGTCGTGTCACTGGATCAGGTGAGACAAAAAATGCTGAGTTTGATAGGGCATGGGATGATCGTATACACGAGCCAGACTGGAGTAGTGGTTATTGTCTCCCAAATAATCATCAACTGGGATGAAGAGCTGGCCGCGCTGACCACCCAAGTCAAACTAAAGATTGAGAATGAGCCAGTGGAGGGCGAGACCGCCAGCAAGATCAAGGTGGACCCTGAATTAGCTGATATGCTCGCCTTGGAGGATGCTTCTGACAATGAGCTGGGGATTGTTGTGCCTGATACTTTTATGATCACGTCGCCTCAATCTTTTCCATACCAGGATGATAAAGTAGTGCCATGGTCTCACGACTTGGAGTTAGCATTGGTGACAAGGTCAGGGCCCGCCTATAACAACGATCCACCAGCCAAGCAGGCTATAGACAAAGAAGCAAAGGAGTTCTTGGCGGTTATTAAGGCGAGTGAATATTGTGTGGTCGACCAACTACGTAAGTTGCCGGCTCAGGTCTCTTTATTAGAGCTCCTCCAATCCTATGAGAAGCACCGGAACTCTTTGATGAAGGTACTAGGGCAGGTCCATGTGCCATAAGATATCGACAGAGATAAGTTGGAAAACTTTGTCGGGGCATTCCTTTTAAAAGATCAGGTAGTATTTGCTGATGATGAGATCCCCGCTGAAGGGAGGGGCCATAATAAAGCTTTGCACATCTTGGTCAAGTATAAACAGACCCATGTGGCCCGAGTGTTAGTTGATAACATGTCGGCTTTGAATTTGTGTCCTCTGGCTACACTGAATCGCTTAGGCACTGATCTGGCTAGGATGCAAGCAGCTAAGCTATCGGTCAGAGCATTCGATGGAGTAAGAAAGAATGTCATGGGGCAAATTAATCTGGAGATACAGGTCGGTCCTTCTATGTTTGATGTTTTATTTCAGGTGCTGGATATCCCTTCGACTTTCAACCTTTTGCTAGGCTGTCCGTGGATCCATAATGCTAGGCTGTTTCATCCAGTCTGCATTAGAAGATCAAATTTGTAGTTGAACAGAAGTTATTTATCATTCATGGAGAAGAAGATTTTTGTGTTTTCAATGAGACGGCTATTCCTTACATTGAACCGGAGCACACCGAAGAAGACACTTGCCACTCTTTTGAGTTGGTACATACGATTCATGCTTCACCGGAGAGTCCTTTGCCAATCCTGGAGCTATATAATACCTCTGTCATGTTTGTAAAGTAATGGTAAGTAATGGGTTTGAGCCTAGTGCTGGATTAGGTAGGCAGGAACAGGGGATCCGCACCCCGATTGAAGTTAACGGGCAATCCCACAAGGCTGATTTGGGATATTACGGAACTAGATACCGTGGATGAGGTAGGTACGGTTATGGGCCTGGGTATGATCGAGCTGGTCGAGGAGGCCGAGGCCTGATAGGCTGCGGAAAGCTTGAATGCAATCCGTTACCGCCGCCTCTTTATGAGACCTTCCGTTCGGTTGGAGTGATAGGTGGCTATGATGATTTGAGCCAATTTGAAGATGACCTGGGGATAGTGTCCCCTGATTTTCCATAAGCCTGAATCGATGGTTCTCGATAATGAGAATACTGATGATGGCGTGCCCTACCTGGCTGGCTAGTTTGATGACTTAACCATCGTGGCTATCTTTGAAGACCCTATGTAGGTTGATGGAGCTCCCGAGGAAGTACCTTATATGGTGCCCAGACAGCCGAAGTCGCCTGTTATTGCTATATTTGATGATTCGCTGGAGGGATTAGATTCAGAGTAACACTTTTATGTTTTGCATTCCCCCGTGTGGGAGAATTTATTGCTTTCTAGGACCTTTCATTTCCATTCATGTTACACTTTTAGGATTTCCCTTTTCAATGCCATGTAATTCAATTGATTTAATATCAATAAAAATATAAAGTTTTTTCATTATATTTTGAAGTTTTTGTCGAAGTATCCCAAACCAACCCAATGACGATAACCAACGATTGAAAAATTATTTTCATCTTTGGTAAGCACTGAGGGTTGGGCTTCTTCAAAAACTATTATCCCGCGGCCTTAAAAAAAATTGTTGTCAAAAGGAACCAATTCTCGAAATTGCAAGACCAATGCATGTGGTTTTAACCCTATTTGTCCTTTTGATTTCTCTACTTTATGTTTCAAGGGCAAACATGAGGAGGGAGAAGTAGCGGATCCAATCGTATGCGACGTCTATGATTCGGATGATTTTGATATGAATAACAAGGAGATACGTCAGAGCCTTGAGCATCATGAAAAATCTAAGCCTTTGACCATTGAGGAGACCGTATCGATCAATCTTGGTAATGCGGAGAATCCTAAAGAGGTGAAGGTTGGGGCAAAACTCCCTAAATACGTAGCTGAATGTCTGACGCAGTTCCTGAAAGATTATCAAGACATCTTTGCTTGGTCTTATGCAGACATGCCAGGTCTTGATCGATCGATCGTCGAGCATTGTTTACCGACTGATCCTTCAATTAAGCCTAAGAAGCAGAAGCGGCGCAAGGAAAAACCAGAACTGGCAAAGAAGATCAAAGAAGAAGTCATGAAACTCATCGACGTCGAATTCATAGAAGTTACATAGTACCCTACGTGGGTGGCTAACATCGTTTCAGTATTAAAGAAGGATGGTCGCGTTCGGGTTTGTGTGGACTATCGTGACCTAAACAAAACCAGTCCAAAAGATGATTTTTCTCTCCCGTACATTGATGTACTCGTGGATAGTACGACAAGGTTTGAATTATTCTCGTTCATGGACGATTTCTCAGGCTATAATCAGATCTTGATGAATGAGGAAGACAAGGAAAAGACAACGTTCACAACCCCTTGGGGAGTGTTTCATTACAAGGTTATGCCCTTTGGCCTCAAGAATGTCGGGGCAACGTACCAACGAGCGATGGTTACTTTGTTCCATGACATGATGCATAGAGAGATCGAGATCTATGTCGATGATATGATCGCAAAGACCCGGCGCAGTGAAGATCATGTAGAAACCTTGACAAAGCTATTTGAAAGGCTTCGGAAGTTCAAGTTGCATCTTAACCGGGCCAAGTGCATGTTCGGTGCTAGTTCGAGCAAGTTGCTCAGGTTTATTGTCAGTAGTAAGGGTATTGAGATCGACCCATCTAAAGTGAAAGCTATTTGTGAGCTCAAGCCGCCCACAACTGTCAAAGAAGTTCGGGGTCTTATGGGCAGACTAAACTACATCGCCCGGTTCATTTCTCAGTTGACTGAAATTGCTAAGCCATTTCTCAAGCTGTTAAGGAAAAATGCGCTAATCGAATGGGATAGGGAATGTGAAGAGGCATTTGAGAAGCTAAAACATCACCTCACGAATCCGCCCATGCTTGTCCCACCCACGCCGGGGCAACCTTTGATCCTGTATCTCACAATCCATAGTGAGTCCTTGGGTGCGATGCTTGCTCAGGAAGGTCAAGAGGATGGTAAGGAATGAGCTATCTACTATTTGAGTAAGAAGTTCACAACCTGTGAGTTGAATTATTCTGAAGCAGAGAAAATGTGCGTAACACTAGTCTGGGTGCTACATAGGCTGCAGCAGTATACCTTGCATTATCAGGTGTTCTTGGTGACGGAGTGCGATCCCATCAAGTACTTGCTGAATCAACTTGCCTTGATTGGGAACTCGCGAAGTGGCAAATTCTTATTTCTGAGTTTGATATGTAATACTTGTTACAGAAGTCGGTCAAAGGATGAGTCATAGCTGATGTCTTGGCTGAGAACCCGGGGCAAAACGAGAATATCGATCATCCTGAAAATCGAATCATGTTAGTAGATGATTATACTTGGACCATGTATTTTGATGGAGCTGTGAATTTATCTGGGTTAGGTACCGGCGCAATCTTGATATCCCCAAGCGGGCAACATTACCCGGTAGCAGCAAAATTGGTATTTCCTTGTACTAACAATATAGCAGAGTATGAGGTGGGCATTCTCGGATTACAAGCCGCGATCGAGATGAGGATCACCCGACTCAAGGTGTTTGGGGATTCTTCTTTGATTATCCTTCAAACCGTGGGTAAATAGAAGACACGGGATGCTAAATTGCTACCTTATCATGAGTATCTAGACGAGTTAGTGGAATAATTTGAGAACATTTCATTCAAGTATCTATCCAGAACTCACAATCAGTTCACTGATGCGTTAGCAACCCTGTCATCAATGTTGCAAGTTACAGATGGTCTGGAAGTTGAGCCTTTGAAGATCGAGGTTTTGAGAAAATCAGCCTATGGCATGGCCATGACTAAAGAGCCTGATGGTAAACCTTGGTATCATGACATTAAAACTTATATTCAAAAGTGGAATTTCTTGAGAAAAGTACAGCAGTAGACCAAAGGTACATAAAGAAGTTGGCCTCGAAGTTCTTCTTGAGCGGAGAGAGCCTGTACAAGCGATCTTATGATTCAGTCCTTCTGAGATGCATCGATTCCACCAAAGCAGTTCGTCTGATGATGGAAGTACATGAAGGAGTTTGTGGTCCACACATGAACGACCACATGCTAGCCAAGAAGATCATGAGGTTGGGTTATTACTAGCTCACCCTAGAAGCGGACTGTATCCAACACGTTCGAAGTTGTCACAAATGTCAGATTCACGAAGACAAGATTAATGTTGCTCCAAATGAGTTGCACCAACTATCGGAGCCATGGCCATTCTCCATGTGGGGCATCGATGTGATTGGCCCTATTAACCCGAAGGAATCTAACGGGCATCGGTTCATTCTAGTCTCTATTGACTATTTCTCTAAATGGATCGAAGCTGCATCATATGTTGTAGTCATAGTAAGGAATGTGGTTCAGTTCATTCGTCAGGAAATCATTGCTCGATATGGTTCACCTGAGACCATAATTACCGACAATGGATAGAATTTGAATAACAAGCTGGTTGATGAGTTGTTCAAGGAATTCAAGATCATGCATTTGAAATCTTCCCCATACTGTCCTTAGATGAATAAAGCAGTGGAAGCAGCCAATAAAAGCATCAAGAAGATCTTGGCCAAAACGGCTAAGAATAATCATGATTGGCATGAACGATTGCCTTTTGCACTCATGGCGTATTGGACTTCAACCCGAACCTCAACTAGGGCAACCCCATATTCTCTTGTTTATGGCATGGAAGCAGTATTTCCCGGTGAAGTAGAAATTCCTTCCTTGCGTATTCTTTCTCAAGTCAAGTTGACTGAAGCTGACTGGATCCAACAAAGGATGGATCAGCTGAACCTGATTGACGAGAAACGGCTCAAGGCTTTGTGCCGTGGTCAGTGCTACCAGTGGAGGGTTGCCAAGTCCTTTAACAAGAAAGTTCGGCATCGACATTTCCAGGTGGGTGATCTTGTTCTGCGAAAACTACTACCGATAGTCCCACTTCTAGAAGGAAAATTTTCTCCAAACTACGGTGGACCATATGTTGTAAAGGAAGTGCTCCTAGGAGGCGCCCTGATTTTAGCTGAGATGGACGATCGTGTGTTTACCAGTCCTGTCAACTCTGATGCTGTAAAGAAATATTACACTTGATTTGTTCTGGCGTTTCTAATTAATCAAGTTGTTATGTTCATTTTGAGCTCAAAACTTTTATGCATCTATTTTGCCTGCTTTTGTTTGTATTATTGATTTCCATTCGAGGAATACTGTAGTCAGGTAAATCTATTTGATCCTATGGAAGTGATCATATTGAATGAGGATCGTCAGGCAAACCGTTTTCCATGCACGTCTTACATTTCTAGTCCCCAGTGAGATGAGTGGTGAAAATTTCCGTGCTCACAAAGTAAAGGGTTATCTCGTAAAAAGTATGTCGACCAAAATGATGAGAGGCAATCATTTCCTCTATCATACACACTACAGGTTGCCCTTTGTTTAACCTCTTTGAATAGAGGATTCATTTCTTATCCCTGTCAGGAACAACCTCACGTTGGGGTAATTTTCAGAGAGTTTAAGAATGGTTAGAATTTTCTTGCTTTCTTTTGCATTGATCTTCAAGTGTATTTATTGCATGCGAATTCTATGTTAGCTCAAGTGCCTTAGACATGACGAAGAGCATTTCTTTCCATATCCCTACACACTTTAATTCCTTGCTTTGAGCGGCGATTTCATTTCTAATAACCTGATTGATGGTCATCATTATGATGGCAATTGAAGTCATCTCAAAGCATTCGGTGAATGAAGAGAAAAATGCCTTCATGGCAAAATCAAAAATTGTTTGGACAAGGAATGCGCAAAGACTCATCAAAGAGGGTCCTTCCTGTGACGTCCCAAAATTTCGAGGTATGTAAGATAAATAATATTGGATTTTTGAGATTTAAGGGACAATTATCGGACGTGATTTCATTTGATCGGGAAGGGATTAGGAAGACCTTGAAGCGCCGGTCTGAAGAATCAAGCCGATTTAGTCGTGCCGTAGAACCTAGCGTTGAGACCCTTTGCGCCCGAACCTAACCTTGATCGAAAATACCTTCAGTCGTTTGTGCCAAATAACTGATCTGTCCCACATTAGCAAATTACCATTTTACCCTTGGATATTATTCATATAAGATAAAAGCATTTATGGTTGACTTAATTTGTGGACCTACCCCATTAACTCCCCATTACCTCAAGTCAACTCCCCATTTCTCTCTCTTCCTTTCCCCCATTTTTGTTCTCTTTGTTCTCTCTCTCTCTCTCTCTCTCTCTCTCTCATCTCTCTTTTTCCCCTTCCCCTTTGGCCGGCCGGCCGATCCTCTCTCCCCCTCCCTCTCTCGCGCGAGCACCGCCACCACCACCTTCCACCCCCGCCCGTCGCCACTTGCCGGTCGTCCGCAACCCCTCCGTCACGCCGTCCCTTCGTTACCGCGGGAAGCCTTAGCCATGCAATCCCTCCATCGCCACGCGGAGCCTCCGTTCGAGCCCCCATCGACCCGAGCTCCACCTCACTCCCCCTCTTCCTCTTCTTCTTCCTTCGGCCACCCCCACAGCCACCTCCTTCCTCCTCCGTCGCCGTCCCTTGCTGCCATGCTACCCCAAGCTATGCACCCTCTGTGCACCACCACCCGCCACCCTCTCCCTCATCGCCGGTCCTTGCCGCTACCCGAACTGACCCACATCCACGAGGCCGTCGTCCTTCGTCATCGTCGCGACCCCCCTTTTTCCCCCCCGTGCGCTGCTGCGAGCTCTTAGGTCCAAACTGCCCGAGCCCTGTCGCCGGGCTGTCCGTGATCTACCGTCGAGACTCGCGACCAGCGCCACCTCCTCGCCGTCGTTCGTCGTCGTCGTGTAGCAGCTGCCGCCCGAGTCGAGCCGACCCTTGTCGCCGCCGCGCGCCGCTGTTGTTGCCACCGCCGCGCGTCGCCTTTGTAGCCGCCGCCGCCCGTCCCCGTCCTTCGTCGTTGCCAGACCGTTGTTTGTGAGTTAACCCATAATATCTGATTAGATCGTTAATTGCACTTAGTGTTAGATTAGCTTGGTTTAATTGTGGATTAGTTAGTATAATTACGGATTAGTTAGTTTAACCGTGGTTAGGTTAAATAGTTAACTGTAGTTAGAGTATATTAATTATGGTTACTTTAGTTAACTGTAGTTTCTTTGGGTGATCATGATCGGTTAATTAGCTGAGGCTAGGATAGTTAATTATCGTCGGGTTAATTAACTATTGTGGAGATAAATAGTTAAAGTTGGGATATTTATTTGTTATTAATTAATTATTATTGGGTGCTGATTGAATAATTGCTGAGTGCCTTGGGTGTTTAATTACATGGATTTGATGAATGATCACATATATTGGAATATCATGTTTAACTAGAATCGAACGTTCGTGTGATCAACTGTGTCTTTTGAGCATGAAAATGGCTTCCAACCGGGTCTTGAGCATGACTATGAATGTGATTGCATTGGACTAAATGTGAAGATATAAACAGGCTTGGTTGCCTGGCGTGTTTGTGTGGTCACACGATGGTTGAGCGTCACCCTAACGAAACTAGGGACATTGTCGGTACCCTTGATGGCCTGGGTTCGTCGCCTGATATATCCGTGTCGGCGGGGTCGGAATCACACGGCTTATCGGTTGCTTGACAGTTCGTACCAACGGGAGTTCAGAACAACCCGACTTATCGTAGCTTGTGACGAACCAAAGTTCCTTACCGGAAAGCCTGGTATGTTTGCCTTGGGGGTCCTGAGGGGCTATCGGTTATAGTCGCTGGATGGAGCAGGATGACACCCTGTCCTACCGGAAGAGCACTAACTGTCTAGTGTGCTATGGTCGAGAGTGGAGTATCTCTCGCATTAATAACTGGAACACGTGTGTTGTATTGTGCATGAGTTATTGACGAGTGTTCTAATTTTGTGCCTTAGTCCGTATGTGATTGAATGCCATGTGATTACTACTGTATGGGCCAAGGCGGGGTAAGCTTGCATGTGATTGGTGATTGGTTGTTAAGATATGTGCCTAACCATTTGGTAGCTAGAGCGTGGCGTGAATGGCATGCTGTTAATTTGTCATCGTTTTTGTTGCATTTGTAGGCCGCTTGAGTAAATCAATGCCTTGCTCGGACTTAGGCGTTGACTCACGGAGATTTTATATCTCATTCGTCGTTAATTATTTTCAGGTCCTTAGCATGGAGGTCCGTCAGGTAAGGTTCGGGGTGCCACTCGACCAGTCGTTCGATATCACGTACCATCCGATTCCAGATTCGGACCGGGTATGGAAACATCACGTGATGACTCTCTAGGTCGAAGAGGGGATGGAGTACCTGGTGCCTCATCGCTTCAAGGCCTGGTTTGTCCGCCATGACAATGCTCTCTACGGGCCCATTCGGAGGGTTTGAGGGACCCTCGACTACGACCCCGATGATCTGAACATGGGATCCGATAGACGTTGATACCCCGAACGGGGAAGTGGCTGTTTACCAACTACAAGATAACGCTAGCACGTGGTAGGAAGCTTCTCGAGGAAGGATCTTTCCTGAAGGTACGGTCCTGGTGAGGGATGCCTTCGTGGAAGCTTTTAATGGAAAGTATTTCTTGGACTGTGCATGAGAATAGAAGATGGCGGAGTTCCTACGCCTTCGTCAGAACCAAATGTTGGTGGATTAGTATGAAGCAAAGTTTGTTGAGTTGTCAAAGTATGCACCAAGGATAGTTGAGGACCTTGTGGATAGGGCGAGGAGATTCAGAGATGATTGAAACCTGAGATTAAGGGTTTGCTGGTACCGCTAAACCTCAAGAATTATAACGAGCTGTATGAGAGGGCCAAGCTTGTGGAAAGGGGCATGTTTGAGATAACAGCCGCATCTTGATCGCGATTTGCGCCTGTTGCAAGGGATAACTGTAGGTTTGGAAAATGATCGATGGTAAGAGGAAAGTATCCCATCCCGCCTAACCGGAGGAACGTCGTAGGAAAGCTTATGTACCGCCCTAGTGATGTGTGTCGATTTTGTAAGTAGAGGCATGGATCAGCCCCTTGCCCTGGGAAGGCAGGTGCTTGCTTTAGTTATGGTCAGCACTACTACCTGGTGAGGGATTACCCGCAGAGATAGATGGGAAGGCAGGTGCCGCTGTCGCAAGGAGGTCAGATGCGAGGAAATGTTCCCCAGAACTACCAGAATAGACTCCCAGTACAAAGAAGGGTGTATGCTGTCACCAGGGAGGAGGCGAAGGACTCGCCGACCATTATAGGTAGGGTGTTCTTGCATTATCATGTAACTTATGCTTTGTTTGATCCTGAAGCTACGTATTCGTTTAGTGCTAAGTAGTTCGTTAAGTTAGTTGGGTTGAGTCCGAAACTATTGGGAACGGTCTTTAAGATTTCTACGTCGCTTTAGGATAATGTAATATCTACGGTAGGTTGTCCTGGCTGTAAGTTGTTGTAGACAGTCGCGAGGGAAGGATAGACTTAATTGTGCTAGCAATGTTTGATTTTGATGTTATTATTGGTATGGATTGGCTCACTGACCAAAGGGCTATAATGGATTGCCATCGTAAGACCATTCAGTTTGACCCGTTAGATGGGGTTAGTTTTGAGTTCGTTGGAAATCGAGGAGGAACCTTGATTCTCTTAGTTTCGTCCCTAGAAGCGACTTGGTTGTTGGGCAGTGACTGTCGAGGATATTTGGCGACTGTGGTTAACGTGTCGATTGAGGAATCAAGGATAGAGGATATTGCTGTGGTATGCAAGTTTTTTGATGTCTTTTCACAAGAGTTGCCAGGGTTGCCACCTGAAAGGAAAATAGAATTTTTGATTGAGTTAGCCCCTAGGATGAAACCGATCTCCAAAGTACCATATTGGATGACGTTGTCGGAACTCAAGGAATTGAAGGTGCAGATGCAAGAGTTGCTGGACAAAGGATTTATTCATCCTAGTGCGTCCCCATGGGGAGCGCCTGTGTTATTTGTAAGGAAGAAGGATGGATTGTTGCGTCTATGCATTGATTACTGGCAGCTCAATCAGGTGACAGTCAAGAATAAGTACCCCTTGTCAAGGATCGACGATTTGTTTGATCAACTTCAAGGAGTTTTGGTAATTTTCAAGATCGATCTACGGATGGGATATCATCAGTTGAGGATTAAGAAGGAGGATATATCGAAGACGGCATTTAGGACGCGTTATGGTCACTATGAGTTTACCGTAATGCCATTTCGTCTAACAAACGCCCCCTACTACTTTTATGGATTTGATGAACAAGGTGTTCAAGGAGTATTTGGACAGATTCGTCATTGTATTTATCGACGATATCTTAGTGTACTCGAGGAGTCTTGAGGATCATGAGCAGCATCTGAGAACGGTATTGGGGACTCTTCGGGAGCATCAGTTGTTTGCTAAGTTCATTAAGTGCAAGTTTTGATTATCTCCCATAGCTTTCCTAGGTCATGTGATTTCTAGAGAAGGGAAATCTGTGGATCCAGCCAAGATTGAAGCGGTCATGGATTGGCCGAGGCCGACGATAGTGATAGAAGTCCAACATTTCTTAGATTGGCAGGCTATTACATGCGTTTCATGGAAAGATTCTCTGCGATAGCTATGCCGTTGACGCGACTGTTGAAGAAGGTCGAGAAGTTTGAATGGACGGATAGGTGCGAGCATAGTTTTCAAGAACTTAAGCACAAGCTAATTACGGCTCCTGTTTTGACAATACCGTTTGGTCCAAGAGGTTATGAGATTTACAGTGATGCGTCTTTTAAAGGATTAGGCTGCGTTCTTATGTAACATGGGAGAGTGGTTGCGTACGCGTCTCGTCAGTTGAGGTCACATGAGTTGAACTACCCGACGCATGATTTGGAGTTAGCAGCGATCGTTTTTGCTCTCAAGATTTGGAGGTACTATCTGGTTGGAGAAATGTTTCAAGTTTACACCGACCATCACAGTCTTAAGTATCTGTTCTCTCAGAAGGAGTTGAACATGAGGCAATGTCGTTGGATGGAACTTCTTAAGGATTATGATCGTGAGATTCTGTATCACCCGGGTAAGGCTAACAAGGTCGCAAATGCTTTGAGTCGGAAGTCAGCGATTGCCTAGTTGATGATCCAAGAGTGGCGTCTCCTGGAGGAAGTGCGAGATTCAGATTTTAAGTTGGAGGTAGGCCATCTGTCAAGTCTGTTGAGGCTAGCGTTATCACCTAAAGGGGGGGTGAATAGGTGATTTTAAAGGATTTGATAAAAACAATGCGGAATATAACTAATCTGCTCAAAACTTCATTCTGATGATATTAGATAGTAAGATCTGAGATCCCTTCAGAAGCAGTACTTCGTTGAGACGATACTATTAGGAAGATTTGAGAGATTTCCAGATACAGCGCCGGGCACACAACTATTTTCACAATATAAACAGAGAGATTAAGGGAAAGAGAATGTGCACAGATGATTTATAGTAGTTAGGCTTTGTTCAAGCCTACGTCCACTTTTTCACGTCGGCAGCCAATCGGCTGGATTCCACTAGTGAGTAACTTAGAGGTTATAGCTTGGTGAATGGACTTCCCGTCTAACACTTCTTACACTCGTATGCTCTCCTCTAAGTATTACAGTGTTGGATCAAAAAGTAGGATGTGAAGCTCTCTCTTTCTTGGAATTTTGAATTCTGTTCTCTCTTGTCCTTCTTTTTCTCTTCAGCCTTGAGATGTCCTTTTATACTCTTCCACCTCTAACTACCCGTTGCAAGGCGCCCCAAGTATCGCTCTCTAAACTTCCCTGTTTGGACGAGACTGTATACAAATGATTTCGTAGGCGTTGAGGTCGACAAAGGAAAGAATCCCCCTTTGGATCAAATTGCCCATACAATCGTGATCCTGGGTTACATAGATGGATTACTTCATTAGGTGAGTCATCCTCGTCTCCCTTGATCCACGTCCTTGATTGATCTTCGAAATTGAGGATCTTCAAGGATGATCCAGCTTGATTACTAGCCGTTGTGATGATGTAATTTGTCAATTAAATCATCGCCAATTATATCTCTTGATATTCTGATCGTTGCGCATGAAATATTCTCTCAGAGCTTGAGTCTCATTCCAACGTCTGAGCTCCTCACAACGTTTGAGCCTCCCCGCTCAATCGTCTGAGCTCTTCACAACATCTGAGCTCGATACAGCGTCTAAGTCCCTCAGAACATCGTCTGAGCATGTCCTTTAAGATTCAATCCTGTGTATCCCACACCTACGGATAATCTGCAAATCAAATATTTCATCACATTAATTTAGATGTAAGAGATCATGGATTATTTTGTCAACTTCAAAATCAATTAGGGGTTTTTCTCAACAATCTCACCCTTTTTGATGATGACAAAACTATCCTTATAAATATACCAATCGTTGTAAAAAATAGTGAGTAACATAATGAATTGCTACTCAATGTAATTTTGCTAGATAAAGATATGTCAATTGAAGTATTAGCAAAAGATAAGTTCTAGAAAAGTATGAATTTAGGATTTGTATTCGTTCTCAAAAAGTGATTCCGTTTTGCCTTCAGAACTTGTAGAACCTGTCTATGAGTATTTAAAAATAGAGCATAAGTAGATTCAGAGCATTTTAGAAATTGTAAAGTCTGTGTCAGAGCGAGTAAGACTTGTATCATAGTATAAGAAACATATAGATTTCATTTGAAGGCTCAATATTGTAAGTCTCAAAACCTGTATTAGACCTCAATACTAGAAGCTTCAGAACCTATTTCAAAGCAAATGTTAGAGCAATGCGATTAAAGTGGTTTAGAGCATCATAGTAAGTAGATTCAGAGTATAAGCCAAGTTTGGAACATTAGCATCTTGTTCCTGTATCATCCTTAGAATTCTTTCCTGTGAGAACCTGTGATATATGATCATTTCATTTCAGAACCTGTTCTGTTCTCTCAGAACATGAAACCTATTTTCAGAACACTTTGTTCTGTATCTTTCTCAGAATTTAGAACCTGTTCTCCTCAAAGTATAAGTCTGATACTTCAGAACCTTTTTTAGAACCTGTTCTCCTCAAAGTATAACTCTGATACTTCAAAACCTGTTTTAGAACATGTTCTCCTCAAAGTATAACTCTAATACTTTAGAACCTGTTTTAGAACCTGTTCTCCTTTTGCAACAGTATAATAAATCGATTAAGGGAATTAAGGGATAAGATTTCTCCCCTTTTTTTTTAGCATCACAAAAGTTAGATATTGAACCACTAATGATTATTCAATGAGGGCTCAATCAAGTTTAATCATCAAACCAAAATATTCAAGCTTATTCAGGATAATCAAGTTCAGACTCAAAACATAACATAACAAAGGCACTTCCAAATTCTTAAAACATAACCAAAATTTGACGAAATAAGAGAGTGAAAAACGAGTTCTATTTTGGAAGATTTGGGACTGGAGTAGATGTGGATGGGGCTTGAGTGATGGTGGGACAGAGTCTGAAGGAAGTTGTACCAAGGTGAATTTGGATAACTCGGCCAGCTTCAAGTTAATTCTTTTCTCAATTGTGTTCATCTTCCTTTCTGCTTGTTCCATTTCAAGAAAAGTTAGATGGAATTTCTTGTCTGTATGATCCCTTAGACTGTGAGTTAACAAAGTCAACTAATCTTTTATCTGAAGCATTTGAATGCAGAGCTTAGTCTTCAGTTTTCTCAGATTGTCTTTGCACTCTCCTTGTTTCAACAGAATATCCCATAACTTCTCTGAATCCGAGTTTTCCTTTTGATTTCCTAAGTCCCGGCAGCTACACCACTCCCCCTGAGTCTTGACTCTTTTCTTCTGTTCAATCTCATCATCTATCTCCTTATTCATTTGGACAGATAATTTTTCCAAAGCTTTTATCCCTACTAAAATATAGCTAGGATCAAGCTTTTGTTCCTCCACTATCATCCTTGCATACTTAGCTTGTGCCATAGCCTGCTCGTTCTCTTGGCAAAATTTCAGAAGATCTTCAACACAAAAGTCTTCTAAGTCTAACTCCTTAGAACTTTCATTTTCTATGCCATGAGCAACCCTCCCTTGCAGTGAGGCGGCCTTTAATTCTTTCTCATTCAACTTAGATCCAAACTCCAGGACTTCCTCTTCAGAGATGAATCCATTATTCTCGATCAATGTTTTCACAGCATTTTCATGACCTCCCCTCAGTCTCATATTCTAAACAGCTTTCATGATAGCTTTAGCAAGTCTAATTTTTCTTTCTATAAAGTAAGTAGCTTGTTCAACAGAGAAAGAATATACCGTATTTATGAGCTGTTCGGTCTCTTGGTTCATCTGATGCACAGACGTTGGAGTAGGTGTTGGAGTAGATGAAGAAGGATCTTGAGTTGATGCAGTAGGCACAAGATTTGAAGGAAATTAGACTAGAGTAATCTCGAAACACTATTCCAGCTTGTGGTCAATTTCTATTCTAAAGAGATCTGCCTTTTTGCCCATGTGTTCTACCTTCAGAAGGACAAGACTTGTCTTTTCAGACACATTTTCTCTCAGCTTCGTAAACTTTTGAATCAATCTGTCTTTTATTTCACCAACTTCTTGAAACATTGTCCTGTACAAGTCTTGGACCTGTAGTTTCAATTCATTCTGATAGTACAGAATTCTTTGAGTAATTCAGAGTCAGTATTTTCACTCATCTCTTCTTCTTCTTCATCAGTCTGACTATTTGTGTTGTTAGTTGACTCCCCCTTAGATTGTGCTTCTTTTGCTTTAGCAGTTTCCATATCATCTCTTGTACCATCTTCCCTATTTCATTACGGAATGCATGGTATTCATCCACCATCTCCTTGTGGTACATCTTTTCTTTTTTCAACATTACCTTTTCCTGCTTTGCTTCCATAGAAGCTTTTCTTTCGTTCTGGATTTTCAGTATGAATTGCTCAAGTGTAAGATGATCCTCATCTTCAGATTCATTCACGGTAAATTTAGAGTGATCCAAGTGGTTCTCTTGAGCAGTAGCTCCGATTTGAGCTCTAGGACTTGTAAGCCTTAGCCTGTTTGAGCGGCGAATACCAGCTGAAAGTTTCTTTATGAAAGAGGAGTTTTTGGGTGCCATGAAGGATTTTGAGAAGAGCCTCTTTGGGAAAAGGAATTTTGGGAGTGGAGTTGCAGAAGGCGATTGTTGACACCTAATTCTATTGGCCTTGTACTTTATTTTTCTCTGTAAAATAGAATAGATCAAGTCATGTAAATACGATTATTGTGCTTACACACCAAAAAAAGAAAAGAAAAGAAAAGAAAAGAAAAGAAAAGAAAAAAGAAAACAAAGTGAAACAAGACATATCAGATCAAGCAAGGCTAATGCTAGACCCGCATCAACAGCCCGGCTGTCATTTTGCTTTTCCCTTCCGTTTTTCTTTTCTTTATTACCTCATGGCCCGTTTTATTTCTTTTCCTCGTTTCGGCCACGCAGTCCCTTCCTTTGTTTCTGTTCTTCCGTTTGACTTCACCGAGCGAGACAAAAGGAAAAGAAAACAACGACGCCACAGTTAGAAAGAAAGAGGACAACTGCAAAAGAAATTTGCAAATAAAGAATATCTGAGAATATCAGCTGCAGCAGGGGATACTATTTGCAACATAGAATGGTATCTTCAGCAATGATTATTATCTACGTTTGAGAATACATATGCAACAGAAAACTTGAGATAAAAGGAATGATGACTAGAAATAAGAAGCAAGTTGCAGTGAGTTCAGCTTGTTCCCGAGAAGTTGCAAGCCAACCGATTGGCTACCGAGAGAGGTGGAAGGGACTTGGAGCAGGGTAATTTCCGCTACAGTAGAGGAGGAGATCACCTGAGGCAGGAAGAATGATGACCAAAAATAGAGAGAGACAAGTTGAAGCTGCAATTTGCAGCTGAATCATCCGATTCTTCCCCTTCATCGCCTGCAACATGAAGAAAACAAAAAGGAATGATGAGAAAATGCAAGTGGCAAGCTGGAGCTGAGGTGGACCTGATGTAAGAGGCTCTTAGAGGTTGATTTTGGGCATCTTTGCAGCAGAGAATGGCGGCACAGCAGAGGAGCAGAGCACCTGAGGCAAAGAAAATGATGATAGAGGAAACTTGCAGCTGCAACTTGAAGCTAATCTGTTCTTAAGGGGGATTGATTTGAGCGGCTGTACAGGTGTGAACACCAGGGAGTTTCAGCTGCAGCAGAGAAGAGAAATGATGAGTAGAGGATCTCGGCTCTAGCAGAAGAGGAATGATGAGTAGAGGATTTCGGCTCCAGCAGAAGAGCAATGATGAACAAGATCAAGTGGCAAGTTGAGGCTGATGTGGCCAATTCTTAGGAGCCATTTCGGCCGGCTGTTCAGGGCAAATCAGCAGAGGATTGCAGCTGTACAGAGCAGAAGATCTGAGGCAAAAGCATGATGATCAAACACAGAGGCAACTTGGAGCTGAGATGGGCGACTCGTCCTGTCCAAATGAAAAGAAACTGAGCAGGATTAAAGGTAGAGGAGTTGGACAGAAACATGGGTTCACTCTCTCGGCAACGAAAATAACAAAAAGAATGCAGAGAGAGGTTTAAAAAAGAAGAAGAAGAAGAGAACCGAGATTGTAAGGGAGGATCGTGAACAAGGAAGTCTTCTACGGTCGGCTGCCCAGTTCAATACCGTCGTTGTCGTTCAAGCCTTTAATAGGTGTGTAGTTTTCACTAAAGCTTAGTGCTTAGTATTCAAGCACTCGGGCTCGCCGGGCCGAGATTCTTGGTTCCCTCGGTCCGGCGAACTCAAATTCAAGTTGATGTTGTAGTTTGATCAATGTGGATTTTGTTCATACCACGTTCATAGTCGTAGGTTGTACTTTTGTCTTGTTAATGGGCTGATTTTGACTTTTTCTACCTGTTTTACTGCTGCAAATGTGCTGGTCGTGTAGTTTGGTTGATTTCTTTTTCCTTCTTTTTTGTTTTGGTGCTGCATATCCATTGATCAACCTGGTTTTGTTTGTTTTTATTCGGTTCTACTGCTGCAAATGGGTCAATAACTAGTCATGTAATCAGTAGAACCTTCCCGCATAGCATGCTTCGTGATGATTGTTTAGCGCGCGTGCCTAGCCCTTTCCCCGAACCGACCGACACTTTGAAAACTACGTATTATCTAGTTTCGTTTGGTCCGAATGTTTTCTCTCTAGTAAAGTGAAGGTGAAAGATTCTCAAGTTTGAATCAAGTCATTGAACCCATTCACCTCTTGGATTCGAACCCAAGTTTCATGAAACATAAAAAAAAATCGCTTCTTTGGGGCGAATTTTCGTCATGACGTTGCTTGATCCGATTGCTGTTGTCATACCCGAAACCCCGGGCGCGCGAACATCCCTTCCAAACGTCAGGTCAAAGGATGATATCCCAGGCACATCATCGACCCAATTTTGACGACGTGACGGTAATGAAGTACCGTGGTTAGGTCTACAGGAACGCCAAACCTAACGTGGCGCGCGGCCATCTCGAAGACCTGAAAGGCGATCAGCCAAAGCGCATGAGATATGAATCTCAGCGGGTCAACGCCTAAGTTCAATTAGGACGTTGATTCACCCAAGCAGTCTAACAAATCTGCCGAACTAAACCAACACCCAAAGAACAATCACATGCAACGTACCTCTCCTTGAGCCATACGACGTATATAACATGGCAAGGAAATAAGCAGTAAATCAGTCAATCAGCCAGAACATTCAGCCAAATTCATGCACAATGCAACAAGCGCGTTCTGGTCATCAGCAGCCAAGAGATACTCCACTCTCGCCGAAGCACAGCCTCACTGCTAGTACTCTTCCGGATTAACCGGGCGTCGTCCTACTACGTTACAACGATGGCATCCGATAGCTCCAACAAATTCCCTAAGGCGAGCACACCAGGAATCATTCCATAAGGGACTACGGACCAACACAAGTGGCGACCGGCATCTCATCAACCGTGTAATCCGGACTATCCGTCACCGGCACGGACTGACAGGCAACCAATAAGCCGTGGAATCCCGGACGGTACGTCGCCGGCACACAGACTTATCAGGCAGCGACCCATGCCAACAAGGGTATCGCCCGTGTCCCCAGTTACGTTAGGGTGACACAATTAAAACCACGCGTGACCTCGCATTTAACACCGGCTCTCAAGCCAAATCTCATTTTCAATGCAATCACACTCACATCATGATCTGTCACGCCCAGCACCCATCGGGCACGCCACATCCCTTCTCGGTCGTTAAGTTGCGACGCCCCAGGACTCGTCACCGACCCATTATTTTTATCTTTTAATTAAGCGCATGCGGAAACAATATACTTCCCCAGACAAACATAACAACATGGATAGTCAGAAAGAGAAACAACCAATATCAACAGCCAAGCTCATTTTATTTAATTACTGTTAACCCTAGGAAGATTACAACATACAAGCCAATCACAAGGCTGCTTCCTAGCAAACCACGCATACAACAAAGGGGTGGGGTTAACACTACTCCAAGCAACTCAAAAGGAGGTTGGCTCGTACGTCCACCTCAGAGTACTCACCGTCGTCAAGGTCCTGAAAAATGGTTAACAACAACAAATGAGATAAAATCTCAGCGAGTCTACGACCTAAGCCTCGATTAGGGGGTCAACTCAGCTCGGACGCATCTAAAGCATGTAACATCATACGATACTCACAAGCATGTCATCATACAATTATAGGCAACTGAACCTTACCTCGGCACACAGCCGATACGTCTTAAACCATGATATGCAAAATGTACTCAACACAAACTGAACACCCGTCAGCTTCTCACCAGTCAGTACACTCAGACGTCTTTCAATCATTACGGCCTCTCAGGCATTCATTCGATCAATTACGGCCGATCGAGAGCACGCCCGTACTTACACGGGGGTCTTCCTGCTCAACCGGGCATTATTCATTCGATCAATTACGGCCGATCGAGGGCACGCCCGTTCCTGTACGGGGGTCTTCTGGCTTAACCATGTATTACTTATTCGATCAATTACGGCCGATCGAGGGCACGCCCGTCTTTCTACGGGGGTCTTCCGGCTTATCCGGGCAGTTATCCTTTCGATCAATTACGGCCGATCGAGGGCACGCCCGTCTCTCTACGGGGGTCTTCCGGCTTATCCGGGCAACTCTCATACTAATGCAACTCTCATGCTCAATATGCAATAACTGAATCACATGCACCATTCATTTATCGAAAATAGCCATTCAATTTAATTAGCTATGCAATTCAATTAATACAGCAATTCTCAATATCGGCATAATAAATTCGAGCATAAACTAACACGAATTAATATTAGGACTACCCGAAAATATTAATAAAGCATTAATATTTAATTTCTAAAAATCTAATTATTTAATAAGAAAATATTAAATATATAATAAACCGATAGCTTATCGCTTAAATAGCGATAGCTTATCACCTATTAGTGATAGCTTATCACTTGAAACCACGATAGCTTATCGTTCAAACCTTGATAGCTTATCGTCCAAACCTCGATAGCCTATCGTTCAAACCACGATAGCTTATCGCCCAAACCACGATAGCTTATCGCCCAAAGCCATGATAGCCTATCGCATACACAAGATAGCTTATCGCAAAATCATGATAGCTTATCAACTAAACATGATAGCTTATAGACTAATCCTTACTTAATTAGCACTAAACACAATTAATCTAATCTAAACACATCCTAATCAAGTTTAGCCTACTAATTGAGGGATTAGGGCGAAAACTCACCCGTTAGCGAAACCGAAGACACGGGCGCGTCGGCGACGGCGAGGGCTACGCGTGGTTTGTCTTAAAAACAACACGAGACGACTTCCAACGGCTGGACAGCAGCTACACAGAACCGGTAGGGGCTGTTTTGGGCTCGACGGGCTCTGTTCGGCGGCGGAAAAAGCTCAAACGAGCGACGTACGGTCACGGGAGGCCACGGCGGCGCTTGGCGGTGACTTTGGCAGGCTAAAAACAACCGAAGGGGGCTGTGGTGGTGGCCGGCCGAGAGTGAGAGAGGGAGGAGGAGTGAGCGTGAGATGAGAGGGAGGGAGAGAGGAGAGAGAAATTCAAGACCCAAAATGAGATATTTGCTTCATGAAATTTAGTAAAAGCAAGATCACATCTTATCTCATCTTCTTCATGATTACAAAGCCTCTAAAGTCTTCTTCCATGATGGCTTTTTGTCTCAAGTCCATAAATGCAAGAAGGGTAAAATGGTAATTTCTCACCAAGGGCATTTTGGTAATTTCCCAAAGTATAGTATAAAAAAATATACGCGTATATATACATAGTATGAAAATACGATACGCGTATATGGGCTAGTATTTGTACGGGTCTATATACATCTAACTTGGGCTTGATGAATAGAAATGGGCTTTAGTAAAGCTTAATGGGCTCAAATGGGCTCAAAGGTTTAAGATGGGCTTACTTGGGCCCATTTGGATTGGTCTTGGGCCCACTTGGCCAAACACTAATGGGCTTGAGGCCCAATGGGCCTTCACCCGGCCCGACGTCCTCGCGGGCTTCGAATCTCGGTCCGATAATCCTTTTCCGAGAGTCTCGAGCAAACCGATAAATAGGTCATTCGATAAGGCGATGTCCAATATTTTAGTCTTAAGATCCTCAAAGATTCGATACCCAAATTCGGATTCTAATTCATGATCAAGATCAATCGATTGCAACTTTAGAATATCTCAAACTAACGGGCGGCTTTTAGGAGTTACGCGTATTCGACCCGTGGTTGATTCGACATCAATCCATGTCTAAGCTTTCTCGAACCATGGACGACCTCGGTTGTCATGTAATTGCGAGGGATCAATCACTAGTTCCAATGTACGCGATCATTAGAAATTAATTTAGAATCATTCGCAATCCATACAATGGTCAAGCGGAATCACCAGCGATCCGATTGCATACTATTGACGAAACATTCTATAACTGTTCCTTGATCGGTCCATACTGGCTCACAATCGTCCCTCGTCAATCCTTATAGTCGAATTATCAATCCGTGGTTGAGTTCTCAAGTCGTGCGTGCTTAATTCCTTAATAGCATTTCCCCTTCGGTTAGCCTCTCATGAGTGATCAATTCAGAGCGAGAATTACTAACAACGCATCGATTAAAATCAACATTTCATTACATCCAGAATAGGGTCGAATTTGAGGATGTCACATGATCAAACCTGGTCCACGGCCATTTTCATGTTAAAAATCACAATTTGTCACGCGAATAATCAATTCCCATTAAACATGGCATTTCGACACTAGTGTGATCATTCAGCATTTAAGCGTAATCAACACTCAGTCCGATCCACGATCAGACACCACGAATTATCGGGCACAACAAACAGGCAATTAACCATGGTAACTATTCCACCTAACCATGGTTAATCCAACTAACCACAGCAGTTAATTAATCTACCACAGTAACTAATTAATTTAACTATGGTAACTACTTAATCTAACTATAGTTAACTATCTAACCACGGTAACTATCTATTAACTGCGGTAACTATCTAATTAATTACGGTAACTAACTAATCAACATATTAAGTGCAATTAAATGACTAATCAGGGATTATGGGTTAACTCACTAATTAATTAGCGGCGACGATCGGCGGCGACCGGCGATGGGCAGCGGCGGCGGCTTCCGGCGGCGGCGGTGGCGGTCCCATGGACTAGTCTCGATGATCCGGACGCAACAACGGTGTCGGTTTTCGAAGGCGACACTTGAACGAAGATGAATGGAGGCTGGACAGCAGCTGTTCTCGCGGCCAAACGACGACGACGGTCTCGGTGAACGGGCGGCAAGCTCGGCGGAGGTCCGGCGGGACGGCTGGAGCTCCGGCGGGGCTGAACAAGCGACGGCGATGCACGGCGGAGCTTGGACAGCGGCGGCTTGGGCGGCGGGAGGCTCGGCAGGGCGCGGCTGAGCGGCGGTGGGCTAGGAGCGGCGGACGGCGGCGCGGCGCGGCGCGAGTGGCGGACGGCGGTGGAAGGGCGGGCGACTCGGCGAGGACGAAGATGAGGTGATGAAGATGATGAAGGTGAAGTGTGTGTGAAAATGGAGGGGGAAGGGGGCTTCCGTGGGTGAGGAGAGAGAGAAGGAAGAGAGAGAAAAGTGATCTTTTAGGGTAAAAAGGTAATTTCCAAGGTCCAAAGGCAATTTGGTAAATTCCCATGGTCAAAAAGCAAGATTTGACTTGCCATAAATGAGGTGGGCCCCACGGTCATTTGGTATTAATTGTTTCTGGTGTATATGATTAATATCTGAGGGTATTTCGGTAATTTGATGATTTAGGACTGGTTCAGAATATTTGGTTCACGGTTGGCACGGGCACGAAGGAATTCGACGAGAATTAATTACGGCGCGACTAAACTAATTGAACTACAATTAACTACGTTTCAATCATCGATCAACGTCGTTCAGATTGAACGATTCCGCGTCCGATAAATGTCACTAAATTCCAACAGTCCAATATTATTCATTTAATAAGCCTTGAAATTTCGGGACGTCACAACTCTTTCTCCCTTGGGAAATTTCGTCCTCGAAATTAAAATATTACACCACCTCAAAAAGAACAGGATACCTACTCTTCATTGACTCTTCACTTTCCCACGTCGCTCCCTCGGTTCCATGGTGTTGCCAAACAACCTTCACCAATGGGATTGTCTTGTTTCGCAGGACCTGCTTTTTCCTATCTTCGATCCTCACCGGACGTTCCACGTACGATACACGTTCATCCACTTCGATCTCCTCAAAACTCAGGACGTGAGCTGGATCCGGTTCGTACTTTCTCAACATAGATACATGGAAATACGTCATGTACCTGAGCAAGTCTCGGTGGCAACGCGAGACGATAAGCCAGATTTCCAATCCGCTCCAAGATCTCGAACGGCCCAACATATCTCGGGCTCAACTTTCCCTTCTTGCCAAAACGAGATGTCCCTCTCATAAGCGACACCTTCAGAAAGACATGATCACCGACTTGAAACTCCAAAGGTCTGCGTTGTTTGTCAGCATGACTCTTCTGACGGCTCTAAGCTGTCCTCAGTCTTTCTATGATGATTTTAACTGTATCCAATGACTGTTGCACTAACTCGGGACTGGTGATTTTCCTCTCGCCAACTTCGTCCCAACAGACTGGCGTTCTACAAGGCCTGCCATACAACGCTTCGAAAGGCGCCATCTTGATACTCTGCTGATAGTTGTTGTTGTAGGCGAATTCGACCAAATGAAGCTGTCCTTCCCAGTTGCCTTTGAAATCCAATACACATGCCTGCAACATGTCCTCAAGCGTCTGAATTGTCCTTTCAGACTGGCCATCCGTCTGCGGATGATAAGCCGTACTAAACTGTAGCTTCGTTCCCAACGCTGTCTGCAAGCTTTTCCAAAAGGTAGACGTGAATCTGGGATCACGATCTGACGTGATAGTTATTGGTACACCATGCAGACGTACGATCAGACGTACATATAAATCTGCTAACCTTTCCAAAGCGAAGTCCTTTCTCACTAGGATGAAATGTGCTGACTTCGTCAATCTGTCCACTATGACCCAAATTGAATCATTGCCCCTTTGGCTCCTCGGCAAACTTGTCACGAAATCCATCGTGATGTGCTCCCACTTCCATTCCGGAATCTCAAGCAGTTGTAACAACCCTCCGGGCTTACAATGCTGCGCTTTGACCTGCTGGAACGTTAGACATTTCGCCACATGTTTGGCTATGTCCGTCTTCATGCCACTCCACCAGAAATACTGTCTCAGATTCTGGTACATCTTCGTACTACCCGGATGAACACTATAGCTGCTACGATGTGCTTCTGACAAGATTTCTTCCCTAAAACTCTCATCAGCCAGCACACACAAACGTCCTCTGAATTTCAATATTCCATCCTCAGCTACCTGAAAATCTTCTTTCCTCTTCTCTGAGCCCTCTTGAAGGATTTTCTGAATGGCAGGATCCGTCGATTGCAATATCTTAATCCTCGCCTACACCTCCGGCTCGATCCTCAACGTAGCCATCAAACTCGACAGACGACCGACCTCTAATATAAACTTGGAGTCTCGCACCTCCTCCAGAAGACGCCACTCTCGGACCATCAACTGGGTAATCGCTGACTTCCGACTCAGTGCATCAGCAACTTTGTTAGCCTTTCCCGGATGGTACAAGATCTCGCAGTCATAATCCTTAAGAAGTTCCATCCAACGGCGTTGCCTCATGTTTAGCTCCTTTTGAGAGAACAGATACTTCAAACTTTGATGATCGGTGTAGACTTGGAATCTTTCTCCTAACAGGTAGTGTCTCCAGATCTTAAGGGTAAACACGATCGCTGCTAACTCTAGATTGTGTGTCGGGTAATTCAACTCGTGCGATCTCAACTGACGAGAAGCGTACGCGACTACTCTCTCATGTTGCATAAGCACACAGCCTAGTCCCTTGAAGGATGCATCGCTGTATATCTCATAACCTCCAGAACCAGACGGTATTGTCAAAATAGGAGCCGTAGTTAGCTTCTGCTTAAGCTCTTGGAAACTACGCTCGCACTTATCTGACCACTCAAATTTCTCGTCCTTCTTTAGCAGACGTGTCAACGGCAAGGCTATCGCGGAGAACCTTTCCACGAAGCGTCTATAGTAGCCTGCTAAACCCAAGAAACTCCGCACTTCTGTCACTGACGTCGGTCTTGGCCAATCCATGATTGTTTCAATCTTGGTTGGGTTTACAGATATCCCTTCTCCAGAAATTATATGACCAAGGAAGGCTACGCGAGGTAGCCAAAACTCGCACTTGCTAAACTTAGCAAACAACTGGTGTCTCCGAAGAGTTTCTAACACTGTCCTCAAGTGTTGCTCATGTTCCTCAAGGCTCTTAGAGTACACCAAAATATCGTCGATAAACACTATGAAGAATTTGTCCAAATACTCATTAAATACCCTGTTCATCAAGTCCATGAAAGCAGCTGGAGCATTGGTTAGACCAAACGGCATCACTGTGAATTCATAGTGACCATAGCGCGTCCTAAAAGCCGTCTTCGGTACATCCTCCTTTTTTATCCTTAGCTGGTGGTATCCCGTACTTAGGTCGATCTTGGAGAATACCGAAGCTCCTTGAAGTTGGTCAAACAAGTCGTCAATCCTTGGCCAAGGATACTTGTTCTTGATTGTCACCTGGTTGAGCTGACGGTAGTCGATGCATAGACGAAGTGATCCATCCTTTTTCTTCACAAACAAAATAGGCGCTCCCCGAGGAGATGCACTTGGACGGATGTATCCTTTATCCAACAACTCATGTATCTGTACCTTCATTTCCTTGAGTTCCGACAATGCCATTCGATACGGTGCCTTTGAGATTGGCTCCGTACTAGGGGCTAACTCAACCACAAACTCTATTTCCCTTTCCGAAGGCAATCCAGGTAACTCCTTCGAAAAAACATCGGGGAACTCCCTTACTACAGCAATATCCTCCAACCTTAACTCCTCAGCCAACACATCTACAATAGACGCCAAATAACCTTGGCAACCTCCATCCAACAACCGAGTCGCTTCTAGCGACAAAACTAAGGGGATTGAAGTTCCCCCTCGGTTCCCAACAAACTTGAAACTAACCCCATTCAATGGGTCAAACAGGATAGTCTTACTATGACAATCCAAAACAGCTCTTTACTCAGTGAGCTAGTCCATACCAACAATGATATCAAAATCAAACATAGCTAGCACAACCAGATTTATCCTTCCCTCATGACCATCTACAAGTAGCCTACAATCAGGACATCCTACTGCAGCCATAATATTATCCTTAAGCGGTGTAGATATCCTAATAATCGATCTCAATGGTTTTGTACTCATGCCAGCTAGTTTAACGAACTGTGCAGCAACAAAGGAGTGGGAAGCTCCTGAATCAAACAATGCATAAGCTACTTGGTTATGCAATAAGACTATACTTGAAACGGTCGGCGAATCTTTCGCCTCTTCACGGGTGACAGCATACACCCTTCCCTGCACTGGCGGTCGGTTTTGAAAGTTCTGCGGAACATTCCCTAGCATCTGACCTCCCTGCTACAACTGTCCTCCCATCTGTCTCTGAAGACAATCTCTGACTTGGTGGCCATGCCTGCCACAACCAAAACACGCACCTGACCTCCTTGGGCACGGGCCAGACCCATGCTTCAGTCGACAAATCGGGCACACGATGTTGGAGCAGAATGTCGACTTCCCAACAATATTCTTTCTGTTCGGTGGAATGGGATACCTATTACCCATCATTGGTCCTTTACCGAACCTTCGGTTATCCCTCACAACAGGAGCGAACCGCGGTCCAGAAGCGGTTGCCCTTTCAGCAACATCCCTTTCTACTAGTTGAGCTCTCTCATACAGCTCATTGTAATTCCTCAGGTTGAACGGCACTAACACGCTCCTGATCTCTGGCTTCAACCCATCTCTGAACCTCCTCGCCCTATCTTCAGGGTTCTCCACCATCCTCGATGCATACTTGGACAGTTCGGCAAACTTTACCTCATATTGATCCATCGATGACTGATTCTGGCGAAGATGCAGAAATTCATCCATCTTCTGCTCTCACGCACAATCTGAGAAGTACTTTCCGTTGAAGGCTTCCGCGAAGGCACCCCACTCCGGGATCGCACCCTCGGGAAACACACTTCCTTGCCTGGCCTTCCACCACGATCTAGCGTTACCCTGCAGTTGGTAGACAGCCAGCGTCATTTTCTCCTCCTCAGAACATCCTAACAAGGCGAAGGCCTTCTCCAAATCCTCCATCCATGAGGTCGTAGCCTCTGGGTCACCAGTTCCCGAAAATCTCGGTGGTTTGAGCTTCAAAAACTATTTTACCAATCTGTGAGCCTGCAGTCTACGGATCCCATCTTTAGCTAACGGACCCTCCTGTGGAATGGCGGCTGCAGCTTGGTTCCTCATTTGCTGCCCCATCAGATTACCCATGGCTTCCAAAGCTTGCAGGATCCCATCCACTCGAGGATCTGCATGAACTGCCCCTCCTCTGGGCATTTTCGGTTCATCCACCCTACCTACTCTGGGTCTCGCTCGGGCGGCCCTTCCTCTACCTCTGCGCGCTGCAGGAACGCGGTTCTCAACCGCTTCAGGAATAACTGGAGCTACCCTTTCCCTGGGTACTCCCGAGACACGATCCCTTTCCATTTCGGGATCCACCTAAGTTGCCCTACCTCGGGGCGCTCTCCGACTACGGCTGCTCATTCTGCAGGACCGTAAGGACTCATGCTCACCCAAAGCAACACATAATGAGAACTCAGGTTTACTACTAAACAACATCAAGAAGCAAACACAAACATAGGGTTTCAATCCTATTGACTATCCAAAACCCATCGCACCTTATTACTCCACAAACCATGCTCTGATACCAAAACGGGGATGTCACACCCGAACCCCGGGCGCGCGACTATCCCTTCCAAACGTCAGGTTAAAGGATGATATCTCAGGCACATCATCGACCCATTTCTTTTATCTTATAATTAAGCACATGCGGAAGCGATAACAACCCCAGACAACATACAATAGGGATAGATAAAAAGGAGATACAACAAACCACAACAACCTTTTATTTATAAACCTGATTAGTCCATAACAAAAACACATAATACATAGGTCCACCTTGGACCGAACCCTTAGACCCATAAAAAGATATCGGATCGGGTCAGGGTGCACTACAGCCGATACACTACTCCTACACTACTGACTATATACAACACGGCCTCCAAAAGCTCCCCTGCGAACCAACTTGCACTCCGGGCTAACGACACCGGGTCAACCTTGGTATCCAGGCGGCGAATCAGGGTCTTCCTCTCCAGAGCTCGGATCTGGTTCCTCGACCTCCACGTCCGACATATCAAAATCCATCATGTCCCATGTCTGAATGATTGGTCCCGCACTCGAGGGTACCTCAAACCCTCGAATCGGTCCTATGAGAGAACCAGCCTGACGCACGTACCAGGCCTTGAAAAGGTGTGCCACATAGTGTGGCAACCCCTCATCGACCGAGACGGTGGTCATGTGTTGCTCCCAAACGTCGTCAGAATTGGCGACGTGACAGTAATGAAGTACCGTGGTTAGGTCCACAGGAACGCCAAACCTAACATGGCGCGCGGCCATCTCGAAGACCTGAAAGGCGATCAGCTAAAGCGCATGAGATATGAATCTCAGCGGGTCAACGCCTAAGTCCGATTAGGACGTTGATTCTCCCAAGCAGTCTAACAAATCTGCCGAACTAATCCAACACCCAAAGAACAATCACATGCAACTTACCTCTCCTTGAGCCATACGACGTATATAACATGGCAGGGAAATAAGCAGTCAATCAGTCAATCAGCCAGAACATTCAGCCAAATTCATGCACAATGCAACAAGCGCGTTCTGGTCATCAGCAGCCAAGAGATACTCCACTCTCGCCGTAGCACAGCCTTACTACTAGTACTCTTCCGGATTAACCGGGCGTCGTCCTAGTAAGTTACAGCGACAGCATCCGATAGCTCCATCAAATTCCTTAAGGCGAGCACACCAGGAATCATTCCACAAAGGACTACGAACCAACACAAGTTGCGACCAGCATCTCATCAATCGTGTAATCCGAACTATCCGTCGCCGGCACGGACGGACAGGCAATCAATAAGCCGTGGAATTCCGGACGTACGTTGCCGGCAGACAGACTTATCAGGCAGCGACCCATGCCAACAAGGGTATCGCCCGTGTCCCCAGTTACGTTAGGGTGACACAATTAAAACCATGCGTGACCTCGCATTTAACACCGGCTCTCAAGCCAAATCTCATTTTCGATGCAATCATACTCACATCATGATCAAACTTGGCCCACGGCCATTTTCGTGTTAAATATCACAATTTGTCACGCGAATAATCAATTCCCATTAAACATGGCATTTCGACACTAGTGTGATCATTTAGCATTTAAGCGCAATCAACACTCAGTCCGATCCACGATCAGACACCATGAATTATTGGGCACAACAAATAGGCAATTAACTATGGTAACTATTCCACCTAACCATGGGTAATCCAACTAACCACAACAGTTAATTAATCTACCACAGTAACTAATTAATTTAACAATGGTAACTACTTAATCTAATCACAGTTAACTATCTAACCACGGTAACTATCTATTAACTGTGGTAACTAACTAATCAACCTATTAAGTGCAATGCCTAATCAGGGATTAGGGTTAACTCACTAATTAACTGGCGGCGACAGTTGGCGGCGATCGACGATGGGCGGCGGCGGTGGCAGTCCCACGGACTCATCTCGACGATCCGGACGCAATCACGGTGTCGGTTTTCGAAGGCGACACTCGGACGACGACGAACGAACACTGGATAGCAGCTGTTCTCGCGGCCAAAAAAACGACGACGGCCTCGGCGAACGGGCGGCAAGCTCGATGTAGCTTCGGTGGAGGTCCGGCGGGGCGGCTAGAGCTCTGGCGGGGCTGAACAAGCGACAACGATGCACGGCGGAGCTTGGACAACGGCTGAACAGCGGCGGCTTGGGCGGCGGGAGGCTCGACAGGGCACGGCCGAGCGGCGACGGACTAGGCGCGGCCGACGGCGGTGCGGCGTGAGCGGCGGACGTCGGTGGAACGGCGGGTGGCTCGGCGACGACGAAGATGAGGTGATGAAGATGATGAAGGTGAAGTGTGCGTGAAAATGGAGGGGGAAGGGGGCTGCCGTGGGTGAGGAGAGAGAGTAGGAAGAGAGAGAAAAGTGATCTTTGAGGGTAAAAAGGTAATTTCCAAGGTCCAAGGGCAATTTGGTAAATTCTCAATACAAAAAGCAAGATTTGACTTGCCATAAATGAGGTGGGTCCCACGATCATTCGGTATTAATTGTTTCTAGCGTATATGAATAATATCTGAGGGTATTTCGGTAATCTGACGATTTAGGATTGGTTCAAAATATTTGGTTCAGGGTTGGCAGGGCGCGAAGGAATTCAGCGAGAATTAATTACTACGCGACTAAACTAATCGAACTACAATTAACTACGCTTCAATCGTCGATCAACGTCGTTTAGATTGAACGATTCCGCGTCCGATAAATGTCACTAAATTCCAACAGTTCAATATTATTTATTTAATAGGCCTTGAAATTGGGACGTCACAAAGAGATACCCCACTCTCGCCATAGAACAGCCTCACTGCTAGTACTCTTTCGGATTAACCGGGAGTCGTCCTATTACGTTACAGCGACGGCATCCGATAGCTCCCTCTAATTCTCTAAGGCGAGCATACTAGGAATAATTCCAGGAGGGACTACGGACCAACACATGTTGCGACCGGCATCTAACCAACCGTGGTAATCCGGACTATCCGTCGTCGGCACGGACTGACAGGCAACCAATAAGCCGAGGAATCCCGGACTATACGTCGTCGGCACACAGAATTATTAGGCAGCGATATATGCCAACAAGGGTATCGCTCGTGTCCCCAATTACGTTAGGGTGACACAATCAAAGCCATCACGTGACCCCGCATTCATCACAAGCACTCAAGCCAATTCTCATTCTCAATGCAATCACACTCACATCATGATCAAAACCCGGCCTGTGGCCATTTTCATGTTCAAAACCACAATTGGTCACGCGAATAGTCAATTTCAATTTAACATAGCATCTCGACACTAGTGTGATCATTCAGCAATTAAGCGCAATCAACACTCAGTCCGATCCACGATCAGACACAAATAATTATCGGGCACAGCAAAATAGGCAATTAACCATGGTAACTATTCTAGCTAACCATGATTAATTCTACTAGCCACATCAATTAATTAATCTACCACGGTAACTATTCACTAACCATAGTAACTATTTCATCTAACCACAATTAACTATCTAACCACGATAACTATCTAATTAATTGCGGTAACTATCTAATTAATTATAGTGACTAACTAATTAAACTACTAAGTGCAATTAACTGCCTAATCAGAGATTAGGGGTTAACTCACTTCGATAACTAGCGGCGACGGTCGGCGGTGGCGGTGAAATTTCCCGGCGACGATCCCACGGACTCGTCTCGACGATCCGGACGCAATCGCGACGACGGTTTGCGAAGGCGAAACACGGACGACGGTGAACCAGGGCTGGACAGTGGCTGGTCTCGCGGCCAAACGATGACGACGGACTCGGCGAGCGGGCGGAGGACTCGGCGAGTGGGCGGAGGACTCGGTGAGGCGGGCGACGGACTCGGCGAGCGGGCTGCTCGACGGCGGTAGCGGCTGAACGGCGGTAGAACAGTGGCTGGACAGAGGCGATTTGGGCGGCACGGGGCTCGGCTGGGAACGGCGAGCGGTGGCTAGGCAAGGCGCGGTGGACGGCGGCGCGGCGCGAGCGGCAGACGGCGGTGGTTCACGGCTGCGACGAAGATGAAGAAGATGAGGTGAAGATGAAGATGGGGTGATCGTGAGATGCAAGGGGGAAGGGGGTGGTTACCGTGAGGTTCCAAGAGAGGAGAGAGAAAGGGAAGAGAGAGAGGAGAGAGAATGAGAAGAGAGAGAAAATGCTCTTAGGGGCATTTTGGTAAATTGCCAAAGTCAAAAGTCAAAAAGGAGATTTGACTAGCATTTATGAGGTGAGTCCCACGAGTCAATCGGTATTAATTGTTTCTGGCGTATATGAATAATATCTGAGGGTATTTCGGTAATCTGACAAATTAGGACTGGTTTAGGATATTTGGTTCAGGATCGGGTGCGGGCGCGAAAGAATTCGGCGAGAATTATCTACGGTTCGACTAACTAATCGAACTACAATTATCTACGCTTCAGTCGACGATCAACGTCCTGTAGATTGAACGATTCCGCGTCCGATAAATGTCACTCAATTCCAAGAATCCCAATATTATTCATTTAATAAGCCTTGAAATTTCGGGACGTCACAACTCTTCCCCCCTTGGGAAATTTCATCCCCGAAATTAAAATATTACACCACTTCAAAAAGAAAAGGGTACCGTCTCTTCATTGACTCTTCACTTTCCCACATCGCTCCCTCGGTCCCATGGTGTTGCCAAACAACCTTCACCAACGGGATTGTCTTGTTTCGCAGAACCTGCTCTTTCCTATGTTCGATCCTCACCGGACGTTCCACGTACAATACACGCTCATCCACTTCAATCTCTTCAAAACTCAGGACGTGAGCTGGATCCGGTTCGTACTTTCTCAACATAGATACATGGAATACGTCATGTACCTGAGCAAGTCTCGACGGCAACGCGAGACGATAAGCCAGATTTCCAATCCGCTCTAAGATCTCGAACAGCCAAACATATCTCGGGCTCAACTTTCCCTTCTTGCCAAATGAGATGTCCCTCTCATAGATGACACCTTTAAAAAGACATGATCGTCGACCTGAAACTCCAACGGTCTGCGTCGCTTGTCGGCGTAACTCTTCTAGCGGCTCTGAGCTGTCCTTAGCCTCTCTATAATGATTTTAACTGTATCCAATGACTGTTGCACTAACTCGGGACCGGTGATTTCCTTTCACCAACCTTGTCCCAATAGACTGGCGTTCTACAAGGCCTGCCATACAACGCTTCGAAAGGTGCCATCTTAATACTCTGCTGATAGTTGTTGTTGTAGGCGAATTCGACCAAATGAAGCTACTCTTCCCAGTTGCCTCTGAAATCCAACACACATGCCCGCAACATGTCCTCAAGCATCTGAATCGTCCTTTTAGACTGGCCATCCGTCTGCAGATGATAAGCAGTACTAAACTGTAGCTTCGTTCCCAACGCAGTCTGCAAGCTTTTCCAAAAGGTAGAAGTGAACCTAGGATCACGATCCGACGTGATAATTACTGGCACACCATGCAGACGTACTATCAGGGGCACATACAAATCTGCCAACCTATCTAGAGAAAAATCCTTTCGCACCATAATGAAGTGCGCAGACTTCGTCAATCTATCCACTATGATCCAAATTGAATCGTTGCCCCTTTGGCTCCTCGGCAAACTTATTACGAAATCCATCGTGATGTGCTCCCACTTCCATTCCGAAATCTCAAGCGGCTATAACAACCCTCCAGGCTTATAATGTTGCTCTTTGACCTACTGACACGTTAGACATTTCGCCACATGCTTGGCTATGTCAACCTTCATGCCACTCCACCAAAAGTACTGCCTCAGGTTCTGATACATCTTCGTACTACCCGGATGAACACTGTAGCTGCTACGATGTGCCTCCGACAAGATTTCTTCCCCAAGACTCTCATCAGCCGGCATACACAAACGCCCTCGAAACCTTAATATTCCATCCTCAGCTACCTGAAAATCCTCTTTCCTCTTCTCTGAGCTCTCTTGAAGGACTTTCTAAATGGTAGGATCCGTTGATTGCAATATCTTAATCCTCGCTTGCACCTCCAGCTCGATTCTCAACGTAGCCATCAAACTTGACAGACGGCCTACTTCCAACTTAAACTCTGAGTCTCGCACCTCTTCCAGAAGACACCACTCCCGGATCATCAACTAGGCAATTGTCGACTTTCGACTTAGCGCATCAGTAACTTTGTTAGCCTTTCCCGGATGGTACAAGATCTCGCAGTCATGATCCTTAAGAAGTTCCATCCAACGGTGCTGCCTCATGTTTAGCTCCTTCTGAGAGAACAGATACTTTAGACTTTGATGATCGGTGTAGACTTGGAACCTTTCTCCTACCAGGTAGTGTCTCCAAATCTTAAGGGCAAACACAATCGCTGCTAACTCTAGATCGTGCGTCGGATAATTCAACTCGTGCGGTCTCAACTGACGAGAAGCGTATGCAACTACTCTCCCATGTTGCATAAGTACACAGCCTAGTCCCTTGAAGGATGCATCGCTGTAAATCTCATAACCTCCAGAACCCGACGGTATTGTCAAAACAGGAGCCGTAGTTAGCATCTGCTTAAGCTCTTGGAAACTACGCTCGCACTTATCTGTCCACTCAAATTTCTCGTCCTTCTTCAGTAGGCGTGTCAAAGGCAAGGCTATCGCGGAGAACCTTTCCACGAAACGTCTATAGTAGCCTGCTAAACTCAAGAAACTCCGAACTTCTATCACTGACGTCGGTCTCAGACAATCCATGACCGCTTCAATCTTGGTTGGGTCTACAGATATTCCTTCTCCAGAAATTATGTGACCAAGAAAGGCTACGCGAGCTAGCCAGAACTCGCACTTGCTAAACTTAGCAAACAACTGGTGTTTCCGAAGAGTTTCAAACACTGTCCTCAAGTGTTGCTCATGTTCCTCATGGCTCTTAGAGTACACCAAGATATCGTCAATAAACACTATGACGAATTTGTCCAAATACTCACTGAATACCCTGTTCATCAAGTCCATGAAAGCAGCTGGAGCATTGGTTAGACCAAATGGCATCACTGTAAACTCATAGTGACCATAGCGCGTCCTAAAAGCCGTCTTCGGTACATCCTCCTTTTTTATCCTTAGCTGGTGGTATCCCGTCCTTAGGCCGATCTTGGAGAATACCGAAGCTCCATGAAGTTGGTCGAACAGATCGTCGATCCTTGGCAACGGATACTTATTCTTGATTATCACCTGGTTGAGCTGACGGTAGTCGTGCACAGACGAAGTGATCCATCCTTTTTCCTCACAAACAAAATAGGCGTTCCCCACGGAGATGTACTTGGACAATATATCCTTTATCCAACAATTCCTGCATCTGTACCTTCAGTTCCTTGAGCTCCGATAACGCCATCCGATATGGTGCCTTTGAGATTAGCTCCGTACCAAGGGCTAACTCAACCACGAATTCTATTTCCCTTTCCAGCGGTAAGCCAGGCAACTCTTTAGGAAAGACGTCAGGGAACTCCCTTACTACAGCAATATCCTCCAGCCTTAACTCCTCAGCCAACACATCAACAATGGACGCCAAATAACCTTGGCAACCACCATCCAACAACCGAGTCGCTTCCAGCGATGAAACTAAGGGGATTGAAGTTTGCCCTTGGTTCCCAACAAACTTGAAACTAACCCCATTCATTAGGTTAAACAGGATAGTCTTACTATGACAATCCAAAAAAGCTCTTTGCTCAATGAGCCAGTCCACACCAACAATAATATTGAAATCAAACATAGCTAGCACAGCCAAATTTATCCTTCCCTCTTGATCATCTACAACCAGCCTATAATCAGGACATCCTACTGCAGCTATAACATTATCCTTAAGCGGTGTAGATATCCTAAAAAATGATCTCAATGGTTCTGTACTTATGCTAGCTAGCTTAACGAACTGATCAGCAACAAAGGAGTGGGAAGCTCCAAAATCAAATAATGCATAAGCTACTTGGTTATGCAAGAAGACCGTACTTGAAACGATCGGCGAATCCCTCGCCTCTTCCCGTGTGACAGCATACACCCTTCCTTGTACTGGCGGTCGATTTTGAAAGTTCTGCGGAACGCTCCCTCGCATTTGACCTCCCTGCTGCAACTGTCCTCCCAATCTGTCTTTGAGGACAATCTCTAACTTGGTGGCCATGCCTGCCACAACCGAAACAAGCACCTGACCTCCTTGGGCACGGGGCAGACCCATGCTTCTGTCGGTAAATCGGGCACACGATGTCGGGGCGAAATGTCGACTTCCCAATGGCATTCTTTCTATTAGGCGGGATGGGATACCTATTACCCATCATTGGTCCTTTATCGAACCTTCGGTTATCCCTCATAACAGGAACGAACCGTGGTCCAGATGCGGTTGCCCTTTCAGCAACATCCCTTTCCACCAGCTGAGCTCTCTCATACAGCTCATTGTAGTCTCTTAGGTTGAACGGCACTAACACGCTCTTGATCTCGGGCTTCAACCCATCTCTGAACCTCCTCGCCGTATCCTCAGGGTTATTCACCATCCTCGATGCATACTTGGACAGTTCGGTAAACTTTGCCTCATATTAATCCACTGATGACTAATTTTGGTGAAGATGCAGAAATTCATCCATCTTCTGCTTTCGTGCACAATCTGAGAAGTACTTTTCATTGAAGGCTTCCGCGAAGGTGCTCCACTCCGGGACTACACCCTCGGGAAACACACTTCCTTGCGTAGCCTTCCACCACGAGTTAGCGTTACCCTGTAGTTGGTAAATAGCCAGCGTTACTTTCTCTTCCTCAGAACATCCTAACAAGGCGAAAGCCTTCTCCAAATCCTCAATCCATGAGGTTGCAGCCTCCGAGTCACCAATTCCCAAAAACCTCGGCGGTTTGAGCTTTAGAAACTGTTCTACCATTCTGTGAGTCTGCGGTCTGGGGATCCTGTCTTTAGCTAACGGACCCTCCTGTGGAATGGCAGCTGCAGCTTGGTTCCTCATTTGTTGCCCCATCAGGTTCCCCATGGTTTCCAAGGCTTGCAGGATCCCGTCCACTCGGGGATCTGCATGAACTACCCCTTCTCTGGGCATTTTCGGTTCATCCACCCTACCCACTCTAGGTCTAGCTTGGGCGGCCCTTCCTCTGCGCGCTGTAGGAATGCGGTTCTCAACCACCTCAAGAATAACTGGAGCTACCCTTTCCCTGGGTACTCCCGGAACACGATCCCTTTCCATTTAGGGATTCACCTAAGTTGCCCTACCTAGGGGCGCTCTCCGACTACGGCTGCTCATTCTGTAGGACCGTAAGGACTCCTGCTCGCCCAAGGCAACACGTAATGTGAGCTCAGATTTACCACTAAACAATAATCAAGTAGTAAACACAAGCACAGGGTTTCAATCCTACTAACTATCACAAACCCAGCGCACCTTATTACTCCACAAGTTATGCTCTGATACCAAAACGGGGATGTCACACCCAGAACCCCGGGCGTGCAAACATCCATTCCAAACGTTAGGTCAAAGGATGATATTCCAGGCACATCATCGACCTATTTGCTTTTATCTTATAATTATGCACAGGCAGAAGCAACAACAACCCTTGACAATAAATCAATAGGGATAGAAAAGCAGGAGATGCAACAACAACAACAACAACATTTTATTTATAAGCCTGATTAGTTCACAAGAAAACATTACTGTACAAGTCCATCTTTGGACCGATCCCTTAGACCCACAAAAAGATACCGGGTCGGGTCAGGGGCATACTACAGCCGATACACTACTGCTACACTACCAGCTATCAACAAGGGGGCCTCCAAAAGCTCCTCCACAGCTCAACTCACACCCTGGGTTAATGACACCGGGTCAACCTGGCGCACTGCCATTGCGAGAACCTGAAAGGCGATCAGCCCAAAGCACATGAGATATGAATCTCAACGAGTGAACGCCTAAGTCCGATTAGGACGTTGATTCACCCAAGCGATCTAACAATTCTAGCGAACTAAGCCCAACATCCGAAGGACAACCACATGCAACGTACCTCGTCTTGAGCCATACGACAGAGAAATCATGGTAATGAATAAATAACAAATCAGTCACTCAACCAGAACACTCAGCCAAAGATCATGCACAATGCAACAAGCGTGTTCCGATCATCACGGCCAAAAGATACCCCACTCTCGCCATAGTACAGCCTCACTGTTAGTACTCCTCTGGATTAATCGGGCGTCGTCATACTACGTTATAGCGACGGCATCCGATAGCTCCCTCAAATTCCCTAAGGCGAGCATACTCGGAATAATTTCATGAGGGACTACGGATCAACACAAGTTACGACCGGCATCTAATCAACCGTGGTAATCCGGACTATCCGTCGAAAAGAAGATTGGACACCTTATTTCCCTCCTGGATGTGGAACCTCAGGTCGCCCTGGTCAAAGCTTTGGCCCATTTTTGGAACCCGAAGACATCCACCTTTGTTTTTGGTGAACTTGAGTTAACCCCGACTTTAGAGGAGTTTGATGTCATCATAGGTAGGGCGGGCTCGCCAGGGTTCGCTAGGCCATCAGTCATCCTTGATCCTGTGACTACTCTGAGTCAGTTCCTAGAGGTCGAATCTTCTGAGATCTGTGATGTCTTAAAGGGTAATTCGAATGCCCTGCCACTGTCCTACCTAGAACACTATGTTAGTAACCTACCTACTAGGTCATACCTCCGAGATGCTAAAGTGTTCGTTCTAGTGTTCTTTGGATTTGTCATCTTTCCCTTTACCAAGAAGACAATGATCCCTCGCGTTGCTATTGTAGCCTCCCAATTCAATGGGTTCACAAACATGATTCTCGCCGAGACCTTCATTTCACTTAACCACTTTAAAGAAAAGGGTAGTGGGATTCTTAGAGCCCCGATAGGTATGCTCCAGGTCTGGTTCTTGTCCCACCTAAAAGAATTCGGAAAACATATGCTCGTGCCCGAGTTGTCTGAGTTTAGTCATCCTCTTGCTAAGTTTCTGCGTATTCAAAAAATCATGCGCTCCTGGAGTTTTCCATCTTGGTTTCATTTTCTGAAAGGTCTTACCCTTAACCAAATCACGTGGCAAACTGCTTGGATACGTTTCCCTAGGGCCTGTCTATCATGTAGAGATGATGAATACATCCCGCTACTTAGACTCACTGGGTCCACTTCAATTGTCCTCTTAGAGTCGCCCGACAGCTCCGAGTCCTCCAAGACATCCCCCCCTCTGAAGTTGGGTTTATATCATCTTGACTTTTGCAAAGAGTTCGTCAAAGGGAACCAGGCCGAAAGCTTGGAAGAAGAAATCTAGCACATCCAGGGTTTACTCTACTATTGCTCGCCGAAAGATATTGACTGGGCTACCGAGCTGGAAGGAGAAATCAAGATGTACCATGCCACAGTGAACTATATTCGCCGCCAGGTCGAGCCGGAGCTCAAAATAGTCCTTCCTTATGTCGCTCTAAGCCCGACGCCTAAGGAGACCATGATGGCTCGTATTATTAGTGAGAGAGACGAGGCCTTAGATGAAGTGGAACGTCTTACCCAAGAGAACAAACGCCTTCGTACTGCAAGGAAGTCCACCTGGAGAGCCGAAGCCTTGAGTACTTCGCATCAATAGATTTCTTTTGTGCACTAGGTGGGTTATGTAACTTTATTTGTGAGTGTGGTAATAAAACTATCGTTTCTATGGACAGATGTATATAAACCTTTCCTTCACCAAGCAACCTTTCCTTCACCAAGCTAGGCTGTAATTGGTGAAGTCTCTCTTTTGTACTCGCCTAGTTGAATGTAAATGGGGGCATTTTGAACAATCATCGTATGTTACTCCTTTAAAATGTCATATTTTTCATTTTTGCTGAAACATTGATGCAAGAATTAGAACTCCATTGAGTATCCCTCATCTCGGTTTCATCATGAATGAAATATGAATTTAAAGGTTTTTATACATTGTCTTCATTACTTTTCTCCATACTAACTATTCCAAGCCTTCAACGGGTAAAAATCACGAAGTTCAAACATTTGCCTTACCGTACTCGGTCCCGGGTCCCCCAAATGGAGCATGAAGCACAAAACCCCGGTGCAACCGCCCTCGCAGAAGTTCGTGTATTTAGACAGGTGATTACATAGCTTGCTCAGGAAATGAGGATGCTGCCATAGCGCAATTCAAATCCAGTCGTGCCGATCGATGTACCTGACCCTGTCGACGAGAATTATGGGGCCGAGATCATCGAAGGGATGCCAATTCCTATTCCTGTACCAATTGATCTCGATCCCATAACTACTGCCATCTCGGCCCAATTGGAGGAGCAAGCTAGGCAAAGGTTTTCCCAACTCGAACTGGAATTCAAGAACAAGCACGATCGTGAAGCAATCGGAGATTTGTCTCAGTTTGCCGGGATTGAATTCCCGAAAAAATTCAAGGTGCCTGACTTCTCGAAGTATGCTGGGACAAGCGATCCTAGAGCACACCTTAAGAACTATGTCAACAGAATGGGTCCATGTGTCAACAATGTCCCTTTGCTGACTCAGACTTTCCAAAGCAGTCTGGAAGGAGTAGCCCTCCGTTGGTACCTGGATTTGAATGCAGATAAGATTGAAAGATGGGAGGAATTGGCCAGATTATTTGTGGATCATTACCAGTATAACACAGATATGGCTCCAACACGCGATGCTCTATCACAAACAGAGAAGAAGAGAGATGAAACGTTTTGGGCATTCGCCTAGAGATGGCGTGCGTTAGCAGCTGAAGTCCGCCCGCCCCTCGAAGAAAGCGAACTGCTGGACCACTTCTTAAAGGCCCTCCCTAACAAGTTTTACCATAAACTGGTTTGTTCAGGATGTCAAAGTTTCCCACAACTAGTTGCAGTGGGTGAACAAATCGAGAGTGGTATGCACTCGAGGAGAATTGTTGAAGGGGCAAGCCGGAGACCTATGGCAAAGAAGGAGAAAGAAATGGAAATCGCCTTCGTACTAAACCTGCCTGCAACGGAGCGCGCCACCCCGTCCTCATCGGGTTCCTCGACCCCTTATTTCAAGGGTTATCAAAACAGTCAACCTAGAAAGCTGTTTACTCCACTCCCTAGGCCCTTGTCTCAACTACTACCAATATTGTTGGCCAAACATCTAGTGGCCAAAGAAGTAGCTCAGGATCCTCTCCCGAACTATTTCGGATTTGACCCATCGAAGTCCTGCGTGTACCATATGGGCGAAAGAGGGCATGATGTTGACAATTGCTTCATCCTTAGGCTTAAGGTCCAAAATCTGCTTGATCGAAAAATACTTTCGTTTAAGAATTCTGAGCCTAATATCCAGCAAAACCCTTTGCCAGCGCATCCTCAGAATGTTGGGATGGTTTTCGAGGATAAGGGTCCTTCTAGCCAGAAGTTGCGAGTAAACATCTCTCGATTATATGAAGTCCTGATTTTAGCTGGACATTATGACGTGGAGGATGTCACTATTCAGGAGAAACAAGCCCGTATCCATGAAATGGTCCAGATGGGCACGTTACAACTTCCCCGAAATAAACTCCCTAATCTCTCGTTGACGACGTCCCGCGTCATCCGTCACCAAGGATTGCCCTTCCCCGAGCCTGAAGAAGATTTTGCTGGAACAGAGACTGGTAACCTCCCGGCCGAACCAGAGGACCTCGACGAATCTGACACGTCATCGACTGGGTGGCCCGATGAGCATGGATCCGATACTAATTTCTTAGAAGACGGGGGCCAATGGGATCGTGAATTTTTTAGAGCTGCTATTCAAAATGGTGAAGTGATAGACACCCTAGGGCAGCCTAGTGACAGATATGATTTTATGGTACTTTATTCACCTCCTCTTTGGTTTTTCCAAGAGCACATGCCCGAGACTCGAGCCCATTGGGATGACTGGGATGATGACTACGACACACCTGACGCCAGTGATGGGGTTACTCCTCCAACTCCATTGCTTACGACCATTGATGCTGAAGACGTTGCTCTAGAAGGTTGGGAGGATATAGCAATAGCATCGAACCCTGATGAATTGACCATTGCTGTAATAACGCCCCTAGTCGTTGATCTAACAGCCAAAGATGATCTATATAGGTATCTGGAAGAGGACACGAGACATTCGCTCATCGATTTATTTTCCCCAGAGTTCATCAAGATGGAAGCCGATTTAAATGCCAGTATGGATCGCTATGGTAGCAATTTTTGGCAGATTATGATCGACACACCACCTGTAGGGGGAGAGGATGGTTTCCTATTTAGCGAGCCACCCCAGTCGGTTGATGTCGAGTCTGCTCCCTGGGAATACAAGGCAGTAGCCCCATGGAGTTATGATGCGACAGCCCCGTTGGACCATAATTCGATGGCCCCATTTGACTATAATGCATGGGATTACAATGCAGGCGGAGTCGATTCAGTTACCCGAACAGGCCATTCTTATGCACCTCCAGGGCCGTTTGAAAAGAAACCTGTAATTGAAAAGAAGCCTGTAACTGATAAGGAGGCCGAGCAGCTCCTGTCGATAGTAAAAACCAGCGAATTTTCAGTCGTGGATCAATTGAGAAAGGTGCCTGCCCAAATTTCAATCCTGGACTTGTTTCGAACCTCAGATAAACATAAGGAGGCCCTCCTGAAGGTCCTTGGAGAAGTCCATGTACTAGAAACAACCAATGAAACTCAGCTAGGAGAGTTCGTCGGGTCCATCCTGCTTAAGGACCAAATATCTTTTGCTGATGAAGACCTTCCCCCTGGTGACTGCTCACACTCAGATGTGCTGCATATCTCCGTGAAGTGTCGCGGAAGGATGGTATCAAGAGTCCTGATTGATAATGGGTCTTCAGTTAATATTTGCCCGTTAATCACCCTCCGTCGGATCGATTTTGATGAGTCAAAGATGCGCGCGTCAAGCTTGTACATCCGTACATTCGACAGCGTGAAGAAAGATGTTCTAGGTGAGGTAGAATTGGAACTTCTGGTCGGACTAGCTACCTTTCGGGTCACCTTTCAGGTCCTAGATATCCCTCCTTCTTTCAACTTATTACTGGGAAGGCCCTGGATACACATGGCTAGAGCTGTACCATCAAGTCTGCACCAGAAAATCAAATTCGTTGATAATAGCCAGCTGATAACAATATATGGGGAATCTGATATGGAAATCTCAGAGAGCGTAGCAATCCCATACATCGAGCCTAGAGGGAGCCAAGAGGCAAGCTACCACACTTTCGAACTGGTGTCTACCGTTCGCGTTCCAGAGGGTACGGCTATACGATCCCCAAAGATGTCTGGACCATCACTCATGTCCAGCCGGGTTCTACTCCAACATGGCTATATACCTGGACGTGGGCTGGGACTGCATGGCCAAGGAATCACAGAGCCCATCAAGGCACATCAAAAGCTCGGCAGAGGAGGTTTAGGGTACGACCCACGACACGGTCGAAAGGGCCAAGGAGTCCGAAGCTGCCTTAGTGATAACTGGGATCGCATGACATACACAAGCGATAGTACTACTGTTAAGGACTTGTATTGTAATACTCCTATTGAAAAGGTGTTCGTTGGCCCAGCTAGGATGCTGCATGAGGAGGAGATCGTCATGTATGATATAGCCAAGCTGTTTGAGGAGTTCTTTGTGTGTCACCTTGGGACCCGATATAGTTGAATCATCGGGAGTTTCTGTTAAACCTCCAGAGTAGGGTCGTTCGTTCCTTTATGTTTTGAGATGTACATATGTCTTTTACGACCGTCTCCCGTACATGGGATTCCTGACTGCACTAATGTGAATTATTTTTTGGACCTCTAGACCTAGAGCCATGGGTCTAAGGTTGTACATGGTGTAATGCGGCTCCCTGATTTAATTAAAAAGCATTGCTTTGTTAAGGATGTGTGAAAGTACATGCCAGTCCTATGCCGATCCCAGTATAATCCCGAGGGCTGGACTTTCACACGCATCCTGAGTTCGAAGAATTTCCCAAAAGCCTTTCAAGTTTGATGAAATGAGGGCATATCCGAAGGCTTCTTGTTGAAAAATCATTCCAAAATGCTTTCAAAAATCACACGTTTTGCACCTATTATCTGTATTAAAGTTTGCTAACCCTTCTGCATCACGTCTCAGGCATAACATTCTGCATATTGATGAGAATACATGTGATTCGGATTCACCAAAAAGCAATTCCTTGGACTCAGACAGTGATAGTGAAAGTCCAAATACGATCGAATTCGAATGGAATTGCTAGGAGGAGCCGAAACCCATGTCGGCCGAACCAACAGTAACGGTAAATCTGGGTAGCGCAGACTGTGTTAGAGAAATTAAAATCGGGGCAGGGTTACAAGAAACAGAAGCCGTTAGATTAGTTGACCTTCTCCGAAAGTTTCAAGATGTGTTCGCGTGGTCTTACACCGATATGTCGGGCTTAGACCCCGAGGTTGTGCAACATGCATTATCGACGAACCCGAACATACAGCCAAAGAAGCAGCAATTAAGGAGGACGAAGCCCGAATTGTCAAAGAAAATCGAAGAAGAGGTGATGAAACTCCTGAGGGTAGATTTCATGGAGGTCGCTCACTATTCAGAGTGGATAGCGAATATCGTCCCCGTGATGAAGAAAGACGGCAAGGTCAGGATATGTGTCGATTACCGAAATTTGAACCGAGCCAGCCCAAAAAATGATTTTTCGCTCCCACATATTGATGTACTGGTCGACAGTACAGCTAGATTCGAACTTTTTTCCTTCATGGATGGTTTTTCTGGTTACAACCAAATCTGGATGAAAGAAGAGGACAGGAGCAAGACTTCTTTCATAACCCCGTGGGGAACCTTCTGCTACAAGGTGATGCCCTTTGGCTTGAAAAATGCAGGGGCCACTAACTAGAGAGCCATGGTTGCATTATTTCATGATATGATGCACAAGGAAATCGAAGTGTATGTCGAGGATATGATCGCGAAGTCTAGGCTGGGTGAGGACCATGTCAAGATCTTGCGCAAGTTCTTTAAGCGTCTTCGCAAGTTTCGACTACGCCTTAACCCTGCAAAGTGCGTATTCGGAGCGAAGTCCGGGAAATTGCTTGGTTTTATGGTCAGCAGTAGAGGTATTGAGATAGACCTTTCCAAGGATAAAGCCATATTCGAAGTGCGACCCCTACCTCTGTCAAGGAGGTTCGTAGCATGCTAGAAAGGTTGAATTATGTGGCAAGATTCATATCCTAGTTGTCTGAGACGGCAAAGCCATTCTTTAAGCTTCTCAAGAAAAATGCGAAAATCGTATGGGATGTTGAGTGTCAGGCGGCCTTTTTGAAAATTCAGCATTACCTAACTCATTCCCCGGTTTTGGTGCCGCCAACACCGGGTATTCCTCTGACTCTCTATCTCACCATCCACAAAGAGTCATTGGGAGCGGTCCTAGTTTAGAAAAGGTTATCAGACAACAAGGAATGCGCGATATACTACCTCAGTAAGAAGTTCACTGACTCCGAGATAAACTACTCCGAGGTTGAGAAGACTTACGCAGCTCTGGTTTGGGTATTGCACAGGTTGCGACAGTACACCCTTTATTATCAGATCCTATTAGTCACTGAATGTGACCCCATCAAATACCTGCTAGAGAAACCAGCATTGATAGGAAAACTCGCCAAGTGGCAGATCCTCATCTTCGAATTTGATGTACAAAGCACGACCCAAAAGTCAGTCAAGGGTCGCGCAATAGCAGACATATTGGCAGAGGGCTCAGTAGGTGCAAACATTCCTCATGATGTTGATCCTCTTGAGGATCGTATATTGCTTGTAACCACTGATAAATGGGTGATGTACTTCGATGGAGCTGTGAATCTATTAGGTTTGGGTACTAAGGCAGTGCTTATCTCCCCAGAAGGTCAGCACTATCCCGTGGCTGCCAGGTTGGTATTCCCATGCACCAACAACATCGCCGAGTATGAAGCTTGCATCCTCGGTTTACAGACCGCCATAGATATGAGGATCCGTAGATTGCAAGTCTACGACGATTTAGCGCTCATCATCCTCTAGACTGAAGGAAAATGGAAGACCCGCGATTCGAAGTTAGTCCCGTATCATGAGTTTCTAGCGAAACTAATCGAAGAGTTCGATGAGATAACATTCGAATATCTTCCCAGATCACAGAACCAATTCGCAGATGCGTTGGCAACGCTATCCTCGATGCTCCAGGTAACCTGAGGGTTAAACATCGAGCCATTAAGAATTGAGATTTTGAAACGTTCGGTTCACTGCATGGCAGTAGAAGAAGAAGCAGACGGGAAACCGTGGTACCGCGATATAATGACATACCTGCAAAGAAGAGAATTCCCTGAAGGGAGCGAACCGGCTGACAGAAAATACTTGATGAAGCTGTCATCAAAATTTTTCCTAAGCGGTAGTGCATTGTATAAGAGATCATTTGATTCAGTCCTTCTGAAATGTGTCGATGCCAAAGAAGCCAACCTGCTAATGAGCAAAATTCACGAGGGAGAGTGTGGTCCCTAGATGAATGGATACATGCTTAGTAAAAAGATCATGAGACTAGGATACTATTGCTTACTCTGGAGGCCGATTGTATTCAGCATGTTCGCCATTGCCATCAGTTACAGGTTTACGGTGACAAGATCATCGCTCCTCCCAATGAGTTGCACCAGATGTCCGAAGCATGGCCTTTCTCTATGTGGGGAATCGACGTGATTGGTTTGATCAATCCCAAAGCTTCAAACGGGCATCGTTTCATTCTAGTGGCTATCAACTACTTTTCAAAATGGATTGAAGCCAATTCCTACGCTAATGTCACTGCAAGGAATGTAGCCAAGTTTGTGCGTCGCGATATCATTGCCCGATATGGAGCTCCGGAGGCTATAATCACTAATAACGGCACGAACCTACATAACAGACAAGTTGACGACGCACTTGAAGAATTTTAGATCCGTCACTTGAATTCTTCACCTTATCGCCCGCAGATGAATGGGGCAGTTAAGGCAGCAAATAAGAATACAAAAAAATTCTGTCAAAGACAGCTGAGAATTACCGTGATTGGAATGAGAGACTCCCTTACGCGCTAATGGCGTATCGGACGTCGATCCGTACCTTGATTGGGGCAACCCCTTTCTCGTTAGTATATGGCATGGAAGTAGTTCTGCCTGTTGAAGTCGAGATTCCTTCGCTAAGAGTCCTTTCATAACTAAAGCTGTCAGAAGCTGAATGGGTCCAGTAGAGGTACGAGCAGCTAAACTTGATCGATGAGAGAAGGCTGCGTGCTGTGTGTCATGGCCAAAGTTATCAAAAGCGAGTGGCAAGGTCGTTCAATCGCAAGGTTCGCCCTAGGCTCTTTGAGATCGACGACCTAGTGCTGAAGAAGAGGCTGCCATTCGTACCGCACCCGGGAGGCAAGTTCACTCCAAATTATGAAGGGCCATACGTGGTCAAGAAGGTCCTCCCCGGTGGCGCATTGATTTTAGCTGAAATGGACGGCCAAGTGTGGCCAAGCCCTGTAAATGCCGACGTTGTGAAAAAGTATTTCGCATAAATAATATCAGAAGGCCCTGATGGCCTTTCCTCGTAAAGATCCAAGTCACCCGTGTTCGTTCACACCATTCATGTCATGCATACATGCGTATTTTGCTTGTTTTGCAGGTAGTAAGAAATACTTAAAGAGGTGTGCATCGCAAAGGGCTTGCGGGTAATCAACGCTTGAAATAACATGAAAGAACATGCTGCGCTTGGATGGCTTCACTTAAGTGAAAAGCAAGGCGCCCTATAAGTGCCAGCAACACCGCGGCCTAGTAGTTAGGGGAGTGAACAGGTCTAGACACGCCCGGGGTTCGATCCCCTAGAACGGCATGAATGGGGTACCATTGTAAATAGAGAAAGGGAGCTCCATTGTAAATATTAATAAAAATATTTTGCATCTCCTTTTTGTAGGGAGAGGAAGAAAATGCCTAACCCAAACGAGACCAAGAAATGTTGTCAAAGTTCAAGCAAGAATAGGCCAGCTCACAAAATCCATATGAAACGTTAAAGATTAGCGACGCCTTTCATGCATCAGTGGGGTTATCAATAACGAGCTGGGGTCTAGTCTCACACAAGAAAAAGCAAAAGGACCTACTGACTAGCGTAGTCCAGGTAAGTATCCTTCTCCCTGAAACTCTACGAGAAAAGAAGGTTGTTTGAGTGTCTTTTCATCAAAACAGATTTGAAATTATTATCTTCAGATGTTTTGAGTGGCATTCACTAATCGTCAAGTCATTTGTGAGGAACTTAGGCACCTCAAGTCTAAGATGAGCAATCTTAAACACATTGTTTGAATGACATCTTGAATGAAAAATGGCTGCAAATCCAGGATTCAAATCATCATGAAAGAAGCTCAGAAAGCATTTCGTCCAAAGATTTGAACGTCATTCTTTGATATTGTCCATGCATTGCATGCACGCATCTTGCATCAAAATCCCGTGGAGGTCTATTTGAGCGAATGATCTTGCAAAATGGAAAGGAAGTGCTGAATATGCCAAATGAGAGTGTTTAGGATGACGAAAAGGCAAGCCATGTCCAAACACGTCCCTAATACACTTTGAGAGTTGAGTGGAGCGAAAGAGAAGATTCGTGTCTTAGGACAGAAGACTCATTCGTAACGCATACACGGGTCGAAGTGACGAAAGGCATTTCTTTCTTTTCCCCATACACACAATATATTCCTTGTTAGCCACTCTGAGCTTGAGTAAGGAGGACGTTCAAAATACCCCTGTCAGGAACCACCCCACACCGGGGCAAGCATCTGAGGTTGTGGTTGAAAACTAGTTGGAGAAAAGGTAAGAAAGATTTAATTGCTTCCACTTGCGTTAACCCTTTTGTGGTAACTTCAGGTGAATCTTCATTGAAGCTCGTAGCATCCCGAAATGAAGAAGAGCGTTTCTTTCGCTACCCATACACTGATTATCCTTTGTTTAGCTAATTTGAGCCTGAAATCATTCACTTCTGAACCCCGAGTAGTGATCATCTCCCCACACTGGGGCAGGGCATGTGATTTACCAAGAAGATTGGTAATTATGTGTTGATGTGAAATATCTCCAGAGTCAAGAGAGAGCTCATGAAAAAAGCAAAGAAGAGAAAAAAAAAGAGCGAGATAAAGACCAAAGGGTAGTGTGCCTAGTAAAAATGGACAGTCGGTGGACTATCGAGACAAGTGCATTCCCCAAAATCACATGCTTTTGAGAATTGCATGAGATTGGTAACGACGCCAGAATGATCACCAACTCATAAAACCCTCAAAAGAAAAAATGAGCCCTGTAAGCCTTCCCTAAATCGACATTAAAACCCATCCGAAGACTCTTTCGATTGGGATGTTTTAAGTTGACGCAAAGACTTTGCAAAGAAGCTACCGCTTAAAGGAGTGGAGCCAATCACTGCTTGTCTTATCTTCTAGGTTCTTGACTTGTAAACCCGGCGAAGGTAAAGGTTTAAATGTTTCGCCAATGTGGCTTCAAAGCAGGAAAATCCTTTGTGTAAACCCATGACCAATCCAACATTACGGTCCCTAAAAGACCTTTCAGATTGGCCAAGAATGTATGCATTGCGAATATGTCCGAAACCTTAGACACGAAGAGAGTGTGAGGTATCGAGAGTATTTAAACCTGAATCCCCAGAACAAATACAAAACCATTTCCCAGAAGGCCAAGCCCGTTCTTACACGGTCGTGCCAATTTTCCTTTTCAATAGTAGAAGGCCAAGCCCGTTCTTACACGGTCGTGCCCTTTTTTCTTTTTTCCAGAAGCAGAAGGCCAAGTCCGTTCTTACACGATTGTGCCCATTTTTATTTTTTCCCAGAAGTAGAAGGCCAAGCCCGTTCTTACATGGTCATGCCCATTTTTCTTGTTCCTAGAAGCAGAAGGCCAAGCCCGTTCTTACACAGTCGTGCCAATTTTTCTTTTTTCCAAAAGCAGAAGGCTAAGCCCGTTCTTACACGGTCGTGCCCATTTTTCTTTTTCCCAGAAGCAGAAGGCCAAACCCGTTCTTACACGGTCGTGCCAATTTTTCTTTTTCCCAAAAGCAGAAGGCCAAGCCCATTCTTACACGGTCGTGCCAATTTTTCTTTTTTCCAAAAGCAGAAGACCAAGCCCGTTCTTACACGGTCGTGTTGATTTTCCATTTTTCCAAGAGCAAAAGGCCAAGCCCGTTCTTACACGGTTGTGCCCATTTTCCTTTTTTTTCATAAATAGAAGGCCACGCCTGTTCTTACACGATCGTGCTGCTTTTCCTTTTTGCCAGAAGGCCAACCCCGTTCTTACACGGTCGTGCCAATTTCCCCTTTTTCTAGAAACAGAAGGCCAAGCCCGTTCTTACACGGTCGTGCCGATTTTCCTTTTCTTAGAATACTAAGCCTATCCTTTACGAAACAAAATTAGGTGTTCGTTCGTCTTGGAATGGAACCTCTTTGAACTCCCCTTCCAAGAGGGGCAGCTGTTGACACCTAATTCTATTGGCCTTGTACTTTATTTTTCTCCGTAAAATAGAATAGACCAAGTCATGTAAATACGATTATTGTGCTTACACACCAAAAAAGAAAAGAAAAGAAAAAAGAAAACAAAGCGAAACAAGACATATCATATCAAGCGAGGCTAATGCTAGACCCGCATCGACAGCCCGGCTCTAATTTGGTTTTTCCCTCCCGTTTTTCTTTTCTTTATTACCTCATGGCCCGTTTTATTTCTTTTCCTCATTTCGGCCACACAGTCCCTTCCTTTGTTTCTATTCTTCCGTTTGTAATCTATTTTGACTGGCGCGTGTTTATCTATTTATTTCTTTTCTCGTCAATAAATAGCCATTTTAAATTTTTGACTACTTGGTTTTCATTTTGCGTCTCGTTAAAATTGCTTGAGATTCGTTTTCCGTCAAGCTTTTTCTTTTCCCTTCTTTCCTTAGCGTTAGCCTCAAGATTAAATAGATAATTGCATGAAAACGACAAAAAAAAAAACATCATACCTGGTTATCTAGCACGGGTTAGACATTTTTGAGACTTGAGTAAATAAACAAGATGCGTGGTCGTTTTAGGATAAATTAATTGGTTACGTACCGAAAGGGCACTAGTTAGGTAATTAGCGTAAATAAGTCCCCGAACTTAGATGCTCTGGTTGCATAGAAATTGAGGTAATACTCCCGTATCTCGATTGGTTTCTAGCCGACCACAAAGGCTAGCGGCGACTCTTGATGGTTTAGAATGTTAAATCACAAAAAGAATTTCAATGTCGCGCGAGGTAAGATTTGGGAGAATTTGCGCCTAAACTTATAGGTAATACCTCTAAACCTAAACGATCCTCGGGAGGGGAAAGTATAGGTCGTGACAGCGATTTCGAGAGTAACGAATTTAAGGAGGATTTCAAGTATGAAGAATGAAGATTTTAACATTGCTTAAATATGCTTTTAGTGAGAGAGAAAAAAATGTTAAGTAAGGAATGAATTATTTTGAAAATGAAATGTTTTGAAAAATAAAGTCAGAGATAACTTTTGATAACTTAAGGATTTGATAGTCGAATTCCGGAACTAGAATATTTGAAAAGATTTAATATGAGGTTTCCAAAAATAGTTTGATAAGATATGAAGAATTAATTTTTGGAAACATGATATTTAATCAATAATCTTATCAATCACAATATTCCTAAAATAAAATATTTTGAAAAGATTTGACGAGTTAATTTTGGAAATGAAATACTCAATCAACTCAATCGGGATAAACACAGCAATCACAATATTTAGCAGAATATTTAAGAGGATTGAGATTGCGCTTACCTTATTTGTTGCCAAAAATAACTACTTACGTGCCAAAAGTTTGAACGATCAAACCTGATGTAATTGTTGTTCAGATGATGACCTCCTCAGATGATGCTTTTAGTTCAGAGGTTCCAATCAAGCATTTGTGTATCTTCAGATGATGCTTTGACTTTTAGAAGCGAATGTCATCCTCAGATGTTGAGTAAGTTCTGAGGCTTTGCTTCAGATGTTGCGTTTTGCTCAGAAGCAGATTTTTACCTGTCTTGAAGATAACTTAAACAAGCATAATAGTAATACTCAATTCTTGTCTACTATATTCAAAATAATTCTTTTCGAATGGCTTCGTGAATATATCAGCTAATTGATGCTTAGAGTCAACAAATTGAATATTAACATCACCATTATGCAAGTGATCACGAATGAAATGATGCTTAATTTCAATATGCTTAGCTCGAGAGTGTAGAATTGGATTCTTTGTAAGGTTGATTACACTGGTGTTGTCACACTTGATTGCCACATTTGAAGCTTCAACACCAAAGTTCCTTAGTTGTTGCTTCATCCACAAGATTTGAGCACAGCAACTCCCCAAGGCGGCATATTCAGCTTCTGCGGTTGATAGTGCCACAATATTTTGTTTCTTTGAATGCCAAGATACTAGCATGGACCCTAGAAGTTGATATGTTCCTAAGGTGCTTTTCCTGTCTAATTTGCAACCTGTAAGATCAGCATCTGAGTAGCCCTGTAAATTAAGTTCTGAGGTCTTTGGATACTACAATCTGAAATTAGGATTGGTTCCAATATATTTTATGATCCTCTTTACTGCAGACAGATGAGATTCCTTAGGATCTAATTGAAATCTAGCGCACATACACACACTAAAGATGATGTCAGTTCTAGAAGTAGTAAGATATAATAGAGAACCGATCATGTTTCTATATAGCTTCTGATCAATCTATTTGCCCTTTTCATCCTTATCTAGCCTAGATGAAGAAGACATTGGTGAGTTAGTTTTCTGACAGTTTTCTTGACCAAACTTCTTCACAATTTCCTTCGCATACTTTTCTTGATGTATGAAGGTTCCTTGTTCTATTTGATTTACTTGAAGTCCAAGGAAAAATGTGAGTTCTCCCATCATGCTCATTTCAAATTCGCTCTACATGATCTGAGAGAAATTCTTGCAGAGTTTTTCATTAGAAGAACCAAATATGATATCATCAACATATATTTGAATGAGCAAGATATCTTTACCTTCCTTTTTGATAAATAGAGTTCTATCTACTTTACCTTTTTCAAAACCTTTGTCAATAAGGAAGTTACTTAACCTCTCATACCAGGCTCGCGGTGCTTGTTTGAGTCCATACAGAACCTTTTTGAGTTTATAGACATGATCTGAGCTCTTTGGATCTTCAAACCCTGGTGGTTGTTCCACATACACTTCTCCCTTGACATCCATCTGATATAGCTTGAAGTCATTATAGCAAGCGTAAGCTAGGAGCAATCTAATAGATTCCAGTCTTGCTATGGGTGCGTATGTTTCATCGTAGTCAATCCCCTCTTCTTGAGAGTATCCTTTGGCTACGAGTCTTGCCTTATTTCTAGTAACTTTGCCTTTATCATCCAACTTATTTCTGAATAACCATTTGGTTCCAATGATTGGATGATCCTTGCGTTTGGGTACTAGTTCCCAAACTTCATTGAGTTTGAATTGATGTAGCTCTTGTTGCATTGCTTCAATCCAGCTTTCATCTGCAAGAGCCTCTTCAATTCCTTTGGGTTCAACTTCAGATACAAGTGCAAAGGCGTTTATGGCATTCTTGAATTTTGATCTGGTCTCCCATCTTCCACATTTTCGATGATAAGATTTGTAGGATGACTGGATTTATATTTTCAGTTCTTGTTAATTCTTCTATCTTGATCATCTTCTGGAGAAGAATCTTGGTCTCCATTCTCAGATGATGTAATAGTTTGACTATCATCGATGTTCTGAGTGGCTTCAGATGATGTGTTGTCCTCAGTTGAGATTTGCTTAGATGATGGATTCTTCTCAGATGATGTGTTGATTTCAGCGCCTATCTTCTGAGTGCCATTTCCATCTTCAAACTTTACGTTCATTGATTCTTCAACTGTTCTTGAACTCTTGTTGAAGACTCTGTATGCCTTGCTTAAACTGGAATATCCAAGGAATACTCCTTCATCTGATCTTTCATCAAATTTTCCCGGATGATCACTTGAGTTTTTTTTAAAGCATTTACAACCAAATACATGAAAGTATGCTATGCTTGGTTTCTTGCCTTTATAAAGCTCATAGGGGGTTTTCTCAAGCAATGATCTCAGAAAGACACAATTTATAATGTAACAAGCAATAGAAACAGCTTCTGCCCAAAAATGGGAAGGAGCTTTGCTTTTAATCAAAAGAGTTCGTGCCATTTCTGGTAAAGATCAATTTTTCCTTTCAACTACTCCGTTTTGCTGAGGAGTATAAGGAGATGAAAAATTATGTTGAAAACCATTTTGATTACAAAAATATGCAAAGATTTGATTTTCAAATTCTCCCCCATGATCTGTTTTGATGCTTGAAATCGAGTATCCTTTTTTGTTGGAAAGATTTCAAAATATGAAAATGCATCATTCTTATGTGCAAGGAAGAAAAGCCAAGTGAATCTAGAATAGTCATCTACTATTACTAGACAATACTTTTACCTCCAATACTATGGGTTCTTGTTGGTCCAAAGACATCCATGTGTAAAAGCTGCAGAGCATAGTTAGTGAAACTTTGATTTATTGACTTGTAAGAATTTCTTACTTGTTTTCCAAGAGTGCAAGCGTCACAAAGTTTTGCTTGCTCAAATTTGGCATTAGGGAGTCCTCTCACAAGCCTTTTTAGGAAAGTTTTGAGATTTGTTTGAAACTTATGTGTCCCAGCTTCTTGTGCCAAAGTTGAGTCGTCTTTGATTGATATTAGACATTTCACATCCTCAGATGATATATCCAGAAGCTACATATTACCATGTTTGTGTCCGGTGAATGAGTATTTGTTGTCCCGGCTAACACCTGAGAATTTATCCTCCACAAAAGAGATTTTATATCCAATATCACACAATTGGCTTATGCTAATAAGATTGAAATTCAAACCCTTAACCAATGAGACACCATTAATGAAGAGGTTGCCAATCTTTACGTTTCCTTTACCAATAATTGTTCCTTTGTTGTTGCCGCCAAAGGACACACTTCCTCCATCAAATTTAGTAAGATTAATGAATATCTTGGAATGTCCAGTCATGTGTCTAGAACACCCACTATCAAGGTACCATTTGTTTCTTCTTTTCATTGGTACCTGCAAACATCAAAGAAATTCAAGTTTTCTTTGGTACCCAAATCTGTTTGGGTCCTTTTGGGTTAGTGGTGCTTGCAAATCTCAGAATATCTCATGTTGGTCTCCAGATTTTAGGACAATAACTTCTGGAATGCCTTGGATCACAACAATTTGTGCATTTTGAAACGTTCTGTCCTTCAGATCTTACAAACTGCTTATGAAAGTGATTTCTATACGTTTGTTTTGAAGGTCTTCTTCTGAGTCTTTCTTTTACCTTTGGAAAATCTTTTTTCATTTCACTTTCCTTTTGAAAACCAAGTCCAAACTTATTGTAGTAAGGAACTTGTATAGAAAGAATATGTTGTAAATCTTTTGAACCAGAGGAAAACTTTTTACTAGTATCCAAAATTTACTTTTTCAAAAAGATATTTTCATTTTTCAAAGATTCGTTTTCCATTTTTAATGAGTCTTTCTCGATTTGTAAAAGATTATTTTTCTTTGAAACCAATTCAAATTTATCTTTGATTTGTGAAAACTCATTTTCAAGAAAATTTATTTTATCTTTTTGAGAGATTTCACTTAGCTTAAGACATGAGATTTCCTTTTTCAATTCTGAAATCCTTTTAAGAGCATTTTTATATTCTAAGCACATTTCATCCATGAAATCAGATACCTCAGAAGGAATGCTAGAGTGAGTTACCTCAGATTCTTCTTCAGAGTCTGAGTTGGCCATTAAACAGATGTTGGCATATTCCTCATCACTTTCACATTCTGTGTTGCTCCGAGTTTCAGCTTTGAGAGCTTTCTTGGATTTATCATCTTTTCCTTTCTTCTTTATAAGAGGACAGTTTGGTTTAATGTGTCCTCTCTTTTTGCATTCATAGCAAATCACATCTTTGCTTTCTTCTCTGTCGCCAGATGATCGTCTCAGATCATGTTGCTTGAAATCTCTTTTGCCTTTGAAATTTCTGCTTTTCTTTGCCATTCGTCTGAATCTCTTGACCATGAGTGCTAGTTTCTCATTGTCTTCATCTTCAGAGTCTGAGACATCATAATCAGCATTAGATTTCAAAGCAATGGATTTCTTACCTCTCAAATGAGTTTCCTCATTGATCCTTTCATCCTCGTAGGATTAAAGAGTTCCAATGAGTTCATCTATGGACAGAGGTGAGATCCTCTGAGTCTCTCGAATGGAAGTTTTGATATTGTCCCATTCTTTTGTGAGTGCCCTTAGGAGTTTATTCACTCGCATCGGTCTAGACACAGGTTGCCCATGATAGGTGAGACCATTCACTATTTCAGTGAATCTGTCGAACATCTCCTTCACCGTTTCTTTAGGCTTCATTTTGAAGGGCTTCGTACTGGCCGAGGAGTATGTTGACTTTAGTTTCCTTAACTCTGTCTGTTCCTTCGTAAGTTACACAGAGCTTGTCCCAAATCGCCTTTGATGAGGAACAATCTGCAATACGTTTGTATTCAGTGGGAGATAATGCACTATAAAAAGAGTAAATAGCTTTAGCATCTAGAGCATCTCTCTTTATTAGTTCAGTGGCTGTTAGAGCAGCTGTGGGAGTGATGTTGGTGTTGTCCCCTGCATTTGATCCGCCTAAACTACTTGTAGATAGGTCAACACCTCTTTGAACAACATCCCAGATCTTTGGGTCTTGGCATCTGAGATATGCCTTGAACTTATTTTGCTAATCACTATACTATTTTCCTTCTAAATAAGGTGGTCCGTTGTTGCTTCCTCCTTCAATCCATGTAGGAGAAAAATTGCTATCCATAAAGATCGTTAGATTAGAAGTAATAACACTTCAATAAGAATACGAGCACCAAGCTCTGAAATCAATTGTTGAGGCTAACGTTATCACATAAAAGGGGGGTGAATAGGTGATTTTAAAGGATTTGATAAAAATAATGCGGAATATAACTAATCTGCTCAGAACTTCGTTATGATGATATTAGATAGTAAGATCTGATATCCCATCAGAAGCAGTACTTTGTTGAGACGATAATATTAGGAAGATTTGAGAGATTTCCAGATACAGGGCCGTGCACACAACTACTTTCACAAAAATATAAACAGAGAGATTAAGGGAAAGAGAATGTGCACAAAGGATTTATAGTGGTTCAGCTTTGTTCAAGCCTACGACCACTTCTTCACGTCGGCAGCCAATCGGCTGGATTCTACTAGTGAGTAACTTAGAGGTTACAGCTTGGTTAATAGACTTCCTATCTAACACTTCTTACACTCGTATGTTCTCCTCTAAGTATTACAGTGTTGGATCAAAAAGTATATGAAAGATATGAAGCTCTCTTGCTCTTGAAATTTTGAATTATGTTCTCTTATCCTCCTTTTTCTCTTCAGCCTTGAAATTTCCTTTTATACTCCTCCACCTCTAACTACCCGTTGCAAGGCGCCCAAGGATCGCTCTCGAAACTTTCCTATTTGGACGAGACTGTATACAAAGGATTTCGTAGCTGTTGAGGTCGACAAAAGAAAGAATCCTCCTTTGGATCAAATCGCCCATACAATCGTGATCCTGGGTTTCCATAAATAGATTACTTCATTAGGTGAGTCATCCTCGTCTCCCTTGATCCACGTCCTTGATTGATTTTCGAAATTGAGGATCTTCAAGAATGATCCAGCTCGATTACTAGCCATTGTGATGATGTAATCTGTCAATTAAATCATCGCCAATTATATCTCTTGATATTCTGATCGTTGCGCATGAAATATTCTCTCAAAGTTTGAGTCTCATTCCAACGTCTGAGCTCCTCACAACGTCCGAGCTTCCCTGCTGAATCATCTGAGCTAGCTATAGTGTCTGAGTCCCTCAGAACATCATCGGAGCATATCTTTCCAGATTCAATCCTATGTAACCCACACCTACGGATAATCTGCAAATCAAATATTTCATCGCATTAATTCAGATGTAAGAGATCGTGGATTGTTTTGTCAACTTTAAAATCAATTATGGGTTTTTCTCAATAAAGTCTAATGGTTGCATTGAGGATTGAACCGGAAGTGCAGGCAAGAGTTAAGGTTTTGCAATTGACGGATCTTTCCATTCAAAGAATCCTTCAAGAGGGCTCAGAGAAAAGGAAAGCCGACTTCCAAGTAGCCGATGATGGGATAATGAAGTTCAGAGGACGTTTGTGCGTGCCTTCCGATGAAGGTGTTAAAGAGGAGATCTTATCGGAGGTTTTATCGGAGGCACATCGTAGCAGTTATAGTATTCACCCGGGCAGCACGAAGATGTATCAGTACTTGAGGCAGTAGTTCTGGTAGAATGGTATGAAGGCGGACATAGCCAAGCACATGACGAAGTGTTTAACGTGCCAACAAGTTAAGGCGCATCATTGTAAGCTTGGCGGACTGCTGCAGCCGCTTGAGATTCCAGAGTGGAAATGGGATCATATCACGTTGGACTTTGTGAAGGGTTTACCAAGGAGTCAGCGAGGCAATGATTCGATTTGGGTTGTGGTGGATAGATGGACGAAGTCTACTCACTTCATCGTCGTGCGAAAGGACTTCGCTTTGGATAGGTATGATGAGTTGTATGTACAAACAGATAGTGCGTCTTCATGAAGTGCCATTGATGGTCACATCGGATCGTGATCCCAGGTTCACCGCCACCTTTTGGAAAAGTTTACAGACTGCGTTGGGAACAAAGTTGCAGTTCAATATGGCTTATCACCCGTAGACGAATGGCCAGTCTGAAAGGACGATTCAGACACTTGAGGATATGTTGCGAGCCTGTGTCTTGGATATCAAGGGAAGTTGGGAGGAATAACTTCATTTGGTCGAGTTTTCCTACAACAACAGTTATCAGTAGAGTATCAAGATGGCACCTTTCGAACCGTTATATGGTAGGGCCTGCAAGACGCCAGTTTGTTGGAATGAAGTTGGTGAAAGGAAGATCACTGGCCCTGAGTTGGTGCAACAGTCGTTTGATGTTGTCAAGGTCATCAGAGAAAGACTTAAGACAGCCCAGAGCTGTCAGAAGAGTTACGCCAACAAGCGGCTATTGATACCTAAATTTTGATTTTTCATTTATATTGCACGAAAAGGAGAATTAATCTTAGTTCTCATCAAAAATCAATTTCTCATGCATTGCATATTTAATTTTTTGTTATTTACATTCAGGCCGGAGGTGAAGCAATTGAGCTTTAATTTGATAGGCGACTGGACCAGAGCATATCATCAGATTTTCGGCCAGAGCATGGGAGGATGTGTCGGGTTTTCTATAATTTATTTTGCGCCTAATTTAGTCCATTTAAATGATTTATTTGGAAAACAAGCTTTAAATAAATGTCAATTATTCAGAAAATCCTCAATTAGGCTTTAAACTTGTGTAGTAAGCCCATAATTAATTTGGAAGATTCGGCTAGGAAGAACATGGGTGTGCCGAATTTTTTCATATGGGTATAGACCTAATTTTGAATTTAATTCAGCCCATTTTAATTATTTAATTAAGCGAGGCCTTTAATTAATTAAGGCCCAATTCAAGCTCGAGATGTCACGACAAGCCCACAAGAGCTCCTCATATTCAGCCACCATCACCATCACCCCTCTTGGCCGAAATTTCATAGGTGAGCCGGCTGATCTGGACTCCTCAAAGGTTAATTAAATTTAGATAATTATCTCGGAAAATTAGAGTCTTAGGAAAATAAAACTCTATCTTTATCAGGCTCTAATTAATCGAGAGTTCCGTCTGATCTAGACTCTTTCACGATCAGAATTTTTTATCCAATGGTTGTTATTCAATCCTACTCTAGCTAGGATTACTAATCCAATGGTTCACAATGAGTCGTACATCTACTAGGATTAGTTAGTTCTATTCTCTATAAATATTAAGCTATCCTAGAGAGTTAGAGGTCGGCAATTGACCACACAAATTTTTTTTTAAAAAGAGAAAAATAAAGAGAGCAAGAGGAGTTTTTTCGGTCTAGACAAAGGGTGTACCTGAGAGCTTCCCGAGCAAGCCGAGTCTGTAACCACCGCCTCTTTATGAGACCTTCCATTCAACTAGAGTGGTGGGCGGCTATGACGATCTAAGCCAATTTGAAGATGACCTGGGGATAGTGTTCCCTAATTCGCCAAGAGACCAGAAACCTGAGCCATGGTTCTTGATAATGAGGATACCGATGACGGCGTGCCCTACCTAGCTAGCTGGTTTGATGACTTGACCATTGCGGCTATCTTTGAAGACCCTATGCAGATTGATGGAGCCCCTGAGGAAGACCCTTATATGGTGCCCAAGCCTCCGAAGCCACCCATCATTGTCATATTTGATGATCCGTTGGAGGGATTAGATTCTGTGACATTCTGAAATTCGAGCCATTTTCGGGATTTATAAAATGAATGGATATCTTGTTGATGTGCTGCAGCCTAATCTCACTCAGAATTGATCACTCTTGAGAAGACTAACCGTTAGGGAAAGGCTAACTAGGAATTAAGTACGTGGACCTAGAGACTCGATTATGGATTAGCGCTTTGGCCGTAAGGATTGGCGAGGGAATATTTTGTGCCATTATAGACCGATCCAAAAAAGGTTATAGAGCAATTTGTAAATACCATACAATTGGATTGCGGGTGATTCCGCTTGACCAACGTGTGGACTGCAAACGTCCCAAAATCAATTTCTAAAGATTGCGTTCCCCGGTACTAGTGATTGACCCTCGCAATTACATGACAACCAAGGCCACCATAATTCGAGTAGCTTAAACGCGATTGGATGATAAATCGATCGCAGGTCGATACATGTAACTCCTAAAAGCCGCCCGTTGGTTTGAGATTTGCTAAAGTCGTAATCAATCGGTTTTGACCGCGAATTAGATTCTGGATTCGGGCATCGAATTTTCAAGAATATCATCACTAATATTTGGATGTTGCCTCATTGGGGTTCAGTGTTCGTTGGTCAGCAATACCAGTCGCCTGAACCAAAATTCTCGACATGTCCTGAAGTTGCAGATTACCAATTTTATCTCCCGGTATTTATTTACAAGAGCCAAATTAATTGATGAGGCTTGTATTTTAGCTTCTCCCTCATCAAACCCCATCACCAACCCCCACTCACCTTCATCTTATCTTATCCTAAGGTAATATAATAATCTCAACCACTCCTACTAACCCCCACCCAAAGCCTAAGAATTGGATGAAGCTCTTGGAATCCTCTCTCCTCCCTTGAACCCCCTTGGCCGAAACTCTCCCTCACCCTCTCCTCCTCCTTGCGTCGTCCGTCCAGCCGCTCCGCCGCCGCCGTCCAGCCTCCACGCCGTCGCCGGTCCAGCCACCAAGCCGTTGTCGTCCAGCCGTTGCTTCGCTGCCGTCCACGCCGCTGCTGCCAGGGGGGATTTGGGGACTAATCTTGGTTTGAATCTTGGGCTCTCAAGCTCTAATTCAAGTAAGCAAACTCCTAACTCTTGAATAGGATGATAGGTCATCAATGGACTAGTTTAGAAGTAGAAATTAGTGGATTTTAGTGGCTGCCGAAGTTACTGTTCATTGAATATGGACACTGTTCATTGAAGGAAATTACTGTTCATTGGAGAAAATCATTGTTCATTGAAGGTCCGAAAATTTAAAAGTGCTTGGGGGTGATTTTGAGATCTCATGGATGATGATTTAGGTGGTTAGTGTGGTATGTTTATCCTAGATGGGTTTACGGTTGAATTTCACTTGGAATGAGTGGTTTATTGTGCATTTGGGGGCTGAGTTGGGGCTGCCCTTTTGGGGATCCGAAAATTGAGACTTGCATGTTGATATTGGTTGCTTGGGAATGCATTTGAGGTATTAGAGAGTATGATTGGTGCAGTGGTAATTGATGGTGTCCAAATGTTTTGTATGTGGCTCGGTTTAGAGCGTGATGTGCGAATGTGTCTAGACGGTTGATTTAATTGTACCCTAGATTATGTGGATTAATTTATAAACCCGTGATGTGCACGTGTGGTAATATGAGCTGTATGTTTGAGTAGTACCTTGATGCGTGTTACGCGGGGCTTATTGTGAAAATCAATGCATTGTGATATTTGTATGTGGTTTGAACCCTGAGGCGTTAAACGCGGGGTGTTATGCAATCCTGATGCGTTAAACGCAGGTTTTGATGTCTGATTAGGCTTTGGACCCGAACCTGATGCGTTAAACGAGGGTTGTGACGCGTACCTGAGGCGTTAAACGCGGGTCGCGATCTTTTTAGACTTGAGCTATATATATGTTTATATATACGTATATGTGATGCATTGCTGAGTACTAAGTGTTGGAATTTGTGACCTGAGCTGGTGGGATTAATTATGCTGGTTACGCCTAGTTGTTTTCCTTTCGTTGTGGAACTGTTAGTCGGGATAGTTTAGACTGCATGCTAGGTCGGTTTGGGGGTACGTGTTGTCCTAAGCCAGACTTAGGGGTGAGCTTATTGAGATTTATTCTCATAGTTGTAAGTAAAACCTTTCAGATCCCCGACCTTGAGGATGAACGATCCGCCGCAATGTTTTGGGGTACCCATGGATAAAGACACTATTGTGACCGAGTACCCAGTAGAGGGAGGCAGAGTATACACAAGGCATGCTAGCACCGTTTGGGTGAATGAGGGCGACGCACATTGGAAGGCTCATACCTATCTGACTTGGTTCTTTTACGACGGGAATCAGACCATTGGACCGCTTAGAGGATTCGATATACCCTATGATGGAGTTGGCGAATGGGATCCGATAGTGGCTGCACCTCTTGATGGTGTGGTTACCAGCCCGGATAAGGGACCTGGTGAGTTAGACGCGGATGTGGAGTCCATGGAGTCAGATCCCAAAGAGGAGCCAATGGAGACAGATCCCGAAGAGGAGCCGTTAGAGTCGGACCCTGAGGAGGAACCTATGGATTCAGACCCTGAGCCGGAGTCGTCATCTGATGGTGGTGGAGTCGTGGATTAGAGTAGCTACCCTTTCCCTTTTTGTTTATCCTCATAGTGGAGGAGTTAGGGTAGAGCGACCATCGACCTCTTTTTGTTGTGCATGGTTACCTTGTGTAGTCCGAACCTCAAGTTATGTTATAAAGGTTACTTTTGATGTATTATTCTCTCTATTCCTATCCCTCTTTTATTATGTTGAATGGGGTGTTTGATCTGCTTCTGCTAGCGTTTCTTCTTAAGTATTTGATCTGGGTCGGCGACAAGTCCTGGGATGTCGCATTTTTATCGACCGTTGCGGGATGTTAGCATGCTCAGAGGACACGGGGCGTGACAGATTCAGAGTAACATCTTTATGTTTTCGCATTCCCCTGCGTGGGAAATTTTATTGCTTTCTTGGGATTTCCTTTTCAATTCGATGTTGCACTTTAGGATTTCCCTTTTCAATAGAATGTAATTTGATTGATTAATATCAATAAAATTACAGAGTTTTTTCATTATATTTTGGAATCTTGTCGAAGTATTCCAAACCAGCTCAATGACGATAACCAACGATCGAAAAATTATTATCATCTCTGGTAAGAACTAAGGGCTAGGCTTCCTCAAGATTTCTTGTCCCGAGGTCTTCGAAAAATTGGAGACTCGAAGCCTACTCATTGGCGTGAAATGCATGTGTTAAACCTTATTTGTCCTTTTGATTTCGTTACTTTATGTTTCAGGGGCAAACATGAGGAGGGAAAGACAATGGATCCAATATAGGTGACGCCCATGATTCAGATGACTCAGACGCAAGTGATGAAGAAATACGACAGAGCCTTAAGCATCATGAAAAGTCTAAGTCCTTGACTATTGAAGAAACCATATTAATCAACCTCGGCGATGTGGAGAATCCAAGGGAGGTGAAGATTAGGGAAAAACTCTCTAAGGACATGGCTGGGTGTTTGGAAGAACTCCTGAAAAATTATCAAGACATCTTCGCCTGGCTCTACGCAAATATGCCGGGTCTTGATCGATCGATTGTCGAGCATTGTTTACCGATCGATCTATCAATCAAACCTAAAAAGCAAAAGTAGCGCAAGGCAAAGCCTGAGTTGGCGAAGAAGATCGAAGAAGAGGTCATGAAACTCATTGACGTAGGATTCATAGAAGTTACACAGTACCCTACGTGGGTAGCCAATATAGTTCCGGTATTGAAGAAGGATGGTCGCGTTCGGGTTTGTGTGGACTATCGTGACCTAAACAAGGCTAGTCCAAAGGATGACCTCCCCCTTCCTCATATTGATGTGCTCGTCGATAGTACGGCAGGGTTTGAATTGTTCTCATTCATGGATGGTTTCTCAGGTTATAATCAAATCTTGATGAATGAGGAAGATAAGGAAAAAATATCGTTCACAACTCCTTGGGGGGTGTTCCACTACAAAGTTATGCCCTTCAGCCTCAAGAATGCTGGGGCAATGTACCAACGAGCGATGGTCACTTTGTTCCATGACATGATGCATAGAGAGATTGAGGTCTATGTCAACGATATGATCTCAAAGATTCGGCGCGACGAAGATCATGTAGAAACCTTGTCAAAATTGTTTGAAAGGCTCTACAAGTTCAAGTTGCGTCTCAACCCGGCCAAATGCGTGTTTGGCGCCAGTTTAGGCAAGTTGCTCGATTTTATTGTCAGTAGTAAAGACATTGAGATTGACCCGTCTAAAGTGAAAGCTATTTGTGAGCTCAAGTAGCCAACAACCGTCAAGGAAGTTCGAGGCCTCATGGGCAGATTGAACTACATCGCCTGGTTTATTTCTCAGTTGACTGAAACTGCTAAGCCATTTCTCAAGCTATTAAGGAAGAATGCGCTAATCAATGGGATAACAAATGAAAAGAGGCATTTGAGAAGCTAAAACATCACCTCATGAATCCACCCACGCCGAGGCAACCTTTGATCCTGTATCTCACCATCCATAGTGAGTCACTGAGCGCGATGCTTGCACAGGAAAGTCAAGAGGATGGTAAGGAACGTGCTATCTACTATTTGAGTAAGAAGTTCACGGCCTCTGAGCTAAATTATTCTAAGGCAGAAAAGACATGTGCGGCATTAGTCTGGGTGTTACACAAGCTACGGCAGTATACTTTGCATTATCAGATACTCCTAGTGACGAAGTATGATCCTATCAAATACTTGCTGAATCAGTCGGCTTTGGTTGGGAAACTCGCGAAGTGGCAGATTCTTATCTCTGAATTTCACATCCAATACTTGCCACAGAAGTCAGTCAAAGGACGAGTTATAGCTGGTGTCTTGGCTGAGAATCTGGGGCAAAACTAGAGTATCGATCATCCCGAGGATCGAATCATGTCAGTAGAAGATTATACATGGACCATGCATTTTGATGGAGCTGTGAATTCATTTGGGTCAGGTACTGGTGCGATTCTAAAATCTCCAAGCGGGCAACATTACCTAGTAGCCACGAAGTTGGTATTTCCTTGCACTAACAATTTAGCAGAATATGAAGCGTGCATTCTTGGGCTACAAGCCGCGATTGAGATGAGGATCACCCGACTCAAGGTATTCGGGGATTCTGCTTTGATTATTCTTCAAACCATGGGTCAGTGGAAGACGCAGGATGCTAAGTTGCTACCCTACCATAAGTATTTGGATGAATTAGTGGGAGAATTTGAGGACATTTCGTTCGAGTATCTATCCAAAACTCATAATAAGTTCGCTGATGCGCTAGCAACATTATCATCAATGTTGCAAGTTACCGATGGTATGGAGGTTGAGCCTTTGAAGATCGAAGTGTTGAGGAAACCGGCCTACTGCATGGCCATGACTGAAGAGCCTGAAGGGAAACCATGGTATCATGATATTAAGACTTATATTCAAAGGTAGTAGTTTCCTGAGAAGAGTACCGCGGCTGATCAGAGGTACATAAAGAAGATGGCCTCGAAATTCTTCTTGAGTGGAGAGAGCCTGTACAAGCGGTCTTATGATGCAGTCCTTCTAAGGTTCATCGATTCTACTGAAGCGGTCCGCTCGATGATGGAAATGCATGACGGAGTTTGTGGTCCGCATATGAACGGCCACATGCTAGCCAAGAAAATCATGAGGTTGGGTTATTATTGGCTTACTCTAGAAAGTGATTATATCCAGCATGTTCGGAGTTGTCACAAGTGTCAAATTAATGGCGACAAAATCAATGTTCCTCCGAACGAATTGCATCAGTTGTTAGAGCCATGGTCGTTCTCTATGTGGGGCATTGATGTGATTGGCCCTATCAATCCGAATGCATCTAACAGGCATCGCTTTATTTTGGTCGCCATTGATTACTTTTCCAAATGGATCGAAGCTGCATCATATGTCGCGGTCACACCAAAGAATGTGGTGAAGTTCATTCGTCAGGACATTATTGCTCGATATGGTTCACTTGAGGCTATAATCACCGATAATAGGTCAAACTTGAATAATAAGTTGGTTGATAAGTTGTTCAAGGAATTCAAGATTAAGCATCTAAACTCTTCCCCGTACCGTCCCCAGATGAATGGAGCGGTGGAAGCAGCCAATAAGAATATCAAGAAGATCTTGGCTAAGACGGCCGAGAATTACCATGATTGGCATGAGCGGTTTCCCTTTGCTTTTATGGCATATCAAACTTCAATCCGAACCTCAACTAGGGCAACCCCACACTCTCTCGTTTACGGCATGGAAGCAGTATTGCATGTTGAAGTGGAAATCCCTTCCTTGTGTATTTTTTTCTCAAGTCGAGTTGACTGAAGCTGACTAGGTCCAACAAAGGATGGATCAACTGAACTTGATTGATGAAAAACGGCTTAAAGCTCTATGCCATGGCCAATGCTACCAGCAAAGGGTCGCCAAGTCCTTTCACAAGAAAGTCCGGCCTCGACATTTTCAGGTAGGGATCTTGTTCTGCGAAAGTTGTTCTCAATAGTTCCACTTTCGGAAAGGAAATTTGCTCCAAACTACGGTGGACCGTACGTCGTGAAGAAGGTGCTCCCAGGCGGAGCTCTGATCCTAGCTGAGATGGACGGTCAGGTGTTTATCAGTCCTGTCAATTCTGATGCTGTAAAGAAATATTACACTTGATCTATTCTGACATTTCTAAATTAATCAAGTTGTGATTATCATTTTGAGCTCAAAACTTTTATATATATCTGTTCTACCTGCTCTTGTTTGTATTACTGATTTTCATAGGAGGAATGTTTCAGTCACGTAAATTTGTTCGATCCTATAAAATTGATCGTATTGAATGAGGAACGTCGGGACGTTGAAAGGCAAGCCGTTTTCCATGCACGTGCTACATTTCTAATCCCTAGTGAGATGTGCGAAATTTTCCATGCTCACAAGGTAAATGGTTATCTTGCGAAAATTATGACAACCAAAATGACGGGAAGCATTCGTTTCCTCTATCATACACACTGCAGGTTGCCCTTGTTTAAACCCTTTGAGTGGAGGATTCATTTCTCAGCCCTGTTAGGAACAACTCCACATTGGGGCAATTTTCAGAAAGTTCAGATGAGTAGAATTTTCTTGCTTTCACTTGCAACAATCTTCGAGTGTATTTGTTGCATGCGAATTTTGTGTTAGCTCAAGTGCCTTAGACATGACGAAGAGCATTTCTTTCTACACCCTACACACTCAATCCATTGCTTACCCCAGTTGAGCGGCAATTTCATTTCAAATGACTCGATTGGTGATCATCCTTGTGGTAAAGAATGAAACCATCTCAAAGCATCTATTGAATGAAGAGCAAGATGCCTTAGAGGCAAAACAAAAATTGTCGAAGGAAAAGCAATGTGCACAAGCTCATCAGACGAGGTCTCCTTCTTCCTTAAAAAAAAAGAGAAAATGAGAAAAGAGCCAAAAAGGAAAATCTCTTGGAAGATTCTTCGAAGAGAAGAAGAAGGGAAGCCTTGGCTGAAATGGTTCGCGAGAATGTTCCTCAAAAGAAAGATCATTCATAGAATCACTCGCAACATGATCGGTGGTGCTTGAAGTGTCAAAGATGGATGATCACCAATTCATTCATAGTAGCCCTCTTGATTAAATAGGCCTTTCATTTCAAACCTACCCGCACCTACGTTACAACCCTTACCGAAGTCTCTTCCGAATATGGCACTAGAGTTAACGTATGATTGCATATGCTTACAATATCGCTCAAAGAAGTGCGAGCAAGATCATTTTATCTCATTTATGCATGGTTCTTGAGTTGTAAACCCGATGCAGCTGAGGACATCATTTCATTCTAGAGTCAAATGACTCACATGAGTCCCTTTTGTTAAACCAGTGACCAAAGCATGAATTACAGTCCTTGTAAAAACCTTTCAGATTGGTCTGGTCATATTGATTATGAGAATACCCAAACCCTTGTCCAGCATGATGGCGGCAATTCTGAGTGATTCTTATACCTGTATCAACAGTCGGTTCAAAAGCCTTTTCGTGAGAAAGAGTGAAAGTCCATTCTGACTAAAGGTTCCTTACTCAATCTGATCGAGTCGCTAAAAGGAGCAGGCATATTTCCTTGTCAATTAGACTTCCAAATGAAGCCCTGTAATACAGGAAAGAGCTCGCAAATTTCGTTAACATATAATGTTGCATTGACTTTGCATGATTAATCATTTTTTAGTGTGCTAACAGGAATGAAGTAATCAACCTGCCTATTCCTCAATTTCAGAAAATCTAGGTAAGTTTTCTGAACTCATTCTGAATTTGGCAATTTTTGCCGGTTCTAGTTATCATTTTACACCTTTGTGTGGTTCGCGCTGTGAGATTCGCAATACACTCTCCCTTTTTGTGATTTGCGCTGTGAGATTCGTGACACAATCCCTTAATGTGATTCGCGCTATGAGATTCGCTACACATTCCTTTTTGTGATTCGCGCTGTGAGATTCACGACACAAACCCTTTTTTTGTATTTACACTGATAAGATTAGTGTGGTACATTCCTTTTTGTGATTCGCGTTGTGAGATTCACGACACAAATTCCTTGATGTGATTCACGCTGTGAGATTCACGACACATCCCTTTTTGTGATTCGCACTGTGAGATTCGTGACACAAATCAATTGATGTGATTCGTGCTGTGAGATTCACGACACATCCTTCTTATTCATACACACCTTGATGTGTTTCGCGTTGTGAGATTCGCGACATATCCTTCATATTCATACACCCCTTGATGTGATTCGTGCTGTGAGATTCGCGACACTTCCCTCTTCATATTTTCAAACAACACATCGTGCTCAGGCTGATGAGATTTGCTTGACGCACTCATTTGAGAATTCAAGCTGATTTTTCGATTCATGATTGATTCATTCTTGTGATATGGGAAAATTCAATATATATCTTGCGCTATCTCGCATCAGAATGAAAGTTCTGATAATAGATGGGCCCAGTACCTTGAGATCCTTGCATCCACAAGAAGCTTGGAAATCAAGGGAACTTTCAGCATTATGAGGTGTCCGGTAAGACCGATATTTCATGTGCGATCCATGTACAGGTTTCTCTAATCCATTGGAGCAGAGAAGCCTTAACACATGTTTCTTACAGTTCTGTATATCATGCATAACTTCATTTGCATAAAAAAAAATGGGATTAAAACTCCAACAAAAAATCAGCATCATTCATTTGCATTGTCAAAATTTAGGTTCAATTTGGTCTTTGAGCGAAATCTCTGTGAGCCTCCACTCAAAGAGGGGCAGCTGTTGACACCTAAATTTTAATTTTTCATTTATATTGCACAAAAATGAGAATTAACCTTAGTTCTCATCAAAAATCAATTTCTCATGCATTGCTTATTTAATTTTTTGTTATTTGCATTCAGGCTGGAGGTGAAGCAATTGAGCTTTAATTTGATAGGCGACTGGACTAGAGCATATCATCAAATTTTTGGCTAGAGCATGGGAGGATGTGCCGGGTTTTTTATAATTTATTTTGAGCTTAATTAAGTCCATTTAAATGGTTTATTTGGCAAAAAAAAAGGCTTTAAATAAATGTCAATTACTCAGAAAAGCCTTAATTAAGCTTTAAAATTGTGCAGTAAGCCCATAATTAATTTGGAAGATTCGGCTAGGCAGAACATGGGTGTGCCGAATTTTTTCTCATGGGTATGGACCTAATTTTGAATTTAATTCAGCCCATTTTAATTATTTAATTAAGCGGGGCCTTTAATTAATTACCCGTTTAATTAATTAATGCCCCAATTTGAGCCCGAGATGTCACGACAAGCCCACAAGAGCTCCTCATATTCAGCCACCATCACCATCACCCCTCTTGGCCGAAATTTCATAGGTGAGCTGGCGGATCTGGACTCCTCAAAGGTTAATTAAATTCAGATAATTATCTTGAAAAATTAGAGTCCTAGGAAAATAAAACTCTATCTTTATCAGGCTATAATTAACCGAAAGTTTCTTCTGATCTGGACTCTTCCGAGATCAGAATTTTTTATCCAATGGTTGTTATTCAATCCTACTCTAGCTAGGATTACTAATCCAACGGTACACAATAAGTCCTACAGCTACTAGGATTAGTGAGTTCTATTCTCTATAAATACTAAGCTATCCTAGAGAGTTAGAGGTCGGCAATTTGACCACACAAATTTCAAAAAAATTGGAGCAAAATAGAGAGAGCAAGAGGAGTATTTTCGGCCAAGACAAAGGGTGTACCCGAGAGCTTCCCGAGCAAGCCGAAGCATCACCGCCCTTTCTCCGTCCTTCTGCCGGTGCTCAGCCCACACCACCAGCTCAGTCGGAGGCGCCACCCTCCCGCCGACGGCCACAGCTCGCCGTGGTGCGCCGATTGCCGCCGCGTCGTCCCCGAGGACCCGAGCTCGCATCATCCTATTCGGTCGTGGATAGGAGCTATTGACTAGCCTTGTTCGTGGTTACTTAGCTCATCTTTTGTTCACTTATTTGAGGTCTAATACTTGCTGCCATCTGTATTAGAGTTTCCTCAAGGATTCGAGCTTGATTCGTGGGGGATTTGTGCGAAAAGGAGTGAATTTACTTCGAGCATGCAAGTGCTGGAATTTTTGCTATGAAAGCTAATCTTCTCTATCTTTTATTATAAATCCGTGCTAGTTTGGGTGATAACATGCTTACATATTTATGAACTTTGATGGATGAATGCGAATTTGTGATCAAAGCTCAAAAAATTGAATTTCTTTTGCCAATGCCATGTCAAGAACCGAAATTTGAGATATGACGCATAAAAATCTGATTTTTTTTTAAGCAAACTTGATTGGATTGAAAGTCGAGAACTTTTATTGATTGTCGAAGTTTCGAGCTTTTTGATGTTGCTTGACGTATTGCCTTCAACTAGCCAAGTTATGCCGTCTGCATCCTGGAGCCGTTTGAAACATTTTACGCCTTAGCATATTAAGTTTGCTTATTACTTTGGTAATCAATCTTAGTTCATTTTTTTAGAATCAAAAATTGAAATTTTTTATGGAATGAAAGCTGGATTTTCAGCACATGCACCCTCTTTGGTCGAATTTTTCTTTTAATACATAGTGGATGGTTGGCGATTTTTGAGTTGAACTCATGGATAAAAAAAAACTCAATTTTTTCAGTTATAACTCTCACTTGGCTGAATTTGACTTGTGGATGATTTTTTATGGTTGTGATAATTATCTCTTGCAAGTTGGTTGTTTGATTTTATCTTATCCTACGATTATCCAATAATTTTTTCATGTTATGGATAAGATTGTGCTGAATTGGGCCTTACCTGATTTGATCTCGTGCTTATCGAGTTGGTTGGAATGCTTGTCTTGTGGTTTTATGGATAATATCTGATTTTGTGGATGAGATTTGTTGGCTTGGATAATTATCCAAATTTTTGAAAATTATTTGAAATTAATTTCCAAATTTTAAAGATAATTTTCTCAAGTTAAAATCGAATGTTGGTTGAGGAAAGGTGGACCCCACTTTCACATTTTCGGCCACCCCTCTCATAATTTCCAATTTTCGAAATTTTAATGAAGCCTGATTGATTTTTCTTTTGGTCTTGTTTGTTTGATTATTTTATTGTATGGTTTGCACATTTATAAACAAACATGCCCATAATATATGCTCCCTTATGTGCCTTGTCCCTTCGGTAGAAAATGAATTACTTGCCTTAGTCACGATCTTATGGAATGGGATGGTAATTCGTATAGAATTTTGTGGTTCACCCTTTGGAAATAAGCGATGATGTTATTCCATACACTAATCCGCATGCTGACTCGAACCTAAGAGTACGTGACGGATAAATTCCCTCCTACTCTAACCGTTGGGTACGAGCGAATTAATCGAAAAATTCGAAAATTAAAGGTATATTATGGGCATTTTTGTTTATTTTTGTTCAATCAATGTTTGTTTAATTTTTTCGAAAAAAGAAAGAAAAACAAAAAAAAATAAGAAAAACAAACAAAATCATTTTTCGAGTATCATGTGATCCATTCCATTTTTTGAAACATTCAATTCACAATCATTCAATTAAAAGGATTTTCATGAAATCTGGTACCGAAAGGGCATTAATTTTTTTTAAATTAATGTAACCAAGTCTCCGGACTCATTTTCTCTTGGTCTTGGAAATAAATTTGTTCTCCCGCTAATTTATTTAAGTTTCTAATCGACCTATCAAGAACGATTAGTGGTGGCTCCAAATTGAATCAATTTTTCATGAATAAATCTAAGTTGCGATTTCGTATGAGCTCCGGAGAGTCCGAGTCAGGTTAATTAAATAATTAACCTGATAATTCATTAACCTAAGATTTTTCGTCAAATGTTTTAGGTCGCGACAGCGGCACAGACCTTTAGAGTTTCAAGTGGGTGATCATGTTTTTCTAAAGGCGTCGCCTATGAGAGGGACATCTCGTTTTGGCAAGAAAGGAAAGTTAAGCCCGAGGTATGTTGGACCATTTGAGATTTTGGAGTTGATTGAAAATCTGGCTTATCGTTTCGCGTTGCCACCGAGACTTGCTCAAGTGCATGACGTTTTTCATGTGTCGATGTTGAGGAAGTATGAGCCTGATCTAGCTCACATGTTGAGTTTTGAAGAGATTAAATTGGATGACCGTGTATCGTACGTGAAATGTTTGGTGAGGATTGAGGATAGGAAAGAGCAAGTGCTGCGGAACAAGACGATCCCTTTGGTTAAAGTGATATGGCAACACCTTGGAACGGAAGGAACAACGTGGGAAAGCGAGGAGGTTATGAAGAGTCAATACCCTTTTCTTTTTGAGGTTGTGTAATGGCTTAATTTCAGGGACGAAATTCCTTAAGGAGGGAAGAGTTGTGACGTCCCGAAATTTCGAGGTCTGTAAGATAAATAATATTAGATTTTTGAAGTTTAAGGGATAATTATCGGACACGATTTCATTTGATCTGGAAGGGATTTGGAAGACCCTAAAGCGTCGGTCAGAAGAATCAAGCAGGTTTAGTCGTGCCGTAGAACCTAGCGTTGAGAACCTGCGCGCCCGAACCTAACTCTGTTCGAAAATACCTTCAGTCGTTTGTGCCAAATAATCTATCTGTCCCACATTAGCAAATTACCTTTTTACCCTAGGATATTATTCATATAAGACAAAAGCATTTATGGTTGACTTGATTTGTGGACCCCACCCCATTAACTCCCCATCACCTCAAGTCAACTCCCCCTTTCTCTCACCTCTTTTTCCCCCTCTTTCTTCTCTCACTTTTCTCTCACTTTTCTCTCTTTTTCACCCTCCCCATTTGGCCGGTTGATCCTCTCTCCCCCTCTCTCTCTCGCGCGAGAACCGCCACCACCACCTTCCACCCCTACCCGTCGCCGCCCCGCAACCCCTCCATCGCCGAGTAGAGCCTCCATTTGAGCCCCCACCGACCCGAGCTCCACCTCACTCCCCCTCTTCCTCTTCTTCTTCCTTCGGCCACCGCCATCACCACCTCCTTCCTCCTCTTTCGCCGTCCCTTCTCGTCGCGTTGCCCTAAGCTGCGTGCCCTCCGTGCACCACCACCCGCCACCCTCTCCCTCGTCCCGATCCTTGCCACCACCCGAGCCGACCCACCCCCAAGCGGCCACTGTCCTTCATCGTCGTCATCGTTGCGGACCCCCATTTTCACCCGTGTGTCGCCGCAAGCCCCTGAACCCGAACCACGCACGCCGTCGCCGTCGCGCCTTGCCATCAATTGTTCGTCGTCGCCGTGTAGCCGCCGCCACCAACCCGAGCCTCATCGCCGCCGCGCACTGCCATTGTCACCGACGCCACCCGTCATTCGTCGTTGCCGAACCATTATTTGTGAGTTAACCCCTAATCTCTGATTAGGTCGTTAATTACACTTAGTGTTAGATTAGCTTAGTTTAATTGTGGGTTAGTAAGTATAATTGCGGGTTAGTTAGTTTAACCGTGGTTATGTTAAATAGTTAACTATGGTTAGAGTAGATTAACTATGGTTACTTTAGTTAACTGTAGTTGCTTTGGGTGATCGTGATCGGTTAATTAGCTAAAGCTGGGTTAGTTAATCATCGTCGGGTTAATTAACTATTGTGGAGATAAATAGTTAAAGTCAAGATATTTATCTGTTATTAATTAATTATTATTAGGTGCTGATTGAATAATTTCTGAGCGCCTTGGGTGTTTAATTGCGTGGATCTGATGAGTGATCACATATATCGAAATATCATGTTTAATTGGAATCGAACGTTGGTGTGATCAATTGAGTCTTTTGAGAATGAAAATGGCTTCCAGCTAGGTTTTAAGCATGACTATGAATGTGATTGCATTGGACTAAATTTGAAGATATAAACTGGATTGGTTGCCTGGCGAGTTTGTGTGGTCACACGATGGTTGAGCATCACCCTAACGTAACTGGGGACGTTGGCGGTACCCTTGATGGCTTAGGTTCGTTGCCTGATATGTCCGTGCCGGCGGGGTCGGAATCACCCGGCTTATCGATTGCCTGACAGTTCGTGCCGACGGGAGTTCGGAATAACACAGCTAATCGGTTGCAGATTGTTGCTTGTGACGGATCAAAGTTCCTTACTGGAAAGCATAGTATGTCTACCTTGGGGGTCTTGAGGGGCTATCGATTGCCATCGCTGGATGGAGCGGGATGACGCCCGGTCCTACCGGAAGAGCACTAACTGTCTAGTGTGCTGTAGTCGAGAGTGGAGTATCTCTCACGTTAATAACTAGAACACGTGTGTTGCATTGTTCATGAGTTATTGACGAGTGTTCTAGTTGTATGCCTTGGTCTGTATGTGATTGAATGACATGTGATTACTACTGTGTGGGCCAAGGTGGGGTAAGCTTGCATGTGATTGGTGATTGGCTATTAAGATATGTGCCTAACCATTTGGTAGCTAGAGCATGGCGTGAATCGCACACTATTGATATGTCATCATTTTATGTTGCATGTGTAGGCCGCCTGAGTATGCCCTATTCGGACTTAGGCGTTGACTGATGGAGATTTTATATCTCATTCGTCATTGTTAATTATTTTCAGGTCCTTAGGTAAGGTTCGAGGTGCCACTCGACCAGTCATTTGATGTCACGTACCATCTGGTTCCGGATTCGGACTGGGTATGGGAGCATCACGTGATGACTCTTTGGGTGGAAGAGGGGATGGAGCACCTGGTACCTCATCGCTTCAAGGCCTGGTTTTTTCGCCATGGCGATGCTCTCTACGGGGCCTTTTCAAGGGTTTGAGGGACCCTCGACTGCGACCCCGACGATTTGAACATGGGATCCGATGGACGTTGATACCCCGGACGGGGAAGTGGTGGACCCAGAGCCTTACCCGATAGAGGAGGACCCTGAGACTCCGCGTGGTTACCGCTACCTCTGGTGAGCGTGGAGGTGGAGACTCCTTTTTTGGATGGAGCTTTTGGAAGTAGAGTTAACCCCTAACCCTGACTCGGTATCTTTTTGGTGGTCTTAGGAAGCAGCCCTGAAAAGTGGGCTTGTAGATTTTTTCACTTCCCGGGGTTAACTATATATATAAATAAAATGATCTTTTGCTACTGTTGGTTGTTGTCTTCCTACTGCCTATCTCTATTGTTTATATTTCTGTCTGGGGAAGTAGAACGTTCCGCGTGCACTTAATTGTAAGATAAAATAAATGGGTCGATGACGTGCTTGGGACGTCGTCCTTAATGACCTGAGGCATTTGGTAGGGTTGTTGCGTGCCTGGAATTTGGGGCGTGACATCCCCGCCCGAGGTGGTATCAGAGTAAGGTCGGCCTGAACCACTTGGACATAGCCTGGAGTGACAATGTTCACTGAGTTTTGGGATAGTTAGTAGGATTAAAACCCCGTGCATGTGATTGTTGTTTGACTTTTAGGTTGTGGTCCTGAGTTCTCATTATGTGTTGCCTTTGGGCGAGTAGGAGCTCGTAAGGTTCTACAGGGTGGGCGACCATAATCCGAGAGGTAGGTTAAGAGGAAGGGCAGCTCAAGAGGATCCTAGAGTGGACGAGATCCTGCAGGCGTTGGAGGCCTTAGGAGATATCGTGGCGCAGCAAGTAAAGAACCAAGCTGCTGCTGCCGCTGCCGCCCAGCAAGAAGACCCGTTGGCTGCAAACGGGATTGGTAGGCAGCAGATGCACAAGTTGGTGGTGTAGTTTTTAAAGCTCAAGCCGCTGAAGTTTTCGGGAGATGGTAATCCAGAGGCCACGACCGCTTAGATCAAGGAGTTGGAGAAGGTCTTTGCCTTGTTGAGGTGCTCTAAGGAAGAGAAGGTGATGCTAGCTGTTTACCAACTACAAGGTAACGCTAGCACGTAGTGGGAAGCCTCTCGAGGAAGGATCTTTCCTGAAGGTACGGTCCCGGTGTGGGATGCCTTCATGGAAGCTTTTAATGGAAAGTATTTCTCGGACTGTGTATGAGAACAGAAGATGGCGGAGTTCCTACACCTTCGTCAGAGCCAAATGTCGGTGGATCAGTATGAAGCGATATTTACTGAGTTGTCAAAGTATGCACCAAGGATGGTTGAGGACCCTATGGATAGGGTGGGGAGATTTCGAGATAGATTGAAACCTGAGATTAAGGGTTTGCTGGTGCCGCTGAACCTCAAGGATTATAACGAGCTGTATCAGAGGGTCCAGCTTGTGGAAAGGGACATGTCTGAGAGGGCAGTTGCATCTGGATCACGGTTTGCGCCTGCTGCAAGGGATAACCGTAGGTTTGGAAAAGGACCGATGGTAGAAGGAAATTATCCCATCTCGCCCAACCGAAGGAACGCCGTTGGAAAGCCGGTGTGCCGCCCTAGTGATGTGTGTCGACTCTGTAAGCAGAGGCATAGATCAGCCTCGTGTCTTAGGAGAACGGGGTGCTTGCTTTGGTTGTGGTCTGCACGGCTACCTGGTGAGGGATTGCCCGTAGAGATAGATGGGAAGGCAGGTGCCGCTGCTGCAAGGAGGTCAAATGTGAGGGAATGTTCTGCAGAACCACCAGAACAGACCTCCAGTACAAGGAAGGGTGTATGTTGTCACAAGTACAGTCTTCTTGCATAATCATGTAGCTTATGCTTTGTTTGATCTTGAAGCTACGCATTCGTTTGTTGCTAAGCAGTTCGTTAAGTTAGTTGGGTTGAGTCCGCAACCGTTGGGAATGATCTTTAAGATTTCTACGCCGCTTAAGGATAATGTAATGTCTACGGTAGGTTGTCCTGGCTGTACGTTGGTTGTAGACGATCGCGAGGGAAGGATAGACTAAATTGTGCTGGCAATGTTTGATTTTGATGTTATTGTTGGTATGGATTGGCTCACTGAGCAAAGGGCTATAATGGATTACCATCGTAAGACCATTTAGTTTAACCCGTTGGATGGGGTTAGTTTGAGTTCGTTGGAAATCAAGGAGGAACCTCGATTCCCTTAGTTTCGTCTCTAGAAGTGACTCGGTTGTTGGGCAATGGCTATCGAGGATATTTGGCAACTGTGGTTAACGTATCGATTAAGGAACCAAGGATGGAGGATATTGCTGTGGTATGTGAGTTTTCTGATGTCTTTTCTCAAGAGTTGCCAGGGTTTCCACTAGAAAAGAAAATAGAGTATGTGATTGAGTTAGCCCTTGGGATGGAACCGATCTCCAAAGCACCGTATCGGATGGCATTGTCGAAACTCAAGGAATTGAAGGTGTAGATGCAAGAGTTGATGGACAAAGGATTTATTCGTCCTAGTACATCTCCATGGGGAGCGCCTATATTATTTGTAAGGAAAAAGGATGGATCCTTGCGTCTGTGCATTGATTACCGGCAGCTCAATTAGGTGACAGTCAAGAACAAGTACCCGTTGCCAAGGATCGACGATTTGTTTGACCAACTTCAAGGAGCTTCGGTATTTTCCAAGATCAATCTACGGACGAGATATCATCAGTTGAGGATTAAGAAGGACGATATACCGAAGACGGCATTTAGAACGCGTTATGGTCACTATGAGTTTACCGTAATGCCGTTTGGTCTAACAAATGCCCTTGCTACTTTTATGGATTTGATGAACAGGGTGTTCAAGGAGTATTTGGATAGATTAATCATTGTATTTATTGACGATATCTTAGTGTACTCAAGGAGTCTTGAGGATCATAAGCAGCATCTGAGAATGGTATTGGGGACTCTTCGGGAGCATCAGTTGATGCTAAGTTTAGTAAGTGCGAGTTTTGATTAACTCGCGTAGCTTTCCTAGGTCATGTGATTTCTGGAGAAGGGATATCTGTGGATCCGGCCAAGATTGAAGTGGTCATGGAATGGCCAAGGCCAACGACAGTGACGGAAGTCCAAAGTTTCTTAGGATTGGCAAGCTATTACAAGTGTTTCATGGAAAGATTCTCTACTATAGCTATGCCATTGGCGCGACTGTTGAATAAGGATGAGAAGTTTGAATTGACGGATAGGTGCGAGCGTAGTTTTCAAGAGCTTAAGCACAAGCTAACTATGGCTCCTGTTTTGACAATACTGTCTGGTCCCAAAGGTTATGAGATTTATAGTGATGTGTCTTTTAAAGGATTAGGCTGCGTTCTTATGCAACATGGGAGAGTGGTTGCGTACGCGTCTCGTTAGTTGAGGCCATATGAGTTGAACTACTTGACGCATGATTTGGAGTTAGCAGCGATCGTTTTTGTTCTCAAGATTTGGAGGCATTATCTGGTTGGAGAAAGGTTTCAAGTTTACACAGACCATTAGAGTCTTAAGTATCTGTTCTCTGATAAGGAGCTAAACATAAGGCAGCGTCATTGGATGGAACTTCTTAAGGATTATGATTGTAAGATTCTGTATCACCCAGGTAAGGCTAACAAGGTAGCAGATGCACTGAGTCGGAAGTCAGCAATTGCCCAGTTGATGGTCCAAGAGTGACATCTCTTGGAGGAAGTGCGAGATTCAGATTTTAAGTTAGAGCTAGGCCGTTTGTCAAGTCTAATGGCTGCATTGAGGAATGAGCCGGAAGTGCAGTCAAAGAGTTAAGGTTTTGCAATTGACGGATCCTTCCATTCAAAGAATCCTTCAAGATGGCTCAGAGAAAAGGAAAGCCGACTTCCAAGTAGCCGAGGACGGGATACTGAAGATCCGAGGACGTTTGTGCATGCCTTTCGATGAAGGTCTTAAAGAGGAGATCTTGTCGGAGGCACATCGTAGCAGTTATAGTATTCACCCGGGCAGCATGAAGATGTATCAGAACTTGAGGCAGTACTTCTAGTGGAATGGTATGAAGGCAGACATAGTCAAGCACGTGACGAAGTGTTTAACATGCCAACAAGTCAAGGCGCAGCATTGTAAGGCTAGTGGACTGCTGCAGTTGCTTGAGATTCCAGAGTGGAAATGGGATCATATCACAATGGACTTTGTGATGGGTTTGCCATGGAGTCAGCGATGCAATGATTCGATTTGGGTTGTGGTGGATAGATTGATGAAGTCTGCTCACTTCATCGTCGTACGAAAAGACTTCGCTTTGGACAGGTATGTTGAGTTGTATGTGCGACAGAGAGTGCGTCTTCATGGAGTGCTAGTGACGGTCACATCAGATCGTGATCCCTGGTTCACTGCCACCTTTTGAAACAGTTTACAAATTGCGTTGGGAACGAAGCTGCAGTTCAATACAGCTTATCACCCGTAGACGGATGGCCAGTCTAAAAGGACAATTCAGACGCTTAGGGATATGTTGCGAGCTTATATCTTGGATTTCAAGGGAAGTTAGGAGGAACAACTTCATTTGGTCGAGTTTGCTTATAACAACAGTTATCAGCAGAGTATCAAGATGGCACCTTTCGAAGCGTTGTATGGTAGGGCCTGTAGGACGCCAGTTTGTTGGAACGAAATTGGTGAAAGGAAGATCATTGGCCCTGAGTTAGTACAACAGTCGTTGGATGCTGTCAAGGTCATCAGAGAAAGACTTAAGACAGCCCAAAGCTGACAGAAGAGTTACGCCGACAAGCGGCGTAGACCTTTGGAGTTTCAAGAGGGTGATCATGTCTTTCTTAAGGTGTCGCCTATGCAAGGAACATCTCGTTTTGGCAAGAAAGAAAAGTTAAGCCCGAAGTATGTTGGACCGTTTGAGATTTTGGAGCGGATTGGAAATCTGGCTTATCGTCTCGTGTTGCCACCGAAGTATGAGCCTGTTCCAGCTCACATGTTGAGTTTTGAAGAGATTGAAGTGGATGAGCATGTATCGTATGTGGAACGTCCGGTGAGGAATGAGGACAGGAAAGAGCAAGTGCTGCGGAACAAGATGATCCCTTTGGTTAAGGTGATTTGGCAACACCATGGAATGGAAGGAGCAACGTGGGAAAGCGAGGAGGTTATGAAGAGTTAGTACCCTTTTCTTTTTGAGGTTCTGTAATAGTTTAATTTCGAGGACGAAATTCCCTAAGGAGGGAAGAGTTGTGACGTCCCGAAATTTCAAGGTCTGTTAGAAGAATCAAGCCGGTTTAGTCGTGCCGTAGAACCTTGCGTTAAGACCCTTCACGCCCGAACCTAACCCTGACTGAAAATTCCTTTAGTCGTTTGTGCCAAATAACCGTTCTGTCCCACATTAGCAAATTACTGTTTTACCCTTGGATATTATTCATATAAGACAAAACATTTATGGTTGACTTGATTTGTGGACCCCACCCCATTAACTCCCCAGCATCTCAAGTCAACTCCCCATTTCTCTCTCTTCCTTTTTCCCCTCTTTCTTCTCTCTCTCCTCTCTCTTTTCCCCCTTCCCCTTTGGTCGGCCGATCTTCTCTCCCCCTCCCTCTCTTGCGCGAGTACCCCCACCACCACCTTCCACCCCCACCCCCGCCCATCGCCGCTCGCCGCACGCCGTACTCGCCGGTCGTCTGCAACCCCTCCGCCCGAGCCCCTACTGACCCAAGCTCCACCTCACTCCCCCTCTTCCTCTTCTTCTTCCTTTAGCAACCCCCCCCCCCCCCGGCACCTCCTTCCTCCTCCGTCGCCATCCCTTGATACCACGCCGCCCCAAGCCGTGCACCCTCCGTGCACTACCACCCGCCACCCTCTCCCTCGTCGCCGGTCTTCGTCGCCACCAGAGCCGACCCACCCCCGCGAGGCCAACGTCCTTCGTCGTCATCGTTACCGACCCCTTTTTCCCGCCGTGCGCCGCCGCAAGCCCCCGAGCCCGAACTGCCCGCGCCCCGTTGCCGAGCCGTCCTCGAGTCGCTGCCGCGACCCGCGCTCCCTCGCCGCCGCGCCTCTCCATCATTCATCGTCACCGTGTAGCCGCCGCTGCCGCCACAGCCCGAGCTTCATCGCCACCGTTGTTGCCACCTGTCACCGTCGTTTGTCGTCGCCGGACCGTTGTTTGTGAGTTAACACATAATCTCTGATTAGGTCGTTAATTGCACTTAGTATTAGATTAGCTTCGTTTAATTGTGGGTTAGTAAGTATAATTGCGAATTAGTTAGTTTAACCATGGTTAGGTTAAATAGTTAACTGTGGTTAGAGTAGATTAACTATGGTTACTTTAGTTAATTGTATTTGCTTTGGGTGATCGTGATCGGTTAATTAACTGAGGCTGGGTTTGTTAATTATCGTCGGGTTAATTAACTGTTGTGGAGATAAATAGTTAAAGTCGAGATATTTATATGTTATTAATTAATTATTATTGGGTGCTGATTGAATAATTGCTGAGTGCCTTAGGTGTTTAATTGCATGGATCTGATAAGTTCTCACATATATCGGAATATCATGTCTAACTGGAATCGAACGTTCGTGTGATCAACTGTGTCATTTGAGCTTGAAAATGGCTTCTAGCCGGGTTTTGAGCATAAATATGAATGTGATTGCATTGGACTAAATGTGAAGATATAAACTGGCTTGGTTGCCTGGCATGTTTGTGTCGTCACATAATGGTTGAGCGTCACCCTAACGTAACTGGGGACGTTGGTAGTTCACTTGATGGCTTGCGTTCGTCGCCTAATATGTCCATGCCTGCGGGGTCGAAATCGCATAGCTTATCGATTATTTGACAGTTCGTGCTAGCGGGAGTTCGGAATAACACGGCTGATGGGATGCAGGTCGCAGCTTATGACGAACCGAAGTTCCTTATCGAAAAGCCTGGTATGTCCGCCTTGGGGGTCTTGAGGGGCTATCGATTGCCGTCGTTGGATGGAATAGGACGACGTCCGGTCTTGCCAGAAGAGTACTAACTATCTAGTGTGCTGTGGTCGAGAGTGGAGTATCTCTCGCGTTAATAACTAGAACACGTGTGTTGCATTGTGCATGAGTTACTGATTAGTGTTCTGGTTGTGTGCATTGGTCTATATGTGATTGAATGCCATGTGGTTACTATTATGTGGGCCAAGGCGAGGTAAGCTTGCATGTGATTGGTGATAGGCTGTTAAGATATATGCCTAACCGTTTAGTAGCTAGAGCGTGGTGTGAATCGCACGCTATTGATCTATCATTGTTTTATGTTGCATGTGTAGACCGCCTAAGTGAATCAATGCCCTGCTCGGACTTAGGCGTTAACTCACTGAGATTTTATATCTCATTCGTCGTTCTTAATTGTTTTCAGGTCCTTAGTGTGGAGGTCTGTCGGGTAAGGTTCGGGATACCACTCGACCAGTCGTTCGATATCATGTACCATCCGGTTTCGAATTCGGATTGGGTATGGGAACATCATGTGGCGACTCTCTGGGTCGAAGAGGGGATGGTGCACCTAGTGCCTCATCACTTCAAGGCCTGGTTTGCCTGCCATAGCGATGCTCTCTATCGGCCCATTCGAGAGTTTGAGGGACCCCTAAATGCAGCCCTGATGATCCGAACATAAGATCCGATGGACGTTGATACCCCGGACGGGGAAGTGGTGGACCCGGAGCCTGACCCGGTAGAGGAGGACCCTAAGACTCCTCCTGGTTACTGCTACCTCTGGTGAGCTTGGAGGTGGAGACTCCCTTTTTGGATGGAGCTTTTGGAAGTAGAGTTAACCCCCAACCTTGACCCGGTATCTTTTTGGTGGTCTTAGGAAGCAGCTCTTAAGAGTGGGCTTGTAGATATTTTTGCTTCCCAAGGTTAACTATATATATAAATAAAATAATCTTTTGCTACTGTTGGTTGTTGTCTTCCTACTGCCTATCCCTGTTGTTTATATTTCTGTCTGGGGAAGTAGAACGTTCCATGTGCCGCTTAATTGTAAAATAAAATGAATGGGTCAATGACGTGCCTGGGACGTCGTCCTTAATGACCTGAGGTGTTTGGTAGGGTTGTCGCGTGTTTGGGATTTGGGGCATGACATCCTTCCTTCGGGCAAAAATCGGCATGACGAAAAAAGAGAAGAAGAGGAAATCTCAAGCTTTCTCTCTCGAAAAAAAAAAAAAAAAAAAAAAAAGAAGAGAGCCGAAAAGACAAAGAAATCTCTCGAAAAATCGTCAAAAGAAAGAAGGAAAGGGAGACCTCGGCTAAAATGGTTCTCAAGAACGCTCCTCAAAAGAAAGATCATTTGCGGAAATTCTGTAGAATCACTTGCAACATGATCTACAGTGCTCGAAGTGTTAAAGATGGATGATCACCAATTCATTCATAACATCCCTCTTGATTGAAAATAGGCCTTTCATTTCAAGCCTACCCTCACCTACGTTAAAACCCTTACCAAAGTCTCTTCAGATTAGGGCACTTGAGTTAACATAGGGCTTCAAATGTTTATAAACATCACTCGAAGAAGTGCGAGCAAGATCGTTCTATATCATTTCGCAGGGTTCCCGACTTGTAAACCTGATGCAGTTGATGGTATCATTTCGTTCCAAAGCCGAATGACTTATATGAGTCCCCTTTATTTAAACCATTAACCAAGCCTGAATTACAGTCCTTGAAAAGATCTCTCAGATTGATCTGGTCATAGTGATTGCGAGAATACCCAGACCCTTGTCCAGTATGATGGTGGCAGTTCTGAGTGATTCTTATACCCGTATCAGTGGTCGGGTTCAAAAGCCTTTTCTCGAGAGTGAGTGAAAGTCCTTTTTGACTGAAGGTTCTTCATTCAATCTGATCAAGTTCACAAAGGATCCAACAAAATTCCTTGTCGATAAGATTCCAACATGAAGCTCTGTAATACAGGCAAAAGCTCACAAAATTCGTTGATATACGATGTTGCATTGATTTTATACGATTAATCGCTATTTCAAGTGCACCGACAAGAATGACGCAATCAACCTGCCTGTTCCTCAAATTCAGAGAATCCAGGTAAGTTTTCTAAACTCATTCTGAATTTGGTAGTTTTTGCTGATTCAAGTTAACATTTTTATTTCTTTCTACATTCGCTTTGATGAGATTCAACCGATACACTCCCTTTGTGATCGTCTTAATGAGATTTGGTCGACACACACCCTTTGGTGTTCACACTGATGAGATTCATGTGACCCATTCCGTGGTGCGTTCATGCTGATGAGATTCACATGATGTATCCTTTTTGTGTTCATACTGATGAGATTCGTATGATACACTTTCCATGTTTGCACTGATGAGATTCATGCAGCACACCTTGATGTGTTCATGTTGATGAGATTCGCATGACATATCCTTTTTGTGTTCACGCTGATGAGATTCGCGTGACTCATCCCATTTGTGTTTACACTGATGAGATTCGTGTAAAACATCCCTTTTGTGCTCGTGCTGATGAGATTCGCATGACACAACCCTTTTGTATTCACACTGATGAGATTCATGTGCTACATCCCTTTTTGTGTTCGCGCTAATGAGATTCGCGCGACACATCCCTCCTATTCAAGTAGCACATTGTGCTCAGGCTTATGAGATTCGCTTGACGCACTCCTTTTTTAGACTTACGCAGATTTTTGTGTTCGTGCTGATGAGATTCGTACGACACATATTTTCTTCTTCTCAGTATTCCTTTCTAAGACTCGCGCTATTTTCGTGTTCGTGCTGATGAGATTCGTACGACACGTATCTTTTTGTTTTCAGTACTCCTTTTTGAGATCTTGCATTGATTTTCGTGATCGTGCTAATGAGATTTGTACGACACGCATCCTTTTTGTGTTCATGCTGATGAGAATTTGCGTGACACATCTCTCACCGGTTCATGATTGATTCGCTCTCGTGATATCGGAAAATTCATATATCTTGCACTGTCTCGCATCAGAATGAGATTTCTGATAACAGATAGGCCCCATTATCTTGAGATCCTTGCATCCACAAGAAGAAGCTTGAAAATCAGGGGAACTTTCAGCATCATGAGGTGTTTGGTAAGATCGATATTTCATATGCGATCTGTGTGCATGTTTCTTTAATCCATTTCCTTGGAGCAGAGAAGTCTTAACACATGTTATTTATAGTTTTACATGTCATGTATCATTTTCCTCTTGCATAGAAAATGGGATTAAAAGTCCCGCAAAAATCATCATTCATTTGCATTGTCAAAATTTAGGTTCAATTTGGTCTTTGAACGAAACCTCTGCGAGCCTCCACTCAAAGAGGGGTAGTTGTTGACACCTAAATTTTGATTTTTCTTTTTTCATTGCATGAAAATGAGAATTAGTTCTCACAAATATAATTTTCCATACATTGCATATTTAATTTCTTCTAGTCATGCATTGTCATTTGCATTCAGGTAGGGGTGAGCTTAATTCGACAGGCGGTTCGGACTGAGGTTCATCATAATTTTTGGTTAGGGCAAGCTGGCATTGTCAAAGTCCCTTGAGCATATTTTTGAGCTTAATTAAGCTGGTTAAATAATTATTTTTTTGAAAAAGGCTTAATTAAATGCATATTTTTAGAAAAAGCCTAGTTTAAGCTTAGAAATTTGCGCGAATGAGCATGAAAATTCAGAATAATTTTCAGCTAGAGTTAGGTGAGTGTGCCGAAAATTAGAGAGGGCCTTGGACCTTATTTCAAATTTTATTTTGGCTCGTATTTAACTCAATTTGTTAAAGAGGCTTTTAGTTAATTACCCATAAATTAATTCGAGCCCAATTCGAGCCCGAAGATGAGCGATAAGCCCATGAACCCATTAAATTTTCGGCTGGCCCATCTTCTTCATGATTTGGCCGAAAATCTCAGAAGAGTTTCAGCAGATCTGGACTTCTCGACGATTAAAATAATTTAGAATTTATTATCGAGAAATTAGAGTCCTAGAAAATTGAAACTCTATCTCTATCTGGCTGAAAATATCATAGAGTTTCGCCGGATTCGGACTCTTCCGGGATCATAAGTTTCAATCCTACGGTCCGTGACGAATCCTAGTTCGACTAGGATTAGTGATTTTTGGGCTCTATATAAGCAAGTCTTCACCGTCCGCCACGGGGGGAGGGATTCTAAAAAAATTCAACCGAGGATATTCGAGAGCAAATATAGAGAGAGAGAGAGAGAGAGAGAGAGAGAGAGAGAGAGAGAGAGAGAGCGGGTGAGGACGGCACAAATTGAGAGAAGTCTTCTTGGGAGAGCCAATCCAGAGGAGGAATTCATGAGTGGGGGGTCCCTCTGGATGTCTTCATAATGCATGAGCCAGCAAGGATCTCTTCGTCATTCTTGTGATCGAGCAACGTAGCAATAACGGACAGGCAAAGTCACACATCCAACGAAGCCCTCGTTTGCCGAGCTCCGCCGGTCCTCCTCCGTGCACAACGTGGCCTTACTGTCCCATACTGACCTCTACCGTCTAGCAGCTCAGCCGCCCCAGTCCGTGACCGTCTAACCAGCCTCGACGCCCGCCGCCCAAGCCGACGCAGTCCACCGCCTCTGTCCAGCTCAAAACCGCCCCTGGTCATCCCTAGTTTGTGGTTGATCAGCCTCTGTTTCGTTGTTATTTGAAGGTGTAACCTTGTTTCTATTTGTGCTAGATCGTTTGAGGGTAGTCTCTTGCGAATCGAGCTCAAACGGTGCAATTTCAGACGAAATCACAGCTTGTGCGCGTGCAGAATTTGCTTAGGAGAAGGTACAAATTTCTCACCTTTTGGTTCCAATCTATGCTTTGTTAATTCGGTAACTAGCATATTCTCCTGGTATCTCATTGAACATAAAGATTTGCAACTAAAAGTGAAAGAATTAAAGCCTTTGCATCAATTTTACTAAGCACCGAAAATTGCTATTTATGGGGTAAAAATCTGAATTTTTTTTTTAACCATGTTCAATTTGTTCATAAAATTTTTTTGAACTTTGTAATTCTTTTGAGGATTGATACAATTTAATTGGAACCATGTCTTTTCTTGAGGTAATAAAAAAATTTTAGACCAAATTGAGTTGCTTGAAAAAGATAAGAATTTCTAGTAAGCCACAGATTGATTTTCGGCACATCTCACCCTCTTGGCCGAATCTGCTTGCTAGTGGATAACCCTTGCTTTGATCCATGGTTGGTTGAATTGCTTCATCTTTGATTATCTCGAGCTATCTCTTGTTGTGGATAATGGTTGCGCTAAATTGGATAATATTAGACTTGTTGCAGATAATCCTTTGCCTTGAATGTTTATCTCTAGGCATGTGAGTTGATTGGGATGTTTATCCAGTAAATATCTCATCTTATCTCTTGTGAATTTTCTGAATTTATTTGACTTGAGTGTAAGATTTGATTGAATTAGATAAATTATCCGATTTTTCTGAGGATTATCTGAATTAATTTCCAAATTCTAAAAGATAATTTTCTCAGATTAAAAATTGAATCTCAAGAGGGAAAGTGGCCCCCACATGGATATTTCAGCCACCTCTCTCACATTTAAAAAAAAAAATCAAGACAAGTTTGATTGATTTTGCTTTTCTTTGGTCATGTTTGTTTAGTCATTTTTTAATCATATATTTTGCACATTAATAAACAAACATGCCCATAATATATGCTCCCTTGTGCCTTGTCCCTTCGGAAAATAAATTGCATGCCTGAGCCACGATCTTGTGGAATGGGACGGCAATTTAGTATAGGATTTTGTGTTCTGCCCTTTGGTAACAAGAGATGGTGTTATTCTATACATTTATCCACACACTGGCTCGAATCTTCGATGATGTAGCGGATAAAATTCCCTCCGACCCAAACCTTTGGGTACAAGCAAATTAATCGGAAAATTCGGAATTAAAGGTATATTATGGGCATTTTTGTTTATTTTGTTTCAAACTTTTGATTGTTTTTTTATTATTACCGAAAAAAAAACACAAAAAATATCACTCATTTTTTCGTGTATCATATAGTCTCATGTCACATTTCCTTAAGTAAAAATCATTCAATTCACAATCATCGATGGAAAAGGAATTTTTCATGAAATTTTGTACCGAAAGGGCATTAATTTTTTTAAATTAATGTAATCAAGTCTCTGGACTCATTTTCTCTAGTTCGTAGGGATAAAATAGTTCTCCCGCTATTTTATATAGGTTTCTAATCAATCTACCGTAAATGATTAGTGGCGACTCCAAAATTAAATCATTTTCTTTAAAAAAAAAATCAAACCTTAAGTTGCGATTCGGTAGGACTTGGGAGGGTCCGAATTAGGTTAGTTGGGATCTCTCTCTCTCTCTCCTTGTTCCTTCTGAAGAAGAATGTTGCGTTTCCCTCGGTTCATATGGAGGAGAATGCAAACGAGGACGCCCTATAGGTAGAAGCAAAACTGAGGAGGAGATGAAGCATCGAGGAGATGAGACGCCTAAAGACCTTCAACCGGAGAGTCTCGTAGCGGAGAAAAGTTTTGCTAGTTTTGTTTAAGATCACGACAAAAGCAAGCACCAGTTTCCTTTTTCTTTTCCCAAACATACCACCTTCCCAATTTTTCTTTTTCCAGAAAAAGATCAGAATAAATATGTACAGTGTCTTGAACCAGGGGTACATCACCGACAAGTCGGTTCACGACACTATGCGAAGCACAAGTAAACGACGCAAGAGCCGAAGCTCCAATGATTCACCCCAAGTGCGGGATGCTACTATACGACCCTACCCGGCGGTAACCATCAGAAGATAACATAGAGTCTACCTTCCCCACCATCACCCCTAAGTTGAGAGAAAATATTTTTCTTCCATTCATCCTAGGAAATACCCCAAATTTAACGTCCCAGAGTTTAGACGAAGCAATTTAAGGACTTTACTCAAGTCCAAAACGGGAAAAGGACACTTTTGGTGCCAAAAGTTATGTACGGAGATCACTATGGTGCCAAAAGTTTCATTCGGATCACTTAAATGCCAAATTTTTGAAAAAACAATCGTTTTAGTGCCAAGTCTGATTTGGTCCGCCGGAAATCTGATGTGTCCTTATTTTACTAATATTTCAGGCTGACGTGGCTCTAGCAAGGTCCAGTCAGCAATTAAAAAGGTAAAAATTTTAAAAATAATATGAAAAAATAATTTTTTATTTAAAATAAACTGAAAAATTCGGTTAAAAAATTAACAAAATAAAGTAAAAACTAAAAAAAAAAAAGTTGCAAACCAGGCGGCGAGGGCTTGCACAGCCCTGGCCGCCGCAGCCCCACCGTCGCCGGCAATGGCCGGGGCTCAGCTACCCCCGCTGGCCATGCCCCACCACCACCGGCTATTGCCGGCGATGGTAGGGGCGGCGGCGGTGAGGGCTTGTGAAAGCCCTCGCGACTTGGAAAGGTTTTTCCTTTTTAAAATTTTTTTTAAGGTTTTTTGTTTAATTTTAAACTTATTTTAAATTTTATTTTAAGTACAATTTGTATTTTAAACGAATTTATTTTTAGCTAATTTTTAAATTTGAATTTGATTTATTTTAATTTATTTTAAAGTGTAGAAGTCCACGTGGACTTTTTTTTAAAATGTCATTTTACATTAAAAAATTATTTATTAATGACACGTGGCAGTTTTGGCCGAACTTGGCATCAAAGTGATCCTTTTGTCTCCAACTTGGCACTAAAGTGATCCGGCGAAAACTTTTGGCATCAAATGATCTCCGTACACAACTTTTGGCACTAAAAGTGTCTTTTTCCCGGTCCAAAACTATTGTCATAACTTTTGAAAAATAAACCAATTGGAAAATGCTTAGGTAACTGCCCGTTTGATTCCCATAAATGACAAAATTTTGCTACATGTAAGTTTAAAGGGAAAAAGCTAAAATTATTAATGGCCAAAATTTAGATAATCACAAACATGAAATGATATTTAGTTGATTTAATTCTTCTAGAGAATTGATTAACTAGCGACACCGTTACTCTTTTCAGAGTAATAGTGCCATATCCACCACTAATATTTTCAATGAAACCAAGTAACTTCTTTACTCGGTGTACAGAAAATCTCACTTGGGATTTGTTCAAATCCCATTAAGTAAGGTCGTTAAATATTTAAAAAAAGTTGAAAGCTAGGGAAAAAAAATTAATCCGAAGAAACTTTAAATACTACAATATGATAATCATAGGTATGAAAATAGTACCACTCAAAAGAGATTTATTAAAGTTATTAAAAATAAGAATTATATTTTCAAAATAGATAACAACACTGGAATTATTGTCTTTTACACTAATGAAGATAGTATTATACATTTACATGACTCATTCTATGTGATTGGTTAAGCTGGTTTGAAAGGGCATTTTGGGCAATGGAATTCTGACTTAGCATAACTTAAACTTAACTTAACTTTTTTTAATCTTGCGCCTTCGACGAATTCGACAAAAAAATTGCACCGAAGCTTTTCCTCTCTACTTTTCCTTTTCTACGATCTTGAAACTCCGATGTAAAATCTATTTTAAAAGTCGCAATAGAATCCTTCATAAATTATTTACTGTTTAAATGTTATTTACTTAGATTTATTTCTTCAAATAACTCCACCGCTTTTCAAATTTCCTATTCTTCTAATATGTGTCTTTAGTTGGCTCATCTTTCCCTTTCTATAATCCGGTTGCCCATCCAACATAATGTAAGATTTGTGGTCAGAAGGTCACGGTTATAATTTGATTCAAACCAATTTCATAACTCTCCCAACACAACAAAACCTCCTAAAATTTCCCTGATTTCTGTATTCCCTTGGACTCTTTCTCGATATTTTTCTAATGTTCTTTTTTCTTTTGGTCTTTATTATGTCGTGTCCTATTCACATTATTCACAATTGTCGCGACCTAAAATTAGGAAATTCCAGGTTAATGGATTACTAGATTAATTAAATGAATTAACTAACCTAGTCCGAGCTCTCCCAAGCTCTACCAATTCGCAACTTAGGTTTATGTTCAAATGATTTAAATTTTGGAGCCGCCACTAACCTTTTCTTGGTAGGCAGATTAGATACCTAAATAAAGTATCGGGAGAATACTTTATTTTCTGCTAACCAGAGATTTAAGTTCGGGGATTTGATTATGTTAATTTTCCAATTAACACCCTTTCGGTACCATTCTTGCGAAGATTTCTTGAACTGGCAAATTCAATTGATTGAACTTTGGAAATCAATGTGTAATTATGTTTTTGGGTTTTCTTGATTTAATGAATGCTATGCAAATGCATGAATGCAACTATGATGTGAAACTATATGACAAGGAAATAATCATGCATGATGACTTTAGAAAAGAAAATCAAATTTTAATGCGAGAAAAATATGAATTCTAACCTAAATGACATGCGACATGATTTAATGAACCTAGACGACATGGCATAATAATGCATGAAACAAGATATGATGTGATGTAACATAATATGACATGCGAGAATGAATTCTATCCTATATGCATGAATGTGATTTCTAATCTATATGACATGAAAATATGCATGAATGACATGAGACAATGCAAATATCTACATTAAATGGGATGTACATGAATGGGTTGATCTTATGAGTTTTTGTTTTATGAAAAATGAATCAAATAAAATTATAATAAACCTTGAGTATCGTACACCTTATAATCCGAATTTTTCCGATGAATTCGGTTCGTACCCAAAGTTTAGGGTCGAAAGGGAATTTATTCACGTCGTACCCCGGGGGTGGGGTCGGATCGGATGGTGAATTTAAATATTATGAAATTGGTCGGTCCAGTCCCAAAGTTATGGGATGAGACGGACAATTTCATCGTGCAAATGACGTCGTACTTCAAGGGTGAAGTCGGATGGTCATGCACAAATTCTGAGGGACAAGGCACAAGAGAGCATGTACTATACTCAAGGAATATTATAAAAATATTTGATTTAGACTATAGTATAAAATGCAATGCAATTTTCGGACAAGCTAAGGTAGGTGCCGAATTTTGAAGGGCAAATGGCCCTATCCGCAAAGGATCACATCTTACTCAAATTAAGAAATTATCTTATAATATTTGAAAAAATATTTTCAGATAATTCTTAATCATGAAAAGATATATTTAGAATTTTTTAGATAAGCTCAGATATCTCGAGGATATGTTTCGAAATTTAAAAGATATGCTCAATATCTAAGTAAAGAAACGAGATATGTGAGATATTTCGAAGATATGCCAAATATTCAAAAATAGGCAACAAATATTCAGAATATTTCTCGGATAGGGTCGTTAGATAATTTACCTAGATTGCAAGATTGGCTCTCGGGATTTGATTTGCGACGAAAATTTGACGATCAAGCTTGCTACTTTTCCGGACTGGCTTGGATGGGGACTTGCAGCTGGAGCATGAGAATGGTGCGGCTTGCATGAATGGTGAACGCAATACGGTGGAACTCGGTTTGGCAAGGGTGGTGCTTCAAGTAAAAACAAAGAAATCCTGCGATAAAAAAAGGTAAAGAAGCAACCAAGGAAGGATCGCTTCTTTGCTTTCCACTTGCAGATTTTTAAGGAAGAAGACAACTTCCACCGTTTATGACAATCAATCTCCAAGTTCTTCACCAATTTCCCATTCTTGTTGTGCCATGAATTCTCCAGAACCACAGCTGGTTCGTCGACGGTGGTGTTCCTCGGTGGGGTAGCAAGTTGCGTCCAATCGTCGGGACACCGAGACAGAGGATCGTCGTTGCCCGGTGCGGCTGGGCTTGTCGTCACGGGCACGGATAACAGCAACTCGTGGACAGCGCGTCACCTAGATATGGTGGCACTGGGGTGATTTCTGACAACCTTTTGGTCTTCTTTCTTTTCTATTTGCGTTGTCCTTCGTTCGCTGGTATTACTGGACAGCTTGATCACCATGAGAAGAACAGCAGCGGCTTCAAAGTTGACCCACGTCAGGTAGCACCGCCTGGAGGATCTTTTGGAATAGTCAGCCGAGAGTGGAGAGTCTTCAGTTGCACCGCTTGGACTAAATTTACTGCAATCGAGTTGTTAGTGAAGGAGCTCCAGGACAAATCTGCAGGAAAAATATGCCTTTTTCTCTTCTTTCTCCCTCTGATCCCCTCTCTCTTATTTTCTCCGCTCAGAATACCCCTCAATGTGCCGTGTATTGAATTGAATGGCCCCCCTGATCGTGGGACTTAAAGCATATTTATAGAGCAAAACAAGGTCTAACTTGACTAATAAGGCCAACTTTCGGTCATATTGGCTTCATGGGCTTAGAGTCTCTTTAATTAAAGCCCAAATTAACCCCACGAGCTTAATTAATTAAATTCCAGACCTATCATATGAATTCAATCCGGCTCATTAATACCAAAAAGTCGATCGTGCTTTAGCCGAATTTATCTGATGAATTGTGGTCCACCGCGCGTCAATTTCAATCCATTTTCCACCGCCGGTCTGATTAAATGATGCTAAAAAAAATATGAAAAATGATATGATTATTTTTGTAGGAATTAAAAATTAATTCCTAATTTTTATGCAAAATAAATGACTAAAGAAAAATCAAAATTTAGGTGTCAACAACAATCACAAATGTCCAAATTTTGTTTGGTTATGCTTATTGCACTGATAAGTATTTTTTTAACAAAATTATAAAACATCGTTAAATTGGAATATTGTATCAACCTACGGACACATTTGACCCAATATGCAATCAAGAACTAAACGTTTGATTATGTGCAATCTTATAGACCATAGGCAACGGGCCACTGGCCTTTGCTAAAACCATGCGAAAGCCTATGAGCTCCCGCACACATCTAGATGAAGGATTGCATGCCCTCACGCAGTGGTGGTTCCCTCGCCAGCCACCATCGAGCGAGGGTCGACCAAATCTCTCGTGGTGGTCATGAGGGTCGGGGGAGCCACCACCATGGAAGGCCTCACTCGCTCGTGGTGCTTAAGCAAACCATGACGCCTCTCTCCGCTTTGATTTTTCTTTTTAAGTAAAAAGAGGATTTTTTTATTGGTTTTTCTAATTGTTGACTTTTTCGAACATGGTGCCACCTATGTGAAAAGAAGTTAAAAAATGTCACGTCAGATTCCATCGTACCAACTCAGTAGATTCAGGCATGAGCTGATCGGAAGGATCAAGTTGCCCCCAATATAAAGTCACACCCCGAATCAACAATAATGGGGATGACACGGCCATCCTTCTTTACACCTGAAGGACACAGCCTCAAACTCAAAACAACATATCGGAGTTTCTAAAATCCAACAAAACATCAAAACACATCTCTAATGCAGACCAAAATTTAACTACCAAAAGTTTCCCGTGGACAACGCTCTCGTACTATTTGTCGCTAGCTAAAGAACCTAAAAAAGATTGGGATGAAAGGGGTGAGCAACCATAGTACCAAATCATAATGTAGCTCAATAGTACCAAATCCAATTGATAACATATGTACCACTTCAAATATAAGTTATTTCCTTTCAGCAGAGATTCGTACGCATACGGTAAAAATAAATAGTGAAGTACATGGTCACATGAATAGCAAAATGCTAAAATACTCATTATTTTCAATACCGCATTTCGTACGTACAATATAAAAAATGGGTGATATCTTTACACAAAAAATTGTACATATCAGATCCTCATCTAAATCGACAATATCGAATCATAAATCAATGATCGTTTCTATTGATCAATCTCATATAAAATTAAACGACGATGGTCTAGTCCATCGACTAATCTCAAATTATATGTCAATGTTTTATTCCATTGACCAAACTCGTATCACATCACATCTCAAGGTCCTTAAGGTGGCTCCCACGAGACTCACGTAATCATGTAGCACTTAACCCTTGAGTAGTACAAGGCCCTAGAGGTGGCTCTCACGAGACTCGCATCACCGTGTAGCAGTTAGCCCTTAACTAGCACGTATCAATTGTACAAGGTTCTAGAGGTGGCTCCCACGAGACTTGCATCACCGTGTAGTACGTAGCCCTTGACCAACACATATCAATTGTACAATGCTCTAGAGGTGGCTCCCACAAGACTTGCATCACAGTGTAGCACTTACCCCTTGACCATTGCATATCGTAATTGATTTCACAAACTAAAACATAGCCTTTCCCAAGTCAATTCTTTTCACAAAATCAATCCAAAATCCGAATCATTAATCGGTTTCACAACCCGAATCAAATCACCTTTTACAACTCACTTTATCAAATAAAATGCATTTCATAAAGCATTTCACAAATAAGTACTTATAACCTTACATAAACCAGACCAAAGTCAAGAGCTTTTCATAATTTGTCACAAAAGGTTTTGCAAACCCAAAATATATAATCTTTCTCAACTTCGTTCCTCAAACAGAATATATATATTTCATAGGACATTTCTCACCCTTAACTAGCACGTATCAATTGTATAAGGTTCTAGAGGTGGCTCCCACGAGACTTGCATCACCGTGTAGTACGTAGCCCTTGACCAACACATATCAATTGTACAATGCTCTAGAGGTGGCTCCCACGAGACTTGCATCACAGTGTAGCACTTACCCCTTGACCATTGCATATCGTAATTGATTTCACAAACTAAAACATAGCCTTTCCCAAGTCAATTCTTTTCACAAAATCAATCCAAAATCCGTATCATTAATCGGTTTCACAAACCGAATCAAATCACCTTTTACAACTCACTTTATCAAATAAAATGCATTTCATAAAGCATTTCACAAATAAGTACTTATAACCTTTCATAAACCAGACCAAAGTCAAGAGCTTTTCATAATTTGTCACAAAAAGGTTTTGCAAACCCAAAATATATAATCTTTCTCAACTTCGTTCCTCAAACAGAATATATATATTTCATAGGACATTTCTCACCCTTAACTAGCACGTATCAATTTTACAAGGTTTTAGAGGTGGCTCCCACGAGACTTGCATCACCGTGTAGTACGTAGTCCTTGACCAACACATATAAATTGTACAATGCTCTAGAGGTGGCTCCCACGAGACTTGCATCACAGTGTAGCACTTACCCCTTGACCATTGCATATCGTAATTGATTTCACAAACTAAAACATAGCCTTTCCCAAGTCAATTCTTTTCACAAAATCAATCCAAAATCCGTATCATTAATCGGTTTCACAAACCGAATCAAATCACCTTTTACAACTCACTTTATCAAATAAAATGCATTTCATAAAGCATTTCACAAATAAGTACTTATAACCTTTCATAAACCAGACCAAAGCCAAGAGCTTTTCATAATTTGTCACAAAAAGGTTTTGCAAACCCAAAATATATAATCTTTCTCAACTTCGTTCCTCAAACAGAATATATATATTTCATAGGACATTTCTCACCCTTAACTAGCACGTATCAATTGTACAAGGTTCTAGAGGTGGCTCCCACGAGGCTTGCATCACCGTGTAGTACGTAGCCCTTGACCAACACATATCAATTGTACAATGCTCTAGAGGTGGCTCCCACGAGACTTGCATCACAGTGTAGCACTTACCCCTTGACCATTGCATATCGTAATTGATTTCACAAACTAAAACATAGCCTTTCCCAAGTCAATTCTTTTCACAAAATCAATCCAAAATCCGTATCATTAATCGGTTTCACAAACCGAATCAAATCACCTTTTACAACTCACTTTATCAAATAAAATGCATTTCATAAAGCATTTCACAAATAAGTACTTATAACCTTTCATAAACCAGACCAAAGTCAAGAGCTTTTCATAATTTGTCACAAAAAGGTTTTGCAAACCCAAAATATATAATCTTTCTCAACTTCGTTCCTCAAACAGAATATATATATTTCATAGGACATTTCTCACACCATTTCGCAATCCACTACGTAAACCCTTTACATTTAGAGACGCCTTTAAAAAATGTTTCTCGAACCATTTACAATTCACTAAAAAGTAATAAATGCCTGATCCGAAGTTATGCATCAAATATGCTATGAACATTACTTTTTTCTTTTAGCCAAATCACAATTTGCACATAATATGCATTATACTTTTTATTTTCAAAATATGAGTTTACCAATTCAAATAAGAGATCGCACCACTTACTAGGAATGCCTAAACCAATCGAAGCGTAGCTAAACGGGGCCGACAATATCGTATTCCTAACAATTAAACGAGAATCAACGTCAAACCAAGTAGAATACTACAACAACTATAAATCGGCTAAACAACCCTTAAACGCTAACAAAACAACTCATACGCGTGAACAAATTACACACCCAAAGTGATTATTCAAACTGTCCACAATTCGAAGCTCACACGTGTAAACCCTTACATTCTTGTTCCGATCGAACCGTTTCTTCAAAACCACTCTCGTCAAAATCCACGGCTTTATAACATCATAATCTACCATTTTCACGAAAATCGGAAACTCAACAACTCAAAAAACAAACTACACTACACGGCTCAATTTTCATTAAACTTCGAGTTTGAGCCCTAACTTAGAAAACTACGCCGATTCAAAGAATAAACGGTGCGATTACTTAGCGGGCATCGCAAATTGATGTCGAGACAGCTTGATGAGACGTCGTTGAGAGAATGCCCTTTTTCCCTCTCTTCTTTCTATTTTCTTCTTCTTTCCCTTTTCTCCTTTCCGTGCGTGGGCGAGCTCTCGGTTAAAAGAACCGACTGCCCACTGTTCTCTTTTCTTTTCCTTTTGTTGCCCCCTTTTTCTTTTTCTTTTTTCTTTTTTTCTCTTTTGTCTTGTAGGCCCACTCCTTTTGACCTAGTCAAAAAGAAGCCAATATTACATAAAGAACATATATGACTTGATTGCACATTGAGTCAAACATTTAGTATTATTATTGGTGCAATTTTTTCTTCAAGAATTTCCCTAGAAATCAATGCAAAGAACTCGAGCATGCGCATAGCGCGTGTATTGAGTCTAGTCTACACATTTAAGTCGAAAATGAGTTTTGCCTGAATTTTCCTTAATTAAAATTTATCTTGCTGACAGAATAAATGGCAAAAAGGCAAATTGCACTTTTGTGAATAATTATCCAAAAAGTTATAAACATATTGTAAAATGGTCAATTCAATTTTATACTTTTCAATTTAGCAAATTTTAGTCCTAAATTTTCAACGATTTGCCAATGGAGTCGTTTCAGTCAATTTTGGCTTGAAATCGTTTACGTGGATACCGACCATCCTAGGTGGCATGGCCAATGCTACACGATGATTTTTCATATTTTTTTTTATAGAATTTTCACATTTTTGTTCCTTTTTCCTATTTCCCTCCTTCGGTATGGGGCCTCGGCGATGGTTGGTGATGGTTACCCGCTATAGGGGATCACCTAGGCCCTGGACCGGCGGAGGGATACAAAAAAAATGTGGAAAAAGGAAAAAAAATACAAAAAAATTGCAAAAATGGTATATGTTAGCGTCGACCGTGCTATGTAGGACAGTGGCAATCGACGTCAATGTCAGCAATTTTCATCCGAAATTTCTACGTTGGCAATACGCCAGTAGCAGCAACTGCATCTCGGATTCAGTCTGATTCCCGGCTTCTAGGATTTCCACCCAAGAGATGCGATAAGCCAAGCGCCTGCAGTCAAGATCCTTGCGCCAAGATCCTTTTTTTTTGCCTTTTCTTTGACTCTAACAAGAGGAAAGTTACCGTTCCAGCTCTTTTGGCCCTTGGGCAGATGGATGCCCGATTTCAAGGAAACAAGGAAAAGACAACAGATCTCACCTCTGGCCCAGATTTCGCCGGAGCAGGGACATCAAAAATCGACGTGGATGGAGCTTTCCTCGATGGTACGACTGGAGCTATACCGTGTGCCTGCCGTGATTCCACAAGGAAAACTCATCGACGGCTACACCCGATTTGGAGACACTTCACTTTCTTCACGCACGAATGGGTCAACGCTTGTGTTTGGAGTCGGATAGAAACTCTAGTTCGTTGTCTTGACTTGAGGGCACAAATCAAGATCCCTGGGAGGTGGACGTGCTTATCGGTGAATGCAAGTCTTTTGCTTATCAATTACCGATTTCTAGACAAAAGTGACTGGAACGACTACATTAATAAATTGTCAAAAGGTTTAGTATTTAATTTACATAATTAGAAGGTTTAGAATTAAATTGAGCGTCGTGCAATAGGTTTAGGACTATTGCGTATCTCATGATTGGTTCACAAAATTCAGCAGTGTTGTCGAACCATTTGGTTAGGCATCATCGTGCTACTGCTTTATGTTGACGACATGATCATCTGGTTACATACTTCCAATATTTTGGATCTCAAATGGTACTTGAGTAAGCATTTTGAAATGAAAGATCTATGCCGCTCGATTTATTTCTAAGGCTTGAGGTGTATTCCGACTTGGATGGTTACGACCTTACTTAGCCAACTTTGCTTCTAATCTTCTTTTCTCATGCCTGACTGACAAACATCTTAAACGCGTCACCAACCAAATGCCAAGTTGAATACCTGGGATGGTCAACCATTGGAAGATGCCACATTGTACCATCAACTAGGGGGCAGCTTGTTACATAACTTACTGTTACTCATCATGATATGGTTATTATACAATTCATGTTGTTAGTCAGTTCATGTCGGGATCACGTTTCTAAAAATTTTTATGGCTTCCGTCGCCTCTAGAATGTTCCTTAGAACTTTAGCACCATCTTATTTTGCAACACTAAGGGTACTACAAAAATTGCCTGCAATAATGTCTTCGATGAATGGACAAAGCATATTGAAAATGATTGTCATGTCATTCGACAACAAACCAGACATGGCATTATCTGGTTGCTTCATATCTTTTAAAACCGCTGATGCTTTCACTAAATCCGACCATCCATGATGCTTTCGCAACTTTATTTCCAACAGATGATTTTCTTACAACCACATTGAGTTTGAGGGAGATGTTAGATAATGTATTTAGTTCGATATGTTGCATGCTTGATTTGATATTTTCCACGACTCACTGAATTTCAAAATATTCAAATTATAACATAGATGCATCATTCCACATCTTGGGGCTATATAAAGGACCTCAGTTGCTTATACCATAGTGAAGTACTAAAAAACTTTAAAATAACTTATCAGCGATGTCACTTTATACTTCTAACGAATGGTCAACATCGGTGCAAAATGGACGCAAACCATGGAATCAATTGCTTAGATGAAGAGGTTGCCCCCGCACCAAGGTGTCTAGTGGAGCCAACCTAGTAGAACATACAGCATAAGCTTCCCGTTATTTCAATCCTAATTACATTTTTGTACCTTCGACCATTATCCACAGAAGATTATCTAATGCTCTGAATACTTATTCTTGATATATCTTATTGCAATAAGTAAGTTACTCCCTTTATATTGCAAAGAATGGAAAGAAAAGAACAATTTCAATGGCTCATTTTGTGAATTTTATGGGACACTTTTAATGATCTTGTTCCAATCTCAAATTGTCAATTCCATCAAATTCCACTTTCGATTGATTTTGTGAATTTTCTTTTGTGTTGTTGTAGGTTTGTAGTTCACCTTTTATTTAATGTGCATACCTTGCAATCAACTTGTTTTATGACGATTAAGCTTGCAATAAATGTATTAATTCCAAGTCACCCCACTATTTTCATATTAAAAATGAAGAAACAAATATTAACAACTCAGAGTAAATATTAAAATTAAGCTAAAAATTTAATTCTCTTTTCAGGAAAGAGAAAAAGGAAAGTATAATTAAGCTAAAATCTTTTATTTCTTTGTACGAAATCTAACATATATTTACACATGCATATACAAATAAGTATGCTTTATATTAAGAGCGGATTTTTTTCATTTTTATTTTATGATGTGCAAATCCTATTCTTCTTTGACACAATAAGTCCGGGAAAATTACCAAAAAAATCCTAAACCTATTTGTGCAAATTCAGTCCTAAACTCTCTTTTTTCCCAATTCAGTCCTCAATCTTTTGCAATTGTACCAATTCAGTCCATCCGGAGAATTTTGGCCTATCGACTGGCGACATAATATTTTAATATTTTTTGAACTTCTTTATTTTTTATTTTATTTTCCATTTTTTATCTTTTCTTTTTGTTCCCCTTCCCTCTTCTTCCTCCAACCGGTCGCCAGTGGCCGACCTCGCCCTGTGAGCCTCACTAGCCATCCCTCTGGAGGAAGAAGAGGGAAGGGGAAGAAAAAAAAAAGAAAAGGAGAAAAAGAAAAAGAAAATAAGAAAATTCAAACAAATATTAAAATATTATGTTGCCGGCCCGCCAAAATCCGTCGGATGGACTGAATTGGCACAATTGTAAAAAGTTTATAACTAAACTAGCACAATTGCTTTTTTTGGTAATTTTCCCATAAGTCCCGGTAGATGCATATAAATTGCTCCATCTATTCCACGGGCTCCTATGCGTGGAGCAAGACTCCAAGCTACTGTGACAGTGGAATAATTTTTCACAAACAACCTCGGACCAATGACTTACGTGCTTCTAATAAATAATTACGGTAAACAAACTCATTTGTCACTTTTTTTTTTGTCAAAACATTTCAAAGTACCCAACACCCTTTCCATGGGGAAAAAAAGGTCCCTTTACCTAGAGAATGATTGAATGTCGTAGTCCTCCGTGAGTGAAATACTCAGAGTCTTAAACATTTAAAAGTGCGTACGCGGTCCATCTTCCACATTCTGCTCTCTATGTTCGTTACGCTACTAACATATGTCTAATCTGTACATAATTGCTATAGTAAAAGGTGTACGCTAACGGTGCACAAGGCATAAAGGAAATGCATAAGAGGACACCCATCACATAGTTTGGATCCAAACGAAGCCTTTTGTCTTGTCCATTTCTAGGAGCCTTGTGTCACGGTCCCCGAGGTTTTCAAGGCTCGATGTAGCGAGAAATGATCCTAGGGAACAGAATTAGCTTTGTACTACTTCTTGAAAAAGCATATTTGTAATTAAAATATTAAATGAGATAGATGGTAATCTTATATTTAATAAGATAGACAGTAGTAAATATGATAAAATGTAGCTGAGAAGAGTATATCTCCACACGTATAAAGAGGAGTGCTCTTTCCCTCGTTTTATAATCTACCCGAGTGAGTTAGTAACTAAATGATCGATCATCGGGTAAAAGGCCTAACTTAGGCGCCCCGAAGAACCAAAAGAAGCCTAAGTTACCGCACAGCTCACGATCCCGCGCGTCAGGCCGTGACACTTGCATCTGCCAAGGGTGGAGTTTTATTTTTTTTTCTTTTTATCATAAGGCATTGCTCGTTTATGGGAAATTACACTAAGTCGTTCTAACTCTTTCATCTTTTAATTGACATAGAATCAAGTTATCCAGGAAAATGAGGATGATGTGTAAGGAATGGTCGGACGGCACAGCCGGTAAAGCAGAGGACTGAAAATCCTGAGTGTCACCGGTTCATTGTAGTTAGATATACTGAACAAAATAAGTTTTTAAAGACTTGGTCTGCTTACGAAGGAGAAACAAACTTGTGAGATAATAGTAACGGAGCCTGTGTTCCCTTATGATGTTCTGTGAGTTGGAATAACTAAGATGCAATTAAAATGATTTGGATCGAAGAGGCTCCGTTCTAGTGCTTTCATTAATTCGAGTATGAGGTGGAAACGAATAAGAAGCCTGCCAGCAAGCAATAGAGTTAGAAAACAGCTATTAATGAAAGCACGCAGATCAAAATTATCAAAACCGGTCCAGGTCGAGTTATGAGCACATAGTATCAAGCCAAACAAATGAGAGGATCATACCTAACCTAGATTTGCAAAGACATGAGTACCCATCTTGTTTAGCAGTCGAAACAAATTCGATAGAGCTTCAATCGCGGACAAAGGCGTAGTGATGTAGAAATACTAGGATTTCAACTTGATTTAGTTCACAGCATGCTCCTCCAAATCTCATCTGCTTCCACAATTGTTGTTCCTACAAACACATCGTGTTTCCTCAACAGGAATGTTTTCACAAATTCTCTAGCCTAATAATCTCCTCAGCATAAATGGAAACTGCCAAATGTGCTAGATAGACACACATGCAGTCAAACATGCAGGCACTTTCGGTTTCCAAATTATGACTCTGCAACAGAGACTCGATACTAACCTGAGGAGACTGATCATCTTCTCCCTATATATTGGATCCCCTCTTTTAGTGAAGCCTTTCTTCCCTCTCTGTAGTTCCACAGCTCCGGGACAACGTGCCTGCCGCTGGGATTGTACTCGTTCATCTCCAGCAAGGCCGTTGAAACGGCTTTGTAAATGCCATCCCCCATTTCATCCCTCAGGCCTTTCAATTTTTCATCTTCATCGTCTATTACTTCCTGAAACAGAACCCAATCTCAACAAAGAATGTTTAGTTTCTCTTGGAAAAGAAATGGTAAAAATGAAGTAAGGATCAAATTAAAAAAGAAGACAATTATGAAGTGTCAGAATGGAGCCAGTATATAAAATCGAATGAAACGCTTCATGCTGCAAATCAAATCGTGTAGGGACTAGAGGCTTAAGAGATCACTAACGCATGAGGATTCATGCTCTGGTCTATGAGGCTCACTCTATATGCACTGAAGATACCAATTCTATTTCCATGTACTCATGACTCCCTTCAAATGACAGTGAGAAGATACCATACATAAATTCACTGAATGCAATGTCATTACAGAAGTAACTATATAGAAGAAACATTCATAGACCAAAATTAGAAATTACAGTCCTCTAATTACTTAAGTAATCCAAGTGTGTATATTCTAGGTAGCTGTTTTATTATTAGGAGACAAGAACGAAGACCTTTGGATACAACGAACCGACGATAGTACAATCATAATGCTCTCAATTAAGCTTAAACAATGACCAGTACAATAAAGCCATAATCATGATTTTAAATTATGTATTTTAGAGGTTAAAGCTCTTTGAAATCATCTCAGAGGCATATCTAACAAATTGTAAGTGCCATGACATATGTCACAGCCATACCTGACACTTCCCCTGAGCCTCGATAATCTTGAAAGGATACCATGAGGGGTCGGCCAAATGCTTCTCCCACAAGGAACACAATATCAAACCTCTTTCAGCAGCCAATCCATCGTTATTTTGCATCGACACTTCAAGGAATGGCCTGGTATCAAGCTCACCCATCCTCTTGATACCGATATGAGCACCCATTATATCTCTAAATGCCTACATGATGGGTTGAGTGATTCAAGCATGAAAGGTTTCTGAAACTTGAAATGAATGAATGAAAGAAGCGAGGAAGTTACATCGATCAATTGTTTCCGAGCTTCTTGCAGCTCATCATTGCTCTGGCGCTCCTTCTCGATGAGAACAAGATTCAGATCTTCCATGACCTGGAGCATTTCTTCCTTTTCTTTGAAATCACTGAGCACAGCTCCCATACGCTTCAAAAGTTCAGCCTCCTCATGCTTCATGACATCGATTTTCCCCCTCAACCGTTCGATCTCCTGTTTCAGTGCCCGATTCTCATCGACCTGACCTTCCAGATGGATGTCCTCCTGCCTCTGAGTAGAATATAGGACCAATACACGACCAATTTTCACGAGTTCAATTACTCCAATGCAGGAGCTAAATTTAAGAAGGAAATAACTCTATACGAATAGTAATGCGCCAATTTAAGTCACTTCCAGAAAATAGTGAAGTCTCTTACACTTCTTTTTTGCACCTCTTGCCAGTCAGTTCTCTGAGAACCTACTTGTTGCAACGTAGAGTTTCCATGAATTATTAGAATTCTTCGCAAGGAATCATATGCACTCTGTACTTTCTTCATCTCTATATAAAGAGATAACAATTACGTCAATTGATTTTAGTATACTTGTGCAGAATAATCAAAACAAGAAAAATAAAAATAGCAGGAGAAATTTCGCATCCTCCTTTAACTAATAACCTCGCTTTGATGTAGCTAAAAGATAGAAGCATAGTGCATACCTTCATTATAAGATTGCTCCGGCTTTTCTTTCTCAGCAATTAAGCTTCTTAGAGAGTTAGAAGTCTGGTTTGATTTCTCTTGCAATTGCATATTTTTAAGCTCTAGTTTCCTCTCCAAGGATACAAGCTCTTCCCGCTTCTGAGCCTCATTGTCTACTATTTCAGCAATGGTCTTAAGGTTTCCGATCTCGCGTAGTTTGTATCCTATGATACACTTTGAGTTGTAGTCGTTGGCACGAGCAACCCAAGCATAAGTACCTGTTTTCCTTTTCTTGCTGGAACACCAATCCTTCCGTCCATGATGATCCACATCATAAGCCCTCTCAAACAACAAGGCATTATAGAAACCGAGCCAATCTTTGCTAAATTCCACAACAGCGATTTGGGAGGTGTTTTGGCAGCCGCACAGTGCTTGAACTCTAACGAAACTGAAACCTTTCCTATCCAGCTCACCTGCCACTCTGGTTTTACTTTCTTCAACGCGACACCTCGTCCTCATCTTTTCGGGGACAGTATACACAACAATCCCCACCCAAGGCCACACAAACAATTGTTCATTGCAGTAGTCGACAGGAGTATCGACTGGCTGTTCAATCACATGTACATTCTCTTTATCTTCTGCTGAATCTTCCTCCAAAGAAACACAATAGTCCTTTCCTTTTGCATACCTCTTCTTTGAACTATTCCCTGTCACCACAGAAGCACGTTGGAGGTCCCCTTCATTCACACACACTTGCTTTCTCTTCTTCCAGTTCTCGGACAGTGTAATGGCCAAATCATCCAATTCCAGGTCCTTATGAGATGGATCTCCCTGTTTGTCCATTCCAGATCGAGTCATCTCTGGTTTCCAGACACAGATTCGTCAGTCAGTAACATAAAGATAATTCCCATACAAGATTTACAAAAATATGACCGACAGAGTTCATCCCGGAAGCTGATAAATGTTTCTGTCTCACTGTTATGTCACGCTTTATATCACTAGTATTTAACCCGTGAGCCGAGTTGAGGGTGGGCGCTGTTTGAGTTCCGAACACTGCTAGATATGCTAAGACCATCTACAAAACTGGTTTTCTAAGTGTGTTACATCATTTGGTAAACCAATTTCTGCACATTTAGCATTTCTCTTATGTTTTTACAGCTTAACAAGTGGGGAATATTTGAGACGTTTCTGACAAGGGTTCAACTATGTCGTCTTCCTCTCAAGGAATGAAAGACACTTGGGTTATAGACAAACCCTCGGTTAGGTTGCAAATTAAGAATCAGAGTTAAGAATCAGAGACTCGTTTTTCCGTCATCTCAGTAACCTTTTCTTCGGACAAAAGGAAAAGGAAGGAAGCACACACGATCGTGATCATCGGCACGAAAACAGATGGTGCATGCAACTTCACCAGCATCACTACATGAAAACGAGGGATTCTCCGGCACTGACAAGACAGTTTATTACCTTCCGTTGCGACTTGCGGGTTGGGATCTCTCTCTCCTTGTTCCTCCTGAAGAAGAATGTTGCTTTGCACTTTGGTCCAGAGGAGCAGAATGTGAACGAGGAAGCCCTGAAAGTAGAAACAAAAGTGACGAGGATATGATAAGAAACGTCCAAAAAACTTTTTCTTTAGTGACGAGGATATGATATGAAACGTCAAAAGACTTTTTCTTTTTCTTTTTCTTTTTTGGTCAGAAACTTAAAGAGTAGTTTTTCTTTTTCTTTTTCACCGTCTCCAAGGTGAAAAGTTCTGCTAGTTTTCTTTAGACAACGGCAAAAGCAAACAGCAGTTTTTCTTTTTCAGCAAAATTTGGAAAATTATCCAAGGTGAAAAAAATACAAAAAATTAATCTCTCTACTCAAGGAAGAGTGTGTTTAGTCTCACTTTGAGAAACTTGGGAAAATTTCAAAACAGAGGGATAGAACTAGTGGTGGCCATGGTTCGGAACCGGCCGATTTCGGTTCGTGGCCATGGATGAACCGGAACCGGAACCTTAAGGGGCGGTTCCAGTTCCGATTTTGAACCGGCGGTTCCGGGCCTATTCAAGGCCCGATTCCGGTCCAAAACAGAAAATGGAACCGACAGATTCCGGTTCCGATTTTCAATTTTAATTTTTAAATAATGAATTATGAAAGAAAAATAATAATAAGTTATCAAATACAAATTATAATCAAATTGTAAATTGTAAATTGTAATCAAATTTGGAGGGGAAAAAAAGGGAGGGGAAAGGAACTTGAACTTAATCAATTATCATTAAGCGCCTACATATCTTTTTACGGATAGAAGAATCAAAGCACATGTAGTTCTTTTAACTTTAATAATCACATACTTACCTCATCGTCAATCGTCGCTACCCGTTTCGCCGATTCCGGTACCGGTACTCGTGGCGGTGGTATCTCCATCATCGAAGAATTCGGCTTCATTACTGCGATCCATCTCTTGTTGTCGATGTTGAGCCTTTATCCAATCATCGACACAAACTTGAGCCTCCACCGAATCTGGAGCTAATCTTGAACGTCGATCGTCCAAAATGTTGCCTCCAGCGCTAGATGCTTGTTCAACCGCAACTGTTGAACAAGAGGTTGCTAAAACCTATCTTGCGATGAGAGCTAGAATTGGGAATTTGGTTGAATGCCTCTTCCACCACTCTAGAATTTTAAAATCTGTACCGCCTTCGGATTCACCAAACTCAAAATATGTGATTAAATAGGTCTCTATTTCGAAAATATTTCATGTTGCTCCATTTTGTCTTTTTTGCCTATTCATCAGCATTTTGTACCCTTTACTAATTGTACCTAGGTTCCCGTTTTGTACCTCACTAGGTTGGGAAGATCCACTATCACCTAGATTATATCTATTAGAAAAATCATTATACAATTCTACTATTGTGTTTTTAACTGCTGCTTGTATAGCTCTAATATCTACCATTTGAATCAAATGTAAACAGTCATAATACGTATTCAAATCATCACATAAATCATCTACTTTGGTAGGTGGATCGAAAACACAAGCAACCAAATAAATAAGAGGAATTTCGCTATAGTAATGTAGCCATTTCGTTCGCATTGCTATAATAATCGGACTTAATTGATCATCTTTTTCATTTTCATCAAAAACACCAGCAATATTAACACACTCTATTAAAAATAAATGCGTAGTAGGATAATAAACACCGGATAAAGTATAAGTTGCATTATTAAAAACTTTTAAAAGATCTAAATTTTTTTTGCAAATATCCCACTCTTGTGGGAATAAATTAATTTGAGAAATATTATTCGAAATAAAAGTACATAATAAATATTTATATGCAAAATATTAATTAAGCAACTCGTACGTAGAATTCCAAAGAGTTGGAACATCTTTTGAAAATCTTTTTGGTCTTCTTCTATTTGCTTTACAAAATTTGCCACATTCTTTCATAATTTGGGGATGTCTCCATAAAAATTGAATTATTATCTTTATTGGGCTGAGAAAAATATTAGAAGTTTGTAAACCATCTTATACACATAAATTTAAAACATGGCAAACACATCTAATGTGAAAAAATCATCCACCAAAAGCGGGTTTACAAATCTTTTCTAACTCGGGAATGGAAGTGGTATTTGCCGCGGCATTATCAAAACAACGGAAAAAAATGTATTTACCAAAAAATATTCTTCTAAAACTTGCTTAATTATTCTATAAATATTAATTGCTGTATGCATATCATCAAAATCGAAAAATGCAATAACTCTTTTTTGAATGTTCCAATCATCACCTATCCAATGACATGTAATACCCATATAAGAATGAGTTTGCCAAGGATCACTCCAAATGTCACTACCTATATGCACACGTCCATTGAAATTCATAAAAAAAAATTTCAAATCTTCTTTTTCTCTTTTATAAATATCAAAAAGTTAGCGTTTAAGCGTATTTCTCGAAACAAATTTTGCTTGTGGAGTACATGCAATTTGTATAAAATGATTAAAATCAACTTTTTCACCAAAATTAAACGATAAACGTTCAACGGTAGCAAATCTAGCTAATTCTTCTTTATAAACTTTTTTATTGTAACGAAATAAAGGAGTGTTAGAATTGGCGTACCCGGAAATTTGTTGTTGTCTAGTGTCAATCCCTGCTTGCGTTGGATGTTTCGACCTCAAATGCCGTTTAAAAGTTCCATAACCGCCTCCACCTATAAATTTATATGTTGCCCCACAATATTTACATTTTACCTGATACTTGTTTCCACCTAAATGTTCCTTCGTGAAGTGTTCCCATATATCGGATATACCATCTCGTTCCACCTCCTTTGTTGTTGACATTTCTTCGATACTGGTAGAAGGATGATGCAGACTTTCTTGCGTTGGGACATGCTCGACGTTGGAAATAATATTGATATCATCAACATCGTCTCCCCAATATGTAAAATCACGAGGATCATGAGGTTGAGGATAATCGGATTCCCCCATCAGGCTCTTTTCTCTGCCACTACCTCTACTTCTTCTTGCCATTTTTTGAGAGAATTGAGCAGAAAGCGGATTCAGAAAATTGATAGAGTCACAGAATTGAGCGAATTGAGAGCGAATTTGAGAGAATTGAGAGAGTTTGAGAGAATTTGAGAGAAATTATGACAAAAAAAAATGAAAGATGAAAAGGGATATTTATAATAGTTAGGATAGATTTAATAAATTTATTTTTTTAAAAAAATTAATGGGGCAGGATTGGAGGAAGGCAACGACCAAAATTTTGGCCGTTGCCCGCCAGTTCAATAAAATAGGGGGTCGTAACCGGCCCCTATGGCACGGGCCGGTTACGGGTTTGACCTAGGCCGGTTCCGAGCCCAAATTGGCCCATGGCCACCCCTAGGACTAATTGTCACACCCCGACCCTCAGGTACGCGACAACCCTTCCTCTCGTCAGGTCAAAGGATAACATCCCAAGTATGTCATCGACCCATTTCTTTTTATCTTTCAATTACATGCAAGCGGAAGCAATAAAGAACCCCAGACAATCATATACACAGAGATAGATGAGTAGGAGAATAAAGCAAACCATAACAGCACACCTTTTTTATTTATATACCAGTTAGCTAGGAAAACAACCGATCTACAAACTCATCTCCATGGCCGTTTCCTAAGACCCACAAAAATATACCGGGTCGGGTCTAAGGCTAACTACTACCAAAAACTAACTCCAAAAAGGACCTTCACTGGCCACCACGATTCAGCCAATCCGTATACCACTAGGCCACCCCGGGCTCCTCCTCAGGATCCTCTTCCACAGGGTCAAGATTCTCTACCTCCCCATTCAGCGTATCAAAATCCAGATGGTCCCAAGATCGGACGATCGGGGGTTCATTCGAAGATCCCTCATATCCTCTAATTGGCCCATAAAGAGCGCTCCCGTGACGCATGTGCCAGGCCTTGAAGATATGCGCCACATAGTGAGGCAACCTCTCATCGACCCATGCAATAGTCACGTATTGCTCCCATGTCTGATCCGGACCCGAACCCTGGTGGCGATTGATATGCATAGACTAGTCGACAGGTACTCCGAACCTGATGTGTCTCTCCACCATTCTCAAGGACCTATAAAAGACGGTTTACTACAACGAATGAGATATAAATCTCAATGAGTCAACGCCTAAGTCCGACTAGGGCGTTGATTCACTCAGGCAGCCTACTCAAGCAGTACATAATAACGCAGGACACGGCCCAACGGCCAATAAACAACCATACGCAACTCACCTTGCCTTGAGCCACACGACAGATATCTCATGGCAATAAAGAACAACATATCAAGGCGTACAGCCAACACACGTCAATCACTCATGCGTTCAAGCACTATGCAACATGCGAGTTCCAATTATTAATGTAAGAGATACACCACTCTCGCCACAGTACAGCCTCACTACTAGTACTCTTCCGGCAGAACCGGGCATCATCCTACCCCGTTACAGCGACGGCATCAGGTAGCCCCTCAAGACCCCTAAGGTAGGCATACCAAGTATTTCCTGTAAGGAACTTCGGCCCATCACAAGCTGCGACCGGCATCCGATCAGTCGTGACTATCCGGACTGTACGTCGCCGGCATGGACTATCGTGCAACCAATAAGTCGTGGGATTCCGGACAGTACGTCGCCGGCACGAACATTAGTACGTCGCCGGCACGAACATATCAGGCGACGAACCCACCAGGAGTACCGCCCTATATCCCCTAGTTACGTTAGGGAGACGAATAACCATTGTGTGACCACACAACACATCAAGCAAACAAACCGGTTCTTACTTCACATTAGCCCAATGCAGTGACACTCACGAGTATGCTCAAAACTCGTTCCACGGCCATTTTCATGATCGAAATACACAATTGGTTATACGGCTACTCAATTTCAATTAAACATGGCATTCTGACCTATGTGTGATCATTCAGCGAAAATGCGTAATCAACACTCTAGTCAACCATCAAACAACCAATCGACAATCAATAATCAGGTCTAACAGAACTACGGTAGACCAAATAATTACCCGTGGTAACTATTCCACCTAACCACAGTAATTCAACTAGCCACAGTAATTATTTAATCTACCACGGTAACTAATTAACTTAACTATAGTAACTATTTAATCTAACCACAATTAACTATTTAACCATGGTAACTATCTAATTTAACTGCGGTAACTAGCTAATCAGCTACGGTAACTATCTAACTAACTACTGAGTGTAATTAACGGTCTAATCAGGAATTAGGGGTTGACTCACTCGACAACTGGCAGCGACGATCGGCGGCGGCGACAGCGGTGGTGACAGAAAACTCCGGCAACGGGTCAATGGACTCGTCTCGACGCTCCGGACTCGAATACGTCGGCGGCGGACTCCGATGACTCGCGGACGATGACGAACGACGGCTAGATAGCGGCGGTCCGAGGCGAACGACGGCAGCAGCGAGGCTAGCCACGGCATGCGGCGGCCAGGCGACGAAGCGGCTCGGCGGTGCGACGGCGGCGGCTAGGCGGCTCGGTGAGGTCACGGTAGGGCTGGACGGGGCTGGGCAGTGGCTGAACGGAGGCGGTTGCAGCGGCGCAGAGCCAGCGACGACGCGGCAATCGATCTCGCAAGAGTCGGGCGGCACGGCGGTAGCGGCGGAGCTTGGGGCGGCGGTGGCTATGGAGGAAAATGGAGGATGAAGATGGTGGTGGTGGTCTCAAAGGATGAAAGTGAGAGAGTGAGGGAGAGAGAGAGTGGTGGCCGGCCAAGGTGAAGGAGAGAGGAGAGAGAGAGGGTCAAAGGGCATTTTGGTAATTTTGCCAAAAATTCAAAAAGTAAAAAAGGTGAATAGTGATTTTGACTTGAGTTTATGTGCATTTATGAGATGAGGCCCACGGTCAAGTCAGTATTAATTACATCTGGCTTATATGAATAATATGCGAGGGCGATTCGATCAATCTACAATTTAAGATTGGTTGGACATTTGGTTCGGGGTTAGGCTCGGGCACGACGGAAAAATGACGGTAGAATTTACGGCACGACGAAACAAAACTAACTACGATTATCTACGCTTCAGTCGCTGATCAAAGTATTCCAGATCGAACAATTTCGCGTCCGATAAATGTTACTCGATTTTCAAAGGTCCAATATTATTCATTTAATAAGCCTTAAAATTTCAAGACGTCTCAACTCTTCCCCCTTAGGAAATTTCGTCCTCAAAATTAATACATCATACAACTTGAAACAAAAAAGGATACAAATTTTTCATTGTCTCTTCGTTTTCCCATGTTGCACCTTCTGTTCTATGGTGTTGTCAAATCACCTTAACTAAAGGGATTGATTAGTCCGTAACACTTGCTCTTTTCTATCATCGATCCTCACCGGATGTTCCACGTACGACACACGCTCGTCCACTTTAATTTCTTCAAAGCTTAAGACATGAGCTAGATCCGGCTCATACTTTCTCAACATAGATACATGGAATACGTCATGTACCTGAGCAAGTCTTGGTGGCAACGCGAGACGATAAGCCAGATTTTTAATCCACTCTAAGATCTCGAATGGCCCAATATATCTCGGGCTCAAATTTCCCTTCTTGCCGAACCGAGATGTCCCTCTCATAGGCAACACCTTCAGGAAGACATGGTTGCCAACCTGAAACTCCAGCGGTCTACGCCGCTTGTTGGCATAACTCTTCTGATGGCTCTAGGCTATCCTGAGTCTTTCTCTAACAATCTTGATAGTGTCTAAAGACTGTTGCACCAGCTCAGGACTAGTGATCTTTCTTTCTCCATCCTCGTCCCAACAAACTGGCGTTCTGCAAGGTTTCCCATACGATGCTTCAAACGGTGCCATCTTGATGCTCTGTTGATAATTGTCGTTGTAGGTGAACTCGACCAAATGAAGTTGTTCCTCCCAGATACTCTTGAAATCCAACACACATGCTCGCAACATGTCCTCAAGCGTCTGAATCATCCTTTCAGACTGGCCATCCGTCTGTGGATGATAAGTAGTACTAAATTGCAGCTTTGTTCCCATCGCAGTCTACAAGCTTTTCCAAAATGTTGCGGTGAACCTAGGATCACGATCCGAAGTGATCGTCACTGGCACTCCATGAAGACGTACGATCAAGTGTACATATAAATATGCTAACCTTTCCAATGCGAAGTCTTTTCGTACCGCGATGAAGTGAGCAGACTTTGTTAATCTGTCCACTATGACCCAAATCGCATCATTGCCTCACTGACTCCTAGGCAAACCTTTCATGAAGTCCATCGTGATGTGTTCCCACTTCCATTCTGGGATCTCAAGTGGTTGTAGCAGTCCTCCAAGCTTACAATGCTGCGCCTTTACTTGTTGACACGTCAGACATTTCGCTACATGCTTAGCTATGTCAACTTTCATACCACTCCACCAATAATACTGTCTCAGATTTTGATACATCTTCATGATACCCGGATGAACACTGTAACTGCTACGATGTGCCTCTGACAAGATTTCCTATCTAAGGCCTTCATCAGCAGGCACGCATAAACGTCCTCTAAACTTCAGCATTCCATCCTTAGCTATCTGAAAGTCAACTTTCCTCTTCTCTAAGTCTTCTTGAAGAATCTTTTGAATATCAGGGTCTATTGACTGCAAGGCCTTAATTCTCGCATGCACTTCTGGTTCGACTCTTAACGTAGCCATTAAGCTTGACAGACGGCCTACCTCTAGTTTAAACTCCGAATCTCACACTTCCTCCAGGAGACGCCACTCCCGGATCATCAATTGAGCGATAGAAAACTTCCGACTTAACGCATCAGCAACCTTATTAGCTTTCCCCGGATGGTACAGGATCTCGCAATCATAATCCTTAAGAAGTTCCATCCATCGACGTTGTCTCATGTTCAACTCCTTCTGAGATAACAGGTACTTGAGACTCTGGTGGTCAGTGTAAACTTGAAACTTTTCTCCTATTAGGTAATGCCTCCAAATCTTGAGAGCAAAAACGATTGCTGCCAACTCTAGATCGTGCGTCGAATAGTTCAACTCATGCGGCCTCAACTGACGAGACGCATACGCAACCACTCTTCCATGTTGCATAAGCGCGCAGCCTAATCCTTTGAAAGACGCATCACTATAAATCTCGTAGCCTCCCGAACCAGACGGTATTGTCAACACGGGAGCCGTAGTTAGCTTATGCTTAAGCTCTTGGAAACTATGCTCACATTTATCCATCCAAACGAATTTCTTGTCCTTCTTCAACAGTCTTGTCATAGGCAAGGGTAAGGCAGAGAACCCTTCCACAAAGCGCCTATGGTAGCCTGCCAATCCTAAGAAACTCCGAACCTCTATCACTGACGACGGTCTTGGTCAATCCATGACCACTTCAATCTTGGTAGGGTCCACAGATATCCCTTCTCCAGAGATCACATGACCTAGAAAAGCTACTCGAGTTAGCCAGAATTCGTACTTGCTAAACTTGGCAAACAGCTGATGTTCGCGAAGAGTTTCTAATACTACCCTCAGATGCTGCTCATGCTCCTCATAGCTTCTCGAGTACACTAGGATATTGTTAATAAACACGATGACGAATCTATCCAAATATTCCCTGAACACCCTATTCATCAAATCCATGAAAGCGGCTGGAGCATTTGTCAGACCAAACAGTATCACCGTGAACTCGTAGTGACCGTAGCGTGTCCTAAACGCCGTCTTTGGTACATCTTCCTTCTTGATTCTCAACTGGTGGTATCCCGTCTGTAGGTCGATCTTAGAGAATACCAAAGCTTCTTGAAGTTGATCAAACAAATCGTCGATTCTCGACAACGGGTACTTGTTCTTTATTGTCACCTGATTGAGCTGCTGATAGTCGATACACAGATGAAACGATCCATCCTTCTTCCTTACGAACAGCACAGGCGCTCCCCATGGTGACGCCTTGGGGCGGATAAATTCTTTATCCAGCAATTCCTGCATCTGCACCTTTAGTTCTTTGAGTTTCGACAGCGTCATCCGATACGGTGCCTTTGAGATTGGCTCCGTACCAGGGGCTAGCTCGACTACGAACTCTATTTCCCTCTTAGGCGGCAATCCAGGCAACTCCTTAGGAAAGACGTCAGGAAACTCGCTTACTACCGCGATATCCTCTAACCTTGTCTCCCCAACCAATATATCAACAACAGACGCCAAATAACCTTGGCAACCACCATCCAACAACCGAGTCGCCTCTAGCGACGAAACTATAGGAATCGAGGCTCCCCCTCGGTTCCCAACAAACTCAAAACTAACCCCTTCCAGCGGGTGAAATCGAATGACCTTATGATGGTAGTCCATCATAGCACTTTGCTCAGTGAGCCAATCCATGCCAACAATAATATCAAAATCAAACATGGCCAGTACAATCAAGTCTATTCTTCCCTTATGGCCATCTACAACAAGCTTATAGCTAGGATATCCTACTGCAGACAAGACACTATCCTTAAACGATATAGATATTCTAAAAACTGATCCCAACGATTCCACATTCAACCCAGCTAACTTAACATACTGCTCGGCAACAAAGGAGTGGGAAGCTCCAGAATCAAATAATGCATAAGCTACTTGGTTATGCAAGAATACCGTACCTGAAATGGTCGGCGAATCCCTCGCCTCTTCCCGGGTGATAGCAAACAATCTTCCTTGTGCTGGCGATCGGTTATGATAATTCGACGGGGTGTTCCCTCTCATCGGACCTCCTTGTTGGATCGGCATCTATCTTCCCATCTGTCTCTACGGGCAGTCCCTAACCTGGTGGCCATGCTGACCACATCCAAAATAAGCACCTGCTCTTCCAGGACACGGAGCTGATCCATGCTTCTGCCTACAGAGTTGGCACATGCCATTGGCGAGATACACAGGCTTCCCGACAGCATTTCTCCTGTTGGGCGGGATAGAGAACCTACTCCCCATCATCGGCCCCTTACCGAAACAGCGATTATCCCTTACTACTGGAGCAAATCGAGTTCCAAATGCGGCTGCTCTTTCTGCTGAATCTCGCTCTACCATTTGTGCCCTTTCGTACAGCTCGCTGTAGTCCTTCAGATTCAGCGGCACCACAACGCTCTTAATCTCGAGCTTCAGCCCGTCTCTGAACCTTCTCGCCCTATCCATAGGGTCTTCAACCATTTTCGACACGTACTTGGATAGCTCGGCGAACTTGGCCTCGTACTGATCTACTAATGACTAATTCTGGCGGAGGTATAGGAATTCAGCCATCTTCTGCTCTCTCGCGCAGTTGGAGAAATACTTTCCATTGAAGGCTTCCACGAAAGCATTCCACATTAGGGACCACACCTTTGGGAAAGCTCTTTCCTGCGTGGCTTTTCACCACGAGCTAGCGTTATCTTGTAGTTAGTAAACGGACAGCGTCACTTTCTCCTCCTCGAAACACCTTAGCAAGGCGAACACCTTCTCCAACTTCTTGATCCACGAGGTTGCAGCCTCAGGGTCACCTGCTCCAGAAAACTTCAGTGGCTTGAGCTTCAGAAACTGCTCCACCAGCCTATGCGTCTGCGGCCTTCCAACTCCGTTCTCAACTAATGGATTCTCCTGCGGGGCGGCAGTAGCAACTTGGTTCCTCGCTTGCTGCCCCCACAATGTTTCCCAAAGTTTCCAATGCCCGAAGAATCCCGTCCATTCTGGGATCTTCTAGAGCTTCCCTCTCTCCAGGCACCCCCGAGTCACGAACTCCACCCTCGTTGGGACCTGCCTGAGCTGCCATTCCTCTAGGCCTACCCCTTGGATTACGGTCGCCCATTCTGCAGGACCTTAAGGATTCATGCTCGCCTAAGGGCAACACGCAATCAGAACTTAAGACAACAATTAAAAATAAATTAAACAGCAAGCACGAGCATAGGGTTTTAATCCTCCTAACTATCCCAAACCCATCGCACCTTATCACTCCAGGCCAAGACCACATGGTTCAAGCTGACCTTGCTCTGATACCAGAATGGGGATGTCACGCCCCGACTCTCAGGCACGCGGCAACCCTTCCTCTCGTCACGTCAAAGGATAACATCTAAGGCATGTCATCGACCCATTTCTTTTTATCTTTCAATTACATGCAAGCGGAAGCAATAAAGAACCCCAGGCAATCATATACACAGGGATAGATGAGCAGGAGAATAAAGTAAACCATATAGCAGAACCTTTTTATTTATATACCAGTTAGCCAAGGAAACAACCGATCTAGAAGCCCATCTCCAGGGCCGTTTCCTAAGACCCAAAAAAAGATACCAGGTCGGGTGTAGGGCTAACTACTACCAAAAACTAACTCCAAAAAAGGACCTCCACATCCGCGATCACTGGCCTCCATGATTTAGCCAATCCGTATACCACTGGGCCACCCCGGGCTCCTCCTCAAGATCCTCTTCCACAGGGTCAGGATTCTCTACCTCCCCGTTCGGTGTATCAAAATCCAGAGGGTCCCAAGATCGGACGATCGGGGGTTCATTCGAAGATCCCTCAAACCCTCGAATTGGCCCATAGAGAGCGTCCCCGTGACGCATGTGCCAGGCCTTGAAGATATGCGCCACATAGTGGTGCAACCTCTCATCGACCCACACAGTAGTCACGTATTGCTCCCATGTCTGATCCGAACCCGAACCCTGGCGGCGATTGATATGCATAGACTAGTCGACAGGTACTCCGAGCCTGATGTGTCTCTCCACCATACTTAAAGACTTGTAAAAGACGATTTACTACAACGAATGAGATATAAATCTCAATGAGTCAACGCCTAAGTCCGACTAGGGTGTTGATTCACTTAGGCGGCCTACTCAAGTAGTATATAACAACGCAGGACACGGCCCAACGGTCAATAAACAACCACACGTAACTCACATTGCCTTGAGCCACACGACAGATTTCTCATGGTAATAGAAAACAACAAATCAAGGCATACAGCCAACACACGTCAATCACTCATGTGTTCAAGCACTATGCAACATGCGAGTTCCGGTTATTAATGCAAGAGATACACCACTCTCGCCACAATACAGCCTCACTACTAGTACTCTTTCGGCAGAACTGGGCGTTGTCCTACCCCATTACAGCGATGGCATCCGATAGCCCCTCAAGACCCCTAAGGCAAGCATACTGGTTATTTCCTGTAAGGAACTTAGACCCATCACAAGCTACAACCGGCATCCGATCAGTCGTGATTATCCGGACTGTACGTCGACGGCATGGACTATCGTGCAACTGATAAGTCGTGGGATTCCGAACAGTTCGTCGCCGACAAGAACATATCAGGCGACGAACCCACCAGGAATATCGCCCCATATCCCCTAGTTACGTTAGGGAGACGAATAACCATCGTATGACCACACAACATATCAGGCAAACAAACCGGCTCTTACTTCACATTAGCCCAATGCAGTCATACTCACGAGTATGCTCAAAACTCAGCCCATTGCCATTTTCATAATCGAAATACACAATTGGTCACATGGCTACTCAATTTCAATTAAACATGGCATTCTGACCTAGGTGTGATCATTCAACGAAAACGCACAATCAACACTCCAGTCAACCATCAAACAACCAATCAACAATCAGCAATCAGGTCCAACCGAACTACGGTAGACCAAACAATTACCCACGGTAATTCAACTCGCCATAGTAATTATTTAATCTACCACAGTAACTAATTAACCTAACCATAGTGACTATTTAATCTAACCATAGTTAACTATCTAACCACAGTAACTATCTAATTTAACAGCGGTAACTAGCTAATCAGCTACGGTACTATCTAATTAACTACTAAGTGTAATTAACGGCTTAATCAGGGATTAAGTGTTAACTCACTTTTCAACTGGCGGCGGCAATCGGCGGCGGTCGGCAGCGGGGACGGCGGCGGCGACGAAAAACTCCGGCGATGGGTCAACGGACTTGTCTCGATGCTCCGGACTCGAATACAACGACGGCGGACTCCGACGACTCACGGACGACGACGTACCGCGGCTAGACAGTGGCTGTTCGAGGTGAACGACAGCAGCGGCGAGACTGGTCACGGTGTGGGGTGGCTTGGGCGAACGGAGGCTAGGTGACGGAGCGGTTCAACGGTGCGACGGCGGCGGCTGGGCGGCTCGATGAGGTCACGGTAGGGCTAGACGGGGCTGGGCAGTGGCTGAACGGCGGCGGCTATAGCGGCGCAGGGCCGGCGACGGCATGGCAAGCGGTCTCGCGCCTGTCGGGAGGCACGGCACGGCGAACAGCGGCGGTCGCTATGGAGGAAAATGGAGGATGACGATGGTGGTGGTGGTCTCGAAGGATGAAAGTGAGAGAGTGAGGGAGAGAGAGAGTGGTGGCCGGCCAAGGTGAAGGAGAGAGGAGAGAGAGAGGAGAGAGAGAGGGTCGAAGGGTAGTTTGGTAATTTTGCCCAAAAATCAAAAAGGTGAATAGTGATTTTGACTTGAGTTGATGTGCATTTATGAGATGGGGCCTCAAGTCAGTATTAATGACATCTAGCTTATACGAATAATATCCAAGGGCGATTCGATCAATCGAATCGAATAATAAAGACCTGAAGGAAAAACGACGGTAGAATTTACGGCATGACGAAACAAAACTAACTACGATTATCTACGCTTCAGCCGTTGATCAAAGTCTTTCAGATCGAATAATTCCGCGTCCGATAAATGTCACTCGATTTCCAAACGTCCAATATTATTCATTTAATAAGCCTTGAAATTTCAAGACATCACATAAATGTCAATTTTGAAAGAACTTATTGTCAATCTCTTCCAGATATGAAGCTATCTAATTTAGAAAGGAAGAACTTGTATCAGTATCTCAATTTCAATTCAAATATGGGTTTGATCCACACTCCATGTTCTGAGAAATATTTACCATATGAAAAGAGGAAACAACAAAGTCTTTGTCTAAAGAAATGCGTTGAGAAATGACAGATGTATAGAACCTTTCAATGATATAGTGCTTTTTCAACTCTCTCAAAATGGAATCTATACCAAACATATATGCCATGATTCCTTACCTAGACATGGTACAAATATCTAAATTGGATATTTTTAGATGCTTTTTCAGACCTATTGCCGATACTAAGTAGCAATCCAAAATTTGTATCCATTTTTCATGATATTATGCATGGATCAGATATATCATGGCAAATTCTTCAGATAAATGTTGTCTTCCACAATGGAATCTGATAATAAAGACCTGAAGTGCCCTCATTTTTTTTAAATGAGGGCATAAAGCAGACCTTGTTTCATATAAGGTCATGAGGTAGCCATATCAATCTTAAATAAGGGCCTGAAGTGGCCATTTAAGTTTCAAATAAGGGCTTGACGCCGGCCAGCTAAATATTCTAGCCGATTAAGAGCATTTTTATCCAAAAATAATTTCAATTCTAAATTATATTTTATTTTTATTTTTTTCTTTTTTTTTCTGCAGCCGACAAGGGTCGCGGACCCTCGCCTAGGGCTCGGCTATGACCGGCGAAGGTGGTTCTCGATAGATCCCTCGCTGAGGGCTCGCCTCACCCCGCCTTGCGAAAAGAAAAGAAAAAAAATGGAAAATGGAAATAAGAAAGAAAAAGATTCAAAAAGGAAAAAAATTTAAAAAAGTAAAAGACGAAAAATAGCATTGATCAGCTTGAAGGTCAGGCCCTTCTTTGAGACTGACATAGCTACTTCATGCCATTATTTGAAAAAATGAGAACATTTCATGCCTTTATTTGAAACAAGATTCACTTCAGACTCTTATTTGATATTTTCCCTAGGAATTTTGAAACATGCCCCCATTCCATAAATAAAAATAAAAATAAAAATAAGATTACAATAAAGATATAAAATCAAACTATTTTCATGACTCTCCCACCAAAACCTCTTAAAATCCTACTCCTATATTTCCTCGTATTATTTTCTCATCTATTTTTGTCTTTCTTTTGGTCTTTATTGTGTCGTGTCTATTTGGTTATGCTTTAACAAAATATACAACATCTATTAAGAATTGAAAAAATTGAACCAACTGTCTCAAATATTTGGCCTATACAATCGAGTCGTAAACATTTAATTGTGTGCAATCTCTTCAACTATAAGCAATGGCTAACTGGCACTTGCTACGAGCACGCAGTGGCCTGCAAGCTCTCACCTAGAACTCGCAACGGTGGTTCCTGTTGAATTTTGTTTGTAAAAAAAATAAAAGTTGCCTTTTCCAATTCCACATAGGATGGAAAGATGGAAAGAAGAGTGCAAGTTTCTTTATTAGTTAGAAGGCTACTATGGTCTTTCAAAATAAAAAAATGGGCAAGTGGGCTAGACCTCACCATACCCGCGTGCGGGTGCACTATTATTATGTGCACTTAGCACGCTTGCACGGTCGCGAGTAATAATCAGCATTAATCAACAGTCATATTCTTATTTTTTTTTTCGAAATTAAATTTAATAGAATTTAATTGTAATGTCCTGGCGAAACAGTGCTACTGTTCACTTAGGAGTTGCGATTATTTTTAATATTGATTTCGAATTTTAATTGATTAATTATTTCCAATAGTTGCAACTCTTCAGACTTGACAGTTTAGACATGAAGAATTGCGTCCGTTCAAGTTAGCAGTTTCAAACCTTCGAAAAGTTGCAATCTTTCATACAAAAACTATTTTCGGAAAATGAAAATGTGTGATCGAATAAACTGTTTTAGACATGAAGAATTGCATGAGAATTAACTACTTTTCGGACGCGAAAAGGTGTGTTCATTTCTCGTTATGTATTCAAGTGTTCTGTTCATTTTGAGAATATTCTTCTTCAATTCTTTTTTTGGTAAAAGTAAGAGATGTATTGACTAATCACATAGCACAAAACAAAGAAGTAACCATGACCAAACAACCACCCCCCCGTGAAGACACAGATGACAATACGGGTGGTCGGGTGTAAGGGAGAAACGGAACCAACAAGCTCACCGTCGGATCATCAAAAAAGAGCTAAGCTAGAAGAAAAGCATACCAAAATAGCGGCCAAAAGTAGAAGCTAAACAAACGAAAAGCTGCTCAAAAATAGCCCCCCTCAAGTGAATATGGAAGGAGAGCACCCCCAACTTGCCTGCATCCTCCGATTGCGTAAGGTATCGTCAACGTTCGAGAAAGTCAGAGCCTTTTCCTGGACCAATTTAATCAGATGCTTCTTGAGACCTGGCAAGATACGAGCTTGATTTCTGAACGAGATATTGTTCCGTTCCGTCCAAATGATATGACATAAAGTAGCTAAGGAGAAACATGCAATGCACTAATGAAAATGTTGACCTCCAATATGTAGTAGTGACCAAGGGAGGTTATCCTGCCATGACCGATTGTGCCAGGCCAAGTTACATTTGACAGCCCAAAAAGTCACCAAAGAGCCGGTGACATTACACCCAAAGAACAGGCGATTGACCGAATTAGGCCTACATAGACAGAAAGCAAATGCACCTTCCAAAATCCTATGGTAGTTTAGTAGAAGAACCTGAGTAGGTAACCTGCTGAGTGTGACAAGCCAAAGTAAAAAGGCGTGCCGAGGCACAACATTCTGGTCCCAAATGAAGAGGTACCAGTTGACTACCCTCCCTTTTCTTCTGATGACGTCCCACACAGAAGCAACTAAGAAGATGCCTGATGAACTGACCGTCCACAGAAAACGATCACCATGATACGGGATAATCGAATGCATCGTATCAGACCACGAGTTGGTAGTGGTCAATACACTAACGGCGTGGGCGTAGAGGTAAGGAATTCACGCACCGTGGCCTTTCTCGGAATACCAGAACAATAGATTTCTCTATCGGTGAAGATCTTATGCAGAGGCCCTCCGGGATGCCACGACTCAAACCAGAAGGAAACCGAGACCCCATTACCAATCCGCCAACTAGAGTGAGAGAGGAAGACCAAGCGGAGTTGAAGTATCTTTTTCCAAGCCCATGAGTAAAACGTTGGTTTCGAAGCTACCCAAAAGTTTTTGTTCTTGAGGAACGTCGAGTGTACCCATTTGCACCATAATGACTCCTTATCCGTAAAAAAAAAGCCAAATATGTTTAAGCATAGTAGCCTGATTGCAGTAGAAAAGACCACGGATGCCCAAACCACCTTCCTCCCTAGGTAGACACACAACGGACCATGGGACTTTAGCACCAGCCGCACCCAACCCCGAACCTTTCCAGAGGAACTGTCTAAGGATCAACTCAATTCTAGATAACACGGACTTGGGTAGAGTAAAGACACTAGCCCAATAAACGTGGATAGCATGTAGCACAGATTTAATAAGCTGAAGACGGCCAGCAAAAGACAAGAATCTCTAGGACCAAGATTGCTCTCTAGAGGTGATAGCATTCACCAAATTATTACAGTCAGATTTGCTAAGCCTTATAGATATGACAGGGACACCAAGGTATCGAAAAGACAACTTACCTTTCGAGAAACCGAGGGAAGATATCAGCCGAGTCCGTAAGTCAAGCGAACCTCCGGCGCAAAACACCTCGCTCTTGTTTGGATTCGGCACATGTCCAGACCAGCCAGAGAACCGTAAGAGGGCGTCCTTGATCAGGGAAATAAAAGGCAGGTTTGCCTCAGAAAATAAAGGACATCATCGGCAAAAAAAGAGATGAGAAAGCCACGTCGGTTTGCACTGCCAGAAAAATTTAAACCTAGGTTGTGATGTCTGAGTCTTGAGTATCCCAAAAAATATCTCCATAACAAGGGTGAAAAGGTAGGGTGACATTGGATCACCTTAACGGATGCCTTTACCACTCAAGAAGAACCCATGCAATTCTCCATTAATCAATACCGAGAACTTGGGAGATGTAACGCATTCCATCACAAGCTTTATAAATAACAAGGAAAAGCCGAAGGATTGAAGTACCAATTCGAGAAAACCCCAATCCACCGTATCGTAAGCCTTTTGAAAGTCGACCTTGATGGCACACTTCAGCAAATACGGTTCTTGGTGGAAACCACAGAATAGTTCCTAGGCCAGTAAGATATTATCACTAATACGGCGCCCCTTGACAAAAGCGTTCTGGGGTTGGCTAATCAGAGTTGGCAGCACACAAGCCATCCGGTTTGCCAAGATCTTGGTGATGTATTTATAGACAGAATTGCAACACGCTATAGGTCTGAAGTCACTCATAGAGGTTGCATTAGGAATCTTAGGTACCAGCGAAAGAATAGTGGCATTCGTTTCCTTAAGCAACCATCCCGACGTGAAGAAGTCCTTCACAGCAACTAACACCGACGGACCAATGATATCCCAGGTAGATTTAAAAAATCCACATTAAAACCATCCGACCCAGGGGCCTTACCCGAGGCCAAGGAAAATAGAGTATTACAAATCTCCATATCTGAAGCAGGCCTCGAAAGAAAACGAATCTGATCAATATTAAGAACGTTATCAAGCACAGACCGTACCTCAAGAAGAGGTGGAAGCATAGGTCGAGAAGGCGCCGCAAAAAGGTCCTCGAAATAGGAGACAATATGGCATTGCACAAGAGAAGGGTCATTCAAGAGAGCCCTAGAGCCATCCATCATCGAAAGGATTCTATTCCTGAGGTGCCGCTTATTAGCGAAGTGGTGGAAGTACTTTGTATTCAAATCTCCTTCCTTGAGCCATTGGATGCGGGACTTTTGACTGAAAAAGGTTTCCTCCTGAAGCCTGAGATCCGAGAAAATCTAGAGGTGTTCTTTCTCTAGGTCAACTAAAGGCTAATTAAGAGGATCCGAGGCCAACGAATCTTGGACAACTGTCAAAGATACTCTTGCCTCAGCAGTACGTGCTGAGATATCCGAGAATGACTCACGGTTGAGCTGTTTGAGATGGCTCTTAAGGATCTTAAGTTTCATGCAAAAGATAAACATAGGTGTACCCACCATCGGCATTGCCCAAACCCGAGCCTCCAGAGACATAAAGGAGAGATTAGACATCTAGAAATTGAAGAATTTAAACGGCTTCCTAGAAAGCGGAGGAGGCGCGATACGAATGATCATCGAAGAATGGTCAGACACCCCCGGCGAAAGGAAGAAGGCTTTTGAGAAGGAAAAAATACTGCACCACTGGTCATTGATTAGAACTCGGTCAATTTTCCAGAGCTTCCGCTAGGAACCGGATGAAGTCGACCAAGTGTATCTATAACCGATGTATCTTAGATAGTCGAGGCCAGCACGTTGTAGACATTGACCAAACTCGTCAAACGATGGGATCCATTCATTCGAACTCCCAATCCTATCATAATGATCTTTGATGGCATTAAAATCCCCAAAGACAATCCAAGGCAACGCCGCAAAGGATTCACTACTCTGCACAAGATCAGCCCATAGAGCACGACGAGTCACAAAGGTATGTTCCACATATACAACCGACATGTAGCAGACCTTATTAAGGGATAAGAGTCTCAACTGTCCATGGATGACTTGAGCGGAATAAGAGAGAGCCATAAAATCAACAAACATGGGGTTCCAGCCAATCCAAATTCTACCACGGGGGAAAAAAGAATAATTGGCAGTCCATTTCCAAGAAGGAAACAAATTAGCCGAAATATTCCCAAACAACGAAGAAGGGACTTTCGTCTCAAGAAGGCCAACACAACACAGATGATTGGCTCTAATGAAGTTACGGACTTCAGCTTGTTTCAATGGATTAACAAGACCCCTCACATTCCAGACACCTATATACATATGTACAAGTGATAGGGGGTTACCTTTTCCTTTGGCCTCCCCGCTTCTTCTTAGAAGTCGGTGCAGCCGTGTTAGCCAACGGGGGACTACTAAACAAACTCACACCAACAAGTGGTTGCTCCACCCCAACGGGTGAGGGAGATATACTTTGCTTACCTAAGTCTCGTACAGGGGCTTGCTGCATCACCGAGGAGCTACGGGTGACATGGTGAGGTGGACGAGGGAGATCCTCCTCCACTTCACTACCAACATTACTAGCTACCTCCCCTAATAAGTCCTCAGAGTCCGACGCCATAGAGGAAGCTTGAGAGACTACCGAACCCGGGATAAGAGGATACTGATCAGGCAGAAGGATAACCGAAGGACTACCAGGTGTATTAGCCAGAACCCCAGTAGGGGGAGCAACCTTTAGCCTTGAGGAACTACGTCCTCTACCAACGGTCGTCCAACCTTCAGTAGGGGAAGAATGGCTAGTATCTTCAGGAATAGGTGTCACCTGCGAAGCAATAGGATCAACCACACTCTCGGGGCACTTATGGCCGAAAGTTCTACACTTCAAGCACGAGATAGGCTTCCATTCTTCTTCAATTTTTGTTCTTTCAAAACAAGAGAAGTACAGCCTTCGTTTCCGATTGTTTCCTAGAGAGTTCTTAGAGAAATATTAGAATTGCTATCTAATATTCTCGCTTGAGACTCTATTGTATCCTTGAGGATTTTTTTCAGTAACCATTAACAACGTTGTGGGGGTAAATAATTCCTTAAAGAGAGTGCTATCACGCCTCAAAGTTTGATTCCTTTGTTCATTCCATTCGACCACATTTTACCAACAGTTCCATGACCAATAGCCACTATACAAAGGTTGGCTGACCCTCGCACAGTGGTGGCAGGTGGCCGGACGAGGGCTCGGCCAGATCTCGATCCACTAGCACCACAGTGCGAGACCTCGCTTGCTTGCGGAGAGGGACAGTCAACGCCCATCAAGGGTTGCCAACCTTCGCCGCCAACGTGGGGGTGGCTCAAGCACACCACGATGCCTCGCTCAACTTTGATGTTTCTTTTTTCTTCTTCTTTTTTCAATTTTGGTAATTTTGTGTTACTCTAATTGTTTTAACTTATTTGTATTCTTAAAAAAAAATTCATTCATCTCTTTTTCTTTTTTTACATGGCTCCACGTCAGCGAAAAGAAATAAGAAAATGCCATGCCAAATTCAGGAGTACCACCTCAGCAAATTTAGATGTGAGTTTACTGGAAGGACTAAATGACAAAAAAAATAGTTCACCCGTCGACACACATGCCTGAGGCACGAGGGGAGGAGTTAAAGCAGAATATTAAGACATGAGAAAGTCATGCGCACGGCATGCGGGGATTACCATGGTTATCAATTTGCTGGAGAATATTAGAATGCCTATCGATAATAATATAAATTAACGTCACGTGTCCAATTAACAAGACATGATGTTGGAATTGAAATAGTTGCAGATTCTGGTACCAACAATAGGTGATGCCGCCAAGAATTTGAAACATCTTTTGAGATACGCGCCAGAAATGGCGAAACATTCAGTGGAAGAGTGGCCATCGACAGTTACCCAAGCTTCTACACAACTACCTGAACACCTAGTCATCGAAGTCATGACGAGTAAAGAACGTAAGCAATATCGATAAGGGCAAAAAAGAGAAGATTCAAGTTACTGCAAGTCATTGGAGGACTATCGACGGTTATATGATTCATTACATATGCTAGAGATAACTGTCCAAGGACATGGTCAAGCAACTTATGGAAAATAGCAAGCGTGGAAGCAGTCGATAAGGATTCCTTGAAAACTGCAACCGTCAAAGAGCAATTATCCATTCAATCATTATAATTACCACCAAGCATCTATTAGGAAGCCTCCCGAACAAATCTATCTTTATCTTTACTTTTTGCATCGCACTTTAAATTCCTTACCTGTAGTTTTCAGATTCTCGTCACCGAGTCAAACTTCGGCGTTTATCTTTATCCTAGGCATTCTGTCGTGGAGTCAAACTCCGGTATAATTTTATTGAAGTTCTACCTATTGATTCGTGATTTTCTAGATTATTCATATTCGGAATCGCCACATGACCCTTTTTCTACATTTAAAAGCCGAAAAATTAATTTTGGTGAAAGATATTTCGTCGCGGGAGAAATTCCGGCAAAACACAAAAAAAATTTCTATATGAATGCATTTTATTACTTCTCTACTCCTTATCCACGCGACCAAAAAGCATGACATAATACATCAAATTGAAAAAAGAGAAGATAAAATGACAAATTTATAGTAAAATCATGTTTGTGCTTGAGAATATACATATGTTAGATTATATTCGGGGAGGGGGGGGGGTGTTGGGGTTCACGTTGAGTCTCACTAAAAAGTTTTAAGTTTTCGTGTTCGTACACCATAACTAATTTTGTCAACCAAATTGGATTGACTTTTTCTTTTAGCCAATCCAAATTTTGCATGTCACGCACTTCAACTCTTTTTTCTTTTCTAAACATTTGAAAAGTTCAGAAAATACTAATATCGACACAAAATTCATACTAGATTTTATGCGCATGCTCAGTTATCATTCTACTTTTTTTTTTTTTGTGAACTTTCTAGTTCTTCATAAATTTTAAGGATAAATATACCATAAATCCTATAACTTTTCATTAAAATACAATTGTGTCTTAAAACTTTCAAATGTACAATTAAAATCCTAGAATTTGCCAAACTGGTGCAATAAAATCTCCGTGTTAAGTCCATTCAATCTGATCAAGGAAAAATTCTGACATGAATATTTTAATACTTTCTTATCCGACCATACTAAACATCGCTGCTTTGAACTGGTGAGGAAACCCACCAAATGGAAAATCAAAAGGGCGTGCGGAACCCTCAAATCGGAGTCAATCAAACCCGGGATTTCATTTTTTTCATGTCAAGATTTCATGGCGTCCTGAACATGAACCGTAAGAATTCAACGAAAGAAGAAGACTGAACAGTAAGAATCCTTTTTTTTTTTTTTTTCAATTTTCCAACTTTTGGCTTTTTTTGTTGCGCTTGGTGGGGCGTCATTGTTAGGATTCAGTGTACAATCGCAATGAAGTAAAGCGTAAAAGCGAGAAAGGATTCGGCGCACAATCACAATGAAGTAAAGCGTAAAAGCGAGAAAGAAAAATCTAGAACAAGGTTTTATCCTGATTCACCCTTAAATTAGGGCTACATCCAGCAGATTCACTAAAATTAGCACATCGCACCTTTATGTTACATCCCTCAATTATAAAAGAAAGAGATAATATATAGTAGTAGCTATTCATGGACCCAAGCGCAAACTATCAATGAAAAAATATGGACCCAAACTATAAAAGGCAGATTGGAGGCGCTGCTTTTAACTAGGATTACACGAGAAATATAGTTGACCAAATTTGCGATGTTCAAGAATCTCCTAGTGAAACTAATTTTTGGATTCTTCTCATACAATGAGATTACACCAATTATCTAAGCATTAAGGTTGATTGGTTTCCGGTTCGGTCTCATTTTGGAACCAGACTAGAAGGATCGGTTCCTAGTTTTTGGACCGGGAACCGAAGCGGACCGATCCGATCTTTAGGTGGTCCAATAGAACCGTTGACGAAACTGGAAGCCGGATAAATATACGTGTAGCCTAAACTTAAAGGTTTCATTTATCGGAGTCATGGGAGCAGTAAGAAGAAAAGGGGGTAAGTACACCGCAAGTGTCATAACTTTTGTACGGCGATCATTTGAGTGCCATAACTTTTTTTTCTTACTTGAGTGCCACAACTTTTAAAAATCGATCACTTGAGTGCCATCGGCGATTTGGCTCGCCAGAAATCCTGTGTGGACACCGAAAAATCTGACGTGGCATCACCGGTACGATTTTTTTTAAAAATTTTAATATTTTTTGGAATATCTTTATTGTTTTTTATTTATTTTGAATTTTTTATTTTCCTTTGGATTTTTTTTTTGGTTATGGCATTGGCCGGCGAGGGTCACTGGTGACCCTCGCTGGCCACGAATCCGTCGCCGAGGGCCGCCTCGCCCCGCGATGGCCATGGGTGAGGGTCGTCGCAACCGTGCCGGCCGCAGGCGAGGGCCATTGCGGCCATGGCTGGCGGGGCCGCGAGGGCCCTCGCCCGCCGCCGGCGTGGCTGCGACGGCCCTCACCCATGGCTGTCGCATCCCCGCCGACCGAGGGCAAGGCGGCCCTCACCCTTCGGTGATGGATCCGTGGCCGGCGAGGGTCGCCGATGACCCTCGCCGGCCAATGCCAAAACCAAGAAAAAAAAAAGGCAAAAAAATGAAAAATGAAAAATAATATAAAATAATGACAAAAAATCCACGTGTGACGAATAAATCAATAAAAAAATCCACGTTGGACGAGTTGCCGGAAGTGGCACTCAGGTGATCCATTTTACTCCGATTTGGTACTCAAGTGAACGAAAAAAAAGTTATGGCACTCAAGTGATCGCCATATAAAAGTTGTGGCACTTGCGGTGTACTTATCCCGAAAAAAAGCTATGCAGGTTGCGGAATTTTGGCTCGAGGTTGAAGATGGAAGATGGAGGGCGAAATAAAAATCGAGTCTTGCTCAAAAGCACCGTTTCCCGATCGATGATGGCTCATGATGGCAATAAGTTGGAGAACCGTGCCGATCTCAGAGTACGAAGCACCCCCTATACTATTTCCAAAGGTAATCACCATGCAAAACATCAGTTCACAATTTTTTTCGGTCAGAAGCATACTACTTTCGTCAAAAACTTCACGTTGCGCTTCTTTTAGTTTTTTTATTGTGACCATAGAACCACGTGCGAGTGGACAAGCAGTAAATATCTCAATTTCTCGGGGCACTTTGTAGGCATAGGTGAGTTACGAGGCACGGGTTCACATACATTCATATGCTATGGGCATACGAAACAGAGGTACCTTAGGACTTGAGCCTTCATTTTCTCTGTCTTTAAGAAATTACAAAACAAAAAAATTATTCTGGTCCGGTCCCCCCAAAACCGAGACTAGGATCGACCGTAACCGATTCCATAAAATTGGAATCAGGAACCAGACAGGAGCCCCTAGGTATCGGACCGAATTGGCCTCGACGGTACCCTATTCGATTGGTCCGTCTTGCTCACCCCTAGTAAGCACCTATCGACAAGGGTTTCGTTTATTTTGTCATCATATGCTCTCTAATTTAGCATTTTTTAAATAGAATTTTGATTAAAATCATTTTTTAGTTTGGTCGAAAAAAAAATTCTCATTTCATATGAAAGAGAGGTACATAACTTCAAGATAAAGATGCAAATCTCACAAAGCAAGTAAAGCAAATAAAACAGTAATCTAAAAAGCGAATCAACTTGGTACAACCTGTAGAGACTTGTTCATTCCACAAAAACGGATCTGTCATAGCATTAAAGCACAAACGACGGCCTATCAATGAATCTCGCATCATCGTCAGTGATGAGCACACACCGAGAAATTCCTCTCTAGTAGTTATGGCTTTGCCGAAAGGTAGTGCCCACCTAGGTTTGGTTTCCTCAGCATCATTACTGTATAGAGACTATAATAACACAAATAGGTTGAAAGAGTACAAAAACGCCTTGTAGATCCCAACTTTATATCTTAATCAGGATAAAAGAGTACCCAAATTTAGATTTAGCTCTAAATTGAAAGAGAAGTGCTGCAAAAGAGATACCAGTTGAACACAAAATCACTTTCAGATAAGCTAACTACTAAAGGCAATAACAAAGGAGCTTTGGAAACTCGTGGAGTGCTCAACTATCTGGATCAAGCACCTAGAACTGGAGCGAGTGAGCATATCCAGAAAAAAAAAATAGATTCTTTTGAGACACTTGCGCTTCAATCTTCAGAGCTTACTTCCGTAGAGGATGTCGATTGCGTCGTCCACAAAATCAATAAAAAAAAATTCTAGAAGATACAGAGATAGAGAAAAAGAGAGGGAGAGTGAGAAGGGGAGGGAGATAGAGAACTTCTCTCTCCCTCAGGGAGTTGCTTTAGGAAGAAAAGGGTGCGTGACGCGGCTGCGCGCCAAAGATTGAGTATGAAAATGAGGCTAGATCTTATGGACATGTTACACAATCTAGTCTACAAGGAGAATTGGATTCATGAATAGAGTTAAATAAATATATTAATCATGAAAAAAGATTAATATGTAGATCCGTTTTCTTGGTAACATTCGCATCCTCAATTTTTGGAGGGATGGGCATGTTTACTACGATTGAAAATGACACGAACATTCCTTGAACTTTAGTCCAATATGAAATGTGGTCCATAAACTTTTAATTTATTCAATGTGGTCCCTGAAATTTAGCCTAATGTGCAATATGGTCCATAGACTTTTGTTACATGTTCAATTTAGTCCTTGAAACTTTATGAAAAAGTTTAATGGTGATTTTGGGGTTTATAAGTGTGAGGGAAAGTCTCATCCTTTGAACTAATTTTTACCAGCTAAACATGTCATAATACATTATTAAAGATTTCAATCATGTTATATTAACTTAAAATGCGCACACCGCAAGAGTTGGAAAAAGTAAAAAATTAGCATTTGCTTTTAATTTGTAATTATGCCAAATTTGAAACTAAAAAATAACTATGTTATTATTATAAAAAAGTTAAAAGATAAAAGGGATTAGTGCATTTGAAATCCTAAAACTCATCATGGAAGTGCAACTGATTCAAAAAATTTAAAAAACTGCAATCGAGTTGTAAAACTTGTCAAATTGGTACAATCAAGTCCTTCCATTAACCCTGTCCAAATTGGCTAACAAAAAACGTTGACCTGACCTTTTTTTTATTGCTTACATGACGTTGGCTTGGCCTCAAAATGAAGGACAACACCAAAAAGACATCGTTTTGGTCGAATTTGAATTTTAAATCTAAATATTATTTAAATTATATTAAAAATCAATTAAAATTAAAAAAAAAAGGAGCGCGAACTCGGCGAGGGGCTTGCCACTCGCCGCTGCCACCCCACCATCACAAAAAAGGACCGACAATGATGGGGGCGGCTGCAAGGGCCTGCCTATTTTACCTCCCTCTTTTTTTCTTTTTTAAATTGTTGATTTTTAAATCTTGCTAAAATAATTTTTAAAAAAATCAGATTGAGACCAAAACAACGTCGTTGTGGCCTTGGCCTTTATGTTTTAGCCACGTCAGTGCCGGTCAAGTTAAACATAGTTGACGGAAGGACTTGATTGCATCAATTTGATAAGTTTAAAAATTTAATTGCACTTTTTGAAATTTTATGACTTAATTGCACTTCCATGATAAATTTTAGGAATTCTAGTGTCCTTGTTTCACGATAAAATATATTTTTCATCTTAATCTTACATGTTTTGAAATATTTTAAGTTTTTTGCACATCCAATAATATGGGAACTATGCCAGACGTTAGATTTAACAAATGTAAAGAGAAATTGGATCTAGACAAAATGTAATTATCACACTTGAAATGAGTCGTGTACGTGCAATATATATATATAGCTAATAATTGTCACCAGCTTTTCATTGAAGTGCAAATGGCACAAATCAAATATCGAATTAAAAGGTTACGCGCCTTTGAATTTTGGACGACTTTATACGTGCCCTGGTCTAAGGATAGAGGTAGGGGTGAGCATGGTTCCAAGGTAGAACCAGGAATCTGGAACCGGAACTTGTGGGAACCGGTCCGGTTCCAAGTTTCAAGGTATGTAGAGTAAGTTCCAGATTTCAGGTTTCAAAAATTGAGGAACCTGTTCCAACGGGTAGGTTCCAAGTTCCACTACCTAGAACCTGGAACTTGGAACCTGGAACCTAGAACCTAGATCCTAAAGTAAATTTTTATGTTTTTTTGGTATATGTCTTCACATGATCCTATAATGTTCTATGGCGTTTGATGATGAGTATATAATCTGGAGCCAAACAAATTTTTAGGTTCCAGACTCCAAAAAATGAGTAATCTGTTCCAATGGATTGGTTTCAGGTTCTAAATGTAACATGTATGAAACTTGAAATCACTCACATCTACTTCGCCTTAGCGATTGTAGCATTCACTCTCATTTTACTTAACTAAAAATGAAAAAAGAAAAGAAATTGGTAGGTTCTTGGGTACCCTAGAACCGACCCTAGAACCTGTGACAGGGTAGGTTCTAGATTTCAGGTTATGAAGAGTAGATTTCAGGTTCTAAAAAGTGAGAAACCTGTTTCGACGGGTAGGTTCCAGGTTTCAGGTGAAACCTGTAAGGAATTTAGAACTGCTCATACCTAGATAGAGGGACAAATCATCAGCTTTCATCAGCCTAGTGCGCTGTACATGAGATTGCTCCAGTAAAAAGTTGTACCAGATACTCATGCATACTATAGTACTTGTAATGGATAAAGAGTCAACACAGGTGCAGAATTGTCGCAAACCATGAAATCAAATGCTCAGATGAAGAAATTGAGCCAGACTAGAGAACACAACTTCTTTGAGAAGACAAGTATAGCCTAGAGATAACATTAGGTATTTTCATATAGTATAGAAAAAAGATTGAACATTTACTAAAAGTCCATGGACCATATTGAACAAATTAAAAGCTTACGACGATATTGCGCATTAGGCAAAGTTCAGAAACCACATTAAACAAATTAAAAATTCAAGGACCAAATTAAGCATCAAGCAAAAGTTGGGTGATTATTTATGTAAATTATCCCTAACTCATGTTGACATATTCTTTTCACTCATTTGGGCTTGTAGCAATTAGGCTTCGCTGAGATTGATGTGATAAAGGCGGGCAGTATCAAAGACTCGCTACATAGACACACATGTATCGAATTGGTACTAACGCACGAAGTACATATATCTCATGCAGACATTCCTCAACGTGGGCTCGCAAAAACATGGAAATATAGACAAACATGGTGTCGCTAAAATTGCTCTGATATCAATTAAAATATTGATGCATCAAATTCTCAAGTGTAACTATTTTTACGCAATCACACATACTTGTACCTATGTGCATCATATTAGAATATTTTCGATAATTACCCGCATCGAATGGGACGAGAGAATGCCACAGCCGATGGGATTAATCCGGTGCTTAAAGAGCAATGAAAGCGCCATATATATATACACACACACACACACACACACACATGCGCGCGCGCGCGACATGCTATCTTGTTGAATTTATGTTAGGAATATTAAGACTAAAATGAGTTTACTAAACTGTTCAATGTATAAATGGAGTCTATTAACTTAGATAATCACTTATTGTTTGCCAAATCATGTAATCAAAGCCCTTCATTATATCGACTAATATGATCCTTAAACTTTGTCCAATGTGTATTGTGGTCTTTGAACTTTCGATTTATTCAATGTGGTCTTCGAACTTTTGGAAGATGTTCCTGAATATTTTCCAAAAGTTCGGGGACTGAACATCTTCCAAAATTTTGGGGATCACATTAGTCATATTAAAAATTCAGGGACCATATTACACTTTGAGATAAAATTTTAAAGATCATTTGTGTCACTAATCTTAAGATGTTTACAAAATGCTGGCCAAAATGGCCGTTAATCCCACGGATCCAACGAGCGAGCCTGAGCCGGGTCTTGGACGGTCCGACCGGTAAGCCTAAACCCAAGTTCGAACCCCCCGACAATGGAGAACATCTTCGAAATCGGAACGGCTAACCGGCCATACCTACGAGCTGTTTGCTCCTGTAAGTTAACTCCGATCGACAGATTCACCTTCTCGATCTCTACCACCCTAGCAAGCAGAGTTCACGATCACAACCAGAGGGGAAGCCATCGGAGCTTCGATCGCCCGAGAACCTCCGAAAAGCCGTAAGATCCGTCCGCCGGAGCATGTTCCCGCAGTTCGGAGCCACAGCGGAGACGCTGAGCAAGGCGTCGACGATGATGTTCCGGATCGGCACCGATGCCCACCTCTACGACGATCCCGACGACGTCAGCATCGCTCCGCTGCTCGACAGCAGGTTCGACTCCGAGAAGTACGAGGCGCTGAAGCGCTTGTTCGCGCTCATCGCCCAGGGCTACGACGTCTCCAACTTCTTCCCCCAGGTCGTCAAGAATGTCGTGTCCCAGTCCCTTGAAGTGAAGAAGCTTGTCTACTTGTACTTGCTGCATTACGCTGAAAAGTATGTGATCGGATCGACTGATGTGCTCAATTGAAATGATCCTCGATTCCGATTCTTTTTGAGCTTTGCAGAGGTGTGCGTGATTGATTTTGTATCTCTCATGCCGTCTTTTGGGTAGAATTCTGCAGGGCATTGTTCGTTTTTCACTAAGTATCTGCTTATCCTGTCGAAGAAAGTGGGATCATGTCATGTTTACATGCCCAATAGATATCCATCCCGTACTTGAATTTTATATCACCTTTGATGTGGATGATTGGATTTAGATTTTGGTGCTCAGCTGATTGTTTGTGTTAACTCTTTCTTGATGCTTGTAGGCGTCCAAATGAAGCATTGCTTTCGATCAATTGTTTCCAAAGGGACTTGGGGGACACTAATCCGTTGGTGAGGGCCTGGGCACTCCGTACAATGGCTGGAATTCGTCTTCTTGTAGTTGCACCCCTCGTTCTTGTAGCCGTAAACAAGTGTGCTACAGATCCATCTGTTTATGTGAGAAAATGTGCTGCTAATGCTCTTCCCAAGTTGTTCGACTTGCGCATTGAGGAAAATACATCTGCAATTGAAGAGGTGGTTGTTTTCACTTTTCAGTTTTCTGCAATTACTGTTTTCCATTGCTTTTTGTCTTATCAAAATGCTTGGTAAGGTGTGTGTGATTTTTTGTTAGAGTAGGAGAAAGAACTTGACAGGTTTATGCACCTCAACTGTACTTGTCCGTGCCAAAAATTCTGAAAAGTATTAAATGGGGTTGAGCATATGGCTCATTAAAGCTAATTCCCCTTTTGCTTATTCATTTTATTTATGTTTTTTCTTTTGGGTTGGGGGTTGGGTGGGAGGCGGTGTTTCTCTTCCTTTTAATCAGCTCATCCCTAGATTAAATGCAACCATGCGCTTGGTATCTGGTTTACCAAGATTGTATCCAGTCACTTGGTGAAAGATAGGCTTCTATGCTACCAGTTGCCATGTAGGAAGCTTATTTCTATTTGTTGTCCATGTTATGCACTCTGATTTAGTTGCACCCTTTGTCTTTCTAACATGTGGTCCACATTTTGCATCATTGAAGAAATTATAGAACTACTCTCATTAAAGAAAGAACAATGAGGGTATCCTTCACTGTCTGGTTGAAAACCCTTTCAAATTCTTGTTCCTTTTGTGCATAATCTGTTATTTCAACTTGTGTTGCTACCTTATGAGCAATCTCCTAAATAATAAAGAAACAATGGATCAATATTTAAAGGCCCTTTTTGGGTCACACATGGAGTATAAAGCGGTTAAAGGAAGATATTACAGCCAAGTAGGATTTAGAATTCGGACTCAAATCCTACCAACAATTCATTCTGCCATAGGATAGGGGTCGATGGTGAGGTCAGTGTGGAAATTAAATGTCATGTTGTTAGACAGGAAGTGCATTTGGAGTTTTGTGTCCATATAGTAAAATTTAGGTAATCTTGAAGCAATTTAATTTGTATTGAGTGAGAGATGAAAGGAGCAAAACTCATTTTGAGATGGTTTTGGCATGGGAAACAATGATATGAAGGCACTCTAGTTTTTGTTTTTTTTTTTTTTGTTTTTGTTGGCATGACGACACTCTAATTAAGACTGAAGAAGTACTCCAAATATTTATGGTTCTTGCAGGCGACATAGTAGTAGGTTGGATGCAATGGTGTAGAATGATCCATATAATCAACCCGGCATAGTCAGAAAATGCTCAGTTGCCCTTGCTGCTTTTTACTAGAGACTTTGTCATACTCATGTAAATCTGCATTGGATACTTGGACATTTGTCTGTGTTAACAGTTTGCTGCACAACTCGTTTTCAAATCTCTTCAGCAGTACTGCTTTCTTTTTCCTTAAGAATTCAATTTGCAACATATGAAATGCAGGTTGTTGGAATACTGTTGAATGATAATTCCCCTGGAGTAGTTGGGGCTGCTGCTGCTGCTTTTGCTTCTGTTTGTCCAAATAACTTCCCTTTGATAGGGAAGAGCTACAAAAGATTATGTGAGATTCTGCCTGATGTGGAAGAGTGGGGTCAGATATTGTCAATCGGCATTCTCTTACGCTATGTAGTCGCACGACATGGTCTAGTAAGAGAATCAATCATGTCGTTTCTGATTAAAAAAGAGAGTTCAAATCGGGATGATGAGGATGTGTTTACCAGCAATATAGAAGGAGAAGAAAATACTGACCAGAATGATGTTTATGAGTCTGAATTGGCCAATACAATATGCAGGTCGTACATTGAAGGACCGGATGAATACTGATCACTTGCAAGTTACATTAATATGGATTCACTGAAGTTAACTTCTGCACGATATACATCTGGGAAAATTAATAATGATATTAAGATCTTGCTTCAATGTACATCACCACTGCTATGGAGTTATAATAGTGCAGTGGTAGTTGCTGCTGCTACTGTACACTGGATTATGGCGCCAATGGAGGATGTCCAAAGGATAGTTAAGCCGCTTTTGTTTGTCATGCAATCCTCTAAGGCCTCAAGATACGTGGTAAGCCATTTTCTCGGGCTCTCACGTTGATGTATCATGGGGGGTAGGAGGGTGGATGTGTCTGCATATGGGAAGCGGATCACCTAACATTGCGATTTCTGTGACATGAGTAACATTACTCAAATCAGGCCGTCCAAATGAAAATAGACTGCCTGATTTGAGAGATGGTTGGGATTCAAAATTTTTCAAACCCCAAAAAAAATTCCCGCCCAATTTTTTTCCCTCCCCCTCAACAAATGACGTGGCCCATTCTTGGCCGTCCAAATGAAAATGGACGGCCTGATTTGAGTAATGTAACCCATGTCACAGAAACCCAATGTTAGGTGATCCGGATCCCTGCATATGTACATGTATGCTAACTTGGTTGGCATCTCTATTTTATTTGGTGAATTATCTGGTTATGCATTTGATATGGTATTAAGGTATTTTGTTTCACTACCTCTATTGACCTGACATCCTGTTCAGTTTTCTGTTCCAATTTATATTATGAAGTAAAATGAGAATCACTTGACCATTCCCCGACTCCTTCTTTGAGGAGATTGTCTGACACTGCTTTCTCTTTTTTATTTATTTTATGTCCAACCACTCCCCTACCCAGGCGCAGGAGCCACAGAAGCGAATATCTAAAAATATGAAGGTTGTTCTTGTGTTAGTCCTTGAACATAAATGAATGAGACTTAGATGATGGGTGTGACAGACATATGCAAGGTGAACATATTGCTTTCTGGTTCAATAGGAACGAATTAAATGGTTATCGTGCAACATGAATGAGGATGAGGAATATTGTTAAAATAATAAGGTAGGTGCTAAATATAGACAAGATAATCCGCAGAAGGCACCTGTTCTTATATTACTGACTTTTCGAGATTGTGAATGTATCCTGGGTAGGTAGGCAAGTTAATGGATTGTTCCAGCTAAAGCTAGTATTTGCTATTGTATGTGTCAATTTGGCAGAATCCATTTTCGAAATATTTCTGTCATTCGGCTTGCATTTTATTAAAATTATAGTGGATGTTGAGGTTGGTAACTTTGATTTGTCTTTCTAGGTGCTTTGCAACATTCAAGTTTTTGCAAAAGCAATGCCCTCTCTTTTTGCGACGAACTTTGAAGACTTTTACATAGTTTCTTCTGATACAAGCCAAATAAAAGCTTTGAAGCTTGATATACTAGCTTCCATTGCAACTGAATCATCGATTCCATTCATTCTGAAAGAGTTTCAGGTACTTTTTTTCTTACCCCATGCTGTCTTCTTGTTACTTGTTAGTAACCGGCCTCTTTTGGAGGAAGAATTCATTGCATAGTATTAAGGTTGTGTGGCAATGCATAGTTTAGTTATACTCAAGTTGAAGTGATTATTCTTTTCTCGGACAAGTAAATATCTTTATTTGCTCCAAACTCAAAACGTGGGAGAACCACTACCTACTACAAGTCCAAGCAACATCTCTACTCTACCTCAACCTGTAATGCAGCAAAATAATGTCACAGTAACCGCTCACAACACCTCTTCCAGAACACATAACGAACCATTGAAACAGCCTGGGACAATGTCAGTGGCCACTCATACAACCAAATACTCAAGAAAGCTTAACGAAAAAAGCCATGTCGCAGATCATTCAAACCATGCTCGTGATTGAATCTGTTGCAAATCACATATGCTTTTTCCTGAGATTATCTTCCATTGCAATATACAGATTGAAGGTCGGGTAGGTTTAAGGCTTTCCATTTTCTGTTGGCTTTGAAACTTTAGGGCTTAACTGCTCTAGTTGATTGATTCTTGGATTTTGGAATGAGTTGGAAGAAAACTATTGTTCGCATGGAAGTTTAAAATAGCAGATGGGTTATTATCAGTCTTGGTATACTTAAGTGTAGCTTTATTCTTATTGTTGAATGTAGATAGGCATACTAATTAATAGCTGGAGTTATCTACCGTGGGAATGTGATTGTCAGAGCTATGTTCCCAAATTATCCTCCTGCTAACATGACCTTTCAAAGAGATTCTCATATTTAGTAATTCATTGTTAGGATTATATTAGGGATCCAGACAGGAGATTTGCTGCGGATACTGTGGGTGCGATTGGTTTATGTGCACAACGACTTCCAAAAATGGCTGATGCGTGCTTAGACGGTTTGTTGTCTTTGACTAGGCATGGTAAGTTATATCACTTAACTTTGATGCGCTGTTAGGAAGTCCTTTTCATAACTGGCAAAGATTGGTATTGCAGAATTTTTCTCTGGTCAATTATAAACAGAGATCCAATGAGCCATGAGAAGGTCGTATTTTCTTCCCTATGCCTATAAAGTTAGTCACTCCATAGCCATTCATTCTGAATCTTTTCTGATGTGTACAGAGACGAGCTTTAGAGGATTGGTAGGATTCTTCTGAATGTTAGGAGAGAACATGCTTTGGATACAAATATGATTTGGCGAAATAAGTAAAAGGGGCAATAGAGGTTCTTTCAGTAGATAATTGAAAATATCAAGATGACTATTAGTACTACTTTCCAGATTGTATTGCTGAATTTCAGATGTTGAAAATCTTATGGTGCTTGGAATTTGTTAACTTTACCCCCTTGTTAACACCTAAATTCTGACTAACATTTCTAAGTCATTTTTTCATAAAAAAAATTAGAACTAATTTTAGTTCTTGCAAAAAATAATCAAGTATTTTTTTTCATGTTTATTCATGCATCGCATTCAGACTAACGGCGGAAGATTTGAGTTTAAATTGACAGGCGATTGGACTAGGCATGAATTTTGGCGAAGGATTTATCTCTTAAAGGCTTGGACTTAATCGGAAGAAGAAATATCTCCTTAGGGACTGAATTGCAAATACATAAAACCTCAAGGACTAAAAGTGCAAATATTTAAAACTTGAGGGACTACTTTGCAAATGACCAAAAGATGGAGTTAGTGGAGAAATTAGTAGGGGAGATGGAGAAGGGAAGATAGAGAAGGAAGACAGAGAAAGGGAGATGAAGAAAGGAAGATGGAGTTAGTGGACAAATTAGAAAGAGAGATAGAGAAACGAAAATGGAGAAAGGAAGATGGAGAAAGGAAGATGGAGTTAGTGGAGAAATTAGAAAGGTAGATAGAATGAGGGAGTCATAAAAGGAGAAGAGGAAGAGAATTTTGGAGGGAAGTCTTTTGAGAGCTTTGAGGGAAGAATTTTGGGAGAAAAGAATTTCTAGAGAAGAAGTTTTGAGAGCTTGGAGAGAGAGAGAAAAAAAAATCATCAAAGTGAAGTGAGAAAAACTTGTGAGCGAGAGAAGAAAGAGTTCGGTTGAGAAATTTCCCGATCGAATCCCCCACGTCGATCCCTTCACGAACACAAAGCTGCAAGTTCATCCCCGTCGTTCGAGCCGTGGTCCGAGGTCCTAATCCACAAGACAATTCAAGGTTCAAATTCGGCAGTCGAATCCGTCAAATTAGGTAACAATTCTAATCTTTTAGAATATTAAAAAAAAACTGTTACCTAAATTGATTGATTGGAATCCCGATTAAATCTTCTCGGATGTCATTCCACCATGCTTAAAATTGCATCTTTCAAAATTAGCATCATGTAGATAATTGCACGTGTAATCCATCTTGTAAATATTTTGATTAAATTGCATTTTTCGTTAAAATTACATCTCTAAAATGGTAATTCGTGTTAAAAATGCTCAATCTTTAATAGGCTAGGGTTTATGGCAAATTAAATCCTAAAATATTTGAGAAATAAAGTATTTTGGCATAGCTTTACTTAGAGTTGTAATTAAATCCAGAAATACAAAAAATCATTAATGGCATACCTTGCATGTAGTTTAATTCTTACCTTTCCATAAACGAAGAAAATCCAAAAATTGCACCTTTGGACTTCTAGTGAGAATTTATCAAAATTGCCAAATTGAACTTTTTTCCATGAAGTTGGTACCGAAAGGGCATTAATTGAAAAAATTAGTGCAATCAAGTTCCTGGACTCTTAATCTCTTGTTCGTAGAAGTAACTTAGTTCTCATACTAATTTACTTAGGTTTCTAATCGGCCTACTAAAAAATGATTAATGGCGACTCCAAGATAAATCTTTGCAGGAAATTGAACCTAAGTTGCGATTTGGTAGAACTTGGGAGGGTTCGAGCTAAGTTAATTAATTTAATTAATTAATTTGGTAATCCATTAACCTAAAATTAAAAAAAGCCGATTCTGGCTCAGTTCCTCTCTTTGTATGTCATCTGGGTAAGGGCACTCCTTGAAGAAAGCTTCCATCTCTTGGACTTGACGTTGAGCGAAGCGCCTCTTTTTTCGATGTTGACCATTGTTGTTGTCGTCGTCGTTGTCGGGATCTTGAATGCCGTTGCCGGAAGGATCGTGTTCCATGGTTTCGGTGCCAGATTTGGTCCCGAAATCTTCAAAGTCTCTCATCTTTAACACTTTGCTCGTGGAGCTCCACTTGCTGGTCATGGCCGGCAAGTGATGGTGGCTTTCAAACATGCTCGCGGAGTCCTACTCGCTGGTCGTGTCTGGCAAGTGATGGTGGCTTTCAAGCATATCGGGTTGAAACATCTTTGATCGATTTTTGTTCCTTCAAGGTTCTCTACTCCCTCCTGTATTTTTCTGAGTGACTTTGTATGCTCTGAAGCTTTCTTTTGAACACGGATGAAGACCACTAAGAGGATGTCTCTTTCAAGATTTCATGTCTTCTGCATGAAAGAACGCACTCTTTCTAAAGATCTGTCATGTTTCTCGCTCAATTTGTCGTCTTCTTTTTTTTTATATTATAAATGTGGTGGGACCTCCAAATCTTTTCCCGAAGTTTTCGGACTTGTTGGGCTCGAGATTGCAGACCAGCAGTGGGTCCACGATTGACGGACGAAATAGGGAACTTGGACCAATGGACGAAATAGGTAACTTGGACCAACGGACGAAATAAGGAAAGGCACTGACGAAAAGGACGAACAGAGGATGACACTAATGAAAAGGACGAATAGGCTTTTGTCGTACAATTCAGACGGTGTAGCACAAGCAGCTAATTCGTAAAAGCCGTAAGCTTGCTGGATTGGCCTTAAATGCTTCTTCTACAGAATGGCAGATATCGGCGTTATTTGGCGCGGGAGCAGATGATGGTTTCTTCCCTTCAAAACGTCTGTACCTTTACCTAGTTTTGATTTTATGAGGCTCGTCACTGTAACCTTTCCTCATTTTTGTCTTGCTATAAAAATCAAAACTTGATGTAAAGCAAATTAACACTATTGCATCCTCAGTTTCAATAATCTAATCACTCGTCTGCCTTCAATCTTTCTCTTCCATCTTCAACAACAATGGCCTCTAACCACATCTTTTCAACCGAAGCTTTAGCCAAGTGGGAGAGACTGTATCATCTTCTTGGCCGAGGCTACGTTTGCATTGCCCATCATTCAGATACTGAAGCTAAGATCCTCAATCTATTTAGGGGTATGGACACAGCTTCCATTGAAGGCACCAACTTAGAGAGGGAGTATAGGACATTTCGGACCCTTTTCATCAACTTTCTGGAAGCTTATCGGTACGTTGATTAGGAGGTTATCTTGGCTCGTGTTGTGAGAGCTCGTTACCAGGATTAGTCTGAGTGTCTGGTGTCGGCCCGTTTCATGGTCGATAAGCACGAGAAGGCTGTCGAGCTCGCCAATGAACGGGTCTCACTGGTGGTTCGTGAGAGGGAGAGACTGGTGTAGCGTGTAGCCCTGACCCAGACCTATTACGAGCACGACTCAAGTGACATCGTGATGAAGTTCCAATGTGAATGGCTATAAGAGAGGCTTGAAGGCCTAACTGTGGATATAGCCCTTGAGAGAGCCCTAATCTCGAATTTGGAGTCCACCGCTGAATATCACGAAGCCAGCGTGGCCAGGCTCAAGGCGAAATGCGATCGCCTCTTTCTCAAGCTTGCGGACCTTGATTCCCGGAGTGCTCAGTGTAGGCAGAGTATCAACCGTATAGAGAGTCAGTTGAGCTCCTTTGTGATGCTTATTAGGGCTCAGTTTGGTTTTACTTTTCCCCCTCGGTGACTCGTTGTAAGGCTTGGTGCATGGAATGAAAGGACGATTTCGTATATGTGTGTTTTATTTCATCCCCATATGGCTTAAGGCGTTTCCCATCGATAGATTTAGACTAACTGAAAATAACAGTATGAGTACAAATTAAGTATAGTACTTCTTTACAGAATCAGAATTGACAGGGCTAGAGAAAATGCGACCATCCATCTCAGCTAGGATCAAAGCACCTCATGAAAACACCTTCACAACGTACGGGCCGCCATAGTTCGGAGCAAATTTTTCTTCCGGAAGAGAGACTATTGGCAACAACTTTCGTAGGACGAGGTCATTCACTTTAAAATGTCGAGGCTTAACTTTTTTGTTGAAGGACTTGGCAACTCTTTGCTGATAACACTGGCCATGGCATAGAGCCCTTAGTCGCTTTTCATCAATTAGGTTTAATTGATTCATCCTCTGTTGGATCCAATCCGCTTCAGTCAACTTGACTTGAGATAGAATACGCAAAGAAGGAATTTCTACTTCAACAGGTAACACTGCTTCGATGCCGTAAACAAGAGAGTACGGGGTTGGCCCAGTCGATGTTCGGATCGACGTCCGATACGCCATGAGTGCAAAAGGTAATCTCTCATGCCAATCACGATGGTTTTCAGCCGTCTTAGCCAAGATCTTCTTGATGTTCTTATTGGCCGCTTCTACCGCTCCATTCATCTAAGGACGGTACATGGAAGAATTCAAATGCTTGATCTTGAATTCACTGAACAATTTATCAACCAACTTATTGTTCAGGTTCGATCCATTATCAGTTATTATGGCCTCCGGCGAACCATATCGAGCAATAATATCCCGACGAATGAACTTCACCACGTTCTTTGTTGTGACTGCAACATATGACACAGCTTCGATCCATTTGGAAAAATAATCAATGGCGACCAAGATGAATCGATGCCCGTTAGATGCTTTCGGGTTAATAGGGTCAATCACATCGATGCCCCACATAGAAAATGGCCATGGCTTAGTCATCTGATGTAATACGTTCGGAGGAATGTTGATCTTATCACTATGAATTTGGCACTTGTGGCAACTCCGGACATGCTGGATGCAGTCACTTTTTAACGTGATCCAATAGTAGCCCAATCTCATTATTTTCCTTGCTAGCATATGACCATTCATGTGGGGATCGCATATTCCGTCATGCACTTCAAGCATCAGGCAGACGGCTTCAGTTGAGTCAACACACCTCAATAAAACCGAATCAAACGATCGTTTGTATAGGTTCCCCCCATTCAAGAAAAACCTAAATGCCATTTTCTTGATATACTTGTGGTCTGACATGGTACTCTTCTCCAGAAACTCTTGTGTCTTAAGGTACGCTTTGATGCCATGATACCAGGGTTTGCCATCAAGCTCTTTTGTCATGGTCATACAATAAACTGGTCTTTGCAGTACTTCTATTTTTAAAGGCTCAACTTCTAGTCCACTTGTGGCCTGTAGCATTGCTGACAGCGTGGCCAAAGCATCAGCGAACCGATTCTGAGTTCTAGACAAGTATTCAAACGAAATGTCATCAAATCTTTCCGCCAATTCCTCCAAATAAGTGTCATAGGGCTGTAGCTTGGCATCTCTGTTTGCCATTTCCATACTGTCTGAAGAATGATCAACGTCGAATCTCCAAACATTTTAAGTCGAGTTACCCCCATCTCGATTGCAGCCTGCAACCCGAGAATGCATGCTTCATACTCGGCTATGTTGTTGGTGCAAGAAAATATCAATTTTGCGGCCACAGGATAATGCTGTCCGCCCGGGGATATTAAAACTGCCCCAATACCCGATCCTGACCAGTTCACAGCTCCGTCGAAATACATAGCCCACATATACTCATCAATGGGCATAATTCGGTCCTCCAGCGGTCCAAATCTTCACTCGCCCTAGGATTTTCGGCTAAGACGTTAGCAATTACACGTCCTTTGACGGACTTCTGCGGCAAGAATTGAATATCAAACTCAGATATAAGGATTTGCCATTTCGCAAGCTTTCCAACCAAGGCGGGTTGGTTAAGCAAGTACTTGATGGGATCACATTCTGTTATAAGTAGTATATGGTAATGCAACGTGTATTGCCTCAGCCTGTGAAGCGCCCAGACAAGCGTTGCGCACGTTTTTTTTGCTTCAGAATAGTTCATCTCAGAGGTGGTGAATTTCTTACTCAAATAATAAATTGCTCGCTCCTTTCCATCCTCTTCACTTTTTTTAGCAAGCATGGCGCCCAGAGACTCGCTGTGGATCGTAAGATAGAGGATTAGAGGTTGCCCTGGCGCCGGTGGAACAAGTACGGGCGGATTCATCAAGTAGTGTTTAAGCTCGTCGAACGCCTGTTCACACTCTTCATCCCATTTGATCAACGCATTTTTCTGGAGAAGTTTAAAGAAAGGCTTAGCTGTCTTAGATAGCTGGAAAATGAATCGAGCTATATAGTTCAGCCTGCCCATCAGGCTTCGAACTTCCTTCACCGAAGTGGGAGATTTTATTTCACAAATGGCCTTTACTTTCGATGGGTCAATCTCAATTCCTTTATTATTGACAATGAAACCAAGTAGTTTGCCAGATGCTGCCCCGAACACACATTTTGTCGGATTGAGGCGCAATTTGAATTTTCGGAGCCTATCAAACAGCTTTGTTAAGGTCTCCACATGATCTTCACCACGCCGGGTCTTCGCGATCATGTCGTCAACATAGACCTCGATCTCTTTGTGCATCATGTCATGGAAGAGGGTAACCATCGCTCGTTGGTATGTTGCCCCGGCATTTTTGAAACCAAAAGGCATTACTCTATAATGGAACGTGCCCCACGGGGTTGTAAACGTCGTCTTGATCTTATCATTCTTATTCATTAGAATTTGGTTATAACTAGAGAAACCATCCATAAACGAGAACTACTCGAATCCTACCATACTATCCACGAGCACATCAATGTGAGGGAGTGGAAAATTATCCTTCGGGCTAGCCTTGTTCAAATCCCGATTGTCCACACAAACTCGCACCCGGCCGTCTTTCTTCAATACAGGGACTATATTAGCCACCTAGTCAGCATATTAGGTAACCTCAATGAACCCAACATCGAGGAGTTTCATAACTTCTTCCTCAATTTTCTTTGCCAGCTCTGGTTTGTATTTCCGCTGCTTCTGTTTCCTAGGTATCATCGAAGGATCAGTCGGTAAGCAATGTTCGACGATCGATCGATCAAGACCTGGCATGTCAGCATAAGACCAGGCGAAGATGTCTTGATAATCTTTCAACAATTGGGTCAAACGTTTAGCCACATCTTCGGGAAGACTTGCCCCAATCTTTACCTCTCTAGGATTCTCCGCGTCACCAAGATTGATTAGCACTGTTTTTTCAATAGTTAGAGGTTTAGATTTCTCATGAGTTTTCAAGTTCCGACGTATCTCTTCATCATTCGAATCATAGTCGTCCGAATCATCTAATTGGTTTGCATCACACACATTTGGATCCACTGTAACTGTTCTCGTCCCTTCGCATTCCTCAAGGTCATTCCTGAAACATGAAGTAAGGGAATAAAAAAGACAAGACATGGTTAAATCTCATGCAAGTTTTCGAAAACTTTTGCTTTTGAAGTCCATTTTATTTTTGAAGACCTCGAGAATTCTTGGGAAGCCCAACCATCAGTTCTTACCATAGATGACACACACACACACACACACACACACACACACACACACACACACACATATATATATATATATATATATATATATATGTGTATTTCGATCGTTGGTTATCGCCATTCGGTTGGTTTGGAGTACTTCGACAAGATTCAAAATGATAAAAACCTCTGTAATTTTATTAGTGGTAAACTAGTGAATTACATATGGATTGAATCAAAGTACAACATGAAGAGCGATAAAGATTCCCATGCAGGGGACGTACGAAAGACTGGAAATAATTACTCTTGAGGGCCAGCGCCCATCCTTTCCAGTGGTTCTTCGGTGATTGCACCGATGGAAGTTCCAGCAAACAAATCGGTAAAATAGGGTATACCACCATCGAAATCTACTCCCATGACCTTTGGTTCGGGCTTCTCAAAAACGCATGGTGGCTGATCATCTTCAGAATCATCAGACAAACTGACTAGAATCGCTTTACCCTTCTTCTTAGGTGGACCAGTCATTGTCTGGGGCCATTCAGGAAAAATGAGCCCAAGATCATCTTCAGTCGGACTTGGCCCCAAACGCTTATACCCTCCTATTACTCCAGCTGAGTGAAAGGTACGATCAATGAGAGGTGGTAAAGGACCGCGACCTACTCTTCCTCCACGATGACCACGGCCTCTTCCACGGCTCCCCGACCTATGGTATCCCAAACCAGCTGTGTGGGATTCTGCCTTTATCTCGATCGGGGTGCGAATGCTTTGGCCTTCCTTCCCAAGGCCCTTGCCTGGTTCGAAACTATTGCCAACCATCACATTCGCAACCATAAGTGCCGCACCAGAAACATCCGGGATAGGTAAAGGGGCATCAGGGGAAGCTTGGATAGTATGCACTATCTTAAGTGAATGATAGCTAGCCTCCTCAACATGATTAGGCTCAATATACGGGATAACCGTCGCATTATAAATCGGGTGGTCATCTTCTCCATGAACGGTGACCAGCTTCGTTTCAACTACGAACTTTATCTTTTGATGAAGGCTGAAGGGCACTGCACTAGCGTTATGAATCCATGGACGACCCAACAAGAAATTGAACGCCGAAAGGATATCCAGCACTTGAAAAAAAATATTGAACACAGATGGTCCAATTTGCAGCTCTAGGTTAATTTGCCCCATAACATCCTTTTTCATTCCGTTGAATGCTCAGACGGAAGTCTTGGCCGGTTGCATATTAGATAGATCAATCCCGGGACGTTTCAGGGTGGCCAGCGGGCATATATTCAGAGCTGACTTGTTGTCAACAAGCACCCTAGCCATGTGAGTCTCTTTGTACTTTACTAATATATGGAGCGCTTTGTTGTGGCCTCGTCCCTCAATCGGGATTTCCTCGTCCGAAAATGCTACCTGATCCTTGAGGAGGATTGCTTCGATAAAGTCTTCCAACTTGTCTTCTTCAATAGTCTCGGGCACATGAATCTTGCTCAAAACTTTCATCAGAGCTTCCCGATGTTTGTCTGATATCTGGAGAAGTTTCAATATCGAAACCTGAGCTGGCAGCTTCCTCAACTGATCAACCACGCTGTACTCACTTGCCTTAATCATTGCCAAAAACTCCTTAGCTTCCTTATCTGTAGTCTGTTTGGCCGATTGATCATCATTATAGGTACGCCCAGACCTCGTCACCAGATTCAGCTCCAGATCATAAGACCATGGCACTGCTTTCTCATTCTCATAGGGAAAGGGTTAAGGTGGGGTGATCACAAAATTGTCGGGTATGACAATCCCCAACTCGTTATCAGAGGCATCTTGTAGAGGAGGCATATCGGCTAACTCAGGGTTATACTTAACTAGGCTAGCCACATCAACTTCCACTGGATCAATTTTCGGTTCTGACTCGACTGGAAATGTGGTCAAAGCAAAAAATTCTTGATCCCAGTCGATGATGATCTGAGATACGGTGGTCACCATCCTAGCCTGACTTGCATATACTATCATTTCGTCGTTCATCAAACTCAAAAATTTCTCCTTCAGCTGGCCCAACGGCACTACCTCTCCAGTCTGGCAATATCCTCCTCGAACTAGAGCATCGAAGATATCGACAACCCGAATCTTGAAACCATCCGTCTGACTTATTTCTGAGTCAAAAATGGCGTTGACTTTGCCCGAATGATCAAGCAACGGATTATTCTGAACATTCGGCTGACTGTTGTTCTGAAATGAAAATGCTCCAGATTCGAGCAGATCCTGAATGCGGTTCTTAAGTACATAACAGCCGTTCTTGTCATGCCCGGGTTCACCACGATGATAATCGCACTTCTTTGATGAGTCGTACCTTGCAAAGGATGCATAATTTGGTCGTAATGGTTCTATCGTCAATAGCTCCTTCTTGCGCAAAACAGCCAAGAGTTGAGAGGGAGTCCTAGGAAGTGGGGTAAACTGCCGAGTATTGCGCCGGTTCCCTCTTTGGCCCTACGATCTGAAGTTAGCCGGCTGCTGATTAGGGACTTGTACCTTAGGTGCTTGGATCAGAGGCTTCTGGACGTAGGTCATGTTGACTTGGGGAGCTAGCTCTTTGCCTTTCTTAGCCATGAATCTCTTAGCACTAGAGCTAGTATCTCTGTACCACCTCTTCTTTAAATCGATCTCCACCTCTTCACCAATCGCAATGAGATGACTAAAAGATGTAGCCGCAGTTCCAAGGATGCGTGATCGTACAGCTTGGGGAGGGTAGAGACGAATAACCTCATGAGCTCACGCTCGGGTGGCACTGGCTTCAGCTGAGCTGCGACGTTCCTCCACCTGGTGGCATACTGCTTGATCGTCTCGCCTTTCTTCATTTCTGACTGTTCCAAGTCCACTCTCTAGAGGTGACGACATCCAAGTTAAAGCTAAAGTGCTTAACAAATAGATTGGCTACCTTCTCCCATTCTTCCATGCGGTAAATCTCATAATCCGTATACCATCTCATGGCCGCATCTTTCAAATTGGCTTGGAAAGTTTGGACTATCAGGGGGCCGTTAGCCACGTACTTATTCATCCTGGCCTAGTACATCTGAACATGCTGAACCGAATTGGAGGTGCCATCATACCTCTCAAAATCGGGCATCTTGAATTTGTCAGGCACCTAGACCTTTGAATAAATAAACAGGTCTACTGGAATGATATTATGTGTTCCCTCGACTTCTCTTAACCTTTGCTCCATTTGGGCTATGATCTTCAAGGCCTCCTCGCTCATTCCTCCGGTCATAGGGTTGGCTTGGGGTGTCGGGATCACAGGTGATGCGTTAGAGTCAGCACTAGCGAAAATAACGTCTTCTTGTGGTAAAGCATGAGTAGGGACAAGGTCCGGGACTTTATCAGGATTGTCCGCTGGAAGAGGTGGAGGGGGTGCCACGGGCCGAGGAGCCGAGCTAGACGGTAGCAGTTTGGCTGCAAAATTAGTTGCCATTCTTTCCATTGTCATGGACATGATTCCTTCAAACCGCTCGTTCATTGCATCCATATGCTCCTTGAGAGCCTCCTGGACTGCTGCATTGATCTCGGCTCTATCGGCCATCTTTCTTGCTTTCAAACGGGTATTATAAGGGTGCATGGACTCCGTGATAAATTACCTATAAAAGTAGAGATGGAAATGAGCACAATGAACAAAAGAGTGAGTTGGTCCATGACACCCTTCTAGACCTGAAAATCGAAATAAACAAGACCAAAGGATCGAAACAGGCAATTTTCAGTTTCGTCGACTTCCCCGAGAAAATTCGTATTAATTCGCAGAGTGGTCGAAATAATGAAAAAATTTATGAGTAAAAGGACAAGGCATGGATGAACAACTTTCATATTTTAAGCTCAAGGAGATCTCTAACGGATCAATATAGTTTAATGTTTTTTTCCAAACAAAATTCTCAAAAAACTGACTGGTCCGATTTTTTTCTTTGAGGATAAATGGGCCACCAAAAATGCGAAATGATGCCCAAAAATTTGTAGATCGTTAGTTCGAAACCCATTCTGCGACTTTCATGTTTCAACTTCTTGCAAAAAAGTTCATTTACTAGTGGCGCACGGTGAGGTTAAATTGAATCCAGACAGTTTATCGTTCATCCTAAATTCGACATTAAAAGGAAAACATTCTGGATTGATCTAAAAATTTTTGAGGTAATAGACTGGGATCTTGCGAATGTTTTTCAAGAAGACCATGCAAGCCAATTCGAATGACAAAATTCAGAAAAAATTACAGAAGACCTGAAAGTCAGTTTGAATAGTAGCCTTTATTACAAGAAAAATCCATAAAGTCACGAAATAGACATGCAATTAATATGAAGCTAAACACGACTCATATCATGACAATCAAGATATTTTCCTCTTCTTAGAGGCAACATGATCTATAGATGAACGAGACTCTAACTCTTTTCGAGGTCGTGCATTTTCTTTAGCTAAAGTCTTCATTTGCCTTGTTGCATTTTGAGCCTTCTTCTCGTAGGCTTCGATCTCGGCTAAACGAGTGGGCTTCATAATCACCAACGGGAATTTCGGAAGCATATGAGTCGGCATGAAATGGTAGTGAATGTATCGGGCCTTCGCATGATAAAGCTTTTCCTTCCCTTCAAGCTCCGCCTTGGGTAGTGATAGTAGGCGAGTCTTGGACTTGAGCCAAGTTTGATCAAGACGTCTGAGTTCGGTTCTATAATTCTTGGCTGTAATGAATTCAACTCGCAAAGTGTCCGGGCCCGGAGGTGGAGGAACGTCCTGCAAAACTTCGTATTGACGCACCACACGGAGAGGGTGATACCTTGTCACGCCGGTTATACCCAAAAGTGGTATGGGCTCCCGCTCACCATAGTATAAATGGGCCTTAGAGACTCGGATCTTTAAATAAATCAATTCACTCGGAATAAGACAATCTATCAATGTCTTTTTGCAACCTTTGAAATTTTGCAATGGGTTTTCCTCTTGACTTATGCGTGGGATAGTCATCTTAGTATCAAATTTTAACATAATGAGAGAAAAACCACAATTGCAAAAGTTCAACTAGAGTGTGGAATGTCTTATCTTTATTTTGCTTAAAGCCAGTCAAGGATATGAAAGTTTCGGCAAGAATGACATTAATGAAATTCGTTCTACTACAAACCTGGCTAGCTATCCAGGCCATGGATGGATTGATAAAATTCTTTTGAAGTGAAAAAATCACAAGTCCGAAAAAAGCCAGAATGAAAATCCTGCCTTGCAAGTAAGAATTGCTTTCATAGAAAAGCTCAGTAAGAAATGAAAAAGGACACAGGTGGCAGTTTTTCCTCAAAATTTTCTTCATTTCATTTTTATTAACTTCCAGAAAATCAGCAAAAATGACAACTGGATCGATTCCCCCACAAGGGTGAATTAAATCAAAGTCCAAAGGTTTTCCAATGGCAACACTATATTCTTCCAAAGTCGGAGTGAGCTCGTGCTTACCTAGAATGAAGGTAGCGGTATTCGGGCACCAGAAATGTGCGAGTGGTTGCATAACCCCAGTCTGTAATCCAATGTCCAGGAGCGGCAATATGTGACCCATACGGCTAAGGACATAGTTCTGTGCATTCGATGCTTAGACGGTATCACATCTGCTTCAACTCGGCCTTTGGAATATACACGAAACGAATATCGTTATGTCCCATTGTCTATAAATCGTGCGCCACAAATCTAATTATCATGGACCGACCCAAAAAAGAAATGATATAAGACAAGATGAAGTATGACCGTAGGATCATTTCTTTTTTGGGTCGGTTCATGATAATTAGGTTTGTGGCCCACGATCTATAGACAATGGGACACAACGATATTCGTTCGTGTATATTTCGAAGGCCGAGTTGAAGCAGATGTGGTACCGTCTAAGCATCGATGCACAGAGCTATGTCCTTAGCCGTATGGGTCACATATTGCTGCTCCTGGACATTGGATTACAGATTGGGGTTATGCAACCACTCGCACATTTCTAGTGCCCGGATACTGCTACCTTCATTTTAGGTAAGCACGAGCTCACTCCGACTTTGGAAGAATATAGTGTTGCCATTGGAAAACCTTTGGACTTTGATTTAATTCACCCTTGTGGGGGAATCGATCCAGTTGTCATTTTTGCTGATTTTCTATAAGTTAATAAAAATGAAATGAAGAAAATTTTAAGGGAAAACTGCCACTTATCCTTTTTCATTTCTCATTGAACGTTTCTATGAAAGCAATTCTTACTTGCAAGGCAGGATTTTCATTCTGGCTTTCTTCGGGCTTGTGATTTTTCCACTTCAAAAGAATTTTATCAATCCATCCATGGCCTGGATAGCTAGGCAGGTTTGTAGTGGAATGAATTTCATTAATGCCATTCTTGCCGAAACTTTCATATCCTTGACTCGCTTTAAGCAAAATAAAGATAAGACATTCCACACTCTAGTTGAACTTTTGCAATTGTGATTTTTCTCTCATTATGCTAAATTTGATACTAAGATGACTATCCCACGCATAAGTCAAGAGGAAACCCAATTGCAAAATTTCAAAGGTTGCAAAAAGACATTGATGGATTGTCTTATTCCGAATGAATTGATTTATTTAAAGATCCGAGTCCCGAGATTTTTCTATGGCAAGCTATATGGTTCCGAGTCTCTAAGGCCCATTTATACTATGGTGAGCGGGAGCCCATACCACTTTTGGGTATTACCGGCGTGACAAGGTATCACCTCTTCGTGTGGTGCGGCAATATGGAGTTTTGCAGGACGTTCCTCCACCTTTGGGCCCGAACACTTTACGAGTTGAATTCATTACGGCTAAAAACTATAAAACCGAACTCAGATGTCTTGATCAAACTTGGCTCAAGTCTAAGACTCGCCCATTATCACTACCCAAGGCGGAGCTTGAAGGGAAGGAAAAGCTTTATCATGCGAAGGCCTAATACATTCACCACCATTGCATACCGACTCATATGCTTCCGAAATTCCCGTTGGTGATTGTGAAGCCCACTCGTTTAGCCGAGATCGAAGCCTACGAGAAGAAGGCTCAAAATGCAACAAAGCAAATGAAGATTCTAGCTAAAGAAAATGCACGACTTCGAAAAGTGTTGGAGTCCCGTTCATCTATAGATCGTGTTGCCTCTAAGAAGAGGAAAATATCTTGATTGTCATGATATGAGTCGTGTTTAGCTTCATGTTAGTTGCATGTCTATTTCGTGACTTTTTAGGTTTTTCTTGTAATAAAGGCTACTGTTCAAACTGACCTTCGGGTCTTTCATAATTTTTTCTGAATTTTGTGATTCGAATTGGCTCACATGGTCTTCTTGAAAAACATTCGCAAGATCCTAATCTATTACCTCAAAAATTTTCAGATCAATCCAGAATGTTTTCCTTTTAATGTCGAATTTAGGATGAACGATAAACTGTTTGAATTTTTTGGAATTTTCCCGACTTCAATTAAACCTCACCGTGCGCCACTAGTAAATGAACTTTTTTGCAAGAAGTTGAAACATGAAAGTGGCAGAATGGGTTTCGAACTAACGATCTATAAATTTTCGGGCATCGATTCGCATTATTGGTGGCCCATTTATCCTCAAAGAAAAAAATCGGACTAGTTAGTTTTCTAAGAATTTTGTTTGGAAAAAAGCATTAAACTGTATTGATCCGTTCGGGATCTCCCTGAGCTTAAAACATGAAAGTTGTTCATCCATGTCTTGTCCTTTTACTCATAAATTTTTTCATTGTTTCGACTACTCTGCGAATTAATACGAATTTTCTCGGGGAAGCCGACGAAATTGGAAATTGCTTGTTTCGGTCCTTTGGTCTTGTTTATTTCGATTTTTGGGTCTAGAAAGGTGTCATGGACCGACTCACTCTTTTGCTCATTGTGCTCATTTCCATCTCTACTTTTATAGGTAATTTATCACGGAGTCCCCGCACCCTTATAATACCCGTTTGAAAGCAAGAAAGATAGCTGACAGAGCCGAGATCAATGCAGCAATCCAGGAGGCTCTTAGAGAGCATATGGATGCAATGAACGAGCGGTTTGAAGGAATCATGTCAATGGCAATGGAAAGAATGGCAACTAATTTTGCAGCCAAGCTGCTACCGTCTAGCTCGGCTCCTCGGCTCGTGGCACCCCCTCCACCTCTTCCAGCGAATAATCCTGATAGAGTCCCGGACCTTGTCCCTACTCATGCTTTACCATTGGAAGACGTTATTTTCGCTGGTGTTGGCTCTACAACATCACCTGTGATCCCGACACCCCAGGCCAGCGCTATGGCTGGAGGAATGAGCGATGAGGCCTTGAAGATCATAGCCCAGATGGAGCAAAGGTTAAGAGAAGTCGAGGGGACACATAGTATTGTTTCAGTAGACCTATCTATTTATTTAAAGGTCCAGGTGCTTGACAATTCAAGATGCCCGATTTTGAGAGGTATGATGGCACCTTCAATCCGGTTCAACATGTTCAGATGTACCAGGCCAGGATGCATAAGTACGTGGCTAACGGCCCCCTGATGGTCCAAACTTTCCAGGACAGTCTGAAAGATGCGGCCATGAGATGGTATACGGATTATGAGATTTACCGCATGAAAGAATGAGAGAAGATAGCCCATCTATTTGTTAAGCACTTTAGCTTTAACTTGAATGTCGTCACCTCTAGAGAGGATTTGGAACAGTCAGAAATGAAGAAAGGCGAGACGATCAAGCAGTATGCCACAAGGTGGAGGAACATCGCAGCTCAGCTGAAGTCAGTGCCACCCGAGCGTGAGCTCATGAGGTTATTCATTTCTACTCTCCCCCAGGCTGTGCGATCACGCATCCTTGGAACTACGGCTACATCGTTTAGTCATCTCATTGCGATGGGTGAAGAGGTGGAGATCGGTTTAAAGAAGGGGTGGTACAGATATACTAGCTCTAGCGCTAAGAGATTCATGGCTAAGAAAGACAAAGAGCTAGCTCTCCAAGTCAACATGACCTATGTCCAGAAGCTTTCGATCCAAGCACCTAAGATACAAGTCCCTAATCAGCAGCCGGCTAACTTCGGATCGCAGGGCCAAAGAGGGAACCGGTGCAACAATCGAAAGTTTACCCCACTTCCTAGGACTCCCTCTCAACTCTTTGGCTGTTTTGCGCAAGGAGCTATTGACGATAGAACCATTACGACCGAATTATGCATCCTTTGCAAGGTACGACTCGTCAAAGAAGTGTGATTATCATCGTGGTGAACCCGGGCATGACACGAACGACTATTATGTATTTAAGAACCGCATTCAGGATCTGCTCGAATCTGGAGCATTTTCATTTCAGAACAACAGTCAGCCGAATGTTCAGAATAATCTGTTGCCTGATCATTCGGGCAAAGTCAACGCCATTTTTGACTCGGAAATAAGTCAGACGGGTGGTTTCAAGATTCGGGTTGTCGACATCTTCGATGCTCTAGTTCGAGGAGGATATTACCAGACTGGAGAGGTAGTGCCGTTGGGCCAGCTGAAGGAGAAATTTTTGAGTTTGATGAACGACGGAATGATAGTATATGCAAGTCAGGCTGGGATGGTGGCCACCGTATCTAAGATCATTATCGACTGGGATCAAGAATTTTTTGCTTTGACCACGTTTCAAGTTGAGTCAGAACCGAAAATTGATCCAATGGAAGTTGATGTGGCTAGCCTGGTTAAGTTCGACCCTGAGTTGGCCGATATGCCTCCTCTAGAAGATGCCTTTGATAACGAGTTGGGGATTGTCATACCCGACAGTTTTGTGATCACACCACCTCAACCCTTTCCTTATGAGAATGAGAAAGCAGTGCCATGGTCTTATGATCTGGAGCTGAATCTGGTGACGAGGTCTGGGCGTACCTATAATGATGATCAATCAGCCAAACAGACTACAGATAAGGAACCTAAGGAGTTTTTGGCAATGATTAAGGCAAGTGAGTACAGCGTGGTTGATTAGTTGAGGAAGCTGCTAGCTCAGGTCTCGATATTGGAACTTCTCCAGACATCAGACAAACATTGGGAACCTCTGATGAAAGTTTTGAGCAAGATTCATGTGCCCGAGACTATTGAAGAAGACAAGTTAGAAGACTTTATCGGAGCAATTCTCCTTAAGGATCAGGTAGCATTTTCCGACGCGAAAATCCCGGTTGAGGGATGCGGCCACAACAAAGCGCTCCATATATCAGTAAAGTACAAAGAGACTCACATGGCTAGGGTGCTTGTTGACAACGGGTCGGCTCTGAATATATACCCGCTGGCCACCTTGAAACGTCTCGAGATTGATTCAGCTAGTATGCAACCGGCCAAGACTTCCGTCCGAGCATTCGACGGAATGAAAAAGGATGTTATGGGCCAAATTAACCTGGAGCTGCAAATTGGACCATCTGTGTTCAATATTCTTTTTCAAGTGCTGGATATCCTTTCGGCGTTTAATTTCTTGTTAGGTCGTCCATGGATTCATAACGCTGGTGCAGTGCCCTCCAGCCTTCATCAAAAGATAAAGTTCGTAGTTGAAACGAAGCTGGTCACCGTTCATGGAGAAGAGGTTCACCCGATTTATAATGCGATGTTTGTCCCGTATATCGAGCCCGATCATGTTGAGGAGGCTAGCTATCATTCACTTGAGATAGTGCATACTATCCAAGCTTCCCCTGATGCCCCTTTACCTATCCCAGATGTTTCTGGTGCGGCACTTATGGTTGCGAAGGTGATGGTTGGCAATGGTTTCGAACCAGGCAAGGGCCTTGGGAAGGAAGGCCAAGGCATTCGCACCCCGATCGAGATAAAGGCACAATCTTACACAGCTGGTTTGGGATACCATAGGTCGGGGAGCCGTGGAAGAGGCCATGGTCATCATGGAGGAAGAGCAGGTCGCGGTCCTTTACCACCTCCCATTGATCGTACCTTTCGCTCAGCTGGAGTAATAGGAGGGTATAAACGTTTGGGGCCAAGTCCGACTGAAGATGATCTTGGGCTCATTTTTCCTGAATGGCCCTAGACCATGACTGGTCCACCTAAGAAGAAGGGTAAAGCGATTCTAGTCAGTTTGTCTGATGATTCCGAAGATGATCAGCCACCATGCGTTTTTGAGATGCCCGAACCAAAGGTCGTGGGAGTAGATTTCGATAGTGGTATACCTTATCTTACCGATTTTTTTGTTGGAACTTCCATCGGTGCAATCACCGAAGAACCACTGGAAGGGATGGGCGCTGGCCCTCAAGAGTAATTATTTCCAATCTTTCGTGTTGAGAAAACCTTCCCTCTGAATATTTTGATTCTAACAAAACTATCCCTCTTGTGAGAGAATCTGATTAATGCAAATAATTTTTTATTGCACGAATGAGCATGTGAACAAAAGTTTATAATGTTCCAAAACTGGCGTTCAGACTCAAGTAGTCGCGCACTTGCTTCTGAGATAGTTGAAGTCTAATATTCAGATAGGGAATTTTGTTGCATCTGAAGACTTTAGAAGGAGGTTCGTGTTGCCTCTGAAGACTTCAGATGGAGATTTGTGTTGCCTCTGAAGACTTATCTCGAGAAGATTTATGTAACACGTCAGCAAAGACCATACAGAAGCTCAGAGTCACTGTTCTAATCTGTTCAGATTCAGAGAGTCTTTTTGGTTCAGAAGACTGCTTTGAACGGCGTTCAGATTCTGCAATATCTCTCTGCCAGATTCTGAAGACCCATGTTTGGCAGGTTTCTGATTTGGCCGCGCTTTTTTATGGAAGTTTGTAAGATTTGATTGACAGAATTATTTTCTAATCAAATCAGGAGAATATTCTCGATTGGATAGTTCTTTCCATGAACAAGATATTTTGAAGATTTAGATAAACTCTATTTATGGAAACTGAAGATTTGGTTTTATGGGCGATTGAATCTGAAGGGTTCAGACTCTACTCCAACTGCTACTAGATCTTTCCATATACAGTCTCCGTCAATCAGGATTGATGACGTCCAATCAGAGATTGAGGAGCGATCCTTTGAAGGACTTTGGTAATGGCTAGTTCGAGGTCGAAGGAGTATAAAGGAAGATCAATGGTGACTTTTACGAAGAGAGTTCACGAACTTTGAATTCCAAAGTGCTGAGTTGTTCAGATTCACATTTTCTTGTTCTTGTGAGCTAAAAATTCTTATTCTTGAGAGGTTCATTTGTAAGAGTGATTAGAGTGACAACTCTTGTAACTTTTCATCGACTCATAGTGGAATCCAGCCGATCGGCTGTCATCGTGGGAGAGTAGACGTAAGCTTGCTAAAGCCGAACCACTATAAACATTGCGTGCAAATTCTCTTTCCCTAAACTCCTCTTGCTGCATTTAGTTTGTCTGCACGTCCTTTTACTGATCTAATTCAGTTTACGTTCTGAACCTATTAATTTTCACATTAAACATTAGAAGTGTTCAGAATCATCTATTCCCCTCTTTAGGTGATATTGCTAGATACAACAATTGGTATCATAGCTTGGTTGCTTATTATTTTGAAGTGTTTTACTTCAGAGCTAACGATCTATCATGTCTAGTAATAATTTCACAAGAGCCAGTGATGCACATTTCAGCAACAAACCACCTTATTTTGACGAGAAAGACTACAATATGTGGTGCAACAAAATGAAGGGGTTCTTCAAGGCATCAGATGATCTGATGTGGAATGTTATCAATGGAGTAGTTCCTGTTGTAACAGCAACCCCTTCCACTGGAAATGAAGGAAACAACAATACAAATGTTACTGCAACATTTTCAGATTCTGAAAGAGCAAAAAGACAAGGACTCGATTCTAAAGCTGTGCATGCACTTTTCTGTGCATTTTCTATATAATCGAGTTGCAGAAGAAGATTCAGCAAAAGCTATATGGGACAGACAAAATGTGTGTTCGGGGCAGCATCTAGCAAAATACTTGGTTTCATTGTCAATAATAAAGGAATTGAGATTGACCCATCGAAAGTAAAGGCCATTTGTGAAATAAAATCTCCCACTTCGGTGAAGGAAGTTTGAAGCCTGATGGTCAGGCTGAACTATATAGCTCAATTCATTTTCCAGCTATCTGAGACAGCTAAGCCTTTCTTTAAACTTCTCAAGAAAAATGCGTTGATCAAATGGGATGAAGAGTGTGAACAAGCATTCGATGAGCTTAAACACTACTTGATGAATCCGCTCGTACTTGTTCCGCCGGTGCCAGGGCAACCTCCGATCCTCTATCTTATGATCCACAGCGAGTCTCTGGGCGCCATGCTTGCTCAAAAAAGTGAAGAGGGTGGAAAGGAGCAGGCAATTTATTATTTGAGTAAGAAGTTCACCACCTCTGAGATGAACTATTCTGAAGCGGAAAGAACGTGCGCAGCGCTTGTCTGAGCGCTTCACAGGCTGAGGCAATACACGTTGCATTACCATATACTACTTATAACAGAATGTGATCCCATCAAGTACTTGCTTAACCAGCCCGCCTTGGTTGGAAAGCTTGCGAAATGGCAAATCCTTATATCTGAGTTTGATATTCAATTCTTGCCGTAGAAGTCCGTCAAAGGACATGTAATTGCTAACGTCTTAGCCGAAAATCCTGGGGCAAGTGAAGATCTGGACCCGCCAGAGGACCGAATTATGCCCATTGATGAGTATATGTGGGCTATGTATTTCGACGGAGCTGTGAACTTGTCAGGATCGGGTATTGGGGCAGTTTTAATATCCCCGGGCAGACAGCATTATCCTGTGGCTGCAAAATTGATATTTCCTTGCACCAACAACATAGCCGAGTATGAAGCATGCATTCTCGGGTTGCAGGCTGCAATCGAGATAGGGGTAACTCGACTTAAAGTGTTTGGAGATTCGGCGTTGATCATTCTTTAGACAGTAGGGAAATGGTAAACCAGAGATGCTAAGTTACAACCCTATCACGCTTATTTGGAGGAATTGGCGGAAAGGTTTGATGACATTTCGTTTGAATACTTGTTTAGAACTCAGAATCGGTTCGCTGATGCTTTGGCCACGCTGTCAGCAATGCTACAGGCCACAAGTGGACTAGAAGTTGAGCTTTTAAAAATAGAAGTACTGCAAAGACCAGTTTTTGTATGACCATGACAGAAGAGCCTGATGGCAAACCCTAGTATCATGACATCAAAGCATACCTTAAGACATAGGAGTTTCCGGAGAAGAGTACCATGTCAGGCCGCAAGTATATCAAGAAAATGACATTGTGGTTTTTCTTGAATGGGGGGAACCTATACAAGCGATCGTTTGATTCGGTTTTATTGAGGTGTGTTGACTCAACTGAAGCCGTCCGCCTGATGCTTGAAGTGCATGAAGGATATGCGGTCCCCACATGAATGGTCATATGCTAGCAAGGAAAATAATTAGATTGGGCTACTATTGGCTCACGTTAAAAAGTGACTACATCCAGCATGTTCGGAGTTGCCACAAGTGCCAAATTCATGGTGATAAGATCAACGTTCCTCCGAACGTATTACATCAGATGATTGAGCCATGGCCATTTTCTACGTGAGGCATCGATGTGATTGGCCCTATTAACCCGAAAGCATCTAACGGGCATCGGTTCATCTTGGTCGCCATTGATTATTTTTCCAAATGGATCGAAGCTGCGTCATATGTTGCAGTCACAGCAAAGAACGTGGTGAAGTTCATTCGTCGGGATATTATTGCTCGATATGATTCGCCGGAGGCCATAATCACTGATAATGGGTCGAACCTGAACAACAAGTTCGTTGATAAGTTGTTCAGTGAATTCAAGGTCAAGCATCTGAATTCTTCCCCGTACCATCCTCAGATGAATGGAGCGGTAGAAGCGACCAATAAGAACATCAAGAAGATCTTGGCTAAGACGGCTGAAAATCATCGTGATTGGCATGAGAGATTACCTTTTGCACTCATAGCGTATCGGACATTGATCCGAACATCGACTGAGGCAACCCTGTACTCTCTTGTTTACGGTATGGAAGCAGTGTTACCTGTTGAAGTAGAAATTCATTCTTTGCGTATTATATCTCAAGTCAAGTTGATTGAAGCGGATTGGATCCAACAGATGATGGATCAATTGAAACTAATTGATGAAAAGCGACTAAGGGCTCTATGCCATGGCCAGTGTCATCAGCAAAGAGTTGCTAAGTCCTTCAACAAAAAAGTTAAGCCTCAACATTTTAAAGTGAATGACCTCGTCCTACGAAAGTTGTTGCCAATAGTCTCTCTTCCGGAAGGGAAATTTGCTCCGAACTATGGCGGCCTATACATTGTGAAGAAGGTGCTTCCAGGAGGTGCTTTGATCCTAGCTGAGATGGATGGTCGCATTTTCTCTAGCCTTGTCAATTCTGATTCTGTAAAGAAGTACTATACTTAATTTGTACTCATATTCTTATTTTCAGTTAGTCTGAATCTATCGATGGGAAACGCCTTAAGCCATATGGGGATGAAATAAAACACAAATATACGAAATCGTCCTTTCATTATATGCACCAAGCCTTACAACGAGTCACCGAGGGGGAAAAGTAAAACCAAACTGAGCTCTAATAAGCATCACAAAGGAGCTCAACTGACTCTCTATACAGTTGATACTTTGCCTACGCTGAGCACTCCGGGAATCAAGGTCCGCAAGCTTGAGAAAGAGGCGATCGCATTTCGCCTTGAGCCTGGCCACGCTGCCTTCGTGATATTCAGCGGCGGACTCCAGATTCGGGATCAGGGCTCTCGCAAGGGCTATATCCACAGTTAGGCCTTCAAGCCTCTCTTCTAGCCATTCACATTGGAACCTCATCACGATGTCACTCGAGTTGTGCTCGTAATAGGTCTGGGTCAGGGCTAAACACTCCACCAGTCTCTCCCTCTCACGAACCAATAGCGAGACCCGTTCGTTGGCGAGCTCGACAGCCTTCTCGTGCTTATCGACCATGAAACGGGCCGACACCAGACACTCGGACTGATCCTGGTAACGAGCTCTCATGACACGAGCCAGGATAACCTCCCGATCAACGTGCCGATAAGCTTCCAGAAAGTTGATGAAAAGGGTCCGAAATGTCCTATACTCCCTCTCTAAGTTGGTGCCTTCAATGGAAGCTGTGTCCATACCCCTAAATAGATTGAGGATCTTAGCTTCAGTATCTAGATGATGGGCAATGCAAACGTAGCCTCGGCCAAGAAGATGATAAAGTCTCTCCCACTTGGTTAAAGCTTCGGTTGAAAAGATGTGGTTAGAGGCCAATGTTGTTGAAGACGGAAGAGAAAGATTGAAGGCAGACGAGTGATTAGATGATTGAAACTGATGATGCAATAGTGTTAATCTGCTTTACGTCAAGTTCTGATTTTTATAGCAAGACAAAAGTGAGGAAAAGTTACAGTGATGATCCTCATAAAATCATAACTAGGTAAAGGTACAGGCGTTTTGAAGGGAAGAAACCATCATCTGCTCCTGCACCGAATAACGCCAATATCTGCCATTCTGTAGAAGAAGCATTTAAGCCCAACCCAGCAAGCTTACGGCTTCTACGAATTAGCTGCTTGTGCTACACTGTCTGAATTGTACGACAAAAGCCTATTCGTCCTTTTCATTGGTGTCATCCTCTATTCATCGTTTTTGTCAATGCCTTTCCCTATTTCGTCCGTTGGTCCAAGTTACCTATTTCGTCCATTGGTCCAAGTTCTCTATTTCGTCCGTCAATCGTGGACCCACCGCTGGTCTGCAATCTCGAGCCCAACGAGTCCAAAAACTTCGCGAAAAGATTTGGAGGTCCCACCACATTAAAAAAAGAAGAATAATAATAATACAAACTGAGCGAGAAACAAGGCAGATCTTTAGAAAGAGTGCGCTCTTTCATGCAGAAGACATGAAATCTTGAGAGAGACGTCCTCTTAGTGGTCTTCATCCATGTTCAAAAGAAAGCTTCAGAGCATACAAGGCCACTCAGAAAAATACAGGAGGGAGTAGAGAACCTTGAAGGAACAAAAATCGGTCAAAGATGTTTCAACCCGATATGCTTGAAAGCCACCATCACTTGCCAGACATGACCAGCGAGTGGGACTCCGCGAGCATGTTTGAAAGCCACCATCACTTGCTGGCCCTGACCAGCGAGTGGAGCTCCACGAGCAAAGTGTTAAAGATGAGAGACTTCGAAGATTTCGGGACCAAATTTGGCACCGAAACCATGGAACACGATCCTTCCGGCAACGGCATTCAAGATCCCGACAACGACGACGACAACAACAATGGTCAACATTGAAAAAAAAGGCGCTTCGCTCAACGTCAAGTCCAAGAGATGGAAGCTCTCTTCAAGGAGTGCCCTTACCCAGATGACAGCTCTTGAATCATGGTTGGATCAGCAGCCTGGATCATCAAACATGAGTATATCACATTCTAATCGAGTCCGTAGATCTTCACCAAGAATTAGTTTTGGGAACATCGGACAGCGAGTCAAACCTAAAATCTACACGCTTTTAGACCCAGCTAATGGAAATGGGTTGAAAGTTGAATATTCATTTTCATCAGAAGCTTCAAGCGTATCACCTCTCCTTGTATGCCTCAAGAATTGTTCTGCAGAGTCCATGACAACTGTAAATTTGGTGGAAGAGGAATCCAGCAACGGACAGGATTCTGCTGATCAAATAGTGTCTGCTCCTGAAAGGTGAACTGGTTATCTGCTTGTCCATATTTGTTAACTGTATTATCATTCACGCATCAACCTGTCATGCTTAGTGCAAATACCTCTCTCTCTCTCTCTCTCTCTCTCTCTCATACCTTAGGTAGTATTCTTTTTTCCATGGACTTATGCTCCATGGTTGGAAAAAGTTTCCTTGTATTCTTCCACTTAATTTTGAGAGATTCCTGAAACACTCTTTTTGTGCACCCATATCAACAGTGTTGGAGTTTGATCACCCATCTTAAAAGTGTTCACCCATTTGAAAGTTGATCTATTGACTTATCAAAAGCTTGTTTACACACATAAAAACAGAAAAAAAGAAGAAGAAGCAAAAGCTTCCATTTCTCCCCAATGTTCTAGGCAGCGTGTTGAGCTTTCTGTCCAGGAACCCTGAAATTCTATCGCATTAATCACTTCTTTCATCTTTCTCTATGCTTTCAAGCACTAATATCTACTCTTGGTTTGCAATTACTCAACATCCAACAGCAACGTGCCAACTTTAGTTCCTATGGAAGAGATCAATTCTCTGGAACCTGGTGAAAAGATAAAAAGGATTATGCAAGTTCGCTTCCATCACCATTTATTGCCTCTTAAACTTGCATTGTTGTACAATGGCAAGAAGCTTCCTGTTAAGTTGCGCCCTGATATAGGGTACTTTGTCAAGCCACTTCCGCTGGATTTAGAAGCCTTCACAGATAAGGAATCCCATCTCAGAGGAATGTTTGAATATATGAGAGGGTCAGTATTTTTGCCTGAAGTTTATAACAAGATGCAATTTGTTAACTTTAATCTTCTTTGCTGGCATTTTCACCTCATCAGCCTCATAAGTTTGGGCTACTAACAAATATCAGATGCCCCTTCCATCATTGGTTGCAACAGGTGCAGTTTTAACGACCACGTTGAAGAGCTAAACAAGGACAAGGACGGTGACATAGTGAAAGATAAATTCCTTCTAATTTGTGAGAGCCTAGCGCTGAAGATGCTCAGCAATGCAAATCTGTCCTTGGTATCTGTGGATATGCCAGTTGATACCAAGCTCGATGATGCGACGGGTTTGCGCCTGCGATTCGGTTGTGAGATCTTGAGCAAGTCTATTCCTTGTTTAATTACTGTAACTGTAGAAGGTAAGTGTTCAGAGCCATTCAATTTAGCGGTTAAAGTCAATTGTGAAGAAACAGTATTTGGGTTGAATCTTTTGAACAGGGTGGTAAATTTTTTGAGTGAATCCCCACACCATCACCCCTAATTGAATATTGGGGGTTGGATCTGTACAGTTGTTCATCATTAACTGAGGGTTAGCATAAAGGAATTTACAATCGTCGTTCTGATCTTTCGATTGCTTTCATGGTTTACTGCACTATCTGGAGGGCCTTAGTTCTCTCTTACAATATTTTTCGCTCGTGCGGTGTGTTGGGGTTGTAGATGGTGTAGGCTGGAGGTTGCTTTCATTTCATTTTTTTCAGCTATGTTATCGTTTCGAAACTGGCTGCAACGAGCTCGCCGGTTTTTGATTTTGCACGAGTGTACCCAAAAAATGCCCCATCTTACTTGTTTCTTTTCTGGTGGGGTATAAGATGTTTACTTCGACCAAGGTGTGATATAGCGATCTTATGGATGTTCACATGGTATATGTCTGTACCGACATATTTGTTTTGCGCTATCTGGATAACCTTTTTATGTTCTGTTTTAATGCCTTAGACATTCATTACATCTATGGCTGATTTGAATTTTTACGGGGATGCTGGGCGATGACACTCATTTTGGAGGCAAAGAGATCAAATTGAAAGGCACATCATCGTAAGTTTAGCGTGTCTAACAGGTGGGTTTCTTTCTACATTATCATGGGATCATATGCTATGAGCCCAACTCTGTTCAGATCAAAGGGAAGTTTCGCTCCTTCGTCGCACTCAAAAAGAGGCACAAACACAACGCTCACGTGGTCGTTACTCGCTGACCAGAACAATTGAACAAATTCACTCTGAAATTTTAAAAGAACAAAAATAATAAAAATAATCATAAAGTGAAAAATCAATCGCCGTCTGTGGGAATCGAACCCACGACCACATGGTTAAAAGCCATGCGCTCTACCAGCTGAGCTAAGACGGCTTTGTCTAATTGTTCCTTTGACATATTATGATCTTTATATAAACAAAACTTAATGGCAGGTGAGTTTTGGTCGCACGTTTGGTTTTAGTCGTGAGACGGCAATGTTATGCATTCTTCTACAGGTGAAACAGAGATAAAGGAAGTTGATCATGATCGTACTTTCAAAGTTGTGAGCTAATGAAACCCTATTATGATTGAACGACCAGATGGTATTCCATAATGTCTCTCATCTCGGTTCCAGTCATTATGTTCCCATCTCATTTTCAGTCCCCATCCAGTTTCAGCTTCAACCTATCTCCCTAGTCGCCGTTCGGCGTAGCTTCAACCTCGCTCAGGCATTCACCTCGATTTTGTAATTGGTTTGCTCCATAAGTCATGGGGGAGGCGGGATGAAACCGCAACACGGAAAAAAAAAAAAAATGCTCACTGCAATCGATCCCAGCGGCATGATTCACCGCGTAAGTCATTCCAGAGAAATCATCTCATGTGTTTTCTCCTGGAATTTGCTTCGTGAAGAACAAGGTGAAGAAAGGCAACCCTGGAAATTCTGGGCAAAACTGGAAAAAAAGAGAGGCTCCATTTCAAGTCCTGAAAAGCTACAGCTGATGATCCGCACGTTCATAATAAACAAGACAACAAAAAATTAAAGGAAAAAGATCACACATGGACAAAGCTGTTGACTAATACTCGCTTTCCTTCCATCCTCCGTACTCTTTATTAATCTCCGGCTCCTCCTACAAATCACAACACATAAAATTAGTGTCAAACTTGTATAACCATGGATTATTTCAATCGAGATAAACTTAAGCAAGCCGATCGATGTTGCGTACCAGTCCCCATACTAGTATTTAAAACTGCAGTACTTTGAATCGGTCATATGAAGAGAAATTGAAGGACTATCGAAATCGGAAAGAAAATGTTCTATGGATCCGCGAGAGAGCATGTGATCAGTGATTACCCTTAAATTGAATGTTAGGCCGACTTGGATCTCTCCGCAGTAGGACTGGTCCATCCGAACTGCCCGGTACTTGCGAGGATTCAGCTCGGCTGTCCCGTTCTCCACGCCTAGCGCCAGCAAGTCTTCCAAATATATGCTAAACCATTCAAAATGAAAGAACCGAAAAAAAAACCATTTACTTTCGCTTCTCGATCAAAATTGACATTGCATAGTAAAGAAAAAGATCAATCAGCACTAATTAGGAAACTGCGATTTCATTTCTTTCCGTGGCAAATTTGAAGGACTCACGTCGCGCTTCCGATGTAGTCGTCGGCGGAGAAGGTGTCTTTGTCCATGATCTTGAGGTTGAGCTTGAACTGATGATGGTCGCCTGCTCCTGGATACTCCACCCTGAACGTGAACTTCTCTCCCCATGACGGATTACTTCCCTGCCCTGCTTCATCATTCTATCATTTTCACTTTCAATTCAATCCCTAATTAATTAGGGAAAATTTATCTAAAAAGACCTAAATCTATTGCACTTTTGCCAATTCATTCTCAAACCTTTCAATTTTGCCAATTGAGTCCTAGACCTTTTTGCATTTTGTCAATTAAGTCCATTCGACCAATTTTGGCCTAAAATAGCTGACGTGGACGGTGGCCGTCCTACGTGTACGGTTATTTTTTTTAATTCTTATTTTTATTTTCCTTTTTTTCTTTGCTTTTTTTCCCTGTGTTTTTTTTTTTTCTTTACTGGCGACCCTCGCCTGCCGCGAATGCCCTTGGCGAGGCCATCGCGGCCTCACCGGCCACGGACGAGGCAGCCCTCGCACATATCGAGGGCTTCAACACATGGCAGAATGAACAGAATGAAAGCAACTACGAGAACATTTTGCGGGCCACGACAGTGAGTAGAATCGTTCAATAACACTATTATTCAGCATAACAAAGGACAAACGAATCTGACCAAAAAAAAACAAAAACAAAAGGACAAACGAAAAAAATTAAAGACATGAGTTATGTCCTTCACGTAATCAACATAGGACTCCGTCTTCCTTTTCACATGGCTGTGGTGAATATGCCCACCATTTTCCATGTACGGGTAGGTGTGTGCTCCAATCAAAAGGGGTCAACAACATATATTCTAATGTGTTAATTCCAATCATCTCCAAGGTAATAGATAATACCAATGCTCAAGTGGATCTCCAGATTCTTTGAATTGTCGTTTAGGGTGTATTTGTTTGAGTGAAAGTGTTCTTCGAAAATTAGCTTTTTTACTTCGCCCAAAATGACTTAGTCAATAAAAAACACTTTCCGGTTAACAGAAAATTCATACATAACATTAAGAAAGTAAATTTCTAAATCTAAAGATGTGAAAACACTTTCCGGAATTGCTCATCTAGAATTTTTAATTTGTTTTTATTTTTTCGGCCCGGTGATAGGTGGAGCAAGAAGGAAAAGAAAAACAAAAAATAAACAAAAAATAAATTCAAAATTTCATTTTTCTTTTGACTTGATATGAAGTCATGAGATTCAATCATATTTCAAAGGCGATCTAAACACCAAAAAAACGTTTTCAGTCAAATATAAACAAACAAGGGAAAACTAACCATTTTCCTAAAAAAAATGATTTTCCGAAAAATATTTCTTTTAGCATGAAAATTCCCCGCAAAGTATTTCAATTTTCTCTCTCTTTCGAAGTAGATTTTTGTTTTAATAATTATGTAGAAGTTTGAAAATTTGACACAATCGCTATTTAATTAATTAGTTCACTCTCGACACGGTCGAAGACTCGGTTGTCTTCCTTAGTTTTCAGCCTGAGTTCCACAACGTGGCACCTCTCAAAATACGTGTTCTTCAATTGGTCATAGCATGATGTAGGCATAGATTTCATTTTCCTATGACATTGTCAAAAATTCAATGTTTGGAAAAATGATTGACTATTGAAATTACTAGTCACTTCAATTTCTATGTGAACAAAAAGAGGAAGATTCTTTTGGCGTTTACCTCTGGCGACGCTGCTTTTGCGTTCTTCTGTCTTGTATTGAATCAAAACGTAGGGATCCATCTTATTACCTATTAAACCATCTCAAACAGACAAAGGCAAAATGAATAAATAAATAATTAGAATACCATATAGTTTGATGAATTTATTGCATTATTGTCAGCGTCATGAGTAGAATTTTTCAATTTTTTTTTTTTTATCATCATGCACTATATTTCATAAACACATATAAAAAGGGGAAAATAACATAGAAGACCCTAAAGTTTCGGGCAGGATTATACAATGTAGACCTACCCGAAGTGCTCCAACACAAACGTTGGAGTCATTTGATTTATTTATTTATAGAATTGCAATTCAGCCCCTCAACTACACCATTAGTTTGTTTCTCCCTTAAAAGCCTCTTGTCCATAACTGACGGATTTTACTACCCTGTCTGAAGAAAATTTTCCTTTTTGTGATAGAATTTTAGAAGCAAATAAAATCCGACATAAATTGTTTACCTAAATCAAAAAGGCTGAATGGAGACACAAATTAGAAGTCTCAAGATATCCTTGGCAATGTTTTGAAGTTCTTGGACCAATTTGAATTCCACTTGAGATTTTGGCCATTTCATGCCATTGCCATGTCTCCAAAAGTTAAGTATAATAATAACAAAAATAATAATAATAATTAAAGTGAGAACAATTGTTCCGGAGATTTACCAAAAAAAAACAAGGGCAAAGGGCAGAAATGCAAATGAACATGGTCCCAATCTTTCAAGAAACCACATGAACTCCTGCAAAATCTTTGGCCTCCTTTTAGTTTTCCAAAAAATTTCCATTTACTGTCCATATTTTTGGGTGAGACAGAAGTTGCAACTGCTGGATCAAATTTCAGATGCTGTCTTCGAAATGTGTGAGTGTGTGTGTGTGTTCAGAGAGAGAGAGAGAGTCATCAAGAAGACAAGAACTGCAAGCAACTTCTGTTGTGGAGTAGAAGAAGATGAAGAAGTTACCAAAGAAATCAGTGTTTCCAAGGCCTTTTGCATTCACCAGCAACACCTCCAAAATCCCAACTGCCATCTTCTCTCTCTTTCTCTCAAGAATTCAAAGGATATTCTGTGATGGAATCTGAGAAAGAACTCTCTCTCTTTCTCTCTCTTTCTCAAGAATTCAAAAGCGATTCTGTGATGGAATAAGGACTCTCTCTCTCTCTCTCTCTCTCTCTCTCTCTCTGTGCTGAGAAATCAAGAGGTGGGTCTATGAAACGTCTGAGACTCGACTTTTCAGATCTCCAAGGTGGTTTGTAACCTTAGAGGCTTGACTGGACAGGTCGATGATGACAAACTGACCATGAATATATCTTTAATCTGACAACTACATATAAACGAAGACTATTGCAGGACATATCCAACTCATGTTCATAACTTACGGGATTCGATTTCTTCCGTAATTAGATTAACATCAAGTGGGAGGTTTCGTTTGATCATCAGCCACGTTCTTTTCTCTTGACCCATCCAAACCGCTCGTTTATCATTTACATTATCTATGTGTTGGCTTCTTGAGCTCTACTGATAGAGGTTAGTCTTGTCTTTACTTTTGTAAAACCTTACTTATTCTTTTTTTTTTGGGTAAAAAAACCTTACTTATTCACTTGGAATAGAAACAAAGTCCCGTTATATTATCGTGAGCACAAATTTATTAAGCTCGAAATTATTCGTGATTCACAAAAAAACTCGAGTAGAATTTATGCGTGATCATATGTATTTGTCAAATGAATAGACAATACGTTCTTTCTGTTATAGTTAGTCATAAGAACCAATCCCATAACGTACACAACGGATTACGTGGAATTAACAAACCCAAGAACAACTTGAATCACTGATCGGAGAAATATATCACAGAACGGACATACCTTCTTTTCATAGATTAAATGTTACCGTGCAGACTTGAGAGATTCCTTGCTTCATTTGATGTTCGGGAGAGTAAGGGAGTGTCGTCGATTCTTTTCTCTATTCTTCCTTTCAACGGAGAAAAAATTGACTTCGTTATATTTCGTACCCCTTCAATCTTATTATCTATTTTTTATAGATAAGTAGACACCTTTTCGAAATGACACCTCTTCGTGGAGTCCTTTCAAACGTACCCTTTTATGGTTCGTAATCTAACAGTTCGATCACTTTCATGCCACGTAATTAAGGGTATATGCGTACAAAACAAGTCTACTTTTTATGAAAGTCTAGGAGTATTTTACGCTTCAGAGGAATTCTGCCTCCGTGGACGTCAGTTTCACTTAAATGGGTAGTCAGTTAACTTTGTGAATACAGAGGAAAAGTGAAAGCGAGTCAACCTGAAGCTGAAGCTGAACCATCTGGTCAGTCTGTTCTGTACTGTCTAGACTAGACTCTAGAGTAATTGAATTCGTTGTCACCTTCTCTCCAAAAATATTGCACTTTAGTCCCAGCCAATTGAGGTCGAGGACGTTGACTGGACCACGCCTCAATCGATTAGGTCGGAAGATAACTGAGAGGAAACGAGATCTTCAATGTGGTTGATGATGCTGTAGAGCAAAAACAAACAAAAAATTTCCTCCTCCCCTTCGATAAGATTCCTTCCTTGATAGAAGAGTGACCATTACAAGGAAAGAGATGAATTCAGAGCGACTCCGTGATCGACCACATCCGATCGAAGTAGGAGTTCGCGGGAGCAACTTGCAATTGCTATAAGATTTTTCACATCCCACAGAAAATATTGGACCCCAACTTCTGATATAATCGAACCGTTGTCTATCACTCTAGGACCCAAAGCACCGCTCAAATCAGCCACAGTTAGAGGCTTGCATGGGAATCAATTGTACTCCTATCTCGGGCTTCGCTACAGATGCAATTTTTCGAAGTAGGAGTTCGCGGGAGCAACTTGCAATTGCTACAAGATTTTTCACATCCCACAGAAACATGTTAATCAAAAGGATGAATACCATTCAGATAGATCCAAAACCCCACAGCAAGCAAAGGTAAGAGTCCCCACATGCAGCACTCAGACATATTGAGAAACTACACTAACAGAGTCGAGGAGCGTCCACTATTAATTCAAGCAATAACATTCTCTTTCATTTAAAGACACAAAAAAGATGGAACTGTTTAGACAAAGATACAACACATCTTCTGCTGCAACTTCTGCTGGAAAATCTGCGATATGAACATGTTGAAATTATGTCAAGTGCTATAAACCCCGATAGTACAAAATGACAACTGCGTTTATAAAAGTAGAAAGAGCATTCACCTCATATTTCCTCATCTGCTGGGCGATGGGTCAGGAGACCTTGATCTCGACCCAGAAGGTGATCTTGATGCGTCAGCAGCTGGAGATGAACTCCTACGATCATGTGCTTCCCCCGACTCGTACCTGGATTTCCTGCAAATTGACAGTGTCATAATACAAGTATGGCATAGATCACATATCAGCTATGGCAACCAAAACGAAACAAAAATCATTGACCCTGGCATCAATTATAAAGTCGAACAAACACATGTCCATTATGAGGCATACAGTCAAGGCGTTTAAAATGTTACACAGCAGTTGCAAATTCAAAGTTCATCAAACGAAAAGATAGATGAACGGAATTAACCAGCCATCAGCAGCTTAATTGTTCTATAAGGCTGAAGGCATCTCCATCATCGTTGTCAAAGTCATGTGACCGTAATATAGATCATTACTTATTGTCAGACATAAAAATTTATATGCAACGTGAAATTCTTTTGAAGCCTGTGATGGTTATGAATCATCATCCTAAACCTTAAAATCATATATCATCTCTACTTTAAATCAGGACAAGACAATTTTGGCAAAAGGAGACTAGAGTCAATTGCCCAATTGTTTCCTATGTTCTAGTAAGTTCGGTCCAACTTCTGCAGACTTCTCTTTCTTCGAGCTGTCATTCTTGATTTTCCATTGAAGATCAATTTCCTTGCAAAACTCTCCAAAACAACTTAACACAATTTCAATAGTTTCACGACCTTGACACTCTATTTTACTGCTATCGTAGGAATTTTTTATCATTGACATGAGCATTTGGTATTTTTTGCCTCGTAAAACTCTCACAATTGCACAAATCGACTCTCGGTTCAGAAATCATCCACTCATGTCCACATGCTTTCTGCAAATGATGAATAACCCGTGACAACCACCCCACAGAAGCAAGCATATGCACCCACTGACCATCCCCACAAAATCCTCAAGGCTAACCCAAGGAGGTAGGTGGCAAATGAACGATGGGAAAACGTTAACTGCTATGACTGTGTACCTCCTCTATTTTAAGAAATTCATCATTAAATGAACTGTGACCCTCCTAGGGATGCTGATGATTCTCAACAAATGAAACGACAAAAGAAAGTCATGAAAATCACATATGCCAACACTAGCCCTAGTAACTATTTGTTTCCTATTGATTCCCCTTTTAGATTGCATAGGTAAATAAGACTAATAAATCCTAACAGGAGAGTCTCTGTCCGAAAAGGATGATATAACCCAGGGATAAAGAATGAATAAGTTTCCTACCCATTTTCATTTCCCTTAAGGTTTCCATTGTCATAATCGGTAGAGTATGACCTGTCATTCCGTCCCCCTTCGCGCTCTTGTGAAGGGGCTCGCGGCGATCTTGAGCGGTCATCAGCATGCCTTCTACTAGGTGATACAGAATGATCCCCACGCTTTCTTGGCACAGGAGAGTATGACCTGCTAACATTATGCTTTCAATGGAGTACGTAGTAATATTTACTGTCAGCAAAACTATTGGTTTTCTATTCTTGCTCCTCCACATGTACACATAATCTGCCTTACCAAATTGCATAACCCAGCAAAAATTATGGTATGCTTGTCAACATAATCCATACCTGGAGCGATGCCGACTCCTAGAAGCTGATGGGCGACGAGGAGATCGCGAACGTGAACGAGAACGTCCTGCAATTTCAAACCAAGCCTCACTTCTTACAAACATTGTTTTGCATATTCTGCGGATAAAAGTTCACAATAGTCCTGCTCTACCATTTTGAAGATATGAAAGAATAGTGTTTTGGTCTAAGAATATGAGATTTTCAGTAGACCACTGCTGAAGAGATGAAAGTATCCCTTCCACACTATTTTACAATTTTTAAGCATTTTCCAAAACAGAAAATTCTATAATCAAAATAAATATGGAAGAGATAAATCAATAATGCAATAGTGATGGAGAACCATTATGCATAAGGTGGAAAGCCTATGAGACTCGCCAGTAATTAAAAACCCAAGAACACAATCTGGAATTCTGGACTCGAGTGACTCGACAAAAACAAACACGGACATTCTACTAAAAAAAAAAGCACTTCGTCTCTCATATGTCAGCAACGTAGACTCTTACAAAAACCAGTTATCACTAATGGCCAGATTTGAGGTAGGAATCTAGCAGTAGCACGCGATAAGTAAGCTATAGCTCAAACTTGAGACTTGAAATGAGAAAGACCGGTAGTTATTCATATATGTGAAATGAAAGGATGGCAACCAACTCCCAAGTTAACAAATGACACCTGCCACCAAAATTTATGAGCAAGCAAATAGTTCTCACATACAGTTTTAAAGAGTTCCTAGGTCAACCCTGAAAAGCTAAAGCATGGCATGACAATAAAGGTCAATACTGCTGGGACAACATATTTCTCATGATCTCATATACAATATGATCCCCACACTCAGAAACATGGCAACATCTTCAGATTATACAAAAACAGGCTCATTAGGCAAAATTTTAATTGGAAAATCATCTCACCATGGGATCTTCCTCCGTAGCCTGAAGGTTCCCTGCACAATATTAAGAAAAACCATGAGACAAGCAGCCTAACAGTGAGCAAAGCTTCCTCTTAGCAATAAAAAACGCTACCTTCTAGTTCTTCGACGCATGTCCTCTGGCCTCTTCCTACTCTCGGCAGCAACAACCACAGATATTTTCCGCCCCGCAAAATTGTTTCCATCCATATGGTATTGAGCATCAGCAGCATCATAAGGGTCCACAAACTCCACAAAAGCAAATCCTCGAGGTTGCCTTTAAAAAAAAAAAAAAACAAACCAAAGAAGCAGTAAGATTTGGACAAGATATGTTTAGAACATTCGAATTAGCACAGATTATTCAAGCACCTACTAAAGCAAGCATACTGATTGTTACCTCAATGTTGTCATCTGAGTGCATGTATCTTTTGAAACTAATAAATATCCATTTTGAAGTACCAACAGATAAATGGAGACACTTGCGTAAAGCAGCTCACATACCCAAGCTTATTGGCTGCACTTTTGTTATGAATGATGTATGAAATGACACTTCAAAAGAGCAAAATGACTTCAAAAATCTTCTGACTTGTAAAACTAAGATGCGCTTGAAATCAACGCTGCCCATTCTTAAATTGTCTCCATGAGTCTTCAATTGGTCAACAATGAATCTTCTTCTGCCAAACTTCTATCGATAGTGTAATTACATGTTTCTCTTCGTTAGGAACATCCCTCATAAGAACATCTTCTAACAAAGAAATCAACACTTCCCACACTTAAGTTCTCTTCTTGCAGTCTTCAATGGGTCAAGAGTATTCTTCTGCTTCCAAACTCTACTGGTAGTATAATTCTATTTCTCTTCACTAGGAACATTCTTCATTCGAAATCATCTTCTAAAACCTTCAAGAACGAATTTGAAAGGCAATGACAAAGATCCTCCGTTTAATGTAGGCTTTCACCCTGTTTTAACTTCAAACTAACAACCCCTGATAAACCAGTCAAAGTGGGAACTATGAGAGAAACAGAAAAGCCATGAGAATATTGCTATGTGCCAACACGTAGCATGGCTCGCCCAAAAAAAAAAATCAGCTTAGAGCTCAATATTGTCTTGATTAGACAGAGATCTAAACATTTAAGTGCAATAGAATGTGCTAATGTACCATTCAATTGCAGATTCTAATTCTCCGCACTACATCTATAGGTCTACGTTTAAAAAGTGTGTGAAGAGAAGAATATTAACAATCCTTCAAATGCCAAAACGGATTTGGTAACAGGGTAGTAGCATGTTTGACACATAAAACTTCATTAAGGAGTCCATATCCCACATGGGCATTATCACTTGTACATGTTTGAGATACGCAATCTGGTTGAACCAGATCAAAACTGCTTCAATCAGATTTTTTTTACTTATGATGAGCCAAATCATTGAATCTAACAGGACACAGACACAGATATAGACCATACCCTTTTCTTATATGTACCTAAGAGTTCCATTCTGCTGTTGTTCTTGTTCTTGTTTTGTCTAAGTGTTCATGTCCAACCCGTTAAACAGGCCAGTCTGGTGTAGTCTTAAATAACTTTTACTATATTCATCAATAGAACAGATGGTAAAAACTAGGCAAACTCATATACTTGATTAGCATAACATTCAGGAAACCAAGCACAAGCAGAATAAATTAAATATATATAGCAGAATGAAGTAGCACAAGCTTGCAGGTTAGTAACCGATCAGAAAAATAAGCACCCACAAATTATTCAACCGGGACAACTACTCACCCTGTATAGTAGTCCCGCGGCAGATAAATATCCCTAACAAGTCCAAATCTCTCAAAGGGAATCCTAAGTTCTTCCGCCCTGCAAGCAATCACCAGTCAAAAGGGAAATAACCCTTCACAAAGAAATCGAACAATGGTGTAACTTCCACATTTCCTAAGAGCTCAGGTAAAACTGCATAAGAGAGAAACTCCATAACTAGACAAAGACCTGCAGTCAAGAGGAATGTTGCGAACCAAAAGGCTCCCATGCGACCGTTCTTTGTGCCTCCCATAGCCACCAGCCCCACCACCACCACCACCACCACCATATCCCCTCCGAGGAGGACTCCTCTCTCGACCCCCATATCCTCGTCTTGGAGGACTGTAGTATGGCGGACTGTACCTCCTCATCGTGCAGCCTAAAACAATTCAAGAAAAAATGAAAGCAAAACCCCAAAACGCAAATCAATCGAACAATTCCGAGGTTCAATCTGTCTTCGCAACTCCACTAAAAGCACGAACTTCAGCAGAGCCACAGCTGAAAGGATATCAATGTAGGTTCAAACGCGACGAAAAGCCCAAGAAATTAGGTAAAAGTTTCACATTTTAGCATACCAAACAGGCAAACCTCGCAGGTTCCATTACCCAAATCGGAGAAAAAAAAAAACACAAAAGATCCGAAAAGAATCGCAGCAAAAAATTATGGCACATCGGGGAGGTGACTAGAAGGAGAAAGTAACATTCCAGCAACAATCATCATCGTACACCAAAACCATAGGTAACCTTCTTTTTTTTTGTCTTTTTTTGGTCGAAAACCATAGGTAACCTCAAACACCTCGAACAGCTAAGAATCTGGAGAGACTACTGGACCGAAGGAAAGAACAAAAACAAGGAGAAACCAGACCTCTGACTTCGACCTGAAGCTTCGTCCTTCGCCCCCTGCGAGATTACTTCGGTTCGATCTCAAATCGTATCAACGAACTGGTAAAAAGAGCAGGGCACGATTGTCCCCATTCACGGCGTATATAAAAACCCTAGAAATTGGTCAACGAGTCAACGAGGGACGTTTTCAACTTGACCCGTGACTGGGCTTTTGGGATGGAGCATTTGGGCCCATGTTATTCTTATGGAATTCGACCTTTTTAATGTCCAAAAATAAAAATAAAAATTCGACCCAAAAAAATGTCCAAAAATAAAAATTCGCTTGTTGCTAATTATTTTATGATTAAATATACCACCAAAAAGGTCAAGCTACTACATTCAAATCGTATTTACCTCAAACTAATTTTCGTTTCACAAAAAATACCCAAATTGATACACTCGTGCCACGTTTATGAAAATTAACTTTGGTGTCATAAAAAATCTCAAACTGTTACGCCAACGATAAATCTACTTTACGGTACCTTCCATTCAATATCCCATTAAATTGCTGGCATGGCAACACGCGTGGCAAATAACTCGGATGATTGGCATGTGACGTGGATCTAACTCGAAAATTTAATATAAACTGGTCTTCCAAATGACATCATTTTGAGAGAGCTAGATTTGGGGAGAAATGAATCGAGATTAGGAAAGTTGCTGCAATCTGTCAAATAAGATTTGGACGTCTTGGGGTTTTTTGAGACACAAAAATTAGTTTGGGGGCAAAGGTAGCACGAGTGTACCAGTTTGAGATTTTTTGTGGCTTGAAATTTTTTAAGATAAATGTGGATCATGTGTACCAATTTGAGAATTTGTTAGTATTAACTCGTTTATTTATTTACTTGAAGTTTCTTTACTAAAATCTGGAATATGAAGGTGTCAATCATCAAACCACCATTTCTTTTGCGTAGCTAACAATAAGGAATGGGGATAATAACATAAATAATCCCTAAACTTTGGTCAACTAAGCAATGTGGTCCATGAACTTTAAACTTAGCTCAATGTGGTGCTTTAACTTTAGCCAAATGTGTAATGTCGTCATCGAACTTTTAATTTGTTCAATGTGGTTTATGGACTCTTGATATATGTTCAATTTAGTTTTTAGACTGTATGAAAATATTCGATGTTGTTCTTCCACTAATTCAAGCTTAGGGACAATATTGAACATCTTCATACAGTTCAGAAACTAAATTGAACATGGACCAAACGTTTAGGAATCATATTGAACAAATTAAAAGTTTGAGGACGACATTGCACATTCGGTTTAAGTTCAGGGACCATATTGTATATTAGGCCAAAGTTCATGGATCGCCTATGTCATTAACGAACGCTGCTACATGATCGATGAATATGGCCTAAACTTCTTCATGAGAATAGCTACTTTGTGACAGAAAATAGCGCCACTAACAGTATGAGACATTGTCGTTGTTAGCGTGTAGAGACATTTAGGTCTTGCATGACAACGATTCTGATCTAAAAAAGTGATTCTGATTAAAATTGATTTTTTCTGATTCTGTTCTCTAGATGAGTTTTAGAGAATCATAACGTGTTTGGTAACTACACAAAATTTCTATTCCTAGAATAGAAACACGTTTGGTAACTGCACAAAATTTTTGTTCTTGGGAATAATTTCTCTTCCCAATTTTTTTCATTTAAATCAAATAATTACGTAGTTACTTTGTGAAACTTCATCATACATTTCGAATTAATTGAAAGATTAATTCATATTGATTCTCTTATATAACATATTGCATATAACATTTTTTTGTGCTATTCCATCTAATTGCCATGTTATAACGGGTTATTTTAAGCTTAAAAAAATGAGAGACCATGTTGGGTTATAGTATGATTTTAGATTAGGTCAGGCCCTCCCAAGCTTATACCAAATCGCAACGAGGGAATATCGAATTCGATCTTAGTGTGATCGGTGGCATGTGTATGTGTACATGCAAATGGAGTCGCCACCAGTCTTCGAGGAATGTAGACCAAAAATCTTATCGAGTGAGTGGGAGAAATCGTTCGATTTTACGCAACTAGAGAAATCTAGTGTCATGCCCCGAACCCTAGGCGCGCGAACATCCCTTCCTAACGTCAGGTCAAACGATAACATCACAGGCATGTCATCGACCCATTTCTTTTTATCTTTCAATTAAGCACATGCGGAAGCGATATCACACCCCAGACAAGAAATCAAATAGGGATAAAAATGCAGGAGATACAACAACAACAACAACAACAACAACAACAACAACACGGTCACAACAGCACATCAAACCTTTTTATTTATAAACATGATTAGTCCACGAGTAAACATCTACTATACAAGTCCATCTTCGGACCGATCCCTAAGACCCATAAAAAGACACCGGGTCGGGTCAGGGACGAACTACTGCCGATACACACTACTACCACTACCAGCTATCAAACAAGGCGGCAGCCAAAAAGCTCGTCCACAGCTCAACTCGCACCCCGGGTTAACGACACCGGGTCAACCTTGATAACCTAGCGGTGAATCAGAGTCCTCCTCACCAGAACTAGGACTCGGGTCTCGACCTCTCCATCCGGCATATCAGAATCCATCGCGTCCCACGTCTGAATGACTGGCCCCGCACCCAAGGGTACCTCAAACCCTCGAATCGGTCGGATGAGAACATCACCCTGACGAACGAACCAGGCCATGAAAAGGCGTGCCACATAGTGTGACAACCCCTCATTGACCCAAACGGTCGTCACATGTTGCTCCCATACGTCGTCAGAATTAGTGACGTGACGATAATGAAGGACCGTGGTTTGGTCGATAGGAACACCAAACCTAACGTAGCGCACTGCCATTACGAGAACCTGAAAGGCGATCAGCCAAAGTATATGAGATATGAATCTCAACGAGTCAACGCCTAAGTCCGATTAGGACGTTGATTCACTCAAGCAATCAAACACATCGGGCAACTAAGTCCAACAGCCAAAGGACAATCACATGCAACTTACCTTGCCTTCTATCACACAACAAATATCTTATGGCATTCAAACACAGCGGATCAAGGTATACAACTAGAACACACGACAATAGATCAGGCATCCAGGCACTCAAGCACTATGCAACAAGCGTGTTCCAATTATTAGTAGCCAAGAGAGACTCCACTCTCGTCGTAGCACAACCTCACTACTAGTACTCTTCCGGATTAACTGGGCGTCGTCGTACTACGTTACAGCTACGGCATCCGATAGCTCCCTCAAATTTCCTAAAACGGGCATACTAGGAATAATTCCAGAAGGGATTACGGACCAACACAAGTTGCGACCGACATCTAATCAACTGTGGGAATCCAGACAGTACGTCGCTAGCACGGACTGACAGGCAACCAATAAGCCGGGGAATCCCGGACAGTACGTCGCCGGCACACAGACTTATTAGGCAGCTACTTATGCCAACAAGGGTATTGCTCGTGTCCCCAGTTACGTTAGGTGACACAATTAAATCCATCGTGTGACCACGCATTCACCACAGGAAATCAAGCCAATTTTTAATCCCAATTTAGTCCAATACAGTCACATTCACATCATGATCAAAACCCAACATGCGACCATTTTCATGTTCAAATCAACAATTGGTCACACGAATATTCAATTTCAGATAAATATGGCATCTTGACACTAGTGTGATCATTTAGCAATTAAGCGCAATCAACACTCAGTTCGATCCACAATCAAACACCAATAATTACCAAGCACAATAAAACATGTAATTATCCATGATAACTATTCCACCTAACCATGATTAATCCAACTAGCCACATCAATTTATTATTCTACCACGGCAACTAATTAACTTAACTACGGTAACTACTTAATCTAACCACAGTTAATTATCTAACCACGGTAACTATCTAATTAACTACGGTAACTAACTAATTAGTTACGGTAACTATCTAATTAACTATTAAGTGTAATTAACAGTCTAATCAGGGATTATGGGTTAACTCACTTCGGCACGGGCGGCGACGGTCGGCGGCGGCGGCAGTTTCCGGCGGTGGTGGCGACGAAATTTTTCGGCGGCGGTCCTACGGACTCGTCTCGACGATTCGAACGCAACCACGACGACGGTTTACGATGAAGACACACGGACGACGGTGAACGGGTAAGGGCAGCGGCTGTCCAAGCGGCGCGACGATGACGGAACGGAGGAAAAAGGGCGACGGAGGGCTTGGCGAGCGGCGGCAAGCTCGGCGGAGCTCATGGCGGCAACAACGAGGCTCGACGAGGTTGCGACGGGGTTGTTCGGTGGCCGAATAGTGGTTGGACAAGGCGGTGGACGGCTCGGCTAGGTCGGCGGTGGCGCGGTGCACGGCGGGGCTAAGCCCGGTGGTGCGGCGCGACGGTCAAGCGGCGGACTGGCGTGGCAAAGCTTGGAAATGAAGATGAAGATGGTGGTGTCCAAAAGATGAAGTGAGAGAGTGAAAAGGGGGAGATGGGGTGGTCGGCGAAAGAGGAGAGAGAGTGGGTCAAAGGAGCAATTTGGTAATTTGCCAAAAGTAAAAAAAAGTACAAAGATATTTTGACTTTGCATTTATGAGGTGGGGCCCACGGGTCAATTATTATTAATTGTTTCTGGCGTATATGAATAATATCTGAGGGTATTTCGGTAAATTAATAAATTAGAACCGGTTTAGGATATTTGGTTCAGGGTTAGGCTTGGGCGCGAAGGAAAAACGACGATAGAATCTTCGGCGCGGCGAAACTAAATGAACTATAAATATATATGCTTTAGTCGATGATCAAAGCCTCCTAGATCGAACAATTCCGCGTCCGATAAATGTCACTCTATTTCCAAAGGTCCAATATTATTCATTTAATATGCCTTGAAATTTCAGGATGTCACAACTCTTCCCCCCTTAGGAAATTTCGTCCCCGAAATTAATACATCACACAACTTGAAATAGAGAAGGGTACAAATTCTTCATTGTCTCTTCGTTTTCCCATGTTGCACCTTCTGTTCCATGGTGTTGCCAAACCACCTTAACTAAAGGGATTATATTGGTCCACAACACTTACTCCTTTCTGTCCTCGATCCTTACCGAACGTTCCACGTACGACACACGTTCGTCCACTTCAATCTCTTCAAAGCTCAAGATATGAGCTGGATCCGGTTCGTACTTTCTCAACATCGATACATGGAAAACGTCATGTACCTGAGCAAGTCTCGGTGGCAACGCGAGACGGTAAGCCAAATTTCCAATCTGCTCTAAGATCTCGAACGGCCCAACATATCTCGGGCTCAACTTCCCTTTCTTGCCGAAACGAGATGTCCCTATCATAGGCGACACCTTTAAAAAGACATGCTCGCATACTTGAAACTCCAACGGTCTACGCCGCTTGTCGGCGTAACTCTTCTGACGGCTCTGGGCTGTCCTAAGCCTTTCTTTGACAACCTTGACAGTGTCCATAGACTGCTGTACCAGCTTAGGACCAGTGATCTTCCTTTCTCCTACCTCGTCCCAACAAACTGGCGTTCTACAAGGTTTCCCATACAATGCTTCAAATGGTGCCATCTTGATGCTCTGTTGGTAACTGTTGTTGTAGGCAAACCAGTCACGAAATCCATCGTGATATGCTCCCACTTCCATTCTGGGATCTCAAGCGGTTGTAATAGTCCTCTAGGTTTACAATGCTGCGCTTTGACTTGTTGACACGTCAGACATTTCGCCACATGCTTGGCTTTGTCGTCCTTCATGCCACTCCACCAATAGTATTGTCTCAGATTCTGGTACATCTTCGTACCACCAAGATGAGCACTGTAATTGCTACGATGTGCTTCTGACAAGATTTTCTCTCTAAGGCTTTCATCAACAGGCACACACACGTCCTCTAAACTTCAGAATTCCATCCTCAGTTACCTTAAAGTCATCCTTTCTCTTTTTTGCATCATCTTGAAGGATCTTTTGAATCTCAGGATCTGTTGATTGCAAGGCCTTAATTTTCGCATGCACTTCTAGTTCGACTCTTAACGTAGCCATCAAACTTGACAGACGGCCTACCTCTAGCTTAAACTCTGAATCACGCAGTTCGTTAAGGAGACGCCACTCCCGGATCATCAACTAAGCGATCGCTGACTTCCGACTTAGCGCATCAGCAACCTTGTTAGCTTTCCCCGGATGGTATAGGATCTCGCAATCATAATCCTTAAGAAGCTCTATCCATCGACGCTGTCTCATGTTCAACTCCTTCTAAGAGAACAGGTACTTGAGACTCTAGTTATCAGTGTAAACTTGAAACTTTTCTCCTATCAAGTAATGCCTCCAAATCTTGAGAGCAAACACGATCGCTGCTAATTCCAAATCATGCGTCGGATAATTCAACTAATGCGGCCTTAACTGACGAGACGCATACGCAACCACTCTTCCGTGTTGCATAAGCACATAGCTTAATCCTTTGAAAGATGCATCGCTATATATTTCATAGCCTCCCGAACCAGACGGTATTGTCAACACGGGGAGCCGTAGTTAGCTTCTTCTTAAGCTCTTGGAAACTACGCTCACATTTATCCGTCCAAATGAATCTCTCATCCTTCTTTAACAGTTTTGTCATAGGCAAGGCTAAGGTAGAGAACCTTTCCACAAAGCGCCTATAGTAGTCTGCCAATTCTAAGAAACTTCGAACTTCTATAATTGTCGTCGGCCTCGGCCAATCCATGACCGCTTCAATCTTGGCGAGGTCCATAAATATCCCTTATCCGGAAATCACGTGACCTAGAAACGCTACTCAAGTCAGCCAAAACTCGCACTTGCTAAACTTGACAAACAGCTTCTGTTCGCGAAGAGTCTTCAATACTTCCCTCAAATGATGCTCATGCTCCTCATAGCTCTTCGAGTAGACCAAGATGTCGTCAATAAATACGATGAAGAATCTATCCAAATACTCCTTGAACACCTTGTTCATTATGTCCATGAAAGCAGTTGGGGCATTTGTCAGACCAAACAGCATCACAGTGAACTCGTAGTGACCATAGCGCATCCTAAACGCTGTCTTCGGTACATCTTCCTTCTTGATTCTTAGCTGGTGGTATCCCGTCCGTAGGTCGATCTTGGAGAATACCAAAGCTCCTTGAAGTTGGTCGAACAAATCGTCGATCTAAGGCAATGGATACTTGTTCTTGATTGTCACCTGATTAAGCTGCCGATAGTCGATACATAGACGAAGCGATCCATCCTTCTTCCTTACAAACAGCACAGGCGCTCCCCATGGTGTCGTACTAGGGCGGATAAATCCTTTATCCAGCAATTCCTACACCTGTACTTTCAGTTCTTTGAGCTTTGACAATGCCATCCGATACGGTGCTTTTAAAATTGGCTCCGTACCAGGGGCTAGCTCAACTACAAACTCTATTTACCTTTCAGGCGGCAAGCTAGGCAACTCCTTTGGAAAGACATCAGGGAACTCCCTTACTACAGTAATATTCTCCAACCTTAACTCCTTAGCCAACACATCAACAGCAGACGCCAAATAACCTTGGCAACTACAATCCAACAACCGAATCGATTCTAGCGACGAAACTAAGGGAATCGAGGCTCCCCCTCGACTTCCAACAAACTCAAAACTAACCCTATTCAATGGGTTAAACAGGATAGTCTTACTATGACAATCCAACACAGCTCTTTGTTTAGTGAGCCAATCCATACCAATAATCAAATCGAAATCATACATAGCTAGCACAACCAGATCTATCCTTCCCCCATGATCATCTACAACCAGCTTACAATCGGGACATCCTACTACAGCCATAACATTATCATTAAGCGGTGTAGATATCCTAAAAACTGATCTCAATGGTTTTGTACTTATGCCAGCTAGTCTAACAAACTGTTCAGCAACAAAGGAGTGGGAAGCTCCAGAATCAAACAAAGCAAAAGCTACTTGGTTATGTAGAAAGACCGTACCTGAAACGATCGGCAAATCCCTCACCTCTTCCCAGGTGATAGCAAACACCCTTCCTTGTGCTGGGGGTCGATTCTAATAGTTCTGCGAAACATTCCCTCGCATCTGACCTCCCTACTGTATCTGTCCTCCCATATGTCTCTAAGGACAATCCCTAACTTGGTGGCCATGCCTACCACAACCAAAACAAGCACCCTCCCTCCTCGGGCACGGGGTTGTACCATGTTTCTGTCGGCAGATCTAACACACGAGGTCGGGGTGAAACGTCCACTTCCCAACAGTATTCTTTCTATTAGGTGGAATGGGATACCTATTACCTACCATTGGCCCTTTACCGAACCTTCGGTTATCCCTCATAGCAGGAGCGAACCGCGATCCAGATGCGGTTGCCCTTTCAGCAACATCCATTTCTACCAACTGAGCTCTCTCATACAACTCATTATAGTCTCTCAAGTTGAACGGTACTAACACACTTTTGATCTCTGGTTTCAACCCATCTTGGAACCTCCTCACCCTATCTTCGGGGTTTTCCACCATCCTCGGTGCATACTTGGATAATTCCGCGAACCTCGCTTCGTACTGATCTATGGACAGCTGATTCTGACGAAGGTGCGGAAATTCATCCATTTTCTGCTCTCGTGCACAATCCGAGAAATATTTCCCATTGAAGGCTTCCCCGAAGGCATTCCACTCCGGGACCACACGCTCGGGAAAAGCTCTTCCTTGCGTGGCCTTCCACCACGAGCTAGCGTTACCTTGTAGTTGGTAAATAGCTAGCGTTACTTTTTCCTCCTCCGAACACCTTAGCAAGGCGAACACCTTCTCCAGCTCCTTGATCCATGAGGTTGCAGCCTTAGGGTCACCTGCTCCAGAAAACTTCGGTGGCTTGAGCTTCAGAAACTGCTTCACCAGTCTATAGGTTTGCGGCCTTCCAACTCCGTTCTCAGCTAACGGATTCTCCTGTGGGGCGGCAGCAGCAGCTTGGTTCCTTGCTTGTTGCCCCACTATGTTTCCTAAGGTCTCTAAAGCTTGAAGAATCCCGTCCATCCTAGGATCCTTCTGAACTGGCCCATCTCTAGGTATTCCCGAATTATGAACTCTACCCCCGCTGGGACCAGCCTGAGTTGCCCTTCCTCTAGGCCTACCCCTCGGATTACGGTCGCCCATTATGCAGGACCTTAGGACTCCTACTCGCCCAAGGTAACACGCAATCAGAACACAAGACAACAACTAGGAATACATCAAACAACAAACACATACATTGGGTTTCAATCCTACTAACTATTCCAAACCCATCGCACCTTATCACTCCAGGCCAAGACCATATGGTTCAGGCTGACCTTGCTCTGATACCAAAACGGGGATGTTACGCCCCAAACCCCAGGCGCGCGAACATCCTTTCCTAACGTTAGGTCAAAGGATAACATCACAGGCATGTCATCGATCCATTTCTTTTTATCTTTCAATTAAGTACATGCGGAAGCGATATCACACCCTAGACAAGAAACCAAACAGGGATAGAAAAGCAGGAGATACAACAACAATAACAACAACACGGTCAAAACAGCACACCAAACCTTTTTATTTATAAACATGATTAGTCCACAAGTAAACATCTACTATACAAGTCCATCTTCCGATCGATCCCTAAGACCCACAAAAAGATATCAAGTCGGGTCAGGGGTGAACTACCGCCGATACACACTACCACCACCACCAACTATCAAACAAGGCGGCCTCCAAAAAGCGCTTCCATAGTTCAACTCGTACCCCGGGCTAATGACACCGGGTTAACCTTGATAACTTGTTATTGAATCATGGTCCTCCTCACCAGAACTAGGACTCGGGTCCTCGACCTCCCCATCCAGCATATCAGAATCCACCGCGTCCACGTCTGAACGACTAGCCCCGCACCCGAGGGTACCTCAAACCCCCGAATCGGTTGGATGAGAACATCACATTGACGAACGAACCAGGCCTTCAAAAGGTGTGCTACATAGTGTGACAACCCCTTATCGACCCAGACGGTCGTCACGTGTTGCTCCCATACATCGTCAGAATTAGTGACGTGACGATAAGAAAGGACCGTGGTTTGGTTGACAAGAACACCGAACCTAACATGGCGGACTGCCATTACGAGAACTTGAAAGGCGATAAGCCAAAGCATATGAGATATGATTCTCAACGAGTCAATGCATAAGTCCGATTAGGACGTTGATTCACTCAAGCAATCAAACACATCGGGCAACTAAGTCCAACAGCCAAAGGACAATCACATGCAACTTACCTTGCCTTCTACCACACAACATATATCTCATGGCATTCAAACACAGCGAATCAAGGTATACAACTAGAACACACGACAATAGATCAGGCATCCAGGCACTCAGGCACTATGCAACAAGCGTGTTCCAGTTATTAGTAGCCAAGAGATACTCCACTCTCGCCGTAGCACAGCCTCACTACTAGTACTCTTTCGGATTAACCATGCGTCGTCCTACTACGTTACAGCGACGGCATCCGATAGCTCCCTCAAATTCCCTAAGGCGGGCATACTAGGAATAATTCTAGAAGAGACTATGGACCAACACAAGTTGCGACCGGCATCTAATCAACCGTGGGAATCCGGACAGTATGTCGCCGGCATGGACTGACAGGTAACCAATAAGCCGTGGAATCCCGGACAGTACGTCGCTGGCACACAGACTTATTTTGCAGCAACCCATGCCAACAAGGGTATCGCTCGTGTCCCCAGTTACGTTAGGGTGACATAATTAAATCCATCGTGTGACCACGCATTCACCAGAGGCAATCAAACCAATTCTTAATCCCAATTTAGTCTAATGCAATCACATTCACATCATGATCAAAACCCGGCCTACAGCCATTTTCATGTTCAAATCCATAATTGGTCACACGAATATTCAATTTCACATAAATATGGCATCTCGACACTAGTGTGATCATTCAGTAATTAAGCGCAATCAACACTCAATTCGATCCACAATCAAACATCAATAATTACCAGGCACAATAAAATAGGCAATTAACCATGGTTACTATTCCACCTAACCATGATTAATCCAACTAGCCACATCAATTTATTATTCTACCACAGTGACTAATTAACTTAACTATGGTAACTACTTAATCTAACCACAATTAATTATCTAACCACGGTAACTATCTAATTAACTACGATAACTAACTAATCTGTTACGATAATTATCTAATTAACTACTAAGTGTAATTAACAGCCTAATCAGGCATTAGAGGTTAACTCACTTCGGCATGGGCGGCGACGGTCGGCGGCGACTGGTGGTGAGCGGCGGCGTCGGCGGTGGCGGTCCTACGGACTTGTCTCGACAATCCGGACGCAACCACGACGAAGGTTTGTGATGAAGACACACGAAAGACGATGAACGGGCAAGGGCAGCGGCTGTCCAAGCGGTGCGACGACGACGGAACGGCGGAAAAAGGGCGGCGGAGGGCTCGGCGAGCGGCGGCAAGCTCGGCGGAGCTCACGGTGGCAATAACGGGGCTGCGGCGAGGCTGTTCGATGGCCGAACAACGGCTGGACAGGACGGTGGACGGCTCGGCTAGGTCGGCGGTGGCGCGACGCACGGCGGGGCTGAGCTCGGTGGTGCCGCGACGGTCGATCGGCGGTCCGGCGTGGCAAAGCTTGGAAATGAAGATGTAGATGGTGGTGTCCAAAAGATGAAGTGGGAGAGTGAAAGGGGGAGATAGGGTGGCTGGCCAAAGAGGAGAGAGAGAGGAGAGAGAGTGGGTCAAAGGGGTGATTTGGTAATTTGCCAAAAGTAAAAAAAAGTAAACAAATATTTTGACTTTACATTTATGAGGTGGGGGCCATGGGTCAATCAGTATTAATTATTTCTGGCATATATGAATAATATCTAAGGGAATTTCGGTAAACTGATAAATCAGAACCGGTTTAGGATATTTGGTTCAGGGTTAGGCTCGGGCGCGAAGGAAAAACAGCGATAGAATCTTCGACACGACGAAACTAAATGAACTATAAATATCTACACTTCAGTCGATGATCAAAGCCTCCCAGATCGAACAATTTCGCGTCCGATAAATGTCACTCTATTTCCAAAGGTCCAATATTATTCATTTAATAGGCCTTGAAATTTCGGGACATCATATCTAGGGTTCGAGGACTTGGTTACGTCAATGTTTCCACCGACGCCCTTTCAGCACCGAAGTTAAGTGTTTTCTAAAAGTGTTTCATGCAAATTTTTAATTCATTTTTTAACATATGGGGTAGGCCAATGCTAAGTATTTACGCAAGTTGTTTTTGTCCTTTTCCAAAATTTCTAAAACTAGACTAAGTTTAAAGTACCTAAACTAAGTTTAAAGTACCTAAACTTAGACAAATCACAACCACTGAAATCAAGTGCGCAATCAAGGAATCATGGCATTGATAAATCGCATCATAAACCCCTAATGAAGTCCTAAGGGTTTAGAGAAATGTGGTTCGGGTTTAATTTCAAAGGTCTTTATGATTTTCTAAAGAAGAATAATATCTATAAAATCTAGGAAATCTAGGCCCAAATTTATGAAAATGAGGTCAAACCAGCCTAATGTAAGTTTTTTCTATTTTTAGGGATTTTTTGATTTTTTTAGAATTTTTTCCAATTTTATTTATTTTTATTTTTATTTTTATTTTTTAATTATCTTATATATTTTTATTTGAAAATGAGACATCATTCTGTTTTAGGTCGAGGAAAAAGTGATGAGAAAACTAAAAGGAAAATGTGAGAGATGTGGGACTTCATTCTATTTTGTGATTCTCAAAAGTGATTCCTTTTTTCAAAATCAACTTTTGTTGTTGTTGTTGTTTTTGCTCCAAAACTACTCCCGGGAACAGAATCAGAATCAGAATTATTTATGTTACCAAACATGATTTTCATCCTTTTTTATTTTAGGGAACAGAATTAGAGAATCAAAATCGTTGCTATGCAGGCCTTTAATGTATGAAGGAGGAAATATACGGATCAGAAGGCATTGTGCAATGAGGAAAGCGGGACGCATCGTACGGCATAATGCAAAGTATGTTGGGGAATCAAAGGGAATGAGGGAATCACCGTAAACTCACGCAACTAAGTCGAGAACTTAGATCCTACGTGAAATAGTCTTAAGCAACCAAGTAGACTTCTTACCCCCCAAAAAAATAAAAAAATAAAAAAAATAAAAAAATAAAAATCATAACAAAGAAAAGCAACCGATCCCCTCTGTTTTGGCATATCCGACAAAGAATTGCACTTGCAACAAAATCAAATAATTTAACGATGTCAAATCAGAAAGGAATCAACTTATTTGGTTACTTAAAAAAAAAATAAAGCAAAAAAAGAACTCACCACGATAACCAAATTAAGACCAAAAGCATGATAAAATATTTAAATATTAAATTACGCATTCATCTAGAAAAAATTATCAAAAAAGTCCTAAACTTATTGTATTTGTGTCAATTCAGTTCTAAACATTTCAATTGCGCTAATTCAGTACAATTTACCAATTTAGTCCTAAACCTTTCAATTATGCCAATTTGATCCTAAACCTTTTGAAATTTTGCCAATTTAGTCCTAAATTCTCATATGTTCAAAGTTTCTCAACTCGCAATGCATTTTCTTGTCATAAAAAAATATTATTGTAGGTTCAATTTCTGCATATATTACTTTGAGGTTCACACGTGTTTCGATACTGGCTTTTCATACATGCTAAACGGGTTACAAGTACATGCTAAATTTTTACAAACGTTATGCTAAATTGCTATATGTTAAAAATACTTCGCTATGCTTCTTTACATCAAATCTTATAAGCGTTCGACTTTTCCTTCAGTGTAAGCTTCTCATGGTATAAATTGTTTTGGACAAGCTCTCTAAAGTTCTCTGGAGAAAGCTGCGTCTCGTCTTCAAGGAAAAGAAATCATAGCACTCCAAATTCACTAGACAATTACTCACATATATACACAAGGGTTTAAATGATTTCATGCTCTTAGCGCATCTTTCTCTGGTCATTATTTCCATTTTTAACACTTCTCACAATTAAGACTTAAATGATCCGTTTGTTTTGCAAAAAAAAAAAAAATTTGAATAATATTTTTAAAAATATTTTTCTAAAAATGATTGCTTTTATTGCTTACTCTAACATAAAATATTTGATAATGAATTTTTTTTTGTTGACTAATTATTTCAAGCGATATAAGTGATGAGTTTTTGGAAAATATTTTTCAAATTATTCATTCTCCGCGAAACAACTATTTTTGCCGGAAATGTCTCTCGTGACGAAATATTTCTTCCCGAAAGTCGTTCTTTGACTTTAATTTAAGAGGACGAGGTTCTTGGGCCAACTCCGGATAGGAAGTGTCACAGGCAAATGAGCAGCGACCAATTCAATTCGAACAGGAATGTACAGACGCAAATCGTGCCGAAATTTAATTGACAACAAGATTTGGTGATACAGACTCGATAAAGTAATCAAATGCTAGCAAACTATGCTAGAATTTGATCGACAACACAGCTTAAAAACACGAAAGTACTATGCCGAAATTTAATCGACGACACAATACCTAGGATAAAGATACACGCTAAAATTTAATTGACGATGCGAATATGAAAGTTACAACTACGAAAGATAAAGTGCGATGCATGAGAGCAAAGATAAAGATAAATTTGCTTAATTTATACGGGGTGTCCTCATGATGGATGACTGATGGTATTTATAATAATCTCATTGTTATGACAATGAGGAAACTAAAACGAAATTAAAATTGAGAAGAAGAAAAGAACACAAAGATTTACGTGGAAACCCTTGCGGGGAAAACCATGGGGAGAAGAGAAGCAAAAACACTATAGAATCAAGGATTACAAAAGGCGGCTCAAATATGCTTCTTCTTATAATAGTTTGAGAAAGAGAAATATTTATACTACTGCCCTCAAATCCTAACGTTGGCCCAAACTCATAATTAATTCAAGACATATCAACAAATCTCCACCTTGTCTTGAATTCCTCAAGTAGACATAAGTAATAAATTTTCTTCTCCTCCCACCAGAGTAAAACTCAGTTGCAGTAAACATTAACCAAATCCAAGCAATGCTTGAATTTAGCAATAGGCAAAGACTTCGTCAACATATCAGCTGGATTATTTTCTGTACCAATCTTCAAGACCTTAATATAACCATCAACAAGAATGTCTCGAATATAATGATACCGCACATCAATGTGCTTTGTCCTCTCATGATAGATATGATCTTTCGTAAGATGTATAGCACATTAACTATCGCAATGGACAACAGTCACACCATAATCCACACTAAACTCTCCAAATAAGCCTCTTAGTCGTATAGCCTCTTTAACTGCTTCTATAATAGCCATATACTCTGCTTCTGTAGTAGACAAAGCAACATTATATTGTAAAGAAGCTTTCCAACTGATTGGACAATCTCTAATAGTAAAGATGTGTGATGTACAGTCGTCGAGCCATGACGTCCCAAAGCGTCACAAAACTAGCGGCTCAATCATCAGAGTTATGACAATTTAGACAGCGGAAAAACAACATCACAGCAGTAATAACCAACAAACACAACTTGCAACTTCTTATTTACTTCTTCTTTTAGGCATTCAACATATATACATCAGAAGAGGAAATGACCATTGGGGAAGTAAGGATCTAGTCTACTTCTTCAACTAGCTAAACAAAAACGTCACTTCCACGCCTAACTTAAAGCTGCCGCACATTAACCATAAAGGTTAACCTTGGAACGGTGGGGTCAAAACGCTTCTTCATAAACCCCTCAAAATCTACTGGTGCCGCATCGTTAGCTAACGGTTTGAAAAATACAGAGATCAACAACAGTGAGATAAACTCAGCAAGTAATGCAGGCCATAATTATTCTACCCAAATAGTTATATCACAATTAAAGAGTCTGCAATTTAAATAAATTAACCGTCGCCATGATATGTAAAATGCAGGAATGATTATGCTATGCATATTGCCACACTGGGTAACCACTCATCATTAGTAACACTATCGATTTCTTTATTGACCGATCTTCCGCAGTACCACTTAGCAACGGGCGTCTCACTCCTATGACCTGAGGTTATATCGGTTTCTTTATGGACCGATCTCCTGTAGTACCACACAACAACAGGCATCCCGATTTCCCTCGCCGGCTCCCATGGGACATAGTCGATACAAGTTCGACCGTCCTCACCGTTACCCTTATAATGTCATGATTAACATGAAATGACAGAAATGCGCGATGCCAAATATATATGCAATGTTAGCAGCAACAAAAATTAGAAATGGAAATAATTTCCCATCTGTCGTCTTTCACACACGGAACTTCAATTGAGCAGCCTTATCGCGCCATCGCAACCATAATTAAAAAATTCCACATCCACAAAGGCCATTGCCTCTCGAATATAAATATGTTCAACCACCGTCGAAAATTCCGATCCGACTAAACATCATCCTATTTCATCATTTCAAAACATACGATCACGTCGTTGAAAACCTGATATTTCGAGTCTATATCAACGTTCAAAAATATCGTAAAACTGACAATCGATTCTACGTTCAACATTCAAAACGTGCTCCACCTCTAATCACAATATAATAGGTTGAAATGAATAGAAATGGCAAGACTACTTGCCTTGATTTCGACCGCAAAACTCCGTCCTTCGTCTTTCTCGCGGTATGCCGGAACTCGAGCTTCAACTGAAGGAAAACGGGCGAGATTTCAAGGAAACAAAAAGGGTGAGCAAAACGCGGGACAAAGAGAAGGCAAGGTGAGCATGGTGGGGATGGTGTTCGGCGGTGGAAAGAAGGACAAGAAGAAGCAAGCTCACAAAGCAAAGCCAAGAAACCAAGGGAAGGAAGGAATGGGGATTGTGGGCATGAGAGAGGGGAAAGAGGAGAGAGAGAGGGCTAGGCCAAAGTCAAGATTCATCATCACTTCAATTAATGCTACTCCAAAATTATCTAATTCAACATATGGACTTCAAGCTTCATCTAATTCAACATATGGACTTCAAGCTTCATCAATTAGAGCAAGACAAAAAATTATAAAGAGAGGGAAAGAGACATGGTGGTCTTGCACATGAAGGGAAGAAGAGAGAAAGAGGGTGAGTCCCTTTGGGATATCATCCCGTCAAGCTTCTTGCACAAGCTAGGAACAAGATGGAAGCCCCTCATTAAGGCTTGCCTCAAAAGTCTCCCTTCATTAATGCCTTTGTCTCACACTCATAAAAGCTAGAAGGACAATTTGGTAATTTCACTAAGTATAGTATAAAGTACTATACACGTATAAATACATAATATAAAAAAATACGATATTGTCACTGAGTCATTTTCACTTGCCAATGAACGCAGAAAAATCAAATACATAAGGCGCCACCATTTCTTGGTCCTTTAGATTTCCACGCCACAACAAAAAGAAAATATACGTAGGAAAATAGTAGCTAAAACGTGGAATAATCACCCAAAACTAATCCCCAAAAGTCATGCAAAACCTGTTGTGAAATAACATTCCCAAATGTTATTCTCTGCGCATTAAACGAGGAGAGCAAAAATTCAGGATGTCACAAGATGTAGCCAGTCAAAGACCTCCTCTTATCAAGGTCACCAGCATAATCAGAATCAACATATCCTATAAGAGTATCATCAGTTTTCCCAAACTCTAAACCATAATCTGAAGTACCATTCAAATATCTCAAAATCCACTTCACTGCTTGCCAATGAACTTTGCCTGGGCATGATAAATATCTACTTACCACGCTAACAATATGTGAAATATCGGTTCGAGTGAAGACTATAGCATACATAAGGCTACCAACTGCACTAGAGTATGGAATATGTGACATATATTTTAATTTCTAATCTGTATGTGGACATAAACCAGCTGATAATTTAAAGTGAGCAGCAAGAGAAATACTTACTGGTTTAGCATCTTTCATGCCAAAACGATCTAACACCTTCTCAATGTAGCTTTTCTGGGAAAGATACAATTTCCCCCTTTTTCGATCTCACCGAATTTTCATACCTAGGATTTTCTTTGCTGCACCTAAATCCTTCATATCAAATTCAGCGCTTAACTATGCCTTCAAATTATGTATATCAGATTTATCGTTTGCTGCAATCAACATGTCATCAATATATAATAGCAGATAAATATAAGAGCTATTTGGAAGTTTGCATAGATATACACAACTATCATATTTGCTCCTACAATAGCCAAGTTGCACCATAAATAAATCAAATTTTTTATACCACTGTCTAGGTGATTGCTTCAAGCCATAGATAGATGTTTTCAATAAACAAAAATGATATTCCTTACCTTCAAACTGAAAACCCTCTGGTTGACCCATATAGATTTTCTCTTCAAGTTCACCATGCAAGAAAGCTATTTTCACATCGAGTTGTTCCAACTCCAAATCATCCATAGCAACTAACGCAAGAAAAACCCGAATAGAGCTGTGTTTAACGACAGGTGAAAATACATCCTTAAAATCAACTCCCTTTATTTGACTATAGCCTTTAGCAGCTAGACGAGCTTTAAATATGATGTCTTCAACTTCAGGAATACTTTCCTTTCTTTTGAAAATCCACTTGCAACCCACAATTTTCTTTTCTTTTCTTTTGGTGGTTTGACAAGCTCCAAAGTCTGATTCTTTTCAAGAGATTCCATCTCTTCATTCATAGCAACTAACCATTTTGCTGAATCTTTTGAAGAACAGCTTCCTTGTAGGTTTTAGGCTCATTATACTCAATTGACTCTACGGCCGAAAGAGCATAAGCAACAAAATCTGAGTACCCATACTTCTATGGAGGTTTCATTGTTCTTCTTGGTCTATCTCTGGCAATAGAATAATTTTCTTCTTCATGTTCTTCAATCTCAATATTATCAATAGATGACCGAACTGGTTGCGAAGAAGTTACTTCAAGCTCCACCTTTTTCACAGCAGTTTTGAGATTTTCCTAACAAGTAACAGATGATTCATTGATAGGATGAAGTATAACAGACTCATCAAAAGTAACATCTCTGCTAATCATAATCTTAGATGAATCAGAACACAAAAGTCTATAACCTTTTATACTAGAAGCATAACCAAGAAAGATGCATTTTTTTGCTATAAGCTCTAATTTTCCTTCACTAACATTTGCATATACTGGACATTCAAATACTCGAAGAGAAAAATAATCAACATGATTACCTGACCATACCTCCTCAGCTGTCTTGCACTTAATAGATGTGCAAGGAGAACGATCTATCAACCAACACGCTGTATTGGCTGCTTCAGCCCAAAACTCCTTGCCCAAACCAGCATTAGACAACATGCACCTAGTCCTTTCTAATAAGGTTCTGTTCATGCGTTTTGCTATACCATTCTGCTATGGTGTATTCACTGTAGTATGATGCCTCACAATGCCTTCACTTTTACAGAACTCATTAAACTCATCTCCACAAAATTCTAGCCCATTATTTATTCTTAGCCTCTTGATTTTCTTACCGGTTTGCTTCTCAATTAATGTTTTCCATTGCTTAAATGTAACAAAACATTACTTTTCTACTTTAGAAAAAACACCCAAACTTTTCTTGAAAAATCATCAATCAAAGTGAGTATATACTTGGAACCAAGGCCTTTCGAAGGAACTTTTGTAGGCCCCCAAAGATCAGAATGAATATAATCCAGAATGCCCTTTGTTGTGTGAATTCCTATTTTGAAATTGACCATTTTCTATTTCTCGAAGACACAATGCTCCTAGAAATCCAGTTTTCCAATTTTCTGACCACACAAAAGACCTATTTTACTAAGCTCCTCCATCCCTTTAATACTCATATGACCTAATCTCATATGCCATAATTTAGTATTATCTGATTCTATCAAAGCTGATGAGACTATAGCTGAACTAGTAACTGTAGTGCCTTGCAGCTGATACAAAGTGCCAATTTTTAGCCCTTTCATCAACAAAAGTGAACCTCTCATAATTTTCATAACTCCACCTTCAACTGTAAATCTATAACTATTAGCATCAAGTGTACTAAATAAGATGAGGTTCTTCTTCAAATTAGGAACATTTCTGACATTAACTAAGGTTCTGATCATACCATCGTGCATTTTAATATTAATAGTCCCAATCCCAACTACTTTGCATTTAGCATTATTTCCAATTAGAATAATGCCACCATTATATTCGTTGTACGTAGAGAACCAATCACGATTAGGATACATGTGATACGAACAGCCTAAATCAAGAATCCAACTATCATAGAATTTGTCTTTTTCATCTGCAACCAATAGCCAATCTTCGTTTTCTTCTTTAGCAACACTAGCTTGAGCGAGATTTTCGTTTCCCTAATTATGTCTGTTCTGGTAGTTGTGATTATTGTGACAATTGACATTCTTTTGATTTTGTTGATTCTAGCTATTTTCTTTTTGTTGCTTTGCCTTCAGTTTCAGACAATTTATCTTAATATGCCCTTGAGACTTACAATAGTTGCAAGTCAAATCTCTGTGCTTTGATTTTGACCTGCTCTTGCCACCATTGCTTCTCTCAACAGACCTTCCCCGAGCAACTAAACCAGCCCCATGATTATTATTGCCTTCAAAAGTCAATTCTGTATCAAGTTTCTTCTTATTTAGCAGACTAGTCTTGACATCTTTAACATCAATAGTTTCTCTATTAACAATCATGGTCTCTCTAAAATTCTTATAAGAGGGAGGTAGTGAAACTAATAGCAAAAGAGTTTGATACTCATATTCAATCTTAACATCAATACTTTTTAATTCAGAGATAATAGCATTGAACTCAGAAATATGAGATTTAAGAGAAGCACCTTCGTCCGTACGAAAAGTGAAGAGTCGTTGCTTGAGCCTCAATCGATTAATGAGAGATTTTGTCAGAAAAATACTCTCATATTTCATCCATAAACCTACAGCTATTTTCTGATCTAATACCTCCTGCAAAACTGCATTCGTAAGGCATAATTGGATAGTGGACAAAGATTTTCATCTAATTTTTCCCACGTTTCATTTGACATGGTTTCTGGTTTCTTCCCTTTACTAAACAGAGTTTTCTTCAAACCCCGCTGTGTAAGAACAACTAACATACGAACCTACCATCGGTTGAAACTGCCGCTCCCATCAAACTTCTCAATATTAAATTTCGTTGTTGAACTTGAAGCCATAACTAGAAGATCGAAAAACCCTATGGCTCTAATACCAAATTGTTATGACAATATAGAAACTAAAACGAAATTAAAACTGAGAAGAAGAAAAGAACACAAAAATTTACGTGGAAACCCTTGCGGGAAAAATCACGGGGAGAGGGGAAGCGAAATCCACTATAGAATCAAGGATTACAACAGGTGGCTCAAATATGCTTCCTCTCATAATAATTTGAGAAAGAGCAATATTTATAATTGCCCTCAAACCCTAATGTTGGCCAAAGCGCATAATTAATTCAAGACATATCAACACTCATGGTAACTGCGGTTTTGAGCGGTTTAATCTTTTCGTGTAACCTTCATCGATTGCCTTCAAGCCCTATATTTCGCAAGGATCACACCCATGTTCTCGAACAATTGTCCTTGTCATGTTGAACTGCTCAACGATCTCCTTTCTCTTAGCAATGGTGGTCTTACGCATGCTCCTTTATTTCCCCGAATCTTGGGTCCATATTCTCGAACGTTTGTCCTTGCCGTGTGTTGACTGCTCCATGATCTTCTTTCTCGTTGCCATGGTTATCTCTCGATCTCATTTCTAAGTATTGATTGTTCCCTCCAAAACTCGTGCCTTTGGCATCAACTATCTCGCCCGATTTCAAGTTTCAAAAAGGCGTAAGATCTCAAAGTTCTTTCAATAAATACTCGTCACCGGTAATAATATCAGCGGCTACCAATAATCTGTCATTGTATTTCGACACTGAATATGTGGTGTTAATGAATATCAATCGATAAACATATGTTAATCCCCGTGCTTGTCGAATAAGATGACATATGCGTATCTAAATTCACGTGTTATGCACGTGATTGCCTATACTCGTGTGCCGTTCACATGTTCGTCCTTATTCACGTGTCAGACATGCGCTTATTGACTACTAGATTATTTTTGGTGCCAACACAAACTGAATGTATCTGCTAGACGTTAAGTATGACTCACACCTACATATGCCATTAATTATGGGGTCGTATTCTGTTCAGTATCTGCGTGCATGAAAGGCAAGTAAGCATCTACCACGCATACCCCTTCATTATGTTTTTTTGCCATATTTGGAGGGCAATCAAGTTTGGGCTTATCTACTGCAATAATTACTTTTGAAAAATGTATGCCAATAACATGAATGACAGAAACAATTGTGAACATGTTCGTTTGTGGTTCTCCGACCACAAGAATAGCCATATTAAGGGCACGCATGGTAACATTTCTAAAGCATAATTTTTGCTTCAGAAGTGCTTCTGGAGCAGAAATCCGTTTGGTTAGCCATTGTATATTTCTACTTCTGAAACAACTTTTTACTTCAGAAGCCGTTTTTGGGGAACTTTTGAGAAGTAAAAAAAAGTTACTTCTCATCATTAGAAGTCATTTTTTTCTTTTTAGCCCTCCCTTTTCATATTTACTATCTCTCTCTCTTTGCTAGTCTGCCTCAACCCGACCCGGTCTGGATAATTCTTTTATTAATAAAATTTTTGGAAAAATAATAAAAAAATCAGAAAATGATTAAAATCCAAAAAAAATGGAAAATTCATAAAAAATTCTAAAACAATTGGAAAAAATCCTAAAAAATTTCCAAAAATTTAGAAAAATCTCAAAAATTAGGAAATGGGTCCATTCAAATGGTCAATCCTATTTTTGATGATTTTATCCTCTCTTTCTTAAAAAATGACGGTTTTGCCCCTTATGGGCAAATCGTCTCGAAAAATTTCAAAAAATTCTAAAAAATCACAGAAAATGAAAAATAGTCAAATTTGACTAGCCAAACCCTTCTTTTCTGATTTTCACGTATGATCTTTCTCAAAACGATGATTTTGCCCTCTTATGGGCAAATTGTTCCAAAAATCCAGAAAAATTTCAGAAAATCTCAGAAATTGGGCACATTCAACTGGCCAACCCTATTTTTGATGATTTTGATTTCAAATCTTTTCAAAATGACAATTTTACCCCTTTGGATAAATTGTCTCCAAATATCCCAAACTCCTTCCAAACCTCCAAACACCCCTTCTCTAAGCCTTTTGGGCTTCATTAGGGATGCCATATTTTGATTTGATGCGTTTTATCCGCATATTCCTTGTTCCTTGATTTACGTACCTATCTTTATTGATTATGATTGATAGGCTAGATATTCCTATCAGCATGAACTCTTAGATTTTCTATCTCTCTCTTCGCTTGTCTGGTTTAGTCCAACAATGGGTGTGGCTGCTCCAAAACACCTTCTATGATCCGATGGAGCCTGTGATCTCATGCCCCCCATTTTAAAAAAAAATTCAGGAAAACCAAAGCTAGGTTGAAAAGATAAAGATGATGACACATCAGTTTTTGCCTTTTGTCTTTCTGCCTAGCGATGCCTTCATGCCAAAATAAGCTCATCATTATTATAGTTTTATGTCCCAGGTTCTCATTAATATCTAGGTGATCTCAGGGCACATATAACTACCATAGATTTGTGCTTCTAGAGGCAGTTTAGGCACGAAAACGGTTCATATATTATGCCTATTACGATATAAACCACGCCATAGGCACATGAGAGGAAGTATCGGAACTACCCATGCTTTTAGTGTTGATATCTGAGCTCGACCATCGTATTCATTAATACAATTTTCCCATAATTTGGTTCGCATTTACATAAATAATTAAATGATGAATTATACGTAAATCCGTTAGTATTTGCATTTAACTTTTCTTGAATAACATGCATTTTAGGTTAGGATCAATAATTTTTCGTAGAATATTTTGTGTTAATAATGTTCCAGAAGTAGAAAATTTCAACCATTACCAAACGAATTTCTGTTCGAGAAGTAGAAATTTTGTCCTGTTATCGAACGCCTTTCTCTGATCATAAATCAACTTCTGAAGCAGAAGTAAAAAAATCAACTTCTGCTTCTAAAGGAGAAGTAGAAAAATCAACTTCTGGCCAGAAATTGATTTCTGAAGCATAAGTGTTACCATGCGCGCCCTAAGTCTATCGCACGAGTATAACTCAGCAAAAAATATGAATAGAAATTATCGATGGATCAGCTCCATAGGAAGCGGCTTGCTAATCTCTTCTACTTATAAGAATTTCCTCGAAGGATATTTATACCTGAAATACGGTTCTAGAAGTTTTGGATATTTAAAAGAAGGGAAAAAAGGCCGTCAAATTCTCAAAACTACGCCCACCATGACACATTTGCCTTAAACTTTCCTTTGTGATACAAAAAAAAAAAAAACCCCAAACTTGTACCTATGTGACACAATTACCCTCCATCAAGGTTCTGTCAATGAGTGCCGTTAAAAATTTGCTTAGATGGATGACAAAAGGCAAATCGCGTTGACAATGTCCCCTGCGTGGCTTAAGTCAAATGAAAAACAATATCGTTTTGGCTAGAAAATCATTTGACCGAATGTCACACCCCGAACCCCGAGCGCACGACCATCCCTTCCAAACGTCAGGTCAAAGGATGATGTCCCAAGCAGATCATCGACCCATTTCTTTTTATCTTATAATTAAGCACATGCGGAAGCGAATACAAACCCAGACAACAAACAACAAGGATAGGCAAATAGGAGATACAACAAACAACCTTTTATTTACATCCTGATTAGTCCGCAGGAAAAACAACATATTACATAAGTCTTTCTTGGACGATCCCTTAGACCCACAAAAAGATATCGGGTCGGGTCAGGGTGCACTATAGCCAATACACTACTGCTACACTACAGACTATAAACAAAACGACCTCCAAAACTCCTCCAGAGCTCCTCTGCACCCCGGGGCTAACGACACCGGGTCAACCCTAATAACCAGGCGGCGAATCTGGGTCCTCCTCCTCAGAACTCGGATCTAGGTCCTCGACCTCCCCGTCCGGCATGTCAGTAACCACCGTGTCCCAAGTCTGGACGATTGGACCCGCATCTAGGGGTACATCAAAACCCCCGAATCGGTCCTATGGAAACACCATCCTGACGCACGAACCAGGCCTTGAAGAGGTGTGCCACATAGTGTGGCAACCCTTCGTCGACCTAGACGGTCATCATATGTTGCTCCCACACGTCCTCAGAATTGGCGACATGATGGTAATGCAGTACCGTGGTCAGGTCGATAGGAACACCAAATCTAACGTGGCGCGCGGCCATCTCGAGGACCTGAAAGGCGATCAGCCAAAGCGCATGAAATGTGAATCTCAGCGGGTCAACGCCTAAATCCGATTAGGACGTTGATTCACGCAGACAATCTAACAGTTCTAGTGAACTAAACCCAACATCAGAAGAACAACCACATGCAACGTACATCGCCTTGAGCCATACGACATATATTTCATGGTAGGGAATAAATAATAAATCAGTCAATCAACCAGAACATTCAACCAAAATCATAAACGATGCAACAAGCGCGTTTTGGTCAGCACGGCTAAGAGATACTCCACTCTAGCCATAGTACAGCCTCACTATTAGTACTCTTTCGGATTAACCGGGTGTCGTCCTACTACGTTACAGCGACGGCATCCGAAAGCTCCCTCAAATTCCCTAAGGCGAGCACACCAGGAATCATTCCATAAAGGACTACGGACCAACACAAGTTGCGATCGGCATCTCATCAGCCGTGTTATCCGGACTATCCGTCGCCGGTACGGACTGACAGGCAACCAATAAGTCGTGGAATCCCGGACGGTACATCGCCGGCACACAGACTTATCAGGCAGCGACCCATGCCAACATGGGTATCGCTTGTGCCCCCAGTTACGTTAGGGTGACATGGTAAAACCATCGCGTGACCTCGTGTTCGACATCGGCTCTCAAGCTAAATCTCATTTTGATGCAATCACACTCACACCATGCTCAAACCTGGCCCACGGCCATTTTCATGATCAAAATTACAATTTGTCACGCGAATAATTAATTCCCATTTAACATGGTATTTCGACACTAGTATGATCATTCAGCATTTAAGCGCAATCAACACTCAGTCCGATCCATGATCAGATGCCACAAATTACCGGCACAATACAACAGGAAATTAACCATGGTAACTATTCCACCTAACCATGATTAATCCAACTAACCATAGCAGTTAATTAATCTACCACAGTAACTATTCACTAACTATAATAACTATTTAATCTAACCACAGTTAACTATCTAACCACGGTAACTATCTATTAACTGCGGTAACTAACTAATTAATTACGGTAACTCACTAATTAACCTACTAAGTGCAATTAACTTAGGGGGTTAACTTACTAATTAACTGGCGGCGATGGTCGGCGGCGACCGGCGATGGGCGTCGGCAACTTCCGGCGGCGGTGGTGAAATTTCCGGCAGCGGTCCCCACGGACTCGTCTCGTCGATCCGGACTCAATCACGGTGTCGGTTTTCCAAGGCGACACCCGGACGACGACGAACGACGGCTAGGCAGCGGCTGTTCACACGGCCAAACGACGACGATGGACACGGCGAATGGGCGCCAAGGTCCGGCGGGGCTTGGCGAACGACGGCGAGGCACGACTGAGCTCAGACAGCAGTTGGACAGCGGCGGCTTGGACGGTGGGAGGCTCGGTTGGGCGTGGCACGCGGCAAGGCATGAGCGACTGCGGCACGGCGCGAGCGGCGGGTGGCAGACGAAGGTAGCTCACGGCGGCGACGAAGATGAGATGATGAAGATGAAGATGGAGATGGCAACGTGAAATGGAGGGGAAAGGGGGGGCTGCCGTGCAAAGGGAAGAGAGAGAGAGAGAGAGGAGAGAGAAAATTTGGTCTTAGGGGCATTTTGATCATTTCATTGGTCCAATGGCAGTTTTGTAATTTCACAATAGTCAAAAAGCAAGATTTGACTTGGCATTAATGAGGCGGGGCCAACGGTCATTCGGTATTAATTGTTTCTAGCATATATGAATAATATCTAAGGGTATTTCGGTAATCTGACGATTTAGGACTGGTTCAGAATATTTGGTTCAGGGTCGGCGCGGGCGCGAAGGAATTCGGCGAAACTAAATTATGGCGCGACTAATCTAATCGAACTACAATTAACTACACTTCAATCAACGATCAACGTCCTTCAGATTGAGTAATTCCTGCATCCGACAAATGTCACTAAAATCCAACAGTCCAATATTATTCATTTAATAGGTCTTGAAATTTCGGGACGTCACACTGAACTTTGATGAATGGTGAATGTGTCACACAAGTGCAAGTTTGGAATTTTTGATGTCACAAGAAAATGTTTAGGGCAAATATATCACAGTAGGCATAGTTTAGTGTTTTTGATGTCACGAAAAAAAGTATCGGTAAATGTGTCATAGTGAACATAATTTATGATTTTTGATGGCTTTTTTCCTTAAAAGAAATGAATCTATAGGATATTTACTCCGCCTGTCAATTAATTAAACCATAAAATGTGTTTATTAAATTAAATAGTCTTTAACGAGTTCTATGAAAACAATGATATGCACCCGAAAACACAATAAAGAAAAACATGATAACCCATCATATCATAGACCCGGTTTTATACAATGCCAAATGTCATCGATCCAATTATTATTACCTGTGTTGTGAAAATTCTTTTTTGCACAATTCATATCCATGATTTGTTATGAAATTATCTTAACAACAATCTAATAATACTAAGGGTTAATACCATGGAAAACCCCAAACTGGTACATCTGTGACAAATTTACCATAAACTATTTTTTTGACCACGAAAAACCCCAAACTGGTACACTTATGACAAATTTACCCCAAACTGGTACACCTGTGACAAATTTACCATCCGTTAGTTTTCATTAAATTTAACCGTAAAATTGCTGAGTTTGATGACACGTGCCAGTTGACGAGTATACTAGTTTGGCGTTTTTACCATCTGTTTGTCACAAGTGTATCAGTTTGGGATTTTTCGTGATATTAATCCAATTTAACGGATGGTAAATTTGTCACAAGTGTATCAGTTCGGGGTTTTTCATGGTAACAAAAAATTAGTTTAGGGTAAATTTGTCACAAGTGTACCAGTTTAGGGTTTTTGGTGGTCAAAAAAATAGTTCAGGGTAAATTTGTCACAGGTGTACCAGTTCGGGGTTTTTCGTGGTCAAAAAAATAGTTTGGGGTAAATTTGTCACAGGTGTACCAGTTTGGGGTTTTTCGTGGTATTAACCCTAATACTAACTCAACATCCTACGAGGCATAACTCACATAGTGCAAATTTGGCATGTTATTTGGCTCCATGCATGTGGAGGGTGGGCCCACATAATTAACCATGTATTACTGAATGGAAACACAATAATTTTGGTCTAAATCATTTTTTTCATTAAGAGAGGGCTCATTTGAAATGTAAGAGTCCAAAGTCAAAGTTTTAACCTCTCTTTCACACGCATTTTCTCATCCCGAGAGAAATACAATCATCCTAATCTCTCCGGCAAGGAACAAAAATCTAGCTAGAGACAACTCCAGTTAATTTCTGACCAAGATACTTGACTATTTCATGTTTGTTGCAGTTGTTTCAATATAACCAAAAACTCCAAACTGGTATATCCGTATCACATTTACCCAAAATCAATTTTTCTGTCACAAAAAATCCTTAACTGATACACCGTGCCACATTTACCCCCAAAATATCCTAGGGTTACCATAAGTTAGGATAAATGTGATATGTATATATTAGTTTGGGGTAAATGTGGTACGAGTGCACCGGTTTGGAATTTTTTGTGGCACAAAAATTAATTTGGATAAATGTGGCACGAGTGTACTAGTATAAGAGTTTTGGTGACACAAAAATTAGTTTGGGGGTAAATGTGACACTTGTATACTAATTTGGAGTTTTTAATGATTGCAAGTATTCAACAGTTCGAATGCGTTTAACTAATCATTTCGTCTTACGACAGTCCAAATATTGGTCAACTTTGCTTATTTGCGGGAAAGAAATCATAGCACTCCAAATTCAATTTGACTAAAAAACTACTCACATTACTGTACGAGGAATTCAATGATTTCATGCTTTTAGTGCAGCTTCCTCATATTGCCTCTTCTCATAATGAAGTCTAATTATGAAAGTATCTGGTCGAAATTAGATATCTCACACATACATATGAGATTAATTATAGGTTTAGATTTTGTTAATATTATTTGCATGAAAGGCATGTAAACATACGATGCATACCCCCTCGTTTTGTGTTTTTACCATATTTGGAGGGCAATCAATTTTGGGCTTATAGAAGGAGGCCATAAATTCCTTGCAATATTTTTTTAAAAAATAATTGGACAATAATAGGAATTACAGTAACAATTATGAATATGTTCATTTTTGCTTCTCCGACCACTAGAACAACCATATTAAGTCCATGGCACAAGTATAACTCAGCAAGAAATATGTGTGAAATCGATCGATATAAGAAGCCACTTGCTGATCCCATATATAGCCCGACAAAATTGTACATATAATAATTGCTGTGAAAGATATTAATCACTAAAACTCATTCTAGAGATTTCGTATAAAAGGAAAAGAATCCATAGGATATTGACTCCACTTGTTAATTAATCAAACAACACAATGTTTTTTTTTATCACTTTAAGTCTTTAAGGATTTCTATTTTTTTTTATTTAACGACTTCTATTTGAAAAGAAAGATATGCACAAGAAAACATAATTATAAAGAAAAATATGTTGACCCATCATATCATTGGCGTTATTTTATGCGACGCTAGATGTCATTGATTCAATTATTCTTCACCTATGTTGTGAAAATGCTTTATGTTCAATTCACAAATGATAAATGTTCTGAAATTTACTCTATCAATAATAAAATAAAACCATCTCAACATACTGCGAGGCACACCTCACATATATTTGGTATGTAATTTGGCTCCATGACTGGGGAGGGTGGGCTCACATAATTAGCCACTCATTACCGAGCTAAGAACGTCACGAATGGAAATGGCATAGATGGTAAGGTAAAAAGTCTTAAAACTCTGGCCATTAGTAATTTAAGAGTCCCAAAGATCAAATTTTTAACCTATCTTTTACATCTTCCTCATCTAAGAGAAATACAATCATCTAAATCTCTCCGGCAAGGAACAAAAGTTGCCGCCGGTGACGACTCTGGTCAATTTCCGACCAAGGTACTTATTCACTCTATGGACTGTACCATTTTTATTGCAGGTGTCCTCATTTTACCAATTTCCTTTGAAAATGTGTGAAACATTTGAAGTATGGCTCAAATGTGCATGTCGGAACCTCTAAAGCTTCAAAATTCATTACGATGGTCTTGATCTTTGGTCTTTGCACGTCCCTACAACATGTCTCTCTCTCTGAATATATTACTCATTGCACGTTGGTTTGATCGGAGGTTTTAACCTTTGTACATGGGTGCACAGTTTTTTGTGTGGTGGGCTAGCTTTTGTTCTTTTTCCTGGAGTAAATCTGCGAGTTCTACTTGAAATTCCATACATGGCAGTAAAATTTTGATCTTTTTGATGGTTGATGCAGCGTACTTCAACCCCGAGGTGATACAACGGTGTAGTCGCTTCTCCTCGCAAGTCTTCCAGGCAAGAAAAATGTTAGTGGTCTTTGAACTCCCAGTGAACCTTTTGTCTTCTGAATTTACTGTTGAATTCTGTTATTGGATCGTGGCTATGTTTACTTAATCAAGACTTCGAAGTAGTGGGCTAATGATGCGCAGTTAGTCTAATTATGTGGTATGTATATACGCTGAAATGGAACATTTTCAATAGTCTTGTGACACTTAAACATACCATGATGTCGTTGCGTTGCGTGACACACACGCATCGTCTCTGAGCACTTCTTTCCGTATATTGTAATTAATGATGTCGGTTCATCGCGAACTTACTGGAAGTTTCACTTGCTGGGATTATCTCATCACCTGACTAGAGGGGGTGGAAACGGCAATTCAAACCAAGTTGGAGATGTGAAAACAAGATAATCTACGATCTCGGACAATCACTATCCCATATTGTTGGATCTGATGAGCTGCCTACAACTTTTCCGTTACGAAACTAAATCTTAGATTCCTCTTGAGGCCTATGAGACTTTCTTCAGATCATTTATCTTCAGTTATATGTCCAGGAAGATAAGATCATGGCTTGAACACATCAAACAAGTACATACAGATCTTTCTTAGGCTTATTTTCGTATCTTCAAGTACCAAAAATGCCATGTTCCTGCCTGCCTCCGATGGTTTATCTAGCTGACTTGATCAGACACTGTATGGAAGCGCAATGATGAGAGCCAAGCCCGCTAGAAACCTAACTTCTGAAAACTTCCCCTATTTCCACTCCTCTCACAATGAGAATTGGTCCAACTGTCCTATCTGATTTTTCTTACCCTCCTTCATCAATTCTTCACATGAAAAAGGATGTTGCCAGACACTTGATCCTTATCAGGAGACTGACTTTGATGGGGAAATTTCTAAACTTGCACACATGATACTTTGAAAGAGATCTAAATAGCATAAATGGATCTGTGTTCCCACTCCAGTTAAATCATAGAGTAGCCAAGTCCCTGATCTCATCGCCGGTCCGTTTGTGCATACATGGGAAGAATCTAGAAATGGAAAGGCTGAGATTATATGGAGAAAACTTGTCTAAACTCAAATCCTCAAGCTCTAGCAGGGTTTCATCATGATTCAAATTTGTTATGCTCCAACTCTCTAAATTCATTTCAAAGTTGATGATTACAGAACGTGTAAGCCATAAATTGTTGTATCTAGCAATATCATCTAGAGGGGTTGAATAGGTGATTCTGAACAATTTTGAAACGAATTGCAAAATTTAAACGAATTCAAAATATGAACAGAATAAGTTCAGTAGCAAGACGTGCAAAATTCTAAATGCAACAAAGAGAGTTTTTGAGTAAAAGAGAATGGTTCGGCTTTAGCAAGCCTACGACCACTCTCTCACGATGACAGCCGATTGGCTGGATTCCACTATATGAATTGTTGAAAGCTTACAAGAGATGTCTCACTTAGCACTCTTACAAAGAACCTCTCAAAGATATAATTTTGAGCACTCGAGAACAAGAGAATGTGAATCTGGATAACTCAGTACTTTGGAATTCTAAGTTCTTGATCTCTTCCGCAACAGTCACCATTGATCTCCCTTTATACTCCTTCGACCTTGAACTAGCAGTTACCAAGGTCCTTCAAAGGATTGCTCCTCAATCGCTGATTGAATTCCACCAATCCTGATTGAATGAGACTATATCAAGGAAGTTTTAGTAGCCGTTGGAGTAGAGTTTGAACCCTTCAGATTCAGTCGCCCATACAACTAAATCCTTAGTTTCCATAAGTAAAGTTAATCCAAATCTCCAAGATATCTTGTTCTTGGAAGGTAATATCCAATCGAGAATATTCTCCTGATTTGATTGGAAAATAATCCAGTCAATCAAATCTTACAGACTTCCATAAATAAGGCGGCCAAACTGGAAACCTACCAATCCTGGGTCTTTAGAATCTAGCCAAAAGATACTGCAGAATCTGAATATAATTCAGAAGCAGTTTTCAGAAGAATAAAAAGACTCTCTGAATCTGAATAGATTAGAACTGTGACTCTGAGTTTTAATAAAGTCCTTGTTGACGTGTCACATAAGTCTTCTTGAGATTTAGTCTTCAGAGGCAACACCTTCCTCTCTCTGAATAGAAGACTTCAACTATCTCAAAAGCAAATATGTAATAACTACACATTGAGTCTAAATGCCAGATTTGGAACAATACAAGCTTATGTTCACGTGTTCATTCCTGCAATAAAGGTTTATTTGCATTAACCAGATTCTTTCTGAACAAGGTAAGTTTTGTCAAAATCAAAATATACAGAAGGAAGGTTTTCTCAACAATCTTCCCCTTTTTGATGATGACAAAACTTCCTCAATAAAGGTAGATTATGAAAAATATTTGTTTAGACTTTAAGCTCAGAACAGTTTTCATCAAAATATAAACTTCTAAGCCATGTGAAACCTTTTTAAAAAAGAAGAAGAAGAAGTACATCTGAAAAAAATTATCAGTGTAATATATGCAGAGTGGAAGAATATCACCGTATGTCGTTTTTAGCGTGATACTTCAAAATAACTTGCAAAATAATTTCTTTCACGATAAAGATGACTTGCAATGACTTGCAATTGCGTTATGCGTTTGCATTTGTATGTGTAATTCCTGTAATCCTGCAAATAGAGATAGCTTCTCCCCCTTTTTGTCATCAGCAAGTAGGAACAAAATAGTAACAAACCATACAAATATTATTAAGCTAGCAACATAGTCAGACCATAATAAGGCCATGACAGAATATGTCCACAAAAACAAGACAAATATCAAACATCAACATCCGATGATAACAAAAGAAAATCAAACATAGGCTATTTGAAAAACATTTTTCAAGAAGACGGGGGTTGGGTTGGTTTTGTCGAAGAGGAGGGAATATCAACTTGCTCCTTATCACCCTTCTGAGCATCTCCTTCGGGCCTGCTTTGATTCGCTCTGCTTGATTCAGCAAGAAGTGCGGCGAAGTCTTTAAGGGCTTTCATTTCTGGAAACTCCTGACTGATTCTCTCATCTCTAATCAGTGTATAGGTATCAAGACTTGCCATGTGAGTGCAGAAGAGGCGGCAATACTTGTCAAGTATGTCCTGGAATGTGCTCAGCTTCCTCTCAAGAAACTTTTCCATTCCATCCAGCCTATGAAGCATCTCAACCTGAAGTTTTTCGACATTCTTCTGAACCAGACTCTGTAGTGACTTCGTATTCAGCAGTTCTTTAATAAAAGCATTCAAGGTCTCTTTTGGATTCAGTTTCGTAGCATGAGTCTTAGTTCTTTCCTCACCCTCCATTTGAGCCTTTCCCTTAGAGGTTGAATCCAAGACGCGCTTCAGAATACTCTCCCCCTGAATTCGAGAAATGGCTGCATCTGAAGTCTCTTTAGCAACAACAGATTCAGTTTCAGAGGGTGGCTCTTCAGAGATCTTCTCTGCAGGATGCTCCTCCCGAGCATCAGATTTCTCACTTCTGGGTTCCTCAGCAGCTTTCTCATTGTGAACAACATCAGTATGAATTTCTTCAGTCTGATCAGCATCTGTCTCCTTAGGTTGTTCCTCAGCAGCAGATTCATTTTGGTTCTGTACTAGAGTACAGGCATCTACATTCTGTGGTTGTTACCCCTGAATCTGTAGAGTATCTACAGTGGACTCATCACCTGTGACAGGGAATTCACCCACCTTGTCAATCTCCATGTCCTCGGATGATGATCTCTTCTTCTCTCTAGCAACCAGAACATCAATGGTTGTTTTGTCATCCAACTGGTCTTCCCATACTGCAACATACTCATTTGTAGCCATTTGTGCTTCTTTTTCTGCCCTTTCGGCAGTTGTCTCTTCTGCTTCCTCTCCACCTACATGAGTCTTAGGAAGGTCTTGTTCTTTGTCCTTAAGAACCTCCTACTCATGCGTCTTACCAGTATCGTCATCTTCTCCCTTCGGACCATCATCATGGTCATTCTCGTTTGACTTGACACTTGAAGTGTCTACATCCGATGCAGTTGGAGTCCTTTCCTCATCTTCTCCTTATCGACACTTGATTTTTGGTCAGAGAATTCATGAAAAATCCATAAAAATTCATAAAATTACGAAATCAACTTTGGAAGCCTTGGCCAAGCCTAAGGATCCATATTTGAACAAAAAATAATTTTTCATATTTTTTCGCACTTTTTTAATATTTTCGAAAAATAGGAAAATACTTGAGAAAATCAAGAAAAATAGCATTTGAGGCCACAAAAATAGTCAATATTTTTATTTTAATTCCCTTTTCATTTTGACCCTTTAAAATTTTGAAAATTTGATTCAGGATTATACACTCCTTCATTGGGCATAATCTCGAATTAATTCAAAAAAATTTCATTTTAGCCCTTTAATTTCTCATTTTTACATTTTTGGAGTCGTGACATCCCACTATATTACCGAAAATTACAATTTAGTCCAATTGTTCAAGGGATTGCTCAATTTTGGCAAAAAGGACCAAAATTGCATAAATTTCTTTCAATTTAGTCCCTAGATTCGGTCAAAGCGAAATTAAAAATTCTCCAAGGACTAAATTGAAAATCCAAGCCCGTCACCCTCTAGTTTTCAACCTTCCGGATCGATTGGTGGTGGTGGTTTGGTTCAATTTGGCCGTTTAGGGCTTGGATTTCTCAAAATCAATTCTCGGGTCGAATTGAAATTTGGGGCTTTCGTATAATTCCTTGTGCATTTTGGGAAAAATCACATTTTCTAATAGAATTCATTCTTCTAAACCCAATTATGTGATTAAATTTGACGAATTCCCAAGATTTGTAGGTTAATTTTGAAAAATGAGATCAACCGGGTTTGCCGGGTCAGATCGGATCCGACCCAGCGACTCGACCGAACTCCTTCCCCATTTGGCCTTCCCGTGTGATTTGAACCATTTTCAGGACGAGATTCAACATCAAAATTGAAGGGTCAATTGGCCATGATCGAAGGAGCTTGGGGAGAGGTTTTGTCCACCACTTCACTCCGCTCCGATCGGGCCAAGTCTCGCTGCCTAGGACTGCCGGAATAGGGCTGGGAAGCTCAGTCAATGCCACAGCAGTTTGCAAAAGTCAACTTTGACACTTGCCGTCCAAATGCGTGCCCAATTCATGCACGTTGGAGATGCAAACGGAACCAGACGGAATCCCTATCGTCTCCGGCGTCATTCGGGCCATTTGGCACGTGGTCTCACGTGCGGAAGTAAGTCGGTGGGTGTCCCCCGTGCGCGCGCAAACTGATTCAAATCATATAAAGGCCATTCCACGCGTTTTCGAGGAAGAGAGGCTCATTCTGTTACTCAGAGCTCAATAGACTAGAGAGAGAGAGAGTGAGAGAGAGAAGAGAGATCTCTACGACGCCATTATAGCAGCTCGGAGCTTGGACTGTACGAGCCTGGCTGAGGAGTCTCCAGCCATATCCAGCCGCGCCACCACCTTTAGAAGCTTCCCTAAGCTCTAAGGAGTCAATTGCCGTCGCTCGTGTTGCTCGGCGATCACGACAAAAGTAATTTCAAACTTCAAGCTTCCTCTCTGTGCTAGTATGGCGAAGCCTGCCTCCGACTTCGATTCTTGCAATTAGTTGAGGCGTTTTACTCCATTAACCATTCTAAGCATTGTCGCATCTTTTTTTTGCATCAATTTCTCGATCTGTCGCGACTAGGCTAGCTAAATCTAGAGATTGAAAGCTCGATCGAAGCTTGAGGTAAGTCTTCTTAACCTGCTGTGATGCTGCCTTGAACTTTAATTGATCTGTTTTGCTTGAATCTACACGTTTGAATCGCCAGGGGAGCTCTCGGTGCGAGTTCGATTTCTCGTGTCATAGTGAATGAAATGCTTTGATTTTTAGATATGTTGATCTGTGCGTCGAGACGAATCGATCGGGACCGATTTCGTCTCATTTGGTTGAGGTTTCACCATTGGATGATGCCGGAGAGTTCTCGGCCGTCCATTCTATGTCGTCGTGAGGTAGGAGACGAGTCTAGTCAGCATCCGCTGACTCGGTCAAAGTCTAATGTGGAACTGACGTGGCACCACATGGCGTGCCACGTCAGCTTGGCCATTATAATCATTTTCTGATAATAAAAAATTATCCAGATCGGACAGTGGGTATTTGGCCACGTGTCGCGATCTGGATTTTTTTAAAAAAAATAAAAAAAACACTTCCCAATTTATAAATCATTTTCAGAAAATAAAAAAATCAGTTTGATCGGACGGTCGAGAATTAGTCTTGCCGTGCGATCGTGGCCATAGATGTTAGTATGCAGATTGAACGATCGAGAGTTAGTCTCCCCGTTCGATCTTGACCGTTGGTTCCAGTAAGTAGATCGGACGATCTAGATTTGGTCTTCGATTCAATATGGGCTGTCCATTCTAGTATGCGGATCTGACGTCTATGTACAAGCCACGTAGCCCATTCTGGATAGTCGGATCGCGCGGTTTAAATAATTTTTTTTTTCAGAAAATACAAAAAATTGGAAAAATTAAAAAATAAATAAATAATTCAAAATCGGTGTCGTTTTGGGTCTACTCGAAGTGGGTTTGACCCGAGTCGGGCTCCCGAGTCCGGTTAATCGGGTTGACCTGGTCTGAAAAATCATTAAAAAATTTAGAAAAATAAATAAAAAATTCAGAAAATCCAGAAAATTCATAAAATATAGGAAAAATTCATAAAATAATTCTAAAATAAATCAAAAAAATTCCTAAAAATCATGAAAAAAGGAAATAACCATATTCAACTGGTTTGACCCATTTTCATTGGTTTTGGGTTCCCGAGCCTTCAAAAATGTATGTTTTACCCCTTTGGACACTTTGTCCCAAACTACCCCTGAACTTCAAAGATGCATTCTCTAAGCCGTTAGGGCTTCACTAGGCATGCCATGATATGATTGTGATGCGCTTTATCTGCACGTTCATGATTGCCTTAATTTCCGCATTTTTGATTCTTGACTGTGATTGATAGGCTCAATTCCCATCTACATGTTTCCCTAGACATTATGTCTTACCTTACCTCTCGAGACATATGCATGAAATCTTAGGTTAGAAAATCGATCAACTTAGGTACCGAAAGGGCGTCGATGATAATCTCGACGTAACTAAGTCCTCAGACCATTTTCTCTAGTTTTCGCAGAATGGAACGGACGCTCCTGACCGCTCGATAGGGTTTTCGATCATAACCTCCAAAAAATGATTGGTGGCGACTCCGTTGGCATGTACACTACTCACATGTCACGCGACCACACTAAAGGTCGATCATGATTTTAAAATTTCCTTCCCGTTGCGATTTGGGTAATGGGCCTTGGGAGGGGCCTGCGTTCGAAATCCATCCATTGCGAGTTGGACGATGATGATCCATTAACCCTCATCCCAATCCCGCACCTCGAGATCGCGGAGGGTCGCGACAGACTGGGGACTCTGCTGGGGACTTTAGTGGACTTGAGCCGATTAAAAAGTTGATTGTTTTTCTAATCTAATCTTATGCAGATGCGCTTGAAGGTGAGGTACGCCCCCTAATGAATGTGTTAAATGTTGATGCAGATGGGAGTCATAAGGGGTGGCGTCTATGCTGACTTGTTTTATGCAAATATGGTGTTTGGGGTTGATTGTTTACTTTCTGCATTGTTGAAGCGCTGTTTTGATATCAAATGTTGTGCATGAACTTGCATATCCTGAGGATCACGACACCTGCACGCACAAGCACCTAAACCCAAACTGCGAACACCCTTTTAGGTCACCATAGATAGGGATTGGTATGCAAAGCTCTCGCGTTTGATTGCACTTGAGTTAACCATATTCAATCCCACTCGTTATCCATATTAGTGATTCTACCCTCTTGCGTTTGATTGCGCTTGGGGACGAATTTATTAAACCGGATAATAGGAAACTTTCTAGGTCCATACCTTATCCCTTTTTGATTTCTAGAGTCAAACCCCCACTTGTCTCATGCGCATGTGAATGGAAGGTTGGTATACCTAAAACCAAAACCAAAACAAAAAAAAAGAGGGTGTATCTGGTTGGTAAAGCTTTCTCATGTTAATCTTGTAATTCATTTTTCATACATAGCATGCATATCATGCATTTTATCATCTTGAGCGCATTGCATGTCATTTGTGTAATCACTCGGATGCTTGATCTGAAAGCCATCGTTTATAAATAGATCATAGATGGATGCCTCGAGAAAGTCGAAGATTCCCGAGTTACTCACATATGAGCGTAAGGTGGTGCGACATCATACTGATGAGCCCGATACATTGCTAGCATATCGCTTCGTGCGAGGGAGAGAGCTCACTGGGTGCAACCTCACCCGGAACGAGAATTGTTTCTATACCCGGAGTGCACGCTACCTGGAGCATAAACATGGAAAAGCGAGATTTTTGGCGGCACTTAGGAAGATAAGGAAGGGACGACGTACGCTCCCAATGAGAGAGGGATCCCCTATCAAAGATTTCGAGATCACAGAGATATCATCTGACGAGGAGGATGGCACTGCTGATGATCACCCCTCACCTCCCGGTTTAGTGGAGATTTCTTCTGATGAGGAGATTAGTTCGGATTAGCTGATTCTAGAGACTTGGGGCATCCCTAGTTATCACATTCCCTTGGTTTATACTTACATTTCTAGCCATCATGTATTAGGTTTCCCTCTTTTGGGGGTCTTGTGTTCTATATCCCTAGATCTGATTGTATTAAGGACCTTTTGGAGTTGTATTTGGTCTACTGGACTCTTTTATGCGTTTTTATCATGGGAATGTGATTATGGCTTCCATTTCAATCATTTGAGAGATTCTAATTAATTGCATAATTTCTTTAGGAGAAATCTGGTTTAAAACTCCTTATTTGGCTTCTTTTGATCAAATAGGAGCCTTTAACCCTTATTTCACCAAAAGAAAATATGAAATTGAATTATTTCACATTCATAACATTTACACCACATCCCTATACATTTGTCATCCTAATCCGTGATAATTGACTCTAGGATGCCTTTTCGCATATCTTAGGCTAAATAGGAAAATTGGATATCAAGATCATTCCGGTCCCACATACGGAACTCTGAGCATGGTGGAACTGCCTCAATCCGACCAATCAAGCATATGTCGAGGAGCATTTGGGACACTTAGTAGAGCTTATCGAAGTGGATTATCAACCCGCTCTTATTCAAGCCTTGGCGAGGTTTTGGGATCCTGACACTTTAACCTTCAACTTCAGAGGTTTAGAGATCACACCGACTCTCGAGGAGTATACCGCTATTATCGGAGTGGATTTTGATGAGCATATTGTGCAGGCCCTCTTGGGAAAGATTCCACCCAATCCCTATCCAAGTTTCTCCGCCTCAAAACTTTCGAGATAAGAGAGGTCTACAAATCCAATTCTGGCAAGTTTATCCATCCGTTCCTATATAACAATTACTCTTCTCTCCCAATCAACACCGGTCATAGTGCTGGTAAGGTGTTCATCCTAGCCTTCTTTGCATTTGTCTTATTCCCTACTTTCGAAACTACATTTGACCCTTGCATGGTTCATATTGCTCAGCAAGCTTGTTATCGTTGGAACTACTCCTATATGATCTTAGCTGAGACCTTTCTTTCCCTAAACCGTTTCTAATTCGCCAAAAGGGCACTTTTCAAGCATCTAGTAGTCTTCTCCGTATGTGGTTCGTTTCTCACATCAAGACCTTCAACCTTCGCGTCGAGTGTTATGAGATTAGTCGACACATTCATCCACTTAGATCCATTTTGAAATGCCAATCCTTTGTCTCGAAATTCTCCTTTAAGAAATGGTCTGATTTCCTTGAGGGTCTTGAACCAAAACAGCTTCGATGGCGATTAACTTGGCTGAGGATATTGGAGGCCCGTATTACTGGGATAGATGGAAATCCTATCCTGCTATTGGGTTGCACGGGTGGAATTTCTTATTACCCAATTAGAGTTGTGAGACAATTTGGGATGTTGCAAGAAGTCCCACTAAAGCTATGTCTTGGAATCTTTGCCTTTGATCTCCCGTGCAGTGAGCTCACCAAGGAAACTAAGGCGTTCTATCAGGCCAAGGTTGATCTCATAATCCACGCATTGAAGAATTTCCCTACAAGAAGTGGAATGGTCCGATCATCTTGATGATGAGATGAATATGCACATTTCTTCCAAGGAGTACATCAAGCTGTTTATTGAGTATCGACAATCTCTGGTTGAGCCATACATTTCGAAATATGTGATTCCCCAAGAGCCTGATGTGGAGCCATATGTACCTGATTACATTTCTCTCATGAGCCTGGAGTGGAGCCGTATATACCTGAAGACGTAGGACCGTTATCCCTCGAGGAGGAAGACCCTTACATGTGGGACTTGGAAGGATAAGAGGACTTTGGGAATGCCTTAAATCCTAAACGTCCTCGGATTGGATAGTTGATTCTCTCCATTTAGTTTTAACATGCGAATGTGGCATTTTAGGGCCTTTGAACATTTTCGAGAGTTTTGGGTTGTAATGAACTCACCTCATTTTCATCTATGCATATTCAGAATATCTTGCACAATTTAGTAAGAAACAATTATCACGGATTGTATCCCTCTTTAATAGCATGGTTGTTTGTGATAAATGAGGGAAAAGACCGTTTATGTGAGGCTAAGGCTCACAGATCGGCCCTTCTTTTCATTAGCCTCAAATAAACATGATATCGAAGATGTTCTCAAAATCTGAATTCCCTTTATCCTTAATCTTGATTCTGACTTACCACTTGGAGCACAGGTAATTTCTAAACACGATGACTTGTAGGAAGGCTCATTTATTAAGAATGGAGCAAGAGGAACTAGTTCCTCGCATGGTGAATTTAGAAACTCAAATGAATACCGTGGCTACAATGGTAGCAGAGATGAAAGCAATGTTGATCACCAGCCAGGGTAAATATCCGGTGACCCCGGATGCCAATCAGACTGCATAGCCGAGTTCCTCTACTGAGTCGGAGGTCAATCAGACATCTAATACGGATCCTAATCCGAAAAAATAAGCCCCACCTAAGAATTCCCCAATTGTCATAGATCTAGAAAATAAAGAGAAATCGATAGCTAGAAATGAAGAAGGCACAAGGAGATTAGCCAAGATAAAAGAATGTTTGAGCAGCTAAGGATATGAACTGGCCCGTTTTGATAAAATATCCCCTTTCGCGAAAATAGAAGTTCCGCTTGACTACAAAGAACCAGAGTTCCTCCAGAAGTATAATGGGATAGGTTGTCCCTGGGCCCACCTGAAGTACTACATGTGCAAGATGGCGCACCACTCAGAAAGCATCCCATTTCTAATGAACACGTTTCGAGAGAGCTTAGCTGGCGTCGCCCTGGCCTAGTTTATTGAATTGGATCTGGAAGACTATGATGGTCGGGAAGATCTAGCAGAAGATTTCTTACACCAATACAAGTTCAACATTGCGACGGCTCATACTAGGGAGGACTTATTGAGAACCATGAAGGGTAAAAATGAGGTTATGCACACCTATGCTCAAAGGTGGCGAGCTATTGCGACACAAGTAAAACCAACAATTTTAGAAGAAGAGCTCATGGACTTATTCTTGAAAGCACTGCCATATGAGTATTTTGAGAAACTGAACACCTTGGGATGCCAAACCTTTGCACATTTGATAAAAGTTGCAAAACGACATGAGTGGGCCATGCGGGAAAAATGTATACCCGAGCCGTCTTTTAAACGCCAATATCCTATCCAAAAGGAGCGAGAGAGCTCAGGTGACATCGCCTTTATACCCAACCCTCCAAGGCCTAAGAAGTTCCCAAACTCCACCTCTACTCAAGGTGGTGCCTCGTGGTCGGCTTCGAGGAAGTTCGAGACTAAGAAGAAATCCCCACCATTTTTAACACCGTTACGATGTCCGTTGTCCAAACTATTGCCCATGCTACTAGAAGGGCGACTAGTTACTAAGGAGCCTCCAAGATCCAACCCGCTTAGATTTCTAAGATTTGATGAAACCTAGTCATGCGCATACCATATGGGCGAAAAAGAACATAAAGTGGATAATTATCTCGCACTAAAATACAAAGTGCAGATCTTGATCAACGGAAGAATCCTGGAGTTCGATAAGACAAAGCTGAACATCCAACAAAACCCTCTACCGGAACATAAGGAAGTAAATGCTATTTTAGGTAGAGACGACACTGACAAGCTAAAGTTTATGGTAGACTTGGTTAAGCTACATGAGATACTGATAGTAGCTTCGGCATACCCCGTTGAAAGGGATGCCTCAAGAGAAGAAAAAATGCTCTGTTTGAGAAAGTTGGCTAGTTTGGGAATGATTAATGAGATTGATGGCTCCATGACTGATGGTATGTATTCAAAGATTGATTTATCCTCCGAAGAATTCAGTATAGAGACTGATGATGGAGACTCATGGAGAATCCCCTTCAAACATGTATTAGGTGATGAGAATGCTATAAAGGAGACAGAGGAAGAGCTAGATGAAGAGGAAATTCGTTGCAAGAAAGCTCATCAAGCCGACAAGAGGTTTTTGCAAGAGGCCCTAAAGAGAGGCGATATCGTTGACACGCTGGGTCAAGACAGCGGGGGATATAACTTTCAGGTACTTTACTCGCCTCCACCAAGTTTCTTCTTCAAATCCGAAGATATTGTCCCGGATGGCTGGGACGACATGGATGATCTTGTAGATGACGGATGGGTCTGCGCGATTGATGAAGATATTCCCGATGGTGACAATCGTGTGAAAGAAGAAGGGAGTCTGGAGGCCCATGATCGGCTTACTACTTTGGAAAAGGAATATGGACCATTTGGTCTTGATGATATATGAGCTGTCTTGCATAGTGGCCAACATCAGTGTCCCGCGAAAGGAGGAAAACTACCATATGCTGGAGCTAAGGAGAATGGTTAAATGGCAAACCCGTCGATTGGCCAACCTGAAGGAGCAATCTAAGGATCTGGCCAATATGATATCGAAACTAAAAGAGTTCATTGCTCGAGGAAGAAATGCAGCACCCCATCGAATTGATCAAATGGTGACGTTCCCACAAAAGTTTGACGGTACAGGGTGTCCTTTGGATCACATCTCATATTACCTCCATAAAATAATTGGTTATCATGAAGACGATCAATTTCTCATCAATAACTTCAAGCACAGCTTGATTGGACCGGCTTTATACTGGTATTAGTTAGTTGACCTAGATTGGGTCTTGGATTGGGAAGATTTTTCAGAGCAGTTCATGAGACGGTTTGAGGCTAATCTGAAGCTCACTTTCATAAATAGTGATTTGGCCTTTATTACCAAGGAGGAAGGTGAGGATTTCAAGGTGTTTGCACAAAGGTGGAAGATACAGGCTGCACAAATTTTACCTCCACTTTCGGAAAGGGAGCTTGTGGGGTATTTTCTAAAGGCTTTACCTCAAGAGTATTCCAACCATATGTGCGCATATGAATTCCAATCTTTCGAGCACCTAGTGAGCATTGGTGTAAGGCATGAAGGTATCGTTCGGAGAAATAAGGCTAAAAGTGAAAGGGAACATAGCAGCATTTCTGATGAAGGCTTATCTCATTTGAGACCATATGGCGGTTACAACTCTGAAGAACTAGACGATGATGACCTTATTAGGATGGTGGAGACAAAAACTCCCTATGTGATCAAGTTAGATGAAGTGGATAGCTAGTGCATACTTGGAAATGATCCCGTCGAGCATCTGGTGATAACACTGTCCGGTATGGATCTGGATGAAATCCCAACTGCACCAAAGGAAGAAATCAAGCCAGTTGTGATAAAAGTCCCTCTAGTAGAGGAATACAATTCGAAGGCGGTACCATGGGACTATAGTACAAGTGAAATAGATGCCGTTACGAGATTTGGAAGGTGTTATGCGCCTAGAGAGGGTGAACCCGAGAAAAGATTAGTGACGAGAGAAAACGCTGAGCAGTTGCAATCTGTGGTAAGAACAAGCAAGTATGAGATCATAGAGCAGTTACAGAAGATGCCAACGCAGATCTCCCTATTGGATCTCTTCATAAACTCTAAGAAGCACAAGAATGCCTTGATGAAGGTATTGGGTGAGATACAGGTGCCTGAGACAATTAACGAAGTACAGTTGGAGGACATTGTGGAAACAGTGCTATTGAAATATCAGATTAAGTTCTCAGACGAGGACTTTCCTATAGAGGGACGGGCTCAAAATAAAGCCCCTTATATCTCAGTCAGGTGCCACGGAAAGGCAGTGTCTCGTGTATTAGTGGACAATGGATGGATTGATAATTTGACCATAAGGATTGACGAGGGATAATTGTGAGCCAGTATGGACTGATCAAGGAATGGTTATAGAATGTTTCGTCAATAGTATGCAATCGGATCACGGGTGACTTCGCTTGACCATTGTATGGATTGCGAATGATCCTAAACCAATTCCTAATGATCGTGTATATTGGAACTAGAGATTGATCCCTCGCAATTACATGACAACCGAGGTCGTCCATGGTTCGAGAAAACTTAGTCGTGGATTGAAGTCGAATCAACCACGGGTCGAATATGTGTAACTCCTAAAAGCCGCCCGTTAGTTTGAGATATTCTAAAGTTGCAATCGATCGATCTTGATCATGAAGTAGAATCCGAATTTGGGTATTGAACCTTCGAGGGTCTCAAGACTAAGTTATTGGACGTTGCCTCGTTGAGCTTCCTATTTATTAGTTTGTTAGAGACTCTCGAAAAAAGGACTAATGGGCCGAGATTTGAAGCCCGCGAGGAAGTCGGGCCGGGCAAAGGTCCATTGGGCCACAAGCCCAATAGGATTCGACCAAGTGGGCTCAATGAGGCCCAATCAAACCCTAAGCCCAAATAGCCATTCTAAAGCCCATTAAGCCATTCTAAAGCCCAATCCTTATTCTTTCAAGCCCAAATTTGATTTATACAAACCCGTACAAAATACTAGCCCATATACGTGTATAGTACATTTTTCAAAACTTTGTGAAATTACCATTTTACCCCCTTGATGAGAAATGACCAAAATACCCTTCTTGTATTTATGGATTTGAGACAAAGGACCATCATGAATTGACACTTTGGAGGCTTAGCATTGATGAGGGGATTTAGTGAAGCTTGGGGATGAGGTTTCAAGAGGATAAGCTCTCATCTCTCTCTCTCTCTCTCCACCATCGGCCACCTCTCTCTCCCTTTTCTTTTTTCCTTTGGCCAGCACCTCCACTAGCCACCGCAGCCCCAGTTTGTTGCTGTTTTTGCCGGTCGAAGCTCCCCCGAGCGCTGCCGTGGCCCCTTGTGGCCGTACGTGACCCGTTCAAGCTTTTTTCGCCGTCGGTTCGAGCTTCGTCGACGCTGACCAGTCACTTCAGTTATGTGCAGCTATTGTTCTACCGTCTAACGTCGTCCCGTGTTGATTTTGAAGCAAGCCACACATAGCCCTCGTAGTCACCGTCAAGCCCATGTCTTCGGATTAGTCGTCGAGTGAGTTTTCGCCCTCATCCCTCAATTAGTAGGTTAAACTTGATTAGGATGTGATTAGATTAGATTACGTATGTTTAGTGCTAATTAAGTAAGGATTAATTGATAAGCTATCATGTTTATGCGATAAGCTATCATGACTTTTGCGATAAGCTATAGTGGTTTACTATCATGGTTTGGGCGATAAGCTATCGTGGTTTGAACGATAGGCTATCATGATTTGGGTGATAAGCAATCATAGTTTGAACGATAGGCTATCGTGATTTGGGTGATAAGCTATCGTGGTTTGGGCGATAAGCTATCGTGGTTTGAATGATAGGCTATCGTGATTTGAGCGATAAGCTATCGTGGTTTGAAGTGATAAGCTATCACCATATAGGTGATAAGCTATCACTAATAGATGATAAGCTATCGCTATCGCTATTTAGGCGATAACCTATCAGTTTATTATATATTTAATATTTTCTTATTAAATAATTAGATTTTTGAAAATTAAATATTAATGTTTTATTAATATTTTCAGGTAGTTCTAATATTAATTTGTGTTAGTTTATGCTCAAATTTGTAATGTTGACATTGCGAATTGCAATATTAATTGAATTGTATAGGAAATTAAATTGAATGGTTATTTTTTATAAATGAATTATGCACGCAATTCAGTTACTGTATTTTTAGCATGAGAGTTGCATTAGTGTGATAGTTGCCCGAATAAGCCGGAAGACCCCCATAGAAAGATGGGCGTGCCCTCGATCGGCCATAATTGATCGAAAGGATAACTGCCCGAATAAGCCGAAAGACTCATGTAGAAAGACGAGCGTGCCATCGATCGACCGTAATTGATCGAATGAGTAATACCTGGTTAAGCCAGAAGACCCCCGTACAGGAACGGGCATGCCCTCGATCAGCCGTAATTGATCGAATGAATAATGCTCGGTTGAGTCGAAAGACCCCCGTGTGAGTACGGGTGTGCCATCGATCGGCCGTAATTGATCGAATGAATGCCTGGGTGGACGTAATGATTGAAAGATATCTGAGTGCATTGAGTATGAGAAGCTGACGGGTGTTCAGTTTGTGTTGTGTACATTTGCATATCATGATTTAAGACGTGTCGGCCGTGTGCCGAGGCAAGGTTCTGTTGCCTATAATTGTGTGATGGCATGCGTGTGAATACTAAACTGTACTGCATGAATTAGGTGCATCCGAGCTGAGTTGACCTCTTAATCGAGGCTTAGGTCGTTAGCTCGCTGAGATTTATCTCATTTGTTGTTGTTTAAATATTTCAGAACCCCGAGCATGAATCGACCACCCTTGCTTACCCATTTTGGCGTGCCCATGGATATGGGTATGATAGTAGTAGAGTATTCGGTGGGACCGGAGAGGTGGTATCAGAAGCACTCAACAACTGTCTAGGTTGACGAGGGGTTTACGTTGTGGCAATCGCATGAGTTTTTAGGCTGATTTATTAAGGAATGGGATGACTTGTTCGGTCCAATTGGAGCCCCTGCTGGTGGCCCCGGAGATGAGGTCTGGAATCTTTTGGATATCCAACATACGGACGGTGCTGTTCCGGATCCGGACACTGGTCCGAGCCACTCAGGATCTGATCCGGGTGGAGAGGAGTCGGACCCTAAGACTTCGCCTGGTTACCACGGCTGGCAGTGAGTGAGCGTGGAGGCAGAGGTCCCTTTTTAGTTGTCATAGTTAAGGCTTGGTGATAGGCACTATATGCCTATCCTTTTGGGGTTGCCCTTTTTGTGTAGCAAAGTAGGTTAACCCAATCACCCCCACCCCTTTTTATACGTGTGGTTCGATGGGGAGCGGCCTTGTGATAGGCGTGTATAAATTGTAATCTCCTCGGGTTAACTATGTATGTAATGTAAATGATTCATTTATTTTCTATCGAATAGTTTTTCCTTCTATCCCTTGCTACGTTTTTGAATAGGGAGTTTTGAGTAAGTTTCTGCATGCGTTTAATTTAAAGATAAAAATAATGGGTCGATGACTAGTCTTGGGACGTCACAATTTATCAACCGAGAAGGGATGTTGGTGCGCCGAGGGGTACGGGGCGTGACATCCCCGTTTAAGTGGTATCAAAGCAATAAACCATGTTTGTCAGCTCGATCCAAGTTTGGTCGTGACCTAGAGTGATAAGGAGCTATAAGTTTTGGGATAGTTCGTGAGGAAAAACAAACCATGTTTGTGATTGAATTACATCTTATTTTATATAAGGTGTTCGTCTGTGGTTCGCTGCTTAAGATTGTTAGCTTGAGTTGGCCATATAGGTCTCTAATTCCTTGATGAAATTATGTAACAGGTTTAGTGAGAATCTTGTGAGATGAGTTACCGAGGAAGAGGAATTTGAGGCAGGCCTAATGCTTAGGCGAGAGCAGCAGAGGAAGCTGACATGGCAAGAGTCCTACGGGCCCTAGAGAATATTAGGAATATGATCGAACAATAGGCCCAGAATCAAGCAGCCACTGCTGCTGTCGCTGCCCCTGCGGCTACCCGCACCTGTTGAAGTCCTGTTGGCTGGGAACGGGAATAGGGATTGACCAATGTATAAGCTGGTTGAGCAGTTTCTAAAGTTGCATTTGTCGAAGTTCACTGGCGCAGGGATCCGGAGGCAGCAACCCTCTGGGTTAGGGAACTAGATAAGGGTTTTGACTTATTGAGGTGTTCCGAGGAAGAGAAGGTAACGTTAGCGATGTGCCAGCTGTAGGGTAACGCTAGCACATGGTGGGAAGCCACTCGAAGGAGAATCTTTCCCGAAGGTATGGTTTTGGTGTGGAATGCCTTCGTGGAAGCCTTTAATGGAAAGTACTTCTCTGATTGCGCAATGGAGCAGGAAATGGCTAAGTTTCAGTGGCTTCGTTAGAACCATCTGTCGGTTGATCAGTACGAGGCAAAGTTTACTGAATTTTCTCAGTATGCACCGAGATGGGTTGAGGACCCGATCGAAAGGGCAAGGAGATTCCGGGATGGACTAAAGCCGAAAATCAGGAACCAACTGGTGCCCTTAAATCTGAGAGATTTTGATGAGCTTTATGAGAGGGCTCAGTTGATTGAGAGGAATATTACCCAGTGTGCAGCCGCATCTGGATTGCGGTTTGTACCTAACTGAGATAATTGTCGGTTCGTGAAGAGACTGATGACTGGAGGAAAGTACCCCATCCCTCCCAACATGAAGAATGGCGTTGGAAAGCCGGCATACAACTCTAATGCTGCGTGTCGATTCTGTGGAAGAAGGCATGAGAATGGCCCTTGCCCAGGCAAGACTGGAGCTTATTTTAATTGTGGACAGCAAGGCCACTTTTCGAGGAATTGTCCCCATTGTCGAATGCCACCTCAACAGCCCCAAGTGGGACAACAAGCTAGGAACGCTCCGTAGAACAATTTGAACCGGTCGCAGGCACAAGGAAGGGTGCATGCTATAGCAAGGAAGGAAGAGGAGGATGTGCCGGGTGTGGTCATAGGTACGGTCTCTTTATGTGATCATCCTGCTTACGCATTATTTGATCCGGGAGCTTCGCATTCGTTTATGTCTGAGCAGTTTGTTAAGTTAGTGGGGCTTAAACCGAAACCTTTAGAAGTGATTCTTTCTGTTACCACCCCACTAAAGGATGAAGTAATGGTTATGGTAGGGTGTCCAGACTGTAAAATAGTTGTTGATGGTAGAGAGGAAATGATAGACTTAGCGGTGTTGGCGATGTATGACTTTGACGTCATCATTAGAATGGATTGACTCACCAAGCAACGAGCTATAATGGATTGTTACCGTAAGGTAATCCAGTTGAATCCATTGAATCGTGCTAGTTAAGAGAAGGATGCCAAGGTTATCTAGCGACCGTGGTTAATTTGTTGGCTGGGGAGCCAAGGCTAGAGGACATAGCTGTGGTGCGTAACTTTCCAAGTGTCTTTCCGAAGGAATTGCAAGGATTACCGCCTGAAAGACAGATTGAGTTTGTGATAGAGTTAGCCCCTAGGACGGAGCCAATCTCTAGAGCGCCTTATAGAATGGCGTTGTTAGAATTAAAGGAACTGAAGGTGTGGATGCAAGAGTTGCTGGCTAAAGGATTCATTCGCCCTATTTCATTGCCATGGGGAGCACCTATGTAATTCGTGAGGAAGAAAGATGGTTCGTTGCGGTTGTGCATCGACCATCGGCAGTTGAACCAAGTGACCATTAAGAACAAGTATCCGTTGCCAAGGATAGACGACTTGTTCGATCAACTGCAAGGGGCTTCAATATTTTCTAAGATAGACCTGAGGACGGGCTATCATCAGTTGAAGATTAAGAAGGAGGATATATCGAAGATGGCATTCCGTATGCGATACGGCCACTACGAGTTTATAGTGATGCCGTTTGGTTTGACAAATGCTCCAGCTGCTTTCATGGATTTAATGAATCAAGTGTTCAAAGCGTACTTGAATCAGTTCGTCATAATGTTCATCGACGACATTCTGGTGTACTCGAAAAGCCTTGAGGAGCACGAGCAACATTTGAGTATGGTTTTGCTAACCTTAAGAGAACATGCACTGTATGCCCAGTTTAGTAAGTGCGAGTTCTGGCTTAATCGAGTAGCTTTTCTTGGTCATGTGATCTCTGGGGAAGGAATCTCGGTGGACCCAGCTAAGATTGAGGCGGTTGTGAACTGAACAAGACCGACGATAGTGATTGAGGTTTGGAGCTTTCTAGTTCTGGCAAGCTATTACAGGCGATTTGTGGAAATGTTCTCTGCGATTACTACTCCTTTGACGCGTCTACTAAAGAAAGAAGCGAAGTTTGAATGGATGGATAAGTGCGAGAGGAGTTTTCAGGAACTCAAGCACAAGTTGACCACCGTTTCAGTATTAACGATACCATCTGGTCTTGGAGGGTATGGGATTTATAGTGACGCATCGTTTAAAGGGTTAGGATGCGTTCTTATGCAACATGGAAGAGTGGTTGCTTACGCGTTTCAACAGCTAAGGCCTCATGAGTCAAACTACCCGACTCATGACTTGGAATTAACTGCGATCGTCTTTTCCATGAAGATTTGGAGGCATTACTTGTGCGGAGAAAATTTTCAGATTTTTACGGACCACCAAAGTCTGAAGTACTTATTTTCTCAGAAAGAATTGAACATGAGACAGCGTCGATGGATGGAACTTCTCAAGGACTACGATTGCGACATCAAGTGTCACCTTGGAAAGGCCAATAAGGTAGTAGATGCGCTCAGTAGAAAGTCCGTCGTCGCGCACATGTTAATTAAGGAATGGACTCTACTCAAGGGAGTACGAGATTCAGAGTTCAAGTTTGAGGTAGGTCACCTCTCGAGTCTGTTGGCTACCCTAAGGATTGAACCAGAGGTGCAGGTTAAGATTAAGACGTTGCAATTGATGGATCCCGTGATTTAGAAGATTCTACAAGAAGCAGATAAAACAAAGCCAAACTTTAATGTGACCGAGGATGGAACGTTGAGGTTTCATGGGCGACTGTGCGTACCTGACAATATGGAACTCCAGGACGAGATTCTGTCAGAAGCACATCGCAGCAATTATAGCATCCACCCCGGTAGTACGAAGATATATCAGAATCTACGTCAGCATTACTGGTGGAGTAGAATGAAAGTTGATGTAGCCAAGCACGTAGCCAAGTGCTTGACGTGCCAACAAGTGAAAGCGCAGCATTGCAAGCCAGGTGGATTGCTATGACCACTCGAGATCCTAGAATGGAAATGGGAACACATCACAATAGATTTCGTGATAGGTCTACTAAGGCGTCAGAGAGGTAATGACTCTATTTGGGTCAGAGTTGATAGACTGACCAAGTCTACACATTTTGTCGCCGTACGAAAAGATTTCTCCATGGATAGATATGCGGAATTATATGTGCGACAGATAGTTCGCCCTCATGGAGTACCGGCGACGATAACTTCGGATCGAGATCCCAAGTTCACCGCTACATTTGGAAAAGTCTTCAAGGTGCCATGGGAATGAAGCTGCAGTATAGCACAGCTTATCATCTGTAGACAGATGGACAATTCGAGAGAACGATTCAAACTCTCGAGGATATGCTACGAGCTTGCGTTTTGGATTTCAAGGGAAGTTGGGAGGAACAACTACATCTCGTTGAGTTCGCTTATAACAATAGCTATCAACAGAGCATTAGAATGGCACCATTTGAAGCTTTGTATGGTAGAGCTTGCAGAACTCCAATATGTTGGGACGAGGTTGGAGAAAGAAGGATTCTTGGTCCAGAGCTGGTGTAGCAATCAGTTGAGGCAGTTAAAGTTATTAGAGAAAGGCTTAAGACAGTCTAGAGCCGTCAGAAAAGCTATGCGGATAAGCGACGAAGGCCCTTGGAATTCCAAGTAGGTGATCACGTCTTCCTCAAAGTGTCACCTATGCGAGCAATGCCGCGATTTGGCAAGAAAGGAAAGTTAAGCTTGAGATATGTTGGACCGTTCGAAATTTTAGAGAGAATTAGAATTTTGGCATACCGTCTAGCTTTGCAGCCGAAGCTGGCTCAAGTACATGACGTCTTCCACGCGTCCATGCTAAGGAAGTATGAGACTGATCCAACCCACGTGCTGAACTATGAAGAAATAGACGTGGACGACAGGGTGTCGTACGTGGAAAGACCAGTATGAATCAAAGACGGGAAAGACCAAGTGTTGTGGAACAAGACGATCCCTTTGGTTAAGATGATCTAGCAACATCATGGAATGGAAGGAGCTACTTGGGAAAGTGAAGAAGTAATGAGACGACAGTATCCCCATCTTTTTTAGTAGTATGGTTGTTGTAAATTTCGAGGATGAAATTTCTTTAAGGGGGAAGAGTTTTGAAATCCTCACATTCGACCCTACTCTTGATGTAATGAAACGATGATTTTAATCGATGCACTATTAGTAATTCTCACTCTAAATTGATCACTCATGAGAGACTAATCAAAGGGGAAAGGCTATTAAGAAATTAAGTACGCACGACTTGAGAACTCAACCATGGATTGATAATTCGACTATAAGGATTGACGAGGGACAATTGTGAGCTAGTATGGACCGATCAAGGAACGGTTATAGAATGTTTCGTCAATAGTATGTAATCGGATCATGGGTGATTCTGCTTGACCATTGTTTGGATTGCGAACGATCCTAAACCAATTCCTAATGATCATATACATTGGAACTAGTGATTGATCCCTCGCAATTACATGACAATCGTGGTCGTCCATGGTTCGAGAAAACTTAGACGTGGATTGATGTTGAATCAACCATGGGTCGAATACACGTAACTCCTAAAAGCCGCCCGTTAGTTTGAGATATTCTAAAGTTGCAATCGATCGATCTTGATCATGAATTAGAATCCGAATTTGGGTATCGAACCTTCGAGGGTCTCAAGACTAAGTTATTGGACGTCGCCTCATTGAGCCACCTAATTATCGATTTGCTTGAGACTCTCGGAAAAAGGACTAACGGGCCGAGATTTGAAGTCTTCGAGGAAGTCGGGCCGGGCGAAGGCCCATTGGGCCTCAAGCCCAATAGGATTCGGCCAAGTGGGCTCAATGATGCCCAATCAAACCCTAGATCCCAAATAGCCATTCTAAAGCCCAATCCTCATTCTTTCAAGCCCAAATTTGATTTATACAAACCCGTACAAAATACTAGCCCGTATACGTGTATAGTACATTTTTCTAAACTTTGTGAAATTACCATTTTATCCCTTGATGAGAAATGACCAAAATACCCTTCTTGCATTTATGGATTTGAGACAAAGGACCATCATGAATGAAGACTTTGGAGGCTTAGCATTGATGAGGGGATTTAATGAAGCTTGAGGATGAGGTTTCAAGAGGATAAGCTCTCTTCTTTCTCGATCTATCTCTCTCTCTCTCTCTCTCTCCACCGCCGGCCACCTCTCTCTCCCTTTTCTTTTTTCCTTTGGCCACCTCCACCAGCCACCATAGCCCTTGTTTGCTGCTGTTTTTGCCGGCCGGAGCACCCCCGAGTGCCGCCGTGGCCTCTTGTGGCCGTACGTGACCCATTCAAGCTTTTTTCGCCGCCGGTTCGAACTTCGTCGATGCCAACCAGCCCCTTGAGTTTTGTACAGCTGCTGTTCGACCGTCTAACGTCATCCCGTGTTGATTTTGAAGCAAGTCACGGGTAGCCCTCGCAGTTGCTGTCGCTCTTGTGTCTTTAGATTCGTCGTCGGGTGAGTTTTCTCCCTAATCCCCCAATTAGTAGGTTAAAATTGATTAGGATGTGATTAGATTAGATTAAGTATGTTTAGTGCTAATTAAGTAAAGATTAGTTGATAAGCTATCATGTTTATGCGATAAGCTATCGTGGTTTGAACGATAGGCTATCGTGATTTGGGTGATAAGCTATCATGATTTGAACGATAGGCTATCGTGGTTTGAAGTGATAAGCTATCATGGTATGAACGATAGGCTATCTTGATTTGGGGGATAAGCTATCGTGGTCTGAAGTGATAAGCTATCACTATATAGGTGATAAGCTATCACTAATAGATGATAAGCTATCACTAATAGATGATAAGCTAGCGCTATTTAGGCAATAAGCTATCAGTTTATTATATATTTAATATTTAATATTTTCTTATTATATAATTAGATTTTTGGAAATTAAATATTAATGTTTTATTAATATTTTCGGGTAGTCCTAATATTAATTTGTGTTAGTTTATGCTTGAATTTATAATGCCGACATTGAGAATTGCAGTATTAATTAATTGTATAAGAAATTAAATTGAATGGATATTTTGAATAAATGAATTGTGCATGTTATTCAGTTACTACAGTTTGAGCATGAGAGTTGCATTAGTATGAGAGTTGCCCGCATAAGCCGGAAGACCCCCGTAGAACGACGAGCATGCCCTCGATCGGTTGTAATTGATCGAAAGGATAACTGCCCGAATAAGCCGAACGACACCCGTAGAAAGATGGGCGTGCCATCGATTGGCCGTAATTGATCGAATAAGTAATACCTAGTTAAGCCAGAAGACCCCCGTACAGAAACGGGAGTGCCCTCGATCGGCTGTAATTGATCGAATGACTAATGCCCCCGTTGAGCCGGAAGACCCCATGTGAGTACGAGCGTGCCCTTGATCGGCCGTAATTGATCGAATGAATGCCTGAGTGGCCGTAACGATTGAAAGACGTCTGAGTGCACTAAGTATAAGAAGTTGACGGGTGTTCAGTTTGTGTTGTGTACATTTTGCATATCATGGTTTAAGAGGTGTTGGCCATGTGCCGAGGCAAGGTTCGGTTGCCTATAATTGTGTGATGGCATGCGTGTGAATACTGAACTGCACTGCATGAATTAGCTGCATCCGAGCTGAGTTGACCTCCTAATCGAGGTTTAGGTCGTTAGCTCGCTGAGATTTATCTCATTTATTGTTGTTTAAATATTTCAAACCCTCGAGCATGAATCGACCACCGTTGCTTACCTGTTTTGGCGTGCACATGGATATGGGTACGGTAGTAGTAGAGTATCCGATGGGACCGGAGAGGTGGTATTAGACGCACTTAACAACCGTCTGAGTTGACGAGTGGTTTGCGTTGTGGCAACCGCATGAGTTTTTAGCATGGTTTATTAAGGAATGGGATGACTTGTTCGGTCCAATCAGAGGTTTCGATGGACCCCCTGCTGGTGGCCCTGGAGATGAGGTCTGGAATCTTTTGGATATCCAATATCCGGACGATGCTATTATGGATTCAGACACTGGTCCGAGCGACTCAAGATCTGATCCGGGTGGAGAGTAGTCAGACCCTGAGACTCTGCCTGGTTACCACGGCTGGCCATGAGCGAGCGTGGAGGTGGAGGTCCCTTTTTGGTTGTCATAGTTAAGGCTTGGTGATAGGTACTGTATGCCTATCCTTTTGGGGTTGCCCTTTTTGTGTAGCGAAGTAGGTTAACCCGATCACCCCCACCCCTTTTTATATGTGTGGTCCGATAGGGAGCAGCCTTGTGGTAGGCGTGTATATATTGTAATCTCCCAGGGTTAACTATGTGTGTAATGTAAATGGTTCGTTTGTTTTCTATCGAATAGTTTTTCCTTCTATCCCTTGCTACGTTTTTGAATGGGGAGTTTTGAGTAAGTTTCCGCATGCGTTTAATTGAAAGATAAAAATAATGGGTTGGTGACGAGTTCTGGGACGTCACAACTTATCGATCGAGAAGAGATGTTGGCGCCCTGATAGGTGCGGGGCGTGACAAAAGTCTAGAATAAAAATTCCAAAGTTCAAGAAAGCTTCACTATTCTCGATTCATTCTTGATCCAAACACTATAATACTTAGATGTTCTTATTTAGATAGAGTGTTAGAAAGGAAGTTTATTGACTCGAGAGTCACCACCAAGTTATAACATCTGAGCTATTCACTAGTAGAATCTAGCCGATTGGCTATCAGCGTGAATAAGTGGACGTAGGCTTGAACAAAGCCAAACCACTATAGACTCTTTGTGCGAATTATCTATCCCGTAAACTCCTTGTTATTATACTTGATATTTGAATTGTGCACAAACAGACTATGAGATCATCTCAGATCTTGCTTTTATTCAGACTCTAAACTAAACTCTGACCTTGTCTTTTTTAATTTCTCATTATTTTGTGAACAAGTTTCAAAATCACCTAGTCGCCCACTCTAGGTGATAATGCTAGCAATAACAGTCTGTAAACTCTCATTGAAGCTTTTCGCTTGTATATTTAGTGTTAAATTCTTCATTTTGTTTCTATGAATTTTTTGCGCAGAGAGTTATCCTTGTGGATTGAAGGATCTACGCAATACGTGTTTATTTTGTTGAGAATAACCCCTAATTGATTTTGAAGTTGACAAAACAATCCATAATCTCTAATATCTAAGTTAATGCCGTGAAACATTATTTTACAGATTATCCAAAGATGCATGGATCAAGATACATGGGATTGAATCTGGCAAGATGTGCTCAGATGATGTTCTGAAGGACTCAAACGATGCTTGGAGCTCAGACGTTGTGAGAAGAGCTCAGATGTTGAGTGGGGAGCTCAGACGTTGTGGGGGAGCTTAAACGTTGGAATGATGTTCAAGCTCTAAGAGAAGTGTTTCACAAGCAACGACCAGATTATCAAGAGAACTATTTCAAGATGGTTTAATTGACAAATTACATCATCAAAACGGCTAGCAATCAAGCTGGATTCGTGCTTGGAGATTCTCAATCATGAAGATCAATCAAGGACATGGATTATGGGAGACGAGGATGACTCACCTAATGAAGTAATCCATCTATGAAAACCCAGAATCACGATTATATGGGCAATTTGTTCCAAAGGGGGATTCTTTCCTTTGTCGATCTCAACGGCTACGAAATCCTTTGTATACAGTCTCGTCCAAACGGGGAAGTCTGGAGAGCGATCCTTTGGAGATCTTACAATGGGAAGTTGGAGATGGAGGAGTATATAAGGAGACCTCAAGGCTGAAGAGAACAACGAACGCGGGAACAGAATTCAAAATTCCAAGAACGAGAAAGCTTCACATCCTTCATATACTTTTGATCCAACACTGTAATACTTAGAAGAGAACATACAAGTGTGAGAGTGTTAGACGAAAAGTCTATTCACCAAGTTGTAACCTTTGAGTTATTCCCTAGTGGAATCCAGCCGATTGGCTGCCGGAGTGAGGAAGTGGACGTAGGCTTGAACAAAGCCGAACCACTATAAATCCTCTGTGCACATTCTCTTTCCCTTAATCTCTATGTTTATATATCTGTGAAAGTAGTTGTGTGCACGACACTGCATCTAAGAGTTTCTCAGATCTTCCTAGTAGTACCGTCTGAACGAAGTTCTGCTTTTGAGGGGATCTCAGATCTTCCTAGCTAATATTATCTGAACGAAGTTCTGAGCAGATTAGTTATATTCTGCATTGATTTCTTAAAATTCTTTAAAATCACCTATTCACCCCCTCTAGGTGATAACGCTAGCCTCATCAATTGGTATCAGAGTCTGGTGCTCATATTTTTATTGAAGTGTTATTACTTCTGAGCTAACGATCTTTATGGCTAGCAATTTTTCTCCCACATTGATTGATGGATTGTCATGCCCCGGAACGACAGAACGCCACATCCCGCTCTCATATCCAAAGGTCACGAATAAACATTTGCTAGGATCCACGATCTAACTAAACGTAAATGTAAATGCGCATGCGGAAACACGACATACTCCATAATACTTAGATATAACATAGAGTGAAAATAAGACGATACAAGACATGGTTCAAACATACCGTACACAACAACACATATAGTACTTGACTAATACAACAAGGGAGGCCCAAGGGTTTTTACAACAAAAGAGGGACCCATCAATACAGCACGTAACTAGACAGTCTAATAAAATAAACGGTACTAGGATGGGCCACAGTCAAGCTACTCGTCCGACTCGTCGTCGTCATCAAACTCCTCGTCCTCGCCCCGGATGGTACAGGGAATGATCAACAAAATCCTCCACGTCCTCCATGTCCTCCATATCCTCATCCTCGGAATCGGGAACCTCGATAACCTCTATCACCTCTACATCATCATCCTCATCAGGAACGAGAATAGACTGTGTGTCTTTGGCCTCAGGTGCCGGGGTGCTAATCTCCTCCTTAACGGGTCCAGGTCGGCAATGGGCAGGAAGGGCATCGTAGTCGATCTCAGACGGTCTCAGGGGTCCTACCACTTCATCCAGGTTCTCACCTCGGTAGATATACCAGGACTCAAAAAGGTGGGGTGATCAATGTTTCTTACCCTCGCCAACCCATGCAGTGGTACTATAACTAACATAAGTAACACCCTGTCCTATGGGGAACTCCTCTACGGAAGTGTCAAAATCCTTAGGAAGGCCAAAACGCTTAGGCAGCATCTTCAGGGTTTGGGATCTAAAAAAGGTAACCCACGACGGGGTGAGATATAAATCTCAGTAAGATTGACCTAAACCTATCCTAGGCCAGTAGTACCTCCAGACGTCTTTGATAAACACGCACACAGTGAAGTCCACAAGTCCAGTATATAAAGGAAAGGAAAGTTCACACAGGTATAGACAACCAAGATAGAATCCAGTATGTTAATTCAGACTTAGCTTCGTACTCCATGGCGACCCTAGTTTGATTACGACCTCAAGCTAACTCCTCCGCATTCTAGTTTGATTACGGGCCTTAAGCTTACTACTCAACATACTCGCTTGATTACAGGCCTCAAACTAACTCCTCAGCATTCTAGTTTGATTACGGGCCTCAAGCTAACCACTCAACATACTCGCTTGATTACGGGCCTCAAACTAACTGCTCAACCTCCTTGCTTGATTACGGGCCTCAAACTAACTGCTCAACCTCCTCGCTTGATCACGGGCCTCAAACTAATTGTTCAATTCATAGCTTGGTTATAAAGAGCATCTCATGCCCTCATTGCCGAGATTCATAACATTGAGAACCAAGCCAATTAATCGAGACCATTTCTATCTCATACAATACATCCCAATCATCATAGCCAATCAACGCACCAGTCTATTCATGGAAAAATCACACATGCAAGCGCCATCACATATTGGGTCATACATGCCCCACTCTCACATAATCATCGACTAGTCTTTAATCCCATTATTAGACCTCATCAATGAGTACCAAGCATCATGCTTTAGCCATGCACTTCACATTTTAAGCTCTAGAACAATTAAGCACACATTGACCCCAAATAGTTCCCACGTCTAGACCTAATCCCAGTAAAACTGACACAATTCTATTCATTTTTCGAGCAATCCAACCTTAGATTCATGATCCTCATGGTCTTATGGTCGCGTGGGAGAAAACGGAGCTCAATTCGGCATCCGGACGACTCCGAACGAGCCATTTTACTATTGACGCGCGCTAAAAAACGGGAATGCGGGCTCTCGGGTCTAGGATGTGTTTCATACAATAACGGCCCCTAAAAGTTTTCAAAATTCAATTCTAAATCATCCATTAGTAACCTAGAGTCCTAGGAGGGGTTTAGAGCAGCTTACCAAGGTCCTTAGCTTACGCAAAAATAGCAACTAGGGCAGCAAGTATCAGCTCCAAATCTGGTCATAAAAATCGGTTGTAAATCAACCAAGAGAACACCACTAAAGTCAAGCCTTTCCTCTTTAAATGCTCAACCAAAGACCACCCAACGATCTTTCATACTATGAACTAGACCTTAGGAAGCCTTACCAAGTAAAATGGAGCTTGAATGGCTGATCAAGAGCTCCCACAAGCTCACGGTTCCGGTTCTGGTCGGCGGCTCCAAACGGTGGGGTTCTCGGTTCCTTTGGCCTCCACGGCTCCTCAACAACAACGGCGACAAGGGAGGCTGGTTGAGGGGTATAAGGGACATCGGGGTGGTGGCCGGTGCTCTGGTGATGGCCGGCTTGAACGATCGAGGGCGAGAGAGAGAGCGAGGTCGGGCGAGCGGGAGGGAAACAGAGAGGGAGAGAGTGATCGGGTGAGAGGAAAAAATGAGAGAAGGAGAGAGAGTGATGGCCGAATGGAAGAATGGAGGGGGAGAGAGAGAGAGAGTTCAAGGCTTCATTTCAGCATATGCACAAAAGGAAGAGTGGAGTGGTTGGGAGCAAGTCAAGTCCAAGTACAATCTTTGATGGACATGGAAGATTGCAAGTACATGTTAGGTTATGGGGTAGAAATGTTGTCTCTTGTCTTGTCCACCAATCACATCAAATAATCCACCCTCTTCTTCTTCAATTTCGGCTGATCATGGGGAGAGGTGAATGTCCATTTCGCCCTTCCCAAGTCCAAATAAGTACAAGAAACCCTAAGGGCAAAAAGGTCAATTCGCATCCCGATCCCGATTCTTGATTTTCTGAACTTTCGAGATTAAATATATGATCTAATTAGCTTCGACAAGACGCTATTCATCTTGGTTATTGTAAATTCTCGAATCCCGGTTCCCAAACTCAAAATCCCAATTCACGTCCGAATCCCGTCGATTTCGATTTCAATTTACCTCAACTAGCGGGCGACATTTTTAGGCACTACGTGTATTGACCCCGTAACTCTCGTCATGTTTAGGATTACTCGAGTCATGATGACTTTGATTATCATGTAGTTGCGAGGGTTTATCGCTAGTTCTTACAGTCTCAATCTTTCAAATCGATTTAGGAAGATTTCGCAAATCATGCATTGGTTAACGGATTCACCCGCGATCCAATAGCATAACACTAGCAAGGTATTCTACAATCGTTCTCAGATTAGTCCATTCTGGCCCAAGATATTCCCTCGACAATTCTAATGGTCAAAGCGTCATTTCTCATTTGAGTTACTTAGGTCCACGTATCAATTCCCTTAATTTACCTTTCCCCTTTTGGCTAGTAAACTCATGAGTGATCAGTTCAGAGTGAGATACAACTGAAATACATCATCGGATATTCATTCATTCATAAGTCTCGAATTGGGTCGGAATTCAGAATGTCACATAGATGAAGTAACAACAGACCACCTTACTTCGAAGGAAAAGAGTATAGTGATTGGCAAAATAAATTCAAGGCATATCTCAGATGCTAAGACTCGCAGATTTGGGATGTTGTTCAAAGAGGCGTTGACCCATCTGCAAGTACTTCAGGTGGATCAAATGCAGGAGACAACACCAACACCTCTCTCATAACTGCTCTAACTGCCACTGAATTAGCAAAGAGAGATGCTCTAGATGCTAATGCAATTTATTCTTTTTATAGTGCATTATCTCCTACTGAATACAAACGTATTGCAGATTGTTCCTCATCAAAGGCGATTTGGGACAAGCTCTATGTAACCTACGAAGGGACAGATAGAGTCAAGGAGACTAAAGTCAACATACTCCTCGGCCAGTATGAAGCTTTCAAGATGAAGCCAAATGTAACGGTGAAAGAGATGTTCGACAGATTCACTGAAATAGTAAATGGTCTCACTTATCATGGGCATCCTGTGCCTGGACAGATGCGAGTGAATAAACTCCTAAGGGCACTCACAAAAGAATGGGACAATATCAAAACTTCCATTCAAGAGACTCAGAGGATCTCACCTTTGTCTATGGATGAACTCATTGGAACTCTTCAATCGTATGAGGATGAAAGAATCAATGAGGAAACTCAATCGAGAGGTAAGAAATTCATTGCTTTGAAATCTAATGCCGATTCTGATGTCTCGGACTCTGAAGATGAAGACGATGAGGAACTAGCACTCATGGTCAAGAAGTTCAGAAGAATGGCAAAGAAAAGCAGAAATTTCAAAGGCAAAAGAGATTTCAAGCAACATGATCTGAGATGATCATCTGGTGACAAAGACGAAAGCAAAGATGTAATTTGCTATGAATGCAAAAAGAGAGGCCACATCAAACTAAACTGTCCCCTTCTAAAGAAGAAGGGAAAGGATGAAAAATTCAAGAGAGCTCTAAAAGCTGAAACTTGGAGTGACATAGAATGTGAAAGTGACGAGGAATTTACCATTATCTATTTAATGGCCTTCTCAGACTCTGAGAATGAATCTGAGGTAACTTTTACTAACATTACTTCTGAGGTATCTGAATATATAGATGAATTGTGTTCAGATTATAAACTTTCTCTTAAAAGGCTTTCTGAATTGAAAAAAGGAAATTGCTTGTTTAAAGAAAAATGATATTTCTAAAAAAGATAAAGTAAATTTTCTCGAAAATGAATTTTCTCAAGCCAAGGAAAAATCAAATTTGATTTCTAAGAAAAATGAAGATTTGCAAATCGAAAAAGAATCTTTGAAAAAGGAAAACGTTTCTTTGAAAAAGGAAAACGATTATTTCAAAAAGGAAACTTCAGATATCCATAAAAAGTTTTCCTCTGGTTCAAAAACTTTACAACATATTCTTTCTATATAAGTTCCTTACTACAATAAATCTGGACTTGGTTTTCAAAAGAAAAGTGAATTGAAAAATGATTTTCCAAAGGTAAAAGAATGGCTTAGAAGAAGACCTTCGAAACAAACGTATAGAAAACACTTTCATAAGCAATTTATAAGATTTGAGGGACAAAACATCTCAAAATGCACAAACTGCAGTGATCCAAGGCATTTCAAAAGTTATTGTCCTAAGATCTGGAGACCAACACGACATATTTTGAGATTTGCAAACTCTACTAACCCAAAAGGACCCAAACAGATTTGGGTACCAAAGAAAACTCGAATTCCTTTGATGTTTGCAAGTACTAATGAAAAGAAGAAACAAATGGTACCATGATAGTGGGTGTTCTAGACATGACTGGAGATTCCAAAATATTCATCAATCTTACAAAATTTAATGAAGGAAGTGTCTCTTTTGGTGGCAGCAACAAAGGAACAATTATTGGCAAAGGAACTGTAAAAATTGGCAACCTCTTCATTAATGACGTCTCGTTGGTTAAGGGTTTGAATTTCAATCTTATTAGCATAAGCCAATTGTGTGATATTGGATATAAAATCTCTTTTGTGGAGAATAAATGCTCAGCTGTTAGCCGGGATAACAAGTGCTCATTCACCGGACACATCATCTGAGGATGTGAAGTGTCTAGTATTAGTCAAAGAAGACTCGGAACTTTGGCACAAGAAGCTGGGACACATAAGTTTCAAACATATCTCAAAGCTTTCATAAAAAAGGCTTGTGAGAGGACTTCTAGATGCTAAATTTGAGTAAACAAAACTTTGTGACGCTTGCACTCTTGAAAAACAAGTAAGAAATTCTTACAAGTCAATAAATCAAGTTTCCACTAACCGTACTCTGTAGCTTTTACACATGGGTGTTTTTGGACCTACACGAACTCAGAGCATTGGAGGTAAAAAGTATTGTCTCGTAATAGTAGATGACTATACTATATTTACTTGGGTTTTGCTTCCTTGCACATAAGAATGATGCATTTTCATATTTTGAAAGTTTTTCAAAGAAAGTTCAAAACGAAAAAGGTTATTAAATTTCCAGCATCAAAACTGATCATGGGGGAGAATTTGAAAACCAAATCTTTGTAGACTTTTGTGATCAAAATGGTTTTCAACATAATTTTTCTTCTCCTTATACTCCTCAACAAAACGGCGTTGTTGAAAGGAAAAATCGATCTTTACAAGAAATGGCACGAACCCTTTTAATTGAAAGCAAAGCCCTTTCCCATTTTTGGGCAGAAGCTATTTCTACTGCTTGTTACATTATAAATCGTGTCTTTCTGAGACCATTACTTGAGAAAACCCCCTATGAGCTTTACAAATGCAAGAAACCAAGCATAGCATAATTTTATGTATTTGGCTGTAAATGCTTTATCCTTAAAAACTCAAGCGATCGTCCGGGAAAGTTTAATGGAAGATCAGATGAAGGAGTATTCCTTGGATATTCCATCTCAAGCAAGACATACAATATCTTCAACAAGAGCTCAAGAATAGTTGAAGAATCAATTAACATGAGATTTGAAGATGGAAATGACACTCAGAAGATAGGCCCTGAAATCACCACATCATCTGAGAAGAACCAATCATCCGAGCAGGCTTTATCATCTGAGGACAAAACATCATCTGAAGCTACTTAGAACATCAATGATACTTAGACTGCTACAACATCTTCAGAAGATGAACAATACAATAGAAACAATAATTGGAAATACAAATCCAGTCATCCTACAGCTCTTGTCATCGGAGATATAGAAGATGGAATCAAGACCAGATCCAAATTCAAGAATGCAATAAATGCTTTTGCACTTGTATCTGAAGTCGAACCCAAAGGAATTGAAGAGGCTCTTGCATACGAAAGCTGGATTGAAGCAATGCAACAAGAGCTACATCAATTCAAACTCAATGAAGTTTGGGAACTAGTGCCCAGACCCAAGGGTCATCCAATCATTGGAACCAAATGGGTATTCAGAAATAAGTTGGATGATAAAGGCAAAGGTATTAGAAATAAGGCAAGACTTATAACCAAGGGATACTCTCAAGAGGAGGGGATTGACTACGATGAAACATATGCTCTTGTAGCAAGACTGGAATCTATTAGATCGCTTCTAGCCTATGCTTGCTACAACGACTTCAAGTTATGTCAAATGGATGTCAAGAACGCATTTTTGAGTGGCTACATCAAGGAAGAGGTGTACGTGGAACAACCACCAGAGTTTGAAGATCCAAAGAGCTTAAATCATGTCTATAAACTCAAGAAAGCTCTGTATGGACTCAAATAAGCACCGCGAGCCTGGTATGAGAGGTTAAGTAACTTCCTTATTGATAAAGGTTTTGAAAAAGGTAAAGTAGATACAACTCTATTTATAAAAAATGAAGGTAAAGATATCTTGCTCATTCAAATATATGTTGATGATATCATATTTGGTTCTTCTAATAAAAAATTCTGCAAGAATTTCTCTCAGATCATGCAGAATGAGTTTGAAATGAGCATGATGGGAGAACTCACTTTCTTCCTTGGACTTCAAGTGAATCAAACAGAACAAGGAACCTTCATACATAAAGAGAAGTGTGCGAAGGAAACTGTGAAGAAATTTGATCAAGAAAACTGAATCACCAATGTCTTTTTCATCCAAGCTAGATAAGGATAAATAGGGCAAACAGGTTGATCAGAAGCTATATAGAAGCATGATCGGTTCTCTATTATATCTTACTGCTTCTAGACTTGACATCATCTTTAGTGTGTATGTGCGCCAGATTTCAATCAAATCCTAAGGAATCTCATCCCTCTGCAGTAAAAAGGATCATAAAATATATTGGAAGCAATCCTAATCTCGGATTGTGGTATCCAAAGACCTCAGAGCTTACTTTACAAGGCTACTCAGATGCTGATCTTGCAGGTTGCAAATTAGATAGGAAAAGCAAGTTAGGAACATGTCAACTTCTGGGATCCATGCTAATGTCTTGGCATTCAAAGAAACAAACCACTATGGCACTATCAACCGTAGAAGCTGAATATGTCGCTTTGGGGAGTTGCTATGCTCAGATCTCGTGGATGAAGCAACAACTAAGGGACTTTGGTGCTGAAACCTCAAACGTTAAAATCAAGTGTGACAACACAAGTGCAATCAACCTCACAAAGAATCCAATTCTACACTCTTGAGCTAAGTATATTGAAATTAAACATCATTTCATTCGTGATCATGTGCATAATGGTGATGTTAATATTCAATTTGTTGATTCGAAGCATCAATTAGCTGATATATTCACAAAGCTCCTCGATAGGAATTCTTTTGAATATATTAGACAAGAATTGTGTATTACTATTATGCCTGTTTAAGTTATCTTCAAGATAGGTTAAAAATCTGCTTCTGAGAAAATTGCAACATCTGAGGAGATTCAAATTTTGAAGTAAAACCATCAGAACGTGCTCAACATATGAGAATAATATTTTCTTCTGAGAGCAAAAGAATCATCTGAGGAGCGACAAACAACCACAAAGGAACCTATAGACACACTCATCATCTGAGGAGCTCATCATCATCTAAACAATATCTACACCAGGTTTGATCGTTCAAACTTTTAGCGTGTAAGTAGTTACTTTTGACAACAAATAAGGTAGGCGCAATCTAAATATTTTTAAATATTTTGTGAAATATTATGATCGCCGTGTTTATCCTGATTGAGTTGAATGAATATTATGTTTCCAAAAATAATTTTTCATATCTTCTCAAAATATTTTATTTTTGGAAATCACATCTCAAATCCCTTAACTGTCAAGAGCAGTTTTTTATTTTGGCTAAAACAAAATATTAATACTGAAACGTTACCCCTGTTTTAAGACCACTCTTGCAAAGACTTAATCTTTACTCCTTACCCAAAAATCCTCTCCCAAAAGAACTTTTCCCCAAACTCTCTCTGCGATTTCACTCCCAAACTCTCAATCTCTCAATTCCTTCAATTTTCTTCAAAAATTCTTCAATGGCACCCAAGAACTCCTCTGTTGCGAAGAAACCTGCTACTGGCACTCGTCGATCGAGCAAATTGGAGATGCGAGGACCTAGGGCTCCAATTGATGCTCCAACGCAGTTCAATCTCTCGAGTTTTTCAGACGAAGAAAGGGGAAATCAAAGACCTAATGAAACGAGCAGTGTTCCTCAGATTGATCCTGCTACTGCAATCCCTGCTGCTGAAGCCTCAGAGGTTGAGACTCCTGCAATGGTCAAGGCCACAAAGATGCAGGAGATCAAAGATAGACTCTCCAAAGACGTACCTAATGCTGCTGAAAGGGCTGCTCTTCCTGTAGATGTTAGGATTAGACTAGCAAGAAGAGTGACCAATTTAATTCATGGTAGGAGGATGTACGATAGGTCTGAGAAGGATATTAATGAATTCATGAATATACATGGATTTCGTGATGAAGAAGAAATGCAAGGATTTGATTCTATGCTCACTCAGAAGGAGATTAAGCATGCTATGAAAGTAGGGGCAGAATTTGAGAAAAATAAGCCCAAATCATCTGAACCCTCTAGAAAGGAAAAAGAGAAGGTTGGTGAACCTTCAAAGGATGAGGAAGCACAGTCTGCTTGAACTGAAGCACAATCTAAAAGAGATAAGGCAGAAAAAGAAGCTAGATTTGAAACTGTGGTGATTAGTGATCATCTGAGGGATGATGATGAGATGATTTATGCTCACTTTAAGGGCATGACGATGAAGTTTCTAGCAAAAGAGGGCAAGGCAGATAGGATTTTCAGATCCAAGGAGCATTAGGAATACTTCAATTCTCTGCTTGCTAGAACTACTATGACTAACAGGCCAATTGACTTTGAGTTCTTTGAGAAATATGGTTTGCAGATCATTGATTTGCTCTCCAATCTGCATTTGCAAACTCTCTGTTATCTAAATACTCTATGTCACCCTGAGTTAACTGCTTACGTTCACTTCAACTTCTCCATGATCTCTAGAGATGCCATTCAGTTCCATTCTTTGGACAAAACATCATTTTGAGTGCTGCAGAACTTGCTGAAATTCTAAGTTCTGAGCTGTCCACTTTCACTCCCATTCCCATATCAGAAGATGCTGTTTACAGAGAACTCTTAAGAAATCCAAATTTCTCCAAAGCAAACAAAGCTCATGTTGAACACCACCACTTTCCTCTCAGAGCAATTATTCTGCATAAGGTAGTCATCAACTACCTTAGGCCCAAAGGTTCCTCCAAAAGTAATGTTTCTTGCTATGAGGCTAAAATCATCTGGGCCATTCTCAATGGAAAATCTTTCTCTCTTCCACACATCATCTTCCTGCATATGCACAGAACTGTCAAGAAGAACAAGGGACAACTGCCATATGGCTCATTGATCACCAGGATCTTTGAGTATCTACAGATTGAAATTCCTCAAAGACTCAGATTTTTGCAGATTCCTCAAGGTAGTACTGGTGAAGCAATGTTTGCCAAGATGGGCTACAAGTTTGCAGATGGTTAGTGGAGAGATAGGAAGAAGAATGTGGTGATGGTAGATCTTCTCTTGGTAGCAACTGAAATAGCAAAGGATATTCAGTTCGAACCTTCTGCAGCAAAACCATATGTAACAGAAGGTACGCCTGCTGAAAAGACTACCAATCCTTCACCTGCAGGACCATCCTCTGAATCCACTCGAAAGAGGAGGATGAAGATGTTGGCTCACAAGTCCACTATGCCTGGACAAAAGAGGAGGAAACTTGCTCAGAAGTTACTTGAGAAGATCACAAGTGAGTCAGATCAGCAAACATTTGAGAGCTCCCTGGTCAGTGATAGTGAAATTGATGAAATTATTCAGACCATTGTGAGAACAACTATCGAGGATGCGATTGCAGCTCAGATGGAGCAGCAACAAAAGAAAAAGGAAGAGGAGGAAAAGGAAGAAGAAGAGACAGAAGAGAAAGGAGAAGAGGAAGAAGAGATAGAGAAAAATGAGAAAGTCCTGTTCGGGGACAAGGAAATTTGTGAACAACCTGAGATTCCAAAGCTTTTTCAGCAAACAGTTGATCAGATGGAGACTCAAAATGTGGATTAGATGGGAACTCAGATAATGTCCGAGAAGTTAATTCAAGCTAATGTGGAGATGGAAACACATTTTGAAGAAGAGCAGATTGAGCAGGTAGATATTTCTGAGTTTGTTAGGCAAGAGGAAGCATTATATGAGGGGGAGGAAACTGAGAAAGGAAGTCCACAGAAAAAGGACATTGATGCTGTTGGCACATCAAATGAAACTCCAAGCAAGACTGCCTCAGATCTTCCACTGCAGGACACTCCACCATCGATGTTTGAGAGACAAGCTAGGACTCAGGGGGAGTCTTCTAATGCTGGTGTTCAGACGGAAGATGAAATGGGCGAAGCTACAGTTTCATAGCTATTGAAAGAGATTCTGCACAAGCAAAGAGGAATGGAGCAGATGATTACAGACTTATGGACATCACTGTATCTGGATATAGATGAACTGAAAGTTAAAGTGGATTCTGAACTCTTAAAGCTGAGAAGAGAAAGGACCTTAGATGCAAGCCTTGCTGCTTTACAATTGGAACATATGGAAATGAAGATATTTAATCTGAAAGCAGCCTTTGATCTGAAGTTGGAAAAATTATCCAAATACGCTCTGGTCCAACTTTCTTCAGACTTTGTGCCACCCACAACCACTCAAGCCTCATCCTCATCTACTCCAGCCCCAAATCTGCCAAAATAGAACTCATTCCATTCACTTATTTTAACAAATTTGGTTCTGTTTTAAGATTTGGATGATTTTGAGTCTGTTGAAAATGCACAAGTACTTTATTACTCTGATTGAACCTTTTTATGCTCTGATTGAATACTTTTTAGTAGTTCAACCTATGCCTTTTGTGATGCTGACAAAAGGGGGAGAGATCTTGACAAAAAGGGGGAGAAATCCTATATCCCTTGATTAATTATATTGTTGCAAAAGGTGAACATTATGATTTCCAGAAACAGGTTCTGAAGTATCCGAGTTATACTTTGATGAGAACAAGTTTTGAAGTATCAAAGTTATACTCTGAGAATGATACAGGTTCTCACAGGTTCTGAGAATATCACAAAAACAAGTTCTGATAATGACTCAAGTCATTATGCATACAAGTTCTGAGTAACGACATACTTATATGATTTCGCTCTGAACTTATATCTTGGTTTAAATATGTATCTACGCTCTGAACCTATTCATTATAATGCTCTAATATAGGCTATTAAGTTTCTCAGATCGAAATTAAAATGAATGACTTGAAAATCTGAGAAATGAGTTAGACCTTACAAACTCTGATACAGGTCTTTCGAAGTTCTGAAGGAAAAATGAACTATACTTTGAAAATGAATTCAAACATTGAATTCATCTTTTCCAGAACTCAATTTTTGCTAAAAGCACTACATGATATATCATTGTTTAGCAAAATTTCCTTGAGTGACAAATCATTATGTTACTCACATTTCTTATACAACAATTGGTATATTTGTGTGGATGGTTTTGTCATCATAAAAAATGGGGAGATTGTTGAGAATAACCCCTAATTGATTTTGAAGTTGACAAAACAATCCATAATCTCTAATATCTAAGTTAATGTCGTGAAATATTATTTTACAGATTATCCAAAGATGTATGGATCAAGATACATGGGATTGAATCTGGCAAGATGTGCTTAGATGATGTTCTGAAGGGCTCAGACGATGCTTGGAGCTCAAACATTGTGAGAAGAGCTCAGATGTTGTGGGAGGAGCTCAGACGTATGAATGATGTTCAAGCTCTAAGAGAAGTGTTTCACGAGCAATGACCAGATTATCAAGAGATCTATTTCAAGATGGTTTAATTGACAAATTACATCATCACAATGGCTAGCAATCAAGTTGGATTCATACTTGGAGATTCTCAATCTTGAAGATCAATTAAGGACGTGGATTAAGGGAGACGAGGATGACTCACCTAATGAAGTAATCCATCTATGAAAACCCATGATCACGATTGTATGGGCGATTTGATCCAAAGGGGGATTCTTTCCTTTGTCGATCTCAACGACTACGAAATCCTTTGTATACAGTCTCATCCAAACGAGGAAGTTTGGAGAGCGATCCTATGGAGATCTTGCAACGGGAAGTTGGAGATGGAGGAGTATAAAAGGAGACCTCAAGGCTGAAGAGAACAACGCACGAGGGAACATAATTCAAAATTCCAAGAACGAGAAAGCTTCACATCCTTCATATACTTTTGATCCAACACTGTAATACTTAGAGTAGAACATACGAGTGTGAGAGTGTTAGACGGAAAGTCTATTCACCAAGTTGTAACCTTTGAGTTATTCACTAGTGGAATCCAGCTGATTGGTTGCCAGCGTGAAGAAGTGGACGTAGGCTTAAACAAAGCCGAACCACTATAAATTCTCTATGCACATGCTCTTTCCCTTAATCTATCTGTTTATATATCTGTGAAAGTAATTGTGTACACGGCGCTGCATCTGAGAGTTTCTCAGATCTTCCTAGTAGTATCGTTTGAATGAAGTTATGCTTTTGAGGGGATCTCAGATTTTACTAGCTAATATTATTTAAACGAAGTTCTAGGCAGATTATTTATATTTCGCATTGATTTCTTAAAATTCTTTAAAATCACCTATTCACCCCCCTCTAGGTGATAATGCTAGCCTCATCATATTTATCCCTCCCGTCTTGACTATTTTATTTTGACTATCTTTACTTAATCAAGATTTTGAAGTAGTGGGCTAATGATATGTGGTTAGTCTAGCTATGCAATAGTCTAGTTAAGTGTTATATATCTGCTGAAATGACTTAAGCTTACTATGACATCGTTTCTTGCGTGACACATGCGCCTCGTCTTCTATTGGTTGAGTGTAATTATTGATGTCAGTTTATTGCAAAGGGAAATGCTTCCCTGATAGTACTGTCAGGGACGGTACAATCTCAACCGTAGACCCACAAACCATCACCGCATGTTTTGCATAAAGCACTCATTGATTGCGTGTCTGGCTGATTTGAACAAACTTTGTCTAGCATGACGATGAAGGCCAAGCCTGCTAGAAACCTATCATCTTTTGCAAACTTCCCAATTTCTATTCCTCTCAAAAGGGGAATTGTTTTGAGTTGTTCTATCTGATATTTCTAATCCTACTACAACTACACTTGACATGAAATATGATGTCTTCCAATATTTGATCCTCGTTAATAGACTGACTTCGATTGGGAAAATTCTAAACTTCCAAACATGATAGATGTTGCCACTCCTAGCAGACGCAAGAAACAACTTCTCAATATGCTATGCCTTTCGTAGCTTAGCCATAATAAATTTAAGGTTTTGTCATATTCTATCTTTTATTTGGTGAACTGCAAATTTAAAGTCGGATAAGTAGAGGTAAGGCACGGCTGGGATCGACTTTGTTTTGCTAAAACATTAGTTAGAAATATTCAGTAATGAGTTCTGATAAGCAGAGGTTTGTGCCATCTGAATTCGGGCACGACATCGACTGAGCAGACCCTAGGGATCTTGATTTGGTGACGAATCTTTTGAGAATAACCTCCTGGCCTTGCTCATTGTCTTATCGAGTGAGTAAACAAGTGCTGAACAATCTAATTATTCAACCTCTTTTCACAAGTTGAAGATGCACACGTTCAGGTCATCTAAGAGAGCTACCTTGAAAGTCGATGATCAACCTCGAGTTCTTCATAATATGTCGAGATCCCTTTTAGATGTTGGAAAGGTTCAAGCGATTAAAGAATGAGGGAGGAGATCTCATATCACGCCAAAGAATCGATTAAAGAATGAGGTTGTGGAGATACACGGCTTTGTGACTAGAGACCCTAGCCTAGCACCGCCTAAGAGGTGGCCACACTTGATGGTCGTGGCCGTCGGAGAGGTGGCCCGACGGGGGGGAGAGTCGGTGGTTGTGGAAAAAATCTATTTCTCCTCATGTCTGCTCTGTTGAGAAATCCTATCCAAGTTTATTCCACCCCCTTAGGGTTTTTTATAGTTGGGCAACATCCCCTTTATCCTATCCTGAATAGCTACCAAACACACGATATGACAAAACATATCCTGACTTTTATCCTACGACCAAATGCAGCCTAAAAGAATATAGAGGATGCTGAAAGGTGGAACCTACAATTGTTGCGAGAGTTTTAGCCAAACTAGGAATGAAAAAAGCGCGGTGGTAATGTATATTAGTCAACCTATTATATTAGTAGTTAGATATTCAATGTGTTTATTTTTACAATTCGTAATTAGGAAAATAGAGCAATGTCCCTGCAGTGATATGCACAATCCTCTCTAGGGTGTGCAAAAATACATGGAATGATCTAATCATTAGCGGTTATCTTTTGAATAGATAATTCTAAGTCATTCAATATAAATTTTCTGACTAGACAAATGGCTAATCTAGATATCGATCTGGAATTTGTTACAGGTATGATCTGTGTTCTTTTGACATACTGATGTTGGTGTCACTGCTCGGCGATAGTGATGAGGACGTCGAACGTAGATGCGCACCGCATGCCATTGCAAATGGAGTAAGAGATCTCGACGTGTGTTCATCACTGAATCTAGTGATCGGCCACCAAACGTTTACGATGATAGATCTATTCTTAAGAGATGAGAGTGTGCGCTTAGCTGCAGAAGAACAAGTGAGCATGTTCATAATAGTTACTGTGATGTGATCACGTTTGTTATAGTGAGAGAGGGGAAGAGAGAGAATCAATTGGTTATAGAGAGAGAGGTTACATCAGCTGGGAAAAGTGTAAATTTTAGTTAGCGGCTCAGTTTGTTATAGAGAGAGAGAGAGAGGAGAAGAGAGAGAATCAGTTCATTGGAGAGAGAGGGGTTACGTCAGCTGGTCAGAGAGTCAATTTTCTCGAGCCTAATTCCCTAAAAATTGCTGTCTCAATATGTTCTGAATATTACTCTAGTTTTTTTTGAGCTCTTCCCCCCTCCCTCTCGCTCTCTCTCTCTCTCTCTCCCCCCCAAACCCTAGCCGCCGAAACCCTTTTTGAGGGAGAGGATTCTCTCCCTCCCTCCCGCTCACCATTTTCTTAAGTTATTTTGATCTTCTTTTTTCTTTTTCTTTGCTTTTCTCCCGTTTGGGAGCTTTTCTCTCTCGATTTAGCCTAGATCTAGAAGCTTTTCTCTCTCATTTTTTGGAGATTTCTATCCCGATCTAGTTTAGACTTGGGATTTTCTGTGCGTATGTTTTTGGGGTTTCGCCTCGTCGGTGAACAAATCCAGTTTCGAAGGAGATCCGATAAGCTCGCTTGTGTCAAATCTATGCTCGCTCAACCGTAGCAACAGATGGAGTTCTCGGTGTGTGCTCATTACTGAAGACGGATTCGGTGATCGGCCGCCGATTATGGTGTGAAGAAGTCATAGATCTGCTCTTTGAGCGTGTAACTCAGATTTCTCTTGTTATCTAGAGCTTGTTTTGTTCTGAAGTTGTCTGGGATGTATTTTGGTTTGCAGCTGAACTGCGATATCGCTTGTATCCGAGAAAGTGAATGAAATGAAATGTTACTTTTGACCCAAAAATCTTGCTAGAGACAACTTCGCTTAATTTCTGACCAAGATACTTGACTATGTCATGTTTGTTGCAGTTGTTTTAATATAACCAAAAACCCCAAACTGGTATACTCGTATCACATTTACCCAAAATCAATTTTTATGTCACAAAAAATCATTAACTGATACATCGTGCCACATTTACCCCCAAAATATCCTAGGTTTACCATAATTTAGGGTAAATGTGATACGTCTATATCAGTTTGGGGTAAATGTGGTACGAGTTCACCGGTTTGGGATTTTTTGTGGCACAAAAATTAATTTGGATAAATGTGGCACGAGTGTACTAGTATAAGAGTTTTGGTGACACAAAAATTAGTTCGGGATAAATGTGACACTTGTCTACTAATTTGGAGTTTTTAATGCTTGCAAGTATTCAACAGTTTGAATGCGTTTAGCTAATCATTTCGTCTTACGACAGTTCAAAATATTGGTCAACTTTGCTTATTCGCGGGAAAGAAATCATAGCACTCCAAATTCAATTTGACTACAAAACTACTCACATTAATGCACGAGGAATTCAACGATTTCATGCTTTTAGTGCAGCTTCCTCATATTACCTCTTCTCATAATGAAGTCTAATTATGAACGTATCTGGTCGAAATTAGATATCTCACACATACATATGAGATTAATTATAGGTTTAGATTTTGTTAATATTATATGCATGAAAGGCATATAAACATACGATGCATACCCCTTCGTTTTTCTTTTTACCATATTTGGAGGGCAATCAATTTTGGGCTTATAGAAGGAGGCAATAAATTCCTTGCAATATTTTTTTTTTAAATAATCGGCCAATAATAGGAATTACAGTAACAATTATGAACATGTTAATTTTTGCTTCTCCTACCACTAGAACAACCATATTAAGTCCATGGCACAAGTATAACTCAGCAAGAAATATGTGTGAAATCGATCGATATAAGAAGCAGCTTGCTGAACCCATATATAGCCCGACAAAATTGTACATATAATAATTGCTGTGAAAGATATTAATCACTAAAACTCATTCTAGAGATTTCGTATAGAAGGAAACGAATCCATAGGATAAAACCATCTCAACATACTGCGAGGCACACCTCACATATATTTGGTATGTAATTTGGCTCCATGACTGGGGAGGGTGGGCTCACATAATTAGCCACTCATTACCGAGCTAAGAACGTCACGAATGGAAATGGCATAGATGGTAAGGTAAAAAGTCTTAAAACTCTGGCCATTAGTAATTTAAGAGTCCCAAAGATCAAATTTTTAACCTATCTTTTACATCTTCCTCATCTAAGAGAAATACAATCATCTAAATCTCTCCGGCAAGGAACAAAAGGTGCCGCCGGCGACAACTCTGGTCAATTTCCGACCAAGGTACTTATTCACTCTATGGATTATACCATTTTTATTGCAGATGTCTTTTTTTTTTTTTTTTCCAATTTCCTTTGAAAAAGTGTGAAACATTTGAAGTATGGCTCAAATGTGCACAACGGAACCTCTAAAGCTTCAAAATTCATTACGATGGTCTTGATCTTGGTCTTTGTACGTCACTACAACATGTCTCTCTCTATAGATGGGTGCACGATTTTTTGTGTGGTGGGCTAGCTTTTGTTCTTTTTCATGGAGTAAATCTGCGAGTTCTACTTGAAATTCCATACATGGCAGTAAAATTTTGATCTTTTTGATGGTTGATGCAGCGTACTTCAACCTCGAGGTGATACAACGGTGAAGTCGCTTTTGCTCACAAATCTTCCGGGCAAGAAAAATGTTAGTGGTCTTTGAACTCCCAGTGAAGCATTTATCTTCGGAATCTACTGTTGGATTCTGTTATTTTGCTCCTATGAGTTTCTGGCACTAATAGTTTTCCTTGTGGATCAAGGCTTCATGCTGTTGATCTACATATATCGCTTCCAGCTCGATTATTCGATCGTGGCTATGTTTACTTAATCAAGACTTCGAAGTAGTTGGCTAATGATATGCGGTTAGTCTCTTTGGTATATGTATATATGCTGAAATGGAACATTTTTAATTGTCTTGTGACACTTAAACATACCATGACGTCGTTGCGTTGCGTGACACACGCGCGTCTTCTCTGGGCACTTCTATCCGGAGATTGTAATTAATGCTGTCGGTTTATTGCGAACTTACTAGAAGTTTAACTTGCTGGGATTATCTCATCACCTGACTAGAGGGGGTGGAAACGGCAATTCAAACCAAGTTGGAGATGTGAAAAGAAGATCATCTACGATCTTGGACAATCAGTATCCCATATTGTTGGATCGGATGAGATGCCTACAACTTTTTTCGTTATGAAACTAAATCTTAGATTCCTCTTGAAGGCCTATGAGACTTCCTGCAGATCATTTATCTTCAGTTATATGTCTAGGAAGACAAGATCATGGCTTGAACACATTAAACAAGTACATACAGATCTTTCTTAGGCTTATTTTCGTTTCTTCAAGTACGAAAAATGCCATGTTCCTGCCTGCCTCCGATGGTTAGAATATCTAGCTGACTTGAACAGACACTGTATGGAAGCACAATCATGAGAGAAAAACCTGCTAGAAACCTAACTTCTGAAAACTTCCCCTATTTCTACTCCTCTCACAATGAGAATTGGTCCAACTGTCCTATCTGATATTTCTTATTCTCCTTCATCAATTCTTGACATGAAAAAGGATGTTGCCGGACACTTGATCCTCATCAGGAGACTGACTTTGATGGGGAAATTTCTAAACTTGCACACATGATACTTTGAAAGAGATCTAAATAGCATAAATGGATCCGTGTTCCCACTCTAGTTAAATCATAGAGTAGACAAGTCCCCGATCTCATCCCCGGTGTGTTTGTGCATACATGGGAAGAATCTAGAAATGGAAAGGCTAAGATTATATTGAGAATACTTGTCTAAACTCAAATCCTCAAGGTCTAGCAGGGTTTCATCACGATTCAAATTTGTTATGCTCCAACTCTCTAAATTCATTTCTAAGTTGATGGTCGCGGAACACGTAAGCCATAAATATCTTCTTCTTGAAAAGTCAAGCACTTACGTCTTATTTCAGTGTTGATTCTTATGTATTCTGCTGGATTTGGCTAATACTATTAACTATTTTATGCTGTTCTTTAAGTCATGCTGAAATAGTGACAGGTATGCACCTGATATTGCAATTTAGGTAATTGGTTTGAATATTTTTGGCATTTCTCGTCTTTGTACCTGTGTTTTGTGTCTCGCATATGCTAGATAAGATATTTAATGAGGATTTACTTAACGGGTTCATCAGGATGCTTAACATGTTTTGGAGAGGTAAGAAGGTTTCTTCCCAATTTTCATGTCAAATATTGCCATGATGTGCAGATTTTGTCGCACTTTGCCAGTGTCAAGTTTCCTGAAAGTATAGACTCGCTATCCATAGTTGGCTTAATCAGCGACCTAGAACCTTTGTTAACAAGACACCTGTGACAATTTAACCGAATTGTGCGTCGTGTTTGAGAGAGCTTTAAGAATGAGAAGTTCTTCTGATATCTAACAGATAATAGTCATATCCATACTCATGGAAGCTCATTGATGCTGAGTTAAGTAAGAAACTGACAGGTCTTCTTACATTCACATTTTCTGCCGTATAATCTTGTCGACGGTCTAGAAAGAAGACGGAGGCTTTTCAAGAAACTCTTCATTAGGGATTTCTTAGAATTTGTTTTTGGAGATACCATTGTTTCTGGAAGAGAAATAGGCTTTCCGTTATGACATCAAGCCCTTCACTGCAAGTAAAAATAACATATTTGCTCAAAAGAAAATCAAGAAGCTGTCTTAGAGAAAACAAAGATCTCACCTGAACAATGTCTTTCCATTATGTACTTAATCACCACAATGCTTGTGTGTGTGAAGCTTGTAATTGGCATGTCGTTATGCTGTAGCTAGTGGATTTTGTGCTGTTGTGGTCTATAAAGTTGTCGTTATACTTAATGTTATTCATTCTGCTAGGGACAAAGGAAGGGGCGTGGTTTCTGCAGAACTCAAGGTCACTGCCAATGATGAGGATATAATTGACAATCAAATTTCTACTCAATCTTCAGGGGCAACAGTTGTGCCAAATGCTCATCCTGGTCCAGAGAGCAATTCGTATGTGGGAGGAAAGAAGCTAGCCATGGCTAGTGAGCCTGACCCTAATAAGACATACAAATTTTCCAACAAGAGTCTATTAGCGTCTGGAGTATTTGATGCGGCTCCGGTGAAGTACACTTTGAGGAGTCGTGATGTGAGTTCTTTTCCGTATGGCCATTGGCCCAGTCTCTTTAATGCTTTATTCTTCTTCATTTTTCTGGTTTTTATTTGATACTTGATGCACCGAGTTCCACAGATAATTCTTCACGGTGTTATAAAAGGGTCGAAGATTCTTTGCGGTTGCAACGAATGCAACAACTCTAAAGTAAGCAACTGATCGTACTTCGATTTATTTCTCTTTCTGTTCAGTCCTGGAGTTGAAGAGGACAGTAAGAGTTGAGGATTTGTATGGTAACTTGTCTTCTACGTTGAGCCGTGCAGTACATTAGTCCCAGCAAGTTTGAGCGCCATGCTGGAGGGAAGACCAAGAGGCCGTATTCATACATCTACTTCGAGAATGGCAAGACCATCAACCAAGTTTGTCAGGAGCTGAGGGCAACACCTAAGAATATGTTTTTTCATCGGCTTCCAGAAATCGCAGGTTCCGCTTTTGGTTGGGTAACCTTTAACAACTGGAAAGGTCATTCCGATCTCGACTCCTCTCGAGCAGCACCTCCCCCGGTTAAGATGGAGCACTTTTAAGTCTTGGCAGTAAGTTGCATATCATTGCAACATAGATCGGTTTGGATACATTTAGCTAAGTCATTTCGTTTTGTGACTGTCCAAAAATATTGATCAACTTTGCTTCACTTTGGTGAAATAAAAATCTGTTGGTCAAAACTTTGTTCTCTCGGTTTGCACGTCAATCATGAGTGAAGAAAAGCAAAAGCAGTTTTTTCGTAATAAAGTACTGTATCGATGTCAAAGCTTTGTTTCCTTAGAGGGTTTTATTGATATATGTGAATGAGCAAGAGGTTGACTTCAATCCTTCGTGAGGCTAAAGAGGCTTGTTGCGGCCTCTCGTAAGAAAATGGTGTCAAGGATTGGCATCGTAGAGAGATTGGACTGTATTGCAAGGAGAAGCCTTTGTTGTATCTAGCAATATCACCTAGAGGGGGTGAATAGGTAATTCTGAACAGTTTTAAAACTTAATGCGGAATTTAACAGTTCCAAAACACAAACTGAATAAGATTAGTAAAATGACGTGCAGATAAACTAAACACAGCAAGAGAAGTTTAGGGTAAGAGGGAAATTGCATGCAATGTTTATAGTGGTTCGGCTTGGCAAGCTTACGTCCACTCTCCCACGATGACAGTCGATTGGCTGGATTCCACTATGAATCGATGAAAGGTTACAAGAGTTGTCACTCTTATCACTCTTACAAAAGAACCTCTCAAAGATATGAATTTTAAGCTCTCAAGAATAAGAGAATGTGAATCTGAACAACTCAGCACTTCGAAATTATAAGTTCTTGATCTCACTTGGCAATAGTCACCATTGATCTCCTTTTATACTCTTTCAACCTCGAACTAGCCGTTACCAAGGTCCTCCAAAGGATCGCTCAATATCTGATTGGATGTCATCAATCTTGATTGATCGAGACTGTATATGGGAAAATCTAATAGCCATTGGAGTAGAGTCTGAACCATTCAGATTAAGTCGCCCATGCAGCCAAATCTTCAGTTTCCATAAGTAGAGTTCATCAAAATCTCCAAAATATCTTGTTCGTGGAAGGTAATATCCAATCGAGGATATTCTCCTGATTTGATTGGAAAATAATCTTGTCAATCAAATCTTACAAACTTCCATAAAAGTTATGGCCAAACCGGAAACTTGCCAAACGTGAGTCTTCAGAATCTAGTAGTAAGATATTGCAGAATCTGAACGTAGTTCAGAAGCAATCTTCAGAAGTAGAAAGACTCTCTGAATCTGAATAGATTAGAACAGTGACTCTAAGCTTCTGTAAAGTCTTTACAGATGTGTCACATAAGTCTTCTCGAGATTAAGTCTTTAGAGGCAACACGATTCTCCATCTGAATACTAGACTTCAACTTTCTTAGAAGCAAATATGCGACGACTACTCCTTGAGTCTGAATGCCAGTTTTGGAACATTATAAGCTTTTGGTCACATGCTCATTCCTGCAATAAAAGATTATTTGCATTAACCAGATTCTCTCACAAGAAGGATAGTTTTGTCAGAATCAAAATATTTGGAAAGAAGGTTTTCTTAACAATCTCTCCCTTTTTTACGATGACAAAACTTCATCAATAAAAGTAAATTTTGTAAAGTATTTGAATAGAAACATAAGCACAGAAAAGATTTCACAAAGATATGAATATTTGTCCCATGTTAGTCTTTTGAGAGAAAATGTGCATCTGAACAATTAAATGCACCTGAACCAAGGCAAAGACTTGAAAAAGATATCACCGAGTAAGGTCCTGGTCGTGTTTAAGATACTTCAACATATCATATGCTCCTCCATAAGTGTATGTAAACCACAGACCTGCAGTTCTCTGCAAAGATAATATAGGATACTTCTCCCTCTTTTTGTCATCAGCAAGAGGGATAAACAGCATAATATCATATAAACCAAATGTCATTCAAGCATAACTATCAGCCCATAGGAAGGACGTGATAGAATTATTCAAGACAAACCATAGATGTTCGATGTAAAACAAAAACAGATCAAACACAGCCTTTTTGAAAAATAAAATTCAAATAGACGGAGGTGGAGGTGATTTTGTTGAAGTAGAAGGAACATCTGATGGCTTTTTGTCATACTCTTGTGTGTCTTCTTCAGGCTGAACTGGATTCGCCACGCTTGATCCAGCAAGAAGTTAAGTGAAGTCTTTAAGAGCTTTCAATTCTGGAAACTCCTTACTGATTCTTTCATCTCTAATCAGTGTATAGGTCTCTAGACTTGACATGTGAGTGCAGAAGAGGCGATAATACTTGTCGAGTATGTCTTGGAATTTGTTCAACTTCTTTGAAACCATGCTTTCTAAACCATCCATCCTCTGAAGTACTTTCGTCTAAAGTTTTTCCATTTCTTTCTAAGCATTGCTCTGAGAGGATTTTGTGTCTAGAAGCTCACCAATGAAAGCATTCAAAGTTTCTTCTGGTGATAGCTTTCTGACGGAGTGGTGCTTGTACCTTTTTCAACTGCTGGTCCCTTGCCTTTGTCGGAGAAATCCATAACTCGTTATAAATCAATCTCCCCTTGAATCTGAGCAGGGTCTGAAATTTCTTTTCTAGGGTCAACTACAACTGGTTCCTTTATCAAGGCTTGCTCCCCCTAAGTATTTGTATCATCTTCAGTGGGTTGCATACTCTGATCAACAGTTTGCTCCATCTGAGCAATAGATTCATTTTGCCTTTAAACATCTATCAGGGCCTCAGATTCATTTTTCTTCTCTTGCTGATTCTTTGCTGATGGATCGGGAATCACAGTGACAACTTCGATAACTACACTCGAAAACTCTTCTGCCCTATCAACTTGCATGTCATTCTCAGGCACCTTTGGACTTGGGATAGGCTCATCAACATTTGTTGCATGTTCTAGTTCATTTCTCTGAGCATCCCATAACTCATTATGTTGTTCTTGATCATGCTTTTCATATTCTTTCTCTGCAGAATTCTCTTCATCTGCAACATCTTTTCTTTCCTCATCATCATGAGTCTTATGGAGGTTCTCTTCTTTGTCATTAGGACCCTCATGCTCAAGTGATTTTACAACATCTTCAGTATTATCTGCTTCTCCCTGATCAACATCATATGTATGAGCTTCGGGGATATCTGTAGATGAAACTGATGGAGTGCCTTCAGAATATGAGTCTTTTGACTCATCTCTCCTCTTCTTCAGGATCCTCTTCCTCTTCTTCAAGATCTTCTTCCTCTGAGGACTCAACTACTCTGCCTTTGCTTGCAGTAGTCTTCCTTCTCTTGGCTGATCTTTCATTCTCTGCATTCTTCTCCTGAAGTTCAACTTGGACAACCTCTCTATTCTTGTTCAGCCACCCTCCTGTAGTTAAAATATTACAAGCTATTGACAGAGCTTCTGCCCAAAAGTGCGATGCAATTTTACTTTCGATCAAAAAGGTTCTTGCCACTTTTTGTAGAGAATAATTTTTCCTTTCCACCACCCCATTTTGTTGAGGTGTGTAAGGAGAAGAAAAATTATGCTGAATTCCAAACTCATCACAAAAAAATCAGAAAAAGTTTGGTTTTCAAACTCTCCCTCATGATCAGTTTCAATTCAGGAAATAGCGTAGCCTTTCTCATTCTGAACCTTTTTGGAGAATTTTGAAAATGATGAGAAGGCATCGTTTTTGTGCGCAAGAAATAAAACCCATGTAAATCTTGAGTAATTATCAACTAAAACAAGGCAGTATTTCTTACCTTCAAGACTTAGCATTCTGTTAGGACCAAAGATATCCATGTGAAACAGTTGTAGTGCACGTTCAGTTGATACATGATTTATTGATTTAAAAGAATTTCTTACCTGTTTCCCAAGAGTGCAGCCTGAACAAAGTTCTGATTTCTCAAACTTTGTCTGTGGTAAACCTCGAACCAGTTTCTTAGAAGTTAGTTTTGAGATGTGCTTGAAACTGATATGGCCTAGCTTTCTATGCCATAGTTCAGATTCATCCTTGATAGAAATAAAACACTTGATGTCTTCAAAGTCAACATCCAGAAGATATATATTTTCATGATGTCGACCAGTGAAAGTTTGCTTGTTGTCTTTGCTAGCACCTGAGCATTTTGACTCTTGAAAGCAAATTTGATAACCAGAGTCACAGAGTTGACTTACTGAAATCAAATTGTATTTTAATCCTTTGACAAGAGAGACATCGGTAATCGTAAGATTTTTGATTTTTACAGTCCCTTGGCCAACCACTTTGCCTTTATTCTTTTTTCCAAAGGACACACTTCTACCATTGTATTTTGAAAGTTGAATGAAATTTTCTGGATCACTAGTCATATGGCTTGAGCATCCACTGTCTAAAAACCATTCGTTCTCTTCCTTGGTACCTGCAAGTAGAAAGTAAATCACTATTTCTTTGGTACCCAGATCTTCTTGGGTCCATCTGAGTTAGTTACAGTTGATATCTTCCTATTGACAGGTCTTCATACTATCATGCAATTATTTCTAATATGATCTCTAGCACCACAGTTTTCACAATGCATTGGATAAAACGATTTTGAAAACGGTTTGTGGAAATGCCGTTGATATGCAGATTTGGAAGGTTTATGCCAAATCCTGTCATTTGTTTCTGAAAATTTATTTTTGAAATTAATTTCCTTTTTGAAACCAAGACCAGACTTGTCACCATATGGAACTTGTTTGGAAATAATCTTTTCCAAATTTTTCAAACTGTGAGAAAATCTTTTTGAAATATTTTCAATCTCAGTTTTCAAAGAATCATTTTCTTTCAAAATCAATTCACGATTTTTCTTGATTTGATGAAATTCCCTTTGCCAAAACTCAATCTTGTCTTTTTGAGAAACATTTTGTTGTTTCAAAGAGGAAGCTTCCTTTTTCAAAACTGAAACCTTTTTGAGAGCTTCTTTATAGTTCGTGCATAACTCTTCAATGTGTTTAGATACTTCATCTGGTATTTCAGAAGGACATACCTCTATGTCTGAATCTGATTCTGAATCTTACTTTGCCATGAGACATATGTTCGCATAGTCATCCTCACTATCTTCAGAATCACTCAGAGTTATGCCTTCAATGCCTTCTCGTATTTCTCGTACTTGATCTTGTCTTTCTTCAGAAGCGGACAGTTAGGTTTGATGTGTCCTGCCTTCTTGCAATGGAAACATATTGCGTCTTTGCTTTCCTATTTGTCATTGCTTGATTATCTCTTATCATTCCATATGAATGATGTGTTCCCTTTAAAGTTTCTACGTTTTCGAGCCATCTTTCTAAATTTCTTCACCATGAGTGCAAGCTCTTCGTCGTCTTCATCTTCATCTTCTGAATCTGGCACTTCAAAATCAATTTTAGATTTTAAAGCAATAGACTTCTTACCTTTTGAATCTCTTATTTTGTTGGCACGCTCAGTCTCATATGACTGCAAAGTTCCAACGAGCTCATCAATGGATAGAGGTCTGATTGTTTGACATTCCTGTATTGATGGCTTAATGTAATTTCAGTCGTCTGTAAGTCCTCGAAGGATCTTTTTGACTTGCATTGGTTCAGCTATAAGAGCACCTTGTCTTGCAAGACCACTTGCTAGTATTTGAAACCTGTCAATCATTTCAGCAAAGACTCATCGGGCTTCATCTTGAAGGCTTCGTAACCACTTAGCAGAATGCTAAGATTGGTTTCTTTCACTCTGTCAGTTCCCTAATATGTGACATGAAGTCTGTCCCATATAGCTTTTGTTGATTCTTCTTTTGTGACACGATTATATAAGGGAATGGATAGTGCACAGAAAGGTGTGTGTACAGTTTTGGAATCGAGTCCTTATCTTTTTGCTCTTTCAGCGTCTAACAATGTTGCTGTAGCATTGGTGTTGTTATTTGTTTCATTTCCAATCGAAGGAGTTGCAGTGACAGCAGGAACTACTCCATTGACAACAACATCCCACATCAGATGCCTTGAATAACCACTTCATTTTGTTGTACCACATATTGTAATCCTTTCCGTCAAAGTATGGTGGTTTGTTGCCATATTGTGAGTCACATGTTCCTGTGAAATTGTTGCTAGACATAGTAGACCGTTAACTCAGAAGTAAAACACTTCAATATAATGAGCAACCTGCTCTGATACCAATTGTTGCATCTAGCAATATCACCTAGAGGGGGGTGAATAGGTGATTCTGAATAGTTTTGAAACTTAATGCGGAATTTAATAGTTCCAAAACACAAACTGAATAAGATCAGTGAACGTCAGTTTTGGAACATTATAAGCTTTTGTTCACATGCTCATTTCTGCAATAAAAGATTATTTGCATTAATCAGATTCTCTCACAAGAAGGATAGTTTTGTCAGAATTAAAATATTCGGAAGGAAGGTTTTCTCAGCAGCCTTCTCATCCCAGGCTACATTACATAGTATAGAAAGTTATTTATCTTCTTTTCAACGATCATGTGGTCTTGTAACGACCCGAATTTTCCAGCTGCTTAAGTTACGAGTGGATTAGTGTGCTCATCGGACTCGAGTCTATAGTAAACGAGATTTGAGTGGATTATTTGAGCTTAATAATATCTTAGAGCAAAATTTGTACAAAATTGGGAAACCGGGGACAAGAATGACACGTATCACGTGACGGTGACAAGTGTCACCACCAGTGACACATGGCAAGGGGCTGCCACTTGGCAACCCCCTTGGGTGACTCAGCCCCTAAGAACTGACTCCCCCTCCCCTGTATTTCTCCCCATCTCCTCCCTCTCCATTCATTCTCTCTTCCTTCTCTTCCCCAACAACACCTTCTTCTTCTTTCTTCTTTGTGGACATTGCCGAAGCTCCTCTCCTCGCATGCGTGGCCGGCGATTCCACAGCTGGTCGACACGGCCCTTGGAGCTTCAAGCCCCCGTGCCCAGTCCTCGACGTCACCCAATTCTCTCTTTTTCCCAACGGTGACTCTTGTGCACGCAAGCAAGAATAAGGTGTCAATTGAGGTGTCCGAGCTGTGATTTACGCTCCGTCTTCTCGTACGTCAATCTAAGGCAAGTTATCTACTATTCCCTACCGCTAGATTAACTCTTGTCTACAAATTGAGGTAATCGGTGTGGATTGGTCACGAGACATATCTGTCGCGACCTAAAATTTGAAAATCCCAAGTTTTGAATTATCAGATTAATTATGTAATTAACCTAATTCGGACTTTCCCAAGCCCTTCCAATTCGCAACTTAAGGTTCAATATTTAACATACAAATATTTTCAATAGGAGTCGCCACTAATCGTTTTTGGTAGGCCGATTAGAAACCTAAGTAAATTAGTGGGAGAACTAAATTACTTTTACAAACTAGAGATTAAGAGTCCGGGGACTTGATTATGCTAGATTACTCTAACGCCCATTTGGTACCATTTTATTTCATGAATTTTTTTTTGTCAAGCAATGTTAATTGATTTTCACCTAAATCACTAACAAAGGTTATCATGCGGGTGCACAATCAATTAATTAAACGTCCAGAAGTCACTATAATCAAGGGAGCATTGTTGTGACCTAAAATTAGAAATTTCAAGTTAATAGATTACCATATTAATTAAATGAATTAACGAGCCTAGTCTGAGGTCTCCCAAGCTCTACTAATTTGCAACTTAGGATAACGTGATTTTTTTATCGGAAGATTTTTAATTTTGGAGCTACCACTATTTTTTTTTTTTTGGTAGATAGATTAGACATCCAAATAAAGTATCGGGAGAATACTTTATTTTCTGCAAACTAGAGATGTAGATTCGGGGACTTGATTACATTGACTTTTCAATTAACGCCCTTTCGGTACCATTCTTGTGAAAATTTTCTCAGATTGGCCAATCCAACTAATTTACTTGAAAATCAAGGTGCAATCGTATTTTTTTGGGTTTTCTTGATTAATGAATGCCATGAGAATGCAACTATAATGCAAATATGAAATGCAAATTCTAACTATATGATGTTAGAGCAAAACATTATATGACATGCATGATGACTTTTGAAAAAATGAAATTTTAATGCAAGGAGAATATGAATTCTAACCTAAATGACATGCAACATGATTTAATTAAACTACATGACATAGCAAACAATGCACGACCGACGGAAAGAACATCACTTAATACGACATGATATGCAAAGATGTATACTACCCTATATGATATGCGAAAAAATTGCATGATAGACATAATGAATATGCATGATAATTAAACTATATGATATGCAAATGAAAGGCTTGTCCCTTATGAATTTTCGGTTTTATCTTGAAGGAGATGGGTTCGACAATTAATATGAATTAAGAAGCTGATTACTCAAATTCCAATTTATATTAAGAGTCACTTTCATGATTTCCAAAAATTTCATTTAAGACCAAGATGCGATATTTTTTTGTGATTTTTTTTAGAAAAAATGACTCAAATAAAAGTATAATAAACCTTGAGCATAATACACATTGTAATCCGATTTTCCAATAAATTCACTTCGTACCCAAAGTTTAGGGCCGAAAAGGGAATTTTATTCACTTTGTACCCCGGGTGGGTCGGATGGTGAATTTAATATCGGACTAAAGTCATACCCAAATGATATGGGTCAGATAGTAAAGTTCGATTTTGTGAAATTTTGTTGGTCCGATCCCAAAGGTTTGAGATGTGAGGGACAAATTTTGATGTGCGGATGAGATCGTACTTCGGGGGTGAAGTCGGATAGTCATCTTTAATGCACATGTTCCGAGGGACTAAGGCACATGGGAGCATGTATTATAACTCAAGGTAGATTATAAAATTATTTGAACTAAATAAAACATGCAACTATAGTATAAGCAGCAATGAAATTTTTTGCCCAAGCAAGGTATAAGGTGCCGAATTATTAAGGACAAGATTGCCCAATCCACTAAGGATTCACATCTTGAAAAAATTAGAAGATTATCTTATTAGGTTTTCAAAATATTTTATATAATCATCCAATTTTGAAAGATATGTTTAGAATTTCCGAAGATTCTAACCAAACAACAAGATATGCCAAAATATTCCCAAAATTATGCACAATATCCACAAGATTTGCTCAAGATGAAAAATTTCAAATTAGGCAATTATATCCTATCCGAAAATTACCCATGCTCATGCAATATTCACTCAATATTCAAAATTAGGCAAGTGATTTCTAGAGTATCTCGACATATGCCAAATCTTCAAAGTTGACGTGCGATCTCTCCCGGTTTAGGTAATTAAATATTCTAAACTTGTAATGAAATTTTCAAGATAAGGCAATTCAATCAATCAAAACTTGCAACAAATATTCAAAATATCCAAGTTAGATAATTTACCCAGATTGCAAGTAAGCACTTTCCTCTTTTGAATTTGCACGAAACTTGCGCACCAAGTTTATGTCTTTGGGACCGGTTCTACGGGGACACATGAGGCTTCGAGACGGTAGGGACTCGGTAGCAGCTACGGATTCATGGACTGCTCGTGGTGTTAGTCTTGGACGAAGCTCGATATAATTATATGTTAAGACCAGTGGGACCAGTGGCGGAAAGATTGATGACAACGAAGTTCTTCATTGTTAGACTAAAGGGGACCCGTTGAGAACCTCAACACCAGGAACTCTCCTGCAATAAAAAAAGGATGAGCTTGACCATATATTGATCCACCGTTGACCAAAAAATTATGAGAAACTAGGTGCTTGTGGGGAGGCCTCCAAGACAGTGATATAATGCTACTTCAATGCAAGAACACTTGGAGATGAGAAAATTCGTCGGGAACTTCGAAGATGGCTAAAATCACCGCCACCAAAACAGGGAAAGTAGCATCGTCGTCATCAGGACTCAATCAAAGGAGGTAACACCCACGTCTAGATCTGTGGACGGTCGAAGTTGTCGCAAGACTAGAACCATCTCTGCTGGATTCGCGGTGTAAGGGGGAGCTAGTCACAGCGGTAGGATCCAGATGCACTTCGTGTGGTTCCTTGACCTCCTGGGATTGTCAGACGTTGGAGAGAGAAAGAACCGCTTCAAGGATCCACCTTCTTCGGATTCTGCTTCAGCAGCAATTCAAGCATATCCAGAGGGCATGACTCCCAGGTTGTCCTGTCATGGCCATCTATTCTCAATTCGTGGCCTCAATTGTGCCTCCCCTTTGAATGATGAATGTTGCAGGGAGAGAGAGAGAGAGAGTCGCTTCTCAATTTACCGTGTACTGAATTTTTGTGGCCTCCCCCGGTATTTGTGAAGCAATGGTGTGCTTATATAGTGCTTTAGCTAGGTTTAATTCATGGGCTGATCTAAGGCTGATAATTCCAACGAGCTCAAGTTGACTAAATTAAAGTTCAATAGCCCTCTCTTCTTGGTCAGTTTCTGACATGCATTGTCTTGGCCGAAATAATGATCTGGTGGGCTTCTCATTGAGCTCAAAGCCTTCAATAATAACATGCCGAACCTAACACAATTTGAGCTCGAAGCCTCGTCCACTTAGCTTGTAATTTTCAGCTATCATCCCTACTTGCCGAATCCCTTGATGGGCTTTTGCTCTGTCCATGCATCAATTTTTCTCAATTCCTTGCCACCGGTCCAGATAAAAATGCAATGCATGATTGACAAAAAATATGAATGATGAATTCTATATTTTTGGTAGGAACTAAAAATAATTCCTGATTTTTATGCAAAGTAAATGATAAAAATCAAAATCAAAATTTAGGTATCAATAGCTGCTCCTCTTTGAGTAGAGGCTCGCAGAGGTTTCACTCAAAGACAAATTTGAACCTAAATTTTGATAATGCAAATGAAATGAATGATGATGATTTTTTTCGGGAGTTTTAATCCCATTTTGTATGCTAGACGAAAATGATGTATGACATGCAGAACTGTAAATAACATGTGTTAAGACTTCTTTGCTCCAAGGAAATGGATTGACGAAACCTGCACCTAGGTCGTACATGAAATGTCGGTCTTACCAAACACCTCATAATGCTGATGACTCCCTTGATTTTCAAGGTTCTTCTTGTGGATGCAAGGATCTCAAGGTACTGGGGCCTATCTGTTATCAGAAATCTCATTCTGATGAGAGATAGTGCATGATATGTAATGGAGAAATGTGCTTGAGTTATGGTTCAAGCTGCACCATTTTGTCTCTATGGGCCACCATGAGTCGGTACAATGTCTCTCGAGACCACCATCGTTTTAGCGGGTCTTCGTGAGTAGGTAAGATGTCTCTCGGGACCACCATCGTTTTAGCCGATCAGCGTGAGTCGGTAAATGTCTCTCGAGACCACCATCGTTTTTGCAGGTCATCGTGAGTTGGTAAATATCTTTCGAGACCACCATCGTTTTAGCGGGTCATCATGAGTTGGTAAAATGTCTCTCGGGACCACCATCGTTTTAGCGGGTCATCGTGATTCGGTAAAATGCCCCTTAAGACTGCCATCATTTTAGCAGGTGTGAAAGATATATTATCCGAACCAAATTGGTGTGAATACAGAATGGCATGACGTCTAAACTGGTCAGCACAAACACAAAGGGTGAAAATAACAACTTAGATCAGTGAAGCTGTTAATTCAAAAAGGGGTCTGAAGAGTAAACAGAAAACATACCTGAATTTTCAAGGAACAGATGGGCTAACATACATCATACCTATTTACTCACTTGAGACAGGGTTGAATATAATCATGTTCATAAAATCAATGCAAATGCAACATCATATGTCAACAGGGGTTGTGCTTGTTTGCATTACGAAACCTCACTGGGGATATTTATCAAGAAGGAAATTTGCCTAATCCCTTCGATAAATTTGATCAACTTGAATGAGGAACCCTCGGTCAAAAAGGACATTCACTCCCTCTCATGAAAATCCTTTTAGACCCGACCATTTGATACGGGTATGAGAATCACTCAGAACTACCATCATCATGCTTGACAAGAATCCGTGTATCCTCGCAAATATTATGACCAGACCAATCTGAGAGGTCTTTGCAAGGACTGTAATTCAGGCTCGGTCAAAGGCTTAGCAAAAGGGACTGGTGAGAGTCATTGCTTTGAAACGAAATGATATTATCAGCTGCATCGATTTTACAAGTCAGGAACCCTGTAAAAATGAGATAAAATGATCTTGCTCGCACTTCTTCGAGCGACATTTATAAGCATTTGAAATCCTACATTAACTCAAGTGCCATAATCTAAAGAGGCTTGGGGTATGGGTTGTAACGTAGGTGTAGGTATGCTTGAAATGAAAGGCCTATTTATAGCAAAAAGGGATATTATGAATGGATTGGTGATTATCCATTTTTAATACTTTGCGCATCGCTAATTATGCTGTCAAGCGATTCTTCACCTATGATCTTTGAGGAAATTCTTGAGAATAACTTCGTCTGAGGTCTCCTTTCCTCCTTTTGAAGATTTTTCGAGAGATCTTTTTTTTTCAGCCTTCGTCTTCTCTCTCTCTCTCTCTCTCTCTCTCTCTCTTTTTCCGATAGAAAGCTTGCGATTTCCTTTTTCTTTTTCTCTCTTTTGTTCCGTTCTTTTTGTGGAGGAAGGACCTCGTCTGATGAGCTTTGTGCATTCCTATTTCATGGCAGACTTTTTCATTTTGCCCCCAAGGTATTTTGCTCTCCACTTTCGGATGCTTTGAGATGACTTTAATTTTTACCACATGGATGATCACCAACCGGGTTACTAGAAATGAAATTGCCGCTCAAATGGGTTAAGCAAGGTATTGAGTGTATATGGTACAGAAAGAAAATGCTCTTCGTCATGTCTAAGGCACTTGAGCTAACAAAGAATCCACATGCAATAAATACACTTGAGAATTGATGCAAGTGAAAGCAAGAAAATTCTAACCATTCTTGAACTTTTTAGATATTGCCCCAATGTGGGGTTGTTCCTAACAGGGGTATGAAATGAATCCTCCGTTCAAGGGGTTAATCAAAAGACAACTTGTAGAGTGCAGATAGAGGAAATGAATGCCGCTCATCATTTTGATCGTCATACTTCTCGCGAGATAACCCATCTACCTTGTCAGCATGGAAATTCTCACTTGTCTCACTAGGGATTAATATGAAGGACGTGTATGGAAATGGCTTGCCTTTCATCGTCCTAACATTCCTCATTCAATATGATCATTCCATGGGATTAAACATATTTCCTTTTAAGCTTGCAAAATGTAGCAATGACTTGTGATAGTTTCATGAAAAACTCATGTGTCTACTTAAAGAACGAACTATACAAGCACATCCAGATTCATACGAAAACTCTCAGGAATGGGGGGACTGTAGATTGCCCTTGCATATGCAAGCTTGAAAGCTTAATCCTTGGATTGGGAAAAGACTCGCTCCTGACTTTTGCCCCTGCACAAAGAGAAATGTGCATGAAATAAGTCCGGTGAGGACTCCGAGATGCTCTGGCTGTTCACTGGAGACGACTGTCATGTAGGTCACATGCTCCTGCAAGAAGAAAAATAGATAGTCATCTTGAAAATGACATGATACAGAAAAGACATACTCCCTTTTCCAAAGTTAGGGTTCAATGTCAGTTTGCCCCACTTTCAGTCAAGATGGGTACAAAGATCTATGATTGCCCCATATATGACCAGTGTTGAAAATTGGTTCTGGGCTTTGGCAAATGACGCATTTCTCCACTTGACCTTGCAAGGAGGAAAAATAAAGGGTCATTTAAAAAAAAAATGATCAGGCCATGCAAGATATACTCTCTCTTGAAGTCGAGCCATCTTGGATTTGTCCCGCTTTCTATCAGGATAGGCTATATCGGGTGGCGTAATCCGAGATTGCCTCCGGGTATGCCCCTAGTTGGAAGTTTGATTTCCAACTTTGGTAGGCATATCATTCTTGTGCTTGATCCTGCACGAGAAAAGGGTGTGTGAATTGAGTTCTAAAAAGCAGGCGAAGACCTAGGATATCCCGATCGTTCATTTGCTTCGGTGATAGAAAATTAGGGTCATGTTTCCTATCTTGGCACCTGCAAGAAGGAAAACAAACTGTCATTTTCAGGACCGTTCAAACTTAAGTAGAGATATTCCCTCTTGAAATCGAGCGGCTTTGGATTTACCCCATTTTCCCTCAGCTGATGCCGCACGGTCAAAGGATTGGTGGAGGGCAAAGCATAGATTTGCTTTGATTGACCGATAGGTTGATGTACAGCTGGTATGGGATCGACTAGGGTTTCTAGCTTGATTATAAATTACAACGCTCACTACTCATGCATGGACTATCTGAGGATCAACCGGGCCAGCCTCTTAGTTTCCGGCCACGCACGGATGGCTAACAGTCAATGATCCATAATCACCGGGAATGGCATGATTGCTGTTTGTGAGTAAGAGAGTCGCTAGGGCACGGTAGAGACGGTAAGCTGCGAATGAACATGGTTATGGCCATATCGCCAGTGAACCCTGATCAAGGTTTCGCCCTAACTCAATTGAGTTAGTCGATTTGCTAATGTTATCGATAATTGACATGTCCCCTAGTTATGTTACCTGCAAGGCAAAGCGGAGGAAATGTCATTTGGGTGAGTCAAGTTCGGAAAAAGAAAACTTACCTCTTGGTTCGTCTGTCGAGCATCATCCGATGGGACTGTGTTGGATTATCGGTCAAGATCTTGCCTCTAAATAACCTGAATGATAAGACCATCGTGATCTCTTGTGATACTTAAGCTTGCCTCAATCTTGAATTCTCTGGACAGTCCGTTGTTCGTTAGGATTGAAGTATCAAAGTGGTTGGTACGGCAATGTCACAAGGCAATCTCTTCTCGGTCCATTCTTGAGATCTCCTCTAGCCGAGGATGATTACATCCGTGCATTTCTCATATTTTGACTTGAATAGGCCTAATGCTAATCAGACTCAGGTTGAGTAATAGCTCTATCGCCTGGCATGGGAAATGATCATTGGCGAAAAATGGATCTGCCTTAACTGGTCGACCAATAGCTCAATCGCTTGGAATGGGAAATGATCATTGGCGAAGCATGGATCTGCCTTAACTGGTCGATGCACTAGGATCGGCCAGGGACTTCTAGCTTTCTAGCTTGATCGTGAGCTACGAAGCTCAAAACATAAGTAGGGATTGTGCATGATTGTTTGAGCATCAGTCGGACCGGTGCACTATTAGAGTTATCAATCTTTTTCCTGCCCTCGGATTAATGCCAAGATATATGATAGATGAGTTAGTAAGATAAACTGGTTAAACCGCATGTGATTTTTTTTTTTTGAAAATTTTTCCTTGAAAAACTTTTTATTTTCAAAAACCTCGAGACGAGAATTCTTGAGAAGCCCAACTCTCAGTGCTTACCATAGATGACAAATTTTCTAATTGTTGGTTATCGTCATCGGGTTGGTTTGGTATGCCTCAACAAGATTTCAAAATGTAATAAAAATCTCTGTAATTTTATTGATAGGACCCAACCTAGCTAACTTAATAAACTGCTCAGCAACAAACGAATGCGAAGCTCCAGGATCAAACAAAGCATAAGCTACATGGTCATGCAAGAAGACCGTACCTGTAATGGTCGGCGAATCCTTCCCCTCTTCTCAAGTGACAGCATACACCCTTCCTTGCACAAGGGGCTAGTTCTGGTGGTTCTACGGAACATTCCCTCGCATCTGTCCTCCCTGCTGCAATGGCACCTGCTTCCCATCTATCTTTGCGGACAATCTCTCACCAGATAGCCATGCTGACCACAACCAAAGCAAGCACCCGCCCTCCCAGGGCATGGGGCTGATCTATGCCTCTGCTTATAGAGTTGACACATATCACTGAAGTGATACACCGGTTTCCCGACAGCATTCCTCCGGTTGGGTGGTATGGGATACCTTTCTCCTACGATCGGCCCACTCCCAAACCTACGGTTATCCCTTGTAGTAGGCGCAAACCGCGACCCAGATGCGGCTGCCCTCTCAGACATATCCCTTTCCACAAGCTGGGCCCTCTCATACAGCTCGTTGTAATCCTTATGGTTCAACGGCACCAGCAAACCCTTAATCTCTAGCTTCAATCCATCTCGAAACTTCCTTGCCCTATCCATAGGGTCCTCAACCATCCTCGGTGCATACTTCGATAACTCAGCAAACTTCGCCTTATATTGATCCATAGACATCTGATTTTGACGAAGGCGTAGGAACTCAGCCATCGTATGTTCTTGTGCACAGTCTGAGAAGTACTTTCCATTAAAATCCTCCATGAAGGCATCCCACACTAGGACCATACCTTCAGGAAAAGTCCTTCCTTGCGTGGTCTTCCACCATGTGCTAGCGTTACCCTGTAGTTGGTACATAGCCAGCGTCACCTTCTCATCCTCGAAACACCTCAACAAGGCGAAGACCTTCTCCAACTCTTCCATCCAAGTACTTGCGGCCTCTAGATCACCTGCTCCAGAAAACTTCGGCGGCTTAAGCTTCGGAAATTGCTCAACCAACTTGTGCATCTGCGGCCTACCAATCCCGTTTCCAGCCAATAGGTCTTCTTGCGGGGCGGCAGCAGCAGCAGCAACTTGGTTCCTCACTTGCTACCCCATGAGATCTCCTAAGGCTTCTAACGTCTACAAGATCCCATCCACTCTAGGATCCTCTTGAGCTGCCCTTCCTCTAGGCCAACCTCTCGAATTACGGTCGTCCATCCTGTAGGACCTTACGGACTCCTGCTCACCCAAAGGCAACACGTAATGAGAACTCAGGACTACAACCTAAAAAGGAAATCGAACAACAATCACATGCACAGGGTTTTAATCCTACTAACTATCCCTAAGCCTAGCGCACCTTATCACTCCAGGTCAAATGGTTCAGGATGATATCGCTTTGATACAAAAAGAGGCTATCACGCCCCGACTCATAGGCGCGCGACAGTAACAAACACCTCAGGTCAAAAGGATGACATCCCAAGTACGTCATCAACCTGTTCATTTTATCTTGCAATTAAGGGCACGTGAAACGGATAACAACCCTAGACAGAAATAACAACAGGGATAGCCAGCAGGAAAAACAACAGCCAACAACATCAAAAGACCATTTTATTTATATGCTGTTAACCTAGGAAAGCAAACACATCTACAAGCCCACTCTTCAGGGCTGCTTCCTAAGACCACCAAAAAGATACCGAGTTAGAGCTAGGGGTTAACTACGACTACCAAAAGCTACATCCAAAAAGGGGGTTAACTTCTACGCACGCTCACCAGTCGTGGTAACCAGGCGGAGTCTCAAGGTCCTCCTCATCCAAGTCGGGTTTCGGGCCCACCACCTCCCCATTTGGGGTATCTAGATCCATCGGATCCAACGTTCGAATCACCGAGGTCGCAGTTGGGGGGTCCATTTAACCCTCGAATGGGCCCAAATAGATCATCCCCGTGACGGATGAACCAAGCCTTGAAGGGATGAAGCACCAAGTGCCCCATCCCCTCTTCGACCCTGAGGGTTATCACGTGGTGTTCCCACATGCGATCTGAACCTGGGATCGGGTGGTGCGTGATATCAAAAGATTGGTCGAGTGGCACCCCGAACCTGATTGGAAGGAATTCCATACTATGGACCTGAAAACAGTTAACAACGACAAATGAGATATAAAATCTTCGTGAGTCAACGCCTAAGTCCGAGCAGGACATCGATTCACCTAGGCGGCCTAAACATACAACAAAAAATGATGGAAGATCAATAGCATGCGATGCACGCCACGCTCTATCTACCAAATAGATAGGAACAACTCAACAACCAATAACCAAACACATGCAAGCTTACCCCGCCTTGGCCCACACAGCAGTAATCTCATGGTATTCGATCAAGTATGGCTCTGGGCACACAACTAGAACACTCAGCAATAACTGATGCACAATGCAACACACGTATTCCAGTTATTAATGCGAGAGATGCTCCATTCTCGACCACAGCACAAACCGACCGCTAGTGCTCTTCCGGCAGGATCGGGCGTCTTCTCGCTTCATCTAGCGATAGTAATCGATAGCCTCCTCAGGACCCCCAAGGAGGACATACCAGGGTTTCCGGTAAGGAACTTCGGTCCATCACAAGCTGCGATCAGTATCCGATCAGTCGTGTGATTTCGACCAAGCCGGCACAAACTGTTGTGCATCCAATAAGCCGTGTGAATCGTACCTTACCAGCATGGACATATTAGGCGACGAACCAAAGCCATCAAGATATCGCCAACATCCCCAGTTACGTTAGGGTGATGCTCAACCATCGTGTGACTACACAAACACACTAGGCAACCAAACCAGCTCATATCTTCACTTTTAGTCTAATGCAGTCACATTTACAATCAGCTCAAAACTCGGCTAGCAGCCGTTTTCATGCTCAAAGGACTTAGTTGATCACATGGATATTTGATTTCAATTAAACAAGATATTCTGACATAGGTGATCACTCAGCAGATCCACGCAATCAGACACTCAAGTCAATCGGTAATTAACCAATCAGCATCCAATAATCATTTAATAACAGATAAATATCCCGACTTAGACTATTTATCTCCACAACAGCTAATTAGGCAGATAATAACTAATTAACCCAGCCTCAGCAAATTAACTGATCAGGATCACCCAAAGCAACGACAGTTAATTTGTTGTAACCACGGTAAATAATTAATCTAACCCTAAGTGCAATTAATGACCTAATCAGAGATTAGGGGTTAACTCATAATAATGGCCTGTTGGGGCTAATAATGCAACCTAGAGGGGGGTGAATAGGTTGTTTCGAAACTTTTTCAGATTTTGCAAAAAACCAAAGGTGATATGAAAAAGATCGGCTGAGCAAATATTTCACGAAACGATATCTGAGTGCGTGCACAAGAGATAGATCAAATAAAAGATTAGCACACCAGATATGTTTTTGTTCGGCTTAATAACCAAGCCTACGTCCACTCCACACAACTAATAGCCATAACCCAGGCTGGAATGCACTAGTAAACTGCCTCACAAGTTACAAACAGTACGTGACTTGATCTTTCTCGCGATAGATCACACTATCTTGATATAGCCTCACTACTTAGAGATGTACACTTGATTTTGCACGATTACAAGGCAATAATAGATCACTAGATCTTTCATAGTTAAGCTTTTAAACTAGAACAATTCTAGAGCACTTTGATATTCAATCAGTTCGAACTCTCTCTTGGCCTTCATAACTTCCTCCTTTTATAGGCTTCATCATTCTAGCTATTTGAACATCTTTGGAGAAGCAAAAGAGCCACTGGAGGTCGATGGGACATCTTGTCCTCGCGCTGGAATAGTTTTCTTTCAAGTCAGACTAGACTTGCTAGAAACAGGCGCAGAGATACTAATCCTCGCAAATAGGTTACTGCTGGACTCTGACACAGCAAAGACCTATTCCCGAGGAGATCAAAATCTTCCCATTGGCTTTCCCATAAAGCAACGGCTTCTTTAGCCCTTCTTTCACAAACATCAGCTCGTATGGACTTTATACGCATTATCTGACCTGATTTTTCAAGCTTCGATATCAAACAATCGGTGACTAGATCATTTGTGGTCCTCAGCAGCTATTTTCACCAAGACACTTCAGACGCCATGTGATGTTTATGTGATGGGCACTAGGTGATCCTTAGTCTTGTATAACGAACATCTGCACACCAAAGGTAAATTAAATACTGAAGGATAGTTTGGAAATCATCAAAATATTTCATGAGATGTTTCTCCAACAATCTCCCCCTTTTTGATGATGACAAAACTATGCCGCAGATGTATAGTGAGACAGAGTTCTTGGAAGTGCAACAAAGTAAAGATCTGCATAGCTGATATTTTATTGATAAGGCATAATCACAGATATATGAGTTCTTCGAAAAAGATTTGGAAATGAATCTGGAGAAGACTTGACTAAGCTGATCTTTTGATTTTGAAAGGATTTTTTATTAGAGTCTTTAGTCAATAGTTCACGATGTTTTCAAGATAAACACGTTAAGATAAATATCTGTAAAGAGATTCTTTTAATTTCTTATCCTTAGGCTCCCCCTGTTTCTCTGGCTCCCCCTGTTTATGTGCTTCCCATACGAATATGCGTAGAATATGCTCATATTAGCACTCGGCACATCTTTGTGCCCTTGCGTGATCCTGTTCAATATTCTCCCCCTTTTTGTCATCAGCAAAAATCATAAGTAAATAATAAGGAGCAGAATATGAATAACAGCAGTTCATTTCTTCATTTCAAGGAAGCAGCAGTGGGGTACACCAAAGCATCATCAAAATATGAAAGATCAGAAACATGCAGTGCGTGCGAAAACATTAGGTTTGATCATTTAGAGCTAGCGCATTTGCGTTTCTATGAGGGAGGAGAGTGTGTGGGCTTAGGAACGGCTTGGAGGGGATTGTAGCAGTCCAGACTTATGATGGTCCTCTCAAGCTTAACTAGATACTTTGATATGTTTGCTATGGAGACCTTCAAATCTCGTACATCTGCTTGAACAAAGAGCAGGACGTCCGAAGACAAGGAGGTAGATAGTCCCGCCGGAGTTGAAACTCTTTCAGGTCGGGGGGGACGCCAAGCCTTCTTGGCTGCAAGAGCCTTGCCTTTCTGCCTTTTCCTAGAAGCAGGCTGCTCAGCGTACCTTTCCTTGAGCAGTTCTTTGGCGCGCTCATCATATCCGTGCCCAATAGTAACTACCTCATCTTTTGTATTCAGCCAACCTTCTGGAGAAACTCTTAGTATCATCTTCTCAAGAGTCTTCTTCCCATTGACGATCTGAGGGAAATGCTCCTTAGAGACCTGAGAGACGTCGATGCCCTTCTTCTTAAAAATCGGACTAATCAGAGCTCCGTAAGGTAGTCCTCCTGTTTTCCTCTTCATGGTCCGATACATGTGTAAGATGATGAGGTGCGGGATTGAAATGTGAAATCCAGTGAGTTGAGCCCACAGCACCTTAACTTCGAATCTCGACACATCATTTGAGGATGATGACTTAGGATGCAGGATGAGAGTTAGAATCTTTTGGAAAAAATTTACCTTGAGAGGCAAAACACTTACTGAGACAATCTTTCTAAAATCACAAGTGAAGTTCGGAGTTTCCAAAATAAAACTGTAAGCCTCGTCAGAAGAGATCTCCAGCTTTTGATAAGAATGAAAGTCGATTTGGAGATACTCAGCCAATTCCTCGGCGGTCACAATATAGTTTTTCCTTTCGAAAGAGAACACAAAGGAGTGTGGATCAGGAAAATGCAGATTTGAGTAAAACACTGTGATCAAATTTGGAGAAGATGGATCCTCCATTGTGCACAGTTCCAAGAGCTTGTGTTTTTGAAGGACTTCAAACAGAAAAATCCCATGTGAGTCAAGATACTGAAAATCAATCACTTGGGAAAAACAAGAGTTCTTTTGGAGAAGGAAAGCCAAGCTTTTTCATGTTCCTCGCTTAAAAACAGTGGGTCAGTAAAAGAGGGGTCAAGCTCAAAACCTTTTGTGGACTCAAAATTCCAAAAGAATCCATCATCATCATCCTCACGTTTTTATCACTCGTTCCCTCATCAGTTTCAAGGAGATCTTCACTAACCTCGACATTTTCCTTAGGCAGGTCTTGAGATTCAGGAAGATCTGGAGCCGACAAGCTGACTTCTGGCACATGAGGAGATGAAGGAGCACCACCAGATGTTTCTTCTGGTGGGCTTGTTTCCTCTGTTTCCTTCGGCGGTTTTGTGACTTCCTCAATGGTAAACTTACGAGGCGATCTTTCAACAGGAGCTTCAGGTGCATCAGCAGAAGATGTAGCAGCTATAGATTCTAGGCCAGTCAGGGTGAGAGCAGCAGATGTCTCACCCTCTAGTATTTTGCTTTTCTTGGGTTTCAAAACTTCCATCACATTTTTGAACAATCCATCGAACTCCTCTTGAGATTTGATCATCATGGGAGGGATTGTGATCCCTTCAGTTGGTAGAACGAACTCAGGAGGACGATCCAGAGAAGCTTCTTTCTTGATTTTCACGGCCAGAGATTGTGGGGTACTAGTGGTCGAAGAAGCAAGAGCAATCTGTGACGCGGTACCTGCAGAGATCGAGCTACCCGGTTCACCTCCTGTCTAAGGGGTCAAAATTGATTCCTCAGGTTTTTCAGTGGTATCAACATTGGACGGACCAGTAACCTTAGCTTTGGCCTTGCTTACACGAACAGATTTACGAGGACCCATCACATAAAGATTGAGTGAGAAAAGGAGAAGGAAGGAGAGAGAGAGAGAGAGAGAGAGAGAGAGAGAGAGAGAGAGAGAGAGAGAGAATGAGGATGGAGTGAGAAAGGACTGTGTAGTTTAAAAAGAGAGTTAGAGAAATGGTTGAGAAAGTAGTGGTGATTGAGTGATGAACTTGCTCCATATAAATAGGCAAACAATCACACACGATCTTTCAATGCAAATAACGGTACTAATTTAAAAATTAAATCAAGAGATGTAACGACATGAAAATCGCAAACAATTAATCCAACAGATATTTTGTCAGAACGGTCGCATCGCGAGTTTATCGAGAGACTGTGACGGTAACTTTTTTGAGAGATTAGGTGTACCTGATCTTTTGAACGTTGCAGAGATCTGGTTACCTTATCTTTTGCGCTGTTTGCGGATCTTTTGCCATTTGGACAAGTTACTCAAGAGGATTAGAAATTCCTAATTTTCCTTTGATAAATTTGAATGCTTGCTTGTCTAGAGGCTTTGTGAATATGTCAGATAGCTAATGTTTTGAGTTGACAAAGTGTATGCATACATCACCGATGTTCACATGATCTCTAATAAAATGATGCTTTACCTCAATGTTCTTTGCTCTTGAATGCAATATGGGATTCCTGGTCAGGTTTATAGCACTTGTATTGTCACTGCAGATATGAATATTCAAATTTAGTTCCTCAAAGTCAGTAAGTTGTTTTGTCCAAAGAAGTTGTGCATAGCAGCTCCCTAGTGCAATGTACTCAGCTTCAGTGGTTGAGTCAGCAACTGAGTTTTGTTTCTTTGAAAACTAGGAAATCAACATGTTTCCCATCAATTGACATGTACCAGATATACTCTTTCGATCAATTTTGCACCCTGCATAGTCAGCATTTGAGTATCCCAAAAGATCAAAGCTTGAAACTTTAGGATACCATAGGCCTAGTTTGGATGATGAACCAACGTACCTTATGATCTTGTTTACAGCCGTGATATGTGACTCCTTTGGATTTGATTGGAATCATGCACATAGACATACGGCGAACAAAATATCCTATCGAGAAGCGGTTAAGTATAGCAATGATCCTATCACGCTTCTATAGAGTTTGGAATCAATGGGCATACCTTTTTCATCCTTGTCCAGTTTGATAGATGTGGCCATAGGTGTTTTAGTGAATTTGCATCCTTCCAAACGAAACCTCTTCACCAGATCTTTTGCGTACTTTTCTTGGTAAATGAATGCTCTAGCTCTTGTTTGCTTTATTTGAAGTCCAAAGAAGAAATTCATCTCCCCCATCATACTCATCTCGAACTCACTTGTCATTGCTTTGGCAAATTCCTTACAAAGATTTTCATTAGTAGAGCCAAAGATTATGTCATCAACATAAATCTGAACTATCAAGATGTTTTACCTTTCTTCTTGATAAACAAGGTAGTGTCAACTTTACCTTTTTCGAAGTTGTGTTCAAGAAGGAAAGAACTTAATCTTTCGTACCAAGCTCTAAGGGTTTGCTTGAGACCATAGAGAGCCTTCTTCAATTGATAGACATCGTCTAATCGTGAAGGATCCTAAAAACCTGGTGGTTGCTCAACAAATACCCTTTCGTTGATATAGCCATTGAGAAAGGTGCCTTTCATATCCATTTGGTATATGGTAAAATCATAATGACATGCATAAGCAAGTAAGAGTCGAATAGCTTCTAGTCTAGCAACAGGAGCATATATTTCATCATAATCTATGCCTTCTTGTTGTGAGTATCCTTTAGCTACTAACCTGGCTTTGTTTCTTACCACATTGCCTTGGTCATCCATTTTGTTACGAAACACCCATTTTGTGCCGATAATCTGCTGATCTTTAGGTCGAGGGACTACATTCTAGATAACGTTGATTTGGAATTGTCGCAGCTCATCTTGCATGACTTCGATCCAGTTTTCATCAACGATTGCTTCATCAATTGCTTTAGGCTCAATTTGAGAGATCAAGGCTAGGGAGTTTATTATGACTTTGATTGAAGATCTTGTCTTGATCCCTTCATCGATTTTCCCGATGACCTGATCTTTAGGATGATCAGTGTTGAACTTTCAATGCTTAGGATTTTGACTTGAACTTGAAGGATTGGTAGCCTCTTGTTGTTGTAGTGGCTGTTGAACATTTGCTGGAGCATATGTTTGGAAATTCACCTCATGTTCATCTCTTTGAACACCTTTCAGCTCATCTTTGATTTTGACATTGATGGTTTCGTCAATAACCTGCGAATTTTTATTGAACACACGGTAAGCTTTGCTACTTATAGAGTAGCCAAGAAAGATACCTTCACTTGATTTCTCGTCAAACTTCCCAATATCGTCATTCACATTCTTGAGAATATAGCATTTGCATCCGAAGATGTGGAAGTATGATAGGATAGGCTTCCTTCCTTTGGAGATCTCGTAAGGTGTCTTTTCCATCATTGGTCTGAGAAGAGCTCTATTCATGATGCAAGATGCGGTCGTAACAGCTTCAGCCCAAAAGTAGGTAGGAACCCCACTCTCATTCATCATGGTCCTAGACATCTCTTGAAGAGATCGATCCCTTCTTTCTGCAACTCCATTCTATTGAGGAGTGTCAGGAGTGGAGAAGTTGTGCTCAATTCCATTTTCCTCACAAAGATCTGTAATGCTTTGGTTTTGGAATTCTCCACCATGATCGGTTCTGATGGCTATGATCCTGTCTCCTTTTTCATTCTGCACTTTTCTAGCAAGTTTCTCAAAGGAATGAAATGCTTCATGCTTATGAGCTAGAAAAATTACCCATGAAAAATGTGAGTAACATCAATGATCACGAGGCAATACTTTCTTCCTCCTAGACTTGCAATGCGAGTAGGACTAAACAAATCCATAGGCAATAGTTGCAGAGGTCTATCTGTGGTAATATGATTGATGGACTTAAAAGATGATCTGACCTGCTTTCCCAAGGAGCATACATTACAAGAGTCGCTTTTACCGTAGTTGATCTTTGGTAGACCACGTACCATATCTTTTGATGCAATCTTAGAGATATGCTTTATGTTGATATGGCCTAACTTCTTATGCCATAGATCACATTCTTCTTTGATGGACATTAAACACTGCATTTCATCAAGTTCAACATTCAGCAGATATATGTTACCATGTCTTTTACCTGTGAAAGATTGGGTTAGGTCCTAGTTTGTGCAAGTGCACATGTTTTCTTCAAAGTTGATCCTATAGCCTTTGTCGCACAGTTGACTTATGATGAGAAGATTGTATCCAAGTTCTTGGACTAGTGAAACATCTTCAATAACCAGATTTTCCAACTTGATGTTTCCTATGCCAATGATTTTCCCTTTTCCTTTTCCACCAAAAGTGACATTTCCACCATTCATATGTTTGAGATTTATGAACATATTTCTTTCACCTGTCATGTGTCTCGAACAGCCACTGTCCAAGTACCACTTATTCTTCTTCAGTATCACCTACAATCAAGAAGTTCTTCATGTTTTGTTTGGTACCCACACAAGCTTAGGTCCTTTTGTGTTAGTCTTTGTCTCGTATCATACCTCCAGTATATCTTTTTGGGCTTTATTTGCTCAACTGGAAAAATTTGCTTGTTATGACCAGGTTCATTGCAAACAGAGTAATTGAATTGCTTGCTAGTGGATCTAGTGAATTGCTGTGCGAAGTGATTTTGGTAAGACTGAAGAGAATGTGTTTGTTTCAATCTCATTTTGACAATTGGAAAAGTATTCTTCTCTTCACGTCTCCTTTCACGTCCAAGTCCAAACTTATCGTAATGTGGAACTTGAATAGATAAAATGTGCTGCAAGGTTTTTGAGCTACAGGAGAAGTTTGTGCTGATTTTTGAAATATCTTTCTTTAAAGATTTACTCTCCTCCTGCAAAGAGTCGCGTTCACTCTGAGTAGTGACCAGATCTTTCTGCAATTTCTCAAGCTCATCTCTTTGAGAAAGGTTTTATTTAGTGAGTTTTAAAACTTCCTTTTTCAACTCAGATATTCTTTTCGAAACCTTTTTGTGTTCTGCAAACTTTTTTTAAAAAAAATCTTGCATTTCTTCATATGAAAGTTCAAAATCATTTACCTCATTTTCTTCTTCTTATTTGGATTCTGCCACGAGACAATGATTTGCTTCGTCTTCATCGCTTAATTCGCACTTAGTGTCACTCCATGTCTCTACTTTGAGTGCCTTCTTCTTCTTTACGAACTTTCCTCCTTTCTTCTTAAGGAGAGGACAGTCAGGCTTGATATGCCCTGGTTTCCTGCATTCATAACAAACATTGTCTTTACCTTTGCTGTCTTCCATTCCTTTGAAGGATCTCTTTTCTTCTGAGAATCTTGGATTCCTTCTTCCTTTGAAATTTCCTCCTTTCTTCATAAGAGTTTTAAATCTTCTTATGAAGAGGGCCATTTCGTTGTCATCTTCTTCTTCAGCTAATGTATCACCTCCTGTATTTTCATCATTAACGTTAAAGGCAGTAGCTTTCTTACCTTAGGATAGGTTTTGCTTGTTTACGCCCTCAGCTTCATAAGATATCAACGTGCCTATGAGTTCATCCAGGGTGATAGGTTGAATCCTCATGGTTTCTCGAACTGAGGTTTTCACAGTGATCCATTCTTCTGGAAGTGCTTTAAGCAGCTTGTTTACTTTTTTAGCGTCTGTCAATGTTTTCACTTGACTGGCCATGCCATTCACTATCTTAGTGAATCTTGTGTACATTTCTCTCACTGTTTCATCTGATTTCATCACAAATGTCTCGTAACGACCAAGCAGGATGTTCATCTTGGTTTCTTTCACATGATCGTTACCTTCATAGATTACTTGGAGGCAATCCCATATTTCCTTAGCTGAACCACACGAAGATATGCGATTAAACTCAGATGGAGATAAAGCGCAGTAAAGGAGATATCTTGCTTTAGAGTTAAGAGTGGCTCTTTTTTGAATTAGTTGAGACGAGCAGCTGCTACTTCAGCAATCTGTTCAGTGGTTTGTTGTTCTCCGGCCGCAGCAACAGGAGCAGCAACTAGAACTTCTACTCCATTTTGAATTACGTCGCACATATCTTGATCACATGCATTAAGGTAGGCAAACATTCTATTCTTCCAGTAGTTGTAGTAGCTTCCATCAAAGTATGGATGTTTGTTAGGCGCTATAGATTCATTGCTCGGAAAACCACCAAAGTCATCCATAATAAGGATCTTTATGCTCTGAAGAAGTACACTTCAAATAACAAGCAACAGAGCTCTGATACCAATTATTGGGGCTAACAATGCAACCTAGAGGGGGAGAATAGGTTGTTTCGAAATTTTTTCAGATTTTGCAAAAAACCAAAGGCGATACAAAAAAGATCGGTTGACCAAATGTTTCACGAAATGATATTTGAGTCCGTGCATAGGAGATAGATCAAATAAAAGATTGGCACACCAGATATATAGTGGTTCGGCTTAACAACCAAGCCTATGTTCACTCCATACAACTAACAGCCACAACCCGGGTAGGAATGCACAACTAAACTGCCTCACAAGTTACAAACAGTACGTGAGTTGATCTTTCTCGCGATAGATCACACTATCTTGATATAGCCTCACTACTCAAAGATGTACACTTGATTTGCACGATTACAAGGCAACAACAGATCACTAGATCTTTTACAGTTAAGCTTTTAAACTAGAACAATTCTAGAGCACTTTGATATTCAATTAGTCCGAACTCTCTCTTGGCCTTCATGACTTCCTCCTTTTATAGGCTTCAGCATTCTAGCCGTTTGAACATCTTTAGAGAAGCAAAAGAACCGTTGGAGGTCGATGGGACATTTTGTCCTCGCACTGGAATAGTTTTCTTTCAAGTCAGACTAGACTTGCTCGAAACAGACGCAGAGATACTGTTCCTCGCAGACAAGTTATCGCTGGACTCTAACACAATAGAGACCTATTCCCGAGAAGATCAAAATCTTCTCGTTGGTTTTCGCATAAAGCAACGGCTACTTTAGCCCTTCTTTCACAAACATCAACTCGTATGGACTTTATACACCATATCTGACCTGATCTTTCAAGCTCCGATATCAAACAATCGGTGACCAGATCTTTTGTGGTCGTCAGCGGCTATTTTCACCAAGACACTTCAGACGCCATGTGATGTTTATGTGATGGGCACTAGGTGATCCTTAGCCTTGTATAACAAATATCTGCACACAAAAGGTATATTAATACCAAAGGATAGTTTGGAAATCATCAAAATATTTCATGAGATATTTCTCCAACACGGCCGGCGAAGCAGGCGGCGGTGGGCTACGGCACGGCTTCAGCATTGGCTCGGCTCGGGGTTGCGGACGTGGCTACGACGACGATGAATCGAGGGTGGCAAGGAGCGGCGGTGGACAGCGGTGGTGGCGCGGCGGTAACGGCGTGAAGAGGCAAGGGTCGTGGGGGCGGGCGACAGCCGGCGAAGCTTGGACGGACGACAGCAAGCGAACAGTGGTGAGGCGAGGCTCGCGGAGCTCACGGGCTTCGGCGGAGGAGGGGCAGGGGAGGTGAGGTGGACGGCGACTCGCGGGGCTCAGGCCAGTGACTCGCGGACGACGGACGACAAGTGGCGGCGGAGGGGTCACCGGTTAGGCTCGATGGAGGGATGCAGTGGCGGAGGCGCATGGGTGGAGGGGGTCGCGGGGGTGGCTAGGCGGAGATAGGCGAGCGGCACGTGGCGGCGGGTGGTCAGCGGAGGCAAAGGCACTGGGGGAAGGGAACGGCGGCAAGGGGTGGCGGTGACCGGCGGAGCTTGGAGTGGTGGTGGCTATGGAGGAAATGGAGGAAGATGGTGGTGGATAGTGGTGGTGGTCTAGCCAAATGAAGAGGGAGAGAGAGGTGGGGGAGGGTCGGCTGAACCACGGGAGAGAGAGAGAGAGAGAGAGTGAGGTGACTTGATTATAGGGGTAATTAATGGAGTGGGGCCCACAGTCAAGTCAGAATTAATGGTTTGTCTTATATGAATAATATCTTATGGTGGTTTGGTAATTTGGTAATTCGGGACTGGTTAGTCATTTGGCACAAGCGACTGAAGGTACTTTCGGCCAGGGTCAAGCTCGAGCGCGAAGGGTCACGATGCTAAATTCTACGGTGCGACAAAACTAGCTAAATCCTACTAACCTATGCTTTAGGGTCAACCAAGATCCTTCCAGATAAAACAAGATCGCGTCTGACAATTGTCCCTTAAATCCCAAAAATCCAATATTATTTATTTCACAAGCCTTGAAATTTCGGGACGTCACAAATTTACCATGAAAAACCACAATCACAACCACATGCGCATGAATACAAGTTCGTTGATTAATGATGTTTTCAAAGTGAAAATTACAAAAACCTATTGTACTAATAAAATTGCGGTCGGGTCTGATTTCTAGAACTTCGGCTATGGTCGAGATTCTACTCCTGCCATTAGGGTATTGCCCGGGGAGAGATATCCAACACGAAGAAAAGTTCGGGATCGAGGACGGGGTCGACCGTACCACGGGGGTGAGGTCGGGTGGATTCCCACGCGATACCATCCTATTTACTAGAGACCCGGGTCCGGTTGAGGTGAAAATGCAATGCAATAAACATGCGAACACATGGCATATTATGCAAAATAGAAACAAAATCAAACTATATTACCCTGCAAAGCAAAGGTTAGCAATAGTTTAATTTTATCCTGCAAGAACATATAACACCTAAGTAATTATGAAACAAATCAAATGAAGCCAATCAAGTAAAAATCTACACAAGAATTCGGCCTAAGCCCTCTTGAAATACATGAAAATTCCGAAAATTGTAAGGTGCTCATTAGATCCAATTTTTTCAAAAATTCAAGTATATTTTCCCCAGCGGAGTCGCCAAGCTGTCGCAACCTACAATTAGAAATTTCAGGTTAATGGATTACCAAATTAATTAAATCAATTAACTAACCTAGTCCGAGCTCTCCCAAGCTTTACCAATTCACAACTTAGGTTTACATGATTTTTTTATCAAAAGATTTTTAATTTTGGAGCCACCACTAATCTTTTTTTTGGTACGTAGATTAGACACCCAAATAAAGTATCGGAAGAATACATTATTGTCTGCAAACTAGAGATTTAGGTTCGGGGACTTGATTACATTAACTTTTCAATTAACGCCATTTCGGTACCATTCTTGTGAAAATTTTCTCAAATTGGCAAATTCAATTGATTTACTTGAAAATCGAGGTGCAATAGTATTTTTTGGGTTTTCTTGATTAATGAATGCCATGAGAATGCAACTATAATGCAAATATGAAATGCAAATTCTAACTATATGATGTTATAGCAAAACATTATATGACATGCATGATGACTTTTGAAAAAATCAAATTTTAATGCAAGAAGAATATGAATTCTATCCTAAATGACATGCAACATGATTTAATTAAACTACATGACATAGCAAACAATCAACGAATGACGGATAGAACATGACTTAATGCGACATGATATGCAAAGATGTATACTACCCTATATGATATGCGAAAAAATGCATGATAGACATAATGAATATGCATGATAATTAAACTATATGATATGCAAATGAAAGGCTTGTCCCTTATGAATTTTCGGTTTTATCTTGAAGGAGATGGGTTCGACAATTAATATGAATTAAGAAGCTGATTACTCAAATTCCAATTTATACTAAGAGTCACTTTCATGATTTCCAAAAATTTCATTTAAGACCAAGATGCGATATTTTTTGTGATTTTGTTTAGAAAAATGACTCAAATAAAAGTATAATAAACCTTGAGCATAATACACCTTGTAATCTGATTTTTCGATAAATTCGCTTCGTACCCAAAGTTTAGGGTCGGAAAGGAAATTTTATTCACGTCGTACCCCGGGGTGGGGTCGGATGGTGAATTTAATATCGGACTAAAGTCATACCCAAATGATATGGGCCGGATAGTAAAGTCCGATTTTGTGAAATTTTGTCGGTCCGATCCCAAAGGTATGAAATGTGTCGGACAAATTTCGATGTGTGGATGAGATCGTACTTCGGGGGTGAAGTCGGATAGTCATCTTTAATGTACATGTTCCGAGGGACTAGGGCACATGGGAGCATGTATTATAACTCAAGGTAGATTATAAAATTAGTCGAATTATATAAAACATGCAACTATAGTATAAGAAGCAATGAAATTTTTGGCACAAGCAAGATATAAGGTGCTGAATTGTAACTGGCAAGATTGCCCTATCCACTAAGCATTCACATCTTGAAAAAATTAGAAGATTATCTTATTAGTTTTCAAAATATTTCAGATAATCATCCAATTTTGAACGATATGTTCAGAATTTCCGAAGATTCGAACCAAATAACAAGATATGCCAAATATTCCCAAAAATATGCTCAATATCCACAAGATTTGCTCAAGATGTAAAATTTCAAATTAGGCAATGATATCCCATCCGAAAATTACCCATGCTCATGCAATATTCACTCAATATTCCAAATTAAGCAAGTGATTTTCAGAGTATCTCGAGATATGCCAAATGTTCAAAGTTGACGTGCGATCTCTTCCGGTTTAGGTAATTAAATATTCTAAACTTGTAATGCAATTTTCAAGATAAGGCAATTCAATCAATCAAAACTTACAACAAATATTCAGAATATCCAAGTTAGGTAATTTACCCAGATTGCAAGATTGCACTTTCCTCTTTTGAATTTGCACAAAACTTGCGCACCAAGTTCACGTCTTTGGGACTGGTTCTACGGGGACACATGAGGCTTCGAGACGGTAGGGACTCGGTGGCAGCTACGGATTCATGGACTGCTCGTGGCGTTAGTCTTGGACGAAGCTCGATAAAATTTTATGTTAAGACCAGTGAGACTAATGGCGGTAAGATTGATGACAACGAGGTTCTTCATTGTTAGACTAAAGGTTACCCACTGAGAACCTCAACACCAGGAACTCTCTTGCAATAAAAAAAGGATGAGCTTGACCAGATATTAATCCACTGTTGACCAAAAAATTATGAGAAAACTGGGTGCATGTGGGGAGGCCTCCAAGACAGTGATATAATGCTACTTCAATGCAAGAACACTTGGAGATGAGAAAATTCATCGGGAACTTCGAAGATGGCTAAAAACACCGCCACCAAAATAGGGAAAGTAGCATCGTCGTCATCATGACTCAGTCAAAGGAGGTAACGCCCATGTCTAGATCTGTGGACGTTCGAAGTTGTCGTACAACTAGAACGATCTCCGCTGGATTCGTGGTGTAAGGGGGAGCTAGTCATGATCCTGATGGACTTCGTGTGGTTTCCTGACCTCCTAGGATTGTCAGACGTTGGAGAGAGAAAGAACCGCTTCAAGGATCCACCTTCTTCGGATTCTGCTTCAGCAGCAATTCAAGTGTACCCAGAGGGCATGACTCCCAGGTTGTCCTGTGATGGCCATCTATTCTCAATTCTGTGGCCTCAATTGTGTCTCCCCTTTCAACGATGAATGTTGCAGGGAGAGAGAGAGAGTCGCTTCTCAATTTATCGTGTACTGAATTTTTGTGGCCTCCCCTCGGTATTTGTGAAGCAATGGTGTGCTTATAAAGTGCTTTAGCTAGGTTTAATTCATGGGCTGATCTAAGGCCTGATAATTCCAACGGGCTCAAGTTGACTGAATTAAAGTTCAATAGCCCTCTCTTCTTGGTCAGTTTCTTACATGCATTGTCTTGGCCGAAATAACGATCTAGTGGGCTTCTCTTTGAGCTCAAAGCCTTCGGTAATAACATACCGAACCTAACTCAATTTGAGCTCGAGGCCTCGTCCACTTAGCTTGTAATTTTTGGCTATCATCCCTACTTGCCGAATTCCTTGATGGGCTTTTGGTCCGTGCATGCGTCAATTTTGCTCAATTCCTTGCCACCGGTCCAGATAAAAATGCAATGCATAATTGACAAAAAATGTGAATGATGAATTATATATTTTTTGTAGGAACTAAAAATAATTCCTGATTTTTTTGCAAAGTAAATGATAAAAATCAAAATCAAAATTTAGGTGTCAACAGCTACCCCTCTTTGAGTGGATGCTCATAGAGGTTTCGCTCAAAGATAAATTTGAACCTAAATTTTGACAATGCAAATGAAATGATGATGATGATTTTTGTGTGTGTTTTAATCCCATTTTGTATGCCAGAGGAAAATGATGTATTACATGCAGAATTGTAAATAACATGTGTTAAGACTTCTTTGCTCCAAGAAAATGGATTGAAGAAACATGTACATGGGTCGCACATGAAATGTCGGTCTTACCAGACACCTCATAATGCTGATGATTCCCTTGATTTTCAAGCTTCTTCTTGTGGATACAAGGATCTCAAGGTACTGGGGCCTCTTTGTTATCAGAAATCTCATTCTGATGCGAGACAGTGCAAGATCTGTAATGGAGAAATGTGCTTCAGTTATAGTTCAAGCTGCACCATTTTGTCTCTTGGGACCACCACCATTTTAACGGGCCACCATGGGTCGGTAAAATGTTTCTCGAGACCACCATCGTTTTAATAGGTCTTCGTGAGTCGGTAAGATGTCTCTCGAGGCCACCATCATTTTAGCGGGTCACCATGAGTCGATAAATGTCTCTCGAGACCACCATCATTTAGCGAGTCACCGTGAGTCGGTAAATATCTCTCGAGACCACCATCATTTTAACGGGTCATCGTGAGTTGGTAAAATGTCTCTCGAGACCACCATCGTTTTAGAGGGTCATCATGAGTTGGTAAAATGTCTCTCGAGACCACCATCATTGTAGCGAGTCTTTATGAAAATGCACCACCGTCATTTTAGCAGGTGCGAAAGATGTATTATCCGAACTAAATCAGTGTGAATACAAAATGGCGTGACGTCTGAACTGGTCAGTACGAACACAAATGGTGAAAATAACAACTTAGATTAGTGAAGCTGTTAATTCAAAAAGGGGTCTGAAGAGTAATCAGAAAACATACCTGAATCTTCAAGGAATAGACGGCTAACATACGTCATACCTGTTTACTCACTTGAGATAGGGTTGAATATAATCATGTTCATAAAATCAATGCAAATGCAACATCATATGTCAATAGGGGTTGTGAGCTTGTTTGCATTACGAAACCTCACTGGGGATATTTATCAAGAAGGAAATTTGCCTGATCCCTTCGATAAATTTGATCAACTTGAATGAGGAACCCTCAGTCAAAAAGGACTTTCACTCCCTCTCATGAAAAGGCTTTTAGACCTGACCATTGATGCGGGTATGAGAATCACTCAGAACTACCATCATCATGCTTAACAAGGATCCGAGTATCCTCGCAAATAGTATGACCAGACCAATCTGAGAGGTCTTTACAAGGACTGTAATTCAGGCTCGGTCAAAGGCTTAGCAAAAGGGACTCGTGAGAGTCATTGCTTTGAAACGAAATGATATTATCAGCTGCATTGATTTTACAAGTCAGGAACCCTACAAAAATGAGATAAAATGATCTTGCTCGCACTTCTTCGAGTGACATTTATATGCATTTGAAATCCTACGTTAACTCAAGTGCCCTAATCTGAAGAAGCTTGGGGTATGGGTTGTAATGTAGGTGCATGTATGCTTGAAATGAAAGGCCTATTTATAGCTAAAAGGGATATTATGAATGGATTGGTGATTATCCATTTTTGATACTTTGCGCACCGCTGATTATGCAGGCAAGTGATTTTTCACCTATGATCTTTGAGGAAATTCTTGAGAATAACTTCGTTTGAGGTCTCCTTTCCTTATTCTAAAGATTTTTCGAGAGATCTTTTCTTTCGGCCTTCGTCTTCAATCTCTCTCTCTCTCTCTCTCTCTCTCTCTCTCTCTCTCTCTCTCTCTCTCTTTCTTTTCTGAGAGAAAGCTTGCAATTTCCTTTTTCTTTTTCTCTCTTTTGTGCCAAATTTTTTTTTTGTGAAGGAAGGACCTCGTCTGATGAGCTTTGTGCATTCCTTTTCTTGGCAGATTTTTTCATTTTTCCCCCAAGGTATTTTGCTCTCCACTTTCGGATGCTTTGAGATGACTTCAATTTTTACCACAAGGATGATCACCAACCGGGTTATTAGAAATGAAATTACCGCTCAAATGGGTTACGTAAGGGATTGAGTGTGTAGGGTATAGAAAGAAAATGCTCTCCGTCATGTCTAAGGCACTTGAGCTTACATAAAATCCGCATGCAATAAATATACTTGAGGATTGATGCAAGTGAAAGCAAGAAAATTCTAACCATTCTTGAACTTTCCAGACATTGGCCCAATGTGAGGTTGTTCCTAATAGGGGTACGAAATGAATCCTCCATTCAAGGGGTTAATCAAAGGACAACCTATAGTGTGTAGATAGAGGAAATGAATGCTTCTTATCATTTTGGTCGTTATACTTCTCGCGAGATAACCCATCTACCTTGTGAGAATGGAAATCTCACTTGTCTCAATAGGGATTAATATGAAGGACGTGTATGGAAATGGCTTGCCTTTCATCGTCCTGACATTCCTCATTCAATATGATCATTCCATGGGATTAAACATATTTCCTATTAAGCTTGCAAAATGTAGCAATGACTTGTGATAGTTTCATGAAAAACTTATGTGTCTGCTTAAAGAATGAACTATACAAGCACATCCAGATTCGTAAGAAAACTATCAGGAATGGGGGAACTGTAGATTGCCCCTGCATATGCAAGCTTGAAAGCTTAATCCTTGGATTGGGAAAAGACTCATTCTTGACTTTTGCCTCTGCACAAAGAGAAATGTACATGAAATAAGTCCGGTGAGGACTTCGAGATGGTCTGGCTGTTCACTGGAGACGACTATCATGTAGGTCACATGCTCCTGCAAGAAGAAAAATAGAGTGTCATCTTGAAAATGACATGAAACAGAGAAGACACACTCCCTTTTCCAAAGTTAGGGTTCACAGTCGGTTTGCCCCACTTTCAGTTAGGATGGGTACAAAGATCTGTGATTGCCCCAGATATCACCATTGTTGAAAATTTGGTTCTGGGCTTTAGCAAATGACGCGTTTCTCTGCTTGACCCTGCAAGGAGGAAAAATAGAGGGTCATTTTTTTTCAAAAATGATTAGGCCATGCAAGATATACTCTCTCTTGAGGTCGGGCCGTCTTGGATTTGTCTCGCTTTCTATCAAGATAGGCTATGTCGGGTGGCGTAATCCAAGATTACCTCAGGGTATGCCCCGAGTTGGAAGTTTGATTTCCAGCTTTGGTAGGCATATCATTCTTGTGCTTGATCCTACAAGAGAAAAGGGTGTGTGAATGGAGTTCTAAAAAGCAGGCGAAGACCCAGGATATTGCGATCCTTCATTTGCTTCGGCGATAGCAAATTAGGGTCATGTTTCCTATCTTGGCACCTACAAGAAGGAAAACAAACTGTCATTTTCAGGACCGATCAAACTTAAGTAGAGATATTCCCCCTTGAAATCAGGTAGCTTTGGATTTGCCCCGTTTTCCCTCAGCTGATGCCGCACGGTCAAAGGATCAATGGAGGGTGAAGCATAGATTTGCTCTGGCTGATCGATAGCATGATGTACGGGCTGGTATGGGATCGACTAGGGTTTCTAGATTGATTATGAATTACAAGGCTCACTACTCATGCATGGATTGTCCAAGGATCAACCGGGCCAGCCTCTTAGTTTCCGGCCACGTACGGATAGCTAACAGTCAATGATCCATAATCACCAGGAATGGCATGATTGCCGGTCGTGAGTAAGAGCGTTGCTAGGGGCACGGTAGAGACGATAAGCTACGAATGAACATGGTTATGGCCATATTGCCAGTGAACCCTGATCACGGTTTCGCCCTAACTCAATTGAGTTAGTCAATTTGCTAATTTCATCGACAGCTAACATGTCCCCTAGTTATGTTACCTGCAAGGCAAAGAGGAGGAAATTTCATTTGGGTTAGTCAAGTTTGGAAAAAGAAAACTTACCTCTTGGTTCGTTTGTCGGGCATCATCCAATGGGACCGTGTTGGATTGTCGGTCAAGATCTTGCCTCTGAATAACCTGACTAATAAGACCGTCGTGATCTCTTGCGATACTTAAGCTTGCCTCAATCCTAAATTCTCTGGACGGTCCACTGTTGGTTAGGATTGAAGTATCAAAGTGGTTGATACGGCAATGTCACAAGGCAATCTCTTCTCGGTCCATTCTTGAGGTCTCCTCTAGCCGAGGATGACTACATCCGTGCTTTTCTTGCGTTTCGACTTGATCAGGCCTAATGCCAATGAGACTGAGGTTGACTAACAGCTCAATCACCTGGCATGGGAAATGATCATTGGCGAAGCATGGATCTACCTTAACTGGTCGATGCACTAGGATCGGCCAGGGACTTCTAGCTTTCTAGCTTGATTGTGAGCTACGAGGCTCAAGACATAAGTAGCGATTGTGCAGGATCGTCTGAGGATCGGTCGGACTGGTGCACTGTTCGAGTTATGAATCTATTCCCTTCCCTCGATTTAATGCTAAGACATATGGTAGATGAGTTAGTAAGACAAACAGGTTAAACCACATGCGATTTTTTTTTTCGAAAATTTTTCCTTCACAAGCTTTTTATTTTCAAAAACCTCGGATGAGAATTCTTGAGTAGCTCAACCCTCAGTGCTTACCATAGATGACAAATTTTCCAATCGTTTGTTATCTTCATTGGGTTGGTTTGGTATGCCTCAATAATATTCCAAAATGTAATAAAAATTTCTGTAATTTTATTGATATTGAATCAATGAACTACACCTCATTAAATTGAAAACCTAAGATGCGACATGAATGGGAATGAAAGGTCCTAAAACGCAGTAAAGATTCGACCTAGACACCTAAAAGAAAGAAGGAATATCCCACGTAGGGGATTGCATAAAATTAAAATGAGTTATTGATTTGGGTCTACCCTCGCTTCCTCAATGATGAACTCCCTTGATTTCTGGTCGAGCTAATCATCCCATGTGTTCCAGGTAAAACCTCGGGGAAAAGGATGATGCAACAGAGGCACCTCGTTCTCGAACATGTAAGGGTACTCCAATCACATGCTTGGGACTACCAGCATGTCTAGGTTTCCATCGCAATACTTCCATGCACGAAACATGAGATTGTCAGCATCAATCATATCCTGGATCCGAAACCGTAATGTAACGCATTCTTCAATGGAGTGACCTTCCCGTCCATAGTGAAAAACGCAGAACTTGCCTAGGCTGAAATTCCTGGTGTTCTTAATCCAGGGGAAAGCTTGTTCTCGCTGGAACAACCCTTTCTTCAACAGTATTAGCCATATGATATGCATTGTCGCAGGAAGGAAGCAAAGTAAATTTCCTTCCTATGAGTGCCGGGGTTTCATCAAGTGGGAGTTGACCATAATGGGGCCTTAAACAGCGATTGACATCGTATGCCATAGGAGGTTGAATTGTCTCAGGCTGATGTTCAAGAAAATGAATGACATGCTCCATGACATCAATGGTCTCGTTCATCACGGCATTCCAGGCGTGCATCCAATCTCGAAGTTCCTTGATTCTTGCTCTCGTGGTGGTCACAACTTCAGCCTTGTCACTTCTCGCTTTAGACTAAGTGTTATAAGCGTGAGGGGAATCCGTGATACGTTACCTACAAAAGCAATGATCAGGGTAAGTATGATGAGTGGAAGTAGTATGTCACGCCCCGAGCCCCGGGCGCGCGACCATCCCTTCCAAACGTCAGGTCAAAGGATGATGTCCCAGGTGAATCATCGACCCATTTCTTTTATCTTATGATTAAGCACATGCGGAAGCGAACACAACCCCGGACAACAAACAACAGGGATAGAAAGAATAGGAACTACAACAAACAACAACAAACCCTTTTCATTACTTGCTTGATTAGTTCACAGTACACACATAATTTACACGAGTCCTCCTCGGACCGATCCTCTTAGACCCACAAAAAGATACTGGGTCGGGTCAGGGCGCACTATAGCCGATACACTACTGCTACACTACCAGCTATACACAACACGGCCTCCAAAGCACCAGCTCCTCCACAGCTCAACCCGCGCGGCCATCTCGAAGACCTGAAAGGCGATCAGCCAAGCGCATGAGATATGAATCTCAGCGGGTCAACGCCTAAGTCCGATTAGGATGTTGATCACGACCTAATCATTCTATCGATCTAATCTCAACCTCAGAACAACAACCACATGCAACGTACCTCGCCTGGAGCCATACGACAGGTACAATATAATAAGGAATAAACAATGCATCAACCAATCAGCCAGAACACTCAACAATGGTCATGCATTATGCAACAAACGCGTTCCGGTCAGCCGGCCAAGAGATACCCCACTCTCGCCAAAGCACAGCCTCGCTGCTAGTACTCTTCCGGATTAACCGGGCGTCGTCCTACTACGTTACAGCGACGGCATCCGATGGCTCCCTCAAGACCCCTAAGGCGAGCACACCAGGGATAATTCCAGGAGGGACTACGGACCAACACCAGTTGCGACCGGCATCTCATCAGCCGTGTTATCCAGACGGTCCGTCGCCGGGCACGGACTGACAGGCATCCAATAAGCCGTGGAATCCCGGACTGTACGTCGCCGGCACACAGACTTATCAGGCGGCGACCCATGCCAACAAGGGTATCGCCTGTGCCCCCAGTTACGTTAGGGTGACACGGTGAAACATTCAAGCTGGCCCACGGCCATTTTCACACTCAAATCTGGCCCACGGCCATTTTCACACTTAAATTCACAATGGATCACGCGAATAATCGATTTCCATTTAATATGGCATTTCGACCCTAGTGTGATCATTCAGCAATTTAATGCGCAATCAACACTCAGTCCGATCCACGATCGGACACCACGAACTAGGCACAACAACATGCAATTAACCATGGTAACTATTCCACCTAACCACGGTTAATTCAACTAACCACAGCAATTAACTAATCTACCACGGTTACTATCTAATTTAACTATAGTAACTAATTAATCTAACCACAGTTAACTAACTAACCCAAGTAACTATCTATTAACTGCGGTAACTATTTAATCTAATTACGGTAACTAATTAATTAATCTAATTAGTGCAATTAACGACCTAATCAGGGATTAGGGGTTAACTCACTCCTAAACTGGCGGCGACGGCGGCGGCGGCGGCGACAAATTTTCCGGCGACGCTCCTACGGACTCTCTTCATCGATCCGGACGCAACCACGGTGTCGGATTTCCAAAACGACAACCGGACGACGATGAACGGCGGTTGGACAGCGGCTGGAAAACGGCCAAACGACGAAAACGGAGCTCAACGAGCGGCCGGCAAGCTCGGCGGAGCTTCGGCCAAGGTCCGGCGGGTCCTAGGTGGCCCCGGTGAAGCTCGGCGGCGCTTGGACAGCAGCCAAACAGAGGCGGCAGCAGCTCGGCTGGGCGGCATGGCGACGGCGCGGCAAGGCGGGGGCGCGGTGGACGGCGGCGGCGCGAGCAGCGGGCGGCAGCGGTCCACGGCGAGGTGAAGAAGATGAAGATGAGGTGAAAATGGAGTGAAGATGGGATGAAGATGGCGTGAAAGTGTGCTGCCGTGCGTGGAATTGAAGGGAAAGAAGAGAGAGAGAGAGGAGAGAGAAAAGGGAAGAGAGAGAAAATGGTCTTGAGGGGTAAAATGGTAATTTCATGGGTCAAATGGCATTTTGGTAATTACACTAAAGTCTAAAAGGTGATTTGACCATGCATTTATGATGCGGGGCCCGCGGTCATTCGGCATTAATTATTTCTGGCGTATATGAATAATATCTGAGGGTATTTCGATAATCTGACGATTTAGGACTGGTTCAGAATATTTGGTTCAGGGTCGACGCGAGCGCGAAGGAATACGGCGAAGACTAATTACGGCGCGACCAATCTAATCGAACTATAATTATCTACGCTTCGATCGACGGCTAACGACCTTTAGATCGAATGATTCCGCGTCCGACAAACGTCACTCAATTCCAACCGTCCAATATTATTCATATAATGGGCCTTGAAATTCCGGGACGTCACAACTCTTCCCCCCTTGGGGAAATTTCGTCCCCGAAATTAAAATATTACACCACCTCAAAAAGAAAAGGAAACCTACTCCTCATCGATTCTTCACTTTCCCACGTCGCTCCCTCGGTTCCATGGTGTTGCCAAACAACCTTCACCAATGGAATTGTCTTGTTTCTCAGAACCTGCTCCTTCCGGTCTTCGATCCTCACCGGACGTTCTACGTACGATACTCTTTCATCCACTTCAATTTCCTCAAAGCTCAAGACATGAGCTGGATTCGGCTCGTACTTCCTTAACATAGATACATGGAATACGTCATGTACCTGAGCAAGTCTCGGTGGCAACGCGAGACGATAAGCTAGATTTCCAATCCGCTCTAAGATTTCGAACGGCCCAACGTACCTCGGGCTTAACTTTCCTTTCTTGCCGAAACGAGATGTCCCTCTCATAGGCGACACCTTCAGAAAGACATGATCACCGACTTGAAACTCCAATGGTCTGCGTCGCTTATCAGCATAACTCTTCTGACGGCTCTGAGCTGTCCTCAGTCTTTCTCTGATGATTTTCACTGTATCCAACGACTGCTGTACTAACTCAGGACCGGTGATTTTCCTTTCACCAACTTCGTCCCAATAGACTGGCGTCCTACAAGGCCTGCCATACAACGCTTCGAAAGGTGCCATTTTGATACTCTGCTGAAAGCTGTTGTTGTAGGCGAATTCAACCAAATGAAGTTGTCCTTCCCAGTTGCCTTTGAAATCTAATACACATGCCCGCAACATGTCCTCAAGCGTCTGAATTGTCCTTTCAGACTGGCCATCCGTTTGCGGATGATAAGCCATACTGAATTGCAGCTTCGTTCCCAACGCAGTCTGCAAGCTTTTCCAAAAGGTAGACGTGAATCTGGGATCGCGATCCGACGTGATCGTCACTGGCACTCCATGCAGACGTACGATCAGCCGTACATACAAATCTGCCAACCTATCCAAAGCAAAGTCCTTTCTCACTGGGATGAAATGTGCTGACTTCGTCAATCTGTCCACTATGACCCAAATTGAATCATTGCCCCTTTGGCTCCTCGGTAAACTTGTCACGAAATCCATCGTGATGTGTTCCCACTTCCATTCTGGAATCTCAAGCGGCTATAACAACCCTCCTGGCTTACAATGTTGAGCTTTGACCTGCTGGCATGTCAGACATTTCGCCACATGCTTGGCTATGTCCGTCTTCATGCCACTCTACCAATAATACTGCCTTAGATTCTAGTACATCTTCGTACTACCCGGATGAACACTGTAACTGCTATGATGTGCCTCCGACAAGATTTCTTCCCTAAGACTCTCATCAGCTGGCACACACAAACGTCCTCTGAACTTTAATATTCCATCATCAACTACCTGAAAATCCTCTTTTCTCTTCTCTGAGTCCTCTTGAAGGACTTTCTGAATGGCAGGATCCGTCGATTGCAATATCTTAATCCTCGCTTGCAATTCCGGCTCGATCCTCAATGTAGCCATTAAACTCGACAGACGACCTACCTCCAACTTAAACTCTGAATCTCGTACCTCCTCCAGAAGACGCCACTCCCGGACCATCAACTGGGCAATCGCTGACTTCCGACTCAGCGCATCAGCAACCTTATTAGCCTTTCCTAGATGGTACAAGATCTCGCAGTCGTAATCCTTAAGAAGTTCCATCCAACGGCGCTGCCTCATGTTCAACTCCTTCTGAGAGAACAGATACTTCAAACTCTGATGATCGGTGTAGACTTGGAACCTTTCTCCTACCAGGTAGTGTCTCCAGATCTTAAGGGCAAACACGATCGCTGCTAACTCCAAATCGTGCGTCGGATAATTTAACTCGTGCGGTCTCAACTGACGAGAAGCGTACGCAACTACCTTCCCATGTTGCATAAGCACACAGCCTAGTCCCTTGAAGGAAGCATCGCTGTAAATCTCATAACCTCCAAGACCAGACGGTATTGTCAAAACAGGAGCCGTAGTTAGCTTTTGCTTAAGCTCTTGGAAACTACGCTCGCACTTGTCTGTCCACTCAAATCTTTCGTCCTTCTTCAGCAGACGTGTCAACGGCAAAGCTATCGCGGAGAACCTTTCCACGAAACGTCTGTAGTAGCCTGCTAAACCCAAGAAGCTCCGAACTTCTGTCACTAACGTCGGTCTAGGCCAATCCATGACCGCTTCAATCTTGGTTGGGTCTACTGATATCCCTTCTCCAGAAATGATGTGACCAAGGAAGGCTACGCGAGCTAGCCAAAACTCGCACTTGCTAAACTTAGCAAACAACTAGTGTTTTCGAAGAGTCTCTAACACTGTCCTCAAGTGTTGCTCATGTTCCTCAGAGCTCTTAGAGTATACCAAAATATCGTCAATAAACACTATGACGAATTTATCCAAATACTCACTGAATACCCTATTCATCAAGTCCATGAAAGCAGCTGGAGCATTTGTTAGACCAAACGGCATCACTGTGAACTCATAGTGGCCATAGGGCGTCCTGAACGCTGTCTTCGGTACATCCTCCCTCTTGATTCTTAGCTGATGGTATCCCGTCCGTAGATCGATCTTGGAGAACACCGAAGCTCCTTGAAGTTGGTCAAACAAATCATCAATCCTTGGCAACAGGTACTTGTTCTTGATTGTCACTTGGTTGAGCTGACGGTAGTCGATGCACAGACGAAGCGATCCATCCTTCTTCCTCACAAACAAAACGGGCGCTCCCCATGGAGATGCGCTTGGACGGATATATCCTTTATCCAACAACTCCTGCATCTGTACTTTCAGTTCCTTGAGTTCCGACAACGCCATCCGATACGATGATTTTGAGATTGGCTCCGTACCAGGGGCTAACTCAACCATGAACTCTATTTCTCTTTCCGGCGGCAATCCAGGTAACTCCTTCGGAAAAAGATCAGGAAATTCTCTTACTACAGCAATATCCTCCAGCCTTAACTCCTCAGCCAACACATCTACAACAGACGCCAAATAACCTTGGCAACCTCCATCCAACAACCGAGTCGCTTCCAGCGACGAAACTAAGGGGATCGAGGTTCCCCCTCGATTTTCAACAAACTTGAAACTAACCCCATTCAATGGGTTAAACAGGATAGTCTTACTATGACAATCCAAAACAGCTCTTTGCTCAGTGAGCCAATCCATACCAACAATCAAATCGAAATCAAACAAAGCTAGCACAATCAGATTTATCCTTCCCTCATGACCATCTACAACCAGTCTACAATCAGGACATCCTACTGCAGCCACGCATTATCCTTAAGCGGTGTAGATATCCTAACAGTTGATCTCAACAGTTTTGTACTCATGCCAGCTAACTTAACAAACTGAGCAGCAACAAAGGAGTGGGAAGCTCCTGAATCAAACAATGCATAAGCTACTTGGTTATGCAATAAGACCGTACCTGAAACGGTCGGCGAGTCCTTCGCCTCTTCCCGGGTGACAGCATACACCTTCCTTGCACTAGCGGTCAATTCTGAAAGTTCTGCGGAATGTTCCCTCGCATCTGACCTCCTTGTTGCATCTGTCCTCCCATCTGTCTCTGAGGACAATCCTTAACTTGGTGGCTATACTTGCCACAACCAAAACAAGCACTTGACCTTCTTGGGCACGGGCCAGACCCATGCTTCTGACGACAAAACGAGCACACGACGTCGGGACGGAACGTCGACTTCCCAACAAAGTTTCTCCTGTTAGGCGGGATGGGGTTCCTATTACCCATCATCGGTCCTTTGCCGAACCTTCGGTTATCTCTCACCACAGGAGCGAACCGCGGTCCAGATGCGGTTGCCCTTTCAGCAATGTCCCTTTCTACCAGCTGAGCTTTCTCATATAGCTCATTGTAGTTCTTCAGGCTGAACGGCACCAACACACTTTTGATCTCCGGCTTCAACCCATCTCTGAACCTCCTTGCCCTATCCTCAGGGTTCTCTACCATCCTCGGCGCATACTTCGACAACTCGGCAAACTTTGCCTCATATTGGTCCACCGACAACTGATACTGACGAAGATGCAGAAACTCATCCATCTTCTGCTCTCGCGCGCAATCCGAGAAGTACTTGCTATAGAAGGCTTCCGCGAAGGCACCCCACTCCGGGATCGCACCCTCGGGAAACACACTCCCTTGCGTGGCCTTCCACCACGAGCTAGCGTTACCCTGCAGTTGGTAGACAGCCAGCGTTACCTTTTCTTCCTCAGAACATCCTAACAAGGCAAAGGCCTTCTCCAAATCCTCCATCCATGAGGTGGCAGCTTCCAGGTCACCAGTTCCCGAAAACCTCAGCGGCTTAAGCTTCATAAACTGCTCCACCAATCTGTGAGTCTGCGGCCTGCGGATCCCGTCTTCAGCTAACGGACCCTCCTGTGGAATGGCAGCTGCAGCTTGGTTCCTCATCTGCTGCCCCATCAGGTTACCCATGGTTTCCAAAGCTTGCAGGATCCCGTCCACTCTAGGATCTGCATGCACTGCCCCTTCTCTAGGCACTTCCGGTTCATCCACTCTACCCACTCTGGGTCTTGCTCGAGCGGCCCTTCCTCTCCCTCTGCGAGCAACAGGAACGCGGTTCTCAACCGCTTCAGGAACAACTGGAGCTACCCTTTCCGTGGGTACTCCTGGAACACGATCCCTCTCCATATCGGGATCCACCTGAATTGCCCTACCTCGGGGCACTCTCCGGCTACGGTTGCTCATTCTGCAGGACCGTAAGGACTCCTGCTCGCCCAAAGCAACACGTAATGAGAACTCAGGTCTACTACCAAAACAGCAATCAAACAGCAATCACAAGCATATGGTTTAATTCCTACTAACTATCCCAAACCCAGCGCACCTTGTCACTCCATAAATCATGCTTTGATACCAAAACGGGGATGTCATGCCCCGAGCCCTGGGCGCGCGACCATCCCTTCCAAACGTCAGGTCAAAGGATGATGTCCCAGGTGAATCATCGACCCATTTCTTTTATCTTATGATTAAGCACATGCGGAAGCGAACATAACCCCGGACAACAAACAACAGGGATAGAAAGAATAGGAACTACAACAAACAACAACAAACCCTTTTCATTACTTGCTTGATTAGTTCACAGTACACACATAATTTACACGAGTCCTCCTCGGACCGATCCCCTTAGACCCACAAAAAGATACTGGGTCGGGTGAGGGCGTACTATAGCCGATACACTACTGCTACACTACCAGCTATACACAACACGGCCTCCAAAGCACCAACTCCTCCACAGCTCAACCCGCGCGGCCATCTCGAAGACCTGAAAGGCGATCAGCCAAGCGTATGAGATATGAATCTCAGCGGGTCAACGCCTAAGTCCGATTAGGACGTTGATCACGACCTAATCATTCTATCGATCTAATCTCAACCTCAGAACAACAACCACATGCAACGTACCTCGCCTGGAGCCATACGACAGGTACAATATAATAAGGAATAAACAATGCATCAACCAATCAGCCAGAACACTCAGCAATGGTCATGCATTATGCAACAAACGCGTTCCGGTCAGCCGGCCAAGAGATACCCCACTCTCGCCAAAGCACAGCCTCGCTGCTAGTACTCTTCCGGATTAACCGGGCGTCGTCCTACTACGTTACAGCGATGGCATCCAATGGCTCCCTCAAGACCCCTAAGGCGAGCACACTAGGGATAATTCCAGGAGGGACTACGGACCAACACCAGTTGCGACCGGCATCTCATCAGCCGTGTTATCCGGACGGTCTGTCGCCGGGCACGGACTGACAGGCATCCAATAAGCCGTGGAATCCCGGACTGTACGTCGCCGGCACACAAATTTATCAGGTGGCGACCCATGCCAACAAGGGTATCGCCTGTGCCCCCAGTTACGTTAGGGTGACACGGTGAAACAACTGCATGACCTCGCGCTTAAAACCGGCTCTCAAGCCAAATCTCATTTTTGATGCTCAAACCTGGCCCACGGCCAATTTCATGCTCAAACTTGGCCAACGGCCATTTTCATGCTTAAACTCGGCCTACGGCCATTTGCACATTCAAGCTGGCCCACGGCCATTTTCACACTCAAATCTGGCCCACGGCCATTTTCACACTTAAATTCACAATGGATCACGCGAATAATCGATTTCCATTTAATATGGCATTTCGACCCTAGTGTGATCATTCAGCAATTTAATGTGCAATCAACACTCAGTCCGATCCACGATCGGACACCACGAACTAGGCACAACAACATGCAATTAACCATGGTAACTATTCCACCTAACCACGGTTAATTCAACTAACCACAGCAGTTGACTAATCTACCACGGTTACTATCTAATTTAACTATAGTAACTAATTAATCTAACCACAGTTAACTAACTAACCCAGGTAACCATCTATTAACTGCGGTAACTATTTAATCTAATTACGGTAACTAATTAATTAATTTAATTAGTGCAATTAACGGCCTAATCAGGGATTAGGGGTTAACTCACTCCTAAACTGGCGGCGACGGTCGGCGGCGACCGGCGACGAGCGGCGGCAGCGGCGGCGACGGCGGCGGCGGCGGTGACGGCGGCGGCGGCAAATTTTCCGGCGACGCTCCTACGGACTCTCCTCGTCGATCCGGATGCAACCACGGTGTCGGATTTCCAAAACGACAACTGGACGATGACGAACGGCGGTTGGACAGCGGCTGGAAAACGGCCAAACGACGGAAACGGAGCTCAACGAGCGGCCGGCAAGCTCGGCGGAGCTTCGGCCAAGGTCCGGCGGGTCCTAGGTGGCCCCGGTGAAGCTCGGCGAACGACGGCGAAGCTCGGCGGCGCTTGGACAGCAGCCAAACAGAGGCGGCAGAAGCTCGGCTGGGCGGCACGGCGACGGCGTGGCAAGGCGGGGGCGCGGTGGACGGCGGCGGCGCGAGCGGCGGGCGGCGGCGGTCCACGGTGAGGTGAAGAAGATGAAGATGAGATGAAAATGGAGTGAAGATGGGATGAAGATGGCGTGAAAGTGTGCTGCCGTGCGTGGAATTGAAGGGAAAGAAGAGAGAGAGAGTGGAGAGAGAAAAGGGAAGAGAGAGAAAATGGTCTTGAGGGGTAAAATGGTAATTTCATGGGTCAAATGGCATTTTGGTAATTACACTAAAGTCTAAAAGGTGATTTGACCATGCATTTATGATGCGGGGCCCGCGGTCATTCGGTATTAATTGTTTCTGGCGTATATGAATAATATCTGAGGGTATTTCGGTAATCTGACGATTTAGGACTGGTTCAGAATATTTGGTTCAGGGTCGACGCGAGCGCGAAGGAATACGGCGAAGACTAATTACGGCGCGACCAATTTAATCGAACTATAATTATCTACGCTTCGATCGACGGCTAACGACCTTCAGATCGAATGATTCCGCGTCCGACAAACGTCACTCAATTCCAACCGTCCAATATTATTCATATAATGGGCCTTGAAATTCTGGGACGTCACATAGTAGGTCGGCCCATGACACCCTCTAGACTCCAAAACGAACTAATGACGACCAAGGGACCTAATCAGACAGTTTCCAGCTTTATCTGCTTTCATGAGAAAATTCGTATCAAATCACCCATTGGTCGAAATAGTTCCAAAACTTGTGAGCCGATATTCAAAACGATGATAGACAAATTTTGTGTTTTGTTTGGGATGGGCTCCTTACAAATCAATTCCGTTTAATGCTTCTTTCTAATAATTTTGTTCAGAAAATTGATTCGTCCGATTTTTACTTTGGAGATAAATGGGCCGTCGAAATGGAAATTGATGCCCGAAAATTTGTAGATTACAAGTTCAAACTCCATTCTACCACTTTCATTTTTTGATTTCTTACAAAAAAAAGTTCATTTATCAGTGGTAATCAGTGGGATAAAGCCATGCTAAGAAAACTACCGAAATTCCAGTCAATGGAAATTCATCAGTAAATGAAAAACGCCATGGATTACTCTCAAAATTTTACACATGACAAATTAAGATTTTCCGCATGTTTTTTATTTTATGGAGGAGACTCAAAAACCATTAGAAGATGCTTTAAAAATTCACTCAATGAGCATGGTCGATCAGAAACAAATTCAAAACAATAATCCAAACATGAAATTCGAAATTTAGAGACTCATCATTCTTACACGATCCTCAAATTTGACGAAATGAAACCATGACTCGGATAGGAAACAACAAAATGCAAGACTAAATACGATCAAACGACTCGAGGACAAAATGACTCAATGACAAACCAACTCGATCTATGACTTTTGGGAAGCAAGCTTATCCTTCAGCCGCTTGTTCGCCGCGGTCACCCTTGCAATGGTCTCTTGGGCTTGCTCCAACTTCTGCTTGAGGTCTTCCTTCTCGGCCAGATGGGTACTCATGACTGGCACCGTGGGAAGCTTCGGTCGTATCACCTCAGGAATCACAAGCTTCTTGATGTAGAGGACCGTAGCATGATGAGCTTTCTCATTACCTAATAAATCCTTCATCGGTAGCTTGAGCTTGGTCGGCCGGCAAAAATCCCATAAGGAACGAACAGTGATCATGGCTTGCTCATGCTCCGAGATACTCTGAGTAAAGTCAAACTGAACCTGATTGGCCTCGAGAGGTGGTGGCAAAGTCTGAACCACCCCATACTGACGAGCCACTCAAAGGGGGTAGTACTCGGTCGCTCCTATAAACTCGAGCAAAGGAATCGGCTTCGCCTCGCCGCTGGCAATTCGAGCTTTCTCTACTTGGAACCAACTAGCTTGCCAACGGAAACCCTTTGGATTTGGATTTGCTAAAAGTACTAGCCATTTCGAAAAATGATAATCGGAGATTTTGTCTTGCTTATTCTTGAAAACTACAATCGGATGTGAAAAATTTATGATTTTTTTGACTGAAACAAGTCTCTTGCAAGACTTGATGTGTGACAAAACCCATATCAGTAAAAGCTCAGCCAAGGATTGCAAAATGTTTTCTTTTTCTTGTTTAAATCTAGTGAGAGATATGAAAGTTTCAGCCAAGATAGCATGGACCAAGTTCTTCCCATCACAGATTTGTCGGACGACAAAAGCAATACGAGGATTAAGGAAGTTCTGGAAATATGGAAAAATGACAATTCCAAAGAAGGCTAATAGAAAAATCTTGCCCTTTTGTAAAGACGGTGCTTCATCGAAACATTTTTTCACGAAAGAAAATGGGGAATTTCCACGGTTAGCCTTTAAAATTTTACGAACTTCTTCCACTTTAATTCTAAAAAATTCGGCTAACACAATAGCGAGATCTAATCCGATAGGTGGACTGATCAACTCCGTATCCCAAGGTTATCCAATAAGCATGCTATATTCTTCCAAAGTAGGGTGAGCTCGTGCTTACCTAGGATAAATGTGGAGGTGTCGGGACTCCAGCAATGAGTCAATGCACGCACGATACCAGAACGGGTTCGAATATCCAAAATCGGCATCAACCATCCCACTCTGACATCTACATATCCACGAGCTGTGGCATCCAGTAGAGTTAACCACTCGCTCAATTCCGCCTTTGGTGAGATGATAATCCGGATACTCTTGCTTCCCATGATCATAGACAAAGACTCGACAATCCTAATACCATAGACCGACCCAAAAATAACGATAAAAATTGAGTAAATTACTAGGCAAAAATTTAGGAATTTACCATGAAAAACCACAATCACAACCACATGCGCATGAATGCAAGTTCATTGATTAATGATGTTTTCAAAGTGAAATTCCAAAAATAGACCATACCAATAAAGTCGTGGTCGGATCTGGATTCCAGAACTTCGGCTATGGTCGAGATTCTGCTCATGCCATTAGGGTATGGCTAGGGGAGAGATCTCCAATACGAAGAAAAGCTCGGGATCGGGGACGGGGTCGACCGTACCTCGGGGGTGAGGTCAGGTGGATTCCTGCGCGATACCATCCTATTTACTAGCGACCCGGGTCCGGTCGAGGTGAAAATGCAATGCAATAAATATGTGGACACATGGCATATTATGAAAATTAGTAATAAAATCAAACTATATTACCCTGCAAAGCAAAAGTTAGCAATAAATTAATTTTATCTTGCAAGAACATATAACACCTAAGTAATTATGAAACAAATCAAATGAAGCCAATCAAGTAAAAATCTACACAAGAATTCGGCCTAAGCCCTCTTGAAATACATGAAAAATTCAAAAATTGTAAGGTGCTCATTAGATCCAATTTTTTCAAAAATTCAAGTATATTTTCCCCAGCGGAGTTGCCAAGCTATAACGACCTAAAATTAGAAATTTCAGGTTAATGGATTACCAGATTTATTAAATCAATTAACTAACCTAGTTCGAGCTTTCCCAAGCTCTACCAATTCGCAACTTAGGTTTACATGATTTTTTTATCAAAAGATTTTTAATTTTAGAGCCACCACTAATCTGTTTTTTTTTTTAGGTAGATTAAACACCCAAATAAAGTATCGAGAGAATACTTTATTTTCTGCAAACCAGAGATTTAGGTTCGGGGACTTGATTACATTAACTTTTTAATTAACGCCCTTTCGGTACCATTCTTGTGAAAATTTTCTCGGATTGGCAAATTCAACTGATTTACTTGAAAATGAGGTGCAATCGTATTTTTTTGGGTTTTCTTGATTAATGAATGCCATGAAAATGCAAATTCTAACTATATGATGTTATAACAAAACATTATATGACATGAAGGATGACTTTGGAAAAAAATCAAATTTTAATGCAAGAAGAATATGATCTAATTAAACTACATGACAAAGCAAACAATGCACGAATGACGGATAGAACATGACTTAATGCGACATGATATGCAAAGATGTATACTACCCTATATGATATGCGAAAAAAAATGCATGATAGACATAATGAATATGCATGATAATTAAACTATATGATATGCAAATGAAAGGCTTGTCCCTTATGAATTTTCGGTTTTATCTTGAAGGAGATGGGTTCGGCAATTAATATGAATTAATAAGTTGATTACTCAAATTCCAATTTATATTAAGAGTCACTTTCATGATTTCCAAAAATTTCATTTAAGACAAAGATGCGATATTTTTTGGTGATTTTTTAAGAAAAAAATGACTCAAATAAAAGTATAATAAACCTTGAGCATAATACACCTAGTAATCCGATTTTCGATAAATTCGCTTTGTGCCCAAAGTTTAGGGTCGGAAAGGGAATTTTATTCACATCGTACCCCAGTGGTGGGTCGGATGGTGAATTTAATATCGGACTAAAGTCGTACCCAAATGATATGGGTTAGATAGTAAAGTCCGATTTTGTGAAATTTTGTCGGTCCAATCCCAAAGGTATAAGATATGACGGACAAATTTCGATGTGCAGATGAGATCGTACTTCGGGGGTGAAGTCGGATAGTCATCTTTAATGCACATGTTCCGAGGGACTAAGGCACATGAGAGCATGGATTATAACTTAAGATAGATTATAAAATTATTCGAATTAATTAAAACATGCAACTATAGTATGAGAAGCAATGAAATTTTTAGCCCAAGCAAGGGATTAGGTGCCGAATTATAAAGGGCAAGATTGCCCTATCCACTAAGGATTCACATCTTGAAAAAATTAGAAGATTATCTTATTAAATTTTCAAAATATTTCAGATAATCATCCTATTTTGAAAGATATTTTCAGAATTTCCGAAGATTCGAACCAAACAACAAGATATGCAAATATTCTCAAAAATATGCACAATATCCACAAGATTTGCTCAAGATGTAAAATTTCAAATTAGGCAATTATATCCTATCTGAAAATTAGCCATGCTCATGCGATATTCACTCAATATTCAAAACTAGGCAAGTGATAGTATCTTGAGATATGCCAAATGTTCAAAGTTGACGTGCGATCTCTTCCGGTTTAGGTAATTAAATATTCTAAACTTGTAATGCAATTTTCAAGTTAAGGTAATTCAATCAATCAAAACTTGCAACAAATGTTCAGAATATCCAAATTAGGTGATTTACCCAGATTGCAAGATTGCAAGATTGCACTTTCCTCTTTTCAATTTGCACGAAACTTGCGCACCAAGTTCACATCTTTGGGACCGGTTCTACGGGGACACACGATGAATGTTTAGGTGTCAACAAGCATGCGCCACACAAATTGTGTCTCCCCTTTGAACGATGAATGTTGCAAGGAGAGAGAAAGAGAGAGACGCTTCTCAATTTGCCGTGTACTGAATTTTTGTGGCCTCCCCCCAGTATTTGTAAAGCAATGGTGTGCTTATATATTGCTTTAGCTAGGTTTAATTCATGGGCTGATCTAAGGCTGATAATTCCAACGTGCTCAAGTTTACTGAATTAAAGTTCAGTAGCCCTCTTGTCTTCGTCAGTTTCTGACATGCATTGTCTCGGCCGAAATAATGATCTGGTGGGCTTCTCATTGAGCTCAAAGCCTTCAGTAATAACATGCCGAACCTAACTCAATTTGAGCTCGAGGCCTCGTCCATTTAGCTTGTAATTTTCGGCTATCATCCCTACTTGCCGAATTCCTAGATGGGCTTTTGGTCCGTCCAAGCGTCATTTTTGCTCAATTCCTTGCCGCCGGTCTACATAAAAATGCAATGCATGATTGAGAAAAAATATGTATGATGAATTATATATTTTTGGTAGAAACTAAAAATAATTCCTAATTTTTATGCAAAGTAAATGATAAAAATAAAAACCAAAATTTAGGTGTCAACAAGCATGCGCCACACAAATTATTTCTTTTTTTTTATTTTTTAGATGAATGCATATGATCCATGAATTCTATCCTAAATGATGCAATGTCATGGTTTAAATGCAAAGCTAGGCTACATGACGTGCAAATATACGAATAAGACTAAGGTTTAATTAATTAAGTTACGTGCAAATTAATTAAAACCTAAACATGCAATTCTATATGAAGTCTAAAATAAAATGCAACCTAATATGACATGGGAAAGACGAAAGACATGGCCAAAAAAAAAAAGACATGGGAAGGATGATTTTTTTTTTCGGATTTATTTATTTCCTAAAATAAAACTATGTCAAAAAAATGTTTATCTTGCATATTTTAGAGTTTAAATTAGCCTAAACCCTAACATATTAAAGGTAGATGATTTCAAACATGAAATTCTATTTTAACATGCAAATTCTATCCTAGAATGCAATCTAGCCTAATTATTTACAAAAAGGATTGGATACTAAAAAATCTACATTATGCTAAATTTGAGATATGCAATTTTTAAATATGGAAAATGAATGAATCTAATCTTTTTTTTAGAATTTTCAAGATAATCACGTCACGTGACGGATATATTCTAAAAAAATAACAATCAAGTAATTCAAACCAAATTAGGAAAGTGAATATGTCAATCAATTCAATCAAGAAAGTGGATATATCAATCAATTTTTGGAAAAATTTCGCGAATATTTAAGTCAATCTTTAATCCATCAATGATCCTAAAGATGGACTTTCTCGATCATGTGACAAATTGCGGATTAGAAAAGTTTCCTAATCAACCTGAATTTTGAAAAAATATCCACTTTTATGCAAGATATGCAAAATATATTCAAATAGGCAAGTGAATTATTTCGAATCAATTAAAATAGGAAATATTACTTATCCGATGAATATTCTCTTTCCGAATTTGAACTTCGGACAGGTTGTGGATCGTGGACCGGCAGATTTGCGGATTGATCGGACCGGCTCGATGATGCTCAGCGACTTACGAATCGTTGGTGAGACTTCGAGGGAGCTTTGGCGTCGGTACGAGATCAAGGGGGTGCTCGTGGAGATGCCCACTTTTTACGATTCTTTTGCTCTCCATTTTTCTTTGAGCCTGGAATCACCCACGAAGAGATGTTCTGCGGGTCAATCTTTGAGTGGATGTTTGACCAAGTGGTCAGACTACTTTCACGGATTATCTAGGCTAGAGTCGAAGAGCACTTCTCTGCCTCTTCGTGGAAAACCTATAACAAAATCTAGAGGACTAACTTGATAGCATTGACCTGCAAAAAGAATGTGAAGAACACTTGAAAAATAGACCAAAAACTCGCTGATGCAGTGAGGACAATGGTGGGTAGACTTAAAAAAAAACGGCTTGGTCTGGATTATGCAGCAATTCAGCGGCCGTCGTGGAGCAGAGATTAGCAGGGATACAGGGGCAATGTCGATGCAAGGATACGAACGACTCGCCATGGTGGACGGCCTTGGCGGGACTCACAGCTGAAGGATTCCTCGACGGGGCAGGCTTGTCGTCGTTTTGGATCGCTGGCATCGAGATAGCAGATTCGAGTGGCGAGATCATAGCAACGGCTCAGCTGGTTGCAGTGACCTCGGGGTGGACATGCGAACCGCTCCTGCAACAGGACCCGATTCGGAGCTGGACGGCTTCCGCGGTGGTTTGGAACGCAGGGTGAGAACTGGACGACGGCCACTTACAACGATCGTAGAAGGGATCTGCAAACTTTGGTTGTACCGGACTTGAACCATAAAGTGTCCAAGGTCATAACCAGTGGAGTCACGAAGAAGTAGAAGGAAAATTCCCTTCTTTTCTTTAACTTTGACTTTTCTTCCTATTGTCCTTTCTATTTTCCTGCAAAAAGGAACCCGCGAGTAAAACTTGAAGAAAAGAACAAATAAGAATGAAAGAGAAAGAGAGATGCAGATATCTAGTGTTGAGGAAAGACCCCCTCTCTTCTCCCTCTATCTCTTCGTTTCTTTTTTTTCTTTTGCCTTGTTCTGCTGAACCTCCACCGAGAGACTGATGAGGGAGTCTCGCTTCTGCTCCCTTGCGGCCGTCCTTGCGTGAAGCCTCCAATGGCAGTCTGTTCTGATTTTTTTTGTGGCCTCAGCATCTGCAGAGAAAAACGTGAGCACAAAGATCTCCCTCTCCCAAAAGCTGCGGTATGTAAATTATGTTTGGCCTCTTCTGATGTTCCAGTGTTTGTCGACTCCGGGACCTGCCAAAACAAAGAAATGAGAATTTCTCTCTTGCTTCTCTCTTATGCCGTGAATATCAATTCTGAAGCTCCCCCATCTTTTGGCCGTGTATCAGTGAATTGAGTGGCCTCCAATCTTCCTTTTTGCTTTTTACCTTCGCCTGCAATAATTGGTGGTTGTTGCCACCTAAAAATCACATTCAGGCTAACGGATTATCAGGTTAATTAACAAACCTAATTCGGAACCTCCCAAGTCCTACCGAATAGCAACTTAGGGCATTATTTCATGCAAAGTTTATTTAATTGGAGTCGCCACTAATCTTTTATGGTGGGTAGATTAGAAACCTAAATATATTAACGAGAGAATTAATTTATTTCTGCGAACCAGAGAAAATAAGTCCGGAGACTTGATTACATTAATTTGGAAAAATTAATGCTCCTTCGGTACCTAATTTTATGAAAAATCCATTTGGTCTGATGAAATAAATCAAGTGATTTTTTATTTTATTTTTTTAAAAAGAAATGTGAATGCAGACTAACCTATATGACATGATAATATGCATGAACATGGCAAAGAATGATCTAACCTATATGACACGCAAATGATGAATTATTTTTTTTCGAATGTTTTTTTATATTTCAAAAATGATTAACCAAAAATTAAACAAGTAAAAAAAGATGAACAAAAATAAATAAAAATGCCCATAATGTACCTTAATTTCTAAATTTTCTGAAAAATTCATTCATTCCCAAAGATTAGGGCTAGAATAGAATTTTCTTCGCAACGTGCTCTTAGATTCGAGCCAGTAAGCGAATTGAAGGGTATAGAATAACATCGTCCCCTTTGACAAAGGGCAGAACACGAAATTCTATACAAATTACCGTCCCATTCCACAAGATCGTGGCTAAGGCGTGTAATTTTATTTATCGAAGGGTCTAGGCACAAATTGGAGCATATATTATGGGCATGTTTGTTTATTAAAGTGCAAACTTTATAACAATCAAAACAAACATGAAATAAAGCAAAAATGATTTTTTTAATGAATTTTCGAGATTTAAAAGGGGTAAGCCGAAAATTGCAAGATAGGCCACCTTTCCTTACTAGAATTCATCTCGAGAATCATCTACAAGATTTGCAAGTATATTTTAGATAATTCTAAAAAAATTGTATATTTATCCAATCAACCAAATTTTATCCACAAGTCAATTATCAACAAAAGATAAATTCATTCAGATAACAGATAATATCCAATAGATAACGTCCAACCAACAGATAATATCCAATTCAACTCAAACCTTATCCATAGCATGAAACACTATCAGATAACTTAGGATAAGATTGTCTAAACAAACATGATGCACAAGATAATGATCGGACCAAAGATTATCCCACATTTCAGATTTTTTGTTTCAATTAATTCAAAGGCTAGTAGTCCGAAATTTTAATCACAATCAATCATCAAGAATTCGGCCAAATGATCATGTGATCACCGAAAATTCAGAATTCATCAAGGCCATCAAATTTCGGGTTTTTTTTTTTTACAGGAATTAACGAAAAGAGCTTGAATTCATCAATTTTAATTGCAAAATCATAAGTGTTCGATGACAGCAATGCAAGTTACCAATTAACAAGCATAGATTAGCAATCAAGAATTGAGAAAGTTACCTCTTTTCTAGCTCAATTTTCCAGCACGCGCAAGCTCAATGATCCACCCAAACTCGTCCAATTTGAGCTCATTTTGACCTCCGATTTTTGCCAAGTCTTTAACACATATAGTAGAAGGATTAGATCTCAAAATATCACCAAAAAAGAAACTAATTACCCACGATTTGATGTTGAATAGTGGCTGAATCGAGGGTGCACAGGGGCTGATCCGAGTGTCGCAAACGGCAGACTCGGGCTGTGGCTAACTCCGGTGGGCTGATGCGGCGTTCGGCGGCTGAGCAGGTGGTGCTGGCGGTCCTCGGAGGTGGTCGGAGGTGTTGGTGGGTGGAGGAGCAAGGTGGATGTCTGCTGAACTCGTTTGAGCTTGAATCAAGGAGGATTATCTCGACCGAAGGGGGAGACAATCAAACTCCCTTTTTCTTCTTGAAACTTCTGAATTTTCTCTGTTATTTGCTCCGATTTTTCTGAATAATAATGGCCAACCCCCAAGCCTCTAGGATAGTCTAGTATTTATAGAGAATGAAACTCACCAATCCTAGTAGACGTAAGATTCGTTTTGAGCCACTGGATGGCAATCCTAGTCAAAGTGAGTTCGCATGTCAACCATTGGATCAAATTTTATGATCTCGGAGGAGTCCAGATCAAATGAAACTCTCGGTTAATTAGAGTTTGATAATGATAGAGTTTTTTTTTTTAGAACTCTAATTTTCCGGGACGTTTATCCAATCTTTAATTAAAACTTTGAAGAGTCCAAATCCATTATCTCGCCTTGAAAATTTGGCCACAAGGGGGTGAAGATGATGATGACCGAATATGGGTTCTTTCACGGGCTATTCGTGTCATCTCGAGCTTGAACCGGGCTCAAATTGAATAACCGAACAATTAAGTAAAGGCATGCTTAATTAAATAATTAAAATGGGCTGTTTTGAATTGGATTTTTAGGTCCAAACCCACATGAATTTTGGCCACATTATGTCCATGCGTTAGCTGAATTTTTCATTAAATCATAGGCTCTTCTCGCATTTTCGGGCCCAAATTAAGGCTTTTGGAACAATGAATAGTTAAATAAAAGCCTTTAATAAACTAAATGAACTTAAATGAATAAAAAATGAGCTTAAAAATAAGTCCAATTAGTCTAATAAAATTCGGCACACCTCATACCCATCACCGAAGATTTTCGACAAATTTCGATTCAGTCCCCTGTCAAATCGAAGCTCAATCGCGACACTTCTGGCCTGAATGCAAATGACTGATAAAAAATTTAAATATGCAATGCGTGAGAAATTATTTTTGTGAAAACTAATTCTCATTTTGTGCAATGAAAAGAGGAAAATCAAAATTTAGGTGTCAACAGTTGCCCCTCTTTGAATGGAGGCTCACAGAGGTTTTGCTCAAAGACCAAAATTGAACCATAAATTTTGCCAATGCAAAGGAATGATTTTTTGTGGGGGTTTAAATCCCATTTTCTATGTAAACAAAATGATGAACGATATGCAGGACCGTAAATAACATGTGTTAAGATTCTCTGCTCCAAAGAAATGAATTTGAGAAACCTACACATGGATCGCACATGAAATATCAGAGTTACCAGACTCCTCATAATGCTAATGATTCCCCTGATTTCCAAGCTTCCTCTTGTGGATGCAAGGATTTCAAGGTACTGAGAACACGAAAAGTGCGCATTGTACGAATCTCAATTTAGCACGAACACGACAATAAGCTCAAGTTCTGTAAAGGATACGAGCGACGTGTCGCCAATCTCAGAAGGAAAAATCACAACCAAGGTACGTATAAAAGAGATGTGTTGCCAATCTCACAGGGCGGAATCACATCAAGGTGTGCATAAAGGAATGTGTTGCCAATCTCACAAGGCAAAACCACAAACCAAATGTGCATAAAAAGGAATGTGTCGCCAATCTCACAGGGCGAAATCACAAACCAAATGTGCTGCATAAAAAGGATGTGTCACCAATCTCACAGGGTGAAATCACATCAATGTGTGCATAAAGGAATGTGTTACCAATCTTACAGGGCGAAATCACAACCAAACGCGCATGAAAAGGAATGTGTCGCCAATCTCACAGGGTGAAATCACAAACCAAGTGTGCTGCATAAATGTGCCGCCAATCTCACAGGGCGAAATCACAAACCAAGGTTGCTGCATAGATGTGTCGCCAATCTCACAGGGCGAAATCACATCAACGCAAACACGAGAAATAGATAATTTCATAGAACAAAGGTTCAAAAAACTTACCTGGATTCTCCCAAACAAATAAACAGGTCGATTATGTCATACCTGCTTGTTCAAAATAGAGATTAAACAATCAGTCGGATAAATCCAATGCAACGTCACATATCAATGAACTTCATGAGCTTTCACTGTATGACAAAGCTTCATTTGGGATTTCGATCAATGAGGAAAATTTGCCCGATCCTTTTGATAAACTTGATTAGATTGAATGAGGAACCTTCAGTCACAAGGGACTTTCTCTCACTCTCATGAAAAGGCTCTTGGACCCGACCTTTGATACGGGTATAAGAATTACTCAGATCTGTCACCATCATGCTGGACAAGAGTCTGGGTATTCTTGCAATTAGTATGACCAGACCGATCTGAGAGGTCTTTGCAAGGACTGTAATTTAGGCTTGGTAATTGGTTTAAAATAAAGTCATGCGAGTCATTTGGCTTTTAGAATGAAATGATATTCTCAGCTGCATCGGGTTTACAAGTCAGGAACCCTATATAAATGAGATAAAAATGATCTTGCTCGCACTTCTCCGAGCGATATTTATAAACATTTGAAATCCCACATTAACTCAAGTGCCCTAAATCTGAAGAGACTTTGGTAAGGGTTGTAACGTAGGTTTGGGTAGGTTTGAAATGAAAGGCCTATTTATAGTAAATGGGAGTATATCATGAGGAAATTGGTGATCACTCTTTCTTGATGCTTTTGCCACTGATTCTTGCTCTGGCAATTTTACTAGTTCCTTATGAGGATTTGCCAAATATTTACCTTTTGAGGAGCATTTTTCCCATCAATTTTTGTCGAGGCTTTTCTCTATTCTCTTTGATTTTTCGAGGATTTTTCTCAGGAGAGATTTTGCTTTCTTTTCTCTCTTTTTTATTTTGAGGGAGAGAAAACCCCGCTTGATGGATTCTTCATGTGCATTTTCCTAAAGGATTTTTTCTTCTTGGAGTTCTCTTGCTCCAAGTCATTTCACATCTTCATTCATTTTCGATGATTTTCACCTTTCACCATGGGATGACCACCAAGCGGGTTTTAAGAAATGAATCTTTTGCTCAAATTGGGTATACAAGGGACATAGTGTGTAGGGTGTAGAAAGAAATGCTCTTCGTCATGTCTAAGACACTTGTGCTAATATAAAAATCGCATGCAATAAATACACTTGAAGATTGATGCAAGTGAAAGCAATAAAATTCTACTCATGGAATTCTCTGAAGATTGCCCTAATGTGGGGTTGTTCCTAACAGGGGTGAGAAATGAATCCTCCGTTCAAATAGGTTAAACAAAGGGCAACCTGTAGTGTGTAAGATAGAGGAAATGAATGCCTCTTATCATTCTAGTCGTCATACTTCTTGCAAGGTAACCCTTCACCCTGCTAGCATGGAAATTTTCGCACACCTCACTGGGGATTAGAAATGTAGGACGTGTATAGAAATGGCTTGCCTTTCGTCATCCTGAGTTCAATATTACCATTCCATAGGATCAAGCAAATTTACCTAACTGAAACCATCCTCTTCTGAAAATCAGTAATATAAGCAAAAGTAGGCAAAATAGATGCATAAAGGTTTTCAAGCTCAAAATAATCATCACAACTTGATTAATTCAGAAATGCCAAAAACAGATCAAGTGTAATATTTCTTTACTGCATTAGAATTGATGGGGCTGGTAAACACTCGACCATCCATCTCAGCTAGAATCAAAGCGCCACCTGGGAGCACTTTCCTCACGACATACGGTCCACCATAGTTCAAGGCAAATTTCCCTTTCGGAAGTGGAACTATTGATAACAGTTTCCGCAAAACAAGATCACCTACTTGAAAATGTCGTGGCCTAACCTTCTTGTTAAAGGACTTAGCAACCTCTACTGGTAACATTGGCCATGACATAAAGCTTTGAGCCGCTTCTCATCAATCAAGTTCAATTGATCCATCCTCTGTTGAATCTAGTCGGCTTCAGTCAACTTGACTTGAGATAGAATACGCAAAGAAGGAATTTCTACTTCAACAGGTAACACCGCTTCCATGCCGTAAACAAGAGAATATGGGGTTACCCCAGTCGATGTTTGGATCGATGTCCGATACGCCATGAGTGCAAAAGGCAACCTCTCATGCCAATCTCAGTAACTCTCAGCCGTTTTAGCTAAGATCTTCTTGATGTTCTTGTTAATTGCTTCCACTGCTCCATTCATCTGAGGACGGTATGGGGAAGAGTTCAGATGCTTGATCTTGAACTCATTGAACAATTTATCAATCAACTTGCTGTTCAAGTTCGATCCATTATCGGTGATTATGACCTCAGGCGATCCATATCAAGCGATAATATCCCGACGAATGAACTTTACCACATTCTGTGTTGTGACTGCGACATATGATGCAGCTTCGTTCCATTTGGAAAAATAATCGATAGCAACTAGAATGAACCGATGCCCGTTGGATGCCTTCGGATTAATATGGCCAATCACATCGATACCCCACATAGAAAATGCCCATGGCTCTAATAATTGGTGTAGCTCATTTGGAGGGACATTAATCTTGTCTGCATGAATTTGACACTCGTGACAACTCTGAGCATGCTGAATACAGTCACTTTCTAGAGTAAGCCAATAATAACCTAGCCTCATGATCTTCTTGGCTAACATGTGGCCGTTCATGTGTGGACCACAGACTCCTTCATGTATTTCCATCATTAGAAGGACCGCTTTAGTGGAATCGATACACCTCAAAAGGACTGAATCGTAAGACCGTTTGTACAAGCTCTCCCCGCTCAAGAAGAACTTTGAGGCCATCTTCTTTATGTACCTCTGATCAGCTGCAGTACTCTTCTCAGGAAACTCTTGCTTCTAAATGTAAGTCTTGATATCATGATACCATGGTCTGCCGTCAGGCTCTTCAGTCATAGCCATGCAGTATGCCGATTTTCTCAGCACTTCGATCTTCAAAGGCTCAACCTCCAAATCGTCAATAACGTGCAACATCGAAGAAAAGGTAGCTAACGCATCAACGAATTGATTGTGAGTTCTTGATAGATACTGGAACGAAATCTCCTCAAATTCTTCCACCAACTCATCCAAATACTCATGATAAGGCAACAATTTAGCATCCCGCGTCTTCCATTTGCCTACGGTCTGGAGAATAATCAAAGCGGAATCTCTGAACACCTTGAGTCGGGTTACCTTCATATCAATCGCGGCTTGTAGCCCAAGAATGCATGCTTCGTACTCTACAATATTGTTAGTACAAGGAAACACCAACTTTGCGGCTACTGGGTAATGTTGCCCGCCAAGAGATATTAGCACCGCACCAGTACTTGCCCGGATAAATTCACTACTCCATCAAAATACATAGTCCAAATTCACCGCTCCTCAGGATGATTGATGCTCTCATTTTGCCCCGAGCTTTCAGCCAAGACATCAGCTATAACCCTCTCTTTGACCGACTTTTGTGACAGATATTGAACATCAAACTCAGAAATAAGAATCTGCCACTTCGCGAGCTTCCCGACTAAAGCTGGCTGATTTAGCAAGTACTTAATAAGATCGCACTCCGTCACCAAGAGTACCTGGTAGTGCAAGGTGTATTATCGTAGCCTGTGTAGCGTCCAAACGAAAGCTGCACATGTCTTTTCTACTTAAGAATAATTCATCTCAGAAGCCGTGAATTTCTTACTTAGATAATAAATAGCTCGCTCTTTCCCGTCCTCCTGACTTGCTTAAGCAAGCATCGCACCTAAAGACTCGCTATGGATTGTGAGATATAGGATCAGTGGTTGCCCCAGTGTGGGTGGGACAAGCACAGGTAGATTCATGAGGTGCTGCTTCAGCTTTTCAAATGCTTCCTCACATTCGTTATCCCACTTGACTAGCGCATTTTCCCTTAACAGCTTGAGGAATGGCTTTGCTATTTCGATCAGCTGAGAAATGAATCGAGTGATATGATTCAGTTTGCCCATGAGACCTCGAACTTCCTTGACGGTTGTCGGTGGCTTAAGTTCACAGATGGCCTTAACCTTGGATGGGTCAATCTCAATGCCTTTACTACTAACAATAAACCCGAGCAACTTACCCGAACTTGCACCGAACACACATTTGGCCGGATTGAGACGCAACTTGAACTTACGAAATCTTTCAAATAGCTTCGTTAGTGTCTCTACATGATCTTCGCCGCGCCGAGTCTTTGGGATCATATCATCGACATACACCTCGATCTCTCTATGCATGATATCATGGAATAACGTGACCATCGCTCATTGGTATGTTGCCCCGGCATTTTTGAGACCGAAGGGCATAACTTTATAATGGAACACCCCCCAAGGGGTCGTGAACGCTGTCTTTTCCTTGTCTTCCTCGTTCATCAAGATCTGCTTATAACTTGAGAACCGTCCATGAACGAGAATAATTCAAAACCCGCCATACTATCAACCAGCACGTCGATATGTGGAAGTGGAAAGTCATCCTTTAGACTAGCCTTGTTCAAATCACAATAGTCCACACAAACCCGAACGCGACCATCTTTCTTCAACACCGGGACTATATTGGCCACCCACGTAGGGTATTGAGTAACCTCTATGAATCCAACATCAATAAGTTTCATAACCTCCTCTTCGATCTTTTTCGCTAGCTCAGGCTTTGCCTTGCGTTGCTTCTGTTTCTTAGGCTTAATTGTCGGATCAGTCAGTAAGCAATGCTCGATGATCTATCGATCAAGACTTGGCATATCTATATAGGACCAGGCAAAGATGTCCTGATACTCTTTCAAGAGCTTTCGCAAACGATCGGCTATATCTTCAGAGAGTTTTGCCCCAATTTTCACCTCCCTTGGGTTTTCTGCATTGCCAAGGTAGATCGATACGGTCTCTTCCAGGTCCTGACGTATGTCCTTGCTATTAGAATCGAAATCGTCTGACCCATGAATATTGCCTACTTCCGGCTCCGCTGGCTTGCCCTCCTCATGTTTGCCCCTGAGACATAAAGTAGCAGAATCAAAAGGACAAATAGAGTTTAAATAAATGCATTACACGCCAAAAGCAGGTCTTGAGAAATCATTTTGTTTTTTAAGACCTCGGGATGAGAATTCTTGAAGAAGCCCAACTTCAGTTCTTACTAGAGATTAACAATAATTTTTTGATCGTTGGTTATCGTTATCGGGCCAGTTTGGGGTACTTCAACAAGATTCCAAAATATAATGAAAAACTTTGTAATTTCATTGATATTTATCAATCGATTACATCCTATTGAAAAGGGAAAACCTAATGTGCAACATCGAATTGAAAAGGAAATCCTAATAAAGCAGTAAAAATTCCCACGCAAGGGAATGCAGAAACATAAAGATGTTACTCTGAGTCCAATCCCTCCAGCGGATCATCAAATATGGCCACGATAGGCGGCTTCGGAGGTTTGGGTACCATGAACAGCTCTTCCTTAGAGGCTCTGTCAATCTGCATCGGATCTTCAAATATAGCCGCAATGGTCAAGTCATCGAATAAGCTAGCCAGGTTGGGCACGCTATCATTAATATCTTCAGCATCAAGTACCATCGGTTCAGGCGAATCAGGGAACACTATCCCCAGGTCATCTTCAAACTGGCTTAGGTTATCATAGCCGCCTACCACTCCAGCTGAGCGGAAGGTCTCATAAAGAGGTGGTGGCAACGGACTGCACTCAGACTTTCCACGGCCTATCAGGCCTCGGTCTCCTTGACCAGCTCGATCACGACTGCGTCCATAACCGTGCTTACCTCGTTCACGGTATCTAAATCCATGATATCCCAAACCAGCCGTGTGGGATTGTCCATTAACTTCAATTGGGATGCGGATCCCCTGTTCGTGCTGGCCTAATCCAGCACCAGGCTCAAATCCGTTGCTCACCATTACCTTAGCAACCATAACAGAGGTATTAGATAGCTCCGGAATCGGTAAAGGGCTGTCTGGCGAAGCATGAACTGTATAAACCAACTCAAAAGAGTGATAAGAGTCTTCTTCAGTATGCTCTGACTCGATGTAAGGAATAGTCGTCTGATTGAAAATAGGAAAATCCTCTTCTCCCTGAACTATCACGAGCTTTTGCTCAATCACAAAGTTGACCTTTTGATGGAGGCTGGACGGGTTAGCCCTAGTATTATGAATCCAGGGGCATCCTAGCAAAAGGTTGAAGGTAGACGGGATATCCAGCACTCGAAACAACACATCAAACATAGAAGGACCGACCTGTATCTCTAGATTGATCTGCCCCATGACGCTCTTTCTCATTCCGTCGAACACCCTGACCGACATGTTAGTTGCTTGCATCTTAGCCAGATCAACGCCTAGGCTGTTCAATGTAGCCAAAGGACACAAATTTAGAGTCGAGCCGTTATCAACCAGTACAAGGGCCACGTGGGTTTGCTTATGCTTGACCGAAATATGCAAGGCTTTATTATGCCCCCTCCCTTCAATCGGGATCCCATCATCAGCAAACGCTACCTAATCTTTCAGGAGGATAGTCCCGATAAAGTTCTCTAGCTTGTCTCCGTCAATGTCTTCGGGCACATGAACCTACCCTTATACCTTCATTAGAGAGCTCCGATGCTTCTCAAAGGATTAGAGAAGTTTGAGCAAAGAAACCTGAGCCGACAATTTACGCAACTGATCGACCACACAATATTCACTGGCCTTAATAACTGCCAGAAATTCCTTTGCTTCCTTGTCTGTAGCCCGATCTCTTCACCAGTGTCAATTCCAAGGCGTAAGACCATGGTACTACTTTATCGTCCTGGTATGAAAACGGCTGAGGCGATGTGATCATAAAAGTATCAGGCATGACAATGCCCAGCTCATTATCAAAAGCATCCTCCAAGGCTGGCATGTCAGCCAATTCAGGATCTGCCTTGATCTTTCCGGCCGCCTCATCTTTAGCCATCCTAATCTCCATTTTCGATTTTACCTGGGTTGTTAATGCAGCCAATTCTTCATCCTAATCGATGATTATTTTTGAAAGGGGGCTACTACTCCAGCCCGGCTCGTGTATATGATCATTCCCTGCTCTATTAAACTTAGCACCTTCTGCCTCACCCAGTCTGATGCCACGATCTCCCCGCTCTAGAAGTAACCCGCACGAACTAAAGCGCCGAATACATCGACCAACCAAACTTTAACATTTTCGACCCGGCCTGCCTCAGCGAAGAAAGCATCAACCTTACCCTCGTGTTTAGGCAAAGGGCTATTTTGGACATTCGGTTGACCATTGTTCTGAAATGAGAACGCTCCTGACTCGAGAAAATCCTGGATACGATTTCTGAGTGCATAACATTCATCTATACTATGGCCTGGCTCCCCTCGGTGGTAATCACATTTCTTAGTCGGGTCATACTTTGAAAAGGATGAGTAATTTTCCCTCATCGGCTCAGTGGTCAGCAACTCCTTCTTGCGTAAGACGGCCAAAACCTGAGAAGGAGTACCTGGGAGCGGAGTGTGCTGCCGATTGGCACGCCGGTTTGCCTGTTGATTCCCCCGACCGAAGTTGGCCTGCTGCTAGTTAGGAACTTGCACCTTGGGCGCCTAAGCTGGAGGCTTTTGTGCATAAGCCATGTTGACTTGCGGGTTGGTTCCTTATCTTTCTTTGCCTGGAATCATTTAGTGCTAGAGTTGGCCTCACCGTACCATCCTTTCTTCAGGCCGATCTCTACCGTCCCAAGGATGCATGACCGCATTATCTAGGGTAAGGTTGAGACGAACAATCTCATGAGCTCTTGCTCAGGTGGCACCGACTTGATTTGAGATCCAATATTCCTCTACCGGGTAGCATACTGCTTGATTGATTCACCTTTCTTCATCTTTGACTGCTCTAGATCCTCTCGGGTGGAGACGACATCCAGGTTAAAGCTAAAGTGTTTGATAAAAGCATTGGCCGCCTTCTCCCAATCGTCCATTCGGTAAACCTCATAATCTGTGTACCACCTCATGGTCGCATCCTTCAGACTGGCCTAGAAAGTCTAAACCATCAGGGGGCTGTTAGCCACATACTTATTCATCTTGGCCTAGTACATCTGGACATGCTGAACCGGGTTGGAAGTACCGTCATACTTCTTGAAATTGGGTATTTTAAACTTATCGGGCACCTAGACCCTCGAGTAAACGGATAAGTTGACCGGAACTATATTGTGTGATCCCTCGACTTCGCGCAGCCTTTGTTCCATCTGAGCTATAAATTTGATGGCTTCCTCGCTCATTCCCCCTATCATAGGGCTGGCCTAGGGAGTAGGGACTACAGGTGACGTGCCCGAACTAGCACCAGCAAAGATAACATCCTCCAATGGTAAGGTGGGCGTAGGGCCATGGTCAATGCCCTTATCTAGGTTGTCTGCTGGAGGCGGTGGAGGAGGCGCCACTGGCGGAGGAACCGAGCTGGACGGCTGCTGCATGGCCGCGAAGCGTGCCATCATCCTCTCCATGGCTTGGGATAACATCACTTCAAAACGGTAGTTCATTTCCTCTATAAGCTCCTTCAGAGCCTCTTGAACTGTCGCATTAATCTCGGCTTTGTCGGCCATCCTCTTTGCCACTGACCGAGTGATATAAGTACGCGGGGTATCCATGTTAGATTACCTGTAAAAGTGTATCAACATGATCAATACAAGGAGTGGATATGGCGAATCGATCCATGGCTCTAGACCAGACTGAGTTACATGACCTGACCTGACTCAGAACCGTGATTCGGGCAATCCCAGTTCCGTCGGGTTTTGGGAGAAAATTCGTGATAAATCATGGAATGATCGAAATGTCACAAAAATTTATATACAAGTAGCTAAGACAAAAATGAACAACTTTCATGTTTTGTTCCAAGGTTGAAAATGCAGTAATCAATGCAGTTTAATACTCCTCTGGAAAAATTTGGCCCAGAAAACTGTTTTGTCCGGTCTTTATTTAAAGAACGAAAGGGCCATTAAAAATGAGAATTAAAGTCCAAAATTTTGTATGCCTTCAGTTCAAAGCCCAACCTTCAACTTTAATTCTTTGTGGCTCAAAGGAAAAGATCGTTCAATAGTGTTAAATGATGCAACAAGCCCATAGTCGGAAAAACGGGTATAATTCCAATCCACTGTACCTCAGCCGTTAATCCCCTAATAAATAGAAAACACATCGGATCGTTGTGCATTTTTTGAAAAGTTATATTAAGGCCCTCCAAACATTTCTTATGAAGATCAGAAGTGCCAGATCCAAATGTAAAAAATTATAAAAATCCCACAACGGAACAGGGTCAACCAAAATCAGAACCCTTCATTAAATCGAATCAAAGTACTAGTGTTACATCTCCACGACTCATGACGTAAACGCCCTAAAAAAACTGACTAGAATTGAAATGACATAAATAAAGGACACGACACGACTAAATCGGACTAAGTCTATCACTCTCGAGGGCGCTTCGATGGTCCGGCCCCGTCCTGTGCTCGCTTGAGTGCCTTCCTTGCCATCTTGATCTCATCATATGCTTCACCCAGCAACCGCCTAATCTCGTTGTTCGTGTACTATGCTGGGGTGATATTAGGGAGCTTCGAACGCCAGGCCTCGGGAATAGAGTGCTTCAGATGGTACTCTTTCGTGGATCGATACACCTCATCCGCGGGCTCTAACGGCTTCCTCGGGAAACTCAGCTTCATGGGGTGACAGGCTGCCCATAGACAACATGCGGTGATAACTGTTTGCTCATGCTCCGGTATCAGGTTCTCATAATTTAGGTGGACTTGATCGGCCGGGAGAGGTGGGGGCATCCTCTAAACACATCCAAACTGCCGTATAATTCGAGGCGGATAATACTCAGCTATTCCGATGAAACCCAATAGCGGAACTGATCCGGCTTGCCCTGAAACAAGGTGAACCACCCTACCTTGGAACCAGCTAGCACGCCACTAAAGGGTCTTAGCGGCCGGATCCCTTATAAGCTTCAGCTACTCAAAAAAATGATAATCAGGACATATCTACTGCTTACTCTCGAAGATAACCATCGGATGAGCATAGTTCCTAAGCTCATCAAACGACACCAGATGCTGACATTCCTTTATATGAGAGAGGAACCAAACCTGTAGGAGCTCGGCCTTGCCCCGCTTATACTTATTCAGCGAGATGAATGTTTTAGCGAGCAAGGTCATAATAAAATTCATTTCCTCACAAACTTGTTGAGCTAGATGAGCCATACTCGGGTTGATAGAATTCTTATGATGTGGAAACACTATCAACCCAAAGAAAGCGAGAATAAAAATCTTTCCCTTCTGCAAGGCGTTTGCCTTATTAAAACAATTGATCAGAAAAGTGAATGAGCAATTCCCATAATTCAATTTCAGAGCCCTATGGACGGCGAACATCTCGACTTTCATGAACTCAGCTAGAATCATAGAGGTGTCTTCTTCCAAATATGGACGGATCAGATCAGAGTCCAGGGACTTACCAATAAGCGTGCTATATTCCTCTAATGTGGGCGTAAGCTCATGCTTACCAAATAAGAACGTGGCCGTCTCAGGGACCCAACAATGAGCCAGCGCATGAATGATACTGACCCGAACCGTAATGTCCAGCAATAATAGCAGCTTTCCTAATCGATGCTCCACATATGCATGGGTTGTCTGATTGAGCTGTGCCAACTAGTCGGCCAGGTCGGCCTTGGACATAATGACGGTACGGATGTTATTATGCCCCATGAAGTGATAGACCAACATGAACGACACACCTAAACCATGGACCGACTCAAATCAATACAGGCAAGTAGACGTGCAGGAATCATGGATTCAAAGACAAGCGGCATGATGTTCAATGCATGGATTATTAGCTGAGTTTCTTTTAGAGCATTAAAGGGAAAATCGTACCCGTTGATTCGTGTCCTTATTTAGCACCTTTAAGCTTAGGGGATGTCAAGAATTCCTCTCGTGCCATTAGATTCATGCCAGAGCGGGGAATCTTAATATAGTCGGGGTCGAAGGCAAGGTCATCCACTCCTCTATCCTGAGGCCAGGAAGAGTCTTGCCAAGACACCATCCTAGGTTCATCTAACAGTTTAGGGTCTGATGCAATGTCATGGATCATGCACAATAGATATGAACACATAATCATGACATATCGCCTTAAGATAGAGCAATTAAATTCAATGCCAAAAATTACGAATAATTTCTGGAATTATAAGAATTGCAAAAAAAAACCCATCAAAACGATCTCGAAACGCAAAAAAACGACATTAGTCATGGCAAAGGCATGAGTATTGATCTACGGCCCGTTTCACTAGCTCAAAGTGCATCACATTCACAATCAGTCGGTTGACAATCAAACTCGATTCACAATCAAGGATAGATAACCACAATCGATGGCATAAGCCCACAAACATCATTTTTTCGAAAATTCATGGGGTCATTATATTTCCAAAAAAAAATGAATTTCAATTTTCCGAAAAATTAAAGAGATTCGGTGCACCCTCATTTTTCCCAAATTTTTTGAAACAATCCATGTGTTCCCCAGCAGAGTCGCCAAGCTGTCGCGACCTAAAAATCAAGTTCAGGCTAACGGATTATCAGGTTAATTAACAAACCTAATTCGGACCCTCCCAAGTCCTACTGAATTGCAACATAGGGCATGATTTCATGCAAAGTTTATTTAATTGGAGTCGCCACTAATCTTTTATGGTAGGTAGATTAGAAACCTAAATAAATTAACAGGAGAATTAATTTATTTATGCAAACCAGAGAAAATAAGTCTGAAGGCTTGATTACATTAATTTGGAAAAATTAATGTCCTTTCAGTACCAGATTTTATGAAAAATCCCTTTGGTTTGATTAAATTAATAGAGTGATTTTTTATTTTATTTTATTTTAAAAAAATGTGAATGCAAACTAACCTATATGACATGATAATATGCATAAACATGGCAAAGAATGATCTAACCTATATGACATGCAAATGATGAATTATTATTTTTTATTTGTTTTTCTAAAATGATTAACCAAAAATTAAACAAGTAAAAAAGGATGAACAAAAATAAACAAAAATGCCCATAATGTACCTTAATTTTTGAATTTTCCGAAAATTCATTCATTCCCAAAGATTAGGGCTAGAATAGAATTTTATTCGCAATGTGCTCTAAGATTCGAGCTAGTAAGCGAATTGAAGGGTATAGAATAACATCGTCCCTTTTGACAAAGGGCAGAACACGAAATTCTATACAAAATGCTGTCCCATTCCACAAGATCATGGCTAAGGCGTGTAATTTTATTTATCGAAGGGTCTAGGCACAAAGGGGAGCATACATTATGGGCATGTTTTTTTATTAAAGTGCAAACTTTATAACAATCAAAACAAACATGAAATAAAGCAAAAATGATTTTTTTTAATGAATTTTCGAAATTTAAAAGGGGTAAGCCGAAAACTGCAAGATAGGCTACCTTTCCTCACCAGAATTCATCTCGAGAATCATCTACAAGATTTGCAAGTTTATTTTAGATAATTCTCAAAAATTTGTATATTTATCCAATCAACCAAATTTTATCCACAAAAGATAAATTCATTCAGATAACAGATAATATCCAACAAATAACGTTCAACCAACAGATAATATCCAATTCAACTCAAACCTTATCCATAGCATGAAACACTATCAGATAACTTAGGATAAGATTGTCTAAACAAACATGATGCACAAGATAATGATCGGACCAAAGATTATCCCAAATTCCAGAATTTTTTTTAATTAATTCAAAGGTCAATAATCTGAAATTTTTATCACAATCAATCATCAAGAATTCGGCCAAATGAACATGTGATCACCGAAAATTCAGAATTCATCAAGTCCATCAAATTTCAGGTGTTTTTTTTTTACAGGAATTAACGAAAAGAGCTTGAATTCATCAATTTTAATTGCAAAATCATAAGTGTTCGAGGACAACAGTGCAAGTTACCAAATTAAGAAGCATAGATTAGCAATCAAGAATTGAGAAAATTGCCTCTTTTCCAACTCAATTTTCCGGCATGCGCAAGCTCAATGATCCGCCCAAAGTAGTCCAATTGGAGCTCATTTTGAGCTCCGATTTTTGCCAAGTCTCTAACACATATAGTAGAAGGATTAGATCACAAAAGATCACCAAAAAGAAATTGATCACCCACGATTTGACGCTGAACAGTGGCTGAATCGAGGGTGCACATGGGCTGATCCGAGTGTCGCAAACGACAGACTCGGGTTGTGGCTAACTCCGGTAGGCTGAGGCGGCGTTCGGTGGCTGAGCAGGTGGTGCTAGTGGTCCTCGGAGGTGGTCAGAGGTGTTGGTGGGTGGAGGAGCAAGGTGGATGTCGGCCGAACTCGTTTGAGCTTGAATCGAGGAGGATTGTCTCGACCGAAGGGGGAGACAATCAAACTCCCTTTTTCTTCTTGAAACTTCCGAATTTTCTCTGTTATTTGCTCCGATTTTTCTGAATAATAATGGCTAACCCCCAAGCTTCTAGGATAGTCTAGTATTTATAGAGAATGACACTCACCAATCCTAGTAGACGTAAGATTCGTTTTGAGCCATTGGATGGTAATCTTAGTCAAAGTGAGATTGCATGTCAACCATTAGATCAAATTTTCTGACCTCGGAAGAGTCCAGATTGAATGAAACTCTCGGTTAATTAGAGTCTAACAATGATAGAGTTTTGTTTTTTTTTTAGAGCTCTAATTTTTCGGGACATTTATCCAATCTTTAATTAAGACTTTGAAGAGTCCAAATCCATTATCTCACCTTGAAAATTCGGCCACAAGGGGGTGAAGATGATGATGACCAAATATGGCTTCTTTCGTGGGCCATTCGTGTTGTCTCGAGCTTGAGCCGGGCCCAAATTGAATAACTGAACAATTAAGTAAAGGCATGCTTAATTAAATAATTAAAATGGGCTATTTTGAATTGGATTTTTAGGTTCAAACCCACATGAATTTCAGTCATATTATGTCCATGCCTTAGCTGAATCTTTCATTAAAATCATAGGCTCTTCTCGCATTTTCGGGCCTAAATTAAGGCTTTTCGAACAATGAACAGTTAAATAATAGCCTTTAATAAATTAAATGAACTTAAATGAATAAAAATGAGCTTAAAAATAAGTCTAATTAGTCTAATAAAATTGGGCACCCCTCATACCTATCATTGAAGATTTTCGATAAATTTTGATTCAGTCGCCTGTCAAATTGAAGCTCAATCGCGTCATCTCTGGCCTGAATGCAAATGACTGATAGAAAATTTAAATATGCAATGCGTGAGAAATTATTTTTTGTGAGAACTAATTCTCATTTTGTGCAATGAAAAGAGGAAAATCAAAATTTAGGTGTCGACAGTGGTAAAAAAGCAAGCATAAAAACAATCAACTTTCTAACCTCAACAACCCTTTTTGACTTTTCTTTTGTGTGTTGCTGCCTTCTTCAATCGTGGTCCTGAATCAGAATAGTGGGGCCTCTCTTTTATGGTCAAAGTTTGCACTTCTCTCAGACCTTTTTCCCCTCTCTTTGTCATGTAGAACTAGTGGTGGCCACGGGCCAGTTTGGGCTCGGAACCGGCCCGTTGACCGAGCCACGGTTCCGGTTCTCCCATATCATGAACCAGCCCAAAACCGCCGGTTTTGAACCTGCGAACGGTGAAAAAAACCGTCATAAAAAAAAAATATACGAACCAGCCCGAACCGGAACCGTTGGTTCATGAACCGAAACTGGCGGTTCCGGAACCGTGGCCACCACTATGTAGAGCATATGGAGATCGCCAGAGAGAGATTTCAAGACCAAGAGAGAGAGAGAGAGAGAGAGAGAGAGAGAGCGCGCGCGCCCCCAATGGCCGTGTCTTCCGAATTATCCCCCAAGGTGGCCGGGTATTTGCTATTGTGTGGCCTCCTCAAATCCTAGGCGTAACGCTTGTATTTATAGATAAAAGTGTTGCAAGCTCGGGGTCAAAAGTTTCTTAATTTTTGCAAAATAAACCCGAGCTCAAAATATAACTTGAATTAAGTCCCAAAGGGCTAAATTGCATCAATTTAGTTTTATTTTTCCCTGAAAATTTCGGGTAAGCCCATTGTGCTTTAAGCTAGCCAAAATTCATGTGTTACGTGGGCTTATTGCACATTTTTTGCTTAATTAGGCTTTTTTTATAATTAATCAAATATTAAAATTAAAGCATTTCTCTAATTAATTAAGCATGAATGGGCTGAATTAAGATCCAAAGTAAACCCGAATGGCCTGAGAATTTCGGCACATATTCCTTCCCAATTGTCAAAAATTGGTGATAAGCTCTGATCCAATCGCTCGTCGATTTAAGCTCATTTTCCTACCGCCGATCCAAACAAATACTAATTCAATGCATGAATGTGAAAAATAAATATGAAACATGATTTAATTATTTTTTGTAAGAACTAAAGTTAGGTCTAATTTTCTATGCAAAAACAATGACTAAAGGTTAGTTAAAATTTAGGTGTCAACAGTATTGTAACGAAGTCATTCTTGTATAGTGGATCAAATGGCTTGCATGTTGGATTTAGTAATTGAATTTGAGCGCCGCGGGGACTGGTAATTGGTATGCGAAGGCTGATCGTCGATGCCATCGCCAGAACTAAGTGAATCGAGCACGAGTCTTGTGTGGGGGAAAGGCTACCGAGAGGCTTTTGAGGGGAATTGGACCACTCTTGCTCGGTATGATAGGCTTCAGTAGGAAGTTGTATATTTTTTACTATAGGTGGTCCGGTTGAGGATTGATGATGGTGGTCATTGTCGTGGAAATGGAAGTTGAGGTTGTAGTACGAAGGAAGTTCGGCCAATAGGTTCTATGGAAGTAGTCATGCCTCCCCGCGCTTGCACATGAAGTGAAGGATGGAAGTAGAAAGTGGGTAACTTCGTTCGATCTGGAATAACAAGCGGTCTGGGAAGATCACGGACGTTGCAACACGAACTAAGGGAAGGGTCGGATTGGGCAGTGATCTGGGAGGTCATGGTCGAGGTATTATGATGTGTTCGTTATTTTTCTATCTATCTAGAGTCGAAAGGGGCACGTACCGATAGGCCTAGACCTCATAGCTGCCTTGTCTTCACGTGTTTTGTTGTTGATTTGCTCCATGGTGCTCTTGATACGTTTCGTTGAATATTCATTTAGATATTGTGGCCCAAAGAGCTGTTTAGCTGTTCGGAATAGTATTCTATTTGCTGGGTTTTTCGAACTCACCCTTGTTGTTGATGTTGTTTTCCTCGGTATCTAGCTATGTCGACTCCTCCTCCCACTAGGTCCTTTGGCTATTATGGCGCCTCGGTGTGCTTCAAGAGCTCTTGGACGATATCTGGTGAGCCGTATTCTCCGCACCCACGTATCGGGAAGCTCCATACGTTTATCATCTGTGAGGTGGAACCCCTAGCAGGGCGAGTCAAGCATGTGTTCCATGCGACATATCGTTGGGAGCACGGTAGATGGGTAGGACCACTCCGCTCTCCCTTTATTGGCGTCCCCAGCGACAATAGTAGCGGCAACAGTAACGAACTGCAGGAGGTTACGAGTTAGGACTGGCAAGGCATGCAGACCGGTAGGGTTTTGAGATGGGGAGCACGACAGTTACTTTTTGACTAGTGCCGTGAGATGTACAGATATGGTGGTGGACGAGATGGTGGTGCTAGAGTACATCGGTGGTGGCAATGTTAGTATTCGGGAGTAGATGTCCTTCCCTTTTGATTTCTCCTAGAGTATGCATTTGTTTTAAAAGTTGATGTATATAAACCTGCCTAATATATATAAGAAGTCTTTGGCTACGAGTAGTTTGTTGTTACCGCATGTGGTACAGGTTAGTGAACCTATAAGGCCATACCCCTTTAGGCGTGCCTGCCGTTTATTTTGTATGCACTTGTGTTTCCGTATGGCTACTGATTGTCTTTGATTTATCAAACTTCTGCATGCGTCTATATATATAATATTAGATTAAAGTAGAGAGAGCAAGCAGGTTAAGCAGATAGCGAGGCCTGGGTAGTCATAGAATGGTATCAAAGCGGGACATTGGAGTGATGAGGTGTGCTAGTGGATGAAGTGTTTGGTAGGCACGTAAGCGTTTAAAATTACAAGTGCATGTGATTGTGTTTGTCCAGGATTGGCAGTAGCTTATGCTACTTATTAGATAAAAAGTTTGTTGATCACTGCTTAAGGATTGATTATTACTGTTGTGTTACTGAAGTTATAGCAGGGTGATCAACATAAGAAGTCTTTAGCTAGCAGTGGTTTGTTGTTACCGCATGTGGTACAGGTTAGTGAACCTATAAGGCCATACCCATTTAGCCGTGCCTGCCGTTTGTTTTGTATGCACTTGTGTTTCTGTGTGGCCGCTGATTTTTTATTTATTTATAAAACTTCCACATGCTTCTATATATATAATATCATATTAAAGCAGAGCGCGTAAGCAGGTTAAGCAGGTGGCGCTGTGTGACATTCTGAATTCCGACCCCATTTCGAAGTTATGAATAAAATGAGTATCGATGTATTCCAGTAACCTCACTCAGAATTGATCACTCTCGAGACGACTGACCAAAAGGGAATGGCTAAATAGGATAGTACGCGGACCATAAAGGACTCGACCGCAGACCGGCATCCTGACCATAAGGATCGCCGAGGGTACATTCTGGGTCAATGCGAGCCGATCTAGGGTTGACATCAGAACCATTTGCTAGCGGCATGCAATTGGTTCGCGGGTGATACCGTTACGCTATAGCATAATTTACGAATAACCCTGAACTGATTCCTGACAATCGCGTCCTGTCAAGACAAACAGTTTCCCTCGCGATAACATGATAACCAGGGTTGCCGTGGTCCGAATTCTTAAAACGTGGTAACTAAAATCACGGGTCGATACGCGTAACTCCGGAAAGCCGCCCGTCGGTTCGAGGTGTATTGAGAATGCAATTGGCTGATTTTGAGCGCGAAGCGGACTTTGAAATTGGCGGTCGGTGTTGACACCTAAATTTTGATTTTCCTTAAATCATTTACAAAATGAGAATTAATTCTCGCCAAAAGTATTTCCTCATGCATTGCATAATTTATTTTCTCTGCATTGCATTGCATTTTGCATACTAAATTGGGCCGGCGGCGGAGGATTTGAGCTTAATTTATCAGGCGACTGAACTTAAATTGACAATAAAACTTTTGCCAATCGAGGGGAGTTTGTGCCAAGGTCTTGAGGCCTAATCTGAGGTTAAATCAGCCCATTTAATGTTTAATTTGAAAATAAAAAAAAAAAGAAAAAGAAAAAGAAAAGCCTTTTAATTAAAAATGCCCATTAATTAAGAAAAAGGTTTTATGGACAGAATATTTTGTCTCCGGATCAAATTGCGACTATCCGAAGTTGAGGGATCATTTTGGAAATAAAGAAAATAAGGCGAAACCCTAGCTCACTATTATAAATAGGTGCATTAGGGTTCACATCAAGGGGAGGCCACACAATTTATCACACGGCCACATTGAGAGCTCCACAAGAGGACGACACATTCTGGTCTTCGAGAGAGAATTGAGAGGAAGTGGAGAGGTGTGGACTTCACAATTTGAGGACAAAAGAAGCATCCATCAGAAGACAAAAGGAGAATGGTCTGCTCTGAAAAAACGTGAAAGTGGTGAAAGAGTGAGATAAGTTTTTCCTTCACGTTTTTGGAAGCTTTCCTCAAGGTGTCATCCATGTCCTTGTTGATGGCGAGGATTCTGCTCAACCCTGAAGGTCCTCATCTGATTCACGGTGCACCACCAGCCAGGTGTCTTCTGCTGTCCGGCAGTGTCTTTAGTTCAATCCGGCTCAAGTCTCATCCCACGAACTAAGGTAATTTTCACATCTTTTTAGGGTTGATTTAGAATCGTTTTGTAGTGATTAGCATGCTGTTTTAGTACTGTTTTGCTGCTGTTTTTACACTGCTTTAATGCTGTTCTGTGCTGTTAAACGTGCTGCTCGATCCAAAATCATCATGTTTTTTGCGCTATACATGTCTCTAACCATGCAGAATTTTGCGGGAGCCTAAAGGTAAGTATTTTATTTATTTTTTATGCTATTTTGCGCGAATCACATACTGGTTGTTTGCTGTTTTTGAGGATTAATTGGACACATTTTCAGAATATCTTAAAAAAGGACTAAATCCAAATTAGGAAAATATTTTCCTAATAGGCAACGAATTTTTTAAACTTGGATGATTCTTCCCGTTGCCATTCGGGAACGATCCTCCGGTTTAGAAAAATTGGGAAAGATAACCGACTCGATCTATTGCCATTTAGATCCGGTTTGTTACCTTTCAAAAAGCCTATTTTAGATTTTGTCCTATCTTTTCTTTGAAAATTATAAGAGGATGGGGTTTGATTTGTTTCTATGTATCTGGATTGGTATCATGTTTATTTGATTGGATTGATATTCTGTGACTGATTTGATATCTCGATTAATCTGAACTTAAGACTCCCAAAAATATTTAGTAAGATATAGTTTCTTAGAAATTATATCTAATTAAATCTTTAGGAAGATAAGTTTCCTAGAAACTTCATCTTATTAAGTTCAACTTGGAAATGAAGTCAAGAAAATCAAATCAAGCATATCTTCATGTGGTTGAAAATCCCAAAGAAAATACAAAAAATCTCATGCATACATTTGCATATTCATGGCATATTTTTTTTTCGAATATCATATCCTGCATTCCATATTTTCAAAATTCCATTTCATATCTTTGCATTATCTCTCATGTATTGCATCAAATTTTCGAGTATCATCATATCCCCATACCATATTTTTGTCAAAATATTTCATGCATGAATTCGCATGTCTCACGTTGCATTTTATATAGTTTAGGCGCATGTACATGTCATATTCCATGTTATGCTCGCATATCATATGTTATTCATGCTCATAATTTTCGTGTATCGCTTATAAATTGCCTTCCATATTTTTAAAAAATCATTTTGCATACATTATGCATATTTTCGCATAACATATCTTGCATTTTTGCATGTCTCATATGTTGCACGTCCGTGTCACATTTTATTTTGCCACGTCATATCTCGCATGTCATTCATCTTAGGTTAATCTAATTTGTATGATTGAATTGTTTAATTGAAAATTGCATGCTATCTAGGGTAGATATAATTTGCGTATGTTATAGTTTTGCATGTCTATTTGGATTGCTTGCATGTTGTCTTGGATATTGCATTCATGAGTCACTTTGCATGTTTTAATTAAATTGAATTCAGACATATCTTGCATGCTTTGCCTTGGCATTTTCGCATTTAGTGTAATTCATGCATTTGCATTTCATTTTAAATAAATGAAAACACAAAAGAACACCTCAATCGAACATAAAAAAAAACAAATCAATTGAGAACCAATTCAAGAAATTGCCAAACTTATGATATCTCATGGAATTAAAGGTACCGAAAGGGCATTAGTTTTAATTAACTAGTGTAATCAAGTCCCCGAACTTAAAATCTCTGGTTCGTAGAAATAAAGTGGTTCTCCCGCTACTCTATTTAGGTTCCTAATCAACCTACCAAAAATGATTAGTGGCGACTCCAAATCTAAAATCATCTTAATGATTCCTAAGTTGCAATTTGGTAGGGCTTGGGAGAGTCCGTATTAGGTTAGTTTCTAATTAGCCTGATAATCCATTAGCCTAAAATCTGATTGATTTTTTTAGGTCGTGACAGCCAGGTATTCGAGAATTCCAATGCAAATAAACTTGGACATTGCCTTGGAAATGTTATTAAGGCTATGTAGATGCCATATAAGTTGGAAAAATGAGGATCGGAATTGCGGAACGAAAAATCCATTCCGGTCCCGAAATTCGTTCAGCCCTTGAGCGACCGCGAAGGAAATTCGGTCAACCCTTGTACCCACACACTTCAGCCCAAAATCCTCATGTGGATAATGGAGGGAAAAAGAGCTCTTGAAGGGATCAAGTCCCAATGCCATTCAAAACCCCAAAAATCCCAAAAAACCCAAATCCTAATCCACTATTCATGTCATACACCAACTCCACTCACTCTAGTCATTCATGGCCATCACTCAATCACTCAAATCTCTCTCTCTTTCTCTTCTAATGGGCTGAAGCAACTCACTCTCTCTCACTCTCACTTCATTCTCTCATTTTTCTCAAACTCTCTCAACTCTCTCATCTCACTCGCCCGACCCTCTCTCTCTCTCTCGGCCCTCATCCCGCCGGTGTGAGGAGTTGCAGCCATCACCACAGCCACCTTGCCGTCCCCTCTTGGCCGTGAGTCGCCGCCGTCTCTCTCTCTTCTCCTTGGGCGTCGGTGCAGCCGCTGATCGGGAGGAGTGTCTCACCGGTTTTGCTCGCCGTTTGGAGGTAAGGTACTCCATTCATGTCTTGGGATCTTGTGAGACCTAGGGTAGTGCATGTAGTTAGTTTTTGAGAGGATTTCGTGGACCGAACTTGATCTTCCATGCTTGAACCGAACCGGACCTCCTTTGCTCAGGTTCTGGTCGCGCGAAGAAGAGGAGGAATCGCCGGGTGTTTCTCCACCAAAAAGCAAGGGTAAGTGGTTCTAATCCTCCCTTAGGCTTGCAAGTACTATGGAGCATGCTAGGTGGTTAGTTTGAACTCAATGGAGGCTGATTTGGGCGTGAACTAGAGTGGTTTAGGTTCTAGTCGGTAGGGCTTGTTCGCGATTCAATGGTTGAGATGGTGAGATGAGCATATTTCTAGGTTGGTTGAGAGTTTAAGGATGGTCTCAAGTGGTGGTTATAGGCCACGCATGCTAGGTTCGGTTTGGGTGAGCTTAGGGTGCGATTTGGCTTGAATGGTGACGTTATGTTTAAATGCCGAATTTGTTGTGATTTGATGGTGCATTTGCTGTGTTGGGACCCTACTTAGTCAACCATGTATGTGGGATGTGAGTTTGAGCGTTGAAAATCGTGCCGGACGGAGTAGGGTTTGATTTGAGCTAAATAGGCCATTATGTGACTTTTCGGGCCAAGTAGGATTTTCGTGCATTTTTGGTATGCCATGGTCATCTCAATTGTATATGTGATCTATGGATATGTCGTGGTTGAATTTGACTAGAATTGTGGTGTGTGGACTATGTGGCTAATAATGCGATCGAATTGTCGTGAATGTGAGTTAAATGGGTTATGTTTGATCCCGAAGTTGTGAATGAGAACCTCTGGTGAAATTATGTGTGATGGTACCCTGATGTGTTAAATGCGGGGTTTATAATCGATCGTATTATACTATGACATATCTGTATGCACATCGTACCCTGATGCGTTAAACGCGGGGTTTGTGCCCGTCCTGATGCGTTGAACGCGGGACCGACCTGATGCATTATTACGCGGGTCTATGAATCGAGCTCATTCATATATATGTATATTGTATAGCTTGATGCGTTATTACGCAGGCCGATTTATTGAGAATATGTGCTATGAGCCTGAGACGTAGAGACGCGGGCCTGAGAGTTCGATTGTCCGAGATTGATGCATGTGTAGTTAAATTGTGTTGGTGACTAAGTCGATAATCCTGTACCATAGAAAAGTTTGAATGAGGAATCAAGGATTTTCTGTTATACCAGCTTATGTTCATATTCATGCGTATTTGGTCTGTCTGTAGATGGCTGATCGTGTGTCGTAGGGTAGATGGCTTGGAGGTACTGTAACCTAGGGTTGGCTTAGGACTACCTTACTGGGATGTTATCTCACCCCTCCGTGGGACCCACATTTTCAGACCCCCGACCCTGATCGCCAAGATGCCGCTACTTTTTGGACTACCGACTCAGTTTGAGCCCGTGATCACCGAGTATAGGGTTGGACCGGACCAGACGTATTATCGAAGGGTTAGCACTTTGTGGATCGACGATGCGAGAGGCTACTTGACTCCCTTTACCTTCCTCTCTTGGACTTATACGGATGGGGACTTTTTATCTGGACCTTTGAGGGAGGAAGTGATTCCTGAGCACGTTTTGGAGGCCGCCGGACCTAGACTCCCGATAGCTTCACCTTCGAGGCTCCCTGTCATTGGACCTGTAGTTGGACCGATTCCCGAGCCGAGGTCCCCCATACCTGAACTGCCCACCTTGGATGGAGGGGTCTTGGAGCCTGGTGAACCTGCTGAGGAGTCTGACCCAGAGGAGGAACCATGGGAGGAGCCTGAGTTGGAGTTAGGTGGAGCTATCGAGATGAGTTTTTCCCCGAAGCACGCTCCCCCTGCCGGGTACACTTCGGATGACGACGCCTTACCCTTAGGTGTTTAGAGACCCTTATCCCCGCTTTTGTATCCTCGTGTGACGACGAGTGGTTCTGTCTAGGGGGATTCCTTTGTGTCCCTGTGTCGTGTCCTTGAGTCGTAGTCATTTTATTTCTGGTGGTCTGTATGAACCTTAATCTTATCTAGTTATGTCATATGTGTGTTTGTGTTATGTTCTAAGGTCATTCTATTTGCTTTGTCGGGTTTTTTTTATTTGCTTCCGCTTGCATTTGCATCTCGCGTGTTTTACGTCCGTTTACGATCCTGGTGAGTTGCGAGATTTCTTCGACAATGAGGGATGTTGGCGCGCTCGAAGGACATGGGGCATGACATCCCCGATGAAGTGGTATCAGAGCAAGGTCAGCTCGATCCACATCGATTGAGTGATGGAGTGATAAGGAGGAATGACTTTGGAACGACCATTAGCTATGACCTTAGGTGGTTACGAGTCTTAGGCACGAAAGCATGGCATTTGAAATGGCCTATGTGCATTGGCATGGTGTCGAGTCTTTGTGCTAGATTATTGTGAGAATTAGCTATGATTGCTCTCTGAAGTGTTGAGTTGCTTGTGATGCTTTCACTAAGCTGCAGATGCGGCTGGACCAGAGGTACGATTGAAATCCTTTGTTGTGATGCCATGGTTGCTTGAGATGCCATGATTTCGTGGTTGTGTTGTCCGTTTTTTTGGCCTGGTATGCTTGATTGAATACCTACGGGTTTGTCTGCCTTATGATTGTGGGGGATCCGACATGTTAGTTGAAGGTAGATGGACGCGAGTGTCTGGCTTAGGCCCTGACCCCTGAGTAAAATTGTAGTTGTCAGGTGTAGAGAAATCTTGTTGAGATGAGCGACCGCAATAGAGGTACTAGAGGACCTTCTAGCTCAAGAGCGCCTCCAGTAGAGGATCCGAGAATTGATGGAGTTCTTAGGGCCCTGGAAGAAATCGGTAACCTGATGGGCAGGCAGGCTCAGGAAAGGGCTGCTGCCGTTGCTCAGGCTGTAGAGGCTGCTGTGGCTGCTGCTAAAGTAGCGAATGGGAATAATCATGGAGGAGGAAACGGGAATGGGAATCGCTTGATGAGCCAGCTGGTGGAACAATTTCTGAAGCTGAAGCCAGCTCAATTCGATGGTGCTGGAGATCCCGAAATGGCACCTCGATGGATTGAAAACCTAGAGAAGGCCGTTGAGGTTCTTGGGTGCACTAATGAGGAGGAGGTGACCCTAGCGGCTTACCAGTTAGAGGGTACCACGGATGACTGGTGAAAGGCTACCCGAGGAAGAGTATTTCCCGAGGGCGCTGCTCTCACTTGGACTGCCTTTATTGAGGCATTTAACTGGAAGTACTTCTCGGAGACCGCCCATGAGCGGAAGCTGGTAGAATTCCAGCAGCTTCGCCAGAACCAGTTAACGATCGACCAGTACGAGGCGGAATTCGCTAGGCTGTCAAGGTACGCGCCGAGGATGGTAGAGAACCCGATAGACAAGGCGCGAAGATTTCGAGATGGACTGAGGCCTGACCTTCGTAGCTAGATGATCGCATTGAAGCTGAGGACCTATGAAGAGATGTATGAGCGAGGGCAGATGATTGAAAGGGATATGAAGGAGAGGGCTACCGCATCTGGTTCGCGGTTTGCTCCTGTCAGAGACAATCGTTAGTTTGGCAAGAGGCCAATGGCGGCGCTTCGTCCCTCCACCCCGGAAGAATATTGGGAAGCCTAACCATCCGACCAACTGGAATTGTCGTCTGTGTGGCAGGAGGCATGGGAATGGACCTTGCCCGAGTAGGACGGGTGCGTGCTTCAAATGTGGTCAGCTAGGCCACCGGATGAGAACCTGCCCGAGTCAAGCCCCAGGGCCTCCGTTTCAAGGACAACGACCTCAGTACGGACCGCCAGCGGGAGCTGCCCCACAGAACAACTTGGGTAGACCACCAGCTCAAGGACGAGTGTATGCTGTGGCACGCAAGGAGGTGGAGAACGCGCCTAACGTGGTCACAGGTACGGTTACATTATGCGATCATGCAGCCTATGCATTATTTGACCCTGGAGCATCACACTCATTCGTATCTGCTCAGTTTGTTGAATTGACTAAAATGGAATTGAAACTGTTGGATGTCGTATTGCATGTTACTACCCCGTTAAAGGATAAAGTGTTAGTTTCGTTAGGCTGCAAGGACTGTAAGATAGTCGTTGGGGGTAGCGATGAAAGGATAGATTTGGCTGTGTTGACCATGTTTGATTTTGATGTTATAATCGGGATGGATTGGTTGGGTAGACAAGGAGCCGTTATGGATTGTAGTAGCAGGGTGATCCAATTCCGTCCAATCGATCACCCTAGATTCGAATTCGTAGGGAGTCGAGGAGGGACCTCGATCCCTTTGATCTCGTCGCTGGAAGCGACTAAGTTGTTAGACGAAGGGTGCCAAGCCTACCTAGCTGCAGTGGTGGATCCGACGATCGAGGAACCGAAGTTGGAGGATATAGCGGTGGTGCGCGAATTTCCCGATGTTTTTCCTCAAGAATTGCCGGGACTGCCACCGGAAAGAGAAATAGAGTTCGTGATCGAGTTAGCCCCTGGGACGGAGCCTATCTCAAAGGCACCGTATCGAATTTCCTTGTCGGAGTTGAAGGAGCTGAAGGTTCAGATGCAGGAGCTATTAGACAAGAGTTTTATTCGTCCAAGCGCGTCGCCGTGGGGAGCGCCAGTACTGTTCGTAAGGAAGAAGGACGGGTCTTTGCGCTTATGCATTGACTACAGACAACTAAATTAGGTCACGGTTAAGCATAAGTACCCGTTGCCCAGAATAGATGATCTGTTCGATCAACTGCAAGGAGCTACAGTGTTCTCCAAGATAGACTTGAGAACTGGGTACCATCAGTTGAGGATAAAGAAGGAGGACATACCAAAGACGGCGTTTCGGACAAGGTATGGTCATTACGAATTCACGATTATGCCGCTTGGGTTGACCAATGCTCCAGCCGCTTTCATGGACGTAATGCATAGGGTGTTTAAAGGATATTTGGATCAGTTCATCATCGTCTTCATCGACGACATCCTGGTTTATTCGAAGAATTCCGAGGAACATGAGCAACACCTGAGCGTAGTTCTACGAACCTTAAGAGAGCACTCGCTTTACGCCAAGTTCAGTAAGTGCGAGTTTTGGCTCCACAAAGTGGCATTCCTCGGACACGTTATATCTGGAAATGGAATTTTGGTGGACCCTACAAAGATTGAGGCGGTTATGAATTGGCCGAGGCCGACGTCAGTTACCGAAGTTCGGAGTTTCTTAGGACTAGCCGGCTACTACAGGAGGTTTGTAGAAAAGTTCTCCGCTATAGCTACTCCATTGACGAAGTTAACGAGAAAAGACACCCGGTACGAATGGACGGATAAGTGCGAAAGAAGTTTTCAGGAGCTCAAGCATAGGTTGACGACCGCGCCGGTATTGACAATCCCTTCTGGCCCGGGGGGGCTACGAAATATATAGTGACGCATCGCTGAAAGGGTTAGGGTGCGTTCTGATGCAACATGGACGGGTAGTGGCGTATGCGTCGAGACAGCTAAGACCGCATGAATTGAACTACCCGACGCATGATTTGGAACTGGCAGCGATTGTGTTTGCGTTGAAAATTTGGAGGCATTATTTGTATGGGGAGAAGTTCCAGATCTACACTGACCACCAAAGTCTGAAGTACTTGTTCTCCCAAAGTGAATTGAATATGAGACAACGTCGATGGATGGAACTGCTTAAGGACTACGACTGCGATATCCTATACCACCCTGGAAAGGCGAATAAGGTTGCGGATGCGCTCAGTAGGAAATCAAGCATGGCGCACCTGATGGTTAAAGAGTGGACTCTGTTGGAAAGAATAAGAGATTCCGGATTTAAGCTTGAAGTGTGCCAACTATCCAGTTTGATGGCCACGTTGAGAGTAGAACCGGAGATTCGAGAAAGAGTTAAGGCCTTGCAATCCACGGACGATGAAGTTCGGAAAATTGTCGAGATGGATGAGGAGAAAAGGAAGCCTGATTTTCAAGTGTTAGAGGACGGGACCCTGATGTTTCGCGGAAGGCTGTGCGTACCCAAGGATGAGGAGCTAAGGGAGAGAATCTTGTCAGAAGCCCATAGAAGTAATTACAGTATCCATCCGGGTAACACAAAGATGTACCAGAATTTGCGACAGCACTATTGGTGGAACGGAATGAAGGTGGATATCGCAAAGCACGTGGCAAAATATCTGACGTGCCAGCAAGTGAAGGCGCAGCATTGTAAACCGAGAGGCCTACTTCAACCATTAGAAATTCCCGAGTGGAAGTGGGAGCACATTACGATGGATTTTGTTATGGCCTTACCGAGGAGTCAAAGGGGACATGACTCCATATGGGTGATCGTAGATCGATTGACCAAGTCTACACATTTCTTAGCAGTGCGAAAGGACTTCGCCATGGACAGATACGCCGAATTGTATATGCGACAAATTATTCGACTACATGGAGTCCCAGTGACAATCACATCAGATAGAGACCCCAAGTTTACCGCGTCATTCTGGAAGAGCCTGCAGGAGGCAATGGGGACAAAGTTGCAGTACAGTACCGCCTACCATCCCCAGACGGACGGACAGTCTGAAAGAACTATTCAAACATTAGAAGACATGTTAAAGGCGTGTGTCATAGACTTCAAAGGAGGTTGGGAAGAGCAGTTGCACCTTGTGGAGTTCGCTTATAATAACAGCTATCAACAGAGTATTGGAATGGCACCGTTCGAAGCACTGTATGGCAGGGCATGCCGAACGCCGATATGTTGGGACAAAGTCGGTGAGAGGAGTATAACGGGTCCGGAATTGGTAGAGCAATCAGTTGAGGCAGTGAAGGTGATTAGAGAACGACTTAAGGCCGCCCAAAGTCACCAGAAAAGCTACGCGGACAGACGACGTAAGCCTTTGGAATTCCAAGTGGGAGACCATGTGTTCCTTAAGGTATCGCCAATGCGAGGACTATCTCGGTTTGGGAAGAAAGGGAAACTGAGTCCGAGATACGTAGGACCTTTTGAAATACTAGAGCGAATTGGAACCTTGGCTTATCGACTGGCCTTACCGCCAAATCTGTCGCAAGTCCACAACGTCTTTCACGTGTTGATGCTACGGAAGTATGAGCCTGACCCGACCCATGTCTTGGATTATGAAGCTATCGAAGTGGATGATCGAGTCACGTACGTGGAAAGACCGGTTAGGATCGAAGATAGGAAGGAGCAAGTCCTGAGAAACAAGACCATTCCGTTGGTAAAGGTAATATGGGAGCACCACGGAACAGAAGGAGCCACCTGGGAGAGCGAGGAAGCTATGAGGCGTAAATACCCCCACCTGTTTGAGTAGCTAAGTCTCGTAAATTTCGAGGATGAAATTTTTGTAAGGGGGGAAGAATTGTGACATTCTGAATTCCGACCCCATTTTGAAGTTATGAATAAAATGAGTATCGATGTATTCCAGTAACCTCACTCAGAATTGATCACTCTCAAGACGACTGACCAAAAGGGAATGGCTAAATAGGATAATACGCGGACCATAAAGGACTCGACCGCAGACTGACATCCTGACCATAAGGATCGCCGAGGGTACATTCTGGGTCAATGCGGGCCGATCTAGGGTTGACATCAGAACCATTTGCTAGCGGCATGCAATTGGTTCGCGGGTGATACCGTTACGCCATAGCATAATTTGCGAATAACCCTGAACTGATTCCTGACAATCGCGTCCTGTCAAGACAAACAGTTTCCCTCGCGATAACATGATAACCAGGGTTGCCGTGGTCCGAATTCTTAAAACGTGGTAACTAAAATCACGGGTCGATACGCGTAACTCCGGAAAGCCGCCCGTCGGTTCGAGGTGTATTGAGAATGCGATCGGCTGATTTTGAGCGCGAAGCGGACTTTGAAATTGGCGGCCGGGTATTCGAGAATTCCAATGCAAATAAACTTGGACGTTGCCTTGCAAATGTTATTAAGGCTATGTAGACGCCATATAAGTTGGAAAAATGAGGATCGGAATTGCGGAATGAAAAATCCATTCCTGTTCCGAAATTCGTTCAGCCCTTGAGCGACCGCGAAGGAAATTCGGTTAACCCTTGTACCCACACACTTCAGCCCAAAATCCCCATGTGGATAATGGAGGGAAAAGAGCTCTTGAAAGGATCAAGTCTCAATGCCATTCAAAACCCCAAAACCTAATCCACTATTCATGTCATACACCAACTCCACTCACTCTAGTCATTCATGGCCATCACTCAATCACTCAAATCTCTCTCTCTTCCTCTTCTAATGGGCTGAAGCAACTCACTCTCTCTCACTCTCACTTCATTCTCTCATTTTTCTCAAGCTCTCTCAACTCTCTCATCTCACTCGCCCGACCCTCTCTCTCTCTCTCGGCCCTCATCCCGCCGGTGTGAGGAGTTGCAGCCATCACCACAGCCACCTTGCCGTCCCCTCTTGTCCGTGAGTCGCCGTGAGCCGCCGCCGTCTCTCTCTCTTCTCCTTGGCCGTCGGTGCAGCCGCTGATCGGGAGGAGTGTCTCGCCGGTTTTGCTCGCCGTTTGGAGGTAAGGTACTCCATTCATGTCTTGGGATCTTGTGAGACATAGGGTAGTGCATGTAGTTAGTTTTTGAGAGGATTTCGTGGACCGAACTTGATCTTCCATGCTTGAACCGAACCGGACCTCCTTTGCTCAGGTTCTGGTCGCGCGAAGAAGAGGAGGAATCGCCGGGTGTTTCTCCACCAAAAAGCAAGGGTAAGTGGTTCTAATCCTCCCTTAGGCTTGCAAGTACTATGGAGCATGCTAGGTGGTTAGTTTAAACTCAATAGGGGCTGATTTGGGCGTGAACTAGAGTGGTTTAGGTTCTAGTCGGTAGGGCTTGTTCGCAATTCAATGGTTGAGCTGGTGAGATGAGCATATTTCTAGGTTGGTTGAGAGTTTAAGGATGGTCTCAAGTGGTGGTTATAGGCCACGCATGCTAGGTTCGGTTTGGGTGAGCTTAGGGTGCGATTTGGCTTGAATGGCAACGTTATGTTTAAATGCCGAAATTATTGTGATTTGATGGTGCATTTGCTGTGTTGGGACCCTACTTAGTCAACCATGTATGTGGGATGTGAGTTTGAGCGTTGAAAATCGTGCCGGACGGAGTAGGGTTTGATTTGAGCTAAATAAGCCATTATGTAACTTTTCGGGCCAAGTAGGATTTTCGTGCATTTTTGGTATGCCATGGTCATCTCAATTGTATATGTGATCTATGGATATGTCGTGGTTGAATTTGACTAGAATTGTGATGTGTGGACTATGTGGTTAATAATGCGATCGAATTGTCGTGAATGTGAGTTAAATGGGTTATGTTTGATCCCGAAGTTGTGAATGAGAACCTCTGGTGGAATTGTGTGTGATGGTACCCTGATGCGTTAAACGCGGGGTTTATAATCGATCGTATTATACTATGACATATCTGTATGCACATCGTACCCTAATGCGTTAAACGCGGGGTTTGTGCCGGTCCTGATGCTTTGAACGCGGGACCGACCTGATGCGTTATTACGCGGGTCTATGAATCGAGCTCATTCATATATATGTATATTGTATAACCTGATGCGTTATTACGCAGGCCGATTTATTGAGAATATGTGCTATGAGCCTGAGGCGTAGAGACGTGGGCCTGAGAGTTCGATTGTCCGAGATTGATGCATGTGTAGTTAAATTGTGTTGGTGACTAAGTCGATAATCCTGTACCATAGAAAAGTTTGAATGAGGAATCAAGGATTTTCTGTTATACCAGCTTATGTTCATATTCATGCGTATTTGGTCTGTCTGTAGATGGCTGATCGTGTGTCGTAGGGTAGATGGCTTGGAGGTACTGTAACCTAGGGTTGGCTTAGGACTACCTTACTGGGATGTTATCTCACCCCTCCGTGGGACCCACATTTTCAGACCCCTGACCCTGATCGCCAAGATGCCGCTACTTTTTGGACTACCGACTCAGTTTGAGCTCGTGATCACCGAGTATAGGGTTGGACCGGACCAGACGTATTATCGAAGGGTTAGCACTTTGTGGATCGACGATGCGAGAGGCTACTTGACTCCCTTTACCTTCCTCTCTTGGACTTATAAGAATGGGGACTTTTTATCTGGACCTTTGAGGGAGGAAGTGATTCCTGAGCACGTTTTGGAGGCCGCCGGACCTAGACTCCCGATAGCTTCACCTTCGAGGCTCCCTGTCATTGGACCTGTAGTTAGACCGATTCCCGAGCCGAGGTCCCCCATACCTGAACTACCCACCTTGGATGGAGGGGTCTTGGAGCCTGGTGAACCTGCTGAGGAGTCTGACCCAGAGGAGGAACCATGGGAGGAGCCTGAGCTGGAGTTAGGTGGAGCCATCGAGACGAGTTTTTCCCCGGAGCACGCTCCCCCTTCCGGGTACACTTCGGATGACGACGCCTGGCCCTTAGGTGTTTAGAGACCCTTATCCCCGCTTTTGTATCCTCGTGTGACGACGAGTGGTTCTGTCTAGGGGGATTCCTTTGTGTCCCTGTGTCGTGTCCTTGAGCCGTAGTCGTTTTATTTCTGGTGGTCTGTATGAACCTTAATCTTATCTAGTTATGTCATATGTGTGTTTGTGTTATGTTCTAAGGTCATTCTATTTGCTTTGTCGGGTTTGTTTTATTTGCTTCCGCTTGCATTTGCATCTCGCGTGTTTTACGTTCGTTTACGATCCTGGTGAGTTGCGAGATTTCTTCGACAATGAGGGATGTTGGCGCGCTCGAAGGACACGAGGCCTGGGTCGTCATAGAATGGTATCAGAGAAAGTCACTAGAGTGATAAGGTGCGCTAGTGAATGAAGTGTTTGGTAGGCAAGTGCGCGCTTAAAATTACAAGTGCATGTGATTGTGTTTGTCCGAGATTGGCAGTAGCTTATGCTACTTATTAGATGAAAAGTTTGTTGATCATTGCTTAAGGATTGATGATTATAGTTGTGTTACTAAAGTTATAGCAGGGTGATCAACAGGCAGATTAGATGGTAAGTCGGATGGTGAAAATCAAGCCTACAGGTAAGCGAGGCTAATTGAGGTCTAGTTCTAAGCTTGAAATGTGGTGGCTTGGTAGTTAGCCTTATATGACTGATTATGGATACAGAATTGTGATGGACGACCGACGTTTGTGGATTACAGGACTGAATCGTGTTGGCATGTTGATGGTTTTAGATGTCGATTTTCATCGAAAGGCCTTGGATATCAATGTGAAATTCGCAGGGAAGCGAATGATCTTCGTGAAGATTAGGTGTGAATTTATGTTTGTGCTTTGGGGTTTAGTCATTCATTTTGGGACGATGGGCCAATTGGATTATATAATATTACCATGATTTCATTAGATTTGATAAACTGTGAAGTCGCATGGGATACCTAACAACTGTGAGACTTGGTATGGGTAAGTCGAGTAAGACTCTCTTCGTAGGTGTGTGACTTGGGGACGAACCAGGCAAAAGCTGGTGAACCTGTAACTACCCGATCTGATGAGGGCGGGGAGTGATCACCGGGACAAGAGGTCTGGTGCAAAGTGCGGGTCTTGGCAAGCTTCTAAGATGGCAACGGGGACAGGAATGAACCAAGTCAAACATTGAAAAATGTGAGTATAGGTATTGGCTAAGTCGAGATGGAATTGGCATCGAGGATGGCAGAACTTGAGTACATCCATCACTGTATGAAGATCTACCTGGACGGTCTGTCTGGTTATATGTGTCAGACATTGGCGAGTCCGTTGGTGAAGCCATATGGATTGGCGAGTTGTGAGAATGGCACAGTGATGTTGCCAGTCGGATATGTGAACTATTAAGGTCGAGGATAATCACATGCAATGGTTAAGATTGCGAGAAGTGGCAATTGAATAAATAAGTGATCAAAGTAGCGTAGTGAAAGCGTAATACGACCACGTACCGTAGTGGGGTAATGAATTTAAGAGTTTGAGGAATATACTTGGTGAGATAGCGACCATAAGGGTCCCACAGTTTGATAAGGAGAGAGCGAAGGTTGAAATTTCGAGGCCAAAATTTTCTAAGGCGAGGAGAATTGTAACGACCCGAATTTCCAGCTGCTTAAGTTACTTGTGGATTAGTGTGCTCATCGGACTCGAGTTTACAGTAAACGAGATTTGAGTGGATTATTTGAGCTTAATAGTATTTTTGGGAGCACTGTGTATTTTATTTGGACCCTGTAGAGCTAAATTTGTGCGAATCGGGACAACTGAGGACAAGAATGACACGTGTCACGCGATGGTGACAAGTGTCACCGCTGGTGATACATGGTAGCAACTAGCAAGGGGCTACCACTTGGCAACCCCCTTGGGTGCTCAGCCCCTAAAAACTGATTCCCCCTCCCGTCTATTTCGTCCCATCTCCTCCCTCTCCATTCATTCTCTCTTCCTTCCCTTCCCCAACGACACCTTCTTCTTCTTTCTTCTTTGTGGACACCGCCGAAGCTCCTCCTCCTCTCGTGTGTGGCCAGCGACGCCACAGCTCGTCTGTGACATCTCGAATTTCCCACATTAAAAATAATTAGAAAATAAAATAATTTCTCTTGACCTATCCTTTAAGACACTGTTAGAGGAAGCTATTAAGAAGTTTTTTTCCAGAAGATTCGTATTAGAAAACGCGATACAAAGAAATAATTCTTGAATTAGTATACAAATCAATTAGAATACGAAAGTCAATGCTAAGTCAATAAAGTGAACCGCAAGTCAACTTTCTAAAGGATAAGATTAAGGTCGTTTTCGAGTAATTAATGATAGGATAAGAATAACGTCACTTTCTAGCAATTAGTGATAGGATAAGAATAATGTCGCTTTTGAGTAATTAATGTTATGATAAGAATGAGGTCGCTTTCAAGTAATTAATAATAGGATAAGATCAATGTCATTTTCAATGACAAAGCCAATAAGCCATAAATGAATTCACACTAAGAGATTGACAAAGTCAAGGTATTATAAATGCATTCACATTTGTAGGAAAACTTATAAGATAAGGTTCATTAATAGACCAATTGAAAGAGGATACGTACTTAGCCTATAGATAATTATTACATCTCAAATAATAGCCTAAATAAGTCGAACGAAGGCTGAATAAATGTGATGAACCAAGGGCGAGGAACGCCTAGCCAGCAATGGCACGGTGACGCTTGGCCGACTCATGCCTGGCCAGCGTGAGACTGGACCATGGCGCGTCGGCCAGTCTACCGGTGCAAGGCGAACCACCGTACCGCGCCACTGCCGAGGGCGGCATGAGTTGGACGGCGCCCACCACGGTTGGTGTCGCCGGCCACCGCCCCCATCGGAGGTCGGTCAAATCCGAATGCGTTGTTCACCGTCAATTGATCACTAAGTTTCAAAGATCGAGATTAGTCTAAAGATAGTTATCAATTAGCTAGTAAAGATTGTCATTAAGTTAATTAGCCATTCTTTATACTTGAACTAATAAGTTAGTGCCAAGAACCTATTCTAGAACCTAAGGGACACTTGGACAGATAGGAAAGTGCTAAGTGCCTATTCTAAGGTAGGATGAAATGATAAGTTAGTAAGGCGCTATCGCAACTTAAAAAATCGGGTTTCCAATCTTAGGTTAATGAATTACCAGATTAATTAAACCGAATTAACTAACCTAGTTCGAGCTCTCCCAAGTTCTACAAATTCGTGACTTTATGGTGCAAGTGATTATCTTGCAAAAGATTTTTAATTTTTCGGAGCCGCCACTAATCATTTTTTGGTAGGTCGATTAGAAACCTAAGTAATTTAGTGAGAGAACTAAATTACTTCAACAAACCAGAGATTTTAAGTTCGGGACTTGGTTACATTAATTTTTTAAATTAATGCCCTTTCGGTACCAATTTCATGAAAAATGTTCAATTTGGCAATTTTGATGAATTCTGACTTTAGGTTAAAAGGTGCAATTTTTTGCGTTTTATTTTTATGATTTTTTTTTTGTATTTTCGAGTAATTTTCGAAATTAAAAATTAATGAAAAATGAGAGTGAATTGATTCAAGATTATCTTATAATCTTCGGATTTAATTTGCATTAATTCCTAAAAATTTTAAGAAAATATTTTAACCCTAAGTCTATGTCTTTTAAATGGATTCAAAAGGATTTTATTCTTTAAAAACAATCCATTAGATAGCATTTCTAGAAAATCCTAAACCATGTCTTGCTACATCTCTTTTTGAATTTTCTGAGATTTTGTGAGATGAAATTAAAAGATGAATGTTTTTTTTTTAGATTTTGAATTTTCTGATTTATTTTTTTTGTGATTTTTGGTTTTTATGAGTGAATTTAAATTCAAAGTGCAAGTTTTTAGTGAAAGAATAATTACCGCTATTTCTTTCGAATTAAGTTTCGATCTAAAGCCTAATAGATCGACCATAAAATTCGAAATTCCCGCTATGGAAATAATTCTATCTAAAGCCTGATAGATAGACTTTTTTCCACATATGTGGTTGCGGATTAGGAAATTTTCCTAATCGATTACATTGTGAAATATTTTGAGTATCTTGATTATATTCAGAAAATTTTCAGATTATCAGGAGATTTACACAAGATCCCCAAAATATTCAGATTGAATCGTAATCTTTCCAATTCGGGCACAAAATATATTGCAAGATATATTATGAATTTTCAATTTCCAAATTTAACATGCAATTTTTTTCAATAAGGCAACCGAATATACTAAACTTGCAAGGCGATTTTCTAGACTTGCAAATTCAATCGACAAGATTGGCAAGTGAATAATCAAAATTTGAAGGATGCCTATCTTTCGATATGCAGATTTCCAAATTGAGCAATTTTTGGCATCTTAAACTTGCAACACGATCTTTTCAAGATATGCAATTCAATCAAACTTTGCAATCAAATATTCATGAAGTTTGAATTAGGAAAAATACCTAGACTGCAAAGTTTCTTTCCTCTTTTAGATTTGCACGAGAGCTTCCACTCCAAGGTTGGAGCTATCGGACTGGACGGCTTGGGAACTCCATGAATCAGCTTGGTGCGGCGGCGGCTCAAAACTCAGCAAGTACACAGCTCGTGATGTGGCGTTGTCGAGCGAAACAGGGATAGCAGCGGATGTTGTTGTTGCTTGTGGTCTTCCCAGCAATAATGCTCAAATTCTCCAAAGAGCAGAGGATGAATAACAAGGACAGCTTGGCCTTTGTGACACCATGCTTGGAGCGCTCAGTGCAGCAGAAAAGGCACTGAACAGCAGTCACTTTGGACAACAATCAGTGTACAAGCAATGGGTCTTCAAACTGGACAGCTTCAAGGATCGTCAGGCTATACTCCTAGCTGTAACAGGCGACAAAACAAGGAGTAAGGACCGTCGGGATTGGAAGCAAACCAGCAGCTCGCCGAATAAGGGTCTCGATTACAGGAAGCCCCGAGCTCTCTCTCAATCTCACGTATATTCTCTGATTTTCTGAATGAATCTCCCCCTGCAACCTTTGGTATAGGGGTCTATTTTTAGGGAAAACTCATAGGCTTGAGGCTCAAGAAAGTGATATTGTGTTTCCTCTTTGGTCACAGATTTCTTTGAAAAGAATATTGCCTTTCATTTTCTGTTCACACCTATGGACGTGTGAAGATCTCTTTGAGGTCCTTCCCTTCTTATTTTAATAAATTCTCCTTTGCTGACCAAACTTCCCTTTCATGTTTCTATATTGTCTTCTCTTGCACGAAGATATGAAATGAAATCAGATGATATTCGTGTCTTTTTTTTTTATTTCTTCCCTTACACACAACTGAGAGAGTCGGTCGCCTCAAATATCAAAGAATTGAGCCTATTTCTTATGTGCAAGCCTTCCAAAATATTTTCTAATTAACTCCTGAATTAAGCTTATGTAACTTTCGGGTATGGGCTTGGTTGAATTTATATCGCCACGGGCTTATCATAATTAAGCTCAGAACTATCCACTCGAGTTCATCCACCACCGGTCAGATAAAATGCAATGTATGATTGACATGAACGATGAATTATTTTGGTAGGAACTAAAATTTAATTCCTCATTTTTTTTATATAATTTAAAAAGAAAAATCAAAATTTAGGTATCAACAGATATCCCTCTTTAAGCAGAGGCTCGCAGGGATTTCGTTCAAAGACAAATTTTACCCTAAATTTTGACAATGCAAATGATGAATGACCCCTCCCCCTTTTGTGGGGTCCCATTTTCTATGCAAATGAAATGATATATGATATGCAAGACTGTAACTAACACATGAAAATACCTTTTTACCAGACACAAGAGGAGGTCGATCGTAATTTGGTAAAGGTAGGGCCAAGATCACAAGAGCAGGTCAATTGTGATTCGGTAAAAGATCAAGATCACGAGAGCAAGTTGATCGTGAACCGATGAATATCTCATGAGAGCGGGTCGATCATGAGTTGGGTAAATATCTGGATCAAGATCATGAGAGCCGGTCAATCATGACTTGATAAAGAGAAATCAAAATCACGAGAGCAGGTCAATCATGAGTTGGATAAGGGTATCACGAGAGCAGGTCGATCGTGAACCGAGTAAATATAAAGATTAGGGACACGATAGCAGGTCAATCGTGAACTGATGTAAGGGTCAAAATGACAACTAAAGCTTGGTAGAGCTGTCAATTTGAAAAGGGTTCAAAAAAACTTACCTAGATTTTCTGAGCAAACGACCAAGGGAAGGACAAGCTGACTGTGTCAAACCTGTTTTCAGTTGAAACAGAGGTTAAAGCAACTGCATGCATAAAACCAATCCAACATTATACGTTGACAAATCCTAGCGAGCTTTCGCTTGCATTATAGAGCTTCATTAGGACTTTCATCAATAAGTAAACCGTCTAATCCTTTTGATAAATTCGATCAACATTAAACGAGAAACTTTCAGTCAAAAAGGACTTTCACTCGCTCGCATAGCTTTTTGAAACCCAGCCATTGATACGGGTATGAGAATCACTCAGAACTGTCATCATCATGCTTGACAGGGGTCTAGGAATTCTCGCAATCAGTATGACCAGAGCAATCTGAGAGGTCTTTACCAGGACTATAATTCAGGCTTGGTCAAAGGTTCAACAAAGGGGACTCATGCGAGTCATTTGGCATTGAATGAAATGATATTGTTAGTTATACCGAGTTTAGAAGTTAGGAACCCTGCAAAATGATATAAAATAATCTTGCTTGCACTTCTTCGAGCGACATTTATAAACATTTGAAATCCTACGTTAACTCAAGTGCCCTAAATATGAAGTGACTTTGGTAAGGGTTGTAATGTAGGTTTAGGTAGGTATGAAATGAAAGGCCTGTTCATAGCAAAAGGGGGTATTCATCATGGAACGAAACTGGTGATCATCCATTTCTTGATACTTCTACCGCCGATTCTTGCCTTGGCAACTTCTTTGTGAATGATTTCTATGAGAAGGATCCTTGTGAACTGCTTCAACCGTAGATTTCCTTTCTCTCTTCTCTGAGATTCCCCCCCCCCCTCCTCCCCCTTTTTGATTTTTTTTTTTCGATTCTGAGAGCTTTCTTGAGAGCTCTCTCTTTTTCCAAGACTTCTTGAGATAGAGATTTTGCTCGAGATTTTTCTTTTGAGAGCAGCTTTTTTCGAGATCTCTTTTTCTTTGTTTTCTCTACTTTTTTCTTTGTTCTTTTTTCTTCTTTTTTTCGAGAGAGAGAAGGAAAAAGCCTTATGTTGACGAACTCTTGTGCATCGCCAGAATTTCAAGACCCACTTCGCACCAGGGTACTTCGACAACTTGTTCATCTTGAATGCTTTTTGAGATGATTTCACTATTTGTCATGGAGATGAGCGCCAATTGGGTTGTGTGAAACGAATCCACCACTCGATATTGGCTAAGCAAAGGGTGTAGTATGTATGGTATATAAGGAAATGCTCTTCGTCATATCCAAGGCACTCGAGCTAACACAGAATTCGCATGTGATAAATATACTTGAAGATTGATGCAAGTGAAAGCAAGAAAATTCTAACCATCTGAGCCTTTTTTTAGAACTTGCCTCAATGTGGGGTTGTTCCTGACAGGGTTAAGAAATGAATCCTCCATTCCAAGGGGTTAAGCAAGGGCAACCTGTAGTGTATACGATAGAGGAAATAAATGCCTCTCATCACCTTGGTCATCATACTTTTCGCGAGATACTCTTTACCTTGTGAGCATGGAATTTTTCACTCGCCTCACTGGGGTTTGATATGCATGACATGTATGGAAATAGCTCGCCTTTCATCATCCTAATGTTTCTCATTTAATATGATCATTTCAATGGATCACACGGATTGCCTAATTGACATGTTCCTCTAACGAAAGTTAGTAATATGAACAAGAACAAATAGAACAGATGCATGAAATTTCTGAACTCAAAAATGAACATCACAACTTGATTAATTGAAAATGTCAAAAAAAATCAAGTGTAATACTTCTTTATAGAGTCAGAATTGATAGGACTGGTAAACACCCGACCGTCCATCTCAGCTAAAATCAAAGCACCACCTGGGAGTACCTTCTTCATGACATACGGCCCACCATAGTTCAGAGCAAATTTTCCTTCTAGAAGTAGAACTATCAGTAGTAGCTTTTGCAAAATAAGGTCACCTACCTGGAAATATCTAGGTTAGACCTTCTTGTTAAAGGATTTGGTGACCCTCTGCTGGTAGCACTGGCCATGGCATAGAGCCTTGAGCCGCTTCTCATCAATCAGGTTTAATTGATCCATCCTCTGTTGGATCTAGTCAGCTTCAGCCAACTTGACTTGAGAAAGATTACGCAAGGAAGGAATTTCAACTTCAACGGGCAATACTACTTCCATGCCGTAAACAAGAGAATACGGTGTTACCCCAGTTGAGGTTCGGATTGAGGTTCGATACGCCATAAGAGCAAAAGGCAACCGCTCGTGCCAATCATGGTAGTTCTCGGCCGTCTTAACCAAGATCTTCTTGATATTCTTATTGGCTGCTTCCACCTCTCCATTCATCTGAGGATGATACGGGGAAGAGTTCAGATGCCTAATCTTGAATTCTTTGAACAACTTATCAACCAACTTGTTATTCACGTTTGATCCATTATTAGTGATTATGGCCTTAGGTGAATCATATCGAGCAATAATATCCCGATGAATGAACTTCGCCACATTCCTTGCTGTGACTACGACATATGACGCAGCTTTGATCCATTTAGAAAAATAATCAATAGAGACCAAGATGAAACGATGCCCATTAGATGCCTTTGGATTAATAGGGCCAATCACATCGATGCCCCACATAGAGAACGGCCATGGCTCTGATAACTGGTGCAACTCGTTTGGAGGAACATTGATCTTGTCTCCTTGAATTTGACATTTGTGATAACTCTGAACATGCTGGATACAGTCACTTTCTAAGGTGAGCCAATAATAACCCAACCTTGTGATTTTCTTGGCTAACATGTAGCCGTTCATATGTGGACCACAAATTCCTTCGTGTACTTCCAACATCAGACGAATTGCTTCAGTAGAATCGATACACCTTAGAAGGACTGAATCATAAGACCACTTGTACAGGCTCTCTTCGCTCAAGAAGAACTTCGAGGCCATCTTCTTTATGTACCTCTGATCAGCCGCGGTACTCTTCTCAGGAAACTCCTACTTTTGAATATAAGTCTTAATATCATGATACCATGGTTTGCCGTCAGGCTCTTCAGTCATGGCCATGCAGTAGGCCAGTTTCCTTAACACTTTCATCTTTAAAGACTCAACTTCTAGTCCGTCAGTAACCTACAACATTGATGACAAGGTTGCCAACGCATCAGCGAACTGATTGTGAGTTCTAGATAGATACTCGAATGAAATGTCCTCAAATTGTCCCACTAACTCGTCTAGATACTCATGGTAGGGAACCAAATTTAGCATCCCGTGTCTTCCATTGGCCCACGGTTTAAAGGATAATCAATGCAAAATCCCCGAACACCTTGAGTCGGGTGATCCTCATCTCAATTGCGGCTTGTAGCCCAAGAATGCGCACCTCATACTCTACTATATTGTTAGTACAAGGAAATACCAATTTCGCTGCTACCGGGTAATATTGCCCGCCTAGGGATATTAGAATCGTACCAGTACCTGATCCGGATAAATTCACTGCTCCATCAAAATACATGGTCCAAATATAAGCTTCTACTGACATGATTCAATCCTCAAGATGATCGATATTCTCGTTTTGCCTTGGATTCTCAGCCAGGACATCAGCTATAACCCATCCTTTGACTGACTTCTATGATAAGTATTGGACATCAAATTCAGAAATAAGAATTTGCCACTTCGCGAGCTTCCCAACCAAGGTAGGTTGATTCAGCAAGTACTTGATAGGGTCGTATTCCGTCACCAGGAGGATCTGATTATGCAAGGTATACTGCCGTAGCCTGTGTAGCACCCAGACTAGTGCTGTGCAAGTTTTTTCTGCCTCAGAGTAATTCAACTCAGAGGCCGTGAACTTCTTACTCAAATAGTAAATTGCTCATTCCTTACCATCCTCTTGACTTTCCCTAAGCGAGCATTGCGCCTAGGGACTCACTATGGATTGTGAGATATAGGATCAAAGGTTGCCCTAGCGTGGGCGGAACAAGTACGGGTGGATTCATGAGGTGATGTTGTAGCTTCTCAAATGCCTCTTCACATTCATTATCCCATTCGATTAGCGCGTTTTTCCTTAACAGCTTGAGAAAAGGCATAGCGATTTCAATCAACTAAGAAATGAACTGGGCGATGTAGTTTAGTCTGCCCATGAGACCTCGAACTTCCTGGACGGTTGTTGGAGACTTGAGCTCACAAATAGCTTTCACTTTAGATGGGTCGATCTCCATGCCTTTACTACTAATAATAAATCCGAGCAACTTACTTGAACTAGCGCCGAACACGCACTTGGCCCTGTTAAGACGCAACTTGAATTTGCAGAGCCTTTCAAATAGCTTCATCAAGGTCTCCACATGATCTTCTCCACGCCGAGTCTTTGCGATCATGTCATCGATATAGACCTCAATTTCTTTATGCATCATGTCGTGGAATAAGGTAACCATTGCTCATTGGTACTTTACCCCCACATTTTTTAGACCGAAGGGTATAACCTTGTAATGGAACACCCCCCAAGGGGTGGTGAATGCTGTCTTTTCCTTGTCTTCTTCGTTCATCAAGATCTGATTATAGCCTAAGAAACTGTCCATGAACGAGAACAGCTCAAAACCTGCCGTACTATCCACGAGCACGTCGATATAAGGAAGTGGGAAGTCATCTTTCGGGCTAGCTTTGTTTAAATCCCGATAATCCATGCAAACTTGAACATGGCCATCCTTCTTCAATACCGGGACTATGTTAGCCACCCAAGTAGCATACCGGGTAACGTCTATAAAACCCACATCAATGAGCTTCATGACTTCTTCTTCAATCTTCTTTGCCAGCTCTGGTTTTACCTTGTGCTGCTTCTGCTTTTTACGCTTAAACGAGGGATCTGTCGGTAAATAATGTTCGACGATCGATCGATCGAGACCTGGCATATCTGCATAAGACCAAGCAAAGATGTCTTGATAATCTCTCAGAAGTTGCGTCAGACATTCAACTACATCCTTGGGGAGTCTTGCCCTAATCTTCACCTCTCTAGGGTTCTCTACATCACCGAGATTGATCGATACGATTTCTTCAATCGTCGGAGACTTAGACATTTCATGAAATTCCAAGTTCTGACGTATCTCTTCGTCATCGTAATCGAAATTGTCCGACCCATGAACATCGCATATATTCGATTCCGCTGGCTTTCCCTCTTTGTGTTTGCTCCTGAAACATAAAGTAGCGGGATCAAAAAGACAAGCAGGGTTTAAACCGCATGCATTTCACGCTAATGACTAGGCTCCGAAACTTCTATTTTTTGGAAGAATCTTTCATTTTTGAAGACCTTGGGATGAGAATTCTTGAGGAAGCCCAACCCTCAATACTTACCATGGATGACAATATTGTTTGATCGTTGGTTATCATCATCGGGTTGGTTTGGGATACTTCAACAAGATTCCAAAATGTAATGAACAAACTCTGTAATTTTATTGATATTGAATCAATTGAATTACATGATATTGAAAGGGAAATCCTAAGAGTGCTAAATGAATGAAAAGGAAATCCTAAGAAAGTGATAAAATTTTCCACGTAGGGGAATGTGACATAAAGATGTTACTCTGAATCTAATCCATCCAGCGGATCATCGAATATAGCAATGACGGGCGGCTTCGGCGACTTGGGCACCATATGAGGTTCTTCCTCAGGAGCTCCATTAACCTGCATAGGGTCTTCAAAGATAGCCGCGATGGTCAAGTCTTCAAACCAGCCAGCCAGGTAGGGCACGCTATCATCAGTATCCTCATTATCAAGAACCATATATTCAGGCTTCTGGTCTCTTGGCCAATCGGGGAACTCTATCCCCAGGTCATCTTTAAATTGGCTCAGATCGTTATAACCACCTACTACTCCAGCTGAACAGAAGGTCTCATAAAGAGGCAGTGGTAACAGACTACATTCAAGCTTTCCATGCCCTATCAGGCCCGTTTTCCACATCCAGGTCGGCCATGTCCGCGGTATCCCAAACCAGCTATGTAGGATTATCCATTTACTTCAATTGGGACGTGAATCCCTTGACCATGCCTGCCTAATCCAGTATCATGTTCAAATCCGTTGCTCACCATTACTTTAGCAACCATGACAGAGGCATTAGACAACTCAGGGATCGGTAAAGGACTTTCTGGTGAAGCATGGATGGTGTGTACCAACTCCAAGGAGTGGTAAGAGTCCTCCTCATTGTGATCCGGCTCAATGTAAGGGATAGTTGTATCATTGTAGATACGAAAATCTTCTTATCCGTGAACAATAACCAGCTTTTGTTCGACCACCAACTTGATCTTTTGGTGTAGGCTAGATGGAACGGCCCTAGCATTATGGATCCACGGATGACCCAGCAATAGATTGAAGATCGAGGGGATATCCAACACTTGAAATAAAACATTGAACATAGGAGGGCCAATCTGTATCTCGAGATTGATCTGCCCCATAACATTCTTCCTCACTCCGTCGAATGCTCTGACTGACAGCTTGGCCGCTTGCATCCTAGCCAAATCGATGCCCAAACGGTTCAGCGTAGCTAAAGGGCATAAGTTCAAAGCCGATCCATTGTCAACAAGCGCCCGAGCCACATGAGTTTGCTTGTGCTTGACTAAGATATGCAAGGCCTTGTCATGACCCCTTCCTTCGGTCAGGATTTCTTCATCAGAAAATGCAACCTTATCCTTCAAAAGGATTGTCCCGACGAAATTCTCCAACTTGTCCCCATCAATATTTTCGAGTACATGAATCTTACCCAACGCCTTCATCAGGGAATTACGGTGCTTTTCAAAGGATTGGAGGAGCTCTAACAAAGAAACCTGAGATGGCATTTTCCGTAGTTGATCGACCACACAATATTCACTGGCTTTGATGACCGCTAAGAATTCCTTCGTTTCCTTGTCTATAGCCTGCTTGGCTGGTGGATCGTTGTTGTAAGCGCGCCCTGACCTCGTTACTAGGGCCAATTCAAGGTCATAAGACCACAATACTACTTTATCGTCCTCATATGAAAAAGGTTGAGGTGAGGTGATAAAAAAGCTGTCAGGTATGACAATTCCTAGCTCATTGCCAGAAACATCTTCCAAAGGGGCATGTCAGCTAACTCCGGGTCTGTCTCGATTTTAATCTTCGATTTGTTCAGAGAGGTTTATGGAGCCAACTCTTCATCCCAATTAATGACGATTTGCGAGATGGTGGCCAGCATCCTGGTCTGGCTTGTGTATACAATCATCCCTTGCTTCATCAGACTCAAAATTGTCCTTCTCACCTGATCCAATGACACGACTTCTCTCGTCTGATAATAACCAGCCCAAACAAAGGCATCAAAGATGTCAGCAACTCGAACCCTGACACTCTCAACCGGGCCTATCTCATCTTCAAAGATGGAGTTAACCTTGCCCTCATGATTAGGCAAGGGATTATTCTGAACGTTCGGTTGCCCATTTTTTTTTGGAACCAGAATGCTCCAGATTCCAGTAAATCTTGGATACGATTCTTCAGCACCCAGTAATCATCAGTGCTATGCCCAGGCTCACCCCGATGGTAGTCACACTTCTTTGATGGATCAACTTTGCGAAAGATGCATAACCAGGTCTTAACGGTTCCGTTGTTAGAAGATCTCTCTTTCGTAACACAGCCAATACCTGAGAAGGTGTCCCAGGGAGAGGGGTAAGTTCCCGATTGTTACGCCGATTTGCCCTTTGGTTCTGCGAACCAAAATTAACCTGCTACTGATTAGGGATCTGTACCTTGGGCACCTGAACCTATGGCTTCTGCGCATAGGTCATATTCACCTATGGGGCTAGTTCTTTTTCTTTCTTAGCTAGGAATCGCTTAGCGTTAGAGTTAGCCTCGCCGTACCATCCCCTTTTCAGGCCGATCTCGACCTCTTCACCCATTGCGATGAGGTGGCTGAATGAAGTGGCCGCCGTCCTAAGGATGCGCGACCACATTACTTGAGGTAGGGTAGAGACGAATAATCTCATGAGTTCTCTCTCAAGTGGCATCGATTTCAGCTGAGATGCGATGTTTCTCCATCTGGTGGCATACTGCTTAGTTGTCTCGCCCTTCTTTATCTCTAACTACTCCAAGTCCTCTCTCGTGGTGACAACATCCAGGTTAAAACTGAAATGTTTAACGAAAGCATTGGCTACCTTCTCCCAGTCTTCCATGCGGTAAATCTCGTAATCTGTATATCATCTCATGGCTGCATCTTTCAAACTAGCCTGAAAAATCTGGATCATCAGGGGCCCGTTAGCCACGTACTTGTTCATCCTGGCTTGGTACATCTGAACGTGCTGAATCGGGTTGGAGGTGCCATCATACTCCTCAAAATCGGGCATCTTGAATTTGTTGGGCACTTGGACCTTCGAGTAGATAGACACGTCAACCGGAACAATATTGTGTGTCCCCTCGATTTCCCGTAACCTCTGCTCCATCTGGGCTATGACTTTAATGACTTCCTGGCTCATTCCCCCGGCCACAGGGCTGGCCTGAGGTGTAGGGACTACGGGTGACATGCCCGAGCTAGCACTAGTAAAAATAACATCTTCCAATGGTAGAATATGTGTAGAGACAAGGTCCGTGCCCTTGTCAGGGTTATCCATCGGAGGAGGTGGAGGAGGCGCCGTGGGTGGAGCCGAGCTAGATAGCTGCAGCTTGGTTGCGAAACTAGCTGCCAATGTCTCCATCACCTGAGACAGCATTCCTTCAAATCGTTCGTTCATTGTGTCAATCTGCTCCTTGAGGGCCTCTTGGACTATTGCATTGATCTCGGCCCTGTCAGCCATCTTCCTCGCTTTCAAATGAGTGTTATGAGGGTGTGGGGGTTCCGTGATACATTACCTACAAAAGCAATTATTGAGGTAAGTATGATGAGTAAGAATAGTGGGTCGGTCCATGACATACCTCTAGACCCAAAAAATGAAGCACATAACCAAATGACTGATTCAGGCGGATTCCGATTTCGTCAAATTTTACGAGAAAGTTAGTATTAATTCACACAGTGGTCCAAATAGCGTAAAACTTTACGAGATGATATTTGAGACGACAAAGAAAAACTTTTGTGTTTTGAGATTGGGCCGATTCCGCACGTATTGATACCGTTTAATGCCTCTTTCCGAAAATTTCTCTTAGAAAACTAATTTGTCCGGTTTTTGTTTAGAGGATAAATGGGCCACCAACAAAGGGAATCGATGCCCGGAAATTTTCAAATCATTAGTTCACATCTCATTATTCCATTTTCATGTTTTGATTTCTTGCAAAAAAAGCTCATTTGTTAGTAGTAATCAGTGAATGAGATTGATGTCAGAAAACTGCCTAAATTCTAGCCTATTTCATTTTCAAGTAAATTTTTTTAATAAATGGAAAATGCCCTGGATTAATCTCGAAATTTTACAAATGATATATTAGGACCTTGTGAACGTTTTTATGAAGACTTTGAGGGCCATATCGAATCTCAAAATTCAGTAAAAATTGCGGAAGACCAAAAGGTCAGTCTAAATAGCAGCATATATTACCAGAAAATTCCAATGATCTGACATGAAATGTAAATGAAAACTAACATCCCAACCTAGAATAAAGAAATGTAAGGACAAAAACTCTCTAAAAGAAACATGACATCAAGCAACTTTTCTTTTCTTAGAGGCCACATGATCTATAGACAAATGGGCCTTCAACGCACACTATAGTCGTGCATTCTCCTTAGCCAAAGCATCTAACTTTTTCTGGGTCTCCATCGCCTTTTCCTCGCTGATTCTGATATGGGCCTGACGGGTATGCTGCTCTGTCATGACCGGGATCTTCGGAAGTATCTCAGTAGGGATGGTATGGTATTGAATATACCGGGCCGTGGCAAAGTGTCTCTTCATCCTCTCGATGGGCTCATCTGCGGGCCAAATCAGCTTCTAATTGGAACACTTCTGCCAAGCCTCAGAATGACACCTAAGCTCGACTTTGTAGTTCTCGGCCATCTCAAACTGAACTTGGAGTTCATTGGGCCCAAGTGGAGGTGGGATATCCTGCAGAACTCGAAATTGTTGTGCAACTCGAAGAGGTTGATAGCTGGTTACTCCATAAATGCCCATCAAAGGTTTGGGTTTCTGACCGCCATGATAAAGTCGAGCCTCAGTAACTCGAAACCATACGGCTTGCCAAAGGAAAATCTTAGAGTTTGGATTGCTGAAGAGATTGACCTATTGTGTATAGTGCAAGCTCTTAGTTTGATCTTGTATTTGCTTAAACCTTAAAATAGGGTTATCAGCCATGCCCATTTCAAATATAGTTATGCTTTCCCCAAATTGAGAAAGGTGTGAGAAAAACTAGATTTGCAAAAGCTCAATTGGGGCTCGGAAAGTCTTATCTTTTTCATTCTTGTCCCTTTCGTTTTCTTTCTTGAAAGTGTCAATGAAAGGAAAGTCTCATCCAGAACAGTGTTTATAAAACTAACTCCACCACATATTTGTTTTACCATCCAAGCTATCACGGGATCAATAACATTTTGACGGAATGGAAAAATGATAAATCCAAAAAACGCTAGGATAAAGATTCTAGATCTCATGAGGTCGGAGTTATTTTCAAAACATTGGGTGAGGAAAGATAATGGGCATGCTTGACAATTACCTTTCAGAACTTTTTCAACTTCTTTCTTAGTTAGATTAAAAAATTCAGCAAGAGCTACCACAAGATTAACTCGAATGGGTGGTTCAACTATAGCATTCTCAATCGATTTGCCAATGACAATACCATATTCTTCCAGAGTGGGTGTGAGCTCAAACTTACCTAACACAAATGTGGACGTCTCGGGGCACTAGAAATGAGCAAGTGCTTGCATGATTCCACTCTAGACATCTCTATCAAGGATTGTCAATATGAATCCAATACGCTTGAGTACGTACTGCTGGCCTTCCGGCTTCAACTAACCCCATAGCTTCTTGAGCTCTAGCTTCGGAGTAGGCACGAAACGAATATCGTTGCGACCCATTTGTATGTAGATCATGTGCCAAATAAATCAACAATCCTAGATCATGGACCGACCCAAAATGAGATGACAAGAGATAAGGGTCAAGAAGTTACCACCTTTAAAAGCGAAATGGCAACCACAAAGACATGCGCATGAATTGTGAATTCAGATTTTAGTTCTTTTAGCAAAGTGAAGTGACGGACGAAACGACATGTCATGACCTCGCGCACGTTCATCATGACTAGTTGCCGCCTTGTATACATAGTTATGACTAGTCGGGTCCAATCACTCCAGCTTGGTTCGGTCAACAAGGGTAACGCCCATGCATCATAGCCTCACGTGCATGAGAACGACCCTTGAGCCATTTTTTGGAGAAGTTCGGGATCTAAGTGGGATAACCTTTAGCAAAGCCTTACCGCCAAGGTTAAAGAACCACTTAAATACCATCCTAAAACTATTGGTGTGACCTGGGTTCGGTCATGAATCGAATGTGGTGTAGTGCAATTACACTAAAGGTACGCACAACATTTGAAATCAATCAGCGCCCCAATAGTTCAAAGAATTAAAATCAAAATTTCCCTTTCACCAAACCTGCAAAACAAAAGGTTAGCCATAGGCTCCTCCTCTTATAACTCTAGTTCTGCAAAATCATTTAACACCTAAGGATTAGAACTCAATCAAGATTTCCAAACCAAGTGACATTTTCCATGAAAATTTGCTGGCTTAAGTCCTCTTAAAAATTCGAAAATTTTAAGTATGTACCCAGTGGAGTCGCCAAGCTGTCGCGACCTAAAAAATCGGGTTTTCAATCTTAGGTTAATGGATTACCAGATTAATTAAACTAAATTAACTAACCTAGTTCGAGCTCTCCCAAGCTCTATCAATTCGTGACTTTATGGTTCAAGTGATTATCTTGCAAAAGATTTTTAATTTTTCAGAGCCGCCACTAATCGTTTTTTGGTAGGTCGATTAGAAACCTAAGTAATTTAGTAGGAGAACTAAATTACTTCTACGAACCAAAGATTTTAAGTTCGGGACTTGGTTACATTAATTTTTTAAATTAATACCATTTCGGTACCAATTTCATGAAAAATGTTCAATTTGGCAATTTTGATGAATTCCGACTTTAGGTTAAAAGGTGCAATTTTTGGAGTTTTATTTTTATGATTTTTTTTGTATTTTTTAGTAATTTTCGAAATTAAAAATTAATGAAAAATGAGAGTGAATTGGTTCAAGATTATCTTATAATCTTCGGATTTAATTTGCATTAATTCCTAAAAATTTTAATAAAATATTTTAACCCTAAGTCTACATCTTTTAAATGGATTCAAAAGGATTTTATTCTTTAAAAGCATTCTATTAGATAGGTTTTTTAGAAATCCTATCTTTCTAAAAGTGATAAGATGTGATTTTTAAGAAACCATGTCTTGCTACATCTCTGTTCGAATTTTCTGAGATTTTGTGAGATGAAATTAAAAAATGAATGTTTTTTTTTTTAAGATTTCGAATTTTTTGATTTTTTTTTGTTTTTGTTTTTGTTTTTATGAGTGAATTTAAATTCAAATTGCAAGTTTTTAGTGAAAAGATAATTACCACTATTTCTTTCGAATTAAGTTTCGATCTAAAGCCAAAGAGATCAACCCTAAAATTCGAAATACCCGCTATGGAAATAATTTCATCTAAAGCCTGATAGATAGACTTTTTTCCACATATGCGGTTGCGGATTAGGAAATTTTCCTAATCGATTACATTGTGAAATATTTTGAGTATCTCGAGTGTATTCAGAAAATTTTCAGATTATCAGGAGATTTACACAAGATCCCCAAAATATTCAGATTGAATCGTAATCTTTCCAATTCGGGCACAAAATATATTGCAATATATATTTAGAATTTTCAATTTCCAAATATAACATGCAATTTTTTTCAATTAAGGCAACTGCATATACTAAACTTGCAAGGAGATTTTCAAGATATGCAAATTCAATCGACAAGATTGGCAAGTGAATAATCAAATTTTCAAGGATGCCTATCTTTCGATATGCAGATTTCCAAATTGAGCAATTTTCGGCATCTTAAACTTGCAACATGATCTTTTCAAGATATGCAATTCAATCAAATATTCATGAAGTTTGAATTAGGGACAATACCTAGCCTGCAAAGTTTCTTTCCTCTTTTAGATTTGCACGAGAGCTTGCACTCCAAGGTTGGAGCTATCGGACTGGACGGCTTGGGAACTCCATGAATCAGCTTGGTGCAGCGGCGGCTCAAAACTCAACAAGTACACAGCTTGTGATGTGGCGTTGTCGAGCGAAACAGGGAAAGCAGCAGCTGTTGTTGTTGCTTGTGGTCTTCACAACAATAATGCTCAAATTCTCCAAAGAGCAGAGGATGAATAACAAGGACAGCTTGACCTTTGTGACACCACGCTTGGAGCGTTCGGTGCAGCAGAAAAGGCACTGAACAGCAGTCACTTTGGACAACAATCAAAGTACAAGCAATGGGTCTTCAAACTGGGACAGCTTCAAGGATCGTCAAGCTATACTCCTAGCTGCAACAGGCAACAAAACAAGGAGTAAGGACCGTCGGGATTGGAAGCAAACCAACAGCGGGTGGAACAAAGTTTCGCCGAAGAAGGGACTCGGTCGCAGGAGGCCCCGAGCTCTCTCTCAATCTCACGTATATTCTCTAATTTTCTGAATGAATCTCCCCCCTGCAACCTTTGGTATGGGGGTCTATTTATAGGGAAAACTCATAGGCTTGAGGCTCAAGAATGTGATATTGTGTTTCCTCTTTGGTCACAGATTTCTTTGAAAAGAATATTGCCTTTCATTTTCTGTTCACGCCTATGGACGCGTGAAGATCTCTTTGAGGTCCTTCCCTTCTTATTTTAATATATTCTCCTTTGCTGACCAAATTTCCCTTTCATGTTTCTATATTTTCTTCTCTTGCACGAAGATATTAAATGAAATCAGATGATATTTGTGTCTTTTTTTTTTCTTCTCTTCCCCACAACTGAGAGTCAGTCACCTCAAATATCAAAGAATTGAGCCTATTTCTCGTGTGCAAGCCTTCCAAAATATTTTCTAATTAACTCCTGAATTAAGTTGATGTAACTTTTGGGTATGGGCTTGGTCAAATTTATATTGCCACGGGCTTATCATAATTGAGCTCAGAACCATCCACTCGAGTTCATCCACCGCCGGTCAGATAAAATGCAATGTATGATTGACATGAACGATGAATTATTTTGGTAGGAACTAAAATTTAATTCCTAATTTTTTATAAATAATTCAAAAAGAAAAATCAAAATTTAGGTGTCAACAGGCGCTAAGTGGCCCAACGAAATGAAGATAAGTATAGCAATTGATTAGTCTGGACCAAGATCAAGACCTTGTGAAGAGCAATAAATGGGAAGTTGACTAGGACTTTGGATCTTTCTACTTTATAAAGTTAATGGTTTCCCCCACCTTCTAAGAACTCACGTGAAGTAATGGAGTTGTCTTGATTAAGGCCAAGACCTTGTAAGGGGTAATAAGTGGAAAGATTGACTAAGACCTTGGACCTTTCTACTTTATAAAGATGATGCCCCCAAACAAAGCGCCGCCCCCCCCCCCCATCTTGCTAGAACTCACGTAAAACCATCACTATCTCCTCTTTTACACCCCCCAACCGACACTCTCTCTTTCCCTCTCCCTTGATTCACACGCCCTTCCTCCACTGCCCTCACCACCATGCCGCCTCAAGCCGCCGCTGTGCCGCCTCACCACTTCACGCCGATGTCGTGCTGCCTCACCGTCCCACGCCGCTATCATGCCGCCTCGGACCGCCATCGTCACGCCGCCGCCGCCGCCTCTTCCATTATTCTATTTTGGGTTTCGTTCGTAATCGTAGTAAAGTGCGGTAATCCGGTGAAAGGTAAATGGAATTTCTAGTTCTAACGCGGCAATATCCGTTTATTACTTGATAAAGTGTTGCATTAACATGTGATCATGCATGTTCATGACTCTCATGGCACTAATGTCAAGTTATTTTTGTTAAATTGCGAGGGGAAAGTCGAGGACGCCGAGTGGGGATCAACAGAAGACTGAATGTGGGTTGCCAAGGCCAATCGGATCAGGATCCGGCCCTACCCAGATCTGGTCGGGTCTAGAACCGACCAAACCCGGACCGACATAGCCAGTTTGGCTCTGTTAGGCGCGAACCGATGCTGGTTTGGACCGGTTCCAGATGGGAACAGAATTGGTTCGGCCCTACTGGATAGAAACCAGACCTGATTTGGTCAGGTTCGGGTCGGTCCGGCTGGTTCGATCTCGAGCCCCGTCGGGCTGGAAACGGCTCGCCCGATCCCTTGTCCTATCTTCGTTCCGTCAATTGAATCCTGCATGTTTGGTAATAAGAAAGATAATAAATGGATCATGCATGTGCAGGAATGTGGATGCCATTAAAAGATGATTTCTGCCACTGTTAGTGAGAAAAGCAACAGTGTAGGGACTCGAGGTAACGACGTATTTTCTGACCGTTGCTCACGACAACGGAATTATCCACCGTTATCCACTAAAAGTATTACTTGAGGCGATGGCTTAGACGTCGTTTACTTAAAGATGATATGATATGTTTCTACCATCGTACACGTACAGTGGTGACGTTGCCTGGTACCGAAAGTCCTGATGTGAGGCTCGGGAAAGAAAGCTCAAAACTAAAAAGAAAGAATATCTGATGTATATACGTGCATATGTGAATTGGCATGATTGATGATGCGTGGCATCTTTCTGTATTGGATCACAAGATAGCTTTGTTTAGAATGAATGTACACCACCGAGTTGAATACTAGGCTATTATTCCTATTTTAGGCCTCGAAATTTCATTTACTCGGCTGTTCGCTCATCCCTTTATTTTTCACGAAAGAAAGATGTAGTTTCTGTAGAATCCACTGTTCGGTTTCCCCTCCCGCATGGTACACGCCCGACAGACGGTGATTAATGTAGAATCTAGCACTGAGTACGTCAAGATCTTATCGACCGTTTGGATTGATGTTGGATTGGCCCACCAGATCCCTATGCAGTTTATCTCGTGGCACGAGAAGTTGGAAGGAGGCATGTTTAGAGGCCCACTGCGTAATTTCAATGGCCCACCCGATTTTCAAGGCTGAGCAACGCCTTAAGATGAGCCTGACTTGAGAAGGAAGGATAGTTGTGTCAGATGTTAGTAGTAAAGCTAGATGGGGTAGCGGTCGTTAGCGGATATCGGATAACCTTCCACAGTTTTTGATTGTACATAGTTGGGAAGGGTAGGAAGTGTGGGAATTTGCAAGGTAACTAGCATGTATACTTCCCTAGATTTTGATTGTATATAAGAATAGGGAAGTTAGAATATTCTATGTAGTACTTGAGATGCCTATATATAAAATTAAGTATGTTTGTAAAAGTCCTGAAAATTGCTATGTCTGCTAATTTAATGCGCCTACCATTAAGTTTACCTTCCAAGAATAAAGGTTGGCAGAAAATAAGAACCTAACATAAAAAGGAGTAAACTGTCCTACCGTTAAGTGCCCATAGAAAATAATAAATGAAGGTAGATAGGAATTAATAAAAACAGAGAAAATAATAAACAAATTAATTCAGGGATAGAATAGTGGGGAAAAGGTCCTGGATTGTGACATCGTTGACGGCGGTCCTTGGAGCTTCAAACCCCCGTGCGCAATCCTCGACGTCGCCCAATTCTCTCTCTTTCCCGACGGTGACTCTTGTGCGCGCAAGCAATAATAAAGTGTTGGTTGAGCCGTCCGAGCTTCGATTTGAGCTCAGTCTTCTCGTATGACAATCTGAGGCAAGTAGTCTACTATTCCTTACCGCTAGATTAACTCTTGTCTATGAGTTAGATGTAATCGGTGTGGATTGGTCGCGAGACGTATCGAAACGGAATTATTCTTGTATAGTGGATCAAATGGCTTGCATGTTGGATTTAGTAATTGAATTTGAGCGCCGCGGGGAAGGGTATTTGGTATGCGAAGGCTGATGCCATCGCCGGAATGAAGTGAATCGAGCACGGGTCTTGTGTGGGGGAAAGGCTGCCGAGAGGCTTTTGAGGGGAATTGGACCACTCTTGCTTGGCATGTTACGCTTCATTAGGAAGTTGTATATTTTTTACTATAGGTGGTCGGGTTTTGAGGATCGATGATGGTGGTCATTGTCGTGGAAATGGAAGTCGAGGTTGTAGTAGAAGGAAGTTCCGTCGAGAGGTTCTATGGAAGTAGTCATGCCTCCCCGCGCTTGCACGTGAAGTTAAGGATGGAAGTAGAAAGTGGGTAACTTCTCGATCTGGAATAACAAGCGGTCTGGGAAGATCGCGGACGCTGCAACACGAACTAAGGGAAGGGTGGGATTGGGCAATGATCTGGGAGGTCATGGTCGAGGTATTATGACGTGTTCGTTATTTTGCTATCTATCAAGAGTCGAAAGGGGCACGTAGTGATAGGCCTCAACCTCATAGCTGCCATGTCTTCATGTGTTTTGTCGTTGATTTGCTCCATGGTGCTCTTGATGCATTTCGTTGAATATTCATTTAGATATTGTGGCCCAAAGCGCTGTTTAGCTGTTCGGAATAGTATTCTATTTGCTGGGTTTTTCGAACTCACCCTTGTTGTTGATGTTGTTTTCCTCGGTATCTAGCTATGTCGACTCCTCCTCCCACTAGGTCCTTTGGCCATTATGGCGCCCCGGTGTGTTTCAAGAGCTCCTGGACGATATCTGGTGAGCCGCATTCTCTGCACCCACGTATTGGGAAGCTCCGTACGTCTCTCATCTGTGAGGTGGGACCCCCAGCAGGGCGAGTGTAGCACGTGTTCCATGCGACGTATCGTTGGGAGCACGGTAGATGGGTAGGACCACTCCGCTCTCCCTTCGTTGGCGTCCTCATCGACGATAGTAGCTACAACAGTAACGAACCGCAAGAGGTTACGAGTTAGGACTGGCATGGCATGTAGGCCGGTAGGGTTTTGAGATGGGGAGCACGACAGTTACTTTTTGACTAGTGCCGTGAGATGTGTAGATATGCTGGTGGACGAGATGGTGGTGCTGGAGTACATCGGTGGTGGCAGTATTAGTATTCAGGAGTAGATGTCCTTCCATTTGATTCCTCCTACAGTACGCGTTTGTTTTAAAAGTTTATATATATATATATATATATATATATATATGAAGTCTTTGCCTACGAGTGGTTTGTTGTTACTATATGTGGTACAGTTTAGTGAACTTATAAGGCCATACCCATTTAGGCGTGCTTGCCGTTTGTTTTGTATGCACTTGTGTTTCCGTATAGCCGCTGATTGTTTTTTATTTATCAAACTTCTGCATCCTTATATATATATATAATATCAGATTAAAGCAGAGCGCGTAAGCAGGTTAAGCAAGTGGCGAGGCCTAGGTCATCACAGGTCTGTTGCTTGAATCAACGGCATGAGCTACTGAGTGGGTTCCCCTTTCTTAAATTCTCTACGAATAGGTACATCGTTGCTACAAGATCCATTCTGTCTTTTTTCTCTGATAGATGGTCAGAACATCATCTGGATTCTAATCCTATCGAGACGTCCACTAGAGATAAAAAATTGTTGAAGAAAGAACAAGATATTTCTTTTCTCCCTTCCAAGCGATCAGAAAATAAGGAAACGGTTAATATATTCAAGATAGTTATGTATTACAAAATACCGTCTCAATCCATCCTATTTCATCATATCCAAGATGTGATATGGTTTCGAATGATGAACAAGATATACAGTTCCTGTAAGATTTCATTCTTGAACAAAAATATAATTTTTGATTTATTTCACATGTTCCATGACTGGAACAAAGGGATACACCTTACACCACGATTTTGTCCGTACTGAATGTGTTAGATTCGATTCGAAGTCCAAAACAAAATGGAGAATTGCAGGACTAACCTCGTTTGCCCCAAAAATGACAAAGGTGTTCGTTTAAACAAGCCTCTTATAAATATATTATTTTGGACAAAGTTTCTTAAAGTTCTTCAGAGAAGCTCTATCTCATCTTCGAGGGAAAGAAGAACTTCCGTGTAGGTATGGGTAAGACTATTATCTGTTACAAAGCAGAAGAACTCATTCTTAAAGCTCTCTGAAACACGACGCACGATTTTAACTCATTCGTCTATACAAGCCTCTTAAAGTTCTTCTTACATGCAATATTTCTCCGGGAAAATTGTCCAAGAAGTCCTTTTACCAATTTAATGATAAACCTTTTAATTTTGTCAATTAAGTCCTCAACATTTTTTCTTTTTTCTAATTGAGTTCATCTGGCCAATTTTGGCCGAAAATTGCTAATATGTACGCCATCCGTCCTATGTAGCATGGTGGGTGCTGATGTGGATAATTTTAATGATATTTTAATACTTGCTTGAATTTATTATTTATTATTTTTTTCTTCTTTACTTTTTTTTTGTCTTTTTTTCCTTTTTCCCTCCACCGGCCTCTCGATGGCCGCCCTCACATATTTGTGCTTTGTACGGAATACGCACTCAATAATATGCCGTTTGTGTCAACACGACACGTTTACACATATTTGGACACATTTAGACACATAATAGAAAATTCTACCTTACCAACCCTTAAAAAAGATATTCTACCTGTTTATACAAGAGAACTGATTTCTCGAAAATGCAAAACAAAAATAAAGACAAAAGCCACTAAAAATACAAAATTATGGCCACTATGGCACTTTTACCCTAAACTTTTTTTGCAACACCAAAAATCCCAAACTTTTACCTAGTTGACATATTTACCCTCCGTCAAAGTTTTCTCAATGAGAACTGTTAAAAATCTTTCTACATGGACGTCGGAAAGTAAATGGTGTTGACATGGCGCCTAAGTAACTTAAGTGAAATAAAAGCAATTTTGTTTTGACTGAAAAATCATTGAATGGAACCTGACAGAGAGAGGGTAAATGTGGTACATATGTACAAGTTTTGGATTTTTTTATGTCACAAGAAAAAAAATTATGGTAAATGTGTCACAGTGAGCGTAGTTTAAGGGCTTTTTCCCCAAAAAAAAAATTAATATTCGGATCAGCCATATCTATAATGTCAAAGCGAGATACGAAATGTGAAACAACTTTAAAGGTGCGTCTATTTCGCAAAAAAGTAATCAAAGAATGATACCATTATAGTGTCCAAATTGAATGTACCGAAAAGGAGTGAAGATTAGTGTAGAACGCAAGAACATATATTGAAGCTCTATGTGAATGCGCATGTGAAAATGGAGTTTGTAAAAACGATTTCTTCTTTTTATGACGGAAAGATTATTTTCTTCAATTTTAAGTATGATTGTTTCCTTGACCGTACAGTCCTTTCAATTGATTATCCACTTTTAGTTAACCGGAGACATGAAAATTGAAAAATCATTTCTTGAAAATCATTTCTATAAAACAAACACAATAAGAAGAAAATAAGTCAGTCCAGTTGGTTGGATCCTTCAGACAATTGAACAAATAATACTACAACCTTGAAAGGCAAAGCTAGACCCACAAAATCTACATATACAATCTCATAAATATATCGTGAGCAGCTTGTTACTCAAGTTCTTCATCAGGCTATTTGGTTCAATGCTATGAAGAACTTTTGCAGCGAAAATTACTTATCTTTGCTCGTGGATTATGCGGTACCATCGCCTCATCTCGCAAGAAATTGAAGAGGACTCTTCTGAAATTTGTTCCTCAATTGACCACAAGCTGCACTTGCATCCAGGCCCCTTGTTTGACGTACACTAACTGCTATTTTGCAGGACTCAAGAACACTTGCAAATGCCAAAACCTTTATATATCACATAATTCAGTCACAAATTAGATTATAGGACAAGTTGATGAAGCACTCTTTGCGCTATGGTCATTTGCCCAGTCTCTTTAATGCTATATTCTTCTTAATTTTGCTGGTGTTTTATTCGACACTTGACCCACGGAGTTCCACAGATAATTCTTCATGGTGTTAAAAAAGGGTCGAAGATTCTTTGCAGCTGCAACGAATGCAACAACTCTAAAGTAGGCAACTGATCATACTTCGATTTATTTCTCTTTCTGTTCAGTCTTCGAGTATGTTGAACCGTGCAATACGTTAGTCCCAGCAAGTTTGAGCGCCATGCTGGAGGGAAAACCGAGAAGCCGTATTCTTATATCTAATATGGCAAGACCATCGATTGAGTTTGTCGGGAGCTGAGGGCCACTCCCATGGATCTGCTTTTTCATCGGCTTCCAAAAATCGTAGGTTCCGCTTTTGGTTGGCTAATGTGACGTCCCGGAATTTCAAGGCATATTATATGAATAATATTGGACGGTTGGAATTGAGTGACATTTGTCGGACGCGGAATCATTCGATCTGAAGGTCGTTAGCCGTCCAATCGAAGCGTAGATAATTATAATTCGATTAGATTAGTCGCGCCGTAATTAGTCTTCGCCGTATTCCTTCGCGCTCGCGTCGACCCTGAACCAAATATTCTGAACCAGTCCTCAATCGTCAGATTACCGAAATACCCTCAGATATTATTCATATACGCCAGAAACAATTAATACCGAATGACCGCGGGCCCCGCATCATACAAGCATGGTCAAATCACCTTTTTGACTTTTGGATAATTACCAAAATGCCATTGGACCATTGAAATTACCATTTTACCCCTAAAGACCATTTTCTCTATCTTCCCTTTTCTCTCTCCTCTCTCTCTCTCTTCTTTCCCTTCAATTCCACGCACGGCAGCACACCCCTCCACCTTCACGTTGCTTCATCTTCTTCCTCAAGCCCCCGCCGAGCCGCCGGCCTCCCTCCCGCCGCTCGCCGACCCTAGCCGAGCTGCTGCCGCCCCTGTTCAGCCGCTGCCCGTCGACCGCCGAGCCTTGTCGTCGTCTGCCGAGCTTCACCGGAGCCACCTAGGACCCGCCGGACCTTGGCCGAAGCTGCGCCGAGCTTGCCGGCCGCTCGTTGAGCTCCGTTTTCGTCGTTTGGCCGTTTTCCAGCCACCGTTCGTCGTCGTCCGGTTGTCGTTTTGGAAATCCGACACCGTGGTTGCGTCCGGATCGACGAGGAGAGTCCGTAGGAGCGTTGCCAGAAAATTTGCCGCCGTCGCCGCCGCTCGCCGCTCGCCGCCGGTCGTCGCCGACCGCCGCCGCCAGTTTAGGAGTGAGTTAACCCCTAATCCCTGATTAGGCCGTTAATTGCACTAATTAGATTAATTAATTAGTTACCGTAATTAGATTAAATAGTTACTGCAGTTAATAGATAGTTACCCTGGTTAGTTAGTTAACTGTGGTTAGATTAATTAGTTACCATAGTTAAATTAGATAGTTATTGTGGTAGATTAATTAACTGCTGTGGTTAGTTGAATTAACCGTGGTTAGGTGGAATAGTTACCATGGTTAATTCCATGTTGTTGTGCCTAGTTTGTGGCGTCCGATCGTGGATCGGACTGAGTGTTGATTGCGCATTAAATTGCTGAATGATCACGCTAGGGTCGAAATGCCATGTCAAATGGAAATTGATTATTCGCGTGATCCATTGTGAATTTGAGTGTGAAAATGGCCGTGGGCCAGATTTGAGTGTGAAAATGGCCGTGGGCCAGGTTTGAGTGTGAAAATGGCCGTGGGCCAGTTTTGAATGTGAAAATGGCCGTAGGCCGAGTTTGAGCATGAAAATGGCCGTGGGCCAAGTTTGAGCATGAAATTGGCCGTGGGCCAAGTTTGAGCATCAAAAATGAGATTTGGCTTGAGAGCCGGTTTTAAGCGCGAGGTCATGCAGTTGTTTCACCGTGTCACCCTAACGTAACTGAGGGCACAGGCGATACCCTTGTTGGCATGGGTCGCCGCCTAATAAGTCTGTGTGCCGGCGACGTACAGTCCGGGATTCCACGGCTTATTGGTTGCCTGTCAGTCCGTGCCCGGCGACGGACCGTCCGGATAACACGGCTGATGAGATGCCGGTCGCAACTGGTGTTGGTCCGTAGTCCCTCCTAGAATTATCCCTGGTGTGCTCGCCTTAGGGGTCTTGAGGGAGCCATCGGATGCCGTCGCTGTAACGTAGTAGAACGACGCCCGGTTAATCCGGAAGAGTACTAGCAGCGAGGCTGTGCTTTGGCGAGAGTGGGGTATCTCTTGGCCGGCTGACCGGAACGCGTTTGTTGCATAATGCATGACCATTGCTGAGTGTTCTGGCTGATTGGTTGATGCATTGTTTATTCCTTATTATGTTGTACCTGTCGCATGGCTCCAGGCGAGGTACGTTGCATGTGGTTGTTGTTCTGAGGTTGAGATTAGATCGATAGAATGGTTAGGTCGTGATCAACGTCCTAATCGGACTTAGGCATTGACCCGCTGAGATTCATATCTCATGCGCTTGGCTGATCGCCTTTCAGGTCCTCATGATGGCCGCACGCCACGTTAGGTTTGGCGTCCCGATCGAACTCACGACGGTACTTCATCGCCGTCACGTCGCTAATTCTGAGGACATATGGGAACAACATGTCACGACAGTCTGGGTTGACGAGGGGTTGCCACACTATGTGGCACACCTCTTTAAGGCCTGGTTCATGTGTCGGACTGGTGTTCCCATAGGACCGATTCGGGGGTTTGATGTGCCCTTGGGTGCGGGTCCAATAGTCCAGACTTGGGACGCAACGGAGGCTGAAATGCCGGATGGGGAGATCGTGGACCTAGATCTGAGTTCGGAGGAGGAGGATCCAGATTCGCCACCTGGTTACCAGGGTTGACCCGGTGTTGTTGGCCCGGGGGTTTTGTGCAGCTGTGGAGGAGCTGGTGCTTTGGAGGCCGTGTTGTGTATAGCTGGTAGTGTAGCAGTAGTGTATCGGCTATAGTGCACCCTGACCCGACCCGGTATCTTTTTGTGGGTCTAAGGGGATCGGTCCGAGGAGGACTCGTGTAAATTATGTGGGTATTGTGAACTAATCATGCAAATAATGAAAAGGGTTTGTTGTTGTTTGTTGTAGTTCCTATTCTGTCTATTCCTGTTGTTCGTTGTCCGGGGTAGTATTCGCTTCCGCATGTGCTTAATTATAAGATAAAAGAAATGGGTCGATGATCTGCCTAGGACATCATCCTTTGACCTGACGATTGGAAGGGATGGTCGCGCACCCGGGGCTCGGGGCGTGACATCCCCGTTTTGGTATCAGAGCGTGATTTGTGGAGTGACAAGGTGCGCTGGGTTTGGGATAGTTGATAGGATTAAAACCCTATGCTTGTGATTGCTGTTTGATTGCTGTTTTAGTGGTAGACCTGAGTTCTCATTACGTGTTGCTTTGGGCGAGCAGGAGTCCTTACGGTCCTGCAGAATGAGCAACCGTAGCCGAAGAGTGCCCCGAGGTAGGGCAACTCAGGTGGATCCCGATATGGAGAGGGATCGTGTTCCGGGAGTACCTACGGAAAGGGTAGCTCCAATTGTTCCGGAAGCGGTTGAGAACCGCGTTCCTGTTGCTCGCAGAGGCAGAGGAAGGGCCGCCCGAGCAAGACCCAGAGTGGGTAGAGTGGATGAACCGGAAGTGCCCAGAGAAGGGGTAGTGCATGCAGATCCTAGAGTGGACGAGATCCTGCAAGCATTGGAAACCATGGGTAACCTAATGGGGCAGCAAATGAGGAACCAAGCTGCAGCTGCCATTCCACAGGAGGGTCCGTTAGCTGAAGACGGGATCCGTAGGCCGCAGACTCACAGATTGGTGGAACAGTTTATGAAGCTTAAGCCGCTGAGGTTTTCGGGAACTGGGGACCCGGAAGCTGCCACCTCATGGATGGAGGATTTGGAGAAGGCCTTTGCCTTGTTAGGATGTTCCGAGGAAGAGAAGGTAATGCTGGCTGTCTACCAACTGCAGGGTAATGCTAGCTCGTGGTGGAAGGCCACGCAAGGGAGTGTTTTTCCCGAGGGTGCGATCCCGGAGTGGGGTGCCTTCGCGGAAGCCTTCAACGGAAAGTACTTCTCGGATTGCGCGCGAGAGCAGAAGATGGACGAGTTTCTGCATCTTCGTCAGTATCAGTCGTCGGTGGACCAATATGAGGCAAAGTTTGCCGAGTTGTCCAAGTATGCACCAAGGATGGTGGAGAACCCTGAGGATAGGGCAAGGAGGTTTAGAGACGGGTTGAAGCCGGAGATCAAGAGTGTATTAGTGCCGTTCAGCCTGAAGAACTACAATGAGCTATATGAGAAAGCTCAGCTGGTGGAAAGGGACATTACCGAAAGGGCGATCGCATCTAGATCGCGGTTCGCTCCTGTGGTGAGAGATCACCGAAGGTTCGGTAAAGGACCGATGATGGGTAATAGGAACCCCATCCCACCTAATAAGAGGAACTTTGTTGGGAAGCCACCGTTTCGCCCCGACGTCGTGTGCTCGTTTTGCCGTCAGAAGCATGGGTCTGGCCCGTGCCCGAGGAGGTCAAGTGCTTGTTTTGGTTGTGGCAAGTATGGCCACCAAGTTAAGGATTGTCCTTAGAGACAGATGGGAGGACAGATGCAACAAGGAGGTCAGATGCGAGGGAACATTCCGCAGAACTTTCAGAACCGACCGCCAGTGCAAGGAAGGGTGTATGCTGTCACCCGGGAAGAGGCGAAGGACTCGCCGACCGTTTCAGGTACGGTCTTATTGCATAACCAAGTAGCTTATGCATTGTTTGATTCAAGAGCTTCCCACTCCTTTGTTGCTGCTCAGTTTGTTAAGCTAGCTGGCATGAGTACAGAACTGTTGAGATCAACTGTTAGGATATCTACACCGCTTAAGGATAATGTTGTGGCTGCAGTAGGATGTCCTGATTGTAGGCTGGTTGTAGATGGTCATGAGGGAAGGATAAATCTGATTGTGCTAGCTTTGTTTGATTTCGATTTGATTGTTGGTATGGACTGGCTCACTGAGCAAAGAGCTGTTTTGGATTGTCATAGTAAGACTATCCTGTTTAACCCATTGAATGGGGTTAGTTTCAAGTTTGTTGGAAATCGATGGGGAACCTCGATCCCCTTAGTTTCGTCGCTGGAAGCGACTCGGTTGTTGGATGGAGGTTGCCAAGGTTATTTGGCGTCTGTTATAGATGTGTTGGCTGAGGAGTTAAGGCTGAAGGATATTGCTGTAGTAAGGGAGTTCCCTGATGTTTTTCCGAAGGAGTTACCTGGATTGCCACCGGAAAGGGAAATAGAGTTCGTGGTTGAGTTAGCCCCTAGTACGGAGCCAATCTCAAAAGCACCGTATCGGATGGCGTTGTCGAAACTCAAGGAACTGAAGGTACAGATGCAGGAGTTGTTGGATAAAGGATATATCCGTCCAAGTGCATCCCCATGGGGAGCGCCAGTTTTGTTTGTAAGGAAGAAGGATGGATCACTTCGTCTGTGCATCGACTACCGTCAGCTCAACCAAGTGACAGTCAAGAACAAGTACCCGTTGCCAAGGATTGATGATTTGTTTGACCAACTTCAAAGAGCTTCGGTGTTCTCCAAGATCGATCTACGGACGGGATACCACCAGCTAAGGATCAAGAGGGACGATGTACCGTAGACAGCGTTTAGGACGCACTATGGTCACTATGAATTCACAGTGATGCCGTTTGGTCTAACAAATGCTCCAGCTGCTTTCATGGATTTGATGAATAGGGTATTCGGTGAGTATTTGGATAAATTCGTCATAGTGTTTATCGACGATATTTTGGTATACTCTAAGAGCCCTGAGGAACATGAGCAACACTTGAGGACAGTGTTAGAGACTCTTCGGAAACACCAGTTGTTTGCTAAGTTTAGCAAATGCGAGTTTTGGCTAGCTCGCGTAGCCTTCCTTGGTCATATAATTTCGGGAGAGGGAATATCAGTAGACCCAACCAAGATTGAAGCGGTCATGGATTGGCCGAGACCGACGTCAGTGACAGAAGTTCGGAGCTTCTTGGGTTTATCAGGCTACTATAGACGCTTCGTGGAAAGGTTCTCCGCGATAGCTTTGCCGTTGACACGTCTGCTGAAGAAGGACGAAAGATTTGAGTGGACAGACAAGTGCGAGCGTAGTTTCCAAGAGCTTAAGCAGAAGCTAACTACGGCTCCTGTTTTGACAATACCGTCTGGTCCTGGAGGTTATGAGATTTACAGCGATGCTTCCTTCAAGGGACTAGGCTGTGTGCTTATGCAACATGGGAACGTAGTTGCATATGCTTCTCGTCAGTTGAGACCGCACGAGTTGAATTATCCGACGCACGATCTGGAGTTAGCATCGATCGTGTTTGCCCTTAAGATTTGGAGACATTACCTGGTAGGAGAAAGATTCCAAGTCTACACCGATCATCAAAGTTTGAAGTATCTGTTCTCTCAGAAGGAGTTGAACATGAGGCAGCGCCGTTGGATGGAACTTCTTAAGGATTACGACTGCGAGATCTTGTACCATCCGGGAAAGGCTAACAAAGTTGCCGATGCACTGAGTCGGAAGACAGCGATTGCCCAGTTGATGGTCCGAGAGTGGCGTCTTCTGGAGGAGGTGCGAGATTCAGAGTTTAAGTTGGAGGTAGGCCGTCTGTCGAGTTTGATGGCTATATTGAGGATCGAGCCGGAAGTGCAAGCGAGGATTAAGATATTGCAATCGACGGATCCTGCCTTTCAGAAAGTCCTTCAAGAGGACTCAGAGAAGAGGAAAGAAGATTTTCAGGTAGCTGAGGATGGAATATTAAAGTTCAGAGGACGTTTGTGTGTGCCGGCTGATGAGAGTCTTAGGGAAGAAATCTTATCAGAGGCACATCGTAGCAGTTACAGTATTCATCCGAGTAGTACGAAGATGTACCAGAATCTGAGGCAGTATTACTGGTGGAGTGGCATGAAGACGGACATAGCCAAGCATGTGGCGAAATGTCTGACATGCCAGCAGGTCAAAGCTCAGCATTGTAAGCCTGGAGGGTTGTTACAGCCGCTTGAGATTCCAGAATGGAAGTGGGAGCACATCACGATGGACTTCGTGACAAGTTTGCCGAGGAGCCAAAGGGGCAATAATTCAATTTGGGTCATAGTGGACAGATTGACGAAGTCAGCACATTTCATCCCAGTGAGAAAAGACTTCGCTTTGGACAGGTTGGCAGATTTGTATGTACGTCTGATCGTACGTCTACATGGTGTGCCAGTGACAATCACATCGGACAGTGATCCCAGGTTCACGTCTACCTTTTGGAAAAGCTTGCAGACTGCGTTGGGAACGAAGCTGCAATTCAGTACGGCTTATCATCCGCAGACGGATGGCCAGTCTGAAAGGACAATTCAGACGCTTGAGGATATGTTGCGGGCATGTGTGTTGGATTTTAAAGGCAACTGGGAAGGACAGCTTCGTTTGGTTGAATTCGCCTACAACAACAGCTATCAGCAGAGTATCAAGATGGCGCCTTTCGAAGCGTTGTATGGCAGGCCTTGTAGGACACCAGTTTGTTGGGACGAGGTTGGTGAAAGGAAAATCACCGGTCCTGAGTTAGTACAGCGGTCATTGGATACAGTGAAAATCATCAGAGAAAGACTGAGAACAGCCCAGAGCCGTAGGAAGAGTTATGCCGACAAAAGACGCAGACCATTGGAGTTTCAAGTCGGTGATCATGTCTTTTTGAAGGTGTCGCCTATGAGAGGGACATCTCGTTTCGGCAAGAAAGGAAAGTTAAGCCCGAGGTATGTTGGGCCGTTCGAGATCTTAGAGCGGATTGGAAATCTGGCTTATCGTCTCGCGTTGCCACCGAGGCTTGCTCAGGTACATGGTGTATTCCATGTATCTATGTTAAGGAAGTACGAGCCGGATCCAGCTCACGTCTTGAGCTTTGAGGAAATTGAGGTGGATGAAAGAATATCGTACGTGGAACATCCGGTGAGGATCGAAGATCGGAAGGAGCAGGTTCTGAGAAACAAGACAATTCCATTGGTGAAGGTTGTTTAGCAACACCATGGAACAGAGGGAGCGACGTGGGAAACTGAGGAGTCAATGAAGTCTAGGTATCATTTTCTTTTTGAGGTGGTGTAATATTTTAATTTCGGGGATGAAATTTCCCCAAGGGGGAAGAGTTGTGACATCCCGGAATTTCAAGGCATATTATATGAATAATATTGGACGGTTGGAATTGAGTGACATTTGTCGGACGCGGAATCATTCGATCTGAAGGTCGTTAGCCGTCGATCGAAGCGTAGATAATTATAATTCGATTAGATTAGTCGCGCCGTAATTAGTCTTCGCCGTATTCCTTCGCGCTCGCGTCGACCCTGAACCAAATATTCTGAACCAGTCCTCAATCGTCAGATTACCGAAATACCCTCAGATATTATTCATATACGCCAGAAACAATTAATACCGAATGACCGCGGGCCCCGCATCATACATGCATGGTCAAATCACCTTTTTGACTTTTGAATAATTACCAAAATGCCATTGGACCATTGAAATTACCATTTTACCCCTAAAGACCATTTTCTCTCTCTTCCCTTTTCTCTCTCCTCTCTCTCTCTCTTCTTTCCCTTCAATTCCACGCACGGCAGCACACCCCTCCACCTTCACGTTGCTTCATCTTCTTCCTCAAGCCCCCGCCGAGCCGCCGGCCTCCCTCCCGCCGCTCGCTGACCCTAGCCGAGCTGCTGCCGCCCCTGTTCAGCCGCTGCCCGTCGACCGTCGAGCCTCGCCGTCGTCCGCCGAGCTTCACCGGAGCCACCTAGGACCCGCCGGACCTTGGCCGAAGCTCCGCCGAGCTTGTCGGCCGCTCGTTGAGCTCCGTTTTCGTCGTTTGGCCATTTTCCAACCGCTGTCCAGCCACCGTTCGTCGTCGTCCGGTTGTCGTTTTGGAAATCCGACACCGTGGTTGCGTCCGGATCGACGAGGAGAGTCCGTAGGAGCGTCGCCGGAAAATTTACCGCCGCCGCCGCCAGTTTAGGAGTGAGTTAACCCCTAATCCCTGATTAGGCCGTTAATTGCACTAATTAGATTAATTAATTAGTTACCGTAATTAGATTAAATAGTTACCGCAGTTAATAGATAGTTACCCTGGTTAGTTAGTTAACTGTGGTTAGATTAATTAGTTACCATAGTTAAATTAGATAGTTACTGTGGTAGATTAATTAACTGCTGTGGTTAGTTGAATTAACCGTGGTTAGATGGAATAGTTACCATGGTTAATTGCATGTTGTTGTGCCTAGTTTGTGGCGTCCGATCGTGGATCGGACTGAGTGTTGATTGCGCATTAAATTGCTGAATGATCATGCTAGGGTCGAAATGCCATGTCAAATGGAAATTGATTATTCGCGTGATCCATTGTGAATTTGAGTGTGAAAATGGCCGTGGGCCAGATTTGAGTGTGAAAATGGCCGTGGGCCAGGTTTGAGTGTGAAAATGACCGTGGGCCAGTTTTGAATGTGAAAATGGCCGTAGGCCGAGTTTGAGCATGAAAATGGCCGTGGGCCAAGTTTGAGCATGAAATTGGCCGTGGGCCAGGTTTGAGCATCAAAAATGAGATTTGGCTTGAGAGCCGGTTTTAAGCGCGAGGTCATGCAGTTGTTTCACCGTGTCACCCTAACGTAACTAGGGGCACAGGCGATACCCTTGTTGGCATGGGTCGCCGCCTGATAAGTCTGTGTGCCGGCGACGTACAATCCGGGATTCCATGGCTTATTGGTTGCCTGTCAGTCCGTGCCCGGCGACGGACCGTCCGGATAACACGGTTGATGAGATGCCGGTCGCAACTGGTGTTGGTCCGTAGTCCCTCCTGGAATTATCCCTAGTGTGCTCGCCTTAGGGGTCTTGAGGGAGCCATCGGATGCCGTCGCTGTAACGTAGTAGGACGACGCCCGGTTAATCCGGAAGAGTATTAGCAGTGAGGCTGTGCTTTGGCGAGAGTGGGGTATCTCTTGGCCGGCTGACCGGAACGCGTTTGTTGCATAATGCATGACCATTGCTGAGTGTTCTGGCTGATTGGTTGATGCATTGTTTATTCCTTGTTATGTTGTACCTGTCGCATGGCTCCAGGCGAGGTACGTTGCATGTGGTTGTTGTTTTGAGATTGAGATTAGATCGATAGAATGGTTAGGTCGTGATCAACGTCCTAATCGGACTTAGGCATTGACCCGCTGAGATTCATATCTCATGCGCTTGGCTGATCGCCTTTCAGGTCCTCGTGATGGCCGCACGCCACGTTAAGTTTGGCGTCCCGATCGAACTCACGACGGTACTTCATCGCCGTCACGTCGCTAATTCTGAGGACATATGGGAACAACATGTCACGACAGTCTGGGTTGACGAGGGGTTGCCACACTATGTGGCACACCTCTTTAAGGCCTGGTTCATGTGTCGAACGGGTGTTCCCATAGGACCGATTCGGGGGTTTGATGTGCCCCTGGGTGCGGGTCCAATAGTCCAAACTTGGGACGTAACGGAGGCTGAAATGCCGGATGGGGAGATCGTGGACCCAGATCTGAGTTCGGAGGAGCAGGATCCAGATTCACCACCTGGTTACCAGGGTTGACCCGGTGTTGTTGGCCCGGGGGTTTTGTGCAGCTGTGGAGGAGCTGGTGCTTTGGAGGCCGTGTTGTGTATAGCTGGTAGTGTAGCAGTAGTGTATCGGCTATAGTGCGCCCTGACCCGACCCGGTATCTTTTTGTGGGTCTAAGGGGATCGGTCCGAGGAGGACTCGTGTAAATTATGTGGGTATTGTGAACTAATCAGGCAAATAATGAAAAGGTTTTGTTGTTGTTTGTTGTAGTTCCTATTCTGTCTATCCCTGTTGTTCGTTGTCCGGGGTAGTATTCGCTTCCGCATGTGCTTAATTATAAGATAAAAGAAATGGGTCGATGATCTGCCTGGGACATCATCCTTTGACCTGACGATTGGAATGGATGGTCGCGCGCCCGGGGCTCGGGGCGTGACAGCTAACCTTTAACAGTTGGAAAGGTCATTCTGATCTCTACTCCTCTAGAGCAGCACCTCCCCTGATTAACAAGAGGAACTCTTTGCAACGAGATCACAGAAAATGGAGAAATTATTTTAACAATCATTGCATATTACAGCCAATTAAAAGAGAGATTTGCAATAAAAGATCAGGAAAATGTTGGAACTCCATTGTTGACTGACCTTGTCCAGGTCAGAGCCATTAGAAGGATGTGTTACTTTCGAAACGGCAACTGGACCAGCAGGTCCTGTATGGGGCTCCTGGGAAGAGGCTTCTTTTCCATGCACATCAGCTTGCCCATCATCGACTGACAGATTCCATGATATATTGATTTTCAAAATTCTCCGTGACTCTCGCCTGAAACATTGATTTGCCTCGGACGGCTTCTGATTGTGTGAACGGAGAACTATGAGAACCTGCATTAGAGTCCATAGCTACTTATGATTTGGCACATACAAGCAATTAAAAAACAAGAGTATCCGACCATAATCCCACGATTTCTAGATAAGTGAAAACTCTAGTGCCAGATCCATACCTTTATATAACAGCGAGGGAAAACATGTAAACCAAGCACCTGGCTTCTGCTTCATGGAATTTTAATTACTTGACAAATTCTACGGCAGCACAGAGATCTCTCTAGACATTTTTGAAGAAAATTTCCTGATTTTGAATTGAATATGGTGATTTGGCATTGCATATGGTGATTTTGTCAGTTAATGAAATAAAGATTTACACGGAAAGAATCCTACAATGAGATCGAATCCATTAACTTGAAGTAAAAACATAGATTTGACCAAAAAAGTAAAATACATAGCAAATACGTAGACGTCATCTAGATCTTGGTACCCTAAGGGTGAGCGTTAGTGCAGCGGTAAAAGGTTGCTCCATTGTGACCTACGGTCACAGGTTCGACTCACGAAAATACCCTCTCTAGAAACTAGGGGTATGGCAGCATACATGAACCACCATAAAATGGTATGATCTTTCTAATTTTGGTACTCTTACGATCCAGGTCGCCATAATTGGGAACCAATCAACCCCACCTCATGCTCATTCAATGAAGAGATATTACATGAACATGGTGTAAAGCATATGTAACTTTCATCACAAATCTAACTTTTAATTGGCTGGAATATGCCACGATTGTTAAAATAACTTCTCCATTTTCTATGATCTCGTTGCAAGGAGTTCCTCTTGTTTTAAGTCTTTGCAGTAAGTTGCATTTGATTGTGAGATAGATCAGCAAGGATGCATTGAGCAAGTCATTTCGTTTTGCGGCTCTCCAAAATATTGGTCAACTTTGCTTCACTTTGGTGAAATAAAAATCTGCTGGGAACGAAGTTTTATTTTGATAAACTACTGCATCGATGTGAAAGCTTTGTTTCCACACGGGTATATTTATATATGTGAATGTCTGTATAGAATGCGTTAGATTCAATTGGAAGTTCAAAACAAAATGGACCTCGTCTGCTCCAAAAATGACAAAGGTGTTCGTCTATACAAGCTTCTTTTAAATAAATTGTTTCGGACAAAGTTTCCTGAAGCTTGTCTAGAGAAGCTATAATGACCCGAACTTTCACCTACTTAAGTAAGAGGTGAATTAGTTAAGATTATTGGGCAAGTTCAAGGAGTTATTATTAGCCCGATGATATTTTAAGGAGACTATGAATTTAATTATGGTCCTATCGGGTCAAATATAGGTGAAATTGGGACCGGACGAAGACGAAAATGTGTCCAAATGAGGGACACGTGTCCGAACGTGTCGGACACGCGAGACGACGTGTCGGAACGACACGTGTCACCACCTGGTGGGCGGCGGGACACGTATCACGCATGCAGAAGGCAGTGGGATACATATCACCGCCTAGGACACGTGTCACTGCCCAATTCTTCAGGCGCTGACTCACCGTTTCAGCTGTTTTTCCTATAAATAGAACATGACGTCAGTTGTTTCGTCATTCGTTCATCGGAGCTTTTGCTCTTATCATTCTCTCTATTCGGCTGGCCTTACGCCGAACCTCTGTCTCGCCGTTGTCAAGATCGATTGAAGGACGAGGTGCTACCCAAGAAGGTCACGCACCCACGCCAATAGGAAAGGCGAATTTGAGCTCGTTCTAGCATCGTTTCTACGTTATCTTCTCGAGTAATCGAGGCAAGTGGATTTCTAGTTCTTATTACTATATTATCTATGGTTTTGCTATTGTGAGCATTGTTTGCCGTTCGGTTTGCGCTATAATGATTCGGAATTGGATGATTGTGAAATTCTGAGTTTCTATCCATCATATACCTTGAACTCTGGTTGGATTCTGAGATCCTACCCTTCATTGGATTCTGATTGAATTCTATCCTTTATTGGATTTTGATGAGATTCTATTCTTGTATACATTGGATTCTGTCTTGGTGACTCTATTTGCAATCCGGTGAATTCTATAGCTGGTTTAATCGTTCGACCTAGGCATTTACTTGTTAAGCGGTTGAGCTCACCCCTTGCGGGATAACAATTTTCAGATAAGCAAGCTAACAAGGAGAAAGCCAGTATGATACTTTGGTTAAGGAGTTCGAGAGATCTGGCTATTGATGGAGGCCCTGGATGAAATCCTAGTAATCGGAGTAGATTATCTTCCTTTGTAAATCCTCCCAGAGTCTTTGAAATTTTGTAAAGAACTATTTCATTAGATATAAATATGTGAAATGAAGTGAGTTGATTGTTGTACTCGTGTCTCATGATCGCAGTATCTGAATTGTGGAACCACATAAGGCCATGACGATCAATAGGCGTGTCTATCAGATTGATTGGTGATTATTGATATGCACTTGTAAGCTGCATGGCCGCTTAATCTGTTCTGTTTATATCTATACGCTTCCGCATGCGCCATCTGCATAACAAGATAAGGTTAAAGAAGAGAACGCGGTCTCGAAAGCCTTCCCATGTTGTGTGGCGGTATGGGACGTCACAGAAGCTCTATCTCATCTTCAAGGGAAAGAAATGATAGCACTCCGAATTCAATTTGACTCAAAAACTACTCACACAAATGTGCGAGAATTAAATGATTTCAAACTTTTAGTGCAACTTCCTTCGGTCATTATTGCATTTTTACCCCTTCTCATGATTAACACTAATTATGAACGTGTCCGATAGAAGTTAAATATAACTCACGCGTACGTATTACGTTATAAGGTCGGATTCTTTTCTATATTTAGTTGCACGAAAGGCACGTCACATACCATGCATACTCAGTAATAAAAAAAATTTCGGTCAAAATACTCATTAATAAAACTGTTTAGAAGAAAATCTTAATGAGATTAGCCAGCTGCTTTCTACATAGCCGATCCGCCGATAGCCATCCAGTGGTCGGAGAAGCACAAATGGACATTTTCATAATTGTTTCTGCAATTCATATTATTGGCTGATACTTTCAAAAGTAATTATTGCTGGGAAATTTTGGCTTCTTTTGTAGATTTTGGATATTTAAAAGAAAAGAAATTCGTAGGATACCAATAATCTATAACGACTAAGGAGTTCTATTGAAAAACAACCATATGCACACGAAAACAAGATAAAAAAGAAACATGTTGACCCATCATATCATAGGCTGTGTCTTATGCGACGCTAAATGTCTTTGATCCAATTATTCTTCACTTCTATTGTGAAAATGCTGTCAATTCATGATGGTTATTGAAGGGAACGGATCCCAATAACATATACGTACATATTTCGCAGCGGATTACTCATAGATCAACATGCCCTAGAATCAACTTGTATCACTGATCGGAGAAGTATATCACGTAGAACGAACATACCTTGATAGCCACAGATTAAGAGCCCTTTAGCGGATGAGAAAGAATCCGGATCCCCCGATCGCTCGTTCTTCGAGACAAAACCATAGAGAGTTTTTGGAGAGAGTTTTTCTTACGATTGAAATTGTAGAACTTCGTATGTTCTGTCCAAGAGAGTATATAATCTGCTCTCTCTCTTGGAATAGAATAGGAAACTAAATATTCCATGATTCTAATAAATAAAGACTTGTCTTTATTCTATTTGCTTCTACATGGTAACTGATACCAAAGAATAAAGACAATTTCCTTTATGGGCGCAATTTTCCAACATCTCCCACTCGCCCATAAAGGGCCAAACATCTCTATTTCTCTTCTCACTGCAAAGTTCATATGGGCAAATAATCTGTGCGACCAGCATACTCTGAGAGCTCGTTGCCATACATCTATTAGGAATATATAGCAGCTCACATTGGGCATTCTAATTTAGAGTAGATCCAGTATGTAGTACCTTAGATCAATCAGTCACATTTATATCTCTCGTGATCTCTTCAAAAAGTTCGATATGTATTGTATTCACAATTATGATTACACTCGTACAATCATAATTGGTCGACCTGTGAATACAAAACCATAATGTGACATCAACAACAATTTGATCTTCCTCCTTCATTAAAATTTCTCCATTTCAACTCAATTTGCTTTTCTAGAAATGTCCTCCTAGATCGAATCATCCATGATTATTGGTCACTCTAGGATAGCAAACATTGAATCAAAATTTCAAGAAAAAGTCAGAGTCTTGAGGGTACTAAGCTGAGGAACTCATATCCTCAAGAGTCTCACACGGCTGTAGAGTTAAGATCAATAATCTTACCAACTCTTCTTGGTCGTCTCATGCATACGTAATATGAAATACGTATTACGGTATTCTCTCCTTTCCCATGGAGCGTATGTCTCTACATTTAATACCGTACATATGATAGTTCAGACATTCCCAATGTCTAACTTGAGTTCACAAATCTACTCTCTTCAAATAATCTATCAGAACTCACATCTGGCATCAAAGACAGATAAAGTGAAAAACGTGGATTACTTCACTTTTGGGCATAACTTATTATGACCTCATCTTAACACTCATGTTAAGGCGACATAAAAAATTTCAAGCTTGATCTCTCAATTATCACCTAGATAATAAGCTTAAAATCTTCTCATCTCTATTTATTACACAGTAAATAGAGGCGATTACCAATGTGAGTGGGCTAATATCTTATCTGTCCGACATACTTTTTCAATGTCATGCACTAAGCATTAATATGTATAAATGTCAAATGATCTCATAGGCATCAATAATGATAACAAATACCATTAACTGTGAATGTTGAGAAATACAAATATCCAGCACTTTAACTTCTACGCAGTCATAAAGACTTTACATGCCCAAGAAAAACATCTCTAGGAATCAGCTTAGTCAAAGGATCTGTTATCATACTATGCGTAGATATATACCGGACATTCACAACCTTTCGTGCAACCATGTCTTTCACAAAATTATACTTGGTATCTATGTGTTTGGTCTTGCAATGAAATTTGGGATCCTTAGTGTAAGTTATTGCTGCTTGGCTATCACAATTAACTAATAAAGGACTAGCAGCATCCTCAGCAACACCCAAATTATCCAAAAATCTCTTAAGCCAAGCTCCCTCTTGTACTGCTGCTGACATAGCCATGAACTCAGCTTCCATTGTCGATAATGCTATACATGTTTGCTTCTTATTACTCCAAGATATTGCGCCATTGCATAGTATGAATGCAAACCCTGAGGTAGATTTCCTTTCATCTAAATCTCCTCCCCAATCAACGTCAGTATAGCCCTTAGGGCGCAGATCTCTTCCTCGGAAAGTTAGCGAATAATCTGCAATACCCTTCAGATACTTGAGAATCCTTTTAATGGCAATCCAATGCGCTTGACCTGGATTGGATTGGTATCTACTTACCATTCCAACAGCATGACAAATGTCAGGTCTTGTACATATTATAGCGCACATTAAGCTTTCAACAGCACTAGCATATGGAACACTTTCCATTTCTTCATTTGCTTGTGGAGTCTTAGGACACATTTTGCGGCTCAGACCTTCACCTCTTGCAATAGAAGTATCTTTGGGTTTGCAGTCTTGCATACAAAATCATTCAAGGACTTTATCTATATAAGTTTCTTGTGAAAGAGATCACAATCTCTTTAAAAAATATCTTGAAATTTTAATTCCAAGAATATATTCAGCTTCACCCATATCTTTTATTTCAAAATTGGAACATAACCAATTCTTGACTGTATTAACAAACTCCATATTGCTCCTAGCAATTAGTGTATCATCAACAACATATAATGATATTATCACAAAACGATCTTTGGATCTTTTGATATATACGCAATGATCTTCGTCAATCATTACAAAATCATATGTCACTATGGCATTATGAAAAGTATATACCATTGTCTCGACGACTGCTTAAGGCCATAATCGATCTCAAAAGTCAACACACTTTTTATTCTTGGCTTTCTGTAACAAACCTAACGGGTTGTTCCATATGAATTTCTTCTTTTAATTCTCCATTGAGAACTACAGTCTTTACATCCATTTCATGTAAGTCAAGATCCATACTTGCCACTATTGCCAGAATAAGGTGAATTGAGATAAATATCACCACAGGAGAAAAACCTCTTCATAATCAATTCATTCTTGTTGATTATACCATTTCACCAGAAGGTGAGCCTTATATCTCTCAATCGAGCCATTAGCTTTACGCTTTATTTTTGAGAACCCACTTGTTCCCAATGGCTTTGCGTCCTTTTGGAAGATCAACCAGTTCCCAAACTTGTTTTGATTTCATTGACTCCATCTCTTCTTCCATTGCATGTATCCACTTTTTCTTGTCAGGGCAAGTCGGAGCGTCATTTACATTCCTTGGCTCATCCTCTTCTTGTGGAGCGACCATGAAAAATTTACCTTCAATGTCTAAACATCGACGGGAAATGCTTTTGCGACTTGTTCGCCATATAGGAGATTGTACACTTAGTACATCATGCTCCATTACGCTCCCACTCGAATTAGATAATGATGGCATCTTCTCTCCAAGTGGTTGCAATTGAGATTAGTTCGAAACAAATTCCCCACTTCTCACATTGCTCCCACTTGGATGAGATGCCCTAGTAAAATCATTATCACTATCCAAGATTTCAAACAAAGAATAGTCTTCACCTATTTCACCCTTTTTCGGAAGTTCATTCACTAAGAATGTGACATCTCGTGATTCAAATTCAGTTACACTTGCACTTTCTTGCTCACCTATAAACACATACCCTTTCGAGTGCTCTCAGTATCTCATGAAGATACTCTTTTTGTCTCTATGGCCCAATTTTCCATACCTATGGAAGGACTCGTGTGTATAGGAAGCACATCCCCAAGGTCTACGGAAACTCAAATCTTATTTTCGACCTGTCTATAACTTATATAGAGTGGAAGTAACTGATTTAGAAGGCACATGGTTAAGTTTTTAGATAGCAATCAACAAAGCTTCACCCCAAAAGGTGATAGTCAAATTAGCATGTGCCTTCACAGACCTAACCATTTCCATTGGGACCTGTTTCTTCTCCCTCTGCAACTCTATTCTGTTGAGGAGTTGCTAGAATAGTCAACTGTCTTTCTATTCCTTTTTCATCACATAATCATCTGAACTGATCAGATAAATTTTCTCGACCTCGATCGGATCCTTTCCTTTTTTCTTTTCTTTTTATTTTATTTTATGAATTTTCTATTAAGCTCAAAAATTTCTCAAAGCAACACATGCCTCAGATTTATGAGAAATCAAATTGACATGTCCGAATCGAGTGTAATCATATATAAATGTGATGAAATAAACAGCCCCATGCCTTGCTCTCACATTCATGAATCGCATATGTCTGAATGGATCAACTGCAAAGAAAATTCAGCTCTCGTTCCTTGTCCAAATGGCTTTCTCGTTATTTTTCCCAGCTAGGTAATGTTCTCAAATAGGCAAATCGACTTTTTCAATATTGCCCAATAAGCCATCTTTAGCTTATCTAAACATTCACTATTGGTCAATATGACACAGCCTAGCATGCCATATATTCACATCATTACAGAAGATGTAAATAGGGAATAACAAACATTCACATTATTGTACTCAACAATCAGCACAATGAAACCATCTAGAAAAAAAATATCTAGAAACATAATAACTTGTTCTCAATGACAAGTCATCACTATCATTATGAAAGTTCAAATTGAAACCAAGTTTAACCAATCCTATCATGGAAACTAAATTCCGTCTAGTTTTTGGAGCATATAACACATCATGTAGGAACAAGATGTGACCACCGCGCATATTCAATTGGCAGGTGCCAATCCCTTTAACTTCAACTTAGGAATTGTTTCCCACATTTATCCACTTTGCTCCATGTGGAACTTGTTGAAATTCCACGAAGGCAATTCTGTCCTTCGCTACATGGTCTGTGGCCCCTAAGTCTACAATCCACAAAGGATGAGATTTAGTTACGAAAATTGAACTGGAGACATAAGTAACACTCTCGAGTGCACAAAGGGTTTCTAACTTCTTGGGCTCACCACAGTCATGAGCAAAGTGACTCTTCTTGTCATAGTTAAAACATTTCACATTTGAGATGTTTTTCTTGAAAGGACAATTTCCTTTCCCATATCGGTTAAACTTCAATTTCTATCCTGAAGAATCTGTTCCCTTGTCCTCCACTTCTTGAACCCACTTTGCCGCTTACGCTTGGAGCACACAGCCGTATTTGAGCTAGAACCAGCATAACAAATGTTGATTTCTGGTTTAGCCGCCAGAATGCGATCCACCTCTAGTTCAAAATAGCGTATATCATCTTAAAAAATATTTACTTTTTATTGTGGATCAAATGGATTTTCATATGCACATAGCTATAAACTAAAGAATAGATTACTGCTTGCACTTGCTGCTCATCAGTCAAAATGTGGCATGCATCTTACAGTTCACTTATCATGTTTGACACACGCCACAAAAGTTATTTCATATTCTGCCCATGAGGCATCATAGAAGTGTCAAACCTTATAGTGATCTGTCTCAACTTGGTGACCAATGTCTAACCAAACTTAGTTTTTAATGCTTCCCACTTGACTTTAGCATTTTCATAAATGCTTGAACTCATGCATAAAACCATTTTTCATACTACTCAGCAACATAATGCGAGCAATAGAGTTCATCTTTTTTCATGCAACAAATGCCTCTTTATACTTTCTATGCTGTGCGATATTTCCATCTTCAGGTTCTTCCATAAGTAGGTTAAGAGCTTTTAGTACTTCTTGCTTTTCTAGCTCATATTCCAATTTTCATAATTTTCGCCATTCAAATTCTCTCCTTTGTCAAGCTCAGCTACAATATTCTAAAATACTGTAGCCATTGTATCTAAACACAAAGTTCTATAGACATGTATTCACGAACTATTAATGCCTAATATTTACGCATCTATTTTATACTAACTAATTACATTAATGAATAATTTCACAAAAGGTCTCAGATTCGAAAGTTTACTATGTTCCCAATCATCGTCTAAGAATCATCGTTTGAAATTACCATTAACATAATCATTTATGTAAAATTGAGTTCATTAAAGTTACTAAAAATTTCTAGAACTCCCCCACTCGAATAAAGATAAAAAATGAAACAATGATCTCCTCATCTTGTAATCATAAAATTGCATGGCATGATTTGAGCTAATAGACAAATAATTCATTCATCGAATTATACTCACATCGTGGAATACAAGATGTAAATAGCTATCAACAAAACGTGCTCTACACAATCTCTATGTAGCTATCCACATGTAAGCCATATTTTGTATTTTTCAAAAAATAGAGAAAAATAGGCAAAAATACTCGAAAAAGGTCCCAAAATACGAGTATCACGGGTTTCATATGTACTTTTTATAAATTTAAATATATTAAACAAGTACAATATCCATACCAAATTGAAGATAATTTAAATATGAACACAACGGTACCTTACATGCCCCCATCGGATCTCGGATGCGCCACTACGCGCCGGTCAAACCTTTTACGTTGACTAGTCAACGGTCGGTCAAAAAAGTCAAGGTTGGTAAAAAAAATATAATTTCTTGAAAATTTGACCAAATTGCAATTTTCAGAAAGTTTGAGGACCAAATGGTAATTTTTTGAAAGTTCGAGGACCAAATTGCAATTTTCAGAAACTTTGGGACCGAATTATAATTTTTTAAAAATATAGGGGTAGAATCGTCATTCTGCAGGTCAAAGGTCAACCGGGTCGAAAAACGGGTCATGGGTCAGGTCGGTACCCAACCCGCTGATGTCAACGTGACGACAGCTACATGGTTGGTGACGGTTGCTGCACCGGACCCCTCCTGTCACGCCCCGACCCTTGGGTACGCGACAACCTTACCAAACGTCTCAGGTCAAAGGGACGACATCCCAGGTATGCGAGCAACCCATTTGTTTTTATCTTGAAGTTAAGCGCACGCGGAATGAACAACAACCCAGATAGCAATAAAAGCAGGGACAGCCAATAGGAGAAACAACAACAGCACAAAACATTTTATTTATATTCAGTTAGCCTAGGGTGAAGTGAACAGATCTATAAGCCCATACTTCAGGGCTGCTTCCTAAGACCAACAAAAAGATACCGAGTCAGGGTTAAGGGGCTAACTACCACAACCAAAAACTAACACCAAAAAGGAACTTCCACAGCCACGCTCGCTCACTGGCCGGGATCACCAGGCTAGCCGTGGTACTTCGGCGAAGTGTCGGGATCCTTCTCGTCCGAGTCAGGATCAAGGTCCACTATCTCCTCGTCTGGTGTATCAAGATCCATCGGGTCCCACGCTCGGATAACTAGGGTCACGGTCAGGGGTCCCTCAAACCCCCGAATCGGCCCATGGAGAGTATCACCATGACGCATGAACCAGGCCTTGAAGAGATGAGCCACTAAGTGCGCCATCCCTTCATCGACCCAGATAGTCGTCACATGCTGCTCCCAAGCATAATCCGAATCTGGGACCGGACGATAGTTGATATAAAAGGACTGGTCGACGGGTACCACAAACCAAACGTGACGTACTGCTATACTATGAGCCTGAAAATTGTTAACAACAACAAATGAGATATAAAATCTCCATGAGTAAACCCCTAAGTCCGATTAGGACGTCGATTCACCTAGGCGGCCTAAACAAGCAACGCAAGAAATCGTGTGACCACACAAACACACCATGCAACCAAACCAGTTTTTACTTCGCATTAGCCCAATGCAGTCACATTCACGAGCAAGCTCAAAACTCGGCTAACAGCCATTTTCATGCTCAAAGGATGCAATTGGTCACACAATTATTAAATTCCAGTTAAACATGATATTCTGCCCTAAGTGACAACTCAGCAGATCCAAGCAATCAAGCACTCAAGTCAACCAGCAATTAACCAATCAGTGTTCAACGTCAGTTAATTACTAACAGGCAATTATCTCGATCTTGACTATGTATCTCCTCAGCAGTTAATTAACCGATCTATTCTAACCACAGTAACTAATCAACTAACCACAGTAATTATCGACTAACCACAGTAACTATCTCACTAACCACGGTAAGTATCTAACTAACCATGGTAACTATCAAATCTAATCCTAAGCGTAATTAACGAACGAATCAAAGATTATGGGTTAACTCACAATGAAGATGGGCGGCGGCGAGTGACGGTGATGGCAGCAACAACGGGCGGTGATGCGACTTCAGCTCGGCTTGAGGTCGCGGACGCGGCTATGACGACGGCGACTGGCGGACAGCAGTGAATAGCGACGGATAGCTGTGGCGGCGATAGTGCTGAGGGCGCGATCGCGGTACGGTGACGACGGTGAACTCGGGGGGGCTATGGCGAGGCAGAACACGGGGGCGACAAACTCGGAAACGACGACCAATGGCGATGAGGGGAGCTGCGGGCCTCGATGAGCTCGGCGGAGCTCGACAGCGGCGAAGTTTGGCATCAACGGAGGTGGACGACGACGACCGACGCGGGGGTAGTAGACGGTCTCGACGGCAGCAGCTCATAGCGACGCGGAGGATCGAGAGAGAGAGGGTGAGGTCGCGAGGCTACGGTGCACGGGTCGGGGTCGTAGGTTGTCGGCGGTGGCAACAACGGCGGGCGGCTCCGGCGTGGCTACGGGTGGCTATCGAGGCGACGGCGAAGGGAGGTGGTGGAAGTGGCCAGTGGTGAGTCGGCCAAAGGTAACGAGAGGGGAAGGGGGGTTGCCGTTGGGTTGGGGGGAATGAGAGAGAGAGAGAGAGAAGAGAGAGAGAGAAAAAGGTGATGGTGATGGGTTGGTGGAGATTAGACAAGGGGCCCACAAATTCAAATCAATATTTATGGCTTTCGGCTTATATGAATAATATCTGAGGATAAAACGGTGATTTGGTAATTCAAGTCTAGTTGGTCATCTGGCTTAGACGATTGAAGGTATTTCGGTCAGACTTAAGCTCGGGCGCGAAGGAATTAGGCGCTCAAATCTATGGCGTAACAAAACCAATTAAATCCTACTGATCTACTCTTCAGGGGCTATCTTGATCTTTCCAAATCAAAAGAATTAGCGTCGGATAATTGTCCCTTAAATCTCGACGATCCAATATTAGTTATTTTTACAAGCCTTGCAAATTTCAGGACATCACAACTCTTCCCTCCTTAGGGAATTTCGTCCTCGAAATTAAAACATTACACGACTTCAAAAAGAAAAGGGTGCTGGCTCTTCATAGCCCCCTCACTTTCCTATGTTACTTCTTCTGTTCCATGATATTGCCAAACCACCTTAACCAAAGGGATCGTCTTATTCTGCAGCACTTGCTCTTTCCTGTCCTCGATCCTCAATGGGCGTTCCACGTATGATACACACTCATCTCCTTCAATTTCTTCAAAACTAAACACATGAGCTGGATCAGGCTCATACTTCCTCAACATCGATACATGGAATACGTCATGCACTTGAGCAAGTCTCGGTGGCAATGTAAGATGATAAGCCAGAGTCCCAATCCTCTCTAGAATCTCAAATGGTCCCACATACTTGGGACTCAACTTTCCTTTCTTGCCAAAACGAGATGTCCCTCTCATAGGCGACACGTTTAGAAAGACATGATCGCTCACCTGAAACTCCAACGGCCTACGCCGCTTGTCGGCGTAACTCTTCGGACGGTTCTGGGATGTCCTAAGCCTCTCTTTGATAACCTTGACAGCATCCAACGACTGTTGCACCAACTCCTGACCAGTGATCTTCCTTTCACCAACCTCGTCCCAACAAACTGGCGTCCTGTAAGCCCTACCATACAACGCTTCGAAAGGTGCCATCTTGATACTCCGTTGGTAACTGTTATTGTAGGCAAACTCGACCAAATGAAGCTGTTCCTCCCAACTACCCTTGAAATCCAATACGCAGGCTCGTAACATATCCTCGAGCATCTGAATCGTCCTTTTAGATTGGCCATTCGTCTGCGGGTGATAAGCCGTACTAAACTACAACTTCGCTCCCAACGCAGTCTGCAAGGTCTTCCAAAAAGTGGCGGTACACCTGGAATCGTGATCCGATGTGACCATCACCGGCACTCCATGAAGACGCACTATTTGACGTACGTACAAATCAGCCAACCTGTCCAAAGCAAAGTCCTTTCGCACAGCGATAAAGTGAGCAAACTTCGTCAATCTATCCACCACAACCCAAATCGAATCATTGCCTCTCTAACTCCTTGGCAAACCTGTCACGAAATCCATCATGATATGCTCCCACTTCCATTTCGGAATCACAAGCGGCTGTAGTAGCCAAGCATATGGCACGTTAGATATTTCGCCACATGCTTGGCTATGTCAGCCTTCATCCACTCCACAAAAAGTACTGCCTCAGATTTTGATACATCTTCGTGCTACCTGGATGAACACTGTAACTGATACGATGTGCCTCCGACAATATTTCCTTCCTAAGACCTTCATCAGCAAGCACACACAAACGTCCTCGAAACTTCAGTATTCCATCCTCGGCTACCTGAAAGTCGGCTTTCCTATTCTTTGAGCCCTCTTGAAGGATTTTCTGAATGGCAAGATCCGTCGACTGCAAGGCCTTAACCCTTGTCTACACCTCTGGCTCAATCCTCAAAGCAACCATCAGACTCGACAGACGGCCTACCTCCAACTTAAACCCTGAATCTCATACTTCCTCCAGGAGATGCCACTCCCAGACCATCAACTAGGTAATTGCTGACTTTCGGTTCAACGCATCAGCAACCTTATTAGCTTTTCCCAGATGATACCAAATCTCGCAGTCGTAATCCTTAAGAAGTTCCATCCAACGGCGCTGCCTCATGTTCAGCTTTTTTTTAGAGAACAGATACCTAAGACTCTAGTGATCAATGTAGACTTGGAACTTTTCTCGGACCAGGTAATGCTTCCATATCTTAAGAGTAAAAACGATCGCTGCTAATTCCAAATCATGCGTCGGCTAGTTCAGCTCATGCGACCTTAACTGATGAGATGCATACGCAGCCACTCTCCCATGTTGCATAAGAACACAGCCTAATCCTTTAAAAGATGCATCGCTATAAATCTCATATCCTCCAGGACCTGACGGTATCGTCAAAACAGGAGTCGTAGTTAGCTTGTACTTAAGCTCTTAGAAACTACCCTCACACTTATTTGTCCACTCAATTCTCTCATCCTTCTTCAATAGACGCATCAATGGCACAGCTATCGCGGAGAACCTTTCCACAAAACATCTATAATAGCCTGCCAAACCCAAGAAACTTCGAACTTCTGTCACTGTCGTCGGCCTCGGCCAATCCATGACTGCATCAATCTTGGTTGGATCCACGGATATCCCATCTCTAGAAATCACGTAACCAAGGAAAGTTACGCTAGTCAGCCAGAACTCACACTTACTAGACTTGGCAAACAGCTGATGCTCTCAAAGGGTCCTCAAAACTGTTCTTAGATGCTACTCATGCTCTTCAAAGCTCCTCGAGTAAACCAAGATATCGTCAATAAACACTATGACGAATCTACCCAAATACTCCTTGAACACCATGTTCATCAAACACATGAAAGCAGCTGGGGTATTTGTTAGACCAAACGGCATCACAGTGAACTCATGGTGACCATAGCGCGTCCTAAATGCCATCTTCGGTACATCCTCTTTCTTTATTCTCAACTGATGATATCCTGTCCGTAGGTCGATCTTGGAAAACATCGAAGCTCCTAGAAGTTGGTCAAACTAATCCTCGATCCTCGATTGCGGATACTTGTTCTTGACTGTCACATGGTTGAGCTGACGGTAGTCGATGCACAAACGCAACGATCCATCCTTCTTCCTCACAAACAACACAAGCTCTCCCCACGGAGACGCGCTAGGACGAATGAATCCTTTGTCCAGCAACACCTGCATCTGCACTTTCAGTTCCTTAAGCTCTGACAACGCCATTCGATACAGTGCCTTTGATATCGGCCCCATACCGGGGGCTAGCTCGACTATAAACTCTATTTTCCTCTCTAGCAGTAATCCAGGCAACTCCTTCGGAAAGACATCAGGAAATTCACCTACTATAGCAACATCCTCCATCTTTGACTCCTCAGCCAACATATCAACAACAGACGCCAAATAACCTTGGCAACCACAATCCAACAATCGAGTCGCTTCCAGCGACGAAACCAAGGGGATCGAGGCTCCCCCTCAGTTCCCAACAAACTCAAAACTAACCCCACCCGGCGGGTTAAATAGAATGGCCTTACGATGATAATTCATCACAGCCCTTTGCTTAGTGAGCCAATCCATACCAATAATGACATCAAAATCAAACATGGTCAGCACAATCAAGTCTATCCTTCCCTTGTGACCATCTACACCAGCTTACAGCCAAGGCAACCTACTGCGGACACTATACTATACATAAGTGGCATAGAAATCTTATAGACTATTCCCAACAGTTTCGTACCCAACCCAGCTAGCTTAACAAACTGCTCAGCAACAAAGGAATGGGAAGCTCCAGAATCAAACAAGGCATAAGCTACTTGATTATGTAAGAGGACTGTACCTGTAATGGTTGACAAATCCCTCGCCTCTTCACGGGTGACAGTATACACCCTTCCTTGCACTGGTGGTTGGTTCTGGTGGTTCTGCGAAATGTTCCCTCGCATCTGACCTCTTTGCTGCATCGGCATCTGCCTTCCCAACTGCCTCTACGGGTAGTCTCTTACCTAGTGGCCATGCTAACCACAACCTAAATAAGCACCTGACCTCCCAAGACATGGGGCTGATCCATGCCTCTGCTTACAAAGCTGGCACACACCGCTGGGGGATACATCAGCTTCCCAACAGCATTCCTCCGATTGGGTGGGATGGAAAACCTACTTCCCACCATCGGCCCCTTGCTAAACCTATGGTTATCCCTTACAGCAGGAGCAAATCGGGATCCAGATGCGGCTGCCCTCTTTGACATGTCATTTTCTACTAGCTGGGCTCTCTCATACAATTCATTGTAATCCTTCAGGTTCAGCGGCACCAGCAAGCCCTTGATCTCCAGCTTCAATCCATCTCAAAACCTCCTTACCCTATCCACAAGGTCTTCAACCATCCTCGGTACGTACTTGGACAACTCAGCAAACTTCGCCTTGTACTGATCCATGGACTACTGATTCTGGCGAAGGCGTAGGAACTCAGCCATCTTCTGTTCTCGCGCACTACAGTCCGAGAAGTACTTCCCATTAAAAGCTTCCACGAAGGCATCCCACATGGGGACCACACCTTTCGGGAAAAGTCCTTCCTTGCGTGGCCTTCCACCATGTGCTAGCGTTACCCTGAAGTTGGTACATAGCCAGTGTCACTTTCTCCTCCTCAGAATACCTCAGCAAGGCAAAGACCTTCTCTAGCTCCTCGAGCCACGAGGTTGCAGCCTCTAGATCACCCGCTCTTAAAAACTTCGACGGCTTGAGCTTCAGGAACTACTCTACCGGCTTGTGCATCTGTGGCCTACCAATCCCATTTCCAGCCAACGGGTCCTCTTGCGAGGCGGCATCAGCAGCAGATTGGTTCCTCACTTGCTGCCCCATCAGATCTCCTAAGGCTTCCAATGCCTACAGTATCCTATCCACTCTAGGATCCTCCTGAGCTGCCCTTCCTTTAGGCCTACCTCTCGAATTACGATCACCCCAAGGCAACACGTAATGAGAACTCAGGACTACAACCTAAAAGAAATCGAACAGCAAACACAAGCACATGGTTTTAATCCTACTAACTATCCCAAACCCAGCATACCTTATCACTCTAGGCCATGACCACACGGTTAAGGCTGACCTTGCTCTGATACCAAAATTGACGGGGATGTAACGCCCCGACCCTCGGGCACGCGATAACCCTACCAAAGTCTCAGGTCAAAGGGACGACATCCTAGGTATGCCATCGACCCATTTATTTTTATCTTGAAGTTAAGCACACGGGGAACGAACAACAACCTAGACAGCAATAAAAGCAAGGACAACCAGTAGGAGAAACAACAAACAACAATAGCACAAAATATTTTATTTATATTCAATTAGCCTAGGGGGAAGCGAACAGATCTACAAGCTCACTCTTCAGGGCCACTTCCTAAGACCAACAAAAAGATACTGGATCAGGGCTAAGGGGCTAACTACTACAACCAAACACTAACACCAAAAAAGAACCTCCACAGCCACAATCGCTCACTGGCCAGGATCACTAGGCCAGCCGTGGTACTCCGACGGAGTCTCGGGATCCTCCTCATCCGAGTCAGGATCAGGGTCCACTATATTCTTGTCCAGTGTATCAAGATCCATCGAGTCCCACCCTCGGATAACTAGGGTCACGGTCGGGGGTCCCTCAAACCCTCGAATCGGCCCATAGAGAGCATCACCGTGACGCATGAACTAGGCCTTGAAGAGATGAGCCACTAAGGGCGCCATCTCTTCATCAACCTAGATAGTCGTCACATGCTGCTCCCAAGCATGATCCGAATCTGGGACCGAACGATAGTTGATATAAAAGGACTGGTCGACGGGTACCTTGAACCTCACGTGACGCACTGCCATACTATGGACCTGAAAACGGTTAACGACAATAAATGAGATATAAAATCTCCGTGAGTCAATGCCTAAGTCCGTTTAGGACGTCGATTCACCCAGGCGGCCTAAACAAGCAATGCAAGAACGATGGCAGATCAATAGCGTACGATGCAGTCCACGCTCTAGCTACCAAATGGATAGGCACGGCCCAGCGGCCAACAGACAATCACATGCAAAATTACCCCGCCTTAGCCCATGCAACAGATATCACATGGCAATAAATCATAAACAGGCCAAAAGCACATAACAAGAACACTCAGCAGCGACTCATGCATAATGCAACAAGCGTGTTCTAGTTATTAACGCAATAGATACTCCACTCTGGCCACAGCACAGCCCGACCGTTAGCACTCTTCCTGCAGGATCGGGCGTCGACCCACTCCGTTCCGGCGACGGCAGCCGATAGCCTTCTCAAGACCCCCGAGACGGACATACTAGGCTTTCCTATAAGGAACTTCAGTCCATCACAAGCTGTGACCGGCATCCGATCAGTCGTATGATTCCGGCCTCTCTGGCACGAACTATCGTGTAATCGATAAGCCTTGTGAATCTGACCCAACCGGCACGGACATATCAGGTGATGGACCCAAGCCAACAACGGTTCCGCCACGGCTCCAGTTACGTTAGGGTGACGCTAAACCATCGTGTGACCACACAAACACACCAGGCAACCAAACCAATTCTTACTTCGCATTAGCCCAATGCAGTTACATTCACGAGTATGCTCAAAACTCAGCTAACAGCCATTTTCATGCTTAAAGGACGCAATTGGTCGCACATTTATTAAATTCCAGTTAAACAGGATATTCTGTCCTAAGTGACAACTCAGCAGATCCAAGCAATCAAGCACTCAAGTCAACTAGCAATTAACCAATCAGCGTTCAATGGCAGTTAATTACTAATAGACAATTGTCTCGATCTTGACTATGTATCTCCACAGCAAATAATTAATCGGTCTATTCTAACCACAGTAACTAATCAACTAACCATAGTAATTATCGACTAACTACAGTAACTATCCAACTAACCACAGTAAATATCTAACTAACCACGGTAACTATCTAATCTAATCCTAGGCGTAATTAACGGCCTAATCAAAGATTAGGAGTTAACTCACAACGACGGCCGGCGGCGGTGAGCGATGACGGCGGAGGCAACGGGCGGCGACTATGCTTCAGCTCCGCTCGAGGTCGCGGATGCGGCTACGACGACGGCAGACGATAGCGTTTCACGGACAACATCGAATGACGACAGACAGCGGCGGCGGCAATGGTGAGGAGGGCTCAGTTGTGGCACGACGACGACAGCGAGCTCAACGGGGGCTACGGCAAGGCGGAACACGGGGGCGATGAACTCAGAAATGACGAAACTACGACCAACCACGGCGAGGGGAGCCACGGGCTTCGGTGAGCTCGGTGGAGCTCGACGGCGGTGGACGGAAGATGAACGATGCGGCGGTGGTGGACGGTCTCGGCGGCAGCAGCTCACTGCGATGGCGAGGGTGGTGGTGGCGCGACACGGAGGACCGAGTGGTAGAGGGTGAGGTCGCGGGGCTACGGTGCATGGGTGGTCGGCGGCGGTAGTAGCTGCGGGTGGCTCCGGCGCGACTGCGGGTGGCTGACAAAGTGGCGGTGAGTGGCGACGACCAAGGGAGGAGGTGGCGGTGGCCGGTGGTGAGTCGGCCAAAGGAAAAGAGAGGGGAAGGGGGGGTTGTCGTCGGGTTGGGGGGGAATGAGAGAGCGAGAATAGAGGAGAGTGAGAGAGAGAGAGAAAAGTTGATAGTGATGGGTTGGTGGAGATTATACAAGGGGGCCCACAAATTCAAATCAACATTTATGGCTTTCGGCTTATATGAATAATATCTAAGGATAAAACGGTGATTTGGTAATTCAGGTCTAGTTGGTCATTTGGCTTAGACGACTGAAGGTATTTTGGTCAGGATTAAGCTCGAGCGCGAAGGAATTAGGCGATAAATTCTACGGCGCGACAAAACCAATTAAATTCTATCGATCTACGCTTCATGGGCTACCCTGATCTTTCCATATCAAAAGAATTCGCATCCGATAATTGTCCCTTAAATCCCAAAGATCCAATATTAGTTATTTTTACAAGCCTTGAAAATTTCAAGACGTCAAACCTCCAACTCGTGGCGGCGTGTACGCCTCCGGCCAGCCACCTCCAGCGACGAGCCACCCATCGAAACGATCATCTCGTCGACATGAGCTTGATGGTATACTTAAATCCCATTTTCACTAAGCAAAATTATGCGAAAAGGCGACGTTTCACCGCTAGTCTAACGCACCCGGAACCATGGTGGCGCGTGTGGCGCATGCGGGCTCTCCCGGCCTCGCCTGGTGACGGGCAACCACTCAAATTTCTAGTCTCGCTGAGCCCGTTTCGTCTACATGTTCGAAAATCATTTTTATTACATAGAAATTCACGAACGAACCTTGAACAGTAAGCTCGAAAATGGGTTTTTCGAGCTCGAATTAACGACAAAACACAATACGATCAGGAAACAAGAACGACTATGCTCTGATACCAATGAAGGGAACGAATCCCAATAACATATATGTACATATACGCAGCGGATTACTCATAGATCAACATGCCCTAGCATCAACTTGTGTGACTGATCGGAGAAGTATATCACGTAGAACGAACATACCTCGATAGCCACAGATTAAGAGCCCCTTAGCGGATGAGAAAGAATCCGAATCCGCCGATCGCTCGTTCTTCGAGAGAAAACCACATAGAGTTTCTTACGATTGAAATTGTAGAACTTCGTACGTTCTGTCCAAGAGAGTATATAATCTGCTCTCTCTCTCTCTTGGAATAGAATAGGAAACTAAATATTCCATGATTCTAATCAATAAAGACTTTCCTTTATTCTGTTTTCGTCTACATGATAACTGATACCAAAGAAAAACACAATTTCCTTTATGGGCCCAATTTTCCAACAGTTATAAAATTTATGCTGCTAGTAATCCAATAATACCAGCTCAATATCCCACAAGACATCGCTCACATAGTGAATATTTGGTATGCAATTTGGCTCCATGAATGGGGAGGGGCGGGCCCAAATAATTAGTCACGTCTTACCGAGCTAGGATAGCATATGGAAATTGCATAGATGGTAACACAATAACTCTTAAACTCTGCCCATTAGTAATTTAACAATCCTAGAAGTCAAATTTTTAAACATTCTTTCACATACATGTTCCTCATCCAAGAGAAATACAATCGGCCTAATCTCTGACAATGAACAAAAATCCCGCCGGCGACAACTCTGGTCAATTTCCGACTGAGGTACTTATTCACTCTATGGACTATATAACTTTAATGCAGTAGTTTTTTTATTTTTATTTTTCCCATACTCCTTTGAACATAATGTGAAAATTTTCAAGTAGGGCTCAAGTGTCCATGAACCTTTAAAGGCTTCTAAATTCATTATAAGTGTCTTGTGCTTCATCTTTGTATGTCACTACAACATGTCTCTCTCTATATATCACTCACAAGATGTTCATCATGATCGGAGGTTTTGATCATTGTACATTGGTGCGCGGTTTTTTGTGTGTTTGGCTGGCTGTTATTCTTTTTCATGGAGTAAACTACGAATTCTATATGAAATTCTATGAATGACGGTAAAGTTTTGATCTTTTGGTGATTGACACAGTGTACTTCGAGCTCGAGATGATAAAACGGTGATGTCGCTTTTCCTTGAAAGTCTTCTCGGCAAGAAAAATGGTAGTAATCTTTGTTGAAAAAAACCCTTAATTGATTTTGAAGCTGACAAAACAATCTATATTCCATAATATCTAAATTAATGCAATGAAATACTTTGTTCTACAGATTGTCCTTTATACATTCAGAAGTAGAGGAATGGTTACACAGGAATTAATCTTGTAAGTGAAACTTAGACGATGTATGGAGAGCTCAGACCTTGTTGCATAAGCTCAGGCTCTGAGGAAGTATTTCAAATGCAACGATTAGATAGATATATTCAAGTCATACGAGATATTATAGTATCACGACGACTAGCAAATCAGGTTGGATTCGTTCTTAAAGATTATCAATCATGAAGATTATTGCTTGTCTATCAACGACGTGGATTAAGGAAGAAGATGATTCATTACCAAAAGGAGAATTCTATCTTTTGGAAACCTAAATCTTGATTGTATGAGCGATCGGATCAATAGGGGATTCCTATCTTATTCTCAACGGCTGCGAAATCCTTTATATACAATCTCATCCAAACAGGAAGCTTGGAGATTGATCCTCTAAAGACCTTGCAACGGTTAGTTTGAAGGTGGAGGAGTATAAGAGGAGACCTCATGACTGAAGAGAGTACGAGAGTCTAGAATAAAAATTTCAAAGTTCAAGAAAGCTTCACTATTTTCAATTCATTCTTGATCCAAACACTATAATACTTAAAGGTTCTTATTCAGAGTGAGTTGAAGGAAACGAATTTCAATTCTAAAACGACGACTAGCAAATCAGGTTGGATTCGTTCTTGAAGATTATCAATCATGAAGATCATTGCTTGTCTATCAAGGACATGGATTAAGGAAGAAGATGATTCATTACCAAAAGGAGAATTCTATCTTTTGGAAACCTAAATCTTGATTGTATGAGCGATCGGATCAATTGGGGATTCCTATCTTATTTCTCAATGGCGACGAAATCCTTTATATACAATCTCATCCAAACGGGAAGCTTAGAGAGTGATCCTCTCAAGACCTTGCAAAGTCTAGTTTGAAGGTGGAGGAGTATAAAAAGAAACCTCAAGGCTGAAGAGAGTACGAGAGTCTAGAATAAAAATTCCAAAGTTCAAGAAAGCTTCACTATTCTCAATTCATTCTTGATCCGAACACTATAATACTTAGAGGTTCTTATTCAAAGTGAGTGAGTGTTAGAAGGGAAGTCTATTCACTTGAGAGTCATAACCAAGCTGCAACATCTGATCTATTCACTAGTGGAATCCAGCCGATTGGCTATCAGCGTGAAGAAGTGGATGTAGGCTTGAACAAAGCCAAACCACTGTAAACTCTCTGTGCAAATTATCTATCCCTTAAAATCCTTGTTATTACACTTGATATTTGAATTGTGCACAGATAGACTGTGAGATCATCTCAGATCTTGCTCTTGATTAGACTCTGAACTAAACTCTGAGCTTGTCTTTTTTAATTTCGCATTATTTTGTAAACAAGTTTCAAAGTCACCTATTGACCCCCTCTAGGTGATAATGCTAGCAATAACAGTCTTTAAACTCTCATTGAAGCTTTTCGCTTGTGTATTTAGTATTAAATTCTTCATTTTGTTTCTATGAATTTTTTGCGCAGAGAGTTATCCTTGTGGATTGAAGGATCTACGCTATACGTGTTTATTTATCCCCTCCGTCTTGACTATTTTATTTTGACTATCTTTACTTAATCAAGATTTTAAAGTAGTGGGCTAATGATATGTGGTTAGTCTAGCTATGCAATAGTCTAGTCAAGTGTTATATATATGCTGAAATGACTTAAGCTTACTATGACATCGATTGTTGCGTGACACATGCGCCTCGTCTTCTATTGGTAGAGTGTAATTATGGATGTCGGTTTATTGCAAAGGGAAATGCTTCCCTGATAGTACTGTCAGGAACAGTACAATCTCAACTGAAGACCCACACACCATCATCGCGTGTTTTGCGTAAAGCACTCATTGATTGCGTGTCTGGCTGACTTGAACAAACTTTGTCTAGCGCGACGATGAAGGCCAAGCCTGCTAGAAACCTATCATCTTTTGCAAACTTCCCAATTTCTATTCCTCTCAAAAGGGGAATTGTTTTGAGTTGTCCTTTCCGATATTTCTAATCCTACTACAACTACACTTGACATGAAATATGATGTCTTCCAATACTTGATCCTCGTTAACAGACTAACTTTGATTGGGAAAGTTCTACGAAAGTTGAGTAAATTTCATCCCATTCTTGATTACTATTCAAATAATGGAAGAAAAGGTAAACGTATGTTAGAACTTGTTAAGTTCTACAAAATCCGGTTAGTATATCGTCTATTTCCCTTACTTTTTGTCATTACAAATCTCTAATCTGTTTTATTGTTTCATCATGACAAAAAGGAAGTGAAATTTATCTGTACTCCTTGATATATGTTCACTAACGTACATGATGATTGATTTAGAACATGAGCTGTTATGCATCTAAAGATATATTCTCTACGTAATACCCTTTTCATTATTATCGCTTTTTTATTATGACAAAAAGGGGGAGAGAATATAGATATGCATATGTGTTGAATATTGAGCTGCGATTATGTTTCTATATATATTTATGCTCAGTCCATCTGCTATCTCCTGATTACATTGCTTGATTATCTTAATGTGGAGATCGTGTTACGTGCTTATTATGCCTTGCTTTGAATTCTTATTTTTGGAAAATAAGTGTATCTCGTTTACTTTTCAAGTATACACAATTGAATATCTTTGAAACTTGTTTGCACATCTGCATATTCAGAGATTATTTTGTCATCATCAAAAAGGGAGAGATTGTTAGGGAAAATCTCCTATGATGTTTTGAAGATGACAAAATAATCAAAGGCTACTAATGTGTTTATTGGTTGAGTAGAACCAGGTGAAGAATCACAAGCCGTTATGCAGATGGTGTATTAACAGAATATCTGAAGGTTACGAGTTATCTATCAATGGTGACCAAGGCATTGGGCGTAGAGGTGTCTACAAGATGGAGGTACCTAAGTAGACGATGAACAAGCCTAGAACGAGAAGTTCGGTAAAGCTTGGAAGGATCTTGGATAGGTAAACAAGCCTAGAACGGGAAGTTCGATAAAGCTTGGAAGGACCTTGGATAGGTGAACAGCGAGGTAGAGCCGAAAATTGCCAATATGCTTGGAGGAACCAGAAGAAGAAGCTCAAGATACTGCATCTGAATTATGCATCTGAAGTTTTGGATATTGCATTTGAGAAGAAAAGTTTATATTGACCTTAGTTGGATGTTCAGACTCAAGGAGTAGTCGTCGCGTACTTGCTTCTAAGATAGTTGAAGTCTAGTATTCAGATGGAGAATTGTGTTGCCTCTGAAGACTTTAGAAGGAGGTTCGTGTTGCCTCTGAAGACTTCAAAACGAGGTTCGTGTTGCCTCTGAAGACTTAATCTCGTAAAGACTTATATGCGAGCATCAACAAGGTTTCTATCAACATCAAACTCAGTGTATCCCTGTTCAGAACCTGCAACTTATTCAGAAGCGGTGATATATGAAGAATTCAGAAACTGCGACTTATTCAGAAGCTGCGATATATTCAGATTCAAGAGACTGCTTCTGAAGTCTGGTTCTGAAGATTGTTCAGAAGCTGCGAGATATATTAATTCCAGATTCTGAAGACCCGCGCCTGACATATGTTGCTGAGGTATTTATGGAAGTTTGTAATCTTTGATTGACATGATTATTCTATAACATGATTGATAGAATATCCTTGATTGGAAATTACCTTCCATGGGACAAAAACTTCCATATTTGAAGAACTCCACTTATGGAAACCGAAGATTGAGTTGTATGGGCAATTGAATCTGAGGGGTTCAGATTCAGCACTAACAGTCACCAAATCTCCCTAGATACAGTCTCGTTCAATCAAGATTGCTGGCGTCCAATCAGCGATTGAAGAGGGATCCTTTGAAGACCTGTCCAATGGCTAGTTTGGAGGTGAAGGAGTATAAAAGGAGATCCATGGTGCTACTACGGTGTAAGATCAGAATCAGCAATTCCAAAGTGCTAGAGTTATTCAGATTCATACTTGTCTCCTTGAGCTTAACGTTATAATCTTTGAGAGGCTTTGTAAGAGTGATTGAGAGAGGATAGTGTGATCTATCAAAGAGAGTATCATCACTTGTTGTAAACCTCCATTGATTCATCTAGTGGAATCCAGCCAATCGGCTGTCAGCGTGGAAGAGTGGACGTAGGCTTGATCTAAGCCGAACCACTATAATCGTCGTGTGCAATATTCTCTATCTCTAAACTCTTATCATTGTGTTTGATAGAATATTGCATGCTGGTGTTTATATTCAGAATTTGCATACTCATGTTCAGAATCATAAGCTGCGCATATTTAGATTCAGATTCCATTTTGACTTGATTCTTTTAATTCCACATTTGCTAGTCAAAATTGTTTTAAATCACCTATTCACCCCCCTGTAGGTGATATTGCTAGATCCAACAATTGGTATCAGAGCTTGGTTGCTCATTGTTTTGAAGTGTTTTACTTCAGAGCTAACGATCTATCATGTCTAGCAATAATTTCACAGGAACCAGTGTTGCACATTTCTGCAACAAACCACCCTATTTTGACGGGAAAGACTACAGTATGTGGTGCAATAAGATGAAGTGGTTCTTCAAGGCTGTCGACAATCTGATGTGGGATGTTGTCACTAAAGGAGTAAATCCTACCACTACTGCAACTTCTCGAAATGGGAACAATGCTCCTGCTCCTACCCTATCAGAAATTGAACGATCCAGAAGACAAGGACTTGACTCTAAAGCTGTTTATTCTCTCTTTTGTGCTTTATCTTCTGCTATATATAATCGTGTTGTAGAGGAAGAATCTTCAAAAGCTATATGGGATAGACTCCATGTCACCTATCAAGGAACCGACAGAGTCAAGGAGACTAATCTCAGCATACTTCTAAGTGATTATGAAGCTTTCAAAATCAAACCAGATGAAACGATTGCTGAGATGATTGATAGATTTCAAATATTGGTCAGTGGTCTTGCTCGGCAAGGTGCTCCTATTTCTGAACCTATGCAGGTTCGAAAGATTCTTCGAGGACTAACAGATGATTGGAATTATATCAAACCGTCCATTCAAGAATGTCAAACAATCAGACCATTATCCATTGACGAACTTGTTGGGACTCTACAGTCGTATGAGACAGAACAAGTCAACAAAGAAAAGAATACGAAAGGTAAGAAGTCGATTGCTTTAAAATCTAACATTGATTCTGATGATTCAGATTCTGAAGATGATGAAGAGATTGCTCATATGGTAAAGAAGTTCAGAAAAATAGCTAAGAAGGGAAGAAAATTCAAAGGGAAGAAGCCATTCAAACAAGCCGAAAAAAGAAAACCTTCAACGATAGAGAAGAAGGTAAGGACGTAAATTGTTTTCAATGTAGGAAAAAGGGACACATAAAGCCAAATTGTCCACTGCTAAATAAAAGGAAAGGCAAGTACGAAAAGTCCAAAAAGGCTTTGAAAGAAGAGACTTCGAGTGATACTGAATGCGAAGATAGCGATGATGAAGAGCTCGCACATATCTGTTTAATGGCTGAATCTGATTCTGAAGAAGATGAGGTGATTTTCTCAAATCCTATTCTCGATGATGAAGATCCTTTTGAAGAGTTATGCGTGGAACACGAAAATGCATTGAATAAGATCTCTGAATTGAAAAAGGAAGTCTCTAGATTGAGACAGCAAAATGTTACGAATGAGAAAATGATCGTTGATCTGGAAAAGGAAAATTCCTCTGTTAAGGAAGAGAAAGATAATCTGCAAAAAGAGAATAATTCTCATAAGGAAGATGTTCAAAAGATTTGCAAGAAATTTTCTCTCGGCTCAAAGACGTTAGAGCACGTTCTCTCAATACAAATGCCGTACTACAACAAATCCAGTCTTGGCTACGAAGAGGTAAGTGGAATCAAGAATGATTTTCCGAAGGTCAAGGAGTGATTCAGGCGCAAGTCTTCAATCCAACATTATAGAAATCACTTCGGTAAGCATTTTGTCAAGCCTATTGGATTTCATTATTATAATTGTTCGAATTGTGGTGATCCTAATCACAATAAGCAACAATGTCCACATGATTGGAAGAACTCCAAATCAATCAATTCGAGATTTGATGCTTTTTCTAACAGAAATGGACCCAAGCTCATTTGGGTACCAAAGAAAAGATGAGTTGTTTTTCTTGCAGGGAATAAAATAGAAGAGAAAGAGAAATCGGTATGTTGTTGTATTTTCAATTTGCTTTGCGTGCATACTTCATTTATCTAAATTCTTATTGTACTTGATATTGTGCTTTGGTTGATTCGATTTTTTTTATGACGTATTCGTTAATTAGATGTGCTTGAAATATCTTTTAGAAAGAATCGTGTGATGCATTTTTGTGGTTCGTGAGATGAGATTAAGCGATTGATTGATATCTTGCTTGGAGATAATGCAATTTATTTGATTGATGCTCTCTGATCTTATCTCGCTTTGAAAAATTTTCTTTCAATAGATATCTTTATGCATGATATTATGGTTGATATCTTCTTTTTTTTGAAAGAAAGATTTCGGATTATTGGACCTCTTTTATCCATTTTGATCTTGTCACGTTTTGCAAAGATAAAATATTTTTAAAGGAGATATTATTTGAATCAGACGTCATCTTGATATGGCATGTTGTTTTGCATCGTTAGTTGTGCTGCAAAGAGAGAATCTTACGAGATATTATTTGATTGGGCATATTGTTAGAATAATAATATTTCTTTTATGCCATTAAGGAAAGAATGTTTTGAAATCTATAAAGTTTCCTTATTTTTACTCTAACGTAAAGGAAAGGATCCATGTACGTGGATACCAAAAAGGAAAGGAGTTTATTGCAGGATTTTCTACAAGGAAAGATTGATTGCAAATCAACGAAAATCTTAGTGCAATCAAAGAAATCTCTCAAAGAAAGATTGACAAGGATCGTATTTTTCTCCGCAATTCAAAGGAAGAATCTGAAGAAAGATATTTGGAAAGTTTGATCCGAATATTGGAGGAAGATTTCGCACTATTTTGGAAGGATCAGAAATTCTCCTCTTCGCTTACAACTCTCGCAAATCATTGAAGGCATAGTAAAATATATTGTGCAAGCCCTTAGAGTATCATGTGAAAGGTTAAGTAATTTCTTCATTGAAATACTTGAGATGCTTATAATTACTACTCTGTTTATTTGAAAGGGGCATGATTTATTACGTGAGATATCATATCTTTAATGCAAATTTATGCAAGAAGTTTGTTGAGTTTATGCAGATTAAATTCGAGACGAGCTTGATTAAAGTAAATCGTCTTTCTTGAATCTCAAGAGCAAATGAATGTTAAGAATTTTGCTGCCTCTGAACAACCATTAAAGAAAAGACCGATGAGAAGAATGAGGAGTTCCAGACATTTCAGAGACTACTGTTATCACTAACCAGCATATGATTCTTGAGATCCATGAAGTTCATATTTAGAATCAAGGAGAGTTCAGAAGAAAAAAATTCATTTCTCAGACACAATGGGAGTTAGAAAAAGTGCACAAGGATGACATTATTGAGGATAGTCAGATCAGTCCTTGCATCCTCAAAGTTGCAATTGAAATGGAAATCGCAACACTCAAGCATCTCCACCATTTTCTAGCTGCTCAAAGAATATAATGCTGCTACAAAGAAAAACATCCTATTCAACTGGCGCAACTCGGCGATAAAGGTTACTCGCAAAAGCTGTCTTGATGACAGGGGGAGAAAAGAAAGAAATGATCAGATTCAGGAGGAGATCATTGATCAGATTCAGGAGGAGATCATTGATCAGATTCAAGGGGAGATTGACACTTAGGTTCAGAAGGACCTCAGTCAGAAGGACATGAAAAGCTGCAAGCTTCTGTACAGCAAAAGATGGTGAAAACCATTATGCTGCCCTACATCCCTGAAAGCTATGCTTGAATAAGTTTTGATTCTGAAGGAGCTTTGAACAAGCATGGGAAAGTTCTACGAAAGTTGAGTAAATTTCATCCCATTCTTGATTACTATTCAAATAATGGAAGAAAAGGTAAACGTATGTTAGAACTTGTTAAGTTCTACAAAATCCGGCTAGTATAGCTTCCATTTCGCTTACTTTTTGTCATTACAAATCTCTAATCTGTTTTATCGTTTTATCATGACAAAAAAGGTAGTGAAATTTATCTATACTCCTTGATATATGTTCACTAACGTACATCATGATTGATTTAGAACATGAGCTGTTATGCATCTAAAGATATATTCTCTACGTAATACCCTTTTCATTATTATCGCTTTTTTATTATGACAAAAAGGGGGGAGAGAATATAGATATGCATATGTGTTGAATATTGAGCTGCGAATATGTTTCTATATATATTTATGCTCAGTCCATCTGCTATCTCCTGATTACATTGCTTGATTATCTTAATGTGGAGATCGTGTTACGTGCTTATTATGCCTTGCTTTGAATTCTTATTTTTGGTAAATAAGTGTATCTCGTTTACTTTTCAAGTATACACAATTGAATATCTTTGAAACTTGTTTGCACATCTGCATATTCAGAGATTATTTTGTCATCATCAAAAAGGGAGAGATTGTTAGGGAAAATCCCCTATGATGTTTTGAAGATGACAAAATAATCAAAGGCTACTAATGTGTTTATTGGTTGAGTAGAACCAAGTGAAGAATCACAAGCCGTTATGCAGATGGTGTATTAACAGAATATCTAAAGGTTACGAGTTATCTATCAATGGTGACCAAGGCATTGGGCGTAGAGGTGTCTACAAGCTGGAGGTACCTAAGTAGAAGATGAACAAGCCTAGAACGAGAATTTCGGTAAAGCTTGGAAGGATCTTGGATAGGTAAACAAGGCTAGAACAGGAAGTTTGATAAAGCTTGGAAGGACCTTGGATAGGTGAACAGCGAGATAGAGCCGCAATTGCTAATATGCTTGGAGGAACCAGAAGAAGAAGCTCAAGATACTGCATCTGAATTATGCATCTGAAGTTCTGGATATTGCATCTAACAAGAAAAGTTTATATTGACCGTAGTTGGATATTCAGTCTCAAGGAGTAGTCGTCGCGTACTTGCTTCTAAGATAGTTGAAGTCTAGTATTCAGATGGAGAATTGGGTTGCCTCTGAAGACTTCAGAAGGGGGTTCGTGTTGCCTCTAAAGACTTCAGAAGGAGATTTGTGTTGCCTCTGAAGACTTCAGATGGAGGTTCGTGTTGCCTCTGAAGACTTAATCTCGTGAAGACTTATATGCGAGCATCAACAAGGTTTCTATCGACATCAAACTCAGTGTATCCCTGTTCAGAACCTGCAACTTATTCAGAAGCGGTGATATATGAAGAATTCAGAAACTGCGACTTATTCAGAAGCTGCGATATATTCAGATTCAAGAGACTGCTTCTGAAGTCTGGTTCTGAAGATTGTTCAGAAGCTGCGAGATATATTAATTCTAGATTCTGAAGACCCACGCCTGACATATGTTGCTGAGGTATTTATGGAAGTTTGTAATCTTTGATTGACATGATTATTCTATAACATGATTGATAGAATATCCTTGATTGGAAATTACCTTCCATGGGACGAAAACTTCCATATTTGAAGAACTCCACTTATGGAAACCGAAGATTGAGTTGTATGGGCAATTGAATCTGAGGGGTTCAGATTCAGCACCAACAGTCACCAAATCTCTCTAGATACAGTCTCGTTCAATCAAGATTGATGGCGTCCAATCAGCGATTGAAGAGCTATCCTTTGAAGACCTATCCAACGGCTAGTTTGGGGGTGAAGGAGTATAAAAGGAGATCCATGGTGCTACTACGGTGTAAGATCAGAATCAGCAATTCCAAAGTGCTGGAGTTATTCAAATTCATACTTATCTCCTTGAGCTTAACGTTATAATCTTTGAGAGGCTTTGTAAGAGTGATTGAGAGAGGATAGTGTGATCTATCAAAGAGTGTATCATCACTTGTTGTAAACCTCCATTGATTCATCTAGTGGAATCCAGCCAATCGGCTGTCAGCGTGGAAGAGTGGACGTAGGCTTGATCTAAGCCGAACCACTATAATCGTCGTGTGCAATATTCTCTATCTCTAAACTCTTATCATTGTGTTTGATAGAATATTACATGCTGGTGTTTATATTCAGAATTTGCATACTCATGTTCAGAATCATAAACTGCACATATTTAGATTCAGATTCTATTTTGACTTGATTCTTTTAATTCCGCATTTTCTAGTCAAAATTGTTTTAAATCACCTATTCACCCCCCTCTAGGTGATATTGCTAGATCCAACAGAAATATTCAGTAATGAGTTCTGATGAGTGAGTTATTGTAAAGCAGAGGTTTGTGCCATTTCGGGCATGAAATCGACCGAGCAGACCTCGTAGAACCAGGGGTCTTGATTTGGTGACGAATCTTTTAAGAATAACCTGCTGGCCTTGCTCATTGTCTTGTCGAGTGAGTAAACAAGTGCTGATCAATCTAATTATTCAACCTCTTTTCACAAGTTGAAGATGCACACGTTCAGGTCATCTAAGAGAGCTACCTTGAAAGTTGATAATCAACCTCGAGTTCTTCATAATATGTCGAGATCCATTTCTGATGTTGGAAAGGTTCAAGCGATTAAAGAATGAGGGAGGAGATCTCATATCACGCCAAATAATCGATGAAAGAACGAGGTCGTGGAGATACCCGGCTTTGTGACTAGAGACCCCAGCCTGGCACCGCCTAAGAGGCGGCCACACTTGATGGTCGCGACCGTCGGAGAGGCAGCTCGATGCGGGGGAGAGTCGGTGGTTGTGGAAAAAACCTAGTTCTCCTCATGTCTGCTCTATTGATAAATCCTGTCGGTGGTTGTGGAAAAAACCTAGTTCTCCTCATGTCTGCTCTATTGATAAATCCTATCCAAGTTTATTCCACCCCTTTAGGATTTTTTATATTCGGGTTACATCCCCTTTATCCTATCCGGAATAGCTACCAAACACAGGATATAACAAAACATATCCTGAAGACCAAATGCAGCCTAAAAGAATACAGAGGATGCTGAAAGGTGGGACCCACAATTGTTTGGAGAGTTTTAACCGAACTAGGAGTGAAAAAAGCGCTGTGGTAATGTATATTAGTCAACCTATTATATTAGTAGTTAGATATTCGGTGTGTTTATTTTTACAATTCGTAATTGCGACAATAGAGCAATGTCCCTGCAGTGATATGCACAATCCTCTGTAGGGTGTGCAAAAATACATGGAATGATCTAATCATTAGCGGTTATCTTTTGAATAGATAATTCTAAGTCATTCAATATAAATTTTCCGACTAGACAAATGGCCAATCTAGATATCGATTTGGAATTTCTTACATGTATTTGATCTGTGTTCTTTCGACATACTGATGTTGGTGTCACTGCTTGGCGATAGCGATGAGGACGTCGAACGTAGACACGCACCGCATGCCGTTGCAAATGGAGTAAGAGATCTCGACATGTGTTCATCACTGAATCTAGTGATCGGCCGCCAAACGTTTACGATGATAGATCTAATCTTAAGAGATGAGAGTGTGCGCTTAGCTGGAGACTATGCTTTGTTATTTGCTTTTTGGCATTTGCTTCATTTTGCAGTTATTTGGGATTTACTAGGCTTGAAAACCTTTTATGTACCTCTCAAATATTATTTTGATTATTAGATGAAATCTTTATTCCGAAAAAAAAATATCTAAAAAATTTTCTAAAATTTCTTAATAGGAAAGTCATTAGGTATTTCAACTTCCATACAAGCTTCTCATTCTATTAATTGTCTTTAACAAGCTTTTCTAAAGTTCTCCGAGAAGCTCCGTCTCGTCTTCGAGGGGAAAAAAAATCATAGCACTCCATATTTAATTTGACTAAAAAACTACTCACTTAATGTTTGAGGAATTCAATAATTTCATGCTATAGTGCAGCTTCCTCTGATCATTAATTACAGGGTTGGTATTTTTTCTATATCTATATGCATGAAACGCAGGTAAACATACCATGCATACCCTCATTTTTTGTTTTGGCCATATTTTGTGGGCAATAAATCATGGGCTTATCGAAGGATGTAATAATTTCCCTGCAATATGTGTTTTTTAAAATAATCGGCCAATGATGGGTATCACAGTAACTATTATGAACATGCTCATTTTTGCTTCTCCGACCACTAGACAACCATATTAAGTACATGGCACAAGTATAACTCAGCAAAAAATATGTGTGAAATCGATCGATATAAGAAGCAGCTTGCTGATCCCATATATAGCCCGACAAAATTGTACATATAATAATTGCTTTGAAAGATATTAATCACTGAAACTCATTCTAGAGATTTCGTATAAAAGGAAAAGAACCTATAGGATATTGACTCCACTTGTTAATTAATCAAACAACACAATGGTTTTTTTTTATCACTTTAAGTCTTTAAGGACTTCTATTTTTTTATTTAACGACTTCTATTTGAAAATAAAGATATGCACAAGAAATCATAATTATAAAGAAAAATATGTTGACCCATCATATCATTGGCTTTATTTTATGCGATGATGTCATTGATTCAATTATTCTTCACCTATGTTGTGAAAATGCTTTATGTTCAATTCACAAATGATAAATGTTCTAAAATTTACTCTATCAATAATTAAATAAAACCATCTCAACATGCTGCGAGGCACACCTCACATATATTTGGTATGTAATTTGGCTCCATGACTGGGGAGGGTGGGCTCACATAATTAGCCACTCATTACCGAGCTAAGAACGTCACGAATGGAAATGGCATAGATGGTAAGGTAAAAAGTCTTAAAACTCTGGCCATTAGTAATTTAAGGTGAAATAAAAATCTGTTGGTCAAAACTTTGTTCTCTCAGTTTGCATGTCAATCATGAGTGAAGAAAAGCAAAAGAAGTTTTTTCTTAATAAAGTACTGTATCGATGTCAAAGCTTTGTTTCCTTAGAGGGTTTTATTGATATATGTGGATGAGCAAGAGGTTGACTTCAATCCTTCATAAGGCTAAAGAGGCTTGTTGCGCCCTCTCGTAAGAAAATGGTGTCAAGGATTGGCATCGTAGAGAGATTGGACTGTATTGCAAGGAGAAGCCTTCTCATCCCAGGCTGCATTACATAGTATAGAATGTTATTTATCTTCTTTTCAGCGGTCATGTGGTCTTGTAACGACCCGAATTTTCCAGCTGCTTAAGTTACGAGTAGATTAGTGTGCTCATCGGACTCGAGTCTATAGTAAATGAGATTTGAGTGGATTATTTGAGCTTAATAAAATTTTTGGGAGCACTATGTATTTAATTTGGACCCCGTAGAGCTAGATTTGTGCGAAATCGGAACAATCAGGGACAAGCATGACACGTGTCACCGCCAATGACACATGGCAAGGGGCTGCCACTTGGCAACCCCCTTGGGTGACTCAGCCCCTAAGAACCGACTCCCCCTCCCCTGTATTTCTTCCCATCTCCTCCCTCTGCATTCATTCTCTCTTCCTTCCCTTCCCCAACGACACCTTCTTCTTCTTTCTTCTTTGTGGACACTGCCGAAGCTCCTCTTCCTCGCGTGCGTGGCCGACGACGCCACAACTCATAGACGGCGGCCGATGGAGCTTCAAGCCCTCGTGCGCAGTCCTCGACGTCACCCAATTCTCTCTCTTTCCCGACGGTGACTCTTGTGCGCGCAAGCAAGAATAAGGTGTCGGTTGAGCCGTCCGAGCTGCGATTTGAGCTCCGTCTTCTCGTACAGCAATCTGAGGCAAGTAGTCTACTATTCCTTACCGCTAGATTAACTCTTGTCTGCGAATTGAGGTAATCGGTGTGGATTGGTCGCGAGACGTATCTGTTGCGAACTAAAATTTGGAAATTCCGGGTTAATGGATTATCAGATTAATTATGTAATTAACCTAAGTCGGACTCTCCCAAGCCCTACCAATTTGTAACTTAAGGTTCAATATTTAACATACAAAGATTTTCAATAGGAGTCGCCATTAATCGCTTTTGATAGGCCGATTAGAAACCTAAGTAAATTAGGAAAGAACAAATTTACTTCTATAAACCAGAGATTAAGAGTTCGGGGACTTAATTACGCTAGATTATTCTAACGCCCTTTCGGTACCATTTTATTTCATGAAATTTTTTGTCAAGCAACATTAATTGATTTTGACCTAAGTCACTAACAAAGGTTGTCATGCGGATGCACAATCAATTAATTAAACATCTAGAAGTCAATATAATCAAGGGAGCATGTGCCACACAAATTATTTCTTTTTTAATTTTTTTCGGTTTTTTTAGATGAATGCATATGATGCATGAATTCTATCCTAAATGATGCAGTGTCATGGTTTAAATGCAAAGCTAAGCTAAATGGCGTGCAAATATATGAATAAGACTAAGGTTTAATTAACGAAGTTACGTGCAAATTAATTAAAACCTAAACATGCAATTCTATATGAAGTCTAAACTAAAATGCAACCTAATATGACATGGGAAAGATGAAAGACATGGCAAAAAAAAATTGACATGGAAAGGATGTTTTTTTTTTATTTTCGGATTTATTTATTTCCTAAAATAGAACTATGTCAAAACAATGTTTATCTTGCATATTTTATAGTTTAAATTAGCCTAAACCCTAACATATTGAAGATAGATTATTTCAAACATGAAATTATATTTAAACATGCAAATTATATCCTAGAATGCAATCTAGCCTAATTATATACAAAAAGGATTGGATACTAAAAACTCTACATGATGCTAAATTTGAGATATGCAATTTTTAAATATGGAAAATGAAAGAATGCAACCTTTTTTTAGAATTTTCGAGATAATCACATCATGCGACGGATATATTCTAAAAAAATAACAATCAAGCAATTCAAATCAAATTAGGAAAGTGAATATGCCAATCAATTCAATCAAGAAAGTGATATATCAATTAATTTTTGGAAAAAATATTCATGAATATTTAAGTCAATCTTTAATCCGTAATCATACGGTTAACGATTGAACTTAAATCCTTGCCTGATCGAGTATTCCATCAATAATCCTAAAGATGGACTTTCTCGATCATGTGGCAAATTGCGGATTAGGAAAGTTTCCTAATCAACCTGAATTTTGAAAAAATATCCACTTTTATGCAAGATATGCAAAATATATTCAAATAGGCAAGTGAATTATTTCGATTCAATTAAGATAAGAAATATTTCATCATCCGATGAATATTCTATTTCCGAATTTGAACTTCGGACCGGTTGTGGATCGTGGACCGGTGGATTTGCGGATCGATCGGACCGGCTCGATGATACTCAGCGACTTACGAATCGTTGGTGAGACTTCGATGGAGCTTTGGCGTCAGTACGAGATCAAGGTGGTGCTCGTGGAGATGCCCACTTCGACAGCCCTCGCCGCCACTGCCCCACCATCGCCGTAAGAAGATAATACGTCAGTCCAGTTGGTTGGGTCCTTCAGACAAATAAAGAAATAATACTACAACCTTGGAAGGCAAAGTTAGACCCACAAAATCTCCAAGAACACCAAAGACCAAAACAAAAACAATACGATTCCTTACTTTTGTGGTATACAACACCCACATTGACATGGCCCGGACACCTCGGTTATAAAAAAAAAAAAACATCCACATTGACATTACCTCGTAAGCTGAGCATGAAGAAAACACGGTGTTAAAACTTACAAGAGATTTATCCCTTGAAATTGATCCCTACACAGTCTACATATACAATCTCATAAATATATCATGAGCAGCTAGTCACTCAAGTTCTTCATCAGGCTATTTGGTTCAATGCTATGAAGAACTCTTGCAGCGAAAATGACTTATCTTTGCTCGTGGATTAAGCGGTACCATCGCCTCATCTTGCTAGAAATTGAACCATCTTTCCTCCCCCCGAGTGGCTTCAGTTGGTCAATTGTCCGCTACCGTTTCACATAATTCAGTCACAAATTAGATTATAGGACAAGTTGATGATGCACTCTTCACGCTATGGTCATTTGCCCAGTCTCTTTAATGCTTTATTCTTCTTAATTTTTCTTCTTCTTCTTTTCGACGCTTGACGCACGGAGTTCCACAGATAATTCTTCATGGTGTTATAAAAGGGTCGAAGATTCTTTTCAGCTACAACGAATGCAACAACTCTAAAGTAGGCAACTGATCGTACTTCGATTTATTTCTCTTTCTGTTCAGTCCTGGAGTTGAAGAGGACAGTAAGAGTTGACGATTTATATGGTAACTTGTCTCTATGTTGAACCGTGCAGTACGTTAGTCCCAGCAAGTTTGACCGCCATGCTGGAGGGAAGACCAAGAAGCCATATTCTTATATCTACTTTGAGAATGGCAAGACCATCGACCAAGTTTGTCGGGAGCTGAGGGCCTCTCCCATGGACCTGCTTTTTCATCGGCTTCCGAAAATTGCAGGTTCCGCTTTTGGTTGGCTAACCTTTAACAATTGGAAAGGTCATTCTGATCTCTACTCCTCTCGAGCAGCACCGCCCCCGATTAACATGAGGAGCTCCTTGCAACAAGATCATAGAAAATGGAAAATTTATTTTAACAATCGTGGCATATTCCAGCCAATTAAAAGAGAGATTTGTGATAAAAGTTCAGGATAATGTTGGAACTCCATTGTTGACTGACCTTGTCCAGGTCCGATCCATCAGAAGGTTGTGTTACATTGGAAACCGCAACTGGACCAGCAGGTTCTGTATGGGGCTCCTCGGAAGAGGCTTCTTTTCCCTGCGCATCAGCTTGCCCATCATCGACTGACTCGCTATTATAATCACTATTTCGCATACCTGTACTTGAATCCCCATAAGTTATTTTCCTGCTACAAGAACAGAGACTCCGAAGTGAACCAGCATTCATTAAGTAAGATCGATCAGCTAAATGGTGAAAACAAAAGACTCACCTGCTGGAGCTCGAAAATGGTATAGGGAGAGTGCTAGGCTCATTAAAATATAAAACTCCATGGAGAGGTTTTCCATCTATGACAGTTTCCATGATATATCGATTTCCAAAATTCTCCGTGACTCTCGCCTGAAACATTGACTTGTCTCGGACGGCTTCTGATTGTGTGAACGGCTAACTATGAGAACCTGCATTCGAGTCCATAGCTACTTATGATTTGGCACATACAAGCAATTAAAAAAAAAAGTATCACGATCATAATCCCACGATTTCTAGCTAAGTGAAAACTCCAGCGGCAGATCTATACCTATATATAATAGCAAGGGAAAACATGTAAACCAAGCACTTGGCTTCTGCTTCACGGAATTTTAATTACTTGACAAATTCTACGGCAGCACGGAGATTTCTCTAGACATTTTTGAAGAATATTTCCTGATTTTGAATTGAATATGGTGATTTGGTATTGAATATGATGATTTTGTCAGTTAATGAAATAAAGATTTTACACGGAAAGAAACCTACAATGAGATCGAATCCATTAACTTTAAGTAAAAACATAGATTTGACCAAAAAAGTAAAATACGTAGCAAATACCTAGAGGTCACCTAGATCTTGGTACCCTAGGGGTGAGCCTTAGGCAGCGGTAAAAGGTTGCTCCATTGTGACCTAAGGTAGCAAGTTCGACTCACGAAAATACCCTCTCTAGAAACTAGGGGTATGGCAACATACATGAACTGCAATAAAATGGTATGATCTTTCTAATTTTGGTAGTCGTACGATTTAGGTCGCCAGAATTGGGAACCCAGTCAACCCCACCTCATGCTCATTCAATGAAGAGATATTACATGAACATGGTATAAAGCATATGTAACTAAAGAAGACTGTTACCTTCCCCCAACTACTTCTTTAAAACGTACTACTATTTCTATGATCTCGTTGCAAGGAGTATTTGTCTAGCGTTATCACCTAAAGGGGGGGTGAATAGGTGATTTCAAAGAATTATAGAAATCAATACGAAATATAAATAGATAAGCTCACTGTCACACCCCGAACCCCGGGCGCGCGACCATCCCTTCCAAACGTCAGGTCAAAGGATGATATCCCAAGCACATCATCGACCCATTTATTTTTATCTTGTAATTAGGCATAGGTGGAAGCATCAACAACCCTAAGACCCAAGTCCACAGGGATAGGCAAGTAGGAGATACAACAAACAACAGCATTTTATTCATAAACTTGATTAGTTTGCAGAAAAGCATCTATTACACAAGTCCACCTTTGGACCGATCCCTAAGACCCATAAAAAGATACCGGGTCGGGTCAGGGGCGAACTACCACCAACAACTACCATACAAGGTAGACCTCCAAAAAGCTCCTCCACAGCTCAACTCCCACTGACATCCCGAAAACCTGAAAGGCGATCAGCCAAAGTGCATGAGATATGAATCTCAGCGGGTCAACGCCTAAGTCCGATTAGGACGTTGATTCACCCAAGCGGTCCAACAAATCTAGCGAACTAAACTCAACGTCAGAAAGACAACCACATGAAATGTACCTCGTCTTGAGCCATACAACAGATATAACATGGCAGGGAATAAACAACAAATCAATCACTCAACCAGAACATTTAGCCAAAGATCACGCACAATGCAACAAGCGCGTTCTGGTCATCAGCAGCCAAGAGATACTCCACTCTCGCCGTAGCACAGTCTCACTGCTAGTACTCTTCCGGATTAACCGGGCGTCGTCCTACTACGTTATAGCGACGGCATCCGATAGCTCCCTCAAATTTCCTAAGGCGAGCATATCAGGAATCATTCCAGGAGGGACTACGGACCAACACAAGTTGCGACCGGTATTTAATCAACCGTGGTAATCCGGACTATCCGTCGCCGGCACGGACTGACAAGCAACCAATAAGCCGTGGAATCCTGGACGGTACGTCATCAGCACACAGACTTATTAGGTAGCGACCCATGCTAACAAGGGTATCGCTCGTGTCCCCAGTTACGTTAGGGTGATACAATCAAACCGTCGCATGACCCCGCATACATCACAGGCACTCAAGCCAATTCTCATTCTCAATGCAATCACACTCACATCATGATCAAAACTCGGCATGCGGCCATTTTCATGTTCAAAACCACAATTGGTCACGCGAATATTCAATTTCCATTAAACATGGTATTTCGACACTAGTGTGATCATTCAGCAATTAAGCGCAATCAACACTCAGTCCGATCCACGATCATACGCCAATAAATATTAGGCACAGTAAAACAGACAATTAACCATGGTAACTATTCCACCTAACCATGATTAATTCAACTAGCCACAGTACCTAATTAATCTACCACAGTAACTACTTAATTTAACTATGGTAACTGCTTAATCTAACCACAGTTAACTATCTAACCACGGTAACTATCTAATTAACCACGGTAACTAACTAATTAACCTATTAAGTGTAATTAACTTCTTAATCATGGATTAGGGGTTAACTCACTTTGACACTGGCGACGACGGTTGGCGGCGACCGGTAGTGAGCGGCGGCGGCTTTCGGCGAGCGGCGGTGGTCTGGCGGAAAATTCCGGCGAATGGTCCTACGGACTCGCCTCAACGACGTGAACGCGGCTACGGCGACAGTTTACAACGAAGACACTCGGACGACGGCGAACGGGCAAGGGCAGTGGTTGTGGCGACGAAGGCGGAGCTTGAAACGAAGCGGAACGTGCTGGTTCTCCACGACCAGCCTCTGTTCTGACTAAATACACGAAATTCCAGCAACTTCCTGGACAAAAAGTCCTCAGATCCTTGTATTCCTTGATCTTATGGTCACGTAGACGAAAACGGAGCTCGATTCGCTCTCCGGACGAGCTCAAACGAGCAATTTCAAGTCGGGCGCTCGCTGAAAAATGGAAACACGGGGCTCTCGGGTTTGGGCTCGCGAAACTCCGGACGATGGCGGCTTCAGTCCAGCGGCACGGTGGAGCTTCGGCGATTACGGCGCACGGTGACGGGGCTAGGGCGCGAGTGGCGGGGGGTGGTCGGCGATGGCAAGGTGAAGATGAGGTGATGAAGATGATGAAGGAAGATGGTGATGTGCGTGAGAAGCAAAGAGGGAGGGGCTGCCGTGGACTAGAGAGAGAGGAGAGAGAAAAGGAAGAGAGAGAAAGTTGTCTTTAGGGGTATTTTGGTCATTTCCATGGTCAAAGGTCAAAAAGTCAAAAAGCAAAAGGATATTTACTTGGCATTCAATGAGGTGGGGCCCACGGTCAATCGGTATTAATTGTTTCTGGCGTATATGAATAATATCTGAGGGTATTTTGGTAATCTGACAATTTAGGACTGGTTCAGGATATTTGGTTCAGGGTCGGCACGAGCGCGAAGGAATTCGGCGAGAATCAATTATGGCGTGACTAATCTAATCGAACTACAATTATCTACGCTTCAATCGTCGATCAACATCCTCCAAATTGAACGATTTCGCGTCCGATAAATGTCACTAAATTCCAACAGTCCAATATTATTCATTTAATATGCCTTGAAATTTCGGGACGCCACAACTCTTCCCCTTGGGAAATTTCGTCCTCGAAATTAAAAACATTACACCACCTCAAAAAGAAAAGGGTATCGACTCTTCATTGACTCTTCACTTTCCCACGTCGCTCCCTCGGTCCCATGGTGTTGCCAAACAACCTTCACCAACGGGATCGTCTTGTTTCGCAGAACCTGCTCTTTCCTGTCTTCAATCCTCACCGGACGTTCCATGTACGATACACGTTCATCCACTTCAATCTCTTCAAAGCTCAAGACGTGAGCTGGATCCGGCTCGTACTTTCTCAACATAGATACATGGAATACGTCATGTACCTGAGCGAATCTCGATGGTAACGCGAGACGATAGGTCAGATTCCCAATCCGTTCTAAGATCTCGAACGGTCCAACATATCTCGGGCTTAACTCTCTCTTCTTGCCAAAACGAGATGTCCTTCTCATAGGCGACACTTTTAAAAAGACATGTTCCCCCACTTGAAACTCCAGCGATCTGCGTCGCTTGTCAGCATAACTCTTCTGACGGCTCTGAGCTGTCCTTAGTCTTTCTCTGATGATTTTAACTGTATCCAATGACTGTTGTACTAACTCGGGACCGGTGATTTTCCTTTCACCAACTTCGTCCCAACAGACTGGTGTTCTACAAGGCCTGCCATACAACTCTTCGAAAGGTGCCATCTTAATACTCTACTGATAGCTGTTGTTGTAGGTGAATTCGACCAAATGAAGCTGCTCTTCCAGTTGCCTTTGAAATCCAACACACATGCCCGCAACATGTCCTCAAGCATCTGAATCGTCCTTTCAGACTGGCCATCCGTCTGCGGATGATCCGTCTGCGGATGATAAGCGGTACTAAACTGCAGCTTCGTTCCCAACACAGTCTGCAAGCTTTTCCAAAAAGTAGACGTGAAGTTGGGATCACGATCCGACGTGATCGTCACTAGCACTCCATGAAAACGTACAATCAGACGTACATATAAATCTGCCAACCTTTCCAAAGTGAAGTCCTTTTTCACTGGGATGAAATGTGCTGACTTCGTCAATCTGTCCACTCTGACCCAAATTGAATCATTGCCCCTTTGGCTCCTCTGCAAACTTGTCACGAAGTCCATTGTAATGTGCTCCCACTTCCATTTTGGGATCTCAAGCGGCTGTGACAATCCTCCAAGTTTGCAATGTTGTGCTTTGACTTGCCGACACGTCAAACATTTCGCCACATGCTTGGCTATGTCCGTCTTCATGCCACTCCACCAGAAATACTGTCTTAGATTCTGGTACATCTTCATACTACCTGGATGAACACTGTAGCTACTACGATGTGCCTCCGACAAGATTTCTTCCCTAAGACTCTCATCAGCCGGCACATACAAACGTCCTCGAAACTTCAGTATTCCATCCTCAGCTACTTGAAAGTCTTCTTTCCTCTTCTCTAAGCCCTCTTGAAGGATTTTCTGAATGGCATGATCCATTGATTGTAATATCTTAACCCTCGCTTATACTTCCGGCTCGATTCTCAACATAGCCATCAAACTCGACAGACGGCCTACTTCCAACTTAAATTCTGAGTCTCGTACTTCTTCCAGAAGATGCCACTCCCGGATCATCAACTGGGCAATTACTGACTTCCGACTCAGCGCATCAGCAACTTTGTTAGCCTTTCCTGGATGGTACAAGATCTCGTAGTCATAATCCTTAAAAAGTTCCATCCAACGGCGCTGCCTCATGTTCAGCTCCTTCTGAGAGAACAAATACTTCAGACTTTGATGATCGGTGTAGACTTGGAACCTTTCTCCTACCAGGTAGTGTCTCCAAATCTCAAGGGCAAACACGATCGCTGCGAACTCTAGATCGTGCGTTGGGTAATTCAACTCGTGCGGTCTCAACTGACAAGACGCATACGCAACCACTCTCCCATGTTGCATAAGCACACAGCCTAGTCCCTTAAAGGATGCATCGCTGTATATCTCATAATCTCCAGGACCAGACGGTATTGTCAAAACAGAAGCCGTAGTTAGCTTTTGCTTAAGCTCTTGGAAACTACGCTCGCACTTGTCTGTCCACTCAAATTTCTCGTCCTTCTTCAACAGGCGTGTCAAAGGCAAGGCTATCGCGGAGAACCTTTCCACGAAACGTCTATAGTAGCCTGTTAAACCCAAGAAACTCCGAACTTCTGTCACTGACGTCGGTCTCGGCCAATCCATGACCGCTTCAATCTTGGTTGGGTCTACTGATATTCCTTCTCCAGAAATTATGTGACCAAGGAAGGCTACGCGAGTTAGCCAAAACTCGCACTTGCTAAACTTAGCAAATAACTGGTGTTTCCGAAGAGTTTCTAACACTGTCCTCAAGTGTTGCTCATGTTCCTCAAGGCTCTTAGAGTACACCAAGATATCGTCAATAAATACTATGACGAATTTGTCCATATACTCACTGAATATCCTATTCATCAAGTCCATGAAAGCAGCTGGAGTATTTGTTAGACCAAATGGCATCACTATGAACTCATAGTAACCATAGCGCGTCCTAAAAGCCGTCTTCGGTACATCCTCCTTTTTTATCCTTAACTGGTGGTATCCTGTTCGTAGGTCGATCTTGGGGAATACCGAAACTCCTTGAAGTTTATCAAACAAGTCGTCAATCCTTGGCAACGGATACTTGTTCTTAACTATCACCTGGTTGAGCTGACGGTACTCAATGCACAGACGAAGTGATCCATCCTTCTTCCTCACAAACAAAACGAGCGCTCCTCACTGAAATGCACTTGGACGGATATATCCTTTATCCAAAAATTCCCGCATCTGTAACTTTAGTTCCTTGAGCTCTAACAACGCCATCCGATACGGTGCCTTTGAGATTGGCTCCGTACCAGGGGCTAACTTAACCACAAACTCTATTTCCCTTTCAGGCGGTAAGCCAGGCAATTCCTTAGGAAAAACATTAGGGAACTCCCATACTACCGCAATATCCTCCAGCCTTAACTCCTCAGCCAACACATCAACGACAGATGCCAAACAACCTTGGCAACCACAATCCAACAACCGAGTCACTTCCAGCGATGAAACTAAGGGGATTGAGGTTCCCCCTCGGTTCCCAACAAACTTGAAACTAACCACATTCAATGGGTTAAACATGATAGTCTTGCTATGACAATCCAAAACAGCTCTTTGTTCAGTGAGCCAGTCCATACCAACAATGATATCAAAATCAAACATAGCTAGCACAACCAGATTTATCCTCCCCTCATGACCATCTACAACCAGCCTACAATCAGGACATCCTACTACAGCCATAACGTTATCCTTAAGCAGTGTAGATATCCTAACAACTGATTTCAATGGTTCTGTACTCATGCCGGCTAGTTTAACGAACAGTTCAGCAACAAAGGAGTGGGAAGCTCCAGAATCAAACAATGCATAAGCTACTTGGTTATGCAAGAAGACCGTACCTGAAAAGGTCGGCGAGTCTTTCGCCTCTTCGCGAGTGACAGTATACACCCTTTCCTGTACTAGCGATCGGTTTTGAAAGTTCTGCGGAACATTCCCTCGCATTTGACCTCCATACTGCAACTGTTCTCCCATTTGTCTCTGAGGACAATCTCTGACTTGGTGGCCATGTCTGCCACAACCAAAACAAGCACCTGACCTCCTTGGGCACGGGGTTGACCCGTGCTTCTGTCGGCAAATCGGGCACACGATGTCGGGGTAAAACGTCGACTTCCCAACAGCATTCTTTCTATTCGGCGGAATGGGATACCTATTACCCATCATTGTCCTTTACCGAACCTTCGGTTATCCCTCATAACAGGAGCGAACCGTGGTCCAGATGCGGTTGCCCTTTCAGCAACATCCCTTTCTACCAACTGAGCTTTCTCATACAGCTCATTGTAGTCTCTCAGGTTGAACGGCACTAACACGCTCTTGATCTCGGGCTTCAACCCATCTCTGAACCCCCTCGCCCTATCCTCGGGGTTATTCACCTCCTCGATGCGTACTTGGACAGTTCGGCAAACTTTTCCTCATATTGATCCATCGATGACTGATTCTGGCGAAGGTGCAGAAATTCATCCATCTTATGCTCTCGTGCACAATCTGAAAAGTACTTTCCATTGAAGGCTTCCGTGAAGGCACCCGACTCCGGGATCATACCCTCGGGAAACACACATCCCTGCGTGGTTTTCCACCACGAGCTAGCGTTACCCTGCAGTTGGTAGACAGCCAGCATTACTTTCTCTTCCTCAGAGCATCCTAACAAGGCAAAGGCCTTCTCTAAATCTTCAATCCATGATGTTGCAGCCTCTAGGTCACCAGTTCCCAAAAATCTCGGCGATTTAAGCTTCAGAAATTGCCCTACCAATCTATGAGCCTACGGTCTGCGGGTCCCATCTTTAGCTAACGGACCCTCCTATGGAATGGCAGCTGCAGCTTGGTTCCTCATTTACTGCCCCATCAGGTTACCCATGGCTTCCAAAGCTTGCAGGATCCCGTCCACTCGAGGATCTGTATGAACTGCCCCTCCTCTGGGAATTTTCGGTTCATCCACCCTACCCACTCTAGGTCTCACTCGGGCGGCGCTTCCTCTGCGTGCTGCAGGAACGCGGTTCTCAACCACCTTAGGAACAACTGGAGCTACCCTTTCCCTGTGTACTCCCGGGACACGATCCCTTTCCATTTCGGGATCCACCTGAGTTGCCCTACCTCGGGGAGCTCTCCGACTACGGCTACTCATTCTGCAGGACCGTACGGACTCCTGCTTGCCCAAAGCAACACGTAATCAGAACTCAGGACAACAACTAGGAATAGATCAAACAACAAACACATGCATAGGGTTTCAGTCCTACTAACTATCCCAACCCAGCGCACCTTATAACTCCACAAACCATGCTTTGATACCAAAACGGGGATGTCCCACCCCCAACCCCGGGCGTGCGACCATCCCTTCCAAACGTCAGGTCAAAGGATGATATCCCATGCACATCATCGACCTATTTATTTTTATCTTGTAATTAGGCATAGGCGGAAGCATCAACAACCCCAGACAACAATTCAACAGGGATATGCAAGTAGGAGATACAACAAACAACAACAGCATTTTATTTATAAACTTGATTAGTTCGCAGAAAAGCATCTATTACACAAGTCCACCTTTGGATAGATCCCTAAGACCCATAAAAAGATACCGGGTCGGGTTAGGGGCGAACTACCACCAACAACTACCATACAAGGTAGAACTCCAAAAAGCTCCTCCATAGCTCAACTCGCACTGCCATCCCAAAAACCTGAAAGGCGATCAGCCAAAACGCATGAGATATGAATCTCAGCGGGTCAACGCCTAAGTCCGATTAGGACGTTGATTCACCCAAACGGTCTAACAAATCTAGCGAAATAAACTCAACATCAGAAAGACAACCACATGCAACGTACCTCGTCTTGAGCGATACGACAGATATAACACGGCAGGGAATAAACAACAAATCAATCACTCAACTAGAACATTCAGCCAAAGATCATGCACAATGCAACAAGCGCGTTCTGGTCATCAGCAGCAAGAGATACTCCACTCTTGCCGTAGCACAGCCTCACTGCTAGTACTCTTCCGGATTAACCGGGTGTCGTCCTACTACGTTACAACGACGGCATCCGATAGCTCTCTCAAATTGCCTAAGGCGAGCATACCATGAATCATTCCAGGAGGGATTACGGACCAACACAAATTGCGACCGGCATCTAATCAACCGTGGTAATCCGAACTATTCGTCGCCAGCACGAACTGACAGGCAACCAATAAGCAGTGGAGTCCCGGACGGTATGTCACCGGCACACAGACTTATTAAGCAGCAACCCATGCCAACAAGGGTATCGCTCGTGTCCCCAGTTACGTTAGGGTGACACAATCAAACCATCACGTGACCCCGCATACATCACAGGCACTCAAGCCAATTCTCATTCTCAATGCAATCACACTCACATCATAATCAAAACTTGGCCTACGGCTATTTCATGTTCAAAACCATAATTGGTTACGCGAATATTCAATTCCCATTAAACATGGCATTTCGATACTACTGTGATCATTTAGCAATTAAGCGCAATCAACACTCATTCCGATCCACGATCAGACGCCAATAAATATTAGGTACAACAAAACAGGCAATTAACTATGGTAATGCTTAATCTAACCATAGTTAACTATCTAACCACTGTAACTATCTAATTAACTATGGTAACTAACTAATTAATTACCGTAACTAAATAATTAACCTATTAAGTATAATTAGCTGCCTAATCAGGGATTAGTGGTTAATTCACTTCGACACTGGCGGCGACGGTCGGCGGCGGCAGCGGCTTCCGGAGAGCGGCGGCGGTCCGGCAGAAAATTCCGGCGAACGGTCCTACGGACTAGCCTCGACGACGCGAACGCGGCTACGGCGACGATTTGCGACGAAGATACTCGGACAACGGCGAACGGGCAAGGGCAGCGGCTGTGGCGACGAAGGCGAAGCTTGAAACGAAGCGGAACACGCCGGTTCTCCACGGCCAGCCTATGTTCTGACCAAATACACGAAATTACAGCAACTTCCTGGACAAACAGTCCTCAGATCCTCATATTCCTTGATCTTATGGTCGCGTAGACGAAAACGGAGCTCGATTCGCCCTCCGGACGAGCTCAAACGAGGGATTCCAAGTCGGGCGCGCGCTGAAAAAAGGAAACACGGGGCTCTCGGGTTTGGGCTCGTGGAACTCCGGGTGATGGCGGCTTCGGTCTAGCAGCACGGTGGAGCTTTGGCGAGCACGGTGCACGGTGACGGGGCTAGGGCGCGAGTGGTGGGGGGTGGTCAGCGGTCCGGCGAACGGTGGACGGTGATGGCAAGGTGAAGATGAGGTGATGAAGATGATGAAGGAAGATGGTGATGTGCGTGAGAAGCAAAGGGGGAGGGGCTACCGTGGACTAGAGAGAGAGAGAAGAGAGAAAAGGAAGAGAGAGAAAGTTGTCTTTAGGGGTATTTTGGTCATTTCCATGGTTAAAGGTCAAAAATTCAAAAAGCAAGACGATATTTACTTGGCATTCATTGAGGTGGGGCTCACGGTCAATCGGTATTAATTGTTTCTGGCGTATATGAATAATATCTTAGGGTATTTTGGTAATCTGACAATTCAGAACTGGTTCAGGATATTTGGTTCAGGGTCGGCACGGGCGCGAAGGAATTCGGCGAGAATCAATTATGGCGCGACTAATCTAATCGAACTACAATTATCTACGCTTCAATCGTCGATCAACGTCCTCCAGATTGAACGATTCCGCGTCCGATAAATGTCACTAAATTCCAACAGTCCAATATTATTCATTTAATAGGCCTTGAAATTTTGGGACATCACACTCACAGCTTAGTTCAGATGATGATCGCTAGCAAGATCTGAAGTTTTCTTAGATGCAGCAGTGTGCACAATTCAACTATCACAGTATAATAATAAAGAGTTTAAGGGATAGAGAATTTGCATAGAGAGTTTGTAGTGGTTCAGCTTTGTTCAAGCCTACGTCCACTTCTTCACGCTGGCAGCCAATTGGCTGGATTCCACTAGTGGATATCTCAGAAGTTACAATAGTTGTGACGTTTCTCGAGTCACTAGACTTCATCCAGAGGTTACAACAGTTGTGATGTTTCTCGAGTCACGAGACTTCTCGTCTAACACTCACTCACTTGAATGCACTCCTCTAAGTATTACAGTGTTGGATCAAAAGTATATGAAAGATGTGGAGCTCTCTTGATCTTGGAATTTAAGATTCTGCTCTCTCGTCGTGTGTTCTTTAGCCTTGAGGTCTCCTTTTATACTTCTCCATCTCCAACTGCCCGTTGCAAGATCTCCAGAGAATCACTCTCCAAACTTCCCGTTTGGACGATATTGTATACAAAGGATCTCGTAGCCGTTAAGGTCAACTAAAGAATCCCCCCGTTAGATCAAATCGTCCATACAATCATGATCTTGGATTTCCATAGATAGAGTTCTTCATTAGGTGAGTCATTCTCGTCTCCCTTAATCCACGTTCTTGATTGATATTCATGATTGATAATCTGCAAGAACGAATCTAGCTTGATTTGCTAGCCGTTGTGATGATGTAATATGTCAATTAAATCATCTTGAATATAACTCTTGATAATCTGGTCGGTGCACATGAAATACTCCCTCAGAGCTTGATCAACATCTAAGCTACCCGCTCAACGTACAACGTCTGAGCTACCCGCTTAACATCTGAGCCCCATACAGCGTCTGAGTCTTTCCTGTCAGAATCAATCCTGTGTGTCCATTCTTTAACACTCGAATGTACATTAGGATAATCTGTAAAATAAGTATTTCATTGCATTAACTCAGATATTAGAGAACATGAATTATTTTGTCAACTTTAAAATCAATTAGGGATTTTTCCCAACAAGGAGTTCCTCTTGTTTTTGGCTAATCTCTGACCTGGACAAGGTCGGTCAACAATGGAGTTCCAACATTATCCTGAACTTTTATAACAAATCTAACCTTTAATTGGCAGGAATATGCCATGATTGTTAAAATAACTTCTCCATTTTCTATGATCTCGTTGCAAGGAGTTCCTCTTGTTTTAAGTCTTTGCTGTAAGTTGTTATATATGTGAATGTCTGTACAGAATGCATTAGATCCAATTCGAAGTTCAAAACAAAATGGAGAATTGCAGGACTAACCTCGTCTGCTCCAAAAATGACAAAGGTGTTCGTCTGCACAAGCTTCTTTTAGATAAATTATTTTGGACAAAGTTTCCTAAAGCTTGTCCAGAGAAGCTCTATCTCATCTTCGAGGGAAAGAAATGATAGCACTCCAAATTCAATTTGACTCAAAAACTGCTCAAACAATTGTGCGAGAATTAAATGATTTCATGCTTTTAGAGCAACTTCCTCCGGTCATTATTACATTTTTACCACTTCTCATGATTAACACTATTATGAACGTGTCCAATAGAAATTAGATATAACTCACGCGTACATATTACATTAATTATAAGGTCGGATTCTTTTCTATATTTACTTGCACGAAAGGCACATAACATACCATGCATACCCCTTCGTTTTGTTTTTGCCATATTTGAAAGGGCAATTAAGTTTGGGTGTATCGAAGAAACCCATAATTGCCCAGCGATAATTACTTTTGAAAGTATCCGCCAATAATATGAATTGCAGAAACAATTATGAAATGTCCATTTTTGCTTCTCCGACCACTGGATGGATCGGCAATGTAGAAATCAGCTGGCTAATCTCATGTACAGCCTGAAAAAGTTCTATTAAGGTTTTCATCAAAATAAATTTATTACTGAAACTCGTTCTAGAGATTTTGGATATTTAAAAGAAAAGGAATTCATAGGATGCAAGTCAATTAATTAAATCATGAAATAGGTTTATTAATATAAATAATCTATAACGACTAAGGAGTTCTATTAAAACACAACCATACGCACACGAAAACAAGATAAAAAAAAAAACATGTTGACCCATCATATCGTAGGCTGTCTTATGAGGGCTACGAAATTTACGCTACCAGTAACCACTAACACCATCTCAATTTCCCATGAGACATCACTCACATAGTGAATATTTGGTATGCAATTTGGCTCCATGAATGGAAGGGGTGGGCCCACATAATTAGTCATGTATTACCGAGCTAGGATAGCGAATGGAAATTGCATAGATGGTAACACAATAACTCTTAAACTCTGTCCATTAGTAATTTAATAGTCCTAGAAGTCAAATTTTTAAACATTCTTTCACATACATTTTCCTCATCCAAGAGAAATACAGTCGGGCTAAAATCTCCGACATTCAACAAAAAAAACCCGCCCGCGACAACTCTGGTCAATTTCCGACCGAGGTACTTATTCACTCTATGGACTATATCACTTTATTGCAGTAGGTTTTATATTTTTATGTATTCCATATTCTATTGAATAAATGTGAAATATTTGAAGAAGGGCTCAAATGTGCATGACCGAACCTTTAAAAGCTTTCCGACCGAAAAAAAATAAAAAAAAACCTTTAAAAGCTTCGCAATTCATTACGATGGTCTTGTGTTTGGTTTTTGTACGTCACTGCAACCTGTCTCTCTCTACATATCACTCGCAAGATGTTCAGCATGATCGGAGGTTTTGATCTTTGTACATGGGTGCGCAGTTTTTCGTGTGGTTGGCTAGCTCTTATTCTTTTTCATGGAGTAAACTACAAGTTCCGTTTAAAATTCTATGAATGAACGTAAAGTTTTGATCTTCTGATGGTTGATGCGGTGTACTTCGACCTCGAGATGATAGAACGGTGATGTCGTTTTTGCTTGCAAGTCTTCCGGGCAAGAAAAATGGTAGTGGTCTTTAAACTCTCAGTGAAGCTTTTTGCTTGCTGTTGACACTTAATTTTTAGGGGTGATCCATTCCCGGTCCGGTCCAATTCCCCTCAAGAACCTAATTTTGGCGGCCCTATATATACATATAGCGAAAATTGCAACAACAACAACAACAACAAAAATCAGATCGAGCCAGGACCCAAACCCACAAGGACGAAACCCAACCCGCGATCCCTTTTCTTTCCTCATGCTTGGTCCACCCGCTCACACATCTCCCTCCCTTCACCACCCAACTCACACGGTCACCATTCTTCCAACGTTCCTTTCTCTCTGGCCCTCTACAGAAAAAGGGAGAGAGGGCAGTAGGAAAGGGAGTTCGCTGGGGAGAAACCAGAAAAAAAGAAGAAGAGAGAGAGAGTTCTCGAGGGGAGAGAGGGTCTCGCTACAGAAAAAGGAAGAGTGGCCACATCCTGAGGATCCGACCTCGTGGTAGGCGGCACGGCAACGGCGGCGGCATCCTCGTGGTCAAGCGGGAAGTCCAAATAGCAGGGAGTTCGAGGACCTGGTCGAGAGAGCGGTTGATTCCTGTTCGACGATCAGCGACGCTCGTCTTCCTCTGGTTTGGTAGCAATCCGACAGCGCCAGCACTAGACCCAGCTCAAGCTCGACAACCTGCCCTGCTCAAGGGAGTCGAGCAGAGCACTCTGCTTGTAGTGAACTCTTGGAAGGAGAATTGCACCTTCTCTGCTCAAGATGAAGTCAAGAGGTTCAAGTTCGATCTGATGGTGAAGCATATAATGAGCTCGGACCCCAAGAGAGGTTCATGGAGCAAAGAAAAAAGAGGACCTTCATCAAGCATTCTCTCTCGGAGAAGGAGACCCAGAACCCTCGAAGCTTGAGGGAAGCACCATTTCTAAACATCAAAGAGAAAGTTTTAACGGTGGGGAAAAAGGAAGGTTGAGGCAGGGGGGCTCTGTGTGAGGAAAAACGACAGCCTAGGTGCTCCGACCGTCCACTCGTACGCCCATTTCAGCCTCGACATCGTGGATCGACCGGGTGAGTTCACCTTTCCCGATCAGCTCTGTTTTGGTGAGACTGAATCTGCCTATCCTCGAGCACTTCGCAAACCTTGGGCGCTATCGGTCCATCCAATCGTTGCCGCCAAACAGCGAATTCGGTAAAGGAAAAGTGCCAAACACCCAAATGGCAAAGCTGACAAAGCACCCCAAAAGACAAAGTTGAAGCAAATGGTAGCTCGGTATCGATTCCAGTTTATCTCTTTTAATCACATAGCTGACATGTTTTTCCCTCTTTGACAGGAGATGCGGACATCGAAAAACGAACCCATGAGTAGCTGGGAAGAGTTGATACTTGAAGTTCAAGGGTTGGCCTAAACACCTTGGCTCAGGTATCAGATGACACTTCAGCGGAGAAGGAAGAGGGAATCAAATGATCGCAAGTCATTCTCCACCCCTTAGATAACCTGAAGAATCGCCCGATGAGCTCAAATGAAGCTATCAGAGGGGCAAGCATGAAGAATCAGCTGGCTGACACGGGTCAACGTCCGGTCTAGTCAAGTTCAAGATGGATCAACATCAAGTCTATCTGAGAAGATTTCTTTCCTTGCAATAGGAGATGGAACTTCAACAACAAGAAATTGGTTGAGCCAAGTAAGGTATGGAGATCAAGTTATTGCTAACGTCTCTGCTTGTATAGCCAATGTCCACAGATCATGTCAGAGATATCGTTCGTATTGGCCAACCATTCGAGGTGAACAAAGAATTAGACCATGTCAACAAAGCTTGCAGAACCCCTGAACTGGAGAACAGGAGCGATCTCCAGTTCATGGGACCAGACAACGAAGCTTGTCACCGTGTAACTAGTACTTCTATCCCTGTGCACATGTGAATATGATTAGAACAACCAGATCCACCCACTACCACTTATTAAGGGATGAAGTTAGTCCCCTAATAGATGATCGAGCATCTCATCAAAGGCAAGGATGCATCGAAGACACCGCATAGTCATGGCGAGCTAGTATTCCTCAAGGTCATCCCTTAGATGACAAAGTTGCAGAATAATATCAGCAACTACATGTTCTTTGTCTAAGCCACTCGTTCATCATTGTGATCTTTGAGGTCAAGCTAGGATGCAGTTTTAGCTGTATGACAATTGGCCCAGACAAAGCGTAACGTTGCATTGTTTCTAGCTTTTCAATTCTTGAAAAATTAGGCGATGGCATGTTTCTTGCTAGTCACGACAGGGTTACCAAGTCACCACCCCGTAGGTAAGTCCCTTAAAAGAAAACAGAAACCAAACGAAAAGCTCTCATTACAAGGAGGGAGCTACAAGCAAAAGGATAAAAGAGAGTTCGCCAGAAAAATAGTGGCATGAACTCAAACGAAGGGGAAACCACCAATCCCCAGACGAGTAAACACAAGCGTAACGTTATATCATTCCAAGTTGTCATTTTTGAAAAGGGTGTTCACTAACGCGATTCCCTTTCTATGTTTGTAGGATTGACCGTCCAGCATGGATCAAGTAAGTGTCCTTCTCCCTGAAACCCTTCAAGAAAAAGTGTTCTTTGAATGTCTTTCTTCATGTAAAGTCCTAGAGGAGGAATCTAGGCATTCTACAAGTCCTAGGTGAGGAACCTAGGCATCTTGTTTTGAATGACATCCTTAAATGAAAAGTGATTTCAAATCCAGCATCCAATAAGATCATGAAGCCATTGCATAGCAATTGACAGCTAGAGAGATGGAGTCAGCGAGTTTCAATTCATGCAGATCTTGGACATGAAGTCAGATCGTGCACATGAATTTCACCATTCCCTAGGAGTCAGCGAATCTCAATTCATGTAGGTCTTAAACAAAGAGTTTGACTTTGCCAATGAAACTTACAGGTTCCCTAATGGGAGGTGATCCCAAGAAATACAGAGATCATTTCTCAAGGAAATCAACATGTAGATTTATCCCCAGCACGACCAACACACAAAAATTCCCCAGTCGAGATTGCTAGAGAAGGATGTGTATCCCCAGTTCAGAGGGAATACATCCCCAGCAAGCATCAGAGACAACAAGGTTTGTCATCCATGCAACAATAACTTCTACCTCTGTGTACAGGTAGGAAGCGATTTTCCCCATCAGTGAGTCAGCGAGGAACCGTTTCCCCATTTGTCTTAATTGAATCAAAGAAGCATTACTGTCATATCAATTACCACACTGATGCACTAAGTTCCCTTGATAACTAGTCAAATGGGACAGTTCATGATGTTTGATGATGCTCTATTAGCATCAATCCTCATAGGAGTAGACACAAAGGAGCAGCTGGCAGGTATAGCCCAAGTAAGTATCCTTTTCCTGAAACTTCTGTATGAAACATCACCGTCAAATGTTTTATCCCCAATTGGGTCGTAACAAATGTTCAGTCCATAAAGCATTATTAAAGCATCTCATCCCAGTACGATTGGAGTAAATTACCTAATAAAAATTATTCCTCGGCAAAGATTAGTAACATGATGAAATCTTTAAGCTCAAGAAATTCAACCTCAACTTGTCGCGACCTAAAATTCAGGAAAATCTTAGGTTAATGGATTATTAGGTTAATTATTTGACTAACTTAATTCAGTCTCTTCCAAGTCCTACGAAATCGCAACTCAGGTTCAATTTCATGCAAAGATTTATCTTAGAGTCGCCAGTAATCATTTTTGGTAGGTTGATTAGAAACCTAAATAAAATAGCAAGAGAGCTATTTTATTTCTACGAACCAGAGATTAAGTGTTCGGGGACTTGGTTACATTAATTTTTCAATTAATGCCCTTTCAGTACTAATTCATGACTTTTTCAAAAGATGTGCAATTCGTCCAATTTGGTTTTGAAAAACATGTCTAATAATCCGCAAACTTTGAGAAAAGATATGTTCCAATTAATTTTATCGATTCTCAAAAATACGCATAGCATTTAACCAAGTTTATCAATCAAACCGAACTTTCTCAAAAAATCAGAATTTTTGTACAAATTTTCCAATTTTTTGCCAAACTTGTGAACCAAGTCGTCTAGCAAAGAACAAATGGTTTTTTACGCGCAAAGCCATAACGCAATTCAAGCGACTCCAGGTTGAAGCACGGCGAGGAGCGACTAGCGACATACATGGTCGATTGAAGGTGATAGACGAAGCACATTTCAAAAGTTCTAGCTTTGATAGACGACAAAAGTTTTTTTCTTTTTTATCAAACGTTTAGGTTTTTCTTAAGTTTGATTGCAAAAACTATGTAAATGCGGGAAGATGTATGTGAATTTCCGAACAAACAACCACATAACATGCAATCAAAGCTAAAGAACTCACCTTTTTAAAGCCAAAATTCTGCACTTGCACAAACGAAATAAACCGCCTAGAATAGCAGCCTTTTGACCCGAATTTGCAGCAAATTGAGCTCCGGATCCGTAGAAATTCTAACACAAATTGGCAACTTTGTTAGACTTTAAATATCAATGAGAAAAGGGGCTGATCAACCACCAAATTGGGACTGTTCAGCGGCTTGGGACGACTGGACAGCAGCTTGGGGTAGGCTGCTTCGGGCGATGCTTTGGGCAACGACGGCGGGACCGGCGGATGGGGCTGAACAACGATCGAGCTGGGACGGCAGGGCTGAGTCGGCAGAGCCGGACGGTGGAGCTGGGTCGGCTGAGCTGGAAGGTGCATGGGGGAGAACCGGTGGAGGCGCACGGGGGGGGGGAGGAAGTTCAGAGCCGACCCATTGTCAACGAGCACTCTTGCCACACGAGTCTTCTTATGCTTCACGGATATATGGAGTGCCTTATTATGACCTTGTCTTTCTGCTGGGAGTTCTTCATCAGAGAATGCTACTTGATCTTTAAGAAGGATAGCACCGACAAACCCTTCAAGCTTATCCCCCTCTATATTTTCGGGCACATAGACGTCGCTTAGCACTTTCATCAAAGCTTTCCGGTGTTTATCAAATGTTTGAAGGAGTTCTAATAACGAGACTTGAGCAGGTAGCTTGCGTAACTGATCGACTACATTGTATTCACTAGCTTTGATCATAGCCAAGAACTCCTTCGCCTCCTTTTCAGTAACCTGCTTGGCCGGTTGATTATCAGCGTAAGTACACCCTGATCTCGTCACCAGACCAATATCATAAGACCAAGGAACCGCCTTTTCATTCTCATAGGCAAATTTTTGAGGTGACATGATCACGAGCCCTTTAGAGGCATCAGGTATGATAATCCCTAGATCGTTGTTGGAAGCATCTTCGAGAGGAGGCATGCCATCCGATTCAGGATCCATCTTGATTTGGTTAGTGGTTAATGCAGCGAGCTCCTGATCCCAATCAATGAAAATCGGGGAAATAGTGGCCACCATTCTAGTCTCATCGGTATGCCCAATCATTCCTTCTTCGACAAGTTTTTCGACCGTTTTCCTCACCTTGGGTAGCGACAGCGCTTCACCAGTATGAAAATAACCTGCCCGGACTAGTGCATAAAAATTTTCTAAAATATGAACCTTGAAACCCCAAACTCGCCTAGCTTCTAGGCCAAGGAAACGTTTACACCGCCCGTATGGTTGGGAAGTGGGTTATTCCACACATTAGGTTTTCCAGTCGGTTGGAGTGAAAATGCCCCAGTTTCCAACAGGTCTTGGATACGATGCTTGAGCATGACACAATCATCAGTTGAATGACCTGGTTCACCCGAGTGATAATTGCACTTCTTAGTAGGATCATACTTAGGGAAGGATGCGTAACTGGGACGTTGAGGATCTGTAGTCAACAAATTCTTTTTGCGCAATACATGCAGTACTTGGGAAAGTGTCTTAGAAAGCGGTGTGAATTATCGATTCTTGCGTTGATATGGTCGTTGATCTTGTTGATTATAGCCAGATAGCTGCTGAGGGACGAACTGCATCTTTGGGGCTTGAGCCGGGGCCTTTTGAAGATAAGTCAAATGCACCTCAGCAGCTGGTTCTTTATCCTTCCTAGTAGAAAAACGCTTTCCAGAAGAATCGGCATCACCATACCACCCTTTCTTCAGTCCAGACCCTATCTCTTCACCCATAGCGATAAGCTCGCTGAATGTTCGAACCGTGTTGACACCTAAATTTTAATAATTTTTTTTTTCATAGAAAATTAATAGAAAATCCATAAAAATTTATAAAATTAAAAAATTAACTTTGGAAGCCTTGGCCAATCCTAAGGAACCGATTTTGAGCAAAAAAAATATTTTTCAATTTTTTGCCGAATTTTTGGAATTTCTTTTTATTTAAAAATACCTCGGAAATAGAAAAAATAACATTTGTGACCAGAAAAATATGAAAAAATAGTCATTGGTTTTCTTTTAATTTGAATTGCATTTTGGTCACTTTAAACCTTGAAAAGTCGACCAGGAACCTCAATTTTCAAAATTTTGCATTTAGGTCTCTACTTGAGCAAAAATCACAAATTAATTCCTTTTTAGATTTCTTTTCACCTTTTGCCGGTTATGACATTTGATCTAGATACCTGTGACTACGTTCTGATCGAATCAAATTCTCAAAAACGGGCCAAATTGGCATCGAATAGGGACATTTTTTTAACCGGATCGGACGGGTCAAACCGACCCCACCCGGTCAACCCATTCAATTCACAGCCTCCCACGCAGAAGCAGAAGCCAAAAATGGCATATCTCTTCTCTCCTTTCTCGCGCGCGCAGGTACCCTGCAGGACAAAAAGATCAAAGCAGCTCAGTCAAGCCTGGATGTTTTCCTCCCTGCATCAAGGATCCCCGTCTGCTCCCGTTGATTTTCTGAGCAATAGAAGAGACAAAATCACAGCTGGAGGGGGAGCTTCATTTGGCTTTTAAAAAAGGAAGCACTAGAGTTTTGAAAAAAGGACGGAGAGGGTTGGCAAAAAAGAGAAAAGAAGAGCTCTGATGGGGGAGGAGCTCCAGAGCTAAAAAAGGGAGAGCAAGTGAGCAGGGGAGTTCAGGAGAGTTATGTGGAGAGAGAGTTCTTGGTTGGAGGAAGAACAGAGAGTTTTTCACTTAGAACTTATAGGGAAGAGACAAAAACGTTGGTTTTCCACAAGGACCAAATGGCGTGCGTCTTTTTCATAGGGAGAGTTCTTAGAGAATAGAGAGCTTGAGGGAGTCAGTTCTTGAGAGTTGGGGTTTTTGAGGGTGAAAGGTCAAGAGAACAAGGGCTCGAAGAAATACACCCGGAGAGTTCAAAGAAGAGGAGAGGGGAGCCGATCCTAGGGAGGTCCAAACAAAGAGAGCCAGAGAGAGTTCTGGGTTTGAGGAGGGCTCTCGGTAAGTTCTCTAAGAAAAACAGAAGCAGGGCGGGAGAGAGAGCAAAAGGGTAGCTTCGGGGCTTCTTTTTAGAGAGAAAAGGAGAGAGCTTCACAGAAGAAGAAGAAGAGCAGAAGTTCGAGCGGCAGACCGGCCCACTGTGCGTCGGTCACCGTCGTCGCAATCCGAAGAGCTGGCCTCGAGGTAGGCGGTGACGGTGGCCGGCCAACGAAGAAAAGGCGAGCTCCATGAGCTCCATAACACCTCGCTCTCGCTGCTCCGCGAAGCGTCTCCACTAGCGAGCTTGATCAAGAGCGCGACACCGTACTCCTCATCCGAGACTCGCTGTCCACCAGTGAACGAAGAATGGTCTGTTGGTGTTCCTGGCCAACGACCAGCCGAGAACCCTTCACCGCCTACGACGTCGAACCAGACCCGATGCCGTCGTTGTCTCCCACCCCCGCAACGTTGAACCATTCCCGATGTCACCCCCTGAACTAGGTAAGCTCCCATTGCCTTGTTGAGGCTCGGTTCTTTGAAAAAGGAGGACCGAGTCTTAGTTATAAAAGAAGGGAGGAGTCTGTTCCTTGGGCTCATTTTGGATGAGCAGAAAGAAAACCAGAGGAGAGAAAGCCAAAAGAAACAAAACAGAGAAGAGCTTTGGAAAGAGCTGAGTAAAAAAGAAGAGAGTGTGCTCAATGGAGGTTTTCGGGTGCAAAAAAGAAGAAGAAGAAAGAGGCGAACGAAAAAGAGGCGAGCGGGTTCTAAGAGTTGAGAAAAGAAAAAATGGTAAGAGAGAACTCTCGGTTCTGAGAGCTCTGTTTGAGAAAGAAGGAGAACAGGGAGCTCTTAGTTAGGAGGGGGGTTCAAAAGGGTAAAAAGGAAAAAAATACAGACAAAGAGGAAAGGAGAGGAGGAGCTCTCGCGAGGGAGTCCTTCAGTTCCAAAAAGACAGAGATAGAGGGTAGGCTTGGTGAGGTGACCAGAGCACCAACAAAGGGAGAGAGAGAGAGGGCATTTCTCACCCCGAGCCAGAGGAGTCCGACAGGCTACGGCGAGGCGAGTCGGACCAGCCGCGGTGCAACGAGCACAGTCCGGCGAAGCGGCATCGAGGCGACCCGAACCAGCGGCCGCGTACGAGCAGACCCGACGCGGCGACGGGCGAGTAGACCCAACGGCGGACGAGCAGGTCTAACGCCGGCGGCGCGACGAGCAGATTCCGGCGGTGGCGGCGAGGCGAGCCGGACCAGTCGAGGCGCGCCGCTCGATCAGTGAGTGTTCGAACCAGGTTCGTTTTCACTTGTCGTTAACCGTTGTTTTTCTGGCCGTGGTAAATGGCATCGACGTACGAAGGTAGGCCGGTGTGGAAGACCGGCGGTAGTGGCGGCCGACGAAGGTCGAAGCTGGTAGCCGAAAATAGTCGCCGATTGATCGGTGTGGTGAAAGTCTCAGTGAAGTTCGGTGAGAAGTCGTCATGAAGAAGACGACTCAAAACAAGAGAGTAATAACCCCAAAAAAATAGAAAAGTAAAAAAAAAAGTAATATAAAAAAAACGTGTGCACTGAGGAGTTGTCAGTTGGAGTGCGTACGTCGTGTTGATCTAGGTTTAGAAGTTGGGCTGCTTTGGTGATCTGGTTTGGTTTTGGCTGGTTGGGCCAGTAGAGAAGAGAATTGAAGGGAAATTGGGCCCGATGGAAAAAGAGGAAATGAGCAAAAAGAATAGATTTTGGGTCAAGCCCAATAGGTGTCCTGTTTTTAGACCAACTTGGGCCCTTAAGGCCCGAGTCGGATTTTAGTCGGGTGGGCCGAGTCTACTGACCCGGTCCGGATCACCTTTTTCAGACTATAAAATTTCAAAAATAAAAATAAAAATAAAAATAAAAAATCGAAAAAAAAAGTAAAAAAAAATTCAGAAAAATTCTAGAAAATCATAAAAAATGAGAAATGGCTAGATTAGCCTTATTTCCCTAGTCTCAATTTTTAAAACCCCTGAAAATGACGGTTTTGTCCTTTTTGGCAAATTGTCCCAAAATCAGCCCAAACCTTAATCACCACATTCCCTAAGCTCTTAAAGCTTTACTAAATATGTTATGCTTGATTTGATGCGTTTTATCCGCACGTCTTTGACTCTTTGATTGCGCACATTGCATGTTTTGATTGTGATTGATAGGATAGACTCACATCTACACGAGCACTTTAGAAAACACCCAATTTCGGTACCGAAAGGGCGTTGGTGGAAACACTGACGTAACCAAATCCCCGGACCCTTAATCTCTAGTTGCGTAGAATCGAACGGCATCTCCCGACCGCTCGGTAAGGTTTCCGGTCCGCCTTCCTCAAGGACCGGTGGCGACTCCTTTTGTATGTACACATACACAAGCCACCCGATCACACTAAGATCGAATCCGATATACCCCACCGCGATTTGGTATGGGCTTGGGAGGACCCGAGCTAAGCCCGCTCTGGGGGTTTAGTAATCCATTAGCCCGATCGTATCTTCGAGATCGGGTCGCGACAAACCGCCGTCACCAACATGTGTGAGAGTATTGCTTGTGGGAGAGTGGACAGAAACAATTTCATTAAATCCCGTTCTAGCGGCTCGGGCATAATCTGTGCTGCCATGTTCCTCCATCGTGTGGCATACTCTTTGAGGGTTTCCCACTTTCTCAACTCAGCACGCTCAAGATCCTCACGAGAAAAGGTGACATCCAAATTAAACTTAAAGTGCTTGATAAAAGCACTTGCCGCGTTTTCCCAAGAATCCATGCAGTTGATCCGGTGATTGGTATACCATTGCATAGCAGCTCCTTTCAAACTAGCCTGGAATGTTTGAACCATGAGCAGCCCATTAGAAACGTACTTGTTCATCAGGCCTTGGTACATCTTGATATGCTATATTGGATTAGATGTGCCCTCATATTTCTCGAAGGTGGGTGTGACATCTCGAAATTTTGAGGTCTGTAAGATAAATAATATTGGATTTTTGGAGGTTTAAGGAACCATTATTGGACGCGATTTATTTTGATTCGGAAAGGGATTTGGTAAACCCTGAAACGCCGATCAGAGACCTTTCGCACCTGAAACCTTCGCAAAATTACCCTTCTGCCCTCACTTTATGCACTACGAGACAAAAAAAATTCAAATGTGAGTTGGCCCTTTATGGGCCCCCTTGACAAATACCCCACCCACCCATCTCGCCACCATCTTTTCCCTCTCTCTTCTATCTCTCTCTCCTCTCTCTCTCCCTCACACTACCCAAACCTGACGGCACCCTCTCCTCCCCTCACCCCAACGACACCTCCGACCACCACCACCACACCTCACCGCCTCCTCCCGTCGCTACCTCGTCGCCACCGCGCCCTTACCCACCATTCATCGCTGCTCGGGCCTCGTCACTCGTGAACCCGAGAGCCCCCACGACCTCTACTCCTCCCTCCTCTCACTCATGCAACCACCGGTCACGTCCTCATCCGGCCGACCGCCAGCCTCCGCCGCCGTCTTGCCCCGTGAGCCGAGTCCGAGACCCATGGACTACCCCGACCGAAGCCCCGAGACCCGCGAGCAAGCTAAGCCGAACCGTGCCTCCGCATCCGCCGCCCGAGCCACCACCCCTCCTCTCACCCTCTCCTCCGTCCACCTCAACCACGCAAACCACCGTCCTTTGCAAGCTTATCGCCCCTCGTCGCCCGTGGACCCGTGACCCACGATCTCCGCCTGTCGCCCGAGCCCTAGCCGACCCACGAGCCACTCTTCGTACAGTCGTCGCTCTCAACTGAGCCTAGCCACTTCGCTGTGCCGCCCGCTAGCCAAGCCGCCGCTCTATGCCCCCCCTCGCCGCCGACCGTGAGCAACCGAGACCGGCAACCCGCGCGCCCCCGGATCGTCGTGCAGTCGTCTCCGACCGTCATTAGTTGTGAGTTAACCCCTAATGTCTAATTAAGCCGTTAATTGTACTTAGGTTTAGATTAGTTAGCATTAATCGTGGATTAGATAGATAACTGTGGTCGGTTAAGTTAGTAACTCTGGTTAGGCTAAATGACCACAGTTAGTTTAAGTTGAATGTGGCTAGTTGACTGTATTACTTCATTTATTCGTGAATCGGTTAGTTGGCTGAAGCTGAGTGGACTGATTGCTTGTCAGGCTGATTAATTGAAGTGGACCTAATTAATTAAAGTTGGACTGATTAATTAAGATGGACTTAATTAATTATTAGTTAATTATTGAGTTGTTATTGGATGATTGTTTGGTGACTATTGGTGACTACTGTACACTTTGATTGTGCATACATATTCAATTAAGAATATTAATCACCATGTTATAGATGCAAAGTCTGGTGGATAATGTGCATATTCATGTGGCCACGTGTGAAGTTAAATTGCATATTTGAGCATGATAATGGCCTTGGGCCAGGTTTTGAGAACGACTGTGTATGTGGGTGCATTGGACTAAATGCAAAGATATAAACTGGCTTGGTTGCCTGGCGTGCTTATGAGGTCACACGATGGTTGAACGTCACTCTAACGTAATTGAGACGTAGTCGATACCCTTGATGGCTTGGCTTCGCCGCCTGATAAGTCCGTATCGGTGAACTCTGAAATTACACGGCTTATTGGTTTCACGAAAGTCCGTGCCGGTAGACTCCGAAATTACACTGCTGGTCGGATGCCGATCGCAGCTTGTGAAGGACCGAAGTTCCTTACCAGAAAGCCTGGTATGTCCACCTTGGGAAGGTTGAGGGGCTATCAGTTTCCGTTGCTGAACGGAATCGGACGATACCGAGTCCTACCAGAAAGAGCACTAGCGGTCGGGCTGTGCTGTGGTCGAGAGTGGTGTATCTCTCGCGTTAATAACCGGATCACGCGTGTTGCATTGTGCATGAAAGTTGCGTTGAGTGTTTTGATTGCATGCCTTGATCTACATGTGACTTGAATGCCATGTCGAGTATTGTATTATGTGGGCTAAGGCGGGGTAAGTTTGCATGTGACTGATATTTGTCTTGTCCTCATTTTATCCTGCTTGTCTAGGCTGCCTGGGTGAATCAACGCCATGCTCGGACTTAGGCATTGACTCACAGAGATTTTTTATCTCATTTATCGTTGTTGACTGCTTTTCAGGTCCTTAGTATGGAGGTTCGTCCAGTGAGGTTCGGGGTGCCACTTGACTAGTCTTTTGATATCACATATCATTCGGTCCCAGATTCGGATCGTGTCTGGGAGTACCATGTGACGACCCTCTAGGTCAAAGAAGGGATGGCGCACTTAGTGCTGCGTCGCTTCAAGGCCTAGTTCATCCACCACGGCGATGCTCTCTACGGGCCCATTCAGGGGTTTGAGGGACCCCCAACTGCAACCCCAGTTATCCGAATGTGGGACCCAATAGATATAGATACCCCGGACGAGGAGGTGGTGGACCCTGAACCCGACTTGGACGAGGAGGACCCTAAGACTCCACCCGGTTACCATGGCTGGTTAGCGAGCGTGGTTGCGGAGGCCCTTTTTGTGGTAGTTTTTGGTTATCGTAGTTAGCCCATAGCCTTAACCCGGTATTTTTTTGGTGGTCATAGGAAGCAGCCCTGAAAACGAGCTTGTAGATGTTTTGCTTCCTAGGGTTAACAATATATATTAATGAAATGATCTTTTGCTGATGTTGTTTGCTGGTTCCTGCTGTCTATCCCTGTTGCTTTTATTATTCTCTAGGGTTGTAGAACGTTCCGTATGCGTTTAATTGAAAGATAAAATATATGGGTCGATGACGTGCTTAGAACATGGTCCTTTAATGACCTGAGTGCTGGAAGGGTTGCTACGTACACGGGAATCAGGGCATGATAGTGGGCATCTTGAACTTATCCGGCACTTGTACCCTAGTATACACAGATAGGTCAATAGGAGCAATGCTTTGAGTGCCCTCCATTTCACGCAGCCTCTGGTCGAGTTTCGCCGATAACTTGTCGTTCTCATCATTCAAGGGTGGAGTTGCCACATTGGGTGGAGAAGCCTTGACCACAAAAGATACCGCAGCATTAGTCAGTATAATGTCTTCAAGAGGCAAAGTGGGGCTAGCATCTCCTTCAAGGGCCTTATCAGAACAAAGGCCTTGAGGAGTTTGAGAAAATTTTGGTTGAGAACTCGAGCTCACTTGTTGCTGCTTGGCCATGAAATTGTCCATCATCTTGGTTATCATAGCGGCCATCTGCTCATTCAAAGCGTTCAAGTGTTCCTTCAGCTTCTCATCCACAATGGCTGCAATCTCAGCTTGATTGGTCATTCTCCTTATTCTGGATTGGGTACTGTAGGGTTCTCGAGGAGTATCCATAATATATTACCTACAAAAGGAAAACACAATGATGAGTATGACGAATAAGCACTAGTGGATTTGTCCATAACGCGATTCTAGACTCGAAATGAAGTACTTATCACCAAAAAGCCTGATCCCAAAAAGTTCCAATTTCGTCCAGTTTTAGTAAAAAATTCATCATAATTCACAAGATCATTCAAACAGCATCAAAATTTACAAGCACTTGGACAAGAGGATGATGAACAACTTTTGTGCTTCAACTTCTTGCAAAAAAAAAACGTGTAGATTAGTACAGTTTAATGCTTTCTTCGAAAATTTTGATCAGAACAACTGATTCGTCTGGGTTTTGCTTGTGGGATAAATAGGCTATCAAAATTCCGAATTAAGATCCAAAAGTTTCTAGTCCACTAGTTCAAAGTCTATTCAACCACTTTCATGTTTTGACTTCTTGCAAAAGTGCCTTTTAACTAGTAGTGAAATGAAACTGAAGTCGAGAAAACTCTGAAATTCAAACTAACTTATCCTCATCTTAAATTCGATAATAAACGGAAGATGCCTTAAATTAATCCAATTTTTTTAAATGATATATTAGGATCTTCTGAACGTTTCTTGTGAACAGGTGAAATTCCATTTTAGAGTCGAAAAAGGTCAGAAAAATCACTAAACCAGTGAAAGTCGGTCAGTCAAGATGCCCTACAGTTTTCATGTATTCAGAAAAATATGAGTTCGGTCCCACTTCGTCCTAAGTAAATGAAGACCTTTGGTTCTGAATTTTTTATATGTTTAAGATCATTATGTTATCTACGACCTTTGTTAAGAGTGTTTTCCCAAAACTTGATCGTATAATTTTATAAAAATCATGCAACTTAGCAAGGTAGATCAGAACTGTGGAAAACTAATCAAATTGCAATTAATGGGAAATCATCCGACAAATGACCTACGAAATTGAAAGTACGACAAGTAAATCCCTAAACAACCAAACTATGAATGTAAAGACATGACTCGACTTGACAAAAACGAGACTCCCGGTGTTTTACTTTGACGAAGCAATCTCGACATTCGACCGCGTGTAAGCCTCGGTGGCCTTTGTAGCCTTTTCCTCCGTTTTCTTCAACTTTCACTTGAGGACATCAACTAGTGCTCGAAGAGTAGCCGTCGGTGGTACTTGAGGAATCTTCGGACGCAATGCTTCGGGGATGACATGTTTCTTGTTTTACTGTTCCGTAGCATGGTAGTCTTTCTGCTCATACAAAAATTCCTTCCTTGGTAGGCTAAGCTTCTTCGGATGGCAAAGGTCCCACAATGTCCGGCATGAGTTAACATAATGCTCGTGCTCGGGGAGAGGAGTAAAAAAATCCAGCAAGAGGCGCTCATCATCAAGGAATGGCGGTAGCTTCTGGACCACTCCATATTGTCGCAAGACACGGTAAGGAATGTACTATGTGGCTCCAGTGATACCCAACAAAGGGACCGGCCCCTCGATTCCCATAGCTGGTTGAGCTTCCCTTACACCAAACCAATCAGCGAACCATCAAAAACATTGAGGAAACGGATCCTCCATGAGAGCCAACCATTCGGTAAAATGGTAGTTCGGGAATTCCTCTTGTTTATTTTTGAAAACCAAGATGAGATAACAAAAATTTCTAAGACTACCGGCCGAGACAAGGGTTTTGCAATCTTTTATGTGAGATACGAGCCATACTTATAAAAGATCGGCGGAAGCATGAAAGACTGTGGAAGTTTCGTGCTTATACTTAGTGAGGGATATAAAGGTTTCAGCCAATATTGCATTGACCAGATTTTTCCCTTCACACACTTGTTGAACAAAATAAACCACCTTTGATCGACATGATTTTGACAATGAGGGAAAATGAACAATACAAAGAAGGCTAACATGAAAATTTTTCCCTTTTGCAAAGACGAAGCTTCGTTAAAACGCTCAATTAACAACAAGAACGGGCAATTCCCATAACTAGATTTTAAAAGCTTTCGGACTACCTTAACCTCAATTCTAAAAAATTCAGACAATAAGGGTGCAGGATCCGAACCGAGGTAAGGACTAAGGGGCATGCTAAATTCTTCTAGAGTAGGGGTAAGTTCGTGCTTACCGAATATAAATGTAGATGTGACAGGGCACCAGAAATGTGCCATCACTTGAATAAGGCCGGTGCGAACCCGACTATAAAGAAGCGATAGCAAATTCTTCAATCTTTGATCCACATACTCGCGGGTTATGCTATCGAGCTGAGTTAACCAGTCGCACAAGGCTAACTTGGGCACCAAAAGCGTATGGATGTTCTTGCTTTCCATTGATGTAGTAGATCGAGACAACGACCAACCTAAAGCATCATGGACCGACCGAATCATACAGGTAAGTAAAACTTCAAAAAACGAGAAAGGCAAGAAACCTTACTTTTACTTAACTGAAAATAGCAATCACAAAGACATGCGCATGACACGTGAGAATGCATTATTGTCTATTGAAATTATGAGATGCTAGGGGCCAGTAGTACCGAACAATGTTGATCTGATTCTCTAGCCCTCAAGAACTCGGGGATGCCGTGAATCCATCCCATGCCATTGGATTATGGCCAAAAAGGGTTTTTCTCGACATGTTTGGGGTCGAAGATAAGGGCACCCACGCTTCTGCATTGAGGCCAGGGAGATCCTTGTCTTGACACCATCCTAGGCCAATCTACCAGTTTAGGTTTAGTGTAGTGCAAAGAAGTGAAAAGTCATGCACAACAATTTAATGTACCCAACATGTCAATTTTGTAATAAATCAAACAATTCAATTCTGCAAAATAAACATTAGAAAGCAATGCATTTACATAACCCGCAAGAACATTTAACACCTAAAAAGTTAGAGACAATCACAATCACCAATCAAGGAATCCATCATGAAAAATCACAGGCCTACGTCCATTAAGGTTTTTTTATTTTTAGAAAATTTGCAGCAATTAACCAAATTTTTCTGAAAAATTAAAAGTCCTAATTAAGTCTTTTATTTTTCTTGAAAAATCGAATTTCCAAATTAAGCTCCATTTTTTTCGAAAATTAAAAAGAAAACTCCCCAGCGGAGTCGCCAAGCTGTCATGACACATATGACATTAATTAAAGGGTTGGAATTGTTTCTAATAATATATGCATAAAATGCACGTAAAACATATGATGCATACCCCCTCATTTTGCTTTTTACCATATTTGGAGGGCATTAAATTTTGGCCTTATCGAAGAAGGCAATAGTTTCCCTGAAACATTTATTTTATAAAATAATCGGCCAAAATTAGGAATTACAGTAATAAATATAAACATGTTCATTTGTGTTTCTCCGACCACTAGAATAGCCATATTAAGTCCATGGAACAAGTATAGGTAGCAAAATGTATAAGTGAAATCAATCGATATAGGAAGCAGCTTGCTGATCCCATTTATAACCCGATAAAATTGTACATATAATAATCGCTCTAAAAGATATTAATTACTAAAACTCGTTCTATAGATTTTGTATACATAAAAGGAAAGGAATCCATAGGATATTGACTCCACTTGTAATTAATCAAACCACAAAATGTTTTTATCAGTTTAAATCTTTAACAGCTTCTATTTAAAAAAAAGGACATGTTGTTATCATAGGTTGGGTTCTGTTTTATACGACGCTAAATGTCATTGATCCATTATTCTTCACCTATATTGTGAAAATGCTTTATGTAACATTCACACTTCATCAATTTTAAAGCTTTAACGACTTCTATTTGAAAAGAAAGATATGCACAAGAAAACATAATAAAAAAAGGACATGTTGTTATCGTAGGCTCTGTTTTATGCGACGCTAAATGTCATTGATTGCATTATTCTTCACCTATGTAGTGAAAATGCTTTATGTAACATTCACAATGATAATTTGCTCTGAAATATACTCTATCAATGATCCAATAAAACCATCTCAACATATTGCAAGGCACACCTCACATAATGCACATTTGGGGAGGGTGGGCTCACATAATTACTGAGCTAAGAACGGCACGAATTGGAAATAAGAATGCCATGAATGGAAATGGCATAGATGGTAAGGCTATAAAGTCTTAAACTCTGGCCTTGAGTAATTTAAGAGTCCCGAAGATCAAATTTTTAACCTATCTTTTACATCTTCCTCATCTAAGAGAAATACAATCATCTAAATCTCTCCGGCAAGGAACAAAAGGTGCCGCCGGCAACAACTCTGGTCAATTTCCAACCAATGTACTTTTTTCTTTTTTTGCTAGAAAAAGACTGTCATTCCATCTAAGCAGAACAAATATTACAAGAAGGAAAAGGAACCTACATTAAGATGATTGATGAAAGAAGATTCTACTAACACTCTATTTTTCACTCTAGATGGGAGATCATTAAAAAGAAAAGAAGACATAGTTCCTATCTGATGAAAAGCCCAATTTGCGAGCTCATGAGCAACTGCATTACAAGTTCTACTGGTCCCCTTCAAACTCCATCTTGGGTTGTTGCTTAGGAGGAGACGAGAGTCCGAGATGAATAGATGAATGCACCAAGGGCAAAGGCCCCCATGTTGTATTGCATCAATTAACACCTTGCAATCACTTTCAAAGACAGCTTTGTCAATATCAAGAGATTGAGCAGCATTGCAAGCGAGAAGAAGAGCTGCAGCTTCCACTTCCAATGGTGAGTTCCATCTTCCTCGTCTTGTCCACGCTTGAACAACTGAGCCTCCATCCGATCATGCAACAATACCTATGGTGTCACGCCTCGACTCTCGGGCACGTGACAATCCTGCCAAACGCCTCAGGTCAAAGGGACAACGTCCTAGGCACTTTATTGACCCATTCCTTTTATCTTCCGATTAAGCGCACGCGGAATGATCTACACCCCAAAAAACAAATTAAACAACAGGGATAGAAAGCAGGAAATCAAATCAATCAACATCAGCAAACTCGACAATAAAAGTTTCTTTCATTAATAGATATTCATTAACCCTAAGGAAGCTACAAAATCTACAAGCCCATCTTTAGGGCTGCTTCCTAAGACCAATAAAAGGTACCGGGTCAGGATAGGGTTAACTTCATATCTACTCCAAAAGAGGGGGTCCCGACACCCTCGTCATCCACAACCACAAATCTCCAAAGCTACAGACCTGAAAAAGGGTTAACCACGACGAGATGAGAAATAAATCTCAGTAAGCTAACGCCTAAGCCCGAATAGGGCGTTGACTCACTCAGGCAACCAACACACACAACATATCACAATAGCATAACGCCAATCACATGCAAGCTTACCACGCCTTGGATCACACATATGCAAGACTCGACTTGACATAACAATCAACCAACCAAGGCAACAACCAGAATACCATAACAGCTTGCAAGCACAAGGCAACACGAGTGTTCCGGTTATTAGTGGCCACTCGGCCCCGCACACTAGACAGTTGGTGCGCAGCACACTAGACAGTTGGTGCGCAGCACACTAGACAGTTGGTGCGCAGCACACTAGACAGTTGGTGCTCAGCACACTAGACAGTTGGTGCTCTTTTGGCATGACCAGGCTTCGTCTCTTACTTTCGGTGATGGCAATCGATAGACCGTGTGGTTCTGATTGACATAGTACGGAACCACCAGGAATCCCTATAGGGGCTTCGGTCCATCACAAGCTGCGACCGGCATCCGACCAACCTAGCGACACAGACTATCGCGCATCCGATAAGTCGTATGATTCCGATCGACACGGCACGAATATATCAGGCATTCCATTATATGACCACGCAAGCACACTAGGCAACCAGCCAATTTATATCTTTGCATTTAGTCCAATGCACCCACACACGGAATCATGCTCAAAACCTGGCCCAAGGCCATTTTCATGCTCAAACATGCAATTTGACTCCACACGTGGTCATGTGATGCACGAATTATCCACTAGACTTTGCATCTAAATATGGATGATCAATCTTTATACAGTCAATCACAAACCATTCAGAGCATTCAATAGTCAGGAATTGATCACCACATCAAACAGTCGACAATAAAATCAGCATATCGCACTCAAACGTTTAAATTGACCATAGGCGACTAATCCGCTTACCAACCAACTAGTCAATCAATTCATCGCCCTCTCGGCTCTAGCCAAACTCTCGCTCGCAATCAAGCAATTGCAGTCCATCAAACAATCCAGTCTAATCACCAATTAGACACAAACAACCTAGCTAACCAGTCTAATTTACTTAATTGTGGTCATTTAACCTAAACCCGATCTCTAACTAAACCGACCACAATTAATCTACGTAAACGCCTAATTAGACTACTTAAACTAAACCCAAACGCAATTAGCGACCTAAGCGAGAGATAGGGGCTAACTCACTACTAAACGATCCGGTGACGACGACGGCGGTGACGACATGAGCACACAACAACAACACGGCGACACGGTGGGTCTCGGGCGGTACTGTTCACGGGTTGAGGGTCGGCGATACGGGTCGGCAGAGGCTGAACGAGGTTCGCTGGGCTGCTGGTCGCAGGTCCACGGCAGTTACGGCAGCTGGATGCGACTGAGCTTGGGCGGTGGAGCGGCGATCGGTAAGCTGCGAACGGCGAAGTGTAGCTCGGACGACGACGAAGATGGCTCGCGGCTGACCAGGGGGGCGACAGGACGGATGGCGACGATGCACGGTGGAGGAGGGCGCGCGGGGTCGACGGCAAACTCTCGGCGGTGCGCTAGTCGCGACTGAACAAAGGAGGAAGATGTACGTTTGAGGGGAGGTCGCGGGTCTAGGGGGTGGCAGCGCGACAAAGTGGGCTCGGGCCGGCGAGGGAGATATGGGTGGTGACGGCGGCTCAGCCTCAACGGGCGGAAGCTGGAGGTGGGTCACGGAGCTCAGGCGGGTCACGGGTCTTCGCCGAGGGGGCGGGTGGACAGCAGGGCTGTGGCCTCGGGCGCGAGGAGAAGAGGAGAGGGTGGCGAGGTGAGGTGGCTCGACGGATGGCGGCGCACGACGGGAGAGGATGGTTGTGGCGCGACACAGTCAAGAGGGAGAGAGGGGGCCGCGGGACTCTCGGCCTCACAGGGCTCGCGAGCCAAGCTTGGCGGCGCGACAGGCGGAGGGGCGACCGGCGGTGGCTAAGGCGGTGGCTGGTGGTGGCCGGTGGGGCTAGGCCGAAGAAGAGAAAGGGAGGAGAGGGGGGGTCGGGCGTAAGGGAGAGAGAGAGAGAGGAGAGAGAGAAAGGTACGAGAGAGAGAGAGTTCATGGTGATTGGGTGAGTGACAAGAGGGGCCCATGGTCAAAGTCAAATTTAATGGCTTTCGTCCTGTAGTGTATAATATCTAGGGGCAATTCGGTAATTTAGTCATTTAGGACAGGTTGGTCATTTGGCACTGACGACTGAGGGCATTTTAGAAATCTCACAATGAGGGTTCGGTCAGGGCTAGGCTCGAGCGTAAAAGGCTAATTCTACGGCGCTACTAAACCGGTTGATCTCTCTGACCGACGCTTCAAATTAAACAAAATCCACGTCCAATAATTGTCCCTTAAACCATAAAAATCCAATTTTATATATTTTGCAGATCTCAAAATTTCGGGAGGTCACAACTCTCCCCTCCTTAGGAAATTTCGTCCTCGAAATTATACCACTGTTACAACTCTTCAAAAAGAAAAGGGTAACTACACTTCAGAGCTTCCTCGCTTCCCCACGTAGCTCCTTCTATGCCGTGGTGCTGCCAAACCACTTTGACCAAGGGGATCGTCTTGTTCTGGACAACTTACTTTATCCTGTCCACGATCTTCACCGGACGTTCCACGGATGATACCCGCTCATCCACTTCGATCTCTTCAAAACTCAACAAGTGAGCTGGGTCAGGCTCATATTTCCTCAACATCGACACGTGAAAGACGTTATGCACCTTAGCATGCCTATGCGGCAACGCAAGACGATACGCCAAAATCCCAATCCGTTCCAGAATCTCAAACGGTCCAACATACCTCGGACTCAACTTCCCTTTCTTACCAAAACGAAACGTTCCTCTCATAGGCGACACCTTCTGGAACAAGTGATCACCCACTTGGAACTCGAAAAGTCTACGCCTCCTGTCGGCGTAACTCTTTTGACGGCTCTGGGCTGTCCTAAGTCTTTCTCTGATGACCTTGACAGCATCCAACGAGTGTTGCACCAACTCAAGACCAATGATCTTTCTTTCACCAACCTTATCCCAATCAACGGGAGTCCTACAGGCCCCATCGTACAACGCTTCAAAAGATGCCATCTTAATACTCTGCTGATAATTGTTATTGTATGCAAACTCAACCAAATGAAGTTGTTCCTCCCAACTTCCCATGAAATCCATAACACAGGCTTGCAATATATCCTAGAGTGTCTGAATTGTCCTTTCAGACTGGCCATCCATCTGCGGATGATAGGCCGTACTAAACTGCGGCTTCGTTCCCAACGATTCCTACAAACTTTTCCAAAAGGTGGCAGTGAACTTGGGATCACGATCCGATATGATCGTCACTGGCACTCCGTGAAGACGTGCTATCTGTCGCACATACAACTCAGCATACCTGTGCAAAGCGAAGTCCTTTCCAACAACGATGAAATGAGCAGACTTCGTCAGTCTATCTACTACAACCCAAATCAAATCCTTACCTCTCTGACTCATCGGCAAACCCATCACGAAGTCCATCGTGATATGCTCCCACTCCCTCTCTGGAATCTCGAGCGGCTGCAGCAGTCCACCAGGCTTACAATGCTGTACCTTGACTTGCTGGTGCGTTAAACACTTTGCCACATGCTTGGCTATGACTGCCTGCATGCCATTCCACCAGTAGTACTGCCTCAAGTTCTGATACATCTTTGTGCTGCCCAAATGGATACTATCGTCACTGCGACGGGCTTTCGATAAGGTCTCCTCCTTATCCGAAGCAAGACCCTTATGGTCTTTGTCTTACTCAACTATGTGGCCTTATTACGCTTCCGCTGCGCACTCTGATCACTTATTTTCCTTAATTGCCACAACTCGCAATCATAATTCAAGTCATCACCGATGCTAACAACTCACAAATTCATCTGGCAAACCCCACTTTGCCATCTACTCATAACTTGCCAATGCTAAATCTACATGCCATGCCTGTGGTTCTGTTGGTTACGGTCTTCGCACACTACACACCTCACCACAATGCTGTTGGGTCACTGGCCGGCAAGTTCGTGTGGGTCTCAACTCAAAACATGACAACCCTGGTCACCCAGCTAGGCCCTCTCCGACTCACATTCAGAGGCACACACAAGTGTCGACTTTCACCGACTCCCCACCAGGCACTTCCACATCCTTGTCCATAGTACTTCAATCCACTTATCATTCTGTTACTCACCACTCCGATCTTAAAGATGCAATGCTATGCATTTTCAAAAATATTTTTCACTTTGAGAATCAACTTTAATGCAATAAACACGTGCAATGCATGATCATCCTCACCACTCTTTACACACCACTCGCTTTCACATCAATCTTATTAATCCGAACTTTCTAACTCAACAAGCGACCATCATATCTCAAAGATCAATCGTCTAAGATCAGTCTATAACCTCATGTCTGATCATTGTCCAGAAAAAAGTCATATGCATTCAATCACACTGTCCCTTAGTCCAAATGTATGTCGTTCACTTTCTTGCAAACCCTTTTCTCATTCATATCACCACTCAGGACCATCAATTAAAGTCGACAACTAAAACCATTAAAACACAACACAAGTTCAAACTTATACGCAAGTACATATCCATAATTCAAACCCATCCTTTTCTCGCGACTGCTTAAAACCAAAGTACAACTGGAATATTCTACCACAGATACTACGATATCCTTTAGCAGGATTGATTCAGGTTGCCTTGCGGAGCGTTTCCTCGTAGTTGTCCTCCTTGCGACGGCGGCTTTTGCGCTCTTATTGGTCTTTGCAGGCAATCCCTCACTTGGTGGCCAAGCTGACCACACCTAAAGCAAGCTCCCATCCTAAAAGGGCACGGGGCTAATCCATGCCTCTGTCTACAGAGCCGGCACACGTCATCAGGGCGGTACACCAGTTTTCCTACCGTATTCCTTCGGTTGGGCGGAATGGGATGCTTTCCTCCTATCATCGGCCTTTTTCTTAAACCGAAGATCATTCCTAACAGAGGGCGCAAATCGCGATCCAGATGTGACTGCCCTTTCGGTCATGTTCCTCTCCACGAACTCGGCCCTTTCATACCACTCATTATAATCCTTGAGATTCAGCGGCACCAACTGATCCTTGATCTCGATCTTCAATCCATCACGAAATCTCCTTACCCTATTCATAGGGCCTTCGGTCATCCTTGGCGTATACTTCGACAGCTTGGTGAACTTCACCTCATATTGATTCACAAACATCTGGTTCTGTTAAAGACGCGAAAACTCAACCATCTTCTGGTCTCACGCACAGTCTAAAAGTACTTTCCATAAATGGCTTCGACGAAGGCATCCTACACCGGGACCATACCTTCAGGGAAGATCCTTCCTCGCGTGGCTTCCCACCACGTGCTAGCGTTACCTTCTAGTTCGTAAACAGCCAGCGTCACCTTATCCTCTTCTGAGCATCTTAGCAAGGCAAAGGCCTTCTCCAATCCCTTGATCCATGAGGTTGCAGCCTCTGGATCACCTGCTACCGAAAATTTCGACAGCTCAAACTTCAGAAACTGCTTCACCAACTTAAGCATCGGCTGTCCACCATTCCCATTTCTAGCCAACAGGTCTGCATACGGAGCGGCAACAGCTTGGTTCCTAACTTGCTATCCAACTATATCTCCTAAGGCCTCCAACGCCTGCAGGATCCTGTCCACTCTGGGATCCTCCTGAGATGCCCTTCCTCTAGGCACCCTCGTAATACGGTTGCTCATCCTGCAGAACCTTACCGGCTCCTGCTCGCCCAAAGCAACACGCAAAGTGAACTCAGGACCACAATAGCCGAAAAGCCAAATATCAATCACATGCACAGGGTTTTAATCCTACTAACTATCCCAAAACCCAGTGCTTCTTATCACTCCAGGCCATGACCAAGTGGATCAGGCTGACCTTGCTCTGATATCGAAACGGGGATGTCACACCCCGACTCTCGGGCACGCCACAACCCTGCCAAACACCTTAGGTCAAAGGGACAACGTCCCAGGCACGTCATCAACCCATTCATTTTATCTTCTGATTAAGCGCACGCGGAACGATCTACACCCCAAACAACAAATTAAACAACATGGATAGACAACAGGAAATCACATCAATCAGTATCAGCAAGCTCAGCAATAAAAGTTTTTTTCATTAATAGATATTCATTAACCCTAAGGAAGCTACAGAATCTACAATCCCATCTTCAGGGCTGCTTCCTAAGACCAACAAAAGGTACCGGGTCAGGACAGGGTTAACTTCATATCTACTCCAAAAGAGGGGGCCCCGACACCCTCGTCATCCACAACCACAGATCTCCAAAGCTATGGACCTGAAAAAGGGTTAACCACGACGGGGTGAGAAATAAATCTCAGTGAACTAACGCCTAAGCCCGGCTAGGGCGTTAACTCACTCAGGCTAGGGCGTTGACTCGCTCAGGCGACCTACACACACAACATATCGCAATAGTATAACGCTAATCACATGCAAGCTTACCACGCCTTGGATCACACATATGCAAGACTCGACTTGACATAATAGTTAACCAACCAATGCAACAACTAGAATACCATAACAGCTTGCAAGCACACGGCAACACGCGTGTTCCGGTTATTAATGGCCACTCGGCCCCGCACACTAGACAGTTGGTGCTCTTCCGGCATGATTGGGCTTCGTCCCTTACTTCCGGCGAAGGCAACCGATAGACCATGTGGTTCCGATCGACACGGCACGGAACTACTAGGAATCCCTGTAGGGGCTTCGGTCCATCACAAGCTGCGACTGGCATCCGACCGGCCTAGCGACACAGACTGTCGCGCATCCGATAAGTCATGTGATTCCGATCGACACGGCATGAACATATCAGGCATTCCATCATATGACCACACAAGCACACTAGGCAACCAGCCAGTTTATATATTTGCATTTAGTCCAATGCACCCACATACGGAATCATGCTCAAAACCTGGCCCAAGGCCATTTTCATGCTCAAACATGCAATTTGACTCCACATGTGGTCATGTGATGCACGAATTATCCACTAGACTTTGCATTTAAATACGAGTGATCAATCCTCATACAGTCAATCACAAACCATTCAGAGCATTCAGCAGTCAGGCATTGATCACCTCATCAAACAATCGACAATAAAATCAGCATATCGCACTCAAACGTTTAAACTGACCACAGGCGACTAATCCGCTTACCAACCAATTAGTCAATCAATTCATCGCCCTCTCGGCTCTATCCAAACACTCGCTCTTGATCAAACAATTGCAGTCCATCAAACAATCTAGTCTAATCACCAATTAGCTATAGACAACCTAGCTCACCAGTCTAATTTGCTTAATTGTGGTCATTAACCTAAACCCAGTCTCTAACTAAACCGACCACAATTAATCTATGTAAACGCCTAATTAGACTAATTAAACTAAACCCGAACGAAATTAGCAACCTAACCGAGAGTTAGGGGCTAACTAACTACTAAACGGTCCGGCGACAACGGCGGCGGACCGCCACAAGCGACGACGACGACGGTGACAACGGCGGCGAGTGGTAACAGATGGTGGCGAGCGACGGCGACGACACGAGCACACAACGACAACACGGCGACACGGCGGGTCTCGGGCGGTACCGTTCACGGGCTGAGGGTTGGCGATACGGGTCGGCAGCGGCTGAACGAGGTTCATGGGGCTACTAGTCGCGGGTCCACGGCGGCTGGATGCGGCTGAGCTCGGGCGCAGGAGCGACGATCGGTGATCTGCGAACGGCGGAGGGCAGCTCGGACGACGACGAAGATGGCTCGCGGCTGACCAGGTGGGGCGACAGGACTGACGGCGACGATGCACGGCGGCGGAGGGCGCACGGGGTCGATGGCGAGCTCGCGGCGGTGCGCTGGTCGCAGCTGAACAAAGGAGGAGGATGCACGGTTGAGTGGAGGTCGCGGGTCCAAGGGGTGGCGGCGCGACTGGTGGGGCTCAAGCCGGGGAGGGAGAGATGGATGGGGACGGCGGCTCAGCTGCAACGGGCGAAGGCTGGAGGTGGGTCGCGGAGCTCGGGTTGGTCACGGGTCCTCGCCGAGGGTGAAGGTGGATGGCGGGGCTGCGGCCTCGGGCACGTAGAGAGGAGGAGAGGGTGGTGAGGTGAGGTGGCTCGATGGAGGGCGGCGCGCGACGGGAGAGGATGGTGGTGGCACGACGAGGTCGAGAGTGAGAGAGGGAACTGCAGGACGCTCGGCCTCGCGGGGCTCGCGGGCCAAGCTTGGTGGCGCGACGGGTTGAGGGGCGACCGGCGGTGGCTGAGGCAGAGCGGCACAACGCGGCAACGGAGGAGGTGGCGGTGGCTGGTGGTGGCCGATGGAGCTAGGCCGAAGAAGAGAAAGGGAGGAGAGGGGGGTTGGGCATGAGGGAGAGAGAGAGAGAGAAAAGTAAGAGAGAGAGTTGATGATGATGGGGTGAGTGACAAGAGGGGCCCACGGTCAAAGTCAAATTTAATGGCCTTCGTCTTGTAGTGCATAATATCTAGGGACGATTCGGTAATTTGGTCATTTATGACAGGTTGGTCATTTGGCACTAACGACTGAGGGCATTTTGGAAATCTCACAACGAGGGTTCGGTCAAGGCTAGGCTCGGGCGCGAAAGGCTAATTCTATGGCTCGACTAAACCGATTGATCTCTCTGACCGACGCTTCAAATCAAATAAAATCCGCGTCCAATAATTGTCCCTTAAACCATAAAAATCCAATTTTATATATTTTGCAGATCTCGAAATTTCGGGACGTCACATATGGCCCCTTTGTTATCCTTCCACGCATCATCTACATTAAACTTCAACTCTTGCTTTGACGGAGGAATCCAAGAGTTTGTTCTTACCCTAATAGGATCTGGTTCCTCGCTTAACTCAACTCTTTTCTCACTCCTAAAGATATTTGAATATTCCATGAAACTTGCATGACCAGCTGAACTGCCTGGGTAGGAATTGGAACAGTCTGACAATGTAACATTGCATTCCAACCAAGGTACTTATTCACTCTATGGATCTGTGCCATTTTTATTGCAGATGTTTTTTTTTTAATCCAATTTCCTTTGAAAAAGTGTGTAACATTTGAAGTATGGAACAAATGTTCATTCGATAGGAGGTTTTAACCTTTGTACATGGGTGCACGGTGTTTTGTGTGGTGGGCTAGCTTTTGTTCTTTTTCATGGAGTAAATCTGCGAGTTCTATTTGAAATTCCATACATGGCAGTAAAATTTTGATCTTTTTGATGGTTGATGCAGCGTACTTCAACCTCGAGGTGAAACAACGGTGAAGTCGCTTTTGCTCGCAAATCTTCCTGGCAAGAAAAATGTTAGTGGTCTTTGTACTCCCAGTGAAGCTTTTATCTTCTGAATCTGCTGTTGGATTCTGTTATTTTGCTCCTATGAATTTGTGGCGCTAATAGTTTTCCTTGTGGATCAAGGCTCCATGCTGTTGATCTACATATATCGCTTCCAGCTCGGTTATTTTATCGCGTCTATGTTTACTTAATCAAGACTTCGAAATAGTGGGCTATGGATATCGGTTAGTCTGTTTGGTATATGTATATATATATATATATATATGCTGAAATGGAACATTTTTAATTGTCTTGGGACACTTCAACATAACATGACGTCGTCTCTAAGCACTTCTATCCGAGATTGTAATTAATGCTGTCGGTTTATTGCGAACTTACTGAAAGTTTAACTTGCTGGGATTATCACATCACCTGACTAGAGGGGTGGAAGCGACAATTCAAACCAAGTTGGAGATGTGAAAAGAAGATCATCTACGATCTCGACAATCAGTATCCCATATTGTTGGATCGGATGAGATGCCTACAACTTTTTCCGTTACGAAACTAAGGCCCGTGAGACTTTCTTCAGATCCTTTATCTTCAGTTATATGTCCAGGAAGATAAGATCATGGCTTGAACACATTAAACAAGTACATACAGATCTTTCTTGGGCATATTTTCGTATCTTCAAGTATGAAAAATGCAATGTTCCTGGCTGCCTCCGATGGTTAGAATATCTAGCTGACTTGAACAATGAGAAACCTAACTTCTGAAAAATGCCACGTTCCTGCCAAGCCTGCTAGAAACCTAACTTCTGAAAACTTCCCCTATTTCCACTCCTCTCACAATGAGAATTGGTCCAACTGTCCTATCTGATATTTCTTATCCTCCTTCATCAACACTTGACATGAAAAAGGATGCTGCCAGACACTTGATCCTCATCGGGAGACTGACTTTGATGGGGAAATTTCTAAACTTGCATACATTATACCCACACCATTTAGATGGAAAAGGCTCGGTCATTAACATTACCTACTACTGCCAAATAAATCATAGAGTAGCCAAGCCCCTGATCTCATCCCCGGTCTGTTTTTCCATACATAGGAAGAATCTAGAAATGGAAAGGCTAAGATTATACGGAGAATACTTGTATTAACTCAAATCCTCAAGATTATGCTCCAACTCTCTAAATTCATTTCGAAGTTGATCATTACGGAACACGTAAGCCATAAATATCTTCTTCTTGAAAAGTCAAGCACTTACGTCTTATCGATTCTTATGTATTCTGCTGGATTTGGCCAATACTATAACTATTTTATGCTATTCTTTCGTTAAGTCATGCTGAAAGTGACAGGTATGCATCTGATATTGCATTTAGGTAATTGGTTTGAATATTTTTGGCATTTCTCGTCTTTGTACCTGTGTTTTGTGTCTCGCATATAAGCTAAATAAGATATTTAATGAGGATTTACTTAACGGGTTCATCAGGATGCTTAACATGTTTTGGAGAGGTAAGAAGGTTTCTTCCCCATTTTCAAGTCAAATATTACCGTGATGTGCAGATTTTGTCGCACTTTGCCAGTGTCAAGTTTCCTGAAAGTGTAGACTCACTATACACAGGACCTTTGTTAACAAGGCACCTTTGACAATTTAACCGAATTGCGCGTCGTGTTTGAGAGAGCTTTAAGAATGAGAAGTTCTTCTGATATCTAACAGATAATTGTCGTATCCATACTCACATGGAAGCTCATTGATGCTGAGTTAAGTAAGAAACTGACATGTCTTCTTACATTCACATTTTCAGCCATATAATCTTGGCAACGGTCTAGAAAGAAGACGGAGGCTGTTCAAGAAACTCTTCATTAGGGATTTCTGAGAATTTGTTTTTCCTGTTCCTGGGGTATCAAGAACTGGAGAGATACCATTTTTTTCTGGAAGAGAAATGAGCTTCCCTTTTTGACATCAAGCCCTTCAGTGCAATTAGAAATAACATATTTGCTCAAAAGAAAATCAAGAAGCTGTCCTAGAGAAAACAAAGATCTCACCTGAACAATGTCTTTCCATTATGTACTTAATCACCACAATGCTTGTGTGTGTGAAGCTTGTAATTGGCATGTCGTTATGCTGTAGCTAGTGGATTTTGTGCTGTTATGCTCTATATGAATATTAACTATCATAAACTGTAAGTATGTTGGTTTGCGTAGGTAGACCTTTATATCAGTGCCACAATTTACATCACATGCATGACTTGATGTTATTCATTCTGCTAGGGACAAAGGAAATGGCGTTGTTTCTGCAGAACTCAAGGTCACGGCCAATGATGAGGATATAGTTGACAATCAAATTTCTACTCAATCTCCAGGGGCAACTAGGCAGGTGGGCACAGTTGTGCCAAATGCTCGTCCTGGTCCAGAGAGCAATTCGTATCTGGGAGGAAAGAAGCTAGCCATGGCTAGTGAGCCTGACCCTAATAAGATATACAAATTTTCCAACAAGAGTCTATTAGCGTCTGGAGTATTTGATGCGGCTCCGGTGAAGTACACTTTGAGGAGTCGTGATGTGAGTTCTTTTCCGTATGGCCATTTGCCCCGTCTCTTTAATACTTTATTCTTCTTCATTTTTCTGGTTTTTTATTCGATACTTGATGCACGGAGTTCCACAGTTGATTCTTCATGGTGTTATCAAAGGGTCGAAGATCCTTTGCAGCTGCAACGGATGCAACAACTCTAAAGTAAGCAACTAATTGTACTTCGATTTATTTCTCTTTCTGTTCAGTCCTGTAGTTGAAGAGGACAGTAAGAGTTGAGGATTAGTAAGGCAACTTGTCTTCTATGTTGAACCATCCAGTACATTAGTCCCAGCTAGTTTGAGCGCCATGCTGGAGGGAAGACCAAGAGGCCTTATTCTTATATCTACTACGAGAATGGCAAGACCATCGACCAAGTTTGTCGGGAGCTGAGGGCCACTCCCAAGGATATGGTTTTTCATGGGCTTCCGGAAATCGGAGGTTCCGCTTTTGGTTGGCTAACCTTTAACAATTGGAAAGGTCGTTCCAATCTCGACTCCTCTCGAGCAGCACCTCCCCCGATTAAGATGGAGCACTTTTAAGTCTTTGCAGTAAGTTGCATATCATTGCAACATAGATCGGTTCGGATACATTTAGCAAAGTCATTTCGTTTTGCGACTGTCCATAAATATTGATTAACTTTGCTTCACTTTGGTGAAATAAAAATCCGTTGGTCCAAACTTTGTTCTCCTCTGCCGATTCAGTTTGCATGTCAATCATGAGTGAAGAAAAGCAAAAGAAGTTTTTTCTTGATAAAGTACTGCATCGATGTGAAAGCTTTGTTTCCTTAGAGGGTTTTATTTAATATGTAAATGAGCAAGAGGTTGAAGCTCAAGCAAGGCCAACATGAGTCCTTGCCCGTTTGGGTTAGGCTAAGATCAATTCCTTATGCGTTGTGGTCGGCATCGGGAATTAGTACGGTCGCTAGCGCGATTGGGAAACCTCTCTACGTGGATATGCAAACCGAGAAGAAGAGATTGATCTCATATGCCCGGGTATGCATTGAGATCAAGGCTACTCAGCCACTTTGTGACTTCGTTGATGTCATCCTTAATGACAAGACCCGGTCGATTAAAGTGGAGTATAAATGGAAGCCGGTCTCTTGTATGTATTGTGGTACCTTTGGCCATGCTCTCCCCCAAGTGTTGAACAAGCTGAGGAAAAGGGGCCCTCAAACTCATGGGCTGAGGATGTTCCCGTGCATACTCAACCGGGTGGTTCGTGGGAGAATGTTACTAAGGGGCGGGGCAAATCCTCAAAAAAGTCCATATCTATGGCTGTGGCCCCTACTGAGTTGATCTTGGCTGTGCCGAATCCTGCTGTTAGCCCTATGTTTGTTGTTGATCTGTCCCCGGTAGTTGCTGATCAGGCTCCGGTAGAAGACCAGCCCTCTCCCGACTCTAAAGCGACTTCTCGGGCCACTTCTGTGGCTTCGTCGGACTCGGAAGACTCTCTTGGGGACATAGCCAGCAACATTGGTAGCAACCAAGAGGAGGATCCTCCTTCCCCTGCCCCTCCAAACACTCGGGGGAGATCGGCTTTGCACCGAGGAGCTCAGTCCGAGATTGGCAAGCACGAAGCTATTACTCCTAATTCGATAAATGTGGTGATCCAGCCGGACACAAGCTCGAAAAACAGCCCCACAACTACAAAGATAGCCAACCCGAAGGAAAAGAAACGGGGTGGCAAGAAAAGGTGGTAACTTCCCATCCTTCTTGTATATATGTTTTTTGGTGTTTGGAACATTCAGGGCCTAGTGGCCCTTTTGAAACAAGCTGAAATTCGAGCTCTTGTTAGATCTAATAATCTTTCCTACATTGGTTTTCTTCAGACGAAGGTGAGACCGTCTCTTTTTGGAAACATATCCTCTGGGTTGTTGCCGGGTTGGGTATGGATTTCTAATTATGATTTCTCTCCTCGTGGGAGAATTTGGATCGGGTGGGATCCTCGGTCGGTTGAGGTCGTTGTTCACTTTATGTCCTCTCAGGTTATCCACGGTTATGTGTGGCTTTTGGCTTTGAATAAGTCTTGTTATGTATCAGTGGTATATGGAGAACACACATTTGTGTCTCGGCGGGCTCTTTGGTCTGATCTTGTTTGGTCTAGTACTATGTGTGCTGCTTATCCATGGCTTGTTGCAAGGGACTTTAATGCCATTCGTGATCACTCAGACAGGCCTCGATAGTTCTAATGCCTGGATCCCTACTTTTGATGAGTTTGGCGCTTGCCTCACCCAAGCGGGTCTTGAGGACTTAAGATATACTGGCCATAGATTCACTTGGTCGACTTCTTCTGGTGCTCTCCGCAAGCAAAGAAAGATCGACAGAGTCCTCATTAATGCCTAGTGGATCATTGATTTCTCTTTCTCTGAGGCCACCTTTTTGGTTCCCGGGGTCTCAGATCATAGTCCGATGTTAATCAGAATTATGCCTCCTCCGCAGTGCAGGAAGCCTTTTAAGTTTTTTAACTATTGGATTTCTCACCCCTCTTTTTCGGCTATTGGTTCTCAAGTTTGGGACACCCAGATGACTGGTACGTCGATGTTCATGTTGTGCCGCAAGTTGAAGATGCTTAAGGGACGTCTCAAGCAACTGAACAAGAATTCGTTCTCTGATATTTCGACTCGCACCTCTCAGGCCAAGTCAGTTTTAACAGTTACTCAAGATGCCCTTGCACTGGATCCCCTTAACCAGGTACTAGCTGACCAAGAGAAGGAGCAACTCACTACTTTTGCTGATCTTAGACTACAAGAGGAGTCTTTTTATAGGCAGAAATCTCGAGTTAAGTGGCTTTAGGAGGGAGATCTCAATACCAAGTACTTTCATCATTTTGTTAATAAACGGCAGCTTGGTAATCGTATTATCTCGGTGGTTGATAATGGAGGGGCTGTTCTTACGGACCCGGGGATGGTCCACCGATATATCATCTCCCATTTTCAGGATTTGCTTGCTGCAAATGCGCTGCCCACCCGACCGGCTGTGCAGGACATTCGATCTATCCTTGATGGTGCTCTTGATGCTCATCAGATTCAGTTCTTATCCTGACGGGTGACGGACATTGTGATCCAAAATACTATGTTTTCCCTTGCCCAAGGCAAGGCTCCAGGATCAGATGGCTACAACGTTGATTTCTTCAAAGCTACTTGGGAGATTGTGGGCAGCCTGTCTGTCATTGCGACTATTAAGGATTTCTTCGCATCTGGCTATTTGCTTAGGGAAACTTATGCCACCATCCTCACTCTGGTGCCAAAGATCCCAAATGCCTCGGTCATGAATGATTTTCGGCCCATTGCTTGTTGCAATACTGTGTACAAGTGCATCACCAAGATTTTGGCAAACCGGATTGCTTGTGTACTGCCTTCCATCATAAGCCCGCCCCAGAATGCCTTTGTGAAAGGCCAAAGGATCAGTGATAATATCATTCTTGCTCAAGAACTCTTCTCTGGATTTCATCATGAGCTCAATTTGCCGAAATGTGCTATCAAAGTTGACTTTCAGAAGGCATATGACACGGTTGATTGGCGGTATCTTCAGTTGGTATTGCAAGCCTTTGGGTTCCCGAAATGTTCATCAAGCTTGTCATGGCTTGTGTTTCCTCCCCGAAATTCTCGGTGGCTATTAATGATGAACTCCACGAGTTCTTCTCTAGTGGACGTGGTATTCGCCATGGTGACCCCATGTCTCCCTACCTATTCACTCTGATTATGGAGACGTTCACCGGTATCCTCAATGCCCAAACACGACTACCAGGCTTTAAGTTCTTTTGGAGGTGCAAAGGTACTCAATTATCCCACTTGTTCTTTTCCGATGATGTCCTCCTTTTTACTGAGGCAAATGTGAGGTCTACCACCTTACTAATGGAGGCTCTTCACACATTGTCCTCTTGGTCTGGATTGAACCCGAATCCCAACAAGAGTGAGGTCTATCTCTCGGGTGGCTCTCTTGCACTTCAGGACCAGCTGCTATGGTCTATCGGATTCCGACAAGGTACGCTACCTTTTCGGTATCTTGGTGTACCTGTTATTGCTTCTAGACTTAGCAAGGCGGATTGTAGCTCCCTCGTGAATTCCATTACTGCTAGAGCACAATCTTGGGCACACCAATTTTTATCTTTTGCGGGCCGTCTACAACTTATAAAATCAATCCTCCACGCCATTCATGTATTCTAGGCTAGTTTCTTCACTCTCCCCATGTCGGTCCTTTCGCGGATTGAGTTGATACTTAGACAGTTTTTATGGAAATGACCTGGGTTGGGAGTAGGCGGGGCCAAAGTCCCTTGGAGTGATGTTTGTCTTCCTAAAGAAGAAGGTGAGTTGGGCATTAGGAGACTCCTCGACTATAATCGTGCTGCTATGCTAAAACATATTTGGATCTTATTCTCGGATAAGGAGTTGATGTAGTGCAAGTGGATACATTCGACGTTCTTAAAGAAGAAATTTTTTTGGGTTGCCACTAAACCTACACTCTGCTCGTGGGCCTGGAAGAAAATCCTTGACCTTCACTCGAATTTTCAACTTCAGTTTCGTTGGCGGATTAGGAATGGGTGCACTACCTCGTTCTGGTTTGATCATTGGCATGACAGAGGGCCGCTCTATAAACTCTTTTTGGATAGGGACATCTACCGATCAGGAATCCCTAGAAAGGCTTCGGTCTTGGACTTTGGTTCTTCGGTATAGCAACCATCTCATGTTCCAGACACCATTACATCATGGCCCGATGGTGCCCCGGTGATTACCACAGAGAGAGGGGATCGGTTCATATGGTTGGGCCATCCTTTGGGTACCTTCTCTACCTCTTTGGCCTGGGACTTTATCCGACGCAAAGGGGATGTTGTACCATGGCACTCCTTTATATGGGATCGATGTATTGCCCCGAGGCATGGCTTTATTCTTTGGTTAATCACCCTCAACAAGCTCCCCACACAGGTATTTTTGCTAAACTATTGCAGAATTTCGGGTGGCGTGTGTGGATTTTGTCGATGTAGACCAGATTCGGTGGGTCATCTGTTCTTCGGGTGTAATGCCACTGGCACTTTCGCGCTATCTTGGGCTGAGAAGTGCAATCTGGGATGGCGTAATCGTGCTTGGCAGGACAACCTTCGGTGGGTTATTCAGCATAACAGTGGCCATCACTTTCATCAGAGGATCGCACAATTCTCTTTTGATGCTCTCTGTCATATCATTTGGACAGAACACAACCATATTCTGTTTAGAGAGCGCTCCTTCTTCGGACCGGCACTTATGAAGTATCTTGAGAAGGTCGTTAGAGATAAGGCCCTCACTTTTGATCAGGTGGAGGATAGCCCTCGGAATCGGCGGATGCAAGTTAATTGGGGCATTTCGTCCTCTATTTTTGATTAGTGGGGATGTCGTTTGTTTTTTTCTCGCTTCGGTTGTACTTTTGGCTGAAAGTTTGGTGTTTTTAGTTGCGCACGCGCTATAGGCTTGTCCTTTGCTTAGCTGTAACACCTTTGCACCCGTTGTGAAACACCTAAGTGTCGCAATGGGTACGAGGTTTTTGTGTTCGGCTACCTCGTTGTAATTTGCGCCATGAAAAGTGAATATACCACTTACTTTACCCACACACACAAAAAAGAAAGAGGTTGACTTCAATCCTTCAGAAGGCTAAAGGGGCTTGTTGTGGCCTCTCGTAAGAAAATGGCGTCAAGGATTGGCATCTTAGAGAGATTGGACTGTATTGCACGGAGAAGCCTTCTCATCTCAGGCTGCATTACATAGTATAGAATGTTATTTATCTTCTTTTCAGCGATCATGTGGTTTGATACTTGAATCAACGGCATGAGTTTCTTAAATTCTCCACGGATAGGTACATCGTTGCTACAAGATCCATTCTAAGTTTTTACTCTGATAGATGGTCAGAACTTCATCTAGATTCTAATCCTACCGAGAGGTCCACTAGAGATCAAAAATTATTGAAGAAGGAACAAGATATTTCTTTTGTCCCTTCCGGACGATCAGAAAATAAAGAAATAGCTAATATATTCAAGATAGTTACGTATTATAAAATACCGTCTCAATCCATTCTATTTCATCATATCCGGGATCTAATTTCGAATGATGAACAGGATTTATAGTTCCCGTAAGATTTCATTCTTGAACCAAAATACAATTTTTGATTTATTTGATTTGTTCCATGACCGGAAGGAAGGGATACACATTACACCACGATTTTGTCCGTATTGAATGCGTTAGGTTCGATTCGAAGTCCAAAACAAAATGGAGAATTGCAGGACTAACCTCGTTTGCTCCAAAAATGACAAAGGGTGTTCGTATATACAAGCCTCTTATAAATAAATTCTTTTGGACAAAGTTTCTTAAAGTTCTTTAGAGAAGCTCTATCTCATCTTCGAGGGAAAGAAGAACTTCCGTGTAGGCATGGGTATGACTATTCGTCTATACATGCCCCTTAAAGTTCTTCTTACATTCAATATTTCTACGGGAAAATTGTCCAAGAAGTCCTAACCATATTACACTTTTGCCAATTTAATCATAAACCTTTTAATTTTGTCAATTAAGTCCTAAATATTTTTACTTTTTCCAATTGAGTCCATGTGGCCAATTTTGGTCGGAAATCGCTGACGTGAATGCCTACCGTGGGCAATTTTAATGATATTTTAATACTTTCTCTAATTTTATTATTTTTTATTTTATTCCTTCTTTACATTTTTTACTTTTTACTTTTTTTTCCTTTTTCCCTTCGCCGGCCTTGTAGATGGCGGCCCTCACCTATCTGTGCTTTTATGGAATGCGCACTCAATAATAGGCCATTTGTGTCAACACGACACGTGTACACATATTTGGACACATTTAGACACATAAAAGAAAATTCTACCTTACCAACCCTGAAAAAGATGCTCTACCTGTTTATACAAGAGAACGGATTTCTAGAAAATGCAAAACAAAAATAAAGAAAAAAGCCACTAAAATCCAAAACTATGCCCACTATGGCACTTTTGCCCTAAACTTTTTTCTTCGACATAAAAAATCCTAAACTTTTACCTATTTCACACATTTACCCTCCGCCAAAGTTCCTCAATGAGAACTGTTAAAAATCTATCTACATGGACGTCGGAAAGTAAATGGTGTTGACATGGCGCCTAAGTAACTTAAGTGAAATAAAAGTGACTTTGTTTTGACTGAGAAATCATCTGATGGAACCTGATGGAGGGAGGGTAAATGTGGCACATAGGTACAATTTTTGGGTTTCTTATGTCGCAAGAAAAAAAATTAGGGTAAATGTAGCACAGTAGGCATAATTTAGGATTTTTTGTAGCTTTTTCCCAAAAAAAAAAAATTGTGGCACATAGGACGTCACATGACTTGATTTTTTTTAAAAAAAATTGCCACATAATGTTAAAAAATTAAAAATAAATGACACATAATTAGTTGGTTGAAATTTCTCGCCATTGGCACTTTTTTGACTCCACGTGGACTTTTAAACATAAAAATAAGTTAATTTTTTTATTAAAAAAATTAAAATTAAACAGAAAAATAACCTAAAAATTATATTTAAACAAAAGTAGCAGGGGCAAAGGCTTGCACATCCCTCGCTGCAGCCGCCCCACCATCGCCGTAGGAAGATAATAGGTCAGTCCAGTTGGTTGGGTCCTTCAGACAATTAAACAAATAACACTACAACCTTGAAAGGCAAAGTTAGACCCACAAAATCTCCAAGAACACCAAAGACCAAAACAAAAACAATACGATTCTTTACTTTTGCGGTATATGTTTTTTTTTTTTACACCAAAAAAAAAAAACATCCACATTGCCATACATGTGTTCTGGGCTAGTCTTTTCACTCTTCCTTTGTCTGTCTTATTAAGGATTGAGTTGATTCTCAGATAATTTCTCTGGAAAGGACCGGATTTGGGTGTTGGTTGTGCCAAAGTCCCGTGGAGCGATGTGTGTCTCCCGAAAGAAGAAGGTGGTTTGGGTATTCGTAGACTTCTTGATTGTAATCGTGCAGTCATGCTCAAGCATATATGGGTGCTATTCACGGACAAGGAGTCGTTATGGTGTAAGTGGATACACTCTACTTTTCTGAAGAATAAAAATTTATGGGTTGCTACCAAGCCAACCTTTTGTTCCTGGGCCTGGAAAAAAATCCTTGACCTTCGCACGGAATTTTATCTGCAATTTCAACGGCGGATTGGTAATGGATGCTTGGCTTCATTCTAGTTTGACTTTGGCACCAACGAGGACCTCTTTATAAGCTTTTCACTGATAGGGACATCTACCGTTTTGGTATCCCGAGAAAGGCTTCAATTTGGGACTTCTATTCCTTGGACTGGCAACGGTCATATGTGCTCGAAACTATCACTTCCCGGTCGGAAGATGTCCCTATTTTTGCCACGGTGAGGTGTGACAGGTTAGTATGGCAGGGACATCCGTCGGGTGTCTTCTCTATTGCCTTAGCTCGGGACCTCATCAGATGTAGGGGACAGATCGTCTCCTGGCACTCGTTCATTTGGGATCGCAATGTTGCCCCGAGGCATGGCTTCCTATTGTGGCTTATCTCTCTCAATAGGCTCCCAACGCAGGTTTTATTGTTGAATTATCAATGAATTCCGAAGGGTGTTTGCGCCTTTTGCGGATGTAGGCCGGACTCTATCGATCATCTTTTCTTTAGGTGCACTATCACCGACACCCTAGCGCTTTTCTGGGCAGCTAAGTGTAATCTGGTTTGGCGAAATGGTACGTGGCTAGACAATCTCCGCTGGGCCATCCGGTATATTGGTGGTCAGAACTTTCATCAGCGCGTTGCTCGATTTTCCCTTGGCGCGCTTTGCCATATCATCTGGACTATTCGGAATCATATCCTCTTCAAGAATCGCGATCTTTTTATGCTGGCCCTTCTCAAGCATCTTGTTAAGGTGGTAAGGGATAAAGGCCTTTCTTTCAATCTTGTGGAAGACACTCCCCGCAATAGGAGGATTCAAGTTAATTGGGGCATTTCTCCCTCTATTTTCGAGTGATCTCCTAGTGTTGCCTAGCTTTTTGCTTTCGGTTTCCTTTGGCCATTGTTTTGGCCTTTGTAATTAGTTGCGCACTTGTTGCTGCCCTGTTTTTGCTTAGCCGTAACACCTTTGCACCCGTCGTGACACCCCCATGTGTCGCCTCGGGTACGAGGTTTTTGTGTTCGGCTTCCCTCTTTATATGTTGCGCGTTGAAAGTTAATATACTGCTTACTTTACACCCCAAAAAAAAATCCACATTGACATTACCTCGTAAGCTAAGCACGAAGAAAACACGGTGTTAAAACTTACAAGAGATTTATCCCTTGAAATATATCCCCACACCGTCTACATATACAATCTCATAAATATATCATGAGCAGCTAGTCACGTAAGTTCTTCATCAGGCTATTAGGTTCAATGCTATGAAGAACTTTTGCAACGAAAATGGCTTATCTTTGCTCGTGGATTATGCGGTACCATCGCCTCATCTCGCAAGAAATTTTTTTGGGCGGTACCATCGCCTCATCTCGCAAGAAATTAAAGAGGACTCTTCTGACGGATATTTCTTCATGGTGCTATAAAAGGGTCGAAGATTCTTTGCAGCTGCAACGAATGCAACAACTCTAAAGTAGGCAACTGATCGTACTTCGATTTATTTCTCTTTCTGTTCAGTCCTGAAGATGAAGAGGACAGTAAGAGTTGAGGATTTGTACGGTAACTTGTCTTCTATGTTGAACCATGCAGTACGTTAGACCCAGCAAGTTTGAGCGCCATGCTGGAGGGAAGACCAAGAAGCCCTATTCTTATATCTACTACGAGAATGGCAAGAACATCGACCAAGTTTGTCGGGAGCTGAAGGCCACTCCCATGGATCTGCTTTTTCATCGGCTTCCGAAAATCGCAGGTTCCGCTTTTGGTTGGCTAAGCTTTAACAATTGGAAAGGCCATTCTGATCTCTACTCCTCTCGAGTAGAACCTCCCCCGATTAAAAAGAGGAACTCCTTGCAACCAGATCTAGAAAATGGAGAAATTATTTTAACAATCGTGGCATATTCAAGCCAATTAAAAGTTAGATTTGTGATAAAAGTTCAGGATAGTGTTGGAACTCCATTGTTGTCTGACCTTGTCCAGGTCAGAGCCATCAGAAGGTTGTGTGACATTCGAAACAGCAACTGGACCAGCAGGTTCTGTATGGAGCTCCTGGGAAGACGCTTCTTTTCCATGCATATCAGCTTGCCCATCATTGACTGACTCACTATTATAATCACCATTTCGCATACCCGTACTTGAATCCCCAAAAGTTCTTTTGCTGCTAGAAGAATAGAGAATCAGAAGTGAACCAACATTCATCAAGTAAGATCGATCAGCTAAATGGTGAAAACAAAAGACTCACCTGCTTGAGCTCGAAAATGGTATAGGGAGAGTGCTAGGCTCGTTAAAAAATAAAATTCCACAGAGAGGTTTTCCATCTATGACAGTTTCCATGGTATATCGATTTCTAAAGTTCTCCGTGACTCTCGCCTGAAACATTGATTTGCCTCGGACGGCTTCTGATTGTGTGAACGGATAACTATGAGAACCTGCATTAGAGTCCATAGCTACTTATGATTTAGCACATACAAGCAATTCAAAGAAAAGTTTCACGACCATAATCCCACGATTTCTAGATAAGTGAAAACTCCAGTGGCAGATCCATGGCTATATATAATAGCAAGGGAAAACATGTAAAACCAAGCACTTGGCTTCTGCTTCATGGAATTTTAATTACTTGACAAATTCTACGGCAGCACGGAGATCTCTCTAGACATTTTTGAAGAAAATTTCCTGATTTTGAATTGAATATGGTGATTTGGTATTGAATATGGGGATTTTGTCGGTCAATGAAATAAATATTTACACGGAAAGAAATCTACAATGAGATCCATTCCATTAACTTAAAGTAAAAACATAGATTTGACCAAAAAAAGTAAAATACGTAGCAAATACGTAGACGTCACCTAGATCTTGGTACCCTAAGGGTGAGCCTTAGTGCACTGGTAAAAGGTTGCTCCATTGTGACCTAAGGTGTGACGTTCTGAAATTTCAAGGCTTGTAAAATAAATAATATTGAATTTTTGGAATTTAAGGGACAATATTCGGACGCGAATTTATTTGATCTAGGAGGATCTTGGTTTTGTCGCGCTGTAGAATTTAGCGCCGAATTCCTTCGCGCCCGAGCCTAACCCTGACCGAAATTGCTTCAATCGTTTGTGCCAAATGACCAACCAGTCTTGAATTACCAAATGACCAAAATACCCTCAGATATTATTCATATAAGCCAGATATCATAAATACTGACTTGACCATGGACCCCGCCTCATAAATACATATCAAATCAAAGTCAAAATATCTCCTCGCCTTTTTGACTTTTCTCTCTCCTCTCTCTCTCACCTCACCCTTTCGCCCCCCCCCCCCCCCCCCCTTTCACCGTGGACCACCCCCCCCCCCCCCCCCATTCGACCACACCACCCCACCACCATCTTCACCTCCATCCTCCTCTCACCGATGCCACCACCACCTCCAACCTATTGCCACCGCCTCCATCCACCTTCGCCGGTCGCCGTAGCCACAGGCCACCCCATCGCCCTCGCTAGCCACCACCTGCAGCCTCGTCATCCGCCGCCGCGACCTCGTCGAGCTCAGCCGCCCGAGCCGTTGCCCTTCCGCCATCCACAACTCGCTCGCCGCAGCTCCGCCACCCATCCGTGTGTCGCCGCAGCCGCTGTTCGTTGTCGTTCGTTGCTGTCCGAGAGTCATCGTCGCCCGCCATCATCGTAGCCGCGTTCGCGACCTCGAGCCGAGCCCGAAGACCCGTTGCCGCTGCTCGCCGCCAACCACCGTCGCCGTCGTCGTTGTGAGTTAACCCCTAATCTTCGATTAAGCTGTTAATTACACTTAGGGTTAGATTAAAATAGTTACCATAGTTAATTAGCTAGTTACCGTAATTAATTAGATAATTACCGTAGTAATTAGTTTGTTACCATGGGTAGTGAATAGTTACCATGGTTAGTGGATAATTACTGCGGCTAGCTGATGATTTACTGTGGTTAGAATAGATTGGTTAATTAACTGTTGTGACGATAAATAGTCAGGGCCGAGATAATTGTCTGCTAATAATTAGCTGCCTGTGACTGCTGATCGATTAATTATTGATTGACTGGAGTGTTTGATTATCTGGATCTGCTGGTTGATCACTTAGAGCAGAATACCCTGATTAATTGGAAATGAATAATTGTGTGAGCAATTGTGTCTTTTGAGCATGAAAACGGCTGTTAGTCGAGTTTTGAGCATACTCGTGAGTGTGACTGTATTTGGCTAATGTGAAGTAAGAATTCGCTTAGTTGCCTGGTGTGTTTGTGTGATCACACGATGGTTGACTGTCACCCTAACGTAACTGGGGACGCGGCGGTACCCTTGTTGGCATGGGTTCGTCGCCTGGTATGTCCGTGCCGGCGGGAGTTCGGATGCACACGGCATATTGGATGCACGACAGTTCATGCCGGTGAGGCCGGAACCACACGATTGATCGAATGCCGGTTGCAGCTTGTGATGGACCGAAGTTCCTTACAGGAAAACCTGGTATGTCCGCCTTATGGGTCTTAAGGAGCTATCAGTTGCCGTCGCCGGAACGGAGTGGGACGACGCCCGGTCCTGCCGAAAGAGTACTAGCGGTTGGGCTATACTGTGGCGAGACTGGAGTATCTCTTGCATTAATAATTAGAACACGCATGTTGCATAGTACCTGAGTGGTTACCGAGTGTTCTAGTTGTGTGTCTTGACCTGTTTGTGATTTACTACCATGAGATATCTGTTATGTGGGCCAAGGCGGGGTAAGTTCGCATGTGATTGTTTATTGGCCGTGGGCCGTGCCTCTCTGTTTGGTAGTTAGAGCGTGGCGTGTATCGCATGCTATTGATCTGCCATCGCTTTATGTTGCTTGTTTAGGCAGCCTTGGTGAATCGACGTCCTAATCAGACTTAGGCGTTGACTTATTGAGATTTATATTTCATGTGTTGTCGTTAACCGTTTTACAGGTCCATAGTTATGGTGGAGTGTCACGTGAGGTTCAGGGTACCCACTGACCAGTCCTCTCATATCATTCGCCTTCTGGGTCCAAGTTCGAATTGAGTCTGGGAGCACCACGTGACAACTGTATGGGTCGATAAAGGGATAGCTCACTTAGTGGCTCATCTCTTCAAGGCCTGGTTCATGCGTCATGGTGATGATCTCTATGGGCCGATCCGAGGGTTTGAGGGATCTCCGTGTTCGACCCCGATCGTCCGAGCATGGGACCCGCTGAATTTTGATACACCAGACGGGGAGGTGGAGGATCCCGAGTCCGACCCGGATTACGATCTAGAGACTCCGCTGGAGTACCACGGTTGGCCTAGTGGTGACGACCAGTGAGCGTGCGTAGCTGTGGAGGTTTCTTTTTTGTGGTAGCGTTTTGGTGGTAGTAGTTAGCCCGTAGACCTGACCTGGTATCTTTTTGTTGGTCTTAGGAAATGGCCCTGAAGATGGGCTTGTAGATCGGTTCATTTCCCCTTGGGCTAACTGAAAATAAATAAAATGGTTGTGCTGTTGTGGTTTATTATATCTCCTACTATCTATCCCTATTCATATTATTGTCTGGGGTTCTATGTTGCTTCCGCATGCGTTTAATCAAAGGATAAAATGAATGAGTCGATGACATGCCTGGGATGTTATCCTTTTGACCTAACGTCTGGAAGGGTTGTTGCGTGCCTGAGGATCGGGGCGTGACATAAGGTCACGGGGTCGACTCACGAAAATACCCTCTATAGAAACTAGGGGTATGGCAGCATACATGAACCGCGATAAAATGGTATGATCTTTCTAATTTAGGCACTCTTGCGAGTATAGAAACTAGGCGTATGGCAGCATACATGAACCGCGATAAAATGGTATGAACTTTTTAATTTAGGCACTCTTACGAGCCAGGTCGCCAGAATTGGGAACCCAATCAATCCCACCTCATGCTCACTCAATGAAGAGATATTACATGAAGATGGGATAAAGCATAGGTAACTACAGAAGACTGTTACCTTCCCCCAACTACTTCTTTAAAAAGTACTGCTATTTCTATGATCTCGTTGCAAGGAGTTTTTGGCTAATCTCTGACCTGGACAAGGTCAGTCAACAATGGAGTTCCAACATTATCTTGAACTTTTATCACAAATCCAACCTTTAATTGGCTGGAATATGCCACGATTGTTAAAATAACTCCTCCATTTTCTATGATCTTGTTGCAAGGAGTTCCTCTTGTTTTAAGTCTTTGCAGTAAGTTGTTATATATGTGAATGTCTATATAGAATGCGTTAGATTCAATTCGAAGTTCAAAACAAAATGGAGAATAGCAGGACTAACCTCGTCTACTCCAAAAATGAAAAGGTGTTCGTCTATACAAGCTTCTTTTAAATAAATTGTTTTGGACTTAAATTATTTCATACTTTTAGTGCAACTTCCTTCGGTGATTACAACTTCTCATGATTAACACTAATTATGAACGTGTCCAATAAAAGTTACATTAATTACAAGGTCGGATTCTGTTCTATATTTACTTGCACGAAAGGCAGGTAACATACCATGCATACCCCTTGTTTGTTTTTGCCATATTTGAACATACCGAAGAAGCCAATAATTGCCCGGCAATAATTATTTTTGAAAGTGTCCGCCAATAATATGAATTGCAGAAACAAGTATGAAAATGTCCATTTGTGCTTCTCCGACCACTGGCTAGCTAATCTCATTTACAGCCTGAAAAAGTTTTATAAAGATTTTCTTCCAAATAAATTTATTACTGAAACTCGTTCTAGAGATTTTGGATAATTAAAAGAAAAGGAATTCGTAGGACACGAGTCAAATTAATTAAATCATGAAACAGGTTTATTAATATAAATAATCTATAACGACTAAGGAGTTCTATTGAAAAACAACCATATGCACACGAAAACACGATAAAAAAGAAACATGTTGACCTATCATATCATAGATTTATTAATTATTCTTCACTTGTATTGTGAAAATGCTGTCAATTCATAATCAAATTGGTTATGAAATTTACACTACCAGTAATCCAATAATACCAGCTCAATATCCCACAAGACATCGCTTACATAGTGAACATTTGGTATGCAATTTGGCCCCATGAATGGGTAGGGGCGGACCCAAATAATTAGTCACGTCTTACCGAGCTACGATAGCGAATGGAAATTGCATAGATGGTAACACAATAACTCTTAAACTCTGCCCATTAGTAATTTAATAGTCCTAGAAGTCAAATTTTTAAACATTCTTTCAGATTCATTTTCCTCGTCCAAGAGAAATACAGTCGGGTTAATATCTCCTACGTTAATATCTCCGACGATGAATAAAAAATCCCGCCGGCGACAACTCTAGTCAATTTCCGACCGAGGTACTTATTCACTCTACGGACTATATCACTTTATTGCAGTAGTTTTTTATTTTTTCCCATACTCCTTTGAACAAAATGTGAAATATTTCAAGTAGGGCTCAAATGTGCATGACTGAACCTTTAAAGGCTTCTGACCAAAAAAAGAAACCTTTAAAGGCTTCGAAATTCATTATGATCGTCTTGTGCTTGGTCTTTGTATGTCACTACTGGTAGAGAAGAAAGATCTAGAAAATTAAGGTTTATATTGTATTGAGGCACAAAGCCATAATAAATAGGTACAGTGAAGCCTAATCTACGAGGAAACAATCCTAGAGAATAAACAACAATAATTCTAGAATATATACAGAATCAATAAAATATTTTAGAATATATACAAAATCAATAAAATATTCTAACACCCCCCTCAAACTCAAGGTGGATCAAACAGCGAGAGTTTGGAAATGAGATACTAAACACGCGGCGCTATAAGAGCCTTCGTAAAACCATTGGCTAATTGGTCCGCAATCCCAATAAAAGGAAGAGAGATGGTTCGAGCTCGGAGATGATGACAAGTAAGATAGCAGCCGATCTCAATATGCTTGGTGCGCTCATGAAAAACAGGATTGGCCCCGATATGGATGGCACTCTTGTTGTCACAATACAAAGGAGTGGGATCCTGGAGTGAAATGCCCATGTCAGCAAGCAAATGACGAATCCAGACAATCTCAACAGTAGTGTCGGTCATAGCGCGATACTCAGACTCAGTAGAGGAGCGCAAGACAATCTAATGTTTCTTGCTGCGCCAAGAAATGAGAGAATCACCAAGGAAAATGCAGAACCCCGTGACAGACCGGTGATTAGTTACATCAGAAGCCTAGTCAGCATCGGAATAAGCATGCAAATCGAGACGAGAAGAGGACGGCAAAAACAAAGACCGCGTCAAAATACCCCGAAGGTAACATAGAATCCGCAGAACAGCAGGATGATGGGTAAACCGAAGGGCAGCAACAAACTGACTGACAACATGAACCGCATAAGCAATGTCAGGACGCGAAATAATGAGATACACAAGACTACCAACCAGAGTCCGATAACAAGTCACATCAGAAAGAGGTTCCCTGTCGTCAGGGAGAAGTTTCTAATTCAACTTGATAGGAGTAAGCACAGTACGGGAATCCGAAAGAGCACCCCTAGAGAGAATATCAGCGGTATACTTCTGCTGAGAAAGAAGAATACCACGAGAACTGCGAGCAATCTCAAGCCCAAGAAAATAGCGCAATGGACCAAGATCCTTCATGGAAAAATGTCGCTGAAGATGCCTCTTGGTATGCGTAATATAATCAGATTCATTGCCGGTAATGACCATGCCATCCACATAAAGAAGAAGGATAGTAAAGCCAGAGGACAAAGTATGAACAAACATAGCATGATCGGCCTCACTCCGAACAAATCCTGCAGAACGTACAGCAGCAGTAAACTTCTCAAACCAAGCACGCGGTGCTTGTTTGAGGCCATAAAGTGCTAGTCGAAGACGACAAACCTGACCAAGGGCATGAGTAAGACCAAGTGGTGGTTGCATAAAGATTTCCTCGTGAAGATCCCCGTGAAGAAAAACATTCTTCACATCGAGCTGATAGAGAGGCCAGTTACGAACAGAAGCAATGGCCAGTAGAGTATGAACAGAAGTCATCTTCTCTACCGGAGCGAAAATCTCCTCATAATCAATGCCATATTCTTGTGAGAAATCGCGCACACCCAAACGCGCCATGTAGCGCTTAATACTACCATCAAAACAAGTCTTTACCTTGTAGATCCAGCGACATGATACTAAGGATCGACCAGGTGGAAGAGGAAGAAGTTTTCAAGTACTAGTACTCTGTAAAATAGAAAGTTCCTCAGCCATGGTCTGATGCCACTCAGCATGTTGTACTGCTTCGTGGTAGCTGGTAGGTTCCTGCACATCATGAACAGCAGCCAAAAAAGAACCAAACTCGGCAGAATAAGAAGCAGCAGCAACATACCGAGCAGGGGGATGATAATCCCGAGGAGGATTACGACGCAGCTCTAGAGGGGCAGAATCATTAGTGGTAGGGGGAGTAGGAAGGGCGATAGCATAAGGGAACTCAGACGAAGAAGGTTAGGCAGAGATATCTGGACGAGGAGGAGAAGCAAAGGCATGAGGTGGGTCAGGATAAGGATCAGCCGAGAAGTACATGAACGGAATAGGTTTAGGCACTGAAGATGTAGTAGTAGTAGTAGTAGTAGTAGTAGTAGTAGTAGTAGTAGTAGAGAAGTAAGGAACATGCTCATGAAAAGTGACATTACAAGAAATACGAATACGTTGAGTAATCGGGTAGTAACAACGATAGCCCTTGTTTTCAGTGCTATAGCCCAAGAATGCACACGATATGGATCAAGCAGTTAACTTCGTACGTTCAATGGAAGGGAGAAGCACGAAACACGTGCACCCAAAAACTCGAAGATGTGTATAAGTAGGAGAGCGAGAATGAGGTCGTAGAAAGGGCGTAGCCTGATGAAGAACAGGTGAGGGAATGCTTATAACAACCTGTTTTAATATGATATTACATAATATATATTGGCGCAAGCGGAAGATATCAAGGAATGAGGGCTGTCTTACAAGTGCATTCAAGAAATAAGGTAGGCACGCCTAAAGGGTACGGCCTCTTAAGGTTCACTATGGCTTACAATAGATAATAAGAATACCCTGCAAAGAGAAAGTACATACTTTTATACAAAAATTAAGCGTTCCATTACATTGTCCATTTCAAATGTCCTAAACTCCTAGGAACGACATCAAAAAGGTACTCTATTCCACTTAAGACTACCCACACTAGCACTAATACTAGACTCCGCAGGCTTATCACGGCAACAACAAAAAGTGACCGCTGTGTCTCCGTCAATCAAAAACCTACATGAACCTCTCAAGCTCAGCTCCATCATGCCCTAATGGGAACCGCCACGTCTAGGAACAAATGGAATCGGTCCTGAAAGGCTGTCGTTTCCACGCTTCTCGAATGTGGCAAAGAACAGATATGTAACAAACCTATTCGATTCTATCGCTAACACTAAGGTAGTAGTGAGCCTCATGAATGGTGTGGCCAACCCACCTGGACCAATGATCTCCTCCCAATTATACGAGAAGTCAGCTGGAGCACCATACATGTAACTAGGCGACGCCGGCGATATCGACATATCTAACAATCTGAAAAGGTTGTAATCCACAAGTGTGAGTATAAAAGCAAGTCATACATCTAAACCATTCAATTCAGCATTCAGTTAGGCAAAAGACTAATATATAACATGACAACTCATATAGTATAGGGCCAGGTCGACCAAAATTTTCGAGGAGAACATCATAAAATATTCCAGTCAGTTTCCGGTTCGCACTCAAATGCTTGTACTAAGCCATCCTTGATTCCCCCCTTTCTCACACATGTAAAAAGCCATTCTCGGGTCCTCTCCCTACTGTTGCTTGTTACACATTGAAGTGAAACTCTAGATTATGTAGGTAAACCTACGAATGACGCTATCTCACTCTCAGACAAATCATTTACTCTGCGATCTCTAATTCTCGTTGCCAATTCCATACCCACAACAGCTCAATCTCGTATCTAAACTACCCCTAACTACCGCCATTCAACTCAAAATCGACGAACAGAGTCTACATGTCATGAACACCTCTCCACAGATTCTTGGCCGGACGGCCCTACGTGTACGTTCAATTGATCCACTCACATAAGTCCCGTCTAAGCACACCCAATCCGAACAATTCAAATGGGAATCGATGTTACCCTTTGCTAGCTTACCTTAAACTAATATCTAATATTTTCTCACAAGGGCCGGGACTCCAAAGACTCATCCCTAAGCTCATATTTGGCCACCCTTTTGCGAGCTCAAACTTCGACCCACATCCACATGACATAATACAAGGCGATCATATCCTACAATTAGCTCATTCCCTGCTGTCTAGGAACGTTCAGCTAATGAATCCATGGTGCAAGTACGTAACCTCGAATCACACCCACCAAGCTTTCAGCCGAACCATTCCACCCTTGGTGCAGCTCTGATTCGCATAAGATTCACGACAAACACCGCGATCCATTCTTGAAATCAAGCTACCCACACGCTAGAGGTACTGCCACGAGTAACCAATTACACATGCATTAATGTTTTCCCTTCCATGCACGCTCACACCACGCTCATCATACCCATTTTCCAAGCTGGTGCTTGGCCCAACAACAAGCATCAATTGAACTGTCTAGCGATGAGTTTAGATGTACACTTGCCATAAGATGGAAGCTCGGCGAAGACAGAGTGGATGTTAGCTACGAAACAAGCTCTGTCCCAACTCCTCTTCTTGGACGTCGTAGTTTGGGGAAGTCATGGGCGAGCGGCAGCAACTAGCCCCGCAGTAGAGTTGCGGTAGTGTTAACGTCGTTCGGTGTCGAGCTGGTGGGGCTGCTAGTGGCCGGGCAGAAGCGCAAGGGAGACGAGCCAAGAGGAAGAAGTGGCGGAGTTCACGAGGAAAGGAGGGTGTTTGGGGGAGAGGGTGTTCGGGCAAAAGAAAAGGGAAGAAGGGAAAAAGTGGGAGGAGACAGAGTGAGGTGGGAATTTATAGGGAAAAAGGTTAAGTGGCCGATGGGGCTCTTGGGCGAGTTTCGCTATCAAATCGAAAATCCAAGTATGTGACAGAACAATTTCTTGTACCAAAGTTCTCGTAGAATTCCACTAATGGTCCGATATAATTGTCGCGCCCAAAAACATATCCGTAGCCCACTAAATTGCTGCTCGATAATCTAGCCTCGAGAATTATAATTTCTAACAAACCAAGTCCGACACTTACTAATCTGCTACGAAAATTCAGGCCATCATAATGCTGTTAAGGAGATGAATTGCAGTGAGAAGAGCTTCAGCCCAAAACTCAGTAGGAACCGAAGTAGAAAGTAAAAGAGCACGAGTGGTTTCAAGAATATGTCGATGCTTACGTTCAGCAACCCCATTTTGAGCCGGGACACTAGGACAAGAGAGGTGCAGAAATGTCCCATCACTGGCTAAGAGAGAACGAAAAGCACCCGAGAGACATTCCCCCCCGGAGTCAGAGCGAAAGACCTTAATTTTCTTATGAAACTGTGTAGATATCATGGCAGTGAAAGTCTGATAAATGGTAAGAAAATCACTACGTTGACCCATAAAATTGACCCAAGTATAGCAAGAATAATCGTCAATAAACGAAACATAATATTTGAAACCACTCTTGGATGGAATAGGAGCAGGTATATCAGAATGAACAAGATTAAAAATACTGCTAGAGCTAGAAGTACTTGTAGGAAAAGGTAAAGCAAACTGTTTTGCCAAAGGAGGTCGCGACCTAAAATCAAGGCTAATGGATTAGCAGGTTAATTATTTAACTAACCTAACTGGGACTCTCCCAAGCCCTACCAATTCATAATTTAGGTTCAATTTCATGCAAAGATTTATCTTGGAGTCACCACTAATCATTTGCGATAGGTTTATTAGAAACCTAAATAAAATAGCGGGAGAACTATTTTATTCCTACGAACCAGAGATTATGAGTTGGGGGACTTGGTTACATTAATTTTTCAATTAATGCCCTTTCGGTACCAATTTTCATGAAAAATCCTTGATTTGGTGATTTTTGGATTTTCTCTTATTAGGTGAAATGCTAATGCAACTATATGACATAAAAAATGCAATGGACAAACCTAAATATGCACAGACTATAGTATATGCAAAAATTTACACTAACCTAAATGACATGCAAAATAATGACATGCAAAGTGATGACGGGCAAATGCATGACATAGCAAATTATGATACTAAACTATATGCTATGCAATGATATTTTTTTGGTTTTTTTTTTATGTATTTTCGGATTTATGAAAAATGAAAGGAAAAACTACCCTAAAAGTGAAATAACATTCATTATAGCTTAAGAAATTTATTTCTCAAAATCCCAACTTGTATTAAATGTTATTTTTGACATGAGAAAGCATGAAAAAAATGTGGTTTATCTTCAGAAAAAGGTGTCATCCTTTTTATATTTTTTAGGGATTTAATTAGAAAGGAAAAAACATAAAATTTGAACAAAAATAAACAATTTTGCTCATAATACAGCTTAAAATCCGAAAATTCCGATTTAATTCGTAACATGCCCGTACATTAGGGCCGAAAAAACGAATTGAATAGAATTACCACTACCCCTATGTACATAGGGCAAACCATGAAATTCTATTTAGAATTATCAATCCGTCTCTCAAAATAGAGAGTTAGATGTATAATTCGCGTATATAAGGGCATGATTATACTTCAAAATAGAAGTTAAAGTAAATGCTCTAATATGCGCATTCCGAAGGGACAAGGCACATTGGGGAGCATGTATTATGAGCATAATTATTTATTAATGTGTAAACTTTCAACACAAAAAATCAAACAATCATGAAACTAAACTAAACATGCAAAGCAAAGACATTCAAATATGGCAAGTGACCATGACAAAGCAAAAAGCCATCCATGGACATAGCAAAATTCGGCCATACAAGAGAGGGTGCCGAAAATTTAAGAACAAAGTGAATCATGTGCCAAAAACTCATGCCTTTTTCGTTTCATTCAATTTGATCTTAAAAAAATACGTCGAACAATTTGCAATTTTTGAGAAAAGATGTTCCAATCAAATTTAATCAATTCTAAAAAAATGCATAGAATTCAATCACTTTTATAAAATCAAATCGAATTTCTTAAAAATCAAAATTTTTGTGCAAAGTTTAGATCTTTTCGGTTTTCTTGTCAAAAAGGAATAAACCAAACTGTTTGTCAAAGAACGAACAATTTTTAACATGCAAAGTCATAAAACGTTTCAAGCAACTCCAGGTTGAAGCACGGCGCAAAGTGACTGGCGACAAACATGGTTTGTTGAAGGAGATACGACAAAGCAACGCTTCAAAAGTTCGAGCATTAATAAACAATAAAGTTCTTTCCTTTTTGATAAAAAAAAAAAGAGCTTTTACTTCTCAAAATTTGATTGCAAGTCATGGATTCAATGGAATATCATGGACATATGTGAATTGTTCATTCAATCAATGCATACTTTGCAATCAAGAGTTAAAAATCTCACCTTTTGAAACCAAAAATCTGCACTTGCGACCTCGAAGCAAACGGCTCAAAAACGGCACTTTGGGAACCAAATTTGTAGCGAATTTTGCTCCGGATTCTAACACAAGATAGCAACTATGTTAGACATCAAGTAATAATCAAAACGGGGCTGATCAACCTCAGAGAAGAAGCTGGTCAGCCACTCAAATCGAGCTGAACAGGGGCGAACGGAAGCAGAGCAGCTTCGGTGCTCCGGTAAGGCTGAGGCAGGCGTGCGGCGGCGGCAGACCTTGGGGCGACGGCAGATCGAGCTCGAGATCGTGGCAGTTGGACGACGGCTTGATGGTAGCGCATGAGCACAAGGACGCCGGGGAGGTCTAGGGTTGAGGTGATCCCTACCTCGAGACTTCTCACTTGCTCTCTCTCCTTTTGCTCTAAAAATTCTGAATATTGTGTGTCTAATTACCCTAGGCATAAGGTTCTATTTATATACCATAAGGAAGCTCTAATCCTAGTCAAATTAGGACTCCTAGCTAGAGTAGGATATCCAATTTGAATAAAATCTGCACTTAATTCAAATTTTGAGGAGTCTGAATCCACTAAAACTCCTATGAATTTTCGGCTAAGAGAGGGTCTTAGTGGGCTAGCTGAATTTTTGGGGCCTCGTGGGCCGCCACATGCGGTCTCGAGCTCCAATTGAGCTCTAATTAATTAATTAATTAATTAAGGATCTAATGGGCTCAATTAAATCTGAAAATAAGGTCCAAACCTCTTAGAAAATTCGGCACCCCCTAGGATAGGCCTAGCCGAATTTTACTTTCAATCATGGGTCCATTCACGCAATTTTGGGCTTTAATTAGGCTGTTTCCAATTAAATATCCATTTAAATTAAGCCTTTCCCAGAATTCATTATTTAAATTGGCTAAATTAAGTTCAAAAATAAGCTCTAATGGCCTTGAAATTTTTGGCACACACACCCTCATGCCTAGTCGAAAATTTGTGATGAACTACGATCCAAACTCCCATTGATTCAAGCTCGTTTCTGCACCGCTGGCTCAGATGAATGTCAATGCAATGCATGAACAATAAAAATAAACATGAAAAATGATTTGATTTATTTTTGGTAAGAACTAAGATTAGTTCTAATTTTCAATGCAAAAGTAATAACTAAAAGGTTGGTCAAAATTTAGGTGTTAACAAAGGACAGATAGAGCATGGAGGAAGAACACTAGAGCAAACTGAACCAAGAACCTCCTGTTGATAAAGGATGGAGAGACAAGAAGAGCAAGCATGCCTGAGGCACTGATGCCATCGCGCAAGTGTTGCGACCCGATCCCTGAATATTTTATCGGGCTAATAGATTGCCAAGGGCTCACCCATTCGATGAGATGGTGAGACCCAGGCACGAGCTCTCCCAGGCCCATACCAAATCACGACAGGAGATTTAATTGTCAGGTTCGACCTTAGTGTGGTCGGGTGACATGTACGACGTGTGCATACAAAAGAAGTCACCACCGGTCATTTTTGGAACGTTGATCGTATACCTTACCGAGCAGTTGGGAGAATCTGTTCGGTTCTGTGGAACCTGAGATTTTGGGTTCGGGTACCTAGTTACGCCGGTATTTCTACCGACGTCCTTTCGGTACCTAACATCAAGTGATCACCCTAACTAAAATTTCATGCAGGCGCAGCTTTTGGGTGAGGCAAGTCTAAATCTAAGCTGTCATGCAGGTCGGGAAGACTAACCCTATCAAACACAATCAATAAAGCAAGTGCGAAAACAAGAATCCAAAAACATGCAGATAAAATGCATCAAGACAAGGCGAGACATCCCTAATATAGCCCTAAAGGCTTAGAGAATGAGTGATTAAGGTTCGGGGGATGGTTCAAGAAGATTGGAGACGATTTGCCAAAAGGGAAAAATCGTCATTTTTTCTTTGGAAGGATCAGGGATCAAAGTATCCAAAAATAGGTTTAGCCAGTTGATTATGGTTATTTCCCATTCTTTGGGATTTTTTTGGAATTTTTAGATTTTTTTATAAAAAATTAATTAATTTTTTTGAATTTTTGAATTTAATTAATTTTTTATATATTTTTTATGACTTTTCTGATTTTTATAATTTCCTGAAATTTTTGTATAATTTTTTAAGAAATTTTCTTGAATTTTCCATTTTTTATGATTTTCTATTGATTTTTTATTTTTTTTTATATTTTATTAATGAAAATTATCCATGCCAGGTTGACCCGACCCGCGCCTCGTGGGCGCTGGGCCTAAATTACAATGCTCTAGGTAATTTCTTGAATTTTTTGGAAATTTTTTTTAAAATTTTTTTTTTTTGAAAGTTTGCTCAACTAATAGAGCGTTTTCTAGGGCAAATATCTCAGCCCTTGAACACAATTGGCAAAAACCGATCGTGCCACATGAAACTAGGTAGAATGAGGTTTCCAAAATCGCTGGTGGCTTAGAAAAACTTGGGCGAGCGCTTTGTAACAACGTCACGAAAACGCCCACTTGAAGGCCAACACTTAGAAGAACATTCAACCTCTAACTTTGCAGCTCACTATGGCATTTTCAATGGTGATTTTCTTAGTACTCAAATCCAATCAAGGGAAACCAATCATACCACATGAAAATAGGTATGATCAGGTTTCCAAAACAATCAACGGCTTGGGAAATGATCAACCGAGCGGGTCGTAATGGTGTCGTGAAAGTGCTCAATCGCAAGCCAACACTTAAGACGTAAAACGAACTCTAGCTTTGCAGCTCACTCAGGCGTATTCATGAGTGATTATCTCTATGTTCATACATAATTAGTAAAAACCACTAATACCATGTAAAACTAGATTAAATAATGTTTCAACGGCAATCAACGGATCCCAAAAATCCTAAGTGAGCACTCTGTACTGAGGTCGTGAAAACAGCTTGTGGCAATTCCAGACCAAAAACAATTCAAGGCCCCTCACTTTACAGTTTACTAAGGCAAATTTCGAGGCTCATAACTCAATCCACATATACAATCAAACCCAAAATTTAGCATCAATATAAAGTGCTACACATAGAGAGTAAAATCAACTAAAGAACGACCTCAAAAGCTTGATGAATCATTAAGAAAAATGGCCCTAAATTAGCAACTTCGCACAGCTCAGAACACTTCGAAAAAAAATTTATGCCTAGAAACAGTTCACAGCGGCATATTCATGGATGATTTCCTTATATTATAATGACAACCAAGAGGAGATCTATGCATGTATGCAAAGTACTACATACCAGGAAAAATACAGACCAAAAAATAGCTCAAAAAACGCACTAGATCAAGTCAAAAATTGACCTCGAAATCACCCACTTGCACTGTTTTCATGCCACAGACAAACCAATAAGAGGTATTCCCGACACCATATCTCACTCCACAAGCACAACCAAGATCAGAAAACACACATACACACATTCTACTCCGTACACAGAATGCAAAGAGTCCATGAACGACCAAAAACAAGTAGGAGAATGCAATGAAGAACGAGCTCAAAGTAAGGGTTTGGATTGTTTTTTCGTTCCCAACACTCAGACAAAAAATTTGGGCAAACTTAAATAGATTAACGAGGAAACTTCAAAGGGGCATATCTCACACCTCGATCACAACCAAAGGCCACACAACTTACCAATGCGAAGAGCTACACACGTTGAACACGTTTAAACAAGGAATGACTAGCAAATCAAGCAAACCGACCACAAAAAAAAAAAAATTCAAAGTCGGGGGTTTGAACCACCCGAAGCATTTTAACAAACACTTGGCATGCAATAATAAAAACAAGAAACCGAGACACTATGGGCGAAACCAATGCACACAATCACTTGAGGGGGACCTAATATGCACTGAACAACAAACAAGGGTGGTCAGTTTGGCTCCGTTCGACCCGAAAGTCGAACAAAACCAAACCGGCCAAATAAACATGAGCCAGAGTAGGGGATTCAGGAAGGGGTATTTGCGCCACCTTTTCTGGAGGCTCCGGCGACGATAAGGGGCAGCGACAGGTCGGGAAGATACTATGTGTGTAGGTGAAGGATGGCCAGGGGTGGTGGTCGCTTGAAACTCCTCGCTCGCACTCATTTTTTGCTCTCAAACATCACTGCTCACCAACCTGAGAACCACCATGGCAGACCTCTCTTTCGATTTTGTTCAAAAATCGTGGAACCCCCAGAGCTCTAGACATCTCCCTCCTTTTAAGCTCGTCTCCCTCGCCTCGTACGAGCGCCCCTCGCCTCGTATGAGCAGTGCCAGCTCGAATATTCCCTCAACAACGGTGTTTTCGTCCTCTTTTCATACTCGAGTGCTAGCTCGCCCTCCTTCATACCGAATCCATGTCTGAAAAGCGACAACGTGCGACGGGGAAGGTTTTGGAATGATGTTAGGGGAGGTACTTGGCACGGGATGGTCGAATTTCAGCTCAATTTTTGATAACTTACCTATTTCGCTCTCGGGCGAGCCTGCAGCTGCGAAAACGAGCTCCGGCACGGCGGCTCCGGCAACGCCACCCCGCGGAAGTGGGCTCGTCGAGACCAAAAATGAGTGCCCTTCAAAAACCATGTACTATCATCTTCGATTGTGTCTGATTTGCCGATCAATTTGACGAATTTATGCTCAGGTGCCTTTTCGTGTGACAAGAGGGAGATGGGGAAGAAGATGAATAGTAACCGAGTAAACGGGTCGGGTCCGCTTGACCCGGTTGCTCAAAAATCGCCAAATATGGCTCAAATAGGACAAAATTTTCGCAAGTAAACACCAAAATTGAACTCTACACCATGGGTTTCATATAAAAATGATGATATTTGGCAAAATCGATTCGAATTTGTGTAAAAACCCTAATTTTTCATTTTGACCCGTAAATAATTTTTTGCTAGGGCGAGCTGGCATTGTCATTTTCATTTAGGCTAGAGATGAAGCGAGTTGAGCTTAATTTGACAAGCGGTCCGGACTAAGGTTCATCATAATTTTTTGCTAGGGCGAGCTAGCATTGTCAAAGTCCCTCGAGCATATTGTTGAGCTTAATTAAGCTGTTTAAACAATTATTTTTTTGAAAAAGGCTTAATTAAATGCATATTTTTAGAAAAAGCCTAGTTTAAGCTCAGAAATTTGAACGAATGAGCATGAAAATTCAGAATAATTTTCAGCTAGAGCTAGGTGAGTGTGCCGAAAATTAGAGAGGGCCCTGGACCTTATTTCAAACTTATTTTGGCCCGTCTTTTGCTCAATTAATTGAAAAAGCTTTTGGTTAATTACCCAATAATTTATTAAAACCAGATTCGAGCCCAAAAATGAGCGGTAGGCCCACGGGAGTTGGAGAATTTGGCTAGCCCATCAGCATCCCTCATTTGGCCGAAATTTCACTAGAATTTTGGTAGATCTGGACTCTTCGAGGATTAAATTAATTCTGAAATTATTTATCCTATCTAATTAGAGTCCTAAGAAAACGAAACTCTATCTCTATCATGCTCTAAATAACCGAGAGTTCTGGCTGATCTGGACTCTGCTGGGATCAAAAAATTTGATCCAACGGCTATCGTCGAATCCTATCTAAGCTAGGACTTCTAATCCTACAGTCGAAATCCACTCGTACTTCTATTAGGATTAGTAAGCCTAAGTCTATATAAGCAAGCCTTCGTTCGCGGCACAAGGGGGTCGGCAATTTTAATCTTCATACTTAGAATTCAGAGTGAGAAAATCGAGAGGGAGAGAAAGAAGGATCTCGGCCAGACGTGCAAAACCGAGACCCCCCCCCCCCCCCCCGCCCCCCGTGCGCATCATCAAAGTCGTCAGCTCCGCCGCCGTCTTCAGCTCCTTCGACCACTGTCCCGGACCACCATTGGTGTCCTCGCTCAATCGTCTGTCCGCAGCTCAACCACCATCCATAGCTCGCGCCGATCGCCCGTTAGTCGCTCGATGTCCTTGATCAGTCCGCGAAACCAGCCTTGTCCAGAACGAAAAACGGATCTGTTCAGCCATGAAATTGCTGCTATTTAGCCCGAATTTCGAGGTTAACCGGTTCCTGTTTCTTCATTATTTTGAGATTTAACCTTGTTACTACTTGTGCCAGAGCATTCGAGATATTCTCGTGACGAATCAAGCTCAAAAGGGACTTGTTTTTGGGACGTGGACATTAAGTGTGCACCTGCTGAAGTTCGCTCAGAGGAGGTATAATTCCTTGACCTTTTGTTTTTGCAAATCCATAATGATTTGAGTGATAGCATGCTTGCATGTTCATGTACTTTAATGGATGAATGCAAATTTGTGATCGAAAAAATAAATTTTTGAGAAGGCCACGCTAAAATCGAAAATTGAAGATTGCGGGATGAAAAATCTGATTCTTCTGATGTAGCTTAAATTGCTCGAAAATTGATTAATTTGTCGCCCTTGAGAATTGATCGATTTAATTGAAGATGTGTTTTTTTCTCAAAATGATAAAGTTGTTCAGTTTTTGGATCTAGTTAATTCAACTTTTTGATAAAACTGAAAATTGAAATTTTCATGATAAATAAAATCTGAAATTTTTGGCTATATCCCTTCTCTAGCCGAAGTTAGCATGCCCGTGGATGAACATTTGTTTCGAATATTATTACATGATTTGCTAAATTATTGTGAATATTTTATGATCGTGGATAATGTTTGGTGGTTGGATGATTATTTGATCTTCTCGAGAATTATTTGAGTTGTTTGGAAAATCTTGTGGATAATTTTTCGAATTAAATTTTGGTGAGGAAGGTGGCCCACCTCACGATTTCAGCCAACCCTCTTATTTTGTAGAAAAATTTAAAAAAAGAAATAAAAAATTTCGAAGCTAAGCTCATTTATTTTTCATTTGTCATGTTTGTTTGATTGTTATAAAGTTTGCACATTAATAAACAAACATGCCCATAATGTATGCTCCCCTTGTGCCTTTGTCCCTTCGGTAAAATAAAATCATTTGCCTTAACCACGATCTTATGGAATGGGATGGGGGTTTGTATGTAATTTCGTGGTCTGCCCTTTGTCAAAAGAGGTGATGTTATTCCATACCCCCCCCTTTCGCTAACTAACTCGAATCTAAGAGTACGTTGCAAATAAAATTCTACTCTAACCCTAATCTTTGGGAATGAGTGAATTTTTTGGAAAAATTCAAAAATTAAAGATACATTATGGGCATTTTTGTTTATTCTTGTTCATCCTTTTTGTTTTCTTATTTTTGCTTAACAATTTTTGGAAAATAAAAAAATCATTTGCATGTCATATAGTTTTAGATCATACTTTGCCATGTCATATAGTATAGTTTGCATTCACATTTTCTCAGAGAAAAAATAAAAAACAGTCAGTTCACTTCATTCAATCTAAAGGGATTTTTCATGAAATCTGGTACCGAAAGGGCATTAATTTTTTCTAAATTAATGTAACCAAGTCTCCGGACTCATTTCATCTGGTTCGTGGAAATAAATTAATTCTCCCATTAATTTATTTAGGTTCTAATCTACCTACCAAACAAAGATTAGTGGCGACTCCAATTTGATAATTTTGCATGAAATCATACCCTAAGTTACTTGGGAGGGTCCGAGTCAGGTTAGTTAATTAACCTAATAATCCATTAGCCTAAGGTTTTTTCCCAAAAAAAAATTAGGTCGCGACAACATAGAATCACTACCAGTAATGTTAATATCATCCACATACACAACCAGAAGAACACACCCAACAGTGAAAGTAGAGCTAAATACATAATGATCTATGGTACAACGTCGCAAACCAAACCGAATAACTGCATCACTGAAACAACCAAACCAGGCACGATGAGACTGTTTCGACCCATATAATGCCTTACATAGGCGACAAACACCAGTAGACTCCCCCTGAGCAACGAACCCCGGGGGTTGCTCCATATATACCTCCTCTGCCAAGTCCCCATGAAGAAAGTCATTCTTGACATCAAGTTGGTGAAAAGTCCAACCATAATGGATAGCAATAGAGATGAAACACGAATAGAATGTATCTTTACGACAGGAGAGAATGTATCATCATAATCAACTCCATATGTCTGAGTGTAACCTTCGGCAACTAGACATGCCTTCAGACACTCAACAGTGCCATTTGGTTGAAACTTCACTCTAAAAACCCAACGACACCCTACAGCCTGTTTCCCAGCAGGTAACCATATCCCATTATCTTGCAGCGCCTGCATTTCATCCTACATAGCCTGTCGCCAACCTGGATGAGCAAGAGCCTCTACAACAGTACTTGGCATACACACAGCAGATAAAGAAGCAACAAACGAGGAATATGTAGGAGAAAGACAATCGTAGGATAAAAATCGAAAAAGAGGGTAACGAGTATGTATATGACAAGACAATCCACTATAGGGAGTATACCGAGGATTGGGTTGACCAACACAAGAACGTGTACCTTTGCGCAATTCAATGGGAATGTTAGTAGTAAAATCATGCTCAAAAGCAACTGGTGGATCAGAAGACGGGACATTAACTGGTGGAGAATCATGCATATCCAATGCAGGCGGTAACTGTACTACCTCACGTTGAACAGACCGGCACCGTTGATAGGTCTTGTCGGCGAACTGAAAACTAGGCAATGATGCTGATGACTTAGGCATACTCGCCAAGGGAATAGGCAGTAGTGGAGCCATGGTCGAAGACAGAATATCTTTAGAAGGACCCGTTATAGAGGAGTAATATGATTGATCCTCAAAAAAGGTTACATCTACTAAGACATACAACCGCCGACTAACTGGACTATAACACTTATACCCTTTCTGAGTTCGAGAATACGCAAGAAACACACACTTGCCAGTCCCGTGGATCGAGCTTATCAAGACCAGGAGCAAGACGATGCACAAAACAGACACACCTAAACACGCGAAGTGGTAAAGTAAAAAGTGGACTTGTAGGATGGATAGTGGAGAAAGGTATGCCCCCATTAAGCACTGAGGTTGGAAGGCGATTTATGAGATAACATGCTGTAAGAACAGCATGCCCCCAGTACATTTTGGGGAGGTTCATATGAAAAAAGAGACAACGGGCCACATCCAGGATATGACGATTTTTTCGTTCAGCCACCCCATTCTGTTGGGGGGTATATGGACAAGAAGTCTAATGCAAAATCCCATGAGATATAAGAAATGATTGAAAACCAGAGGAAACGGACATATATTCTTTGGCATTATCAGAATGCAAACATTTAATAGAAACATGGTATTGATTGAGAATTTCAAAGTAAAACATACGAAAACAAGAAAAAACTTCAGTTCAATCTTTTATTAAATATAACCACATCATTCGGGAATAATCATCCACGAATGTAACCAAAGATTTATAACCAGACATATCACTGACACGACACGGTCCCCAAACATCAGAATGGACCAACTCAAAAGGACTTGACACACGACGCTGGACATGAGAAGGAAACGATACTCGATAGTGTTTTCCAAATTGGCAAGCATTACACTGGATAGGACTCATATCTTCTGAAACAGGTGAAAAATGACGAAGAATGCCAGGTGGTGGATGACCCATACGACAATGCATCTGAACTAAGTCAGAAGCAGTTTTCTTCTGAGCAGCCGCAACAATAAGGTCTTTGTTCAGGTAGTACAGCCCATTGGACTCGTGTCTGCCACCAATCATCCGTCCGGTCCTTAGATCCTGAAAACCTCAATGAGTGGAAGTAAACGTTACTGAAAAATTCAAATCTCTAGTGAGAGAACTAACAAAGAGCAAGTTATATGGGAAAGCTGGCAAATGGTAAATAGATGAAAGAGTAAGAGAGGGACCCAAGGTTGCATTCCCTTGACCAGTTATATGTGACTGTGAACCATCAGCAAGTGTAACAGAACTAGGTGACATAGAGGTAATACTAGAGAACAACTTAGAATTACCGGTCATATGATTGGTGGCACTAGAATCTACGACCCAGGAAGTGGGCGCAGAAGAGAGTAAACAAGACGGACTACCTAAAGAAGTCTGTGCCAAAGTGGCAGTAGGAGCAGAGGAATCCACCACTTGGCTGGGACGCACTAAGGACTCGTAGTCGTTGCGAGTCAACATAATAGTACTAGGTAACTCCTGTGACTGATCAGGAACCTTCTGTACTAGAGATTCTACTGCTTCGGCATAAGCAACCCATGGGTGAAGCTCAGGATATAGGGTATAGCAATAAGGCTCAGTATGGCCAGCTCCCTGACAATGGTTGCAATAACGAGAACTTCCAACACCCCTACCACCATCTCAGCCACGACCTGGTGAAAAGACAGACCTACCACGACCCCGAGGACCACGCCCCAGCCTCCACGACCCTCAAAAGATTGAGATACCATAGCACTCGCTACATTTACAGATGATAATGAGTCAGGCACGCATCGAAGGACCCGAGAAAAGACCTCATCTACCGATAGAAGAGTACCCTGGGAGATAATCTGTTGTCGGAGAGAAGAATAAGTAGGACCAAGTCCTCGGAGAAATAACACAACTTTCATATCTTGTTGGTGCTTGGCCAACTCTCTAATGTCATCAGTAGCATGCAAATAAGTATCCAATTTCTCACAAAGGGCAGTGAACCTAGAATAGTAATCAGATGCAGACATATCTCCAATATGTAGGTCAAATAGCTCCTCCCACACATCATAAACACAGGTCATATTATCACGACCTGGAAACATAAGAGCACATTTGTCCCAAATAGCTTTGGCGGATGTACACCGCATAAACTGAGAACTAATCTTGGAATCCATGGTATTCCACAACAATGTCCGAATAGCAGCATTGCCAGAGCACTAATCATCCTCCTTTGTTTTATCCGTAGGTGGAGATAAAGTCAGATAACTCAGTTGTTTGGTGGCCAAAAGATATGTTTCGACTGCCATAGACTAAGAAGGGTAATTGGTCCTATCGAGCTTAACAGAGGTCAACTTCAGATTAGTGAGACTGGTATCTGTGTTTCCAGAATTGCCAGCCATAACTCAATAATAATATAAAAATGAACTTAACAGAAATTTGCACCTTGTGCACCAAACGTAATAATTACCACCAAACACAATAACTCATCAGAACAGAAACACAAATCCAAAGGAAGAACATAAACTGCATAAATCTCAAAATTACAATCCACAAGCTTCCTAAATGCTACTCCATAATCCCCCTTATGCAAACCACGGTTGCTTGAGTAGTAAGAACGTTGTTGCTTAAGCCTGGGCTCAAATCACTACACTTACGCATTCTCTCCGAGCCCGATGCTGATTGACTGAGTGCGCGCCGAGGGCGAGCTGGACTGCCACATGGGGCGAGGCATTACTTAGTTCCCCCAAATAAAAAAGGGAACAACCAAATCATTTTCTAATAACTTGATCCTAAGCGAGTCAAAACCCATCAGCTCAAAAGCATCTGTCATCAACAATATATCGCTGCCCTTCAAGAGCAATTGCTTCACTACTCAGGGAACACAACAATATTACCAATGGAAGGACTACTGAGCCTCATCACTGTTGGAGATTAAAGCCCTGTGTTTTATCGAGCCATGATGTAGGGACTCGTACAAGACGGGCGACGGCGCTAAGCGTCAGGCGAGCTAGTCGACGATGCTTCGCTGGATCTAGACGTCAGGCAACACTAGGAAGGGTCGGGTGACGCTAGATCTGGGTGGCGTCGGGCAACGCTAGCCGCTCTGGATCTAGTTTTTTTTTTTTACTGATGGCGGAGACGGATTTTGGTGACGATCGTAGGCTCTGATACCATGATGAAAAACATAATCGTCACTCACACCGCTCAGATATATATATAATGAGCATTAGGGCTCACTAATTATGGAGAAGACTAAACTACCCTTTCAACATATTGAAACTCACTGATAAGGTCGCATTACAAGGTAAACCACATGGACCAACGGCTCGAGATCAAGGGTGTTTCTTTTTCTTTTCTGAAAATGAAGTGAAAATGCGACTACTGAACTCGAAATTGCGAATGCACTAGAACGCAAGTAAACTAAAGAGTGATGATGGAAAGGAGAGAGTAACTCCATCATTCATATGGGGTGATGTTATCGCCTATCCATTCAACGAGGATGGCATTTGTTGCGGCCTTCACTAAAATGCTTCACGCTTCCCCAACTATCGGGTCAGACGTCCCTTCCTTTAAGAGCTCCACGTACGAATCTCTCATCACTTTGGCATGCTCTCTTTTCATAGAGCTCACATTCACTTTTTTCTCTTCTGATCCCACCAAAGGTTTTGGATCATCCAATAGATAACCATATGGCATCTCCCATGAATCCCCATGTTCAGTCTAGAAGAGAAAGTGTTCCGAATATAAATTAATGGTGATAAGAGTTTCCATCTCCACTAATGCCTCAATCTCATGAATTTCTGGTCTCTTGAGATGTCCCCCTCTATAGTGGATGTTGATGCCAAATTTAGAATGCCCCTTAGTTTGGCAATATCAACTAGGAATTTCAGTTTATCATTTTCTTCTCCACCATACACCATGTTTACTCCTTGATGTTCAGACAGAGGATTCTGCTGTGCGTTCAGCTCATCTCATCGAATTTCAGAATCTCACTCTCTATACGGGCCTGCACCTTTTTCTTGAGACTCAAACAATTATCAACGTTATGCCCCTTTTCGCCTATGTGATACGCACATGTCTGGATTTCGTCACAGCCTGCAAATTTCGGGGGATCACTTCTCAGTGGCTCTTTTGCAACCAGCCTCCTTTCCAAGAGCATTGAAAGGAGTTTTGAGTAAGGATAGGGAAGTGATGTAAATTGCTTCGGTGGGGGCCTCTTCTTGTCTGACTTTCCAAATTTCTCCACCTTAAACGCAGGTTGCCTCTGATGAGGAGTGGAACCATGCAATTGACATTTTGACTCATTTCTGGGAGCTTGAGTCGTAGTTGCCATTCCTTGATGCATGGTCTTCATTCCCTTAAGTGGTTCTTTTCTTGTACAAGAGAACTCTCCATAACTTTCTTTGTTTTTGATCTTGTCATCTCACATTGCCCATTCTACCTTGTTCACCAGCTATGAAAATGATTGACAACCAGATGTATCCTATTAGCTCATCCTCATCCAATGGGGGTTGTACTTGGGCGACTTTCGCTCTCCATCTATGCGCGAAAGACCTAAAAGCCTCATCCTTGTCCTTACTTATGTGAATCAAGTCATCTCGAGTAACGACGAATTCCTCGTCAAGCTCATATTCTTGGAGGAACCGATTAGCCAAATCATCCCAACTAGTTATCTGATAGTGATTCAGCGTCAAGAACCACGTCAAAGCTGGGCCATCCAAACTACATCCGAAGTTCCAAATAAGAGCCTTCTCATTCTTATAACGGCCAGCCACCATTTGTAGGTAATACGAGATATGAGCCCATGGACAACCATCGCCATCATACTTCTGATGAAACTAGACTTTCAGAATATGCTCAAGGGAGGCAACTTTGTCTTGCTAAGGTGGAGAACTCAAGAGTGCCTTCAACTTCATGAGCACGTCAGCCAAGTCTCTACAATAGTACTCCAGATCAACAAGTTTGCGATTCTGTCTCTCAAGTTCCTTTCGAAGCTCCATAGCATACATGTCCTCCTTTGCTCGCAACCTATTCATCAACTGTTTGGACAGATCAGTCAATATGGTTGCGGGGTAAGGTAGTTGTGCTTCCATGTTAGCAAACCAAGCATGAATCCCTTGGTTTTCTTCTTTACTCAAGCTATCGATTTGACCAGCGAGAGTCGTCTCATCAATCGCTCCGTTTGAATCTTTTCCCTCAAGATCATCCATACCGCCCCACCCATCAGGCACAATATCTTCAAGTTTGACAAAGAAGGAGGGTGGGGGCCGAATACAGTACTTTGAATTGTAGCCACCAGAATCTTCTATCAACATGTCTATGACTTCGCCGTGTTCCTCGGCTTCTTTCACGAATCATCTATCACCTTAGCGTGTCTTTTTCCGAATCAGTTCATCCTCCTCCTGGTCCTCCACTCCGTTTTGGCTGTCGGCTTGGGTTGCTTCATTGACCACTGCCATGGGAACTTCCTCCTTGGGATCATCCATACCGTCCCATTCGTCGAGCACGGTATCTTCCCATTTGTCAAAGAACTAAGAAGGGAGTGAATAGAGCACTCTGAAGTTGTATCCTCCTGAGTCTTGTCCCAGAGTATCCACGATTTCAGAGCGCTTCTTAGCTTCCTCGACGAAACGCCTATCAGCTTGGCGTGTCTTTTCCCGATTACGTTCCTCCTCATCAAAGCTTTCCTTGGGCTCAGTTGAGACATTCACGTCGTTTACCAGATGCTCACATGGAATTCTCCACAAATTCCCTCGCTTGGTTTCAAAGATGAAGTGGTCCGAAGAAAAATCAATAGTGGAGGGCGTCCCGTTGGTCATGGGGTCATCAGTTCCACCAATTACACCCAGACTGGCCAGTTTTGCTAGACAGCATAACATCTCCTCCGTTGAGATATCCTCTCCCCCAGGGTATGTCTAGGCTATTGCCAATAGACTTTTTAGCTTGTTCACGTTAACTAACACGTCCAAACGACCTTCGTTATCCCCGTTAAATACCACGTTCACTTCATGATGCTTCGAGAGTAGATTCTGCTATACATTGGGTTCCGTATTATCGAACTTCAGCAACTCACTGTCAATAAGAACTTGGACCTCGAACTTCAGGGTCAAACAATTATCTCCCATGTGGTATACGCAACTCTGCGTCTCATCGAACCCGGCAAACCTAGGAGTATTTGCCCTTGGCGGCTTCTTGGCTACCAATTTCCCTTCCAGAAGTCTGGGGAGCAGCTTTGACAAAGGGAGTAGAAGCGAAGTGAACTGCTTGGGTAGCGCCTTCTTCTTTGGTTCATAGACCTTCTGATCCGTCCAGGAGGTACTTCCCTAAATCGGGGTAGATTTTATGGACTTCTTAGGCTTAGGTGGATTCCATACGAAGGTAACTTCAACATTTTGCTCCCATTCCTCTCTCGTCGGGCACTACCACTTAAAAGAAGCTTCAGGCGACCGTCTTTCTCTCATTGCCCACTCATGTCTTTCTGCCACCTTAATCAAGTGCGTGAAGGTCTGGCACCCAGAAGTGTTTAGCTTATCGAAGTACTCGTACGGCAACGCCTTCAGAAAGAGTCTACAAGCTCGTCTTCGGGGATTGGCGATTTCACTTGAGTGGCTAGAGCCCTCCACCTTTGCGCATACAGCCGTATGATTTCGTTCTTTCCTTTCGCTATTCTAAGCAAGTCTTCCCTAGTCGGGGTAGTTGTGGTGTTGAACTTATACTGGCGTAGAAACTCGTCCACAAACACTTCCCAATCATCGTACTTCTGAATGTCTAGTTCGACATACCACGTCAGTGCTGCACCCGCTAGGCTCTCCTGGAACACATTTATAAGCAGCGAGATGTTATCAAAATACTTGGCCATCTTGTATAGGTAATACTTAAGATGAGCCTTCGGACAACCTATCCCATTGTACTTTCTTGCAAACTAGGCTCGTTATAGTCAGTGGGGACCTCGATCTTCGTGAAAGGGGTGATCTTGTCAAACTTCGACAGCTCGTACCCCTGACTGGTCAGACACTCCTCAATCTTTGCTATTCTCTTGACCCCTTCCTCAAACTTCACAACCGGCTTCTCCTTTTTCTTTTCCTCCAGATCAATCACAACGGGCGCTGCCCTAGGTAGGACCTTGACATTTGGAACTTGGTCTGCATTCAGAATCTGATAAATGCCAACAGATCCACTTGCCTCAGGAGCGGTAGGCATAGTCGGATGAGCCGCTTGATTAAGATCGATCGGTGTAACAGGTCTCCCATGAGTAGCAGTTAGCATTGCCTTCATCTTAGCCATCATAGCAGTCATTTGGGTCATTTGGGTCTCCAGGTTACCCACGCGTGATCCCAACTATTCTTGTTCCATTCTGGCTCGCAGACGAGTTCTGATATGGGTTCTCCTGAATTACGTGATTGGAAACTACCTGTTTGAAGTAGGAGTGATCGGTTCCCGGTCCGGTCCAGTTTTTCTCAAGAACTGGGTACCGGACAGGTGGTCTAGGTTCCTAATTTTTCAGAATGGGGAATAGGACCGGACCGGATCGATCGATTCCCGGGCGGTTCCATTGGACTGGAAACATGCCAAAAAAAAAGAGAGCTATAACCTCCTGCACGCAATTAATTTTGTCTCCCCATGTAATCTCAATGAACATGTTTGGGCAAAGATGATGCAATCTGAAACACCACCACCATCCTGTAAGTAGAGACTTATTCACTGTAAATCTTACCAAACGAAGAATAATCTGGTGCATAATGCAGCTACTTGCTGGTCTTGGATCGGACCCACTGGAGGACGAACATGCTCACATCCCTGTTGATCCCCTACATCTTCTTGAGCCTCCCATCGTTGTTGTTCTCCATCCTCAGGTGATTTGCTGCATGATTGTATACATCTACTGTCCATTCTACTGCTAAACTAGACTGCAAGAAGTGATTGCTTGAAATACTTTGAACACCGCGATGCAGGGGAGAGATTGGCAAGTGGGTCGCTTTCGTCAAAGTCATCCTGCGCCTTTTCTTTCGTCGGCATAATAAAGGAAGCACTTTATATGGCATAATAAAGCAGTCGGGCTCCGCTGGGACTTGAGACTTGTGAGAGAGTCGGAGACGTGAGAGAGGCAGGGCTGGGAAAGTGGGAAGTGTAGAAGAAAGAACAAACCCTAAACTTAGATTTAGGGTTACTTTTATTTTAAAAAAATGACCGGTCCGGTCCGATCCTGGGCCCCTAGACCGGGAATCGGACTACCCAGCCACCGGTTCCAATTTCAAGAATCGAGAACCGGACCGCCGCCCTCTAGAACTGGGAACCGGACCACCGGTCCCAGTCCTGTCCGGGCGGTCCCGGTCTAGTCGATCCTATTTGCTCACCCTTAGTTTGAAGGTAAGAGCAAATAAAAAATGTCAAAACGACAACGGGAATTTGGAGCTTGAAATTTCCTCAATACCATGCTTCTTCGTGATTAATGAGGGAAAACGGCATATTTGTGAGCCTTAGCTTCACACATGAAGTGTTTTGCCATCATTTTTCGCAAGTCACCACGCTATTGAGAAGAGAGTAATCCATGACGATTGCTTTTAAAACACTTAGAAAATGCCTCAATATGCGTAAATGTGATCTAAATAAGTCTGTTACAAGGAAAGACTCTCAAAAGAGTATTCATGAAATGCAACATGGAATGTTCATATATTCTAAGCTCGATGGGATTTCTCTATCCAAATCTAGGGCATCTGTCTTCTAAGGCTCTGCAGAGTCCCCAAGGGCATCCCGTCCTCAGATGTAAGACTCTTCATCTCCATGGTAGGCGGATGGTCTGACGTCTTCGGGCACATAAGGCTCTACTCCTGGTATGTACGGGACAATGTACTCCGGGTCGTGCGGCTCTACTAAAGCTTGCCAATTCTCCTTGAAAAGTTGTATATATTCCCGGGAAGTGCGGTGAACATTCATTTCCTCATCCAATGTGTCTGGCCTTTCTACCTCTTGAGCGGGAGAATTCTCCAAAGCATTAACTACAGTGTCGATCTTGGCTTGAAAATGGGCCTTACTCTCTTTCATGAGCGCTCCATAAGGGAGGTCGAAAGCCAATATCCCAGGATGAACCGCGGGCAAAATCTCTTGTTGGATGCCAAACTGCCTAACAATCCGAATCGGATAGTTCACGACTCCTCCAATGAAACCCAGAAGTGGAATTGGCCCTCCATCGCTACAAGTAATCCGGGCTTCAAACATCTTGGGCCATGTCAATCGCCATCGGAGTTGGTCTGGCTCTAGATCCCTAAGGAATTTGGACCAATTTTTGAAAGAGCGATTCGGAACAAGCGATTGACATTTTAGAAAGGACTTGATGGGATGGATATGTTGGCTAATTTCATAGCAACCAACGTGGAGTTTGAAGTCTTTGATATGGGAAGTAAGTCACATATAGAGGAGGCCATTAGAAGCTTGGAAAATGCCTTTTTGGGTGGATTTGAAATGATTCAGGGAAAGGAATGTCTCGGTGAGGATCATGTAGGAGTAGTTCCATTGATAACACGCTTTTTTGGCTATATGAACGACAAGAGGGTCGAAAGTAGTTCTAGAGGTAGGGCATAAGACAAAGAATGCTAGGATAAAGATGCTACCTGCTCTATGCCCCGTTTCGATAGGAAAGAGAGAGTAATTGTCGAATAGGAATGAAAATGGGAACCTACCAGAATTTGCTTTGAAGATCTCTTCGATTTTGGAATGCTTGAGGCGAAGGAATTTAGAGAGTAGAGGAGAAGGGTCAAGTCCTAAGGGAGGATGCACTATTTGACTCTTGAATTCAACTCCAATAACGGTGGTGTATTCCTCCAATGTGGGCGTGATCTCCAAACCCTTGAAGTTGAAGGTCATGGTGGTTGAATCCCAAGAGTGTGCTAGAGCTTGAATAAGCGCGGGTTGATACTCTACCTTGATGAGATCCATGAGATGCCCCAGTCGTTCATTGACATAAGCCTGGTTGGTTTCATTGAGGCGGTCCCACCATATCAGCAGTTCCTTGCGAGGAACGGGAAAGACTTGGATATCATTTTTCCCCATCGAGTCTAAAATATACAAACGATTTTCAAAATCAATCATCATGGATTGCTGTTAAGATGCATGATGCAAATGCCATGGGATATGCATGAGTCCATCCAACTTGCCATTTCCTTTTGGTGTAATGAGGGCTAGACTCCTTCATTTGATTCAAAGGTGTCAAATGGGAGTTTTAGCCTAGATTTCATCTAAAGGAGATAGGAAGTTACTTGGAAGCAATCAAGCGATTAGAGGAAATGCCAACGTCACATTCCAATGATGAAACACCTAGAAAAGCTAGAATGAAGCGATTACAACTAAAAAGATCCCTAGTACAATTAAGTCTAAATGATAGGATATGAAAGGGTTCCCAGTGGGGGAAAACCTATACATGAAGTCTAAGACTAAAAGACAGGTCAATGGAATGTGATTAAAACTATCTTAAAGAAACCCTAGGTTCAACTGTTGTGGAGAAGGCTCAGAAGTCTTCAAAATCGATTACTTCGTGTCCGGGTTCTCTACCTCCTCGAGCTTTGCCTTCTTCAAGGTGATGCGCTTCGGCTTAGTCTTGATGGCGGGGTGCCGCTTCTTCTCTCACGAAGCCTCCATCGGCCTATTCATCTTGGCGAGACGTTCTTCCTTCAGGCGGGCGTACCTCGTCTTAGATGCGAGGTTGCGAAGTTGTAGCTTCATTTCAGCCACAAACTCATGGATTTCGTCCATTTCGCGCTTCTGCTCGATCTGGATTTCAGGGGTTTCGACCATCTCGCGTTTATGTATGATCCGACTCATGTGATCACAAGTATGACAATCATCAGGGCAGCCCAGATTTCGTCCGGTGAGCTCCCTTCCATGGACGAAACGGGTCAATTGGAATCTGGTGTACGTCTGGGGCGGTACCACCTTGCGATCGTGCAAAAAGGGCTCGAACTGCTTCTCTACCGCCGTTCGAGGAACCATTGCCATTCTATCCTAGAAATCGGCGTTTCGTCCAATCACTTGATTGATGCTAGTGATATGCTCAACGAAAATAAAGACATGAATGCCAAGAGCAATTTAGATGATTTATTGCACGTGAAATGAGATTAAAAATGGAGATGATCTTACCAAACGCACTTTTTAGGGTTTTTAGTTTTTGGTGTACCAACCATTCACAGACATGCGCATGAGACAAGTGAGGCTTGACTCTAAAAATCAAAGCATATGTATGGAACCTAGGGCAAAAGGCTATCACTATTTGGATCGATAGACTCGTCCACAAGCGCAATCAACAACCAGTGGGTAGAATCATCGACTCAGCTAGTGAGCGAGATTAGATATGGTCACCCCCGGCGCAAGCCGACGCCAAAGCTTTGCATATCGATTCCCTATCTATGGCTACCTAAAAAGGTGATTTGCAGCTTGGGTTTGACTTTGTGCAAGGTGTCATGATCATCACAATGCAAGTGGTCATGCACAACAATTTATACACAAACATCGCTTCAAATTCATCCGCATAACATACATTCCTACACCCAACCTGCATCAGACAATGTTAGGCATAGACTACACCTCTTATTTCTCCAACCTTCAAAACCATCTAACACAATTCATGAGCAAACTTACCTCACCTTCAGGAGCACCTGCAGAAAGCATGTCAGAATAGTCACTCAACATTTTAAACGCGGCCTAAGTCTACTTAAGGTTTGAAACCAGAGAATCTGAGTTCAAAAAGGTCCCCAACGGAGTCGCCAGCTGTCACAACCCGATCCCTGAATATTTTATCAGGCTAATGGATTGCTGAGGGCTCACCCAGTCGATGAGATGGTGAGACCCAGGCACGGGCCCTCCCAGTCCCATACCAAGTCGCAACGGGAGATTTAATTATCAAGTTCGACCTTAGTGTGGTCGGGTGACATGTGCAACGTGTGCATGCAAAAAGAGTCACCACCAGTCATTTTTGAAAGGTTAACCGGATACATTACCGAGCGATTGGGAGAATCCGTTCGGTTCTGCGGAACCAGAGATTTTGAGTTCGGGGACTTGGTTACGCCGGTATTTCTACCGACACCCTTTCGGTACCTAACGTCAAGTGATCATCCTAACTAAGATTCCATGCAGGCGCAGCTTTTGGGTGAGGCAAGTCTAAATCTAGGCTGGCATGCAGGTCGGGAAGACTAGCCCTATCAAACACAATCAATAAAGCAAGTGCGTAACCAAGGATCTAAGAACATGCAAATAAAACGCATCAAGACAAGGCGAGGCATCCCTAGCATAGCCCTAAAGGCTTAGAGAATGAGTGATTAAGGTTCGGGGGATGATTCAGGAAGATTGGAGACGATTTACCAAAAGGGCAAAATCGTCATTTTTTTAAGGATCGGGCAAAAATAGGTTTAGCCAGTTGATTGTTGCCATTTCCTTTTTTTGGAATTTTCGGATTTTCTTTTTTTATAAAAAAATATTAATTATTTTTTTTAAATTTTAACTTTAATTAATTTTTTTATATATTTTTATGACTTGTTCTGACTTTTATAATTTTCCTAAATTTTTTTATAATTTTTTGAGAAATTTTCTTGAATTTTCCATTTTTTATGATTTTCTGATGATTTTCTGATTTTTTTTTTTTATATTTTATTAATGAAACTTATCCGGGCCGAGTTGACCCGACCCGCACCTAGTGGGCACCCGACCCGAACTGTAAGGATTCTGGGTCCGCCTCAACGACACCGCTTTAGGTAATTTCTTGAATTTTTTTGAAATTTTGCTCAACTAATAGAGCGTTTTCTTGGGCAAATATCTCAGCCCTTGAACACAATTGGCGAAAATCGATCGCACCACATGAAACTAGATAGAATGAGGTTTCCAAAATAGTTGGTGGGTCGGAAAAACTTGGCCGAGCGCTTCATAACGACATCACGAAAACGCCCACATGAAGGCCAACACTTGGAAGAAAATTCAACCTAACTTTGCAGCTCATTAAGGCATTTTCAATGGTGATTTTCTTAGTGTTCAAATCCAATCAAGGGAAACCAATCATACCACGTGAAAATAGGTATGATCAGGTTTCTAAAAAAATCAACGGCTCGGGAAATGATCAACCGAAGGCGTCGTAATGGCGTCGTGAAAGTGCTCAATCGCAAACCAATACTTGGACAAAAAAAACGACCTCTAGCTTTATAGCTCACTGAGGCGTATTTGTGAGTGATTATCTCCATGTAAAACTAGATTAAACAATGCTTCAACGGCAATCGACGGATCTGAAAAATCTTAATTGAGCACTCTATATTGAGGTCGTGAAAACAGCTTGTCGCAATTCCAAACCAAAAAAAATTCAACGCCCCACTTTATAGTTCACTGAGGCAAATTTCGAGGCTCATAACTCAATCCACAGAGACAATCAAACCCAAAATTTAGCATCAATATAAAGTGCTACACATAGAGAGTAAGATCAACCAAAGAACGACCTCAAAAGCTTGAGGAATCATTAAGATAAATGGCCCCAAAGTAGCGACCTCGCACTACTCAAAACACTTGAAAAAAAATTTATGCCCAGAAACAGTTCACGGAGGCACATTCGTGGATGATTTCCTTACATTATAATGACAACCAAGAGGAGATCTATGCACGTATGCAAAGTAATCCATACTAGGAACAATACAGACCAAAAAAAGCTCGAAAAACGCACTAGATCACGTCAAAAACCGACCCCGAAATCACCCACATGCATTATTTTCATGCTACAGACAGATCAATAAGAGGTATTCCCGACACCATATCTCACTCCACAAGCACAACCAAGACAAAAAAGCACACATACACATATTCTACTCCGCACACAGAATGCAAAGAGTCCAAGAACGACCAAAAACAAGTACGAGAATGCAATGAAGAACGAGCTCAAAGTAAGGGGTTTGGACTGTTTTTTCATTCCCAACACTTTAAAAGACAAAAATTGCACAAACTTAAAAAGATTAACGAGGAAACTTCAAAGGGGCATATCTCACACCTCGATCACAACTAAAGGCCACACAACATACCAATGCGAAGAGCTACACATGTAGAACACGTTTGAACAAGGAATGACTAGCAAATCACACAAACCAACCACGAAAAACAAATTCAAAGTCGGGGGTTTGAACCACCTGAAGCATTTTAACAAACACTTGGCGTGCAATAATAAAAACACGAAACCAAGATACTACGGGTGAAACCAATGCACACAATCACTTGAGGGGGACCTAATATGCACTGAACAACAAACAAGGGTGGTCAGTTTGGCTCCGTTCGACTCGAAAGTCGAACGAAACCAAACCGGCCAAATAAACACAAACCAGTTCAGGGGAGTCGGGAAGGGGTATTTGCGCTACCTTTTCTAGCGGCTCCGGCGATGATAAGAGGCTGCGACAGGTCGGGAAGATACTATGCGTGTAGGTGAAGGACGGCCAGGGGTGGTGGTCGCTCGAAACTCCTCGCTCACACTCGTTTTTTGCTCTCAAACCTCACTACTCACCAACTCGAGAACCACCATGGCAGACCTCTCTCTCGATTTCATTCAAAAATCGTGGAACCCCCAGACCTCTGGACATCTCCCTCCTTTTAATCTCGTCTCCCTCGCCTTGTATGAGCGCCCCTCGCCTCGTATGAAGAGTGCCAGCTCAAATATTCCCTCAACAATGGTGTTTTCGTCCTCTTTTCATACCCGAGTGCCAGCTCGCCCTCCTTCATACCGAATCTGCGTCAGAAAAGTGACAAAGAGAGACGGGGAAGGTTCTGGAATGAGGTTGGGGGAGGTACGTGGCACGAGATGGTCGAATTTCAGCTCAATTTTTGCTAGCATACCTGGTTCGCACTCGGGCGCGCCTATAGCGGCAGAAACGAGCTCGGGCACAGCGGCTACGGCGACGCCACACCGCGAAAGTGGGCTCGTCGGGACCGAAAATGAGTGCCCTTCAAAACCCATGTACTATCATCAACGATTGTGTCCAATTTACCGATCAATTTGGCAAATTTATGCTCAGGTGTCCTTTTCATGTGAGAAGAGGGAGATGGGGAAGAAGATGCATAGTAACCGGGTAAACGGGTTGGGTCCGTCCGACCCGGTTGCTCAAAAATCGCCAAATAGGGCCCAAATAGGACAAACTTTTTGCAATTAATCACCAAAATTGAACTCTAGACCATGGGTTTCATATAAAAATAATGATATTGGGAAAAATCGGTTCGAATTTGTTCAAAACCCCAAATTTTCATTTTGACCCGAAAATGATTTTTGACTAATCCAAAGCCTAAATGACAAAATCGAGCCAAACCACCCACATCAATGAATTTAGAATGATGAAAAATATAGGGTAGTGGACTTGGATTTTCATGGGCATTCCTAAAATTTATTTAATTGTGCTTTGAGTGAAATTAGGGACCAAATTGAAAATAAAAGTGCAATTACGTCCTTTTTGTCAAAATTGAGCAATTTATCAAAAAATTGGACTGGAATGCAATATGAGGGATTAGAGGAAATGTCATGGCTTAGGAAAAGTAAAAATTAAAATTAAAAGGACTCAAAATGTAATTTTTTGGCTCAATTCGGGGTTGTGTTTGTGAAGAATCACATGATCCCGAATTGAATTTTCAGAATTTTAAATTACCAAAATGAAAACAGAATTAAAATAAAAATATTGACTATTTTTTCATATTTTTTTTACCACGAATGGTATTTGTCTTGATTTTTGGCTATTTTATAATAAAAAGAAATTCCAAAAAAATCAAAAATTACGAAAAATATTTTTTGTTCAAAGTTGATTCCTAAGGCTTGGCCAAGGCTTCCAAGGTTAATTTTACAATTTTATGAATTTTTTGGTATTTTTAATTAATTTTCTAAAAATAAAAATATTAAAAATCAAGTGTCAACAGCAAGGTCCGCAGTTGCCAGCACAGGATAAGGAGAGGAAGTGGAGGTGGATGGAAGGTGGAGAGATCGCATAGTGTATATTCCACCATGCCTACTGCCCTTGCCAATCATCTTGCCACTCAAACGATCCTGCACAAAATAAGAGCGGTTAGTAAAACTCGCAATACAATCGACATCAATAAGCTGGCCAACAAACAACAAATTAAGCACTAGAGAAGGGACATGCAACACATCAAGAACACAGAAATCCCGAGAACAAACAAGAGTCCCCCGTCAGGTAGCCATAAGAGGAGAACCATCAGGTGTAAAGAATCGCGCTGGAGACTTGAGCTCAAAAAGCTCAGTGAGACAGGCAGCGAAAGTAGACATGTGTCTAGCAGCTCCTGAGTCAAGAATCTAGGTAGTAGAAGAGTTACCTGAGGGGGGAGCAGCAGCCGCAGAAGAACCAGTAGGAGTGACAGCAACTAAACGGCCCGAACTGGACAATTGAGAGCCAAGCTGAAACTGATTCAAGCGGGCTAGTTGAGCCTCAAGAGAAGCAAATAACTCATCCACAAAAGGAGAGACGAGAGAAACATGCTGAGCCGGAGTAGGAGCAGGTGGAGTCCGAGAAGAGCACTGTGTATCACTCCGCTTCTTATAACAGCGGGACTCAATATGACCACGGCGATGACAATAAGAGCACTAAGCAGTCTGATGAGAACCTTGAGTTGAAACAGACCGATGAGAACCTTGAGTTGGAGCAAACTGAAGAGAACCCAGCGTTGGAGCAGACTGATGAGAACCCTGAGTTGGAACATGAGGCGGTGGTATAGACCAAGCAGCAGCCCATGGAGGAATAGTGAGAATGGCTGTGGGATCAGATACTACAGAAGATGAGAGAAGACCCAACTGAGTTTCCTCAGATTGAAGCTCCTTGACAGCATCAAGGAGAGAGGGTGAAGGATTTCGATTAAGAATTACGAACACCCTCAAAAGCAGGTCGGAGCTTCATAAGAAAATCATAGAGTCGCAGGCGATCCTGAGTCTGTAGCTGAGAAGACTGACATGTGGCACAACTAGAACATGTGGAACATAAAATGGGGAGACAAAACGTCAAGCTGACTACAAAGTGACTTCAAATAATTATAAAACTCACGGATTGATCGAGCATCCTGAGTAGTAACAGCAATGTCTTGATGTAACTAGTAAACACGGATAGAGCCAGTCTGAGTAAACATGTCTGCAAGCTGATCCGAGAGATTCTTCGTACCTGTGATGTGAGCAAACTGTGGACAAAGGGTATGATCAAGAGTGCCTAATATGATGGCTCAAGCCCTTCAATCAACAATAGTCCAGTTCCGAATGTCAGATTTATGCTGAGCAATCACCTCATCTATGAGTTTGGATTGCTCAGTGTCCTTGAATTCGGCAAGACAGATGCGAACACCCTCAACATGCTCAAACAGATCTCGATAAACAAGTGCAGCCATAGCCGATGGCTGCCAAAGAGAGTAATTGGAGCCATCGAGTTTGACATCAATCCGATCACTCGAATCACCCATATCAATCAACGTTGGATTGCGAAGTCGGTGCGATGAAAACAACGTAGGGTGGCCAGTGCGATGAAGAAGACAAGCGAATTAGGGACCGTCGTAATCGGGGATTGGTATATAGTACTAACAAGAAGCAAACCCTAACTCTGATACCATGATAGAGAAGAAAGATATAGAAAATTAAGCTGTATATTGTATTGAAGCACAAAGTCATAATAAATAGGTACAATGAAGCCTAATCTACGAGGAAACAATCCTAGAGAATAAACAACAATAATTCTAGAATATATACAGAATCAATAAAATATTCAAGAATATATACAAAATCAATAAAATATTCTAACAACTACAACATGTCTCTCTCTATATCACTCACAACATGTTCATCATGATCGGAGGTTTTGATCTTTGTACATGGGTGCGCGGTTTTTTGTGTGGTTGGCTTGCTGTTATTCTTTTTCATGGAGTAAACTACGAGTTCTGTTTGAAATTCTATGAATGAAGACGGTAAAGTTTTGATCTTTTGGTGATTGCACAGTGTACTTCGAGCTCGAGATGATAAAACAGTGATGTCGCTTTTCCTTGCAAGTCTTCCGGGCAAGAAAAATGGTAGTGGCCTTTAAACTCTCATTGAAGCTTTTCGCTTGTGTATTTAGTGTTAAATTCTTTATTTTGTTTCTATGAATTTTTGGCGCGGAGAATTATCCTTGTAGATTGAAGGATCTACGCTATACGTGTTTATTTATCCCTTCCGGCTTGAATATTTTATTGGGACTATCTTTACTTAATCAAGATTTTGAAGTAGTGGGCTAATGATATGCAGTTAGTCTAGCTATGCAGTAGTCTAGTTAAGTGTTATGCATCTGTTGAAATGACTTAAGCTTACTATGAAGTCAGTTGTTGCGTGACACGCGTCTCATCTTCTATTGGTAGAGTGTAATTAATGATGTCGGTTTATTGCAAAGGGAAATGCTTCCTTGACAGTACTGTCGAGGACGGTACAATCTCAACTGTAGACCCACACACCATCACCGCGTATTTTGCATAAAGCACTTATTGATTGCGTGTCTGGATAACTTGAACAGACTTTGTCTAGCGCAACTATGAAGGCCGAGCCTGCTAGAAACCTATCATCTTTTGCAAACTTCCCACTTTCTATTCCTCTCAAAAGGGGAATTGTTTTGAGTTGTCCTATCCGATATTTCTAATCCTACTACAACTACGCTTGACATGAAATATGATGTCTTCCAACACTTGATCTTCGTTAACAGACTGACTTCGATGGGGAAATTTCTAAACTTCCAAACATGATAGATGTTGTCACTCCTAGCAGACGCAAGAAACAACTTCTCAATATGCTATGCCTTCCATAGCTTGGCCGTAAAAAAATCCAAGAATTTTGTCATATCATATCTTTTGTTTGGTGAACTGCGGATTTAAAGTCGGATAAACAAAGGTAAGGCACAGCTGAGATCAACTTTGTTTTGCTGAAACATTAGAATGCCTTAGAAATACTCAGTGATGAGTTCTGATGAGTGAGCTATTGTTAAGAGAGGTTTATGCTATCTAAATTCGAGCACGACATCGACCAAGCAGACCCCGTAGAACCAAGGGTCTTGATTTGGAGATGAATCTTTTGAGAAGAACCTGGAGGTCATCTAAGAGAGCTACCTTGAAGTCGATGATCAACCTCAAGCTTTTCATAATATGTTAGAGATCCCTTTCAAAAGCTAGAAAGGTTCAAGCGATTAAAGAACAAGGGACGTGATCTCATATCACGTCAAGCAATCGATTAAAGAACGAGATCGTGGAGATACCCGGCTTTGCGACAGGAGACCCCAGCCTGGCGCGCCTAAGTGGCGGCGACACTTGATGGTCACCGCTGCCGGAGAGGTGGCCCAACGAGGGGAGAGTCGGTGGTTGTGGGAAAAATCAAGTTCTCATCATGTATGTTCTCTTGAGAAATCTTATCCAGGTCTATTCTATCCCTCTAGGATTTTTTTTTATTCAAGCTAAATTCCTTTTATCCTATCTTGGACAGCTACCAAATACAGGATAGGATAAAACCTATCCTGACTTTTATCCTGACGACCAAATGCAACCTAAAAGAATACAGAGGATTCTGAAAGGTGGGGCCCACAATTGTTGAGAGTGTTTTAGCCAAACTAGGAGTGAAAGAGGGGCGGTGGTAATGTATATTGGTCAATCTATTTTATTAGTAGTTAGATATCCAGTGTGTTTATTAGTCAAAAGCACGGTGGAAATCGCCTGCTTTTGGTTGGCTAACCTTTAACAATTGGAAAGGTCATTCCGATCTCGACTTCTCTCGAGCAGCACCTCCCGCGATTAAGATGGAGCACTTTTAAGTCTTTGCAGTAAGTTGCATATCATTGCAACATAGATCGGTTCGGATACATTTAGCAAAGTCATTTCGTTTTGCGACTGTCCAAAAATATTGATCAACTTTGCTTCACTTTAGTGCAAAAAAAAAAAAAATTCTGTTGTCCAAACTTTGGTCTCCTCCGCTGATCCAGTTTGCATATCAATCATGAGTGAAGAAAAGCAAAAGAAGTTTTTTCTTGATAAAGTACTGCATTGATGTGAAAGCTTTGTCTCCTTGGAGGGTTTTATTGATATATGTGAATGAGCAAGAGGTTGACTTCAATCCTTCACAAGGCTAAAGAGGTTTGTTGCGGCCTCTAGTAAGAAAATGGTGTCAAGGATTGGCATCTTAGAGAGATTGGACTGTATTGCAAGGAGAAGCCTTCTCATCCCAGGCTACATTATATAGTATAGAATGTTATTTATCTTCCTTTCGGCGGTCATGTGATCCGATACTTAGAGTGATGGCATGAGCTACTGACCGGGTTCCCCTTTCTTAAATTCTCCACGGATAGGTAAATTGTTGCTACAAGATCCATTCTATCTTTTTTCTCTAATAGTTGGTCAAAATTTCATATGGATTCTAATCCTACCAAGAGGTCCACTAGAGATTAGAAATTATTGAAGAAATAACAAGATGTTTCTTTTGTTCCTTCCAGTTGATCGGAAAATAAAGAAATAGTTAATATATCCAAAATAGTTATGTATTACAATATACCGTCTCAATCCATCCTATTTCATTATATCCGGGATGTGATATAGTTTCAAATGATGAACAGGATATTAAGTTCCCGCAAGATTTCATTCTTGAACAAAAAATATATATTTTAATTAATTTCATCTGTTCCATGACCGGAACACAGGAATACACATTACACCACGATTTTATCCGTATTAAATGTGTTAGATTCGATTCAAAGTCCAAAACAAAATGGAGAATTACAGGACTAACCTCGTCTACCCCAAAAATGACAAAGGTGTTCGTCTATACAAGCCTCTTATAAATAAATTATTTTGGACAAAGTTTCTTGAAGTTCTTAAGAGAAGCTCTATCTCATCTTCGAGGGAAAGAAATCATAGCACTCCAAATTCAATTTGACTAAAAAACTACTCACATAAATGTGATAGAATTGAATGATTTCTTGCTTTCAGTGCAACTTCCTCCTGTCATTATTACCATTTTTACCGCATCTTACAATTAACACCAATAACAAACGTATCGGATAAAAATTAGATATAACTCACGCGTACATATGACATTAATTGTAGGGTCGGATTCTTTTCTATACTTACGTGCACGAAAGACACGTAAGCATACCTTGGGCAGATCGAAGAGGCCAACAATTGCCCTGCAATAATTATTATTGAAAGTGTCCGCCAATAGTATGAATTACAGAAACAAATATTTTCTCTTGTAGAGTGCATTTGTTTCGCGAAAAATAACTGATTTAGAAAACATTTTTCGAAAAATAATCGAGTATATTGCTTACAAAAATAAATGAATTGACATTTTTTTTCATCGCCTACAACAATAGTTACGCATAGATTGTTATAATGAAAACAGTTTCCGTTGACTAATGTTTCCAAGTGATATGAGTAATCATTTTTTAGAAAATATTTCTAAATCGCTTATTTTCCGCGATACGAAGACACCCGTGGTTAAAATTCATGGGAAATTATAGTTGTAGATAAACTTAAGAAATGAGTGTTACTGATGTCACTTGTAGAAAGGGGAAAAAATTGTAGGAGTGAACTAAATATAGTATGGTGAATCGGCAACCGAGAACCTTTTTTAACAAGACGCCTTTGCCAATTGAGCTAAATCGTGCGTCGTGTTTCAGAGAGCTTTAAGAATGAGTTCTTCTGCTATTAACAGATAATAGTCATACCCATACCTACATGGAAGCTCATTGATGATGAGTTAAGTAAGAAACTAGCAGATCTTCTTACATTCAATATTTCTCCAGTAAAATTGCTCAAAAAGTCATAAACCTATTACGCGTTTGCCAATTTAGTTTTAAACCTTTTAATTTTGTCAATTAAGTCCTAAACATTTTTACGTTTTTTCCAATTGAATCCATCCGGCTAATTTTGACCGAAAATCGCTGACGTGGACGCCGGCCATCCTACGTGGCACGGCCGGCGTAGACGTGGACAATTTTAATGATACTTTAATACTTTCTCAAATTTTATTATTTTATTATTTTTCCTTCTTTACTTTTTTTTCTTTTTTCTTTTTTTCTTTTTTTCCTTTTTTCTTTTTTGCCTTTTTCCCTCCGTCGTCCACTGTCGGGCCTTATCGATGGCCGGCGGAGGTCGGTGGCCTCGAGCAAGGGCCGCCCTCACCTATTTGTGCTTCGTACGGAATGCACGCTCAATAATATGCCATTGGTATCAACACGACACGTGTACACATAAAACACATTTAGACACATAAAAGAAAATTCTACCTTACCAACCCCAAAAAAGATGTTCTACCGTTTATACAAGAGAACTGATTTCTTGAAAATGCAAAACAAAAATAAAGATAAAAGCCACTAAAAATTCATAACTATACCCATTGTGGCACTTTTACCTTAAAAAATTTTCTGCGGTACTAAAAATCTCAAACTTTTACCTATGTGACACATTTACCCTCCGTCAAAGTTTCCTCAATGAGAACTGTTAAAAATCTGTCTACATGGACGTCGGAAAGTAAATGGTGTTGACATGACGCCTAAGCAATTTAAGTGAAATAAAAGCGACTTTGTTTTGACTGAAAAAGCATCTGATGGAACCTAACGGAAGGAGGGTAAATGTGACATATAGGTAAAAGTTTGGGATTTTTTATGTCACAAGAAAAAAAAATTAGGATAAATGTGTACAGTGGGCATAGTTTAGGACTTTTTGTGGCTTTTTCCCAAAAAAATTAACATTTGGATCAGCCATATTATAATGTCAAAACGAGATATGAAACGTGAACCAACTTTAAAGGTGCGTATATTTCGCACAAAACTTCTTGATAAAGAAAATATTTTTCATGAAAATCGTATTCAAGGAATATGGTTGGTTTTCAATTGTTTGGTGGTGCAGTTGAAACCGGCAAAGCTTTTCGATGTTCACATCCTTTCAAAAATTATTCTACCCGTCGTAGTTATGTTGTATTCCTCGCATAAGATACTAAGGTGATATCGAAATGCTGTGTCTAAGATATTTCCGAGATATGAAGTATAGTTTTAATGTATATTTATTGTCAAAATGAAGCAACCTATGCGGGAAAAAAAAAAGGAAATGCAAATAACTAACAAAGTTAATCTTTCGGTGCTCATAAACGTCACGTGAGAATGGTTCTTCATTTCTAAAAAAGTAATCAAAGAATGATAGCATCATATAGAGGTGTCAAATGGGTGGGTTGGGTCGGGTTGAATATGGCGCAATCCATATTGACCCATTTAGCCCATTTTGACCCATATTTTATGACTCATACCTGACCCAACCCATATTATCAAAACACACTAATATTCTAGGAAAACCTACACAACCCATTTAACCCATTTAACCTCTTCACATGTATATGTTACCTAGATAAAAACTTCACGTCAAATAAAAAAAATTAAATTAAACAATAAAAAAGTTAATAAATAAATAAAATTGTAAAAAATCTATAAATTGAAATACTTATAAAATAAAATAAAATAAAATTGGCTAACAAAATGGGTTGTGACCCATATTTACTGAGCCTAGTTAACATGTGTTTGATGAACTTAACCGACCGTCAAGCATGTTCGACCCGAATTTCCTAACTCGCTTTTCGATCGAATCTCAGTTCCTGAACTCATGTCTCCCGAAGCAAAATCACGCATCAAGCCCCGCCCATCTTCAGGGACATCATCAGAGAGTAACTCGTGCAAGGCAAGGCAACAAGAACCCATTTGGCATCAAATGCCCAACGACACGAACCTCGAATTTATTTCACCAAGCAAACGAAATTTCGCAGGTAAAGCCCGCCGCTAATATGAGTTATAAACAATTAAGAATCGTCACAAATCATATATGGTCCTCAGAATCATCCAAAACGAAGTTGTTACCAGGGGCGCAATCCATGTCGGAAGCATCGAAGTCAGCAAGAGAGGATGTGAAAACTACAAACATTTTTCCATTAAAAAAATAGCAGTAAAATTTTCAGGCTAGCTGAAGCCTGGAGGTACTTCATTTGATTTACCCACAAAAAAGAAACGGTTCTTCTTCTTCTTCTTCTTTTTGTAAAAGGACACCTCAAGTGTCAATATTTATGTACGGCGCTCACTTTGGTGCCAATATTTTTTTTCTTATCACTTAAGTGCCAATTTTTTTGAAAAATAATTATTTGAATGCCAACTCCAGTGAGCGTCGCCCGAAATCTTATGTGCCGTCTATGTGGCTTGTCGGAGAATCCTAGTCAGCAATTAAAAAAAACAAAAAATTAATAAAAAAAATTCCACCTAATATTAAAAAAAAATTAAAAAGAAGCTAAAAACTTAAAAACAATTAAAAAAACTAAAAACAGTTAAAAAAAATAGCTAAAAGAGCATCAGGACTTCAGCATTTGTATCTGTAAAATGATAATGCAATCTCCATCACTTTTATCTACAAAAACATCAAAATTTACTCACTTATTTGTATTAAAAAAATAAAAAAATTTAGAAATTAAGCAAAATAACTAGATAACAAAAAAAAGTAAAAAAAAAAAACATCTCGGCTTGCTAGCAACGACGAGGGTTTGCACAGCCCTTGCCGCCGCCGCCGCCCCCACCGTCGCCGGCAATGGCCAGCAATGAGTGGGGGCTGGTCGGCGGGGGGCCGCCGAACCCCGGCCAGTGGCTGGCGACCCCCGTCGACCGCTGGCGAGGGCCAGCAGATCTGGGCGCCTCTAAGAGCCTAGATCTAGTTTCGTTTGTGAAGTTCTTCATGAGGGAACTAGCCTGGGGACGATCGCCTGGGGAAGCTCGAGAGGGAGATGGCCTGGGAACGATTACTGACCCTCACCTAGACCTGGCTCACCCCCCCCGCCAGCCCGCAGCCAGGCTTGGGCGAGGGCCTGCTGTGTGACGTCTCGAAATTTCGAGGTCTGTAAGATAAATAATTTTGGATTTTTGAGATTTAAGGAACAATTATCGGACGCGATTTTATTTGATTTAGAAGAGGCTTGGAAGATCTCGAAGCTTCGATTAGAGGAATCAAGCCAGTTAGTCAAGCCGTAGAACCTAGCGTCGAGACCCTTAGCACCCGAGCCTAACCAAAAATACCTTTAGTCGTTTGTGCCAAATAACCAATATGTCCCACATTAACAAATTACCTTTTTACCCCCAGATATTATCCACAAAAGACGAAAGACTTTATGGTTGACTTGATGTGTGGACCCCACCCCATTTAATACCCTTCACCTCACATCACCTTACCTTTTTCCCTCTCTCTCTACCTCCCCCCCCTCTCTCTTCTCTCTCTCCTCCCCCTTCTCTTCCCCTCCACCCCCCCCCCCACGCCGGCCGACCCTCCTCCCCCTCTCCCTCTTCCTCTCCTTCTTCTTCAGCCACACCCCCCCGCTGAGCACCACCACCTCCCTTCGTTGCTCGCCGTGCACCGCCGCCGTCGCCGTCCGCCTCGGAGCCGAACTCCACCGTGCGACCGGGCCATCATCATCGCTCGCCACCTATCGCCACGCCGTCGTCGTCACTAGTGCCGCCCCTTTGCCGAGCCGTCTGCGAGCCACCGCCGAGACCCGCGCCCCCTCCGCACAGTCGCCACAGCCCCTCACCGTCATTCGTCGTCGTCGTGTAGCCGTCGCCACCGCCCGAGCCGACCCACCCCCGCAAGGCCGCCATCCTCCATCGTCGTCGTCGTTGCCGACCTCCGTGCGCCGCCGCGAGCCACCCCCGAGCCCGAACCATCCGTGATCCACCGCCGCACCCGAACCGACCAGTGGCCTTGCCGCCGCGCGCCATCACCATTCGTCCACGTCGCCCGCAACCCACGCGTCGTCATTGTTGCTGCCCGTCGCCGCCATCGTCATCGCCGGACCGTTGTTTATGAGTTAACCCATAATCTCTAATTAGGTCGTTAATTGCACTTAGAGTTAGATTATCTTAGTTTAATTACAGGTTAGTTACTATAATATTGGTTTAGTTAGTTTAACCGTGGTTAGGTTAAATAGTTACTGTGATTAGAGTAGATTAACTATAGTTACTTTAGTTAAATGTAGTTGCTTTTGGTGATCGTGATCGGTTAATTAGCTGAGGCTGGTTTAGTTAGTTATCGTTGGACGAATTAACTGTTGTGGAGATAAATAGTTAAAGTCGAGATATTTATCTATTATTAATTAATTATTATTTGGTGCTGATTGAGTAATTGCTGAATGCCTTGGGTGTTTAATTGCGTGGATCTGATAAGTGATCACCTATGTCGGAATATCATGTTTAACTTGAATCGAACGTTCGTGTGATCAATTGCGTCTTTTGAGCATGAAAATAGCTTCCAGCCGGGTTTTGAACATGATTATGAATGTGATTACATTGGATTAAATGTGAAAATATGAACTGACTTGATTGCCTGGGGTGCTTGTGTGGTTACACGATGGTTGAGCGTCACCCTAACGTAACTGGAGATGTTAGCGGTACCCTTGATGGCTTAGGTTCGTCGCCTGATATGTCCGTGCCGGCTGGGTCGGAATCACGCGGCTTATCAATTGTCTGACAGTCTGTGCCGATGGTTTTTGGAATAGCACGGCTGATCGGATGCTAGTCGCAGCTTGTGATGAACCGAAGTTCCTTACCGGAAAGCCTGGTATGTCCGCCTTGGGGGGTCTTGACGAGCTATCGGTTGCCATGACGACGCCGGGTCCTGTCGGAAGAGCACTAGCAATCGGGCTGTGTTGTGGTCGAGAGTGTTGTATCTCTCGCGTTAATAACCGAAACACGTGTGTTGCATTGTGCTTGAGTTTTTGATGAGTGTTCTGGTTGTACGCCTTGGTCTATATGTGATTGAATGCCATGTGGTTACTGCTATGTGGGCCAAGACGAGGTAAGCTTGCATGTGATTGATGATCGGCTGTGGTGGTGTGCCTTATCGTTTGGTAGCTAGAACGCGACGTGAATCGCACGCTTTTGCTCTGTCATCGCTTTATGCTAATTGTGTAGGCCGCCTTGAGTGAATCAATGCCCTACTCAGACTTAGGCGTTGACTCACGGAGATTTTATATCTCATTCGTCGTTGTTAAATGTTTTCGGGTCCTTAGTATGGAAGTCCGCCAAGTAAAGTTCGGGATGCCACTCGACCAGTCTTTCGATATCACATACCATCCGGTTCCGGATTCATATCGTGTTTGGGAACATCACATGACGACTTTCTAGGTCGAAGAGGGGATGGAGCACTTGGTACCTATCACTTCAAGGCATGGTTTGTCCGCCACAGCGATGCTCTCTACGGGCCCATTTGGGGATTTGAGGGACTCCCGACTGCGACCCCGAGGATCTGGACATGGGCCCCGATGGATGTCGATACCCCATACGGGGAAGTGGTGGACCTTGAGCCTGACCCGGTAGAGGAGGACCCTGAGACTCCGCCTGGCTACCGTTACCTCTGATCGAGCATGGAGGTGGAGACCTCCTTTTGGATGGAGTTTTTGGAAGTAGAGTTAACCCATTACCCTGACCTGGTATCTTTTTGGTGGCCTTAGGAAGCAGCCCTAAAGAGTGGGTTTGTAGATGTTTTCACTTCCCTAGGTCAACCATATATATAAATAAAATGATCTTTTGCTGCTGTTGCTTGTTATTTTCCTGCTGCCTATCCTTGTTGTTTATTTTTGTCTAGGGAAGTAGAACGTTCCACGTGCGCTTAATTATAAGATAAAAAGAATGAGTCGATGACCTGCCTAGGACTTCGTCCTTGAATGACCTGAGGGGTTTGGTAGAGTTGTTGCCCGCCCAGGATTCGGGGCGTGATATGCTGGCCCTCACCAGTGGTCAGCGGGGGTTGCCGGCCACTAGCCAAGGCTCAGCGACCCCCGTCAACCCGCCCCCACCCATCGCCGCTACCAACAAGCTGAGATTTTTTTTTACTTTTTTTTATTTTTTAACTTATTTTTAAAGTTTAGACTAAATTTCTTAATAGAAATTGCCACATGGACTTTTTTTTAATAGAATTTCCACGTGGACTGATTTTTTTTAAAAAAAATTGCCACATGGATTTATAAATGGCATGTCACTAAAACGTTTAAAATAAAAATGTCACGTATATATTTTGGCCGGAATTTCTCGCCTTGGCACTAAGGTGATCATTTTTTCTCTGATTCGGCATTTAAGTGATCCAAAAAAAAAAAATATTGGCACTAAAGTGAGTGCCGTACACAAATATTAACACTTGAGGTGCCTTTTGCCCTTTTTTTTTGGGTCGAATCAGTTCTTCTTTGTTGAGGAGTACAAACTAAGCAAGACTGAACCAGATATTTCTCCATATGTTTAGCTATCAGTACAAAAACACGGCCTGTTCAACATGAAGCAGCATGATGACATGATTACTGAGTGGACCAAGGCAAAGGGCAATCAGCTTCCAATCAAAATAGCCCCATCCTGAAGCGAGGACGAGCGAAGCAATCACCATGCCAGCAATCAAAAAAATAGCCCCACTCAACAAAGGGGTCGACGAATTCTTCCAAAAAAACTGGCGTCTAAAATCACTGGTTGACTTCAAGGCAGTTGGACGACGACTTACCTCTGGCGAGTCCAAAAGGGGAGGCGTCGGGAAAGAGAAGCAGAAACTCTGGAAAAACTCTCGGAATAGTCTTCCGCGTTGATGGTGATCGTACTGGACCGCGTGCTACGAAGTAGCGGCACTTCGACGAGAGCTCCACAATCGTGAGCCGGGATCACGTCAACACTGGAAGAAAAGAAAAAGCTCGCTGGAATTCAGGAGCTGGAATTCAGGAGTTGACGATGTTGGCGATCGAACGTGAATGGGGAAGGAGAGGATGAGGACCTGAGTGAGGGGAAGAGAAACGCGACGGGAGGCAGGAGACGGCTGCTTGCGAGTGGGTCACGCACGCACTGCTTGACCTAAACTTTTTGGTGGGTCGAAAATGGGTTCTATGTGTGACCCATTTTTGACCCACCAAATTTAGCATTAATTTTTTGAAGCCATTTTTATTGGGCCCTCTAAAAACTAACAATCCACATATAACCAATTTATACAAAATATGGGTCATGGACCCATATTGAGAGCTCTAATTATAGTGTCCAAAAAAAATTGTTATAGTGCGTCCAAATTGAATGTACCGAAAAGGAGTGAAGATTAGTGTAGAGCTTCAATAAGTTCTATGTGAATGTGCATGTGAAAATGGAGTTTGGAAAAACGATTTCTGAGATTGAAATTGATCCCCACACAGTGTATATATACAATCTCATAAATCTATCATGACCAGCTAGTCAACCAAGTTCTTCATCAGGCTATTTGGTTCAATGCTCTGAAGAACTTTTGCAGCGAAAACGACTCATCTTTGCTCGTGGATTATGCGGTACCATCACCTCATCTTGCTAGAAATTGAACCATCTTTCCTCCCCCCCGAGTGGCTTCAGGTGGTCAATTGTCCGCTACCATTTCACAGGATCAATGCCAGAGATAAAGCAATGGACAGTTGCATAGTTCACTCTCCATCACTTCCATCTTGTCTCTTGCGCTCAGAAACCAATGGTCAAGTATGCGGTATTCGAATTCCTAGAACCATGTAACCAAAGATTATTGCATCTAACACGCCATTGCAATTTCTGGCTGGGATTGCATCTCATCAGTTTTGGCAAGCAGAGGACTCTTCTGAAATTTGTTCCTCAATTGACCACAAGCTGCACTAGCATCCAGGCCCCTTGTTTGACGTACACTAACTGCTATTTTGCGGGACTCAAGAACACTTGCAAATGCCAAAACCTTTATATATCACACAATTCAGTCACAAATTAGATTATAGGACAAGTTGATTCTTTACGCTAAAATGAACAGATCATAATTCAAAAACATCAACTTACCGCTTTTTTGGATGGGCGCCTATAATCAGAGCCATCAATCGGATTAAAAGGAATCAGGTTTACATGATTACCCCGCCCCCACTCATGCAGCAACTCAGCAAGTTCTACAGCATGGTCCTCTGCATCATTGACTCCAGCTACAGACATACATGGGTTTGAGTTCTATGCATGTTTAAGTTCCCATCTTCAAGAAAGATAAAGGAAAACTAGGTATAATGCATGATAACAGTAGAGCAAAAGTACCTAAAAGGGCATACTCAAACGACACCCTTCTACTCGTTTCTTGGAAGTAGTCCTGGCAATCCTTCATTATTGCATTCAATGGATAGGATTTGGCACTTGGCACTATCGATTCTCTAAGTTTCTGGTTTGGAGCATGCAAGCTGTAAAACAATTGAGTCAAAACTAATTCAACACAGATAAAAGCAAAGGAAACAGCATCAATAACTAAATAAGCATTGGAAAATAATGTTATACTGCAACTGCTTAAGACTATTAAAGCAAAATGCAGAAGAAACAGATTGTCCAGTGTAAGAGGTCCATCATATCCTCATGTGCTAGTGAATAGAAACCAAAGAACAGATTGCCAGGAAAATTTCCACGCTGTCTATTTTAGTCCAACTATTAAGCGCTAAAAAGTAAAAGAATCTTGACAATAAAGCAAGCAGCAAATTCTTCAGCTACTTGCCAGTTGATACCTGACCGCCAATGTAGACTGAATTTTGTGAGAAGCCAGTTTCTTTATTGTGTTTGGAACTCCCACCGTTGAAATTGTCATCATCCTTTGCCCAATTTGCACATCCTTAACGAAAGAATGCAAATTGGTAAAGAAAATTTAGCCATGGTGTTACATAACGCAATCGAGAGAGAGAGAGAGAGAGAGAGAGAGAGAGAGAGAGAGAGAGAGAGAGAGAGAGAGAGAGAGAGAGAGAGAGAGAGAGAGAGAGAGAGAGAGAGAGAGAGAGAGAACATCAGGCAATGAACTTGAAAATCCAGAATTTCAACATCTCTCTTCTTTGATGGCCTAAAGAAAAAGATCTCTCTCTTCTTTTTCCTACTGTAGAAGTATCTGACTAAATAACTCGATTCTTTTCGACTTGAAGAGTTTCAAAAAGGACTTCACAGGAATCTAGAGGAAGAAAACTGTTGCTTCCTAGATTTGAATATACCATCGAAATTATCAGCGACAAACTATTACAAAATTAAGCAGCAGAGCAACAGATCTGAATGATTCATGGTTAATGAGCTGACCTTATTCAAGCATCTGTGTGCTTCAAGAACAGATTTAAGATTTAACATCGGCTCACCCATTCCCATAAACACCACATTTTTCACCCTATGCTTGAAAGTCTCCTCAATAGCTAGCACCTGCATATATCCTTAATAAGAACCTTGAATGGAACATAACATAGCTTTATACATGTTCATTCACCAGAGAAAAACATGTTGGACTCTAACGCTCCCATGCTCAAACAAATATGTCCGCCCACAAGGACATGATTTAAGATAAGACAAACCTGTTCAACAATTTCATGTGCCTGAAGATTTCTTGAAAAGCCCCCTTTTCCAGTTGCACAGAATGAGCATCTTAGCGGGCAACCAACCTGGATGATTGAAGCAAAAAATGACACCAAGAAGAAAAGACAGGAAACAATTCCCATGATGCATTTTCACCCAGCAGTACAAGAGAGTATGTTCACTAGTTGATCAGCACTTTCGGATAGTACCTGAGATGAGACACATGCAGTAAGTCGAACCAAGCCTTTTTCATCTTCCACGGGTATACCTACAGTTTCAATCAGTCTGTTGTCCTCCAGTTTTATCAGCAGCTGCAGATTAGTGGATTGCAGATGAGCTAAGGCCAAGATACTAAGAAAGCATAAACAATCGTGAAGCACAAGATTTATCCTTACTGAATCAACACAAGAACCATGGATGCATTTGATGAAAGAATTGTTTACCATTTTAATATTATCATCTGTAACATAAGCCTAAGTTCTAGATAGTAGATGACTCCATGCAAACGAAAAACATAAACCACAGAAGTGAGGGCAGCTTCACAGAAGAAAGCCAGAAAGGAAAAAATGCACTCCCAAAAAGTAGACACTTTCTAAGCTCTGTTTCAAAATCTTCACAACAGGTGACACAACTAGAATAACTCCAACAATACAATGACCAAACTATACAAGAAATGCAACCTCCATAAATCCACCAAATAAAAACACAAGGAAAAGGAAAACATGGCAGAGGAAACTATAGCTTAATCATACTCTTTGCACCCATTTCCCGAGACATTTCGTGGGATAAACATGCCGTAATTAGGCAATACTAAGACCCCGTCGTAAATCTTTTGTGCCTTTACCTTGATAGTGCCATCAGCTGCAGTGACAGTGCGATAAATCGGTGACCGACCGACCCTCCATCCGGCTTCTTGCAATTCATTCCTGAATGCCATAGGCACTGTCCGCACGTTACCCGAACAAATACAGTATAAGCCAACAGTTCTACCCGCTTAAAAGGTAAAATGCCTCAGAAGTGCCCAAGCTCAAGAAAGCAACAAAGAATTGAATGACAACAACACTCACGATGACTGAAATCCTCAATCTCTCTGACCTTCCTCTTGTATAAAAGCTGATGGAGCTGCTTCCCCCTATAGCTTTGCTAATCGCACGCAATTCCCGACCATTACAAACACACACACATTCAACGAAAAGAAAAAGAAACACAATCGAATAGTTCAAACGCTAAGTCGCACAATCTACTTTCATCACCAACGACAACTTACAAACGAATAAATCAAACCAGAAAAGCCGGAGAATGAGAACTTTTCTGTTCTCACCAGACCGTTCCTGGTTTGTCCGTGGATACCTGACCCAAGTCGACGGCGAGTTGTTGGAGCTGCTGCTCAGACATGCCGAGGAGCACGCGCGGGTCCCGCGCCGTTGAGGGCGCGCTCGGGACGGAGGACGAGGCGGCTGCGGCGAGGGAGAGGGACCGTACTGAGGCGGCACGCGCGAGAGGGACGGAGCAGCTTTGCTGGAGCATCGCCATTGAAGTTGCAGCAATCCTCATCTCTGAAACTGAAAGGAAGATGGAAAAGAAGCCAAGTGAAAACGCCTTAAAACCTCAGATAAAATTTGGCTGGAAAAGGAAAAACCTCTAGGTTGAAAGGAAAAGACTATCCTGACCCTAACCTACATAATCGGGGTGAGCAAATCAGACCGACCGGATCGGGACCGGTCAGTCCAGTTCCCGGTTCTAGAGGGTGGCAGTCCGGTTCGCGATTCTTAAAATTGGAACCGGTAGCCGGGCGGTCCGGTTCTCGATTCCAGGGGCATAAAACTAGACCGGTTGATTTTTTTTTAAAATTTTTTAAAATTAACCCTAAAGTTTACTAAGGAACAACTAGTACCGGTTCCAGATTGCACTTCCACAGAACTACTGGATGTAGAGGATTTCTTAAACTGAACTAGAATCATGATCATGTTGTCGCATCCTTCACCACCAGCCGAGGGTGCCAAACATCTTTTAAGATTTTAGTAGTCCCTGAAAAAGGTGGGTCATGAGGACTAGCTACAAACAATTCTGTTCCATTGTTTATCATGTTACCGGTCCCTGGGGTGGCCGGTCCTATCCCCGGCTCCAGAAAATGGGAACCGAGACCACTAGTCCTATTCCTGGTTCTTGAGGGGAACCGAATCGGACCGAGAACCAATCACCCCTATTACATATAACAAAAGAGAAAATTTTCTCCAGTCGCTTCATTTTGCAATTTACAAAAAACAATAGTCATACTCATACATAACACGAGAAAAAAAAATGTAAATTTTCCTTGATTATTCATATCAAGGCATTCATTTAATTATTCATTCAAAATTAATCGTTTATCCTTTATCCTTTAGTTCTACTATGATGTTTTTGCTTTTATATTTATATCGAAAATTAAATAAAAAAAAAAGGGTAATTAAATAAGGTCTCGCTTACAAGGAAACTTTAGAGCGCAAATTATAGGATTTTAAAACTCGATGGTATGATTTATGTTTTTAAAAAAATTAGAGCATGTAAAGTATAGTGATAGAGGAGTATTTGCTATCTATCTAGTTTGCTTTAGAACGTACCAATTTACATAAATACTAGAGTTAACTTATATTTAAATAAAAAGTGTTATTTTATTATTCCCAAATTTTAAAACATTAAATGAATTTCGTAAAAATTACGAAAAAAATATCCGTGACTTTATTGTAATGTTGTGAAAATTTCATAGGGAAGTTGAAATGTAATCGTACCATTTAATAAAAGGTAAGAAGTAAAAGTCTTTCCACACACGACCGTCATCTGTTGAAAGGTGTAAGTATCGGGTTATCGGGTCTTTCTTTTTTCGGGCCTTGCCCGTTACAAAAGTGATGAAGGGCATTCAACGTTATGGACTCAACAGTCGCAGGTGTGGCCGAAGGTACTAGGACTTGTATACAGACAAGAGATCTGAGATTACACCCGCAATGGGGAATTTATGGAATATGTTCAAGACAGACGAGGACTGATACATTTGTAAAATGACAACAAACGAAGGCCCTAACATGTTCCTCAGCCATGGAAAAACAGCCATCCCAATGTAGCTGCTCTGGCTTTGAATCTCTGTGCTTTCCATCTCTCCCTCCTAATGCTGTTATGATGATCTTCGATGCGAAACCGAAAGCAATAACAGCAGCTGTACAGCAACGAACAGGATGAGATATATGCATCCGAGTCCATACCATCAATTGAGTTGTAGCTCCGAATCAGTGCGCGCGGAAAAGGAAATGAGTTCGCCGAGTTTTGCTCAAGTATGAACAGGAGAGAGAGACGGCCGGGGATATACGGCAGGCTTCAAGTCGCCGATGTCGTTGGTGCTTCTTCGGCGGTGCTTGGGACTGGCGTTCTGTTGGGCTTCCCTTATCGCCGTCTCTTCGGAGTCCTGGAGTTGTTCCAGAGCTCTCACCACCTCGTTCATGTTGGGCCTGGACTTGGGCTCCAGCGAGAGGCATTTGATGGTAACGTTAGCTGCTTTCAGCGCTCCACTCAGTGAGTACTGGCCCTGAATACGAGCATCCATAACCTGGAAAATCTTGCGCTTGCTCGAGAGATAAGGTTTGGCCCATACAATGAGATTCTGCTCTCCGGATGGTCTGTTTTTGTCCACTACCCGTCGACCAGACAACATTTCGAGAAGGACAACCCCATAACTGTACACGTCGCTTTTTGCCGTCAAATGCCCTTTGAGAAAGCATAAGGGATTCAAAGATCAAAAGGGGCTGGGTCAGCTTGATCCCGTTAAGAACGAGAACTCCAATCAATTAAAGAGCAAACGCTAGAAACAAGAGAGATAAAAGGAGCATGATCGTGCAGCACCATACGTCGAGATTAATTGTGACAGAGACAGCACATAGAGCGACAAGTTGGAACTACATAGCTCAAATGCAAAATTTCCAAATACCTTCCCTTAATACAGTTGGATACCGTGTCGTTTGTAACTCCCACATGGGCGCACACAGAAAGAGTGATTCTATTCTGCATGTGAATAAGGGTGTAGTATCGGTACACAAACGTTCCAGTTTATGCATTAATAATCCTATCTGATGCTAAGGTAGAGGAAACCAAACCCAGCATAAACAGGTTCTTGAGACTAAGTTGAGTTAGAAATTTGGACGGTCAGAAACTTTTGGTATTAAATAGTACATGTGCACTAATGCTAATAATGACGAATCGGGATTTCACGATCTAAATATGGTCACAAAGTCTGCAAAATAAGAGAGAGAAGATACCTGTGGCCATGTACTCTGGAGCAGCATATCCATAAGTACCCATGATTCTTGTAGAGACGTGGCTCTTCCCCCCTGTCGGCCCATCCTTGGCCAATCCGAAATCTGAGAGTTTAGCGTCAAAGTTCTGCCATCCAATGAAGTAGGACAAGAAAAACATTAGCAACCATCCAGTGAGCAAAACAACAGAAACAGACAACTCCATATCAATGGCATACCGTATCTAGCAAGATGTTGGAAGTTTTGAAGTCTCGATATATAACTTTCACTTTGTCACCGTGGAGGAATGCAAGTCCCTTAGCAGCACCGAGAGCAACCTTGATACGCAGTTTCCAAGAGAGCGGATGATGATACGAACTCCCTGTTCATCAATACTAAAAGTTCCAAATTATAAATCTGACAAAATTGTTTTGAAGCCCAAAATAATTACAGCGTTGGCTCAAAGAAAAGATGAACACATGGAAGTACATCAACAAACTCACTCCTAAACAAGTGATGTTCCAAGCTGCCCCGAGGCATGAATTCGTATACGAGAAGGCGATGCTCATCCTCAAAGCAGAAACCGACCAACTTCACAAGATTAGGATGATACAGCTGGCCCAAGTAGTTGATTTCCGCCTATAGTTTGTAATTCACCAGCAGATTAATTAACTTCACCATCTCATTCAAATTAACAGTAGATGAATTAACTTCTTTGTCTAATTATTTGAAAGCAGAATTTCTATCGGAATGAAGGGAGGTAGAGAAATCGGTTCCAAAACAGACAGACTTCTGCCTTTTTGTTGGAAACATTTTCTAATGTGCTATTTAATACTTACAGAATTGACTAACAAACTTCCAAGTACTAGGACATCTAGAAGATATCTTTGTCCAGTCTCCAAGGAGGTCCAATTCAGCCAAGTAAGGAAATCATAACTCATAACTCATAAAAGTTTTCCAGCGACGCCATCTCCACCGACCAGTATGTCATGTTACTGACTATTAAATGGAAAGCTCTGTTGTATTCTGTAATGAGTGAACTAGGTATCACCACAGATAAGTACATTTCTACTCACTAGCTGTGTGAATGCATAATATGATTTTGACAGACAATACTCTGCACTAGGTCAAAGAGTTCGGAACCATGCATCCCAAATATACTACTTCAATTGAAAGTGGAGCTATGCATTACTTCTTCCTTTTTTATTGCCCTTTTCACAGCTTGTGGAGGTAGGCCTCCTCTTGGCCTGCCCCTGTATCTTTTATCGCTCAGCAGTAAGCAAGCTGATTTATCTCTGGGGAGAGTAGTAAATAGTTTTTTTTTCTTGCCAAATCTTAACCTTTCTAGGTAGTAAAAATTAAGTCAGAGCATCTGGGAATCAATGGAATTATGGATCAATAAAAACAAGGACACTCACCAACCACTCCTTGTGACCTTGAAATCCCTCTTGGTTAAGCCGCTTTACCGCTATCACCAAGCCAGTTCCAGGCCTAGCGGCCATAAAAGTCTGCTCATCAATCCAACCTTTGAAAACACAACCAAACCCTCCTTCACCCAACACACTGTCCGGACGGAAATTTCTCGTCGCCGTCTTGAGATCGTTAAAGGTGAAGCTCTTCAGATTGGACAACTGCAATATCTCACCCTCCGTTCGAGGGGTTTGAGGTACGGAAAGAGAGGAGGCCCTGCTGCTCGCATCACTCGAATCATTTCCTTCTCCACGACTAACAAAATTCACCCCTGCACATGTTGATTTTGATTTTATTAATCCAACAGAACAATGCACCATTTTACCACGCAAGTGAGCGCCACGCCATGCCTCTTTCTTTGGAACTCCAACTACACTAAAGTTTAAGCTACAAATAGTCCATACCAGAAAAGGACATGAATATTCAAGAAATCTGAGGGATGTCGGTAACTGCCAATCATGTGCCATCAATTTCGCTTGCTATTTGTAGCAATGGACCTCTAACTTCGACTATTAAAGGATACTGCTTTTAGGTTTTACCCTTCTAAGTTCTACTTCATGACCCTCCAAATCACTATCAAACACTATCAACACAAAGGAAAGAGAAAGCAAAACAGCATGTCCTATCAAGAATTGCAACGACTGCTCCTCAAAAGCCAAAATGACAGCTGTTCTTGATATAAATTCAGCTCAGATCATGCAGCAAAAGCTTCAAACGGGCGTGCATACCTGTGTGAAGAGGACTCTCAGCTTTGATCTGCGAACTCAGGCAAGACCCCATCACCAGAAATCAAGAAAAGTACAGACCCAGGTTCAATCTCCCCTATTCTCTCCTCCACCACTTCTTCAGACAGAGATGAGAAACAGGAGAGAACAAGAACGGCAAAAAGCTCCCCAACTTCGGAAACACCTATAAAGGGAAAAGAAGGCCAAAGGGGGGCGTGAAAAAACAAAGAGAGAGAGAGAGAGAGCTCTGGTTGAAACAAAGCAAAGCCCGTGAAAGAATCAAAGAAAGAGAGGGGGTCTGTCCTCTACAGTGTGAAAACGCAACCGCCCAATTGAATGCTTTTGACCCAATTGGAAGCATCCATCGTGGTCGAGAAAGCTGAAATGGGTTTTGCTGCTTTGTCTCTTTGTTCTTCGTCTACCTACAACCCCCAACCACAGGACAAAAAACCCAAAAAGAATCAAGCAGAGAACTTCAGCTGTGAACGCAAAAGTGAGTAGGTTGACTTTGGATCATTTAAGAGAGAGAGGTTGGGAAAATGGCAATAAATGATGGTGGGTGTTATCCATTGGATTGAATATGGTTGGGGCCTTACCTAATCTAGCTCGTCTCCTGCCATGACGATACGACAGGCATTGCATGGCTGCCCAAGATTCCCCACTCCCTCCTCCCCCCCTTGAATCAAACATCGAGACATGCAGGATTTGTGAATAAATTAGGGAATTAGATGAACAGAAGCTTGGTCGTTATCATTTTCATATTCAAAAGATCATATTGGTTTGTATTACTTTCCCAATCGTATGCAGCTCGTGAGAACGTGTTAATGCCAGATTTGAACAGCTTGCGTATGACAACTCTAGAGATAATTACCGAATTATATGGACGTTAATTCAGTAAAGAACTTAATTTGGTCAATTCAATTCTAAGAATCATGATGATTTGTTATTGTAGCCTTTTCGATCAATTTTATCTGACAATCGCTGAACTGGATGACGGTCATCCTACGAGGCGCCGTCAGTATTGAAGTTGACAATTTTCTGCACCTGTTTATTTTTCTAAATTTTCTTTCTTTCTTTCTTTCTTTTAATTTTTTTTCTTTTTTTTTCGCCAGTCACCATGGTCAACGGTGGGCCACAAGCGAGGGCCGGCGAGGCTCCAACTCGTTGGATCTGGTGAGGTCGACCCTCGCCAGACGCTGGCAAAGGAAGAAGGGGAAAAATAAAAAGAAATAAAGAAATAAAAATTCAACATATTTATCTAACAGTCATATATATATATAAAGAATGCAAAAAACTGTTCACGTCAGCAATTGCCAGCAAAAATTGGCCGGAACAATTGCATTAACAAATCATCAAAAGATTTAGGACAATGGGTTTAGGACTTTTTCCTAGTAATTTCCCCGACAACTCTGGTCCGAGAGGATGATCAGCCACATTGGGACTGAGAAACGGCCCAGACTCCCACGGGATCTTGTGATAGCTATAACTCTTTGACCACAAACTCTAACTAACCTTCCCAATCCATGTGCCAGCCCAAGGATGGAGGACGACTTGGGATGGTGGATATAGCGGTAGGGCACGACTGACTTAAGAAGCCATTGTCGAAGCTTCCATAATTTATAGAAAGCATGAAATTTGGAGCCCTTGATATCTGCATGAGTCGAGATGGGTCGGGTTGACTCTTGTACTGTGTTTTTAATATTGACAACTCAGGTGAAGAACTGTTAAGGAAAATACTAGGCTGATGAATTTTCAGTTCCTCTCTTTGTTTGGGGGGTCTTAAGGTTTGGTGGGGTCTCGATTACGTGCTATGAGGAGTTATGTGTTTGGATGGGTCGGGTCGGGTCGGGTCGGGTCGGGTCGGGTCGGGTCGGGTCGGGTCGGCACTTAAGGTTTGGTGGGGTTTCAATTACGCGCTATGGGGAGCGATGTGTGATCGATACGTGGATCTTCCGGTGGAGACAACAGATGAAACTAGAATAGGAGATTTGGAGCAGTACCTTGTTTAACTTAAAGGTCGGCAGTTGTTACCTTCGAGTTCTTAGTTAATTTAATACTTTATACGGCCTATTTCGGAAATTAGTGTCCAAGTTTTGTGAGATTTTTTGAACTTTGAACCCACTAACTCTCCATTTAAGGTGCTTCATGCTGAGTCTTACAAAGCTCAAGTTGCATGGAATGTCAATTTGACACATTGGCCTTTCTCTTATTGTATACTTATTATCTGCTCCCTAATAAAAAGAGAAGGTAGAACCAATAAAGATTTATTTTTCGATTTTTGAAGGATCGCATGATTTTGCATCTCAAGGATAATCATGCTTATCAAAAAGACCAAATTAAACACAGTAATTTCCGTTATTTTTGTTGCCTAGAAATAAGACTTAGGGACCCGATCGATTCTTTTTTGTTTTTGTGGTTAAATCGTGTTTAAGCTACACAATGAAGGCACACTTTTTCTTCGAACCCAATTAACTTTCATCGAAGAAAAGATTTATGTCCAAACAAAATTAAGTGAGTGCAAGACAATAATCAAAACAAAGAATCTAAAGTTTGTCAAAATTAAGGTAGAAACAGCGGTTGGTGGATTCATTGAAATATAATTAAGGAGGAGGCAATGCCCTTTTTTTTTTTTCTATTCTGATTCGATCTCTCAGTGCTAACTTACCAAATCTAGCTAATTAAACACAACCCACTTTTTTGGCCAAACATTAAAAAAAACAAATTCCATCCATTTTTAAATTTTTTTTCCCTCTAATTTTTTCCTCTTTTTTTTTCTTTATGCAGCATAAAATTTTGTTCTTGGTAATTAACAATATTTTCACAGCCTTTTTAATCCCAAATTAGCCTTAGGCTCACACTTTCCGGCAGCCTCCTATGTTGACAAATTTGTTCAAACTAAAGCACAAATCGTTTGGCAAAAAGAGTGGTCAATAATTTCAACCTTATACAGCTTATGTACTAATAAAAACCTATTTGTCAATTAGACTCCGTTTGTTTTGCGAAAAACGTGGCATTTCTGGAAAAAAAAAATCAAGAAGTCATTTTCCAGAAAAATGACCATATTTGTCGGTGTTTGGCTGAAACCTGAAAACGAACTGGAAATTATTTTTACGGAAATTATTTTCTGCGAAATAAACGAAGCCTTAATCTATGTTTAATTTTTTTTTCTAATTAAGGAAATTGAGAGACATGAGTCAAATACAATATGGCAAAGTTGGGCAAGAGGGGTTCTTCTGGAAATGGGAATGGAGGACGATCTTGAAAGGGGGGGAGTCTTCCTCGTGACTGTGGGCGACTTTTTGCAGGGTATCGAGTTTGACTTTTTTCCAAAAGCAACTTGAGCTATCACCTCCTTTTTCTCAGGATCTTATCGGATTTGAGATTTTTCACGTTTATTTTTTCCCTCTTTTGTTTGGCAATTTCTGAGTGTCGACGCTCAAGATTCTGATTTCTCATCCTTTTTTTGGAGAGATTAATAATAAGAAACGACTCCGATTTTTATCGAGTAGCTGTCCAAATTTGGTGACCTGATCAATAGGAAAGCATGGCGTGTGCAAAGAAAAACGTAGTTCAAATTATTTTTTTTTCATGGTTTTCTTTCAACAATTTCTGGTGTTGCTGTCGCGCTAGCTAGAACCTGTCCAAATTTCTCTCCCCCGCCTATTTTTGCCGTCGGCGGGGCCGAGAAGGCCCGTCGGCTACCAAGCTCGTGATCCGATCTAATTGAAGTCGGGTCATTTTGTATCAGTGAAAAGTTCGTTTCTGGAAATATGTTGATGAGAACACATTAAGCTATGATAGTTTCGAATTATTCATGTCAACTTCTGTATTCTGTTTGGGTTGACCCGAGAAGGCTTTGATCGGATCTAATTCAAGTCGTGTCATTTTGTATTGGTAGTAACTATTATGAATATACCAACGGAAACATATTATGCGAGTTCCAAGTCATTCATATCAAATTCTCATTTCTCTCTGTAAGTTAGGTTAGCGTATGAATCCTCCAAGGAACGTGAAAAAATGTCTATGTCTATATCAAAATCGGGCCAACTGATGAAATGGCGGGGGAGGATGACCAGCACACAGTCATCCCTCCTAATGTTACCATAACGATCCGGCACTCACTAGTCAATATCCGACGCTAACCCAATTGATCAAACAATAATTTTTTTCGCATCTTAGTACAACAAATGACTGGTTCTGTTTCTCCTTGGTTGGATGCTTCTATCCTTCTAACAAATACACACTTGCACGAGAAAACGAATAGGCATATATTTTAAAATGCCAATGGAAAATATTATAGGAGAAAGCCACGTGGATTGATTCTCCGGCCATGCGTAGCGGTTAAGGTGAGACGAGGATGACTTCTTGCGACCGTTGAGGGGGTTCACATTAGGAGACTGCAAATTCAATGCACGTCTCTGTGTTTGGCATGCTTTGACTGTGATTCATATTAACAATAGTATGACGATGTTGTTGAACGAGGAGGTTCAATGTTTCTACTACTCCTCGCCTAAAAAATGAGGTCACAAGACCGGATCCACCAAATCTTGTGTCTAGCAAGAGAGATGATCTTGTGCATTGATAACACAATCGACACTTGGTTTGGTTCCGCGATACCACGTCAACAAATCGCATTAAAATACTTTCTCGTCTGCGGCTTGTGCAATGAAGATTAGTGCTTTGTTGCGGGCGCGTTGAGAAAGACAGAAAGGCCACTCAACTTTATGTTCGGGGTGTGTACGTGCATGAAGGGACTCGGGGTGCGTTTGGGAGAGCATTCGGGAAATGGGTTTTGCATTTGGGAGACCGAAGGGCTTTCACGGAATGCAAATAGTATTTGATAAATCGGGATTTAAAAAGTACATTGGGAAGTAACTTCGGTTCAAGTGCCGTTTGAAAAAGGCTACATCGTAAAAGTCCTTTGGTGTTTTATGTGACCAATGTAAGCTCTTTGCTTTTTAATTTGTTTAAAGTAATGACTGATTTTTACAATTTGATGTCAGTTAAAAATACAAGAGAAATGTGTTGAAAAATTTATAAACGCAAAAAAAAAAGGAATTATTTGGCTAAAAAATCAAGTTCGACAAATATACCAATGTATTAAAAATTGTGAAGTGCACCGAAAGTCCTAAAATTTTTCACGAAAGTTCAATTGGATCCTAAAAATTTGAGATTTATAATTATATCCTATAACTCATGCAAGTAGGTCTCGCCACCGTTGCCCCACCATTGCCGGGATGGTGCTTAGCCCTATGTTTTATGTTTTAGCTGTTGGGGTGTGGTTTATACTCTCATGCAATAGGAAAGCATGTGGGTCCCGCTCTACGCTGAGAGGGCAGGGATCCGGGGGAGCCGCCCCGGCCGGGGTCTCAAGGGGGCAGCGCCCCTTGGACACCAGAGGATTTTTATGATTTAAGCTCATATTTTTTCATTAGTATTTTGGGCCTAGACTCATGAATAGCTGTTACTATATATATATACTCTTTTTCTCTTATAATTGAGGGATAGAACGAGAGATGCGATGTGCTAATTATAGTGGAATCCTCTGCTGGACGTAGCCCTAGTTTAAGGGTGAACCAGGATAAAATCTCGTGTCTCAACTCGCTACTTTTACGCTTTATTTCGTGTTATTGTGCGCCAATCCTAACATTAGCAACATCGTCATCACGTGGGAGAGAAAAAAATATAAAAAAAAAAATTCAAGTCGGTATCAAGCCGGCTGGACTTAATGAAATAACTTGATTGTGCCAATTAGACATGTTTTATTACACTTTTTGAAAGTTTGTGACTTAATTGCATCTTCATGATAAATTTTAGGACTTCCAAGATACTTATCTCTAAACAATTCATAAATATAAAGAGATCACATTAAAGTGGATCATGTCTCAATGAAAAAGAGAGTAATTGCATTACAATAGACATGCCCGTGTTCCGTCAAAATTTCAAGCAACTTTAACTATTTAAACACATAGCCATTCCACCACGTAATCCAAACATCGTTCCGTAACCTTGGACTTTGGGTACAAAGACTTTGGGCATCGTGTCCCATCCAATCTCAGTTGCAGAAAATGCTCATGTCCCACTTCACCTTCAACACAGGATAAGGTGCAAAATATGCATTGTGACAGTCAACTCCACGTCATGTCCCAATGCTGCAGCCTTTTCAACAAAAGGAAGAGACGTGGAATGCATCCGCCAAATGTGAGCCCAAATCGAACGAGAAAATTATTCAATTAGTCTTAAATTTATTTTGCGGATGTCAAGTCGGTCATAAACTTTTCAATTTTGCTAACTTAGTCCTAAAGCTTTACCCGAAATACCAATGCCGTCATTCCGGTCAATTTTCGCCAAAAATTATTGACGTGGCATGGCGGTCCAATCATCGCTAATGTGGCATACCGTCACGTCAGCAATTTCTAACGAAATTTGGCCGAAAGGGTTACATTGAAATTTCGTGCAAAGATTTAGGACTAAATTAGCAAAATTGAAAAGTTTATTATTGAACTAGCATCCATATAATAGATTAGGACTGATTGGACAAGTTTCTTAATAACCACACTTAAAATATAGGAGAGATTATGATTCACAACAATTATTATAAAACTACAAGCCAGGAAAGAACAACCTACTCCAAAGCAATTAATCCTTCTTTCTGCTTCTATTAGTATCAGCTTCAATCCCTCTAATTTGACGAAAAAGATCCGGAATCACTATGCTTGACCTCACATGTTGGTGGGTGGTCCCACCTAACGAATGCACATCGCTGGATTTACATTTTACAGGCACCCTACACCGCCCAGCATCAGCGAGCTCAGACCCGGCCTCCCCAGCCTCCACTGGGGTTGATTGTTGATTAAAGCAGTCATCCTCATATCGATGAAGGTCTAAAGCTCAGTCGAGCCTTGCTAGAGTCGAGACTCACACCTTGGCAAGGGATAGGGCTAAGCGAAGCGAAAAGGATTTTCCATAAGATAGTGAAATGGAAACTATTAGCCTCACAAGAAATTTGTGAGTCACCATCGCCTATCAATGGGAGAGTCACAGAGGCTATATCATCTGTTTACGACTGGAGTACGGGCTATGAAGGGAGTGGCTTGAGCGGCAACACAGACGTGTTCTGGCGGCCAACGATGCTTGAGCAATGCTGGTCTGGGCATCTAGTTAGGAAGAGATACTAGAAAGAGAGGAGAAAGAGAAGGGAAAGCAGGGAAAATTCATTGACCCTTCAAGAGCATTCCAAAAATGCTGAAATGCAAATGCTGGGTAAAAGTTACATTTGGGTAAGAAACTATGGAAGCGCTAAATTTGGCTCAAAGACGTTTGGAATTGTCTCATTAAACACCTCAATTTTGACACAAGGACCGTTAAAGGCCCAAAGGACACTAGAGATGCTCTACCAATCGCACCCTCATATGGCTTCAAAATTCACATGCTATTGAGACCCCAATAGTCCGCATTAGGAAGAAACTCTGGCCACGAGATCGATCCGAACAAGAACTCGGAACACCGACATTTGCATGGAATGACGCATAACAAGCCCAATGCGGAGGAGGGTGTTAAAAGAAAGAATCCGAAACTGAACACAGATAAACTTGGTGAAGAAACTTACAAGCAGCAAACACAAATTTGTCGGGAATTAAATTGATTTCCTGAGGAATCCTTTGCCCAAACTCCAGCAAACCAACCTGTAGGAATAGTGAAGTCATGGAAGCCCTATGTAAAAAGCACAGGAAAGATCCTGAAGTAGGTCGGCATATAAACAACGAAGCAGTCTGCAGCTGAAACCGATGAAGTGCGGGAAATTTTATTGCCATTGGAAAAATTCCACGATTCTGGAAAAATTCCACGATTCTGCAGTTCCATCACATCCGGTATGTCTCAAAGCATTCCATTCAAGATTTAGAGTATTGAGAAAAAAAATGCAAGTCGATGAAGGAGCGTTGTGCACATAAGTATGCATTCGAGTCGGTCAAGCAAAATTTAGCATCCAGAGGAATAATAAAAACCTCAAGTCATGATTATTACTTACTAACAACGGTATCCAACACGGCACTAACTAAATCTATGGAAGCTTACGACCTCAAAGACGTGTTTTCAAATATCAAGAGGAATTCACTGCCTCTCCAGAAGAAAACTTCAGACACTTAGAACCGACAAGCTTAGGCACTCTTCTTCACCTCTGCAGACTTGATGATATCAATGAATTCCGGCTGAAAAAAGATAAAAAGCATAATCAACAATTATAGAATAGGGAGCCAGAGGGGAAGTATGCAAAGGCAACAAGAATACCTTGAGCGAAGCACCACCAACCAAAAATCCATCTACATCTGGCTGAGCTGCCAACTCCTTGCAGTTCCCACCATTGACAGAACCTGCCAAGAAAAACCCGATCGGGGATGCAATTTAAAGTGAGATAAAGAAAATTTGAAAAGTCAAAAACATGTGCTCTGCTTCACACGCTTCATAAAATGAAGAGACCTCCAATCAACTCGTGAGTTTATGTTCAGATGGAAACTACATTAATGTCTCACACAATGTTTGTAGTATCTACATTATGACTGCAAAGCCACGTTGTGAAGGTCCACGATATTAAAAATGTTTAGGGCAATAAGAAAACAAAGATTTATATACAAAGGTTTTATGTGACATATAACAAGTATTTGACAAGGACCCCCTCCAAGAAAGTGGAAAAACAAAAGGAAACATAAGGTAAAAGAGGAAAAATTCCTGCGTGACGATACAGAGGCAGTACCTCTTGCCTAATTGTCAAGTGGACATTGCTTTAGCACAAGAGTTAGTCCCCAAAAATGCAACAATAACAGGATTGCCTCACTTCTAAAAGAGGCAAAGGAAATAATTGGAAGGGGCGCCAACATTAATCCAAGTTGTACATGTGTGAACTGTTGAAGAAAAGCAGACACATAGAAAACATGGTAAATGAGGTAAACACGGTTTTTCCTCTTTTGCCATTAAGAGGACAATGTACATGATTTTTCACTTGCTCTGTGCTGGTCACAGATTCAAGTTTTGGTTTTGTTATCAGTTTTCTTTTGGCAATAACTTACGGCCTAATTGGATGTTACGCTACATGATATGCTTATATTTTAGACTTCAGATGCAGCCCCGAAGAGGAGGGTGTCGCTGGAGTAGTTTTCTAACTAGAGGTGTTCATGGGCCATCCAATCTGCTCACCTTTGGGCAGGATTGGACGACATTTTGGTTCGTCAAACAAAGGAAGGGGACTGAACAAGTGGCTCCGCCCTACGGCCCCTGGCCTAGCCTGACATTTTGGCTATCAAATTCGTCTCTTTTGTGACTTATAGCCTATAAATGTGTTATGCATGGTTTTTAGGTCTTATATGGGAGCATCCAAACAGACAATTTGAGCCTAGAGATCTCATGGGGCCTGGCCAAGCCTGCCGAAGTCTAGCCCATGAACAGGTCCAATTTTAACTCACCTTTATGCCAAACAAAATGATGAATTAGTCATAAGGGGGAAAAAACTCGTAGCATAACCTTTTTGTCCCTCTTTTTCCCTATGTTTAGCAGAGGTGAAACTCATTTCATATACAATGTGTAGGTAAGTACTAATTAATCAGGCCAGCTATTCAAGCAGATACCACTCAGCTTAAGCCAGACATCCGTCAAATATTAAGCTTCACAATCTCCGTAGCAATCAGGATGTGGTTCAACTGGCTGTCATAGCGTTATTTGCTTACATCCTAGCACTTCTATGACTCACTCCAACTGGTAAATCAAATCCTATCCTATGTCTCTTCTTAAATTGAGTTGAAACACAAAAATTGCATCACTGCGTGCTCCGCAGAATTCTTCCTCATCAAGGCCTTAGAGCGACAGTCTCTTCCTTGAATAGTAAGATATCTCTATAGACTATACAAGGATATCTATGATGTCAGATGATGTGTATTTAACCACGGCACAAAAACATACCTCCGTAGATTATACGGGTTGTTGCTGCAACTTCAGGACTGGTGTTTGCATGTAGCCATTTCCTTAGGTCACAATGAACCTACAGTGAGTAAGCACTTAATTAGATTGCAGTGCTAATCTGTAAAAAGAAACATCAAAATTAAGATTCAAAGCCAATGGAATTAACAAGTGAGTCCCTCGTGATGCAGAGAAATGTTCAAGAGGGCTTTTCTCGTGTACTTTCAACCATACCTGCTTAGTCCCTACATGAACATAACTCTTAAAGAGAGAAATTGAGCGGGTCATATGGAACAAGAATCCTTTTTTGGATGAGGCCAAAACCTAAACCCATTTCTTGATTGGTGAAGAAAAAAGCCAAGAACATACAACTAAGAAAAAGCCAATCCACTCTTGTTCACCACCTTCTAGATTCCCCAAGTGAAGCAACTCTCGAAATTACAATTACCAACTGAAAGTCAAGAAGGCAAATGACCACAAAAGCCAAAAAGTCTAGCTTAGTCTTTGACAAACTTTCAGTTCACAAATGGCATTGTTTAAAGTCTAGCCATTATGACAGTGTTTATAGAAATGACATTGTCTAAAGTCTAGGCATTATCACCATCATGATGCTTAAAATCCACTCTCTTATCATTGGTAATTACATGAAAGATGTTGGAGGCAACTCCTTAATGCTAGAATCTTGACTTCACAGTTTTGTCAACTCAACAATGTCATAAGGTGAATCGGAAGGGCTGAGTATGGTGTATAGAAGGTCACAATAGGTTGGAGATAGCTTCGGTTTTCACAGAGTATATTGCAGAACCAGAGGCTTTGGACGATATGGTGATGGAGTATCAAAAAAGATAGAACAGAGAGGACTCTGGAAAGAAAGTCTTGTTTTTAACCTTTTCATTTCCATGAGTTTAATTCATCTGTTTGATCCAAATAAATCAGGCTGAGGAACCTCAACACCCAACCCCCTCCTCCCCTTCCTAACCGCACCCTTCACCAGAAAAGAAAAAGGTAGAAAATTCTACATCGAAACCACTTGCAGATGAACATTAACAAAGTCAGAAATCTAGAATAGATATTGAATACAGATTTGTCAGTAGATCTGTTTTCAATGACAACTGAGTGCCTTCTGTCTTCAGCATTATGAAGGGGCTAGTCTAGTTAATAAGGGAAGGTTTACTGAAATTAATTTCATGGGACAGTCAGTTCTGTCTTATCAAAGATGTTGAATGCATTTAAACTACTGAAACCTACCATTTTCCGCATTTAATAGTCATAAAACTAATATTAACACTTAATCCGGCTGATTATCTCAGTTAAGAACTATCACCAGGACAAACAGTAAACAACAGAAAACCTCAAACCAGAAACTGTCAAGTTGTCGAAAATAAAAGGATCTGCTGACTATTTAGAGGATCAAGTTTGCATACCTATTGCCATTAAAAATTCGGCCAACAAAAAAGTGATCGAAATAGGTTAACAAAGATAAGGCTCGACTTACCTCCTGAGCCTGAGCTGGAGTTGCAACCTTTCCAGTTCCAATAGCCCACACAGGCTCATAAGCAATTACAACATCAGCCCAATTCGAAATGCGCTCTGCGGTAAAATGGAAAACTATAGCTCAATATCCATGCAACTTAGGATGTCTGCTCTAATAGGCTATATGACAAATGACAAAATGTCCAAGGTAGACTATGGAGGATGCACAAAAGGAACTGTCACCACGTCAGGAACAAACTTATATAATCAATCTCATAATAAGTAGCCCTGTAAAAAGTTTAAAAAGAGAAAGGAGACCACCCTATAAAAACATTCTCCATAGCATGAAAGAGAGTACGTGCAATAAGCAGCAGCTCATCCCCCCCCCCCAACCACAAAAAAAAAAAGTGAGGGAAAGAAAAAACTCCTATCTCCTTCAATGGGAAAGAGGGAAGTGGATAACATAGTAACCTTGACAAAACTATGATCACAGATCTATGTAAAGCTACAAATATAGGTACGGATGCTTGCTACAAGAACCTATAATAACAAATAAAACTCAAGCAACACTTCATTGCCAGTATGTTGAAGTAAAGCAGGAATTTATCAAAAAGACAGTGTGCAAGGATTGGATGTAAAAGGAGACATATTTCTCCAGGGAAATAGCATCAGCAAAAAGGAGCACAAAAGATAGTACACAAAAACTAAAGTAAGATACCAGCTATTGCTTTAGTTTGGGCAGCAACTACATCCATAGTAGCTCCAGCTTCCCGCTGCTCCAGGGTCTCCCCAACACAAGCTATAACCTTCAAACCTTTAGACAGTGCATATGCAGTCTTGTCTCCCACAAACTGTTACAATATGAACAGCCAAAGTAAGCCAACTTCGTCATTCTAACTCATAGAATGATTCCACCATCAACAAAGTAAGAAGTAAAGCACCATAACTCTTACCTCATTGGATTCACCCATAAGTTGTCTTCTTTCAGAGTGTCCAAGAATGACCCATGGAATGCCCAAATTGACAAGCATTTCCGCACTATAAGACAGTATTCAATGCATCGAAATCAGTTTATTTCATAGAACTCCCTCTCAATTTGCATTGCCATATCAACGTGCCAAAGGATAAAATGTAAATTGAACATAAAACCATACAGTGAAAGAATGAGATGATGGTGATAAATATACACATATGACAGACTAAAACTTACTTGGCAGTGTCTACACCAAAGACAACTTAGTGAAGGCATAAAACAATTATCTAAATGATTGTACCTGACCTCACCCGTGAAAGCACCTCCCTTTTTGACCCAGCAGTTCTGTGCAGCAACATGAAAGTCGTGCCTCAACGTACTTTTCACCAGTGGAAGAAAGATGAAGGGAGGGCTCACAACAACCTCTATAGGATAAGAAAAGGAAAAGACTTTAGGTATCAATCAAATCTCACATAAAATTAAATTGACCCTACCTCGTGCTAACACTAAAACAATGAGCTTCATTTCAGAAAATGGAGACATGGAAAAAGCATATCCCACATAAACCCCCTTCTAGACATAAAATCTCTCTCACCTCGCACTAACTAATGTCCTAAGTACTTAAAAACACATGAGATCTAAACTACTCTGAAGATAGCATTGGGCTACAGCATACTCGACATGAATCTTCAAAGATGAATGCATCTGTATGTCAAAGCATGCACTCATACTTGGGTGTTACTAGATTAATGGCCAGTAAAAATTTTCTTCCAACAAGCAGTAATGGTCGAACGGACACTTAAATCAGAACTCGAGGTAAATCCCACAAACTTGATTGACCCAGCTTGTTGGTAGAACGTCCATCCACCAGCCGTACCTCGCCTTATCAATATTTGTATAATATAACAATCCAATAGATGGTAAACTTAAATTTAAAACCATTTGCAGATTTTTAACTGTGTGACTGGGATGACTTTAGGTTTATAATTTTTGCTTATGCCTTTTCTTGTAGTGCTTGAAATTGTGCTTTTGTATAACCTCGAAGACCTTGAACTTTGCATCCATACAAATACTAACATGTACAGTCAGAAAATGTTTACGTAATCTTTGACATTTAGAATTTGTTTTTTCAATTTTGGGGAAAAGTAAATTGTGAAAAGAAAGCGACAAAGTACTTTCCAAAAGCATCCTGAAATGCACCCTACATAATTCACAACTGTGACACCCCAAAATGTTGGGACGGACTAACTCAATGAATTATAAAAGATGGGCAGTCATACTAAACAAATTGTCAATTCCACCTGGAATTTTCCACAGAAGTTCACAATCTCTCAGTGACTTGCAAATCTAATAAGATTGATTTCATAGACCTACTAGAAAGAAGTTAAGACCAAATTGTGCTGTTGAAGGTAAAGAGGAGAGGGAGGAGGAGAGGAGTTTCCATCGAAATTTGAAGAGTTATAAGGTATTAAACAGACCTGTATCACATGTACGAGATATTCCAAGTTAAAATATGAAAGATTGCCATAGATATATCAAGCATTGCATGTATGTGATCAGAGTCTAAGAGATGGTAACGCTAAGGCTTCTTGGACAGGCATCTTTTGCACAACAAGCATTGCATAAGACTTGGAAGGGCAAATACATCTTGAATTAGAAACAAGGGCGATGTTAGCTTATTCAACATAAAAATTAGCATAATGGAAAGGTACTGCCGCTTCACTCACCCACGACATCTTGTGGTGGCACTTGCGAGTCATTAAGTGTGGCGACAATTTTCTTGACCTCCTCTGTTGTTCCATTCTGCATCATTACATTACAAACAACTCAAGCCGTGTACACAAACAACATCATCAGAAAATTAGAGTTCCTCACAGGCAGTCTCAACAGCAAGATAACCATTATCATGCTAATCATGTCTATTCAGCGTCGCAAGCAGAACAGCTCAAACGGAAAAACAAGAGAAAGCAGGTGCACATGTACGAGCAGAATCATTTCCACAGGTATTGAACGAAATTCCGTCAGCTATCAGATCTTTCCAAACTAATTCATGGGCAATTTTGCTCAGTGAACGAGGAGATTAAATGCCATGTGAACTGCACAAAAGCACAACCACCAGCTACTCAATCATCTTACTCCACCGGATAATCGGAGATCAAAGCAAACAAAAATGATCAATCGGCCGCAACAAAAGGCGATGCTCCGTCTGTGATCGAAGAAACGCTAGCCACGATCCATAAGATCGAGGACGGATCGATTCGATTCATCGTTTTGGGAGCAAGCAAAGCAGATTGGATCAAATCAAATCAAATCAAATCAAATCAGACGATCAAAGTGCACATCAAAAGCCTCGAGAACAATATGGGAACCGAAAAAGGCACGAGCGCAAGCTCCGGATGAACGAAAAAACAGCAGACTCACGCATTTCCAGTTGCCGCCGACAAAGAACTTCCTCGCCATAGATTCACGAACGCAGTGAGCTCAACAACACACTGAGAGAGATAAGAGATGGAGACTTTCTGCTTCGATCTTCGGTTCTTCCGTTCTGATGTGAAGTGGAAAGTTTATATTACAAGATAGAGAGAGAGGGAGAGAGAGCGAGATCTTCGATCTGTGGGTGGGTGTCCGAAATGACGTTGGCACCCTCGCCAACAAGAATATTCCTTCGGGACTTACCATAGGAGGGCAGGAGCAATTTGGTCATACGGATATATGAGCTTTTACTCGTGTGGATGCGGGCACACGGGGTTGTGATGTGGGTCCACCACAAGGATATGCGGATAAAAGCGGATAGAGGGAGTGGGCTGAGCTTGACCCACGTAATCTCACCCTCTCACGGGCCGCTCGTGCGACTCTCTAATGATAACTATTATCTTGGGCCATTCAATTTTTCTTTTTTTTTTTAATTTTATGTAGTAAGGCAATAAGGTATTTTGGCTTAACTAATATAGAAAATATCGTTCATGTATTTCCCATAGGAAATTTTAAACAAATGGAATTATAATTCTGCTGAATAAATCATAGTATCAGAATTGATAGTATAAGAAATCAATCGTCAAATCCGTGTAACGCATGGGATTTCAATTAGTTGGGACGATGAATTCGATAATCTAGGGGCACGACTCTAATTAATCTCTTGACATGGCTCCCCAATTAAATTCGAATTCTCGAAGGTAGAGATCGAACCCACAACCATCGGTTCCTGAGTTGAAAATATGATAACACCTTTGTCATCAGGTCAATCTCAGAATGTGACAATGCGATGTATTGAATAATATATCAATAACTTTTTATAATAGTATTTATAGTATTTCTTTATTTCCAAGGAAGCTTTACATTAACAATTTCCCCAACGTCAAGTGAAGTACATTCGAATTGACTTCTGCCTTTCCTTTCTTCCAGAACCATCTTTAACGAGCTAAATAATTAGATATAAATCACATAGGTATTTTTTGTATATCAAGTGCTTGCCCGAGTCAACTTTTACGCTTGTCAACTGGTCCACCTCCTCGAGTGATCTTAAGGACACATTTCCCTACATCAGTGTTGTGCATTTAAGGTTTTACTTGTGGAGTGCTTCCAACAAAAAGAAAGAGCTTTCACCGCAAATCCAATGGCCAAGTTTGAACCCAAAATCACAAAAAGAATAGTAAACTCCTTTAAAATGCCAATTCTTTCCGTTCTTTTTTCTTTTTCCTTCTTCCTCTGGTTTAATTTCGCCGTTATGAACCATATTTTCCCACTTAATTAGAGAAAAATTCATAAGCCCATTATCATGGACTAGGGTTTTTCAAAGCACAATTGACCGAGCATGCCTTCGCAAATTCTAAGAGTTTAGAGTTTTATTAACACTCTGGAATATTCTCCAAAGTATGATGTGCAATGTACACTTAGTGTTATAGAGGATTCTTGTAATTAATGAGTGTAGCTCATAGGTAGGGAGATTGGATCGTTACTGTCAGATCAAGAAGCGATTTACGGGTTCAAATACATATGGGGTCTCTGCCATTTACATGGCATCCAAACGGCAATTCTCACCTAGGAAGCACCGACACTCTCCGGAGGCCTTCGTGTCGTGTCCGACACTCTTCGACATTCCGGCACTCTCCCGACATTCTCCAACATGTGATCCACATGTGATCAGCACTTTAGACACGCGATTCCAGCATTCCACACGTCATTTCGATACGCACGGGGTTAATTTTAAGCATTTTCAATATTATGAGTCAAAATGTAGATTTACCAAAGATACATATACTTAAGTCATTTATCCAGTCACCCCAAAATTAATATACCCAGTCAGCAAAAAAAAAAAACTTAATCATGAATCCCTGACGGAAGAAGAATAAGAAAAAACTCACTAATATTTTTATATAATCATGTATATATAAAAATATACATTTAATATACAACGTGTCCCAATGTGTCGGAATCCTCTATTTTTTTTTAGAAATGACGTGTCGTATCGCGTGTCGCGTGTCGGTGTCGATGCTACTTAGATTCTTACAACTAAAATAAAAAATAGAAGATAATTATTTTAAACTAAAAGGATATAAAAATTCAGGAAAAGATGGAAAGCCAACTTAAAATTGAAATAGACGCACAAAAATGGTAATGGGGATGTTTGTGTAAATTTGTATTCGCGTTGATCTTTTTTTTTTGTGTGTAAAATACAACAGGTAATTTATTTTTTTTAAACTTTTAATTTGACTTTTGCATGTACTGTAATTTTCAACACGATACAAAAGTACATAATTGACATATACGTGGAATTGATATAGTCTGTTTTGACATAAATACCCTTAATCCGATATCTTTTAAGCGATCTATGCGCACTTTCAAACTTATCAAGTAAGGCGTCGGTGATGGGTAAGCAACACATTCCAACAAAGTACAGAATATTCGAACAAAAACTTAAAATACGAATTCCATACTTATATGTTTTTTTCAATCGTAGAAAAATTGAAACAAAAGACTTATCTATGTCATTATTCTTCTCAAGCCGGGGCACAGCGGTGGTCACGGCAAAATGAGTTTCTCTTCCAAATCTATTTCTGATTTCTGTTTCTCCGAGAAGCTATAATTTTTTGTTTCTGATTTCCCTTCCAAATCTATTTCTGGAACAAATTTATGTTCTAGAAATAGAAAAATAGAATTACGTTACCAAACGAGTTTCTGTTCCAAACCTGTTTCAGAAATAGGTTTGGAACAGAAACAGAGGAGTGGAATGGTTATCTAGCAAGAAACTGCAAACGTAGAAACCAAAAATCTCCTTTTGACTTTAAATTTTTTTAAATTTTCAAACTCTTCCATTTTCAAAATTCTAATTTCCAACAACTTTATCTGCTCCTCCCGTATATCTTTCAGGGACGCAGCTGCACGTTTTTATCTAAGAAGATGACCCAAGAACCAGCATTTAGACCTAACTCATCACCCTCGTGTTGTTCTCCGATCAAAGCTTTCTTCGCAATACCGAATCCTCGAGCCGTCCGCCTCCTCATCATCGGTAGTGCAGCGACACTTTCCCTCGGGATCGCGATGACGGTCGAATGGTCTTTACAAGCGAAGCACCATCCCGTGTACGAGTGGTTGGTCTATTGGGCGGCACTTGCTGTCACCCTTCGGATCCTGGCTTGGACGGTCCTCATTCTCTCCGCCGCTTTCTTGCGCCGGCGGGGCTCGGAGTCCAGAGGGATCGAGAGCGACCGGTTCGGCCAATTCGATCTCGTCGAGGCCACGGCTCGAGGTTGGGGACGAGGAGGTGAAGCACGAAGAGATTTGCTCATCTGATCCTGAGCAAGGCTTAGCGCAAAACGAGGGTTTCGGCGATCTCGTTCGTGCTTATGGTTCCACCATTCCCGCGAACGACTCTCGGGTTCCTTCTAATTCCTCGAGGACTGCGGCGGATGGTAAGATTGCGCTCGAAAGAACGTTTTCTTTGCCGGCGATCCGCAATGCTCGCGAATACAGAGACGTTGAGCGTAGGTTGAGCTCTCGCTTGTAATGGAACGTTCACGTTCGTTCGCTGAAGCGATTTGAGTTGGTGTCTTCTTCTCGCAAATTTATTTGCATCGCTGTGTTGTCATTGTCAAGTTTGATTTGGCATGATCGGACTCGAAATTTTTTAATCTTCTGGTGTTTAATCTAATTTACTGCATTTAATTTGTATTATATTACGCAGTCGCACGTGTATTATTATGAAAATTAAACTCGTGAATTGTAATTTCACAGGCAATATGGGAATAAACAAGAGAGGTTATTTACCAACATAGACACCAAAAACATGTAAGCCTGAATATGCAATATTTGACAACATGTGATGTGACAATTTTATGTACGTATTGCTTCTTCTTCTTTTTTGGAATTTTTGGTTTCCAGAATTTCACTTTTATTTAATGCAAAAACATGTAACTTTATATGTAATGTTTCGACCAAAAAAAAAATGTATATGTAATGTTAATATAAAAAAACATTTATATGTAATGTTCGACCAAAAAAAAAAAAACTTTATATGCAATGTTCAGTAATTCGAATAGTTATCTCTATTTTAAATTTTTGGAAAAAATTGAATTTGCTTAAAAAGAAATAAAAAGCAAATCGAGCAGCCTGATAATAAAGATAGCAACTAAAACTTTACAGTAGTTCGATATTATTTTCTTTTTTTTTTCTTTCTCGTGAAGATTTTTATGTTTTCCTTTGAACATTTGTAGAGTGACAACAAACGACAAATTATAAAGAGTGTTAGAAGACTTCTTCGAGCAATATCCGAAACAATAAAATAAGCAAACAAGTATATAAAATTTTTGGCAAAAATTAAAATTAAGGATGTGTTTGTTTCGGGGAGAACATTATGATAAAAGGAAAATACTCTTCGGGAAATCATAAATTTTTTTTTCCTTTGAGGTTAGAAAATTCATTTTCCTAACTTTAAGCATGCATATTATCTTTTGGTGGTAAATGATTTTCTGTTGACTAACCATTTTTAACAAATCAAACGTTAAGAAAATTAATTCGTGAATTTTTTTTTCACTCAAATGAGCATACCCTAAGTGACAAATGAGGTGAATCTTACAATGGAGCAACTTTGCTAGTTATAGTGCTCCCTACTCACATAAGAAGAATGACATCCATAAGCAAACCAAGTTTGAGCTTTGAATGAATAAGAACTAGCGTCGAGGAATTACGGCGAATTATGCACGAGGAGAGAGAAATGGAATAATTATTTAATCGAGTGGATGTGTAGTGAGTAGCTGTTAAACATGTGTGAGGAAGTTAGAGGATTTAATTGCAAAAAATATAACTTAGAAGACCAAATAGCACAATTCCAAAAAGTTAGAATAAAATAAAAGTTAGAGGACGAAATCGTACAAACGCTCAAACTTAATAAACCCCCTCTTTTTGTCCTGGCAGAACGGTAACTTGATGAAAGGGAGAATAATGAGTAGTATTAACTTTTGATGCAAAGGTAATTTCGAGATTAACCGAATGCAAGACAAAAGCCACTTTTGACTTAACTAAATAGAAATTCTTGTCTAGAAACATGTACGCATATGGTTCATCATGATTCTTCGAACCCTTCCTAAGCTAATAAGCTATACATAATACAAGCTTAAGCTACAATTTTTTTGCTCTCGTTTGGTCATTAAGAAAATAAGCAAAAATCAGAATAAAAGCTCAAAACTTGAACCGGAAAATAAAAAAAATTGACGGGGTATCTCCCAAAGCCGAGGTATCCACGGCGTCGCCATTGCTAATTTCGATTATTGATGCCGAGTTAGGTTGTCGTCGAGAAGCTATGCTGGGTGGGAGATCCATACCTATGGCACTTGTGGCAGGAGAACAGAGATTCAATAGCGAAAACACTCTTAATTGGACAAACTTTACAATGATTGTTAATAACTTATCTCATAAAATGTATGTCACGCAGCCATGTGATGAGCGCAAAGCGAACTATTCTGGGTGGGAGAGATTGGGCCGTGAACCTTCCCGATCAACGTCGCCAAATGCCGCCATCTAATTTGAATGATGAAAAATGTTGAAGTGGTATATATTGATTGGGGGCATATGAGGCTAATAGAACGCTGTATTAGAGAAGGGGTGAAAAAAAAAAAAACTAGAGAGAGAGATATCAGGAGGGGGCATGGTCCCCTTCCCGGCAAGGACCCTCACTGGCCTCTGGCGAGCCTCGAGCTCGAGTTGTCGGGATCTATGGCTGGCCATCGACCATCACTGAGGCTGGGCGATCGACGGAGGGAGAAGGGAAAAAAAAGTAAAAATTAAAAAATTTGAGACAAATAATTTCGGAGAGTGTTTTCACCTCTTTAGATTTTGGAATTTACTTTTGGGATTTGAGAGGCTGATAGTATAACAGTATAGCGGCGCAATCTCAAGTGTTATGAATGGCAAAAAATAAATGGCAATCATGGCGGGACCCACATCTAATCTTATGCCTAGCATTCCGCCGTGATACTGTGACACTGTCATACTAGCGGCACCCTTTACTTTTCTAATTTTATGCATGGATTTTTCGTTGACCGAAAAGTATTTTTTGTTGACTAAGTCATTTTCGATGAACTAAATTGGTGAAATTTCGGAAAACTAGTTCTCATAAAATATTTTCACTCAAACAAACACACCCTAAAATATAATTTATGCACAAATGTTCAAACTCAAAAATTACTCATTTTGGCTCAGGTCAGGCCGAGAGAAGCTTCAGCTCTCACCGGCCAATACTTAACTAATACAAAATTATATATTGAAATGGGTTATAGACGAGTCACTTCAAATTTCACGAGCCAATTATAATGAGATTACAAAATAAAAGGCCAGAATAAGTGGCTTGTAAGTGGGTTCGTAATTCTAATGGAAAAAAGGGTTCACAATGAATCAAGGTTTTGCCGAAGCTCTGTTTAAATCTTCACCTCATTGATTCCGTGACTCGCTACGGTTTCAAGACACTGTTCGCCGGGGGTACTGTTGCGAAAGCTCACGCTCTCTCCTCGAAAGCCACTACCAAATGCGTCAAGCCCTCTCTCGCCGCCACCGCTCCCACCGATGACGAACAAGTCAAGCCGTAAGTTGAAGGAGTGTACCCCGTTGCTCCGAGAGGGGACAGACACCCCTGACCTATAGCCCGAGTAGCAAAGCAAGTTCTTCGGCTTAGGAAGTCGGCTCGAGGTCGTCGCGGCCGATGGCGCTAATATCAACGGCGATCGGTGAGGGCTCGGCGGTGGCAGCAACAGAGACAATGCGTGATTCGAGTGCGGTAAGTTAGGGCATTGGGAGTGGGATTGTGACGGTGCTCCGGATTGGAGGAGGGACGTAATCGAGCGAGCCTTAGGAGGCATGTCCCTGTGGGTTGGGCGATTTTGCTTGGTTCTCATTGCGAATACGGGGAAGAACATAGGAAGGAGGTTTTGTAAGTGTACTGTGAGAGAGGTACGTGCGTTGATTTTCGCCTACTGTGATATTGATCAGCGATTGGAGATTTTATGCAGAATATTTGATGATCTGACGAGTATTAGAACTTAGGATGACTCTTGACTCCATTTGTTTCACGAATAATGAATGATTTGAAAATCATTTTTCTAAAGATGATCTCTTATATCGCTTATAAAAATAAATGAAATAATATATTTATCATTCACGAAACAATTTGGAATATTTTCGTTGACTAATTACTTCAAGCGATACAAGGTATCACTTTTAAGAACACGTTTTCCAAATCATTCATTTTTCGCGAAACAAACGAAGCCTAAGATATAGTTTATACGCAAATGTCCTCACTCTTTCATTGAAAATAGGAAAAGTTGTCCAAAAAGTCTTAAACCTATGGTAATTTTGCCAATTCAGTTCCAAACATTTTAGTTTTGCCAATTGAGTCCTAAATCTTTTTACATTTTGTCAATTGAGTCTATCTGGCCAATCTTATACAGAAATTATTGACATGAGCACTCGGTCGTCCTACGTGGCATAGCCGGCACAAACATGAAATTTTTTCTATATTTCCTGAGTGCTGTATTAATTTTTTCTTTTCTTTTTCTTTTCTTAGTTTTTCATTTTTCAGCAGTCGGCGAGGGCCACTTCACGCCAGCGCCGGCTGTGGCACGCATTGGCAATTTCCGGCCAAAATTGGCTGGGTGAACTTAATTGGCAAAAGAACAAAGAAAGCCGTTATGGACAAAGTCGTCACAGAAGAAAGTTTAGAAGAAGGAGATCGTACAATCTTTGGCTGATTTCATGGCAACCCCGCAACAAACTTCCAGGCATTCCAAACAACGATGAAGAAAGAATGGAAAACTGAAAATGTGGTATGTTCTCACCTTGAACTTGGCTTGTTCTATTTTGTTTTTGAGAACACTGAGAAAAAAAAAAAACAGGATCATCAACTCTGGTCCTTGGTCTTTCTCACGTCACCTTCTGATCCTAAATCCCTGGGAACCAAGTACCCTTCCACAATGCTTACCTTTTGATCTTTGTGCCTTCTGGATTCACATCGTTGGACTACCTATAGAAGGAAGAAAGGAAGAGGTAATTATTAATATTGCAGAGAAAATAGGAACAAGAGGTAGTATGGAAATTTCTGTTAGCAAGGCAAAAGTAGTTCTGAATTTATCCTCCCCATTGGAATCAGGCATGATTTATAGCTTCAAGGAGAAGATTCTGTGGTTGGATTTCTGATATGAAAGGTTACTTACCTTTTGTTATTCCTATGGAAAAATAGGCCACAATGCGCAAAATTGTCAAGAGATTCCTTATAATGAGGAAGTGTTCTTTGATATTGATAATAAGTTTTATGGATCGTGACTAAGGGCTGAAATGAATCTACAGAGCCCCTTTTGGAAATCCTTATATGAGGCTAAACTTGAAGAAAATGTGGAGGACGAAACAATTCCAAAAACACCAGAGATATCTGGATCCTCAGATTTTCTCCAGAAGAAAGGCATGGGGGAAATAGTAGTAGAGCCTCAAGAGAAGAGAGAGGAAAAAGGAAAATGCATGAGATAGAGCTTGGTACTACGACTTGTGAGTAGAATATTAATATTGAGGGTCAGGTTGAAGCAAGGCCCCTCTTGTTAGAAACCTCTTTATTCCAGCTTGGCAGAGAGCCACAATATTTGCAACAGGTAAAAACAAATGGTAGAGAGGTCCAAAAAGGAAGAACATGTTATAGCTATGGAAAAGCGATCAGCAGTAGCATGATACTGGACAAAATGAATCTACTTGAGACCCCTGTTATCTCGGTGGAGGAAGCAAACATACGGGCTTTGGTGGCTAGCCCTAATAAGCCACCGGATTACAAATAAGTATTCTTGCTTGAAACTGTCAACGGTTGGGCACAACTTTGACAGTTCAAGCTTTGCAAGCCATAGAGGCTCATGAAAGGCCCAGCTTAATATTCCTCAGTGAAACAAAAAACCAAGAAAGAGTTTTCTAGAGGGTGAGGCAAAGACTCAAGTACCAGAAGCATTTTGTGGTAAATCCAACAGGGTTGAGTGGTGGATTGGCTGTGTTATGGAGAGAAGGAATAGGGGTCCAGATTTTGGCAGCTAATGAGGAGTATATTGATGTCCAATACGATGACCTAGCTCAAGGAATTATCTTTAGTCTACGCATCAGCATCATACCAACAGAGAATGAAAACATGGGAGAGACTTAAAATGATTAAGGAGTGGAGTAACCCCCAATGGGTCTGGATTGGAGACTTTAATGAAACATTATACCATTGAGAAAAGGTGGGACGAAGAGGGACAGATAATTATAGAATGCAGAGTTCTAGCGAGCTTTTAAATAGCTACGGTATGATGGATCTTGAGAGTAAGGGGTGTGCTTTTACTTGGTCGAATAACAGAAAAGATGGAAATCTGGTAAAAAAAAAGGCTTGACATGGCTGTTTGCGATCTGAATTGGAGAGTATCTTTCCCACAAGCTGAGACCTTCGCTTTACCAGCAATAGGTTCAGATCACAGCCCAATTCTATTATCTTTACTAGCTGACAAGGATAAAAGAAAGAAGATTTTCAGATTTGAAGCCTTTTGGTTGGAAAGTGAGCACTATGGGAATATAATTAAAGAGAATCGGGAAGAATCTCAAAGGAAAGATGATGATCTGGTGCTGAAAATTTAAAACGTAACAGGAGCCCTTGAGAAGTGGAGCAAAAGAGAGTTCCCAAACAACAAGTCTCAAATCAAGCATTTGAAAGAGGAGCTCGAAAAGGTGACGAATGACGGAAGTGCAAATCGAAACAAATGCATTAGGGAAAATATCTTAAACCAGATTGAAAACCTATGGAGAAGAGACGAAATGTACTGGGGTTTAAGATCTAGAATCAAATGGCTGAGATGGGGGGACAAAAATGTTGGATCTAGCAATATCACCTAGAGGGGGGGTGAATAGGTGATTCTGAACAATTTTGATACTTAATGTGGAAATTAATAGGTTCAGAACATAAACTAAATAAGATCAGTAAAATAACGTGCAGATAAACTAAACACGGCAAGATGAGTTTAGGGAAAGAGAATTTGCACGCAATGTTTATAGTGGTTCGGCTTTAGCAAGCCTACGTCCACTCTCCCACGATGACAGCCGATTGGCTGGATTCCACTATGAATCGATGAAAGGCTACAAGAGTTGTCAATCTAATCACTCTTACAAAAGAACCTCTCAAGAGTATGAATTTTAAGCTCACAAGAACAAGAGAATGTGAATCTGAACAACTCGGCACTTTGAAATTTTAAGTTCGTGAACTCTCTTGACAACAATTACCATTGATCTTCTTTTATAGTCCTTAAACCTCGAACTAGCCGTTACCAAGGTCCTTCAAAGGATCGCTTCTCAATCTCTGATTGGACGTCATCAATCTTGATTGACCAAGACTATATATGGGAAGATCTAGTAGCCGTTGGAGTAGAGTCTGAACCCTTCAAATTCAGTCGTCCATACAACCAAATCTTCAGTTTCCATAAATAGAGTTTATCCAAATCTCCAATATATCTTGTCCATGGAAGGTAATATCCAATCTAGGATATTCTCCTAATTTGATTGGAAAATAATCATGTCAATCAAATCTTACAAACTTCCATAAAAAGGCGCGGCGAAATCGGAAACCTGCCAAACGTAGGTCTTCAGAATTTGGTAGAGAGATATTGCACAATCTAAACGCTATTCAGAAGCAGTCTTCTGAACTAAAAAGACTCTCTGAATCTGAACAGATTAGAACAGTGACTATGAGGTTATGTAAAGTCCTTGTTGATGTGTCACATAAGTCTTCTCGAGATTAAGTCTTCAGAGGCAACACAATCCTCAATCTGAAGTCTTCAGAGGCAACACATTTCTCCATCTGAATACTAGACTTCAACTATCTCAGAAGCAAGTACGCGACGATTACTCTTTGAGTCTGAACGCTAGTTTTGAAACATTATAAGCTTTTGTTCACATGCTCATTCCTGCAATAAAAAATTGTTTGCATAAACCAGATTCTCTCACAAGAAAATTAGTTTTGTCAGAATCAAAATATTCAAAGGGAAGGTTTTCTCAATAATCTCCCCTTTTTTTATGATGACAAAACTTCCTCAATAAAAGTTGATATATTTCAAAAGAATGTTTGTATCAAAGTTAAGCTCAGAAAAGATTTCACAAAGAGTATGAATATTTCACTCAAGTGAATCTCTTCAAAAGGATGTGCATCTGAAAATATAAGATATGCACTTTGAGTGATAGAAAGATATCACCATATGTATTGTGTACATCATTGAATTCATTTGAGCGAATATGATAATTCGCGTATGTGTATAACCTGCAATATAAAAATGAGGTATCTTCTCCCCCTTTTTATTATCAGCAACATAATATAACAAAGATAGCAATCCATGCATACATTATTTAAGAGGCAAGCTATCAGACCATAATAAGGTCGTGATAGTCAAGGTTCACAAAAAACATAACATCCGACAAAGATAAAATAAAAATAAATACGGACTGTTTAAAAACAAATTCAAGTGGACGAATGTGGATTTTGTTTTGAGGAGGAGGAGGGAACATCAATATGCTCTTCATTATCTCTCTGAGTAACTTCATCAGTTTTGCCCATATCAGCAATAAATGGGGCGAAATCCTTGAGTTCCTTCATCTCTGGAAATTCTTTGCTGATCCTCTCATCTCTAATCAGTGTGTAGGTACCAATGCTGGCCATCTCAGAGTAGAAAAGGCGATAGTATTTGTGAAGCATTTCCTCAAACCTGTTCATCTTCTTCTCAATTTTCATCTCCATTCTATCCATCCTCTGCATAATCTCCACCCGAAGTTTTTCAACTTCCATCTGAACTAGACTCTGCAAATTCTTAGCTTCCAGTAATTCTTTGATGGAAGCATTCAATGTCCCTGCAGAAGTCTGTTGGTCTTCTTCTTTTACCATCTGAGCTTTACCCTTTGATGTTGAATCTAGAACTCGCTGCAAATTTATCTCCCCCTGAATCTAATCAGGTGCTGAATTTGGAATGATTATAACAGCTTCAGCAGTAGTAGATTCAATTTCTGTGGGTGCCTTTTCAAATATCTTCTCTAGAGGTTGCTCCTTCTGAACATCAGTTTCCACACTAGCTTTCTCCTTCTGAACAACATCAGTTTGAATTTCTTCAGTCTGATCGGCATTTGACTTAGGTTCCTCGTGTTGTTCCTTTCTACTGGATTCTTCCTTTTCATCAGCAGCCTTATCCTCCTAAACAACTTTAGTCTGAACATTATCTATTATTATCTCCTCAGGTTATTCATGCAAAATAGCAGATTCTTGAGGTTGCTCCCCCTAAATCTGAGCTGTTTTAACAGGAGTAACTCCTGTGAATCCTCCAGCTGTGACAACAAAATTATCAGACTTATCAATCTCCATGTCCTCAGGTGGTAATGATGACTTCTTCTTCTGTTCTCGAGCAACCAGAACTTCAATGGTTGTTCTGTCATCTAGTTACTCCTCCATTATCTTCACATATTCATTCGTAGCAAGCTGATCTTCTTTCTCTGCCCTTTCACCAGTTATCTCATCAGCTTCTACATCTCCACTCTCATGAGTCTTATGGAGGTCATATTCTTTGTTTATAGGATCCTCCTGCTCATTTGCTATTTCAGCATGCTCTTCATCTTATGACTCGACATTTTCTTCAGATAAGGCAGTAGGGGTTCTCTCATCGTCTTCTGATGATACACCTTCTTCTTCTTCTGCTTCTTCTTCTTCTGAAGACTTACTCTGAACAATGGTCTGCTTTCCTTTTCTGGCCTCTGTTTTTCTTCTCTTTGATGATCTTTCACTCTCTGCATTCTTCTCCTCTAATTCGACCAGAACAACCTCTTTGTTTTTGTTCAACATCCACCAGCAGTCTGTCTAAAGCCCATTTTCTGTATCATGGACTCCCCAGCTACCATTATCTGAGTTTCATTCTGAATGAGCTCACTATGAATCTTGACATCATGAAAGGACATGATCCGATATATTAACCCTACGTAGGGTAATTGTCCTTTGATCTTCTGCACAGTCTTGTACATATGAAGAAGAACAATGTATGCCAGAGAGAGTTTGCAACCATTTAACGGACCCCATATCAGCTTGGTTTCATACTTCGAAATATCTATCTTTAAAGCAGCCTTGGGTCTTAAAATCTCAATCACAACCTTGTGCATTACAATGTGCTTCAGTGGGAAGTCATTGTAAGCAATGTGTGCCTTCGAATCTTTGGAATAATTCTCTTTTCCAATTAGAAAACTGTAAGCAGCATCAAGTTGTACATCAATGGGTACAAAATCCATTTCCTCAACGCCCATCAGATTCGCAAGTTCTCTAACATGCAAATGATATTAGATTTCTCCAACCGTATAAAATAGAGAATCAAAATTTTTAAAACACAAACTTGAATAAAAGTAAGCCGCTAAGTCTAGAAAGATTGACCTTCTTGCAGTTGTAAAATCTTTCAGCTTCATGTGTTCCAAGTGCTTCCTTATAGGGATACCAACCGTATCAAAATATTTAAGGTCAAATACCTGGTGGGGTATAACTCCTATTTCCTTCAACGATTCGTATTTCTCACAATGCTTCTGACTTGAGAACAGTTTGCTCTCAAAATCCTTGTCTTTTATAATCCCTCTGATTTTCTTAAAATCTCTGACCAACACATCATCATCATCATCGGGTTTTCTTCTGGTTTCATTTTCTTCCCTTATTGTTTCTTTGATAACAATGCTCTTTGATGGAGACCTTTTAGGTTTCGAGACTTCAGTTGGCATAACCTTTTCTTTGCCTTTCCGAGATACATTCTCAAGAACAACAGTAGCAATCGGTGTCATAGTTTACAGAGGCAGTTCTAAGATAGCAAGAAAATCTTTCTCGCTTGCAAACTTGTGTATATTCAACAGCAACTTGACATTTTCATCACTGGATCCAAGGTCCTTAAAGGAATCATACAGAGGTTTGATAAAGAGAGCCAGAGCGACTCTTTCGTCAAACTCGGACTGAGACAAACTTGATTTCCTTTGAGCAATGTGTCTCTCATCTTCGTGTTTTGACCTAGAGACATCGATAGATTCAGTGATGCGAACTTTTCTACCATTCGTCAACCTTGACGATTTCCTTCTCTGACTTACACCTTCTGCTGCTCCTTCTTCATGGAAGAGGATGATTTCGGAGCCATGAATGAAAAAGTTGAAAGTTTGGAGAAAAAGATTTCGAGAGAACGAGAAGGAGTGTAATCAGAGAGAGAAGAGTGCAATTTTAGGGTTTGAAAGGAGATTTTGATATTGAAAGAGGTGACGGTTCATGACCTTTCAAAAGATTTGAAAAAATGTAAAGCAGTTATTTTTGGAAATGAAATCAATTTGAAATAAAATAAAATAAAAATCAATCCAAAGACACTAAATTATTCCAATCAATCAGCAAGGCATATATTAGAAATTAGAGAACGTATCTTAAATCCTTGCCTTTTCAAGAATTTCTAAGTATAAAGATGTGTAGGACGAACTAACCTTGCTTCTGAAATACTTCACTATAAATATGCTTCTAAACATAGGTTCTGCAAATTTGCTTCTCAACTTTGCTTCTGAGCAGTTATGCTTTTGAACAATATTTCTGAACAGCTATGCTTCTAAATAATTTCAAGTGACCTGTTCTCAATACATCTCAAGATAAGGGATTAGTAATGGCTAATTCGTTTCGAATAAGATTGAAAGTCTCTTTATCAAGAGGTTTAGTAAATATATCTGCGAGTTGATTCTTCGTATCAACATACTGAATATGAACATTTCCATTCTGAACATGATGGAGAATAAAATGATGTTTGATCTCGATGTGCTTCGCCCTTGAGTGAAGAATAGGATTCTTGGTTAAATTTATGGAGCTTGTATTGTCACATTTGATCTCAACATTTGAATCCTCAACTCCATAATCTCTTAGTTGTTATTTTAACCATAGGATCTGAGCACAACAACTTCCAAGAGATACATATTCTGCTTCTGCTGTACTGAGAGCAACTGTGCTTTGCTTTTTGGAATACCATGAAATGAGCATATTTCCCATAAGTTGACAGATTCAAAAGTGCTTTTCCTGTCAATTTTACATCCGACGAGATCTGCATCTGAATATCCCTTTATAATGAAATCAGAATCTTTTGAATACCAAAGACCATAAGCTAGATATGTTCCGATATATTTGATAATTCTCTTGATTGCTGTAAGATGCGATTCTCTTAGACATGTCTGAAATCTTGCGCATAAGCAGACGCTATATAGAATATCTGGCCTTGATGCAGTGAGATATAGAAGCGACCCAATCATACTGCGATATAACTTTTGATCAACTTCCTTTCCTTGTTCATTTTTATCGAGTTTAGACGAATGAGACATTGGAGTTTCCGTCTTCTTGCAATTCTCTAGGCCAAATTTCTTGAAAATCTCAAGAGCATATTTCTCTTAATGAATGAATGTTCCTTTCTTGGTTTGTTGAATCTGAAGTCCAAGAAAGAACCTTAATTCTCCCATCATGCTCATTTCGAATTCATCCTGCATTACTTTAGAGAAATTCTTACATAGATATTCATTAGAAGAGCCAAAAATAATATCATCAACGTAAATCTGAACAATAAGAATATCCTGACCCTACTTCTGAATAAAGAGAGTAGTGTCAACATTACCTTTAATGAACTTTTGTTCAGATAGAAAGCTGCTTAACCTTTCATACCAAGCACGAGGTGCTTGCTTTAATCCATATAAAGCTTTCTTTAGGGAATATACGAGATCCTTTCCTCTTGGTTCCTCAAAACCGGGTGGTTGTTCGACATAGACTTCTTCTTTGATGTAACCGTTCAAGAATACACTTTTTACATCCATCTGAAAAAGTTTAAAGTCATTGTAACAAGCATAAGCAAGAAGTAACCTTATGGCCTCTAACCTGGCAACTGGTGCGTATGTTTCATCGTAATCTATTCATTCTTCTTGAGAATATCCTTTTGCCATAAGTTTTGCTTTGTTTCTAACCACCTTTCCTCTATTGTCCATCTTGTTTCTGAACACCCATTTTGTTCCTATTACAGGACGATTTTTGGGTCTTGAAACGAGCTCCCAGACATTATTGATCTTGAATTGATGAAGTTCTTCTTGCATTGCATTGATCCAATTTTCATCTGTAAGAGCTTCTTCAATCCCTTTAGGCTCAATTTCAGAAACTAAGGCTATATTGCTCACTGTTTCCTTGAATTTGGTTCTGGTTTTGATTCCTTCATTCAGGCTCCCCATTATAAGTTCCTTGGGATGACTGGATTTGTATTTGCAGTTCTGGTGAATCTCTCGTCTTGGACATTACTTGAGTCTTTAGATTCAGGTTGTATCTCTTCTAGTTCTTTTGTAGTTTGTTGACTTGTTTCTCGATTCTGAACTTCCTCAGATGCACGATTCTCTTCAGTTTCTTCAACAGGTTCTGAACTTTAATGGAGTGACGGAACTTGAACATATTCAGATTGATCATTCTGAATCTGAATATTTTCATCAAACTTAACATTCATTGATTCTTCAATAAATCGATAATTTTTGTTGTAGACTCTGTATGCTTTGCTCGTTGTTGAATATCCCAGGAATATTCCTTCATCTGACTTCTCATCAAACTTACCAGCTCGATCATTAACATTCTTCAGAATGAAGCATTTACAACCAAACACACGGAAGTATGCTAAATTTGGTTTTCTATCTTTAAAAAGCTCATAATGGGTTTTCTCAATGATTGGTCTTAAAGAAACACGATTTAAAATGTAACATGCTATTGACACAGCTTTTGCCCAAAAATGCGATGCAATTTTACTTTCGATCAAGAGAGTTTTCGCCATTTCTTGTAGAGAACGATTTTTCCTCTCCACTACCCCATTTTGTTGAGGCGTGTAAGGAGATGAAAAATTATGCTGAATTCCAAACTCATCACAAAAATCAGAAAAAATTTAGTTTTCAAACTCACCCCCATAATCAGTTTTGATGTAGGAAATAGAGTAACCTTTCTCATTCTGAATCTTTTTAGAGAATTTGGAGAAAGATGAGAAAGCATCGTTTTTATGTGAAAGAAATAAAACCCATGTAAATCTTGAGTAATCATCAACTATAACAAGGCAGTATTTCTTACCTCCAAGATTTAGTGTTCTGTTAGGACCAAAGATATCCATGTGCAGCAGTTGCAATGTACGTTCAGTTGCTACATGATTAACAGGTTTAAAGGAGTTTCTTACCTGTTTTTCAAGTGTGCAAGCTGAACATAATTCAGTTTTCTCAAATTTTATCTGTGGTAAACCTTGAACCAGTTTCTTGGATGATAGCTTCGAGATGTGTTTGATACTGATATGGCCTAGCTTTCTGTGCCATAGTTCAGATTCATCCTTGATAGAAATAAGACACTTGATGTCTTCAGAATCAACGTTCATAAGGTAGATATTTCCATGACGTCGACCACTGAAACTTTGCTTCTTGTCTTTGCTAATACCTGAGCATTTTGAGTCTTGAAAGCAAATTTGATAGCTAGAGTCACAGAGTTGACTTATTGAAATCAAATTGTATTTTAATCCTTTGACAAGAGAGACATCGTTGATCGTGAGATTTTCGATTTTTACAGCCTCTTGGCCAACCACTTTGCCTTTATTCTTTCCACCAAACGATACACTTCTACCATTGTAATCTGAAAGTTGAATGAAGTTTTCTGGAGAACCAGTCATGTGACTTGAACATCAACTGTCCAGAAACCATTTGTCTTTTCTCTTCCTTGGTACCTGCAAGTAGAAAGTAACTTACTATTTCTTTGATACCCAGGTTTTCTTAGGTCTATCTGAGTTAGTCACAATAGATATCTTTCTAATAACAGGTCTCCATACCATCATGCAATTATTTCTAACATGATTTCTAGCACTACGGTTTTCACAATGCATTGGATAAAAGGATTTTGTAAACTGCTTTTGGAAATGCCGTTGATATGCAGATTTGGAAGGTTTATGGGAAATCCTGTCATTTGTTTCCGGAAATTTGTTTTTGAAATTATTTTCCTTTTTGAAACCAAGACCAAACTTGTCTCCATAAGAAACTTGTCTAGAAATAATGTTTTCCAAGTTTTTCGAACTTTGGGAAAATTTCTTTGAAGTATTTTCAATCTCGATTTTCATGGAATCATTTTCTTTCAAGATCAAATCATGATTTTCCTTGATTTGATGAAATTCCCTTTACAAAAACTCAATCTTGTCTTTTTGAGAATCATTTTGTTGTTTCAAAGAGGAAACTTCTTTTTTTCAAAATAGAAACCTTTTTGAGGGCTTCTTTGTAATTCGAGCATAACTCATCAATGTATTCAGAAACTTCATCTGGTATTTCAGAAGGATATACCTCAACATCTGAATCTGAATCTGACTTTGCCATGAGAGATATGTTAGCATAATCATCCTCGCTGTCTTCAGAATCACTCAAGGTTTCTGCCTTCAATGCCTTTTTGTATTTCTCATACTTGATCTTGTCTTTCTTCAGAAGTGGGCAATTGGATTTGATGTGTCCTGCTTTCTCACAATGGAAACATATTACATCTTTGCCTTCCTGTTTGTCATTGCTCGATTGTCTCTGATCGTTCTTTTTGAATGATTTCTTCCCTTTGAAATTTCTACCTCTTCGAGCCATCTTTCTGAATTTCTTCACCATGAGAGCAAGTACTTCGTCGTCTTCATCTTCAGCTTCTGAATCTAGCACTTCAAAATCAATTTCATATTTTAAAGCAATAGACTTCTTACCTTTTGAATCTCTTATTTTGTTGGCACACTCAGTCTCATATGACTGTAAAGTTCCGACTAGCTCATCAATAGATAAAGGTCTGATTGTTTGACATTCTTATATTGATGGCTTGATGTAATTCTAGTCATCTGTAAGTTCTCGAAGGATCTTTCTGACTTGCATCGGTTCTGCTACAGGAACACATTGCCTTGCAAGACCACTTGCTAGTATTTGAAACCTGTTAATTATTTCAGCAATTGATTCACCGGGCTTCGTAATCACTTAGCATAATGCTAAGATTTGTTTCTTTCACTCTGTCAGTTCCCTGATATGTGACATGAAGTCTGTCCCATATAGCTTTTGCTGAATCTTCTTCTACAACTCGATTATATAGGGAAATGGATAATGCACAGAAAAGTGCGTGCACTGCTTTAGAATCGAGTCCTTATCTTTTTGCTCTTTCAGAGTCTAACAGTGTTGCAGTAACATTTGTATTGTTGTTTCCTTCATTTCCAGTGGAAGGAGTTGCTGTTACAACAGGAACTACTCCATTGACAACAACATCCCACATCAGATCATCTGATGCCTTGAAGAACCACTTCATTTTGTTGCACCACCTATTGTTGTCTTTTCCGTCAAAATAAGGTGGTTTGTTGCTGAAATGTGCATCATTTGCTCCTGTGAAATTATTGCTAGACATGATAGATCGTTAGCTCTAAAGTAAAACACGTCAAAATAATGAGCAACTCAGCTCTGATACCAATTGTTGGATTTAGCAATATCACCTAGAGGGGGTGAATAGGTGATTCTGAACAATTTTGATACTTAATGCGGAAATTAATAGGTTTAGAACATAAACTGAATAAGATCAGTAAAATAACGTGCAGATAAACTAAACACAGCAAGATGAGTTTAGGGAAAGAGAATTTGCACGCAATGTTTATAGTGGTTCGGCTTTAGCAAGCCTACGTCCACTCTCCCACGATGACAATCGATTGGCTGGATTCCACTATGAATCGATGAAAGGTTACAAGAGTTGTCACTCTAATCACTCTCACAAGAACAAGAGAATGTGATCTGAACAACTCAGCACTTTAGAATTTTAAGTTCGTGAACTCTCTTCGCAACAGTCACCATTGATCTTCTTTTATACTCCTTTGACCTCGAACTAGCCGTTACCAAGGTCCTCCAAAGGATCGCTCCTCAATCTCTAATTAGACGTCATCAATCTTGATTGACCGAGACTATATATGGGAAGATCTAGTAGCCATTGGAGTAGAGTCTGAACCCTTCAAATTCAGTCGTCCATACAACCAAATCTTCAATTTCCATCAATAGAGTTCATCCAAATCTCCAATATATCTTGTCCATGGAAGGTAATATCCAATCAAGGATATTCTCCTAATTTGATTGGAAAATAATCCTGTCAATCAAATCTTACAAACTTCCATAAAAAGGCGCGGCCAAATTGGAAACCTGCCAAACGTTGATTTTCAGAATCTGGTAGAGAGATATTACACAATCCGAACGCTGTTCAGAAGTAGTCTTCTAAACTAAAAAGACTCTCTGAATCTAAACAGATTAGAATAGTGACTCTGAGCTTTTGTAAAATCCTTGTTGATGTGTCACATAAGTCTTCTCGAGATTAAGTCTTTAAAGGCAACACAAACCTCTATTTGAAGTCTTCAGAGGCAACACAATCCTCCATCTGAAGTCTTCAGAGGCAACACAATCCTCCATCTGAAGTCTTCAGAGGCAACACATTTCTCCATCTAAATACTAAACTTCAACTATCTCGGAAGTAAGTACGCGACGACTATTCTTTGAGTCTGAACGCCAGTTTTGAAACATTATATGCTTTTGTTCACATGCTCATCCCTGCAATAAAAAATTATTTGCATAAACCAGATTCTCTCACAAGAATGATAGTTTTGTCATAATCAAAATATTCAGAGGGAAGGTTTTCTCAACAAAAAATACTAGATTTTTCCACGCTACCACTATCCAAAGAAGGCAACGAAACAAGATATCCATGTTGAAGCAAACTGGACAGAATCTATGGGATAAAGATAAGAAAATTTTGAAAGAGATGGCATCAGATTTCTTTGATGGCTTAGTAGGGCAACGGAACTTTCACCTAGTGCTTCAACAATGCCCAACTTTGGTGACGGACGAGATAAACACAGATTTGTCAGCTGAAGTTACACTTACAGAAATCCAATAGGCTGTTTTTGCAATGGGTCCTTTAAAGTCCCCTGGTCCAGATGGACTGAATGGCTTGTTTTATCAAAAGAATAAGGAGAGTATCAAGATTGGATTATTTGAGGAAATCAAAGTTTTTTTCGAAACAGGAAGTATGAATTTTGAGCTGAATAAGACACATATCACTCTGATCCCCAAAGTAAAGAATCCTGAAAGCTTGGATCAATTTAGGCCGATAAGCCTGTGTAACGTTGCCTATAGAATCATATCAAAGATCCTGGCAAATAGAATGAAACGATGGCTGCCCGACCTTATTGTAGAGGAGCAAAGTGCGTTCGTGGGGGGAGACAAATACAGGATAATATTCTTATAGTTCAGGAGGTCTTGCACCAAATGAGAGTGAGAAAAAGAAAGAAAAGATTTCAAGCAGTGCTGAACCTGGATATGAAGAAAGCACATTATAGGGTGGAATGAGATTTCCTGGAAGCATGTCTCGTGAAAATGGGTTTCTGCTCAATGTGGGTGGAAAGGGTTATGACATGCGTAACCTCAGCAACTCTTAGTGTGAAATTTAATGGAGAACCCCTACTCTACTTTCAGCCATCAAGAGGAATTCGACAAGGAAACCCCTTTATCTCCATATCTATTCATTCTCATGGCAAACACACTCTCGATGCTTATGAGGAAGGCGCTGAATGATGGAACAATCAAGGGTATAAAACTAAACAAGTCTTGTCCAACTCTAACCCACACACTCTTTGCGGATGATTCTATTTTCTTCCTTGAGGGGAACTTAACATAATGTCAGAATTTAGCTCAGATTTTGAACCAGTACTACATGGCTTTAGGCCCAGAGATTAATCTAAATAAGTCTGGGCTCTATATGGGGAAAAACTGTCCTAAACAGCTTCAGGAAAATCTAGCATGCTTCCGGCGGGTTCCAATTATAGAGAAAACAGGGAGATATTTGGGCATACTATCTAATTGGGGGGAGTCAAAGAAACAAATGTTCTCGTGGATCAATGCTAGAGTCAACATGAAACTAGAAGGGTGAAAGGAAAACCTGATTTCAAAGGCTGGGAAGGAAGTTCTGTTAAAAACAGTGGTGCAAGCTATTCCTCAATTCGCTATATCGATTTTCAAAATACCAGTATCCATATGTAAAGCTATAGCAAAGAGGATAGCATCCTTTTGGTGGAAAAATAATGAAGCTGGAACTGGGCTGCATTGGTGAAACTGGGAGGTATTGAAAACAAGAAAGGATAAAGGGGGCCTCGGATTTAAAGACCTCATTACTTTCAACAAAGCAATGCTAGGAAAGCAAGCTTGGAGGCTTTCTGTGACATCCTCAAATTCGACCCTATTTAGAATTTAATGAAATGATGATTTTAATCGATGCATTGTTAGTAATTCTCACTATGAATGGATCACTCATAAGAGGTTAACCGAAAGGAAAAAGCTATTAAGGAATTGAGTACGCACGACTTGAGAACTCAACCGTGGATTAATAATTCGACCATAAGAATTGATGAGGGACAATTTTGAGCCATTATAGACCGATCAAAGAACGGTTATAGAATGTATCGTCAATAGTATACAATCGGATTGCAAGTGATTCCGCTTGACCATTGTATGGATTACGAACGACCCTAAACCAATTTCTAATTATCATGTACATCGAAACTAGTGATTGACCCCTCACAATTACATGACAACGAGGTCGTCCATGGTTCGAGAAAGCTTAGACGTGGATTGATGTCGAATCAACCATGGGTCGAATATGCGTAACTCCTAAAAGCCGCCCGTTAGTTTGAGATATTCTAAAGTCGCAATCGATCGATTTTGATCATGAATTAGAATCCGAATTTGGGTATTGAACCTTCGAGGATCTCAAGACTAAACTATTGGACGTCGCCTCATTGATCTACCTATTTATTAGTTTACTCGAAACTCTTGGAAAAAGGGTTAGCGGGCCGAGATTTGGAGTCCATGAGGAAGTGGGCCGACGAAGGCACATAACCCTCAAGCCCAATGTGGTTTGGCCATCTTGGGCCCAAGACAAGCCCAAGTGGGCCCAATTAAACCCACTTAACCCAATTGAGCCCAATGAGCTTTTCTAGCCCAATCCTTATCCTTGTGAGCCCAAATTCAATTTATACGAACCCGTACAAAATTTTGGCCCATATACACGTATAGTATTTTTATACTTCGTAAAATTACCAAAATACCCTTCTTGTATTTATGACCATGGGACTAAAAAATAATGAATGAAGACTTTAGGGGAAGCCTCATGATGAATTGAGACTTTGGGGGCATGCATTGATGAGGGGAAAAGATCTTGATCTTGGCTTGATCAAGAAGCTTGCAAGGGATAAAAATCTCTCACTTGGACTCTCTCTCTCTCTTCTCCAAAATCGGCCACCTCTCTCTCTCTCTCCTTCCCTCTCTCTCGGCCAGCCACCACCTCAGCCCCCCTTGGCGGCTTTTTTGTAGGTTAGAACTACCACCGAGAGCTGTCGTGACCTCCCATCGCCGTGTGTCACCCGTTCGAGCCGTTTCTACCACTGATCCGAGCCCCACCGAGCAAAATAGCCCTCACCAGTTCTGTTTTGCTGCTATCCAGCCGTCCGTCGTAGCTCCGTATCGTTTCTGGACCAAGTCACGCATAGCTATAGCCGCCGCCTTCGTGCCCGTGTCTTCAAAATCGTTACCGGGTGATTTTTCGCCCTAATTCCTTGATTATTATGTTAAACTTGATTATGATGAGATTAGATTAGGCTAAGTATGCTTAGTGCTAATTAATTAGCGATTAGTTAATAAGTTATCTTGATAAGTGATAAGTGGACTTGATAGGCTATCAAGAAATGCGATAAGCTATCGGGGTTGTTGGTGATAAGCTATCGAGGATTTGATGATAAGCTATCGGTTTTTAAGTGATAAGCTATCACCATATAGGTGATAAATTATCACTGATTAGTGATAAGTTATCATTATTTAGACGATAAGCTATAAGATTATTTTATCTATATTTTGTGTAGTTTGAATATTAATTTATGATTGTATTATGCTTGAATCGTGATGCCTACGTTGGGAATTGCCGTATAAATTGGCTTGTATAGCTAAATAGATTGAACGGCTATTTTCAAGGAAAGAATTGTGGACACCTAAATTAGTAAACCCCGGGGTGTCGGGTTTATACGTTAATTTTTTTGAGTTAAGTAGGGCAAGAATGTTTGGATTGGGAAGTATGCTAAGTTTGATGATTTAATTATGTGTATGTGATCCCGTGTGATTTATTTACTGCATTTTTAGCATGAGATTTGCATTAAAATGGATAAATGCCAGGATAAGCCGGAAGACCCCCGTATGAAGACGGGCGTGCCCTCGATCGGCCGTAATTGATAGAATGGATAAATGCCCAGATGAGCCGAAAGATCCCCGTATAAAGACGCATGTACCCTCGATCGGTCGTAATTGATCTAATAGATAAACACCTGATTGAGCCGGAAGACCCCCGTGGGAGAACGGGCATGCCTGAGTGACCGTGATAATTAGAACGCGCTTGAGTGCACTGTGAATGAGAATGTCGACAAGTGGTCTGATTATGTTGTTTACTTATTGAATTATATTGCTTATGGCGATTTATAACGCATAGGGCGTGTGCCAAGGCAAGATAGGTTGCCTATAATTGTGTGATGGCATGCTTGTGTGTACTGTACGGCATTGCATGTATTAGGTGTATCCGAGCTGAGTTGACCTGTTAATCGAGGCTTAGGTCGTTAACTCGTTGAGATTCATCTTATTATTGTTGTTGTTTAAATATTTTCAGACCCCCAAGTATGAGTCGACCACCTATGCTTATGCATTTTGGTGTGCCCATGGATATGGGTACAATAGTGGTAGAATATCTGGTGGGACCGGGTAAGTGGTATCAAAAGCATTCGACAACCGTCTGGGTTGATGAAGGGTTAGAGATGTAGCAACCGCACAAGTTCTTAGCTTGATTCATTAAGGAGGGGAATATGTTGTTTGGTCCGATTAGAGGTTTTGACGGACCTCCCACTGGTGGCATTGGAGAGGAGGTTTGGGATCCTATAGATCTCGACCCTTCGGACGAAGTTGTTTTTGATCCGAAGATCGATCCGTATGGCATGGAATCCGAGGCAGAAGAAGAGGAGTCCGACCCACAGCCTCCTCCCAGTTATGGTCAGCTGTGGTGATAGGCTTTATATGCTTATCTTTTTAGGCTGCCCTTTTTATAATGAAGTTAGGTTAACCCGACCACCCCACCCCTTTTTGTATATGTGGTCTGCTAGGGAGCGGCCTTGTGATAGGCTTGTATATATTGTAATCTTCCTAGGGTTAACAATAATTAAATAAAATGAGCTTTTGCTATTTGTTAATTGCTAGTTTCCTTCTGACTATCCTGTTGTTATGTTTGTTTAGGGAAATGAAACGTTTCCGCATGCGCTTAATTGAATGATAAAAATAAATGGGTCGGTGACGCGTCTTGGGACATCGTAACTTAACAACCGAGGAGGGATGTGGCGTGCACGATGGGTGCGGGGTGTAACACTTTCTCAGAACCAAAACTCTCTATGGGGCAGGATGTTGAAAGGTATGTACTTTCCAAGAGGAAATTTCTTACGAGTTGCCAAGGGTACCAGACCTTCCTGGGGATGGCAGAGCATTTTACATGGAATGGAAACCTTCGTAGAGATAGTAAGGTGGTCAATTGGTACTGGGGAAAATGTTAACATTAGAGAAGACCGTTGGCTTAAAAGGGGTGTGATTGGTGGTCTAGCAAACAAGAATGAACCGTGGAATGTATCAGATTTGATATCTAAAGAGGAAGCAAAGTGGGATAAACACATAATTAGAAGCATTTTCGAAGACGAACTATTAGAGGAAATCCTATCGATCCCTATCAGCCCTCTACTCAGAAAAGATAAGCTAATTTGGACAGTAAGACCTTCGGGTTCCTTTACGATCAAGAGTGCCTACAACACGAGTAGAGAAAAAAAAAAATCAGAAACCAAGTACAAACCAAGCTTCGACCTCCTTCCAACTTTTGAGTAAATTTTGGAATAGAATTTGGAAAGCACAAATCCCCCCAAAAGGTTCGTGTTTTTACTTGGCAAATGTGTCAGAATGCCCTACCAACCAGCGAGAACTTATTCAGAAGGAAAATCATACCTCAACCCTTTTGCCCATTGTGCGACTCTCAGGTGGAAACCACTGAACATATATTCCTAGCCTGCCCTTGGACTAAACAAATCTGGCATGATCAGAGACTCTCATATCATACCCCCCCCTCCAAACAGTACACGGATAGATGCTTGGCTCCAAGCACAGATCGAGAACCCTGACACCTCTCCTTTCTTCGACAGTACAACAGACCTCCTCTGGTGCATCTAGAAGGCAAGGAACAACGCAATTTTTAGGAAAAAAAAAGCCGTGTTCAGAAACCCTGATCTGCAAAGCGGAAGCTATTTTGCAAAGCTACAGACATTCAAACGACAAAGATCAAAGCTTTACTGAAATTAGACCTGACCCTCCACAAAAATGGACCCCCCCCAGTCGAGATCTGACCTGAAACTTAACATCGATGCTTCTGTTGGTGGCGCCCCGGGTGCTGGAGCCATTGTAGGCGTGCTGCGAGACTCTAATGGAACTCTTCTGAATGGCTTCATGGAAAAAATCCGAGCTTGCTCGCCAATTTAAGCGAAAGTGAGGGCGTTGCTGGAAGCCCTAAAGTTTCTAGATCGTGTGCATCTGAAGTCGAAGAGAGAAGATGAGAAGAAGATAACCATTGAGTTTGATTACTGTACTTTGGTCGCGAAAGTCAATGGGGAAACAGTTCTGGGTTGGGAGACCGAAGCCTTGTTGCTTGAAGCCTAACATTTGCTGGCCCAGGACGACAACATATCGGTAGCCCATTGCAGTCGTAAAACAAATCTGGTTGCAGATTCGCTGGCAAAGTCACATTGTTTATATAATATCCCAATCTCTTGGGTCTCTAGACCACCTCAACCACTCTGGGATCTCCTCTGTTTAGACGCCCCTCTTTTGGGCTCTTTATGTACGAACTCTTAATATTTCGCTTATAAAGCTTTTTCTGACAAAAAAAAAAAACTTAATTAGCAAAAAGTGAATATGTTTATGGCTGAATTGGCAAAAGTGCAATAAGTTTAATATTTTTGGACTATTTTCCCTTGAAAACACGTACCTTCCTTCCCGAGAGAAGCTGGAATGTGGCTATCTTTAGCACTGCACAACATTTAGGTGTAGAAATCTTGATATGCTGCTCGAGAATTCTACTTACAAGTCACTGCTACGAAAAGCTTTACAAGAATCACACAACAAAGCTGCAATTTAGGCTGTAGCCATTAACTTAACACAAATCTTTTTCAAAATGGCATCCACTTAGGGCACGCATGGAAACACTTTTGAAGCAGAATTTCTGTTTTAGAAGTGCTTTTGGAGCATAATTTCTACTTTAGAAGTGCTTCTGGAGCAGAAATTCGTTTGGTAACGCAATTTCTGAAGTAGAAATCCGTTTGGTTCGCAATTGTATATTTTTTACTTCTGAAATAACTTTTTACTTCATAAGCTATTTTTGGAAAACTTTTGAGAAGTAAAAAAAGTTACTTCTCATCATCAGAGGTCATCACAAGTTATTTTTTTCTTTTTAGCCCTCCTTTTTCATATTTTCTGTCTCTCTCTTCGCTCGTCTGTCTCAACCAGACTTGATCCGGATAATTATTTTAATAAAAAAATTAGAAAATGATTAAAAAATCTAAAAAATGGAAAATTCATAAACAAAATTCTAAAAAAATTGGAAAAAATCCTTAAAAAATTCCAAAAATTCAAAAAAATTTCAAAAATTAGGAAATGGGTCCATTCAACTGGCCAATCATATTTTTGATGATTTTACCCTATCTTTCTTAAAAAATGACGATTTTGCCCCTTGTGGGCAAATCGTCTTGAAAAATTTCGAAGAATTACAAAAAATCACAGAAAATGGGAAATAGTCAAATTTGACTAGCCAAACCCGCCTTTTGTGATTTTCACTTCTGATCTTTCTCAAAACGACGATTTTGCCCTCCTATGGGAAAATCGTTCCAAAAATCCAAAAAAATTCTAGAAAATCTTAGAAATTAGGAAATTGGTACATTCAACTGGCTAACCCTATTTCTGATGATTTTGATTCCAAATATTTTTAAAATGACAATATTTCCCCTTTGGACAAATTGTCTTCAAATGTCCCAAACTCCTTCCAAACCTCCAAACACCCATTCTCTAAGCCTTTTTGGTTTCATTAAGGATGCCATGTTTTAATTTGATGCGTTTTATCCTCATGTTCCTAGTTTCTTGATTTGCGCACCTATTTTTATTGATTGTGATTGATAGGTTAGATATTCCTATCTGCATCAACTCTTAGATTTTCTGTCTCTCTCTTCGCTTGTCTGGTTTAGTCCAACAATGGATGCGGCTGCTCGAAAACACCATTCTATGATCCGATGGAGCCTGTGATCTCGTGCCCTCTATTTTTGTATAATAAAAAAATTCTGAAAAACCAAAGCTTGGTTGAAAAGATAAAGATGATGACACCTCAATTTTTGCCTTTTGTCTTTCTACCTAGAGATTTCTTCATGCCAAAACAAGCTCATCATTATTTTCGTTTTAAGTCCCAAGTTCTCATTAATATCTAGGTGATCTCAAGGCACATACAACTACCGTAGATTTGTGCTTCTAGAGACGGTTTAAGCTCGAAAAAGGTTAATATATTATGCCTATTGCAATATAAACCACACCAGAGGCACAGGAGAGGAAGCACCGGAACTACCTGCGCTTTTAGCGTTGATATATGAGCTCGGCCATCGTATTCATTAATATATTTTTTCCATAATTTGGTCCACATTTACATAAATAATTAAATGATGAATTATACGAAAATCTATCGGTATTTGCATTTAAATTTTCTTGGATAACATGCATTTTAGGTTAGGATCAATAATGTTTCGTAGAATATTTTGTGTTAATGATGTTCTAAAAGTAGAAATTTTCAACCGTTACCAAACGAATTTCTATTCGAGAAGCAGAAATTTTGTCCTATTATCAAACGCTTTTCTCTGATCAGAAATCAACTTCTAAAGCAGAAGTAGAAAAATCAACTTCTGCTTCTGAAGCAGAACTAGAAAAATCAACTTCTTGCCAGAAGTTGATTCCTGAAGCAAAAGTGTTTCCATGCACATCCTTAGTGCTGCCTGTATGCTACCACAATCCTTACAATTGCTTTAGCTAGAAATAAATCACTTGTAAATGGGTTTTGGGCTCGATGTGATGACGAGATAGAACTTGTTTTGCCGGAAACGTCACTCCAACTATTTATAGGCGAACAAAATAAACCGTCTCCAGCGGTTTCTTCATGTGCGCATTATCCTAAAACTTTCGGATCTGCCTCGTTAACTGCTCTCCTTATCTTCAAGATGGTTTAAATATATATCTAACTGCTCCATATAATCGTCGTTATCACGTACTGACATAATTGCGTCACCGACGTTTCCTTTGAATCGAGCTTTATCCGCCCAACGTTCCTTTCTAACCGAGAGTTGGTTTGCCGTGTTTCGGCTACCAACGTGTATATCTCAATGGGCCTAGTAACTTCCCATAGGCTCTATGACCAACCAAGGGCCAAGCTAGTTTTTGGTGTCAACAGAACTGTTTCACGGGGAGATCGTGTCGGCCGACCCGGATCGACACAATAGCCTAATCACGCACGCTGAGCCTTGTGCCGCCACGCGAAGCCGTTGGCGATGGGATGTGTGATGCGCCTCTTCTAGTTAGTATCATTTAGGGCTGAGCATAATGGACCGATCGGACCAGACGATTTGGTCCGTTTCCGAGGAACCTTTGGTCCGGTTCTCGGTTCCAGGGGGATTCCGGACCAATGGACAGCCCGCCCAAACCGAGCATTTTTTAAATTAAAAAAAAAACTATATTACTGTCCATCGAGAGGAGAGCTGCAGATTTTAGTTGAATTTGAAGGGTTGGAATTGGAAAGCGAAGTAGATTTAGGAAGGAGATGAAAACAGAGTCTTCCTTCTGCAGATATAGAGTCTTCCTTGTCTCTCTACGTTTTGAAACCCATAAAACCAACTCGACCCAGTAACGTATCTCTCTCTCGTTCACGAGCAAAGCCCAGATGCAGAAGGAGCCAAAACGAGTAGTAACATAAACGTTGCAAATCAAAACAATATACTACAGAATTAGGTGTCATCCAAACTGGGTTACTTCACAGCTTTTAATCTCGTGTTGTTTTGGGATATAATCAAATATTGGACAGTTTACCGGTTTCATTGGATCACCGGGGCACCTGATTGGACTGGTTGATCCGGTCCTCAATTTCAAAAATTGGAAACCGGGACCACCGGTCCGGTTTCCGGTTCTTGAGGAGAACAGGACCGGACCGAAATCCGATCACCCCTAGTATCGTTGCCCTTGGGAGCATCGAGGTCCTTTATTCAGGCAGCAATTTTTCGATACTAAATTTGAAAAAAAAATTATAAAAATTATAAAAATTGGGCGTTGAGAATTTCAGTAATGTTTCAAAGGGAACATTATAAGAAGAAAAAATTGCTAAAAATATATTTCGGGTCGAGTCGTTACGAGACAATAACTTTTTTTTTTTATGGGTTCAAACGAATTAAATGGGCCGATTTGAATCGCCCAATTTATTTTACCCGCCCGTTTGACGGGCCTATTGCTCACTTCCCTCTCCTTCCGTTTCTTCCTAGAGAAAGCAAAAAGTCCGGTGCAGAATCGGGAAAAAAAAAAAAATTAATTGTAAGTTACTCGACAAACAGCATTTTCAAAATTGCGGGACTTGCAGTAGTGCAGCGCCTTACATTAGCTTTTAGGAATTATTTTCCCGCCATTCATCAGCTTGGCGCCAGATCGGATCGGCCGAAGCCGACTCTCAGTCGCTGCGGCGCATTCCCGCTCTTCACTACGGCTCGCGCTTATCTCCGAACCTGCCATCGGTATCGTTCGCTCTCTTCAGTTCGATTCGTGCTTTTACGCCCAAGTCGCTCGCGCACCGCAGGAAACCCTAGATCCGCCCCCCCAATGGCGGTCCAGTCCGAGCCCGACTACTCTCTCTTCACAGCCCAAGAGGTCCTCCTGCTGCTAGCTTTTGTCGTTTCTCGTCAATTGAATCTGTTGATTATGCTCTGCATATGCGCGTGCCTGTGTTCTTGTGTGTGTTGCTTTTTTGGTTATTGACGCCGGATTTTTGCGCTGCCTCAGATCGAGTTCGTCGCGGAGGATGAATTGATCGAGATTGTGCCCAACATGCGGATGGATCCTCTCAATTTGATCTGCGTGAGTCAGCATTTGAAGCTCCTTTCTCTGTGTTGGATGCTCGTGTGTGAGTAATTTTATTTCCCGTTTTGATTTGGAGTCTTGCTAAGTTGCGTCCACTGATAGGGTGATTTCGGTCCTTTTCTTCCGCAAATAGCCACTCAAGTGCCTCTGTGGCTAGCTGTGGCTTTGAAGAAGAGAGGCAAGTGTACGATTCGGCCTCCTGAATGGATGTCTGTGGGTAGGTTTTCCTATTCCCTCCGCTTCTCTGGATGCATATTTAGGCGATTGGGGATCTGCATATAAGTTAAGCTAGCTCATAGGCACACACGCAAATAGTTTGGTTTGATCAGTAGCTCGGGTTTTGGACTGTGGAGTAGGAGCAGGGAAATATGTGAAATAGCGTTCAATCGAATATGCTGATTATTTTCTAAGCTTAGGCATTGTTTTAGCTGAGAAGGTTTTGTTTAATTTGTTTGAGTTTTTCATCTGGTGCATGTGGTATATCTTGAACGAATTTGCACTTTTTGTAGTTCATTTTTTAGTCTATTTGGACTCTCATGCATTTAGGAGGGGCATCTTGAATTTTATTAGATTTCGAGAATTGATTCATGTGGACATCCAATTAGATGACAAATTGACATCACATTTCAAAGGCAGAAAGCTATTTCTTTGTCCATTAACATAGTGGACAACAGCGTTTTAGTAGAGGAGCTCGGTATCTTCGCAAAATATTTTCGACTGCACAGGGGTCAGTGCATCTCCTTTGAAAGTTTCTTTGGTCGTTTTGTACACGTTGGATATCATGTGGTGCTTCCACAAACAGTTGAAGAAACTTATCGAAGTCAAGTTCATCCTGAACGGAGTTTTCCTTAGCATCGTGATTGCTGAAATCCACATCATTCTGTTTTCTTCTTAGGTTTTTATTCCTAATCCATAATTGTACTTGAAAAGTTCTACAGACATTAGAGGATGTCAAGATCATTTCCCGTTGATAAGGATGACATTATTGTGTGTATAACTTGCGATAACTGTCCAGTAAGTTGAATTTGGTTTCGGAGTTTGCATGCTCAAGAGTTAGTTTTAGATGAGATAATGTTGTTATTGTAGGAGTATTATTGTTCCTTCAGGAATATGATGATGTACTAGGTCCAAGTACACATATTTACCTCATCAATATTCCAGATTATTGGAACCTCTCTCTTCTTGACAATGCCACAGTGTTGGGTTATCCCGAAAAGAATAGTAGGTTAACATATATTGGAAACATTGGGATTTGGAATGCCACAAGAGGAGGGGCTTGTTAATGTGAATTCTGTGTTATATTACATGACCAGGAGCAGAGATACCAGAATACAGTGTTTTCTAAATGAACAACGATTTGAAACTCTTCTTCCATTTTATGGTACACTAGATGTCTGGAACACTTGAATTGGTGTTCTGTGTTCATGCATGGACATTGATTCACTTTCACGTGATGTATTTCTGAAATCTCAGTTCAATGCATATACTTTAAGAAAAAGTTGACATGCAATGTGGTCTTTTAGATATGCTTCAATCATATTCATGTGATTATAATCCAAATAGGACCAAATTATACCATTTAATTCAACTAACAATCAGAAGGGCTACTGCTATCATACTGCGATCCATGCTCTGTGTGTTGGAAAGGATTGTTGAGCTGCTAGGTTGTGGACCAATCAAACAAACTTTTTTGTTCTTGATGCTAGCGGATGTATTTGGCATGACGGACTGCTGCATTTGTGAACTTATAATGTTTAAACATCAAATGTAACCATATCTTTTTTACACTAATTCTCTCTTTTCTAGAAAAACTTACCCGTGTTTTGGAAGCTGAACGAGATTCTGAAAGAGAATTTCAGTTGATACCATTCCATTATGTGGAAATTTCAAGACTTCTTTTTGACCAGTAAGTATATGAAGTTGGTTTTTGAATTTCTATATCAGTTGATGCGTAGTACCGGTTCTTACTTCTCATTTGATCAACAGCGCACGGGATGACATTCCTGACATTTATATGGTGGGTTAGAAAGTTTTTCATTTTGTTGTCTTCTTTGCTGGCCTTTTGTCATTACATGCGTGGAATACTGGACCAACCTTAAGTTATGTTGTCTGCCATAGGTGAGGTCTCTCATTGAGGATATAAGGGATGTAAGATTTCATAAAGTGCAAAGCAGCCTGGAGACATTTGATGGTCGAACATCAGCAGTACAAGTATGCTTTTTATCCTATCTATTCATTTGTTTGCTGGCAAAAGAATCTTTCTGTTTTCATGGCACAGAGGGGTATAATTTGCATAATTTTTTTTAGTTACTCTTATGGTGTAATAATGAAACTAAGTAGAAGATGTTAAACACATGATACCTGCTAATTACACCTATGGCGCTCTGGTCGTTTACACACATTCACCATCAATTTTTATCATTGCATTCATGACCCTTGGTCAAGATTCAACTAGCAGACTCAGCTTCTGGGAAAGAATGATCTTACTAATTGGCCTTGTTTCATCTTTATGTGGAGTAGGCAGTATAATGCAGTTCCTAGCAGACTGTCAAATGACTGTTCACTGCAAGATAATTTGACTATTTTCTGGATACATGGAAAACGAGCTTTTGAGCCTGTCAAAACTTATATGGCCTTTCAAATAGAACCAAGCCTTTTGCTGGGAGATGTATCATTAATCATCTGTTATGATGTTATAAAGTCAACAGCACAAATGATTTGTGTTGGCCTCAGTATACTTCTCATGCATCTCTGCAGCTGGGCATAGTCAGAAAAGAACCCATAAACAGCATAGAAGAGATCATACTCTGGTAGTTAAAATTAAGAGATCTTTTATAAATTCCCAGAATCATCAAGGTACATAAGATTCCACGGATGCGCCAGAATTTAAGTTTTGCAGGGTTTCTTGACAATAAGTTATTTTCTGCATGCGGCTCAATGAGCATTTCTCAACCCAAGGATTGTTATTCTCAAAAGTTTTCTGATATGACAGATAAAATCCTTATCGGCAATGGAGGTGAATATTGTTCGTCCCTTTGTTGCGAGAGCCCTACAGTCATTCCAAAAGCTTGATAGTCTGCTGCCGGAAACAGATTCCATGCCCAACAATCAACCACAAGAAGCAGATAAAGCCTCAAAAGGACGAGTATGTTCTTACTTGGTTTTCACCCTCTATGATATACTTGGTGCTCATGCTAGGTAGGTTAGTGCTGAAGGTTGAGACATCAGAATTGACCTGGTCAGATACATAACTGGCGTGGTAATTGGTGTTTCCTTTTTATGGGCTAAGAGTGTTAATGTCTTAAACCACATGCTTAGTTCTTGATCTTCCATGAGAAGGATCCCTGACAACATACATCTGGACAGAACCACATGTAGATGACAATCCCTAACAGAGTTTGTTTATCCATGATGCAGCGCGTGCTGCGGGGAAGGTGAAGGTTGTCGCCGGTCATCCTCATCATGTCGTTTCGTGGAAACGTTGCTCAAGCATGCAAGCAGGTCAGGAACTTGTTTTCTCTATAGAGGATCTGTGGAGCTTCTTGTTGTGGACTTTGCCTTTTGAGTGAGCTTTTGTAAGTTTTTTCATTCTAATCCCTGTCTTTAAGTACAATTCTGCTTTAATTCACAGCATTTGAAATGGAAGACAATGATCTTTACACTTCTATAGTTGTAAGTATCTAGATTAAATCAAACTTCGCCGGTAATGTTATCTTGGATCCACTCCCTCAAAGGTATTTTAAAGCTGTTGTAGGCTGTGGAGCAGTTACTAAAAAGTCATAGATAATACATTTAACGTTCATAGATGCTATAGCGAATATTAATTATTTGAGTAAAGCTGTAACAGTATTTTATGAGAGGTTATTAATTAAGACAATTCATTAAGAAGCATTAGAATAGATTCTGATATGTTTCATAATCAACTCAATAAATAAGTATGATTGCTAAGGCAATATTCATCATTTATATTATCAAACATTATCTGATAATAACAACACATAAATAATCGATTATAGTAGTTGATGTTTCATTATGCAAATTCGGTAATTTGTGACTAATATTAAATCTTAGTACTAAGGGGAAGGAATGGAATGGGTATCCCATAGATCTAGCTAAGGACTAGCATTCAAAAGCTTGGAATAGGCAATTCCTCCAAGATGGTCACCAAAACAATCCCATTCCTGCATACCAACTTCAATTTCGACCCCCAAAAAAAAAAACCATGATCTTAAATTCCTTTGGCAACGGCTATTGTGGCCACTGTTTTGGGCCACAGGCCCATAAGTTTCCGCCTCTCTTTTTCGTTCTCTTTAAATTTTATCTTTTTGAAATATGGAACATGGTTAATTTTCTTTGCCATAGAGGCCACGGCTCACTTAGTGGTGCCAATCCACGCCATGCTGTTGCGTGGCTCATGACACGGCCTATATCAAGCAAGTATCTCGAGCTTCAAATGGCTTATAGCAGGAAAATTGTCTAATCAGTCCTAAATTTATTGCACGGAGGTCAATTCAGTTTTAAATTATTCAATTTTGTCATTTCATTCATACACCTTTCTGTGAAATTTCAATGTATTCATTCTAGCTAGTTACATTAGTGGCCTAGTCATTGCTAGCCGTCCTAAGAGGATTTACCGGAGGGACTACATTAGAATTTCCGACGAAAGTTTAGGTCTCAATCGGCAAAATCGAAAAGTTCATGACTGAATTGGCATTCGCACAATATATTTAGGACTGATTGGATAATTTTTCCGGCACGTATCACGGTCCAATCCTCCACAGAACCAATAAAAGTTTCCTGCACACGTAGCTGCCAATTCATCTTCCTCGAAGGTTCTTGTAATTTAAATAACCAAAATGCAAATCAGGAACCAAAAGAACACATCAATAGCTGTCTTCTGCGCCTGTGGATTATTGGCCAATTGGGTTTGGTCACAGGATTGGTAAATGATATAGACTCCAACTCACAACCAACATTGAATGCTTGCCAAATGCTTGGCTCCTGCTTCAACCCAAAAGACCAATCTCGACAGACAGGGACCGTTGTGGGGATATTCACAAGATGCCAGTGCCACCATTCCCGGAAGTGCCCCTGGATATGGATTAGAGTAGAATAGAAGATGCTTCTTACATCCTTTTCCTCTGTCCCCATCCATCTGTTCATCTTTTCTGGAGATAAGATGAAGATGATCATCTCTTTCCCACTTGTGAAAAGGACATCTTACATATTTATAACTTATACAGCCCCCAGTTTCCTCCCATCTTCCTTTTTTTTTTTTTTGCATAGCAATTATGGAAAATAGAGTTTTGATCTGTGGAATTGCTTTATAATTTGGAGGAGGGGACAACTTCAGGGCCAGAAAGTCAAGAAAACCTTATCCAAAAACCTTTCACGGGGTCATCGGGTCAACCCTTCTTGGACCTTCTGCAAGTTGCCTTCACCTTTTAACCTCGCGAATCACGAACAAAAGTTGCTAGGCCCACAGAAGAAAGAAAGAAAGAAAGAAACCAGCCACCACCGCCAAGCATTTCAGATTTCAGCTCAACCCCGATCCCCAGCCAAAGCTTCATCTCGCCATCGATGCAAATGGAGTTCGTCTCTATTCATCTGTCCCTTCATACGTGGGTCGTGATCGATGTTTCTGTGGCTCCGCTGGATGTTTTGGTTGACAGTTGTCACTATCCCCCACCTCTCCGGTGGTCGCCCAATGTTTAAACTCCAAAAACCACACAATCCAATGTCTCCCTCTTTGTTCCCTAATAATGCAGTCTTTGTCAGGCGAATTAGCCCGCGGACATTTAGGCTGCGTATAGTAACCATTCTGTTTCGGAAAACTGATTCGGATTAAAATGATTTTTTCAGATTCTATTCCTGAATGAGTTTTAGAGAATCAGAATGCGTTTAATAATTGCCCAAAATTTCTGTTCCTGGAATAGAAACGCGTTTGATAACTGCACAAAATTTCTGTTTCAAAAAACTGTTTCTAATCATAATTTTTTTCATTTAAGTCAAATAATTATATAGTTACTTTGTAAAGTTTCATCCTAAATTGAAGACTAATTTCCAATGCACACTAAAATAATTTAAAATACATTTTTTTAGCATGTCATAAATGAAACACAAATTTTAATACATGACGTTTGAAGTTCGATTGAAATATGGGATAGTTCCCATATTAAGAATTCATTTTTTTTTCTTTAAATGTTGCTTTGTTCAAAATACATACAAACATAGCAGCTGAATTACCAAATTATCCACTGACAAAAAAAAAAAGCCAAATTATCCTCCTTGATACGAAGTACAAATCCTTCACTATCATTTTGCAGCTTCTGTCCTAAATCCAAGTAGGTGTTTGGCTCCAGCTCCACATGTAGATGGTCACATTTTGTGACGCACGGTTACGAGTATATGTGTTATCATTCACATGTTGGATGCCCTCATTTTTTGCGACATTTTTTTTTTTGCAGAAGAGTGAAATCTAAGAAATTTAGGCCCAAATTTATGAAAATGAGGTCAAACTAGCCTAATCTAAGCTTCTTCTATTTTTAGGGATTTTTTTAATTTTTTTATGATTTTTTAAAAATTTTCCAATTTTTTCATATTTTTTTTATTTTTTATTTTTATTTTTATTTTTAATAGGTTGAGAGAAAAGTGACGAGAGAACTGAAAGGGAAAAGTGAGAGATGTGAGACTTCATTCTGTTTTGTGATTCTCAAAAGTGATTCTTTTTTTCAGAACCACCTTTTTTTTTGTTCTGGATTTTGCTATAAAACTGATTCTGATTCTCTAAAACTGATTCTGGGAACAGAATCAGAATTAAAATTATTTGCGTTACCAAACATGATTCTCATTCTTTACTGTTCCGGAGAACAAAATCATAGAATGAGAATGGTTATCATATAGGCTCCTTAGGCTTCATTTGTTACGGAGAAAATGAATTTTTAGAAAGATATTTTTCTAAATATGATCGTTACGTTGTTTATAAAAAATGAATAATCGAAAAATATTTTCATCGTCAATTAAATGTTTAAGCATAAATTGTTGTCGACAATGAAATCATTTTCTCTTTATTAATTATTTTAAGCAATACAAGCGATCATTTTTAGGAAATTCATTTTTTTTTTCGCCAAACAAACGGATCTTAGAAGGAAATGGGACATTTTTGTTCTTTTAGAAACCCATTGTGCCCTCACTCCTTTGTTTTGACCTTTTCTTCCACCCACTAATTTAGTTTGCTAATGTTCTTACGAGCGGCGGCCAAAACAAATCATGACTATCTGGTAAAAATCACGACGGCAATCGACGCTTATGTCGTGGAATGCCGCCGGTGATGTCCCGCCGTTGAATGAGTTCTTGATTGTTTTTTTCGATTAGTTTCGCAATCATTTGATTCTCTTAATCGTAAATGGTTGGTGGGTTGGTCCTAGGTCGAGGTTTTATGCAACATGGGGCCGTGGGATTGTTCTTCCGGATGATCATGATTATGCATAATTCACTTTATTATTATTATTATTATTATTATTATTATTATTATTATTATTATTATTATTATTATTGTGTATGCTGTGCTGTTTTGGGTTCCACCTGCCCGGCTCTAGACATGTTTCAATATCATACACTATTAGCCATAAATATTTAAGCGCCTCATTAGCTCCTTTTACCCTTTTTTTTAAAGGGTTTTGGGCTGTTTCCTTTTTATTTTGCCTTTGATTGCAATATCAGGCCGAGGATTTAGCTAAACCTAACGGGATGTCCCGACGATCCCGATCATGCGATTCTGGGGGAAATCGGGTAGGGATCGGTCAGGAGTGGAACTGTTCGTGACGGTATCGTTAATTTCGCGATGTGACGAATAGTATAATTCTAATCAATTACCGAGGAGAAGTCTGGCAAACGATTCTCTTTGGACGATACTCACCTGCTTGTCTCGGTCCATTCGGGGCTGAACTTTATTTTATTTGGCCTTGGCCATAGTGTCAAGACTCGAGACAATTGACAAATGACAAGCTTAGGTGTATGAACTTGATTATGATTGGAATCCAAGTCAAGCAATTGCCCTTGCATTGTATCGTAAACATGCCATCATCTTTTACGTACGACCAAAAGTAATTGCGGAAATTAGTTTCCGAACTAAATACATCACCTGTTTAGTCTCAATAGCGATTTCTAAAACCCTTATGGAAAAAAGTATTTCCGTGGTAATTGATGTCTAATTACATATGTTTAATCTATGAAATAAAACTCGTGATTTCATTTTAATAATAATAACATAATTCGAAAAAAAAAAAGAAGAAGAGAGAGTCTGAAACAGTTAGAGCGCGAATGATAACCATTCTGTTTTAGGAGAGCTATTTCTAGCTAGAAATATATTTTTCTATATCTATTTCCTAGACGAGTTTCTGAGTAGAAAAATAGGTTTGATAATAACACAAAATTTATGCGCTCAGAACAAAAATTCGTTTGATAACATCACAAATTTTTTACGGTTGCCGACCACTGGACCTCGGTCGGGGACCAGAGCCCAGCGGACAGAGATCACGGCCGGGGACGCGAGAGAGGGAGTGAGCGATAAGAATAATTCTTATTTTTGTTTATGTTTAAGAAATAGAAAATTAGAAAATTTATACATCTCATTTCTGTTACAAATTTATTCCTAAGCTAAAAATTTATCTCGCAAATAGAAAAATAAAATAAAATTATTTTACCAAATGGATTTATATTTCAAATCCGTCGTCGAGGATAAAAAAACAAAAAAATAAAGTGGTTGTCGCGCCTTTTCTTTTCTATCCCCAATTAACTAATTTCTTTGTCCCATTCGCACTATGATTGGATTGGACTTGGAGGGCGCGTCGCCACGTGGGATGTGAAGATAAGGTAATGGCGGGGCCCACACGCGTACCATCTTCAAGAAAGGGCCCAATTGGCCGACCGTCCAATCATTATTATTTCCTTTTTCCGAAACTTAAAAAAAAAAAATTCTTTTTTATTCCGATTTTTCTTAAGCAGGGGGCCAAAAGAAAAATTGAAAAATGAAAAAATGAAAAAGGAGGAACGCGAAACTGAGAGCCGAACATGGCTGGTCTTCCTGGGGAAACGTGTGGCGAGCTGTCGTGCTTTTTTGTTTATTTATTTATTTTTATCTTTTTTCGTTTTATTGGGTGCGACCGATTTGTCGTGTTTCGCTTTATTGCGATGATATGGGGAAGGCGAAGGATGGGAGGCCGTTTGAGCCAGAAAAAGAAGAAGGGTAAGCGGTGCTGTGGAGTGGACCCCACGCCCCGTGAGGCGCGCCCGCGCCGTCCGATTATTTTCGACCGCGTCGCTCGCCGGTGGAAACATCTCCGTCGCTTCCAGAGTCTCCATTTTATTGGAAAATTCCAAATAAAGATCTGAAATGTTTTCATTTCCCTAAGGAAAAATTCAAAAAAGAGCCCCATGTGATCTCATTTTTTTCAAATAAGGATCAGAAATGGACTTTATTTCAAATAAGAGCCTGAAATATCCTCATTATCTCAAAGAAGGGCTTGAAGTAGCTATAGTTATTTCAAATAAGGGCCCGATGGCCCTCGTCGAGGCGCCGGCGACCCCGACGGCCATCGCTGCCTCCCCATTGACGTTGGGGCGGCGGCCAGAGGTGGGGAGGGCAGCCCCCTCTCGCTTGTATCTGCTACTTTTTTTTTACAGTTTTAGTTTTTTTTTTTGGAAAATCAAAAAAGTAAAAATAAAGAAAATGACGAAAATGCCCCTATTATGCCTTTTTTCGAGATTGATATGGTCACTTCAAGCCCTTATTTGAGACAATGTCAACTTCAGGTTATTTGAGAAAATGATGAGACTTGAGGCTCTTATTTGAAATTTTTCATTTTCTTAAATAAGAATATAAAATGAACTTTATTTCAAATAAAAGCCTGAAGTGACCATGACTATTTCAAATAATGGCATGACCTTATCGGCCGACTAAATATTCCGACCAGTTAAAGATATTTTCGTTAAAAGACAATTTTAACTTCAATTTTAAATAAAAATTATACTAAAAATTAAAAAAGCTAAAAGTTTTTAAAAATTCCCCCTTGCTAGTGGGGTGGCGGGGTCACCAACAACTCCTCTCCGACCAGAGGCGAGGGTCGCCAACCATCGCTGGCGTGACGCCCAACCGACGTTGGGACAGCGGCCACAGGCAAAGGGTTTGAGTTCTTTTTTTTAGCCTTTTAGAAAAAAATACAAAACGGGAAAAATAAAAAAAATTGTGAATGGCGAAAATACCTTTGACAAGCGGGTGAGGTAGGCTTTTTTTTAGACTGGCATGGCTATTTCAGAGCCTTATTTGAAATAATGCCTACTTTACTTCAGGTCCTTATTTAAGAAAGCCCTCGTATAGAATTTTCCTCTGTTTATTTGAGAAAGGAAAGGCTGTCTTGAGTAATTAAGATCATGAGGAAATTTATTTCACTTTAAATGATGATTCTACTTTTTCTTCGAATCTGATAACATATGAGAAAAAAAAAACTCATTTTTTGTCTCACTTTTTAGGACTAAGGGAGTTTCATAACAAGGTTGTGAATGCAATTGGACCCGTTTGCCATTATCCATTTAACCATTCGTATTTTTTATACGTCCATTTACTAGTTCTATATTTAGGGTGCATTTTTTCCATGAAAAATTTAAGATTTAAAAAATATTTTTTGAAAAATAATTGGTTATATTGCTTAGAAAAATTAATCAAGGAAAGCATTTTCATTTTCGACAATTATTTATGGCTAACTATTTTCGTGAGTATTTCAATTATATAAACGATTTTTTTTTAATTTTTTTTTTAAAATTTTGAATTTTTCATATAACAAACATCGGCATAACGAGTCCTCGAAAGCCAGTCATGTCTTCAATCATGAATAAGAATTGAAGAGTCAAACCATGCTCAGATAAAAGTCAAAAGCTGAAAGCTGAACTGTTTGGTCAATAAAGACAAATAATGCAGTGTGTATCCTAAGGACTTGCAATTTTTTTAACTTAGACATTGTGATTTTTTACGGTGTCACCTTTGTTTGACCCTAAACACTTTAAATTCTTTTTCAAAAGCATGACATTGACATGCAAAACTGAGGCAGGAAAAAAAAAGAAGAAATTGAGGCTGTTAAATGAATAGTAATTTTTTGAATATTGTTAACGAACTGCGGTCGAAACACTTGGCTAAACTCCGTTTATTTCGCAAAAATTGATTGATTTAAAAAATCGATAATAATTTATATTTAAATATTTTCATGAATGATAAAAGACATTTTTCGTTTAATCATTTTTATAAGTGATGTAATTGAAAATTTTCAGAAAAATATTTTCAAAATCATTCATTCTCTGCAAAACAAACGCATCCTAAATTAGAAAATATTTTCATTTTTAATGTTCTAAATACACATGACACGAGAAGGATAGCGCCTTGAAACTTACTAACCATTTTCATCAAGGTGTTACACAACAAAATCATTTTTTAAGTAAAAATTCTACTTTTGGTTCCTTTCACACGCTTATCTAATTAAGTCTCTATACTTTTTAATATGTGTAATCGAATCTTTCCACTCTCGCAAATTTCAAGATCAACTCGACCCGTCACCAAATTCGACCAAATTCATTCCTACCTGATTGTCGAACCATGCAAAATATGACGCACATAAAATATATGGATGCCCGCTCGGGCATGCATGGAAAAAGTCGGGTTAGTTCGGACAACATCGGAGCGCGATTTGAAGAAAAATCTTATCCACATCGCTTGCCATCCGATGATTTAGCTGGATTCCATGTCGAGGGACGCGACGAGAGAATTTATGGAAATGTAAAGTCTTATTCTAGTAACTTTGTTTTGGTCGAATTATTCTAATAAATTAAAAGTACGGAGACTCGATTTAAAAAAAAAAAAAGGGCGCGAAATTAATATAAGAAGGAAGGGTAGAATTTTTTGTTTTCAAAGGGAGGGGAAAATGATGATAAGTACCAGAACGAAAATTTTGGTCAAATTATTTTAGCGGTAAAGAAACAAAGCCGATTATTATATTCATTCAATTTCAATAATGACCAATAAATGGGTGACGTCACACGAAGCGTCCGTGTGGTGCACGTCACCTTCGCACCCCATTCCATTCAAGTTGGCTCCTCTCCCTGACTTGGTCCCCAAGTTTTTTTTATTGGCCCTCGAAATTACGCTTATGCCCCCAACCACTCTCATATTGACTATCTTGCCATCATCGTCTTGCAAGAAGGCTAATGAAATGATCCATTACACCCTTTCATCAAAGTGGTCACTCCCGATGGGTGAAATCCGTGCACGCATAATATTATGTTGGATATATTCATACGTTTTCGTCACACGATAAATCCGATTATTTTGAAAATTATGTTGCCACGCGTAATACGAAAATCGAAAGATCGAAAGCACATTAATAGGTGAAAATTGATTCGTAATTGATTGCCCTTTAAAAAAAAGGAGTATTTGCTTTCGTTATACATAAATGGGTCGTTCTAAAACGGCACACATGCAAAAGTAGTCTGCAAAGGGTATCATATATTCTCGGGATGCAATTTTAGTTGATAAACCGGTATTTCCCATGATTTTATCTTGGTGGTGTCGTTCATTTTATCGTATTCAATGATCTCGCACATGTTTGCTTTCAATTGGTATATCATATGCGGTTCCGGTTATTCAGTCGAGCCGACTCGATGGCTCTATATACACTAACAGCTTTCGGTTCGTCACGAACGACACGGTCGGTTGCCATCTTTGTTCGTGATTCGGTTAGGAGAGAATGTCGCTGAGTTTTATATGTGGTCCGCCGATCGCTCCATCTAGAATCTTTTTTTACCGTTTCTAGATTTTCACAGGAATAATCTTTGCACCTCTCGCATATGCTCGCGACAAAACCGGGATTAAAATCCCATTCCGAAAACTAACTCACGAATTTGAATTAAACCTCGTAACGAACCTGTCCGAAAATGGGGTCCGAATTCAAAGACGAATCGGGTCGCCTTATCCGAAAACTCGCTTAACGATGGACATTGAGGGCAGAACCGTCATTACGCCCTCCTCGCCTCACCCCCCCCCCCCCCCCCCCCCGGGGAAACTTTTTATATGAGCTGCTTCCTTTGGCCATGGCTTTTCACATTCGAGAAAAGAAGAAAGAGACTCCATTCCTCTCTCTCTCTCTCTCGATCGAATTCGTATTCCGTCGAGACGAAATCGACGAGAAGGGAATTTCAGAATAGAGAACTCGAGAATCATCGCAGTCGGTGTCTACTTTTCCTGAATTTGAAGCTGAATAAAGGCGAAAGAATTTGAGTTTCAGAATCCGCAATCGGAAATTTTTCTATTTTCTTCGACACAGAGGTCTTGGGTCAATTTTTTGTTGATCTCCGATTCCCGAATTGAGCTCCCCGTGGCTGAATTTCGCGGAATTCGTTCCATCGATCGCTTTCCTAGGGTTTTTCCCGAGAATTTCCCCTTTGGGTCGTTTTGTTGGTCTCCGCTGTCGAATTGAGCTCGGCATAACTGGATTGGCGTGAGTTCCTTTTTCAATCGATTGGCTTCTTTAGGGTTTTGTGGGATCTTTTTGGAGCGTCAATATGAATTCCTTGGGGATTTTCTGACGGTGGTCGGAAGGCGAGGGATACTGAAGCTAGTTGAATCGCCTTGCGACTCCGTGTGTCATGGATTGCACGGTGTGCACGCCGATCACGGAGAATTTTCTGTCGAGGAAAATTGGGGAACTCGGAGGAGGTTTTAGCCATGAGAGCGAGCACGACCTGGCGGTGATGGTGAGCGAGTTCCTGGAGAACGGAGGGAGCGGTGGAGCCGAGTCGTGGTGCAGCAGCGACAGTGACTCGGGGCTTTGCGATCTCGCTCAACTCGCTGACAACATCACCGTAAGTTCTGCTCAATTGTCGGTCTCTTTCGTGTTTGAGCGTTTGGATTGCCTTATTTGTGTGTTTTTTTCGTTGCTAACGGGTAAAGTTTTCTTCTTCTTTTTTTTTGCAAGTTCGAATGTGGTAGTTTTAGTTGATGTAGAAAGCTTAGAAGGAATTTCAGCTTGTTAAGCCTACGGCTTTTCTACGGTTCAGTTACTTCTGTAGCAATTAAGGAAAATAACAGAAAGGGGAAGAAAAAAAATGAAATAAGTTAGTGCATAAAATTGCTGCGTTGAGCCAAGGTGATTCTGTCGAGAGACCATCGAAAAAGCTGAAGCCAATTTAGTAATTTTGTGATGTGCGAAATTTCAATATTTGGAGGAATAACCTGTCAACTTTAGGTATTAGGTCGATCGTGCGAAGGATAGTTAAGCCCTGCTTCTCTTATGGAAAGTAGGTGAATTGGTGTGGTTTGTCTTTCTATTATGGAATGAAGTTGATTTTTTTGCAGTTTATGTCCCGTGTTATTTGTCTGGGGTGGTCCTTGGGGAAAACTAGGGTGGCAATCATACTTCTCGAGCCCTTTTGCACTTGCCATTTTGTTGGGTGTCCTTACGATCGATATGGAAACTGGCGGTATGCTAGGATATAGTGAATACAGAGTTTGTATGTTGTTGAATATTCGGCAGTTTGTGTTTTGGTGCCATGCGATAAATTGTAAATTGCTTCTGGATACAATTGGTAGATCTTGTAAGGACCTTAGGTCTCTTAGACAATGATTTTTCTGTGGATGGGATTTTTGCTAGCTTTCCTTTGGGCACCTTGAGTTAGATGTTTTCGCAATCTGTGCCTGGTACTCCCTTGAGAAGTATAATCAATAGTTCTGTTGCAGATTGTGAAGTGCGACTATAATCTTTACTCTTACCTTAAATAACCTCATGTTACTGTCCAGCTTTATGTCTTGAGTCACAGTTGATTAACTAATGGAAGTCATAATTTCTGTGGGTATTTGAATCAGTTGTCAACCTTGTTTTGACATGTTTTTGTGAGACTTCCATTACCAGTGCTGTCCAACATTAATTTACTGGAATGAATATTTACTTTAGGGCCTGATGGTGCATGGCTTGCTCTGTATACTTACTTTTTAATCGAAGGAGTGGTTTGGCAACTAAAAAAGTGAAAAGTCATCACTATGGAAGTTAATAAATGAATAGAGATGACTGGACTATGGTGGATTAGCTGATACTTGGCGTCATATTGGTCTAGTTGGAAATAAATTATCTATTAATAGCGCTGTCGGTCACACACTGATTGGATGAAATATGAGTCGCCTTCACCTGGAACTTGTGTGCATATTGAAGACCATCTTAATCACGTTTTTAGGATAATTAAGAAAATTTTGGTCCTTAGGGAATGAGAAGATCTAATTGCCTTTTGGATCGAAGTTCTTTGCGTGAGACACAAAACTGTTTCGCAATTGGGAAGGACATATAAGATAGATAGATCTCGGTCCACCCGAGAGTAAGGGGCGTGAGTCAGATTGCAAGATAGATTTTTCCTTTCTTACTCTTTGATCTGTTGTTATTTTCGCTATTCTGGTGTTTTGCTATACCATAAAAAGTCAAAATGCTATGGAGTTGATTCTCACTTGATGCCAATATGCCTTTTTGTCACAGTTCTCTAAGCGCAATTTGGATCAGTATGAGAGTGACTTGCAATCAGTGGTCCATTCGCTTGTGCTCTCCATCAATGAGATAGACCTTCAGTTTGTCAAGTCAGGACTGTGTAATGCTAGCTGCATTAGATTTTCTCTGGTTCAGCTTTTGAGACACTCGGGATATGATGCAGCAGTTTGTTCATCAAGATGGCAGGGTGGTGGCAAGGTCCCTGGAGGTATTAATTGATCTTTCTCTGCTCTTGAATGCATTTGCCAATACATTACCTTTTGTGTTGCCAACTCTTTCTTTTATATTTGATGCAACTGTTTCAGCATTGCCTTATGTCACACAATATATGATGCAGGGGATCATGAATACATTGACGTGGTTAATCATACCGGCTCTGGAAACTCTGATCGGTTGATCATAGATATCGACTTCCAAAGCCACTTTGAGATTGCTAGAGCTGTTGAGTCGTACGACAAAATATTAAAGTTACTTCCCGTGATTTATGTGGGCTCCTTAAGCAGGCTCAGTCAGTTTCTTCAAGTGATGGCTGAAGCTGGTAGGTTCTCGCTGAAACAGAACTCGATGCCACTCCCTCCGTGGAGATCTTTTGCATATTTACAAGCGAAGTGGCACTCGACCTACCAGAGACAGTTTGATGCAGAGAAGCAGAGCGGTATCCGCGGGAGCTTGTCGGAGCACAAGCAGTGCAGCGGACATTTAAAGAGGTTGCAGTCCGCTCTAGTGTCTCAGATGGAAGCAGACCGGCTGTTGAAGCCCAAAAGCGGCAACAATAAGAACCGGAGGCTGAAGGTCGATCGGCGGAGGCACTCCCTGTTCAGGACTCGTTGACCACTTGACCGGGGACCTTGTGTGGTTTTCATTCTTGAGAGAGAAAATATATTGCGGCTTTTTCGTTTAATTTTTTTTCCCATATAGTAAATAAGTGTGGACCAAAATGTCAAGATGGTTCATACAATATGGTGGGCGTGATAGGCTCCACCATATTATAGAGAGAGACTTTCATTTTTAAGTCGGCGTATAGTGCAATTTTCTTCCGGTGGAGAGAACAGCAGTGCTGTGTGGAGTTCAAGGTTCTCTCAGGTTATGTCACCTTTTCTTTTCTGTTTTAAGTTTTTGTAGTCCTTGCCTCTCTATTTTGTGGGCATGGCAAAAACCTCGCTTGTTTTTACACTCTCTTTGCGACATTTTATTGATTTCCATTTTTGGAAACAAAAAAGATCAGCGTAGTAGCTTTAGCTGCTGATTCTCTTTATGGTAACATATAGCTGCTGAGTTTCCTTCACTGAAGTGGGAATGAAGGAGCATACAACCGAATATCCGGCATTCAAATTCAAATTCAAATTCGCGGTAACATTTGCTATTCACGCCAAGTTCGTCCACCATCTTGATCGGAAAGATTGAAAATCGACTGGATGTATCACAAGAAATTCTTCTTGTGAAGCTGAGAAATCAACCGGGATGCGGAGGACGGTAGAACACCGAGGAGATTCGGCAAGCGATTGCATAGTCGTATGAGGTCCCTGAGGAAAAGCACCATGAAGGTGGCGGGTCGAGGCAGATTGATCTGCATGCCGGCAGTGCGAGGTGCGTGGTGAGACAAGGATATTCCAGTCGAGAGCCGAGGCCGTGGTGGCTGGAGCACAGACTATCTGGGTCAGCAATGAGGGAGTCAGTAATTGGAAAAGTTCCTTCTCTCCATTTTCAGCTCACATGGAATTTTTGTAAGAAGCAAACCCTCATTGACTTTTCGACCACCCCCCCCCCCCCCCCCTCCCCCCCCCACAAAAAAAAACCCATCCTTGACTGATCCCTGCGATTGCAATTTCCGTTAACGGGGCTATTTTTTTTTTTGGTCAAATGATGAATTCCGACGACAATTTGTCGATGTCGGCTAGGCCATGTCAACATCTTTAAGGTTCATTCCGATCACATACTCTGATGGTGTTGATGCCTCTTTTAGCTTGCTGTTCCCAATTCCCCGGACCACAGCGAAGGAAATAGATGATATTCCTTCCCTTCATTTGCTAACTCTACATTTTATTAAGTGGCGCAATGCTGCATGAGCCGGACTGAAATGGCCCGAAACTTCAGACCGGCTCGCGTGTAATGACACGTCATCCCCTATCATTTATCTTTTCGATAGAGTTTTACACCGGCCACGGAAGGTCCAGTTTGTGCCATAACTACTCCGCAGTTTCCGTGATCCAAAGGTCCGATATCGAAGAACTCTTCACCGCCGCTCCACCGAGATGTTAGCAGTCAAGAAATCTCTACGCATGAGCTATGTCGCAGTTAGGCAACGTAAAACGGGTCATTCAGAAATTGACGTGAAATCGAAGTACCTATCTGTTTCTTTCTTTGTTCTCTTTCTGTCTTCGTTTTTAGCTTTGCAAAACGGGACGCCGTGTGATTCGTGTTGAACAACAGAATTTTCCACGACTCATTTACTAGCGTTAAACTTGTGCCTCCGGCACGATGAGAATAATATCATCTATAGTTATTTCAATCAATTCTTTTTTTTTTAAATAAATTTTTAGCTATAACTTAAAAGTTCTTTTAGCAAGTATCTAGAAAATAAAAAACAAATAAAAATTAAGAGTTCATAATTTTATCATTTTTGTTCGAGAATATTTTTTACTTTGATAGAATGTATCACTTGTTTGAAAACATTGCCCAATATCTTTTTTTTTTTTTCCTGAACGAACATTTTCTAATAATCTTACCCTCTCTAAAAAAAGTTTGAGACACCATTTTTTTTTTTTTTTTTGGTTGAAAGACACCATTTGTTTAAAAGGCTTTGCTAACATAATAATCTTTGGGTGACTGTGAGAATCACAGTATGGTGTGAGCTACAAATTCTTAAAAGAGTGAATCCCATAACATTTTTTAATTGATTATTTTTTTTGTGACAAAAAATAGAATGTTAGCATAACAGTTACCAAAGACTGTTACATAATCAATTCACTTCTTTAAATTGATAACTTCCACATCAAAAACCCCCCTATAACTTATTTTTCATGGAAAAGAATTGCTACTGTCAGACTTGATAAGTTTGAAAATACTATATCACTTGAAGGATACTAGATCAACATATTAGCCGACATGATTTCGACCAAAATGTTAGTATTGAACAAACTTCGTTATTTTTGCGTCAAGGTCGACCATGTATTTTTAGGGAAGATTCCAAATAAGGCTTGAAGTGCCCTTATTTTCTCAAATAAGGATCTGAAATGGACATTGTTTCAAAGAATGGCATGAAGTGCCATCATTATTTCAAAGAAGAGCCCGATTAAGGGCATTTTCGTTATTTACCTTTTTTTTTTCCTTTTCCTTTTATGTTTTCTGATTATTTTTTCTTGTTTAATGTTTTTTTTGCCCTTCCTTTTCGCTGGTGGCTAGTCTTAGGTGATGGCCGGCCATCGCCTAGGGCAGCCCTCGCCAGCGTCGCCGGGGTGAGCTGAGCGCGGCCCTCGTCCGGATGAGGCGAGGGCTATCCTCGGCGAGCCAAGGGTAGCCCTCGTCGGCCTCGCCCGGGCAAGCCAAGGGCGGCCCTCGCTAGTGGCCAGCCAACCACAGGCGAGGAGGGGAAAAAAAAGAAAGAAAAAATAGGAAAGAAAGAAAAAAAAAGGAAAAAAAAAGCAAATGATGAAAATGTCCTTGGTCAAACCTTTCTTTGAAATAATTAGGACACTTTAGGCCCTTATTTAAAGCAAGCTCTACTTTAGGCTATTATTTGAGAAAATGAGGGCACTTCAGACTTTTATTTAAAATTTTTCATGTATTTTTATAGCATGTTGAAAAATTACTACACGCGAAGAAATTAAAATTAAATGCAAAAAATTATATTTACCTGTTATTTTTTACACACAGGATGAACACCAATACAAATATTCCATTTTCAAGTCAAAATCAATTTGTGTTTCCTTACTGCTTTATACCATGTCAATGATTGCTAATTGCGTACAAAACTATAGTTTTTAACCGACTACCAAAACCCAGTGGCCACGAAGGTGGGGAGTTCGATTCCCCATATTCTCAGGGTTGAGGACGAAGACGCGTGAGTAAGGGAGTAGGGTTTTGCAACTTGTACACAGCAGATGCACACACAGCGTGGCTTGTAAAATAGAATATGATACGATAGAACCAGAGAAAAAAAACTGAGTACCAAAAAAAGAAGAAGAAAAAATGCATAAAAGAGGGGGAAAAAAAGACGGCAGAAAAGTTGGACTAGGTGAACAGCGAGTATATAGGTAAAATTTTTTTTTTTCCAAAGAACCATAATCTTTCAGGAGAATTTCCTTGTAACTATATGAGATTAAGGTAGTGATGCAAAAATGGATTTATAAGTGTAGATAGGGTGCAGGCACATTTAATTCTCTACACCATGAACTTGAAAAAAAGGTCATATTTGGACCGTTAGAATTTTGACCCGCATCTTGCTTGATTCATAAGGCTAATAAAATATTAATGAATTCGAATAAATGATTACGCACTAATTAAAGAGAGTTTTCTTGTCATGAAAAAAAAATTCCAAATTGCTTGACAAGTTAATAAGAAAAGTCTTCAAATGAGCCGGCCCTAGTTTTTTCTCTCCCTCTCCTCTCCCTATTATTTTCACACCCTTTCTTCTTCAATCTCCATGGAAGGGGAGTTTGAGCTAGATCTCTCTCTTCCCTCTCCTTTTTCTTATGCTGTTTTGATTCTCTATTTCCTTTTCTTGGTTTCGTCCCGTTTGGGAACTTTACTCTTTCGTTTTAGTCTAGATTTGGAAGCGTCTCTCTCTCATTTTCGGGAAGATTTCTATCCCGATATAGTTTAGTTTAAGGTTTTTTGCATGTATGTTTTCGAGGTTTCGCTTTCCTCGAGTTTCGTTGGTAAACAAGTCCGGTTTCAAAGGAGATCAGAGGAGTTTCGTGAAGGTTTCACTCTCACAAGGGTCAGATCTGTGCTCGTTTAACCTTTTTAGTCTGCTCGGTGATGGTATTGGAGACGCTAAACCTAGACGCGTACCGCCGAAAGGCAAAGCCGTATCAACAGATGGAGATCTCGGTGTGTGCTCATTACTGAGGATGGATTCGTCGGCCAACGATTTTGGTGTGAAGAACTCACAAATGTCCTCGTTAAGTGGGTGAGCTATAACCTTATTCTGATAATTTCTCTTGTTATACGAAACTTGTTTTGTTTTGGAGTTATCTAGGATTTGTCTTGGTTTGCAATTGAACTAGGATGTTTCTCTCTTGTATTTCGAGGAAGTAAATGAAATGTCATTTTGACAAAATATAATACTAATAAGAGAACTCTTCACAGTTGACACCGAGTGATTATAATTATATCATGCCCACATCGGCATTAGTATATGAGCTTTTCAAGAACTAAAAAGTCATACGAATATGTTGCTAGCTATGTGACAGACTTCAAATGCATAGTGATAGCACACTTCGTAATGACAAATGAAGTATCGTAGTCTAAAGAGCGAGATAAAATATTTTGTAAATTTCTAATTTCTAAAGTGAAATACGAGAAAATTCTAAGAAACTAAGTAAATGATAATAATAATTCAAGGAGAATTTTATAATGCATGGAATTAGATTCGTCTATTATTCCATGTCACGTCTCTGATTACACGTTGCTCATGTTTGAGTTGTTGCATTTGTGGATTAAGCTAATCTCACCACAACTTCTTAATTAGTCTCTGATTACACGTTGCTCATGTTTTTAGACTATGCAAATGAGGTGATCGTGTACAAGAGCAGATGCCAGATAGTACTGTGCAAGCAACCGGCGCAAGTGAGGACATTTACACATGAAGTGCGTTTTAGTAGTCAGGTAAACGATGATGTCGCCTTTTATATTAATGGTTTAGCAATAATATAGAATGCGACAAGCCTTGAGAACTCTAATTTAAACAAATATTAAGCAGAATAATATTTGTTTAGCTCGCGAGAGGATTGGCTATGATCTAGTAAGGTTTTTTTGTTTCTGTTTAATTAAGCATAATCTTTGATAAACCTCCATGGCAACCGGATGAACAAGTCATCCTGTTTCCTGGGAATGATTTTGTAATGAAGCCTAGACCGTTACTTCCAAAAAGTGACAGCACCCTTTGCTTCGCATTTCTCTTAGTATATCGGAGTAAATATACTTTTATGTTTTGATAAACCTAGCATGACTCTTCTGCATATTATGTTTCAGACTCTTATAATTGTTGGTTTTCTTGGGGAAATTACCAAAAAAAAAAAAAATCATGAATCTATTGCAATTGTGTCAATTTAGTCCTAAACTTTTTTTTTGTGCAATTGTGGCAATTCATTCCATTCGGCCAATTTTGCCAAGGGCGGCACTGACGTGGACGCCGGCCGGCGACATAGTATTTTAATATTTTCTTTGAATTTTGTATTTTTATTACACTTTTTCTTTCTTTCTTTTTTCTTCCCTCTTCTTCCTCAGGCCGATTGCCAGACCTTGGCGATCGGCCAGAGGTGACGGCCGGTGAGGCTTGCCCTCGCCAGCCCAGATCTGGCCTTGCCCCTGCTAGATTTGGGATTGTGAGGCTCGACCACACCATGGGCGAGCGAGGTGAGCCTCGCCAGTCGCCAAACCTCGGCGACCTACTTGAGGAAGAAGAGAGAAGAAAAAAGAGAAAGAAAAAGAAAAAGAAAAGAAAAGAAAAGAAAAAAGAAGAAAGAAAAAAGAAGAAGAAAAAATAAAAAATATGAAAAATATTAAATATTATGTAGCCGGACGGCCTGGGCCGGCCAGCGTTCATGTCAGCGCCGATCGGCTAAAAATGGCCGAATGGACTGAATTGACATAATTGCAAAAATTTTAGGACTGAATCGGCAAAAAAGAAGAAGTTTATGACTGAATTAGCATAATTGCAATAGGTGTATGACTTTTTAATAAACCTATCATTACTCTTCGTATTGTGTTTCAGACTCTTATAACTGTTGGTTTTTTTCTATAGACAGAATGAAAAGTAGGCCTTGCGTTGACTTTCTCTTCTCATGGAATGGACCAATGTCAAATTTCATTGCCGACCAATCAAATTTGAGGACCGTCCGACAGTTTTAAAACTAAAAAAAAATGAAAACGAAAATCCCACCAACCAATAATTAGCCGGTTTGACCCCCACTTTGACCAACCACCAATGTCTCCCCACCGTCCTTTGGCACTCTATATATACTCCGGAATCCCATCTCTCCTCTCTTTGGCAACCCCAACCCCAAAACGCACCCAATCATGGCCACCCACCGCTGCCTCCTCCTCCTAACCGCCGCCCTCCTCCACCTCCTCACCACCGTGTCCGCCATCGGCATCAACTACGGCACCCTCGGTGACAACCTCCCTCCCCCTGCCCAGGTGGCCAACTTCATAAAAACCCAAACCATCATCGACCGGGTCAAGATCTTCGACACCAACCCGGACATCCTGCGCGCCTTCGCCAACACCGGGATCGCCGTGACCGTCACTGCCGGGAACGGTGACATCCCGGCCCTCACCCAGCTCGCCTTCGCCCGCCAGTGGGTCGCCATAAACATCGCCCCGTTCTACCCTCAGACCCGGATCATCCGCGTCCTCGTCGGGAACGAGATTCTCCACTGGGGGGATAAGCGCCTCGTCGTCAACCTCCTTCCCGCCATGAGGACCCTCCACAATGCTCTTGTTCTTGCCGGTTTCAGGGGCATTCAGGTTGGAGAGTCTCTCACATCTGTGTCGACAGAACTTTATTTTTTCCATGCATTGTTGTTTCCCATGCAACGTTGGGATATAGCTAATGTCTTGCATTTGTTCTCTGATCAGGTATCGACCGCCCACTCCCTCGGCATCCTCGAGGTGTCCGAGCCGCCGAGCTTAGGACGGTTCAGGCCCGGGTACACCCGGATCCTCGTGCCGATGCTCAAGTTCCTCCGAGATACCAAATCAGCCTTCCTGGTCAATCCCTACCCTTACTTCGGCTACTCCCCTCAGAAGAATAACTACGCCCTCTTCAAGCCTAACCGAGGCATCTACGACAAGTTCACCCGCATAACCTACACCAACATGTTTGACGGCATGCTCGACGCTGTCTACTCGGCGATGAAAGCCGCGGGCTACGGCGACGTGCCGATCGTCGCAGCGGAGACTGGGTGGCCCTCCCTCGGCGGCCCCGGCGAGCCGGCCCCGACCCTCACGAATGCCATGTCATACAACGGGAACCTGTTGAGGCATGCCTCGTCGCGCCGGGGGACGCCCCTGATGCCGAACCGCAGGATAGAGACTTACATCTTCGCCTTGTTCAACGAGAACCAAAAACCGGGCCCGATCGCTGAGAGGAACTTTGGGTTGTTCTGGCCAGACTTCTCGCCGGTCTACAAGATCGGAATCTTGCGCAGTGAAAGGGTATGTCGAATGGTACAATTGCATGGCATAGTCATAGGTTTTGTCTTTGTATCCGTAGAAGTCTTCTAACTTTAAATCCCGCTTTCATCTGATAATTTCGACTTTTCAAATGACGTAAAGAGTTCGGCAATGAATAGAGTCACAACATGCAACTGATATAACAAGTCAGAACTTGCCAATTGCATGTTACCTAATATCTGCAAAACGTTAATACACCTTATTAGAAAATGACTTTGCTAGTATAATAATTTTTGGATGACTGTGAAAGTAATATCATGTCGTAGGCCATAAATTCTTGAAGGAGTGGACTCTACAACAACTTTTCATTATTTGTTACTTGTTTTTCTTGCCCAATACAAGTTATTAATCTCATAGTGGATTAAAAACAGTCACATAATCATTTTTGTTAGAAAATCCATCCACCGTTATTAGAGCATTTCTAATTTCCAAGAACTTATTCCATATAGCAACAACGCGGAGCGAGAGGCAAGCCCAGGACGCCTGTGGGCAGGGTCAGGAGGGCGCCCCGCAGGGGCGGCGGCAAGCAGTGGTGCGTGCCGAAGCAAGGCGTGAGCGATCAAGCGTTGCAGGCCAACATAGACTACGTGTGTAGCGTCGGTGTCGACTGTCGGCCCATTCAGGCCGGTGGGCCGTGCTTCGAGCCCAACAATGTCAGGGCCCACGCTTCTTACGTCATGAACTCTTTCTACCAGACCAAGGGTCGCCAGGCGTACAACTGCGATTTCTCCGGCACCGGCGTGTTGACCTCCGTCAACCCAAGTGAGTGCCATATTATTCTCCATCTTTCATTAACTAAACAGAGAACAATAAGGAATGTGGCCGAAAACAGAAGAAGTGAACAAGTATATTTATACTCATACCATTTTGGACTCTCTCTACACAGGTCATGGTACATGCAGATACATATGAGAAATCGGAAGTGCGGAGACGACGGCAAGACCCGCCAGAAACTGCGAGGGCCGTCTCGCCGACCTTGTAATGCCAAAGAATTAATTGAGTTCTAACGCAAATGATTCTACTATACTTGATTCATGATCATATATTCTTTTAATTCGATCTTCGAAAATGCTCGACTTGTGAACGATATCTCAGAGAAGCAGAACATTTTATGCGGAGCTAATTGAATTGTATTGTTCTACTCTGTATCTTGATTGATCAGTCCCTGCTCATGATAAAAAGAGCAAGTTGTGTGTAGATTGAACCTCTTCACTCAGTTTGAACAGACCTAAAGGTTCTCAACATGCTTCATGTAACTTTATTAACATACTATATTAATGTCAATTTGATGTGACCAAGCTAAAACTTCATTCATCACTCCATGGGGCACCTTTTGCTATAAGGTTATGCCTTTCGGTTTAAAGAACGCCGGAGCTACCTATCAGAGGGCTATGGTAGCACCGTTCCACGACATAATGCACAAAGAGATTGAAGTGTATGTGGACGATATGATTGCAAAGTCTAAATCCGGAGAAGACCATGTTTTGGTACTTAGGAAGCTATTTGAACGGCTCCGCAAATACAAGCTCAAGTTAAACCCCGCTAAATGTGTATTCGAGGCAAGATCTGGAAAACTATTGGGGTTCATGGTGAGTAATCGCGGAATTGAGATTGATCCCCCCAAAATTAAAGCCATTCGTGACATTGCCACTCCCACAACAATTAAAGATGCGAGGAGTCTATTGGGGAGGCTGAACTACATTGCTAGGTTTATATGCCAACTTTCTGAAGTAGCTAAACCATTTTTCAAGTTACTAAAGAAAGGCGCCAAAGTCAAATGGGATTCGGAATGCCATCAAGCTTTCGAAAGGATCAAAGAGTATCTGATATTACCGCCGGTCCTGGAAACCCCGATCCCCAGCATTCCTCTGACCTTGTATCTGACGATTTATGATGAGTCGTTGGGCCATTGCTTGCCCAAACAAACCCCGAAGATGGCAAAGAGCGAGCAATCTATTATTTGAGTAAGAAGTTTACTGCATCAGAGGCCAAATACCCAAATGTAGAAAAGACTTGTGCGGCATTGGTGTGGGTACTCCATCAATTAAGGTAGTACACCCTTCATAATCATATTCAGTTGGTTACGAAGAATGATCAAATACCTTTTAGAAAAGCCACCTCTAGTTGGAAAGCTGGCTAAATGGCAAGTACTCATGTCAGAATTTGATATTAGGAGTTCAAATCAGAAATCTATCAATCAAGGGAAGAGTCATCGCTGACATGTTGGCTGAAAACCCTCAAAGGGATGTGAATCCTAATGAAGAAGCTGAAGATCGCATCCTGGTACTATTAGAAGATAAGTGGACCATGTATTTTGATGGTGTTGTTAATCTGGCGGCATCGGGTACTGGGGCAATATTAATCTCCCCAAATGGTCAACATTATCCGGTTGCTGCGAAACTGATATTCCTCTGCACCAATAATATCTCAGAACATGAAGCTTACATCCTCGGCCTGCAATTAGCCATTTCTATGGAAGTGCGCAAGTTACGAGTCTATGGAGATTCTATGCTCATTATCCTCCAAACTCAAGGAGAATGGAAGAAAAAGATTCCAAGCTCATCCCATATAACGAATTTCTAGAAGAGTTGTTGAAACAATTCGACGAAATCTCTTTTGAATACCTATCGAGAACGCAGAATCAGTTTGCTGATGCTCTGGCCACACTATTGTCTATGTTGCAAGTGACCGATGGCCTTGATATTGAGCCATTGAGAATTGATATTATCAGTCAACCAGCTTATTGCGTGGCAATTGAAGAAGGATTCGACGATGAGCCATGGTATCAAGATATCAAAACCTAACTCTTAAAAGGTGAGTTTCCTCAAGGGTGTCGGGTCACCGATAGGAAATATATAACCAAGATGGCTTCCAAATTTTTCCTCAGTGGTCAGACTCTATACAAGAGGTCCTTTGATTCGGTCTTGTTAAGATGTGTGAACACCAAGAAAGCCAATGTACTCATGCAAGAGATTCATGAAGGAGAATGCGGACCCCATATGAATGGCCATCTCCTTGCCAAGAAGATTATGAGACTTGGTTATTACTAGTTAACCATGGAGTCAGCCTGCAATCAACATGAGAGATCTTGTCACCAATGTCAAGTTTATGGCGATAGGACCAATGCACCTCCAAATGAGCTTCATCAGATGTCCGAAGCTTGGCCTTTCTCTATGTGGGGTATTGATATGATCGGGCCAATCAATCCAAAGGCTTCAAATGGACATCGCTTTATTCTCGTGGCAATTGATTACTTTACAAAATGAATTGAGGCCAATTCATACACCAATGTCATAGCGAAGAGCGTGGCGAGGATCATTAAGCAGGACATTATCTCTAGATATGGGGTTCCCCAAGTGATCATTACAGACAATGGATTGAACCTGAATAACAAAATTGTCGATGATTTGCTGAGCCGTTTCAAGATCCGACACCTCAATTCATCTCCCTACCGCCCACAAATGAATGGAGCTATGGAAGCGGCGAATAAAAACGTCAAGAAGATAGTATCTAAGATGGTGGAAAACTACCGTGATCGGCATGAAAGATTGCTTTACGCACCGATGGCGTATAGAACATCAATTCGAACCTCAACCGGGACAACACCCTATTCTTTGGTGTATGGTATGGAAGCGGTCCTACTTGTGGAAATTGAAATCCCGTCATTATGAATTTTGTCCCAAGCTAAACTCTCAAAGGTCGAATGGACCCAGTAGAGGCATGAACAGTTAAATCTAATCAATGAAAAGCGATTAAGAGCCATTTACCATGGTCAGAGCTACCAGAAGAGGGTTGCTAAGTCATTCAACCGGAAGGTTAAGCCCCGGAATTTTGCAGTTGGAGATTTGGTTATAAAGAAGACGTTTCCGAATGCTTCACATCCCGGGGGCAAATTTACTCCGAACTACAAGGGTCCCTATGTAGTTAAGAAAGTCCTGATCGGTGGAGCCCTAATCCTTGTAAATATGGATGGGGAAGAGTTGACAAATCTTGTAAATACGGATGCAGTCAAGAAGCACTATCCTTGAAATGAAATTGAAGTCCTGAATGGCAATTCCCCTCCCCAATGGAGTCTGCATCCTCTTTCCCCAGCAAGATCCGAGTCACATTTAAGACATTTGCATACATTTCATGCATACATGCATACATGTGCATTTTCTCTCTCTCTTAAAGTTTCAGGTTCCAAATGGAGATCCTGGAGAGGAGAAAGACAACTTCGGAAAATCCTCAAAGTTCGAATAATAGAGGAGACATCCAGAATTCATAGGAGTATTTACAAAAATCGATGGGTATTGGCTCGAACTCTTCGAAATTAAAATCCCTTATTAATTAGTTTCCTTTGTATCCCCAAGGAGCGCCATCACTGAAGTACAGATCGGCACCAGTAGGTCAGGTAAGTAGAGTATTCCACCCGATTCCGAAGATCAAATCACTCTTAGAGTCTAGGAATCTTTGGATCTTAAATCTCCAACTGGGTATTATTGCTATCAAAACTCACTTCATTTTGTGCCCAACCTTCAAAAGGCTATTGAAGCTGTCCAAACACATCCAGACATACATTTGTGCCAAAAATCTTCACGGGTAGTTAATTTTTTTGAAGAAAAACTCAATCTCCTAAACCCAAAAATTGATTTGAGAAGATAGCGAATTGAATCTAAATGGTTCTAGATCGAACTGGCCAACCTTCCCTTTTTATTTATCCGAATGGATCGTATCCAAATGGCTACGGATAGAATACGTCCGGGTTTGGGTTTAGGTTTTTACTTTACCCCTTAATGAATCAAGTTTTCGGTCATGGGGAAAGAGTGCCGCAAAATCAATCAATTGACTATCAAAGCGAAAAAACGATATTCATATATTAAGATGTAAAGCGTTCCAAACGACTCCAGGCTGCGGAAGAAATAACATGGCCGGTTGAAGGCAATACACCAAAGCAACAATCGGAGCGTTTCCACCTTGATAGTCAATTGAAGGTTTTTGTTGAATCGGAAAAATTTGAACTTTTTTGTTTTCGATTGTAAATCAAACAAGTTCCCAATCAAACAAGCATTGACTCACAATCAAAAGTTTAAGAAAATTACCAAGCTGGAAAATTCGTTCAAAATCAGCTCTGTTTGGCCTTGATTTGCAGCGAAAAGGAACCCCGAACAGCAAGGGATCCTCCACGAATCTGCAAGAATATAGCACCAGGCAACTACGGAATCTCCAGGACTTGACCAGCAACGTCAAACAGTGGTAGCTTCTTGGTGTGTCTTAGTGAAAGGTTATTCGGCGTGAAGATTGCACCGAACGAAGAAATCTGCTGCCTTCGTTGGAGTTGTCAACCACGTAGAGGAAACAGCAAACTAGGAATGTCCACTATGGAAGAAATCACAAGGGAGGTGGTTCAGGAGACCACGTGCACAGATTGAAGTCTGGGAATCCTCGAAGAATTCACACACCACCTTGAAACTCTCAATTGCTCAACCAAATCCTGTCTTTTACTTCAATCATGTAACCCACACTTAGGAACGACGCAAAACCGGACGATGGAATCAGGGCATCCACGATTTCATCATCTAGAAGATCTCAAGCATCTCTGATCAGTAACGCCGTTGGTTCGGGCCTTCTGCTTTGCCAACGGTGAAGATGTGGTCACGAAGTGCTGTGATAGGCGATACACCAACGGTGGACAGCGGTGTGTGAAGCTCGGCTGCGAAAGGGGAGAGCTTGGACGGAAGGGCTCTTTTTTTTTTTTGCTCTGAAAAATTCTGAATCCTCGTGTCCCCTTTCTAATGAAGAGCCGACGTGTTTATATAGAGTTAGACTAGTCCTAGTCCTAGCAAGAGTAGAAGTTATTATGGATCGTTAGATAGTCCTAGCTAGAGTAGGATTAACTTAGGGCCCTTAGATTAGAAATTCTGAATTTAGGAGTTTTAATTACTTAAAACTCTTAATTTTCAGAATATTGAAGAGTCCCAACGAATAAAAACTCCTCAAAAAATTCGGCCATGATGAAGAGTGAAAGTGATCATGGTTGAGAGTAAGAGTGATCATGAAAGTGAACGTGATCATGAGAGTGAATGTGATCATGACCGAATTTTCTACACTCGTGGGCCATTTCGGGCTCGTTCCATCAGTCTTTTCGAATCGAGCCTCTATCAAATCGATTAAACCTTTTCTAAACTTAGCTATTCAAATAGATTTAATCAGATTCAAAACTTGAACTCCAACAATCTTGGAATTTCCAACAACCCTGGAATCTTGGGTTCAATCAAGCTCTGAACTCTGAGCTCCAATAATCTTGAAATTTTAAACTCCCACAATCCTGGAGATACCGGCTACAATAATCTTGGAATCTGTGCTCCCACAATCTTGAAAACTTCGGTTCACACCCTCAAGCCTTTAGCCGGAAATTTGAGATGAGTCTCTGTCTGAATCACTTGTCGATTCAAGCTCGTCCTCGCCGTTGATGCAAATGAATGCGAATGCAATGCATGGGTGATTCGATTTGATTTTTTTGGTAAGAACTAAGATTAGTTCTAATTTTATATGCAAATGATAATGACTGAAAAGGTAAACCAAAATTTAGGTGTCAACAGGGGGCGGCAGCGACAACTCGCTCTTTTTTCCTTTTATAAAATTTAGTTTATTTTTTAATTTAATTTAACTTAACTAATATGTACAAAATTTATATTAAAAAATTAAATTTTAACCAAAACGACGTCATTTTGGACTTATCTGTTTTGTTTCAGTCATGTCAGCACTACGTAGGAGATAGAAAGTAATGAAAAAAAATGACATGTCAGCATTTTCGTTAGCCAAATTGGACGGAATTAATGGAAGGACTCAGTTGCATCAATTTGACAAGTTTTAGGACTTGATTGCACTTTCTAAAAGTTTTAGAACTCAAATGCACTTTGATAACAAGTTTTAGGACTTCTCTTGAACGTATCCCAATTTTATTTTATATTCAAGATAAGCACAATTTTAAAAAAATACAAAAAAGAGAAAAAAGCAGGCGAGGGCTTGCATAAAATTCCAATTTTCAGTTGTTATATCCTTTCTTTTTATTAAAAAAAATCAAATTTGAACCAAAATGACGTCGTTTTAGCCACATAAGCACCACATAGAGTAGGAAAAATAATAAAAAAAAGCCACGGTAGTAATTTTCAGTTAATCGAATTGGACGAAATTTACGAAAGGACTTGATTGTACCAATTTGACAAGATTTACGATTTAATTGCACTTTTTGAAATTTTTAGGACTAATTATTTCTTCGTGACAACTTTTATGACTTTTAATGCATTTATCCCGAATATTAATGAGAAGGAGAGGGAAAGGGGTGTTTTGATTTTGCTTTTGCTTTTTTGATGTTGTTGGAGTTTCCTTTGTAGTTGGGTGTTTGAAATGCAGTGGGAGCATTTTGAATCAAAGTGGCAATCTCGTAAATAGACATACAGTGCTAAATGTAGTCTACTGACAAAACTTGTGTGCAAAGTGGTTTTGTTAAGAAAGATGAACTTGATTTTGGAATTTACCCTCCATCAAGGATGATAAAAAATTATGATTGCCCTTCTACAACTTTGAGGGTTTGTGTGCACATTTGGGGTTACTCAATCTTTCTTTTTCTGTCTTTTTCTTTTTAATTAAGCAGTATGCCTCGATAGGTTTCGGATCGTTAAACAACTCAGATCGCTAATCTCATGAATAGAACAAGATGCTAAACTAAAGTCTGGTGGAGAGCCAAACTCGAGATTGTGTTAAATTTAATAAAGTAGAAACTGACGCATGCGACGCGTCTAATGGTCGCATGCCTAATTAACATGTACATAACCGGAGTTTAACCACTAAGCAAAATCAAGGACCTTCAATCTCTCTATACTTTCGACCCAAAAGAAAAATCTCTATCTACCACATTGACCGATGGTATTTAGAGATCGTCTTATGAGATGCAGGAAAAAGAATTGAATATTTAGTTGCAGGCGCCGAGAACAGAAAAAAAAAATGGAGAGAAATAGGGCAAAAATTGAAAACATGGGAAAAAGCGCCCACCGTGGGGCTCGAACCCACGACCACAAGGTTAAGAGCCTTGCGCTCTACCAACTGAGCTAGACGGGCTTTTGCATTAAGCTGTCGGAATTATAATATTTATAGAATATTTAAGCATGATGTTACTATAATGGAATCATTAAATGATGTTATCTTGTACTCACATAAAAAAAATTGGAACACAAGAAAATATTAAATATTACTGTAGGACTATTGAAATTATAAGAAAATCTATAGGATAATTTGTATCTAATAAATGTTTTCCGTTACTAATTCGAGCTATCTAATGGGAAATCGCAGGGATATTATACTTATTTATGCTATCTAATCATATCTTGGGCATAATAAATTATTCGTGACATGTTACATCATTAATTAAGACGTGAAATGAATTCAGAATTGAAGTATTTTTAGCCGAGTATAATAGGACATGTGTATTATACACGTACAACTCGGTTCACTCTCATTTTCCAAGAATTCAACAAATGTATGGAAGACGGAAGTATTTCTCAAAATCTTGTACTCACGCGTAAAGGTACATGTATTTGTGAATTGGTTATCCTTATAGAAAATATCCCCATAGGAATTTGATAGTAACAAAAGTTCATTTAAGTGTGCAGGGGTTCATATTTAAATCATGCAAAAGCTAGGTTCAGATTCTACATGTACATATTATACAATGTCCGGAAAACAACAAGGGTGTAGAATCAAACTATGTTCTGCAATATAGTCGAACTATGCCAACGTAGACTTTCCAAAAATATATTGGACGACTATTGGAGTTCCTAAATTTAAGACCTATCTCATAACAATATTAATACTCCAAAATCATTCATGCAAAAAAAAAATAAAAAATCACGGACCAATTTGCTCAGGATGTTGGTGAAATGACGTGATCAAAACTTTTAATTAAGAGAACATTCATTGCTTTTATTATTAGCTCATTTTACGTGTAAGAGCAGAATTTTTCATTGGGGTTGATCTTACGAAATTAATTTGTCTTTTCTTGAAAAACCAATTCATGCCCTCTCCTCAGTTGCTTATTTGCGGGAGGAATTACCAAAAGAGTCCTAAACCTATTGCAGTTATGTCAATTTAGTTCTAAATCTTTTGCATTTGTGCCAATTCAGTCCATTTGACCGGCCGGCGCTGACGTGGCCATTTTAATAATATTTTAATATTTCAGCCAATTTTTAGTAATATTTTAATATTTTAATTTTAATTTTTTTGTTCTTCCTCCAGTCGGACGCTGAGCCCAATGATTGGCGAGGCGCTTGTGCGAGGCTTGACCTCACCGAAGTCCGCCTCTAGCCGGTGGGCGGGCTCGGCGGCCGACTAGAGGAAGAAAGAAGAAGAAAAAAAAAAGGAAATTAAAATAATCAAAATAATAATAAATTCAAAAAATATTAAAATGTTACTAAAAATTGGCCTCGTCAGTCCGACCAGCCAAATGGAGTGAATTGACACAAATCCAAAAGGCTTAGGAATGAATTGGTAAAAAAAAAAAGTTTATGACTGAGTTGACACAATTGCAATATATTTAAGACTTTTTTGATAATTTTCCCCTTATTTTTGTGTTTGCAGGTGGATCGATTCCCGATCTAGAAGGGGGAGCCAACCCTATGACTTTAGGTTTCTAAGTTTGGAATCGGGAACCCTATCGATCGGTTTTGGAATTGGTCCTGAATCGGCCAGTTCCGTTCTGGTTCCCGTTCTTTGGAACAAAGCACGGATTTGCTTCCTCTTTTCCCTTCTTGTGTTCCTCCAACTCACACCCCAATTAGGCCTCACAGAAAGATTCAACATAGAAAAATGAGAAGCCGACATGGAGAAGAAATTACCTTCTCCTTTTGAAGATTGAGACATTGAGGGTCAACTTCTTTTTAGCAGAAACAAAACAACAAAGGTGGGATTGAAGCAGCAACACCAACACGAACAGCTAAATTGGTGGGGTAAGTTAAGGAGGCTATGTCTAGCTAGCTAAATTTACAAAACATGTTAATAGGTTTTAGGTCCTGTTTTTTCATAATAAATGATTTGAAAATTATTTTCCTAAAAACGATCGCTTATATCACTTATAAAAATAAATAAACGAAACGTATTTTAATCGTTCATGAATATATTTTCACATAAATTATTAGTGATAATGAAAAAATATTTTTCATTGACTAATCATTTTAAGCGAATACAAGAGATTATTTTTGAAAAATTTTATGCAAATTATTCATTATTCGAAAAAAAAAAAACAAGGAGCCTTAAACTCTTTTTCTAGTGATTTTATCACATTTCCCAAAATTCCTTTCTGTGATATTTTATCCACTCAGTTGACAACAAATCCAGATCATATTTTAAGATGTAAATATATGCTCGATGTAGGCAGAATTACGTTAGAGGACCTACGAGAAAATTGCCAAAAAAGTCCTAAATCTATTTCAATTGTACCAATTCAGTCCTAAATATTTTTTTGCCAATTGAGTCCTAAACCTTTTGCATTTGTGCCATTACAGTTCATTTGCCAGCCGGAGCTGGCATGGATAATTTTTAATAATATTTTAATCTGTTTCCTATTTACTTTTATTTTTCTTTACATTGTCCTTTTTTTTTCTCTTTCTTTTTGTTTTTCTTCTTACTGTGGCCAGCGAGGGACATCGGATCTCACCGGCCACTGGGCGAGGGCCGGCGAGGGCTTCGCTGCCCTGGCCCAGGTTGGGCGAGGCCATCATGGCCGTGGACGAAGGTGGCCTTGCCCGCTGCTGGTGAGGCAATGGCCGCCTTCACCCTCGGTTGACGAGGCTGCCGTCGCCAGCAGCTAGCGATGGCTCGCGGCCCTCGCCCAAAGGCCGGCGAGCTTCGGCGACTCTTGCCAACCGCAATAGGAAGAAAAACAAAAAAGAAAGAGAAAAAAAAGAAAAGAAATATTAATAATTGTCAACGTTAACGCCGTCAATGCCACTTCAGCACCGGCCATTCAAATGGACTGAATTGGTATAAATGTAAAAGGTTTATGTCTCAATTGACATTAAAAAAAAAAAAAAGGAAATTTAAGACTGAATTGACACAATTGCAATAGATTTATGACTTTTTAGGTAATTTTCCCAAGGACCTACTAGTTTTTAATTAATGCGAACCAATATCTTAAATGCAACATGTCAACGTTCTCCATCAAACATGACTAGAGTTTGGTAAAAAGAAGAGATAAGAGAGTTTGAGAATGTATAAACAAATTAAGTCTGACCTCATACTCTTAATTCCCTTTTGACCACTTATTTGGATGCTCTCGACAATATAACATTATCTCAGACAATGCTTTTCTAATTAAATGAAAATCATCCTAATTAAACATCATAATAGTCTTTCTAATTTATTTGCACATTGCATATTCAAAATCTTACATCGTGCTCTTATTTCCCTTTTGATCTCTTTTTTTGGATGCTCTCAACAATATAACATTACATCAAACAATGCTTTTCTAATTAAATGAAAATAATTCCGCACCAGTAATTAAAATAAAATATCATCTCAATCGTTTTCGAAGTTGAAATGCAAAAACAAAAATTGTAGATCTTTAGATAGATTAATGCAACACGATCTTTCTAAATCTATTTACGCATTACATATTCAAAATCCACTTTTTAGGGAGTAGTTGGTCTCTCTTCGAGTAATGGAGTGGTTGGCTCGGCACTTGTTATTTTACGTGCATGAAAAGACTCTCTTCTTCTTCTTCTTCTTCTTCTTCAGATGTCCCCATTTCATTCCCCTAATTCATCGTCTTTGCCATGCCGATCCTCGTGAGCGACAACATGGGAAGCTCTTTCGACGAGTTCAAGAAGCAGGCCTCTTCGTTTCTCAAGGAAAAGATCGTCAAGACCGTGCGCCTGAAGCTGACTGATGTTACACCAGCTGAAATGTAAATTCAACCGTCTATTTTCACTTGTTACCAGCAATTTCTGAAACTTTAAATCTACTTCTGTTGCGTCCAGTTCTCGGTTGGAACTAAACTATGTATGGCTTGAAATTTTCTCTTCGGCGCAATTGGATTTGGTGAGACAGTTGGAAACCAAGAAGAACATGTCGAAAAACGAATTTTGATCTAGGGGAACTTTTGTTGATAGCAGAAGCCAGAAGGGGATATGACATACAATTCATAGTTGAATATGTAGTTAATTTGATTCATTTAACAAAGTATATGAATCGACTTCAGAAAAAAGAGTTGTGGACATTGTTTTCGGTTGGGGTCGCTGCTCCATATGAATGAAGCTTCTGATAGCCAAACCGGTGCACGTTTGCACGCTCTATTTGATTTTGTAGTGATGGTGTAGATTTGTGTCTCGTCCCTTCTAATTCGATCTAGATTTCTTGTAAATTGAGCGATCGATCAAATGTTCCGATGATGCCATTGTTGCTATTTTACGAGCAAAGATTGGTCGAAATTTTGTTGTTCCCCTAAGCACCAGCGTTCCCTCTTTATCACACCTGAGTTTCTCACGTTAGTTTGCTTCTTGATGTTTGAATCCTAAAGATTGACAGAAGAAGCTACAAACGGAAATCCACGGCCGCCGGACACGCGCAGTATGGCCATTATATCGCACGCCGCGTTCGAAGTGGATGATTATTGGAGAATAGTAGAGATTCTGCACAAGAGGTGTACAATTAGCCCTTCATTTTGACCTTTCTTTACAAACTCACCGTTATCAATTTGATTTACATGTCAAATGAATAGGTTGGTGCAATTTGATAGAAAGAACTGGCGAGTCCCTTACAAGGCTCTGACGGTGTTGGAGCACTTGCTAACCCACGGACCACAACGTGTGGTTGAAGAGTTTCAAACCGACAAAGATGTCGTCAAGGAGATGAAAGACTTTCAATACGTTGATGAGAAAGGGTAAGTGAAGGAAAAAACGAGAGAGATGCGTTTGGTAAGATTGATCGATGTTCGTGATTAGCGAACTCGATGTAATTCCTCTACATCTGATTTCCAGATTCAACTGGGGTGCGAGAGTCGGCGGCTTGTCCGGGAGAGTACAGAACCTGCTGGACGACGATGAATACTTGAGAGAAGAAAGAGCGAGGGCACGCAGGCTGACTCGAGGAATAAAAGGGTTCGGGAGCTTCCAGCGACCCTTTTCCATGGATGCGAGCGGCTTCGAAGACTCGTCGTCGTCGTCATCGTACGGCAGGTGCAATTCTCATTACAGTGAAACGACCGGATCTCACAACAGAAAGGGCACTTTGACGGAATCGAACACAATGATGGATGGCGATGAAGATAGGTATTACTACTCCATGGAAGACCATCCTTTCGGCGAAATCGGTCGTCCGGCTAATAAGATATCTCTTCTTCCTAGTTCGAATGCCTGATCAAGATTTTCGGTTTGTGAAGTGATGTAAATCGACCTTACTTTGGAGATAGGGAAATTAGAAGCCGGTTCTTTTGATTAAGTACCGAGGATGGTGTTTCTTTTCAGATCCGAGGGTCTGATGACTTTGCTCCACTGACTTCTAGTTGATTTGTCATTTGTGCTGGTCTCAATTGTGCATGATTTTTGTAGCCTAACGTGAATGGACTTCTAAGAGATTTCGAGCCGAGATTCTGCAAATTGTGGAGCTTCCAAAAGGTTCTATGCGCGAAATTATTCGCAGATGAACCGACGTCGGTTAACTAGTGAACGTATTAATTATGCGTCGGAACGTCTTTCGCCCCACCCAGTAGCTCGGTTAAATAACAATGGAAGTTGGAACATCAACTAGTTAGAAGAAAAGATCAATATAATTGGGAGAAAGTGGAGTCAAGTATCTATCACCATCACCATGACTCTATATAAGGAGACTATCAGCCAAAATATTCAGAAGGGTTCAACCTAAGCTGTCCTAAAGGCTATGAACGGTTGAGCCTTGACGACAAGTTGCTTGTGAACTTAACCGGGTATCACCAATTGACCGACCAACATACATAGAACTCAGTAAACACCATACGTATGAAGATGGCTTAGACCCTTTGACATAGAAGTTGATACAAACATTTCGGCAAGGTCATCTCGAATTTATATAAATGCGATGCCGTCAAGCTTCCAAAGTACATAATGTCCTTCCTTTGAGAAGTTTGTAGTACTCTGTGTACTGTATCAACCGATATGCAACATGTTATTCCTGTATAAATCATATTGAGATGTTTTCCGAGTGTTGGCTAGTAAGACATGTAGGTGCGAGCATGCTGGGCATTAGATCTTCGATCTCATTCAACAGATTAAGAAAGGTCTAGTAATATGAGTAAACAGGATAATACAGGAAAAAAGAAGAAGCAAAACTGGGAATAGAATGAGATACAAAACAATAGAAAAGGCTTGGCTTTTATAAGGTAAATGCATGACAAGAATCCTGGACTTCAGATCAACTGAGCGATGGAAAGGAAATGATTTTGGCAATCAAGTATTGCCTTCTCAAGATCTAATCAAAAGGGGATACAAAAATAGAATCAGAAAGAGCAGCGAGTTGCGTCTCTTTCTAAAAAGGACAGTAATCTCTTCCCTCGATGACCTTATCCCCGAAAACTTAGAAGCACTTTCTGTGCACGATCGAAGGTCCAGATTCATCGTACTCTGCCTTTGCAATCCACATCTGCACTCAAAAACAAACCGCAATGTGCTCAAACCATACCTCTTTGACAACATAAGATGCAAATGATGTATATATTGTACGAATGCATGAGTTAGACGAACCTGCTGGAATGTGCTAAGAGATGCCAAGATAGAACCACCAATCCAGACACTGTACTTCCTCTCAGGAGGAGCCACAACCTTGATCTTCATGCTGCTCGGTGCTAGTGCTGAGATTTCCTTGCTCATTCTGTCTGCAATACCGGGGAACATAGTGGAACCACCACTGAGGACGATGTTTCCGTACAGGTCCTTCCTAATATCTACATCACACTTCATGATGGAGTTGTAAGTGGTCTCATGGATTCCAGCAGCTTCCATTCCGATCATGGATGGCTGGAAGAGAACCTCCGGGCATCGGAATCGCTCAGCACCGATAGTAATGACTTGACCGTCCGGCAACTCATAGCTCTTTTCAACGCTTGAGCTGGTCTTGGAGGTTTCAAGCTCCTGCTCATAGTCCAGGGCTATATAAGCCAACTTCTCCTTCATGTCTCTCACAATTTCACGCTCAGCTGTGGTAGTGAACGAGTATCCACGCTCAGTAAGAATCTTCATCAAATGATCGGTGAGATCACGCCCAGCCAGGTCAAGACGGAGAATGGCATGAGGGAGGGCATAACCCTCATAGATTGGCACCGTGTGACTAACACCATCACCAGAATCCAACACAATACCTGCAATAAATAACAAGATAAACGCATAATCCTAATGCCTGAAGCAGAGAAAAAGTTCCTATGGATCATGACAATTCAACCCTCACAGACCAACTAAAGAATAATTCCCCTCAAGTCAAATCCATCTTTGATCTCTTGGATCTAGTTCTCTTTTGGGGTGGTACCCTCTTGATACCTTTTAATTGAATTATAGTTAGTTTTACCGCAATTCTCAACTTCAAGAAATTCCATAAGAAAAAACCGATCAAACTACTTACCTGTTGTACGACCACTTGCATAAAGGGAAAGGACAGCTTGGATGGCGACATACATAGCAGGAGTGTTGAAAGTCTCAAACATAATCTGGGTCATCTTCTCACGGTTAGCTTTGGGGTTGAGAGGAGCTTCAGTCAGGAGAACAGGGTGTTCCTCTGGGGCAACACGAAGTTCATTGTAGAAAGTGTGATGCCATATTTTCTCCATGTCATCCCAATTGCTAACAATCCCATGCTCAATGGGGTACTTCAGTGTCAAAATACCACGCTTGGATTGGGCCTCATCACCAACATATGCATCTTTCTGACCCATGCCAACCATCACACCGGTATGACGAGGACGCCCAACAATGCTAGGGAAGACAGCCCTTGGTGCGTCATCACCGGCAAATCCAGCCTACACGAGAATTTTAATCACTTTCTAAAAATTTGATCTGGTAAAGGACATCAAAGATCTGGAACTGAAGATATTCTGAAATCTGATTCGAGACAAGCTCCATATGGGTTTAGAGAAAATGATACACCAGGGAAAAGCCAAAAAGTACCTTGACCATCCCAGTTCCATTATCGCAAACGAGTGGCTGAATATCCTCAGCTTCTGCCATCTTCTAGCTGATCAATAATAACATTGCAAGATGTGAGAAGAATGTCATGAATCTTATATAGAACAATTACACCAGACAAGCCTTCAACTGTTTTTAGTACGTCATGCAAACATAGTTATTAGCTTGAGCAGGTGCTAAGCCATTGAGCAAAATATAATGTCACAAGGAAAAGGGTGAAAAAGGAAATAAATGAATTGAAAAATTGCATCTCTGAAATATGAGCAGAAAACATTTTCCTAGAGAACCACCCAAAGAACAATAAAGCACAGGACATTATGAGCATAAGCTGTGTTAATCACATGGGCCATAGGAGATTATCACATGCATAACATCCAGGACTAACAGGATTAAAGCAAAGGCCCACCAAATCACGCATAACCCTTAAATTGCTACAGGAAGTTTGAAACTCTGTGCTTCTAGGCATTCCTGAACTCCATGTGATTTAGAACTTTACTATTGTCTGTGAAACACCAGAAATCAAATCACTCTAAGGGTACTAAGATAAGATTTCGGTAGACAGGAAATCGATTGGGGATAACACCATGAGCAGCGGGAGACAGCCGTTTGACAATGTATATGTCGATCTAATGTATTGTTCACCAACTTCTAAATTTATGTTTTTCACTCAAATTTAATCACCGTTCATCACTTCACTCGGTTAATCCTCCAAATCCGAAAAACAGGCACGACGATGGCGAGAAAAGGCATGCACACAAATTCCAAACCACGACGACAAGCAACCATTTTTTAGAACGACCCAATTCAACCCAAACATTCCGGCATTGCCGAAGGTCACAAATGGCACGCCCAACACCGAAACAAAACTATCAACCAAACACTCCTCAGGAGAACAAAGTAATCCTCTTTTAACAGAAGGGAATCTCCCAAGCCAAGCAGTGTAGCTCATCAAATTATTGGAACAAATCGAACGACCCACCAATCGCGTGCCAAAATCGAAAGACGACCAGCAGCAATCAAATTCAAACTTCCCGATCGTCACGAGCAGACAATGCATCCAAACTAACGAGAAAGACCCACGAGATCCCACCCAAACCGACAATCGACGAAGCTGCAGATCTGAACGCCGGTGAAGAGATCGGATTAGAGAGAGAGAATTCACCTGCTGCGAGAATGTGGGAAGACTGAAGGCGAGGGAGGGACAGAGGTAGGGGTAGAGAGAGAGAGAGAGAGAGAGAGATGGAAAGAGAGAGGCCAAGCTCAAGCTCGAAGCTTTTGCGGAGAGGAGAGGAGCGACTCTTCTTCTGGATCCGAGGGAAGGAGGAGGGGAGATGATTAATACGAGGAGGAAGACGAAGCAGACGTACGGACGGACGAGCGCTTCATGCGGCTGATTGCTCTGCCCCTATTATTACTGCGTGCCCCCACGCCCACTCGTTTTCAAAACCAGATTTTTGATTGGATGCTATTGTTGGCCCTCTTTTAAATGGCGCTAGTAAATTCTCAATTGTTTTTTCTCTTATCCAAAACCCCTCGGGAAAATTGGAAAAAAAAAAAGTAGGTCATTAAAATTAGGGTTAGGTTTCGACCAAAAAAAAAAAAACTAGGGTTAGGTAATTAAAATTAGGGTTATATTTTTTTCGAAAGCGGATCACCTAACATTGTGGTTTCTGTGACATATGCAACATTACTCAAATCAGGTCGTTCATTTGAAAATGGACGGCTTGATTTGAGAGAGGTTTGAGATTCAAAATTTTTCAAATCCCAAAAAAATTCTCTTCCAATTTTTTTCCCTCCCCCTCAACAAATGACGTGACTCATTTTTGGTCGTTCAAATGAAAATGGACGGCCTGATTTGAGTAATATTACCCATGTCACAGAAACTTCAATATTAGGTGATCCGGATCCATTTTTTTTCATGGAATATATCGTTGATTTGTGAGTGACGACGTATGAACATGGCCCGCACTCGCAGACGTAATTAAAATTAATAGGGAGTGATGTCTGTGATTGTAATAAATTAATCGAAAACGTTAAAAGGATTTATTATATAAGTTTAATTTTTTAAAATTGTAATGATTAAATGATGAACGGAGGAGAGTATGTTAGAAATCTTTATGATTAATATAGAAACAAATCATACTCTTTACCGTACTATATCCTAACGATATAATAAAAAAGGAAAAGTTCTTTCATATACATAGTAAGTTTGGTTAATGACGGAAACAAGTACGGTGGAAAACAACTTTTCATTTTAGTAAAAAGTGAATCTTTTTACCAAATTTCTTATTTTGCGATAAAACAAAGAAGGAAAATTGTTATCTTACCTATCTCTCATCAATCTTTTTCCTTTTTTCGATAATTATCTTCCGTTATCTTTCGTAAGTTTTTTTTTTATATCATCTCATGAATATACTTAATTAATGCTCATCCTTTTTTTAGGGAAAATTATTTAAAAAGTCCTAAACCTTTTCACATTTTGCCAATTCAATCCTGTTAGTCGAATATCGCTGACTTGGACGCCAATCATCCTACGAGGCATCTCCAGGACTGACGCGGATAATTTTTAATAGTATTTTAATATTTTTTTGAATATTTTCATTTATTTTATTTGTTTATTTTCCTTTTTTCTTCTTTTCTTCTTCCCTTTTTCTTTTTCTTTTTTCCCTCCCTCCATGGCCTTAACCTTCGTCAACCTTAGATGAGGGCCGCCTCCGCCGGACCCTGGCAGGGTTACCCTTGCCCGATCCGACAAGGGCGGCCCTCGCTTGAGGCCAGCGAAGGTTGAGGCTGGGCTAGGGAAGGAAAAAAGAAAAGAAAAGAAAAATAGGAAAAGGTAAAAATAAAAAGCAGAAAAAAATATAAAAAGTAAAAATAAAAAAACAAATAAAAATATTAGAAAAAGATATTAAAATATTATTAAAAATTATACAGGCCAGCCCGGTAGTGCCACGTAAGATGGTCGGCTTCCAAGTCAGTGATTTCCGGCGAATACGACTAAATTGACAAAATGTGAAAATGCTTAAAACTGAATCGACAAACTTAAAAGGCTTATAATAGAATAGGCAAAAGTGTAAAATGTTTAGGACTTTTTTGACAATTTTCCCTAATCTTCCGTATTCCGAAAACCATGATAATACAATGTCATACCGATATGATTTCAAAATTTCGTTTCTAATTCCTTTATGATTATGTTATTTTGGTGGATTACAAAATAAACAAAGATGACGTTGATTCCGGTTTGTTAATTATTACATGTCATGTCTAACAATGCAAAACTATCTTTAATGGATTTCCTGCCATAATACAAATTATTTCTACTTGTTTTCAGTGCAGACAAACACCAAAAATCGGTTTACTTTATCTGTAATCAAATTTCTTAAAAATATTTTTCAGCGACAAGAAGCTTTTAATGAAACATAGTACCAATTAACTTAATAAAATCTTTATGCAACCACTGTGTATGTTGCATCCTCATATCAAAACCCATGATCTTGTAATAAATTACAGGGACTTGGGAAAGCTTCATCATCTCCACCAATGGTGATAAAAATCCCTAGATTCATGCCATCCATTGGTTTGCAAACTCTAAATTTCCCTATTCATTGGTTATTGCAGATACCTTTTTCATTTAAGATTCCATTGGACTCCCTCACTTTTTTCCTTAAAACCTTTTGTGGTATCCAATTTTTCGGCTCTAGCGAGCTTAGACCCAATTCTCATCTCCACTAATGTTAGTTCTCTTAATGCCTCTAAAATTGTGATTTCGATCATCGTAACGTCTCTATTATCCTTAAGGCTTTATCGACATAGCTATTGTTCTTAAAGCGTTCGATGAAATGCGTTATAGCTACGGTGTTCTGAGTTTTTATTGGTTCAGTGCTCTTGCAGTAAGCTTTCCTCGGAAGTATGAGATTTGAACCCTTAATTCTTATAACATGGGTGTCTATATGGTCCCTTGTGGGTATTGTACCTCCATGAATCTTCACCATTGGATCGAAAAGCGAAAAAATCCAACCCTTTAAGGCTCCGAAAATGATCGTTCGTATCGCTTATAAAAATCAAAAAATAAAAAAAAAATTATTATTTTCGAATCATTTATTTTTCGTGAAATAAAAGGAATCTATATCAAGATCTGCCATACAGCTAAGATCCCTTGGAATTTAATCCAACGGTGAAAACCGTGAGTGCACCGTGCGCGTATACGGTTGGTTTTGGTCGATCCCAAAAGCCAACTGAAGCGCGACCTTTTCAGTATTCAGTGTTCGGGCCAAGAAAATTCGGGGCCTTACTTCGTGGATTCGATTGCATTGCTCCACCCTCAATTCATATGTTTACTGCATGAGACGTTGGGCGTAATTACCCAACTGAGAAGAAGCTGAGCGAGCGGATTTGTTGGCATACGAGATCAGCTTAGCAGCACGGAGGTGGGAGTTGAAGAGGAGGATGAATCAGAAATTTGGTGGCGCGAGGCAGCCCACCGGCACTCCGTCGCTAGCCTGGTCGTGCGTCGTCGTCGTCGCCTCCCTCCTTGCTGGCGCCTCCGTTGTCCACAACATCTTCAAGCCCGATCTGGTATATCCGTCTCTCTCTGACCACCAGCTGTTTGATGCAATGCCTGACCGGGTTTTTGCGGTTGGCAGGGTCTGTTATGTCTGTGAATATTGTATGTAACGGTCTTGACTGGTGTTCTGCAGACGTTGCCTCCACTAGAGAGCATTGAGGAGGCCAAGAAGAAGCAACCCAAGGACGAATGAAGGAAAAGCTCCTGTCTTGATAGTTAGAGATGGTTCAGCTATAATATTTTCCTCCCAGACAAAGAGCAAAAAACTATTTCGCCAATTGGCCATTCTGCGATCTTGCTTTGTTGTACCCAATTCTAAGTCTCGACTGTGCTTTTGTACTTCCCATCGCTCACTTAATGATTGTTCATCTTTCTGCTAATTCTGCTTTCTCACCTCAATTGGCGAGATTTGGTTTGTCAATGGAGGCTCTGTCCAAAGTTTGTTCCGACATGACTTGCGAACTCAACTCGAATGCCATGCGAGGTTAGTGATCTTGTTCGTCTTAATATGCTTGGATGACATGATTATGGCTGAAATTTGGTTCGGACCAACTTTTGTCGTCATGGATTGAGACCTGGCGTATTATTTAGGGTCTGTTTGTTACCCGAGTTTAACGATAAGGAAAACAACCTCCTAATTTAGCTTACGCTCCGTTTCTTTTGCGAAAAATTTGACTTTTTTGAAAAATGTTGTTCTAAAAGTCATTTTCTCAAAAAGTGATAATATCTTCCGGTATTTCTTTGAAATCTAACAATGAATTGGAAATTGTTTTTCGTTGGTTGAAAAGAAAAATTTGCTTTTATTTAAAAAAAGAGACGTGGACTATTCGTGCGATGTGAGGGCTTTATGGAAATAAGATTCTATCGAATTAGATTTTTGTAACATTAATGCTGTTGCAGATGTAAACATTTTTATAAAAAAACTTAGGCCTCAAAATCCACTAACCCGCTAATAACCCAGTTTTAACCCATTTCGTGAGTCTTACGCAGCTAACTCAAGCGGCACGCGTCCCCTTTAACCCGGCCCCTGAACTTTCATGCTTCTTTTGCTCATTATGAAATAATGTGATGAGTGATGAAAAAATAAAAATGTAACCTCTAATAAACAAACATATCTTTTATTTCCTTTTTTCCCCATTTTTCTTGTTCGATATCTGAAAATTTTAAATGGGTACCCTACGAGTTAAATCACAATCATCTAGTTAATTCAAATGGAGGCTTTTATCCTTTGGTTTTCTCCACACTTGGCCGCCCACCATCAAGCTCGAGTCGAGGTCTTTTATCCCTTGGTGCATGCTCGGCCGACCACAAGTCAAGTCAAACAAGGCCTTTTGTCCCTTGGTTTGTCCAATGCTTGGCCTTTTGCCTCTTGATTTGTAGAAACCTTGGCCGGCCACTATCAAGGTCAAATGGAGGCCTTTTAGGCGCAAACGACAATCATTCTTTTTTCGGGCTTTATTTCTATTTTATGGACCAGTTTCCGAGCAGAGAAACGCGTTTGATAACGACATAAAATTTATATTTCCGAAACAGAAATTCGTTAGATAACGGCATAAAATTTGTATGGTCGACGGTAGCTGGGTCTCGGCAATTAACCGGTGGCCGGCGACCGGCAAACGGAGACAACGGACAGCGACGGGCTGGTGGAGACCCACGGACGGCGATCGGTGAATGGCAAAGGGCGAATGGGAGCTGGGGACCGGCGGTGGGCGACCGACGAAGGGGGGAAAGAGGACGGTTACCAGGCAATGGTGAGCGGCAGCTGGACATGATAGAGGCGACCGGTGGTAGACAATGACCGGTGAACGACGACCTGTGGCCGGCGGCTGGTGGCATGGATGCAAGAGAGAGGGAGACCGTACGTTTGAGATAGGGAGTGAACAATGAAAAGAATTCTTATTTCTGTTTATATTTCTGAAATAGAAATGTAGAAAAATTCTACTTCTTATTTTTGTTCCAAACTTATTTCTGGGCTAAAACTTAATCTCGAAAATATAAAAATAAAATTGCGTTACCAAACGGATTTCTATTCCAAGCCTGTTCCCCGAAACAGAAATATAAAAAAAAAATAGAGAAATAGAATTATTGTCATGTGCGCCCTTATCGTTTGATTTTGAGTATCGCTTGATCAAGCGCAATCCCTCTAATTTTGTCCATTCTAGTTAGCATGGGGCATGCTCTTTCCTCCTTGCCAAAACGGAACCAAAATCACCCAAGATTATAGGGATGCCTTTTATCATTTGCTCGTCCATTCTTTCTCTATTCAATCATTTGTTGGAAAAAGATTAGATCATATGAAAAAAAAGAATTGTTGAAAATATGTAGAAAAAAAGATGAAATATAAGATTAAAATTTCTAAGGCATGTAAGCACTGTCCTTAAGAATAATTCTGCCTTTCGAAATACGAAACTCAGTGCGATAAGCTCTAGCGACTATCCTCCCAAGATATAACAGACATTTTTCTTTATTCTGCATAGAATAATAGAAGAAACATGAACGAAGTTATGTGTATAACCTAGCAAACGAAGGAAAGATAAGTGAAGGAAAGGATATCCTCTTTCTAATTCGGTGTATCATACAAGATAGTCTTTTAAAGATTTATTTTCTATTCAAACGAAAGAGAGCCGTTAAGAACCGTTATAAAACTGTTTTAAAATAATGAATGGTTTACGAAGAAGTGAATCAAACGTTAGAAAACTTATAAAGTTGTTCTAATTTTGTCCATTCTAGTTAGCATGGAGCATGCTCTGTCCTCCTTGCCAAAACGGAACCAAAACCACCCAAGATTATAGGAATGCCTTTTATCATTTGCTCGTCCATTCTTTCTCTATTCAATCATATGTTGGAAAAATATTAGACCATATGAAAAAAAGAATTGTTGAAAATCTGTAGAAAAACGATGAAAAAAATATGATAAAAACTTGAGGCTTACAAGCATTATTCTTAAAAATAATTCTGCATCTCGGAGTACGAAAGTCGGTGCGATAAGCTCTAGCGACTATCCTCCCAAGATACAACATACATTTTTCTTTATTCTGTACAGAATAATAGAAGGAACATGAACAAAATTATGTGTATAACCTAACAAACGAAGGAAAGATATGTGAATGAATGGATATCTGTAAAATAATTGTGGCCCATATGATGTTATAATAATGGATTAATAATTATTTCATGTTATAATTAATTTATATTGATTATGAAAAGATACGATTGATAAGGTGCAAATCTGATGTGCTTTGATGGAAGGCACCTCTTGGATAATGTTTTCTTTTCAAAAAGGAAGTTTGGTCCTTTCTCCAACCCCACGGAACAGACGTAACGTTAATAACATAACGACGTACGGTTATCTCTCTCCATTAGAAATAACGTAAAGCATAGAGGGTTAAGAGAGAGAAATCAGGTCTTCATCGTCTCCGTTTTCTGACGTGACAATCGACGCACGAAGGTTTTGCTATAGATAAAAGGTATGTCTGCATCCTTATTGTTCGTGAAAATCATGACAATCAACGATTACCGTAATGATGAATTTTCGCGTAGTTTACGAAAAGTGCTTACAGTTGGTATTAGAGCATGGTGTAGGATCTCGTGATTTTCCGATTATGTATAAATTCTCTGCGTATGTGGAAAAAACTTCATTAATTTTCGTTGGATGAATTTTGGGGTTTTCTGAACGAATTAAAAAAAACTGGGCAAATTTTGGACTTGAAAGAAAAACGTCAATTCCGACCAAATTCCGTCCACCCACCACCAGAAATTCATTCAGTAGGGTAGCACTAACATGGGCAACAAAAGCCCTCAATCGGCTCGGCATTATAGTGATCGCCGGAGGCGAATTAGGCGAGGAAAGTTTCGGTGGTTAGGGTTTATGTACGACTAGTTTTTGCATGATTCTGGTCAATTTCTTGGCCGTTTTCGCAATTCCTTGGACCTGTGTGGTCGTAGCAGAGTGGTATCCAGAACCCACTAATTAATTTGATCGGAGGTGGGGTGTCAGAGGAGACCCAAGTCGTTGAAAGGGCGGCGGTTATGGCCTTCGCGCGAACAGACATGAAGAGAAAAGGTTTGTGCACGAGAAAGGAAAAGGAAAATGCGTGAGGAAGAAGACCAGATGCTTATATTTACGATTTTGCCCATTTTTTTGTCTTTTCCAGACAATTACATTTTTACCTCTGTTTTGTCCTTTTCCCTATTTTGTCTTTTTACAAAATTACAGTTTTGCCCTATTTTGTCTTCTTGCGACAAAAAAATTACTATTTTGCTCATGAAGCCTAATTACAGTTTTGTCCCTAGGCATTAATTTACCTTTTTACCCTTGGGTGCATGAATTTATAGTTTTGCCGTATTCTTTTATTGATTAAATTATGAAATAATTATTGTGCTTTACAATTTTCAAAATTCAATTATGAATGGTTTGTTAGTCACCAAAGTGGCCAAACATTAAGCTATATTGAATTTTGTAATGTCTATTCAATAACCCATGACTATTTGATGCTATGATAGAAAATGATATGTAACATATCCTTAATGATGTCATGGGTATATATATTGAAATTCAATTATTATAAGAATGTAGCGATTAACCCAAAGGTTAATCAATTTCTTATAATTCATGAACTTAATGGTTGGTAATTCATTTATCTTGTTAGATATGTTTGTATATCCAAAGATAGCAAATAAATTTTAATGAGATATATTTGTAATTGCCAAATAAAAGTTATTAGCATCATTATGATTTTATTTTTTTTATGTTTGTGTATCATAGGATCTCCCAAAGGAGAACTATGACATACATGTAATGTTTAATTTGAATCTGATTATGTGATATTCTCAAAGCGTTAATGTACGAGTATTTTCTTGCATACTTGCAATATCTATACCTTTTTCTCTTCATTCGCACACTTCGTCTGTTCCATTATTCAATGGAATGAATTTCTCTGATTGGAGTGAGCAAGTCCAATTTCACTTAGGTGTCCTAGATCTTGATTTAGCACTTCAAGTTGAGAAATCGGCTGCTATTACTGACGAGAGTAGCGATGATGAAATGTCTTTCCATAAAGCTTGGGAAAGATCAAACAGACTAAGCTTAATATTCATGCGAATGACAGTAGCGAACAACTCAAAGACCTCTCTTCCAAAAACTGACAATGCAAAGGAATTTATGAAGTTTGTGGAAGAGCGCTCTCAAACAACTGATAAGTCATTCGCTGGTACATTGATGAGTACTTTGACCACCATGAAATATGATGGTTCATGTACCATGCATGAACATGTACTTGAGATGATAAATCTAGCAGCAAAGTTAAAGAATTTGGGAATGAACGTGGTGAGTATTTTTTAGGTCAGTTTATACTGAATTCCTTACCTCATGAACAATATGGGCCATTTCAAATGAATTACAACACTATAAAAGATAAATGGAATGTAAATGAATTGGTCAGTATGCTTGTTCAAGAGGAAACAAGGATAAAGAATCAAAAGGCTCATTTTGTTCATCTCTTAAGTCATCAAGAGCCTGAAAAGAATTTCAAGTGGAAAGGTGGGAAAGGTAGAAAGAGCAAGAAGAAAGGATTACACATCCTGAATGACTCTTTTAAGGCTTCTCAAATCCGCAACAAGGAACACAATCTTATTAAGTGTCACTTTTGAAATAAAATTGGACACTTGAAGAAAGATTGTCTGAAGTGTAAAGCTTGGTTCAAAAAGAAAGGTAAGCCTTGTGCTTTAGTATGTTCTGAATCAAACTTTATTGACGTTCCTCATAATACTTGGTGGATTGATTCGGATGCTACCACCCATGTTTCCAATACGATGTAGGGATTTCTTACGATCCAAGCCTTAAAGCCAAATGAGAACTATGTGTACACGGGTAATAGAAACAAAGCTCCAATTGAAGGCATTGGCACTTATCATTTAGTCTTAGATACTGGGCATTATTTGGATTTGTTTCGAACCCTTTATGTACCTACGTTTTCCCGCAATTTAGTTTCTTTTCCAAAACTTGATGTAGCGGGTTTTTTCTTTTAAGTTTGATTGTGGATCTTTTAGTTTGTTTAAGAATGAGAATCTTATTGGAATTGGAATCTTATGTGATGGTCTCTACAAGTTTAAACTTGATAATGTGTTCGTTGAGACCATAATGACCTTACATCATAATGTTGGCACTAAACGCAGTTTAGTGTATGAGAATTTTACTTACTTGTGGCATAAACGTTTGGGTCACATATTCAAAGAAAGGATGCAAAGATTAGCGAAGAATGAAATTCTTCCGAATTTGGATTTTACTGACCATAGATTGTGTATTGATTGTGTTAAAGGTGAACAAACAAAGCACACTAAAAAAGGCGCCACAAGAAGCATGGAGTTTCTTGAAATTATACACACTGATATATGTGGTCCTTTTGATGTTTCATCTTTTGGTGGAGAAAGTTATTTTATCACATTCATTGATGATTTTTCACGTTATGGTTATGTTTATCTATTGCATGATAAATCTCAATCAGTGAATGCACTTGAGGTGTATATTAAAGAGGTTGAGAGACAATTAGATAAAAAGGTGAAAATAGTAAGGTCGGATAGAGGTGGTGAATATTATGGAAAGTATAATGAATCGGGACAATGTCTGTGCCCATTTGCTAAATTCCTTGAAAGATATGGTATTTGTGCTCAATACATAATGCCAGGTACACCACAACAAAATGATATAGCAGAAAGGCGTAATCGTACTCTAATGAAAATGGTTAGGAGTATGATGATGAGTTATTCATCTTTACGCTTATCTTTGTGGATGTATGCATTAAAGACTTCTATGTACTTATTAAACAGGGTTCCTAATAAGGCAGTTCCAAAGACTCCTTTTGAACTATGGACGGGTAGGAAACCTATTTTACGACACCTACATGTTTGGGATTGTCCAGCAGAAGTACGCATTTATAGTCCACATGAAAAGAAATTGGATTTTAGAACGACTAGTGGTTATTTCATTGATTATGCAGAAAAATTCAAGGGGTATAGATTTTACTGTCTTAATCATAGTATGAGAATTGTTGAATCTGGAAATGCTAAGTTCATTGAGAATGGCGACATCAATGGGAGTGAAAGAATGCGTAACGCTTGCATTCAAGAAGTTTGGGTGGAGGTTCCTTTACCCAAAACTTCTAAAATTGTTGTTCTTGATATTATTGTTCAACCAAACAATAATCATGAACAACAAATAAATGATCAAACGCTCCATAATGAACATGTCGACAATGAACCTATTATAGCAGTTGAGCCACAAGAAATAGCATTAAGAAGATCTCAAAAGGATAGGAAGTCAGCTATTTCTAATGACTATGCGGTTTATCTACAAGCGTCAGAAATTGACTTAGGAATTGGTAATGATCCAGATTCATTTTCACAGGCCATGGAATATAGTGATTCTATATAGTGGTTTGATGCCATGAAAGAAGAGTTAAAATCTATGGATCGGAATCAAGTTTGGGATATTGTTGAATTGCCTAAAGGATGTAATAAGGTCGAGTGTAAATGGGTTTTTAAGACCAAGCGCGACTCAAAAGGTGATATCAAATGCTATAAGGCCAGACTTGTTGCTAAAGGTTTTACTCAGAAAGAAGGCATTGATTATAAGGAGACTTTTTCACTAGTCTCTAAGAAAGACTTACTTAGAATTATTATGGCTTTGGTGGCTCATTACGATTTAGAGTTACACCAAATGGATGTGAAAACTATCTTTCTTAATGGGAATTTAGAGGAAGAGATTTATATGGACTAACCTGAAGGCTTTTCAGTTAAAGGAAAGTAACACATGGTGTGTAAATTAAAGAAATCAATATATGGACTTAAACAAACTTCCCGACAATGGTATCTCAAGTTCAATGATACCACAATCTCTTTTGGGTTTAAGGAAAACACCGTTGATCGGTGTATATATATGAAGGTCTGTGGGAGCAAGTTTATCTTTCTAGTTCTGTATGTTAATGATATTTTGCTTGTTGCTAATGATCTTGGTTTGTTACATGAAACCAAGAAATTTCTCTCTAAGAATTTTGAAATGAAAGATATGAGTGAAGCAACGTACGTGATAGGAATAGAAATATTCTGTGATAGACCACAAGGATTGTGAGGGTTGTCTCAGAAAGCCTATATTAATAAAATTCTAGAGATTCAATATGGATAAATGTTCAGCAGGAATAATTCCAATTCAAAAAGGGGACAAATTTAGTCTTATGTAATGTCCGAAAAGTGAATTGGAACGAGAGCAAATGAAAAGTATTCTCTATGCATATGTTGTTGGGAGCTTAATGTATGCTTAGACTTGCACCAGACCATACATCAGTTTTGCCCTCGGAATGCTGGGCAGGTATCAAAGTAATCCAGGATTGGATCATTGGAAAGCTTCAAAGAAAGTTCTCAGATACTTGCAAGGAACAAAGGATTACATGCTCACTTATAAAAGATCCAATCATCTTGAGGTGATTGGATATTCAGTTCAGACTTAGCCGGATGCGCTGATACAAGGAAATCAACATTTGGTTATCTGTTCCTTTTGGCCGGAAGTGCAATTTCATGGAAAAGTGCGAAGCAGTCAGTTATTGCTGCATCCACTATGGAGGCTGAGTCTGTGGCATGCTTTGAGTCCACCATTCATGGGTTATGGTTGCGAAACTTTATTTCAGGGCTTGTGATTGTCGACAATATTGCCAAGTCATTGAAAATTTACTGTGATAATTCTGCAGCAGTTTTCTTATCTAAGAACGACAAGTATTCTAAGGGTGCTAAGCATATGGAAATCAAATACTTGTCCGTCAAAGAAGAAGTTCAGAAATAGAGAGTGTCAATTGAGCATATTAGCACCAATCTTGTGATTGCATATCCATTAACAAAAGGACTGCCGCCCAAAATATTTAATGAACATGTTGAAAGGATGGGCATTATTGGACGTCACTAATGTATTGTATTATGACTCTATTAAGTTTATGTATTTGACACTCTGAGCTCATTTATGTGTGTTTCTGATATATCCTGTTTTCTACTTAGTATATATGATGGAAGTAGATGAATGTTTGACACGATAGTCTCTAATAGAGACATTATAGTTGGACTATTGCTATAGTTCTTATTTACGAAGTATGATGAGTAGAGAGCTATACTTGTAGTACATAGAAGGGACTGCGTCGATTAATGACGCACAACCACTATGACTCGCATTAGTCTTCATTACTTTATTGTGATTATTATGTAATAGCCAATTTAAAGAAAAGTTTTAGCATGATGTTATTGTGCACATTATGGTATTTATTAAACCATGTCAGGAAACTCATATTGGCCAAGTGGGAGAATGTAAAATAATTGCGGCACCTATGATGTTATAATAATGGTTTAATAATTATTTCATGTTGTAATTAACTTATATTGGTTATGAAAAGATACGGTTGATAAGGTACGAATCTGATGTGCTTTGATGGAAAGCATCTCTTGGATAACGTTTTCTTTTTGAAAAGGAAGTCTGGTCCTCTCTCCAACCCCAACGAACAAACATAACGTTAATAACATAACGACGTACGGTTGTCTCTCTCCATCAGAAACAGCGTAAAGTACAGAGGGTTAAGGGAGAGAAATCAGGTCTTCATCGTCTTCGTTTTCTGATGTAACAATCAACGCTTGAAGGTTTTGCGATGGATAAAGGTATGTCTTCATCCTTATCGTTCGTGAAAATCATGAAGATCAACGATTACTGTGATGATGAATTTTCGCGTAGTTTACGAAAAGTTCTTACAATATCCTCTTTCTAATTCGATGTATCATACAAGATAGTCTTCTAAAGATTTATTTTCTATCCAAACGAAAGAGAGCCGTTAAGAATCGTTATAAAGCCATTCTAAGATAATGAATGGTTAATGAAGAAGTCAATCAAACGTTACAAAACTGTTGGAAAGCCTTTAATACGACCGTTGTAAAACCGTTATAAAGTGATGGCATTTATGGCGGTCATACTTACTATCAAAACCGTTATCATCAACTATTTTTAAAACTTTTGAAATATCCAACAACCCCTAACATATTTCAAAAGGTTTTGAAAAGAAAAAATAAAATAATGGTGGCATAATGCATCGGAACTGGTGCTTGTTAGGCTATGAACTAGCCATAGAAAGAATGAAATATTCACGAAATCGTTAGTGAAGTTTGAAACTTCTATTAACCAAGAATTTCATTTTGTGAGTTATAATGTTCATATTCCATTACACTCCCACCAGGTTTGTTGTTCAACACGGTTATGCGCGAATAGGCCATGCGCGTGCTCGGTTTATTTGTACGTGTGCTCTAGTGATTTTCACCAAAAATTCTCATAGGAAGACCCCACTCCACATTATATAGGTGATTCTATCGAGTGTACTTTGCAGATTAATACACCACCAATAATGGCTATGAAATTCATTAAGAGCTCATCTCAACCTCCTTTTCATGGCTGTCTTACACTGTTCTTATCTAAGGAGGGACAATAATTCTAATAGTGAATCAGTAGATCAACAAGTGACTTATTATGACCCATATGAACCTAATTCATGGGATCGCAAATCACATAGGTTGGGTTACCATCATTGTTGGTTTTCTTCAACTAGCTCAAGTCCCGTTCCCCTAGATGAATAATAAGAGGATTGGCCAAAATCACTTCAGACTTTATATAATCGATAAACATAATTACATCTTTAAGCAATTGCTTTACCACATTACGTCTCAATCGGACGTGCCTCTTTTAATAATTGAAAGTTTCATTGTTTGCAAGGACTATTGTCGCTTTGCAATTTTTTATTGCCACTTGACAATTACAATGCATAGACACGTAAGGTGTCGGTTTCATTCCCAAAGGAACATTTGCTAAGAAGTTTCTCAACTACTCAACCTCATTTTCAAATATAAGTTTAGGAAGCATTTTCTCTTTCTCAAGAACTTGAGTAGTTCTCAAATCACTTAGATGAATATATTTTTCTCCTTCCCCTAATAGAATGTAAGAGGACAAAGCATCATGTTTTCACATATATTCTTGGTAGCACCTGACTCTACCACCCAATTTTTCACATTGGTCGCAATATTGGCTTGGGAAATGGCTGCATCAATTATGTCATCAAAATCACCTGCTTCAATCAAGTCAACATTTGGTTTAGCAGGATTGTCATTTCCCCCACAATTTTGTTGGGCTGAATTCCAAACTACAGTATCTCCACCAAGTTGAACACATATCCATTCTCGGATTTTGTCTCATCTGAATCTAAGATTCAATTAGCGTCACTATATCCTGGAAAAATCCACTAGATATGAAGTTTTTTAAGTTATCAAAGCAATTCTAAGCAACAGTAACATTCTGCCTACACGGTCATAGGTCTCTACGTGTCTATTGACAGGCATATTCATATGGGTTGAACGCTTGCTCATGTCCCACGACAACCACCTAAGAATGTGATACCTGTCTTACACCATCTCCGATTCCTCGTTCAATTCCAAAAGCAATGGTAGCAGTGACAGTTCTAGGTTGGGAATCCATAAGGTAATTTATCTTTAGGATTGTAGAAAAATACTAAATAATATGAAAAATAAGAATTGTTTGAAATCTGTATAAAAAGATGAAAAAATAAGATCAAAATGTCTGAGGCGTGCAAGCATTGTCTTTAAGGATAATTTCGACTCTTGGAGTATGAAACTCGATGCGATAGGCTCTAGTAGCTATCCTCCCAAGATACATCAGACCTTCTTCTTTATTGCGCATAGAATAATAGAAGTAACATGAATCACGTTATGTGTATAACCTAGCAAACGAAGGAAAGATATGTGAAGGAAAGGAAGATTATCTTTCTAATTTGATGTATCATGCAAGATAGTATTTTTTTTTATTTTTATATTCAAGCAAAAGAGAGCCATTAAGAAACCGTTATAAAGCCGTTGTAAAATAATGGAAAGTTCATGAAGAAATAAATCAAACTTTATAAAATCGTTAAAAAGTCGTTATAGGACTATTGTAAAACCGTTATAAAGTGATGACTTTTATGGCGATCATAATTACTATCAAAGCCATTACTATCAAATATTTCAAAGTTGCTAAAATATCCAACATCATCAACAGAAAAGGGCAAGTTTAAAGGGTTAATGGGAAGAAAAGAGAGTGATTGGAGGGTGGTCATCAAGTTGGACGAATATTAAAATTAAATAATGAGAAGGAACAAAGTGGGTGGTCTGAATCAAGCTTATGCAATATCGGCGTTTTTGGTCGAGGGTCGAGCTTCATCGTTATCGACGAAGTTGATCCCTGACTTTCTTATGGAATGTATGAATAGTCCACGAGCAATATTTAGGTGTCAATACTCACAAGGGAAAAGTATCAAAAAAGTCATAAACCTATTGCATGAGTACTAATTCAGCACCAAACCTTTTAATTGGACTAATTTAATCCTAAACCTTTTCACATTGGCACAAATTGAGTCCATGCGGCCAATTAAAGCTGAAAATTGCTAACGTGGACGTCGTTCATTTTACGTGGCACGACAAGCGCCGACATGGACATTTTCTATAATTTTCATACATTTTTTTCTTTTTTTCTTTCCTTTTTTTTCCATGGCATGTGCCGAACGGTGAGTGTTAGCCTCGCTAGATTTGGTGAGGGCAGCCTCGACGGTGCCTCGCCCAAGCAAGGTCAACCCTCGTTGGCCATGGCTTGTGCAAAAGAAAAGGAAAGAATCTTGAACTATCAGAAGCTAACATAAAGAAAGCTGGTGGCTACTTACCAAAAAAAAAAAACTTAAAGAAAGCTGGTGGCCCTTTCCCATATCTGCATAAATGGGAAAGAAAAAATTCAAAAATATTAAAAATATTAAAAAAAATGCACACGTCAGTTCCAAGCCATGCCACGTAGGACGACCGGCATTAACTTCAGCAATTTTCTGCCTAAATTGGCTTGATGGACTCAATTGGTACCAATGTGAAATGATTTAGGATTAAATTGGTTCAATTGAACGTTTAAGATCAAATTAGTATTAATGCAACAGGTTTAAGAGTTTTTTTGGTACTTTTCCTGCACTCACAATGCATCAACTTGAAACCCTCGGGAACTTAAACATAAGGAAACTGAACTAATGAATTCGGGTATAGAGTTTTTAGCTAGAATTTGTGAGTTTTGAGGGCAATTAGGAGTTTTGACAACATGTGGCCCTTTCCCTCGTCATTATTTGCAGCAAAGGGCCTATGTTTATCTTTTTTTTGGCTCGAAATCATGCTTCTTGCTTCTTCAATGGAGATAGATAGAATTGAGTCCAGGTGGTTGGAAGTATTGACGGTGTCCAAGTTTAGGGTGCTAGTTACGCCGGTGGTGGCGTCAGCGGCGAAATTGGTGGCGGCGATGCCAAGTTTGGTGGTGGCTGTGCGGTGTTCAATTTAAACCACCTTGTCCAAATCAAAAGTGTCATTGTCCATGTCAGTTCGCACCATTAGGAATTTTTTTTTTGGTCGGAGCACCAATAGGAATTTTGAAGGACTACATTCAATGAAACTTCATATGTTAAAGGATTTAATTGAACAAAAAAAGTTTGGGCACCATATTGAGTATTGAGTGTATATATATGCACCGGTTCCGTTTGGGTGGGCAGTTCCACATTTGGAACCGGGAAGCGGATTGGTTCCCATGGGAACTGCCCATAACCGGTCAGTCCGGTCTGGTTCGGTCTGGTTTGGGCGGTTTCCGATTTTTTTTGCACACCCGTAATGCATAGGATTGACCTCTTCTTAGGACTCGACCATTTGATTGTTATCTTTCCCTTGACAAAAATGAAGGTGAGGCTCGACGAAAATAACAATTGTTCACGACAAATTGCTATGAAACGAGGTCATGTGATTAGACATGGCTTTCAGGCATATAAGATTCGTGTGGTTCTTTAAATTTAGGGAAAATGACACAAATAGTCCTTGAACTTTGATTTAATGTGCAATCTCGTCCCTAGACTTTCAATTTGTTCAATGTGGTCCCTATATTATTAGTAAATGTTCAATCTAGTCCCTAGACTATTAAAAATGTTCAATGTCATCCTTCCGTTAGTTAAAGTTAACGGAGTTTGCTGACTTGGCTTTTAGTCCTTTAAGCAAAGAAAGAAAGAAAGATATGTGGAATATCCACATAAGTAATTTATTTCAAATTAAGAGAATGAAAAATCCACATGGAAATTATCATTAAAAAAACTTAAACTGACGCTGTCGACCAAGAAAGAAAAGCAAAGGTCAATCTTTTTCTTCCCTGTTGCAAACGATCGATGCTCTCAATCTGCGGCTAGTCCCAAAACATTGTAGCAAGACAAGAAGAAGAAGAAGGAGAAGAACGAAGGGGAAGCCTTACAATCTATTAGAAGTAAGTATCAAGATTTCTTTTCATAGCATATACGTAGATTTAGGGTTCAAGACTCGAGCTTACTCCGAACGGCGCTCTATCTTGCCTGATTTGATCTCCGGAGATGGAACAACTTCTGACCCTGGCCCCGGCGTTACACCGGAAAAGTTACTCTGTGCCCGGAGGGTTGTCTCTGGCATAATACTTCCAATGAAGACTAGAGTCTGTACACGTGGGGGTTCTACAAGGACGACGTGTCTTGCAGGCACTTCCATGGCTGTTATTTAGGGTTAATTAGGACTTTCTTGAAGATGGGTTAATCAGGGCTTTCTCAAACATTATAATGCACGGTTTATCCAACTTGATCAAAACGTAGTTAGGACGTAAAGTGGGAATAGTTTATTTGGGCATGTTATGTTATGCAATGCCATACGAGTATTAAAACAATATCGAATGCACGGCAAGTTTTGTTATATTAGTTAAATGTGGTCCCAACTTGCCGTAGTTTTAGGTTGTAGCTTTTCCATGGCTTTTCACATGTGGCCCCTTTTGTCTTTGCTTTCTTGTCTTTGGATTATATTTTTTTTATGTTTGTTTGTTCGTATTGTATAAACTATATTGACTGGTGTCCTTTTTTTTTTTTAGTTTAACTGATTTTTATGTGTAACTTTTTGCAGATTTACATGGCTAATGAGACATTTCGATTTACTCTATGGGTTGGGGGTAGGTTTGTCCGTGATGGAATAGTACAGTATGTTGGAGCTCATAGTAGTGAGTGGCTTTATGATCTAGACAAACTAAGCTACTTTGAGATTTTGCATTTGGTACAAGATATGGGTTACTCTAATACTGAGAAACTCCACTATTTAATGCCAGGGAAGAATTTTGAGAATGGTCTAAGATTAATTGAAGATAACACTTCGGTACAAGAATTGATGGAACTTTGGGCAAATATTGATGGTACATATGAGAGATTTACTGAACATGGTGAAGAAATGAGTGTTGGCATTCATTATGGGCTAGTTGACGAATTGATGAATATAGAAGAAGATGAGAGAGTTCTAATTATTACTGATGGGGAAAATCATGAAATTGAAGAGGATGATGAGCTTTTTGAGGTCCCATGGTTATCTGACAATGAAGAAGAAGAACTTCAAGCGGCTAGGCGGAAAATTAGAACTTTTAAGGGAGACAATGCTTATGGTGTTGCTAGGTTGCTGGATATATCTAGTGAAATAGATGTTGAAGTAGAAACAAAAAAAAAAGAGGAGGAAAGAGGCTACAATAAGTCATTGTGAAGATAATGTTGAGCTTGAGACTGAATACTTTGACTCAAGTGACTCTAATTGGAGCTTTGGCACGAGTGATGAAGAAGAACTAGAGATAGAAGAGGTTGTTAGAAGGAAGAGCACACATACTCAGTATGATGAAACCACAGAGATACCTCACTTCGCATTGAATATGGTATTTGATGGCCCTAAGCAGTTTAAGGAAGCTATCAACAAATACGCAGCCACCAGAAGAGTTAATATTGATTTGATCAAGAATGACAAGGTGAGGGTACGGGCAAAATGTAAGGCTAAAAATTCTGTATGCTTAATTTATGCAGCAAGAGATAACAAGACATGGTTATTTATAGTGAAAACTTTCAAGGATGAGCACACGTGCTCTTGGTCTTTCCAAGTGAGGAGGTTTACATCCACGAACATGGCGAAGCATTATCTAAGCTTGTGGAGGGCAACTCCTTCAATGAAGTTGCATGAGTTCAAGAAAATTGTGCGAGAACAAATGAGCTTAGACGTTAATATATCTCAGTGTAGAAGGACTAAGCTGAAGGTAATCGAAAAACTTAATGGAATGTACTCCTATGAGTTCAATAGATTGTGGAATTATTGTGAAGAAATAATTCATAGGAATCCTCGAAATACTGTGAATGTAAAGTTTATAAGAGAATCATCAAATTCAAGATCCATCTTCCTACAATGTTTTGTTTGCTTTGATGCTGTCAGAAAGGGATTCCTTGAAGGTTGCAGACCTTTGATAGGGTTGGATGGATGTTTCTTAAAAGGAATGTTGAAGGGTGAGCTATCGACGGTTGTTGGGAGGGATGCAAATAATCAAATGTACCCCATCGCATGGGCCGTTGTTGAGGTCGAGAATAAGGATTCATGGGGCTGGTTTGTAAAGATTTTGAAGTGTGATCTTGGCACAAAGGACGGTGTGGGATACACGGTGATCTCAGATCAGCAGAAGGTAATGTTATACTCTTCATTCATTTGGGATTTTTCATGTGTGTCGTTTGCTACCTCATTATACATATATGATGATATCACGTATTCTGTTGTAGGGGCTTGTGCATGTACTGGAGGAAGAGATGTCATCGGCTAAGCACCGATGTTGTGCAAGACATATCCATGCAAATTGGCTCAAGAAGAATGGGGGTGACGACTATCGCAAGCAATTCTGGATGTGTGCCAAGTCAACTATAGTCCCACAATTTGAAAAGCATATGGAGGAATTGAATAAGATGAGCAAGACAGGGAAGGCTGACTTGATGAGGATTGCTCCAAAATATTGGTGCAAGGCTTACTTTAAAACTATATGCAAGTCAGATAATGTGGACAACAACTTGTCAGAAGCATTTAATGGATCGATACTTGAAGCTAGACATGTGTCTATCATATCTATGCTTGAGGATATTAGAGAGAAGATGGTGACAAGAACGTGTGAGAAAAGAGATGCATGCCAAAGATGGAAAACAGACATTGCGCTAAGGATATTAGACAAAATAGAAGGCAATAAAAAAGAAAGTGCCTTTTGTCATGTGCTTTGGAATGGAGAAGATGGATTTGAAGTGCGCCATAGGAACGATAAATTTGTAGTGGACATAAGAAACAACTCATGCTCTTGCAGGGCGTGGGACTTGAGTGGGATTCCATGCCCTCATGCAATTTGTGTTATTCTATTCATAGGGGAGGAGATAGAAACTTTTGTCGCCCACCGGTACAAGAAGGATATCTATTTAAAGACATACAGTCACTACTTGTAAGCAATGAATGGTGATAACCTTTGGCCTTCCAGTGATAGAGAACCTTTGGTGGCACCAACGCCTCGGGTTATGCCTGGTAGGCCTAAACATAAAAGGATAAGAGAGGAAGGAGAATCTAAAAATGGATTCAAAGTGTCAAGACAAGGCACAAAAATTTCATGCCATTTGTGCTTCAAGCGAGGTCACAACTCAAGAAATTGTCCAATCCAACAAAAGGAAAAAGTACGGTTTACTTATTCTCTAGTCTTTGTTTGTGTCAATATTTTTTACTTTGTCTTCTTGATGAACAGGATGAAGAGAAAGTCGGACAGAGAGAAGCCAACCCACTTGTCATAGAGATGCATCATAACATTGCTCAAAAGGTACTCTTAACATCAGCCTTACTTGAATAATTATAAGTGTCATTTTAACTTGAGTATTGTTGTTCTTATAGCCTGGACTGGAACGTAGTCAAGTCATTTCTCTACGAAAAAATACCAACTATGATGTGGGCAATGCAAAGAAGGTGGAGAGCGCATCTCGCAAATTTATCACTGCAATGGGACTAGAGGTATAGCTTTATGGTAGTAAACTTGTTTTTATGTAAAGATTTGACATTTAACTGATTGATGCGTTTCGTTTGTCTAGCGGCAAAAGGCAAACATTATAAAAAAGAAGCAAGAAGAACGGAAACAAACCGTGGAGCATTTGAACGATATTGGAAGTGTGGGATCAACAAGATCTCCAAGAAAGAGGAAAATTGACCCGAAGTAGATGTTTGAAGAGTTGGAAGTAGGATTAGTTGTTGTACTTCTTGTTGATTGCGCACTCTTGAAATTAAGATTAAGAGATGGAGTTTGTTTCTTTGTAGTTTTGGAAGTGTTTAAGATGGGGAAATGATGTTGTTAAGAGCACAAATTTTGTGAAGTGCACAAGCATTCTGGGCAATGTTGCTATTAAGAGTACAAGCATCCTGGGCAAGAGCTTTTTGTTTTTGGTAGTACATTCAACATTTGAAAAGAAAAGCAGTTGACATTATTTTCGTCTAATATGTTGGTGTTAAAGTGTTTAAGATGGCTTGCACACAACTCGTCTGTAAAAATTTTGTTGCGTTTCATCGCTACTTCAGTAAGCGTTCAAATAGTCTGCTACTGAAGGAGTGTTTGATATGGTTCCAATATAGAGAAAGGAAAACTTCCAGATAAGCATATGATAACACTGAATTGCTTTCTATTCCATGACAATTGAGGTCTACGGTTACATACAATTGGATCTGAGCAATGCACAAAAACAAACTAATAGTTCGGTCCAAGGACATTATTCAGCAATATTTGAAAATATGTTAGGCTCCACTGCTATGTCTGCTTTCCCATTGCAGCTTCATGCAGCTATAGCAATAGCCAAACATGACTTGGCTAAACTTGCTTTAATTGCATCCTCTGCTGCAGACTGCACACAGCTCAATGCCCCATCTTGAACATAAATCTTTATCCGCTTCAGTCAAAAACAAATTCCTTTCCTACAACATAGTTTGAATTCGAATTTCGACAGAGAAAACAACCAGCTTTAGGAACAACATGATCACCATTTCTCTCCCTCCAACATGAATTCGAACTCTGACAGAGAAAACAACCAGCTGGAGGGAAGAATTGTGGATTGAATTCAAAAATGATCTCCTTCTGCCCCTTGGCGCTAGTATGGTGACGCAGCAAGAAAGCAAAACTCCCAAATGACGCAGCAAGAAAGCAAAACTCGGAACAACTCCAAGAAAATCGAAAATTTCGATTCAATATTGATACTGTGATGATGCTCAATTACAGAGACGGACGTCCTACATAGCGATAGGACTCCTATTGGAAATCGAAGAAGTAAAGATAACATCAAATAAACTGAATCTAATCTAATCAAATAGAATATTTAAAATTAAAGATAATTACGAATTTCCTAAAACAGAAAACTGCCAGAAAACCTATCCAGACGACTCCGATATGACAAAATCCATCGTAAGTCACAGCAAAATTGAGTTCAAACCAGACGGCCGTTTCGCTTCAACCGACCAATTTTGAACGCAATCCGAGGTCGTCGGAACCAAAATAAAAAAAACTGCCAAGATTTTCGGCGATCCTGATGATCATGTAATTCTAAATAATCACACGCTAACTATTCTACATCATTCCCTCCCTCTGCGGAAGAACTCGCCCTCAAGTTATGATCAGGATAGAGGGGGAGTATCAGGAGAATGATACTCAAATAAGTCCGCCACATTAAATGTAGGAGAAATGTTGAGATCATCAGGGAGGTCAACCACATAAGCATTGTCGTTGATCTTCTTCAATATTCGGCAAGGACCAACCTTTTTGTGCTTCAGTTTATTATAAGCACCAACAGGGAAGCGCTCCTTTCGCAGAAAAATCATGACCTCATCGCCTACTTCAAAAATCTTCGAACGGCGCCTTTTATCAGCATCTTCTTTATACTTTGAATTCGAAGCAGCTAATTGGCGAGTAACATCTGCTTGGACTTCCTGAATTCTGGTCGCCAAATGCTCTGCCGCGACACTATAGCCTGGAATCTTGGGAAAGGGAACCAAATCCAAAGTATGCTGCGGAGTACGCCCATAGATGATCTCAAAAGGAGATTTTCCAGTGGAACGGTTAACAGTGTTGTTGAAGGTGTACTCAGCAGAAGCTGGATACCGATCCCACTGCTTGGGCACATCACTACAGAGGCATCGAATGATATCTGTCATAGTACGGTTCACAACTTCGGTCTGACCGTTCGTTTGGGGATGAAAAGAGCTGCTATATTGTAAATCCGTCCCAAACAAACGCCATAAAGTACGCCAAAAATGGCTTAGGAATTTTGTGTCACAATCAGAAGTGATGGTCTTTGGAACCCCATGCAGACGGACTACCTCACGAAAAAACAAACTTGCCACATGTGAAGCATCCGAAGTCTTCTTACAAGGGATAAAGTGCGCCATCTTGGAGAACCGGTCAACCACCACGAATACGGAATCCGCACCTCGCTGGGTGCGAGGAAGTCCCAACACGAAATCCATCGAGATATCCACCCACGGACTAGAAGGAATCGGCAAGGGAGTATAGAGGCCAGTGTTCTGAGAATGGCCCTTAGCCGTCTGGCAAATATAACACTTGCTGACAAATCGCCCCACGTCACGCTTCAGTTGTGGCCAATAGTACCGTTCCTCCACTACGGCTACAGTCTTATCACGGCCCAAATGTTCGCCAAGAGTACTGCCATGAAGCTCTCAAATAAGTTGTTCCCGCGAAGAACTTCGAGGAATACATAATCTATTGCCGAAAAATAGGAACCTATCCTGAATTATCATATCGCCATGGGAACCTGCTTCAGAACACTTCTCTCATATAACACCAAAATCATCAGCCTCAGGATAAAGAGAACAGAGTTGATCAAAACCAACAACTTCAGTGCACATAGTCACGAGTGTCGCAGCATGCCGACTAAGTGCATCTGCCACTTTATTTAAACGGCCTTCCTTATGACGAAATACAAAATTAAACTGCTCCAGAAAGGAAACCCATCGTGCATGCATCCTATTCAAATGCTTCTGACTCTTAATGTATTTAAGAGCTTGATGATTAGTATTACGAACAAACTCTTGCTAGTAAAGATAGAACTGCCAATGCTTTATAGCGCGCACTACAGCATAATATTCTTGGTCATATGTAGACCATCGCCGACGAACTTCATTAAGCTTCTCACTAAAAAAAGCAATAGGCTTACCTTCTTGGGAAAGAATAGCGCCGATTCCCACACTCGAAGCATCGCAGTCCAGCTCGAACACTTTCTCTAATAAAACGTCGGTAGAACGTCGCAAGGCCATGGAAACTTCGAGCCTTGCCAACATTCTGTGGAACTGGCCAATCGCAGATCACTGCCACCTTTTCTGCATCAACATGGAGACCATCCGCTCTAACAATAAAACCCAAGAAAAGAAGTCGCTCGGTCATGAAGCTACACTTCTTCAAATTAATAAATAATTGATTTTTCTGCAAGGTCAGCAGAACATTCCTCAAGTGCTCTAAGTGCTGTCGTTCGTCCGGACTATAAATGAGAATATCATCGAAGAAAACAACCGTGAACTTGCCAATAAAAGGTTTGAGTACCTGAGTCATCAAACGCATAAAAGTACTAGACGCGTTAGTGAGTCCAAACGGCATGACAAGCCATTCGTACAAACATGCACTCGTTTTAAAGGCTGTTTTCCACTCATCGCCTGGACGGATGCGAACTTGGTGGTAGCCGCTTCGAAGGTCGATCTTCGTAAAGACCCGTGATCCAGCAAGTTTATCCATCATATCATCAAGCCGGGGAATTAGAAACCTATACTTGACAGTTATCCGATTAATGGCACGGCTGTCAACGCACATACGCTTACTGCCATCTTTCTTCGGCGTGAGAAGTGCAGGTACGCACAAGGACTTTTGCTCTCACGCAAGAAACCTTTGAGGAGGAGCTCTCCCACCTGCTCTTGTAAAATCTGGTTCTCCTTTGGATTCATCCAGTAATGTGGCAGATTAGGGAGACTGGCACCTGGTAGAAAGTCAATTTCTTGCTGGATATCCCTCATAGGAGGTAATCCGTCAGTAAATCATCCGGCATTACATCACAGAACGCCTTTAGCAAAGGCTTAAGGGCTTCAGGAATACGAACCACAGTCTGTTTGTCACTCTTCTCTACAAGCATGTATATCCATTCACATTTACGAATATACAACATAACTCTTGCACTTTGCACAACATCAGAACTAGAACCCTATTTCTTTGGGGCCTGGGGAGTATCACCCCTCTGCTTCAACGTAATTTTGGTTTTATTCCATACAAAAGAATACGTGTTCTCCCTAGCTCGATGTGTAATATCCACGTCATACTGCCATGGTCGCCCTAATAACACATGACATGCACCCATCTCTACAACATCGCACATAATAGTATCCTGATACGACTTTCCAATAGCAATAGGTAAACGATATACATGTGTTACCTTAAGCTCAAGTCTTTTGCGAATCCACCCGATTGTATAAGGCGCGGAATGTGGCTCCGTCTTCAACTGTAAGTGGTCCACTAAAGCATTTGACACTATATTCTCGCAACTCCTGCTGTCAATTATAACTTCGCATACCTTGTCGTTTACAGTACAACGAGCGCGGAAAAGTTGATTTCTCTGAGTGTCTTTTATCCACGGAGCAAGTAATAAACGACGAACAACACAATTTACTTGCTCGCCCGCCTCATCTTCCACTTCTTTTTCGTCCACCCAATCTTCCTCATACTCCTCCTCTTCATACTCAACGATATTAGCCATTCTCCGACGGGGACAATCGCTCGAATGATGGCCCAATTCATTACACTTATAGCACCTGATCAGTTGCGGCTTGGCATAAGGATTTTAGACGTTCGGAGCACGGTTATTTGCCGCAACTGGTTCCTTAGGCATCCCAGCAACACCTCCCGGCGCTCGGTTCGTATCACCGGTTTGCTAACTTGAGGAACCTGAAGCATCAATCTGCTTCCCTTTTTCGAAGGATCCACGACCTGAATAATGGCTTCCACGAGTACTAGGGGTAGTCCTCTCCAACTGCATCTCGATTTTTCGCGCCATCTCCTGGGCATCTTCAATCGAAAATACACGATGCAAAGAAACACGATCTTGAATGTTCAGTCGCAAGCCGTTTACGTACCTAGCAGTTTGTTGCGCTTCCGATTCAGCTCGGTTATTGCGGGCGGAAAGCCGGAGGAACTCTTTCATATAGGCTTGGACTGTTCGGTTCGTCTGCTTGCAATTCTAAAATTGTTGAAACAACAGCTGCTCATAATCACTAGGAAGAAACTGTGACTTCAGCATCTGTTTCATGTGATTCCACGTTCGGATAGGAGCCTTTCCTTGTCGACGTCGGGTTAATTGCGTTTGCTCCCACCAAGCCGAAGCACCACCCTTTAGTTTGTACGCAACTAACTTAACTTGTCGATCCTCTTCAATCTCCATGGCGTCAAAGAAATTTTCAACTTCCCACAGCCAATCCAGGAAATCTTCGATATTTAAATTCCCGTTGAAGGTTGATATATCTACCTTTAACTGATATTGCTCCGGATCCCGCTGATGTCCTCCTTAGCGCCGTCCTCCACGGACGCGATCATTCTGGAATCCTCCATTCTGCCGTCCTCTTCGAATAGGCACGTCTAGGAAATCTTCCTCATCTTCGTCTTCAGAGTCTTCGACATAATCTACCCGTCTATGTTGGATATTGGCCCCACGGTCCACAACAACTTCGGGATCACGACCGACAGGAAGTCGATCGGCTGGAAGAACGCCGGGTGCGGGGTTTGTGGATAAACGCTGTATGGCCTTAAGGATTTCTTGAAACCTACGATCGATTTGATCCACGAACTGGGTGAACTCAGCCCGTGTAATAGGCTCCCTTTCACGGCCCTCAGCAACGGGGAGATTAACGTTCGCGTTATTGACCATCGTCACAGGAGATGCCTGCTCTGATACCAAATGACGCAGCAAGAAAGCAAAACTCGGAACAACTCCAAGAAACTCGAAAATTTCGATTCAATATTGATACTGTGATGATGCTCAATTATAGAGACGGACGTCCTATATAGCGATAGGACTCCTATTGGAAATCGAATAAGTAAAGATAACATCAAATAAACTGAATCTAATCCAATCAAACAGAATATTTAAAATTAAAGATAATTACGAATTTCCTAAAACAGAAAACTGCCAGAAAACCTATCCAGACGACTCCGATATGCCAAAATCCATCGTAAGTCACGACAAAGCAGTGAGTTCGAACCAGACGGCCATTTCGCTTCAACCGACCAATTTTGAACGCAATCCGAGGTCGTCAGAACCAAAATCAGAAAAACTGTCGAGATTTCTGGCGATCCTGACAATCATGTAATTCTAAATAATCATGCGCCAACTGTTTTACATCGTATGGTCAAAGCCCCCTATTTATGGTTTGATGTGCATAACCATATTGTCCCTGTTCCCCCTGTTTATAGGCCGGCAATGGTGTTTCTCAACTGCAATTGGCTCATGAACACCGGCTTACCTCTGTCCCCGTGAGAACGACAAGCCGCGACTGCATGGATTGCGAAGGTTGCCAAATGTATATTTCAGAGGAGGCATACGGATGCAGCGAGTGTAATTTATTCCTCCACGAGGCGTGTGCCAAGCCACCACTAGAGATACATAACCACCATTTCCACCCCCGAGCACCCTCTTAATCCCTTTTGCGATTTATCACCTGGAGGTGGATGTCACATTTATCTCTAGCGGTGGCTTGGCACATGCCTCGTGGAGGAATAAATTACACTCGCTGCATCTGTATGCCTCCTCCGAAATCTGCATTTGGCAACCTTCGTGCACCCTCTTAATCTCTTTTGCGATTTATCACCTGGAGGTGGATGTCACGTTTGTCGACTTGTGTGCTTCATAGGCTTACCGCTGTTAGAAATGCAATACAACCCTCGTTATGGCTTGTACGATTGGGACTATGCCTTGTGAAGAAGCTGATGAGAGGGAGAAAATCAGGAGACGCTCATCAGTGACGGATCATTATCGGCATCCGCATCAGCTCCCGTCCTACCATACGTAAACCCAGACCCATAACAGAGGGGCCCCTCTGTTCATTTTGCTCCTTCTCCTCCACCGATGCCATTTTTGCCACAGGGTTTGAACTCAGGTGCCAAATTGAGTCTTCATCTTCACTTCTTGCTCTCTTTCTTTCTAATTGATGCACGTCTTCTTGCTTTTTGGGTTCTGAATTCTGGTCCACGGAAGATCTGGTATAATCAGTATGCAAAAGGTGAAAATGTTAGAATCGACTGAGAAGACGGCCAATTTATGAGCTTCGAGGAAGCAAGTCCTTCAATTGCCGAATCATGAGCAATATCCCAATAGTCAATACCTGTGTCATCCATCCGGCGTTCAAGCTATACCAAACCCGAGCTCTTCAACGTTCAGGTGGTGGCGCGACCTCCAAGACCATAAGATCCGAATCGTCGCAGGCATCGACATCAACCTGGGCATCTTCGTTCCAGTATGGATCCAAGCATTTTGAGAAGTCTGATATAGAGGAGGAAGAAGAATCGTTGATGTGAAGAAGAGGGTTATTTGAAGCCCTAATTTGATTCAAGCATTTTGAGAAGCCTGACGTTGAGGATGGAGAAGAATCGTTGCGTGAAGAAGATGATTATTTGAAGCCCTAATTTGTTTTTTTTTTTGTAAGTAGATGCTGACTCATCCAACTCAGCTCCACGTCATCAATTAATGGCCCACGTCATCAATTAACGGTTTGAACAAACGGAAGGACTAAATAGAACGTTTATCGATAGTTCAAGGATTATATTGAACAAATTTGAAAGTTCAGGGACGAGATTGCATATTGAGTCAAAGTTCATGGACCATTTGTGTCATTTTCCCGCGAATTTACTTGCTTGTGACCTAAGTTGCACAATATCTAGAAAGCAAATAGGGAGATGATTGTCTCATTTTTCTTCTCTCTTTACAATTACTTGCATGTAAGTGTCACGTGTCGGTGTATCTAGCGTTCCCGACACCGTGCGGCACCTAGGAATTAGTCCCCAAGTCAGCCTCTCACACGCACTCACAATCTCACACGCACAGAATTCGTTCAAGCCAGAGAGTGTGTGAGAATGCCTTCTCTTTTCTGATTTTTCAGAGTGTAAAAGTCTGGTTACCAAGGGGACTCACGCCCAAGCTTATACAAGAAGCCACTTGCTTCACAGAACACTATTCACATCACTATTCCTCCGCACATCACCCATCGGCTCCCCCAAATCACTCACCAGCTCTTCTCATCATTTGGGAAGACTTTTGGGGTCATCTAGAAGCTTCAAGTCTCAAGAAACCGACTTGGACAGCAGCTGGGCCGAACTCCCAAGTCGGTTTGCCACGTCACCCCAATTCGCCGATCAGCCTTGCTCGGTCGCTGATTGATCTTGCATGATGCACGGATCGATCGCCCGGCCATGTCGCATGATCCGTGCATCGTTCGTCCATCAATCCCACATGATCCTTGGGTCGTTTGCCCGGTCGCTCTGCACGATCCGTGGATCAATCCCCCGGTCGTGCAGCATCATTCACGCATCGATCATCCGGTCGCTTGACTATTCTTCGACACAATCCCTCCGGATTCACGGAATGAACCATCGGTCGATCAGGTGGATGCATCGCGGTCGATTTTGTATGAAAATTCCACGGGCCGTGATACAAGGTTGATGGAATACTTTCCTCGTTGAGCGTCTAAAAACGTGCAGATGAAGGGATCTTTGAACCCATCATTGTTTTTTAGGTCAGAATAAAGACAAGAATTGAAGGAAAATGGGTGCCACTGACTTGACAAGACTCACACACGACAAAACAAGACCGACTTGAAGTAGAATATTCATCAATCAACTCATGAAACTAGGCAACTTGATGAGGGAGACATGTTGAGCTTTGATCTGGTCCAACTGTTGACCGAGTCACTCACTTTTATTTGGTCGGAAACTTACTTGGTGTGATGGATTTATATAGAGGAGAGGAACGAAAGGTTTACACGCAAACTAACTTCTCTCTTCTTCTTCTTTGCTTCTGCTTCACCGTCTTCCTCCTTTCATTCTTCTTCTTTGGGATAATCCTTCTCCTTTTCTCTTTCTTTCAAATCTGCTGCGGTCAGGTAATTTGCGTCACTAGCTATAAATAAAGGAACAAGCGTCGTGAGGAAGGGAGATGGCGACTAACAGCAGTTATTGGATTCATCCCGAGCACGACCTCAAACCCATGAAGCCACGAGACCCTTTCTATTGCGCCGCGTGCAAGGAGATCGGTTTCGGCCCCGGCTACGGATGTCCTCAATGCGTCGTCCGCGTCCACAAAGAATGTGCGCGCCCTTCTCCGACTATGTCCCGCACGATTAAAAAGAAACATCACTCCTTGAAATTTTACCAGGACATAAAGGGTGAGAATCGGAAAGCCGGAGTCTGCTCGGCGTGCTCCAGACTTGTCCAAGGTTGCGGGTACAGCTCTAGCTGGGGGGACGATTTCCACCCCGCGTGCGTCGCGCTCCCGGAGTCGATCATGGTAAATGGCGCAGAAGCTAGACTGTCGTACGAGATGAAGTCGAACTGCGGACGGTGCCGCAAGATGGAGTTTTACGTCGGCAAAGTCAAGCTCCCGAGCTGGTCGTACGCCGGGCGGAAGGGCAAGTACCATGTGGGCTGCGTGAAGGACATGGTGATCGAGAGCTACCAGAACGGCGAGTTCGTTCCGGCGAAGTCAGGCGACGGCGTGGGTCGAATGCAAATTAAACTGGACCTCTCTAGGGGTACATCAAAATTCTTCGGCATCGGATTAGGGAAATTGGCTCTTAAAGGAGCAATTACCGCAATCACCGGTGACCCGTTTGCGCTAGCTGATTAGGAGGGGCATTAACGCCTTGATCAAACCGATCCAAAGAGAAGATAAATTTTTCTGGGGGCTTACAGGAATTTTCTTCCCGTTGAAGAATCCTTTTGTAAAAAATATGCTCAATTAGGTTTGCAAATTGTCCATGATCACCAAGAAATTTCAGGACAGGATGAAGATCCTTTGCTACAATAATATATTCGAGAAATAAGACGAGTCAATTTGTGCCAAAATTATTGATATCGAACATGTTAATTTGATCTCTAATTTGACAACTTGATTGCGAGTATATCTCTGATGCTCTCCTTAACAAAAACATTGAAATTCGAGTGTGAAATTGTCCACTGGGGAGCTTAATTTCTGGAAATTTCCGGGGCTTCGAAGCTTGATCCGATAACATTCAAACAGACGACGAAGATGGGAAAAGATTTCGAGCTTGATCCGACGGAACTCCGGCATGGAAGCTTAATCCAAATGAGACTTTAATGTACGCTGAGAAAAAAAGAAGAAGGGGGGTGGGGGGGACCGGGCTGAAAAGTTTGATCCAACGAGAGATTGCACATATATGTCGGGAAAACATCACTGTAAACGATTTCCAAAATCGAGCAATTGAATATCACTTGATTAAATCCAAAGGGCGATGAGATTTTTTTGTATCTCTTTTGATAATTTCCATGTCAGCATCCTTATATATGACAAGCTAGTTGATGTTCCCACAATCTTAATTGTGGGGACAATGTTTCCTCAGTCTTTTAAGTCCATTGTTTGAGAGGAAGTGTCTTTCGGAAATTTATTTTTTTAGATTTTCATCCGATTGATTTGCTGTGACTTAATCAACGGAAAACACTTTTCAATAAACGAAAATTTCATGCATAAAATTAGGAAAGTGAATTCCTAAATCCAACAATGTGAAAACACTTTTCGAAATTACTCATCTCGATATTTACCAACTAAAAATAGCATTTTGTTATTTTAATATTTTATGTTATTATTTTCTTTTTCTTTTTGCTCTGTCGGCCACTCAGTTGGCAACCGGCCACACGAGGTCGGGCCTTGCCATGTTCGGTGAGCCGATGAGGCTTGAACTAGTGTGGCTGGTCGCCGACTATCGCCGATAGGGGTGTGCTTGGTCCAGGCCGGTTCGGTACCGGTATGGAACCGAGGACCGGACCGATAGTTCCGATCCCCAAATTTTCTGGACCGAGGACCGAACTGGCCCAGGACTTGTGGTCCGGTCCCAATGGGACTGCTAACATTAGTTCTTCAAAATTTTTTAATTTTTTTTTTCTAATTGCTCTCTCGCTCGGGCGCGCACACACACACATGTGTGTGTGTGTAATGGCGAGACGACATTCCCAACTTGCAATCGCCAAGGAATGCAATGAAGAGAAAAATGAAAGGGAAAAATAAAAGCTAGCTGCAACTCTTCAGATACATGCAACTAGAGTATCATCAAATTAACGTCCTTCACTAAAGCAGTCTGCAGTAATTAGCAATAGATGAAGTTCAAAATAAGTAGCCAATAGACAATTAAACTGGGATTTTGAAAATTATTGTGACATGTTTGAAATGCCGAAAAACATCAAGATTATATATATATTCTAGACAATCCGGTCCGGTCCCATCCACCATGGAACCGGGGACCGGACTGCCCGGCTACCGGTCCCATTTATTGGGATTGGGGACCGAACCGCCCCCCTCAAGGACCGGACCAACCTGGCCGGCCCGGGCCTGTCCTGGTCCGATCCGAGGGGAAAAGTTTGATCCGACGACAGATTGCACATATATGTCGGGAAAACATCACTATAAACGATTTCCAAAATCGAGCGATTGAATATCACTTGATTAAATCCAAGGGGCGATGAGATTTTTTTTTGTATCTATTTTGATAATTTCCATGTCAGCGTCCTTATATATGACTAGCTAGTTGATGTTCCCACAATCTTAATTGTGGGGACAATGTTTCCTCAGTCTTTTAAGTCCCTTTCTTTGAGTGGGAGTGTCTTTCGGAAATTAGTTTTTTTGGATTTTCACCCGTTTGATACGCCGTGACTTAATCAATGGAAAATACTTTTTCAATAAACAAAAATTTCATGCATAAAATTAGGAAAGTGAATTCCTAACAAAGTGAAAACACTTTTCGAAATTGCTCATCTCGATATTTACCAACTAAAAATAGCATTTCATTATTTTAATATTTTATGTTCTTATTTGTTTTTTCTTTTTGCTCTGTCGGCCACTCGGTTGGCAACCGGCCACATGAGGTCGGGCCTCGCCATGTTCGGTGAGCCGACAAGGCTTGAACTTGTGTGGCTGGTCGCCGATAGGGGTGTCCATGGTTCGGGCCGGTCCGGTCCCGGTATGGAACTGGGGACCGGACTGGCCCAGGATCGGCTATCCGGTCTCAATGGGACTGCTAACATTAGTTCTTCAAATTTTTTTAATTTTTTTTGTCTAATTGCTCTCTCGCTCGCGGGCGCGCGCGCGCGCGCGCACACACACACACACACACACATATATATATATATATAGAGCTTTACATGAATGCAATGGCGAGACGACATTCCCAACTCGCAATCGCCAAGGAATGCAATGAAGAGAAAAATGAAAGGGAAAAATAAAAGCTAGCTGCAACTCTTCAGGTACATGCAACTAGAGTATGACCAAATTAACGTCCTTCACTGAAGCAGTCTGCAGTAATTAGCAATAGTTGAAATACAAAATAAGTAGTCAATAGACAATTAAACTGCGATTTTGAAAATTACTGTGACAGGTTTGAAGTACTGAGAAACATCAAGATTACAATATATATATATATTCTGGGGGAGTTCGGTCTAGGCGGTCCGGTCTTGTCCCATCCACCATGGAACCGGGGATCGGACTGCCCGGCCACCGGTCCCATTTATTGGGACCTAGGACCAGGGACCAGACAGCCCCCCTCAAGGACCGGACCAACCCGGCCGGTCCGGACCGGTCCTTGTCCGGTCCGGGCTGAAAAGTTTGATACGACGAGAGATTGCACATATATGTCGAGAAAACATCACTATAAACGATTTCCAAAATCGAGCAATTGAATATCACTTGATTAAATCCAAGGGGCGACGAGATTTTTTTTGTATCTCTTTTGATAATTTCCATGTCAGCGTCCTTATATATGACAAGCTAGTTGATGTTCCCACAATCTTAATTGTGGGGACAATGTTTCCTCGGTCTTTTTAGTCCCTTTGTTTGAGTGGGAGTGTCTTTCGGAAAGTAGTTTTTTTGGATTTTCACCCGTTTGATTCGCTGTGACTTAATCAATGGAAAACACTTTCCAATAAACGAAAATTTCATGCATAAAATTAGGAAAGTGAATACCTAAATCTAACAATGTGAACACACTTTTCGAAATTTCTCATCTCGATATTTACCAACTAAAAATAGCATTTTTTTATTTTAATATTTTATGTCTTAGTTTTTTTCTTTTTGCTCTGTCGGCCACTCGGTTGGCAATCGGCCACACGAGGTCGGGCTTCGCCATGTTCGGTGAGCCGACGAGGCTTGAACTCGTGTGGCTGGTTGCCGCTTGTCGCCGATAGGGGTGTGCATGGTCCGGGCCGGTCCCCAAATTTTCGAGGCCGGGGACCGAACCGGCCCAAGACCGACAGTCCAGTCCCAATGGAACCGCTAACATTAGTTCTTCAAAATTTTTTAATTTTTTTTTCTAATTGCTCGCTCGCTCGCTCACACACGCGCACGCGCACGCACACGCACACGCGCACGCACACGCGCACACACGCACACGCACACACGCGCACACACACACGCACACGCACACACACACACACACACATATATATATATATATATATATATATATATATATATATATATATATATATATATATATATATATATATATATATATGGCTTTACATGAATGCAATGGTGAGACGACATTCTCAACTCGCAATCCCCAAGGAATGCAATGAAGAGAAAAATGAAAGGGAAAAATAAAAGCTAGCTGCAACTCTTCAAATACATGCAACTAGAGTATCACCAAATTAACGTCCTTCACTGAAGCAGTCTGCAGTAATTAGCGATAGATGAAATTCAAAATAAGTAGCCAATAAACAATTAAACTGCGATTTTGGAAATTACTGTAACAGGTTTGAAGTGCCGAGAAACATCAAGATTACAATTTTTTTTTCTGGGCGGTTCGGTCCGGTCCCATCCTCCATGGAACCGGGGACCGGACTGTCCGGCCACCAGTCCCATTTATTGGGACCGGAGACCGGACCGCCCCTCTCTAGGACCGAACCAACCCGGCCGATCCGGGCAGGTCCTGGTCCGGTTTGCACACCCCTAGTCGCCGAGGCCCGGTGACCGGCGGAGCAAGAAAACGAAAGCATAAAAATAAAAACAAAAATTTAAAAATATAAAAAATGAAATAATTTAAAAATAAAAATAAAAATAGGATAAACTAAAAAATTATATAATGGAAAAGATAATATAATATAAAAATAAATAAATATTAAAAATCCTGATTTTTTTTTGTTTTGTCTGAGATAAAGTGTCGAAATCATATTTTAAATGAGATTCAAACACCAAAATTTCTTGTTGGTCACATATCACCAAATAAAGGAAAACTAACCATTTTTTTTTTATGGAGTTTCCACCGAACAAGCACCCTAAGTGGAGTATGGGGCTCGGTCATGGTGGGTATGGGGCTCGACAACGGCGGCAATTGTGACAAGGTTGGGGTTGGTGTCTTCGCGAGGCGTGGGCGGCGCGGCAAGGTGGGCGATGGTTGGTGTTTCAAATTGAGTTGAGTGGGTAAGGTTATCCGGCACAGAACTTACAAAAAACCCATAGATCAGTAGTTAGCAGATGGAAATTAAAACCACAGCCCAATTATATTAGGTAAAGCTTGCATGTGAGTGATGTCCATACCATGTAATTTGTTAATAGCAGTCATAGTTGGAGTTGAAGAGGAGGATGAATCAGACATTTGGTGGCGCGAGGCGGTCCATCGGCACTCCGTCGCTAGCCTGGTCGTGCGTCGTTGTCGTCACCTCCCTCCTTGCTGGCGCCTCCGTTGTCCACAACATCTTCAAGCCCGATCTGGTATTATGACTTTGGTGGCTCATTACGATTTAGAGTTACACCAAATGGATGTGAAAACTGTCTTTCTTAATGGGAATTTAGAGAAAGAGGTTTATATGGACCAACCTGAAGGCTTTTCAGTTAAAGGAAAGTAACACATGGTGTGTAAATTAAAGAAATCAATATATGGACTTAAACAAACTTCCCGACAACGGTATCTCAAGTTCAATGATACCACAATCTCTTTTGGGTTTAAGGAAAACACCGTTGATCGGTGTATATATATGAAGGTCTGTGGGAGCAAGTTTATCTTTCTAGTTCTGTATGTTGATGATATTTTGCTTGTTGCTAATGATCTTGGTTTGTTACATGAAACCGAGAAATTTCTCTCTTAAGAATTTTGAAATGAAAGATATGGGTGAAACAATGTATGTGATAGGAATAGAAATATTCTGTGATAGACTACAAGGATTGTTAGGGTTGTCTCAGAAAGCCTATATTAATAAAATTCTAGAGATTCAATATCGATAAATGTTCAACAGGAATAATCCCAATTCAAAAAGGGGACAAATTTAGCCTTATGCAATTGCCAAAAAGTGAATTGGAACGAGAGCAAATGAAAAGTATTCCGTATGCATATGTTGTTGGAAGCTTAATGTATGCTTAGACTTGCACCAGACCATACATCAGTTTTGCCCTCGAAATACTGGGCAGGTATCAAAGTAATCCAGGATTGGATCATTGGAAAGCTTCAAAGAAAGTTCTCAGATACTTGCAAGGAACAAAGGATTACATGCTCACTTATAAAAGATCCAATCATCTTGAGGTGATTGGATATTCAGTTCAGACTTAGGTGGATGCGCTGATACAAGGGAATCAACATTTGGTTATCTGTTCCTTTTGGCTGGAGGTGCAATTTCATGGAAAAGTGCGAAGCAGTCAGTTATTGCTGCATCCACTATGGAGGCTGAGTTTGTGGCATGCTTTGAGGCCACTATTCATGGGTTGTGGCTGCGAAACTTTATTTCAGGGCTTGTGATTGTCAACAATATTGCCAGGCCACTGAAAATTTACTGTGATAATTCTGCAGCAGTTTTCTTATCTAAGAACGACAAGTATTCTAAGGGTGCTAAGCATATGGAAATCAAATACTTGTCCGTCAAAGAAGGAGTTCAGAAACAGAGAATGTCAATTGAGCATATTAGCACCAATCTTATGATTGCATATCCATTAGCAAAAGGACTGCCGCCCAAAATATTTAATGAACATGTTGAAAGGATGGGCATTATTGGACGTAACTAATGTATTGTATTATGACTCTATTAATTTTATGTATTTGACACTCTGAGCTCATTTATGTGTGTTTCTGATATATCATGTTTTCTACTTAGTATATATGATGGAAGTAGTTGAATGTTTGACAAGATAGTCTCTAATAGAGACATTACAGTTGGACTATTGCTATAGTTCTTATTTATGAATCATGATGAGTACAGAGCTATACTTGTAGTACATAGAAGGGACTGCGTCGATTAATGACGCACAACCACTATGACTCGCATTAGTCTTCTTTACTTTATTGTGATTATTATGTAATAGCCAATTTAACGAAAATTTTTAGAATGATGTTATTGTGCACATTATGGTATTTATTAAACCATGAAAGGAAACTCATATTGGCCAAGTGGGAGAATATAAAATAATTGTGGCACCTATGATGTTATAATAATGGTTTAATAATTATTTCATGTTATAATTAACTTATATTGGTTATGAAAAGATACGGTTGATAAGGTGCGAATCTGATGTGCTTTGATGGAAAGCACCTCTTGGATAACGTTTTCTTTTCGAAAAGAAAGTCTGGTCCTCTCTCCAACCCCAACGAACAGACATAACGTTAATCACATAACGACGTACGGTTATTTCTCTCCATTAGAAACAACGTAAAGCACAGAGGGTTAAGGGAGAGAAATCAGGTCTTCATCGTCTCTGTTTTCTGACGTAACAATCAATGCTTGAAGGTTTTGCGATGGATAAAGGTATGTCTATATCCTTATCGTTCGTGAAAATCATGAAGATCAACGATTACTGTGATATTGAATTTTCGAGTAATTTACGAAAAGTTCTTACAATATCCTCTTTCTAATTCGGTGTATCATACAAGATAGTCTTCTAAAGATTTATTTTCTATCCAAACGAAAGAGAGCCATTAAGAACCGTTATAAAGCCGTTCTAAGATAATGAATGGTTAATGAAGAAGTGAATCAAACGTTACAAAACTGTTAGAAAGCCTTTAATACGATCGTTGTAAAACCGTTATAAAGTAATGGCGCTTATGGCGGTCATACTTACTATCAAAACCATTATCATCAACTATTTTTAAAACTTTTGAAATATCCAACAACCCTGAACATATTTCAAAAGGTTTTGAAAAGAAAAAAATAAAATAATGGTGGCATAATGCATCGGAACTGGTGCTTGTTAGGTTATGAACTAGCCCTAGAAAGAATGAAATATTCACGAAATCGTTGGTGAAGTTTGAAACTTCTATTAACTAAGAATTTCATTTTGTAAGTTATAATGTTCATATCCCATTACACTCCCACAAGGTTTGTTGTTCAACACGGTTATGCGCGAATAGACCATGTTCGTGCTTGGTTTATTTGTACGTGCTCTAGTGATTTTCACCAAAAATTCTCATAGGAAGACCCCACTCCACACTTATATAGGTGATTCTATCAAGTGTAATTTGCAGATTAATACACCACCAATAATGGCTATGAAATTCACTAAGAGCTCATCTCAACCTCCTTTTCATGGCTGTCTTGCACTATTCTTATCTTAGGAGGGACAATAATTTTCTAATAGTGAATCAGTAGATCAACAAGTGACTTATTATAACCCATATGAACCTAATTCATGGGATCGCAAATCACATAGGTTGGGTTACCATCATTGTTGGTTTTCTTCAACTAGCTCAAGTCCCATTCCCCTCAATGAATAATAAGAGGATCAGCCAAAATCACTTCAGACTTTATATAATCAATAGACATAATTACATCTTTAAGCAATTGCTTTAGCACATCACGTCTCAATCGGACGTGCCTCTTTTAACCATTGAAAGTTTCATTGTTTGCAATGACTATTGTCGCTTTGCAATTTTTTACTGCCACTTGACAATCAAAATGCATAGACACGTAAGGTGTCGGTTTCATTCCCAAAGGAACATTTGCTAAGAAGTTTCTCAACTACTCAACCTCATTTTCAAATATAAGTTTAGGAAGCATTTTCTCTTTCCCAAGAACTTGAGTAGTTCTCAAATCACTTAGATGAATATATTTTTCTCCTTCCCCTAATAGAATGTAAGAGGACAAAGCATCATGTTTTCACATATATTCTTGGTAGCACCTGACTCTACCACCCAATTTTGCACATTGGCCGCAATATTGGCTTGGGAAATGGCTGCAGCAATTATGTCATCAAAATCACCTGCTTCAATCAAGTCGACTTTTGGTTTAGCAGGATTGTCATTTCCCCCACAATTTTGTTGGGCTGAATTCCAAACTACAGTATCTCCACCAAGTTGAACACATATCCATTCTTGGATTTTGTCTCATCTGAATCTAAGATTCAGTTAGCGTCAGTATATCCTGGAAAAATCCACTAGATATGAAGTTTTTTAAGCTATCAAAGCAATTCTAAGCATCAATAACATTCTGCCTACACGGTCATATGTCTCTACGTGTCTCTTGACAGGCATATTCATATGGGTTGAATGCTCACTCATGTCCCACGACAACCACCTAAGAATGTGATACCTGTCCTACACCATCTTCGATTCCTCGTTCAATTCCAAAAGCAATGGTAGCAGCGACAGTTCCTGGTTGGGAATCCATAAGGTAATTTATCTTTAGGATTGTAGAAAAATACTAAATAATATGAAAAATAAGAATTGTTTGAAATCTGTATAAAAAGATGAAAAAATAAGATCAAAATGTCTAAGGCGTGCAAGCATTGTCTTTAAGGATAATTTCGACTCTTGGAGTATGAAGCTCGATGCGATAGGCTCTAGCAGCTATCCTCCCAAGATATAGCAGACCTTCTTCTTTATTGCGCATAGAATAATAGAAGTAACATGAATCACGTTATGTGTATAACCTAGCAAACGAAGGAAAGATATTTGAAGGAAAGGAAGATTATCTTTCTAATTTGATGTATCATGCAAGATAGTATTTTTATTTTTATTGTTTACATTCAAGCGAAAGAGAGCCATTAAGAAACCGTTATAAAGCCGTTGTAAAATAATGGAAAGTTCACGAAGAAATAAATCAAACATTATAAAATAGTTAAAAAGTCGTTATAGGACTATTGTAAAAACGTTATAAAGTGATGACTTTTATGGCGATCATAATTACTATCAAAGCCATTACTATCAAATATTTCAAAGTTGCTAAAATATCCAACATCATCAACAGAAAAGGGCAAGTTTAAAGGGTTAATGGGAAGAAAAGAGAGTGATTGGAGGGTGGTCATCAAGTTGGACGAATATTAAAATTAAATAATGAGAAGGAACAAAGTGGGTGGTCCAAATCAAGCTTATGCAATATCGGCATTTTTGGTCAAGGGTTGAGCTCCATCGTTATCGACGAAGTTGACCTGACTTTCTTATGGAATGTATGAATAGTGCACGAGCAATACTTAGGTGTCAATACTCACAAGGGAAAAGTATCAAGAAAGTCCTAAACCTATTGCATGAGTACTAATTCAGTACTAAACCTTTTAATTATTCGTATTGTATAAACTATATTGACTGGTGTCCTTTTTCTTTTTTAGTTTAACTGATTTTTATGTGTAACTTTTTGCAGATTTACATGGCTGATGAGACATTTCGATTTACTCTATGGGTTGGGGGTAGGTTTGTCCGTGATAGAATAGTATAGTATGTTGGTGCTCATAGTAGTGAGTGGCTTTATGATCCAGACAAACTGAGCTACTTTGAGATTTTGCATTTGGAACAAGATATGGTTACTCTAATACTGAGAAACTCCACTATTTAATGCTAGGGAAGAATTTTGAGAATGATCTAAGATTAATTGAAGATGACACTTCGGTACAAGAATTGATGGAACTTTGGGCAAATATTGATGGTACATGTGAGAGATTTACTGAACATGGTGAAGAAATGAGTGTTGGCATTCATTATGGGCTAGTTGACGAATTGATGAACGTAGAAGAAGATGAGAGAGTTCTAATTATTACTGATGGGGAAAATCATGAAATTGAAGAGGATGATGAACTTTTTGAGGTCCCATGGTTATCTGACAATGAAGAAGAAGAACTTCAAGCGGCTAGGCGGAAAATTAGAACTTTTAAGGGAGACAATGCTTATGGTGTTGCTAGGTTGCTGGATATATCTAGTGAAATAGATGTTGAAGTAGAAAAAAAAAAAAAAAGGAGGAAAGAGGCTACAATAAGTCATTGTGAAGATAATGTTGAGCTTGAGACTGAATACTTTGACTCTAGTGACTCTAATTGGAGCTTTGTCACGAGTGATGAAGAAGAACTAGAGATAGAAGAGGTTGTTAGAAAGAAGAGCACACATACTCAGTATGATGAAACCACAGAGATACCTCACTTCGCATTGAATATGGTATTTGATGGCCCTAAACAGTTTAAGGAAGCTATCAACAAATACGCAGCCACCAGAAGAGTTAATATTGATTTGATCAAGAATGACAAGGTGAGGGTACGGGCAAAATGTAAGGCTAAAAATTGTGTCTGCTTAATTTATGCAGCAAGAGATAACAAGACAGGCTTCTTTATAGTGAAAACTTTCAAGGATGAGCACACGTGCTCTTGGTCTTTCCAAGTGAGGAGGTTTACATCCACGAACATGGCGAAGCATTATCTAAGCTTGTGGAGGGCAACTCCTTCAATGAAGTTGCATGAGTTCAAGAAAATTGTGCGAGAACAAATGAGCTTAGACGTTAATATATCTCAGTGTAGAAGGACTAAGCTGAAGGTAATCGAAAAACTTAATGGAATGTACTCCTATGAGTTCAATAGGTTGTGGAATTATTGTGAAGAAATAATTCATAGGAATCCTCGAAATACTGTGAAGGTAAAGTTTATAAGAGAATCATCAAATTCAAGACCCATCTTCCAATGATTTTATGTTTGCTTTGATGCTGTGAGAAAGGGATTCCTTGAAGGATGCAGACCTTTGATAGGGTTGGATGGATGTTTCTTAAAAGGAATGTTGAAGGGTGAGCTATCAACGGCCGTTGGGAGGGATGCAAATAATCAATTGTACCCCATCGCATGGGCCGTTGTTGAGGTCGAGAATTAGGATTCATGGGGCTGGTTTGTAAAGATTTTGAAGTGTGATCTTGGCATAAAGGACGGTGTGGGATACACGGTGATCTCAGATCAGCAAAAGGTAATGTTATACTCTTCATTCATTTGAGATTTTTCATGTGTGTCGTTTGCTACCTCATTATACATACATGATGATATCACGTATTCTGTTGTAGGGGCTTGTGCAAGTACTAGAGGAAGAGATGTCATCGGCTAAGCACCGACATTGTGCAAGACATATCTATGCAAATTGGTGCAAGAAGAATGGGGGTAACGACTGTCGCAAGCAATTCTGGATGTGTGCCAAGTCAACTACAGTCCCACAGTTTGAAAAGCATATGGAGGAATTGAATAAGATGAGCAAGACAGGAAAGGCTGACTTGATGAGGATTGCTCTAAAATATTGGTGCAAGGCTTACTTTAAAACTATATGCAAGTCAGATAATGTGGACAACAACTTGTCAGAAGCATTTAATGGATCGATACTTGAAGCTAGACATATGTCTATCATATCTATGCTTGAGAATATTAGAGAGAAGATGGTGACAGGATTGTGTGAGAAAAGAGATGCATGTCAAAGATGGAAAACAGACATTGCGCCAAGGATATTAGAGAAAACAGAAGGCAATAAAAAAGAAAGTGCCTTTTGTCATGTGCTTTGGAATGGAGAAGATGGATTTGAAGTGGACATAAGAAACAACTCATGCTCTTGCAGGGCGTGGGACTTGAGTGGGATTCCATGCCCTCATGCAATTTGTGTTATTCTATTCAAAGGGGAGGAGATAGAAACTTTTGTCGCCCACTGGTACAAGAAGGATATCTATTTAAAGACATACAGTCACTACTTGGAAGCAATGAATGGTGATCACCTTTGGCCTTCCAGTGATAGAGAACCTTTGGTGGCACCAACGCCTCGGGTTATGCCTAGTAGGCCTAAACATAAAAGGATAAGAGAGGAAGCAGAATCTAAAAATGGATTCAAAGTGTCAAGACAAGGCACAAAAATTTCATGCCATTTGTGCTTCAAGCGAGGTCACAACTCAAGAAATTGTCCAATGAAACAAAAGGGAAAAATAAAGTTTATTTATTCTCTAGTCTTTGTTTGTGTCAATATTTTTTACTTTGTTTTCTTGATGAACAGGATGAAGAGACAGTCGGACAGAGAGAAGCCAACCCACTTGTCACGGAGATGCATGATAACATTGCTCAAAAGGTACTCTTAACATCAGCCTTACTTGAATAATTATAAGTGTCATTTTAACCTGAGTATTGTTGTTCTTATAGCCTGGACTGGAACGTAGTCAAGTCACATCTCTACGAAAAAATACCAACTATGATGTGGGCAATGCAAAGAAGGTAGAGAGTGCGTCTCGCAAATTTATCACTGCAATGGGACTAGAGGTATAGCTTTATGGTAGTAAACTTATTTTTATGTAAAGATTTGACATTTAACTGATTGATGCGTTTCGTTTGTCTAGTGGCAAAAGGCAAACATTATAAAAAAGAAGCAAGAAGAACGGAAACAAACCGTGGAGCATTTGAACGATATTGGAAGTGTGGGATCAACAAGATCTCCAAGAAAGAGGATAATTGACCCGAAAATTAACCCGAAGTAGATCTTGAAATTAAGATTAAGAGATGGAATTTGTTTTTTGTAGTTTTGGAAGTGTTTAAGATGGGGAAATGATGTTGTTAAGAGCACAAATTTTGTGAAGTGCACAAGCATTCTGGGCAATGTTGCTATTAAGAGTACAAGCATCCAGGGCAAGAGCTTTTTGTTTTTGGTAGTACATTCAACATTTGAAAAGAAAAGCAGTTGACATTATTTTCGTCTAATATGTTGGTGTTAAAGTGTTTAAGATGGCTTGCACACAACTCGTCTGTAAAAATTTTGTTGCGTTTCATCGCTACTTCAGTAAGCGTTCAAATAGTCTGCTACTGAAGGAGTGTTTGATATGGTTCCAATATAGAGAAAGGAAAACTTCCAGATAAGCATATGATAACACTGAATTGCTTTCTATTCCATGACAATTGAGGTCTACGGTTACATACAATTGGATCTGAGCAATGCACAAAAACAAACTAATAGTTCAGTCCAAGGACATTATTCAGCAATATTTGAAAATGTGTCAGGCTCCACTGCTATGTCTGCTTTCCCATTGCAGCTTCATGCAGCTATAGCAATAGCCAAACATGACTTGGCTAAACTTGCTTTGATTGCATCCTCTGCTGCAGACTGCACACAGCTCAATGCCCCATCTTGAACATAAATCTTTATCCGCTTCAGTCAAAAACAAATTCCTTTCCTACAACATAGCTTGAATTCGAATTTCGACAGAGAAAACAACCAGCTTTAGGAACAACATGATCACCATTTCTCTCCCTCCAACATGAATTCGAACTCTGACAGAGAAAACAACCAGCTGGAGGGAAGAATTGTGGATTGAATTCAGAAATGATCTCCTTCTGCCCCTTGGCGCTAGTATGGTCAAAGCCCCATATTTATGGTTTGATGCGCATAACCATATTGTCCCTGTTCCCCCTGTTTATAGGCCGGCAATGGTGTTTCTCAACTGCAATTGGCTCATGAACACCGGCTGACCTCCGTCCCCGTGAGAACGACAAGCCGCGACTGCATGGATTGCGAAGGTTGCCAAATGCAGATTTCGGAGGAGGCATACGGATGCAGCGTGTGCCAAGCCACCACTAGAGATACATAACCACCATTTCCACCCCCGAGCACCCTCTTAATCCCTTTTGCGATTTATCACCGATATCACCTTTTATCTCTAGCGGTGGCTTGGCACATGCCTCGTGGAGAAATAAATTACACTCCTACATCTGTATGCCTCCTCCGAAATCTGCATTTGGCAACCTTCGTGCACCCTCTTAATCTCTTTTGCGATTTATCACCTGGAGGTGGATGTCACGTTTGTCGACTTGTGTGCTTCATAGGCTACCGCTGTTAGAAATGCAATACAACCCTCGATATGGCTTGTGCGATTGGGACTATGCCTTGTGAAGAAGCTGATGAGAGGGAGAAAATCAGGAGACGCTCATCAGTGACGGATCATTATCGGCATCCGCATCAGCTCCCGTCCTACCATACGAAAACCCAGGCCCATAACAGAGGGGCCCCTCTGTTCATTTTGTTCCTTCTCCTCCACCGATGCCATTTTTGCCACAGGGTTTGAACTCAGGTGCCAAATTGAGTCTTCATCTCCACTTCTTGCTCTCTTTCTTTCTAATTGATGCACGTCTTATTGCTTTTTTGGTTCTGAATTCTGGTCCATGGAAGATCTGGTATAATCAGTATGCAACAGGTGAAAATGTTAGAATCGACTGAGAAGACGGCCAATTTATGAGCTTCCAGGAAGCAAGTCCTTCAATTGCCGAATCATGAGCAATATCCCAATAGTCAATACCTGTGTCATCCATCCGGCGTTCAAGCTATACCAAACCCGAGCTCTTCAACGTTCAGGCGGTGGCGCGACCTCCAAGACCATAAGATCCGAATCGTCGCAGGCATCGACATCAACCTGGGCATCTTCGTTCCAGTATGGATCCAAGCATTTTGAGAAGTCTGATACAGAGGAGGAAGAAGAATCGTTGATGTGAAGAAGAGGGTTATTTGAAGCCCTAATTTGATTCAAGCATTTTGAGAAGCCTGACGTTGAGGAGGAAGAAGAATCGTTGCGTGAAGAAGATGATTATTTGAAGCCCTAATTTGTATTTTTTTTTTTAAGTAGAAGCTGACTCATTCAACTCAGCTCCACGTCATCAATTAACGGTTTGAACAAACGGAAGGATTAGATCGAATATTTATCCATAGTTCAAGAACTATATATGAATAAATTGAAAGTTCAGAGACGAGATTGAGCATTGAGTCAAAGTTCAGGGACCATTTGCGTCATTTTCCCTCGAATTTACTTGCTTGTGACTTAAGTTGCACATTATCTAGAAAGCAAATAGGGAGATGATTGTCTCATTTTTCTTCTCTCTTTACAATTACTTGCATGTAAGTGTCACGTGTCGGTTTATCTAGCGTTCCCGACACCGTGCGGCACTTAGGAATTAGTCCCCAAGACAGTCTCTTTGGCGCGCTCACAATCTCACACGCACAGAAGAGAGTGTGAGAATGCCTTCTCTTTTCTGATTTTTCGAAGTGTAAAAGTCTGGTTACCAAGGGGACTCACACCCAAGCTTATACAAGAAGCCACTTGCTTCACAGAATACTATTCACATCAGTATTCCTCCGCACATCACCCGTCGCTTGACTATTCTTCGACACAATCCCTCCTGATTCACGGAATGAACCGTCGGTCGATCGGGTGGATGCATCGTGGTCGATTTTGTATGAAAATTCCACGGACCGTGATATAAGGTTGACGGAATACTTGCCTCGTTGAGCGTCTAAAAACGTGCAGATGAAGGGATCTTTGAATCCGTCATTGTTTTTTAGGTCAGAATAAAGACAAGAATTGAAGGGAAATGGGTGCCATTGACTTGACAAGACTCACACACGACAAAACAAGACCGACTTGAAGTAGAATATTCATCAATCAACTCATGAAACTAGGCAACTGGGTGAGGGAGACATGTTGAGCTTTGATCTGGTCCAACTCTTGACCGAGTCACTCGCTTTTATTTTGTCGGAAACTTACTTGGTGTGATGGATTTATATAGAGGAGAGGAACGAAAGGTTTACACGCAAACTAACTTCTCTCTTCTTCTTCTTTGCTTCTGCTTCACCGTCTTCCTCCTTTCATTCTTCTTCTTTGGGATAATCCTTCTCCTTTTCTCTTTCTTTCAGATCTGCTGCGGTCAGGTAATTTGCGTCACTAGCTATAAATAAAGGAACAATCGTCGTGAGGAAGGGACCGGGACGGAGAAGACGTCGGCGAAGGAGGGAGAGAGAGAGGGGACAAACAGAGAGAGGAGAGAGTTTCTTTTTTCTAAAAGGTGGACCGGCGCAACACGTGTCGCACGATGAGTGGAGATGAATATTGCTGACGTGGCTTCGCCGACGGTACGCAATATTTTCTCCGACCGAGATCGTAGGCCATGTGAGAGTTACCAGTCAATGTTTGAAGATTGACCTCTTCTTCTCAATAAACGAGTAAAGAAACAGGACCCCCCTTAACAAATCTCCTTCCCTGAAACACATTAACTTCACTTATATGTCGAAGAAGACGGGCGATAGGATTCATCCGGAGCACGAGCTCGTGCTGATGATGCAGGCAGACCCTTTCTTCTGCAGCGCATGTAGACAGGTTGGGATCGGATCGGCTTACGGTTGCGAGTCATGCCTCGTCCTAGTCCACCGAAAGTGCATGCACCCGTCTTTGACGGCGGCGCACCCTCTTCAGAAGAATTGCAGCCTCAAGTATAATCCTCAAGCTGGTACGAGCAACATATATACTCCTTTCCTTTCATGTTCTGTTTGTTTTTTTCTCCCTATATGATTTTATGTCTGTTTTTTCCCCTCTAATTGCGGTCGTCATTCTCTCGGAAACTCATTAACTCAGAAACCAGTGGTGCTTCCACTTCTTACTGCGGCGCGTGCTCGAAGCCTCTTCGCGGCGGCACATACAGCTCCGCCGCTTATGGCAATCCGAGCTTCCACCCATCTTGCCTCCACCTCGAGAAATGCATAAAGTTCAACGATGTCGAGCTCAATCTCGTCGAGTCGTGTTCCTCGGCTTGTGACTGGTGCAAGGAGGAGTCGATCAGGGTGAAGAAAGTCAAGATCCCGAGCTGGTGGTACGTGTCTGAGGGCGGGAAGCACAGCTTCCATGTGGGGTGCGCGAGGGAAATGACGGTGGAGAGCTGGAAGAGCGGCGGCCTCACTTGTGCCGACGAGGACGATGACTATGGCGAGACGTCGATGAGAGCCGGCATGCCTTGTCAACGGAAAGGCAAGAGAAGAGGGTTTGTCCGGAGGACGATAGCGAGGGTCTCTATTGTTGCCGGGGTGTCGGCGGCCTTTGGGGACCCGACCGGAATTGCGGCAATGGCGTTATTACGCCTAGGACCAAAGTTAATCCGAGGTGCCCGGTCCTTGACGACGAAAATGTTGGGGAGATAAGATTTGCCAACTCATCCGTAGATTAGTCCATCCAATTATCTCCTCCGTTACTCTCTTCTCTCTGTACATCAGTCTCCCGGGCCTCATCCACCCTAGTCACTTCAAACCAAAAACACAAAAAGTTACGTTCCCTGCCTCCTCCTCTTCTTCTTCTTCTTCGAATCCTCTCAGCTTCGAGGCCAAGAAAATGTCCGGCTGTGGAAAGGGAGGCAAAGGGTTTGAAGAGTCTTTACTTATAGTTGGTGATGCAATTGTAGACTTGTAAAAAAAAACAAAAAATGAACTTGTTGTTGGAGTTGGCGAATACTTCGGGAACCCTTATTTCTCACATCGGGTATACCCACGTGAGCTTAGGAAAACTGAAGTGTTATCCGACGACAAGTGACCCCTGAGCGCGGAATGCGGGGGTTCGGGAGCAGCGCCCCCGACACGGGTGCCCCACTGCCCGGTGAGCGGGCGGGGGTTCGGGGGCAGCACCTCCCGACGGGAGTTCCGCTGCCCGGTCAGCGAACGGCTGTCCCACTCGCCGGTGAGCGGGCGGGGGTTTGGGGGCAGCGCCCCCGAAACCTCAACGGGTTTGGGCTTTTATTTAAGTTGGCTCGTATGGCGTGGGATTAAGAGGTTTCGTATATGTTTAAGTTTTGGGCCCGTTTGAGGCATATATATTTTGCTCATTTTTCTAATCATTGTAATGAGTTGAGTAGCTGTAAACCGAAAATATAGTGAAGTCTCTTTGCAGGACGTAACCCTATTCTGGGGTGAACCTGGGTAATCTCGTGCATCGTCCAATTTTCTTTGATTTCTGTGTGATCATTCTGATTCGGTGTGCGATAAATCCCTTCACTTGTGGGTTTTTAGTTTGCTGTAGGATATTGACGATTTCTTCGATCCTGACGTGGCATTATATTATCACTCGCGAAAACTATGTTAAATATCTATCAATATTAGCTTTAAGGGTAATTCCAATCGATGGTAACTAAACTTCAGTGGAATTCGCAATGTTATCACTGACCAATTACAAAAATAGATAAATACATAATTTTTTCACATGATTTGAAAAGATAAAAGTACATACACAGTTTTTATTTTTCTTTTTTCAGTGTTAAAACGGGCCACGAATCGGCCAACAGTCGAAACCCTAGAAGATGTCGAGTTTATGAAGTTCACAGGGAATTGTTCACCTCACACCAAGGTTAAATGGATCGATCTAAGAACTTATTGTCATCACCACGAAACACTGATTCATAACTAAGCTCAAGATGATTTAACACCTAATGTTTGCATTAAATGAAAACGAGTTCGAACAGAACAGATCGTGATTTTTATAGAAATCACTGTCCTTCTTGAGATATAGCATTATGAGTGATTGAGTTTCACCCTGAAAGTGCGATTTGAAAAATATTTTCATTGTTGACAATAATTTATGTCTAATTATTTTCAAGGGTGATGAAAATATTTTTCGTTCATTCATTTGTTTAAGTAATATAAATAATTTTTTTTTAGAAAATATTTTTCAGATCGTTCATTTTTTCAACAAACAAACGGAGCCTTCGTGTCGCGTTCCTTGGCTTGGCTGAGGAAAGAAAAATAAGTTGGGCTTGTGGAGTCTACAGACCAGTTTCATGGGCCGCGGACTTGTTCAAATTGGTTTTAATAATTTTGTGTATATGGGCCTGGGCTGTGACTGGGCTTGCATGTATGGACCAGGTTAGTGGACCGACTTCGAATTAAATGGCTGAATGGGCTCGTGGGCTGTGCAAATTGTAACAGTCCTATGAAATCAGATTAGGCCCTTCCAATTTGATCGAATCGAGGCCCCCGATTTTATTTTTTTTTATTTTCTTTCCTTCCCTTTTTATGTTCTTTTTATAAAAATAATTTGGTTCACCTCAACATTCCCCACTTGTCCAACCGTTGCTAAGCAGCTCAATGCTAAATGCATAGACAAAAATTCATGTGTCAAAAGTTTGTTGTTTTTAATTCATGGAATAGGTTTTTCTTTTTATAGAACGATTGTTTTTCGTCATCTAAACACCGGAAAGTCGGATTTTTTTTTTCTGAAGCATTTTTTCTGAAAACAAACAGACCCTTGTTTATACCTTAAGGCTACGTTTGGTGGTCAATATAAAATTTAGGATTGAATAACATTCATCCTTCATGTGCTTGGTGCCTCCTCAAGACAAAATAAAGTCGGATATAAAAGGGATATAGCCCAGATAAAAATATCCTATGGGGAAGTTGGGATAAAGGAGGATAGGATTTCTAATATGATAATATATAATTTATTTTCTCGAGTAACAAGCTTCTTAAATTAACAATTTGGTAAATATACAGCAATAAATAATATTACAACTCTAATAATATTATTTTAAACAATACAAATAAAATAATATTTGGGAAGGTGGGGCCATTGCTGAGGCCTCGGTGATTGCCGTCGACCCTTTCTGGCGTTGGTGGGCGGCAAAAAGAGAAGATGAATAGTGATGTCTTCTTAGCGATGAAGTGGAAGGAGATCAAGACATAACGAAGAAGATGAACGGTGGTGCGGAAAAAGAAAACAAAAGAAAAGGAATACAAGAATTCAGAATTTTTTTTATTATAAAAAATTGCAAAACAACGTGGCTTCGATTCATTTCTTCCACGTTAGCTGTCCCCGTGCCACGTAATATGGCTAACGCTGCTCGGACCGCCACATCAAGGATTTTCGATCTAAATTGATCAGATAAATTATATTGAAAAATCTTCAAAAAGTTTAGGACTGTATAAATAAAATTGAAAAAAATTAAGATGAAATTGAAATCCGTACAATAAAATTATGATTTTTCAGACAATTTTTCTTTCAGGTGTAATGGAGTTGTCTAAGTAAACACCAAACCTACATGTCTCTCCTCACAGTTAAAGGTAATGCAATCCTCTCTCTTCCTCTCGTGACATACGTGTGGCTGTGCTGAAGAAGACATGATTGGCTTGTCCGTATTAGGTAAAGGAACCATCTTGATGTGAGTTAGTGCTCCACCTACGCAATCCTCCACTTTGCTTCATGCATGGTTTGCATGCTCGGCTACATCATAAACAGAAGGATTCTTCACCGTTAAGCATTTATTCAACTGAGATTCCAAGAGAAGATAAGCTTCTCTTGGATCCGTTCATAAAAAAGTGATTTCCGTGGACGTCCTTTATTTCCTAAATTGAATTGCTAGATAGGAGAATCACATCAAACCCTTGCAACAAAAAAAAAAAAAAAACCCATCATCTACATCGACTTTATTGGAGAAAGGCATGTTGGCTCCGTTTGTTTCGGGAAAAATGAAAGATTCAGAAAACATTTTCTTAAAATTAATCGCTTGTTTGGTTTGGATAATTTAGTCAATGAAAAATGTTTTCGCTATCGACGATAATTTATGTCTAAACACTTTCTTGGACGATGAAAATATTTTCTGTTCATTTATATTTGTAAGAGATACATGTGATCGTTTGTAATAAATATATTCTCCAATTTTTTATTTTTCGCAAAATAGACGCGTCCGTCGATAAGGTCAATTGGATTTTCTTCATCAATCAATACCGCGGAAAGCTAGCTACCAAGTTGTACTTTTCACCTTTACTCCTGTGGATGGCCAAGCTAGAGAGAAAAGCTGGCTTACCAAGTTGACCCAAACAGGCTTTGCTTTACGTCCAACACTTTAGCACACGAAATGGACCACAATTAGCAATTTCCATGACCCCATGCAACCATTCAAGTGCTGACAAGGCCACGACTCGTTTACCTCCCAAAAGCCACACTCTCTCCATGGCACGATGGAGTGTCAAAATCAAAACAACATACCCGATCTGAAATGCGTACCGATCCGAAATTTTCGGGTCTTGTTCGGATCGAGTAATCACTTGGCGTTTAGAGTATTATAAAGATTTCGGGCCGGATCGGGTCACGTTGGTTCATGTTTCGGTTCGAGTATAAACCGGCAAATTTAGAAAATTGTTCGGCAAATGAAAAGCTTAAAATACACTTGTTTGTTGTTATTAAAAGAAATTTGATGTTAAGATTAAGCTTTCTATTCCAGTATTGAACTAGAGAGCCTCGTTCATATTGAGGAGTATTGTTATAATCATTGGAATTCCCTGCATTCGGAAAGATTTCTCTTTAACCTTTCTTTATCAATCATTTGGTGTTCAAATCGGTTGTTCAATTTTTGTCAATTTACCGTGAGGTGTGACGCTTTGCGATTGATGCTCCGTTCAGATCCATTTAATAGGCGGAAGAAATTCCAGTCGTTAAGATACTGCAATTTATAGGGGGAGAAATTCCAGTGGTTGGTGTTTTTAATCCCTGTCTCTCTAATTAAAAGTGAAGTTTTGCAGGGTTTTTTTTTTTTTTTTTTTGTCTAGTTGCGAAATTACACAGTAATTTTTGGTAAATCCTACGGAATCACTTCCCGTCCATCTCGATAGATCGGCGGAACTGGTCTGAATTCCTTAAGGGATCCTCTTTGCAAATAGTTAATAAATAAATAAAAATACTCTTTTTTTCCAGCTCTTAAAGTGGCATCAATCGCATACGGCTCCTAAATCATAAAATGAGGTTTTGCAAATAGTAGAGAAAAAAAGAAACCCAAAATCCGACCCGCAACCGCTTTGGGTTATATTTCTATAATGTTTCGTGTCGGGTCAAGCACATTCCTATAGTATTTCGGGTTATTGTTTTGGAAACCCGACCTGATGAATTGACACCCCTGGCACGAACCATGATCGTGAGCAGGCAAAAAACTTGGTCAAATCTTGGTAAGCCATATGTACCAGATTATGCCTTGTCAATGGCAAGGATTGCTTCTCAAAAAGCAGTAGTTTAGAATACCGACACCCATGTATCTCTAATCTACTTATAAAGCACATAAAATCATCAAATTATAGCCGTGTAAAAGGTGGTAAGGAAGCTATAATTAGTTGCCTTGGAAATGCAACCTCTTCAATTTCATTATCTTATCCTAGTCTTTAAAATACTAAAATACAAAATGTTAAAGAGTTACTTGGGTGTTCCCTCGGAAGATACGTGCGATGAACCAAATTTTTTTTTAGGGAAAATACCACCAAAAACCCTAAACTATGCTCACTGTGATATATTTACCCCAAACTTTTCATTGTGATACCAAAAACTCCAAACTTGTACCCGTGTGACACATTTACCCAAATTTTTTTTGTACACCAAAAATCACAAACTTGTACCTATGTGACACTTTTACCCCCAAATTATTTTTATGTGACACTAAAAACCCCAAACTTGTAAGCATGTGACACATTTACCCCAATTTTTGAGGTAAATGTATCACATGGATACAAGTTTAGAGTTTTTGGTGTCACAAGAAAAATTTTGGGATAAATGTGTCACGCTGGTACAAGTTTGAGGTAAATGTGTCACACGGGTGAAATTTTAGGGTTTTTTGTGTCACAAAAAAAGTTTAGGGTAAATGTGTCACAATGAACATAGTTTAAGGTTTTTGGTGGCTTTTTCCCTTTTTTAATTTATTTTTTTGGTATAGGAAGAGACTATGATCTAATTGGCGAGACTATTTCAACTATTATTTTCTGGTTCAAAATATTCACTCGATTTTCCTCTAATATTTATTTGACTTAGGCCTTACTTTCATCATTAAAAATGCGTTAAAAGTGCTTTTGTTAATCGAATAAGAATTTGAGGTGTCGTGCATATGTTTCATCGATTGAAACATTGCCAAGACAGTTAGTGATGATACACAATCATTTGTCTAAAGAAGAAATCAACGTGCAGAAAAACATGTCCAAAACTCAATGCTTGCATCACCGATCAAATGAATACATCACGAGGACATACCGTAATTGCTACAGATTAAATGTTGACTTTGCAGTCTCGAGAGTTCCGTTCACTTCGAATGCGATTCAACAGTAGAGAGGGAGAGACCGTCGTTCCTTCTCTGTGTAGTTATGTTCTATGGAATACGACTGATAGAAGGGAAGAAAAAGAGGGAGAAGTTACGTCTTCCAAAAGACGTGACTTTTCCACTTTCAAAAAGTAACTGCTGATAACTGCCTTGGCAGTTATCTGCAGTGGGTTGGGTGTGGTTGTCAGCATGGGCGGCACACCAAAAGACCTATACTCCAACATCTCCCACTCATCCATGTAGGGAAAACAGCTCCCACTTGACCACGGAGGACTAACAACTCCCACTCACCCACGGAGGGCTAAACATAACTCTCTCTTCTTTGCAAAGTTCATATTGACAAATAATCCGTGCGATTAGCATACACTGAGAGCTCGTTGTCGTACATCCATTGGGAGTATATGACAGCTCAAAATTGGACATAATCAAAAGTAGATTTTCGTATGCTGTACCCTAGATCGATCAGTCACATACATATCTCTCTCTCGATCTCATTTAAGTATGATATGTTATATTCACAGTTATGATCACACTAAATACTGTGAATACAAATCTATAATCTAACTTAAAACTCTAAATCGATCTTCCTCTTCCATTAGACCTCTCAATCTCAGTTTAGCTCGCTTTTCTAGAAGTATCCCATTAGATCGAATCAATTTCATGATCATATGCAACACTCTAAGATAACGAACACTAAATAGAAATCATAAGAATAATGAAGAGTCGTGAGGGCACCAAATGAGGAATTCTTATCCTCGAGAGTCTCACACGGCTTAAAAAGTTGAGATCTAAACTTTTGCCTACTCTCATTGGTCGACTCATGCATACGTAATATGAAATACGTATTTCTCCTTTCCCATTGAGCGTATGTCTATCCATTTAATACAGTACAGATGATAGTTTAGACACACTCAATGTCTAACTTGAGTTCACGTAACTACTATGCTCAAAAGTATCCATCAGAACTCACATCTGGTAATAAAGACAGATAAAGTGAAATATGTGGGTTATTTCACTTTCGGACATAATAAATATTAAGTCCTCATCTCAACTGTCGCAACCTAAAAATTAAGCTAACGAATTATCAGGTTAATTAAATTAACTAACCTAATTCGGACTCTCCCAAGCCTTACCGAATCGCAACTTAGGTTTAAATTTCATGCAAAGGATTATCAAATTCGGAGCCGCCACTAACTGTTATTGATAGGTCGATTAGAAACCTAAATAAAATAGCGGGAAAAATATTTTATTTCTACGAACCAGAGATTAAGTGTCCGGGGATTTGGTTACATTAAATTTTTTCAATTAATGCCCTTGCGGTACCTATTTTCATGAAACATCCTTGATTTGATGATTTAAGGTTTCCTCTTGTTAGGTGAAATGCAAACTGTATGACATGGCAAAAATATGCATGAATGACGTGCATGAGATGGCAAATATATTTCTAAACTATATGCAATGCATGATATATATATATATATATATATATATATATATATATATATATATATATATATATATATATATATTTGGTATTTTCTTATGAATTTTCGGATTTATGAAAAATGATGGCAAAAACTACCCTAAAGTGAATATAACATTAATTATAACTTAAGAAGTTGACTTCTCAAAATCTCAACTTATATTAAATGTCAATTTCATGAGAAAGGTGATAAAAAAAAATAAACAATTTTGCCCATAATACGCCTTTAATTCCGAAAATTTCGATTTTATTCGTAACGTACCCATACATTAGGGTCGAAAAAACAAATTGAATATAGAATTAGCGCCACCACTATATACATGGGGCAAACCATGAAATTCTTTAGATTTATCAATCCGCTCATCGAAATAGAGGATTTGATGTATAATTCTCATGTATACATGAGCACGATCATACTTCAAAATAGAAGTCAAATTGAGTGCATTGATATACATATTCTGAAGGGACAAGGCGCAAAAAGGGAACATGTATTATGGGCATGATTGTTTATTTAAGTATAAACTTTAACATAAATAGAGCAATCACATGAATAAACGAATATGCATGAGAATCATGACAATAAAGTGCAAATCATCACAAATTCGACCAAGCATGGTTCGGCCAAGAGAGAGGGGTGTGCCAAAAGTTCTGGCTCCAAACTTCGGTTTTGATAATAATAAAAAATGAACTAAATCGCTCATCAAAGAAATAAACACTTTTGATATACTAAGTCGTAAAGTGTTTCAAGCAACTCCAGGTTGCGGCCTCTAGGGCGGCATATAGGGTTGATTGAAGGCAATACAACGAAGTAAGTCTTAAGGGTGTAAAGCTTTGATAATCGGTAAAGTTTGCTCCCCTTTTTTTTTATCAAACGATTTTTTTTACTTTTCAAACCTTGACGCAATTCAAATGAATTCAGCAAAGAGACATGATTATCTGCATATTTCCAATAAAGCAAAGCTTAAGTCTTACAATCAAAGGTTAAAAGTATTACCTTTTTAGCCAAAAATTCTACACTTTGCTCGATTCGCCTAGAACAGCCCGTTTTACTCGAATTTTGCGGCAAAATCGAGCTGAAAGATCACCGAAACTCTAGCACAAAATAGAGCTGTGTTAGACCTCAAGTAATGATAAAAAAGCGAGCTGTTTTACCACCAATTGAGGCTGATTCTTGCATGAATAAAGGATGGACAATAGGGTGCCAAATCAATAGAGCTTTGGGATTGATTCGGATCGTCTTCGGAACACCATAGCAGCAACTCCAGTAGCAGCCACGTGCAGAGGCCCAAAAATGGTCTATTAAGGAGCAAACGCAAGTCTCCAATACTGGTAGTTGATATCTCCGGCGGTGGCTTGATGGAGGACTATGAGACCTCTGCCTTTCTCATGTTTTCTCTCTACTATGCTGTGGAGTTCTCAAAATTCTCATCCCCTCCCATTTTCTGTCGTTCCTTATGGTCTCCTTTTATAGGCGAAGGAAGAAATCAGATCTTTATTTCTTTCTATGATGTTCAAAAGATATCATATTTTGTCCTTTCCTCACTTGCTTGCTTTTTCCTTTCTATTCATGGATTTGGAGGTGTGAAAATTTCACCGATATATTGCTCTTGCTTCTTTCCTTCTTACTTACAGATTTGGACGCTTAAAGAAAATTTTTTTGATTTTCCTGTTTTGTCTATGCTAACCATCAATTCACGTGCCCAAGCCTTAATCTTTCTGCATGAATTGCTCAGTTTCTTGCCCTCACCAAATATTCAGCAAAGATATGAATCCTTTTGTCACTTTATGCACCCATAACTTAATATTTATTTTGCCCATATTTCCTTTTTATTTTACCCAAGAGTATATTTGTCTTATCTTACCTTTTTTTGACCAAATATATGCTCTTTGCACACGATTCAATAAAGACTTGATGAATCATGCAATAGCCTTCAGCCATGAAAGAGAAGCAATGGGTTAGACCACATTTCCAATCCATGCAGGCAACGTCCACTTAATTAAATTCAGAACATTTAATCAAATTCACTCGTCGCCGGTCAATAAAAATGCAAATGCTCCCTATTGTTGGCCGAAAATCTCATGATGGATTTGGTTCACCACTTGTCAATTTAAGCTCAATTTTGTCATCGTCGGATAAAATACAATGCATGCTAAAATTAAATATGCTATGCATGAAAGCTAAAAATAAACATGAAAAATGATTTGATTATTTTTGTTAGAACTAAAAGGTTTAGTTCTAATTTTTTATGCAAAAATGACTAAAAAGGTTAGTCAAAATTTAGGTGTCAACATCAACATTCTGTTAAGGCGAAACCTATATTTAAGCTCGAGCTCTCAATTATTACCTAGATAATAAGCTTAAATTTCGTCTCATCTCTATTCATCACGAAGTAAATAGAGGCGATTACCCGTGTGAGTGGGCTAATCTCTCATCTGTCCGACATACCTTCTCAACATAAAGCACCAAGCTTTGTTATCCATAAATGTTACAAAAATTCATAGGCAATAATTTCAAACTTCATTAACTATGAACATTCACAGAAATTACAATATGCTGTGTATTACATTCTACGCAGTCCAAGAGATTTCACATGACTATGGAAAACATATCTAGGAATCGATTTCATCGTCGGAGTTGCTAACATTCTATGGGTAGATATATGCTGTATGTTCACATCCTTTCGTGCAACTACATCTTTAACATAGTTATACTTAATGTCTATGTGTTTGGTCTTACAATGGAACTTGGGATCTTTCATGTAAGCTATTGCTGCTTAGCTATCATAGTATACTAAAACTAGATTTGCAGCCTCACCAGTAACACCTAAATAATCCAAAAATCTCCTAAGGTATACACCCTCCTATGCTGTTGCTGACAAAGCCACGAACTCGACTTCCATGGTAGATAAAGCTATACACTTCTGCTTCTTACTGCTCCATGATACGACGCCATTATTCAGTAAGAACACATTTCTAGAGGTAGATTTTCTCTCATCTAAATCTCCTCCCCAATCAGCATCAGTGTAGCCCTCAAGGTGCAGATCACTTCCTTGATAACTCAGCGCATAATCAGCAGTAGCTTTTAGATACCTCAGGATTCTCTTAACAACAGCCCAAAGTGCTTGACCTGGATTGGATTGGTATCTACTCACCATTCCAACTACATAATAAATATTAGGTCTTGTACACATCATAGCGTAAATTAAGCTTCCAACGACACTCGCATAAGGAACGCTTTTCATTCATTCTTGCTCTTGTGGAGTCATAGGACACATTCTGCGGCTCAAACCTTCACCTTTTGCAATAGGAGTATCAATGGGTTTATAGTCTTGCATACGAAATCGTTCAAGGACTTTATTTATGTACGCCTCTTACGAAAGAGATAACAACCTTTTCGAATGATCTCTTGAAATCTTAACTCCAAGAATGTATGTAGTTTCACCCATGTTTTTCATTTCAAAATTAGAAGACAGCCAACTTTGGACTGTCTTGACAAACTCCATATTGCTTCCGACAATTAGTATATCATCAACGTATAATGATAAGATCACAAAATGACCTTTGGATCTTTTGATATATACGCAATTATCTTCATTAATCATCTCAAAATCATATGCCACTATGCATTATGAAAGCGTATATACCATTGTCTTGAAGACTGCTTAAGGCCTTAATCAATCTCAAAAGTCGACATACTTTGTGTTCTTGGCCTTCAGTAACAAACCCAACGCGTTATTTCATGTAGATCTCTCCTTCTAATTCTCCATTGAGAAAAGCAGTCTTTACATCCATCTGATATAATTCAAAATCCAAGCTGGCCACTATTGCCAGAATAAGACGAATGGAGGTGAATCTTACCACAGGAGAAAACGTATCTTCATAGTCAATTCCTTCATATTGGTTATACCCATTCGCCATGAGGCGAGCCTTACATCTCTCAATCGAGCCATCAGCCTTACGCTTTATTTTGAGAATCCACTTGTTCCCAATGGCTCTACGTCCTTTCGGAAGATCGATCAGTTCCCAAACTTGGTTCGATCTCATTGACTCCATCTCTTCTTCCATTGCTTTCATCCACTTTTCCTTATCAGGGCAAGATAGAGCCTTATTTACATTCCTTGGCTCATCCTCTTCTAGTGGAGCGACCATGAAAGCTTCCCCTTCAATCTCAAAGCATCGACGGGGAATGCTTCTACGACTTGATCGCCGTGGAGAAGATTGTACCCTAGGTACTTCATTCTCCATTGCGCTCCCACTCAGATCAGATAATGGTATTGTTTCATCAAGTGGTTGCAATTGAGACTGGTTCATACTCAACTCCTCACTTCTCACATTGCTCCCACATGGATCGTTATATTCAATTGTCCCATTATCTCGATCCAAGATCTCAAATAGGGAATAATCTTCACCTATTTCGCCCTTTCTCGAAAAGTCATTCTCTAAGAATGTGACATCTCGAGATTCAAATTCAATCACACTTCCGCTTTCTTGCTTGCGTATGAACACATACCCTTTTGAATGTTCTAAGTATCTTATGAAAATACTCTTTTTGCCTCTAGGTCCCAATTTTCTATATTTATGAGAGGACTCATGAGTATATGCAGCACAACCCCAAGGTTTAAGAAAGCTCAAATTAGGTTTTTGACTTGTCCACAACTCATATAGGATGGAAGAGACTGACTTTGAAGGCACACAATTAAGTACATAGACGGCAATTAACAAAGCATCACCCCAAAAGGTGATAGGCAAATTTGCCTGTGCCATCATAGACCTAACCATTTCCATTAGGGTTATATTTCTTCTCTCTGCAACACCATTCTACTGCGGAGTGTATGGGATAGACAATTTTCTTTCTATCCCCTTTTCATCACACAAATTTCTGAACTCATCAGATAAGTATTCTCGACCTCGATCGGATCTCAATATTTTTATTTTCTTATCTAATTGATTTTTCACTAAGGTCATAAATTTCTTAAAGCAACTTAATGCTTCAGATTTATGAGAAATCAAATAGACATATCCGAATCTAGTGTAATCATCTATAAAAGTGATGAAGTATACAACCACATGCCTTGCCCTTACATTCATCGAGCCACAGATGTCAGTATGAATTAATTGCAACGAAAATTCATCTCTTGTTCCTTTTTCAAATGGCTTTCGAGTTATTTTTCCCATTAGGTAATGCTCACAAGTGGGCAATTCGACTTTCTCAATATTGCCCATTAAGCCCTCTTTGGCTAAACTATTCATGCATTATTGGCAAATATGACCAAGCCTAGCATGCCACATGTTCAAATCATTATCACTAGAATGGGAAGATGTAAACAAGACATTCACATTAATGTTTTCAACATCCAACACAATAAAGCCATCTACAAAATAACCTGAACCATAGAAAGTTGTACATAACAATAAATCCACACTATTGTCATGAAAATTCATACAAAAACCAAGCTTGACTAAAACCAACACAAAGACAAGATTCCGACGAATCTCTGGAGCTTATAGGATATCGTGCATGAACAAAGTGCGACTACTGCGCATGATAAGTTGGCAGGTGCCAATTCATTTAACTTCCACTCTAGAGTTATTTCCCACATAGATCCACTTCGCTCCACGTGGAATTCGTCGAAATTCCACAAAAGTATTTCTGTCTCTGGCAACCTGGTCTGTGGCCCCTGAGTCTACAGTTCACAAAGGATGAGATTCAGTTAAAAATATAGAACTTGATACATAACTAACACTTTTAAGTATATAAAGGGTCTTCTTCGGCTCGCCACAGTCGCGAGCGAAGTGACCCTTCTTGTCACAATTATAACATTTCACCCTTGAAATGTTTCTCTTAAAGGGACATTTCCCTTTTCCATGCTTGTCAAACTTCGATTTCTTGCCAGATGGTTCCGCTCCTTTACCTTTCCACTTTTTGAAATAGCTAGGATGCTTCTACTTGGAGCCCAAAGCTCCATGTGAGCCAGTGCCAGCAAATACACGTCAGTTTGTGGCTTAGCCGCCAGAAGGCAGTCCTCCTCCAGCTCTAGGTAGCACATAACATCTTCGAAGGTCTTGACATTCTCGTTATGGGTCAGGTTAACTTTCATGTGCTCCCAGCTGTGGGGAAAAGAGCGGATCACTACTATACTTGTTGCTCATCAGATAATGTGTGACCTACATCCTTCAGCTCACTGATCACGTTCTACATGCGCCTCAAATGCAGCCTCATATTATGCCCATGTAGCATCTTATATGTATCAAATCTGATTGTAAGCTGCCTCAGTTTGGTGACCGAAGTCTTCCCAAACCTAATCTTTAATGCGTCCCACATATCCTTTGCATTCTCATGCTGCCTGAACTCACGCATGATATCATTATCCATACTGCTCAATAACGTAATGCGAGCAGTTGAGTTCTTTTTCTTCCAAGCAGCAAAGGCTTCCTTGTCTCTTTTGTGTTGCGTAGTGGTTCCATCCTCTGGCTCAGTCATGACCAGGTTAAGAGTTTCCAGTGCCTCTAGCTCTTCCAACACATACTGGATTCTCATATTCCAGATCTCATAGTTTTTACCATTTAACTTCTCACCTTTATTGAGCTCAGCCACGATATTCTTTGAAGCCGTTGCCATTGTATCTGAATATGAGGTACTTTAGACATTTCGCACGAATTATTAATGCCTAATATTTATGGATACTTTTTATACTAACTAATTATATTAATGTACAATTTCACATAAGAACTAAGATTCGAAAGTTCACTAAATTCCCAATCATCGTCTAAGGATCCTCGTTTGAAATTATCACTAGTATAATTATTTAGGTAAAATTGAGTTCTTTAAAAGTCACTAAAACTCTCTAGAACTCCCCACTCAAACATATAATACTACTAAAGTATTATAAAACAGAAATTCATACTACACTCACAAACAAATATTTCATAAAATATTCACAACCAACAACAGGAGGAAGTATTCACAGACTGACAAACTAACTTCAACAACAACAAGATTGAGATATTCACAAACCTAGAGACTAAAGGAATTGAAACAAAGCATCAATTTCCTCTCTAGTAACGTTTCCTAGTAGCAGGAAATGACATCACAAACTCGTTAAAACCAGGAAAATCATTGAGTCTACAAGCTTGCCTTATAAAAGCTCTCGAGGTACCACTTCCTCTATACCATGACGCATTATGCCTCCGCCAAGACCCATTCATAGCAAGGGTCTGCGTCCTTTGCATCCTCTGCTTACATACTCATTTAGGAATCTAATCCCTAGACTCTTGTAAGAATTGGGTTGGCATCCCATAAACGATCGATGACCCCATGCCACTCCACAGGAAGAGTGGTCCTCAGCGCTATGACTCTCATGTCATCGCGCATTCTGTGACCATTCCAAATGATCTCCTGGATCTTTTCGTTGACCTTCGTTATATGAGTCATCATGTCATCTTGAGCATTCCAGCGGTAAAGCGCTAAGGCATTCCTTAGCCTCAAGATTCTTTCTTCTTTTTCTTCACTGTCCACTCTTATACGGGTTCGCATCATCCAAGGCATTTTTCCTATAACAAATGTGGAAAAAATGGGATAAATCATAATCCTTGATGCATATGGTAAAATATACCACATTGTAGAAAATTTTGATACGAATATATCGATACCAAAATCACCCCAATTGGACGTCACACACCCCCGCATGAGCCCCAACATGATTTTTTTTTAGTCAACTGTCAACCGGGTCAAAGTCAACGATCAACGGTCAAAGGTCAACAGTCAACAGGTCAAAACGAGTCAGGGACCAGGTCGGATCGGGCTGGACTGCCACGTCAGCAACGATGTGTCCTGCCACGTAGGCAACCACGTCATCGCCACGCAAGCGCCACGTCAGCAAGCAGTTAACAACCGTTCCACGCACGCGCGACGCATGTGGGCACGTGAGGCCCATGCACAGAGCGCACCTTCGGCGCTTGTCGATGCGTGCGGGTCCATCCGTCATCCATCGGCGACGTTCCGCCCCTCAAAAATCTCGTATGGCCAAGACGGTTCGAATGGTATACTCAAAAATCATTTGGATAGAACCAAAAGTCACAAAAAAGTGAAGTTTCGCCGCGGTCCCGGAGGGACCTCGCCCCGTCACCGCCCGTGCGGTGCATGCGGTGTTGTCCGATCTCCTCCGGCGACGAGCGACCATTCCCTAGACTCGTATCGACTGAGATTTTAACCATGTGTTCACATTTCATTTTCAAAGAATAAATTTTCCGAAAAAGACCATACAACGAATTGACGTGAACACAAAACAGGCAGAGTACGAATAGTACGTGAACTTGGCAAAAAAGGTTCTAAAACATGGCATTGTGATCAGGAAGACAAGCATAAGTGGCTCTGATACCAATGATGATACACAATCATTTGTCTAAAGAAGAAATCAACGTGCGGAAAAACACGTCCAAAACTCAATGCTTGCATCACCGATCAAACAAATACATCACGAGGACATGCTGTAATTGTCACAGATTAGATGTCGTCTTTGTAGTCTCGAGAGTTCCGTTCACTTCGAATGCGATTCAACAGTAGAGAGGGAGAGACCATCGTTCTTTCTTTGTGTAGTTGTGTTCTATGGAATACAACTGACTGAAGGAATGAAAAAGAGGGAGAAGTTACGTCTTCCAAAAGACGTGACTTTTCCACGTTCAAAAAGTAACTGCTGATAACTGCCTTGGCAGTGCAGTTATCTGCAGTGGGTTGAGTGTGGTTGCCCGCATGGGCGGCACACCGAAAGACCCATACTCCAACAATTAGTTCTGTGGTCCTGAGATCACCCAACTCAACATGGTTCTTATACTCCACATATGGCTTACGGTCATTTTGTGATTCAAAACATTCACTTGAATTTCCTCCAACATATACTGAATTAGGCCTTGCTTTAATTAGGAAATACGGGTAAGAAGGTCCAGAACTTCTTTCGGATCCCAATTTTAGAGGATCTCAATCCCTTTCCAAATTAAATTAAGTATGAGTTGACATATGTGAAAAATTCAATCGAATGCCTACAGAAATTTACATGGTTCAAGAACTGTTTGACTCGTTAAGCCCTAGAAAGGGCATTTTAAATTTCGCCCTAACGTTAGGTTTTCTGTTGTAATATGTCTTTTCATTTGGTAAAATCAATTTCTACACAAGACCCGCTCTTCACCGTTGCATTTGCACTTTAGGGTACAAATTGTTATATTCAAATTGTCTTAATTCAGGCGATTGTAAGAGCAATAAAAAGGCTTTAGCATGATCAAATCAGCGACCATATAAAATGACAGTCAATCCACCTTTTCAAACTCTATAAATGAGCTACTATTTATGAACCAATATACTTATCAACTTAGAATAAAGGCATTCAAAACCTATTTAATAACCACTATCCACGTAAGTAATATTTATTTAAGGGCTTGAAAAAGTTAATGGAAAAGCATTAGCATGGATGACATCAGCCTCTCTATTCATCGTCGATTCACCCATTTCAAACCCTACAAAAAAAAAAAAAAAAAAGACGACCTACTAATTTGCGACCCAAAAACTCTTTCTTGCTCTGCAGGAAGGGCATTCAAACCCTAGCCCTACTCGATTCCAAGAAAGATGATCATTGCCGGTGTCTTTTACCTGTCTGTCGAGCTTAAACAATTTAATGTCACGATAATGAAAATTTGTCGGCTCGCGTCACGCACTTTCATGAAAGCGACGACGTCTCTTTGGCTGGAATAGAAATTGGTCAAACGAAACTTGTCCCCTTCCCATCTTTTTTAATATCTCGAGTGCGTAAGGCCACGGACATGTTTGACTGGCCACTGGCTCGACGTCGAAGCCAAAATCAAAGATGACTCTTCGTCTGAACGATGAATATGCTCCGTTGCGCAAGCGCACTCATGCAGAATTATTGCTTTGCCCCGAGGCCAGAGTGGTTTATGCAGTACAAGTAGAACAGCAATGAAAAGAAATCATGTAAGAACAATGTACGTATTGCGCAATAAAGTTGATTGGATAGGAGAAAAGGGTTGGGGAAAAAATTATCCAAAGTGTCTTAAATCTATTACACTTTTGCCAAATCAGTACTAAACATTTCAACTTTGCCAATTTAGTCATAAACATTTTGACTATTTGCCAATTGAGTCATATTGGCCAGAAATCGCTGACGTGGACGCTAGTCGTCCTACGTGGCACAGCCGGCAACCCTCGCTGGCACAATGAAAACAAAAAAGAGAAAAAAGAAAAGAAAATTATAAAATATAAAATATAAAATTCAAAAATATTTAATTTACAAAAATTATCCACGTCAGCACCAGCCATACTACGTAGGACGACCGGCGTCCACATCAGCGATTTTCGGCCAGTAGAACCTAATTGGAAAAAAAATTAAAAAAAAAAAGGTTTATGACTCAATTGAAAAAGTCGAAATATTTAAGATTGAATTGGCAAAAGTACCAATAGGTTTTAGATTTTTCGGACAATTTTTCCGAGAAAAGGGTTCTTTCCCAAGCCAAGCATAGTATACTGTCAATTGAAACAACAGCACGTAATGCGTATCTAGATGGCCTATCTTTTCATCCGACTTTATGGAAGCTTATTCCAACTATGCCTCTAATGCGTGGTCTATTTAGGCAATAAACTCGAAGGATCCTGTTATTTGACCCAAGAATTAGTGCTTGTCAGCATCGTGTATGTGGACGCACCTTATCGCATTCTCCTCTCCTCCTCACAATTGCCACCATCTGAATTAATTTCAGGATCTTTCGAATGATAGAGACCCGGTTTGTCTAGGTTTAATTGTGTCTCCATATGGTTTTTGCCTCGTCGACGAGCATAATTTCATCTAGAGTTGAACTACTTTTAAAGAATTCTACTCTTAGCGAATATGGAGAAGGAAAATCAAAGTTCAAGTAAGGCAAGCAACAACAGCGATCCGTGTGTATTAGACTAATCCCATCTTCTTCAACAAGTATATCGGATCTAATCTTCTCCTCCTTCTTCTTAGATAAAACCCGTATCGGAACGATTATGCAAGCTGAAGTTAGACATGAATAAAACCTTGTCAACCGCGAATTAACATCCGTCGACTAGTCACCAAATGTTGTGGATGAAAGTGAAAATTTTGATGATTGATTGTCTTTCAATTCAATCACTATGAGCAGCTCATTAACCAATTTGCTTCCTTCCTAAGCTTTCATTACTCAACGCAAAAAGAGGGTCTTACAGAGGGTTCCAAAAAAGTGGAAAACAAGATCAATCCCTTTTTGATATTTGAAACCCCATAATTGTTGGGAGCACGCAGCAGAATTCTCGATACTTGATCCAGGGAGTCGCCAAGAGGGAGAGTCCAAGCCCGTTAGTATATTCAGTTGGATTCACATTCACTCAAAAGCTTAAATCAATAAGTTATGAGTCAATTAGTATTTATTAACTACTCTACACCACATCGATTTTCTAATATAAAATTTCTTCATCATAACTCACTCACACATGCATCATAACACTGATCACATATTAGATATGATCTCTCTCTCTCTCATTTTTGCAAATCCAATGTCTCCTAATAAGGTTTCTGGAAAGGACTAGGGAATCTTTTAATATTTGTATGATTGACAACATGTGGGACCACGTGACCCAAAAAACAAGAACATAGATTGGAACATCTCACTCTCTAGAGAGAGAGAGAGAAAGAGAGACTTGGGAAACAAGGACGTGTAGAAAAGCGAAAGCTGCCATGGAAGCGCAGAGAGCATTTCACGCCTATTCATGTGGGCATCAATGGAAAGAAGAACACAGATTGACATGCACGCATTCATATGGAACTTGGGATTTTTCCCTTTTTCCCTATTTTTTTTTTTTTTAGGATTTCTAATGTTTCCATAGATACCCTAATATATTATTGGCCATTTCGGGATCACAGCATTTCTTTTACCACTTCGACCAACCGACCACAAAAAAAAAAAAAAAAAAGATCCCATCCCTATCATCACGCTGAGCGTGATGATAGGATGGGATCTTCTTTTTTGTGTATATATATATACACACACAAGTGTGTGAGAGATGGACGGAGTTTTTTCTTTTTGTATTATCTTTTAATGGAGTCCATTCGATTGCAATAATCCTAAGTACGTACAAGCCCGCCTACCTGTTAATGCAAAAGTTTTGTCCAAAGGTCAAAACTTAATATTGATCACTATTGTTGGCCATACCTTTTTTTCTTGAAACAAGCCTATACGTATCAGATAGTGGCACAGATATTCATGATATTAATTATTATATGGACTTCGGTCATCTAGGGCAGTTAATTGTATATTTGGATCAAACGCATGTAATATTATTTATTGATAGCAGTTTATAGAAGTTTTTTGAAATCATTTTCTGTTAGTTTATGAAAGAGAGAAGCATCATCTTTTAGTCGTTTCTTTCACCAAATAATAACCCCTGATGAAAACTTTAAAACCTTAGAGTCCAATTTATTCCACACCGGCTTCGCAGAGGATGGAACCCCCCTTAATCCTTTACCGATGAAATCGGACAAATTGAAGTTGCATCAGCATTGCATTAAGAAGGGTTAGGAAAGGTTGCGAGAATGAGTAAAAATCAACTTAATCCCCTCCGGTCCCACCATATAATCTCTAAACATATACTTCCACATGAGATCTTCTAATTATGTTACTTGGATATTATTGGGAGCACGCAGCAAAAGTGAAGTCTCATTACTTGATGTGGGACTTCTTTAACACAACTTACACGTACAGCGCAACAGTTACAATCAAGAACCCACGTTACGACGGACGAATTAAAGCTCGAGATACAAAAGGATACCTAGCGTCCAGTGATTATAAGTTTAAGAAGTGGAATGATGTATTGATAATGACAAAGCGAAATGATAAGACACTTTAGTGGAATTCGTTTTTTTCTTTTAGCAATTATAGCGAGAAAGAAGGCTTTTCTTCTTCTTCTTTGGTTTGATGTTGTCTCCCCAGTGAATTGACTGACACAAAACCCTAATGAAACAAAAATGGATAACTAGGAGCGTTCCGACACATTTTTTTCGTTTTGGTCATCATTTCTTTGACCACGTCCTATGATTCGCCTACGTCTTGTTATATATTTACTTTTTTTTCCCACCCTCCCAAAAGAAAAAGAAAAAGAAAAAAGAATATCTCTCTCTCTCTCTTCTCTCTCACTTTGCATGGTTTTGAGTGGGATTTTGGCGTTACCCAACTGCTTCTTTGTCCATCAATTACCATGCCCTGTGTAACTCCACAGCACAACACAACAACATACGAGTACGAGACAATCTCGCCTATAATTACACAATCATTCTCGTCGTGGTGTGTCCCTGAGCAGGCAACAAAGGATTACGTCGTCGTTTTCCCACTTGTCTAGGGTTCCCAAAGAACTCAATATAGCACGTATGTACAGAAGATATTTCCATACACTTCTCATTCCATTTTCTTGATTGGAGGCACGAACTCAGATGCGTTCAACTGATGATTTTCTCTCTCTCTCTTTTGTTTTTTTTTTCCTTTTGCCTTTCTTGGGCAGGTGAAAACCCCAGTCTTTCTCGAGTAAAAGTTCACAAAAAAGAGCGAGACCGACAGATTTTCTGGGAATTCGTAACTGGCGATCACAAGAAAAGAAGGGTGATGGATGTGTATGAACCCGAAGCGTGGAGGAACAGTTCTTCATGCATGGCTCTTAAAGATCAAACAAAGATCGCTGAGACGTGACTGCTCGGATCAGGAAAAATGACCAAGAAAAGGAGGAAAAGAAATTTGCTCACTAACTTCACTTGGCTTGAAGTGGCAAGGGAAGCTATTCAAGACGTACAGTTGATGTGCAGTGCTTTCTCAAAATCATCACTCGTGTTCTTCAACCTATTCCCATCCTCTTCTTTTCCTCTCTCTTTTTTATTTTTTTGGGTTCGATATCGGGGGGATGATTAGTAATTTCCCGCAGACAAGATTCAAAACAATCTTCCGAGAAAGCAGCGGCCAATGATCCGTTAGGTTATATCTTGAACAAGCGTCGCGAGATGCACAAAACCTTACCTTTTGATGATAAAATGAGGAAGATACACCCAAGCACATTAAGTAAATGTCTATCAACCTCATGGACCATGTCGGACAAACCGTTTTCCCCTGAAGTTTAAGTTGTTAGAAAGCAGAAAGCAGCCCACGATGTGGTTATAGCATATGACTTAACGCTCGCCCTTGTGTTTGAGCTAGTTTTTACGAACGTGAGACAGGTTGGACAAAACCCCCATTAACGGGATAACCGACAAAACATGAAAGCAGGAGAAATCGACAGAGGGTGCTAGGATTCGACCCTAGACCTGTGCTCTAATAACATGTTAAGCAGACCGTTTCTTCCAAAAGTTTGAAATGTCAAGAAACGGACCAACAATGTATCTATGGCATATAACATACTACATAAGACCCTAGCCAAAGTCTGGGTATTAGGCCAAATATGGGATCGTTTTTAACTCGATGTGGCGCATTTTTTGTGTGTCAAAGAATTGAACCGAATAGACACGATCTTCTAGGTGGATAAACGTGCAAAAGAGTTATATGGTCACCCCAGGTTGCAGAAATTCCTGGTGATAAATGATTTTTGGTGAAGAAATAAACAAACAGGCCTTCAAGAATGTGCTCTCCTTTCTTTAGTTTTCCTCTGCTCTCACACTGATCTATTATGATCATGAATAGACAAAACAAGCTTTTCTAGAAATATTTACTGAACTTGTTGAAATAAGCTTCTAAAAGGGTATTCAAAATCATTGGCAGATCAACAGATTATCATCATGTAATCAAAGGCACTCATAGAAGGAAAAAGATGATGATCGACAGAAATCAGTGTACATATAAGTTCGATAAGATTTACTCAGCACAACGCATTTAGATCGGTAACGACAACATGTAGTGTACCCATGCTTGTTAGCAAGCAAGCTCCATTACCACACAAACCTAGCAACTAGATGATCACCTAGCTAGACATCTCATACGTAAAGAATACTACGATGAAGCCAAAGAAAAGAATTTAGAAAAGGGCAAACGAAGTACATTAATTCGAGAGAATAGAAGCCTACACCTGCTTCTATTTTCCTTCAACAAATGATCAGGAGAGACAACAATAGTTAACATTGAAAACACACCTTTCCCGAATTTCTCCTTTGTTCAAATTCCGGCACTGGGTGCTTGCCAGTTAGCATCATCGATCCGGAGACCCGCCTAAAGTTTTCGTCGAAGTCATGCCATTTCAAGCCACCTCATATAGCTGCAATTACTAGGGAAGACATCCAATTTTGAGTTTGAAGAGATCAGAGCAATTTCTCACAAAAGATGACTGGTGGAAGACGATGAGAAGCCGGACAGATCAGTCCATGCATTATTATTGCCACCCCAAAAGTGCTCATGGTTATTGCTTGATGATGACACTCCTGATGAGAAGTTTAAATTTCTCGACAGATTCAACCGTTGAGTTTCTTCCATTTTCGCCGTTGACCCCATCTGATGGGCAATTCCAGTAGAACGATCCAATGGCTTATTGGGTAGGAGTTCGCTTGCACTGACTTCACCTTCCAAAGGGTATGATGGTGTCTGCAAATTGGAAAAGAAAGGGAATTGCTGAACTTGGTGATGCATTTGATTCAACCTCCACTGATGATCACTCAGTCCATTCGCCAATAGTTGTGCGCCTCCTCCACTGCTCGACCCGATTTGGAATTCGACATCGGGCACGATGCTCCTCCGAGCTGCCGCCAGCTGGGACTGCGCTCCCGGCCCGAAGTTCAACCCCACGTCGCTCGAGATAAAGTGGTTCAGATTATGCAAAGGTGGTAAGAAGGGCAATTGCGATGGTGGCGGGACCAAATGACCGATGATGTCTGCAGCAGCACCGGTAGAGGAGGCGCCAACCCGACTGCCGCTGGTGGTGGAGCCCGAAGCGGCTTGTCGCTCCATGGTGCCAGGGGACTTGGATCTGCCGCCCTTGGTCCGCTTGTTCCTCCGGCAGCCGCCACCGACCGGCACGTTCCTCAGCGCACCTCCTCGGGTCCAGTACCGGCGGCAAGTCTTGCAGAAGTGGCGTGGCTGCGTGAGGCTGTAGTTGTTGAAGTAGCAGAACTTGGTGTTTGTCGACTCGCACCGAGGGCACTTAAGCCCAGCCTCAGGCTGCGGAATCTTGGCCATCCGAGCCCGATCGGCCATGGAACCGGGCCGGATGGAGCCTGTACCGCCCCCTCCGCCTGGCAGAGGGGGCGGTGGCAGCGGAAGCTGGGGAATCTCACTGCCTGCTCCTGGTTGTTGATTTGCTTGCTGCTAAAAATGAAAAAAAAGCACTTAAAGTAGCCACAAAACACAGAAAAACCATGGAGACCAAGGAAAAGAGGGAGAAAGCAAAAATCAAACATCTGGGTATATTCAAGAAAAGAAAGAAGGGTTGGGTTATGGAATGGGAATATCTATCTTTTTCCTTGATTTCTTTAGCTTTTGGAGAATAAGATCATGAAAAAAACATGTGAATTTTGGAAGAAACAATTACCTGTGGCCAGTTGGGTGGATCTAGATAGACTGGAATGGATGAGAACACCATGGTTCTTGAGCTTTAATTCTCTCTCTCTCTCTCTTTTGGAAAAGTTCTTGGGGGGGTTTTTCTCTTTTTGGGAGAGATATGGTGGAGAATCACATCAAGAGAGAGTTGCAGAGAAAGAAAGAGAAAGTGAAGATGGAAAGATAAAGGAGAGTGTGTGTGTGCGCGTGTTAATTTATGTTCTTCTTTGGTCTCTCACAAACCCCAACCCCACCCCCACATTCTCTCTTTTTGTATTGTTATTAAATTTTAGGGTTTGCAAAAGCCCAAAGCTTTACTTAACACACAAGAGTCTCTCTTCTTCTCAATTGTGCCTTCCATGCATATATATATATATATATATATATATATATATATATATAGTGTTTGTATGAATAATAATGAGTAAAAAGGTGGGCATTGGTGCAGTGTCCTGTTGGAAGTGTCCCAATCCAATTTTACCCTTTGTTTCTCGGTCTCATTTCTAGCGGAATATAATAAGGTTTATATCTGTCTTGAGTTTTTTGCAGAAAAAACAAACTAATATTGTGCAGAAAATTACAACAAATTTCACTATTCACATCAATGAACTTAGGTGGAGTTTTATTTTAAGTAATCATCATATTGGTTGATTCTCTAGTAAAAAGATATCTCCCGCTACACACACGTTCTCACTTTTGGTATTATTATTAAAGTTTAGGGCGCATAAAAGCATAAAGCTTCGCTTAACCCATAAGTATTTCTCTCTCTCAACTGTGCTCTCAACAAACGAGGTTACTCTCTACCTTCATGCGCGCAGAGAGAGAGAGAGAGAGAGTAAAGAGGTTGGACATTTGTAGGGATGAGCATGGTCCTCGTCCAACTCGGGACCGGCTGGTTCTGAGCGGTTCCTGTGAGAACCGCGGTCCGATTCCCGATTCCTTGAGCGAAACCGGACCGGTGGAACAATATAAATCCATCTTACGGACAGGAAATGAAACCAAGAACCCAAATCACCACTATCTCTTTTTCCTTAATTGCATTCGCTTCGCTTGTGTACAGCAAAACACGAGCAAAAATCACTTTCTTTCGGTGCCAGAAGAAATCCACATCAAACTTAATTAGGGAAAATTAGCAAAAAAAATCTTAAACCTATTATAATTGTGCTAATTCAGTCCTAAACTTTTTACAGTTGTGTCAATTCGGTCCATTTGACCAGCTGGCGCTGACGTGACAAAATTATAATAATTTTATTATTTTTTATTCCTTTTTTTTTCTTTTCTTTCTCATTTTTTTCCCTTCCCCATGCGGCCAGCGAGGGTCGCCAAAGCTCGCTAGCCACTGGGCGAGGGCCACGAAGCCCTGCTCCAGCCTGGGCGAGGGAATCGCGGCCGCAGGCAAGGCCAGCCTCTCCAAGGCAGCACCGTCCATGGCAGGAGAGGCCATGCCCACCTTCGTCGTGGCCCTGGCGAGGCTGGGCTCGCCCAGATCTAGGCGAGCCTGTGGCCGCGATGGCCTCACATAGGCTGGGTGAGGTCGAGCAAGGGCCATGAAGCCCTAGTCGGCTGCCGACAAGGGCTTCACGGTCCTCGCCCACTGGCCGACAAGCTCCGGCAACCCTCGCCAGCCGCCACAAGGGGAGGAATGGGAAAAAAAAAAGAAAAGAAAAGAAAAACTGAAAAAAAGAAATAAAAAATTGTTAAAAATTATCAAAATTTTGCAACGTTAGCGTCGGCCGACCAAATGGATTGAATTGACATAAATGCAAAAGGTTTAGGACTGAATTAACACAATTGCAATATATTTAGGACTTTTTTGGTAATTTTTCCACTTTAATTAACGGCTGCCAATGGTGATCTAATCCACTGTAGACCTCCAGAAAGCCACTCGACCATCAGGATAGAAAACTTTCAAAACACAAGTAAGAGAGGACTAACAAAAAAGATTTACGACCAGTCCCGATCCGGTTCCTAGGTGGATAGGGTCGGGTCCCGATTTCACGAGCCGGGAACCAACATTGCCCAGTCGGGTTCCCGATCACCCTCTGCAGTGTCTTGGTGGAAGGTGTCACATATCGAAGTTACCCTTTGTTTCTCAGTCTCATTTCTAAGGAAATTTCACGGAGTTGATTTATATATCTTGCACTAACAAGATGTGCGTGCATTTCACAGGTTTAAGATTATATTTGTTAGATTATTCTAAATGTTGGCGTCAACAAGAACTTTCGCAGAAAAAAAAACATTACTAATATGCTGATTTTTTTTATAAAATTCTCCATCTTCTTTTTAAAACAATTAGTATTTTTTTTTTCGATTTGGTAAGAGTTGATATATATTCTCATCATCTACGACATATATTTCTTGTCCGTAAGAACGTATGTCTAGAATTCCCTTATTTTTAAAATTGATTATTTAAATATTTATTGGTTTTCTTGTGAAAATTTCGTTGTCAACAGTTGGTTATTAATACATTTGTTTATTGAGCTTCAAGTTCATTGTTTATCCCAAGTTTGTTGATAATTAGTTGGTTGTATCATGATTACTAGTTGAGATTTTTTTATTTACGTCACAATTATGCCATAATAGTGAAATACTGGCAGCCCCCTACTTTCACATCTATATGGTAATTAATCGATATAAAATTATAACAAGCATGAGATATTGTGTAGAAGTTACAATTAGATTGGAATAAGATATACTTTAAAGTGTGATGATGCCTATACTTTGAACTTATTGTTGTTGAAAAATACGTTTTGGGATAGTATTATAAGTTAACCAAAACACAACTGCAGATATGAATAAAATCGTGGAAATGCCAATAAATGATTAATAAAATTAGTGTGTTAACGTACTCTGTTGGATACATTGAATGTTAATCAGAGTGGTCTTGATCGCTCTATAAAGTTCATCGAAATTATCTTAATTTTTCTTCAAAGGGTTCAGACACCTACTCATTTAAGATCATTTGTTCGTCAATTGACGTAAATTTTTTGTCTTGATTGGTATAATTCTAAAAATCACACCTAATCTTTCAATTTTCTTCTAATATAATTTATTCATCACAAATGAGCTATCATGTTATATGTAGTTTTTTAAACATCGTCTAACATCATTTATTTGTAAAAAACTCTGTCATATTGTGTATCTGTATATTATTCAACTCTTTCACTATTAGGATGTACCATGTTATATAACTTTTTAAAATACCTCTACCCTTGTATAATGATGAGATACATACTATACTGTTACAGAGCCATTTCAAAGTAATTGTTTCCTTCGATTTGCTAATAGTTGACTCTTTATTTTCTAAAATCATTTATTTTTTTTTTTGTGATGGATTATTTGGTTATGACTCCATTAATTACATTTATATGTCAAATATACACTATCATGTTACAAAAGATGTTGCTACATTGTTTAACTCTTAATGAACATCTTATTTAGCACAGATGTAGTACATATTTTATATCATAAATGTGTTAAGTATGGGCTATCATATTATCTATCGATTTCTCGATTTTATTATTTATTTTTTACATATAGATTAACATGTTATAATAGATGTTGTTACATTGTCAACCCTTACTGAACATCTTATTTAGCACACATTTAGTACATCTTATATCATTTATCTGTTAAATATGGGCTATAATGTTATGTAACTTTTTTGTCGACTCGTTAATATCATTTACTTTTAAAGTACTAAAAAATATTTGTCATAATATGTATCCATACAACTTTTCTACCATTATAGTCATCATTTATTACATTTCGCTACATTGTCGAAATATGCGTAGTCATGTAACAGAACCCTCTAAACTTCTTCTTTTTTCCTTCTATGTGTGGGTAATTTTATTATATTCACTTATGTGTAAAAGCATGCCATAAATTTTTATTGTGATGACCCTTTTTATTGATCATTTAATATTATTTATTCGCAGATATGGGTCCTATATGAAACCAATCATTTATTATTTATCACACATGCTTTTAATATTACTTAGTTGTCAAATATTATCCCAATATTAGAGTGACCTTTAACATATCATTTTGGATACGAGTCAAATAGGAAATTAGTATCCCTACATTGTTAATCTCTTTCAAAACCTCATCGTAAGTTTTTATTTTGAAACCTATAAAATACAGTTATTTTTAATAGAATACACACACACTAGCAATCGATTTTGAACATTTATTACCAACGGTCTGCATTATTCCATTGGAGAATTATGCATAGGAGTATGTAAAAGTATAGGGACTATAAATTTCGTACCAAGATATGCATATGATTAGAGATGAAGAAATAAAATTTGCTAGGATTAGACATTTGATAAAGTGACCATAAAAAATAAATTACTTAATAAAACTCACTCGTGACCCTGCCACGTGGCTTAATTTCGTGTGAACTTCATCCGTATATATAGTATCATTTACAAATTTATTACCAAAATAAGCAGAAGAATTAGAGGTGTAGAACTAGAGATTTGCTAGGATTAAAGATTTGCTAAAGTGACCATCATAAAGAAATTATTGGATAAAATTCACACGTGGGCGTGCCACATGATGCTCAACCTCGTGCGAGCTTTACCCACTTTCTATATATAAGAATTAGATATTTGCTAAAGTCATCATCAAAGCCCTAGCCTTGTCCAATGCACATGGATGGGTCGATTTTTATCAATTCATGAAAATTAATCGAATCAACCTTTAAATCTCTCATATTTTTGCAAAGCACGAAAAAAAAAAATTAGATACTAGACAATCAAACCCTTTGTAAGTCTCATCATTACCTAGTGTTTTCTATGATTTATTACGTAAAGCCGATTATTAAGGACCAAAAGAATGCCAAAAAGCTCCTACATGCTAATGGAGAGTGGGTTTAGGTGAGTGCGAAAGGTGATGGAATTCTTTTGTTGGTACTAATTAATCAAACCCTACTAAGTAATTCACTAATCATATTATTGCAACATTTTTTTTCTCTCCTTGGTCGAGCATGATTCGAAGTCAAAAGCTTATTGATACAAGTAACTGAACAGAAGAGAAGTTAGGTTAAACTTTTATTCATTTGAAACTTCCGGGAAGACAAAAGGGGAAGGTGTATTGATAGCAGAAAATCATGCCTACACACGTCCAAAGTTTTGTCAGGTGAAATATTCTAACAAGTCCAAGATTTCATATTGCTTCGCAAAATACCCCCCAAAATTTAGAGTTTATCAAGGAGAACAGCAAAGTTAGATTTCCTGTGAGAATATATTTTGTATGGACTTTATTAATTATTATTGTAATTGATTATTGACCTAATAAAGGAAAGATATAAGGTTTCCTAATCTTAGTTGGATATGGAGCTGGATAGTATGGGCTTAGTTAAACGTTATCTATAATGAGGGGATAGATTACAAATTCTATAAATAGAGCTCAAGTCTCTCCTCTAAACCTCAATGTCCACATAACCTCACATAAAAAGTCGTCAGAAAGCGATACGTGAGGGGCCGTCTCATTGAAGCAAGTGTTTAAGGGGGTTCTAGAGGAGAAGATTTTGAGCATCGGTTCATCGCTATTCCGCATCAAGAACGATAGATTCGAAACAAGGTTCGTTAATTCCTCTACTTAATAATCATGATTTGCTTATCTCTACGTGTTAGTCTTGGGTTGCTGCATAACGATTAAAATCGCAGCTTACATGTGGTATCTGAGCCTATGGGTTCTAGATCTCGAATCACGTTCTGCCTATTTTCGAATTTTTATTTTCCGTAAAAGTGTAAACTAATTATATATTCGAAAAATACTCGTCGAGACGAGCAAAACCGTATGAAGATCGCTGCCGAAGGAGGCCGGACGCGCCGCCACGGGCCGCTGCCCATCGGACGCGTGGCGACCACGCGCTAGTAGCTCCCCCACGCGCTAGACCCTACCCTGCACGTGCCGCGCACGTGCAGGGATGACGTCACTTCAGTCCGGGTAGACCCGACCCGACCCGATACCCCGACCCGAGCCGGTGGACTGTTGACTCGGGCCTTCCGGTCGAACCGGTCGTTGACGGGTCCGACCAGATCACATGACCTAGTTCGCCGGTTCGGTCAAGGGGTAGCGGTTGGACCAGGAATAAATCGGTCGGATCGGTTTTCAGTACCGGCTGAGACCGAACAAGTGCGCTGCACGTGTCAGCGCGTGAGGACCACGCGCAAAGAGCTTAGGGCCCGCGTGAGACATTCAAATGAGGTGTTCCAGGTACCGACGTGCTCGTATCATTATGCTCTACCTAGTGATATATTTATTTTACATGTTTGATGCTTTTATGGATAAAAAAAAATACCTATGGAACCCCAAATACGTGTATTTCTTTGCATATTTTTTGTATTTTTTGTATGTATTTCTCTATGATTTATGAAATACAGGTACAAGCTCATATGTAAGTACCACATACAGATATGTGGAGCATAATTTATCAATTACATGTTTATGGTTTAACATGTATTGTTGAGTGTATCAATGTAGATTAGCACGGTATGTAATTTTTGTTGATAATTGCCCTCTGAAATTACATGCATACGGTAAATGTGAAATATAAAGGTTATAGCCCAGCTTCGAAAATTCAATTAGGTTGTGACCGCCAAAGTGGTACACTTGATTGGATTTAAGAAATTTTGTTCTCATATTTTGGTGGGATGTCTCCTGTTTTAATGCGTAATTATACTCCCAAAGGAGATGATTGTGTATTGTTACTTGGAGGGATACATGTACAGCATATGGTTGAGAATTATCTAATATAAGTATTTTCATACACCCAAAGGTGGTGATTTAACGAAGATTAAAATAAATTCTCATGGCCGCTGTAATGTAGAGAGTATACAACTGCATGTCATGTATTCTGCCCAAAGGTGTTTATATGATGATGTATGTAATTCTTGAGGTAATTTTCACATTATGCTAATTGTAAACATTGATTATTTTTCAGTCACCTTTTCTGTGAACGGCAACTCCATAGCTATTGAGATTCTTACTAATTCTAATTTTAAGAACATGAGAGAGGATTTTCTGCTAGGTATGAAACTAGCGGATGTTCATATGGCTCTTAATGAGCATAAACCGACAGCTCTCACTGAGGCTAGTACAAAACCTAGAACGCACACTTTGCTGCTTAGGAAAAGAGCAATAAGATTTGCTTACTGTCTATGAAGCAATCCATGCATGAACATCTTAGAAGTGATTTCGCAGCTAACATCACTGCTAAGCAGATGATGGAGGCCTTGGTGGCAAGGAATCGCGACTCTCCTAATGCTGAAATTGGGACACATCTGTCAAGGTTATTCGTCTTAAAGTATGATGGTTCTGCTAGTGTTAGGGATTATGTCCTAAGGATGGTGGATCTGCAAACAAAACTCAAGCCACTTGATGTCAATATTCCTAATGCTTGTGTTGTGCATCTTGCACTCAACTCTCTTCCACCTGAATTTGGTATTATTCAAACATAGTATAATACTGTAGATCAGACATGGTCAATCAATGACTTGATTGCAAGGGTGGTGTCAGAGGAGATAAAGCTGAAGAAAGGTACAGCGCATATTGCCATGTATGATGTCTTCAGTTCTGGTGTTAAGAAGGGTAAGCTGCATAAAAATCGTACTCATAGAGGAACTCATTCATTCACTGGTCCTTCTGACAACTTGGGTCCAAAGAAACCGACCTTTAAAAAAGACGGTAATGATGGTCTATGTTTCTTTTGTAAGAACAGATGAAACGTAAAGAAAGATTGCATTAAATATAAAAATTGGTTGTCTAAGCGTGAGCCTAAAGATAATAATTCTTTGACATTGATTTGTGAATCTAATCTATCAAAACCCTCATCTTGTTCGCGGTGGCTAGATAGCGGTGCAACTAATCATGTTACGTTTACCATACAGGGATTCATAAACCGGAGGAAGCCAAATAAGGAATAATCAAAGCTCATCGTAGGAAACAACAATAAAGCTAACACCGAGGGAGATGTCATTTTAATTCTAGATTTTGGTTTTAATTTGATGTTAAGGAATACACTTTATGTACCTTCTTTTAGACGGAATTTAATTTCCGTATCAAGTTTGGACATGTGTGGTTACTCTTTTGAGATTTCAAACAATGCAATTTCTATTTCTTTTAATTCAAATAAAGTTGGGTATTGCATTATGTCCAATGGATTGTACAGATTATGTTTGTCTCCCAACGAAATATACATCACTTATATAGCTGAAAAAGTTATTTCCAAAAGACCTCTACCTAGGAACAGTCTTACGCATTATAGCATAAACGTCTCAATCACATCTCTAAGGAAAGAGTGGAAAGACTGATAAAGGCATACATTCTACCCACTCTTAAAAGTAACCTAGACACATGCGTAGACTGCTGTAGAGGTAAGATGACTAAAATAAAGAAGAAAACTGCAGTCCGTGGTTCTCACTTGTTAGAGATCATTCATACAGATATAAGGGGACCCTATATAGCAACTTTGTGTAGAAATTTTTATTTCATCACATTTATTGATGATTATTCCCTATATGGTTATCTGTACATAATTAAGGAAAAGTCTGAATCTCTTGATAAGATCAAGATTTTTCGGACTGAAGTCGAGAAACGACTGGGAAAATTCATAAAAATTGTCAAATCTGACCGCGGTGGTGAGTATTATGGTCGATATGGCAATGCTGGACAGCTTAAAGGGCTATTCGCTAAATACTTAGAGGATTCTGGGATTGTGGCTCAGTTTACTATGCCCGATAGTCCTGAACAGAACGGTGTAGCTGAAAGCCGTAATTGCACCCTTATGGATATGATGAGGAGTATGATTAGCATAACTAATTTACCTGAATTTTGTGGGGTGAAGCTTTGAAAATAGCGCTTTATATTTTAAATCGTGTTCCTTCGAAATCTATGCCACGTACTCCTTTTGAATTATGGACTTAACGTATGCCTAGTCTAAATCATCTGAAGGTTTGGGGATGCTCTACAAAAGTAAAATTATATAATCCAACTTTGAGTAAGTTGGACTCCAGAACCACTCGGTGTTATTTCGTGTCTTATCTAGATCATTCGAAGGGATATCGATTTTATAATCCCAACGGAGGTACAAGAATTGTGGATTCACAAACAACGAAGTTTCTGGAGCTTGATATAGCCGAAAAATGTGATTGCTCATAGACTATTGAAGATAACAATACATTGGGTACTTCTATGTCGTTTTCTCTGCCTATACAGACAATTGTGGAGGTCCCTACACCACAGACTGAGCCTGTTGAGGTTCAGGAACCTATTATTAAAGCAATTTCTGATGAAGTTCCTCAAACCTCTCAAGAACAGTATGAGGTTGAAGGTGCTCCTCTGAGGAGATCCGTTAGGCAGAGACGGTCAGCTATACCACCAGACTATATAGTCTATCTGGGAGAACAAGATTATGATATCGGCTGTGTTGTTGATCCGATAACTTATACATAAGTTATGTCTTGTTCTCAGTCTGATTTATGGTTAGATGCGATGAAATATGAGATGCAGTTTATGAAACATAATGATGTTTGGGAGCTTGTTGAATTGTTTAAAGGTTATAAGCCCATCGGCTGTAAATGGGTGTTTAAGACCAAGAGGGCCTCCAAAGGAAAGATTGAGAAATTTAAAGCCAAATTGGTAGCTAAGGGATTCACTCAGAGAGAAGGAGTAAACTATGAGGCAACCTTTTCTCCAGTCTCTTCTAAATACTCTTTTAGAGTGATAATGCCTTTAGTAGTTCATTTTAATAAGGAAGTTCACCATATAGATGTTAAAACTGCTTTTCTGAATGGAGATCTTGATGAACGGGTCTATATGGCACAACCCGAAGGTTTTGCAGCAGAAAATTCAGGTAATCTGGTTTGAAGATTGAAAAAGTCTATCTATGGTTTGAAACAAGCTTCTAGACAGTAGTACTTAAAGTTTCAATAAATCCTCGTGACCGAACCGACATGCTTTTCTTTTGGTTTTATTGAGAACAAACTGGATTAGTGTATATACTGCAAGGTCAGTGGGAGGAAATTTATTTTTCTTGTTCTTTATATTGACGACATTTTGCTTGCAAGTAGTGATATTGAATTACTACATAAAACAAAGCGAATGTTATCAAAGAACTTTGATATGAAGGACCTTGGTGAGGCGTCCTTTGTCCTTGGCATTGAGATCCACGAGGATCATTCTTGCCTCATTTTGGGCCTATCTCAGAGGGCTTATTTTGATCGTTTTTGGAAAGATTCAATATGCAACAATGCAAACCAGGAATTGCTCCTTTTTGCAAATGTGATAAATTGAGTCTTTCACAATGTCCTCATTCAGATATTGAGAAAGTCAAGATGAAGAATGTACCTTATGGTAATGCACTTGGTAGTATCATGTATGCTCAAGTTTGTACTATGCCAGATATTGCTTTTGCAACAGGACTTCTAGGCAGATATCTGTCAAATCTAGGACACGATCACTGTGTTACTGCCAATAAGGTTTTGAGGTACTTAAAAAGGACTAGAGACTATATGCTGATTTATAGATATGTTCAAAACCTGCATCTAGTATGGTATTCAGATTCAGACTATGCTGATTGTCAGGATGACAAAAAGTCAACAACGGTACATCTTTATGTTAGTAGGTGGTGCAGTATCATGGAAAAGTGAGAAACAGAAAACGGTATCATCTTCTACCATGCAAGCGGAGTTTATAGCATGCTTTTCGGCTACTACTCAAGCTATTTGGCTCCGGAATTGCATTAGGGAGTTGACCGTATTTGATTTTTTCGATAGGCCCAAACAGTTATATTGTAATAATAACTCTACAGTGTTGTTCATTAACAACAACAGAGGTCTCGAGAGGTATAAGCATATGGAGGTCAAGTTTTTTACCATAAAGGAATCAGTAAAGAATGGTGACATTGCAGTAGAGCATATTTCTACAGATGATATGATTGTTAATCCACTGACTAAAGGTCTACTTCCTTGTGTATTTGAACGACATGTTATTAACATGGGCTTAGCAGTATCGTGGGATGCTATTGTTTAGTGGGAGCTCTTCAGTTTTTGCTCTAATAAAGTTTATATATGTATTATGTTACACTTAGTAGCGATTTTAATATGTATTGACTCTTTTACATTCAATGAAGTGTTTATGAATGTGTTATTTTCATATTGAATACATATCTGTTTAAAATCTCAAGGTATTGTGTAAATCTTGAGTAATCGCTGGGGCATTTATTTTTTAGACATATACATATGTCTTATTACACATAAAGCACGGTTAACTATAAAGGTAAGATATATGTGGATTCGCTGAAACCATAAGGATATTCTCTAGCGGCACAAAAGGTTTCGTGACACTTAAAATAAGAGAATGGTGACTGACAAGGAGGATAACATATAAAGTTTCTCTATTATTTGAGATGTTATCCGTTTGCCATACTACCATATAAAATCTATACCAGTAAAGTTAAGAGCATTTGTGACCAAGGATGGCTCTGTGCCTTCTGATGCAGTTACTGCTATGATTCGGTGTTTAAGATTTTATGGGATCGGATAGACTATTAGGAATTATCTCTAGACCAATATAAAGATGTGCATATATAGTACAATTTTAATTAATATAGCCCAAGTGGGAGAATGTGAGAATATATTTTATATATTTTATATGGGCTTTATTAATTATTATTGTAATTGATTATTAGTCTAATAAAGAAAAGATATAAGGTTTCCTAATCCTAGTTGGATATAAGGCTGGATATTATGGACTGAGTTAAACCTTATCTATAATGAGGGGATAGGTTACAAAATCTATAAATAGAGCTCAAGTCCCTCCTCCAAACCCCAATATCCACATAACCTCACATAAAGAGTCGTCAGAAAGCAATACGAGAAGGGCCGTCTCATTGAAGCCAGTGTTAAGGTGGTTTTAGAGGAGACGATCTTGAGCATCAGTTCATCGCTATTCCGCATCAAGAACGATGGATCTGAAACAATGTTAGTTAATTCCTCTACTTGATAATCATGATTCGCTTATCTATACGTGTTATTCTTGGGTTGCTACATAAGGATTAAAATCGAATCTTACATTTCCTTTATCAAATTTAGCCTATGCTAGACGGGGGTCGAAAGCTCCCTTAAAGCCCCGACAACGCGGCGGCTAACTCGAGACATGTTCTCTACGGATCGAAATGATACGTGTATAAGTCCGGTTAGCTTACATTGTCTCTATTCACCATGTCGCGCCACGATACGTGCGGGAATTTTTTATTTCTTTGCTGATAATTCAACTTACTAAAAGTTGATGTTCCTTGATATGCAAATTCCTTTTTTCTGCCAAGTATTATTCAACTTTTTCTTTGAGGATAGGCAATGATACGTACCGCACTCGAAATTCTCATGTTAGGCTCATGTTTTATTACTTTGGGCTAAAGAGAAAAAAGAAGATGATGGCGACGGTGTAGGCTCATCCGGAATCCGCCATTGGTGGCGGGTGAAGAGCGGTCGTTGTCCGAAGCTTGAGGTCGAATTTCTTTCTACTACTTTTCCAAGTTTCATGTTATGTGTCTTCGAAAACCCTAGTATTGTTTTAGTTCTCTAAGGAACTGATTTATGTTTGGTTCAGGCTCACGCTAATGGATTTGGGTTTTTATAGGGGAAGTTATATCTTTCGTTCCTGTACTTTAATTACTTTTCTAATCTGGTCCCTTTACTTTGCATATTTTTTTTATCAAGTCCTTCTACTTATCCATAATGTCTAATCAAGTTTCTACGAAACAAAATCTAGCCAAATCCAGTTGACGTGGTTGTCGGAGGATGCTGGTGTGTGGTGTAGGTTAAATATTGTCTAGGTGAACACCTACAGCCAGATAGTGAATTAGCGGGTGCATAAAAGAGAAAATTTTAGAAAAATTGATTCCTTCACTATCCACAACCTAAGGCGGGTGTCCTACGTGGGCAATATTTAGTTCACGCCACACTCAAGCGTCCTTCATTGACAATGTCAGGTGAACTCGGATGGATTTTGTATGTGAAGGATTCGATTAGACATTATGGGTAAGTAGAACGAGTTGATTATACATTGTCTGTAAATAGAAGGACTTGATTAGGAATTCCAAATTTACGAGGACTTGATTGAAAAATAGTTGACATATAGGGACAAAAGATATAATTTTTCCATTCGTACGTCACCTCTATGAAAACAAACTCATGTTCTATAGCCACCCTTCCGGATTCAAACTCAAGTAGTACATAATTTATAAGGTTAATTGGCATGCCATTCACATTTTTTTTCTTGTTAAAGATAATAAGAGTAAAAATATTTGCCACAAGCACATATACCCATGGGACCCGCAAAAGTTTCTTTTATACCCAGCTAGGAGAAAGGGAAGATAGTATATGCTGACATGAGTCATCCTTTTTTTTTGGTCGAACATGAGTCTTTCTTGGGTCGGCCATAAAAGTGGAATTTCACTTTCACCACCATGTTTTAATGTCCCCACATCGAGCATGAGGCTGATATTATATACATGTAGTTTTCATACACTAAGACACATATGAAACGGAAAAAATTGTTCAAAAAGTCCTAAACTTATTATAGGAAGGTCAATTCAATTCTAACTTTTCAATTTACCAAAAAAGTCTTAAGCCTATTATAATTATGCCAATTCAATCCCAAATCTTTTTTTTTTTCCAATTTAGTCATAAACATTTTTTGCAGAGAAAATTACCAAAAAAGCACAAAACTATTGCAATTGTGTCAATTCAGTCCTAAACTTTTTTTCCAGTTCAGTCCTAAACCTTTTGCGATTGTGCCAATTCAATCCACTTTGCTGGTCAACGCTGACGTGGCGTCGCCGGTGCTGATATGGACAATATTTAGTTATATTTTTTTTTTCATTTGTCATTTTTTCCTTATTTTTTTTCTCTTTCTTCTTTTTTTTCCCTTCCTACTGCTATTGCGGCCAACGAGGCCATGGAGGTCGTGGGCGAGGCCGCCTGGCCCGCGGCTGGGAAGGGCATGGCCAGCAAGGCGGCCGCGCCTCACGAAACCCTCACGAAGCATGACCGCGGGCGAGGGCGGCCTTGCCCGCGACTGGCGAGGCCCGGATAGGCTGGTTAGGGGCTACAAAGCCCTTGCCAGAGCTCACCGGCCACAGTAGCAGTAGGAAGGCAAAAAAAGAAAGAGAAAAAAATAAGCAAAAAATATAAATTATCAAAAATTATCCACATCAGCGTGGGCGACGCCACGTCAGTGTCGGCCGGCAAAGCGGATTGAATTGGCATAATTATATAAGGTTTAGAACTCAATTGACAACGAAAAATTTTATGACTGAATTGGCACAATTGCAAACGATTTAGGACTTTTTAAATAATTCTTCCTATTTTTTATTTGTGCCAATTTAATCCATCCGACCAATTTTGACCGGACAGCGCTGATGTGGAATTTTTTAATAATATTTTCATAATTTTTTATAGTTTTTTTCTTTTTTTGTTTTCTTTTCTTTAGTTTTTTTTCCTTCACTTAGGGCTGGCAACCCTTGCCGGCCACAGGCGAGGCCGAGATGCCCTCATCGGCACTGGTCAAGGGCGTCAAGCGAGTGCACTTTGCCTCTCACCCGGATCTGGCGAGAGCGACGCGGCCCTCGCCAGCCCTAAATCCAGGAAAAAAAGATAAACTCAAGAAAAGAAAAAAAAATCAAAATATTATTTAAAAAAATCCACGTCAACGCCAACAAGCTAAAATTGGCTGGATTGACTGAATTGGAACAAATACAAAAGGTTTATGAATGAATTGGCATAATTACAATAGGTTTATGACTTTTTTGGTAATCCTCCCATGCCAATTTAGTCATAAACCTTTAGATAATTTGTCAACTTTAGTCTTAAACCTTTTGATGATTTGTTAATGTACTCACTCCCGCCAAATATCCAAATAATAGGTTTATGACTAAATTGGAAAATCTTCTAAAGGTTTAGGACTAAATTGACACACACACACACACAAAAATTGATCTAAATTGGGAAATCTTCTGAAGGTTTAAGACTAAATTTGCACAATTAAAAGGTTTGGGACTAAATTGACACAATTAAAGGTTTAGAACTGAATTGGTTGTCGTAATATTCATGCAATGTAGATCATGATGATATGTTGGTCTTATGCAGAAGAGTTATGTAATGGTAGCCGAGAAGGGCGCCACTCGGAATCCTCTGTGGTTAATAGAACAACTCTCAGGACATCCGTTACAGCAACCAGTTGTTATCCCTCAATTGGCCCGGCCTCTTATCTTGAACGAAACTTAAAAATCAAGCTAACTTATCTCCAACTCATCGGGTGGATTTTCCCTTCTTTGATTGAACATTCGAAAGATGGGAAATCGAAATCAGCCACAACCAACAAGCCTACCCAGTGACCATTGCTATCTCATCAGGTTAGATACCCTACAACCTTTTCTTCCCTTCACAAATCAATTGGGGGGGGGGGGGGGGGGGGGGGGGGGGGGGGGGGGATTGGATTCATTCGATTGAATCTAGAATTTTTCAGTAAAGAAGTGGGGGCCATGCCTTGTCTTGGGGAGAGGAGAATTCTTTTGATACCATGGAGATCGATGCCCTATCCTAATCCTTAGCTTGATATGATCCTAATCCGTAGCTTTTGTGAATCTGGGAAAGCTAAGTTAGTGGGTACATGGAATTCTTAGGATTCCAAATCGGGATGCTACATGTGAGCTTGATTTCTTGCACGTACTATCTGCTCAAAATTGGGGAAAAAAAAAAAACCCCCCTTTATCAGGATGACATTTCGATCAGGATAATGACACCAACGAATCCTGAAATTTTGTGTACCATGTTCAATTGTGTACTCGTGCACTTATGAACTTGGCACAATATAGTGCCCAACTTGTTATCGACAATAACGAGTAAGATCCTGTTAATAAGTGTTTCTCAACAACATTTAAAGCATGTCGTTGGAAAAAGATTCACTTTTAAAAACAGTAACTACATGTAACAAGAGACGGACAGTGCATTATTAACAAGTGCTTTGGTGATATTTTTAACAAAATCCTAGTGCGAATTGTAAATCTAACCATGATGGTGAGCTTTCATTTACTAATCCGGTCCACTAACAACATCCAGTTGCTTTAAATTTCATTTGTTTATGGGCTCATTACCAAGCTCGATTAATGATAACGAGAAATGACACCAAAGAGAGGAACCCAAATCCAGTATACTCAAAAGTTTGAGTCAATAAGTTATGGCCCAACTAGGATAACATTAGCCGATCCACAAAACATGCAAACAATTGACAGTTTTTGCCTAACACCCTCGCGTGTGCATCTTAACAATTCTCCCCCTCACAGTATGACCCACCTACGTTATATATGCTCCCCCTTAATCTCGGTATCTTTCTTCACCAACATTTTCTCAACTCAAAATTTTCCACCTTGGCCTGACCAAATTGGTATATGTTAGTGAGGACAACGTCAACTCCTCAGGCTTCACCTCAATCCTTAGCCCAGCCAAGCTTGGCAGGGTGCTGGGGTAAGCTACCGGCCCCCTCAATTAGGGAGTCACATCCACAATTTCCCTTCTTTGAGATATTCAGCAGACATCTATATACATATAAAGTAGACAACTCATTAATCATTGACTGTGATATCACTTGTTAGCCGACACAACACAAGCTGAATACCTTCACACGAGGCGACCATCAAGAGAGAGTCCGAATCCGATATCATCAACATATCCGGTTGGACAAGTATTTATTCAAAAATATATGCTAATGAGCTATTAGCCAACTAAAATAGATTAATTGCTCCATATCATACCAAAATCCCCATGTAAGATTCTTTCACTTAACACCCTGACACATACACCTTAAAACTTTTGCTCTGTATTCGATTGATCTTTTATTTCCTTAAACCTCCACTTAGACATTTGAAGTATGAGTTACCAATATAGGTATCACCCACATGCCAATTTATTAGAAAATGGAAGTGGGTTATGTCTATATTTTTAACCAGAAAATCACTCTGATTGGAGGAAATTTACTCCTAACAATGATGGAGAAAAATATTGCCTTTCCAAAAGTTGATGTTAATAGTCTAGGTCGTTTTTTCTTGGTCCAAATGATATCAGATGTTTATCGCCCATATTCTTAGAACGGAGATATGCAGGATACGAAATTATTTGAATTTGTTGAATCACATAATTTTCGTGAAAAGTCTGGATATATAGCAATAATCGGACTGGAGGTTTTTAAATAAATTTCTAGAAAAAGCCTAACCTCAATAGCGCTACGACTAAGATTATCGAGTATTAATATGATAAAAGTTTTCCTGTCGGGATTTTTATACGATTGTTGAGAAAATAACTAAAAAAGTTCTAAATCTATTGCAATTGTGCCAATTCAGTTATGCCAATTCAGTCTTAAACTTTTTTTTGTCCCAATTCAATCCTAAAACTTTTGCATTTGTGTCAATTAAGTCCATATGGCTGGCCGGCACTGATGTGGCAAAATTTTAATAATATTTTAATATTTTTTCTTTTCTTTCTTTTTTTATTTTTTTTCTTTTCTTTCTCATTTTTTCCCCTTCTCCCCTTGTGGCCAGTGAGGGTCGCCGAAGCTCGCCGACCACTAGGTGATGGCCGTGAAGCCCTCGCCGGTGGCCAATTGGGCTTTGAGGCCCTCACCCAGATTTGGGTGAGCCCGCCTCGCCCGCAACTGTAGCTCGCGAGGCACGGCCGCGGCGAGCCCAGCCTCGCTAGGGCCGCGGTGAAATGTGGGCAAGGCCTCGCTTGCCGCGAGCAAGGCCACCTTCGCCACAGCCGGCGTTGCCCTGGCGAGGCCGAGCGAGGGCCACGAAGCCCTAGCCGGCCACCGGTGAAAGCTTCACGGCCCTCACCCAGTGGCTGACGAGCTCCGGCAACCCTCGCCGGCCATAGAGGGGAAGGGGAAAAATGAGAAAGAACATAAAAAAAGGAAAAAAAACATAAAAAAAAATTAAAATTTTATTAAAATTTTGCCACGTTAGCGCCGGCTGGCCAAATGGACTGAATTGGCGCAAATGTAAAAGGTTTAGGACTGAATTGGCACAAAAAAAAGGTTTAGAATTGAATTAGCACAATTGCAATAGGTTAATGACTTTTTTGGTAATTTTCCCCTATGAATATTATATGCTGCCTTAAGGGTCATTGACTATACTTTAGAAATGGGCAAATTACCCAAAAAAAACCCTAAATCTATTGCAATTGTGTCAATTCAGTCCTAAATCTTTTTTTGCCAATTCAGTCCTAAACCTTTTGCATTTGTACCAATTCAGTCCTTCCAGCCAATTTTGGCCGGAAATCGCTGACTTGGTAAGACTGGCGCTGACGTAGTAATTTTTTTTAATGATATTTTAATATTTTTCAATTTTTTTTTCTTTTTTTTTTCCCCTTCCCTTCTTCCTCAGCCACACCTCTGACCTGCAACACCTCCAACCGGGCAGAGGTGTGGCCTCACCTGGGCGAGGCTTGCCATTGCCGAATCTGGCGTGGTTAGCCTCACCTAATCCCTCGCGAGGTCGCCCAGCCACTGACGAGGCCAACCTCGTTGTCGCCATTGGCCGACGAGGCCACATCTCTAGCCGATTGAAGGTATTGTCGGTTAGAGGTTTGGCTGAGGAAAAAGAGAAGGGATAAAAAAAAAAGAGTAAATAAAAAATTTGAAAAATATATGAAAATTATTTTTAAAAAAATTGCCATGTCAGCTCCAACTGTGTCACGTCAGTGATTTTCTGCCAAAATTGGCCGGAAGGACTGAATTGATACAAATGCAAAAGGTTTAGGACTAAATTGGCACAATTGCAATAGGTTTAAGACTTCTTTTTTTTTTTGCAATTATCCCCTTTAAAAATATATGTAAATTTATTCAAAGTGGCTAGCATTCTTGAAATGTGGTCTCGATTTGCAGAATGTATTGCTATACGTTCATGCCAATCTAAACAGTCTTAACTAGTTGTGTTAAGTTATTATTAACGAAAACCCTTACTTTAGCAACTCTACACGAACACTCGATTCTGCCCAAAACTTTGTGCCATATCATTAGCAGCCTAATAGGGATGTAAAAGGCATGTTTATCGAGTTGCTAATGTACGTTTCATTTGCTTTCTTGTTTTTTCTTTTCCTCAAAGAGAAACGAGAAAAAGGCAATACCGACCTCTTGGAATATTCACAGTACATCTAATTTTGAATTTTCAACGTAGAAAAGGAGGGATTTAATGGTGGAAAAGGAGAGATTTAATGTTCTTTTCCTTGGTGGAATCGGTAAACCTTACTGGACCAGATAGATATGAAGACCCTTCATCAACTTTCAGGAAAAGTACCAAAAAATTCCTAAACTTACCGCATCGGTATCAATTCAGTCCTAAACATATTTCATTAGTACCAATTTTGGCCAGACATCACTTACGTGAATGCCAGCCATCCTACGTGCCACGGCCAGTGCTAACGTGAATAATTTTTTAATATTTTTTTTGTTTTCTTTTCTTTTCTTTTATGTTCTTTACTTTTTTCTGAGGGCCGCCAGCCAACCCTCGCCTAGATTAGATCTAGTAAGGGCGTCGCATCTACATCATCGATTTTCACCAAAATTGACCGAATTGACTTAATAAGTACCAATGCAAAAAAGAATTATGACTAAATTGGTATAATTAAAAGGTTTAGGACTGAATCAGCACTAATGCAATAGGTTGAAGACTTTTTTGGTACTTTATCCATCCACTTTCTAGTTTCTACTGTGTGTACCGCCCAAATGAGCTCCATTTAAAAGTAGAGCTGTCAATATGGGTCATAGACCCATATTTGACCCATATTTTGTATTAAATGGGTCTTATGTGGGTTATTAACTTTTAGATGACTCACTAAAAATGAGTCCAAAAGGTTAAAATGAAATTAAATAGGTCAAAAATGGGTCACACATGAAATCCATATTGGACCCATTTTCGACCCATGACTCCCACAAATTACAAATGGGCCTAGGGCTTCAAAGGCACAACTTTATTTTTTTTTTAAATTTACTATTTTTATAAGTGAATTAAAGAAATCAGAAAAGAAAAATAAAATTTAAAAATATAAAAACTGTTGTCGGTCGCCGGTCGACGCCGCCGGCGGTCGGAGGTCGCTGCTGCCGCCCATTTCATCTTTTTCTCTTTTCTTCTTTGACTTTTCTTTCTTTTTCTTATTTTGTTTCTCGTTTCTTTATTTTGCTGGCTGGGCCTCTCTCTCTCTCCTCCCTCCGTTTCTCTCTCTCTGCTCCACTCGATGAAGTCCCCCGAGAACAAGTGCTTGTCCAGGGACTGATTCTCCACGTACTCGTAGACCAAGAGCTTGTGCTTGCCCTCACAACAGAACCCCCACATCCTCACCAGGTTCATGTGATTTATCTTCCCAATTGTACTGACTTCAGCCCAGAAGACCTCCTCCTACATGGTACACATCTCCGAGTCCCTTCACGGCCACGACCCTTTCGTCCGCTAAAACGCCCTTGTACACAGATCCTGACGCTCCTCTCCCTATCTCTTTCTTGAAGTTCTGGGTCACGTTCTTGCATTTTGTCTTTTTCTCTTTTCTTCTTTGACTTTTCTTTCTTTTTCTTATTTTGTTTCTCGTTTCTTTATTTTGCTGGCTGGGCCCCACAGCGGCCCAGGGGTAATTGTGTATAGGTTTTATATTAGTGTGTTTTGGTAATATGGGTCGGGTCGGGTATAGGTTAGTTGCATGTCGGGTCTGGTATGGGTCAAAACGGGTTATACGGGTCAATATGGGTCGGATCATATTCGACCCGATCCAAACCCGACCCGACCCACCCATTTGACATTTCTATTTAAAAGACAGACCAAATTATTTCTCTAGTATTTCACTTAACAGGAATAAACAAATAAATCAATCAATCAAAACCTAATTTGATTGGAGGTCCTGAGCTCTTACTTGTAAAAGCAATATAACATCATACTAAGAAATGCATATTTCGCATCTCATTATTAATTACTCGCCCTCTACCTCGCTTTGCTCACTCATTGTCGCCCTCGATCTATCGCAATGGCCATCGGCCCGGCTGACGGCCGCCATTTCCGCCGATGCCTCTGCTGAATAGTGGCGAGAAGAGAGAGTACTAAAACGGATTCGTTTGTTAAAGTACATGTTGATCTTTTACTGACGCATATGAATGACCAACACATAGCTTAATCGGAGAACTTTTCCTTCAACTATGGTTAGAATTAGAAGATAATATGGCCTGAAAATGAGACCTTGGAGGCCCGAAGTTCCCAAGCCATGCTTGTTCTTGTGTTCGAAGTGATCAATACTTTCTTAAGGTTTTTATTAGAAAAAGAATATTCAAAACATTACTTAAACCCTACTATGAAAAGAACATTTCCGCCCTCCCCTTATAAATCTCCAAACCCTCAAAGTCTCCCATAAACCCTAGGGTACAATCCCCCATCTCCACACCAACACACTGATGTCGACACCCCTCCGCCGTCACCTTCGTCGGCTCCCCTCCACGTCACCAATGTCGCCCTCCCCTCACTACTCGATCTAGATATGGCGGCTATGGCCGCGAGATGCCGAATTTGGCAACTAAGGCAGCTAGTTCAAAGCTCGAGTGGCCATGAACGTGCCTGACCTCGGGGTCCAGTGACAATTTGCCACAAGCTCTAGCAGCCATGGCGCGACACAGGGCATGATCGGCTGTGGCAAGCTCAAGCTCAAGCTCCAGCAGCTACGGCCCCGAACCAGAGATTGAGGTTATGAGAGAGAGAGAGAGAGAGAGAGAGAGAGAGAGAGAGAGAGAGAGAGAGAGAGAGAGAGGCACTTACAAAAAAGTGCACAATGTTGCTAAAATGAGGTGCAAATATGTACTTACAAAAATAGAGGTACCTGGTATTTAGGTGAAGGTCCACTATGTTTTTGGTAGTTTCCGTACTTTGATTAGCTATTGGAATTTTTTAGTTTAATATAGAATACTAAGAATTTGTTTCATGATTTCTTTAAAAAGAATGAAAAGAGTTTCTTATTTCGGAAAAAACCTTAAATAAGTAATTACTTTCAGTTGAACCAAAGAATTGTCATAAATCTTGAGCTCTTCTTGATCTTTCCGTGTGAGATTGATTTTTCATCAACAACAGATAGACTAAAACCATCAAGTTTTAGATCATTCTACAATGACCATATTTTTATCCTTCTGATATCGACTACTTCAAATATACAACAACAACAACTATGGCACAGCACGTAAACTCCTATAGAGAAATTGTTCATGGTTTTTAAGGGAGAATTACCAAAAAAAAGTCTTAAAAATATTATAATTGTGTCAAAATTCAATCCTAAACCTTTTACATTTGTGCCAATTTAGTCTATCCGGCCAATTTTGGCCCACTGGCACTGACGTGGACTTTCTTATTATATTTTAATAATTTTTTGAACTTTCTATAATTTTTTTCTTTTTCTTTCTTTAGTTTTTCTTTTTTCTTTTCTTTTCTTTTCTTCTTTTCTTCTTTTTTTTTTTCTTGAACTTAGGGCCGGGATACCCTTGTTAGATCTGGGCAAGGGGCCGTGACGCCCACTCCCATTGCGGCGAGGGCATCCTGGCCCTAAGTGGAGGGGGAAAGAAAAGAAATAATTAAAAAAATATTCAAAATATTATGAGAATATTATTTTGAAAAATCCACGTCAGAGCCGACTAGCCAAAATTGACCGGATGGCTTGAATTGGCATAAATGCAATAAGTTTAGGACTGAATTGGCAAAAAAAAAGTTTAATTGGCACAATTGCAATAGTTCTAAGACTTTTTTTGGTAATTTTTCCTGGTTTTTAAGCAAAGAAAATAGGTCCTTACATGAGACAACTTTAAACAAGTAATTATCTTAAGTTGAACCGAGAAGATGTCTCATAAACTTGAGCTCTTCTCGATCGTTTCTCCCCGCGAGACCATTTTCCCATTAACAATAGGTGACTAAAACCACAAGTTCTAGATTGGTACTTGGTTTTTTGATAATGAAAATGATGAGCAGATCTCTAATTTCAGAAAGAAAATTGGAAGAGCAAGGACAACCCATCAAAGAGAAAGTGAAGGCGCAAAAGGTGCTTGGGGACCACCATTTTTTGGAGAGTACATAAAATGATATAGTAATGAACAATGAACATGATGCATGGGGGTTGCACGATCCCGTGGCTGCAGCTCAGTTGTGCTCTGGAAAGTTAGGGCATCGTGTTGTGAACACTTGATTCGCTTCCTTTCTTGCCCTTTTTATCATTTCTCTCGCAGCCTGTGTACGTGGACCACGCTTACACCTCTGATTAAAAAGCTCTGACTGGTCGATCAGCACGCCACCAAGTTAACAAGGACATCAACGGTGAAGATTTCGTTAATAATAGTAACGATAATCAATCACCCCCCAAGTTGCATATTAGGGTTTGCTATATATATATGTTTTGGCACTTTTTTCGTTCGCTCTTTCGTTTTCCCGTGGCTTTACAAGGCAATACTTGTATCTTTCAATTATGTCATTGTGAGACTAGTAAAAACTTATCAAATCAAGACTCCATTATATGTTAAGAAAAAGAAGATTTTCCAACTTTATGGGCATCGTTAGTCAAGCGGTGTATACATAATTTTAGCACCATACGAAACTTACCTCTTCAATTCGATCGAAAGTAAGCCATTAGTATGGATTTTCGACATTCACAAAGATATTACATCCTCATGGTATGTGTCATAAAATGTTGCACCGAGAAAAAATCGAGCTTCAAACTTTGACCATGCTTCTTAAGAGACGATGTCACAATCACTTTTCCAATTTAGCTAGCCTTGTGGTCTAACTTAGTGGGGTAACCTTTTCATGTGTTTAACACGTAGTTGAATTATACACAAGCTCTTAGTTTGGCTGGTAAAGCTATTTGGCTAATCTTGGTCTGTCTTAATACTTGGTACGAGCTTAATATCCCCCTTCTTCTGCTTTCTCTTCTAATTTGGTAACATATCTTATCCCTTACGAGCATCTCCGAGGAATTTTTCAAGTTATTGATTGAGGATGCATATCTCATGAAATGTATCCTCTCGAGCAATGATGACCTCGGCGAGGTTGCCCATGGCGTCCAAGAACCCAATCTGAGGTCACGACGCCTTGGGCGACCTCGGTAGCGGCTGTCCGGGTGCAACGGCATGCCACCATGAGAGAGAGAGAGGAGAGAGAGATGAACACTGGGCACCTAGGAACTTGGATGCATGAGCTTCTAGGTGGGTCTTTTGCGGTACCGACTCTTGGCCACATCGATGAAGGTGGCAATGAGTGGTTGGTGGCTCTGGCAACAAGTAGCCGCGACTGGCTATGGTGGCCGAATGCCAATTTAGTGCTATACATGGATACCAATTCAGTTGTAAATTTTTCAATTTTACCGCTATAGTCATAAACATTTGCACGAAATTTTAATATAGTCCTTCAACCAATTCCGAAATTACCAACGTGGTGTCCGGTCATCGTCGGGCATCCTATATGGCATGCTGACGGGATGACAATATTAAAATTTGACAAAAATAGAGAAAGTAGAGTGGTAATGTGACAAAAACACATGAAACTTTTTAGTAATTTCCCAAAAGAAAATTTTTCTACACTCACACTTGTCCTGTCATTTTGTGTGCGCAAGAGGGGGGGGGGAGGAACTAATGGACATCACATCACCCACGTTTATGATTAATTAGTAGTTACATTTGCATATTTGTAACTTTTTGTAACTCACCAATCAAAAGTATAGTCGAAGGAAGTTCTCTTAAACAAAATATGGTCCTTTTAGAAGGGGGATGACAATTGTATAACTAGATATATCATTCTATAAAATTGAGGATGCAAAGTATTTTTTTATATTTTTTGTGGGTGCTAATCAAGGGCAGAGACTTGTAGTTTAGAGGCAGAGTTAAAAGTGGAGAAGTTAATGAGACTAGAGAATGTTTTCTGTAAATTGTATGTAATCATTTTTCTAGAGTTTAATTTGAGATTCAGTTTCTATTAAACATTATTAATTAAATAATGATTGTGATATATAATAATTGCATAAGTGTCACTTTCCCAATTTGAACACATTAGGCTCTACATGCTAATGCTGTGAAACCAGCTCAAACCGACAGAGCATTTCACTCTAAAAGGATAGTGTCTCCCCACCCTAACCACACAAATCAGGAGATATTAGTGGGATTAGGTCATACTATTTCTTTGCTTTTAGTATTGTACAATAGATAGGCATAATCGACATTTTCCTTTTTATTCTTTCTTTTCAAGAATCTCCAGGTAACCAAGGGCCTGCATGGCAACCATTCTGATCCTAAAAACTGATTCTAATTAGAATGATTTTTTCTAATTCTATTCCCTATATGAGTTTTAGAGAATCAGAACGTGTTTGATAACTGCACAAAATTTCTGTTCCAGGAACAGAAACGTGTTTGGTAACTGTACAAAATTTTTGTTCCGGAAATAATTTCTCTTCCCAATTTGTGTCATTTAAGTCAAATAATTATGTAGTTACTTTGTGAAATTTCATCCTATATTTCGAATTAATTGAAGATTAATTCATATTGATTCTCTTATATAACATATTCCATATTGCATATAATATTTTTTTGTGCTATTTCGTCTAATTGCAGTATCATAACGAGTCATTTTAAGCTTAAAAAAGAAGATCCATGTTGGGTTAGTGTGTAATTTCAAATTAGCTCGTGCCCTCGCAGTCTATACCAAATCGCAACGAGAGAATATTAAATTCGATCTTAGTGTGATCTGTGGCATGTGTATGTGTACATGCAAATAGAGTCGCCACCAGTCTTTGAGGAAGGTAGATCGAAAACTTTATCGAACGATCGGGAGAAACCGTTCGATTCTACACAACTAGAGAAATCTAGGGTTCGAGAACTTGGTTACGTCGGTATTTCCACCGATGCCTATTCGGCACCGAAGTTGAGTGTTTTCTAAACGTGTTTCATGCAAATTTTCAATTCATTTTTAAACCTATGAGGAAAGTCAATGCTAAGTGTTCACACAGATTGTTTTTGTCTTTTTCCAAATTTTTTAAAACTAGACTAAGTCTAAAATACCTAAACCTAGGCAAATCACAACCAATGAAATCAAGTACGCAATCAAGGAATCATGACGTTGATAAATCGCATCATAAAACCCTAATGAAGCCCTAAGGACTTAGAGAAATGTGGTCCAGGTTTAATTTTCAAGGTGTTTATGATTTTCCTAAAAAAAACAAAATCTATGAAATCTAGAGAATCTAGGGCCAAATTTATGAAAATAAGGTCAAACTAGCCTAATCTAAGCTTCTTCTATTTCTATGGATTTTCTAAAAAAAATTTGATTTTTTTAGAATTTTTTTAGAATTTTTTTATTATTTTTATTATTTGTACTTTTTATTATGTCGAGTATTTTTCTTTAAAAATGAGACTTCATTCTGTTTCAGGTCGAGGAAAAAGTAATGAGAGAATTGAAAGGAAAAAGTGCGAGATTTAGGACTTCATTCAGTTTTGTGATTCTCAAAAGTGATTCTTTTTTTCAGAACCAACTTTTTTTTTGTTCTTGTTTTTTCTCCAAAACTGTTCCCGGGAACAAAATCAGAATCAGAATAATTTACGTTACCAAACATGATTCTCATCCTTTTTTGTTCTAGAAAACAGAATTGAGAACCAGAATGGTTGCCATGCAGGCCCTAAGTCTCTGAGATCGTGCACCTAAATTATTGCAAAAAGCAGAAATATGCGTTCTTGTTAGCGTTGTAGCTAAAACGCCAAGTATTTTGCTTGGGGAGTACATTCGAGAAAACGAAATTCAAAGAATTGATGGGGAGCCCGCGCAAGTGGTGGAGCAGATGGTTTAAATCGATGCAAAGCGAAGCCCATTATTAGGGCTTGACATACCGTAAATCCTCTTGAAAAAGGGGTTCCCCATGTGAACGTGGTCCAGGCACCTGGCTATAATTACATGAAGGCAGTGAAATAGCTAAAACCGAATGCCTAAAATATACAACCAAAGAATAATCATAAATTCGTAATGCGTGAATTTATATACTGTAAAATGGAGATTGATCTCGACAATTTCTTGGAGTTGACTTTGTGAATACGAAATAATGCGAATTAGACACACAATATAGATATGATGTTCCACATCATTAGGTGCAAACGATTTAATGTTTTCGCCTTTCGCTCAAGTTTTGATTCACATGTTACCTGACCAGTGAAAAAATGAAATACTCAATGAATAATAGGTTTACTTGTTGATTATCTTAGAGTGTTTAGACATATATATTAATAAATATGCTCACCTCTTATAGAAGTTGGAAAGTTATTCACATCATGTTCTCCTCTATCTCCGATGAGGAAAAAAATTCCTCTAGCGGCCTTTCGATTAGTGGGTTACAAAATATGGACATTGCTCGTATTTACATCTACTTAAGTTTGTTTGTGGCGATACACATAACGTGTAACTCGCCAATATATATTAATTGGGAGAGGGCATCTCGTGCATGCAACTGTTGTGGATCAACTCGAGTTGAATAATGCATTGTCGCTTAGGGAATAATAAGGGAGAGAAGAAAAAATAATAATGATAATAATTGAAGGTTGGTGGAGGAGGAATCTAATTCCCTATCTAATCAAACCTTTGACAGAATATCATGTCTTTTACTCATTTCCATGCAAAAAAGCAAAGCCAACCCTACTTCTTGTGCACAGTCTCACATTGCTGGGGAAAGAAGAAAAGAGCCATGGCTTTGGCAGCTTTTCCACTCTCTCTCTTCTCTTCTCTCTCTCTCTCTCTCTCTCTAGATATACTGTACAGAGCGAAAGGGTTGCATGCAGAATTAGCTTTAGATTTCTGTAATGGGTAATGGACAATCTCGTTTTACTAATATAAAAAACCAATGCCATCTCTCTCTTTTTCTCTCTCTATCTCTATCTCTTTCTCTCTCTGCCATGGCCTTAGATCACGTGCGGGTGAGAAAACAATGTGGAGATCTGTAAAAATCAAGAACCTTAAGAAGCGGACAAATCTACCTCAGTCTTGCTCATGTGATGATTTCGGGAAGATTCTTGAGACAGATTCCATATTAATATTATAAAGACCGTCTGCCCAGCAACCCTCTTTTGTAAAACTGGTTAATTTTTATCAGTAAAGTGGACCTCTTGTTTCCCTTTTTATTGTTAAGGTTAATACTACGAAAAATTCTAAATTAGTATATTTATGATAAATTTATCTCAAACTGATACAGCTGTGATAAATTTACCTCCGTTAGTTTTAGTTAAATTTTAATGTCAAATTGCTGAGTTAGATGACACGTGGCAGTTGACGGGTATATCAGTTTGGGATATTTACCCTCCATTTGTCAGATGTGTACCGGTTTGGAGTTATTCGTGGTATTAACCCAATTTAACTAAAACTAATGGAGGGTAAATTTGTGACAGGTGTACCAGTTTGGAGTTTTTGTGGTCAAAACATTAGTTTGGGGTAAATTTGTCACAGGTGTACTAGTTAATGATAAATTTATCAAATGTGTACCTGTTTAAAAATTTTCGTAGTATTAACCCTTCTTCTTCTTCTTGTGAGCAGCGCCAAAATGGTTCACTTCCACCTCCTCTTTGCTAGGTCTACATGGGCCGACAAAAGGTATTTTAGAGCTTCCAACTGGGCCACACAAGACCAAGTGGCCGTTGCCCACCATCCTAAGAAATTGGTCCACGCACAATCTGGCCATCTTTGGTTCCAGCACCAGCACGGGATGTGTCGAAAATTTGACAGAGCAAAGGAGTCGGACATAAAGCTAAAGAGCAATCGAAAGCGAGAGCCATTCGGCCAAACTGAGAACGAATTAGGAAAACTGAGATTTTGATATGCTGAGTTGTTTGCCTGATTGAATACCCGCGGTGGTGATAGGAGAGGCGATTGTTCAAAATCGAAATTGTATCGGAGAGGCGATTGTTCAAAATCGAAATTGTCCTTTCACCACGGCTCTGATTCAGCTACACGCTCCAGCGTAAATCATGAGTCCGGTTGTGCGACCGACGATATGAAGAACAAAGTGCAGCTCAGCTCACAGCTTAGAGCTCGAAATTGTGGTCAGTGGTCCTTTTTCCTATGATTCATTTAGCCTAACCCGAGCACACCAACTCACAGAGACTAGATGACGTTAAAGTCGTGAAACCAAGATTACGAATAGCCAAACTATGTGCATTTCCTTACCTATCCATGCAAACGCTATATTCCACGAGGAGGAATATCGGTAGGAAAACATTTTCCATTGACTATGAAAAACATTTTTCGTTGACTCATTTTCCTAGGCGATCCAAACGCCGAAAAATGAGAAACATGTTCTGTCCAAAAATGTTTTCCACGAACCAAATGGAGCCTATGCCTGCAAAATCTGCGCATGTTTGCAATTGACGATATTCAACTAAATTTTTCTCTAGAACCTACAGAAGTGCAAGTTCAATGTATTAGCGTACAGTTGACTTTGTCCAATCTATCGATAATTCCATAAAATGTAGAAACGAAGCAAAGTGGAAAGAAGAATTAATAAGAACAATTCTTCTTTCCAAAACAAAATCCAAAAAAAAAAAAAAGTTATATCAGGCAAGCTGAACTTCAGCTATACAGGCATGACATTGCAATGACTTCTCCAGACTTCCCCGAACAATATTGCATCTTCCTCGATATATTACTATCTTCCCTGAAAAGTTCAAGGTCAGAGACTCTTTCTGAGGAATATAAACTACCCCTTCCATAGCGGGAGTCTATCACTTGTGCAGGCAGATTCCAACTCATCCAAGGCCACTGTAACTTGAAACCTTCTTGATGGCCTCCTCCTCCATCTCCACCAGCTGCCGGCAGAAGGATTCAATGTCAAGTGCCTCTTCCTTGATGGGGAATCTAAATTCCTTCCATTGATACTGCCGACTACCATCCTCCAGTGCTGGACCCGGGACCTTACCCAGTATATCAAATCCCTTTTGATCCAGAGACAGCATGTATGCATCCTTGACATGATAATACAGAGCAGTCAATCGAAAGGTACCCAGAGGACAATCAAATCATGAATGGCGGCTCAGTGCTGCTACTGCCACAAGACTATTTGAAAATGAACCTATTTGTTATAGTTCTTATATGAGGTGCTGTCCGCATTGTGGTCTAGAAGATGATCATAAGAAGAACAAAGCAGCATTAATTGTGGAAAAGAATGAACACCGCGTCAGATTAATTTTCACCCACCAATCCAATATGCTGAATTCTCTTCTTATTTTTCAGCGAAAACTGCCCACGCTCTTCAGATATTACCCTTTGTACCACAATTAGTTGGAGTTATATTTCCCATAACAGATTTATGGAATCTATAAATTTAACCTTTGAAAGAACTGCATAATAATCTCAGTAATACACTTTTATCCTCGAAGAAATGAAACCTACATATTCCAAACTAATCTTCAACATTCAGTTTGATAGACAAAATCATTCAATGAAACTTATTTTTAGTTCTTTTCCTTTTTGCAATCAAAACACACTCCTAAAACTCAAATGTCCATTTCCTCATTTCTATAATGATGCAGGAGCCTCCTATTCAAGGTACCAGACCTGCCTGAAGCATGACTATTCATAAATTACATGGGTGACATTAAAAGTGATGCATGGCTTGGTGGTAATAGTTTGTGCAAGGCATGTCATGAATATCGAAGTCCCTAATTCAAAACTCAAATGTCCCACAACATAATAATTACAATTTCAAAAGAGACCAAATGGAGCTCCTCTTGAAACTGTTGAACTGCCTGTTTTGACCAGTTGAATCAGGTCAACACTACTCCAATCAGTTCATGATAACAAACTATTTAATCTTTCAAAAGCAGACTGGTTAATGGTCCAAGCTGTTGAACTGACCGGTCCATTGTAGTTAAACAGCACTCTTTTTGTCTCTACTACCCATGATGCCATATATGCAGTAGCCCCAAAGCTTGTGACTCTCCAGAGCATAGGACGATGCAATAGACTAAACCATGAATTTGCTGGAAGTTGCGAGGAGCTAATTTTTTAGAACTTTAGAAAGCAAAAGTACTCGCCTAAAAAGTACTTCAAAAAAATAGACTCACACAAGTCTTTGAAGCTTGGCCAGAAAAATAAAGGTGTCAGACACTCCCCCCCCCCCCCCCCCCCCAAAAAAAAAAAATTAGTCCTAACTTGGAAGCTATTGGATGTGTCCTTTTCTAAATACCTTTTTCATAGCTCATGCGTCATAGTTAAGTGCATCCAGGAAGCCAAAACTAATTTATGTACAAAGGAAGTGAGGGAGAAGCCCAACTCATATGCCGCCGCAGCATCTCAAAATGCAGTCTCTGGTCCTACTCAGTGAATCAGTACCATCTACAACAACAACCATACAACACAATCAGGAGAACTTACTCTCACAGGTGCATTCAGGTATGTTAAACAGAAAAGCACCAGTGCTCTTCGCCTTGATTCACTTTGATTAATTCCATCAACAAGCATGGCCAAAAAGGGTGCTACAACCGCGACATGAGCGATGATTAATAAGGAGGAAAACTATGCTCCTTATAAGAAGGAAGCGGCATACAATGCCAAACAGCTGTTTTCATCAGGTTACATGAGTGCCTTACCTAAGATATCTGTCTTGGTTGTTTGTATGACTTCCAAATCAACTTCATGAGTTCTTCCATTCCCATCAATGAATGTGCATGATCTACCATGTGAAAAAAGTTGAGTCACGTGTATTAAATATTGCATCGGATATCCACTCATAACCATACTTCAAGATATGTTTCTGAAAAAGAAAGGTGTGACTGACATTGCACCTTATATCAAACTTATAGATGGCGTGCTTTTGACTTCCATCTAGTAACTCATGAAGGTTCTCACTACGAGATGTACGAACAGGATTGGTTGAACTTAGTACACCAGATACTGCATAACTGGACGCACTAATTACTTCCACTTCAGACTGTATAAGTTCTTTGAGGCTTTCAGAAGCCAACTGAGCCTGCACTGAGGATAAGAAACCTTCACCAATCTTATCTCATAAAAAGACTGTAAACTGCAAATCAAGTTGAGACAAATTTTTACTCATTGACACAAACCGAAGTTCGATAAACCATGACCAGAGATGACCATATGGTGATCAGTTAAACCTTGATATACCTTCTTTCTTGAAAGAAAAGTACTTGGGAATGATAAGCTTTGCAGCTGCATGGTTGCAGGACAGATCTAGTTAGTCTGTTTCGCTGGGGCAAAATTGACGACTGGTTTACCTAAACTAAGTTACAAAATGTCTAAGCGGGCTTTCCTCAAAACATAAAACGAAAAAACTTTAAGAAGCTAATATGTCTACTGTTTTAGTTAATAATGATCACAGTGCCTGTTAAATTATATAATTAGCACCAGAGATGATTTCGGGTTAAGTCTAGCAGTTTAGACAACTACCTGAAAATTTTAGTAAATTAGATCGAGTATATCTTAGCAAAGATTTTCCGGTGCAAGTAGAGGAATTCAATGGGGAATTAACCCCTAAGTGGATGAGTTTTACACCCAAATTAAGCACAGAAGTTAGTTTGAGATGGGAAAGAATACGTATCATGATTGCCAGATGCTGAAAAATTTGTCGCTGGTATAATACTAGAAGAAGAATGACGCAAGAGGCAGGACATAAACTTTTAGATAACTGCTACTATCAAATAATGCCACTGAAGCAGCAACCCACCACTAAGCCTCAGTGAAATAAGTCACTTGAGTTGATGCAGTTGACCATTTTCCTATATGAAAATAAGTGAAATAAGTCACTTGAGTCCACCATTTTCTCATGTGAAAAATGTTCGTGCATGCGCATGCACGGAGGGAGGGAGGGAGGGAGAGAGACAATTGATGGCCAGATTTCCTTTTGTAAATTCTGAAGAGACAACTCAATATATTTTGAAGGTTGCAAAGCTGAATACTAATTAAAGATCTGCTCTCAAGCACACTAGTCAAGAGTCTGATATTGATCCATCAGACACAGAGGCCAACCTGATTACATGAAAATATGAATTTGTTGAAGAAATGAAGAAATACAACCACAACCATAGTCAATTTGAAGCAGAGAAATTCCTTCCAAAATCATCAAAATTCTGTTTTATAATCTTCACCTTTTGGTCCTTAAGAGGAAGAACATCTCCGGTCAGAGCAATCCGAGACGGTAACTGCAGCATGTCCAGGCAGATATATTATGATGTTGCCCTATATCTACTGCAGATGATTGATATACTAAACACATTTAGTACTTGTTGGTAATTCATATCCACATAGGCACCAACCTTTTTCAGGGACTTGAGTAGATTGGCTAGTGGACCTGGGAAAGGCGTTGCTACTGCCAGCGAGCCACGCTCATCAATTACTGTGTTCTACCAATAGGAAAGTGCATAATAAGTGACACCCAAGCACATGAAGCACAGAATACTCCTCAAAATAAAAATTTCCAGCTTGTACATTCCAAATCTTATAAAATGGCGAGCAACTAAGTTCAATCAATGCTTGACTTTGTGGCTACAGTAGAAGTGCCAAAATACAAGAACATAAACATGTTCCGACAAAAGAGGTTGGAATATTGCTATCATTGTGGCAAGAGAGTTTAGCTCTTCCCAGTTCCCATTGCTGCCTAAAGGATAGACCGACTCAATTTGTTTCTTCACATGGTTGCAGGTTACAGATTGTGCAATATAATCGAAGAGATTAACCATGATAAAAGCATAGAGAAAGGGGAAGCTGAAAAATTGACCAATTTACAAAGGAAATAAATAAAAGTAACCTTAAGTGACATAGACATTCTTAGTATAGCTACAATTGAATCACCTCAAACACTATGGAAGAGATGTACAGGGGCGTGTGATTACGAAAAATGAGAATCTAATTACTATTACTTACCCTGAAAAAGGATGAACTTAACAAATACCGGCATACTAGGAGAAGCTGATAATACGAGGACTCATACTGCAGTGGATCCCCGAAGAAGAAGTGAAAGAAGTGTCTATTTTACCATGTCATTAAGGAACCGCTTCGTTTTTTAGGTTTGCACAAGATTTTAAACCACGAGCAGCTCTATGAATGGTTAGAGACAAACACACAGCCTTTAGGGGAAGGTAGAAAAGTTAGCTTCATCAAGGACAAGCCCACTAGCAGTCCCGATTGCAACTGCTTTAATCTTCTACAGACATGAGGCTAAACGATAATCAATGCCAACAAAATCATTTGGCAGAACAGGACAAAATGCATTTGTTTGAGATAGAGAGAGAGAGAGAGAGAGGTAAACCCTCTCTTATGGCCTATTTGGTTCTTAAAAGAACAGTTACATTCACCGCGATCAAGATATTAGATATGATACCAAAGTTAACAGTTAACATTTTATTAATCTGTGTAATTAAGCATTTCTAGGAAATAACATAATTCTTTGATTTAATAAAAAGTGACTTAAACTACATACACAAAAGAACTAGGTTAAGTCTACGCAGTAGAACATAGAGCATTTCACTCATCCACTGAGAGTCCATGAGTCTAAAAGAGGATGAGAAAATAGAGGTGGCACCGTGATTTGAAGCTCAAGTGGATTATTTTTCCTTTTACGAGACGAAAAAGAGACACACTAACAAGTAAAGAAGTAGAACATTTATCTTCTCTTTAATAGCAAAATAATTCCCCCATCTTTACAAAGATTTGAAGAAAAACTTGGCTTCCTTGCCTTTAGGAATATAGTAAATGTCTCCTTTATTTCATATTCACACTCGACATGCAATATAGCAGCCAGTCTTCCATCTGTACTTTTCTGAACAGCTTACTTTTGCCAATTCTTCTATATGACAGAAAACCGAAATAACAGTGTTAACGTTCATATGTTGCCTTTAAAGTCATGAAATATATGAGTGTTGCTAGAATCAGCAGGGTTTTGGACATGCTTTGTCACAGGTCATGTTCAGGGCAACATGGATCAACAGTTTGTCCTGACTCTGCCTACTCTTCGAAAAAGAAACTTAAAAAACACTTCAAGTGCATCAAATAGTGCACTTATAGTTATACATAAAATGACACTCTCCACCTCACTTGTAGATATTAATTGCCACAAATTTCAATCCCTTAAGAAGACCACGTATGAAAATAACAAGTCTTAACTAAGTTACTTTCAGGTAATTTTTCCTTATCAAGCAGAAAAATGCTTTCTGTGCAACAGGAGAAACAATTCTGACTTTCGAGAGAATGAAATTTAGCCTGCTTTACCAGGGATACACAAAGGAGTAACATACCACCTCATCCAGGATATAAGTACAACAAAATGACACAAAACTTGGGCAGCTATCTTTAATTACTTCAGAATCGAGAAGCAAGAAATGGGAAACCCTTCAAAATTGCGATTATCTTGATAAATAACACCTCGCAAGCACATTAAGAAGCTTACCACATTGTGCATATCATTCTCTGGAATCCAAATGTACGGTTTCCCTCTCTTGACCATGTACTTAACTTTCGAACTATGTATGTCTCCCTTGCTGTCACAACCAAGCCAACAGTGACAAACAAATCCAACTCAAACAATGCACAAACATCTCTTGTCCGGGTGGAGCGAATTCTTGATTCACCGATATGATGCAAAAGCAACCAGTAAACAACAAGTAAAAGCTCCTGCTTATGCAACTAATGGAACCAACTCGCTCAGTACAATTATGCCGTGTGCTTTCTTGTGTCATTGAACCTAACCATCAAGAAAACAACCCCCCAAAAAAAGGGCCAACAAACATGAGAAAAGTAGAAGAAGCACCTTCCTTTGGCGTCGGCTTTGATGGTGCTAAGGTGGCCTTGCCAGTTCGACGCTAATATACTCTGCAGGAACAGAAAGAAAGAAAAGTGGGCATAGTGCCACATGACGATCAATACGAAAATTTCAGTTGCACAAGTACGTGCGATTGTTACATGCGAACCCACGAACAATCGCACGTACTTGAGCTTGAAGCCGGAGGTATTTACGCTCGAGCGGCTTAAAGGAAGGAACGAGGGAAGAGAGTACCTTGCATTTCTCTGCGACTGTTAGCACCTTTGCTTTGTTCCCTCTCATGGCGTCGCCGAACGTTTCGGTGTGATGCACACCAACTGTTTGATCAAATCCCTCCGAATTGGAAAGGTCAAATGCGTTTGGACGGTTCTTGACTTGGCTTCCTACAGCAGCCTCAATTTATTAGCGAAGTCTTTCGCAGTAATAAACGAAACGGTGCGTTTTTAGAGCTTTTTTTTTTTTTTTGGTCGAAAGCGTAGTTCATTAGTTTCTCTAGGAGGGTAGTCTCTCTTTTATCATTTTTCAGTCTTTTTTCCCCTTAAGTGCTACTCCAATGAAAAAATAAGGTATAATGACACAAATGGTCCTTGAACTTTAACCAAATGTGCAATGTGATGCTTAAACTTTTAATTTGACTAATATGGTCCTTGACCTTTAGTCCAATATGCAATATAATCCCCGAATTTTTAAATTTTTGGAATATGTTCAACTTAGTCCATGAATCATATGAAGATGTTCAATGTAGTTCTTTCATTAATTCAAGTTCAGGGAAGACATTGGACATTTTCTTATAGTTCAGGGACTAAGTTGAATATTGTTCCAAAAATTCGGAGACCACATTTCATATTGGGCTAAAATTTAGGGATTATATTGGTCAAATTAAAAGTTCAGGGGCCACATTGCACATTGGGCCAAAATTTATGGACCATTTGTGTCGTTTCCCAAAAAAGAAGCTTCTTCATTAAGTTTCAATCTTCTTATTTTGTTTTTAACATATCCTATATAAAATTATCCCTCAACTCCGCAAAAAGAAAATAAGATCAATTGAAAATGTAGTTGACTTTTCACTTATCAAAACGTACTGAATTGTAAAATAGATAAGGGAGAAGTTCATAAGCTATAATTCATTATTTTATTGTTCAAATAATTAGTTCTTTAATCTTTACAATTAGAATATAATTTATATAATGAATAGGGAGATATGATCTCAAGTTTTAAGTTTTTAAGTTAGACGTTGAGATTGAATGAAACTCTCGTTCAAAGAATATAACACAAAAATATAGAAATCCATACACTCTAAAAAAATAAAATTGAATTTGTGATGGTGCTTAGCGACTACGTTTGGGGCCTCAAAGGTAGGGTCGTGGGACTCCAACGAAGATGAGACTATCGCTTGAGTTTTTTTTTTTTTTTTGGGTCAATACTACTATAGGTTGAGTTGGACATGCAACCAAGTGGGGATAATTAGGGGTGATCGATTCCCGCTCCGGTTCGGTCCCACTCAGGGAATCGGAAGGAGCGGTTCTCAATTTTTGAGATCGGGAACCAGACTAGATGGCCTTGGCATCGGAGGACGGTCTAATTCGATTCCCGGGCAGTTCAATGGAACCGGTGGATTATTAGTAGAAGTGAGCAACACATACTTTAATTTTAGTATATTAATTAAAATTAGGTTGATCTGGCCCGGACAATTCTTGCTTCAGTCGGTCTGTCTTGCTCACCTCTAGGGATAAGGACACCATAAGCGCCATAACTTTCGTACGACCCTCACTTGAGTGCCACATAACTTTTTTTTCGATTACTTAAGTAACATAACTCATATATGGTGCTCATTTAAGTACCATAGTTTTTTCTCCGATCATTTGGGTGCCAAATAACTTTTCAATCGATCACTTGAATGCCATAATTTTTTAAAAGTTCACCACAAGTACTTTGCCAGATTGGATTTTGGCACTTGGGTGGGCGTTTTTAAAAAAAATTGCAACTCAAGTGATCTATTAAAAGTTATGGCACTCAAATAAAAGTCTTCTTTTAGAAATTACGACACTTAAGAAGTTTACAAAAAATTAAAACACTCAAATGAGGGCCGTACGAAATTTATGATACTTATGGTGTCCTTATCTCAACAAGATGGGTTCGAAGACGCATCTTCCATTGAGCACATCTGCCTGATTGATGGTGGCTAATCAGGCCTCTGATTGATAAAAGGCAAATAAGATCAATTAGAAAAGCAGTTGACTTTTTCGCTTATCAAAACATACTCATGCACTCCTAATCATTAAGCAATCAAAATAAATTCGAGATGATTTCCTTAAAAATGGTTCAATCGGGATTGAGAGAACAGTCTCTTTGGTACTTGTCATGTCACACTTAACTTTATTGCCACATTACATAACTTGACACATGGCCCATATTCGGCAAATAGTATCAATTTAGTGATTTATCATCCTGATTTTCTATCACTTATTAAATTTGAAAAAAAAAAGTCTGATCGAACGTATTTAACCAATAAAATAGATGAAAATAAAGAAATTATATATTGAAACATTTTTAATCAACCAGACATGGCCGCTCTAGCTTCCAAACTTGTTCAAACTTGCGGCCGTAGCTACTCAAGCTTCTTCGAGCTCCCAGACATGGCCACTCAAGTTTCATTAAGCTCCGCCATGGCCGCTTCGACTTGCAAGCTTTTCAAGTTCACGGCCATGATTACTCGAGCTTGGCAGCCATGGATGCTCAAGCTTCATTGAGTTTCTTCGAGTTCTCGGCCATGGCTACTCAATTTTCGTTGAGCTCAACTCTAGTCGAAATAAGTTCAAAAAGAAAAACAAAAGCTATGGTCGTTCCAGCTTCCAAGCTTCTTCAAGCTCGCAGGATGGCCACTCGAGCTTCGTGGTGCTCAGCCATAGCCGCTCCAGCCTCTTCAAGCTAGCAACTCTGGTCGCTCGAGCTTCCCCACTACCTTCCAACCTTCTTCAAGATTGCGGCCATGGCCAATAAAGTTTCATTGAGCTCGCTATGGCTACTCGAGCTTCTTTTAGCTACTTAAGCTCGCGGCCATGGCAAGCTTGAGCGACCATGACGGCTCGAGCTTCGTCGAGCTTGGCCATGGTTGATCATGTAGATGCTTTTTGAGCTACACTAAAAATCATAGACTAAATTTCCATTACTTATGGGGTGTGTTTGGTTCAGCTTTGGAAGAATGTCTTTGAGAAAATGCAAAGGTCTTTGGGTTAAAGAGGTTTTTGAAATGCAAATAGTATTTGATAAACTGTATTTTAAAAACACATTGGAAAGAAACTTTGACTTAAATGCCATTTGGTAAAAACTACACTTTGTAAAGGACTTTTCCTAATTTTCTTTTAAATAAAAAAAACTATTAAACTATTTCCAGGCGAAACTAAGCTGCCGACCAAATCTAGCCTCCAGCCAGCCTTGTTTGAGGTCGTACCACCTCAGGCGCAACCCAGGCAACACCGCCTGGGGTCGCGCAACCTTAAGCGAGGCTGGCGGCAGCTCGATCTGGCCGCCAATAGCTCACGAAGACCTTCGCTTGCAAATTTAGGGTTTCTAACATTTCCGGAATTATGGAAGTTGAGCAAAGGTAAAGTTGAAAGGGAAAAAATTTGTAGTTGCATTCCGGAAATGCAGCATTTCAAAGATTTCCGGACCTGGCTTGAGCCAAAGGTTGGAAATGCAATTACATTTTCTTAAATTCTCTAAAAAATGAATTATACACCATTTACATTTGCGCAAGGGACTTTAAAGCCCCAAAGACCCTTGGAAATGCTGAATCAAATGCACCCATAGTTTTCCCTTCTCTAGGTTAGTGCGCGTAATTATCATTCAAATGTTAATTTTGTTGTTTATTGTCACCGATCATTTCTTAATCAATTGAGAACCTTAGGGAGCACATGACAACACTTCTAAAGTAGAATTTCTACTCTAGAAGTACTTCTGGAGTAGAGTTCCGTATGGTTACGCAACTTCATTTTTCTATTTTTAGAGTATTTTTTTTTTTTGCTCAAGAAGTAATTTTGAAGCCACTTGAAGAAGTAAAAAAAATCAGTTTCTAAGCAGAAATTGATTTCTAGAGCAGAAGTGTTGCCATGCGCACCCTTAAATTCTAGGTGTTAAAAGAGAAAGTCAACTAATTGCCTGGATGTAAATTAGTCTCAATATAGTACACTGGAGTTTGACAAGAGATGATAAACAAAACAATAAATTGCAACATCTCCAAAATGCACGTAAAATGTAGAACCACACTAGTTGTTTCTTTTTTTCTTTTGTCAATTTCAAAACCAAATTAAGTTTGATTCTAATTAAAATCCTTCGAGACTAATATGAATGTTTTTGCACCCAAACTATATGAAAGAATTTAGAAATGATTATCGAGTGGCACTCAAATACCTTTGAAATAAGTCTATGCATCACATCTCAAAGTTGATTTAATGTAACTAAACACAATAATATACTCATGATATGTGGTTATAACATGAAACGATTCTTTTTTAATTGCTAGATTTCTTTCATTCAAAAACATTTCATGTGAAAAATCGATTTTTTTACTTCTTCAAGTGGCTTCAAAATTACTTCTTGAGCAAAAAAAAAAAAAAAAAATACTCCAAAAAAAAAAAAATGAAGTTGCGTAACCATACGGAATTCTGCTCCAGAAGTACTTCTGGAGTAGAAATTCTACTTTAGAAGTGTTGTCATGTGCGCCCTAAGGTTCTCAATTGATTAAGAAATGATTGGTGACAATAAAAAAAAATTAACATTTGAATGATAATTACGCACACTAACCTAGAGAAAGGAAAATTATGGGCGCATTTGGTTCAGCATTTCCAAGGGACTTTGGGGCTTTAAATTCCCTTGCGCAAATGTAAATGGTGTATTCTTGAAAAATCGCCTACAAATTTTCAATCAAAATTAAGAAAAAAAAAATGGGATATATTCACTATAAGTCTTAAAACTTGTCATCAAAGTGCAATTGAGCCATAAAGCTTGCAAAAAGTGAAATCAAGTCCCAGAACTTGTTAAATTGATTCAATCGAGTTCTTTTGTTAGCACCGTCAATTTATCTAACGGAAAATGCTGACGTGTCATTTTTAAATTAATTTCTTTATCGTACGTGGTATTTTCTAATTATTTTACTTTTCGAAATCTTATTTAAATTAAATTAAAAACTGAAAAAAGCTAAAAACTCATTTGAAAAAAAAAATTGGAAAAAAAGGGCAGGGCTCCGCCTGCCGCCGTCGCTGCCCATCGCCGGAGGGGTCGGCAGTGCTCGCCAGCCCAGGGCGAGGGTGGCCGGCCCCTGGCGAGGCCTGGCCAGCCCCAGGTGAAGGCCGGCGAGGCTCGCTGGGCACGGGCGAGGCCTCGCCCAGATTTGGGTTAAAGAAACCCAGATCTGGGTTGAACCTCATACGATTTTTTGCTTTTCCGTGTCTTTGCTTGCCAAACAGGGAGTCACTGAGAGAATGGAGAAGTGGTGAGAGGCTGAGAAGAGGATTTATGTTGGTGGGTTTTGGATTGTCAGTGATCGAGGCTCTGTTGCAACTCTGGATTGTACCTGTTTCATCTTCTTCTTCGCTATCATGGTCTTCTTTGGCATCTGCTTGTTGCTTTCCTGCAGATCTGGGCGAGGTCTCACCGGCCCTCGCCTGGGGCCTGCGAGGCCTCGCCCTGGGCCGACCACCTCCGCCGGCCCCTCCGGCAATGGGAGCGGCGACGGCGGCGGGGCCCTGCCCTTTTTATTTTTATTTTTTTCCAGTTTTGTTTCTTTTTTCAAATAAATATTTATATTTTTTAAGTTTTTAATTTAATTTAAATAAGATTTCAAAATAAAATGATTAGAAATGCCATGTAGAATAAGAAAATTAATTTAAAAATACCACGTCAGTATTTTTCGTTAGATAAATTGACGTCGTTAACAGAGGACTTGATTGTATTTTTTTCTTAAAATTTTAGGATTCAAATACACTTTGATAATAAATTTTAGGACTTTTAACGAATATTTTTCAAAAACAAAATGTAAGAATTCGATTAGAAAAATGGAATATATTTACGTCTAAAAGAGTGCTCGGTTCAACGGTCTGCGTTTCGTCGTCAGAAGATTAAAGTCTCTCTCTCTCTCTCCTCTCTCTCTCTGCGTTTTTTTTCAGCCATGGAGGAAGATCAAGAGCGGGAGCTTCTGTCAGATTCAGATCCGCCGTCTCCGTCTCTCTCCCCGCCGCCGCGGCCGCTCTCGCTCACCTCCTTCGACCGAGAGAGGCACGTGACGTTCTTCGAGATGATGTACCACATGCTTCCGTACCACTACCAGTCCCAGGAGATCAACCACCTCACTCTCGCCTACTTCGTCATCTCCGGCCTCGACATTCTCGACGCCCTCGATCGTGTATGTCGCCCTTCGACTCTCTCTCTCTCTCTCACTCAATGTTCGTCCTTTTCTCTTGTACCTACACAATTTCATTGCTTACTTTGAGAACTGACTTTGACTATGATTTCATTACGTACATGTTGTGTTTGTTGAATCGGCCGTTATAGGATAAGGTTGGGTGATGTTCGAATAGACTCAATGAAGTTCGAGCACTGAGTGCGAACCCGAGCGGCTGAATTTTTGCAATTGATTCGCGTTCTCTCTGTTACGAGGTGTTGGGGGTTTAATCGAGCCTGATTTTTCAAGCTCGATCATAAGTATTTTAATTTAAGCAGTTAAGCTTTTACTCGATCTTGGTTTTTTGGAAACTTCTATAAAACTAAAAATCACTTTTTTATTTGTATGCAGTTCTTGTTATTCCAATATATGAGTGAGTCCAACCACTTTAGGCTTTTTCAATGTTTCGAGTTAAGTATTTTCATTCAATCTCCAATGCTTGAGCCACTCAAACTCAGAGGAAGAGAGCCAAGTTTAAATAGTATGCAAGTTAGTTCAATTGACTCACAGCCGTGCTATATGAAGTGGCTTACTTTCTGTGGCACTGGTACTAAGACATGGTCTTTTCTAGAGTTTTGTTCGACCGTACATTGTTTTTATGATGTTGAGATAATTAAGCAGTGATATACACTGCTAATATCTTAATCTTCATCTTTCGCTCGGATTTCTTATCGAGGGAAGGTGTGAGTAAGGCTTCGTATAGATGTCCGCAATGTGTTTAATTTATGGTCCACAAAAGTACTCACGTATTAATCCAAATTGTAGGTACACAAAGATGCAGTTGCTGACTGGGTTTTATCTTTCCAAGCTCATCCGAGGAGTAAAGCTGATCTCGGCAATGGTATGGTAGCATTTTCATGATATATGAGAAAAAAAGAAGAAGCAAATTGACTGTGTAGATTTTGGTTTGCGAGATGAGTAGATAAGTTCTAATCTCCTAGTTCTATGTTTCCCCCTATGGCCATTCTTCTCCATACAGTGAGGACTAGGTGCTTATAATTTTGAAAGAGAGAAGATGGCCTTTAATTTCTTGTTCAGAAGCTCATTGAGTTAAATTACCATATATCTGATGATTATGTTTGATTAGGACAATTTTATGGGTTTCATGGTTCCAGAAGCTCACAGTTCCCTTCAAAAGATAATGCGGTACGGAGAAAGACACGGCATTCGTATTAATCGCGAGCAAGCTTTTGCTTTGTGGCAGAGTTGTTAATGGGCATTTTTACAGTTGCCTGGGTTCAACTCATTCTATTTTACCTGATTGTAGATTTTTATTCAAAATGGAAGTCATTTGGCAAGCACATACTGTGCCCTGGCCATACTGAAAATTGTTGGCTACAATTTATCGATCATCGATTCTGCATCCATGTTAACATCAATGAGAAGTCTTCAACAGTGTGATGGAAGGTATGATCTTGAGCTGTTTCCACATCTCCCTCTCTTTTTTTGTGAGCTGAGACGATGGACTCCTTGGTAATCTCACACGGACACCTTGCTCGGAAGTATTCAAACAAGCACACTCAACTCCCTTAACATTCATAACCTGTATGTACGTTTATAGCAGTGCATTGATGGACATTAAAGTCTGCAATACTTAAAGTTGTCTACAGATTCTGTTCCAGATGATTTTATCCTCAGCTACAAATCATATTTTGCTTTCCCTTCATAATGTTTCCGTTTGGTCTAGATGCTATCTGATATACTTACTTTTACATTTTTCAGCTTTATGCCCATTCATATTGGGGCAGAAAGAGATCTTCGGTTTTTATATTGTGCTGGTAAGAGTGCTGATAAATAATTTATTGTCCTTGTCAACCTTTTTTTTCTGTACTTCTCAATGTTGATATATGTGTTAACAGAAACTGCTTGCTACTTGTTCTTACAGCGGCCATTTGCTTTATGTTGAATAACTGGAATGGCATGGACAGGGAGAAAGCTAAAGAGTATATATTAAATTGTCAGGTTAGAATTGTATAGGTTCTTTTATTTGACACTATTCGTGTTTTCGCTACTAATGTCACAGTCAGTTGCCATATATAAAGGGATATCTGGGAACGCATACTGACAATAATGTGCTGTTTCTTCTGCAGTCATATGATGGTGGCTTTGGGTTGACTCCTGGCTCAGAATCTCATGGTTAGTCAACGGATAATCTTGTCTTTATAGTCTGGTTTTGCAGTATAAGAGCGCTCCAATGTATTTAAAAGCTTGGATGTGAACATAAAAACAGGGAGCTACTATTTCCACGACCTACTAGGCTTTGGACACAGCAATTTTAAGTGAACAAACAATGTTGCTCCTTCAGCAAACAATTAATTATAGAAGCGGACAAAAATTTCAAATCATTTCTCCCCCATGTTCACCTCCAGAAAACATCATCAATACTTTTCATCCACCACTTCCCGTTAATCTTCTTCACGAACAACCACCTGTACTCCACCACCATCAGACACTCACGTCATGGCCTAACCCTCACCACCATGAACGCTATAATCGCTGCCTAATCCCCACGCATGCCATCATTGCACTGCCCAGAACACATTCACTTCAGCAAACGCCGATCCGCCATGTCTTTGCCATTGTTGCCGTTCTAGCACTGTCGTTGCCGTTATTGTCTTTGAGCACCAAGCGACAACCACCGTTGCCCCGCCTAAAGCTGTCTCAACCTCTCTCTCTCTCTCCCTCTCTCTCTCTATATATATATATATATGCACTTCACGAGCAAGCTCAAGCTGGTTTGTCACCAATCTCACCTTTCCCTCACCCACCACCATCACATTCATTATTGAAATCATGATGCTGGTCTATCATGATGGTGATTTCGTCCTCTTGAGTGCCACCCAATGACCATTCATTCCACCAATCCTTCTGCAGTGCCGCCTCTATCCTCTTAGCCTTGATCATCTCCTTGGAGTCCTACGCCGGAGCACCTCCTTGCAGCTAATATCGATGGCTGAAGGAGCATGCCCGTTTTGATTATGCTCCCAGACTTCTCTTTTCCATCTATTTCTTATTTGTGTGTAAAGGAAAAATCATTTATCCCTGAAAATCACCTAGTTCTTTGATTTGTTTGAGAATCTAAGGGATCGAAATGTGGAAATGAAAAGATAGTGGTGAAGTGATACTGGTCAGCGGTTAAATAATCCTCATCCATTATCTCTCAATTATATCTCCTTTCCTTTCTTTCTAAAATGAAAATGAGAAAAGCAACAGACCACATTACGAGCATAAACAATACACATTTTCTGATTGTTCCAATTCTCGTTTTCTTTTATGGAGGTGGTTTCAGTGGAATCAGGACGAGCATTGACTTGTCTGACATCTTACAATATTTGTTCTTTCTGGCTAGTTTTACTTTGTTGTACATGAGGCTATAGTTGTCTCTTTATTTTAAATGCTGTGTCCAAAGCCAATCAGGCTTTGGACATATCCACACCCTAAAGCATATAAATGCATTTTGGTCTTCATCGACTAGCATAGCCATTTATACAGGTCAGATGTTGCAATCTTAAAGCTATCACGAAAAGTGATAAGACCTGCTTGCTAGGGAGTAGTGATGGGCATGATTTTTCTGCATGTCTTTCTTGCGAGGATTGTCCATTGATGTTATTGTGCAACATTTATATGTGTGGATGCATGCATGCAAACCCATGTGCACTCAGTCACAGACAACCACACCTTCCACCCCCAGACACAGAGAAGCAGAGAATAGGGATAGTGATCGCTTCGTAATCTCTTTGGACTTTGTTGTCGATATTGTTGGGAAATTTGGATCTGAACTCCAAGACATCAGCCTCCAACTGAACGTGAGTGATTTGTTGAGTACTTTATTTCCATCACGGGTGCATGGAAACGAGCCAAAGGAACGATCGTACCATGGGTTCCTAGCTGGTATAAAACATTGGCAAATCTCTGGAGAGTAACTGGAATTGCAAGTATCTCAGAGCCATCCCTCTAGTCTATTGCCACAAATTGAGGTTTCCTGCTGCGATATAAGGCAATTTCCAGCATGGCAGTGAAGCCTAACGGACAAAATTAGGTTCATCGTTTTATCACAAATCCAGCCTCGTGTGCTTTCATTGTGCATCCAGAGAAAAGAAAATCCTAGTTAAGGCAGTGGAACCTACGGTGAGCTGTGTCCTTTGCATGTTAATTTTTCATAAGATGAGGCCCCTGGGCAAGGACGTCCAAAATATGTTGGGAGTGGCAAGCATGTCTGATTGTTTTTGAAAATTGAGAACTGCTGGAACAGGTATTCAGATTGATTTATGTCCTTGATCTATTTAAATGATCTTCTTGGGGTATACTTAGGTTCACTGGTAATCAAGGTTGTTATGCCTAGGAAATTCATATATTATCATTCACCTGAAAATAAAATATTGCAACATTTTATGAAATGGATCTATGATTAATGATCTCGCATAGTCTTGGTAAGTGCCTTTTGTATATTATCTTTGGAAGAATTCTCTACTGGATTGTTTATTGATGACTAATACCAATATTTTCAGTGGCTCAGGTGGTGCTGCATATTGTGCCATTGCATCTCTACGATTAATGGGATTCATTGGAGATGATTGTGTGTCTAATGCCTCTGCACTCAGTTCAAAAGCGAACATACGGTCGCTACTCGATTGGAGCTTGCAGGTTTGATATCCACACTTGTTGGCTACTGTATGATTCCTGAAGCTGCATCTTAAAATGTGCTACAAGTGAACTGAAATCAGGCACCTAAGAGGCAAAAGAATCTTCAAATTCAAAAAACTAATGGAATACGGTCTGTGGTAAGGTTTTCTGACTTAGTAAAATCTTTCTTTTATTTCTTTTGTTCAGAGGCAGGTTGCTGATGGTGGAATTCAAGGTAGACCCAACAAGGCTAGTGATACATGTTATGCCTTCTGGTGAGTGAAAAAAATTCCATTTGGAACTTCCAAGATAGTGTTGTCTATTGTGCATTGAGTATGTAATGTTTCCACATAGGATTGGAGCAACGATGGGGACTCTAGGGGCAAACAAATTTATTGATGAGAGAGGATTGAGAAGCTTTCTATTGACTTGTCAATCTGAGGTGAAAATAGCTTCTTTTTGCTTATATGTTTACTCGATCTGTAATTATTGTTTTCGAGTAGAGTCAAGTCAAGCATGATGTATACTTGAACTAAGTTGGTTCAAATTTTGAAGACTCAATAATCGACAAAGCTCGATCCCACTCGTTCAAATTTCAAGTGCAGTACATGTATAACAGTGTCGGTGTATGTTTTTTTTTTTTTTTTGTATAAACAATTAAATCAAGCTTGGCTTGATAAGCCACTTAAGTTATTTGATCCGAAAAAGATGAGTCAAGCCCGAGCAGCTAGTACTGAGTAGCTGGACCATTTTCTGCCAGTATCACAATTTTCGAGTTATATGGTTGTAGTTTTACTGTCTTCCTGATCAAGGGTTATTATGATTTGGCGTGAGTCCACTGCTCAAAATGTTGTATCTTGAGTTTTATCAATCATTTCCGGACTAGAATAGTTGATTTCACGCAAAGCCAATGCACATCTACCTTGAAGACAGTATCTATCAAAGCTATGAACAATCTATTCATGCTAGTATGTTAAGTGAGCATATCAGTACCATGTGCAATAGTCTTACATAAGTTAAATTGTAGGAACTATTTCCCTTTCTGGACATGATAGACCTTATTAAAATACTTTGTTTAAGTAAAGAAAGGCATTTGCCTGAAGCATTGCAAACTGACCTTACTATTGATTATTATGCGAGTTTCCCCTTGTCACTTAAGTAAGAATAGGCATACTCGGTTAGAAAGAAAAACGATGAGACATCAAGCTACTTATATTAGTTTCCAGCAAATCTCAGCAACAATGACTCTGTTTGTTCTCTACTCTAGATCTTTGTATGTTGAAGTGCCTGATGTTCTCGTTTCTTTTTCTATTTTCTTATGCTAGTATGGTGGGTTCGGTAAGTTCCCCGAAGAGCTACCAGATCTGTATCACTCTTACTATGGATTAGCTGCATTCAGTATTCTGGGTGAAGCTGGACTAAAGCCGCTCTGTCTGGAACTTGGAGTGACAGAAGCTGCTGCAACGGGTCTCTGACTGACTTCGTCATCAGTTAGAATCACTCTTGCCACACACAATGGTCATGACTGGTGCTCCCAGTTGTCTGTATGGTCATGCCACCATTTGTTGACATTGCTCTCTAGGAATATGAGTTTATTGAACTTTAGCCATTGTTTTGGTGTCGGAATATAACGTTCTTCAGGGAGATACTTTATTTCTTCTTCTGCTGGAATTTTTATACAAGAGCAGGTTTATAGCGTCTAGGTTTGTACGGCGATATGTTGCGCTGATTATCATCAATTCCAAAGTTGGCATGGTCCTCATGTTCCAAAAAGGATTCTCTTTGCTGTGCCAAATCAATCACGAGGCAATTCGCAGCATCGAAGTCAGTGGAGTTTCCGATAATCTGTTCGTCTCAGTTCTGATGAGAAGCATCATAAATTTGTTCAAAATCAAGGAAGCCCGGTACAATAGTTCTGATTGAAAGGAGCTGCATTTAATCCAGTCAACTACGCGCATGATGTGCTTGAGTGCTGGTGCTACATGTTGCATTTGAAGACGAAACCCCCAAGACAAAATAAAAAGGCTGATTTGTCCCCTTCAAAATCACCCAAAGAAACTCTAATTGCCAAATCACTTACTAACATAAAACCTCAAAACTGTAAACCGCTGCTATCGCCAGCAAGCATCATCTCTCGGCGTTTCTGCTACGGAAAAATTATTCAAAAGCCCTAGACTAATTGTACATGGCTAATTCAATCTTAAAATTTCTAATTTTGCTTATTAGTCTTAAACCTTTTGACAATTTGCCAATATAGTCTTTTCAGCCAATTTTGGTCGGAAATCAATGACATAGACATTGGCCGTCTTATGTTTCATGGGCGGCGCTGACTGAATGATTTTTTTAAAAGAATTTCTGAATTTCCTTTTCTTTTCTTTTTTTCTCCTGCCGAAATCCGATGAATGAAAGAAAAGAATTGGAAAATCTCATAAATAAACCTAGAAATTTCAAAACGAGAATTGCAAAAATACACCGGTCATGTTATGTAGGATGGCCGACACTAACTAGTCTACTACGTTAGCAATTTCCGAAATGCCTACGTTGATAAATCACCAAAAGGTGTAACGTCTCAGGGCGTTACCGTACCCAGTATGCAGCTCTGTTATTCTTTACTTAATCGTTTTACATGGCGCATGCGGAAACGATATCAACACAGAGTATTAGGCCATACAAAAAAAAAAAAAAAAAAAACAGGCTCGCCTGCAAATAAGAGTATGGTCAAGATAGAGTTCTCTAATTACTCATTACAAACAAGGGCACCACATGCTTATAAAGCACTACTAGTTTAACCGAATTTTGGGAGGTTGGGATTCACTGCAACTTAACTACTGCCATATCACTACGGCCATCAAAAGATAATTGATTGGACCTTTCATCAACACCATCTAGTCTGTCTACTCCACTCCACTTCCATCTTCGTTGTCGTTATCCTGCAAAAGAGGAAGTGGTCCCACCAAACTTCCATCGTAAGCTCTTACAAAAAGAGAAACAAAATGACGAGGAACAAGACCTGACTCTACTCCCACGTCTATCCATATTGTAACCAACAGCTTCCTAAACTGGACGTCTGGAAACTCCGGATCCACATACTCCTCCCAAATCCTAGTAAGGTCTACTGGCATTCCATAATGTACCATAGGGACTGCTGGAATCAACGGCGCGCTACTCGTTATCTAAGAGATCAAGGGAGAGAATCGGCCGGCGAGCGCGAGAGAGAGCGAGAGAGAGTAAGAGAGGGCGTTGGCGGGAGGAAGAAATGAAAGGGAGAGAGGTCGGTGGCGTGAGGGAGAAAGAGAGACTGGGTTGCTTGAAGTTCTAGCACAAAAATGAGAGAGGGGGGGGGGAGAAATTAGGGCTTAAATAGTAGGGTGGTGGCTCGGAGAATGCCCGCCATGTGTCACGCATGCGTGGCCCCATGTGTCATTCCCTCTAAATTGCTTCAATTTTCACATAATTGAGCTCTATTGGGATCGAAACTACACACAATCAGTACCTATTTTTTTTTTTCCAATAATGACTTTCTGCATCATTTATTTAAAGTCCCAAAGACAAAATTTCTTAACAATTGCCACCAAATAATTCAATTATGCTCTTTAATCAGATTGGCGGAACTCAGGTTGTTACACAATATTTATGATTAAATTGATAAACTGCAAAAATTTTAAAATTAAATTAATAAATTTGAATAATTTATAGTGCTACGATGTTGTCATTCTTGGAAAAACTAACTTTCTCTCTCTCTCTCTCTGAAAAAATCTTGTTTATAATGATCTTGTGGTGCCTAGCACTAGTCATATCAGCCTTACATGTGCAAATACTAATGCGACATCTTTATTTAGTCGACTAACGTGAAAAATAACAATACAATAGTCACTAGTGGCATTGTCTTTGGATTGGAGACAATTAGGTTATGTCGCTCGCATGATACTGTTCTAAGTCGTAATTACTAATTAACAGCGTGACCCCCCCATTAATTGTTGATTATTTAAGTTTTGTGTGTGGCAACCAGAGCTGTCAAACGAGTGGGTTGGATTGGATCATAAATGGTCCGACCCAAATTGATCCATATAATTCGTTTTTGACACATTTATTGCAAGGTAAGTTTTGTTGACTCATACTCGACCCAACCCATACCCGACACGTACTTGATCAAATCCATATTGCTAAGACACTTACATATTTAATCCAATATAGGAAAAAAAAATTCCTTATAAATTTTCAAAAATATTATATCGCTAAAACATTGTGGATAATTTTTGTAGTTTAAAAAAACCAAAAATTTAAAAAAAGTTAAAAAAAATTCTGATTTTTGTAGTTTTTACTTTTCTTGTTCCTTTTTATTTTTAATTTTCTTCTAAGTTTGAGGAGGGCCGTCGGACCCTCGCCGACCACAAGCGAGGGCCGCGGGCAAGGGTCTGACCCTTGCCGACCACAGGTCAGTGAGGGTTGGTCGGCCCTTGCCTATGACCGGCGAGGGTCGGCCAGTGACCCTCGTCGGACTTCGTAGGGAAAAAAAAGTAAAAAAAAAAAAAGAGAAAAAGAAATAAAAAATAAAAGAATCAAAGAATAACTAATTAATTATAAAAACTTTTTAAGAGGATTATCATTATAAGCTAAATGGGTTTAAGGACAAACTCGTTTGCAACTCACATATAACGAGGCGTACAATTCAAATTCATTAAACAATTCATTTATTAAAAACTTGACTAATCCATATTATGGGTTAAAAAATGAATTTTCAACCTATTTTGTCAGATTCCATAAGCCTTACAATAAAGAGAATGTTTTTTTTTTCGGTCTGTCCTATAATTAAACCTCCATCTCTCTGACATAAAAAGTCGTTGTTTTTTATGAATCGTTTGAAAAGTCAAAGATATGTTCATCCAAATAAGCAAAAGGTCATGTGCTTTTGGAATTCAGCCTTTCCCATCCCAGCAACTAGCCCCGCTCCCGTTTGTTTGCAATTAAATAGAATTAAGTTACTCTGCTTTCTCACTAAAACTCAAAATGTTGCTTAAGTTTTTATATAAAACTATGAAAAAAAAAATGTGAAGTAACATGCGAATATTTGTATGATGTACAAATTTTAGATTAAATAAAAAGCAAAAGAAAATTTGATGAAATTTTTGCGAATCACCAGAAAATTATCCAAAAAAATCTTAAATCTATTGCACTTTAACCAGTTCAGTCCCAAACCTTTTGACAATTTGCTAATTAGTCCTTTTGGGCAATTTTGGCCGGACATTGCTGACGAGAATGCCGACACGGTCAATATTGACGTGTAAAATTTTTTAATGCATTTTTTTCTTTTTCTTTTTTATTGTTAAGGGCCGAAAGGGCCCGCTGGCTATTGGGCGAGGGTTGCGACCCTCACTCACGGTCGACGAGGGCTTCGCATGCGACCATCGAGGGCAGCAATCCCTCCCGCAGTGGCCGGCTAGGGCTGTGAGCCTCGTCATCTCCCCGGTGGGGGCTTCACGGTCCTCACTCGCTCAGTGGCCAGCGAACCTGAGGGTCTCTAGCCGACCCTTAACAATAAAAAATGAAAAAATTCTTAAAAAATAAAAAAAAATTGGGCATAAATTTAGAAATTTTCCACGTCAGCGTCAATCGTACCTTGTAGGACGGCCTATGTCCATGCCTGCAATTTCTTGTCAAAATTGGAATTTTAGTATGGCTTTGAGGGCCAAATAAGCAACCGACTATTTTTCATTAATGGGGCCTTTAACATTCCAAAAATGCTGAAAGCTCCATGCTGTCGCTACCAGCATTAAGTTTTCAGTCTTCTCAAGGCCAGCTTTCATCCCAAAACCCCATGGAAATGATTGGCAAACACCTCAAATTTTTTTTCAAGAGGTTTTGGGGCCCCAAGAAGCTTTCAGAATGCTGAACCAAACGCAGCCTTAGGCGGGCACGGCAACACTTCTGTTTCAGAAATCAACTTCTGGCCAGAAGTTGATTTCTGATTAGAGAAAGACATTTGATAATATGAAAAAAATTCTACTTCTAGAACAGAAATTCGTTTGGTAACGGTTGTAAATTTTACTTCTGAAACACTATTAACACAAAATCATCTACGAAAAATTATTGATCATAACCTAAAATGCATGTTATTCGAGAAAAGTGAAATGGAAATACTGATGGATTTACATATAATTTGTCATTTAATTATTTATGCAAATGGGGACCAATTTTAGGGAAAATTATATAAATGAATACGATGGCCGAGCTCATATATCCATGCTAAAAGCACGAATAGTTCCGGTGCTTCCTCGCTTGTGCTTAAAGGTGTCAAATGGGTGGGTCAGTTCGTGTTGAATATGGTCCAATCTATATTGATCCATTTAACCCGTTTTGACCTATTTTCATACCGTACAAATTTAACGATCCACACCCGACCTGTTACGTATTACTTAAATACTTCTATACTTTTGAAAGTGGGTCGAGAACAACTTTTAAAGCAAAAAATTACATCAGAAGTAAAAAAATGAAATTGCATAATCAAACGAGTTTCTACTTCAGAAATTATATTATCATAAAAAAAAAAAAAAAGGAGAGAATTTTGACTCCATAAGTATCTGTGAAGCAAAAATTCATTATCATGCGCGCTGTCGGTAACTAACGGCCTTTATCTCTGAAAAGTCTCCTCATGCCCAACCAATCGGTGAATCAGAGCCCTCGCCTTCTCGTTCTCTTCTCCTCCTCTCATTTGCTCACGCACCCATCAGCCGTCCAGCCACCTTCCCCCGATCCAACGGCTGAAAATCGCCTCGCCGAACCTTCTGGAACCCTCAAACCCTAACACCACTCCCACACCCCATTAAATATATATTTTCCATCATCCCTCCCTCCCACTCAAAACTTCAATCCGAAAAACACGCTCTCTCTCTCTCTCTCTCTGAATCCGTCGACCTGCCGAAAACCGATCCAACCATGGCCGGGAAAGGAGAGGGACCTGCGATCGGCATCGATCTCGGCACCACGTACTCGTGCGTCGGCGTCTGGCAGCACGACCGCGTCGAGATCATCGCCAACGACCAGGGCAACAGGACCACCCCGTCCTACGTAGCCTTCACCGACTCCGAGAGGCTCATCGGCGATGCCGCCAAGAATCAGGTCGCCATGAACCCGATCAACACCGTCTTCGGTAAGCATTTTGTCCTTGTTCGGCTTCGTGCGTGTTTGTGTCGCTCGTGGTTTGGATTTCCGGTAGATCTGATCGATGTTGGGTTGATTTGAATGCTTCTGTTTCTTACTTTACCGGATCTGCAATGTTTTCCGAGTGGGGAGCTAGTATCTGCGACATGAGCCAGGGTGGATTAGGACGGATAGAGTCGTAGTTCTGAACGTAGTTAGGGTGTTGGCTATTATGAAATCTCGATCCACCGCTAGTATTGACTGTATTTTCAGAACGAGTCTGCCTACTGGATTTAGGTAATTACTATATCCAATTTGTTTAACTGGTTGGAAAACTTCTGGTTCAAAGTTTTGATTTGTCGATAGATTAATGAAGGTGTCTGCATGATATATCTGACGAGATTGATTTCCTATGCCCTATATCTTTCAGATAGGTAGTGTCGTTACATACATGTGGCAAGATCACTCTGTTTTTTGGCCATTGAAACAGCTCGGCATCGCGCTGGTCGTGTTTTTAATTGTGTTTGAACGAAGTTAGTTAGCAAGTGCTTAATTCTGTCTACATCATCGTTACTTCTATATGTTTTCATTCAGGTTTGCAGTTCTGGATTGTTTTAATCTCTGTGGTGTCTAATATGTATGTGATCAATTGGCAGATGCTAAGAGGTTGATCGGAAGGAGATTCAATGATTCCTCGGTCCAGAGTGATATTAAGCTCTGGCCATTCAAGGTGATCCCCGGCCCTGGTGAAAAGCCAATGATTGTTGTCAGCTACAAAGGTGAAGACAAGCAGTTTGCTGCTGAGGAGATCTCGTCCATGGTACTCATAAAGATGCGCGAGATTGCCGAGGCATACCTGGGCTCGACTATCAAGAATGCAGTCGTCACTGTCCCTGCCTACTTTAATGACTCTCAGAGGCAGGCCACCAAGGATGCCGGTGTCATTGCTGGCCTCAATGTCATGCGCATCATTAACGAGCCAACTGCTGCGGCAATTGCTTATGGTCTCGATAAGAAGGCCACCAGTGTCGGAGAGAAGAATGTGTTGATTTTCGATCTTGGTGGCGGCACTTTTGATGTGTCCCTCCTAACCATCGAGGAGGGTATCTTCGAGGTGAAGGCAACAGCTGGAGACACTCATCTTGGCGGTGAGGACTTCGATAACAGAATGGTGAACCACTTTGTTCAAGAGTTCAAGAGGAAGAACAAGAAGGACATCAACGGAAATCCAAGGGCTCTTAGGAGATTGAGGACAGCTTGTGAAAGGGCAAAGAGAACTCTCTCCTCCACTGCCCAGACAACGATTGAAATCGACTCTTTGTATGAGGGTGTGGATTTCTACTCTACAATCACTCGTGCCAGATTTGAGGAGCTCAACATGGACCTCTTCAGGAAGTGTATGGAACCAGTTGAGAAGTGTCTCAGGGATGCAAAAATGGACAAGAGCACTGTCCATGATGTTGTTCTTGTGGGTGGTTCCACTAGGATCCCCAAAGTGCAACAGCTATTGCAGGATTTCTTCAACGGGAAGGAGCTCTGCAAGAGCATCAACCCTGATGAAGCTGTGGCTTATGGTGCGGCTGTTCAAGCTGCAATTTTGAGTGGCGAGGGCAATGAGAAGGTCCAGGACCTATTGCTGCTGGATGTGACCCCCCTCTCACTTGGTCTGGAAACTGCGGGAGGTGTCATGACAGTGTTGATCCCAAGAAACACCACTATCCCCACCAAGAAGGAACAAGTGTTCTCCACCTACTCGGACAACCAACCTGGAGTCCTTATCCAGGTTTATGAGGGTGAGAGAGCCAGAACAAGGGACAACAACTTGTTGGGCAAGTTCGAGCTCTCAGGCATTCCTCCGGCACCTAGGGGTGTTCCCCAAATTACCGTCTGCTTTGACATTGATGCCAACGGTATCTTGAACGTCTCTGCTGAAGACAAGACCACTGGCCAGAAGAACAAGATCACCATCACCAACGACAAGGGGAGGCTGTCCAAGGAAGAGATTGAGAAGATGGTCCAGGAGGCTGAGAAATACAAGTCTGAGGATGAGGAGCACAAGAAGAAGGTAGAAGCGAAGAATGCCCTGGAGAACTATGCCTACAACATGAGGAACACGATCAAGGACGAGAAGATCAGCGCCAAGCTATCGGATGGGGACAAGAAGAAGATTGAGGATGCCATCGACCAAGCCATCCAGTGGCTGGACTCAAACCAGCTGGCCGAGGCGGATGAGTTTGAAGACAAGATGAAGGAGCTTGAGAGCATCTGCAACCCCATCATTGCAAAGATGTACCAGGGTGCAGGTGCTGATATGGGTGCCGGCGGCATGGATGAGGATGCTCCTCCCGCTGGCGGCAGCGGTGCTGGTCCCAAGATTGAGGAGGTCGATTAAGTTGCTGGAATTTTTAAGAGGACTACGATAGGAGTTCTCGAGCATATTTGGGTTGTTTCTACTACTTTTTTGCAATATTGAAGTGTAACTCTTCTGCTTTATTTTTTTTCTTTTGGTCTTATTATTGGCATTTAGTTTTTTTGCGATTTCAAGAAGACAGTGATTTTGAACCTCCATCTTCTGTTCTGCTTATAATGTTTTTGCTCCAATTCTTCAGCGATATTCACGAGTTTCTGCATTGTGACGTTGGTATTAAGAGAAAATGAGTAGTTTAATGATCCCAAGTGAAGACAGGTTACTACACGCATCAAGGGCTGGATACGTGTAATGATTCTGCTTAACCTGTCAATGGCATATGGTCGTCTAGAAAGGCTGACCTTATTGATGAATGGGAAGACTTTGCTATTTGGTCGTCATGTCTATCGGAAATTACAGGGTGAAGCTAAGAAGTAGAATCTGCAGGATTACTTGTCAACAATGAAAACTACCGAGACACTGAAAGCTCCGTTTGCTTGGTAACTTTTCTTAATCAACGGGAAAACCTAAGATTAAAATTTCAAGAAAATGATTTTATATTTAAAAAATTTAAATTAGTTTTCAAAATATGACTATATATTGACGTTTGTATCGGACGTAGGTCTAAGATGTCGAGGCCGGATCCATCAAGGCTAAATTCGGGTCCAAAGAGGCCGGGCCTGAGTGCACAAAAGTTGGGCTCGAGACTTTGATGCTTGTGGTCAAGTCCACGATGCCTAGGCCTAAGCCCACAGAGTCAAGGCCTATGACCTTGGTAACCTTGTTCTGTTCCCCAGCGCCCTGTCCTAGGTCCACAGAGGCCGGCCCCAAGACCTCATTGCCCATGCCCGAATCCCCAATGTCAAGGCCCAAGTCCATTGAGGTCGAGCCTAGATCTACAGAGGCTAGGCATGATACTCCGTCGCTCATGCCATGGGTCCCCGACACCTAGCCTAGGCTTTAGCCCAGTGCCCGTGCCTTAGTCCATGGAGGCTGGGCCCAGGTTTACAAAGGCTGGGCTTGGGACCCAAGAGCTAATGCTAGGATTCCCGAGTTCAAGTCCGTCGGCCTTGGGACAATAGTCTCGTGCCTGGACCTCCATCGCTTGCGCTCGAGTCCATTAAGGATGCGCCCAAGACCTAAGCCTAAGCGTCCGTACTCGGGTACACGACGCCCGCACCTAAATCCATATAGGCCAGGCTCGAGATCCAAGTGCCAAAGCCCGAGTTCCACTACGACCATGCACTAGCACTGGGGCCGTGAGCCCAGCCTCAATAGTCCTACATCCAAGCATGGGCACAAGGGTCCCGAGTCTGACCTCTGTAGACCTGATCCCAGGCGTAGGGACCCGGGCACAAGCATTGGGTCCTCTGCCTAACCTCAATGGGCCAAGGCCTAACGCCAGAGATCCGAGCACAAGCATCAAGGTTGTGGGCACAACACTGGTGTCCGGGTCTCGGCCTCGATGGACTTGGGCTAGAGCGTAGGGGAGCAGAGCATGGGCACCAGGGTCCCGGGCCCAAGTACCGAGGATCCCGGCCTGGTCATCGGGGAACCGGGCATGAGCATTGGGGTCTCGTGCTCAACCTCGATAGACCAGGGCTTAAGTGTCGGGGACCCAAGCCCGAGCGTCGGGAACTCGGGCAAGGGCACTAAGGTCTTGGATTGGGCCTCCGTGGACTTGGGCCCAGGCCCAACCTCGATGGACTCGAGCCCGAGTACTTGGGACCCCGGCCTCTGTGGACCCAGGCACGGGCATTGAGTTCTTGGTTATGGCTTTTGTGGACCTGGGATCGGTGCCTGAGCTCTTGCTTGGGATCCAACTGCCTATGCCTAAGTCCCCAACCCCCTGGCCGAGGTTCATCGAGGCTGAATTTGAGACCCCAGTGCCATGTGCTAGGTCACTGGTGCTCGAATAGTATAAGTCTCTTTAGGTAAATAAAATCGGATTTTCCTTTCCCAAATATGTTTTATTTTTTTTCTAATATTTTAGCCAAACACCGAAACAATGACTTCTAGAGAAATATTTTTTAGAAATGCAACATTGTTCGCGAAACAAGGGAAACCTCAAAGTGCCATGTGCCAGGTCACTAGTGCTCGAATAATATAAGTCTATTTAGGAAAATAAAATCAGATTTTCCTTTTCCAAAATATGTTCTATTTTTCTAATATTTCAACCAAACACTAAAACAATGACTTCTAGAGAACTATTTTTCAAAAATGCAACATCTTTCACGAAACAAGCGGAATCTCAGAGTAAACGAGTGGTCAAGCAAAGCCCTAAGTGCCATGTGGGTTTCTACTATGTACACGATAACTTGGGAGTAGTTTCAGTTTAGTAACTCCAGGTCAAATAGATCGTTAACCAACCATCTAGTAGCAAAACTTTGCTTCTGGTGGTGGGGGTGTCCTAGAGGTGAATTCTCACCGGAGAGGTCACGAGGTCGAATCTGTTTGTGGCCGAAGCGCGTGAAAACTGGTTTTTTGTTAGTGGGCGGTGCAGCGACGGGCTCGTGTTCTACGGGGAGGACCGACGTCGGTCGGTCCACCCTTTTTTTCGGTAAAAAGAAAAAAAACAAAAGAACTTCAAAATTCCTTAAGTGAGAGTCCACTAGCAACTCGTGTGAACCGAAGACTTAACAATCGAAAAACCGGGAAAAGTAACGGCAACCCAAAAAAGAATCGCTTTTGCGACGGCTTCGTACAAGGAAAATCAGCTTTTATAAGTATAAAAAACGGCAAGTTGGAATCGCTTTTGTTGCCCGGAGAATCAGAATGAACTTCATGGACTGGATCTCTGCTGCTTTTTGCCACTTTTCCTTCCAAAAGGTGATCGCCACTTTTACCACGGAAAGAGCCATGGCTTATCTAGGTACATCTCTTCATTTATCATATCATATTTTTCGATATGTCATGTCATGTCATGTTACAAGTAACTATTGTCATATCATGTTAGTTAATTATCACATTTTGAATACGATATGTCATGTCTTGCTACATATAAATATTACCATGCCATGTCATTTTATTCCCATGCTTTGAATCTGAACTATCATGTCATGGCGCATGTAAATATTGACATGTCATGTGATTTTGCAATCATGTTTTGAATATGATTTACCATGTCATGTTGCATGTGGATATATTGCCATGTCAAGTCATTTTATCATCATGTCTTTAATTTGATTTGTCATGTCATGCTGCATGTGATCATTGCTCTGTCATGTCGTCTTGTTGTCATATTTTGAATTTGAATTTGCCATGTCGTGGCCATGCTATGTCACTTGCTTAAATCATGATTGAATGTCGCACACGAATTGACATTGGTGTGCACAACCTCACACAAAAATGGAGTCCCACTGCCATGCATGAGAAAACAACTTTGCTAATTAATAACAACGTCGATGAAGTGTTTAACGACATTTTAAAAGTTTAGAACGAACCGTCATGCATGGTTAGGAAATTAAATGATGAATGATTTATGACTTGATTGGAAATAGGGACATGGTACCTAAAGGGCGTCGTGGAATGCTGATAATCCGTCTCACGCGTAATCGAACCATCGGACCTAAGATCTTTAGTTTTCATAGACCAGTTTCCTCACATGTGTGCACTTAGGCATTTGACATTCATTAACCTTTAGGTGTCCAATTGATCTGGACTTTCTGAATTGACCTAGCTTTTTAAATCGATTGGTGGCCACTGTAGCATCGAACTTGAGTTTGTAATCATCTTTTCATCCCAGAGATTCCTGATCCTAGGATTTGAGAACATCCTAGGAATCGAGGCTCCACTAGCGGGCTATCTCATTTTTGAAAATTTGGATGTGCTACAAGCCACATTTTAATTACCCAGAAGAGTTAAAAAAAAAACATTTACTTTGTAAAAAAGTTGTAAAAATACGGCGTGACTCTAAATGCTAATTATATTTCGAAAAATTATCCGTTTAACATTGTATACCAGTTTGACACATTATTATTATTTGTACATAAAGAGAGAACAAAAGAAAAGATTTACAACAGAATTCAAAGTAAATGCGATACAATCAAATGCGTTCTTTGCACGGTGATGGTGTTGAGGATGCTGAATTTAGGGGCACACCGCCCACTGGACAAACTATACCTATTGGAGAAGGGGATTACGGTGGGTGCTCATCACCGATAACAATGCGAGATTCGGTAATTGGCTCTCGTTTGTTCTGTTTTAATATTGACACAGATCCGTTCGTGTGGAACGAGAGTGTTCTTATTACAGCAGTTTATGCTTTGTTGTCCTATTTTACTGTTTGTGATTTGTTTTGTTTTGAACCTCTCATGTATCATCTTAAGATATGGCTAAAATATTTTCTTTCAACGAAAAAAAATGCGTTCACCGTGAAATAAGACGTCACGCTCCAGAATTTTCGACAAACTACAACTTTATGGATATATGTTGTTGTGGTCCTGTGGATTCTCCATCAAGGACATGCAAATAATTAAAAGTCGCGTTACAATTATGTAAGAAAAGCATTGGAAATTATTTTTGCAAAAATAAGGGGAAATAGCTCAAGAATGAAAGGAAAGTAAGAAATGAAGGGTGCGTTTGTACGAGGGAAAGTGTTTTTTGGAAATTAGTTTTTCAGACTTTCATCAGTATGGTTCGCCGAAAATGACTTGGTCAACCCAAAGCACTTTCCGGTCAACGGAATTTTCATGCATAAAATTAAGAAAGTGAAAACCTAAATATAAAAAGGTGAAAACACTTTTCGAAATTGCACCTCTTGATTTTTTCAATATATTAATAGATTACTATATTAATAATTATTTTCAAAGTCTTATTTTTTTTATTTTCTTTATTTTCTTCCTCGGCCGGTGGTCGGCCACAGGTGAGGACGAGCTCGCCCAAGGTCGGTGAGGCTCGTCCTCGCCAGAGGTCGATGACTCGAGGAGCTCGTCGTGACCTGCTGACCTCTGGCGAGGCCTTAAGCTCACAGATCTGGCGAGGTCGAGCTCGCCCAAGGATGAACCTTGTCGGCTGTTGCTGTGACCGGCCATCGGCTAGAAAAAAGGAAAAAAAAAAAGAAAAAAAAGAAAAGAGAAATGATATTAAATAAAAAAAGATAAATTATATAAAAAAATTTAAAAAAATTGCCTCAGATAAAGTTATGAAATTAAAATCATTTTCCGAATGAGATCTAAACACCAAAAAACGTTTTTGGTCACATAAACATAATAAAACTAACCATTGTCTTGCAACATGATTTCTCGGAAATCATTTTTCTTTATCATGGAGTTTTCCCCCAACCAAATGCACCTAAAGTTTCAATTACAATGCCTGGGTAATATATGTTAGGGAAAATCCCTTATGATATTTTGAAGATGACAAAATAATCAAAGGCTACCAATATGTTTATTGGTTGAGTAGAACTAGGTGAAAGAATCACAAGCCATTATACAGATAGTGTATTAACAGAACGTCCGAAGGTTACGAGTTATCTATGAATGGTGAATAAGGCATTGGGCGTAGAGGCATCTACAAGCTTGAGATACCTAAGTAGAGGTGAACAAGCCTAGAACGGTAAGTTCGATAAAGCTTGGAAGGACCTCAGATAGGTGAATAGTGAGGTAGAGCCACGATTGCCAATACGCTTGGAGGGACCAGAAGATGGAGCTCAAGATACTGCATTTGAATTATACATTTGAAGTTATGGATATTGCATCTGAGAAGAGAAGTTTATATTGACCTTAGTTGGATGTTCAGACTCAAGGCAAGAGTATCGTATATTTGTTTATGAAGGGGTTGAATCATGTTATCCAGATTAAGTGAAGTATCACTTATGTATCTTCAACCATACCTTTGAATAAAGACTTATATGCGAGCATCAACAAAGTTTCTATCCGCATCAACAAAGTTTGTAATCTTTGATTAACATGATTATTCTATAACATGATTGATAGAATATCCTTAATTGGAAATTACCTTCCATGGGACAAGAAAACTTCTATATTTGAAGAACTCCACTTATGGAAATCGAAGATTGAGTTGTATGGGCGACTGAATTTGAGGGGTTTAGATTCAACACTAACGGTCACCAAATCTTCCTAGATACTATGTCTGTCAATCAAGATTGATGACGTCCAATCAACGATTAAAGAGCGATCCTTTGAAGACCTGTCCAACAGCTAGTTTGGGGGTAAAGGAGTATAAAAGGAGATCCATGGTGTTGCTGTTACTTGAGATCAGAATCATCAATTCCAAAGTGCTAGAGTTATTCAAATTCAAACTTGTCCTCGTGAGCTTTATACGACAATCATTGAGAGGCTTTGTAAGAGTGATTAAGAGAGGATGATGTGGTCTATCAAAGAGAGTATCATCATTTGTTGTAAACCTCCATTGATTGATCTAAGCCAAACCACTATAATCGTCGTGTGCAATATTCTCTATCTTTAAACTCGTATCGTTGTGTTTGATAGAATATTGCATACTGGTGTGCATATTCAGAATCTGCATACCCAGAAATTGTATACTCGTGTTCAGAATCATAAACTTCACTTATTCAGATTTAGATTCTATGTACATTTTGACTTGATTCTTTTAATTCCGCATTTTCTAGTCAAAATTGTTTAAAATTCACTTATTCACCCCCTTCTAGGTGATATTGCTAGATACAACGGAAGAGTGATACACATCAAAAGCAGATAAAAGTTTAGAATCTTGGCTCGTAAATTCTATTCTTGTAAAGAAATCTGGTATGTCTCTTGATTATTTTTTTTTATAATTGATTATTTATTGATTGAATATATTTTCTGCAAAAATTCCTTATCAAAAATATTTTTAGCAATTTTTGATTCAATTCCAAGTTTTACGTATCCAATTTTTCAAAATTTCCTTTTACTGCCAAAAATTTTATTCTCCAGAAAGGTAAATCGTCGGTTCAAGCATTTATGTTTCTTTTGCGAACATTATCAACGATATATTATCGATATGCATATGAGATTCATGCTTAAGGAAAATCTCTTTGATTTTGGAAGATATGTTTTTGATATTTTTATTTTTATGAATGTGGAAGATATGTTTTTGATATTTTTATTTTTATGAATGATCTTGCTATATTCTTAAAAGTATACATTACACTTGGCAAGTTTGATCCGCAACTTGAAGGAAGGTATGAACATTATATACTCCTTATTTTTTGCAAAGATTATTATCTCTTCTTCAAGGAACTGCAGGTTGTAAAAGAATCTTTCTATATGAAGTTGGAAAAGTTTGTTCAGAATCTAAAGAAAGATGTTTGGAAAGTTTGATCCAAATACTAGAGGAAGATTTCGCAATACTTTTGAAGGATCAGAAATTATCCTTTTCGCTTACAACTCTAGCAAATCATTAAAGGCATATCAAAATATATTGAGCAAGTCCTTATTACATTGTGTAAAAGTTTGTTGAGCTTTTACAGAATGAATTCGAGATGAGCTTGATTGAAGAAAATAAATGTCTTTCTCGAATCTGAAAAACAAACGAATGTCGAGAATTTTGCTGCCTCTGAACAACCAACGAGAAAAAGACTGATGAAAAGAATGAGGAGTTCTAGATATTTCAGAGACTACTGCTGTTACTAATCAGCATATGATTGTTGAGATCCCTGAAGTTCCCATTCAGACTCAGTGAAGTTTCAGAAGAAAGACAAAATTCCCTTCTTAGACTCAAGGGGAGCTAGAAAAAGTGCACAAGGATGACATTCTTCAGAAATATTTAGATCAATCTTAGCATCCTTGAAGTTGCAATTGAAATGAAAATCGCAACACTATGGCACATCCATTGACCCAATCATCTCCACCATTTTCAAGTTGCCTAAGGAAAATAATGCTACTTCAAAGAAAAACATCCTGGCGATAAAACCTACTCGCGAAAGCTGTCTTGATGACAGGGGAGAAAGGAAAGAAATGATCAGATTCAAGGGGAGCATAACACTCAGGTTTAGAAGGAAATCAGTCCTGAAGATCTATAGGGCGATGACCTTATTCAGAAGGATAAAAAAAAATGCAAGCTTCTATGCAACAAGAGATGGTGAAAATCATTATGCTGCCCAACATCCCGAAATGCTATGCTCGAATGAGTTTTGATTCTGAAGAAGCATAGATCAAGTATGGGAAAAATCCTACTAAAGCTAAGTATATTTCTGCCCGATCTTGATCACCACTTTTACGATGGAAGAATAGGTAAATGTGTGTTAGAACTTATTAAGTTCTATAAAATCCGGTTAGTACATCTTCCATTTCCCTTACTTTTTGTCATGACAAATCTCTAATTTGTTTTATCGTTTTATTATGACAAAAAGGAAGTAAAATTTATCCGTGCTCCTTGATATATGTTCACTAATGTACATAACGATTGATTAAGAACATGAGCTATATTTCATATCTTTTATGTTCGCTCCAGCGTGTAGAAGATGTTGCATCTGTAAATATTTTGTGAACATGAGCTGTTATTATCGCTTTTTGATTACGACAAAAAGGGGGAGAGAATATAGATATGCATATGTGTTAAATATTGAGCTGCGATTATGTTTCTATATATTATTATGCTCAGTCTATCTGCTATCTCCTGATTACATTATTGATTATCTTAAAGTGAAAATCGCATTACATGCTTATTATGCCTTGATTTGAATTCTTATTTTTGGCAAATAAGCGTATCTTGTTTATGCTTAGTCTATCTGCTATCTCCTGATTACATCCAGCTGAAACGTGTTTGTCATCATAAAAAATAGGGAGATTGTTAGGGAAAATCCCTTATGATATTTTGAAGATGACAAAATAATCAAATACTACTAATATGTTTATTGGTTGAGTAGATCAGGTGAAAGAATCACAAGCCGTTATACATATGATGTATTAACAGAACGTCCGAAGGTTACAAGTTATCTATCAATGGTGAAAGATGTATTAGGCGTAGAGGCGTCTACAATCTTGAGGTACCTAAGTAGAGGTGAACAAACCTAGAACAGTAAGTTCGGTAAAGCTTGGAAGGACCTTGGATAGGTGAACAACGAGGTAGAGCCACGATTGCCAATACGCTTGGAGGGACCAGAAGATGGAGCTCAAGATACTGCATCTGAATTATACATTTGAAGTTCTGGATATTGCATCTGAGAAGAGAATTTTATATTGACCTTAGTTGGATGTTCAGACTCAAGGTAAGAGTATCGCATATTTGTTTATGAAGGGGTTGAATCATGTTATCCAAATTAAGTGAAGTGTCACTTATGTAGCTTCAACCATACCTTTGAATGAAGACTTACATGCGAACATCAACAAGGTTTCTATCCACATCAAACTCAGTGTTATCTCTATTTGGATTGTGAAGACTGGTTTCGTTTATGAAGACTGTTCAGACACACTAAAGTATTCAGATACAAAATATTGCTTCTGTTTCTGAAGATTGTTAAGAAGCTGTGAGATATATTAATTCCAAATTCTGAAGACCCACGCCTGACATATGTTCGTTGTTGTTGAGGTATTTATGGAAGTTTGTAATCTTTGATTGACATGATTATTCTATAATATGATTGATAGAATATCTTTGATTGGAAATTACCTTCTATAGGACAAGAAAACTTCTATATTTAAAGAATTCCACTTATGGAAATCGAAGATTGAGTTGTATGGGCGATTGAATCTGAGGGGTTCAGATTCAACACCAACGGTCACCAAATCTCCCTAAATATTGTCTCTGTCAATCAAGATTGATAACGTCCAATCAGCGATTGAAGAGCGATTCTTTGAAGACCTGTCCAACGGCTAGTTTTGGGGTGAAGGAGTATAAAAGGAGATCCATGGTGTTGCTGTTATGTGAGATCAGATCCATCTATTCCAAAGTGCTAGAGTTATTCAGATTCATACTTGTCCTCGTGAGCTTTATACGATAATCATTGAGAGGTTTTGTAAGAGTGATTGAGAGAGTAGTGTGATCTATCAAAGAGAGTATCATCACTTGTTGCAAACCTCCATTGATTCACCTAGTGAAATCCAGCCTATCGGCTATCAGCGTGGGAGAGTGGACATAGGATTGATCTAAGTCGAACCACTATAATCATCGTGTGCAATGTTCTCTATCTCTAAATTCTTATCCTTGTGTTTGATAGAATATTGCATACTGGTGTGCATATTCAGAATCTGCATATCCAGAATTGCATACTCGTGTTCAAAATCATAAACTGCACATATTCAATTTCTAATTCTATGTACATTTTGACTTGATTTTTTTAATTTCGCATTTTCTAGTCAAAATTATTTAAAATTCACCTATTCACCCATCTCTGGGTGATATTGCTAGATACAACAATATATATCCCATCCTATGTGGTGCTTAGATTTCGAAATCACTCGCTTTAAATTGACTTGCTCCACCACATGTCACCGTCACCCGTGCAACTGTTGCACGAAATATCTTCTCCTGCCGAACCCATCCTTGCTTAATTTTTTTTTCATTATTTTGATTTTATTTTTCCTTTTTTTGCAAAATGAAAATAATTAGCAGTGACATTGGCTTATTAGATGGAAAAGCACATCATGGTCTAGGAGCGTCTAATTCCAAGGCTTGTCCCATTGCTAGAGATTTTGGAATATAGAAATCCAAGGTCAGAATCAATTGGTGGTTGTGATGGTGGGGCATCATGCAAAATTCTATTCCAAGAGATTGTAATCCATCTTCTAGGAAAATCAATTGTGACGGCTTTGCAAGAGTGAGTATGCAAATTTGCTACTTCATCCTCAAAAGGAAGAAAATAAAAACAAAATAGTGGTTGAACCCAAAAGCAGGAGAATATTGGAAAACTAGGTTTTTCCATCCATCCAACAAACTCTTTTCTTTTTCTCAAGACTTTAAAAAAGAAAAAAAGAGAAATTAGTCGATGACGAGGTCTTGCGTTACGTCAGCTGGTTTTCTTATGGATAATAACCACATTATGTCGTGCAATTTTTCTTTGGAGAGATTTTAGGTGCCTTTACAGTTCGATATTTGCATTCATTCACCAACCGAATTATTCATGTAAAGTTTTGATTTTTGTTGAAAAAGAGTTCATAATGCACGGATCAAAGCCATGGCTGTAAGAAGTTTCCAATACGACTCTGAAAAGGGTTGCAACGAGAGGGCTTCCCGAATTGCCGCCTATGATAACACTAATGACGCCAAAAACATGCTTAGTTTCGAACTTTTTTGTAAGATCACGTGCATTAGTGCTGGTATGATCGTGTACCCGATAGGTCAAGAAGTTTGTCGTTCACTATGATGTACCTTGGACATGAGCTCACTGGCTTCCCAATTACATGCATTTCTTTGGCATGGTTTGTCGGTTCCAATTGTAGTTATGGTTACGTAAACTAGAAAGAAATTGAAGATACAACCTCCATCAGATCAGAAGATTCCCAAAACCAACAGGAGCAGGTGATATCCGAGGAAAGGGCATCGGTCGCCGACTTTTCTAAGTATTATTTTCTTAATAATGATAAGTTGATGACAATGCCCCCCTTATAGAGATGTTGTCATCTTTTAAATCTTTTAAAGAAACCCTTTCATGGAATGAAAAGCAACAAAAGAAATATGGAAACTCACCTAACCATCAATTGTGATGATGATGACCGCTTATGAGAGGAGGGAATTGTCGAATCAGTTCTAAACATATTATTCGGATGTCGATTCAGTTCTAAACTTCTTAATTTTGTCAATTTAGTCCTAAACCTTTATATGAAATTTCAATCTAGTACTTTTTGGCCAATTTTCATAAGCGATGATTGAAGCGTCACGTCAGCAATTTCCGATGAAAATGGTCTGGAATGACTATATTGAAATTTCGCTAAAAAATTTAGAGCTGAATCAGTATCCATATAATATGTTTGAGATTGATTATAGGAATAGGTACTTTTGTATTCTTCCCCTCCAAGAGTCAATACTATTACAACCTACCCATTTTCATGTACTAACATTTTTCTAATTCGGATCCAAGGCCCAATAGTTTATCTTAGGGGTAAGCAAGAGGAATCGACCAAATCAGAACAGCCTGGACCAGATCGAACCGGCGGGTTTGATCTGGTTCCCGACTCCATAAAATTAGAGCCTATAGTTTTCTATCCGATTCTCGATTTTAGAGGGGAACCGAACCACCCGGACCAGATCAATTTTTTTTTATTTCTTAAATGTAAACCTAATTTTAATTAACATATTAAAATTAAAATCTGTGCTGCTCACCCCAACATGTAATCCACAGGTTCCATTAGACCTCCCGAAACTGGACCGGTCAGTCCAGTTCCCGGTTCCTGGGTGGAACCGATCACCCTTACTTTATTTGATCCTAAAAAAATTTGTGATCCTCATATCCCTAAAGTTTCGAAAAATTCGCAGAGAATATGTAGAATCCAATGCTAACGTTCACTTTATGATTTCTTTTAACCATATGAAGTGGATTTAGGTTGCGTTTGATCGTTCGGATTTCTAATCAGGATAGGACTGGATATGATAGGATAAGAAATCCAAGGATTTTGTCATATCCTATCTACTATTTGGTGAACTGCTGATTTAAAGTCGGATAAGCAGAGGTAAGACGCTGTCGAGATCTATTCTGTTTTGTTGAAACATCAGAATGCTTTAGAAATTATTCAGTGATGAGTTCTCATGAGTAAGTTATTGTTGAGCAAAGGTTTGCGCCATTTGAATTCGGGCACGACATCGACCGAGCAGACCCTGTAGAACTATGGGTCTTGATTTGGAGTAGAATCCTTTGACTGGCCTTACTCGTTGTATTGTCTAGTGAATAAATAAGTGCTAAACAATCGAATTATTTAGCCTATTTTCCTAAGTTGAAGATGTACTCATGAAGGTCGTCCAAGAGAGCTACTCTGAAAGTCGATCATCAACTTTGAGTTCTTCATAACATGTCGAGGCCCCTTTCGAATGTTGGAAAGGTTCAAGCAATTAAAGAATGAGAGACGTGATCTCATATCACGTCAAATAATCCATTAAAGAATGAGGTCGTGAAAATATCCGGTTTTGCGGCTGGAGACCCTAACCTGCCGTCGCTAGAGAGGCGGCCACATTAGATGGTTGCCGCCACCAGAGAGGCAAACCCATGCTAGAGAGGCGGCTTGGCGCGGAGAAGAGGCGGTGGTTACGAAAAAAACTAGTTCTCCTCCTGCTCTTTTAAGAAATCATATCTGAGTCTATCCCACCTCGGATGATTTTATTTGGACTGTCTCCTCTTTATCATTTTCTAGACAGCTACCAAACACAGGATATGATGGCTTTTATCCTGACGACCAAATGTAGCCTTAGTGGGTAAGTTACGTACTTGTATGTAGATTAGGTTCGTAACACAATGTAATTCCTTGTTGACACCTCAAATTTTCCTAAATTTTTTATAATATTTTTTTTTTTAGTTTTACGTAGGTGATAGAAAGTTTTCAAGATTTGACTGACAAGTTGCAAGGCACAAAACCTGTTTTGAATCTCAAAATTCGATTATAGTCATGAATACAAACCTTTTGATACATACATTGCCATCTAAATCCGATAATCAATTTTTGGCCTGCAGGACTGATTGGCCTTTTTCTTATTGTTGGGAAGTTTGTTATTTTCTAATTTTGAACGACATGGGAAAAATACGACTCTGAAAAGGGTTGCAACGAGAGGGCTTCCCAAATTGCCACTTGTGATAACACTAACGATGCCAAATTATGCTTCGTTTCGAGCTTTTTTTCTAACAGGATTCGGGCACCCGAAAGGTCGAAAAGTTCTTCATTCACTACAACGTACCTTGGACATGAGCTCACTGGCTTCCGAATTACATGCATTTCCTTGGCATGGTTCGTCGGTTCCTATTGTAGTAAGGTTATGAAAACTAGAAAGAAATTGAAGATACAACCTTCATCAGATCAGAAGATTCCCAAAATCAACACGAGCAGGTGATATCCGAGGAAAGGGCATTGATTGCTGACTTTTCTGCGTATCATTTCTTAATTATGATAAGTTGATGACAATGCCCCACTTGTAGATGTTGCTGAGCGATAATCGAGGATAGGGCCAGGGGCATGCGCAATGAGGAGCTGATACGCAAGTCAACGAGTGCTCGAGTCTTTCTTTTAGTTTTCCTTTTGTGTTGTACTCTTTTGTCATCTTTTAGATCTTTTAAAGAAGCCCTTTCTGGGAATGAAAAGCAACAAAAGAAATATGGAAACTCACCTAACCATCAAATGTGATAATGGCGAACGCTTACGAGAAGAGCAAATTGTCGAATCAGTCCTAAACCTATTGTTCGGATGCCGATTCAGTTCAATTTTTTTAAAATTTTGCTAATTTAGTCTCGAGCATTTATATGAAATTCTAATGCAGTCTTTTCTGGCCAATTTTCGCCGGCGATGGCTGGAGCGCCACGCCAGCGATTTCCGGCGAAAATTGCCCCGAATAACTATATTGAAATTTCGCTCAAAAGTTTAAGCCTAAATCGATATCCGTACAATAGATTTGTGATTGATTGAGTAATTTTCCTCTTGTGAGAGTAGGTATTTTCGTATCCCCCCCCCCCCCCCCCCCCCCCTCATGAGTCAATACTATGTCAACCTACCCATTTTCATGTACTAACTTTTTGCTAATTCGGATCCAAGGTCCGATACTTCATCTGATCTTTAAAACAATTCGTTATCCTCATCTCCCTCAGGCTTCGAAAAATTCACAGATGATATGTTAATTGTATGTAATTTAGGTTGCCAATTTATTTGGGATCCTACAGATCCACTCTTTTTCCTATTTAAAGGTCAGCCCTTCGTCCCTGTGTTTTCACATCGAGAATTCTTTACAGATGAAGAGATGTCAAATGAGCTTCTTACTTCCCAAACAGATCCCCCTACATCAATTTATAAACGCTGGTTTACCAAGAATATGCAAGAAAAGCATTTCGAATAGTTGATTCATCGCCAGAGATGGCTTAAAACCAATAATTCATTATCTAATGGATTTTTCTATTCTAATACTCCATCCAAGAGTTATCAGTATTTATCAAATCTGTTCCAATCTAACGATTTTTCGCCTTCTTTTTAGTCTTTTCTTTGATACAAGAAAGTAATTTTCTGCATTTCTTTCTTGTGTCTACATAAAAACGGTTTTTGATCCCGTACCCATATTGTCAACCAAATCCGACAATCAATTTTTGGCCCGTAGGACCAATTGGCCTCTTTCATAATGTCGGGAAGTTTGTTATTTTCCAATTTTGAGTGCATGCCGTTATTTACTTCTATGTCATATCGCTCGTCATTTGCACATGTTTTGTATGAATTGCCACGTCAATTTGTATGTCATTCGCTCATTACGTATCTGATTTCTACGTTGTATTGCATGTCATTTGCACATATCAAATCTAGATTGCCATGTCATTTTGCACATTTATTCGCCCATGCCGTACTCGATTTTTTAGTCATTACACGTGTCATTGGCTCACGTCGTATTCGATTTCTACGGCATACCGCGTGTCATTTGCACATCTATTATTCGAAACGCCATGTCATTTTGCATGCCACTAGCTCATGCCGTATTCGATTTCTACATCAGTACGCATGTTAATTTACGCTCAACCATTACATATTCGATCACTATGTCGCACTGCATCTGACTTCTAAATCATATTCGTACTACTTGTCATGTTTCGATTTCTATTGTACCATATCGGAAATTATTTAGCCATCACGTGTATATATGTGATATTTTCTTGGAAATTACATATATAGATTTGACCACGCTTACCATAACCAGAAACCCACAACTATTCTGCATTCAAAAATCCAGTCCGAAACAAGAAAACACAATAAAAGCAGAAATGCTTATCATTTCAATTATTCCCCGATAGAATCATCCTTTTTTTTTTGTGGGCAATTTCCCCCTTGTTTATTATTTATTGTTAATTTGGTCCAAAACAGCAACTCAACTCCAATCCGAGAAAGCCAGAAAGGGAAAAACGAGGAATGGTTGGGTTGTCCGATCGAACGTCCTTTTGTGCATCACCCCTCACTCCAAAAGCGGAAGCCAAATGCGCTTTTCCACTGCTGGGATCGAGGGTTGAATTCGAACTCCCTGATGAATCTTTCGCGATGCGTCTTCGAGCGAGATGATTGGCCGACTTTAGGGCATAGAAATCAATCATGGCCCCTCCCACAGCTCCGAGCATTCCGAATTCCCACCAAATTGACGACCCTCTCTCTCTCCCCCTTGCCCTAGCACTCGTCCTTGGCGCACGGCGTTCTCGCACTGATTGGCGGCGATTCGAAATGCGGATCGACTGTTGATGTGGATTCTCGGCTTCTCTTTCCAGGTATTGTTCGAATATCCGCGTCCGATTCGATGATTTTGCTTTGCTTTTGTGTTCTGCAGTCCATTTTAGGTGATGGGTTTGTGGGGGATTTGTTATGGTTCGACGAATCTATTGCTTTATGGAGAAGCTGGGGCCATTCGAGGGTTTTGTGGAATCGGGTGTTTTTTGTTTGGTTATCGGTGGAAGTGGGAGTAAACGGAATGAATAAGAAAGGGCATAAACGATGATTTTCCACACGGGTATTATTGCTACTGTTAGTTATGAGACTTTGAGATGTATAGATCTGCGCGAGATTAGCACAAAAATCTGGCCTTGGATATTGATTTCTTCCTGGGTGTCCGGAGGATTATCTTGGTGCACGCGAGACTAGGAATTTTCGTTTACCATTTGAAACTCAATAGTACAGTACGAAGAAGTTTCTTGGATAGTTAGAAGTATCCCTCGTGCGAATCATGTACCTCAAACCTCGATCTTCTCTAGTTTACTGATTATGGGATTGAGAATCAGATGCAAAATGAAGTACTTTCTCTTGAACTTTCATTTGGTCCTGAATCAAACTGTAGTTCGTGCACATAAACTGTTTTATTTTTTAGTTGTGAGAAAAGAAGTTCCAATGCATCTGTAATACTCTATTTCTGTCTCCAGGGTTGTGCTGATCTCAGGATGGCTATGCGTGCTGCGGGGTATTCACTGAATATGATGGATAACCTCTTTGGATATCTTGTGGTTGGATTCTTGTGGGTACCATTCACGACGGTACTTGTGAGGGGACTCTGTGGTTTTGTGGACTGACGGATCGCTGCTTGAATAATTCTGTATTTGCTTTGATTTGTTTCGTGAGGATGTTAGGAAGATCTTTGCTCTAACTATTGATTAGAAGCACAAGCTGGAATTAGGACGGCAGAAAGCGAAATTTGTGGGAGAAGCTCTTTTAAAAGCACTGTCAATGGACAGCCATCATCCATCGACATTGTTGTCAATGGACTCTGGCTTTTTGTCTCACGATGAATTGGAGAGAGAGATAGATGGCTCGATCATCCATGGAGGACCACCTGATATTAATCTCCCTTTGTCATCGAGGCCTAGTCCACCTCCTCTGGCTTGGAACGACCCTTGTGATATTTTAGATGTCGGTTTGGGACCCCAACTTTACGAAACAGAGATGATTGTTAATATGCCAAAAGTGGGACGTAAGAGCAACAAGCGACTTGACAGTGTGTGGGGCGCCTGGTTTTTCTTTAGTTTTTACTTCAGGCCTGTTTTGAATGAAAAGTCAAAGTCCAAAATAGTTAAGGACCGTAATGGTGTGTCCGGCTTCGAGAAATCAGACTTGCAGCTCAATGCTTTCTTGGTTCAGCACGACATGGAAAACATTTACATGTGGGTTTTCAAGGAGAGGCCTGATAATGCTCTTGGCAAGATGCAGCTGAGAAGTTACATGAATGGGCATAGTCGGCAAGGGGAACGTCCATTTCCCTTTAGCGTGGATAGGGGTTTTGTACGTTCTCATAGGATGCAGAGGAAGCACTACCGCGGCCTCTCCAATCCCCAGTGCGTTCATGGGATTGAAATTGTACGGACACCTAATCTTGCCGGTCTTGACGAGCAAGAGCTGAAGAGGTGGATGGAATTGATTGGCCGAGATATACACTTTTCCATCCCTATGGAAGCTGGTGACTACAGTTCCTGGAGAAATCTTTCGAGCACTGAGTTTGAGCTTGAACGGCAACTGCCTCCATCAAAGAGCAACACAAATCATCAATCTAGGAAGTTGCTCAATGGCTGTGGTTTAAATCTGTCTACCCAGCCATCGGACCATAGTAATGGTGATGTAGTGGATCTGTCACCCATTCGCAACAAAAGGAAGAAAGACTATTCTCCAAATGGAAATAGTGAGGAGTTGAATTTATCAAATGGTTCTCATTCTGACAGAGGTTTGGATCTGAAAATTCACTCAGTTGAGCCATCATGGTTTAATGAATTTACTGGGGTCATGAAGAATGTCTGCGGCCCTGCTACAGCAGCAAAAACGATATATGAAGATGATGAAGGGTTTCTGATCGTTGTCAGCTTGCCTTTTGTAGATCTTCAGAGGGTAAAAGTTACATGGAAGAACACTAATTCACATGGGATCGTGAAGATATCCTGTGTTAGTACAGCTTGCATACCTTTTATTTCAAGACACAACAGGACCTTTAAGCTAACAGATCCAACACCGGAGCACTGCCCTCCAGGGGAGTTCATTAGAGAGATTCCCCTACCAGCCCGTATTCCAGAAGATGCTAAGTTGGAAGCATATTGTCACGAGACGGGAACATTGCTTGAGATCATTGTACCCAAAAATCATACAGGACCTGAAGAACATGAGGTTCGTGTATGCTTCCACCCCCTCCACTTGGAGTGATTGAGCATTGGTCAGCTGCGAGGAGGGATTAGCTCATGTGAGGTTTGGCATTATTGTGGTTGCTGCTTCGTTGTTAACTTAGTTTATTTCATAGAAGACATAGATTGAAGTCTGTACTCTCTCTGGATAATATGCATGTCTTTGTACTTTAATTATTGATTCTCAACTCCCACCCCCTCCACTTGGAGTTTTTTTTTTTCGACCAAAAAAAAAAAAGACTCCCATCGCCTTACGCCTTCTTTTATGTGAATTTTTTTGCCGAGAAAGTGATGGGGTAAATTAATTCCCCACCTTGCTAGAAGGTGGTTCCACGCTTCTTAACACTCTTGTTTCTCCTCATCGTTACTTCAACTTTGATTTATTTAACTTGATGATGGTTATTTCAGTGATTTTGGTTTGGTGGGATTTGAAAATCTTACCTCGATGAATTAAAAAACTTCGATGAGGTACTTCTGGTGAAGTTGTCCATCCTTGTTCTTTTGGTAGACTAGTGGTCTTCTGTCTTCATTCAAAACTTTTGCATTACAATGATCTTACGTTGAGATGTTTCCCGTCTTGAGAAACGAACTCTTTGTTCTACAAGAAACTAGATAGAGTCCACATCTACGATCGCCTTCGGTAGGTGAAGGTGAAATCTCATTTACATAGGTTACTTCTTGTCTAGATTTTGTAAGAGGCAAGACAGTTCTCAACAAGTCTGAGAAAAGTCGGGGAAGTTGTTGCTCACTTTCCTATAAGAGGATTAGTTGAGATGCAATCTCATGGGTGCTTGGTTATTCAAGTTGATTGAATGAAAAAGTAATGCCAAAAGTAAAATTCAGAACCATACCGTTTTTTCTTTTTGAGAAACTCTTTGTAGAAATTGGAAAGTTTGAACATAGGAGCACATAAAAAAAAAACAACATAATTTTTTTCGAAATTCAAATGTTGCCCTAAACCTCTCCCATGACTTAACATGAGATGGTTGTCGTGCAGTGATAATCCCTGGATGACAAACAATGATGTGAATATGCAAAAGCACTCTTTTGAGTGATGATTCCTGAGTCAATATGAGGTGTTAGGCACAGCAATGATCGGTCCGTATGATTTTCCTTTGCAACAATATGAACGTCTGCTGTTGTGAAAGTGTATCTTCTGCATTTGGTCCATGTGAACACCTTAACACAGCAAATTCGAATACTCTGCAGATCTTATTTTTTTCGTGTCATTTGCATTTGACAGACAAATCTGATGATAGACTACCGTGTTTTACCGGTTGTTGAATAATGGACAATTGGCATTTATGCTTTGTGGGAAACATTAACCAAAAGATTTAGTCGCAGGACAGAAGACTTCTGGGTTCATTTACCTGTGAGTTTGAAACCCTGACCTTTTTTTTGGTCGAAACCCTGACCTTCTGGCTTGCCTTGTGCATCACATTTTTATACTCACATGTTTCTCTAGGAGTAGGAGAATTAGATCTGGCTCCAAGAATTGTTGCCTTAGTGGAGTTCACTTGATGCGTCTTATCCTTTCATTTAGCTCTATGACTGCGCTTGGTCGTCCGGATTTCTAGTCAGGATATGATTTAATCATCTTTCTTGTTTTCGCATTTAGCTCTTTGCGATCATCTTTCTTGTTTTCGCATTCAAAGTGACTGGTGTTTTGAGTTTTGTGAATGTGAATCAGAATATGTCTCTAGTTATTTCCTGCATCAAACTCATGCGTCTTTTATTTATTGAAATTGATTTGTTCATCGCTGGGCCACTAAATTGCTGCTGCCCTTCCATTTTCAAATCTTCAATCCCGGTAGAACTTTGGCAGCAACTGCAAAGGACATCTACCAGCTGCACTAGCTAGCAACTTTGTCGCCGCTAGTGTCACTCGGTTCGTTACTGATATTGTATTGTATTGGGCTTTCCTTTTAACAGTCAAAATTTGATTCATTATAGCTCTCGTCCTGGATGCTCTCGCTTTTGTTTGTAAATCTCTTTGTTTGCTGCAAAGGAATTTTCAGACTTTGTGAAGCTGCAAATGGAGGAAGGCAAACGTGAAATGGAGTTCGATGAGTTTGAGAAGCTTCTCGGTGCGATTCCTAACGCTACCTCTGGGGATTCATACACTGGGGAATCTAGACTGAAAAGGGCGTATTTGGATGATAGCTTGTCAATTCATGTCGCTAATATAATGATACGGGACCACCATCGGCGGTCTCGCCTTCACCGGAGAGGCGGCCTGCCGCAGCCGGAGTGGCGGCCTGACGCTAGAGAGGCGGTTGGGCGTGGCGAAGAGGGGGTGGATTGAGCGATGGATAAGAAAAATCCTATTCAGCTCTATCCCACCCCTCCCCTTAGGATTATTTTATTCCTCTATATCTGCCTTTATCCTGTCCTGGACAACTATCAAACGCGAGATAGGATAAAACATATCATATTCTAAGTTTTATCCGGACGACCAAACGTAGCCTATGTGTTTCAATCTAAACTCCATAATGGGATATTACTTTTGAATTTTTGAGATAAGCAAGCATGCGGGAAAACTACCAAATAAATTATAAATATATTGCAATTGTGGCAATTTAGTTATATGCTTTTTCATCTTTGCCAATTTTGTCATACCTTTTGCGTTTGTTCTAGTTTAGTCCTTCCGGTTAACTTTAGTCAGTCGGCTGGCGCTAACGTTACCGGCTAACTCTCTGCATAAACACCTACTGTTAGAACTCTTCGAGTGGCATCTATGATGATAGTGTTTGCCACCGTAATTTTTGATAATATTTCTTTGAATTTTTTTTTTTCATTTTTCGAGGGCCGGCGAGGTCGGCCTTGCTTAGCCATGGTGAAGTTGAGCCTCGCCAGCCTTCCCAGTTTTGGCGAGGCTCGGCCTCACCATGGCTGAGAGTCGCCGGATCGGCGACCGGCTGGAGGAAAAAGAAGAAGAAAAAAGAAAAGAAAAATAAGTAGCTCAAAAAAAATATTATTAAAATTGTCACGTCAGTTGGCCCGGAATGACTGAATTGACACAAATGCAAGATGTTTAGGATTAAATTGACATTATTGCAATAGGTTTAAGACTTTTTTAGTAATTTTCCCGCAACCATGCACATAAGCTGTGTTGATTAATACTCGAAGGGATCAAAACCTTCCATTGATCCAATGAAACTTGCGGAAACCAACTTGCATAGAGATGAAGTGCTGAACATATTCACCAACTCTGTGGTCTGCTGGAGGTGTCAAAATAGGTTCAAAACCCATTTTTAACACATATTCAATGAGATGGGTTACATATGAGTTAGTCAAGTTTTAATAAATGGGTTGTTGTTTTTTGTTGTTGAAATAAATGGGTTGGAGTTGTTAGCCTAATTTTATGTGTGTTGTAAATGGGTTTGTCTTTAAACCCATTTACAATCATTTAGCTTATAAAAGTTATTAATTGAGTCAATGAGATGCCTTTAAACCTATTTACAACTCTTTAACAATTTTTATTATTTTCTTTTCTTTCTTTCTTTTACTTTTTTTTTTTTCGTATGAAGCAGGTGAGGGCTTCGTGGTACTCTCCAGATTTGGGTGAGGGCCAAGACCATTGCTTGTGGTAGGTGAGGGCTTTGCCACCCTCGCTAGACTTAAAAGAAAGAAAAGAAGAAAAGGAAAAAAAAAAAAAAAGGAAGAGGAAGAGGAAGAGGAAGAGGAAAAGGCAAAAAAGGAAAAAAGGAAAAAAAAAATAGAATTTTTTTTTAAAATTTATAAAGAATTTTTTTTTTCTAAATTGGATTAAATATGGAAGTGTTTTAGTAATATGGATTGGATATGAGTTGGGTTGGGTATAAGTCGAGGAATTTACAGTGTAATAAATGGGTCATAAATGGATTACAAGATTAAGGGAAAATTTCAAAAAAAGGCTCGAAGTACTCTCATTTTCTCGAATAAGGGCCTGAAGTGAATCTTGTTTCAAATAAGGACTTAAAGTGCTTAAATTGTTTCAAATAAGGGCCTGACCAAAGGGCATTTTAGTCCTTTACTTTTTTGAATTTTTTTCTTTTTCTATTTTTTTTTGCCTTTTCTTTTCTGTTTTTTTTTTTCTTCCCCTTCCCTCTCCTCCCCAGGCCATGGTCGGCTTCAGGCAAAGGAGCTCGCAGTGGTGTTCGGTGCTCATGGCAGTGGACTCGACGTGGCCGGAGTTGGTGCATACCAGTTGCCGCACTCGGCGATGACCCTATCTTTCAGCCGGAATGTGGGAAGTAAGGCAAGAAACTGGAGCTTGGATTTGGACAGAACTTGCAGAACGAACACCACCGCAAACAGTAGCTCCTTTTTCTTTTCTTCTTTTCTTTGTTTTTTTTTCTTTGGTTTTTTCCCTTAATTTCGCCGGCCGGCCAAGCTACCGGCGAGGGTTGGGCAGCCTCGCCTGGGGCCGTCGAGGTGAGGCCGCCCTCGACGGCAGCAGCAAGGCGAGCCCTCGCCCAGATCTGGCTTGGGCTTGCCTCGCGGCCGTCGAGGACGCCTCATTTTTTCGTGAATTCAAACGAAAATCAAGTGAATTAGGAGATTCAGATGAGGCTTCTCGAAATCGAGTCGATTCAAAGGTTCAATTCGCCAAAATCAAAGCGTCCGTGAGAGGAATTGCAGGTAAAGCCAAAGAATTCGTCGAAAAAGATGACGAGGAGGAGGAGGATAGAGAATGTTTGTGTCTGAAGGATGAAGCGACATTCTAGCGCTGAGTAAGATGGTGAAGATCGAGAGGCGGAGAGCGACCGTAGCGTCCATGGAGCTCGGGAAGGAGCGGATTGCGGCCGCGTTGGCGAACCAAGAGATGTCCCTGATTCTACGACTGCAGAGCAAGAAGAGCTCGACCGAGATGAGAGCCAATCAGGACCGCCGGCTGGCGGAGTAGAAGCAGCAGTACGACTGGGAAGTGATCGAGCTGCTCCGGTGGATGGCGACGAGCCACGAGTCGCGGAGGAGGGCGTTGGAAGGTCGATTGAGGTCGGGCAGGCAGAGGGTCAGTTGAGGATGCTTGCGGGCACTGAGGGCTTGAGCGGCGTTGAAGGCGAGAGTTGTTCGGCGGTGGTTCAGATAGAGCACTGACGATACAGCTACGAGGAATGGAGATGGGGATGAGGAAGAAGAAGACGCCCAGGAAAAAACCAGAGGACAAAAGGCCCAAAAAGAAAGAAAAGAAGAAAATGAAAACAATAAATAAAAAAGAAAATGACAAAAATGTCCTTAATCAGGCCCTTATTTGAAACAAAGAGGGCACTTCAGGCCCTTATTTGAAACAAGGTCCACTTCAGGCCCCTATTTGAGAAAATGAGGGTACTTCAGGCCCTTATTTGAAATTTTCCTTAAGATCAATTTGAGTTGGCTCTAGGTCATATCCTTGTTACTAAAGTGGGAAAGTAATGAGAAGTTCGAGTATTTGGTTGAAGATATAGATTTTGATGGATCTATGAATTTCTGTTGTGATATATTTTCATTGAAGATGAAATGATTGACATGTTGTATTTGGAGTGGATGACAAGTACTTGGGTCACATGTGATGCATCTGGTACATCTCGAGTACTTGGAAATATTCCGTTATGATATGATGTTAAATAAGGAATAAGTTCAACATATATAAACGATGTATGACATTTCTTGAATTATAGTGATTCCTATAAGTATTATGTGATAACTCGTTGGTTGTTATTATGTGGTTGTTGTGCTTTCGAGTCGCGTGGTAAAATAATCTCTTATCTTAAATGCGGAGAGTTAATTTATTGAGTTTAGGCTCACCCACAGTATATTTTACGGATTGGTCAAGGACATTTAGGTTAGGCTTTCGAAGATCACTTGTAAAGGTTGGAACAGAGTGCGCAACAAAAAGTGAAAACAACAAAAGTGAAAACGAGAAGGTTTTGATGTATATTAGCTGAGGTTAAATTGTTTATATAATTTAGGATAGATTAACTGAAGTGAAGTTAAACCTATTCATTCGAGGTTCAAATTTAATGAAAATTCAGGGTTGCGGCAGATGCTCTTTGTTCCTGCAGCAAATTTATTTCAAATAACAACTTTTTTGTTGTTGTTGTTGTTGTTGCAGTTCAACTACACCATTATTTCTCGACGACTTTTCTCGAACACTCCTAAGGATGCAACAGCACTTTCCACTGTTCCTGGAAGATGACCTTGGCAAAAGCCGTTTTACCAGTACTCCATGCCATGAATATGCAATGACCAAAACATCATCAAAGTCAACTTAACTCGATCATCCATTTCAATCAATCTCCAACTTATCGACAATCACCTCAACAACGCATTTGATTAGTTTGCGTTAGCTATCACGAGGAAAAACAATTTTAATTGGGGAAAATTGCGAGATAAAATCTAGTAATAAGGTTCGTTCATGATAAGATTTAGTCTATACCGTGCCCTAATCATTTCATTTTGTGTTCGTTTCCATAGAGTGATTTCATCCAATTGCACCTGCTTAACTACACAATAATCGGATAGCTAATGGGACATCAACAATCAAGAATTGTCTTCTCGATGCTTAATCATTTCCCCATCAACAAGCCGAGATAACAGGTGGGATAGATTAAAATAGGATAAGCAACAATAAAATAAAGCTTATTAAGAAGGAAAACAACAAATTGTTTCCTGCTGCTTGTGAAGATCGAAGCCACCATAGACACCGATGGTGGTGTAGCGCGAGCACCACAGGACAGCGACACAACAAAGAGGGGACTCCATTGAGCGAGTTGTGCAGATGGCAAAGCTCACCAGAATCGCACGACACAGCGATTACGGCCGTGCAGAGCCGCGGTGGTTGTCGCTGTCTTCAATCGCGGCCATTGTGGCGACGACACAATCCCTAAATTTGGGGGTTTTTTTTTTTCTTTTCAGTTCTTAATTTAGTTTTATCGTCTTATTTTCAGTTTCTAATTTAATTGTTTTAGGCTTCTAGGTAAATCGTATTTTAATTTATTTTTCAATCTTATTCTAAAGCGCACCAAACATGTTGTAGGATTAGATATGTCCGCGATGCTATTTAGGTATTTGCTTTTTTGTATTTTACTTTATCCTGTGCTATTCCAATTCTTATCCGCGGATAACAGGATTCCAAGAAATCGAGTTTTGATAACTAAAGTGAAAATGTTAAAACGAAAGACAACCGCCATCTCTCCTGATACTTGATTGCGGTTATGATAGGATTAGGATACATTGCTTCAGGGATGGTTCAACCTTTTCAATTTTTGGAATCATACAGGAGCAAGAAAGAAACTGTCTACTCCACGTATTCCCCACGGGAGAATTTGCCACGTGTTGCCGACGTGCCCCCTACCGAACTTTCCAGAACCTCCAAACGATATTTTTCTTCCCCCTTTTTTTGAAAAAGTCTCGCCGCCTAATCGGAAGCCCAGGCCGCCCTCGTTCTCGTCCTCTTGTTCCCTCTCGCACCGCCCATCTGCCGTCCATCCACTACCCCTGATCCAACGGCTGCGAATTACCTCGTCGAACCTTCTGGAACCCTCAAACCCTAACACCCCTGCACCCCTCATAAATAAGCCTCTCTCCGCCCTTACCTTCATTCTTCACGCTCCCTCTCTCACGCCTCTGAAACTCTTTTTTTCTCTCTCTCTCGAGATCCATAGATCTAACGGAACAGATTCGTTAATGGCCGGAAAAGGAGAGGGGCCGGCGATCGGCATCGATCTCGGGACCACGTACTCGTGCGTCGGCGTGTGGCAGCACGACCGGGTCGAGATCATCGCCAACGATCAGGGCAACAGGACTACCCCGTCCTACGTCGCCTTCACCGACACCGAGAGGCTCATTGGCGATGCCGCCAAGAATCAGGTCGCCATGAACCCGATCAACACCGTCTTCGGTAAGCATCTGTCCTCGTTTGGTTTCGGTCGTGTTTCTGTTGCTCCTGATTTGAAAATTTCCGGCAGATCTGATGGATGTTAGGTTGATTCGAATGTTTCTGTTGTTTAATTCTTCCAGATCTGCAATGTTTACTAGTGGTGAGCTACATGAGCTAGGGTAGATTAGGACGAATAGATTTGTAGGCTCGAGCGGAGGTTGTTGTATGACTGACGGGTGTTAGCTATGACGAAGTCTCGATCTGTCATTAGTATTGGCTGCGTATTCGACAATGAGCTTGCGTACTGGATTAGGGTAAGTAGATATCTGATTTGTTTAATTAGTTGGAAAACGTTATGCTGCACGTTTCCATTGCTTGATGATTTGAGCTGCATATTATACTTAGCGTGACTGGCTTTTGCCAAATCGTCATAGTATATTCCGTTGTGGAATGTCCTGAAGGAAATTTTGCATATAGGAGTTGTAAGTGACGGCCATATGGCCTTCTCTGTTGATTTGTGGCCTTTCTCTTTCATATAGATTTATGTTGTAGCATATATGCCACTGGATCTTTTGGCCATTGAAGCATATTGGCGTCCTGCTATTAAAGTTTCTAGTTGTATTTTAACTACATGTCAGTAGCCAGTGCTTAATGTATCTGTGTGGTTAGTCGATTTAACTGCTTCTGAATCGCAGTTACCCCGTGTTTGCATTTACGTTTGCAACCTTGATCATCTCCGTGTCCATGGTGTCTAATCTGTATTTGATTACATGACAGATGCTAAGCGGTTGATTGGAAGGAGGTTCAGTGACGCCTCAGTTCAGAGCGATATTAAGCACTGGCCCTTCAAGGTCATCCCCGGCCCTGGCGATAAGCCCATGATTGTTGTCGACTATAAAGGTGAAGAGAAGCAGTTTGCTGCCGAGGAAATTTCGTCCATGGTTCTCACAAAGATGCGTGAGATTGCCGAGGCCTTCCTGGGCGCGACTATTAAAAATGCAGTTGTCACCGTCCCTGCCTACTTCAATGACTCCCAGAGGCAGGCCACCAAGGATGCTGGTGTCATTGCAGGGCTCAATGTCATGCGTATAATTAACGAGCCAACTGCTGCGGCCATTGCTTATGGTCTCGATAAGAAGGCCACCAGTGTCGGAGAGAAGAATGTGTTGATTTTTGATCTTGGTGGCGGTACTTTTGATGTGTCCCTACTAACCATTGAGGAGGGTATCTTCGAGGTTAAGGCAACAGCTGGAGACACTCATCTTGGTGGTGAGGACTTTGATAACAGAATGGTGAACCACTTTGTGCAAGAATTCAAGAGGAAGCACAAGAAGGACATCAGTGGAAATCCGAGGGCTCTAAGGAGATTGAGGACATCTTGTGAAAGGGCGAAGAGAACTCTCTCGTCCACTGCCCAGACGACAATCGAAATTGACTCTTTGTACGAGGGTGTGGATTTCTACTCTACAATCACTCGTGCCAGATTTGAGGAGCTCAACATGGACCTCTTCAGAAAGTGTATGGAGCCAGTTGAGAAGTGTCTCAGGGATGCTAAGATGGACAAGAGCACTATCCATGATGTTGTTCTTGTGGGTGGTTCCACTAGGATCCCCAAGGTGCAGCAGCTATTGCAGGATTTCTTCAACGGGAAGGAGCTCTGCAAGAGCATCAACCCTGATGAAGCTGTGGCTTATGGTGCGGCTGTTCAAGCTGCAATTTTGAGTGGCGAGGGCAATGAGAAGGTCCAGGACCTATTGCTACTGGATGTGACCCCCCTCTCCAATGGTCTGGAAACTGCTGGAGGTGTCATGACTGTGTTGATCCCAAGAAACACCACCATCCCCACTAAGAAGGAGCAGGTGTTCTCTACCTACTCGGATAACCAACCTGGAGTCCTTATCCAGGTTTATGAGGGTGAGAGAGCCCGAACAAGGGACAACAATTTGTTGGGCAAGTTCGAGCTCTCAGGTATTCCTCCGGCACCTAGGGGCGTTCCCCAAATTACCGTCTGCTTTGACATCGATGCCAATGGTATCTTGAACGTCTCTGCTGAAGACAAGACCACCGGTCAGAAGAACAAGATCACCATCACCAACGACAAGGGAAGGCTGTCCAAGGAAGAGATCGAGAAGATGGTCCAGGAAGCCGAGAAATACAAGTCCGAGGATGAGGAGCACAAGAAGAAGGTAGATGCTAAGAATGCTCTGGAGAATTATGCCTACAACATGAGGAACACGATCAAGGATGAGAAGATCAGCGCCAAGCTCTCCGACGGGGACAAGAAGAAGATTGAAGATGCCATTGATCAAGCCATCCAGTGGTTGGACTCGAACCAGCTGGCCGAGGCGGACGAGTTTGAAGACAAGATGAAGGAGCTCGAGAGCATCTGCAACCCCATTATTGCCAAGATGTACCAGGGTGCTGGTGCGGACATGGGTGCTGGTGGCATGGATGAAGATGGTCCTGCTGCTGGCGGCAGCGGTGCTGGGCCCAAGATTGAGGAGGTCGACTAAGCAGGGTGGAGTTGTAAAGACCTTACGACAGGTCTTTTGAGCATTTCAATTTTTTGAGCGAATAGTAACTTGCTTCATTTCGTGGAAGCAAATATGTAGCTCCTGCCATTTGCATTTTCATTAAGGCTCTTTTGCGAGACCAGGATTTTGAGCCTACGGCATCTTCTTATCTTCTGCCTGCCAGTTTCCTTCCTGTTCTTTATTGATGTGGTACTGCTTTGGTCCTGCCAACAAGTAATTGGGTATATGCTGCTCTGCATGTACCTTTCAGTCCGATTCCTTCTTTTTGTTGGCCTTTAGGGGATTTGAGTTAGCTCGTTGCATGAAAAAAGGTGAATTCCAAGGGCCATTCAATATCTGAGGTGTCAAAAGGTGACAGTTTGATACAAAAGCCGAACTTCAACTACAACCAACCTGAAAAATAAAAATAAAACAAAATCTCTGCGATCTCTTTCCTGAAATGTTTGCTTTATTGACAAAGTATAGGGTGAATCTATGCTCTATTGAATCCCAGGCCCCTTTACGTTACCGCTCCAGAAAGGATATACTAAGCCATACACACTCAAGAGGGTTTGTACTGATTGAGTGACACAACAACAAGAACAAGGTCTAGATGTCAGACTGTCACTTAGGGATTGTCGGTCTCTATTACGGAGGGATTGGCCGTGTTCACGCCCTTTAAAAAAAAGGTTTTGCGCAGTTTCCCTTGTTAAGTTCGTCAAAGGAAGGATTTTCAACTTCCAAGTTGAAATACACTTAAGCTCGACCGGCGAAACCGGCGAAACCAGCAGATATTAGCCATTTTAGAGTCCCATGGGAATTGGGCTTCGCTTCAAGAGTTGATTATTTTGGGATTCATTCTAATTTTTCATCTTTGACAGGTAATCCTACTGATTTAAGGCAACTTATAGTTTCGATTGAGTAGCCGCAGATCAAATAGATTACTAACTAATCAACTTATAACAGTTCGATATATTTTAACTTTTTTCATTTGTGGTATAGTTGTGGCCCATAGGATCTAATGAACTTCATGGACTGGATATGCTTCTCTCTCTCTCTCTCTCTCTCTCTCTCTCTCTCTCTCTCCAAAGGTTCTCACGACTTTACGGAAAGAGCCATGGCTTATCTAGTCATCCATCAATCTTGGCCTGGGACTCCCACCAAAAGAATTAACGTTGAAGATTATTAATTAGCAATTAAGCACTTAATCTATACTATAACCAACCTTCTGTAGAAAAACTGAACCACATAAAGGTTATATAGGCAAAAAATTATAGGAAAGGTACATTTACAATAATATTAACTATTCACGAATTCTAAAATGTATTATTTATTTTTACAAAAGAGAAACATTCTATGGATTCCGAGGCATATTACTAATAAATAAATAAACTTCGAAATTTCATCTCCACCGCAATATGCGGCGAAGATGGATTTGAGTAAAGGTGTGTCCGGAAATAAATTATGATGTGGATAAATCACGGATCACCAAGATGCCGGCTTTTTGGAGAAACTGAGTAGTTAAATCTTAATGAATTATGGGAATCATTTCTAATATTTTTATAAGCCTTTAGTGATAGTTAAAAGTGTGATTGATGTTGTTTGGCTAGAATTATCACCTAAAGGGGGGTGAATAGGTGATTATGATCAAACTTGATAAAATAATGCGGGAATAAACTTTTCATGTTTGATAGGAGCAGATATAGTTAACAGAACCATGTACTGCTTCTACTATATAGTAAATAGAGGCGAGTAGAGACAATGCACAATATATTATAGTGGTTTGGCTTTTGGTAAGCCTATTTCCACTCTCACACACTAACAGCTTATTGGTTGGATTCCACTAAGTAATCAAATGAGAGATTACAGAAAGATGTGACGATTTGATCACAAGCGCTTCAACAGAAGCAAGTGCTGCTTCTACCAAGACTATCTCACTCTACATACTTAAACTCTGTATTACACCTCTCACAAGATTTCGAGTAAACGCTCAAATAGACAATTTAGAACAAGTGCACCTCTCTTGAATAAGAATGATGATCTCTTGATCTCTCGTACTTCTCTTCGAACTTTGTGCTCCTTATATACTCCTCGTCTCCAAGCTTCCCGTTGGATAGAACCACACCGAGGATAAATCTTCAAAAACTAGCCGTTGGTTGATTGATATAGTCGGATCACGTAGCCGTTGAAGTAGAAAGGATTAGAGATTTAGGAGGATTTGCTCGCTCATACAATCGAATCCTAGAATCCTTAAATCAACCTTCTAACAAAGGAAATTATCTACGGGGTGATTGTCAATCAATCAAGAGTCATCATATGGAAAGTATATGAGAATATATTTGTGATTTTTGGACAATCAATTTAATTTAGAGACGCAATTCTAACCAGATAATTGACCGTTAGTGAGGGAAATTTAATTTGCTAAAATAAGCAAGAATAAGATTGAATAATCAATGAGGATTAATCAAAGATCGAAATACATCTCGTCAAGAATCTCGTATAAGTCTGCCTCTACCCATGAATCCCGCTTCTATCAGAATAAAAGCGTTAAGCATATTAAGTACAAAAGGCATAAAGATATCTTTGTAGTAAATCCTCAAAGTATAAATTAAAGTCTTTTCAACAAAGTATGGTAGTTTTGTTTCCTTCAAAATCAAATATAATTTCTCAACAATCTTCCCCTATTTTGATGGAGACAAAACATTTCAAGCATGATAAAACTTTGAAAAGAATTTGAGATAAAATACTTGTGTAAAAAAGATTTTAACAATCCAGCATGAAAACACAAGTACGATAGCATAAGCATGAAGTAATTGAAAGTTCAAACTGCAATGCCTCTGCTTGAACCTCTTTGCTCTTCTCCCCCATTTTGTCAACATCACAAATGAGCATCAATAAATGATATAAGAAATATAACCATCCAATACCCATCATGTATTATTTAATATGGATAAACAAAGCAGCCACATAGTCCAAGCCAAAAACAATCGCAAACCATCACCCCAACAGAAATAACCACACGAAATTCATTAAAAACAATTGAAATGGAATGAAGTTCTTTTGAAAGACTTAAGAGGGTGGTGCTGAGGTTGAAGGTTGGTTGGTCAAGAGTCCATGAGATCGAACACCTCTGTCAGAATCTGAATCTTCTTAGCCAGAGTCAATAGTTGCGAACTGAACATCATCATATCAGAGGACACATGATTCTGAGTTTTGTTGATACATCTTTGGTGGTTGCTTCCAACTGATGAATACACATTTGTAGGGTCTCAACCTCTGTATAGAGCTCAACGCGAAGGAGTTGAATCTGTCCTTTGATACCTTCTTGTCCCTCCTTAAGTTCTTTCAGCAGAGCCACCGGATTAGATTGTCCTGTCTGAACACCAGCTGACTCCCCCTAAGTTTCTGCATCATTCAAAATTCCAGTGAAGTCCATATGATCTCCTGCTTCTAGATCATAATCTTCTCCTGCACTATCATCTCTATGCTCCATTAACATGCTTTTATATTCCTCTACTCTCTCTCTCTCTCTCTCTCTCTCTCGTATTCTTCCTTTTCAAAGTTCTTCCTCAGATTTTGTCTGCTTCGACTTTGGCTTATGGTTCTTTTCTCGCAGTTTCTTCTATTCTCGTTGCTTCCTCTGCCAATGTTCTGGGAGCTTTAGCTTGAGCTTCTGCTTTAGTCTTAGCCTTCATTTGCGAGGAAGGAGATGTGATTTGGGACCGGTTTTGGGTGCCATTGACAGTTTTGAGATGATTTAGAAAGAAAAAGTTTGAAACTTTGAACACGAGGGAAAAAGAAAAGTTTTTGAAAAAAGAAAACTGTAATTAAGGCAGTTTTTGAACAATTTTTGAACAATTTTTGAAAATGCCCGAAAAATCAGGAATTTGAAATAAAATTGCAACGGGTAGTTATTTTTGGAAAGAATATTTCACAAAATAAAATCATATAATCAAATCATACAAAACAATTAGACAACTAAAGATATTCGAACAAGACTTAGAATCGTACCTGATTTCTTTCTAAAATTAAATTTTTGAACAAGTTATTTTACTTACTGATTATTTTACTAGTAATAGAGTCATTTGCCTTTGATAGAACTATGGTAGAACCACCTGTCTACATTTGTTCAATTTCTCACAAAGGATTAGTAATACCAAGTTCATTTCGAATGAATTCAAATGGACTTTTCTCAAGAGGCTTTGCAAAGATATTAGCTAATTGATTTTTGGAATCAATAAGTTGAACATGAATAACTTTATTTTGCACATGATCACGAATAAAATGATGTTTAATTCCGATGTGCTAAGCTCTTGAGTGAAGAATAGGATTCTTCGTCAGATTGATGGCGTTGGTATTATCACATTTGATTTCCACACTTGATTCCTCAATGCCAAAGTCGCTTAGTTGTTGCTTCATCCATAGTATTTGTGCATAGCAACTTCCAAGTGCAACGTTCGACCAAAAAAAAAAAAAAAAAAAACTTCCAAGTGCAACGTACTTTGCTTCTGCTGTTGATAGAGCCACTGTACTCTGTTTCTTAGAGAACCACGAAACTAACATATTGCCCATTAATTGGCATGTTCCTGATGTGTTCTTTCTATCAACACGACAGCTAGCAAAGCCAGCGTTAGAGTATCCAATAAGAATAAAATTTGACCCTTTGGGATACCATAAACCAAGTGTAGGATATGTGCTAATATATTTAATCATTCTCTTAACAGCCGCAAGATGTGACTCTTTTGGATTAGACTGAAATCGAGCACACATGCAAACACTAAAGAGAATCTCTGGTCTAGAGGCAGTAAGATAGAGTAGTGATCCTATCATACTCCTATAGAGCTTTTGATCAACCTATTTACCATTCTTGTCTTTGTCAAGCTTGGAAGAGTGAGACATAGGTGTCCCTCTCTTTTTGCAGTTTTCATGTCCAAACTTCTTGACAAGTTCCTTTGCGTACTTTTCTTGATTTATGAAAGTATCATCTTTGCATTGCTTCACTTGAAGTCCAAGGAAGAAATTTAATTTTCCCAACATACTCATCTCAAACTCACTTTTCATAATCTGTGAGAACTCCTTGCATGAATATTCATTAGAAGAACCAAAGATTATACCATCTACATAAATTTGAAGGAGAAGAATATCTTTACCTTTCTTCTTGATGAAAAGAGTAGTATCTACCTTACCTTTTTCAAAGCCATTCTCAATTAGAAAGTTGCTAAGCCTTTCATACCATGCACGAGGTGCTTGTTTGAGTCCGTATAAGGCTTTGTTCAACTTGTAGACATGATCAGGTTTCTTTGGATCTTCGAAGCCAAGAGGTTGTTCAACGTATACTTCCTCTTTGATATATCCATTAAGGAAGGCACTCTCGACGTCCATCTGAAACAGTTTAAAGCCACAGAAGCATGCATAAGCAAATAATAATAGCCTAATGGCTTCTAACTTGGCTACCGGTGTGTATGTCTCGTCATAGTTGATCCTTTCTTCCTGTGAGTAGCCTTTTACGACCAGCCTTGTCTTGTTCCTTGTGACTCTGCCTTTATTGTCAAGTTTGTTTCTGAAAACCCAATTTGCTCCTATGATAGGATGATCCTTTGGTCTCGGCTCAAGTTCCCAAACCTAATTCACTTTGAATTGATATAACTCTTCTTGCATAGCCTCTATCCAATTTTCAATAGATAGAGCTTTAGAGACATCCTTTGGTTCTATCTCAGAAATGAGAGCTAAGGTGTTCATCATTTCTTTGAAATGAGAACGAGTCTTGATTCCTTCTTTTAGATTGCCAAGAACGAGTTCCTTCGGATGACTAGATTTATGCTTCCAGTTGTGATCAAAGTTTTTGTCTTGAAGATCATTTGAGTTGGTTGAACCGGGTGGATCTTTGATAGAGTCATGTTGAGTAGAGTCATCAACTTGAGTAGAGTCAGACTGGTCAGGCTTTTCAAGATCTTGAGTGCCATCACTTGCTGGAGTGTGTCTTGGTTTAGCCTCTTCTTCAACGTTGTAGATGACGCAATTCTCATCAAATTTCTCGTTCATTGAATCTTCCACAGTGCGAGAATTCTTGTTAAAGATCCTGTAGGCTTTGCTTGTTGTAGAGTATCCAAGGAATATGGCCTTATCTGATATCTCATCAGACTTACTAGGACGATCATTTGCATTATTAAGTACAAAGCATTTGCATCCAAAGATTTTGAAATATGAAATGTTTGGCTTCCTACCTTTATAAAGCTCATATGGGGTTTTATTGAGAACAGGTCTAAGAATGACATGATTGATGAGATAACAAGCAGTTGATATTGCTTCTGCCAAAAATAAGAGGGAATTTTGCTCTCAATCAACAATGTTCTTGGCATTTCTTGTAAGGAACGATTTTTCCTTTCTACAACTCCATTTTGCTCTGGAGTATAGTGAGTCGAAAAATTATGCTGAAAACCATTTTCAATTCAAAAGTCTGAAAAACTTTGATTTTCAAACTCTCCCCCATGATATGTTTTAACGCAAGATATAGTGTAACCTTTTTCATTTTGAACCATCTTTGCAAAAATTGAGAAACAAGTAAAAGCTTCATTTTTGTGCGCAAGAAAGTATTCCCATGTAAATCGAGTAAAGTCATCCACAATGACCAAACAATATCTCTTACCACCAAGGCTTTGACTACGAGTAGGTCCAAATATATCCATGTCTAGAACCTGCAAAGCTCTGTTAGTAGAAACGAAATTGATTGGCTTGAAGGAACTTCTTACTTGTTTACCAAGTGTACATGTAGTACACAGTTCAGACTTTTTGTATTTCACACTTGGTAAACCTCGTACAAGCTTTTGGGAAGATAACTTTGCCATTTGTTTGAAGCTAATGTTCCCTATCTTTCTATGCCAAAGATTTGATTCTTCTTTGATAGAGACAAGGCACCCGATCTCTTCTGAATCTACATCTAATAAATAGATGTTTTCATGTCTTTTTCCAGAGAACGTTTGAGTTTTGTAAATGCTTACACCTGTGCATTTATTCTCCTAAAAACAAATCTTAAACCCAATGTCACACAGTTGACTAACACTTATTAAATTGTAATTGAGCCCTTCAACGAGTGAGACATCATTAATGACAAGTTTTCCTATCTTGACTATGCCTCTGCCAATGATTCTGCCTTTGTTATTGCCTTCGAAAGACACCCTTCTACCATTGACGTTGATAAATTCTAAGAACTTGCTTGAATCTCTTGTCATATGTCTTGAGCAGCTACTGTTTAGGTACCACTTGTTTTTCCTTTTCTTTGGTACCTATAGAGAATGGATAGTTTCACGCTTTGTTTGGTACCCAGATTTTCTTGGGTCCTTTAACGTTAGTTGACTTTGCCATTCTTAAAATAATTCCTTTGGCTGGTCTCCAAACCTTGGGACAATCATTCTTGAAATGATTTGCGTCACCACAGTTTGAACACTTAAAGAATTCACGACCAATAGGTTTTACAAATTATTTTCGAAACTAATTTCTATAAGATACTTTTGAAGGCCTTTGTCTTAATCTCTCGTTTGCCTTCGTAATATAGTTTCCTTTTCAAGACCAAGACCACACTTGTTATAGTATGTAACTTGGATAGAGGGAATATGTTCCAAGGTCTTTGAACTGAGAGAATTTTTTTTGCAAATGGCTGAAGTCTCCTTTTTGTAAGATTCATTTTCTTTTAAAAGTAAATCACGGTTTTCTTGAATCACCAAGAATTCCTTTTTGAGGAGATCACGATTTTCTCGTGTTTCCAAAATTTCTTTCTTGAGTAAATCATGATTTTCTTTCAAATCATAAAATTCCTTTTGGAGAAACTCAATCTTTTCATTTTTTCAAATATCCCGTTGTCTTAATCTAGAATTCTCCTTTTTCAACTCAGAGATTTTCTTAAGGGAAGATCTATAGTCCGAACATTACTCATTGATATAATCAGAAACTTCGTCTGGGATTTCAGGTAAACTTACCTCCTTTTAATCTTTAGAATCTGATTTGGCTATCAAGCATATGTTGGCACAATCCTCCTCATCACTGTCTTCACACTCCGTGTCGCTCCATGTCTAAGCTTTTAAAGCTTTCTTCTTCTTTTCACATTTTCCTTTGTTTTTCTTCAGGAGTGGACAATTGGGCTTGATATGTCCTCATTTCCTGCACTCAAAACAAATTACTTCCTTACCTTCTTCCTTGTCGGTAGAGGATTTCTCGGGTTGCTTGAATTAACGTCTTCCTTTGAAGTTTCTTCCTCTTCTAGCCATTCTTCTAAATTTTCTTACCATCAAGGCTAGTTCTTCATCTCCTCGTCTTCCTCCGAATCTACATCAAAATCATATACTTTTGATTTTAAAGCAATTTCCTTTTTACCTTTGGAATCATCCTCATCATTCAGACGTTCGGATTCATAGGACATCAAGGTTCCAACGAGTTCATCAACTGATAGAGGCGATATACTTGAGGGATTGAGGTCTTGATGTTGTTCCACTCTTTTGTGAGTCTTTGAGAGATTTCCTTTCCATAATAAGTCAATCCATTGACAATATCAGTGAACCTGTTAATCATGTCAGTAACAGACTCATCAGATTTCATTTTGAAGGATTCATATTTTCCAAGAAAAATATTTATCTTTGTTTCTTTGACTCTGTCAGTTCCTTCGTGAGTGACTTGAAAACTATCCCATATCTCCTTCGCTATTTCACAAGAACACACACGATTATACAGAGCTGGAGATAAAGCACAATAAAAAGAGTAAATAGCTTTTGAATCTAAAGCTTCTCTTTTAGAGAGCTCCGTTCGATTGATTGTTTTCTGTTCTCATGTAACTTCCTTCTTTGATGTTGAGGCCGTTGGATTTGGTCCATTTTGCACGTCGGATCAGTTGACTTGATGAAAGCTTTCATTTTGTTTTTCCAAATGTTGTAGTCTTTTCCATCAAAGTATGGAGGTCTGGTGTTGCTTTGACCTTCCACTATACCTGCTCCAAGAATGCTAGCCATTGAAGATCGTTACCGTAGAGGTATACACTTCAGATAACAAGCCTTAGGCTCTGATACCAATTTTTGTTTGGCTAGAACTATCACCTAGATGGGGTGAATAGGTGATTATGATCAAACTTGATAACATAATGCAAAAATAAAATGTTCATATTTGATAGGAGTGGATATAGTTAACAGAACCATGCAGTGCTCCTACCAGACAGTAAATAGAGGTGAGTATAGAGTAGAAGACAATGCAAAAAAGATTATAGTGGTTCGGATTTTGGTAAGCCTATGAGAGATTATAGTGGTTCCCACACTAACAACTTACTGGCTGGATTCTACTAAGTAATTAAATGAGAGATTACAGAAAGTTGTGATGACTTGATCACAAGCGCTTCAACAGAAGTGAGTGCTGCCTCTACTAAGGCTATCTCACTCTACACACTTAAACTCTGTATTACACCTCTCACAAGATTTCGAGTAAACGCTCAAGTAGACAATTTAGAACAAGTGCAGCTCTCTTGAATAAGGATGATGATCTCTTGATCTCTTGTACTTCTCTTCGAACTTTGTGTTCCTTATATACTCATCGTCTCCAAGCTCCCCATTGGATAGAACCACATCGAGGATCAATCTCCAAAAACTAGCCGTTGGTTGATTGATGCAGTAGGATCACATAGCTGTTAAAGTAGAAAGGATCAGAGATTTAGGAGGATCTGCTCGCCCATGCAATCAAATCCTAGAATCCTTAAATCAAGCTTCTAACAAAGGAAATTATCTACAGGGTGATTGCCAATCAATCAAGAGTCCTCATATGGAAAGTTCATGAGAATATCTTTGTGATTATTGGACAATCAATTTAACTTAGAAACGCAATCATAATCAGATAATTAATCGTTATTGAGGGAAATTTAATCTGCTAAAATAAGCAAGAATTAGATTGAATGATCGATGAGGATTAATTTAAGATCGAAATACATCTTGTCAAGAATCTTGTATGAGTCTGCCTCTGTCCATGAATCTTGCTTCTATTAGATAAAAGCGTTAAGCGTATTAAGTACAAAAGGCATAGAGATATATTTGTAGTAAATCCTCAAGGTATAAATCAAAGTCTTTTCAACACAGTATGGTAATTTTGTTTCCTTCAAAATCAAATATAATTTCTATCTATCTGTCTGTCTGTTTCTCTCTCTCTCTCCATTATCTTAAACTCAGCGAATCTTAACACTTAAGTTTTCACCTTTTCTTTTCTTTGATTTTTGGGTTAAACAACACCCGAACGTCTTCGCCTTTTCCTTGCCCTTTACCGTTTTCGCTTGGTAGCTGATTGTGTACGGTGACGCTCCGAATTTCTCTCTGCATTCGCGTGATTCCATGGCGATGTGGTTCTCTATAAGTTCATTGTGATTCTTGGGTTAACCCAGTTGGTTTTGTTACGTGCATCCGTTGGCGATGGGCGGGGTCAACGGTTGGCGGGCGGAGGGTACGGGCTGTGACGACCTAAATTTCTAACCGGATGGATTAAAGAGCGGATTGGTCAATGTCGAGGTTAAGTTTTTGGTAATTATGAATTGGGGGATTAAATTTAGGTGTGGCGAATTATTAGACTTCGGCGAAGTAACGGGTGCGATGGAAATGCAAATCATGGACCGTTATCTAACGATAGTCGTTTTGGTCCTCAACAAAGTGATTCGCGCTAGGAGTAATTCGCAGATTGAGTGCGAACCTCGCTCAAGAACCCACCGGCCCTTTTGCACCCCCACTATATAAGGCCCTACTCATTCTCTCACCTCACTCTCACCCCACCCCTTCGTGGACAACCCTCTCCCGAGCACACCCTCTCCCTCCCTCGGTGACTCCGCCCGACGCCGCGCCTCCTTCCTCCCCTTGCCCGAGCTTGCTACAACGGTAATGGCAGCAACACATCGGGCTCTCAAGCCTCGACGTCGGTCTATCTCGTTGTCTCGTCAGCCGCACTCTCACTTCCTCTCGGTGCCGTGCGACGCCAATCGTGGGGGTGGAAGCCGAGCTTCATTTCGCGGCGATTCAACCTCTGTCTTCTTCGAACCTCAATCTAAGGCAAGTCATACTTTTATCCTAACTACTAGCCTATCTGGTATCCATTTGTTTAGCACGAGTTGACGAGACGAAAAATGGGTATATTCAAGAGGATTTCGGTTTGCACGGTGGGAGGAGAGTCAATGCATGTCGGTTTTGATGGTTGGGTATACTCTTGGGTCTATGGGTGGCTAGAAACCAAGGGCTGATTGCTCGGATAGTCGTCGAATTAATTGAATTGGGAGCACTCGCGTAAAGGGTTGCTCAGCCGTGAGTTTAGGTGAGGGAGTCGTCGTCCAATTTTGTGTGTACATCGCCCACTTGCTAAGGCTTAGTTTATGTAGCTTGAACATTTTGGGTTTAGGGCTGAACGAGTGAACATATTGCTTGACAGGGGAAAATTAAGGATGGAGCTGCAAAGGCAATTGACCGTGGGTAGTGGAAAGGAGTCTTAAGAAGACAGCGGTAACTTGCAAGATCAATTTAGTGTAGGTTGAGTTCGGGAACCAAGGGAGGCTCTGGCCATAAGCTTTGAGAAAGCTCTATAGGGGCTAAACAATTTGATTACTGACTTCATGCGATGCTTGACCAAGAGTGATTTATTGCCTGCGCCTTGTGACTTTAGTTTTATGAACCTTAGTAGCTGTTGCTTTTGACTTCCGTTTAAATGAATGGATTGTTAGGTAGTTTAGTCATTCGGCTAGAAGTATTTACTTGATGAGTTATATGCTCACTCTTCGTGGATGTCACTAAAACGATGTCACTATTTTTAGTTGATAGTTATGCCGATCTCTCCTGTGGCCCCTTCGACCCATTACGGTACTCCCTTGAGTTATTCCGTTTTCTAGGAGGAGTATGAGCTACATGATTACCCTTCTTTTCGTTCCTCAAGCGCTTGGTGGTGATGCTGATAGATATAGGGTTGTATGATGAGTTGATACCACTCCGTTTCATATCAGTTTATATAATATTATCAGGCCAACTCTTTGGTCCTTTGCCTTACTCATCTTCTGGAGCTGATGGGAGCAGCAGCAGCGACGGTGGCGAGGAGTCGACGATGGAGAACTAGTTAGAGTGGTAGGTGTACAGTAGACTTTTGACTCGAGATGACAGGGAAGCTACTTTTTGATGTGGCCGTGGGACGATGTTAGGGCATCAATGGAGCACGCCATATGTGGGTGGGGAGGATGGGAGCTGTTACCTTTTTGACTGTCTCCAGTAGTTTGTTCTCTTTTGATTTGAAAAGGATGTACTAAATGCTTATTATATAAATAATGTAAGTATTTTCTAATATGCATAGTGATTTTACTATTTACTGTAAGCTTGTAAGTGAACCCTAAGATGCCGTATTGGCATCGCCTATTTTGTGTTAGGCTTCCGCATGTGCCCTCTCTTATATACGTAATAACAGATTAAAACAGATAGCGCGATTAGCAAGGAAGGTGGTGGACTGGGATGTCGCCGTTACATGGGTGGCGTCGCGGCTGGCGGCGGCGGCCGATTGTGGGTAGCGATGGGCTTTGACGGGTGGCGGCGGTGGCGAGCAGTGGTAGCGGGTGGCAGCGGTGGGCGGCCGGTGGCTGTGGCGGACGGTTGTGGGCAGCAGAGGCGGCGTTCCAAAACAGTTTTAGTTTTTTTAGTTTTATTTTTTTTCGTTGTTTTACTTATAAATAAATAAAAAATTGATGCCTATTTACAAGTGATGCTTGAAAAGTTGCATGTAGGGGTGACCGGTTCCCGGTCCTGTCCGGTTCCCCCTAAAGAACCGCGGACCAGACTGAGGCGCCTGGTTCCCGAACGATCCAATGGAACTGGTAAAATGTCCAATAATTGAGGAAAAAGAACACCAAATGAAGCAACAAGCCCAATTTTCATACAATCTCATTTCATTTGGCCTCACGATATGGTGATTTGCGAATTAATAAATCGCAATGTGAGTAGAGAAATCATAGGAGCAACAATTGAATAAAGAGAAAGAACAAGGTAAGGACAAAACAAAATTCAAAAATTTTAAAAAATAATTAAAATCGACTGGTTCAGTCTGGGCGATCTGGTCTGATTGACATGGACAATTTCTGATAATATTGTAATATTTTTATGGTATTTTTACTTTTTTATTGATTTTTTTATTTTCTTTTTCTTTCTTTTTCTTTTTTTTCCTTCCATTTCTTCTTCCTCCAGCTGATCGCCAAGGTTCGGTGACTGGTCAGAGGCGAGGGCTTAGTGAGGTTCGACCTTACCGTCACTAGACGAGGCTCGCCCTTGCTAGTGGCTAGACAATGCGAGCTTCGCCAAAGGCTAATGAGGTCGACCTCGCCGGACCTCGATGATCAGCTACAGGAAGAAGAAAGGGAAGAAAAAAAGAGAAAGAAAATAAATAAATTTAAAAAATTATAAAAAATTATTGAAATTAGTCAGTGTAATCGATTTCTGGTCAAAATTAGCCGGATGGACTGAATTGGCACAAATGCAAAAAATTTAGGACTCAATTGACCAAAAGAAAAAGAAAAAGAGTTTAGACTGAATTGGCATAATTGCAATAAGTTTAGGACTTTTTTGGTATTTTTCCCGCTAGGAAAACTGATAGTTGAACCTAGCCGAAGCCAGTGTTGTGTTAGCGTCGGGGCAGGCGGGAGTTCACGGCAGGTCAAATGATTCACTCGGTAAACGAGTAGAAAAATGCCCAGTCGATGAAGAGATTTAATATACTCTTATGGAGGGTTTAACTACCCTACATCTATTTAAATGTACATAATTTAAGAGCTCTAAACTTTCCAAAACGCTACTCGATAAGAAGGATATGCTGCCAAGGAATGACAATGACTCACCGTGGCACTAATTACTTGGATGTAGTAAAATCACCCTTATTATGCACCTCTCTAATTGAAGCTCTTGACTAAAAATATTGGACACCTCCACTTTATGCCGATGCCCAATGTCTGATTACTTTTTCCTATAATGAATGATTAATAAAAAATTGTTGATTAAACAATAATAAAGAAGGATTAAGATACAACCTGCATCAGAAGGTTCCTAACCCAAAAAAAGAAAACCATGCAGGTCATATGTAGTCCTTTTTTTAGTTATTATAATCCATCATTGCCACAATTCAACTATCGAAACTCGCAGTACTGGTCCATCCACTATGGTTATTCTATTGTCTTAGGCAAGCCAATGATACGGAAACACCCAAAAATCTCCACCTTTTGCTAGCTACTGCTTCATTTTCGTTACGTGATAATCTTCCTGACTTATGACAAAAGAATCTTGGACCTAACTAAGTCCTTAAAATGCTTCATCTGAGACTCATTCGAATCTCGAGATCCCTTAGATGTAAAGCAAGAAGAGGGTATTTCCCGCCATCACAGAACAAAAAGATATGATAGGGAATAGGGGTGCAGGGCGTGCGGGCATTGGCACGCTAAAATAAGGACCGCATTCAGGCAGCCCGCCGGATTACTGGACAGGCGCTGAAGGCCCCTATAGAAGCGAAAGCTCCTTTCTTTGGTGAGGTAACCTTTCAACCACACCAAGGATCCAAATAAGCCCATGGTTGAAAGGTAACCTTTTGCCAGCTACCACTTCATCTTCGTTACATGATAATCTTCCTGACTTATGACAAAAGAATCTTGGACCTAAGTGTTAGGATTCGGCGCACAACCACAGTGAAATAAAGTGTAAAAAATGAGAAAGAGAAACGAGACACGAGATTTTATCATGGTTCACCCTTAAATTAGGGTTACGTCTAGTAGAGAATTCCACTATAATTAGCACATCGCACCTCTCGTTACATCACTCAATTACAAGCAAAAAATAGTATATATAATAGTAGTCATTCATGGGCGCAAGCCCATTACCAATGAAAAAATATGAGTTGGACCCTGTTGACACCTAAATTTTGACTATTCTTTTTAGTCATTTAATTCTTACATAAAAATTAGAACTAACCTTAGTTCTTGCAAAAAAATAATCAAATCATTTTGTTTTAGCATCTATGCATTGCATTAGCATTCATTTGGGCCAGCAGTGAAAAATTGAGCTTAAATTGACAAGCGATTTGGACTATCAGCCCATCCCTATTTTCGACAATTAAGGGAAAGGGTGTGCCGAATTTACCAAGGCTAATGGGGTCTATTTTGAGCTTAATTCAGTCCATATAATGATTAATTTGGGAAAAAGGCTTAATAGAAATGCACATTTAGTTAGAAAAAAGCTTAATTGGAGCCCAAAATTGCGCGAATGAACCCATAAGTAAAAGGAAAATTCGGCTAAGCCCATCCATGGTGTTTGCTGAAATTTCTAAGGGTGTTGGACCTATTTTTAGATTTAATTTAACCCATTATTCAAACAAGACCTTTATTTAATTAGTATTTAATTAATTAAAGTCCGATTTGAGCCCGAAAATGCGCATTATAGCCCACAAGGAGATAAAAAATTCGGCTAGCCCATTATACACCCCTTATGGCCGAAAATTGCAAAGAGTTTGAAGGAAATTGGACTCTTTAAGGTTTAAATTAAATTCTGAATTTTTCAAACTAAGAATCCTACATCGACTAGCATTAGCAACCCTAATGCTTATAAATAGAACCTTATAGCCTAGGGTTATTTATTCACACTCATTCAGAAAATTCAGAGCAAGTTTGGAGCATTCAAGGAATTCGAGAGCTTCCCCGAGGTCAAGATTCTCCTCTCACGCACGGCCGAAGTTCCCTTAGCTGCTGCTGCTGCTGCTCTGCTTGCATCGCCGTCCGACACCTCAACCAGCCACCTCGGCCAGTCCTTGACTCTACTAGCCGATGCTGCTGATCGCTGCCCAACACCACCGTTCCACCGCCCGCACAGTCCGCCCGTCCGAAGCTGTCTCGAGCTACTGATCAGCCACTGTTTCGTGGTTGATCAGCCCCGTTTTCAATCGTTACTCGAAGTCCAACGTAGCTACTGTTTTGTATTAGAAACTCTGCTACACGGGGACAATTTTTGCTGCTAATCGAGTCCAAAAGGTGCTGTTTTTTGCTACTATCTTTGATTGATCAAGTGCAGAATTTTGGTCGGAAAAAAGGTGATTTATTTAGTTTTTGAATTGCAAAATATGTCATTGTTGGGCTGGAATCTTGCACATTGTTCATATATTTCTCTGAATTTATATGTTTGCAATCAAAACTTAAGAAAAACCTACAGTTTTGATTAAAAAGAAAGAATTTTTGGGTTGTTTATCAAAGTTCGAATGACCTTAGGGTTATTGCACCTTGTTGTGCCATCTTCATCCAACTCAATGCAACCAGTCGCTTTGCGCCGCTTAGCCACCGTGAGTCGGATGAGCCATGGTACAACTCATGTGTGCCCTAGGCCGTTTGTTATTTGATCGATAACTTGATTCTCAAATTTTGGCAAAAAACCGAAAATTGAAAGATTTGCACAAAAAATTCTAATTTTTGAGAAGGTTCGATTTGATAAACTTTGTTAATTACCATGCATATTCTTCGAGAATTGAAAAATTTGATTGGAACATATCTTTTCCCAAAATTTGCGGATTATTTGACATGTTTTTCAAGAATAAATTGAACAAATTGCACACTTTCGGAAAGAAACGAATTTTTCGACACAAGGCTAAATTAGCCTATGGATTTTTCGGCACATCCATTTAATTTTCGAAATAATTCATGCCATGGAGTGATTTTTGTTTTAGTTGTTATTTTTAGCATGTTTGATTGTCTTTGCATATTTCATGTTTATTTTCATCATGTTCATGCATATGTGATGGTTTGATTTTTTGTGCTATGTCAAAGTTTGCACATTAATAAACAATCACGCTCATATTACATGCTCCCCTTTGTGCCTTGTCCCTCGGAATACGCACATTAATGTACCAATTTGACTTCTATTTTGAAGTGTAATTGTGCCCGTACGTGTGAATTGTACATGAAACCCTCGATTTTGAGGGGCGGATTGATAGTTCCAAATAGAATTTAATGGTTTGCCCTATATATGTAGGGGTGACGGTAATTCTATATTCAATTCGATTTCCGGCTCTAATGTAAGGGCACATTACGAATTAAATAGGAACTTTCAGAATTTAAGGTGTATTATGGGCAAAATTATTTATTTTTGTTCAAATTTGGTGTTTTTCCATTTTAATTAAATTCCTAAAAAATACCAAAGAGATGACACATTTTTCTTAAGGTAAATCACATTTTTTTCATACTTCTCATGTCAAAAATAACATTTAATATAAGTTGGGACTTTGAGAAATCAATTTCTTAAGTTATGATGAATGTTATTCACTTTTAGGGTTTACCTTTATTTTTCATAAATCCGAAAATTCATAAAAGTAAAAAAAATATTATTTGCATTGCATAGCATATTGTTTAGAATCATATTTGTCATGTCATGCACGTCATTCATGCATATTTTGCCATGTCATATAGGTTAGTTGCATTAGCATTGCATTTAAAAAAGAGAAAACACCTAAAAATTAAATTCACCACCAAATCAAGGATTTTCATGGAAATTGGTATCGAAAGGGCATTTAATTGGAAAATTAATGTAATCAAGTCCCCGAACACTTAATCTTTGATTTGTAAAAATAAAATAGTTCTCCTGTTATTTTATTTAGGTTTTCAATCAACCTACCAAAAATAATTAGTGGCGACTTCAAGATAAATCTTTGCACGAAATTAAACCTAAGTTGCGAATTGATAGGGCTTGGGAGAGTCCGAATTAGGTTAGTCAAATAATTAACCTAATAATTCATTAACCAAAGATTTTTTCCCGAATTTTAGGTCGCGACAGACCCACATGCCTTCCTGTCGATGGGGAGTATGAACCACACCCCAACACAAAGTAAGTCCTTAAACTGCTTCACTGCAGACTCATCCGGACCTCGAGATCCCTTAGACGTAAAGCTTCCCCGCCATCAGGGAAGAAAAAGATAAGATAGAGGTGCAGGGCATACGGGCACCGATACGTTAAAATAAGGACAGCATCCAGACAAGCTGCCGGATTATTGGACAAGCGCTAGAGGCCCCTATAGGAGCGAAAGCTCCTTTCTTTGGTGAGGTAACCTTTCAACCACACCAAGGGTCCAAATAAGGCCCCGGTTGAAAGGTAACCTTTTGCTAGCTACTGCTTCATCTTCGTTACATGATAATCTTCATGACTTATGACAAAAGAATCTCGCATATACATATAAAAATTATTAAGAAGTTTCCTGTTAAGTAGCTGATTACAAAGATGTTTATAGTTTCAAATGGGGAAAATTATAAAATCTTAAACCTATTGCAATTATACTAATTCAGTCTAAAACCTTTTATTTTTGCCAATTGAGTTCTAAATATTTTTAAGTTTTGCCAATTGAATCAACCTAACCAATTTTGGCCCGAAATCGCTGACGTGAACATCGGCAGGCGTTGACCTGAACCATTTTTAATAGTATTTTAATATTTTTTGAAAAATTATTTGTTTTTTTTCTATTTTCTTCTATTTTCCTTTACCTTTTCTTGTTGTTGTTGTTGTTGTTGTTGTTGTTGTCTTTTTTTCTTCCCTTCTTCCCTCCGCCGGCCATTGACGAGCCTGGCGTACCTTGGGTGTGACGTCCTGAAAATTCAAGGCTTGTAAAATGAATAATATGGGATTTTCGAAAATTGAGTGACAATTATCGGACGTAGAATTGTTTGTTCTGAAAGGTTTTGAGTAGCCCCTGAAGCGTGTTTAATAGAGTTCGTTTAGTTTCATCGCGCCGTAGCTATTAGCATCGTATTTCTTCGCGCCCGAGCTTAACCCTGATCGAAAATATTTTCAGTCGTCTGAGCCAAATGACCAACCAGACCTGAATTACCAAATTACCGTTTTACCCTAGGATATTATTCATATAAGCTAGATGTCATAAATGCAGATTTGACCGAGGGGCCCACACCAATGCTAGTCAAAATATCTCAAAATCACCTTTTTGACTTTTTGACTTTGGCTAATTACCATTTTACCCCCTCTCTCTTTTTCCCTCTCTCTCTTCCCCAGCCATCGCCGTAGCCTCGCAGTGCCGCCTAGCCACTGCCGCAGCGTCGCCGTGCCGCCGTGAGCTCCGTCGAGCTTGCCGCTGCCCTTCGCGAGCCCGTCGCCCGTCGTCGCTACGAGTCCATCGCTGTCCAGCTGCCATTTCGCCTCGAAACCGTCGCTGTTTGTGGTGGTTTGCCGCTGTCCGCATGTCATCGTTGTCCGCCGCCGTCGTAACCGCGTTCGTGTCGTCGAGCTGAGTCCGCAGACCCGTCGTCGACCGACCGCCACCGCTCGCCGCCGCCGTTGTGAGTTAACCCTTAATCTTTGATTAGGTTATTAATTGCACTTAGGATTAGATTAAATAGTTACCGTAGTTGATTAGTTGGTTACTATAGTTAAATTAGATAGTTACTGTGGTTAGGTTAAATTAAATGTGGTTAGGTTAATTAGTTACTATGGTTAGTTAAATGTTACCGCGGTAGAATAAATAGTTATTATGGTTAGTTGGATTACCATGGTTAGTTGGAATAGGTACCATGGCTAACTGTTTACTTTACTGTGGCTAGATCAGATCGATTTATTAATTGTTGTGGCGATAAATAGCTAGGGCCGGATTAATTGCCTGATAGTATTTACTTATCTTTGATTGCTGATCAGTTAACTGTTGATTGTTTGATTGCTCGAATCTGCTGGTTGATTACTTAGGGCAGAATATCCTGTTTAATTGGAAATGAATATCCGTGTGAGCAATTGTGTGTTTTGAGCATGAAAATGGCTGTTAGCCGAGTTTTGAGCATACTCGTGAGTGTGACTGCATTGGACTAAATGTGAAGTAAGAATTGGCTTGGTTGCCTGGTGTGTATGTGTGGTCACACGATGGTATGACGTCACCCTAAGGTAACTAGGGACATTGGCGGTACCCTTGTTGGTATGGGTTCGTCACCTGGTATGTCCGTACCAACGGGAGTTTTGATGAACATGGCATATTGGATGCACGACAGTTCGTGCCGGCGATGTACAGTCCGGAACCATACGACTGATTGGATACCGGTCGCAGCTTGTGATGGACCGAAGTTCCTTACACGAATCTTGGTATGTCCGCCTTATGGGTCTTGAGGGGCTATCGGTTTTCGTCGCTGAAACGGAGTGGGACGACGTCCGGTCCTGCCGGAAGAGTACTAGCAGTGAGGCTGTACTGTGGCGAGAGTGGAGTATCTCTTATATAATAACTGGAACACGCATGTTGCATAGTGCCTGAGTGCCCGAGTGGTTGACATGTGTTCTGGTTATGTGCTTTGGCCTGTTGTTTATTGATTGCCATGTGATATCTGTCGTGTGGGCCAAGGCAGGGTAAGTTTGCACGTGATTGTCCGTTGGCCGTTGGGCCGTGCGTTTATTGGGCAGCCTGAGTTGGTGTCCCTTGCCTGCTTTTGGTCTGCTGTGGTTCTTATGTTGCTTGTTTAGACCGCCTGAGTGAATTGACGTCCTAATCGGACTTAGGTGTTGACTCATTGAGATTTATATCTCATTTTTTGTAGTTAATCATTTTACAGGTCCATAAATATGGTGGAGCGCCACATGAGGTTCGGGGTGCCTACCGACCAGTCCGCTCGTATCATTGGTCGTCTGGGTCCAGATTCGGGTTGAGTATGGGAGCAACACATGACGACTGTCTGGGTCGATGAAGGGATAGCCCACTTAGTGGCCCATCTCTTCAAGGCTTGGTTCATGCGTCACGGTGATGATCTCTACGGGCCGATTCGAGGGTTTGAGGGACCCCCGTGTCCGACCCTGATCGTCCGAGCTTGGGATGCTCTAGACTTCGATATGCCAGACGGGGAGGTCGAGGATCCCGAGTCTGATCTGGAGTCTGATCTAGAGGAGTACCCTGATTGGCCTAGTGATGGCAGTCAGTGAGCGTGCGCTGCTGTGGAGGGTTCTTTTTGTGGTAGTTTTGGTGGTAGTAGTTAGCCTCTAGACCTGACCTGGTATGTTTTTGTTGGTCATAGGAAACGGCCCTGAAGATAGGCTTGTAGATCGGATCGTTTCCCATTGGGCTAACTGTATATAAATAAAATGGTTGTGCTTTTGTGGTTTGTTTTATCTCCTGCTGTCTATCCCTGTTTTTATTATTGTATGGGGTTCTATGTTGTTTTCGCTTGTGCTTAATCGAAGATAAAAAGAAATGGGTCGATGACATGCTTGGGATGTTATCCTTTGACCTGATGTTTGGAAGGGTTGTCGCATGCCTGAGGGTCGGGACGTGACATTGGGCAAGGGACGCTTGGGCCTGGGCCGGCGAGGGCTGACCTCACCTGATCGGGCAAGGGAAGAAAAAAAGAAGATAAAAATAAAAAAAGTAAGGAAAATAGAATAAATAAAAAATAAATAAAAAATTTGAAAAACTTAAAATATGATTAAAAGTTATCCACGTCAGTGCCAACCATGCCACGTTAGACGGCTGGCATCCATGTCACCAATTTCATGCCAAAATTGGCCGATTGAACTCAATTGACAAAACGTGAAAATATTTAGAACTCAATTGGCAAAATTAAAAAGTTTAGAACTGAATTAGCAAAACTGCAATAGATTTAGGACTTTTTGGATAATTTTTCCTTTTCAATAATATCGAGTTTTCTAGTATTATATATGTATGACCAATACTAGCAAATTAAAGTACCTCGTGTTAAGTACATAACTCGTAGACAATTATACACATAATCAATGAGAGAGCACTTCATAGGGAGGGAACACTACTTCCTAGGCTTGTCCCGTTGCTAGGGTTTTGGAATATAGAAATCCAGGCCATGGTTAGATTCAATTCATCCTTTTGAATGTGGTTGTGGTAGTGGGGCATCATGGAAATTTTTATTGTAAGTCATCTACTAGGAATATTGAATGTGATGGCTTTGTAGTGTGTTGTATGCTATTTTGCTACTTCTTTCTCAAAGGAAGGGAAAACAAGTGGTTGAATCTAAAGACATAAGAAAAAACTGAAACCCAGGAAAACAATTATTCATTCAGATATGTAAGACTTAGCAATAATTTAATTTCCTATTTAAGATTTCATTGTGTTAGTTTATCTTTTTTCCTAATTCAAACTCGGATTTTCGTAGGATTTTTAGATATAAATATGGGTGCTTTGTTCTCTTGTAAGAAAGCTTACCTTTGAATATAGTGACAGAAGGTTGAGATTATTCTTTATTGCACTTCGAGTGTGCGCGCGCCTGTGTGCGTGTTGTAAGCAAGTTATCGTGCTGCGAATTGCGATAACGTTATATTTATTTTCACTGCGTCAACATCGAACTAATAGTTATTCATGAGAATTCTGTACATTGATCAAGACTGCAAAATTTGTAATCTAGAAAATTACAAGCATGGTTGCAGAAAGTTTCCTTCTATCAGATATGAAGAAAAATATAACCTTAAAAAGAGGGTTGCAAGAAGAGGATTTCCTAAATGGTTAACTACGAAAATATTAATCCCGTCCAAACATGCTTAATTTTGAAGTTGTTTCAGAAGATCATATGTATTAATACTGGTATGATCGCGCACTTAAAAGCTCCAGAAATTCTTCACTGACTATGATGTACCTTTGACATGTACTCACTCACTTCCAAATAATATACATTTTCTTGACATGGTTATCCGATCAGATATCATTAACTTCTTGATATGTGATTCCCACTATAGTTATTATACACATAAAGGGGAAAATCAAATCATAGTCACTATATAATAGGAAAGTTCTCGAAAGAATTTACTTTAACTTTGGAAAAAAGACATATAAAACTATAATTGGCAAATTAAGATGAAAAAGTATCATACACAACTCAAAATCAAAGGATAACGAGTAGGGAAACATCAAAGGAGGACATATATACACAATCAAATTAACCGAGTCATACGTGTACACATCCTAATTTGTGGTTAAAAGGACTGTGAAGTTCTTTCATAGCGAAGCATGTATTATAAAATCGACCTGTTAATGAAACACCTTTATATATTTAGTATAGTTAGACGCCTCGGACGGCGTCGCCTTGGACGCTTCGCACGTACGAGACCGCGTACTTGCCGGTGACCAGCGAGTCCTCGCCAGGCGTCTCCTGCCCTCTCCTCCACCTCGGGTCTCTGAATATGTTGATGTTCATAATTTGTAATCCACGGTCAAAGGCGCGATTGCGAGAAGTTTCCTTCAACCAAAGATTGAGAAAAATATGGCGCTAAGAAGAGAGTTCCAACAGGAGGACTTTCCAAGTTTTAACCCCTTATAATATTAATCACGTCCATTCATACTTAATTTTAGGATTAATACCACAAAAAACTCTAAACTGGTACACTTGTGACAAATTTACCCCAAATTAAATTTTTGACCACCAAAAACCCTAAACTGTTATACCTATGACAAATATATCCCAAACTAATTTTTTAACCACAAAAAATCCCAAACTGGTAAAACCGTGATAAATTTACCTTTCGTTAGTTTTCATTAAATCGGGTTAATACCACGAAACTTGTACACATGTGACAAACGGAAGGAAAAAACCATAAACTGATATACTTGTCAACTGCCACGTGTCATCAAACTCAGCAATTTGATAGTACAATTTAACGGAAATTAATGGAGGTAAATTTTTTTTGTGGTACACATGTCAAGTGCGACGTGTCATCAAACTCAGCAATTTGATAGTAAAATCTAACGGAAGTTAATGGAGGTAAATTTCTCACAGGTGTACCAGTTTTGGATTTTTGGTAGTAAAAAATTTATCACATGTATACTAATTTGGGATTTCTCGTTGCATTCACCCTTTAATTTTATAATTTATGTGAGAAGATCGCATGTATTAGTGTCGATAGGATCGTGCACAGAAAGCTCCTAAAATTCTTCACTCACTATGATGTACCTTTGGAATGTGCTCCCTCACTCCTTCCAAATAATATACATTTTCTTGACATGGTTATCTGATCAGATATCAATATCCTGATCTGTAATTCCCACTATAGTGATCCAGGGAAACTAGAGAGAAGTGCAGATACAACCTCCATCAGATCAGCAGATTGCTAAACCAACAGGAGCAGGTGAAACATGAGGCACACATAAATCCATAATGATTGCTAAATTTTAAACTCAAAAAGCAGATTATGTATGGCAATAATAACCCTAGTGGTGACACCAAAAAGTCTTTATGCTAGAGCCCATTTTAATATGGTGTCTTTGACCCATCAACCCACTTCTGCTTCTCCCTGATTATTATAAAGAAAATGCCGTTTCCCCAAATTTGTGTGTGATTATCCTAATAAGATTGCATTAATTGATGACTTTTTAATAATATTTTCTTAATGACCGATTAATGGCAGTACCCACTTATATATGTTGCTGAACACCAATCAAGGAAAGGGCATGCGCAATAAGGAGCTGATACGTAATTCAGTGAGTACTATCTCCAACTCAGCTTGCATTTGGCATCTTGTGTGAGTGTGAGCAATGACCTCTCAGGTCTCTAGGGGTTATGTGCAGGGAAAATGTTACCGACAGTTTCCAGAATTTTGGCTTAATACGCAACCTTCATCTTTAAACTTTTGATTCATTATAATTTTTGAATTAATTCTAAATATTTAATTAAGTCTCTAAATTTTTAATTTATTCAATCTGATCTCTCAACTGTCAATAACAAAGTCAAATAATTCATTCGATACTATTGATGTGTTTTCATAATTAAATTGTTGCCTAAGTAAACGATCTTTTTAATACTTTTTATATTTTTGGTCTTTATGAATAATGTTGTAATTCCATTTAAGTTTATTTCAATTTATGATCTCTATAATACTTAAAAGTATAACCTCCTTTAGAGTTATATTGAATCCGTAAGATAAAAGTATTGATAACTCTATTAATTTATCTATAGATTCCTCGTACTTATATTGACCTAAATCTTGTCTAACTTTTTAGATAGATAAAACCTTCAAGTTTTTTGTCTTGTATTTTCTTGATTAAATGTAATTAAATATGACAATTAGGAAACTTAAATAGAGGGAATGTCATTACAACTCTAAATGAACTAGAAATCAGAAGCTAAAATATACTTAAAATAGAACTATCATAATACTTATAAGGATCCGACCAAAAAAGAAATAATACTTACAAGGACAAAAAAGGTAAAAAAAAAAAAAGTAATAAAAAGATAGCCACATTCTTTTCGTTGATTTAGGAAATGGACTAAATTAAACAAATTGAAAGTTTAGAGACTAGATTGAACATTTAGGAATAGTTTGGCCATATTGGACGAATTAAAAATTTAAGAATGACGTTACACATTTGGCCAAAATTTAGAGACTAATTACGTCATTCTCCCTTATACATAGACATAAGAAGTTCCAAGAAGACCCCTCAAATTTTGGAATACTACTCTAACACTAGCATATATTATGTCGAATTCATTAAAATACACTTGTGTGATTTTAATGTTTGCTTGATCACTTCTTCTAAAATTATGAAGTTGAGTTAGTGGTTAATGAAGTGAGTCTTGTGTCGATTAGATGTGCAATACAGGTCTAACTTGTTATGCATACGCTATGATTTCTTTCAAACTTATATCATTTTGCATGTCCTTCGCTCATGCCATATTCGATTTCTACGTCATACTGCATTTCTTTCACACATGTCTTATTTGAAATGCCGCGGCAATTTTCTTGTTATTCACTCATGCCATAGTTGATTTTCACGTTACTACGCATGTCAGCTTCTCACGTTATTTTGAATGTCATTCAAACATGTTGAGTTTGGTCGTCTTGCATGTCATATTTGATTACCATTTCATTTGTGCATAATCCATTAGAAATTCACATCACATTGAAATGTCACGCTCAACCATTGCATATTTGATCGTTCGTCACATTCACCCAACTTCTAAGTCGTATCCGATTACTCCATATTCGATTTCAATTCCTCTCGTGTCATATTCGATATCTCCTGTTGTGTCGTGCATCATGCATCACATATTTCAAAATATACGGACACACAATGGAGTTACCCGTTATACAAAATGATGTGATCTTTTTTTTTCTGATTGCATATTGGTCCAAAAATTCTATTTTCGAAAGGAAAATAGCACGATAAATACAAATTATGGCATAATCAGAGAGTCGTGGTATCTTAGCCATTCCCTCGCATAATCAAACTCACAAACCTAAATCTTTGATTAATGTGTATAGACGCGTCATTTTATACAAGTCACCTATATCAGCTTAGATATTCTGGGTATCCAATCAACCGAGATTAGAAATTTCAGGCTTAACATGTATGTATGATGTGATGTATTTTTTTTAAATGACAAATAATAGGATTGACCATGCTTACAATAACCTAGGAAACTACAATTATTCTGCATTTATAAATCCAATTTGAAACAAGATAACGCAAACCATTAAGAAATGCCCTACTGGATGATATATTTCAAAATTTCCCCCTTGCTTATACCATATGATTCATCTGGTTCCAAACAGCAATTGAACTCCAACCTGAGAAGCCCCAAAATTTTGAGAAATTAAGGAATGGTTGGGTTGTCTGATTGGATGTCCTTTTGTGCATCACGCCTCACTCCCCAAAAAGCAATGGCAAATGCGCTTTTCACTGCTCGTCCTGGAGAGTTGAATTGAAATCCCTTTTCTGAATCTTCGATGTGGGGTCTCCGAGAGAGATGATTGGTCGGTTCCCTCAGATTCTACCGATTCTAGGGCATAAAAATTCGATCTTGGTCCCTCACGGCGCTCCAATTTCTTCCCGAGTTTTTATCCCCAAATCAAGACGCCGCCTTCTCTCTGTTCTCCACATCTCTTTTCTCCTTCCCCCTAGCTCTCGCCCTCAGCGTCCTCCCTCTGATTGACGGCGATTGGAAATGCGGACCGACTTTTGATGTGTATTCTGGGCTTCTCTTTCCGGGTATTCTTCGAATTATCTGCTTTCGATTCGTTGGTTTCGCTTTGCTTTTATGTCGTGCAATTCGTTTCGGGTTATGGGTTTGTGGGGTATTTGTTTGGTTCCGCGAATCTGTGCTTATGGAGGAGATGGGGGCATTCTAGGGTTTGCGGGATCGGGTGGTTTTGGTTTGGCTGCGGAGAAAATAGAAGTAAACGGAAAGAAGAAGGAGGTGCATAAACGATGATTTCGATACAAGTATTAATGCTATTGTTAGTTTTGAGTATCTGAGATAAATAGATCTTAGCGAGATTAGCACAAAAATCTTACCTTGGATATTGATTTTCTTCCTAGGTATCTGGTTTTTCTTGGTGCATGTGAGATTAGAAGTTTTTCTTGCGATTTCAAACTCAATAGTACAGTATGAAGAAGTTTCTTGGATAGTGTAGAATATCCCTTGGGCGAATCATGTACCTCAAACTGCGATCTTGTTTAGTTTACCTATTATGGGATCGAGAGTCGGATGCAGGATGAAATTCTTTCTCTTGAACTTCCGTTTTGTCCTGAATCAAACTGAAGGTCATGCAAATGAATCTTTTGGTTTGTTAGTTGTCGTGAGAAATGAAGTTGTGATGTATCTGTAAGACTTGATTTCTGTTTCCAGGGCTGTGGTGATCACAGGATGACGTGTGCTGCTGGATATTCACTGAATCTGATGGATAACCTCTTTCGATATCTCGTGGTTGGATTCTTGTGGGTTCCATTCATGACAGTACTTGTGAGGGGTCTCTGTGGTTTTGTGGACTGACGGATCGCTGCTTGAATAATTGCATATTTGCTTTGACTTGTTTCGTGAGCATGTTAGGGAGATCTTTGCTCTAACTGTTGATCTAGAAGCACAAGCTGGAAGGAAAACAGAAAGCGAAAATTGTCGGAGCTGCTCTTTTAACTGTACTGTCAATGGAGAGTCATCATCCATCGACATTGTTGTCCATGGACTCTGGCTTTTTGTCGCACGATGAATTGGAGAGAGAGATAGATGGATCGATCATCCATGGAGGACCACCTGATATCAATCTCCCTTTGTCAACAAGGCCTAGTCCACCTCCTCTGGCTTGGAACGACCCCTGTGATATTTTAGATGTTGGTTTGGGACCCCAAATTTACGAAACAGAGATGACTGTTAATATCCCTAAGGTGGGGCGTAAGAGCAACAAGCGCCTTGATAGTGTGTGGGGCGCCTGGTTTTTCTTTAGTTTCTACTTCAGGCCTGTTTTGAATGAAAAATCAAAATCCAAAATAGTTCAGGACCGTAATGGTGTGTCTGGCTTCGAGAAATCGGACTTGCAGCTCGATGCTTTCTTGGTTCAGCACGACATGGAAAACATCTACATGTGGGTTTTCAAGGAAAGGCCTGAAAATGCTCTCGGGAAGATGCAGTTGAGAAGTTACATGAATGGGCATAGTCGGCAAGGGGAGCGTCCATTTCCCTTTAGTGTGGATAGGGGTTTCGTACGTTCTCACAGGATGCAGAGGAAGCACTACCGTGGCCTCTCCAATCCCCAGTGTGTTCATGGGATTGAAATTGTACAGACACCCAATCTTGCGAGTCTTGACGAGCAAGAGCGGAAGAGGTGGATGGAATTGACTGGCCGAGATGTAAACTTTTCCATCCCTATGGAAGCCAGTGACTTCAGTTCCTGGAGAAATCTTTCAAGCACTGAGTTTGAGCTTGAGCGGCCGCTCCCTCCATCAAAGAGCAACACAAATCACCAACCTAGGAAGTTGCTCAATGGCTGTGGTTTAAATCTGTCTACCCCTCCGTCAGACCATAGCATTGGTGACGTAGTGGATATGTCACCCGTTCGGAACAAAAGGAAGAAAGACTTTTTTCAAAATGGAAATAGCGAGGAGTTAAATTTGTCAAATGGTTCTCATTCTGACAGAGGTTTGGATCTGAAAATTCCCTCAGTAGAGCCATCATGGTTTAATGGGTTTACTGGGGTCATGAAGAATGTTTGTGGCCCTGCTACAGCAGCAAAAACGATATACGAAGACGACGAGGGGTTTCTGATCATTGTCAGCTTGCCTTTTGTAGATCTTCAGAGGGTAAAAGTTACATGGAAGAACACTAATTCCCATGGGATAGTGAAGATATCCTGTGTTAGTACAGCTTGCATACCATTTATTTCAAGACAGAACAGGACCTTTAAGCTAACAGATCCAATGCCGGAGCACTGCCCTCCAGGGGATTTCATTAGAGAGATTTCCCTACCGGCCCTCATTCCAGAAGATGCTAAGTTGGAAGCATATTGTGACGAGACGGGAACGGTGCTTGAGATTATTGTGCCCAAGCATCATGCAGGACCTGAAGAGCATGAGGTTCGTGTATGCTTCAACCCCTCTTCTTGGAGTGATTGAGCATTGGTTCGCTGAGAGGAGGCGATTAATATATGTGGGGTTTGGTATTGTTGTGGTTAGTGCTTCGTTGTTAACCTAGTTAATGCCATAAAAGACATGGAATGGATTGGAATTTGTACTCTCTGAATAATATGCATGTGTATGTACTTTAATGACTATTGATTCTGAATTTTCCATAGCTTTATGCATTCGTTTAGGTGAATCCTTTGTTGAGAAGGTGATGGGGCAAATTAATTTCAAAACTTTCGCTTAAAAAAGATCTGAGGTTAGGATCTTTGACCTGGGGCTGTCAAAAAAGCCCGACCCGACTAGAAAATTTAGGGTATTTTAGGGTTGAGTCTTGGTCTTCTTCGGGTAAGGGTTAAGTGTAGGGTATTTTGACAATTCGGGTCGGGCCGGGGTGGGTTTCAAATTTGTTTGGCCTTAGTTTTTTTAAAAATCTCCCAAATTGAAAAGTACGAGCCCTAAATCTAACATCTACCAATTGCAATCCTCTCTCTCCAATTTGAAAAGTACGAGCTCTAACCCTAACCTCCGCGATCGACGCCTCAAGCTCTCCTGTTTGATGTTTTCAACAAGCAATGATCTACGACAGAGATGCGCTCTGTCTTCGAAGATTGCTTGGACAGAGGATGCGAAGGTGGAAGGAAAAAAAAAAAACCACTGCAACCCGAATCTGTCCGACCCGAAGATTTGACACATGCAATTCGTGTATCGGGTCAGGTCAAGCGCGGTTTCATTTAGATTCGGGTTGGGTTGGGTATCATGATACTCGACCCGACCCGACTCGACCCGACCCGACTCGTGACATCCGTGCTTTAACCTCTCTATCAACAGATTTTTTGTTCTACGAGAAACTACATTGAGACTAGTGGTGAGCGGTTTTAGAGTCGTTTCAGGTTCCACTTAGAATTTACCTGTCGGAATTAGTTTTTCAATTTTTGGAACCTGAATACTGTGGAACACCCACCGGTTCTGCTATCCAATTTTCGGTTCTACTTTGGAACTATGCTCACCCCTTAAAAAGATCAACTATCTACGAGTGGAGGAGAAAATAGCATTTTGTCAGCTCACTTCTTTTCTAGATTTGTTTATCAACTAGGGGTGAGCATGCTCTAAGGAAGAACCTACAACCTGGTATAGGACCGGCAGGGAAACTGTCCGATTCTAGGTTCCAAGGTATGTAGGGTAAGTTCTAGGTTCTAAAAATTAGAGAACCTATTCCGTCGAGTAGGTTTCAAGTTCCAAGTAGGTGGAACCTATAATGTAACCTCTAACAAGTTCTATTTTTTTCTTGGTATATCTTTTCGCCAAATCCTGCGATATTCCATGGTGTCCGATGATGAGTGTGTAATCTGAAACCACTAGTTTGAACTTCCATTTTCGGCGATATTTATGACCCAGATTTTTATTTTGTTCATTTTTCATATTTATTCGTGGGTCTAAATATGAGTTGTAGTCAGCGAATTGTAGTAGCAAATAGTGATCATTAAAGGCGATGATTCGCAGCAATCGTTCAATTAAAAATACAGGTTGAACTTGTAAAGACTTGGAACCAACCATGGAAGTTGTGAAAGGGTAGGTTTCAGGTTTCAAGGTATGTATGTAGGTTCTAGATTCCAAAAACTAAGAAACATGTTCCGATAGATAGGTTCCAGGTGAAACCTGTACAGAAATTGAAACCGCTCACCCTTGTTATCAACGGTCTGAGAAACCAAGAGGAAATCGTTCCACGCTCAAGGAGACAAAAGATGAAATTTCATACGTACTTGCTTATACATGCCGATTGAATGATAGAACTGGAAAATTGAATGTAGGAATACCCCTGAAAAAAGGGTAGAATTTGTCTTAATTCAAAGGTTGCCCTAAAACTAGGCATACCATATGAACTAGACGTAACTCGTGCCTGCTCAGATTGTCATACAATTTGTTGACACCAAATAATAAAGAGTTACCAAATGGACTTTAATATCACCATATCCCGAAAATCGGTAAATCGGGAATAGTAAGTTACTCTGAGAAGTTCGGTAAGTTGTCTGTAACATACCGAAATGTCTAGAAGTCTAAACCCGATATTCGGGAAGTAAGAGAACAGGGCCATTGATTTTCAAAATTCGGTAAGATTCTGGACATACCGAAATTATAAAGGGTCAGCAGTAAGAGGAGTATGAAGTCAAAAGGAACCGAAGGATGGCCAAACTAGCCATGACAGCAAGAAGTTACGAGCAAGAAATACGGATAGTGGATGCGAACAGTTCACGGCAGTTGCTGGAAAAGATTCAAATTCAAAGCCATATTGACAGTTAAAGATCAAGTTTTGGCGGATAAAACGTGGGCAAATGGGAAGTTATTGAAGGCGCCAAGATTCAGAGTTTGAAAGCAAGAAAATAACCGACAAACGGTTATGGAAAGCCAAAGAATAATAAATAATCGAAAGAGAGGAGAAAGGAGACAGATCAACACACATCCAAAAGAACTCAAGTTTTCTGCACTTTAACTTCTCTGTACTCTCCTTTCCAGCATTTAGAGTTTCTGCAATTCTAGTTTAGCTTCAAGCTTTCTACTGCTTTTGTAGGAGTATTGTAACGTAGTCTGAACCTCTGTTGATCTCAAATCCATATTCGATCCATTGATTTCCTACCCATTTCACTTCCATCCGTGTTACTTCTTGTTCTCACTAAAATTTCCTTTCGAGAGTTGAGCCACAGAACCCTCTTAATAAAAACCGAAGACTGAATTTCGGTGAAAGATATTCCTTGTTGCAAAAACGAGCGAACATCTTTTTGGCACGCCCGGTGGGACCTGTGTGGTAAGATTAAGAGAAATGGTGAGAACCAAAGGTCAATCAGATGGAGTACCAGTTGACAATATCAACAACCCAGATGATGGAGCACGATCGGAGCATTCGGTAGCGAATGAGGACGTACCCCATCACAATGTTAATGTTCCTCGGCAATTGAACGAAGAACAGATCCACGCGTTGGCACCTGACAACACTTTGATAGCCACGATGAGAAGAATGTTTGAGGTCCAGCAGAATGAGCTCACTAACCATATGGTGCGTCATGTTTTAGATGTGATAAAGCCTATGATGATTAACGCCATAAACGAGGTAATATCGCGTCCTAGTTCATCCTCTCAAGTTCCTCCCTTTTATGTAAATCCCCCTGGTACGATACCATTTCCACCAGCATCGGGACATCCCAATGTTGGGTATAATGGTAGTGGAGGATCGAATCTGCAACCTCCAGTAAGAATTATACCAAGGCCGGAGAATCCTACGACAGCGAACCTAGTGAATGGTGTGAGTGGTTACAATTTTCCTCAAACTGGCCCCACTGATACTAATGTGATCAATCCCATGGTCCCAAATATACAGCCAGTATGGAATATACCTCCACCAGTGCCTAATATGGATCATATGAGACCGCCTGCAGTTCAACCATACCCACATGTGGTGGAAAACCCTATCTACAGGCCGCCACCCATTAACCTTAATATGGATCAACAAGGCATGAACAGACCTCAGCAGGTTGACCCTAGGGGACAAGATCCTTGATTGGGTCAGCAGAATTTAAGGCCATGGAATCCAGACAGAGTTGCAGAATTGGTAATGCAACAATTGGGAGCAGAGAGAGGCACACCAAGACCTGTATACAGGAAGCCACATCCCGATTGGGTGGATAACATCCCATATCCAAGGGGTTTAAAATGCCAGATTTCGCTGTATTTACAGGTGAAGAGGATCAATCAACAGTGGAACACGTAGGTCGTTTTCTAGCACAATGTGGAGAGGCAGGAACAAATGAATATCTAAGGTTAAGACTATTCCCATTGTCGTTGTCAAAGACAGCATTTACTTGGTATACAAATTTGCCAGCAAATTCTATACAGACATGGGTTGAGATGGAAAGGCAGTTCCATTCTCAGTTTTACCGAACGATACCAGAGGTAACAGTAGCCGACTTAGCTAGAATGTACCAGTATGGCACTGAGTCGGTAGATCAGTTTATTGCCCGTTTTAAGAAATCCAGGAATCGATGTTTGATTTCTCTCACTGAAAAGGAATTTACCGATTTAGCTTTCAATGGATTGAAGTTCAATCTCAAGGAAAGATTTGAGGGGCAAGCTTTTGATGATCTCTTTCAACTAAATGCTCGGGTTTCTAAGTATGAGCACTTGCTGAAGGATAAGGATAAGAAGCCGATAAAGGATAATCGGCAGACAATAGCATTTGCTGAAAGTACCGAATACGGTGACTTAACTGAGGAAGAAAATGAGATAGCGGTAGCAACTATGGTTCTTGAAAAACCGTATATATGCCCAGCTCTGAAACCAGCAAGAGTGAGAGATCTGTCCAAGTTTAAAGCCAAGGAAACAAATAATTATTCCTTTTATATCTACAAGTTGGATGTGATATTTGACTTGTTGTTGAAAGATGGAATGATCAAACTGGCTGAGGGACAGGTAATCCCATCCAAGGAAGAGACTACTAACCAAAGGTATTGCAAGTGGCATCATTCCAAGACTCATGATACGGTGAATTGTATTGTTTTTAGAAAGACAATCTAGGAAGCGATTCGTTAAGGTAAGATTAAATTCGCTGAAGACAAAGGCAAAGCTCCAATGGAAGTAGATACGGATCCTTTCCCGAAGATGATCAGTATGGTTAATGTACATGAGTCTACGAGGCATGATAATAAACAACTATGCACCCGTTGCCATCAGGAATTAAGTCATCAGAATCGGGAAGTTCTCAAGTTCCAGTACATGAGAGGAACAAGAGGAAGATACAGATCGGGATCTTTCGTTCGTCGGGAAGGTAGACCACAGATAAGGTCTGAGATTGTAGTAACTGAAAACGTTTCGGCACAGTCAAAAAGTCAAGAAGCTCGATCAAGGCAGCTAGAACAAATGCATGAGAGATAGGAGTTATGTCCTGATTCACCAAGACAAGTCTCTCCAACTCAAGAAGTTGAAACACGAGTTCACAAGGAGAAGGAAATCCCACGAAAACCTGAGAAGAAGAAGAGTTTATGGCAGCGATACAAAGAAGGGGATCCCAAAGTATGATTGCTTGGAGAGTCTAGTGGGAAATTTGATTATGTGGTGTACTATGGAGACACGAAAGATTACTTATCCCCGTCATTGCCAGTTGAACCATCTGGTTGGGGAGATGAATTTGATGATCCACCACCATCAATTCCCCAGGAAGTTCAGAAGACAAAGACAATTAAGATCCCACACGATCCTCCTGAAGGAAAATGGTCCTTGGCTAAACCGCCGGGGCAAGCATCTTACCGAACTACAAAAAGACGTTTTCAGCGAATGAAAAGCAGACAGAGGAATTTCGAGAATCGTCGGGACAAAGGAATGCCATCACAGATTCCTTCAACCAGATCTTTTAGTACGAGAGGAAATTGGGTTTGGAGAAGAAACCCTGATGATAAAGAGTTTGTCAAACCAGAAAAAAATTCTGTATATGATTCGGGAAGTAGTTCTCACCAAGAGGTGAAAAAAGGAAAAGAGGTTCAACAAGTCTCCCAAACAATTAACTTTGGGCAATTCCAGGTAGCTCTTAATCCGAGGCATCAAGTCAAGATAGAACAAAAGAATCTGAATCTCAAGATGTCGCAAGAAGATGACAAGAGTTGCCGAGCTGGTCATTCCAAAATGCCGAAAGAGAATCGTTCGCCAATGAGGATCAACATGGTCCATGCTAAGCTTCCAGCTGAATATGGGGCTTGCTCAGTGGTAGAAGAAGAACTCGAGCATATCTCAGAGAGAGAAATAGCAATGGCAGAATTCGAATTCTCTGATAAAGAAATGATAAGGTTTGATAAAGTACCCTCAGACAAGGCTAGACATTTAAGGTCCTTGGTTATTTCAGGTAGAATCAATGGTCAAGCTGTCGGTAAGATCTTTGTAGATGCGGGAGCTACCTTGAATCTCATATCTTACAGGTACTTCAAGAAGTTGGGAACAGATGATGATGATATAATTCCGTCGAATGTTCAGCTGTCTGATTTCCTAGGAGAAGTTACCGAAGTCAAAGGGGCAGTTGTACTGGACCTAACCATAGGATCCAAAACAGCAATGACGACTTTCTTCGTGATAGAGTCTGATGGTTCGTACAACTTGTTGCTTGGAAGAGATTGGATACACTCTAATCAATGTGTACCTTCAACTCTTCATCAGGTTCTGGCATTTTGGAATGGTAAGGGAGTAGAGTACATTGAGGCTGATTCGGGACTTGCTTCAATAGGGTTGATCGGTATTCATCAAGATCATCAAGATCATTCACATGGAGAATATGTTATTGAAACACCGAAAGCAGATTCACGATCTTACGCTTATTGCCGCTTTGGGAATATGAAAACTGAATGGATTCCCAAGTCTAGCTTGGCATTAGAGGAGTTACATACTCTTTATGGAAAGCGAGCCCTTATTGCAAGAAGTTTGTGAAAGGTACTTTGCATACCTGGCAGAGAAGACCCAGCAGAGTGCTGAAGTTTCAGATTGTATTGACGAATGGGAAGAGTCACCAATCAAGGAGGACAACAGGTCAACAGAAGCTCAAGACCCATTGTTAGAAGTTGATATAGGAGAACCTAGGTGTTTTCGTCCAATATATGTGAGTGCGTTTCTACAAGGGGGCATGAAAGAAGATTTAATCAACTTGATCAAAGAGTACAAAGATTGCTTCGCATGGGATTACCATGAAATGCCTGGTTTGTCAAGAGATATTGTAGAGCATTGTCTTCCTATTAAGAAAGGATTTCGTCCACACAAACAGTTAGCAAGAAGGTTTGCTCCAGATGTGGTTGACAAAGTCAATGAAGAGATTGAAAGGCTGCTGAAAGCAAAATTCATTGAGACAGCCAGGTATGTAGAGTGGATTTCGAATATTGTTCCTGTAAAGAAGAAGAATGGGAAATTGAGAGTCTGTATTGATTTTCGGGATCTTAATAATGCAACTCCAAAAGATGAGTATCAGATGCCGATGGTAGACATGTTAGTAGATTCGGCGTCGGGAAATGAGATGTTATCTCTAATGGATGGTCATTCGGGTTACAACCAGATATTTATTGCTAAAGAAGATGTCCCGAAAACAGCGTTTAGATGTCCTGGTGCTATCGGGACTTTTCAGTGGACAGTGATGCCTTTTGGGCTGAAAAATGCAGGAGCTACTTACCAGCGAGCAATGAATTTCATCTTTCATGACATGTTTGGTAAATTCTTGGAAGTTTATATTGATGATGTTGTGATTAAATCAAGTAAGGGAGAGCATTTGGACTATCTTGAGCAAGCTTTTGTTAGGATGAGAAAATACAAATTGAAGATGAATCCAGCTAAATGTGCCTTTGGAGTGCGAGCAGGGAATTTCTTGGGATTCCTAGTTAATCAAAGGGGAATTGAGATTGACAAGAATAAAGCAAAGGCTATTATAGAGTTTCCTCATCCTACATCAAAGAAGCAGTTGCAGATGGTACTCGGGAAAATTAATTTTCTCAGAAGATTCATTTCCAATTTATCTGGGAAGATAGAACCAATGACCCAGCTCTTGCGTCTTAAAAATCAGGAGGAGTTTATATGGGGAGATAAACAGCAAAAAGTGTTTGATGCAGTTAAAGTTTATCTAACAAATCCTCTTGTATTGATGCCGCCAAAAGCAGGCAGGCCACTAAAGTTGTACTTATCTACTACCGATTCAACTATCGGGAGTATGCTGGCACAAGAGAATGAAAATGGAAAAGAACAAGCGGTATATTATTTAAGTAGAACGTTGACTAATGTTGAAAAAAGATATACCGCGATAGAAAAATTATGTTTATCTTTGTACTTCTCTTGTATGAAGTTAAGACATTATTTGTTGCCAGCTACAGTACATGTACTCGGTAAGACTGATGTGATAAAATATATGTTGTCACGGCCTGTTATAAAAGGGCGTATAGCCAAGTGGGCATTTATCTTGTCTGAATTTGATTTGGCATACGTACCAATAAAAGCAGTCAAAGGTCAAGCTGTTGCTGACTTTCTTACCGAATACCCATGTTTACAAATGGAAGAAAATAAACAGAACTTCAGTCAAGTTATACCATAGACTATGTATTTTGATGGATCATGTGCTAAGAGTATGGCTGGAGCTGGTTTGATGATAATCTCTCCCACCGGAGAGCTTACAAGGTGTGTTTGTAAGTTAGATTTTGAATGCTCAAATAATCAAGTCGAATATGAAGCACTAATCATCGGCTTAGGAATACTGATTTAGTTGGAAGCACAGTTCATCAAAATATTTGGTGATTCACAACTAGTGGTAAAGCAACTGAAAGGAGAATATCAGTGCTTAAATGAAAATTTGATTGGCTATTATTATCTAGCCAAGAAGCTGTTGGAACAATTTAGAGAATATGACATAGTCCATGTCAAAAGAGAAACCAATTACGAAGCCAACGAATTAGCACAGATGGCTTCTGGTTATAAAATATCAAAAGAATTGGCTAATATTACAGCCATCATCACATTATCGGTACCTTCTATTGAACAAAGAGAAATACCGATAGCGATCAGTGAGGTGATCCGAGAGAAGGATTGGAGGCATCCCATTATGGAATACTTGAAAAATCCTGATTCAAGAGATCAAAAGCTGAGGAGACAAGCTCAGAAGTACGTAATGTTGGGAGAAGAGTTATACCGAAAATCCTCAGATGGGTTACTATTGCGTTGTCTTGATAAGGACGATGCAAAACTGGTTATGACAGAAGCTCATGAAGGCATATGTGGAGCACATCAAGCTGGAATTAAGATGAGATGGCTTCTAAAAAGGTACGGATATTTCTGGCCAACAATGATGCAGAATTGCATTGAATATGCCAAAGCATGCATTTCATGTCAAAAGCATGGACCTTTGCAACATGCACCTGCTGTAGAGCTTCATTCCATTGTAAAGCCATGGCCATTTCGAGGATGGGCAATGGATATAATAGGTAAGATTTATCCACCCTCTTTTCATAAGCATAGTTTCATTTTGCTGGCTACGGATTACTTTACGAAATGGGTGGAAGCGATTCCATACAAGAGCATTAGTCAGAAGACGGTGATCAAATTTATTGAGGAAAACATAATTCGCCGATTTGGCTTACCGGAGTCAATCACTGCGGATCAAGGGACAGTGTTTACTGGAAATGAAGTTATGGAATTTGTGCAATCAAGAGGAATTAAGATGCTGCATTCTACACCATATTATCCTCAAGCAAATGGACAAGCCGAAGCTACTAATAAGGTTGTGATTGGATTGATTAAGAAGCATTTGGAAGAAAATCCAAGAGAATGGGACAACTTGCTATCGGTAGTGTTGTGGGCATACCGAACATCACGAAGATCAAGTACAGGCGTCAGTCCATATATGCTGACCTATGGACAAGAGGCAGTTCTACCGATAGAGATAACCGTTCAATCATTACGAGTCCAATTGCAAAGTGAAATGTTGCCAGAAGATTACAGAGATTGGATGCATATAAATTTGGATGAATTAGATGAAGTCAGGGCAGCTGCTTTGGATCAGTTGATTGCACAAAAGAAAAGAGTAGCTAGAGCTTTTAACAAGAAGGTTAGGATCAAGCAATTTGCTGTCGGGGACTTAGTATGGAAAGCAATGTTGCCATTTAATCTCAAAGATAGAGAGTTCGGTAAGTGGTCATCAAACTGGGAAGGCCCATATCTAGTTACCGAAATATTCAGTGGAAATGCGTACAGATTGATGGATGTTAATGGAAAAGAACTATCTCGTTCTATAAATGGGAAATTCTTGAAGAAATATTATCCATCAATCTGGGAAACACAAGGAGATTAATTCATTCATCAAAAGCGAAAGTACATTCTGATCTTGGTTACAAAGGTCTTCAGATCTTTAACCAGTTTGAGATTCTGAGCTACAAGTTTGGAATGTAATTCAAGATCATGGTGAAGTTCGAATTGCTGCTCTTTGAGATGCTCTGTGCGACGAGAATGGAAGCGGACAGCTTCAAGTTTCTCCCAAGTTTCCTGTAACAATCGTCTATACTTGTCTGAAGAAGCTTCGACCATGGACTTGACACGGGAGATTTCGTCTTTAATTATCCTGCGTTCGGCACGGTTATGACTGGAAAAGAAATGGAAAAGTCGACGTGTCGTCTCAGCATCTTCTTTGGCATGGAGGCAAGAGTCTTGAACTTGAGCATATGCTTCCTTGGAATCGCACAATCGGGAGAATTCTTCCACAATTTGGAGCTTGAGAGTCTCAGCTTCCACAATGATAGGTTCAAGGCTCCAAACCTCCTTCACATTGCGCTCAAACTCATCGAAGCTGGCAAGGAATAAAGAGCACAGTTCCCACACTAAGTCCAAGAGATCAGACTCAGCAGTTAAGAATACCTTGGACCTGAAAATGTCCGTCAGTTCGGTAACTTCTAACCTATGCTTATAATTCAGTAACAAAGCATGATGTCCCTGGGATAGTAGTTCATGTAGCCGATTCCATAAGGATCGATCATCTGTAGGCAATTGGATAAAAAGTTGTTCATGGTTAAAAGAAATGAAGAACAGTTATCAAAGCTGGGATCAGGATGCATTTAGCAAAAAGTTTACCTTCATGTTGGCCGTTACGATGTCTATATGATCGAGGCCAAAGAGGCAACTGAGATGAAGAACCATGTGAAGACATCATGAGCAAGATTGCAAATGTTCAGGATGAATCGTGCAATTTGGGCAGTTATAAATAGAAAGGACATAGAGCAGATCATGGGTAGTGACATGCCAGAGTTTTTCTCGGATCATTAGAAGAAGTGGAAGAACATGGCCCATAAATGGAGGAAGACGGTTATCAGCATTACCGCCAAAAAATTCTTTTGCAAGAGAAAGTATGCAAAAGTCATTGGAGTTATCGGGAAACCTCATTATTAGAATCTTTGTTAATCACTGAGGATTATCGGGAAGCCTTATCATTGAAATCTTTGTTAATCACTAAGGATTATCGGGAAGCTTTATCATCGGGATCTTTGTTAGTCATCGAGGATTATCGAGATCTTTGTTAGTTATTGAGGATTATCGGGATCTCTGTTAATCGTTGAAGATTATAGAAGAGCAGATGTTAGAATTCGGCAAATGAAGCAAAAGAACACTTGAGTCAGAAAAAACAAGATTTTTCATTTCCATTTCCTCAACAGAGTCTTGGCTTCATTTACAAAAGAACGGAGCTCAAATTCTAAATTAAGATTTTGTTCCATGAGCTCCGCCCTCTGCTTCTCACAAGTCTTGACCGACCCACAGGTGGAATCATATTCTTTCCTCAACTCCCGACACTTCTCCATCTTTCTTCTAACTGATGGGCAAAGATGACGCATCTTCGCTTCTTGTTCCATCATTTGGACCTCTACCGTCTTCAATTCTTTCTCAAGCTCTGCTCTTCTTTCTGCTAAGCGGTGAAGTTTGCTCTCTTCGGCTTTATAACTGTCATAGAACAAGCGGGTATCTGCACATTTGTGGGTTAGTTCATCTCGAATGGCTTGACCTCGCTGTTCTCCGAAGAGAAGATGTGGAAGATGATAGGTGTTGATTCTGATGGTGTCCACAGCATCCACAAAACCTACGGCGAAGATATCACTTTTGTCCTGGAAGTCTTGGGAAAGCGTAAAGGAAGGATTACCAGAGCATACTTCCTGAAAGAGAGTTCTTGCTCGTCTCTCTCTGTCAGAGTCAGTAATCAACTTCCCATAGCCAGACTCTAATAAGTTAAGAAGTTCAGTCCATTTAGCCTTGGCCACTTCCTTAGAAACTTTAGAAAATGATGCCGGGTCTATAGATTCTGGTGGACAATCAGCAGTGGAGGAGCCAGGAAGATCTGTGAGCAGTATACTTTCCACTTCAGCTTTCTCTTCAGTAGATAAGAGAGTTATCTCAGCTGCGGCAGAAGGAGCTTGTGAAGAAGATGAGCTTGCCATAAACATTCCTTGAAGAGGCAGAGTGATAGACGAAGGCTGAACAAGCGGCAGAGGTACATTGGTTGATGGGCCATCAAGAAATTCCCCATCAGGAATCAGGATTCTTTTTGATGCAGATGAAGGCTCATCAGTACTTGTAAACACAGATATGAGTGTTAAAACAACAGTATAAGGAGCATTCACCATTCGGTAAAGTGAAGACAATACTTACCGATAGAAGTTGGAGATTTTCTAGTCTGAGGAGAAGATGGGTCATCAGCTTGTTCCTTTTCCTTAAATTTTGGAGTCTGGGTTTGCGTTGATGCGATAAGAAGTTCCGTCGAAGAAGCCGGAGGCACCAGGACAGGGTCAAGGATTGTTATATCATCATCAGGAGCATTGGCAGAGGGGGAAGAAAGCGAAGCCGCTTTCGATCGGTATATCTTGAGAGTCTTCCCTGAGTTATATTTAAAAGAAGAAAAGCACAGATCAGTATTGGCAAGTATGCTCATGCTTGGTAAAAAAAAAAATCATCAAAGTTACCTTTTGGTGCATGCGGTTTTATCATGGCACGAAGTGTGGGACTGACAGGTAGGCTCCTCGGTGAAGAACTTTCAGGAGATGATAAATATCGACTGGTAGACCTTTCTGTTGCAGGCTTCTTTGGCGCCTGTTCTGGAGCAGGCAGTTCTAAGATTTTTCTCTTTCTTCCTGCTGTGAACAAAGAACAGTTAGACACAAACAAATACCGAATGAAGACACACATTGAAAGAAGGAGAGCAAACTGACCTTTAGCATGCTTTGCCGGTTCAGCAGGAAGAATGTCTTCATCTCCGGTTGATTGAGGAAGTGCAAGAGTGGCCGTCTCCTTTATTTTCAAAAGAATCATGTCCAGCGGCTCTGAGAATACAGACTTCCGATAATTCTTCCACCAGAAGTTGAAGTCTTCTGAAGAGCGATTAGCATCTGGAATGAACTCGGTAACACGGAACAATCGGTAAATGTCCCGAATCAGCTTGTTCAATTCAATGAAGTTTTGGCTGTCGCCTTGCTTACAGAATACTTTATTGATGGAAGAAAAGGAAAAAGTGTAGAGAGCCGGGACAGGAATCCCTTGAATCAACCCAAATTGTCTAGCACAATATTGGGGGGAGTAAATTTCGAAGCCAGCAACGAATCTACCCTTTATTGAAAACCTAACAGGAAGGTCAACAGAGGTTAGAACGACTTGCTAGAAATCACTCTTATTCTTCTGAAAGGAAGGAAGATATGATTTGAATTCGGGAATGAGAAAAGGAGAAAAAGAGAATTGTTTCCCTTTGATTGAAAAAATTTGGGAAACAAAGAACCGAAAATAAGATAATTGCCCCTCTGAAAAAGGAATCAACTCTCGGCTTAAGGCTCGACAGACAGGATGATTCGGGATAGAAACCGAAGGGGGTTGCGAGACATGGTCTTTGGAAAACCAAAAAGGAAAATAAAAAGCCGACCAAGCTTGGAGAATCCAGAGTGGACCACCATAGACTCCACCTATTTCATCCGAAGTGATGGAAGAAGCCGAATGGGCTAAGCCTCGGTACAATAAGGATAAAATGGTTTTTCCTAAAGAAAGGAGAGTTCCCGAAGCTAAGGCAGAAGCTATAGCTACAAAGTCCTTTGAAACTCTCACAATAGGGTGGCAAAAAGGAATTTACAGAGCCAGTACAGGAGGAAAGCGGTGTGTTCCTCGTCGGTAACTTCACCTTCTTTCCTAAAAAACTTACCGATAAAAGCCCCATAAGTTAGCTCGGAATCAGACAACTTACCGAGTCCTGGGTAAGAATTTGAAGACAGAGTAGATGGGTCTGTACCTAAAGGACTAAGACCGGTCAAGCAATGGATGTCGAGCAAAGTTACCGACATCGGGGAAAAAGGGAAGAAGAAGCAGTTGGTAGAAGTTGACCAAAAACAGGATAGGGCACTGATTAGCCCATGATTCAGACAATAGTCAAAACAACAAAGGCGCATAGCATTATGAATCGAAAGTCCATCCCAAAGAGAGCCCTTGGAAGGACGAAGTCGAAGATACCATTGGTAAAAATTTGGCTCAAAATCAAAAAAAGCCCTAAGACGAGAAGGACGGGAGTGCTAGTTGTAAGCTAGAACGGAAGAATGGTGGATTGGAAGTACCTCAGTTTGATGGCGAGGGAAGAAATCAGAGAGAATTGCAGGAATCGAAAACTGATTGTAAACAGCTGGGCCAAGGATGTAAGAATCCTCGAAATCATTCTGCACCGAGAAAAAATGCCGGTCATCGTTGAAATCTTGAGAGTCTCTGAAATTATAATAGCGCTCTAGGGCATTTGAGGCAAGGAAGGAGGAAGCTTGAGCCTTGGGAGCCATGGTGTCTGATCAAGTACAGGAAAGGGCACGAAGGAGCGAAGAAGCGAGAGAGCAAGAGAATAACGAAAGAGATGACTTGTTGGAGAAGCAAGTTTGAAGGCGAGAGATCAGATTGTGTGGGGACATCTGATATATATATGGAGTTGATACGAGGAGAAGCTGAAAAGGCAAACGCGCGAAACGAGACGGCAAAATGGCGCTGGAAGCAAAAAGTAAGTGTCTTGTCATCTTTGGCATTTAAAAGAATTAAAATTCTTTTAATTCTTTTAAAGGGGGCATCTGTTGACACCAAATAATAAAGAGTTACCGAATGGACTTTAGTATCACCATATCCCGAAAATCGGTAAATCGGGAATAGTAAGTTACTCTGAGAAGTTCGGTAAGTTGTCTGTAACATACCGAAATGTCTAGAAGTCTAAACCTGATATTCGGGAAGTAAGAGAACAGGGCCATTGATTTTCAAAATTCGGTAAGATTCTGGACATACCGAAATTATAAAGGGTCAGCAGTAAGAGGAGTATGAAGTCAAAAGGAACCGAAGGATGGCCAAACTAGCCATGACAGCAAGAAGTTACGAGCAAGAAATTCGGATAGTGGATGCGAACAGTTCACGGCAGTTGCTGGAAAAGATTCAAATTCAAAGCCATATTGACAGTTAAAGATCAAGTTTTGGCGGATAAAACGTGGGCAAATGGGAAGTTATTGAAGGCGCCAAGATTCAGAGTTTGAAAGCAAGAAAATAACCGACAAACGGTTATGGAAAGCCAAAGAATAATAAATAATCGAAAGAGAGGAGAAAGGAGACAGATCAACACACATCCAAAAGAACTCAAGTTTTCTGCACTTTAACTTCCATGTACTCTCCTTTCCAGCATTTAGAGTTTCTGCAATTCTAGTTTATCTTCAAGCTTTCTACTGCTTTTGTAGGAGTATTGTAACGTAGTCTGAACCTCTATTGATCTCAAATCAATATTCGATCCATTGATTTCCTACCCATTTCACTTCCATCCGTGTTACTTCTTGTTCTCACTAAAATTTCCTTTTGAGAGTTGAGCCACAGAACCCTCTTAATAAAAACCGAAGACTGAATTTCGGTGAAAGATATTTCTTGTTGCAAAAACGAGCGAACACAATTTAAGTAAAATATGATATTATAAACATCTAAGCATATAGAAAACTTCACATTCATAACATTCCAATGTTAACATAACATTAATTAGTTTGAGCAATTATTTAGTAAAACAGTTAACGTGATGTTTAGTAATCATTTCGTTTCCTACTTACTATTTCTTAATTACGTGTAATTTATGTACTTTTATTTCAGCAAACATATTTGTAAACTAATTTAAAACGGCGTGTTAATATTAAAGTAGGAAGTATTAAAATAAAGAAATCATGAAGAGAGGGGACAAAGAGGGACTGGGGGTGAGCGGTTCCTAGTCCGGTCCGGTTCCCGAGCGGTCCCATGGGACCGGTAACCTGTCACAGGAGAGATTCAAAGAAGAAGAAAATGGGAGGAGACCGTGGAATAAGGAATTGTACAAGTCATAGGGATTTATGATGAGAATTTTAAACGATTTGTTATAACGTGAGAGATATTTCTCGGTATTACTTTCGAACAACATTCACACTCCAATTACCAAATGAGGGGTGGTCCACTGCATATCTCTCTCTCCCTGTCTCTGTCTCTGTCTCTGCCTCTGCCTCTGTTGTTGATGTATGCTTTGTATATTTATGAAGGAAGGAAGAAAGTAGGGAAACATTAGATTTAGGGTGACGTTTAAAAAATTAAAAAAAAATTTAAAATCTACCGGTCTGGTCCAGTCCTATACCCCTGGAATCGGGAACTGGACCAGCTCCAGGCCATTGGTTCCAATTTTAATTACAGGAAATCAGACCCCCGCCTTGTAAAATAGGGAACCGGACCACCGATCCAGTCGGTCCGATTTGCTCACCTCTAAGAAGGACAATGGTATTATATAGGGAAAGGTGTCAAAAAAGTTTCAAACTTGTTGCATTGACGTCAATTTAATCTTAAACCTTTCAATGGACCAATTTAGTCCTAAACCTTTTATATGGTACCAATTTAATTCATCCATTCAATTTCGGACAGAAATCGCTGACATAGACGCTGGCCATCTTACGAGGCACGACCAATGCTTCGTAAACAAATTTCAGAATTTTCTTATTTTTATTTTCATTTTGGTCGGCAAGGGCCGCTAAGCCCTTGCTAGTCCTGCAAGGGTGTCCCTCGCCCGATCTGGCGAGAGTCAAACCCTCACGGCCTTTGGCGAGGGCCGGCCTTGCCTAGGTGGCCAGGCTGGCGACCTCGATGGCAAAAATGAAAAAAGGAAAGGAAAAACAATAAAAAAATTCATAAAAAGTTTAAAATTGTCCACATGAATGCTAGTCATAACACGTAGGATGGATGGCGTTCATGTCAATGATTTTTGGCCAAAATTAGCAAGAAAAACTAAATTAACACAGATGCAAAAGGTTTAAGACGGAATTGGCACCAATACTATAGGTTTATGACTTTTTTGGTACTTTCTCCGTAGTAAATAGGTAGCAAAATGAGTGAATAGTGCGAATAAACTATTCCAAGCGATTGCAATGATCCATTCCTTGTAAATTGAAGTTGTATGTGTCATTCTCAGAGGCAACCCTTAAAAAAGAGATTTTATTATTATTAATTATTTTGTTAGAATGCACATGTGAGTTGTGCTAAAGAAATCCCACATTAGAGAATTGATGTGGTGTAGATCAGTTAATATATCCTAGTTGACCCATAACTCATTGGCTTAAGCTTTTGAGTGAAGGTGGGTCCAACTAGATATATTAACAAGCTTAGACTTTGGGCTCACTCTTGGTGCTCCCTAAGCTAAGGTATTGGGCTTCTGCTGCGTGCTACCTAACAAATTGGGTATTAGGCTTCTACTGCGTGCTCCCTAACAAATTGGTACCAAAGTCGATGGTTCAATTAAGTTCCGAAATTTGGTGGGTGAAGTTAGGCGTAATTTCCAGGCGATGGGCATTGTGGTATAACAATGTAGGCCCGGTGGCAGACTTCATAGTTCGGTCCCGAAAAATATATCTTGATGCAGAAGGATACTTGGATTAAGGGGGAGATTGTTAACACTGAACTCACACGTGAGGGGGAGATTGTTAACACTGAACTCACAGGTGAGAGGGGGATTGTTAGAATGCACATGTAAGTTGTGCTAAAAAAATCCCACATCCGAGAAATGGTGTGATGTAGAGCAATTAATATATCATAGTTGACCTATAACTCATCGGCTTAAGTTTTTGAGTGAATGTGGGTCCAACTAGATATATTAACAGGCTTAGATTTTAGGCTCACTCTTGGTGCTCCCCAGGCGAAGGTATTGGGCTTTTGCTGCGTGCTCCCTGACATATTTGTATAAACATACTAGAGCATTCTTGTACTTTCGGGTCCCGATTAGCGAATTGGAATTAGGCGTAGCAACGATCAACCTTTTTTACTTTCCTTGCGCCATATGTTCAGTGCTTGGGAACATATATGTTCCACATGGATTGATCGAGATCTTCAAAAGTTAGGGGTTACTCTACGTGGTACAGATATCCTCTACCCTCTAACAAATGAAAATACACTTGTTTTGTGGAGGAGTTTACATAAAATCACATCCAACCCTACACCCCTCTACATATCTCTCTCTCTTCCCCTCCCTTAATTCACCTGAGCCATGTCACCCCTTCTGTCGCCTAGGAAGCACCGATACTCTTTGCGCCCCCTTATCGTGTCCGACACTCTTCGATACTCCTACACTCTCTGTCACCTCTTGACCCATGGGCACGCGACAACCATACCAAATGTCTCAGGTCAAAGGGACGACATCCCAAGTATGCCATCGACCCATTTCTTTTATCTTGCAGTTAAGCGCACGCTGAACGAATAACAACCCAGACAGTAATAAAAGTAGGGACAACCAGCAGGAGAAACAACAATCAACAACAACACAAAAACATTTTATTTATATTAGGCTAGCCTAGGAGGAAGCGAACAGATCTACAAGCCTACTCTTCAGGGCCGCTTCCTAAGACCATCAAAAAGATACCGGGTCAGGGCTAGGGGGCTAACTACCACAAACAAAAACTACCACAAAAAAGGAACGTCCACAGCCACGCTCGCTCACTAGCCGTGATCACTAGGCCAGCCGTGGTACTCCGGCAGAGTCTCGAGATCCTCCTCGTCCGAGTCGGGATCAGGGTCCACTATCTCCCCATCTGGTGTATCAAGATCCATCGTGTCCCACGCTCGGATAACTAGGGTCACGGTCGGGGGTTCCTCAAACCCCCGAGTTGGCCCATAGAGAGCATCGCTGTGACCGACAAAACCAGGCCTTGAAGAGATGAGGCATTAAGTGCGCCATCCCTTATTCGACTGCAACAGTCGTCACATGCTGCTCCCAGACACGATCCGAATCTGGGACCGGACGATAATTGATATAAAAGGATTGGTCGAAGGGCACCCCGAACCTCACTGGACGGACTGCCATACTACGGACCTGAAAAACGGTTAACGATAACAAATGATATATAAAATCTCTGTGAGTTAACGCCTAAGTCTGATTAGGACGTCGATTCACCCAGGCGGCCTAAACATGCAACGCGAGAACGATGGTAGATCCATAGCGTGCGATTCACTCCACACTCTAGCTACCAAACAGATAGACACGGCCCAACGGCCAATAGACAACTACATGCAAACTTACCCCGCCTTGGCCCACGCAACATTTATCACATGACAATAAATTATAAACAGGCCAAAGCACACGACCAGAACACTCAGCAATCACTCGTGCACAATGCAACATGCGTGTTCCAGTTATTAACGCAAGAGATACTCCACTCTTGCCACAGCACAGCCCGACCGCTAGTGCTCTTCTGGTAGGACCGGGCGTCGTCTCACTCCATTCCGGCTACGGCAACCGATAGCCTTCTCAAGACCCCCGAGACGGACATACCAGGCTTTATGGTAAGGAACTTCGGTCCATCACAAGCTGCGACCGGCATCTGATTAGTCGTGTGATTCCGGCCTCGCCGGCATGAACTGTCGTGCAACCGATAAGCCGTGTGAATCCGACCCAGCCAGCACGGATATATTAGGCGACGAACCCAAGCTATCAAGGGTACCGCCACGTCCCTAGTTACGTTTGGGTGACGCTAAATCATCGTGTGACCACACAAACACACCAGGCAACCGAGCCAGTTTATATCTTCAGAATTAGCCCAATGCAATCACATTCACGATCATGCTTAAAACTCGACTAAAAACCGTTTTCAAGCTCAAGTATGCAATTTGACTTCACACGAGGTCACATGAACGTGCATATTATCCACCAAACTTTGCATCTATAAAAGGGTGGCTAATCACCTTAACTGAACATGAATGCACAAACAGCGTATAACGAATCCCAATCAATCAGCGAGAAATCACCAAGCAGCTACGATTAATTAGAACAACTAGCTTCAGTCTACTCTAACCACGGTAACTACCTTAATCTAGTCCTAAGTGTAATTAACGGCCAAATCAAAGATTAGGGGTTAACTCACAACGACGACCGACGACGGCGGCGGCGACTCGCGAACGACAGCGAATGGGGACGAACAGAGGCGGCAGCAACGGCGGAGGGCTCGGTCGCGGGGCTGCTCGAGCGGCGGCAAGGGCGGTGGAGCACCGGCGACGGCGGCTGCTGGAGTTGAGCGTCACCTGGCGGCTCAGGTCGGGTAGGCAACAGTGCGGCTGAACAGAGAAGGAGGAGGGCGCGGGCGAGGGGAGGCTGGCTGGGCAAGCTTGGCGCGGGCACGGGACGGCGGCGCACGCGAGATTGACGGTGAGCTCGAGTGGCACTGGGGCGACGGGCTGAGGAGCTCGCGAACGGGAAGGCGATGGGCTGGAAGGGCGACGACACATGGGTGCTTGGCGAGGTTCACGGGGTGAGGGAGATGCGGGGTGGCCAGCGAGCGGCTAGGGTGGAGTGGAGTGGCGCAGCGGTAGTGAGCTCGGCCGGGGTGGTGGACGAAGGTGAACGGTAGAGGAAGAGGACGGCGGGTGGTGGTGGTGCAGCTCGACCAAGAAGAAGGAAGAAGAAGATGAAGCAGGGGGGATGGGAGGTCGCGCGACAGAAGGAGGAAGGAGAGAGGAGAGAGAGAGAGAGAAGGAAGAAAAGAAAAAGAAAAGAAAAAAAGGGGGTGATGGTGATGGGTAGATGGGGAAGTGACTAGTGGGCCCACCAAGGGTTAAGTCAAAATTTATGGCTTCCGGCTTATATGAATAATATCTGAGGGCATTTTGGTCATTTGGTAATTCAAGTCTGGTTGGTCGTTTGTCACAAACGATTGAAGGCATTTCGATCAGGGTTAAGCTCAGGCGCGAAGGAATTCGGCGCTAGATTCTACGGCGTGACTAAACCAAATAAACCCTATTGATCTACGCTTCAGGGGTTACCCAGATCCTTCCAAATTAAATAGATTCGCGTCCGACAATTGTCCCTCTCAAAAACCCAATATCATTTATTTTTATAAGCCTTGAAATTTAAGGACGTCACAACTCTTCCCTCCTTAGGGAATTTCGTCCCCAAAATTAAATCATTACACAACTTCAAAAAGAAAGGGGTACCGACTCCTCATAACTTCCTCGCTTTCCCACGTTGCTCCTTCTATTCTATGGTGTTGTCAAACCACCTTAACCAAAGGGATCATTTTATTCCGCAGCACTTGTTCTTTCTTGTCCTCGATCCTCACCGGACGTTCCACGTACGACACACGCTTATCTACCTCGATTTCTTCAAAACTCAACACATGAGCTGGATCAGGCTCATACTTCCTCAACATCGATACATGGAAAATGTTATGTACTTGAGCAAGTCTCTGTGGCAATGCAAGACGATAAGCCAGATTGTCAATTCGCTCCAGAATCTCAAACGGTCCCACATACCTCGGACTCAACTTTCCTTTCTTGCCAAAACGAGATGTCCCTCGCATAGCCAACACCTTCAGAAAGACGTGATCGCCCACCTGAAACTCCAACGGTCTGTGCCGCTTGTCGGCGTAACTCTTTTGACGGCTCTAGGTTGTCCGAAGTCTCTCTCTGATGACCTTGACAGCCTCCAACGACTGTTGCACCAACTCCAGACCAGTGATCTTTCTTTCACCAACCTCGTCCCAGCAAATTGGCGTCCTGCAAGCCCTACCCTACTGCGTTTCGAAAGGTGCCATCTTGATGTTCTGCTGATAACTGTTGTTGTAGGTGAACTCGACTAAATGAAGCTGTTCTTCCTAACTACCCTTGAAATCCAACACACAGGCTTGCAACATATCCTCGAGTGTTTGAATCGTCCTTTCCGATTGGCCATCCATCTATGGGTGATAAGTTGTACTGAACTGCAGCTTTGTTCCCAACGCAGACTGCAAGCTCTTCCAGAAGGTGGCAGTGAACCTGGGATCATGATCTGATGTGACCGTCACTGGTACTCCATGAAGACGCACTATCTGACGCACATACAAATCAGCCAACCTGTCCAAAGCGAAGTCCTTTCGCACGGCGATGAAGTGAGCGGACTTCGTCAATCTATCCACTACGACCCAAATCGAATCATTGCCTCTTTGGCTCCTAGGCAAACCCGTCACAAAGTCCATCGTGATATGCTCTCACTTTCATTTCGGAATCTCAAGAGGCTATAGCAGCCCTCCAGGTTTACAATGCTGCGCCTTGACTTGCTGGCACGTCAGTCACTTCGCCACGTGCTTGCCTATGTCGGCCTTCATACCACTCCACCAAAAGTACTGTCTCAGATTCTGATACATCTTCATACTACCGAGATGAACACTGTAACTACTACGATGCGCCTCCGACAAGATTTCCTCCCTAAGACCTTCGTCGGCAGGCACACATAATCATCCTCGAAACTTCAGTATCCCATCCTCGGCTACTTGGAAGTCGGCTTTCCTCTTCTCTGAGCCATCTTGAAGGATTCTTTGAATGGCAAGATCCATCGACTGCAAGGTCTTAACTCTTGCCTGCACCTCCAGCTCAATCCTCAAAGCGACCATCAAACTCGACAGACGGCCTACCGCCAACTTAAACTCCGAGTCTCGTACCTCTTCCAGGAGGCGCCATTCCCGGACCATCAACTTGGCAATCGCTGACTTCCGACTCAACGCATCAGCAACCTTATTAGCTTTACTAGGATAATACAAAATCTTGTAGTCATAATCCTTAAGAAGTTCCATCCAACGGTGCTGCCTCATGTTCAGCTCCTTCTGAGAGAATAGATACCTAAGACTTTGGTGATCGGTATAGACTTGAAACCTTTCTCCGACCAGGTAATGCCTCCAAATCTTAAGACCAAAGACGATCACTGCTAACTCCAGATCATGCATCGGGTAGTTCAACTCATGCGGCCTCAACTGGCGAGATGCGTACGCAATCACTCTCCCATGTTGCATAAGAACACAGCCTAATCCTTTGAAAGACGCATCGCTGTAAATCTCATAACCTCCGGGACCAAACGGTATCGTCAAAACAGGAGCCGTAGTTAGCTTGTGCTTAAGCTCTTGGAAACTACGCTCACACTTATCTGTCCACTCAAATCTCTCGTTCTTCTTTAACAAACGCGTCAACGGCATAGCCATTGCAGAGAATCTTTCCACGAAATGTCTGTAATAGCCTATCAAACCCAAGAAACTACGAACCTCTATCACTGTCGTCGGCCTCGGCCAATCCATGACTACTTCAATCTTGGTTGGATCCACAGATATCCCTTCTCCAGAAATCACGTGACCAAGGAAAGCTACGCCAGTCAGCCAGAACTCGCACTTGCTGAACTTGGCGAATAACTGATGCTCCCAAAGAGTCCCCAAAACTGTTCTCAAATGCTGCTCATGCTCCTCAAAACTCCTCGAGTACACCAAGATGTCATCAATAAACACAATGACAAATCTGTCCAAATACTCCTTGAACACCATGTTCATCAAATCCATGAAAGCGGCTGGGGTATTGCTAGACCAAACGGCATTACAGTAAACTCGTAGTAACCATAGCGCGTCCTGAATGTCGTCTTCGGTACATCCTCCTTCTTTATTCTCAACTGATGATATCCCATCCATGGATCAATCTTGAAAAACACCGACGCTCCGTGAAGTTGGTCAAACAAATCGTCGATTCTCGGCAACGGATACTTGTTCTTGACTATCACCTGATTGAGTTGCCGGTAGTCGATGCACAGATGTAGCGATCCATCCTTCTTCCTCACGAACAACACAGGCGCTCCCCACGGAGACGGGCTAGGACGAACGAATCCTTTGTCTAGCAACTCCTGCATCTGCACTTTCAGTTTTTTAAAGCTCCGACAATGCCATCCGATACGATGCCTTTGATATCCGCTCCGTACCAGGGGCTAGCTTAACCACAAACTCTATTTCCCTTTCTGGCAGCAGTCCAGGCAACTCTTGCGGAAAGACATCAGGAAACTCGCCTACTACATCAATATCCTCCATCTTTGACTCCTTAGCCTCGTACTGATCTACGGACGACTGATTCTGGCGAAGGCACAGGAACTCAGCCATCTTCTGTTCTCGCGCACAGTCCGAGAAGTACTTTCCATTAAAAGCCTCCACAAAGGCATCCCACACCGGGACCCCACATTCGGGAAAAGTCCTTCCTTGCATGGCCTTCCATCACGTGCTAGCGTTACCCTACAGTTGGTATACGGCCAGCGTCACTTTCTCCTCCTCAAAACACCTCAATAAGGAGAAGACCTTCTCCAGCTCCTCGATCCATGAGATTGCAGCCTTTGGGTCACCCGCTCCTGAAAACTTCGGGGGCTTGAGCTTCAAAAACTGCTCCACCGGCTTGTGTGTCTGCGGCCTACAGATCCCCTTCTCAGACAACAGGTCCTCTTGCGGGGTGACAGTAGCAGCTTGGTTCCTCACTTGCTGCCCCATCAGATCTCCTAGGGCTTCCAACGCCTATAGGATCCCGTCCACTCTGGGATTTGCCTGAGCTGCCCTTCCTCTAGGCCTATATCTCGAATTACGGTCACCTATTCCGCAAGACCTTACGGACTCCAGCTCGCCCAAAGGAAACACGTAATGAGAACTCAGGACTACAGCATAAACAAGGAAATCGAACAGCAAACACAAGCACATGGTTTTAACCTTACTAACTATCCCAAAAACCCAGCGCACCTTATCACTTCAGGCCATGACCGAATGGTTCAGTCTGACCTTGTCCTGATACCAAAACCGACGGGGCAGTCACGCCCTGACCTTTGGGCACGCGACAACCCTACCAAACGTCTCAGGTCAAAGGGACGGTATCCTAGGTATGCCATCGACCCATTTCTTTTATCTTGCAATTAAGTGCATGTGGAACGAACAACAACCCAGATAGTAATAAAAGTTGGGACAGCCAACAAGAGAAACAACAATCAACAACAGCACAAAAATATTTATTTATATTCAGTTAGCCTAGGGGGAAGCGAACAGATCTACAAGCCTACTCTTCAAGGCCGCTTCCTAAGACCATCAAAAAGATACCGAGTCAGGGCTAGGGGGCTAACTACCACAATGAACAACTACCACAAAAAAGGAACCTCCACAGTCACACTTGCTCACTAGCTGTGATCACCAGGTTAGTCGTGGTACTCCGGTGGAGTCTCGGAATCCTCCTCGTTCGTGTCGGGATCAGGGTCCACTATCTCCCCACCCGGTGTATCAAGATCCATCGGGTCCCACGCTCAGATAACTAAGGTCACAATCGAGAGTCCCTCAAACCCTCGAATCAGCCCATAGAGAGCATCGCCGTGACGGACAAACCAGGCCTTGAAGACATAGGCACTAAGTGCGTCATCCCTTCTTCGACCCAGACAGTCGTCGCATGCTGCTCCCAAACACGATCCGAATATGGGATCGGATGATAATTGATATAAAAGGACTGGTCGAAGCGCACCCCGAACCTCACTGGACGGACTGACATACTACGGACTTGAAAAACGGTTAACGACAATAAATGAGATATAAAATCTCCGTGAGTCAACGCCTAAATCTGATTAGGACGTCCATTCACCTAGGCGGCCTAAACATGTAACGCGAGAACAATAGCAGATTAATAACGTGCGATTCACGCCACGCTCTAGCTACCAAACAGATAGGCAAGGCCAACGGCCAATAGACAACCACATGCAAACTTACCTAGCTTTGGCCCACGCAACAGCTATCACATGGCAGTAAATTATAAACAGGCCAAAGCACACAACCAGAACAATCGGCAATGACTCATGCATAATGCAATACACGTGTTCCAGTTATTAACGTAAGAGATACTCCATTCTCGCCACACCACAGCCCGACCGCTAGTGCTCTTCCAGCAGGATCGGGCATCGTCCCACTCTATTCTGGCGACGGCAATCAATAGCCTTCTCAGGACCCCCGAGACGGACATACCAGGCTTTTCGATAAGGAACTTCGGTCCATCACAAGCTGTGACCGGCATCCGATCAGTCGTGTGATTTCGGCCTCGCCGGCACGAACTGTCGTGCAACCGATAAGCCGTGTGAATTCGACCCAGCCGACACGGACATATCAGGCGACGAACCCAAGCCATCAAGGGTACCGCCACGTCTCCAATTACGTTAGGGTGACACTAAACTATCGTGTGACCACACAAATACACCAGGTAAACAAGCCAGTTTATATCTTCAGAATTTGCCCAATGCAGTCACATTCACGATTATACTCAAAACTCGGCTAACAGCCGTGTTCATGCTCAAGTATGCAATTTGAATTCACACGGGATCACATGAATGTACATATAATCCACCATACTTTACATCTATAAAAGGGTGGCTAATCACCTTAACCGAACATGAATGCACAAACAGTGTATAGCGAATCCCAATCAATCAGCGAGCAATCACCAAGCAGCTACGATTAATTAGAACAACTAGCCTTGGCCTACTCTAACCACAGTAACTAATTAACTAACCACGGTAACTACCTTAATCTAGTCCTAAGTGTAATTAATGGCCTAATCAAAGATTAGGGGTTAACTCACAATAACGACGGCGACGTGGCTTTGTTTTGACTTGAGGTCGCGGACTCGGCTACAATGACGGTGGACGATGGTAGTGAACGGCGATAGACAGCGGCTTCGGCGGCTGCGACGGCGGAGGGCGTTGTCGCGGGGCTGCAAGGGCAACGGAGCACCGGCGACGGTGACTCTTGGAGCTGAGCGACAGCTGGCGGCTCAGCTCGAGCAGGCAACGGCGAGGCTGAATAGAGAAGGAGGAGGGTGCGGGCGAGGGGAGGCTGGCTAGGGGAGCTCGGCGTGGCGCGGGCAAGGGACGGCGGAGCATGCGAGGTTAACGACGAGCTCCAGGGGCGCTGGGGCGACGGGCGGAGGAGCTTGTGGATGGGACGACGACGGGCTGGAAGGGCGATGGCACAGGGGTGCTCGGCAAGGCTCACGAGACGAGGGGGATGCAGGGTGGCCAGCGAACGGCTGGGGTGGAGTGGCACAGCGGTGGTGAGCTCGGCCGGGGCGGTGGACTGAGGTGAATGGCGGAGGAAGAGGACGACGGGTGGTGGTGGTGCAGCTCAGCCAAGAAGATGGAAGAAGAAGATGAAGTAGAGAGGGGCAGGAGAGGTCGCGCGACGGAGGGAGGAAGGAAAGCGAAGAGAGAGAGAGAGAGAGAGAGAGAGAGAGAGAAGGAAGAAAAAAAAGAAAAAGAAAAGAAAAATGGGTGATAGTGATGGGTAGATGTGGAAGTGACTAGGAGAGCCCACCACGGGTCAAGTAAAAATTTATGGCTTTCAGCTTATATGAATAATATCTGATGGAGTTTTGGTTATTTGGTAATTCAAGTCTGGGTTGTCATTTGGCATAGACGACTGAAGGCATTTCAGTCAGGGTTAAGCTCGGGCGCGAAGAAATTCAGCGCTAGATTCTACAGCACGACTAAACCAAATAGACCCTATTGATCTACGCTTCAGGGTCTACCCAGGTCCTTCCAGATCAAATAGATTCGCGTCCGACAATTGTCCCTTAAATCTCAAAATCCCAATATCATTTATTTTTACAAGTCTTGAAATTTCGGGACGTCACACTCTCCGATACTCTCCGATATGAGATCGACACGTGATTAGCGCTCTAGAGGCGCTAGCGATAAGTGAGTCCAGCATCTCGACAAGTCATTTCGACTCGCATGGGGTCAATTTTAAGCATTTTCAATTAATTAGGGGTCAAAATGTAAATTTATGAAAAATATATATATACTTAAGTATACCCAGTCACCCCAAAATTAATAGACTCAGCCAACAAAAAAAACATAATCGTGCATCCCTAGCAAAAGAAGTGGAAGAAGAAAAAGAAAAAACTCACAGGTGATATTTTTATATATACATAATAATGTATATATGAAAATATACTTTTAGTATATAACGTGTCCCAACGTGTCGAAATTCTCTAATTTTTGATAAATGATGTCTCGACGTGTCGTGTCGTGTCATGTCGCGTGTCATTGCTGGTACTACTTAGCCTGTTGTTGCTAGGACTATGCCGCCATAGCCTCCCCGTAGCCATCACCTTCACCCGTGGTTGTCCCCCACCATCGACGACGGTGACCCTTTTCCCATGTGCCTCCACTCCTCTGTCCATGAAGACTGAGGGTCATCGGCCTTGACCGACGCTGAGGTTGCGATCCTCAAATCCGAGGTTGTCGTCGAGCGGCGGAGGAAGATCGAGCCTGAAGGTAGAGAAGAGAAGGGGGGAGTGGATGACGTGTGCTATGCATGTGCATGGGCAACATATGACGAGGGAGAGATACAATGGGAAAAGATAGAAAAGGGAAAGAAAAAAAGTGGACAAGAAAAGCAATGTTATGACAATGCGGAAATTAAAATGAAATTAAAACTGAGAATAAGAAAAGAACACAAAGATTTACGTGGAAACCTTTGCGGGAAAAACCACGGGAAGAGGAGAAGCGAAATCCACCATAGAATCAAGGAAAATAAAAGGCGGCTCAAATATGTTTCTTTTCATAATAGTTTGAGAAAGAGCAATATTTATACTACTGCCCTCAAATCCTAACGTTGGCCCAAGCACATAATTAATTCAAGACATATCAACAAATCTCCACCTTGTCTTGAATTCCTCAAGTAGACAGAAGTAATAAACAATCTTCTCCTCCCACCAGAGTAAAACTCAGTTGCAGCAAACATTAATCAAATCCAAGCAATGCTTGAATTTAGCAATAGGCAAAGACTTCGTCAACATATCAGCTGGATTGTTTTCTGTACCAATCTTCAAGACTTTAATATAGCCATCAACAAGAATGTCTCGAATATAATGATACCGCACATCAATGTACTTTGTCCTCTTATGATACATCTGATCTTTAGTAAGATGTATAGCACTTTGACTATCACAATGGACATCAGTCACATCATAATCAATAGAGCTCTCTAAAGAAGCCTCGTAACCATATAGCCTCTTTAACTGCCTCTATAATAGCTATATACTCTGCCTCTGTAGTAGACAAAGCAACTGTATGCTATAAAGAAGCTTTCCAACTAACTGCACAATCTCCAATAGTAAAGATGTACCTAGTCAAAGGCCTCCTTTTATCAAGGTCACCAGCATAATCAGAATCAACATATCCTGTAAGAGAGTATCACCAGTTTTCCCAAACTCTAAACCATAATCTGAAGTACCCTTCAAATATCTCAAAATCCACTTCACAGCTTGCCAATGAACTTTTCCTGGGCATGATAAATATCTACTTACCACGCTAACAGCATGTGAAGTATCCGATCGAGTGCAAACCATTGCGTACATTAGGCTACCAACTACACTAGAGTATGGAATATGTGGCATATATTTTATTTCCTCATCTGTATGTGGACATAAACCAGCTGATAATCTAAAGTGAGCAGGAAGATGAGTACTTACTGGTTTGGTATCTTTCATGCCAAAACGATCTAACACCTTCTCAATATAGCTTTTCTGGGAAAGATACATTTTTTTCTTTTTTGATCTCGCCGAATTTCCATGCCTAGGATTTTCTTCGATGAACCTAAATCCTTCATATCAAATTCAACGCTCAGCTGTGCCTTCAAATTATGTATATCATATTTATCTTTTGCTGCAATCAACATGTCATCAACGTATAATAGCAGATAAATATAAGAGCCGTTTGAAAGTTTGCACAGATATACACAACTGTCATATTTACTTCTACAATAGCCAAGTTGCACCATAAACGAATCCAACCTTTTATACCACTGTCTAGGTGATTGCTTCAAGCCATAGATAAACTTTTTCAATAAACAAACATGATCTTCCTTACCTTCAAACTGAAAACCCTCTGGTTGACCCGTATAGATTTTCTCTTCAAGTTCACCATGCAAGAAAGCTGTTTTCACATCGAGTTGTTCCAATTCTAAATCATGTATAGCAACTAACGCAAGAAAAACCCGAATAGAGCTGTGTTTAACGACGGGTGAAAACACATCATTAAAATCAACTCCCTCAATTTGACTATAGCCCTTAGCAACTAGACGTGCTTTAAATCTGATGTCTTCAACTCTAGGAATAGCTTCCTTTCTTTTGAAAACCCACTTGCAACCCACAATTTTCTTTCTTTTGGTGGTTTGACAAGCTCCCAAGTTGGATTCTTTTCAAGAGATTCCATCTCTTCATTCATAGCAACTAACCACTTTGCTGAATCTTGTGAAGAAACAGTTTCCTTGTACGTTTTAGGCTCATTATACTCAATTGACTCTGCAGCTGAAAGAGCATAAGCAACAAAATCTGAGTACTTCTACAGAGGCTTCACTGTCCTTCTTGGTCTATCTTTGGCAATAGAATAATGTTCCTCTTCAGGTTCTTCAATCTCAATATTATTAGTAGACGACTGAACTGGTTGCGAAGAAGTTACTTCAAGCTCCACCTTTTCCGCTGCACTTGTAGAATTTTCTTGATAAGGAATAGACGATTCCTTGATAGGACGAAGCATAGCAGACTCATCAAAAGTAACATCTCTACTAATGATAATCTTAGATGAATCTGAACACCAAAGCCTACAACCTTTTACACCAGAAGCATAATCAAGAAAGATGCATTTTTTTGCTCTTGGCTCTAATTTTCATTCACTAACATGTGCATATGCTGGACATCCAAATATTCGAAGAGAAGGATAATCAATAGGATTACCTGACCATACCTCCTCAGGTGTCTTGCACTCAATAAATGTGCAAGGAGAACGATTTATCAACCAACAAGCTGTATTGACTGCTTCAGCTCAAAACTCCTTGCCCAAACCAACGTTAGACAACATGCACCTAGTCCTTTCTAATACGGTTCTGTTCATGCGTTCTACAATACCATTATGCCGTGGTGTATTCACTGTAGTATCATGCTTCACAATGCCTTCACTTTTACAGAAATCATTAAACTCACCTCCATAAAATTCTAGCCCATTATCTGTTCTCAGCCTCTTGATTTTCTTACCGGTCTACTTCTCAATTAATGTTTTCCATTGCTTAAATGTAACAAAAACATCACTTTTCTGCTTTAGAAAAAATACCCAAACTTTTCTTGAAAAAAAATCAATAAAAGTGAGTATATACCTGGAACCAAGGCCTTTCGAAGGAACTTTTGCAGGCCCCCAAAGATCAGAATGAATATAATCCAAAGTGCCCTTTGTTGTGTGAATTCCTATTTTGAAACTGACTCTTTTCTGTTTTCCAAAAACACAATGCTCACAGAAATCCAGTTTTCCAATTTTCTGACCACACAAAAGACCTCTCTTACTGAGCTCCTCCATCCCTCTGATGCTTATATGGCCTAATCTCATATGCCATAATTTAGTATTATCTGAATCTGTTATAGCATATGAGACTGCAGCTGAACCAGTAACTGTAGTGTCATGCAACTGATACAAAGTGCCAATTTTTAGCCCTTTCATCAACAAAAGTGAACCTCTCATAATTTTCATAACTCCACCTTCAGCAGCAATTCTATAACCGTTAGCATCAAGTGTACCCAAAGAGATGAGGTTCGTCTTCAAATAGGAACATATCTGACATTATCTAAGGTTCTGATCATGCCGTCGTGCATCTTAATATTAACAGTCCCAATCTCGACTGCTTCGCATTTAGCATTATTGCCCATTAGAATAATGCCACCATTATATTCATTGTACGTAGAGAACCAATCACGATTAGGACACATGTGGAACAAACAGCCTGAATCAAGAATCCAACTATCACAGAATTTGTCTTTATCATCTGCAACCAATAGCCAATCATCGTTTTCTTCTTTAGTAACATCAGCTTAAGCGGGATTTTCGTTTCCCTGATTCTGTTTGTTCTAGTAGTTGCGATTGTTGCGACGATTGATATTCCCTTGATTTTGCTGATTCAAATTATTTTCTCTTTGCTGCTTTGCCTTCAGTTTTAGACAATTTATCTTAATATGCCCCGGAGACTTACAATAGTTGCAAAACATATCTCTGTGCTTTAATTTTGACCTGCTTCTGCCACTATTGCTTCTCTCAACAGACCTTTCCCAAGCAACTAATCCAGCCCCATGATTATTACTGCTTTCAAAAGTCAATTATGTATCAAGTTTTTGCTTATTTAGCAGACTAGTCTTGACATCTTCAACATCAATAGTTTCTCTATTAACAATCATGGTCTCTCTAAAATTCTTATAAGAGGGAGGTAGTGAAACTAACAATAAAATAGCTTGATCCTCATCTTTAATCTTAACATCAATGCTTCTTAATTCAGAGATAAGAGCACTGAACTCAGAAATATGAGATTTAAGAGAAGTACCTTCGGCCATACGAAAAGTGAAGAGTCGTCACTTGAGCTTCAATCGATTGGTGAGAGACTTTGTCAGAAAAATACTCTCTAATTTAATCCATAAACCTGCAGCTGTTTTTTGATCTAGTATCTCCTGCAAAACTTCATTCGCGAGGCACAACTAAATAGTGGACAAAGCTTTTTCATCCAATTCTTCCCACGTTTCATCTGACGTGGTTTCCGATTTCTTCCCTTTACTAAACAGAGTTTTCTTCAAACCCTGCTGCGTAAGAATAGCTAACATATGAACTTGCCATAGGTTAAAACTGCCGCTCCCATCAAACTTCTCAATATCAAATTTCGTTGTTGAACTTGAAGCCATAACCAAAAGATCAAAAAACCCTAAGGCTCTAATACCAGATTGTTGTGACAATGTGGAAAGTAAAACGAAATTAAAATTGAGAAGAAGAAAAGAACACAAAGATTTACGTGGACACCCTTGCGGGAAAAACCACAGGGAGAAGAGAAGCGAAATCCACTATAGAATTAAGGATTACAAAAGCGGCTCAAATATGCTTCTTTTCATAATAGTTTGAGAAAGAGCAATATTTATACTACTGCCCTCAAACCCTAACGTTGGCCCAAGCCCATAATTAATTCAAGACATATCAACAAGGAAGAACAAAGAAAATACAGCAAATTCAAAACGTTAAATGTAAATTCTGCAAATTCATAGGCCTCCTGCCTATTGGATTTGTGTTGTTCACCGGCCAATCGACCGAGTCCAATCAATGAGAAACATTCCACCCACAAATGAATCATTTGGCTAGCAGTCGACTCGTCTGCTTTTTGCTTTTACGTGTTGAGCAAAGGAGAAATCGATGCGAGATCCAATCTTGAGTCATAAACTTTTCGCAATCGTGTCAATTCAGTCCTAAACATGTTTTTTGCCAATTGAGTCATAAATTTTTTGTAATTGTGTCAATTCAGTCCATTTTGCCGGCCGGCGCTGCCATGTCAAATTTTTAAAATATTTTTTTTTTCAAATTTTCAAATATTTTTTTGTCTTTTTTTGACGCTTGCCGGCCCTAATCACAAAAAAAATTTATTAAAATTTTTAAAAATATATTAAAATATTATTACAAAATTGCCAAGTTAGTAGTGGCTGGAAAAATAAACTGAATTGGCACAATTATAAAAGGTTTATGACTCAATTGGAAAAATAAAAAAAAATTATGACTGAAGTGACACAATGGCAATAGGTTTTAGACTTTTTGGTAATTTTCTCGAAAATCCATTGAAGCTCATACTTAAGTTTAGTGAGAGAACAATATGTATAGGCATTGAATATATTTTTTTTGGTCAAAGTAATATTTCATTTATTCCGCAGAAATACAAGATAGAAACAACGCAGTCCAATTGCAAACCAGCACAAATTTCAGATAACTTCAAAATAAAACAAGTTGCAGATAATAAGATAAATCATCAGAACAAAGTGTTAAAGCTCAAAAGCTTTTCCTCAAGTCCCTTGGTTCGAAAACTCTCAAGCCTATCGAGTGTTGTCACATTGGTTTGAGAGTAGATGAACACCACGTCGCAAATTAAATTGTTAATTCCACCCGAATTGTTGGATCAAGTAAATTCGATATGGAAAGTAGATGGTGGTTATAAGTAGGGGTGTGCAACCGGACCGGGAAGACCCGGAAACGGGACCGAACCGAACCGCCCGGAAAACCAATCCGGTTCCCGGTTCCCAGTTTCAAATTTTTGGAACCGGTTGAAATCGGTCCGGTTTCCGGTTTCCGGTAACGACCCACCCAGAACCGGACCTGTTTTAGCTAAGTAAGAAAAAAACCCTAATATATAATAATAGTCTCGGACTCGCCGCTTGTTTGACTTTCTTCTCCGCTCCCATTGTCGCCTCTCTCTCTCTCTCTCTCTCTCTCTCTCTCTCCATACACTATGCAGCAAGCTAGCAACCCTTGCTCCTTGATCGTGTCTGTCACAGCTCTCCGCAAGTGCCAAGTGTAAAGGCAGGTTGCTGAATTGGACGGTCTGATTTTGTTTTCTTCGTGTAGTATAATGGTTTTGGCGTTTTCTTCCCCTCAACGAACGTGTTCAGCAATTTGCTGTTGATGAGTCTTTGTTTCATGATTAAATGGACCTAAAACTACAAAGGGTGTGTGTGATACAATATTGAATACAAAGTCTGTAGTCGAGCTCTCTATTTGGTGGATCGCTGCGAGTGGCGCCACTGAGGTCATCCCTCAAGGCCTCCAACATAAAAGTCGGTTGAACTCTGGGTTGTAGAATATTTTGCTCCATGTGCATTTCATTCCCTTGTTGGTTGATCTCTTTGTTTTAATTGATTTATAAAGAAGACAACTTCGTTAACGAGAAAAGAAGAGAACAAAAAGAACCCATGCCTATATTACTGTTGCATTCTTGCATCTCATTGTCAATCACAACTCTGAAAAATGGTATTTGTCACACTCACTATGCTAGGCAGTAAATGAGCTACTCTGGTATAAGGAGGCACGAATTCCTTCTGCCTCCTGTCTTTGAACAAGTACCTGTCACAATATACTGCTGTTTGTGAACATTATTAATAGGAAAAGCCTGGGAGGCACAGAGTCAGCCATTTAAATAACCTTTTGTGGACTTCACATAGTGCAATTGAAAATATTAGGATCACACAAAATGCTCCTTGGTCCTACATTGTTGTATAATTTTTTTTCAATAGAAGCACTAATGTACTAATTATATTCTGCCTTTGTCATGTTGATATGCAGTTGATGGATCAAGACATGTCAACGGAAGTGGATGGACGTGATGAAATGAGTTCGCTCATGGAATTGCCATCCCATGGAGTTGAAGAAGTGGCATCTGCGACCGCCAGTGTGATAGACAAGGTGAGGGTACCTAGTTCCCGTCCTCCACTTGGTAAAGCGAGTTAATCAATTAGAGGTATGGGATAATTTTTCGAAAATCTTAGATGAGAAGACAAAAAAAACAAGGGTAAAGTGCAATCACTGTAGGGATGACTATGCGTATACTGTTGATAATGGTACGTCTTCAATGCGGAAGCACTTGAGAAAGTGCAAGAAGTATCCTCATGCAGATAAGAGGCAAACATTGTTTGCTCCACGTAATAAAGACGTGGCTGGCGAGGTCGGGGGAGATACTGGTTGTGGTAGTGTTTTGACGACATGGAAGTTTGATCAAGAACGTTGTAAGCACATGCTTGCTCGGATGATCATAATTGATGAACAACCTTTTTCCACGATTGAGCGTGTCGGTTTTCGTGATTTTGTCATTGAATTACAACCTCTCTTTCAACATTTATCACGATTTACGGTTGCTAGAGATTGCATGAAGTTGTATCTGAATGAAAGAACTTGTTTGAAGACTTACTTTGGTAAGCTTAACTCTAGGATTGCAGTCACGACCGATATGTGGAGTTCCATTCAAAACTTGAACTACTTATGTCTCACCGCACATTTTATTGATGAAAACTGGAAGTTGCATAAAAGAATCATCAATTTTGTGGTGATGCATAGTCACAAGGGCAGAGAGATTGGGAAAATGGTGGAGAAATGCATTTATGAGTGGGGAATAGAAAAAAAAAAGTGTCCACAATAACAGTGGACAATGCTAGTTCCAATGATGTGGCCGTTAGTTATTTGAAGGACAAATTTTCAAGAGAAATGTTATTGATCTTGAATGGTGACGTTTTGCATGTGAGGTGCACTGCTCATATATTGAACTTGATTGTAAGGGATGGATTGCATGAGGTGTGTGACTCTATTGCACGTATCCAAAACGTAGTTAGGTATGTGAGAAGTTCTCCCATGAGAGCTAAAACATTGCAATTTTGTATTGAGAGTGAAAGGATCGCATACAAGGGTTCGGTATGTCTTGATGTTGCCACTAGATGGAACTCCACTTACCTTATGTTAGAAACCGCCATAAAGTTCAGAAAAGCTTTTGAATGGATCGAGGAAGATGATTTATCTTTCACAAGGGAGCTTGACACTGATTCTCCTTGAAATGAAGATTGGGAAAATGCCATCATTCTTTCTAAATTTCCGAAACAATTTTATGATGCCACCAAACCGATGTCGGGGAGTTCATATGTTACTTCAAATGATTATTTTGAGGGGATAGCTCTTTTGTATAAATACTTGAACGATGCGGCGAATTCTTTGGATCCTAAGCTTCATGCTATGGGTACAAAAATGAAAGAGAAGTTTGACAAATACTATGGGAGATTGGATAAAGTAAATATGATGGTGTTGATTGTGGTTGCATTGGATCCTACAAAAAAGTTGACTTATGTGAAGTTCTGTTATGGACAAATATATGATGATGAAGCAAAAATTGATGAGATGCATGATAACGTGAAGCATGTCTTGGAGCATTTGCTTGTATTTTATGAGCAATCTTTTGTTGGTTCTTCTAGTAACCGAAATAGAAATGTTGGTGGTTCAAGTGTGAGTAGTAGTAGTGGTGGTTCCAATGCTGATGACAATGAAGGTAACAACGAGTATGACATCCAAGCTTGGTGAAAAAGCTTTCTTCACACAAAGAAAAAAGTGTTTGATGACAAAAATCTGAGCTTGATCGGTATCTTGAAGCTAAAAGTGAAGATGTCCTTAATCTTGACCTTTTGACGTGGTGGAAGAGTATTGGGTCAAAGTATAAAATCTTATCTTTGATGGCTAGGGATGTTTTGTCTATTCCCATGACTACCGTTGCTTTAGAGTCGACTTTTAGTACATCAGGCCGTGTGCTTGACGGCTTTCGGAGTTCTTTGACTCCTAGAGTGGTGGAAGGTTTGATTTGCACTCAAGATTGGTAGAGAGCTGTACGCGTGCCGATTAATGTTGAAGAGTGCATCGAGAATGCGGAAAAGTTTGAGTCGGGTAAGTCGTGTATATTTCTTTATATCTTGTAATTCATTCACATATCTATCTATTGGATGAATATTTATTCAATGTCGTTTTGGTTTTTAGATTTGGATCGTCTTACCGAGGACATTATCATTGGTAAATAGACTTCATTTGTGGAAGCTCTGATTTTGCGGTGAGTAAATATACTTCCATCAATGATTCATTGTTTGTGTCTTATGCTAGGTTGGTTGGAATTTTTTGCCAAGTCTGCATTGTATTAGTAACATGCATATGCCGATATCCAGTCATCTATTAATGAAGCTGCATTCATTTAGCTAACTCATAGCTTGTTTATATGTTTATTGCAGCGAGTCTACCCCTGCTAGCACTCTTGTGGCTTAAGCTAGATATGGACCCTGGATCAGTTTTGATGTAGTTCTTGATTGTTGTTGGTCATCGATCCTATCTCTCTCCACGAGATTTTCCATCAGTCTAGATCAAAGAACTTTTTAAATTTATTTTACTCAGAGTTGGGATAGATAGATGAGTTAATTATATTTCGACTATGATTTACTATTATGAATTTTCAGTTTTACCATGTACTTTTGGCGATAATGTCTCAATTGTGAAAGTAGCTTATCTCTAATTGCTCTACAATTCTGAACCCTCCTTGCGGTTCATTTAAAGCAAAATGTGGGAGGATATTTCTTTTTCTATTGAGGATGCAATGGCTTAGTAATGATGAAACAATGACCTCAGTGTTGCCTTCACCGGTTAGAGTCGGCCTCGGGGAATTTATTGAAGCAACAACAAAATCATCAGTTGCTGGTGACTCATAGTCATGAACAAGATGCTATCAATTATTATGGACATACTCGATAGTAGTTGTGATTTTTGGCGAATAGTGATTTTTATTATTCATTTTTTTACTTTGAATCGTTTCATTGCTACTCATATTATTTTGCCGAAAAAAATAAAATCAGAACAAGGAACAAAAGAAAAACAGGTTCTCGGGTAGACCCTGAAACTGGATCGAAAAACAGGGTAGGTTCCAAAAAAGGTTCCAAGACAAACATGGTATGTTCCAGGTTCCAAAAAATGAGAACCGGTTATAACAGGGTAGGTTTCAGGTTCTAGGTCTGGAACCTACCCATCCTGGAACCAATCACCCCTAGTTATAAGGGGGAAAAGTACCAAAAAAGTCTTAAACTTGTTGCATTTGTACCAATTTAGTCCTAAACATTTCAATTAAGCCCAATTTAGTCCTAAACCTTTTTGCAATGGTACCAATTTAGTCCATTCGTTCAATTTTGGCCAGAAACCTTTGACGCGGGCGACGGCGGTGCCACGTAGGACAGCCGGTGCTGACGTGTAATTTTTTTATATAGTTTTTAATTTTTAATTTTTTATTGTTATTTTTTTTATTTCGTTATTTTTTTTCTTCCCTTTTTTTTCCCCCTGTTTTACTACCGGTGGCTGGTCGGCCACAGGCCATAGCCAGCGAGGGCTGGCCTCGCCTGGGTGAGGTCGCCCTCGTCGGCCACAGGCGGCGGTCGGCCTCCCCGAGTCGAGGGGGAGCTCTGGCGAGGCCCTCTGCGCCAAATCTGGCGAGGCCGACCCTCGCCCAAGCAAGAGTGGCCTTGTGGGGCCTCGACGAACCTTGCCTGGGTGAGGGCGAGGGCGGTCTCCTCCGAAAAAAAGGGGAAAGAAAAAAAAATATGATTTCTCCTCCTCACAGGCCGAGTTCCGGTGGGTGAGATAAGTTTTCTTTTTCCTTCCACCTTTATGTTGTCTTGACTCTGTTCTCGCTATGATTCTCGCTTTTGATTGTCCTTTCTTCAAATTATCGCCGAAAGATGAAACGGGAAAAGGAGAGAGAGGGTGATACCGTTTGGATTTTGAATTTTTACGTCTCGATGAAGTTCGCTTCTGAGTTCTGACCCATGTGATTTCACAATCGTGGTGTTGCAGCAAAAGGACGGCGGCAAGAAGAAGAAAGCCACGGAGGCGGGCGGCTCCACCACCGCCGTGCTGAAGATGGACCTGCATTGCGACGGCTGCGCCAAGAAAGTCAAGCGAGCCGTCAAGCAATTCGACGGTAACCCGCATAATCCATCATATTCCCAGACCAAAAAAAAAAAGTCATTCATCGTCGTATGTGTATCGTTCAATTTGGTTTGATTGAGAATTTGCATAGGAAGCTGTCCTGTGTAGGGAATTTCCTGCCGATCCACCGTCCGTGGGGAAAGAAAAAAAGCAGTAGAAAAAAAAGTAAGAAAAAAAAAGAAATAATAATAATAATAAATTTAAAAATATTTTAAAAAAATTATGTAAAAAAATTACACATAAGCGCCGGCCATCCTACGCGGCACCGCTGGCGTCTACGTTAGCATTTTCCGGTCAAAATTGGCCGGATAGACTGAATTGGTATCAATGAAAAAAAGGGATAAGTACACTACGAGTGTCATAACTTTTGTACGGCGCTCATTTGAGTGCCATAACTTTTTTTTTTCGCTAACTTGAGTACCAAATCGGAGGAAAATCGATCACTTAAGTGTCACTTTCGGCAAATCATCCTACGTGGATTTTTGTTTTATGTTTCAGTGACACATGGATTTTTTTAATTTTTTAAATATTTTCTGGAATTTTTTTCTTATTTTTTATTTATTTTATTTTTTTCCCTTTTTCGCCTTGGCCGACGAGGGTCACCGCCGACCCTCACCGGCCACCACCTGCTGGCCTAGGGGCGAGGGCTGGCTCGCCTTGGGCAGCGACGGCCATCGGCCAAGGCCATCGCGGCCGTGGGGGAGGACGCGAAGGTCTTCTCTAGATTTGGGCGAGGGCCCTCGCGACCCTGCTGGCCATGGATGAGGCGGCCCTTGCTCGGACTTGGCAAGGGCTGTCGCGCCCTCAGCCGCGGTCGAGGACAGCCCTCGATCGTGGGCGAGGGCGCGACGGCCCTCACCAGGTCCGGGCGAGGGCCGCCTCGCCCATGGCCGGCGAGGCCGTGAGGGACCTCACCCAGATCTGGCGAGGGCCTTCGCGCCCTCGCCTGAGGCCGCCGGGGCCACAGCAGCCCTGGGCGAGGGTCGTCGCGGCCCCGCCGGCCAAGGGAGAAAAAAATCAAAATAAAAGGAAAAAAAATTATGAAAAAATCCACATGTACATTAAAATATTCAAAAGAATCGTTTCATCGGTGCCACGTCAGCTTTTTCAGCGTCCGCATAATCGATGGCACTTTAGTAGTCGATTTTTCAAAGCTATGGCGCTCAAGTGAGCGAAAAAAAAAAAAAAATTTATGGCCCTCAAGTGAGCGCCGTACAAAAGTTATGGCACTCGTAGTGTACTTACCCCATGAAAAAAGGTTTAGGACTAAATTAGTCCAATTAAAAGATTTAGGCATGAATTGGTACCAATGCAATAGATTTATGATTTTTTTGGTACTTTTTCCGTTACAAGGGATAGGCATATAATACCACATCTTCCTGCCCTACATCTCGTCCATTCATCTTGGTGGAAAAACTGTCCATTTTCATCTAATTAGCGATTACTTCTTCTTCCCAAATTATTATTCCCCATCTCCTAAGATCACTTCTACAGAGAATTTTTCTCGCATTTTCTTTTCGTGTTTCTTTGATTTCTTCTTTCTTGAGGTATCCTAACTTTGATCAATGGCAAATTCAAGGTCGCAAGTTCGGATTTCGCTTCCTCCATGTCAATCTTCTCGTTCCCCTCTCTATAGGCCTTCTACTCCGCCTACTCCAACGGTGGTGCTTGAGCCCTCGACCGCCTCTGCCGCAGTGGGGGATGGTTCTTCCCTCTAGGCTAACTCCAAGTTTAGCGTTTGGGTATACGTTAGTCACAATACTTGCGAGGATCTATCAGAGATCCCTAGACTATAGGATTGCTACGGGGTTTGCACATGTCGGTGGTCTTAGATTCCCCATTCTTGGCGCTTTGGCGAACTTGTTTGAGGGTATCAGCCTAATTATTGGCTAGGAATGCCACAAGAATAATAGCGGCCATTGTCCTTGCTCTTCGCGAAGCAAGGCAACGATACTCGTTGGTTGTCTTCCTGGCTTTGTATCACGTCACGAGGTTGCCAGCGGAGGGGCTGGTGGTATTTCACACCCTGTCATCAGTTCAAGGTGGTGCATGTTGGGAAAATTTGATTACTGAAGAAGATATAGCAATAGTTTATAGTTCTTTGATGTTTTGATGTGCGATGACAATCACTGTCTTTAGGCATTATTATTTGGCCCCATTATTGTTGCTGCCAGGTTTAAAACATACATATATTCAGGCTATACATTAAAGTCATAAAGAAACGAGTTCAACAATTACTCAATTTTCCTCTTGGAATTTCACATTGAATGTGTCGTCAAATTTGTGTGAGAGAAGAAGAGAGAATGTAGTGAAGAAGAGAAAGTTGTCGATCCAATTTACAAACAACCAACCAACACATCTCTTGGGCATAGGTACCTTATCCCCACCATCACCACTTTCCATGTCTAACTATTACTTTTATTCACGTCGACAATCACTTCTTTTCAAATCCAATAATCACCTCTTTTCATGCTTCTCATGATAAAGTTAGGCTTCCAATATGTTTGACTATTGTCAATTGGTCTACGACCCATTCCTTTGGCTACACTGCTAACTAAACCTCTCGAGAGTCCCTTAGTGAATGGAACAATTTCATCAGTAATTAATTATCGAACATAGTCATGTCCCAAGCCAATGTCTATATTTTCCTATATACCAATGTAAATATATGGATGCCATTGGTTATGGCCACAACTCTCTATCCAATAGCAAATTCAGCCATCAGCCAACAGCCTCTTTCCTAGCCGCAGATAGTGATACACATTCATATTTTATCATTGAATGAGCTAAACATGTTTGCTTCTTTGATGTCCAAGAGACCCCACCATTCGTAAGCTTGAAAACCCATCCAGATGTCGACTTGTTATCAATTGTGCTAGTTCTTCAATTGGCATCTAACAATCCTTGTAGTACTGCTGGTTGTCTTCTATAAGATAGACCATAATGTAGTGTTTTCTTTAAGTAACCAAGAATTCTACTTATTGCCTTCCAATGCACAGTACTAGAATTTCAAGTAAAAGTGGACAATTTACACATAATAAAAGCAATATCTGGTTTAGTACAATGCATAGCATACATTAGACTTCCAATTGCACTATTAATTGTGCTAGAGGTTGCTCAATACTTCTCATCAATTCAATTGACACATCTTCTAGAACAATTGGCTCTTTAATTCACAAATGCTGAGATTTTTTAACAATTTTCTCTAGCCTTGACTTAAAGCATAACCCTCACTATGTTTGATCACATTGGTATCTTAAATTGCATCCATTTCTCTCAAATCAACTAGAAGGCCATAAGTAGAATTCTTGGGTACATAAAGAAAACATTACATTATGGTCTATCTTATAAAAGACAGCCAGCAGTACTAGAAGGATTTTTAGATGCCAGTTGAATAACTAGCACAATTGATAACAAGTCGACATCAGGATGGGCTTTCAAGCTTACAAATGGATGCACAGTACTAGAATTACCAGTAAAAGTGGACAATTTACACAAAAAAAAAGTAATATCTGGTCTAGTACAATACATAGCATACATCAGACTTCCATTGCACTGATATATTTTAATTGTGCTAGAGGTTGCTCAGCATTTCTCATCAATTCAATTGACACATCTTCTAGAACAATTGGCTCTTTAATTCACAAATGCTGATATTTTTTTATTAATTTTCTCCAGCCTTGACTTAAAGCATAACCCCCACTATGTTTGATCACATCGGTATCTAAAATTGCATCCATTTCTCTCAAATCTTCCAGTTTAAACTGAAAAGATAGATATCTTATGGTTTCATTTATACCAAACACATTTGTACCAACAATTGATATATCATCTACATATAAGCATATTATAACTCCATACTCTTTGGTAAACTTTAAATAAATGCACTTATCAACATTGTTATGCTTGAATCCATATGTTATTGTCATTAAATCATATTTTTCATGCCATTGTTTCGGTGCTTACTTCAAACCATATAATGATTTGTTTACTCCTCTATGCCCATGTCGCCATTCTTAACAAAATGCACATTGAATGCAACCTCTTTCACATAATTAGCCTCACGATCTCGAGAACCTTCCTCAATTTGAATGTGTTTTATCAATTCATCCACAGTCATGTTCTCAGTCATATGAAGAAGTTTTTTTCGATAAAACATTCCAAGTTGAAGGCAATTGTGAAATAACTGCAGCAACTTGAAGAAGTTCAGAAACTTCAATCATAAATGTCTTTGAGTTTGGTAACATCTATTTGAAATTTCTCTAGTAGCTCAAAGATAGATTTTCTGTTAATCAGGATAAGTTCAAAATAGTTCAAAGCAGTAAATTTATTCATACCTTGTTTGTCAATATTATATTTGGTGTCCAAGGCACTCCAAATACCTCCGGGATTTCCTTAAGATCGAAAAATTCCATATAAACGATCGACAAAGCATTAGGAATTCTTCCTCCACGCCTTCTTTTATCATCAATTGCTTCTTTGTAAACCAATGCATCTCTAGAAGCCATTGCCTCACTAAGCGTCCTTGGATCTTCATATAAGTGAAATAACAGGGGAATTTCTTCACAAAAATGTTCCCTGTCTCCTTTTACCATGAGAGTTACAAAATCAGAACCAAATTTTTTTTTTTTCGTTTTCTTTACTCTTTGACTTCTCCTCGGCTCAATTGGAAAATCAAATAATTTTCTTTTACTTGATGAATGATTACTTGTGTCAATTGGTGTTTGCAAATATGTTGAGGTACCACTTTTAAAGCTTTACAATTGTATCTAATAATCGAGAAGCTTTAGAATTTTCGGCATATTCAACAAACACACTTTTAAAGCCCTTGGTCCTAATTTGGCTCGCTTAGGATCAGGAATTCCTATAATACGCAAAGCATCCCCATGCTTTAAAAGTATTGGATATTCAGTATCTTTCCTTTCCATAATTCATATGGAGATATCTTAAATTCTTTGAAAATTTTTTATTGTGAACATGACATGCAGTAAGAAGTGCTTCTCCCCATAAATTGATTGGGAATTTTGCCTACAAGATCATGGAATTAACCATATTTACCAAAATTCAATTCTTTCTTTCTGCCAATCCATTTTGTTCTGGTGTATAATACCATTTAGTTCATAAATGTCATAATGCATCAATTTAAGTACTGTAGTAGATCTTTCTATCTTTGAGAATGATTTATTAGTCATCTTTGCTTGTAAGCATATTTCACAATCCTTCTTATACATATTATGACATGATATCTACCACTTTTATTCATAAAATTTAAAATGCTATAGCCAACATGGGATAATCTATTATGCCACAAGAAAGATGACTAAAAAATATAAACATAAACAAAAGTTTCATTAATACTTATCTTTCATGATTGTGAGCACTTGATGCAACCACTATCTCCATTTTCATGAAAGAAATACCTTAAGATTATTGGGAAAATTTGATTTCTGGTGAAGATAGAGTAATAATTTATAATTCTTTGATGCTTTGATGCGTGATGACGATCATTGTTCTTAAATTATTATTTGCCCTCGCTATTATTGCTGTCAAGTTTAAAACAAATATACCTCCAAGATATACACCAAAGTCATAGAGAAACGAGTTCAACAATTATTCAATTTCCCTCTTGGAATTTTACCTTGAATGTGTTGTCCAACTTGTGTGAGATAAGAAGAAATAATGTAGTGAAGTAGAGTAGTTATGAAGAAAAGAAAGTTATTATTTTGAACAGTTGTGATAAAAAATGTAGAATTTGATTCTACTTACAAAAGACCAATCAACACATCTCTTGGGAATATGTGCATTATCTGTGCCATGACCACTTTTCTTGATCAACGATCATTTCTCTTCATGTCAACAGCCACTCTTTTTCATATCCAACAATCACATCTTTTCATGTCCAACAATCACTTCTTTTCATGATAACAAACTATTGCAACAGTGTCCATCTAATATGGGGCTACCCTTCCTCCAACAAGAGTTGAAGAAATAAGATAAAAACATTTAATATGGACTACAAAGGAGGCAACAGCAATAAAAATCGTCGTACGTCTCTCTTTAAGGCAGTTCCCGACAAAGCGAAAGTACACCCCCCGCGACACTCCTCCAATAGTTCTGCTCTACACCTCAATATCTTATTCGTTTCATCATTTTATGCTGTCAATGGATCCCGCCATCTTGAAGAATCTTATGGCCAAGCACGCGAAGCGAGACACGTTTGGTATGTCAAAGAAACCCCACCAGACACACATCCCTGCTCCCCAACTGATGACAGGTGACATTGTGGTCGTCTCTTACAAAGAAGAAGAGGCGTGCACCGACGAGGGAGACGTGGTTGGTTGCCTGTCATCGAAGAGGGGTCATAGTCGAGCGCTCCTGACCTTGATGGTGAGAAAAGGAGAAGGATGGAGCCAATAAGTTATTCAGTTCAAGAAGGGGAGCTCGTCTAGGCTCATCTTTCATCGTTGCTCAGGCGTAGGTGAACATCCTGGACTCTGACAAAGAGCAGGGTGTTGCCAGGGATCAGGCACCCTCCTTCCCCTCCACCCACGGCAAGTGATAACAATATTAGGACATTTAGTTTATTCAGCATATCTTTCAGGATTATGCATATATCTCCTTTGATAATGCATATCCTTGTTTGATTATAATTGATATTATCTTTATTTATTTCATTAGATAGTGATATCAGAAAGCCTATAAATAGGCTTGATGTAATTCATTATGCTTGGTATTAGAGACTACTTTCCTAAGTAAACCCTAGTGCATCCGGTGCACCCCGTGCATCCCATGCATCCATAGAAAAATAAATTCATCCCCATCTCTCGACAGTGTTCATCAAAGTGCTTCATTCATGTTTGAGTAAACGTCATGGCGGTCGAGTTACAATATCGGCGGCACATCGCCTTATCGAGTATTTTTCACAGAGGTGGCTCTTCTTTCAATGCCAGCCGCATAGGCAACATCGCTCGGTAACTATTTTTCAAGCCAGTCGTATAGGCCGCTTGATGCTATGACGCTAGTCATATCGGCTGCGTCTCTCAGTTACTATTTCGCAAGCCAGCCAAATCGACCGTTTGCTGTTTCCCCTTCGATTCTCAACGTTTCACGTGTTATTTCGAGAAGTCGACCCCACCACCAGACTCATCGCCACCAGACAATTGACATCTTAAAATATCATCGTCAATGGAAACTGGATCCATCGTGCCCGACATTGTTCAGTGCCGATTTCGACCATTTTCGCTATCTGATTTAATGGCAATCGAAGATTCGTTTGGGACACTGTTCTGATTTTTTTCAAACTCAAGTTGATTGAATCCACCTTGCGTTTGAGGGGGGGGGGGGTTAGCAATATTAGGACATTTAGTTGATTCAGCATATCTTTCAAGATTATGCATATATCTCCTTTGATAATGCATATCCTTGTTTGATTATGATTGATATTATCTTTATTTATTTCTTTAGATAATGATATCATAAAGCCTATAAATAGTCTTGATGTAATTCATTATGCTTGGTATCAAAGCCTACTTTCCTGAGTAAACCCTGGTGCACCCAATGCACCACAGAAATTTTCCAATTCCATTTTTCAGTTTTATCATTCTCAACTTGCACCCCGTGCATCCCATGCATCGATAGCAAAATAATGCCATCCCCGCCTCTCGACAGTGTTCATCAGATTGCTTCATTCATGTTTGAGTAAGGGTCACGGTGGTCGTGTTACGATATCGGCGACACGTCGTATTGTCAAGTTTTTTTTATGGAGGTGGCTCTTCTTTCGATGCTAGTCGCATAGGTCGTATCGCTCGGTAACTATTTTTCAAGCTAGCAGTATAGGCCGCTTGATGCTATGACGCCAGCTGTATAGGCCATGTCTCTTAGTTACTGTTTCGCAAGCCAGCCAAATCGGCCGCTTATTTTTACCCTCTGATTCTCAACGTCTCGCATGTCATTTCGAGAAGTTCACCCCATCACCAGACTCAGCGCCGTCAAACAATCAACATATTAAAATCTCATCGTCAATGGAGGCTGGATCCATTGTGCCCGACGTTGTTCAGTGCCGATTTCGACCATTTCGGCTATCTGATTTCATGGCGATCGAAGATTCGTTTTGGACACTAATCGGATTGTTTCCAAACTCAAGTTGATTCAACTCACCTTCCGTTTGAGAGGGGATGTTAGCAAAATTAGGACATTTGGTTGATTCAGCATATCTTTCAAGATTATGCATATATCTCATTTGATAATGCATATTCTTATTTGACTATAATTGATATTATCTTTATTTATTTCCTTAGATAGTGATATCATAAAACCTATAAATAGGCTTGATGTAATTCATTATGTTTGGTATCAGAGCCTACTTTCCAGAGTAAACCCTAGTACACCAGGAGCACCCCAGAAATTTTCCAATTCTATTTTTCACTTTTATCATTCTCAGCTTGCACCTCGTGCATCCCATGCATCCATAGCAAAATAAATCCATCCACGCCTCTCGACAGTGTTCATCAAAGTGCTTCATTCATGTTTGAGTAAGCGTCACGTTGGTCGTGTTACGATATCAACGACACGTCGCCTTGTCGAGTATTTTTCACAGAGGAGGCTCTTCTTTCGATGCCAACTGCATAGGCCGCAACGCTCAGTAACTATTTTTCAAGCCAGCCATATAGGAAGCTTGATGGTGCGACGCCAGCCGTATAAGCCGCATCTCTCAGTTACTATTTCCCATGCCAGCCAAATCAGCCGCTTGTTGTTTCCCCTCCGATTCTAGATGTTTTGCGTGTCATTTCGAGAAGTCAACCCGACCACTGGACTCACCGCCTTCAGAAAATCAACATATTAAAATCTCGTCAACAATGGAGCCAGGATCCAGCATGCCCGACGTTGTTCAGTGCCGGTTTTGACCATTTTCGCTATATGATTTAATGGCAATCGAAGATTCGTTTGGGACACTGTTCGAATTTTTTTCAAACTCAATTTGATTCAGCCCACCTTGAGTTTGAGGGGAGATGTTAGCAATATTAAGATACTTAGTTGATTCAGCATATCTTTCACGATTATGCATATATCTCCTTTGATAATGCATATCCTTGTTTGATTATGATTGATATTATCTTTATTTATTTCCTTTGATAGTGATATCATAAAGCCTATAAATAATCTTGATGTAATTCATTATGATTGCTATCAGAGCATACTTTCCTGAGTAAACCCTAGTGCACCCGGTGCACCACAGAAATTTTCTAATTCCAATTTTCAGTTTTATCATTCTCAACTTGCACCCCGTGCATCCCATGCATCAATAGAAAAATAAATCCATCCCCGCCTCTCGACAGTGTTCATCAAAGTGCTTCTTTCATGTTTGAGTAAGCGTCATGGTGGTCGTGTTACGTTATCGGCGACACGTCGCCTTGTCGACTATTTTTCACGGAGGTGGCTCTTCTTTCAATACCAACCACATAGGCTGCATCGTTCGGTAACTATTTTTCAAGCCAGTTTTATAGGCCGCTTGATGCTACAGGTCGCGTCTCTCAGTTACTGTTTCGCAAGCCAGCCAAATCGCCCGCTTGCTGTTTTCCCTCCAATTCTCGACGTTTTGCGTGTCATTTCAAGAAATTGACCCCACCACCAGACTAACCGCCATCAGACAATCCACATATTAAAATCTCGTCGTTAATGGAGCCTGGATCTATCGTGCCCAACATTATTCAGTGTCGATTTCCACCATTTCCGCTATCTGATTTCATGGTGATCGAAGATTCGTTTTGGACACTGTTCGGATTGTTTTCAAACTCAAGTTGATTCAACTCACCTTACGTTTGTGGGGAATTTTAGCAATATTAGGAATTTAGTTGATTCAGTATATCTTTCAGGATTATGAATATATCTCATTTGATAATATATATCCTTCTTTGATTATAATTGTTATTATCTTTATTTATTTCCTTAAATAGTGATATCATAAAGCCTATAAATATGCTTAATGTAATTCATTATGCTTGGTATCAGAGCCTACTTTCTGAGTAAACCCTAGTGCACTCGGCGCACCCCAGAAAGTTTTCAATTCTATTTTTCACTTTTATCATTCTCAGCTAGCACCCCGTGCATCCCATGCATCCAAAGAAAAATAAATCCATCCCCACCTCTTGACAGTGTTCATCAGAGTGCTTCATTCATGTTTGAGTAAGCGTCACGGTGGTCATGTTACGATATCGGTGACACGTCGCCTTGTCGAGTATTTTTTTCATGGAGGTGGCTCTTCTTTTGATGCCAGCCGCATAGGTCGCATCGCACGATAACTAATTTTCAAGCCAGACTTATAGGCCGTTTGATGCTACGACGCCAGCCGTATAGGCCACGTCTCTTAGTTACTATTTCGCAAGTCAGCCAAATCGGCAGTTTGCTATTTCCCCTCCAATTCTCCACATTGCACGTGTCATTTTGAGAAGTCGACCCCACCACTAGACCCACCGCCGTCAGACAATCGACATATTAAAATCTCGTTGTCAATGGAGCCCGGATCTATTGTGTCGGACGTTGTTGAGGGCCGGTTTAATCCATTTTCGCTATCTGATTTCATGGCGATCGAAGATTCGTTTTGGACACTATTCGGATTATTTTAGAATTCAAGTTGATTCAACTCACCTTGCGTTTGAGGGCGATGTCAGTAATATTATGATATTTAGTTGATTCATCATATATATCTCCTTTGATAATGCATATCCTTATTTGATTATAGTTGATATTATTTTTTTCCTTAGATAGTGATATCATAAAGCCTATAAATAGGCTTGATGTAATTCATTATGCTTGGTATTATAGCCTACTTTCCTGAGTCAACCCTAGTGCACCCGGTACACCCTAGAAATTTTTCAATTCTATTTTTCAGTTTTATCATTCTCAACTTGCACCCCGTGCATCCCATGCATTCATAGAAACATAAATCCATCCCCGCCTCACGACATTGTTCATCAGAGTGCTTCATTCATGTTTGAGTAAGCGTTACGGTGGTCGTGTTACGATATCGGCGACACGTCGCCTTGTCGAGTATTTTTCACGGAGGTGGCTCTTCTTTCGATGCCAACAACATAGGCTGCATCACTCGGTAACTATTTTTCAAGCCAGCCATGTAGGCCGCTTGATGCTACGATGCCAGCCATATAGGCCGCGTCTCTCAGTTACTATTTCGCAAGCCATCCAAATGACCGCTTGTTGTTTCCCCTACGATTCACGACGCTTCGCGTGTCATTTCGAGAAGTCGACCCCACCACCAGACTCACCACCGTCAGACAATCGACATATTAAAATCTCTTCGTCAATGGTGTCTGGATCTATCGTGCCCGATGTTGTTCAGTGCCGGTTTCGACCATTTCTACTATCTGATTTCATGGCGATAGAAGATTCGTTATTGACACTGTTCGAATTGTTTTCAAACTCAAGTTGATTCAGCTCACCTTGCGTTTGAGGGGGATGTTAGCAATATTAGGATATTTAGTTGATTCAGCATATATTCATGATTATGCATGTGTCTCCTTTTATAATGCATATCCTTGTTTGATTATAGTTGATATTATCTTTAGTTACTTCCTTAGATAGTGATATCATAAAGCCTATAAATAGGCTTGATGTAATTCATTATGCTTGGTATCATAGCCTACTCTCCTGAGTAAACCATAGTAAACTCGGTGCCACCCCAGAAATTTTCCAATTCTGTTTTTTAGCTTTATCATTCTCAACTTGCACCTCGTGCATCCCATGCATCCATTGAAAAATAATTCCATCCCCGCCTCTCGACAATGTTCATCAGAGTGCTTCATTCATGTTTGAGTAAGCGTCACGGTGGTCGTGGTACAATATCGTCGACATGTCGCCTTGTCGAGTATTTTTCACGGAAGTGGCTCTTCTTTCGATGCCAACCGCATAGGCCGCATCGCTCGGTAACTATTTTACAAGCCAGTCGTATAGGCTGCTTGTTGCTACGACGCCAGCCATATAGGCCGCGTCTCTTAGTTACTATTTCGCAAGCCAGCCAAATCAGCCGCTTGCTTTTCCCCTTAGATTCTCGACGTCTCGCGTGTCATTTCGAGAAGTTCACCCCACCACCAGACTCACTGCCATCAGGCATTCGACATATTAAAATCTCATCATCAATGGAGCCTGGATCTATCGTGCCCGACGTTGTTCAGTGCCGATTTCGACCATTTTCGCTATCTGATTTCATGGTGATCGAAGATTCGTTTTGGACACTGTTCGGATTGTATTCTAATTCAACTCACCTTGCTTTTGGGGGGGATGTTAGCAATATTAGGATATTTGGTTGATTCAGCATTTCTTTCAGGATGATGCATATATCTCTTTTGATAATGCATATCCTTGTTTAATTATAGTTGATATTATCTTTATTTATTTCCTTAGATAGTGATATCATAAAGCCTATAAATAGGCTTAACGTAATTCATTATGTTTGGTATCAGAGTCAACTTTCCTGAGTAAACCCTAGTGCACCCGGTGCACCCCAGAAATTTTCCAATTATATTTTTCACTTTTATCATTCTCGAGTTTCGCCCCGTGCATCCCATGCATCCATAGGAAAATAAATCCATCCTCGCCTCTCAACAGTGTTCATCGGAGTGCTTCATTCATGTTTGAGTAAGCGTCACGATAATCGTGTTATGATATCGGTGACACGTCGCCTTGTCGAGTATTTTTCACGGAGGTGGCTCTTCTTTCGATGCCAGCCGCATAGGCCGCATCGCTCAGTAACTATTTTTCAAGCAAGCCGTATAGGCCGCTTGATGCTACGACGCCAGCCGTATAGGCCGCGTCTCTCAGTTACTGTTTCGCAAGCCAACCAAATCAGCCGCTTACTATTTCCCCTCCGATTCTCGACGTTTCGCTTGTCATTTCAAGAAGTCGACCACACCACCAGACTCACCGCCGTCAGACAATCGACATATTAAAATCTCGTCGTCAATGGAGCCTAGATGTATCGTGCCCGACGTTGTTCAGTGCCGGTTTCGTTTTGGATTGTTTTCAAACTCAAGTTGATTCAACTTACCTTACGTTTCACGGGCGATGTTAGCAATATTAGGACATTAGTTGATTCAGCATATCTTTCAGGATTATGGTTATACCTCCTTTGATAATGCATATCCTTATTTGATTATAATTGATACTATCTTTTATTTATTTCATTAGATAGGGATATCGTAAAGCCTATAAATAGGCTTGATGTAATTCATTATGATATATCGAAATATATTGAAATTCCTCACTTCCGCTTTATATTATTTACCTGCAAGTCCGGGACAATGATAATGGATTGTCATCTCCCTTGGGCTGTGGGGTAAGCTCAAGTTGCATCTAGGGTCAACGTTCCGGACACGCTAGATGTGATCCTAGGGCTGCCTCTTCGTAGCCCATGCGAATTGCATCAGGCATCGGATGTTGCCACCCCTACCGTTGGGAACTTATATCCTAAAAACTCGGGCTCTTGGCCCGTGACCGCTCTTCTAGACAGCGCTTTGGCGTTGTTGGCCTTACCTTTTCTCTTTTTAAGGTTTAAGCCCTTCCTACATATAGCAACACTTCTTTGGTTTCAAACTGAGCTTAGTCAAAGGTGGCCAATGCCCACGTTCGTCTGGGCATCATGTTCTGCTAGCAAAATCTGGACAGGAGCACCTCGGAAGATGTCCGCAGCAGCTGCACCCGCTTACACCCACCTGGAAAACCAGATGGCCGCGCTGAAGATGAGTGACAGTAGCCTTGCCGCCCAGCCCAGTGCTCACGAAGATTGCTCAAAGGTTTGGAGGCATCCTTTGTCGGTTGGTGACTCCACGGAATTTGCCAGAACTTACAATTTGGGATTGATCTAAACGGCCAAGGACACTGCTAGATTGCTGAAGGATCTTCTTCATCCATGGGTAAGGGTATTAAGCTCGTTAGGTTATAAGTAAGCACATATAGCATCTAATAAATGACAATGGAACGGCACATATAGCCTGAAATTATAACGGGTGCTTCTACATTTACGTAAGACACGTGAAAATAGGTTATGGATTCATTTTTTTAAAATCATATTTAATAAGCTGAATTGTTATATAAATTACTCATATTTAAACATAAAATAAATATTGAATGAATAATAAATATATCGTAAATAAATCATAAATAATATTGAATGTGAATTTTCTTAGACTGAATTAAAGATAAAATTATTTTAAAAATATAAATCGAATGAAACAAATTAAATAAATCTATTTTAATTGATCCATTTAGGACCCAACTCATTCATTTGAGTGGACTAACACATGTACACTGTACAGGGGATATACTTGAGCGGAACACCAACTTAAGAAATAAGCCAGTCCAAAACATCCAATTGTCTAGAGTGAAAACGAAATAGAAAAGTTGTCAACTTATATAACTTTCAACATTAAAAAGAGGAACAGCATGACCTTCAACGATTAAGGTTTCTTCCACGACTCGAAAGAAACCCAAAATTACCACCTAAACACAAAAGGGAAAAAGAAAAAACTCAGATACACAACCACCTAGCATCCTCGGACATCGGCCCTACCACCTCAATCGACCTCCTCGATCTTGGGGCCAGCGCCGCTACCACCTGCCGGAGGAACATCTTCATCCATTCCGCCACCGCCCATGTCTGGACCAGCACCTTGGTACATCTTCGCAATTATGGGGTTGCAAATGCCTTCAAGCTCCTTCATCTTGTCCTCGAACTCGTCCGCCTCGGCGAGCTGGTTGCTGTCCAACCAGTTGATAGCTTCCTCGATGGCATCCTCAATCTTCTTCTTGTCCGCCGCGGGGAGCTTGTCACTGATCTTCTCGTCCTTGATGGTGTTCCTCATGTTGTAGGCGTAGTTCTCCAGTGTGTTCTTCGCGTCCACCTTCTTCTTGTGCTCCTCGTCCTCCGCCTTGTATTTCTCAGCTTCCTGTACCAACTTCTCAATCTCCTCCTTCGACAGCCTTCCCTTGTCGTTCGTGATCGTGATCTTGTTCTTCTGGCCGGTGGTCTTGTCCTCAGCAGAGACATTCAATATGCCGTTAGCATCAATGTCGAAGCAGACGGTAATCTGGGGAACGCCCCTAGGAGCTGGAGGAATGCCCGAGAGCTCAAACTTGCCCAACAAGTTATTATCCCTGGTTCTCGCTCTCTCACCCTCATAAACCTGGATGAGGACGCCGGGTTGGTTGTCCGAGTAGGTCGAGAAGACCTGCTCCTTCTTGGTGGGAACGGTGGTGTTTCTCGGGATCAAGACAGTCATGACACCTCCGGCGGTTTCCAAACCAAGAGAGAGCGGAGTAACGTCCAAGAGCAATATATCTTGCACCTTCTCATTGCCCTCGCCACTCAGAATTGCCGCTTGGACCGCCGCACCATAAGCCACGGCCTCGTCAGGGTTGATGCTCTTGCACAGCTCCTTCCCGTTGAAGAAGTCCTGCAACAGCTGCTGCACCTTGGGGATCCTAGTAGAACCACCCACAAGAACAACATCATGCACGCTGCTCTTGTCCATCTTGGCATCTCTCAAGCACTTCTCCACGGGCTCCATACACTTCCTGAAGAGGTCCATGTTCAGCTCCTCGAACCTGGCACGAGTGATGGTGGTATAAAAATCAACACCCTCGTAAAGAGAGTCAATCTCAATGGTCGTTTGAGCGGTCGAGGAGAGAGTCCTCTTCGCCCTTTCACAAGCAGTCCTCAATCTCCTCAGAGCTCTGGGATTTCCACTGATGTCCTTCTTATTCTTCCTCTTAAACTCCTGCACAAAGTGGTTGACCATTCGGTTATCAAAGTCCTCACCGCCAAGATGAGTGTCTCCAGCCGTAGCCTTCACTTCAAAGATACCCTCTTCGATAGTGAGCAGAGAAACATCAAAAGTACCACCCCCAAGGTCAAAAATCAACACATTCTTCTCTCCAATGCTGGTCGCCTTCTTGTCAAGACCATAGGCGATGGCCGCCGCGGTCGGTTCGTTGATGATACGCATGACATTGAGGCCGGCAATGACGCCGGCATCCTTCGTGGCCTGCCTCTGCGAGTCATTGAAGTAGGCAGGGACCGTGACGACGGCATTCTTGATGTTCGTCCCGATGTATGCCTCGGCGATCTCGCGCATCTTCGTGAGGACCATGGACGAGATTTCCTCCGCAGCAAACTGCTTCTCTTCGCCCTTGTAGTTGACGACAATCATGGGCTTGTCGCCAGGACCAGCAATGACCTTGAACGGCCAGTGCCTCATGTCACTCTGGACCGTAGGGTCGCTGAACCTCCTCCCGATCAACCGCTTCGCATCTGTCAAATACATCAGAATTACCATGTCATCATCGGTCCTCATAACAACACCGCGATGAACTAGGACTTCAGAATGAGAAGAAACGGTAAAAACTAAAGTACAGTTCACAAAACAGCGGGCAAACAGAGGTCCCTCTCCAACTCGGAAGATAAATTCCACAATCGTAATGCAAATAAAACTCACATGACTAAGCCATCCTTCATACATCATCTACAGTCTATGCTAACATGAACAAAAGCTAACCAACTACATCCGAACGGCCCAAAAATAAGCAAATTCCTCCCAAAAAAAAAAAAAAACCGAGAAACATCAAGAACATCGGATAACCATGTCACCAAAACGATCGACGAGACATCGATGAACAGCAGAACGGAGACCAAACCGAGCCACTGAAGAAACAGAGTAAGAAACGAGGTCACTTACCGAAGACGGTGTTGATGGGGTTCATGGCGACCTGGTTCTTGGCTGCGTCGCCGATCAGCCTCTCGGTGTCGGTGAAGGCGACGTAGGAGGGCGTGGTCCTGTTGCCCTGGTCGTTGGCGATGATCTCGACCCGATCGTGTTGAAAGACGCCGACGCACGAGTACGTCGTCCCCAGGTCGATGCCGATCGCCGGCCCCTCCCCTTTTCCGGCCATCGATTCCTTCTCTCTAAGAAAAATTGGTGCGAAAGCAGCAACGTTGATTGATGGATCGCCGGTGATGTCAGTGAAGAAGACTCTGTTTCTCAGTAAAGAACGTTTGTGCTGTTGGGAGAGGGGGGGGCCGAGGTTTTATAAGACTTGCGAGGGAAGCGCCTTTCGGGGGCATTCGAGAATGTTCGGATGGTGGAGCGGTGGCCGTTGGATCTGAGACACGCGGACGGTGAAGGATGCGGCCGTGTGATGATTGGACCAGAGGGATGGTGGGGGAACGTGCCAGGTCGACGTTCTTTTTTGTCTTCGGGTAATTTCTGGTTGATTCGAGATTTTTCCTTGTTGACTTTTGACCCTTGCGAGACGTGCACGTTCCTTTGCTTTCGACAACGTAGGTCCGGTCGGTCGAGCGTCCGCTTTTCTTTAATCTTTTTTAATCCGGTAATTGATGGTAACGATATTATCTAAGATCCTGGGCATCATTCCCGTCAGCATTATACATTATTGATTATTTGATAAAGCCCTGGAACATTCTAATCAAAAAATTTCGGCTCCGATAGATGTACTACTTGTCACGGGCTTAAACTTTGAGATCGAGACCATGTGGCAACTTAAGCTTTCTTAGGTTCGTTGAGTCACCTAAACTAAGCCTTTTCCCCAAAGATAGATCACTCGCTTACTAATCCACTTAGATAGTAGAAAGAGGAAGAATTTAGAGAGAGAAGCTGCTTCTATTGCCTATTTGCTATGATTTGTTGACACCTGATTTTTAATCAGATTTTCTTTAAAAAAAATTAAAAATACAAAAAAAATTATAAAATCTGAAAATCAACTTTGGAAGCCTTGGCCAAGCCTAAGGAACCAATTTTTAACAAAAAATATTTTTCGAAATTTTTTAGAATTTTTAGAATTTCCTTTAATTAGAAAATAACCCAAAAATAAGAAAAATAGCATTTGTGACCAAAACAAAAAATAGGAAAAAAATTTCATTGGTCTTTTTTTAATTCCAATTGCATTTTGGTCACTTTAAAATTCAAAAATTTGATCTGGAACCTACTTTTCTAGATTTTTGCATTTAGGTCCTTGGTTTTCCAGAAATATCAAATTCAGCCCTTTCTAGAATTTTTCTCACTTTGGGCTAGTTATGACATTTGATCCTCATGCCTTCAATTGCATTTTAGTCCAATAATTTCTCAGATTGAGAAAATTTGGAAAAGGACTTAAAATCTTTTCAATTTAGTCCATGGATTTCGCTCTAAGTGCAATTAAGCTTTTTTTTAGAGATGTTCATACGAATCCAAGACCACTACCATATGTTTTTCACCATTATAAATCCATTAGTGGGGATGGTTTGGCTTGATTTAGTCGTTTAGGGTTTGGATTATTCAAAATTCATAATCGGGTCAAAACTAAAATTTGGGGGTCTTATGGATAATTGAACCCGTTGAATCAAATATTGCCATTCCTACACTTTAGACATGTTCTAGAGTCCAATTTTGAGCTTAAATTTTCAAAAATAGGTTAAATAGGCAGTCAATTGGACCTAAAATGCTAAATCGGGTCCATCGGGTCGGGTCCCGATCAACCCGTTGACCAAAGTCAACATGGCAGAACCACAGAGCAGCTTCACAAATCTCTCGCGCGCACAGACCAGAGAAGAGGAGAATTATCCTACATCTATGGGCACTCACCAGAGGATCCATTGGGGCTACCGGAGTTGGCCCGACGCCAACGTGCCTAATGGCACGTGACTAGGCGTCGGGCACGTGAAGTTGAAGACTCTCCCGCAGCAACAAAATCTAAAAAAGTTGAAGTCTCGGGGACGCTCATTTTTCGGTTAAAGAGGTCTTAATTCGGTTGGAAGAGCTCCAACAAATTCCAAGAGATGGAGAACGACTGGTAGGGAGAAGTGAAAGGAGGCTCTCGGTGTATGGAGAGATGGCCATTGCCCCTGAGGTCTGAAAATTCTTCGAGGAGTTCGTCCTCGCGAACAACACAAAATCGAGCTTCCTTGATCGGTTTCTGAGCTCCAGGAGAGCCTGAGGAATGTCCCTAACCCCGCGACATACTCCAGAACCTCTCGAACGGTAGGTGCCATTAACGGACCTTCGGAGGTCCGCCAATGGCGGATCTTCGTCAGAGCCATATTTCTTTGTGATTTTCGGTTTAGGTTACTCCTACGCTCTCACTGATCACGTACATGCCTTTGTTTTTCATTTTCGTTGCTTAAAAACGTCCGAGTTGACCCTGAACCCCCGGACCTACCTTGAGCTCATACACTCATTTCGCACAAAACCGAAGTATAAGGACTTCGAGGTAAGCTTTCTAAACCTTCTTTGATGCTTTGTGATCATTTAGGTTAGAGATCAAATGTAAAAAGTTAGGGAACTCGTGCTCGCCGGATTCTGGAAAAAGCTCACCGTGGCCGGACCTTTTCAGGGTAGTTTTTGGTCATATTTTGCTTGGGAACTGATATATGGTGCATGTTAGGTTGATTAGAATCGATTAGGATGGAAAACGGGGTGAAATGGTGAAATTTCGAGCACTATTCGTGCTCACCCGCGAAGCGCCGGCGCCGGCGCCGATCATCTTCAACGTAGGTTAGGTTGACTGGTCAACCATCGTTGACCAGTCAACACTGACATGGTGCCCGTGGATTGGCCACGTGGCGCCATGTCAGCCAATGTTTGTTGGCCACTCGATTTTTTATAATAATAATAATAAAAAAGTTTCTGATAATAAAAAGTCATTTTTTGAAAATAAAAAAAAAATCCAGATCCAACGGTGGCCATTGTGACACGTGTCGAGATCTGGAAACTTTCGGAAATAAAAAATCATTTTCAGAAATTATAATTGATTTTCGAAAATAAAAATTCTTGTAATCGTGTGGCCCAAGTTTGGCCACGCATCATGATTTCCACCGTCCATCCCTTTTTCAGAAAATAAAAAATTCATTTTTTGATCCGGCGGCTGCAATTGCGCCACGTGTCACATCCGGAGTCCTTAGATCAGTATTAGGCGGGAAATTAAAAAATGAATAAAAAAATTCAAAAATTCAAAAAATTTCGTAAAACTACATCGTTTAGTAGACCAACCCTGGACCCTTTCAGTCTGGGTCAGGCACCCGCGAGGTGTGGGCCGGGTCAACCCAACCCGGTCCGGATAAATTTTTTTTTAAATAAAAAAATTCAGAAAATAAAAAAAAATGATTAAAAACTAAAAAAATGAAAATTCTAAAAAAATTGGAAAAAATCCTAAAAAATTTTAAAAATTCAGAAAAATCTCAAAAATTAGAAAATGGGTCCATTTAACTGGCCAATCCTATTTTTGATGATTTTTCCATCTCTTTCTTCAAAAATGACGATTTTACCCCTTATGGGCAAATCATCTCGGAAAATTCCGAAAAATTTCAAAAATCATAGAAAATGGGAAATAGTCAAATTTGACTAGCCAAACCCGTCTTTTGTGATTTTCACTTCTGATCTTTCTCAAAATAACGATTTTGCCCTCCTATGTGCAAATCGTTCCAAAAATTCAGAAAAATTTCAGAGAATCTCAGAAATTAGGAAATGGACACATTCAACTGGCCAACCCTATTTCTGATGATTTTGATTTTAAGTCTTTTCAAAATGATAATTTGGCCTCTTTGTGCAAATTGTCTCCAAACGTCCCCAAACTTTTTCTAAACCTCCAAACACCCCTTCTCTATGCCTTTAGGGCTTCATTAGGGATGTCATGTATTGATTTGATGCGTTTTATCTGCATGTTCCTGATTCCTTGATTTGCGCACTTACTTTCACTGATTGTGATTGTTAGGTTAGATACTCACATCTGCATGAACTCTTAGATTCTATAGCTTTCCTCATCCCAAGTTATCTGTATGAAATCTTAGTTAGAAAAATCATTCAACTTAGGTATTGAAATGGCGTCAATGGCAACATTGGCATAACTAAGTCCCCGATCCCAAATCTCTGGTTCCGTTTGAGTCGTACAATTCCTCCCACCATCTGACGAGGTTTTCGACCTACCTTTCCCAAATATCGGTGGCGACTTCGAAAGCAAGTACGCCTATGCACATGTCACACGACCGCACCTAAGGTCGAACTCGATTCTTAAATCCCGCCATCGCGTGAGGTTAGGACTTGGGAGAGTCCAAGCCGACCTATGGATTGCCACGGATCCTTAGCCTTCGGTAATCACCCCTAAACTCCTCAAATCCTATCAAACGAGGGTCGCGACAGACTTGGCGACTCCACTAGGGACTGGTTTTTAAACCTTTAGTGGACTTGAGCAGATTAAAAAGTTGGGTGATTTTTCTGATGTGTTTTTTGTAGATGCTCTTGAAGGTAAGGCAAGTTCGCTAACCCTTGTGTTAGATGTTTTTACAGATGGAGGAATAAGGGGTGGAGTCTATGTTGACCTTGTTTTCTGCAGGTTTGGAGTTTGGGATGTATGTTTATGTTTATGCACTTATTGAAGCGGTGTTTGATATAAACTGCTATGCATGCCCTTTGTATTGTGACGACCACGACAACTCGCACACACCTGCGGTCAAACCCCGACTGCGACCACCCTTAGTTTATCTTAGATAGGGAAAGGGTACAAAAGGATCTTGTGTTTGATTGCACTTGAGACTCTCGTATTCGTTCCCGCTCATGATCTGTATCGGTGATCTCCAACCCTCTTGGGCCGGTGCTCTTCGGGGTGAATCTGCCATATACGAATCGTGGGAGCCTTGATCTTAGGTTCCATGCCCTTCATTTTGATTTTTAGAGTCTTACCCTCACTTGTCTCATGCGCGTGTATGTGGACGGTTAGTATACCTAAAACCAAAACAAACAAACAAAAATCATCAAGCGCGGTGAGTATGATTTCTTCCTCTACTTGTTCACTATCGATTGAAATTTTATTGTTGAAAATTTGTGGGAATCAATCGAACGCTTTGGGTGTTTAAGGGCACGCATGATAACACTTCTAGAATTGCTTCTTTGCTCTAGAAGTCATTCTGGTAGATAAATTCGTTTCGTAAACTAACTTCTAAGCAGCAATTCGTTTGGTAATTTTTTTTACTTCTAGTAGGATTTTTTACTTATGGTAGGATTTTTCACTTATGGTAAGATTTTTTGCCCAATTTGAGAAGTAAAAAAAAGTAGCTTCTCCAAGTCAAGAAGCACTTCTTGGACCAAAAAACCAAAAAACAAAAACTCAAGACCGCCGCCGTTGACCCCCACCGCCGACCACCCGCCGCCGCAGCTGGCCCCGCCGGCCATCGACTTCCGCCAACCACCACCGGCCGTAGCCGATCGCCGCCACCGCCGAAGTAAAAAATAAATAATATTTTTAATAAAAAAATTATTTTTTTTAAAAAAATAAAATGTTGAAAAATGAAGTAGAAATTTTGTCCAGTTATCACACACATTTCTCTATCAGAAATCAACTTCTGGACCAGAAGTTGAAAAATCAACTTCTGCTCAAAACCAGAAGTAGAAAAATCAACTTCTTGCCATAAGTTGATTTCTGGTAGAGAAGTGTTACCATGCGCGCCCTAAGCTTACAATTGAAAATTTCTGGCAATTACTTTTCAAATTGAACCGTGAATATGAATTTCAAATACCTCTGGTCCGACCCTACGATTCAGAAGGTTTGCCCAAAATTTTCAATCATGGATTAAGATGGCATTTTGATGTGTACAATTCTTTCAAGTCAAGATTAAAATTTGGGGCACAAAATGGAAATCACATTTTCAATAAGATTCAAATCACATTTTGTGTAATTATTTCTTAAACAAGAATCAAATCATTTTTGCTAGAAAAAATCACAAAGCAATCTTGAAAGATTGCTAACCTTTGGAGTTGATTCTTGTAAAACCTTTGGAGTTGAATGGACATTCAATTGATAACCGTGGATCAATCTTTTCATGTCGTCTCCTCTTACTGTGAAATCTTGGCGAATACCGAATGCTCGTGAAAAGGGATTATGGAACATGTGTCATCACCTCGCTTTCATTATAAGAGGCGGCTCCATTGAAAGATTATTTTTTCATTCAAACACTAACATTGTCTTCCTTTGACAAGTTATACACAACGGTCATTTATTGGAAATTCCTTTGTCTGACCACACGCTTGATAACGGTGAAATGATGTGGAAAGATGGTAACACTGTAATCGTTCCAATTGGAACATTGGGTATTATGATTGACTTGTTCATCCATCTCTCTTGTCAATAGGTCAAAATGGTTAAAGGCCAAGGAAGTGAAGCTCGTTTTTCTTACAAGATAGAAAGAAGTTCATCCACATCAGGTGCTACCACTAAGTGTGCAAGGACAAGCGGAATAAGCCCTAAACGGACGATGCAAAGAGGAGCAATCTAATTTAGAGCAACTCTCTCTAAATTGAAAGGATGTATTCGTTCCAAATTAAGTTGATTTGTTTATGAACTGATATGGTTGTCTATACCTGCAGGTGATGACAAAAGGCCAAATATGATCGCCAAGAGACATTCCTCCATCTCTAATGTTCAAAATGATGGAAGCTTGGAAAAATACATTCTGAGATAATAAATCTATGATCGTTCCAATAAGAACTCTCAATGCGACAATTGACTTGTTCATCTATTTTTGATATACATGTAAAATGAAAAGATTATTCGAGGTTGGCATGAACCTCTTGTAAGAGACAAAAGTGTATAGCATTGGTACTTGAGGATAATACAATCTGGTGCAAGCGTCAATTGAAGCGCGTCTTGAGGAGTACAAATACTCATGATTCTTGCCATAAGATGGACGATCGCTCAACCATAAAAGGGTGTATCTCGTTCCTCATTTTAATCCTCGTCAAGATAGAAATGATACTCGCCTTTTCTATCTATAGGGATGAAGAAAACTGAATATTTGTTCGCAAAGCAACACTTCAAAGTGTAGATGTACACAAACAAAAACAAATCTGCACGTGTAAATCTCGAGTAAAAAAATGCTTGAGAGTCGTCATGAAGTGATGACAAATCGAAAGGACCGCGGAGAGACGATCATCACTCATCTTTGAATCAAGAGGGAGTACTTGTTTTTAATCGTTGCTTTTCATAATCAAATGTCAAACACTCTTCTTTTGTTCTACACATATTGAAATGCATCGATGGAGCAAAAGTGGCAAAAGAACAGCCAGCCTCAAGAAGAGGAGTAATGGAAATCAAGCAGTGGCAAACATCATGGAATATCAAATGCCAAGATCCTTAGATAATCGCGAAGGAGGAAGCATTGAAACAACAGATGCTAGAATAGACTGAAGGACACAAAATGCCAACACCCGAAGGACAAATGTGAAGGGTAAATTGTATCGATTCCATTGGTTCATTTTACAAACCATTCTTGACATGATTCTTCTTTCCTTTAATAGGGAAACATCAAACATTTGAAAGGCGAATGCGATTGAGAGAGTTACCAAGTCGCCATGTGATAGGTTCCATGTAATCTTCAAAAAAAAAATCTATAAATGATTGAATGAGTGTGAGTCATCTTCACTTTTTAAAGAATCTGACACAAGTTCAAATAGAGGGTAAGCACTCCAAATCTTTCATTACCTAAAGGGTCTTTAATTGACACATCCCTTCTCATTCTTACAGGGTTGTCAAGACACCAAGGGGCAGGTAAGTATCCTTCTCCTTAAAGCCAGATCAAATCATTCGAGACATTTCAACCACAAGGAACTTCCAGTGTTTTCTTGAAAATGAACATGCAAATATGTTTGTCACAAAAGCCATTCTTGATATCAAAATGTCAAAAAGAAGCCAAGTTTGGGGAATTGATTCTTGATACGTCTTCTCATTTCAAAATTGCCCGTTATCGAAAATGATATAACAAAATCCGACATTTGTGTCTCTAAGTATCTTTTTAACATGGTTCTTGAAAACAATTTCAAAACCCCAAGCATAAGCTTTGATTTCACTCACGTAGTGATTCTTGCAGAACATTTCGAAGAGCGACACCTCATGAAGGTAAATGTAGTCGTTTCAATGGAAGCATTTCGTATATGAACTAACTTGTCGACCCATTTCTCTTGGAACAGATGAAAACAGTCAATGACTCAGGTAGCTGAGATGGATGAGTGGAATCAACAAGGAGAGTCTATTTGGAGCAAATTCCCCATCCCACCAAAAGATCAATTCGTGGGACAAATCCCTCCTACTCAATTAAAAGAGTATATTGGGGCAAAGCCACCAAGCCCATCATGGTAAATAATCAGACATGTCCTATTGGGGTAAGATGCCTGAAAAGAATAATTTCCTCGAGCGTTGAAAAGACGACACCTCAAAGGGAGTATCCCGTTCCTAAAATTTCAAATAAAATCAAAATATGGGCTAACATTCATTTCTTCGCATGCAGGTGAAAAGTAAAGTGAAAACCCCAAATAATAGATATCCCAAATTGGATAGGGGATTGCAAGAAAATGTGGAAATGTACTGAGCTATTTAGCTGGGGCAAGTGTCGCCTAGCTGGGGCAAGTGTCGCCTAACCCGGGCAAGTGTCGCCTGACTGGGGCAAATGGATCGTTGATGTGACCAAGGGTCTTCTTGTGAACAACACGTTCAAACACAAATGGAAGGATTTGATAGAGATTGTCCGTATCAGTATAAAATTTTGAAATGAACTCAATTAAATGGAAATGTCGACACTCGATAAAAGAAGAGTAGTTGAGTATCGTGTCCAATTTACCTCTTTTCTTCCCATTTGCTAACACAAATTCATTTTGTGTTTTGACAGAATGTGTTGATAAGATTTCGAAAACGGGCTCCAATGAAGGGAAGACATCAATACAAGAGTAAAGTAGTCATCGACATAACGTACGGACGGTAGATTCCTATAATCACTTACTTGCGTTCGAATCAGAATACATAATCAAGAGTAAGGCGGTATCATTCCAATCTATTTCGAATATGAAACGTATACTAACTCTTCATTTTGATCTTGACAGGGACTGGCCGCCACAATGGATAGGTAAGTGTCTTTTCCCTTCAAAATCCAAAAACTTCAAGGAATCTTAGAACACCTAACAATCCTATCTTGTTAAGTAGATTGTAGATTTTCACGATCAATGCACTCTCATTTAGATTGGAGTGCATAACCAAGGGTAAGTTGTATCGTTCCAATTTTCTCAAAATTCGAGAACATACGCTGACGCATTCCTTTTATATCCCCAGGGATCTTCAGCCACGGCAAACAGGTAAGTATCCTTTTCTCCAATCCCTTAGAGTTTAAAACTCTCAAAATCCTTTCTTCCTAGAGTGTTAAGATTTCTAGGAATCTAGAATATACTTAATTCTCATGTCTAGAAAGACATAGAATTCTCACAATCACTTCATTTACATTCACTCAAAAGCTTTTGAAGTTATCCAAACATGCATTGAAACATAAATCGTGCATCATAAATCCACATGGGGATTGAATTTTGTTGAAAATGAAATAAGTTTCCAAACGAAGGTGTTTAGAACCTATCAATTGAAGTACCTCAAAGGATGAGAGGCAAACCCTATCCAAACAAGTCCTATAAACACTTGAGAGATCAATGAGATGAGGTTGAAATGGAAACCCTTATTTATGGACGTATGGATCATTCACAGTGATTATATGGATTGAAATGACAGGCATTCGTTTCTCTATCTGAACACATTTAAAAACTTTTGCAAACCCATTTAAGCCTAAAAGGGAGATTTCTTAAAAACAACCCTGTCAAGAACCACCCTATACTGGGGCAATTTGGAGGTTCATTCGTAGATATCTTGGAGAAAAGATCAAGAAAGACTTTATTGTACTAACTTGCATCAACCTTTTTGTGATAGCTTCAAGTGACGTCACGTGGAAGCTTGAAATATCCCAAAGTGAAGAAGAGCAGTTCATTTCTTTATCCCAAACACTTTATCTATTGTTAAGCCAATTTGAGCCTTAAATCTTCATTTCATAACCCTGTTGGTGATTACCTCCCCACACTGGGGCAATGCACACGACTTACCAAAGAGATGGGATGATATCATCAAAGACTCTTTAGAGCTTAAGTTGAAAAGGAGTCAAAAGCCAAAAGTCAGTTGAATCAAAGGGCTGGCAAAAGCAAAGAGCCTGGTAAAAGCAAGGCCAAAGCCCTTCATTGAAAAATGATGAGAGTTGAAAGGCATTCAAGAGCATGATAACTGCATCGAAAGGCAATTCTGTCGAGTCAAAGTAAGAGCGAAAGAAACAGTCTCTAGATTTGAAAGACGAACGTTCAGTGGACTCCTAAAGTCACAAGTGAAAATTCATCCCCAGTGGATATCGAGAGTCGGTAATGATGCAAAGGTGATCACCAATCTTTCATACTCCTTATCCTTGAAAATTAGCCTTTTTAAGCCTACCCAAAACCAATATTACAACCCTCTCCAAAGACTTTTCTGATTGGGATTTTTTGAGTTGACATGTGATGTCGCACAAGAAGCTATTACCTAACGAAGTAAGTACAATCATGTCTTATCTTATCTTTGAGGTTCTTGACTTTTAAACCCGAAGGAGATTATTGATATATATTTCATTCTTAGCCTCAAGGTGCCTACTCGTCGTGAAAGCCTTTGACCAAACCTGAATTACGGTCCCTCAAAAGGCCTTTTTAGATCGATCAGATTATATACATTGCGAATAGTCTCAAAATCCTAGAAATAGGTTTGAGAGGAAATTCGAGTGCTTTTGAAGTTATCATTTTGAAAATAAATGGAAATTGAAGCCCTTGTTTAGAGATTGTAAGAAGTCCTCTTTGATGAGCGTACTCCAATTGATGTTTTGACCAAACCCTTTTGGTAATTTCGTATCATTTGATTCAAAATCTTCCACACAAGAAATTTTGATCACCAATGTCATGTTGCAAGATGGTTTGGAAAACCTCCTACATCATAGCATACCAAATGAAATTTTTGTCAAAATCCAAGAATAATGTCAAAATAAGATTTCCATTAAAATTTGGAGTCTTTTTCAGAATCTATACCCTCTTTGACTTCGCGAAAGCATTGTCATGAGTCTCCTTTTTCAGAAATATAACACATAGGTGTCTGGGAGCATAGTTCGAGTTCGGAGCTGGAAAGCTCACAACTTGCTGTTCCGAAAACACGATGACTTTGATAAATCTTTCTGCAAGTGTTCACAGGTTAGAAGCCGCGGAGCTGTTATCCTCCGAACTGGATCGCCAACCTTCTGTGACGTCCTAGGGCGGCACCTTGCTTACGGTCTCTGCTTTAATCTCATATTACGTATAATACATAGGGCGCATGAGGAAGCTTAATAACTAAACAGGCGAGGCCGACACACAAGTACACGGTTTAGGGTAGGCATGCCTAAGGGGTGCGGCCTCTTAGGGCTCACTATGGCTTACGATAGATAGTAAAAACACTCGTCATGCTAGAAAATACTTCATTTTATAAATAATAAGCATTTAAGTACATCAATCCCTTAGAGCAAAAGAGTACACTGGGAGGATTTCAAAAGGACAAAACTAATCCTAAATACTATCCTGCGACGACCCCAAAACCCCAAGCAGTTTATCACGGATATTCTGAGATAATAACGAGATGACTGGGCTGCACATGATAGGTCTCGATTGGATCAAGTACGCGAAAATTGGACAAAACGAGGACGACAGGAGCGCGTCGACACGCAGGGGACCACGTGTCAACCACGCGGCCAAAGAGAGGACACATGTCACTCAAGGACGCGTGTCGGGCGGAGAAGGAAACGTGGCACATGTGTCACGCACGTGGCAAGGCGGTGCCACATGGCCGCTAGCATGCGTGCCACATGGCAGCACACATGCTAGCCACCTGGCAAGCATGCACAGAGGCGGTGCCACGTGTCACGCCGCATGCATGACACGTGGCAGCTACATGTGGCCGGCTGTGACACGTGGCGGACACATGTCACGCCGTGGTTCGCCCGTCCATCAGCTACTTCCTCCTATAAATAGATCCTGACGTCAGTTCATTTCGTCATTCGATTGTTAGAACCTCTCTGGAACGTGCCCTCGCCTTGCCTCTCTCACGCCCAAGCCCGTCTGCCTCTTGGGCACTGGTCCTTTGTCGGTCGTTGGTAACACCCGTCGTCATCGTCGTTTCGCCGTAAAAAAGGCTAAGGCGAGTGAATTTTCTAACTTTTATAGTCTGCATAGATTGACGTTTGAATTATACGTCAATAGTTGTTAATAACATCGTTTTTATGAAAACCTATTGATTCTTGAAATCTCGTTGATTTGGATTGACGATAGAACGATACGTCAATGATTGTTAATACGTTAATTTTCATGGAAACCTGTTGGATTCATATTCTTGAAATCTCGCATGTTATACATGATTATTGAATGCTTGAGATTTCTACTGGAAGAGGTGCCGAGAAAGGTAAATCGTATGTTATTTGCATATCATGGCATCTCATGGTGTTACTATATACCCTATGAAGCCCGTAGGAATTCGGGATGCTTTCGATGTATTCAAAAATTGCCCCTACGCTTCGTGCGAACAAGGATGATACCTTGAGGTGTTATGGAGGTCGAGATGCTTTCGATGTATTTGGAAATTGCCCCTGCGCTTCGTGCGAACTGGGATGATACCTCGTGAAGCCGGAGGGGAATGAGATGCTTTCGATTGGTTCGGAAATTGCTCATACGCTTCATGCGATCTGGAATGCCTCTTGGGGAAAGAGATACCGCATGAAAAGTTATAAGCGAGGACGGTCTCTTGGTGAGCCGGTGGTTGCATTGCATATGAAATCGTAATGAATAGAAAGAAATATATCATCTCGTCTGCATCTGAACTTTGAACTGTTGATAATATGTATTCTGATTTCAATCCTTGCATGCTATTGGATTAGAAGTTTATTCATAGGGCGTAAGCTCACCCTCATGGATTTGTGGTGTTCAAATAGAAATAATGCCACGGGTTAACCCTACTATTCCAACCCTCTGCTATGGCGTCCCCCGAGAGTACATTGCCTCTTGGGAGGAACACATTGACACGGACCACCCTGAGATCCGTTTTAAGAAATTGATAAGTACGTTATCCGTCGAGGTAGGCCTGGCTTCTGCCCCGGTCCTATACCGTTTCGTGGCCTTATATATCATTGGACACGACCACGAGCTCTTGGGTCCCCTTCCCATGAGTGCGGACGCCGGCAGTAGCAATGTAGGGGGCAGACATGCTTAGTCTAGAAGTGGTACGATGGGGATGAGGTTTTCGGTGTACATGGGTGAAGTTTTCCAAGACCGGGGTGAAATTTTGAATGTAAATAGCTGCGTTACGGTCTATAGTAGTTGTAGTTTTGTATCCCGCGTCCTTAGGAAAGTAAACCATACTGAAATGTAAATATATGGTATGAAATGGAAGGAAAAGTGTTAGAATCTGAATATTGTCCACATTCGATGATTGCATTAATTGATTAGTGGTACCCTATAAGGCCATGACCCTTAATAGGCGTGTCTACCAGTTTGATTGGAGTTTGTTGAAGTTGTTGATATACACTTATATGCTGCATGGCCGCTTAATCTGATCTGTTTATATATACGCTTCCACATGCGCCATCTGCATAACAAGAAAATATTAAAGAAGAGAACGTGGTCTAGAAAGCTTTCCCAAAGAAGGCTATGGCGAAACTGGGACATCACGGCCAAGCTTGGTATCAGAGCAGTTCATGGAGTGATAAGATGCCCTAGAGGATGAAATGCTTGGTAGGCACGTATCCGATTGAAAATTACAAGTGTATGTGATTTGTGATTGTCACTGATTGGTAGTAGCAAAGGCTACTTATTTTGACTAAGAGTGACTGAAACTACTGTTGATTTCTGCTAACCACTATGCAGAAAATTTAGAAAGATGGTGAGATCAAGTGGATCTTATAGGACAACCGATGAGACTGCAGGAAATGATCCTTGAGTTGATGGAATCCTGCAGGCACTCTCTGCGGTAGGAAACTTGATGCAAGAGCAAGTTAGGCAACAAGCCACTACAAATGCTGAGAACTGTAGACGTCGTATTCATGAACTATTGGAACGATTCCTGAGGCTGAAACCAAGTAAGTTCTCTGGATCTGGAAGGCCAGATGAGGTCGAAAAATGGGTTAAGGGTATGGAAAGGATTTTAAAGGTATTACACTATAGTGAGGCTGAGAAAGTTACTCTTGCTGAATATCAATTAGATGAAAATGCTGAACACTGGTGGGGAGCAATGAAGACTACTGTGTTTCCCACTAGAAAGACATAACTTGGAATAAGTTTGTCGATGCATTTAATGGAAAGTACTTCTCGGACTGTGCTCGAAAACAGAAAATGGAAGAGTTTATAAAGTTAACTCAAGGGAGCATGTCTGTAGATGAGTACGAGGCTAAATTTTCAGAACTATCTAGGTATGCACCTAGATTAGTAGAAAATGGAGAAGATAAAGTAAGGCGATTTATAGATGGACTGAGAAATGATATCAAGAGGCCGTTAGTACCTCTTGACATAAGGGATTACATTTCCCTGTATGGGCGAGCTCAATTAGTTGAGCAAGCCTTAGCAAAGGAAAGAAAGGAAACAGAACCATAGGGTAAGCCGAGTCGCTTTACTCCCATGAACAGTTTTAACAAAAGACCTGGCTCATTTGGGAGACATCTGTACGTTCCCAGTAAGAGAAGCACTGGCAAGGATCCAAGGGAAATGAACCCTGAACCGTTCGGAGAGGGAAGACAATATTCGGACCAGACCTACCGCAACTATGGCAAGGCACATGGAAATATGCCTTGTCTGAAGTGCTACAAATGTGGACAGATAGGTCATATGGTACCAAACTGCCCACAAAATTCCCAACCACAAAGGAGTAACCAACCTCAGACAGTGACTCACATGATGTCTTCTCAAGGAAGCAATCAACGACCGCCAACACAAGCAAGGGTCTATGCAGTCACTCAAGAAGAGGTAGAAAATTCTAAGGCTATGATAACATGTACAATCTCTGTAAATAATTGCAAAGCCTATGCATTATTTGATACGGATGCAACGCATTCGGTTATTTCGTTGAGATTAGTACAGACAAACGATTTAAGTACTAAACTCATGGACGTACCACTTAGTGTTGTTACGCCTTTGAAAGATACTATCTTATCCACAGTAATGTGTAAGGACGTTAAGATAGAGATAGCTGGACAAGAACTGATAGCAAACCTAGTGGTCCTGGCTATGTATGACTTTGATATCATCTTAGGGATGGATTGGCTTCATAAACAAAGAGCCAAGGTGGATTGTTACCAAAACATAATACAGTTTAATCCACCAAACCATTCTAAATTCGAATTTATGGGAAACCGTGCGAGTTGCACGTAAATACTTATATCAGCTCTAGAAGCGCATCAATTACTTGAGGATGGATGTACGGGTTATTTGGCAATTGTAAAAGACTAAGGAAAGGAAAATGCCAAGTTTGGGGAAATACCCATAGTAAGAGAATTTCCTGATGTGTTTCTAGAAGAATTACCGGGTTTGCCACCCGAGCGTGGGATTGATTTTGTAGTTGAATTAACTCCTAGAACAAAACTAATCTCGAGAGCTCCGTATTGGATGGCATTGAAGGAGTTGAAAGAATTAAAAATACAATTGCAGGAGTTGTTGGATAGAGGATTCATTCGACCGAGTGCGTCACCATGGGGTGCGCCAATACTATTCGTAAAGAAAAAGGATGGATCCATACAAATGTGTATAGACTATAGACAACTGAACAAGGTAACCATTAAGAATAAGTATACGCTCCCTAAGATCGACGACTTGTTCGATCAATTACAAGGAGCGTCTGTATTCTCAAACATTGATTTGATATCAGGGTACCATTAGTTGAAAATTAAGAGTAAAGATATATCTAAAAAGGCATTTCAAACTCGTTATGGACATTACGAGTTTCTAGTCATGCCATTTGGATTGACTAATGCACCCGCAGCATTCATGGACTTGATGAATCGAGTGTTCAAGCCGTTCTTAGATCAGTTCATAATAGTGTTCATTGACGACATATTGGTCTACTCGAAGAACCCATAGAGCATGAAGAACACTTAAGGATAGTCTTACAGACTTTAAGAGAACACCAACTGTATGTCAAATTCAGTAAGTGTGAGTTTTGGCTAAACAAAGTTGAGTTCTTAGGTCATGTTGTATCTAGCCAAGGAATATCTGTAGATCTAGCCAAGATTAAGGCTGTGATCGAATTGTCAAGACCTACAACAGTAATCGAAATCCGAAGTTTCCTAGGATTAGCAAGTTACTATAGGAGATTCGTGGACGGATTCTCCAGTATCGTAGGTCCCTTGACTAAGTTAACCAGAAAGAACGCTAAGTTCATATGGGACCAAGAATGTGAGAAGAGTTTTCAAGAACTCAAGGAAAGGTTAACAACAGAACCAGTGTTAACTATACCCTCAGGACCTGGAGGATATGAAGTTTATAGTGACGCTTCCCTAAAAGGATTGGGTTGTGTCTTAATGCAACATGGACAGATTGTTGCATACGCCTCTAGACAATTATAGCCATATGAGTTAAACTATCTGACTCATGACTTAGAACTGGCTGCAATTATTTTTGCATTGAAAATATGGAGGCATTACCTTTATAGAGAAAATTTTGAGATATACACGGATCATAAAAGTCTTAGATATTTATTCTCGCAAAAGGAATTGAATATGAGACAAAGAAGGTGGATGGAACTATTAAAGGATTATGATTGCGAGATATTATATCATCTTGGAAAAGCAAACAAAATTGCAGATGCCCATAGTTGGAAGTCTGTACAAGTGGCAACTATGATGATCCGAGAGTGGAACTTATTGAAATGAGCATCATACTCAGAGTTCAAGTTGGAGATAGCAAACCTCACAAGTATTTTAGCCACTCTAAGGATAGAACCTGATATTATCCAAATGATCAAAGTGTTACAACGAAATGATCCTGAAACTTTAGAAACTCGGGAAGAAATGTTAAAAGGAAAAAGGCCTGGCTTCCATATAATCGATGATGGAACTGTGAAATTCCAAGGACGGTTATGCGTACTAGAGATAAGGAATTGAGGGAAACAATTCTGTCTGAAGCACATCGAAGTCATTATAGTATTCATCCTGGTAATACGAAGATGTACCGTAACCTCCGCCAACACTATTGGTGGAATGGGATGAAAAAAGATATTGCTAAACACGTCAAAAAAAATGTTTGATGTGTCAGCAAATAAAAGCAGAGCATCATAAACCAGTAGGAATGCTGAGACCACTAGAAATCCCTGAGTGGAAATAGGAGCATATAACAATGATTTTTGTACAAGGACTCCCAAGGACACAACGAGGTCACGACTCCATCTAGGTAATAGTGGATTGATTGACCAAGAATGTTCACTTCTTAACTGTGAGAAAGGATCACAGTTTAGATCATCTTACGAATCTGTACGTTAAGGAAATAGTACGGTTACATGGTGTACCAGTTACTATAACGTCAGATCGAGATCCAAGGTTTATGTTAAACTTTTGGAAAAGCTTACAAAGTGCCTTAGGAACAAGGCTACAATATAGCACTGCCTTTCACCCGCAAACAGACGGGCAATCTGAAAGAGTAATTCAGATATTATAGGACATGCTGCGAGCATGTGTATTTGATTTCGAAGGCAGTTGGGAAGAAAACTTACATTTAGTAGAGTTTGCCTATAATAATAGTTTTCAACAAAGCATAGGCATGGCTCCATTTGAGGCACTATACGGTAGAGCCTGTAGAACTCCCATATGTTGGAACGAAGTGGGAGAACGAAGTTTAATGGGGCCAAAATTGGTTTAGATCACTACTGATATGGTCAAAGTTATACGAAAAAGACTTAAGATCACTTAGAGTCAGCAGAAAAGCTACGCCAACAGACGAGGAAGACCGTTAGAATTCGAGGTAGGTAATCATGTGTTCTTGAAGGTATCACCTACAAGGGGAATCTCAAGATTTGGGATAAAACAAAAACTGAGCCCAAGTTTCGTAGGACCCTTCGAGATACTTGAGAAGGTCGGTGACCTAGCTTATCGATTGGCATTACTGCCAAAATTATCTCAAATACATGATGTGTTTCATGTGTCAATGCTAAGGAAATATCACCCTGACCCTAGTCACGTGTTAAACTATGAAGTATTAGACGTTGACGAAAGGATTAGATACGTTGAGCAACCCATACAAATACTAGATCGGAAGGAACAAGTCCTCCGAAATAAAACTATCCGTTTGGTTAAGGTATTATGGAAATACCATGATGTCGAAGAAGCGACATGGGAAAGTGAGGAAACTATGAAACAAAAGTACCCCCAACTATTTGAAGGAGGGGGACAGGAATTAAATTTCGAGGCCAAATTTTCTAAGGTGGGGAGGGTCATAACGACCCCAAAACCCCAAGCAGTTTATTATGGATATTCTAAGATAATAACGAGATGACTGGGCTGCACATGATAGGTCTCGATTGGGCCAAGTACCTGAAAATTAGACAAGACGAGGATGACGGGAGCGCGCCGACACGCAGGGGGCTACGTGTCAAGCACTCGGCTAAGGAGAGGATACGTGTCTCTTAAGGACACGTGTTGGGCGAAGGACACGTGCCGCACTTGTCACGTACGTGGCTAGCCATGTGTCATGACGTGGCATAGCTGTGCCACGTGGCCGCTAGCATGCGTGCCGGAGGGCAACACGCATGCCGGCCACGTAGCAAGCATGCACCGAGGCAGTGCCACGTGTCACGCCTCATGCATGACATGTGGCAATAGTATGTGGTTCGCGGTGACACGTGGTGGACACATGTCACGCCATGGTTCGCCCATCTGTCAGTTGCTTCCTCCTATAAATAGATTCTGACGTTAGTTCATTTCGTCATTCAATCATTAGAACCTCTCTGGAACGCGCCCTCGCCCTACCTCTCTCATGCCCAAGCCCCTTTGCCACTCGCACCCCAGTCCTTCGTCGGTCGTTGGTATCGCCTATCGTCGTCATCGTCGTTTCACCGTCAAAAAGGCTAAGGCGAGTGAATTTCTAACTTTTATAGTCTGCATAGATTGACGTTTGAATTATACGTCAATAGTTGTTAATAACATCATTTTCATGAAAACCTATTGATTTGTGAAATCTCATTGATTTGGATTGACGATAGAATAATACGTCGATGATTGTTAATACGTTTGTTTTCATGGAAACCTGTTGGATTCATATTCTTGAAATCTCGCCTGTTATGCATGATTATTGAATGCTTGAGATTTCTACTAGAAGAGGTGCCGAGAAAGGTAAATCGTATGCTATTTGCATATCATGGCATCTCATGGTGTTACTATATACCCCGTGGAGCCTGTAAGAATTCGAGATGCTTTCGATGTATTCGGAAATTGCCCCTGCGCTTCGTGTGAACTGGGATGATACCTCGAGGTGTTATGGAGGTCGAGATGCTTTCGATGTATTCAAAAATTATCTCGAACGTACTGGGATGACACCTCGTGGAGACAGAGGGGAACGAGATGCTTTCGATTGGTTCAGAAATTGCTCCTGCCCTTCGTGCGATCTAGAATGCCTCTTGGGGAAAGAGATGCGGCATGAAAAGTTATAAGCGATGATGGTCTCTTAGTGAGCCGGCGGTTGCATTACATATGAAATCATAATAAATAGAAAGAAATATATCATCTCGTCTGCATTTGAACTTTGAACTGTTGATGATATGTATTCTGATTTCAATGCTTGCATGCTATTGGGTTAGATGTTTATTCGTAGGGCATAAGCTCACCCTCGTGGATTTGTGGTTTCCATATAGAAATAATGCCACGGGTTAATCCTGCTATGGCGTCCCCTGGGAGTGCATTGCCTCTTGGGAGGAACACATTGACACGGACCACCTTGAGATCCGTTTTAAGAAATTGATAAGTACGTTATCCGTCAAGGTAGGCATGGCTTCTGCCCCGGTCCTATACCGTTTCATGGCCTTGTATATCGTTGGAGATGACCACAAGCTCTTAGGTCCCCTTCCCATGAGTGAGAACGCCCGCAGTAGCAGTGCAGGGGACGGACAGGCTTAGTCTAGTGGTAGTACGGTGGGGATGAGGTTTTTGGTTTACAGGGGTGAAGTTTTTCAAGATTGACGCGAAATTTTGAATGTAAATAGCTGCATTACGGTATGTAGTAGTAGTAGTTTTGTATCCTGCGTCCCCAGGAAAGTAAATCGTACTGGAATGTAAATATATGGTATGAAATGGAAGGAAAAGTGTTGGAATCTGAATATTGTCCACATTTGATGATTGCTTAACTGATTAGTGGAACCCTATAAGGCCATGACCCTTAATAGGGGTGTCTACCAGTTTGATTGGAGTTTGTTGGAGTTGTTGATATACACTTGTATGCTGTATGGCCGCTTAATCTGATCTGTTTATATATATGCTTCCGTATGCGCCATCTGCATAACAAGAAAATATTAAAGAAGAGAACATGGTCTAGAAAGCCTTTCCAAAGAAAGAAGGCTGTGGCGGAACGGGGACGTCACATATCCAATATGTCCTTCGCCAAGCTCCGACACCATCGCTATCACCTTGTGCCACGAGAACCTGGGTATCTGAAAAAGGGGTTCAACAACAAGAGTGAGCCGAAACTCAGTAAGAAAGACATCTAGCCGAAAGACTAAACTATCCATCCGCCATTCATTCAGGCACACCTTATCAACCAACCAGCCAATAGAAAGCCACAACGAACACATACACATAAGGGGCACAAGACAATAAAGTGTCAATCAGCTAAAGTAAACACGAAAGTCTCAATACTCTAATAACCTTCCCCTCCAACCTCACGGTCGAAGCTCATGCGAGCTCGATTCCAATCCACGTCAAATCAGTGATTCGTTCGGCAATCCAAGTTAAATTACTAACCTGTCCCAAATCAGATAGCATCCATACGGCCTAGGGACACCCTACAAAAAAAAATGAACCTCGTGGCCTTTTTCCTAACCACACAGCCATTCCCCCTCTTTATACCACTTCAATTCCTCGCTAATCAACGACAATCCGAACGATTCACTCACACATCCAGCTTACCCAAGACCCATAGACAATCCTCATGGTATTCGGTCAACCCCCCTCACAAAACATAAACTTCGAATTCGTGCCTATTTGACGACTTACAAATCAATCCGACTTCACACTCAACCTTCCCTGAGTCAGATAGTCATAATTTAACTAGCAGAATCAACAAACAAGTATCGAACGTCAAGGACCACTCCTCTAGACCCACGGCCGAACCACCCTTACCCACGATTCAGCTCAAATTCATCATGAATCGTTAACAATCAAGACAATCAACACGTATAATCGGCTTACCCACGTCCTAGATATGTTAACTTAAGCAACAGATAGCACATGAAACATCATTTACCCCACCATGCAAGTACATCTTTCAATCGACAAACCCATTTCCAATTGTCACGATTCGCGCTAGAACGAGCGACAAATGGGCAGATTAGTGGTAAGGGTAGATGAATACTTGCCTCGGGGTCGCGCACAAAGAAACGGAGCTCGATTCGCCTTTCGGATGAGCTCGAACCGACCGTTTTCGCCTAGGTGGGATGCGCGAGAAGGGCCGACGGGAAGAGAAAAATGGGCGACGTCGAGGGCGACTAGGGAGAGCTACGGCGGCTGGGGATCTCGAGGATTGCCACCGTCGAGCCATGGAGTCGCCAGCCAAACCAAGAGCACGAGAGGGAGCTTCAGTGGACTCACCGAGGGGAAGAAAAGAGAGAGAGAGAAGGGAGCTATCCACGAAGAAGGAGAGGGGAAAATGAGGGAGGAGAGAGAGTGAGGGGGTATTTAAAGAGGGCAATAGCGATGGGGGTGGGCTGCTCAAGCTTCGTGTTCTAAACCGCGAATCAAGTTCCGTGTCGGGACCATTTTCACCAAAACTACCACTCAAACTATTTCCAACGGTCCCTTAAAAATTGATGCTCTTGAATTACATTAGTAAGCTAGTGGTCCACCGCACCCATATCCGTTAATCCCCAAGGTGTTACAATCTTCAATAATCCAAATTCGACATCAACTAACCGGCCTATAAAATTCAGGTCGTCACAATCCTCCACTCCTTAAGAAATTTCCCTTGTCCCATCCTTAGTAAACCTTAGGCACCATAGAGTCAAAATCTCACCCAACATACGTGACACACTACGCTTTCACTACACTATTCCGATCACTTATTCTCCGGGAATCACCACATCCCGCAATCTTAACTATTACCATGGGTCATCACCGACCTTAATACTTACATATCCAACTGGCAATACCACTATGCCTTTTCCTCATAAATCACACTACAACCATCTCAAGTTCGTTTCTCACGCTCGTTAATTCAAATGGCGTCACTCAATGGACTTACCACATCCAATATACATTAAGGCAGATCGTCCATCATCACTCAAGAAGTAGCACATTTCTGCCACTCACGATGCCAATCCCACATACCATGCATGTGGCTCCGTTGGTTACGATCTTTACATATTTCACACCCCACCACGACGCTGTCGGGTCGCTGGCCAGCTAGCTCATGTGGGTCTCATCTCATTCCAAGGCTACCTTGATCACACAGCAGGGGCCCTCTCCGATCACGCAGCGGAGGCACACAAACAACCAACTTTCACCAACTTCCCACAAGGCATCTCAAGCACTTCTTACTCATGGCATCTCATCCGCTCATCACTATCCATCATCCGAAATGCAGTGCTATGATATATCACAACAAAATTCATTCCGTTCAAATTCAGGAAAAACATTTCGGACGTTATGAACATTTCAATTGGAAATACAAAGCATTCCTACTTTGAAAATCATTTTACTTGAGAAACCAAAAAACTCTAAACGCATGTTTAGATTTCGAAAACAGGTTAGACTTAGCACAACACATATACCCACCTTTTTCTATGTATAGCTTGGTTTATTCATGTCCCCATCGTCTCAGAAAATTTCAAAAAATTTCAAAAATCACAGAAAATGGGAAATAGTCAAATTTGACTGGCCAAGCCCGTCTGTTGTGATTTTCACTTCTGATCTTTCTCAAAATGACGATTTTGCCCTCCTCTGGGCAAACTGTTCCAAAAATCCAGAAAAATTCCAAAAAATCTCAGAAATTAGGAAATGGGCACATTTAACTAGCCAACCCTATTTCTAATGATTTTGATTCCAAATCTTTTCCTAAATGATAATTTTGCCCCTTTGGGCAAATTGTCTCCAAACATCCCTAAACTCTTTTCAAACCTCCAAACACCCCTTCTCTAACCCTTTAGGGCTTCATTAGAGATGTCGTGTATTGATTTGATACGTTTTATCCGCACGTTCCTGATTCCTTTATTCGCGCACTTACTTCACTAATTGTGATTGTTAGGTTAGATACTCCCATCTACATGAACTCTTAAATTCTAGAGCTTTCCTCATCCCAAGTCATCTGCATGAAATCTTAGTTAGAAAAATCATTCAACTTAGGTACCGAAAGGGCGTCATTGGCAACATTGGCGTAACTAAGTCCTCGATCCCAAATCTCTGATTCCATTTGAGTCGTACTATTCCTCCCGCCGTCCGACGAGATTTTCAATCTACCTTCCCCAAAGATTGGTGGCAACTCCGAAAGCATGTACACCTATGCACATGTCACACGACCGCACCTAAGGTCAAACGTGATTCTTAAATCCCGTCATCACGCGAGTTGCAGACTTGGGAGAGTCCAAGCCGACCTATGGATCACCACGGATCCTTAGACTTCGGTAATCACCCCTAAACTCCTTAGATCCTATCGGACGAGGGTCGCAACAATGATACAAATGAGGGGAAGAGCACTCATGTTTTTACATATGGAGATCTACTCTTCTCAACTATCTTCTACCATATTTACTACCATCTACGTCGTTAAATATTTTAAATACAAATATACATTTCCAAGAAGCAGTTCAAGGCGTATTCCGTTCCCTAGGACCATTTCTTAGTATATTAAACCTTAAAAGCCTTAGGACCATGACATTCTCCCACAACCAATCAAGCGACGTCGGCTTTTGCTTCTTGGATTGTTGGTTTCCTCGAATAATGGTGATTCTTCCGTTTTCGATGCCGCTTGTTTTTCCTTTCTCGACTTGACGACTACACGACTCTTGAATCCCAACTCCTTCCACAAGTAACTCCTTCTTCGGTTCGGCCATTTCCATGTTGCTCGATAAGTTCTCCACTTCCGAGAAAAGCACATGGATCGATAGAGTTGGCTTAGGTCACCTCAACTCCACCTTTGGCTACTCCAAAGGTTTTGGTTTTGACTCATCTGCGAGCTCCTCCACTCTCAGCCTTCCATCCACAAGTCGTATAGTGGAGATGCTCTTGGTCTCCGCCAACGCGAAGATCATTGGTACCACCAATGGACATTTGGGTCGGTTATGATGATTGACACGGTTCTCATATCGGCCATGACTCTTGCTCTATCAAAGAACTCCAAACCCATAATAATAAGATCATACTTATTAAGTGGAATTACCTCGAAAGAGAATTCTTCTCCCTTCCATTCACTAACGTATAGTTCCACATTTCGAACAATGCCAATGACCGGTACATCATCCAAGTCGATCACCTTAAACCAATGTGTGGTAGGTTCTACTCGAAGTCCCAAACACTTTGCCGCTTCGCTTTGTCGCGACCTAAAATTTTTGGGAAAAAATCTTAGGTTAATGGATTGTCAAGTTAATTTAATTAACCTGACTCGGACTCTCCCAAGCCCATACCAAATCGCAACTTAGATTCATTCATGAAAAATTATTTAATTGGAGCCGCCACTAACTGTTCTTGGTAGGTCGATTAGAAACCCAAATAAATTAGCGGGAGAACTAATTTATTTCTATGAACCAGAGAAAATGAGTCTGGAGACTTGGTTACATTAATTCGGAAGAATTAATGCCCTTTCGGTACCAGATTTCATGAAGAAATCCTCTTTAATTAAATGATTGTGAAATGAATGGTTCAGAAAATGGAATGGACCATATGATACTCGAAAAATAATTTTTTTTATTTTCGAATTAAAATGTGATTATTATGAAAACATGCCTTAGAAGGTAATATCATCCAATGTAACTTAAGAAAATGATTTCTCAAAGTCTCATCTCATATTAGATGATATTGATGACATAAAAACAGACTTTTGACATGATTAACTATGAAAATGAGAGTTATTTTTTTATATGTATTTTATTTAATCAAACCAAAAATGGAATGCAAAGATTGAACAAAAATAAATAAAAATGCCCATAATATACCTTTAATTCTGAATTTTTCGATTAATTCACTCGTACTCAAAGATTAGGGTCGAAGAGAATTTATCCGCTACATACTCTTAGATTCGAGTCAGTATGCGAATCAATGTATAGAATAACATCATCCCTTTTTTCAAATGGCAAACCACGAAATTCTATAATAAATTGCCGTCCCATTCCACAAAATCGTGGCAAAGGCATGCAATTTATTTTTACCGAAGGGCAAGGCACATGGGAACATATATTATGGGCATGTTTGTTTATAAATGTGTAAACTATATAATAAAAATAGAAATCAAACAAACATAACCAAAAGAAGACAATCAAACTCGACTTGATTTTTCTTGTTTTCTTTTTTCTTTGAATTTTCGAAAAATCAAAGGGGTGGCCGAAAATTGTGAATGGGCCACCTTTCCTTACCAAAATTTCAATCTAAAAAATATCCACAAGAGTTGCAAGGTAACTCAAATAATTCTTGAGAAAAAATCAAACAATTATACAATCACTGAACATTATCTATGAGATGAAATATCCACAATGAGCTCATCCAACCCAAACATGTGATAAAATCAAAGCAAAGTTCATTCATGCACATGTTATATTCAGCCAAAAGAGGTATAACCAGAAAAACATTTAGATTTTTTATCGATGAAAGTGTTTGACTTTTAGTTCAATCCAATTCACAAAATTATCGACCATCCATCATGTATTGAAAGAAAAATTCGGCCAAAAGAAGATGTAGGTGCCAAAAAATCCAGACTTTATTTCATCAAAAATTCCAATTCAGCAAGAGTTTCCAGTCAATTTTCGGTTCTTAAAAAAACGAACTAAAATTGCTTATCAAAGTAATGAACAATTTCAATATACTAAAACGTAAAACGTTTCAAACGACTCCAGGCTACGGACGGCATAACATGGTCGGTTGAAGGTAATACGTTAAAGCAACATCGAAAAAGCTCGAACTTTGACAATCAACAAGAGTTCTTTCCTTTCGTGATCAAAAGTTTTCTCGCTTCTTTTAAAAAAAATCCGATCGCCTAGCATGATTCATGAAAAACATGCGCACTTTCCAACCAAAGATCAATTTTCGGCCCTTGACATAACTTAATGTAAAAGGATTGATTTTTCACTTTGAATTGCAAAATCAATACATGCTCATCAATGGATAGGAACATATATGCAAATCATCAAACAAACAAGCACGAATTGCAACCATAAGTTAAGAAAAATTACCTTTCTTGAGCTAAATTCCAGCAGGCGCGCACTTGATGTTTGCGTCCAATAAAAGTCCCTTTCGAGCCAAATCCAAGCTCTACACTTCGAGGGATTCTAGCACTGTACAACAAGCAGATTAATCACCAAAATTCAAGCGAAAATAAGGCTGGACCGATCTCAAATATGAGTGAACAACGACCGAACAGCGGCTATGCAGAACGGTTTTAAAGCTTTGGAGGGCGACTACGAGCTGAGCTTGGCGGATCAAGCTGAGATGGAGTCGGGGCTAATGAAGATGCGTGATGGTGGTGTCGTGCTGAGCTGAGGAGGCACCGGTGGACTGAGTGGTGGACGGCGGTAGAGCAAACGGAGGAGTGGTGTTGCGCGGCGAGGCTGAGCAGCGGCGCACGGACGGCTGGTGGGGGTCTCGGCCTTGCTTTGCCGAGATCCTCCTTCCCCTCTCGATTTTCCTCAACTTCTCACTCTAAATTTTCTGAATAATGGCCAACCTCTAACCCTCTATGATAGTCTAGTATTTATAGAGAATGAAGCTCACCAATCCTAGTAGACGTAGAACTCATTTTGAACCGTCGGATCGCTAATCCTAGTCAAAGTAGGATTGAATGTCAACCATTGGATCAAATTTTCTAATCCCAGAGGAGTCCAGATCAGACAAAACTTTCGGTTATTAGAGCTAGCTAAAGATAGAATTTTATTGTTTTAGGACTCTAATTTTTCGGGATAATTATCTAAATTTAATTAATCATTGAAGAGTCCAGATCCGTCGACTCACCTTGGAATTTTTGGCCAAGAGAGGGGTGAAAGTGATAGTGGCCGAAAATGGCCCCTCTTGTGGGCTTGTCATGTCACCTCGGGCTCAAATTGGGCTCTAATTAAATAAATGGACAATTAATTAAAGCCCTTGCTTAATTAAATAATTAAAACTGGCCGATTTGAATTCAAAAATTAAGTCCACACCCAAAAAGAATTTGGCACACCCATGTTCTCAGGCCCAGCCAACTTTTCAATCAAGTGGCGGGCCTGCCGCACTTCCTCGAGCTCAAATTAAGGCTTTTCTAAAAATAAATCATTAATCAAAAGCCTTTATAAATTGAACAATCTTGAATGGGCTAATTTCAGCTTAAAAATAAGCCCAATGACCCTCCAAATTCTCCGCTCATCAGTCACCATAGGCTAGCCAAATTTCATTTTCTTTTCCGAGCTTATTTGTGCAAATTCTCGAGCTTAAACTAGGCTTTTTCCAAAAATTCTCATTTAATCAAGCCTTTTTTTTTCCAAATAAACTATCTAAATGGACTTTATTTAAGCTCAAAATAAATTACAGAAAATTTAGCATGTCCTCCCACACTCTGGCTGAAAATCTAATGATATGCTCTGGTCCAGTCGCCTGTCAAATCAAAGCTCAATTGCCTCACCTCCGGCCTGAATGCATGACTTGACAGAAAATTTAAATTTGCAATGCATGAGAGAATATTTTTGTGAGAATTAACTCTCAGTTTTGTGCAATATAAATAAAAAAAAGAAAAAAATCAAAATTTAGGTGTCAACACGCTTGACATGAACATGTTGACACACCCGCGTCAATCAAGGCATAGAGTTTGGTGTTACTAACCTTGACTTTCACAAATGACAAACTTGTACTATTATGCTTCTTATGCTGTGCTTGAGTCTTCATGGAGTTGAGGATTTTTTTTTTTATTCTGAGCCATACTTCCCTCTTCTTTTGCTTCGGCTTTTCCTCTAATATGGTGAGTAATGCCATGAGCTTGTTCCTCTTAGGGTCGGTTTCACTTTTGGTTGGTTTGTTTGGAAGAGCCTGCCCTCCATGATCTCTTCGGTCGATCTCTTCAATCATGGTTAACTTCGCCTTCCTCGTCTTCATTGTGGTGGCGATCCATTCTCCACCCATTTCCTTCGGACTTGGAAGGATCGGGTTTGGTGAAGTCGGCAAGAAACTCGGCTACGGTGAGTACCTTTGAGATACTTCGAACTTCTCGTCGTTTAATCTCAAGTTGGGCACAAGGCTTCAAGCCATCAATGAACGCCCTGAGAGCTTCCTCCTCCCCTAGGTTGGAAATTTGGAGCTTGAGTTCGATGAACTCCTTCACGTAGTCCCGGGCAGTGCCATTTTGTTCAAGGCAACGAAGCTTGCTATGCAACTCTTGTTAAGCGACCTCGGGGAAGAAGTAGTCTCGAAATTCTTTGACAAAATGTTCCCACATGTTAATGGGATGGGCACCTCGCTTGGTCTCATCATACCTATTTCGCCATAAAAGCATAGCATTATCGGGAACATAGAGATGTTTCTTACCTTGGCCATCTCTTCTTGAATGTCAATGGCATCAAAGTGTTGTTCCATGCTCCAAATGAAGTTGTCCATTTCTTTAGCGACCAGTTGCCCTTGAAGTCCTTGGGCTTTAGCATATCCACCTTGTGTACTACTTGAACGGGTATGACGCCGTTCACAATACTAGTCTTGCACACGACTAGTCCGATTTTGAGCTCTTGGACCACCACAATGGCAACATCGGCAACTCCTTGGTTCGACATTCTCTCAACCACTGGATATGCTCCTCGATCTCTTTGAGCAAACTCTCTTCAACTTGGGCTCAAATACCACTTGTCACGGGCCAACGCTTAAGGTCGCGACCATGCGGCAACTTAGACTTCCTTTGGTTCATTGGGTCGCCTAAACTAAGTTTTTTTCCTAAGGATCGATCACTTGCTTACTAACCCACTTGGATTGTAGAGAGAGAAAGTGTTGAGAGAGATAAGCTTTGGGAGAGAATGTACTTCTATTGTTTAATTGTTGGGATGATACCGTTGGGGCTAACAATCAACCTAGAAGGGGGGTTGAATAGGTTGAGTGGTGATTTATAAAAACTTTTGCGGAATAATAAACAATCACCAATGAAGATGGTTATGTGCAACAAACCAGTAGGTGTGATGTTGATAAGTAAAGTCCGAGTATAGAAAGCAAATCACACACAGATGTATAGTGGTTCGACTTATGAGTAAGCCTACATCCACTCTCAGACTAACGGCCTTAACAGCAGCTGGATTCCATTAGTAATTAGCACTTGAGATTACAACTAGCAAGTGTCGTTCCTATATCACGATAAATCACACTATCAAGATACGAGCACTGCTTTTACACTCGTAAGAATACTCAGGCTATTATAGTGATCACAGAAAAACACAAAGAATGAGCAGTGATGCTGGTTACACAAGAAGCTTGAAAGTGTTTGTCAGATTCTAAGTAGGTTCACTCGTTGCTCCGCACTTCTTTGCTCGCTTTTTCACTCTTCAACTAAACACACTTGCTCCATTTGTCGACCTTCTCCTTATATAAACCTTCAGCCTTCGCACTAGCCGTTGGAGGTCTTCAAAAAGGCGTAGGAGGTCATCAAGGACATACAGCTAGACGACAGGCACATTCGACATCCTTATCCGCATGGGAGACAACAATAGTACTGATCCAGACTAAAGACAAATAGTACTAGTCCTGATCAAAGACAACACGTACATGTCAAGTCAGGAGGTCAGGTAGAATAACTTCAGTCTTTGTCAGAAGATTAAATAGTACAGCTCCTATCGCATACTGAGAATGATCCTAGACAAAACATTGTTCATCCGTATTGTGCACGGTGTCAGCTTTCAACAGTCCTTCTGTAGGTTTGTCTGTGGAATCCAGAGTGTTAAACGACTCTATTTTGAACTATCAATAGTCATACTGGTCAGCGAATATCACACCATTGTTACGCCAATACTGTTACTCTAAACCAACAAGCACACACACTATCACCAGTGCATACACACACTATCACTGTGTTGCTTGCGAGTAACTTAGCTACAATCTCCAGTGATGATATCGACTCAAAGACATGTTGAGATAGCAACAACAATCTTACTACCTTTCATCAATACCAAAGACTTTCAAGAACACCATCGAGACTGGCCATTTCAAGCTACGATGATATACCATCTTGGCGCTTGTTTACACATCTGTCACAACAAGGTTTCTCGTTTTTGCTGACGGTGTAGGATCATTGATAATGGTAATTGATTTCACCATCTGCACTCGCCATGATAAACATTAAAACTTAAGATGGTTTTGTAATCATCAAAATTCCATTTTGATGTTTTTCAATAGATACAAATAAGGGGAAGAGCACCCCTATTTATACATGTAGAGATCTACTCTTCTCAATTATCTTCAACCCTATTTACTACCGTCTACTTCATTAATTATCTTAAATACAAATATGCATTTTCAAGCAATAGTTCAAGGCTTATTCCGTTCCCTAGGATCATTTCTCAGTACATCGAGCCTTGAAAATCTCGAGATCGTGACACTTGCGTTGTAGTAGACCCATCAAACGGGGTAGGTCGGATCGAGTCGGACGGTCCGAAAATGGACCGACCCAAATTGACTCATTTCACTTGTTTTGACCCATTTCATCTAATGTGAACTGTTAAAGTACTTTCATATTTAACTCAATTTAGGAAAACTCATACGCAAACTGACCTGAGAGTGCAGAGTGAGCAAGCGCGAGATCCAGTGAGGGCGAGAGAGAGTGAAGAGAGAGTCATAGAGGTGGGTTTTTTTTTTTTTTTTGGTCAGAATAGAGGTGGGTTAGGTATAGGTAAGTTGCAAACGCATTCAACACCTATATTATTTTGGGTTTTACCATAATAAACCCATTTATGCCTCGTTTATTGAATTTAACTAACTCATATAACAAGTCAGCCCATCAAATATGGATTAAAAAATGAGTTTGTTACCATTTTAATGGATCTACGTTAGAGTCACCAAGACTCTAACGCAAAAAGCTCGTGTGCAGGTTTGGGTCAAGAAAAGCTCTTCGAAGAACTCTCGTCTTTTGCCTAATGCAAGACTTTTTTTTCAGTACCTTTCCTTTTCTGTGTTTATTTTCCTTTGTTCTGCTTCTAAACCTCATTCGTGCGGAGTGTTTCAACAAGTTAGGTATTGCTTATCGATTTTCTTAATTTTTCTTCGCCTTCAATTACTTGTCAGCAATTCTACTCAGCGTCAAATAAAGCATTTCACCATTTTCTTCTTCATCAAACATTTTTGCAGTTCTTCTTACGTGTCGTCTCTCAAATCATAATTACCGTCGATCTTAGGATGTGCGTGTTTACGAGGATTCAGGGTGGGTTTGGAAGAGTTTTTGAGAAATGCCTTATGCAAAGGACCTTGGGCTAAAGGGTTTTAGGCTGAAAAGTTTTCACGAAATGCAAATAATATTTGGTAAGTACTATTTGCATGAAAGGACTTTGGTAAGACAAAAAACAGAAATTCCAACAAACCCAAGTTCGAGTGGTCTTTCGACCCAAAAAAAAGGTTCGAGTGGTCTGGAAGGTCTAACCAAGGCGATCCCAAGGTCGTGCAACCCCAGACAACTAGTTGCCGAGGTCGTGCCACACTAGGCGAGGGACTGCCGACATCGACGGTGTGGTCTCAGGCAGCCCAGATCTAGGCCTGCGAGGATCGTGCGAACCCAACACGAGCCGCCGAGATCGAGCAACCCTAAGCAAGGCGATGCTTAGGTCACACGATCTCGGGCAAGCAACATCCAACAAAGGCGATGAGCCTGGAGTCTCGAACACGGGAACTTGGCCGCGCTCGACTAGGCGACCTTAACTCCGATGATTAGGGCTCGAAATTGAACACGAGTATCGCACAAGCCTCGGCGACCATTGGCAAGCCTCGATTCTTCAAATTATTTATTTTTTTATAAAAATTGTTAAATATTAAGGAATTTGGAGATTATGACATTGTTTGTGATTGGAGATGAAAGATTCTTTTTTAGTGGGAAAGTTGGACTTCTTCTTTTTTGGAAAGTCAAAGCGATGTCTAGGGTCAGCTTTATTCCCTTTGTGCATGGCCTGTTGATTTAGATTGGATGCATCAGCACATGTATTCTTTGTATCTCGTTGCAAGGCACTGCGCCACCGAGAAAGTATTCAGTGGGACGAACATATCACATGACAGTGATAGGATAACCAATCCGCGATGACTAGATAATCAAGTCAATGAAGAATTTCGCCAGAAGACCTACAGAAGAATTTCGCATAGAGGTTTAGGACTAAATTGATAAAATTGAAAATTGACATCCGTATAATAGGTTTAATGTGGATGGATACCTTTTCCTATGTAATGGAAATTGGCTAATTTAATCCTAAACATTGACGCGAAATTCTAATGTAGTCCTTCTTATCAATTTTCATTGAAAATCGCTAACCAGACAGTGTACCACGTAAGACGACCCATGATGACTAGATCAGCAGGTTAGCAATTTCTGCCGAAAATTTGCTGGCAGGACTACAAAGGAATTTGACATAGAGGTTTAGGAGTAAATTTAAAAGATGAAAAGTTTAGGGCTAAATTGACATTCATTGAATTAAGTTTGGTTAAATTTTTCTATGCAATGGAAATAAGATGGTTACTGACACGTTTTTGGATAGACAATTGGCGAAACTCCATCACACTTTGGGCTAATTCCCAAAAGAAGCACCAACTTTAGGTCTAATGACGATTTTGGCCCCAACTTTTTTTTGTCTCGTAAAAAAGCACCAATTTTAGGTCCAATGACAATTCTAGTCCGAACTTTTTTTTATCCAATGAAAAATCATCAACTTTAGCTTAAGTCCCAAATCTAGGCCCCGTTAATTTGGAACCATTAGTTGTCCAACGTGGTAATTTCATGTCATCAATAAATCCATATGACTTGCTAACGTGGATTTAAGGCACTAATCATCGTCTTCTTAGCACGAAATCTGAAGTTGTTTATCTGCTTCACCTCGATCACAGCTTGATGGACGATGGTTAAGCTGTTCAACGTCTCCTTCACTTCACCCGCAAGCATCTGCTGTTTCATTGGAATCCGAAGCCTTGTATTACCGCACATGTAGAGATGCCATGGACGAGATCCACCAAGCTCACGACTAGAGCCCATTTTTTAAAAAAAAATAAGCCTAACCCTCCCTTGAAGCTTCGACACAGTAAGCCAAGTTTCTTCCTTTTCTTTTGTTTTTTCACTTCCGTCATTGTTCATCATTGTTGTGGCCACAACATCATCGGCGGCTTACTGTTTCGAAGCTTCGGGGAGGGGGGGTGGGGCTGGGCTTGTTAAAAAAAGAAGGTTCTAGTCGTGAGCTTGTCAAATCTCGTTCATGGCGTATCTCTATAGGTGGTAATACACAGTTTCGGATTCTAGTGAGACAATTGATGCTTGCGGGTGAAGTGAAGGAGACGATGAATGGTTAACCATTGTCCTTCAAGTTGTGACCGAGGTAAAGTGGATGAAAACCTTCAAATTTCGTGCTGAGAAGACAATGAATAGTGCCTTAAATCCACGTCAACAAGCCACGTGGATTTATTGATGACGTGGAATTGCCACGTTGGACAACTAATGGTTCCAAATTTACGGAGGCCAGATTTGGGACTCACGTTAAAGTTGGTAATTTTTTATGGGATTAAAAAAAGTTCGGGCCATAATCGTCATTGGACCTAAAGTTCGTGCTTTTTTATGAGACAAACAAAATCGGGACAGAATCATCATTACATCTGAAGTTGGTGCCTTTTTAGGGAATTAGCCCAGAAGACTTTGTACTAATTAGTGACACGTCTTTGGTAATCGATTCCACAACAAGACTTTAACATCATGTCCTTCACAATTTGTAGATATTGCAAGTTTTCGAATTTATATAAATCGTTTAATTTCCGTTCATCTTAAATTTTCATTTTGGCGCCTTACCTTTCAACATATAGGCTTAATTCTTAGATATTACAAAAGTGCCATCTTATCGTACTTTAGTTAATGATCTCTATAATGGTTAAAATAGCATCTCTTTTGAATTCTACCGAATAGATATTCGTGTTATTCCGAGTCTTAGTATTTGCACAATGTTTGTTGTAGGTGGTATTAATTTAATTATGAATACGCATAGTTATATCAATCTACATGTTGTTCCCTAATTTCGTAAGTAGATCGATTCTTAATCTGCATTTTCTCAATTGCTATTTGAGCCCTAAGCGGTAGCTAATGATGGTAAGTCGCAAGATGAAGTTAAGCATTTTTACTATTGGTTTTGATAACATAATTCTCGTTCCGGCCAGAAGCAGTATAACACAATACAACAACTCGACATCGACTTGGTATTAGAATTATTAAGTCGCTAAAGTCAATTAAAAGGTATATTAGAAGGTGTACTAGAACGATTAGATTAAAGGCAATTAAAGATAGTCAACACAATTAAAACATCAGTCAAAGGATAAAGGCGAGGAGATCAGGCTAACTGAAGGTTAATTCACTGTGTAAAAGTAAAAGGTCTTTTGCGTCTATGTTATGAATAGAGGAAATCTAAGGTCATAACTTCAACATTGAATTCTTACTTAAGAATGGTTACACCCTACCGTCCATAATCATACATGTGCAAATTGTAGTATACATGGGGTACAACGAAATTCCAATTGGTCAACTTCGCTTGTCCAAATCATTTAATATATCTACTCTGTTATGCGAAATTGCGAAGGGAATCCAGTTCTTATCTTTAAGAATAACACGCCTCTGTGTTGATTTTTACCTATACATCTAACTTTTGGAATATTCCACTTCCACCCCGGAAAAAGAAGAAGAAGAAATCCTACGTCATCTTGTATTTTCTCACAAATAATCCAAAAACAAATATTTAGATTTATTTTTAAATCGGGTAATTTATTTGTGCATCAATTCGATACAAAAAGAATAAGATTAAAGTTAAATCTATCCTAATCTATTTATTTAAAAACACAGTGAATATTCATCTTTCTTGTCTAACAACTAGCAAGTGACAAATCGAACTTGATAATTCGACGATCCGATTCCCCCATTGTTCGCTTTTTGACACCGTAGCCCTTCTTCGCTGAAATTATTATGAAATAATCGAATAACGATATCTTTAAGTTTGCTAAAATCGCGCAAATTTTTTGTGCATCAATTTGATACGGAAAGAATAAGGTTATATAGTTAAACTTATCCTAATTTCTTTATTTAATATTCATCTTCCCTAATTTACAACTGGCAAGTGACAAATCGAACTTGATGATCCGAAGATCTTATTCCTCCGGATCATTTGCTTTTTGACCCCATAATCCTTCTTCATTAAAATTATCTAAAAATAATTATTTTATTATAATTTTGTTTCCTTTTTGCACTTTTTATATTTTTCTCCATCTGAAGATTCTCAATAAGCTTTTTGGGTCTCGTCTACAAAACCGACTCTCTCTCTCTCTCTCTCTCTCTCAGCGAGCGAAGAGCCGAAGACTCCCTGTCGTCGTGCTTCCCTCCCTTAATAATAGGCGGGTGATGGCTTCGAATCAAGCCAGTCTCCTCCTCCAGAAGCAGCTCCGAGGTCCGATTCTGAATCCGTTCCTGATTTCGTCTTCATTCTTTTAGGGTTTATCCTCTTTCTTTTCCTTTTTTTTTTGGGGTAATGATGATCGCGTCCGTGTCTGTGATCGCTGCAGATCTTTGCAGGAACCCGGTGGATGGATTCTCCGCGGGGTTGGTGGACGAGACCAACGTGTTCGAGTGGAGCGTCTCCATAATCGGCCCTCCCGACACCCTATAGTGAGTGGGAATCTGTTTTGTGATTTGTTGAGCTTGAAGTGATGCTCGTGATGAAGTTTGAATTTTTCTCGCGTGTTAATTAGTTTGATGTGGTGGCATCGATGGTTGGTTTTGTTCTGAAAAGGTGGTTGCTTTTGGTTACGTGTTTCGGAATGGTTTTTTAAAAAGTGGATCATTTGCTATATTGACCGTAGAAGGAGGTGTTCCAATTGGGTATCTGTTTATTTGGAGCTGGATTTCGTCTCGATTGTCATGATGCTTCGGCTCCAAGTATTGTTCTGTATGTGCGTTCTTGAATCAAAATTTGGCAGCTGACTGAGGAGATGTATTAGTTGTTTGAAAGACTAAAACTTGGCGGTGGGTATGACCATGGAAAAGAAGGGTATGACTTGGATACCACATGCTCAGCTAATGGTTTAATTGATGGATATTACTTGATATATTACTTTGACTGCACTAGGTGATGGGATTAGATCAATTTCCTTGCATACTTTTCCCAACTTTGATGGGGCATTACCTCGACTAGATATATAATTTGCACCACATAAGGTAGCGGTTGTGTTTCAACAATCTTATATTCTTGTTTTTGTCTTTCTTTTGGGACAGTACTACTTTACTTGTTTGTTTGTACTTTAGTATGAGACAAGGTTTTGATGAGGATTAAGTCGTATGCACGGGGGCAGTTCTTTAAACATTTATGTGAGATTAAATATCTCATATTACCTGTTTAGTTTTGGGTCTTAGTCTTCGAATTTGTGTTTTTTCAACTCATGTTGTGATTTTGGGTGACACCAGCCTATAGCTTGAGATCAATGTGTGGCTTTTAGAAGGAGGCTACTAATTTGTTCTTGAATTTATCAATTTTGTCACCCTGTTATTTCGCGGCTTCTCCTGTCCTCTGCGGACTTAGGGCACTTGCACACTTATCTAGCATCTTTTGTTATCCGAAGTCTATTATGTACTGAAGAAAACTTTTGACATTTTTCTGCTATTCACATTCTTATGGCAGTGAAGGAGGTTTCTTTAGTGCAATAATGAGCTTTCCACCCAACTATCCTGTCAGTCCTCCAACAGTGAGGTTTACATCAGAGGTGTGGCATCCAAATGGTGAGAGCCATCTTCTACCAACGAGACCGTGGCATTACTGCTTTTAGTTTCTCTTTCATTAGCTATTCTAACTGCCTAAACATTGCCATCTGTAACTTTAGTTTATCCTGATGGAAAAGTTTGCATTTCGATTCTCCATCCACCTGGTGACGATCCAAATGGATATGAGCTGGCAAGCGAACGTTGGTCTCCTGTTCACACAGTATGTCTTTATATTTAACATGTTCTCTTCGTGCTTCATAACCTTCATTCTCAGTAAATTCGCCTATTCGTACTCATAATCTGTTAACCACCTTCCATGGTATTGCCCGATTGAGAGGCATTGACTCTGAATGCATGACTGAGTCACGAATCTCAATGAGTGAGCTTTTTATCAGTTTTTCTTGTGGTGTATTCAAGGATCCTCTTTACTTAGGGATATCCGCCATCAAATGCTGCAATTCTTGAGCACCCTGCTGGTGTTGCTGCTTACTTTTTTGTGGGAAAGGAAAATAGCTGGTTGCTGGAGTCAAATCCAAGTGCTTTTTATCTGTGCTTGATAAGAATCTCTAGTTGAGTAGGCCAACGAATGGCATAACAAGCCGAAAATGACATATGGCGCTGCAACACAACCCGAAGCTTTTGGATGGGAATTCATTGTTAAATTCATGCCTTTACACCGATATTGAGATGGCTTAATTGCCTCAAAAAAAATTTGTACTTCAATGCTTTTTCTCAAATTTACCTCAAGACTTTTTTATCATGAAGTATGATCCTTTTGCAATTTTTACTCCATTTAAGTACACATGGGAACATGTTTTACTAGCCTTTTGCCTGAGTTGGTTTAGTCTGATCTGGGGCCTATGAATAAATCTGCATTGGTAGTTAGTTACTAAGACTGGCAGTAGAAATTACTAAGCTGGAGTCGGTATATCACTTTCGCTATTCTTGCTTTGGCTCCTTTTGTCTTCCTAACAATGGGGGTCTCTGGGGTTCTTCCATGCTCTCGCTTTGGCTCTCCATTGCTTCGGAATGTGACATCTTCTCTGATTATATGTGCATCATATGGTTGAAGTTCTATCGTTTTGAAGTTTGTGTCACATAGGTGACATTATGGTGCCTTCTTGGCCATCAGATAAGCAATGAGTGGTTGCATTAAGAATTGCTCATGGTGGTGGGACCAAAAAAATACAGGACTAGAATTGAAAGATACGAAAATTTGGATGAATATTGAAGAGACCCTTGGAGTCCATGGCTTTTCAACTATAACTAGCCTAGAACACATTGCGCGAGTTTGCCTCGCTAGATTTTGCAATGGTTCAACTTTCAGGATACAAATGGGCCTTAAAGATGATTCTTTTTCGTTTTTCTGTAATTGCATTCTGTGACTACGGAGAGTTTTAAAACTAAAGATAAACTTATGTTACAAGTGGAAGACAGTATCGTAGTTGATACACCCATGCTGAAGTACATCATTCGTCTCATGATGAAGGTGATCTACCGAGAAACATTTGCTATAATGGATATAGGATTGGTCTTTCAGTCCTTGACATGCATAAGATGTATGGGGTGTCAGAAACTCTCCCTGTGCGACACTTTTTAATCTGTTCCATTGAAAAAGCATCAATTTTGGGACTTCAGATGCCTTCCTGGCTGTAAGTCAGATTCGTCAGCATTCAGAATACCTATCTGGAAAAGGCTATAGAGTTGTCTGAGTGGGGGCACTTTTTGGAAACAAACCATGTGTGGGTAGCTCAACTCTATCATCCTTAGATTTGGAAGGAATGCGAGGGTGTAGTGGCTCATATGAATAAAAGGTAGTGAGCCTATGATTTGAAGATGGGGGATCCCCTTAAACACTTGCATTTGGTGGAAGCAGGGGCTTTGTTATCCATGGCAAAGTGCATTCTACAAAGATGGATCCCATAGCGAGCTGTATCCTGTGTGCTTTGTAAATATGCTCAACAAAAGTACTGAGGAACACCGGACACTGTACCGGCACTAGTTTGATTCATGCAAAGCACCAAACTATTGCCATGTTGTGGATTACAGAAACATGAAATGTGAAAGTCAAGTCATTTAGTTGGTACAATTTTTGCACGAGTTGCATGCTATTAGTGTAGAAACTTAGTAGAAAGCACGTCTGGTGGAAATGGTGGTATATACGGTGAGTGTAGTATCGGGGACTTTGGGGCATCTATTTTCCTGTGGAGGAGAAAAAATTAAGTTTTACCCGTAATTTGATGACCTAGTTTTTTTGGATTGGAGGACGTATTCAACATTTTACACTCAATTATTGAATGTTCATGTTGCATTTGCAAGAGCTAATGATTCTGAATTGAAAGATTTCGATAAATTTCCTATAATGTTCATCACGGTTCAGGCCTAGTAATACTTTCAAAAATTTTGTAGCATTGTTTTCCTGTTCCCCTGATTGACTTTGACACACCAAAGTTAGGGTTTGACTGCTTTTATTACGGCCTTTTCCTCATTGTCCTTGCTTTGGATCAGAAAACACTCAATTGCTATACATGGTTCATGTTTTCGTAATTCTATGTAGTGACTGATGTCTCTCTATTTGGCAGGTTGAGAGCATAGTTTTAAGTGTTATATCGATGCTTTCCAGTCCCAATGATGAATCTCCAGCAAATGTTGAAGCTGCGGTAGTTTTCCTCTCTTTCTTATTCAACCTGTTAAGACAACTATGTCCAGTTTTGTAGATATTGACCTGCATGTAGGAACAAGGATTTGTCTGTTCTAAGGATATCTAATGAGAAATGTGTTTATAGTATTGGTAGAGCATTGGTAGGAGGAGCATGTTGGGAGCTATATCATCTGATTGTTGTAGTAGCAGTAAAATCCTGTTTCTCTGCCGTTGTATGAATAGCTGGATATATCCTTCTTGAAGTTAGAAAATATTGTATGCGGTACACGTAATTGGAGGCATTGATTTATCTTTGTTTGATAGAAGCCTTTTTATCCCTCGACCAGGAAGGAAATGTATACCTGTGCATGTCTGTGGTTGGTAAAACTTCTTGTGCAGTGGGGCCCAAATCTCTGTGATTTATGGATGGGACTAGGCTGCTATATGTTTTGGTTGGAGCTTTTCTGCATCATATTCGAAAGGCTTTCTGCTAGATTTTTCTATTCTTGAGGCTAATATGGTAGATTGAGAAATGCATTTTAAAAAAAAATTGGGTGATGTTTGCGGGCTTGTGGTAGCTCTACTTGCCAATTATTCAGGACTTATTTTTGCGTCATTCTAAACTTGTACTGCAGAAGGAATGGAGGGAGAACCGGAATGAGTTCAGGAAGAAAGTTGCTCGCTCTGTGAGACGGTCTCAAGAAATGTTATGACCTCTTACTTTTCTTCTTCTTCTTGGAGCTGTTTTAGTTTTTTCTCCTGTAACGTAAGACTTCTTCCTGGGAGGGAGGACTTTCTGGTTGCAGCCAATTCATAAGCCTGTGTAGAATTCTTCATTCATTGTATGTGCATTCATTCGGTTCACTTACATGTTGAGCAATCATCACATGCACTGATGATTGCGTATGGTACTTCTACTGGTCTGTTGCTCGAATTGTGCAATTGTGCATGATTTCCCTCTATATGGTTTTCGTTTCCTACATTGTGGATTGAGTTTGGGAATCTGCTAGGTTCGTTATGTCCCAGGTGCTTTGCCTCTCTTATATTCTAATTGGGATTCATTAGGTGTCAAGGGCTCCGTGGTTTTTGTTTTTGGGTATATAATGTTGTTTTCATCTTTTTAGGACATTTGCTCCGCTGAGTACCTAATCCTAATATCCCAGTATTCGCTGCCTAGTCCTGTGACTTGGACATAAGATTTGTTGTCTCCATACTGGTGTTTTGAAGTAAAAAGCCAATGCTTGGGAATTTTAAGTAACTGCATTGCATTGCCCTTTCCTAACGTGTGCTTGTATTCCGGTCCGCGACAACTTTCGCCTGTCTAGAGGGGTGGATTCTTTTTTCCCCTCGCCGTGATGGTCGTTCGGGATCTACAATGGGAGTAGCTGAAATTTCACGAAGAACCACTGGCCAGTTTATAGGTAATTTCTGTCATCCCATCTTAATGTTATTAACACATTCACAAGCACAGAAACACCAGCATAAAGCAATCTGTAGAGAAACACAACAATGGCGGCCATTGTGACCTGAAGGTGGTGCGTCCAAAAGAAAGCAATTTACTGGCCCCTACAGAGGTCATTCAACCGTGTCATCATAGATATGTTTCTTGATCTAGTTTTTCCATGTGATGTTGCAACTTTTAGGCGATTGGAGAAGTGGAGGGAGGGACCATTAGCGTCGGCCAAGGGATGTTGCAACTTTTATTTCGACCGGTCGATTTTTAATTTAAAGCTCCGATTGTTATGCAAAAAATGAGATATTTCTGAAACATATTTTTCAGAAAGTCGTTTTTTAAGAAAATGACAATATTTTTCAATTTTTGATTAAAACCTGAAAATGAATAAAAAAATATTTCAGCTGTTTGATATAAAAAAAATCTGTCAGGAGAAAATTATCGAAACATTAGAATTTTTAATGATATTTCGTTTTTATTTTTTTCTTTCTTTTTTTCCTTTGTTTTCTTTACGTCTAGTGACCGAAAATGTTTTCATCGATTGGTTTATTTTTTGAAAAATTCGGAAAACTTTTCCCTGGAAGCTATAGCAGTGTTTGCGGCGTCTTGGCATTTTTCTCGGAGTCCTATTAACCCATTAGTCAATAATCGGATGAACTAATAAGTCGATTGGATCCACGATAAAAGAAATGATCGAACTTTTTGGCATGGTCGATGCGACTTTATAACCAGTTGCAGTAAGTCAAAACTCTTTCTTTTTTTTTTTCTGTTTTTTTACGGTAAAAAAATTAAGCGTATTCAACGCAATAGATCTAATTTTTGTGGAGTTTTTTTGGTGAAATAATTTTGGTGGAGTTTGACAAGCTTCCAGTTTATATATCCATGATGATCATAGGGACTAAAGATATCGATGTGGGGTCTTTGACCATAGATTTGTGACTTAAGTAGCATCGATACGACACGCCAATAAGATACGTTGTATATTAAATGTATAACATGAAAAATTATCATGTATATATAAAAATATCAGTGGTGAGCACGATTATGTTTTTTTTTTAGAGTAGTTGGGTATGTTAATTTTTTGGTGGCTGGGTATATGACTTAAGTATATATATTTTTGATAGATTTACATTTTGACCCTTAATTTATTGAAAACGTTTAAAATTGACCCCGTGCGTGTCGGAATGGCATGTCAGGATGCTAGACTCGCGTGTCGCTGGCATGCTCGGAGCGCTGACATCGTGTCAGTCTCGTGTCGGAGGTGTGTCGGTGTCGGACGCTTGTCGGATAGTGTCGGACACAACACGAACGCCCCAAAGAGTGAAGAGTGTTCGTGCTTCCTAACTTGTGACTACCCATATGTCTATTCCTCTTTCCATTCATTCCTTTCACCATTCCATTTCCACCTCATTTCAATTCTTCTTTGAAATGTCTCCGGTATAAAGAAATCAAGTTCAAATTGATCCCACTTTTAAATGAAGTTGAGCTTATAGTTATACTTATACATGCCATATATATATATATATATATATATATATAGTGAGCAAAAAAATCATGATCCACCCAAATCGAACCGGACAGTACCCAACCAGTTGATTTTGGATGGAATCAGCGAGTATCGGTCCGGTTCCCGGTTTCAATTTTCTGAAATCGGCGGGTACAGGTTCGGTTCACGATTTCGGATAGAAACCATCTAACCGGCCCAACCGAACCGATCCCTTTATGTAATACAAACGTATATTCTTTTAACTAAAGCCATATTCCTCAAAGGCCTTGCTTTGCTCTTGAATTTTGGAATCTCTCACTTCCGATTAACTTGCTTTTCGACGCCACATGTTATTGCCGATTGGCATAATCTCCATGCAACATACTTTCCTAGTGCAAGTAGCCAACTACTGACTACTCTCTAATTCTTTTTCAGTTCGCCAATACCTCAAACAGAATGCTTTTGTGGCATGAACTGGACTGTATAACTTGCTTTTGTGGCATGGTTCTCCTCCTTCAATCACTAGGGATTGATTTCATTTTCTTTTTTAATTGATGTTGGTGCTCGGTAGGACCGTAACAGGGATCCAACCCGAAACTGGTCCAGACCGGTGGTTCGGTTCTCCGATGTATCCATGGAACAAGAGGGTCGTTCACGGTTCGCATTTTGCGGAACCGATCCCTAGCTGGCAGTTCTCTGTTCTAGGGTGGGAACCACCCATCCTATAACCGATCACCCATATATATATATATGACATTTCTTTTAAGATAAATGCTTAAACTAGAGCTTGAGTTTATGGGAAAAATCGGAATAGTGAATCTTGCTCCGAGATTAAGAAATAAAACTTGCGAGTTGAATGAGATTAACGTGGAATCTTCATCACTCAGTCGAGTCTGATTGAGTTCGAGCATCGAATCATATCAACATGACCCACACTCCGCATTCTAACTTGCACTCTTCACTGACCCAGCCAAATGTCCTAGACACCATATTAAAATGATTTTTCGTCGAGATTATTGGTTCTTTTTCGTTCTATCGTGACAAAAAATTGATTTTTATTTTCAGAAGTAATGTCAAGAATAGTCCTTGTATTATTTGTCGATATTCAATTTAGTCCTCAAAACTTTGCTTAAATTCAATTTGGTTATGGAACTCTTTGAATCGAACCAACTTAGTTCTTCAATTCAATTTTGTCACAATCCCTGTACTTAACACCTAAACTTAGTCTTCTTCCGGAACAAGACCTGGGGCACCATAAGCGGCTTTCGATAGATGGATGAAACCTACCTCCGGCAATGCATTTAGTTGCTTCTTTAGACTCCGTTTGTTTCGCGAAAGATGAATGATTTGAAAAATATTTTTCAAAAAAATGATCGCTCGCATCTCTTATAGAAATGGATGGACAAAAAGTATATTCATCGTCCGAATGAAAATATTTTCTGTCGACTAATTATTTGAAGCGATCATTTTTCCGAAAATATCTTTCAAAACATTCGTTTTTCCGCAAAACAAACTGAGCCTAAACTCAGCTAGCTCCGAAGGGGGGCCACTTGAGCAAGTGGTTTGGCTCCAACCATGAGCTCAATTGCATGATCCCACTAATTGACGAGGCAAGAGTTCCTTCAAAAGCATGACATGTTCTTCGCTTGGTCCACGCTTGGCTGAGTACCGGCAGCGCATCATGAGGTCGCGACTCTTGTTCTGGCCACCGTCATCTCTTGGCCTACGCCCTTAGGTTGGCGCAGGGCATGGTCGATCCCCCATGAACAGCAAACAGTCCGCAAACGACATCGTTACAGCACGCTCTTGTCTCAGGAACTCGATCCTAAGCAAAGGATCGACAAGTCATCCAAAGGCACAGCCATGAAAGTGGGCATCCCTCTCCACGCTCCAATCTTCACAGATACTCCTTTGGCCAAACCATGGACGGAGGGTGTGATATCCTGGATTTAACTCGCTGATTAACTTTGAAGTTCCAAAACTAAACATTACTTTTACGTCAACAACGGGTACCTCCATGAGTTAATTCCAGTTTTTACACACACAATATATATATATATATCAGAATTGCTCTCTTCTATTCGGTGCACTGTCTAGTTCATTCCTGCCCCCATTCGCCATTCTAAAAGCCTGCAAAGGAGCCGCTCCTTGTCTAGGCCCTCTAGCCCTGATCACCACCCATTGCCCTCGTCGGACCGGGTCGTTATAAAGGGTGCCTTAAAAGCTCACAACCTTGATCTTGCCTGCATCATCCTCCAATGCAAGCCCAAGTTGCTTGGCATCAAGCACAGCCACAAAGATTATGGGTCGCACCTAAATCGAACACGGCCCTGGGGTTTTACCATTAATTTGCAACGCCGACACGCATCAGCTAATTCTCAGCAGTCCCCGAGCCTTGCCCTTGGCGATGGCTTGGCACTCAACAGCATGAAGTAGGAGTAAGGCCCCCCAATCCTCGAGCCATCTCCTCCATGCTCGCTCTCCCTATCCGAGCCGGAATAACAGCGAGACGCTCTCTTCTTCACCGCTTTCGCTGCACAATTTCGAGCATTCAGCAGCTCTATGCAATCCATTGATTGTGAAGTGAAAACTAGCCGTTGCTTGCCTACGTTTATCGGGGTCTTTCCATTCTTGTGGTACTGATTCTGAGGTGTGAATCCTTGATCGAATCCACTGCCGCTACTCGGTTTTCCTGACTCTTGGGTTTGTCGCGGTCGGATGACTTCACGCCACTCATGTTGGAGACACTTGGGGTTACGTGAAAATCTTTTAGGAATAGAATTTCTGTTCCAAACTTATTTCTGAAACAGGTTTGAAACAGAAAATTATTTGGTAACGCAATTCTATTTTTCTATTTCTGGAACAAAAAGTTGTTCCAGAAATAGATTTAAAACAACTTTGAGAAACAAAAAATTTTAATTTCTGAGAAAAAGAGAAGTAGCGGCTCTCACCTACTTCTATTCTAGAAGTAGAAATTTTCAACTGTTGTCAAACGAACTTCTGTTCCAAGATCAGAAATTTATATCATTATCAAACGCATTTTTTGGCTTAAAAACTCATCCAAAACTAGAAATAGAAAAATCTATTTCTGTTCCAGAAATCTATTTCTGAAACAGAATGGTTTTCATTCACCCCTTGATTTCTTATATTCCTTGTTCGACCGAACAGTCTGTCGGTCCGGTCGCCGCTTGGGCCGAAGGTAAGTCTCTGATTGCTGCCTCTGCAACTCAATCCTTGCCCACCACGGCTTCAAGCCTTCCAAAATGTAAAGCCAGCCTATTCGCCTTGGACATAATCACGAATGTCCATCATTATTAGTGCAAAGAACTCGTACTTTCGGATGTCGTTACTGTGTTTCTGCTCACATAATGCCGTCCGAGAATTATTATACCCCACATTCTCAGGGAAGAATTAATGCCTCGCTTGTTGCTTCAATTAATTTCATGTATTGATTTGGGGGATATTTGTGATAATTCAGTTCTAATTCTCAAATCTTTTGGCGATTTTTCAATGTAGTTTGGCCGGAAATCGTTGAATTGGACGTCGGTCATCCTATGTGGCACTGATGACACGATCGGTTAATTTTTTACTAGTTATTTTTTTTATTTTTCCTTTTATCTTTTCACCAATGACAGGCTAGGGCGAGCACCAGCGAAGCTGACCCTTGCCCTCGCCGAGGCTGGAGCAGCCTTGCCGGCCAACGCTTGTGGCCTATGATCGGCTGACGATCGGCCACTGGCAAAACAAAAAAAGAAAAAAGGAAAGAAAAATAAATTAGATACGATGATGCGATGCCCTCAGCTTGTTTGCTTTTTTACCCCATAATCCTTCTTCACTCAAATTATTAAAAATTATTATTCTCTTTATATATATATATATATATATATATATATATATATATGTTTTTGCCCTTGTATATTTGTCTCTTTTCAAGCTTCCCAATAAGCTATTTAGGTCTCGTCTCCAAAATCGACTCCGTCTCTCTCACTCGACGAAGACTCCCTCCGATTTTGCTTCCCTCCCTTAATAATCGGCGGTTGATGGCTTCGAATCAAGCCAGTCTTCTCCTCCAGAAGCAGCTCCGAGGTCCGATTCCGAATCCCTCCTGATTTTCGTCTTTCGTTAGGGTTTTCCGGTTGCCTTTTTAGCAGTCGATGATCGCGTGGGTGCTCGTGATCGCTGCAGATCTTTGCAGGAACCCGGTGGATGGGTTCTCCGCGGGGTTGGTGGACGAGACCAACGTGTTCGAGTGGAGCGTCTCCATAATTGGCCCTCCCGATACCCTATAGTGAGTGGAATCGCTTCGTGATTTGTCGAACTCGGATTTTTGTTCTTCTTTGTGTTCTCCCGATGAACCTTTTTCTTTCATGTGTTAATCTTTTCTGATGTGGCAGCGTGAGTGGTTAGTTTTGTTCTGAAAAAGGTGCTTATTTTTCCAAGTGTTGTGTTTCGAATTGGTCTCAAAAGATTGGATGATTTGTTTTAGTGACAGAAGAAAGATGTTGTTTCAATTGGGAATCTGTTTACCTGGAGCTGGAGTTCGTCTTGATTGTTATGATGCTTCGAGTCCGACTTCTCTATGTGTGTTCTTGAATCAAAATTTGGCTGCCGACTGGGAGCTGTATGTTTTCTAGTTGTTCGAAGGACGAAACTTGGGGGTGGGCGTTGCATTAAAACCATGGAAAAGAAGTGTATGACTTGGATACCGCATACTTGGCTAATGGTTTAATTGATGGATATTACTTGATATATTACTTCGACTGCACGTGTGTTGGGGTTAGATGAATTTTCTTGCATACTTTCATTAACTTTGATGGGCCATTACTTTGACTAGATGTATGATTTGTACCACAAAAGGTACTGCTGAGTTTCAACAATCTCATATATTTGGGTAGGTGATGTTTTTTGTTGGGAATGTGCTGGATACTTGCAACAATTTGGGATTCATATCTTGGGAGAGTTGGAGATTATTATTATAATTGCAGTTAGAATTGTTACTATTATAGTTTCGTTTTGGTTTTTGACGTACTCTACATTTACTAAGTTAGACTATGAGCTTGCTGAAGGGACAATTCACAGAGGCCTCATAGGTGATGTCATTTGTCATGTCCTGTTAGTATATCCCTTTTATTCCTAGTTATGTTGTTCTTTGAGGACCTCTGCTTGTTTGTTTATACTTTGGTATGAGCATGAGATTTTCATGAGGATTAAGTCCATACGAACAGGGGCCAGTTCTTGAGACGTTTTTATGTGAATAAAATACCTCTAATTGTCTATTCTGTTTTGGTCTTAGTCTTCAAATTCATGTTTATTCAGCTCACATTATCGTTTCAAGTGTCCAAAACACCAACATATGGCTTGAGATTGATGTGTGGGTTTTAGAAATGAGACAACTGATGTAGTTGATGTTGTCGTCAATTTGGTTGCTCTATATTAATGTGAGATAGGAGAACTACTTTTATATCTTTTTCTCTTTAAACTGTTTAGTGAGCCTGTTATCTTCGCTCTTCTCACTTCCTCAGCTGACGTAGGGCATTGGCACATTTATCTAGCATCTTCACTGTCTGGACTGTATTATGTACTGAAATTGAAAACTTGACATTTTTCTACTATTCATGCACAATTGTTATGGCAGTGAAGGAGGTTTCTTTAGTGCAATAATGAGCTTTCCACCTAACTATCCTGTCAGTCCCCCAACAGTGAGGTTTACATCAGAGGTGTGGCATCCAAATGGTGAGAGCCATCTTCTACCATTGAGACAGTGGCATTACTGCTTTTAGTTTCTCTTTTATTAGCTATTCTAACTGCCTAAACATTGCTATCTGTATCTTTAGTTTATCCTGATGGAAAAGTTTGCATTTCGATTCTCCATCCACCTGGTGACGATCCAAACGGATACGAGCTGGCAAGCGAACGCTGGTCTCCTGTACACACAGTATGTTTCTCTGTGTTTAACATGCTTTCCCCATGCTTTATAGTCTTCATTTTCAGAACTTTTGCCTATTATTGCTTTTGTATATCCTTAACTACCGTTCACATTATTGCTTGATTGAGAGTCATTAAGGTTGAATGCACGACTTGGTTGTGAATCTCGATGAAGTGAGCTTTTATCAGTCTTTCTTGCGGCGCATTCTAGGATCTTCTTCACTTAGGCATATCTACCCTCAAAACCTGTATTCTATGTTGCTTACTTTCTTGTGGGAAAGAAAAATAGCAAGTTGCTGGAGACAAATGGAAGTGCTTTTTTGTGCTTATAGAGACCTCCCATTGACTGGGCAAACAAATGTTGTTTCTTATTCGGAAGACTAGTAACCTCTTAAGGACTTATCCTTTAAGCCATAACCAACTGAACTGTCATAGGTCCCTGGAACACGACTCAAGCTTTTGATGGGAATGCCTTTATAAAGCTTTTTTTTACTCCCATATTAAGAAGGCTTAATTGGCCCAAAAGCATTGTCCTTTGACCGGTTTCTCAATTTTACCTCAAACATTAGAACTTCCAATTTTACCATGAATTATGGTGTCTGTTGCAATTTCACTCCATTTCTGGGACACAAACTTGTTTTACTAGATGCCATATGCCTGAATTGGTTCAGTCGGATCTGGGACATACGAGTAGATGTTCATAGGTTTTGGTAGTTCGTGACTAAATAGGCGTTGAAAACTATCAAGCTGCAGTTGGTGTCACTTGCATTTATTCTTGCTTTCACAAACCTTTTACTAGTTTTTCCTATATACCCTAGGTGCCTGCCCTTTGGGATTAACGTCTGGTTACTTAGTCAGGTCGGCGCTGCTGCCCATATGCAACGAATACTTTGAACCGGACACTTTTTTATACCTCAAACTCTAAAAACTTCCAATTTTACCGTGAATTTGATGTCAATGTCAATTTTATTCCATCTCTAGTGCAACTGCATGTTCACTAGATGTCATATGCCTGAAGCAGTTCGATTGCATCTGGGATACTTGAATAGATCTTCACTGATTTTGGTAGTTAGTAAAGACAGGCGGTGAAAACTATTCAGATGGAGTTGGTATCACTTGCATTATTTTTGCTTTCGCTCTGTCTTCCAAACAATGGGGGTGTTTGGGGTTCTTCAGTTCCTGCTTTGGCTCTTTATTTCAAGTTACTGTTATATCGTTTTTTTTATATGCTCATTACATTATATTTAGTTTTCCGAAAGTTTGTGTCACATTAGATTGAGGATGGCGCCTTGTTGGCCATGACATCAGCAGTTAAGGGTTGCATTAACCAATAACTCAGGCTGCGTGTGGGAACCACTTTCCCAAAGGCCTTTAGGCCTCTTAAAGCCCTAGGGAAAATGTCAGGGTGTTTGGCAATTTAGCTATGGGGAGATGCATTGCATTTCCAAAGTCCTGTAAAGTCCCTTAGCCCAATACAAGTCCTACCCAACTTTGGGCTTTAGCATTTCCGGATGATAATGCATTTTTTTTCCTTCCAACCGTGCCCTCGCTAAACTTTCGAAATTCCAGTTTTACCCGCACTATTTTCATCTCGTGCAACGTCACCAGTGAGCCCAGATTTAACCGCCAATGAGCCTCTGCTTGGGGTTGCCAGGAGTCACCTAAGGTCACGCAACTTCAGACAACAGCCGCCGGTGTCAAATTTGGCTCGCCGGTGCGCGCAAGTAGATTATCGTTTTATTTATTAGTTAATTTAAAAGATGTACACCTAAAGTCCTTTACAAGTCTAGTTTTTTTCTAAACAGTATCTAAGCCAAAGTCGATTCCCAAGGCACTTCTCAATTACGCTTTACTAAACACTATTTGCATTCAAAAAACCCCTTTAACCTAAAGTCTTTGTATTTCCCCAAAAGCCGAACCAAACGCAGCCTCATTGTGATTTAGGATAAAAAAAGTCGGGGAGTAGAATTGGAAGATTGGAAATTTGGACGAAAACTAAAGAAGCCCTTAAAGTGTAGGGTTTTTTAGTTAACTGAGCCTATAGCGCATTGCTTGAGATATACTTAGCACGTTTTGCAATGATTCGACGTTTAGGATAAAAATGGACCCAAAGAGGATTTTTCCTTTTTCTTTTATCAGCTGCCTTTCACTGCTGATCTTTCCAGTTTGTATTAAAAATAGACGTTGGTGATGTTGTTGACACACCAATGCTGAAGTGCATTGGTCATTTCATAATGAATGCGATCTACTGAGAAATATATGCTATAGAGGATGTTGGACTGGTGCTTTCAGTCCTTGGCATGCATCCAATAAATTAGGTGTCAGACATTCTCCCTGTCTGACACTTCTTCATCTGTTCTTTTAAAAAAAGCATGAGTATTTGGACATAAGATGCTTACATGTTTGTACATTAGATTCAACAGAATATCTCTCTGGGAAAGGATTTTTAGAAACAAGCCGTGGTGGGTTGCTCAACTCTTCAATCCTTATAGATTTGGAAGGAATGGGAGGGCGCATTGACTCTTGCATAAAAAAGGTAGTGTGGCTATTGAGTGGAGGGGGACCCCCTTACAGACTTGCGGATGGTGGCAGCAGTGGATTTCTTATCCATGGAGAAGTGTATTCTACAAAACCTGGGCACTATAGCTAACTCTTTTCATGGGGGCCTGGGAAATATGCTGTGCTCTCAGAAGTACTAATGAACATGGGACACCATACTATCATCATTTTGGTTCGTTAAAAAGCACCATACTGTTGCCGTATTGTGAATTATGAAAATAGGATCACGAAAGATGAAAGTCGTGTTCATTGGTACAATTTGGCACCAGTTGCATTTTCTTTTAATGGAGAAATTTAGCAGAAAGGGCATCCAGAGCAAATGAGGGGATATGTATTTTTCTGGGGCTTTGGGGCATTTTTTTATTTTCCATTGTAGGAAAAAAGATCTTAAGTTTGCGTAGAAGGATTTGATCCGTAATCTGGTGACGTAGTTTTTTCGATTGGAGAAGACATCTATAATTTTGCATTTAATAGTTGAACATCTGTCTCGCTATTGCAAGAGCAAATGATCGTGAATTCAGAGGTTTCAGCAAATAACCCACAATAGTTCGTCACAGTTCAGGCTAGGAGGCTAGGACTATCCTCAAAAGTTGTGGAACAATCCTCTTTTGGCTATCTAACTTGGACACACTGAACTTAGGGTTTCAACTGTACATTCATGCTTTATTCAAATTCTCCTACTTGCTTAGAATCACAAAATATTTAATTGGTTGCTATACATGGATTTCCTTGTTTTCATGCTGTCCCGTAGTGACTGATGTCCCCACCATTTGGCAGGTTGAGAGCATAGTTTTGAGTATCATATCGATGCTTTCCAGTCCCAATGACGAATCTCCAGCAAATGTTGAAGCTGCGGTAGGTTTTTGATTTGCTTATTCAATCTGTTAAGACTACTACATACAGTTAGATAGACAGGTGTGAGATTTTCACCTCATGCGGCTCCTCAAGGGCCATCAATAAATCTAAGGACCGAATTGATATTATTTATATTGATATGTTTGTAGTATAATACTATATATCGATTCAAAATTAAATATATATTCTATATAGATAGAGTCAAAACCTATTGGAAGGTCCTGAATTAGACCAATAGAATTCTGTCTGCTATAATAAAAAAGCACTTTTGAATTGATCTCATCTTTAGTAGTTTTAATTTTTCTTTGTCGAGTAATAACTTAATCCTTCAATAAAATTCTCTTTGTAAAAATATCAATAGATATTTCAACCCATTCTTTTTATTACAAAAAAAAAATATACATTAGTTCCTTAACAATGCCACGTTATCCCTATGAATATAGGAAAGAAGAAAAAGATCTTTTTTTCGTTCCTATTCTTCTTTCTGAAAAAAATGGGGTTTCAAAAAAAGGATTATTGCGTTCTTGATAGTCATTTTTGAACAAAGGTATGAACCGGAAATCTAGTCATAAGTGGTAGGAGGAAGATGTTGGAAGCTACATTTTCTTATTTTGTAGTAGCAGTATAAGCCTGTTTCTCCGCCTTTGTCTGAATTGCTGGAGTTATCCTCTTTGCATTGAATAAAAATTGATTAATGTACATCTTATCAAAACCTTTTGTAACCTTAACTGGAAGGTGCATGTGTCCTGGTTGGCAAAACCTTGGATTGTGTGGCCCAAGTCTGTGATATCCTGATGGACTAGGTTGCTATATGCTGTGGCTGAAGCTTTTGTGGACATATTTAAAAGGCTTTTTGCTAGATGTAAATTTCTGTTTTTGAGGCTAATATGGTAGATCTGGAAATGCATTTTTTATTTTTTTAAAGTGATGTTTGCGGGCATGTGGCAGTCTCTACTTTGCAATTATTGGAAGTCTTATTTTAGCGTCTTTCTGAACTTGTACTGCAGAAAGAATGGAGAGAGAATAGGAATGAATTCAGGAAGAAAGTCGCTCGCTGTGTGAGACGGTCTCAAGAAATGTTGTGACCCATTATTGCTATTTCTTCTTGGTGCTGCTTAAGTTTTGTCTTCCTGTAACTTAAGACTTCTATCTGGGAGGGAGGGATTTTGTGGTTGCCGCCAATTTATAAGCCTGTAGAATTTTTCATTCAATGTATGTGCATTCAGGTCTCCGATGCTTTCCATGTCAAGTAATCATCACTTAAGTGGTGCTTACCTATGATACTTCCCCCGGTCTGTTGCTCAAACTAGTGCAATCGCCATGATTTCTCTATATATGGTTTTCCTTTTCCGCATATCTGGGTGAGTTTGAGAAACTGCTAGGTTAATTGTGACAGATGTCTTTTGCCATTGGCCGCTGGATCTGTGCTTTCCCTCTCTCTGCTTCATTGTAATCTTTGTAACTTTTTGAGTTCTGAAGCAATTGCAAACTATGTATCCACTGTATTAAGAGGTAAGTCCATTGGCATAGGCCAAGGGGCAAAATTCGAAATGGGGATAGGTTCTCTCTCAAATAAAGTTGTAGGTACGGATTATGGACAGAAAAGAAAAGATAAAGAGGATGATTGTAGAAAGCTCAAGGAAAGCTCTCCATTCGGGCCCCTACAAGATGATTTACTTTAGGGCATCAGCTTTTCCTTTGCTCAGCTTTTGGGCCTTGCCCCTTTTTTCTGTCGTCCCCTCATCCCAGAGGATTTTGTATTCTCTTCACCTTTTTGATAAATTAAGGAAATTGGTGCTTCGCATGATTGGGTCTAAACACAAAATGTCGATGTTAGATCCGACATGCTCATCTTCCTAGTTTTCCTTTTCAGTACCCAAATGTGCCACAAGTATGTACGCTCACTTAAGTGGTTTTGGAGTGTCAATGGGTTGGTTTTGGTCCCGTTTTCAGAAAATGGTCCGAACCATTTTGGAGATTCCATCATGGTGACCTGATCCTTGATCCGAACTGTTTTTGACCCGAACATAATTGTACGGCTTGGGTTTAAAATTCCGAGGGAACATTCTTTCAGGAAAAAAAAAAAACTCAAGAAGCTGAGAAAACAAATTGTATAATTTAAGCTGAAGGCAAGAAACAATCCGTGATCATACTAGCTATAGCTCAATGAAGACGGGGGAGAGAGAGTTGCCTAATCACGGGTCCTTCAAGGCAAGCCTTGCCCGCCTCCATCTACCTCACCGGAAGCGGCACTCTATCTCCGATTAGTCAAGCAGTTCTCAACTCGTGTACTGGCCATGGTTGACAACACAGTGCCATAGTGGCAGTGGAGCTCGGCTGAGCCCTGACAACATGCATCGCCACCGACCACTTGCTCAGGATCAATGATCTTTTGACCTTGTACTTCTGGTTGGTGAGATCATCCCATGAAGATAAAAACCAGCTTCGGCTTGATTTGGGGTTCGACGATGCTCAGGGTCGGCGTCGATCTCTGATATGTTGCAAATCGGTGATTCATCGAACTCTTGAGTCAAGTCGACTCATAATATTCAAATTTCTCTAAAGGAAAAATCAGTTTAATTTTCGGTGAAACTCTCGGTTTCAAACTCACTTTTCATTTCATACAGATCAAAATGGGTCGATTTAGGTTTAACACCTAAACCAAATCTGACCCGCTTAAGTTGCTTGCTATGCGACACGAATCAAGAAGTACGTTTGGGGTTGGGATTTCGGGTGTTCCGGGTTTTGTTGACAACCCTACTTTTATGTTGTGTTTTTTGGAATTTATGTTGTTTCTACCTAGGAAGCACCGATACTCTTTGGGAGCCTTCGTGTCGTGTCGTGTTCGACATGCGATTGATACGTGGTCAGCGCTCCAGACACGCTAACGACATGCAAGTTCAGCATCCCGACACGTCATTTCGACATGCACGGGGTCAATTTTAAACATTTTCAATAAATTATGGGTCAAAATGTAATTTTATCAAAAATATATATATTTAAGTCATATATCCATCCACCCCGCCAGTCCAAAAAAACTTAATCGTGAATTCCTAACAGATGAAGAAACTCATTGGCGATATCTGTATATATACGTGATAAAGTGTCGAAATTCTCTATTTTTTCTTTTACAAATGACGTGTCATCGTGTTGTGTCGCGTGTCGGTGCTACTTAAGTTTCCACTTATCATGTAATTGCCTTTCTTGTCCACTCACTTAATTTGGACAACTGAAGACACTGTTATTTTCCATTTTCAAAGTTCATTTTTGAATGTTACATGTGGTCTCATGGTTGCAATTTTTCTGGTGGTTTCCATCATTTTAATATAATCAAGCAGTTGGACAGGATTGATGTTTTGTTAATTTAACTCATAGTAGTCCACGTGGCGTCTCCTCATTTGTCAATTCCTATCAACATTTATCAATAGTTGTATGAACTAATAAGTCAATTAGATCTGCAATGACAGAAATGACAAGATTGAGCATTTGTTGGCTCGTGATCACACCATTAGTCAAATGTCAATCTCCGACAAATAATAGAGAACAGCATAGAAACTCCGAATTTCAACGTAATATAGTGATGATTAGAATTCGCTTACTTGCTCCCCCTGACAAGCAACTTCATAAGAACAACACTTAAAAAAGATGGCTTAAAAAATAGTTGTGTTGACTGAGAATTTGGGTCTGTGCGGTTAGTGAATTGGAAATTTGGAAAGGAAAGGTATGTTCATTCCATCCCAATTCCTTCGACACTAGAATTTTAGTACGCCATTGCCCTTTCTTTGGGCTTTTCATACTTCTTTTTAGGGAGATATCGGACGTTTAATAGTAATACCTTTAGGTTTTCCTTGTATATAGGTCACCGCTAAATAGGGAAAATTCTCAAAAAAAATTATAAAGCTATTGTAATATGCCAATTTTGTCCTTCAGGCCACTCTTGACCGGAAATCGCTAACGTGGATGCAGGTTGGCTTATGTGGCATGACACGGCCGGTTATAGATCGAGACGGTGACGATCAAAGTTCGGTGCCCATTAGTGGCATTTAGTTCTAGAGACACTCGTATGAACAATGTGGAGGATGGGGGTAGTAGCCAATAAGCTGACGTCTGAATGATGAAACAACAACGTCGGCATATTAGTTATGAATCATGATTAGTGTGAATCTGTAGGCTGACTGGGACGACATGAGACTGAAACTCATAGGCTGGGCGATTGAAACATGAGAAGGCCACTTCTTTTCAAAAGCTAAAGAAGAGGAAAACCCACACGGAAAAGGAGAGTGGTTAGGGCAAATCATGAGACCATAGCGGACCCCATCAGCAAGCAATTAAACCTTTACAAAATTGACCAGGGCTTTTCTAGTCTTCACATTCACAGTCATTTTCCTCCCCCTAACTAATCCTAAAACCCTTGAGTCAATCTTGGTGGTGGTCAACCACCACCTTTCCCCTTTCCCATGACTTCCAACCCCGAACATGGTGTCACTATACGATTTAGTTTCCCTAATCTAGTGATTATTTACAATTGATGGTGCAATTAGGGGAGGCTAAACCACATTTAAGGGAGAAATATATAGGCAAATGTGGAGATACTTGTAAATAACTCTTAAGGACTCGCTAATCACGCATCTTGAATCGGTTCGTCCGCGAAGAGGTGGATGAGAAGAAACACTCATTTATGGTTCTGTGGTAGAGATGGAATTGAGAAAAACCCATCAACCTTGCTTACCTTTTGGAGGGAAAATTACCAAAAAAAAGTCTTAAACCTATTACAATTGTGTCGATTCAACCATAAACTTTTTTTTGTCAATTCAGTCCTAAACCTTTTGCAATTGTATCAATTCAGTCCATTTGGTCGGCCGATACTAGCGTGACAAATTTTTAATAATATTTTAATATTTTTCAAATTTTTAATTATTTTTTATTTTTTAATAATTTTTTTCTGTTTTTTCTTTTCTTTTTGGGGGTTTGGGCCAGCAAAAAGACAGAAAAAATTTATTTAAAAAAGTTTTTAAAAAAATCAAAAAATATTAAAATATTATTAAAAATTTGTCACGTCAGCGTCGGCCGGCTAAATTGACTGAATTGACATAGTTGCAAAAGGTTTAGGACTAAATTGACCAAAAAAAAAAGTTTAGAACTGAATTAGTATAATTATAATGGGTTTAGAATTTTTTTTTTTTTTGGGGTAATTCTCTCCCTTTTGGATTATAGGAGCTATCCAATTCTAGGATTAATACTAGTTGGATCTTCCAGTTATCTTGACTGCCAAACTCTAACGGGCCACAAACGGACGGCGGGTTTTGGGAAGTGAGACAGGTGTTGGGTTAAAACCACATTTGTTGTCTTTATAATCTTTAACATTTTCTAGTATGATTAGACATTTCTCGGCAACAGCCACCGTTTCATACCTCACTTGTAATTACAGGTTGATCTGTGAGACTTTTATGATCATCGATCCTGAATTCTTTTCAATCTTCTATGCCGAAACTCTGTTCTATATGACCTTAAATATTAGGCCTAGACATCGAGCGTTAAGAGTTTTGTCTCTAGGGCTCGTTTTTTATTTTTTTATTTTTTTTCAATAGTGTTTTTTCTATTCTTTTTCATGTTTTGTCAAAATAGCTTTTCCATCCATGACTTTTTTACTCATCAAGATTTTTAATGCACTAGCTTGTCGATAGCCAGATTTGGCATCGTCGGCGACCTAAACCCTTGCCGGTGATATCGCGTGAGGTGGAGATATTTTCGAAATAATGAAAGTTGAGCGAGGGCAAAGTTGGAAAAGAAAAAAAAAATGTATTTGCATTCTGGAAATGTTCAAAGCTCAAAGCACCTCCGGACTTGCCTTGGGCTAAAAATGCCTTCAGAGGCTTTTGGAAATGCAATTGGGTCCTCCCAAAACTCTCCAAAAAAATTTGCCATACGATATTTGCATTTGTCCAATGGACTTTGAAGCCCATAGCCCCTTGGGAAATCAGTTTTTCAAATGCACTCAAAAGACTCGAGAGGAAGGGAACGAAACATTACTTTTAAGGACATGTAAACTATGCATATTGAAATGGAGATCATTTTCAATTTAGGTAGAACCTATCCAACTCTTACGTTTGCTGTGACGATTGTTGATTAATCTCACTTGAATGTACAAAGTTTCAGCCACGTATGCGGCTTTGATTTAACAACAATCGAGAACAATTAGTACGGATTAGATTAAAGGGTGACAATTTTTTCCACGTTATTATTAGGTCCGGCTCTAATTTGCAGTGGAGTTCTGTCACGTGTCGATAGTGACAATGTAGAACTACTCTTGGCTCCGACAGTGAACCAAATAAAAATCCACGTTATTCTTAGTTTTGTACGTGGGATTGTTTGTCTCGTCTTATCAAAAGTTTGTTTTCCCAATTAAAATTATATGATGGTGAAAAATCAAGAAAAATAAAATAACTCGACATGTCAACATGAAATTATGAAGAAATTGTGTAATTTCACGATTTCTATTATATTGTATTAGAAAATTTTGGATATACAAAAAAAAAAAAAAAAAAATTGGTAGAACCTGCATTTGAACACGCACTCTCTGTCTCAAAGTACAGACGTTTCTGACTATAACGTCTCTCTCTCTCTACATCCTCTGACCTCTCTCGCTGCCTTACCTTTTTTCCCATTCTCTCCTCCTTCTCTCTCTTCTCTCTCTCTCTCTCTCTCTCTCTCTCATGAAAGTCTCGCCATTTCTCGTGACTGCAACTCCCTTTTCTATCTCATCGCCCCCATAAGGGCCATAACACCCACTCCCACTAATCTCTCTCTCTCCCTCTCATGACTCAACATGCGATCTCCGCCTCTGCCGCACCACTCCCCTCGCAACGGCGACGCCACGCCGCCGCACCACCACCACCACCACCACCACCGGCAGTACCAGTCGACGGTGTCCGTGCAGAAGCTCCGGCGGTTCAACTGGCTGATCCTGGTGCTGCGGCTCGCCGCCTTCTGCTTCGCCCTCGCCTCCTCCATCTTCACCGTCACCAACTCCCGCGGCCCTTCCTACCCCCACTGGTACGACTTCGAGGCTTTCAGGTACTCTTCCTCTCTCTCTCTCTCTCTCTCTCTCTCCTTTTCTTTTCCTTTCCACTCGCTTTTCTCGCCTTCACTTACCTTTTTCAAAACGGAAAGAAAGCAGCTTTTTGTCCCCCGTGGAATTTTCTAGAAAAAGAGAAGGGGGGGTTTGAAAACGAGAGTCCGCAAGCGCTCGCCATTTTCGCATCTTCTCGAGCTCGATCAATGATTGAGCACAGCGAAATCGAATCGATCTCATCATGAATCTGCTGAAATTCGGGAATTTGGGGGGGTTTTTTCATTTTTGCAGATACGTGTTCGCGGCGAACGCGATGGTGGCGCTGTACTCGGTGTTTGAGTCGGGAGCTTCGGTGTGGGAGATACTGAAGAACGCCACATTGTTCCCGGAAACGTTCCAGCTCTGGTTCGATTTTAGCCACGACCAGGTTAGGTTACCTCCTCCAAACACCAAACCTGACTTCATCTTCTTCCTCGTCTTCTTCCAAGGAAATGGCGCTGCCTCTTTGTGATATTTACGGCAATAAATAGATAATTTTAAAAAAAAATCTGAAAAAATGAGAAATAATTATTTGATAAAAAATATTTTTCTCATCAACAATAATTCATATTTAAAACATTTATTGTTTGTTCATTTTTTCTTGTAAACGATACAAAGTATCACTTTTAAAAAATTACTTTTCGAATCATTTATTTTTCGCGAAATAACGGCACTTATGACATGTAATCAACTTTTCTTTGTCTAGTTCTCACAATAAAAGTAAAATTAGTTTGAAAATGTTGATTATTTTCTCAAATAAACTAGGATTATTATTGAATAGAACATTTTTAGGATTATCATCAGGTCCACCGAGTGATACGAGTATTTCGAGTTTATCTTTTTGTATAATCGAAGTCTTACACGTGTCGACACCCAATAAGAAATGAATAGGCTATATACATCGCGTCATTGGACCCAACAAAAACCTTTGTTTCTACATATAGCGATTGTCCGAAAGCTAAGTTGTTACAACCAAATTTGTTATACGGGCCAATTGTTAGACAAGTGAGATGTGGTCGGACAGAGATTATCTAGATAACAAAAGAACTTGGTTGGACATATATGACTATAGATTCGTAGATTTTCATTCGATACATTAGGAATATGCATATAAAGGACTTGATTTTTTATTTTTTTTCATTTTAAGGTTTAGCAAATTGAAGGAATTTCATTTAGTAGTAGACAACTCAAAACTTTGCATATCCATATAAATGCATAACTTCAGAGATAGTAAATTTTTATTTACTGAATCTATTTAATAAGTGAGGTTGGTTATTTAAGTTAATCGGTCCGTTTATGCATCTGGCGGGTCGATGTACCCGTTAATAAATACCCGTCCGACCATATCTAAAATTCCCCTCTCCCTCCCTATTTACGAAATTTCGAAATTTCGAAATTTTCTTCTCAAATTTCGATCCGAAAAAAGCAATAAGCTGGAAATAAAGAAAAGAAATGAATATCCAAAATCATGGGTTTTTTTTTTTTCCCTTGCATTTGCAGGTGTTCGCGTACATACTGATGTCGGCGGAATCGGCTGGGACGGCACTGGCGAGGACGCTGAAGGGATCGGACACGTGTACGGTGTCGAGCGCCTTCTGCATCCAATCGGACATCGCCATCGCCCTTGGATTCGCGGCCTTCCTCTTCCTCGCCTTCTCCTCGCTCCTCTCCGGCTTCCGGGTCGTCTGTTTCCTCATCAACGGCTCTCGTTTTCCCCACTAGAGACTGCTAGAGACTGCGAAAGGTGGTTGTGGGAGCGTGCGATTTTTCCCTTTGATTTTGTCATTTTCTTTTGATTGATCGAGCTGCTTCACTCCTCCTCCTCCTCCTCCTCCTGCTTATCCTTTGCTGCAAAATATAGTCATATTACGTTATAATTTTTTCTATATTACATTATAAATTGAGTAGATGAAATTTCATCATTTATTGTTTTTGGTCAATGTAACATTTCATTCATATTCGCAAAAAAAAAGAAATAATAACAACAGAGTGAAATGTCGCAGTCCAATTGCTACAGCTTCAAAACAAAATAAACCTCAGATCACAAGATGAATTATCATGATAAAGATAAGAGTTAAAAGCTCAAAAAATAAATCGATGATTTCTTCAAATTAAAATTGACTGCCGATCACCGAATCGGCTTTCAGAAATGAGCACACGCCGAGATTGCTATGGCTTTGCCTTTCGGCGGTGTTCGCTTAGGTTCGGCAACGAAATTTGAGGGAAGCGAAACCTCAAAAACATACATTAAGAAAACTTCCCGAAACGGAAGAGAGAAACTTTCAGATCTAGATTAGATCGGAAGAAAAACGGCTCCACCAATGGGAGGAAAGAAAGAAAAAAAAAAACAAAGAATTAAATCAGTTAACGAAGAGGGGATAGGAGTGAGAGATCTAGCTCAAATCCTCCCCTTCATGGAGATTGAAGAAGGGAGACAAGAGGAAGGTTTTGGGCGGCTAGGGTTTTGGGAGGGGGGTTGAAATTTCATGATTTGTGAATTAGTACAATTATTATGAAATTTCAATCTGCCTTTTTTAGATTTACATTAGCATGTTTTTCAAACTAGGCACGTTTAATTAGCTTAGACCTTTCATGGCTACCAAACTCAGTGTCTCTCCTTTATGCTTCTGACCGTCCTAAAATTCTTTGTCGAGAAAGAACTATCACATCCCAGACTGGTAAAAATCCAGTGGCTAGCTTAATTAAATTTCAATGGAATTTTTTTAGGATCGACTTTGGTCATCTCTTTCCCAATTGAGGAACTCGAGAAACTAATGAAGTTACCGTCGAATCGATTAAATCGTTTATGATTTTCGAAACAACTGGACCCATAAATTGTGCCTGAACTTGTCATTCAACCCAACCCTCGACAATCACATTTTGATTCGTAAAAGCTGTCCCCATTTTAGGTGTACTTCGCCAATCTTCAACTTTATAGCGAAATAGAATCGACAAAGTGCATAAAACACAGATTGGATTCTCCAGAACCCGATTCTCCAAAAGTAGACGTCTATCTGCTAAATAAGACGAGAAAGCTGGGTGATCATGCGTTGCCTATCTCATGTGCATCCAATCCTTGTGTAGAGATTGCCTCGCAAGATTTTCAAGTACGGTTCATGTTGCATCAACACACTAATAATAAACTGATTGCGGCGAGAAGTATGTGATTCGAAAGCCGCTTTTACCCTTCACATACACGACATTCACCTCATCGAACAATGACCCCATCGGTTCACTCACTGGAATCTTAGTGGTGTCGAAGTTTTGGCGAGTTATGCCGGAATATCACACGACACCGTTCACACGGGACAAGCAAGTGGCACACACATCACACGAAGCACAGAGAGAGCCTTCAAAGGAGGGATTGAGCGGCATTCCCATAATTGCTTCCGCTAGTACCTATCTAGATTGGCCAGTACTTTACAAGGGGGAAAGATGTTGGATCATATCATGTTCTCTCCAGCACCCTCAAGTGTCACCTTTCTTATGCTTTGATGCCAAAAGGATGCCTTTGGCATCTGAAGGGTTCACACTTCAAAGCAAAACCTCCTCAAAGTGCCAACCCTTCTGAGACACGCACTCATCTCCAGACTCTGTTTTTTCTTTGCTTGATACATATCATCACACATTTCGCACTAGGCCACGAATGCAGAAAAGCTTTTCAAAAAGGGTATCAACCATCAAAGACGATAGAACAAGTAACCAATCATTATAAGAAACGTTCTTCACTCTATGCTAGTATTGTGACAACAAACCTGTCCAAGCATATCCTATTAAGCAACTGAAAAAGAGTACTCGGGATAAACTGTGAAAGTCATAGAAATTGTTTCAGTTGCCTTCATATTTTGGGTCAGCCATCACAAAATGGTACCCTATTACCAGGAGAAAGATGAAAATACCAAGAAAGTTGGCAAAAAAGCCGAGGTCCTGATCATCAATCATCTGCAATAGTCATGTAGAATACCACATTAGTTCCACATGGAAAAAACTACTACCACAGGCCAAAACAAGGGACAACTTAAGGAGAACTAAAAATATATATTCGTCCAAAACACACTATTCCATCTTGGTCCATTACTCAACTACAACAAGAGGGGAAAAAAGGAGAACCAAGAACATTAGTCCTCTATCACGCCAAGATTACAATTTTCAAGGAACCAATTGAATCGCTTTTACTCAACCTGCGATTAACCTCTCAGAGATATTTGAGGTCAGTGTCTGTTTGGGGCGACTTTTGCTTTTGTCATCTTCTTATAAGTGCGCACTGTGACTTTTCTTTAATATTAAATACCTTTGAAAATGATCATATATTAACATGTAGATCTACATATACTCACATTTCCTTAAATTTAATTAATACTATTAAAATATTGGGGGGAAATAAAAAAAGTCAGACTACTGTGAAAAGGATTATGAGCGCTAAATCCATAGCTGGCTGTGGCACGTAATCTGCATTACAGGCTACAAGTGCAAAAATACAACTTGGCATCCATTTAAACCTACTAGACTACTCAGCATGAATCACATCACGAAAACCTGGACATATATTGACTATTTGGACTGAGAAAGAACAAATAACTCGTAATTTCTGAAACTATGTGATGCTAAGAGAAGAAACCTTCCACCGCTCAACCTATAATCCTTCCCATAGCATCTGGTAGTGCGTAGACTGATGCAGGCTAATTATCTTCTCCATCGTAAGGATAAACAAATCAAGTTAAGATACCTTTCTTTCCTGATAACCAAAGCACAACATAACACTCTTTTCTTAATTCATTCAAGCACTCATCAACATAAACAGGACCATCCACTACCAATTTACACATGACAAAAATTTATAGTAAACAAAATCAATGTGAATATTTGCAAATATAACAGTCGCAAGACAATTTGGTATCTTAAATGCAATTGAACTTCTGATTCACAATCCAAAAATCATTTCCTATATGGAGAGATTTCAGCTGTTTTCTACATATGGGATAAATCAATCCTCAAGTTGTCGAGTCAATGTTGAAGATACAGAACTATGTTGCTAATAATAGTTTGTTTCCTAGTACCTTATGCTCATTAATTAAAGATTCCAGTATGTTGTGACTGAGCTTCGGTATCACTTAAAGTTTTCATAGACTTAATAGTCAATTCGGCCACGTTACGAAAATTCACAAGATAAAAAAAAGTAAAGATTAGTATGCAAAATGGTAGAGGATAGCACAAATAGTGACAACCAATATTTTCCCAACAAATCAGAAAACTCATGGCACCATCATGACACACACAGAGATCTTCATGTTATGCATGCAGATGTACTTGTGTCACATAGACCAAATTTAGTGTTATATAAAGTTGGAAATTCTTTGAAAAGGGGGAACATTGAGATCGTCAAGTTTCTTTTCAGAGGTCAACATGTCATCATGTACATATCACCCGGAAGAGATTCAAGGAATGAAAATTTTCCTTCGTCAACTATTAACAGATTCGAATGAAAGAGGAGGCTGAGTCAAGACATCTGTTCTTTCCTTGTGACTTTTCTGAACAAGTTTGGAATGGAACTATCCCGTTGTTGTGGCGTCTAAAGAACAATTGGTAATTGGAGTTTTGAGTCTTCTTGGGTAATTCAGGAGCTACACCCAGGGAATTTCTTCAAGAAACTATTGGAATTAGCTTGAAGTTCTACTCTTTACTTCTTGTGGAAATCTCAAAATCAAGTTCAAGAAGAGGTCTGTACACGAGTAGAAAGAGTTGTTCAATGGGTGAAGTTTTCTGTCAAGACAAGATTTTAAGTCGTTAATAATTCTAGTAGGAGATTTCCATCCTTGTTGTTTCATGTTAGCTGGCATTAGTATGCTAGATTCAAGTGGTAAGTTGAGTGCCAATGATCCTTGTTGATGATTGATTGTGGTAGTTGTCAGCGAATTAGTAGGGCTGGTTAGGGGTGTGTAGCTCTCCCAATTTCAAGGTTCTATTGTTGAAAAGCTAATATATGAACTTGTCTCAATTAAGGAAAGTTAAACCCGAGTATTTCTTTTGCCTATATGTAAGCATACTAACCACTCGCCGATGGACCTGACAAACATGATGCATGGAATTATGGAGATACCCCTTATCCTGTAAACCCTCAGTAAAGCTCCTAAAGTTTTCTTATCGACATCCGTTGAAGCTGTACTAAATAGTAGAAATTGAACAGCTTTAGAAAGGGAAATAAGCTTGAAACCATTACCAATGGAGCTGCGTCCCACATCTATCTTATACTTGGTCCAGAGTTGGCATAAATACTTCTTAAGGTTCTTAGATACTGACCCATAATGCATGGACAGGGATATGTGAAAAAGCTAAAATTGTCCTAAAGAACTCCAATAATCAATCATCTCCTTCAGGAGGAAAATATAATTGGATTTTCATGTCAACACAGTAAAAGCAGGAATAGCAACAATTGACAGGAACAATGAAGGCACTATTGCAGGGGTCATCTTATCAGTAATGGGAGATTGTATTGACGTTGCAAAAGCCCTGGTAGTAAGAAAGACTATTCTAATGGATAAAGAAAAAGGCTGGGAGAAAAAATGTAGTTAAAACAAACTCTACAGTAGTTCATATATGCATCCTCAGTCAATGATAGTACAACAACTGCAAGAGTGAATCCTTTACACAAAGACTTTAAGAGCTTATTAGATTTCCCTTGTGCTAAATTTCGTATATGAAGTAGCCAATAGGGCTACTTCTCAAATCAAAGGAGAAATTACCCGTCTCCCGTCAAGTCTAATGCATCCAAAATTGCTAATGCAAATCGAGGTGCGCATTTTCCCATCACATGATACAACAGCTGCTATCAAAATGCATCAACACGCGCAAATCCTTACCCCCAGTGACTGTCCTGACTCCTTATACAGTTCACGATCCAAAATCTGGGTTACTAAGCTGACTTCTAACTTAGATGAATTGACTACACTAACCGGCCTTCCGTCCTCGCTAGCGCAAGCATGCTCAGGCCGCATCGTTGCATTCGAATGACATCAAATGCAGAAGAAACGTAAGACACCACAGATCCACACTCCAGAATTCTGATCCCTAATACCGCAAACTATCTAGAGAGGTGCTATTTCCATCTTAACCTTTCCAGCATATAATATCCATGCATTTTACTATATTACCGTCACGGTGTCATATTCAGGCGACAATCCTCCGGTGCTTCGAGAAACAGGAAGTAGCCTCGGAGATTAAGACCTCAAACGAAGAATTAACCATGGAGCGATCTCTTTCTAGAGAGAGAGAGAGAGAGGTACCTTGGTAGTCTTTTGATCAGATGAGGAATCGCCGACGGAAGAGAGGGGTCAGATCTCCGTCGGAGGTTAACGAAGACGAGCTTTCTCGTCGTTGCGATCGGGAGAGAGGTTGGATCCGCATCTGTCCGAACGACCTTATATATTGTGTTCAAGGCCATGGGCCGGCCCAAGGCCGAGTCAACGCAGTCTTCACTTCTTAAAAAAAGCCCACTTATAAAGATATCCAAATTAACTTTTAGGAAATGCTTAGGCATGAATTAACACTAAACGAAATGTATTTTTATTGCCCACATAAATGTTTAGGCATTAATTATTATCGATAATAAAAATATTGTCATTATAAAATTATTTCAAGCGATCATTTCAGGAAAATGCTTTACAAATCATCCATTTCTGCGAAACAATCGCACCGAGAAATCAGTACTTCTAGATCCCTTTTGTAAATGCGAGCGTGAATTGCCAACAATAGTGACCCAGCGGAATCGGTCGATAGTCTTGAGTGCGAAGTCTTGAGTTCGGACTCGCTCGTAGCAATAGCAGGTGCATAACTCCCATTGGTGAGGAGGTTTAGATCTCTTACATCTAGGAGGGGCTATGGTCATCGGAGCTCGCACGTCTCGGACCAATTGGTCGCGAGCGAGTGCGAGTGCGAGTGACGACCTCTGTGCAGTCGTAGATCTAAAAATTCTCGTGGTGAATGTCGGATCTTCACGATAACACGTGGGAAAATTTCTAAAATTGGAGATGATGAGTTAATGCAAGCTTAGAAGGCTTTTCAAAAAAGCAACGTAATTCCATTGTGCATCTTTGGCATTCTCTCTTGCGTTGTGTTCTACATTCATCGAGTTTGGGTTTTGAACTTGCGCCGCCCATAATGGTTAGACATGATAAACGTAGAAATTTTCTCTTGGTGGGAACAGCACGCACGCAAAGAGAGAAGGGAAAACGACACAGATGATCTGTGAATTTCGATTCAATGTGCGATGTCGTGCCCAAACTTTTAATTTGTTTTAATGTGGTTCCTAAATTTTGGTCCAATATACAACGTCATGTGGCTCCTGAACTTTTAAACATTTTCATGTAGTTTAGAGACTACATTGAATATTTACCAATAGTTCATGGACCACATTTACTGGATCACATTGTGAAAATTAAAAGTTTATGGACGATATTACACATTGAACCAAAGTTCAAGGATCATTTATGCTATTATCGCAACAACGAAATTAATGTACATAAACTAAGTGCATGCAAATTTCTTGAAGTGTGGTAACTTGGCGAGTGCTCTGCTGCATGTAAAAAGAAAACAACAAGAGTAAAAAGAGTAGAGATTCTCCCAAAATTGTAAGCAAGTGTCCTTGGAGAGCAATTTCGATTCTTGGAACTTAAGATATAATTCATTGGTATTAGAGCATGCTGACTTTTTTCCCTCCTTTTTCTAGAATTCGTTTTAATGTTCTAATAAGGTAAATTCAAATGCGATGCCTTAAAAGACAGAAAACAAATGGCATGTTCCGAAAATGGTCTTATTTATGTGCGATTTTCATATATGTTTGTGGCCAATATGTCCTTGAATGATTCTTGGAAAGTTAAGTTCTAGTTATATTGGTCGAATAGGTTATAGGTCCGGACTTGAAAATGCCGGAGCTCGCAAAGCATATATCTTTCCATGCAATTATTCTCATGCAATGAATTTTCCACCGATATACGACCTGAATGAATTCATATACTTTGTCAATTCATAAGCCTATTTCGTCGCAAAGACAGAGAAATACAAGATGTAAAATGGAAGAAATTTGTCGTCTTTCGACACCAAAATTTCCTTTCCTTAATCTAAGATGGTAGATAGACAAAACTCACTTTGTTTCTATTATGAAAAAAAAAAAAAAAGATTTTATTCTTTATCATTTAAACAGTGCTTTCATATGATTATTTCTTTTTTATGAAAAAGTAACTAAAACGATCTCTGAGTTTGTTCCCAGTTTTCAATTTTAAATGCCTTTTGGAGCTGCACGCAAAAATTAAAGGAAGAAATAGGAAAAATGAGAAAACAGAAAGATGTGGCTGCTGGGATTCGAGCCCAGGTCTCCACGGCCACAACGTGGAATTCTCACCACTAAACTACAGCCACTGTACTGGCATCTGCTTGCATAATAATAAATTTAACCAATATTCATAATATTCAGTGTGCAAATCTCTCATATCAATTTTGGTCATGATATTCCGAGAAATTACTTTAGTAAATGTTTTCATTCATGTATGACATTTCATTTCATTTCCAACTTCGTTTTGTCCGAGCATTTTAATTTTTTTTTTTTGGTAAAGAACATTTTAATTTTTTTTAGTCTGAATAAACTAAAAGAAAACTTGTGCACGCTAGAATGCATTTACTTCATAGCCTTACTGAAAATGCGCCATTGTTCTCCTAGCATTGCCGGTTCGTGAGAAAGCCTTCTTTGTCATTTGGACTTATAATTTGCAACAGGTAGATCATTCTCTTTGGGATGAATACTTTTCTCACATTCTCGATGCATTTTGCATCCAACTAGGGAGTTATACTTGACCAATTCAATACCATGAGTTTTATGAAAAAGGGCAAAAAAAAAAGTTCAATTATAAGGAGTTTTAATGTTGCAAACCCAGCTACTCTCTTTAGGATCCAATATCATGAGTTCTATTGTTTTTTTTTTTTTTTTCAAACTATAAGGTGAGTTTTTTTTTTTTTTTTGGTCGGGACAAGGTGAGTGTTGGGTATTATGAATTATGGGAAACTCTTCCGTTTCTATGATTCTTCCTACCCAGTATTTTATGGAAATTTTCATTATTCCATTTCAATATTACAATGCCACTGATTACACATAGAATTCCCCTAAAATAACACATGCCATTGATCAACAGATTTCGTTTCTTCTCATGATCTCTTTAATATTCGAAAGGCAGAGATTGACATAGAAACTATAATGAACGAGAATTTTATTGTCACATGATGCATGAAAGGATCTTTGAAAAGCCATAGGATGCACTGTATTGAGATAGGTAAACCAATAGTACTCCCTCTCGGAGAATTGTATCTGAGAATTTCATCTCGTACAGCTCAAACAATAATCCAAAATATCAAGCGGTCTTAGCTCAGTTGGTAGAGCGCATGGCTTTTAATCATGTGGTCATCTTAGCTCAACCGGTAGAGCGCATGGCTTTTAACCATGTGGTCGTGGATTCGATTCACACAGACGGCGTTTTTCCTGAAGATTTTTGCCTGCACTTTCTACATAGTGGATCAGGCAATTTCTGGTTCCAAGGGTGAACCCAGCCGCCCGAACCCTATGTGGTTGTTATGGCGTTTTTCCTAAAGATTGGTGACGGTCGTTAGTATAGATGTTGTGATTGTGCATAAAGGTCAAGCTTTCGTATGTTGTTCCCATAAATCTGGTTTCATCGAAGCTTTATGCGTACAATCGGTTGTTTTGGTTGGTGGCTAACTCATGACCGGTTCCTAGACCCACTAGAGAATCAGCCCGACGGGCGAGTTATCGAATGGGTCTAGAAACCAATGGGTTGGCTTTCGGTTCTACAAACCGTGCCTTGCTTCTCTTTAGATCAATTCCTCTATACATCGTGGATAAGGTATGAATGCGACTTCTGTTATAAGAGGATGCATTTGCCGTTACTCTCATTTGACGATATAGCATTTGGAATTATGACTGAAACTCACTTTCCTCGTTCCCAAGAGTCAAACATGAAATGGTTGAATCAGGGTTCTCTCGTTCATGCGGCTTTAGGAAGTTTTGCCCAATTCAGCTTTAATCACGACACACACATAAAAAATACAGATATTCTAGAGAGAAACTCTGAACTTGTGATTGTCTTTTTGAGCGAGTAGAAATAAGGAGAAGGGACTTCTATTTATACAAGAACCAAAGGGCTTATAATTGTTGAACCTAACCTAATCTAATGGTTCAGATCGATGACAAATCTCTAGGATACAAGTATATCTCCCATTTTACCCCAATGCTCTAGAATGCTCTCGTTTGCATTTCCCATATAACCCTAAAAAATGTTCTAGTGTACTCAAGAAAGGTCCTTAGAAGTTTCAAGGCACACCCGGTTATCTTGGATAATTCCTCGCAACATTTTGTCTTGAAAACCTTTCGACCGTTACAACAAGGCTGAATCTTTCTCTATAGCATTGCTTTCAGAGCCTTGGTCTCATCGCTCAATGCTGGCCTGAAACTCAATTCGACTCAATCTAGTGTCTACGAAAGAATCTACGAAAAATAAATCTCTTCAAACATGATGTAACAAGTCAATCCCAAATAAGTGACTTCAAAATAAGTTTCGTGTGAGATGATATGTGTTTTATATGAATATCATGATTAATCGATTATACTACGTCAATCGCATCATGGACACAAAAAATCATTTCTCCCATGCTAGATTTCTCATTGCCACATTGCGCCTGACAAGTGTGAGCCATCACCTCTTAGTCCGAGTCACTTTTTCTGCTCTCCCCTCAATGTATTGAAACGGTTCCTTAGCACTTTTGCTTTGCCTTTTAGGAATCAATCTCTCACGAGTAGTTCAACACCTTGCACTACCTTTCAGTGTTTTAGAGAATCCATTCTATTGCAAGTTAGTCCTATTCAAAATTAATTAATAATGCTGTTGACACTCAAAATAACTCGCCCGCCGAGGCACGTGCTGCCCGCGTGGGAGATCAATATACGTGCGGAGCACGTGAGAGGTCAACACACATGCAAAGCACGTGAGGAGTCAACACCTAGACAAAACGCATGGAGAATTGATACATGTGATATACACGTGAAGAATAGGTGTTTCGATAGGGAAAGAAAGGTCTTGTGCAAAGCACATGACAGTGTCGATAGGCGCTAATTGGTGAAATCATCAGATTTGAGCTCTAGTAAGAAGCCACCTCGCCAGATTCAAGGTTATTAAGGGCGCCGAAGGATGCGAAAACAGTCTCCTTGAATTCCATGGCGGGAGAGCAGCTTCTAAGGCAAAATGAATCCTTAAGAACGGGTCAAGAAATCCGTGAGATGCGGGGGACATGAGCATACCCCTCACGATCGAAAGGGAGCTGGTAATGTCCTATCGCCAGTTACTGGATTTTTCAAATTTTAAAGCCCCAAGAAGCGGAAGACGTGGGCACGATTGACACACGCAGAAGTCGAAGAAGGGCGCCAACATCACTAGTTATCTAGGGTCGGGTAACTATTCAAAGACCGGGTCAAAAGAATTCAAAAGATTAAGGAATGCGGCAAATATTGGCGCCCAAAGATTACCACCGCTGAACAGCAGTTACCACCTCAACCATTATAAATACCACTAGGCAACTACAGAGAAGCCCCTCGAACAAATCAACAAATTTATCTTATCTTTACTTATTGTACTGCATTTACTTTTCTTAGCTGTAGCTTTCAGATTCTCGTTGTCGAGTCAAATTCTAGCGTTTTTCTTTATCCTAGATACTGTGCCATCGAGTCAAACTCTGGCGCATTATCGAAGCGTATTCAAGGCCTTGTCATCGAGTCAAACTCTGATACTGTTTTGGGTGCGTTGGTTCATTACCGTTGAAAGGAATTGCGCTTGCCAAATCATCCCATCGAGTCAAACTCTGGTTTGGTTCACGTTTGTGCGCTTTCTTTCAATCTCACCTGTATCGATTCCCTTGGATCTGTTCTTGTAGACTATCACCATCGAGTCAAACTCTGGTCGAAATAATATTTATGTAATTCTATTGGATTCTATAAAAATTTCGCGTGTTGATTTTTCTGACTATCTAAAACTCTCATGTCCAAAATCACCACAGAACCCCTTATCACATTTAAAGGCCACAAAATGAATTTCGGTGAAAGATATTTTGTCGTGGAGCAATTCCAACAAACAAATGCTGAGGAAGATTACTCTTGATACAGTTTTATTAACATTGAAAAATCGAAAAGAAATATGCCCTATTCAAGTATTTTCCCTTTTTTCCCCAAAAACTTTCCTCATATCCCCCTTCTCCACCCTAGAGTTTCTAGCCACCACCAGCAAATCTAGGGGAGTCTCTCTCCCTCTCCCTCACCTCTCTCTTTCTTCTTAAGTTGTTTTGCATCTCTACTTTTCTTGTTTTCCTCTCGTTTGGGAGCTTTTCTCTTCCGATTTAGTCTAGATTTGGAAGTTTCTCTCTTCCATTTTGGGAAGATTTCTATCCCGATCTAGTCTAGATGTGGGATTTTTTGCGGGTATGTTATCGGGGTTTCGCTTTTCTCTGGTTTCGCTGGTGAATAAGTTCAGTTTTGAAGAAGATCAAAAGAGCTTCATGAAGGTTTTGCTCTCACAGGTGTTAGATCTACGCTCGTTCAACTTTTTTACTCTGCTCGATGATGGTGTTGGGGACGCCAAACATAGGCGAGCACCGCCGAAAGGCAAAGCCATAGCGTCAAATGGAGTTCTCGGTGTGTTCTCATTACTGAAGACGGATTCGGTGATCGGTCACCGATTTTGTTGCGAGGAAGTTATAGGTGTGCCCTTTGAGTGTGTGACCTATAATGTTGTTATGATGATTTTTCTTGTTTTCTGGAGCCTGTTCTGTTTTGAAGTTGTCTGGGATTTATTTTGGTTTGAAGTTATGTTCTTTAAACTGAGATATTTCTCTCTTGTATTTCGATCGAGGAAGTGAATGAAATGTTATTTTGACCAAAAAAAAGAAAGAAAGTATTTTCAATTTCTACTGAATTCATTCGCATAGTAAACTGAGAGCCGATCGATCAAACTATCGGTGTAGGAAAGTCGCACAAATAATCAAGATGTATATGTAAATTTGTAGATAACATTTTTTTGTCAGACAGGTAATCTAAATTAAAAACATTCAAACGCGTTGCACAAGATACGTCGTCACCATGCCTGTCTAGATCGAGTTTTGTTTTTCATTTGTCTTTATTAACCTAAACCTTGTGGCTCGTGCATTTTGAATCATTTTTTTGTTAATTTTAAATCTTGACCGAAAAACAAAAGTGTATCTTATAAGTGTAAATCGACGGTCCACTATCAACCCTTTAAACGATTTAGAAATTTTATTGTTCATCACACTAAAATTATAGAGAACTATTTATACGTACTCTCGTCAGTCTATTTTGAAGAGTTGAATTGTTAATCTTTTGTATTCTACGTACTCTCGTCAGTCTATTTTTCAGTTGTTACCTTTCAACTCGAGGACCAAAATAAAATTCGTGAAATTTCTCTATTTTTTTTATTCTTTTTTTTTCAAACATCGCTCGGGAAGCTAAGGGCGTGCATGACAACCATTCTGTTTCTCTTCCAAACCTGTTTCTGGAACAAGAATCTGTTTGGTAACGCAATTTCGTTTTTTTTATTTCTGGAATAAATTTTAGTCCAGAAATAGGTTTGGAATAGAAATGAGAAGTAAACTTCTCTATTTCTGGAATAGATTTCTCATTGCTCACTCCCTCTCTCTCGCGTCCTTCTCGCCGACCACTAGTCATTGGCCGCAATCCGCCGATCATCTGAGGCCCAGTTGCCGGTATCTATAAATATTTTATGTCTTTATCAAATAAATTTCTGTTTCGGGAACAGAAACTTTGTGTCATAGTGAAATACGTTTCTCTGTTTAGAAACTCTTCCAGAAATAAAAATAAAATAAAAATATTTCTATCTAAACATTATTGTCAGAGACATAATGGTTATGATTCGCGCCCTAACTAGTGCCGATGAAAAGACGGCTTACGCCGGTGTCAGGCACGAAGATTTGATTTGGAGGCCCAAACAGGGCTAGGCCCATCTGCTTATGAACCGGGCCTGGAAGGCCGGTTGGACCGGAGGCCACGATCGAGTATGGTTGCAGCGAAGCAACATCATGGCTCATCGCGCAACATATAAAAGGCTCCACTGCATCATTCCCCAGTGAATTAGGGTTTCGGCTCCATCAACGTCGGCCGTCGCGCTTCCTTCCTCCGCCTGTCCGAGCTCGCAAGCCCTGAAAATGGATGCGCAGGTCTTCTCTCTCTCTCGATCTCGATCTCGAGCGCGCATGTGGTCGCTTGATTTAGTTCACTTACTTGCACAGTTGCAAGTTATTCGGATTGCCTGGAGTTTGCATTGGCGAATTGAAACATATTCCATTTCACTCTTTTACAGACGGAGAAGGCGTTTCTGAAGCAGCCGAAGGTGTTCCTCTGGTAAGTAAGGCTCCATTAGTAGTCCTAGAGAGTGAGCTGTTGATCTTTCGTTTATGGAGACGAAAAGAGGTGTGTAGGTTGAAGCTCAGGAACAAGGATTTCGATAGAAAAAACTAGTGCCACATTGTTTGAACGGTTTCTCGGGTGTTTTGGTACTTATACTTGAGAAAACGGAGGACTGCATTTGCATTTCTGTAGATGCCTACATTTAACAGGGTTGAATGGGAATCATTAGATTGGGAGGGGGCTTGTCGTTTAGTTAGCACAAGTTGTCTTAATTGGTTGATCATTTTATGCATTCGTTACAAATCAAATGGAGCATCAAACCGTTTATGGCAACCAAATGTCTGCGAGTACTGTTGTTTAAGTTAGTGATAGTTATCCGTTAACTTATTTTATGGGAATTTTGCAGCTCAAAGAAGTCAGGCAAGGGTAAGAGGCCCGGAAAGGGTGGGAACCGCTATTGCAAGAGCGTTGGATTGGGATTCAAGACACCTAGAGAGGCAATTGAAGGTATAGTTATCTATATAAATGGGATTCGTTTGAATGGTTTTTTTTTACTCTTATGTGGATAAATGTTATTGAAGACAACTGAATTGTGAACCTAGGCACTTTGTTCATGATCTAGAAACATCAGGTGTGAATTTCTAGTGGCCAAGTATGCATGTTTTTTGGATGGACATGTCTGTTGCACCTGGTTTGCTGTTTACAGAACCACCAGGGTCAAAAGTATTCAGCTGAATCAGCTGTTACAGCGTTGGTTTTGTAGAACATATTGACTCCCAGATCACTGAATGTTCTTCTGGTACTTTGGACTTGATCTTGAACATGAATCATGTCATACATACTCTGAGTATGGAAGAATCTACTTGGTTTTATTTTGTCTTTTTGGTGTTATATACTTGTCAATGACTTGGATTTGTTTTAAGCCATCTATCGCGTGTCTCCTTTACTGCGAGAGTTGTGGTGATCTCCATCGTTAGGTTCCCTGATAGAACTTTTCCTTCCTGGTCATATATTTGCAGCAGTTGTTTACATTGTCCAGAATACTTTTTATTGGACTGCTTATTTTCTGTCTGCCATATTATTTTCATCAACACTTTGAAGGTGTGTGTAGAGAGAGAAGGTCGTGGAACAGAGAGATTGTGTGAAGAGCGAGTTAACAAGTTGAGAGGAATGAAGAAATGAGTTTGACCAAAATTGTCGGTCGTTATGAGTACATTGTTATTTCAGTCTTTCAGTTTGTGATACGGTACTTTCATAATTGTTTAACATCTTTAAATTTACAAAATGGTAATAAGTGGACGATAATGAATGATGCAAATTCTAAGTTGTTGAGTAGTCTATTGGATGTTTGGTTCATGGAATGAAATTTGTAATTTCCCTTGGTACAAGATGTAAAATGGAACTTTACCTGAACTATTGTGAAGCTTTTATAGTTTTCAATACCCTTGCTGCGTGTGGCACTATTGACTGTTCATTTGCTAATTTCTTTTCAATTTTAATACTGCTTATTTGTGTCATTTCCATGTTATTTTTGGATTTAGTTTTGGTTTATAATGCCGGTGAAAATCTAATATAACAAATTCTTTTAATGACTTTGTATGCGCTTCTCATGCTTCTCCATCAGCCAATTCTCCTGCACCTTACTTTTCTTCCTTGATTTGAGTTGGTTAAAGCAGTCTGTTCACTGTTATTGGCTTTACGTGGTTGCAGGTGCCTACATCGACAAGAAATGCCCATTCACTGGCAATGTTTCCATAAGGGGCCGTATACTGGCTGGTACTTGCCACAGTGCCAAGATGATGAGGACAATAATTGTCCGCAGAAATTACCTTCATTTTGTTAAGAAGTATCAGAGGTAGGAACCAACTGCTTTTAGTTATCCAATTATTTTTATTTTGTCTAGGGGCCTGAGAAGAGGCTGTCTAAGAAATCCCAGTATTTTCATGCTTCGTGTTTGCATGCTTGTGTGGATAGTATAAGACAATGTAACTTGTTGATTGACTGATCGGGATTATACTGTTGTTGTGTAGATATGAGAAGAGGCACTCAAACATTCCAGCTCACATATCCCCGTGTTTCCGTGTGAAGGAGGGCGATTACGTGACTATTGGCCAGTGCAGGTTTCTTTCTTTGTGCAATTAATATGTTCTGCTAACATTTAAGAAGAGGGCCTTTTCTCTAATTCCATTTTCTATGTCAGGCCCTTGTCAAAGACTGTGAGGTTTAATGTGTTGAAGGTGATTCCAGCGGGATCATCAGGCGGCGGCGGGAAGAAGGCCTTCACTGGACTGTAATTGAGTCAGTTTTTACATTTTGGTTTTACATGTTGAGAGAAGATACTAGATTTACTCTACTTGGAATTTACTCTGGTTCAATCTTTAGTTGAGTATCAAATTTTTGTATGACGTTCTACCTCTTCCTTAATTATTGATTTTTGGTTTACTTTTGGATGAACCTACAAATTTTATGACAGCGGAGAATTCGTGTTTGTTTGATCGTTAAGTTTGCTCGTTGTGTGGGTTTCGCTGTGATCTTTTTTGGAAACATTTCATGATCAATTAAGTTTTGCCTTGGTTGTTAATTAATGTCTGGGGTGAAAATCTCCTCTTTCTGGATGGCCCAAGTTACGATGGAATACCAAGCATAATGATTGAACGTGGTCTACTTTGGATTTTTTTTTTAGGGAAAATTTAAAAAAGGGTCCGAAGTTTTCTAATTTTCTCAAATAAGGGCCTCAAACGAACATTATTTCAAATAAGGGCCTGAAGTGGCATAATATGTTTCAAAAAAGGGCTTGAAGTAGTTATAGAGTTTCAAAAAAGGGCTTGAGCTAAAGGGCATTTTCGTCATTTCTCATTTTTATTTATTTTTTTCCCTTTTTCTGTTTTTTTAAAATTTTAAAAAAATAAAAAATAAAAAACCAGCCCTACAGGCGCGAGGGCTGCCCCTCCCGCCTGTGGCCGCCGGCCCACCGCAGGTGGGGGGTCTGTAGGGTCGCTGGTGCCTCGGCGAGGGTCGGCGACCTCGTCAACTAGAGGCGAGGGCCTCGGGAGAGGGTCGGGCCCTCGCCCAAGACCGGGTAAGGGTTCCCGACCCTCGGCATGACCAGGGCGAGGGTCGACGCCCTCCCCTAGTTAGGGCGGGGCGAGGGTCGGCGACCCCTGCCCAGATCTGGGAGAGGGCCCGACCCTCTCTCGATTTTGGCGAGTGCCAGAGGCCCTCGCCTCTGGTTGGCCGGGGCGCCGGCCCTCGCCGAGGCGCCAACGACCCCTTCGGCCTTCGCCGCCCCCGCATATTCCCCACCTGCGGTGGGCCGGTGGCCAGAGCCCTCTCGCCTCTGCAAGTTGTCTTATTATTATTATTATTATTATTATTATTATTTGTTAATTTTTAAGGAAACAGGAAAAAAAATCAAATAAGGAAAATGACGAAATGCCCTTGAAATTAGGCCATTTTTTGAGATTTCATGGTCACTTTAGGTCCTTATTTGAAACAACGTTCACTTCAGACCCTTATTTGAGAAAATGAGGGCACTTCAGGTTCTTATTTGAATTAAGGTTCACTTAGAGCTCTTATTTGAGAAAATGAGAGAACTTCGGGTACTTTTTTGGAATTTTTCCTTTTTTTTTTTTTATGTCGAAGTGGTGATACCGAGGATGTGTGTCAGAACATGTAATGGTTTCTCGATCAAGTCGCTAACGTAATTCGTACCGAGGTGCTCCAAAATTATGTTATGGTTTATGAATCATGTCCGAAATTTAATGGTTGCCTGTGTTTCGTTTCTTGTGTTATGTGGTGGACCCTTTAGTTTTACTTGGGCATGAAGTGCTGATGTAAATGAAATAATTTATGAATATTAACTCGTTTGTAACCTTGAAACGATATCTCTCAACATATGTAACACCAAATCCGCTTACTTAGGCTGCGTATGGTAGCGTTCCTGTTCTGTTCCAGGAACAACTTTTGGAATAGAAACACTTTTTTTTTCGGTTTCTGTTCTCGGTAATGCTTTTTGGTAACAGAAATTTGTTTGGTAATTGCAAAAAAATTATGTTCCCGAAACTAAAAAAGAACAGAAACGCGTTTGGGGGGCAAACCGAGCATCGACCTCCGTCGGCGATGGCGGTGCTCGCGCGAGCTCGCCTAGGCTCATAATCAGTTCAAACCAAGCATCGACCTTCGTCGGCGATGGCGGCGCTCGCGCGAGCCCCCCAGGCGAGCCCTGCCCAGATCTGGGTAAGGCTTGGCCTTGCGCGGTGAGCCCGAGGTCGACACCCACCATTGTTGGCTAAGGTCGAAGCTTGGCCGGCGATGGTGGGGTTCGGCTCGCGGGAGCCCTCCTAGGCGAGCACGAGGTCGACCCCTATCGCCGCCGGCCGAGGTCGAAGCTTGGTCGGCGATGGTGGGGTTTGGCTCGTGCTCGCCGGGCGAGGCCGAGCCTCGCCTAGATCTTAGCGAGCTCGCTCACCTTGTTGGGTGCTGGTCGGTTGCCGGGAAGAGTAACAAGAAGAGGACGAACAGGAAGAGTGGTGGCGTCGGCTGGTCGAGGAACACAGAAGGAGAGGAGGGAGGAGCTGCTCGTGCAAGAACAAAAGAGAAGAGAGTGTATTCAAGAACAAAAGTGTTCCCAATTGTTTCTAAAAAATGTTCCAAATGTGTTTCTAAAAAGTGTTCCGAGAACACAAAAGCAAGTTTTTTTTTGTTTCTTGTTTCTGCTCCAAAAGTGTTTCTATTTATCAAAAGTGTTCTCGAAACACTTTTTTACCATACGCGTTTCTAGAGCATTACCATTCGCAGCCTTAGTTTGCCAATCAAGCTTGATGTTACAATGATTTGAGGGATAAGTGCACCGGATGTCCTAAAATTTGTCACGAAAGTGCAATTGAGTTTTAAATTTCTTTTTGAAAAGTATAATTAAGTCTAAAACTTGTTACGAAAATACAATCGAGTCGTAGAACATTCAAAAAACGTAATCAACAGAATGATTTGATTTTACCATTTTGACAAGTTCTAGGACTTGATTACACTTTGTTGAAAGTTTTAGGACTCAATTACATTTTTTTGACAAATTTTAGGATTTTATTGCTTTTTTTTTTTTGAAAAAATTTAGGACTCGATTGCATTTTCGTGATAAGGTTTTATGACTTTCAATGCATTTATTCCACAATTTTAACGATGAGTGGATGAATCACAATTATGTGTACTTCGATATGTTGGTGTGTACAGGGGTGTCAATGGGGCGGGTCGGGCTGGGTCTCATATGAGCCCGACCCGGCCTGAAACCAAACAACGCCAAGCTTGGCCCGGCCTGATACCCGAATCACATACGTCCAAAGATATTCGGGTCGGGTCAGGTCGGGTCGTGGGTTTGTTTTTTTGTTTTTTTTTCAAAAATTCAGTAGTGGGAGCTGTTCTATGGATATCTTCCATAGTTGTCTCTCTTACATAATGTCTTAAGTCCAGCATGAATGCACGATCCGCAGCTAAACACGATACACTCGCTCGTCAAGGGAAAAAAACCGAAATAACTTCTCCTTCTCTTGAATTGTCAATCTCAAGATGGAAAACCAGTTCTTGGAAATTCATCATTCATGTCCATTTCAACTTTCAATGTACTATCTGACTATTTGTTGGATCACATATATATAAACATATGTTCATACTTAAATTGGAGCAAGGGAAGTAGAAAAACCGAGCCCTTCCGGCAATTGCTTGAGCATCCGTGTACTGTGCAAACTTCAAAATGGCCCGTTGACCATGTGGTCGAGCAGACTGAACAATGATATCGTGTGGGTTCTCAATTGCCACGATGACTCTAGCTTGACACCCACGTGGAAAGAATTGGCTGCTTCGTCAAATCTCCGCAGTAGATTTCCTAGTCATATATAGTAGGGGTGAGCAAAAAAATCACGATCCAACCAAATCGGATCGGACCGTACCCAATCGGCTGATTTCGGATCCAAACCGAAAGGTACGGTTCGGTTTTCGGTTCTAATTTTCTAGAACCGGCGGGTACCGGTTTGGTTCCCAATTTCGGGTGGGAACCATCCAACCGGCTCAACCGAACCGGTTTTTATATAATATGAATGTGTCAATTTTTTTAAAAGAAACTCTCTCAAAGCCCAATCCATCGTTAAAAAAAAAAAGAGCCCAAAGCAAAATGAAAAAAAGACCATACCCTAATCTCAACTCTCTTCGCTCACCCCAGTCGATCGCCTGCTCCTGCTCTCAATCACTCTCTCAGTTGCTCGACTCGCTGGAGTCAGTCGCTCTCTCAGTCGATCTCAGTCGGTTGATCTCACTTGCTCCTGCTCCCTCAGTCGATCTCAGTCTCGTCTCAATCTCAATCTCTCCTCGGCGCTCCTCTGGTCTCGATCTCAGTCTCTCCTCGGCGCTCCTCTAGTCTCGATCTGCTCTTAGTCTCTCCTCGGCTCTCTCTCTCTTGGCTTTGTTGTGTATTTGAAACAGAGGTTAGTCAGAGGTGAATAATCATGTTTTCCAATTTGAGCCCTATTAAGATGACTGATGTTATACTAAAAAGGGAAAGACGTGACATTTTTGTTGACATTTATCTCTGAAATTAGTGGAATTGTGATTATAATTGATGGAGACGCTAGTTTCACAAGGGATGCATCAATGGAAACCGGTGTTTTTTAATTCTCTTTGTGCAGGGTCCTGGGTCATCAATAGAAACGGGTGTTTTCTTTTCGTCTCTGAGTCGCGGGTCTATCTCCGATTAGTCTGTTTAGTTCATCAAGTTGCTTCAGAAATGGGTATTCATGACCGAGTCACTGACCACACAAATATACGTCTAATGGGCAACTTTATTACTTTCAATAGTGTCACGTACTAATAGATTCTCTTCTGATGCAAACATCTGACATATTCAGTAATTTGTATTTTATGAAAGCAAAGTGTGGTTCAAGCTTGTATATTGGCCACTTAGCTGTAATCTTTATCCAGGTTTTACGTCTATCACATGGCTTAGTACGCTGCATTTAGACTTGCAAAGTTAACGAGTTAGCTCTTATCCTTTCCGAGTTCTGTTTCAATAAGCTCTTGTTTTTTCGTTCGGGATCTGTTAACATGTCAATGGAAATGGAGAATAGCAATAGTGTGATGACTCCAATAATGGAATCAAGAGATGGAGAAGAATTTGTTGAGTCATCCGACACGAACAAGGTAACTGAATCTGAATCTTGTCCTAGTAAGCGAAAATCATTAGCTTGGCTTATGAGCTCTCAAAGCTTGAGAAATTGCTTGGTTTTTTATTATTGAGAATACTCTAGTTTCTTTTGTAGAGTCTTTCGTTTGTCGTACAAACTCGAGAATTCTAATTTATAAGGATGGATCAATATTTGGTAAGTTCCTCGAGCAGCATGTGAAATTCTAGGGGCATAAGGTTTTTGAAAGTTCTCCATTACAGATTTCATGTCAATGTTCTCCATTTGTTTAACTAGACTTGTTGCAATGCAAGGGCAAGGCTAATGACAATGGAGAGGGGAGCCTTGTTCCACCTCGTGCCCTTCAAGAACTCACAAAAGTAGTTGCGAGTATGTAATAAGTTCGTTTGAACATTTTTTTTTTGTCTATTTCTCAAGTAAGGTGAATTGGGAAACAGAAGGCATGATATGTCAATACTTGCACGAGTTTCTTAGTATTCAACTTCATTTTTCCATGGAACGAGCAGGTGACATTAGGACCGTAACCGGGATCCAACCAGGAACAGGACTGGACCGGTGGTTCGGTTCTCGGGTGGATCCATGGAACGAGTGGGTGGTTCACGGTTCGTATTTTCCGAAACCGATCCCTAGCGGACGGTTCTCGGTTCTAGGGTGGAACCATCCATCCCGTGAACGGATCACCCCTAATATATAGGTACATACAGGCACAAACATGAATGCCGGACTAGAGAATAAGTGAACACATGCCTGCAAAAGACTCAAAGCTGCACCTTCCCCATAGCAAGCTTTGGGCCAATCTGGTCTAAGTTCCCTACAGGCCTTTGCATCAACTAGAGCGTGTTCAGCTTGTCCCAAGTGAATCCAGCAAAGACTTCGGTTGCATCAAAGCCAGCATTGTCACAGAGTTGCCGAGGAATAACCTGTAAAATGTGGATGATCATCACGACTAAGGTGGCGTCTAGGACAACTTATTTTCAAATTTGGTATATATTCTACATCGAACCCCTTAAATCTGAAAGAATACACACACGGGGATTGTTGAGTCATCTTCATAATTTTCAAAAGGTGCTAATCTGGGGCTTAATGCCATACCAAACAGGTTCTACATGTTCCATGAAACAGTTGCAGCCTTCATACAAGCGCAGAAGACCAAAATGCTCCCAGTTTCTTTACAAGTGCACATCTTACTCTATATTACCTCTAGCCCTTTGAGTTTCATAGACAGATGCCAATTTCCACTGCTCACACTCAATAGTAGGCAAATCACCATCATCCTCACCTACCATTTCCACTACCCAGAGGAACCCAAAGTTCCATAAAATGATTCACGAAAAGCCTCGAAATCCAAACACTAGCACAGATTCTAGATTCTTGGGTTAGCGACCCTATGATGACCGCTGCGAAGCACGCACATAGAAGGAACGGGTGCTTCAACCAACCACGACGCGCGACCGAAATAACAAAGTACCCCACATTGTAAAAACGACATTGGATCCAAAGCCTAGAAACAAACAAGCCACGCAAACACGCGATTGCAATCCCACGGAATGACATGGGGGTGCAGATTCGGAACCAGAATCGAGCAAGCGAGCAACCAGTTCGACGCAGATCGCGGAAACGACGGCCGGAAACAGGATGGGTTTCACCGGGGAGGAAGCCCGGTCGGTCGGATTCCGAATTCAGCACGAGAGAGATTCGACGGCGAGAGAGAACCGATGTTTTGATTGGATGTCTTTTTCACTCGCTCTGCGTCCGGGCCGCGTGACATGGGTTTTGTTTTTCGGGCCTTAGTGGTACCGACTCAAGCCAAGGCTTTTATTTTTGGGCCTTTAGTAGTACCGGTACTGGTACTGTTCTGAAACAGTACTAAGACCCGGGGCCCAATACCTTAAAAAACCTTTAACTTTAGTATTTGTGACAATTATATCCAAATTTTTTTTTTGTCTCATAAAAAACCTCCAACTTTTACTTTTGTCATAATTCTACCGGCCTAGTACAAAAAAAAAAACATTAACTTTAACATATGTCCCAATTATATCTATTTTTTTTGTCTCATAAAAAACCTTCAACTTTTACTTTTGTCTCAATTCTACCATCGTTAGCCTTCCGTCCATAATCACTATTAGTTAATCCTACGTGGCATTTTCACGTCGTTAATGAATTACACCTCAGCAAAGCTGACATGAAAAAATTCATGAATTTCTCTTCTGCTGTTTGCTTCCCCTACATATTGCCGGGAGATACAGAGTCACTCAAGACAGCACGTTTCGTATTCTCTTCGGCACTCAACAGCCCAAAGAACGGCTAGGCATGGAGATATTTGAACGAATGATCTAAAATCTCGTCGTCCCTAAAACCTACCGTTTCTAAATTTCGAAGATTCATTGGAAAGTTAGGTGTGAAAATTCGAGCCACATAGGATTAACTAACGGTGATTATGGACGGAAGGCTGACGGTGGTAGAATTGAGATAAAAGTAAAAGTTGAAGGGTTTTTTATGAGACGATTTTTTTTTTTTTTGATATAATTGGGACAGATGCTAAAGTTGAGAGTCTTTTTGGGTATTAGACCGGTAGGATTGGGACAAAAGTAAAAGTTGAGGGTTTTTTATGAGACAAAAAAATATTTTGGATATAATTGTCACAAATGCTAAAGTTGGAGATTTTTTTGGGTATTAGGCCTAAGACCCGGTCCCAAAATTCCCTAAATTTTCGGACCGGTGGGGGCCTTTTTGACGGCCCTATCTGTGTATACTCTGAAATGAAGAAAGTTCTGCAAAAAGGGATGAAGGCGTACACTTTCCATGGAAAGGAAAAGGTGATTGTGAATTACAATTTGTGGATTGCTTTGAGGTCCGAGACTTGTTCGTGTCCAGTTGTTAGCTGGTTATTTATGGTGTATGTAAGTCTGTCCGGTGGGGGTAATCATTATAATATTCCCTTCTATAAAAAGACATAAAATTGATTGTGAACGCGTATTTGAAATTTAAATGATGCCCATAGGTACTTTCCCCTGCAAGTTCCTCAAGTCCATGCATGAATGAAGTGTTGACGCTATGCTATTGAAGGTTTTAGGACTTTCCGGGCGGTTCTTTCTACTTCTTCTTCTTCTTCTTCTTCTTTTTTTTTCCCCGGCAGCCGTTCTTGGCCGGATCTTGCCAATATAGTCCCTAATAGTCTTCGTTGCCGAGATATCTTTTTTTTTTTTTATTGATAACTATTTGCAGGGAATTTTTGGGTAATCCGCTTCCATGCTGTTTAACAGTCTGTTAAATAAAATTCCGACACCTTCAATTTTAATTCAAAAATTAAATAAAATGATAATATAGATTTTTATGGGAGTGTGTTTCCATCCATATCGAAATTAAACTAGTTCTCTCCACCTTGAATGAAAGTGAAATTTCTCTTTCTTTTTTCCTTCCTTTGAATTTAAAGGACGTGAGGTTCGAAGAGATCTCACCAAGAAGGAGTTTCCAATTCCGATTTACAATTGTCCAAAAATTCCAAAACCTATTACACTTTTGCCAATTCAATCTAAATCTTTTTACGTTTTTTCAATCGAGTCTATCCGGTTAATTTTGGCTGGAATCGTTGACGTGGGGACGTGGGCGTCGGCCATCCTACGTGGCACGGCCAGCGTTAATGTGGTGAATTTGTAATAATTTTTTGAATTTTTTTATATTAATTTTGTTATTAAGTTTTACTTTCTTTTCTTTTCTTTTCTTTTCTTTTCCTTCTTTATCTTTTTTTACTATGGCTGGCGAGGTTTGCCACCAAGCGCTCGCCGGCCACTGGGCAAGGGTCACCGAGCCCTTGCCGGCCATAGTAAAGAAAAGAAAAGAAGGAAAACGAAAGAAAAGAAAAACATGAAAAAGAAAAATGAAATTAAATAAATAATTCAAAAAAATTTATAGAATTTTAAAAATTACCAACGTCAGCGCCCGTCGTGCCACGTAGAAGGGCCGGCATCTACATCAGCGATTTTCCGTCAAAATTGGCAGAACGTGAAAAGGTTTAGGACTCAATTGACACAATTAAAATGTTCAAAACGGAATTCACAAAAGTGCAATAAATCTAAGACTTTTTGGATAATTTTGATCAAATTACGGGTATCCTTGAAAACTAGGGGTGGAGAAGCCGTGCGATGCGAACTCCTCATTTCCCTTTTTAGGATCTAGGAAAACAAGGTGCGGAAGCAGTTGGGAGCTCCATGGGGGACCCAGACATGTGTTGGAGTTCCATAATCCCAAAGACGGTTTATCTTTTCAGTGGTGCAATTAACGCACGATGCAGTTAGGCCAACTCCCTCTTCCAACTCTACAGAAGTAAAAATCGGGGTTCAATTCATTGTAATACTCATAATATTTATTTTAAATGAAGATGTGATTTAATTATTTAATATTTTAAAATATTTTTATTAATAAGAAGAGAATATCGGTCGACGCGGACATCGATTGCCTCATCCTTGCAACGGAATACACCCGTCGTTTTCAACAGTTAAAAAAATAATAATAATCTGACTTATTTTCTGACCAAAAATAATAATAATAATAATAATCTGACGTATCCCTTTTAGAGAATTTTCAAATATTTTGAGGATGGACTTAGCTAGAATTTTTTTTTTTTTTTTTTTTTGGTCGAACTTAGCTAGAATTTGTAATGGTGCTATTTTGACCACAAATTTTTAAGATTGTAAGAGGTGGGCAAGCGGAAGTGGGATCCTTATCCTTCCCTAGTTTATATAAGGAAACAAATCAGAAGTCGTAACATTAAAAAAAGGGACTCAAGTGATAATATTCAAATAATAAGAGATTTATGAATGATTCAACCGTACCTTTTAAATAGTGGATATTGTACTCCGGCCAAAAACAAGCATCGGTGGACATTCCTCCAAATTTAAAAACTTGACTCGTGCTACCTAAGATTGGTCTCGTAATTTATTTAGGTCCCCGCGCATCTTCGTCCACGAGATTCGAATCGACGGGGGCTAATTTCACTTTGATTTGTTTCTTCTAGATGAAATAGGGAAAATAGATGTTATCATACCAGATGATGATATTTTACTTAATTAGCAATATCCATTGCGTGTTTGAAATTTGAAAAATTAAGGGCTTCTTATGAATTTCCAGCTTATTTTGCGCAAATCCATGCTCGAAATTTGAGAAATTACCTTAAGAAGAAAGGGTCAGATTGTTTTGAGATTTTGCCGAAGATATCAAGGAAATTCTTTCGCAAGGATGAGGAAGACGGTGCCAATGTCAATCTTGATATTCCTTTCCTTGTACTGATCAACAAAGTGGAGTGAATCTCATCGTCTTCCTGCTCATCTCTGTTCCATATAAATAAACCCATCCCGTAAGAACCTGCAACCACTTCAGACATCCTACGATTAAGCCTCTGTTGACTTGTTTTCGAGCCGGTGAGAAACCATGTATAGAGTAGCGAGCGCTTCGGAGTACTTGGTGATCACTGGCGTCGGCATCTCCGACATCAAGATCGTGAAGAAGGGATGGGTCCTCCCCGGCCAGTCCTGCGCCGTCTTCGACGTTTCCCCGGTGAACTACACCTTCGAGGTCCAGGCCATGAGCGCCGAGAAGCTCCCCTTCGTCCTTCCCGCGGTGTTCACCATCGGCCCCCGGGTCGACGACGACGCGAGCCTCCTGAAATACGCGAAGCTCATCTCCCCACACGACAAGCTGTCTAACCACGTCAAGGAGCTCGTCCAAGGGATCATCGAGGGGGAGACCCGCGTCCTCGCGGCCTCGATGACCATGGAGGAGGTGTTCCGGGGCACCAAGGAGTTCAAGCAGGAGGTGTTCGAGAAGGTCCAGCTCGAGCTCAACCAGTTTGGCCTGCTGATCTACAACGCGAACGTGAAGCAACTGGTGGATGTCCCGGGGCACGAGTACTTCTCTTACTTGGGCCAAAAGACGCAGATGGAGGCGGCGAACCAGGCGAAGGTGGACGTGTCCGAGGCCAGGATGAAGGGCGAGGTCGGGGCCAAGCTTAGGGAAGGGCAGACACTGCAAAACGCGGCCAAGATTGACGCGGAGACCAAGATCATCGCGACGCAGAGGCAAGGGGAGGGGAAGAAGGAGGAGATCAAGGTGAGGACGCAAGTGAAGGTGTACGAGAACGAAAGAGAGGCCGAGGTGGCGGAGGCCAATGCGGAGCTGGCAAAGAAGAAGGCGGGCTGGACTAAGGAGGCCGAGGTGGCGCAGGTGGAGGCCGCCAAGTCGGTGGCACTGAGGGAGGCCGAGCTGCAGAGGGAGGTCGAGAGGATGAACGCCCTGACGCGGACGGAGAAGCTCAAGGCCGAATTTCTGAGCAAAGCCAGCGTAGAATACGAAACCAAGGTAAACCAATTGACCCGATAACCCGACCCCTTGTTAGTTAAACTCTCTCAGAAGACACTTACCTTTCTGAACCTAAATCTCAGGTGCAAGAAGCGAACTGGGAGCTCTACAGGAAGCAGAAAGCCGCGGAAGCGGTCCTGTACCAGAAGGAGAAGGAGGCGGAGGCCCAGAAGGCGACCGCCGAGGCCGGCTTCTACGCAAGGCAGCAGCTCGCCGACGCGGAGTTCTACGCCAAGAAGAGAGAGGCTGAGGCGCTCGTGGCATTGGCCCAAGCCCAAGGCACGTATCTGCGAACCCTGCTCGAGGCGCTGGGGGGCAACTACGCCGCCCTCAGGGATTACTTGATGATCAACAGCGGCGTGTTCCTAGAGATGGCGAAGGTGAACGCGCAGGCCATCCAGGGGCTGCAGCCGAAGATCAGCATCTGGACCAACGGGGGCGAAGGGGCCGACAGGAGCGGGACCGGGACCGGGACCGGCGACGCGATGAAGGACGTGGCCGGGGTTTACCGGATGCTGCCGCCGCTGTTCAAGACGGTGGAGGAGCAGACAGGGATGCTCCCGCCGGCGTGGATGGGCATGTTGACCGACTCCTCGGGCCGGTCCGATCCAAATTAAGTGGGAGCCAATCGAAGGCCAAGAGGCCGTGCTGCTTAGGCGCCATCTGACGCGAATTATTATTTAAATTTGTTACTAAGTTGTTGTTTGGTCTTCTGGTTTTGTGAAGTATTTAGAACATATCAATGTAATATTTTTTTTATTTGCCCACTATCATTTTCAAATTTCTATTGCTTGAAAAGATTTCAGGAATTTATTTTCTGACGGACAATAATCGTATTCCGTAGAAAATAAGAGATACCCTCGAAGCTTTCCTAGGAAAATTGTCTACAGCTAATAAGTGTTCCACAGCTAATTGTCCGATGCCTCCATCCAATTCAAAAGGTCGTGCCTTGTGTAACTGTTCCCCATTCTGTTCCACAGGATTCCTGAGAACTGATTCCTTTTCATGGAGTGAAAATCGAAAAATCCTAGAGGAAATCCCTTAATACGTCATGACCAGGAATCTAATTCTGGGAAAAAAAAAAAAAAGGGGGGGGGGGGGGGGGGGGGGGGGAGAGGACGGGGGGGCTGAGTAGGGGGTACCTATTGCGGTCCAGGGGGGGCGGGGGGCTGAGTAGGGAGTAGGGGTACCTATTGCGGTCCAAACAAAAATACAAATGGAGTAAAAAAAAAAAGGTACCCTCGTGGCCGAGCCGGGTGGCGGGCCCTTGCCGAGGTGCGGTCCCGCCCGCTGACAGGACCTAAAAAATTCAGCCCGGCTTCCCGCCCCGCCCGTTGATCGGGTGTATTTTCGATTGTTGTGGTAGCAGGGGAGTCCTGCTGCTCTGCCTTAGTCTGAATAATCCCCTCTGAAGTCAGGCAGAGTGGGAAAGAAAAAAAAAATTCGCTTGCAGGGAAAGAAGTCTTAATTAAGGCAGTAGTCCAGGCTATACCTCAGTATGCCATGACAGTTTTTAAGGTGCCTCTCTCAGTTTGTCGTGCTATTGAAAGGAGGATTGCAGCCTTTTGGTGGGCTAATAAGGATGCGTGTTCTGGTCTGCATTGGCGCAGTTGGGAGCTTCTTAAAAGCAGCAAGCATGATGGTGAGCTTGGTTTTCGGGATCTTATTTGTTTTAACCATGCAATGCTTGGCAAAACTGCATGGAGGCTCCACTTCAACTCGACCAGCCTTTGGGCTGCCTTATTGAAGGGCCTCTACTTCCCACATAGTTCATTTTGGGAAGCCACAAAGGGGGCGAGGCCATCCTGGGGATGGCAAAGCTTGTTGACTGGCCGCAACTTTATTGCCCCTTTTGTGCGCTGGCAAGTCGGTAATGGAAATAGAATCTGTGTTCGCCATGATAATTGGTTACCAGGTGGACCTATAGGCGGCGAACCAGCATCCTTAGAACCTCATCTACTTGCCGATTTTATTACCCCGTCCTTTCAATGGGATGAACATCTCCTTCGCAATTTCTTTCCATCGCAAAGGGTTGAAGAGATACTGGCAATCCCACTCACTGACCAAAACTCCCAAGATCGGCTGCTATGGGCTCCCTCTACTTCAGGTCAGTATTCAATTAAAACAGCTTATCGAACGCTCCTGTTATCCACCCTACCAAGCCTACAGTGCACCCATCTACTTCTTACCAGCCCCCTCCCTCGCTATGGAGACAAATATGGAAACTACCTGTGCCTCCTAAGATTCGACACTTCCTATGGCGCGTGTGTCACAATGCAATATCGACAGCAGCTAATCTATTTCGAAGAGATATCATACCTGATCCCAACTGCAGCCTATGTCACCAAGCCCCTAAAACTGTTGAACACTTGCTTTTGTTGTGTCCCTAGACAACACAAGTCTGGTCACATCCACTAATCAATATGCCGATTAATCCCCAAAGAATAACGAGAATTGAAGAGTGGCTAATATACTTGCTGCAGGATCAATCACCACCGAAACAGCCATCCGTCACCCTTACTGCCCATCTTCTGTGGCAGATTTGGAAAGCTAGAAATGCAGCAATCTTTCGCCAACAATCTCTGGATCCAGAACATACGGTTTACATTGCACTTGCTAATAATACTAGCTATTGTAGATGGCAACCAAACAGACGGCTACAAGTAGAAAACCTATATGGGCAGTGGCGGACTCCTTCGACTGGGACGCAGAAATTGAATGTTGATGCGTCTTTCCTCTCGGGCGAAACGTCGGGAGTGGTCGCTGGCATTCTACGCGATGACCAGGGAACTTACATTGATGGCTTTGTCAAGGATGTCCCCGCTATCGACTCTGAGCAAGTCAAAGCTTTGGCCTGTAAGGAAGGGGCACAATTCTGGGCAAATTGTCAACAATCTCAAACTGCACAGCAGTCTACCTCGCCATCTCTTGTGATTGAATCCAATTGTGCCAATGTAGTATGGGACCTTACCTTCATGGATTCTCTTCCGGCGGATCGGCGAAACCCTCAATTGGAGCGATGGCCGTCTCTGACCTCGTGGAAGACGACTCCAATCCTGATGGAATGTCTCCATATCCTAAACCGAGCTGGGCTCGCGGTTGCGTTTCGCCACTGTTCTAGAGATGCAAACCGAATAGCCCATTGGATTTGTCAAGCCCACAGACGGCACTACCTACCCGGTAACTGGGCCTCCTCTCCCCCTTTTGTACTTCGGGTCTTGCTTTCATCGGAGGCCCATCTATCTTGTATATCTCGCCCTTCATGATCTCTTCTCCCCCTTTTGTACTTCGAGTCTTGCTTTCATCGTAGGCCCATCTATCTTGTATATCTCGCCCTTCATGATCAGTAATATATAAGCATCTTTCGACAAAAAAAAAAGTCAGGCAGAGTGACATGCGACAGCATTAATCTGAGATTTTAACCTTTTCTCCCCTTGTGACCGAAGTGCGTGCTTGTTTGTCAAGGTAGTCCTGTTGCCACGAGAAGTATTCCATGCGACAAGAACACCACAGCAACACTTGACTGGCCAATCACCGTCGTCCGCGTGCTATGAATCTCATCCTACTCGGTACCATGTGTGCGATACATTTCGCTTTTGATTGGTCGGTAACACCACGCGTGTTGGTGCCATGTGGTGCATTCATCGATGTAATGTACCTTTTTCCCTTACTGCACAATCACTCGAAAGAGTAGTGCAACTCTTCGTGCTAAGGGCGCGCATGGCAACACTTCTGTTTCAGAAGTTGATTTTTCTATTTCTACTTAGAAGCAGAAATTGATTTTTCTTCTTTTGCTCCAGAAGTTGATTTCTGATCAACAGTTGAAAATTTCTACTTCTGAAATGTTATTAACACAAAATCTTCAATGAGAAATTATTGTCGGCGGTCGAAAAATTTCTACTTCATTTTTAAACTTTTTAAATTTCTTTAAAAAATATTTTTTATAATTAAAAAATATTATTTACTTTTTAAAAATAAAAAATTATTATTTATTTTTTACTCTGACGGCTAGAGATGGCGGCTCAGCGGTGGTGGCCGACGGAGGTCGACGGTAGACTGCGGCGATTGACGGCGCGGTGGTCGACGGTAGACGACGGGGGGCGGCGGTGGGTGGGGGGGCAGCGGTCGGCGGAGGTCGGCGGTGGGCGGTGGTTGGCGACGGCGGTGGGTGGCGGTTAGCGGAGGTCTGCGGTGAGCGGCGGCGGGCGATGGTCGGCAGCCGGCGGTGGTCAGTGGTTGGCCATAGGGGGCAGTGGGAAGCGGTGGTCGCGGGCAATGTAGGGCGGTGGCTGAGGTCGACGGAGGCGAGCGTGGTTGAAAAGAGGGTGATGGTGTTGTTGTACTAATGCGGAATAACAGGATCTTGCAAATTAAGTCAATGCGAAAAGCCTAGAAAAATAATGATGAACGATAAAGCACACCAGAGATTACGTAGTTCGGTCTGAATATCGGTACCTACATCCACAGGGAGAGCCGGCAAAAATAATCCACTATAATCGGAGAATCGTAGTACAATTGCTCAATACGCTCGTGTTTTCCGCACCTAAATTATACCAAAAATCGAAAGAGTTTATAAGTAAAACAACTCTTCAATCGGATATAATAAAAACTCACGAAGCACAAAATCAATGGTGTTGAAGCACGTTCGCACGGCCAAAACAGAAAACGAGAAGCCCCAGACGTTGTCTTCCTTCTCGCTCACTGTTCGTGCGACTCTTCTTCCTCTGATGCGGTCCCTTCGGCTTGCGCGGCACTTCACTTCTCTGTCTCGACTGAAAACTCAACCCACATAAGTTCTCTTCTTTTTTTGTATGGTGCAAGTCAGAGAAACCATAAAAAGTAAAACCTACTTTTTGTACTTTCCTTTTCTTTCTCCTATAAGGACTCTTTTGCCCCCACAACAAATTGAAGAAGTAAAGAATATGTGAGTTCCTTTTGTCCTGTAGTGCCAATATCTATTCTGCCAAAGAGATTGTGCACGCCAAGGTTCGACTCTTGATTCGTTAAAGATTTTCTTTTCACAAATCAATTTAACAAATCAATATATATATCCGTAAACGATTTAAACTCGAGACATAATTTAACGGATGGCGTAATGAAAAGTAGGTGAGGCGAGAAGTGCTTCTTGAGTTGAGAATGAATTTTTTTAAACTTCTCAAATTGGGGAAAAAAGAACTTCAGAAGTGAAAATTAACGTCAGAAGTAGAAATTTCTTTTATAAGTAAAATTTTTACCAAACGGATTTCTGCTTCAGAAATTACATTACCAAATGGATTTCTGCTCCAAAAGCACTTCTGGAGCAAAAATCTACTTCCAGAAGTGTTATCATGCGCACCCTAAATGCGCTATCCTTGTTTATTTGCCAAATCTTTTTGGAAGAAGCTGATAGTCTCTAGTGATGTATGGATGGACTAGTTGTTCTGGGTTTTGGTTGAAGCATCTGTGCACATACTTACAAGGCTTTTTCGCTAGATTCAAGTTCCTATTTTTGTGGTTGAATAAGGTAGGATCTGGAAATGCATCTTTATCACCAAGAAAGTTGCTCGCCGCGTGAGCCGGTCTCTCGAAATGTTCGGTGACCTTGAGTTTTGTCGCTTGAAAACTTCAGGCTCCTTTCTTGGGAGGGAAGAATTTCTGGTTGCACCCGATTCATAATTTGATGTACAACTGTTAATGTATTTGCTCTCGGGATGGAGTTTCTTTACGTGTCGAGCAATCATCACATACTACTTCCACGGTTCCACCGGTCTGTTGCTCGAACCCGTGCGATTTCGCGTGATCATTTCTCTTCACATGGTTTTCTGCATCTATCGACCTTTCCTTGCGCATGCCTCCGCCGGCCTAGAGGGAGAGGAGCTGTTCCTTCTTTCTGGTGCGGCAGAGGATGAGATTGAAACTGGTTTGTAGCTCCTGCAACGATCATGGATCTTCATGGAGCACCCACGAGCTGGTTCCCAAGCAACAAGTCCTGTCATGCTTAACAAGTACAGAGAGCAATGTGGCTTTTACGATCTGAAGCCAGTCCCAAAGCAAAAGGGAGTTGGGGTTTGGTTTGGAAAATTGATCGTGGCTTGCCTGCATCAATCACTAGAGAAGCTTTCACGCATTCTTTGCGTACATCCACATGAGACTTCACGTGTTCTTGGGATAGCTAATATGTATTAAATCTAAACTTGTTATGAAACTGCAATTGAGTCCTACAACTTTCAAAAAGTGCAATCGAGTCCTAAAACTTTCAAAAGGTGCAATCAAGTCCTAAAACCTGTCATCAATTGAGTCCTGAAACTTTCAACAAGTGTAATCAACGGAAGAACATGATAAGAAATTGATTTCACCAATTTGACAAGTTTTAGAATTTGATTGCACTTTTTGAAAGTATAATTGCGCTTTCATAATAAGTTTTATGACTTCCAACGTATTTATTACTTTTAACTAATCAATGCCATCTTGCAACTTCCAAGTTTGCAGCCATTGCAGAACATGGAGCTGCTGAGGAGGGAGACACAAACCAAGGGGCAAAATTTCTACTTGAGGGAGGAGAACTCGACAAAAGGAAACAACACATCGCTGCCAAAACGGAACAAAATCGAAAAAACAACAGAGAAAAAAAGAAAGAGAAAAGATGAAAAGGATGAAAGAAATCTTCTCTTATAGTAGGGTTGATAAGTGATCCATGCCAAAGATTGCTTATTGTATCTTGGGCTTTTCTAGCACAACTGTAACAGCATGTTGTGGATCACAAATTCTTAAAAGAGTAGATCTCGCGAATTTTTTTTTTTGACCCATAAGAGACCGTTAATCTCATAGTAAATTAAGGACGACCACATAATCATTTCTCTTATTTCTACTTGATTTTCAGCTTGAACATGTGGGATTGTCCGGTTAATGATTTCATGCAAAGATCAGGTACAATAGGCTTGCTAAGATTTTACGCATGGTTACAGAAGCGTCGCCTGTTGAAATCCATATGAGATCCTATTGCAGGGATGGATGCCGAGAAAGGGTGATCGGGTGGCTATCCTCTTGAGCATATTGATAAGGATCCCACGCTCGCCATAAAATGTTCGAATTTAGGATCGCAAAAAGCCTGTTATACGGTATCACTCCTGATCTATAAATTTGAATGTAAGTGAGCCTCGGTAACTATAGGCTCCTTGATGTGTGTAGAGATGTAGAATCCATCCAAATTAGATTCGTACCAAAACGGCAAGCGAGTTCAAACTCAAGCTTTTTTAGGCTACCTTTGGTCGTCCGACTTCTTATCGAGATAGGATAGGGTAATGTGGGATTAGAAATCCTATAAACATCCAGATTGTGAAAAATCCAGTCATATATTTGGTGCTACCGGAAAATTATCGAGAAGGAACTTCTTCTTCCTCAAGCTAAAGATTGTTCTCACGCATCTCGGACACAAACTCCCAAATCTGAACAACTCTGAAAGCTAGCTACACCAAAACCCTATCCTTAATCCCACCTCCCTGAAAACCACCACCGGTCACATGTCCACAGTTCCAGACGAAATTCAGTGCTCTGGAAAAATTATCAAAACTCGATAATAATTAGAGGTGGTCGATTCTCGGCCCGGTCCGATTCTCCTCAAGAATTGAGAACCGGACCGGTGGTCCCGGTTCCCAATATTAGGAATCGGGGACCATACCGACGGTCCTGGGAATCAGACCTGATCCCGAGCAGTCCAATGGAACCGATTCAATGATAAGTCCAAATACTGGAAAAAAAATTATATTAGAAAAGAGAGGGACGGAGACGAATGCTGAGTCCTCTCCTCCTCACCAAACCCCACAAGAACAACTCTTTTTCCTGCTCATGCTGTATGTCTTCTCCTTCCTCGAGTACAATCCGGGTCCCCCCTCCGCTTTCTCGCAATATAAAATTGCAGAGTCTCGAAGCTCCACTATGACGCTTTCCTACCTCAATGCCCATTTATTCCATGCCTCTCTGACTCTGCTTTTCCCTCCCTCTCCCCTCCTCTCCTCTTTCTCTCTCTAGTCTCTATCATGGAGGCTCTGCGACCCACCGCAAGTCTGAGAGAGGGAAAATGAGCAATGAGAGTCTCAGAGAGGCCAGGGGAAGAAGAGGCGCTGAAGGACCTAGAATTGGACTACTGTCCTCTGGAACCGGAAACTCAACCGCCGGTCCAGTTCGGGCGGTTTCCGATTCCGTCAGTCCGACTTGCTCACCCCTAATAATAATGCCTCCAACAACCCAATTCGATTGTCCCTCATGCAAAACCCTCATTGAATGTCCGCAAGTAACTCCAATACCTACGAAGGAAAAAAAGTGAAATTATCAGACAATAGTGATGGATTGGTTGAAACTCACGGTAGTTACGCAAAGATTGGAGGGTCGGAATCGAGATATCAATCAGTGACGAATTGGAATTGAAGTGATGAGAGCAACCTTGCGATTGCGAGTTCGAAATTTGTTCAAACTATGACGAATTGGAATTGAGTGGTGAGAGCAACCCTGCGATTTCGAAATCTGTTCAATTTTTTTACCCTCTTTTTGGTTGCACTTCTCCCTCTCTCTGATTTTCGACTGGAACAAAATGCAGAGGAGGTGTTGTGCCTATTTTTTGTTTTGTCAAGTTATATTTTTCTAACTTTTTTTATTCAATCCTGGTTTATCCCACCCACTACCCTGGATTTCTTATCCAACGTTTTATTCAGGTGTAGCCAGGTTTATCCGGTCTGGATGACATCGCCACACACCGTATAGGATTATGTGTTATCTTATCTGGACTCAAATCTGGACCACCAGATTCCCTTTCTTAATCCTTCGACATTGTTCACGCGCAAGGTTGGCTATCGCATTGTAAAGGCAACTAAGGAATCTCAACGAGTGCCGTTTTTTTATGGAAAGAAATTACTTCACGCTCCGTTTGCTTATCGAAAAATGAAAAATTTGAAATTTTTTTTCCTAAAAATGATGGCTTGTATCGCTTATAAAAATGAATACACAAAATATATTTTCCTTATCAATGAAAATGTATAAACATAAATTATTGTCAACAACGATAATCATTTTCACTGATTAATTAATTCAAGAGATACAAGCGATCGTTTTTGAGATGATGTTTTGCAAATCATTCATTTTTCGGGAAACAAATGAAGCCTGAATCTTCATAACCTTATCTTTTTTTTTTATTAGAGAAAAGAAGATAATTCGATTTTTTCTTTACCATTTTATGGAAATCTTTTCCAAAAGTATAGATATATATATCTATTCAATTAACTTCCTTTGTCTTTTCATTTTCTTTTGGATTGTCTTCCTAATGACGATACTTCCAAGAATAATACGCCGTGCATGGGGAAGCACTTGGAAAACGGGATATGTTCACTAGAAATCCTAAAACTTGCAAAAAGTGCAATCGAGTACTAAACTTGTCGAGTTGGTGCAATCGAGTCTTCCGTTAACTCCGTTAAATTTGACTAACGAAAAATGATGACGTGGCATTTTTTAATCATTTCTCTCTCTTACGTGATGTAGAGATCAAATGAAGAGGTCCGCGTGTGCAAAAACGACGTCGTTTGAGGTTTGCCCCAAATTTCCAAGCCCTAATTTCGTTCTCAAGTTCTGTTCCTTGTTCGTGGAGTCTGCTTTGCTTCTTCTTCTTCTTCTTCGAGCCCTTCTGTTCTTCGCCCGTGTGTCCTTCTTCTTCGTCAAGCCTCACTGTAGGAGTTCTTTTCGTGATTTTTGGCATGATTGGCGAGTCGAGGCAACAGCACTCTCGACGAGTGCTATGAGATGGAGTTCGAGGAAGCGACAACGCAAGGAAGGAGGAGGGCTTGCTGTTGTCGTCGGCGAGTTGGGTGGCTAGTATGAAGACAGTTTCGAGGATGTTAAAACCGTAAGCTTTTGAGAAATCTCATCTTTTTCATTTTTGAGATACTTGTATTGTATGCCGCATGATGTGTAAGAGCTTGAGACCACTTCTAGATGACGCTTGCGATTGTAGTGAATCCTTTGAATCACATTATTGATGTAGATTTCGGAACAGTAAAAACAAGTTTCTTGATTCAAACAGAGAAAACTAATTGTCCGAATGAGAAGTGTTAAACCCTGAAAATTCTCACCTGTACCATGCGCTAAATAATGCCTCAGTTATGCCATCAGTCTTCGGCCTGGTGATGCTGGTGCTGCGGATCGGCTATTTTGATTCCATCCAAATGTCTTCTTTGTGGATTTTACGTGTTGGAAAGACAGTTCTTAACCAGCTCTACAAGATGAACCCGACACGGTATAGGTGGTTCTACAAGTAAGTTTGCTTTCCATGCAAATTCCTCAAGTCAATGCATAAATGAAGTGTTGACGCTACGCTATTGAAGGTTTTAGGACTTTCCGGCCGTTCTTCTTCTTCTTCTTCTTTTTTTTGGCGGCGGCGGCCGCTCATCGTCGGATCTCGCCAACATAATCCCTATTAGACTTCTGTCCCGATATAATATATATTTTATGTTCATTATTTTCAGAGAATTTTTGGGTAATCCGCTTCCATGCTGTTAACACAGTCTGCTAAATAAAACTCTGACACCTTAGATTTTAATTCAAGAATTAAATAAAATTGAAAATAATGATTTTTATGGGAGTGTTTCCATCCATAACGAAATTAAGCTAGTTCTCTCCACTTTGAATGAAAGTGAAATTTCTCTTCTTTTTTCCCTTCCTTTGTATTTAAAGGACGTGAGATTCAACGTGGACGCCGATCATCCTACGTGGCACGGCTAGTGCCAATATGGAGAATTTTTAATTTTTAATTTTTTTGGAAATTTTTCATTAGTTTTGTTATTAAGATTTTTACTTTTTTATTTATTTTTCCTTCTTTTTTCTTCTCTTTTACTTCTTTTTATTTTTTACTGTGGCCGGCGAGGGTCGCCACCAGGCCCTCGCTGGCCGGGCCCTTGCCGGCCATACTAAAGAAAAAAAAAGAAGGAAAAGAAAAAATTGAAAAACAAAAAAAATTAAATAAATAATTCGAAAAGAATTATAGAATTATAAAAATTATCAACGTCAGCGCTGATCGTGCCACGTAGAACGGCCAATGTCCACATATCAGCTATTTTCGGCCAAAATTAGCTGGGTGAACTCAATTGGCGGAACGTGAAAAGGTTTAGAACAAAATTGATAAAAGTGCAATAAATTTAGGCTTTTTTTTGGACAATTTTGATCAAGTTGGGCGTATCCTTGAATACTAGGGGTGGAGAAGCTGGGCCGAATTCCATAAAAAAACCCCGAACTTTAGGTTTAGTCCCAAATCTACCTTAAAGTTCTTTTTATCTCATAAAAAACCTTAAACTTTTACTTTAGTCCCAAATCTACCCTAGTTAGTCTTCCGTTAAAAATCACTGTTAAATCTTGTGACGTGACAATCCCACGTCACCACAAAATCCACGTCAGAAATTAACGTCGTTCCTTGCTCTGAATATAGGAAAGTTAGGGCTCGCGTTTCTTCTTCAATCGGAGAACGTGGTCGCTCCCTATTTGCTCGAACTAACGAAGCCAGACCAAAGCCAGCGGTCGCTCCCTCCATCGCTTCACTGCTGCCCCACCAAGTGTGAATACATATCCACTTGTCGATTTTGTGTCTTTAGTGCCGGTTATCCAATTTGCATCACAGTATCCTTCAAGTACCGCTGGATATTCTATGTAATGCAAAGCATAATCTTGAGTATGCTTTAAGTAACCCAATACATGTTTCATAGCTTTCCAATGATTTTCATTTGGACTAACTCTAAATCGACTTAGCTTGCTAACCGCACAAGCTATGTCCGGCCTAGTACAGTTCATGACATACATTAAACTGCCTAGTATACTTGCATACTCATTTTGAGCCTTACTTTCACCAGTATTCTTTGAAAGATGTAAATTAACATTTATCGGTGTACTTACTGGTGATATGCCTAGATTCTTGCTTTTTTCAAGAATCTGCTCAATGTAATGGGATTGAGATAGAGATAGTCCTTCAGACGTTTTACGGATTTTAATTCCTAAAATGACATCTGCGATCCCCATATCTTTCATATCAAATTTACTTGCGAGCAAGATAATCTCACTATCACTGCCCATTATAAGTATGTCGTCTACATATAGACATAAAATGGCAAAGCTATTATGAGTGTTCTTAACGTAAACACATTTATCGCACTCATTAATCTTAAAACCATTTGATAACATAACTTTGTCGAATTTAGCATGCCATTGTTTTGGTGCTTGTTTCAAGCCATATAGTGACTTGATAAGCCGACATACTTTATTCTCTTGTCCTGGAACAATGAACCCTTCAGGTTGCTCTAAATATATTTCTTCTTCTAGATCTCCATTTAGAAAAGCTGTTTTGACATCCATTTGACGAATTTCAAGTCTATACAAGGCTGCTATAGCAATTAACATCCGTATAGATGTAATTCTCGTGACAGGTGAATAAGTATCAAAATAATCCAGACCTTCACGTTGTCTATAACCTTTTACGACAAGCCCAGCCTTATACTTATCAATAGAACCATCTGCTTTCATTTTCCTCTTAAATATCCACTTGCATTGTAATGGCTTATTACCAGGAGGAAGGTCAGTCAATTCCCAAGTATGGTTTGACAAGATGGATTCAACTTCACTATTGATAGCTTCTTTCCAGAGCGGGGCTTCTGGGGATGTCACGGCTTCCTTATATGTCCGAGGTTCGTTCTCTAACAAATATGTCAGAAACTCAGGTCCAAAAGACGTAGAAGTCGTTTGCCTTTTACTACGTCTAGGTTCATCATCCATTGGATCACTTCTAGATGTAGTATCTCGAGGCCTCTTATTATTATCAATTGGTTCATATACTATGTTATACGGAAATATATTTTCAAAGAACGAAGCGTCCCTTGATTCAATTATCGTATTAACATGTATATCTGGGATCTCTGATTTGTGAACAAGAAATCGATATGCATTGCTATTCTGAGCATATCCAATAAAAACACAGTCAACAGTTTTCGGTCCTATCTTAACCTTTTTAGGTTTAGGAACTGCAACCTTAGCCAAACACCCCCACACTTTGAGATAATTCAGGTTAGGCATTCTGCCTTTCCATTTCTCATAGGGAGTTTGTTGCGTCTTTTTGTGGGGTACTCTATTTAAAATAAAATTTGCTGTCAAGACAGCTTCCCCCCACAAATTCTGCGGTAAACCAGAACTGTTTAACAATGCATTCATTGTTTCCTTTAGGGATCGATTTTTCCTTTCCGCCACACCATTCGATTGCGGTGTATAAGGAGCGGTAAATTGGTGAACAATACCGAGCTCGGTACAAATTTCCTCAAAAGGAAATTCATATTCACCTCCTCTATCACTTCTTATTACTTTTATTTTCTTATTTAACTGATTTTCAACTTCAGACTTATAAGTTCTAAAAGCATTCACAGCTTCATCTTTACTACTAAGTAAATAAATATAACAGTACCTCGAACAGTCATCTATAAACGTGATAAAATACTTCTTACCACCTCTGGAAGGTACGGTTTTCATATCACAAATGTCTGTATGTATTAAATCTAAAGGTTCTGAGACTCTATTAACTACTGAGTTAAAATGAGGCTTAGAAAACTTAGATTCAACACACACTTGGCACTTTTCACTTGGACAGTCAAACTTTGGTAATAGTCCCATACTAATTAATTTCTTTATTGACTTATAATTAACATGTCCTAGTCTAGCATGCCAAATATTAGGAGACTCAAGCACATAAGTAGAGGCAACTTTATTCATATCATCCTTGGTTACAACAGTCATTACATTCAGCTTGAACAAACCATCACTCAGATAACCCTTTCCTACATACATCTCATTTTTGGAGAGTACAAACTTATCAGATACAAAAACCAACTTGAAGCCATTCTTGCTAAGGAGAGATCCGGACACCAAATTCTTGCGAATGTCTGGCACATGAAGAACATTGTTCAGTGTCACAATTTTTTCAGATGTCATCTTTAGAGCAATCTTCCCAACGCCTTCAACTTTAGAGGTCGATGAATTACCCATATAGAGTTTTTCATCACCCCCCACAGTTGTGTAGGACGAGAACATCGATCTGTTTGCACAGATATGACGAGTTGCTCCAGTATCAATCCACCACTCCTTGGGGTTTCCCACCATGTTGCACTTGGATATCATAGCAGACAGATTGATATCATCAACACCATTGGAAATCTCTTCCACCATATTTGCCTGAGTTTTCTGTCTTTTCTTCGCTCTGCAGTCTTTGGCTCGATGTCCAGACTTTCCACAATTAAAGCATTTGCCGACGAACTTCTTCAGGCCTTGGGTGAATCCCTCTCCAGACTTATTAGGCATTTTCCTTTTCTTGTTGGGTTTTGATCCTTCTTCAACAACGTTGGCCCTTGAAACCTCTAGGTTCTTGCCAACTTTCTTCTCAGAGAGCTTATTGTCTTCCTCAATCCTCAACCGAACAATCAAGTCTTCAAGTGACAACTCCTTTCTCTTGTGTTTGAGATAATTTTTGAAATCTCTCCAGGACGGTGGCAGTTTTTCAATGAATGCAGCCACTTGAAATGACTCACTTAGAGTCATTCCTTCAGCATGAATATCATGCATAATCACTTGAAGCTTTTGAATCTGACTTAAGACGGTCTTTGAATCAACCATCTTGAAGTCCAGAAATTTACCGACAATGAATTTCTTCAATCCAGCATCTTCAGTTTTATATTTCTTGTCCAGACTCTCCCATAACTCCTTAGCCGTTTTCAGCGGACTATAGACGTTATAGAGAGTATTGTCCAGACCATTGAGGACATAGTTGCGACACAGGAAGTCAGAATGCTTCCATGCATCCACAGCAGCAACCTTTTCCTTATTAGTCTCTCCATCGTCCAATTTAGGACCATCCTCATTGAGGAATCTAGCCAAGTTCAAGGTCGTGAGATAGAACAACATCTTTTGTTGCCATCTCTTAAAGTCCGTACCATTGAACTTTTCTGGCTTTTCTCCATGATTCGGAATAGGGGTGATCGGAGTCGAAGTCGAAGCCGTTTCTATGGAAAATAAAGTTTAATAATGAAAACGACGAAGATTAACACAAAAGCCTAACCGAACACTTTCTTCAAATCGTAAACAGTATACGAAATGAACAACCACATAGAATACTTACAATATTCACGAGGAAAAAGAAAACGTTTATCTCGAAAAATACCTCTTATAAACGATACGATAGAAGTTCGAGAAAGATCATTCGAACACCACAACAAAAAATACGAACTAAGCGCAAAAACAAGAAGTAAAACAAGATTCGTCTTAAGATTGTTGTCGTTATTCTTAGGCTAAGTTCGTACAGAAAGACATGTGAACAAATGACTAACCTGCAGCCAACGCGAAATAGAAATCAGAATATTGATCCGAGCCCAACGAAAGTCGTTGTGTCCTTAAGACGAATTTGCCCCCTCAATCTGTACCCGAGGACGTCGGACAATTGTCTCCCAGGATAGAACGGATCGCGTTCCTTTGAAGCGGTACGTCTTCAAAGGACTCCTTCGAACGCAAATTTGCAGAACAACCGCACAAATGAAGATGAGCAATGATGTGTGAAAAATGTCAGTAGTTTTGAAAGTGACGGTCGCTCTTTGTATTTATAGACAATGAAGTGAAGAGTCGCGAAGCAGAACATGTCTATTGATGAAGGGATGCGAACCAAAGAAAACTGTTCTTGTTCTGTTCGAACAGACACGTTCGTTCGCTTTATTCCGAACGAACATGTATGTTCGTCGGTCTAACATGTCTATTCGCTCAACACCGAACAATCATATCTGTTCGGATGAAAAGAATGTCCAACATGTCTATTCAAATCGTGTCCCTTCAATTTAAAAAGAATAGAATAAAAATAAAAATTGATGGAATTAAATAAACGCGCGGACCCCGGCCCGAACCGAACCGAGCGGGCGGCGGCGGCGCGCGCGCGGACCGATCCACCTTTGCGTAGGTCCTCCCCCGTCCACAAAAGTGCGGTGCCCCTTGGGGCCCAAACCCATTTGTGAAGTTCCAATATTTAAACCCATCCACCATCTACTCTTTTTCCTATGTGGGACTCTCCCTCTTTCATTTCTCATTCACTTCCCATGGGATTATTCATCAAATCCCAACAGTTGCATCTCTTTGATTTGCCATTCTGCTTCCGGTTCTACTTCTTGATACTTGATTTTCTTTCGAAGTGCGAGGTTAGTATTCCTGGTGTTATTTTTTTTTGTCGACGTTCATTCTTTTGCTTTCTTACGAATTCAACCGTTGCTCTTTTGTGCTCGTGCTGGGCTTGGATATCTGTCGCACACAATACCGCTCGATTTTTTGTTAAAGAATTCTCCTTTCTTAAAGAGGAGCACTGGTTGTTGTTTTTTGATTGGTTGGATTTTTGGAGTACCACACAGCTCCGTTGTTCTTATGCTTGTGGTGCAAATTGCTAGTATTGCTGTTGTCTCTTCTTGTCTCTCTGGCCGCATTGCTGTTTGTGTAAATACTACACGGAAGTTGCTCATTGAGAATTTTCTGCGCATTAGTATCAATTATCTTTCTTTTTTCCTTTGCTTTTTTTTTTTCAGTGTGAAGCAGTGGGAAGAGTTGCAGATATTATTCAATTTCCAGCATTTTTATGCCGTCGGGTTCTGCGATACGGATATTGTATATCTAATTCATAGCATTTGATAATCACATAGGCTTCTGAAGTCTGATATCAGACTCATAAAAGCAGGCATGTGACCTTTCTTTTGGGGCAGTTGAATAGCTTTAAGTCATGTGTGTGGGTTGTGTACTGGTAACATGTGTTATGGGCATATAAGATTTAAAAAATTACAACACAGTTCATGTTATAAAATTTCAAGTTAAACTTATATTTGTCTTTGGTGAACGAGTGTTGCCACTTATTTGGTCAATGTGCTACATGAAAAATTACGCTCCTACACAAAGATGGGACCTGCAAAAGGACAAGAAGCTATCTCCTGTCAGATGCTAATAAGAACAGGAATCCATGTATGATTTTTTCAGGGTCCTGCATAATTTTTACTCAGAACTGAAGAAGCTCATGAAGCCATTTTTTCTTGATGTGGTTTACTGAAGGATGGGAGTAATAAGCTCATGAATTTTCAACTGAGCATTAGCACTTGAAGAGAACACATTGAAGGTCTTGAAAGAGAAGGAAAAGAAGCAAAGGTGCCCAAGCCAGAGTCAGAGCCAACTTACGTAGCTACGATATGAAGGATGCGAAAAAACCTTTATTGACGTTGGTGCTTTTAGAAAGCATTCTCACATCCATGGCATCCTTAAGTAGGGGTCGACTGAAATGAAGTTGTGTTTTAGATGATGCAGAGCATCCTGTAGCTGTTTTTTAACATCTCCCATTTTCTCTTCTCGATTTATTTGTTTGTGACTAGGTGAAAGGCCTCTTTGAGTTGTAATCCTCTGATCTTGAAATACAAATGCAAAAGTTACTGTATTAGCTTCTTTTTTATTGTTAGGTTTACCACAATTATCCAACCAATAACCTTCAACGAATTTCAGAACCACAACAGGCACAGATCGAAAGACCAGACACAAAGTACACAAGTCAAAAGCTGGTTGCATGTCTGTTAAACAACTATGTTTTGCACCACATTATTTGATTTGCCAGATGGACAACAGCCTCCCTTCTCGGCTAACCTGAATCATATGATAAATGTTTTAAAAGGTAATGCATATAAACCTCTTTCTTAACAGCAAATTGATAATCTAATCAGGAGAGCTCACAACAATTTTCCTTTTTTTTTTGTCTTTTGAAACTTACATTAGCAGTGGTTTTCACACAGCTTCTCCAAAATTCCACACCATCATGAGACTAATGCAAAAACATCACATAGAGTATATATTCACAATATATTGCCCATCTAGAAATCACTAGTTTTCCATCGAAAAGCGAAAATACAAGGTGCAAAAAGTTGCTTATCGCCTTCAGTAAGATCATTACAAAATGCTAAACCTAAAATCCAAGTATAGAAATTGAACTCAAAATTACCAAAACCCCAGGCCAAATAGATAGTACACAACCAAATCCATTTTAAAAAAAAAACACAAAAGCTAGCACTTTTCAATCTGCAACAAAAATCCTCATCTAACAGCTGGCACTGAACATCCACTAGCATTTCTTGGTCCACAATTTCACAATCCACAACCGATTTCAGATTGTTGAGTACACGGAGGTTCTGAGATATCAATTGAAGATTGGCTCGCTGTTGCTTGTATGTTGGAGAAGGATGGACCGCCGATGTCAGTAACTCTATCATTACTAGGCATCTGCAATGAGAAAAAAAAATCTGACGTGTGAACTTGCTTTCCTTTTCGATATGCATATAAAACATTAGACAAAGATAATACCCTTAAATATGAATTCCCAGTTTCAGATATAAAAAATCCATATCCTTGTCGAGCCTAAAGATACAAAATGAGCATAAAATATTAATCACAATATACACAAGTGTTATGAGCATAGAACAAGGCTAAAAAAATACTAACATGTGCTCTCTCCTTCCTGACGATAACAGAGTCCCTATTAGATGGTCTACTAGCCTGTGTACTATCCTGCGCACCAGTATCTTTCTTTGGTCTTCCTCTTTTTGCCTACGTGTGAAAAAACAAAACACCAACATTAACGGTTATGATATCCCTCAAAAAAATTATTATAAAAAGTTACATAATTGTCAAATAAAGCTTACTTTGGGTGGCTTAGGTGCTGTAGCATTCTTGCATTTTTTTGTTTTGTTATGCCTATACTAAAGGCAATTTGAACATTGCATTTGGACTCCATCTTTCTTCAATTTCTTATCATCACTACTTCGCTCATCCTTGTCCTTAATTCTATTTTTCTTCTCTCTCTCCCCCTTTTCCTTCTGTAAGGTAGGGGTCCGATTGGCTCACCACTGACTTTGGGCCATATTTGTTGTCCATTCATGGCTGGGAGGGAAAATTGATAACATCTCTCATAAGCATCTTTTTTGAAGCAGTCATCAATGTAATCATTGATATCGAACTTCATGAAACTAATGCAACATATCGCATGTTTACATGGTATTCCAGATAAATCCCATTCCCTACAAGCATAGGTCTTCCCAGCCAAGTCAACCACAACTCTCTTTTCAAATACTTGAGGTATTCCCCATTGCCGCTTTAGCAATACAATACTTGCTCTCCAGCTTAGTCTTCTTCAACTTCATTCTAATCCTTGGGCAAATTGGATCTATTTGATCCATCATTAACTGACTTCTTTCTGCCATCCTGTCCATCAACATAGTTCTTATTCCTTCAAGCATCTCAAGTATGGGTTTTGCTCTAGGTATGCAAATGTATCCGTTGAAAGTTTCACTTAAATTATTATCAACTGCATCACACTTGGTACCTGTCTTGATGAAAGCCCTACAGAAGTGCTCAGGGCCTTGCCTCATAAAGTCTTCATAACCTTTAGGGCACTCCTCCTTCAAATCCACCATGGCTAGGTCAAATTCAGCTTGAAATGTAGACCTCACAGCTCTCCAAAAGAGATTCTTAAGAGCGTCCCCTTTGTGAAATTTTTTCCAATTAGCATATATATATGTCTTGCACAATTTCGATGCTCCGCTTGTGGAGATAAGCATGAAACTGCATTCATTAGTCCCTGCAACCAAAAAATCAGCCGATAAAAAATAAACAAATCACATCAATAACTGAACTATTGTAGTTTAACAGTAGATAAAGACAAACAGTGAGATATCACCGTTTGTTGATCACTGATAAAAGTCCAACCCTCGCCTGTGCCCATGCTCAAGTCAGTGAATAACAGGGTGAGAAACCAAGTCCAAGATGCCTCGGACTCAACTTCCGCAACTGCCCAAGCTATTGGAAACATTTGATTGTTTCCATCTCGTCCTACAGCGCACAACAACATACCCTTCAATCCTGTCTTAAGAAAGCACCCATCTAAGCCAATGACACGCCTACATCCCGCTAAAAACCCCATTTTCAACTCATTAAAACCCACGTAAAATCTCTCAAATACTTTGGTTGCTGGGTTGACTCCTATGTCAAATGTTCCCTCCTTGCTAACTCTCTTGAGCTCCGCCAAATAAGATCTCAACATATCATATTGCTCATCTATCGGGCCCCTTATATCACTAAGAGCTTTCCACATAGCTCTGTAACATTTTTTTTCTTATTAAGTGTCAGGGAAAACCTTTCTCTTGCATCTGCCTGCATTTCTGCAACTGAGTAAGTAAGTCTGGCTCTAATCTTGGGCTTGTACTCTTGAGCAAGCCATGTAGCAGTGGCTTGCCTATTTTTTAGACTTCTATTGCAGTTATGGGGAAATCCAACTCTCTTTATAACAAAAGTTTTCTCATTCTGAATCCAACCGCCATGCAACCTCCAATCGCATCCTTCTACACACCTTGCTTCCATTCTTTTATATTCGCTCTTTTTCTAGAAAATGTCAAATCCATTAATTACGGCATACCTTTTCACAGCATTCCTGAACTGTTTATGAGATTCAAATCTCATGCTCACACTAAACATTTCCTCAGTATGGCCACATGTAAGATCATACCTATTGACCATTGGGCCTGATATGCCATTGGTTTCTTCGAAATCATCAATATCAGGTCCACTTAGAGATTCATTATCAGAATCTGTATCTTCATCGGCTGCCTCATCTTCGTATAAATCAACATCAGTGGAACCTACAACTAAATCTTGACCAACCTCCTCCTCTTTCATTCTTGCTTCTTCGAATTCTCTCACGGTCTCCCTTGTCGCTAACTCTTCATCATCTGATATATTTGGTTCTTTATCACTCCAGTCCAATGAGCTATGATCATTGCTACTTTCATTCTATTAAAAAGCACACAAAGTCATAAACTGATAACTAAAAACAATTACGAACGTAAAGAGTTAACAATTGAATTAACTCACCATTGCTTTTGATTTAACCTAGTAACACTCCAATTTTGGATGAGCAAAACTTACTAGCAAACTAATGGTCAACCTGCAAGTTCAATGTCGCACACATCACATCTATTGAAGCGAACCGTAAACAACACAATTTACATCTTGGGAATAATTGACTACCACAACAATCAACCAATACCAACTAACAGAGACCAAGGAAATAATGATAGCAAGCCCCAAACATGAAGTTTCTAACCAGAATCAATACACGTAACAAGAATAGAAAAAACTAAAAAATACAAGATAAATGCAATCACTTACTATAACCAAACATAGTTCCTCTTTCACAAACCATTACGTGCGGATTCCCAGCCAGTCTAATCTTTTCGGCAGAGTTCACCATGAAGTGAGGTAGGATTGCACTTGACAAGTCATCCAAACAATCAAGTACATATAAGCACTTCAAACCTATGCACCGGTTCCCTAAACTTCCTAACAAACAACCTAATTAAAAAATTCAATAAAATATATTACTAGAGGATTCAAAATCTAGACGAAAAGGAAGTTTACTCATAGAGGAAGCACAAAATTGGCCTTTCTTAATGTTAATAATATTCCCGGTCTTAGCTGCTGCAACTAGGAGATCTGTCTGGTAATATGAGAAGAATAACTTTGATTTCAGACTTCAGAAGCCTTTGTGATTATCAAATACGATGAATTAGATATACAATATATGTATCGCAGAACCTGAAGACATAAAAATGCTGGAAATTGAATAATATCTGCAACTCTTCCTACTGCTTCACACTAAAAAAACAAAGGAAAAAAGAAAGATAATTAATACTGATGGGCAGAAAATTCTCAATGAGCAACTTCCGTGCAGTATTTACACAAACACCAATGCGGCTAGAGAGACAAGAAGAGACAACAGCAATACTAGCAATTTGCACCACAAGCATAAGAACAACGGAGCTGTGGTACTCCAAAAATCCAACCAATCAAAAAACAACAACCAGTGCTCCTCTTTAAGAAAGGAGAATTCTTTAACAAAAAATCGAGCGGTAATGTGTGCGACAGATATCCAAGCCCAGCACGAGCACAAAAGAGCAACGGTTGAATTCGCAAGAAAGCAAAAGAATGAACGTCGACAAAAAAAAACATAACACCAAGAATACTGACCTCGCACTTCGAAAGAAAATCAAGTATCAGGAAGTAGAATCGGAAGCAGATTGGCAAATCAAAGAGATGCAACAAGCCCTAACTCTCATGGGGGCGGAGAAGCTCTGGCTTTGTTGCGTCGAGCGAAGCGATGGAGGGAGCGACAGCTGGCTTTGGTCTGGCTTCGTTACTTCTAGCAAACAGGGAGCGACCACGTTCTCCAATTGAAGAAGAAACGCGAGCCCTAACTTCCTTATATTCAGAGCAAGGAACGACGTTAATTTCTGACGTGGATTTTGTGGTGACGCAGGATTGTCACGTCACAAGACTTAACAGTGATTTTTAACGGAAGACTAACTAGGGTAGATTTAGGACTAGAGTAAAAGTTCAAGATTTTTTATGAGACAAAAATAACTTTAGGGTAGATTTGGGACTAAATCTAAAGTTCAGGGTTTTTTTTGGAATTCGGCCGGAAGAGCCGTGTGAACTCCTCATTGCCCTTTTTAGGGTCGAGGAAAACAAGGTGCGGAAGCAGTTGGGAACGCCATGGGTGACACAGACATGAAGTGGAGTTCCATAATCCCAAAGATGTTTATTCTTTCGATGGTGCACTTAACACACAATGCAGTTATACCGCGCCTCACTTCCAACTCTACAGAAGTAATAATCGGAGTTGAATTCATTGTAATACTTATGATATTTATTTTAGATGAATGCGTGGTTTAATACCTTAATGTTCTAACATCTTTTTATTAATAGGAAGGGAATATTTGTTGACGCGGGCATGGTTTTTCGTCGCCCTTGCAATGAATTTGTTCCTTATTATTTTCGACCAAAAAAAAAAACTCGACTTATTACTTTTAGAGAATTTTCAAAATTTTGAGGATGGATTGCGCTAACATCATGGCAGAGTTAGCTAGAGTTTGTAATGGTGCTATTTAAGTGATGATATCCAAATAATAAGAGATTTATGAATGATTCAACCCTAACTTTTTTGACCCAAAAAAAAAACCGTAACTTTTAAATAGCGGATATTGTCCTCCGGCCAAAAATAAGCATCGATGGATAATCTTCCGAATTAAAAAGAAGATTAAGAACTCAGAAATTTAAGTGCAACTTTTTGCCTTGACTCGTGCTACCTAAGATTGATCTTGTAAAATCTTTTTAGGTCCTTGCACATCTTCATCCATGCGATTCGAATCAAACCGGGTTAATTTCACATATATTTGTTTCTTCTAGATGAAATAATTAAATCCATTGCGTGTTTCAAAAGTTGCACTTAAATTTCTTAAGGATTTTGTATATCTCGACCATTGTAGACCTATGATTTGTTTCTTGACATGAACTTGATCCATGAAATCTCAAAATTACCAAAAAAGGAAAGGGTCGGATTCTTTTAAAATTGCCGGAGATAACAAGGTCATCGCAAGGATGAGGAAGACGATGCCAAGGTCAACCGATATGCCTTTTCCTACTAGGGATCAACAAAGTGGAGTGAACACGTTCTACATAAACCCTAATCCATAACCTGCAAGGCAGCCACTTCACACAGCCTAAGATTAAGCCTCTCCTAGCTTGTTTTCGAGCCGGCGAGAAACCATGTATAGAGTAGCGAGCGCTTTGGAGTACTTGGTGATCACCGGCGTCGGCATCTCCGACATCAAGATTGTGAAGAAGGGATGGGTCCTTCCCGGCCAGTCCTGCGCCATCTTCGACGTGTCCCCGGTGAACTACACCTTCGAGGTCCAGGCCATGAGCGCCGAGAAGCTCCCCTTCGTCCTACCGGCGGTGTTCACCATCGGCCCCCGGGTCGACGACGACGTGAGCCTCCTGAAGTACGCCAAGCTCATCTCCCCACACGACAAGCTGTCTAACCACGTCAAGGAGCTCGTCCAGGGGATCATCGAGGGGGAGACCCGCGTCCTCGCGGCCTCGATGACCATGGAGGAGGTCTTCCGGGGCACCAAGGAGTTCAAGCAGGAGGTGTTCGGGAAGGTCCAGCTCGAGCTCAACCAGTTTGGCCTGCTGATCTACAACGCAAACGTCAAGCAACTGGTGGATGTCCGGGGGCACGAGTGCTTCTCTTACCTGGGCCAAAAGACGCAGATGGAGGCAGCGAACCAGGCGAAGGTGGACGTGTCGGAGGCCAGGATGAAGGGCGAGGTTGGGGCCAAGCTTAGGGAAGGGCAGACGCTGCAAAACGCGGCGAAGATTGACGCGGAGACAAAGATCATCGCGACGCAGAGGCAAGGGGAGGGGAAGAAGGAGGAGATCAAGGTGAGGACGCAAGTGAAGGTCTACGAGAACGAAAGAGAGGCCGAGGTGGCGGAGGCCAACGCGGAGCTGGCCAAGAAGAAGGCGGGCTGGACGAAGGAGGCCGAGGTGGCGCAGGTGGAGGCCGCCAAATCGGTGGCGCTGAGGGAGGCCGAGCTGCAGAGGGAGGTCGAGAGGATGAACGCCCTGACGCGGACGGAGAAGCTCAAGGCCGAGTTTCTGAGCAAGCCAGCGTAGAATACGAAACCAAGGTAAACCCCGCTGCTCTATCTTTCACTGACTGAATGGAAATTTTGGTTATGATTGAACGCTCTCAGGTACAAGAAGCGAACTGGGAGCTCTACAGGAAGCAGAAAGCTGCGGAAGCGGTCCTGTACCAGAAGGAGAAGGAGGCGGAGGCCCAGAAGGCGACCGCCGAGGCTGGCTTCTACGCCAGGCAGCAGCTCGCTGACGCGGAGTTCTACGCCAAGAAGAGAGAGGCGGAGGCGCTCGTGGCATTGGCCCAAGCCCAGGGCACGTACCTGCGGACCCTGCTGGCTGCGCTGGGGGACAACTACGCCGCCCTCAGGGATTACTTGATGATCAACAACGGCGTGTTCCAAGAGATGGCGAAGGTGAACGCGCAGGCCATCCAGGGGCTGCAGCCGAAGATCAGCATCTGGACCAACGGGGGCGAACGGGGCGACAGGAGCGGGATGGGTACCGGCGACGCGATGAAGGACGTGGCCGGGGTTTACCGGATGCTGCCGCCGCTGTTCAAGACTGTGGAGGAGCAGACTGGGATGCTCCCGCCGGCATGGATGGGCATGTTGACCGACTCCTCGGGCCGGTCCGATCCAAATTAAGTGGGAGCCGATCGAAGGCCAAGAGGCCGTGCTGCTTAGGCGCCATCTGACGCGAATTATTATTTAAATTTGTTACTAAGATGTAGTTCGGTCTTCTGGTTTTGTGAAGTACTTAGAACATATCGATGGAATATTTTTTTTATTTGCCCACTATCATTTTCAAAATTCTATTGCTTGAAAAGCTTTCACGAATTTATTTTCGACGGACAATAATCGGAAAATAAGAGATACCCTCGAAGCTTTCCTAGGAAAATTGTCTACAGCTAGCAAGTGTTCCACAGCTAATTGTCCGATGCCTCCATCCAATTCAAAAGGTCATGCCTTGTGTAACTGTCCCCCATTCTGTTCCACAGGATTCCTGAGAATTGATTCCTTTTCATGGAGTGAAAACCGAAAAATCCTAGAGGAAATCCCTTAATACGTCAGGACCAGTAATCTAATTCTGGAAAAACGAGGAAATAGGGGGACCTATAGGAGCCCAAAAAAAAAAAAAAAATACAAATACAAATGGAGTATAAAAAAAAAAAATTTACTCTCGTGGCCGAGCCAGGCAGTGAGGCCCTTGTCGAGCCCCGCCCGTCGATCTGGTGTATCTTGACTCACCTTAACAGTTTTTTAGTGATAGAGAAAAGAAAAGAAAAAAGAAAAAACCAAAATATTTATTAAAAAATTATTAAAATATATAATAATATTAAAAAATATCAATGTAGCATCAATAAGACAACCGACGTTCACGTCGGGAAATTTTCGGTCAAAATTGGCCGGATTGACTCAATTAATATTAATGCAAAGGGTTTATGACTGAATTGACACCAATAAAACGTTTATGACTGAATTGGCATTAATGTAAAAGACTTAAGACATTTTTTACACTTTTTCCCTAATCAATGCTATCTTGCAACTTCCAAGTTTGCAGCCATTGCATAACATAGAGCTGCTCCACGATGAGGGAGACACAAACCGAGGAGCAAAATTTCTACTTGAGAGAGTAGAACTGGCAGAAGGAAACACATCGCTGCCAAAACGGAACAAAAATGAAAAACCACAAAAAAGAAAAAGAAAAAAAGAAGAAGATGAAAAGCATGAAGGAAATCTTCTCTTGTAGTAGGGTTGATAAGTGATCCATATACCCAAGATTGCTTATTGTTTCTTGGTTTTTACTAGCATAATAGTCTTTAGATGACTGTGATGTGAGAGTAACAACATATAGTAGACCATAAATTCTTGAAGAAGTTGACCAAACAATTTCTAATTATATTTTCTTTGTTTTTGTGTGTGTGGCTATAATAGACTGTTAATCTCATAGTAAATTAAGGACAGTTGCATAATCATTTCTTTTGTTTCTTTTGATTTACAACCTGAACATGTGGGATTGTCCAATTAGTGATTTCATGCATAGATCAAGTACCAGAGGTTTGCTGAGATTTTATGCATGGTTATAGAAGCGTCGCCTGCAGAATAACGAAATCCATAACATGAGATCCTTTTGCAGGGATAGTTGCCGGGAAGGGGTGATCGGGTGGCTATCCTATTGAGCATATATTGATAAGGATCCCACACCTGCAGTAAAATGTTCGAATTTAGGATCACAAAGGCTTGTTATTCGGCATCACTAGTGATCTGTCAATTTGAATATAAGTGACCCTCGGTAACTATCGGAGATGTAGAAAACGGCAAATTAGATTCGCACCAAAACGGCAAGCGAGTTCGAACTGATGTCTTTCTAGGGAATCCCATTTCTTCACCTTTCGATATTGTTCACACACGAAATTGGTTGTAGCACTATAAAGACCACTCGATGTCATTTTCATTGATGATAAAAATATTTTTTATTTATTAATTTTTATAAGCGACATAAGGGATTATTTTTAAGAAAAATAATTTTTAAAGCATTCATTTCTTCGCTAAATTAACGGAGCTTAAATTTTCGTGACGTTACCCTTGCTGCGAGGATAGTAATTCGATTTTTTTTTTTCTTATCATATTAATTAGTTTCTTTTGTCTTTTTTGTTTTTGTTTTTTCTTTTGGGTTGTCTTCCCGATGACGATACTTCCAAGAATAATACGCCATGCATGGGGACGCACTTGAAATCGGATAGGTCCATGACGTGTCGGGTGAATATAAATCCTCTGTTCATCGATAGACGAAGCTCTCTCTTGATCAAATGAAACAGCATTTCTCACCGTCGGATCACGTCAGACTCGCAGACGCGTCCCCACATTACACGGCTGCGATTCGTTCCATGTCGTCACGCAAGAGGAAGGACCCAAAAAAAAAAAAAAAAAAAAACTCTGTCGATCACAGAGTATAAATTAGCTCGAGTCGCACTCTCGTCTCGTGGTCACTCGTCTTCCCGAATCTCGCAAATCTCTGTCTCGAACCGCGACCGGTTCGCCCATTGTCTCCCCCGATCTCTCGAAGGTGAAAATTTGGACTGCCGATTCGCTCTGCAACTCGCTGAATTCTTGTGTTTCGCAAGGTTTCAGATCTGGAATTATTGAGTTTGGTGGCTTCGGCATCGTTGCGGTGGGCTGTCTCTTTCTTCTTTTTCTTTATCGTGCGTTTTGAAACCTCGTGTTCATTGTCAACTCCCTCGCTAACCGAAGGCTTGGTGTCGTTTGGTGGTGAATCGGCGATGTGCGAACTAATTCCTGTTTCGATCTGCTTATAAAGTAGTCGTTTAGCTGTTGGATTGATAACAAGAACCTGAAGATCTGTTAACCATTTGGAGAGGCCTCGTCGTAGGTTCTGTCGCTTCTCAATTGCGAGAAATAATTTTTCCTTGTGATTGCGGCATTTCGTTTGTTGGATGTGTTTCATGTGGTTCTTTTTCTTTGAGTGAGAAGATTGATCTGCAGTTGCTTAGCCTTGAATTTGAATTGTTGGTGCAGAGCTTGAAGTAGCAGAGCAGAAGAACCTGAAGAATGGCTAAGCAAGTTTCCAACGGTGAGAACCACTCGGCTGCGAAGCCGCCTCCGACTCCGTCTCCTCTGCGTTTCTCCAAGTTTTTCCAGGTAATTGTAGTGGTGGGCCAGTATGGGATTTCCTCGCGTTGAGTTCGTCGTTACTTTTGACCATGAGGTTTTTGTGGCCGTGGAATGTGCCGGTGAAATATGTTACTGTTCTGTTTTTTTTTTTTTTTTGGGGGCATCTTTTGTCTTTGTCGCATATTTTTCAAACGGAGGGTTCCCGCCTGCCCTCCTTGCCAAGATTGGATATTGGTGGATGAACTGCTTTCTTTTCTTGCATCTGAAAGGTGCAATTTGAAGTCAATTGGCTTCTATTTTGAAATGGCTTCTAGTTCTTCAGAGTTTGAATATATCCACCTTTTCATGATATTAGAATTGGTGTCATAAATTAGTCTTATCTGGAATATTTCTCAGTGGTTGAGTTTGTTTTTGGCCTTTAGAGAAACTGTGGAACTGTTCCCCCTGAAGAACAAAGTGAATGATCCACATGGGGGCTTCTTAGAAATGTGGCATTCTGGAATTGATCTTCACCTTGAAAATCATTGTACAGTGCAGTCTACTTGATATGTCCAGGATGGTATTGTTGCTTAAAGTTGTTCTTTTCCATTGGCTTTTTGTCTGCCACATCTCTTGTTTATATTGGGCTGCTTTTGTTCTGAAGTTTTCGTCTATTTGTGACTTTCTCTTAGTAACTCGTGTTCAGGTGTATGTGTTTTTGGGCTAGACTAGCTATTTATAAATCAAATGTTTTTGGTCGTTGTGGTATATTTGCATCTTTTACTGAATCTGTGGGTTTTTTGGTGTGCAGCCCAATATGAGGATTCTGGTTACTGGAGGAGCTGGATTTATCGGCTCTCACTTAGTGGACAAGTTGATGGAAAATGAAAAGAATGAGGTGATTACTTTCAGCAACTAAAGTGCAACCTTACATTTATAAGGACCAATATTGTTGAATATGAACTTGGATTTGGGATTGATGCCTCAAAAATAGCAGGCTGGAATTGGGAAAATCGGTTTATATGGCAAGATAATTATTATTCAGATCTTATTGAGTTTTTAACAGATGCACATGCTTTTATGGTTCAGGTTATTGTGGCTGACAACTTCTTCACTGGCTCAAAAGAAAACCTTAAGAAATGGATCGGTCATCCAAGATTTGAGCTTATTCGTCATGGTATGTCTTATGCTGGATGTCATAGGTCTATGGGCCGCAGTTCTGTTGTTGGTGTCCTCTATGTTGTATTTCAGACTAAAGAAAAGTGCTCTCATATATGACATGCTGCCACTGCAAGTGTGTAATAAAATAATATAATGTCATTTCAAAGTCAAACCGGTGTGGTCATGGTGGGGAAGAAAAGTCATTTTTAATCCAGCAAGTTACACTATCTCCTTGTTTTCTATTAATCTTGTTTACGATGTCCTAATGCATTGAAGAACTGAGAATGACATAGCCTGAGAAAAGCTAAAAGAAAATACTTCATAAATTTAGAAGTTTAGTGCTTAAAAGTGATTTGAGCACCGACTTTTGCCAATTTCTTTACCTTTCATCCCAGCAGTAAGTTCATTGGTGAGTGATTGGCTATTGCAATTCTGAGACATAGGTTTAGCCATCTTAGTATTCTACTTAAGAAAGTGGGATTGTGGTGATTCCTATTTGACAATTTGAGGTTATTTGAAGATTCCATTTTACCAGGCTTTGTTTTAATGCAGATGTGACAGAGCCGTTGCTAGTTGAGGTTGATCAAATTTACCATCTTGCCTGCCCTGCGTCTCCAATTTTTTACAAATATAATCCTGTAAAGGTGCGTAAATTTGTCTTGTCCATTGGTAACCTCCTGGAATTTGAATTATCAGTTTTCCATTCATCTTTATGTTAATATCTTGTCGAGTGTATTCTCTCTCTCTCTCTCTCTCTCTCTCTCTCTCTATGTGCCATAGTATCACTGATGTGAGGTTTTAACCATCTGATATACAGACCATAAAGACCAATGTGATTGGAACTCTGAACATGTTGGGGCTTGCCAAGCGAGTTGGAGCAAGGTTCGTACCTTCAATACCTTTATTACTGAGGTATCTTCCATTAATTGGCTGCTTTTCTCATTGAATAACTATGGCTGCAGGATTTTGCTGACATCTACCTCAGAGGTGTATGGGGATCCTCTAGTGCATCCTCAAAATGAAAGCTATTGGGGAAATGTCAACCCAATTGGTAAGTCCTACTCAACTCATTTACTGACTAGCAGTACCTCTCTTAGCAGGTACAGTTTGTGAAAGATTGGCATGTGCTGATTGGACATCTTTATTTGGCTTCTAGAACTCTATGAAATTTGCGTGAGAAGTCGAAAATCTACTGACATAAATATGCTAAAATCAATTGTTTTGAGAAGTTTTGAAATTTTTTTGGAAGTAATGGCACTATGTAGGTGGAAAGGGAATGCCTGCCAGGCTGTTTATATCCTGTTCGGTCCACTTTTAGACCAGGAGTCAGTATTTGCAGAGACTTCTATCATATTGCTTGTAACTTATTTATACAGCCATTAATTTCCTTCAGGGGTTAGAAGTTGCTACGACGAGGGGAAGCGAGTGGCAGAAACCTTGATGTTTGATTATCACAGGCAACATGGTATAGGTAAAGTGCCTTCTGCTCTATCCTCTTAATATTTGGTTTATGTTAACTTTGTTTTAGCTTTTCTTGTACTAAACTATTTTTACTCCACGCCAATTTATTCTGTAACAGAGATAAGGGTTGCTAGAATTTTCAATACCTATGGCCCTCGAATGAACATTGATGATGGTCGTGTTGTGAGTAATTTCATAGCCCAAGCTGTGCGGTAAGTTTCTAATGTAATGTCAGAATTTCGTCCGGACAATCTCAAAGCTGCTCTTTTTGGTGCTGGCCATTCAGTATATGCATTATTCTCATGACCATTTGTTATTTTCATAATCAATTGTACAGTGGTGAGCCGCTGACTGTTCAATCTCCTGGAACACAAACTCGAAGCTTCTGTTATGTCTCTGACATGGTAAAATATTTTTTTCTCTCTCTCTTCTTCTTTTGTGGGTATTTAGGATGCGGATGATTATCTTTAATTCTGAGTCTGTGGACTGAGCACCTCTTCATCACAACACTGAAGGTTGATGGCCTCATTCGGCTCATGGAAGGAGAGAACACTGGGCCAATTAACATTGGGAATCCAGGTTAATATTAGAGATCCCTGATGCATGAGTCTGGAAATGAATTATTTTCCCTTGGTCCTAATGAGGCTTTTATTCAAACCTTCAGGTGAATTTACAATGATCGAGCTTGCTGAGACTGTTAAGGAGGTATTTTCTCTTTCTCTTGATGCATCATTCGTTAGTCATGACTGCAAGCATTAGGTTGTGATGATGCATACGGTTCCCGATTCACTCTGCAAACTGTATTTGGTTTTGGAACTTTCACTTCTCATCTGATGCAGTGATTAAATTTTAAGGACAAACACCTTAATATAACCCTGAATAACGATGCTATTTAGTGTGAAAAATTACATAAGCACACCTCACTTGATGTGATATTATGGATGGCACTGTAGGGAAGTGTTTTTGTTTTAAAGGACAGCAGCCCTAATCATTGCACATGGACATAAACTGTAGAAGTACATCAGAAACAACCAGACATATATACAAACAACAAAATGACATGACTGCAATGTGACACTGTAGCTCATTAATCCTGATGTGGAGATCACCATGGTGGAGAACACCCCGGATGATCCTCGTCAAAGGAAGCCGGACATCACAAAAGCCAAGGAGTTGCTTGGATGGGAACCCAAGGTCAAGCTGCGAGATGGCCTTCCGCTGATGGAGGATGATTTCCAACAGAGGCTCGGTAAACCCAGAAAGAATTGAACCTTTTTGGCTGAAATAATGGAAGTTCATGGGCGAAATGTGAAAGACAACACGAAATGCAAATTCTCCGGCTGGCTTCAACACCCTTAATTTGGTCATACATTTTATAGAACAGGTATCATTGCTAGGTGGTTAATCTATGTGTAGGGACGATATGAGGGGAAGGTGTCCTTTATATTACTCTTTGTTTTCGGTTGCAACTGAAAGGTCCCGTGAGGCACTAGCTTCGGTTCGGCAAAATGAAAAGAGCTTCTTGTATCCAGTTCTGAGATTATTTGCCTGCACCAGTTTGTCCTCATCTTCGAGCAATACTAGGGCTCGTTTTAATTGCAAGTTTCCAATTTGCATCAGCAAAAGTCAAATTCTTTCATGCAAGAGTTTCCGATTTCGATTTACGATTGGTATGTACAATTTTAATGCTCAATAACAGAAGTGTTCTATTGTTGTCTTAGATCTCAAGAGCGCACACTTAAATTTGCTGTTTTTCCTTTTATTTTTGGCGGTAAGCTTCTGAAAAATCAGAAATAACATCAGCTGAAAAACCTTTGATCTGAAGTTTGCTCAATCTGTTCACTTATCGGGGTTGAATGGAAATCAAATCGAACACTCTTAAAAGAGATTATCACATTACACGACCAATCGTCACATAGCATAGAGTTATGCAACTTATTCAACTCTGCTTGGTGAGGCATGGCCAAGTTCTTATGTAGTTCTACCGGTTTTCCTGCACACGCCTCGTTGCTTACATTACAAGAAACTGCTGTCTTTTGACCAGATTGCACTTATCTCACAATGAGTGAAAATGATCTAATTCAAAATGCGTTGCGAGCAATATCATGCCCATCGGCTTGGTGTTCTCTAAGGTCGTTCACTCCTCGCATCCTCTTCAATTTTGTTCTCTATCCTTGCAAAAATCGGTTTGGGTTGCGCCATGATCTGACCGCCCTTCAATCCGCCCCACCTCGCATCACTCTAATACACAAGAAAAAAACCATAAGCGGAGATAATCGGGTACCGAATCCATGTATGAGGCAAAAGGATAGCTGTGTCAGAGAAGAGGAGAGAGGACCCAAGCTGTGGCATTGAATTGATCTGCTGAGTAGCCCAGTTGCTCATATATTCTGAGACATAACCTTGGAGTAACAGGAGATAATGCAACAGCGATGATCCTCATTGCTTCCAGCACGATCACCAGATCCTGATTAGGAATAAGAATGTCAAAGCTTACATTCATAAAAAAAGTTGGATCAATACCTTAACTAGAATACGAGGTATGAAGAGTGTAAGCTACATTAACTAAAAAATGACATTGCGAAAATGGATAGACTGAATCGTGAATCGTTTTAACTAGGGAAGATTTTCCAGCAATCAATCATCTTGGCGAGGTCCTCAATCCAGCAACTCGACAAGAATATCATCTTTCCGAGATCAATTGTTAGGGAAGGAAGTTACTACGTCGAATTCTCTCAAGGAGATCAAATATTGGAACCAAGAATTGTATGTTTAATGCCAGCTATAATGGTGTTCGATTGTCTTATATTAGCTATAAATTTTTTGGGAAGGAGAGGCCGAAAAGGATAAACCTTTGCTGCAGCTGCTGAAGCAGCACCCCCTTGCTTAAATAGAGACCACGGTGCACGTTCATCAATATAGGAGTTCCCAGAATTTCCGATTTCTAGAACCGCTTCACATGCTGTAGAAAGCGATAGGTTTTCATAATGAATTCGAGCCTTTTCGACCTACAAAACAGAACAAGGAACGATAGAACATAAGCAGCGTTAAATAGCAAATTCTTGTAAGCTGACTGCGACGGAAAAATTGAAAGAGATTCTTAATCTAAGCGCTGAATGAGAAAAAGTCATCATGCGAGTTTTCATGACGCAAATGAAATACAGCAACCAAAACACGGCAGTTTTCCTTTTAATTTATTAAAAGACCAAATGCCATTTAGAAGATATACCAAATGACAATTTGGTGATCCCACTTTAACTTCAGTCCCAGATCAAACAAATACAAAATGGTGTAGTCATCAACAAACAAGCAAATGAATAAATAAATGGGTACATCAATAAAACATTATTGTCACACCAAAGAGGGAAAAAAGGTTGTGCAAACTAGAAATCCATGACTCGGTATCATGAGCAATTTTTACCCTTGCATGAATCCATAAAGTATGAAATAAAACTTACAGCTTTGCCAGAGGAAGCAACGGTCTTCGATTAAAAAATAAGAAGAACAGTACAATGTTGGAGAAAGTGTGATAGTTCACAAATACATTTGTCCTAGGAGTCTCATGGCACGATTGGACAATGCCATAAAATATAAATGAAACACAAGCATTACCAGCATCTCCACTGTGTCCTTGAATGCATTTCCTTCAGCAGCAACGGCTGAATCCACCACCAATGTGGATTTGCAGTTCTTTCTCAGAAGCCCAAGCGTGCGGTACAGGAGATTACCTGCAGAACAGAAGTTAGGAGGTATGGGCAACTTATTGATGTATGCTAAAGAATAGTGCCCGGTGTTAGGATTACCAATGGTATTGGCAAGATGTGCATTGACAGTACTAATAAAACGATCCTCAGAATAGTCACCATCACTGCCAAATTCCACCTCTCTGACGAAGAAGTACCTGACAGCATCACACCCAAATCTTTGAACCAAATCATTTGGTTCAAGAGTATTTCCAAGTGACTTCCCCATCTTCATGCCGTCCTAAAAGTTAAAATAAACTGCATGAAATAAAAATTAGGTATAAGAGACGACAAACAGGTTCGTCAAAGCCAGCACAACATAATTAGATGCAACCCCACCACAGACACAACATTCACTGCAACTCTCCTTCCGCCACACCCCACCCAAAAAAAGAAAGATAAGAAAGAGAAAATGAAGCAACAAAACAAAGATAAAAACATACAACTTAAAAATAAAAAAAAAGTAGTAGAGCAAAATCATGAGATGACCACATCTGGCTGCTTCAGCATAAGGAATCGATAAACCAGATCGATAAAGAAAACGATGTAAAACCTCATGGTTTGGCTACCTTTGTCAGGAATCCATGGCCAAATACTTTTTTTGGAAGACTTAAACCAGCAGACATCAGCATAGCTGGCCAATAAATTGCATGGAAACGTAATATATCCTGTGAAGAAACAAGAGGAAACCATATATGTCATCGAAGCCAAAATTAGTACAACAAAATAGGAGCAGAAGCCACCCATTCATTCTATAGAAGCAAAATGAATACATCTAAGAAAAGAACATGATAAGTCAAAACTAAGAAATCACCCATTTAGTTGAATGTAATTCAAGTCAAGACTTCAGTATCTTTTTTACAAATATTTCCAACCTGAAAAAAGTTAAGGAATTCATGTAGCCCTATTTAGTAACTAAAGGCTTGGCTGAGTTGGGTAAGACTAAACATTGACCTTACATCAAGTTAAGGAAAAAGCACAGCACTACAATGCCATTATGGTCAGCTAAAGATACATTTATTGAAGGATAAATGAGAGGGTATAGTTCTTGGCCTAACAGACTGAAACCCTATAATTGGCTATCACAGTTCACCTGATAACTGTCTAGTATAGCATATTAGGCACAGTGGCAATGTGAGATGCCAAGAAGAAAGATACAGGTCTCTCATTCTTCATGTATATGAATGAACATATGGGTGAAGTATTAAAGAGAAAATGGCCATTAATCACCACGAGCAAAAGTGCGGACATCATAGGAGAATTATTTGATTAAACAATCCCCAAGTCAACAAAATTGCTGGCACCAAAGACCAGAAAAACTTTTGTCTTTTGTGCTTAGGGGAGATGCATCATTTGAATCTAGTAATTCTCATAAGAAAATATTTCTTATCTTTGGCTAAAAATCCCTGGAGATAAGGTCCTCTTGCGTCCAATAGTTAGAGCTAAAAGCAATTCAATGGAGAGGAAGTAAAACGCTTCGAAATTTTTTTTGAATGGGGGTGAATCCAGTAGAAATATGGAGGACACGAAACGAAAAAATGAAAGCATAGAGAACTACCTACTTAGATATCTTCAAATTTCACAATAGTTTAATAAAAGACATTGAACTTCCTCACAATTTGTAAACTGGGGACAAAATTCAGAAAACAGAGAACAAGAAAAAAAATTAAAAGGAGCACACTTCAGAGCAATGGTTCGGCTTACCTTGCCTATTAGATGTAGTGAAGCAGGCCAGCCCAGAGAAACAGTATCCAGCAAATCTGGTTGCTCATTTTCCCCTGATAATGCAGATATATAACTGTTTGAAGGTAAAAAAGGTGGTGATTAACATAGTGTCAATAATGCCCAATTGCTCACCCATCAAAGTAAATAGAGTCAATGGATGCTTAAGATACATTCCAAGTGTGACAACGGACATCATGCAGCACTCGTATTTTCACATGAATTGATTGATCCTACCGCGTTCTACTTGCAGTAGCAATTTCTAGGTTTTTTACGACAAAATAATACAGTGGACTAATTTAATGGAAAGTTAATTTGAGCAGGACCAAAAATCTTCCCGGCAATTGTCCATATAGCCTTGTGCTTGAGTGCATTGTGAAAGTATGTCAGCATGCCACTAACTTCTTAACTTTTGATAAGGACAATGAGACAAACATAATTAATTATGCTTGCTATTATGGGGACAAAAACACATTTCTTAGGTACAAAACTCATTCAGCCAGATGAAAGACGACTTACCCCAGTAAAGCATCAAACCAGACATAGATAGTTTGCTTTTTGTCATTAGGAACTGGAATACCCCAATCAACAGATGCTCGAGAAATGGAAAAATCTTTTAAACCACTTCTAATCCAACTTTGTACCTACAAAGAAGTTGGAATTAATGAGGTTCAGTGATTGACATCAAAGGAAAAAGTAGTAGCTAATTTTAAAACTATCAAAAAACAATTGTACTTTTAATTTGCACTCAAAAGGAGATACTTTTGAGTTCCTAGAATGGTTATAGTTGATGTTGATGGATTCTTGACCTCGAAACAGATGCTCAATTATATTTTCACCATTATTAGTAGAATAAGAAGGCTTTACAGATAATATGAACTGAACCACCTTATTCATGTCAATTGAACAAGCAATGTGATTGTACCATCCATAATTTAACTGTTGTCATTAAAACCCCATATTGTTCATAGTGGTCTATCGCTCATATCAACTATTGACCCACCAGTAGCATATGATTCAAAGCTTCACTCTATACTAAATGAGATGTCATGAAAAAATGCCTTACAAACCTCTTCCACTGATTGTGATATGAAAGCCAACAACATCAAAATAATAGATCCTGCAAATCGGATCATAATATACAAATAGCTCATCTCCAAAGAACCACTTCAATTGATTTGAATTCCTATGCTGTAGCAAAACCTTCAGCTTTTATGACTGAATTCCTGGTAAAACTTTAATTGCTTGTTATATCTTCCCCTAAATGGTGACTTGAGAATTCTAAAAGCAGCACAGTAACCCCTCATGCTTGAAAATTTTCAAAACATGGTTCAATACAGATTATGGCACTGTCTAGTAAGATGATCATTTCCTTAAAGCCTTTTCATGTCGATGAAGATATTCTCCTAATTATCCAACACAACCCTCCATACCAATCATCTATTTTTGGGCAAAAGAAATTATGGTTAAGAAGGAGACCGGATATGTTTCATTTCCTTTCTTTTCTACAGAAACGAAAACTTTTCCAGTCAACTCAAAAACTCAAGTAACATATCATGCTTGCCTACAAATTTATAAAATCAGAAATTGCAGAAGCAAGACATTTGTCTGGAGATGCTACCACAGTTATCCAACTGTTACTAAAGTGTTGCTCACTGTTCTAAAAGCACTGCCCAACTCAAATCAAGTTCATATTAAACAGATTAATCCAGCTGAAAGAAGACAATTCGAGTGCACATTGCCTCTCTTATATAGAGAGGTTAACAATTGTCTCACCTCATTTAAACGAAATGGTGGCTGTACGAATTCTGGATTCTGTTCCAAAGTTTCTTCCAAGAATTTCTGATACTTTGATAAGGCAAAAAAGTAGTTATCCTCCTTTCTGGGAACACAGGGCTTCAGATGCATAGGACAACAGTTGTTATCCAGCAGATCTTTCTCATCCTAGAAACGTGCAGAGCTAACGACATTATTCTTTGGCTTCCAATAAACTAAAAAGATCATTTCTATTGTTTTCAATGGAAACAATTAGCAAAGGAAATAGCACTAATTGCAATGAAACAGCACCACCATCAGTCGAAATCCATAGATCTTTGACCGAAAACAGAATACCATTGACAATGTAAGGTTGAAGGTCTTACCTTGTACTCTTCACAGTTGACACAATATAGACCCTCGTAATCAGCTCGGTAAATGTCACCATTCTCAAGGACCCTAGAATAGAACTGTTTAACAATTGCTTCATGCTTAGCCTCAGTTGTACGAATGAATTTATCATAAGCTATGTCCAACTGCAGCCAGAAATAGAGAGGAACCATAAAGAATGCAAATCCAGCGTTAGAGCCTTCGCTATCATAAATTCTTTTATAAATAAGAGACAAAATGGTTTGATGACTGGCAATTACATCTTTCCAGAGAGCCTTGTAAGCTTGTGAAACCACGTCACAGTGTTCACTAGGGCTTGAACCACGGGCACTAGCAGCTGTGGCAATCTTCTCGCCGTGTTCATCGGTGCCAGTGATAAATATAACCTTTTTACCCAAGAGCCTCTGCCATCAAAAGGAAAAGTGAAGCAGCGTCATCAAGAAATTCACAACTTTGACGAGAATACAGAACAAGTCACTCCATTGTCAAGACATAGCAATTATTAACAAGAGAAACAAAAAGAAACGTTAGTGTAAATCTTTAATCAGAAGAAACAGAAGTTAGAACCAAGTCAATGTTTATGTAGAAGCAATTCCTGCCCTGGAGTCAATTTTCCAATCCAAACCCAGCTTAAAGAAAAGAAAAATCATATCTTGATGAATAAATTGCATTAGATTACCACCATCTACAGGCAGACTCATTCATTTTCATCAAGGCAAAAGTTCAACCGCAATCAATTGGTACTGTTTATTCGTATCTACTCTGATAAAAGAAACAATCGACTACAGACACGGATTTCTACTTTTAATGACATCAAAAAGAGGATCAAGAAACATGGGTGTTGCCTTAACCGACGGCCATAACGCACAAACATCAAAAAACGATTGTAAAAAAAAAAAGAACTTCGTCAATGAATGACGAACAATGTCTGAAGAGAAAACCTGAAAGCGAGCAATAGCATCAGCAGCAATGGTAGTGTAGGCGCTACCCATGTGAGGAGGGGCATTGACGTAATAAAGCGGTGTCGTGAGGACAAAAGGGTTGGACTCCGAAGCGCCGTTGGTCGACCCAGTACAGCACATAGCTCCATGAGTCGACGACGACGACGAAGAAGAAGAAGAAGAAGAGAAAAGGGTGTGGCGAAATTGGAGACGAGGCTTCGAAATGGAAGGCTTGGAGGTTATGGCATGCCAAGGGTTTACGAACCACACGCTGCAGCTTATCCTCGTCGCCATTGGCGTAGCCCGTGTTGCTCTCAGAGGAGCAGTGGAGGCTTATCGTGAGAGGTTCTTCTACTATCTTGTGTCTGCGTACGAGGAAGAGGAAAGTACTTTGGGTGCTCCTCTTTTATCTACCGGCGGTCTATTGCGATCCATCCACCAATCAAAATCTTTTCTTCATGACTTCTCTAATTTCAAATCCGGTTTAATTAGAGCCAATATATGTCCGTGGAGCTCGAAAAATTATGATTAGAGAATAGAATTCCCAAACACAAAGGCCACAATCAGAGACATAATGCGATGTGATTTCTCGACACAAACATCAAAATCATAGTTTTGATAAAAACTTCAAAACTATGATTTTGGTATATAATTTTGTGTTTATGGAACTTTGAATGTTCACAGGTCTATTTCTTTGACATTTATTTTGTATAGTATGTATCGATATAAATTAATATGGTGGAAATACACATAAATTTATACATGCGCATTGCGCGAGTTAATGGTCTGCTTAGTTTTGAATAGAATTATTCCACTTGAAAATGCAATGGCGTGCAATGTGCGGACACGGAATATCTTTGTTCTTTAGACACGATGTACACTCTTCAGCACGAATTTCTGGCATGTGAAACATCTCGTCTGTATGCATCTAGTAAAGCTCTCCCCATAAGATAACCAATGAAATAATCATAATTACTCGAGTGAAAAATGTTATGATTGTACCTTGACATCTCCGATTAAGCTACCTCAATCAACTCTCTTGGTTTTCCTTTAGAGTTCAGACTCCAAATTCACCTCGCTTGAATTGACGTAAGCTAGTGTTTAAGCATGGAAAGTAATGAGCAATTTGTCTCCATCAAAACCACGGGATTGTTACCTCAATTGTCGGGTGCTGGTCCGGCCATATAACTCGTTTGAGTTAGAACCCCGCTTGAGGTAATGCCCTAGTTTCTACATGACTACGCGGGAGGAGGTGACCTCACGTTCCCGTGAGAGATTTACATGTCGCAACCGGCGCAACGAAGAATGACTCATGCCTTCCTTACTATTATAGAAGAAATTTTGTTCCATCGAAATTGCAAGATGAGACACCTAAGGTGCTATCAATTTTCTTGCTAATTTCTAAGGAATTGGGGTTGAAGTTGTTGACATTGGAAAATTTATCCAAGAAGTCATAAACTTATTGTACGGTGATCAATTCAGTCCTAAAATTTTTAATTTGTCAATTTAGTCATATACCTTTTTACTATTTGCCAACTTAGTTCTTCCGGCCAATTTTACCAAAAACATGGATGATTTTTGCAATTTCTATAAAGTATTCAGAATTCTTCTTTTTTTCATTTATCTTGCTTTTCATATTTCCCTTCACCGGTCACCGATGGCCGAACCTCATCAAGACTGGCCAAATGGATTGCTGGAAATCTGTCAAAAGGTTTAGGAGTAAATTGGCAAATTGAAAAGTAAATAACAAGATTAGGACTTTTAGACAATTATCCCTTTCATATTTGCATACATTATATGGATAAACTTTTATCTACAAAGATTTGATGAACAAGTGCTTCTACTTTCATCCTCATGCTAGATGCAGCTTGTATTAAGACATTATTTATTCAAGTATGTTTAACCTCCTTAACAAAATCCTCTAATTTTTAAACTATAATTTCAATCAAATAATAATAATTGTTTTAATAATAATTGTTATGCCTGGATGAGCCGACAGACGCACCCCCTGCATCTTTTCTAAGAGAGAAGAAACATGCTTAGAGCTGATAATTTGTGTTGTCCGTGTTTGTATTAAAATAGGGATACATGAATATAGCTAATTCTTACACGATACATTTCATCTACGTGTCCAACTGCTTCAACACGAATACATGTCCGATAAAGCGGGTAATAAGACACGATATGACTATCATGGTTACCAAACGTGTCCGTAGTAGACAATATGACTAGTTGTTACATCTAGAGAATGTCATATATTCAGTATTTGATTTTTTTTACTCTGAATATGTTTTTGTTTAACTCTTTGTTCTCTTGAAAATGAGTATTAACGATTGAAAAGAAAGATGACACGCGCTTATCATGTCGTATAACAAGATGACAAGTTCACTTAAGACGCGTCAATTCATGTTTTAACAAGCGGGCTAACTCGAGTAAGGTCCGATTTTTGTCGATGTTGAACCGGGTTTATGCTGAATTCAAACTTGTTTAATTTCCTAACCATGCTTGACCCCAAAAAAAAAAAAAAAAAATTCCTAACCATGCCACATTCCTTTTAGTTAATGTCAAAATCATTTTTTTTTTTTTTTGAACTTTTAACACTAATTGTCATTCGTCTCCCACTTCAGTTTGACTTCAGTCTGCCCCTTGCTTGGAACCCTATCTCGCTCTCTGTCGCCCACGCAGAATCAATCTGACCATTGCCATGGAGGACAAGAAGCACGGCGAGGAGCAGCTGTGCACCCTGGAGAAGCGCGGCAACCTCTTCTTCCTCACCCTCACCGGCGCCGGCGAGCACCGCCTCAACCCCAACCTCATCTCCTCCCTCCGATCCGCCCTCTTCCGCCTTCAATCCGACCCCTCCGCCCTGATCACCACCGCCCACGGCAAGTTCTTCTCCAACGGCTACGACCTCGACTGGGCCCAGTCCTCTGAAGCCCGCTTTCAGCTCATGTCCTCCTCCTTCCGCTCCCTTGTCCACGACCTCATCTGCCTCCCGATGCCGACGATCGCCGCCGTCACCGGCCACGCCTCCGCCGCCGGGATGATGCTCGCCCTCAGCCACGACTATGTGGTCATGCGGCGCGACCGGGGCTTCCTCTACATGAGCGAGATGGACATCGGGCTCGTGATCCCCAACTGGTTCATGGCCCTGATGAGGTCCAAGATCGGCGAGCCGAGGGCCCGGCGCGAGGCCGTGATGAGGGCGGCGAAGCTGACGGCAGAGGACGGGGTGAGGATCGGGGTGGTCGCCTCGGCCCACGACGGGGCGGCGGCGACCGAGCTGGGGGAGACGTTGGTCGCGAGGAAGTGGGAGGGACACGTGTACGGTGGGAATCGGAGGGTGGTGCTGCGGGAGGTGCTGGAGGCCGTCGGATACGATGAGACCGTCGAGGAGGTGGGGGATGAGGCCCGGTCGAAATTGTAGTTGGGGTTGCTCTTTCGGCCCGTTTCGAGTGTTCTTGTGAAATTGTTCGGCCAATTGGGGCCTTAGATGTACAAGATGTTCACATGTTGCAGTATAATAAAGGTGGCCGAAAAGGAGATGAAATCATCCTGTGTGGCACTTGGAAAATGAAAACTTTGCAATTATCATTATATGTCTTTTATATCACACCGACGAGGCTTGCATATTCATAACCTAGAATTTCACCGATCATGAAATCGGCCCAATTCCTTAAAAATTTAATATCTAATTTTGTCTAATTTTGTCCCAATATTTGTTTTTTGGTCTCGTAAGAAAATCATTAACTTTCGCTTCCTATCCAAATCTGATTTCGTTAACTTTCCACCCAATTAAAATCTTATGTATATTTTCGATTTTTTCCCTCCTTCTCCTTCTCCTGCTTCTTCTTAGAATCAACTCAATTTTGTTACTCACCTTCCACCACCACCTCACTCGATGGCAAGGAGGATGAAGCATTTGAGCTCCCTCGCATTGGTGAACATTCACGATGTTGGGTACGCAATGTTGTAATCAGAAAAATTAAGCTGAAATCATAACTCTGAGAAAGCGATACCAACTTTAGTAATGACCAAGTTAATGAATAAATATATTGAATGAATTTTCTTAACAAGTAAGGATGAATGAGTTACAAGCCAAATGTTAATTTGCTTGATTAATACAACATTGAAACACAATTTAATAGGAGGTAGGTCCCCACCTGTCTTGGGCTTTCGACTTTGCCAAGGTCAGCATTTGGTTAAAGAGGTCCCAAAAAGTTTGCTAAACACTCAAAACTTTCCCCAATAGGCTTTGAATGTGTAAAACCCATTGGAAAAGCCTAACCATAAGCTACTCAATCGAATCTCTTTGTTTTCCTGTAGATTACAAATTCACCTTGTTCAATGAACAATTTCTCTCCATCAAAACCATGGGGATCGTTACCCCAATTGATGGGTGCTGCTATGGCCATATAACCAGTGCGAGTTGGTACCCCCTTGAGGCAATGCCCCAATCTCACTTGAGTATGCCGGAGGAGGTGACCTCACGCTCCCGCAAGAGACTTACCTCTCGCAACCAGTGCAAAGAAGAATGACTCATGCCATCCTCATTATTATAGATATCCCTTTTTGTCTCCATCGAAATTTCAAGATGAGGCACATTAAGTGCTATCAATTTCTTGCTTATTTCAAAGGAATTGGGTTTGAAGTTGTTCGTATTGGGAAAATTATCCAAAAAGTCGCAAACATATTGTAAGACGGCCAATTCAGTCTTAAACTTTTCAATTTAGTCAATTTAGTTCTAAACATTTTCACTATTTGCCAATGTAGTCATTTCGGCCAATTTTAGCCGAAGATGTGGACAATTTTTATTTTTATTTTTATAGATATTCTGAATTTTTGTTTTTTTATTTAATTTTCTAACTTCTTTCATTTATCTTGTTTTTTTCTATTTCCCTTTGCCAGTCACCAATGGCTAGACCTCACCGAAATTGGTCGAATGGACTATGTTGAAGATTCGTCAAAAGATTTAGGACTAAATTGACAAATCAAAAAGTTTATGATGCGATTAGGACTTTTTAGATAATTATCCCCATTGCATTCGGATACATCGTATGGACAGACTTTTATCTACAAAGATTTGATTAACAAGTGCTTCTATTTTCATCCTCAAGTTAGATGTAGTTTCTCCAAGTATGATTAGCCTCCTTAACTAAATCCTCTTATTTTTAAACTACGATTTCAACCGGATAATTATAAGTTGTTTTAATAATAGTAGTTATACCCGAATGAGACCACAGATGCACCCTCTTCATCTTTTGTAATAGAAAATGAAACATGCTTCGAGCTGATAATTCGTATTGTGTAGTGTTGATTATGGTGTGTTGGAATGGGGGCACAAGAATATGGCTAATTCATACACGATATGTTTTTATATACGTGTCAAATTGCTTCGATACGAAAAGACTCGACTCGAATATCATGATTATCAAGTGTCATCATTGCATACAATATGACTATTTGTTAAATGTAGAGTGTGTTATATGTTCATTTTTTGTGTGTGTGTCCTATGGCTTTAGTTACTCTAAATATGTTTTTGTTTAACTCTTTGTTCTCTTAATAATGAGTATTACCTTTATAAAACTTTTAACGGTCGAAAAGAATGAGGACAAGTGTTTATCGTGTCGTATAAAAAGATGACAAGTTCACTTAAAGCGTGTCAATCCATGTTTTAACAAGCATGTTAACCAGAGTAAGGTAGGATTTATGTCAATGTCTTAAATAGGTTGACCCGTTTGTAATACGTATAAAGCTGAATTCAAACTTGTTTAATTTCCTCCGCGTGCCACATTTTTTTTGGGTTAATACCATGCAAAATCCCAAACTGGTACACTTGTGACAAATTTATTATAAACTATTTTTTTGATCACAAAAAACTCCAACCCGGTACACATGTGACAAATTTACCCGAAACTATTTTTTTGGCCACAAAAAATCCTATACTGGTACATCTTTGACAAATTTACCATAAACTAATTATTTTGACCATAAAAAATCTCAAACTGGTACACATGTGACAAATTTACCAGCTGTTAGTTTTCATTAAATTGGATTAATACCACGAAAAATTATAAATTAATACACATGTGACAAATAGAGAGTAAAAAATTCAAACGTGTACATTCGATAATTGCCACGTGTCATTTAAATCAGCAATTCGATAATAAAATTTAACGAAAATTAACCGAGAGTAAATTTTTCACAGGTGTACCAGTTTGGGGTAAATTTGTCAAAGGTGTACTAGTTTAGGATTTTTGGTGATTAAAAAAATAGTTTGGGACAAATTTATTACAGATGTAGTTTGAAATTTTAACCTTTTTTTTTTAGTTAATGTCCGAAATCAATTTTTGTTATTTTCGTTTTAATAATTAATAATTATCGTTGGTCTCCCACTTCAGTTGACTTCACTCTGCACATTGCATTGAAAACCCATCTCTCTTTCTCTCTCTCCGACGCAGAATCAATCTGACCATTGTCATGGAGGACAAGAAGCACGGCGAGGAGCAGCTATGCACCCTCGAGAAGCGCGGCAACCTCTTCATCCTCACCCTCACCGGCGCCGGCGAGCACCGCCTCAACCCCAACCTCATCTCCTCCCTTCGATCCGCCCTCTTCCGTCTTCAATCCGACCCCTCCGCCTCCTCCTCCTCCGCCCTGATCACCACCGCCCACGGCAAGTTCTTCTCCAACGGCTACGACCTCAACTGGGCCCAGTCCTCCGAGCCCCGCCTTCAGCTCATGTCCTCCTCCCTCCGCTCCCTCGTCCACGACCTCATCTGCCTCCCGATGCCTACGATCGCCGCCGTCACCGGCCACGCCTCCGCCGCCGGGATGATGCTCGCCCTCTGCCACGACTATGTGGTCATGCGGCGCGACCGGGGCTTCCTCTACATGAGCGAGATGGACATCGGGCTCGTGATCCCCAACTGGTTCATGGCCCTGATGAGGTCCAAGATCGGCGAGCCGAGGGCCCGGCGCGCGGCCGTGATGAGGGCGGCGAAGCTGACGGCAGAGGACGGGGTGAGGATCGGGGTGGTCGACTCGGCCCACGACGGCGCGGAGGCGACGGTGGCGGCGGCGACCGAGCTGGGGGAGGCGTTGGTCGCGAGGAAGTGGGAGGGACACGTGTACGGTGGGAATCGGAGGGTGGTGCTGCGGGAGGTGCTGGAGGCCGTCGGATACGATGAGACCGTCGAGGAGGTGGCGGATAAGGCCCGGTCGAAATTGTAGTTGGGGTTGCTCTTTCGGCCCGTTTCGAGTGTTCTTGTGAAATTGTTCGGCCCGTTGGGCCTTTAGATGTACAAGATGTTTACATGTTGCAGTATAATAAAGGTGGCCGAAAAGGAGATGCAATCATCCTGTGTGGCACTTGGAAAATGAAAACTTTGCAATTATTTGCTTATATTTATACTTTTTGTGTTGTACTTATATATCTCTTTTATGCCAAATCGAGAATTTCACCAATCATGAAATTGATCAAATTCTTTAAAAAATCATCAACTTAAGTCGAATTTCAATTTTGCTTAAGCTTCTTCTTTTTTTGTTCATATCTTAAAAACATAAATCCGACTTTCGTTAACTTTCCATCCATTTAAAATCTAACATGTCAATTCCATGTCATTTTTCTTTTTCGAAGCAGAATTATATATATATATATATATATATATATATATATATATATATATATATATATAATCTATTTTTGCCTTCTTTTTCTTTTTTTTCCGCTTCTTTCTCCTTCTTTTCACTGCCGTTTCGGACAACATCAACTCAGCCCTCGCGTGGGTGAAAGCCACTGCATTCACGGCCGGTCAATGAGATACGGAGACTGGACATTGGAGTCGCGAGATAGAGGGAGGGAGTAAGAGAAGACAGAGAGACGCACCCGGAGGTGACGGCGGGTGGGTTTTAGGTTAAGATTTTTCCAACGAGAGGAGGGAAGATTTGGGTTTTAATTTTCAATTTTGTCCCTTGGAGGCCAAGGTTTTTACTTAACGAGGCGACTACAAGATCTGTCTATTTTTTCAATTCGATGACAGTGTAAATGTACTATATAACCAGGTCATTCCGTTTTATGTTTTGCTCTTTTGTGAGGTGGTGGTGAAGGGATAAATTGATGTTGTTTGTGTTAAAACATATCTTGAGTTTGAGCCCGCGAACGAAGTACGACTTGGAGTTGGCTTCTTATTTCCATGTTTAAGAGCAAAGGTGTTTGTTGGACTTTGACCCAGGAAAGTGGACTTCAAAGAAGAGTGTGGGATTGCTATTGGGTCAAGAGAAAGGAAAGAAACAAAAGTCGGCAAAGTTTTCGAATATATAAACTTCTTGTTTGCTCGTGTTGTTCTGCCGCCGAAGTTGTGGTTTCACTTCGGAGCAGATGTTGATGGTGTGACATCCTCGGGTTGTTTACTCATGAATTACATCGAAGAAAATTAGTGTATGAGCCAAATAATCTTGTGAGTTAGATTTATGAATTCATTTGTGAGCTTTAGAGATTATATCGCGAGAAATTATTGGGCTAAACAATCGTGGGTTAGTAGGTGTACTTGAGGCTGAGAAACACTGAGAGTATTTGAGTGACACGAGTGTGGTTGTAATCTCTGTTGTAACACTTGATTTATAGTGAAATTTGTTATTACTCTCCCCGTGAACGTAGTGTTGGGGTGTGGTTCATACTCCCCAACGACAGGAAAGCACGTGGATCCCGTTTCGACGGGAGTCTCAAGGGGGCAGCACCCCCTGGACACCTGAGGGCTTTTATAGTTTGAGCCAATAATTTTTCATTGGTAGTTTGGGTTTTGAGCCCATGAATAGCTACTGCTATATGTATTCTTTTTCGCTTGTAATTGAGTGATGTAACGAGAGGTGGGATGTGCTAATTATAGTGTAATCTTCTAGTAGACGTAGCCCTAGTTTAAGGGTGAACCAGGATAAAATCTCGTCTCTCGATTTCTCTTTCTCGTTTTACGTTTTACTTCGTTGTGATTGTGCGCCAAATCCTAACACGTAGGTCACCTGACCAAACCACATAAATCTGATAACCGATCTATCTTCTTATTCTATCTATTTTATTATTTGATTGCTTGCTTCTGCATCAGTTTAACGCTAAGTATGCAGCAGAGCCGCGGAGCACGTGGAGGAGGCTGTTGGACCAGATATGGTCGGCGATGGTGTTAAGGCCAAAGACGAACACCTTGACGTCATTGTTATCGGAGGAGGTTCTCGATCTTGAGGTTAGGGTGGAATACGCCGCGGGCGGCGAAGATCAACGGGTGGCAAGGTCCTCGGGAAGGTGGTCCTCGGAGACTTTGGCGAAGAGCCCGCTGCCCTTCGTGCACTCTATGACCACGTAGATCTCAAAACGGACGGCGGGGACCTGAAATATGGAGAGATGAAGGGATCCATGGATAAAAGAAAAAAAGAAGAAGACAAAACATATATGTAATTTTACCGTGGAATTGTCACGTTAGACCATTAATGATAAAATTGGACGGAAAGTTAGCGAGATCAAATTTGGGTAAGAAGTGAAAGCCCATGATTTTTTATGAGACGTAAAAACAAAGTTTGAAATAGAATTGTGACTCAACTAAACTTTGTGATTTCTTCAGGAATTTGGCCGACTATGACTTTATGGAATTGCTCTTTTTTCTACCACGGCCGGCCCCATTTGGCTCTGACTATGTACACGATGGAGACCTCAAACGATAGATTCTCCATAAAAATAGTGCATGGTAACACTTCTGAAAATGAATTTCTGCTCTAGAAGTGCTTCTGGAGCAAAAATCCGTTTGGTTACACAACATTACCTTTTTACTTCTGAAATAAATTTCTACTTTTGAAGTTATTTTTGAGCCAATTCCAGAAGTTAAAAAAAGTTACTTCTCTTTCAAAAGTATAAATCTCTCAACATTAATATCTCTCTCACTTTGACCTCTTTTTATTTTCAGTGTCTCTCTCTCCCAACCACGCTCACCGCCATCGCCACCCACTGCCGCCGACCGCCACCTCGATTACCGCCGACCACCACCCGCCGCCGCCTACCGCCAAACACCGCCCATCGTTGCGACCATTGCCCGCCGCCAACGCCGCCGCCGAGTCGCTATCTCCGGCCGCCGGGGTAAAAAATAAATAAATTTTTTTAAAATGTAAATAAAATTTTTAATAATAAAAATTATTTTTTAAAGGAATTTTTAAAAATTAAAAATGAAGTATAAAATTTTCGGCCGCCGAAAATAAGTTTTCTTAGAAGATTTTGTGTTAATAATGTTCCAGAAGTAGAAATTTTCAATCGTTATCAAACGTTTTTTCCTGATTAGAAATCAACTTCTAGTGCAGAAGTAGAAAAATCAACTTTCGTTCAAAATCAAAAGTAGAAAAATCAACTTCTGGCTATAAATTGATTTCTGAAGCAGAAGTGTTGCCATGCACGCCCTTAAAGTCAAGTTAAACTTACGCTATCTTTGTTTCACTTTTTAGAGGGGTATAAGCGATGAATTTTAAGAAATAGTAATTTATTTTCCTTTAACACTATGTTCCCAAACGAAGTGTAGAATAAAGTCACAAATCTAAAAATAAGAATAGCGTCATCCACAACTCGAGGGTAATGCACGTCATCATACAGTAATCTAGAAAAAGAAATAGAAAGGGTTAATATCACAAAAAATTCAGTACATCAGTGACAAATTTATCTCAAACTATTTTTTTACCAAAAAAAACTCCAATTTGGTACACCGGTAACAAATTTACCTTAAACTATTTTTTGGACAACAAAAATCCTAAACTGGTACACCTGTGACAAATTTATAACAAACTAATTTTTTGACTACCAAAAACTTCAAACTGGTATACTTGTGACAAATTTACTCTCTGTTAGTTTTCGTTAAATTGAGTTAATACCACAAAAAATCCCATTCTGATATACCTGTGACAAATAGAAGGTAAAAATTTCAAACTGGTGCACCTGTTAACTGTCATGTGTCATCCAACTTAGTAATTTAACGGTAAAATTTAATGAAAACTAACGGAGAGTCAATTTGTCGTAAGTGTACCAGTTTGGGATTTTTGATGGTCAAAAAAATAGTTTGGGGAAAACTTATTACAGATGTACCAGTTTGAGGGATTTTGTGGTAAAAAAAAATTGGGGTAAATTTATCACAAATATATCAGTTTGGGATTTTTTATGGTACTAACCCAAATAGAAAAAGCAAATCCTATGCACATCATCATACAATAAGTCACCCAAAGATGCTTTGTAATCCTTAACTCGAATAATCCGTTATGATTCCAAATGAAATCCTATCTTTATAAAGTAAGAAAAATTAGAACATTACATCTAATAGAATTATTTTGCTATATTTAGCAAATGAGTCGTGGTTAGGGGTGAAATGCCACTCCGAACCATACGTGGATGTGTCCGCTCATCCATCTCTTAGAGCGTCGATTTCCAGAGGTTAAGCTGCTTGAATGTGTGGACTTCTTCCAACAATGGGAGGACCCATTTGTCATCCCGAGCATATGGACATCATCGATTTCATCAAATTCGTCTTCACATTCGATTTGCTTAAGATAACGCACGCCTGCGTTGTGTATATTTTTTTTGAAAGATTAAGCAAAATAATCTCATTACAAAAATGTCTGAATAATTTGATGAAGGAAAGTAATTATCGATACAAATTTATATATTTACAAAGGATATGTATAATAATACACGAAAAGATAAAAATATTTCGTTATTGGATAGAGATAGAGTTATTAGCCTATGAATTAACCCTTGAATTTCATATTTGTAAAATAAGTAATTGGGGGGCATTTTGCAATTATTATGGCATATATATTTAGGAGAATATTATTTAATATTAAGTGGTTATTCCTAGATAATAGGAATCCCACTTCCCTTTAGATAATTGATATATAGATTAGAGTATGTTGTTGTTGTTGTTATTTAGAATTTGGACTTTATTGTTGTTAGCTTTTTTAATAGGGTTAACAACACCATGTAAAACTTCAAATTAGTCTACATACGATAAATTTACCTCAAACTAAATTTTTGACTTATAAAAAACCCTAAACTGGTACCTTTGCGACAAATTTTGTCGAAACTATTTTTTTGACCTCTATGAACCCCAAACTGATACACATGTGACAAATTTACCCTATGTTAATTTTCTTTAAACCGAGTTAATACCACAAAAAATTTCAAACTAATACACATGTCACAAACGGAAGGTAAAAACCCTAAATTTGTACACCTGTTAATTGTCAAGCGTCATGTAATTTAACCATTTGAGGGTAAAATGTAATGGAAATTAATTGTTGATAAATTTGCCATAGATGTACCGATTTAGGTTATTTGATGGTCAAAAAATCAGTTTAAGTTAAGTTTGTCATAAATGTATCGATTTGAGTATTTTGTTCTATTAATTATTTTTAATAGTTTTATTTATTTCTTAAAAATAAAGAACCCCGCAAAACCCTATCAGCGCATTTCCTGCTAAACCCCGTGAAAGCGGAAGCACCGAGTTTCAGTTCTTCGCCGGTGTGTCTCTCTGTTTCACTCTCCGATTCTTCTTCTTCTTCTTCATCCACCCGTTGCTTAACATGAAGAACCTGAAGCTGTACTCAGAAGGCACTTTGAATCTCGACCTCCAGTCCGAGGAAGAAGCGATCTTGTTCTCTGCCATCGACATCGAGCGCGACCGATTGTTCTTCGCTTCCTCGGGGAATCGCGTATACACCGCTCACCTCGCTTCTTTTCAGGTAAGGTTGCAAGGGCTTTTCTCGTCCGCTAATGGGACGTAGCGACGAAGTTTCATCGGTTAATGACGAGGAATTAGGCCGGCAAGAAGCCGGGCGCCGAATTCTTTTGTGATCTTTTTGAGTTGGAATGCGAAAATCACCGAGCTATGTAGGTCTCCGAGTCTGTTGTAGCGAGGGGTTTGGAGAGGGAGCTTGTTTTGTTGAAGACAGTGGACGCTTTTCTGTTTATTCTGACTTTTTGCCCTATCTAGTACTTTCACATCTCTTTTCTTGTTCCGAGGAAAAGACTTTGTAAGAGAATTTCAGTAGTTGTGTAATCAATACAATTAACTAATAGAAATGGAAATTATTTATATTTGCCACTGCATTGAGAATTTGAACCTTAATCTCACTGTGATGATGTTATTTATGCATCTTTCTGGTTTCACTTCTTTTTGTTCAATTTAGTGAACTCTTTTTGGGGATCGTAAGTCTATAGCCTTTGAGATTATTGCACGGTCCAAAGGTAGAATTTTGATAATTTTAAAGTATTCTGCATCTGAATTCGAAGTAGTTTGTTATTCTTGACTTTTTCTTTGATAAGGTTGTTAGCTTTGGAATCATAAGTTCTTGAGCCTCCATTTTTTATGTTTTCTAGTAAGGACTTGGTGTTTTCTAGGATAGTTTTTGATTCATGTGAAGGGAATTTGGGCAAACCCAAAATGAGTACATTGAGAACAGAGAAATGAAGTTTACTCTTTTACATTTGTTTTCCCTCTTTATTATTATTATTATTATTATTATTATTATTATTATTATTTTTTCTCTAATCTAAAGTGCTTGTGCCAGAATGACGAAGCATGGACAAGTACCTCTCTACCGGCAGAAGTCGATATAATTGATTTGGAGCCAGGGGACCGCATTACTTCCTTTGATTATCTGATGGAGAAAGAAGCTCTGGTATTGGGTACATTGAATGGACTAATCATTCTACATAGTGTGGACGCACGTACAACGGAAGTTGTGGGTAGAGTGGACGGTGGTGTCTCTTGCATTTCACCCAGTCCCGATGGAGATCTGCTCGGAATAATCGCTGGTTTTGGGCAGCTACTAGTGATGACGCATGATTGGGATTTATTGCATGAAACTACGTTGGAGGATTCTCCTGAAGGGGCTGACGTACGTAAGGACCTTTATCCATTATCCGTGGTCCATTATTAAACTGTTCTGGGCATACTTTAGATATTGGTCTTGTGCAATTCCTTCTAGCAGTATCCTTATTTGTTCTTGGGAAAGCAAAAAATGCACCTGCTTAGTCCTAAACAGTTAATAACTGCTCTTGGACCATGTGAGCAGATGCATTGCTACCTACATACCTCCAAAAAAAAGGAGGCAATAACTTTGCTTTTAATTTTATCATTCTTCTTCTTACTGTGATGCGAGAGAGTAAATGTTTTCTTTTATATATGCTGGACCTTGCTTGATATGATGCAATATCTTTCCCCCTGATTTCAGTTGAACATATCATTTCCTCTGGACAAATGCTTGAAAGTTCAATCTCTTGGCGAGGTGATGGGAAGTACTTTGCAACACTGAGTGAGTCATGTAATTCTCGTCCTTCTCATAAGAGGCTTAAGGTTTGGGAGCGAGACTCGGGGGCAGTACATGCTACTTCTGATATGAAGGCCTTTATTGGTAGTGTCCTGGATTGGATGCCTAGTGGGGCTAAAATTGCTGCTGTTTATGACAGGAAGAAGGAAAATGAGTGTCCACTGTTAGTTTTGTTTGAATGAAATGGGTTGGAGAGAAGCTCATTTAGTATTGATGATCGGATGGATGCGACAGTAGTGATGTTGAAGTGGAATTGCAATTCAGACCTCCTTGTCACCGTTGTCAGATGCGAAAACTATGACTGTTTGGATCTGGTACTGCAGCAATAACCATTGGTATTTAAAACAAGAAATTAGATACCCGAGCCAAGAAGGATTGAAGTTCATGTGGTATCCAACAAAACCGTTGCAGTTGATATGCTGGACTCTGAGTGGCAGGAGCACTACTTACAACTTTTGCTGGAATACAGCTGTCACGGAGAACTCGACAGCATTTGTTGTGGATGGATCTAGGATACATGTAACCCCTCTTTCTATATCTCTTTTGCCACCTCCGATGTACTTATTCAGCTTTAAATTTTCGTCCGCCGTTCGGGATGTTGCTGTTCATTTCAAAAGTTCAAGAAACTTGTTAGCTGTTGGTTTGTCGAATGGTTGTTTGTGTATTCTAGAGCTTCCGCAAATTGATGCTTGGGAAGAACTAGAGGGCAAGGAATACAGTGCTGAAGCTTGTTTATCTGAAACATTATTCAGATCCTTACTACATCTTATCTGGTTGGATTCACACACTCTCCTCAGCGTGTCTCATTATGGTGTCATAAATGGTGAGTACCATGGTCAAAATGGGCTCTCTGGTTACCATCTGGAAGAAATTGAGCTTGTTTGTTCTGAAGATCATGTCCCGAGCTTAATGACATGTTCGGGCTGGCATGCAAAAACTATTCATGGAATTCCTTTGCAAAGACCAGTTATTTCCATTGCTTCAGATCCTGCTAAGCAGTCTTCATCAGTCATCCAGTTTGATGGTGGAAATATGTTCAAATACACATCGAAATCATGTATACAAGGAGGAGCTATGAAACGGTGTGATTTTAACTTTTTGTCATCTTGCCTTTGGACGTGTCTTGTTCCTATTGGTGGCACTTCTTCAGAATCTTTGCCTTTTGGACTTGACGACATGGGAAGGCTACAAGTTAGCGGGAAGATTTTGTGCAATAACTGCAGTAGTTTCTCATTTTACTCAAATCGTGGAGACCAAGTGATCACACACTTGATTTTTGCTACCAAACAAGATCTGCTTTTTGTTGTTGATACTAGCGATATATTACATGGAGATGTGGAGTCAAAGTACGACAACTTTATTCAGGTTGGTAACAAGAGACGGGATCAAGAAAACAGGAAATACAGAAATATATGGGAGAGAGGAGCCAAGATTATCGATGTCTTGCATGGAGATGAAGCTGCAGTTTTACTTCAGACAACTCGAGGAAATCTCGAATGTGTTTACCCTAGAAAGTTGGTTGTAGCTTCTATTGTCAATGCATTGGCTGAGCAGCGTTTTAGAGATGCACTGTATATGGTGAGGCGACATAGAATAGACTTCAATGTTATCATTGACTACTGTGGCTGGCAAACATTTGTCCAACACACTCCAGAATTTGTCAAGGAGGTCAACAATTTGAATCACTTAACTGAGTTCATTTGTGCCATAAAGAAAGAAAATGTTACAGAGAGGCTATACAAAAATTATATAGCTTTGCCTTACACAAACGAGACCAAAGATGAGGAGGCCAGAGAACTGAAGGGCTTTGATCCGTATAACAAGGTCTCTTCAGTCCTCCTTGCGATAAGAACTGCTATTCAAGGACAACTAGCCGAAAGTCCTGCACGAGAGCTTTGCATATTGACCACTTTAGCACGAAGTGATCCTCCTGCTCTCGAGGAAGCTCTTGAGAGAATAAAAGTCATTCGTGAGATGGAATTGTCAGGTGTCAGGTTTTGATGACCCATGAAGAATATCTTTTCCTTCAGCTGAAGAAGCTTTAAAACATCGTCTCCAATTTTTTACAAATATAATCCTGTAAAGGTGTGTAAATTTGTCTTGTCCATTGGTAACCTCCTGGAATTTGAGTTATCAGTTTTCCATTCATCTTTATGTTAATATCTTGTCGAGTGTACTCTCTCTCTCTCTCTCTCTCTCTCTCTCTCTCTCTCTCTCTCTCTCTCTCTCTATGTGCCATAGTATCACTGATGTGAGGTTTTAACCATCTGATATACAGACCATAAAGACCAATGTGATTGGAACTCTGAACATGTTGGGGCTTGCCAAGCGAGTTGGAGCAAGGTTCGTACCTTCAATACCTTTTTTACTGAGGTATCTTCCATTAATTGGCTGCTTTTCTCATTGAATAACTATGGCTGCAGGATTTTGCTGACATCTACCTCAGAGGTGTATGGGGATCCTCTAGTGCATCCTCAAAATGAAAGCTATTGGGGAAATGTCAACCCAATTGGTAAGTCTACTTAACTCATTTACCGACTAGCAGTACCTCTCTTAGCAGGTACAGTTTGTAAAAGATTGGCATGTGCTGATTGGACATCCTTATTTGGCTTCTAGAACTCTATGAAATTCGCGTGAGAAGTCGAAAATCTACTGACATAAATATGCTAAAATCAATTGTTTTGAGAAGTTATGAAATTTTTTTGGAAGTAATGGCACTATGTAGGTGGAAAGGGAAGGCCTGCCAGGCTGTTTATATCCTGTTCGGTCCACTTTTAGACCAGGAGTCAGTATTTGCAGAGACTTCTATCATATTGCTTGTAACTTATTTATACAGCCATTAATTTCCTTCAGGGGTTAGAAGTTGCTACGACGAGGGGAAGCGAGTGGCAGAAACCTTGATGTTTGATTATCACAGGCAACATGGTATAGGTAAAGTGCCTTCTGCTCTATCCTCTTTATATTTGGTTTATGTTAACTTTGTTTTAGCTTTTCTCGTACTAAACTAATTTTACTCCAAGCCAATTTATTCTGTAACAGAGATAAGGGTTGCTAGAATTTTCAATACCTATGGCCCTCGAATGAACATTGATGATGGTCGTGTTGTGAGTAATTTCATAGCCCAAGCTGTGCGGTAAGTTTCTAATGTAATGTCAGAATTTCGTCCGGAGAATCTCAAAGCTGCTCTTTTTGGTGCTGGCCATTTTGTATATGCATTATTCTCATGACCATTTGTTATTTTCATAATCAATTGTACAGCAGTGAGCCGCTGACTGTTCAATCTCCTGGAACACAAACTCGAAGCTTCTGTTATGTTTCTGACATGGTAAAATATTTTTTCCTCTCTCTTCTTCTTTTGTGGGTATTTAGGATGCGGATGATTATCTTTAATTCTGAGTCTGTGGACTGAGCACCTCTTCATCACAACACTGAAGGTTGATGGCCTCATTCGGCTCATGGAAGGAGAGAACACTGGGCCAATTAACATTGGGAATCCAGGTTAATATTAGAGATCCCTGATGCATGAGTCTGGAAATGAATTATTTTCCCTTGGTCCTAATGAGGCTTTTATTCAAACCTTCAGGTGAATTTACAATGATCGAGCTTGCTGAGACTGTTAAGGAGGTATTTTCTCTTTCTCTTGATGCATCATTCGTCAGTCATGACTGCAAGCATTAGGTTGTGATGATGCATACGGTTCCAGATCACTCTGCAAACTGTATTTGGTTTGGTACTTTCACTTCTCATCTGATGCAGTGATTAAATTTTAAGGACAAACACCTTAATACAACCCTGAATAACGATGCTATTTAGTGTGAAAAATTACATAAGCACAGCTCACTTGATGAGATATTATGGATGGCACTGTAGGGAAGTGTTTTTGTTTTAAAGGACGGCAGCCCTATTTAATCATTGCACATGGACATAAACCGTAGAAGTACATCAGAAACAACCAGACATATATACAAACAACAACATGACATGACTGCAATGTGACAATGTAGCTCATTAATCCTGATGTGGAGATCACCATGGTGGAGAACACCCCCGATGATCCTCGTCAGAGGAAGCCGGACATCACAAAAGCCAAGGAGTTGCTCGGATGGGAACCCAAGGTCAAGCTGCGAGATGGCCTTCCGCTGATGGAGGATGATTTCCGACAGAGGCTCAGTAAACCCAGAAAGAATTGAACCTTTTTGGCTGAAATAATGGAAGTTCATGGGCGAAATGTGAAAGACAAAACGAAATGCAAATTCTCCGGCTGGCTTCAACACCCTTAATTTGGTCATGCATTTTATAGAACAGGTATCATTGCTAGGTGGTTAATCTGTGTGGGGACGATATGAGGGGAAGGTGTCCTTTATATTACTCTTTGTTTTCGGTTGGAACTGAAAGGTCCCATGAGGCACTAGCTTCAGTTCGGCAAAATGAAAAGAGCTTCTTGTATCCAGTTCTGAGATTATTTGCCTGCACCAGTTTGTCCTTGTCTTCAGCAATACTAGGGTTCGTTTTAATTGCAAGTTTCCAATTTGCATCGGCAAAAGTCAAATGCTTTCATGCAAGTGTTTCCGGTTTCGATTTACAATTCGATTTATGATTCGTTTGTACAATATTAATGTAATATTAATGTTCAATAACAGAAGTGTTCTATTGTCGTCTTAGATCTCAAGAGCACACTTAAATTTGCTGTTTTTCCTTTTATTTTTTGGCGGTAAGCTTCTGAAAAAGCAGAAATAGCATCAGCTGAAGAAACTTTAATGTGAAGTTTGCTCACTCTGTTCACTTATCGGGGTTGAATGGAAATCAAATCGAAGACCCTTAAAAGAGATTTTATGACATTACACGACCAATCGTCACATAGCATAAATAGTTATGCAACTTATTCAACTCTGCTTGCCGTGGCGTGGCCAAGTCCTTATGTAGTTCTACCATTTTTCCCGCACACGCCTCGTTGCTTACATTACAAGAAACTGCTGTCTTTCGACCAGATGCCTTTATGAGGTAGTAGAGTACTGTAAAACAGATTGCACTTATCTCACAATGAGTGTGAAAAATGATCTAATTTAAAATGCCGCCGCGAGCAAGATTATGCCCATCTGCTTGGTGTTCTCTAAGGTCGTTCACTCCTGAGTTGGGGTTCCTCTATGTTGCTCCACTTCCTGCCCAACTTTAGCACTCGCATCCTCTTCGATTTTGTTCTCTATCCTTGCAAAAATTGGTTTGGGTTGCACCATGACTGAACCGCCCTTCAATCCGCCCCACCTCGTATCACTCTAATACACAAGGAAAAAACCACCAAAGAAAGGTTCGATGAGCGGAGATAATCGGGTACCAAATCCATGTATGAGGCAAAAGGATAGCTGTGTCAGAGAGAAGAGAGACAGAGAGACCCAAGTTGTGGCATTGAATTGATCTGCTGAGTAGCCCAGTTGCTCATATATTCTGAGACATAACCTTGGAGTAACAGGAGATAATGCAACAGCGATGATCCTCATTGCTTCCAGCACGATTACCAGATCCTGATTAGGGATAAGAATGTCAAAGCTTACATTCATAAAAAAGTTGGATCAATACCTTAACTGAACATGAGGTATGAACAGTGTAAGTTGCTTTAAAAAAAATGGATAGAGTGAATCATGAATTGTTTTAACCTAAAAAGGGGAGATTTTCCAGCGATCAATCATATTGGCGAGGTCCTCAATCCAGCAACTCGACAAGAATCTTATCTTTCCGAGATCAATTGTTAGGTTACTACTTCAAATTCTCCCAAGGAGTTCAAGTATTGGAACAAAGAATTGCATGGTTAATGCAGCCATAATGGGAATGAGAGACCGAAAAGGATAAACCTTTGCTGCAGCTTCTGAAGCAGCACCCCCTTGCTTAAATAGAGACCACGGTGCACGTTCATCAATATAGGAGTTCCCAGAATTTCCGATTTCTAGAACCGCTTCACATGCTGTGGAAAGTGATAGGTTGTCATAATGAATTCGAGCCTTTTCGACCTACAAAACATAACAAGCAACGGTAGAACAAAAGCAGCGTTAAATAGCAAATTCATGTAAGCTGACCGCGACAGAAAAATTGATAGACTTTTACTAATGTAAGCACTGAAGAGAAAAAGTAATCATGCAAGTTCTCATGACGCAAATGAAATACAGCAACCAAAAGAGGGCATTTTCTTTATAATTTATTAAAAGACCAGATGTCATTTAGGAGATAAACCAAATGACCATTTGGTGATCCCGCTTTAAACTTCAGTCCCATATCAAAACAGATAAATGGGTATCATGAGCAATGTTTACCCTAGCATGAATTTATAAAGTATGAAATAAAATTTCAGCTTGGCCAGAGGAAGCAAAGGTCTTTGATTGAAAAACAAACAGAACAGTACAATGTTGGAGAAAGTGTGATAGTTCACAAATACATTTGTCCAAGGAGTCTCATGGCACGATTTGATAATGCCATAAAATACAAATGAAACACAAGCATTACCAGCATCTCCACTGTGTCCTTGAATGCATTTCCTTCAGCAGCAACGGCTGAATCCACCACCAATGTGGATTTGCAGTTCTTTCTCAGAAGCCCAAGCGTGCGGTTCAGGAGATTACCTGCAGAACAGAAGTTAGGAGGTATGGGCAACTTATTAATGTATGCTAAACAATAATGCCCAGTATTAGGCTTACCAATAGTATTGGCAAGATGTGCATTGACGGTATTAATAAAACGATCCTCAGAATAGTCACCATCACTGCCAAATTCCACCTCTCTGATGAAGAAGTACCTGACAGCATCACACCCAAATCTATGAACCAAATCATTTGGTTCAAGAGTATTTCCAAGTGACTTCCCCATCTTCACGCCGTCCTAAAAGTTAAAATAAACTGCATGAAATAAAAATTAGGTATAACAGACGACAAACAGGTTCGTCAAAGCCAGCACAACTTAATTAGATGCAACCCCACCACCGACACAACATTCACCGCAACTCTCCTACTGCCACACCCCAATCCAAAAAAAAGAAAATGAAGCAACAAAACAAAGAGAAAAACATACAACTTAAAAAAAAAAAAAAAAAGTCGAGCAAAATCATGAGATGACCACATATGGCTGCTTCAGCATAAGGAATCGATAAACCAGATCGATAAAGAAAACAATGTAAACCTCATGGTTTGGCTACCTTTGTCAGGAATCCATGGCCAAATACTTTTTTTGGAAGACTTAAACCAGCAGACATCAGCATAGCTGGCCAATAAACTGCATGGAAACGTAATATATCCTGTGAAGAACAAGAGGAAACCATATATGTCATCGCAGCCAAAATTAGTACAACAAATAGGAGCAGAAGCCACCCATTCATTCTATAGAAGCAAAAGGAATACAACTAAGAAAAGAACATGATAAGTCAAAACTAAGAAATCACCCATTTAGTTGAATGTAATTCAAGTCAAGACTTCAGTATCTATTTTCCAAATATTTACAAGCCGAAAAAAGTTAAGGAATTCATGTAGCCCTATTTAGCAACTAAAGGCTTGGCTGAGGTTGAGTAAGACTAAACATCAACCTTACATCAAGTTAAGAAGCACAGCACTACAATGCCATTATGGTCAGCTAAAGATACATTTATTGAAGGGTAAATGAGAGGGTATAGTTCTTGGCCCAACAGACTGAAACCCTATATTGGCTATCACAGTTCACCTGTGTCTAGTATAGCATATTAGGCACAGTGACAATGTGAGATGCCAAGAAGAAGATACAGGTCTTTCATTCTTTATGTATATGAATGAGCACATGGGTGACGTATTAGAGAGAAAATGGCCATTAATCACCATGAGCAAAAGTGCGGGCATCATGGTAGGAGAATTATTTGATTAAACAATCCCCAAGTCAACAAAATTGCTGGCAAACAAAGACCAGAAAAACTTTTGTCTTTTGTGCTTAGGGGAGATGCATCATTAGAATCTACTAATACTCATAAGAAAATATTTCTTATCTTTGGCTAAAAATCCCTGGAGATAAGGTCCTCTTACATCCAATAGTTAGAGCTAAAAGCAATTCAATGGAGAGGAAGTAAAATGCTTCGGAGTTTTTTGAGTGGGGATGAATCCAGTAGAAATATGGAGGGCACGAAACGAAAAAACGAAAGCATAGAGAACTACCTACTTAGATATCTAAAAGTTTCACAATAGTTTAATAAAGGACATTGAACTTCCTCACAATTTGTAAACTGGGGACAAAATTCAGTAAACAGAGAACAAGAAAAAAAAATTAAAAGGAGCACACTTCAGAGCAATGGTTCGGCTTACCTTGCCTATTAGATGTAGTGAAGCAGGCCAGCCCACAGAAACAGTATCCAGCAAATCTGGTTGCTCATTTTCCCCTGATAATGCAGATATATAACTATTCGAAGGTAAAAAAGGTGGTGATTAACATAGTGTCAATAATGCCCAATTGCTCACCTAGCAAAGTAAATAGAGTCAATGGATGCTTAAGATGCATTCCAAGTGTGACAACGAACATTATGCTCGTACTTTTCACATGAATTGATTGATCCTACTGCGTTCTACTTGCAGTAGCAATTTCTAGGTTTTTTACGGATATAAACAAAAGTACACAGCGGACTAATTTAATGGAAAGTTAATTGGCGCAGGACCAAAAATCTTCTCAGCAGTTGTCTCTATAGCCTTGTGCTTGAGTGCATTGTGAAAGTATGTCAGCATGGCACTAACATCTTAACTTTTGATAAGGACAATGAGACAAACAGAATTAATTATGCTTGCTATTATGAGGACAAAAACACATTTCTTAGGTATAAAACTCATTCAGCCAGATGAAAGATACTTACCCCAGTAAAGCATCAAACCAGACATAGATAGTTTGCTTTTTGTCATTAGGAACTGGAATACCCCAATCAACTGATGCTCGAGAAATGGAAAAATCTTTTAAACTTCTAATCCAACGTTGTACCTACAAAGAAGTTGGAATAAATGAGGTTCAGTGGATTGATATTAAAGGAAAAAGTAGTAGCTAATTGTAAAACTATAAAAAAACAATTGTACTTTTTAATTTGCACTCAAAAGGAGCTACATTTGAGTTCCTAGAATGGTTATAATCGATGTTGATGATTCTTGACCTCGAAATAGATGCTCAATTATATATTCACCTTTATTAGTAGAATAAGAAGGCTTTACAGATAATATGAACCGAACCACCTTATTCATGTCAATTGAACAAGCAATGTGATTGTACCATCCATAATTTAATGAGTGTCATTAAAACCCCATATTGTTCATAGTGGTCTATCGCTCATATCAACTATTGACCCACCAGTAGCATATGACTCTCAGCTTCATTCTATCCTAAATGAGATGGCATGAAAAAATGCCTTACAAACCTCTTCACTGATTGTGATATGGAAGCCAACAACAATAAACTAATAGATCCTGCAAATTGGATCATAATATGCAAATAGCTCATCTCCGAAGAACCACTTCAATTGATTTGAATTCCTATGCTGTAGCAAAACTTTCAGCTTTTATGACTGAATTCCTGATAAGACTTTAATTGCTTATTATATCTTCCACTAAATGGTGACTTGAGAATTCTAAAAGCAGCACAGTAACCCTTAAAGCCTGTCTAGTAAGATGATCATTTCCTTAAAGCCTTTTCATGTCAATGAAGATATTCTCCTAATTATCCAACACACCCTCAATACCAATCTTCTATTATTGGAGAAACGAAATTATGGTTAATAAGGAGACCGGATATGTTTCATTTCCTTTCTTCTCTGCAGAAACGAAAACTTTTCCAGTCAACTCAAAAACTCAAGTAACATATCATGCTTGCCTACAAATTTATAAAATCAGAAATTGCAGAAGCAAGACATTTGTCTGGAGATGCTACCACAGTTATCCAACTGTTATTAAAGCGTTGCTCACTGTTCTAAAAGCACTGCCCAACTCAAATCAAGTTCATATTAAACAGATTAATCCAGCTGAAAGAAGACAATTCGAGTGCACATTGCCTCTCTTATATAGAGAGGTTAAAAATTGTCTCACCTCATTTAAACGAAATGGTGGCTGTACGAATTCTGGATTCTGTTCCAAAGTTTCTTCCAAGAATTTCTGATACTTTGATAAGGCAAAAAAGTAGTTATCCTCCTTTCTGGGAACACAGGGCTTCAGATGCATAGGACAACAGTTGTTATCCAGCAGATCTTTCTCATCCTAGAAAAATGCAGAGCTAACGACATTATTCTACGGTTTCCAATAGACTAAGATCATTTCTATTGTTTTCAATGGAAACAATTAGCAAAGGTAATAGCAATAATTGCAATGAAACAGTACCACCATCAGTCAAAATCCATAGATCTTTGACCGAAAACAGAATACGATTGACAATGTAAGGTTGAAGGTCTTACCTTGTACTCTTCACAGTTGACACAATATAGACCCTCGTAATCAACTCGGTAAATGTCACCATTCTCAAGGACCCTAGAATAGAACTGTTTAACAATTGCTTCATGCTTAGCATCAGTTGTACGAATGAATTTATCATAAGTTATGTCCAACTGCAGCCAGAAATAGGGAGGAACCATAAGGAATGCAAATCCAGCGTTAGAGCCTGCGCTATCATAAATTCTTTCATAAATAAGAGACGAAATGGTTTGATGATTGGCAATTACATCTTTCCAGAGAGCCTTGTAAGCTTGTGAAACCACGTCACAGTGTTCACTAGGGCTTGAACCATGGGCACTAGCAGCTGTGGCAATCTTCTCACCGTGTTCATCGGTGCCAGTGATAAATATAACCTTTTTACCCAAGAGCCTCTGTCATCAAAAGGAAAAGTGAAGCAGCGTCATCAAGAAATTCACAACTTTGACGAGAATACAGAACAAGTCACTCCATTGTCAAGGCAGAGCAATTATTAACTAGAGAAACAAAGAGAAATATAAGTGTAAGCCTTTTAATCGGAAGAAACAGAAGTTAGAACCAAGTCCATGTTTATGTATAAGCAACTCCTGCAGCCAATTTTCCAATCCAAACCCAGCTTGAACAAAAGAAAAGTCCAATCTTGATGAATAAATTGCATTAGATTACCACGAACCACCAATGTTAAAGGACGACTTATGAAGTTATAGCTTTGTCTGGGGAACAAAATTCATCCCCACCAGCTACAGGCGGACTCATTCATTTTCATCAAGGCAAAAGTTCAACCACAATCAACTGGTACTCTTTATTCGTACCTACTCTGATAAAAGAAACAATCGACTACTGACACTGATTTCTACTGTAAATGACATCAAAAAGAGGATCAAGAAACATGGGTTTTTGCCTTTACCGACGCCCATAACTCACAAACACCAAAAAACGATGAAAAAAAAAAAGAATCTCGTCAATCAATGACGAACAATGTCTGAAGACAAAACCTGAAAGCGAGCAATAGCATCAGCAGCAATGGTAGTGTAGGCGCAGCCCATGTGAGGAGGGGCATTGACGTAATAAAGCGGTGTCGTGAGGACAAAAGGGTTGGACTCCGAAGCGCCGTTGGTCGACCCAGTACAGCACATAGCTCCATGAGTCGACGACGATGACGAAGAAGAAGAAGAAGAAGAGAAAAGGGTGTGGCGAAATTGGAGACGAGGCTTCGAAATGGAAGGCTTGGAGGTTATGGCATGCCAAGGGTTTACGAACCACACGCTGCAGCTTATCCTCGTCGCCATTGGCGTAGCCTCTTTTGCTCTCAGAGGAGCAGTGGAGGCTTATCGTGAGAGGTCCTTCTACGATCTTGTGTCTGCGTACGAGGTAAGAGAAAAGTACTTCGGGTGCTCCTCTGTTTTCTCCCGGCAGTCTATTGCGATCTATCCACCAATCAAAATCTTTTCTTCATGACTTCTCTAATTTCAAATGCGGTTTAATTAGAGCCAATATATGTCCGTGGAGCTCGAAAAATTATGATTAGAGAATAGAATTCCCAAACATAAAGGCCACAATCAGAGACATAATGCGATGTGATTACTCGACACAAACATTGTTGTTCGAGGTTCTGTGTATATCATGTGTTTAACGGGCTTCGATACATATGTCGTTTTCGGCTAATTTGACTTGCATATGAGAAACTTGATTAGAGAATTCTGCATAAATTCAAGAACCATTTATCTAGACTATTAAGTGCTCTTGTATCTAGAAAAAAAAATTGATATTAAACAAAAGTAGGGTCACAATATTTCCACCTCTTATTGGAAATTCTAGTGTCTTTTTGTAATTCTCGTTACTCATGTGTTTACTTGGAACATTTTTACTGTCTTCTCTTTATTTACATATAATATTTTTCCTAAAATAACACATGCGAAGTCGCAGTAGATTTATTTTTTTTATATTTTTTTTTGTCTCTCATGGATTTTTTCAAAAGAGAAATGATTATGTGACTATCTTTACTACTATAGGCCACAAAAAAATAATAATAAATAATTAAAAATTATTATGAGTTCTACTGCTTCAAGAATTTATGGCTCATAATTATTTTCGCAGTCGCTCAAAAACTATTATGCCAGCAAAACTCTTTTCTAAATATATGGACTTTTTGTATTTCATATTTCGATATTTCCCAATTTTCTTTCACAATTAACTCAAATTTTTTCAATAAATTAAATGTTATTCAACCCTTGATTTTCATATCTCTTTTTTTTTTTTTTTTGCGAAAACTAATCTTGGAATTACATGTAGGTAGGAGCTATAGTCTTTGCTCTTAGATGATTGAGCATATTAGATATTTAACATTTTGTTGGGTTCTTTTCTATATTTTAGGGTCTGTTTGGTAACAATTTTATTCTTCGGAATAATTTTTTAGCAGAAATAATTTTTTTTATTCTATTCCCAGAAACAGTTTCTAAGGAGAAGAATGAGTTTAGTAACTACACAAAATTTTTATTTCTGAAATAAAAAATGAACAAAAATGCGGTTTGTATGATCCTAAAAATTTCTATTCCCAACTTTTTTTATCTACTTATAAAAATGTTAGTAGAGGTGATAGAGGCGATCGGCGGCGATGGAGAACAGCGGCCGACGGTGGTGGTGACGGTGACCGGCATCGGCGGCGAAGACCAGTGGTGGATTTGTGGTTGTAAAGATGAGCATTAAGTTACACTGAGTTTGTTTTTCTAAAATGATATTGTTTCTCTTTTTGTTCCCAAGAACACAGAAGTTGCTTTTCTTTTTACTTCTTATTTCTGTTCTGAATCTATTCTAAGGAACAATTTCTGTTCTGGAGACCAGAAAAATTAACTAATGTTACCAAACAGATTTATATTCTTTTTCTGTTCTCGAAACAAAAGAACAAAAAAATAGGGAATCATAAAATTTACCAAACAGGCCCTTAGTTACCATTTGAGACAGTACTAATGTATTAGCAAAAGGATATGGATAAGTGCATTGGAAGTCCTAAAACTTTTCGCGAAAATGCAATTGAGTCCTAAAACCTTCAAAAAGTTTCATCGAGTCCTAAAACTTATCACCAAAGTGCAATTGAATCCAAAAAAATTCAAAAGAGCAATCGAGTCCTAAAACTTCTTTAAGTATGTGCAATAAAGTCCCAAAACTCATCAAATTTGTTCAATCAAATCCTAAAAATTGTCAACATTTTCTTGTTATTAAGTTGAACGGAGTTAATGGAAGGACTTGATTGCACCAACTTGACAAATTTTAAGACTTGATTGCATTTTTTGAAAGTTTTAGGACTCAATTGCACTTAACTGGTTTTGTGACTGAATTTTCCTTTTTAAAAGTTTTAGAACTTAATTACACTTTTGTGACAAGTTTGAAGATTTTCAATACACTTATCACCGGAAAGATATGATCAACAAAAGGCCGATGGTAATCACCCATATATCTATTGCAGGCTTTTAGGGCGCGAATAAAAATCATTCTCTTTTCGGAGTCTATTTCTAGCAAGAAATAGAAAATCTATTTCTATTCCCTAGACGAATTTCTAAGCAGAGACATGCATTTGACAACGATACAAAATTTTTAATCTAGGAACAGAAATTCGTTTGATAACATCATACAATTTCTATGGTTGGGCGACTGGCGGACCAGAGATCGGTGGACAGCGGCCGGAGACCGGTGGATGGCGATCGGCCACCGTTTGACGGAGACTGGCAGACGGCAATCGGCGGATGGCGAATTGCGGTCGGCAGTAAGGACGTGAGAGAGGCAACCGACGAATGGCTACCGGCAGGCGACAAGCGACAGACGACGGGTGGCAAGGACGCAAGAGAGAGGGAGACCACATCCGAGAGAGATGAAGTGAGCAATGAGAAGAATTCTTATTTTTATTTTTGTTCCAAAAATAAAAATAAAAATGTAGAAAAGATCTACTTCTCATTTCTGTTTCAAACCTATTTCTAGGTCAAAAAATTGTCTCGAAAATAGAAAAATGAAATTGCGTTATTAACGGATTTCTATTCTAAACTTGTTCTCCGGAACAGAAAAATAGAACTGTTGTCATGCGCGCAAAAGGTCGAGTTTCTTCTTCTTCTTTTTGTTGCACTATATGTTTGTTAGTAGGAGATTCTTATTTTCTTTATTCGGTTAACCACTATTTTTTTTTAAACTACGATGGTGATCGACAATAGCGAATAAAGCCGTATTTTCTCTTTTCTACTGAAAAAAACAATGAAATGGGTTTATACTTCTTCTAGAATTACTATGGAACCTTATGTTCTCGCACAACCAAGATCTTACAACTGTGATTTCATAACAAATATACTATAATGTGATGTATATACGTAAATCACAGTTTTGAGGGAAATTTTCAAATAAGGACCTGAAGTAGACCTTGTTTCAATAAGAGTCTAAAATGCCCTCCTTGTTTGAAAGAAAAGCCTGACCAAGGGTATTTTCGTCATTTACATTTTCTGAATTTTTTATTTCCTTTTTTTGTTTTATTTTTTTATTTTTTTCCTTCCTTTTCTCTTTTCGCCGGTGGCCTCAGAAAATGTAAATGACGAAAATACCCTTGGTGAGGCTTTCTTTGAAACAACGAAGGCATTTCATACCATTATTTGAAATAAGGTCCACTTCAGGCCCTTAATTGAAAAAATAAGATCACTTCAGGTCCTTATTTGAAACTTTTCCTAGTTTTGATAAATAAATAAAAAAAACTTCAAAACTATGATTTAGGTATATATTTTTGTGTTTATGGAACTTTGAATGTTAACAGGTCTATTTCTTTGACATTTAATTTGTATAGTATGTATCGATATAAATTAATATGGTGGAAATACACATAAATTTATACATGCGCATTGCGCGAGTTAATGGTCTGCTTAGTTTTGAATAGAATTATTCCACTTGAAAATGCAATGGCGTGCAATGTGCGGACACGGAATATCTTTGTTCTTTAGACACGATGCACACTCTTCAGCACGAATTTCTGGCATGTGAAACATCTCGTCTGTATGCATCTAGTAAAGCTCTCCCCATAAGATAACCAATGAAATAATCATAATTACTCGAGTGAAAAATGTTATGATTTTACCTTGACATCTCCGATTAAGCTACCTCAATCAACTCTCTTGGTTTTCCTTTAGAGTTTAGACTCCAAATTCACCTTGCTTGAATTGACGCAAGCTAGTGTTTAAGCATGGAAAGTAATGAGCAATTTGTCTCCATCAAAACCACGGGATTGTTACCTCAATTGTCGGGTGCTGGTCCGGCCATATAACTCGTTTGAGTTAGAACCCCGCTTGAGGTAATGCCCCAGTTTCTACCTGACTACGCGGGGGGAGGTGACCTCACGCTCCCGTGAGAGATTTACATGTAGCAACCGGCGCAAGGAAGAATGACTCGTGCCTTCCTTACTATTATAGAAGAAATTTTGTTCCATCGAAATTGCAAGATGAGACACCTAAGGTGCTATCAATTTTCTTGCTAATTTCTAAGGAATTGGGGTTGAAGTTGTTGACATTGGAAAAATTATCCAAGAAGTCATAAACCTATTGTACGGTGATCAATTCAGTCCTAAACTTTTTAATTTGTCAATTTAGTCATATACCTTTTTACTATTTGCCAACATAGTTCTTCCGGCCAATTTTACCAAAAACATGGATGATTTTTGCAATTTCTATAAAGTATTCAGAATTCCTTTTTTTTTCATTTACTTTTCAAACTTTTTTCATTTATCTTGTTTTTCATATTTCCCTTCACCGGTCACCGATGGCCGAACCTCATCAAGACTGGCCAAATGGATTGCTGGAAATCTATCAAAAGGTTGGGGAGTAAATTGGCAAATTGAAAAGTAAATAACAAGATTAGGACTTTTAGACAATTATCGCTTTCATATTTGCATACATTATATGGATAGACTTTTATCTACAAAGATTTGATGAACAAGTGCTTCTACTTTCATCCTCATGTTAGATGCAGCTTGTATTAAGACATTATTTATTCAAGTATGTTTAACCTCCTTAACAAAATCCTCTAATTTTTAAACTATAATTTCAATCAAATAATAATAGTTGTTTTAATAATAATTGTTATGCCTGGATGAGCCGACATACGCACCCCCTGCATCTTTTCTAAGAGAGAAGAAACATGCTTAGAGCTGATAATTTGTGTTGTCCGTGTTTGTATTAAAATAGGGATACATGAATATAGCTAATTCTTACACGATACATTTCATCTACGTGTCCAACTGCTTCGACACGAATACATGTCCCATAAAGCGGGTAATAAGACACGATACGACTATCATGGTTACCAAACGTGTCCGCAGTAGACAATATGACTAATTGTTACATCTAGAGAATGTCATATATTCAGTATTTGATTTTTTTTACTCTGAATATGTTTTTGTTTAACCCTTTGTTCTCTTGAAAATGAGTATTAACGATTGAAAAGAATGATGACACGCGCTTATCATGTCGTATAACAAGATGACAAGTTCACTTAAGACGCGTCAATTCATGTTTTAACAAGCGGGCTAACTTGAGCAAGGTCCGATTTTTGTCGATGTTGAACCGGGTTTATGCTGAATTCAAACTTGTTTAATTTCCTAACCATGCTTGACCCCAAAAAAAAAAAAAAAATTCCTAACCATGCCACATTCCTTTTAGTTAATGTCGAAATCATTTTTTTTTTTTGAACTTTTAACACTAATTGTCATTCGTCTCCCACTTCAGTTTGACTTCAGTCTGCCCCTTGCTTGGAACCCTATCTCGCTCTCTGTCGCCCACGCAGAATCAATCTGACCATTGCCATGGAGGACAAGAAGCACGGCGAGGAGCAGCTATGCACCCTCGAGAAGCGCGGCAACCTCTTCTTCCTCACCCTCACCGGCGCCGGCGAGCACCGCCTCAACCCCAACCTCATCTCCTCCCTCCGCCTCCTCCTCCTCCGCCCTGATCACCGCCCACGGCAAGTTCTTCTCCAACGGCTACGACCTCGACTGGGCCCAGTCCTCTGAAGCCCGCTTTCAGCTCATGTCCTCCTCCTTCCGCTCCCTCGTCCACGACCTCATCTGCCTCCCGATGCCGACCATCGCCGCCGTCACCGGCCACGCCTCCGCCGCCGGGATGATGCTCGCCCTCAGCCACGACTATGTGGTCATGCGGCGCGACCGGGGCTTCCTCTACATGAGCGAGATGGACATCGGGCTCGTGATCCCCAACTGGTTCATGGCCCTGATGAGGTCCAAGATCGGCGAGCCGAGGGCCCGGCGCGAGGCCGTGATGAGGGCGGCGAAGCTGACGGCGGAGGACGGGGTGAGGATCGGGGTGGTCGACTCGGCCCACGACGGTGCGGAGGCGACGGTGGCGGCGGCGACCGAGCTGGGGGAGACGTTGGTAGCGAGGAAGTGGGAGGGACACGTGTACGGTGGGAATCGGAGAGTGGTGCTGCGGGAGGTGCTGGAGGCCGTCGGATACGATGAGACCGTCGAGGAGGTGGCGGATAAGGCCCGGTCGAAATTGTAGTTGGGGTTGCTCTTTCGGCCCGTTTCGAGTGTTCTTGTGAAATTGTTCGGCCCGTTGGGCCTTTAGATGTACAAGATGTTTACATGTTGCAGTATAATAAAGGTAGCCGAAAAGGAGATGAAATCATCCTGTGTGGCACTTGAAAAATGAAAACTTTGCAATTATCGTTATATGTCTTTTATATCACACCGACGAGGCTTGCATATTCATAACCTAGAATTTCACCGATCATGAAATCGGCCCAATTCCTTAAAAATTTAATATCTAATTTTGTCCCAATATTTGTTTTTCGGTCTCGTAAGAAAATCATTAACTTTCGCTTCCTATCCAAATCTGATTTCGTTAACTTTCCACCCAATTAAAATCTTATGTATATTTTCGATTTTTTCCTCTCTTCTTCTTCTTCTTCTTCTTCTTCTTCTTCACTTCCGCTTTGGACAAAAATAGAATCAACTCAATTTTGTTACTCACCTTCCACCACCACCTCACTCGATGGCAAGGAGCATGAAGCATTTGAGCTCCCTCGCATTGGTGAACATTCACGGTGTTGGGTACGCAATGTTGTAATCAGAAAAATTAAGCTGAAATCATAACTCTGAGAAAGCGATACCAACTTTCGTAATGACCAAGTTAATGAATAAATATATTGAATGAATTTTCTTAACAAGTAAGGATGAATGAGTTACAAGCCAAATGTAAATTTGCTTGATTAATACAACATTGAAACATAATTTAATAGGAGGTAGGTCCCCACCTGTCTTGGGCTTTCGACTTTGCCAAGGTCAGCATTTGGTTAAAGAGGTCCCAAAAAAGTTTGCTAAACACTCAAAACTTTCCCCAATAGGCTTTGAATGTGTAAAACCCATTGGAAAAGCCTAACCATAAGCTACTCAATCGAATCTCTTTGTTTTCCTGTAGATTACAAATTCACCTTGTTCAATGAACAATTTCTCTCCATCAAAACCATGGGGATCATTACCTCAATTGATGGGTGCTGCTATGGCCATATAACCAGTGCGAGTTGGTACCCCCTTGAGGCAATGCCCCAATCTCACTTGAGTATGCCGAAGGAGGTGACCTCACGCTCCCGCAAGAGACTTACCTGTCGCAACCAGTGCAAAGAAGAATGACTCATGCCATCCTCATTATTATAGATATCCCTTTTTGTCTCCATCGAAATTTCAAGATGAGGCACCTTAAGTGCTATCAATTTCTTGCTTATTTCAAAGGAATTGGGTTTGAAGTTGTTCGTATTGGGAAAATTATCCAAAAAGTCGCAAACATATTGTAAGACGGCCAATTCAGTCCTAAACTTTTCAATTTAGTCAATTTAGTTCTAAACATTTTCGCTATTTGCCAATGTAGTCATTTCGGCCAATTTTAGCCGAAGATGTGGACAATTTTTATTTTTATTTTTATAGATATTCTGAATTTTTTTTATATTTAATTTTCTAACTTCTTTCATTTATCTTGTTTTTTTCTATTTCCCTTTGCCAGTCACCAATGGTTGGACCTCACCGAAATTGGTCGAATGGACTATGTTAATGATTCGTCAAAAGATTTAGAACTAAATTGACAAATCAGAAAGTTTATGATGCGATTAGGACTTTTTAGATAATTATCCCCATTGCATTCGTATACATCATATGGAACAGACTTTTATCTACAAAGATTTGATTAACAAGTGCTTCTATTTTCATCCTCAAGTTAGATGTAGTTTCTCCAAGTATGATTAGCCTCCTTAACTAGATCCTCTTATTTTTAAACTATGATTTCAACCGGATAATTATAAGTTGTTTTAATAATAGTAGTTATACCCGAATGAGACCACAGATGCACCCTCTTCATCTTTTGTAATAGAAAATGAAACATGCTTCGAGCTGATAATTCGTATTGTGTAGTGTTGATTATGGTGTGTTGGAATGGGGGCACAAGAATATGGCTAATTCATACACGATATGTTTTTATATACGTGTCAAATTGCTTCGATACGAAAGACAAGACTCGAATATCATGATTATCAAGTGTCATCATTGTATACAATATGACTATTTGTTAAATGTAGAGTGTGTTATATGTTCATTTTTGTGTGTGTGTGTGTCCTATGGCTTTAGTTACTCTAAATATGTTTTTGTTTAACTCTTTGTTCTCTTAATAATGAGTATTACCTTTATAAAACTTTTAACGATCGAAAAGAATGAGGACAAGTGTTTATCGTGTCGTATAAAAAGATGACAAGTTCACTTAAAGCGTGTCAATCCATGTTTTAACAAGCATGTTAACCGGAGTAAGGTAGGATTTATGTCAATGTCTTAAATAGGTTGACCCGTTTGTAATACGTATAAAGCTGAATTCAAACTTGTTTAATTTCCTCCGTGTGCCACATTTTTTTTGGGTTAATACCATGGAAAATCCCAAACTTGTACACTTGTGACAAATTTATCATAAACTATTTTTTTGATCACAAAAAACTCCAACCCGGTACACATGTGACAAATTTACCCGAAACTATTTTTTCGGCCACAAAAAATCCTATACTGGTACATCTTTGACAAATTTACCATAAACTAATTATTTTGACCATAAAAAATCTCAAACTGGCACACATGTGACAAATTTACCAGCTGTTAGTTTTCATTAAATTGGATTAATACCACGAAAAATTCTAAATTAATACACATGTGACAAATATAGAGTAAAAAATTCAAACGTGTACATTCGATAATTGCCACGTGTCATCTAAATCAGCAATTCGATAATAAAATTTAACGAAAATTAACCGAGAGTAAATTTTTCACAGGTGTACCAGTTTGGGGTAAATTTGTCAAAGGTGTACTAGTTTAGGATTTTTGGTGATTAAAAAAATAGTTTGGGACAAATTTATTACAGATGTAGTTTGAAATTTTAACCTTTTTTTTTTAGTTAATGTCCGAAATCAATTTTTGTTATTTTCGTTTTAATAATTAATAATTATCGTTGGTCTCCCACTTCAGTTGACTTCACTCTGCACATTGCATTGAAAACCCATCTCTCTTTCTCTCTCTCCGACGCAGAATCAATCTGACCATTGTCATGGAGGACAAGAAGCACGGCGAGGAGCAGCTATGCACCCTCGAGAAGCGCGGCAACCTCTTCATCCTCACCCTCACCGGCGCCGGCGAGCACCGCCTCAACCCCAACCTCATCTCCTCCCTTCGATCCGCCCTCTTCCGTCTTCAATCCGACCCCTCCGCCTCCTCCTCCTCCGCCCTGATCACCACCGCCCACGGCAAGTTCTTCTCCAACGGCTACGACCTCAACTGGGCCCAGTCCTCCGAGCCCCGCCTTCAGCTCATGTCCTCCTCCCTCCGCTCCCTCGTCCACGACCTCATCTGCCTCCCGATGCCTACGATCGCCGCCGTCACCGGCCACGCCTCCGCCGCCGGGATGATGCTCGCCCTCTGCCACGACTATGTGGTCATGCGGCGCGACCGGGGCTTCCTCTACATGAGCGAGATGGACATCGGGCTCGTGATCCCCAACTGGTTCATGGCCCTGATGAGGTCCAAGATCGGCGAGCCGAGGGCCCGGCGCGCGGCCGTGATGAGGGCGGCGAAGCTGACGGCAGAGGACGGGGTGAGGATCGGGGTGGTCGACTCGGCCCACGACGGCGCGGAGGCGACGGTGGCGGCGGCGACCGAGCTGGGGGAGGCGTTGGTCGCGAGGAAGTGGGAGGGACACGTGTACGGTGGGAATCGGAGGGTGGTGCTGCGGGAGGTGCTGGAGGCCGTCGGATACGATGAGACCGTCGAGGAGGTGGCGGATAAGGCCCGGTCGAAATTGTAGTTGGGGTTGCTCTTTCGGCCCGTTTCGAGTGTTCTTGTGAAATTGTTCGGCCCGTTGGGCCTTTAGATGTACAAGATGTTTACATGTTGCAGTATAATAAAGGTGGCCGAAAAGGAGATGCAATCATCCTGTGTGGCACTTGGAAAATGAAAACTTTGCAATTATTTGCTTATATTTATACTTTTTGTGTTGTACTTATATATCTCTTTTATGCCAAATCGAGAATTTCACCAATCATGAAATTGATCAAATTCTTTAAAAAATCATCAACTTAAGTCGAATTTCAATTTTGCTTAAGCTTCTTCTTTTTTTGTTCATATCTTAAAAACATAAATCCGACTTTCGTTAACTTTCCATCCATTTAAAATCTAACATGTCAATTCCATGTCATTTTTCTTTTTCGAAGCAGAATTATATATATATATATATATATATATATATATATATATATATAATCTATTTTTGCCTTCTTTTTCTTTTTTTTCCGCTTCTTTCTCCTTCTTTTCACTGCCGTTTCGGACAACATCAACTCAGCCCTCGCGTGGGTGAAAGCCACTGCATTCACGGCCGGTCAATGAGATACGGAGACTGGACATTGGAGTCGCGAGATAGAGGGAGGGAGTAAGAGAAGACAGAGAGACGCACCCGGAGGTGACGGCGGGTGGGTTTTAGGTTAAGATTTTTCCAACGAGAGGAGGGAAGATTTGGGTTTTAATTTTCAATTTTGTCCCTTGGAGGCCAAGGTTTTTACTTAACGAGGCGACTACAAGATCTGTCTATTTTTTCAATTCGATGACAGTGTAAATGTACTATATAACCAGGTCATTCCGTTTTATGTTTTGCTCTTTTGTGAGGTGGTGGTGAAGGGATAAATTGATGTTGTTTGTGTTAAAACATATCTTGAGTTTGAGCCCGCGAACGAAGTACGACTTGGAGTTGGCTTCTTATTTCCATGTTTAAGAGCAAAGGTGTTTGTTGGACTTTGACCCAGGAAAGTGGACTTCAAAGAAGAGTGTGGGATTGCTATTGGGTCAAGAGAAAGGAAAGAAACAAAAGTCGGCAAAGTTTTCGAATATATAAACTTCTTGTTTGCTCGTGTTGTTCTGCCGCCGAAGTTGTGGTTTCACTTCGGAGCAGATGTTGATGGTGTGACATCCTCGGGTTGTTTACTCATGAATTACATCGAAGAAAATTAGTGTATGAGCCAAATAATCTTGTGAGTTAGATTTATGAATTCATTTGTGAGCTTTAGAGATTATATCGCGAGAAATTATTGGGCTAAACAATCGTGGGTTAGTAGGTGTACTTGAGGCTGAGAAACACTGAGAGTATTTGAGTGACACGAGTGTGGTTGTAATCTCTGTTGTAACACTTGATTTATAGTGAAATTTGTTATTACTCTCCCCGTGAACGTAGTGTTGGGGTGTGGTTCATACTCCCCAACGACAGGAAAGCACGTGGATCCCGTTTCGACGGGAGTCTCAAGGGGGCAGCACCCCCTGGACACCTGAGGGCTTTTATAGTTTGAGCCAATAATTTTTCATTGGTAGTTTGGGTTTTGAGCCCATGAATAGCTACTGCTATATGTATTCTTTTTCGCTTGTAATTGAGTGATGTAACGAGAGGTGGGATGTGCTAATTATAGTGTAATCTTCTAGTAGACGTAGCCCTAGTTTAAGGGTGAACCAGGATAAAATCTCGTCTCTCGATTTCTCTTTCTCGTTTTACGTTTTACTTCGTTGTGATTGTGCGCCAAATCCTAACACGTAGGTCACCTGACCAAACCACATAAATCTGATAACCGATCTATCTTCTTATTCTATCTATTTTATTATTTGATTGCTTGCTTCTGCATCAGTTTAACGCTAAGTATGCAGCAGAGCCGCGGAGCACGTGGAGGAGGCTGTTGGACCAGATATGGTCGGCGATGGTGTTAAGGCCAAAGACGAACACCTTGACGTCATTGTTATCGGAGGAGGTTCTCGATCTTGAGGTTAGGGTGGAATACGCCGCGGGCGGCGAAGATCAACGGGTGGCAAGGTCCTCGGGAAGGTGGTCCTCGGAGACTTTGGCGAAGAGCCCGCTGCCCTTCGTGCACTCTATGACCACGTAGATCTCAAAACGGACGGCGGGGACCTGAAATATGGAGAGATGAAGGGATCCATGGATAAAAGAAAAAAAGAAGAAGACAAAACATATATGTAATTTTACCGTGGAATTGTCACGTTAGACCATTAATGATAAAATTGGACGGAAAGTTAGCGAGATCAAATTTGGGTAAGAAGTGAAAGCCCATGATTTTTTATGAGACGTAAAAACAAAGTTTGAAATAGAATTGTGACTCAACTAAACTTTGTGATTTCTTCAGGAATTTGGCCGACTATGACTTTATGGAATTGCTCTTTTTTCTACCACGGCCGGCCCCATTTGGCTCTGACTATGTACACGATGGAGACCTCAAACGATAGATTCTCCATAAAAATAGTGCATGGTAACACTTCTGAAAATGAATTTCTGCTCTAGAAGTGCTTCTGGAGCAAAAATCCGTTTGGTTACACAACATTACCTTTTTACTTCTGAAATAAATTTCTACTTTTGAAGTTATTTTTGAGCCAATTCCAGAAGTTAAAAAAAGTTACTTCTCTTTCAAAAGTATAAATCTCTCAACATTAATATCTCTCTCACTTTGACCTCTTTTTATTTTCAGTGTCTCTCTCTCCCAACCACGCTCACCGCCATCGCCACCCACTGCCGCCGACCGCCACCTCGATTACCGCCGACCACCACCCGCCGCCGCCTACCGCCAAACACCGCCCATCGTTGCGACCATTGCCCGCCGCCAACGCCGCCGCCGAGTCGCTATCTCCGGCCGCCGGAGTAAAAAATAAATAAATTTTTTTAAAATGTAAATAAAATTTTTAATAATAAAAATTATTTTTTAAAGGAATTTTTAAAAATTAAAAATGAAGTATAAAATTTTCGGCCGCCGAAAATAAGTTTTCTTAGAAGATTTTGTGTTAATAATGTTCCAGAAGTAGAAATTTTCAATCGTTATCAAACGTTTTTTCCTGATTAGAAATCAACTTCTAGTGCAGAAGTAGAAAAATCAACTTTCGTTCAAAATCAAAAGTAGAAAAATCAACTTCTGGCTATAAATTGATTTCTGAAGCAGAAGTGTTGCCATGCACGCCCTTAAAGTCAAGTTAAACTTACGCTATCTTTGTTTCACTTTTTAGAGGGGTATAAGCGATGAATTTTAAGAAATAGTAATTTATTTTCCTTTAACACTATGTTCCCAAACGAAGTGTAGAATAAAGTCACAAATCTAAAAATAAGAATAGCGTCATCCACAACTCGAGGGTAATGCACGTCATCATACAGTAATCTAGAAAAAGAAATAGAAAGGGTTAATATCACAAAAAATTTAGTACATCAGTGACAAATTTATCTCAAACTATTTTTTTACCAAAAAAAACTCCAATTTGGTACACCGGTAACAAATTTACCTTAAACTATTTTTTGGACAACAAAAATCCTAAACTGGTACACCTGTGACAAATTTATAACAAACTAATTTTTTGACTACCAAAAACTTCAAACTGGTATACTTGTGACAAATTTACTCTCTGTTAGTTTCCGTTAAATTGAGTTAATACCACAAAAAATCCTATTTTGATATACCTGTGACAAATAGAAGGTAAAAATTTCAAACTGGTTCACCTGTTAACTGTCATGTGTCATCCAACTTAGTAATTTAACGGTAAAATTTAATGAAAACTAACGGAGAGTCAATTTGTCGTAAGTGTACCAGTTTGGGATTTTTGATGGTCAAAAAAATAGTTTGGGGAAAACTTATTACAGATGTACCAGTTTGAGGGATTTTGTGGTAAAAAAAAATTGGGGTAAATTTATCACAAATATATCAGTTTGGGATTTTTTATGGTACTAACCCAAATAGAAAAAGCAAATCCTATGCACATCATCATACAATAAGTCACCCAAAGATGCTTTGTAATCCTTAACTCGAATAATCCGTTATGATTCCAAAAGAAATCCTATCTTTATAAAGTAAGAAAAATTAGAACATTACATCTAATAGAATTATTTTGCTATATTTAGCAAATGAGTCGTGGTTAGGGGTGAAATGCCACTCCGAACCATACGTGGATGTGTCCGCTCATCCATCTCTTAGAGCGTCGATTTCCAGAGGTTAAGCTGCTTGAATGTGTGGACTTCTTCCAACAATGGGAGGACCCATTTGTCATCCCGAGCATATGGACATCATCGATTTCATCAAATTCGTCTTCCCATTCGATTTGCTTAAGATAACGCACGCCTGCGTTGTGTATATTTTTTTTTGAAAGATTAAGCAAAATAATCTCATTACAAAAATTTCTGAATAATTTGATGATGGAAAGTAATTATTGATACAAATTTATATATTTACAAAGGATATGTATAATAATACACGAAAAGATAAAAATATTTCGTTATTGGATAGAGATAGAGTTATTAGCCTATGAATTAATCCTTGAATTTCATATTTGTAAAATAAGTAATTGGGGGGCATTTTGCAATTATTATGGCATATATATTTAGGAGAATATTATTCAATATTAAGTGGTTATTCCTAGATAATAGGAATCCCACTTCCCTTTAGATAATTGATAGATAGATTAGAGTATGTTGTTGTTGTTGTTATTAAGAATTTGGACTTTATTGTTGTTAGCTTTTTTTAATAGGGTTAACACCATGTAAAACTTCAAATTAGTCTACATACGATAAATTTACCTCAAACTAAATTTTTGACTATAAAAAACCCCAAACTGGTACCTTTGCGACAAATATTACCGAGGCTAATTTTTTGACCACTAAGAACCCCAAACTGATACACATGTGATAAATTTATCCTCTGTTAATTTTCTTTAAACTGAGTTAATACCACAAAAAAATTTCAAACTAATGCACATGACATAAACGGAAGATAAAAATCCCAAATTTGTACACTTGTTAATTGTCAAGCGTCATGTAATTTAGCCATTTGACGGTAAAATGTAACGGAAATTAATTGTTGATAAATTTGTCATAGATGTACCGTTTTAGGTTATTTGATGGTAAAAAAATCAGTTTAAGTTAAGTTTGTCATAAATGTATGGATTTGAGTATTTTGTTCTATTAATTATTTTTAATAGTTTTATTTTATTTCTTAAAAATAAAGAACCCCGCAAAACCCTATCAGCGCATTTCCTGCTAAACCCCGTGAAAGCGGAAGCACCGAGTTTCAGTTCTTCGCCGGTGTGTCTCTCTGTTTCACTCTCCGATTCTTCTTCTTCTTCTTCATCGACCCGTTGCTTAACATGAAGAACCTGAAGCTGTACTCAGAAGTCACTTTGAATCTCGACCTCCAGTCCGAGGAAGAAGCGATCTTGTTCTCTGCCATCGACATCGAGCGCGACCGATTGTTCTTCGCTTCCTCGGGGAATCGCGTATACACCGCTCACCTCGCTTCTTTTCAGGTAAGGTTGCAAGGGCTTTTCTCGTCCGCTAATGGGACGTAGCGACGAAGTTTCATCGGTTAATGACGAGGAATTAGGCCGGCAAGAAGCCGGGCGCCGAATTCTTTTGTGATCTTTTTGAGTTGGAATGTGAAAATCACCGAGCTATGTAGGTCTCCGAGTCTGTTGTAGCGAGGGGTTTGGAGAGGGAGCTTGTTTTGTTGAAGACAGTGGACGCTTTTCTGTTTATTCTGACTTTTTGCGCTATCTAGTACTTTCACATCTCTTTTCTTGTTCCGAGGAAAAGACTTTGTAAGAGAATTTCAGTAGTTGTGTATTCAATACAATTAACTAATAGAACTGCAAATTATTTATATTGGCCACTGCATTGAGAATTTGAACCGTAATCTCACTGTGATGATGTTATTTATGCATCTTTCTGGTTTCACTTCTTTTTGTTCAATTTAGTGAACTCTTTTTGGGGATCGTAAGTATATAGCCTTTGAGATTATTGCACGGTCCAAAGGTAGAATTTTGATAATTTTAAAGTATTCTGCATCTGAATTCGAAGTAGTTTCTTATTCTTGACTTTTTCTTTGATAAGGTTGTTAGCTCTGGAATCATAAGTTCTTGAGCCTCCATTTTTTATGTTTTCTAGTAAGGACTTGGTGTTTTCTAGGATAGTTTTCAATTCATGTGAAGGGAATTTGGGCAAACACAAAATGAGTACATTGAGCACAGAGAAATGAAGTTTACTCTTTTACATTTGTTTTCCCTCTTTATTATTATTATTATTATTATTTTTTATTTTTCTCTAATCTAAAGTGCTTGTGCCAGAATGATGAAGCATGGACAAGTACCTCTCTACCGGCAGAAGTCGATATAATTGATATGGAGCCAGGGGACCGCATTACTTCCTTTGATTTTCTGATGGAGAAAGAAGCTCTGGTATTGGGTACATTGAATGGACTAATCTTTCTGCATAGTGTGGACGCCAGTACAACGGAAGTTGTGGGTAGAGTGGACGGTGGTGTCTCTTGCATTTCACCCAGTCCCGATGGAGATCTGCTCGGAATAATCGCTGGTTTTGGGCAGCTGCTAGTGATGACGCATGATTGGGATTTATTGCATGAAACTACGTTGGAGGATTCTCCTGAAGGGGCTGACGTACGTAAGGACCTTTATCCATTATCCGTGGTCCATTATTAAACTGTTCTGGGCATACTTTAGATATTGGTCTTGTGCAATTCCTTCTAGCAGTAGCCTTATTTGTTCTTGGGAAAGCAAAAAATGCACCTGGTAATGGCTTAGTCCTAAACAGTTAATAACTGCTCTTGGACCATGTGAGCAGATGCATTGCTACCTACCTACCTCCAAAAAAAAAAGGAGGCAATAACTTTGCTTTTAATTTTATCATTCTTCTTCTTACTGTGATGCGAGAGAGTAAATGTTTTCTTTTATATATGCTGGACCTTACTTGATTTGAGGCGATATCTTTCCCCCTGATTTCAGTTGAACATACCATTTCCTCTGGACAAATGCTTGAAAGTTCAATCTCTTGGCGAGGTGATGGGAAGTACTTTGCAACACTGAGTGAGTCATGTAATTCTCCTCCTTCTCATAAGAGGCTTAAGGTTTGGGAGCGAAACTCGGGGGCAGCACATGCTACTTCTGATATGAAGGCCTTTATTGGTAGTGTCCTGGATTGGATGCCTAGTGGGGCTAAAATTGCTGCTGTTTATGACAGGAAGAAGGAAAATGAGTGTCCACTGTTAGTTTTGTTTGAAAGAAATGGGTTGGAGAGAAGCTTATTTAGTATTGATGATCGGATGGATGCGACAGTAGTGATGTTGAAGTGGAATTGCGATTCAGACCTCCTTGTCACCGTTGTCAGATGCGAAAACTATGACTCTGTTAGGATCTGGTACTGCAGCAATAACCACTGGTATTTAAAACAAGAAATTAGATACCCGAGCCAAGAAGGATTGAAGTTCATGTGGCATCCAACAAAACCGTTGCAGTTGATATGCTGGACTCTGAGTGGCAGGAGCACTACTTACAACTTTTGCTGGAATACAGCTGTCACGGAGAACTCGACAGCATTTGTTGTGGATGGATCTAGGATACATGTAACCCCTCTTTCTATATCTCTTTTGCCACCTCCGATGTACTTATTCAGCTTTAAATTTTCGTCCGCCGTTCGGGATGTTGCTGTTCATTTCAAAAGTTCAAGAAACTTGTTAGCTGTTGGTTTGTCGAATGGTTGTTTGTGTATTCTAGAGCTTCCGCAAATTGATGCTTGGGAAGAACTAGAGGGCAAGGAATACAGTGCTGAAGCTTGTTTATCTGAAACATTATTCGGATCCTTACTACATCTTATCTGGTTGGATTCACACACTCTCCTTAGCGTGTCTCATTATGGTGCCATAAATGGTGAGTACCATGGTCAAAATGGGCTCTCTGGTTACCATCTGGAAGAAATTGAGCTTGTTTGTTCTGAAGATCATGTCCCGAGCTTAATGACATGTTCGGGCTGGCATGCAAAAACTATTCATGGAATTCCTTTACAAAGACCAGTTATTTCCATTGCTTCAGATCCTGCTAAGCAGTCTTCATCAGTCATCCAGTTTGATGGTGGAAATATGTTTAAATACACATCGAAATCATGTATACAAGGAGGAGCTATGAAACGGTGTGATTTTAACTTTTTGTCATCTTGCCTTTGGACGAGTCTTGTTCCTATTGGTGGCACTTCTTCAGAATCTTTGCCTTTTGGACTTGACGACATGGGAAGGCTACAAGTTAGCGGGAAGATTTTGTGCAATAACTGCAGTAGTTTCTCATTTTACTCAAATCGTGGGGACCAAGTGATCACACACTTGATATTTGCTACCAAACAAGATCTGCTTTTTGTTGTTGATACTAGCGATATATTACATGGAGATGTGGAGTCAAAGTACGACAACTTTATTCAGGTTGGTAACAAGAGACGGGATCAAGAAAACAGGAAATACATAAATATATGGGAGAGAGGAGCCAAGATTATCGGTGTCTTGCATGGAGATGAAGCTGCAGTTTTACTTCAGACAACTCGAGGAAATCTCGAATGTGTTTACCCTAGAAAGTTGGTTGTAGCTTCTATTGTCAATGCATTGGCTGAGCAGCGTTTTAGAGATGCACTGTATATGGTGAGGCGACATAGAATAGACTTCAATGTTATCATTGACTACTGTGGCTGGCAAACATTTGTCCAACACGCTCCAGAATTTGTCAAGGAGGTCAACAATTTGAATCACTTAACTGAGTTCATTTGTGCCATAAAGAAAGAAAATGTTACAGAGAGGCTATACAAAAATTATATAGCTTTGCCTTACACAAACGAGACCAAAGATGAGGAGGCCAGAGAACTGAAGGGCTTTGATCCCTATAACAAGGTCTCTTCAGTCCTCCTTGCGATAAGAACTGCTATTCAAGGACAACTAGCCGAAAGTCCTGCACGGGAGCTTTGCATATTGACCACTTTAGCACGAAGTGATCCTCCTGCTCTTGAGGAAGCTCTTGAGAGAGTAAAAGTCATTCGTGAGATGGAATTGTCAGGTTTTGATGACCCACGAAGAATATCTTTTCCTTCAGCTGAAGAAGCTTTAAAGCATCTGCTCTGGTTATCAGATTCTGAGGCAGTTTTTGAAGCTGCTCTGGGACTTTATGATCTAAATCTTGCTGCTATGGTTGCGCTGAACTCCCAGAAAGATCCTAAGGAATTTCTTCCTTTCCTTCAAGAACTGCAACGCATGCCTGCTGTCATGATGCAGTATACTATTGACCTTAAGTTGAAGAGGCATGAAAATGCTCTTAAGCACATTGCTTTGGCTGGAGATGCTCATTATGTTGATTTTATGAACCTTATAAAGAAAAATCCTCAACTTTTCCCTTTGGGACTGCTACTGACTACTGATCCTAACAAGAGGAATCAAGTGCTTGAGGCCTGGGGTGATCATCTCAATGATTCGAAATGTTTCGAGCACGCTGCAACCACTTATTTATGCTGTTCCAACTTAGAAAAGGCTTTGAAGGCTTACCGTTCCTCTGGTAGTTGGTCTGGTGTGCTTGCAGTTGCTGGTCTTTTAAAATTGGGAAAAGATGAGACTGTGCAACTGGCTCATGAGCTCTGTGAAGAACTCCAAGCACTGGGGAAACCAGGTGAAGCTGCCAAAATCGCTTTGGAGTATTGTGCAGATGTGAAATCTGGGGTGGGTTTATTAATTACTGCAAGGGAGTGGGAGGACGCTTTAAGGATCTCTTTTCTGCACAGGAGAGAGGATTTAATCTCTGAAATCAGGAATGCATCTCTTGAATGTGGGGGCTCACTCATAAGTGAGTATGAAGAAGGCTTGGAAAAAGTTGGGAAGTATTTAACCCGATACTTGGCTGTTCGGCAGAGAAGATTACTTCTTGCAGCAAAACTCCGGTCAGATGAACGATCAATGGCCAATCTTGACGATGATACCGCTTCCGAAGCTAGCAGTAACTTCAGTGGAATGAGTGCTTACACCAGAGGGTATGACCTTTACTATGTGTTGCTTTGGGATCCATCATGCTTTCATGACTTGTTCCAGACAGACTAAAGTTTCTCTTAGATATTATGGTCTTTTTCCACTTATATTATATTTTTACAATGTCACTAGTACTTGCTTCTGCTTGCATTAGGGATGTACATTTTGAATATTGACTAGATATTGAATTTTATTCTGGGATCGGTCCTCATGGTGGCATACAGTGGCGTACTTTTTGTTAGTATGTCTTGCGTATATATCCTGCTGTGACTCACCTTTTGCAATATCCTGCTTAGTGTGATATTATCTACAACGTTGATGGTTCCACTGCATAATGAACTTTTGTAAGCTGGTTGTCTTTACTTCCTGACATAGATGTTTTCTTCTCCCGTGTTAAAATGTGCATGGAGGGTCGGAAGGACACTTTTTGCTGTGTGCTTTTTTTTCCTGTTGTTCTGCATGGCTTGTCCATTTCCTAATGCGGGAGTTTGAACTGACACTGGTGGCATGATATGCATTTTCATTATGTGAACTGCACCAGTTTTTCCCATTCTCTGAAAGGGAACACAAATTCATTCATTTAAGTTCCACATTTATCTGAATATTATGCTCTGGTTGCATGTGTTTCATTTTATTGAGCTCTTGATTTGCTCATGAGCAGGACAAGGACAGGCTCCACTGCTTCCATTGTCAGCTCTACTGCTGGTAGCAAAGCAAGAGAATCAAGGCGACAGAGAAACAGAGGGAAGATTCGACCTGGAAGGTATTTCTGCTTCAAGGTTTCTCGCCACTTTCGTTCTTTATTGCTTCTTTTTAGTCACAATGGGTCTATATATGTGTTTGACATCTCAGCCCCGACGAGGAAATGGCCCTAGTAGAGCATCTGAAGGGCATGTCTTTAACCAATGGTGCTATGCGTGAGCTGCGATCTTTGCTAATTTGCCTGGTGATGCTAGGCGAGCAAGAAATTGCTAGGAAATTGCAACGCACAGGAGAAAACTTTCAATTGTCCCAAATAGCTGCAGTCAAACTAGCCGAAGATACAATGTCCACTGATGTCATGGATGAGAGAGAGCAAACTTTGGAGCGTTACTTCCATAAAGCAAGGGTTGAATTGCACAATTCGGAGGCTTTCTCCTGGCGTTGCAAGGTCTTCGTCTCTCCTTGAAAGATGAGTTAGTCCTTGTTTAGAGCATGCTTAACTTGTATGACAATGGGAAAATTGTTTAAACAGGATAGTTAGGTTCATCCGGAAATGTGCACTACCAATTTTGTTCTTCTTTATGAGTTTGGCGGTTTCCCACCACCATAGAAATCAGTTGTTTTCTTGGGGTAATACGTTCTCGTCAGTAAAATAGCTGTGGAATAAGTTACTTATGCTGTGGATTTAGCCGTGCCCTTCAGAGAACAGTAAGCTTCGAACATTGCTGGTAAGTCTTGGAAGCTTCAAAGCCTATCAAAAGATAGCTTAAGTTTTTACCCACATGTCACGGGTTAGAATGTCTTAATCAAAAGCTTATAGATGTGTTATGTGTAGATAGGATTTCAGTTTTGGTGTAGGAAATTCCATTGACTAAAACGATGTGCCGTACCTCTAATTAGTTCATCTTATTTTAGCCGTTTTAGTTTCTGTAAGGTAATCAGCAATGACACTCCCGTCGTAAAATGACCATTTAGAAGCATTCTTAACTTGAGGCAAAACTGTTAGTTTGCTTATATATTAGTCCTCACCGTAACAATTCCTACATAGCCTGTTCATAGGCAACCTTCTCTATCAGATGCAATGATTCGAGAAGAAGATTTGCTTTGCACACTGGCAAAAAGATACACGGACAAGAGTATCCTGTTAGCGGCCTATGCCTTCGCCCCTCGAGTTCGCGCCATTCCAGCAAGCCATGAGCGAGGTTGAATTTATTAACACTTTGACTTGGAGTAGTAACTCATGAACATGATCTAGTATCTAATTGGTGAGCTCCTATCTATTAACAGACCTCTGATGAGTGAGCTTTTGATTTTTTCTTTGAACATAGGCTAGTGTGACACTCACATAAAAAAACCCGTTAGATACGCCCCCTTCTCTCTCAATCTCACTCAGCAGCCCGCCGACCACTGTTCATCGTTGTCGGTGCTCCACCTCTGGCGTCTTTGTTGCAGCTTCTTCCTTGTCGCTCTGCTGCTACCTTCGTCGCCTCTATCCTGTCTTCCTTCCTGTCAGCAACCAACAGAAATAAATTGGAATAATTTGCTCCATTTGCCTTATTAAATGCATCTTGAGCTCATCTATAAGCTTTAATGCTTTTGGCATAATGTCCTTGCACCAGTCAATTAGCAGCCTTGGCTCATCTCTATCTTCACCGCCTCTCCTTCCTCGTTGCCCTTTTTTCATCGTTCTACCGCCGCATTCTGTTGTTTCATCAAATTGCATCATAATCTCGTTGGTGAGACTGCTCCAGCCTGAGCACAGGAATATATGCAGGCAGTGAGGAAAGGAGTATGCAAAGAACATGATGCCTTTCCTTTACATTCTTGGTGCAAATTACTTATGATCCCAAAAAATTGACAATTCTGTGGGTCAATGGGATCTCCAGCCCTAGCGCCAAGCGTATTGTCGGCTTTGAAGACAAGAACGAGGAGAGAATCTATAAAGGTCATAAGTTTCACTTCCACCCCCAAACAAGATTATGCAGCTGACAGATTGGTGTTCTCGCTTCTCCAATCCAAAATTCTTGTAATGCTGGATTAATGTGTGGCCACTGTCACCACTCGTTCTTCTCTTTAAGCATTATGCTACAGATTGTCAAATTGGCATTTTGCAGCTAAGTCGCCAGTAATCCCCACACTAGCAGATGCCCTCCCCAAAGTGACGCAAATGGGTGGGCATCTCCCACAATGATTTTGCAGCTTGTAATTGTTGCAATGTATTTGATAGCTGTATGGCAGTCTACACATTTACGAAGATTCTTCACTATCTGGATAGTCGATCCAGTTTCTGTATTTGCGAGAGCAAAAGCAATGGCTAGTCTTCCACTATGACTGAAGGAACTGTTATTTATCCTCTTCCGCCACATTCTGCCAGACACAGCTCCTGTCAGGAATAAACCCAAATTTTTCCATTTTCTCGAGTAAATTGTTCCACAAAAGTTGCATTTTCTCGTATTAGGGCTGATTTGAGTCACCCCTTAGAAATGTGTGTCCTGTTTTTCAGTTCAAACCAGCTACAACCAGGGGTTTTCTTCATCCCGGTGTCTTTCAAATTTAACCTTCTCTTTCCTGCATCTGCCCACCTACCAGATTGAGCATACATGTTAGATAAAACTACAAAGTGTGTCGGGTTCTCAGGCTCAATTTCAGTGAGATGCTTCAATGCAACTTCGCCCAACTTCACATTAGAATGCATCATGCTGGCGCCCAATAAGGCTCCCCAGACTCCAGCATCAGGTTCCATTGGCATTTTCTCAAGTAGACACAATGTTTCATCAAATAAGCCAGCTCGGCCTAGCAAATCTACCATGCATGCATAATGTTCCACATCTGGCTGAATCCTGCATTCTTCTTGCATGGTATGGAAAATTTTCTTTCCTTCTTCTATCAAACCTGCATGTCTGCAAGCAGACAAAACATTGACATAGGACACATAATCAACTTCTATGTCGTTTTTTTGCATCAGCAAGAAAAGTGCAACGGCATGTTCCCCTTGACCATGTACTGCATATCCTGCCAGCATAGAATTCCAGGAGACTGTGTCCTTGTTTTCCATCTCATCGAAACATCTCTTAGACAAATCAATCTTGCCACACTTAGCATACATGTCAATAAGACTATTGCCGACCACAATATATGACAGAAATCCCATTTTGACGATACAAGAATGATAACTCATCCCTTCTCTCAGGGCTGCCAAGTATGCTGCTGCAGGAAGGAGGCTCACATACGTGACTAAATTTGGCTGATGGTTCTCCAATCTCATCTGATGAAATGCAGATAAAGCTTTATTGGCATCTCCATTCCGTGTGAATGCGGCGATCATTATATTCCAAGATACCTTGTCCCTAATGAAATCCAGTCTGTTAAACAAGTACAATGCTGAGGGAAAATTGCCACACTTAGAATACATGTCAGTGAGTGCACTATTAACATGGCTATCAGAATCAAACCCATTCTTAATACTCAGAGCATGAACAGAAGTTCCTTGCTTGAGATCATTCAAGAGGGCACAAGCTGGTATCAAACCCACCATAGTTCCAGCATCTGGGTGCAAACCAGAAAACTGCAGTTTCTGGTACATTTCAATTGCGCGGTCCACTTCACCATTCTGAGAATACCCATTTATCAAAGCATTCCATGTCACCACATCTTTATATTGCATGGTGTCTAATAGAACGTGTGCATAACTAAAATGTCCACATTTAGCATACATGGACAGTAGGGCTGTTCCCATCGAAAAGTCAGAACCAACATCAGCCTTGATGGCATAACAGTGTATGCTCTTGCCTAATCTCAGAGAAGATAGTTCAGCGCAGGCTGGGAGGATACTGATCAGAGTTACCTTATTTGGTTTAATGTTTTCGTTCTCCATATCTTGAAGTACAGATAATGCCTTTTCAGGATAACCAGATTGGACAAGAACGGCAATGAGTGCAGACCAAACAACTAGATCCCTTTCTGGGAGCCCCTTAAGCAAATTTTCAGCTTTCTCCAACTCTCCACACTTTGCATACATGGTTATAATTGGAGTAGCAACAAGAACATCCATGTCAATAGCTTGTTCTTTGGCAAACTGATGTATCTCCTTTCCCTTCTCTAAATCTCTAATCTCTCCTGCAGCTAATAGAGCACTTATGACAGAGACCTTATTCATCTGAAGATCTATCTCTTTCATGGTGTCGTATAAACCCAGAACCTCATAGAAACATCCATTATGAGCATAACCCGCCATGATAGTACTCCATGAAACATCATCTCGAGTACGAATGAGGTCAAAAACTAGGCGAGCCGACTCTACATCCCCACACTTGGAATATGTGTCAATTAAAGCATTTGAAACTTCCGAGCCGAAATCCATCCTAATCCCATAGGCATGCATACATTTGCACGAATCAACATCTGCCAATCTTGAAACAGCTGGAAACAAATTCAACAGGCTGACAGAATGGGGAACCACTCCTGTCAACTGCATTCTCTTAAAAAGTGCCAAAGCCTCAAGAGGATCTGAGCTATGTGATAGTCCGGCGACCATTGAGTTCCAGGCGACAACATCTCTGACAGGCAATTTATCAAATACTTCTCGTGCACTCTCCAAATCCCCTGCTTTACAATACATATCTATTAGACCAGTGCAGATAAACACATCACTCTCGAGCCCTCTGCGACAAACTTCACGGCGGATCAAAGCACCCTCTTGCAAATCCTGAGCACCAGTACAAGCCTTCAAAGCAAAAGTGAAAGTATACCCGTCTGGTTCCAAGCCTCTGTCCACCATGGAACGGTACATCTTCAGTGCCTCCTGGTGTCGGTTTGATCTCGAGTAAGCCCTTATCATGGAGTTCCACGATACAACGGTCGGAGCAGGCGCGGAATCGAGGACGGAGCGAGCAAGGTCGCATCTTTGAAGCGAAGAGTAGGAGTTTATGAGGTGGGTAGTGGTAGAGGCGTCTGGACCGAGGCCCGCGATGATCAGGCGCGCGTGGACTTTGAGAAGAGAGCTCAGGTTCTTGCATGAAGACAGCAGACGAATGAAGGTGTTCTTGCGCATGTGAGTGTGTCGAACGCAACGGGAGTTTCTTGATCGGTTGGCAGGAACATGGAGAGAACGCAAGTTTAGTCCGTACTGCTATGCTCTCCTGAACGACTTTTTGTCTAAAATAAACTAACCATAAAGTTCTGACCATAAATAATTAAACTAACCATAAAGTAATGTGATTCCCAAAACACAGCAAGCAAGCAGAAGCACCCGCTTCTATCAACAAGAACACACAAAAACAAAACGAAAGCGGATCTACCAAAGGACTGTAAATACAAACCCACTCATTCCAAAGTACCAAGTTATTGGTGCCGTGAATGCTGGAATCAAAAACCAGATCCTTATTCCAACAACTGATGGGCACTTTGGCGCTTATTAGAGGTGAGCAAATCGGATCGACGGGACCGGGAACCGCCCGGACCAGATCGGACAGGTGGCCTGGTTCCCGGTTCTAGAGGGAGGCGGTCTGATTCCCGATTCTTAAAATTAGAACTGGTGGTCGGGTGGTCCGATTTTCGGTTCCAGGGTCCTAGGACTAGATTGAACCGGACCGGTCGAGATTTTTATTTTTTAAAAGTAACCATCTGTTTACTTGTTTAGGGTGTGCTCTTGTTGCTCCTGGAACCTCTCATTTACCTTTACTGGTTGCCATTCGAAAGCCTTAGCTCCTGCTGATTTGATTGGAACATTTTCAAGTTTAACGGCTTCAGTACCTGCTGAACAGAGCCAAGTAACAAGAGTAAAAGCTGGTGTGAGGTTTTGAGAGTTTATGTTTTCATGTCCATTGCAGAATGGGTCATGCCATGAAAAGATGGGCATTGTCTGTTGGGCGTGCAGGGGTGTTTCTCTGCAATTGCTTTAGCTTTTTAGGGTGCTTTTGGCTTTTCTAACATGTTTCAGCTCTAAGAAGCAAAAGCTTTTGGAGTTCTGGGAGCAACTCAAAAGCCTCACAGTCGCGCTCTAGAGAGCACCTGCGTGCTTTCGGAGCTTTTGGGCCGCGGTTGGTTTTGGATTCTGAAATTATCGACAATCACACTTCATCACAATATCTTCTCTATGTTCATAGACAACACAATTGTAACACCAGAGGCTAGAAGAAACTACAGCATTCCTGCCAGGAATGGTGCATGTTTCTTTTTTTGGCATGTGTCCGGCCTAATGGAACCGCCCGGGAACCGGACCGGACCGGACCGGGGACCGATCACCCTTAGCGCTTATATCCCAGATAGAATCAAGAGAAATCAAAGAAGCTTTAGCTGACGAAAAATGGATAGAACTATTGCAAGAGGAACTGCATCATTTCAAAGTAAACGAAGTCCAGGAGCTCTTGTACCAAGACCAAAAGACCATACGGTTATTTGAATCAAATGGGTATTCGGAAACAATCTCGATGACAAAGGTAAAATCATAAGAAACAAAACCAAATTAGTAACCAAATGTTATTTTCAAGAATATGGCATAGACTACGATGAGACCTTTGCATTTGTAGCTAGGCTAAAAGTTTGTTAACGAACATCGATGAAAATCTTATGTGACTGCTTACATGAACAACGGAAAGCCAATGATTTCGATATGGCATTCACATGGCAATAATATATCAACTTGTGGTATGTGTTTCTTTTCTCATTTTCTATTTCCTTGTTTTTAACTTCCTCTTTTGTTTTCTTCCTTGGTTTGGCGACGATGGCGATTGCAACGATGAAGATGAAAGAGGAAGGAAAAAAGAAAAAAAAGGAAAAAATAATCTTGACAGAGAATAAATGTGTAATGCCGGATTAAATTTGGGATTTTTAGACTCACCCTGATTGAAATATAATATTTTAGACCCACTTTCACCTAGCCCTTTATGTTTTTAACATTCCATATATGACATGGACTTAAAAATACAAGGAAAAAGAATTAGGCCCGTGACTCATTTTGATACCTCTAATATTATCAAGTCGTGTACAAAATTGCCCAACTCATTCTATTATTTCTTTTTGACCAAAAACAAAACTTCTATTATTTTTTTTTAATCAAGTTGGTCCTCCCGTTATGATGGAATTTGTTGATGTGGACGGATGCCACTGTGAAGTTACCCTCAAGTTTTGACACCACGCCCACCCCCACCCCCACCCCCCCAAAAAAAAAGTCACCCTCAAGTCATCGTCAACTATGACATTGGCATTTAACATGTACAAAAAATTAGAGATGGGCACGGGAGACGGGGATCACGCCTTCCTCCCGTGCCCCGTAGTGTAAAGATCTGTGTAATATGAACTCGACGTTTTGGCCCTCTGTACCCCTATTGACACGACATGACACAATAAGAAAGTGAATATAAAATTAATGTTCAATGTTAAAAAAATCACTTGGAGATAGAGAGAGAGAGCGCACTTTTCATATTGATCAATTGACATCTTCATTTAACCGCCGGGGGATTACCTCAGTGGCCTCTTCCGATTTGAGAAGAGAGAGATTGGAGGGGTTTCGAATCTCTACCTTTGGTGAATGTGGGGTGGGAACGCGTGAGAAGGGAATAGAGTTTCGAATCCTCACCTTTAGAGAGAGTGGGGTGAGGACGCGTGAGGAGGGAGCAACATTTCATAACCTGCACACAGCGGTTAGTGCACATAGTGTAGCTCGTATAGTAGAATAAGATAGAATAAAACCAAATAAAAAAAATTGATATCTTCATTTGATTTAATATTTTTCATTATGAGAAAGAATGGGTCTCGCATATTATTCATAGAATTAGGCGTGTTGCAACCCTCATAATAAATTAGCTGATGGGAGACAGATTGAAAATGTAACACAAGAAAAATCATTGGCGTACATTGTATATTTTAAAAAAATTTTCAAGCTTGTATCTCATATAGTAGCAAGGCTTATAAGTCAGAATCTTCCAACAACCTTGTCCCCACATTTGGTTTTTTCTTTTTGGGTCGAACCACATTGGTTGAATAATGGAAATTAAGCTCTACGGAATACCGAGGCTTTTGCAAAACTAAGGAAATACCGAGGTACCACAGCCTCTTGGCTTGCGGTGGCGACTGGTGGCCGGTGGCTGATCTTCTGTGTATGTGGCTGAGTTGGGTAGAGAAGAGGCCCATGGCGAAGAAAGAACAAGAAAAAAAAAAAAAGTCAAGAGAAAGGATAGACACATTCTCAGCCACTCAGTGTTCAATAACTGAGATGTATTCTCTTTTGAAGGCCGAAATTTAAAGTATTCCTATGTTGAGTTTTCAAGCCATCCAACCAATTGAAAAAGAATACTATTACATGGAATGTGAATGCTGGAATGTGAATCTATTAATGAATTTCTTGCTAATGGAATTAAAGGAGGCACTAAATAGGACCACTAAAAATATTAGCAGCACATGAGCTCAAGCAAAGCAAAACGCATGCGTTTCACTAGATAACACTACAAGCAGCGGTTTTGTTGTACACACGTGGGAGTAACTCAGAAATTTTAAGAGAAGTGATAAGTGCATGCAGTAAAAGATCACTGGACATCTAAAGACAATGACTGCTCTATACTTGGAAGATCATGTGCTATGTCACATGCTGGAGCTCCTCTGGATCAAAATTTCTCTCATGGAAGGACCCTAAAGAGTAACTTGTAAGCATGGGATTCAGAACCTGAATATCCAGAGAACTTTCTGTCACTGCACACAAGTTTCATACCCATGGAAACAAAGCAAATGGGGACAATTGCACCTGCTACTGAACTACAAGAACAAAGTCCTTTCCTCCCAAAGTGGGAAGCACTGGCAGCTGGTATATACCTCATGAACAAGCGATGGTGTGCCCATTCTAAAGCATGAACATTAAGGCTAACTCCAATGACATCCCAGAGTGATAAATAGTTCAAATCATACTCCAGAGGATGCTAAAATGCAACAGGCTTCGTCCACATGCAAAATCAAGGGACAGATTAGTGGTAAACTATTACTGTTCATCCAACGACAACAACCCACTACTAGAACTACATGAATACGTTCTTTGCTTTGTCAGGTAAACTAGCCATAACCAGGGGATAAAAGAGAAACAATTGGCAAGCAAGTGGAGTCCATACACGCCATAAACATCACATAAAAACTGTATGTGTAGCAATCCCAAACAAAAAATGTCACCATTACAATTGCAAATGAGGATCTGGAGCATCATCCAATGCTAAAGATTAAGACTTCTTTGATAAATTTCATATGGCAAGCCAATAGATAAAGTAACTGCAAGTCCTAGGTCCCAGAAGATGTAAATATGACACATATAGGACGCAAATGGTGTTAAGAACCTGCATTGCATATAAAACTTTACATTTAAGTGGAGCGGCTCCTAATAACGTCAAGGCCCATCTCCGTTGGATCAGTAGCCTGCAACTCAACCTGGATACCATCCAACTCTCTCTTGAACCTGTCTTTGGAGCTTGCATAAATCATCTTGTTTCTCACTTTAGAAGTGTCAGGGGACCTTCATACAAAATAACAATGAGTTAAGAAATGAAAAACAGGAGCAAAAATTATTGATGGGTCCAGTTACCAACTGTTACCAGGCAATGAATATAATCCTGCTCTTCTGACAATTCTCTTCAGTCACATAATCAAAGTCATACACAGCATATCTGCACTCATCAGCAGGAAGGCTGGCTGTGAAATCTTCATAGCTATCAGTAGGTTCTCCAAGTTTCTCAACAATGACTTGCTTTTGCTTCTCCTCAATTTTAAACACTATGAAACGGTAGGTCCTCTTTGCCTTCAAATCTAAGAACCTCAACTTGCAATCGTCATGCACTGCCATACCTGAAGCTGCATTTGCCTAGAAGAACATAGTTGCCACAAGCAAAACATCATGAAGAGATGTGACAACATTATGCAATAACACAGTTGAGCAACTTTCAATGATTGTCATGTGATAGATATACTTGACAATGCATTCCTACTCCTAGTCCAAATTTAATCCAGAGAAAGACAGAAAGCAATCCTTCTCATATGAAGTGCCTTTTCCGTTCTAAACATCCTATATGTCTATGCTCATTCTAAAGATATAAGAATCTACACTACAATAATGACTTCCGACCTGCTCCCTCATGCTGGATATTTGGTGGTGGCGGCTCATCGTTGATTAGTATAAAAATCAAGGATCAAATACCAAATGCTCCAACAAAAGATGCATCCAAGCCAGTTTGCAGGTTAAAAGCACTCATCAAGGAATGCCCAACTAAAAGATATGTGCATCTAGGAAAACAAAAAGCAGCCAGCTATAAACTAAGAAGGAAAGCAAGAAATGATCTAGCCAGCCCACAAAAAAGCAACCTTGCATTTTGTCTGAAACGAATGCAGAGAACTCAGCTGCTCAAAGCCATGGCGCTTGTGCATACTGAAAGCACACGAGATAGTCAAAGACAAGAATCGGCGAAATCTGAGTCTTCAGTATAAGGTCCAAACATGTGTAAATTCTGATGACCTCAGTCAGTTCAGAAAGAAGCATTTGCCCAAAAAAAGTTGCTAATCTGACATCAAAATGACTCCGTTGGTTTTCTATCTGTTTTCTCCTTTTGCTATCCAATCAACCAAATTTTCAAGCGATTTCTGTTTTACCAGAATACTACTTATGCTATCAAAGATTTGCACTATGGTATAGCTCTTAAAGGTGATCTTACTAACCAAAGTTTTCACTTTCATATGCTTTGGTCTTGCTTTGAATTACAATTTTCAGCATTTTCAAACTAGAATACCAGAGAAGATGGTCTATTCTAACTGATCTTTCCGAGGTCTCCTCCTTCAAAGTTGCTCCTGCCGAGGGCACTGAAAAACCTGTTCAAACTCATCGTATCCATCAGTGACCACAGGACCATCCATGGGGAGCACGTATAATCAAACAGCTACGAAGCATTCAGACAGAAACCAAACAAGAAACCGACGTGATGAGAGATCGGACGCATCAAATCGAAGGGACAAAAGGCCGTCAAATCAGTACATACCAAGATCAATGGCCCCAATTTTATACCAACTCAAACTCAAATTCCCTCGAAAAAAACTTGATTATCAACAACATCATTCAAGAGAATAGCAGAAAAATATGAAAAATGCCAGAGGAGAATCAGAAAAGTCGGAGCAAACGACGGAGACGATGACTAAGATGGCGAGTCCCATTAGGCGGAGGTACAAACGACTCACCATTTTGCGTCCGAGAACAGAGCAGAGAGAACCAGAAGTGAGAGGAAGACGGTGGAGGAAATCTAGGGTTCCAGAGGAGAGAGAGAGGAGAGAGAGGAGAGAAATGGGATGATAGAGTGCAGAGTTTTCGAGTAGACCTCTTTTGCCCTCACAGTTGACCGGTCTCGATTGACAAAGGCAGATGACTGGTCAAAACGGGTTTCTTTAATGTTGAAGTGGTCTTCTCATCTTGAGGGTACCCCCATGTTACCCATTTTGACCATATCTTAAAACCCAATTATCTTAATTTATAACATCATTTAGATAATGTATTGACCAAAAAAAATAAATAAATAAGAAACTACATGTTTGGTTATTCATAAATAGTTCAAAAATATCATCAAAATTTTAGGAGAATAAATTTGGAAAAAAATTGCACATTTCCAAAACCTACGGGGACGATTGTCGTCGCCACCAGCAACCATCTCGCTAAGCTCTTGATAGTGTCCAAAATTTGGCATCTCTCGTGCATGTAGACGTGCGCAAGTGTACGCACGCTTGAAGAAAGAGAGAGGACTCTTAGAATTTGGTTATGTAGGTTGAAATTGGGTCTAATGTGATGTCTGAGGGTACGCATGGTAACATTTCTGAAAGTGAATTTCTGCTTCAAAAGTGCTTCTGGAGTAGAAATCCGTTTGATAATATAACTTCTGAAGCAAAAATCTATTTTGGTAAAAAATTTTACTTTTGGAAGAAATTTCTACTTTCGAAGTGAATTTTCGCTTCTGAAGTTATTTTTTCCATAATTTGAGAAGTTAAAAAAAATTGCTTCTCAACTCAGGAAATACTTCTCGCCTCACCATTTTTTCATTACGCTCGCCTTCGCCGACCTCCACCGCCACCCACCTCCCCCCACCGCCAACCGCCGCAGCCGACCACCACCGGCCACCGCCTATCACCGACCTCCACCAGCCATTGCCCACACCCATCGTCGACCATCACCTGCCGCTGACCATCGCCTGCCGTTGACAGCCGCGGCTCGCGACCGCCGCCAACCGCCGCCAACCACCGCCGCCGACCATCGCCACTCGCTGACCACCATCGTTGCCGACCACCGCCGGCTGCCGCCAACCGCCGCCTCCCGCTACCAACCGTCAACCACCACGCCACCTACCGCCGCAATCTACCGCCGACCTCCGCCCCCGAGTCGCCGTCTCCGACTGCTGGAGTAATAAATAAATAATATTTTTTAATAATAAAAATTATTTTTAAATTTTTTTTGAAATGTTTAAAAATGAAGTAGAATTTTTTTGGCCGCCGACAATAATTTTTCATAGAAGATTTTGTGTTAATAATGTTTCAGAAATAGAAATTTTCAACTGTTACCAAACGAATTTTTCTGATTAGAAATCAACTTCTGAAGCAGAAGTAGAAAAATCACCTTCTGAAGCAGAAGTTAAAAAATCATTCAGAAGTAGAAAAATCATCTTTTGCTTCTGAGTAGAAATAAAAAAATCAACTTTTAGCCAGAAATTGCTTTCTGAAGCAGAAGTGTTACCATGTGCGCCCTAAACTCCTTTAAGACCCAAATCTAGTTGGGCTTCTTATCAAACCCATTCTAACAAAGGACTGCACAAAACCATCAAATTCGCCTCAAACGAGGTCGTGAGGCCAACCGAAACCTAAGATTTGAGGCAAATATTGGACAGCCCAAAAGAAAAAAGCGAGAGAGAGAGAGAGAGGATCTCAAGATCAAGCTGATTGTTCCATAACGTCCCAGTGCGTACACATCCTGTACCTCAAAGAGACACAAAAGGTTAGACAGACCGACAAAGACAAATGTCGTCCACCACAAAAGCCACAACAACAAATCCTTACCTCCCACAAGGGGAATAGTGGCATGTATTAGCACAAAGAAGTTGACCGTTTGCCAAAGGCAAACATACGGAAGCTGGAATATAGAGAATCCCGAGAATATTATGAAGTAACACAGTAGCTCCAGTCAACCCCAGAAAGTCATCCTATGGTTGCCACAGGAGGTTCAAGCTACGGTTAAGCATGAACATCCATCACAGAAACACAACTCATGAGGACATGCTATGATTGCATCTCCACTTGGGAAGAAAGAGAGACAATTGGCAAACACTGGAGTCCATACACTCCATAAACCACAACATACAACGCCGAAAGTCGCAATCCCGAAAACAGCAACCATTACAACATATTAATGATCCTGCGCATTAACTAGCGCTTACGATGGAAGACTTCTTTGACAAGCCAATACGTAAAATAACTGCTAGTCCTATGTCCCAAGTGTCCCGAGGGATGTCGATATGGCACATATGGACACCGAAATGGTATATGAAGAGCCTGGGTTGCATATGAAACTTTACATTCAAGTGGAGCGGCTTCTGATAACATCTATGCCCATTTCGGTTGGATCAGTAGCCTGCAACTCAACCTGGATACCATCCAACTCTCTCTTGAATCTGTCTTTAGAACTTGCATAAATCATCTTGTTTCTCACTTTGGAAGTATCAGGAGACCTGCACATAAAGTGAAAATGAGTCAAAGAACACTAAAATAAACAAACAAACAAATAAATAAATAAATAAATAAATAAATAACTTTGACAAGTGCAATTGCCAGCTATTACCAGGCAATGAAAATAATCCTGCTCTTTGGAACATTCTCTTCAGTCATGAAATCAAAGTCATACACAGCATATCTGCACTCATCAGCAGGAAGGCTTGCACTGAAATCTTCATAACTATCTGCAGGTTCCCCAAGTTTTTCAACGATCACTTGCTTTTGCTTCTCTTCAATCTTATATACTATGAAACGGTACGTCCTTTTCGCCTTCAACTCTAAGAACTTCAACTTGCAATCATCATGCACTGCCATACCAGAAGCTGCGTTTGCCTAAAAGCATATGGTTGTTAGAGATAAGACAGCAAACTGAGCAAATGGAACCAAAACATACATTAATAAAATTTGAGCTACTTTTGAACGACTCTCACATGATAGATCTAATTGGCAATAACCATTTTCTCCTCCTCCATTTTTAACACGAGGAAAGGATGACCAAGACCTCTCTATTGCACCCTTTTAACTTATGTCAACTTCCCACTCTGCTAACAACAACTCCCTCATCTTGAATATTTAACGGCAACTTGTGATAGTGTTTAGATTGCAAGAATGTCGCATCATTGAATAAAAAGGATCAAATGCCAAATGCTACATGAACAGATGCACAGATCATCCACTTAAAAAACAAAAGTTCCCTTCAATGAATTATAGACCAAAAGAAGAGTGTGTGCAACCAAATTTACAGCAGCCAGTTTAAGAACCAGAAAGCAAGTATCATCCTGCACCCGGGAAAGGTTAGATGGCATTTTATCCAAAAAAAGGCAAAGATTGAACTGCCCAAACCCATGGCACTTTTGGGCCATATCAAACGCACACAAGATAGTTAAAGACCAGAACAAGTGCAATCTGGGTTTTTAACCAAAGTTGTAAGCGTTTGCAAGTGCAGATAAATAAAGTGTAGATCAAGGAGATATATTAACCTTTTAAGGGGGATAAGCAGGTATTCCAACAAGCTCCAATGTTTTTCCATGCAGATGGACCGACTTTTCCACACTCATTATTGCTAAATTCAGTTTCTTAGACACAATATACACTGTAAATGTTACGTCACAATCTCAAAGATAATCTTAAACCCCAAAGAAGCTTTACCGTCTATCATTCGATTCCAATGTTCTGCTATTGCTTTAGTTCTTAGTCTTGAACATTTTTCCAAATAATAACCAGAGGAACAACAAGGGTTCCCCAAAGTCGCCACAGTCCTAGGCATTTCAAAAGTTGGCACAACTTTTCATCACTTAACTATCGTTCAAGAAATGTTTTGCTTTCATGGGCCTTTTTTACGGTTCTCTCATTCGCGATTCTGAATTCAGATCATGCTTCCAAAGACCCCAAAGAGAAAAAAGTCCACTAAACGCCATAAAGCAATATGACCCGAGGACAGAGTCCCGGATGATCCGCATGTAAACGACACATCATCAAACAGCTCGGAAGGATTCGCAGAACGACAGATCAAACAAGAAACCGCAGCAACACGATCGAAAATCAGCTGCATCGGACGGGCATCGACCAAGATCGATCGCCTCAACCCACCAAATCGAACTCAGATCGGACCAAAAGAAACCCCGATCATAAACAAAATCTACAAGGACATCGCGTGAAAATCGGAGAAACCAGTATCCAGCTACCGCGCACCCCATTCGGCAAAGAACCCGCAAAAAAACACCAAAAAAAAAAAAAAACGGAAAAGAAATCGGAGGAAACAGAAAATTAAGACAGAAGAGGAAGTGACCCGAAGCAGCAGGAGTACAGAGACTCTTACCATCTCGCCGAGGAAATCGAGCACCGAGGAGGAGTGACAGGAAGAACGAGAGAAAATCTAGGGATCGGAAGAGAGAGAGAGGTGGATCGCAGAAGGATTTTCTTTTTATTTTGATTTTTATGGTATTGTGTGACCTTATATGATTGCATATTCCGGTGGCTAAGTGGAAAAGACGTCTTTGCCCTTAGCGGACCTATCTCGATTGACAAGTATCGGTTGGGCTTTTCTTGTCCTTGCGGTCGCGGCTGGCCTTTTGCCCAGCTAGTTCAGTGCGATTCATTTGTGTAAGGCCTAATTTCTTTAATTAACCCATCAATTTTAAGCTCAATCTCAATTTTACTTCCAATGTCTTTTTTGTCTCGAAAATTGTCGTCAACTTTCACTCTAGTATTAAATCTTTCTCGTATCCAAATATCGACACGGGTTTCTTCAAAATTATCCACATTAAGAGGCTGATATTGTTCGGATAAATTATCAAAAAAAATCCTAAATCTATTGCAATTTTACTAATTTAGTCCTAAGCTTTTTGTATTTGTGCCAATTCTGTCCATAACTTTAGCTAGCCAGCGTTGACGTGAATATTTTTTTTAATAATATTTTAATAATTTTATAAATATATATATTTATTTATTTTTCTTCTCCTTCTTCCTCCAATCGGCGCCAGATCGGCTACCGACCAGAGGTGAGGCCTCTGAACCTCACCTCTGGTTAGCGACTGGCTGGAGGAAGAAGGAGAAGAAAAAAATGAACAATAAAGGAAAAAAGAAAACTAAATAAAATATTTGAAATAAGTATTACTGATGCCACGTCAGTGCCGGCCGATCAAAGTGGGCCTAATGGATGAATTGGCATAAATGTAAAAGGTTTATGACTAAATTGGCAAAAAAATATTTAGAATTGAATTGTCACAATTGTAATAGGTTTAGGACTGTTTTGGTAATTTTTCCAATATCGTTTCATACGAAGGTGAGAGTATTGATGAAGACGCGAGTTTTGGCAATGAATCCCTAACTAACCCCAATGTGAATACTTTTGAATATGGTGGAGATTTTTGGAGGCGGGGCGGATTTGTGATTGTAGTAAAAGTTTATGCATTTTTCAAACCAAAAAAATTGGATTTCTCGATTCCGAAATGTATCGAAACCTTGAGTAGTAAAAAAAAGTGAGATGCTGTATTTCCAGGGTTGGATTTCATATTCAAATAACCCTCGTAATCAAAGGAAATTAGGTTTTTTAGCTATGGGCCTAGCAAAAGGAAAATTGGGATAGTATCTTATGGCCGTGTTTGGTCGTCCGGATAAAACTTTGGAGATAATAACTTTTATCCTTCGGACATGACCGGATATAGTTCGGATATAGCCCGGATAAAAAATCACACCTAGAGGGTAGGATAGACCCGGATAGGACATGTAAAATACAATTTTTTTTTTAAAAAAAAGGTAAAAATACGAAGCTTTAAAATACTGGGCCACTGTCTTACTCTCTTCCCATTGTCACTCTCCTCTTCTTCTTCAACCTGTTCTTCCTCCATTCCATCCCTCAAGTTTCAGAATCTATGAGAGACTCTGATTATGCTCCGGGCACCAAATCTGCTCTTCTCAATTGACCTCTCTACTGCAATCGCCTTAGACCATTGTTTCCAGCTCTGTCACGCCCAACTCTGACCTCATCTCTGGTCGACCTCGAACACTAACAAGCCGAGGTGGACCCAAGGGCAAGGATTGAGCACGGACGGGTTGAAATCTGAGGTTCATGCTTGACCTAAACCCTAGAAGAATTGGCGTTACTCAACCCATCACCCCCGATCAAGCCATCATCCTGTCAATAGGGAGGTTCGGCCTTCATCACTTGAGAATAGAATCTCATGAGCCCTAAAGCTTGAGTGAAAAGAAACTAAAGTAACCTTTTGTCAACTCTATCCTAGAGCCATCATCCTCTGTCGAACAACATTGGTGTTCCTCGAGCATCACATCCATATTTTAATCTCAGGCATTCTTGGCTCCCTCCGTCGAGCAACATTACCCGTAGTGAGAGATGGCCGCATCAGAGCAATGACAGGATTGGGCCGTGAATGGAGGCGAGGCTGTTAGTAAGAGATGGCCGAAGATGGAGACCCTATAGGGAGTTCTCGGCACGGCAGAGGGCTAACATGAAGTGAAGAGGCGCAGCCCAAAATTGCAGGAGAGTGCTATTCTATTGACTTTTTGGGCTATCGTTTGCTTTGACCCCCGAAGTGAGAAGAGCTTTCACCGCAAATTCAATGGCCAAGGAAAGCCCGGGGGAGCATCCCAGCTTTAGAAAAAAAATCGAGATTGGTCTCCCACCTAGCGAGAAAGCTGTTGTACCCATTATGGAACAAAAAAGATTCATGGTATCGAAATAAACACAAAAGAAGTAGAAAAGACTGATCAAGGTCAAACTCATAAGAAGAGAAAAGAGATATTTTTCTAACACAACATACAAGCATCGACTTTTAGTTCACCAAACAATGGATAGAATATGACAAAATCTTGAATTTCTTATCCTATCCAATTCAGTCCTATCCTGATTGGAAATCTGGATGACCAAACGCATCCTATATGATCTCTCCCTTCAAAATCGGATGTGAAAGTTTCCTTTCATCTGGCTCAAGTAGTTACACCAAATTAAAAAGGGGTTTTCACTTTCGAATTCTTGAAAAACTTTCAAAAATCTACTCTATGCTCAAGTTAGCAGTGAAGACCAAGCAACATTTCATTGATTCATTCTTATTTTTGTTTTCTTTCAATATTTGAATTCTTTATTAAAGTATAAATTACTACATAAGTGAAATGTAGAATTTTTAGTAGTCTACTTCCCTTTGAACAATAATCCTTGTGGAGCGTATATACCTTATTTGTCTATTTTCATCTTCCCTAGTAGATTATCTTGAGTTACACATACATTAACTTAGGTTAAACTAAAAAATGACTATTTTGAAACCGAGTCAATGATGACCCTTCATGGATTCGCCTATATAAGCCGCGGCTAAAGTTGCAAAAATAAGAGCATGCACATCATTTGTAAATAAACTAAGGAACATGACAGGTATAAGAACCACTAAAGGTACTAAAGAAACAAAAACAACTACTAAAGTTTGGGGCAGAATTAAGATTGGACGAGAAATTGAGGATTACTTTAGGGAATTAAGCCATTGCGAAATATGATTTCAGCTTGTCATTTTCAATAGAAAATAAAAGCAATTACACATTGTCTAACTCTACTGTTAGAGATAATTAGGGATTCTCTAGGATAATTTCTTATTTAGAGATATTTCTGTTGATTTTCTATGTCTCTCAAGATTGCGCGTACATATTTGATTATGTATATCTTGATTGATATATGTTGCCTTAAATAGTGATATATTATAAAGCCTATAAATAGGCTGATGTAATGTTCATTATGATATATCGAATTACACAAAAATTCCCCATTTCTTCTTCCGCATTATTATTTTCAACTTGGTATCAGAGCTACCGATCTTGTGGCAACCATAGTGCACCGGGTGCACATCACACTCGGGGCACCCTATGCACCCCAAGAATCCCGATACACACCTAAATAAACCCATCCCCGCAGCTCGCTTAACAGTGTTCACTTCGTATGTGCGAGTCCTTTCTATGATGGTCGTGTTTCGACGCCAACTACAATGGTCATGTTGACCGGTCGAGCCTTTTTCATGAAGGTGGTTTTTCTTTCGATGCCAGACGCACAGACCGCATCTCTTAGGCCGCTTGATGCTACGACGCTAGCCATATAGGCCGCGTCGCTCAGTTACTGCTTCGCAAGCTAGCCGCATCGCTTGCTTGCTGTTTCCCCTCCGACTCTCGACCTTTCGAGCGTCGTTTGAAGAAGACGATACATTATCAGACTCACCGATCTCAGACCAGTTAAATCTAGAAGTTTCACCACAAACAGCCGGACGCCACCTCACGCACAGCTACGCGTTGCCTTGCCGATCCACCAAGCCTGCCATTGAGTGCTGATTTCATGAGGAAACAACTTTTCGTGGCACTGTTACACTTATTTCAAACTCAAGTTTGACTTAGTCATCTTGAGTTTGAGGGGGAATGTTAGAGATAATTAGGGATTCTCTAGGATAAATTCTTATTTAGAGATATTTCTATATCTCTCAAGATTGCGCGTATATATTTGATTGCATGTATCTTGATTGATATATGTTATCTTAAACAGTGATATATTATAAAGCCTATAAATAGGCTGATGTAATGTTTATTATGATATATCGAATTACACAGAAATTTCCCATTTCTTCTTCCGCATTATTGTTTTCAACTTCCACCTTGCTTTTTTTTTTGGGTTAATACCACGAAAAACCCCAAACTGGTACACCCGTGACAAATTTACCCCAAAATATTTTTTTGACCACGAAAAACCCCGAACTGGTACACCTGTGACAAATTTACCCTGAACTATTTTTTTGACCACCAAAAACCCTAAACTGGTACACCTGTGACAAATTTACCCTAAACTAATTTTTTTGATCATGAAAAACCCCAAACTGATACACTTGTGACAAATTTACCCTCAGTTAAATTGGGTTAATATCACGAAAAATCTCAAACTGATACACCTGTGACAAACAGAGGGTAAAAACGCCAAACTAGTACACCCCGTCAACTGCCACGTGTCATCAAACTTAGCAATTTTACGGTTAGATTTAACGAAAACTAACGGAGGGTAAATTTGTCACAGGTGTACCAGTTTGGGGTAAATTTGTCACAGGTGTACCAGTTTGGGGTTTTTCGTGGTTAAAAAAATAGTTTGGGGTAAATTTGTCACAGGTGTACCAGTTTGGGGTTTTCCATGGTATTAACCCTTTTTTTTTAAAACGTTTGTTGAGAGTAACATTTCCACTGCTCGCCAAAGAAATAGAAAATGTTAAAACTAATAATATAAAAATATGCAAATTTTATATTTGAATAGACATGTCAATACACAATCAATTTTTGTCAAAATATTTTACAAACAAGTGTACAATGCAAGAGCTTAAAAAAGCTAAAAAGTAGAAAATCCACACTGTCAAAGGATAACCCATTGGTTCATGGAAATAAATTGTCTCAACATAATTATGTGGCTGATTTACCCTTTAAGCAAACGGGGATTCATGTTTATCTTCTCCACTAGGTCACAACAATTCGGCTTCACATTATAGGTGATCATGGTTTCAGGGTAGAACCCAGAACGTGGAAACGGATCGATGGAGGTTCCAAGGAATGCACGTCGATTTCAGGTTTTAAAAATTGAGGAACATGTTTGGACGGGTAGATTCCAGGTTCCAAGTAGGTAGATAACTTATAACATGTAACAAGTTTTTGTGTTTGTCCTGGTATATGTTTTTGCGCGATCCTGCGGTATTCCGTGGCGTCTGATGTTGGGTGTGGAATTTGGATCCACTAGTCTGAATTTTCATTTCCGACGATATTTATGACTGAGACTTTTACTTTGTTATTAGTGTGTCTGAATATGACTTGTGGTTAGTGGATTGCAGCAGCACATGGTGGTCATTAAAAGTGATGATTCACTACAATCGTTTAATTAAGAATACAAGTAGAATCTAGGTATACCTTGGAACTGACCTTGGAACCCATGATAGGGTAGGTTCTAGGATATGCATGGTAGGTTTTAGTTCCAAAAAATGAGGAACCTGTTTCGACGGATAAGTTTCAGGTTCCAAGTAGAACTAGTATGGAACCTGGAACCGCTCACCCCTACTGCACATGACAACTAGAAAACGAGTATGATCTAGCCGAGCTAAACACACGATATCCCGAGTACTGGATAAAGGAATAGATTTCCGGTCAGACATCTTGAATCTTTTGCCGACATGAGAGAAAGCGAGAGTAATCCTCTCCCTTGTCATCAGGTTTGAGAAAATGCTGGTTCTGCAGAACTGTACCTCGAGCCCCATAGATCAAAATTGCTCGACGTTATCCCGGTATATCCGCATCGGTCGAAAGTTGTAATCGCATGGTAAGTGCGCCCCTCGATACAATAGAACTATTAAGGATAATGGCACAAATCAAGGAATCAAGATCAAATCAAATCACACAAGTACTAAAGTCAAGGAAGAATCTCACAAGCAAGTGCTAAGATCAAGGGATTGTAAATTCAATTTGATTGATTCTAACGGTTTATAATCTCTTGTATAAATACATGTACTCAGCGCATGGAAAATGCATTAGTTGCAAAAAATCTTTTTCTCAGAATTCTCTCGATTCTCATAAACATTATCCGGCATCAGAGCTTTTTCGCTCAACCGAGCCTTCGATCCCACCATGTTGAGTTCAACCAGTGACAACACCAACTCTTCCGCAACCGATCTCATCACTATCGGCAACACTGGTCTCATTACCATCGACAACACTGTCCAGCTTCCTGTGAAGCTCACAGCTGGCAACTTTCCCTCTTGGCGAGCACAACTTCGAGCCATTTTAATTGGGCATGATCTGCTCCGATTTGTTGACGGCACACACCATCCTTGTCCATCATTTGATTCATTCGGATCAGCCAGTCCAGCACGCACATTGTGGATCTGCCAGGACCAGCTATTGTTATCAGCCATTTTCGGCTTAGTTTTTGAACCTATTTTGCCACTGATTGCATTTAGTGAAACCTCTCAAGAGGCACTAAAAAAGCTCACCAACCTTTATGCCAACAAATCCCGTTCTCGGGTCATGTTTCTCAAGGACCAGTTGCCTACAATCCGGCGTCAATTGAGGTCAGTTTCCGAATATCTTCAAGAATTAAAGGGTATTGCCGATGAACTCTCTATTATTGATACACCCCTTCAAGATGATGATATTGTTATTCATGCCTTACGTGGAATTGGTCCTGAATTTAAAGAATTAGCGGCTGCAATTCGCGCTAGAGAAAATCCTATTTCATTTGAGGAATTACACGACAAACTTGTCGCTTATGAAACTTACCTTAAGCATGAAGAAAAAGCTGCAGAATTCACTCCTGTCACAGCTCAGTATACTGCCAAATCACGCTCTAGTTCGTTCGCTGCTAGTTGGAACGGTGTCCAAAACGGACGCGGTGCTTCTCATGGTGCTCGCAACAACTCTGGCAGCTAACAGTCCCGTGGAAACCCCACCCAGCGGGGCAGCCCATCTCAGTCTCACGACTCTCCGTCTCTATGTCAATTTTGCGATAAATACGGCCACACGACCAAGACTTGCTACCATATCCGAGGTCGTCCAAATACCGAACCTGTTGCGCACCACACAACCGCCACATGCTCAACCCCGCAATGGCTTGTTGATTCAGGAGCATCCCACCACGTCACCAACGACTTAGCAAACCTATCTCTCCACTTGGAGTATGAAGGACCAGATGACATTGTTATTGGCGACGGAACAGGTCTGAGTATTTCACATGTTGGGACGATAAAACTTGTGTCTCCCGAAAACACATTTGTTTTACCTAACACACTTTGCGCACCTTCTCTTACTCAAAATTTAATTTTCGTCTCTAAATTTTGTGCCCAAAATAATACCTCTATTGAATTTTTTGCCACGTTCTTTTTGGTGAAGGATCTTCGAACAGGAGTGACGTTATTGCGCGGTGAGCATAAGCACGGAGTTTATCGGATGCCACTCTCCCTACGACCACACAAAGACCAACCCGTGACGTTTATAGGAGAGAAAGTAGCTCATTGCGACTGGCATCGACGTTTGGGACATCCTTCTCTCTCCATTCAAAATTATGTAGTTAGGACATTTTCATTACCCATAAGTCCTACGTCCAAATCCATTTCCAAATCATATTGTGATTCGTGCCAATGCAATAAAAGTCATCGTTCGCCATTTAATGTTTCTACTCTCTCAAGTCAAGCTCCACTAGAACTCCTATACACCGACATTTGGGGTCCTACTCTGGACACCTCGGTTGATGATTTCAAATATTACGTTTTATTTGTCGACCATTTTACAAAATACATATGGCTTTATCCCATGCAAAAAAAAAAAAAAAATCTGTTGTTTATGCCATTTTTAGTGCTTTTAAACCAATTGTCGAAAAGTAATTTCAACGTCCTATTATCTCTGTCTACTCCGATGGCGGAGGTGAGTATCTAAAACTCAAAACTTTTTTCACACTCACGGTATTTCTCACTTCACTACTCCTCCTCACACCCCGCAACACAACGGCACCGTCGAACGGCGACATCGCCATGTGGTAGAAACGGGCTTAACTTTACTTCACAACGAATCTCTTCTAACCTCGTTTTAATCCTATGCCTTTCAAATCGCTGCATATCTCATCAATTGACTACCCACCCCAATCTTTCAGTATCAATCTCCATATAAAAAACTCTTCAATCAAAAGCCGAACTATCTAAAACTTCGAATTTTCGGATGCTTATGCTATCCGTGGCTCCACCCATATGCCCAAAACAAGCTTGATAACCGTTTCCGTCCATGTATATTCCTTGGCTACTCGTTCTCTCAAAGCGTATACAAATGTTTCGAACCCCAAACCAAACACGTTTACACTTCTCATCACGTTGTGTTTCACGAACACATTTTTTCATATATCACAACAAACTCCTCACCTCCAAACCCATTATCACCTACGAATCCCACATGTATCCAACTCCCAATCACTACCCAACAAACGAGTTTAGCCTCGCCTCTTATCCCAACGCCGTCCCAATCGCAAGCTCCTACAACTACTGCCGACCCGCTGCCTGCTCCCCACGCAACAGCCGTTTCTCCAGTTCGCAGCACCGACGCCATCAACAACCATCATTTGCCCGAATCACAACCTCAGCCACCACTCAACCCACCCACAACTGACCCCTTACCTGAAACCCAGACCAACTCAAACCAAAATAACACACCACTGTCTACCATAAATCCCATCCCATCTGACCCACCTCCCTCATCCTCTGATCCACCACCACAACAGACCTTATCACCACCTCCACCAATCGCAACCCGAAGCCATCCAATGATTACACGATCCAGGAATAACATCTTCAAACCCAAACAAATTCATCACACCACTAAACATCCTCTACCCGACACCATCGAACCAACATGCGTTACTCAAGCCTTGCGGGATGCCAAATGGCGACATGCCATGTCCGAGGAGTTTAATGCGCTACTGCGCAATGGAACATGAGAACTCACCCCTAACACAAATTCCAGTAATGTTGTTGGTTGCAGGTGGATCTTCCGGATTAAACGCTGACCTAACGGCAGTATTGAACTCTACAAAGCACGTCTTGTTGCCAAAGGTTTCCACCAATGCCCCGGGATTGACTACAAGGATACCTTTAGTCCCGTTGTCAAATCGACCACCATTCGAGTTGTGCTTTCTATTGCATTGAACCGAGGATGGCCACTTCGACAACTTGATGTCAACAATGCGTTCCTACAAGGGGATCTCACGGATGAAGTATACATGACTCAACCTCCGAGGTTTATTGCTCCGACTTGACAGAACTATGCATGCAAATTGAGGAAAGCTATTTACGGATTAAAACAAGCGCCAAGGGCATGGTACACTGCATTGAATAAATTCCTACACACTCACGGCTTTCGCAACTCCCACTCCGATCCATCCTTGTTCATTTACACCATGGATCCAATTACAACATTCTTCCTTGTCTACGTTGACGATCTCGTCATCACAGGCAATGACACCTCTTTCATCGCCAAATTCATTGAAGCACCGTCTACGCAATTCTCTGTGAAAGATTTGGGAACACTTCATTACTTCCTTGGCATTGAAGTGATCCCAACCAAGACAGGTATACTTCTCTCTCAACATAAGTATATCCGTGAGATTCTACAAAAACACAAAATGGATGAAGCCAAGGAGGTAGGTACTCCATTGGCAGTGGGAATCAACTTATCTGCCAATGATCCAGCCGAGGCAACCAATGCAAGTGAGTATCGAAGTCTTATTGGGGCCCTTCAATATCTCACTATCATAAAACCTGACATCGCATTCTCCGTCAACAAATTATCTCAGTTCATGCAACGTCCCACCATCACACATTGGGCTGCTGCTAAACGACTTCTCCGGTACTTAAAAGGAAACATTTTTCATGGGTTACATCTAACATGCTCCATGACATCTATTCTTCACGGGTTCTCCGATGCTGATTGGGCAGGTAATGCAGATGACCGATCATCCACCTCTGCATTTGTCATCTATCTCGGCCCTAATCCCGTGTCTTGGAGTGCGTGGAAACAATGCACAATTGCCTGGTCTTCGACCGAAGTCGAGTACCGCGCCGTTGCCACCGCCACAACAAAACTACAATGGGCCCGAAATCTGCTGTCCGAAGTTGGCATCCAACCGATCACCACTCCAACTCTGTACTGTGACAACATCGGCGCCACATATGTATGTGCAAATCCGGTATTTCACTCCCGAATGAAGCACATTGCCATAGATTACCATTTCGTGCGTGATCTAGTTGCAAGTGGAGCTCTCCGCGTCTCCCACATCTCAACCATAGATTAACTTGTAGATGCCCTCACAAAACCATTATCCAAACCTCGGTTAAGTTATTTGCGACCCAAGATTGGCGTCTTCGATGGAAGTGCCATCTTGCGGGGGTGTGTTAAGGATAATGGCACAAATCAAGGAATAAAGATCAAATCAAATCACACAAGTACTAAAGTCAAGGAAGAATCTCACAAGCAAGTGCTAAGATCAAGGGATTGTAAATTCAATTTGATTGATTCTAACGACTTATAATCTCTTATATAAATACATGTACTCAGCGCATGGAAAATGCATTCGTTGCAAAACATCTTTTTCTCAGAATTCTCTCGATTCTCATAATTCTTAGAAGAACACCTGTCTCAGTTCAGAAGCCCAACAGATAAATGCAGGTTCCACGAGATATGGGTAATGTACATGCCCTTATCTAGGAAATGCAGTCAATTAATAACATAAGCATACAGGGGTGAATGTATGAACTTGAGGTTTTTTGAAGGACGCCTGTCGGTTTCTAAGTATTTCTCTTAGGCTCCGTTTGTTTCACGAAAAATGTTTTCCCGAAAAATATTTTCTCCAATTTTCGATATTTGGGGGGCAGAAAATGAGTGGTCAATGGAAAATATTTTTCGGTCAATAGAAAAAACCTTCTAAAACTGAGGAAAATGATTTCCTTTTATGAGAAGTGAAAATCATTTTACCCTCTATCTCAGACTTCTCTTTAGCGTGTGACTTTCTGAAATTGGGAAAATTGTCCTTTCTCTCTCCTCATCCCTATTCTCTCTCCTCCATCCCCGACGGAGCTGCGATCCTGGGATCTTCGCCTCCATGAGGCGAGCCACAATCTCGCCAGATCTGGCGAGGCTGAGGCTCGTCTTGCTGTTCTTGAGCTCGGCCGACCCTTGCGGCCTTGCCCGCCGCCATGAGCGTGTGCCGGTGGAGCTGTTCCTTAATGTTGCCGAGTCTATCGCTAAGGCCACCTCCGCCTTCAACTTCCTCGCTCGTCAGCCGTGGCCGCTCGCTCGAGCTTGGGACTCACCGGGACCGGCCGAGCCTTGAGCTCACTGGCCTGCATCATGGCTGATGGCCGGGCTGAGGAAGGAGGAAGGAGCGACAGAGGAAGGAAGAAGAAGAAGGAGGAAGGAAGAGAAAAGAAAATTAAAAAAAGAAAAAATTCGAATGAAAATAAATAAATAAAAAATTATTTAAAAAATAAAAATATTATGTGCCGTGGAAATTGATTTTCCATACCAAACGGCGGAAAACATTTTCCAATTCCTTTTCACGCTTCAGCCAAACACCGGAAAATATCGCTATTTTCCTAGAAAACGACTTCCTGGAATTTTTTTTCCAAAAACGTTTCATTTTCCGTGAAACAAACTTCAAAAGTTTTATCAAGGCTCTTTTAGGGGGCGCATGAAAACCATCCAGAAATAGAATTTATGTTCCAAACCTATTTCTTGAACAGTTTTGGAACAGAAACTCGTTTGGTAATGTAATTCTATTTTTCTATTTCTGAAACAAAAAGTTGTTCCAGAAATAGATTTGGAACAACTTTGAGAAACAAAAATTTTAGTTTTTGGGAGAAATAGAAATCAGAAACAGAAAACTGCTCCTAGCGCCGGCCGCTGCCGGTCGCCCGCCGCCGCAGCCGGTCACCGCCGATCGCTACCTACTTCTATTCTAGAAGTAGAAATTGTCAACTGTTGTCAAACGAACTTCTGTTCGAGGATCAGAAATTTATGTTGTTATCAAACGCATTTTTTAGTTCAAAAACTCATTCAGAATTTTTCTATTTCTGTTCCAGAAATCTATTTCTGGAACAGAATGATTTTCATTCAACCCCTTAATCACAAAACTCTCGGAAGCGTGCTTTGCCACTTTCTTGTGCAGAGAGCAGTTGCAACTTTCAGTTCTTTACACGTCTATGCATAAAGCTTTTAAGGCTAAAGATCTTAGCTAGGACAAAGTTTCTCCATTTTTCACACAGCATAAAAGAGTAAGAAGCTCTCAAAAAAGGGTTCTACTAACTCTCTGCCAAACCCGTTTCACTCGCTCTCTTCTTCTTCCGTCGCTACCGAAACGCTCAAAAGCCCGCCCGGGACTTCTACGCTATGGTCACAGCCGCCGGTTTCAAATTCGAGAATAAAACCCCTTGTCCATGTTATTCCCCACATTTGTTGTTTTCGGAGAACTAAACATTTCCAATCTCAATTTCAGGAGTCGTCCAAGTTCTCTGTCTCCTGAGCATATATATCCTAGAACAGCCTTCCTTTATTTGCGCCCGGGAGCCTCCGGAAAAGAACTCAAACTGAACAGATAGCACCCGCATCACCGCAATTGACAAAGAACTCCAGAAACCATATCCAGAACTATGTACAAAGGCTAATGTACACCAGAATATGACATCCTCTCCATTGTGCGCATTAAAAAAATCGAAAGCAAACCCAGATTCACAAATGCAACCAAAGCATAAACAAAAGCTAGCTGTCAGAATCCTGCTGTTCAATGAAGTCTAAAAACAGAAACAGCAGCTGAAAGGTACTATTCCTTCACGGTGGAGAAATGTCTTAATAAGTTGTCTCAAGCTAAAAATTTTCAAACTGGAAGGACTTAGTTCAATAAAGTACAAAGCAAGCATTAGGTTCAAGCATCCTCGACCACTGCTCTCCACCTCAAGATTCTTCTTCAGGTAGATTGCTAATGTTTCTTAGCTGTTGGAACTTGGTCCTTTGCGTTGTTTGGCTGAAGCGACCCGGGTGGTGGCAGCTGAATATGATGCTGAGAGAGCAATGAAAATCCATTTTATAGCTTGTCATTTACAATACTACTAGTGCTAAAAAAACAAAGGGGTGACCAGTTTGAAACCATATGATTGATGCACTTCTGCATTCAATCAGACGAAACAACAGGCATTTTTTGGACATTGCAAAACTAAATCACTCGCTAAATGCATCTGAGCTGATCTATCTGGCAATGACATGCAAATCAAGGGAGGGGGCGTTGGAGAGGAGTTGGAGATTAGAATGACCTTTCCAAAGGTGAAAGTGCAGGCGACTAACAGCGGAACCGGCGATTCTAGGAATTGCATCAAAAAGCATATGCTCCGGTGTGTCCCTCAGCTGCTGAAAAACTTCGTGGACGGTCTTGCCATTCTCAAAGTAAATGCATGCATTCGGATGCTTCGTCCTCCCTCCAGCATGGAGCTCAAATTTGTAGGGAGTAACGTACTGCAACGTTCAGTATAAAAAAGATGAATTGCTTTACGAAACATCGATTCATCCGGTCCTCTTCTGTTTTTCCCCCTTACATCTCTCCAGGACCAAACAGAAAAAAAATAAAAATAAAAAATCAAAGTACAATCAGTTGCTTACTTCAGAGTTGTTGCATTCATTGCAGCTGCAAAGAATCTTCGGCCCTTTGATAACACCATGAAGAATTATCTGTGGAACTCCGTACGTCAAGTGTCAAATAAAGAGCCATAAAAGCTAAGAAGAACAAATCTTTAAAGAGACTTAATAAATAACTATACGAGAAAGAACTTACATTACGCCTCCTCAAAATGTACTTCACCGGAGCACCATCAAATATTCCAGTCGAAAATAGATTATGAACGGATAACAGGTATGCATTAGGGTGACGCTCACCGATCGTATTTGGCATCTCTCTTCTGAAAGCTCCAAAAACAACGGCATTTCCTTTGTGCTTATAGTTGCAATCTAAGTTTCGATGCGGATTGCATCCACCGTTGCAAATCACATACACCGGTATTTGATTCTGATGAGCATTCAGCTCGATAGTGTTCGACTGGGTAGTTACTCTTGACAAATGAGCATAGTTTGGATAGTCTACAATCGTTCCATTATCAGCAATGGCCATGCCAGATGCATGTTTAGGTCCTTCATCAGCTCTGCCAGGAACAATGTTCTCCTCATAATTGCGACCTAAGGTGAGACGCAGGTCCAATCCTTCATTGTGAATCACATCCATCGGTGTGTCACTCCCATCCTTAATCTGAGGTGGAAGGCCCAAAGACAAGAAGCTGCCATAGTACCTGTTACAGTCATTCCTCCTCAACAATCTTTCGTCATCGGCCTTTCTCAAAGAGTTGCTTATTGGCGCAGACACCGCATTTTCAAAACCATGAACGTGATTGACTTTTGCCTTTACGATTTCGCAAAGATTGCGAGAATGAGCTGAGGCATCACCTTGATGTGCATTCTTGAAATCCTTCCTTCCCACACTCACACCACCGGCACCAAGTGACGAATCAGCCATGTACAGAAACTGCGAGGGCCTCGATACAAGCTCACCTCGAACTTGGCCTGGAATTAACGGATAACTGGAGGCTTTGTCGAATGGATAAGCACTCCACTGCATAAAATCTGGCCTGTTGATTGCAGCTTCAACTGCTCGTCTCTTGTTGCTCGACATTCCGGGACGAGTTACATCTGTTAACCATGGATAGACACGCTTCGGATCATATGTTCTGGGAGTATGATAGCTCAGTCCAGCATATTTGCTGCATTCGTCGTCCTTTGTCGTTCGAAAAAGTTCGCGCCCGAAGGTCTAGAACATAAATGAATAATTCTAGTTAGTGGGGACAGATGACTAATTGACATAGAAAGAACCTACGTATCTTAAAAGTAAGAGAAGTGAGTACTGCAATCGAAAAAAGTATACTTCACCTAGCAGAATGAAAAACATTAACCCATGCATAGGTTGTAAATTGCTTCATTGACATAAGGCCCTCATGATAGTGTAAGGGCAACTATAACAATTTCACAGAACAAAATGTCGCTTATGGTAGTATAATCAAAGTAGCCGGACGGTCCGCATAAATGAAGACACATACAGTCCCTGATAATTAATATTCATATAGACCACCATAGCACAAAAATTCCACTAGCTACAGCACATTAACATGGCAATTTACAAGCTTTATACACACATGCATTGTGGTGATTAAGGACATGATACAAAGACATTGCTGTTGAAGTGAGATCTTTGTTTTTTCTTGGATAGCTTATTGATTTTCTTTTGAGCACTTTGTTATTTTTAATTGCACTGCAGGGCTGATTTCGAAGCTGAAAGCTCATTTTGTCTTTGAAGAACCTAATGAAGAGTTTCTTGAAAAGCCACCGTCTTCTTCTGAAACCATAACCAAGATCATATGGGAGAAAAACTGAATGTAAGATGATCTGCTAGCTTTTTACTTTAACTCATCATCAATGAGCTTCCATGGAAGTATGGATATGACTATCATCTGTGAGATACCGCGTCTTGTTAACAAATGTTTTAGGCCGCCGATTAAGCGAACTATGTATAGGAAACTTGAAACTAGTAAAGTGTGACAATACGGCCAAATTTGACATGTTAAGTACCCTAATGGAACCGCTAAGAAAATCCTTATTACATATCTTTCCTAGCTTGTAGGCAAGAAAGAAAGCACAGGTACAAAGATGGGAAATACCTATATGCAATATCAGATCATTCAGATGCATGCCTGTCACTAATTCAGCACGTCAAAGAATGGCACAACAGAATCATTGTATCAACCAAATCCATTATTCGCTTTGAGCAGAATATATAAGAATCAACATGGAAATAAGAAGCAAGTGTTATGTCTTTTAAGCAAAAGACAATTATGACTTATGGGTACCGCACCGTCAACTTCGAAATGAATTTAGAGAGTTGTAGTACAGCAAATATGAATCATGACGAAACTCTACTAAAGCTTGAGCATGGAGTTTAGACAAGTATTCTTTCTGTAATCTCAACCTTTATGTTTCTAGATTCTTCCCATGTTCTTAGTTTCTAGCTTTTGATGGAACCCGAGGCTTCGCAAAGGGTGTTCTTCAAACTTGTTCAACAAAGGTAACAGCATACTCTTGACAATGAGATTACAGTCAACACTAACACTTCATGGAGAAATGTGAATTCATAGACAGGACAATCAGGTTTGATCTTATAATTGGAACTTAAGTGGAAAAGAAATTCAGTGCGTTTATTCCACCACAGCTATTGTCATGTTTAACCCTGTCGAACGTTAGCCTTCCCTAGTCATCCTAGAGTATGCACGAAAGATATTAATGTAATCAAGACTATCTTTTCTTCCTGGACATACAACAGCAGACTCTTTTTTTTTTTGCTCGGAATACAACAGAGAAGATAAATGAGCTGAATAAAATCTCATAAGCCTTCAAGAAGAATCTTAGGGTGCGTAGGGTTACACTTCTGGAAGTGGATTTCTGCTCCAGAAGTGCTTCTGGAGCAGAAGTCCGTTTGGTAACGTAACTTCTGAAGCAGAAATCCGTTCGGTAAATTTTTACTTCTGAAGTGAATTTTCACTTCTAAAGTTGTTTTTTCCCCCAATTTGAGAAGTTAAAGAAAAATTGCTTTTCAACTCAAGAAGTACTTCTCGCCTTACCATCTTTTTATTACGCCCTCACCCTCTTTTCCACCATTCCCGCCTTCGCCGACCTCTGCTGTCGTCCACTGCTGACTACCGCCAACCGCCGCCCGCGACCACCGCCACCCACTGCCCCCCGCCGACCGCCGCCGCCGCCGACGTCCACCAGCCGCCGCCTATCGCCGCCCCCGATCACCGCCAACCACTGACCATCGCCCGCTGTCGCCCACCACAGACCTCCGCTGACTGCCGCCCACCACCGCCTGTGACCGTAACCACCCGCCGACCGTCCCCCGCCGCCAACCATCCCCCATCGCCGACCTCCACCGGCCGCCGTCCATCGCCACCCGCAACCACCGCCCACTGCCAACCTTCGTTGGCCGCCGCCAACTACTGACCATCGCCCACCGCCGACCTCCACCAGTCGTCGCCCACCGCCGGCCGTGAAGCCGCCCCCCTGTCTCTAACCGCAGACCACCACCGCCGCCGACCACCGCCCCATCACCGGCCACCGCCAACTGCCGACCACCGCCGCCAACCGTCGACCACCATGCCGCTCGCTACCGCAGCCTACCGCCAACCTCCTTCGCCGCCGCCGAGTCGCCGTTTCTGGCCACCGGAGTAAAAATAAATAATATTTTTTAACAATAAAAATTATTTTTTAAAGAAATTTAAAAGTTTAAAAATAAAGTAGAAATTTTTCGGCCGTCGATAATAATTTTTCATAGAAGATTTTGTGTTAATAATGTTTCAGAAATAGAAATTTTCAACCGTTACCAAACAAGTTTCTTTGATCAGAAATCAACTTCTGGAGCAGAAGTAGAAAAATCAACTTCTGCTTCTGAGTAAAAGTAGAAAAATCAACTTCTGGCCAGAAGCATTGCCATGCGTGCCCTTAAAATCTAGTTTCGTAGCGGAAGAAGTTCGTCGGCACCTCTTCACATCCGAAAAATTTGGGAAACCAATTGTTCGGGATCATCTTTTTACGGTTACGACTTGATTAAATTACTGTTTCCTACCTCAAGTCAGGTAATGAGATAACCCCAGTAAGCTAAGGGTGCGCATGGCAACACTTCTGCTTCAGAAATCAACTTCTACTCAGAAGCAGAAGTTGATTTTTCAACTTCTGCTCTAGAAGTTGATTTTTGATCCGAGAAATTCGTTTGATGACGGTTGAAAATTTCTACTTCTAAAACATTCTTCTATGAAAAATTATTGTCGGTGGCCGAAAAATTTCTACTTCATTTTTAAACATTTTAATTTTTTTTTAAAAATAATTTTTTTATTAAAAATATTATTTACTTTTTTAAAATAAAAAATATTATTTATTTTTTACTTTGGCGGCAGGAGACGGCAACTCGGCGGCGGCGGTAAATTGCGGCGGTAGGCGTCGCTATGGTCGACGGCTGGCAGCAGGGGGCGGTGGTTAGCAGCGGGTGGCGCTGGTCGCGGGTGGCGATGGGCGGAGGTCGGCAGTGGGCGGCGGTGGGCAATGGTTGGTGGTGCGCGGTGGTTGTGGGCGGGAATGGGCGGCGGCCGATGGAGGTTGGCGATTGGCTGCGGTTGGTGGTGGGTGGCGGCGGAGGTCGGCGGAGGCGGGCGTGGTCGAAAAGAGGGTGAGGGCGTAATGAAAAGAAGGTGAGGCGAGAAGTACTTCTTGAGTTTTTTTTTTGGGTCCAAGAAGTACTTCTTGAGTTGAGAAGCAATTTTTTTAAACTTCTCAAATTGGGGGAAAAACAACTTCAGAAGTGAAAATTTACTTCAAAAGTAGAAATTTCTTTCAAAAGTAAAAAATTTTACCAAACGGATTTCTGCTTCAGAAGTTACATTACCAAACGGATTTCTGCTCCAGAAACACTTTTGAAGTAGAAATTCACTTCTAGAAGTGTTACCATGCGCACCCTAAATTTCCAATAAGTTTGCAATAATCCGACATCATTAATTATAGTTACGGATATAATTGTTCAAAGACGAGACGCGTGTCATGCAACGCAACAGTGTCATAGTAAGCTTAAGTGTCACGAGACAATTCAATTATTTCGTTTATGCATCTATTTTTCACATAACTATATTAACCGCATATCATGAGCACCCTGCTTCAAAATCTTGCTTCGATCTCCATGGAAATCTCTCAACGCCAAAAGCAAATAACAGCAAATTAATAGAACTTGAGAGTAAATTCGCGAGAGAAAAGCTTCAGTGAGAGTTCAAAGATCACTACCATTTTTATCACCCGGAAGTCTTGCGAGCAAAAGCAAGGTCACCGTTTTGTCACCTCAAGCTCGAAGTACACTGCGTCAATCACCAAAAAATAAAAAAGTTAGCGTCATTTATGGAATCTCAAACAGAACCCATAGATCTACTTGAGTAATAAGAACAACAATAGCCTACCACAAAAATAAAAAATAAAAAATAAAAAATAAGAATAAAAAATAAAAAATAAAAATAAAAAAATAAAAATAAAAAAATAAAAAACCGCGCACGCACATACAAATATTAAAACCTTAATCAGACCAAGCACAAGACCATCGTAATGAATTTCAAAGCTTTTAAAGGTTCGGTCTCTATAGATGCGTGCACATGGGCGCACACATGTACAAGTTGGGATGCACCAGATATCTCACATCTTAAAGAAGACAGCCCAAAGAGTGAAGTACCTTGGTCAGAAATTGACCAGAGTTGTTGCAGGCCGGACTCTTTTTGCCTTGACAGAGAGATTAGGGCGAGCACTCCTGTGATGAGAAAAACGTTTGAGAAGAAAGGTTAAAAGCGCGACTGTTTTAAATTACTAATGACAAGATCTAAGAGTTATTGCATTACCATCTATGGAATTTCGATTCGCAAACTTTATAGCTTGGTAATACGTGCCTAATTATGGGGGCACACTCTCCTCATTCCTGGAGCCAAATTATGTACCAAATGTGCACTAGCTGAGCTACGCCTTGTTGGATGTCGAGCTGATATTATTGACTTATTGGCAGAGTGAATTTCACAAAAAAGTCATGATTATGACCCGTGCAATATTTTTTTTTTTTTTACAACACAACTGAAGAATAATTGAATGAATTAAATTTAGCATTTTATGAAGGAGAGCCCATGATGGGTCAACATTTTTTTTTTGAATTCTTATTGTATTTCAATAGAACTGCAGATATTTCTAGAACGAATTTCAGTAACAAGTTTCTTTCAAAGAAAATTGTTTATGCAGAATTGTTTTCAAGCTATGACCAGCACAAATGGAAATATTTGGCGTATATTCTTCAAAATAATTATTGCAGGGAATTATTGGCTTTTGGATAAGCCCAAACTAGATTTCCTTCCAAATATGTCCAAAAAGAAATGAGAGGGTATGGATGATATGCTTGCTCCATCCTGCACGTAGATATTGAACAGAATCCGATCCCATAATTAATGCCTTTAATTAGGAGATCAGGAAAAATTGGTAATAATGACCAAAATCCGATCCCATAATTAATACCTTGTCAGAGGCTGGTGAGCTCGAGGATCGCCCAGAGGTCGGCGAGGGCCTCGCCGGGATCTAGCGATCTAGAGCTCGCCCGTGGCCAGCAGCAGCAGGTTTCGGTGGAGGGAGAAGGAAAAAGAAAAAGAAAGAAAATAAAATAAAAAAATAAAAAATAAAAGTCATATAAAAAATTACTAAAAAATGTGATTTTTTTTTAAAAGTTACAAAAATTATTCACTTTAGCACCGGCCGTACCACGTAGGATGGTCGACATCCACATTAGCAATTTCTAGCCAAACGTCGACGCGTGAAATTAAATTAGATTTTCCTTACCAAACGATGAAAAATATTTTCCAGTTCATTTCTTAACCAAACACCGGAAAATGACATTTTCCTAAAAAATGATTTCTCGGAAAATATTTTTAAAAAATGTCACATTTTTGCGAAACAAATACAGCCTTAATGGCTTTTCCCAATTTATTCGTTCCATTGATCCGTGCAGCGACATTACTCTCTCGCAGTAATTACGAGTAGTAAAAACAAACAGATTGATTATCTAAGAAATAATCAAATAGAGCTACGGATATGCTCTATTAGATTATTGAGGGTGCCACATTCGTGGCCTTACATTTGGTATCAGAGCTGCCTAATCAAGAGCCGAAACACATTCTGTTCTGGCGTGTTTTCGATAGTTTCATCCGATGAAATTGTTTTTGATTGCATATTCGGATTCGTCTCGTCGATACGAGAAATATGACTGGTCGCACGCATCAAGGGGACGACGGAAACTGCCGCACGCGCCTACATGCTCCACGGTAGAGGCGGCTCGCGACGATCACCGGCGATCATTCTATTTATGGCCACTTTTGTGCATTTTTGTTCGGTGAAATTTAATTTTGACCACATAGCTAGATACGGCTCGAGAATACAAGCGTTTCAAGTGGTCGCACAACACCGGAGGACACTGGACGGCCACCCACGCGCCGGTGATGCGTCTACGCATGGGCGCCAAGCGCCAGAGGCGCGGATTGTCACGTCGGTTGACTTTTGTCAACCGACTGCTGACATCAGCGATGACGTCATCATGACGTTATCAAACCGACTCGGGTTGACTCGGATCCTGACTTGACCCATTGATCGACCCGACCGTTGACCCGATCGGGTTGATCGTTGACCGGTCGAACTTGTCACGCCCTGAACCCCAGGCGCGGGAAAATCCCTTCCTAACGTCAGGTCAAAGGATAACATCCTAGGCATGTCATCGACCCATCTCTTTTATCTTTCAATTAAGCACATGCGGAAGCGATATCAAACCCCGGACAAGAAATTAAACAGGGATAGAAAAGCAGGAGATGCAACAACAACAATGACAACAACAACATTTTATTTATAAACATTAATAGTCCACGAGTAAACATATACTATACAAGTCCATCTTCGGACCGATCCCTAAGACCCACAAAAAGATACCGGGTCGGGTCAGGGGTGAACTACTGCTGATACATACTACTACACTACCAGCTATCAAACAAGGCGGCCTCCAAAAAGCTCCTCCACAGCTCAACTCGCACCTCGAGTTAACTACACCGGGTCAACCTTGATAACCTAGCGGTGAATCAAGGCCCTCCTCACTAAAACTAGGACTCGGGTCCTCGACCTCACCATCCGGCATATCAGAATCCATTGCGTCCCACGTTTGAACAACTGGCCCGACACCCAAGGGTACCTCAAACCCCCGAATCGATCCGATGAGAACATCACCCTAACGAACTAACCAGGCCTTGAAAAGGTGTGCCACATAGTGTGACAACCCCTCATCGACCCAGACGGTCGTCACGTGTTGCTCCCATACGTTGTCGGAATTAGTGACGTGACGATAATGAAGGACCGTGGTTTGGTCGACAGGAACACCGAACCTAACGTGGCGCATTGCCATTACGAGAACTTGAAAGGTGATCAGCCAAAGCACATGAGATATGAATCTCAACGAGTCAACGCCTAAGTCTGATTAGGACGTTGATTCACTCAAGCAGTCAAACACAATGGGCAACAAAGTCCAACAGCCAAAGGACAATCACATGCAACTTACCTTGCCTTCTGCCACACAATAGATATCTCATGGTATTCAAACACAACAGATCAAGGTACACAACTAGAACACACGATAATAACTCAGGCATCCAAGCACTTAGGCACTATGCAACAAGCGTGTTCCAGTTATTAGCAGCCAAGAGATACACCACTCTCGCCGTAACACAGCCTCACTGCTAGTACTCTTCCGGATTAACTGGACGTCGTCCTACTACATTATAGCGACGGTATCCGATAGCTCCCTCCAATTCCCTAAGGCGAGCATACCAGGAATAATTCCAAGAGGGACTACGGACCAATACAAGTTGCGACCGGCATCTAATCAACCGTGGGAATCCAGACAGTACGTCGCCGGCACGGACTGACAGGCAACCAATAAGCCGTGGAATCCTAGACAGTACGTCGCCAGCACACAGACTTATTAGGCAGCGACCCATGCCAACAAGGGTATTGCCCGTGTCCCTAGTTACATTAGGGTGACACAATTAAATCCATCGTGTGACCACACATTCACCACAGGCAACCAAGCCAAGTCTTAATCCCAATTTAGTCCAATACAGTCACATTCACATCATGATCAAAACCCGGCTTGCGGCCATTTTCATGTTCAAATCCATAATTGGTCACACGAATATTCAATTTCAGATAAACATGGCATCTCGACACTAGTGTGATTATTCAGCAATTAAGCGCAATCAACACTCAGTTCGATCCACAATCAAACACCAATAATTACCAGGCATAAAACAACAGGCAATTAACCATGGTAACTATTCCACCTAACCATGATTAATCCAATTAGCTACAGTAATTAATTAATCTACCACGGTAACTATCTAATTAACTGCGGTAACTACCTTTTCAGCTACGGTAACTATCTAATTAACTACTAAGTATAATTAACGGCCTAATCAGGGATTAGGGGTTAACTCACTTCGGTAATTGGCGACGACGATCGGCGGCAATCGGCGATGAGCGGCGGCGGATTTCGGGGGAGATGGCGACGTCGACGGAATTTTCCGGTGGCGGTCCTACGGACTCGTCTCGACGTTCTGGATGCAACCACGGAGACGGTTTGCGACGAAGACACTCGGATGACGGAGAACCAGGGCTGAACAGCAGCTGGTCTCGCGGAAAAATGGCGACGACGGCTCGGCGAGCGGGCGGAGGGCTTCGACGAGGCGGTGTGGCTGCACCAGCGGCACGGCAGGGGCTCCGGCAGCTCTACTAGACGGCGACAGCGGCTGGGCAGGGGTGATAGGGGGTGGCTGGCGGGGCTGGACAGGGTGGTGGCGCGGGTGAACGAAGGCGCGGTAAGGCGCGGAGGGTGTGGCGAGACGGCGGCGGCGGTGAAGGAGAGGGAAAAATAGAGGAAGATGGTGATGAAGATGAAGAACGTGAGAGAGAGGGGTGGCTGCCGTGGGGTTCAAGAGGGGAGAGAGAGAGTGAGAAGAGAGAGAGAATGAGGAGAGAGAAAGTGTCTTGAGGGGCAATTTGGTAAATTTGCCAAAGTAAAAAAGTAAAAAAGAGATATTTGACTTGCATTTATGAGGTGGGGCCCACGTGTCAATCAGAATTAATTATTTCTAGTGTATATGATTAATATCTGAGGGTATTTCGATAAACTAATAAATCAGGATTGGTTTAGGATATTTGGTTCAGGGTTAGGCTCGGGCACGAAGGAAAAACGACGATATAAACTTCGGTGCGATAAAACTGAATGAACTACAAATATCTTCGCTTCAGAAAATGATCAAAGCCTCCCAGATCGAACAATTCCGCGTCCGGTAACTAACTCTCGATTTCTAACGATCCAATATTATTCATTTAATAGGCCTTGAAATTTCAGGACGTCACAGAACTGATTGAGCCGGTCGGAGGTTGGACTGGCCGGACTGGTCTGTGGTCGGACCGTTCATCGAACCGCCGAGCCACATGCTTGTGCTCTGCACGTGACACAAGTGGCCCTCATGCGCCAAAACTTTAGGCGGCGCGTGAGGGCGCGTTTCAGCTCCGTTTAGAGCTTGGCTTGCGGCGACGTGCTCGTATGGTCTTGCTCTACATTATGGTATATTCATATTACATGTTTGACGCTTTTATGGATGAAAAAAATGCATATGGAACTCTATGTACATATATTTTCAAGCGTATTTTGGGCATTTTTTTTTATTGTATTTCTGTATGGTTTCAGAAATAAGAATGCTAGCTCACATGTTTATGACCACATACAGAATGTATAGAGATAATTCATTGATATGTATCAATGAGTAGAGTAGTTTAATTGGCATTACTTATGATTTTAGGGACAAATTGCCCTCGTCATCAAGTCTAAAATTGCATATATATAATAGATGTGAGGCATAAGATTTATATCCCTAGTATGAGAGATTTTCAAGGATCAATTGGGTAGTGACTGCCAAAGTGGCACACTTGATTGGGTTTGAGAAATATCGATCTCATATTATGGTGGGATGTCTGCTGTTCTAATGCGTGGTCATGCTCCCAAAAGAGGTGATTGTGTATTGGTTCATGAAGGGATGCATGTACAATATGTACTTGAGAATTATCTGATCCTAGTGGTTCATACACCCAAAGGTGGTGAGTTCACGAAGGTTGGTATATATTCTCATGTCAGTTGTCATGTTGAGAGTATACAACTGCATGTCATGTATTCTACCCAAAGGTGATTACATGAGGATGCATGTAACTCTCAGGATGTGTACTTATTCGATCTCAACTTACACATTATCTGTTCATAGAGGGTCACATGTACAGCATATGTTTGAGGAGTGACTAATTCCTAGTGGTTCATACACCCAAACGTGGTGATTCACGTAGATTGGAATATGTTCTCATGGTCACTGTTATGTGGAGATTCTACAGTTGCATGTCATGTATTCTGCCCAAAGGTAATTACATGATGATGCATGTAATCCTCAAGATGTGTACTTATACGGTTTCAAGTTATATAATGCTCACATGATGCTGATTATATACATTGCTTGGTTAAATCAGTTACATTCTTTGTAATAGGCGACTCCTTTAGGATTGAGATTCCTACTAGTTCAATCATTAAGAATTAGGTAGAGAATTTTCTATTTGGGATGGAGCTGGTGGAGGTTTATATTGCTCTTTCTAAGGATTAGCCGGCTGATCTCATTGAGATCATTTTGGAACCCTAGAAAGCACATTTTGCTGCTAGGAAAAAGGGCAATCGGATTTTCTTGTTATTTATGAAGCGATCCATACAGGAACCCTTGAAAAGTGTTTTGCCAGCTGACTGCATTGCTAGACAAATGATGGAAGTCTTGGAGACTAGGAATCGTGTCTTGTCTAATGCCGAGATAAGAATACATCTGCAAGGATTTTTCAGCATGACTTTTGATGGTTCTGGTGGAGTTAGAGATTATGTCATAAGGATGGTAGACTAGTAGAGCAAAAGGTCTGAAAATCATACTCATTAAAGGAACTCATGAAACCATTAGTCATTTTGACAGTTTGGGTCTTAAGTAAGCATCCTTTAAGAAGATGGTGATCGCTGCTTCTTTTGTAAGAAGAAAGGTCACATAAAGAAAGATTGCGACATATTTAACACTTAGTTATCCAATCGTGAGTGTACTTGTAATAATTCTTTGGCATTAATTTGTGAATCCAATCTTTAAGAAAGCCCCATTCAGTTCATAGAGGTTAAATAGCAGTGCAACCAATCATGTAGCGTTCACCATACAGGGATTCATGAATCGGAGAAAGCCAAATCAAGATGAATAAGTGCTCACTGCAGGAAACAACAATAAAGTCGATATTGAGTTTATGGGAGGTGTCTTTTTAATGACATTATGGAAACATTTATGTACATTCCTTTTGACGAAACTTAGTTTTCGTATTATGTTTGGATATGTGTGGTTACTCCTTTGAAATAAGGAACAATAATATTTCTATGTTCTTTAATTCAAATAAGGTTGGGTGCTGCAATATATCCAATGGATTGTACCTATTGTGTTTAACTCTCAATGATATATACGTCCTTTATACGGCTGAAAAGGTTATTTCCAAAAGACCTTTACATAAAGAACAGTCGTATACATTATAGCATAAATGTCTTAGTCACATCTCTAAGGAAAGAATTGAAGGGAAAATAATGGTTGACATCCTGCCTATTTTGAAAGTGACCTGGAGACTTATCTAGACTATTGTAGGGGTAAGAGGACTAAGATCAGGAAGAAATACTACAGTGTTAAGAAAAATACCTAATTGATTTTGAAGTTGACAAAACAATCCATGATCTCTTATATCTGAATTAATGCGATGAAATAATTGATTTGCAGATTATTCGTAGGTGTGGAATACATAGGATTGAATCTGGAAAGATATGCTCAGAGGATGTTCTGAGGGACTTAGACGTTGTATCGAGCTCAGACGTTGAGCGGGGGAGCTCAAACGTTGTGAGGTGCTCAGACGTTGGAATGAGGCTCAAGCTCTGAGAGAAGTATTTCATGCGCAATAATCAAAATATCAAGAGATATAATTAAAGATGATTTAATTGACAGATTACATCATCACAATGGCTAGTAATCGAGTTGGATCATTTTGGAAGATTCTCAATCTTGAAGATCAATTAAGGATGCGGATTAAGGAAGACGAGCGTGACCATCCTATTGAAGAACTCCATCTATGGAAATCTAGGATCACGATTATATGTGCGATTTGATCCAACGGGGAACACTTTTCTTTGTCGACCTCAATGCCTACGAGATCTTCTTGAGATACAGTCTCGTCCAAATGGGAAGTTTGGAGAGCGATCCTCTAGAGGCCTTGCAACGGGTAGTTGGAGGTGGAGGAGTATAAAAGGACATCTCAAAGCAGAAGAGAAAAAAAAAAGAGTTGGCGTAAGAGGGAATAGAGTTCAAAATTCCAAGATCGTGACGCAATGCCTCAGGGATAATATGCTTCTTGATATATTGCTCCGTAGCATGATACGCCTTTTGCGGATGCGGCAACTCCTTTCTCGGTAGGCTAAGCTTCTTTGGATGGTAAAGATCCCATAGCGTGTGGCACGAATTAACAGCATGCTCGTGTTCAGGGGTGGGATCAGAAAAATTCAGCAAAAGTCGCTTGTCGTCAAGGAAAGGCGGTAGCTTCTGAACCACCCCATATTGCCGCAAAACTCGATAAATAATATACTCAGTAGCTCCGGTAACACCCAACAAAGGAACGGGCCCCTCAACACCATGGCAAGTCGAGCTTCCTTTACTCTAAACCATTTAGCACACCATCGAAAAACTTGAGGAGACGGATCCTCCATATGAGCTAACCATTCGGACAAGTGGTAGTCCGAGAATTCTTCTTGCTTATCTTTAAAAACTAGAATGGGGTGACAAAAATTTCTAAGCTTGTTGACCGAGACAAGAGTTTTGCAATCTTTCATGTGAGACACGAACCATACTTGTAAAAGCTCAGCACAAGCATGCATAACCTTAGAAGTTTCCAACTTATATTTAGTGAGGGATATAAATGTTTCAGCCAATATCGCATTGACCAAGTTCTTTCCATTACAAACTTGTTGAACAAAATAGACTATCTTTGGATTGACATGATTTTGACAATGAGGGAAATGAACAATCCAAATAATGCTAACATGAAAATTTTTCCCTTTTGCAATGATGAAGCTTCATTAAAACACTGGGTTAAAAACGAGAATGGGCAATTCCCATAGCTTGATTTAAAAGCTTCCGGACTACCTTAACTTCAATTCTAAAAAATTCAGCCAAAAGTAAAACGGGGTTCGAACCAAGATAGGGATTAATGGGTTCTGTCTCCAAAGATTTTCCGATGAGTACATTATATTCCTCAAGAGTAGGGGGTAAGTTCATGCTTACCGAATATGAAGGTCGAGGTTTCGGGGCACCAAAAGTGTGCCATGGCTTGAATGAGGCCGGTCCGAATGTGAACATGGAGGAGCGGCAATAAATACCTCAGTCTTTGATCCACATATTCACGAGTCGTGATGTCCAATTGAGTCAACTAGTCGCATAAGGCTAGCTTGGGTACCATAAGCATACGGATGTTCTTGCTTCCCATGATGTAATTGACTAAGGTGACCGACCAACCTAACGATGTCATGGACCGACCAAAGTGACATACGGGTAAGTAAAAACGAGAGAGACATGGAAACTTACTTAATTTTTGGCAAAGCAATAAACAAACACAAAGACATGCGCATGACCCGTGCAAATGCATTATTGCCTCTTGATTAATGCGATTCCAAGGACCAGCCGTACCAAACGAATGTTTGTCAGATTCTTTAGCCCTCAAGAACTCGGGGATGCTTCGAATCCATCCCATGCCATTAGATTATGGCCAGGGCAGGTGTTTCTCGGCATATTTGGGATCGAAAATAAGGGCACCCATTCCTCTGCATTGAGGCTAGGGAGATCCTTGTTTTGATACCATCCTAGGCCAATCTACCAATTTAGGTCGTGTGTAGTGTAATAATGTGAGAATCATGCAAAACAATTTAATGCACTCAGTCATGGCAAAGTTCACAAAATTAATTAAATCGTCAACCATACAAAGCAAAGGTTGGAAAACATAACATTCACATAACCTGCAAAAATATTTAACACCTAAGAGAAATTAGAGAAAAACCACAATCATCATCCAAGGAATCTCATTAGAAAAATCAAGGCCTAAATCCACTAATCTTTTTTTTTTCGAAAATCAAGGGGGTTATTTTTTTCAAAAAATTAAACTTTTTAATTCTTTTATTTTCCGAAGAAAAAAAAAACTAGAGATTCGGTTCACCCTTGAATTTTTGAAAAAGTAAAAATTATACTCCCTAGCGGATTTGCCAAGCTGTCGCGACCCTAAATAAATTATTTAGGCTAACGGATTATTAGGTTAATTAAATTAACTAACCTAATTTGGACTCTCCCAAGCCCTTCCGAATCGCAACATAGGTTCAAATTTCACGCAAATGATTATTAAAACCGGAGCCGCCACTAACCGTTATTGGTAGGTCGATTAGAAACCTAAATAAAATAGCGGGAGAACTATTCTATTCCTACGAACCAGAGATTAAGTGTTCGGAGATTTGGTTACATTAAAATTTTCAATTAATGCCCTTACGGTATCAATTTTCATTGAAAATCCTTGCTTTGATGATTTACAGTTTTTTCATGTTAAGTGAAATTCTAATGCAAACTATATGACATGGAAAAAGTATGTATGAATGACGTGCATGACATGGCAAGTATGATTCTAAACTATATGATATGCATGAGAATGATATTTTTTTTTTGTATTTTTTTTTATGAATTTTCGGATTTATGAAAAATGATGGCAAAAACTACCCTAAAGTGAAGATAACATTATTTAAAGCTTAAGAAGTTGACTTCTCAAAATCTCAACTTATATTAAATGTTATTTTTATGCAAAAGATGATGAAAAAAATGTGATTTGCCTTAGGAAAAAGGTGTCATCTTTTTGGTATTTTTTAGGAACTTAATTAAAAAGGAAAAGCACAAAATTTGAACAAAAATAAACACTTTTGCCCATAATACACCTTTAATTCCGAAAATTCTGATTTTTTTCGTAACGTACCCATACATTAGGGTCGGAAAAACGAATTGAATATAGAATTACCGTCACCCCTATTTAAATAGGGCAAACCATGAAATTCTTTAGAATTATCAATCCGCTCCTCGAAATAGAGGATTTAATGTATAATTCTCATGTATACACGAGCACGATCATACTTCAAAATAGAAGTCAAATTGAATGCATTGATATACATATTCTGAAGGGACAAGGCGCAAAAAGGGAGCATGTATTATGGGCATGATTGTTTATTTAAGTGCAAACTTTAACATAAACAGAGCAATTACATGAATAACCGAATATGCATGAGAAACATGATAATAAAGTGCAAATCATCACAAATTCAACCAAGCATGGTTCGGCCAAGAGAGAGGGGTGTGCCAAAAGTTTTGGCTCCAAATTTCGGTTTTGATAAAAAAAGAAGAAGAACTAAATCTCTCATCAAAGAAATAAACACTTTCGATATACTAAGTCGTAAAGCGTTTCAAGCAACTCCAGGTTGCGGCCTCTAGGGCGGCATACATGGTTGGTTGAAGGCAATACAACGAAGTAAGTCTTAAGGGTTTAAAGCTTTGATAATCGATAAAGTTTGCTTCCTTGTTATTTTATTAAAGAAAGGTTTTTACTTAAGCTTTTGATTGCAAAAATATGAACATACATGATCATAAACACAAGTTGGCAGTCAATCATAGATTAATTTTCAATCAGAAGTCAAGAGATTATACCTTTTCGGGGACAAAAATCTGCACTTGCACAATCTGCCCAAAACAACACCTTTTGAGCTAACTTTTTAGCAAATTGAGCTCCAAACCACAAGTTATTCTAACACAAGATTGTAGCTATATTAGACCTCAAATAGCAATAGAAAGTGAGGCTGATTTACCATCAATCAGGGCTAATCCACAAGTAAATAGAGGCTAGACAGTAGCTTGGTTCGTGCGGGCTTGGATAGCGGCAACGGGATTGGTGGACGGGTCTGAATCGGCGATCGAGCAGGGACGACGAGACTGAGTCAACGGAGCTGGATGGTGGAGCTGGTCGACTGAGCTACACAGTGCACGAGGGAGGATCGGTGAAGCGCACGAGGGGAGGAGACACGCCCGGGGGAGGAGTATTATGGTGGATGCCAAAGGAGAGAGAGTCTTTGGCCGAATCGGAGGAGGATTGTCTCGACCTCGGGAGAGATAATCATTCTCCTTAGACTTCTCGAATATTCTGCTATTTGAAGGTGCCCAAAATTTGAGATCTCTCCCTCTTCCCTTTTGTCGTTGCTTAAGGTCTCCTTTCATAGGCGAAGGAAGAAATCAGATCTTTTATTTCTTTCTGCGATGCTCCAAAGATATCATATTTTTTCCTTTCCTCACTTGCTTGCTTTTTCCTTTCTGTTCATGGATTTGGATGTGTGAAAATTTCACCGATATATTGCCCTTGCTTCTTTCCTTCTTGCTTACAGATTTGGACGCGTAAAGAAAAGAATTTTGATTTTCCTGTTTTGTTTATGCTAACCATCAATTCAAGTGCACAAGCCTCAATCTTTCGGCATGAATTGCTCAGTTTCTTGCCCTCACCAAATATTCAACAAAGATATGAATCCTTTTGTCACTTTATGCACCCATAACTTAATATTTATTTTGCCCATATTTCCTTTTTTTTTACCCAAGAATATATTTGTCGTATCTTACCTTTTCTTGACCGAATATATGCTCTTTGCACATGATTCAATAAAGACTTGATGAATCATGCAATAACCTTCAGCCATGAAAGAGAAGCAATGGGTTAGACCACATTTCCAATCCATGCGGGCTGCGTCCACTTAATTAAATTCAGAACATTTAATCGAATTCACTTGCCGCCGGTCAATAAAATGCAAATGCTCCCTATTGTTGGCCGAAAATCTCATGATGGATTTGGTCCACCACTTGTCAATTTAAGCTCAATTTCGTCGTCGGTCCAAATTAATGCTGATGTAATGCATGTATATATGCTATGCATGAAAGCCAAACATGAAAAGTGATTTTATTATTTCTGTTAGAACTAAAAGGTTTAGTTCTAATTTTTTATGCAAAAAATGACTAAAAAGGTTAGTCAAAATTTAGGTGTCAACATTTCCAGGCTTCTTTTTGTGGATGCAAGGATTTCAAGGTATTGGGGTTTAACTGTTATCAGAAATCAGATGTGAGACAGCGTAAGATATATTGATGATGATTTTTCCGATATCATGAAAGTGAAATCATGAACCGGTGAGAGATGTGTCATGAGAATAGTGCGAACACAAAAAGGATGCATGTCGTACGAATCTCATCAGCACAAACACGAAAAAATCAGTATGAATTCTCAAAAGAGTGTGTCCAGTGAATCTCATCAGCCTGCGCACAATGTGTTACTTGAAAATATAAAGAGGGATGTGTTGCGAATCTCACAGCGCGAATCGCATCAAGGTGTGTATGAATAAGAAGGATGTGTCGCGAATCTCACAGCGCGAATCATATCAAGGGATGTATGAATAAGAACGACGTGTCGCGAATCTCACAGCACGAATCACATCAAGGGATATACCACACTAATCTTATCAGTGTAAATACAAAAAAGGTTTTGTGTCGCGAATCTCACAGCGCGAATCACAAAAAGGATGTGTCGCGAATCTCACAGCGCGAATCACATCAAGGGATTGTGTTGCGAATCTCACAGCGCGAATCACAAAAAGGATGTGTCGTGAATCTCACAACGTGAATCACAAGAGTGGGTTGTGGCGTGCGAATCTCATCAGCACGAGCACAAAAGGGATGTGTCACGAATCTTATAGCGCGAATCACATCAAAGTGTGCTCAATGAATCTCATCAGTGCAAACACGGAAAGTGATGGTGTGTGTCTGAGATGAGTCAGAACAAGCACGTAAGAGGTGTGCCCCTGAGATGAGTTAGGTCGGTACACAAAAGGGAGTGTGCCTGAGATGAGTCAAGTCAATGCACAAAGGGGTGTGTGTGACGTCCCGAAATTTCAAGGTCTATCAAATGAATAATATTGGGATTTTTGGAATTGAGTGACATTTATCGGACGCGGAATTGTTCAATCTGGAGGACGTTGATCGACGATTAAAGCGTAGTTAATTGTAGTTCTATTAGTTTAGTCGCGCCGTAGATAATTCTCGCCGAATTCCTTCGCGCCCGTGCCAACCCTGAACCAAATATCCTGAACCAGTCCTGAATTGTCAGATTACCGAAATACCCTCAGATATTATTCATATACGCCAGAAAAAATTAATACTGATTGACCTGTGGACCCCGCCTCATAATGGCAAGTCAAATCTTGCTTTTTGACCCTTGGAATTTACCAAAATGCCCTTTGACCTTGGAAATGACCATTTTTGCCCTTGAAAACCACTTTCTCTCTCTTTCTTTTCTCTCTCCTCTCTCTCTCTTCCCTCTTGGAAACTCACGGCAGCCCCTCCCCCATCTCACGTCCATCTTCATCTTCTTCACTCCACCACCATCTTCACCTCCTTTTTCCTCCATAGCCACCGCCCGAGCTCTGCCGACCGCCGCCGCGCCGTTCGTCGTACGCCGCCGTGGGTTGTCACCGCCGCTCGTTGTTCACCACCTCACCAAACCACCATCCCCCACCGTGAGCCGAGCCAACCGCCGCCCGAATCGCCGTTCGCGAGCCCAAACCCGAGAGCCCCGTTTTCCCGTTTTTCAGCGCGCGCCGGACTTGGAATCGTTCGTTTGAGCTCGTCCGGAGGGCGAATCGAGCTCTGTTTTCGCCTACACGACTGTAAGACATTGGGGTACATAGATATGAGGACGGATCGTCCATGAAGTTGCTGGATTTTCGTGGGTTGAACTGAACAGAGGCTGGTCGTTGGGGAAAAAGTGTGTTTTGCTTCGATTCAAGCTCCGCCGTCGTCGTATTCGAGTCCGGAGCGTCGAGAGGAGTCCGTAGGACCGTTCGCCGGAATTTTCTGCCGGACCGCCGCCGCTCGCAGGAAACCGCCGCCGCTCACCGCCGGTCGCCGCTAGTTGTCGAGTGAGTTAACCCCTAATCCCTGATTAGGCTGTTAATTGCACTTATGTTTAGTTTAATTAAGTAACGGTAAATAGATTAGTTAGTTACCGTAGTAACTGAATAGTTACTGTAGTAACTGAATAGTTACTGTAGTTTAATTAGTTACCATGGTTATTTTAATTAGTTACCATGGTTAGACTAATTAGTTACTGTGGTTAGTTGGAATTACTGTGGTTAGGTGGAATAGTTACCATGGGTAATTGCCTGCTTTATGGTAATTAATTAGATTGGATTTATAACTGATGTGGAGATAAATAGTCCAGATTTGGATATTTATCGATGGATGAATAGTGAATGCATGATCACTGATTGATTGACTGTTTGATGGCTTGAGTGTGGATTGCGCATTTTTGCTAAATGATCCCACTTGTTTTAAATGCCATGTTTAAATAAATTTTTAAACGTCCGTGTAACTAATTGTGGTTTTGAGTACGAAAATGGCCGAGGGTCAAGTTGAACATGAAAATGGCTGTGAGCCGAGTTTTGAGCATGATTGAGTTTGCATTGGCTAAATGCGAAGATAAGAATTGGCCTGGTTGCCTATGTTGTTGTGTGGTCACACGATGGATAAACGTCACCCTAAAGTAACGGGGACGTAGACGGTACCCGGGGTAACTCGGATCCGTGGCCTGATAAGTTCGTGCCGGCGGGAGTTCGGAATTCCACGACCTATCGGAAGCCTGATAAGTTCGTGCCGGCGGGAGTTCGGAATCCCACGACTTATCGGAAGCCTGGCAATTCGTACCGGCGGGAGTTCGGAATACTACGATTGTTTCAGAAGCCGGTCGCAGCTAGTGATGGGCCGAAGTCCATATTGGAATCCTAATATGCTTGCCTTAGGGGTCTTGAGGGGCTATTAGTTGCCGTCGCCGTGAACGTTGTGGGACGACACCCGGTACAACCGAAAGAGTACTAGCAGTGAGGCTGTACTGTGGCGAGAGTGGGGCGACTCTTGCAGTAATAACTGGAACACGCATGTTGCATAGTGTCTGAGTGCTTGAATGCCTGAGTGACTGACGTGTGTTCTGGTTGTATACCTTGACCTGTTGTGTTTGCATGCCATGAGATATTTATTGTGTGGTTGAAGGCAAGGTGAGTTGCATGTGGTTGTTTATTGGCCGTTGGGCCGTGTTGTTGCTTGGTATTGTAAGTTAGGCTGCTTGAGTGAATCAACGTCCTAATCGGACTTAGGCGTTGACTTATTGAGATGTATATCTCATTCGCTGTGGCTGACGCCTTTCAGGTTCTCGTAATGGCGTGCCGGTAGCCCGGGGTGTGAGTTGAGCTGCGAAGGAGCTTTTGGAAGTTTATCGTGTATGATAGTTGGTAGTGGTGGCAGTAGACCCTTAGCCCTGCCTGGTATATTTTTGTGAGGCATAGGAAACGGCCATGGAGATGTGTTTGTAGATTTGTACATTTTCCTGTTGGGCTAAATGAAGATAAATAAAATGGTGGTGTTGTTGTTGTATCTCCTACTTGTCTATCCCTGTTTGATTATTTGTCTGGGATTTTATTTCGCTTCCGTATGCGTATAATTAAAAGATAAAAAGTAAATGGGTCGACGATGTGCCTGGGAAATCATCCTTTGACCTGACGTTTGGACGGGATGGTCGCGTACCTGAGGGTCGGGGCGTGACAGTGTGCGCCTGAGATGAGTCTGGTCAATACATAAAAAGGGTGTGCTCCTGAGATGAGTCTGGTCAATACACAAAGGGGTGTGCACCTGAGATGAGTCAGGTCAATACACAAAGGGATGTGTGCCTGAGATGAGTCAGGTCAATACACAAAAAGGGGTGTGTTGCTTGAATCCCATCAAAGCGAACACGGAAAGGAGTGAAAATGATAACTTGAATCAGCAAAAATTTTTCGAATTCGGAAAGAGTTCAGAAAACTTACCTGGATTTTCTAAGTTAATGGTCGAGGAGTAGATAGGTTGACTGCGTCATGCCTGAGGATTTGGAAGATTACCTGGTAGGCACTTGCCAACAGAGCTTATTCATTCAATAATCCTTGGATGAATTTCGAGACCTCGGAAGGCAACTCGAGCATCATAAATGTATTATCTATCAAACAATGTTAGAGGTAACATGTGCAAGCATACATGCTAGAATTCAATCTGCTCATGCAAAACTATTCAACTAAGTTTGCAATGATTAGAAACAGTCTGTGTATGATGTAGCAACTCATAATGTGGTTTATGCATAACTATCCTATCGAGTTTGCATTACCAATTCTGTTCAGGGAGGTTATCATGTCGTAAATACCTCGAATGTAACCTGAATGGGGGACTTCAGTTTGAAAGGGCTTTCTCTCACTCTCGAGAAAAGTTATTTATCATAACTGTAGGATTCAAGAGAAATCACTCAATCTTACCATCATCCCATTCGATAAGGGTTTGAGTAATCTCGCAATTGGTACGACCGAGCCGATCTGGAGAACTTGATTAGGACCGTAATGTAGGCTAGGTCAAAGGTTTACGAAAGGGGACTTCTTGTCGAGTCAAAGCTTTTTGAAAGAAGTTCTTCATCATCCGTTCCGGGTTTACAAGTCGAGAACCCTGTAAAAATGAGAGAAATAATCTTTCTCGAACTTCTTCGAGCGATGCTTAAAATCATTTAACTCTACGTTAACTCAAGTGCCTTAATCTGAAGAGACTTTGAAGGGTTGTAACATAGGTTAGGTTTGGTGACTGAAAAACGAAAAGGTTCGTTTTGGCTCAGAAAATGTGTGAGAATGGCTTGATGTTGGTGATCATTGCAGTTTTGCCATCGATCTTGCCCTTTATGGAATAGTCTTCAAAGGATACCATCATTGTTTGAGGGATGGTAGTCTTCTGCTAGGAGTTGCATTTTGCAAACTGACTTCTTTGGGTAGTCTTCTTTACAGCTCAATCCCTTTGGGATTTACAAGAAAAATAACATATAAAAATATACATTTAAAGTTCAAAAGTACTTTACAAATGAACAAGGATTGAATGGGCATCGGCCTTGCTTTTGAGAGGCACTTTGCTTACTCCCGACTCCCAGTTTTTCCTCGACATCTTGATTTTTTTTTACGTCTCTTTTTTTTTTCCAGGAGCGGGCCCTTTTCTTTTTGGCTGCATTTGCTCTCTTTCTCTTTTCAAATCTCATGATTTTGAATCCCCCTTTTTGTAAGGAATTACAACAATAAGATAATTTACAAAAATGATGCCAGACATGCATACAATGTAAAAGTAGCACATGAAATGAGTCCATTCGGGATCTCTATTGACCCGATCTTCTTCAATTCTGCTCCTTAGGGAAAGCGCTATCTTCACTTTCGAATGAGTAATGATCACCAACAAGGGTTTAAAAAATGAATTTGCAGGCTCAAGTAGGCTATGCAAAAGGGTAGAGTGTATAAGATAGAGAAATGAATGCTCTTTCTCATCCTAAAGCACTTGAGTTAAAGTTCGAGTATAATGCAAAGAAACACCCGAAGATTGATGTTAATCCGAGCAAGAAAATTTCTAACCATTTACTTCATGTTACTGCTGGAATCACCTTCGTTTTGGCCCCGATGTGGGGTGGTTCTTGACAGGGGTAAGAAATGAAACCGCCGCTCAAAGGGGAAGCAATGGATAACCTGTAGTGTTTGGATAAAGAACTGAATGCCTCTGTCATTTCAGCTATCATACATTTTTGCGAGAAAACCCTTTACCTTGGGGAATGCGGAACTTATCTACCGCTCATCTCACTGGGGATTAAGACGCATGACGTGTGTGAGAATGGCTTGCCTTTCACCATCCTGTCATGCCTCATTATGTACATTCGATGCATCATATGCAGTTTAAACTCCCTATTCAGAGTTGGTAAATTGAACATGTAGGATAGTCATGCATAAACCATGTAATGTGTAAGCACAATGCAAATGTGGCAATTTTTCAACATCATGTTTTACGAAAATTATATTTGCTTGAGAAACAGAATGTGCGAGCATGAGTAAATTCTTGGGGAATGGGGGAATCTGAGTTGCTCTAGAACATGTGAGTAGGTTAAACGAATCAGGGGGTCTACTCCTCGAACCAAGGACTAGCTCATTTCTATCCTTGCCCTAGAGCAAGGAAAATGTGCATGAACGAGTCAAGTGAAGACTTGAGATGCTATGGCTTGTCCAATGGCAACAACCATCATGGTCGGTCGAATGTCCCTGCAAGAAAGAAAGTGGAAAGTTATCCCAAAACCAAATGAGTTAAAGAAGACATACCCCCTTTCCCAAGTTGGGGTTCGCTATTGGTTTGCCCCATTTTCCATCAGAACGGACATTGGATGATCATGGCTTTGCCAAGATTTGGGATTGCCCCAGACATGCTAGGAATTCAGCTTCGAGCTTTGGCAAACGACTTGTTTCCGCACTTGATCCTGCAAGAAGGAAAATAGAAGGTCATTTTCAGAAATGATCGAGCTTGACCAAAGATACTCCCATTGAGATCGGGCGCCCTTGATTTTGTCTTATCTTTCGTTGACTGACATGGCACGATCAAAGGATCAGTTAAGGAGGAAGCATGGATCAAGCTCAATTGGCCGATGGACTGGTGTATAAGTTGGCCGGTGGCCTGCCCTTGAAACTTCTAGTGGATGGATCAGTAAGACAAACAAGGTTAAATCGCATGCCAGCCATTTCTGAAGATTTTTCTTGAAAAACCTTTTGCTTTTGAAATCCTCGGGGGCGAGAAATCTTGTGAAGCCCAACCCTCAGTACTTACCATAGATGACATATTTTCAAACGTTGGTTATCGTTATCGGGTTGGTTTGGTATACTTCGAAAAAATTCCAAAAATGATGAAAAAACTTCTGTAATTTTATTGATTACGAATCAAAAAATTGCATCTTTTTGAAAAGGAAATCCTAAAGCGCAACATGAAAGGGAAATGAAAGGGAGATCCTAGAAAACAGTAAAAGTTCTCATACAGGGGAAATGAAAAGACTAAAAAATGGCTACTCTTGAGGGTTAGTACCTATCCCCACCGATGATTCGTTAATCATTGCCCGAATGATTTGGTAGCGGATTGTTTTGAACATTCGGTGAGCCATTCGTCTGGAACAAGAAAGCTCTAGATTCGAGCAAATCTTGGATACGATGCTTAAGCACTGAACAATTATCGATGTCATGCCTAGGCTCATTTCGGTGATAGTGACACTTCTTCGACGGATCATATCTCATATAAGTTGCATAATCATGCCGTATTGGCTCTGTGGACAAAAGCCCTTTCTTGCGCAAAACAGCTAGGACTTGGGATGGAGTCCCAAGAAGTGGGGTGAATTGCCGATTACTACGCTGATTTCCCTTTTGGTTCCTCAAACCAAAGTTGGACTGCTGTAGATTAGGGACTTGCATCTTGGGTGCTTGAGCCTGAGGTTTCTGCACATAATTCATGTTTACCTACGAGTCCGGCTCTTTGTCCTTCTTAACTGAGAATCGCTTTGCACTCGAGCTGGCCTCGCCGTACCATCCTTTCTTCAGGCCGAAATTACCCTCTTCACCCATCGCGATGAGGTGACTGAATGATGTAGCCGCCGTCCCGAGGATGCGCGACTGCATTATCTGTGGTAGGATAGAGACTAACAACCTCATGAGTTCCCTCTCGGGTGGCACCGGTTTCAGATGCGATGTTTCTCCATCTAGTGGCGTACTGCTTGATTGTCTTGCCCTTCTTCATCTCCGACTGTTCTAGATCCTCTCTAGTAGTGACAACATCTGGGTTAAAATTGAAATGCTTGACAAATGCATTGGCTGCCTTCTCCCAATCTTCCACGCGGTAAACCTTGTAGTATGTATACCATCTCATGGCTGCATCTTTCAGATTGGCCTACAAAGTTTGAACCATCAAGTGACCGTTAGCCACATACTTGTTCATTTTGGCCTGGTACATTTGGACGTGCTGAACCGGGTTGGAGGTACCGTCATACTTCTCGAAATCGAGGATCTTGAACTTGTTAGGCACCTGAACCTTCGAGCAAATAGATAGGTCAACGAGAACAATACAGTGTGTCCCCTCGACTTCCCATAACCTCTGCTCCATCTAGGCTATGACTTTCATGACTTCTTCACTCATTGCCCCGGCCACAATGCTTGCTTGGGATGCTGGGATCGTAGGTGATGTGCCAGAATTGGCACCAACAAAAATAACATTCTCCAATGGTAGGGTATGTGTAGGGACACGGCCATGTTCTGTCGGAAGAGTACTAGTAGTGAGGCTGTACTGTGGCGAGAGTGGTGTATCTCTTGCATTAATAACCAGAGCGTGCATGTTGCATAGTGCTTGAGTGTCTGAGTAATTGATGGGTGTTCTGGTTGTGTACCTTGACCTGTTGTGATTTATTGACATGAGATATCCGCTGTGTCGCTCAAGGCAAGGTGAGTTGTATGTGGTTGTTTATTGGCCGTTGGGCCATGTCTCTGTTTGGTAGTTAGAGCGTGGTGTGCATCGCATGCTATTGGTTTGCTATCACATGTTTAGGCCGCTTGAGTGAATCAGCGTCCTAATCGGACTTAGGCGTTGACTCGTTGAGATTTATATCTCATTTGTTGTAGTTAACCATTTTTACTGGTCCCTGAGTATGGTAACGAGACATGTGAGGTTCGGGGTACCTATTGACCAGTCCGCCCATATCATTCGTCGTCCGGGTCCAGGTGGAGATGAAGTATGGGAACAACACGTGATGATTGTTTAGGTCGATGAAGGGTTGGCACACTATGTGGCCCATATCTTCAAGGCTTGGCTCATGCGTTACGGTGATGATATCTACGGGCTGATCCGAGGGTTTGAGGGACCCCCGTGTTCGACCATGATTGTCCGAGCCTGAGACCCATTAGACTTTGATGCGCTGGACGGGGAGGTGGAGGATCCGAGTCTGACCCGGAGTCTGATCCAGAGGAGTTCCCTTTCGGGCCTAGTGATGGTGACCAGTGATCGTTGACGTGGAGGTCCTTTTTGGAGTTAGTTTTTGGTGGTAGTTAGCCCTAGACCCGACTCGATAACTTTTTGTGGGTCTTAGAAAACGGCCCTGGAGATGGGCTTGTAGATCGGTTGTTTTTTTTCCTAGTCTAACTAGTATATAAATAAAATGGTATTGTTCTTGTTATATCTCATGCTATATATCCCTGCTTATTTGTTGTTTGGGGTTCTTTATGGCTTCTATTTGCGCTTAACCGAAGATAAAAGAAATGGGTTGATGACATACCTGTGATGTTATCCTTTTGACCTAACGTTTGGAAGGGTTGTCGCGTGCCTGAGGGTTGGGGCGTGACATCCCTTTTTGGTATCAAAGTAAGGTGAGCTTGAACCATATGATCTTGACCTGGAGTGATAAGGTGCGCTGGGTTTGGGATGTTGCCATTGGGCGAGCAGGAGTCCTTGAGGTCCTGCAGAATTGGCGACCGTAATCCGAGGGGTAGGCCTAGAGGAAGGGCAGTTTAGGCGGTCCCAACGTGGGTGGAGTACGTGATTCAGGAGTGCCTAGAGAGAGGGCAGCACTGGAAGATCCCAAGATGAACGGGAAACATAGTGGGACAGCAAGTAAGGAACCAAGCTGCTGCTGTCGTTCCGCAAGAGGAATCGTTAGCTGGGAACGGAGTCGGAAGGCCGCAGACTCACAAGCTAGTGGAACAGTTCCTGAAGCTCAAGCCACCGAGGTTTTCTGGAACAGGAGACCTAGAGGCTGCAACCTCATGGATCAAGGAGCTAGAGAAAGTCTTTGCCCTACTAAGGTGTTCCGAGAAAGAGAAGGTAACACTGGCTGTGTACCAACTGCAAGGTAACGTTAGCTCGTGGTGGAAGACCACGGAGGAAGAGCTATCCCTGAAGGTGTGGTCTCGGTGTGGGACGCCTTCGTGGAGGCCTTCAATGGGAAATATTTCTCGGACTACGTGCGAGAGCAGAAGATGGCTGAATTCCTGCACCTCCGCTAGAATCAGTCATCAGTGGATCAGTACGAGACAAAGTTTATCGAGTTGTCCAAGTACACGCCGAGGATGGTCGAAGACCCTGTGGATAGGGCAAGAAGGTTCAGAGACGGGTTGAAGCCCGAGATTAAGAGTGTGCTGGTGCCGTTGAATCTGAAGAACTACAATGAGTTGTACGAAAGGGCTCAAATGGTAGAGCGAGATTTAGCAGAAAGGGCAGCCGCATCTGGATCGCAGTTTGCTCCAGCAGTAAGAGATAATCGCCGTTTCGGTAAAGGACCGATGATGGGAAGTAGGTTCTCTATCCCACCCAACTGGAGGAATGCTATCGGGAAGCCGATGTATTGCCCTAACGGTGTATGCCAGTTTTGTAGGCAGAGGCATGGATCAGCTCCGTTACCTAGGAGGGTAGGTGCTTGTTTTGGATATGGTCAGCATGGTCACCAGGTTAGAGACTGCCTGTAGAGACAGTTGGGAAGGAAGATGCCGATGCAGTAGGGAGGTCAGATGCGAGGGAACATTCCACCGAACCGTCCGCCAGTGCAAGGAAGGGTGTATGCTGTCACCCGGGAAGAGGCGAGGGATTTACCGACCGTTTTAGGTACGGTCTTCTTGCATAATCAAGTAGCTTATGCTCTGTTTGACTCGGGAGCTTCACATTCTTTTGTTGCTGAACGTTTTGTTAAGTTAGTCGGGTTGGGTATGGAACAGTTGGGAACAGTTCTTAAGATTTCTACTCCTCTTAAGGATAGTGTAATGTCTCTAGTAGGTTGCCCTGGTAGTAAGCTGGTTATAGATGGTCATGAGGGAAAGATAGACTTGATTGTGCTGGCTATGTTTGATTTTGATTTGATAGTGGGTATGGATTAGCTCACTAAGCAAAGGGCTGTGATGGGTTGCCATCGTAAGGTCATTCTGTTTGACCCACCATATGGGGTTAGTTTTGAATTTAGTGGGAACCGAGGGGGAGCCTCAATCCCCTTGGTTTCGTCGCTGGAAGTGACTCGATTGTTGGACTGTGGTTGCCAAGGCTATTTGGCGTCGGTTGTTGATGTGTTGGCTGAGGAGCCGAGGATGGAGAATATTGCTGTAGTACGCGAGTTTCCGGATGTTTTTCCAAAGGAGTTGCCTGGATTGCCGCTAGAAAGGGAAATAGAGTTTGTAGTTGAGCTAGCCCCTAGTACGGAGCCAATCTCAAAGGCACCGTATCGGATAGCGTTGTCGGAGCTCAAGAAATTGAAAGTACATATGCAGGAGTTGTTGGACAAAGGATTCATCCATCTTAGTGCATCCCCATGGGGAGCACCTGTGTTGTTTGTGAGGAAGAAGGATGGATCGCTTCGTTTGTGTATCGACTATCGCCAGCTCAATCAGGTGACAATCAAGAATAAGTATTCATTGCCGAGGATCGACGATTTGTTTGACCAACTTCAAGGAGCTTCGGTATTCACCAAGATTGACCTACGGACGGGATACCACCAACTGAGAATTAAGAAGGAGGATATACCGAAGATGGCATTTAGGACTCGATATGGTCACTACGAGTTTATGGTGATGCCATTTGGTCTGACAAATGCCCTAGCTGCTTTTATGGATTTGATGAACAAGGTGTTCAAGGAGTATTTGGATAGATTCGTCATCGTGTTTATTGACGATATCTTGGTTTACTCCAAAAGCTCTGAGGAGCATGAGCAGCATCTGAGAGCAGTTTTGGAAACTCTTTGGAACATTAGCTGTTTGCTAAGTTTAGCAAGTGCGAGTTCTGGTTGGCTCGCGTAGCTTTCCTTGGTCAAGTGATTTCCGGAGAAGGGATATCTGTGGACCTCGCCAAGATTGAAGCGGTCATGGATTGGCCGAGGCCGACGACAGTTACAGAAGTTCGAAGTTTCTTGGGTTTGGTAGGTTATTACAGACGTTTCGTGGAAAGGTTCTTCGCGGTAGCGTTGCCGTTGACGTGTCTATTGAAGAAGGATGAGAGATTCGAATTGACGAATAAGTGTGAGCGTGGTTTTCAAGAGCTTAAGCATAAGCTAACTACGGCTCCTGTGTTGACAATACCGACTGGTCTTGGGGGTTATGATCTACAGCGATGCATCGTTCAAGGGATTAGGCTGTGTCCTTATGCAACATGGGAGAGTGGTTGCGTACGCGTCTTGTCAATTGAGACCACATGAGTTGAACTACCCGACGCACGATTTGGAGTTGGCAGCGCTCGTATTTGCTCTTAAGATTTGGGTGCATTACTTGGTCGGAGAAAAGTTCCAAGTCTACACCGACCACCAGAGTCTAAGGTATCTGTTCTCTCAGAAAGAGTTGAACATGAGACAACGTCGTTGGATGGAGCTTATCAAGGATTATGATTGTGAGATTCTGTACCATCCGGGTAACGCTAATAAGGTTGCTGATCGTTGAGTCGAAAGTCAGCGATTGCCCAGTTGATGGTCCGGGAGTGGCGTCTCCTAGAGGAAGTGCGAGATTTGGAGTTTAAGTTGGAAGTAGGCCGTCTGTCGAGCCAAATGGTTGCCCTGAGGATTGAGCTAGAAGTGCAAGCAAGAGTTAAGGCTTTACAATTAATGAATCCTGAGATTCAGAAGATCCTACAAGATGACTCAGAGAAGAGAAATGACGACTTTAAGGTAGCTGAGGACGGAATACTGAAGTTTCGAGGACCCTTATGTGCCTGCTGATGAAGGCCTTAGAGAGGACATCTTGTCAGAGGCACATCGTAGCAGTTACAGTGTCCATCCGGGTAGCACAAAGATGTACCAGAATCTAAGATAGTACTTATGGTGGAGTGGCATGAAGGCTGACATAGCTAAGTACGCGGCGAAGTGTCTGACATGTCAACAAGTAAAGGCGCATCACTGTAAACTTGGAGGACTGTTACAGCCGCTCGAGATTCCGGAAGGGAAGTGGGAGCATATCACGATGAATTTCATGACGGGTTTACTAAGGAGTCAGAGAGGCAACGATTTGATTTGGGTCGTGGTAGACAGATTGACGAAGTCTACTCACTTCATCCTAGTGAGAAAGGACTTTGCTTTGGACAGATTGGTTGAGTTGTATGTGCGCTAGATAGTATGTCTTCATGGAGTGCCAGTGACAGTTACATCAGATCGTGATCCTAGATTCACTTCTACCTTTTGGAAGAGCTTGCAGACCGCGTTGGGGACGAAGCTGCAATTTAGTACGGCTTATCACACTCAAACTGATGGTCAATCAGAAAGGACGATTTAGATGCTCGAGGATATGTTGTGAGCTTGTGTATTGGATTTCAAGGGTAATTGGGAGGATCAGCTTCATTTGGTCGAGTTCGCCTACAACAACAGTTATCAGCAGAGTATTAAGGTAGCACCTTTCAAAGCGCTATATGGTAGGGCTTGTAGAACGCCAGTTTGTTGGGATGAGGTTGGTGAAAGGAAGATCACTGGCCCTGAGTTAGTACAACAGTCATTGGATATTGTCAAAGTCATCAGAGAGAGACTAAGGATAGCCCAGAGCCGTCAGAAGAGTTACGCCGATAAGCGGCGTAGACCGTTAGAGTTTCAGGTTGGCGATCATGTCTTCCTAAAGGTGTCGCCTATGAGAGAGACATCTCGTTTTGGCAAGAAGGGAAAGTTGAGCCTGAGGTACGTTGGACCGTTCAAGATCCTAGAACGGATTGGAAATCTGGCTTATCGTCTCGCTTTGCCACGAGACTTGCTTAGGTACATGACGTATTCCATTATCGATGTTAAGGAAATATGAGCCTGATCCAGCTCATGTGTTGAATTTCGAGGAAATTGATGTGGATGAGCGCGTGTCGTACGTAGAACATCCGGTGAGGATCGAGGACAAGAAAGAACAAGTGCTAAGGAATAAGACGATTCCTTTGGTTAAGTAGGTTTGGCAACACCATGGAACAAAAGGAGTAACATGAGAAAGCAAGGAGGCTATGAAGAGCCGGTACCCTTTTCTATTTGATTTCGTGTAATGTTTTAATTTCGGGGACGAAATTTCCCTAAGGAGGGAAGAGTTGTGACGTCCTGAAATTCCAAGGCTTGTAAATTGAATAATATTGGATTTTCGAAAATTGAGTAACAGTTATCGGACGCGGAAATTGGATATTCTGTTAGGTTATGAGTAGCCTCTGAAGCGTAGTCCAATAGGGTTCGCTTAGTTTTGTCGCGCCATAGATATTATTATCGAATTCCTTCGCGCCCGAACTTAACGCTGAACCAAATGTCCAACCAGTCCTGATTTATCAAATGACCGAAACGCCCTTGGATATTATTCATAGAATCCAGACGCCATAAATACGGATTTGACCGCGGGACCCACACCATAAATGCATAGTAAATATCTCAAAATCACTATTCGCCTTTTGACTTTTTGGCTTTTTACCATTTTGCCCCTCTAGCCTTTTACCCTCTCTCTCTCTCTCTCTCTCTCACACTCACCCGAACTCTCCCTCTACTCCCTTTCCTTCGTGCGCCATCCAGCCATATCGCCGCCGTTGCTGGAGCTGTTACTACTCGCCCTAGCCGCTTGCCGTCCGCCGGGCGTCGTGCTAAGCCGCGAGCCGACCCGACCTCCTTCTCCTCTGTTCAGCCCCTGCCGTACCATTCCCCAACTTTCCAGCCATCGCCGCACCTCGGCGTTCCGTCGTGTGCTTCCCCGAACCCGGTGCCATACCCCTAGCCTTCATTGCCATTCGTCCAGCCGGCCATCCACCCTCGGATCAGCCACTGTTCGTGGTGGTTCGCTGCCGTTCGCGTATCATTGGAGTCCACCGTAGTCGTAGTCACGTTCGGGAGGGCGAGACGAGTCCGTTGAACCATTTGCCGCCGATTGCTGCTGTCGCCGCCGACTGCCGCCGCTCCCCGTCGATCGCCGCCGATCGTCGCCGCCAGTCGCCGAGTGAGTTAACCCATCATCCCTGATTAGGCCATTAATTACACTTAGTAGTTAATTAGTTAGTTACCTTGGTTAGAATAGTAACTGTGGTTAGATTAAATAGTTACTATGGTTAGAGATAGTTACCATAGTAGAATAAATAGCTACTATGGTTAGTTGAATTACCGTGGTTAGGTGGAATAGTTACCATGGGTAATTGCTGAGTCTGCCGTAGTTCGATTAGACTTGATTGAATTGATTGCTAATTGGTTGACTCGTGTGTTGATTGCGCGTTTTCGCTGAATGATCACACTTATGTCAAAATGCCATGTTTAATTGAACTTGACTATCCATGTGACCAATTATGTCCTTTGAGCACAAAAATGGCCGTGGGCCGAGTTTTGAGCATGATGTGACTATGTCTGCATTACTGGCTTGGTTGCCTGATGTGTTGTGTGGTCACACGATGGTTATTCGTCTTCCTAACGTAATTTGGGGATATGGGGCGGTACTCCTGGTGGGTTCATCGCCTGATATGTTCGTGCCGGCGACGTACAGTCCGGAATCCCACGACTTATCGGTTGCAGATAGTTCGTGCCGGCGACGTATAGTCCGGAACTACACGATTGATCGGATGCCGGTCGCAGCTTGTGATGGGCCGAAGTTCCTTACAGGAAATTCCTAGTATGTCCGCCTTAAGGGTCTTGAGGGGCTATCGGATGCCGTCGCTGGAACGGAGTAGGACGACGCTCGGTTCTGCAGGAAGAGTACTAGCAGTGAGGTTGTACTGTGGCGAGAGTGGTGTATCTCTTGCATTAATAACCAGAGCCCGCGTGTTGCGTAGTGCCTGAGTGATTGATGCGTGTTCTGGTTGTGTACCTTAACCTGTTATGATTTATTTCCATGAGATATATGTTGTGTGGCTCAAGGCAAAGTGAGTTGTATGTGGTTGTTTATTGCCCGTTGGGCCGTGTCTCTATTTGGTAGTTAGAGCGTGGCATGCATCGCATGCTATTGGTCTGCCATCGCATGTTTAGGTCGCTTGAGTGAATCAACGTCCTAATCGGACTTAGGCATTGACTCATTGAGATTTATATCTCATTTGTTGTAGTTAACCGTTTTTACAGATCCCTGAGTATGGTGACGAGGCACGTGAGGTTCGGGGTACCCATCGACCAGTCCGCCCATATAATTCGTCGTCTGGGTCCAAGTGAAGATCGAGTATGGGAACAACACGTGACGACTGTTTGGGTCGATGAAGGGTTGGCGCACTATGTGGCCCATATCTTCAAGGCTTGGTTCATGTATCACGGTGATGATCTCTACGGGCCGATCCCAGGGTTTGAGGGACCACCGTGTTCGACCCTGATCATCTGAGCCTGGGACCCATTGGACTTTGATATGCCGGACGAGGAGATGGAGGATCCCTAGTCTGACTCGGAGTCTGATCGAGAGGAGTTTCCTTTCGGGCCTGATGATGGTGACTAGTGATCGTGGACGTGAAGGTCCTTTTTGGAGTTAGTTTTTGGTGGTAGTTAGCCCTAGACCCGACCCTGTATCTTTTTGTGGGTCTTAGGAAACGGCTCTGGAGATGGGCTTGTAGATTGATTGTTTTTCCCTAGGCTAACTGGTATATAAAATGGTGTTGTTGTTGTTATATCTCCTGCTATCTATCCTTGCTTATCTGTTGTCTGGGCTTTATTGCTTTCGCTTGGGCTTAATCGAAGATAAAAGAAATGGGTCGATGACATACCTGGGATGTTATCCTTTTGACCTGACATTTGGAAGGGTTGTCGCATGCCTGAGGGTCGGGGTGTGACGGACACAATAACAAAGAACCTGAATTTAAACCCAAAGTTGCTCACCCCACCTAAAAAAAGAAAGGCTCTTGCTTTCTCTGTAGTAAACCAAGTCATCATGTAGCGCAATGCAGAAAGAAAATAATGGGGAATGATAATCTAAAACAAAAGACAACCTGGTTGAAGTAGATGACTCCAATGACATAATTGTTGCGCTAATTTACCAAGCCAATATTGTGACTATGTGAAAGCATGGGTGGTAGCACTAGGCATATTTGTGCAAGCAAAAATGCATTTCGTCCTACATTCCAATAGAGGAAGGATAATAGATTATTTATTTTGGTGATTCGAGAACTACTTAAGTTCTTGGGAAATGAAAAGTTATTCTCAAACTCATATTTGGCAAGACGTTGGCTTTGAATAATTTACTGCACGTCCCTGTTATAAGGGCAAACCTGGTTTATGTAGCTGTTTTAAGGACGGTTGAGGTAAAGGTGTCATTCGAATCTGACAAGATTGTAATGACAAAGAAATTGTCTTTGTGGGAAAGGGTTTTTGTAATAAGGGAATTTTATTCTTAATGTTTCCAATGTTATCAATGAAAGTACTACTTCTTCTACTTAGTTGGTTGAATCTATTAATTTTTGGTATGGTAGATTATGACATGTTAGTATTCCTTATATTAAGAAAATGAAATAAGGAGGTTTAATTTATGGGCTTAAAAAACATATTTTAATAAATGTATAATACGTGCTAAAACAATAACTAAAAAACCTTGTATTTCTGTAAATAGAGATTCAAAATTGTTGAGCTGAATTCATACTAATTTAGGTGATTTAAAACAAACTATGAAGGCATAGGTAGAAAATCAATTGAATAAAGAGATAAAAAGAGTTAGATTAGATAGAGTTGGTGAGTATGCTTAATGTATTTTGTGAAGAATAAGGAATCATGAAACTACCCCTCCTTATTCTCCATAATCAAATGGAGTAGTTGAACAAAAAATAAAATAAAATAGGAGATTAAAAGAAATGATGGATTCTATGCTTGCTAGTTTTAAACATCTTAATAATTTATGGGGAGAAGAAGCTATATTGTCCGCCTGTCATATCCATAATAGAATATCTTATAAGAAGACTGATAAGTCGCCTTATGAATTATAGAAGGGTTATTTCGTAACTTAAAATATTTAAAAGTGTGGGGATGCCTTTCTAAGTTATGCTTCTAGTTTTAAGAAAACAAAAATAGGCTCTACGACATCTGATTACATGTTTATTGGTTGTGTTGAATAGAGTCCTGCAAATATATCTCTTGCATTAATGTAATAGTTGAGACAAAGAATGCGTTTTTTTTAACATAATTTTTCATTAAGAAATAATACTATTTCTCTGCACCTCTTTATAAAAATGATCCTAAAAAGTTAAATGATGAATTGAGAAGGAGTAAAAGATCAAGGAAATAAACTGCTTTTGGAAATGAATACTCATCATGTCAATAATGGTAGTTTTTGGAAGCAATGTCTTCTAGAGAAAGTAGTTTTTGGAAATAAGCTATAAGAATTAAGATTGGTTCTATTTTACAAAATCAAACTTAGGAATTGGTTGATTTACCACCAGGTGCGAAACCAATTGGTGGAAATGGATTTTCAAGAAGAAATTTAATCTTGATGGTTCCATTGATAAATATAAAGCAATATTGGTCGCAAAAGGTTTTACTCAAAACATAAAATGTTGGTTATTTTGATACATTTGCTCTAGCAACTAGCCATCTATCTATGTTTTAATTGCCTTAGCTTCTATTTATAAACTTGTTGTTCGCCAAATGGATGTTAAAACTGTTTTTCTAAATGCTGATCTAGAAGAAGAAAGTTACATGGTACAACCGTAGGGCTGTAATCTTCATGGCCAAGAAAACAAAGTTTGTAAACTCCTTAAATCTTTATATGGCTTAATGCAAGCACCAAAGTAACGACATGGGAAATTTGATCAGGTTCTAGCTAATAATGAATTTTCCTCCTTCGGATTTATCTTTGATGGTGAATCTATAATTATTAGCTTCTATGTTAACGACATACTTATTTTTGGTACATGCATTGATGTTCTAAACGAAACAAAGTCTTCCTTGACCTCTAAATTCAATATGAGGGACTTGAGAGAAGATAATGTCATTTTTGGTGTTAAATCTTCAGAAGTGATAGTAGCCTAATGCTTACTCAAGAGCATTATGTGGAAAGGCTACTTAAAAATTTTGACGCTTTAATGTCACACCTGTAAGTACTCCTTATGATGCTATACCCAATTAGGGAAAGATAAAGGAGATAATATGGCTTAGTTTGGGTATCCTCTATTGGGAGTCTGATGTATTTACTAAACTACACTGGACCTGATATAGCTTATTGTTGTGTGTAGACTGAGCAAATATACACAAAATCCCATTTGTGATCATTGGACTGCCTTGAGCAGAGTTATGAAATATCTGAGATGAATCATCAATTAAAACATTTTGTGAGGTAGATTTCTTGCTATATTAGAAGGATAGAGTGACACTAACTGCATATTAGATTCATATGAGATAAAATCCACCAGTGGATATGTGTTCACTCTTGATGGAGATGCTCTAACTTGGAAATCAGCCAAGCAAAATCCAAATTTTGTAGCTCTAGAGCTGGTTGGCAATGAGGCAGAGTGGTTAAGAAACCATTTAGCTGATATTCCTTTGGGAATGAAACCAACACTATGTCGATGCATTATAATTGCCAAGCGGCAATAACTATTGCAAAGAATAAAGCTTTTAATGGTAGACATATCCGGTTGAGACATGATGTGACAAATCAACTGCTTAATGATGTAATTATGTCCATCGTTTATGTAAAGTCAAAAGTGATTTTGTAGATCCTCTGACTAAACCTTTGGGGAGAAAATTACTTTATGATACATCGAGGGGAACAAGACTTAAGCCAGTTAAGCAAAATCAATAGTGATAGTAACCCAACTAATGTGAATGGCAATCCCATAAATTAGGTTCATATGAGTAATAACAAGTCACTTCTTGATCGAGTGATGCACTAGTAAAAATTGTTGTCCCTCTTATGCAAGACTGTAGTGAAAATGAGGTTAAGCTAAGATTTGAATGAATTTAATAACCATTATTGGCGGTGTATTAAATTGCAGAATATGCTTGATGAAATCATCTATATAAGTGTGGAGAGAGGCCTCTTCTATGAGAATTGTGGCAAATTTTCTAGAGTACTTATGAATAAACTAGGCACGCACATGGCCTATATCGCAAAACCGTGTTGAACAACGACCATTGCGGGGTGTAATGTGATTGGTGAAAATTATAATTGACAAAAGAAATTCTTGGTTGAATAGAAGTTTCAATCTTCACCATTGGTTTCGTGAATTATATTTCATTCTGGTTCATAGCCTAACAAGCACTAGTTCCGATGCATTACATTCATTGAGTTTAACCCAGCATTTATATTTTCCCTCTTTTGAAACGTTTTGAACTATGTGGGGGATTGTGGGATATTTCAACAGTTTTGCATTCAAAGACATTTATTTGTAACAACTTTAATGGAAATTATGAGTGCAACCAATTTATAACGGCTTTTTAACGTTTGATTTGATTTATTTCTGTGTTAACCCTCTCTTTTATTTGCCTACTAAGAGAATCTCCAAATCACAATCCAAATATTCAAAAAAAAAAAAAAAACAATAAGTTCTCTATTGTCTTTCCAATGATTTGCTGGGTTTTACGTATGATGGTTTTGTTCTTGTACCATCTATGAGTATAGAGGAAGATCTATTGTAGCTTGGGAGGATAGCCGTTAGAGCCTGTCGCACTGAGTTCCGTACTTCGAGGAGTAGAATTGTTCTTGAGGACAATGCTTTGCCTCAGATAATTTGTTTTTACTTTTTATCTTCTCCAACACTCTTTTTACAAAATAAATCACATAAATGTGTGCGCACACTATTGACAGAAACACAGAAACCCTAAAAGATGGCAGCAACAATGATCAATGAAGTGAGCCTGAAGCTTCTAATAGACAAAGCAAACCAAAAGGCGGTCCTCGTCCAAGCCGGTAAGGACTTCTTCTACATATCTTATGATGATTCTTGCCTGAGAGCAAACACATCGGGTAGCTTGAGCAACATATAAGAGAGCGTCGCGAACGGCCTCAATGAAGAATGTTTAGGTGGGTTGGTTGTGGTGGTGGTAGCTTTATATTTGAGGATTCTTCATTGCAAATACCAAACCGATCTTCTCTTTGTGTTTTTTGGGAGGATTCTTGATTGGTAAATAATCGCTTGAGGCTTCCCTTTGTTCCAAGACGGTTCTAACAGATGTAGCAGCACTCCGCAAGAATGGCAAAAATTGACAATGAGCCCCAATGTCTGAGTTTACACAAGAACAATTCTCTAAAATGTGTTTTTATACTTTCTTAGTTCTTAATGGAGATTTTATATTTCACCAAAGTCGAGCAATGTTCACCGATAATTTGGACTGTCACAAAACAAAATGACTTGCTAAATGCATATGAACCGATCTATCTTGCAAGGATATGTAACTTACAGTCGACGAATTAAAGTGCAACATTTTACTTGGGGGAGCGGGCACTGGGGAGGAGTCCGAGATTAGAACGACGTTTCCAAATGCGGAAGTTTAGCTGATTAATAGCGGAACCTGCGATTTTCTGAATCGCATCAACAAGCTTATCCTCCGAAGTGTCCTTCAGCTCATGAAAAACTTCATAGAGGTTCTTGCCATTCTCAAAAAATATGTGACTAGTCGGCCTCTTGGACCTCCCTCCAGCATGGCGTTCAAATTTGCAGAGACCAATGTACTGCAGGGTTCAACATAAAAGATGAGTTACCTTATGAAACCTCAATTCATATTGTCCCCTTCCGTTTTTCCCTCTAACTCTCTCCAGGACCAAACGTAAAAAGAAAAAGATCGAAGTACAATCAAAAGCTTACTTCAGATTTGTTGCAATCGTTGCAGCTGCAACGAATCGTCGGCCCTTTTATAACACCGCGAAGAATTAACTGCAGAATATGTCAAGCGTCAAATGAAAAGTCAGAAAAATCAAGATGAACAAATCATGGAAGAGACCTGAAAAATAATCATACGAGAAAGAACTTACATCACGACTCTCGCAAATGTACTTCACCAGAGCCCCATCAAATATTCCAGTTGATAATAGACTAAGGACGGATGGCGGATATAAATTTGGGCGAGGGTCACTAGCCGCCTTTGGCTTCTTTTTTCTGCGATATTTCTGTTCTTTCGCATTATCTCCTGGATTTGAATTGCTTTCTGAAGCAGGATGAGCATTTGGCTCAACCATGCCCCCTCGACTAGTTGTCCATGAGGATTGAGCAGAGTTTTGATTGTTTAGCATTGCCTCATCATTGGCAGTGACCTTAACTCCTCCAGAAACAACGAAATTTCCTTTTTCCTTATGGTTGCAACCTAAGGCTCGATGCCCATTTTGTCGACTGTCGCAAATCACATGCACCGGTATGTTATTTTGACGAGCAGTTGGCTCAACGGTGTTCGTCGGGCTAGTTGCTCCGGAAAAATGGGGAGAGAATGGATAGTCTACAATGGCCTTGTTATCAGCAATGGCTTTCTTATCAGCAACAGCCATGCCAGATGCATGTTCCGTTGGTACTTCATCAGCTCTGCCAGTAACAATTATATCTCTCTTCTTCTCATAGTTGTGACCTAAGGTGAGACTCAGATCTAATCTTTCATTGCGAATCCCATCCATCGGTGTGCTATTCCCATCCTTAATCTGACACGGACTACCCAAAGATGAGAAGCTGCCATAGTACTTGTTACAGCCAAAGCTCCTCAACAATCTTCCGTCATCAGCCTCTCTCAAAAAGTTGCTTATCGATGCAGACACGACAATTTCAGAATCACAAACGTGATCGACTTTTTCCTTTAGGATTTTGCCGAGATTGTGAGAGTTAACTGAGGCATCACCTTGACATGCGTCCTTGAAATCCTTCCTTCCCACACTCGAAACACTAGTACCTAGTGACTGATCAGCCATGTACATTAATTGTGAGGGCCTCCATACAAGTCCACCTCGAACTTGGCCTGGAGTTGACTGATAATTGGAGGCTTTGCTCAATGGATAAACACTCCACTGCAGAAAATCTGGCCTGTTGGTGCCAGCGTCAACTGCTTGTTTCTTGTTGCTCGATATTCCAGGACAGGCTGCATCCTTTGTCATTGGAAAAAGTTCCCGACCGAAGGTCTAAAAAGTAAGTTCAATAATTAGATTTAGTGGTGAGAGATGACCAATTGACACAAATAGAATCCATGCATCTTAAAAGTAAGAGGAGTGAGTGCTGCAAGCGAATAAATTTGACTTTCCCTAGCAGAATGAAATACATTAACGCATGCATACGATATAAATTACCGTAAGCACATAAGGCCCTCATGACAGGGTAAAGGCAACTATTGCAATTTCACCGAACAAAACGTCGCTTATGGTAGTATAATCAAAGATATACATAATTGCTCAAAGACGAGGCGCGTGCTTCATGCAACACGACGACGTCATCGTATGCTTAATTGTCCTATGTTTCATTCAGTAGATATATATGTCACATAACTAGATTAACTGCATATTTTTAGCCTACTACTTGGGAAAAATATAGATCAATGGCATAGATCCTTCGATCTGCAAGTAAATTCTCAGCGCTAAAAATTAATAAAAGGGGAGTAAGAAATTCAACGGTAAATTCGCAAGGAAAAAGCTTCATTGAGAGTTTGACGACAACTACCATTTTTCTTGCTAGTAAGGCACTCACACCACCGGCACCAAGTGACGAATCAGCCATGTACAGAAACTGCGAGGGCCTCGATACAAGTTCACCTCGAACTTGGCCTGGAATTAACGGATAACTGGAGGCTTTGTCCAATGGATAAACACTCCACTGCATAAAATCTGGTTCAGCTTTAACTTCTCGTCTCTTGTTGCTCGACATTCCGGGACGAGTTACATCTGTAAACCATGGATAGGCACGCTTCGGATCATATATTCTGGGTGTATAATAGCTCAGTCCAGCATATTTGCTGCATTCGTTGTCCTTTGTCGTTTGAAAAAGTTCGCGCCCAAAGGTCTAGAACATAAATGAACAATTTTAGTCAGTGAGAGCAGACGACTAATTGACAAGTGAGTACTGCAAGCGAAAAACATTAACTCACACATAGGTTGTAAAATTCATTCCGTAAGTTTTGTTTTCTCATGATTTTTAACAACAAACGAAAAGGTTAGGAGCGTTGGTCTTCCCTAGTCATCCTAGATTATGCACGAAAGATATTAATGTAATCAAGACTCTATGTTTTCTTCCTGGACATACAACAGCAGACTTTTTTTTTGGTCGGAATACAACGGAGAAGATAAATGACCTGAATAAAATCTCATAAGCCTTCAAGAGGAATCTTAAAATTTAGTTTCGCAGCGGAAGAAGTCGTAGGCATCTCTTCACATCTGAAAGCGTGGGAAACCAATTGTTCGGGATCATCTTTTTACGGTTACGACTTGGTTCAGATTACCGTTTCCTACCCATAATTCAGGTAATGAGATAACCCCAGTAAGCTAAACTTCCAATAAGTTTGCAATAATCCGACATCATTAATTATAGTTACGGATATAATTGTTCAAGACAATTCAAATATTCCGTTTATGCATCTATATTTCACATAACTATATTAACTGCATATCATGAGCATCCTGCATCAAAATCTTTCTTCGATCTCCATGGAAATCTCTCAACGCCAAAAGCAAATAATAGCAAATTAATAGAACTTGAGAGTAAATTCGCGAGAGAAAAGCTTCAGTGAGAGTTCAAAGATCACTACCATTTTTATCACCCGGAAGTCTTGCGAGCAAAAGCAAGGTCACCGTTTTGTCACCTCGAGCTCGAAGTACACTGCGTCAATCACCAAAAAATAAAAAATTTAGCGTCATTTATGGAATCTCAAACAGAACCCATAGATCTACTTGAGTAATAAGAACAACAATAGCCTACCACAAAAATAAAAAATAAAAAATAAAAAACCGCGCACGCACATACAAATATTAAAACCTTAATCAGACCAAGCACAAGACCATCGTAATGAATTTCAAAGCTTTTAAAGGTTCGGTCTCTATAGATGCGTGCACATGGGCGCACACATGTACAAGTTGGGATGCACCAGATATCTCACATCTTAAAGAAGACAGCCCAAAGAGTGAAGTACCTTGGTCAGAAATTGACCAGAGTTGTTGCAGGCGGGACTCTTTTTGCCGTGACAGAGAGATTAGGGCGAGTACTCCTGTGATGAGAAAAACGTTCGAGAAGAAAGGTTACAAGCGCGACTGTTTTAAATTACTAATGACAAGATCTAAGAGTTATTGCATTACCATCTATGGAATTTCGATTTCGCAAACTTTATAGCTTGGTAATACGTGCCTAATTATGGGGGCACACTCTCCTCATTCCTGGAGCCAAATTATGTACCAAATGTGCACTAGCTGAGCTACGCCTTGTTGGATGTCGAGCTGATATTATTGACTTATTGGCAGAGTGAATTTCACAAAAAAGTCATGATTATGACCCGTGCAAAATTTTTTTTTTTTTTTACAACACAACTGAAGAATAATTGAATGAATTAAATTTAGCATTTTATGAAGGAGAGCCCATGATGGGTCAACATTTTTTTTTTGAATTCTTATTGTATTTCAATAGAACTGCAGATATTTCTAGAACGAATTTCAGTAACAAGTTTCTTTCAAAGAAAATTGTTTATGCAGAATTTTTTTCAAGCTATGATCAGCACAAATGGAAATATTTGGCGTATATTCTTGAAAATAATTATTGCAGGGAATTATTGGCTTTTGGATAAGCCCAAACTAGATTTCCTTCCAAATATGTCCAAAAACAAATGAGAGGGTATGGATGATATGCTTGCTCCATCATGCACGTAGATATTGAACAGAATCCGATCCCATAATTAATGCCTTTAATTAGGAGATCAGGAAAAATTGGTAATAGTGACCAAAATCCGATCCCATAATTAATACCTTGTCAGAGACGGGTGAGCTCGAGGATCACCAAGAGGCCGGCGAGCTATGGATCGAGGCTCGAGGTTGGCCACAGGCTAGCGAGGGCCTCGCCGAGATCTGGCAATCTGGAGCTCACCCGTGGCCGGCGGCGGCAGGTTCTGGTGGAGGGAGAAGGAAAAAGAAAAAGAAAGTAAAGAAAATAAATAAATAAAAATAAAATTTATATAAAAAATTACTAAAAAATGTGATTTTCTTTTTTTAAAAGTTACAAAAATTATTCACTTTAGCACCGGCCGTACCACGCAGGATGGTCGACATCCACATTAGCAATTTCAGGCCAAACCACGACACCAGAATTAAATTAGATTTTCTTTACCAAACGACGGAAAATATTTTCCAGTTCATTTCTTAACCAAATGTGACGTCCTGGAATTTCAAGGCTTATTCAATGAATAATATTGGACGGTTGGAATTGAGTGACATTTGTCGGACGCGGAATCATTCGATCTGAAGGTCGTTAGCCATTGATCGAAGCGTAGTTAATTTAAGTTTGATTAGATTAGGCGCGCCGTAATTAGTCTTCGCCGTATTCCTTCGCGCTTGCGTCGACCCTGAACCAAATATTCTGAACCAGTCCTAAAATCGTCAGATTACCGAAATACCCTCAGATATTATTCATATACGCTAGAAATAATTAATACCGAATGACTGCGGGCCCCACCTCAAAAATGCCAAAGTCAAATCACCTTTTTGACCTTTGAGATATTACCAAAATGCCATTTGACCTTGGAAAAGTCCAAAATGCCCTTGAAGATCATTTTCTCTCTCTTCCCTTTTCTCTCTCCTCTCTCTCTCTTCTTCCCCTCCAATTCCCACGCATGGCAGCCCACTTTCACGCCCAATCCACCATCTTCACCATCTCATCTTCATCTTCTTGGCTTGAACCGCCGCCGCCCGCCGCTCGCGCCGCCGCCGTCCCCCGCGCCCGCCGAGCCACAGGCCACCTTCCCGCCGCTCGCTAGCCCCAGCCGTAGCTGCTGCCGCCTCTGTTTGGCTGCTGTCCAAGCGCCGCCGAGCCTCACCGTCGTCCGCCAAGCTTCACCGGAGCCACCGAGGACCCGCCGGACCTTGGCCGAAGCTCCGCCGAGCTTGCCGGCCGCTCTTTGAGCCCCGTTGTCGCCGTTTAGCCTCTGTGCAGCCGCTGTCCAGCCGCCGTTCATCGTCGTCCGGTTGTCGTTTTGGAAATCCGACACCGTGGTTGCGTCCGAATCGACGAGGAGAGTCCGTAGGAGCGTCGCCGGAAAATTTGCCGCCGCCGCCGCCCTTCGCCGATCGCCTCCGACCGTCGCCGCCCGTTAAGTAGTGAGTTAACCCCTAATCCCTGATTAGGCCGTTAATTGCATTAATTAGATTAATTAATTAGTTACCGTAATTAGATTAAATAGTTACCGCAGTTAATAGATAGTTATCTTGGTTAGTTAGTTAACTATGGTTAGATTAATTAGTTACCATAGTTAAATTATGTAGTTACCATGGTAGATTAATTAACTGCTGTGGTTAGTTGAATTAACCGTGGTTAGGTGGAATAGTTACCATGGTTAATTGCATGTTGTTGTGCCTAGTTTGTGGCGTCCGATCGTGGATCGGACTGAGTGTTGATTGCGCATTAAATTGCTGAATGATCACACTAGGATCGAAATGCCATGTTAAATGGAAATTGAATATTCGCGTGACCAATTGTGATTTTGAGTGTGAAAATGGCCGTGGGCCGAGTTTGAGCATGAAAATGGCTGTGGGCCAAGTTTGAGCATGAAATTGGCCGTGGGCCAGGTTGGAGCATCAAAATGAGATTTGGCTAGAGAGCCTGTTTTAAGCGCGAGGTCACGCAGTTGTTTCACCGTGTCACCCTAACGTAACTGGGGGCACAGGCGATACCCTTGTTGGCATGGGTCGCCGCCTGATAAGTCTGTGTGCCGGCGACGTACAGTCCGGGATTCCACGGCGTATTGGTTGCCTGTCAGTCCGTGCCCGGCGACGGACCGTCCGGATAATACGGCTGATGAGATGCCGATCGCAACTTGTGTTGGTCCGTAGTCCCTCCTGGAATTATTCATGGTATGCTCGCCTTAGGGGTCTTGAGGGGGCTATCGGATGCCGCCGCCGTTAACGTTGTGGGACGACGCTCGGTTAATCCGGAAGAGTACTAGCAGCGAGGCTATGCTTTGGCCAGAGTGGGGTATCTCTTGGCCGGCTGACCGGAACGCGTTTGTTGCATAGTGCATGAGTATTGCTGAGTGTTCTTGCTGATTGGTTGATGCATTGTTTATTCCTTATCATGTTGTACCTGTCGTATGGCTCCAGGCGAGGTACGTTGCATGTGGTTGTTGTTCTGAGGTTGAGGTTAATTCGCTAGAATGGCTAGGTCGTGATCAACGTCCTAATCGGACTTAGGCGTTGACCCGCTGAGATTCATATCTCATGCGCTTGGCTGATCGTCTTTCAGGTATTCGTGATGGCCGCGCAGGTTGAGCTTTGGAGGCTGTGTTGTGTATAGCTGGTAGTGTAGCAGTAGTGTATCGGCTGTAGTGCGCCCTGACCCGACCCGGTATCTTTTTGTGGGTCTAAGGGGATCGGTCCAAGAAGGACTTGTGTAAATTATGTGTGTATTGTGAACTAATCAAGCAAATGAATGAAAAGGGTTTGTTGTTGTTTGTTGTAGTTCCTATTCTTTCTATCCCTGTTGTTTGTTGTCCGGGGTTGTGTTCGCTTCCGCATGTGCTTAATTATAAGATAAAAGAAATGGGTCGATGATCTGCTTGGGACATCATCCTTTGACCAGACGATAGGAAGGGGTGTCGCGCGCCCGGGGCTCGAGGCGTGACACCAAACACCGGAAAATGACATTTTCCTGAAAAATGATTTCTCAAAAAATATTTTCAAAAATGTCACATTTTTTCGAAACAAATGGAGCCTTATTGGCTTTTCTAAATTTATTCGTTCCATTGATCCGTGCATGGACATTGCTCTCTCGCCGTAATTACGAGCAGTAAAAACAAACAGATTGATTATCTAAGTAATAATCAAATAGAGCTACTGATATGCTTCAACAGCAACAAATTTATAAATATAAGATAATTTAGCAGAAAAAGCTGGACACTTATTAGATACGATGTAAAGATGGATAGAGATTATTGTTTTTTAACATATAGCGGTTCAACATTAATGTTCATAAAGATTGCCAAGTATCCTTAGCCCGATTAGCATATATCAAGAGCCACTGATTAAACACGTGTGCTCACCTCAAAGTATAGCTCCGAAGATTGAACATTATGGATTTTCTGACAAGAAAATCCATTGTCAGTAGATAAATTTTGAACACATGAGAGACCACATTAATGTTGATGATCAGATAAGACACATGTCAAAATCCGAATGGGCGATGCAAATGTAGAACAATTTGCACTAAGGAATCCAAGTTCTTAATCTACACACACAACACAAGCAGGTTCCTTTACTACTAAAGCAACCCATATGACCAATTCTTCAAAAGCAAATCTATGAAAGTTTCATTTATTTCAACTTATTAAAAATATATCGAATTAATCATTCACCGTAAATTTTGCTTTTTGGACACCTCATATTTTACCTAAGCCTTTCGAAAATTTGAGCAAGCTCGCCCTAACTAAAATATCATAGGAAGGTCAATAGAACATCATAGTTGGATAGTATTGATTAATATCTTCCGATCAATCTCTAATTTACCCTAATCGGATGACTAGATCTCAAAATATCTCACATTTTAACTACGTTCTTCCGATTTTGAGGTTTTCCTAATTTGTCCTGTTACACATTCAAGGAATACATGTCATCATAAAGATCAAGCCACGAGTTCTCCAATGCCTTGAGAATGGCATCGATCGGACTTGAGAGAAAAATAAAAAGAAATATTGCAACTTTTCGCCACAACCGCTTGTATATCTTGTTCTCCAGAAACCACTGATTTCTACACTTTTCGATGATTTAATCACATTTTTAGAAATATTGTGCCACGAGCTTTTCATGAATACAAAATTAGGTCAGTCGGATGTTGAATGAAAAAATTATACGATGTCAAGCTGGGTGATTAATAAATAAATAAAAACGAAAGGCCGGCGATGGAGGTTTTGGCCAACCGGTGCCTACGATATGGCATACGTCATAATGGACCAACTGTTGGATAATTTATTAGTTTTGAATTATATGAAAGTAACGGTTTTGATAGTAGTTATGATTTCCATGAAAGCCATCATTTTGTAACGGTATAGCAACAGCCATGTATTACGGCTTTCCAATGGCTTGATAATTACTTTATAACAGTTTTGTAACGTTTGATAAACTCTTCATCATTTATAAGGATCACATTTTTCATAATTATCAATTGAATTAATGGGTTTCATAACGGCTCTCTTTTTCGTTTGAATATAAGATTCAAGCTACAATTCTATAAAGAGAGACACCCAATTAGAAAGAGAATTTTCCTTTCCTTCAAATATCTTCATTGCTAAGGTTATACGCATAACATTGTCGTTGTCCATTCTATTATTTGTGCGGAGTAAAGAAGAAGGTCTGTTGTATCTTCGAGGATAGCCGCTAGAGCCCATCGCACCGAGTTTCGTACTCCGATGGCCGGAATTATCCTTAAGGACAATTCTTGCATGCCTTAGACATTTTGATCCTTTTTCATCTTTTGCTACAGATTTTCAATGATTCTTATTTTTCATATTATCAAATATTTATCCCACAATCTTAAGTATAATTAAGATTTCCAATAATCAGGTGGTTTCTGTTCTAATTGAATTTTAGAATCAATTTTGCGTATATATTTTCTTCGCTACCTTGTTTTTTGTTATATGCTGCTGTGTGTATTCTCAAGCAAAACCATGGGCGAGCTTTGGTAGTTGTTCGCACCGTAATACAAATAAGGAACTGATGGAGAGCTACGGAAGCGTCAAAGCAAGGTCATCAACAGGGAGGAGTAGGATCATTCGTCGGATAGAGATATTACTGATTTAGGTAAGTGATTTCTCTCCCTCCAATGGTGGTAATGGGTAGAATCCGCCATTAACATACGAGGTCAAGCTTTTCCGGTTATTGTTGTGGCACCTGAAGTCAATGAATCGATGAACACTCACGTACTTCGTGATCCTTTCATTATAATTGTTTTTGATTGCATATTCGGATTCATCTCGTTGATACGAGAAAAATGAGTGGTCGCATGCCTCAAGGGGACGCCGGAAACCGCCGCACGCGCCTACACGCACCACGGCGGAGGCGGCGCACGACGATCACCGGCGATCGTTCTGTTTATGGCCATTTTTTTTTGAATTTTTGTTTGGTGAAATTTAATTTTGACCACATAGCCGGATAGGGCTCGAGAATACAAGCGTTTCAAGTGGTCACACGACACCGGAGGACGCCGAACGGCCACCCACGCACCGACACGTGCAAGTGATGCGTCTATGCGTGGGCGCCACGCGCCAGAGGAGCGGATTGTCACGTCGGTTGATAAAAGTCAACCGACTGCTGACGTCAGCGATGACGTCATCGTGATGTTATCAAATTGAGTCGAGTTGACCTGGATCCTGACCCGACCCGTTGACCCGACCTGGTTGACCGTTGATCGATCGAACCTATTGAGCAGGTCGGAGGTTGGATTGGTCGGACCGGTCTATGGTCCAATCGGCCATCGAACTGCCGTGCCATGCGCATGTGCTCTGTACGTGACGCACGTGGCCCTCATGCGCCAAAACTTCAGGCAGCTTGTGAGGACGCGTTTTAGCTCTGTGGTTTGCGGCAGCGTGCTCGTATGGTCCTACTCTACATTGTGGTATATTCATATTACATGTTTGAGGCTTTAATAGATGAAAAAATGCATATGGAACCCCCTATGTACATATGTTTTCAAGCATAATTTGGGCATTTTTTTTATTGTATTTCCATAGGGTTTCGGAAATAAGAATGCTAACTCACATATTTATGACCACATACAGAATGTATAGAGCTAATTCATTGATATGTATCAATGAGTAAAGCAGTTTAATTGGCATCATATGTGATTTTAGGGATAAATTGCCCCTATTATCAAGTTTAAAATTGCATATTTATAATAGATGTGAGGCATATGGTTTATATCTCTGGTATGAGAGATTTTCAATGATTAATTGGGTAGTGGCCGCCAAAGTGGCACACATGATCAGGTTTGAGAAATATCGATCTCGTATTGTGGTGGGATGTCTCCTATTCTAATGCATGTCATACTCCTAAAGGAGGTGATTGTGTATTGGTTCATGGAGGGATGCATGTACAACATGTGCTTGAGAATTATCTGATCCTAGTGGTTCATACACCCAAAGGTAGTGAGTTCACGAATATTGGTATATATTCTCATGGCCGTTGTCATGTTGAGAGTATACAACTGCATGTCATGTATTCTGCCCAAAAGTGATTACATGATGATGCATGTAACCCTCAAGATTTGTACTTATTCGATCTCAAGTTACACATTATCTATTCATAGAGGGTTACATGTATAACATATGGTTGAGGGGTAACTAATTCTTAGTGGTTCATACAACCATAGGTGGTGATTCACGTAGATTAGAATATGTTCTCATGATCGTTGTTATGAGGAGATTCTACAGCTGCATGTCATGTATTCTGCCCAAAAGTGATTACATGATGATGCATGTAACTCTCAAGATGTGTACTTATACAGTTTCGAGTTATATAGTGCTCACATGATGCTGATTATATACATTGCTTGTTTAAATCAGTTACCTTCTCTGTAATAGGTGACTCCATTAGGATTGAGGTTCTTACTAGTTCAATCATTAAGAATTAGGTAGAGAATTTTCTGTTTGGGATGGAGCTGGTGGAGGTTTATATTGCTCTTTCTAAGGATTAGCTGGCTGATCTCATTGAGATCATTTTGGAACCCTAGAAAGCGCATTTTGCTGCTTGAGAAAAGGGCAATTGGATTTGCTTGTTATCTATGAAACGATCCATATAGGAATACTTCAAAAGTGTTTTGCCAGCTGACTGCACTGCTAGACAAATGATGGAAGTCTTGAAGACTAGGAATTGTGTCTTGTCTAATGCCGAGATAAGGATACATCTGTAAGGATTTTTCAGCATAAGTTTTGATGGTTCTAGTGGAGTTAGAGATTATGTCATAAGGATGGTAGACTAGTAGAGCAAGAGGTCTGAAAATCATACTCATTAAAGGAACTCATGAAACCATTGGTCATTCTGACAGTTTGGGTCTTAAGTAAGCATCCTTTAAGAATGATGGTGATCGTTACTTCTCTTGTAAGAAGAAAGGTCACATAAAAAAGGACTGCGACATATTTAACACTTAATTATCCAATCGTGAGTGTACTTGTAATGATTCTTTGGCATTTGTTTGTGAATCCAATTTATAAGCAAGCCTCATTCAGTTCATGGAGGCTAGATAGCGGTGCAACCAATCATGTAGCATTCACCATACATGGATTCATGAATAGAAAAAAGCCAAATCAAGATGAATTAGTGCTCACTATAGGAAACAACAATAAAGTCGACATTGAGTTTATGGGCAGTGTCATTTTAATGACATTAAGGAACACATTTATGTACATTCCTTTAGACAGAACTTAGTTTCCGTATTATGTTTGAACATGTGTGGTTACTCATTTGAAATAAGTAGCAATAGTATTTCTATGTTCTTTAATTCAAATAAGGTTGGGTGCTACAATATATCCAATGGATTGTACATATTGTATTTAACTCTCAATATATATATATTCGTTTATATGGCTAAAAAGGTTGTTTTCAAAAGACCTTTACCTAAAGAACAGTCTTATACATTATGGCATAAATATCTTGGTCACATCTCTAAGGAATGAATTGAAAGGCAGATAAATGTTAACATCCTGCTTGTTCTTGAAAGTGACCCGGAGATTTATGTAGACTATTGTAGGGGTAAGATGACTAAGATTAGGAAGAAATACTACAGTACGCAATTTTGACTTATTGGAGGTCATTCGTACTGATATCAATGGACCCTATAAGGCAACCATGTGTAATTTTTTTATTTCATCATATTTATTGACAATTGTTCTTGATATGGTTATCTGTTCTTGATTAAGGAAAAGTCTGAGTCTCTTGATGAGTTCAAGTTTTTTCCGACAAAAGTCGAGAAACAGCTGGGAAAAGTCATAAAGGTTGTCAGATATGACTGAGTTAGTGAGTATTCTGGTAGGCATGGCGATGCTGGACAGCATAAAGGGCCATTTGCTAAATACTTGCAGGATTATGAGATAGTAGCTTAATTAACTATGCTTGTGAGTCCTGAACAAAATGGGTGGCCAAAAGGCGCAATCGTACCCTTATGGTTATGATGAGGAGTATGATTAATAGTAACCAATTTACCTGGTTTGCTATGGGGTGAAGCTTTGAAAGCGACCATTTATGTTCTAAACTGTCTTCCTACCAAAGATAGTCCATTGATTCATTTTGAGTTATGAACTGGACGTAAACCTAGCTTGAACCATTTTAAGGTTTGGGGATGTCCTGCAGAAGTGAAATTATATATAACCCAACATTGAGTAAGTTGGACTCCAAAATCACTCGGTGTTACGTCGTATATTACTTAAATAATTTGAAATGGTATTGTATATATAATCCCAATGGAGGCACAAGAATTGTGGAATTACAGACAGTGAAGTTTCTGGAATTTGATATGGTCGAATAAGGTAGCTGCTCAAAGACTATTGAGGATATCAGTATGGTGGAGACTATTGTGTCGTCTTCTCTGCCTATACAAGATGATCGTGAAGCCTCCTACATCATAAACTGGACCTATTAGGGTTTAGGATCCTGTTGATAAGACAGATCCTAATGGAGTTCTTCAAGCCCTACAAGTGCATGATGAGATTGAAGTACCTTCACTTAGAAGATCTATCAGGCAAAGACGATCGGCCATACCACCATGCTATATAATCTATTTGGGAGAGCATAACTACGATATCGACTGTTTGGTTGATCCAATGACTTATACAAATACTGTTTCTTGTCCTCAGTTAGATCTGTGGTTGGATACGATGAAATACGAGATGCAGACTATGAAACATGATGGTGTTTGGGAGCTTGTTGAATTGCTTGAAGGTCACTGGCTCATTGGCTATAAATGGGTGTAGAAGACTAAAAGGGACTCTAAAGAAAATATTGAGAAGTTTAATGCCAGACTGGTAACCAAAGGAGTTTCACTTAGAGAGAAGGAGTAGACTGTGAAGGAATTTTTTCCCTAGTCACTTATAAAGATTCTTTCAGACTGATCATGGAGTTACACTAGATGGATATTAAAATTGTGGAGACTTTGATAAGGAAGTCTATATGGCACAACCCGAAGGCTTTGCAGCTGATGATTTAGGTAAGCTTGTGTATAGACTGAAAAGTCTATTTATGGTCTCAAGAAAGTTTATAGATAATGGCATTTGAAGTTTCATAGTATTGTTACTTCATTCGGTTATGTTGTGAACAGAGTAGATCAGTATATATACTGCAAGGTCAGTGGGAGGAAATTTATCTTCCTCGTACTTTATGTAGATGTTATCTTGCTTGTAAGTAGTGATATTGGATTACTGCATGAGTCAAAGCAGATGTTATCAAAGCATTTTGACTTGAAGGACCTTAATGAGGCGTTTTTTGTTCTTGGCATTGAGATCCATTGGGATCGTTCTTGCCGTTATTGGGTTTGTCTTAGACGATATATGTTGATTGTATTTTGGAAAGATTCAGTATGCAGTATTGCTAGATAGGAATTGCTCCTATTATTAAGGGTGATAAATTGAATCTGTTACAGTGTCTTCATACGGATGTTGAGAAAGCCCAAATGAAGAATGTACATTATGCTAGTGCACTTAGAAGCATTAATTATGCTCAAGTTTGCACTAGACTAAACATTGCGTTTGCAATAGGACTTGTAGGAATATATAAGTCAAATCCAGGACACGATCACTAGATTACTACCAAGAAGGTTTTATGGTACTTAAGGAGGACAAAAGGGCCATATGCTGATTCACAGACATGTTGAGAACCTACAACCATAAGGATATTCAAATGTTGACCTTATTGGCTGTCAGGATGACCGGAGGTTGATCATCTTTATATTAGCAAGAGGTGCAATATCATGGAAAAGTGAGAAACAAAAATATATGTAATCACCTACCAAACAAGTGGAGTTTATAACATGAGTTTCGGTTGCTAGTCAAGCAATATGGCTCAGAAACCTTATTAGGGAGTTGGTTGTATTTGATTTTGTGGATAGACCTATACAGTTGTACTATGACAATAGCTCTACAGTGTTGTCTATTAACAACAATAGAGGTCTCAAGGGGTCTAAGCATCTGGCGGTCAAGTTTTTTTACCGTAAAGGAAACAGTTGAGAATAGTGACATTAAAGTAGAGCATATTTCCACAGATAATATAGTTGCTGACCCACTGAGAAAAGGTCTTCGCCCTCGTGTATTTAAACAACGTGTCGTAAGCATGGGCTTAGAAGCATCGTGGGATGCTATTTTGACATGTCATTTGCATGGGTTCAGAAGTATCATGGGATGTTGTTGTTCAGTGAGAGCAGTTTTGGTTTTTCTCTAATAAAGTTCACATCTATGTTTGTTACATTTAGTAACAATATTTGATATGTATCAACTCTTTTTGTGACGTCCCGGAATTTCAAGGCCTATTATATGAATAATATTGGACGGTTGGAATTGAGTGACATTTGTCGAACGCGGAATCATTCGATCTGAAGGTCGTTAGCTGTCGATCGAAGCGTAGTTAATTTAAGTTCGATTAGATTAGTCGCGCCGTAATTAGTCTCGCCGTATTCCTTCACGCCCGATCCAGCCCTGAACCAAATATTCTGAACCAATCCTAAATCGGCAGATTACCGTAATACCCTCAGATATTATTCACATACGCCAGAAACAATTATTACTGAATGACCGCGGGCCCCACCTGATAAATGCCAAAGTCTTATCATGCTTTTTGACCTTTGAGGAATTACCAAAATGCCATTTGACCATTGAAAAGTCCAAAATGCCCTCAAAGACCATTTTCTCTCTCTTCCCTTTTCTCTCTCCTTTCTCTCTCTTCTTCCCCTCCAATTCTCACGCACGGCAGCCCCATTTTCGTTTTGCTGCACACATTCCATCTTCATCTTCATCTTCTTCATCTTCGTCTTGCGTTCGTCGTTGCCGTGGACCGCCGCCGCCCGCCGAGCCGCCGGTCACCCTCCCGCCTTACCGCGCCGTCGCCGTACCGCCCCAGCCGAGCTGCTGCCGCTGCTGTTCGGCTGCTGTCCAAGCGCCGTCGAGCATCACCGTCGTCCGCCGAGCTTCACCGGAGCCACCGAGGACCCGCCGGACCTTGGCCGAAGCTCCGCCGAGCTTGCCGGCCGCTCGTTGAGCTCCGTTCTCGCCGTTTGGCCTCTATCCAGCCGCCGTTCGTCGTCGTCCGGTTGTCGTTTTGGAAATCCGACACCGTGGTTGCGTCCGGATGGACGAGGAGAGTCCGTAGGGGCGTCGCCGGAATTTTCCCCGCCGCCGCCGCCGCCGCTCATCATCGGTCGCCGCCCGTTAATTAGTGAGTTAACCCGTAATCCCTGATTAGGCCGTTAATTGCACTAATTAGATTAATTAATTAATTACCGTAATTAGATTAAATAGTTACCGCAGTTAATAGATAGTTACCGTGGTTAGATAGTTAACTGTGGTTAGCTTAGTTAGTTACCATAGTTAATTTAAATAGTTACCATGGTAGATTAATTAACTGCTGTGGTTAGTTGAATTAACCGTGGTTAGGTGGAATAGTTACCATGGTTAATTGCATGTTGTTGTGCCTAGTTTGTGGGGTCCGATCGTGGATCGGACTGAGTGTTGATTGCGCATTAAATTGCTGAATAATCACACTAGGATCGAAATGCCATGTTAAATGGAAATTGAATATTCGCGTGACCAATTGTGATTTTGAGTGTGAAAATGGCCGTGGACCAGTTTTGAATGTGAAAATGGCCGTGGGCCGAGTTTGAGCATGAAAATGGCCGTTGGCCAAGTTTGAGCATGAAATTGGCCGTGGGCCAGGTTTGAGCATCAAAATAAGATTTGGCTTGAGAGCCGATTTTAAGCGCGAGGTCAAGCAGTAGTTTCACTGTGTCACCCTAACGTAACTAGGGGCACGAGCGATACCCTTGTTGGCATGGGTCACTGCCTGGTAAGTCTGTGTGCCGGCGACGTACCGTCCGGGATTCCACGGCTTATTGGTTGCCTGTCAGTCTGTGCCCGGCGACGGACCGTCCGGATAACACGGCTGATGAGATGCCGGTCGCAACTTGTGTTGGTCCGTAGTCCCTCATGGAATTATTCATAGTATGCTCGCCTTAGGGGTCTTGAGGGGGGCTATCGGATGCCATCGCCGTTAACGTTGTGGGACGACGCCCGGTTAATCCGGAAGAGTACTAGCAGCGAGGCTGTGCTTTGGCGAGAGTGGGGTATCTCTTGGCCGGTTGACCGGAACGCATTTGTTGCATAGTGCATGAGTATTGCTGAGTGTTCTGGCTGATTAGTTGATGCATTGTTTATTCCTTATCATGTTGTACCTGTCGTATGGCTCCAGGCGAGGTACGTTGCATGTGGTTGTTGTTTTGAGGTTGAGATTAGATCGATAGAATGGTTAGGTCGTGATCAACGTCCTAATCGGACTTAGGCGTTGACTCGCTGAGATTCATATCTCATGCGCTTGGCTGATCGCCTTTCAGGTCCTCGAGATGGCTGCACGCCACGTTAGGTTTGGCATCCCGATCGAACTCACGACGGTACTTCATTGCCGTCACGTCGCTAATTATGAGGACATATGGAAACAGCATGTCACGACAGTTTGGGTTGACGAGGGGTTGCCACACTATGTGGCACACCTCTTTAAGGCCTGGTTCATGTGTCAGGCTGGTGTTCCCATAGGACCGATTCGGGGGTTTGATGTACCCCTGGGTGCGGTCCAATAGTCCAGACTTGGGACGCAACGGAGGCTGAAATGCCGGATAGGGAGATCGTGGACCCAGATCTGAGTTCGGAGGAGGAGAATCCAAATTCGCCGCCTGGTTACCAGGGTTGACCCGGTGTTGTTGGCCCGGGGGTTTTTGGAGAGGCTGCGGAGGAGTTTTGGAAGTCGTTTGTTTGTAGCTGGTAGTGTAGCAGTAGTGTATCGGCTATAGTGCACTCTGACCCGACCCGGTATCTTTTTGTGGGTCTAAGGGGATCGGTCCAAGAAGGACTTGTGTAAATTATGTGTGTATTGTGAACTAATCAAGCAAATAATGAAAAGGGTTTGTTGTTGTTTGTTGTAGTTTCTATTCTTTCTATCCCTGTCGTTGTTGTCTGGGGTTGTTGTTCGCTTCCGCATGTGCTTAATTATAAGATAAAAGAAATGGATCGATGATCTGCCTGGGACATCATCCTTTGACCAGACGATAGGAAGGGGTGTCGCGTGCCCGGGGCTGGGGCGTGACACTTTTGCATGCAATAAATTTTTTATGAATGAGTTGATGTTGGATACATATATCTGGTGAAAATCTCAAGGCATGTGTAAACCTTGAGTAAAGGCTAGGGGCATGTAGTTGTTACCTTAAAGATATGTCTTGTTACACATAAAGTAATGTTAACTATAAGGATAAGACATATATAGGTTCATTGGAACCATAAATGATATTGTCTAGTGGAACATCAAGTTTCGTGACACATAAAGAGAGAGAATGTGACTGACAAAGGGTATTGTCATTTGCCACATTACCATATTGAATCCATATTAGCGAAGTTAAAGGCATTCGTGACCATTGATGCAGTTACCGCCATGATTCGATGTTTGAGACTTTATGGGATTAGATTGACTGTTAATAATATCTCTAGACCAGCATAAAGATGCGTACATACAGTACAGTTTCAATTAATATAGGCCAAGTGGGAGAATGTAAGAGTTTTTCTATATGGGTTTACATTAATTGAAATTGATATTTACCGTTTAACGGGGTTGGTATAATAAGGTAAGATATAAGGATTCTTAATCTGTTTAATATGGGCTGGCTAGTGTGGGCCCGAGTTAGGCCCGGCTAGTAATGAGAGGGCCCACGACCGGAAACTCTATAAATAGGCTCAAGTCCCTCCTCTAGCCCTCTGATGCAGAAACTCATAACGTAGCCTTTCGTTCTAAGAGTGATTGTCTCATTCGGCTAGCGTTCTAAGAGGGAATAGAGGGGAAGCATTTGAGTTCCAATTCGTCGCCATTCCGCATCAAGTTTTCGATGAATTCTAAACAAGGTGCATGCCTTTCCTCTCATCTCTAATGTAGTGTTTCTGATTCTAGTTATACGATTATTGGGCGTGCCACATTCGTGGCCTTACAACCACTTGTCGCAATGCTAGCGTCAAAAGCGCCCTCCTTAGAGATACACATCTCACGGTTGTATATCCCAGCTCAAGGCCAAGTTAGAGTAGTTCAGATGTGTTGGCCACAGCAAATCATGACTATTAATGTGCATATTTATTTTTTAATAGCTTTTGTCATAAATTTTTTGAATTTCTTTTGCCTTGAGGTCTCTAATATGTGTAAGAAATATTCCAGAGGAGGCCTACATCATGTTATAGCTTCTTTGCTATCTGTTAAATCAAGTCGTGAGGAGATTTTACCTTCTTTCCATGTGTCCACTATTGCAGCATATATGATGAGATCAGGGCAATTATCTGCAAAAGGTACAACATTTTATATAGTGAATTTCTCGCTATATGGAAGGATACGTTGATGCCAACTGGGTTTATGATTCGGATGAGAAAATCCACTAATGGATACGTGTGGAAGTGCTATAACTTGGAAATCCGCCAAACAAAGTTGTGGGGCAAGTGACAATCCCGCTAAACCAAAAGTCGATTTGGTTGAAGTAGATGATTTTGATGACGTAATTACTATAGCCATTTCCCAAGCCAACTTTGTGGCCAATGCGAAAGAATGGGTGGTAGACTCAAGTGTTACTTGGCATATATATAAAATCATGATGCTGCATCCTTCTACACTCTAGTAGGGGAAGGAGAAGACAATATTTATTAGAGTAATTTGAGTACTTGTTCAAGTTCTTGAGAAAGGGAAAATTCTTCCCAAACTCACTTACAAATGAGGCTGAGTAGTTGAGAAAGTTCGTAGTATATGTTCCTTTGGGAACGAAATGATACCTTTTGTGTCTATACATCGTGATTGCCAAGTGAGAATAGCCATTGCAAAGCGACAATAGTCATTGCGAAGAATAAAAATTTCAATGGTTAAACGAGACCCATCAATTGAGACGAGATATTGTAAAGCAATTGCTTTTATGTTGTAATTTTTTCCATCGATTATGTAACGTCAAAAGTGATATTGGCCGATCCTCTGACTATACATCAAGGGGAATGAGACTTAAACTAGTTGAAGAAAATCAATAGTGATGGTCATGAATTCGGCTCATATGGGTAATAATAATTCACTTGTTGATCTAATCATGCACTATTAAAAAATTATTATCCCTCCTAAGATGAAAATAGGGCAAGACTACAATGGAAAAGAGGTTGAGCTAAGCTCTTAATGACTTCCATAGCCATTATTGGTGATGCATTAAACTATAGAATACACTTGATGAATCACATTTATAAGTGTGGAGTGAGGCCGCTCCTATGAGAATTTCGGCGAAAATATTTAGAGTACTTATGAATAAACAAAGCACGCACATGGCCTGTTAGCGCAAAACCACGTTGAACAATAAAGTTTGTGGGAGTGTAATGTGATTGATGAAAATTATAATTCCCAAACAGAAATTCTTGGTTCATAGAAGTTCCAAACTTCACCAATAATTTCATGAATTATATTTCATTCTTTCTAGGGTTGGTTCATAGACTAACATGCACTGTTGACACCTAAATTTCGACTACCCTTTTTAGTCATTAATTTTTTGCGTAAAAAATGAGGGATTAATTTTAGTCCCTGTTGACACCTAAATTTTGACTAACCTTTTTAATCATTTATTTTTCATAGAAAACCAGGAATTAGTTTTAGTTCCTACAAAAAATAATTAAATCATCTTTCATATTTATTTTTAGCATTCATGCATTTGTATTATTTTGGACCGACGGCAAGGATTAGAGCTCAAATCGACAAGCGATCGAACAAGGCATGGGCAGTGTGCCGAAAATTCTAAGAGGGCTTGGACCTATTTTCAGATTTAATTCAGCCCGTTTATGCTCATTTACATGTTAAGGGATTTTATTTATTTATTTATTTATTTAAAGCCCAATTTGAGCTTGAAAATGCGCAAATGAGCCCACAAGGATTGAAATTTTCGGCCACAATTAATTTACTAAGCAAGAGCCGAAAATTTGGAGGTGTTTCAATGGAATTGGACTCTTAAAGGCTTAATTAAACTCTAAACTTTTAAGAAAATAAAATAGGAAACCTACCCCGACTAGGATTAGGAGTCTTATTGCCTATATAAGTAGCTTTAAGCCTAGGTTTTCAAGGACGGTGATTCTTATCAAAATTTTCAGAGCACACTTGGAATATAATTCAAGGAGTTCGAGAGCTTTCCCCCCGAGGGTCAAAGAACTCCTCTATCAGTGCCTGTGCGCCACTCGTCTCCTCCACTAGTGTGCCATCCCAGTCCACCACCTGCTCCATGCACCAGCAGCCACCGCCGTCCGTGCTTCGTTGCCGATGCCAGCTCTGTCCTGCTATCCCAGTGCACCCGACGCCAATCCACAACAGCTCCATCCGCTCGTGCACTACTCCCAGCAGCCTGTTCGATGTCGTCCATGGCCCGTTAGCAGCCATCCGTCACCTACCTACCCATTCGACCGCCCGACTGCCTGCTTCTCGTCCACTGCTCGCCGGCTGTTCCTCGACTGATCAGCTTGGGTTTGCTTACTGTTTTGTCCAAATTTTCTTGCAGCTTTTTAGGGTGGTTTGCGAGCAAGTTTAGGGCCGTTTTACTGCAAATTTGGGTCCGAAGAAAGCTAATTTTGGGCGATTTTACTACTTGTTCGGTGTAAATTTTTGCTCGATAAAAGGTAATTCTGTTATCTCTTTGGTTGCAAATATGTAGATGTTTGATTGAAACTTGCATATACTTATGGATCATCCCTGAACCTACATGCATTTGCGATCGAAATTCTCAAAAGACAAGAATTTTTTTGATGTAACAAAAAAAAAGAGGAGAAACTTTATTTGTCCATCAAGGATCGAATGCCTTGAAGTTATGCCTCCGTTGTGCTTCGGCTCACTCAAACCTCGTATGCCGCCAGTCACTTCAGTGCCGTGCCCCAACCAGAGTCTGAGTATGCCCTGTCACGGTTATGCGCTTGATCAACAAACATTGGTTCAGCAAATTTTGCCAAAAATCAAAACGAGAAAGTGATTTTTACAAGATAAATTAAAAAATCCCGATTTTCATTGAAGATCCGAAAATCGTTGCTTGAATTGGATTGATTGTTATCTTGCACATCTTTCTTGAATAAAAAACCCTAAACCCAATTATGAAAGTTTTTCCTAAAAGGCAACGTATCTCTTAAATTGGACAATCCTACCCATGATTATCTGGGTACAATTCTCTGATTTAAGACAAATATGGGAGGTTAGTCGATCCAATCCGTAACCACTTGGATTTGATCCGCTAATTTCAACAAGCCGACTTGGATTAGGAATGCAATTTTTTCGAAAAAAATATCAAAAGAGGATATTTGATGATTTATCTTGATTGATTACTTTCCTTGTTTTGAGAATTCTAAATCTCACGATACTTTTCTTCTGATTGGTTTCCATATAATTTAAAAATCATAAAAAATTTAGTAATATGCGGTTTGTTAGAAGCCTTATCTAATTAAAAATTTTGGGTAGATAGGGTTTCCTAGAAGCCTTATCTCATGAGTTATTTGGGATAAAATCAAGACATTCGAATCAATTGCATCATCTTTAATTTCCAAAAATTCATTGAAAATACAAAAAAAAAAAAAATCATTCATGTTTGCATATCACATTTTTTCATGTCCGCATATTTGCATATCACATTTTGCATGTCCCATGTTGCATTATCGTATAAGTTAGAATGTATATTTTAAGTTGTCATATACTTTTTGCACGTCATAATCCATCATGTTTTGCCATGACATTATTTACACGCCATGCATGTTTGCCATGTCATAATTGTCCGTCATTGTGCCACGTTATTCGCATGTCGTTTGCATCCATAAGTTGTTTCTTATGTTTAGTCATTATTTGCATGTCATGTTTGTATAAATGTCATTAGTCATGTAGTCCAGTAAACACATCATAAATATTATGTGATATAGTTAGAATAAATGGTTTTGCATGCTACATTATAGTTGCATTAATAATTAATATCGCATCATTTTGCATGTTTTAATTGGTTAACTAAACTTTGTATATAGGGTAGTATTGCATATTTTTGCTTGTCTCGCATTGCATTTTCGTATGAGCATATTAATCTCATCATTTTGAGTAGTTTCCATGTCATTCATTCATGTCACCCATGCATTCATTTAAATAAGAAAAAATCCAAAAAAAAAATAACTCCATCTTCTGAACCCTAAGTGAAATCAATTCAAATTGAGTTGCCAAACTTAGCATTCTTATAAAAATTGAGGTACCGAAAGGGTATTAATTTCTAATTAATGTAACCAAGTCTCCGAACTTAAAATCTCTAGTTCGTAGAAATAAATCATTCTCCCGATACTTTATTTAGGTAAATAATTAACCTACCAAATATGATTAGTGGCGACTCCAAATTTAAAATCATTTGAATAACTTGAACCAAAGTTGCGATTTGGTAGGGCTTGGGAGAGTCCGTATCAGGTTAGTCGAGTAATTAACCCGATAATCCATTAACCTAAGAAATTTTATTTTTAGGTCACGATAGTCCCTACCAAAATATTAAATCATTTTCATATAGTTTTCATATAGGATAGCTTAATTTTAGCATCCATTGCATTACATTTGCATTTAATCGAACCAGCAGTGAGGAATGGACTTGAATCAGTCATGCGGACGGGGCTCGCACTACATCGAAATTCAGCCATTCTATGAAGACTAAATTGGCCGAGATTTGCTAGAAGGGGGAGGGCTTTATATGTTTTAATTGAACTAATTCTAGCCCGTTAGATCCGGAATTAGTATGAGGCCACGGAACTAAGCCTATTGTCTTGAAAGGCCAAAGATTAAGCCCGTGGAACTAAAGTAAAACCTACACCTTTCACTATATAATGACATCTATAGCTCACGTTCTGGGGCATTTTTTTTATTGAGAAAAACTCAGAGAAACACACCGTGAGAGATAGGGAGGAAGCGGCGAGACTTGTGCGGGGGCATTACACCAAGTGGGCACTCTCGGGAAGATTGAGAAGATTGACCACGGAGGAACGTGCCTACAGAGAAGGTCTTCACGATTGCATACAAAGAAGACTTGGACCAATATGGGGCCTTCTTCCCTTCTCTTCCATGCAGAGAGAATTCACGAAGAAAACCAAAAGAGGACATATTCTGGCACGCACGGCTAAGAGAGACTTTTCACAAAGTAAGGGAGCGACATTATTCTTCCTCTTGGTTTTCTTTTCTTTTTGGGGCTTTGCAGGGAATTTCATCTGGGCAAAAAGGGATCGCTGTCCATCTGTGATAGTCCGTATCCGAGAGGCTGCACTCTACCTCGGTCGCCTGGCTAGTCCTCAAGCTCTAGCTGAGACCCTCATGGCCGCGCCGCCTGCTGCCCACCATCAAGCATTGACGTTGCTTATCTGAGCTCACCCTCTGGTGATCTTGCCATCTCGCAACGTGTCGGTGAAACCCCGACGCTTAGCAGAGCCGCAGTTCAACCTTGGTAGGAAATTAACCGGAGTCGTCCGCCGGAGGGATTTTTTTTTCCCGTTTTCCCTTGCTGGAGAGATTAGGACGACTATATTTCTCCACAGATGAGGAAAAAGTATGTGAAAGAAGAAAGTTAATAAATCTCATGTCTCTTTAATTACTAATGCAGACAGTTTAAGAGTCATCGGGTTTTATCATTGCTTTCAAATAGAACTCGTTAAAGAAATTTGTAGATTCAATACACATTTCTCGCTCAGTTATACTTGTGCTAATGACTTAATATGGCCTGTATTTTTTCGAAAGTAATTATTGCGGGACAATTGTGGTAAAAAAGACAATATGGTCACTTGCACATAGATACTGAACAGAATCCGATCCTATAATTAATGGCAGATGTACGTTAGTTAGTCTTAATTATGAGAAGAGGTATAATAACGATCGGAGGAAGCTGTGCTAGAAGCATGAAATCATTTGATTCCTCGTATATTTATGTGAGTAGCTTTCTAGTCAAATTGAATTTGGAGCGTTTTGATTTTTTTTCCCTCCAAGAGGAGAGAGAGCTTCCCTAGAGAACTTCATGAAACCTTGTCCAAACCAATTGATTTAGAAGTTGAAGTACTTAATAGCTTTCCTATTTAAAGAATTTTGAAAAACATTTATAGATGAAACTCGGGGAAATTATCCAAAACGTCCTAAGCCTATTGCACTTTAGCCAATTCGGTCTTAAACCTTTCAGTTCTATTAATTGAGTCCTAAACCTTTTGACATTTTGAAGATTGAGTCCATCTAGCCAATTTTAGTCAGAAATTGCTGACTTGGATATCGGACGTCCTACGAGACATGGCCGGCGCTGAGGTGGCCAATTTTTATGTGAAGCAAATCTAAAAAATATATATATAAAGAAAAAATAGAAACGAAAAGAATATAAAACAGTGTAAAAAAATACATCTTTAACTTTCCCCTTCCCATGAAAGTAATTGTTCGGGTGATAGCGATCTTCTTTTTACGTTTCCGACTTGGTTCGGTTAAACATTCCTACCCTCAAGTCAAGTAATGAGATAATCCCAGTAAGTCTTGAATTGCTCACAAACGTAGCGCGCGTGTGACACAAAGCAATGACACCGTGTAATATTGTCCGCTTGAGCCCACCGGCCCTCACGGCTCCATACTTACTGGGTCTGGGTCGTCACATTCTCCCCCCTACAGGGCACAGGGCCCTCGCTGTGTGTGAGGACCTGATTTTTTTTTTTTACAGATGAATTTTTGGACTAAATAGTAAGTCGATGTCGGACTTAAACTATTAAAGATTATAAACTTTGAGGATTGAATCGTAGAACGATGGATTATGTGAGCGCGACGTTGGAATGTTAGGCGTGATAATTCTAAGCCGACCGTTGGGTTTGGAACGTATCATTTTGGTTCGGGTGAGAAGTGTACTGGAATTGGACCACGAAGCTTTGTGGACAGCACCCCTAACCGACCTTGAACCTCTATAAATACCCCTCAATTTCTCTCTCTCCCTCATTTGTGCTCACAAGGACTAAAGAACTCTCTCAAATCCTCTCTAGCTCTCTCGGCTCCCTCCCCCTCCCGCCACCACCTCGCCCTCTCCGCCCTTGCTGACGACCCAGCAGCTCAGCGCCGCCGCTTGAGCTTCCAAGATCATGACCACAGCCCCTCCTCCGCCGCTCGAAGAACCACGCCGCCCGCCCTCTCCTCCTCATGGTGCCGCGCGACCGCCAAGTAAGAAAGAGGCGACCCGGGCTTGTTCTTGAGTCGATTGAGCTCCCGTTTCTTTGTGAACCACTCTAAGGCAAGTGTACTTCTATCCCTACCAATAGACAGCTCAATTGATGTTCGAATCGCCGACTTAGAAAATAGGTATGAGGAAGTGAAGTTCGGCTTGCATGTTGAGGAAGATGAGTTTAAATGGACGATCCATTGCTTGATTTCGTGTCCACAGATCTTGGGTGAGCTAGTTCTATAGTATGATCATTTCATTGTTGTTGAATTGAGATGAATTGAAGTGGGGCCTACAAAGGGTGGTTCCGCCGAATGCAAGAGGAGAGAACACCCACGGCTTTTGGAATTTGGAGTGGCGATTCAAGCTTCGGTTTATCGAGCGTAGGATGTGAGGCAAGTAGAACTTCTAACCCTTTCCACTAGGCTAGCTATTTGTTTGTAGATTGGGTGCGACGACGCCGGTTATGTTTGGACACGTCCAGTGGAAGTTCTGCTTGCCTACCTAGGGAAACTGCTCTGATTGTGTGACCTATTGCTTGAGTTCGAGTTTGGTAGATGTGGATGAGCTGATTCTATTAGTTGATTGCACTGGTTGTCGTGGAAGTGGTAGGGATCTGGGTTGTCTTACACGTGGGAATTTGATCTGTGTGGTTATGTGGTACATGTGCCATGTTTGAGTCTTGCCTATTGGAATTGGGATGTCTTGTGACTTTGGATGGGTTAGTTAGGTGGTGAGTTGCATTCATATAAGTATCGAGGCATGTGCTTGCAGATGATGATTCTGCCTAGTGGATTCATGAGGAATATGTGGGTGATGGGTGGTTTGCATTGAATTGAATTAAAGAACCAAAGATCCTGTCGGCCTGTGTCCCGACGTGGATGATTATATGTCCACCTGTGTCCGGACGATTCCCCGTGGGAGCCTGGGTGGAAATCGGGAAGTCCACGGCCTGTGTCCCGTTGGAATGGAGTCCCGGAGTAGGAGAATCAAGGCCTGTGTCTCTCGGATAGAATTGAGGCCCGTGTCCCTCAAGATTCCCATGGCCGATGTCCCATGGACGATAAGCTAGGGTAAAATCGAGAATCGAGGCCTGTGTCCCTCGGTAGACGATAAATGAGGCATGTGTCCCTCATGTAGCCATGGCCTATGTCCCATGGATCGGTTCATAAAGTGGAAACTAAACAATGAATCGTGTGAATGTTCGTCCGTGTGGTGTCCATGTTGAAGTCTTAGTTCATGACGTGTGCAGTGGTTGTTGAGTCTCTTTCTACTTGGGGTTGATATCAGTCTTGCTTGGTCGTCTCATTGTTCGTTTGCTTGGGTGTCTCATTAGTTGTCGTGTGATTTTTCTTGATCGAGTGACGAATAGTTAGTTTAGTCGATTAGTTTAGAAAGTCCTACTCGCTGAGATTCGGCTCACTCCTGTTGAATTAACTTTTTTGTAGATAAGCTTCCATTTGAGAAGTGGTGAACCAGGTTGATGGAATTGAAGCACGGCGATGACGACAGTGGGTAGTACTCCGGAGTAGACACTTCCTTATTGTATTCCTCCCAGTATATTATGTAGCTTCGTTTTGTAAAAAGGATAATGTAACTAGATGGTATATATATATACACACACACACACACACACACACTATCAGATGCTTTTGGCCCTGTGTGGCCTGTGTGTGCTATTTCTTGCATGGTATACAGGTTAGCGAAACCCTATGATACGACCATACCCCATAGGCGTGCTTGCCATTTTCTCCTCCGCATGCACTTGTCTTCCTTTTGGTTGGCCCACCGCTTGCTTTTAGTTAGATTAGCTTCGGCATGCGCCCTCTACTATCTATAATATCAGATTAAAGCAGATAACGTGATTAGCCCTGAGAAGGCGGCAGATTTGGGACCCTGCCGTGACACTATGGCCCCACATGCGACCGGGAGTCGGCTTTAATACCACCTGTAAGGACTCGGTGGGCTACCAACGTGTAATATTGTCCGCTTTGGGCCCACTAGCCCTCATGGCTTTAAAACGTGTTATAAAAAGTAGAGAACCCCAAGCCTTATCAATTGGCCCAGGACTCCCCCCCCCCCCCCTAAGCGATGTAGGACAGAAGACATGTACTTAGCCTCGTCTGCGTATTGCCAAGGCATTGCACTAGCCCGTCCCTCCGTACTTGCCGGGTCTGGGTCGTCATAGTAAGCTTAAGTGTCGTAAGACAATCTAAATGTTTCATTTCAAAGCATATGCTTATAACATAACTAGATTAACTGCATATCATTAGCCTACCACTTTAAAATCTTGAGTAAGTATACATAGCCACGATAAAAAAGGTTGAGCCGTAAGGGAAAAATAAAGATCAATAGTATAGATCCTTCGATCTCGAGTAAATTTATAATGCCAAAAATTCACAAAACAAAAACATCAAAATTCGACAATAAATTCATAGGCGTAAAGCTTGATTGAGAGTTGAGGTAAGTACACCGCAAGTGCCATAACTTGTGTACGGCGTTCACTTGAGTGCCATAACTTTTTTTTTTTCACTCACTTGAGTGCCACAACTTTTAAAAATCGATCACTTGAGTGCCATCAACGATTTGGCTCACCGAAAATCCTACGTGAACGCTGGAAAATTTGACATAGCATCGCCGGCACGATTTTTTAAAATTTTTAAATATTTTTTGAAATATCTTTATTGATTTTTATTTATTTTGAATTTTTTTTTATTGTCCTCTATAATTTTTTTTCTGGTTTTTTACATTGGCCGGCGAGGGTCACTGGCGACCCTCGCCGGTCACGAATCCATCCTCGAGGGGCGAGGGCCGCCTCACCCTCGTCCAACGGGGCGGCAACGGCAATGGGCAAGGGCCGTCGCAGCAGCGCCGGTAGGGGGCGAGGGCCTTCGCGGCCATGGCCGGCGGGGCCGCGAGGGTCCTTACCCAAATCTGGCGAGGGCCTTAGCGCCCTCACCCGCAGCCGGCTCTGCTGCGATGGCCCTGGCCCATGGCCGTCGCCGCCCCGTTGGCTAAGGGTGAGGCGGCCCTCGCCCCTAGGCGACGGATTCATGGCCGGCGAGGGTTGCCGGTGATCCTCGCCGGCCAATGTAAAAAACCAGAAATAAAAAATTACGGAGGAAAATAAAAAAAAAAAGATAAATAATATAAAATAATGATAAAAAAATCCACGTGTGACAAAAAAATAATAAAAAAATTCACGTAGGACGATTTTCCGGAAGTGGCACTCAAGTGATCGATTTTTAAAAGTTGTGGCACTCAAGTGAGCGAAAAAAAGGTTGTGGCCCTCAAGTGAGCGCCATAACTTCTTGAGAGTTCAAAGACAACTACCATTTTTCTTGCCCGGAAATTTTGCGAGCAAAGATGACGCCACTGTTTTGTCACCGCGAGCTTGAAAAGCACTCCATCAACCACCAAAAGTTCTCTAATGAACATGCAACGACTGATCTATAGAGAGAGAGGCATCTTTTATTGACGTACAAAGATCAAGCTCAATACGATATAACTCCAAATTGGAAAAAAGAAAGCAAAAAACGACCACTGCAATAAAAATGATATAATCTATAGGTACCTGGTTGGAAACTAACCGGAGTTGTTGCCGGTGGGATTCTTTTCATTCTTGCCGGAGAGACTAAGTAGATTTTATTTTTCTTGTGATAAGGAAAATGTATGTGAAAGAAATTTTGAAAATTCGACCTTGGTCTCTTAAATTACTAATGGCAAAAGTTTAAGAGTTCTTGTGTTACCATTTATGCAATTTCCATTTACGGACGTTCCCCGATTCATGGAGCCAAATTACGTGCCGAATGTGCGCTATGTGAGATAGGTCTCGTAGGATGTTGAACTGGTTTTATCGGATCATTGGGTGGAGAAAATTTCGGAACCAATCACATTTCTGAACTGTACAATAAAGAATTTTCACAACAAAGCTGCTCAACGATTGGATCAATGACGTTTAGCTTCGTATAAAACAAAGCCTAAGATATGATGGGTCAACATATTTTCTTCTTCTTTTTTTGTGTTTTCGTGTGCATATATCATTGTTTTAAAAAGGAATTAGCTGACGATTATTTAAATCAATAAAATAATTCATGGTTTGACTGATGGACAGGTGGGGTCAATATCCTGCGCGTACATTTGCCTTTGATTATTCGAAACCTCTAGAACGAGTTTCAATAATAAATTTCTATAAGACAAATTGAGAAAAGGACACTGTGAGTGTCAAAAGTTGTGTACGGAGATCACTTTGGTGCCAAAAGTTTCATTCGGATAACTTAAGTGCCAATTTTTTTGAAAAATGATCGTTTGAGTGCCAACTTCGATTTTCTCTGCCGGAAATCTGACGTGGCATTATTTTACTAATATTTGAAGCTGAAGTGGCTCCGGCGAGGTCTAGTTAGCAATTCAAAAAAGGTAAAAATTGAAAAAAACATACTAAAAATAAAAATACAAACTTAATTAGTTTACAAAAATAAAAAATTGGAAAAAAAAATTCAAAAAGTACAAATTTTATTCAAATTAAATTGAAAAATTAGGTTAAAAAATTAACAAAAAAGTAAAAACTCAAAAAAAAAAAGAAGAAGAAGTAAAAGTAAACCTTCGCAGAACAGGTGGCGAGGGCCTGTACAGCCCTCGCCGCCGCCAAGCCCTGGCCAGGGGCTAGCTATCCCCACCGACCGCAGGCGAGGGTCGTTAGGCCTTGGCCAAGGCTCGGCAACCCCCACTAGCCATGCCCCACCACCACCGGTCATTTACCAACGGTGGTGGGGGCGGTGGCGGGGGCGGTGGCACCGAGGGTTTGTGAAACCCTCGCCGCATGGTTCTCTATACATAACCTTTTGTTAATTTGTTTTTTCTAAATTTAAGGTTTTTTGTTAAAATTTTAAGCTTATTTTTTATTTTATTGTAAATAAAGTTTTTATTTTAAACGAATTTAATTTTTAGCTAATTTTTAATTTTTATTTTAATTTTTTTAATTTAATTTAAAGTGTAGAAGTCCACGTGGACTTATGTTTTTTTTTAATGTCATTTTTATATTTAAAAAAATTAATTATTAATCACACGTGGCATTTTTGGCCGTAATATTTGGCTGGAGGCACCAAAGTGATCATTTTGTCTTCGATTTAGTACTGAAGTGATTCGGCGAAAACTTTTGACACCAAAGTGATCTATGTACACAACTTTTAGCGCTATACTATCCTTTTCCCAAGAGAAATTCTTATACGCAAAATTTTGTCAAGCTATATATTAGGATGCACGTGTGGGTTGTGTTAGAAAATTTCCACATCGAAGAATTGATGTGCTGTGAAACAGTTAATATATCCTAGTTGGCCCATGACTCATAAGCTTAAGCTTTTAAGTGAAGGTGGGTCCAACTAGATATGTTGATGAGCTCTGACTTGGGCTCCCTCTTGACGATCTCTCCAGATGAAATTATCGGACTTCTTCTGCACTGCATTCAGCAAACTGCTTTTTATACTATTGTGATGGACTTAATATGGATATTTTAGTGGTCGGAGTGCACAAATGAACATGTTCAAAATTAATTGTGCAGTTGACATTATTGGCGCATATTTTCATAAATAATTATTGCAAGGCAAATATTGCCTTTTTTATATGCTTGGTAGGCTTATGTGCCTTTCATGCTCGTAAATATAAAACAGAATCCGATCCGATTATTAATGGCATCTGTATGTGAGTTGCATTTGATTTCTACCAGATACGTTCATAATTAGCCTTAATTATGAGAAAAGGTAAAAACGGTATTAATGACCTGAGGAAGCTGCACTAAAAGCATGATAAGGGTTAGATATATTACAGCTGGTTAAAAGGCAAAAGTTTGGTAAATAGCATATTTGGTTCATAACTTTTGATCGGGCATTTTGCTATTTTATATGTTATTTAAAATGATTTAAGAAGTGTTTATGAAAAGAATTGTGAAAGTTTATTCATACTAATTTGTGAATCTGATTTATGAAATACTTTACAAAAGGTAATTTCTAGCCAATGAGCTGAGTTGTGAAGCGTTTTTTGTTTTGGTTTGTAAAATGTATTATGGACGATGATGATTTGATGCTCATTTTTGCTGTGAACCTGGTTTTGGATTTTTGGGTATGCATACTAGTGTAAGGATATCCTTCTAGGCCGAACCACCGGCCGATAATAGGTGGAGACTTGCCAAGAGGGGAATCTCAGTCGCCTTGTCACTATGCGTTATATTGTGATCATGATTGGATATTGAGCAATAGATTAGTCTATGGAATGGACCATCGACGTGTGATTTATTAGAGATTGATCTATAGAATTCTGACATGTTGGTTGTGTTGGAGACTGCATCCTTTGGGTGGAAGGACGAGTGTCAGATTGAGATGGATATTTGTTATAGTACTAAACTGACAATAATTGCTACTGGAATATTTAATTTCCATTACTATATCAGCTTTTATGAATCCTCCTAATGGAGGAATCTTAGACCGTAACTTTGCTTCAGATGTTCACCATTTTTTCAGTTCTTTTTACTCATTCTAACTCGAATGGATTGTTTATGGAAGATGAGATTGTCGTAAAAGCACCTTCGAGCTGGTAAATTTAAAAGGAATATGAGGAATTTATAAAGGACGTACACATATCATGATTATCTTAACGTCACCCGGCTTTCTTGCATATTACTAATTGTGCTTCTTGGTTCTACTCACCTTCAATTATATATCACGCAAATCACTGTGATCCCAGCCACACATCATCTTCCTTCCTTAGAATTTAGATTTACTCATCTAGGACTCAACTTAAAGAAAGGGTTAGTAATGTTCAGGGAAGTGATGGTGTAGCAACTTAAGTGCCCTTATGAAGATGGGAGGATTTTCTTTTCTTTGATAGCTTGTGAGAAACCCTAGTCCATTCGCCAGAGTTCTTCAAAGCTGTTGGCTTAGATCGAAGACAGGTTGAAGGTTGATTGAAGAATTTGACTTGGCTGAGGCTGATACGGAAGGCTAAGCACATTGATAAGTTGCTTCTCGCAACAGCTACGAGTGGAAACATCTATCATGTTTGGAAGTTCAGAATATTTCCCCAGCGATGTCTGTCTGTTGATGAGGATCAAAGTGTTGGAAGACATCCTTTCTCATGTTAAATGTAATTGGACTAGGATTAGAAATATCGGATAGGACAATTCGATCAGTTCCATTGCGAGAGTAACATATATTGGGGAAGTTTTCATAACCTGATAAGTTTTTAGCGAGCTTGGCTTCGATTATCGCGTTTCCATAAAGTGTCTTTTCAAATCAGCTAGGCAAGCAAAAATTTGGCATACCTCGTACTTTAAGATACGAATAAGCCTGAGAAAGATCTAAATGTACTTGTTGATTAATGTGCTCAAGTCTTAATCTCATCTTCCTGCACATATAAACGAAGATTAAGGTGTCGAAGAAAGTGTCATAGACCTTCAAGAGAAATCTTACGATTTAGTTTTGTATCGAAAAAGTCGTAGGCATATCTTCAGATCCAGAAATTTGGCAAAGCATTTGGTTGAGATCACATATGATCATCTTTTTACGTTTCTGACTAGGTTCGAAATACCATTACTATCGCAAGTAAGGTGATCAGATAATCTCACTATGTTAAACTTCGAGTAAGTTTGCAATGAAATCGATAGCATCAAATAAACTCTATGGATGAAATTTCTCATAAATGAGGTGTGTGTATGTCACGCAATGTGTTGCGTGGAACAAGCGATCGAACAATAAATAGACAGAACAAGAAAATAAGTTGTGTTGTCTAGCTAACAATATCACCTAGAGGGGGTGAATAGGTGAATATAATCAAAATTGATAAAATAATGTAAAATTGAACACTTCAAGTTTGATAGGAGCAGATAAAGTAAACAAAACTTTGCAGTGCTTCTACCAAACAGTCAATAGAGGCAAGTAGAGAGTACAAAACAATGCACAAGAGATTATAGTGGTTCAGCTTTTGAAAGCTTGCATCCACTCTCCAACACTAAAAGCTTACTGGCTAGATTCTACTAAGTAATCAAACGAGAGCTTACAAAAGGATATGCTAACTTGAACACAAGCACTTCCAACAGAAGCGAGTGCTGCATCTACCAAGGCTATCTCACTCTACACACTTGACTCTGTATACACCTGTCACAAGATTTTCAAATATACGCTCAAGTAGACAATTTGAACAAGTAAAGCTCTCTTGAATAAGGATATTATACTCTTGATCTCTCTCTCTCTAGTCTTCGAACTTTGTGCTCCTTATATACTCCTTGTCTTCCAATCTTCCCGTTGGGCAGAACCACACAGAGAATCAATCACCATGGAGTAGCCGTTGGTTGATTGCTGAATAAGGATCACGAGCCATTGAGGTGAGAGTAATCTGAGATTGAGAGGATTTGCTCGCCCATACAATCAAATCATAGACTCCTTAACTCAACTTCTATATAAGGAAAATTATCTACGGATGATTGCTAATTAGGAATTCTCATAAGGAAAGTAACAAGAATATCTTTGAGATATTCAATCAATCAATTTAACTTAGAAACACAATCCTAACCAGATAATTGACCGTTAGTGGGGAAATTCAACCTGCTTAACATATAAGAATGAGATTCGATAAATAATGAGGATAGATAAAGATCCAGATATATCTCTCCAAGGGAATCTCGTATGAGTCTGTCTCTGTCACAAATCGTGCCTGCTTCTATGAAGATAAAAGCGTTATGGAGTATAAAAGGCGTAGAGATATATTTAACATAAATCCTCAAAGTATAAATCAAAATCTAATCAACCACAGTAAGGTAGTTTTGTTTCCTTCAAAATTAAATATAATTTCCCAACAATCTCCCCCTATTTTGATGGAGGCAAAACGTTTCAAGCAACATGACTTTGAAAAGATTTTGATTAGCAGGATACTTGCGTAAAGGATTAATCTTCAGTTCTGATCGAAATACACAAGTACTAAAAAGTAAGCAAGAATTTTAGACAATGAATTTGCATAGCTTACTGTACTTCCTTTGCTTGATCCTTTTGCAATATTTCACGCAAAACTTTATGCTTCTGCTTGAACTGCATCTGTAAGCCTTCTCCCCCTTTATGTCAACATCATAAATAGGCATTTTAAGGTAAACAGAGAAATATAAGCTTTAAAACACCCACCACTTTATTTAAAAATGCAACTTATAGTACTAACTTACGTTGCACAACCAGTCAAACATCATAAAGAATCAAAAAACATCCAAAAGTATCCAGCAAACATTCATGAAAAACATCCAGAAACAACTGAAGCAATGAAGTTCTTTGGGAGGTTTTTCAAGATGGAGGTGCTGAAGAAGAAGGGTTAAAGGTGGTGATATTGAACGGGCTCGAACAAGGTTAAAGGTTGCTAGTCCATTAAGCCGCATATCAAACAATTCAATCAAGTTCTTCATCTCTTTAGCCAACAAAAGTTGATTCTGGCTAAACTGGACCTAGTCCCCCAAAACATGATCCTGTACCTTGTTGATTTCCTCGCGAAGAAGTGCCTCTTACTTCTAAATACGCTCCTGGAGCGTCTCAACTTCTCTGAACAACTCGGCACGAAGTATATCAGTCTGCTTTCTGAGCTTATCTTGTCCATCTTGAAGATTAGTCATAATCTTCATGAACATGTCCATAACTTTGACAAGAGTCTCCCCCTGAGTAGATAACCCTACAAGAAGGTTAGTGAAGTTCAACTTTTCTCCAATGTTTAGCCTTGGGATCCTTGGTTGAATGTCTCTTAAAGTAGTGAAATACTCCTCCTTATGCTTCCTTTCTTCCTCTTCTCTTTTCTATCTCTGCTCTTCTGCAGCTTTCAATTCTGCAGACTTTCTTGCCTTCTCTACAGCAGCAGCAGCTTCCTCTCGAGCCTTGGCAATTTTCTCCCTTTCTGAAAGGGCTTCAGCATTTGCTTTCTCTTTCACTATTGCCTCTGCTTGAGCTCTAGCCTCTACTAATGCCTTGGCGCGTGCTTCTGCTTCTGCCTTCGCCATGGCTTCTGCTCTATATTTCTCTCTGTTTGAAGCATCAAACTCTCTTATCTTTACTTCTTGTGCTCGAATTGCTTTGTCCTGACTTTCCACCAAGTTCTTCTCACTCTTATCCAACCATGCTCTTTTCTCTAAGAGCAATGAATCACCTGCATCTACTGATTCTTCCCTCCTTTCTTTAAATCTCTCTGCTATCTCATCATGACTTCTGCTACTCTTTTCTAATGGTGATGGTTCACTAGACAGTGTAGTCTCAGAGTCAAAGGACTTACCAGAATGCGAGGCCTTCTTTGACGTCTTAGTTTTCTTCCCTTGTCGAGAAGATTCAACAGAGGCCTTCAGAAGAGCCTTCCTTTTTGGCTTACTCTTCCTACTGGTGATGGTGGCAGCAATAATTTCTTTGGCCTTCTCATCGAGATTGTAGCCAATCTTTATAATGTTTCCGTCCTTAGCCATCCATCCATCTGGAATTGCAGTAAAACGCATCTTAAAGAGAGTGTCAGATCCAACAGTCATACCTGGGAGTATTTCCTACCTCATCCTTGGCGGTGGCTTCACTTCCAAAGCCCTAAATATCCTAGTTATCAAAGCTCCATACGGCTACTGTCCTGCTCTTTTGGTAATAGTTCGATACATATGAAAAATGATTGTATAAGCCAGAGAAAAGGGTTGACCTCTTACTATTGTTGCAATCATGCGAGCTTCATACCGAGAAACATCTGTGGTAGAAGCAGCCTTAGATCTTATACAGCCTATGACGATCTTGTGGATAATCCTATATAACAGAGGCATGGACGTGTACTTGATGTATGTCCCTGTGGTTCTAGTGAATTTCTCATCTTTTGTAATCAATTTATGAGCTTCTTCCGGCCGTGCCTCTATGCTCACAAAATTTGAAGACTTAACTCGAACAAGAGAAGCCGGCATATCAAATGTAACCACATACCAATAATCTCCCACAGTAAAATCCATTCTGTTCGGATCATTCGAGAAATGGAGATTCGAGTAAAACAAAGCAACAAACTCTAGATAAACAGTCTCCGATTCAGTGCAAAAAGTCACTAAATCCAACTTTTCAAACATCTCCAAAATGGGAATTTCATAACTGCTGAGGTAATCAAAGTCAACAATCTTGTGGGGCATGACTTTCCTTTCCAAGTAGCTATTAAAAGAGTCTAAATGGTCTAGACTCTTAAAAAGCTTTGGCCTAAACTTTGTATCCTTAGCAAAACCACCAAAGTGGCTAAAATTATCAAACACTTGGTCATCATCATCACTTATTTTCACCCGAGACTCTATTTCTCCTACATTTTCCTCTTCTGACTTAGAACTACTAGAGTTCTCTTCTGGAACTGCTATTCGGCCATTTTCCAACCCTTTCGAAAGATTAATAGAATCAACAACCTTTTCTTTTCCTTTTGACCTACCCGCATTCTTTTCTTTTAACACAATAGGACTACTTAACCCTTCCAACCTCTTAATCTGAACATCCACTTCAGACTCAGAGCTATACCCAAATTTTTTCACGAACAGGGTAATAGCCTCATCATTCATTCCAGAATCACGCATAAGGGCTCTGGATTTCTGAATACCTTTTAGTGTCTTTGAAGAAATGGGTGTATAGATTTGCAAACCTGTTCCCAATTGAGATTTCGACGTCTAGAATTCCTGAGTGTCAGACTCTTTCTAAGGTGATTTTGCAGACCCACTTGATCCTAACTCCTCCGAAGAACCAGAAAGGCTCTCACTTTCTTCTTCAACGATGTCAATTTGCGAGGGCCCTTTCTTCGTGAACCGAGCGGCCATCGCAGAAGATCTTTGGGAGAGACGAACGTACTTAGGGGCTTTCTAAGCACTAGATTTGATCGATTTGGGAGGCATTGTGAAGAGTATGAAGGGTTTCAAGAGAAAGTTTGAATTTTTATAAAGGCGCGCAAGAGAGGGTTTCAAGATAACGTCGAAAGAGCGAGGGTATGTAGTGAATGATGAAGGGAAACGAAGCGTCGGTTTGGTTTTTAAAGAGAGGAGGCAGTTTTTTAAAGATGGCAATGTTTGAACAAATTTCAAAGAGTCCCAAAAAATTAGGGATTTTGAAAAAGAAAAACTGCAATGGGCAGTTATTTTTGGAAAAGATAAAAACCGAATCAAATAAAAACTCGGAAAAAATATTATTCAGTCAAATAAGGATTTGGATACATACCTTTTGTTACCAAAAATAAATTTAAGAACAACTTACTTGATTAGTCTCGATTCTTGTAGATTCACTTGCCTTTAATAGAGCACTAGTAGAGCCATCTATATGCATCTGTTCAAATTCTCAGAAAATGATTAGTAATGCCAAGTTCAATTCGAATAAACTCAAATGGACCCTTCTCAAGAGGTTTTGTAAAGATATCAGCCAATTGATTTTTAGAATCAATAAATTGTGAACGTCATTGTTTTGCACATGATCTTGTATAAAATGGTGCTTAATCTCAATGTGCTTAGCTCTTGAGTGAAGAATAGGATTCTTCGTCAGATTGATAGCGCTGGTATTGTCACATATGATTTCTATACTTGATTCTTCAATTCCAAAGTCAAAGCTGTTGCTTCATCCATAGAATTTGTGCACAGCAACTGCCAAGTGCTACATATTCTGCTTCTGCTATTGATAGAGCCACTGTACTATGTTTCTTAGAGAACCATGAAACTAACATATTGCCCATTAATTGGCATGTACCTGAAGTGCTTTTTCTATCAACATGACAACCAGCAAAGTCAGCATCAGAATATCCAATAAGAATAAAATTTGAACCTTTTCGAATACCACAAACCAAGTGAAGGATAAGTGCTAATATACTTGATAATTCGCTTCACAACTGTAAGATGTGACTCTTTAGGATTAGATTGAAAACGAGCACACATACAAACACTAAAGAGAATATCAAGTCTAGAGGCAGCAAGATAGAGTAGAGATCCTATCATGCTTTTGTAGAGCTTTTAATCAACCTGTTTACCAGTCTCGTCCTTGTCAAGCTTTGAGGATTGAGACATTGGTGTCTCTGTCTTCTTGCAATTTTCAAGTCCAAACTTCTTGACAAGTTCTTTTGCGTACCTTTCTTAGTTTATGAAGGTACCATTCTTGTCTTGCTTTACCAAGGAAGAAATTTAATTCTCCCATCATACTCATCTCAAATTCACTTTTCATGATCTGTGAGAACTCATTGCATAAAGATTCATTAGATGATCCAAAAATTATGTCATCAACATAGATTTGTACGAGAAGAATGTTTTTACTTTTCCTTCAAATAAATAGAGTAGTGTCGACCTTACCTTTCTCAAATCCATTCTCAATAATAATAAAAAAATGTGCTCAACCTTTCATACCATGCGCATGGTGCTTGTTTTAGTCCGTACAAAGCTTTGTTCAGTCTGTATACATGATCAGGCTTCTTTGGTTCTTCAAAACTAGGTGGTTGCTCAACGTACACATCCTCTTTGATGTAACCAGTATGGATGTCTGGTGTTGTTTTGACCTTCCACAATTCCTGCTCCAAGAATGCTAGCCATAAAGAATCGTTAGCTTGGAAGTATACACTTCAAATAATAAGTCTTAGGCTCTGATACTAATTGTTGTCTAGCTAACAATATCACATAGAGGGGGTGAATAGGTGAATATAATCAAACTTGATAAAATAATGCGGAATTGAAAACTTCAAGTTTGATAGGAGCAGATAAAGTAGGAGCAGATAAAGTAAACAGAACCGTGCATGACTTCTACCAAATAGTTAATAGAGGCAAGTAGAGAGTAGAAAATAATGCACAAGAGATTATAGCGGTTCGGCTTTTGAAAGCCTACGTCCACTCTCCCATTCTAACAACCTACTAGCTGGATTCTACTAAGTAATCAAATGAGAGATTACAGAAAGATATGCTAGCTTGAACACAAGCACTTCCAACAGAAGCGAGTGCTGCCTCTACCAAGAATGACTCACTCTACACACTTGACTATGTATACACATCTCACAAGATTTTCAAATATACGATCAAGTAGACAATTTGAACAAGTAAAGCTCTCTTGAATAAGGATATTGTACTCTTGATCTCTCTCACTGGTCTTCGAACTTAATGCTCCTTATATACTCCTTATCTTTCAATCTCCTCGTTGGACCAAACCACACAGAGAATCAATCACCATGAAGTATCCGTTGGTTGATTGCTGAATAAGGATCACGAGCCGTTGAGGTGAGAGTAATATGAGATTGAGAGGATTTGCTCGCCCATACAATCAAATCCTAGACTCCTTATCTCAAGCTTCTATATAAGGAAAATTATCTACGGATGATTGCCAATTAAGAATTCTCATAAGGAAAGTAATAAGAATATCTTTGAGATTGTCAATCAATCAATTTAACTTAGAAACACAATCCTAACCAGATAATTGACTGTTAGTGGGGAAATTCAACCTTCTTAACATATAAGAATGAGATTCGATAAATAATGAGGATTAGATAAAGATCCGAATATATCTCTCTGAGGGAATCTCGTATAAGTCTGCCTCTGCCACAAATCGTGCCTGCTTCTATGAAGATAAAAGCGTTATAGAGTATAAAAGGCGTAGAGATATATTTAACATAAATCCTCAAAGTATAAATCAAAGTCTTTTCAACCACAGTGTGGTAGTTTTGTTTCCTTCAACATTAAATATAATTTCCCAACAAGTTGGACACCAGATTTACATAGTTCAGTCGTAAAGATCTATGTCTTCGAGGAGAGCAGTAACGAATTCCATTAGAGATCAAATGATACACGGAGATTACAAAAATCACACTCGAGTTACTCAAACACTCTCAATATTTTTCAGCCCAATTACATCCAATAACTCACATTTAACCCCATAATTCCTCACGAAATAATCTCTCAATCTTGTAAAGAAATTACACAAATCTAAAACACAAGATTTAATCAACTTCGACACTGAAATTCTTGATGTGATTCTGCAAAATAAACCCCACGAGCAAGCACTCGACAAACGGTGCTTCAAGACTTCTTCACGTCAACAAAAGGTGCTCCAAAAATAACTCCACATCCAAATATATATATTTGTATTGATATAGAAAAGTTGACCGAATCATGATCACATTCAAAATCGACTTTCCACTGTCAGCCAGGCGCCAACACATGTAATATTGAATAGTGTGTCCTTTTCTGCTTGCTTGGCGACAACTCTTGCACATAACAGGAAATATTTCTCCTAATTCGGACCATGATATCAAAAGAAAATCTCGATTTCCATGACATATTTTGGATGTCCACAAATAATAATTTATCTCGAATCAGATTTCGTTCACGGGTTTAAACTCGAGACATATTATAACAATATCCACCTTGGCTCGACGTTTAAGCCAAGTCACAATTGCTTCGCTGAAAATTCAAACTTCGCTACTACTCTTCCACAGCCTCATTGGGCTCAACCGCCACAGACGTCTTCCAAGTCCAAGCCGCGCTTGAACTTTACCATAACCGTGGACCTCATTAGAACACCAACTGCACATGCATCTTTAACTGCTCCACAAGGAATTTTCGACACAAGTTTCTCTACCACAGATAAAGCAAAACCATCATTGCATCCATATTTGTCAGGAGATCGAACACGTACCTTGTCAATATCAGCAGTTACAGCAACCATTGGCTCTACAGGCTCTAGCTCGCTACAAGCACCATCTGTGTCGATTACTTTGCTAGTACCCGTACCTCGGGAGTTTCTAGTTGCAACTCCACCTCAAGCTAAACACCGTTCAAATCTGTATGAACACTGCTACAATCACTCCTAGCCAGAAGTATTGGAGACTCGTCAAATGTAACTTCTCTGTTGATAACAGATGAATTTAATTCCGAGCACCATAACCGATAACCGCGCTCACCTTGTGTATAGCCTAGGAACATATACTTTCTTGCACTTCCATCGCGCTTACCATCGCTAACTCGAACATAACATTGGCAACCAAATATTCTAAGAACAAAATAATCTGCAACGTTACCTAACCACACTTCTTCGAGAGTCTGACATCCAATCACAGTCGATGGGGATCTATTCACCAGGTAGCTCGCAGTACTAAGCGCATCCGCTAGGAATCTCCTAGCCATACCAGTACTAGAGAGCATTTTATGGACCGTCTCTAGCAATGTTCTGTTCATCAATTCTACAATATGTTGTGGTTCATTGGCACTAGTGCGGTGTCTCACTATGCCTTCCTTCATGCAGAATTCATTTAATAGCTCCAGGCAAAACTCTATGCTTTTGTCAATCCGCATATGCTTGACTGTTTTACCAGTTTCCTTTTCGATCAAAACTCTCAACTGCCTGATCTTGACAACAGCATCAAACTTGTGCCTAAGCACAAACACCCAGGTCTACCTCGAGTAGTCATCAACAACTATTAGCATAAATCTAGCACTCTTCCTCAAAGGAAACCATGACAGCCTACAAACATCCAAGTGAATTAATTCTGCAATTTTCGTGGTTTCTCTGACAGTCGCACTAAACTACACTTTCCACCGTTGATCTAAATCACAGCACCTACATACATTCAATTCGTCATTAATATAACCACATAATAAATTCATTTCAGTTAAAACCTTCAGGCTTCTCTCGCTAATGTGCCTCAAATGCATATGCCACAATTCAGACTCTCGAACAGATGCACCTAACGTCTCCGCGGCGAATTCCGCCATTGTCTCACCTTGAAGCTCATACAGGCCATTGTGCTTGATTCTTTTCATTATCACCATGGCACCTCAAACAATTTTCAGAACCCCGCATTTTGAAGAATACCAACACCCAGCTGAAGCTAGGGCACTCAAGGAAATCATATTTTTCTTCAACTCTAGAACATACCTCACTCCAGTCAATGTCCTCACAATATCATTATGCATTCTGATTCTAACATTGCCTACACCTATAACATCTCATTCAGCATTGTTCCTCAACTGCACTTTACTACTATTTATGCATTGATAAGTAATAAACCAGTTCCTATTTAGTGTAGCATGAAAAGAACAACCAGAATCCATAATCCATCCACCAAACGACGAATCATCAGTGACAAACAAGACAAAATCAGCATTATCCGAATTATTGTTAGCTACAGCTACAACATCATCAGTGGACTCAGCTATAGTTCCCTTACCCTTCTCGTTTTTCAACTTAAGGCAATCCCTTCTAAGATGCCCCATTTTGCCACAATTCCAACAGACAACACCACCAGTCCTAGACTGACTACGTTTGTTCGGGTTTACACTACTTTTGCTAACACGAGTACTAGTTCTTCCTCTATTTTCACATACTAAAAGCAGTAGATACAGATTCGTTAGATTCTTTTCTGCGGATGTCCTCACTCAGAATTAAATCTCGAATCCCATCAAATATCAAACTTGTCGACCTAGAGGAATTACTAACAGTAGTAATAGTAGTATTCCAGCTATTAGGCAATGAGGATAATAGAATCAAAGCACATACCTCATCTTCAAAGTCAATCTCAACTGAATTCAATTGACTAACGATCACATTAAATTCATTGATATGATTAACAACTGACACACCTTCGCTCATCTTCAAGTTAAACAGACATCGCATCAAATAGACCTTGTTGATCGTATAGGGCTTCTCGTACATATCCAACAAGGCTTTCATCAAATCTGTTGTGGTCTTCTCTTTCACGATGTTAAATGTGACGTTACGAGCCAACATCAGTCAAATAACACCTTCGCTCGTCTATCCAGTAATTCCCAATCAGTTTGCTTCATTATCTCTGGCTTCACCCCAAACAGGGGTAAGTGTAGTTTCATCTAATATAGATAATCCTCAATCTGCATCTTCTAGAAACCAAAATCCTTCCCATCAAATCTGTCAATTTTCACTTTACCTTCTTCTGTTGCCATCGATTCGCTTCAACTCAAGGAAACCTGACTCTAATACTAATTGTTGCACGGAACAAGCTATCAAACAATAACTAGACAGAACAAGAAAATAAGTTTGACACCAGATTTACATGGTTTCGTCGTAAAGACCTACGTTCACGGGGAGAGTAGCAACGAATTCCACTATAGATCAAGCGATACATGGAGATTACAAAACCACACTTGAGTTATTCAAACACTCTCAGTATTTCCCAGCCCCAATTACATCCAATAACTTACACAGTGTTTAGCCTCATAATTCCTCACGAAATAATCTCTCAATCTCGCAAAGGAATAACACAAAAATCTTATAACAAGATTTAATCAGTTTCGACACTTGAATTCTTGATGTAATTCCGCGAAACAAACCCCACGAGCAAGCACTCGACAAATGGTGCTTCAAGACTTCTTCACGTCAACAAAAGGTGCTCCAAAAATAACTCCACATCCAAATATATATATTCGTATGTATATAGCAAAGTTGACCGAATCATGATCACATTCAAAATCGACTTCCCACTTTCAGCCAGGAACCAACACACGTAATATTGAATAGTGTGTATTTCCTTTTCTGCTTGCTTGGCGACATCTCTTGCACATAACAGGAAATATTTCTCCTAATTCGGACTATGATATCAAAAGAAAATCTCGATTTCCATGACATATATTTTGGATGTCCACAAATAATAATTTATCTCGAATCGGATTTCGTTCATGGGCTTAAACTCGAGACATATTGTAACACAACATGATGACGTTATAGTAAGTTCAAGTGTCACAAGAAAATTTAAATGTTTCATTTTAGCAGATATATATCACATAAATAGATTGACAACATATCATGAGCCTACTACTTCGAATTCTTGATTAAGTATACATAGCCGCGGTAAATGGTCGAGCTAGAAGGGAAAAACAATGATCAATAGCATAGATCCTTCGATCTACAAGGAAAAATCTCAGCCGCGAAAGTTCATTTAACGCAAACGAGAATTCTACGGCAAATTCGCAAGCGAAAAACTTCATACAGAGTTCAAGGACCACTGCCATTTTTCTTGGTGGTAAGCCTGCAAGCAAAAGCGACGTCGCCGTTTTATCACCTCGAGCTCGAAGAACACTGCGTCACCCCCAAAAAAACTAAAACCTCTACTGTCATTATGGAATGTCAAACAGATCTCATAGAATTACTTAGGCTCCGTTCGTTTGGCAAAATATAACTTTCAGGAAAATGTTTTCTGTATTTTCCGGCGCTCAATTCACGGTAAACAAACGAGTCAAGGAAAACTTTTTTCTTTCATGGAAAAAACACATTCAAAAGTAGGGAAAATTGATTTCCTCTTTTTGACAAGAGGAAAACATTTTCCCTCGTCATCTTCCTCCTCTCTTTCATATTTCCTTTCTTTTCAATTTTTTATTTTTTAAAATATTCACATTTTTATTTTTATTTTCTCTTCTCCTCTTCTTTTGTTTTTCTTTTTTTAAAATTTTTTCCTTTTCCCTTTTTTTCCTTTTCCCTTCTTCTTCGGCCGGTCGCTGGCCACGACCACGGCCAACGACCGACCGCAGACGAGCATGGCCAAGCCTTGCCGGCCTTTGGCGAGGCAAGGCGAGGCTTAACTCATCGACCTCAAGCGAGGCCAAGCCTCCCCAGATCTAGGGAGGCCAGGCGTCGCCGGCCGTCGATGTTGCTGGCGATCGGCAGAAGAGGGGAAATGAGAAAAAAGAGAAAATAAATAAAATTTATTAAAAGGAGTGCATGAAAGAAAATCAAATCTGATTTATAATACCGAGCAGCGAAAAATATTTTCATGTCATTTTCATGTTTCAGCCGAACACCGAAAAGTATTATCATTTTCCTAGTTATTTTCAGGTTTTAGCCGAACACCAAAAAATATTGTCATTTTCCTGAAAAATGACTTTATGGAAAACATTTTCCAGAAACACTTTATTTTCCGCGAACGAACGGAGACTTAATGAAAAAGAACAACAGTTAGCCTACCACGAAAAAACCGCGCACCCCACGTACAAAGATAAAAACCTTCGATCAAATGAACATGCACGACTGATCTATAGAGACACATAGAGAATGATTTTAATAAATTTCAAAGCTTTTTGAGGTTCGGTGTTGCACATTTGTGCACTCATGCATAATGGGCAACCTCCAAATATTTCACATATTTTTCCAATATAAAGTTAAAAACAAAACAGACAACTCCAATAAAAGTGTTTAAACTCAAAGAGTGAACATGGTACCTCGGTCTGAAATTAATCGGAGATGTCGCAGGAATTATTTTCCTTGCCGGGAAGATTAGGCGGATTGCATTTCCCTAGAGATGAGGAAAATGTATGTGGAAGAAAGGTTAAAGATTTAATTTCGGTCTCTTAAATCACTGATGACCAAAGGTTAAGAGTAATTGGGGGAAATTATCAAAAAATTCATGAATCTATTGTGTTTATACCAATTCAGTCTTAAACCTTTCAATTGTGTCAATTCAGTTTTACCATTTTGACAATTTGTCAATGTAGTTCTTTCGGTCAAAATTGACCGGAAGACGTTGACATGGTGGTCCAGTCAGCGCTGATCATCCTATGTGGCGTACCAACGCTAACGTGGACAATTTTTTTTAAAATGTTCTCGATTTTTTTTTTTTTTCCTTTTTTTTTTATTTTTTTTTTATGTTTTTTCTTTCTTTCCTTCCGAAATTGGTCAATCTTAGGCAATAGCCGGCCGCCGGCGGTGCCCAAAGAGGGCTGGGCAAGGGCCACCCTCACCGACAAAAGGCGAGGGACGGCCTCGCCCAAGTGAGGAACGGCCTCGCTTGTGGCCAACAAGGGTGGCCCTCGCCATATCGAGCGAGGTCTCCCAGCCCTCTCTGGGTATCGCCGGTGGCCGCCATCACTTGAGACCGGCCACCAACGAAAGGAAAGAAAAAAACATAAAAAGAAAGAAAAGATCAGGAAAAAAAATCAGAAAAATGTTTTAAAAAAATCATTCATGTCTGCAGCGATATGCCACATAAGACAACCGGTGCTGACTGGACCACCACGTCAGTGTTGTCCCGTCAAAATTTTTCAGAAGGACTATATTGGCACAAATGCAATAGGTTTAAGACTGACCGGTAATTTTCCAAGAGTTATTGTGTTACCATCTTTGCAATTTCCATTCACGAACGTTCCTAGAGCGGTAATACGTGGATAATTATGTGGCCCCACCCTCCCCATTCATGGAGCCAAAAACATATCAAATGTGCACTATGTCACTTATTCCTTGTAGGATGTTGAGCTGGTATCATTGGATTATTGGTAAAGTAAATTTTAGGTTCAATCACGATTATGAATTGTACAAAATGAAAATGTCAACAATTGTTTCAGTAATTGACATTATTGGTGTATATTTATCAAGAATAATAATTGCAGCAGATAAGCCCAAACTTGATTGCCTCCAAATATGTCAGAAAAGAAAATGAGAGGGTATGCATGGTATGCTTACGTGCCTTTCATGGACATAGATATAGAACAAAATCCGACCCCATAATTAATTGCATATGTACGTGTAAATTGTATTTAATTTTTATCAAATACGTTAGTAATTAGTCTGAATTAATTATGTATTTATATTTTTAAAACGTTGAATGTTCTTAATTTTAAGTAATAAGAAGGTAAAAATTCCAAATACAATTGATTAATTTTACTTTTTCAAAAGGAGCTGTAGGACTTAACAAGATTTTTCGATAAAGGTTCGGGACCTAATTGAACCAATTAAAAGGTTAGGCTTTGATTGCACCTTTTTTATACATATTTAGGACTTAATTGTACTAATCGAAAGATTTAATACTCGATTACATTCTAATATCGGATTTAGGACTTATATTGCAATTTTCCTAACATATCGTACCTACAAGTGACGCTTATACCAAACAATGCACAAAAATTACTTTCAATGAAATACTTTAATCTAATTTTGTTACTTTTTAGACCCGTGATAAGTTCCCCGGCGATTTAATCATAAATTTCAGATACTTATCTGAAAAAAAGTGTGAATATAACCAGAAACTTTTATATATTGTATTATTATCAAAGACAGATGAAAAACTAGGCATGGAAATGAGCCGTGCATCGAAAATGGAGGCAAATAGTATTCTTCTTTCAGTCACAAAATTGCTCCGAACGATGTAAATGCATGGACTAGAACTAAAAATGGAAAAGGATAGAAAGGACTAGAGCAAACATAACAAAACCTCTCATGATCTTAACAAAGTACAAGAAACATTTCAACCATACTCCGACAATAAAAAATATAAGACACAAAACACCACCTTTTTAGCTACAATCTAACAAACCCAACTTCCCTCTATCATGCCTGACAAAAAAGACAATTATTTTTGCATTTCGCCGAATTAAACAAGATTAACGAAAAAGCCCTAGAAATCGGCTTCAGAAAGACGCTCATGCGTGTTGTCTCCAATGAAAATGTTGTCGTACACGATGGCCGCGATGCCGGCACCGATGAGCGGTCCGACCCAGTATACCCAGTGGTTGGTCCAGGACCAGCTGACCACTGCCGGGCCGAAGGAGACGGCCGGGTTCATGGACGCGCCGTCGAAAGCTCCGCCGGCCAAGATGTTGGCGCCGACTATGAAGCCGATCGCAATTGGCGCGACAGTCCCCACATTGCCCTTCTTCGGATCCACCGTCGTGGCATACACGGTGTACACCAGGCCGAAGGTCATGACGATCTCGAAGACCAGCCCGTTCCACACGGAAACGCCGGATGAGAGTGAGAATGCCGATGTTTCCTGCACTCAAATAATCAACAAATAGCCAAATAGATAGGTATACGATTTATAAGATTCAATTGTTCAAAAATCCTTTTATTTTTTGAAATCGTGGTCTATAAGTAATAGCATTGTTGAAATGTTATCAACTTTCAAGCTTAGTATTCACCTTTTAAATGACAATATACTCATGTTTTCCAACATAAAGAAAAATAAATAGTAAATTAGAAATGGTAGTGTTGAATTCTTTATGGTAAAGGCATCAACCCATTAGAAATTCTCTTTTTTCTTTTGGAAATTCATAATTTCTTGTTGGCTTCCGAAGAATTTCTCTATCCGATTTTGTAGGATCACATGAGCGATTTTCGGCGAGTTTGACTGGACTTTACCATTCCGCCAGTAGCGAACTTCAAGAGGAAGCAGGCCACAACCGACCCTAGCAATTGCGCAATCCAATACAAGATGCCCCTCAACAAGGTTATTTTCCCTCCTAGGAATGCCCCGAACGTCACGGCCGGGTTCACGTGGCCTTCGGATATGTTCGTGCCCACCGAGACCGCCACGAACAGCCCGAACGCATGAGCTAGTGCCGCCGCCACTAGACCCGCTGGGGTAGTCGATCCGTTGTCCGTGAGTTTGTCTGACGAAAATAAGGAAATGATGCGAATTATTACACAGTTGGTCACGGAAAAATCTGTTCACTCAAGCGATTGGTTTGATATTTGCGTATCCAAATCATGGGGCATCTTTCGATACACATGAAAAGGACCGCCTCGTGGCCATGAAAATTAATCTAGCCAGATATTCAATCTTACCAACAACAAAAAAAACCGTAAGAAATGAACTCAAAAGAATGCGGTGACTCACTGAAAGCCATCCCGGATCCCTCGCCGGCGAAGACAAAGATGAGCATGGAGAAGAACTCGGCGAACGCCGCCTTGAGCGCATCGGGTTGGCTCGCCTCTCCCGGTGTCCCGATCGCGATTCTATAGATTGCCATAATTTTTCTTTTTCTTTAGCTGCTTACTCTCTCACTCCTCCTCACTCTCTTAAAAGCCTCTAGCTTTCTCCCGATTCCACACTTGTGGGTATGAGGGTACGTGCTCACTCTCTCTCCCTTTATATATCCCCTAGATTAGCGGCGGTGGAACCGGTATGGCCAGTTTCCGGTAAAAATAACAGAAACTCGCGCGCACGAGGCTAATGACCGTGGGGCTGTGGTTGTGGAGAGAGGCCGCACGTCGGTGACTTTTACAGCTCGTGACCGCGAGGTCTCACTGACCCCGGCGCTGCCACGTGAGGAGACGTGATGGAACGGGGCCGGTGTGTGGTGAGATCGACGGCCGACCTATGACGTGGCGGGACCCGCTCGATGATTTTGAGGAGGCGTCGCGACGGTCGGCGAACCGTTGGATCATTGAGCCGCCCATTTGAATATTTCAAAATTGGAAAACAAGTGGAAAGAGCGAGAGCTTGGGGACTGTTTTATCACGTTCGCGTGGGGACCACCGGAATCGTCAACATCATCATGCACCGTCCAAAAAGGTGGGACCCCTACTTGGCGGGGACAATAGACGAACGTGATGGAAACAGAGTTCGGCTTCTTCTTGTTATTGGCGCGATGTCAATGATTTGAGTCTCTCAAATAGCGTAGTAGAAGAAAGAGTATAGGCATTTGCCACATGCACGAGGGACTAGGGAGAGTGTAACCTCAAATGGAAGGATGGATTGGGATTCCTTAAAGTCATAAAGTTATCTCGAAAAATGATCGGATCCAAAGAAACCTTAGCATACGTCCCTCCCTTCGCTCGCACAGCGGCCTTGTCCAAAGAGGGTCGCGACCAATTGGAGTAATGGCGACCGAAAATTTGGGTGGTCATGGCCGCAACACCCTATGCTAGCATCGTCCTTGGTGACCCTAGATGGAGTAATGGCGACCGAAAATTTGGGTGGTCATGGCCGCAACACCCTATGTTAGCATCGTCCTTGGTGACCCTAGATGGAGTAATGGCGACCGAAAATTTGGGTGGTCATGGCCGCAACACCCTATGTTAGCATCGTCCTTGGTGACCCTAGAAGGAAAGGGGATAAAAATGGTATAAAAAAGAAAAGAAAAGAAGTAGAGTAAATGTGGATCATCCAATGTCCCTTGTTGTGGGTTGTTAACCTAAGTTTAGGGAAAATTACTCGATCATTCTAAAGCTATTGCACGAATATCAATTTTCAATTGTTTTCAATTTTGCCAATTTGATCCTAAACTTTCTGCGCGAAATTTTAATATAATTCTTCCGGCCAATTTTCTCTAGAAATCGTTAATGAGATTGTCAAGTCATCGTCGCCGTCCTATGTGGCACATCAACGCGGAGCGATTTACGGCGAAAATTGGCCAGATGGGCTATATTGAAATTTCGCCCAAAGGTTTAGAAATAAACGAATAGAATTGAAAATTTTAGAATTGAATTGGGATATATAAGACAGGCTCATTAGCACTGATTCGACAATTTTCTCCCTAAATTTAGGATGTGAATTTATTCCTTAACTCTAAAGGATCTCAATCCTTCCCCAATATGTTTGAGTTTTACTCTCACCTTATTTTGTGTAAATAATCACCTACTATTTGGAAACCCGTCCGGCTTTGAAGATCTCCCAAATATTGCGTAGCTATCCTGAAAAATCTGTGAAAAGTGACTTTTTTAATTGTTTTGTAAAAATTTCGACCCAAAACAAAAAAAAAAATGTTTGGTAAAAATCTCACGGTGGATTCTTCAAAGTTGCCTCTAGTAGGTTTTGAGGTGTTGTACATTTTGAAGTTTGTAATGATTATTTTATTAGAAGAAGTATCGTACAAGAACCCTTCATGGACATAACAACACTATATACTTACCATAATTATAATAATGATACTGATTTTAATCAAAATATATAGTATCATAAATTTCAATTTAATTGATTTTTCCTAGAAGGAAAGGTTAACAACTCTTCTAGAAATTTGAAAGAATAACTAATAAAATTACCATGTTAATTTTATGATAGCAATAATAGTAAAAGTAAAAACATATTAAATAAAAATCCAATAATAAGAACAGCAACAACATTATTAATACTACTACTACGGAAAAATTATCAAAAAATTCATAAACCTATTGCAATTGTGTCAATTCAGTTATAAACATTTTCTTTGCCAATTCTGTTCTAAACCTTTTGTATTTGTGTCAATTCAGTCCTTCCCGCCAACTTTGGCCGGTCAGCACTGATGTGGCAAATGCTAATGATATTTTATAATATTTTGAGTTCTATTATTTTTTTCTTTTTTCTTTCTTTTCTTTACTTTTTCTTTTTCTAGCTTGGGGCCAATGAGGGCACGAGGCCCTTGCACATATCTAGTGACTCACCAGCCCTAAGCCAGGAAAAAATAAAAAATAAAAAAATAAAGAAAGAAATTCTAAAATATTTAAAAAAAAATTATGAAAAAAATGCCTCATCAGAGCCGGCAGTGTCACGTCAGCGTCGGCCTTGAGTCCACGTCTGCACCATTCGGCCAAAGTTGGTCAGAAGGACTGGATTAGCATAAATACAAAAGGTTTAGGACTGAATTGGCAAAGAAAATATTTATGACTGAATTGGCATATTTGCAAAAGATTTGGAAATTTTTTGCTAATTTGCCCCTACTACTGCTATTGTTATTGTTATTGTTATTGTTATTGTCATCATCTTATGGGTGAAAAGTAGAAGTTCTAATAGTACAAATATAAACGTTGGTAGCAACTCTACAATAATGCCATATCTTTTTTGTCATTTTGTACCACGGTAATGTCACATCACCTTTTACCAAACGCATTAATCATGCGCAACCATAGTACCCTTATAAGACGTGTCGCCAAACGCATGCACTTCGACGCAGCACAGCCACAACACATTTACAGCCGCACCAAACGGACCTTAAATCTTCAATTCCGGGGTCCACTTTTATTCTTGTCACTATACCGACAGACTTCTTTCAAATGAATAGAATTCTGCTTATTGCACCGACCATTTTCGGATTGCTCGACGACACCTTTTTTTTTTGCCATCATTGAGTTTTTTGTCCTCAAGCAAATCTTTAACATCGCAATAAAGCCAAAGAAAAGTGATTTGTCTGTATTCCCTTCCGAGAAATCAGGACCTTCGAGATGACCATCTAGGGTTCGTTTCCAACTCTCCCATCTCACAATGTAAAGCAAATTATTTGTCCGGGTGATTGATGAAATAGAGTTCTTGCTTTCCTTCGATTGCCCGAGTTCAAATTTTAATTAATTTTGCATATGAGTGAAGTCCGCAACTTGCGACGCAACAACCAGAACGGTGATTGGACGGAGTTTCATTCAACGAGTTTCGGAGGACCCAAAGACAAATGAACAATAGAAGTCGAAGAACTATCATGTTTTGATTCTCATGTTGATATTGTCGTTACCGTACAATGTGTGTTAGATAATGCAATGACATAAATAAATGTATTGGACTAGATAATGCAAATTTGTTGGAACATTATCAAATCAATTATAAACCTATCGTACGAACGCTAAATCTATACATTTTAATTTTGCCGTTGTAGTCCGAACCTTTTGATGATTTTTTAATATAATTCTTTCAATTGCCGAAAATCGCTGATATCATGGTATGGCCAATCATCCTATGACACGGCTAATATTTCACGTGAAAGAAGTAAAACAAAACGACGTTTTGAGTAAATCCTTTGCATTTTCTTATGTTCCTTTTATGGTTACTGTTCATCTTCTCCCTTAGCTCTTAGTTAGGCAGGGTAGCCCCCGACCGGTGGCAAACTTTTACTAAAAATGATTCATGTTTTTTTGTCTAAATGATAGAATTCTTCAATTCAAAATATCTTTTACCAAGAATGACAGAAACGATAGTGTTTATCTAATTCACTAAACTTTAGAAAAAAAAAATTACAATTTATTCAAAGCAACATATTTACTTTTTATTATCTTGAACAATTTAAAAGGATTTTTTTTTTGGTCGAAATTTAAAAGCAATTAAAAATGAATAGTTTTTTCTAAAATCCACACTCATAATATAAAAGAAAAACACAATTGAACTTGTACATAAGCTAATGATATTCGAACTCTTCCTTTCTAATTTTCTATTACACGGCTATTAAACTAAACAACAATTTCGATTTTTTTAGGCCAAATATTATATGTCCAATCAGACAAATGTTTTTATTGTTATTTTCTACGCCCCATGTAACTACACAAATAAAATACATATAAAAATACTGAAACTAATAATATAAAGAAATGTAGACACGTGTAAAAATATGTTTACCTACGCGGGCCATGTAACTAGTTTGAATTCATTAATAACAGCAAAATTATCCAACAAAAGCATTAGGACACAAACGTAGAAAAGCGCCCGAGCTGCGATATGCTACGAAAAGCTAGAAGTAGTCTTATGAGCTTTTCAGCACCATGGTTGGAAAAAAGAGTTCTCAAGGTGATGACACATTGAACACTCGTGTTCGAATCCTAATAAACCACGATTTATATTCCTGATAATCATCTAAATATCCAGAGTCTTACACTGCAGAACTTGTGGCAGAGGCCTCGCATAGGGCGCTTCTCGATAGCACCTCAGCTAGTCATTATAGGTCGGTCACCTGAAATGCACGTTCGAGAAAATCGCATCGAATTCCAAGACCTAGCCTCAATGACCAACATCGAGTAATCCTCTCGGGCATGTAACCGATGTGAATTCTAGACCCAGCTGGGCAGCTGTTAAGACGCGAGTACGAGAACTTAAATATGAACCTCCTTCGGAGTCGTGTAAGTGGGAAATCTATAAGATACAGCCTTGCCAGTTAAACCATGGAAATTACATGGAGCTTGAGAACAACAACAATCACCAGGATAACTGAGAATAGACAGCCTTCACTTTGCCTCTCTCCAATCTATAATCATTCTATAGCATGCACAAAATTGGGAAAGATACACAGCAAGAAACAGTAAGGACCGTAGCGAAAAAGAGAGAAATCAGCAAGAAAACATACCTCATCCTGACTAGAATCACCATATCACTCTTTGACCAATAAATTAACAAATCGATCTGCCCTGGAGGCTAATTAGGCTTTTATACAATGGGGCTTGCCTCCAAAAGAATATGCATCTAACCTGAACCACATCCTCAACAAGCCAACTGGACACCTGAATAAGTATTCTCCCTCTTTCCTGCATAGCATTTATAGAAGCCTAGGCCATTTCTTTCGTCCGTATGCTTTATGGAATGCCATCAAACATTCTGAGAAGACAGAGCCAGCATCTCCGGCAAATCTCCCCATGCTTTTTCTCTCATCAGCATCTCCAGCAATCGGCGGGGAGGATCAAGAACTTTCAACAGCCAAAACTACAATCCGCATAAACACCACTGCTACTGCTAAACAAGACGGTGTTGACGCAAACCCTTCCCGAAGTGAGGTTGCATCAAACGTACATACAAACCATTCTTGGACATTAAAGAATCATGGGTTCCTTCTTCCACAATGCGTCCCCCATTTAGAACTACAATGCTGTCGACGTGCCGCATCATTGCAGCTCTATGGGCTATAAGAATGGTGGTTTTGTTTCCCATCACCAGCGTATCAAGAGCCTCCTGCACCACCCTACTTGACTCAGATTCGATGGATGAGCTAGCTTCATCTAATAACAATATGGGAGCATTCTTCAAAACTACACGAGCAATTGCAATTCTCTGTTTCTGTCCTGGGGTTAGATCAACACCTCTCATCCCCACATGCGTGTCATAACCATGAGGCAAGCTGCTGATGAAATGATGAGCATTTGCTATTCTAGCAGCCTCCTTCATCTCTGCTTCGCTTGCATTGTGCCTGGCGTAGATGATATTTTCTCTGATGGTTGTTGAAAATATAATGGGTTCCTGCTGAACAAGGCCTAGGTGGTTTCTCAACCATCTCAAGTTGTAAAGCTTCAAATCTCGTCCATCTAGCAAAACCTGACCAGCAACTGGATCATAGAATCTTTCAATCAAAGATATTATGGTGCTCTTTCCAGATCCTGAAACTCCAACCACTGCCACAGTTTGTCCCCCATTTACCTTAAGACTGAAATTGCTCAGGACCAACACTTCGGGTCGAGTTGGATAACAAAAGTCAACATTTTTTAACTCAATGCTCCCATAGACATTAGGAGGTTTCATTGCCGAAATATCATCTGGGTCGATTTTAGGCGCTCGGTCAATTATCTCGAATACAGATGTAAGAGACTTCCGCCGTTTCAGTATATATGGAGCCAGTCCAAAAGGCTCCACTAGAGCAAATGTTGCAAAGGAGAAAACCATAAATTCCTTCATGCCAGTCGGTGGATCCATATGCCCATTCTTAATCAATAATGCGGTGTACCACAGAAGAAGGGCATTGCAAGCGAAAAGTAGAAACTGGGAGAAACCAAATGCAAAACCAATTGCCACTCCATGAAGAAAACTCTGCTTGAGTATTCTCTTTAATTGTGATCTGTACAGCTCCATGACTTTGTTACCAGCACAAAATGCAACAACAGTGTATATGTTTCGAACTGCATCCTCAAGGACCAAAGATGCCTTCCTGTGCATTTCCTGGATACCCCTTGAGAAGCCACCAAGCCATAGTTTCTACAAAACCAAATTTGGCATCTGATCATTTATTCATCGACAAGAGGGTAGAAAAGATACCGTGCAACAAATATACTTGGTACTGATAATGGACAGTATATCAATCAAGAACAGATGCAGATACAGAGAGCAAAGAGATGTTTCGGAAATGTAGACACTATAAGGGCCTACTTATTTCAGATTAAGTAAAAGCAAAAAATACTTCCCGACCAAGATTTACAAATTATTCAAATTCCAAAAATTTGAGAAATATTATAGTGAATCTACATGTTAAAATTTATATATGGTGCAAGTTTCCACAGGTTCAAAAATTTCATAAGTGCATTTGTTGCAAAATTTAAATCAAGCAAAAAGTAAAAGGTAGACGTGTATCCAAACGCCCTAAGAGTGTCAAAGGATAGATGAAAATTCAACTAAGCTAGCAATGAAGAAGGTTGACACAGAAACAAACAGAACTAAAAGGGATCTCGTTGACTATCACCAAACTTGGGAGAAGCGTACCCATCTAACCTAAAGGACAAGCAGGATAGAAGCCCAAAAATAATGACCAACCCGGCCCTTTGATTAACAACTCGAACACAAGCAGCATACAGGAAATTAACAAATGCTTCATAAAAAACAATCATCAAATCTTGCAACTTGCAATTCTGTAATGATATCATCACTAATGAAAGTGCAGCCTATAGGGTTAGCATGCCTACATGAGTTCCCACGTAGCTTCACATTCCTACGGCTCGTTCCCTTCCTTCCACATGTTTCATGTTTCAAAATGTCTAGACTCTAATCAAGACTCAATCATACAGCTGATCAGGGGTATAAATTGTCAAGTGTTGACCAAATCAAACTTATCAAAACAAGTTCCTTTTCTCCAAAAGAATTAAACCCATGTTTTCATCGGCGGAATCTCTAAATTGCTTCTAGAGCCTAACAATAGTTAGTGGTTATCAAAGCTTTTTCCCTTCCAAACATCAATTTAATGCAGCTGCGGCATCCTCATCAGTACTAAAATACAAGAATAATGGTATTAATAACTAATGGACATATATTCCACTTCCACTAGGATTAAATTTTAAGCATCCAGCCATCCAGGTATATGATAGTAACAAAAAGAAGGTATCAAGCTTGGCCAATAGGATCATAACATCCTCTCGGAATATTGCACTTCAGAAGGATTAAGGCTACTTAAAAGCTTAGGAATCAAGTCACTCTTCTCCAACCAAAAAAAAAAAGAAAAAAAAGTCACTCTTCGAGACAGGAGGGACTGTGCCAACTTCTCGTGAACTGACCAGGCCAGGAAGAAATACATAGAAGACAATTAGCATCAACAGTCTAACAACAGAATGTGAGATTGACCACAAAGTTACAGATTACTTACACCAGTGGATTTAAGATTAGAGGGTCAACAGTTTAAAAAAGGAGCCCATCAAGATACATAAGAAAAGTAGTCGAAACCGGATAAGGTTACTCTTTCTTTCAATGGCAAGTGATGGCGGAGTTTTGTGAACAATAGAGATTTGACAACAACAGTAGATTATGAACACACCTGTGCAATAGCTGAAACAGTAAGAACGGGTAGGGTTGCACAAGCCACTAGTGCTAGTCGCCATTCTAACAGCATACCTATAAGGACAGCCACAATAACAGCAGCACTGTCCTGTATAAATATGGAAAGACGATTACTAAAGGCAGCCCGGACAAAAGTAGCATCATTTGCCAAGCGCATGGATAGAGTGTCAGCACTATTCTCCTCGTCATCAAACCATCCAACTTCATTGCGAAGCATTGCTGTTTCAACAAGGTAAATGCCCATCATTTCATGTTATAAATGTAAGATAAGCTTATGGGACAAGTCCAATGAAGAATGGAAGAGAAAATAGACTTATTTACAGATGTTACCTGAAAACATCATCCTACGAACTCTTTCCGTCATTTTCTCCCCCATGATACCAAAATAGAAGTGCTGAAGAAAATTGGCCACTACAGTTACTATTCCCATGCAAGCTATGATCAAACACCATTTATCGACCTCCTGCCTCAGATGAGGACCTTCACGAGGTCTATAGTATGCTGTTACTATCAAGGCGATTACATAAGCAAGAAGAGGATTAAAAGAGCCAAATATTGCAGCACCAACACTGCCTAATGCAGCATAAAGCCATTCTGGAAAACTAAGCTCTGCCAATCGCCACAGTGACGGTGCTTCCCCATGTGTTCTGTCCTCTGCATCCTTTGATTTTATCGGAATATCATCAGAGTGACTATGGGGTCGACTAAATGTTTGAGAATGTGAACGCTCATTTTTCGGATCTGATGTCAGAAGGGGTGAAACAGGAGACTCAGGATCTGAACCGTTCACTTGTTGTTGTACAGACTGAACATCAATCTTTGGTAACTCTGGCAATCTCATCTCAAAACTATCCTGCCTTCTCATTGATGGCTCGTTATCCCCTGCATCTGTTGGGATACCATTTTCCTGCATATGCTCGGGAGGGGGGCTCCGGACTTTTGGTGATTCTTGTAAGCTATAAGTAACATCTGCTGGTCGAAATCCATGAACACCAGGAAACCTCTGAAGAGAGGGTGATTTTGCCATTTTGGGAGATGAAGGTTCTTGGAAGCTATGACTTACTGAAGAATCCTTTTCAATTTCAAAAGCAGCAGTAGCTCCTCTATAGTGTTTAACAGGCATCCTGAAAGCAAAAGAATCACCCATCATTTTGGATACTAGACATCAGCAAGTTAGCAATATCTTTAAGTAAAATAATGTACCTCCTAGGAAGCTTTGCTGCTTCTTCGCATCTAAGAAGCTCTGCATAAAGACCATCCAGGCCTACTAATTCATCATGTGTGCCCATTTCAACGAGCTGTCCCTCCTCCATCACAGCAATGTAATCAGCATTCCTGATGAGGCTAAGACGCCGAGCAATGATTATAGTAGAGCGCCCCAGCATAAGGAGATCAAGAGCTGCCTGGACAACCCTTTCAGCCTCAAAATCAAGGCCACCAGTGACCTCATCAAGCAGAAGAATTGATGGATTTAGAAGCACAGCTCTCGCAATAGAAAGTTTAATTTTCTGTTCTTCTGTCAATGCTAGACCAGCTCTACCGACCTGCAACGCATACAAGCTCCTTTTACATGGAATTGAAAGAGAAAAGAACAGCCATTTAAAGTTCCAATTAACCTCAGCATTTCGATCGTGCATTCAAACTTCTGAATTTTACCTGTGTCTCATATCCTTTTTCGAGTGAAGTGATGAAGGTATGTGCATGTGCAATTTTGGCGGCTTCCTCAATTTGATCCATTGTAGCATCCCGGCCATAAGCAATGTTATCTCTGATGCTCAGGCTTAGTAAGGCAGGTTCCTGGGTAACCAGTCCAATTTGGCGTCTTAGCCATTCCAATTTCACATTCTTAATATTTTCTCCATCAAGAAGAACTTCTCCTGCATGAAAAAAATAAAAACATTGGAACCTGCAATCCCGAAATAGTTGCGAAAGATCTCAATGGAACTTTCGGAACAGAATGTCTAGGGACTATAGTAAAATGAGGAACTTATTATACCTAACGTGGGATCATAAAACCGCTCCATCAGAGGAATGATACTGCTCTTCCCTGAACCATTCCGTCCAACAAGTGCAACAGCTTTCTTAGCAGGTACGGTGAGATAAAATCCACTCAGAATAGGGATTTCAGGACGAGAAAGATAGCTGAAATACACATTCCGGAACTCAATATTTCCTTGAACAGACACCAAAGTACTCCCATCATGATTGACTGAAGAGGATGATCGGCTAATCATCTCAAAAAGTCTATAAGCAGCAATCCTTCCTTGATCAAATGAGTAGAAATTTGTTGCAGCTTGATTCAGACCTCTACACATACATAAAAAAAAGTTCCCTTTGAGAAGGTTGTGGAAATAATGGTGTAACCTATAAGTAAAACATGTGCTCAATATGCTTACAGGCCACTTAGTATTATAGCAAACAAGGCTGCTATGACTTCACCACCATGAGCTCTTCCATGTGCAACTAGGAACCTCCCAACCCAAAGTTGTAAGGCACAAGAACATATTGCAAGCCCATAAGTAAATCCAAGCCCAAGTCCTTGCACGAGACTTATCAGGATACCATATCTCAGAGTCGCTTGTAGTGAAGTTGCATATGAATACTTGGCCAGTGTTTCATTGGTGAATGCATATAAGGTCCTAATACACGAAACTGCCTGCATATTTGAAACATATCGAAATGAGGTAACTGCTTCAACATTTCTCGGAAGAAGTGACATGCTAATGAATCAATTCTGATACTAGAGCTTTTTTATTTTACCTTGCCTATAAGTAACGTATGTATTTACCTATCTAATATAGAGGGAGACTTTTCTGTCGTTTCTTCAACTTTAATAGAATCAATAGTTGATTAGAAACTTTGTGAAAAGTCCAGAATGACAAGTCAAGATTTCAATCATCCATGGCTTACTTCGTCAAAAGTGGAAGTCATTAAGCAGGTATTATAGGTGGAATAAGGAATCATCGAGATTGCTTCCCTAAGAGAAGTGCTCTGTTCCTTTGCGTGTCATAGAGGCTCAATCCAAGTGCACAGAACTTAGAATGTACATAAACACCACAAAGCAAAAAGAACATAACAAAAAACTACAAAAAGCTTATCGGCTCACAGGTGAAGTCCAGGAAAGAGATGCGATGCAGCCAACCAAATCATGCAAGATGACATTTGTTCAAATATTGACATTTCTACCAAGTTTTGGTGAAGGTGGACTTTGCAAATCAAGTAAGAGTCCTAAGGGAGTAGGATTCTTATGATAGATAAATTACCCTTATATCTTTTAGGATTCGATTCTTATTAGGACTCTATTAACTTTCCATTTTATTTTGAATAAAATATTACATTCCCTATTCTATATTGTTCTTCTTATTTAGAGGTATCCTATTTCAACTAGGAGTCGAACTTTAGAGAGACTATTGTTGTACTTCTTTCTTCTCCATAGAGTCGACGGTTATTTGAATTTTGCAAGTATTTGCCTTGGTATTGTGCGATGCAATTCTTCTCTTAGGTGGGATGCTTAAGAAACCCTAGGTGTGATGCTTAGTAAGCTTTGAGTGTGAAGCCTAAAGATTTATTCTCTAATTATGAGATTTGTCGTCCTACATCAATGTAGGTATCAGGCAAAGTTTCCTCCACTTTCTCCCACAATGGTTACCGACGTTGAGTTGAATTCCAAGGTTGGTGAGTTGACATTCGAGCTGGACGCTTTGTGTAAAGATTATGAACACTGTTTCAAGCAACAAAACAGCAAGATCGATGAACTCTCCGAGTAAATAAAGTTGTTTATTGCACTAGGAGTGCTACCAATGAAAAGAACCATTGATCAAGTCGTCCACAAAATTAAATACTAGAGGTGTTCAAGATTTTTCAAGTATTAGAAAAATCTGAACTCAAGAAAGAAGATCTTAAATCACATGACAATGTTGATTGCATGAAAGAGATTGAAAATAAAAACAGATCAAGCAAGGCCGATGGCTTGAAAGTTGTCTGCTTCGGGTGTGGAGATTTCAGTCACGTTGCTTATGAATATCCAGTAAAGGTGCATGTTGGGCAAAACAAGGAAAATTCAGTTCAAGGTGGCTGTGAAGATCACGCAAGCAAAATTGAGGATCTGGATTTCGTAATACCATCCAACATTGATTATCAGAAAGAGTTTCATCATGATTAGTGTCAAAACATGCCATAAGCTAGAGGGAAACTTATCATGACGCAGATAAAGCTGAAATATTCAATAGTTTGACGCTTCAAAACTCGAGAACAGAGTTTTCTCTAAGCAGGGGAGAATGATGCAGCCAACAAAATCATGAAAGATGATATTTACTCAAATATTGACATTGACTTCACAAATCAAATAAAAGTCCTAAGGGACTAGGATTCTTCTAGCAGATAAATTAGCAGTCTTCCATCTTTTTGGAGTTGATTCTTATTAAGAATTTATTAAGATAGTTGTAATTCTTTCTCTTCAATAGAGTCAATGGTTATTTGAATTTTGCAAGTATTTGCTTTAGGATTGCTCAATGCAATTCTTCTCTTAGGGTGATGCTTAAGAAACCCTAGATGTGATGCTTAGGAAGCTTTGGATGTGAAGCCTAAAGATTTATCCTCTATTGTGGGATTTGTCATCCTACATCAAGATGGCCACAAAAAAGTGACACAAGAATCATATGTTAATCAACAACTCAATAGGGACTCTTTAATCCCTAGCAAAGGGTAATTCTACGGCCTTCAAGCCAAAAGCATTAGGTTGACATAGCTATATTTCATATTTCCAATAAGGGGGAAACCTCTAAATAGGTCTAAGTTCACATAGCCTGCCTCACTTTCAAAACTTAACCACCAACATTAACTTCACATCAGATGATAATATTTCTAGCCAATTTCAAAAAGATATCATACGCTATTCATTGAAAACTCAGCTATGTCTAAGTACAACTGCATGGACAATTGTGTGGATATGTACATCTACATTTAAGACGTTAAAAATGCTTTCGAATCAGAATTGTAAATCTGACTCGTGACTTACCCGAGAGATGCCGCAGGTTAAAAATAATTATACTGAGGTTTTTTTCAATAAATCACATTTTGTACTTTTTAGCACTCACATTGAGTACAAATCAATCCCATGTAATGTAAAGAAACTGTGGCCAAAACAAAGGTTTCTTTAACCTTTATGGAACTAAGATATGATTGAAATAATTTCAAAGCATAAACATACACCAAACACTAATATATTTTCAAAACCATAATATAAAGAAGCATTACCAAATAAGGATAGCGATTGAGTAGGTTAAAGTGGACATTGTCCCATAACTTACCATACCAAATATCAGAATGTTAAAAGGCCACAATTCCTATTCATTTGCGGACACCTGTCAACCGTGGTTGCATTAAAACCTCACTCTATTTAATTGTAAAATTCGTCATCTAAATGCAATATTGAAGCAGGTGGCTTAATATGTTTTGAAAGCGAGCCAGGTGATTTGAGATTGAATCTTTCTAGAGGGAGATGACTTGTAATGTTCCCCAAAACCTCTATAAAAATACTCCAACTAGTAATACCCTACGAGGGTTTCAGGAAGATTTCTGGAGACTGCAGTTGTGCAGCCCAAAATGGGTGTTGGTGAATCCTGTAAGCTGAAGGAAATGGGTGTTGGTAAATCCTGTAAACTGAAAATTACAAATCAATTTGAACAAGTTGTTCATAATGTCCACATTCAGTCTTTTAACCCAAACCAATTCCCACCCTTTCCTAGAAAAGCTAGAAACCGGATAAAAAAAAATAAGATAGGGAAGGCCAAATATTGTATGTTAAGGCAGCAGATCAGTACATTCTAATGGACCAGACTTGGGAGGTTTCTGACTGCTTTGGTTGGATACACACTTCATCAAACAAAAAGAAAGGCCTCACACATGACATGGGTCACGTTTGAACTCACAAAGAAAATGTTGGTAGTGACACCAGATTATCTTATAGACAAATTACTATAAAATTGCTTGGGAAGGTACGCTTTTTCAAACCCAGAATATAATACATCAACGAAGGAATGTCTCAAAGGTTATCCCACACTGTACATTACTAGAAGATTTTACTCTAAAAAATCTCAAGAAGATTAAGGGAGAAGAGAGAAGAGAGAAGCGAGGTAGTGAGGACCTTTTAGTATTTAGTATGCAAACCTTAAAAATGACTTGTCCTGAAGCAGTGCATTTATCTTTTGTTTTTACTTTAATTTTTCAAGTTTGGTGAAAATGGATAGTTGAGTTAAGAGAAGCAATGGAGAGTTACAAATTTTTATAGGATCAAAAAGTCACCATTTAGAATCAAGTTGTATTAACAATTCAATTTTCACTCGATCTTTATTCTTCATGATTTTTGTGCACCTGATAGTTATCCAACTTCAAATTTATATGCTTCATAAACATGAAATCCGTGACAGAAGTATGCAATGAATGTTCATACATCGCAGGTTTTAGCAAACATAACTGTTGCCGTCCCCCCCCCCCCCCCCTTCCCGCCCCTCGCACCAGGTTTATGGGCAAAATAATAGAGAAGTGAAAGTACCTGTTCAGCAATGCTAGCTGCTTCTGCATATGCATCTTGGATATTCTCAGCAAGCCTATGAAGAAATATATTGGATATTCCTCCAGCAGCAACAATGAAAGGACCAGTTGCTAACGTTATCAGGGCAATCTGCCAACAGTTGACAAACCCAATAACTAGCCCACTGAAAAAAGTGGCCATGTTATGAATATAATTTCCAACCTGCAATTAGAATGGCTAATCCAATTACTAAAAAGTAACTGCATCAAGAAAATGGTTCCATTACTTCAGTCCCACGACAATAAATTTCAAAAAGAAAAGGTTCAACACAAAAGTGCACTGAAGAGACTGTACTTTTTCACTGAGAGCAGACTGAATGAGTAGCACGTCGCTTAATACTTGGCTCACGATGTCCCCATTGTTCCCATATGTATCGAAAAAACTCATGTCCTGGTTAAGTAACACTTGGACATACTTTGACCGGATGACTGCCGTTTGTCGTTCACCCGTCAATATCCAGCATGAGACCTCTATTACAAAGAATAAGTTAGTGTTGTGGCAGCAATGTATCACCTTCTAATTTGTAGATCGTAACAAATGCCAAAATTTTAGAAAATGAGTGCAAAATTATCAAATCTTACCAATCCAACCAAAAGCAAAGACACCAATCGCGATCCAAAGAAGCGATAAAGAGAGCTGCAGAAAAGACGTGCAAATAAATGAAAAGTGTAAGATCAAACCTACAAATCACAGTTCACATAAAACTTAAATCAAAACACGTAATACTAATAGCATGGTGACATATATGGTCATTGGGAGGACAGTAGACCAGAAGAGTGCCCTAAAAGAATAGGAACCGGGCTTCATATACAATCACCTCCTTCCCAATGAATTTTCCACCAGAGACGTGATTGAGAACTAGTAAGCACAATATCATAAAGTATCTCCTTTCATCGATCGTATATCTCCAATTAAATCACACCTTATAACATCATTGACCATTTTTAAGGATATGTTGTTCCTCACTGGTTCTTCGATAAATCTTGAAATTCCAGCAAAACATCCATCACTCACTACTTTATCAAGAAAAAGACAACAAAAAAGATCATACGCCAATACAAAATCAACCTAATGACAGTGGGGACCAACTATGTCTTGACAATTTCTCCATATACACGATTCGCCTACATTGTCAAATAAATCAATTATACCAGTACCCCTCTCTTCTGCCTTGTGGCTATTCACTTTAAGAGGAGAGGAAAAGGACAAATGGACGAATACCAACATGTCTATTAGACATAAGAATGAACACGGTAAAGGCCATAACCACTGTGGTAGACCTATTCTAGGTTCAATTACCTTATGGGGCTGTGAGAGTCACTTTACTGTAGAATATGAAAGGTGTCATAATGATTTTTATAAATGCAAGCAAAGAAAATATCATCGTGCACCCACGGTATTTTATAAAGCATCCCATGTATTGGAAACCAAGGAGGTGCCAATACCCTACATAAAACACGTAAGGGAAAATCATGCTTGATGTCCATTGTTTTTATTTATATCTTCAGCCTCAACTTTCAAGAAATTACAACACGCATTACTTCTAATATCCATCAGACTCAACGACTCTACCAAATCCTTGACAAGGCATATTTCTCATTTCAAAATAATATACTCCAGATACACATTTATAAATCCGATTACGCATTACAAACCAACTAGAAAAACTATAGTTGACATGTTTAGTTTTAATAACATTCCTTCATCTTTTTCTAATACATAACACTTTAGCTCCACCAACCAATGGGTTCTCAATACTAAATCCATAACAAGGCATATTTTTGCTTCAAGAAAAGATTTTGTTAATGAGTGCCTCAGGATACTTGTTAAGAAACCAAATAAGGAAAGTATGCAGTTATCAATGCATTGTTTTTCTCACATTATGTTTAAATGTTTTGGAAATTCAGATAATCTTCATTGAAAGTGCTTAGCAAGCGCTCTAGGGGCACTTGTTAAAAAGACACGTCAAAACCTATAGTATAAAAATTCACTTATAACGGCATAAAATTTCAATTGTTAAGCTTGGGTCACGATGAATCAAATCATAAATAAGTTGCCCAGAGTATACCTTACTTCTTTTCTCTGTAGAGTATACCCAACTCCCACATGTTTACCTCGCAAACACATTTACCAGCTCAAAGTAAAGGAGACACAATTTGTTCGGTGCCTTTCCACCCCTTTGGCTTTTGTGGTGGATAAAAATGTCCCAAGGACAGAAACATATAGAGAATAACAAAAATAACAAACCTAATGCAGCTTGCACCTATAACTTTTCTTCTTCATACAGAAGAACAACTAGAGGAAAACAACTCTTCGGGCGAGAGTTATTGGATCTAATCCCACTTTGCAGTGAAGTTTATTGTCTACCAACTATTGATCTAGTCCATAAGTTGATTGGCTGGCTTGCAAAAACTGCTAGATTTCTGAAACAAATTTAATCAGCACAGTGTTTACATGAGCAAGTCACAAGCCTACAAGTAGAACTCCCAACAATAGTTTGGAGATATAAAAAAAAACTCCACCAGCTTTAGCAATGAGCCCTGGGTTTCTAAGCAGGTGGGAAGATCAGGTAGGATATACATGCCATTGCTATAGCTCAAGACAAAACCAAATTGGCCAAATTCCTTTAACAAACCTCGCAGGGCAGCTGATAATTTATCAAGCAAGTCATTCAACACAAGCACTTGGGTAAAAATCACAACTTTCCCCACAAAGAAAAACCGATCCAATAAATCTCCTTAGTTCATATAAGCTCATTTCAGTTCAGACAACAATCTCCTTCACTAAATGCACTAGCTCCTCCTCCCTAAGCCCTACTGCCAGCAATCTTCCTCGAGCCAAACAGAACCAAATTAGCACCGCATGAACCATACCAAGACTAGGGTTTTGAAGAAGGTCCAGTTACCTCTTTAAACCTGTGAAACATCTCGGGATTAGAAGGTGGTGGCGAGGCTCCGTGCGGATCCTCTAAGTGAAGCACGTTCACAATCTTGGCGAAGTAATGCAAGTAAACGACGAGAGCGGTGCCGTGCGCGGCCGCGGCGAGAGATCCCACGATCATCAGGCCCCAATCGAGGCGGTCCGCGCAGGCGAAGAGCCTCGAGAACGGCACGGCGGCGGGGGGCGGCTCCACCTCCTCCGGCTCCTCCATCTCCTCCTCCGGCTCCACCTGGGCTCCGGCGGGGCCCCCGGCCTCCGCGTTCGTGTCGACGTACGGGGAAGGGGACTCCGGCGGCTCGGACACCTCCGAGACCGGAGTCAGCGGCTGGATGTGGGGCGGCGACCAGCCGAACAGGCCTCGCGATATCATCATCTCGTCGCGCGCGCTCCTTGCTCACCCCCCACGAGCTCTCAATTTCACTGTCTCCTCCCCCGACAAAAAAGGAGAAAACCTAGAAGAAAACGTCGCAATCTCTCGCTCTCTCTCTCTCTAGAAAGCTCGTCAGAGAGAGAGTAGAGAGAGGAGCTCTGACGCGAGTGGGATCTGCCGAATACGGAGAAGGCGGAGGGGGAGGAGGAGGCGGAGATTCAGCTTCAGCGACAAAACATTTTCGATTCCCACTCTCCCTGTATTTTCGCTTTATTTTTCGTGCCTCTTTTTTCTTTTTCCTTTTTTCTTTTTTTGCACGAAGAAAAAAGCGAAAATCGGAAAAAGCGAGTCGTCGTCGTTGAGGGCGCGACCGAGTCAAACGAGGCGGAGGGAGGAGGAAAGCTGGACTCACCCGCGGTAGCACCAAAAATGCATTCAGCTTCTCCTTTTTCTTATTTTCTTTACTTTGTTTACTATTTTTCTTTTCGATTTTGCGGTCAAACGCCGCCGAGCATGTGGATGCGGCGTATTGTATTATTCCATATTGCTTCTTTTTTTCCCCTTTTTCAAAATTCAGAAATGATTAAAAAAAAAAAAAAAAACAACGAGTCAGCGACCGGCGTCTCGGGGGGGCATTTCGGGGTTTTCCACGGTGTGTAATGATGGCATGGGGTTAAGTCTTAGGTGTGTGGACAGCTGGACCAACTGAAAAAAGGTTTTTAACCAGAAGGTTTTGCTTTTCTTTCTTTCTTTCTTTTCTTTTTTCTTTTTCCCCCCCTTAATAATGTTCTGGCTGGTCTGGAAAAATCACTTTTTCTTTTCAACTTGCCCACATCCTTGATTTCTTATTTCCTGAAATGTTTATTAGGAATTATCAGTTGCTAATTTAACCAAAAAATAAAAAATGGAACTCAACATATTGGAAGTTTGATTCAGCTTTTGGAGAATACTTTGTCTATGTGTGTGTGTATATATATATGTATACACAGTGTGATATAGGTTAAAGGGTTTTCATACTATTTGCATTTCGTTAAAACACCATTCAGTTCGACCCAAAAAAAAAAAAACCAACTTGGGAGGCACACATGGACATGCAATAAGGAATCTAAAGGGAAAATTAGAACTCACTTATGCATTTGGTTCGGCTTTGAAAATGAGTTTTGGGTATGCAAATCCCTTTAGCCTAAAGGGTTTTAGGGAAATGCAAATGATGTCTGATAAAAAAAATACTTGAAAAGTAACTTTGGGCTCATTATTGTTTGGCCAAAAAAAATTGCAAAGGGGCTTTCCTAAGGTAGTTTTTTTAAAATAAAAAATATTTTAAAAAAGAGGAAAATCAAACCGTAGGGCCAAGGTTGCCGGCGAGCCAGATTTGGCACCAGCAGTCGACAATTGAGGCCGCCAAGGGTCAGGCAACCCCCGGCGAAGGTCGCCTAGGCCGCGCGCCCTCGGTAACGAGGTCTAAGGTCGTCGCCTGGGTCGTGCGGCCCCAACGAGGGTGGCCTGGGGTTGCGCGACCTGGTGATGGTCGCCTGGGCTCGAGCGGCCCTCGTTGGGGGTCATTTGACCCCTAGTGGCCTCGACCGCCGACGCCAGATTTGGCTCATCGATAGCCTTAGCCTTGGGTTTGATTTTCTTTTTTTAAGAAAAAAATATTGTAGCAAAAAAGATGAGGGGCAAAAAATCGAAATTTGAAAGAATAAGTGATGGTAGTTTTGGAAGAAAAAATCCTAACTCAACATTTGGCCAAATGCTGAAAGCTCAAAATTGATTCTTACTAACTTTGAGCTTTCACCCTTCTCAAGGCCAGCTTTCATCTCAAAACTCCTTGGGAATGGTTGCTAGACGTCCCACATTTTCCCTAAGGGGCTTTGGGAAAGCTAAACCAAATGCACATTGAATCAATCAACAAAGTGTCTTCCTTTCTCTTTGAATCTTTTTGGTTCATGGCAATGCGGAAATTTCTAACTTTTCTTTTCTACAAAAAAGAAAGGAAATTTTCTAAATAAGGGCCTGAAGTGCCTTTATTTTCTCAAATAAGGGTCTGAAGTGGACTTTATTTCAAATAAGGGCCTGAAGCGCCCTCTTTGTTTTAAAGAAAGGCCTGGTTGAAGGACATTTTCGTCAATTACTTTTTTTTTAAATTTTTTCCTTTTTTTCCTTTTTCTTTTTTCTATTTTGTCTTTTTCTTTTCTTTTCTCTTTCCTTTTTCTTTTTGCTTTTTCCCTCTCCCCTCTCCCGACCATCGTCGGGCCACAAGTGGAGGTCGCCGACGTCGGGAGGGGCTAGCCCTAGCGAGGGCTACCCTTGTGATGACCCGATTCTCGCTTACCCAATTAACGAGTGAATTGGACTATTTTGGGGGTGAATAATCGAGGAATTGTATTTTTGAGACTTTAGTTAACAGCCCGAAAAATTATTGACGGAAGGACGGGATGTCTTGTATTTAGTTTCGATCCCATAGAGTTAATTATATGAAAAATTAGAGCAATTAGTGGAAATTTCTACTAAGTGGACCGAAGACAAGTGGAATTCGCATGATGGACAAGTGGCCGACCATGCACACGTGTATGGGTGCATGTGTGCCAAGTGGCACCCATGCATATAACCTCCCTAGCACTATAAAAACTCCTCAATTCTCTCCCTCCCACTATTAAAAGCTCCCCCAAGCACCCTCTCTCTCTCTCTCTCTCTCTCTCTCTCTCTCTCTCTCTCTCGTGGACTCTCGTCGTGGCTCTCCCTCTCCCTCTCCCTCTTGTTCTTGCGCCGGCGACACTGCAGCTCGATGTCAATGGTCCACGAGGTTCTTGACCTTAGCTCAGCCCTTCGCCTCGCCCGCTCTCTCTGTCCCCTCTTGGTGACCCCCGCGACGCCAAGGAAGGGGAGGGGGACTCGATCTCGTTCTTGTGGCGATTGATCTCCGTTTTCTTCGACCTTCGACCTAAGGCGAGTAGAACCCTAATCCTTACCACTAGACTTGCTATTGTTCACTATTTGGGCGAGATGGCATAGTTTCGATTGTGGTGTGCCGAATTGGAGTTGTTCTTGCATGGAGGGGAAAACGGCCTTGCATGTCTGATCTGTCGTTTGATTTAGCAACTTTAGGTCTTGCACTACAAAAAAACAAGGTTTTAGCCACGGAAAATTAGCGATGAAAACAAATTCGTCGCTAATTTGCGACGAAAATAGCGATAAAAAATAATTCGTCGCTAATTTGCGACGAAAATAGCCACGAAAATTAATTCGTCGCTAATTTGCGACGAAAATAGCCACGACAAATAATTCGTCGCTAATTTGCGACGAAAATAGCGAGGACAAATAATTCGTCGCTAATTTGCGACGAAAATAGCGATGAAAAGTAATTCGTCGCCAATTTCCGACGAAAATAACGATGAAAAAGAATTAGTGGCTAATTTGCTATGAAAATAACGATGAAACAGAATTCGTCTTTCATTTGCGACGAAAATAGCGATGAAGAATAGTTCGTCGCTAATTTGCGACGAAAACTGTTCGTCGCAAAGTTAATCGTCGCTAAATGCATCGCTAATTAGCGACAAAAAATAATTCGTCGCAAAATTAGCGACGACAATTACCGTTGTCGCTAATTGGCGACGAAAAAAATTCGTCGCAAAATAATTCGTCGCTAATTAGCGATAAAAACAGTCGTCGCAAAATTAGCGATGAAAACAAATGCGTCGCAAAATTAATTTCCATAAACTAATTGCTCGTCGCTAAGTTCGTTGCTCATTAGCCACAAAAACATATGCGTCGCAAAATTAGCGACAACAAATTCTTTCGTGGCTAATTGGTGACAAAAAGTGTTCATTGCAAATCTGTTCATTGCTAAATTCATCGCTAATTGGCGACAGTCACATCGCAAAATTATTCGTCGCAAAATTGATTTTCATCCGCTGTATTGTTAAGGTAATTGTTCGTCGCTAATTTCGTCAGTAATTAGTGACAAACCATCTTCGTCGCAAAATTAGCAATGCGTTAAACTTATCGTCGCTAATTAGCGACAAAAAAAAAAATTCGTCGCAAAATTAGCAATGACAATTACCGTCGTCACAAATTATTCGTCGCTAATTAACGACAAACCATCTTCGTTGCAAAATTAGCAATGTGCTAAATTTGTCTTCGCTAATTAGCGACAAACTATATTTGTCGCTAATTTCGCCGCGGATTACCAACGTTCGTCGCTAATTTTGTCGCTAATGTCACTTTTTTGTCGCTAATTTCGTGGCTGAGTAAAATTTCACCCTTTAAAATCCCATTGCATTCTCTCTCTCCGCACTCTTCTCTTTAGCCCGCTCTCTTCTCTCTTTTGTCTTCTCTATTCTCTCTTCTTATTTGTGTCTTATGGTAATCATAGAATAAATTGTTGTTTATTTCATCATTTTCTTCTACCAATTCCCATAAACTTCATGAATCTTAAGTAATTTTTCTTTTTCTTTTTTAGGTACGTGTTCATTTGAAGGTCTCTCAATCCAAGTGAACGTTGCAATTCTCATCAAATTGTCCACTTTCTACTACAAAGATTTTAGTCAAATACTTGGGTACGGAAGTACACATAAGTGGACTTTCCAACTGTTATTGAAAACCTCATGGCACAATTATTGCGTACAGAAGTGCACATAAGTGGACTAAACGCAGCATATTTTGGGATTTACCATATTGGAAGACCCATCTTATTCATCATAATCTTGACGTCATGCACGTAGAAAAGAATATTTTCGACAATGTCATAAATACTGTGATGGATGTCACTGGAAAAATAAAAGACAACTTGAATGCAAGAAAAGATATGACAGATATTTGTGATCGGCCAATACTAGATGTGGATGCAAGCAGTAGGGGACCTAAACCAAAAGCAGTTTATACATTGGACAAGGAGTAGAGACGGGTTGTTTGTCAATGGTTGAAATGCAAAAGATGATTTTTATGGCTTGTTGAATGAAATCATAGAGATAGAGTACCTTGGATGCAAGATGATTTGTATTCGTTGAATTGTAAATATAATAGGCCGTCGCTAATGTCGTCACTAATTGGCGACAAACTATATTCGTCGCAAAATATCATCCCCGAATTGTTAAGCTAATAGTTCGTCGCTAATTAGTGACAAAGAAACTTCGTCGCAAAATTAGTGACGTGGTTGTCGCTAAATTTGTCGCTAATTAGCGACAAATACGGTTCGTCGCAAAATTAGCAACTCGCAAAATTATTCGTCGGTAATTAGCGATAAAAGCAGTTCGTCGCAACATTAATTTTCACCCGCGGAATTTTTAAGCTAATAGTTCGTCGCTAATTAGCGACCAAACAACTTCGTCACAAAATTGGCAATGCGTTAAATCTGTCGTCGCTAAATTCGTCGCTAATTAGCGACAACAAATGTTCGTCGCAAAATTAGCGACAAAAACTTCCGTCGTCGCTAATTGGCGATGGAGATCGTTGGTCACAAAATTATTCGTCGCTAAATTTGTTCTTCACCAATTTCGTCGCTACTTAGCGACAAACCGTCTTCATCACAAAATTAGCAATGCATGAAATTTTTCATCGCTAAATTCGTCGCTAATTCAAATTAGCGACGAATTTAGTTCCTTCGTCGCAAATTGGCGATGGAGACCGTTTGTCGCAAAATTATTCGTCGCTAAAGTCATCGCTAATTAGCGACAAAAACCATTTGTCGCTAATTAGCGACAAAAACCATTTGTCGCTAATTTCGTTTCTAATTAGCGACAAATCATCTTTCGTCGCTAAATTAGTCGCTAAATAGCGACAAAATAAATTCGTTGCAAAATTAGCAACGAATTTAATTCCTTCGTCTCAAATTGGCGATGGAGACTGTTCGTCGCTAAATTATTCGTCGCTAATTAGCGACAAAAAATGTTCGTCGCTAAATTTTTCATCGCCAATTTCGTCGCTAATTAGCGACAAATAGTCTTTCGTCGCTAAATTCATCGCTAAATAGCGACAAAACAAATTCGTTGCAAAGTTAGCGACGAATTTAGTTCCTTCGTCGCTAATTGGCAGCGACAACAGATGTGCGTCGCAAATTTTGATCCGCTGCTGTTAAGGCCGAAAGAAAGAAATACACAACCTAATTGCCTCTGCTCTCTATTTTTCTCCTCCACCTCTCTGTTCGCTTCTTCTCCTCCACCTCTCTGTTCGCGTCTTTGCGCTCTGTCACCGTCTGTCTCGTCCGCTCGACGAGTCATCTATCTCCTCCGCTCGCCGCCTCGCGACTATCGGCCTCTTCTTACTTCGTCTCAGCTGGCCTCACCTCGCTCGCATCTCCGTCTCCTCTCCTCGGCGCATCGCGGCTCTCCACTCATTTTGCCCTCTCGCTAGCCTCGCCTCAGCTTGCCCTCTCGCTCGCCTCGCCTCAGCTCGGCTCAGCTTCTGTGGTAAAAACTTGTACATTATATTTCGATATCCCTTAAGGAGGTCGATCAGTTCATGGTAATAGTTTCATGTTTTTTGGGGGTTCTTGTTCTTTTGGTCGATTATCACAAAGTTTTCGGTGGAATGATTCTTGATTTTTTGGTTTCTCTTATGGAATTCTGGAAGTGGGTCTTTGTTAGTTTCTGATAAGTTTGTCATGGTCGGTCAATGCGATTCAGTACTTCAACCTGGTGCTTCAGTTTAACTGGTAATTTTTGGCTTGTCGGGGGCATGTAACGACGGTTAAATTTCGAAACTTTCCTCTTTGTTTCGTTTTCTTTTGCAGTATCTAGGCTTGTATTTGAACGGGAAGAATTTCTTGTAGAAATGTTTTTGTGGGTTCGGCGTGTTTGTGAGAAAGATCGGAACTTGACTTCGATTTTGCTTTCATATAATTAGCTGATAGTCCATTGAATCAGAACACGGTGGACAGTGTTGTAACACAAACTGCTGTCTCCTAGCACATGACTCCCCTTGTATGGTCTCGTACATGGTATCTCCTAGATTTTCCTAGCACAGAAACCAGCTTCAAGATCCTTCTGTCAGCTAATTTTTAATTGTTCTCCAAAAGAAGGATAAATATCTTATTGTAATTAAAATTGCCTGAAAAAACTGACAGACAGCGCATTTCATTAACTCGAAGAGAGATGTCTTTTTGTGCTTCACTGTCCAAAATTACTCCAATGAGCATTTGAAGCTCCTTCAATTGCTTCCTAGGTCAACAGTGACATATGTCCCTCGTTATAGAGTTTCCTGCAAATGAATAACTGGGATGATTGTCATGAAAACTTTCGGTGCAATAGTATCTGCCAGATGGCTTCCTTGAATCTTATATCACTTAGGTTAATAAACTAGAAGAACTACAGTCAAATCTGCAGAACTTTATTCATCTTTTGAGATGACAGAACATATGTCATGTATGCTCATCTGTGCACTGACATCTTCTGTGATTTGTTGATCAGCACCAAAGTGCAGAATTTTATAAAATAAACTACCATGCATGAAGAAATTTCTGCTGTCATGACTGCTATGCAGTTTTACATTGTATAGCTGATACATTTTGCTAAATAAATTTAAGTACCTTGATTTTTTCTGACAGTGTGCCTAAGTTTTTGTGATAAGCTACAAATGTGATTGCGTCCAGTTGCTTTAGAATCGTTGTTTCGTTTACTGTTTACCATTTTGCAGAGGCCTAGGCCCTTGGGATCCAGATCTTTTCCGCAGATACACGAGTGCTAGAGCTAGCGGGGAACTTCGCTTGAAACGAAATGGTAAGCTTCATGATGTACGTCATTATGTGTCCTTAATACATGTTCATATTTTTTAAGATATTTGTCTAACCTTCCTACTTGTCAGTATAAACGTGGAGGTCACATGCATGGTGCAGTTTCACAAAGAAGGCCAGCCCCTTCCCCTTCCCCGTCCCCGTCCGTTTCCTCTTCCCCTTCCCCTTCCCTAAACCGTCAACAACTACATGCTGATGGACATCAATATTGACCTTCGGCTGTTCTCATAACAAGTTTGAGAGACTAGAACCTTTATTGTCATGTTAACATCAATCGTTGCCTTCATATGCCATCCGCTAGTTCAAGTTAGTTAAAGGTATCCATCGTTGTACAATGAAGTTTTTGAGCTAATTAACAGTTAAAGCACCTGCAGTTGATCTCCTGCAGGTAGATGGAGCTACCAGTACCAATGATACTGTCATTGCTTTGGCTAGTGGCTTATCTGGATCAAACAGGATATCTTCTTTGGATAGCGACGAGGCAATGCAACTTCAAGCATGCCTTGATGGGGTAAGATCGGGGCAACTTTTTCTGTGGCTTATTTCTAGTGCACTTCTCGAGGATTTTGACTATTAATAGCACGCTATTTAATATGCATCTTCTCCTCTCATTTGCTCAGATTCTCAAACTCCATAGTCTATAAAGGTGTATGCTTATTTGAAATGCACTTTAGTTTGTAAAATTCCACGAAGTATGGGGATACATGTCCAGATTGATTAAATACTAGATCTGAATGCCACAATTTTTCAGAAATATTAACAAAATATGGCATTATAAAAGGCTTAAAAGCAAACACAGCAAGCATAATGAAAAGATGTTCTGTATGATGCAATTTGCATTGTTTAGATGCTCATTATAGTCTTTATTCGTTATTTTTTTTATTGTGAATTTGTTACTGATGATTTACACATTATTTTCAGGTGATGCAAGGTCTTGCTAAATCAATAGCATGGGATGGAGAAGGAGCGACATGCTTAATTGAGGTTCGCACGTTATATTTCCCAAGTAGCACTCTGAAATTTATCTTTTGAAACATCTTTTTAGGGTGGCAGGGAAGAAATCAGGGCATTATTTTCATGTTTTGTGATTGGAGATGGTCTTAAGCTACACCGTAATCTACAGTGGCTGAGATGCTCTCAGATAGTCTCTTACTGATTAAGGAATTATTCTATTATTCAAAGAAAAATAAGGGGCAAAAATAAGGATTCATGCCCAGTCCTTGATGAAGCTTAAACATATTAGTTCTCGATAAATCTGCATGTGCTCTTTGTTTCTGGAAATCATGGTCTGATGGCTGATCTTAACTTGTTTTGTCCTTTGGAGACTTATTCATTTATTAAATGGCAACCCAATATTTAATGCTGTCTGATCTTTTCTGTAAGGACTACCTTTCAAGTGCTGGTCCAATGCGAACCATATCTGGATTGCTGCTATCAAGACTTCTGACGCGTTCAGACATGCCAAAAGCATTTATCAGGTTACTCTCTGTGGTAATTCCTCTACTTCCTAAATGGAATTTCCTTTTCGTTTTTTTCCCTATTTTTCTTTTGCAAAGTATTTTTGGAAGTGGAATTGCTTGAGGAAGTCTCTTCCCAGGTGCTTCCGTTCAAAATTGTCTCAATGTCCATTGATATGTCAAACTTCAATTTTAAGTGATTTGGCTCAAAGATATCTCGTTTTTCTGTTTTGTGTTATTTGTGTCTGTCAGTTTATAGGCCCCATGCTTATTTTCTTTCCATGTTCACCTTCAGATTTATTGACTGGGCACATGAAGTTCTCTCTTCCAGTGAAGATGATGTCATGGCCCCGGAGTTGTTTCTTCAGAAATTCTGGTGTCGTCTGCTAGAGATGGCGTTGTTGCCGTATATAAGAATCTTTTAACCCTCCAAGCTATCAATTTTCCTCTCCTGCAGATAGTGTTCGTGTCATTTTCTGGTCAGTTGTAATGACTTGATAGGATGGAATAATAATGTGGACTGCTGCATGGTTGTTAAAAGCCTGATTGTGTTTTATTTTTATACTTCAAGTGGACTACTAAGTCTTTCTTTTCAGTAACTTCCTTTGATGTTCGAAGGTTATCTTGGTTAATTTTTAATAAGATAGTTGGCTTGTTTTTGCAGTTTTGACGACACCATGTGTAGCGAGTGGGGACAATTTTGAGAAGATTTCTCATGTGTTCCACAATAACCCTGTTTCAAAGATGCGACTTTTAGAAAGATTTTGAAATGGGTCTAGTTCAGGACATTCTCTGATCGTTTGCTAAATCTGTGGGAAAAAAAGAGAATGGTAGATGAATGTATTTTGTTTGCATATTATTATAATATTTAGATCTTGCTTTATCAATGTTAAATACAAATTCTAGAAATTAATTTTGCTTTTAATTAGATTTAAAATTGAAAATTAAAAGAAATTATTTTATCACACGATAACAAATTATAAAAGTTCGCTGCAAAATTCGGCCCACGCCTGGTCGTTGCAAATTTCATCGCTGAGCAATATTCGTTGCTAAAAAATTAATAAAAGTTTGTCGCTAAATTTGTCGCTAAATTTATCCCTTAAAAATGTTTGTGGCAAAAAAAAAAATTCGTCGCTAAATTTTCTCATGTTGAATTGGTGCTATTTTTGTCGCAACGTATTTTAGCAACGAAAGTTACACCTATTCGTCGTTAAATTTTGCGACGAGGATTTGGCGACGATCTTTTCCACGACACTCTTCGTGGCAAATTAGCGACGAATTTTAAATTTTCGTCGCAAAATATTTTGACGTAGTGTTGGCGACGAAGCCCTTTTCGTTGCTATTTTCGTCGCATCCGGATTTAGCCACGAAAGATTTTGTGGCAAATTCGTCGCTAATTAGCGATGAAATTGGTTGCGAAAATATTTGTCGCTAATCGGCGATGACTTTTGCAACTAATAATATTCGTGGCAAATTAGCGACGAATATTGCAACGAATAGAGTTCGTGGCAAATTAGCGACGAATATTGCAACGGACAAAGTTCGTGGCAAATTAGCGATGAATATTGCAACGAATAACGTTCGTGGCAAATTAGCGACGAGTATTGCGACGAATAATGTTCGTGGCAAATTAGCGACGAAAATCCAAATTTTTCGTCGCTAAATTTTGCGACGCCGAATTAGCGACGAATTTTTTGTTGTTGCAATTTTCGTCGCAACATCAATTAGCGACGAATTTTGCCAAAATTTTCGTGGCAAATTCCGTGGCTAAAACCTTGTTTTTTTGTAGTGTTGGGTAACTAGAATATATGCCCTAATCGTCTCATGTAACTTTGGGTCAGCCCGAATTGAAGTTGAAGCCATAGGGGTGTTTGGCTGTGGACTTTTGGGGAATGTTCTATGGAGCTTTGTGCTTGCATGTTAAATTCAACTAACAATCTTGTATCTTGAGACTCCGGGTAGCCGTAATTTATAGGCTAATCGTTGTGGTTGTCGTCGAAGTAATGTGAATCGGAGGTGGAGCCAAGTAGGGGCGGTCGGCCATGAGCCTTGGAAACTATTCGAGGTGTTTGTGGTTTACGTTGTCGTGTTTGATTGACATTTTGGCATTCTGTGATAATGGGCAGCTAGATTATACCATTGGGCGAACTTGCGAGTATACGGTAATGACGATTTTGCCTTGTGTGCTTTGTTGCTTGCTGTTGCGAATTTTCTGTCTGAGGAAGTGATAATAGATGGTTTAGTCGTTTGGGTTAGTATTCCTACTTGCTGAGCTTTTAGCTCACCCCCGTTGAATGAACTGTTTTTCAGATTATCTAGCTAGTAAGGATGGCAGTGAAGAGTAGCGGATACGCTATGGTGGTGGTGCTGGATAATAATGGGGATTATAGCTCAAGGGGACTTACTTTTGTATAATCACAGTCGTCTTTTGAAATGGATAATGTGTGTGTATATATAAGGAAAATCAGTTGACCGTGATATCGGGTGTACTTGTTATGTTTTAATGAATGTGTTTATTATAGGTTAGATAAACCTATGTTGGCCATACCCTGCAGGCACGCGTGGTATGTTTGTTGGTTTGAATTGTATGGCCTAACGTGTTATATATATTACACTTCCGCATGCGCCATATATTATATGTAATATCAGATTAAAGAAGAACGCGAATAGGTGGCGCCTTGGGATGTCACAACCCTTGCCCGACGCCGGCCTAGGCGAGGCCAGCCTCGCCACTCCGCTCCCTCGTCTGCTTCACTGCCTCTGCTCGGTTCCTCATGTGCTTCCCCGAATGCTCCGCTCCCTCATCTGCTTCCCGGAGCCTCGTGCATAGAAAAATTGAAAATTTTGAAGAAAACATTGATCAAAAGAAGCTGGAGGTGTGTGCTTTTCACTCACAAGCCCAGATTACAGCTTAACTGAAGCTGGGTGAGTTAAAAGATCAAAAGGGGTCCTCTGGTTTCTTCTTCGTTATTGCAAAAGCTTTTTTAACTTGGGCAAGGAGCTGTGTCTGAGAGTGAACTGGGGAGAGAGAGAGAGAGGCTTGGCTTTGGGGCTTGCAATTCATGCTTGATTTGACCAAAACAAAAAAATCATGCTTGTGCCAGATCCAGCGGGGCTGGCGAGGCCACACGAGGGCGAGGGCGAGGGTTTGGTCAATGTTCGATTGGAGTTATGTGCAAGTGCAGGGCTGTGGTGAGCCACTGAAGCAGAACATGCGCGCGAGAGAGAAGAGATGGGTTTTGTGGACGGTGCGAACAATAGAGAGAAAGGAAGGCGAACGTCGGCCCAGGCGATGCCCTCGCCTGGGCTAGGCGGGCGACCCTCGCCCGACACCGGTGACCTCCGCCGGCGGCCTGGCGATGGCTGGGGGAGGGGAAGGGTAGAAAGCAAAAAGAAAAAGAAAAAAATTAAAAAAATTAAAAAAATAAATGACGAAAATACCCTTCAATCAGGCCCTTCTTTGAAATAATTAGGGCACTTCAGGCCCTTATTTGAATAAGGTCTACTTTAAACCCTTATTTGAGAAAATAAAGACACTTCAGACCTTTATTTGGAATTTTTCCAAAAAGAAAGACTTGTTGCTGCAGTTAATAGGATGACACCTGATAAAAAAATTATTGGAACTCAAAAATAAAGTCTGATCAATTAAGTATATATAATTCTTTCAAGTGTGAATTGGTTTAAGTAAGATAGATATGCTAATGTGAAGTAAGCAAATTCATTTCCAAAGGGCGGCACTATTTCCACGCCTATATGACTAAATCACTCAATTTTCACCAAAAAGATAAATTCGCTCCCAATCATTCAATAATTCATTAAAGCGGTAGTCCTAATATTATTTATTTTCCTTCTTTTTTAGTTTTTCTATTTTTATGTAGGATCTAGTTGTCATAATTAAAATTTTCACATGTTTTCTTCTACTATTAGAGTCAACATCCGTAGAAATTAGTTTTGTTGAAAAAACAAAACTCTTTGTTACATTCTCCAATGTAGAACTTTAAAAAATCAGATTTAATTAAATCAAAGCGTTGCTTATAATAAGATTTTTATTTTAAATGCCAATGAAACCTCATCATTTTGGATGGACAAAAATTAATGTCATCCAGATGTTTATGAAAAAATAGTTAGCATTTTCACATCGATGTTTTTAGTATATTTCTCGTTACTCCTACAACGTCTTACATGCTTTGTGGAAAAATATTTCGACAACAGTAACGTCAAAAGACAAATTCTTTGACGTAGTAAATTAAGAGAGTTGATATATATTTTTTTCTTGGAAATTTCTCTTTTCGACAAAACTTATTTCTAAGGAAGTAAAACCTAAAAACGAAAAATAAAGCATAGTGGATTTCTTTTTGTATGACAAACATAGTGCCTTTAATATACATGGGGTATCCACAATATAGAAAAGTAAAACATATGAAATGCTTAATTAGGATAACTAGATCCTAAATAGAAATAAAAATAGATAAATACAAGAAGAAATGGGGCCTCCGCTACAAATTGCAATTAATTGGTCGAAGACAATTTTCTTTTATTAGTGAGAATTATGGTGAATTTAGTGATATAGTGGGCGGAAATAGTGCCGCCCTTTTTAAATTGCTTTCTTTTGAGCCTAATCTTTTTTTATTGCTTTAGAGTTATATGTTACTGATTAAAAGTAACTAATATTGACTTTAACTAGAAGTAACAATGTACTTCTTAATTATTTATCCTTGGTTTAGTTTACGTATGTCTAGGGATATGAAGATTTATGATTTTATTTATTATTCTGTCTCGTGCATCGCACGTGTTAAATTCTAGTGTATCATAAACTACTCTAAATTCTTCTTATAATTGGTGAAAATAATATGTCACGTTTCTTCCGTTCCATGAGCTATTCTGCTCAACTTTGTTACTCTTAACAAAAATACTTTCCCGTTGATCAAATTTATTTTTCACTTCAAATTGTGGATTTCTTCGCAAATGCCATCCAGTAGCAAACCTAGACATTATATAATCTTAAAGACAGCTGCTTTTTTCGAAAAAAAGAGGAAAAAAAGCAAGTGTCATCTTAGGCTCCGTTTGTTTCGTGAAAAACGTAACATCGTTATAAAAATATTTTTCAGAGAGTCATTTTCCAAAAATATAACAATAATTTCCTACGTTTGGCTGAGATCTAAAAATAAATTGGAAAATTTTTTATGTCATTTGGTAAGAAAAATCTCATTTGATTTTCTACGTTGTAGTTTCGTCGAAAATTGCAGATGTGGACTCGGCCATGCAGTAGTCCTACGTGGCATGGTCGGCGCTAACGTGGACATTTTTTACAATTTTAGAAAAAAAATTCCGAATATAGGAATTTTGTAATAATTTTAATTTTTTTTATTTTATATTCTTTTCTTCTTCTTTTTTGTCTCTTCTTTTGTTTTCTTTTCTTTCTACCTTTGCCGGTCGCCAACCATGGCGACGGCCGGCGACCAACCATAGGCGAGGCATGAGCTAGCTCGTGGCCAGCGAAAGAAAAGAAGAAAACATTAATTAAAAAGAAAATGAAAGCGAATGGAGGAAAGATGAGGGGAAAGTTTTCCTCTTCCAAAAAAAAAGAAATTATTTCTCCAATTTTGAATGTGTTCTTTTGATGGATGGAAAATATTTTCCTTGACTAGTTTATTTTCCGTGAACCAAACGTTGGAAAATTCGAAAAACTTGTTTCTGAAAATTATTTTTCGTGAAACAAACGGAGTCTTAAAAGCTTAGGATTTTACAATGGATTCATTCTTCTTTTTTGTTGGAGGTATTAAGATTAGATTCATGGATTTACAGATGTTGGCATAAAACTAAATGTGTACTTCCATCTATATACCTTGTAGTTCAAATGACGCTAAATGGTAAGGCATTTTCCATTTCCTTACGAATTTCTATAATGGAAATAACGAGACCTCCGATTATAACTCTTTTGGGTTGTAACATACTATCGCGACCTAAAAATTAGGCTAATGGATTACCAAGTTAATTAAATTAACTAACTTAGTTCGAGTTCTCCCAAACTCTATCAATTCGCAACTTAGGTTCAAATAATTAACATGCAAAAGGTTTTAGATTCTGAGCCGCCACTAATCAATTTATGGTAGGTTGATTAGACACCTAAATAAAGTATCAAGAGAATACTTTATATCTACGAACCAGAGATTAATGAATTCGGAGACTTAGTTATGCTAATATTTCTATTAACGCCCTTTCGGCACCTTTCATTTTATGAAAACATATAATCAAGCCGCTTTAATTGATTTTAACCTAAGTCACTAGCATAGTGTGACATCCTCAAAATCGACCATATTCAGGATATAATGAAATGATGATTTTAATTGATGCACTGTTAGTAATTCTCGCTCTGAATTAATCACTCATGAGAGACTAACCGAAAGGGAAAAGCTATTAAGGAATTAGGTATGCACGACCTGAGAACTTAACCATGGATTGATAAATCGACCATAAGTATTGACGAAGGATAATTGTGAGCCATTATTGACTGATCAAGGAACGATTATAGAATGTTTCATCAATAGTATACAATCGGATCGCGGGTGATTTCGCTTGACCATTGTATGAATTGCGAACGACCCTAAACCAATTCCTAATGATCGTGTACATCGGAACTAGTGATTGACTCCTCGCAATTACATAACAACCAAGGTCATCCATGGCTCGAGAAAGCTTAAACGTGGATTAATGTCGAATCAACCACGGGTCGAATACGCGTAACTCCTAAAAGCCGCCCGTTAGCTCGAGATATACTAAAGTCGCAATAGATCAATTTTGACCATGAATTAGAATCCGAATTTGGGTATCGAACCTTCGAGGATCTCAAGACTAAACTATTGGACGTCGCCTCATTGATCTACCTATTTATTGGTTTGCTCGAACTCTCGAAAAAAGAGTTATCGGGCCGAGATTTGGAATCCACGAGGTAGTGGGTCGGCGAAGGCACATTGGGCCTCAAGCCGAATGTGGTTTGGCCATCTTGGGCCCAAGACAAGTCCAAGTGGGCCCAATTAAACCCACTTAACCCAATTGAGCCCAATGAGCTTTTCTAGCCAAATCCCTATCTTTTTGAGCCCAAATTCGATTTATACGAACCCGTACAAAATTTTGGCCCATATACGCGTATAGTATTTTATACTTTGTGAAATTATCAAAATGCCCTTCTTGTATTAATGACCATGAGACAAAGGACTTAATGGATAAAGACTTTAGGGGAAGCCTCATGATGAATGGAGACTTTGGGGCAAGCATTGATGAGGGGAAAAGATCTTGAAACTTGGCTTGTTCAAGAAGCTTGCTAGAGTTGATATCTCTCACTTGGACTCACTTTCTCTCTCTTCTCCCTCCCAAAATCGGCCACCTCTCTCTCCCTCATCTCTCTCTCTCTCTCTCTCTCTCTCTCTCTCTCTCTCTCTCTCTCTCTCTCTCTCAACCAGCCACACCGACGCCACCTCAGCCCCTCTCTAGCTGTTGGTTTGCCGGCCAAAACCACCACCGAGCGCCACCGTGACCTCCCGTCACCGTGTGCTACCCATTCGAGCCATTTCTACCGTCGATCCGAGCCCCACCGAGCAAGACCATCCTCACTGGTTCTGTTTTGCTGCTGTCTAGCCGTCCGCCGTCATTCCATGTCGTTTCCAAACCGAGCCACGCATAGCCCTAGCCGCCGCCGTCGTGCCCGTGTCTTCGAAATCGTTACCGGGTGAGTTTTCGCCCTAATCCCTTGATTAGTATGTTAAACTTGATTAGGATGAGATTAGATTAGGCTAAGTATGCTTAGTGCTAATTAATTAAGGGTTAGTTGATAAGTTATCTTGATAAATGATAAGTGAACTAGATAGGTTATCAAGAAATGCGATAAGCTATCGGCAATTTATGCTATAAGCTATTAGTTGCTAGCGCTAAGCTATCGTCATTTAGGTGATAAGCTATCGAGGATTTGATGATAAGCTATCGGTATTTGAGTGATAAGCTATCACACTTAGGGGACAAGCTATCACTGATTAGTGATAAGTTATCGCTATTTAGGCTATAAGCTATCGGATTATTTTATCTATATTTTGTGTAGTTTTAATACTAATTTATGATTGCATTATGCTTGAATTGTGATGCCTACGTTGGAAATCGCCGTATAAATTGGCTTGTATAGCTAAATAGATTGAACGGCTATTTTCAAGGAAAGAATTGTGGACACCTAAATAGTAAACCCCGAGGTGCCGGCTTTATATGTCAATTTTTATGAGTTAAGTAGGGCAAGAATGTTTGGATAGGGAAGTACGCTAAGTTTGATGATTTAATTATGTATATGTGATCACGTGTGATTTATTTACTGCATTTTGGCATGAGAGTTGCATTAATTTGAGAAATGCCCGGATAAGCCGGAAGACCCCCGTTTGAAGACGAGCATTCCCTCAATCGGCCGTAATGGATTGAATGGATAAATGCCCGGATAAGCAGGAAGACCCCCGTATGAAGACGGGCGTGCCTCGATCGGCCGTAATGGATCAAATAGATAAATGCCCTGATGAGCCGAAAGACCCCCGTTGGAAGATGGGCGTGCCCTTGATCGGCCGTAATTGATAGAATAGATAAATGCCCGGTTGAGCCGGAGGACCCCCGTGTGAGGACGGGCGTGCCTGAGTGGCCGTGATAATTAGAATGCGCTTGAATGCACTATGAATGAGAATGTCGACAGGCGTTTTGATTATGTTATTTACTTATTGCATTATATTGATTATGGTGGTTTATAATGAGCAAGGCGTGTGCCAAGGCAAGGTAAGGTTGCCTATGAATGTGTGATGGCATGTTTGTGCGTACCGTACTGTATTGCATCTATTAGGTGCATCCGAGCCGAGCATCTATTAGGTGCATACAGTACTGTACTGTATCGGTTTTTTTAATGAAAAGGAACCTATGTGCTATGCATGAAATTATTCTAAAATGCAACCTAACCTAAGAATGGATGAAATTAAACTAAACTACATGACTATCCTAATGACATACAATTAAATAAAACCTACGTACAAAGTTATGCTATGGTTAATTAAATCCATTCGAATTAATTAATTAACCTAAGCACACGATTCTAAATGCAATGCAAGACCTAGCATGCAAGCTATATGATGATTTAACTACGCATGTAATTTTAAATGACATGGAAAAGATGAAATATGATGCATGATGACATAGTAAGAACGAATTTTTTGAAATTTTTGGATTAATTTATGACCTAAAATAGAACTATGCCAAAATAAAGTTTATCTTGCATATTTTAGGGTTGGAATTAGCCTAAATCCTAACCTATTAAAGATAGATTATTTTAGGCATGAAATTCTGTTTAGAAATGCAATTTCTATCCTAGAATGCAATCTAACCTGATTTAATTAAACATGCAAATTTAATCTACATGATTCTAATTTAAGATGCAATCTAATCTAGATATGTAAAGTCAATATCTTTTAGAATTTTTTTTTAAAATATATCGTGAAAGACATTATATTCTAAAAGATATGATATCAATCAATCAATTCAAATTAGGAAAGTGCATAATAGAATAAATCGCCATTTTTAATTTTGATCATAATTTATAATCTTACATATTAACTTATCAAATTCAAACCTCGTCTAATTAAATTTTCTATCTATAATCTTGTAGATAGACCAATTTAATCATATGGCTGGTTGCGGATTAGGAAATTCCTAATCAAATCTGCATATTAGACAATATATGATAATCTAATATAGGCAATGAATGCTATGCAAGCATCCAAGATATTTAGAATATTCTTAGATAGGAAAATTACCTTGTCTTGAAGATCAACTTCCCTATTTTGAACCTGATCGACTCACGGATCACGTGTGATGGAGGGCTCAAGTTCGGCAGGTTTTGATGGTGCACGACCTGTGTTTTCTATGGTGGTAAACAGCAGTGATAGAGAGCCTTCTAGCCACTGAAATAGCAAAGGTAGTTTCGATTGTCCCTTTGATCAGCAACAATCGGTGTAGCAACGACAGTCAGCGCAAAGGAATAGTAACAATAGCAGAAAACAGCACCCGGGCAGCAGTAAAAACTAGTTTGATCCTTGCAAAAACCAGCACCAAATAGTAGCAGGGCCTGCATCGATCAATAGCAGTAGAGACTAGGACCTGAGCAGCAGCAGAACCAGGCTGAGGTGAAACCAAGCAGAAGCAATGGCTGGTGTTGGGATTTGCTCGCTGTTTCAACAAGCTCGGGACTCTTGGATCAGCAACTTCGGCCTTGGTTAGAACCAACAGCGGTAGTGAGCAAGCAGAAGTAACTGCAAAGGCAGTAGCAGTTCGTCCGAGAAGGGGGAGTCTCGGCCGTGAGAGGGGTTCTCGGCCTGGACTATTGCTCTCTCCTTTTGCCCTTTTTTTTGTAGGTGTTTTCTTAATCTTCTGAGAAATAATGGATATCCTAAACCCTAGACATAACGATGTATACATAAGCAAAGTCGTTGCAAGTCGGGGGTCTGAACTTTTTTTATTTTTTGCAAAATATACCCAAGATCGATTTAAAATAAGTCTTGAAGGGCCAAATTGCATGAATTTGAGTCTTAAACCCATGGAGAATTTCGGCCAAGCCTAGTGAATGGGCTAGTTGAAATTTCTCTCGCGCGATGTGGGTTCACTTGTGTTTTTTCAGGCTTAATCAGGCTTATTCTATTTAATTAAGCTTTAAATCGAAGGCCTTTTTTCGATTAAGTAATCTTGAATGAGCCTAATTAAATCCATAATAGGCCCTAAAACACTTAGAAATTTTGGCACATACGGTCCTTCTGTCGACCGAAATCTCTAGACGAGTTATGGTCCGTCTGCTCGTCAATTTTTAATTCCTTTCTTGCCGTCGATCCAATTAAATGCAAATGTAAGAATGCTAAAATAAAAAATATAACAAAATGAAGCCTATACGAAAAATAATTTAATTATTTTTTGCTAGAGACTAAGATTAGTCTCTAATTTTTTTATGCAGATTATGATACAAAAAAATTTAGGTGTCAATAGCTGCCCCTCTTTAAGTGGAGGCTCGCAAAAGTTTCGCTCAGAGACTCAGACCTAAATTTTGACCATGCAATGCATGACATTTTTTTGGGATTGCTAGTGTTATACCTCGATCTTCGGGCACGCAACAATAGCAAACACCTTGAGTCATTTAAGGGTGACGTCCCAGGCACGTCATCGACCCATTCATTTTACCTTTAAATTAAGCGCATGCGGGAAGGAATAACTTCCCCAGACAAATATAAAAATAAGGATAGTCAGAAGGATGCCAGCAACCAGCAATAAGCAACCAACAAAAAGCTCATTTTATTTATATATATCGTTAACTCTGGGGAACGAAACATCTACAAGCCCAACCTCAGGACTGCTTCCTATGACCGCCAAAAAGGTACTGGGTCAGGATTGGGGTTAATGCTACTCCAAGCTACTTAAAAGGAGATCTACTCCCACGTTTACCTCAGAGTGCTCTCCATCGCTAGGGTCCTGAAAAATGGTTAGCAACAACGGGTGAGATATAAAATCTCCATGAGTTAACGACAAAGTACGAGCATGGCATTGATTCGCGCAGGGAGGCCTATACATACAGGATATGTCGATAATAGATCAATAGCGTGCGACTCTCACAACGCTCTAGCTACCAAATGATTAGGTACATATCTCAACAGTCAATCATCATTCACATGTAAGCTTGCCTTGCCTTGCCTTGGCCCATACAGTATAGTAATCAACATGGCATTCCAACTACACATAAAACCAAGGCACACAACCAGAATACTTATCGCAATCTCTCATGCACAATGCATCACGTGTGTTACGGTTATTAACGAGAGCTACACCACTCTCCATCACAGCACAACCCCTTGGTACCCCCGGGACGGTTAAGTGCTCTTACGGCATGACTGGGCGTTGTCCCGCTCTGTTGGCGACGGCAATTGGCAGCCTCTCAAGCTTTCCCAAGATAGACATACCAGGCTTTCCGATAAGGAACTTCGGTCCGTCACAAGCTGCGACCGGCATTCGATCAGTAGTATGATTCTGAAGTCCATCGGCACGGACTGTCAGGCAATCAATAAGTCGTGTGATTCCGAACTTTCGTCGACACGGACTTATTAGGCAACGGACCCAAGCCATCAAGGGTACCGCCAACGTCCCCAAGTACTTAAGGACGACGTTTTTCCATCGTGTGACCACACAAGCACGCCAGGCAATCAAGCCGGTTCTTATCTTCACATTTAGTCCGATGCAACCATAGTCGTGCTCAAAACTCGGCTTTATGCCTTTTTTCATGCTCAAAAGACGCAAACAAAAAGTCACATGTGATCACACGAACATTCATTTTTCGTTAAACATGGTACTCTAGTATGGGTGATCACTTATAAGATCAATACATATACAATCAAGGCACTCAGCAATCACCAAATCGGCACCCAATAAAAATTAATTAATAAAATTTAATTATCCGGACCAATGTTAATTAGCCTAACTGTAATTAATTAACCTAATTATAATTAATTAAGTCCATCTTAATTAATTAACCCCGACCTTAATTAATTAACTCTACTCTAGTTAATTAGCCCAATAATAATTAATTAAGCCAACCTCAATTAATTAACCCGATCACGGTTAACTAGAGTAACTACAGTTAATTAAAGTAACTATAGTTAATTAATCTAACCATGATTAATCAAAAAGTAACTATAGTTAATATAAAGTAACTACGTTAAAATAAAGTAACTGCGGTTAAAATAAAGTAACTACGGTTAATTAACCCAACTACGGTCAATTAACCCAACCACAGTTAACTAACCTAACCAAGGTTAATTAACATAAACTAATCATAATTAACCTAATCTAACCACAATCAACACTAATTAACCACAATTAACACTAATCTAATCTAACCCTAAACGCAATTAACAACCTAATCAGAGATTAGGGGTTAACTCATAAACAACGGTCCGACGGCAACGATGGCGGTGGTGGCGACCGACACGGCAACATGACAACTAGCGGCGGCGATGGTGGCACTGCTCGCGGCGGGCTCAGCTGGGTGGGGTGGTGGGTGGCGCTTGGCTTGCGGGGGCTGGGCTGGATGAGGCTTGGCGGTGGCTCGGGGCAGCGAGTGGCGGAGAAGGGCGCGCGGGTCGGCGGTGGTCCGGGAGATGGGCGGCGAGCGGTTACGGCGGCGAGGTGGTTCACGGGGGCAACGGGGGGTCCGCTCGGGGTCCCGGGTGGCTCGGCTGGCATGACGAGGGGCTGGGGGGGCGCGGGTCAGAGGATCTCGGGCGGAGGAGGGTCGGGCTCAGGCTGGCGGGGGCTCGCAGAGTTGGACGGCGGCACGGCACGAGGGCGGCGGCGACGCGGACGGTGAGCAACGGCGAGCGGTGGGTGGCGACGGAGGAGGATAGTGGTGGCGGGTGGTGTTGGCCGAAGAAGAAAGGAAGAAAGGGGGGGTCTCGGCCGTGGGGGAGAAAAGAGAGAGGAGAGAGAGAAGAGAGAGAGATGAGTGGATGGGGAATTAATGGGGTGGGATCCACAAGTCAAGTCCCCATTAATGCTTTTTGTCTTTTGTGAATAATATCTAGGGCAATTTGGTAATTGGCTAATGTAGGACGTGTTGGTCATTTGGCACTGACGACTAGGGGCACTTTGGTAATTTCATAGCCAGGGTTCTGTCATGGCTAGATTCAGGCTCGAAAGGTCTCAACGCTAGGTTCTACAGCTCCACTAAACCAGTTGATCCCTCTGACCGACGCTTCAAGATTTTCCAAATCTCTCATCAGACCAAATAAATCGACGTCCAAAAATTGTCCCTTAAACCTAAAAAATCCAATATTATTTATCTGACAAACGACAGAATTTTGGATGTCACAACTCTCCTCTCCTTAAGGGAATTTTGTCCTTGAAGTTTCAATCCTCATCCTTTTTACTACGCTTTCATTGCGCTACACTAATAGCTTAATCTCCGAGAATCTCCATATCTCGTAATCTTAACCATAAAAAGGGGTCCTCATCGACCCAAATATTCACAAATCTATTTAGCCATATCGGCTTGCTGCTCACTCACAGATACACCACGAATATCTCAGACTTGTCTCTCACACTTGCCAATCCACATGGCGTCATCCAGGACCACAATGTCCATTAAACATAACCTAGCAGATTGTCCATTTTCACTCAGGACATATCACACTCTCTGCCACTCGCGATGCCAAAACCACATGCCATGCCTAGGATCCTATTGGTTACGGTCTTTAAAACAAAACACACAATTCACACTCCACCATGACGCTGTCGGGTCGTTGGCCGGCTAGTTCGTGTGGATTTCATCACATTTCAAGGCTACCCTGATCACACAACAGGGGCCCTCTCCGACTCACTTCGGAGGTATAACGCAAACACTCGACTTTCGCCAACATCCACAAGACATTCAAGCATTTTTCATATCCAAGGTATCTCATCCGTTCGTCACTATCCATCGTCCAAAACATAATGCTATGTATGTCGCCACAAAACTCACTCCATTCAAACTCAAGAAAACATTTCGGACGTTGAAAATAGTTCAGTTCGAAACCCTTTCACTTGAAAAACAGAAAACTCGAAAATCATCTTTAGATTTCGTAAACAAGTCAGACTCAGCATGATACCTAGATTAGGAAGAAAAACTATAAGAAATTCAAAATATTATCAAAAAATGTCCATGTCAGTACTGACAGTGCCACGTAGGAAGACCGATGTCCACGTTAGTGATTTCAAACCAAAATTGGTCGGATAGACTCAATTGGTACTAATGCAAAAGCGTTTAGGACTGAATTGATTAAATTAAAATGTTTAGGATTGAATTGGTACCAATATAATAGGTCTAGGACTTTTTTCGGTACTTTTCCCCGGGATAAAGAGGCGCAGAGCAATGATCATAGAAAAATAAGATGCTGGAAGAATTCAGTACAATTGATTTGCAACCTTTTGCTCTTCCTATCGTTTCACAATCTTATCTGCATTTCGATGAATCTCTCACTTTGGAAGAGTCGTCGAGTTGGATGGGATCTTAATTTTCCGTAACCAAACGGCGGCCAGATTCAATTTTTGTTTTGGTAAAATTATGGATTAAAACTGGCTTGTTGGTACAGTTGACAGACCAAGGTCAAGCATGGCAGCAACCAAGATGAGTTTGAAGCTTCTCGTCGACAAGAGAAACCGGACTGTGCTCTTTGATGAAGCCGGAAAGGACTTTGCGGATTTCCTTTTCCATTGTCTGGCTTTGCCAGTCGGAAGTGTTGTCAGTCTTCTCCCCTATACAGGCGTGGCGGGTGGCTTTGGCAACCTTTACGTGAGTCAAATACATTAAACCCAGAGAGAGAGATGCTCTGTTGAATCCCAAAGCACTGAGATCCGGTTCAGATGTTCTGCACTTATTGCTGCCCGAAGCTCCGCCTTTAGCGCCAATTAACTTCTACGCTCTTCCTTTTTTTTCCGTGCAGTAGTTTCGGTCAAGGCAATTCATGCGGTAGCTGTATGACGGATTCCCCTTCTACGTTGCAATGATGAGATGAGCAACTAATTGTCATGAGTCGCGGGACCAGCTGCTGATGCTGCATCCTCGGCAGAGGTACCCGGTGGGGAGGGTGGTTATGCCAGAGGCTTCGTCACGTACAGGCAATGGACAATCTGGTTGTGAAGCCGATGTCCACCATCTCTTCCATTACTCTCCTTAACAGGTTCAATGTGCAGGAATTCGGGGATCTTGAAGAGAAGGTTGATCGACTTCGGCTTGGAAGGCTTGATTCAACCGATCCCTAATTGGTTATCCCATCATCTAAGAGCACGTCAATTCTCAGATATATGAAAGAAGAAACTAAATATTCCTTTCTAATTACAGGGACACATCCTATAAGCACATCTGAGTCTCTATATTAATATTCTTTGCGACCCGTCGCCCACGGTAATTCTTCAACTTGTATGACCACAAGTCTTTTGACAATTCGGACTAATTTATGATCAAGTTCTGATTCTGTGAGCTACTGCAAAAGTGCCATTACAGTTTTTTACAAACATGATGCACAAATTCTAAACTTGCAAAAAAAGCAGCCGTCGGGCCGGTGTCCTTTCTTAAGTAACCCTTTTGTAACTTGTCTAGTGCTATGTGATCGTTGGTCAGGCCATAAAGCTGTCGAATGCTTCTTTGCACTGCAAAACGGTTCTCACATACATATTCAGCGAGAGGAAACATCAGGAAACGCTACTCTTCATCTTCAGAAACTATTCTCTTATATGTATTAGCTCGCTAGGGTAGTTTATTCCTGCGACTTTGTAAGATGCTGATGAAGTTACTTAATCCCCATTGAGAAATTAGTTGCTGTTATATATTTGCTTACTCAGAAATTAGTTTCTGAGTGATGATTGGTCTGTGGTACAATAGTGTGTAAGACGTACGATTGCCTCTAATGTATCTGTCGGTTTCACCAAATCGATAGATCTGCTATGAACTGCCATCGCAAATAAAATGAAAACATGTGCGGGATAAGTGCAACAATTACATGCTTAGTGAATAATTATAGGGTACCATTCAAATTCCTCAGTAACTATCATTGCTCTAGAGAAGCTAGGGTCTGTAAAAGAAGGGAGTGATTGTTGTAGCCACATCATTTCGGCTTTTCTTGCCAAGGAAGACGTCGCTTAGAACTGTCTTGGACTGTAACGATGCCTCCAGCAGCAATTTTCCCTGCCAAAGGAACCACCTAAGGGTTAAAACAATGTGAATTGTCGTCGACTCAACATACTGTCGATTCTGAAATGGAATTTTAGAGGAATTATGACCGCATACATCGTCTGAATTTGTTCAAGGCTCTTTAGTCTAGCTGTGAGGATGAAACGGAATGCCGTACATGGGGTGAAAGACCGAAAGAGCACGTACCCAAGAACTAGCCAGGAAAACAAACGTAGTTGGATTTGGCTTACCTCGTCCACCCCAAAATCAACAAACTTGTTCTCAACCATTGCAGCCTTGTCCTTCAACATGGCGATGCACGAGTTGATAGTCATTGGCTTCACTACCAGATCGTCCATCACCACATACTTCACCAGCTCTTTCACGTAACCAATCTCCCCCGTTGGCACTTCAACGAAATCGACTCTTACGTCCATGATGGCGGTGCACTGAGGACATCTCACAGAAGGGTCGCCGGTGACCGTTTTTCTGTAACGAGCACAACTCGGGCACATGTAGCAGTGGGTTTGGCGTGATGAAGATGATGAATCGCCAGGCAATAAGAGAGTAAACGGGACTTTGATGTTAGGACCAGGGTTGAGGAACTTGGGCTTCAAGAGGTTCTGCTTGTGTCGGGGCATCATGAAGTACCCATCCTCCAAGTCCTCAATGCTCTTGTAAAGATTGCCTAAGCTGCCGTCCATGGAGTCGGCTTTCCCGGCTTGGATGTGCGCGAGAGTCGCTATCGGCAAGGCGTGGACGTGGAAAAGGAAGTCCACAAAGTCCTTTCCTGCTTCCGCAAAAACAACTCTCTGCTTGCTCTTGTCGATCACCAGCTTCAACTTCAACTTTGGTGTTGACTCCATTATCTTCTTTTGGTGAGCAGCAGAGTCTAGAGAGTTTCTCTGTGACTGATGAGTAGATGTTGCTGGTAAGTGTTTATATAGGGGCTTCACAGTTCATCTCATTGGAACGTTCATGGATGGGGAGTCTAAGGGGCTCGGAGGAAGGCAATGAGACAGTTGAGAGCGCGTGCATTGTTCGGCCTTATCATCTCGAAAAACGAGAAATCAATGGATGGATGATGATTGAGAAAACGGAAGTGGGAGGTGTTCATGAATTTGAATATGAATGTTCCCGAGGAAATTTATGGGATTAAGATCCCTATAAACTGCTATGGATTCGGTTGCGGCTTTATTTTGTAGTCAATCAAGGGGAAAATTATCAAAAAAAATCTTAAACTTATTGCAATTGCGTTAATTCAATTCTAAACTTTTTTTTGCCAATTGAGTCTAAAACCTTTTGCATTTATGCCAATTCAGTTAATCCGGGCAACTTAGGCCAGCCGACCCTGATGTGACAATTTTCTATAATTTTTAATATTTTCACAAAATTTTTATTTGTTTTTCATCTTCTTTATTTTCCTTTTTTTTCTTCTTCTTCTTCTTCCTCCGGCCGGTCGCCAAGGTGACTAGCCATTGGCGAGGCTCAGCCTCACCCAACCATGGTGAGGTCGAGCCTCGCCAACCCTCGCCTCTGGCCGATCGCCAATCCGGCGAAGTCCACGTCAGCACCGGCCGGACAAAGTTGGCTAGATGGAATGAATTAGTGCAAATACAAAAAGTTTAGGACTCAATTGGCAAAAAAAAGAAAAAGAAAAAGGTTTAGGACTGAATTGGTACAATTGCAATAGGTTTAGGACTTTTTTGGTAATTTTCCCATCAATCATGTTGACCTTGATAGATCTTGCCTTATGTGGTTATCTCCAGGGTTCTTTATCATATTTTGTATTTCAAATCACTCTTTAAGTAAACGATTAACAAAAATACGTAGTGTCCAATGCACTAACAATTCTCGGTATTATGTGAAATCAATGCTCCAAGTATTGAACTATTTCAAACTAAGTATACTTAATAGTATCTCGAAAATACTTGCCAATTGAACCCTATTTTATATACGAACAAGTTACGAAAACTAACAATGTATTTTACTATTGTATGTATCTCCTTTTTCTTCAATATAATTGGCTCAGTAATATGTTTTCGAGGAACAATATTTTTTCAGTGGCCATATTTTTCACAAGAGTGGCATTGTAGTTTATCTCGACATTAACAATTTTTTTTCCAAATGATTTTTTAAAAATATTGCGGGTTGGATATTTTTCCTTTGAGGTTTCTCCTCTTTTATTTTTCCACGAACTCTTTCGACCGCTTTAGATTTATGAGAATATACATCTATTGTAAATTGAAAGGCTTGTAAAATAAGTCTTTTTTTCATGTGACTCTAGAGAGCCAACAAATTCACTCACCAACAATATTTTTGAATCCTTAGATTTTCTATGGAGGCAACAATAGGATTGTTAGGTGTCACCAATATTTTTTTCTACTACCCTTTGATAAGTGATATCGTCTCGGTATACTCTTATTTGATTTAGTAATTCTTTTACTTTACCATTTGTTGGACGGTCTCATGATCTTTCATTTTAATGTTCTTCAATTCCCTTAGAAGACATTGAGGGCCTAAACAGAATAGGTTTCGGGCGTTGAATCTGAAGACGAAGTCTCAGGCAATAGAAATAGGAGTTCAAAGATAGGCAGGTGCTTTGGGTTTCGAGAGAATATCTTTCTTCGAAGATTTGAAGTACTCATTGTTCAGCTTCTCGACGCAGCCGTGGAGCTTGCCTAAACTGCCCACTATCCCGATTTTCACGAGGAGCCTGATCACCGTTCCGACCGGCAAATAGCACCCTGGTGCTATTTGTCCACAAAAACCTTCAAGCTCACTCTTCCTGTCGCCCTTCTTTCGGTCACTCAATGCAGAGAGGAAGGTGAGATACACGTAATGCGATTTATGAGTAGGTCCAATGGACGGAATTTATACAGGTGAAGGGCCAAATTGGTAAGAAACGTAGAGAAGTGAACAAGGCAGAAACAAATGAAGAGTCGAGGGTTGCTTATCAGATGTTATCATCATGAAGAGATAAGACGTGGTTGGTCATAATGAAAACCGGTCAAATAATACATCAATGAATCAAATATTTGTTCATGCACGTTCAGGCCATGAAGCTGTTGAACTCTCAATGGCACTCCAAAAGGGTTCTCATAGACATATTCATCTGGAGGAAACGTCAGTAAATCGCTGCTCTTCAACTTCAGAGAATTGTGACTAGAAAAAAAAAAAAAAACCTTCAGAGATTAAACTCTTGTATCTATTAGCTTGCCAGGGTAGTTTATTCCTGCTATACTTTGTAAGATGCTGATGAAACTATTCGATCCCTGTTTTGAAATTAGTCTCTCTTATACATTAGCTAACTTAGAAATTAGTTTCTGAGTGATAATTGATCTGTGGTACATATGCTCGTCAAGTTGCACAAAATGTGTTTTATCTGAATAGATTCGTCAGTTCAAGAAATAGGGTAGCACAGGTGTTAGATGATTAGTAAGTAATTATAGGGTAGCACTTCCTCAGTTAAGACGGCATTGCACAAGCTAGGGTCTGTAATACAAAGGACTGATTGTAGCGACGGCCTTTCCTGCCAAGGAACACATCGGTTAGAACTGTCTTGGACTGTAATGATGCCTCCAGCGGCAATTCTCCCTGCCAAAGTAAACACCGAAAGGTTGATACAATGTTAATTGTGTGACAGACTGAACATACTGTAAACTCTGTAAAAGAAAATTACCAAAAAAGTCTTAAACCTATTGTAATTGTGCCAATTCAATCCTAAATCTTTTGTATTTGTGCCACTCCAGTCCTTTCGGCCAATTTTGGCCTGCAATAGATGACGTGGCGCGGCAAGCGCTGACGTGGGCAATTTTTAATAATTTTTAATAATTTTTTTCTAATTTTTCTAATTTATTTTATTTTATTTTATTTTCCTTTTTTTTTCTCTTCTTTCTCTTATTTTTTTACTTCTTCCAGCCAACCGCCAAGCCCGGCAACCAACCAGAGGTGAGGACCTTGTCGGCCACTGGCGAGGCCCGGCTGAAGGAAGAAGGAAGAGAAAAAAAAGAAAGGAAAAAAGAAAGAAAAAGAATGTAATAATATATAAATAAGCAATTTGACAAAATATCAAAATATTATTAAAAATTGGCCATGTAAGCACCGGGCATGCCACGTCAACAATTTCCGAGCAAAATTAGCCGAAATGACTGAATTGGTACAATTGTAATAGGTTTAGGACTTTTTTGATAATTCTACCGAAGAAAGCCTGTATCCAAGAACTAGCCAGGAAAAACAAATGTTACTTCCATTCAGCTTACCTCGTCCACCCCAAAGTCAACAAAATTGTCCACAATCGTTGCATCCTTGTCCTTCGACATGGCAATGCACATTGACTTCACCACTAAATCATGCATGACCACATACTTCACCAGCTCTTTCGAGTAACCACTCTCCCAAGTTGGCACGGATTTTTTGGTGCTCATGTCCTCAGTCTTGTATTTCTTTTCTAAGGACTCTCATAACCGTTTCGCAATTCCAATGTTCCAATATACATTGTATAGGAAATCTACTAACCAGTTAAAGATATAGTTTCGGCATAAGAAGTCTCCGCGCTTCCAGGCCTCCAACGCCCCGAGCATTGTGACATCTTGTTCATATGGACTAATTAACCTTCGATAAGTACTTAACCAGATTTAGCGTGATCAGATAGAAGAACATTCTGCTCCCACTGCTTACAACCTACACCGGTGAATTTCTTTGGTATCTCAATTGGTGTATCATATGGTACTATCCAGGAAGCAAAGCCCGTTGATGTATATTCGTACCACCATAGATGGTCTCAGTCCAAAGGCTCGCAGCATTTGTTTCCACAATACCAGACCTCAAGGTCTGAACCACTCCAACAGTAGCGGTCGAAACGACCACAGGAACATCTCTAGAAACGTTTTGGACATTATTGGATACTTAATTGTTATCAGCCATCTCGATTTTCGAATCGCCTTATGATTGTTGGATATAACGTAACATATTGAAGGAACTACATAACACTGTTTGTTGTAATTAGAAAATAGAAACCATGAGAAAGCGAAAAAAACTTTAGTAATAACCAAGGCAATGAGTAAAAGAGGCATTATTACAAAGTAAATTTGAAATTGCACAATTTCTATAAAATTGTAATAAAACAGAACTCTATCGAACACTCCTTGAAAACGGCACACTTAGAGAACGACTATAGAGAAAACTAGAGGAGTACTTTGAGGAGTTCTTCGAGTTTTTCTTTTGGACTAAGGCAACAGCTGTATTTATAGACAGTAAAAATAGATGCAGAAAATTGAAAAGACACTAACTCAAGAGTCATATTGGCCATGCTCACATTTATTGAACTGATTTTTTTTTGGTAAGGTAAGATGTATATTCACTTAACCAAATGCGAAATACAAAATGAGGCCAAAAGACACAAGGACAAACCTTGCACTCGTAATGACACCAGGGAATGTCATTATGAGTGCAGGGGCGTCGCAAGTGTGCAAGAGCAGCGAATGGGAGGGGGAATGTCCCAACGGGAGAATACAGAAGGGAGCACGGAGGCCAAACAAAGGGCCAAAAAGTATAAAAAGTCTGCATTGAATAGCAACCGAGGCTTAATAAAAAACTGACTGAGAAATACCCCAACTTCCATGTAGTCTTCGGTTCTTAGGGGTATCAGCAACATGTTTGAACGTCGATGCCTTGTCTCTAACCACCTTCTCGAGATGCTATTTCATTGCCGGCACGAAATAAGTCTGGTTACGGAATAGGATGTGATTCCTTTCCGTCCAGATAATATGGCACAAGGCTGAAAAAGAGAACCGTGCGATAGTTTGATGAACTTGCTTGCCTCTGATTTTCTGCATAGCCCAGTGGAGGTTGTCACTCCAACAACGATTCAGCCAAGCTAGATTGCACTGCGAGGCCCAGAACAGAGTAAGGGCACCAGTGATGCGACATCCAAAAAAAAGGTGGTCTACAGAATCTGGGCGGCTACAACAAAATGCATAAATACCATGTAGGATTCTATGGTAGTTGAGCAACATGACCTGAGTTGGTAGCCTGTTCAGTGTGATAAGCCAAAGGTGAAATGAGTACCAAGGGGCGATAGCACGGTCCAAATGAAAGAGCGCCAAGGCACATTCTTCCCTCTGTTACGGATGAGTTGCCAGGCGGCGGCAATAGAGAAGACTCCTGAAGGATGACCAAGCCATGTAAAACGGTCACTACTGTCTGAGGCAAGAGATGGAAGCGGCTTAGGCCAAGATGCAATGGTAGCCGTTACTTGAGAGGGGTGGAAGGTTGTGGAGAGAAATTCAGCCACGGTAGCCTTCCGAGAAATACCCGACTGATATATAATCATGTCAAAGAAATGCTTGTAGAGAGGCCCTCTTTGATGCTAGGAGTCGAACCAAAAGGAGACGGTGCAACCATTGCCTACCCGCCATCGGAAAAGATTCTGAAATTCCAAGCGAAGATCAAGAATTTTCTTCCAAGCCCATGAACAAAAAGTCGGTTTAGTGGCTCTCTAGAAATTCTTATTATTCAGAAAGGTCAAGTGAATCCATTTGCACCAAAGGGATTCCTTGTCCGTAAAAAGGATCCAAATATGCTTGAGCATAGCCGCACGGTTGCAGTCAATAAGTCTGCGGATTCCAAGCCCCCTTCCTCCTTAGGAAGGCAAATGTCATCCCAAGAAACTTTAGCACTGCCAACCCCCAACTCCGGGCCTTTCTAGAGAAACTGCCTGAGGATCTGCTCAATGCGGGATATCACCGATTTGGGTAAGATGAACACACTTGCCCAATAAACATGTATAGCATGAATGACTGATTTGATGAGTTGTAGTCGACCAGCAAAGGAGAGGAACCGCTGAGACCAAGATTGGGCTCTAGCGGTGATTGAATTCACCAAGGAGTTACACTCTACCTTGCTAAGTCTAGATGCTATAATGAGAACACCTAAATACCGGACTAGCAACGTACCTTCTCAGAACCCAAGGGCATAGAGAATCTAGCCCCGCAATTCGTCTGAGCCCCTTGAAAAGAAGATCTCGCTCTTGGTCATATTAGGCGTCAAGCCCGACCAATTAGAAAATTTATCGAGACCATTATGCAATAGAACTATGGATGCCATATTTGCCTCAGCAAAAAGAAGAACATCGTCGGCACAAAAAAGATGAGAGTGCTGTGTAGCCTTCCACCTCCAGAAGAATTTAAATGCTGGCTGCCGAGTCTGCACATTCAGAATACCCGTGAATATCTCCACAACAAGTGTGAAGAGATAGGGTGACATAGGATCCCCTTGCCGGATGCTTCTTCCACTAGAAAAGAAGCCATGTAGTTCCCTATTAATGGATATAAAGACCTTGGGAGTGCAAATACAGATCATAATGAGCTTAATCAGCGCAATGGGGAACCCAAAAGCTTGTAGTACCTGCTCCAAGAACTCCTAGTCCACCGAATCATAGGCCTTTTAAAAGTCAATCTTAATAGCACACTTAGGCAAAAAAGGGTCATGGTGAAATCCACAAAAGAGTTCCTGAGCAAGGAGAATATTGTCGCTGATACGGTGATCTTTCACGAATGCATTTTGGGGTGGGCTCACAAGAGTAGGCAGCACACATGCCAATCTATTGGCCACAATCTTAGTAATACACTTGTATAAGGTGTTACAGCAGGCAATAGGTCTAAAGTTATTTATGACGGCAGCATTAGGGACTTTAGGCACAAGTGAGAGAATTGTAGCATTAATCTCTCGGAGTAAGTTACCAGATTGGAAAAAAAATCCTTAACAGCCAACACCACCGATGGGCTAACGATATCCCATGTGGTTTTGAAGACTTCGACATTGAATCCATCGGGCCCAGGTGCCTTGCCCGGGGCTAAAGAGAACAAGGTGTTGCGGATTTCAATATCAAACACAGGCGGGGATAGGAACCATACCTGATCATCATCAAGGGAGTGCTCAATAAATGACCGGAGATCTTGGACTGAAGGCCAGGCAGGTAGGGTTGTAGGGGTAAGCAAGTATTCAAAATAAGAAACTATGTGTTGCTGGACTGATGCCGGATCAGTGATAAGATTCCCAGAGCTGTCCGCCACGGAAAGGATTCTATTCTAGAGGTGTCTCTTATTCACCGAATGGTGAAAGTACTTGGTATTAAGGTCTTCTTCTTTAAGCCATTGAATCCGGGATTTCTGCTTATAAAACGCTTCCTCTTGAAGCCGAAGATCCGAGAAAGTACGGAGCTGGTCCCCCGTCTGATTAACCAATACCTGGTTAAGAGGATCCAGAACAAGAGAATCATGAATGGATGTTAATGCCACCCTAGCTTCAGAGGTACGGGCTAAAATATCATAGAAAGATTCCTTGTTGAGCTGCTTAAGTCAGCCTTTAAGCACCTTGAGCTTACGGCAAAGAATGAACATAGGAGTCCTAGACATTTGGATATCCTACACCTAAGAGACCATTGTCATAAATCAAGGGTGAGATATCCAAAGATTGAAGAACTTGAAAGGCCTATTGGAGTTGACAGGAACCATAATCTTGATGATGATAGGGGTAGACATGGCCACGGGCCGGTTTGGGCTCGGATCAAACCCGGGCCCGGCCCGTTGACATAGCTAGGGGTTCCAAACCAGAATCTGCCCATGGCTTTTTGGCCCGATTTCGATTTCTTCAAACCTTGAATCGGGCTCGGAACTAGAGGTTCTGGGCCAGTTTCGAACCTCAAAAAATGGGGATTAAAAAAAAAGAAACAAAAGAAAAAAAAGAAGAGCTGTTGCAAGCAACGGCTCTTTTCTTTTTAGAGCCAAAGGTGACCATTGCCAACGGTCGCCTTTTTTTATTTATTACTAATTTCTAACTTATGATATATTATAAATACCCCTTCTTGTCTTTCATTTTTTTCACACAAATTCTCTCTTCATCTCAATTCTCTCAAATTCTTTCTAACTCTCAATTATTCACAACATCCAATTTATTGTTTTCTTTTCTTCAATTACGTTCTCTAATTCCTTATTTTCTTTATTTATCTCCTTTAATAATTCCATATTTCACATTCTTTTTTCATACCCTATATTTTTTTTTTTTTGCATTATACCATATATTTTTCTATATCAAAAAAAAAAAAATGGCAAGTGAAAGTAGAACTAGTGGTAAAGGCAAGAGTAGGGAGGGGGAATCCGATTATCCTTAGGGACTCGATTTCGAAGTTGATGTAGATGATGAAATCAACATTATTCCTAATATGGAGTAAGTCCAAACGCAAGAGAGTCTTTATCCTCTTACCGGTATAGAAGAAATGTCAACAACAAATGAGCGGGAGTTTACATTCGACGTATGGGATCACTTCACGAAGATTGAAAGATTTGATATAGCTCCAAAAAGGTATGATGTAGTTTGTAAACATTGTCAGACAAAATATAAATATACCGGTGGAGCCGAATATGAAACATTTAACCGTCATCTTCAAAAGAAACATCCAACCGAAGCGGGAATTGATACCAAGCAACAACAAATTTTCGGGTACGCCAACACTCATCATTTATTTCGTTATAATGAAAAAACTTATAACGAAGAATTAAGTAAATTTGTTTCCGTTGAACATTTATCATTTAGTTTTGGTGAAAGATTTGGTTTTAATCAATTTATACAAAATGCATGTGCTCCATAAGCAAAACATGTTCCTAGAAATACACTTAAATGCATTATTAAAGATCTTTATGAAAAAGAAGAAAAAGATTTACAAACTTTTTTATGAATTTTAATGGACATGTGCATATAGGTAGCGATATTTGGAGTGATCATTAGCAAGTTAATTCTTATATCGGTATAACATGTCATTGGATAGATGATAGTTGGAATATTCAAAAAAGAGCTATTGCATTTAGAGTTTTTGATGATAGGCATACGGCAAATAATATTTTATAGATTAATTAGGCAAATTTAAGAAGAATATTATTTGCTTAATAAAATTTTGTCAATTGATTTTGATAATGCCTCGGTAAATACTGCTTCAATTGTTGAACTAGAAAAGATTTGTAAACTCGTTTTTTGTGGATAATTTTTTCACGTTAGATGTGCTTGTCATATTTTAAATTTATGTGTATAAGATGATTTAAAAACTCTTGATATTTTTCTCGACCCAATAAAAATGACAATTCAATTTTTATGGAAACATTCTCAAAAAATAAAAGAATGGTCAAAATTTTGTAGAGCAAGTGGAAAAAAACCAAAAAGATTTTCAAGAGATGTTCCAAATCGTTGGAATTCTACTTACGAGTTGCTTAATGAATCTTTTGCATATAAAGATTTATTATGTGCATTTATTTCAGATAATATAACTCAAATTAATTTATACCCACAAGAATGAGATATTTGCAAATTTTTTTTAGATATTTTAAAAGTTTTTAATGATGCAACTTATACTTTGTCCGATGTTTATTATCCTACTATGCATTTATTTTTAATAGAATGTATTAATATTGTTGGAGTTTTTGAAGAAAATGAAAATGATGATTTATTAAGTGACACTATTAGAACAATTCGAACAAAATGGCTACATTATTATAGGGAAATTCCTATTATTTATTTAGTTGCTTTTTTTTTTTTATCCACGTTGTAAATTAGATGGTTTATGTGATCATTTGAATACGTATTATGAATGTTTACATTTAATTGATGAGGTAAATATTAAAAATATACAAACAACGGTTAAAAATGCAATAATAGAATTATATCATGAATTTTGTAGTACATATAATCTAGGTGATAGTGGATCTTCTCAATCTAGTGATATACAAAGTGGAAACATAGGTAAAATTAGTAGAGGGTACCAACTTCTGTTGCATAGGCAAAAAAAGCAAAAGGGAGCAATAGGAAGTAATTCTAAAATAGAGAACTATCTAACCATTTCTTTTGAGTTTGATGAATCTGAAGGCAGCACAGATTTCACAATATTAGATTGGTGGAAGAGGCATTCCACCCAATACCCAATTCTTCCTCTAATTGCAAAATAAATTTTAGCAACCCCTTGTTCGACAGTTGCGGTAGCACAAACATTTAGCGCTGGATAGATTGGACAAAAGCTCAATATAGACAACAAGAGATAGATCGCAATAATGAAGCCGAATTTTTTGATGACGGAGATACCACCGCTATCGGTACGGGTAGAGACGATTAAGGATGATGTAAGTATGGGGTCATCAAAGGTAAGAGAACTACATGGGCTTTGATTCTTCTATCCCTAAGAAGATATGTAGACGCTTAATGATAATTCATTAAGTTCAAGCCCTCTCCCCCTCCCCTCCCCCCCAAATTTGATTACAATTTACAATTTGATTACAATTTGTATTTGATAATTCATTATTTCATAATTTCATAATTCATTATTTTCTTTTATTTCATAATTTGATTACAATTTTATTACAAATTAATTATTTTCTTTTATTTCATAATTTGATTACAATTTGATTATAAATTCATTATAATTTAATTTTTAAACTCAAAAACCGTAATCGAAATCGAAACCAGGCCCGAAACCGCCGGTTCGAAACTGGGCTCGGAATCGCCAGTTTGAAACCGGGCCCGGAACCCCTGTTTTGGTTTCCCCAAAAATTGAACCGGAATCGCTGGTTCATGAACCGTGGCCATGCCTACATGGGGGTATGGTCAGATACCCCCGGAGCCAAAAACGAGGCCTCGGAGTAGGAGAAGTCATTACTCTATTGCGCATTAATGAGGACCCTATCAATCTTCCTCTGTTTACGAAAAGCACCTGACGAGGTAGACCATGTGAACCTATAGCCTACATACCAGCTTGCACAAGGCATTGACCGAACTCATCAAAGGAAGGGAGCCAATTATTAGAACTGCCGAGTCTATCAGACGGGTCTCTAATAGCATTAAAATCCCCTACTATAATCTAAGGAGTAGCAACCATGGCGATACTAGTCTGAATAAGATCAGCCCACAGAATTTGACGAGACACAAAGGTGTGCTCCGCATAAGTCACAGATAGACAACAGGCATTTTTTATGGCCAAGAGCTGTAAATGACCATGGATAACCTAAGAGGAAGAGGAAGATACAATAAAATCTGCAAGTAGGGGGTTCCATCCGACCCATATTCTCCCACGATGAGAATACTCGTAATTAGCAGTCCACATCCATCCAAGCAATAGAGTAGACGAGATATTGGAGAATAAGGACAGAGGTACCTTAGTCTCAAGGATGCCAACACAACAGAGATTATTGGACCTAACCAAATTTCTAATCTCAACTTGTTTCAAAGGGTTAACAAGGCCCCTAATATTCCAAACGCCTATATACATATGTACAATGAAGGATAAGAGTTACCGTTTCCTTTGGCCCCCCCGGCCTTTTTTTCTTGGCGGTCGGTTTGGCCGTTTTAGCAGAGCTATGGCTGTCATCCGAGCTATGGTCATGCTATATATCCACCGAAGGGGGGGGGACATATTGGCGGTTGCTTGTCGAGAGTACACTTGGGCCCTTGAGGATCAGCAGGTTTCTTTCGGGAGTTTGGAGGGGCTGGGGGAGGATCCTCATCGACATCGTTGCCTATGTTACTGGCCTTGTCCTCAAGAACATCCTTCGAGTCAGAAGAAGCCACAAAACCATTCCGAGGTGTCGAGACAGGTTTGGACACCAAAACATTATGAGTTGCAGGGTCTAGTACAGAGGGTATTGCCGAAGACCCTACAAGAGCAGCAGAGATAGCAGTAAACCCAGCAATATCACCAAAGATAGGATTATTGAGTTTGGTTGGTGCACAACCCTATTTTTTGCCGACATTTTCCCACACATCAGTAGGTTGGGGAGGCAAAATTTCCTCCACAGCAGGTGGAGCAACCGTAGGGGCAGTAACATGACTTGTGGTGACGGGTGGGCATTTGTGGCCAAACGTGCCACAGGTAGAGCATGAGACTGGCTTCCACTCATATTCCACTTTAATCAAGTGAACATCACTGTTTAACAGTACCTCAACAAAATCACAAAGAGGCTGCTTAGCATTGATCTCAACACAAACACGGGCATAGGAGATTATTCTCATGTTCTCATTTTGAAGGTCCACATAGAGGGGTTTACCGATAGCACTAACCACAACACTGATTCCCGGGGCAGACCACAGGGAGTAAGGGATGTTCCTCGGCCGAATCCAAATAGGTAGGCAATCATGTTGGCCTCTCTTGAGGTCCATGAGGGGGTTCCATTGTTGGAGAATAAGAGGCACTTTTGCAACAGTAATGGGCCCATTGTCAAGCGTCTTGCGAAGAAAATCCTCATCCAGTATATGGAAAAAATAGAAGCCATCATCGTTGGCCATAACTTCGGACAAAGGAGGTCCCTAGATGTGCTTGGCAGCCGCCTCTGTAAGTTTGAATGGGAGCTTTTTTCCAACGAAGTAGCCAACAAGGCATTCTTTCCACTTGGGATTAGTGGCTTCAAGTATTTCATCAGAGATATGCACCACAGTTCTATTACCGACTACGGTGGGAGGGACATAAGTTAAATCATACCCTTTTGCTGCAGATTTTGCAACTGCTGCCCAGGAGCGCTGGGGGGCGATTTGCTTCCTCGGAGGCACGATTGAGGGACTATGGTGGCTTGGACGAAGTCCTGCCATGGCTTCTACCGCACCTACTGGTGTGCGGGTCTTGCAAAACATGATTCTTAGCAGAGGAATTCCCAGCAACATCTGCAGCAGCAGCCGATTTCCCCTTCACAGGTGCTGGAGCTGCAAGAGAGTTCGAGGCACCTTTGGTAGACTCTAAACGGACTCATGCAACTTGCTTAAACCGCACAAGATTATCAGGAAGTTTAGCCTCTACCATAGCATAAGGCTTACACGAGAGTGCCACTTCCAGATTCACAAGTCGGGCTGCCATAAACCTAACAGAGATCTGCCATAGCGTCAAAAGGAGAGCTTCACCCTGAGATCCCAACGGTGAGAAGGGAGAAGAGGGAGGGCTGACTTATTGTTGACACCTAAATTTTGATTTTTCTTTAATCATTTATTTTGCATAAAATCAGGAGTTAAATTTTAATTCCTACCAAAAATAAATTCAACATTCATATTTAATTTTAGCATGCATTGCATTTGCATATGTAATTGGACCGGCGGTGGATGGACTTAAGCGATAGAGGTTCTGAGTTTAATCTAATAAATTAAATTGAACCCATAAATTGAATAGACGACCAAGTTGTTTAATCATTTAATATGATCGAATCTTTGCAGGTGGGGTTTTGAACTTGCACAGATTGGGTAACTAAACAAGTGTAAAAAGGGAAGAACAAATCTCGCAGCTTCTGAATATGGCTCGGTCGAATAATGTATAAACAGGAAATAAAATAGAGTTGAGGATACATATTCAAAGACTTCCTGAAAATAAGAGGGACATATTTTGACATGGGAAAGTCGAGATAGTGGGAATGAAGAATGAGGAATTAAAGATCTTAATGCACCCGCAATAGGAAAACACATCTCGTCCTTTCCTTGGGAGCCCCGAGCTGTTCATCTATAAAAGAGGACCCCATCGCAGACCATAAGGGGGGGCCAACAATTGCAATACACAGCCATCGAGGGCATTATTCGAAGCCACTAAACTGATATACACGGCCATACGAAGGTGATCATGAGAGAGAGAGAGAGAGAGAGAGAGAGAGAGAGAGAGAGAGAGAGAGGCGACATTGGAGCAAAAGAGAACTCTTGTTCTCTGTAGTGGAGAACATAGTGAGGAGAGATTAGCCTTGAGGGAGCATACACGTGAGGAAGAAGATAAAAAGGAGAGTCTTTTCTTTCTTTCTTGTTTTCTCTTGCAGATCGGTTGTGCAGCTCCTTCGCCAATAACATCATTGCAGCAAATCCAGTCTTAAGCGGTGCAGCTGACTCCTTCGTCTTGAAGCCCGACACTGCTGCCAAGCTACGGTTCCGTTGCTCGCTGTTCTCACGACACGATCCCGGAGCCAGACGAGACGCGATCCCCGGTTTTTTTCCAGACCGGGCAAATTCCAAGTTGCCGATTCTGCAGTGTTGGTCACCATGTCCTCCAACGTGTTTGGTGTTCCATGAAGGCTCTTGGAGTATCCTTTTGGTTGACTGGTCAATTACGCTCCACAACAAGACAACAAGACCTCCCCGCGCGTCAAGTTTTTCCAGGTTGGTGTCTCCTCGGTGAATCCTTGAGGCTGAGATTTTTCAACGTGACTCATTACGGTCCAGCATCGAAGCACCGCCCAGCCGTCCGTGCCTGTTGACCCCATGAGCACCACCATAATCATCCGAGAAATCCAGCCGCCCCTTTGATGCCATCGTGGTTCCTCCGCCAACCTTTTGCAATGAAGATGCCCCGATCTGAGAAGCACACGGAAAGGACAAAAATTTCTCCTTTTCCTGAGGTGTCGTGCTTCACGCCTAATTTGTCCAGCTCGGTGGGTTCGTTGCCATGAAGTGTTGACAATCCCAGAATAGTTCTAGTGGACCAAACAAGCCCAGCAGCCTTGTGGAACTTTACGTGCTCCCTTTATTTTTTTTCTTGCAGATTATTTGGCAAAGTTCATCGGGTTGTTATTGTTGCTTGATTCCTTGCTATGTTATTTTTCAGAATCCAGTGGCTGTCCAGCGAGTCCTAGTCGGTTCGTGGAGCTCGTTGTGCCCAATCCGAGTCTCGCAATTTGGTGTCTCATGGACTACTGCAAGTTTTGCCGCGAGCCTTCTTGGATGAACTAAGAAGATTACACTTGCTTAATTCTTCACAGATCTGTTGACGAGTCCAGCGAGTTCAAGAATTCATCCGAGGAGTTCCCAAGCCGTCCTGTCCGAGAACTCCAAGCTTGGAGCGAAAGCTTTCGTGCAAATCCAAAAGAGGAAAGAAATTTTGCAGTCTAGGTATGTTTCTAATTCAAATATTCTGAATATTTGATTGCAAAGTTTAATTAATTGAATTGCATTATTTAGAAAATTGCATTGCAAGTTCAGAATATTTAATTGCTTGAATTGGAAGATTGCACGTTAATTTTGGAAATCGAAAATCCGGAATATATCTTGCATTATATTGTGTTTAAATTGGAAAGATTGCATCATAAGGAGAATATTTTGGGAATTTTGTATAATCTTGTGATAATTTGAAAATCTTTCTGAATATACTCAAGATATCCAAAATATCTCAAAATGTAATCGATTAGGAAATTTCCTAATCCGCAACCGCATACATGGAAATAAGTCGATCTATCAGGCTTTAGATAGAATTATTTCCATAGCGGGTATTTCGAGTTTTAGAGTCGATCTATCAGGCTTTAGATCGAAACTTAATTCGAAAGAAATAGCGGTAATTATCTTTTAATCTTTGCAACTTGAATTTTAAATTTCATCCATAAAAACCAAAAATAATAAAAAATCATAAAGATCGAAAATTCAAGAAAAAATCTTTGGCGATTCATCTTTTAATTTCAATTCACAAAATCTCAAAAAAAATAAAATAAAAAAAAAGGATATAGCAAGATATGGTTTCTTAAAAACCACGTCTCATCATTTTTAGAAAGATAGGATTTTCTAGAAATCCTATCTAATGGATTGCCATTTAATGAATAAGATCTTTTGGAATCCATTTTAAGCTTTAAAAGATGTAGACATAGGGTAAAAAGATTTTCTTAATTTTTTGGGAATTAATACAAATTAAATCTGAAAATTATAAGATAATCTTGAACCAATTCACTCTGATTTTCCTTTAATTTTTAATTTCGAAAATCATTTAGAAAATACAAAAAAATTCATAAAAAGAAAATCCCAAAAAAATACACCTTTGAACATCAAATCAGAATTCGTCAAAATTGCCAATTTAAACATTTTCATGAAATTAGTACCGAAAGGGCATTAATTGAAGAATTAATGTAACCAAGTCCCGAACTCAAAATCTTTGGTTCGTAGAAGTAATTTAGTTCTCCCACTAAATTACTTAGGTTTCTAATCGACCTACCAAAAAATGATTAGTGGCGGCTCCGAAAAATTAAAAATCTTTTGCAAGATAATCATTTGAACCATAAGTCACGAATTTGTAGAACTTGGGAGAGTTCGAGCTAAGTTAATTAATCTAATTAATTAATTTGGTAATCCGTTAACCTAAGATTAAAAAACCCGATTTTTAGGTCGCGACACTTATGACTCCAAAGATCAAGACAAACCAACGGAGGGATTGCCGGGAATCACTGAAAAATGAAACCGGTGAACAGTGACAGACGGGGCAGAGGCGAGAGAGAACTGGGTGATAGACGGTTGTTGAGAATGCAGAGTCTACATTTATTGAACCGTTAAATCCTAATAACTACAATATTAAAGTAAGAAATTTCAGCAGAACGAAGAGTCGTGTGACATGAAGGGGACACTTGAATTTTTGAGACGCTTGAACTGAAGAGACGTATTTTACTCATTTTCCTTGATCTAATTAACCAACCATAATTACAACAAGGCCGTGATATCCTTCTCGTCCAAAATCTGATTCCTTCCCAATGACTTTTGAATTACTTTGTACATCCTTTTAAACTCTTTCAAATAGTTAGCCTTTGCCATAGATAAAATAGATAATGTGATTTCCCACCCGGCTGTTGGTCTACCAAGAACTCAATGAAGAAGCGAAGAGAAGAGACGGTAACAAATTGGTAATTTATTGTATATACTTTATTAAATAGTGCGAAGTACTAAAAAATTTATTAATGGATATCAATACATTTTGCAAAATTGTAATTCAGCCCACCATCTTATTATTCCCAAGTTTATATGACTTACCTATCTATGTTACTTATACAATTTGCCATCCTTAAGATTTTGTTCTTGTGTCGTCCCGATTGGCGAAGCGCATGTACTCTGATTCCATCTCGACTCTTGTTCGTCTTCCTTCTCCTACAGTAGATCTATTTCTTTTAACTCGGAGAAAATTGGAGACTTGTAGACAAGAAGCCACAAGATCTAAACGTGCATGAACAAGATGATAACAACTGAAAAGCAGCCTTTGACTTCTCATTTGTTTCTGCCCTTTTTCACTCCCCTACATTTCAAGACAATTTGGCCCTTAATTTGTGTAAATGCTATTAATTTAATATTTTGAATTTGAGCTTGTTAGGAAACCCTATCCGATTACAGGACGTTGATAAAGTCTGTTAAACCAAAAAATCTATTTGCGTTAGAATTTCTCTCGGGAGATGGCGTGGATGCAGATATGTTGAGATTTGTTTTCCTTTCGAAGATAACTTGTCCATTAATGGGCATAAAGATTTGAACATGCGAGGAAAACGATCATCCAAGACTCGACCGGATATCCAAGAATCGGACTTCTTGCCGAAACAGGGACAAACACGGAAGCAAAGAGAAAAGGAACGCAAAGGAGCCCTTTCTTTGATCACACCGAGGAGTTCCGAACACAATTGATTTTGTGCAGTGAATTTTGTGAGTTGTGTGATCGTTTGTCACTCTATAATTTTTCGATTATTAAGTGGATTATTTGAGTAAAACCCACGGAATGCCAAAGATAGACAGAATCACGTAAATCTCTAGACAAGATAGGGTAGCACCAAAAGTCCTCAGTCGCTACTGCATTGCTCTAGATAGGGTCTGTAATACAAGGGAGTGATTCATTCCGGCCCTTTCTTGCCAAGGAAGACATCGGTTAGAACTGTCTTGGACTGTAATGATGCCTCCAGCAGCAATTTTCCCTGCCAAAGGAACCACCAAAGGGTTAAAACAATGTAAGTCACACTTTCGAAATGCGGTTAGTCGGACCAAGCAAACTGCATTTGCACATTTACAATCTTCAATGTGAATTTCAATGTCGTAAATGCCGAACTTCATGAGCCACTGTACAAAGTGGTATGAGCATGAACTCAATCTCTGCTTTGCCATTTAACAGGTGAAAGAGAAGAAATCAAGCTCGGCGGTTTCACTGGGGAATGATGTTTTGACGGAACTGGAATTCGATCATTCGCTTGCTGTGGGACTTCTTGTTTATGGACTATTCAAGCGCAGTCGGTGATGCAGTAGAAGCGTGTCACGGTCGTAGAGAGACCGATCGACGATTCCACGGTGTCTGGTTTACTGACATGTTCGAAAAATCACCATCGCCTCTTAAAAATTACCAGCAGAATCCGGAAGAATCAGTGATTTCGGTTCATGATGTTTCCGAATCCTCGAGCGAATTTGCTAACATTATTTGTACAGGTCAAGAGGCATTCGAGATGTAGCTGTGAATTTCTCTATTCAATTGTTCATATCATTTTCCCATGTCTGATTGTTCTTTATACATAACATGGAAATAAGTTCGTTATTGGTTCCTTCATTGCTCATACTTCAATGCTTATATAAACGAAATGCCAAACGTCTGGCGAAAGACGAGTTCTCAATCAAAAACCCAAGAACTAGCCAGGAAAACAAATGTAGTTGGATCTGGCTTACCTCGTCCACCCCAAAATCAACAAACTTGTTCTCAATCATGGCAGCCTTGTCCTTCAACATGGCAATGCACGAGTCAGTAGTCATCGGCTTCACCACCAGGTCGTCCATCACCACATACTTCACCAGCTCTTTCACGTAACCCGTCTTCCCGGTTGGTACTTCAATGAAATCAACTTTTAGGTGCATGATGGCAGTGCAACGAGGACATTTCACAGAAGGGTCGTCAGTGACCTTTCGACCGTAATTATAAGTACAATCCTTGGTCGGGCACATGTAGCAGTGGGTTTGGCGTGATGAAGATGAAGAATCGCTAGGCAATAAGAGAGTAAACGGGACTTTGATGTTAGGACCAGGGTTGAGGAACTTGGGCTTCAAGAGGTTCTCCTTGTGGCGGGGCATCATGAAGTATACATCCTCCAAGTCCTCAATGCTCTTGTAAAGATTGCCTAAGCTGCCGTCCACGGAGTCGGATTTCCCGGCATGTATGTGCGCGAGAGTCGCGATCGGCAAGGCGTGGACGTGGAAGAGGAAGTCCACAAAGTCCTTTCCTGCTTCCGCAAAAACCACTCTTTGCTTGCTCTTGTCGACCACCAGCTGCAACTTCAACTTTGGTGTTGTTTGACCAAAAACAAAAACCTTTGGTGTTGACTCCATTATCTTCTTCTTGTGAGTAGAGTCTATTATTTTTTCTTCGTGACTGATCGATAGATGTCTCTGGGAAGTGAAGTATATACAGGGGCTTCGGAGTTACAACTCATTGGACCATCTTTTATTAATTTATTTATTTAGATGGGGAGTCGAAGGGGATTGGAGGAAGGCAATGAGACAGTGGAGTGCTTCGTGCATTGTTTGGCCTTACCATCTCGAAAAAGAAAAATCAATACATGGATGATGACGGAGAAAAGGGGATTGGGATGGGTTCATGAACTTAAATATGAATGTTCCCAAGGAAATTTATGGGTTTAGGATTGCAAGGCTTTTTATCGCATGAATTTTGTCAACTGAGTATTTCAGAGGCACTCCCTAAGCAACCGATTAATGAAGATACGTACTTCCCAATGTATTAACTATTCTCGTGCCATGATTTGATTATTGAACTATTTCAAATTAAGAGTACCTAGTAGCATCTCGGAAATACTTGCTAATAGGACCATTGTTGTAAATCAAGGGGCGACCAAAAGGAACCGTCTGGACCAATTGGCCGATTTTTGGGCGGTTTCCGAGGGGACCGGTCTGGTTCCCAATTCCATAAAATTTGAACCGGTGAATTTCGGTCCGGTTCTCAGTTCCAGGAGTGGAACTGCCCACCCGAACCGGACAGATTATTATTATTTTTTTATTTTTTTAAACATTTGTAAAAAAATCCTAATTTATCTCCCAATCTTTTACAATGCTCGAGCGACAAAAAAATCACGAATTGAGCATAAAAACACAGATCGATTAAAAAAGAGTATTGAAACAATCAAACGATGAGCGAAAAAGAGTATCATTCTTCAACCCACTTAACAGCACGCGTCTTGGCCATGTGGATAGAGTGTATGTCGAAGATATTGTGGTTATGATGACAAATCACTAAAAAAAAAAAAAAACAGTCAATCGGTTCCATTAGACCATCTGGGAACTGGACCAGACTGGTTGATATGGTCCGGTCCGGTTCCAAGATCAGGTGGTCCAGTTACCGGTTCTAGAAACTGGGAATCGGACATTTCCGGAACCAATTACCCTTAGCATATATGCACCGGTTACACGGATTAATAATAATTTGAAAAATAGAGGGGATAAAAAAAAGAACATGTATGAATGAAGTAGGTATTGGGATTGAATGGAAGCCTAGCCATCTGTGAATCCCCCTTGCGGAACGAGATATGTGCTAAAGTATAATAATTTTCCTAGTGATACATTTGACAATGATCTAGGATTCGATTGGCAAATATCCTGCTGTTTTGGAATCCCATAGTGATGCCACTTGGATTTGAGAATTTGATGAATCGAAATCGACCAGTAGACGTGTGTTCAGGCTAGGAGGTGCCGTAGAATCGTGGAAATCCTCAAAGAAAACTCTAATAACGCACTCCATGATGGAAATCATCTAAGCTAACTCTATTTCTTGTCTCTAATTATGTCCCCTTTGCCAATCGGGAAAAAAAAAAATGAGCGAAAAGAAATTCGTTGTCCACGGCCACACTTGCCTTTGTTTTGTTTATGCATAGGCATATAGATGAGTTGGCAGGATTTAGACATTTTTAGTTAGTTCGGACTTCAAACGAATTTTTGGAAACTGATTGTTCTATAGTTCAGTAGGGTCTTTCAAGCTGAAGCTTGTTTCGATCTCTTGAATTGCTTTTGGACATTACACATGGTAAATCAACGATCTTCGATACAGTTTGAGTTCATTTCCTTCTTTGAATAGTCTGAGAGAAAAAAAGAAATCCCCCCCTTCAAATGGGTTTCGTTCTTTAAGCTTGTGATCCGTCGCATTACATCCACATTCCATCGCAAATTGAAAATTCGATGCGGTGATGTTAATAAGCTTATGGTGTTCGAAAATAGTTTCCTCTTATGTGTAGTAGACTAGTGGTACAATGGAAGCTCTGAAGAGGAGGATGATGAACCATGTAATGAGATTGGAACTATGTCTTTTCCCCTCAGAACAGTGATTTCCTCCAACCAGATTCATGGAGGATATTTATTATTTCGTAAGAGTTTGTCGCCCGCTTGTCACTTTTACTCACGTCAGACCACTTTCCTTAGTGCCCTGTTACATCTCTAGTCATTTTCCTTTCGTGCGGTAAACTTCAATAACGTTACTCGATGAAACGAGGGATACATCAAATAAAAGAGGCTAATTCTCTAATAAATCCCAACTATAGACCTAGATCCAATTCTACTCCGATTATTTTTTTTGTTTTGAAAAAAAAAAAACCTCAAATTGTAGGTCCAATTTAAATCTGCCCCGATTTTTCCTTTGTCTAAAAAAAACTCCATACTTTAGGTCTAATCCCTAATCTACCCCAAAAATTTTTTTGTCGAAGAGAAAAATCACCAGTTTTTTGGTCTAAACCTAAATTTGGTCCCATTAGCCCCCTTTCCAAAATTTGCCCTTTTTTTGGGTAAATTAAGTAGTGTATTGGATAAAAAAGCGTGGATTACAAGACGAATCCCGACTGCACACCATAACGTGTCACTAAAAGTGCAAGGGCGGTTCGGGAAGAGCAAAGTTTATACAATTAAGAAGGGCCAAAACAGACGGCCAAATTATACTACCTCTTTTTGGTTTGATCCCTGACACCCTAGAGGTCCCCTTCATAAGTTCTTCACCAATAGGGACATATACCGTTCTGGAATCCCGAGGAAGGCCACAGCATTGGATTTTTACTCCTCTACGCCTCGCCCATCTCATGTCACGGTCGCCATTGCTTCTTGGTCCGATGTTCTCCCTATTATTGCTCCTGAAAGAAGAGATCGATTCTTATGGTTGGGCCACCCTTCGGGTGAGTTCTCAATCGCTTTGACCTGGGACCTCATTCGTTGTAGAGGGCATGTCATCTCGTGGCACTCGTTTATATGGGACAGTTGCATTGTCCCGTGGCATGCGTTTCTACTTTGGCTTATTACTTTGAATAGGCTTCCAACACAGGTGTTATTGCTGAACTATCGTAGGATTACTGATGGGGTGTGTGCTTTTTGCCGCAGGAGGCCGGACTCTATTAATCATTTATTTTTTGGGTGTAGCATTCCTAGCTCTCTTGCCCTTTTCTGGGCTGCCAAGTGCAACTTATCTTGGCTTAATCGGTCGTGGTAGGACAATCTCCTTTGGGTTATCCAGCATATCAGTGGCCGTCACTTTCACCAAAGTATGGCTCACTTTTCATTCGGAGCTCTTTGTCATTTGATTTGGACGGTGAGGAATAATATTCTGTTCAGAGATCGCTCTTTTTTTCTGCCTGCTTTGAAGAAGCATCTGGTCAAGGTTGTTGGAGATAAGGCCTTGACTTTCAAGTGTGTGGACGACACCCTTCACAATCGGAGAATGCAAGTCAGCTGGGACATTTCTCCTTCCATTTTTGACTAATTTTGGGCTGCCATTCAGCCTTGTTCTTCTTTGTCTTTGACCGTTGTTTCGGTCTATTTTTCCTTTGGGCTTCTGCTGTGCAGGCTTGGCTCTTCTTTTTCCGCTTGGCTGCTTTTTAGCCTTGTTCTCCCATGACTACCGTGCACCCGTGATGACATTCTTTTGTTGTTTCGGGTGCGGGGCTATCTAGTTGAGTCCATGTTTAGGTTTTTCTCCTTCGTTGTCTGTGGCTGCTTGCAGTCCTTGTTGTTGTTTTTTTTTGTGCTTGGCCTCGTTTTTGGCCTTTCTTTCCCGTGATTCCCTCTCACCCGCGTTGTTCCGTGTGGGAGGCTTGTCTTTCGGGTCCCTCTCTTTGTATATTGCGCTCTGTTTAGTTAATATACTTCTTACCTTTACCACAAAAAAAAAAAAACAGACGGCCAAAAGGACAAGGACCAGCAAAATCGAAAAGTCAGCCGATCATCAGTCGAAAATAGATGCAATAATGCCCCAGCTGGCTTGCAGCCTGTGGTTTCGATAGGTGTCATTGACATGTTTGAAAGTTAAAGTTTTGTCTCTAACCACCTTTTCGAGGTGCGCTTTAATAGCCGGTAGGATAAATCTCTTGCCGCGGAAGAGAATATGGTTCCTTTCGGTCCAGATGATGCGACACGAGGCATCAAACGAAAATCTAGCCATGCAATGGTGGAAAGGCTGGCCGCGTATAAGTTGCAGCGCCTATTGGAGGTTATCACGCCAGGTAGAATTATGCCAAGCTAGGTTGCATCTGGCGGCCCAAAATAGAGCAAGGGCACCCGTTTAACGGCAATTGAAGTAGAAATGGTCGATAGAATCCGGGCGACAACCACAAAATGCACAGATGCCATTCGAAATTCTGTGATAGTTAAGCAAAAAAACCTGAGTTGGAAGCCTATTGAGGGTGATAATCCAGAGAAGAAAAGAGTGACAAGGAACAATATGACGATCGCAAATAAATGAGTGCCATGCAATGGTGGAAAGGCTGGCCGCGTATATGTTGCAGCGCCCATTGGAGGTTATCACGTCAGGTAGAATTGTGCCAAGCCAGGTTGCATCTGGGGGCCCAAAATAGAGCAAGGGCACCCGTATAATGGCAACCGAAGAAAAAATGGTCGATAGAATCTGAGTGACAACCACAAAATGCACAGGATGCCATTTGGAATTCTGTGATAGTTAAGCAAAAAAACCTGAGTTGGAAGCCTATCAAGGGTGATAATCCAGAGAAGAAAAGAGTGACGAGGAATGATATGACGGTCCCAGATAAATGAGTGCCAAGGCATAGCTCGCCCTCTAGCTCGAATATAATCCCAAGTTGTAGCAATGGAGAAGACCCCGGAGGGGTGACCAAGCCATAGAATCCCATCACAGTTCCTAGGGATAAGCGGGGGAAGGGGCTCAGACCAGGATTCAATGGTCATCATCACGTGAGAAGGGTAATGAGCTTTGGATAGGAACTCATACACTGTGGCCTTCTGCGATATGCCAGATCGATATATTTCCATATCGTTGAAAATCTTGTATAGAGGCCCCTTCGGGTGCCATGAGTCAAACCAAAAGGAAACGCTACAACCATCGCGAACCCGCCAACAGAAGAGGTGCTGGTAATCTTGACGAAGATCGAGGATTTTTTTCCAAGCCCACAAACAAATAGTCGGTTTGGTGGCAAACTAGAAATTCCTATTTTTCAGAAACGTTGAATGAATCCACTTGCACCATAGGGATTCCTTGTCAGTAAAAAGGGTCCAGATATGCTTGAGCATAGCCGTCCGATTGCAGTCAGACAATCTGTAAATACCAAGACCCCCTTCCTCCTTTGGGAGACAAGTATCGTCCCAAGAAACTTTAACGCCACCAACGCCTAACCTTGGGCCTTTCCAGAGAAACCGTCTGAGAATCTGCTCAATGCGAGATAGCACTGACTTCGGAAGAATAAACACACTTGCCCAAAACACATTAATAGCATGAAGAACAGATTTGGTAAGTTGCAAGCGACCTGCGAAGGAGAGAAATCGATAAGACCAAGATTGGGCTCTAGCGGTAATAGAATTAACCAACGAATTGCAGTCACCCTTACCAAGCCTTGACGCCATTATAGGGACCCCAAGATACCGAGCAGGCAAAGAGCCTTCATGGAATCCAAGACAGGAGAGGAGCTGCTGATGAAGTTCTAATGAGCCCCCTGAGTAGAAAATCTCACTTTTGGTCGCATTAGGAATAAGCCTAGACTAGCTAGAAAATTTATCTAGCCCCACCTTCGACAAGGAGATAGAGACATGGCTTGCTTCAGCAAATATAAGAACATCATTCGAGAAAAATAAGTGAGAAAGACGAATGGCTTTGCACCTCCAATAAAACTTAAATTTTGGTAGCCGAGTTTGGATATTGAGGATACTTGAGAATATCTCCATAACCAAGGTAAATAGATAGGAGGACATAGGGTCACCTTGATGGATGCCTCGTCCACTAGAGAAAAATCCGTGAAGTTCCCCATTGATAGATATAGAGAACTTTGGAGTACGAACACACGCCATTATGAGTTTGGTGAATGTCTCAGGGAAGCCAAAGGCTTGCAAGACCAACAGTAGAAAGTCCTAGTCCATGGTATCGTATACCTTACGAAAGTCTACTTTAATGGCACATTTCGGCAGATAAGGGTCATGGTGAAATCCACTGAAGAGCTCTTGAGCAAGCAACATATTGTCACTGATGCGGCGTCGTTTAACAAAGGTGTTCGAGGGGGGCTGATTAGAGTAGGCAAAACACAAGAGATCCTATTAGCCATAATCTTTGTGATACACTTGTAGACGGTATTGCAACAAGCAATCGATCTAAAGTCTGTTGGGATATGATGAATAATCCCATGGGAAGTGAATGAGAAATGAAGGAGGGAGAGTCCCACATAGGAAAAAGAGTAGATGGTGGATGGGTTTAAATATTGAAACTTCACAAATGGGTTTGGCCCTCAAGGGGTACCGCACTTTTGTGGACGGGGGAGGACCTACGCAAAGGTGGATCGGTCCATGCGGGCGCCGCCGTGGCCGCCCGCTGGCCGGTCGGCTGGGCTCGGCTTGGTTCTGTTCGGTTCGGGCCGGGCCCGGGTCCGCGAGTTTATTTAATTATATTTTTTTATTCTACTCTTTTGTAAATTGAAGGGACATGATTTGAATAGACATGTCTAGAAATTTTTGGATATTCATTTTCATTCGAATAGATATGTTTGTTCGGTGTTAAGCGAATAGACATGTTAGACCGACGAACAAACATGTTCGTTCGGGACGAACATACATGTTTGTTCGGAACAAAAGCGAACGAACATGTTTGTTCGAACAGAACAAGAACAGTTTTTTGGTTCGCATCCCTTTATCAATGGACATGTTCTGCTTCGCGACTCTTCACTTCATTGTCTATAAATACAAAGAGCGACCGTCACTTTCAAAACTACTGACATTTTTCACAAGTCATTAATCATCTTCATTTATGCGGTTGTTCTACAAATTTGCGTTCGAAGGAGTCCTTTGAAGACGTACCGCTTCAAAGGAACGCGATCCGTTCTATCTTGGGAGACAATTGTCCGACGTCCTCGGGTACAGATTGAGGGGGCAAATTTATCTTAAGGACACAACGACTTTCGTTGGGCTCGGATTAATATTCTGATTTCTACTTCGCGTTGGCTGCAGGTTAGTCATTTGTTCACATGTCTTTATGTGCGGACTTAGCCAAAGAATAACAACAACAAAGTCGTTCATGGTAGTGGCGTTAGGTACCTTAGGTACCAAAGAGATAATTGTGGCATTGGTTTCTCAGAGTAAGCATCATGTATCAAAAAAGTCATGAATAGCCAAGATCATAGAGGGGCCGATGATGTCCCAAGTGGCTTTGAAAAATTCAATGTTAAACCCATCAGGCTCCGGAGCCTTACCAAAAGCCAACGAGAACATGGTGCTACGGATTTCAGTAGTAGAGACGGGCCGGGTTAAGTACCGCAGCTGATTGTGTTCAAGCGAGTGTTCAATGACAGACCTGATGTCTTGGACAGAAGGTCGAGCAGCGAAATCCGCGGGAGCCAGCAAGGGTTCAAAATAGGATACGATGTGCTGCTGTACAGAGGCCGGTTCAGTCAACATAACACCGGTGCTATCAACCATAGAGAGAATCCTATTGCAATGTTGTCTTTTATTGACAGAATGATGAAAGTATTTGATATTAAGGTCCCCTTCCTTTAGCAATTGTATTTGAGACTTTTGCCTATAAAACTCTTCCTCTTGAAGACGAAGGTGTCAGAGAAAGTCTGACACCGATCCCTTTCTTGATTGGCCAGATCCTGATTAAAGGCGTTGAGGACAAGAGAGTCCTAGATGGACAATAGGGCTGCCCTGGCTTCGGAGGTACGGGCCGAAATATCAGAGACAGAGTCTTTATTAGGTTGTTTGAGTCGGCCCATAAGGATCTTGAGCTTTTTGCAAAGTTGGAACATAGGAGTCCCAAACATTTCAATATTCCATACCTGAGTGACTATAGGCATAAAAGAATGGTGATTCATCTAGAAGTTGAAGAACTTGAATGGTCGTCTGGAAGTTGGGGGAGCCATAATTTTGATAATAATCGGAGTGTGGTCGAAAACCCCCGGTGGCAAAAAGGATGCCTCAGAGAAGGAGAAATCAATACTCCACTGTGCGTTAACAAGAACTCGATCAATTTTCCTTTGTTTGCCGTTTGTTGTCTCTAATTTGCATATCCTAAAATGGTTTAATTTTGGAGATAATTTTCTATGTCACCTTGTCGATGTGGATTTGTTATCGACGTGAAAATGTTACGTCACAGTTGGGACTGGATAATGAGTGTAGATTTGAGAATAGATTGAAAATTTGTATCAAAATTTGGGGTAGATTTGAGTCTGAAACTAAATTTTGAGGTTTTTTATGAGACAAAAAAAGTTCGAGGCATATTTGGGACTAGTGACCGCCACAGTTATGGTTGCCATCGTTAAGGGTGACCATTACCCCCATTCGAGGTATGACGGTGATTCCCCTGCAGATTCAGGGTTTATAGGGTTTTTTTTTTCTTCCCTAATTTCATTATTTTTTGTTTTTAGTTTCAGAAAACAAGAAGAAAACATGTCCATAACCAAACTTATATAGTTATATCCAGTAATCCACCTAACATAAAACGTGATATAGAGAAATCCGAGAGCGGGCTTAGTAGTCGAAGCGTCTTGTCCATATTCTCAAGTGGTGGGGCTTAATTTGCCATCATCTTCCATCCCTCACTCCTTACATCTACGCCACAAAACAAGAAAAGCATTAGCTCAATGGCTAATTAAGTAATTACCATCTGTTTTATCGATAGGTATGGGCAAAATGAGGGTTGTTTTCTTTCCAAATGAGGAACAAAATTAAAGATTAAACTATTCAAATCTCTCTCCCTCTTTACCTATATAAAGCCACCGTCCCTTCAATGAAATCCACGAGCGAAGGGTCCTGCAAAGAGAGATGGAGAACTGGCTCCATTCTTCACTTTTAAGCAGTTCCTTTGGCTTCGCAGGTTTCGCTCATGTCATGGCGCTCTCCTCCTTCCTCGAGGGTTCTTTTTCTTCTTCTTGAAGTGGTGTGTTTCGTTTATGGAGGGGAAGAGAAAGAAAGGAAGAGAGCTTTCTTCAGTCCAGCCATGGGACTTGCTGGGATTTAACTAGCTGCCGACTCATTCATCCAAATACTGAGCAAGAGTGTGCAGTGAAGCTCCGTAGATGAGTGAATGATGCGGGAGTCTTGTTGGATCTCAAGCTTCCCTATGCTTGGACTGAAGGGAGCTCCCTCTGCTCCGTCCTCTCTCTCCTTCATCACATCATTCATCTGGAAATTCCGTTTAATGTTTCTTGCATTTTGTTTTTGGCGAGACGCCATTTTTTTTCCGATTTTAAGCTCTTCTGGAAAGCTCATTCCAGGGGTCCTGAAGCTTCGTCTTCATCATCTTTTTTCCAGTTCTTGTTGGTTAACAGCGACAGGTACATGAACTGATGAGTACTATATTTGCTGCTCTTTGCTCGAATCTTCTTCACGTGTCACTATCTAATGTGTTTAGAAAGCATAGTACGTGTTTGTTTCTAATTATTGTGACTAATTAAGTATGGTAGAGGTCCTACTCCCTAATAAATAAGTTGAAAGAGATGACTAGACGGGATAAATTTTCTCTGACTTCATTCTAACAACTAATAAGCTAAGTATCCGGATGTTGATTTTTTGCCTGTGTCAGCTCACCTATGGAACTTGCCGTTTTTGGCAAATTTATATATGACCAGGCATTTCGTGTTGTTCGGCTAAGTTCGTACAGAGAGACATGTGAATAAATGACTAACCTGCAGCTAACGCGAAGTAGAAATCAAAATATTAATCCGAGCCCAACGAATGTCGTTGTGTCCTTAAGACGAATTTGCCCCCTCAATCTGTACCCAAGGACGTTGGACAATTGTCTCCCAGGATAGAACGGATCGCGTTCCTTTGAAGCGGTACGTCTTCAAAGGACTCCTTCGAACGCAAATTTGCAGAACAATCGCACAAATGAAGATGAGTAATGACTGGTGAAAAATTATCAATTTTGAAGGTGACGGTCGCTCTTTGTATTTATAGACAATGAAGTGAAGAGTCGCGAAACAGAACATGTCTATTGATGGAGGGATGCGAACGAAAAAACTGTTCTTGTTCCGTTCGAACAAACATGTTCGTTCGCTCAACACCGAACAAACATATATGTTCGGATGGAAAAGAAAGTCCAAATTTTTTTTTTGGACATGTTTATTCAAATCGTGTCCCTTCAATTTAAAAAAACTAGAATAAAAGATAAAATTAAATAAACACGCGGACCCGGGCCCGAACCGAGCCGGCGGGCGACGGCGCGCGGGGACCGATCCACCTTTGCGTAGGTCCTCCCCTTCCACAAAAGTGCGGCGCGCGGGGACCGATCCACCTTTGCGTAGGTCCTCCCCTTCCACAAAAGTGCGGTGCCCCTTGGAGTCCAAACCCATTTGTGAAGTTCCAATATTTAAACACATCCACCATCTACTCTTTTTCCTATGTGGGACTCTCCATCCTTCATTTCTCATTCACTTCCATGAGATTATACATCAAAATCCCAACATTTCGATCTATGTTCTTTCCCAATTAGAAAATCATTATACTGTCTATTGACGAGGTTGTTTCCTGAATATATCTTCATTGCTTGGTTATGTTTCGCTCACTCGTTCAACTTCAAACACCAGTCATGCACTTCAAGGAGGTAAACAAGAAAAAAAAGAAGAACCGACTCATTTGACGTTTTGGGCTTTGCCCTTTTCACTTATTAGTTTGGCATCTCTCTCCATCTGCCTTAATCTGACAACACCACACCCCCTCCCCGTTTTGTGGAGCAGCAGAAGTGTACGGCAGTCATCATCTCGATTTTGTATGGGTGTCTGTTTGCCTTTTTGTCTTACTGAAGATGACAGATCGAACGGACTAACGGAGTACTCAGACACGAGGCTTAAGCTGCTAAGGTCAAAGCTTTACCCCCCCAACAAGAACAGCTTCCTGGACTTGGCGCTCTTTGTCTCACTCACACCACGTCGCTCCAAAACATCCAGTAACAATCAGTCGGTCGTATAGTGTATTAGTTACGAAGAGGACTTGTCGATTTGTCATTGTTTACGGATGAGGAATAAAAGTATCTTTTCCGAAGCTCATGTATATGATGAAGGCTCTATTTGTTTAGCGAAAAATGAGCGACTTGGAAAACTTTTTTGTTAAACGGAGCCTAAGCGTGATGAGGCATAAGTCTGGACATGCATTCTAGTTTGTCAATACCTCGCCCGGTGAAAAGTTTGATGTCCGAACGATATTGTAGAAAAAACGTGTTATCGAAAGGAAATCTTTGACTCGGAGAGCCAACAACATTGAATATGGATGGATGGGGCGGTGAGAGACAAAGATATGGAATGTGGGTCGTGTCCGTCTTTTCCAGCAATATGAATTTAGACACTTCCGTCGTAATCTTAGGATTGGTTTTTGTTGATGTCTCCCTTCTTAGATTTGGAGAGTGGTCGGTGGATGTATCAAGAAAGTTCAAAATATAATGTATATCAAATGATGCCACCTAAGTGTAATTGGTAAGTGATCTCTTTGTTGACGAGTGAAATAAAAACAAAAATTCGATAAATCTTGTTTTGAATATCTGACGTCCTTGAATAACCTAATATCTACACCCAAATGAATTCTGATTCTAAGACAAAAAAAAATGGTGCCAAGTTTACCAATACCCGACAGTGTGGACATAATCTCTGATTGGATGTTTGATTTTACAAGTCATTCTGATATTTTCCTTCGAACAAACACTAATGACCCTAGTGCCTAAGCATTTGATTTCGAATCAGACGAAGGAAAATATCGATTTCTTGAAATCTTGGGGGCCTTTTCGATCCGGTTAAAGAATCCAATAAATTCCAACAAAGACAGATGGGCGTTCGAAAGTGTGACTCAACTTGTCTTAGATGCACGTTAAAGAAGACGACGGATTGTGGGGGCGGGGAAAAGTACTTGAAATTTTTTGGTACTTTTCTCGACAGTGATCCAACAAAATTTGGATGTACGCTGATGAAGATAATGGGACACGGGAAGTGTTAATCGACAATAAGTCGATGCATCGAGAACTTTTTTATGCCTTTTCGTATATCTTTTTGAATGTAGATAGGTGTCTACCAGAAGATGGTGCAATTCTCACCAATGCCGTACCTTTGGCATAGATTCATTAGTGACATTACAGAAATTTCTCCTCTTTTGCTTTCTCATTTACTTGAATACAATGTAATGTTCTCTGGAATATGGAGTTGCACAAAATATTAGGAGACAATGTTCTCCCATAATGATTTGATGAGTATCAGAAAGAGAAGATGCAAAACAAGCTACTAATTATTTTGGCCCGATCTAACTGGTCAATGATCAGGAACTTCCTTCGATATAACTTCAAAAGCCTATATGGAATATTTTAATATTTGCGATGGGTCATCGCCATGCCCGCACATATGATTGTCTCCGTTAATCGGACTTCTTGCCAAAACCGGGGACTTCTTTGATCGAACACGGTGGATTTTGTGCAGTGAATTTTGTGAGTTTTACATCCAATTGAGTTTTCTTATTGCCTGTAATTGAGATACAAAGAATGCGTGATCGATTGTTACTCTATAATTTTTCGATTATTAAGTGAATTATTTGAGTAAAACCCACCGAATGCCGAAGATACAACAGAATCACGTAAATCTCTAGACAAAATAGGGTAGCACCAAAAGTCCTCATCACTACTGCATTGCTCTAGACAAGATAGGGTCTGTAATACAAGGGAGTGATTGTAGCCACATTATTTCGGCCCTTTCTTACCAAGGAAGACATCGGTTAGAACTGTCTTGGACTGTAAGGATGCCTCCAGCAGCAATTTTCCCTGCCAAAGGAACGACCAAAGGGTTAAAACAATGTTAATTGTCGTCGACTGAACATACTGTAGACGGAAAGAGCACGTACCCAAGAACTAGCCAGGAAAACAAACGTAGTTGGATTTGGCTTACCTCGTCCACCCCAAAATCGACAAACTTGTTCTCAATCATTGCAGCCTCGTCCTTCAACATGGCGATGAACGAGTCGATAGTCATCGGCTTCACCACCAGATCGTCCATCACCACATACTTCACCAGCTCTTTCACATAACCAGTCTGCCTGGTTGGCACTTCAATGAATTCCACTCGTCGGTCCATGACGGCATTAGCGCATAGAGGACATTTCACAGAAGGGTCGTCAGTGACCTTTCCAGAACGATAAATACAATAGTCGGTCCAGCACATGTAGCAGTGGGGTTGGAGTGATGAAGATGATGATGAATCGCTAGGCAACGGGACTGTGATGTTTGGACCAGGGTTGAGGAACTTGGGCCTCAAGAGGCTCTGCTTTTGGCGGGGCATCATGAAGTAGACATCCTCCAAGTCCTCAATGCTCTTGTAAAGATTGCCCAAGCTGCCGCCCATGGAGTCGGCTTTCATGGCTCGAATGTGCGCAAGAGTCGCGATCGGCAAGGCTTGGACGTGGAAGAGGAAGTCCACAAAGTCTTTTCCTGCTTCCGCAAAAACCACTCTTTGCTTGCTCTTGTCGACCACCAGCTTCAACTTCAACTTTGGTGTCGACTCCATCGTCTTCTTTTTGTGAGTAGAGTGTATTATTTTTCTTTGTGACCGATCAATAGATGTTTCTGGGAAGTATATATAGGGGCTTCCGAGTTCAAGAATTGAACAATTTCTGTATATTTCGATATATCACGATGAAGATTTTATTAATCTCTTTATAGGCTTTATGAGATCATTATCTAAAAAATCAAATCAGATATACATATATATATGAAAAATCAAAGAAAATATCATAAATATCTATAGTAGATATCCAAATATCATAAATATCTATAGTAGATATCTAAATATCTCTAACATTCCCCTTATCTTGAAAAAGAAAAATGATGATGGAGAAAAGGGAATTGGGAGGGGTTCAAGAATTTAAATTTGAATGTTCCCGAGGAAATTGATGTGATTAAGATCCCTTTAAACTTCTATGGATTGGGTTGAAGCTTTATTTTGCAATCAATCAGATTGACCTTGACAGTTCTTGACCTATGTGGATATTGCCAGGCTTTTTATCGTATGAATTTGGTGGACGAGTATTTCAGAGTCAACTCTTTAAGAAAAGTACCTAAGTTTCCAATAAACTAACAATTCCCAGTGTCATATGCAGTAAATGCTCCAAAAACAATTTCAAATAAGTATGCTTAATAGTATCCCAAAAATGCTTGCTAATTGGACCCTTATTGTATGTACGAACCAGTTACGAGAATTAACAATGTACTTTGTCATTGTATGTATATTCGTTTCTTTCTTCAGTATAATTAGCTCGTTAATTTGTTTTCGGGCAACAAAATTTTTTAAGTGGCCATATTTTTCACAAGAGCTGCATTGTAGTTTATCTCGACATTAACAATCTTTTTCCAAATGATTTGTTTCTTTTTAAATTCTGTAGGTTGGATATTTTCTCGTTGAGGTTTTTCCTCCTCTTTTATTTTTGCACGAACTCTTTCCACCACTTTTAGATTTATGAGAACGTATGTGAATTTTTAACTCAAAGGCTTGTAATAATAAGTCTTTTTTCATGCGCCTCTAGAGAGCCGATAAATTCACTCACCAACAATGTCTTTAAATCGTTAGTATTTTCTATAGAGGCGACAATAGGATTGTTAGGTGTCGCCAATGTTTTTTCTACTACCCTTTGATAAGTGGTGTCGTAATATTTCCTTTTAGCGTTTTCCAATTCCCTTCGAAGACATTGAGGGCGTAAACTGTAATAGATTTTGGGCGTTGAATCTGAAGATGAAGTCTCAGGCAATAGAAATAGGAGTTCAGAGACAAAGGCTGGTGCTTGGGGTTTCAAGAGAATGTCTTTCTAGGAAGACTTGATGTACTCATCGTTCAGCTTCTCGAATCAGCCGTGGAGCTTGCCTAAAATGCCCACCATCCCGGTTTCATGAGGAGCCTGACCATCGTTCCCACCGGCAATGCTAGGATATGGGAGAGGAGGAGGTCAACAAAGTTCTTTCCACCATCGGCAAATAGCACCCTCTGGCTGCTATTGTCCAGAAGAAGCTTCAAGCTCACTTTTCCTGTCGCCGTTCTTTCGTTCACTGATTGCAATTTGAGTAGGTCCAACGGACGGCATTTATACATATGAAGGGCCAAATTGGTAAGAAACGTAGGGAAGCGAAGAAGGCAGAGAAACAAATGAAGAGATAAAATGTGGTTGGTCAAAATGAAAACCGGTCAAATAATACATCAGTGAATCAAATATTTGTTCATGCACGTTCAGATCTCGTTGCTTCTTGTCTTCTAGTAACTAGAGGACTCATTCCGAAGTATGTAAATTTTCGCTTTTTTAACTCGTCTTGTGCCATGTGATCTTCGCTCGGGCCATGAAGCTGTTCAATGCTGAATGGCACTCCAAAACGGTTCTCATAGACATATTCATCGGCAGGAAACATCAGTAAATCGTTATTCTTCAACTTCAGAGATTAGTCTGTTGTACCTATTAGCTTGCTGGGGTAGTTCCCGCTGCTTTATAAGATGCTGATGAAGCTATTCAATCCCCATTGTGAAATTAGTCTCTCTTATGTATTAGCTAACTTAGAAATTAGTTTCCGAGTGATGACTGAACTGTGGTACCACGGTATGTAAGACTACATTGTTTAGCCTTATCGTCTTGAAAAAGAAAAATCGCACATGGATGTTGATGGAGAAAAGGGAATAGGGAGGTGTTGGTGAATCTATATATGAATGGAAATTGATGGGATTGAGATTGCTATACACTATGATGGATTGGGTTGGAGTTTTATTTGGTAATCGATCATGTTGAACTCGATAGATCTTGATTTATGAGGATATGAATTTCGTAGAAGCACTTTAAGCAATTGATTAAGAAAGCTAGGTTGTTTCCAATTTTTAGGTACTTTAGAGACTTTAGAAAGCTTTAAAAATACGTATTTCGAAGGCTTTAGAAACACGTAAATATATATATATATATATATATATATATATATATATATATATATATATATATATATATATATATATATATATATATATATATATGGCCTTCTATTTGAGCTGTAGGGCTGTCGGCTGGTGACCCATGCACCGATGAAGATGACATCCCCATTGTTTTGCGATCATGGCAGGCTCAAATCCTTTTAATTACGTCACTGCACATCAAAGGGTCTGCCGCCATTATTAACATCTTGGGTATTTCGGAAGTTCGGGTTTGTCTGTCAGATTTACAGTTCCTTTATGCGATTTCCTATTTCCAAATGCACCACTCATTTTCTTGTCAATCCTTATGTAGGAGCTGCTTGCTACCGGAGTGTCTGACATTCCACAAAGCATTCACGAGGTTGTGGCACATTTTGCCTGTCGCCTAGCACGATGCGATGACAGGTGTGTATACTTTTTGTCCGATCTAAACTTGCAAATGCCCTATTGACTGGCTGCAGTGTTTGCTGTCAACAAATAAGGCGAATCTTGATGCTTGCCTTATGAAGGTGTGATCTCCATCTACCTTGAAAAGAATGTGGCAATTGATTTTTGGCTTGTGGACATGGGTGACTTGCTATGTTACTTGTGATGTTTGGAGAACTTCGAACATTCTATGTAATGGGAGTACCAAGTTCATCAAGATAATTAGATCCGTGAGATTCGTCGGCCTTTTTGGTTCTTGAAAGCTATGGAGTGAAGTTTTGCTTCTTAATTTTGCGTTACCAACAGCTTCGGAAGTCTAGTAAAATATGAAACTAAATAATTTTGTGTAGTTAAAACATCAGATGCAGATGGCCCATCGATGTATAGTGCACCCAGTGCAAAATTGAGAGCCTTCGGAATATTAAATTATTTCGAAGACACTAAAGATGCTTTCACAATTCCTATTCCAACAGAGAATTTTGATGTTCATGTGCCGATAGAATTTTCATGAAAATGGAAACATAATTTTCGCTTCCAATGAAAATGGGAATTTGAAAACATTTTCACTAACCTAACGGACCATTTGAAATGTCATTTCGTAGGCTATAGACTATATATATAGAATTAATCCTGGATCGGAGGATTTTCCAATCGTATATTTGATTGATGAGTAATAAATATGTACATTATTCACTTTTATTTTATTTAAGTTTGCGTGTGGACGATGAGAATAATTTATGATCCATCTATTAAAGATTTGATCGAAGGAAATTACTTTATGAAATTACGATGATTCTTCCTAATTAAATGTAAAAAAAAGTCATATAAATAGAGAGTTATAAGTTACGCTGCCGTTCCATGGAACGAAACTACCGCCAAGTGAAGCGGACAACAGGAGACTAGGAAAAACAGTTCAGAACTCCGCTAAAAGCTGACACGTTCTTTTCGTTTGTTTCTAAAAATCCCGCCTTTCCGGACTCTACCCCAACAAATCCCAAGAATCTCCCCAAGAATAAATCTCTCTCGCCAAACCCAGACGAAGAAGCTTCTATAAAATTATTGAAAATTCGATTGCCAGAATATGCGTATTGCCAGCAGATTTCTTCAATGTTGCAGTTAATGTGCAGAGTCTACATCTGGGTCTCCTGCCAATTTCCAAGTATATACTGCACTTGTAAAAGCTCACGATAGGATTATGACACTCGATCGTCCTCATGGTGGACATCTTTCTCATGGCTACCAGGTGCTTAATGTTTGCAATCTAGAGCTTTTTACCTGTCTTTGTATTATCATTCTTTGCCAGAAGACTTTTTACTTCAACCCTAGAGATGGCGTACATCATAATTCATGGCAATTACTGACATTATGCAGTTGTGTGCAACGATTGTGCATCAGAGAGTCTTATTTCTGGGTGTTTCAGTGGTCAGATTTTCTTGCTTTAAAGGATTTCTGCCTCTTGGTTAATCCCAAGTAGTAAATTGTGCAGCATCAATCACAGAAGAGGTCTATTCTTTGCATTGCTTAGCTCAAAATTTAACTGAATTGGAATGAGAGAGTCCGACTTTTTCAGCAGAAAATATTGTAATTGCAACAGCCCTTCATATTTGTCATTTTTGGTCCAAGGCTATAAAAAATGAGCAATTCCTTTGGTTATTTTTCTCTGCTGAAGCTAACACGCTTCATCTGGTTTGAAAATCTTGTTATGGGTTGTTTTCTGACCATTTCACAAGTTCTTTTGGTTTCTTGTTTAATTTAGGGAAACATCCATCGATCCTTGCGTTCATGTTCTTGAAGCTTGTTCGCTCATCTTCTCCATGTTTTACGATATATTGCTAGATTTAAAAAAAAAATTTATGAACAATATGAAATGCCTTTACTCCAATACACATCATTCTGTGTTATTTCGAGTAGAGTTGTGGTTCCTCTGGACTATCAATTCTTGACGAAGCTATGGAGTTAATTTTGCTTCTTAATTTTGCGTTACCAACAGCTTTGGAAGTCTAGTAGAAGTGTAGGAGGTGTTTATTTTTTCTAGAATTGCAAGACGTTGAAAATATGAAACTAAATAATTTTGTGTAGTTAAAAATCAGAAGCAGAAGACCTATTGGTGTATAGTGCACCCAGTGCGAAATTGAGAGCCTTCAGATCTCACATTGGTTATGTATGTGTTAAAAATCAGAAGCAGTAAAATTAGATTGATTAGCTCTTAATTTTACTATAAGCTGTTTTATGCATTTAAGTTGTGTAGTAGTTTATCAAAATATAAAAATTATTTTGAAGACAGTAAACTTTAGATTGCATAAAATCTATGAAAATGTGTATATCGTGAAAATAACCCACTAAACATGCTTTCCTAATTTCTGTTCCAACAGAGAATTTTCATGTTCATGTGCCAATAGAGTTTTCATGAATACGGAAGCATAATTTTCGTTTTCAACGAAACTAAAAATTTGAAAATAAATAGAATTAATCCTGAGTTGGAGGACTTTCCAACTATATATGTGATTGATGAGTAAAAATTATGTACATTATTCACTTTCATTTTATTTTATTTTGCATGTGGATGATGAAAATAATTTATAACCGTCTATCAAAGATATGATTGAAGGAAATTATTCTATGAAATTACGATAATTCTTCATAATTAAATGTAAAAAAGTCATATAAATAGAGAGCTATAAGTTAAGGCTGCCGTTCCATGGAACGAAACTCCCGCCGAGTGGAGAGGAGGACAGTACACTAGGAAAAACACTTTAGAACTCCGCCAAAAGCTGACAATTTATTTTCGCTTGTTTCTAAAAATCCCGCCTTTCCAGACTCTATCCCAACAAATTCCAAGAATCTCTCCAAGAATATATATATATATCTCTCTCTCTCTCTCTCTCTCTGGCGCGCGCCAAACACTTGTGCACCAACTAACTACTACAGAAGATCTAATTCTTCAGCTTTGAGATGTAACTATGTCGCTGATGCCCCCTCAGCAAAATGTCCTCATTGCACTTACCGTATGAGTACCAAACTTTCACGGGTTGTTGTGCGTCATCCTCGTCTGAGGCATCTGGCTGCCGAGGGTGGTTATGTGGAAGGTGTCGTGACATACATGGTGATGGATGATTGGGTCGTGAAGCCTATGTCCACCATTTCTCGTGTTACTCTCATCAACAAGTACAGTGTGCAGGGAATTGGGGATCTTGACGAGAAGGTGATAAATTTTGGGATGGATGAGGTAAGGCCTGCAACCCCTTTCTGATATTCTATATACATTTGTTCATTTCTAGGCTTGGAATTACTAGTTGCTTTTACATAATGTTCCATGACATACTATAGAATTAGATTGAAAAGTTAGCAGATGGATCCTAAATTTCTCATTAATGAGACATGTGCTTATCTGCCCGACATGCGTGCATCAAATGCATGATGTAGGTGCTGGAATTGTCGTATTCAAGTGTCCAACAAACAACCCAAGTAATGCCTTACTATTCTAGACTATAGTTCTTCAAAATATGGAATACTAAATGGTATTGTTAAGCAACTCTTCGTGCTTTATGTGGAGAGACTCCAACAGACGTGTTGCCCCCATCAGATTTCACTTTTGGCGTTGGAAGTTATAAAAAACCTAAACCTTTGTTCCTAAAGATTATGTAAAATTTGTAAAAGCTCAAGGGAAATTAAGTATTGGTTTTTTAGTCTTGGTTTTCCCATTGGGAGGAAATGATCAGACATTTTTTTTTGGTCGGAAGGAAATGATCAGACTTAAAGGTTAAATTTTTTGTTCATGTAGTGCTGCCCATTTGAAAGAACAGAGCTAGAATTTTCCCAACGCGTGTTGGACACATTTGAAAGAGTTAGAGGCCTAGGAAGTAGGATCTGCTCACGCGGAGCTAAAATCATGGACAATCCATGAACACTGTGTCGATGGGCGACTTTCTCGCCAGAAGCGCAGTGAATCCCTACCAAGTATGTGTTTGCTTCTCTCTCTCTGAACAAGTATGCGTTTGTATCTCTGTGGGTGGAAAAATTTCATGCTAAGCTAAAATCAGCCCGACCAAACGTTATGTAACGGCTAGTTTTAACTATTGAGCTGTTTAGGAACATTTTCCGCATTTCCTTCCAAAAATATTCCTATTTTTAGGAACCCTCTGTGTTATATATAGGGACCATCCTTGTCGGCCATTAATCAATCCTCCTCCCTTCTTATTTTCGTCATTTAACAGTCTCCATCCGTCCTCACATAGCACTGGTTTCAAACCATGGGTCTAAACTAATGCCCCTTATGCTCCACCATCGTCGGCTCCACAACCTCCTTGCTACTTGGCTATACTAAGTCCTCCCTCTCTCCCCGTGTCTCTCTACATTATAGTATGTAACGGTAAACAAGATATTCTTTTTTGTTTTGTTTTTAACTTTGGCAGATTTAAGACTGATAAGCCGATCAGTAATATAGGTAAATGAGCTGAAGATCTCCAACACGCATGATAAGGTCCTGATGGCGATCCTCAACATTTTATCCTCAACATGCATTAGACACCTTGCCAGTAGTGAACCGAAGAATGATAAGATGCCAAGGATCGCCGTCAGGACCTCATCATGCGTGTTGGAGATCTTCAGCTCATTTACATATATTAATGATCCGCTCATCAGTCCTACATCTGCTTAAGTTAAAAAGAAAAATTAGAAAATCTTGTTTACTATTACATACTATAATGCAGAGGGGCATGGGGAGAGAGGGAGGACTTACTATAGCCAAGCAGTAAGGAGGTTGTGGAGCCGACGATGGCGCAGGATAAGGAGTATTGGTTTAGACCCATGTTTTAGAACCAGTGCTATGTAAGGATGGATGGAGATTGTTAAATGACGGAAAATAAGAAGGGACAAGGATTGAATAATAGCCAACAAGGAGGGTCCCTATATATAATACAGAGGGTTCCTAAAAATAGGATTATTGTCGGATGGAAAGGCAGAAAATGTTCCTAAACAGCTCAACTGTTAAAACCAGCCGTTTACACAACGTTTGGTTGGGTTGATTTTAGCTCCGCGTGAAATACTCCCACCCACGGAGACACAAACGCATACTTGTTCAGAGAGAGAGAAGGAAACTCATTCTTGGTCGGGATTCACTGCGCTTCTAGCCAGAAAGTCGTCCACCCACACAATGTTCATGGATTGTGTTGCAGTTTTGGAGTTGGAATTCCTTGTTTAATATGTCAATTTTGAAGCGATGTTTGGACATTAATTGTTGTGCATGATTTACTATTTTTGTACTATACCGCACATTACCCGTGGCCGGGCTCGGGCCACTAGCTTTAGGATGGTATTGAGATTGGATCTTAATGTTCACCGTAAGATTACGATGTGAAAGTTAGTTCGAACTCAATCCCGAATCTTTTTTTAAAAATGGGTTTTAAGGGTTAGAACTCGTGCTCGGTAAGATTATCAAAACATGGGTTATAATTTTTAACTCGAGAAGCCGAAGTGAAAAGACTCGGCTAATCTTGGTTATGTCGCCTTGTCGCAAGTCTTTCACTTCAATTTCTAAGCCTCTAGGGTAGGTAGAATAGGGATAACCAATGGTTCATGCGCATGTCCATGTGATTGTTTATTTTCCAGTTCTTCGGTAAAGTAAGCTCTGGAACCCTATCTTATCTTGTTTTACTTTTGGGTCGATCCATGACAAATAGGATTGTGGCACATGTTCTATAGACAATGGGGAACTCTGATCTCCGTTTCGTGTACACTCCGAAGGTCGAGCTGAAGCGGATGTGGGGCCATTTGGGTATTGATGCATGGAAGTACGTCCACAGCCGCATTGGTCATCTGTTGCCTCTCTTGGACATTGGGTTGTAAACCGGGGTTATGCAAGCACTTGCACACTTCTGGTGCCCGAAGACCACCACCTATATTCTAGGTAATCACGAACTCACCCTGACTTTGGAAGAATATAGCTTTGCCATCGGAAAACCTTTAGACCTTGATTTGATCCATCCATGCATAAACACTGATCCGGGAATCATCTTGGCTGAATTTTTTTAAAGTAAATGAAAGGAACATGAGAAAGATTTTGAGGGAAAATTGCAAAGTATGTCCTTTCTTCTTCCTCATTAAACATTTTGATGAAAGTGATTCATATATGAAAAGTAGAATTTTTATTCTATCTTTCTTTGGACTTGTGATTTTTCCGTTTCAAAAGAATAAAATCCACCCATAGCATGGATAGTAAGACAAGTCTGTGGTTGAATGAATTTCATGCTATCCTAGCTGAAACTTTCATGTCATTAACTCAGTTTAAATGAAATGAGGATAAGACTTTTCATACTTCAATTGAACTCTTGTAAGTATGGTTTTTCTCACACTGTGCTAAGTTTGGTACCAAGTTGATTATACCTCAGATAAGTCAAGATGAAAATTTAATTGCAAAGTTTCAAAACTTACAAAAGGATATTAAGGGCATATCTTATTCTGAATGGATCGAATTGTTTAAAAACCCGAGTCCTAAGATTTTTTTATGGCAAGCTATATGGTTTCAAGTCTTTGAGGCTCGTCTCTATCATGGTGAGCGTGAACCCATACCCTTATTGGGTATCATTGGCGTAACAAGATACCACCCTCTGCGTGTGGTATGACAGTATGGAGTTTTGCAAGATGTTCTGCCGCCTCTGGGGCCCGACACATATCAGCTCCAATTCGCTAAAGTTGAGAGTTATAGGATGTTGCTAAAAAAACTCCTCGATCAAGATTGGCTCAAGTGCCGTACCCGCCGCTTGGTTTTGCTCGAAGTGGAGCCCATAGGGAAGGAGAAGCTACATCACGTCAAGACCCGATACATCTAGCACCATGTTATACCGACGGACATACTCCCAAGATTCCCAATGGTGATGGTGTGATGACCCCAAAACCTTAGTCAGCTTACACTTTAGTGATTTAAAGTTGAACCATGATTGATAAGTGAAATTATCAATTGACGATGAGACGACAGGGTGACTTATTATATTCGATTGGGTGTCGACTAGGCCAAATACATGAGAAATTGGGATCGGACTAGGGCACGGGGACGCGTCGACATGCAGAGGGCTACGTGTCAAAGCGTGGCCTCTAGAAGAGAGACACGTGTCACCGTATAGTGACACGTGGCGTGCGGAGGGACGCGAATCCCACGTGCCACGCATGTGTGACACATGGCGGGACACGTGTCCCACATGCTGAAGGCGGCGGACACGTGTCATCGCCTATGACATGTGTCGTCATCTGGTCCACTGTAAGCTGCCGACTTGTCCTAAGCTGCTAACTCGCCCAAGTTGATTGGTCTTCAACTGGTTTCCCTATATAAACTTCTGACGTCAGTTCATTCGGTGGGACGATCGTCAGAACGCCGTTACTCTGCCCGTAGCGCCCACGCCCTCACATCGCCTTAGCTATTCGCCGCCCTAGCCCATCACCGTTCGCCTATCATCCGCCCATCGTCGTTCGTTCGTCCATCTATCACTGAATCGCTCAAGTTTAAGTGATTATTGAATCAAAGGCGAGTGAATCTCTAACTTGTATAGTTTGTTTGGATAGACGTTAGAACCGCACGTCAATGATTTGAGATTCTGATTATATTCTTGAAATCTCGCCTACTATCCATGATTTCTATGTCAAATTTCTGAAAAACAGCATGATTTTGAGAATGATATGATTCATTTATCTGCATTGAATCTTTTGAATACCGATGAGGGTAAGATTGCATTGTGTATGCATTGCATGGCATTTCATAGTGAAATGAGAAAGTATCGCGCCATGTTGCGACGATGCCCCATGGGAGCTAGAGGAAATTCGGGATGCCTTCGATGCTGATTCGGAGAATGCCTCCGCCCTTGTGAGCTTGAGATGCCTATGGAGTGAGATGCTGTGGAAACGTTATCTACGAGGACGGCACACCAGCGAAAATGTTATCCGTGAGGAGACGATGTTACATTGCATAAGAAATTCATGAGTTTGCAAGATATATCATTTGTGGAACACTTGATACGTGTGCTTTGAAACTCATGAATTGTTGATGCTGTGTTTTAATTGCAATGCTTACATTCTATTGGGTTAGATATCCATTCGTTGGGCGTTAGCTCACTGTTGCTGAATTGTGATTATCAGACTATAAGGATGCCTTGCGTTAGCCTCGCTTGATGCACTTGGAGTCGACGAGCTCGAAATGGGCTGAAATTTGATCGGCTGCATGGAAATGGGTCGTTGATCAATACTCACCGCTATGCCAAGATCGACCTCGTTTTTTCGCGTTTCGTTATTGTTTTGATGGGTTTTTAGGCAATTTTTATAATTCTAGTGGCGTTTTCGTAATTTTGTATTTTCTATTTAATTAGGGTTAGCATAGAAAAGGGTGTTTTTAAGATTTCGAGAGCCAGAATTTTGCTATTGATTTTGATAAACGTATTCGAGAGAACAAATTGTTCATCTTTCCAATTTCTACTTTTTGTTTAGCCAATTTTTGTTGCATTTCGGCATTATTTGGTATCAGAGCCCAGGTTGCCTTGAACCAATGACTAAACAGATTCGCGGTGGACGTGGACGTGGACGGTGGGGTCGTGGTGGCCAGGGACATGGAGTCGTTCCTGAAGCAGACGAACAACCGCGTCAAAGAAACTTGCGAGACATAGAAATTGAAGAGCAGAGAAGGCGAATCCAGGATTTGGAATGAAAACTTGCGCATGCGGGGTTGGGCGTTCAATCCAAAGAAGGAGTGGAATCTGACGATTCATCCGATTATGAAGAGGAGGACGTTAATCATTTTGGGGTTCTGAACCAAGGACGGAATCGGGGAATACGACCTGGAGATCAGTCCTCTTTTGGTCATATCGGGATGAAGATCGAGATTCATGAGTTTGAAGGTAAGATTTATTCTGATGAGTTTATTGACTGGTTGCATACGGGCGAGAGGATCTTTCATATTAAGGATCTGACTGAAGAGCAGAAAGTTAAATTAGTAGCTATAAGGTTACGGAAACATGCTTCGATATGGTGGGAGCATGTGAAGAAGCAGCATGCTAGAGAGGGGAAATCGAAGGTGGATCGTTGGGATAAGATGAAGAAATTGCTGCAAAGAAAATTTTTGCCTACTCATTACAAGCAGCAGGCGTTTATTGAATATCACAATGTTAAGTAGCGAGATTTAACAGTCGACCAGTATACCGAACAGTTTGATCGCTTGCGGATGCGTAGCGATGTGGCTGAAGCAGACGAGCAAACAATTGCTCGATATTTGGTAGGGCTGCGGACTGAAATTTCTGATGTTATCCAATTACAGCAGTATTGGACTTATGAAGATGTGTGTAGATTGGCCTTGAAGGTGGAAGCGCATTGTAAAAGGAAGGGCAGCAGTTCCAAATTTCAGAGTCGGTGGTCAGGCAAAGAATTTCGAGGAAAAGCAGGGAGTTCTTCAGCCAACGTGACTCCAGCAGCAGTTAGGGATGCGAATTTTAATCCTACACCCAATGAGGAACAGAGTAGTGTTGGAACTAGCAAGGGAGGAGTTGTACCCAAGCATTGTTACAAGCGTCAGCGAATCGGGCATTTCGCTGCTGATTGTCCGTACCGACATATTGTGACACTTGCTGATAATCCAACCTTTGATGAAGATCCAGTCTCTGATGAATCTGACGGAGAATAAGAGGATGCGTATTCAGATCAGAACGAAATTATCTATGTTGATTCTGGTGAGTCCTTAGTCGTTAGAAGAGTTTTAAATGTTGCTATGACGGAAGATGAATCGTGGCTTAGGCATAATATTTTTCATACTAAGTGCACTAGTGGAGGAAAAATATGTAGCATGATAATATATGGGGGGAGCTGCGAGAATGTGGTGTCCACTACCATGGTAGAGAAGTTGGGGCTGAAAACAGACGATCATCCTCAACCATACAAGCTGTCGTGGCTTAGGAAAGGGAATGAGGTGAAGGTGAGCAAGAGGTGTCTTATGCAGTTTTCGATTGGGAAAAAGTATGTTGATGAGGTGTGGTGTGATGTGGTCCCAATGGATGCTTGTCATATTCTGTTGGGGAGGCCGTGGCAGTTCGACAGAAAAACACAGCATGATGGCTTTAGAAATATCTACACCTTCAAGAAGGATGGCTGGACCATTACCCTAGGTCCTTCAGATTTGAGAAAAGAGGTGAAGGATAATCTACTGTCCAGGTTAGAGTTCTAGGAAGAGGCAGTGAGCGCACCTGAGCTTTTTGCCATTATAGTGATAGAACAGAATTCTGACAGTACGGAAATTCCTACATAAGTCCTGCCCTTACTTGAGGAGTTTGCTGATGTCGTACCGAAAGAGATGCCACTTGGGTTATTGCCAATGAGAGACATACAACATTGTATTGATTTCATTCCAGGAGCTGTTATTCCTAATAAGGCAGCTTACAGAATGAGTCCTAAGGAACATGAGGAGCTGCAGAGACAAGTGTAGGAGCTATTAGAGAAAGGCGTAGTCCGAGAGAGCATGAGTCCCTATGCAGTGCCGGCCTTGTTGGTTCCTAAGAAAGATGGGTCGTGGAGAATGTGCATAGATAGCAGAACTGTCAACAAAATTACAATCAAGTATCGATTTTCAATCCCACGATTTGATGATTTGATTGATCGGTTACATGGGGCGACTATCTTTTTGAAGATAGACTTGAGGAGTGGTTATCACCAAATTAGGGTGCGATCTAGTGATGAGTGGAAGACGGTGTTTAAGATTAGAGATGGGCTGTATGAGTGGATGGTGATGCCCTTTGGGTTGTTTAATGCGCCAAGCACTTTTATGAGGCTGATGAATTAGGTTTTTCGTCCTTTTATTGGCCAATTTGTTGTCGTTTATTTCGATGATATTTTAATTTATCATGCTTTGATTGAGCAACACTTGCAGCATTTGAGAAGAGTATTTGAGGCCTTGAGGGAGCAGAAATTGTATGCCAACACCCAGAAGTGTCAATTTTTAGCTGATCATGTGACCTTTTTGGGTTATATTGTGTCGAAGGAAGGCATTTAGATGGATCCAGCTAAGATCGAGGCCATTACAAGTTGGGAGGCTCCGAAGAATATTCATGAGGTACGCAGCTTTCATGGGCTAACATCCTTTTATCCGAGGTTTGTTCGGGATTTCAGCACCATTATTGCGCCTCTTATGGATTGTCTGAATGGAAGTAGATTTGTGTGGACCAAAGAGACAGACGTTGCGTTTCAGTTGTTGAAGAAAAAGGTTACTGAAGTCCTAGTTTTAGTGCTTCCAGATTTTAGTGAGGTTTTTGAGGTGCATTGTGATGCCTCAGGCGTAGGTATTGGGGGCGTCTTGAGCCAGAAAAACAAACCTTTGGTGTTCTTCAGTGAGAAGTTGAATGAAGCGAAGAGAAGGTATTCGACTTATGACAAGGAATTTATGCCATAGTGAGGAGTTAGAGCATTGGAGGCACTACCTTATTTCAAGGGAATTTATTCAGTATTCAGATCATGAGGCCTTGAAGTACATCAATGAGCAGCATAAACTAAATGCTAGACATGCAAAGTGGGTGGAGTTTCTTCAGGCTTTCAGTATTGCCATTAAACACAAGGCAGGAGTACTGAATAAGGTGGTAGATGCATTGAGCAGAAGACATTCTATACTGTCTACAATGCAGGTGAGAGTTTTGGGCTTTGATTCTTTTAAGGATTTATATGTTGATGATCCCTATTTTGGAGATATTTGGAGGAAGTGCAAAACAGAGCCTTTTCAGCAGTTCCTGATTGTGGAGGGCTTTCTTTTCAAAAGCAACAGACTGTGTATTCCTCAGTGTTCTTTGAGGGAATCCATTATTATTGAGAGTCATGCAGGAGGTCTAGCAGGGCACTTTGGGGTGGATAAGACGATGGCCTTGCTGTATCGGGATGCGACTCTATTTATAGAGAGGTGCAGGGTTTGTCATGTGACAAAAACTAGAGGTACAAATGCAGGTTTATATATGCCTCTACCTGTCTCAGTTGCACCATGGGAGGATGTCAGCCTTGATTTCGCATTGGGATTGCCAAGAACACAGCGGAATAAAGATTCCATAATGGTGGTTGTCGATAGATTTTCGAAGATGGCGCACTTTATTCCCTGTAACAAGACCTTTGATGCTTCACAGGTCGCTCGTTTATTTTTGCAGGAGATTATTAAGTTACATGGAGTACAATGTATCCGGGACTTTTAATGTAGCAGATTTATCACCTTACAATGCAGATGAGGAAGAACCTGAGGAGATTGCTATCAATGAAGACGAAGTGGATTCGAGGGCGAATCTTTTCCTAGCAGGGGAGGATGATGCACTTGGAGTCGGCGAGCTTCGAATGGGCTGAAATTTGATTGGCTGCATGGAAACAGGTCGCTGATCAATACTCACCGCTATGCTGTGACCAACGTCGTTTTTTAGCGTTTTGTTATCGTTTTGATGGGTTTTTAGGCAATTTTTGTAATTCCAATGGCGTTTTCGTAATTTTGTGTTTTCTGTTTAATTAGGGTTAACACCATATAAAAAGGTGTTTTTAAGATTCCGAGAGCCAGACTTTTGCTATTGATTTTGATAAACGTATTCGAGAGAACAAATTGTTCCTCTTTCCAATTCCGACTTTCTGTTTAACCAATTTCTGTTGCGTTTCGGCATTACCGCTGCTCCGACCTTGTGTTATGGGGTCCCCGAGAGTGTGTCTCATCTTGGGAGAACCATGTGATAGTGACCACCCTGAAGTGAAATTCAAGAAACTAATTAGTACTATAGCTATTGAAGTAGGTTTAGCCACCGCCCTAATTTTGTACCGTTTCGTGGCAATGTACATGGTTGGGGATGACGACTTCCTCCTAGGGCCACTCCCTATGGTTCCAGATGAGGATGGTAGTGGTAGTTCTAGGGGCGAACAGGCCTAGTTGGAAGTAGTGAAATGGGGAGTTGGGATTAGAGTTTTGTGGAGTTTTGGGTTGTACAGTAAAGTTGTGGTGAGGTTGACTGACGACAAATTTTGATATAAGATATCGATCAGTCATGGTGGTTGTCTTTTGAGTCCCGATTCCCAGTTGTAAGCCCGTAAGTTTGAAAGAACTAGTATGTAACTTTTGTAAATATGTGAAATGAAATGAGAAGTTGAAATCTGACTGTTGTTGTGTTCTGATTGATGATTGTCAAAAAGTTCATAGTTCAACCCTCAAAGGCCATAACCTTCATTAAGCGTGTCTACCAAATTGTCAAGGTGTTGTTTTGATATGCACTTGTCTTATATGGCCGTCCATTTGTGTTTAACTAAGCTTCCGCATGTGCTATATTACTCTGAGTAATAAAAGATTAAAGTAGAGAGTATAGTTTAGTAAGCCTTAAGGTGTGGCGGACTGGGACGCCACATATGGCGAAGCCCATTTGCCAAGTTAAGATCAAAGCTCATGAGAAAAAGGCATAGAACGCCCAAGCAAGAGCTGAAATGCTGGCTAAGGAAAATGCACGATTACAGCGTAAATTGGAGTTCCATTCGTCTATAGATCAGGGGCCTACCAGGAAAAGAAAAGCATCTTGAGTTTCATGTTTTGTTCATGGAGTTTTGTCTTTACATTTCCTTGTATTACGTTCGAATGTTAACTCATCGTACTTGCAATTACATTTCATGACTTGTTGGATTGTTAAGGATTTTCAGGAATTAACGATGAATGCTTGTGTTCTGATTGACCTCTTGATGGTGTGCAATTTTTATAAAATTCCATGGTTGAATTGGATCATATGGTCTTAATAAAAGTCATAAACGACACATTGATCTTCGACATATAAAAAATTCAGAACCAAAGGACTTGATTTGATTGGCACAAAAGGGAATCAAACTCTCGTTTTTTCACAAGGCCAAAAAAACTGACAGGTCTTGACCGATGGACCTTCCCTGGATCTTCGATTTTTCTAATTTGTTCGGTCTAGAACCAGAACCCAAGTGCTTCACAAAAAACATCCATGAGATCCTAATCTATCACACAATTTTTTTTTGGATTAATTTGATTCATTTTTCATTTATTACAGAATTTAACATGTGGTCAAATGAATCAGGATTTCGGAATTATCCACACATCTATTTTATTTTGCAATTTACCACTAATTGGAGGGCTCTATTGCAAAAATTTAAAACTGAGAAGTTGTAGAATGGGGTTTGAATTAGTGGATTAGAAATTTTTGAATCACAAATCAGAGTTTTGAATGTCCAAATATGCCATGAACAAAAACCGGACAAATCAATTTGCTGAAGAAAATTTTCTTGAAAAATATTAAACTGCATTGAATCCGTACACATTTTGAGGAAATTTTCAACATGGAGGTTTTTTTTTTCTTTTTTCTTTTTCTTGTCCTTCTTCCTCTAGCCGGTCACTGATACTGGCGAGGCTCGGCCTCGTCCAATCATGGCAAAAATACTTGCTAATTGAACCCTTATTTTATATATGAACGAGTTGCGAAAGTTAACAATGTATTTTTATATTGTATGTATCACCTTTTTCTTCAATATAATTAACTTGGTGATTTGTTTTTAAGCAACAATTTTTTTTAAGTGGCCATATTTTTTCACAAGAGCGACATTATAGTTTATCTCAACATTAACAATTTTTTTCCGAATGAGATTTTTTAAATGCTGCAGGTTGGATATTTTTCCTTTGAGGTTTCTCCTCCTCTTTTATTTTTCCACGAACTTTTTCCGCCGCCATTAGATTTATGAGAACAGATATTTATTTTAAAATTGAAAGGCTTGTAAAATAAGTCTTTTTTCATGTGACTCTAGAGAGCCAATAAATTCACTCATCAACAATGATTTTAAATCTGGAATCAACCCTCTCTTCGTGTAAGAGCCTCTCTCTCTTTTCTCAAGAGTAAACCCTATCCATGGTGATAGCTAAACCCTAACCCTAATTTCCTCTTCCTCCCTGCCATGGATCTGACAACCGCCTACTACATTTCTCCATCCCTCTTGACTCCACATCAATCTCCCCCGCAAACCCTTATCCTAGCCTTTTTCAGGGCTGTCTCTGCCCTGCAATCTTCTTTTTCTCCCCTTGATCTGCTTCACACCCCCACCAGAACTACCACACCCTCCTTACTGTTCTGTGGGTTCTTCTTGTTTCTTGTGAACCCTAATCCTTGGCCTTGGTCCTCCCCTTTTTAGATTAGAGCTCCCTCCATCCAAAATCGGGCTCACTTCTGCTATGTCTTACCGCGAGGCCCTTTCTTCGAACCTGGTTCTGTTCCTGTGCATTGAAGCTGGTTAGGATTTACTATGGGTCACCAATAGTTAGTCATGTGGAGAACCAGATCTAGGTTGTGCCTTTGCTCTTTTGATTCTGTTCTTCCAGGGTAGTTGGAGCTATAAGGTGTTGGTCTAGAATTCATCTGTGGAGCCTGCAAGCAAATAACAGTCAGTAAGATGGACAATGGGATTGATAAAGAGCAGCGTCTGGCTGCCCTGTGTAATAGTCTCGAAAACCTGTGGACAAGGGACTGTATTGCTAATGCTACAGAGGAGGGGCCTGAAAACAAAATGAAATTTTGCAATCTCACTCTGCTGGGTAAGCTGTACTCTAATCCTAATATTAATTTTCAAGACTTTCTCTCTACTATGCATAAAGCTTGGAAATCAAAGGAGTTTGTGTTCGACCAACATGAACAGGGTACTTTTTCCTTCACCTTTAAGTCAGAAATCGTTATGAGGAAGGTGCTCGATGGAAGACCTTGGTCCTTTTCAAGCAACCTATTGATTCTCTAGCATTTAATTCCAAAAGTGCCTATCCACCACCATGATTTCACGCACTGTGCGTTTTGGGTTCAAGTAGTTGGACTGCCGCTACTCATGATTAATGAATCTATTCTTGGACGGGTTGATAACTTTATTGGAAAGGTGGTGGATGTGAAAATGGATGCCAAAGAGGGTGGCCTGTGTAAGTTGGGAAAAGTGAGGGTGATGTTAGATCTCAATAACTATCTACTACCGGAATAGTTCTAGATTTAGATGACGACAGTCTTTGGGTTGATTTTAAGTATGAATGGCTCCTTAGATTTTGTTATTCTTGTGGTAGGATTGGGCATTTTATGACTAGCTATGATAAAGTTCAGTACATAGAAACTGAGTCGGGAAAAGTTGGGGATGGTAAGTTTGGCTCTTGGCTTTCAGCTGAAGCATGGGAAGTGAGCCCTTTTTGGAAAATCTTCTTTGGGAGGGAAGTCCATGTGCCTAACCAAGATGAAATGGTCCTAGAAACACCTATCCATGCTACCGTGGAAGAAGCTGTGGTGCCTATTGAGGTTGAATTTCACAATGCACATAAATCGACGGAGATCATGTCAGAGGATAGTTTGAAGAGGAAAGGAAACGAACCTATGAAGGAAACGAACCTATGAAGGACACATGGTCTCCTTTGGAAAAAAGAAATATGGGAAAGTCTCTACTTCTTTCGGATACCCCATGGTCCGAGGTCTGTTTACAAAATATGACAGAATTGTCAAAGAAAATTAAGAAGAAAAGTAAGTTCCCTGCATCAAAAAAGCTTCGCTGGTGTTCTCGGACTTTATCTCTTGGGGATGTTTCTAATGAGTTCGATGACACACAACTCCTGAATACTCCTATCTCGATGGAGGTAGGTTCTAAGAATTGGGCTTTGGTGGCTAGCCCTAATAAGCCACCGGGGGATATATGAAGTTTTTTAGCTGGAATTGTCAAGGTTTGGGCAATCCCCTGACATTCCAGTATCTTCGAGCCCTTGTGGCTCAAGAGAAATCCAATTTAGTATTTTTAATGGAAATCAAGAATAAATTGCATGTAATTGAGAGAGTGAGAAGGCGTTTAAATTACCAATTTTTCTGCACTGTTGATCCTGTGGGTATTAGTGGTGGTCTAGCTTTTTGGTGGGAGGAGGACGGGTCGGTGGAGATAGTGGACAGCAAGGAGAACTATATTGATATTCTATTCACTGATTCTGTGACCTATGAGAAGATGAGAATCACCTTTGTTTATCACCAACAAACTTCTAGGAAAGGCTCTCCCTGTGGTCTGTTATTCGGTCTATAGCTTTCAGTAATGTTCTTCCTTGGAGTGTTGCGGATGACTTCAATGAAGTTTTATACTATTGGGAGAAAACAGGGGGAAGAGAGGCAGAAAATTACAGGCTTTTCGCATTCCAGGAACTTTTACATGATTGCTCTCTCATGGACCTAGAAAGCAAATGTTATGCTTTCACCTGGGCAAACAATAGGGAAGGGGAAGCCTCGTTAAAAATTGTCTCGATAGAGTATTATGTGACATTGAGTGGAGAGTGCTATTTTCCCAAGTGGAAGCCTATGCCTTACCTGCAATTGGCTCAGATCATTGCCCTATCATTCTTTCCACAGCCCCACAATGGACAAAGAGGAAGAAAGAGTTCATGTTTGAAATATTCTGGCTTGATCACCCAAAGTATAGGAATTTTGTGAGGTATATATGGAATGACCAGCATGGTTCTGTGAAGGATCTAGCCCTTAAAATGAAGGAGATGGCTGCTGTGCTGACCAAATGGAGCAAAGGAAAATTCTCAAATAGTTCAAGATAGATTACATATCTTCAAGGGAAACTTATCGAGATCACTAATAGCACAGCAAGGGATAGTAACACTGAGGCAGCTCGGCGTATTGTGGAACAAATAGGGAAACTTTGGAGACAGGAAGAGATGTATTGGAGTATGAGATCCCGGATTGAGCGGCTCAAATGGGATGATAAAAATACAAAATTTTTCCATGCATCGACGATTCAAAGAAGACAAAGAAATAGAATTTCCTTGCTGAAAATTGATGATCAAAATTGGTGCAGAAAACCAAGTGAGTTGAAGAATCATATTTTAGAGTATTATCACTCCTTTTATGACTTGGTGAACTCTAGAAACTTTCAGCATGTCATTGATGTTTGCCCAAGCCTAGTTGGGAGGGAAATGAATCTTTCTTTGATGTAGTGGTGGCCACGGGCCGGTTTGGGCCCGGAACCAGCTTGGAATCGACCCGGGTCAAACCCGTAATCGGCCCTTTGACAAGGCCCACCGGTTCTGAATCGGAACCGGCCTATGCCATAGGGGCCGGTTCTAAACCGCACAGGTACCGGCGGTTCTGGGCCGATTCCGAACCTGCTTATAGCTATTTCAACGGCCAAAATTTTGGCCGTTGCCCTTCCTCCCCCTTATTTTTTTAATTAATTAATTAAATATATCATAACTATTATAAATATCCCTTTTCATCTTTCATTTTTTCTCACAATATCTCTCAAATTCTCTCTCAATCTGCTCAATTCTGTGACTCTGTCAATTTTCTAAATTCGCTTTCCGCTCAATTCTCTCAAAAAATGGCAAATGGAAGTAGAGGTAGTGGTAGAGGAAAGAGCTCGATGGGGGAATCCGATTATCCTCAACCTCATGATCCTCGTGATTTTGCATATTTGGGAGACGATGTTGATGATATCAACATCAATCCCAACATCGAGCATGTCTTAACGCAAGAAAGTCTGCATCCTCCTCCTACTAGTATCGAAGAAATGTCAAGAACAAAGGAGGTTGAACGGGAGGGTACATCCGACATATGGGAACACTTCATGAAGGAACATTTAGGTAGAAATAAGTATCAGGTAAAACATAAATATTGTGGGGCAACATACAAATTTACAGGTGGAGGCGGCCATGGAACATTTAAACGGCATCTGAAGTTGAAACATCCAACGCAAGCGGGGATCGACACTAGCCAACAATAAATTTTCGGGTACGCCAATTCTAAGACTCCTTTATTTCTTTACAACGAAATTATAAAGAAGAATTAGCTAGATTTGCTGCCATTGAACATTTATCGTTTATTTTTGGTGAAAAAGTTGATTTTAATCATTTTATAGAAACTGCATGTACTCCATAAGCAAAATCTGTTTCGAGAAATACGCTTAAACGCCAACTTTTTGATATTTATGAAAGAGAAAAAGAAGATTTGAAATTTTTTTTTTATGAATTTCAATGGACGTGTGCATATAGGTAGCGACATTTGGAATGATCCTTGGCAAACTCATTCTTATATGTATATTACATGTCATTGGATAGGCGATGATTGGAACATTCAAAAAAGAGTTATTACATTTCGAGTTTTTGATTATAGGCATACGGAAATTAATATTTATAGAATAATTAAGCAAGTTTTAGAAGAATATTTTTTGGTTAATAAAATTTTTTCAGTTGGTTTTGATAATACCGCGGCAAATATTGCTTCCATTCCCGAGTTAGAAAAGATTTGTAAACCCACTTTTGGTGGATAATTTTTTCACATTACATGTGCTTATAATGTTTTAAATTTATGTGTACAAGATGGTTTACAAACTCTTGATGTTTTTCTCAACTCAATAAAGACAGCAATTCAATTTTTATGGAGACATCCCCAAATTATGAAAGAATGGGGCAGATTTTGTAAAGCAAATAGAAGAAGACCAAAAAGATTTCCAAGAGATGTTCCAACTCGTTGGAATTCTACGTAGGAGTTGCTAAATTAATCTTTTGCATATAAAGATTTATTATGTATGTTTATTTTGAATAATATTTCTCAAATTAATTTATTCCCACAAGAGTGGGATATTTGCAAAAAAAAAATAGATCTTTTAAATTTTTTTAATGATGCAACTTATACTTTATCCGGTGTTTATTATGCTACTACGCATTTATTTTTAATAGAGTGTGCTAATATTGCTGGTATTTTCGAAGAAAATGAAAAAGATGATCAATTAGGTTCGACTATTATAGAAATGCGAACAAAATGACTGCATTATTATATCGAAATTCCTCTTATTTATTTGGTTGCTTGTGTTTTCGATCTACTTACCAAATTAAATGGTTTATGTGATGATTTGAATACATATTATGACTGTTTACATTTGATTCAAATGGTAGATATTAGAACTATACAAATAGTAGTTAAAAACGCAATAGTAGAATTGTATAATGAATTTTCTAATAGATATAATCTAGGTGATAGTGGATCTTCCCAACCTAGTGACGTACAAAGCGAGGACCTAGGTAAAATTAGTAGAGGGTACAAAATGCCGATGAATAGGCAAAAAAGACAAAATGGAGCAACATGAAATATTTTCGAAATAAATACCTATTTAACCACTTTTTTGAGTTTAGTGGATTCAATGGCGGCACAGATTTCAAAATTCTAGAGTGATGGAAGAGGTATTCAACCCAATTCCCAATTCTCGCTCTCATCGTAAGACAGGTTTTAGCAATCCCTTGTTCGACAGTTGCGGTTGAACAAGCATTTAGCACTGGAGGCAACATTTTGGACAGCCAATGTTTAAGATTAGCTCCGGATTCGGTGGAGGCTCAAGTTTTTGTTGATGATTGGACAAAAGCTCAACATCGACAACAAGAGATGGATCGCAGCAATGAAACTGAATTCTTCGATGTTGAAGATACCTCCGCCACGGGTATCGGTATCGTAACCGACGAAACGGGTAGCGACGATTGACGATGAGGTAAGTATGGGGTTATCAAAGGTAAAAAAACTACATGGGCTTTGATTCTCCTATCCCCAAGAAGATATGTAGGCGGTTAATGATAATTCATTAAGTTCAAGCCCCTTTCCCCTCCTTTTTTTTTCCTCCCAAATTTGATTACAATTTGTATTTGATAATTTATTATTTCATAATTTCATAATTTTTTTATTTCATAATTCATTAGTTAAAAATTAAATTTGAAAATCGGAACCAGAACTGGCCGGTTCCATTTTTGTTTTGAACAGAAACCAAGCCTTGAACCGGCCCCGAACTGCCGGTTCAAAACCGGAATCGGAACCGCTCCTTAAGATTCCGGCTCCAGTTCATCCGTGGCCACGAACCGGAACCGCCGGTTCATGAATTGGAACCGGCCAGTTCCGAATCGTGGCCACCACTACTTTGATGGCTCCTGTTACACTTGAAGAAGTCAAAACTGCAGTTTTTCATATGGGAGCGTCTAAAGCTCCCAGTCCAGACGATTTTCATGGACACTTCTATTAAGACCATTGGGACCTACTACAGCATGATTTATGGAGCATGGTTAAGAATTTGTTTACCTCAGGTACTCTGGATCCCACCTTGAATAGAACTCTTATTTCTCTTATCCCGAAGTGCCAAATTCGGAAAGTATCTCTCAATATAGGCCGATAAGTCTTTGCAACTTCAATTACTAGATTATTTCTAAGGTTATGGCGAATCGCCTAAAACCTTGGCTTCCTGATATCATTACCCCGGAACAAAGTGCTTTTATTGGGAGTAGGCAGATTCAGGATAATATTTTTGTGGTTGAGGAAGTTATCCACCAATTGAGAATCCGGGAAAGAACTAAAATGGTTCACGCCTTATTGAAATTAGATATGCAAAAAGCTTAGGATTGGGTGGAATGGGATTTCTTGTGGGATAGCATGTCTAAAATGGGGTTTTGTGACGAATGGGTTTCCCTAATTAGAGAGTGCATTTTAACTATGACCTTTAGGGCGCGCATGATAACATTTATGTTCCTCTATTTTTTTTTGTTTGGGGGAAAAGGTTTGGAATAGAAATCCGTTTGGTAACGCAATTTTATTTTTCTATTCCGGGAACAAATGTTTTACTCAAAAATAAATTTGAAAGAGAAATCAGAAGTAGAAACAAGTTACTTTTTTGTTTCTGGAACAAAAAAAAGAAATAAGTTCGGGCCATCCAAAAAGAAATAAGTTAGGGCGTCACACTTTAGTAGGGCTTCTTCTTCTAAAGCAACGTCGAAGGTCTTTTTCTCTCCCTAGCAAAAGTACGACGCAAACCTCCATCTCTAGACCCTATCGCCACCAACGACGGCTCGCTGTCGATCTCTCTCTCTCTTTCGTTCTTCTCACAGGCTCGCTCTCGATCTCTCTCTTTCGAAGGTGAATGACCTCTTCAGTCCTCTAAGTTTTGTTCACCTGGAGAAACAATGATTTCGCTTTGATTTGCTAGAGTTTGGTCTTTCCTTTCATTTGCTAGATCGATTTGCAGTGATCCTTCAGGATTTTGGGGGGCCGATGAGTTTTTTTTTGCTAGATCGATTTGCAGTAATCCTTTGGGATTTTGCTAGATCGATTTGCAGTGATCCTTCGGAATTTTTGGGGGGCAATGAGTTTTTTTTTGCTAGATCGATTTGCAGTAATCCTTCGGGATTTTGCTAGATTGATTTGTAGTGATCCTTCGAGATTTTGGTTTTTGGGAGGGGGGGGAGCGATGAGTTTTTTTTTGCTAGATCGATTTGCAGTATCCTTCAGGATTTTGCTAGATCGATTTGCAGCGATCCTTTATTCACTGGTTGGAAAGTGAACGATGATTTCCAACCCATTCCTGAAGACAAGGAAATATCCCTATCTTCTGCTCAGGGGGGTGATGATTTTTTTTTTGGTCGAAAAGGGGGGCGATGAGTTTGGTTAGAGACCTTTATGTGTTATGGTGGTCTGGCCATTGGACAAGCTTCCTCTCCTTCAGCTTGAGGAAAAAATCCCCATCTTATACACTTGTTTGTAGTCCTCTATGCTTTGATTTGTAATCCTCTATGCTTTGATTTGCCGGAGTTTAACCTCTTCAGTCCTCTATGCTTTGATTTCCTGGAGTTTAACCTCTTCAATCCTCTATGCTTTGATTTGCTGGAGTTTAACCTCTTCAGTCCTCTATGCTTTGATTTCGCTTTGATTTGCTGGAGTTTTAATTAGTGTCGTTGAGGATTAAATGGTGGATCACATCGTAGATCTATGATCTTGGTTTCTTGCTAAGTGCTATATTAAGCTAGAAAAGTTGGAATTATAGCATTATTTCAATTAGGATGTTAAACTGATCATTCTGGTTTTGCAATATGGCGATCCTCTCTCGTGCATAATTTTTTACGCCTCTGTGCAAGACCTTCGACTGAATATACCTTCCCGGGTTGAAGAACACAGCGAAGTTGACCATATTTTGCTTGCACTTAATACACATAATCACCATGAACTGTGAATCTATATTGAAAGGCACCTATATGCAAACATAACCAAATGAAGCAATTTTGAACACCTGACTTGAGACTAAAAATAAGATGCAGTAAAGTCAGGTCCTTCTTTTTGTGGGTTCATTTTTTGTTCTGGCGCCTGTCCACTGGTGAACTAATTTTGGTTCATTCTTTCCCGTGCTTTAAATAGGTGGAGCTTGAGAGGAAAAGAAAGTAGCAGGTAATTGATGTAGTGATTTTAATTTACTGCAATGACAATGACAATGTTATTGTTCTTGTTCTTCTATGTTCGCTGAGGTTGCAAAATTGTGTTTTCTATACAAGCAGTCCCTATATCGTTTTGATATAGTTTGGTGATACTTTGTGGTCATTTAATTGCCTTTGATGTTACTGTAATTGCATTTGATGATTGGGCTCATTTGATGATCACTAGTTAAGGTTACATGGCATCCCACAAAGAGGCATTTGTAGCAAAGTGGATCGACCCTTTGTCCAATCTGTTTGTAAGTTTGCTGGTAGAAGAAGTCAAAAAAGGAAATCGCACCACCTATACCTACAATTGAAGAACAGGGTAAACAAACTAAAGATACAGTATAGCAGTTTTAAGAAGCTTCTTTCACAGTCTGGATTTGGATGGGATAATGTAAACAAAATGGTGGTTGTGGATGATCCAAGTGTATGGGAGACTCACGTCAAGGTATTACTTTACTTGGGTCATTTTTTTCTTATTGTAGATGTAAGCTTTGATTATGTTGATGACTTATGTCAATTGTGAAAATTGCATGATAATAACGAGTGGGCTAAATTCAAGGAGATGACAATGGCGTTGGTGATGACATTGGTGATGCAATAGCTTATTCGGAGCAATTTAATGAACACTAGGTTGATGAGGGAGTATTTACACCTGACGTGGCTGCCACCCCTGTTCATGAGAAGCACAAGTTGGATAGGACTCCAAATTCCAAGAGGAGGAGAAAGAGTAACACATTTGATGTTAATGGCTGTTGCAAAGCCATTCAAGATATGATCAAATTCAGGACAAGTCAATCAACAACAAGTGGCTCCGTCACCTGATATGCCCCACCACCTGTAGACCCTTACTCCATAGCAGTAGTGGTTGCCGTCCTAATTGGCATGCCTGACTTGGAGCAGAATCTTTACAACAAAGCTGTGAACCAAGCATGCCTTAATGCCACCTAGAGAGAGGCTTTCTTCATATCTCTATCTGAAAGGAGACGTGGACTTATGGAATCTCTTTAAGTAGATGTTAACAAATATGTTATGGATTTATATTTGGCTTTATTTCACTCTATGACTTATGTATTTCAAACATTGTGTTTTTTTTCTTCTTTATGATGCAACTATGATGACGTTATCAGTATTGTTGATTGTTATTGGATTCCTTACTTATCTGTTATGTTTATGTTCTTCTTTTGCGTGATGGCATAGGTAATATGGAGGGGCGTGAAAGTAGCATCTATAATGGTTAGGTAGCATTAGCTGAAGCAGTTCAACAAGATTGTGATGATTTTGATTTTGATATACTGATAGCATGGTTGTGCACTATTATGGTGGATAAGGCCATGCACATGAGGGAACCTATTAGGGATAGTGTGTTGTCAAGACCCGAATGGGTAAGTGAGGTTCTTTATGGACATTCAGATAGAGTATATGAAGCTTTTAGGATGGAAAGACATGTCTTTCTCAACCTATGTGGATTGATGAAGGTAAGAGGTTGGTTGAAAGATAGTCGATATATTAAGGTAGATGAACAACTTGCAATTTTCTTATCTGTGTTTGTCACAAGAACTCCAACAGAAATTTATGTGAAATATTCCAACGTTCGGGACAAACTATCAGCAAGTACTTTGCTATAGTGTTGCAAGTAGTTCTCCATCTGGCAAAAGAGATTATCACACCACCTTCCTTTGATGTTGTCCTAGAGGAGATTCTTATGAATCCCAACCATGAACCTTACTTCAAGGTAGGATTTTCATACATTCCTTTACACCAACAGTTTCATTTTGTTGATAATAGTGTATAAATCTAATCGTTTTGATAAAATGACAGGGCTGCATAGGCGCTATTGATGGCACTCATGGTCATGCTTTAGTACCTGTGTCAAAGTAGATCCCATTTAGAGGTAGGAAAGGAATTACCACTCAGAATGTGATGTGTGCTTGCTCGTTTGATATGAGGTTTACTTTTGTGTATGCTGGTTGGGAAGGATGTGCCAATGATTGTCGCGTGCTCTCGGTAGCACTCGAGACTCCTCACCTGGAATTCCCTCGGCCACCACCAGGTATTTGCTTGTTTTATAAGGAGTAATTTTCTTTGTGATTATATTATTGTTGCACCATGACCAATGTATGAATACCATGTTATAGGGAAATACTTCGTGGTAGATTCTGGTTATGCAATAGCTACGGGATTTTTAACTCTTTTTAAAGGTGAAAGGTATCATCTAAATGGTTATAGGGGTAGAACAAGACGGCCAAGAACAGCAAGAGAATTGTTCAACTATAGGCATTCTTCACTAAGGAATGTCATTGAGAGATAATTTGCGGCTTTAAAGAATCGCTTCTTCGTTTTGAGACACATGCCATCATTCACAATTCAAAAACAAGTATATATTGTAATTGCATGTTGTGCTTTCCATAATTACATTCGTGATCAAGACAAGATGGATAAGAACTTTTCCCGATATGGAGATTTGGAGTACCCATTTGGACCTACACAAGATGAAGTTATAAACAATACATTGACCGAGGAGGGAACCGGGATGAACATGCTTAGGAAAATTATTGCCAATAAAATGGCAAGGGATCATAATATGCCGGAGATTCCATGAAACTGTGTCCTCGACTTTTATAATGTATTTCCACTATTTGTATTTGAGGATTTCCTAGCTTGCTCTTGCAATGACAAATGAGACTCTATTTTGTATAAGTGATCGTTTGTGGTGGTATTCAGTTTGTTCATATGAAAGCAGACCTTTCTTTGTAGTTTCCATGAATTTTCCTAATCAGCCTTCATCTGTCATCTTGATCCCTTGTATAATATGTTAGGCGCTTTCTTGTGTGCCGCCACTTTCATGCTATGCAGTTGAATACTGGAAATCGCTGCATCTGATTACAAGTTGTGCAATAGCTGCAAAATCTCCTTTTTTCTTCTCTGTGGTCTAAAGCCCTGGCTGAAGCTTTGATTTTCTGATTTGTACCTTTGTCCTTTTGTGCTTCTATAACCTTGCAAACTCCCCACTGGTCTGGCTACATTGCTGTGATTTAACTGCTCTGCTTTTCTAATTTACTGGACAGAAAGGTGAGCTGATTCGCCTAAAGCATTGTTGTTCTTCAGGTTTCTGTAAGTGCTGATTCGCCTAAGTTCTTACCATTTGTTTAGGGCTTGAGCTAGAGATGCGAAATGCAAGTTAACTTTTTTTCTGTTCGGAAGGAGAAGAGAAAACTGAAATGCCCTTGAGGGGATTCGATCTGTCCAAAGATAGCTCTTGTCTTGGAGGTGTGGACTTCATTACCTTGGTATGCATACTTCCCTAATTTTTTTTTTGGGGTAAAGTTATAGGGGTATCACAACTTTCTAAACATTCACGGTTCTTGCACGATGGATTAATCTCTATGCTAGTCGTGCAGAAAAGTGCAATTTGATACCTCATATTGCAATAAATGCCAAACTTGGTCATTCAAACATTTGCATTTTCAGTCATTCTATAAATTTCCACTGTAAATGGGCATTAATGGTTTTGGTCAATGCTTCCATTGACATCCTCCATTTGTCATCTCATTCAAAACACCATTTCACTTATGATGACAGTCACTGTTTGATTTCGTTCTGTGTCTTGTAGATATTCACTCTATCAGCTATACCATTTCAGATGATGCCGAACGCTCTCGCTGAGTGCTGCTGTGTTCTAAAGCCTGGTGGGTTGCTTCTATTCAGAGACTATGGTAAGGGACATGCATATGAAGCTCTAAATTACTGGGTCTTTGGTTTGATGTAGATTCATATATTGTGTGTTCGTTAAATTTCTTCGTAAGTAATGGTGGAGTTCTATACTTAACTTGTCATGTCTGGGTCCCAATGTATCACAGGCCTTTATGACATGACTATGCTTCGATTTGAATCTGGAAAACGAGTGGGATTCCGCGAGTACATGAGATCAGATGGAACTCGGTCTTACTCATTTCTCTCTACCAATTAGAAATTTTACCAAAAAGATCGAATTGACATAAACAAGAAATAATACCATAAACTGAACCAAAAAGAAAAGGCAACAAAAATTTCAAAAACTATTACGTATCATTGTATCAGACCATCATCAAAACGAGACGACCATCTCACTGCAGGTGAAATCATCGGAGTTCCCAATCAAATCCTCCGGCCACGAGTCTTGGAGCAGCTTCAGAAGGAGCTGGGCCTTCCTCTTCAACTTCTCCATGCAGTCGCTCCGCACCAGGAGCAGTAGCTGCGTAACCACGCCTGCGGAAAACGCCTTCCTCTGGCACTGCTCCAACACTGAGTACAGCACCAGCAGCGCCCTCGGAAAAACAAAACTGGAGATGATTGTCTCATTTTTAAAGTTCAAGGTGACTACCCCACCTGCTTACACCGAAAGAACTTTGAAAGTTCAGAGCTGCCTTTTCAAAGTTCTCACAGGCTCGTCTAGAGTCGAGCACTTTAGCATTCAATCCTTTTAATTGAAGAAAAAATTAATGGGTACAAAGCGACGAATGAAGAGAAACCTCGTTCTGTTCCCAGAGATCCTTGAACAGCACGGGCTCACCGGCAGCAGTGAAAATGCGAACATCGCCGAGGACGTTGCTGATGTCGGGGCCGATTCCGGAGGCGGAAGCTCTAGCGACGACCCGCGACCGGACCACGTCGCTCCGGCGAGCGAGCCCTCGGGAATGAACCGAAGCGACGGTCGGAGGAGAGCGAATGAGTGAAGCAGCACGAGCCGAGGGAAGTGGAGACCCGGGTTTTGGAGGAGAGGGCAGGAGGGTTTGTGGAAAGCGTAGGCCTGAGAAGAGATCGACGACGCCATAGCCACGGGGGTTCTCGTCCTCGCCTTCGATTCGAATGACGAACGACAAAATTTGGGGGATGCAATGCACGGACGTGTGGCAAACCTTCTGCCCTTCGCTCATTTGATAATAAAATGCGGTACTATCGCATCACTAAATAGTCAAACATATCGTTTTGGTATATGGAAATGATGCTTGCTTAAAAAATTTGTGGAAAAACTGGAGTCTGTATTGAAGGCATAGGTTACGCTTGCAAGAACTCCAATTGATCTCAAAGACAAGAACTCCAATTTGAGTCTAAGTGGTAATTCCAATTTCAAGAACTCCAATTGATCTTAAAGACAAGAACTCCAATTGAAAAAATGGAGTCTGTATTAGGTGATCCATGATAGATGAATCCACTAGAGACAGATAGGGCAAAAGAAAGGTGATCCATGATAGATGAATCCCATTCGATCATTCCAATTTTTTTTATTGTATTATTTTCAACTCGAATTCGTTACGATTGTAATCCGTTTCTTCCATTTACTTGTATTTGTATTTAAGGAGAACATAACGTGAAAACAAAATTTTGGAACTAGAAATTTTGTTTTGTAATCAAACGAATTTATGTTCTAGGAAATAGAAATTTTATGCTGTTATCAAAAGAATTTCTGTTTTAGGAACAGAAATTTTTTGCCGTTATCAAAAACGAATCTCGGCACAGAAATTCGTCCAAGGAATAGAAATAGAAAAATCTATTTCTGGCCAGAAATAAGGCTAGGGAAGAGAACTGTTGTCATGCGCGCCCTTAGTGTCAAGGTGAATGGGGAACCACTCCCTCTCTTCACACCATCCCGTGGAATAAGGCAAGGCGATCCTTTGTCCCCATACCTGTTTATCATTATGGCAAATGTTCTTTCATTGAATCTGAAACAGACTATTGATGAAATGAGTTTAAAAGGGATCAAGCTGAATAGAAATTACCCCACATTATCTCACTTACTTTTTGCCAACGATGCTGTCTTCTTTCTTGATGGGACTATTTGGGAATGTCAGAATTTGATTAATATTCTCAATCAGTATTGTGATGCCTCGAGCCAAGCTATCAATCTTGATAAATCAGGCATATTCTTTAGTGATGGTTGTCCGCTGGATTTAAAAGAAAACATGGCTAACTCTTTGCGAGTGCCTGTTATCGAGAAGACGAGGAAGTATCTAGGCATCCCATCGGATTGGGAACATTCTAAGAAGAATATGTTTGCTTGGAATCTGGCTAGAGTGGATATCAAACTTCAAGGTTGGAAGGAGAAATTGATTTCAAGGGCGGGAAAGGAGATTTTGCTTAAAATCGTGGTGCAAGCTTTGCCTCAATTCGCTATGTCGGTATTTAAAATTCTTGTTTCTATTTGTCGAGCTATAGAGAGAAAGATTGCTTCCTTTTGATGGAAACAAAGCAGCAAATCTAATTCAGGAATTCACTAGAAGAGCTGGGATGTTTTGAAAACTAGAAAGGATAGAGGCGGCTTGGGATTCAAAGATCTTATTAATTTTAATAAAGCGATGCTAAGTAAGCAAGCTTGGAGGATGTGGCAATCCCCCCCTCTGCTCTTTGGAGCCAAGTTCTACTGGGACTTTATTTCCCTACTAGGGACTTTTGGAAAGCAAGGAAGGGCTTTCGCCCTTCGTGGGGTTGGCAAAGTCTAATTCTAGGGAGAGATGCTATTGCACCGAATGTGAGATGGGTTGTTGGGGATGGAAAAAGCATTACAATTAGGGAGGACAGATGGCTTCCAGTAGGTATCCTTGGGGGACCTCCCAACCGAGCAGATCTAGTGATGGTTAAGGATCTAATAGACACAGATGCACAAGTCTGGGACCGTCCTAAGCTGAATTCCCTTTTCGATTATGAGATTGTATAGGATATCCTAGTTGTTCCTCTTTGTTCTAGGCCAACTCCTGATAAGTTGGTCTAGACTAAGTCTAAAAATGGCTCCTACAGTGTCGGAAGTGTGTATAATGCTATACAAACAGAAACCAAGCAAGCAACAGCAGATCGAGCCTCAACTTCATATCAATCTCCCCAGAAACTTTGGTCTAGAATCTGGAAGTTACAATCGCCCCAAAGGTTAGACTTTTCATCTGGAGTGTGTGCCAGAATGCTCTTCCTACAAAAGAAAATCTTTGGAAACGCAAGATTCTATCCGACCCCCTCTGCCCTATCTGTAATCAAGCCCAAGAAACTACAGAACATATATTTCTGTTGGTGCAACGAGGACATTTCACAGAAGGGTCGTCAGTGACCTTTCTAGAACGATAAGTACAATATTCGGTCGGGCACATGTAGCAGTGAGGTTGGAGTGATGAAGATGATGATGAATCGCTAGGTAACGGGACTGTGATGTTTGGACCAGGGTTGAGGAACTTGGGCTTCAAGAGGCTCTGCTTTTGGCGGGGCATCATCCTCCAAGTCCTCAATGCTCTTGTAAAGATTGCCCAAGCTGCCGTCCATGGAGTCGGCTTTCATGGCTCGAATGTGCGCCAGAGTCGCGATCGGCAAGGCTTGGACGTGGAAGTGGAAGTCCACAAAGTCTTTTCCTGCTTCCGCAAAAACCACTCTTTGCTTGTTCTTGTCGACCACCAGCTTCAACTTCAACTTTGGTGTCGACTCCATCGTCTTCTTTTTGTGAGTAGAGCGTATTATTTTTCTTTGTGACTGATCAATAGATGTTTCTGGGAAGTATATATCGGGGCTTCCGAGTTCAAGAATTGAACAATTTCTGTATATTTCGATATATCACTATGACGATTTTATTAATCTATTTATGAGCTTTATGAGATCATTATCTAAAAAATCAAATCAGATATACATAAAAAAATGAAAAATCAAAGAAAATATCATCAATATCTATAGCAGATATCCAAATATCCTAAATATTTATATTAGATATCTAAATATCTCTAACATTCCCCCTCATCTCGAAAAAGAAAAATCAATACGTGGACGATGATGATGATGGAGAAAAGGAAATTGGGATGGGTTCAAGAATTTAAATTTGAATGCTCCCGAGCAAATTGATGTGATTAAGATCCCTTTATTTTTATCGTATGAATTTGGTGGACGAGTATTTCATAGTCAACTCTTTAAGAAAAGTACCTAAGTTTCCAATAAACTAACAATTCCCAGTGTCATATGAAGTACATGCTCCAAAAACTATTTCAAATAAGTATGCCTAATAGTATCCCAAAAATGCTTGCTACTTGGACCCTTATTGTATGTACGAACCAGTTACGCGAATTAACAATGTACTTTGTTATTGTATGTATATTGGTTTTTTCTTCAGTATAATTAGCTCGTTAATTTCTTTTCGAGCAACAATATTTTTTAAGTGGCCATATTTTTCACAAGAGCTGCATTGTAGTTTATCTCAACATTAACAATCTTTTTTCCAAATGATTTGTTTCTTTTTAAATTCTGTAGGTTGGATATTTTCTCGTTGAGGTTTTTCCTCCTCTTTTATTTTTGCACGAACTCTTTCCACCACTTTTAGATTTATGAGAACGTATGTGAATTTTAAACTCAAAGGCTTGTAAAAATAAGTCTTTTTTCATGCCCCTCTAGAGAGCCAATAAATTCACTCACCAACAATGTCTTTAAATCCTTAGATTTTTCTATAGAGGCGACAATAGGATTGTTAGGTGTCGCCAATGTTTTTTCTACTACCCTTTGATAAGTGATGTCGTAATATTTCCTTTTAGCGTTTTTCAAGCCCATTCGAAGACATTGAGGGCCTAAACTGTAACAGGTTTTGGGCGTTGAATCTGAAGACAAAGTCTCAGGCAATAGAAATAGAAGTTCAGAGACAACACTGTGGTACCACGGTATGTAAGACTACATTGTTTAGCCTTATCGTCTTGAAAAAGAAAAATCTCACAGGGATGATGATGTAGAAAAGGGAATATGGAGGAGTTGGTGAATCTATATATGAACGGAAATTGATGGGATTGAGTTAGAGTTTTATTTGGTAATTGATCATGTTGAACTCGATAGATCTTGATTTATGAGGATATCAATTTCGTAGAAGCACTTTAAGCAATTGATTAAGAAAAATAGGTTGTTTCCAATTTTTAGGTACTTTAGAGACTTCATAAAGCTTTAAAAATACCTAATTCGGAGGCTTAAGAAATACGTAAAAAAGTAAATTTCGGATATCTATGTTGTTTTAATAATGCAATAGTGCAAGATAATTAGATCCTTGAGATTTGTCGGCCATTTGTTTTGTTTTGTTTTTTTTTTTTTTTTAGAATTGTAGGAGTGTTTTTTTTTTTGGTCGAAGAATTGTAGGAGGTTGAAAATATGAAACTTGTTGGAATATGAGTCTTACGGTGTGCGCCCATGCGGGCAATCACTACCACCCACTATAGATAACTGCCAAAGTAGTTATCAATGAAAGTCACGTCTTTTGAAAAAGACGTAACTTCCCTCTCCCCTTTAATCAGCCTATCGTTCTAGAGAATACGGATGACAGAGAAAACGAACGACGCTCTCCCTCTCTACTATTGAACTGCGATCAAAGCGAGGAAACTCTCGGAATTACAAAAGGTAACATCTAATCTGTGGACAATATGGTACGTCCCTCGTGTGATGTGTCGTTCGATCTGTGATATAAGTTAGGTTTGGGCATGTTCTTCCGCACGTGTTTCGTTTAGAAACAAGGATTTAGTATTCTTCATTGGTATCAGAGCCTGTAAACTTGTTTTCCTGATCGTATGTTCACTGAGTGAACCAACTATGCCATGTTTCGTACACTATTCATTGAAGTTCATCTCGTGTTCACGTCGTCGGTACTGTTCATGCATTTTCTGGATATTTGGTTCAGTAAAAATACAATGTGAATAGATTGTTAGAAAGTACTCATCGATACGAGTCTATGGAGTGGTCGCCCGTCGCTGGAGGATGTCGGAATACGTCGGACATGCCACACGCGCCGCCACGGGGCGAGGCTCCTCGGGGACCGAAGCGAAAAGTTGGTATTTCATGAACTTTGGTTCCATTAAAATGAGTTTTGACCATACCATTAGGATGGGCTTGGCCATACGAGCATTTGGAGGGGCGGAAAGTGGGCGGAGGACGACAGAAGAAGCCGCACGCGCCGACACGCGCCGGAGGAGCACTCTACGCGTGGGCCTCACGCGCCCACTTGCGACGCGCGTGCGTGGAACCTTGTGCAACTGTCTGCTGACGTGGCGACCCAATCCGACCCGAAACTCGACTTGGTTCGTGGCCCGACCCAGTCACCCTTTGACCATTGACCCCAAAAAAAAAATAGAATCTTGTCGGGGCTCTTGCGGGGGCGTACGTCATCCAATTGGGCTGTTTTTTATACCGATGTGTTCGTATCAAAATTTTCTACAATGTGGTATTTTTTTTTTACCATATTATGCATCAAGGATTATCATTAATCCCATTTTTTCCGCATTTGTTGTAGGAAAAATGCCTTGGATGATGCGAACCCCTATAAAAGTGCACAGTGAAGAAAAAGAACAAAGACTCTTGAGGCTAAGGAATGCTTTAGCGCTTTACCGCTGGAATGGTCAAGATGACATGATGACTCATATAATGAAGGTCAACAAACAAATCTAGGAGGTCATTTTGAATGGTCACAGAATGCGCGATGACATGAGAGTCATAACGCTGAGGACCATTCTTCCTATGGAGTGGCATGCGGTCATCGATCGTTTATGGGATGCCAACCCCAGTTCTTATAAGAGTCTCGGGATTAGGTTCCTAAATGAGTATATAAGTAGGGGAATGCAAAGGACGGCAACCCTGGCCATGAGTAGGTCTTAGCGAAGGCATAATACGCCTTGGCATAGAGGGAGTGGTACCCCGATAGCTTTTATGAGGCCACCTTGTAGACTCCAAGATCTTCTTGGTTTTAATGATTTTGTGAGATCATTTCCTGCTATTAGGAAACGTTACTAGAGAGGAAATTGATACTTTGTTTCAATTCCTTTAGTCTCTAGGTTTGTGAATATCTCAATCTGGTTGTTGTTGAAATTAATTTGTCAGTCTGTGAATACTTCCTACTGTTGTTGTTTGTAAATATTTATGAAATGTTTATTTTATGAGTGAAATATGAATTGCTATTTTATAATGCTTTAGTAGTATTATATAGTTGAGTGGGGAGTTCTAGAGAGTTTTAGTGACTTTTAAAGAACTAAATTTTACCTAATAATTATATTAATGATAATTTCAAACAAGGATCCTTAGACGATGATTGGGAACTTAGTGAACATTCGAATCTAAGTCCTTACGTGAAATTGCACATTAGTATAATTAGTTAGTGTAAAACGTATCCATAAATGTTAGGCATTAATTCGTGCGAAATGTCTAAAGTATCTCATATTCAGATACAATGGCAACAGCTTCAAAGAATATCGTGGTTGAGCTCAATAAGGGTGAGAAGTTAAACAGTGAAAACTATGAGATTTGGAATATGAAAATCCAGTATGTGCTGGAAGAGCTAGAGGCATTGGAAGCTCTTAACTTGGTCATGGCTGAACCAGAGGATCGAACCATTGCGCAGCACAGAAGGGATAAGGAAGCCTTTGCTGCTTGGAAAAAGAAGAACTCAACTGCTCGCATCACGTTGCTGAGCAGTATGGATAATGATATCATGCCTGAGTTCAGGCAGCATGAGAATGCAAAGGATATGTGGGAGGCATTAAAGATAAGGTTTGGGCAGACTTCGGTCACCAAACTGAGGCAGCTTACCATTAGATTCAACACATATAAGATGCCACATGGGCATAATATGAAGCAGCATTTGAGACGTATGTCGAATATGATCAGTGAGCTGAAAGATGCAGGTCACATATTATTTGATGAGCAACAAGTGCATGTAGTGATCCGCTCTTTGCCCCATAGTTGGGAGCACATGAAAGATAACCTAACCCATAACGAGAATGTCAAGACCTTCGAGGATGCTATGCGCCACCTCGAGTTGGAGGAGGACCACCTACTGGTGGCAAAGACACAAACTGACGTGTATTTTGCTGGCTCTGGCTCACATGGAGCTTCAGGTTCTAAGCGCAAACATCCTGGAGGGTTCAAGAAGTGGAAAGGTAAAGGAGCGGAACCATCTAGTAAGAAACCAAAGTTTAACAAGCATGGTAAAGGGAAGCGTCTTTTTAAGAGAAACATTTCAAGGGTGAAATGTTATAATTGTGGCAAGAAGGGTCACTTCGCTCATGACTGTGGCGAGTCGAAGAAGGTAGAAACCCTTTGTACACTTAAAAGTGTTAGTTATGTATCAAGTTCTGTATTTCTAACTGAATCTCATCCTTTGTGGGCTGTAGGCTCAGGGGCCATAGACCATGAGCTAGACACATAAATACTTTTGTGGAATTTCGACGAATTTCACGTGGAGCGAGGTGGATCTATGTGGGGAATAACTCCAGAGTGGAAGTTAAAGGAATTGGCACCTGCCAACTTGCGGTGGTCACACTTTGTTCCTACACGATGTCCTATATGCTCTAGAGATTCGTCGAAATCTTGTCTCTGTGTTGGTTTTAGTCAAGCTTGGTTTTTGTATGAATTTTCATGACAATGGCGTGGATTTGTTGTTAGGTACAACTTTCTATGGTTCAGGTAATTTTGTAGATGGCTTTCTTGTGTTGGATGTTAAAAAGACTAATGTGAATGTTTGTTATTCCCTATTTACATCTTCCTATTCTAGTGACAATGATGTGAAAGTGTGGCATGCTAAACTTGGTCATATTGGCCAACAACGTATGAATAGATTAGCCAAAGAGGGCTTAATGAGCAATATTGAAAAAGTCGAATTGCCCACTTGTGAGCATTGCCTAGTGGAAAAAATAACTCGAAAGCCATTTGGAAAAGGAACAAGAGCTGAATTTTCGTTACAATTAATTCATACTGACATATGTGGCCCAATAAATGTAAGGGCAAGGCATGGGGCTGTATACTTCATCACTTTCATAGATGATTACACGCGATTCGGATATGTCTATTTGATTTCTCATAAATCTGACACATTAAGTTGCTTTAAGAAATTTATGACCTTAGTGGAAAATCAATTAGATAAGAAGATAAAAGTATTGAGATCCGATCGAGGTAGAGAATACTTATCTGATGAGTTCAAAAATTTGTGTGATGAAAAGGGAATAGAAAGACAATTATCTATCCCATACACTCCGCAGCAAAATGGTGTTGTAGAGAGAAGAAACAGAACCCTAATGGAAATGGTTAGGTCTATGATGGCATAGGCTAATCTACCTATCACCTTTTGGTGTGATGCTTTGTTAACTGTCGTCTATATACTTAATCGTATGCCTTCAAAGTCAGTTTCTTCCACCCCATATGAATTGTGGACAGATCAAAAACCTGATTTAAGCTTTCTTAAACCTTGGGGTTGTGCTGCCTATACTCATGAGGCCTCTCATAAATATGAAAAATTGGGTCCAAGAGGCAAAAAGAGTATCTTCATAAAATACTCAGAACACTCAAAAGGGTATGTATTCATAGGCGAGCAAGAAAGCGGAAGTATGACTGAATTTGAATCTCGAGATATCACATTCTTAGAGAATGAATTTTCGAGAAAGGGCGAAATAGGTGAAGACTATTCCCTATTTGAGAACTTGGATCGAGATAATGGGACAATTGGATATAATGATCCAAGTGGAAGCAATGTGAGAAGTGGGGAGTTAAGTACGAACTAATCTCAATTGCCACCACTTGATGAAACAATGCGGTTATTTGATCTGAGTGGGAGCATAATGGAGAAGGGGAAGCTTTCATGGTCGGAAGAGCATTCCCCGTCGACGCTTTGAGATTAAAGGGGAAGATTTCATGGTCACTTCACTAGAAGAGGATGAACCAAGGAATGTAAATGAGGCACTATCTTACCCTGATAAGGAAAAGTGGATGAAAGCAATGAAAGAAGAGATGGAGTCAATGAGATTAAACCAAGTTTGGGAACTGGTCGATCTTCCGAAAGGAGGCAGAGCCATTGGGAACAAGTGGGTTCTCAACATAAAGCGTAAGGCCGATAGCTCGATTGAGAGATATAATGCTCGCTTTGTGGCGAAGGGGTATAACCAACATGAAGGAATTGACTATGAAGATACTTTTTCTCCTGTGGTAAGATTCATCTCAATTCGCCTTATTTCTAGCCATAGTGGCCATTTTGGATCTTGAATTACATCAGATGGATGTAAAGACTGTTTTTCTCAATGGAGAATTAGAAGAAGAAATATATACGGAACAACCCATTGGGTTTGTTACTGAAGGCCAAGAACAAAAGGTATGTCGACTTTTGAGATCGATATATGGCCTTAAGCAGTCTTCACGACAATGGTATATACGCTTTCATAATGCCATAGTGGCACATGAATTTGAGATGATTAATGAAGATAATTGCGTGTATATCAAGAGGTCCAAAGGTCATTTTGTAATCTTATCATTATACGTTGATGATATACTAATTGCCGGAAGCAATATGGAATTTGTCAAGACAGTTAAAAGTTGGCTATCTTCTAATTTTGATATGAAAGATATGGGTGAAGCTACATACATTCTTGGAGTTAAGATTTCGAGAGATCGTTCGAAAAGGTTGTTGTCTCTTTCGCAAGAGACGTACATAAATAAAGTCCTTGAACGATTTCGTATGCAAGATTGTAAACCCATTGATACTCATATTGTAAAAGGCGAAGGTTTGAGCCGCAGAATGTGTCCTCAGACTTCGCAAGAGCAAGAACGAATGAAAAGTTCCTTATGCAAGTGTCGTTGGAAGCTTAATGTAAGCTATGATGTATACAAGACCTGAGATTTGTTATGCAGTTGGAATGGTAAGAAGATACCAATCCAATCCAGGTCAAGCACATTGGGCTACTGTCAAGAGAATCCTGAGGTATCTGAAAGCTACTGCTGATTATGCGCTGAGTTACCAAGGAAGTGATATGCACCTTGAGGGCTACACTGATGGTGGTTGGGGAGGAGATTTAGATGAGAGAAAATCTACCTCTAGAAATGTGTTCTTACTGAATAATGGCGTCGTATCATGGAGCAGTAAGAAGCAGAAGTGTATAGCTTTATCTACCATGGAAGCCGAGTTCGTGGCTTCGTCAGTAACAGTGCAGGAGGTTGTTTGGCTTAGGAGATTTTTGGATCATTTAGGTGTTACTAGTAAAGCTGCAAATCCAGTTTTGGCATACTGTGATAGCCAAGCAGCAATAGCTTATACCAAAGATCCCAAGTTCCATTGTAAGACCAAACACATAGACATTAAATATAACTATGTTAAAGATGTAGTTGCACGAAAGGATGTGAACATACAGTATATATCTACGCATAAAATGTTAGCAGATCCGATGACGAAGCCGATTCCTAGAGATGTTTTTCATAGTCATGTGAAATCTCTTGGACTGCGTAGAATGTAATATACTACGCATTGTAATTTCCCTGAATGTTAATAGTTAATCAAGTTTGATATTATTGCATATGAGTTTTTCGTAAAATTTATGGACATTAAAGCTTGGTGCTTTATATTGAAAAGGTATGTCAGACAGATGAAAGATTAGGCCACTCACACAGGTAATCGCCTCTATTTATTGCGTGATGAATAGAGATGAGACAAAATTTAAGCTCATTATCTAGGTGATAATTGAGAGCTCGAGCTTGAATATAAGTGTCGCCTTAACAGAATGTTAAGATGGGGACTTAATATTTATTATGTCTGAAAGTGAAATAACCCACATATTTCACTTTATCTGTCTTTATTGCCAGATGTGAGTTCTGATGGATACTTTTGAGTAGAGTAGTTACGTGAACTCAAGTTAGACATTGAGTGTGTCTAAACTATCATCTGTACGGCATTAAATGAATAGACATACGCTCCATAGGGAAGGAGAAAATATCGTAATACGTATTTCATGTTACGTATGCATGAGTCGACCAATGAGAGTAGGCAAAAGTTTAGATCTCAACTTTATAGGCCGTGTGAGACTCTCGAGGATAAGAATTCCTCATTTAGTGCCCTCACGACTCTTCATTATTCTCAAGATCTCTATTTAGTGTTCGCTATCTTAGAGTGTTGCCTATGGTTATGAAATTGATTATATCTAATGGGACACTTCTAGAAAAGCGAGTTTGAACTAAGATTGAGAGGTCTAATAGAAGAGGAAGATCGATTTAGAGTTTTAAGTCACATTATAGATTTGTATTCACAGACCGGTCAGTTATGATTATTTAGTGTGATCATAACTGTGAATATAGCATATCATACTTAAATGAGACTGATAGAGAGATATGTATGTGACTGATCGATCTATGGTATAGCATGCGAAAATCTACTTTTGATCATGTCCACATTTTTAGCTGTCATGTACTCCCAACGGATGTATGACAACGAGCTATCTGTGTATGCTGGTCGCACGGATTATTTGTCAATATGAACTTTGCAAAGATAAAGAGAGTAATGTTTGGCCCTCAGTGGGCGAGTGGGAGTTGTTGGTCCTCCGTGGGCATGTGGGAGCTGTTTTCCCTACATGGGCGAGTGAGAGATGTTGGAATATGGGTCTTACGATGTGCGCCCATGCGAGCAATCACTACCACCCACTATAGATAACTGCCAAAGTAGTTCTTTGTGACGTCCTGGAATTTCAAGGCTTATTCAATGAATAATATTAGACGGTTGGAATTGAGTGACATTTGTCGAACGCGGAATCATTCGATCTGTAGATCGTTAGTCGTCGATCGAAGCGTAGATAATTATAGTTCGATTAGATTAGTCGCGCCGTAATTAGTCTTTGCCGTATTCCTTCGCGCTCGCGTCGACCCTGAACCAAATATTCTGAACCAGTCCTAAATCGTCAGATTACCGAAATACCCTCAGATATTATTCATATACGCCAGAAACAATTAATACCGAATGACCGTGGGCCCCGCCTCTTAAATGCCAAGTCATGTCATGCTTTTTGACTTTTGGGTATTTACAAAATTGCCATTGGACCATTGAAATTACATTTTTGCCCTTCAAGACCATTTCTCTCTCCTCTCTCTCTCTCTCTCTCTTCCCTTTCTCTCTCTTCCTTCTTGGTTTCTCACGCATGGCAGCCCACTTTCACGCCATTTCCATCTTCATCTTCATCTTCTTGGCTTGAACCGCCGCTCCGCCGCCCGCCGCTCGCGCCGTCGCCGCCCGTCCCGCGCCCGCCGAGCCGCCGACCTTCCTCCCGTCGCCGTGCCTCCCAGCCGAGCCCCCTGCCGCCCCTGTTCAGCCGCTGCCCGTCGACTGCCGAGCCTCGCCGTCCTCCGCCAAGCTTCACCGAAGCCGCCTAGGACCCGCCGGACCTTGGCCGAATCTCCGCCGAGCTTGCCGGCCGCTCGTTGAGTTCCGTTTCCGTCGTTTGGCCGTTTTCCAGCCGCCGTTCGTCGTCGTCCGGTTGTCGTTTTGGAAATCCGACACCGTGGTTGCGTCCGGATCGACGAGGATAGTCCGTAAGAGCGTCGCCGGAAAATTCGCCGCCGCCACCGCCGCCGCTCACCGCCGATCGCCGCCGACTGTCGCCGCCAGTTTAGGAGTGAGTTAACCCCTAATCCCTGATTAGGCCGTTAATTGCACTAATTAGTTGAATTAATTAGTTACCGTAATTAGATTAAATAGTTACCGCAGTTAATAGATAGTTACCTGGGTTAGTTAGTTAACTGTGGTTAGATTAATTAGTTACCATAGTGAAATTAGATAGTTACTATGGTAGAATAGTTAACTGCTGTGGTTAGTTGAATTAATCGTGGTTAGGTGGAATAGTTACCATGGTTAATTGCATGTTGTTGTGCCTAATTTGTGGCGTCCGATCGTGGATCGGACCGAGTGTTGATTGCGCATTAAATTGCTGAATGATCACACTATGATCGAAATGCCTCATTAAATGAAAATTGATTATTCGCGTGATCCATTGTGAATTTGAGTGTGAAAATGACCGTGGGCCAGATTTGAGTGTGAAAATGGCCGTGGGCCAGTTTTGAATGTAAAAATGACCGTTGGCCGAGTTTGAGCATGAAAATGGCCGTTGGCCAAGTTTGAGCATGAAATTGGCCGTGGGCCAGGTTTGAGCATCAAAAATGAGGTTTGGCTTGAGAGCCGGTTTTAAGCGCGAGGTCATGCAGTTGTTTCACAGTGTCACCCTAACGTAACTGGGGGCACGGGCGATACCATTGTTGGCATGGGTCGCCGCCTGATAAGTCTGTGTGCCGGCAACGTACAGTCCGGGATTCCACGGCTTATTGGAAGCCTATCAGTCCGTGCCCGGCGACGGACCGTCCGGATAACACGGCTGATGAGATGCCGGTCGCAACTGGTGTTGATCCGTAGTCCCTCCTGGAATTATCCCTGGTGTGCTCGCCTTAGGGGTCTTGAGGGAGACATCGGATGCCGTCGCTGTAACGTAGTAGGACGACGCCCGGTTAATCCGGAAGAGTACTAGCAGCGAGGCTGTGCTTTGGCGAGAGTGGGGTATCTCTTGGCCGGCTGACCGGAACGCGTTTGTTGCATAATGCATGACCATTGCTGAGTGTTCTGGCTGATTGGTTGATGCATTGTTTATTTCTTATTATGTTGTACCTGTCGCATGGCTCCAGGCGAGGTACGTTGCATGTGGTTGTTGTTCTGAGGTTGAGATTAGATCGATAGAATGGTTAGGTCGTGATCAACGTCCTAATCGGACTTAGGCGTTGACCCGCTGAGATTCATATCTCATGCGCTTGGCTGATCGCCTTTCAGGTCCTCGTGATGGCCGCACGCCACGTTAGGTTTGGCGTCCCGATTGAACTCACGACGGTACTTCATCGCCGTCACGTCGCTAACTCTGAGGACATATGGGAACAACATGTCACGACAGTCTGGGTTGACGAGGGGTTGCCACACTATGTGGCACACCTCTTTAAGGCCTGGTTCATGTGTCGGACTGGTGTTCCCATAGGACCGATTCGGGGGTTTGATGTACCCCTGGGTGCGGGTCCAATAGTCCAGACTTGGGACAACGGAGGCTGAAATGCCGGATGGGGAGATCGTGGACCCAGATCTGAGTTCGGAGGAGGAGGATCCAGATTCGCCGCCTGGTTACTAAGGTTGACCCGGTGTTGTTGGCCCGGGGGTTTTGGAGAGGCTGCGGAGGAGCTTTGGAGGTTGTTTGTGTATAGCTGGTAGTGTGGTAGTTGTGTTTCGGCTATAGTGCGCCCTGACCCGACCCGATATCTTTTTGTGGGTCTAAGGGGATAGGTCCGAGGAGGACTCGTGTAAATTATGTGTGTATTGTGAACTAATCAAGCAAATAATAAAAAGGGTTTGTTGTTGTTTGTTGTAGTTCCTATTCTTTCTATCCCTGTCGTTGTTGTCTGGGGTTATTGTTTGCTTCCGCATGTGCTTAATTATAAGATAAAAGAAATGGGTCGATGATTCGCCTGGGACATCATCCTTTGACCTGACGAAAGGAAGGGGTGTTGCGTGCCCGGGGACTCGGGGCGTGACATCCCCGTTTTGGTATCAGAGCATGATTTGTGGAGTGACAAGGTGCGCTGGGTTTGGGATAGTTAGTAGGAATTAAACCCTGTGCTTGTCTGTGCTGTTTGCTTGTTGTTTAGTAGTAGACCTGAGTTCTCATTACGTGTTGCTTTGGGCGAGCAGGAGTCCTCATGGTCCTGCAGAATGAGCAACCGTAGCCGGAGAGTGCCCCGAGGTAAGGCAACTCAGCTGGATCCCAATATGGAGAGGGATCGTGTTCCGGGAGTACCCACGGAAAGGGTAGCTCCAGTTGTTCCGGAAGCGGTTGAGAACCGCGTTCCTGTTGCTCGCAGAGGCAGAGGAAGGGCTGCCCGAGCAAGACCCAGAGTGGGTAGAGTGGATGAACCGGAAATGCCTAGAGAAGGGGCATTGCATGCAGATCCTAGAGTGGATGGGATCCTGCAAGCGTTGGAAACCATGGGTAACCTGATGGGGCAGCAGATGAGGAACCAAGCTGCAGCTGCCATTCCACAGGAGGGTCCGTTAGCTGAAGACGGGATCCGCAGGCCGCAGACTCATAGATTGGTGGAGCAGTTTATGAAGCTTAAGCCGCCGAGGTTTTCGGGAACTGGTGACCCGGAAGCTGCCACCTCATGGATGGAGGATTTGGAGAAGGCCTTTGCCTTGTTAGGATGTTCCGAGGAAGAGAAGGTAACGCTGGCTGTCTACCAACTGCAGGATAACGCTAGCTCGTGGTGGAAGGCCACGCAAGGGAATGTGTTTCCCGAGGGTGCGATCCCGGAGTGGGGTGCCTTCGTGGAAGCCTTCTATAGCAAGTACTTCTCGGATTGCGCGCGAGAGCAGAAGATGGACGAGTTTCTGCATCTTCGTCAGTATCAGTTGTCGGTGGACCAATATGAGGCAAAGTTTGCCGAGCTGTCCAAGTATGCGCCGAGGATGGTAGAGAACCCTGAGGATAGGGCAAGGAGGTTCAGAGACGGGTTGAAACCGGAGATCAAAAGTGTGTTGGTGCCGTTCAGCCTGAAGAACTACAATGAGCTATATGAGAAAGCTCAGCTAGTGGAAAGGGACGTTGCGGAAAGGGCAACCGCATCTGGACCGCGGTTCGCTCCGGTTGTGAGGGATAACCGAAGGTTCGGTAAGGGACCGATGATGGGTAATAGGAATCCCATCCCGCCTAACAGGAGAAACTTTGTTGGGAAGTCGACGTTCCGTCCCGACGTCGTGTGCTCGTTTTGCCGTCAGAAGCATGGGTCTGACCCGTGCCCAAGGAGGTCAAGTGCTTGTTTTGGTTGTGGCAGGTATGGCCACCAAGTTAAGGATTGTCCTCAGAGACAGATGGGAGGACAGATGCAACAAGGAGGTCAGATGCGAGGGAACATTTCGCAGAACTTTCAGAACCGACCGCCAGTGCAAGGAAGGGTGTATGCTGTCACCCGGGAAGAGGCGAAGGACTCGCCGACCGTTTCAGGTACGGTCTTATTGCATAATCAAGTAGTTTATGCATTGTTTGATTCAAGAGCTTCCCACTCCTTTGTTGCTGCTCAGTTTGTTAAGCTAGCTGGCATGAGTACAGAACTGTTGAGATCAACTGTTAGGATATCTACGCCGCTTAAGGATAATGTTGTGACTGCAGTAGGATGTCCTGATTGTAGACTGGTTGTAGATGGTCATGAGGGAAGGATAAATCTGATTGTGCTAGCTATGTTTGATTTCGATTTGATTGTTGGTATGGATTGGCTTACTGAGCAAAGAGCTGTTTTTGATTGTCATAGTAAGACTATCCTGTTTAACCCATTGAATGGGGTTAGTTTCGAGTTTGTTGGAAATCGAGGGGGAACCTCGATCCCCTTAGTTTCGTCGCTGGAAGCGACTCGGTTATTAGATGGAGGTTGCCAAGGTTATTTGGCGTCTGTTGTTGATGTGTTGGCTGAGGAGTTAAGGCTGGAGGATATTGCTGTTGTAAGAGAATTCCCTGATGTTTTTCCGAAGGAGTTGCCTGGATTGCCGCCCGAAAGAGAGATAGAATTCGTGGTTGAGTTAGCCCCTGGTACGGAGCCAATCTCAAAAGCACCGTATCGGATGGCGTTGTCGGAACTCAAGGAACTGAAGGTGCAGATGCAGGATTTGTTGGATAAAGGATATATCCGTCCAAGTGCATCTCCATGGGGAGCGCCAGTTTTGTTTGTGAGGAAGAAGGATGGATCACTTCGTCTGTGCATCGACTACCGTCAGCTCAACCAGGTGACAGTCAAGAGCAAGTATCCGTTGCCAAGGATTGATGATTTGTTTGACCAACTTCAAGGAGCTTCGGTGTTCTCCAAGATCGATCTACGGACGGGATACCATCAGCTAAGAATCAAGAGGGAGGATGTACCGAAGACAGCGTTCAGGACGCGCTATGGCCATTATGAGTTTACAGTGATGCCATTTGGTCTAACAAATGCTCCAGCTACTTTCATGGACTTAATGAATAGGGTATTCAGTGAGTATTTGGACAAATTCGTCATAGTGTTCATTGACGATATCTTGGTGTACTCTAAGAGCCTTGTGGAACATGAGCAACACTTGAGGACAGTGTTAGAGACTCTTCGAAAACACCAGTTGTTTGCTAAGTTTAGTAAGTGCGAGTTTTGGCTAGCTCGCATAGCCTTCCTTGGTCATATAATTTCTGGAGAAGGGATATCAGTAGACCCAACCAAGATCGAAGCGGTCATGGATTGGCCGAGACCGACATCAGTGACAGAAGTTCGGAGCTTCTTGGGTTTAGCAGGCTACTACAGACGTTTCGTGGAAAGGTTCTCCGCGATAGCTTTGCCGTTGACACGTCTGCTGAAAAAGGATGAAAGATTCGAATGGACAGACAAGTGCGAGCGTAGTTTCCAAGAGCTTAAGCAAAAGCTAACTACGGCTCCTGTTTTGACAATACCGTCTGGCCCTGGAGGTTATGAGATTTACAGCGATGCTTCCTTCAAGGGACTAGGCTGTGTGCTTATGCAACATGGGAAAGTAGTTGCGTATGCTTCTCGTCAATTGAGACCGCACGAGTTGAATTACCCAACGCACGATCTGGAGTTAGCAGTGATTGTGTTTGCCCTTAAGATCTGGAGACATTACCTGGTAGGAGAAAGGTTCCAAGTCTACACCGATCATCAGAGTTTGAAGTTTCTGTTCTCTCAGAAGGAGTTGAACATGAGGCAGCGCCGTTGGATGGAACTTCTTAAGGATTACGACTGCGAGATCTTGTACCATCCGGGAAAGGCTAACAAAGTTGCTGATGCGCTGAGTCGGAAGTCAGCGATTGCCCAGTTGATGGTTCGAGAGTGGCGTCTTCTGGAGGAGGTGCGAGATTCAAAGTTTAAGTTGGAGGTAGGCCGTCTGTCGAGTTTGATGGCTACATTGAGGATCGAGTCGGAGGTGCAAGCGAGGATTAAGATATTGCAATCGACGGATCCTGCCATTCAGAAAGTCCTTCAAGAGGGCTCAGTGAAGAGGAAAGAAGATTTTCAAGTGGCGGAGGATGGGATATTAAAGTTCAGAGGACGTTTGTGTGTACCGGCTGATGAGAGTCTTAGGGAAGAAATCTTGTCGGAGGCACATCGTAGCAGTTACAGTATTCATCCGGGTAGTACGAAGATGTACCAGAATTTAAGGCAGTATTACTGGTGGAGTGGCATGAAGACGGACATAGCCAAGCATGTGGCGAAATGTCTGACATGCCAGTAGGTCAAAGCTCAGCATTGTAAGCCCGGAGGATTGTTACAGCCGCTTGAGATTCCGGAATGGAAGTGGGAACACATCACGATGGACTTCGTGACAAGTTTGCCGAGGAGCCAAAGGGGCAATGATTCAATTTGGGTCGTAGTGGACAGATTGACGAAGTCAGCACATTTCATCCCAATGAGAAAAGACTTCGCTTTGGACAGGTTGGCAGATTTATATGTACGTCTGGTCGTACGTTTGCATGGTGTACCAGTGACGATCACGTCGGACAGTGATCCCAGGTTCACGTTTACCTTTTGGAAAAGCTTGCAGACTGCGTTGGGAACAAAGCTGCAATTCAGTACGGCTTATCACCCGCAGACGGATGGCCAATCTGAAAGGACAATTCAGACGCTTGAGGACATGTTGCGGGCATGTATGTTGGATTTCAAAGGCAACTGGGAAGGACAGCTTCATTTGGTTGAATTCGCCTACAACAACAGCTATCAGTAGAGTATCAAGATGGCACCTTTCGAAGCATTGTATGGCAGGCCTTGTAGGACGCCAGTCTGTTGGGACGAAGTTGGTGAAAGGAAAATCACCGGTCCTGAGTTAGTACAGCAGTCAGTGGACACAGTGAAAATCATCAGAGAAAGACTGAGAACAGCCCAGAGCCGTCAGAAGAGTTATGCCGACAAAAGACGCAGACCATTGGAGTTTCAAGTCGGTGATCATGTCTTTCTGAAGGTGTCGCCTATGAGAGGGACATCTCGTTTCGGCAAGAAAGGAAAGTTAAGCCCGAGGTACGTTGGGCCGTTCGAGATTTTGGAACGGATTGGAATTCTAGCTTATCGTCTCGCGTTGCCACCGAGACTCGCTCAGGTACATGACGTATTCCATGTATCTATGTTAAGGAAGTACGAGCCGGATCCAGCTCACGTCTTGAGCTTTGAAGAGATTGAAGTGGATGAAAGAGTATCGTACGTGGAACATCCGGTGAGGATCGAAGACCGGAAGGAGCAGGTTCTGAGAAACAAGACAATTCCATTGGTGAAGGTTGTTTGGCAACACCATGGAACCGAGGGAGCAACGTGGGAAAGTGAGGAGTCAATGAAGTCTAGGTATCCTGTTCTTTTTGAGGTGGTGTAATATTTTAATTTCGGGGACGAAATTTCCCCAAGGGGGGAAGAGTTGTGACGTCCCGGAATTTCAACGCTTATTCAATGAATAATATTGGACGGTTGGAATTGAGTGACATTTGTCGGACGCGGAATCATTCGATCTGTAGATCGTTAGTCGTCGATCGAAGCGTAGATAATTATAGTTCGATTAGATTAGTCACGCCGTAATTAGTCTTCGCCGTATTCCTTCGCGCTCGCGTCGACCCTGAACCAAATATTCTGAACCAGTCCTAAATCGTCAGATTACCGAAATACCCTCAGATATTATTCATATACACCAGAAACAATTAATACCGAATGACCGCGGGCCCCGCCTCTTAAATGCCAAGTCATGTCATGCTTTTTGACTTTTGGGTATTTACAAAATTGCCATTGGACCATTGAAATTACATTTTTGCCCTTCAAGACCATTTCTCTCTCCTCTCTCTCTCTCTCTCTTCCCTTTCTCTCTCTTCCTTCTTGGTTTCTCACGCATGGCAGCCCACTTTCGCGCCATTTCCATCTTCATCTTCATCATCTTCATCTTCTTGGCTTGAACCGCCGCTCCGCCGCCCGCCGCTCGCGCCGTCGCCGCCCGTCCCGCGCCCGCCGAGCCGCCGGCCTTCCTCCCGTCGCCGTGCCTCCCAGCCGAGCCCCCTGCCGCCCCTGTTCAGCCGCTGCCCGTCGACCGCCGAGCCTCGCCGTCGTCCGCCGAGCTTCACCGGAGCCGCCTAGGACCCGCCGGACCTTGGCCGAAGCTCCGCCGAGCTTGCCGGCCGCTCGTTGAGTTCTGTTTCCGTCGTTTGGCCGTTTTCCAGCCGCCGTTCGTCGTCGTCCGGTTGTTGTTTTGGAAATCCGACACCGTGGTTGCGTCCGGATCGACGATGAGAGTCCGTAGGAGCGTCGCCGGAAAATTCGCCGCCGCCACCGCCGCCGCTCACCGCCTGTCGCCGCCGACCATCGCCGCCAGTTTAGGAGTGAGTTAACCCCTAATCCCTGATTAGGCCGTTAGTTGCACTAATTAGTTGAATTAATTAGTTACCGTAATTAGATTAAATAGTTACCGCAGTTAATAGATAGTTACCTGGGTTAGTTAGTTAACTGTGGTTAGATTAATTAGTTACCATAGTGAAATTAGATAGTTACTGTGGTAGAATAGTTAACTGTTGTGGTTAGTTGAATTAACCGTGGTTAGGTGAAATAGTTACCATGGTTAATTGCATGTTGTTGTGCCTAATTTGTGGCGTCCGATCGTGGATCGGACTGAGTGTTGATTGCGCATTAAATTGCTGAATGATCACACTAGGATCGAAATGCCTCATTAAATGGAAATTGATTATTCGCGTGATCCATTGTGAATTTGAGTGTGAAAATGGCCGTGGGCCAGATTTGAGTGTGAAAATGGCCGTGGGCCAGTTTTGAATGTAAAAATGGCCGTTGGCCGAGTTTGAGCATGAAAATGGCCGTTGGCCAAGTTTGAGCATGAAATTGGCCGTGGGCCAGGTTTGAGCATCAAAAATGAGGTTTGGCTTGAGAGCCAGTTTTAAGCGCGAGGTCATGCAGTTGTTTCACAGTGTCACCCTAACGTAACTGGGGGCACGGGCGATACCATTGTTGGCATGGGTCGTCGCCTGATAAGTCTGTGTGCCGGCAACGTACAGTCCGGGATTCCACGGCTTATTGGATGCCTGTCAGTCCGTGCCCGGCGACGGACCGTCTGGATAACACGGCTGATGAGATGCCGGTCGCAACTGGTGTTGGTCCGTAGTCCCTCCTGGAATTATCCCTGGTGTGCTCGCCTTAGGGGTCTTGAGGGAGACATCAGATGCCGTCGCTGTAACGTAGTAGGACGACGCCCGGTTAATCCAGAAGAGTACTAGCAGCGAGGCTGTGCTTTGGCGAGAGTGGGGTATCTCTTGGCCGGCTGACCGGAACGCGTTTGTTGCATAATGCATGACCATTGCTGAGTGTTCTGGCTGATTGGTTGATGCATTGTTTATTTCTTATTATGTTGTACCTGTCGCATGGCTCCAGGCGAGGTACGTTGCATGTGGTTGTTGTTCTGAGGTTGAGATTAGATCGATAGAATGGTTAGGTCGTGATCAACGTCCTAATCGGATTAGGCGTTGACCCGCTGAGATTCATATCTCATGCGCTTGGCTGATCGCCTTTCAGGTCCTCGTGATGGCCGCACGCCACGTTAGGTTTGGCGTCCCGATCGAACTCACGACGGTACTTCATCGCCGTCACGTCGCTAACTCTGAGGACATATGGGAACAACATGTCACGACAGTCTGGGTTGACGAGGGGTTGCCACACTATGTGGCACACCTCTTTAAGGCCTGGTTCATGTGTCGGACTGGTGTTCCCATAGGACCGATTCGGGGGTTTGATGTACCCCTGGGTGCGGGTCCAATAGTCCAGACTTGGGACAACGGAGGCTGAAATGCCGGATGGGGAGATCGTGGACCCAGATCTGAGTTCGGAGGAGGAGGATCCAGATTCGCCGCCTGGTTACCAAGGTTGACCCGGTGTTGTTGGCCCGAGGGTTTTGGAGAGGCTGCGGAGGAGCTTTGGAGGTTGTTTGTGTATAGCTGGTAGTGTGGTAGTTGTGTTTCGGCTATAGTGCGCCCTGACCCGACCCGATATCTTTTTGTGGGTCTAAGGGGATCGGTCTGAGGAGGACTCTTGTAAATTATGTGTGTATTGTGAACTAATCAAGCAAATAATAAAAAGGGTTTGTTGTTGTTTGTTGTAGTTCCTATTCTTTCTATCCCTGTCGTTGTTGTCTGGGGTTATTGTTTGCTTCCGCATGTGCTTAATTATAAGATAAAAGAAATGGGTCGATGATTCGCCTGGGACATCATCCTTTGACCTGACGAAAGGAAGGGGTGTTGCGCGCCCGGGGACTCAGGGCGTGACATTCTCAGTAGTTTTCTTTTTGAACGTGGAAAAGTCACGTCTTTGAAAAAGACGTGACTTCCCTCTCCCCTTTAGCCAGCCTATCGTTCTAGAGAATACGAACGATGCTCTCCCTCTCTACTGTTGAACCGCTATCGAAGCGAGGAAACTCTTGGAATTGCAAAAGGTGACATCTAATCTGTGGACAATATGGTATGTCCCTCGTGTGATGTGTTGTTCGATCTGTGATACAAGTTAGGTTTGGGCATGTTCTTCCGCACGTGTTTCGTTTAGAAACAAGGATTTAGTATCCTTCAAAACTAAATAATTTTGTGTAGTTAAAAAATCAGATGCAGATGGCCCATCGATGTATAGTGCACCCAGTGCGAAATTGAGAGCCTTCGGAATATTAAATTATTTCGAAGACACTAAACATGCTTTCACAATTCCTATTCCAACAGAGAATTTTGGATGTTCATGTGCCGATAGAGTTTTCATGAAAATGGAAACATAATTTTGGTTTCCAATGAAAATGGGAATTTGAAAACATTTTCACTAACCTAACGGGCCATTTGAAATGTCATTTCGTAGGCTACAGACCATATATATAGAATTAATCCTGGGTCGGAGGACTTTCCAATCCTATATTTGATTGATGAGTAATAAATATGTATATTATTCACTTTTATTTTATTTAAGTTTGCGTGTGGACGATGAGAATAATTTAGGATCCGTCTATTAAAGATATGATCGAAGGAAATTATTTTATGAAATTACGATGATTCTTCATAATTAAATGTAAAAAAAGTCATATAAATAGAGAGTTATAAGTTACGCTGCCGTTCCATGGGCCGAAACTACCGCCAAGTGAAGCGGACAACAGGAGACTACGAAAAACAGTTCAGAACTCCGCCAAAAGCTGACAAGTTCTTTTGGTTTGTTTCTAAAAATCCCGCCTTTCCAGACTCTACCCCGACAAATCCCAAGAATCTCTCCAAGAATAAATCTCTATCGCCAAACCCAGACGAAAAAGCTTCTATAAAATTATTGAAAATTCGATGGCCAGCAGATTTCTTCTATGTTGCTGTTAATGTGCAGAGTCTCCATCTGGGTCTCCTGCCAATTTCCAAGTATATACTGCACTTGTAAAAGCTCATGATAGGATTATGGCACTCGATCTTCCTCATGGTGGACATCTTTCTCATGGCTACCAGGTGCTTAATGTTTGCAATCTAGAGCTTTTTACCGTTTTTTTATATCATTCTTTGCCAGAAGACTTTTTACTTCAACCATAAAAGTTGCTTCCCTAGAGATGGCGTACATCATAATTCATGGCAATTGCTGAAATAATGCAGTTGTGTGCAACGATTGTGCATCAGAGAGTCTTATTTCAGGGTGTTTCAGTGGTCAGATTTTCGTGCTTTAAAGGATTTCTGCCTCTTGGTTAATCCCAAGTAGTAAATTGTGCAGTATCAATCACAGAAGAGGTCTATTCTTTTCATTGCTTAGCTCAAAATTTAACTGAATTGGAATGAGAGAGTCCGACTTTTTCAGCAGAGAAATATTGTAATTGCAAGTCCTTCATATTTGTCATTTTTGGTCCAAGGCTATAAAAAATGAGCAATTCCTTTGGTTATTTTTCTCTGCTGAAGCTAACACGCTTCATCTGGTTTGAAAATCTTGTTATGGGTTGTTTCTGACCATTTCACAAGTTCTTTTGGTTTCTTGTTTAATTTAGGGAAACATCCATCGATCCTTGGGTTCATGTTCTTGAAGCTTGTTCGCTCATCTTCTCCATGGTTTACGATATATTGCTAGATTTTTAAAAAAATATTAGTGAACAATATGAAATGCCTTAACTCCAATACACATCATTCTGTGTTATTTCGAGTAGAGTTGTGGTTCCTCTGGACTATCAATTCTTGACGTAGCTGTGGAGTTAATTTTGCTTCTTAATTTTGCGTTACCAACAGCTTCGGAAGTCTAGTAGAAGTGTAGGAGGTGTTTATTTTTTCTAGAATTGCAAGAGGTTGAAAATATGAAACTAAATAATTTTGTGTAGTTAAAAATCAGAAGCAGAAAACCTATTGGTGTATAGTGCACCCAGTGCGAAATTGAGAGATTTCAGATCTCACATTGGTCATGTATGTGGGGTAAGGTCTAGGGTGTAGAAAAATTAGATGGATTAGCTCTTAATTTTACTATAACCTGTATTATGCATTTAAGTTGTGTAGTAGTTTATCAAAATATCAAAATTATTTTGAAGACAGTAAACTTTAAGATTGCATAAAATCTATGAAAATGTGTATATCGTGAAAATAACCCACTAAACATGCTTTCGTCATTTCTATTCCAATGGAGAATTTTCATGTTCATGTGCCAATAGAGTTTTCTTGTACACGGAAGCATAATTTTCATTTTCAAAGAAAATAAAAATTTGAAAATATATAGAATTAATCCTGAGTTGGAGGACTCTCCAACCGTATATTTGATTGATGAGTAATAAATATGTACACTATTCATTTTTATTTTATTTTATTTTGCATGTGGACGATGAAAATAATTTATAATCCGTCTATTAAAGATATGATTGAAGGAAATTATTTTATGAAATCACGATGATTCTTCATAATTAAATGTAAAAAAGTCCTATAAATAGAGAACTATGAGTTACGCTGGCGTTCCATGGAACGAAACTCCCGCCGAGTGGAGTGGAGGACAGTAGACTTTCCAGACTCTATCCCAACAAATCCCAAGAATCTCTCCAAGAATATATATCTCTCTCCCTCTCGCCAAACACTTCTGCACCAACTAACTACTACAGAAGATCTAATTCTTCAGCTTTGATGTAACATTAGCAAAAAAACAAAAAAAGGGAAGAGAAAAGAACATTATTAATTACCTCAAGAAGGGACGTGAAATGCCACGAGAGATAGCGGGGGAGATCTCGGCCAGGTAGGCGGGAGCGATTGTAAGAGTGAAGCCGACCCCGACGTGAGCGACCATGCGGCCCATCACGACGCAGAAGATGTTGGAAGAGAAACTCATGAGGAAAGGGGCGGCAAAGAACAAGACATCCACCAAGAAGATTGTGGACCGGCAGCCGATGTAATCAGAGGTCAGCCCCGTCAGTAATGATCCAAAGAGTCCGATAATGTGGAGGATCACCGTCGTGAGCGCAACATGCTGATCAGATGTTTGGCGGTCGTTTTTTTATGGTGGTGATCTGTTTGTAATGGCTAGTCGAGAGAGCACGACTCCAGACATCTGATCAGCATGTTGCACTCATGACGGTGATCCATTGGACACTTTGGATCATTACTAACGGGGCTGACCTCTGATTGCATCGGCCGTCGGTCCACAATCTTCTGGTGGGTGTCTTGTTTTTTGCCGCACCCTTCCTCATGAGTTTCTCTTCCAAAATCTTCTGCGTCGTGATGGGCCGCATGGTCGCTCACGTCGGGGTTGGCTTCACTCTTGCAATCGCTCCCGCCTGGCCGAGATCTCCCCCGCTATCTCTCGTGGCATGTTCACCTCCCTTCCTAAGGTAATTAATAATGTTCTTTTCTCTCTCTTTTTTGTTGTTGCTAATTTTGTATCATCCTGTTCAAGGTTTCACTACTATGTCACTGATGCCCCCTCAGCAAAATGTCCTCATTGCACTTACAGTATGAGTACCAAACTTTCATGGGTTGTTGGGCCAGCTGCGTCATCCTCATCTAAGGCATCTGGCTGCCGAGGGTTGTCATGTGAAAGGTGTCGTGACATGCATGGTGATGGATGATCTGGTCGTAAAGCCTGTGACGTCCCGAAATTTTAAGGTCTATAAAATAAATAATATTGAGTTTTTACGGTTTAAGGGACAATTATTGGACACGATTTTATTTTGATATGGAAGGGATTTGGTAAATCCCGGAGCCCCGATCAGAGTCCCTTCGCGCTCGAGACTCCCCTTTCGCCCCCAAACCCCCTTCGCTCTTGAACCTTCGCAAAAATGCCTTTCTGCCCCCACATTATGTGCTAGAGGACAAAAAAATTCAAATCCCCGTGGGCCCCCTCCCCTCTCACATCACTTTCTCTCTCTCCCTCTTGGCTGCCGCGCCAACCGCCCCCCCTCCCTTGTCACTTCCGCCCGCTCCCTCTCCCATCACCTTTTTCTTTTTTTTTCTTTTCTTTTCTTCTCTCTCTCTCTCTCTCTCTCTCTCTCTCTCTCTCTCTCTCTCTCTCTCTCTCCTCTGCTCCCCCCCTCACACGCACGCCCGACCTCACTCCTCCTCCTTACCTCGACGACACCACCGGCCACCACCACCTCCCCCTTCATTGCCACCGCTCCGCCAGCCGCCTGCAGCCGCGCCGGAGCCGCTCGCCGCTAAAGCTGCAGCCCGCGACCCCGCGCCCCACCAGAGCTAGCCCAGCCGCGCTCCTCCCTTGAGCTGCACCACCAGCCACCGCCGCGCCTCCGTTCACCGCAGCGCCAGCTCAGTCGAGCTCGCTGCTGTCGTACTCTAGCCCCGTAACCTCGCCGGTCGAGCAGTCCCGGAGGACCCGCGACCCCCCTGCACCACACCCTCCTCCCCCTGGCCCGAGCTGCTCCGCGCCGCCGCCCCTCAGCCACGACCAGCCACCCCCGCAAGCCTCCTCTCCTTTGTTCAGCCGTCATCGCCGGTGCTCCGACGCCCTTGCCGCAGCTCAAATAGCTCCGCGGCCATGCCCTCCACCTCTTATCATCGCCGTTGCCACCCTCGGTCGCCCCACGCCGCTGACCCGCGCCCTCGAACCCGCATGCCGCCGTCGACCAACCTCCCCTCAGCTCGTGAACAATGTCGCCCGAGTCCCGCCGTGACGAGCTTGTGCCGCCATTGTCGTCGCCGCTTGTTCCCGTGTCGCCGTAGTTGTCACCGGACTATTTAGTTGTGAGTTAGCCCCAAACTCTCGGTTAGGTCGCTAATTGCGTTCGGATCTAATTTAATTAGTCTAATTAGACATTTAAGTAGACTAATTGTGGTCGGCTTAGTTAGAGACTGGGTTTAGGTTAAATGACCACAATTAAATAAATTAGACTGGTTAGCTAGGTTGTTTGTGGCTAATTGGTGATTAGACTGGATTGCTTGTTTGACTGCAATTGTTTGATCGCGAGCGAGCGTTTGGTTAAAGCTGAGAGGGCGATAAATTGATTGACTGGTTGGTTGGTAAGTGGATTAGTCGCCTATGGTCAGTTCAAGTATTCGAGTGCGATATGTTGATTTTGTTGTTGACTGTTTGATGTGGTGATCAATGCCTAACTGTTGAATGCCCTGAATAGTTTGTGATTGACCGTATGAGGATTGATCACTCGTATTTAGATGTAAAGTCTGGTGGATAATTCGAACATCACATGACCATGTGTGGGATTAAATTGCATATCTAAGCATAAAAATGGCCAGTGGCCGAGTCTTTAAGCATGATCGTGTGAGCATTTGACTAAATGCCAAGATAAGAATCGATTGGTTGGATGATCTGCTTGTGTAGTCATATGATGAGATAAATCTGTGCTAGTCGTACGGTCCAAGCCAATCATATGGGTTTTCCTGATAAATTCGTGCCGTGCCAGTCGTATGGAGCCACACGATTTATCGAATGCCGGTCGTAGCTTGTGATGGACTGAGGCCCCTACAAGGATTCTTGGTAGTTCCGTGTCGTGCCATTCGTACGAATCTTACAGACTATCGGACGCCGTCGTCGGAAGTAAGGGACGAAACCCGATCATGCCGGAAGAGCACCAACTGTCTAGTGTGCTGAGTACCAACTGTCTAGTGTGCTGCGCACCAACTGTCTAGTGTGCTGCGCACCAACTGTCTAGTGTACGGGGCCGAGTGGCCATTAATACGTGTGGAGCATTGTACTTGCAAGCTATTGTGGTATTTTAGTTGTTGCCTTGGTAGGTAGACTGTCATGTCAAGTCGAGTCTTGCATATGTGTGATCCAAGGCGTGGTAAGCTTGCATGTGATTGGCGTTATACTATTGCGATGTACTGTGTGTATAGGTCGCCTGAGTGAGTCAACACCCTAGCCGGGCTTAGGCGTTAGCTCACTGAGATTTATTTTTCACCCCGTCGTGGTTAACCCTTTTTCAGGTTCAAGGTAATGGAGAGACACATCAAATTCGGTGATCCTACCGACCAGTGGTTCCATATCGTGCGTCATCCGGTTCCAGGTACGGATCGGGTCTAGGAACAACACGTCACCACGATCTGGGTGGATGAGGGATTCGGCCACCTAGTGGCCCATCTCTTTAAAGCCTGGTTCGTGAGTGAAGGTGATGTTATATGTGGCCCGCTCCGTGGATTTGAGGGGCTGCCTAACCCGACCCCTTACGTCCCTGCCTGGGATCCAATGGATCTTGATATGCCCGACGGAGAAGTAGTGGACCCCGAACATGACTATGAGTCCGACCCGTCTATGGCATCGGATTATGTCCCCACGCCTCCCTAGTAGTAGACGCGCGGCGATCCCTTTTTGAGAGCTCTATTGATGTTGAGGACGAGGGTGGTATAGCCCCTATTTTGGAGTAGATGAGTAGTTAACCCTTCCCGACCCACCAACCTTTTTGATTGGTCTTAGGGAGCCGCCCCGAAGAATGGGGTTGTAATTATTCTGTATAGCTCTATAGGGTTAACGATCATCTGCTTTTGGTGTTTTAATGGAATTGTCTTTGGCTGAATGACTGTTGTTGAGTTTCCTACTTTTCTATCTCTGCTTATGCTTTTGTCCGGGAGTGTTGTACTTTTCCGCATGCGTAGTATATTTCGGTAGGTCGTTAGCGCGCCTGGGACTTAACCTTTATGACCTGAGGCAATTGGTAGGGATGTCGCGAGCTCGAGGATCGGGGCGTGACAAAGCCTATGTCCACCATTTCTTGTGTTACTCTCATCAACAAGTTCAATGTGCAGGAAATTGGGGATCTTGACGAGGTGATAAATTTTGGGATGGATGAGGTAAGGCCTGCAACCCCTTTCTGATATTCTATATACATTTGTTCATTTCTAGGCTTGGAATTACTAGTTGCTTTTACATAATGTTCCATGACATACTATAGAATTAGATTGAAAAGTTAGCAGATGGATCCTAAATTTCTCACTAGTGAGACATATGCTTATCTGCCCAACATGCGTGCATCAAATGCATGATGTAGGTGCTGGAATTGTCGTATTCAAATGTCAAAGAAACAACCCAAGTAATGCCTTACTATTCTAGACTATAGTTCTTCAAAATATGGAATACTAAGTGGTATTGTTAAGCAACTCTTTGTGCTTTATGTGGAGAAACTCCAACAGATGTGTTGCCCCCATCAGATTTCACTTTTGGCGTTGGAAGTTATAAAAAACCTAAACCATTGTTCCTAAAGATTATGTAAAATTTGTAAAAGCTTAAGGGAAATTAAGTATTGGTCTTTTAGTCTTGGTTTTCCCAAGGGGAGGAAATGATCAGACTTAAAGGTTGAACTTTTTGTTCATGTAGTGTTGCCCATTTGAAAGAACAGAGCTAGAATTTTCCCAACGAGTGTTGGACACATTTGAAAGAGAGAGAGGCCTAGGAAGTAGGATCTGCTCACGCGGAGCTAAAATCATGGACAATCCATGAACACTGTGTCGATGGGCGACTTTCTCGCTAGAAGCGTAGTGAATCCCGACCAAGTATGCATTTGCTTCTCTCTCTCTGAACAAGTATGCGTTTGTGTCTCTGTGGGTGGGAGAATTTCACGCGGAGCTTAAATCAGCCCGGTCAATGTTGTGTAAATGGCTTGTTTTAATCATTGAGCTGTTTAGCAACATTTTCCGCATTTCCTTCCAACAATAATCCTATTTTTAGGAACCCTCCGTATTATATATGGGGACCATCCTTGTCGGCCATTAATCAATCCTCCTCCCTTCTTATTTTCGTCATTTAACGGTCTACATCCGTCCTTACATAGCACTGGTTCCATACCATGGGTCTAAATCAATACCCCTTATCCTACGCCATCGTCAGTTCCACAGCCTCCTTGCTGCTTGGCTATACTAAGTCCTCCCTCTCTCCCCGTGTCTCTCTGCATTATAGTATGTAATGGTAAACAAGATTTTCTTATTTTTGTTTTTAACTTTGGTAGATGTAGGACTCATGAGCGGATCAGTAATATATGTAAATGAGCTGAAGATCTCCAACACGCATTATAAGGTCCTGACGGCGATCCTCAACATCTTATCCTCAACATGCATTATACACCCCTCCAGCAGTGAACCGAAGAATGATAAGATGCTGAGGATCGCCGTCAGGACCTCATCATGCGTGTTGGAGTATCTTCAGCTCATTTAGGTATATTATTGATCCGCTCATCAGTCCTACATATGCTTAACTTTAAAAGAAAAATAAGAAAATCTTGTTTACTATTACATACAATAATGCAGAGAGAGACGGGGAGAGAGGGATGACTTACTATAGCCAAGCAGTAAGGAGGTTGTGGAGCCGACAACGGTACAGGATAAGGGGTATTGGTTTAGACCCATGTTTTGGAACCCAGTGCTATGTAAGGACGGATGAAGACTGTTAAATGATGGAAAATAAGAAGGGATGAGGACTGATTAATGGCCGACAAGGAGGGTCACTATACATACTACAGAGGGTTCCTAAAAATAGGATTATTGTTGGATGGAAAGTCGGAAAATGTTCCTAAATAGCTCAACGGTTAAAACCAGCCGTTTCCACAACGTTTGGTCGGGTTGATTTTAGCTCCGCGTGAAATACTTCCACCCACAGAGACATAAACGCATACTTGTTCAGAGAGAGAGAGAGAAGCAAACTCATACTTGGTCGGGATTCAGTGCGCTTCTGGCGAGAAAGTCGTCCACCCACACAGTGTTCATGGATTGTCCATGATATTATCTCCGCGAGAGCAGATCCTATTTCCTAGGCCCCTCTCTCTCTCTCTCTCTCTCTTGATTTTCCCACACAGTGTTCTGTTGGACTGTAGATTGTTCTTGCGCAAGTGGCTGTAGAGAATTGTTTCTCAGGTTTGGAGATTGACATTGGTTTATTGAACAATTGACACATTCTCCAGAAAGTTCTTGCTCTGTTCTATATACTGTAGTATGTACCTGGTGCTTCTGCATTCTTGGACAAGTATCAATCTTCGGAATGCCTAAAGTTATTGATAAGGGTCATGTTAACGAATGCCTGTGAGGCACTCGTTAAATATAGTTTACATGGAATAGTTCATTTTTCAAAACATCGATTGCACATAACACGATAACAGATAGTGCACTGGAAACTGTAAAGTTTGTTTAGTTGAATGTTTAATTGCTCTTGGGACACTCTTTAACAAATTTTCTCAAAACAAGTGCGGTTAGAAATTCTGGCATATCAAACTTGTCCGATGGACTTCTAATGGTCATCAAACTTTCGTTTTCAACGGTCCACCTTGAATAGCCGGTCGTTGTCGCTTCTGCATTCTTGGACAAGTATCAATGTTTGGAACCTTTTGTTTCTCTTGTTATTTGGTTTTTGTACGCCATAAAGCTGATGAATGCTTCTATGCACTCCAAGTTGTGTACGACCCTCGCTTTAGTGCCAAAAGTTTCATCCGAATCACTTAAGTGCCAATTTTTTTTTAAAATGATCGTTTGAGTGCCAACTTCGATATGCTTTGTCGGAACTTCGACGTGGACTTATTTTATTAATAAGTGAAGTTGAGGTGGTCGCCGGAAAGTCCATTCAACATCTAAAGATTGCACGACGTCGTTGAATCCCTCTCCCTTCAAATAAGAACCCTAAATCAGCCGATTGAAAAGATTCCCCAATTTCAAACGCTAACCCCAATTACGGTTTGCCCCAAAAAATTCACAGCTCAAACTTGCAAATGGAGGGCAGAAGCCTCACAAGTGGCTTCAGCAGCGGCTCGAGCCCTAAACCCAATTCTTCTCAAAACGAAGTAGAAGGTGAGTGTTATTGTTATTATGGCTAATTGAGTCCAATAAGAACATCTTGGACTCAATTGAATCTGAGGAGAAGATTCCGTGGATGCGTCAGGTTTAGAGAAGGTTCTAAGTGCAAATATTTTAAATGGGTCGATGCGAAAATCTCCGGACAACACAGGTGATATTGGAGTTTCTTAAGGACGACATCGACCTCCACCTACATTAGTGGACGAGTTGGAGGACGTTGACTCAATGCAAGCTGAAATGAAGGCTTTAACATCTTTGGCCAAGCATTTGAAGAACGAAGTTTCAAGCATGAAAATTGAAAGAAAGTGTTATCGAGCGTTGATTGTCTTGTTATTCTATTGTCTAGCCTATTTTATGGGCAAATGTAAAGTGAGTGATGAGAATAAGTTTCTCAGTCTACCATAGTTGAAGATGAGTGAAATATGTACTTGTGTTATTTGTTTGTTGCAATTTTTGTATGGAACAAGAGTTTGCTACAATCTATGGTTAGAAATGGGAGGTTGGAATTCATTGGTTGTGAACATTTATAAGTTCTATTGCTTAGTTGTGCATTGTCAACTTGGTTTGCTTTGTTTCTGAATGAAATGTTAGTAATTACTGATTTGCTGGTTTGCTGCAAACATTGGTCAAATGAAAGAATGGTAACAAGTTGAAGACTGATTTATGTTAGTGTCAAGTATTGAAGAAAATGATCACTCCAGTGCCAACCTTTGGTGAAAGTGATCAATTCAGTGCCAGTCGTGCTTATAACATGATCACTTCAGTGCCACTTGTACTTACAATGCACCAGAACCTGCTAATGCAGGCACCAACACTAACAAGTGCAGGCTACAAGCACTAGCACCAGCAACTGCTGGTGCAGCTGCAAGTACCAGCACCAGCAACTGCTAGTGCAGCTGCAAGTACTAGCAACTGCTTGTACCTGCTACCTGCTAGTGTAACAGGTGCTTGCACCAAGCACAAACAACACCTGCACTAGTGATATGAGAACTTACAGCCAAAAAGTATGCATCCCTTCACCACTCAACATCAGCGCCACACAATATTAGCACCATACAATATCTCGCCCATCACCTGTAGCAGAACATCAGCCCAGTAGAAATATGGGAACTTGCAGCCAAAAAGAACACAAAAAATGGAAACTGATAAAAACTTCATTGCCAATGACATTGTACTGATTTCGTTACTAACAAAAACATCCATCAATCTTGCTTCCCCTATCAGTCAAGGTTCACCTCCCACCAAACATATCAAAACCAACAAAAGGAAAAAAAAAAAAAAGCAGTAACAACCCCATTAGTGAAGTTTGTCATCCAAACAAAACAAATAAAGCCCACATTCAGCACACTAAACTCAGTCAATTTGCACAACCCCTCAGTTCCTTTCAATGGATTTTTGGCTTGACCGTTCCTGAAGTAAGCGACCAAACAATAAAATAGACATAACAAGAAAATAAATCGCACACCAAATTTACGTGGTTCGATTGTAGTGACCTACGTCCATGGGGAGAGCAGCAACGAATTCCATTATAGATCAAGTGATACAACGGAGATTACAACCACAATCTAGTTACTCAAACACTCTCTGTGTTTTCCAACCCCAAATTACATCCAATAACTCATGCAATGTTTAGCCCAATAATTCCTCACGAAATAATCTCTCGATCTCACGAAATTATTCACAAATCTTACTCACAAGATTTAATTGGCTTCAACACTAATTCTTTTCAAATGTAATTTACGAACAAAATCCACAGATAAGTACTCGTCTAAACGTCGCTTCATTGTCTGCTCGTATTCAACGGTCTCCTCAAGCACTCACGTGAAGCAGCGCTTCAATTCTTTTCCCTCTATCTATCCAACTTGCAGAACGTGAACATATATATGAAGAATAAACGCAAGTCTGACCAAATTCGGGTCCAAGTTGGACCTCCGATTCAGTGTGGCCGAAGGCTCCCATTAATATTAGGAAAGTTAATCTCCCAAACTTTAGCTCAGATTCCCTTTTTCTTTCTTTTACTTGTATGTAACTGATTATTTAACCACTTCAATTCGGGTCAGGTTTTATCCGTCGGGCTCAAACTTGAGACATATTCAACAATCTCCACCATGGCTCAACGTTTGAGCCAAGTCACAATCGTTTCGCTGAAAATTTCGAACTTCGATGTTACTCCCCCATAGCCCCTCATGAGCTTAATCGCCACAGATATCTTCCAAGTCCAAGCCACACTTGAACTTCGCTATAACCGTGGACCTCATCAGAACACCAACTGCATCTGCACCTTTAACTACTGTACAAGGATTTTCTGACACAACCATCTCTACCTCTGATAAAGCAAAGCCACCGTTGCATTCATATCCGTCAGGAACCCAAATACGTACCTTGTCAATATCAGCAGTTACATCAATCGTTGGCTGTACAGGCTCCACGTCGCTATAATCACTATATGTATCGATTACTTCTCTAGTACCCACTACCTCGGGAGTTTCTTGTTGCAACTCCACCTCAAACTGAACACCATCCAGATTTGTATAAAACATTGCAATAATCACTCATATACAGAAGTACTAGAGACTCGTCAAAGGTAACCTCTCTACTGACAACATGAGAATTTAATTCCGGGCACCACAAATGATAACCCCGCTCACCTTGTGCATAGCCTAGGAACATGCACTTTCTTACCATTCCATCGAGCTTAGCATCACTAACTCGAACATAACATAAGCAATTAAATATTCTAAAAATAGAACAAGCAACATTGTTAACTGGCCAGACTTCTTCGAGAGTCCGACATTGTTGACACCTAATTTTTTTGGTCCCGGTTTAGGTTTAATTTATTTTTCTTTCGTTTGAAAATAGAAAAGGCTAAAATACTAGATCTACGTGGGTAGACCCGATGTCACGCCTCGAACCTCGGGCGCACGAACATCCCTTTCTAACGTCAGGTCAAAGGATAACATCCCAGACATGTCATCGACCCATATCTTTTTATCTTTCAATTAAACACATGTGGAAGTAGTATCAAACCCCAGACAAGAAATCAAACAGTGATAGATAAGCATGAGATACAACAACAACAACATTTTATTTATAAACATGATTAGTCCACGAAGGAACATCTACCATACAAGTCCATCTTCGGACCGATCCCTAAGACCCACAAAAAGATACCGGGTTGGGTCAGGGATGTATTACTGCCGTTACTCACTACTACCACTACTAGCTATCAAACAAGACGACTTCCAAAAAGGTTCCTCCACAACCTAACTCGCACTTCGGTTTAACGACACTAGGTCAACCTTGATATCATGGCGGTGAATCAGGATCCTCCTCACCGGAACTAGGACTCGGGTCCTCGACCTTTCCATCCTGCATATTCGAATCCATTGCGTCCCACGCCTGAACGACTAGCCACACACCCAGGGGTACCTCAAACCCTCGAATCAGTCCGATGAGAGCATCATCCCGACGAATGAACCAGGCCTTGAAAAGGTGTACCACATAGTGTGACAACCCCTCATCAACCTAGACGGTCGTCACGTGTTGCTCCCATACGTCGTCAGAATTAGTGACGTGACGATAATGAATGACTGCGGATTGGTCGACAGGAACACCGAACCTAATGTGGCGAACTGCTATTGCGAGAACCTAAAAGGCAATCAACCAAAGCATATGAGATATGAATCTCAACGAGTCAACGCCTAAGTCCGATTAAGATGTTGATTCACACAAGCAGTCGAACACAACGGGCAACTAAGTCCAACAACCAAAGGACAATCACATGCAACTTACATTGCCTTCTGCCACACAACAGATATCTCATGGCATTCAAATACAACAGATCAAGGTACACAACTAGAACACACAACAATAACTCAAGCATTCAGGCACCCAGGCACTATGCAACAAGCATGTTCTAGTTATTAGCAGCCAAGAGATACACCACTCTCGCCGTAGCACAGCCTCACTACTAGTACTCTTCCGGATTAACCGCGACGGCATCCGATAGCTCCCTCAAATTTCCTAAGGCAGGCATACTAGGAATAATTCTAGAATGGACTACGGACCAACACAAGTTGCGACCGGCATCTAATCAACTGTCGTAATCCGGACTGTACGTCGTCGGCATGCACTGACAGGCAACCAATAAGTCATGGAATCCCGGACTATACGTCACCGGCACACAAACTTATTAGGCAGCGACTCATGCCAACAAGGGTATTGCTCGTGTCCCTAGTTACGTTAAGGTGACACAATTAAATCCATCGTGTGACAACACATTCACCACAGGCAATCAAGCCAATTCTTAATCCCAATTTAGTCCAATGCAGTCACATTCACATCATGATCAAAACCCGGCCTGCGGTCATTTTCATGTTCAAATCCATAATTGGTGACACGAATATTCAATTTCAGATAAACATGGCATCTCGACACTAATGTGATCATTCAGCAATTAAGTGCAATCAACACTCAGTTCGATCTACAATCAAATACCAATAATTACCAAGCACAATAAAACAGGCAATTAACCATGATAACTATTCCACCTAACCATGATTAATCCAACTAGCCACAGTACTTAATTAATCGACCATGGTAACTAATTAATTTAACTACAGTAACTACTGAATCTAACAACAGTTAACTATCTAACCACGGTAACTATCTAATTAACTATGGTAACTATCTAATTAACTATTAAGTGTAATTAACGGCCTAATCAGGGATTAGGGGTTAACTCACTTCGGCACGGGCGGCGACTGGCGGTGAGAAGCGACGGCTGCGGTTTCCTGCGGCCGGTGGCGGCAGTGATGGAATTTTCCAACGGTCGTCCTACGAACTCGTCTTGACGTTCCGGACGCAACCAAAATGACGGTTTACGACGACGACAGTCGGACGACGGCGAATGGGCAAGGGCAGAGGCTGTCCAAGCGGCAAAACGACGACGACTGGCTCGGCGAGGCGGCACGGCTGCACCGGCGGCACGGCAAGGGCTCCGGCGGCTCTGCTGGACGGCGGCAGCGGCTGGACGGGCTCGGAATAGTAGCTAGACAAGGGGCGGTAGGGGATGGCTAGTGCAGCTAAGCAGGGTGGAGGCGTGTGCGAGCGACGGCGACACGGGGGTGGTCGGCAGTCCGACGATGGAGCTTGGAAGCTTGAGCTCAAATGGAGATGGTGATGAAGATGATGAAGCTAACGTGAAATGGGGGGTGAATTGCCGTGAGGGAAGAGGAGAGAGAGTGTGTTTATTGAGGGTAAAAGGGTAAAAAGCCAAAGTAAAAAAGGTGAATAGTGATTTTAGGATATTTTGAATTTGTATTAATGAGGTGGGGCCCACGGTCAAATCAGTAGTAATTGTTTCTGGCGTATATGAATAATATCTGTGGGTATTTTGGTAAACTGATAAATCAAGACTGGTTTAGGATATTTGGTTCAGGGTTAGTCTCGGGCGCGAAGGAAAAACGATGATAAATTCTCCGGCGCGACGAAACTAAATGAACTATAATTATCTACGCTTCAATCGATGATCAACGTCTTCCAGACTGAACGATTCCGCGTCCGATAAATGTCACTTAATTCCCTGAATCCCAATATTATTCATTTAATAGGCCTTGAAATTTCAGGACGTCACAACACTTCCCCCTTAGGAAATTTCGTCCTTGAAATTAATACATCATATAACTTCAAATAGAAAAGGGTACAAATTCTTCATTGCCTCTTCGCTCTCCCAAGTTGCGCCTTCTGTTCCATGATGTTGCCAAACTACTTTAACTAAAGGGATTGTCTTAGTCCGCAACACTTGCTCTTTTCTATCCTCGATCCTTACCGGGCGTTCCATGTACGACACACGCTCATCTACTTCAATTTCGTCAAAGCTCAAAACATGAGCTGGATCCGGTTCATACTTTCTCAACATCGATACATGGAATACGCCATGTACCTGAGCAAGTCTCGATGGCAATGAGAGACGATAAGCTAGATTCCCAATCCGCTCTAAGATCACGAACGGCCCAACATATCTCGGGCTCACCTTTCCCTTCTTGTGGAAACGAGACGTCCCTCTCATAGGCGACACCTTTAAGAAGACATGCTCGGCTACTTGAAACTCTAGCGGTCTACGCCACTTGTCGGCGTAACTCTTCTGACGGCTCTAGGCTATCCTAAGCCTTTCTCTAACAACCTTGACAGTGTCCAAAGACTGCTGCACCAACTCAGGACAAGTGATCTTCCTTTCTCCGACCTCGTACCAACAAATTGGTGTTCTACAGGGTTTCCCATACAATGCTTCAAACAGTGCCATCTTGATGCTCTGTTGGTAACTGTTGTTGTATGCGAATTCGACCAAGTGAAGCTGATCTTCCCAGTTACCTTTGAAATCCAACACACATGCTCGCAACATGTCCTCGAGCGTCTGAATCATCCTCTCAGACTGGCCATCCGTCTGCGGATGATAGGTAGTACTAAACTGCAGCTTTGTTCCCAATGCAGTCTGCAAGCTTTTCCAAAATGTTGCGGTGAACCTAGGATCACGATCCGAAGTGATCGTCACAGGCACTCCATGAAGACGTACAATCAGGCATACATATAAATCTGCTAACCTTTTCAAAGCGAAGTCCTTTCTCACTAGGATGAAATGCATTGACTTCGTCAATCTGTCGACCACAACCCAGATCGGATCATGCCCTCTCTGGCTCCTTGGCAAACCAGTGACGAAATCCATCGTGATATGCTCCCACTTCCACTCTAGGATCTCAAGCGGTTGTAACAGTCCTCTAGGTTTGCAATGCTGCACTTTGACTTGTTGACACGTTAGACATTTCGCTACATGCTTGGCTATGTCAACCTTCATACCACTCCACCAATAATACTGTCTCAGATTCTGATACATTTTCGTACTACCCGGGTGAACACTGTAACTGCTACAATGTGCCTCTAACAAGATTTTCTCTCTCAGGCCTTCCTCAATAGACATGCATAAACGTCCTCTAAACTTCAGTATTCCATCCTCAGCTACCTAAAAGTCAACTTTCTTCTTCTCTGAGTCTTCTTGAAGGATCTTTTGGATATCAGGGTCTGTCGACTGTAAGGCCTTAATTCTCGCTTGCACTTCTGGTCCGACTCTTAACGTAGCCATCAAACTTGACAAACGGCCTACCTCTAGCTGAAACTCTGAATCACGCACTTCCTCTAGGAGACGCCACTCCCGAATCATCAACTAAGCAATTGCAGACTTCCGACTTAGAGCATCAGCAACCTTGTTAGCTTTCCCCGGATGGTACAGGATCTCGCAATCATAATCCTTAAGAAGCTCCATCCATCGACGCTATCTCATGTTCAACTCCTTCTAAGAGAATAGATACTTGAGACTCTAGTGGTCAGTGTAAACTTGAAACCTTTCTCCTATCAGGTAATGCCTCCAATTCTTGAGAGCAAACACGATCGCTGCTAATTCCAAATCATGCGTCGGATAATGCAACTCATGCGGCCTTAACTGACGAGACGCATACGCAACCACTCTTTCGTGTTGCATAAGTACGCAGCCTAATCCTTTGAAAGAGGCATCGTTATATATCTCATAGCTTCCCGAACCAGACGGTATTGTCAAAACAAGAGCTATAGTTAGCTTATGCTTAAGCTCTTGGAAACTACGCTCACATTTATCCGTCCTAATGAATCTCTCATCCTTCTTCAACAGTCTTGTCCTAGGCAAGGCTAAGGTAGAGAACTTTTCCATAAAGCGTCTATAGTAGCCTGCTTATCCTAAGAAACTTCGAACCTCTGTCACTGTCGTCAGCCTCGGCCAATCCATGACCACTTTAATCTTAGTTGGATCCACAGATATCCCTTCTCCAGAGATCACATGACCTAGAAAAGCTACTCAAGCCAGCCAAAACTCTCACTTGCTAAACTTGGTAAACAGCTGATGTTCACGAAGAGTCTTCAACACTTTCCTCAAATGGTGCTCATGCTCCTCATAGCTTTTCGAGTAGACCAAGATGTCGTCAATAAACACGATGAAGAATCTGTCCAAATACTCCTTGAACACCATGTTCATTATGTCCATGAAAGTGGCTGGGGCATTTGTCAGACCAAACGGCATCACAGTGAACTCGTAGTGACCATAGCGCGTCCTAAACGCTATCTTCGGCACATCCTCCTTCTTAATTCTTAGCTGGTGGTATCCCGTCCGTAGGTCGATCTTGGAGAATACCGAAGCTCCTTGAAGTTGGTCGAACAAATCGTCGATCCTCGGCAATGGATACTTGTTCTTGATTATCACCTGATTGAGCTGTCGGTAGTCGATACACAAACGAAGCGATCTATCCTTCTTCCTTACAAACAGCACAAGCGCTCCCCATGGTGACGTACTAGGGTGGATAAATCCTTTATCCAGTAATTCCTGCATATATACCTTCAGTTCCTTGAGCTCTGACAATGCTATCCGATATGGTGCCTTTGAAATTGGCTCCGTACCAGGGGCTAGCTCAACTACGAACTCTATTTCCCTTTCCGACGGTAAGCCAGGTAACTCCTTAGGAAAGACGTCAAGGAACTCCCTTACCACAATAATATCCTCCAACCTTAACTCCTCAGCCAACACATCAACAGCAGACTCCAAATAACCTTTGCAACCACCATCCAACAACCGAGTCGCTTCCAGCGACAAAACTAAGGGGATCAAGATTCCCCCTCGGTTCCCTACAAACTCGAAACTAACCCTATTCGATGGGTTAAACAGGATAGTCTTACTATGTCAATCCAACACAGCTCTTTGTTCAGTGATCCAGTCCATACCAACAATCAAATCGAAATCATACATAGCTAGCACAACTAGATTTATCCTTCCCTCATGACCATCTACAACCAGCCTTCAATCGGCACATCCTACTGCAGCCATAACATTATCCTTAAGCGGTGTAGATATCCTAAAAATCGATCTCAATGGTTCTGTGCTTATGCCAGCTAGTTTAACGAACCATTCAGCAACAAAGGAGTGGGAAGCTCCAGAATCAAACAAAGCATAAGCTATTTGGTTATGCAGAAAGACCGTACCTGAAACGGTCAGAGAATCTTTCGTATCTTCGCGGGTGACAGCATACACCCTTCCCTGTACTGGCGGTCGGTTCTGAAAGTTCTATGGAACATTCCCTCACATCTGACATCCCTGTTGCATCTGTCTTCTCATCTATCTTTGAGGACAATCTCTGACTTGGTGGCTATGCCTGCCACAACCAAAATAAGGACCTGCCCTCCTCGGGCACGGAGCTGTCCCATGCTTCTGTCGGCAGATCTGACACACAAGGTCGGGGAGAAACGTCGGCTTCCCAACAGCGTTCTTTCTGTTAGGCGAAATGGGATACCTATTACCCACCATTGGTCCTTTACCGAACCTTCGGTTATCCCTCATAGCAGAGCGAACCGCGGTCCAGATGCGGCTTCCCTTTCAGTAACATCCCTTTCTACCAACTGAGCTCTCTCATATAGTTCGTTATAGTCTCTCAGGTTGAACGGTATTAACACACTCTTGATCTCTGGTTTCAACCCATCTCAGAACCTCCCCGCCCTATCTTTGGGGCTTTCCACCATCCTCAGTGCATACTTGGACAACTCGACGAACCTCGCTTCGTACTGATCTACGGACACCTGATTCTGACGAAGGTGCAGAAATTCATCCATCTTCTGCTCTCGTGCACAATCCGAGAAATACTTCCCATTGAAGGCTTCCACGAAGGCATTCCACTCCGGACCACACCCTCGGGAAAAGCTCTTCCCTGCATAGCTTTCCACCACGAGCTAGCGTTACCTTGCAGTTGGTAAACGGCCAGAGTTACTTTCTTCTTCTCCGAGCACCTTAACAAGGCGAACACTTTTTCCAACTCTTCAATCCATGAGGTTGTAGCCTCAGGGTCACCTGCTCCAGAAAACTTCGGTGGCTTGAGCTTCAAAAACTATTCTACCAGCCTATGGGTCTGCGGCCTTCCAACTCCGTTCTTAGCTAACCAATTATCCTGTGGGGCTGCAACAACAGCTTGGTTCCTTACTCATTGCCCCACAATGTTTCCCAAGGTCTCCAAAGCTTGAAGAATCCCGTTCATCCTGGGATCTTCTTGAACTAGCCCCTCTCTAGGCACTCCCGCATTATGAACCCTGCCCCCACTGGGACCTGCCTGAGCTGTCCTTCCTCTGGGCCTATCCCTCATTTTACGGTCGCCCATTCTACAGGACCTTCAGGACTCCTGCTCGCCCACGGGCAACACGCAATCAGAACACAGGGCAACAACTAGGAAAAAATCAAACAACAAACACAAGCATAGGGTTTCAATCCTACTAACTATCCCAAACCCCTCGCACCTTCTCACTCCAAGCCAAGACCATATGGTTCAAGCTGACCCTGCTTTGATACCAAAAATGGGGATGTCATGCCCCAAACCCCGGGCGCGCGAACATCCCTTCCTAACGTCAGGTCAAAGGATAACATCCTAGGCATGTCATCGACCTATTTCTTTTATCTTTCAATTAAGCACATATGGAAGCGGTATCAAACCCCATACAAGAAATCAAACAGGGATAGATAAGCAGGAGATATAACAACAACAACATTTTATTTATAAACATGATTAGTCCATGAGGGAACATCTACTACACAAGTCCATCTTCGGACCGATCCCTAAGACCCACAAAAAGATATCAGGTCGGGTCAGGGATGTACTACTGCCGTTACTCACTACTACCACTACTAGCTATCAAACAAGACGGCTTCCAAAAAGGCTCCTCCACAACCTAACTCGCACTACGGTTTAACGACACCATGTCAACCTTGATATCCTAGCGGTGAATCAGGGTCCTCCTCACCGGAACTAGGACTTGGATCCTCGACCTCTCCATCAGGCATATCCCAATCCATCGCGTCCCACGTCTGAACGACTGGCCCCACACCTAGGGGTACCTCAAACCCCCGAATCAGTCCGATGAGAACATCACCCTGAAGAACGAACCAGGACTTGAAAAGGTGTGCCACATAGTGTGACAACCCCTCATCGACCCAGACGGTCATTACGTGTTGCTCCCATACGTCGTCAGAATTAGTGACGTGACGATAATGGTTGACCGCCGATTGGTCGATAGGAACACCGAACCTAACGTGGCGCACTGCCATTACGAGAACCTAAAATGCAATCAGCCAAAGCATATGAGATATGAATCGCAACGAGTCAATGCCTAAGTCCGATTAGGACGTTGATTCACACAAGCAGTCGAACACAACGGGCAACTAAGTCCAACAACCAAAGGACAATCACATGCAACTTACCTTGCCTTCTGCTACACAACAGATATCTCATGGCATTCAAATACAACAGATCAAGGTACACAACTAGAACACACGACAATAACTCAAGCATTCAGGCACTCAAGCACTATGCAACAAGCGTGTTTCAGTTATTAGCAGCCAAGAGATACACCACTCTCGCCATAGCATAGCCTCACTGCTAGTACTCTTCCGGATTAACCGAGCGTCGTCCTACTACGTTACAGTGACGGCAGCTGATAACTCCCTCAAATTTCCTAAGGCGGGCATACCAAGAATAATTTCAGAAGGGACTACAGACCAACACAAGTTGCGACTAGCATCTAATCAACCATGGTAATTCGGATAGTACGTCGCCGTCACGGACCGACAGGCAACCAATAAGTCGTGGAGTCCCAGATTGTACGTCGCCGGTACACAGACTTATTAGGCAACGATCCATGCCAACAAGGGTATCGTTCGAGTCCCCAGTTACGTTAGGGTGACACAAGTAAATCCATCGTGTGACCACACATTCACCAAAGGCAATCAAGCCAATTCTTAATCCCAATTTAGTCCAATGTAGTCACATTCACATCATGATCAAAACCCGACCTGCGGCCATTTTCATGTTCAAATCCACAATTGATCACACGAATATTCAATTTCAGATAAACATGGCATCTCGACACTAGTGTGATCATTCAGCAATTAAGCGCGATCAACACTCAGTTCAATCCACAATCAAATATCAATAATTACCAGGCACAATAAAACAGGCAATTAGCCATGGTAACTATTCCACCTAACCATGATTAATCTAACTAGCCACAGTACTTAATTAATCCATCACGGTAACTAATTAATTTAACTACAGTAACTACTTAATCTAACCACAGTTAACTATCTAACTACGGTAACTATCTAATTAACTACGGTAACTAACAAATCAGCTACGGTAACTATCTAATTAACTATTAAGTGTAATTAACAGCCTAATCAGGGATTAGGGGTTAACTCACTTCTGCACGGGCGGCGACAGTCGGCGGCGACCTACGGTGAACGGCGACGGAGGCGGTTTTCGGCGACCGGTGGCGGCGATAACGGAATTTTCTAGCAGCGGTCCTACGGACTCGTCTTGACGTTCCGGCCGCTACCACGGCGACGGTTTGCGACGACGATAGTCAAATGACGGCGAATGGGTAAGGCCAGCGGCTGTCGAAGCGGCAAAATGACGATGAGGCGGTGCGGCTGCACCGGCGGCACGGTAGGGGCTCCGGCGGCTCTGCTGGACGGCGACAGCAGCTGGACGGGCTGGGAACAGCGGCTGGACAGGGGGCGGTAGGGGCTAGCTAGCTCGACTGAGCAGGGTGGTGGCGCGGGCGAGCGACGGCGCGGGGCGGCGGGGGTGGTCGGCGGTCCAGCGGTGGCTCACGGCATCGGTGGAGCTTGGAAGCTTGAGCTCAAATGGAGATGGTGATGAAGATGATGAAGCCAACGTGAAATGGGGGGTGAATTACCGTGAGGGAAGAGGAGAGAGAGAGTGTGTGTCTTGAGGGTAAAACAATAAAAAGCCAAAGTCAAAAAGATGAATAGTGATTTTAGGATATTTTGACTTTGCATTAATGAGGTGGGGCCCACAGTCAAATCAGTAGTAATTATTTCTGGCGTATATGAATAATATCTGAGGGTATTTCGGTAAATTGATAAATCAGGACTAGTTTAGGATATTTGGTTCAGGGTTAGTCTCGGGCGCGAAGGAAAAAAGGCAATATATTCTCTGGCATGACGAAACTAAATGAACTACAATTATCTACGCTTCAATCGATCATCAAAGTCTTCCAGAATGAACGATTCCGCGTCTGATAAATGTCACTTAATTCCCTGAATCCCAATAATATTCATTTAATAAGCCTTGAAATTTCAGGACTTCACACCCAACTTGCGCCTTTTCTTTTCGCGGACGGGCAGGCCCCCTCCATTTTCTCTCGAGAGTGGGCCCGGGCTCACAGCCCACTCCTTCTTTCCCATACGCGTGAGCGACCTAGCCCAGCCTGATGTCTCTCTCTCCCTCTTCCTTCTTCTCGCCGCGACGCAGGGGAAAAAGGCACTTTCTAGCCAGCTGTGACCCTTTCTCGACCACACAATCTATTCCGCAGTTGGGAGAGGGCTTCTAGCAAATATTTTTTGGGTCTATAAGAAGGTGAGCTAGATGAGTGAGAGAAAGAGGAGATGGTTCCGGCTCAACTGAGAAGAAAAGGAAAACTGAGAGAGTCACGGCCAAGTGAAAATTGGGTGAGAAAGTGAGGAATCTGATCGCGCCGTGTAACAACCCGATTTTTCCACCAGCTTAAGTTACAAGCGGAATGTTTCTTGTCGGGCTTGGAATAATAGTGAGATTGATTTTGGGGGTTTAGATTATTTAGTCTGGAGGATTCTTGGGCTTAATTATGAGAGAGAATTAGTAAAATTAGTGAATTTGCCACCTAGTGGCCGTGAGGACAAGTGGCGCTGGCGAAAGGACAAGTGGCATCTTCCTTCCACCAAGTGTCCTCCATGCGTGAGGCCCCCTCCATTATAAATAGGTCTCTCTCTCTCCTCTCTTATTTTTGGAAGAAGCTCTCTCTCTCTCTCTTACCAACTCTCTTTTTTCTCCCTCTCTCTCTCTCGCGACTCCCTCTTGGCCGATCAATCTCTATCTCGCCGTCTCAATTTTTTATCCGAGCGTTGGTCTCTCCCTCACCTAGAGGAGGAGGAAGGTGAAGGACGGCTACGGAGCGGTGACGGTTTCATGGTGGTGTTTGTGCATAGAACTAAGGCGAGTAGAATTCTAACTCGTTGATTGCTTGGTTTGTCGATCTTCTTTGCACGTGGCTTCTGCTCATATGATGGACTTCCTCGAGTGTCAGATTAGTGGAATCGATTGATGGATCGTTGAGTGAGCGACGGATCGAGGTTGTCTGGTACGAAAAGGTTTGATTTTGGCGAAGGGTGTTTAATTACTTTGCATGTTGTATCTATGGGTATAATTGAGGACTTTGATTATTAGGTGAGTGAGATTTACTGACGGATCGTCAAATTGGGCGGTGGACTGTGGTGGGTATGAGAGGATTGGTATTGGTGTCGTTAGCTTAGATGGTTTGGTCCTATCGATTCATTGGTTTTACTTGCCATGCTATGGTTGATATGCGTTGCTTGCGTGCTGGATGATTGATAGGCCAATTGTCGGTGTGTTAGCTTTCTACTTGCTGAGTTTTTAGCTCACTCTCGTTGTTGAACCCTTTTTCATATACCAAGGTTCCTATGGTCTCAGATGATAGTGATAGCGTTGGAGCATGCCAATGGAGATTATAGATAGTACTCGGGAGTAGAAGTTCCTCCTTTTGTATTCCTCCCAATGTAATCTTGTGTTTCATTTAAGTAATGGAATGATGTACTTAACTGGTTAATGATATACTATATATATAGTATCCGATGTTTGATGTGATGTTCTGTGATATGTGTGGTACGTTTATTGTCTATCAGGTACAGGTTAGTGAACCTTATAAACACCATACCCTTTAGGCATGCCTGCCAGTTTTGAATGCACTTATATTTCATATGGCCGCTGATTTGTTTTGGTTTATAGTCTTCCGCATGCGCTAAGTATACTCTATGTAATATGAGATTAAAGTAGAGTGTGTAGTTACATAAGTGGCAAGCATGGGTCGTCACACGCCGTCGAGGGGATTTCGTCTCTGCTGTTTACCGCCATCGAGTGGGTACTGCTCATTGCTGATCCTGCCTTGAACATGTTGGTTTCTCCGTCAGCCCTCGGTTGCTTTGTTTTTAGCCGAAAAGGCTCGCCGAGTAGAGACCCCTAGTTCCTCGGTCCAGCGAGCTCCGGCCTTGGTTCATGGACTATACTACTTGCTGTGGAGTCTACTTGTGTGTTGTTTTTAGTCTGGGTTGGCCTGATTTCCCTCAGTCGAGTCTTGGTCCCCCTAACCTATTTTTTAGCGCAAACGTGTTGAGGCTAGCATTATCACCTAGAGGGGGGGTGAATAGGTGATTATAAAAGATTTTATAAAATTAATGCGCAATAAAAGAGATCTTCACAGAACATCGTTAAGATGATATTTAGCTAGTAAGATCTAAGATTCTCTTCGAAGCAGAACTTCGTTCAGATGATGCTATTAGGAAGATTTATGAAACTTTCAAATGTAGCGCCGTCAACACAACTACTTTCACAGATATGTAAACAAATAGATTGAGGGAAAGAGAATATGCACAGAGGATTTATAGTGGTTCGGCTTTGTTCAAGCCTACGTCCACTTCTTCACGTCAGCAGCCAATTGGCTGGATTCCACTAGATAATAGCTCAGAGGTTACAGCTCAGTGATCTCTCTTGAGTCGAAAGACTTTTTGCCTAACACTCAACACATTTTAATGTATACCTCTAAGTATTATAGTGTATAGATCAGGGTGAATATAAAACGTTGAAGCCCTCATGATCTTGGAATTATGAACTCTATTCCCTCTTATGCCAACTCTTATTCTCTTCGGCCTTGAGATATCCTTTATACTCCCCCACCTCCAACTACCCGTTGCAAGGCCTCTAGAGGATCGCTCTCCAAACTTCCCCGTTTGGACGAGACTGTATCTCAAGAAGATCTCGTAGCCGTTGAGGTCGACAAAGGAAAGTGTTCCCCATTGGATCAAATTGCCCATACACTTGTGATCCTGGATTTCCATAGATAGAGTCCTTCATTGGGAAAGTGACGTTTGTCTCCCTTGATCTGCATCCTTCATTTGATCTTCGAAATTGAGAATCTTCAAGAATGATCTAGCTCGATTATTAGCCATTGTGATGATGTAATCTGTCAATTAAATCATCTTCAATTATATCTTTTGATATTCTAATTATTGCGCGTGAAATACTTCTCTCAGAGCTTGAGCCTCATTCCAACATTTGATCTCCTCACAACGTCTGAGCTCTCCCACTCAATGTCTGAGCTCTTCACAACGTCTGAGCTCGATACAGCATTTGAATTCCTCAGAACAACGTCTGAGCATATCTTTCTAGATTCAATCCCGTATATCCCACACCTACGGATAATCTGCAAATCAAGTATTTCATCGCATTAATTCAGACATAAGAGATCATGGATTGTTTTGTCAACTTCAAAATTAATAAGGGGTTTTCCTCAACAATCTCTCCCTTTTTGATGATAACAAAGCTATCCTTATAAATATATCAAATGTTGTATAAGAAGGTGAGTAACATAATATTTTGTCACTCGAAGAAATTTTTGCTAAGCAATTATATATCATGCAGTGCATTAGCAAAAAGATACGCTTTGAGGTAAAAACAATTCAAAGTAGAATTTCGTCTTCAGAACTTCTAAAACCTATGACAGAGCTTATGAAATCTAGCTCGTTTATTAGAATTATAGGTTTTAATTCATTTTCGATCTGAGAATTTTAAGAGACTGTATCAGAGCATGAAAATGATATAGATTTCGTTTGAAAGCTTAGTACTTGAAGTTCTAGATTCTATATCAGAGCTTATATGGTCTAACTCATTTCTCAGTATTTTAATATGAGAAAATTTAATAACCTGTATCAGAGCATTGCGAGAAATAGATTCAGACCGTAGATATAGACTTAGAGTATAGCAAGATATAGGTTCAGAGCGAAATCATATAAGTGTATCGTTACTTAGAATTTGTATGCCGAATGACTTGAGTCATTCTCAGAACCTGTTCCTGTGAACTTGTGAGAACCTGTATCAATCTCAGAACTTGTACGCATAGAATGATTTATGTCATTCTCAAAACCTATTCTCCTTAGATTGTAACTCTGGTATTCGTACAGACTCCTATTCTGTTCCTGCAAATCATTATGTTCTCATCATGTTCTCCTTATGCAGTTAATAATTAGGGATATAGGATCTCTCCCCCTTTTTGTCATCAGCACAAAAGGCATAGGGCGAACTACTAATGATTATTCAATGAGTGCTTAATCAAGTTCACTCAACAAATATCTAGAATAAAAACATATGCAAGCCACAATGTTCAAACTTATGTAGGACAATCAAGTTCAGATTCAAAACAAATCAAGACAAACACTTCCAAATCTCAAAAAAGAACCAGAATTTGACGAAATAAGAGAGTGAAAAATGAGTTCTATTTTGAAAGATCTGGGGCTGGAGTAGATGTGGATGGGGCTTGAGTTGATGGTGGGAGTTGGACAGAGTCTGAAGGAAGTTGGACCAAAGCGTATTTGGATAGTTGTTCCAGCTTTAGATCAAATGCTGCTTTCAAGTTGAATATTTTTCTGTCCATGTGTTCTATCTACAATGCAGCAAAGCTCGTATCTAAGGTCCTTTCTTTCCTCAGTTTCGAAAGTTCAAAATCTACGTTGTCCTTCAGTTCATCAACATCCATATGAAGTGATGTCCATAATTATGTAATCATCTGCTCCATTCCTCTTTGCATGTACAGGATTTCTCTTAGTAACTCTGAGTTTGTAGCTTTAGCCATGTCATCTTCTGTTTGAGTACCAGCATTAGAAGACTCCCCATGAGTTCTAGCTTGTTTCCCAGACGAAGATGTTGGAGTGTCCTGTAGAGTAGGATCTGAGGCAGTCTTGCTAGGGGTTCCTTCTGCTGTGCCAGCAGCATCAATGTCCATCTTCTATGGACTACCATTCTTATTTTCCTCCCCCTCAGATGTTTTCATAGGACCACTGCCAACTGTTCAAAAAGCTTAAGCTATTAGAAGAAGGCGCGGTTTATTATTTAATTATTCTAACACTCCCCCTCACGATTAGTCTGGTCTTTTTTGCCTAGTACTAAGCGTGGACATATTTAATTAGGGAGGTAAATGAGGCCTGGAAGATTTGAACTCAGGACCTCCTGCTCTGATACCATGTAAGAATTTTGTAGGACCACTGCCAACTGTTCTAAAAGCTTAAGTTGTTAGAAAAAGGCGTGATTTATTATTTAATTATTCTAACACTTCCTTCTGCTCATATCCTTCAGCTACATTTTCCAAAACAAACTTTGAGATATTTACTTACTCGATCTGCTCTTCTTCAAACTGTGTTTCGATAACATCAGTTTGAGTTTCCTTCTTAGTCTCTATCTGAACTTCCATCTGATCATTTGACTGTTGCACTTCAAATGGTCTATCAGCTTCTCTGTCCTTTATCAGGACAATTTCAGTCTTCTCAATTTCTTCTTATCCTATTTCTTCTTTCTCCTCTTCTTCCTTCTTTTTCTTCTCTTTCTCCTGCTGCTCAATGTGAGCTGTAATCTCATCCTCAACTGTTGCCCTTACAATTGTCTGGGTAATTTCCTCAATCTCATTATCACTAACTTGGGAACTCTCAGATGTTTGCTGATCTGACTCACTTATGATCTTTTCAAGCAACTTTTGAGCAAGTTTCCTCCTCTTCTGTCCAGGCTTAGTGGACTTGTGAGCCAATATCTTCATCCTCCTCTTTCGAGTCAATTCAGAGGATAGACTTGCAGGTGAAGGACTTGCAATTTGTTCAGCAGGTGATGCTTCTGTTGTTGAAGGCTCAGTCTGAGTCAGAGGAAGATCTATCAACACCACATTCTTCTTCCTATCCCTCTATTTACCATCTGTAAATTTATACCCCATCTTCACAAACATTGATTCCCCAATGCTACTTTGTGGGATCTGCAAGGATATGAGGTTTTGAGGAATTTCTATCTATAGATACTTAAAGATCTTAGTGATCAATGAGCCATATGGCAGCTGTCCCTTGTTCTTCTTGATAGTTCTGCGCATATGCAGGAAGATCATGTGTAGAGGAGAGAAAGGTTTTCCATTGAGAATGGCCCATATGATTTTGGCCTCATAGTGAGAAACATCAGTTTTTGAAGAACCTTTGGGCCTAAGGCAGTTGGTGACTACCTTATGCAGAATGATTGTTCTGAGAGGAAAGTGGTGGTACTCAACATGAGCTTTGTTTGCTTTGGAGAGGTTTGGATTTCCAGAGAGTTCTCTATAGACAACATCTTCTGAGATTAGAATGGAAGTGAAAGTGGACAGTTCAGAACTTAGAATTTCAGCAAGTTCTGTAGCACTCAGAATAATATTCTGTTCAATGAAAGAGAACTGAATTGCATCTTGAGAGATCATAGAGAAGTTTGAGAAAAAATAGGCAGTCAACTCTAGATAGGATGGAGTATTTAGAGAACAGAGAGTTTGCAGATGCAGATTGATTAGCAAAGAAAGGATCTGCAAATTATTTGTCTCAAAGTATTCAAAGTCAATAGGCCTATTTGCCATGGAGGTTCTGGTGATCAAAGAATTATAGTATGCACTATGTTCGTTTGATCTGAATATCCTATCTGCCTTTCCTTTCTTGGCTAAGAACTTCATTACCATTCCCTTAAAGTGAGAATAGATCATCTCATCATCATCCTCCCTCAGATGATCACTTACTAGTATAATTTCGGGTCTTACTTCACTCTAAGGTCTTACACCTTCTGATCTTGCTTCAGTCTCAGCAATTGAATTCCCTCTACTCTTGAGGTTCACCAACCTACTCTTTTCCCTTCCTAGATGTCTCAGATGATTTAGGGCTATCATCCTTCTTAAATTCTACTCCTACTTTCGTAGCTTGCCTAATTTCATCCTGAGTTAGCATCTCACTAAACTTTTGTAGTTGTCCTTCATCAAAAAATCCATTGTCACGCAGAAACTCTTGAATATGATGATCAACCCTTCCATACATTCTCATTCTCCTAATCACATTCGTCAATCCTCTTGCTAACTTTATTCTCTTATCAACAGGAAGATTAGCGATTTGTTCAGGAGTTCTTACTGTAATGTTCGCGATGTGATCCTGAATCCTCTTTCTCCTTCTTGCTGTAACTTCTGGGGCTACGAAAATTGGGGTTGCAGTAACAGGTTCACTCTGAGGAACACTGCTTATCTCCTCAGGTCTTTGATTTCCCATTTCTTCATCTGAAGAACTCGAGAGATAACTTTGTTGGAGCGTCAATTGGAGCCTTAGGTCCTCGCTTCTCTAATCTACCGGATCGACGAGTACCAGTAGAAGATTTCTTCGTAGTCGAAGGATTCTTAGGTGCCATTGAAGGATTCTTGAAGTTAAGTTGAAGGATTTGAGAGAGATTAAGGGTTTAGGAGTGAAATCACAGAGATGATTTTGAGAGAAAATTTTTTCGAGAGATGGTTTTTAAGTGGAGAGTAAAAATTGAATCTTTGTAAGAGAGGTCTTTAAAAAAAAAAGATGATGGTTCGGTGCAAATATTTTGTCTTAGACAAAAAAGGAAACTGCTTTTAACAGTTAAGAGATTTGAGATTTGATTTTCCGAAAATAAAATATTTGAAGAGATTTGATAAATTAATTTTTTAAAACAAAATATTCAATCAATTTAGTCACTTCAATCATAATATTCGACAGAATATTTAAAAAGATTGAGATTGCGTGTACCTATTTTATTACTAAAAATAACTACTTACGCGCCAAAAGTTTGAACGATCAAACCTGATGTGATTGTTGTTCAGATGATGACCTCCTCAAATGATGCGTTTGTTCAAAGGTTTCTTTCAAACATTCATGTCTCCTCAAATGATGCTTTTGATTATCCTCAGTTGTTGAGAAAATTTTGAAGCTTTGCTTCAGATGTTGAACTTCCTCAGATGTTGCGTTTTGCTCAGAAGCAGATTTCAACCTGTCTTAAGGACAACTTAAATAGGCATAATAGTAATATCTAATTCTTGTCTAATATATTCAAAAGAATTCCTATCGAGGGGCTTTGTGAATATATCAGCTAATTGATGCTTGGAATAAACAAATTGAATATTAACATCATCATTATGCACGTGATCACGAATGAAATGAAGGTTAATTTCAATATGCTTAGCTCGAGAGTGCAGAATTGGATTCTTTGTAAGGTTGATTGCATTGGTGTTGTCACATTTGAGGCTTCAACATCAAAGTCCCTCAATTGTTGCTTCATCCGTAAGATCTGAGCACAGCAACTCCCCAAGGCGACATATTTAGCTTCTGCGGTTGATAGTGCCACAGTGTTTTGTTTCTTTGAATGCCAAGACGCTAGCATGGATCCCAGAAGTTGACATGTTCCTAAGGTGCTTTTCCTGTCTAATTTGCAACCTGCAAGATTAGCATCTAAGTAGCCCTGTAAAGTAAGTTCTGAGATCTTTGGATACCACAATCCGAGATTAGGATTGGTTCCAATATATTTTATGATCCTCTTTACTGCAGACAGATGAGTTTCCTTAGGATCTGATTGAAATCTGGCGCACATGCATACGCTAAAAATAATGTCAGGTATAGAAGCAGTAAGATATAATAGAGAACCGATCATGCTTCTATATAGCTTCTGATCAACCTGTTTGCCATGTTCATCCTCGTCTAGCTTAGATGAAGAAGATATTGGTGATTCAATTTTCTTGACCAAACTTCTTCACAATTTCCTTCGCATACTTCTCTTTATGTATGAAGGTTTCTTGTTCTGTTTGATTCGCTTGAAGTCCAAGGAAAAATGTGAGTTCTCCCATCATGCTCATTTCAAACTCATTCTGCATGATCTGAGAGAAATTCTTATAGAGTTTTTCGTTAGAAGAACCAAATATGATATCATCAACATATATTTGAATGAGCAAGGTATCTTTACCTTCCTTTTTGATAAATAAAGTTTATCTACTTTACTTTTTTCAAACCTTTATTAATAAGGAAGTTACTTAACTTCTCATACTAGGATCATGGTGCTTGTTTGAGTCCACACAGAGCCTTTCTTGAGTTTATAGACATGATATGAGCTCTTTGGATCTTCAAACCCTGGTGGTTGTTCCACGTACACCTCTTCCTTGATGTAGCCATTCAAAAATGTGCTTTTAACATTCATATGATATAGCTTGAAATCGTTGTAGCAAGCATAGGCTAGGAGTAATCTAATAGATTCCAGTCTTGCTACGGGAGCATGCATTTCATCGTAGTTAATCCCCTCTTCTTGAGAGTATCCTTTGGCTACGAGTCTTTCCTTATTTCTTATAACTTTGCCCTTATCATCCAACTTGTTTCTAAATACCCATTTAGCTCCAATGATTGGGTGATCCTTGGGTCTGGGCACAAGTTCCCAAACTTCACTGATGTAGCTCTTGTTGCATTGCTTCAATCCAGCTTTCATCTACAAGAGCCTCTTCAATTCCTTTGGATTCAACTTCAGATACAAGTGCAAAAGCATTTATGGCATTCTTCAATTTGGATTTGGTCTTGATTCTATCTTCCACATCTTCGATGACAAGATCTGTAGGATGGCTGGATTTATATTTCCAGTTCTTGTTAATTCTTCTATCTTGATCATCTTTTGGAGAAGGATCTTGGTCGTTGTTCTCAAATGATGTAGCAGTCTGAGTATCATCGATGTTCTAAGTGGCTTCAGATGATGTTTCGTCCTCAAATAATGGAGCCTACACAGATGATAGATTCTTCTCAGATGATGTGGTGATTTCAGCGCCTATCTTCTGAGTGTCATTTCCATCTTCAAACCTCGCGTTCATTGATTCTTCAACTGTTTTTGAGTTCTTGTTGAAGACTCTGTATGCCTTGCTTGAAGTGGAGTATCCAAGAAATACTCCTTTATCTGATATTTCATCAAACTTACCCGGCTAATCATTCGAATTCTTGAGAATAAAACATTTACAGCCCAATACAGAAAAGTATGCTATGCTTGGTTTCTTGTCTTTGTAAAGCTCATAGGGGGTTTTCTCAAGCAATGGTCTCAGAAAAACTCGATTTATGATATAGCATGCAGTAGACACAGCTTCTGCCCAAAAATGAGAAGGAGCTTTGTTTTCAATCAAGAGTGTTTGAGCCATTTCTTGTAAAGATTGATTTTTCCTTTCAATTACTCCATTTTGCTGAGGAGTATATAGAGATGAAAAATTATGTTGAAAACCATTTTGATCACAAAATTCTGCAAAGAGTTGGTCTTCAAATTCTCCCCCATGATCAGTTTTGATACTAAAAATTGAATATCCTTTTTCGTTTTGAACTTTCTTTGAAAAACTTTCAAAATATGAAAATGCGTCATTTTTATGTGTAAGGAAGAAAACCCAAGTATATCTAGTATAATCATCTACTATTACTAGACAATACTTTTTACTTCCAAAGCTCTAGATTCTTGTTGGTCCAAAGACATCCATGTGCAAAAGCTGTAGAGCATGGTTAGTGGAAACTTGATTTATTGACTTGTAAGAATTTCTTACTTGTTTTTCAAAAGTGCAAGCGTCACAAAGTTTTGCTTGTTCAAATTTGGAATTTGGGAGTCCTCTCACAAGTCTCTTTGATGAAAGCGTTGAGATTTGTTGAAACTTATGTGTCCCAACTTCTTGTGCCAAAGTTCTGAATTATCTTTGACTGATACTAGACATTTCACATCCTCAGATGATATATCCAGAAGATATATATCACCATGTCTGTGTCCGGTGAATGAGTACTTGTTGTCCCGGCTGACACCTGAGCATTTATTCTCCACAAAAGAGATTTTATATCCAATATCACACAATTGGCTTATGCTGATAAAATTGAAATTCAAATCCTTAACCAAAGAGACGTCATTGACGAAAAGGTTGCCAATTTTTACGGTTCCTTTGCCAATAATTGTTCCTTTGTTGTTGCCGCCAAAGGAGACACTTCCTCCATCAAATTTGATTAGATTGATGAATATCTTAGAATCTCCAGTCATGTGTCTAGAACACCCACTATCAATGTACCATTTGTTTCTTCTTTTCATTGGTACCTGCAAACATCAAAGGAATTCAAGTTTTCTTTGGTACCCAAATCTGTTTGGATCCTTTTGGGTTAGTAGAGTTTGCAAATCTCAAAATATCTCGTGTTGGTCTCCAGATCTTAGGAAAATAACTTCTGGAGTGCCTTGGATCATTTCAGTTTGTGCATTTTGAGACATTCTGTCCCTCAGATCTTATAAATTGCATATGGAAGTGATTTCTATACGCTTGTTTTGAAGGTTTTCTTCTAAGTCTTTCTTTTACCTTTGGAAAATCATTTTTCAATTCACTTTCCTTTTGAAAATCAAGTCCAGACTTGTTGTAGTAAGGAACTTGTATAGAAAGAATATGTTGTAGCGTTTTTGTACCAAAAGAAAACTTCTTATTGATATCTGAAATTTCCTTTTTCAAAAAATCGTTTTCCTTTTTCAAACAACCATTTTCCTTTTTCAAAGAAACGTTTTCGATTTGCAAATCTTCATTTTCCTTAGAAATCAAATCTGATTTTTTCATGATTTGTGAGAACTCATTTTCAAGAAAATTTATTTGATCCTTTTGAGAAATTTCATTTTGCTTTAAACACAAGATTTCCTTTTTCAATTCTGAAATCCTTTTAAGAGCATTTTTATATTCTGAGCACATTTCATCCATAAAATCAGATACCTCAGAGGGAATGCTAGAATGAGTTACCTCAGACTCTTCCTCAGAGTCTGAGATGGCCATTAAACAGATGTTGACATATTCCTCATCACTTTCACATTCTATGTCGCTCTAGGTTTCAGCTTTGAGGGCTTTCTTGAATTTCTCATCTTTACCTTTCTTCTTTAGAAGAGGACAGTTTGGCTTGATGTGTCCTCTCCTTTTGCATTCATAGAAAATCACATCTTTGTTTTCTTCTCTATCACCAGATGATCGTCTCAGATCGTGTTGCTTGAAATCTCTTGTGCCTTTGAAATTTCTGCTTTTCTTTGCCATTCTTCTGAATCTCTTGACCATGAGTGCTAGTTCCTCATCGTCTTCATCTTCAGAGTCTAAGACATCAGAATCAGCATTAGATGTCAAAGCAATGGATTTCTTACCTCTCAATTGAGTTTCCTCATTGATTCTTTCATCCTCATAGGATTGAAGAGTTCCAATGAGTTCATCCATGGACAGAGGTGAGATCCTCTGAGTCTCTCGAATGGAAGTTTTGATGTTGTCCCATTCTTTTGTGAGTGCCCTTAGGAGTTTATTCACTCTCATCGGTCCAGACATAGGTTACCCATGATAGGTGACCATTCACTATTTCAATGAATCTGTCGAACATCTCTTTCACCGTTTCATTAGGGTTCATCTTGAAAGCTTCGTACTAGCCGAGAAGTATGTTGAATTTAGTCTCCTTGACTTTGTCTATCCCATAGAGCTTGTCCCAAATCGCTTTTGATGAGAACCAATCTGCAATACGTTTGTATTCAGTGGGAGATAATGCACTATAAAATGAATAGCTAGCCTTAGCATCTAGAGCATCTCTCTTTGCTAGTTCAGTGGTAGTTAGAGCAGCTCTGGGAGTGGTGTTGGTGTTATGCCCTGCATTTGATCCTCCTGAAGTACTTGCAGATGGGTCAACACATCTTTGAACAACATCCCAGATCTACGGGTCTTGCCATCTAAGATATGCCTTGAATTTATTCTGCCAATCACTATACTCTTTTCCTTTGTAGGGTGGTCTGTTGTCACTTCCACCTTCAATCCATGTGGAAGAAAAATTGCTAGCCATAAAGATCGTTAGCTCATAAGTAATAATACTTCAATAAAAATATGAGCACCAGGCTCTGATACCAATTGTTGAGGCTAGCGTTATCATCTAGAGGGGGTGAATATGTGATTATAAAATATTTTATAAAATTAATGCGGAATAAAAAGAGATCTTCACAGAACTTCGTTCTGATGATATTTAGCTAGTAAGATTTGAGATTCTCTTGGAAGCAGAACTTCGTTCAGACGATGCTATTAAGAAGATTTATGAAACTTTCAAATGTAGCACTGTGCATACAACTACTTTCATAGATATGTAAACAAATAGATTGCGGGAAAGAGAATGTTCATAGAGGATTTATAGTGGTTCGACTTTGTTCAAGCCTACGTCCACTTCTTCACGTCGGTAGCCAATCGGCTGGATTCCACTAGATAATAGCTCAGAGGTTACAGGTCAGTGATCTTTATTGAGTAGAAAGACTTTTCGCCTAACACTCAACACATTTTAATGTACACCTCTAAGTATTACAGTGTATAGATCAGGGTGAATATAAAACATTGAAGCCCTCACGATCTTGGAATTATGAACTCTATTCCCTATTACGCCAACTCTTGTTCTCTTCAGCCTTGAGATGTCCTTTTATACTCCTTCACCTCCAACTACCCGTTGCAAGGCCTCTAGAGGATCGCTCTCTTAAATTTCCCGTTTGGATGAGACTGTATCTCAAGAAGATCTCGTAGCCATTGAGGTCGACAAATGAAAGTGTTCACCGTTGGATCAAATCGCCCATACAATTGTGATCCTAGTTTTCCATAGATGGAGTCCTTCATTAGGAAAGTGACGCTCGTCTCCCTTGATTCGCATCCTTGATTTGATCTTCGAAATTGAGAATCTTCAAGAATGATCTAGTTCGATTATTAGCCGTTGTGGTGATGTAATCTGTCAATTAAATCATTGTCAATTATATCTCTTGATATTCTGATCGTTGCGCATGAAATACTTCTCTCAAAGCTTGAGCCTCATTCCAACGCTTGATCACAATGTCTAAGCTCGATACGGCGTCTGAATCTCTCAGAACAACGTCTGAGCATATCTTTCCAAATTTAATCCTATGTATCCCACACCTACGGATAATCTGCAAATCAAGTATTTCATCGCATTAATTTAGACATAAGAGATCATGGATTGTTTTGTCAACTTCAAAATTAATTAGGGGTTTTCCTCAACAAAACGTACCCCGGACTGTGCTGGAGCCTTTTTGTAGCATCTTGAAAACCAGCTCCCTAAGTTAGAGGTTATTTTGACTATAATACCAATGGCTAATACAGTATGTTGTAATTTGAGACCACTTCAATAAGTATCCTTTTTGGAACATATTACCTGATATTATTGTAAAGGTTTTATGTAGAGAAGAGGGAGGTTCACCCTCTCATGTGAATGTCATTTTGGATATATTGCGAAAGGTATTCGCAATAAGTTATACAGGGTGTGGTCAACTGAAAAATGTGCAACGTCACATTTTATTGGGTGATTAACTATTGAGAATTTGATTTTAGAATTTCATCTATCCTAAGTCTGAGGTTTATGATTTAAAATTTCGAAACGCGCACTAGGTGATGTAGCTAATTATTCAGACTTAGGCATGAACTATTGTCCTTAAAATTCAGTTCAAGGATCGCGGCCACATCGAATTAGTAACTTATTTATATATGGCTGGATATATATATGATGTGCTCAAGATTATAAAGGAGGGTTATCTCACATGAAATTGACTCGGCATTGGGCGGCAAATGAAGGGTGGTCGAGCGCAAAATGAGGTGGAAGGGAGTGGAGGTTGTCGTGCATATGGAGTAGTGAGGTGTAGGAATGAAATTGCCATTTGGCAAATAACTTCTCAATCTCCCCAAGAATGTGATGATGAGAGACCTAGGGAATGGAAGCCTCATCATTTCCCCTCCCTCTTCGTGCAATTTTCCAGCGAGCAACGGGAGAGGAGGTCTTCACAAACTCCACTTTTTGAGCTGCATTTTCCTCTCCAAGAGCTTTCTTTCTCGCGGGTTTTAGCGTAGGCCGACAGAAAAATGACTCATTTGAGCTCGTCCGGAGGGCAAATTGAGCTCCATTTTTTCCTACGCGACCGTAAGATCATGGGGAACATGGATCTAAGGGCTTATTTTCCAGAAAGTTGATATATTTTCGTGGTTTGAGCACAACAGAAGCTCGACGAGGAGATCCACGATTCGTCCGGCATGATTCGAGCTTCGTTTTTCTTCGTATATGATCCCAAGCAAGTGGAATTCTATCCCTACTACTATGTCGCTCATTTATTGTTCGTTTGGGCATGAATTGTTGATGTTCAAAAATGGGTATTTGAAACCGAAGATCGTCTTGCATGAGCTAGGAAACGAGGATGAAATGACAAACCACTGCTTGTACTATCGACTATAGGTTATGGGTATGAGGAATATGGAGTTTGATTGTGTGAATTTTCTTGGATTGAGCTAGAATTAAGGATTGTTGTGCATGTGATAATTCGGTTACGTCTCGAGAAAGGCCTAAGAGCTTTGTTTATTGTCCCAATGAGTGTATTTGAACCCTTTGAATGTTTGGTTGTTCACCAAAAATTAAACGGCGAACTATAGTTACTAGGAGAGGTTAGGTCCGATTTTGGGCGTGTAGTACCCCGATTCAAAGGTTTTAGTGAGTGTCCTTGAGCATTGGACAAGTGAAATGAACGGAAGAATCATCAATATGAGAAATGGTTGCGGACAAGAAGATTGGTCGCGGTAGGCATGGCACCGGACGGCTGAGTTGTTGCTGCCATGGGCTTAATTAGCGTCTTTGAATGGTGGATTTGTATGTAAATGGTTAAGATCAGTGAGAAAGAGCCGAGACTGAGGTGGATGTCGTGGGTGGTCGCTTGCGGTTCTAATGCAAGTGAGAAGACATAGATTATGTGTGTGAGGCATCAAAGAGAGTAAAAGGGGTTTCGGTGAGGGGTAGAGTAGAGCTAAATGTCGAATTATTATTGGTAACTAATAGGAAAAAGGGCTACGCAGATTACTGCATGGGTAAACCTTAGGATGCGCGATGAAGTTCCAGTATAATTCCAACTAATGGATTGTTGCTCTGAATTGCTTATTATGCTGATTTATCGTTGAATTTGCTGCCGACATGATAGGGGATTGTGGTTACCATACAAATGAAGGTTCGGCCGTGGGCCAATTTGAAATGCTTGCTTTGTACTTTAGACAAGCTATGAGGTAAATGGACATACAATAAGCATATGTTTAATGGTGTGATATATTAACTAGCGTACGACCCTCTAATGTGAGATTTGTGAATTGAAAGTCCGAGTCGTTGAATGTGTATGTCGGCCATCAAGTTTGTTCGTGCTGGACTGGTTTGATTATGGCAATTGATATACGCATCCTTAGCATAGCATGTCGCATATGCATCGAAATGCATAACATTGCATTCATTTGGCGAAAGAGGTTGAGGCCACGGAAATGTTATGAGTTCAATTATCCCCGAGGGAGGCAAGATGCCCTAGTGGTAGCACCAGGAGGACCGCGTGGTATATAACGCGAAGCCTCAGAGTGAGGAACTCATGGCGGGGAGTTGCCATGAGGGGTCGGCGGTAATTGCCGAAATAAAAATTAATGTTACGAGTCGAACTCGGTTGCAATGATGGTAAACAGTGTGCATGGGAGTGCATGCATTCATTCACTCATGTGCATGCCATAACGTTCGTGTGATATTCAGCTATGATGGAATTGTATCTGTTGCTTTAGTTCGGTAACTGGTTAGTTTGTTTGTCATGGTGAATCGAGCGAGTGTTAGCGTGATTGAATCTACTCGCTAAGTCCTTTGAGTGACTTGAAAATCTATGTGGGATCGGTCGAGAGGTTACAAATTAGATGTGGAATAGAATCAAGGTTACCTGGGACGTCACGGCTCTACTGGTAGTACCCGGAGTGGGGGTGCTACACTTTTGGTCCAAAATAGGACTTAGTTTACACCTATTGTTGTTTGGTTTAGTTGTTACTTTGTTCCCCTAGTTGTGTTGTGCTGCTTTGTGTTCAATAATGGCTGTCAGGTCTTTAGGCGTTCCTCGGTCATTCATGGAAAGTCCTAGAAGCCTCGGCCAAGTCCTCTGCTGATGATTAGAGGCCCCTTCGAGCATGGTAAGAAGTTGTTAAAGCTGCTTAGAGTTGTGGGTAGGCTGATCGAGCGCCGGCGAAGCTTCGGCGATAAATTTGAGCTTCGGCGAGCCTCGCCCGCTAAGAGGCCGTTTGAACTAGAGTCGGGTCGAAGCTGGATTAGAGTCGAGCTGGGTTGGATTCACGAGCAGCAACGAGAAGCAACGTCATGTGGAGGAAACCAGACCAGAGAGACGTCGTTTGGGCGATGGGGTAGCAGGACGACGTCGTTTAGCTTCACAACTGAACGACGTCATTTCAGTCTAAAAAGGGCGTAGCAGGGCAACGTCATTTGGCAAGGAGCAGGGCAAAGTCATTTGGTGGAACAGGATGCTGCGTCGTTTCGGGCCAAGAATGGGCGCGGAGAATGGCGCCGTTCTGCTAAGCATCACGCGATGCCGTTTTGGCTTCTCGGGCAAAGGGCCTCAAGCAACGTCGTTTGGGGCTTTGCGGGTTCGTAAGTGCAAAGCAAGGTGACGTCGTTTCGAGGACGACGAGAGACGGTGTTGCTCAGCTTGGAGTAGGCGAATGGCATCATCTGGCAGGCAGACACTGAACGGTGTCGTTTCGTGTTTTCATTAAAAAAATGAAAAAAAAAATTGGGAAATTTTGGAAAATGTTTTTTTAATGTTTTTTTAGACTAATTAGCTTTTTTTAGGCTCCTGTTTGGCGATGGTGGTTGATCGATGTCCATTTCGATCCAATTTTTGTACACCCGATCCTATTTCGGGTTTGACATTTGGAATTGTAACTAACATTGATTGGCTTGCGTGTTTCCATTCCAATCAGTAGTTAGCCGCTTTCAATACTTGTGTGTTTATTTACAGTACTACATTTCGTTAAATTGCTTGTTAATAGCTTTCCTCGAGTTAGGCTATGATTAGACTAGAATTTGTATGAAAATGATAGAAAAACATAATGTATGATCATCTACCACTTGTTTGATACTTGTAGGCTCTGAATGATAATCAGAATGCATGGTTACCTCAGGAAACAACCAACTGGTTAGGTACCGAAAGAGAGCTGATTAGACAATTAGCGTAAACAAGTCCCCGGATCTAGATTCTCTTGTTGCGCAAGAATCGAGATAATACTCTTGTGTCTCAATTGGTTTCAAGCCCACCCCAATAGACTAGTGGTGACTCATAGTTACTGTTTAGGTTGCAAATCATGAAAAGAAATTCAATGTCACGCGAGGTATGCACTTGGGAGGGTCCGTGCCTAGATTGAGGCAATACCCCTAAACATGTGGACCCTTCTTAGGGAGGGAAAAGCGGGTCGCAGCAGATATTCAATCACCGTCGATGGGGATCTATTCACTAGGTAGCTCGCCGTACTAAGCGCATCCGCTAGGAATCTCCTAGCCATACCAGCACTAGAGGAAATTTTATGAGCCGTCTCTAGTATCGTTTTGCTCATCAATTCTGCAACATGTTGTGGTTCATTGGCACTTGGGTGGTATCTCATTATGCCTTCTTTCATGCCTAATTCGTTGAATAGTTCCGAGTAGAACTCCATGCTATTTTATGCCTTAGCACAAACCCAGGTCTTCATCAAGTAGTCATCAAGAACTATAGGCATAATTCTGATACTCTTCCTCGAATGCAACCGCGACAACCTGCGAACATCCAAGTGAATTAACTCTGCAATCTTTGTGGCTTCTCTAATAATTGTACTGAACTGCACTTTCCATCGTTGATCTAAGTCACAACACCTGCATATATTCAGTTCATCAGTCACGTAACCACATAGTAAGTTCCTTTCACTTAGAACCTTGAGGCTTCTCTCGCTAATGTGCCCCAAACAAATAGACCACAATTCAGATTCTCTAACATATGCGTTTGACGTCTATGCTGCAAAATCTATCACTGTCTCACCTTGAAGTTCGTACAAGCCATTGTGCTTGGATCCTCTCATTACTACCAAGGAACCTCGGATAATTTTCAGAACTCCACGTTCTAAAGAATATCGACACCCAGCTGAATCCAAGCCACTCAAGGAAATTAGGTTCTTCTTCGTCTCTAGAACATGCCTCACTCCAGTCAATGTCCTCACAATACCATCATGCATTGTGATTCTAACATTGCCAACACCTACAACATCGCATTTAGCATTGTTCCCCAACTACACTGTACTACTATTACTGATAAGTAGTAAAGCAATTCCTGTTTGGTGTAGCATGAAACGAACAATCAGAATCCATAACCCATAATCCATCCGTCAAACAAAAAATCATCAGTGACAAACAAGACATAATCAACATTATCCTTATTACTGTTAGCTATAACTGCAACATCATTGGTAGACTCAACTCTAATTCCCTTACTCTTCTCATCCTTCAGCTTAAGGCGATCCCTTCTAATATGTCCCCTCTTGCCACAACTCCAACAAACAGCACCACTAGTCCTAGATTAACTACGTCTGTTCATATTTATAACACTTCTGCTAACACAAGTATTAGTTCTTCCTCTATTTTCACCTACTAAAGTAGTAGACACAGATTCACCAAATTCTTTTTTACGGATGTCCTTACTCAGAATTAAATCTCGAATCCCATCAAATGTCAAGTTTGTTGACCTAGAGGAATTTCTAACAACAGTAACAATAGTATTCCAACTATCAGGCAATGAGGATAATATAATCAAAGCACATACCTCATCTTCAAAGTCAATCTCAACTGAACTCTATGACTAACAATCATACTGAATTCATTGATATGATAAGCAACCGGCGCACCTTCACCCATCTTTAAGTTAAACAAACGTCGCATCAAATAGACCTTGTTGATCGTAGAGGGCTTCTCGTACATGTTCGACAGGGTTTTCATCAAACCAGCAGTGGTCTACTCTGTCACGATATTAAACGCGACGTTACGAGCCAACGTAAGCCGAATAACACACAACGCTCATCTATCCAGCAATTCCAAATTAGCTTGCTTCATTGTATCTAGCTTCTCCCCAGACAATGGTAAGTGCAATTTCATCTGATATAGATAACCATCAATCTGCATCTTCTAGAAACCAAAATCCTTCCCATCAAATCTATTGATTCTCAATTTACCTTCTTTTGTCACCTTTAATTCGCTTCGACTCAGTCAAACCTAGCTCTAATACCGATTGTTGCGGAACTTCAACATCTGTACGTATTCAACGGTGTCTCCAAGCACTCACATAAAGCGGCGCTTCAATTCTTTTTGCTCTAACTATCCCACTTGCAGGAAGTGAATATATACATGAAAGAATAAATGGAAGTCTAACCAAATCCTGGACCAAGTTGGGCTTCCCGATTTAGTGGCCAAAGACTCCCATTAATATTAGGAAAGTTAATCTCCAAAACTTAAGCTCAGATTCCCTTTTTCTTTCCTTTTACTTTTACGTGACTGATTATTTAACCACTTCAATTCAGGTCGGGTTTTATCCGTCAGGCTCAAACTCGAGACATATTTAACATGGACTATAACTTGTTCCACTTGTCCATTGGTTCTCTTAACTTGTTTTTATAGGATGAATCCTCTCACTTATGAATGTTTATAATTAATTCCTCACATCACTAATTCAATTAATTCGACAATAATAATAATGTTGCAACTATCATGAAATTTCCCGAGATTGCTTTGTATAACTTCTTAGCAGCAATTGTAATTATGAAAATGAGTTCCTTTTATGAAAACCCTTCAATATAAAGTTTTTGCATTTCTCCAAAGATTTTCTCCAAAAGCTGAACCACACGCACTCGAAAACCCAACTGCAAGAACTTCGTTGTTCCCAAGCAGAGGAAAATGTCCGATCATAGCCGAAAACAGGGTGTCGTCGGGGCTATGGTCTCGTTTGTTCTCTCGTTGTGCCTATCAAGGGACCACTTACTATGTTCTCAGTACTACTCTTGTTTATACGTAATTTGTATAATCGATGTCTTAAAATCAAAACGGTAGACAAATAACAATACATGGGGGAAAGGTACCCGTCATCACATATCTGATTAATTTGCCTTTCCGTGCCATTACAAAAAAGAAAGTAAAAATGCTCAAGTGATGCTTGATACGGCATGAACATAGTATCTAACATGAGCGATCTGTGTTCTTTTCATTTCTAACTTTTATTTCGGTAGTATTTGTATCTTAATAGACAGAGTCATGTATGTCGGTTGAAATAGGGTTTGTCGGAATCCACGAACAGGATATTGCTAAAAATATCGTTTTGGGCCATTTGGTAAGCTACCAAAAGAGGGCATACCGCGATGTTCAATGCGTAGTTCTTTCGTGCGCACAATTAATTCTCTCATAATTAAATGATTTTTCATTAGTTCTGTTTGGTAAATATCTCGAGAGCACTACGTTAGTACCCCCCCCCCCACACACACACACAATGCATGTTATAACGCGTTTTTTAATTCGCGCCACATAGGACGGCCCATGTCGACGTTGGCGATTTTCGGCCAACATTGACCGAATGGACTTAATTGACAAAACATGCAAAGGTATAAGATTTTATTGGTAAAATTAAAAAGTTTAGGGTTGAATTGACAAAATATAATAAGTTCAGAATTTTTTGAATAAATTTCCCAAAAAGAGATGAATGGTCAATAAGCTAAGTAGCACCAACACCGACACCTGACACGGCACGACACGACATGACACGACACGCCGACACGTCATTTCTAAAAAGTAGAGAATTCCGACACGCTGGGACACATTGTATATTATATATATATATATATATATATATATATATATATATATATATGATAAATTATCATTTTTATGATTATTTCAATCAAATTAATTTAATTCAAATTCACAAATAAATAAATAATTATAAAAAGCCTAGAATTGGTCCCACATCCGTGGCGAGGGAGAGAGACAAAAGGAAAATGACTTGAGAAAATGAGAACTAAAACATGATATTTGAAGATTTACGAAGACTATTTTGTTCTTTCTCTTTTGCGCCCTTCTTGCTCTCTTTCTGAAAACTGCGAAACGGCAGGTCGAATGGGAAGATGATAGTGAGGATAATGTAATTGAAATCAACAGAAAGCATCGCATTGTCCTGACCGTGGGATTTGTACCTGGACTGAAAGTTGATTTCATCCCACTTGTGCGGCTCGCGGAGGTAAAAAGAATTAGACTTGAAACACAATTCCACGATTTGTCTGGTATATGGGAATTGTCAAGCAATTTAACTGAGTCCCACGTCGGTGGTGAGGGAGAAAGACAAGCACGAAGTCTCTTTAAGAAGTCAAGAATGAGACTTGGAGGCTTACAAGTTGAAGGAATGAGTCCCACATTGACTATTTAGCGAGGATAACAAGTAAGAAAGCTCTTTAAAATGCTAAGGATGAAATATTTTCTCTCAGCTATTTGGCTAAGGATGAAATGGAAAGTTAGTTTTTTTTTAAGTGAAAAGCTTTTTAAGATGTCGTGTCGGTGGGAGTGGTGCGCGTGTCCCCACTTATCAATCATATGTCCGACACCGACGCGCGCACCCCCTAAGCGTGTCGGTGCTTCTTAGTCAATAAGTGGGCAGGCGCACTACACCCCGGCTTTTCCCGAGCACTATTTTTCGGTTTGTGCCTTATTTCTGGCCAGAAATATATTTTTCTATTTTTATTTCCTAGACGAGTTTCTGAGCCAAGATTCGTGTTTGATAACGACACAAAATTTCGGTTCCTAGAACAGAAATTCATTTGATAACAGCATAAAATTTCTATTTCCTGGAATAGAAATTCGTTTGATAACAATACAAAACAAAATTTCTAGTTCCAAAATTTTGTTTCCACGTATGTTCTCCTTAAATACAAATACAAGTAAATGGAAGAAACGGATTACAATTGCAACGAATTCGAGTTGAAAATAATACAATCACAACAAAAATTGCTCCGATATTGTCGTATCGCCATGCCCTGCATGTATGTTATTCCACCCAGCTTTGTTGTAGGTACAGGTGGTGCGATTTCCTTTTTGGACTTCTTCTACCAGCAAACTTACAAACATATTGGACAAAGGGTCGGTCCACTTTGCTACAAATGCCTCTTTGTGGGATGCCATTTAACCTTAACTAGTGATCATTAAATGAACCCACTCATCAAATGCAATTACAGTAACATCAAAGGCAATTAAATGACGACAAAGTATCACCAAACTATAACAAAACGATACGGTGACTGCTTGTACAGAAAACACAATTTTGCAAATCTCAGCAAACATACAAGAACAAGAACGATAACATTGTCATTATCGTTGCAGAAAATTAAAATTACAACATCAATTACCTGCTGCTTTCTTTTCCTCTCAAGCTCCGCCTATTTAAAGCACAGGAAAGAATGAACTAGAATTAGCTCACCAGTGCACAAGCGCTCGAACAAAAAACGAACCCAGAAAAAGAAGGACCTGACTTTGCTGCATCTTATTTAGTCTCAAGTCATGTGTTCAGCATTGCTTCATTTGGTTCTGTTTGCATATAGGTACCTTTCAGTATAGATTCACAGTTCATGATGATTATGTGTATTAAGTGCAAGCAAAATATGGTCAACTTCACTTTGTCCTTCAACCCAGGAAGGTATATTTAATTGAAGGTCTTGCACAAAGGCGTAAAAAATTACGCACAAGAGAGGATCGCCATATTGCAAAACTAGAATGGTGAGTTTAACATCCTAATTGGAAATAATGCTACAATTCCAGCTTTTCTAGCTTAATATAGCACTAAGCAGGAAACCAAGATCATAGATCTATGATGTGATCCACCACTTAATCCTCAAAGACACTAAAATTCTAATTAAAACTCTAGCAAATCAAAGCGAAATCAACGGTTTCTACAGGCGCACAAAACATAGAGGACTGAAGAGGTGGTTCACCTTCGAAAGAGAGAGATCGAGAGCGAGCCGACGGGAAGAACGAAAGAGAGAGATCGACAGCGAGCCGTCGTTGGTGCCGACGGGATCTGGAGATGGAGGTCTGTGTCGCACTTTTGCTAGGAAGAGAGAAAAAAGCTTATGCGTTGCACTTTAGAAGAAGAAGCCCTAACGAGTGACGTCCTAAATTTTGGATAGCCCAAACTTATTTCTTTTTTTTGTTCCACAAACAAAAAAAGAACTTTTTTCTATTTCTGATTTCTCTTCCAAATCTATTTCTGAGTCAAAAATTTGTCCCCATAATAGAAAAATAAAATTGTGTTACCAAATGGATTTCTATTCCAAATATGTTCCCCGAAACAAAAAAAAATAGAAAAATAGAGAAACAGAACTGTTATCATGTGCACCTTAAATTTCTTGGTGTTTTATTTGAAGTCACCGTTGACGTGCAACATCATGACGTGATGTTGAGTTAAGTTGCCACTTGGCACCTTTTCCAATGTGATTGATAGAGTATTGCTTGATCGAACTAAACAAAAAAAAAACATATGGCTTACGAATCTAATAAAACAAATGGGGACAAAAAATTCAAGGTCAATCCTAAAAAATCCAACGCAAAAACTTATAAAGAGCATATAAATTCTATAATCAAGCGATGTGAGATATTTCAATACCTCCTCTCACATGCAAGTCGGTTAACAAATAACATGTGCTATTTAACGTACGAGCTAGACGCACGCACTAAATAAATTAGGCCTGAACATGTCTATAATACCATGTTAGAAAATTCAATCCAAAAGTTTCGATTAATAGATGGAGGGAGACTGCGCATATATAGTCAAGTGATATATTTCAGCAAGTGATAAATAATTTGAAAATTTTCAGCAATTTATTGGCCATCATCCCTATACCAAGAGGTTAGCAAATTATTTTTTTTCCATTTCAATTAGATCTTAAATCGATCTCACTTTTTTTAATGGCATAACTAGTAAAAAGCCACCTTCTAATTCTAGCTGGCCATCGTTCCATATGATGCTTCGTCCCCACGAAAAGCTTACTCGAATGCAAAACAAGGAGCATTTTTTACAAAAAAGAAACCATATTTTTGGAGCAATGACACATAAAACTCACATCATTGGCCATTGAAAAGCAAAAGAAAATTGCAGAGTCGATCACAAAAGATATGAAACCATAGCTGCATCTGGAAAATTTCACCTTAGAAAACGAAGATTGATTTTTACAAAAAGAAAAGTCTCAAATTTCAGGAACAGAGTCTCGCTCGAGAATTGAAAGAGAAGTAAAACGATGAGGATCTCAGCACGAATCGATTATCTTCTTCACTACCCACGAGGGGAAGCTACAGAAAGATAAGGCAGAAATTAGTGGCATCATCAATCCCCCAACAACAAGGTAACGGACAAGAAATGGGGTGGTCTTCAATGGAAGAGACGAAACAAGGAGAAAGCAGAGGAGCACCTCAGAGAAGAAAACCTTCCCCAATTTATTTATCCACGGGCAAATATCATAGTGCAAGGATGACATTTAGGATTAACTCATTATCGATGCTTCCCCCAAAAAAACAAAAAAAAAAATGGAGATTCAATTCAAAGCGAGACCGAATAGCATAAAAAAGTTTCGAAGCAGCTCGCAGACGCATGTTATTGAACAGAAAAAACAACAGGGTTTCGAGTTGCCACGACGAAGATCGCAACGTTGATCGCAATTACGGACCAAAAATAAAATTCAATACTAAAAGTTGTTCTTCACAGACATTTGGACGGAATGTAGTTTCTCCGACGGTTGGTCCACCAAACCCTTCCGAACACAGCGATCACCATTTAGATGCCCAAAAAAGTCCGCCACAGGGACAGGGAAAACACCACCCAAAAACTTAGAGGCGAAATAAGCAAAGAGTAGCTGGGCGCAGCAGGGAATACGCGATGGAGAGATCAAGAAATGCACCCACAAACCCACTAAAGGTCTTTCAAAATCGTTGGCCACGTACCGAGCCCAAAATTGGAACCCGAGCAGTTGGCAGTTTTTGGAGCCGGAGTCGGAAAGGCGACGACGGCGACGAGGACGAAGGCGGCGAAGAAGGAGGAAGGGAGGCTTGAGTTGAGCGAGGGATAGAGAAATGGCTTCGGACAGTAGAGGAAGAGAGGATGAAAGCTCGATGTTGCAAAGGAGAGAGATCCAACCACGAGAGGAGAAGCACCGTCCGAAGGAAATGAAAGAGGAGAGAGAGAAGACAAAGAAATGCTTTGCTTCTGCTCACAGCCTGATGTCAGAAGAGAGAGAAGGGACGTCGATTTTAATTTTTTATGCCACCTCAGAGTACACGTGTTTCTTTTCTAGTGGAGCCACGTCATCTTGCGCACTCGATGAGTTGAAAATAGACCATCACTGAATATTTTCTCATCCATTTAGGATTTTTATCTTTTATTTGTCACATACGTATCAATTTAGAATTTTTTGTGATATTAACTTAATTTAACGGAAACTAACAGAGGGTAAGTTTATCACAAATGTACCATTTTGGGCTAAATTTATCACAGATATATCAGTTTAGGGTTTTTTGTGGTCAAAAAAATAATTTGGCGTAAATTTATCACAAAAATATCAGTTTGGAATTTTACGTAATCAAAAAAATAGTTTGGGGTAAATTTATCACATGTATATCAGTTTGAAGTTTTTCGTGATATTAATCATTTTTTTAAGTATAAAATGTTTTAAACTAGTTTTATGATATTACGATAATTCTTCATTATTTAAATGTAAAAAAGTCATGAAAAAGAGAATTATAACTTATAAAGTACGCTGCAGTTCCGTGGAAACTGGAAAGATACCCCCGCCAAGAGTGGACGACACGAAAAGCACTTCAGAACTCCGCCGAAAAGCACTTCAGAACCCTGCCTTTCCAGACTCTACCCCTAATCCTATAAAACCCGAAATCCCAAGGATCTCTCCGAGAATAAATCTCTCTTTCTCTCTCTCTCGCCAAACCCAGACGAAGAAGCTTCTGCAACTAACGGAGTACTGATCAAAGAGGTACGCCATAGATATCATTCTGTGTAATTTCAAGTATAGCCAAAACATTCTCTCTCTCTCTCTCTCTCTGTAGAGTTGTGGTTCCCCTGGACTATCAATTAATCAGCGAGGATCGAAATGCTCATTTGAATAGACAGGGTCGCTATGTTTTCTCAGGTTTGAGGTTGGTTCGTGTCTGAAGCTCTTGTGTAGTCCGGATACCTTGATCATTTTTCCCAATAATTAATGGGTACCCACTTGATTTATGGATGATGTGGTTAATAGAATCTATCATAATGTAGGAATGGTATCGAAAGTTAAGTTTTTCTTTTTCTTTTTCTCTTTTTGTTCTGTTGATCCAATGTTGGTCCACAGTTTTTTTCATATGTGATTGGCTTGGTCTATTTGGAGTATTGAAAGCTCTTAAGGCCTTTTGTCTGACATCTAAAGTTTGGCCTGAATGTTGTTAATAGTTTCGTAGTGCGTATTTTTTTTGTTTTTCAACTGAAATCGCCTTAAATTTATCTTTTTATCCAGGCAAAATTCAACCTTTTTTCCTCTGTTTTTATCTGATATTTGCTCTTCTTTGCTTTCACAGTCATTCGTCCTTAAGAGCACCGCGAAACTTAAAAAAGCGAAAGAAAACAGAACAATCTCACACCTGAAATAGAAAACCGTGATTTACGAAGTAAGTTGTAATAATGTTTGAGATGCATGGGTTGAAGCCCCTCACTTAACAGTCTGCATGAAGGACAGAAGGAGATTCTTGTTTGTGATGCTTGATGACCTTAAAACATAAGTAAGATATGTTGCCATGTGCCGTCATGTTCTTATTCATGATAAACATATATCCAGCAATGTTAAAAAGTTCCGAGGAAGAGGCATGGATAATGGAAAATCTGGAGATTGATTTGTAACTTTGTCCTTTCTTTATTCTTATTGAATTTGGTAAATCCGTATTTCGTACTTTTTAGGATCTTATAGTTTAGGAATTTCACATTGCCTGCAACCAAGCACGTCGAAGTTCAATTTGGCTTTTGTCTCAGTAAAATAGGAAGGAAGGCTATTTTTCAGATTGGTCTAATTCTCTTGACAGGTCAAGAACAAAAACAACCATGGCCGCAACCAAGATGAGCTTGAAGCTTCTTGTTGACCAGAGAAGCCATACGGTGCTTTTTGCTGAGGCTGGAAAGGACTTTGTGGATTTCCTTTTCCATTGTTTGGCTTTACCAGTTGGAACTTTTGTTAGTTTCCTCACCAGTGGAGGCACAGCTGGTAGCTTATGCAACCTCTACAAGGGTATTGAGAATCTCAATGACATATATTTTAAAAGTAACCAGAAAGAGACTCTGTTGAAGCCCAAGCTACCAAGCAGTGGTCCAGAGCTTCCCTTGTTATTACCTGAAGCTTCATCTTCTGCGCCAACTAGCTACTACAGATGCTCTAATGCTTCTTCGAGATGTAACTATGTCACTGATGCCCGCTCAGCAGAATGTCCTTATTGCAGTCACAGTATGACTACCAAACTTTCATGGGTTGTTGGGCCAGCTGTGTCATCCTCGTCTGAGGCATCTGGCAGTGAGGGTGGTTATGTGAAAGGTGTCGTGACATACATGGTGACGGATGATCTGGTCGTGAAGTCTATGTCCACCATTTCTTGTGTTACTCTCATCAACAAGTTCAATGTGCAGGAACTTAGGGATCTTGAAGAGAAGGTGATAGATTTTGGGATGGATGAGGTAAGGCCTGCAACCCCTTTCTAATATCCTATATCTTTTTTTATTCGTTTCTAGGTTTGAAATTATTAGTTGCTTTTTCATCATGCTCCAGGACATATTACGCCTTTTATTCATGGAGATGTTAGTGAAAATTGGAGAATCATTGAATAACACGTAGAAGCGATGTTAGTTAGAGCATTTCTAATGATAGTTAAGAGATTTCAGTGAGCCATTGCTGGGATATGGGCGGTAGTAAAGTTGCCATTGACTATATGTCAGATTTATGCATTCCAACTTGCGCTACGAGTCTCTTCTGTTACGGTCACTCTGCTCACATTGCAAAAGGTGCAGTGACATCCTACATCGACAGGAACAAGGCGGTTGGGCTTAGAAAAAGAACAAGATCCGTTGTTGGATAAAATCACATCTTCATGACAAGGATGATAATTCATAGTTAAGGAATAGTGTGCATCAGCACTTTTTCTAAATAAATCTTCACGACTTGTTAATTTCTTAAGTTAAAGATATCTGATAAGGTCTGGATTGCTACTAAATCAGATTTGAGGACTTAATTCTCTATGCTATTTTAGCACCGTCACAATTCATTACCCATGGCTGCGAAATGTTCAGTGAAAGCTTCTGATTCTCTTGTTATCTGGTTTGTAGGCCATAAAGCTGTTGAATGCTTCTTTGCACTCCAAGAAGGTGCTCACAGACATATTCTTCAGTAACAAGGAAGCATCTGGATGATGATCCATTTCAAGATAACTGCTTATGCTATTTCTCTATTAATGGCTTTATCTGTTGTATTTCCATTTGCGTGAGCTTTCGGCGAGTCCACTGATTCCAATTGTTGTAGTACGGCCGCAGATTATGCTTCTTCTTCTTCTTTTTCCAGTTATTATCAGTGTGGTGCTTTGGTTTATGAGAATGTCATCTTTAAATGTGTCTATCTTTGTCAGCTGCAATGGTTGTGTTTATGATTGGATCCATAGGTTGCACAAAATTGAGAAATCAATGGTCGGTTTACTCCATTCTGAAATCTGACAAAAAAAAAAACTCCATTCTGTAAGGATCAAAGCGTTCTGTAATGCAGCGGCAATATCACTTGGGTCTTTCTTGGACTCTGATGAATCGTCCGACAGCTTTCTTCCTCGTCAGCAGACTACAGAATGTAAAAGTTGCGGAGATTGTATGGCATGTTTATGTACGAGCTTTACCGTTTATGGTCATTGTAGAAGAACAAATCTCTAATTCTTATGTGATATTTGGTAATTAATCTCTGAACGATGGACAAGCAAAAAATATATTCATGGTTATTCTGGTAATAAATTTCTAGCAAATCTCCAATTCTTTATGTATATTCAGCAGTAACCTTTAATTGGTGTACAAGAAATAATAGAGTTATGCATCGTGTGGTGATAAACATTCAAAAATAATTTATATATATATATGTGTGTGTACGCGTGCGCGTTTATTCTAAGTAGATAAATGATCAAAGATCTATGGCAGGTAAAATTCTATCATGCTCTCAAATCTCTTTTTATGAACAATTTCGTCTCCAATACCCCCCCCCCCTTTTTTTTTGGCAATAGCTATTAAAAATCACAAACTATGCCCACCGTGACACATTTCCTAAATATTATTTTGTGACACCAAAAATTCCAAACTTGTACTTATTTGACACATTTATCCTCTATCGAGGTTTCGTCAATGAGCTCGTTAAAAATCTGCCTACATGAACGACGAAAGTCAAACGATGTTGACACGCCCACGTGGCTTAAGTGAAATAAAAACGACATGATTTTGACTGGAAAATAATCTAATAGAACCTTAACGGAAGGTAAATATGTCATGCGTGTACGCACTTGGGATTTTTGAAGTCTAAAAAATAGTTCAGGGCAAATATGTTACAGTAGATATAGTTTATGGTTTTTTATGTCAAAAAAAGTTTAGAGTAAATTAGTTTTGGTGGGCATAGTTTATGATTTTTTGTGGCTTTTCCCTTTTTTTCTCAAAAACATTGATAGCAAAACATTTAAATATAATGTTGAAAACACATGGTTGTAGATTCATATAAATTCGTGAGGCTACGGGTATTCTGTTCATGCTTCTAAATTGACGTTAGTGCCATTTAGAGCATCAGTAATGCAATATTTACCTGAAAATATTTTGTTCATGCATAACACATATTCCTAGTGGCAGGTAAATACAAAAATTAGAGTTGAATCTCATCAGTTTGTCATTCATTAGAGTTAAATCTCTGTAGTATATATATTATAGTGGTTAAAATTCACGCATTGAGTCACGTGGCTTGCCCAGTTGCAAGTTTTACCGTGTATTTTTAATCCTAGCAAATCTTTAATTCTGTATTTTTAATATTTAGGTATGTTTTGGTAATGAATCTCCAATCGATGTTCAAGATGTACACGAAATAAAAGAATCGTGCATATTTTGGTAATAAATATTTATAGTAGATTTATATATTTTCCTTATGGAATTATACATTTTATGTTTAAAAGTAATTAGTTAGGAGGAAATTGTGAAACACTTATAACAATGTAGGGATACCTATATCATCTTTGACTCATATTTGACAAATGAAAAATATTGGGAATAAGTCATGAAAAACCTTAAGTTATGCCCACTGATTAACCCTAGATTTTTTTTTTGACAGCATAAACTCCAAACTTGTACTTGTGTAACACATTTAACCCGAACTATGACACCAAAAATCCCAAACTTGTATTCGTGTGACAAATTTATCCCAAACTTATATCCGCATGACATGTGTACACTTCGTCAAAATTCCGTATGCGAACGCTGCTAAAAATCTTATGTGCCTAACTCCATGGATGATGGAAAGCAAACCGTGCTGACGCGATGTTCACGTGGCAAAAATATATCAATTCATCGTATGTTTTTTTTTTACCCTTTTTTTTTTTAACTTCTTCCTTCATTTGCTTCCTTGGTTTGGTGATGGAAAGGACGGCGGCAGCAGCGAGGGCGGCGGTGAAAACAAAGGAGGAAAGAAAAAAGGAAAAAGAAATCTTATTTCAGGATAAATGTGTGGCGCACATTTAAGTTTGGGATAAATGTGTGGCGCACATTTATTTCCACTTGGATATAAGTCTGAGATTTTTTTTCTTGTCATAAATTTTTTTTGGGATAAATGTGTCACACGAGTACAAGTTTTGGGCAAATATGTTACACGTGTACAAGTTTGAAATTTTTAGTGTAAAAAAAAAGTTTGGGGTAAATGTGTCATAATGTGCATAGTTGAAATTTTTGGTGGCTTTTACCCATAAATATTAAAAATACCCATCATCACAAAAAATCATATACAAGCTTTATAAGTAAATATACATAATTAAATTACCCATCATAGAAGGAAAAAAGTATCTGGTTAGAGGGTTCTATTACAAGATTGCATATTTAAGCAATCACTATAATGAGATGTATAGAAAGTGACGACTTTAATGATTGATAAGCTGTGTGGATATCCACTATGATAATCTGTAAATAATATCGAAAAATCAATGAAATATGTATGTATGTGTATATATAGCTCACATTGAGCTGGTAAATGATACAAGTCTGTACTAAATCTGTGCTAAATAACATACTTACCAAGAGTTGAACAATGTAGAGATATCTTTATTAACATTATAGTGTATATTTGACCGATATAAAATTCATATAACATGATAGTTCATACTTAACAAATAATGATTAAACTATGCTATACTCACTCAGAGTTAAACGACGTAGAAATATCTATATCAATACATTCGAGCCTAAAGTGTCAGTTGTCTCACTTTTAAATTTCCCATTTAGCCCTCATGTACATATTACTTTAATATTGTAATGCAATTCAACTTCAAAGAGAAAAACGTAAAATTGGCCAAAGAAAAAGGATAAGAAAGACGAAAGAAAAAAGTAAACGACCTCCTTTCCACTAAAAAACTGCACTTTTTATGCTGCGAATCTTGATATAAATCAGATCCGATCTATACTATTGTTTTGTGGTTGGGGTTACTATCGAGTCGTGTCGGTAATTCACAAATATTAAATGACCATTTTCGTTATCCTTTTATGTTAGAAAAACGGATCATTGAGTTCGTCTATTTAGAGGTAACATGAAAAATCATACCAATGATATCCCAAGCATATGAGAGTTTAATCCAACGGACGGAGTAATGAAAAATTGAGAGACAATTTGAACTTCAAATTTTGAAGTGATACGCAGCAACAGGCCAGTCAATACACCTGCGCTTTTCCAATAACTATAGATAATCGATAGGATAATTGTCCAAATTTTTTTTAGCTTATTGTACGGCGGCCATCTCAGTCATAAACTTTTCAATTTGACCAATTTAGTCATCAACCTTTTGAGAATATTTCAAGGTAGTCCTCCCAGCCAATTTTGGTTGGCAATCGTTGACTTGGATGCCGACCATTTTACATGACACTGGCATAGCCGTGGCCATTTTATGTGGCATGGGTACCGGCAATTTAGTTTTCGACCTTTTGCGGAATTTGTTCAATTTTTCTGACTATTTTTTTTTCTTTTTTTTCTTTCTTTTTTTTCCCTTCTTCCTTAGTGTCGCCATGGCTGCCGATTGGCATAGCCAGGCGACGTCGACCCTCGCCTGTGCTCGTCGCAGGCCATGGCGATTGACTGACGAAGAAGGAAGGAAAAAGAAAATAAAAAAGATTCAGGAAAATTTTAAAAAGCCTATAAAAAATTGTTCACTTCATTGTTGCTATGCCATATAGGATAGTCGAGGTCCACATCAACAATTTTCAGTCAAAATTAGCCAGAAGGATTACATTGGCAAATAATATAAATATTTACAATTAAATTAGCAAAATTAAAATGTTCATGATCGAATTGCATATGTACAATAAGTTTATGATTTTTTAAATAATTCTTCCGGACTGAGTTGACCATTGTACAACATATTTAAGATTCTTTAATGAATTTCTTGATAATTGATACTTCCCATTACCGACAAAGTTAGTTCTTGCTGTGTCCTACAGCCAAGCAAGAAGGTGACGCGAGGCTATTTCGCATCTTTTTTTTTTGTATGTCTTTAAGCTCTGGTACTAATTTCCAATTGACCTTCAAAGTTTCTATAGCTTTACTACATGTGTTATTAATGCAAAATGTTACAATACATCGTAGGACAATTAAAGCACATCATAGCTACACAGTACAACCGCATCTATGCTATATGGACTATAATTTGTTCCACTCGCCCATTGGTTCTCTTAACTTGTTTTTATAGGATGAATCCTTTCGCTTATGAGTATTTATAATTAAGTCCTCACATCACTAATTCAATTAATTAGACAATGAAAATAATAATAATGTGGCAACTATCATGAAATTTTCCAAGATTGCTTGATAGAACTTCTTAGCAACTACTGTAATTATGAAAATGAGTGCCTCTCATGAAAACCCTTTAACGTAAAGTCTTTGCATCTCCTTGAAGATTTTTCTCGAAAGCCGAACCAAACGCACCTGAAAGACCTAACTGGTTAAAACTTCCTCAAGAAGCGCCTACCCCGCGGTGCTACAGCGGAAAACTTCGCCATGCTCTCGTGAAAACCCTTTAACCTAAAGTCTTTGCATCTCCTTAAAGATTTTACTCGAAAACTGAACCAAAATGCACCCGAAAAGACTAGACTGGTAAAAACTTCCTCAAGAAGCGCGGGTGCTACAGCGGAAAACTTGGCCACCCTGTCTCCATAATTTCCTCTCTATCTCGTCTCTGACTCAAAAGTTAATAGTGTTAATTTTTTTCAAAAGCCCCCCGCCTTTTCCCGGAACTCCACTACTGTGACCAGAGACTTGTGAAGAAAGCAGCTCTTGCACTTGCCGGGTCGAAGCCACGACCGAGAGGCGCGCATTCTGTCGTCAGTCCCGCTCTTTGCGAGCTCGATTTTTCTCCGGTTAGTGTGATCTGATTGACGCTCTTGTGAGTTAGTGTTAATAGAAAGAAACTTAATTATACATGCTCTCGTCTTTTTTAGCGTATCACGTAGAGGTTTCTTCGTGAAACTCCTGCACATTTACTTATCCAACAGAAGAGATAAACTTTTGGGTATGTCTCCATTTTCTATTGATTTCCATGGACATCGCCTCACGATTGCTCTCTCCAAGTCCAGCTTAATTTGGGCAAAATTTGTGATGATCCTGCATGATCAACTTGGATCAAAGCTTTAGAGTGGTGACCATAGGTAGAACCAATGATGGGTCTGGCAACTCGCTTGCCCACGGGCCTAACCCGAGCCACAAGAGCCCGAAGTCATTTTTTGGACAGGCTTGGACAAGGGTATTTAGTGAGAAAATACGATCCGGTTGATTCTCAGATTTTTCTATAAAATCGTACCATTGTTGCGCTAGAGAAAAAAATTAGGCTTTTTTTCTCCTTTTAGGAGATTAAATGATTCGATGGCAGAAGTTGCACCAGTTAGGATCAATTGCATCGATCAAAAGGACTCGACCGAGACGTAAAATGCAAGTTAAATGGACTAGTTGACTTTTCCTTTTTTCAATCATGGGCTGGCATGAGCGTTTTTAGGCTCGATGTCAGACTTAGCCTGGCCAGACCAAGCCCGATTCACTTATGGATTAAAACTGGCTTATTGGCACGCTTGATTCTCTGCACAGTCCAAGGCCGAGCATGGCAGAAGCCAAGAAGATGAGTTTGAAGCTTCTTGTTGACAAGAGAGACCAGACCGTCCTCTTTGCGGAAGCTGGAAAGGACTTTGTGGATTTCCTTTTCCATTGTCTGGCTTTGCCAGTTGGAACTATTGTGAGTCTTCTCCCCAAAGCAGGCGTGGCGGGTGGCTTGTGCAATCTCTATGCAAGTGTCGAGAATCTCAGCGACACATACATCGAACTTAGAGAGAAAGAGGCTCTGTTGAATCCCAAAGCACGGAGCTCCGGTCCAGATGTTCTGCGCTTAATGTTGCCTGAAGCTCCGCCTTCAGCGCCAGTTAATTACTACATTTGCCCTCGCACTGCCAATGGTTTTCACTATGCAGGCGCTTCATGCTGTAGCTATGTGACAGATTCCCCTTCCACGAGATGTCCTGGTTGCAACAATACGATGAGCAAGAAACTGTCGTGGATCGCGGGACCAGCTGCTGGTGCCGCATCCTCGGCCAAGATACCCGGTGGGGAGGGCGGTTATGTGAGAGGCGTGGTCACGTACATGGTGATGGACGATCTGGTCGTGAAGCCCATGTCCAGCATCTCTTGCATTACTCTCCTCAACCGGTACAATGTGCAGGAAATCGGGGATCTCAAAGAGAAGGTGATCGACTTTGGCTTGGACGAGGTAAGGCCTGCAAAAGTCGCAAAATCTTACAAATATTTCGACCCCAATTGAAATTCAAGAATGAAATCTGATGGTCAGATTTTCAACTGGTGGTTGTATGTCTGGTCGGGAACATGGCATAAGAGAATAACCAACCAGTTCTAGAGCTAACTATGATGTTTGTATGAGATTACAAGGCTTGATCCATCCCATCACTATTTGTTAAACTCATCAACTAAGAGCACATCAATGCTCAGTATTTGGAAGAAGAAACTAAAGATTCCAATCTAATTACAGGGATATATGACAGGAATTGTTTTAGAAGGCATACAGCTTCATGATCAAGTTCTGATTATGTGAGCTATTGTGTGCTAGAACTAAAGATACCTGAAGCACCCCTGTTTTTACAACTTGCCTTTTCTCAAGCACACCTTCTTTTTTATAACTTGTCTTGTGCCGTGTGATCTTTACTCAGGCCATAAAGCTGTTGAGCGCTTCATTGCACTCCAAAACGGTTCTCACAGACATATTCAGCGGGGTTCTCACAGACTGATTCAGCGGGGACGACCTCAGTGAAACGCTATTCTTCAACTTCAGAAATCCTCCGTTCGTATTGGCTTGCTAGGGTAGTTTGTTCCTGCTACTTTGTAAAATGCTGATGAAGCTATTCAATCCGCGATGTGAAATTAGTCTCTACTATATGTTAGCTTACTAAGAAATCAGTTCTTGAGTGATGATTGGTTTGTGGTGCTATGGTGTCTAAGACATAGGTTGCCTCTAATGTATATATGCTTGTAATGCCGCACGAATGTGTTTTATGTGAATTGATCTGTCTGGCTCAAGAAATCGATGGTTTTACCATGAACTGACATACTAAGGAAAATAAGAACGTCCGTGAGATAAGTGCGACAATCACACATGATTAGTAAATCATTGTTGAGTAGAACCAAAATTCCTCAGTAACCACTGCATTGCTCTAGACAAGCTATGGTCCGTAAAACGGGAGATTGTAGCAGACTTGACCTTCCATCCAATGATCACCCATGTTTTCTAGCATATATCCAACATAGTTATCACTTCATGACCTCTCTCTCATTCTAGACGCTCACATTTTCCATAGTGATGCCCCCAATCAATGTGCCTTGAAGAGCCTCTTGAGTCTCTTCATTGCGTGATTCGTTCTATATAGGCCCCCTCCAATCACTTTCTGCTAGAGGTGACAAGGTGTTTAGTGGCTAACAAGACCCGTTAGGCCCACCAAGCCCAACGCATAAAAGGACAGCCCTAGGCGCAAAAGAGAAAATCTCAGCAAAAGAGGGACAACCAAAGAAGAGACAATGAGGTGCCAAACAGTAAGCAAGAAGAACTGATCGGTCTAAACTTCGACCTTTATTTTCATAATGTGAAAGGTAGCTATTTATATCTTTCTTGTGAGGCTGGCATGTCCTTCCTCGTCCAAAATCTAATTCTTCACAACGGTTTTTCAATAACTTCCTAGATCCTTTAAGCTCTTTCAAATTGATAGCCTTTGGAATAGATAAAATAGATAGTGTGGTTTCCCACCTGGCTATTGGCCTATCAAGAACTCAATAAAGAAGAGAAGAGAAGAGATTGGGACGAGACGGAAGCAAATGAAAAAGCACTAAAAAAATGCTAAACCTATTACATTGGTACCAAGTCAGTCCTAAACTTTTCAATTAAAATAAATTAGTCCTAAACATTTGTCAGTTGTGCCAATTCAGTTCATCCTACAAATTTTGGCCAAAAATCGCTGGCGTGGACGCCAACCATCTTATGTAGCATGGTTGGCACTTAAATAGACATTTTTAAATAATATTTTAATAAATGAATTTTTCATAACTTCTTTTTCTTTTTTTGCCGGCCACAGGCGAGGGCTTCCCAAACCTTGCCCGATCGGGGAGTCACGGCCCTCGCAGATCTGGGCCAGGCAAGGGTATTGGCAAGGGCGAGCCCTCGCCCAGTGTCGGTAAGTGGTCTCTTTCTTTTTCTGGCACAAACGCAGAAGCAAAAAAGAAAAGGGATGCATAGGGAGCCCGTTCTTCGATCGCACAGAAGAATCTGAACAAAGTGAATTTTGTGCAGTGAGTTTTACATCCAATTGAGTTTTCTTATTGTGTGTAATTTAGGTTTGGTCAAAGAATGTGGGATCGATTGTTACTCTGTAATTTTTCGATTATTTAGTGAATTATTTGAGTAAAACCAACGGAACGCCGTTAATACCGATTAAACCACGTAAATCTCCTGTGTTATTTCGCGGAGAGATGATTAAGTGACAATCATTAATTTACTGTGAGAATAACAGTCTGTTCTGGGCTACAAAATAAATAAATAACAAATAATTATAAATTGCAGTGGGGTCCACTCATTCAAGAATTTGGAGCTCACAACATGTTATTGTTCTCATAGTGCCCAAAGACTGTTATGCTAGCAAAACTATATTTCACGTTGATTTAATTACGAGATCCTAAATTATCCGCATTATTTTACAACAATCGTATCTACTCACTTAGATCATTGCATAAGTCTCATCCTCCTCTCTGCATGCAGTGATCCAAAGAATGGCGACAGGCAAAGTGAGCTTTGAAACTTCTGGTCGCAGAGCAACCAAACGGTGCTTGAGACAAGCAAAGATTTTGTCCACTTCCTCTTCCACGTCCTCGCATTTGCTTGTCGGACAGGTGATCCAGCTCCTCGGGAAAGCTGGGATGGTGGGTAATTTAGGCGATCTCTACGTAAGGAGAAAATATTTAGTGGTTGTCGATCACCACGTCATCGCTTGCATAAGCTCACGTGGCTCCATTAGAAACGAAACACGTGTACTCTAACGTGGCTAAAAAATTAAAATCGAAAGTTCCTTCTCTCTCCTCTGACATAAGGCTGCTGAAAGTAACGAGAAGAAGCAAAGCATTTATTGCCTTTTCTCTCGCCTCTTTCATTTCCTTCGAATGGTGCTTCTCCTCTCGTGTGTTTGGATCTCTCTCATCTGCAACATCGAGCTTTCATCCTCTCTTCCTCTCCTCTCTGAAGCCATTTCTCTATCCCTGGCTCACCTCAAGCCTCTGGAAGGGTTTTTTTTATTATGGACTTTATTAATTAATATTGTAATTATTAATTGATCTAATAAAAAAAAGATATACAGTTTTCGATTTAGTCTAATATGAAGTTAGATAGTGTGGGCCGAGTTAAACCTTATCCGTAATGAGAGGGTAGGCTATAAACTCTATAAATAAAGCTTAAGTCTCTCCTCTAAATCCTAATGTCCACATAACCTCACATAAAATAATCTTCAGAAAGCGAAACGTGAGGGACCGTCTTATTAAAGCTAGTGATTAAGGGGGTTCTAGAGAAGAAGATCTTGGAGCATTGGTTCATCGCTATTCCACATCAAGAACGATGGATCCGAAATAAGGTGCGTCAATTCTTCTACTTTTATGAAACTGTGATTGGCATATCTATACGTGATGATTTTGGGTTGCTGCATAAGGATTAAAATCGCAACTTACATATGGTATCAGAGCCTACACGTTTTAGATCTCGAATCGCGTTTATGGTATTTTTCGAAATTTTATTTTCGGTAAAAATTGAAAATAATTATATATTCGAAAAGTACTCGTCGAGACGAGCAAAACCGTATGAAGATCGTCGCCGGTGATCGCCGGACACGCCACCACCCGTGGCCACGCGCTAGTACTAATCTCACACGCTTGGGACGTCGCCTGCACGTGCAGGGCTGACATCATTGTGACGTCACATAGGTCGAGGCCCGACCCGACCCTGTTGATGACCCGTTGATCAATCATCTCGACCCGTTTGACCGTTGACTAGGTCAACCTGACTCAGTCGGGCCATTGACCGGTTCGACCGGTCAACAGTTGGACCGGTGACCACGGTCAAACCGGCTTATTGGGGACCGGTCATTGACCGGATCGAGCGCGCCTAAACTTCAAATGGGCTGTGAGAGCTCCTATGAACTCCGTTTTGGATGTTCTTGGTACCGGCTCGCTCGTATGAAGATACTCTACATGTTGGTATATTTATTTTAAATATTTGAGGCTTTAAAGGATGTAAAAATTCCTTAAAAACCTATATATACGTGTAATTTGGGGTAATTTTGGCATTTTTCGTGGATTTCCTTAAGGTTCTGGAAATATAAATGCTAGATCACATGAATATGACCACATACATGATGTGTAAAGTTTTATTCAATATTGGCATGTATAAGGTTCAACATGTATTAATGACTAGAGCAATGCTAAAGGCATCACCTGTGATTTTAGAATAAAGTGCCCGTATAATCAAGTCTAAAATCATATGTATATGGTAAATGTGAGACATAAAGTTCATATCCTTGGTGCGAGAGAGTTTCAAAGATTCAATTGGGTAGTGACCACCAAAGTGGCACACTTGATTGAGTTTGAGAAATATCGATCTCATATTGTGGTGGGATGTCTCTTGTTCTAATGCGTTGTCATACTCCCAAATGAGGTGATTGTGCATTGGTTCATAGAGGGATACATGTACAGCATATGTTTGAGGAGTGATCGATTCTAGTGATTCATACACCCAAATGTAGTAAGTCACGAAGATTGGAATATATTCTCATGGCTGCTGTCATGTGGAGAGTTTACAACCGCATGTCATATATTCCCAAAGGTGATTATGTGATGATGTATGTAACTCTCAGGATGTGTACTTATGCAGTTTCAAGTTACACAATATTGGTTCATAGAGGATCACATGTACAGCATATGGTTTAAGGAATGACTAATCCTAGTGGTTCATATACCCAAAGTTAGTGATTCACGAAGATTGGAATATATCCTCATGGTAGCTGTCATGTATAAAGTGCACATCATGTATTCTACCAAACGGTGATCTAACCCTCAAGATGTGTACTTATAAAGTCATGGTTACACAGCATTCACATGATGCTAATTGTATCCATTGCTTGTCAAATCAATCACCTTATATGTTAATGGTAACTTCATTAAGATTGAGATTCATACTGGTTCAAACTTTGAGAAACGGTTAGAGGATTTTATGTCTGGAATGACGCTAGTAGAAGTTCATATTTCTCTTAATAAGGATAAGCTGGTAGATTTTGCTGTCGACAGTATGGAACCCGAGAAGGCACATTTTGTTGTCTGGGTTAAGAGCAATCGAATTGCTTATTATCTATGAAACGATCCATTCAAGACCACATAATAAGTGATTTGCTAGCTAACTACACTGCTATAGAGATGATGGAAGCGTTGGAGGCAAGGAACTGTGTCTCGTTTAATGCTGAGATTGTGATACATCTGAAAAGACTCTTCAATATATGGTTTGATGGTTCTGGTGAAATTAGAGATTATGTCATAAGGATGGTGGATCCTTGAGTAAGAGGTTTAAAAAATCATACTCATAAAGGAACTCATTAAACCATTAGTCATTCTAACAGTTTGGGTCCAAAGATAGCATCCTTTAAGAAGGATAGTAACCATAACTTCTTTTGCAAGAAGAAAGGTCACATAAAGAAAAACTGCAACAAATCTAAAATTTGGTTATCCAAGAGTGAGCATGCAGGTAATGATTCTTTGGCTTTGATTTGTGATTCCAACCTATCAAAAGCCCCACCCAGTTTGTGGTGGCTAAATAGAGGTGCAACCAGTGTTGTTCTATTCACCGTATAGGAATTCATAAAACCGAAGAAGCCAAATCAGGATGAATCAAGCTCACTGTAGAAACAACTATAAAGTCGGCGTTGAGTTCGTGGGACTGTCATTCTGGATTCTGGTTTTAGTTTTGACAACAAGAAACATATTTATGTTCTTTCCGTAAAGACGAGACTTTATTTCTGTATAAAGTCTGGACTTGTGTAGCTACTCTTCTGAAATAAGGAACACTAGTATTTCTATGTTCTTTGATTCAGATAAGGTTGGGTGCTGTTATATGCCCAATGGATGGTACATATTTTGTTTAACTCCCAATGATATATACATCGCTTAGACGGCTGAAAGTTGTTTCCAAAAGACCTCCACCTGAGGAACAGTCTTACTCGTTATGGTATAAATGTCTTGATCACATATCTAAAGAAAGAGTGGAAAGACTGATAAAGGCAAACATTCTGCCAACTCTTAAAGGTGACCTAGACACGTGTAGACTACACTAGAGGTAAGATGATTAAGATAAAAAATAAAGTTGCAATCCGCTGTTATGACCTATTGGAGGTCATTTACACTGATATCAGTAGACCTTGTACGGCAACCTTGTGTAAATTATTTTATTTCAACATATTTATTGACGATTATTCCCGATATGGTTATCTGCACTTAATTAAAGAAAAGTTTGAGTCTCTTGACAAGTTCAAGATTTTTCGGACTGAAATCGAGAAATAGTTAGGAAAAGTCATAAAGGTTGTCAAATCAAACCGATGTGGTGAGTATTATGACAGACATGGCGATGCTGGACAGCTTAAAGGGCCATTTGCTAAATACTTAGAGGATTCTGGTATAGTAACTCAGTTTACTATGCCTGAGAGTCTTAAACAAAATGGTGTGGCTAAAAGGCGTAACCGTACTCTTATGGGTATGATGAGGAGTATGATTAGTAGAATGAACCTGCATGGCTCTCTGTGTAGTGAAGCTTTCAAAGCTACCTTTTTACCTTCTAAACCGTGTTTCCACCAAAGCTATTCCGTTGACTCATTTTAAGTTATGGACTAGACGCAAATCTAGCCGAACCGTCTAAAGGTTTGGGATTGTCTTGCCGGAGTGAAGTTATATTACCTAACATTAAGTAAGTTGGACTCCAGAATTACTCGGTGTTACTTTATATCTTTCCCATATCATTAAAGGGGTATTGTATAATCCCAATGGAGGTACAAGAATTGTGAAATCACATACAGCGAAGTTTCTAGAATTTGATTGGCTGAAAAGGGTAGTTGCTCAAGTACTATTAAGGATAACGGTATGGTGTTCATTACTGTGTCGTTTTTCTCTGCCTATACAGACGATCATGGAGCTTCCCACATCACAGACTGAGCCGATTGGGATTCAGGATCATGTTGTTTAGACATATCCTGATGAAGTTCCTCAAGCACCACAAGTGCATGATGAGGATGAGTAGCTCCACTTAGAAGATCTATCAGATAGAGACAACCAGCTATACCGCCGAACTATGAAGTCTATTTAGGAAAGCATTACTATTATATTGGCTATGTGGTTAATCTAGTGGCTTATACAGATGTCGTTTCTTATCCTCAATTAGATCTGTGGTTGGACACAATAAAAGTCGAGATGCAGTCTATGAAACATAATGGTGTTTGGGAGCCTATTGAATTACTGAGGGTCACAAGCCCATCGACTGCAAATGGGTGAATAAGACTAAAAGGGACTCTAAAGGAAATATTGAGAAGTTTAAAACTAGACTGGTAGCCAAAAGTTTCACTTAGAGAGAAGAAGTAGACTATAAAGCAACCTTTTTTCTAGTCTCTTCTAAAGATTCTTTCAGAGTAACCATGGTATTTGTAGCTCATTTTGATATTGAGCTATACCATATGGATGTTGAAACTGCTTTCCTGAATGGAGAGCTTGATGAGGAAGTTTATATGGTATAACCCGAAGGTTTTACAGCTGATGATTTGGGTGAGCTTGTGTGTAGACTGAAAAGGTCTATTCATGGCCTCAAGCAAGCTTCCAAACAATGATATTTGAAGTTTCATAGTATTGTCACTTCATTCGGTTATGTCGAGAACACAATGAATCGGTGTATATACTGCAAGGTTAATGGGAGGAATTTTATCTTCCTAGTGTTTTATGTAGACGATATCTTGCTTGTGAGCACTGATCTTGAATTACTGCGTAATATGAAGCAGCTGTTGTCAAAGCATTTTGACATAAAGGACCTTTGTAAGACATCTTTTGTCCTAGGTATTGAGATCCATAGGGATCATTCTCGCCGGGTATTGGGTTTGTCTTAGAGGGCATATGTTGATTGTATTATGGAAAGATTCAGTATACAGCACTGCAAGCCAGGAATTGCTTCTGTCATTAAGGGTGATAAACTGAATCTGTCACAGTGTCCTCATTCATATGTTAAGAAATCCCAAATGAAGAATGTACCTTATGCTAGTGCACTTGGGAGTATTGGGTATGCTCAAGTTTGCATTAGACCAGACATTGCTTTTGCAATAGGGCTTCTAGGCAGATATCAGTCAAATCCAGGACATGATCGCTAGATTTCTGCCAAGAAGATTTTGAGGTACAATAAGAGGACAAAAGACTATATGCTGATTCACAAACAAGTTAAGGACTTGCAGCTACTAGGGTATTCAGATTTAAACCTTACTGGTTATCAAGATGACAAGAAGTCGACAACAGGATACATCTTTATGTTAGCAGGTGGTGCAGTATAAAGGAAAAGTGAGAAACAGAAATCTATATTATCTTCTACCATGCAAGCGGAGTTAATAGCACACTTTTGGCTGCTACTCAAGCTATTTGGCTCCGAAACCTCATTAGGGAGTTGACCGTATTTGATTTTGTGGATAGGCCTATACGGTTGTATTTTGACAATAGATCTGCAGTGTTGTTTATTAACAACAACAATGGTCTCAAGGTGCCCAAGAATCTGGCGGTTAAGTTTTTGATCATAAAGGAGACAATTGACAATGGTGACATTAAAGTAGAGCATATTTTCACAAATGATATGGTGGCAAACCCACTGACTAAAGGTCTTTGTCCCTATGTATTTGAACGACATGTCATTAACATGGGCTTAGGGGCATCATTAGATGCGGTTGTTCAGTGGGAGTTGTTTTCGATTTTTTTTTGCTCTAATAAAGTTTACATCTTTGCTTGTTACATTTTGTAACATCTTGATATGTATCAACTTTGTTGCATGGAATAAATCATTCATGATGGAGGTGATGTTAAATACATATATAACTTGAAAATCTCAAGGTATGTGTAAACTTTGAGTGATGGTTGGGGCATTTATTTTAGCCATATACATATGTCTTGTTACACATAAGGGATAGTTAACTATAAAGGTAAGATATATGTGGGTACGCTGAAATCATAAGGATACTCTGTAGTGGCACATCAGGTTTCATGACACTTAAAGTAAGAGAATGATGACTGACAAGAAGGATAACATATAAAGTTTCTCTATTATTTGAGGTGTTATCCGTTTGCCACACTACCATATCAAATCCATATCAATAAATTTAAGAGCAATTGAGACCATGGATGGCTCCGTGTCTTCTGATGCAGTTACTGCCATGATTCGGTGCTTAAGAATTTATGGGATCGGATTGACTATTAGGAGTTATCTCTAGACTAATATAAAGATGCGCATATACAGTACGATTTTAATTAATATAGCCCAAGTGGGAGAATGTAAGAGTTTTCTTTATTGTGGGCTTTATTAATTAATATTGTAATTATTAATTGGTCTAATAAAGAAAAGATATGCAGTTTCCTATTTAGTCTAATATGGAGTTGCATAGTGTGGGCCTAGTTAAACCTTATTCGTAATGGGAGGGTATGTTATAAACTCTAAATAGAACTCAAGTCCCTCCTCTGAACCTTAATGTCCACATAACCTCACATAAAAGAATCGTCAGAAAGCGATACGTGATGGGCTGTCTCATTGAAGCCAGTGATTAAGGGAGTTCTAGAGGAGAAGATCTTGGAGCGTCGGTTCATCGCTATTCTGCAACAAGAACGATGGATCCGAAATACGGTGCGTCAATTCTTCTACTTTATGAAACTGTGATTCACATATCTATACGTGATGATTTTGGGTTGTTGCATAAGGATTAAAATCGCAGCTTACAGCTTCCCCTCCTCCTCCTTCGCCTTCGTCCTTGTCGCTGTTGTCGCCTTTCCGGCTCTGGCTCCAAAAACCGCATACTGCTTGGGTTCCGATTTCGGGCTCGCGTACGTCGCCAACGATTTTGAAAGTCCTTTGGTGGGTTTGTGGGTGCATTTCTTGATCTCGCCATTGCGTATTCTCTGCTGGTAAGCCCAGCTACTCTTGCTTATTTCGCCTTTAAGTTTTTGGGGGTTTTCGAGTTGTGTTTGCCCTGTCCCTGGGGCGGACTTTTTTTGGGCATCTAAATGGTGATCGCTGTGTTAGGAAGGGTTTGGTGGACCAACCTTCGGAGAAAATACATTCCGTCCATATGTCTGTGAAGAACAACTTCTAGTATTGAATTTTATTTTTGGTCCGTAGTTGCGATCGACGTTGCGATCTTCATCGTGGCAACTCGAAACCCTGTTGTTTTTTTACGTTCAATAACATGCGTCTGCGAGCTGCTTCAAAACTTTTTGATGCGATTCGGTCTCGCTTTGAATTGAATCTCCATTTTTTTTTGTTTTTTTGGGGAAGCATCGATAATGAGTTAATCCTAAATGTCATCCTTGCACTATGATATTTGCCCGTGAAGAAATAAATTGGGGAAGGTTTTCTTCTCTGAGGTGCTCCTCTGCTTTCTCCTTGCTTCGTCTCTTCGATTGAAGACCACCCCATTTCCTGTCTGTTACCTTGTCGTTGGGGGATCGATGATGCCATTAATTTCTGCGTTATCTTTCTGTACCTTCCCCTCGTGGGTAGTGAAGATAATCGATTCATGCTGAGATCCTCATCATTTTACTTCTCTTTCAATTCTCGATCGAGACTCTGTTCCTGAAATCTGAGACTTTTCTTTTTGTAAAAATCAATCTTCTTTTTCTCAGGAGAAATTTTCCAGATGCAGCTATGGTTTCATACCTTTTGTGATCGACTCTGCAATTTTCTTTTGCTTTTCAATGGCCAATGATGTGAGTTTTATGTATCATTGCTCCAAAAATATGGTTTCTTTTTTTGTAAAAAACGCACCTTGTTTTGCATTCGAGTCAGCTTTTCGTGGGGACGAAGCATCATATGGAACGATGGCTAGCTAGAATTAGATGGTGAAGTTTAGCAGAAAATGGGAGTTGAATCTCATATAATTAGATAGAATGAAAATGGGAATTCCCAGGAAAGGAGCAAATTGAGTCTGCGGATCAATGAAGCAAGACATAGCACAACCAGTAAAATGATAGACAGCATCCCAAAAGCTTTGTAGTAAGTTGAAAAGAATTGACGGTTGCAGCTTCCACCTCAACCAGTTGAGAGAATCATCTGATATCTAAATTTGCCAAATCATAAGAGATTCTCCTCTTCCGCAACTATGGATGGGACATCGCAAGTCATCGAGAAACAGGAACATAACAGGAGAGATGGAATGAAAGATAGTACTTTTATATCATGCACCTCAAATCAGCAAATTAACCTTGCTCTTTTTACAAATGGAGATGTAGTTTCCTGCACAATTCGCCGATGGTTCTATATCTCAAAGAGTTCGCCGACGGGGCTCCGGCGGTGGAGTGCCGGAAGGGGAGGCGGAGGGGGCTCGGGGCCCAGAAGCTGCGACCGGCGGGGCTCTTGGGGGAGGCGGAGGCAGTGGGGACGCCACCGGTATATCCAGCTTCGTCTTCCGCTTCAAAATTGTTGGCGACGTACCCGAGCCCGAAATCGGAACCATGCAGTCAGCGGTTTTGGAGCCGGAGCCGGAAAGACTACGATGGCGACGAGGACGAAGGCGAAGAAGAAGGATGAGGGGAGGGCTTGAGGTGAGCGAGGGATAGAGAAAATGACTTCGGAGAGGTGAGGAAGGGAGTATAAAAGCTTGTTGTTGTTGCAGAGGAGAGAAATCCAAGAAGGCGTTCGAAGGAAATAAAAGAAGCGAGAGAGTAGGCAATAAATGCTTTGCTTCTTCTCATTACTTTCGGCAGCCTTATGTCAGAGGAGAGAGAAGGAACTTCCGATTTTAAATATTTTCTCCTACGCAGCCTGGAGAAGCTCAATGATGTGTCCATCATATCCCATTTCTATTGCCGGAGACGTCGTCTTTAGATTCATCACCCAAAACCTACTACAGGTGCTCTTCCCGTTCGTACACTAACTGTTTTGAAACTATGTGGCTAACGACGATTCTGGAATGTCCTCAGTGCAGAAATTCCACGAACCACACATTCACTCTTGTCGAATCACCCGCTGGTGATGATGTGGTTCTAGGTGCAGGCGAGAATTATTTTGAGTGACGTCGAAGGAAGTGTGTATAAATCAGAATGTATGCGATGATTGTCGATAGATGAATGCAGATGTAGGATAAAATACGATTACCATCAAGGCATAAAGGATGCAACACTAGGCAAGGATAAAGATCGGGATTGACGAAGTTCACTACTAAGATTTAAAGGACGAATCACCTGCTAAGGATAAAAGACTTCGGGATAAGAGAAGCTCACCAGCAAGGCCTAAAAGACACACCATTAGCCGAGAATATATGGCTTATTGGCTCACCGCTAAGAAGTAATTCACTTTCCAAGGATAAAGAAATCAGGATAAGAGTAATCCATTCTCTAAAGATATTTACTCAAACAAAGGAAAATTTTATAAATTCATATACTCAAATTGTTGTCTTCTTACAATTGAGATTACACCTCTATTTTATAGAGATATTGCTAAACAAAAGAAAAGACTCTTTGAATTCTCGAAAAACGAACAGACTCTTTAAGAATTCACCTAATTGTGATTCTTAATAGCAACACTACAATAAAGACTCATGAAAATTTGCGAATTAAGAGAGTTGATGCATGCGACTGTTTATTAGATGCATTGAAACTTGATAAGACTCTCTAGATTCATGCACCAGTTTGGGAAGCTCAGAAGACATCATAAAAAAAGTCATCAAACAACGGTAGAAATCGACCAAAATAACCTCCAGTCATTAGGTTGTTGATAAGGAGTCTCGATATCGACAACAAGTCTTGTAAAATGACATCTAGTCTTAAGTGTCATCGGCGATTTGTCTCGCTGGAAATCTGACGTGGACTTCGGAAAATCTGACATGGATAATTTTATTAATTTTTATTTTTATTTTCCTTTTTTTATGTGTCGGCGACCCTCGCTGGTTGCAAAGGTCTCGCGCAGATTGGGTGAGGGTCACCTCTCCCATGGCCTTGCTCATACGCAATGAGGCTGCCAAGGTCGGGGGTGAGGCTTTCGTGACCCCGCAGGCGAGGCGGCCCTCCCCCAGTTTGGCGAGGGCCTTTGCACCCTCCCTCGTAGTCGGCGAGGCCATGAGGACCTTTGCATGCGAGGCCGCGAAGGCCTCGCATAGGGCCATCGCGGCCTCGCTAGCCGCGAGCAATGGATGTCCCCCGCTGATGCTTGTCGGCACAGAAAAAAAGCAAAAGAAAAAGAAAAATAGAAAATTTAAAAAGTAATAAAAAAATTCATGTCGAAATGGAAAATTAAATAAAAAAATTCACGTAGGACGATTTGCCAGAAATGACACTCAAATGACCGATTTTACTCCGATGTAGCACTTTAGTGAACGAAAAAATTAAGTAAGTGTCGTACGAAAGTTACGGGACACATGCTGTTCTTATCCCATTTTTTTCCAACAGACAATTTTCATATTCATGTGCCATTAGAATTTTCATGAAAATGGAAATATAAGTTTCGTTTCCAATGAAAATAAGACATTGAAAATATTTTCACTAACCTAACAGGCCATTTGAAATGTCATTTCGTAGGCTATAGGCCATACATGTGTACATACATAAATATAAGTATATAGATTATATGTGTGTATGTATATAATTAATCTTGGGCCGGAGGACTTTGCAATTGTATATCTGATTGATGAGTAATAAATATGTGCATTATTCATTTTTTATTTTATTTAAGTTTGCACGTGGACAATGAAAATAATTTATAATCCATCAATCGAATATATAATTGAACGATTTTTTTAGGGTTAATACTACGAAAAACCTCAAACTGGTGCACTTGTGACAAATTTCCCTAAAACTATTTTTTTGACCACAAAAAATCATAAACTGATACATTTGTGATAAATTTACCCCAAGCTATTTTTTTGACCACCAAAAACTCTAAACTGATACATCTGCGATAAATTTATCCCTTAATATTTTTTTAACCACCAAAAATTCTAAACCAGTACACCCGTGACAAATTTACCCAAAATTGATACATTTGTGATAATTTTACCTTCTAATAGTTTTCGCTAAATTTTACCTTTAAATTGCTGAGTTAGATAACACGTGACAATTGACGGGTGTATCCATTTGGGGTTTTTACCCTTTATTTGTCACGTGTGTATCAATTTGGGGTTTTCGTGGTATTAACTTAATTTAATGGAAATTAAGGAATGGTAAATTTGTCACAAGTGTACCATTTTGGGCTAAATTTATCACACATGTTTAGAGTTTTTTGTGGTAAAAAAAATAGTTTGGAGTAAATTTGTCACAGATGTACCAGTTTGAGGTTTTACGTAGTCAAAAAAATAATTTGAGATAAATTTGTCATAGGTGTACTAGTTTGAAGTTTTTTACGGTATTAACCTTTTTTTTAAGTATAAAATGTTTTAAACTAGTTTTATGATATTACGATAATTCTTCATTATTTAAATGTAAAAAAGTCATGAAAAAGAGAATTATAACTTTTAAGGTACGGTGCTGCTCCATGGAAAGAAACTCCCGCCAAGAGTGGACGACAGTAGACTGCGAAAAACACTTCAGAACTCCTCCAAAAAGCTGACAATTTTAATTTTCAAATCTATTTCTAAATTCCGCCTTTCCAGACTCTACCCCTAATCCTATAAAACCCGAAATCCCAAGAATCTCTCCAAGAATATCTCTCTCGCCAAACCCAGACCTTCGGAGAAAATATTGCATACTGACTTGGTAGAGCTGACGTGGTCCATCTCACTGGTCATTGGGTGACACGTGTCAATTGGCCCCACTTCTCAAATTTTTTTCAAACGCGCGGGGAAATCTCTCTGCATAAAAAGACAAGAGGAAGATCTCCTCTCTCTCCTATCTCGCCAGATTTCTCCAGGACGCCTTCAGCTCTCCCTCCCAAATTGACGACGCGACGAACGCCTCCGCCTCCACGCGACGCCTTCGCCTCATCCCTCCTACGACACGCTGGTCTCTCCGATGCCCTAGCAGGTCCGACGCCCTAGCGTCGAGATCCGACGAACGGCTCTGCCTCCGCGGTCGCCTCATCCCTCAAACGACGCTGCAGATCTCTCCTTGCCAAATCGACGACGCCCCTAGCAGAGAGCTCTCGTCCGCCTCTGCCGTCGCCTCATCCCTCCTTCTCCCTTTCTCTCTCTGGAGCTGCAGTTTCCGTTGCCCAAAGCAGGGTCTTCGTTTCTTTGCTAGAAGAGAGCTCGAAAGGTAAGTTTCTCCAATTTACTCCAAGTGTGTAGTTTTTGCAGAAATTGGTTCGTTTATAAATTAGGGGATATATTATGTTGGCTATTTTTCGTTTCTGAGGATGAGTGTTATTTTCCTTTTCTTGCTTTTGTTTCTTGTACGTCTTAAATTTGGGGATATATTTTGTTGTGTAGTTGTTAGAGGTACATTATGTTGTAGTAGTCTGGGGTGGGGTGTCTGTGCTTAGTTTCTCCTTTTCCTGCGGAGCTTCGTCTTTGATTCAGGGCGCTGATTCTGTGATTCACAGAGAAAGAGAGAGTACAGTGAAGAAAGAGGGAGTCTGGTTCTTTTGTCGTTTTACGGCTCGCGAGGTTCTTTTGGAGCCTTGTTCACACTTGTAAGCCAAGTTGGCTGTGCAATACGGAAATACCGACCACGAGTCTATTGTTGGCGCTTGCTCTACCGGGAACCTGTTGTTGCCGGTCTTTGACTCTTCGCTGCTGAGTGATTGACTTTTGTTTGTGCAACTGAGTTGTGCTACTTAGTTTGTTTCAAAAGATATCTTTTGTTAGTATATTGTCTTTGCTTGCACCTAGAGGACTTGCTTAAATCTGAAAAAAAATTGCTTATATTGTAGGGGTTTAATCAGAACGTATTGCAAAGCCAATTTTGTCGAGATTATTTTCGTTTCTCTGCTTGAAAGATATCGGATGGCTGAATCAGAGGTAATTCCTCACTCATATGTGATGTGAAATAGTAACTGATGTTATTTTGATATCGGATGGCTGAATCAGAGGTAATTCCTCACTCATATGTGATGTGAAATAGTAACTGATGTTATTTTGCTTGTAAAAGCACTACATTAATTACTTTTTGTTCTTTTAGTTGCAGCATGAAACTTCCTATCTTGCACATGTAATGCGTGATATGGAAAAAGATTGAGTTTGCAATAGGGATGATTTTTTCAAATGAAGTTGAAGCATATCATAAGTATGTGGCCTATGCAATCGGCAAAGGATTTGGAGTGAGGAAGGAAAATGTGTCTAGAAATAGGAAAGGAGAAATTATCCGACGTACTTTTGTGTGTAATTGTGAGGGGTATTCTGTTGGCTCATCTGATCAAGAAAAGAAATTTGAGAGATATGAAGTTAGATGTGGTTGTCTTGCTCGTATCAAATCTAAGGTTGACAATGGTGTGTATGAAGTCATGGAGTATGTTTCCGACCATAATCATGCATTTGTTCCGAATGATCAAAAGCATTTGATTAGATGTGGAAGAAAACATCAGAACATCCTTCTCAAAAGTTACAATCATTGGGATAATTTAGTTACATTATGCTAATGGGGTCATTTATTTTATGTAGATGCAATCACCATATATCATGCCGTCAGGGATTATGAGTGATTTTTCCCCGTTCACTAGTCGGGGTACTTATTTTGAAATCATTTTGGATCCCACTTATTTCATCTTTTTGTTGCTACTGTAGTATTTATTATTGATGGTTTCTTCTGGATTAGATGTTGGAGTACCATAATAGATCTCATGGAACCATTTTGAGTCAGGTACAACTTACGTTTTCTCTCTGGAATCACAATTCAGCACTAGCTATAGTGTTGATAACGGATTATTTGAGACATAATTATCTTGGCATGTTGTTTAGTAAAATGTAAAGGAATTTGTTATTCTTTGTACAAGGGTCATCAAACTCTTTTGAGCATCTTGAGCATCCTGCAAGCAATAGGTAAGTACAATTCTTGGAGAGATGTTATGAAAATACCAAGCATTTTAGAAATTGCCGTGTGTCCATCTTCCTTGATTTTAGCATTTGAGTCTGATAGTTGTTAGTCCTCGTTATCTCTTGGTGACGCAGTGAACAATTTGATGAGCCGAAGGCCAATTCATAAGGCCTTTCTCGAGGTGCTGTTATGTTTTCTGGTACAAAAGGTAAGCAACTTGTGATTCAAGTTGAAGTCCAACAGCAAGGCGAAGAGAAGGCCACAACTTTCCCATCTTTCCTTAAAGTTGAAGTCCAACAGCAAGGCTTTGCATCGGGTGATTAATCAATGCAGCTGCTTGTATGAACCCTTTAAATCTTGTCATCGTTGATTATGCTCTTTCAATTTCATCTACTGCTTCAGGTTTTAAATCTTGAATGTTTATCGGGGGCAGAAACTCTGAGATGTATTGGGCGTGTTGATCTCACCTTAGCTGGCTCTTTTGCGGATATGATTTTGTTACCAAGTGTTGGAGAAGGGGGTGATCTTCGTGCTGATCTTCTTTTATTGACCTATCCTGGGCAACTGCATTTTTTCGATGACTCCTACCTTTCTACCTTGATTCTCAACGTGAGAGAAAACCATCTGTTTCTGATTTAGAGTTTCCTATAGTAATGCCAGCAAGAAATCCAATGCTGACTTCCGCAAGGCTTTATGAGTTACCAGAATGCTCATCAAAGGACCTCTCAAAGGTTGCATTCCTGCATGTCTCGTACCCTAGCTCACTTAATTCATGTTCTTTGACACTGTTGTATGTCCTTTTTGTATTTATGCAGATCAGTACAGTGGCCAAACCAGTGACTTCCATACATGGTATATCAGATTGGCCCTTGACTGGAGGTGTGCCCTGTCAATTATCAAATACTGAAGAGTGTAATTGGCTGAGTCTATATAGCTGGATATCAAGATGGATCTATGAGGATGTGAGATGCGACACACCCTCTCTTGTCTTCTATTTTTACATTGGAAGGACAGGTTAATTTCCTATTCTTATCTTCCATAATCTTATTCTAAAGTTACTGCAACATGCATCTTTCAAATTTAAGCTTTGAATTGCCAGGTGCAAGGTATTGAAGTGGCTGGTTTAACTGCATCAGTTTCATCTTTAGACTTGTTTGTTTTCACACTGAATTTGGCTGTTGGCAACGAAAGTGGTTTGGTCAGAAGAACATCTTTTCCTGAAAATTCTTCTGTTCGTCTGTATTAGATTGTTTTGAATGCATAAAGCCTCACCCCCTTTTTCGCTTGTCCAGGTGCTCATATATAATCTCAAGAGCGGGACAACTGACAAAAACTCTCACTTCATAACAGACTCTAAACACGAAGGTGATTTTGATATCGAGGTTTATTACAAACACCATTAGTGAGAAAACCAGTTTAAATTTGCAAACAACACATGCACAATGGATATCTTCGGAGTGATATGTAACTAGCAGAAATTCAAATGAAAACATGGACAACACTTAGTTTCAAAATGGAAGTCTGCTTTATTTACTTGCAGGATACATAATATTTATCCTTAGGATATCGGCCATTGTTTAATGATGACCCTTCAAATCTTCCTTGACACTGCGATAATATAATTTATCATGGGAACAATAGGAGTAAATTGATTTTCCTTGGATAGAGAATCCAAAATGTGAGCCTTCGCTTGTGGGAGTAGGTGTAGGAATTGGAACCTGAGTTTCTAGTGTGAAGCTGCAATTCCAATATGCTCTTCCAGATAGATTTATCTACTGAATGATGCTTGCAGGAAATTGGTAGGATTTGAGATGACCTTCTAAATCAATGCAACCATTCGCACTGATGTTGGCTAGTGTTGCATTGCTATTGGAAATGCGTAAATAGCAACCTCTTTGAGATCAGATAAAAACCGCTTGTCTGCAACCTAGGTGGAATTTCTAGTTGCAATAATGGCACATATTGCTTGGCAGTATAATAGACATAATTGTTCAAATGAGCTGAAGATTGATTGTTGTAGTCAGATGACTATATTCGCTAGTGAATTCACTGGATTTTTCTGGGCTACTCTGTACATTCTGAGAATTTCTTTTTATGGCATCTTTCCTGCAAGAGTTCAAATATAATAGACATAATTGTTCCAATTGCCATGTATGTTATAGGCAAGTGAAATATTTTGCTTAGTGAGATATAACATACATTTAGTTCAATATGATGTGCTGAAGACAGAATTTTAGTTTTCTTCAGATGGCAACATTTCAGTCTCTTCAGAGCAGTCAGCTAAGGACACTTCATCCAGGAAAGATGCTACTACTGAAGGCAAAGTTGCAAACGATGCATGTTCAGCGGGGAGATTGCTGGATTCACTTTTACTGCTTGCTATGAAGATTCCTTGCGCCTCTACTCCACAAAATCTGTGATTCAGGTCTCTTTCTATTTCTTTACTCCAGTCATTTGTCGTTCTTATGTTTTCAAGCAATCTAATTGTTAAACTCACATAGGGAAATCATAAAACTAGTCGTAAAGTTAAACATGCAAAGCCTTGCTGTTGGACTTCAACTTTAGATGGGAAACTTGTGGCAAAACTGCCTATCCACTTGAGAAGGTACATTTTGCTTGTCTCTATTCCTCTGCTTCAAAACTTTTTTTTTTCTAATGGCTCATTCTATATACCCTAAAGAAACAGGCGTGGCTAACTCTATGTTTATGAACACAAAATTGCAGGTGACCGTGGAGAGCCAGACCTATCACAAATCGACGTCTGACGCCTTGGGTTTTGACGGCAACGGTGGTTCTCTCCCTCCCACCCAAATCGACGCCCAACGCTTTGTGTTTAGACCGCGACGGTGGTTCTCTGACGTCGACCCTTTGAGTTTAGACCACGACGATGGTTCTGGCGTGAAAAAAAATGAAGAAATTGCATTTGTTTGATGGGAAGTTGCATAGGGATCCCTCTTCTATTCTTTTTCCTTGTTGAATGTCATAGTAGAGATAGAAATACTCGAAAAGTCTTGTTTCTATTTTAATGGGCAATACAACAGCTGTCTAAGATTTATGTTTGTGGAATATGGTGGGTGAATGCAAGTGCCTCGTTCGCTATTACTTGACCTAGTGGTGGCCACGGTTCGGAACGGGCCGGTTTCGGTTCGTGGCCACTACTGATGAATCGGAATTGGAATCGAAATCTTAAGGGCCGGTTTCGGTTCCGGTTCAAAATCGAAATGGAATCGGTCGGTTTCGGTTTTCAAATTTAATTTTTAAATAATGAATTATGAAATAATTTTTTTATGAAATTATGAAATAATAAATTATCAAATATAAATTGTAATCAAATTTGGGGGGAAAAAAAGGAAAGATGAAGGGGCTTGAACTTAATGAATTATCATTAAGCGCTTACGTATTTTCTTGGAATTGAAGAATCAAAGTCTATGTAGTTTTTTTACTTTTGATAATCTCATACTTATCCCATCGTCAATCGTCACTACCCGTTTTGCCGGTTCCGGTATCGGTATCGTGGCAGTGGTATCTCCATTATCGAAGAATTCGGCTTCATTGCTGCGATCCATCTCTTGTTGTCAATGTTGAGCCTTTGTTCAATCATCGACACAAGCTTGAGCCTCCATCGATTCCTAAGCTAATCTTGAACGTCAGTAATCCAAAATGTTGCCTCCAGTGCTAAATGCTTGTTCAACCGCAACTGTTAAACAAGGGGTTGTTAAAACCTGTCTTGCGATGAGAGCGAGAATTGAGAATTTGGTTGATTGTCTCTTCTACTACTCTAGAATTTTGAAATCTGTGCCGCCTTCGGATTTATTATCCACCAAAAGCGGGTTTACAAATCTTTTCTAACTCGGGAATGGAAGCAGTATTTGCCGCAGCATTATCAAAACCAACTGAAAAAATTTTATTAACAAAAAACTATTCTTCTAAAACTCGCTTAATTATTCTATAAATATTAATTGCCATATGCCTATCATCAAAAACTCGAAATGCAATAACTCTTTTTTGAATGTTCCAATCATCTCATATCCAATGACATGTAATACCCATATAAGAATAAGTTTGCTAAGGATCACTCCAAATGTCGCTACCTATATGCACACGTCCATTGAAATTCATAAAAAGTTTTCAAATCTTCTTTTTCTCTTTTATAAATATAAAAAAGTTGGCGTTTAAGCGTATTTCTCGAACAGATTTTGCTTATGGAGTACATGCAGTTTGTATAAAATGATTAAAACCAACTTTTTTACTAAAATTAAACGATAAACGTTCAACGGCATCAAATCGAGCTAATTCTTCTTTATAAACTTTTTCATTGTAACGAAATAAAGGAGAAGCGTTAGAATTGGCGTACCCGAAAATTTGTTGTTGGCTGGTGTCGATCCCTGCTTGCGTTGGATGTTTCGACTTCACATGCCGTTTAAATGTTCCATAGCCACCCCCACCTGTAAATTTGTATGTTGTCTCACAATATTTACATTTTATCTGATACTTGTTTCCGCCTAAATGTTCATTCGTGAAGTGTTCCCATATGTCGGATATACCATCCTGTTTCAACTCCTTTGTTGTTGACATTTCTTTGACACTGGTAGGAGGAGGATGTAGACTTTCTTGCGTTGGGACGTGCTCGACGTTGGGAATAATGTTGATATCATCAACATCGTCTCCCCAATATGCAAAATCACGAGGATCATGAGGATGATTGGATTCTCCTATCGAGCCCATCGGGCTCTTTCCTCTACCACTACCTCTGCTTCCACTTGCCATTTTTTGAGAGAATTGAGCGGAAAGCGAATTCAGAAAATTGACAGAGTCACAGATTTGAGAGAATTTATGAGAAAATGAAAAATGATATTTATAGAAATTAGAATAGATTTATTTAAAAACAATGAAATGGACCAAATGGTCGTTGCAAGGCAACGACCAACTTGATCGTTGCCGGTTCCGAACTAGAGGAACCACCGGTTCAGAATCGACCGAACCGCCAGTTTTCCACGCTGTTCAGAACCGGCCCGAAATCGCCGGTTCACAAAAATTGTAATCCAGAACCGGCGGGCTCGGTCAACTGGCTAATTTCGAGTTTGACTCGGGCCGGTTCGGGACCCAAACCAGCTCGTGGCCACCACTAGGTTGACCTTTCATGTGTAGTGATGAGGAATTTGTTCAATAAAAAGCATGTTAATATTTCCATGCCTTTCTTAAATCTGTACTTTTGAGCCGTTATTTCGCAAGTTTCATAGAACATCCACGTGAAGAGAAAATATTAGATGCTTTGGGAGTGCCAATGCATCTCGGAGGAAGACCACTCAGAGCTCGACACGTGACAAAGCAGAGCCTCAAATTGTTTAGGAAATATAACGTAAAATTAGAAATGCATTTTTTTTAGTATATAAAAAAAATGAAAGGGACATAAAAAAAGAACAGCAAAATTTTTTTCGAAAAAATCAAACAATCATTTCATTTGTGTTTCAACCTAAGTTTTTTAGTCGTTATTTCGCAACGAAGGGCGACCGTTGTCCATTCCGGTCTCATTCGTTATGTATCCGACCATTTTGCATGTTCGGTTATTCGAGTTCGCAATCTATTCTGATTGGTCCGCATATTTAATTTTTCTTCAGTAAATAGCCGTTTCAAATATTTGATTGATGTTTCTGTTTAACTTTTTTATTTTATGAATAAAGAGCCTCAAATTCTTTAGGAATATAACGTAGAATTAGAAACGCGTTTTTTTTTGTATATAAAAAAACGAAAGGGACATAAAAAAGAACAGCAAAAAAAATTTTCCGAAAAAACCAAACAATCATTTCATTTGTATTTCAACCTAATTTTTTTAGCATTTATTTCGCAACAGTGGGTGACCGATGTCCATTCCGGTCTCATTCGTTATGTATCCAACCATGTTGCATGTTCGGTTATTCGAGTTCGCAATCTATTCTGATTGGTTCGCATGTTTAATTTTTTGTCAGTAAATAGCCATTTCAAATATTTGACTGATGTTTCTGTTTAACTTTTTTATTTTATGAATAAAGAGCCTCAAATTCTTTAGGAATATAACGTAGAATTAGAAGCGCGTTTTTTTTTTGTATGTAAAAAAACGAAAGGGACAAAAAAAGAACAGCAATTTTTTTTTTTTTCAAAAAAACCAAACAATCATTTTATTTGTGTTTCAACCTAATTTTTTTAGCCGTTATTTCGCAACGGAGGGTGACTAATGTCCATTCCGGTCTCATTCATTATGTATCCGACCACGTTGCATGTTCGGTTATTCGAGTTCGCAATCTATTCTAATTAGTCCGCACGTTTAATTTTTTGTCAGGAAATAGCCGTTTCAAATATTTGACTGATGTTTCTGTTTAACTTTTTTATTTTATGAATAAAGAGCCTCAAATTCTTTAGGAAATATAACGTAGAATTAGAAACACGTTTTTTTTAGTATATATAAAAAACGAAAGGGACATAAAAAAAGAACAGCAAAAAAAATTTCCGAAAAAACCAAACCGTCATTTCATTTGTCTGTCAACCTAATTTTTCCTCTCAGCAAGTTCTACAATATTTGCTAATGAAAAGAAACCACAGATCAGAATAAAATTGTAAGCCTTCCATATCTGTCATCTGGAAGGTTGCAGAAGATGTAGTCGAAGCAGCTGTCTGAGCAGTCATAGCAGCAGGAACAACTGCATCCCAAGATCAACCATAAAGAACCTGTCGCTCGCATCACATCTATGCTCATCGCACACCACATTTTGAATGTTCGTCACTCAAACTAGCAAACTTACAAGTTCCAACTATCTACTTTTTCAAGACAAGTAGTCATACTAAAACAACCAATAAAACACAAACTAACAAAAAAATGCCTATTAAATGGTGCATATCATGCCTAAATCTCTGCACCTTCTCATCAATCTTCTCATCAATCTTCTTGAGTTTGTCTTTCATATGCTGAAGCAAATACTCAATATTTCTCTTGTTGCCTTCAAGTACCGTAGGCGGAACCTTCGTGATAGGATGACGCACATCACTCGTAGGCAAACACCAATAAAAGAAGTCACATGTTCTACCCACATAATGATAGTAGAGCCTGTCTTTATTTTTTGTTGATTTCGATATTTTCACGGCAGCACGCTTATCACACTCACACCTTTTATTTTGGAAAGTCAATCCACTCCAAGTAGTCTCATTCACACCGGATGAAGACATCATATTTGCAAGACAACACCTTTTTTTTTTTTTTTTCTTCGGAGAATCAGTTTGACAATATGATAATACAAGTACAACTAATGCAAATAAGATGACATGGAGTAAGCAAAGATAATCATGTTCCGGAATTTCGAAGAATCAGTTTTGCAATTAAAGTTTCTTAAAGTACTATAGGAATCCTGCAAAAGAGTGCTAGCAATGCGGGCAGCTGCACCGGCAATGGCAACTGGAGAGAGCCAAGAGAGGGACAACATTCAGACTACATAATTGCACCTTGGGACCTTCATTCTGCTTCCACCGTTCTTGTGCAGATGTCATTGATCGTTTGACACAGTCAAATGTTCCAAGCTCAATTGCCTGGGTAGGAACAATGCAGAGCATATTGATTTTATTGCCAGCCCAAAGTCCCAACCAATTCGGTATAACACAGGCAGCACCAAGCACTTGCTTTCACTCCGAATAAGAAAAATTGCAACGACTATGCACTCCATGATAGCGTCGGCAGAAACATACATCTATCAAACAAATTACCCTAAATCATGCTAATTAATAACTCAATAAGCAGAATATAAGAACATGTGTTATTTTAGATCTAACAAGGCACGGAACAATTGTGCCGATGACCAATATATCACAACACATATGAGTTATTTCAGATCTAACAAATAAAAATAAGATACCCCAATTTCATAAATTGGAAGTCAACTAAAAACGGTAATGGAAATTTCGGATGCGAGCATGCTCTAGAGGGTAAATGGCTTTGTGTTTCCTAGTCCGAACAATGGTCTTTACAAAACTCTCACCAGCTTCAGTCGAGGAGCGAGCTAATACTGCTTTTGCATCCCACAGTAACGAAAACCTATAAGATGCACTGAGATTTAGTCCAAGCCAACATTGTTATGATATAGTTAGAGCTTTACAATAAAAAGTACCGAAAACAAAAACCTAATCTTCCATGGACTAGAGGAATTTACCAGAGTGGGAGGGGGACAAGGATGGCAAGGACGAGGGATGGAGAAGGAGAGATGTGTCAGATGTATGCCATAAAGCTACCATGTTATAGTTATATGTTAGGGATTTCTATTGTATTTTCAATTTCTTATTAAATTAATGGCAAATACGTGTTTATTCATTTGTCCAATTATTTATATGAATAAATTCCATAAGGTCAGTTGTGATTGAACCTATTCTTGAGACGTTGAGAATATGTGTGACGGGTTCACAGTTAGACTGAATCTTTAAACTGTTCCCGGTCGATGGATCATTGAATGGATATTAATGATCATGTTGAGACAGGTGTGTTCTTAACTTCACCATTAAGTATTGGATACTTAAGGGAATGACGAGTCACAAGTTATTGGGTATTGCGATGCCCGAGTTAGAACACAAGTGCTTGTACCAGACAAGTTCACTGAACGTGACATGCATTGAACGATTAGCAATATGGAAGCTTTTAGCGTGGTCAATGTCTAATTGTTCATGCTCTGTGGTCTTGTGTAAATAATCCTTAGACCTAAGGCACAGTGTTGACTTGTGTGTTGGATGGCTATGGTTCACAAGTGCGCATATTGGCGGTTCGTCGATCCGTCTCTGTACTTGATGGTTATAGTTCATGCACATACAAAGTCACACGTGTGCGTAAAATGGAATCTGTCTCCTTATTACATGCAAGGTATGATGTCCTATGCGATCTAATTATGGCAATGCATTGAAATCCTCGACCGGGGTTGTAACCGAGAATGAAATGTTCATGTCTCGTATAAATGCATATCGATTAGATTTGTGCATATGATCGAATTGGTGACTTGACAAATATTCCATGGTTTTTGTTCGATCGGGATATAGTAAGACAGAGGGATTGAATTACACTGTAGCCAAAGTTGATGTGTTCATTATGTTCTTAATGCATTCACACTATCTGGGTAGCCATGACATATTGCTAGATGTCACTCATGACTTGTGGGACCTAGACGTTGATCGGGACAATCAATTCTCTTGAAAGTACTAATGTGTTAGTGCATGTCTTACTGCCAGCTCAATGATGAACCTATGGATGTCACATACCTTAACTAATACATGATGACGTTGAACGTGAAAGATGATATTGCAAATATGTTTGCAATAACGGCTATCGAATTAAGTCGGTATGAAATTAAATTAAATGTGATTTTATTTTATTTTATTTTTGGTCGTAGGCTTGTGTGTATATGATGCACAAGTACGCTCAAGGTGGACGTATATTAATATGTCCATATTGCACATATGCTAATTGTATACCCTTTTGTTTTTATAATAATAGTAATCATCATTATTATTATAAAACTAAAAAAAAAAGAGAGTTACGGTTAGACATGGTCAGCAACCGTTGCTGACCATGTGCATAGGTCAGCAACGGTTGCAGACCTGTGCAAGTGTGTGCCCACGATTAGCAAATTGCTGATCGTGTGCTCGTGTGACACGATCGGCAAAATGTTGATCGTGCGACACTCATTAAGATGAATGAATGGAAAAGTTCTCTCTTAGAAAAGAGTGTGCCATTTTTTTCAGAGCATGAGAACTGTGAGGAAGTGCGAGAGTGAACAAAAAAATTCTCTCTCACTTTTGTATTTGCGGTGACCAAAAGATTAATAGCCCGGAGAGTTATCTTCACAAGATTGCTAGCACAATCAAGTGTGGTGTTTATCCACGTCGTCATTCTCCCATTCGTCGTACGATTGGTGGTGTGTCTGAACTAGAGGTCCGACGCTTGTGGGACTCGAATTGAAGAATATCTGAGCCAATTCTTTTAAAGCACGCTTCAAGAGGTAATTCGTTTAATCCCCTTCGTGTAATTTGATTTTTGATTGAAATGCACGAACTACGCCTCTGGAGATACTTGTATGGGTTTTTATTTCCGCTGCGTTTATATGTTGCGGCGATTTGGCGCCGGCTGTTCAGCTCTGTCTGCTAGGTCGTGAGTCGATTTGAGAGCGAGATGTGAGACAAGGGAGGGGGAGCAAAGCAAGGGCTTCTCGATGGCGAGTTGGGAGGGACGGAGATGGAGAAGGAGAGATGAGCGGGGATTTGGCGACGGCTGAGGCAGAGGCGGCAGACGAGAGAGAGAGAGAGAGAGGAGCATGAAGAGTGAAGAGAGAGGAAAGAGAGCGCGTCCGCGCAAGAAGACGGGAGGGAGAGAGAGACCGTGAGTGGAGGCCGAGGCCGAGGTGGCGGTGACATTTGGGAAGGAGAGACGGCGTCGTAGGCGACGGCGACGGCGACGGCAGAGGCGTTCGTCGGACCTCTCTGCTAGGGCGGCGGACAGACCTGCAGGCCTCCTAGGACGGATGAGACGATGGTGAAGGTGGAGGTGTTCGTCGGACCTGCTAGGGCGTCGTCGATTTGAGAGAGAGACGGAAGGCGTCGTCAAAAGAAAGAGGATCGAGATATGGGGGAGAGAGAGAAAAGGGTTCTTCGTCTTGCGTTGTCTCTCGTGAGATAGGAGAGAGAGAGAGAGAGAGAGGGTCGAGATCGTGCAGAGAGATTTCCCGCGCGTTTGAAAAAAAATTGAGAAGTGGGGCCCACTTGACACGTGTCACCCAATGACTGGTGAGCTGGACCACGTCAGCTCTATCAAGTCTGTATGCAATATTTTCTCCAAAGGAGCTTCTCAACTAACGGAGTACTAATCAAAGAGGTACGCCACAGATATCATTCTGTGTTATTTCGAGTATAGCCAAAACATTCTCTCTCTCTCTCTCTCTCTCACAGTAGAGTTGTGGTTCCCCTGGACTATCAATTTATCAGTTGAGGATCGAAATGCCCATTTGAATGGGCAGGGTCGCTTTGTTTTCTCAGGTTTGAGGTTGGTTGGTGTCTGAAGCTCGTGTAGTCCGGATACCTTGATCATTTTTCCCAATAATTAATGGGTACCCACTTGATTTATGGATCATGTGGTTAATAGAATCAATCATAGTGTAGGAATTGTATGGAAAGTTATGTTTTTTTTTTTCTTCTCTTTTTGTTCTGTTGATCCAATGTTGGTCGACAGTTTTTTTTATATGCGATTGGCTTGGTCTATTTGGAGTATTGAAAGCTCTTAAAGCCTTTGTCTGACATCTAAAGTTTGGCCCGAATGTTGTTAATATTCGTCTGACAAACTTTTGGGTATTTCTCGATTTTCTCTTGGTTTCCAATGACACCGCCTCACGATTGCTCTCTCCAAGTCCAGCTTGATTTGGAAAATGTTACGATGATCCGGTGCGATCAACTTGATCAAAGCTTTAGAGTGGTGACTGTCGAATAGAACCAATGATGGGTCTGGTAACTCGCGTGCCCGCAGGCCTAGTCCTAGCCGCAAGAGCCCGGAGGCATTTTTGGACAGGCTTGGACAAGGGTATATAGTGAGAAATAAATGATTCGATGGCACAAATTGCACGAGTTAGGATCAATTGCACCGATCAAATGGACTCGATTGAAAAGTAAAATGCAAGTTAAACGGACTATTTGACTTTTCCCTTTTTTCAATCATGGGCAGGCATGAGAGTTTTTTGGCTCGATGTCAGACTTAGCCTGCCCAGACCAAGCCCGATTCACTTCGTGTTGTGGTTGAAATCATGGATTAAAACTGGCTTATGGTTACGCTTGATTCTATGCACAGACCAAGGCCGAGCATGGCAGAAACCAAGAAGATGAGTTTGAAGCTTGTTGTTGACAAGAGAAACCAGATCGTCCTCTTTGCCGAAGCCAGAAAGTGCTCCAGTTGGAACTATTGTGAGTCTTCTCGCCAAAGCAGGCGTGGCGGGTGGCTTGTGCAATCTTTATGCGAGTGTCGAGAATCTCAGCGACGCATACATCGAACTTAGAGAGAAAGAGGCTCTGTTGAATCCCAAAGCACGAAGCTCCGGTCCAGAAGTTATGCGCTTATTGTTGCCCGAAGGTCCGCCTTCAGCGCCATTAAACTACTACATTTGCCCTCCGTTGATATCGAAATTTTGATTTTTTTCTTAAATCATTTATCTTGCATAAAATGAGAATTAATTTTAGTTCTTGCTAATTTTTTTTAAAATTAGTTTCAAAGCATAGCACATTTAATTTTCCTATTCATGCATTACATTTGGACCAGCGGCAGTAAATTGAGCTTGAATTGATGAGCGACGGACCCAGGCCTCCTTAAAAATTCGGCAAAATCATGAAGGTAGTGCCGAAAATTAAAAAGGTTTTTGGAACTATTTTCAAATTTAATTTGGTCCATTTTTGCTCATTTAAATATTAAGGAATTTAATAAATTATCCATTTAATTAATTAAAGTCCAATTTGAGCCCAAAATTGCACGATATGTCACACCCCAAATCCCCGGGCACGCGACAACCCTACCAAACACCACAGGTCATTAAGGACGACGTCCCAGAAACGTCATCGACCCATTCATTTTTATTTTGCAATTAAGCGCACGCGGAACGTTCTGTAACCCCAGATAGAAATATAAGCAATAGGGACAGTCAGTAGGAGACAACAACCAACAACAGCAAAAGACCAATTTATATATATATAATGTTAACCCAGGGAAGCAAGAACATCTACAAACCCACTCTTCAGGGCTGCTTCCTAAGACCACCAAAAAGATACCGAGTCAGGGCTAAGGGTTAACTCTACTTCCAAAAGCCTCAACCAAAAGGGGAGTTTCCACTTCCACGCTCACTCAGAAGCAATGGTAACAGGGCGGAGTCTTAGGGTCCACTTTGTCCGGGTCGGGCTCAGGGTCCACCACCTCCCCGTCTAGGGTATCGATATCCATCGAGTCCCACATTCGGATAACCAGGGTCGCAGTCGGGGGTCTCTCAAACCCTCGAATTGGCCCGTCGAGAGCATCATCGTTGCGGACAAACCAGACCTTGAAACGATGAGGCACTAAGTGCTCCATCCCTTCCTCGACCTAGAGAGTCGTCACGTGACGCTCCTAAACACGATCCGAATATAGGACCGGATGGTATATGATATCAAAAGACTGGTCCAGTGGCACACCGAATCTCACCGGACGAACCTCCATACTAAGGACCTGAAAAGCAGTTAACAACGACAAATAAGATATAAAATCTCCGTGAGTCAACGCTTAAGTTCGAGCAGGGCAATGATTCACTCAGGCGACCTAACCATGCAATACAAAGCGATGACAGATCAATAGCGTGCGATTCACACCACGCTCTAGCTACCAAATAGTTAGGCATAACTCAACAGCCAATCACCAGTCACATGCAAGGTTACCTTGCCTTGGCCCACACAATAGTAACCACATGGCATTCAATCACATACAGACCAAAGCACACAACCAGAACACTCATCCACAGCTCATGCACAATGCAACACGCGTGTTCTAGTTATTAACGCGAGAGATACTTCACTCCCGACCACAGCACAGCCCGATCACTAGTGCTCTTCTAGCAGGATCGAACGTTTTCCCACTCCATCCAGTGACGGCAACCGATAGCCCCTCAAGAACCCCAAGGCGGATATACCAGTCTTTCCGGTAAGGAACTTCGATCCGTCACAAGCTGCGATTGGTATCCGATCAGCCGTGTTGTTCCGGCCCAACCGGTCCGGACTGTCAAGCAACCGATAAGTTGTGTGATTTCGACCCAGCCGACACAGACATATCAAGCGACAAACCCAAGTCATCAAGGGTACCGCCAACATCCCCAATTACGTTAGGGTGACGCTCAACCATCGTGTGACCACACAAACACACCAAGCAACCAAGCCAGTTTATATCTTCGCATTTAGTCCAACGCAATCACATTCATAATCATGCTTAAAATTTCGCTAGCAGCCATTTTTATGCTCAAAGGATGCAGTTGGTCATGCGAATATTCAATTCGAGTTAAGCATTATATTTCGACTTAGGTAATCACTCAGCAGGTTCACGCAATTAAACACCAAAGTCAATCAGCAATCAACCAATCAACATCCGATAACAGTTAATTAATAGCATATAAATACCTCAACTTTGACTATTTATCTCCATAACAGTTAACTAATCAGACGATAGCTAATTAACCCAGCTTTAGCTAAATAACCGATTGCGATCACCGAAGGTAACAACAGTTAATCTATTCTAACCAGGTAACTATTTAATTTAACCACGGTAACTAACTAAACTACAATTAACTTAATTAATCTACCCCTAAGCGAAATTAACGACCTAATTAGAGATTAGGAGTTAACTCATAACAACGGCCGACGACAACGGTAGGGGGCGGCAGTGACGGGCGGCGGCGGCGACGGGTGGCGGCATGGTTACGGGTCGGCTCGGGACGACGGCGAACAGCGGTGGTGGCTCACAACGCGGGCGACACAGTAAGCTTAGCGACAAACGGTGACGGGCGGAGGTGGCGGAGGGGGGGTTGGTCGCGCAAGAGGGAGAGGGTCAGAGAGATGAAGGTTGGGGGAGAGAGAGAGAGGGGAGAGAGAGAAAGAAGAGGGAAAAGTAAGAGAGAGAGAGAGAGGGGTGGGTGAGATTGGATGGGTAATTAAATGAGGTGGGGCCCACGATCAAGTCAAATTAATGGTTTCTACCTTATATGCATAATATCTGAAGGTGGTTTGGTAATTTGGTAATTCGGGACTGGTTGGTCATTTGGCACAAACGACTGAAGGTATTTTTGATCAGGGTTAGGCTCGGGCGTGAAGGGTCTCGAAGCTAGGTTCTACGGCAAGACTAAACAAGCTCGATTCTACAGACCTATGCTTTAGGGTCTTCCAAATCCCTCCCAAATCAAACGAAATCGCGTCCGATAATTGTCCCTTAAACCTAAAAAAATCACTATTATTTATTTTACAAACCTTGAAATTTCGGGACGTCCAAACTCTTCCCTCCTTAGGAAATTTTGTCCCCGAAATTAAACCATTACACAACTTCAAAAAGAAAAGGTTACTAACACTTCATAGCCTCCTCGCTTTCCCATGTTGCTCCTTCCGTTCCATGATGTTGCCAGATCACCTTAACTAAAGGAATCGTCTTATTCCGCAGCACTTGTTCTTTCCTATTCTCAATCCTCACCGGATGTTCCACGTATGATACACGCTCATCCACTTCAATCTCTTCAAAACTCAACACGTGAGCTGGATCAGGCTCATACTTCCTCAACATCGACATAAGGAAAACTTCATGCACTTGAGCAAGTCTCGGTAGCAACGCGAGACGATAAGCCAAATTTTCGGTCCGCTCCAAAATCTCAAACGGTCCAACATACCTCGGATTTAACTTCCATTTCTTGCCAAAACGAGATGTCCCTCGCATAGGCGACACCTTCAAAAAAATGTGATCACCCACTTGAAAATGGAATTCCACTGAAAATAGACATCCACTGAAAATTAAAGTACATTGAAAATGGACATCAATGCTGCTGGAACAGAAGATTCTCCAAGCAAGACTGCCTCAGATCTTCCACTGTAGGACACTCCAATTTCTTCATTTGGGAGACAAGCTAGAACTCAGGGGGAGTCTGCCAATGCTGGTATTCCAGTTGATCAAGGCTAGGTACGCATCTCTTCACGCGGAAGTCGATGAAGTAAAGGACAAAATGGATTTTGAACTTCAGAAACTGAGGAGAGATAGGACCTTAGATGCAAACTTTGCTGCTCTACAAATGGAGCACATGGATAGGGAGCTGTTCAATCTCAAAACTACATTTGATCTGAAGATGGAACGGCTATTAAAATTTGCCTTGGTCCAACTCCCTTCAGAATTTGTCCCACCATCCACTCAAACCCCTTGAAGCTCTACTCCAGCCCCAAACTCTCCCATTCATCTCCCTCTAGGTGATAACGCTAGCCTCTACACTTGAAACCTTTCTCCAACTAGATAATGCCTCCAAATCTTAAGAGTAAAGGCGATCGCTGCTAACTCCAAATCATGCGTCGAGTAGTTCAACTCATGTGGCCTCAACTGACGAGATGCGTACGCAACCACTCTCCCATGTTGCAGAAGAACGCAGCCTAATCCCTTAAAAGACGCATCACTGTAAATCTCATAACCTCTGGGACCAAACGGTATCGTCAAAATAGGAGCCGTAGTTAGCTTGTGCTTAAGCTCTTGAAAGCTACGCTCGCACTTGTCCGTCCACTCAAATCTCTCATCCTTCTTTAACAGTCGCGTCAACGGCATAGCTATCGCAGAGAATCTTTCCACAAAACGCCTGTAATAGCCTGCCAATCCTAAGAAACTTCAAACTTATGTCACTATTGTCGGCCTCGGCCAATCCATGACAGCTTCAATCTTGGCTAGATCCACAGACATCCCTTCTCCAAAAATCACATGACCTAGGAAAGCTACACAAGTCAACCAAAACTCGCACTTGCTGAACTTGGCAAACAACTGATGCTCCCGAAGAGTTTGCAATACCGTTCTCAGATGTTGCTCATGATCCTCAAAACTCCTTGAGTACACCAGGATATCGTTAATAAACACGATGACGAAACTATCCAAATACTCCTTGAACACTCTGTTCATCAAATCTATAAAAGCAGCAAGGGCATTTGTTAGACCAAATGGCATTACAGTAAACTCATAGTGACCATAGTGCATCCTAAAATCCGTCTTCGGTACATCCTCCTTCTTAATCCTCAACTTATGATATCTCGTCCATAGATCGATCTTGAAAAATACCGAAGCTCCTTAAAGTTGATCAAACGAATCGTCAATCCTCGACAGTGGATACTTGTTCTCGACTGTCACCTAATTGAGCTGCCGGTATTCAATGCACAGACGCAACGATCTATCCTTCTTCCTCACAAACAACACAGGCGCTCCCTACGGAGACGCGCTAGGACGAATAAATCCTTTGTCCAGCAACTCTTGCATCTGCACCTTCAACTCCTTAAGCTCCGACAACGCCATCTGATATGGTGCTTTGGAGATCGGCTCTGTTCCGGGGGCTAACTCAACCACAAACTCTATTCCCTTTCTGGTGGCAACTCAGGCAACTCTTGCGGAAAAACATTGGGAAACTCGCACATCATAGCGATATCCTCTATCCTTGATTCCTCAACCGACATGTTAACCATAGTTGCCAAATATCCTTGATAGCTACCATCCAACAACCGAGTCGTTTCCAGCGACAAAACTAAGGCGATCGAGGTTCCTCCTCGATTTTCAATGAACTCAAAACTAATCTCATCCAATGGGTTAAACAGAATGATCTTACGATGGCAATCCATCACAGCCTTTTGCTCAGTGAGCCAGTCCACACCAACAATAACATCAAAGTTAAACATTGCCAGCACAATCAAATCTATCCTTCCCTCGCGACCATCTACAACCAACTTACAGCCAGGACAACCTATCGCGGACACTACACTATCTTTAAGTGGCGTAGAAATCTTAAAGACCGTTCCTAATGGTTTCGGGCCCAACCCAGCTAACTTAACAAATTTCTCAGCTACAAACAAATGCGAAGCGCTAGGATCAAACAAAGCATAAACTATATGATCGTGCAAGAAGACCGTACCTGTAACGATCGGCGAGTCCTTTGCCTCTTCCCGGGTGACAACATACACCCTTCCTTGCACTAGGGGCCGGTTCTGATGATTCAGCGGAACATTCCCTCGTAGCTATCCTCCCTACGGACATGGCACCTGCCTTCCCATTTGTCTCTACGGGTAATCCCTCACTAGCCATCCTCGGCGCGTACTTGGACAACTCGAAAAACTTCGCCTCGTATTGGTCCACTAACATCTGATTCTGGCGAAGGCGTAGGAACTCCGCCAACTTCTGCTCTCGCTCGCAGTTCGAGAAATACTTTTCGTTAAAAACCTCCACGAAGGTATCCCGCACTAGGATTGTACCTTCGGGAAAGATCCTTCCCCGCGTGGCTTCCCACCACGTGCTAACGTTACCCTACAGTTGGTAAATAGCCAGCGCCACCTTCTCTTTCTTAGAACACCTCAGTTAGGCGAAAACCTTCTCCAATTCCTTGATCCAAGCGGTCGTGGCCTCTAGATCACTTACTCCTGACAACTTCGACGGTTTAAGCTTCAAGAACTGCTCCACCAACTTATGCGTCTGCGGCCTACTATTCCTGTTTCTAGCCAACGGGTTTTCTTGGGGGCGGCAACAGCAGCAGCGGCCTGGTTTCTCACTTGCTGCCCCATGAGATCTCTTAAGGCTTCCAACGCTTGCAGGATCCCGTCCACTCTAGGATCCTCCTGAGCTGCCCTTCCTCTAGGCCTACCTCTCGGATTACTGTCGCCCATCTTGCAGGATCTTACGGACTCCTGCTCACCCAAAGGCAATACATAATGAGAACTTAGGGCTACAACATAAAAATCGAACAATAATCACATGCACGGGGTTTTAATCCTACTAACTATCCCAAAACCCAGCACACATTATCACTCCAGGCCATGACCAAGCAGTTCAGGCTGACCATGCTGTGATACCACCTCGGGCGGGGATGTCACGCCCCGATCCTCAGGCGCGCGACAATACCAAACACTTCTGGTCATTAAGGATGACATCTCAGGCACGTATCGATCTATTCATTTTATCTTGCAATTAGGCGCACGCGGAACGTTCGACCACCCCAGACATCAACATAAGCAACTTGGACAGTCAGCAGGAAAATAACAACCAATAATAGCAAAAGATCATTTTATTTATATATTGTTAACCTAGGGAAGCAAGAACATCTACAAGCTCACTCTTCAGGGCTGATTCCTAAGACCACCAAAAAGATACCGGGTCAGAGCTAGGGGTTAACTCTACTTCTTAAAGCTCCATCCAAAAGGAATCTCCACCACCTCGCTCGCTCAGAAGCAATGGTAACCGGGCGGAGTGTTAGGGTCCTCCTCGTTTGGGTCGGGCTTAGGGTCTACCACGTCCTCGTTTGGGGTATCGATATCCATCGGGTCCCACGTTCAGATAACTAGGGCTGCAGTCGGGGGTCCCTCAAACCCCCGAATGGGCCCGTAGAGAGCATCACCGTGGCGGACATTCCAGGCCTTGAAGCGATGAGGCACTAAGTGCTCCATCCCTTCCTCAACCCAGAGAGTTGTCACATGACCCTCCCAAACACGATCCGAATCTAGGACCGGATGATATGTGATATCAAAAGACTGGTCGAGTGGCACCCCAAACCTCACTGGACGAACCTCCATACTAAGGATTTGAAAAGCAGTTAACAACGACAAATGAGATATAAAATCTCAGTGAGTCAAGTCCGAGCAGGGCATTGATTCACTCAGGAAATTTAACCATGCAATATAAAGTGATGACAGATCAATAGTGTGCGATTCACGCCATGCTCTAGCTACCAAACAGTTAAGCATAACTCAACAGCCAATCACTAATCATATGCAAGCTTACCCCGCCTTGGCCCACACTGCAGTAAACACATGGTATTCAATCTTATACAGGCCAAAGCACACAACCAGAACACTCATCCATAGCTCATGCACAATGCAACACGCGTGTTCTAGTTATTAACGTGAGAGATACTCCACTCTCGACCACAGCACAACCCGACCGCTAGTGCTCTTCCTGCAAGACCGGGCGTCGTCTCGTTCCATCCAGCAACGGCAACCGATAGCCCCTTAGGACCCCAAGGCAGACATACTAGGCTTTTCGGTAAGGAATTTCGATTCGTCACAAGCTGCGACCGGCATCCGATCAGCCGTGTTGTTTCGGGCTAGCCAGCACGGACTGTCAGGCAACCGATAAGCCATGTGATTTCGACCCAGTCAGGACGGACATATCAGGCGACGAACCCAAGCCATCAAGGGTACCGCCAACGTCCCCAGTTACATTAGGGTGACGCTTAACCATCGTGTGACCACACAAACACGCTAGGCAACCAAGCCAGTTTATATCTTCGCATTTAGTCCAATGCAATCACATTTATAATCATGCTTAAAATCTGGCTAGCATCCATTTTCATGCTCAAAGGATGCAGTTGGTCATGCGAATATTCAATTCTAGTTAAGCATGATATTCCGACTTAGGTGATCACTCAGTAGGTTCACGCAATTAAACACCCATGTCAATCAGCACTCAACCAATTAGCATCCGATAATAGTTAATTAATAGCAGATAAATACCCGACGTTGACTATTTATCTCCACAACAGTTAACTAATCAGATGATAGCTAATTAACCTAGCTTCAACTAAATAACCGATCACGATCACCCAAGGTAACTATAGTTAATCTATTCTAACCAAGTAACTATTTAATCTAACCACGGTAACTAACTAAACTACAATTAACTTAATTAATCTACCCCTAAGGAAATTAACGACCTAATCAGAGATTAGGAGTTAACTCACAACAACGGCCGGCGACGATGGTGGCGGCAATGGCGGGCGGCGCCGACGGGCGGCGGCATGGCTACGGGTCGGCTTGGGACGACGGCGAACAGCGATGGCAGCTCATGGCACAGGCGGCACGGTGAGCCTAGCGGCAAACGGCGATAAGCGAAGGTGGTAGGGGTTGGTCACGCAAGAGGGAGAGGGCGAGAGAGATGAGGATTGGCCAAGGGAGGGGGAGAGAGAGAGAGAAAGAAGAGGGAAAAGTAAGAGAGAAGTACACCGCGAGTACCATGAATTATGTGAATTTCAGCTAGCCCATCATATACCCTATATGGCCGAAAATTTGAAGTGTTTTAAGCAATTAGGACTCTTGAAAATCTAAATTTCTAAGAGTTTTAAGTAATTAGGACTCTTAAAAATTAGAATTTCTAATCCTATGGTTAAAAACTAATCGGGATAAGTACACCGCGAGTGCCATAATTTTTTTTTTCGTTCACTTGAGTCTATTTCCGACAAATCGTCTGACGTGGGCTTTTTATTATTATTTTATTTATTTTTCAGTGACACGTGGATTTTTTTAATATTTTTTTTTATATTTTTTGGAATTTTTTGGAATTTTTTTTGATATTTTTATTTTTATTTTATTTATTTAACATTTTCTGAGAAAATAAAAAAAAAAAGCTTCAATCCCCCTTGGCTGGCGAGGTCATCGGCGACCCTCGCCGGCCAAGAGGGGAAAACAAAAAAAAAGCAAAACAAAAAGAAAATTTTCAAAATAACTAAAAAACTAAAATAAAAATCCACGTGTACATTAAAAAATTCAAAAAAATTGCTCCGGCGATGCCACGTCAAATTTTCCGGCGTCCACGTAGGATTTCTGATGGGGCAAATCGGCGATGGTACTTAGGTGATCATTTTTTCAAATTTGTGGCACTCAAGTGAGCGAAAAAAAAGTTATGGCACTCAAGTGAATGCCGTACACAAGTTATGGCACTCGCGGTGTACTTATGCCAAACTAATCCTATACTCGGAGCTTAATCCTACAGTCATGAATAAGTCCTACTTCTACTAGGACTCACCTTAAGTCTATATAAGCTAACTTAGACTTAGGGTTTAAGGACGGTTATTCTTGCATTCTAACTCAGAATTTTCAGAGCAAAGGTTAGAGAGACATCAAGGAGTTCGAGTGCCTTCCTCCCTTGGGTTGAGACACTCCTCCAAACTGCTGGTGCAGCCCTCTCCTCCGCGCTCCATCAGCAGCCCCGACGTCGTCCGTGAGCCACCATCCGAAGTTGTCCACGAGCCACCGTCGTCCAGCTCAGCCCCGGTGTCCCGAAGCTCCCCCGTGCGCCACCGTCGTCCAGCTCAGCTCTGCGCGCCATCAGCTCGCCCGTGCACCACCGCCGTCCATCAGCAGCCCCGGTGTCCTACAGCTCGCCCGTGCGCCACCGTCCCTGCTATCCCGAGCTTCCTAGCCACTGATCAGCCTTTATTCAGAGATTGATCAGCCCGAGTTCACTCACGTTTGAGTCCAAATCTTTGCTGCAGGTTTTAGGTCGTTTGATACGCCGTTTGAGGACTGTTTCTGCTGCTGTTTTGAGCTAAATTTGCTTCTGTCCCAAGTTCAAAACAACACTGTTTTAGGCGTTTCTCATTGGCAAATTTGACGCAATATTTGCTCGGCTTTCATAGGTAATTTTCTCGTCTTTTGGCTGCAAACATGTAATCGATTTGATTGAAATTTGCATATGTTCATCTATTTTGCTCAAATCGCCATGTCTTTGGAACTCCAGTTCGCAATTATGAATTTTTGGTAAGCAAGCATTGGTGCCCAAGTTTTCTCTATCAAAAGAACAATTTTTGAGATTCATCATAAATTCTTGATTTTTATCATAAAGAAAATTTTCGGAAAAGGTGTTGCTTGTCTTGAATTGATTCACGTTTTTTCTAAATAAAAAACCTAATCCGAATTAGGAAAACTTCTTTCCTAAAAGGTAACGTTTTCCCTAATAGGACAAGTCCTATCGGTGATATTCGGATACGATCCTCTAGTTTAGTAGAAAATAGGAAATTAGTCGACCAAATCTATGATCATTTAAATTCAGTCTGCTAATTTCGATTAAGCCAACTTGGATTAGGAGTGTGATTTTTTTGAAAAAATAAAGTGGATATTCATGGATGATCTCATTTGTTTGCTTTCCTTATCTTGTTGGAATTTTCGGACCTTTGATATATATCTTCTTGATTGAATTCCATATTTGATAAAAATCCTAAAAATTTGGTAAGATACGATTTCTTATAAACCTTATCTAATTAAAATTTAGGAAGATAGGATTTTTTTAGGAATCCTATCTCATAAATGGCATGGAATGAAATCAAGAAAATTAAATCATTGATTGATATCCCTTAATTGCCGAAAATTCAAAGAAAAACATTAAAAAAAAATCATCTCATGTTTGCATATCATAATTTCGGCTATATCATGTTTCCATTGCATATTTTCGCATATCTCATGTCTTCATGTGTCATGTTTACATCTCGTGTTTCATATCTCATGTTTTCACCTTGCATCTCATGCTCATATGCCCTGTTTGCATCTCATGTTTGCGCGTCATTTTTTTTATGTTGCATATTTGCACGTCATACTTTGCCATGTCATGTCATATAGTTTTACCACATCATTCGCATGTCATATAGTTTTACCACATCATTCGCATGTCATGTAGGACCATGCTTAGGCTCGCCCAACTTAGATTAATTTGCATGTCATTTAGGCTAGATATGTAATGTGCATTTTGCATCTCATATACTTTTCACATTATAGGAAAGGTTAGTTGCATAATTACTTGTCATGTCATGCATGTTTTAATTGACTAGTTAATTTTCGTATATAGGGCAATGATGTTCACCTTGTGTGTTTTGCTTTGCAAATTTGGCATATGTTCGTTCATAATGTCATTTAGTATAGTTTGCATATTATAGAAGTCTTGTGATTCACACGTCATTCATATTGCATTCATTAAAAAGAAAATCCAAAAAAAAAAAAAAGCTCCATTCTCCGAACCTTAAGTCAATTCAATTTAAGTTGCCAAACTTAGGATTTTTCATGAAGTTTAAGGTATCGAAATGACATTAATTTTAACTAATTAATGTAACCAAGTCTCCGAACTCATAATCTCTGGTTCGTTGAAATAAAATAGTTCTCCCACTATTTTATTTAGGTTCCTAATTAACCTACCAAAAATTATTAGTGGCAGCTCCGAATTTAAAATCATTTGAACATTAAATAACTTGAACCAAAGTTGCGATTTGGTAGGGCTTGGGAGAGTCCGTATTAGGTTAGTCATCTAATTAACCTAATAATCCATTAACCTAGGAATTTCCCAATTTTTAGGTCGCGACAGCTTGGTGACTCCACTAGGGAGAGTTCTCTTTTAATTATCGAAAAAATAAGGCACTAATTGGAGTACTTGAATTTTTTTCAGAAAATTTAAAAGACTTAGTGGACTTAGGCCAATGAAAATTTCATGGAAAAATCCTTTGGTTTGGCAACCTTTATTGAAACTCACTTCGTATGTGTTATATATTTTTGCAGTCATGGAGTGATAAGGGGTGGAGTGTTTGCTAATCTTTGCCTTGCAGATTGAAATTGGAATGTATGTTTGGTTTATACTGAAGCGTTGGTTGATATAAACTCTCGGGAATGCCTTTACTATTTTAGCATAACACCAAACTCACACAACCCGCCATTGAACCCGAATGACTAGGCTTAGGATGGTACTTGATTGGGGACACTTCGGCTGTCATCACGTGGCCCGAGTCTCCCTTCTTGAGTTCCAAAATTTTCAAAATGGTGCAAAGAGTTACCACCTCCACCATCCATCATATGATGCGGGTCGTTACTTGGCTGAGCCGGAGTTTACGGGGACCTCAACTCAATCACACATCATGGTGGTTTGGTCTGGATATCCTTGGGGCTCCACCTTGTCAAAGCCATGATAGATAGAAATCGAACCTCACAAAGCATCTCATGTGCAAGTCCATGTGATTGCTATCTCTGTGTTCAAAAGGCATTAACTTCTTGTAATTTCTCTCCTTTTTGCTTACTTACTTTTTGAGTCGATCCATGACAATTTAGGTGTGCCGTAGTGTCTCGAGATTATACATTATGGGGAAAGATCGAATTCTCAAGCCACCGAAGGATCAGTTGAAGGAATGGTGGCGCGAATTGGGCGAAGACGGCCGTGATACTATCAAGTTTTGCATCGGCTGAATGCTTTTGCTACTAGACATACGGGTTCGTATTGGCTTGGTCTGCGCATTGGCACACTTTTGGAGCTCGAGGACTACTACTTTCATATTCGATAAGTATGAGCTCACTCCAACTTTAGAAGAATATAGTATTTTTGTTGGAAAATCATTGGGCTCCGGATTAGTTAACCTGCCGATTGGGGAGGAACTGGTCTTTATTTTATTTGAATATCTCAATGTTAACAGTAATGAAGTAAGCAAGGTTTTGAAAGAAAATCAAGGGCGTTGTCCTTTCTCATTTTTGGATTTATATTTTGCAAAAGCTCCTTTCTCATATGATAAGGCGAAGATTTTTATGCTAATGTTCTTTGGCTCAGTAATTTTTCCACATAAACCAAATACGATTGACCCATTGGTCTCATCTTTTGCTAAACAAGTCCTCAATGGAAAAAACTTTGTCAACGGCATTTTAGAGGAAACTTTCGTGTCTCTTGCCAAATTCAAGTCTAATGAGGATAAAACCCTTCGTGCTTCTCCTGAAATTCTTCAAGTTTGGTTCCTTTATCACTTTTCTAAATTCGAAAACGTTCTTGAGATTTTAGAAATCACAAATGATGAACATCCTCTTTTGAAATTTAAGAATGAACAAGACCATGTTCCTGACTACCATTACTCACAATCGTTGACCTTGTTAACGAATCCTCCTGTGAGTTTTCTCTAGAATGCTAGGAGGCTCGAATCACTGGCCGAAGCGGAGTACCCGTGCCTTTATTAGGCATCATTGGCATCACTGATGACTACCCAATTAGGGTGGCATGACAATTTGGAGAAGTGCAGCAAATTCCTCCGAGTGTGAAGAAGGAGGAAGTCCACGTCAATTTCACCCTGAAGAGCCGAAAACATGAGGAGCATGTGAACCTTGCTCATGCCATGTGGGAGAGGTGTCGGCCTACTGTTGGGTTTTCAGAATCCTGGAACGCGTGCATAGGAAAACAAAATAAAAATGTAATAAACGAAAACAAGCGCAGCAAAAATAGAACCCGCACACGTTTCTCCAGAGGCGTCATTCAAGCGTTTCAATCGAAAATCACATTCAACGGAGAGGGTTAATGGCTTACCTCTCGTAGCGTGCCTAACACAGCTTGGTTCGGATGTTCTTCTGTTCCAGTCCCACAAGAATCGAACCTCAAGTTCAAACATACCACCAATTGACGAACGAAAGACGGAGCTTTTGAAACCACCACCTTGATTGTGCTAGCAATCTCCCGGTGATATCAGTCATAACGCGTCCTAAATGCCGTCTTCGGTATATCCTCCTTCTTAATCCTCAACTAATGATATCCCGTCCGTAGGTCGATCATGGAAAATACCTAAGCTCCTTGAAGTTGGTCAAACAAATCGTCGATCCTTGGCAACGATACTTGTTCTTGACCGTCACCTGATTGAGGTATCGATAATCGATGCAAAGACGCAACAATCCATCCTTCTTCCCTACAAACAACACCGGCGCTCCCCACGGCGACGCACAAGGTCGGATAAATCCTTTGTCAAGTAACTCTTGCATCTACGCCTTCAGTTCCTTGAGTTCCGACAACGCCATACAATACGGTGCCTTGAAGATCGGCTCCGTTCTAAGGACTGACTTGATCACAAGCTCTATTTCCCTTTCTGGCAGCAACCCTGGTAACTCTTGTGAAATTACATCAAAAAACTCGCATACCACAGCGATGTCCTCCATCCTTGGTTCCTCAACCGATACATTAACCACAGTCGCCAAATATCCTTGACAGCCACCATCCAACAAACGAGTCACTTCCAGTGATGAAACTAAAGCAGTCAAGGTCCCTCCTCGATTTCCAACGAACTCAAAACTAACCGCATCCAAAGGGTTAAACTGTATCGACTTGCAATAGCAAACCATCATAGCTCGTTGCTTTGTGAGCCAATCCATATTAACAATAACATCGAAATCAAACATTGCCAGCACAATCAGATTTATCATTTCATTGCTACCACCTATAACCAATTTACTATCGGGACAACCTACCGCAGATACTACACTATCCTTTAGCGGCGTAAAAATCTTAAAGACCGCTCCCAACGATTTCAGACTCAACCCAACTAACTTAACGAACTGTTCAGCAACAAACGAATGCGTAGCTCCCGGATCAAACAAAGCATAAGCTACATGATCATGCAAGAAGACCGTACCTATAACGGTCAGCGAGTCATTCGCTTCTTCTCGGGTGACAGCATATACCCTTCCTTGCACTAGGGGTCGGTTCTGGTGATTCTGCAGAGCATTTCCTTGCAGCTGTTCTCCTTGCGACATTGGCACTTGCCTTCCCATTTGTCTCTGCGGGCAATCCCTTACTTGGTGACCGTATTGACCACAACCATAGCAAGCTCCTCCCCGAAAAGGGCATGGGCTAGACCCATGCTTCTGCCTATAGAGTCGATATACATCATTAGGGTGGTACACCGGCTTTCCTACAATATTCCTCCAATTGTGCGGAATGGGATACTTTCCTCCTATCATCGGCCTCTTCCCAAACCGATGGCTATCCCTTGTAGTAGGCGCAAATCGAGATCCAGATGCGGCTGCCCTATTAGTCATGTTCTTCTCCACAAGTTGGGCCCTCTCATTTAGCTCTTTATAATCCTTGAGGTTCAGCGGCACCAGCAGATCCTTAATCTCAGGTTTCAGTCCATCCCAAAATCTCCTTGCCCTATCCGCAGGGTCCTCAACCATTCTTGGTGCGTACTTCGACAACTCAGTGAACTTCGCTTCATACTGATCCACCGACATCTGATTCTGACAAAGATGTAGGAACTCAGTCATCTTCTGCTCTCACGCACAGTCCGAGATGTACTTCCCATTAAAAGCTTCCATGAAGGCATCCCACATCGGGGCCGTACCTTCAAGATAGATCCTTCCTCGCGTGGCTTCCCACCACGCGCTAGCGTTAACTTGTTGTTGGTAAACAGCCAGCGTTACCTTATCTTCTTCAGAGCACTTCAACAAGGCGAAGGCCTTCTCCAATTCCTTGATCCATGAGGTTGCAGCCTCTGGATCACCAGCTCCTGAAAACTTAGTTGGTTTGAGTTTTAGAAACTGCTCCACTAACTTATGCATCTGTTGACCACTATTCTCGTTTTCAGCCAACGGGTCTCTATTCAGGGTGGCAGCTTGATTCCTTACTTACTGCCCTACAATGTCTCCCAAGGCTTCCAACGCCTGCAGCATCCCGTCCACTCTAGGATCCCCCTAGGCTGGCCTTCCTCTAGGTACTCTTGGATTACGGTTGCTTATCCTGCAGGACCTTATAGACACATGCTCGCCCAAAAGCAATGCGTAATGAGAACTCAGGACCACAACCTAAAAGCCCAACATCAATTACATGCATGGGGTTTTAATCCTACTAACTATCCCAAAATGTAGGGCACTTTATCACTTCAGGCCATGACAGGCTGATTAGGCTGACCTTGCTCTGATACCACCTTGGGCGGGGATGTCAGGCCCCGAATCCCAGACACGTGACAACCCAGCTAATGCCTCAGGTCATTAAGGACGACGTCCCAGGCTCGTCATCAACTTATTCATTTTATCTTACAATTAAGCACACACGGAACATTCTACTTTCCCAAACAAAAATAAACAATAGGGACAGTCAGTAGATAGACAACAACCAACATTAGTAAAAGATCATTTTATTTATATATAGTTCACCTTGGGAAGCGAAAACATCTACATGCCCACTCTTTAGGGCTGCTTCCTAAAACCACCAAAACGATACCGGATTAGGGTTTGTGGTTAACAACGGCGTCCAAAAGCTCCATCCAAAAAGGGGTCTCCACCTCCACACCTACGGACCTGAAAACATTTAACAACGACGGATGAGATATAAAATCTATATGAGTTAACGCCTAAGTCCGAGTATGGCATTGATTCACTCAGGGTAGTCTAAACATGCAGCATAAGACGATGGCAGATCAATAGCGTGCGACTCTCGTAACGCTCTAGCTAACAAACGATTAGGCACACCACAACATCCAAACATCAATCACATGCAAGCTTACCCCGCCTTGGCCCACGCAGCAGTAACCACATGGCATTCAATCACATACAGACCAAGGCACATAACCAAAACACTCATCAATAACTCTTGCACAATGCATCACACTTATTCCGATTTTTAGCAAGAGATACTCCACTCTCTCTCGCCGCACACTAGGCAGTTGGTGCTCTTTCGGCAGGACCAAGCGTCGTCCCTCTCCATCCAGCGATGACAACAGATAACCCCTCAAGACTCCCCAAGGCGGCATACCAGGCTTTCCAGTAAGGAACTTCGGTCCATCACAAGCTGCGACAGGCATCCGACCAGCCGTGTTATTCCGAACTCCCGCCGGCACGGACTTTCAAGCAACAGATAAGTCATGTGATTTCGATTGTCACGCCTCGCACCCATCGAACGTGCCAACATCCCTTCCTGGTCTTTAAGTTACGACGTCCCAGGATGGGTCATCGACCCATTAATTTTTATCTTTCAATTAAGCGCATGTAGAAATGATTCCCTTTCCCAGGCAAACATACAGCAGGGATAGTCAGGAGGAAACTAACAATCAGCAGATAGCAAAAGCTCATTTTATTTAATTACTGTTAACCCTGGAAAGATTACAATATATACAAGCCTCTCACAAGGCCCCTCCTTAGTAGACCACACATACAAAAAGGGTGGGTTTGTCAAGTTAACCTAGCTTCACTACAGAAAGGGCAGCCCAAAAGGATAAGCATACGGTGCCTATCACCACAGCTGACCATAACCGGGAGGGGGCTTCGGATCGGACTCCACTTCCTCTGCCTCGGATTCCGTGCCATACGGATCGATGATCTCCGGATTAGAAACAGCTCCGTCCAGAGGGTCAAGATCCATAGGATCCTAAACCTTCTCTCCAACGTGACTAGAAGGGGGTTCGTCGAAATCTCTGATCGAACCAAACAGTCTATTCCCCTCCTTAATTAACCAAGCCAAGAACTCGTGCGGCGGCCACAACTCTAACCCCTCGTCACCCTAGACGATTGTCGAATGCTTCTGATACCACCTACCCGGTCCCACCGGATATTCTATTATTACTATGCCCATATCCATGGGCACACCAAAATGCATAGGTGGTCGGTTCATACTCGAGGGCCTGAAAATATTTAAACAACAACAACAACAATAAGATAAATCTCAACAAGTTAACGACCTAAGCCTCGATTAGTAGGTTAACTCAGCTCAAATGCACCTAATACATGCAATACAGTATGGTAGGCACAAACATGCTACACACATTCATAGGAAACCTTACCTTACCTTGGCACACGCCCTACGCGTTATAACTCGCCATATGCAATATAATGCAATAAGTAAAGAACGTAATCAGAACACTAACAACATTCTCATCCCCAGTGCACTCAAACATGTTCCAATTATCACGGCCACTCAGGCACGCCCGTCCTCACATGGGTGTCTTTCGACTCAACTGGATATTCATCCATTCGATCAATTACAGCCGATCAAGGGCACGCCCGTCTTCATACGGGGGTCTTCCGGCTCAAGTAGGCATTATTCCATTCGATCCATTACGGCCGATCGAGGGCAGGCTCGTCTTTCTACGGGGGTCTTTCGGCTTATCCGGGCAATTATCCATTCGATTAATACGGCCGATCGAGGGTACGCCTGTCTTCATACAGGGGTCTTCCGGCTTATCCGGGTATTTCTCAAAGTAATGCAACTCTCATGCTAAAATGTAGTAAAAAAATCACACATGATCACATATGTATAATTAAATCATCAAACTTAGCATACTTCCATATCCAAACATTTTTGCCCTACTTAACTCATAAAAATAGACATATAAACCCGACACCTTGGGGTTTACTAATTTAGGTGTCCACAATTCAAGCATAATACAATCATAAATTGGCATTAAAAACTACACAAAAATATAAATAGAATAGCCCGATAGCTTATCGCCTAAACCTCGATAGCTTATCATCTAAACTTCGATAACTTATCATCAAAACGGCGATAGCTTATCATCTAAACGGTGATAGCTTATCTTCAAAACGGCGATAGCTTATCACTAATAACCTCGATAGCTTATCGCATTTCTTGATAACCTATCAAGTCCACTTATCACTTATCATGATAACCTATCAACTAATCCCTAATTATTTAGTACTAAGCATACTTAGCCTAATCTAATCTCATCCTAATCAAGTTTAACATAATAATCAAGAGATTAGGGCGAAAACTCACCCGGTAACGATTCTGAAGACACGGGCACTACGATGGAGGAGAAAGCTACACGTGGCTTGGTCTGGAAACGACACGGGATAACGACGGATGGCGGAAAAAAGCAAAATAGAACCGGTGAGGCTGTCCTTGCTCGGCGGGGGAAAAGGCTCGAACGGGTAGCACACGACGACGGGAAGCCCGGCGGTGCTCGGCGGTGGTCCTGGCCAGCAAAACAGCATCCAAGGAGGGCACAACGGTGGCTGGCCGAGCGAGAGAGGGATGAGAGAAAGGGTGGTCGGTTTTTTTTTTTAAGGGAGGAGAGAGAGAAAATCCAAGAATGAGAGATATCTATCTCAAGCAAGCTTGTTCCTCAAGCCAAGCTTCAAGATATTATCCCCTCATCAATGCAAGCCTTCAAAGGCTCCATCCATCATTAGACAACCCCAAAAGTCTCCACTCATAAAGTCCTTTGTCCCATGGTCATAAATGCTAGAAGGATATTTTGTTAATTTCACCAAGTATAAAAATACTATACTTGTATACGAGCTAGAATTTTGTATGGGTTCGTATAAATCGAATTTGGGCTCAAAAGGTTAAGGATTGGGCTAGAAACACTCATTGGGCTCAATTTGGCTAAATGGGCTTAATTGGGCCCACTTGGGCTTGCCTTGGGCCCAAATTGCTGAACCACATTGGGCTTGAGGCCCAATGTGCCTCCGCCGGCCTTCTCCCTCGTGGACTCCAAATCTCGGTCTATTAACCCTTTTTCCGAGAATCTCGAGCAAATCGAAAAATAGGCGGCTTAATGAGGCGATGTCCAATAGTTTAGTCTTGAGATCCTCGAAGGTTCGACACCCAAATTCGGATTCTAATTCATGATCAAAATCGATCGATTGCGACTTTAGAATATCTCAAACTAACGGGTGGCTTTTAGAAGTTACGCGTATTCGACCCGTGGTTGATTCGTCATCAATCCACGTTTAAGCTTTCTCGAACCATGGATGACCTTGGTTGTCATGTAACTGCGAGGGGTCGATCACTAGTTCCAATGTATACGATCATTAGGAATTGGTTTAGGGTCATCCGCATTCATACAATGGTCAAGCATAATCACCCGCGGTCCGATCGTATACTATTGACGAAACATTCTATAACCGTTCCTTAATCGGTCTATAATGGCTCACAACCGTCCCTTATCAATCCTTATGGTTGAATTATCAATCCATGGTTGAGTTCTCAGGTCGTGCGTACTTAATTCCTTAATAGCCTTTCCCCTTCGGTTAGTCTCTCATGAGTGATCAATTCAGAGTGAGAATTACTAACAGTGCATCGATTAAAATCATTGTTTCATTACATCCTGAATAGGGTCAAATTTGAGGATGTCACAACTCTTCCCCCTTAAAGAAATTTTGTCCTCGAAATTTACTACAACCTTACTATTCAAAAAGATGGGGATGCTGTCATCTCATTACTTCTTTGCTTTCCCAAGTAGCTCCTTTCGTTCTATGATGTTGCCAGATCACCTTAACCAAAGAGATCGTCTTGTTTCGCAACACTTGGTCTTTTCTGTCTTCAATTTGCACTGGTCTTTACACGTACGACACCCTATCGTCTACGTCTATTTCTTCATAATTTAGCACGTGGGTTGGATCAGTCTCATACTTCCTTAGCATGGACACATGGAAGACATCGTGTACTTGAGCTAGTTTCGGCGGCAAAGCTAGATGGTATGCCAAAATTCCAATTCTCTCCAAAATTTCGAACGGTCCGACATACCTCAGGCTTAAGTTCCCTTTCTTGCCAAACCACGATGTTCCTCCCATCAACGACACTTTGAGGAAGACATGATCGCCTACTTGGAATTCCAGTGGTCTTCGTCGCTTATCCTCATAGCTTTTCTGACGGCTCTAGGCTATCTTAAACCTTTCTCTGAAACTTTAACTGCCTCAACTGATTGCTACACCAACTCTAGACCAGTAATCCTTCTTTCTCCAACCTCGTCCCAACATATTGGAGTTCTGCAAGCTCTACCATACAAAGCTTCAAATGGTGCCATTTTAATGCTCTGTTGATAGCTATTTTTATAAGCGAACTCAATGAGATACAGTTGTCCCTCCCAACTTCCCTTGAAATCCAAAACGCAAGCTCGTAGAATATCCTCGAGAGTTTGTATCGTTCTCTCGGATTGTCCATCCATCTACGGATGATAAGCTGTGCTGTATTGCAGCTTCGTCCCCATGGCACCTTGAAGACTTTTCCAAAATGTAGCTGTGAACTTGGGATCTCGATCCAAAATAATCGTCACCGGTACTCCATGAAGGCGAACTATCTGTCGCGCGTACAACTCAGCATATCTGTCCATGGCGAAATCCTTTCATATGGCGATGAAGTGTGCAGACTTGGTCAGCCTATCAACTACAACCCAAATAGAGTCATTACCTCTCTGACTCCTTGGTAGACCCATCATAAAATCCACTGTGATATGTTCCCATTTCCATTCTGAGATCTCGAGTGGTCGTAGCAATCCACCTAGCTTGCAATGCTGTGCTTTCACTTGTTGGCACGTCAAGCACTTGGCTATGTGCTTGGCTACATCAACTTTCATTTCGTTCCACTAGTAATGCTGACGTAGATTCTGATACATCTTCGACTACCGGGGTGGATGCTATAATTGCTGCAATGTTCTTATGATAGAATCTCTTCCTTGAGTTCCATATTGTCAGGTACATACAGTCACCCACGAAACCTCAACGTTCCATCTTCAGCTACTTGAAAGTCCGGCTTTCTTTTAGCCGCATCTTCTTGTAGAATATTTTGAATCGCAGGATCCGTTGATTGCAACGCCTTAATCTTAGCCTGTACTTATGGTTCAATCCTTAGGGTAGCCAAAAGACTCGAGAGGTGACCTACCTCAAACTTGAACTGTGAATCTCGTACTCCCTCGAGTAGAGTCCATTCCTTAATCATCATGTACGCGATGGTAGACATTCGACTGAGCGCATCCGCTACCTTGTTGGCCTTTCCAGGGTGATACAGAATGTAGCAGTTGTAGTCCTTGAGAAGTTCCATCTATCGACGTTGTCTCATGTTGAAATTGTTGAGTTTCTTACAGAACTCCCTGAATGCATGCACGGGAAAAAAAAACAAAACATATATACTAAACGAGTACATCAGAAATGGAACCCGCACACGTATCTCCAAAGGCGTCATTCGCAGTTTCAATTGAAAATCAGATTCAACAGAGAGGATTAACGGCTTACCTGTCGTAGCGTGCCTTACGCAACTTGGTTCAGATGTCCTTCCTTCGAGTCCCACAAGCGTCAGATCTCTAGTTTAGACACACCACCAATCGACGGATGAAAGACGAAGCTTTCGAAACCACCACCTTGATTGTACTAGCAATCTCTCGGTGATAGCAGTCAGAACGAAGGCGTAACGGCAGTAGGACGAGGGTAATGATTCTAGAGGAGCTTTGATCTGATGAACATCATCGAAAATGAACTGACGTAATCTATTTATAGTAGAGGAGAGAGAGGGGTCGATTAGTCCACAGTCCGACACGTGTTCGATACGTGTCCCTCAGGGATGCTTCGTTTAGCCTTTTCTTCGTCCTTTTCCTCATTTGGACCCAATTTCTCAAGCATATGGCTCAATCAAGACCTTGTTCAAATGGATTGCAAACATATTTGCAATATCGACTTCCTCATTCAACATCGTCATTTATTGGTTATGGTGTGTGACATCCCTAGGTTCATCACTGAGTTGGCAGTAAGACATGCACTAACACATTAGTGCTTCCAAGACAACTGATTTTCCCTATCAGCTTTCAGGTCTCACGGTCATGAGTGACATCTAGCAATATGTCACAGCTACCCAAACAATGTGAATGTTCCAAGAGCACGGTCATGAGTGACATTTAGCAATATGTCACAGCTACCCAAACAGTGTGAATGTTCCAAGAGCATAATGAACCTGTCAGCTTTGGCTACAGCGTAATTTAATCCTTCTGTCTTACCATGCTCCCGATCGAACAAAGGCCATGGAATATTTGTCAAGCTACTAATTCGATCATATGCACAAATCTAATTGACATTCATTTATACGAGACATTCTCAATTATAACCCCAACCGAGGATTTCAATGCAATATCACAATTAGATCACATAGGACATCAACCTTGTATGTAACAAGGAGACAGATTCCATTTTGCGCACACGTGTGACTTTGTATGTGAACTAACTATGACCATCAAGTATAGAGACGGATCAACGAACCGACAATATGTGCACTTGTGAACCATAGCCATCCAACCCACAAGTCAACACTGTGCCTCAAGTCTAAGGACTATTTACACAAGACCAAAGCATGAAAGATTTAGACATTGACCACGTTCGAAGCTTCCATGTTTTCTAATCGTTCAATGCATGTCACGTTCAGTGCACTTGTCCTGTACAAGCACCTGTGTTCTAACTCGAGTATCACAATACCCCCAATGACTTGTGACTTGTCATTTCCTTAAGTATCCAATACTTAGTGGCGAAGTTACGAACACACCGATCTCAGTAGGATTATTAATATCCACTCAATGATCCATTGATCGGAAACAGTTTAAAGAATTAGTCTAACTATGAACCTGTCACACATATTCTTAACGTCTTAAGAATAAGTTTAGTCACAACTGATCTTATGGAATCATTCATCTAAATAATGGGACAGATGAATGAACCTTCCTTTGCCATTAATATATAATTGAAAGCACAACTAAAATCCCTAACATGTAACCATTACATGCTTGCTTTAGAGCATACAACTAACACACTCCCACTTGCACTAAAGCCAACTAGACTGGTACCTCAAACCCATTTTGTCAATGTGTCTTTCAAATAAAGACTGAGGTAAGGCCTTAGTGAAGGGATCTACCATGTTTTTCGCTGAGGCTATTTTCTGCAAGGCGATATCGCCTCACCCAATAATTTCTCTAATGAGATTGAAGCGTCTCTCATTGTGCTTGGATTTCTTGTGAGACCTTGGTTCCTTGGCTTGAGCTATTGCCCCATTGTTGTCACAAAACAATGTAATTGGTTGCTCAATGGAAGGAACCACACCAAGCTCAGAAATGAACTTCTTCATCCAAGCGGCTTCCTTTGCAGCTTCAGAAGCTGCCACATACTCTTCCTCAGCAGTGGAATCAGTAGTTATGCTCTGTTTGGAACTCTTCCAACTAACTGCACCACCATTGAGTGTGAAGATAAACCCCGAAGTAGACTTAATCATTAGGATTCGATTGAAAATCGGAATCACTTCTTCTCCATATATTAAGAATAAATCCTTAGTCCTTCGCAAGTACTTAAGGATATTCTTAAGTGCCATCTAGTGCTCTTCCCCTGGATCAGACTGATATCTGCTAGTAATGCTTACAGCATGTGCAATATTAGGTCTCGTACATAGCATTGCATACATTATGCTTCCAATAGCGGATGCGTAAGGTATCTTCACCATTCGCTCTCTTTCTTCGAGAGTGTTAGGACACATTTCCTTGGAAAGATGGATTCCATGCCTAAAAGGCAATAATCCTCTTTTGGAACATTGCATGTTAAACCGCGTTAACACTTTATCTATGTACGCAGACGGCGAGAGGCCAATCCATCGTCTCGATCTATCTCTATAGATCTTGATACCTAAATATAGGTTGCCTCTCCTAAGTCCTTCATGGAGAATTTCTGTGACAAGAATAGTTTTATCGATGATATCATCGATATATCATTCCCGATCAAAAGTATATCATGGACGTACAAAACTAGAAACGCAATTACGCTCCCACTAACCTTCTTATATACACAAGGTTCATCCAGATTCTTGATGAAGCCAAACAATTTGATTACCTCATCAAAACGGATATTCCAACTTCTAGAGGCTTGTTTGAGTCCATAAATGGATCTCTTAAGCCTACACACCTTCCGACTTTCACCATTGGATTCAAAACCTCGTGGTTGTTCCATATAAATGTCCTCCTCAAGGAAACCATTTAGAAAAGCCGTTTTGATATCCATTTAGAATATCTCATAATCAAGGTGTGCAGCTACAGCCAACATAATCCGAATGGATTTCAGCATGGCTACAAGTGAGAAAGTTTCGTCATAATCGATCCCTTCTTTTTTACTATATCCTTTCGCCACCAGCTGTGCTTTGTAAGTTCTAACTTGACCATCAGCATTCATCTTCCTCTTGAAGATCCATTTGCAGCCAATTGGTACAATACCATCAGGCAGGTTAACTAAAGTCCAAACTTTGTCGGAATACATTGAATCCATTTCGGATCTCATGGCTTCCAGTCATTTACCAGAATCGATGTTCGACATCGCCTCCTCATAGGTGTTAGGATCACTCGGTTGATCACTATCATTTACCATGAATAATGGTTGAATATCTTCGATCGAGTGTCCATAACGAACAGGTGGACGAGTCATTCTCGCACTTCTCCTAAGAGGTTGTGTATTAGAAGCTCCCACTGAATCAGAGATTAGTGTCTGAACTTAATTGTTTGATACTTCACTATTTTCTTCTTGTAAGACTATTTTTCGCCCAGCACCACCTTCCTAGATGAACTGATTCTCCAAAAAAGAAGCATGCCTGTTGATCGAAACTCTTTGGTTAGAGTGAAAATAGAAATAATATCCAAGAGTCTCCTTTGGATATCCAATGAAGCGGCCTTGTTCAGACCTAGCCTCCAACTTATCCATTTTCAGCTTCTTGACGAAAGCTAGACAATCCCAAATCTTAACGTGATTAAGACTTGGTTTCCTACTATGCCATATCTCATAAGGCATAGTTGGAACAGATTTTGACGGCACTCTATTCAGTAAATATGCAGCTGTCTCAAGGGCATATCCCCAAAGGGATATAGGCAAATTAGTGTAACTCATCATAGATCGCACCATATCTAATAAAGTGCGATTTCTTCTTTCTGATACACCATTATGCTCTGGAGTTGTAGGAGATGTCCATTGTGATAAATTGCCATTATCTTTAAGATAGTCCATGAATTCAGTATTAAGGTATTCACCTCCTCGATCAGGTCGAAGGGCCTTAATTTACTTTCCCGTTTGTTTCTCAACTTCAACCCTGAATTCCTTGAACTTTTCAAAGGATTCATATTTATACTTCATTAAGTATAAATAACCATACTATGAGTAATCATCGATAAAGGTAATGAAGTAAGAATAACCACCTCTAGCAGTTTCATTAATTGGTCCCCATATATCTGTATATATTAATCCTAATACATCAGCAGCTCGGGCACTATATCCTACAAAGGGCACTTTGATCATTTTTCCTTAGAAGACATGCCTCACAAGCTAAGTATGGTTTAAAACCAAACGGATTAATGTATCCATCATTACTCAATTTGTTGATTCTATCTTCTCCAATATGACCCAATCGGAAATGGCAAACATACTTTGGATTTGGTCTATCTCTAGAGCGTTTAGTTATGGCATTTACATCGTGATCAATTTGCTTATTGACATTGGTAATTGCATTACCGAACATTGTAATGGAATACAGATTGTTGGTTAATAAACTAGAACCAACACATCTTCCATTTTGAAAAATAGAACATACATCATCAGCAAAAGAAAATTCATAATTCTCTTTACTCAAACGAGGTATAGAGATGATGTTCCGTACAACATTCTCATAATGCAAATAGTTTTCCAAAACCAGAACATGTCCAGAGGCCAAACATAAATGAAAAGTCCCTATAGCTAATGTAGCAACTCTTGCGCCATTTGCAAATGTCAGGACAATCTCATTTCGTCCCAACATCCTGCTTATTTCCAAATTCTGCAGAGACATGCAAACATCTAATGTTGCAGCAGAATCTCGAACCCATAAGTTGGATTCAACACTAATCATAAGGTTAGTTTCAATAAGCATAGACACCACACCTTCACAAGGTTAGTTCTTGAGCTTGACCTTCAAGCTTGCGAGGTACTTCTTACAGTTCTTCCTCCAATGCCCCATGACACCACAATAATGAAATTTCCCTCTTTCAACCTTGGGCTTTGGTTGCACAATAACTTTCACAGGCTTTTCCATTTCTTTTTCCTCAAAATAGTCTCACTATTTGAAAAAGAAGCCTTAGTCAAAGCCACTACATTTGGCCTCGTGTTGTGCATTTTCTTCTCATAAACTACTAGCATACTATGTAACTCAGGAAGAGTTTTCTCCATCTTATGCATATGAAAGTTTTGGACAAAACTAGAGAAGGAATCGGGTAAAAATTGGAGGATTAAATCCATAGCTAACTCATTATCCATAATAAGATTCAGCCTAGCCAATTCTTCTATGTGCCAGATCATTTTCAAAATATGATCATTAATTGATGATCCCTCAGCCATCCTCATACGATACAATGCTTTAGATATCTCATATCTAGAGGTACAACCATTTTCATCAAAGATTCCTTTAAGTGCAAAATGATCGACCAAGCATTGTCCATACTTTCATACTTCTTCTGAAATTCATTATTCATCAAAGCTAGCATATATAACCTAACTTTTAAGTCATCCTCATGCCACTTATCATAGGTGACACGTTCCTTTTGGGTCCTACCCTCAAGAAAAGAGGTTAGCATCTTTTCATCGAGCACATACCCCAGCTTTTCTGAATTGAGAACAATTCTCAATTCCTCAGCCAGTCAAGGAAATTGGGTCCAGTCAAACAATTCTTGTCAAGTATCGAAGCAAGCGGGTTTGTGTTCAACATCTTTAGAGTAATAATATCTTTTCAGAAAATAAATTGTTACCTGTTGTCTTTCAAAGTAACTATTTTATTTTGGCCTTTAAATGAAATAGATCCTCCCACTAAATTTATATCAAATCCATACTCCTTAAATGGCAAACGTCAATCTTTATTGGGTAAAGATCACTAGTGGGTATTGGAGTCCCACCAGTTCATAGTTCACCTCACCTGACAGTTATTGGTGTTCTATGAACTCAGTGAGTGAATCAACTTATTCAACGCATCGTATGCAAGTCCCAATTATAACTTTGGCCTCTAGACCATAAAAGTCTCAGCTGTCAGTTATTGACTTCACGACCATAGTTAAGTCTAGCCCATCGTCCCATGCAAGTATTGAAAACGCAAACGATCCCCTCACTTAACAATTATTGGAAATCGTTCGGCTCCAACCCCACAACATCCTATGCTTAATGGAGTGGTCCAATAATATAAATGACAATTGACCCCCATGTATCCATAGCCAGTCAATCAATCACTATAATATTGGATCAAACCACGACGATGGAAGGTCGCGAGTCCGAAATCCGTTACGACTTAATTTATTACAAGGAGGTTTGGGTCCTTATTAATGGTCTCACCTTGCACATTAACCGGTTTAACATGCTCAAATAAATAAACAAATGTCAATCGCATAAACATCTATCCTACGTGGTGATCACATAATTATGTTTAATGGGTCTCTAGCTAATGAGACCGCATTTAACCATTATATCACCACCCTTCCTCACGTGCCATAAATTCATAAATTAAAGCTTTGGAAGGCACAAATAAAATTCTACATTGAATCAAATTCATGGCCGAGCAATGCAAGCCGCGTCAACGAATCAATGTCACCGAAACAATTTTCACATGCGTGATTCTAAGCGGTAACAGTGTTCTTGCCTCTAGATTTATAGCCGCGAACCAGGCGAAGGCTGGTGGACCTGTAACGACCCGGTCTAATGAGGGCGGGGAGTGACATCGGGGCAAAGTGCCTGAGCAAGGAGCGGCTCTTGCTAGGCTTCTAAGATAGCGACGGAGGCAGGAATGAACTAAGTCTTACATTGAAAAAGTGGATATAGGTGTTGGGCTAAGTCTAAGCAGTTTTCAGAAATCTGAATATGTTTTCGAGATTTTTCCAGTTTTATTAACTGAAATGGTTTTCAACGGTTGAAGTACTTCATGTTTTGAGCTAAATTGTTTTCGAAATCCAAAATGTCTTCCCAAGTTAAACTAAATCAGTTTTGACATGACATATGCATAGCATTACATTACATTCGGAATGGTGAACGAAAGAATGAATGGATAAGATGCCATGGATGAGAAATGCCTAGGATGCCTCGTGGGACTTGGTGAAAGCAATTGAATGCCTCCGATGTGTGTATTCAGAGATGATCCCGGCTGTGTGCGAGGGATGTATGTATATGCCTGTGGACATGGCGATCTGCAGAAGTCTGGAGAGCAAACTGGAATACCTGAGGATATGGTGATCCTAGAGATTCGGGGAGCATACCAGAAGTGACCCACACAGGCCGGTCAGTAAACCGGTTGTGCAGTTAGATGGGTGTGGAAATTTGAGGTCGTAACCAAGAGAACCATGAGCATGGCATGTAAAATTGGCATTTATGGATGGCAGGTGTGAATAGCATGATTTGCAAGAAATGTTGGATGATTTTACCGTTATGTGGAACAAGTGAGTCTTTGATGATGCCAAAGGGTTGGCGAACCGTGGAAGCGAACTTGAGTATTAACAAGAGATTTAGACGAACATGACTTGTCTAAGAGGCACATCAAAAGTATAGTACTGCCAAGTATTATTGGTAAGATACCATCTCGGAAATTTTGGGGTGGAATGAGAGAAGAACAATGATTGAAAATTCGACGACGAAATTTCCTAAGGAGGGAAGATTTGTAACAACTTGAATTTCCGCCAAGAGTAATTTACAAGCGGAATAGGCCAACTTGGGGGAATTAAGTTATGGTGAGGTGAATTTGAGCTTAATTAAATAAGCGAGCGTGATCAAGATTTAATTGGCGGATCGTTATAGGTCGGCAGCCGTTTTTGTCTTCAATGGAATAGTTTGCATCGAAGTAGTTCGCGATTGGAGTGCAAAGTTCCTTAACCGACCGACCTATACCACCACCCACCTATAAATACCTCATTTTCTCTCTCCTCACCCATTATTGCTAAGAAACACTCTTTTCTCTCAACTCTCCCACTCAATTCCCTCTCTCACCCGAGCTCCCTCGTGCGTTCAGCCCCGATGCCCAGCAAACCAGCAGCTCGGTGCCGGCGATGATAGCCTCGACCAAAGCTCAGTCCCACCGTCACCTCGCCCTGCTCGTTGCTCGCCATCGATCAGCTCCGTTCACTCGCCGTCCCTCGAAACCGCGCAACACCGAGAAGGGAAGAGAAGGTCGTCTGGCTTCATTCTAGCTTCGTTTTCTTAAAGCTCGACCCTAAGGCAAGTGAACATCTATCGTTACCACTAGACTGTCCGGTTATCGATTGATGTAGCGCAAAACGACGACTTTGAAAATAGGTATGCTGAATGAGTTTTTGGATTGCATGCAAGGGAAAACGTTGATGCATGTCCGATCTGTTGCTTGTAGTAGTGCCTTTAAATCATGGGTAACTTGGATATGTGGGTGGATCGCTCCGTTTGTCGTTGATTTGAAGCGAATTGAAGTTGCACCAGTTATAGGGCGATTCGGCCAAGAGCATTGTAGGATGATATTCGAAGTTTGTGACTCACATATTAGTCTTATTAGCTCAATTGTTATTAGATAGCTATGGATGAACTGAATTTAGGATTGAATCACCTTGTATGATGTCAAATGACCACGAATTGGAGATTGAACCTATAGAGGCACTTCGGCCGTGAGCTTTAGGGACCGGTTATGAAATCTTGTGCCTTGTGAGATGATGTTAGTCTATGGTTTTAATATAATGTGGTAATAGGTGATTTGAATATGTATCTTGGTTGACTCATCTATTAATGTGTGTGTGCACGCGTATGATTTGGATTTGGGTCGTTATGGGCATTTGGCCATGAGATATGAAAGGAACCATTTGAGATGTCATGTCGTGCACTCGTTGATTTTACCTGATCGAATGATGAATTAGATAGTTTAGGTGTTTGGTTAGATGTACTATTTATTGAGTTTTATACTCATTCCTTATCGTTGAACCAATTTTCAGCTAGTTAGTATGTCGAATCATTCTATTCCCGTTGTGCAATGTTTTTATGGCGAGCCGATTCGCATGACTCGTTCACTTGAGGAGTACACCGAGATTCATTCTGGGAACCATGTCTTATACTAGATCATAAGCACGACGGTGTATGTAAATGTAGGACCACCCGCAGGGCAGATGGTGTATCGATTTCATGCCGTGCATATGCGAGGTCTGGGCCACTGGATAGGGCCACTCATGCCTTTTATGTATGCAGCAGGTAGTCGTACCAACAGCATGGGCAACGATGGTTGTTCGGAGTAGAGGACATGGTTGGAGGAGCACATGTGGTGTACAGGCAGGATTTTGGTTAATAGATATACCATGGTAGTCCCTTTTTTATGATAGCCGTGAGGTGGCGATGTTAGTGGCGTCGATGGAGTACGTCGATGGTGGATAATGAGATGGGAGCCATTACCTTTTTTATGTTGTCTCCTAATGGCTTGTTTTTGTCTATTGAAATAGATAATCTAATTAACTCATTTACGAATATATAAAAGTAAGTATTTTCCCCAATTTGTTGAATGATCTTATTGATTGCGTGTAGCAGGTTAGTGAACCTATTGAGGCCATACCCTGTAAGCGTGTGCCTATCGTGTGAATGCACTTGTATGATGGCATGTTTTCTTTTAGTCTTCCGCATGCGCCAGATAATGTATATAATAACATATTAAAGCAGAGCACTTTAATTAGTATGGTAGTGGGCTTGGGCTGTTACATGACGAGAGCCGCAACTAGAAGAAAAAAAAGGAAAAAAATGCAATAGGTTTAGGACTTTTTTGACAAATTTTCCCTATTCAACGTATTACCACAAAATTACAAATTAGCTTTTCTTTTTTAGGACTCTATGGTTAATATCAAGTGGGAAATAGAAATTTAGTGGGGTATGTTGGGGCTAACAAACCTAGAAGGGAGATTGAATAGGTTGAGGGGTGATGTTTAAAAACTTTGGCGGAATAACAAACAATCACCAGTGATAATGTTTATGTGCAGTGGAGTGATGCTGTTAAGTAAAGCAGATAATAATAGAGCAGATCACACACAAATTTATAGTGGTTCGGCTTATAAGTAAGCCTAAGTCCACTCTCCAATTAACGGCCTTAACAGTGGCTGGATTCCACTAGTAATTCGCACTGGAGATTACAACCGGCAAGTGTCGTTCCTATATCATGATAGATCACACTATCAGGACACGAGCACTGCTCTTACACTTGTATGAATACTCAGGCTATTACAGTGATCACAAACAAACACAGAAAATGAGTAGTGATGTTGTTCGCACAAGGAGCTCGAAGGTGTTTGGGAGGTTTTGAGTAGGTTCACTCTCTTTCAACACTTTTTCACAACTCTTTGCTCACTCTTTTCAACTCAGATTAGCACACTCTACTTCTTCGCACTTCAACAGCTCACTCTTCGCACTTTGGCCATCCTTCTCCTTATGTAAACTTCCGGGCTTCATACTAGCCGTTAAGGTTCTTCAAAGGACGTTTAGCAGGACGACATGTACAATGGACATCCTTATTCGCACGGGAGATAGCAATAGCATTGATCCAGGCATAAGACAAATAGTACTGGTCCTGGTCAGAGACAATCTAGACATGTCAAGCAGTACAGCTTCAGTCTTTGTCAGGGATCAACAACTCCAATCTTTGTCAGAAGATCAAATGGTACAGCTCCAATTCATATGTAAGGAATGATCCTGAGACAAACACTGTTCATCCGTACTCTGTGTAGTGTCACCTTTCAACAATCCTTTTGCAGGTTTTTCTGTGGAATCCAGAGCTTTAAATGGCTCTATTCTAAAGTATCAGCAGTCATGCTGGTCTACGAATATCACACTTTTTTCACACCAATACTGTTACTTTAAAACCAACAAGCACACGCATAATCGTCAGTACGAACACACAATTACTAGTGCTGCTTGTGAGTAACTTGGCAGACAATCATCAGTGATGATATTGACCCGATGACATGTTGATTTTAACACAACGATCTTACCACCTTTCATTAGTACCAAAGACTTCCAAGAACACCATATGGACTGGTCCTTCCAAGCTACTATGATATACCCTCTTGGCACTTGTTCACTCATCTATCACATGATTTCTCGTCTTTGCTAACGGTGTAGCATTATTGATGATGGTAACTAAATTCACCATACACTCGTCATGGTAGACATTAGAACTAGAGATGGTTTTGTAATCATCAAAATACCATAGGGATGTTTTCCAACAATCTCCCCCTTTTTAATGATGACAAAAACCAATCTCCGCGGATGTGAAATAACACAATATGATTTGAATAGTTGCATGTAATGTAAACAGTAACAGTCTGCTTGATCAGAGGGTGTCAACATGCTAAAGTAGTTGTACTGTAGATTGTAAAGTGCAGAGATAATGAATCATTTTAAATGGCACATACAACAATATCAATGATCATTCAGGGTATAAATATGTAAACAGATCATGAACAGTTATACTGATATGAAGATGTAACTATAGTCAGCGCTTGTCACTCGTATCTGTCGCGACCCTCTCGGCGGGACTCGTGTGGTTCGGACGGTTGGGCTAATGGATTTCCGAGGCCTCATTCGATAAAATGTGGAGGTTTCGGCATGGGCCCTCCTAGGCCCATACCAAATCGCAACGACGGGATTCTTATTTGATCGAGATCGACCTTAGTGTGGTCGGGTGACATGTACAATGTGTGCATGCCAATGGAGTCGCCACCAATCTATTTTTTTAGGGTAGATTGGAAACCCTACCAAGCGGTTGGGAGAGTCCGTTCGGTTCTACGGAACTAGAGAATTTGGGTTTAGGGACTTAGTTACGCCAATGTTTCCATTAACGCCCTTTCGGTACCTAAGTTGGGCAATTTTCGTAACTATTATTTTCATGTAGATGACTTGAGATGAAGAAAGCTCTAGAATCTAAGAACTCATGGAAATGGGAGTATCTAACCTAAAAATCACAATCAGTAAAAGTAAGTGCGCAAATCAAGGAATCAGGAACGTGTAGATAAAATGCATCAAATCATCACATGACATCCCTAGAGAAGCCCTAAAGGCTTAGAGAATGTACCATTAAATTTTGGAAAGAATTTGGGAAAATTTGGGACAAATTGTCCAGAGGGCCAAAAAGGTCATTTTTTGGAAGGTTCGGGGACCAAAATTGACAAAAATGGGTCGAACCAGTTGAATATGGTAATTTTCCATTTGTTGTGATTTTTGGGAATTTTTCTAATTTTTTTCCAAACTTTTTAGAATTTTTTTATGAATTTTTTTAATTCTTTTGGAATTGTCTATTATTTTCTGATTTTTTTACTATTATTTAAATTTTGTTATTATTTTCCGAACTGGGTCGACCCGGCCCACACCTCTCGGGCACCCAACCCAGACCATGTGGATCGGGAGTTGGCCTAAACGAAGTAGTTTTGGCATTTTTTATTTGAATTTTTGGATTTTCTAAATTTTATATTGATTTTTCGAAATTATTTAGTAATTTCTAATCCTACGCCTCAATCAGGCCACGTGGTTAACCCACGATTGTCCGATCAACCATTTGAAATGTATGGCTCAGATCAAAAGGCGCGGCTAATCCATAGCCGTCCAATTTGATTTTATTTTCTATTACTGAAAATTGATTTTTAAAAACAGAAATCTATTTTTATTTTTGAAAATTCCAAATCGAGTGCATGTGATCAAATCGTGGCCATCCGATCTTGATTTATTTTATTATTTTTTGAAAATAGAATATCGCCTCGGCTTGCTGACGTTGCTGCCACGTGTCATGCCACGGGTCATGCCACGTGGCGCCACGTCAACACCACATCGGCCATTGACCGGTCAACGGTTGAGAGGTTGAAGACGACCGTGAATGGTCCAGAATTCTCCGGCGCCAATCAACGGTGAAATCAACTTTGATCGGGCTGATCTTGGTACCGATGGAATCCTCATCTCACAGGCTACAACATACTCAAATTTCAGACCAATCTAATGGTGAAAACTAACCTAATCAAGCTCGCACAAAGCTAGGCAATGGCAGAATCAACTATCAACCTACGCAAGAAACAAATCAAAACAAGCAATCATGAAGCTTCTGTGGAGTTCAGAGGGACTTACCTGAGGTTCTGATCGTCCGACCGATCTCTGGTTTGAGCTCGCAAGCTTGAGACAGGTTCAGGGAGGTTCGAGGGTTGGCCATGCAATTTAAGCGAAATCTATGCAATCAAACAGGTAGGCTAGGCTTAGTATTGTTCTAGAACTTTGATTGGAACAAACATAATGCAAAAACATGCTCGGAAATGGAAATCGCCATCGACAGCCAAGCTTGAAGTCGAAAATGGAGTTTACTTTTTAGAGATGGTTGGGCTACGAGAGCAGGTTCGGTCGCTTCCCTGGAGTGAGACGAAGCTCGAGGACGCAGTGCGGAGGTTGATTTTGCCTCTAGCAGTCTGGCGAAGCTCGATAATTCTTGGCCCGAGAGATTGTCAATAGCGGTGCTTGAGCTCTGAGAGAGCTTTCTCTCTCTAACTTTCACTCTCTCTTTATTCTGTTAGCTCTAGGAAAAAAAATGAGAGTTCTCCCCCGTCCAAAATGCGTCTGATTCAATTATCCTCCCCAACTTGAAATTGGGAGGGGGCTCGCTGACTTGATTTCACACGTGAGACCATGTGCGAAATGGTCAAATCAGCGTTGGGGGAGCTTGGCAATTCCGACAGGTTCATTTGGTACTCCACCGTGTGCGAATTGGGCGTGAATTGGAGTTGGTTCTTGTTCGGTTCAGCTTAGGTACCACCGGCACAAAGAAAGGATTTGTCATTCCAGCTCTGGCAGTCTCAAGGCGTGTTAATTGGTTCTCTGGAGCGGAAGGACGTGGCCAACAAAGCCCACCCCCAGCGATCTCCAATTGCGGTTGAATTGGTCTCCAATCTGCTGTTTCAATCTCGGCCTCCATAGCTGGTAATCTGCGCGCGAAAATGGACCATTTGGGGAAGAATAAGGGCAGTCGGGTCGCTTGGTCGGATCCAGTCCGACCCGACAGACCCGGTTGACCAAAAATCATCAAATTGACCTGCAAAACTTCCAAATTTTCAAAATTAAACTCCAAAATTGAATTCTACAACATGGATTTCATTTTTAAAAAATGACAAGATTGTGCAAAATTGGTTTAGAATTGTGCAAAACCCCCAATTTTCTAATTCGACCCGAGAATGAATTTTGAATAATCCAAACCCTAAATGAAAGAATCAAACCAATTCAACCCTACCAATGGATTCAGAATGATGAAAAGTATAGGGTAATGGTCTTGGATTTGCATGAACATCTCTAAAAAATGCTTAATTGCACTTAGAGTGCAAACCATGGACTAAATTGAAAATAAAAAGTGCAGTTAAGTCCTTTTTGCCAAAATCGAGGCAAGTTTCTAAACAATTGGACTGAAATGCAATATGAGGTATTAGAGGTAAATGTCACGACTCTAAAAATGTGAAAATAACAATAAAAGGACTAAAAATGTAATTTTTGGCTCAATTTGGAGTTATGCTTAAAAAGGATTTCACAATCCCGAACTGAATTTTTCAAATTTTAAAGGGCCAAAATGAAAAGGGAATTAAAATAACAAATATTGAATATTTATTTGTATTTTTTTTCCACAAATTCTATTTTTCTTGAATTTTTTTTGGTATTTTCTAATATATGAAAAATACTAGAAAAATGAGAAAAATACCAAAAATTATTTTTTGTTCAAAAATGGTTCCTTAGGCTTGGCCAAGGCTTCCAAAATTGATTTTGCAATTTTATAAATTTTTATTAATTTTTTTTTATTAATTTTCTAAGAAAAAAATGACTAAAAATTAGGTGTCAAGAGTATCTTCATATTCTCATAATATTAGAGTTAATGTTGGAGCATTTCACAACCAGTTCCATCCATATTTCACATTCATATTTCTCCCCCTTTTTGTCATAATAAAAAGGTCCAAAGCACATACATATTGAAACAATTCAATATAGCGGGAGCAGAGAAAATGTATGCAAAAATAGTGAAAATAAGCATAGCTTCATTGATACTGGCATAGATAACAACGGTCCTAATAGTTCTAACCGACAGAAATGAGAGATAACTAGATCAAACTAGTCATCTGGCGGTGCGCTAGCAGTCATAGTCAAAACAACAAACAAGCAGGACTAAGGCGGGCTTTTTTCGAAAAAGGGTCCCAAAAAAAAAAATTTACCGATTTGAGGCTACTATTTAAAATTTTACCAATTTGGGGTCGGTTCGGCAGTCTTGGTGGTGATCCAACCAGTTCCGCAGTCATATTGCCGAACTGGGATCCCGTTCGGCGGGCGAGGCACCGATCGGGCCGTTCGGCAGTGAAAACGCCGAGTTTGGTCGGTTCGGCAGTAAAACTGCCGAACCGGGGGGACCCCACGAGTCCTACCCAGTTCGGCATTTGAAATCCCGAACTGGATCCCGTTCGGCATTTCAAATGCCGAACTGGAGGGGGGGCCAGTTCTGCAAAATAAATTTGCAGAACTGGGGGGCTGCCCAGTTCGGCATTTCAAATGCCGAACTGGGCAGGCCCCCCCCCCCCCCCCCCCCACTTCGGCTTTTTGCCCCCAGCCGAACTGGGGGGCCCCTACACCGTGGCCCCCAGTTCGGCATTTCAAATGCCGAACTGGGGGCCTTCCCTCCCCATTCATCCGAGGGACCCCTCCATCGCCCTCACGCTTTGAACAGGGGACCCCCCTTCTCTCTCTTTTCTTGCAGGCAGATTCACGCCAGACGCCTAGCATCCTGCTCCCTAGTGCTTGCAAACCTAGCGTCCTACCCTCACGCCAGACACCTGCAAACCTAGCGTCACGGGAGGTCAGGCGCCTGCAGGCAGGCTTGTAGCTTCACGTGAAGCCATAAAGAAGCCTGCAAGCTGCCTTTAGACTTCTGATAAAGGCGCGTTGGGGCACCATATTTTTATCAGAATCTGAAAGTTACGAAGAAGAGAAGAAAAGAGGGAGAACCGAAAGAGAACACAGAGAGAAAAGAGAGATTTGGAGGTCGCTCGTCGATTCCCGACATCTCCGTATCTCCGTTATTGATTCCGGCGACGTTTTCTCACCATCGAATCAGGTAACGATTCACTTTATAATTTGTTTTCTTCTACCCTTCGCATTTTTCCTTTCATTACATGTCATGTTATTTTTTTATGCACGGCAGAGAAGTTATAGGAGAAGAGCAGAGAAGTTAGAGGAGACGAAGCATCTTTTTCCCCCGTCTCGCCGCACGCACGCTTTTCCTGCCGTGCCACTGTGCTATCCCGTTCGAGAAAGATGTTGACCAGCACAGTTTAAGCCCGGATCTTGCTCAACAATACAAGGTAATGCCTATATCATTGTTATGGCTAATTTGAGCACGTTTTGGTGTGAAAAATATGCTGTTTTAGTGTTGTGTAGTCTATGTTTCGCTGTTATTTTATGCTATTTTGCATGCTGTTTGGTCCAAAAAATATCTCGTTCTTGCGATGTACTACATATTTCTGTTTTGCATGTCGGACGAAAAATTTTGTGCATATTAAACCATATTGTCATCATGATGTTCGAAATTTTGGAGGGTTAATTGGATATAATTTTCAGAATACTAAAATAATAACTGAATCTACATGTCTCACAAAAAAAATTGTGCATATTAAACCCTGGTTAGATCTGGACAGGAGGATGTGGTAATTAGATTAGACGGTGTAGATCTGGTTTTAGATTAGATCTAAGCCATTGGTGTTAGTCGCCTAATCCAACGGACGTGGACTAGCCACGTGGGCAAACCTGGACCGTAGGATCTGTCTATAATAATACAAATTTCCCAAAAAATAGAAAAATCAGGAAAATTCAAAAAAAAAAAAATCAAAGCCGAGTGGACCGTAGGATCTGTCTATAATAATTAAAATTTCCCAGAAAATAGAAAAATCAGAAAAATTCAAAAAAAAAAAAAAATCAAAGCCGAGTGGACCGTAGGATCTGTCTGTAATAATAAAAATTTCTCAGAAAATAGAAAAATCAGAAAAAAAAAAATCAAAGCTGAGTGGGTTTGGCCCGGCTCTTCGGGTTTGTGGGTTGGATCGAACCGACCCGGTCCGGAAAATGAATAAAAAAAAGGAAAAATAAAATTAGAAAATTAAAAGATTAATATAAATTTAAAAAAATGGGCGCCCGGAGTCTGGTTGATTGGGTTGACCAGGCCAGCAAAATATAAAAACATAAATAAAAAAATCCAGAAAAAAATAGAAAATCACTAAAAAATAAAAAAAAGCATAAAAATATCTAAAAAAATTGGAAAAATTCCAGAATCTTAAAAAAATTCAGAAAAATCTCAGAAATCATAAGAAATTGACTAGATTTTGTTCGTGATGATTTTAGTCCTTCCTTTCTAAATGACGATTCTACCCCTTATGGATAAATCGCCTCAGAAAAATTCCAAAAAATCTCCAAAAATCACAGAAAATGGGGGAACGACCACATTCAACTGGTCCAACCCATTTCTGTTGAGTTCGCTTTTCCGAGCCTTCGAAATAGAAAACTGGCGACTAAAACAGCCGCACATGCCCTAAATCCATAAATATTTTTAAAGAATACCTAATTTCGTAAATATTTTTTTACCCTATTTGCATTTTTTGTATTATTATTATTTATTTTGTTATGGAATTTATTTCATTTTTTATATTGATAGTTATAATGTTCATTTGTTAATTTGTTAATGTGTATGGGAAAATATTTAGTAAATTTTAGATGCAAAATAATTTGTAATTTCTTTATTTAGCAGAATGTTGTATAGATCTTTTGCGACTGTGCATTGGGGAGGTAGAATAGTACGAAATGAATCTGGACATGATTACGAAGGTGGACAATCTACTAAGTTTGAGTTTGGAAACATATCCACATTTGATGAGTTACGTGCTACGATTGAGTGAAAGTTGAATATAACAGAAAACCAGTGTATTCATAGTCTGATGTATAGACAACCGATTCTAACACCCGGTTGTATTATATATGACATTATGGAGGTGCATAATGATGCTGCAGTTCAGATAATCCAGCAGTTTGCACGTCAGTGTGGTTCTATGTGGTTTTTAGAATTTTACGCAACTGTAGATGAACACCAAGTGATAAATGATTCAGCTGGGGGAGGTTCCAATGTTGGTGAAGATGACGTTGGTGTGGATAATCAATACGTGGAGTATCAATACGTTTTTGAAGTTCAAACTGGGCATAATAGATCCAGAGGAACATGGGGCCATAAACACACAGTACGCCTAAACCTGCGAACGTGCACATGTGGGAAATTTCAAGAGATGAAAATCCCATGTTCCCACGTAATTGCATCATGTCAAAAACATGCAATTGATTATCATGCGTTCGTAGATGAATTCTATACGTTGGATAGAACACTTCAGTGCTATCAGTACATGTTTCATCCATTGGGGAATCCTGCTTACTGGCATGAACTTGACGATCTGCCATTAGTGCCAAACCCGAATCGTATTAGGAAGAAAGGAAGGCCCCGTGCATCACGGATACATAACGAGATGGACTGGAGTACGTCGAGTAGTAGCACACCCATAACCATTGCACCAACTGTGGAAAATCAGGGCACAATAGGCGAACTTGTGCATACAGATCGGCCCAGGAATAAAATTTAGATAATGTGTGAACATTAAATGTAATACATCTGATTTGCATACTCAATTTAGTTGTGTGAATTATGTAAATTAGATATATGATTTTTTTTGTAATGTTATAATATTACAATTGTGCAATATTTATTAAGTTTCTTTGTTCCATTTGTAGACATGGCACAGAGGAATTACATTCAGCCGGGACCTGAGGATGATTCACTACTTACACAGCAGGCCCGACATAGATCACAGGCCATCTGGAACGCTGAGGTAATTACGAAATTTAGCAGTTCATCTGTCATTTGTAATAGCTGTATCGTAATAAAATTGCGACTAACGAATAATGTAACATTTTACAGATAGATGAGAATCAAGCTCTTAGATGTCAGCGAGATGGATCGACGCTACACGAACCTGAACTTGATGATCGCATAGTACCGTATCTTCGAGCTTCGGGATTTTACGGAGTTTGGAAAATGGGATTTTGGCAAATTGATTGGCATTTGATTACAGCTTTGGTTGAGCGGTGGAGGCCCGAGACTCACACCTTCCATATGCCGGAAGGTGAATGCACGATCACACTGCAGGATATCGCGGTTCTAACAGGGCTTCCCATAGATGGAGATGTAGTCACTGGCCCTACTAATATGAATTGGGGCACTCTTTGTGAGATTCTACTGGGTGAGCGCCCCCCAAACAGTCAAATACGTGGTTCAATGGTAAAGATAAGCTGGCTGAGAGGACGCTTTGGTGTAATTCCTGACGATGCCGATGAGGTTACCATACTGCAGCATGCTAGGGCATTCATTCTCCAGTTGGTTGGAGGATCTATCTTTTCAGACAAATCTGGTGCCAGGGTTAGTTTGATTTTTCTTCCATTACTAGAGCACCTCGAGGATCCTACGCAGTACAGTTGGGGTTCAGCAGCACTTGCGTGGTTGTATCGGGAGCTATGCAATGCGACCGATCCATCAGCTCACCAAATCAGTGGTGCCCTACATGTATTGCAGATTTGGGCGTGGGATCGCTTCAGTTGTGTCTCCCCATCCATCAGAAATCGTGATCATTTACCAGATGCACCTCTTGGTAGTCGGTATGTGATCTATTGCTTTTTCTGTTCGTGAGTCATAATTTTTTTTTCAGTGCGTATAATATATGTAACTGTTCTTATTTTTTTGTTTTTGTTTATGCAGCTGGAGTCAAGCCCTACAAATAACAAAGGTCCCCACACATACTTTGTCACATCTGCGCTACCAATTTGATAGAATGGCATCCGCAGATGTAAGTCATCCCAGCAACCAACGAGTTCAATGTAATGTTAGCTTTTAAATTAATTCTTCGTTTAATTTGATATGTTTTAATACGATAACAGATTACTTGGGAGCCCTACACCGATGACATTCTCCAGACTCTACCAGATTACTGCCTGCGGGGAGAACACATTTGGAGGGCTCGTGTCCCACTCATTTATTTTCACATCGTTGAGTGGCATTATCCAGACCGAGTACTTCGCCAGTTTGGTATGCAACAGCCAATACCTACACCTCCCCTTGATCATAAACCTTTTCATGATATTGAATTAAGGCCAGTTACAAAGAATTGGATCGAAAAACACGGACAATGGATTGATATATGGAACAATCGTATTGACTATATTGTCCATATTGATCCTACAACGGAGCCACTTCACTATCATTCAGAATATATGGAGTGGTACCGTGCACACACACGGAGGTGGATTTCTTACACGGGAGGTGCAATAGGTGCAGCGGTTCGTGCAAACACTTTTAATTTACTTCATTAATTATTTTTTTAGTAACATAAATTATTGGCATTTGATAACTTCCGTTGACTTTGATTTCATGAACAGGGTGATGGCATGGAACAAATCTTACAATTAAGTTCCGCTACATCTCGGGAGAACATGCGGGAGAACATGCGAAAGATAGCGAGGATATCTAGGGCAATGCTATATGCCTTCAATGAGGAGAGACGGCTGACAATGATTCCACCACCCCAACCAGCACCTACAGCAGCACCCATTGGGCCGCACGAGGATGACCCACCTGAGACTGTTCAGTCGACCCGGAGGACCACTCGAGCTCATCAAGATAATGATGCCGTCCCCTACCCCTTGGCCTATCATACGACAGATTTCACTCCGGGGTTCACTCCAGGGTTTAGCCAGACAGATTTTATTCCGGGGTTCACCCAGTTTGTCGACTCATTTCATGAGGGATACCGTCCCCAGACTCCCGCTAATTCTCCGATTTCTGGGGGATTTGACTTCTCTCCTTTTTTCCAATACCCTTCTACATGATATGTATCGTCTGAGCGTGGGATATTTGCTCAATTTGATGATGCATCCACTTCACAGCCACGCGTCTCACAACAGGATATACCTTTGTCATCTACACATCCTACTCATCCGGAATCTCGTCCTCGGTACAATACTAGACGTGCCGAACACCGAAGACAACCTGATTGCGGAACAGGAGGCCGCATAGAAAGACCACATCATCAGTGAATTTAATTAGGGTTGAGGATTGTTATGTATTTATAATTTTGATTTGCTGGATTTTTTTAGCTCATGGATTGTTAGCCACGTTTTTTTAATCTGGATATGTCATCTTCATATCTTAATTATTATTAATTATTTGTTGGAACAGAAGGCCGTTCTTTTACTAAATTATTTATTAATTATATATCTTAATAAAATTATCAACTAATTATGTTATAAAAATAAGCTTTAAAGATAAAAATTATATTTTACTAAATGTTATAAATATAAAATAATTAAAAACAAGTAAAAAAAATACGAAATTTTAAAAAAAAAGGGGCCTCGGTTCGGCAGTCGGGCTTGTCACATTAGCTCCTATCAGTGTCAAAAAATCGAAGACTCTCCTTTTATCACTGTCCATTGATCTTTCGCCGATCATGAAGGAGACCACGTACACGGGGTTCTCATCCTTAACCAGCTCGTTAGTAACTTCTCATTACATCCTCGGATGGAGATTTGATGTAAATGGACAAGCTCAGAAACTGACATGAATCAAGGCAAGGAATGAGGCAATTCATTGCGGAGATCGTGAGAACTGGCGGTCTTTGTCACTGGAACATTGTGACCATTCTCTGTCATTGCCGCGTCGAAACATGAGCTGCTATTGTTTTCATACGGCCAAATTTGAAAGGCTCCCTTCTTAATTATTTGTTGGACAGAAGGCCACGTTTTTTTACTAAATTATTTATTAATTATATATCTTAATAAAATTTTCAACTAATTATGTTATAAAAATAAGCTTTACAAATAAAAATTATATTTTACTAAATGTTATAAATATAAAATAATTAAAAACAAGTAATAAAAACATGCAATTTAAAAAAAAAGGGGCTGCCGAACCGGGCCCAGTTCGGCAGTTGGGCTGCTGAACAGGGCCCGGCTCGGCAGTTGGGCTGCCGAACCAGGCCCTGTTCGGCAGCCCAACTGCCGGTGGATTGCCGAACGGGATCCGTTCGGCAGTCTTCCTCCCGGACCGACCCCAAATTGGTAAAATTTTAAATAGTAGCCCCAAATCGATAAATTTTTTTTTTTTTGGGACCCCTTTTGAAAAAAAGCCCGACTAAGGCTGCTATGGTTTTAGTTCTTTCTTGACTTTTTCTTTTTTGGGTTTGGTGGTGGTTGGTTCAGAAGAAAATGATTCTTCAGCAGGCTGTGAGGCAGGACGAACGGGATTGTAGCATTCAAGGTTGATAATCGACCGCTCGATTTGCTTCATATACTGTCCAAAGGACTCAACTGTGTTCTGAAGCTTGCCAACAGTAGTGAGAATCTCAGCGTTCGTTACTCAGTTCTGCTGATGATGAAGGCCCTCCCTGAGATGTAGACTTCTTGCGCTAAGGGCGATGGTGCTGGAGATACAGATCTGGGGACAGGTGGTCGGTCAGAGCCTCTAAGGCGTCTTTCAACAACACTTTCCTTAAGTCGATCCAGCAGCACTGCTTGTGCCTTCTCATCATCACCATGTCCAATCCGAACCAATTCATGCTTTGCGTTTGCCCAGCCATGAGGTGTGATCTTGATGGACATCTTCCTCAGTGTCTCTTCTCCAATCACCATGCTTGCAATCTTATCAGACTTCATATCTTCATTGATGGCGACTCCTTTGGATCGTAAAATGAGAAAGATCAGCGCTCCATAAGGTATTCGACCAATCTTCCTTTTCAGAATAACCCTCCTCATATGCAGAATGATCAAATGAGCAAATGAAAAGTTCTTTCCATTTAGAATACTCCACATGAGACGAGCTTCATAGTGCGAGACATCATTAGTCGTGCTGCTCTTTGGTCTCAAAATCATGGTCACGATTTTGTGAAGTAAATTCATTTTGAGAGGGAGTTTATTCAGAGGAATCTTGTCAAGAGTAGAGGTATTTGAAAGTTCAGAGATAAAACTAGTAGCCTCAGCGGTAGTGACACGAATTTTCTCAAATTTCTTGACAGGATGATGAAGGAGATCAGCAAGATTTGCAGCAGTGATGGTATAAAGCTGTTTGTCATAGCAAAAACTGAAGGAGTCTGGGTTGTAAAAATGCAAGTCAGCATAAAATTGCGCAACCACAAGTGGATACACTTCTTCTTTTAGGGAGCAAAAATACGTGAGAGAGAGATCATCAAAGATTTTTGTCAAGAAAATCCCGAAATTTTCTAAAAACTTGAAATCGACAGAACGATTTGGAATCACTTCACGCTCAATGATTTTCAAATAGTATGTTCTTGGGAGAAAAACAAATCATTTTGAAAAGAGTGATCAATTTGAAAATCAGTGGAGAGCTCGAACTTATCGTACTCGCGGTCGTCATCATCATCCTTCTTTGCATGTGTTTCCTCAGCTTCAGGTTTAATGCCAAAACTGCTCTCACCAACACCAGTGCTGATGGCTGCAATAGTCTCTGTTTCAGGAGCAAAAGCAGTGGTTTGCTTTTCAACTTGAACATCATGTTCTTCGTTTGACACTTCTTCTTGATTCTAATCCTTTTCTTCTTCGTTGACTTCCTCGTTCTTGTCGCTTTGATGACTTCCTTCCTCAACACCAGGTTCTTTTTCTTCATCAGCAAGAACATCTTGAGACACAACTTCCTTTTCTCCATGCTCAATTTCTTCAGCAACTACTTCCTTAGCTATTTGCTCAACTAGATTTTCTGAGGGAGCGACAAGGGATATCGCTGGGATCTCAGGAAGATGAGTAGTGATAGGAAGAGAAGGAATAGTAGAAGACGCAGCTGCACTACTACTTGCTGCGGTAGTGAGGACAGCAACAGAGGAACTAGCTAGTTGAGAGGTCAGTAGCTTTTGCAACTCTTCTGTTCCAAGATCTCGAAGTAGTTGTGCAGTCAGGATCCTCCTTTGTTCGTCTGTCAGCACAGGAAGAGAGGGACCGGCTTCGAGAGTGGAAGTAGTCTTAGATTGCGGTGTCTCAACTTGAGGTGCAGAAGGAGCCAAAGTAGCACCAGTCGAGATGCTGCCAGAAGCTGCAATAGATTCACTGTGGCTCACATCCTGAGAACCTTCCTTAAGATCAGCAATAGGGGAAGTTTTCCTCGAACGGGTGGTGACTTGGAAGAGGGCTTAGATGCTTGCTTCTTTTTGGGAGCCATGGTTGAAGGAGAAGTGAGGGTAGAAGAGAGGGATGAAAGCGGTAGATATAGACGAGAGAGAAAAAGAGAGAATGAAACTCGGTGAACGTGGGGTAGAAACATGTAGAAGAGCGTGGAGAATGGGATTGTCCTATTCGTATAAATAGGTGGACGTGTGTGAGTGGTGTGAGTGTCCTAGTAACGGTAAAAAGAAAAAAATAATAAGTGAAAAATAAATTCAGGAAATAAAAATCAAAGATATAAACTCAGGCAGGATCAATAAAGGTCATCGTTATCGCAAATCAGATCAGCAAAGCAGTGAATGTCAGAGCTGTCAGAATGTGAACAGTCAAATGGCTACTTTTTGAAAAGCAACGTACCTTTGCCAGTGTACTTACTAGGTTCAGTGGTGATGGCGTGATTTTCACTGGCAGTTATACTGCTGCTGACTTGTCCTTACTCAGTAGGATTGCAAATGCCCGGTTCATTTTGAATAAATTCGAATGATGCCTTGTCCAGCGACTTAGTGAATATATCTGTTAGTTGATGTTTTGAATTTACGAATTCAATACAGACATCTCCACTGTTGATGTGCTCTCGAATGAAGTGTTGTCGTATCTCAATGTGTTTTGCCCATGAGTGTATAATGAGATTCTTCGTGAGATTAATAACACTCGTATTGTCGCACTTGATGACCTATCCATAGCATTCTTCAGCATAGTCGCTTAGCTGTTGTTACATCCACAATAATTGTGCACAGCAACTGCCTAAAGCCACATACTCAGCTTCAATGGTTGACAGCGCCACTGAGTTTTGCTTCTTAGAAAACCATGATATGAACATGCTGCCCATCATTTGACAAGTACTAGTGGTGCTTTTCCAGTCTATTTTACAGCCTGCATAGTTAGCATCTGAATTACCTAGTAATGTAAATTCTGAACCCTTGGGATACCACAGACCTAACTTAGGATAAGTAGCAATGTGCTTGACAATTCGTTTTACCTCCTTGAGATGCAATTCCTTCGGATTAGATTGAAAATGAGCGCAAATACATACACTGAACAATATATCTGGTCTAGAAGCAGTTAGATATAACAGTGAGCCTATCATGCTTCTATATAGTTTCGGGTCAACAAACTTACCTGTCTCATCCTTGCCCAGTTTTAGTGAAGATGACATAGGAGTATCTGTTGGAGAAACATCTCATAAAACATTTTGATGATTTTCAAACAATCCTTTCGTATTTGATTGACCTTTGGTGTGTAGATGTTTGATTTCTATGGCTAAGGATCACATTATGGCCATCGGGTAAAAATCGCGTGAAGTCTGAAGCTATTTCATGAAAACATCCGCTGAGGACCATAAAAGATCTGGTCATCGATTGTTTGATATTGGATCTTGAAAGATCGGGTCAAATAAAGTGTATAAATTCCATACAAGCTGATGTTTGAGAAAGATCGGCTGAAGTGACCAACGCTTGATGGGAAAGGCCAACGGGAGGATTTTGATCTTCTCGGGAACAGTCCACTGCTCTATCAGAGTATAGAAGAAAGCTGTCAGCGCGGTATAGTAGCTCAGCCCTTTTTTAGGCAAGTCTAGTCTGACTTTGTGAAAGCTACTCTAGCGTGACGATAATATGTCCCATCAACCTCCAACTGCTCTTTTGCTTCTCCAAGGATGCTCAAACGGCTAGATTGCTGAGGCTTATAAAAGGAGAAGATCATGAAGGCCAAGGAGTAACCAAGGGACCAAGAACCGAAATTTTCTATCCAAGTGTTGCTCTAGAAATTGTTCTAGTTGAAAAGCTTAACTGTTGAAAGATCTTGTGATCTGTTGTTGCCTTCTAATCGTGCAAAATCAAGTATACATCCCTAAGTAGTGAGGTTGTATCAAAATAGTGTGATCTATCGCGTGAAAGATCAGCTCACGTACTATTTGTAACTTGTGAGGCAGTTTACCAATGCATTCCAGCCCGTGTTGTGGTTATTAGTTGTGTGGAGTGGACGTAGGCTTGGTACATAAACCGAACCACTATATATCTGGTGTGCCAAACTTTTCTAAAGCTTTTCTCTGTTCTGCACACACTCAGATATTGTTTTGTGAAACATTTGTTCACCCAATCTTTTTCATATTAACCTTTGGTTTACGAATTATTTGAAAAATTTTCGATACAATCTATTCACCCCCCTCTAGGTTGCATTGTCAGCCCCAATAGTATCTACCTTTTTAGTAGTAGCAACACTGAACTTTTTCACAAGTTCTCTAGCATACTTCTCTTGGATTATGAATGTTCCTTCTTTCAATTGCTTGACTTGTAAGCCCAGAAAGAAATTCCATTCTCCCATGAGAGTCATCTCAAATTCACTTTGCATCATATCACCAAAACTCTTGCACAAATCATCGTTAGTTGATCCAAAAATAATATCATCCATATAGATTTGTACTAGTAGAATATCAGTACCACTCCTCTTGGTAAACAAAGTAGTATCAACAGTGCCTTTTTCAAAATCATTTTCCTCTAGAAATGTGCTAAGTCTTTCATACCAAGCTCTAGGTTCTTGCTTAAGACCATATAGCGCTTTCTTGAGTTGAAAAACATGTTTAGGATTTTTGGAATCTTCAAAACTGGGAGGTTGTTCCACAAAAACCTTTTCTTTGATAAAACCGTTTAGAAAAGCACTTTTGACATTCATTTGAAACAATTTGAAGTCATGATAGCAAGCATAAGCGAGTAGTAAGCGAATAGCTTCTAACCTTGCTACCGGTGCATAATTCTCATCATAATCAATACCTTCTTCTTGTGAGTAACTCTTTGCGACGAGTCTAGTTTTGTTGGGAGTCAAATTGCCCTTGTCATCTACTTGTTGCGAAATGCCCATTTGGTGCCAATGACAGTGCAATTACAAGGTCTTGGAACTAACTTCCAAACTTCATTGATCTAAAACTGTTGAAGCTCTTCTTGCATAGCTTCAATCCAGCATTCATCTTGGATTGCCTCACCAATCGATTTAGGTTCAACTTGAGAGATTAATGCGAGGGAGTTCATTACTTATTGGAATGATGAACGAGTTCGTACACCTTCACCCGTATCACCGATAATCTGTTCTTCGAATGATCAGCTTTAAAGCTCTAGTCCTTTGGTAACTCATCCTTAGGTTTTTCTTGGGATCTGGACTAATGAACCTCTAGGTCTGGCACGATCTACATTGATGATGGTTCACCTTCTTCATTTTGGTTTTGAGTTCCTATCACAGCATCATTGAACTTGACATTAATGGATTCTTCAACTTCCTATGATACTTTGTTGAACACTCGATATGCCTTGCTAGTTGTTGAGTAGCCAAGGAATATTCCTTCATTTGATCTTGGTTCAAACTTGCCAATGTTATCATTTCTTATTCTTGAGAATATAGCACTTGCACCTAAAAACATGGAAGTATGACAGATTTGGTTTCCTTCCTTTGAATAGCTCATAGGGTGTTTTATCCAACAGTGGCCGTAAAAACACTCGATTAATGATATAGTATGAGGTTGCTACTGCCTCAGCCTAGAAGTAAGCAGGAGTGCTACTTTCGATCATCATTGTTCTTGCCATATCCTGTAGACTTTGGTTTTTCCTTTCAACTACACCATTATGTTGAGGTGTATAAGCAGTAGAGAAATTATGCTCAATGCCTTGTCCTTCATAATAATCAGCAAAGCTCTTGTTCTCAAATTCGCCTCCATGATCAGTCTTGATGCTTGATATGCTGTAGCCTTTCTCATTTTGAATCTTTCTAGCAATTTTCACAAAGGCTTTGTAAGTTTCATCTTTGTGAGCCAGGAATAGTACCCATGTGAATCTGGAGTAGCCATCCATGATCACTAAGCAATACTTGCTTCCACCAAGACTAATGTTTCTTGTTTGTCTGAATAGATCCATATGGAGAAGCTGCAAAACTCGGTTAGTAGCAATAGTGTTTATGGATTTGAAAGAACTTCTCACCTGCTTGCCTAACGAGCATGCATTGCACACTTCATTTTTCTCATATTTCAAACTTGGTAAACCTCTTACCAGTTCCAGTGAAGCTAGTCTAGAGATATGCTTTAAACTAACATGACCAAGCTTCCTATGTAACAACTCTCGTTTTCCTGAGCAGAAAATAAACAATGAGTAGTTTCGAAATCAGTGTTCAGAAGGTAGATATTGCCATACCTTTTACCTGTGAATACTTGTGATGGATCCTTACCAATACTAGTACAGATACCATCTTTAAAATTGATTTCGTAACCTTTGTCACAAAGTTGACTGACGCTAATAAGGTTGTGCTTCAATCCTTTAACAAGAGCGAGATCATCAACAATGGATTCTCCAACTTTGACAGTTCCTTTGCCAACTATTCTTCCTTTTTCTTTTCCTCCAAAGGAAACAGGTCCTCCATCAACTTGAGTCATATGTACGAAGGATTTGGCATCACCAGTCATGTGCAAAGAACATCCACTGTCAAGATACCATTTTCAGACAATCCTCTTTTCCTCAGATTCATCATTAGCTTCGGAATAAGTATCGACCGTAAGACATATATTGGCTTGTTTATCATCATCGGTGCTGGCATAGTCAGTATCACTCTAAGTGTCAGCCTTAAGAGCTTGCTTCTTCTTTTCGAACTTGCTCTTCTTCTTCTTTTGCAAGGGGCATTCAGGCTTGATATGTTGTCGCGACCCAATCCTAAAAATCAGATCGAATGGATTGCCAAGAGGCCTCGAGGACGAGCTCATGGCTCAGGCCCTCCCAAGCCCATACCAAATCGCGATTCGAGTTCGATCTTAGTGTGAACGGGTGGCATGTGCGAGTGTACATGCAAAGGAGTCGCCACCGACCTTTGAGGAAGGTAGGCCGGAAATCCTATCGAGCGATTGGGAGAAACCGCTCGATTTCGCACAACCAGAGATTTTTGGGTCCGAGAATTTAGTTACCCTAGTATTTCTATTAGATTCCCTTCGATTACTGTCCGGTTTGTTTTGTTACCTAATGTGATCATGCAAGGTTTAGTCGCTTTTAATCCCTAAAGATGTTTTTTCAACCGTGCTAGGCATTCATGCAAAATGATTTTGTAGGAGATTCATTTCATGGCATTTTCTAGTTTTAGATTTTATTTATAAAAAAACATAAAAATCAACCAAAGCACTCAAAAGGGATAAAGGAGGAAACATAGAAAAGGAAATCTACTCTAAAGCGATAAATGAAAACCCGCGGCCATCGGGTATTTAATTACAAGGTCAAAATACGAGACCTGAGACATGATAGGATGTACAACGAATTGGACCGGAATGGACATCGACCATCCTCCAGCGCGAAACAAAGTCTAATTACTCTAAACACGCAATAAAAGATCATTTTTGAATTTTTCAAAATTTTCCAATTTTTGGGATTTTCTTGATTTTTTTTTAAAGGACGACGGGGTGGGCCAGGCATGGCCAATGATGAATTAGCAGAAAATACGACCAAAATCTCACTTGAAATCGCAATTTTGACTCATTTCCCGAAAAAAAAAAATTCAACTTGAATAACCAACTGCCAAGGTGTATTCTCAGGCGATTATCTCGATGCTCACAAATAATTAGAGGAAACTGATCATACCACGTGAAACTAGGTTGAATCGGATTTCCAAGAAAATCGACGGCTCGGGAAATAATAGACCGAGCACGTCGTAATGATATCGTGAAAATGGCAAGTTGCAGGCCAACACTTGGATAATCTAACCTCTAACTTTGCAGCTCACTAAGGCATTTTCATGGCCGATTATCTCAGCGTTCAAAAATAATCAAATGAAACCGTTCATACCACATGAAACTAGGTAGAACAAGGTTTCCAAAACAATCGACGACTCAGGAAATGATCAATTGAGTGCGTCGTAATGGTGTCGTGAAAGTGCTGGGGTGCAAGTCCAGACTTACAAAAATTTCGGACCTAACTTTGCAGCTCACTGAGGTATTTTTCAGGGTGATTATCTTAGTACATATACACAATTAGCAAAAAATATTGATACTACATGAAACTAGATCAAACAAGGTTTCCAACGCAGTTGGCGTCTCATAGAAAGCCCAAGTGAACACACTGTATCGAGGTCATGAAAATGCATACTCGCAATTCCAAACTTACAAAAATTCAGGCTTCTCACCTACCAGTTCACAGGGGCATGTTTCGGGGCACATAACTCCATGTACAAAAACAACCAAACCCAAAACCAAGTATCAATGTAAAGTGCTACACTCAAGGAATAAGTTCGACCAAAGAACGACCTCAAATGCTCGAGAAATCATCAATAAAAACGGCCTCAAAGTGGGGGGATCGCACTATTCTTAACCGCAACACTAGAAACTTTTTCTAAGTCAGAAATGTCAGTTCATGGCATCTTCTAGATCGATTTTCATGCACTCTGATCATAACTAATGGCGAACCCATATACCGATACGAAGAGCTATGTATGAGGAAAAATCTCGAACAAAAAGGACTCTTAAAGTGCGAAAGACGAAGGAGAAAAATGACCCGAAGTAGGGGGTTTGCACTGTTTTTTGTCAGAATACAAGCTCAAATCAGACCAACAACATACATTCACGGGTTTATATCTCAACGTCCGAGTATAATCAGCAGCAAAAACTCACATATACGTATTATACTACGCGCAAAGAACGTAAAGTTCCAAAGAATAGCCAAAAATGAGCATGGGAACGCAATGAAAAACAAGCTCAAAGTCGGGGGTATACACTGTTTTTCACAAAATCTGAGCTAAACCGCAACCAATGAGACATATTCCCGACCTCATACCTCAATACCCGAGCACAACCAACCACAAAACTAAACATCAACGCGAAGCACTATACACGTAGAACATAATGGACTCAAACATAGTCATTAAAACATACAAGACAACAATAAAAAAAGATCCAAAGTCGGGGGTTTGAACCACCCGAGGCATTTCATCGAACACCTAGTATGCAGAGACGAAAATGCAAAATCGGGACACTACGGGCGAAACCCAGGCATGAAATGACTCAACAGGGACTAAATGAACCTTGAATAATGTATGAGGGCGATCAGTTTGGCTCCGTTTGACCCGAAAGTCAAACGAACCGAAACTGGGCACAAATGGCCATGAAACAGGGGACGTTCGGGGGTGAAGCTTAACCCACCTGTTCGGACGACGCTAGCAACGGAGAGGGGCTGGTGATGGTATGAAGGGTAATGTGGATAGTGGTGACGGTGTGCCGAGGCCTTTGGGTCGCTTAAGAAAAAAGTCTCACCTCACTCTCAGTTCCTCTCTTTCTCTCGGTTTTTTTTTTGTTTTCTCTTCTCGAGAAGATCTCAGCCACCCCCTTTCTAGACCTCTCTCTCTCTCTCTCTCTCTCTCTCTCTCTCTCTCTCTCTCTCCTTATCCTTTTGTTTTTGAATCCCTCACCCCTCACTGTGACTTGTTGCTCTCCCTCTCCTTGTACCCGACTCCTCCCTCAAGATTCCTCTATCGAGGAATGAAAAACCATTATTCTTCCTCATGCCATCCTGCTTCCATACTATTCTTGTACTGCAAGGGGACAACTGGCTAGGGAATGAAGGTTCTAGAATGTGGTGATGATGAGAGGATTTGGCATTTTGGTCAGGCAGTGCCGTGTGTGTACGTCCGGAGGGAAAGAAGAACAGAAGTTGTTCTTGTACAATGTAGACCCGGATTGGCCGGGTCGGGTCGAGTCCGACCCGGCCGACCCTGTTCGACCTATTTGCTTAATTCGGCCTCCATTTGACCTATTTTCCCAAAATTGACGCTGAAATTGGATTCTGTGGCATGCATTTCATGCAAAAATGGCGTTTTCGGGACTGAAAAATTTAATTTGGTGTAAAAACCCCAAATCTAAAGTTCGACTCGAAAATGATTTTTCAATAATCCAAAGCCTAAACGGTTGAATTGAACAAAACCACCCCCACCAATGGATTCAGAATGATGAAAACTATAGGGCAGTGATTTTGGATTTGCATGGGCATCTCTAGAAAAAGTTTAATTGCACTTTGAATGAAAATTAGTATGGGTGAGCAAAAAAATCATGATCCACCCAAACCGGACCAGACTGTACCTAACCGGTTGATTTTGGATGGAATCGGCGGGTACCGATTTGGTTCGCGATTTCGGATGGGAACCATCCAACCGGCCCAACCGAACCGGTCCCTTTATGTAATATAAATGTATAGTCTTTTAATTGAAGCTATCTCCCTCGAAGGCCCAGAGTCCAAACCCATCAATAAAAAAAAAAAAAAAGAGTCCAGACCCAACTTATTTTCATGTGTAATATGTGTTGTACACTATGGATGCATTTGAAAACCTATGTTAATTAGTTGATCAACTGCTATTGCATTTCCCACGATACTCGACTCCATTGCTGACAATAATATTGCCGCCTACAAAGACATTGTCCTTAAGTTTTTCATGTGATAAGAATACTGAACGCAAACGTGGGGAATGCACTACCAAAGTCCCAAGTTGAGCCCTCCTCCTTCAATTGCTAGGGATTGGTTCCATTTTCTTTTTTAATTGATGTTGGTGCTTGGTAGGACCGTAACCGAGATCCAACCGAGAATCGGACCGGACCGGTGGTTCGATTCTCGGATGGATTTAGGGAACGAGCGGGTGGTTCACAGTTCACATTTTGCGAAACAGATCCCTAGCAGGCGGTTCTCGATTCTAGGATAGGAACCACCCATTCTGGAACCGATCACTCCTAAAATCAAGGACTAAATTGCAAAGATTTTAGGTCTTCTTCCAAAATTGCTCAATTTGTGAAATAATTGAACCAAAATGCAATTGAAATCATTTGAAACAAATATCATAACTAGCCCAAAGTGAGAAAAATCCTAGAAAAGATTGAATTTGATATTTTTGGAAAACTAGGGACCTAAATGCAAAAATCTGGAAAAGTAGGTTCCCGATCGAATTTTTGGATTTTAATGTGACCAAAATGCAATTGAAAATAAAAAAAGACTGATGAATATTTTTTTTGTATTAATCTGGTTATGGATGATATTTTTTTTCTATTTTTGGGGTATTTTTTAATTAAAAATAATATTTAAAAAATACCAAAAAATTTGAAAATTATTTTTTGTTCAAAAATGGCTCCTTAGGCTTAGCTAAGGCTTCCAAAGTTGATTTTGAAATTTTATAATTTTTTATGATATTTTTAATTAGTTTTCTAAAAATCAAATGTCAACATATGTCCAGGCTTTTGACAACCATAGCATATCACTTCTTTTGACCTGGAATCATCTCTGGTCTTGTACTGCTTTTTTCCGTCGCGATGCTTGATAGGTCTTTTCCCTTTGTAGCTGCTTTCTTTTTTCATCATATTTTTGAACCGCTTTGTGAAGAGAGCCATTTCCTCATCTTCTTCATCATCTGATGTTGGACAGTCATCTGTATTGCTTTGGTTAGAGACAAATGCAATAACCTTCTTACCTTTTGAGCTTGGAACCTCGTTTTGAAGTTTAGCTTCATAGGATAACAGTGTTCCTATAAGCTCATCCATGCTAATAGCTTGAATCCTCATGGTCTCACGAACAGAGGTTTTCACTTGACTCCACTCCTTTGGAAGAGATCTTAGCAACTTGTTTACTTTTTCAATATCAATGAAGATCTTTCCTTGGTGAGCAAGACCATTGATAATGGTCGTGAACCTTGTGAACGTCTCAATCACGGTCTCATCATATTTCATCTTGAACATCTCATAGTTTTCGGGAAGTAGATTTAGCTTGGTTTCCTTGACACGATCAGTGCCTTCGAAGGTTACTTGGAGTCGATCCCAGATTTCTTTAGCTGTGACACACGAAGAAATTTTGTTATACTCAGAAGGAGATAAAGAGCAGTATAGGAGATGCTTTGCTTTAGAATTTAAAGATTGTCTCCCAAGTGCCTCATTAATCGGGTTTCCTCGAGCATCAAGAACATGAGGAGGAATCTGTGCTCCTTGTCCAGGAATCTGTTGTGGTGCTATAGCAGGAACTTCAGGTCCATTTTGAATAACATCCCACATGAGAATGTCAATCGCTTCAAGATACATCCGCATGCGATTTTCCCAGTAGCAGTAGTTTGTCCCATCGAAGTATGGTAGCTTGTTGGGAGCATGAGAATCAGGAGCAAAGAAGCTAGTAAGGTTAGCCATAACAAGATCTTTATGCTCAGAAGTAAAACACTTCTTAAAACACAAGCAACTTAGTTTGATACCAACTGTTGGGGCTAAACAAAAAAGGGAAATAAAGCTTTACCCAAGCTTAAAGGACCCAGAAAGGGCCATAGAAGTTGTCGGTCGTGTTTTCCCGCATGGATAGAGAGGCAAAATTCAAGCCTCTATAGAGAGTAGCTAAGGCGAGTTTTCCAAGTGCAAAACGTCTTCCCCGAGATATTTGATAGGCTAAATGGCATAATTCTTTACACACTTGCAAAACCAGGTGAAGAAGTAGGAATTTGGTGAGCCAAACTAAAAGAAACGCAATGTGTTCAGTCGGAGAGACTTCACCCGACGTTTTCATATGCCGAGTAACAAAAGGTCTATAAGCGGAATCCTTGAAAGGGGATGCGAAAGGACACTCAGACAAATTGCTTTGACATGGGACTTCGTCGAGAGGGCTAAGTCCAGTGATGGAAAACATATCCAAACGGGTAAACGACATTGGACCCGATCAGAAGAAGAAACAATTTATGGATGGCGACCAGAAACTGGCGAAAGCCCCTAGCAAACTATGGTGAAGCCTCTAATCAAAACAGCAGAATTCGAGTGCCTTATCAATTTCAGCATTGCGCCAAATTTGCGCTTTCACAGTTCTAATCCTATTGTACCATTGAAAGAAATTGGGATCAAAGGAGGGAAAAGACTTGAAGCGCGACGATGACAACCATACTGACCCATTAAGATTGGCGTGTTGAAAAGGTAATTTCTCATCTTTACATCGAGGAGAACTACCCCGAATAGACATGGGAATGTTAGGCTTGATAAGGTAGGGACCCAACATCTCTCGCGGCGGGTCCGATTTGTCAAAGGTGAGCAGAGAGCCTGTAGCTAAGCCCTCGCCTTCACCATTAATCTAGGCTTCATGCCGAGAAACGTAATCATATGGTGAAGGAGTCTGTTGGTCAGTCGCAGCCATGGAAATGGTTTAAGGTTTTTCGAGATTGAAGATTGCAGAAGAGAGCGCGATCAAAGTGTAAATCGTATCTTGAAATACGATTTCAGGGTTTTAAAAGGGTGTAAGATCCCAAGAGGTGCTTCGAATCGTCAAGAGTCTGCAATGATGAGGCCACGATAAACGAGGTACATCTCACATAAACGACGAAATCTATCGTGATGAGGCGACAATAGAAGTCGTACAGATTTTCAAACGTGCCAATTCGTCAGATGAAGCTCAAAAGAATCTATTATATTAATTCTTTTGAAGGGAGCATATGTTGACACCAAAAATCGGCTTGGGCCTTGGTTGGTCACAAAGCCCGTAGGAAGTTACTAAGACACGTTGGTAGCCGAAACATGGCAAACCAACTCTCGGTTAAGAAGGAACGTCGGGCAGATAAAGCTCGGTTCGAAGGAAATGTTGGTGACACGATTATGTCGGTACGTGATGCCGACGGTTATGTGGAGCAGTTAGATATCTATTTAAACCGTTTGGAAGATAAGGAGAGCAATTACTGAGGCAGATCCGAAAGTTTAGGGATAATGCGCACATGAAGAATCCACTGAAGATGGTTTTATTTCGTTTGCCTATAAATAGTCGGAGACAACTCTTTGTAAAGGACCCTCAATCAATCAATCAATAAACAACTTATCTATTGTTCTACAATTTATCTTATCAAGCACTTACTTTTCCTACACTTTATTTATCGCACTGTTTATTGTTCGTCATTTACTTACTTCCTGTCCGGAATCGCTACAAGGGCCCATTTAAAATAATAAATCCGAAAGTTCTACGCTTATCGGTAAAAGATCTTTCGTCGCGAACGTTTCCGGCGAAACAATCACCTTAGAAAATCCAACACAAATGCTTATGTAAATATATGGAGAAACGACCACACACACATATATTTGTGTATATAAAGCATATAAACCCCATAGTCGATCGATGTGTGATATTTCAATACTCTCTCGCATGTGCAAGCCTAACAAGGAATAACACATGCAATTTGACGAACAAGATGGACGCACACACGAAATAAACTAGGCTAGAACATGATTCCTATATAATGTTAGAAAATAGTATTCAAAAGCTTAATTAATAGATGGAGGGAGATTACATGTATATAAAAATGTACAAACTTCATAATGAAGTGACATATTTCAACAATCACGATGAATAATTTGAAAAGGTTCGGCAGGTTAGGAAATTTATTTACTTTTTCAGTTTAACTAGATCTTAAATCGATCTCACTTTTTCTTTTGTATGGAATAACTAGTAAAAAGTCCTTTTGCATTTTGTAGACCCGATATGTTTATTTAGATTTATCTTTAATTGGAAAAAATTACACTAAAAGTCAATTCTTTCATAAAGTACAATCAAGTTGTAAATATTTCTATAAATATAGGCTCCGTTTGTTTTACGAAAATTAAATGATTTATTTTCTTAAAAGTGGTCGCTTATATTTATTAAAATAATTAGTCAATGAAATTCCTTCATTACTGACAACAACTTATGTTTGAATATTTTTATGGATGATGAAAATATTTTTCGTTCATTCATCATTGCAAGAGATACAAGTAATTATTTTTATAAAAGTATTTTTCAAATCACTCATGTTCCGTGAAATGGATGGAGCCGTAATTTTGTCCTGATTTTGTTGCCATCAACGTCCAATAGAAGGAAGTCCAAAAGATTATGACTTGTCTTGTTGATCACGGAGTATGTGGCTTGTTATGATTATCAATGGGAGCAAAACTCAAACTTTATCCAAAACCTAAGTACAAAACGCAATTTAGATTAACAACTTAAAACTGCATCTTTAGTCTCGAATTGAATAAATTAAATTAATCAAAGCTCAATCTGTCATCTATAAATGCGGGAAAATGCATTTAGGCGGTATTCATGTCTAGATATATCTAAACTTAGTCGTGTTTATGTGGTTAACATTTAAATATGTTCATATATGTTAAGATATAGACGTGAGTTGTGCTATAAAGTCTTACATCGAAGAATTGATGTGGTGTTAAGCAGCTAAAATATCCAAGTTGGATCATAACTCATTGGCTTAAGCTTTTGAGTGGAGGTAGATCCAATTGGATATGTTGACGGCTTCAGACTTGGGCTCCCTCTGAGCGATTTCCCCGAGTGAAAGTATTGGACTTCTGCTACGCGCTCTCTAACAAATGGTATCAGAACCGATGATTGATTGGTGCTCCAAATCCAATTTATTTCGGTATTTGGTGAATATCTCAAAAAAGAAATCTCATAATCGATGCTTGTTTCGGGGTAACGCGAGTTTAGTAGATAAGTTGATGTAGAAAGATACCGCGTGTTTGATGCAGAAGGATACCGTGTGAATTATGCTGGAGAAGGCCCATATCGAAGAAATGAAGTATTGTTGAGCAGTTAATATATATTCAAGTTGGCTCATAACTTATCGAGTTAAGTTATTGAGTGAAGTAAATTCAACTGAATATATTGACGAGTTTAGACTTACTTTTATTATAAAAATCTTTTTCAAGCTAAGGTATCGAAATTCGTGGAGAGAAGACCCCATTGCGAAAACTTCCTCAAGAAGCCACCTACTGCGCTGTGCTGCAGCGAAAGTTGTCTCAATAATTTCCGCCGACCCAAAAGTAAGAACTGTGAATCTTTTTCAAAAGCCACCCTGGGCTTTTCACGAACTCCAATATAAGAGAGGCAAAGCTCTCCGTCTCTCGACCAAGACTCACGAAGAAAGCTGCTCTTACGCTTGCAGGGTAGAAGCCACGATCGAGAAGCCCAGTTTCACGATTTTTCTCCTGGTTTGTGCGATCTGATTGACTCTCTTGTGAGTTCTAATCTGGTTAGTGTTAGTAGACAATAGACATGCCTCGCTAATGATTTTGCCCAGCAGGAGTTGTTTTTTTGAGTGTATCACGTAGATGTTTCTTCGTGAAACTCCTGCACATCTACTTATCCAACGAAAGAGACGAACTTTTTTTGGGTATTTTCTCGATTTGGAAATTTTGTGATGGTCCGTTGCGATCAACTCAGATCAAAGCTTTAGAGCGGTGACCGGGAATAGAACCAATGATGGGTCTGGTAGCTCCTGTGCCCGCAGGCCTAGCCCGTGCCGCAAGAGCCCGATCCGGCCGATTCTCAGAATTTTCTATAAGAACCGTCTCATTGTTGTGCTAGAGCAAGAATTTAGGCTTGACCTTCCACCAAATGATCACATTTTCTGTTGAGCATGTGTCTAGTTTCGTGAGCTGTCCCTGACCCCTAGCGTCATAAAGCTCACACTTTTCATAGTGATGCCCAATCGCCATCGGTGGGGCCCGCAGAGAGCCTCTTGAGAACTCGATTGAAAACTAAAATGCAAGTTAAACCAGCTAGTTGACTTTTTCCTTTCTTAATTCATGGGCTGGCCTGAGAGCTTTTAGTCTGCCCAGATCAAGCCCGATTCACTTCGTGTTGTAGTTGAAATCATGGATTAAAACTGGCTTATGGTTACGCTTGATTCTCTGCACAGACCAAGGCCGAGCATGGCAGGAACCGAGAAGATGACTTTGAAGCTTCTTGTTGACAAGAGAAACCAGACCGTCCTCTTTGCCGAAGCCGGAAAGGACTTTGTGGATTTCCTTTTCCACTGTCTGGCTTTGCCAGTTGGAACTATTGTGAGTCTTCTCCCCAAAGCAGGCGTGGCGGATGGCTTGTGCAATCTTTATGCGAGTGTTGAGAATATCAGCGACGTATACATCAAACTTAGAGAGAAAGAGGCTCTGTTGAATCCCAAAGCACGGAGCTCTGGTTCAGAAGTTATGCGCTTATTGTTTCCCGAAGCTCCGCCTTCGGCGCCTATTGAATTCTACACTTGCTCTCATGGGTATTCCAGCACATGCAGTAGCAGTGTGACAGATTCCCCTTCTACGAGATGTCCTGGTTGCAACAATACCATGAGCAAGAAACTGTCATGGGTCACGGGACCAGCTGCTGGTGCCGCGTCCTCGGCCATGGTACCCGGTGGGGAGGGTGGTTATGTGAAGGGCGTGGTCACGTACATGGTGATGGACGATCTGGTTGTGAAGCCCATGTCCACCATTTCTTGCATAACTCTCCTCAACAGGTTCAATTTGCACGAAATCGGGGATCTCCAAGAGAAGGTGATCGACTTTGGCTTGGACGAGGTAAGGCCCGCAAAATTCGCAACCTCTTACATATATTTGGACCGCATTTGACATTCAATAATGAAATCCGATGGTGATTTTCAACTGGTGATTGTTCCATGGCATAAGAGAATAACCGGTTCTAGAGCTACTACGATGTTTGTATGAGATTACAAGGCTTGATCCATCCCATCACTATGTGGTTAACTCATCAACTAAGAGCACATCAATGCTCAGCATTTGGAAGAAGAAACTAAAGATTCCAATCTAATTATGGTGTTTAAGACGTAGATTTTTTAGAAGGCATACAGCTTCATGATCAAGTTCCGATTATGTGAGCTATTGTTTGCTAGAAACCTGAAGCACCCCTGTTTTTATAACTTGCCTTTTTCTCAAGCACCCTTTTTAATAACTTGTCTTGTGCCGTGTGATCTTTACTTAGGCCATAAAGCTGGTGCGAGCTTCATTGCATTCCAAAACGGTTCTCACAGACATATTCAGCGGCGTTCTCACAGACTGATTCATCGGGGGAAGACCTCAGTGAAACGCTATTCCACAACTTCAAAACTATCTTTTCGTATTGGCTTGCATACTTACTTTGTAAAATGCTGATGAAGTTATTCAATCCGCGATGTGAAATTAGTCTCTACTATATATTAGCTTACTAAGAAATCAGTTCCTGAGTGATGATTGGTCTGTGATACTATGGTGTTTAAGACGTACGTTGCCTCTAATGTACATATGCTTGTAACATGGGGACGAATGTGTTTTATGTGAATTGATCTATTTGGTTCAGGAAATCGATAGATTTACTATGAACTGACCGGGAGTGGTTAGGCCCACCAAACCCAAAGGAATAAAGGATGGCCCTAGGCAAAAAAAAATAAAAAAAAAAATCAAATCAAATCAAATTCCAGCAAAAAAGGTACACCAAAGACAAGACAACAATATTCAATACTCGCGAGGTGCCATAAAGTAAGCAAGAAGACCCTCATAATGTGAAGGGGAGCTATATATACCTTGCTTGGGGGATCGACATGTCCTTCCTCGTAAAAAATCCGACTCTTTGCAATGACTTCTGAATAACTTTGTACATCCTTGTCAACTCTGTTAAGTAGTTAGCCTTTGCCATAAATAAAATAGATAACGTGGTTTCCAGCCCAGTTAACAAGGGCTATTACCGGATATCACTATAACTTTGTACATCCTTGTCAACTCTGTTAAAAAGGATTGATCATTTTCCCTCATCTTTCCTCCCTACACACCTTCACATTCGTTTTTTATTTTATTATTTAAAAAATCTGAATTATTTAAATATTTTGTCTTTTTTATTTTATTTTATCTTTGCTTTCTTCCTCTACTGATCCCCGGCCACGGCGACAGCCAGGGACGGGCCATAGGCGAGGAACTAGCCTCACCAGATTTGACAAGGTGGAGCTAGCCCAAGGGGGGCGAACTACCTAACTAGAGGCTGGCAAGGCTCGAGGTCGACCTTGTCGGCCTTAGGTGAGCTTGTTCTTAGGCCATCGACTTGCGGAGAAAGAAAGAAAGAAAATACTTAAAAATTTGATTTGTTTTGGTAATTTTCTCCGGAATAATATATTCCATACCAAACGGTAAAAAATATCTTCCTATTCATTTTCGAGTTGTAACCAGACAGCATAAAACATCTTTGTTTTATTTTCTAATGTTTGGCTATAACCTGAAAATGAATAGGTAATTATTTTCTGCCATTTTGTATAGAAAATCACATTTGAATTTTTTTGGCAAAAATCACCAAAAAATTTGAATTTTACTTAATTTTTATTTTTGTTTTTTCTTCCTCTTGTGGCTCAAATCGAGGACCACCCATTCAGCCCAAAAATAATTATAAAAAAGACCGAACCGAATCGATCGGTTCTGGGCGATTCTCAGTGGCACTGGTCCAATTTCCATTTCAAACACAGTTTCAATTCTCGATTTTAAGTATGGAACCACTACCCAGATTGGACCGAATATTTTTTTTTCTATTTCTTTGTAATCTGTAAAAACCAAAACCCCCTAATCCTTGATAACGCAGACCCTCAATCATTCTTTCACGCACGACTCATGCTCCCGCTTTCACAACTCTGCCGTGGGGACCACCTCTTCTTTTGTCCTTTGTTTCCTACTCGCATTGCTTCTCTCTCTCTCTCTCTCCCAAAGAGAGCAGCAACGTGTCAACTCTCAAGGAGCGGTGGAACCTGCTGACTTTTCACCGAGTGCGAGGCGCGGCAGCATGGCAGGAATCGTAAGTCGGCGTGGTGGAACCTGCTGACTTTTCTCCGAGGCTGCTGATGAAACTTCAGCAATGAGGGGGATGAGTCACGAAGAAGAGAGAACCAAGAAGACTTCTTTCTTGACTTTTCTCTGTTCTCTTCTTTTGCGTCTTTTCTGTATTGTCACGAAGTTATTTATAGATTTTACAAGATAATATATTGACCAAGATATATATATATATATATGTATAAAATTAAGAGATACGAATAATCAATATAATTATTAAAATATTTTTGACATAAGTAATTATTCTAAAAAATCCTTAATTATCGTTTATTGCTAACACCTTCAATTTTGTCTTCTTTTCTCTTTTTTATTTTCACGCTCTGTCGTTTGTGACCAGAGAGTCTGGTCATCTCTCCCTATCCCTGCTTTGCTTTGCTCTCTTGTCACTTCCTGTCGAAGTTTTTTGCATTGTCTCTGCAGCTTTCTTGGAGTTGGAGATACCTACTGTACTCTGCTTCCCCCCCGTTTCTCGCTCGCTCGCTCTGAACGTATTTCAGTCATCGAGCCGAGCATTAGGTCTCTCTTCTTCATCCTTTTTCTCTGCGCTTTCATCGTGGTGAAAGAGGACGCCGATGTTGTCGGTCCCCAAGATGCGTGGGAGAAGAACATCTCTCCGGGTTACGTGCCACCGTTCCATTGGCCCACCCGGAACCGGATCGCGTTCCAGGGAATTGGTCCAGTTCCTGATTCGAGAACCGGCCTCTCCGTTCCTAGGTGGAAACCGAACTATTGGAACCGATCACCCTTATATATATATATATATGTTCACAGGTCTAATCAAGTGACGTCGAATATTGTCAGGAGAAGACCCATTGCGAAAACTTCCTCAAGAAGCCACCTACCCCGCTGTGCTACATCTAAAACTTCGCCACGAAGAACCTGTCTCAATAATTTCCTCTACCCAAAAGAAAAAAAGCTGTTGCCTTTTCTGAAAGCCCCGGCCTTTTCCCAAACTCCACTTTAAAAAAGGCAAAGCTCTCCGTCTGTTGACCAAGACCCGTGAAGAAAGCAGCTCTTGCACTTGCAGGGTCGAAGCCACGATCGAGAAGCCCAGTTTCACGATTTTCTCCTGGTTAGTGCGAAACTAAAGTAGACTTGCTCTCGTCTTTTCGTTACTCGCATCTTTGTAGAGCGAGGCTTCCGCATGTCAGACATGCCTCACCCATGTATTTTTCCCAATAGGAGTCGTTTTCATTTTTTTCCAGTGTATCACGTAGATGTTTGTTCGTGAAACTCCTGCGCATCTACTTATCCAACAAAAGAGACAAATCTTTGAGTATTTTTCGATTTTCTCTTGGTTTCCATGGACACCGCCTTACGATTGATTGATTTGATTGTTTTTTTATGGTCCGGTGCGATTGACATGGTTCAAAGCTTTAGAGGGTGACTGCCGAATAGTGTTGGATCTAGCAATATCACCAAGAGGGGGGGTGAATAGGTGATTCTGAACTCTTTTTGGATTTAATGCGGAAATTAATAAAGGATTCAGAACGTAAACTGAATATGATCAGTAAGAGGACGTGCAGATAAACTAAACACAGCAAGATGAGTTTAGGGAAAGAGAAATTGCACGCAATGATTATAGTGGTTCGGCTTTAGCAAGCCTACGTCCACTCTCCCACGATGACAGCCGATCGGCCGGATTCCATTATGAGTCGTTGAAAGGTTACAGACATTGTCACTCCAATCGCTCTTACAAATGAACCTCTCAAGACAATGAATTTTAAGCTCACAAGAACAAGAGAATGTGTTTTTGAACAACTCAGCACTTTGGAATTATAAGTTCGTGATTCCCTGTATCGAAACAGTCACTATTGGTCTTCTTTATACTCCTTCAGCCTTGAACTAGCCGTTACCAAGGCCCTTCAAAGGATCGCTCATCAATCTCTGATTGGACGTCATCAATCCTGATTGACGGAGACTGTATATTGAAAGATCCAGTGGCCATTGAAAGTGAATCTGAACCCTTCAGATTCAGTTGCCCATACAACCAAATCTTCAGTTTCCATAAATAGCGTTCATCCAAATTTTCAAGATATCTTGTCCACGGAAGGTAATATCCAATCGCGGATATTCTCCTGATTTGATTGAAAAATTAGAGGGGCCGGAGCTCACCCTGCAACAGTACATGGCTATCAAAGAGCGTGAAAAGGTAACAAGATTCTTGCTTACCCTAAAAGATTCATACCTCACCTTTAGGTCGCAAATGCTCACCATGGATCCAGTGCCATCGCTGGGCCTGATCTACTAGTTAGCCGTTCAAGAGGAATGTTAGAGGCTGGCTTCGTCAGAATATATCAAGGTGGGAGACGCCGTGGTGTTAGCGGCTTAGGCAACTCTCCACTAGAGAGAAATTGCGGCCACCAAGCAAGGAGAAGCATCAAAGGAGCTCTCGGGCGGAGGAGATGTAGCGGCAACCTATCTCCTGATATGAACCCTCTAAAGTGTCAATCTGAAGGTTCAAATCAAATACCTGCATTAGACGGACGATACGAGGCCACAACAGCTCCTACCTTTGAAACATCCGATGGTCCATATATTGCCACATCATCTTAGACAAAAAATGGGTTGTATTTAAACAAAGGGAAGAGCAAATTATTCTGCGACTATTGCAAACGTCTACACCACACCATGGAGACATGTTGGAACATGTGGAACATAAAGTGGGAGACAGAACATCAAGCTGACTCCAAAGCGACTTCAAATAATTATAAAATTCACGGATTGATCGAGCACCCTGAGTAGCAACAGCAATGTCTTGATGTAATTGGTAGACACGGATAGACACGGATAGAGCCAGTCTGATAACAATGCTCTTAGATGGAGACTTTTTAGGTTTAGAGACTCCAGTTTCTACAACCTTTTCCTTGCCCTTCCGAGATACATTCTCAGGAACAATAGTGGCAATAGGTGTCACAGTTTGCAAAGGAAGTTCTAATATGGCAAGAAAGTCTTTCTCGCTTGCAAACTTGTGAATATTCGGCAACAACTTGACGTTTTCGTCACTAGAGCCAGTGTTCTTGAAAGAATCATACAGAGGTTTTATAGAGAGAGCCAGTGCGACTCTTTCATCGAACTCAGACTGAGACAAACCTGATTCCTTCTGAGCAATGTGTCTTTCTTCTTCATGATCAGACCCAGAGATATCAATGGATTCGGAGAGACGAGCTTTTCTGCCCTTCGTCAGCCTTGACGATTTTCTTTTCAGACTAGCACCTTCTTTTGCTGCTTTCTTCATGGTAGATGATGATTTCGGAGCCATGGATGAGAGGGTTGGAGTTTTTAGAGAGAAAGATTTGGCGTGAGCGAGAAGGAGTGTAAACAGAGAGAAAGAAATCAGTTTTTAGGGTTTGAGAGAAAATTGCGATATTTGATGGAGGTGCCGGTTCAGAGTCTTATGAAGGTTTTGAAGAACCGTAAAGCGATTATTTTAGGAAATAAAATCAATTTAAAAAAAATTCAACGATCAATATAAAGAAATAGAATTATTCCAATCAATCAAAGAGGCATATGTATAGAAATTTGAGAACGTAAGATTTAGAGAACGTACCTTGGATTCTTGCCTTATCGAGAATTTCTAAATATAAAAAGGTGTAAGATGAACTAACCTTGCTTCTGAAGTATTTAAAAATATGCTTCTGAACAAAGGTTATGCAAATTTGCTTCTGAACAGTTTTGTTTCTAGCTCTGCTTCTGAGCAGTTTTGCTTCTGAGTTCTGTCAATTGACCTGTACTCAATAAATCTAAAGAAAAAGGATTAGTAATAGCTAATTCGTTTCGGATAAAATTGAAGGACTCTTTCTCAAGAGGTTTAGTAAATATATTTGCGAGTTGATTCTTTGTATCAACATACTAAATGTGAACATTTTCATTCTGAACATGATCACGAATAAAGTGATGTTTGATCTCGATGTGCTTCGCTCTTGAGTAAAGAATAGGATTCTTGGTTAGATTAATGGCGCTTGTATTGTCGCATCTGATCTTCACATTTGAATCCTTAACTCCATAATCTCTTAGCTGTTGTTTTAACCATAGAATTTGAGCACAACAACTTCCAAGAGAGACGTATTCTGCTTCTGCTGTACTAAGAGCAACTGTGCTCTGCTTTTTGGAATACCAGGAGATAAGCATATTTCCCATAAGTTGACAGGTTCCTGAAGTGCTTTTCCTGTCAATTTTACATCCGGCGAGATCTGCATCTGAATATCCCCTCAAAATGAAATCAGAATCCTTTGAGTACCAAAGACCATAAGCTGGATATGTTCCAATATATTTGATAATTCTTTTGATTGCTGTAAGATGCGATTCTTTTGGACATGACTGAAATCTTGCACATAGGCAGACGCTATAAAGAATATCTGGCCTTGATGCAGTGAGATATAGAAGCGATCCAATCATACTGCGATAAAGCTTCTGATCAACATCTTTTCCTTGTTCATCTTTATCAAGCTTAGACGAATGAGACATTGGTGTTTCCGTCTTCTTGCAATTTTCTAAGCCGAATTTCTTGATAATTTCAAGAGCATATTTCTCTTGATGAATGAATATTCCTTTCTTGGTGTGTTGAATCTGAAGTCCAAGAAAGAATTTTAATTCTCCCATCATGCTCATTTTGAATTCATCCTGCATTGCTTTAGAGAAGTTCTTGCATAGATATTCATTAGAAGAGCCAAAAATAATATCATCGACATAAATTTGAATAATAAGAATATCCTTACCCTGCTTCTGAATAAATAGAGTAGTGTCAACATTACCTTTAGTGAACTTCTGTTCAGATAAAAAACTGCTTAACCTTTCGTACCAAGCACGAGGTGCTTGCTTTAATCCATATAAGGCTTTCTTCAGGGAATATACGAGATCTTTTCTTCTTGGTTCCTCGAAACCAGGAGGTTGCTCGACATAAACTTCTTCTTTAATGAAACCGTTTAGGAATGCACTTTTCACATCCATCTGAAATAGTTTAAAGTTATTGTAACAAGCATAAGCAAGAAGTAGCCTTATGGCCTCTAACCTGGCAACTAGTGCATAGGTTTCATCGTAGTCTATTCCTTCTTCTTGAGAATATCCCTTTGCCACAAGTCTTGCTTTGTTTCTAACCACATTTCCTTTGTCGTCCATCTTGTTTCTGAACACCCATTTTGTTCCTATTACAGGACGATTTTTGGGTCTTGAAACGAGCTCCCAAACATTATTGATCTTGAATTGATGAAGTTCTTCTTGCATGGCATTTATCCAATTTTCATCAGTAAGAGCTTCTTCAATCCCTTTAGGTTCGATTTCAGAGACTAATGCTATATTGCTCATTGCTTCCTTGAATTTCTATCTGGTTCTGATTCCTTCATCTAAGCTCCCCATTATTAGTTCCTTGGGGTGACTGGATTTATGTTTTCAGTTTCTGTTGATTTTCCCGTCTTGAGCATCATTTGGATCATTAGAATCAGATGGTGTCACCTCTGTTTCTTCTGCGATTTGTTGGCTTGTTTCTTGATTCTGAACTTCTTTAGAAGCCTGATTCTCTTCTGAATTTTCTTCTGGTTCTGAACCTTGATGAAGAGACGAAACTTGAACATATTCAGATTGATCATTCTGAGTCTGAATATTGTCATCAAACTTGACATTCATTGATTCTTCAACACATCGAGAGTTTTTGTTGTAGACTCTGTATGCTTTGCTCGTGGTAGAATATCCCAGAAATATTCCTTCATCTGACTTCTCATCAAACTTACCAGCTCGATCATTTGCATTTTTCAGAATGAAGCATTTACAACCAAACACACGGAAGTATGCTAAATCTGGTTTTCTCTCTTTAAAAAGTTCATAGGGAGTTTTCTCAACAATTGATCTTAAGGAGACACGGTTTAAAATATAACATGCTGTTGACACAGCCTTTGCCCAGAAATGAGATGCAATTTTACTTTCGATCAAAATAGTTCTCGCCATTTCTTGTAGAGAACGATTTTTCCTTTCCATAACCCCGTTTTGTTGAGGTGTGTAAGGAGATGAAAAATTATGCTGAATCCCAAACTCATCACAAAAATTAGAGAAGCTTTGGTTTTCAAATTCTCCCCCATGATCAGTTTTGATGCATGAAATAGAGTAACCTTTTTCATTTTGAATCTTTTTAGAAAATTTTGAGAAGGATGAGAAGGCATCATTTTTGTGTGCAAGAAATAAAACCCATGTGAATCTTGAGTAATCATCAACTATGACAAGGCAGTATTTCTTACCTCCAAGACTTAGTGTTCTGTTAGGACCAAAGATATCCATATGAAGCAGCTGCAGAACACGATCAGATGATACGTGATTAATAGATTTAAAAGTACTTTTTACCTGTTTCCCAAGTGTGCAGGCTGAGCAAAGCTCTGATTTCTCAAACTTTGATTGTGGTAAGCCTCGAACTAGTCCCTTGGATGATAGCTTCGAGATGTGTTTTATACTGATGTGTCCTAGCTTTCTGTGCCATAGTTCAGATTCATTCTTGATAGAGATGAGACACTTGATGTCTTCAGAATCAACATTCAGAAGGTAGATATTTCCATGACGTCGACCAGTGAAGGTTTGCTTCTTGTCTTTGCTAACACCTGAGCATTCTGAGTCTTGAAAACAAATTTGATAACCAGAGTCACATAATTGACTAACTGAAATCAAATTATATTTGAGTCCTTTGACAAGAGAGACATTGTTGATCGTGAGATTTCCGATTTTTACAGTGCTCTGGCCAATCACTTTGCCTTTATTCTTTCCACCAAATGACACACTTCTACCATTGTAATCTGAAAGTTGTATGAAGTTTTCTGGATCACCAGTCATGTGACTTGAGCAACCACTATCTAGAAACCATTTGTCTTTTCTCTTCCTTGGTACCTGCAAGTGGGAAGTAACTTACTATTTTTTTGGTACCCAGTTTTTCTTGGGTCCATCTGAGTTAGTCACAATAGATTTCTTTCTATTAACAGGTCTCTATACCATCATGCAATTATTTCTAACGTGATTTCTAGCACCACAGTTTTCACAATGCATTGGATAAAAGAGTTTTGTAAAATGCTTTTGAAAATGCCGTTGATATGCAAATTTGGAAGGTTTACGGGAAATCCTGTCATTTGTTTCTGGAAACTTATTTTTGAAATTATTTTCCTTTTTGAAACCAAGACCAGATTTGTTACCATACGGAATTTGTCTGGAAATAATGTTTTCCAAATTTTTTGAACTTTGGAAAAATTTCTTTGAAGTATTTTCAATTTTGGTTTTCAAGGAATCATTTTCTTTCAAGATCAAATCACGATTCTCCTTGATTTGATGAAATTCCCTTTGCAAGAATTCAATCTTTTTTTTTTAGAATCATTCTGTTGTTTTAAGGATGAAACTTCCTTTTTCAAAATGGAAACCTTTTTGAGAGCTTCTTTATAATTTAAGCACAACTCATCAATGTATTCAGAGACTTCATCTGGCAGTTCAGAAGGATGTACCTCAAGATCTGAATCTGAATCTGAATCTGACTTTGCCATAAGACATATGTTAGCATAGTCATCCTCGCTGTCTTCAGAATTACTTAGAGTTTCTGCTTTCAATGCCTTTTTGTATTTCTCATACTTGAACTTGTCTTTCTTCAGAAGTGGACAGTTTGGTTTGATGTGTCCTGCCTTCTTACAATGAAAACAGATTACATCTTTATCTTCCTATTTGTCATTGTTTGATTGTCTCTGATCATTCTTTTTGAATAATTTCTTCCCTTTGAAGTTTCTTCCTCTACGAGCCATTTTTCTGAACTTCTTCACTATAAGAGCAAGTTCTTCGTCGTCTTCATCTTCATCATCTGAATCTGGCATTTCAAAATCAATTTCAGATTTTAAAGCAATAGACTTCTTACCTTTTGAATCTCTTGTTTTGTTAGTACGCTCAGTCTCATATGACTGCAAGGTTCCGACTAGCTCATCAATAGATAGAGGTCTAATTATTTGACATTCCTGTATTGATGGCTTGATGTAATTCCAGTCGTCTGTAAGTCCTCGAAGGATCTTTCTGACTTGCATCGGTTCTGCTACAGGAGCGCCTTGTCTTGCAAGACCACTTGCTAGAATTTGAAACCTGTCAATCATTTCAGCAATTGATTCATCGTGCTTCATTTTGAAAGCTTCGTAATCACTCAGCAGAATGCTGAGTTTTGTTTCTTTCACTCTGTCAATTCCCTGATATGTGACATGAAGTCTATCCCATATAGCTTTGGCTGAATCTTCTTCTGCAACACGATTATATAGAGGAATGGATAATGCGTAGAAAAGTGCATGCACAACTTTAGAATCGAGTCCTTGTCTTTTGGCTCTTTCAGAATCTGACAGTGTTGCAGTAACATTTGTATTGTTGTTTCCTTCATTTCCAGTGGAAGGAGTTGCTGTTACATTAGGAACTACTCCATTTACGACAACATCCCACATCAGATCATCTGATGCCTTGAAGAACCACTTCATTTTGTTGCACCACATATTGTAGTCTTTCCCATCAAAGTAGGGTGGTTTGTTGCTGAAATGTGCATCACTGGTTCCTGTGAAATTGTTGCTAGACATGATAGATCGTTAGCTCTGAAGTAAAACACTTCGAAATAATGAGCAACCAAGCTCTGATACCAATTGTTGGATCTAGCAATATCACCAAGAGGAGGGGTGAATAGGTGATTCTGAACTCTTTTTGGATTTAATGCGGAAATTAATAAAGGATTCAGAACGTAAACTGAATATGATCAGTAAGATGACGTGCAGATAAACTAAACACATCAAGATGAGTTTAGGGAAAGAGAAATTGCACGCAATGATTATAGTGGTTCGGCTTTAGCAAGCCTACGTCCACTCTCCCACGATGACAGCCGATCGGCCGGATTCCACTATGAGTCGTTGAAAGGTTACAGACGTTGTCACTCCAATCGCTCTTACAAATGAACCTCTCAAGACAATGAATTTTAAGCTCACAAGAACAAGAGAATGTGTTTTTGAACAACTCAGCACTTTGGAATTATAAGTTCGTGATTCCTTGTATCGAAACAGTCACTATTGATCTTCTTTATACTCCTTCAGCCTTGAACTAGCCGTTACCAAGGCCCTTCAAAGGATCGCTCCTCAATCTCTGATTGGACGTCATCAATCCTGATTGACGGAGACTGTATATTGAAAGATCCAGTGGCCGTTGAAAGTGAATCTGAACCCTTCAGATTCAGTCGCCCATACAACCAAATCTTCAGTTTCCATAAATAGAGTTCATCCAAATTTTCAAGATATCTTGTCCACGGAAGGTAATATCCAATCGCGGATATTCTCCTGATTTGATTGGAAAATAATCCTGTCAATCAAATCTTATAAACTTCCATAACAAAGCGCGGTCAGATCGGAAACCTGCCAAACGTGGGTCTTCGGAATCTAGTAGCGAGATATTGCAGAATCTGAACGTTGTTCAGAAGCAGTCTTCTGAGCTAGAGAGACTCTCTGAATCTGAACAGATTGGAACAGTGACTCTGAGCTTCTGTAAGATCCTTACTGACGTGTCACATAAATCTTCTAGAGATGAGTCTTCAGATACAGCATAGACCTCCTTCTGAAGGCTTCAGATGCAACATAGACCTCCTTCTGAAGTCTTCAGAGGCAGCACCGACTTCCTTCTGAAGTCAACTGAGGCATCACGATTCTCCATCTGAATGTAGGACTTCGACTATCTCAGAAGCAAGTGTGTGACGACTACTCCTTGAGTCTGAACACCAGTCATGGAATATTATAGGCTTTTGTTCACATGCTCATGCCTGCAATAATAAATTATTTGTATTAACCAGATTCTCTTATAAAAAAGATAGTTTTGTCAGAATCAAAATATTCAGAGGGAAGATTTTCTCAACAAATAGAACCATGATGAGTTTCGTAACTCCGGTGCCCCCAAGGCCTTGCCCGAGCCATAAGAACCCGGGGATATTTTTTTTACTATGGGATTTGAGAAGTGAAACGGTATAACGGTACAGTCTCAATCGTAAATGTTATAAATGACAAAAAATATATAGCAATAATAGTGGGATCCAGCAATGATCTTATGTCTAGCATTTTACGTTATACTGTCGTACTATCATGTTAGCGGGATCTTTTTTGGACATGCTCGGACAAGGGTAGATACTTAGAAAATCTGATCCGGCGGATTCTTAGATTTTTCTATAAATTGTTGTGCTAGAGCAAAAATTTAGGCATGACCTTCCACCAAATGATCACCTTTTCTGGTGGAGCAAATGTCCAGTTTCATGAGCTGTCCCTCACCCCTAGCGTCACAAGCTCACACTTTTCAAGTGATGTCCGAATCAGTGTGCCCCGCAGCGCCTCTTGAGTCTCCACCCCGTGATTAAATCATGGGCTGGTATGAGAGTTTTTAGGCTCGATATCAGACTTTGCCTGCCCCGGTCCAAGCCCGATTCACTTCGTGTTGTAGTGAAATTATAGATTAAAGCTGGCTTATTGTTACGTTTGATTCTCTGCACAGACCAAGGCCGAGCATGGCAGCAAACCATGAAGATGAGTTTGAAGCTTCTTGTTGACAAGAGAAACCAGACCGTCCTCTTTGCCGAAGCCGGAAAGGACTTTGTGGATTTCCTGTTCCATTGTCTGGCTTTGCCAGTTGGAACTATTGTGAGTCTTCTCCCCAAAGCAGGCGTGGCCGGTGGCTTGCGCAATCTATATGCGAGTGTCGAGAATCTCAGTGACACATACATTGAACGTAGAGAGAAAGAGGTTCTGTTGAATCCCAAGGCACAGAGCTCCGGTCCAGATGTTCTGCGCTTATTGTTGCCCGAAGCTCCGCCTTTAGCACCAATTAACTACTACACTTGCACTTTTAATTCCAGCAATAAGATTTTTGGCAGCGCTTCATGCGGTAGCTGTGTGACGGATTCCCCTTCTACGAGATGTACTGGTTGCCACAATACAATGAGCAAGAAACTGTCCTGGGTCGTAGGACCAGCTACTGCTGGTGACACATCCTCGGCCATGGTACCTGGCGGGGAGGGTGGTTATGTGAGGGGCGTGGTCACGTACATGGTGATGGACGATCTGGTTGTGAAGCCCATGTCCACCATCTCTTGCATTACTCTCCTCAACAGGTTCAATGTACACGAAATCGGGGATCTCCAAGAGAAGGTGATCGACTTTGGCTTGGACGAGGTAAGGCCCGCAAAATTCGCAGCCTCTTCCAAATATTTCAACCGCATTTGAATTCAACAATGAAATCCGATGGTGATTTTCAACTGGTGGTTGTACCATGGCATAAGAGAGTAACCGGTTCTAGAGCTACTACGATGTTTGTATGAAATTAGAAGGCTTGATCCATTTCATCACTATTTGGTCAACTCATCAACTAAGAGCAAATCAATGCTCATATAGGGAAGAAGAAACTAAAGATCCCAATCTAATTACAGGGATATATCCTATCAACACAACACATCTCGGAGTCTCTGTATCAATTTGCTTTTAACACCCGTTGCCCGCATTAATTCTTCAACTTATATGACTGGACTATTTTAGAAGGCATACATATTTATGAACATGTTCCGATTATGTGAACTATTGCAGTAGTGCTATTACTATTTGCTAGAAACATGAACTGAAGTACTTGTTCTCAACTCGCGAAAAGTCTTTTCTCAGATACCCCTTCTTTATAACTTGTCTTGTGCCGTGTGATCTTTACTCAGGCCATAAAGCTGTTGAGCGCTTCTTTGCACTCCAAAACGGTTCTCACAGACATATTCAGCTGGGTTCTCGCAGACTGATTCAGCAGAGGAAGACCTCAATGAAACGCTATTCTTCAACTTTATAAACTCTCCATTCGTATTGACTTACTGGGGTAGTTTATTCCTGGTACTTGTAAGATGCTGATTAAGCTATTCAATCCGCGGTGTGAAATTAGTCTCTATTTTATACTAGCTGTTGACACCAAATAATAAAGAGTTACCGAATGGACTTTAGTATCAACGTGTCCCGAAAATCGGTAAATCAGGAATGGTAAGCTACTCTGAGAAGTTCGGTAAGTTGTCTGCAACATACCGAAATGTCTAGAAGTCTAAACCCGATATTCGGGAAGTAAGAGAACAGGGCCATTGATTTTCAGAATTCGGTAAGATTCTGGACATACCGAAATTATAAAGGGTCAGCAGTAAGAGGAGAATGAAGACAAAAGGAACTGCAGGATGGCCAAACTAGCCATATCAGCAAGAAGTTACGAGCAAGAAATCCGGATAGTGGATGCGAACAGTTCACGGCAGTTGCTGGAAAAGATTCAAATTCAAAGCCATATTGACAGTTGAAGATCAAGTTTTGGCGGATAAAACGTGGGCAAGTGGGAAGTTATTAAAGGCGCAAAGATTCAGAGTTTGAAAGCAAGAAAATAACCGACAAACGGTTATGGAAAGCCAAAAAATAATAAATAATCGAAAGAGAGGAGAAAGGAGACAGATCAACACACATCCAAAAGAACTCAAGTTTTCTGCACTTTAACTTCCATGTACTCTCCTTTCCAGCATTTACAGTTTCTGCAACTCCAGTTTATTATCAAACTTTCTACTGCTTTCCTAGGAGTATTGTAATGTAGTCTGAATCCTTGTTGATCTCAAATCCACATTCGATCCACTGATTTCCTACCCATTTCACTTCCATGTGTGTTACTCCATGTTCTCACTAAAAATTTCCTTTCGAGAGTTGAGCCGCAGAACCCCTCTTAATAAAAACCGAAGACTGAATTTCGGTGAAAGATATTCCTTGTTGCAAAAACGAGTGAACATCTTTTTGGCACGCCCGGTGGGACCATTGTGGTAAGATTAAGAGAAATGGTGAGAACTCGAGGTCAATCAGATGGAGTACCAGTTGGCAACGTCAACAATCCAGATGATGGAGCACGATCGGAGCATTCGGCAGCGAATGAGGACGTACCCCATCACAATGCTGATGTTCCTCGGCAGTTGAACTAAGAACAAATTCATGCGTTGGCACCTGACAACACTTTGATAGCCACGATGAGAAGAATGTTTGAGGAACAGCAGAATGAGCTCACTAACCATATGGTGCAGCATATCTCAGATGTGATAAAGCCTATGATGATTAACGCCATAAACGAGGTAATATCGCGTCCCAGTTCATCCTCTCAAGTTCCTCCCTTTTATGTAAATCCTCCTGGTACGATACCATTTCCACCAGCATCGGGACATCCCAATGTTGGGTATAATGGTAGTGGAGGATCGAATCTGCAGCCTCTAGTAAGGATTATACCAAGGCCAGAAAATCCTACAACAGCAAATCTGGTAAATGGTGTGAGTGGTTACAATTTCCCTCAAACTGGCCTCACTGATGCTAATGTGATCAATCTCATGATCCCGAATCATCCACCAGTATTGAACATGCCTCCACCAGCGAATGTCCCTAACTTCGATCCCATGAGACCACCTATAGCTCAACCATATCCACAAGTAGTAGAAAATCCTCTCTACAGACCACCACCACCCGTTAACTTCAATATGGATCAACAAGGAATGAACAGACCTCAGCAGGTTGATCCTAGGGGGCAGGATCCTTGGTTGGGTCAGCAGAATTTATGGCCATGGAATCCAGACAGAGTTGCAGAATTGGTAATGCAACAATTGGGAGCAGAGAGAGGCACACCAAGACTTGTATACAGGAAGCCACATCCCGATTGGGTGGATAACATTCCATATCCAAGGGGATTTAAAATGCCAGATTTCGCTGTATTTACAGGTGAGGAAAATCAGTCAACTGTGGAGCATGTAGGTCGTTTTTTAGCACAATGTGGAGAGGCTGGAACAAATGAATATTTAAGGCTAAGGCTATTCCCATTGTCATTATCAAAGACATCATTTACTTGGTATACGAATTTACCAGCAAATTCTATTCAGACGTGGGTTGAGATGGAGAGACAGTTCCATTCTCAGTTTTACCGAACGGTACCAGAGGTAACAGTAGCCGACTTGGCCAGGATGTACCAATATGGCACTGAGACAGTGGATCAATTCATTGCTCGTTTCAAGAAGTCCAGGAATCGGTGTTTGACTTCTCTCACTGAAAAGGAATTTACAGATTTGGCTTTTAATGGGCTGAAGTTTAATCTCAAGGAGAGATTTGAGGGCCAGGCTTTTGATGATCTCTTCCAATTAAATGCTCGGGTTTCTAAGTATGAGCACCTGCTAAAGGATAAAGATAAGAAGCCGACGAAGGATAATCGGCAGACAATAGCTTCGGTTGAAAGTACCGAATACAGTGACTTTACCGAAGAAGAGAATGAGATAGCGGTAGCAACTATGGTACTTGAAAAACCATATGTGTGCCCAGCTTTGAAACCAGCAAAGGTGAGAGATGTGTCCAAGTTTAAAGCCAATGAAACGAGTAATTATTCATTTGATATCTACAAGTTGGATGAGATATTTGACTTGTTGTTGAAAAATGGAATGATCAAATTGGCTGAGGGACAGGTAATCCCATCCAAGGAAGAGACTACTGACAAAAGGTATTGCAAGTGGCATCATTCCAAGACTCATGATACGGTGAATTGTATTGTTTTTAGAAAGACAATCCAGGAAGCGATTCGTCAAGGCAAGATTAAATTCGCTGAAGACAAAGGTAAAGCTCCAATGGAAGTAGACACGGATCCTTTCCCGAAGATGATCAGTATGGTTAATGTACATGAGTCTACGAGGCATGATAATAGACAATTGTGCACTCGTTGTCATCGAGAATTAAGTCATCAACATTGGGAAGTTCTCGAATTCCAGTGCATGAGAGGAACAAGGGGAAGATACAGATCGAGATCATTTGTCCGTCGGGAAGGCAGACCACAGATAAAGTCTGAGATTGTAGTAACTAAAAACGTTTCGGCACAATCAAGAAGTCAAGAAGCTGAATCAAGGCGGTCAACACAAGTGTCTGAGAGGCGGGAATTTTGCCCCGATCCACCAAGACAAGTTCCTCCAATTCAAGAAGTTGAAACACAATCTCACAAGGAAAAGGAAATCCCACGAAAGCCTGAGAAGAAGAAGAGTTTATGGCAGCGATATAAAGAAGGAGATCCCAAAGTAGGATTGATTGGAGAGCCTAGTGGGAAATTTGATTATGTTGTGTATTATGGAGATACGAAGGATTCCTTATCCCCGTCATTGCCTGTGGAACCATCTGGTTGGGGAGATGAATTTGATGATCCACCATCATCAATTCCCCAGGAAGTTCCGAAGACAAAAACAATTAAAATCCCACACGATCCTCCCGAAGGAAAATGGTCTTTGGCTAAACCACTAGGGCAAGCATCTTACCGAACTGCAAAAAGACGTTTTCAGCGAATGAAAAGCAGACAGAGGGATTTCGAGAATCGTCGGGACAAAGGAATGCCATCACAGATTCCTCCAACCAGATCTTTTAATACGAGAGGAAATTGGGTTTGGAGAAGAAACCTTGATAATAAAGAGTTTGTCAAACCAGAGAAAAATTCTGTATATGATTCGGGGAGTAGTTCTCACCACGAGGTGAAAAAAGAAAAAGAGGTTCAGCAAGTCTACCAAATAATTAACTTTGGGCAATTCCAGGTAGCTCTTAATCCGAGGCATCAAGTCAAAATAGAACAAAAGAATTTGAATCTCAAGATGTCGCAAGAAGATGATAAGAGTTGCCGAGCTGGTCATTCCAAAATGCCGAAAGAGAATTGTTCGCCAATGAGGATCAACATGGTCCATGCTAAGCTTCCAGCTGAATATGGAGCTTGCTTAGTGGTAGAAGAAGAACTCGAGCATATCTCAGAGAAAGAAATAGCAATGGCAGAATTCGAATTCTCTGATAAAGAAATGATAAGGTTTGATAAAGTACCCTCAGACAAGGCTAAACATCTAAGGTCCTTGGTTATTTCGGGAAGAATCAATGGCCAAGCTGTCGGTAAGATCTTTGTAGATGCGGGAGCTACCTTGAATCTCATATCTTACAGGTACTTCAGGAAGTTGGGAAAAGATGATGATGAAATAATTCCATCGAACGTTCAGTTGTCTGATTTCCTAGGAGAAGTTACCGAAGTCAAAGGGGCAGTTGTACTGAACCTAACCATAGGATCCAAAATAGCAAGGACGACTTTCTTCGTGATAGAGTCTGATGGTTCATACAACTTGCTGCTTGGAAGGGATTGGATACACTCTAATCAATGTGTACCTTCGACTCTTCATCAGGTTCTGGCATTTTGGAATGGTAAGGGAGTAGAGTACATTGAGGCTGATTCGGGACTTGCTACAATAGGGTTGACTGGTATTCATCAAGATCATCAAGAATACTCACATGGAAGATATGTCATTGGAGTACCGAAAGCAGATTCACGATCCTATGCTTATTGCCGCTTTGGGAATATGAAAACTGAGTGGATTCCCAAGTCTAGCTTGGCATTAGAGGAGTTACATACTCTTTATGGAAAGCGAGCCCTTATTACAAGAATTTTGTGAAAGGTACTTTGCATACCTGGCAGAGAAGACCCAGCAGAGTGCTGAAGTTTCAGATTGTATTGACGAATGGGAAGAGTCACCAATCAAAGAGGACAGCAGGTCAACAGAAGCTCAAGACCCATTGTTAGAAGTTGATATAAGAGAACCTGGGTGTTTTCGTCCAATATATGTAAGTGTTTTTCTGCAAGGGGGCATGAAAGAAGATTTAATCCACTTGATCAAAGAATACAAAGATTGCTTCACATGGGATTACCATGAAATGCCTGGTTTGTCAAGAGATATTGTAGAACATCGTCTTCCTATTAAAAAAGGATTTCGTCCACACAAACAGTTAGCAAGAAGGTTTGCTCCAGATGTGGTTGACAAAGTCAAGGAAGAGATTGAAAGGCTGCTGAAAGCAAAATTCATTGAGACAGCCAGGTATGTAGAGTGGATTTCGAATATTGTTCCTGTGAAGAAGAAAAATGGAAAATTGAGAGTCTGTATTGATTTTCGGGATCTTAATAATGCCACTCCAAAAGACGAGTATCAGATGCCGATGGCAGACATGTTAGTAGATTCGGCGTCGGGAAATGAGATGTTATCTCTAATGGATGGTCATTCGGGTTACAACCAGATATTTATTGCTAAAGAAGATGTCCCGAAAACAGCGTTTAGATGTCCTGGTGCTATCGGGACTTTTCAGTGGGCAGTGATGCCTTTTGGGCTGAAAAATGCAGGAGCTACTTACCAGCGAGCAATGAATTTCATCTTTCATGACATGATTGGTAAATTCTTAGAAGTTTATATTGATGATGTTGTGATCAAATCAAGTCAGGGAAAGCATTTGGACTATCTTGAGCAAGCTTTTGTTAGGATGAGAAAATACAAATTGAAGATGAATCCAGCTAAATGTGCCTTTGGAGTGCGAGCAGGGAATTTCTTGGGATTCCTATTTAATCAAAGGGGAATTGAGATTGACAAGAATAAGGTAAAGGCTATTATAGAGCTTCCTCATCCTACATCAAAGAAGCAGTTGCAAATGGTACTCGGGAAAATTAATTTTCTCAGAAGATTCATTGTAAATTTATCTGGGAAGATAGAACCAATGACCCAGCTCTTGCGTCTTAAAAATCAAGAGGAGTTTATATGGGGAGATAAACAGCAGAAAGCGTTTGATGCGGTCAAAGTTTACCTGACAAATCCTCCTGTATTGATGCCGCCGAGAGCAGGTAGGCCATTAAGGTTGTACTTGTCTACTACCGATTCAACTATCGGGAGTATGCTGGCACAAGAAAATGAAAATGGAAAAGAACAAGCGGTATATTATTTAAGTAGAACATTGACTGATGTTGAAAAAAGATATACCGCGATAGAAAAATTATGTTTATCTTTGTACTTCTCTTGTATGAAGTTAAGACATTATTTGTTGCCAGCTACAGTACATGTACTCGGTAAGACTGATGTGATAAAATATATGTTGTCACGGCCTGTTATAAAAGGGTGTATAGCCAAGTGGGCATTTATCTTGTCTGAATTTGATTTGGCATACGTACCAATAAAAGCAGTCAAAGGTCAAGCTGTTGCTGACTTTCTTACCGAATACCCATGTTTGCAAATGGAAGAAAATAAACAGAACTTCAGTCAGGTTATACCATGGACTATGTATTTTGATGGATCATGTGCTAAGAGTATGGCTAGAGCTGGTTTGATGATAATCTCTCCCACCGGAGAGCTTACAAGGTGTGTTTGTAAGTTAGATTTTGAATGCTCAAATAATCAAGCTAAGTATGAAGCACTAATCATCGGCTTAGGAATACTGGTTGAATTGAAAGCACAATTCATCAAAATATTCGGTGATTCACAGCTAGTGGTGAAGCAACTAAAAGGAGAATATCAGTGCTTAAATGAAAATTTGATTGGCTATTATTATCTAGCCAAGAAGCTGTTGGAACAATTTAGAGAATATGACATAGTCCATGTCAAAAGAGAAACCAGTTACGAAGCCAACGAATTGGCACAGATGGCTTCTAGTTATAAAATATCAAAAGAATTGGCTAATGTTGCAGCCATTATCACATTATCGGTACCTTCTATTGAACACAGAGAAATACCGATAGCGATCAGTGAGGTGATCCGAGAAAAGGATTGGAGGCAGCCCATTATAGAATACTTGAAAAATCCTAATTCAAGAGATCAAAAGCTGAGGAGACAAGCCCAGAAGTACGTAATATTGGGAGAAGAGTTATACCGAAAATCTTCAGATGGGCTACTATTAAGATGTCTTGATAAGGACAATACGAAACTAGTTATGTCAGAAGCTCATGAAGGCATATGTGGAGCACATCAAGCTGGAATTAAGATGAGATGGCTTCTAAAAAGGTACGGATATTTCTGGCCAACAATGATGCAGAATTGCATTGACTATGCTAAAGCATGCATTTCATGTCAAAAACATGGACCTTTGCAACATGCACCTGCTGTAGAGCTTCATGCCATTGTAAAGCCATGGCCATTTCGAGGATGGGCAATGGATATAATAGGTAAGATTTATCAACCCTCTTCTCATAAGCATAGTTTCATTTTGCTGGCTACGGATTACTTTACAAAATGGGTGGAAGCGATTTCATACAAGAGCATTAGTCAGAAGACGGTGATCAAATTTATTGAAGAAAACATAATTCACCGATTTGGTTTACCGGAATCAATCACTGCGGATCAAGGGACAGTGTTTACTGGAGATGAAGTTATGGAATTTGTGCAATCAAGAGGAATTAAGATGCTGCATTCTACACCATATTATCCTCAAGCAAATGGACAAGCTGAAGCTACTAATAAAGTTGTGATCGGATTGATTAAAAAGCATTTGGAAGAAAATCCAAGAGAATGGGACAACTTGCTATCGGTAGTGTTGTAGGCATACCGAACATCATGAAGATCAAGCACAGGCGTCAGTCCATATATGCTGACCTATGGACAAGAGGCAGTTCTACCGATGGAGATAACTGTTCAATCATTACGAGTCCAATTGCAAAGTGAAATGTTGCCAGAAAACTACAGAGATTAGATGTATATAAATTTGGATGAAGTAGATGAAGTCAGGGCAGTTGCTTTGGATCAGTTGATTGCACAAAAGAAAAGAGTAGCTAGAGCTTTTAACAAGAAGGTTAGGATCAAGCAATTTGCTGTCGGGGACTTAGTGTGGAAAGCAATCTTGCCATTTAATCTCAAAGATAGAGAATTCGGTAAGTGGTCCTCAAACTGGGAAGGCCCATATCTAGTTACCGAAATGTTCAGTGGAAATGCGTACAGATTGATGGATATCAATGGAAAAGAATTATCTCGTTCTATAAATGGGAAATTCTTGAAGAAATATTATCCATCAATCTGGGAAACACAAGGAGATTAATTCATTCATCAAAAGCGAAAGTACATTCTGATCTTGGTTACAAAGGTTTTCAGATCTTTAACCAGTTTGAGATTCTGAGCTACAAGTTTGGAATGTAATTCAAGATCATGGCGGAGTTCGAATTGCTGCTCTTTGAGATGTTCTGTGCGACAAGAATGGAAGCGGTCAGCTTCAAGTTTCTCCCAGGTTTCCTGTAATAATCGTCTATACTTGTCTGAAGAAACTTCGACCATGGACTTGACCCGGGAGATTTCTTCTTTAATTATCCTGCGTTCGGCACGGTTATGACTGGAAAAGAAATTGAAAAGTCGACGTGTCGTCTCAGCATCTTCTTTGGCATGGAGGCAAGAGTCTTGAACTTGAGCATATGCTTCCTTGGAATCGCACAATCGGGAGAATTCTTCCATAATTTGGAGCTTAAGAGTCTCAGCTTCCACAATGATAGGTTCAAGGCTCCAAACCTCTTTCACATTGCGCTCAAACTCATCGAAGCTGGCAGGGAATAAAGAGAACAGTTCCCATACTAAGTCCAAGAAGTCAGACTCAGCAGTTAAGAATACCTTGGACCTGAAAGTATCCGTCAGTTCGGTAACTTCTAACCTATGCTTATAATTCAGTAATAAAGCATGATGTCCCTGGGATAGTAGTTCATGTAGCCGTTTCCATAAAGATCGATCATTTGTAGGCAATTGGATAAAAAGTTGTTCATGATTAAAAGAAATGAAGAACAGTTTTCAAAGCTGAGATCAGGATGCATTTAGCCAAAATTTTACCTTCATGTTGGCTGTTACAATGTCTATATGATCGAGGCCAAAGAGGCAACTGAGATGAAGAACCATGTGAAGACATCATGAGCAAGATTGCAAATGTTCAGGATGAATTGTGCAATTTGGGCAGTTATAAATAGAGAGGACATAAAGCAGATCATGGGTAGTGGCATGCCAGAGCTTTTCTCGGATAATTGGAAGAACATGGCCCATAAGTGGAGGAAGACGGTTACCAGAATTGCCGCCAAAAATACTCTTGCAAGAGAAAATATGCAAAAGTCATTGAGGACTATCGGGAAGCATTATCATCGGAATCTTTGTTAATCATTGAGGATTATCGGGAAGCCTTATCATCGGGATCTTTGTTAGTCATTGAGGATTATCGAGATCTTTGTTAATCATTGAGGATTGTCGGGAAGCCTTTTTATCGGAATCTTTGTTAATCATTGAGGATTATCGGGAAGCCTTATTATCAGGATCGTTATTAGTTTTTGAGGATTATCGGGATCTCTGTTGAAGATTATAGAAGAGCAGATGTTAGAATTCAGCAAATGAAGCAAAAGAACATTTGAGTCAGAAAGAACAAGATTTTTCATTTATACTTCCTCAGCAAAGACTTGGCTTCATTTACAAAAGAACGAAGCTCAAATTCTAAATTAAGATTTTGTTCCATGAGCTCCGCCCTCTGCTTTTCACAAGTTTTGACCGAGCCACATGTGGAATCATATTCTTTCCTCAATTCCCGACACTTCTCCATTTTTCTTCTAACTGATGGGCAAAGATGACGCATCTTCGCTTCTTGCTCCATTATTTGGACCTCTACCGTCTTCAATTCCTTCTCAAGTTCTGCTCTTCTTTCGGCCAAGCGGTGAAATTTGCTCTCTTCGGCTTTATAACTGTCGTAGAACAAGCGGGTATATGCACATTTGTGGGTTAGTTCATCCTGAATGGCTTGACCTCGCTGTTCTCCGAAGAAAAGATGTGGAAGATGATAGGTGTTGATCCTGATGGTGTCCACAGCATCCACAAAACCAAGGGCGATGATATCACTTTTGTCCTGGAAGTCTTGGGAAAGTGCAAAGGAAGGATTACCAAAGCATACTTCTTGGAAGAGAGTTCTTGCTCGTCTCTCTCTGTCAGAGTCAGTAATCAACTTCCCATAGCCATAATCTAATAAGCTAAGAAGTTCAGTCCATTAAGCCTTGGCCACTTCCTTGGAAACTTCAGAAAATGATGCCGGGTCTATAGATTCTGGTGGACAATCAGCAGTGGAGGAGCGAGGAAGATTTGTGAGCAGTATACTTTCCACTTCAGCTTTCTCTTCAGTAGATAAGAGAGTTATCTCAGCCGCGGCAGAAGGAACTTGTGAAGAAGAAGAGCTTGCCAAAGACATTCCTTGAAGAGGCAGAGTGATTGATGAAGGCTGAACAAGCGATAGAGGTACATTGGTTGATGGGCCTTCAAGAAATTCCCCATTAGGAATCAGGATTCTTTTTGATGCAGATGAAGGCTCATTAGTACCTGTAAATGCAGCTATGAGTATTAAAACAATAGTATAAGGAACATTCACCATTCGATAAAGTGAAGACAATACTTACCGATAGAAGTTGGAGATTTCCTAGTCTGAGGAGAAGATGGGTCATCAGCTTGTTCCTTTTCCTTAAGTTTTGGAGTCTGGGTTTGCCTTGATGCAATAAGAAGTTCCGTCGAAGAAGCCGGAGGCACCAGGACAGGGTCAAGGATTGCTATATCATCATCAGGAGCAAGAGCAGAAGGGGAAGAAAGCAAAGCCGCTTTTGATCGGTATATTTTGAGAGTCGTCCCTGAGTTATATTTAAAAGAAGAAAAGCACAGATCAATATTGGAAGGTATGCTCATGATTAGCAAAAGCTTTAATATTAAAGTTACCTTTCGGTGTATGTGGCTTTATCATGGCACGTAGCGTGGGACTGACGGATGGGCTCCTTGGTGATGATGATAAAGATCGAGTGGTAGTTCTTTCTGTTGCTGGCTTCTTAAACGCCTTTTCTAGAGCAGGCAGTTCTAAGATTTTTCGCTTTCTCCCTGCTATGAGCGAAAACAGTTAGACACAACTAAATACCGAATGAAGAAGTACATTGAAAGAAGGGAAGCAAACTAACCTTTAACAGGCTTTGCCGGTTCCGAGGGAAGAATGTCTTCATCTCCGGTTGATTGAGGAAGTGCAAGAGTGGCCGTCTCCTTTATTTTCAAAAGGATCATGTCCAACGGCTCTGAGAATACAGACTTCCGACAATTCTTCCACCAGAAGTCGAAGTCTTCTGAAGAGCGATCAGCATCTGGAATGAACTCGGTAACACGGAACAATCGGTAAATGTCCCGAATCAGCTTGTTCAGTTCAATGAAGTTCTGACTGTCGCCTTGCTTACAGAATACTTTATTGATGGAAGAAAAGGAAAAAGTGTAGAGAGCCGGGACAGGAATCCCTTGAGTCAACCCAAATTGTCTAGCACAATATTGGGGAGAGTAGATTTCGAAGCCAGCGACGAATCTACCCTTTATTGAAAACCTAACAGGAAGGTCAATAGAGGTTAGAACGACTTGCCAAAAATTACTCTTATTCTTCTGAAAGGAAGGAAGATATGATTTGAATTCGGGAATGAGAAAAGGAGAAAAAGAGAATTGTTTCCCTTTGATGGAAAAATTTGGGAAACAAAGAATCGAAAATAAGATAATTGCCCCTCTGAAAAAGGAATCAGCTCTCGGCTTAAGGCTCGACAGACAGGATGATTCGGGATAGAAACCGAAGGGGGTTGCGAGAAATGGTCTTTGGAAAACCAAAAAGGAAAATAAAAAGCCGACCAGGCTTGGAGAATCCAGAGTGGACCACCATAGACTCCACCTATTTCATCCGAAATGATGGAAGAAGCCGAATGGGCTAAGTCTCGGTATAATAAGGATAAAATGGTTTTTCCTAAAGAAAGGAGAGTTTCCGAAGCTAAGGCAGAAGTTATAGCTACGAAGTCCTTTGAAACTCTCACAATAGGGTGGCAAAAGAGGAATTTACAGAGCCAGTACAAGAGAAAAGCGGTGTGTTCCTCGTCGGTAACTTCACCTTCTTTCTTAGAAAACTTACCGATAAAAGCCCCATAAGCTAGCTCGAAATCAGACAACTTACCGAGTCCTGGGTAAGAATCCGAAGACATAGTAGATGGGTCTGTACCTAAAGGACTAAGACCGGTCGAGCAATGGATGTCGAGCAAAGTTACCGACATCGGGGAAAAAGGGAAGAAGAAGCAGTTGGTAGAAGTTGACCAAAAACAGGATAGGGCACTGATTAGCCCATGATTCAGACGATAGTCGAAACAACAAAGGCGCAAAGCATTATGAATCAAAAGTCCATCCCAAAGAGAGCCATTGGAAGGACGAAGTCGAAGGTACCATTGGTAAAAATTTGGCTCAAAATCAGAAAAAGCCCTAAGACGAGAAGGATGGGAGTGCCAGTTGTAAGCTAGAACGGAAGAATGGTGGATTGGAAGTACCTCAGTTTGATGACGAGGGAAGAAATCAAAGAGAATGGCAAGAATCGAAAACTGATTGTAAACAGCTGGGCCAAGGATGTAAGAATCCTCGAAATCATTCTGCATAGAGAAAAAATGTCGATCATCGTTGAAATCTTGAGAGTCTCTGAAGTTATAATAGCGCTCTAGGGCATTTGAGGCAAGAAAGGAGGAAGCTTGAGCTTTGGGAGTCATGGTGTCTGATCAAGTACGGAAAAAGGGCACGAATGAGTGAAGAAGCGAAAGAGCAAGAGAATAGCGAAAGAGATGATTTGTTGGAGAAGCAAGTTTGAAGGCGAGAGATCAGATTGTGTGGGGACATCTGATATATATATTGAGGTGATACGAGGAGAAGCTGAAAAGGCAAGTGCGCGAAACGAGACGGCAAAATGGCGCTGGAAGCAAAAAGTAAGTGTCTTGTCATCTTTGGCATTTAAAAGAATTAAAATTCTTTTAATTCTTTTAAAGGGGGCATCTGTTGACACCAAATAATAAAGAGTTACCGAATGGACTTTAGTATCAACGTGTCCCGAAAATCGGTAAATCAGGAATGGTAAGCTACTCTGAGAAGTTCGGTAAGTTGTCTGCAACATACCGAAATGTCTAGAAGTCTAAACCCGATATTCGGGAAGTAAGAGAACAGGGCCATTGATTTTCAAAATTCGGTAAGATTCTGGACATACCGAAATTATAAAGGGTCAGCAGTAAGAGGAGAATGAAGACAAAAGGAACTGCAGGATGGCCAAACTAGCCATATCAGCAAGAAGTTACGAGCAAGAAATCCGGATAGTGGATGCGAACAGTTCACGGCAGCTGCTGGAAAAGATTCAAATTCAAAGCCATATTGACAGTTGAAGATCAAGTTTTGACGGATAAAACGTGGGCAAGTGAGAAGTTATTAAAGGCGCAAAGATTCAGAGTTTGAAAGCAAGAAAATAATCGACAAACGGTTATGGAAAGCCAAAGAATAATAAATAATCGAAAGAGAGGAGAAAGGAGACAGATCAACACACATCCAAAAGAACTCAAGTTTTCTGCACTTTAACTTCCCTGTACTCTCCTTTCCAGCATTTACAGTTTCTGCAACTCCAGTTTATTATCAAGTTTTCTACTGCTTTCCTAGGAGTATTGTAACGTAGTCTGAATCCTTGTTGATCTCAAATCCACATTCGATCCACTGATTTCCTACCCATTTCACTTCCATGTGTGTTACTCCGTGTTCTCACTAAAAATTTCCTTTCGAGAGTTGAGCCGCAGAACCCCTCTTAATAAAAACCGAAGACTGAATTTCGGTGAAAGATATTCCTTGTTGCAAAAACGAGTGAACACTAGCTTACTAAGAAATCAGTTCCTGAGTGATGATTGATCTGTGGTACTATGGTGTCTAAGGTGTAGGTTGCCTCTCATGTACATATGGTTGTAATGTCAGACGAATGTGTTTTATGTGAATGTGTTTTATGTGAATTGATATGTCTGGTTCAAAACATCTGATAGATTTACTATGAACTGACATTCTAAAGAAAATAAGAACGTCTATGAGATAAGTAGTAATTAATTATTTGGATAGTACCAAAATTCTTCAGTAACCACTGCATTGCTCTCAACAAGCTATGATCGGTAAAACGAGGGATTGTAGCAGACTTGACCTTTCTTCCGGTTATCACACCTGCTTTCGAGCATATATCAAACTGAATTGTCATTTCATGACCTCTCTCTCACTCTGGACGCTCGCATTTTCTTGGTGATGTTCCCAATCAATGTGCCCTGTAGAGCCTCTTGAGTCTCTTCATTATGTGATTGATTCCATATTTGCCCCCTCCAATCACTTTCTACTAGAGGTGACAAGGTGTCTAGTAGCTCGGGAGACCCGTTAGGCCCACCAAGCCCAAAGCAGAAAAGGACGGCCCTAGGTGCAAAAGAACAAATCTCAGCCGAAAAGGGACGACCAAAGAAGAGATAACCATGTTATTCTGGCGAGGTGCCATATAGTAAGCAAGAAGAACTGAGTGGTCTAAACTTCAGCCCTTATTCTTGCAAGATCGGCATGTCCTTCCTCGTCCATAATCTAACTCCTTCACAATGACTTTTGAATAACTTCCGACAAGAGCTGTCAACGTGGGTTCATGACCCATTTTTTACCCATAATTTAAATAAATGAATTCCATATGGGTTATTATTAGCTTTTAGAGGGCCGAATAAAATAGGTTAAAAAAATTGAAGTTAAATCTGATGGGTCAAAAATGGATTACACATAGAACCCATTTTCGACCCATGAAAAGGTAAGTCATCGTTGTACTTGGGTTGGGTCACGGGCCGCTGACCGCCGCCGCCCACCGCCAGCTGCCACCGCCGCCCACTGCCGCCGCCCCACCATCGCCGCCTCTTCCCGCTGCCGACGCCGCCGACCGCCGTCGCCACCCGCTGAACACCGACAGCCGCTGCCGCCCTCTGATCACCACCCGCCGAACACCGCCCGTTGCCGCCGACCACCGCCGCATGGCCGCTCCAGGATCAAAGCGCCCTTGACAGCATCGGTGTCGCCGCCCTTCGAAAGTGTTTCGGCCTTTCGCGAGTTGCTCAACAGCATGAGGGATGCGAGGACGAGGGCGCAGAGCAAAGCTGCGTGAGAAGAGGATACCATTAATGCTATCGCTGGATGGGAGGGGGGAGATGATGAAGGTGACGGGAGAGAATTCAACTAAAGAAAGGAAGGTGATGATCGTGGGCCCGAGCCAGGTGCCAAGGTCAGTTCTGGGAGGCGGTTTTCGTGGGAGCGAAATGGGCACGATCTTCGACAAAAAAAAAAGAAAAAGGGCACGATCTGTGTTTTTGTTCGAGTCACGACCTTTCTCCGTGTTTTCTTTCCTTTCTCATCGTCATCCTTGTTTTTTTGTTCTTTTCTTGTATACCAATTTTCATTAACATTGTTATACCTGGTATTTTACAAAAAATTAAAAAAAAATTGAAAAAAATTTCACTAAATTTCTATTGCATGAAAGTGCTTTAGTAATATCATTTTTTATTTTATTTACTAAATTTTTTACTGTTTAATTTGCTTTTTTATTTAATGTGAATTTTTTATCTGATAACATATACATGTGAAGAGCTTAAAATTGGTTAAATGAGTTGTATAGGTTTCCCTAAAAAATTAGTGTGTTTTGATAATATTGGTCAAAACGGATCGGATCGGATCGGGTATAAGTCAGTTGCTGATCGGGTCAGGTATGAGTCATCAAATATGGGTCAAAACGGATTAAACGGGTCATTATGGGTCCGACCATATTCGACCAGACCCGACCCGACCCGACCCATCCATTTGACACTTTTACTCTCAACATCCTTTTCAATTCCGTCAAGTAGTTAGCCTTTGCCATAGATAAATAGATAATGTGGTTTCCTGCCCGGTTAACAAGGCTGTTGACCTACCAAGAACTCAATGAGAAGAGAAGAGATCGGAACGGAAGCAAACCCATGATAATATTCTCAATCAGCCAAGGGGGAGGTATCATTAAATTGGTAATTTATGGTATATACTTCATTAAATAGTGAGAAGCAGTAAAACAATTCTATCACCGGATATCAATATATTTTGCAAAATTATTTATTTTGCAAGATAGCAATTCAGCCCACCATTTTGTTACCCCAAGTGTATATGACTTACTTATCTATTTTACTGTCATGCATTTTACTACCCTCGAAGCTCCGTTTGTTTCGTGAAAAACATGACATTTTTGAAAAATATTTCATGGGAAGTCATTTGTTAGGAAAGTGCCAATATTTTCTAGTTGTTGGCATAGACCTGAAAATGAGCTGGAAAATATTTTTCCTCGTTTGGTAAGAAAATTACTTACGTGGACAATTTTCTTAATTGAATAAATCAAAATTTTAAATAATTCTTTATTTTATTTCTTTCATTTTCTTTCATTTTCTTTTTCCTTCTTCCTTTGCTAGTTGCCGGGCCCGAGCTGCCAACACCCATGCCCGGGTCCATTGAGGCCGGGCCCGAAGCCTTGGTGTCCTTGCCCAATTCCTTGTCACGTGAGCCCGGGTTCATAAAGGTGCTCGGGGCCCCCACACTCAGGTTCGGGTCCACAAAGGCTGTGCACGGGTCCTTGACGCTTGGGTTCGAGACCTTAGCTAATAAAATGTTCATTCTTATAAAATATTTAGAAAAATCTTTTTTTAATTAATTTTATTTTTTCTTTCTTTTTCTTTTTCTTTTTCATTTTTCCTTGACCGGTCACCTGCCACAGGCGAGGGACGAGCTCGCAAACATTGCTGATCTGGCGAGGCTCGAGCTCCCCGACCTCTAGCGAGTTGGTCCCTTGCCTATGCCGACCGGCCAAGGAATGAAAACGAAAAATAAATAATATAAAAATTTTCTTAGGAAAAATCTAATTCAATCCCGAATGGAGGAAAATATTTTCCAGTTCATTTTTAGGTTTTAGCCCAATACCGAAAAATATGGCGTTTTTTTCATGGGTGGAAAATATTTTACTTGATTCATTTTTTTTCCGTGAACCGAACGTCGGAAAATCCAAAACATATTTTTCTGGAAATTGTTTTCCGCGAAATGAAACGAGCCTAAAATTTTGTTCTTGTTCCGTCCCCGTTGGCGAGGTGCATGTACTCTGATTACATCTCAAATCTAGTAGTTCCCATTTATAAAAGAGACGGACTGCACCAATTTAATTACTGGACAAACTCTCTGGTTTGCCTTCCTTCTCCTACATTAGAACTACTGCTTTCAGCTGGGAGAAAATTGCAGACTTGGAACGACTCCTCAATACTAACTTGTAGACCAGACGCCACAAGATATCAACTTGCATGACTTTGACTCTTCATTTTTTTCTGCCCTTTTTCACTTCCCTTCGTTTCTAAACAATTTGACCCTTAATATGTGTAAACGCTGTTAAATTAGCTTGTAACGAAACCCGATCCGATTACAGGATGGAGATAACGTTTGTTAAACCGAATCTGTTAGGAAAAAGAAATCCAAAGATTGTATTTGGATTAGAAATTCTCTTGAACGGGAGATGGTGTGGACGTAGATGTGTTGAGATTTGTTTTCCTTTTGAAGATAACTCGTCCTATGAATGCGCATAAAGATTTGGACGTGCGAGCAAAAAAAGGAAGACAATCATCCAAGATTTGACCGCATTATTTAACCTCGTCTACATAGCTCATTGCATAAGTCTCATCCCCCTCTCTCTGCATACAGTGACCCAAAGCATGGCGACACGCAGAGTGAGCTTGAAGCTTCTCGTCGACAAGAGAAACCGAACGGTTGTCTTTGCTGAGGCAGGCAAAGATTTTGTCGACTTCCACTTCCACATCCTCACATTGCCGGTCGGACAGGTGATCCAGCTCCTCACCAACACCGGGATGGTGGGCAGTTTAGGCAATCTCTACGGCAGCGTCGAGAAGCTGAACGATGTGTTCATCGAATCTTCCAAGAAAGACATTCTCTTGAAACCCAAAGCACCCGCCTTTCTCTCTGGAATCCCATTTCTATTGCCTGAGACTTCGTCCTTATATTCAGCACCCTATACCTACTACAGGCGCTCTTCCTGTTCGCACAATAACTGTTGGAACTACGTGGCTGAGGACCGTTCTGCAATTTGTCCTCAGTGCAAAAATCCCATGAACCAAACCTTCACTCTTGGCAAAAAATCGGCTGGTAACCCGACCTACTACTGGTGCTCTTTCCTTTTGCACACTAACTGTCGGAACTCTGTGTCTAAGATACCGGCAATATGTCCTCAGTGCAAATATACGATGAGCCAGACACTCAATCTGGTCAAATCACCGGCTAGTAAGCCGGCATCAGCTGCTGAATGGGACGGTAAGGGCGGTTTCGTGCTAGGGGAGGTGATGTACATGGTGATGGATGATCTGGCGGTAAAGCCCATGTCGACTACTTCGAGCATTACTTTGCTAAAAAAGTTCAACGGCGAGGAGATTTGGAATCTTGAGGAGAAGGTGGTCAGCTTGGGCATGGACGAGGTAAGCCCATGCCATTCCTTGCAATTATAATATGTTTTACATTTTTTAAATGCAAACATGATAACTCGAGACAATTTATGTGGAAAATTCATTTCAAGAGACTGTAGAAATTGCAAACAAATATTGATCCCATAAGTATTCTCAGCTAATTATAGTAGTTATATATTGATTAAATTTAAATTTGAGCTTCTGTACAATTACTTAGAGATAAAGTTAAAATTATGTTCGCAATTATTATATGGCTTATAAAGTCCAATATAATTCGACCCAAAATGACAGAAAGTAACCATCCTTTTCAATTATTTGGTTTCTGACTTTCAAGGGTATTAAGCTGCTGAGGACTTCACTTCACTCCAAGATAGTGGTGGCCACAGTTCGGAACCAGCCGGTTCCGGTTCATGAACCGGCGGGAACCGGAACCTTAAGGGGAGGTTCCGGTTCCGGTTTTGAACCGGCGGTTCCGGGCCGGTTCAAGGCCCGGTTCTGGTTCAAAACAGAAAATGGAACCGGTCGGTTTCGGTTCCGATTTTCAAATTTAATTTTTAAATAATGAATTATGAAATAAAAATAATAATAAATTATGAAATTATGAAATAATAAATTATCAAATACAAATTGTAATCAAATTGTAAATTGTAATCAAATGTGGGGGGAAATGGAGGGGGAAGGGCCTTGTTCTTATGAATTATCATTAAGCGCCTACATATCTTCTTGGGGATAGAAGAATCAAAGCCTATGTAGTTCTTTTACCTTTGATAACCCCATACTTACCTTATCGTCAATCGTTGCTATCCGTTTCGCCGGTTCCGATACCGGTACCCGTGGTGGTGGTATCTCCATCATCGAAGAATTCGGATTCATTGCTGCGATCCATCTCTTATTGTCGATGTTGAGCCTTTGTTCAATCATCGACACAAGCTTGAGCCTCGACTGAATCCAGAGCTAATCTTGAACGTCAGTCATCCAAAATGTTGCCTCCAACGCTAAATGCTTGTTTAACCGCAACTGTTGAACAAGGGGTTGCTAAAACCTGTCTTGCGATGAGAGCGAGAATTGGGAATTGGGTTGAATGTCTCTTCCACCACTCTAGAATTTTGAAATCTGTGCCGCCTTCGGATTCACCAAACTCAAAAAAAGTGGTTAAATAGGTCTTTATTTCGAAAATATTTCCTATTGCTCCCTTTTATCTTTTTTGCATATTCTTCAGCATTTTGTATTATCTACTAATTCTACCTAGGTCTCCTTTTTGTACGCCACTAGGTTGGGAAGATCCACTATCACATAGATTATATCTATTAGAAATTTCATTATACAATTCTACTATTGCGTTTTTAACTACTGTTTGTATAGCTCTAATATCTACCATTTGAATCAAATGTAAACAGTCATAATACGTATTCAAATCATCACATAAACCATCTAATTTGATATGTGGATTGAAAACACAAGCAACCAAATAAATAAGAGGAATTTCGGTATAATAATGCAGCCATTTCGTTCGCATTGCTATAATAGTTGGACCTAATTGATCATCTTTTTCATTTTCTTCAAAAAAATTAGCAATATTAACACACTCTATTAAAAATAAATATTTAGTAGGAAATAAATACCGGATAAAGTATAAGTTGCATTATTAAAAACTTTTAAAAGAACTAATTTTTTTTTTTGCAAATATCCCACTATTGTGGGAATAAATTAATTTGAGAAATATTATTCGAAATAAACGTACATAATAAATCTTTATATGCAAAAGATTGATTAAGTAACTCGTACGTAGAATTCCAACGAGTTGAAACATCTCTTGGAAATCTTTTTGGTCTTCTTCTATTTGCTTTACAAAATCTACCCTATTGTTTTATAATTTGAGGATGTCTCCATAAAAATTGAATTACTGTCTTTATTGGGTTGAGAAAAACATCAAGAGTTTGTAAACCATCTTGTACACATAAATTTAAAACATTGCAAACACATTTAATGTGAAAAAATTATCCACCAAAAAAGGGTTTGCGAATCTTTTCTAACTCGAGAATGGAAGCGGAATTTGCCGCGGTATTATCAAAACAAACTGAAATTTTTTTATTAACCAAAAAATATTCTTTAAAAACTTGCTTAATTATTCTATAAATATTAATTGCCGTATGCCTATCATCAAAAACTCTAAATGCAATAATTCTTTTTTGAATGTTTCAATTATCGGCTATCCAATGACATGTAATATCCATATAAGAATGAGTTTGTCAAGGATCACTCCAAATGTTGCTACCTATATGCACATGTCCATTGAAATTCATAAAAAAGTTTATCAAATCTTCTTTTTCTTTTTTATAAATATAAAAAAGTTGGCGTTTAAACGTATTTTTCGAAACAGGTTTTGCTTGTGGAGTACATGCAGTTTGTATAAAATGATTAAAATCAACTTTTTCACCAAAATTAAACGATAAACGTTCAACGGTAGCAAATCTAGCTAATCCTTCTTTGTAAACTTTTTCATTGTAACGAAATAAAGGAGGAGTGTTAGGATTGGCGTACCCGAAAATTTGTTGTTGGCTAGTGTCGATCCCTGCTTGCGTTGAATGTTTCGACCTCAGATGGCGTTTAAATGTTCCATAATCGCCTCCACCTGTAAATTTGTATGTTGCCCCACAATATTTACATTTTACCTGATACTTATTTTTGCCTAAATGTTCTTTCGTGAAGTGTTCCCATATATCGGATGTACCCTCCCGTTCCAGCTCATTTGTTGTTGACATTTCTTCGATACTGGTAGGAGGAGGATGAAGACTTTCTTGCGTTGGGACGTGCTCGACGTTGGGAATAATGTTGATATCATCAACATCGTCTCCCCAATATGCAAAATCATGAGAATCATGAGGATAATCGGATTCTCCCATCGGGTTCTTTTCTCTACCACTACCTTTGCTTCCACTTGCCATTTTTTGAGAGAATTGAGCGAAAAGAGGATTTAGAAAACTGACAGAGTCACAGAATTGAGAGAATTTGAGAGAAATTGTGAGAAAAAAAAATGAAAGATGAAAATGAATATTTATAATAGTTATGATAGATTTAATAAATGAATTAAAAAAAAATGGGGATGGCCGTTGCCTTGTAACAGTCAAAATTTTGACCTTTGCAAGCCGGTTTGGAAGGTTCCGGGCCTGTTCAAGAAAATAGGAGCCCGTAATCGGCCCCTATGGCACGGGCCGGTTCCGGTTCGGAACCAGCGGGCCCAGTCAACGGGCCGGTTATAGGTTTGACCCAGGCCGGTTCCGGGCCCAAACCGGCCCGTGGCCACCACTACTCCAAGAAGGTTCTCATTGATGTCTTCCTCGGTGTGAAGCAAGAGAGATCGTGATAAAGTTGGTGCCATAGAATTTCAAGTTGTCTTGAATATAGTTTCAAATTGTCTTGACACACTTCATACATACACTGGGGTTATGCAAGACTTTTAGCTAAGTCTAAATTTTTAAGGTTTTTTTTTTTTTTTTTTTGCAGCTATATTTTTTAGCGTTGGAGTCGAACCCCATACTTAAACTAAAGGAAGTTGATAGCCTGACAGTGCTGTCAATTATTGCTGACTATACAATCTCCCAATTAATGAGTGCTTTATACAAAACATACGATAATGATGTATGGATATACAGTTGAGATTGTACAACACTGTCAAGCAAGTATTTTCCTAAACCTAAGTGTCCCCGCATCACCAAAAAATGCCGTGAACATACTGAAGAAAGAATTCTCATAGCCGATAATGAACGGCTCCAACATATGTCGATTAACCTGTGCTGGAGAACGTGGGGTGATTCATTTTGAAGTACTTTAGCAATATCCAACTGATTGCCCAACTCTCAATCCACGATAAGTTGTCCTCAAAGATCTAATGCATAAGTTCAGACATAAAGGGGAAAAAGACAGTAGCTCGACTCGTTGCCTAATTCGAGATGGGATCTATTTCTTTCGAGCACAAATTGAGTTTGAGTTACTCCAATGACCCGTCGATTCGAGTTTGAGACTAAAGGTACTTGTTGACACCTAAATTTTAATAATTTTTTTCCTTAGAAAATTAATAGAAAATCCGTAAAAATTTATAAAATTACAAAATTAACTTTGGAAGCCTTGGCCATGCCTAAGGAACCAATTTTGAGCAAAAAAAATATTTTTCAATTTTTTGCCGAATTTTTGGAATTTCTTTTTATTTAAAAATAGCCGAAAATTAGAAAAAATACCAAATGAGGTTGAAAAATTATGAAAAAAATAGTCAAAAGATTTCTTTTAATCCCATTTGCATTTGGCCACTTTAGATTTCGAGAATTCGATTTGGGTAACCCCCAGATTCATACTCAATTTGGTCAAAAGATTCCGATTGTCGCAAAATTCAAAGTCGATTGAGCGAGTGCACGCCACAATAGGGTCCTAAACGCACTCAAGATCGAAGCCGCGCCTTCATTTCTGAAAAGAACCGGCCAAAATTGAACTGAACCGATCCAATCTCGGCCTGCCGGTTCAACTAAACCGGATCTCACCGAAACAGAAAAGGGCAGAAGCTCCTTGCTCCTCCCCCGATGAAGCAGCCCACGCTGAAGCAAAATTGCTTCTGTCCCCTCACGCGTGCAACAGAACAGGAAAGAGCAGACGCTCCTTTCTTCTTCCCCAAAAACTAGCGTGGCAGACCAAACAAGCAAAGGGAAAACGACCAAAGTTTGGAGTACCAAGGGAAGGCTTTGACCATATCCTCACGGCAGATATCCTGCACCTCCAGCGGTGCCTTGGGCTACAAAGGATAAAGAAGGAGGAGGGTCTGGAGAGAGTAGAGGGTGGAGGGGTTCTCAGAACAGAAAGGAAGGAGCTCCAGGCTTAGGAAGAAAGGGGGTTGGTTTTTGAGAGAGAGAAAAAAGAAAGGAGAGGCCTTTGGGCTAAAAGAGGAGGCCAAAAAAAAGAAGGAGAAAAAAGAGGCCGACGAAGAGAGCTCCAGGCTTGAGAGAGCAAAGAGAGAGGGGTCTGGTCCCAAGCGGAGCAAAAAAAAAAGAAGTTGAAAGAAAAAGAGAGGAGCTCTTGGAAGCTCATTGGAGCTCAACTCAACAGAGCTCCTTTCCAAGAGCAGACCGAAAAAGAAAAAGCCGAGAGGGAGGGAAGTCCATAGAGCTAGTGAAGAAGCTAAGAGGCTTAGAAAAAAGAACGAGAGAGAGTTTGGAGGAGAGAGCTCTCGATGAGCTTCGTTGAGGGGAATAGCGAGCTCATTTTCAGTCCGATCTTGGTCCCAAAAATGCGAGAGAGCATCTGGGAGGTAAGAGGAACGTGAGAGGGAGAGTTCTGTGGAAGAGCTCGTTTGACTGAGACAGAAAAGAGAGATATTGCGAGGGGTTCAGCGAGAAGAAACAAAAAAGAGAGAAAAGTCTGGTTTCGTGACGGGACCAAGAGAAAAAAAGAAAGAAAGAACAGAGAGTTTGAGAGGGCGGGGTTGGTTTTAGTTGGTGGAGGCGAGTGAGTCTCCTTTCCTTTTTCCACGAGAGAGAGAGTTGGTGCTTGGGGGAGTCTGGACACCAACAAATGAGAGAGCTCCATGAGAGCTCGTGAGGGAGCGAAGAGGGACCAGAGGTTCACGGTCTAAAGCAAAAAGAGAGGAAATAATAAAGAGTTCGTGGAGGGCTCAACGCAGGGACGGAGAGAACTGAGACTAGGTTCGGTGCCTCGCACGTTGACCGCATTCGGTCGACTGCTCTGTCGCCCCTCACTTGGCGACTCCCAACGTCTGCGACTCCACCCGACTCTGACCAGGAGATACACACCGAGAGTTAGAGATATAGAGAGGGAGGTCGCGAAAGCCAAGACGTTGCCACAGCACCGCTACCGTTGCCGACGAAAGCGAGGTTCCAATCCACGTGCACACCAAACTGGTGCACCGACTGGTCCCACGACCCCTTTGTCGTGTCCTACCGTAGCTTTGACATCGACGCGTGCGAGTGCCAAGTGGCCGACGGAGACAAGCCGGGCGTCCAGCGACGGCTGTTCATGGCCAGACCAGATACGGCGCGATGGCTCCCGACGGAGGAATCGTCATAAAGTGAGGAATAAGAGTTGGGCCCGCGTCGTCCTTCTCTTCGCTTGGGCTCGGACGTGTGGCGGACTGAGCAGAGGAGATGACGTGCGGGCAGCGGTGTGGAGTCGTCAGACCGTGCCGGATCTAACCATGGTGCGGCGATGCGGCGAGTAAAGCCCGACGGTGCACCAGTGGTGCCGCGAGACCCGAACCAGTGGCAACGTGCGAGCCCTAACGGCGGGGCGACCGTCCGGAAGCTGCTGTTCCGAAGCATGACTGTGCCGTTTTCTCTCCGACCAGGTAGGTCCCGTGCTCCCTCGATTCTGCTGTGTTGTTCCGCTCGAGCCAGACCGGTGAGTTCGACGTGCGCGTGAAGGAGATGTGTGAGAAGTTGTCCTTTGGGTGTGAAAACGCAGAAGGCGACCTGGGGGAAAAGAATAAAAGAAAGAAAAAATTAGGAAAAAAGGGAAACAGAAAATATAAAAGCAAGGATAAGATCTGTTGGCTTTCTTTTAGAATCTTAATTTGATATGGGTCTGATTTGGTGAAAACGAAAAGACAAAGAAAGTTAATTAAAAAAAATCGAAATAATAAAAGCTGAATATGGGTCTGATTTTTTGTGTTTGGGCTCGTGTGTAAGTTTAGCTTGAAATCTGACAACAAGTGGGCTTTCTAATTGGGCCCTTTCTTAAAAAAGTGAGTTTTGAATCAAGCCCAGCGAGTCTACTTTTCTTAGATCAACTTGGGCCCTTAAGGCCCGAGTCGGGCTCTAGCCAAGCGGGCTGGGTCTACTGACCCAGACCCAGCCCGGATCACTATTTTCGAAATAAAAAAATAAAATAAAAATCGAAAAAAAAAGTAAAAAATTCAGAAAAATTCTAAAAAATCATAAAAAATGAGAAATGGCTAGATTAGCCTTATTTCCCTAGTCTCAATTTTTAAAACCCCTGAAAATGACGGTTTTGTCCTTTTTGGCAAATTGTCCCAAAATCATCCCAAACCTTAATCACCACATTCCCTAAGCTCTTAAAGCTTTACTAAATATGTTATGCTTGATTTGATGCGTTTTATCCGCACGTCTTTGACTCCTTAATTGCGCACATTGCATGTTTTGATTGTGATTGATAGGATAGACTCACATCTACACGAGCACTTTAGAAAACACCCAATTCCGGTACCGAAAGGGCGTTGGTGGAAACACCGACGTAACCAAGTCCCCGGACCCTTAATCTCTGGTTGCGTAGAATCGAACGGCATCTCCCGACCGGTTGGTAAGGTTTCCGGTCCGCTTTCCTCAAGGACCGGTGGCGACTCCTTTTGTATGTACACATACACACGCCACCCGATCATACTAAGATTGAATCCGATATACCCCGCCGCAATTTGGTATGGGCTTGGGAGGGCCCGAGCTAAGCCCGCTCTGGAGGCTTAGTAATCCATTAGCCCGATCGTATTTTCGAGATCGGGTCGCGACAGTACTTGACTCAATTGGCTCACGAGCCTAATTGATTATCTTATTTTTGGTATAGCCTTTTTGTTTCTATTTCTTATAATTATATTTCTTACTATGTAATTACACTTTCACCCTTTAATGTCTTTTCAAGCACAATCAAAAGAGGGGAGTGGTCAAATCGAGTTGAGTTAGATCGAGCGAGAAACAATTGAGTATGCTAAGTTTTATATACTTAAAAATAAGTCGAGCCAAGTAGAGTTAGTGTATGTTGAGTCCGAGTTGAGTTTGAATAGGTGAAAAAAGTACTTGAACGAGTTTTCAACTTCAAATAGGGTTGAGATCGAACCTGGCACTGTGTTAGCTAGACTCGATTGCACCCCTTCATACATCTAATCTAATATAAGTATAGTGGTGCCAACCCTCAATATGAGGTTGAATGCTGCTCTATTATGTAATGCCACATGGCCATTTTACGTCTACGCGTGACATTTCCATTTACCCTTTGTTAATCTAAGTCTGCCGTTAGTTTCGTTTTCTCTAATTTTCTATTGAATTAAAGTTTCTACATCTAATTTCCTCATAAGTGAAGTTTTCAACTATACCCTAAATGCACCACTAAAATTTTTCTATAAATATTGTTTTATTGCATCTAAAATCTTCATAAACATAATTTGATACAGAAACCCGGCATAATTTTATTTTTCTCATATTTATTTACAAGAAATCTGTGGTGAGCTCTCTTCTTTGAGAAATACTTCTTCACTTATATTTATCATATCAAGATGTACGATGAAAAAAAGGAAATTTAGATATACCTATCGGGGAGTTTTTTTTTTTTTTTTTTTGGTCGGAAAATTCGGGGAGTTGAAAAAATGCAAAATTAATATACTATCAAAATGTATTAAAAGCTATGTAACACCGATACGACACGGGACACGGAACACGACACGACACATCGACACGTGATTTCTCATAAAATTTCGCTAGGAGGCCTGTCCGTGCTACATAGATTAAAAGGATTAGTTGACTTCTTAAATTTCTTAATCATGGGACGGCATGAGAATTCTTAGGCTTGATAGCAGACTTTGCCCGGCCAGACAAGCCCATTGCTTAAGTTCTACTTATCCAGCAAAAGAGACAAATCTTTTGGGTATTTCTCGATTTTCTCTTGGTTTCCTACAAAAGAGACTTAGCCTGCCCCGGATCAAGCCCGATCACTTCGTGTTGTAGTGAAATTATGGATTAAAACTGGCTTATTGTTACGTTTGATTCTCTGCACAGGCCAAGGCAGAGCATGGCAGCAACCATGAAGATGAGTTTGAAGCTTCTTGTTGACAAGAGAAACCAGACCGTCCTCTTTGCCGAAGCCGGAAAGGACTTTGTGGATTTCCTTTTCCATTGTCTTGCTTTGCCAGTTGGAACTATTGTGAGTCTTCTCCCCAAAGCAGGCGTGGCCGATGGCTTTCGCAATCTATCTGCGAGTGTCGAGAATCTCAGCGACACATACATTGAACGTAGAGAGAAAGAGGCTCTGTTGAATCCCAAAGCACAGAGCTCCGGTCCAGATGTTGTGCGCCTATTGTTGCCCGAAGCTCCGCCTTTAGCACCTATTGAATGCTGTACTTGCCCTCGCACTGCCAATGATTATCGTAACGCAGACGCTTCATGCGGCAGCTGTGTGACGGATTCCCCTTTTACGAGATGTACTGGTTGCAACAATACAATGAGCAAGATACTGTCCTGGGTCGCAGGACCAGCTGCCCCTGGTGACACATCCTCGGGGGCTTTTTTCAAAAAAGGGTAAAAAAAAAAAAACATTTACGGATTTGGGTCTCGTTTGCCAAAATTTACCGCTTAGGGTCCCGTTCGGCAGTCTTACCACCGAACTTGGGGAAAGTCGGACCATGCTACCGAACTTGCATGAGTTCGGTAGCATGGCTACCGAACTTGCAATTTGCATGAGTTCGGTAGCACTGCTACCGAACTTGCATGAGTTCGGTAGCACAGCTACCGAACTCATCTAAGTGCGGCACCGACCGAACTTGCATGAGTTCGGTAGCGCTGCTACCGAACTCATCTAAGTGCGGCACCGTCCCTACCGAACTTAGACCCTCTGCCAAAGCGCCACACGCCCCGCTCTGCGGCATGCGCCCAGGCGAGGCCCCCCTCTCCACGCCCCCCTCTGCTGCATGCGTCCCAGGCGAGGCCCCCCTCTGCTGCATGCAGACCGTCCCTCCTTCACGCATGCCTTCCCCTTCACGTGAAGGGCCAGGCGCATTCAGAAGCCTCTGAATGCCTGCAGGCGCCTGGCTTTTCACGTGGAGGCATTCAGAGGTTTGAATGCCTTGCAAGCGTTCCGTGAAGCCTTCAGGCCTCTGATACAAATAACAGAGGCGTGAAGGCTTCACGGAGAGAAAAAAAGAGAGAAACGAGAGAAAACCGAGAGAGAAAAGAGAGATTTGGAGGTCGTTTGTCGATTTTCGGCGTCTCCGTATCCGCGGTCATTGATTCCGGTGACGTTTCCTTACCTTCGAACCAGGTAACGATTCACTTTATAATCGATTTTCTGTTGCCCTTAGAGTTTTTCGTTTCGTTTTTGTAATGTTAATTTTTTATACACGGCAGAGAAGTTAGAGAAAAAGAGCAGAGAAGTTAAGGAGACACAGTATCCAGATTCTAATCTCGACGCACGCACGCTTTTTGGGTCAAGGTAATTCCTATATCCTTGTGAGTGTTAATTTGAGCACGTTTTGATGTGAAAAACATGTTGTTTTAGTGCTGTGTAGTCACTGTTGTTGTTTTATGCTGTTTGGTCCCAAAAATATCTTGTTCTTGCGCTATATATATATATATCTCTGTTTTGCATGTCGCTACATATCTCACTAAAAATGTTGTACGTTGTTATCTTCTTACTTTTGGAAACGTGCTTGGAATTAATACATAGTTGTAACATGTTTGAATTGCCAGGAATAAGAAATCAATATAATTGCATTATAGTTGCTCACCGTGAATGACAATTTTTAGTCAATTATAAGAGATGCCAAATTCAAATTATTACATGCAGATATTAAAATACCATACATTAGAAGGATGGTTGAGGCATGAAATAGTTCATGGTACTTAATGACTTGGTCCACTTACAATTTTTTTTTATATTGACGGTGGACGTGACAATTAGTCATTTTAAATGGGCAAATTGATTTTTTTTAGCCAGCCCTTAAGCGTGCTTTGCAGAAAATTTAATTCCTAATCGTCGTCTTCTTCCTCGTGAGCAATGGTAGCTGCGAATGTTAGTACATGCACCGCCTCATTTGTCTTCATATCCAAACATGCAATTTTTTACACATTCATAAATTTTTTTTCTCTCTTTTTGGCTTGATAAGATATGCGCAACCCCTCTGGTTGGGGGTTGCATTTCCTAGAAATGAAATGAGGTCTCACCTTCTTAGACTAGAACATATAAAGTCACACAAACTCAATACTTTTTTTCTCGATCAATTTATTTTCTTAAGATGGCAGGAAAAGAGACAATAAAAAATTTGTAAAAATCACATAAAATGGGGGAACAACCACATTCAACTGGTCCAACCTAATTCTGTCGATTTCAATTTTTCAAGTCTTTGAAATATAAAATTAGCTGTGAAACAGCCGCTCATGCCCTAAATCCATAAATATTTTTAAAGAATACCTAAATTCTTAAATAATTTTGTGACCCTATTTATTTCATTTGTTATATTGATAGTTATAAGATTAATTTATTACTGTCTAGGGAAAAATATTTATTAACTTATGGATGAAAAGTAATTTATAATTTCTTCATTTAGCAGAATGTCTTCTACATCTTTTGGGACTGTGAAATGGGGAGGTACAATAGTACGAAATGAATTTGGATATGATTACGAAGGTGGACAATATACTATGTTTGAGTTGGGAAACATATCCAGATTTGATGAGTTACGTGCTATGATTGAGCGCCAGTTGAAAATAACAGAAAATCAGTATATTTCTAGTCTGATGTATAGACAACCGATTCAAGCAACCAATTATTGTATGTATGAAATTGTGGAGGTGCATAATGATGCTGCAGTTAAGATAATCATGCAGTTTGCACGTCAGGGTAATTCTATGGGGTTTGTACAGTTTTATGCAACTGTAGATGAACACCAACCGATAAATGATTTAACTGGGGAAGGTTCCAATGTTGGTGAAAATGAAGTTGGTGTGGATAATCAGTACGTGGAGTACGATGATAGCAATGATAATGATGATGCTGATAGTGATGAAGAAGATGATTTATGGTTGGAAGAAGATGACGGAGGTAACGAAGAAGATGACGGAGGTGATGAAGAAGATGTCGGAGGTGCCGAAGAAGATGACGGAGGTGGCGATATGGAGGCTTACTACAACACACATTGCAGTAATCCCATTTTGCCGTTGGTACATCCACCACCCCATTCAGAGATTAACTATGATATGATGCAAGTAGATACAAGAAGCAAGTCGGGCCATATGTTGTTTGATCCATCAACAGAATTTCATGTTGGGATGTTATTTTCATCACGAGATGCGGTGCAGTTGGCTGCGAAAGAGTATTCTCTGAGGAGAAATCATCAATTTCGCAGTGGTGAGTCAAAGAAGCGAAAATATACTATACAGTGCGGGAATCCAAAATGAACCGTGTGGTTGGCGGCTCCGTGCATTTCATAAAAAGGATGACCTATTTTGGACAATAACTAAGTATACCACATACATGTCGTAATCTGCAAATATCAAGGGATCATCGGCAACTTGATCAGAAGTACCTCTGCAGCCAGATAGAAGCAATGGTTGCCGCTCAACCAGATATCAAAATCAAGCCATTAATGGCCGAGATTAAAGACAAGTTGGGCTTCGAACCTACTTATCGAAAAACCTGGGCAGCTAAACAAATGGCGATTGCCAAAACTTTTGGAGGATGGGATGAGTCGTATGGTCAGTTAAGACAGTATATGAATATGATGAAGTCAATGAATCCAGGTTCTCATTTTGTGATCGATGATTGCATGAGCCAAGATAATAGTGTCAAGGTTTTCAACCGGATGTTCTGGACTTTCAAGAAAACGATTGAAGGCTTCCAAAATTGTCGTCCTGTGATATTTGTTGATGGAACTTTTTTGTACGGGAAATACCGAGGAACGCTCCTTTGTGCGGCCTCATTTGATGGCAACAATAATATATTTATGTTGGCATTTGCCATGGTTGATCGGGAGAATGGCGACAATTGGACTTGGTTTATGGATTTGTTGCGGAGATATATCACTAATGGCCGACAAAATATTTGTGTAATATCAGACCAGCATAAGGGGATTCTGAAAGCAATGGAGACAGAAAAATGGCGTCCTCCACATGGCCACCATAGATATTGCATTCGGCATGTTGTCAGCAACTACAATAAGCAATTCAAAAATGCCAAAGGCAAAATAGCTGTTCGGATGGCAGGTAAATTTTTAAATTTACGTTATTTGAGGAATAAACGTGTTCATAAATTTGTGTGACGAGTACTTATTATTATTGTAATGTACAGCTTACGAGAATCAAAAGCGGAAATTCTTACACATCATGAGCCGAATGAGTGAGTTGCATCCAGAAACAGCTCAATGGTGTGAGCAGATTCCAAGGGAGAAATGGACGAAAGCTTATGATGAAGGAAGGAGATATGGATCGATGACAACGAATTTAGTTGAATCGGTTAATGGGATGCTGAAGGATTTTCGTGCTTTGCCAATAACAACTATGGTGAATAAGATATTTTATCAATTGGCCTATTATTGTGACACCAGAAGAACGACATACAGGGCGCAGAAGGTAGAGGGATGGGTATATACTCAATTTGCGAGTAACATGCTCGAGAGAAACAGTCAAGCTGCAAATAGGCATGATGTGACACGGTTCGACTCTGATACAGGGACTTTTGAAGTAAAAACTGGATGTAATAGATTCAAAGGAACATGGGGCCACAAACACAAAGTCCAGCTAAACCGACGAACGTGCACATGTGGGAAATTTCAAGAGATGAAAATCCCATGTTCCCACGTAATTGCAGCATGTCAAAAATATGCAATTGATTACCATGCGTTCGTAGATGAATTCTATACGTTGGATAGAACACTTCAGTGCTATCAGTACATGTTTCATCCATTGGGGCATTCGGATTACTGGCCTGAACCTGACGAGCTGCTATTAGTGCCAGACCCGAACCGTATTAGGAAGAAAGGAAGGCCCCGTGCATCACGGATACATAATGAGATGGACTGGAGTACGCCGAGCAGTAGCACTTCGCGTAACGCTTGCACCAAATGTGGAAAATCAGGGCACAACAGCCAAACTTGTGCATACAGATCGGCCCAGCAATAAAATTTAGATTGTGTGTCAACATTGAATGTAATACATCTGATTTCCATACTCAATTTAGTTGTGTGAATTATGTAAATTATATATATGAATTTTTTGTAATGTTATAATATCACAATTGTGCGATATTTATTAAGTTCCTCTGTTCCATTTGTGGACATGGCACAAATCACGCAAAATGAAAAATGAGCATGAAGCAAGCAAGTTGGACTGAGTCCAACACTTGGGCAAAATTTCCAAATTCCGATCAGACCAACAAGGCATCTTTGGAAGGGCATATCTCACACCTCGGTCATAACCAAGGGCCACACAACATATCGAATCGAAGGTCTACGCACGTAGAATGCATTTGAACAATAATATACCAACAAATCACGTAAAATGACTGAGAAAAACGACCCCAAAGTAGGAGGGTCGCACTGTTTTTCCAGAAATCTAGGCTTAAACCGGGCCAACAGGGGGTATTCCCGACCCCATAACTTTACACAAAGATCGAAATGAGAGAAAATAAGCACAACCAAGCGTTCTTCTATGAACCACGAACACAATAAACCAAGAATAGTCCGAAAATACTAAGATTAAGATAATGAAAAACGAGCACGAAGCAAGCAAGTTGGACTGAGTCCAACACTTGGGCAAAATTTCCGGATTCCGATCAGACCAACAAGGCATCTTTGGAAGGGCATATCTCACACCTCGGTCATAACTAGGGGTCACACAACATATCGAATCGAAGCTCTACGTACGTAGAATGCATTTGAATAATAATATACCAATAAATCACGCAAAATGACTGAGAAAACCGACCCCAAAGTAGGAGGATCGCACTGTTTTTCCAAAAATCTGGGCTTAAACCGGGCCAACAGGGGGTATTCCCGACCCCATAACTTTACACAAAGATCGAAATGAGAGAAAATGAACACAACCAAGCGTTCTTCTATGAACCACGAACACAATAAACCAAGAATAGTCCGAAAATACTAAGATTAAGCTAATGAAAAACGAGCACGAAGCAAGCAAGTTGGACTGAGTCCAACACTTGGGCAAAATTTCCGGATTCCAATCAGACCAACAAGGCATCTTTGGAAGGGCATATCTCACACCTCGGTCATAACTAGGGGCCACACAACATATCGAATCGAAGCTCTACGCACGTAGAATGCATTTGAATAATAATATACTAACAAATCACGCAAAATGACTAAGAAAACCGACCCCAAAGTAGGAGGGTCGCACTGTTTTTCCAGAAATCTAGGCTTAAACCGGGCCAACAGGGGGTATTCCCGACCTCATAACTTTACACAAAGATTGAAATGAGAGAAAATGAGCACAACCAAGCGTTCTTCTATGAACCACGAATACAATAAACCAAGAATAGTCCGAAAATACTAAGATTAAGCTAATGAAAAACGAGCACGAAGCAAGCAAGTTGGACTGAGTCCAACACTTGGGCAAAATTTCCGGATTCCGATCAGACCAACAAGGCATCTTTGGAAGGGCATATCTCACACCTCGGTCATAACTAGGGGCCACACAACATATCGAATCGAAGCTCTACGCACGTAGAATGCATTTGAACAATAATATACCAACAAATCACGCAAAATGACTGAGAAAACCGACCCCAAAGTAGGAGGGTCGCACTGTTTTTCCAGAAATCTGGGATTAAACCGGGCCAACATGGGGTATTCCCGACCCCATAACTTTACACAAAGATTGAAATGAGAGAAAATGAGCACAACCAAGCGTTCTTCTATGAACCACGAACATAATAAACTAAGAATAGTCCGAAAATACTAAGATTAAGCTAATGAAAAACGAGCACGAAGCAAGCAAGTCGGGGGTTTGAACCACCCGAGGCATTCTACTGCTGCTGCTTCTGTGCGTCTGTTGCTGCAACCCTCATTACATTTAATGATGATGTCGTCCTCCTACGCGGCCTCCTGTTCCGCAATCAGGTTGTCTTCGTTCTTCAGGACGCCTAGTATTGTACCGACGGTGACGTTCTGGAGGAGTAGGATCTGTAGATGACGAAGGCATGTCATGTGGTATGAAGCGTGGCTGTGATGTGGATGCATCATGAAAGTCAGGAAATATTCGATGCTCCAATGGTCCATATCCTACTGTAGACGGGTGTGGGAAGAACTCGGATCCATAGGCACTTGGAGAGTTAGTTGGAGTGAAGGCGAAATCGGGTCCCTCATGAAATGGACTGGCAAACTGGCTAAACCCTGTATTTAACCCCGGCGTATGATAGGTGAACGGGTAAGAAACGGCGTCATCAACTGGATGAGCTCGAGTGGTCCTTCGGGTCGACTGAACAGTCTCAGGTGGGTCATCCTCGTCCGGCCCAATGGGTGCTGCTGTAGGTGCTGATTGGGGTGGTAGAATCATTGTCAACCGCCTCTCCTCATTGAAGGCGCACAACATTACCTTAGATATCCTATCTATATGCCGTATGTTCTCCCGCATGTTCTCCCGAGATATAGTGGAAACCAATCGTACGATTTGTTCCACGCCATCACACTGTTCATGAAATCAAAGTCAACAGAAGTTATCGAATGCCAATAACTTATGTTACTAAAACAATAATAAATTAAGTAAATTAAATGTGTTTGCACTAACCGCTCCACCTACTGCACCTCCCGTGTAAGAAATCCACCTTCGTGTGTGTTTGCGATACCACTTCATATATTCTGAATGATAGTGAAGTGGCTCCGTTGCAGGAGCATAATTGACTATGTGCTCAAGACGATTGTTCCATATACCAATCCACTCTTCGTGAAAATCGACCCAATTCCTTGTAATTGGCTTTAATTGAATATTATGAAAATCTGTATGATTACTGGGAGGAATAGGTATTGATTGATGCATACCAAACTGACGACATACTCGGTCTGGATAATGCCACTCAACGATGTGGAAATAGATGAGTGGGACACGAGCCCTCCAAATGTGTTCTCCCTGCATGCAGTAATCTGGTAGACTCTGGAGAATGTCATCTGTGTAGGGCTCCCAAGTAATCTGTGATTGTATTAAAACATATCAAATTAAACGAAGAATTAATTTAAAAGGTAACATTACATTGAACTCGTTGGTTGCTATCATGACTTACATCTGCAGATGCCATTCTATCAAATTGGTAGCGCATATGCCGCAAAGTATGTGTGGGGACCATTGTTGTCTGTAGGGGTTGAGTCCAGCTGCATAAATAAAAAATAAGAATATTTACATATATTATACGCACTGAAACAAATTTATGACTCACGAATTGAAAAAATAATAAATCACATACCGACTACCAAGAGGTGCATCTGGTAAAGGATCACGGCTTCTGATGGATGGGGTGACACAACTGAAGCGATCCCACGCCCAAATCTGCAATACATGTAGGGCACCACTGATTTGGTGCGCTGATGGATCAGTCGCATTGCATAGCTCTCGATACAACCATGTAAGTGCTGCTGAACCCTAACTGTACGGCGTAGGATCCTCGAGGTGCTCTAGTAGTGGAAGAATCAAACTAACACTAGCACCTGATTTGTCTGAAAAGATAGATCCAGCCAACTGGAGAATCAATGCCCTAGCATGCTGCAATATGGTAACCTCACCGGCATCGTCAGGAATTACACCAAACAGTCCTCTCAGCCAGGCTATCTTTAACATCGAACCGCGTATTTGACTGGCTAGGGGGCGGTGACCAAGTAGATTCTCACAAAGATCGGGCCAACTCCTACTAGTGGGGCAAGTAACTGCAAGTCCATCAATAGGAAGCCCTGTTAGCACTGCGATGTCCTGCAATGTGATCGTGCATTCACCTTCCGGCATATGGAAGGTGTGAGTCTCGGGCCTCCATCGCTCGACCAAAGCTGTAATCAAATGGTGATCAATTTGCCAAAATCCCATTTTCCAAACTCCGTAAAATCCCGAAGCTCGAATATACGGTTCAATGCGTTCATCAAGTTCAGCTTCGTGTAGCATCGATCCATCTCGCCGACATCTAAGACATTGATCCTCATCTATCTATAAAATGTTACATTAACCATTAGTAGATTTTATTACGATACAGCTATTACAAATGACAGATCAACTGAGAAATTTCTTAATTACCTGAGTGTTCCATATGGCATGTGATCTGTGTCGGGCCTGCTCTGTAAGTAGTGAATCTCCCGAGGTCCCGGCTGAATGTAAGTCCGTTGTGCCATGTCTACAAATGGAACAGAGGAACTTAATAAATATTGCACAATTGCTATTATTTTTTTATTTTATTTGTATTCTAATTTTATTTTTTCTAAATAAATATCATCATGTCCCTGTTGATTTTTTTTATTTTCTGCATTTTTATTTTATTTTTAATTTTTTTCTGGCTGGGTCAATCTGGTCAACTAGACCCGACCGCCTAGCCCGGGTCAAACCCCCTCTAGGTTGACCCAAAAAAATAGCGCCGTTCCCATTTTTTTTATTTTCTATTTTATTTTTATTTTTTTATTTTTTTTTCCTAATTTTCATTTTCCTTTTTTTAACTTTAATATTATTAATATTTTTTTAATGAATTTTTCGATTTTTTAGTGATTTTCTGATTTTTTTAATTTCTACATTTTTATTTTATTTTTTATATTTTCTGGCCGGGTTAACCAGGTCAACCAGACCCGAGCGCCTAGCCCGGGTCAAACCCCCTCGGGGTTGACCCAAAAAAATCGGGTCGTTCCCATTTTTTTTCTATTATTATTATTATTTTCTATTTCATTATTTTCTATTTTTTATTTTCCTTTTTTTAAAATTTACAAATTTTCCGGAATTTTTTCAATTTTTTTTACAAATTTCTTATGATTTTTTAATGATTTATTTTCATTTTTTTAGTGATTTTCTGATTTTTTTTTATTTTCAGCATTATTTATTTATTTGTTATATTTTTCTAGCCGGGTCAACGAGGTCAACCAGACCCGAGCGCCCAGCCCGGAAAAAACTACGTCGTTGCCACTTTTATTTATTTATTTATATTTTCTAAATTTTTCTGATTTTTCTATTTTTTGAAAATTTTTATAATTACAGACAGATCCTACGATCCAAGTTTGTCCACGTAGCTATCCCACGTCCGTTGAATTAAGCTCCTAAAATCAACGGCTCAAATCTAATCGAAGACCAAATCTACACCGTTCGATCTAATTACCACATCCTACGGTCCAAATTTAGCCCGGAGACCTAATCTAAATAGTGAAACAGCTCAATAAATAAAAAATTAAACGTATCATAATATGCTTGAATCGACCCTAGAAATGATATTGGTGTTACCTTGATCCGTAGAGCGAGATCCGGGCTGATTTGAGGTAGAAATTCCGCTGGTGAAACGGCGCGCGACTGTTTACGACGGATGACAGCGGAGCACGAATATCGGCCGGTGCTCCCCTCTTCCTCTACTGCTCTCTTCCGCTGCTCCTCTCTTCCTCTTCCTCTTCTCCTCTCTTCCTCTGCTCCTCTCTCTCTTTCCCCCGCTCAAATCTTTTCGACAATGAATGGGAAATGAAAGGGCTGGCATTGCAGTCTTCTTCACTGCACGTAGCAGGCTTCACGTGGAGTGTGCAGGCTTCACACTTCACGTGAAGCCTGCAAAAAGGACGGGCCCGCCACAAGTTCGGCAGCTCTGCTGCCGAACGGCACCCTCGTGAAGCTTGCAGTGAAGCCTGCAGCTGCCTGCTGCAATGGGCCCCCCTCCCGTTCGGCATCAGAGCTGCCGAACGGCCACAAGTTCGGCGGCTGTGGTGCCGAACGGGAATAAGTTCGGCCGCGAGGACGCCGAACTTCTCAGTTCGGCGTCCTCCATGCCGAACTTCTCAGTTCGGCGTCCTCCCTGCCGAACTAATGTCCGTTCGGCTTCACGACCGCCGAACTTCTCAGTTCGGTTTCAACGATACCGAACGGGACCCCTTCTGATAAATAAAAAAAAATTAGACCCAATCTTGTAATTTTTTTTTTTCAGACCCTTTTTCGAAAAAAGCCCCGTTCTCGGCCATGGTACCCGGCAGGGAGGGTGGTTATGTGAGGGGCGTGGTCACGTACATGGTGATGGACGATCTGGTTGTGAAGCCCATGTCCACCATCTCTTCCATTACTCTCCTCAACAGGTTCAATGTGCACGAAATCGGGGATCTCCAAGAGAAGGTGATCGACTTTGGCTTGGACGAGGTAAGGCCCGCAAAATTCGTAGCCTCTTACAGATATTTCAACCGCATTTGAAATGCCACAATGAAATCCGACGGTGATTTTCAACTGGTGGTTGTACCATGGCATGAGAGAGTAACCGGTTCTAGAGCTACTACGATGTTTGTATGAAATTAGAAGGCTTGATCCATTTCATCACTATTTGGTCTACTCATCAACTAAGAGCAAATCAATGCTCACATAGGGAAGAAGAAACTAAAGATCCCAATCTAATTACAAGGATATATCCTGTGATTCCTGTCAACACATCTCGGAGTCTCGGTATCAATTTGCTTTTAACACCCGTTGCCCGCATTAATTCTTCAACTTATATGACTGGACTTTTTTAGAAGGCATGCATATTTATGAACATGTTCCGATTATGTGAGCTATTGCAGTAGTGCTATTACTGTTTGCTAGAAACCTGAACTGAAGTACGTGTTCTAATTTCGTGAAAAGTCTTTTCTCAGATACCCCTTCTTTATAACTTGTCTTGTGCCGGGTGATCTTTACTCAGGCCATGAAGCTGTTGAGCGCTTCGTTGTACTCCAAAACGGTTCTCACAGACATATTCAACGGGGTTCTCACAGACTAAACTGATTCAGTTGGGGAAGAACTTAGTGAAACGCTATTCTTCAACTTCAGAAACACTCCCCGTATTGGCTTGCTGGGGTAGCTTGTTCCAGCTACTTTGTAAGATGCTGATGAAGCTATTCAATCTGCAATATAAATGTAGTCTCCATATTAGCTTACTAAGAAATTAGTTCCTGAGTGATGATTGATCTGTGGTACCGTGGTGTCTAAGACGTAAGTTGCTTCTAATGTGGATATGCTTGTAATGTTGGACGAATGTGTTTTATGTGAATCGATCCGTCTGGTTCAAGAAATCAATAAATTTACTATGAACTGACATAGAGACAATGATGTGAAGGGGAGCTATGTATACCTTGCTTGCGAGATCGGCATGTCCTTCCTCGTCCAAAATCTGACTCCTTCATAATGACTGTTAAGTAGTTGGCCTTTGCCATAGATAAAATAGATAATTGTGATTTCCATCCCGGTTAACAGGGCTATTGGCCTACCAAGAACTCAATGAGAAGAGAAGAGAAGAGAAGAGAGGAGATGGGAACGAGTAGGAAGCAAACCCATGATAATATTCTCAATCAGCCAAGGGGGAGGTAACAAATTGGTAATTTTTTTGTGTATACTTGCATTAAATTGGTAATTGCAGACTTGGAATGACTCCTTGATAATATCTCTCGCATTAAATTGGTAATTGCATACTTGCGTGATCATATTCTCATTCAACTCGGACAAAAATTGCAGACTTGGAACGACTCCTCATTAGTAGCGTGCATGAACGTATATATTGGATTCATTTGTTTCTGCCCTTTTTCACTTCCCTTCGTTTCTAAGCAATTTGACCCTTAACTACGTGTAAACGCTGTTAGATTAGCTTGTAACGAAACCCGATCCGATTACAGGATGGAGATAAAGTTTGTTAAACCGAATCTGTTAAAGTTTGTTAAACCGAATCTGTTAGGAAAAAGAAATCCAAAGATTGTATTTGGATTAGAATTTCTCTTGAACGGGAGATGGTGTGGACGTAGATGTGTTGAGATTTGTTTTCCTTTTGAAGATAACTCGTCCCATGAATGCGCATAAAGATTTGGACGTGCGAGGAAAAATAGGAGAATCGGACTTCTTGCCTAAAAGTCCTTGTACTATGGTCTTTAAAAGTCCTGCAAGTGGTCTCTCTCTTTCTTGCCTAAAGGGACGGTCAGGAGCCCTTTCTTTGATCGCGCACGGAGGAGTTCTGAACAAGGTGAATCTTGTGCGGTGAGTTTTTCATCCAATTGAGTTTTCTTATTGCGTGTAATTTAGGTTTGGACAAAGAGTGTGTAATTGATTGTTACTTTGCTCCGTTTATTTAGTGGATCATGAGTAAAGAGGAAGCAACGCCGTTGATACCGATACCGACTGAACGAGGTGAATCTCTATTGTTATTTCGTGTTGATTTAATTACGAGATCCAACATTGCCCGCATTATTTAATCTCCTCCACATAGATCATTGCATAAGTCTCATCCCCTTCTCTGCATACAGTGACCCAAAGAATGAGCTTGAAGCTTCTGGTCGACAAGAGAAACCGAACGGTGGTCTTTGCTGAGGCAGGCAAAGATTTTGTCGACTTCCTCCTCCACATCCTTGCGTTGCCGGTCGGACAGGTGATCCAACTCCTCACGAAAACTGGGATGGTGGGCAGTTTAGGCAATCTCTACGGCAGCGTCGAGAAGCTGAACGATGTGTTTGTCGGATCTTCCGGGAAAGGCATTCTCTTGAAACCCAAAGCACCTGCCTTTCTCTCCGGGATCCCATTTCTATTGCCTGAGACTTCGTCCTTAGATTCAGCACCCTATACCTACTACAGGTGCTCCCGTTCGCACACTAACTGTTGGAACTATGTGGCTGAGGACCGATCTGCAATATGTCCTCAGTGCAGAAATCCCATGAACCAAACATTCACTCTTGTCGAAAAATCGGCTGGTGACCCGACCTATTATAAGTGCTCTTTCCGTTCGCACGATAACTGTTGGAACTCTGTGTCTAAGGAACCTGCGGCAATATGTCCTCAGTGCAAATATAGGATGAGCCAGAAACTCAATCTGGTCAAATCACCGGCTAGTAAACCGGCAGCTGAATCTGACGGTAAGGGCGGTTTCGTGCTAGGGGAGGTGATGTACATGGTGATGGATGATCTGGCGGTAAAGCCGATTACTTCGAGCATTACTTTGCTAAAAACGTTCAAGGCGGAGGAGATTGGGAATCTTGAGGAGAAGGTGGTCAGCTTGGGAATGGACGAGGTAAGCCCATGCCATTCCTTGCGATTATAATATGTTTTAGATTTTTGAATTGCAAACTTTATAACTCGACAATTTATGTGGAAAATTCATTTCAAGAGACGTATAAATATTGATCGGCATGTGTTACTAGCTCTGTACCATAAGTATTCTCAGCTAATTGCGAACAAATTTGATCTTCTGTACAATTACTTAGAGATAAGGTTAAGATTATGTTCGCAATTATTATAGGGCTTATAAAGTCCAATATAATTCGATCCAAAATGAAAGAAAGTAACCATCTTTTTCTATTATTTGGTTTGTAACTTTGAAGGGTATCAAGCTGCTGAGGACTTCACTTCACTCCGAGAAGGTTCTCACTGATGTCTTCCTCAGTGTGAAGCGAGAAAGATCGTGATCAAGTTGGTGCCATAGAATTTCAATTTCTCTTGACACTTCATACATACACTGGGGTTATGCAAGACTTTTAGTGAAGTTTAAGTTTTTAAGGTTTTTTTTTTGGGCAGTATTAAAAAGACGAAATTACCCTTGATCGGTTAATTGCAATTTCTGGTGGTGTTCCTATTCCTTCTTTTATTACTTATTTCTATTTCTAATTAGAATCTAGTTGCCATAATTGAAGTGCCGCATTTCACATGTTTTACCTTTTTATATTGTGGGCACTCCATGTATATTAAAGGCACTATGTTTCTCACACCAAAAGCAAAAAACAGGCACCATGTATTTCTTTATTTTTTAGATTGGGCCGCGCTATTTCCACTCCTATGACTAAATCTACCCAATATTCACCAAAAAGACAACATCACCCTCTGTCATTCAATTGCAATTTAAATCGATGGCCCCAAATTTATTTACTTTCCTTTTTTATTTATTTTTCTCTATTTATGTAGGATCTACCTACCCTAACGAACAATTTCATATGTTTAGTTTTTGTTTATTGTAACTGCAGATTTTTTTATTTATATCAAAGGCACTTTTTTTTATTGTGAGATATTGCTTCCATAAGAATTTGTTTTGTCAATTTCCAAGAAATCTAGTTCTTTTCTACGTTGTCCATCAAATTTATGGGTGAATTATTAAGTAGATGAAATTCATTAAATCAAAACATTGTACAAAGTAAAAATATATTGTTGAAAGTTTCCAGTGAAATTTCATTATTTTGGATTGATAAAAACTAAGATCATCCATGAACTGTTTATGAAAGAAATATCAAAATACCTCATTATGCGCAAAAATTTTTAGTGTACTCTGAAGTCCTCCAACGTTTTACATGCTATGTATAAAAGTATCTCATCAATATAGTAAGGACAAAAGATAAATTCTTTGATATAGCAAATAAAGAGACTTGATAGTTATTGTAGAGTAATGAAATTGAAAAAAGCTCACCACTATAGAGAGCTTTTGAGATAAGAGGGATATCGACCACAAAAAAAAAAAAAAAAAAGATAAGAGGGATGAAAACTAGATTATTTGTTGTACGAAGAGACTTTTTCAGTTTTATACTATATCGGAGAATGTTTCTTTTTTTTCCCCCCCTAGTATTAGCGACATAATCGTACAAGGTGTCACACCCCGACCCTTAGGCACGCGACAACCCTTCCAGAAGTCAGGTCAAAATGATAACATCCCAAGCATGTCATCGACTCATTTCTTTTTATCTTTCAATTAAACGCATGCGGAACCAACATAGAACCCCAGACAATAATATAAACAGGAATAGACAGCATGAGATAACACAAAACACAACAACACAACCATTTTATTTATATACAGTTAACCCAAGGGAAAACAATCCAATCTACAAGCTCATCTTCAGGGCCGTTTCTTATGACCAACAAAAAGATACTAGGTCAGGTCTAGGGGCTAACTACTACCACCAAAACGCTACAATCAAAAAGAAACCTCCACAGCTACGCTTGCTCACTGGCCGCCACACCAAGCTAGCCAAGGTACCCCGGCGGAGTCTCGGGATCTTCCATACATATGGACCTGTAAAACGGTTAACTACAACAAATGAGATATAAATCTCAATGAGTCAACGCCTAAGTCCGATTAGGACGTCGATTCATCTAGGCAGCCTAAACATGCAATAACAAGCGATGGCAGACCTATAGCGTGCGAGGCACGCCACGCTCAAGCTACCAAACAGATAGGCACAGCCAAACGGCCAATAAGCAATCACGTGCGAACTTACCCACCTTAGCCCACGCAACAGATATCACATGGCAGTAACATATAAACAGGCTAAAGCATACAACCAGAACACTCGGCAATCACTCAAGCACTTTGCAACATGCGTGTTCCAGTTATTAATGCAAGAGATACTCCACTCTGGCCACAGTACAGCCCAACCGCTAGTACTCTTCCGGCAGGACCGAGCATCGTCCCACTCTATTCCGGCGATGGCATTCGATAGCCCCTCAAGACCCCTAAGGCGGACGTACCAAGATTTCCTGTAAGGAACTTCTGTCCATCACAAGCTACGACCGGCATCCGATCAGTCGTGTGGTTCCGGTCTCACCGGCATGAACTATCGTGCATCCAATATGCCATGTTCATCCGAACTGCCGTCGGCACAGACATACCAAGTGACGAACCCTTGCCAACAAGGGTACCGCCACATCCCCAGTTACGTTAGGGTGACATCAAGCCATCGGGTGACCATACAAACACATCAGGCAACCAAGCCAATTCTTACTTCGCATTAGCTCAATGCAGTCACATTCACGAGTATGCTCAAAACTCGGCTAGTAGCCATTTTCATGCTAAAAGGACACAGTTGCTCACACGAATATTCATTCCCAATTCAACAGGATATTCTGCCCTAAGTGATCAACCAGCAAATGCAGATTCGAGCAATCAGATAATCAATAATTAACCGATCAGAAATCAATGGCAAATAAATACTATCAGGCAATTGTTCTGGCCCTGGCTATTTATCGCCACAATAGTCAATAAATCGATCTGATTTAGCTATGGTAAATCAAACAATTAACCATGGTAACTATTTCACATAACCATGGTAATTCAACTAGCCACAGTAACTTATTAACCTGACCACAGTTAATTTATTCTAACTACGGTAACTAACTAATCAACTATGGTAACTAATTAATCTAATCCTAAGTGCAAGTAACGGCCTAATCAAAGATTAGGAGTTAACTTACAACGACGGCGGAGGCGGCGAGTGGCGGCGGTTTGCGGCGATCGGTCAACGACGGGTCTACGGACTTGACTCGACGTCACGAACGCGGCTACGACGACGGCGGACTCCGGCGACACGCGGACAGCAGCAAACAGAGGTAGGCAGCGGCTATCGGGCGGTCCAGGCGACGGCAACAATGGCGAAAGGACGGCGAGTGGCTCGGCGGGGCTTCAGTCGGAGGCGGTCCAGCTTGGCAGGATGGCGGCGATGGCTGGGCAGTGCGGCGCACGGCTACACAGAGGAGGAAGGGTCGGCGAAGCTTACGAGACGGCATGGCACACGGCGAACGGCTAGGCTGGCGGGGTTGAGACCGGGCTGGCGATGCGGCGGCGGCTGAGACGAGGCTGCGGCTGGCCAAGCGGCAGCGACAGAGTGAGGTGGTGGTGGTGGCTGGCGTGCGCGAAGGGGGGACCGAGAGGGAGAGAGGGGGGGTCGATTGTGGGGTTGTGAGGGGAAGAGAAAGTGAGAAGAGAGAGATAGAGGAGAGAGAGGTTGAGGGCATTTTGGTAAAAAACTAAAGTCAAAAGGTGAATAGTGAAATTTGACCTTGAAGTGATGTGAAATAAATGCGGCGGGGCCCACGATCAAGTCAGAATTTATGGCATTCGGCTTATATGAATAATATCCGAGGGTAAAACGGTAATTTGATAATTTAGGCCTAATTGGTCATTTGGCTCAGGCGATTGAAGATATTTCCAGTCAGGGTTGAGCTCGGGCGCGAACGAATACGATGCTAATATCTACGGCACGACGAAGCTAAGCGAACTCTATTGAACTACGCTTCAGGGGCTACTCATAGCCTTTCAGAACAAACAATTCCGCATCCAATGATTGTCACTCCATTTTCGAAAATCCAATATTATTCAATTTACAAGCCTTGAAATTTCAGGTCGTCACAACTCTTTCCTCATTAGGAAATTTCATCCCCGAAATTAAAACATTACACAACTTCAAAATGAAAAGGGTACTAAATCCTCATTGCCTCCTCGTTTTCCCATGTCGCTCCTTCTGTTCCATGGTTTTGCCAAACCATCTTAAACAAAGGAATCGTCTTATTCCTCAGCACTTGTTCTTTCTTGTCCTCGATCTTCATAGGGTGTTCCACGTACGTTATACGCTCTTCCACATCGATTTCTTCAAAAATCAACACATGAGCTGGATCAGGCTCATACTTCCTTAACATCGATACATGGAATATGTCATGTACCTAAGCAAGTCTTGGTGGCAACGCAAGACGATAAGCCAGATTCCCAATCCGACCTAGGATCTCAAACAGTCCAACGTACCTTGGGCTCAACTTTCCTTTCTCGCCAAAACGAGATGTCCCTCTCATAGGCGACACCTTCAGAAAGACGTGATCACCAACCTGAAACTCCAACGGTCTGCACCGCTTGTCGGCGTAACTCTTCTGACGGCTCTAGGCTGTCCTAAGCCTCTCTCTAATGACCTTGATAGCCTCCAGCGACTGTTGTATCAATTCTGGACCAATGATCTTTCTTTCACCAACCTCATCCCAATACACTGGCATCCTGCAAGCCCTTGTTGTATGGTAGGGCATCTTGATACTCTACTGGTAACTGTTGTTGTAGACAAACTCAACCAAATGAAGTTGTTCCTCCCAACTTTCCTTAAAATTCAAAACACAAGCTCGTAACATGTCCCCAAGCATCTGAATTATCCTTTCAGATTGGTCATCTATCTGCGGATGATAGGCCGTACTGAACTGCTGCTTCATTCCCAACGCAGTCTGTAAACTTTTTCAAAATGTGGCAGTGAACTTGGGGATCACGATTTGAAGTGATCGTCACTGGCACTCCATGAAGACGCACTATCTGACGTACATACAAATCAGCTAACCTGTCCAAAGCGAAGTCCTTTCACACAGCTATGAAGTGAGCAGACTTCGTCAATCTATCCACCATGACCCAAATCGAATCATTGCCTCTCTGGCTCCTAGGCAAACCCGTCACGAAGTCCATCGTGATATGCTCCCACTTCAATTCCGGAATCTCGAGTGGCTATAACAGTCTTCTAGATTTACAATGCCGCGCCTTGACTTGCTGGCGTGTCAGACACTTCGCCACGTGCTTGGTTATGTCTGCCTTCATGCCATTCCACCAGTAGTACTGTCTCAAGTTCTGATACATCTTTGTGCTGCCCGGATGGATACTATCGTTACTGCGACGGGCTTCCAATAAGATCTCCTCCTTATTAGAAGCAAGACCCTTATGGTCATTGTCTCACTCAACTATGTGGCCTTACTACGCTTCCGCTGCGCACTCTGATAACTTGTTGTCCTTCATTGCCACAACTCGCAATCAATTTTTTTTTCTTCAAGGTTATCACCGGCGCTAACAACTCACAAATCCATCTGGTAAACCCCACTATACCATCTACTCATAACTTGCCATTGCCAAATCCACAAGCCATGCCTATGGTGCTGTCGGTTACGGTCTTCGCACACTACACACCCCACCACGATGCTACCGGGTCGCTGGCCGACTAGCTCGTGTGGGTTTCATCTCAGTTCCAAATCTACCCTGATCACACAGCAGGGCCCTCTTCGACTCACATTCGAAGGCACACACAAGCGCCGACTTTCACCAACTCCTCACCAGGCACTTCCACATCATTGTCCATAGTACTTCAATCCACTAATCATTCTGTTACTCTCCACTACGATCTTAGAGACGCAATGCTATGCATTTTCAATTTTTTTTTCACTTTGAGAATCAACTTTAATGCAATAAACACGTGTAATGCATGATCATCCTCACCACTCTTTACACACCACTCGCTTTCACATCAATCTTTATCAATCTGAACTTTCTAACTCCACAAGCGACCATCACGTCTCAAAGATCAATTGCCTAAGATCAATCTATAACCTCATGTCTGATCATTGTCCAGACACAACTCATATGCATTCAATCATACTGGCCCTTAGTCCAAACATTAGTCATTCACTTTCTTGCGAACCTTTTTTTCATTCATATCACCACTCAGGACCATCAATTAAAGTCGATAACTAAAATCATTAGAACACAACACAAGTTCAAACTTATACTCAAGTATATATCCATAATTCAAACCTATCCTTTTCTCGCGACTGCTCAAAACCAAGTTACAATCGGAACATCCTACCGCAGACACTACGCTATCCTTTAGCGGGGTCGATTCAGGTTGCCATGCGGAGCGTTCCCTCGTAGTTATCCTCCTTGCGACCGCGGTGTTTGCGCTCTCATTGGTATTTGCAGGTAATCCCTCACTTTGTGGCTAAGCTGACCACACCTAAAGCAAGCTTCCGTCCTAAAAGGGCACGGTGCTCTACCATGTTTTTGATTACAGACTTGGCACACGCCATTGGGGTGGTACGCCGGCTTCCTCACAGCGTTCCTTCGATTGAGCGAAACGGGATGCTTTCCTCCTATCATCGGCCTTTTCCCAAACCGAAGATCATTCCCAGCAGAGGGCGCAAATCGCGATCCAGATGCGACTACCATTTCAGTCTGTTCCTCTCCACAAACTGGGCCCTTTCACACAACTCATTATAATCCTTGAAATTCAGCTGCACCAGCGAATCCTTGATCTCGGGCTTCATTCCACCTAGAAATCTCTTTACCCTATTCACAGGGTTTTCGGTCATCCTTGGCGCATACTTCGACAGCTCGGCGAACTTCGCCTCATACTGATCCATAGACATTTGATTCTGTCTAAGACGCAAGAACTTAACCATCTTCTGCTCTCGCGCACAGTCTAAAAAGTACTTTCCATAAAAGGCTTCGACGAAGGCATCCCACACCGGGACCATACCTTTAGGGAAGATCCTTCCTCGCATGGCTTCCCACCACGTGCTAGAGTTACCTTACAGTTGGTAAACAGCCTACGTCACCTTATCCTCTTCTGAGTATCTCAACAAGGCAAAGGCCTTCTCCAATTCCTTGATCCATGAGGTTGCAGCCTTTGGATCACTTGCTCCCAAAAACTTCGGCGGCTCAAGCTTCAGAAACTACTCCACCAACTTAAGCATTGACTATCCACCATTCCCGTTTCTAGCCAACAGGTCTTCATACGGAGCGGCAACAGCTTGGTTCCTAACTTGCTATCCAACTGTATCTCCTAAGGTCTCCAGCGCCTGCAGGATTCTGTCCACTCTGGGATCCTCTTGAGCTGCCCTTCCTCTAGGTCTACCTCTCGAATTACGGTCGCCCATTCTATAGGACCTTAAGGACTCCTGCTTGCCCAAAGGCAACACATAATGAGAACTCAGGACAACAACTAAAAAGGAATCAAACAGCAAACACAAACACAAGGTTTTAATCCTACTAACTATCCCAAATCCAGCGCACCTTATCACTCAAGGCCATGACCAAGCAGATCAGGCTGACATTGCTCTGATACCAAAATGGGGATGTCACGCCCCGACCCTCAGGCACGCAACAACCCTTCCAGACGTCAGGTCAAAAGGATAATATCCCAAGCATGTCATCGACCCATTTCTTTTTATCTTTCAATTAAACGCATGCGGAAGCAACATAGAACCCTAAAAAATAATATAAACAGGGATAGACAGTACGAGATAACATAAAACACAACAACACAACCATTTTATTTGTATACAGTTAGCCTAAGGGGAAACGATCCGATCTACAAGCCCATCTTCAGGGCCGTTTTCTATGACTAATAAAAAGATACCAGGCCAGGTTTAGGGGTTAATTACTACCAGCAAAACACTATAACCAAAAAGAAACCTCCACAGCTACGCTTGCTCACTAGCCGCCATCACCAAGCCAGTCAAGGTACCCCGGCGGAGTCTCGAGATCCTCCATACTTATGGACCTGTAAAACGCTTAACTACAACAAATGAGATATAAATCTCAATGAGTTAATGCCTAAGTCTGATTAGGACGTCGATTCACCCAGGTGACCTAAACATGCAATAACAAGCGATGGCAGATCAATAGCGTGCGAGGCACGCCACGCTCTAGCTACCAAATAAATAGGCACGGCCCAACGGCCAATAAGCAATAACATGCGAACTTACCCCACCTTGGTCAACACAAAAAATATCACATGGTAGTAACATATAAACAGGCCAAAGCATACAACCAGAACACTCGACAACCACTTAGGCACTATGCAACATGCGTGTTTCCAGTTATTAATGCAAGAGATGCTCTACTCTCGCCATAGTAGAGCCCAACCGCTAGTACTCTTCTGGTAGGATTGGGCGTCGTCCCACTTCGTTCTAGCGACGGCATCCGATAGCCCCTCAAGATCCCTAAGGTGGACATACCTGGATTTCCTATAAGGAACTTTGGTCCATTATAAGTTGCAACCGGCATCCGATCAGTCATATGGTTCCGATCTCGCCGGCACGAACTGTCGTGCATCCAATATGCCGTGTTCATCCGAACTCCCATCGGCACGAACTTACCAAGTGACGAACCCATGCCAATAAGGGTACCGCTACGTCCCCAGTTACGTTAGGGTGACGTCAAGCCATCGTGTGACCACACAAACACATCAGGCAACCAAGCCAATTCTTACTTCGCATTAACCCAATGAAGTCACATTCACGAGTATGCTCAAAACTCGGCTAACAGCCATTTTCATGCTTAAAGGACACAATTGCTCACACGAATATTCATTCCCAATTCAACATGATATTCTGCCCTAAGTGATCAACCAGTATATGCAGATTCGAGCAATTAGGCAATCAATAATTAACCGATCAGCAATCTAGGGCAAATAAATAGTATCAGGCAATTATTCTGGCCCTGGCTATTTATCGCCACAATAGTTAATATATCAGTTTGATTTAGCTACGGTAAATCAAATAACTAACCATAGTAGTTATTTCACCTAACCATGATAATTCAACTAACCACAGTAACTAATTAACCTAACCACAGTTAATTTATTCTAACGACGGTAACTATCTAATTTAACTACGGTAACTAACTAATCAACTACGGTAACTAATTAATCTAATCCTAAGTGCAAGTAACGGCCTAATCAAAGATTAGGGGTTAGCTCACAACGACGGCGGAGGCGGCGGCGACAGTCAGTCAACGACGGGTCTACGGACTAGGCTCGATGTCATGAACGCGGCTACGATGATAGCATACTCCGGCGACACACGAACAGCGGCAAACCGAGGTAGACAGCGACTGTCGGGCTGTCCGGGTGACGGCGACAACGACTGAAGGACGGCGAGTGGCTAGGCAGGGCTTCGGGCAATGGCGGTCCAGCTCGACAGGACGACGGCGATGGCTGGGCGGCGCGGCGCGACGCACGACTATGCTCACGGGATGGCACGACACACAGTGAACAGTAGGGATGGCGGGGTCGCGGCTGTAGCTGGCCAGGCGGCAGCGACAGCGTAAGGTGGCGGTGGTGGCTGGCGTGCTCGAAGGGGGGACCTAGAGGGAGAGAGGGGGGGTCGGTTGTGGGGTGGTGAGGGGAAGAGACAGAGAGTGAGAAGAGAGAGATAGAGGGGAGTGAGGTTGAGGGCCTTTTGGTAAAAAGCCAAAGTCAAAAGGTGAATAATGAAATTTGACCTTGAAGTGATGTGAATTAAATGAGGCGGGGCCCACGGTCAAGTCAGAATTTATGGCATTCGGCTTATATGAATAATATCCGAGGGTAAAACAGTAATTTGATAATTTATGTCTAGTTGGTTATTTGGCTCAGGCGACTAAAGATATTTCCGGTCAAGGTTAAGCTCGGGCGCGAAGGAATACGATGCTAATATCTACGACGCGACGAAGCTAAGCAAACTCTATTGAACACGCTTTAGGGGCTACTCGTAGCCTTTCAGAACAAACAATTCCGCTTCCGATGATTGTCACTCCATTTTCGAAAATCCAATATTATTCAATTTACAAGCCTTAGAATTTCAGGACGTCACACAAGGAGCATGTAAAATGTTATAGAAATATCTGAGAATGCATTTTCTTTAATACGATAAAGAAAAGAGAACATGTGAAATGCTTAATTATGGTACCTATCCTAAATAGAAAAAAGGAAGGAGTGGGGACATCACTTTAAACTGTAATACAAAGATTGAGGGCAAATTTTTCTTTGTGATGTAAATGGAGTGCATTTAGTCATATAGGGGGTGAAAATAGCGCCACCCTTTAGATTTTACTTCCGTAAAAATAAGTTTTGTCAAAAAGAGAAATTGCCAAGAAAATATATATCATGTGACATCCTAAAATTTCTAGGCTTATGAAATGAATATTATTGGACCTTTGGATTTTAGTGTTAACTATCGAACGCAATTTTGTTTGTTTTGGTAGAATTTATGTGGCTCTCGTAGTGTAGTTTATTTCTGTTAGTTTAGTTTAATCGCGCCACAATTCTTTCTCGGCGAATTCCTTCGCGCCCGCGCTCGACCCTGAACCAAATATCCAAAACCAGTCTCGATTTGTCAATTTACCATTCTGCCCTCAGATATTATACGTATAAGACTAACGCCATTAATACTGATTTGACCGTGGGCCCCACGCCATAAATGCCATAGTAAAAAATCACTATTCACCTTTTGACCTAGCCAAATTACCATTTTACCCTCAAGATAATTTTCTCTCTCCTTTCTCTCTCTCACCTCACCCTCACGGCAACTCACCCCCCCTTCCTTCTCACTTTCACGAGCACCATCATGTTCTCACCATCTTCATCTTCAAGCCACCGCCAGACCACCCCTGCCGCTTGCGCCTCACGCCGCCGTGCTGTGCGCCGCACCATTGTCGGCCTAGCCGAGCCGTCCACCCCCTTATCCAGCCGCTGCCCGAGCTCCGCCGCACTTCACTGAGCCTCGACCAGCCCCGTCGGAGCCACCGCAGCACCGCCAGACCTCAACCGAAGCTTCGCCGAGCTTACCGTCACCTTTCACCCATCTGTCGAGCTCGTTTGTGTCGTTTTGCAGCGAGAACAGCTATTGCCCAGCACTATTTCGCTGCCTTGTGCTCGTTTTTGGAGTCCGCCGTCGTCGTATTCGTGACCGAAGCGTCGAGACGAGTCCGTAGGACAGTCCGCCAGACCGCCGCTCGCCGGAAGCCACCGCCACCGCTCGCCGCCGACCATCACCGCCAGTTATCGAAGTAAGTTAACCCCTAATCCCTGATTAGGTCGTTAATTACACTTATGTTTAGATTAATTAGTTACCGTAGTAAAAGTAAATAGTTATGGTAATTAGGTGGTTAGATTAATTAGTTGTTGTGGTAGAATGAACTGTGATTATGTATAGTTGGATTAATCATGGTTAGGTGGAATAGTTACCATAGTTAATTGCCTGTTTTATTGTGCATGATATTTATCTGTGTTGGATCGTGGATCGAACTGAGTGTTGATTGCGCTTAATTGCTAAATGATCACACTAGTGCATGTTTATCTAAAATTGAATATTCGTGTGACCAATTGTGGTTTTGAGCATGAAAATGGCCGCATACCGGGTTTTGATCATGATGTGAATGTGACTGCATTGGAATTAAGAATCGGCTTGATTGCCTATGGTGAATGCATGGTCACACGATGGCTTTAATTGTGTTACCCTAACGTAACTGGGGACACGAGCGATACCATTGTTGGCATGGGTCGCTGCCTAATAAGTTTGTGTGCCGGCGACGTACAGTCCAGGATTCCACGGCTTATTGGTTGCCTGTCAGTTCGTGCTCGCGACGGATAGTCCGGATTACCACGATTGACTAGATGCCGGTCGCAACTAGTGTTGGTCCGTAGCCCTCCTGGATTTATTCCTGGTATGCCCACCTTAGGGAATTTAAGGGAGCTATCGGATGCCGTCGCTGTAACGTAGTAGGACGACTCCCGGTTAATCCGAAAGAGTACTAGCAGCGAGGCTGTACTGTGGCGAGAGTGGGGTATCTCTTGGCGTTTGATAATTGGAACACGCTTGTTGCATTGTGCATGGTTTATAGCTGAGTGTTCTGGTTGCATGATTGATATGTTGTTTATTCCTTGCCATGAATTATCTGTCGTATGGCTCAAGACAAGGTAAGTTGCATGTAATTGTCTTTTGGCTATTGGGCTTAGCTCACTCGATTTGTTGGACTGCTTGAGTGAATCGACGTCCTAATCGGACTTAGGCGTTATCTCATTGAGATTCATATCTCATACGCTGTGGCTGATAACCTTTCAAGTTCTCGTAATGGCAACGCGCCACGTTAAGTTCGGTGTTCCCGTCAACCAATCCGCGGTCATCCATTATCGTCACGTCGCCAATTCTGACGACGTTTGGGAGCAACACGTGACGACCGTCTGGGTCAATGAGGGGTTGTCACACTATGTGGCACACCTTTTCAAGGCCTGGTTCGTTCGTCAGGGTGATGTTCTCATCGGACCGATTCGGGGGTTTGAGGTACCCCTGGGTGCGGGGCCGGTTGTTCAGACGTGGGACGCAATGGATTCGGATATGCCAGATGGGGAGGTTGAGGACTCGAGTCCTAGTTCTGATGAGAAGGACCCCGATTCACCTCTAGGGTATCAAGGTTGACCCGACGCCGGAAGTCAGCGCGCGGGTTGAGCTGTGGAGGAGATCTTTTATTAGTTAGTTTTGCATGTTAGATAGTAGTAGTAGTGTGTGTAGCGGCAGTAGATGGTCCCTGACCAACCTATTATCTTTTTGAGGGTTTAGGAAAGCAGCCCGGAGGTGGGCTTGTATAGTAGAACGTTTCTCTATGGATTAAATGTACATTAATAATAAGACTTGTTGTGCTTCGCCTTGTTCCGTATCGCTAGCACTGTTTGTTTGAAATTGTCTGGGGTTGTTATTGCTTCCGCATGTGCATAATTGCAAGATAAAATGAAATGGGTCGATGACATACCTAGGATGTTATCCTTTGACCTGACGTTTGGAAGGGATGTTCGCGTGCCCGGGATTCGGGGCGTGACATATCAACTCCCTTAATTTACTACAACAAAGAATCTTATTTTTTGTTACTATTGTCGAAACATTTTTACAGAGAGCATGTGGGATGTTATACAAGTATCGAGGAATACACTAAGAAAACGACGTGAAAAAGTCATGCATAATGAAGCATATTGCTATTTTGTTTTTGTAAACATTTCTTGGATAATATTAATTTTTTAACATAGAAAATGATGAGATTTCATTGGCATTGAAAAAAAAAATCTTATTTTAAGCAACATTTTGATTTAATTGAATTTCATCTTGTAAAGTTTTACATTGGAGAATGTAACAAAGAGGTTTTATTTTTGTTTCATCGTATCATCCCATTAAATTTATATGTGTATAAAAGACAACTGATAAGAAAAGGTTTGATGGTAATATGCACAACAAACGCAAAAGCTTATAAACATATGATAGTGTTATAATAAAGTATATGTCAATTTTTTCGTAGATTGTACATGACAGTTGATCCATTAATTTGTTCGAGATGTTTTGAAAATTCTTCTTTTCGACAAAACTAATTCCTACAAAAGTTAACTCTGAAATTAAAAAAGAAAACATAGGGCCCACAATAAACAAAACCAAAAGTTGTGAAATTCCTAATTATGGCAACTTGATCTTCATAGAAATAGAAAAACTAAAAAAGAAGGAAAGTAAATAAATTTAGGACTACCACTTTAAAGGACAGCGCTATTATCACTCCCTATATAACTAAATTCACTCCCATTTATATTAAAAAGACAAATTTGCTCTCAATCTTTCGATTGCAGTTTAAAGTGATGGCTCCGCTCCTTCTTCTTTTTTTTCTTTCTATTTAGGATAGTTACCATAATTAAACATTTCATATGTTTTGTTCTTTAGCAAATTAAAGAAAATGCATTCTTAGATATTCCTTTAATGTTTTACGTGCTCCTTATAAAATTATCTTGCTAACATTAAGGAAAAAAGACATTCTCTGACACAGTATAAAACTTAAAAAGACTCTCCGTGTAACAACTTATCAATTTTCATCCCTCTTATCTCAATAGATTGTGGTGAACTTTTTATTAATTTCATTACTCTGCAATACATATTAAGTCTCTTTATTTACTATATCAAAGAATTTATCTTTTTTCCTGACTATATTGATAAGATACTTTTATACAGAGCATGTAAAACTTAGAGAAATATATTGGAATACATTAAAACTATTATGCACATGTATCTTGATATTTTCTCGTAAGCAGTTCATAAATGATCTTAGTTTTTGTCAATCCAAAATAATGATATTTCATTGGAAACTTTCAACAAAAAAATTCTCACTTTGTACAATATGTTGATTTAATTAATTTCATCTACTTAACAATTTATCCATAAATTTGATGGACAAGGTAAAAAAAGAACTATATTTCTTGAAAATTGACAAAAAAAATTCTTTTGGAAGTAATATCTCACAAAAAAAAAAAAAACAACATAGTGCCTCTCATATAAATAAAAAAATCCACAATAAACAAAAAACTAAACATATGAAATTCTTCATTATGGTAGGTAGATCCTACATAGATAGAGAAAAACTCAAAAAAGGAAAGTAAATAAATTTGGGACCACTAATTTAAATTGCAATTGAAGGATAGAGGGCAATTTTGTCTTTTGGAGAAAATTGGGTGGATTTAGTCATATATGGAGTGGAAATAGCGCCGCCCCACTTTAAATTACAATTGAATGATTGAGGGCGACTTTGTCTTTTCTATGAAAATTGGGTGGATTTAGTCATATAAGGGGTGGAAAAAGTGCCGCCCTTTTTTTTGCAGATATATTTTTTTGGTCTGTCATACTCTAACTTCCTCTCTCTGACTACTCTGCCTTTATGCATAGCGTTGAAGTCGAACCCCACACTTAAACTTAATGTCTCCACATCACCAAAAAATGCCATGAACATACTGAAGAAAGAATTCTCATAGCCGATAATGAATGCTCAAGCATATGTGTAATTGTGGAACAAATGTAGACACGCCGTACGTAAAATTAACTTGTGCTGAAGTACTTTAGCAATATCCAACTGATTGCCCAACTCTCAATCCACGATAAGTTGTCCTCAAAGCTCTAATGCATAAGCTCAGACATAGAGGGGAAAAAGACAGTAGCTCGACTCGTCGCCTAATTCGAGATGGGGTCTATTTCTTTCGAGCACAAGTTGAGTTTGAGTAACTCCAATGACCTGTCGATTCAAGTATGAGACTAAAGATACTTGACTCAATCGGCTCACGAGCTTAATTGATTGTCTTATTTTTGGTATAGCCTTTTTGTTTCTATTTCTTATAATTATATTTCTTACTATGTAATTACACTTTCACCCTTTAATGTCTTTTTAAGCACAATCAAAAGAGGCGAGTGGTCAAATCGAGTTGAGTTCGATCGAGCGAGAAACAATTGAGCATGTTAAGTTTTATATACTTAAACATAAGTCGAGCCTAGTCGAGCTAGTGTATGTTGAGTCCGAGTTGAGTTTGAATAGGTGAAAAAAGTACTTGATCGAGTTTTCAGCTTCAAATAGGGTTGAGATCGAACCTGGCATTGTGTTAGCTAGACTCAATTGCACCCCTTCATACATCTAATCTAAGTATAGTGGTGCTCCATGCAACTCTCATGAGGTTGAATGCTGCTCTATTATATAATGCCACATGGCCATTTTACGTCTACGTGTGACATTTCCATTTACCCTTTGTTTAATCTAAGTTTTTCATTAGTTTCGTTTTCTCTAATTTTATTGAATTAAAGTTTCTACATCTAACTTCCTCATAACTGAAGTTTCCAACTATACCCTAAATGTACCACTAAACTTTCTCTATAAATATTGTTTTATTGAAGCTAAAATCTTCATAAACATAATTTGATACATAAACCCGGCATAATTTTATTTTTCTCATATTTATTTACAAGGAATCTGTGGTGAGCTCTCTTCTTTGAGGAATACTTCTTCACTTATATTTATAATATCAAGATGTACGACAAAAAAGTGAAATTTAAATATACCTATTCGGGGAGTTGAAAAAATGCAAAATTAATATACTATCAAAATGTATTAAAAGGACTAGTTGACTTCATCCATTTCTTAATCATGGGCCGGCATGAGAATTCTTAGGCTTGATAGCTATGACATCCTCAAATTCGACCTTATTCTAGATGTAATGAACGATGATTTTTAATCGATGCATTGTTAATTATTCTCGTTCTGAATTGATCACTCATGAGAGACTAATCGAAGGGGAAATGCTATTAAGGAATTAAGTACACACGACCTAAGAACTCAACCATGGATTGATAATTCGACCATAAGGATTAACGAGGGACAATTGTGAGCCATTATAGACCGATCAAGGAATGGTTATAGAATGTTTCGTCAAAAGTATACAATCGGATCGCGAGTGATTCTGCTTGACCATTGTATGGATTGCGAACGACCGAAACCAATTCCTAATGATCGTGTACATTGGAACTAGTGATTGACCCCTCGCAATTACATGACAACCGAGGTCATCCAGGGTTCGAGAAAGCTTAAACATGGATTGATGTCGAATCAACCACTGGTCGAATATGTGTAACTCCTAAAAGCCCCTTCGTTAGTTTAAGATATTCTAAAGCCGCAATGATCGATTTTGATCATGAATTAGAATCCGAATTTGGCTATCAAACCTTCAAGGATCTCAATACTAAACTATTGGACGTCGCCTCATTGAGCCGCCTATTTATCGGTTTGCTCGAAACTATTGGAAAAGGAATTAACGGGCCGAGTTTTGGAGTCCACAAGGAAGCGGACCGGCGAAGGCACATTGGGCCTCAAGCCCATTGTGGTTCGGCCATTTGGGCCCAAGGCAAGCCCAATTGGGCCCAATTAAGCCCATTTAACCCAATTGAGCCCAATGAGCGTTTCTAACCCAATCCTTAACCTTTTGAGCCCAAATTCGATTTATACGAACCCATAAAAAATTCTAGCTCGTATACGCCTATAGTATTTTTATACTTTGTGAAATTACCAAAATACCCTTCTAGCATTTATGACCAAGGGACAAAGGACTTTATGAGTGGAGACTTTTGGGGTTGTCTAATGATGGATGGAAACTTTGAAGGCTTGCATTGATGAGGGGATCTTGGCTTGAGCATGAAGTTTGCTAGAAATAAGAATATCTCACTTGGACTCTCCCACACTCTCTCTCGCCCCCAAAATCGCCGGCCACCTCTCCCTCTCCTTCCCTCTCTCTCGGCCAGCCACCACCAACATTATCTCAACCCCTTTGGGCGGCCTTTTTTCTGGTTCGACCCACCACCGTGTGCCGCCGTGACCTCCCGTCGCCGTGCGCCACCTGTTCGAGCCGATTCCACTGCCGTTCCGAGCCCCACGGAGTAAGAACGGCCCCCACCGGTTCTGTTTGCTGCTGTCCGCCGTCCGTCGTCGTCCTGTGTCATTTCCAGACCGAGCCTCGCGTAGCCCTCGCCGCCACCGTTGTGATGTCCCGAAATTTCAAGGCCTATCAAATGAATAATATTGAGATTCTTGGAATTGAGTGACATTCATCGGACGCGGAATCGTTCAATCTGGATGACGTTAATCGTCAACTAAAGAGTAGATAATTATAGTTCGATTAGTTAGTCGCGCCGTAGATAATTCTCGTTGAATTCCTTCGCGCCCACGCCCGACCCTGAACTAAATATCCTAAACCAGTCCTGTTTTGTTAGATTACCAAAATACCATCAGATATTATTTATATACGCTAGAAATAATTAATACCGATTGACCAGTGGGACCCACCTCATAAATGCCTAGTCAAGACCACTATTCACCTTTTTGACTTTGGCCAAATTACCAAATTGCCCTTTTGACCCAAAATTACCATTTTACCCCTAGAGACCCTTTCTCTCTCTCCTCTCTCTCTCTGTTCCTCACGGCAGTCCACCCCTCCCCCTTCTCCTGTTCACTCCATCTTCACCATCTTCACTTCATCTTCCTCCATTTTTTCCCTCCTTCGCCGCCGTCCGCCGCTCGCGCTGTGCCGCCGTCCGCCGCTCGCGCCGTGCTGCCGTCCACCGCGCTTTGCCGCTCCACCGTTTAGCCGCGCCAACCGAGCTCCATGCCGCCCAAACCGCCCCTGTCTAGCCGCTGTCCGAGCTTCACCACACCTTGCCGAGCCTCACCCAGCCTCGCCGGAGCCCCTATCGTGCCACCGGTGCAACTGCGCTGCCTCGCCGAGTCTGTCGTCGTCGCTTTTCTGCCAGGCCAGCCGCTGTCCAGCCTCCGTTCGCCATCGTCTGTGCGTCGTCGTCGCAAACCGTCGCAGTGGTTGCGTCCGGATCGTCGAGATGAGTTCGTAGGATCGTCACCGGGAAATTTCACCGTCGCCACCGCAACTCACCGCCGGTCACCGTCGACCGTCGCCACCCTTGTCGAAGTGAGTTAACTCCTAATCCTTGATTAGACAGTTAATTACACTTAGTAGTTTAATTAGTTAGTTACCGTAGTTAATTAGATAGTTACCGTGGTTAGATAGTTAACTGTGGTTAGATTAAATAGTTACTATGGTTAGTGGATAGTTACCGTGGTAGATTAATTAATTACTATGGCTAGTTGCATTAATCATGGTTAGGTGGAATAGTCACCATGGTTAATTGCCTATTTTGCTGTGCCCAATAATTATTGGTGTCTGATCGTGGATTGGACTGAGTGTTAATTGCGCTTAATTGCTGAATGATCACACTAGTGTCGAGATGCCATGTTTAACTGGAATTAAATATTCGCGTGACCAATTGTGGTTTTGAACATGAAAATGGCCGCAGGCCGGGTTTTGATCATGATGTGAATGTGATTGCATTGGGAATGAGAATCGGCTTGAATGCCTGTGATGAATGTGGGGTCACGCGATGGCTTTGATTGTGTCACCCTAATGTAATTGGGGACACGAGCGATACCATTGTTGGCATGGGTCGCTACCTAATAAGTCTGTGTGCCAGTGACGTACAGTCCAGGATTCCACAGCTTATTGGTTGCCTGTCAGTCCGTGCCGGCGACGGATAGTCCGAATTACCACGGTTGATTAGATGCCGGTCGCAACTTGTGTTGGTCCGTAGTCCCTCCTGGAATTATTCCTGGTATGCTCGCCTTAGGGAATTTGAGGGGACTATCGGATGCCGTCGCTGTAACGTAGTAGGACGACGCCCGATTAATCCGGAAGAGTACTAGCAGTGAGGCTGTACTGTGGCGAGAGCGGAGTATCTCTTGGCTGCGATGACCGGAACAAGCTTGTTGCATTGTGCTTGATCTTTGGCTGAGTGTTCTGGTTGAGTGATTGAATTGTTGTTTATTCCTTGCCATGATTTATCTGTCGTATGGCTCAAGACGAGGTACGTTGCATGTGGTTGTCTTTCGGATGTTGGGCTTAGTTCGCCAGAATTGTTGGGCTGCTTATGTGAATCAACGTCCTAATTGGACTTAGGCGTTGACTAATTGAGATTCATATCTCATGTGCTTTGGCTGATCGCCTTTCAGGTTCTCGTAATGGCAGTGCGCTACGTTAGGTTCGGCGTTCCTGTCGACCAAACCACGGTCCTTCATTATCGTAATGTCGCCAATTCTAACGACGTTTGGGAGCAACACGTGACGACCGTCTGGGTTGATGAGGGGTTGCCACACTATGTGGCACACCTTTTCAAGGACTGGTTCATTCGTCAAGGTGGTGTTTTCATCGGACCGATTTGAGGGTTTGAGGTACCCTCGGGTACGGGGCCAGTCGTTCAGACATGGGACACGATGGATTTTGACATGCCGGATGGGGAGGTCGAGGACCTGAGTCCGAGTTCTGGTGAGGAGGACCCTGATTCGCCGCCTGGATATCAAGGTTGACCCGGTGTCATTAGCCCGGGGGTGTGGATGAGCTGTGGAGGAGCTTTTCGGTGGCCGTCTTGTTCATAGCTGGTAGTGTAGTACTGTATCGGCAGTAGTATACCCCTAACCCGACCCGGTATCTTTTTGTGGGTATTAGGGATCGGTCCAAAGATGGACTTGTGTAATAGATATTTTTCTTGTGGACTAATCAAGCTTATAAATAAAATGTTGTTGTTGTGATTGTATCTCCTGCTTTTCTATCCTTGTTGAATTTTTGTCTGGGATTGTTGTTGCTTCCGCCTGCGCATAATTATAAGATAAAAATAAATAGATCGATGATGTGCCTAGGATATCATCCTTTGACTTGACTTTCGGAAGGGATGTTCGCGCTCCCGGGGTTCGGGGTGTGACATCCCCGTTTTGGTATCAGAGCATGGTTTGTGGAGTGATAAAGTGCGCTGGGTTTGGGATAGTCAATAGGATTGAAACCATGTGCTTGTGTTTGCTACTTGATTGTTGTTTAGTGGTAAACTTGAGTTCTCATTACGTGTTGCTTTGGGCGAGCAGGAGTCCTTACGGTCTTGCAAAATGAGCAGTCGTAGTCGGAGAGCGGCCCGAGGTAGGGCAACTCAGATGGATCCCGAAATGGAAAAGGGATCGTGTCCCGGGAGTACCTAGGGAAAGGGTAGCTCTAGTTGTTCCTGAGGTGGTTGAGAACCGCATTCCTGCAGCGCGCAAAGGAAGGGCGGCCCGAGCAAGACCTAGAGTAGTTTGGGTGGATGAACCGAAAATTCCCAGAGAAGGGGTAGTTCATGCATATCCTCGAGTGGACGGGATCCTACAAGCCTTGGAAACCATGGGGAACCTGATGGGGTAGCAAATGAGGAACCAAGCTACAGCTGCCATTCCATAGGAGGGTCCGTTAGCTGAAGACGGGATCTGTAGACCGCAGGCTCACAAATTGGTAGAGTAGTTTCTGAAGCTCAAACCGCTGAGGTTTTCCGGAACTGGTGACCCAGAGGCTGCAACCTCATGGATTGAGGATTTGGAGAAGGCCTTCGCCTTGTTGGAATGTTCTGAGAAGGAGAAAGTAACGCTGGCTATTTACCAACTGTATGGTAATGCTAGCTCGTGGTGGAAGGCCACACAAGGAAGTATGTTTCCCGAGGGTGGGATCTCGGAGTGGGGTACCTTCGCGAAAGCCTTCAACGGAAAGTATTTCTCGGATTGCACACGAGAGCAGAAGGTGGATGAATTTCTGCATCTTCGCCAGAATCAGTCATCGGTGGATCAATATGAGGCAAAGTTTGCCGAACTGTCCAAGTATGCACCAAGGATGGTGGATAACCCTGAGGATAGGGCGAGAAGGTTCAGAGATGGGTTGAAACCGGAGATCAAGAGTATGTTAGTACCGTTCAACCTGAGAGACTACAATGAGCTGTATGAGAGAGCTTAGTTGGTAGAAATGGATGCTGCTGAAAGGGAACAGCATCTCGACCGCGGTTCGCTCTTGCTATGAGGGATACCCGAAGGTTCGGTAAAGGACCAATGGTGGGTAATAGGTATCCCATCCCACCTAACAGGAAGAACGCTGTTGGGAAGTCGACGTTTCGCCTCGATATCGTGTGCCCGATTGGCCGACAGAAGCATGGGTCTGCCCCGTGCCCAATGAGGTCAGGTGCTTGTTTTGGTTGTGGCAGGCATGGCCACCAAGTCAGAGATTGTTGTCAGAGACAGATGGGAGGACAGTTGCAATAGGGAGGTCAAATGCGAGGGAATGTTCTACAGAACTTTCAGAACCGACGGCCAGTTCAGGGAAGAGTGTATGCTGTCATTCGCGAAGAGGCGAAAGATTTGCTGACCGTTTCAGGTACGGTATTCTTGCATAACCAAGTAGCTTATGCTTTGTTTGATTCTAGAGCTTCCCACTCCTTTGTTGCTGATCAGTTCGTTAAGCTAGCTAGCATAAGTACAGAACCATTGAGATCGATTTTTAAGATATCTACACCGCTTAAGGATAATGTTATGGCTGCAGTAGGATGTCCTGATTGTAGACTGGTTATAGATGGTCATGAGGGAAGGATAAATCTGGTTGTGCTAGCTATGTTTGATTTCGATTTGATTGTTGGTATGGACTGGCTCACTAAACAAAGAGCTGTTTTGGATTGTCATAGTAAGACTATCCTATTTAACCCATTGAATGGGGTTAGTTTCAAGTTTGTTGGGAACCGAGGGGGAACCTCAATCCCCTTAGTTTCGTCGCTGGAAGCGACTCGGTTGTTGGATTATGGTTGCCAAGGTTATTTGGCATCTGTGGTTGATGTGTTGGCTGAGGAGTTAAGGCTGGAGGATATTGCGGTAATAAGTGAGTTCCCTGATGTGTTGGTTGAGGAGTTAAGGCGGGACACGATGAATTTTGACATGCCGGATAGGGAGGTTGAGGACCCGAGTCCGAGTTCTGGTGAGGAGGACCCTGATTCGCCGCCTGCATATCAAGGTTGACCCGGTGTCGTTAGCCCGGGGGTGTGGATGAGCTATGGAAGAGCTTTTTGAAGGCCGTCTTGTTAATAGCTGGTAGTGTAGTAGTGTATCGGCAGTAGTATACCCCTGACCCGACCCGGTATCATTTTGTGGGTCTTAGGGATCAGTCCAAAGATGGACTTGTGTAATAGATGTTTTTCTTGTGGACTAATCAAGCTTATAAATAAAATGTTGTTGTTGTGATTGTATCTCCTACTTTTCTATCCCTGTTGAATTTTTGTCTGGGGTTGTTATTGCTTCCGCCTGTGCATAATTATAAGATAAAAATAAATGGGTCGATGATGTGCCTGGGATATCATCCTTTGACCTGACGTTCGGAAGGGATGTTCGCGCGCCCGGGGTTCAAGGTGTGACAACAGTCGTGTCCGTATCTTCGAAATCGTTATCGAGCGAGTTTTTTTTCCATAATCTCTTGATTAGCATGTTAAACTTGATTAGGATGAGATTAAATTAGGTTAAGTATGCTTAGTACAAATTAATTAGGGATTGGTTGATAAGTTATCGTGATGGGTGATAAGTGGACTTAATAGGTTATCAAGAAAGGCGATAGGCTATCAAGAGTTTAGCGATAGGCTATCGAGAGTTTGGTGATAAGCTATCACGAATTTGGTGATAAGCTATCAAGGTTTTGGTGATAAAGTATCGGTTTATTCTATCTATATTATTATTGTGATACTAATTTATAATTGTATTATGCTTGAATCATGATACCTACGTTGGGAATTGTCGTATAGATTAGCTTGTATAGCTAAATAAATTGAACGGCTATTTTCAAGAAAATAATTATGGGCGCCTAAATTAGTAAACCCCAAGGTGTCGGGTTTACATGTCTATTTTTATGAGTTAAGTAGGGCAAGAATGTTTGGATAGGGAAGTATGCTAAGTTTGAGGATTTAATTATGCATATGTGATCACATGTGTTTTATTTACTACATTTTGGCATGAGAGTTGCATTACTTTGAGAATTGCCTAGTTAAGCTGGAAGACCCCCGTGGGAAGACGGGCATGCCCTCGATCGGCTGTAATTGATCGAATGGATAATTGCCCGGATAAGTCGGAAGACCGTCGTAGGAAGACGGGCATGCCCTCGATCGGTCGTAATGGATCGAATGGAATAATGCCTGATTGAGCTGGAAAACCCCCGTATGAAGACGGGTGTGCCCTCGATCAGCCGTAATTGATCGAATGGATAAATATCCAGTTGAGTCGGAAGACACCCGTGTGAGGACGGACATGCCTGAGTGGCCGTGATAATTGGAACACGCTTGAGTGCGCTGTGCATGAGAATGTTGATAGTGTTCTGACTATGTTGTTTACTTATTGCATTATATTGCATATGGCAAGTTATAACGCGCAGGGCGCGTGTCAAGGCAAGGTAAGGTTGCCTATGAATGTGTGATGGCTCGTTTGTGAGTACCGTACTGTATTGCATGTATTAGGTGCATCCGAGCTGAGTTGGCATGCTAATCGAGGCTTAGGTCGTTAACTCGCTGAGATTTATCTCATTGTTGTTGTTGTTCAATTATTTTCAGACCCCCGAGTATGAGTCGACCACCCATGCTTAAGCGTTTTGGTGTGCCCATGGACATGGGTACAGTAGTGGTAAAATATCCAATGGGACCGGGTAGGTGGTATCAGAAGCATTCGACAACCGTCTGGGTTGACGAGGGGTAAGAAATGTAGCAGCCGCACGAGTTTTTAGCCTAGTTCATTAAGGAGGGGGAATAGACTGTATGGTCTGATCAGAGGTTTCGACGGACCCCCTACTGGTAGCATTGGAGAGGACATTTGGGATCCTATGGATCTCGACCCTCTGGATGAAGCTATTTCTAATCCGGAGATCGTCGACCCATATGGCTTGGAATTCGAGGTAGAAGAAATGGAGTCCGACTCGAAGCCTCCTCTCAGTTATGGTCAACTGTGGTGATAGGCACTATATGCTTATCTTTTTGGGTTGCCGTTTTGTGTAGTGAAGTCAGGTTAAACCGAGTGGTCTGCTAGGAAGTGCCTTTTGATATGCTTGTATATGTTGTAATCTTCCTAGGGTTAATAGTGAATAAATGCAACGAGCTTTTGCTATTTGCTAATTGCTGGTTTCCTTTTGTCTATCCCTGCCGTATGTTTGTCTGGCGAAGTGAATCGTTTCTGCATGCGCTTAATTGAAAGATAAAAATAAATGGGTCGGTGACATGTCCTGGGATGGCGCAACTTAACGATCGAGGCAGGATGTGGCGTGCTCGATGGGTGCGAGGCTTGATATCCCCGTTTAAGTGGTATCAGAGCAAGGTCAGCTCGATCCAAGTTTGGTCGAGACTTGGAGTGATAAGGAGCGATGAGTTTTGGGATAGTTCGTTAGGAAAACAAACTGTGCTTGTGATTGAACTACATCTTATTCTAAATAAGGTGTTCATCTGTGATTCGCCGCTTAAGATTGTTTAGCTTGAGTTGGCGATTTAGGTCTCTAATTCCTTGATGGAATTATTTAATAGGTTTCGCAAGAATCCTGTGAGATGAGTCATCGTGGAAGAGGAACTCGAAGTCGGCCTAATACGCAAGAGAGAGCAGTAGGGGAACCCTACATGGCAGGAGTCCTGCATGTCTTTGTGAACATTGGGAATATGACCGGGCAGCAGGCTTAGAATCAAGCAGCCGCTGCTGCTGTTGCCGCTATTACTGCTGCTGCTGCAGCTACTGCTGCCGCCGCACATGCTGAAGTCCCGTTTGCTGAGAACGGGAATGGGGTTCGACCAGTGCATAAGCTGGTCGAACAGTTTCTAAAGCTGAATCCGCCAAAGTTCACTGGCGCAGGCGATCTGGAGGCAGCAACCCTCTGGGTTAGAGAACTGGAGAAAGCTTTTGCCTTATTAAGGTGTTTTGAGGAGGAAAATGTCACGTTAGAGGTGTACCAGCTGCAGGTAACGCTAGCACCTGGTGGAGGCCACTCGGAGAAGAATCATCCCCGAAGGTACGGTTCTGGTGTAGAATGCCTTCGTGAAAGCCTTTAACGGAAAATACTTCCCAGACTGCGCAAGGGAACAGAAAATGGCTGAGTTTCAATGACTTCGTCAAAATCATCTATCTGTTGATCAATATGGGGCAAAGTTTGCTGAATTGTCTAAGTATGCACCGTGATAGATTGAAGACCCCGGTCAACAGAGCAAGGAGATTCCATGATGGACTAAAATAGAAAATCAAGAACCGGCTAGTACCCTTAAATCTGAACGATTTTGATGAACTATATGAGAGGGCTCAGCTGATTGAGAGGAATATGGCCGAGTGTGCAGTCGCTTTTGGATCATGATTTGCACCTAACCGAGATAATCGTCGGTTCGAGAAAGGACGATGACTAGAGGAAGGTACCCCATCCCTCCCAATAGGAAGAATGGCATTGGGAAACCGGCATACAACTCTAATGTCGCATGCCGACTCTGTGGAAGAAGGCATGGGAATGGCCCTTGCCCTGACAAGACTGGAGCATGTTTTAATTATGGCCAACAAGGCCACCTTTCGAGGAACTGTCCCCATCGTGGGATGCCCCCTCAACAATCCAAAGTGGGACATCAAGCTGGGAATGCTTCGCAGAGCAACCTGAATCAGCCGCTGGCGCGAGGAAGGGTTTATGCTGTGGCAAGGAAGGAAGTAGAGGATACGCTGGGCGTGGTCACAAGTACGGTATTTTTATGTGATCATACTGCTTATGAATTGTTTGATCCGGGGATTTCACATTCATTTATGTCTGAATAGTATGTTAAGTTAGTGAGGCTTAAATCAAAACCTTTGGAAGTGATTCTTTGTGTTACCACCCCACTAAAGGATGAAGTGCTGGTTAAGGTTGGGTGTCCAAGCTGTAAAATAATTATTGGTGTTGAGAAAAATCCCTAATTGATTTTGAAGTTGACAAAATGATCCATGACCTCTTATCTCTGAATTAATGCAATGAAATACTTGATTTGCAGATTATCCGTAGGTATGGGATACACATGATTAAATCTGGAAAGATATGCTCAGATGTTGTTTTGAGGGACTTAGACGCTGTATCGAGCTCAGATGTTGTGAAGACCTTAGACGTTGAGCGGGGGAGCTTAGATGTTGTGAGGAGCTCAGACGTTGGAATGAGGCTCAAGTTCTGAGAGAAGTATTTCAAGTGCAACAATCAGAATAACAAGAGATATAATTGACGATGATTTAATTACATCATCACAACGGCTAGTAATTGAGCTGGATCATTCTTGAAGATTCTCAATCTTGAAGATCAAATCAAGGATGTGGATCAAGGGAGACGAGCGTCATTTTCCTAATGAAGAACTCCATCTATGGAAACCCAGGACCACGATTGTATGAGCGATTTGATCCAACGAGGAACACTTTACTTGTCGACCTCAACGGCTAAGAGATCTTCTTGAGATACAGTCTCGTCCAAACGGGAAGTTTGAACAGCGATCCTCTGGAGGCCTTGCAATGGGAAGTTGGAGGTGGAGGAGTATAAAAGGACATCCCAAAATCGACGAGAAAAAGAGTTATTGTAAGAAGGAATAGAGTTAAAAATTCGAAGATCGTGAGAGCTTCAACGTTTTACATTCACCCTGATCTATACACTGTAATATTTAGAGGTGTACATTCGAGTGCTGAGTGTTAAACGAGAAGTCTTTCAACTCAAGAGAGATCATTGAGCTGTAACCTCTGAGCTCTCATCTAATGGAATCCAGCCGATTAGCTGCCAGCGTGAAGAAGTGGACGTATGCTTAAACAAGCCGAACCACTATAAATCCTCTGTGCATATTCTCTTTTCCTTAATCTCTCTGTTTATATATCTGTGAAAGTAGTTGTGTGCATGATACTGCATCTAAGAGCTTCTTTGATCATCCTAAAAGCATCGTCTGAATGAAGCCCTGCTTCTGAGGGAATCTTGTCACGCCCCGAGTCCCCGGGCGCGCCACACCCCTCCAATCGTCAGGTCAAAGGATGATGTCCTAGGCAGATCATCGACCCATTTCTTTTATTTTATAATTAAGCACATGCCGAAGCGAACACAACCCCGGACAACAAACAACAGGGATAGAAAGAATAGGAACTACAACAAACAACAACAAACCCTTTTCATTACTTGCTTGACTAGTTCACAAAACACACATAATTACACGAGTCCTCCTCGGACCGATCCCCTTAGACCCCCAAAAAGATACCGGGTCGGGTCAGGGCGCACTAACCGATACGCTACACACATACTACAAGCTATACACAAACAACCTCCAAAGCTCCTCCGCAGCCTCACCAAAAAACCCCGGGCCAACAACACCGAGTCAACCTTGGTAACCAGGCGGCGAATCTGGATCCTTCTCCTCCGAACTCAGATCTGGGTCCACGATCTCCCCATCCGGCATTTCAGCCTCCGTCGCGTCCCAAGTCTGGACTATTGGACCCGCACCCAGGGGTAAATCAAACCCCCGAATCGGTCCTATGGGAACACCAGTCCGACACACGAACCAGGCCTTAAAAAGGTGGGCCACATAGTGTGGCAACCCCTCGTCAACCCAGACTGTCGTGACATGTTGTTCCCATATGTCCTCAGAATTAGCGACGTGACGGTGATGAAGTACCGTCGTGAGCTCGATCGGGACGCCAAACCTAACGTGGCGCGCGGCCATCACGAGGACCTGAAAGGCGATCAGCTAAAGCGCATGAGATATGAATCTCAGCGGGTCAACGCCTAAGTTCGATTAGGACGTTGATCACGACCTAACCATTCTATCGATCTAATCTCAACCTCAGAACAACAACCACATGCAACGTACCTCGCCTGGAGCCATGCGACAGGTACAACATGATAAGAAATAAACAATGCATCAACCAATCAGCCAGAACACTCAGCAATGGTCATGCATTATGCAACAAACGCGTTCCGGTCAGCCGGCCAAGAGATACCCCACTCTCGCCAAAGCACAGCTTCGCTGCTAGTACTCTTCCGGATTAACCGGGTATCGTCCTACTACGTTACAGCGACGGCATCCGATGGCTCCCTCAAGACCCCTAAGGCGAGCACACCAGGGAAATTTCAGGAGGGACTACGGACCAACACCAATTGCGATCGGCATCTCATCAGCAGTGAAATCCGGACCGTACGTCACCGGGCACGGACTGACAGGCATCCAATAAGCCGTGGAATCCCGGACTGTACGTCGCCGGCACACAGACTTATCAGGCGGCGACCCATGCCAACAAGGGTATCGCCCGTGCCCCCAGTTACGTTAGGGTGACACTGTGAAACAACTGCATGACCTTGCGCTCAAAACCGGCTCTCAAGCCAAATCTCATTTTTGATGCTCAAACTTGGCCCACGGCCAATTTAATGCTCAAACTTGGCCAACGGCCATTTTAATGCTCAAACTCGGCCAACGGCCATTTTTACATTCAAAACTGGCCCACGGCCATTTTCACACTCAAATCTGGCCCACTGCCATTTTCACACTCAAATCTGGCCCACGGCCATTTTCACATTCAACTTCACAATCGATCACGCGAATAATCAATTTCCATTTAATAAGGCATTTCGACCCTAGTGTGATCATTCAGTAAATTAATGCGCAATCAACACTCAGTCCGATCCGCGATCAGACGCCACAACTAGGCACAACAACATGCAATTAACCATGGTAACTATTCCACCTAACCACGGTTAATTCAACTAACCACATCAGTTAACTAATCTACCACGGTTACTATTTAACTCACTCCTAAACGGGCGGCGAAGGTCGGCGGCGACCGACGATGAGCGGCGGCGGAAAATTTTCCGGCGACGCTCCTACGGACTCTCCTCGTCGATCCGGACGCAACCACGGTGTCGGATTTCCAAAACGACAACCGGACGACGACGAACGGCGGCTGGACAGCAGCTGGAAAACGGCCAAACGACGGAAACGGAGCTCAACGAGCGGCCGGCAAGCTTGGCGGAGCTTCGGCCAAGGTCCGGCGGGTCCTAGGGGGATTCGGTGAAGCTCGGCGGTAGATGGCGAGGCTCGGCGGTCGACGGGCAGCGGCTGAACAGGGGCGGCAGCAGCTCGGCTGGGGTCGGCGAGAGGCGGGAAGGGCGCGGGACGGGCGGCCGGTGGCTCGGCGGGCGACGGCGGTCCACGGCGAGGTGAAGAAGATGAAGATGAGATGAAGATGGGATGAAAATGGCGATGGAGTGGGCTGCCAACGTGAAATGCAAGAGGAAGAAGAGAGAGAGAGACGAGAGAGAAAATGGAAGAGAGAGAAAAGTGGTCTTGAGGGCATTTTGGTAATTTCAATGGTCCAATGGCATTTTGGTAAATAACCAAAAGTCAAAAAGGTGATATGACTTGGCATTTATGATGCGGGGCCCGCGGTCATTCGGTATTAATTGTTTCTGGCGTATATGAATAATATCTGAGGGTATTTCGATAATTTGACGATTTTAGGACTGGTTCAGAATATTTGGTTCAGGGTCGACGCGAGCGGGAAGGAATACGGCGAAGACTAATTACGGCGCGACTAATCTAATCGAATTATAATTATCTACGCTTCGATCGACGACTAACGATCTTCAGATCGAATGATTCCGCGTCCGACAAATGTCACTCAATTCCAACCGTCCAATATTATTCATTGAATAAGCCTTGAAATTCCGGGACGTCACAATTCTTCCCCCCTTGGGGAAATTTCGTCCCCGAAATTAAAATATTACACCACCTCAAAAAGAAAAGGATACCTAGAGTTCATTGACTCCTCACTTTCCCACGTCGCTCCCTCTGTTCCATGGTGTTGCCAAACAACCTTCACCAACGGAATTGTCTTGTTTCTCAGAACCTGCTCCTTCCGGTCTTCGATCCTCACCTGACGTTCCACGTACGATACTCTTTCATCCACTTCAATCTCTTCAAAACTCAAGACGTGAGCTGGATCCAGCTCGTACTTCCTTAACATAGATACATGGAATACGTCATGTACCTGAGCAAGTCTCGGTGGCAACACGAGACGATAAGCCAGATTTCCAATCCGTTCCAAGATCTCGAACGGCCCAACGTACCTCGGGCTTAACTTTCCTTTCTTGCCGAAACGAGATGTCTCTCTCATAGGCGACACCTTCAGAAAGACATGATCACCGACTTGAAACTCCAATGGTCTGCGTCTTTTGTCGGCATAACTCTTCTGACGGCTCTGAGCTGTTCTCAGTCTTTCTCTGATGATTTTCACTGTAACCAACGACTGCTGTACTAACTCAGGACCGGTGATTTTCCTTTCACCTATTTCATCCCAACAAACCGGTGTCCTACAAGGCCTACCATACAATGCTTCAAAAGGCGCCATCTTGATACTCTGCTGAAAGCTGTTATTGTAGGCGAATTCAACCAAATGAAGCTGTCCTTCCCAGTTGCATTTGAAATCCAATACACATGCCCGCAACATGTCCTCAAGCGTCTGAATTGTCCTTTCAGACTGGCTATCCGTCTGCGGATGATAAGCCGTACTGAATTACAGCTTCGTTCCTAACGCAGTCTGCAAGCTTTTCCAAAAGGTAGACGTGAACCTGGGATCACGATCCGACGTGATCGTCACTGATACACCATGCAAACGTACGACTAGACGTACATACAAATCTGCCAACCTGTCCAAAGCGAAGTCTTTTCTCACTGGGATGAAATGTGCTGACTTCGTCAATCTGTCCACTACGACCCAAATTGAATCATTGCCCCTTTGGCTCCTCGGCAAACTTGTCACGAAGTCCATCGTGATGTGTTCCCACTTCCATTCTGGAATCTCAAGCGGCTGTAACAACCCTCCAGGCTTACAATGCTGAGCTTTGACCTGCTGGCATATCAGACATTTCGCTACATGCTTGGCTATGTCCGTCTTCATGCCACTCCACCAATAATACTGCCTTAGATTCTGGTACATCTTCATACTACCCGGATGAACACTGTAGCTTCTACGATGTGCCTCCGACAAGATTTCTTCCCTAAGACTCTCATCAGCCGGCACACACAAACGTCCTCTGAACTTTAATATCCCATCATCGGTTACCTGAAAATCCTCTTTCCTCTTCTCTGAGCCCTCTTGAAGGACTTTCTGAATGGCAGGATCCGTCGATTACAATATCTTAATCCTCGCTTGCACCTCCTGCTCGATCCTCAACGTAGCCATCAAACTCGACAGACGGCCTACCTCCAACTTAAACTCCGAATCTCGCACCTCCTCCAAAAGATGCCACTCTCGGACCATCAACTGGGCAATCGCTGACTTCCGACTCAGCGCATCAGCAACTTTGTTAGCCTTTCCCGGATGGTACAAGATCTCGCAGTCGTAATCCTTAAGAAGTTCCATCCAACGGCGCTGCCTCATGTTCAACTCCTTCTGAGAGAACAGATACTTCAAACTCTGATGATCGGTGTAGACTTGGAACCTTTCTCCTACCAGGTAGTGTCTCCAAATCTTAAGGGCAAACACGATCGCTGCTAACTCCAGATCGTGCGTCGGGTAATTCAACTCGTGCGGTCTCAACTGACGAGAAGCATACGCAACTACTTTCCCATGTTGCATAAGCACACAGCCTAGTCCTTTGAAGGAAGCATCGCTGTAAATCTCATATCCTCCAGGACCATACGGTATTGTCAAAACAGGAGCCGTAGTTAGCTTCTGCTTAAGCTCTTGAAAACTACGCTCACACTTGTCTGTCCACTCGAATCTTTCGTCCTTCTTCAACAGACGTGTCAACGGCAAAGCTATCGCGGAGAACCTTTCCACGAAACGTCTATAGTAGCCTGCTAAAGCCAAGAAGCTCCGAACTTCTGTCATTGACGTCGGCCTCGGCCAATCCATGACCGCTTCAATCTTGGTTGGGTCTACTGATATTCCCTCTCCAAAAATTATATGACCAAGGAAGGCTACGCGAGCTAGCCAAAACTCGCATTTGCTAAACTTAGCAAACAACTGGTGCTTTCGAAGAGTCTCTAACACTGTCCTTAAGTGTTGCTCATGTTCCTCAGGGCTCTTAGAGTACACCAAAATGTCGTCAATGAACACTATGACGAATTTGTCCAAATACTCACTGAATACCCTATTCATCAAGTCCATGAAAGCAGCTGGAGCATTTGTTAGACCAAACGGCATCACTGTGAATTCATAGTGACCATAGCGCGTCCTAAACGCTGTCTTCGGTACATCCTCCCTCTTGATCCTTAGCTGATGGTATCCCGTCCGTAGATCGATCTTGGAGAACACCGAAGCTCCTTGAAGTTGGTCAAACAAATCATCAATCCTTGGCAACGGATACTTGTTCTTGACTGTCACCTGGTTGAGCTGACGGTAGTCGATGCACAGACGAAGCGATCCATCCTTCTTCCTCACAAACAAAATTGGCGCTCCCCATGGAGATGCACTTGGACGGATATATCCTTTATCCAACAACTCCTGCATCTGTACCTTCAGTTCCTTGAGTTCCGACAACGCCATCCGATACGGTGCTTTTGAGATTGGCTCCGTACCAGGGGCTAACTCAACCACGAACTCTATCTCCCTTTCCGGCGGCAATCCAGGTAACTCCTTCGGAAAAACATCAGGGAATTCCCTTACGACAGCAATATCCTCCAGCCTTAACTCCTCAGCCGACACATCTACAACAAACGCCAAATAACCTTGGCAACCTCCATCCAACAACCGAGTCGCTTCCAGCGACGAAACTAAGGGGATCGAGGTTCCCCCTCGATTTCCAACAAACTTGAAACTAACCCCATTCAATGGGTTAAACAGGATAGTCTTACTATGACAATCCAAAACAGCTCTCTGCTCAGTGAGCCAGTCCATACCAACAATCAAATCTAAATCAAACAAAGCTAGCACAATCAGATTTATCCTTCCCTCATGACCATCTACAAACAGTCTACAATCAGGACATCCTACTGCAGCCACAACATTATCCTTAAGCGGTGTAGATATCCTAACAGTTGATCTCAACAGTTCTGTACTCATGCCAGCTAGCTTAACAAATTGAGCAGCAACAAAGGAGTGGGAAGCTCCTGAATCAAACAATGCATAAGCTACTTGGTTATGCAATAAGACCGTACCTGAAACGGTCGGCGAGTCCTTCGCCTCTTCCCGGGTGACAGCATACACCCTTCCTTGCACTGGCGGTCGATTCTGAAAGCTCTGCGGAATGTTCCCTCGCATCTGACCTCCTTGTTGCATCTGTCCTCCCATTTGTCTCTGAGGACAATCCTTAACTTGGTGGCCATACCTGCCACAACCAAAACAAGCACTTGGCCTCCTTGGGCACGGGCCAGGCCCATGCTTCTGACGGCAAAACGAGCACACGACGTTGGGACGGAACGTCGACTTCCCAACAAAGTTCCTCTTGTTAGGTGGGTGGGGTTCCTATTACCCATCATCGGTCCTTTACCGAACCTTCGTTGATCTCTCACCACAGGAGCGAACCGCGATCCAGATGCGGTTGCCCTTTCAGTAATGTCCCTTTCCACCAGCTGAGCTTTCTCATATAGCTCATTGTAGTTCTTCAGGCTGAACGGCACCAACACACTTTTGATCTCCGGCTTCAACCCGTTTCTGAACCTCCTCGCCCTATCCTCAGGGTTCTCTACCATCCTCGGCGCATACTTGGACAGCTCGGCAAACTTTGCCTCATATTGGTCCACCGACAACTGATACTGACGAAGATGCAGAAACTCGTCCATCTTCTGCTCTCGCGCGCAATCCGAGAAGTATTTTCCGTTGAAGGCTTCCGCGAAGGCACCCCACTTCGGGATCGCACCCTCGGGAAACACACTCCCTTGCGTGGCCTTCCACCACGAGCTAGCATTACCCTGCAGTTGGTAGACAGCCAGCGTTACCTTTTCTTCCTCGGAACATCCTAATAAGGCAAAGGCCTTCTCCAAATCCTCCATCCAAGAGGTTGCAGCTTCCGGGTCACCAGTTCCCGAAAACCTTGGCGGCTGAAGCTTCATAAACTGCTCCACCAATCTGTGAGTCTGCGGCCGGCGGATCCCATTTTCAGCTAACGGACCCTCCTGTGGAATGGCAGCGGCAGCTTGGTTCCTCATCTGCTGCCCCATCAGGTTACCCATGGTTTCCAACGCTTGCAGGATCTCGTCCACTCTAGGATCTGCATGCACTGCCCTTTCTCTAGGCACTTCTGGTTCATCCACTCTACCCACTCTGGGTCTTGCTCGAGCGGCCCTTCCTCTGCCTCTGCGAGCAACAGGAACGCGGTTCTCCACCGCTTCAGGAACAACTGGAGCTACCCTTTCCGTGGGTACTCCCGGAACACGATCCCTCTCCATATCGGGATCCACCTGAGTTGTCCTACCTCGGGGCACTCTCCGGCTACGGTTGCTCATTCTGCAGGACCGTAAGGACTCTTGCTCGCCCAAAGCAACACGTAATGAGAACTCAGGTCTACTACTAAACAACAATCAAACAGCACAGACAAGCACATGGTTTAATTCCTACTAACTATCCCAAACCCAACGCACCTTATTACTCCACAAATCATGCTCTGATACCAAAACGGGGATGTCACGCCCCGAGTCCCCGGGGGCGCCACACCCCTTCCAATCGTCAGGTCAAAGGATGATGTCCCAGGCAGATCATCGACCCATTTCTTTTATCTTATAATTAAGCATATGCCGAAGCGAACACAACACCGGACAACAAACAATAGGGATAGAAAGAATAGGAACTACAACAAACAACAACAAACCCTTTTCATTACTTGCTTGATTAGTTCACAAAACACACATAATTACACGAGTCCTCCTCGGACCGATCCCCTTAGACCCCCAAAAAGATACCGGGTCGGGTCAGGGCGCACTAGCCGATACGCTACACACATACTACCAGCTATACACAAACAACCTCCAAAGCTCCTCCGCAGCCTCTCCAAAAACCCCCGGGCCAACAACACCGGGTCAACCTTGGTAACCAGGCGGCGAATCTGGATCCTCCTCCTCCAAACTCAGATCTGGGTCCACGATCTCCCTATCCAGCATTTCAGCCTCCGTCGTGTCCCAAGTCTGGACTATTGGACCCGCACCCAGGGGTACATCAAATCCCCGAATCGGTTCTATGGGAACACCAGTCCGACACATGAACCAGGCCTTAAAGAGGTGGGCCACATAGTGTGGCAACCCCTCGTCAACCCAGACTATCGTGACATGTTGTTCCCATATGTCCTCAGAATTAGCGACGTGACGGTGATGAAGTACCGTCGTGAGCTCGATCGGGACGCCAAACCTAACGTGGCGCGCGGCCATCACGAGGACCTGAAAGGCGATCAGCCAAAGCGCATGAGATATGAATCTCAGCGGGTCAACGCCTAAGTCCGATTAGGACGTTGATCACGACCTAACCATTCTATCGATCTAATCTCAACCTCAGAACAACAACCACATGCAACGTACCTCACCTGGAGCCATGCGACAGGTACAACATGATAAGAAATAAACAATGCATCAACCAATCAGCCAGAACACTCAGCAATGGTCATGCATTATACAACAAACGCGTTCCGGTCAGCCGGTCAAGAGATACCCCACTCTCGCCAAAGCATAGCCTCGCTGCTAGTACTCTTCCGGATTAACCGGGCGTCGTCCTACTACGTTACAGCGACGGCATCCGATGGCTCCCACAAGACCCCTAAGGCGAGCACACCAGGGAAATTTCAGGAGGGACTACGGACCAACACCAGTTGCGACCGGCACCTCATCAGCCGTGAAATCCGGACCGTACGTCGCCGGGAACGGACTGACAGGCATCCAATAAGCCGTGGAATCCCGGACTGTACGTCGCCGGCACACAGACTTATCAGGCGGCGACCCATGCCAACAAGGGTATCGCCCATGCCCCCAGCTACGTTATGGTGACACTGTGAAACAACTGCATGACCTCGCGCTCAAAACCGGCTCTCAAGCCAAATCTCATTTTTGATGCTCAAACCTGGCCCACGGCCAATTTCATGCTCAAACTTGGCCAACGGCCATTTTAATGCTCAAACTTGGCCAACGGCCATTTTTACATTCAAAACTGGCCCACGGCCATTTTCACACTCAAATCTGCCCCACGGCCATTTTCACACTCAAATCTGGCCCACGGCCATTTTCACATTCAACTTCACAATCGATCACGCGAATAATCAATTTCCATTTAATAAGGCATTTCGACCCTAGTGTGATCATTCAGTAAATTAATGCGCAATCAACACTCAGTCCGATCCGTAATCAGACGCCACAACTAGGCACAACAACATGCAATTAACCATGGTAACTATTCCACCTAACCACGGTTAATTCAACTAACCACATCAGTTAACTAATCTACCACGGTTACTATTTAATTTAACTATAGTAACTAATTAATCTAACCACAGTTAACTAACTAACCCAGGTAACTATCTATTAACTGCGGTAATTATTTAATCTAATTACGGTAACTAATTAATTAATCTAATTAGTGCAATTAACGGCCTAATCAGGGATTAGGGGTTAACTCACTCCTAAATGGGCGGCGAAGGTCGGCGGCGACCGGCGATGAGCGGCGGCTGCGGCAGCGGCGGCGACGACGGCGGCGGTGGCGGCGGCAAATTTTCCGGCGACGCTCCTACGGACTCTCCTCGTCGATCCGGACGCAACCACGGTGTCGGATCTCCAAAACGACAACCGGACGACGACGAACGGCGGCTGAAAAAAGGCCAAACGACGGAAATGGAGCTCAACGAGCTGCCGGCAAGCTCGGCGGAGCTTCGGCCAAGGTCCGGCGGGTCCTAGGGGGCTCCGGTGAAGCTCGGCGGTCGACGGGCAGCGGCTGAACAGGGGCGGCAGCAGCTCGGCTGGGGTCGGCGAGCGGCAGGAAGGGCGCGGGACGGGCGGCCGGTGGCTCGGTGGGCGACGGCGGTCCACGGCGAGGTGAAGAAGATGAAGATGAGATGAAGATGGGATGAAAATGGCGATGGAGTGGGCTGCCAACGTGAAATGCAAGAGGAAGAAGAGAGAGAGAGAGGAGAGAGAAAATGGAAGAGAGAGAAAAGTGGTCTTGAGGGCATTTTGGTAATTTCAATGGTCCAATGGCATTTTGGTAAATAACCAAAAGTCAAAAAGGTGATATGACTTGGCATTTATGATGCGGGGTCCGCGGTCATTCGGTATTAATTGTTTCTGGCGTATATGAATAATATCTGAGGGTATTTCGGTAATCTGACGATTTTAGGACTGGTTCAGAATATTTGGTTCAGTCGATGCGAGCGCGAAGGAATACGGCGAAGACTAATTACGGCGCGACTAATCTAATCGAACTATAATTATCTACGCTTCGATCGACGACTAACGATCTTCAGATCGAATGATTCCGCGTCTGACAAATGTCACTCAATTCCAACCGTCCAATATTATTCATTGAATAAGCCTTGAAATTCCGGGACGTCACAAATCTCAAATTTTACTAACTAATATCTTTTGAACGAAGATCTGAGAAGTTAGTTATATTCCACATTGATTTCTTAAAATTCCTTGTAATCACCTATTCACCCCTCATTTAGGTGATAACGCTAGCCTCAATAATTGGTATCAGAGCCTGGTGCTCATATTTTTATTGAAGTGTTATTACTTCTGAGCTAACGATCTTTATGGCTAGCAATTTTTCTCCCACATGGATTGAAGGCGGAAGTAACAACAGACCACCTTACTTCGAAGGAAAAGAGTATAGTGATTGGCAAAATAAATTCAAGGCATGTCTCAGATGCCAAGACCCACAGATCTGGGATGTTGTTCAAAGAGGCATTGACCTATTTGCAAGTACTTCAGGCGGATCAAATGCAGGGAACAACACCAATACCACTCCCACAGCTGCTCTAACTGCCATTGAACTAGCAAAGAGAGATGCTCTAGATGCTAAGGCTATCTAGTCTTTTTATAGTGCATTATCTCCCATTGAATACAAACATATTGCAGATTGTTCCTCATCAAATGCAATTTGGGATAAGCTCTATGTAACCTACAAAGGGATAGACAGAGTCAAGGAGACTAAAGTCAACATACTCCTCGGCTAGTACGAAGCTTTCAAGATGAAGCCTAATAAACGGTGAAAGAGATGTTCGACAGATTCACTGAAATAGTGAATGGTGTCACCTATCATGGGCAACCTGTGTCTGGACCGATGCGAGTGAATAAACTCCTAAGGGCACTCACAAAAGAATGGGACAATATCAAAACTTCCATTCGAGAGACTTAGAGGATCTCACCTCTGTTCATGGATGAACTCATTGGAACTCTTCAATCCTACGAGGATGAAAGAATCAATGAGAAAACTTAATTGAGAGGTAAGAAATCCATTATTTTGAAATCTAATAATGATTCTGATGTCTCAGACTCTAAAGACGAAGACGATGAGGAACTAGCACTCATGGTCAAGAGATTCAGACGAATGGCAAAGAAAAGCAGAAATTTCAAAGGCAAAAGAGATTTCAAGCAACATGACCTGAGACGATCATCTGGTGACAAAGACAAAAGCAAAGATGTGATTTGTTATGAATGCAAAAGGAAAGGACACATCAGACCAAACTGTCCTCTTCTAAAGAAGAAAGGAAATGATGAAAAATTCAAGAAAGCTCTAAAGGCTGAAACTTGGAACGACACAATGTGAAAATGATGAGGAATATGCCAACATCTGCTTAATGGCCAACTCAGACTCTGAGGATGAATTTGAGGTAGCTCACTCTAGCATTCCTTCTGAGGTATCTGATTTTATGGATGAAATGTCCTCGGAATATAAAAACGCTCTTAAAAGGATTTCAGAATTGAAAAAGGAAATCTCGTGTTTAAAACAAAGTGAAATTTCTCAAAAGGATAAAATGAATTTTCTTGAAAATGAGTTTTCACAAATTAAGGAAAGATCAGATTTGACTTCTAAGAAAAATGAAGATTTGCAAATCGAAAACGAATCTTTAAAATAGGAAAACGTTTCTTTGAAAAAGGAAAACGATTGTTTGAAAAAGGAAATTTCAGACATCAATAAGAAGTTTTCCTCTAGTTCAAAAACTTTACAGCATATTCTTTCTATACAAGTTCCTTACTACAACAAGTATGGACTTGGTTTTCAAAAGGAAAGTGAATTGAAAAACAATTTTCCAAATGTGAAAGAAAGGCTCAGAAGAAGACCTTCAAAACAAGCATATAGAAATCACTTTCATAAGCAATTTATAAGATCTGAGGGACAGAATGTCTCAAAATGTACAAACTGCAATGATCCAAGGCACTCTAGAAGTTATTGTCCTAAGATCTGGAGACCATCACGAGATATTTTGAGATTTGCAAACTCTACTAACCCAAAAGGACCCAAATAGATTTGGGTACCAAAGAAAACTTGAATTCCTTTGATGTTTGTAGAAACCAATGAAAAGAAGAAACAAATGGTACCTTGATAGTGGGTATTCTTGACAAATGACTAGAGATTCCAAGTTATTCATCAATCTTACTACAGTTGATGGAGGAAGTGTGTCCTTTGGCGGCAACAACAAAGGAACAATTATTGGCAAAGGAACCGTAAAGATTGGCAACCTCTTCATCAATGACATCTCATTGGTTAAGGGTTTGAATTTCAATCTTATTAGCATAAGCCAATTGTGTGATATTGGATATAAAATCTCTTTTGTGGAGGATATATGCTCAAGTGTTAGCCGGGATAACAAGTGCTAATTCACCGGACACAGACATGGTAATATGTATCTTCTAGATACATCATCTGACGATGTGAAATGTCTAGTATCAGTCAAAGACGGCTCAGAACTTTGGCACAAGAAGCTGGGACACATAAGTTTCAAACAAATCTCAAAGCTTTCCTAAAAAAGACTTGTGAGAGGACTCCCATATGCCAAATTTGAGCAAGCAAAACTCTGTGATGCTTGCACTCTTGGGAAACAAGTAAGAAACTCTTTCAAATCAATAAATCAAGTTTCCACTAACCGTGTTCTGCAGCTCTTACACATGGATGTCTTTGGACCTACTCGAACCCAGAGCATTGGAGGTAAAAAGTATTGTTTGGTAATAGTAGATGACTATAAAATATTTACTTGGGTTTTCTTCCTTGAACATAACAATGATGCATTTTCATACTTTGAAAGTTTTGCAAAGAAAGTTCAAAACGAAAAAGGTTATTCAATTTCCAGCATCAAAACTGATTATGGGGGAGAATTTGAAAATTAAATCTTTACAGACTTTTGTGATCAAAATGGTTTTCAACATAATTTTTCTTCTCCTTATACTCCTCAGCAAAATGGAGTAGTTGAAAGGAAAAATCGATCTTTACAAGAAATGGTTCGAACACTCTTGATTGAAAGCAAAGCTCATTCTCATTTTTGGGCAAAAGCTGTTTCTATTGCATGCTATATCATAAATAGAGTTTTTCTGAGACCATTACTTGAGAAAATCCCCTCTGAGCTTTACAAAGGCAAGAAACCAAGCATAGTATACTTTCATGTATTTGGCTGTAAATGTTTTATCCTCAAGAATTCGAATGATCGACCGGGTAAGTTTGATGAAAGATCAGACGAAGGCGTATTTCTTGGATACTCCTCTTCAAGCAAGGCATACAGAGTCTTCAACAAGAAATCAATGAACATGAGGTTTGAAGATGGAAATGACACTCAGAAGATAGGCATTCAAATCACCACATCATTTGAGCAAACTTCTAATACGATCTTATCTGAAGCCACTCAAAACATCGATGATACTCAGACTGCTACATCATCTGAGAACGAAAACCAAGATCCTTCTCCAGAAGATGATCAAGATAGAAGAATTAACAAGAGATGGAAATATAAATCTAGTCATCCTACAGATCTTGTCATCGGAGATGTGGAAGATGGAATCAAGACCAGATCCAAATTTAAGAATGCCATAAATGCTTTTGCACTTGTATCTGAAGTAGAACCCAAAGAAATTAAAGAGGCTCTTGCAAATGAAAGATGGATTAAAGCAATGCAACAAGAGCCACATCAATTCAAACTCAGTGAAGTTTGGAAAATTGTGCCCAGACCCAAGGATCATCCAATCATTGGAACTAAATGGGTATTCAGAAACAAGTTGGATGATAAGGGCAAAGTTACCAGAAATAAGGCAAGACTCGTAGCCAAAGGATACTCTCAAGAAGAGGGGATTGACTACGATGAAACGTATGCTCCCGTAGCAAGACAGAAATCTATTAGATTACTCCTAGCCTATGCTTGCTACAACGACTTCAAGCTATATAAGATAGATGTCAAAAGCGCATTTTTGAATGGCTACATCAAGGAACAAGTATACGTGGAACAACCACCAGGGTTTGAAGATCCAAAGAGCTCAGACCATGTCTATAAACTCAAGAAAGCTTTGTATGGACTCAAACAAGCACCGTGAGCCTAGTATGAGAGGTTAAGTAACTTCCTTGTTGATAAAGGTTTTGAAAAAGGTAAAGTAGATACAACTCTATTTATCAAAAGGGAAGGTAAAGATATCTTACTCATTCAAATATATGTTGATGATATCACATTTAGTTCTTCGAACGAAAAATTCTACAAGAATTTCTCTCAAATCATGTAGAGCGAGTTTGAAAAGAGCATGATGGGAGAACTCACTTTTTTCCTTGGACTTCAATTGAATCAAATAGAACAAGGAACCTTCATACATCAAGAGAAGTATGCGAAGGAAATTATGAAGAAATTTGAACAAGAAAACTGTAAGAAAATTAAGTCCCCAATGTCTTCTTTATCCAAGCTAGACAATGATGATCAGGGCAAATAGGTTGATCATAAGCTATATAAAAGCATAATCGGTTCTCTATTATATCTTACTGTTTCTAGACCTGACATCATCTTTAGTGTGTGCATGTGCGCCAGATTTTAATCAAATCCTAAGGAATCTCATCTGTCTGTAGTAAAGAGGATCATAAAATATATTGGAACCAATCCTAATCTCGGATTGTGGTATCCAAAGACCTCAGAACTTACTTTACAGGGCTACTCAGATGCTGATCTTGCAGGTTACAAATTAGACAGGAAAAATACCTTAGGAACATGTCAACTTCTAGGATCCATGCTAGTGTCTTGGCATTCAAAGAAACAAAACACTGTAGCACTATTAACAGCAAAAATTGAATATGTCGCCTTCGGGAGTTGCTATGCTCAGATCTTGTGGATGAAGCAATAACTGAGGGACTTTGGTGTTGAAGTCTCAAACGTGGAAATCAAGTGTGACAATACCAGTGCAATCAACCTCACAAAGAATCCAATTCTGCACTCTCGAGCTAAGCATATTGACATTAAGCATCATTCCATTCGTGATCATGCGCATAATGGTGATGTTAATATTCAATTTGTTGATTCGAAGCATCAATTAGCTGATATATTCACAAAGCCTCTCGATAGGAATTTTTTTGAATATATTAGACAAGAATTGTGTATCACTATTATGCCTGTTTAAGTTGTCTTCAAGACAGGTAAAAATCTGCTTCTGAACAAAACACAACATCTGAAGAAATTCAACATCTGAAGCAAAGCTTCAGAACTTGCCCAACATCTGAGGATGACATTCGCTTCTTTAAGCCAAAAGCATCATCTGAAGATATACAAATGCTTGAATGGAACCTCTAAACTAAAAGCATCATCTGAGGAGGTCATCATCTGAACAACACTCACATTAGGTTTGATCGTTCAATCCTAAAATTGATTGAATTGATTATTTCGTTTCCTAAAATCTAAGTAGTAATTTTTGGCAACAAATAAGGTACGCGCAATCTCAATCTTTTTAATATTCTGTCAAATATTATTATTGAAGTGATTAAATTGATTGAATTGATTATTTTGTTTCCAAAAATTAACTTATCAAATCTTTTCAAAATATTTTATTTTCGGATTTCGAATATCAAATCTTTAAACTATCTTCGATTTTGTCTCCAAAATAATTCATTCCCTGCTAAACATTCTTCGCTCTCACTCTAAAGCCTATTTAAGCAAAGATTAAATCTTCATTTTTTACACTTGAAATCCTTCTTGAAATCATTACTCTCAAAATCATCTTCTGCAACTCTTCTCCCGAAATCTCTTTTTCGGAAAACATTCTTCTCAAAATCCTTCATGGTACCCAAAAACTCCTTTACCAAAAAAAAAAAAACCTTCAACCAGTAATCGCCGCTCGGACAGGCTGAGACTTACAAGTTCTAAAGCTCAAATCGGAGCCACTTCTCAAGACAACCTTTCGGATCATTCTAAGTTCACTGTGAGTGACTCTGAAGATGAGGATCATCTTACACTTGAGCAATTCATACTGAAAATCTAGAAAGAAAGAAAAGCTTCTATGGAAGCAAAGCATGAAAAAGTAATGCTGAAAGAAGAAGAAGAGATGTACCACAAAGAGATGGTGGATGAATACCGTGCCTTCCTTAATGAAAACAGGGAAGATGGTACATGAGATGAAATAGAACCTGCTAAAGTGAAAGAAGCAGAACCTGAGGGGGAGTCAACTGACAACACAGATAGTCAGACTGATGAAGAAGAAGAGAAGATGAGTGAGAATACTGACTCTGAACTACTCAAAGACATTTTGTACTATCAGAATGAATTGAAACTACAGGTCCAAAACTTGTACAGGACAATGTTTCAGGAAGTTGGTGAAACAAAAGACAGAATGATTCAAGAGTTTATGAAGCTGAGGGAAAATGTGTCTGAAAAGACAAGTCTTGTCTTTTTGAAGGTAGAACACATGGGCAAAAAGGCAGACTTCTTTAGAATGGAAATTGACCAAAAGCTGGAACAGTGTTCCAAGATTGCTCTTATCGGATTTCCTTCAGACCTTGTGCCTTCTGCATCAACTCAAGTTCCTTCCTCATCCACTCCAACACCTACTCCAACACTTGTGCACCAGATGAAATAGGAGACCGAAAAGCTCATAAATACGATATATTCTTTCTTTGCTGAACAAGCTGCTTACTATATAGAAAGAAAAATTAGACTTGCTAGAGCTGTCATGAAAGCTGTTCAGGGTACGAGATTGAGGGGAGGTCATGAAAATGCTATGAAAACACTGATCCAGAATAATGGATTCATCTCTGAAGAGGAAGTCCTAGAGTTTGGATCTAAGTTGAATGAAAAAGAATTAAAGGCCGCATCATTACAAGGGAAGGCTGTTCATGGCATAGAAGATGAGAGTTCTAAAGATTTAGACATAGAAGACTTCTGTGTTGAAGATCTTCTGAAATTTTACCAAGAAAATGAGCAGGCTATGGTACGAGCTGAGTATGCAAGAATGATAGTGGAGGAACAAAAGCTTGATCCTAGCTATATTTTAAGTAGGGATAAAAGCTTTGGAAAAGTTATCTACTCAAATGAACAAGGAGATAGATGATGAGATTGAACAGAAAAGAAGAGTCAAGACTCGGGGGGGAGTGGTGTAGCTGCTAGGACTCAAAAACAAAAAGAAAACTCGGACTCGGAGAAGTTATGGGAGATCCTATTCAAACAAGGAGAGTGCAAAGACAATCTGAGAAAACTGAAGACTAAGCTCTGCGTTCAATTGTTTTAGATGAAAGATCAGTTGACTTTGCTAACTCAGAGTTTAAGGGATGATACGGACAAGAAATTCCATCTAACTTTTCTTGAAATGGAACAAGTAGAAAGGACGATGAACACAATGGAGGAAAGGATTAACTTGAAGCTGGCATAGCTATCCAAATCCTCCATTGTTCAACTCACTTCAGACTCTGTCCCACCATCAACTCAAGCCCCATCCACATATACTCTAGCCCCAAATCTTTCAAAATAGAGCTTGTTTTTCACTCTCTTATTTCGTCAAATTCTGGTTTTGTTTTAAGGATTTGGAAGTGTTTTTGTCTTGATTTGTTTTGAGTCTGAACTTGATTGTCCTGCATAAATTTGAACATTATGGCTTGCATATGTTTTTATTCTGGATATTTGTCCTACACGTTTTTTTTTATTGAACTTGATTAAGTGCTCATTGAATAATCATTAGTAGTTTGCCCTATGCCTTTTGTGCTGATGATAAAAAGGGGGAGAGATCCTATGTCCCTGATTATTTACTGCATAAGGAGAACAGGATGAGAACATAACGATTTGCAAGAACAGAACGGGATTTTGTACGAATACCAGAGTTACAATCTAAGGAGAACATGTTCTGAGAATGATATAAGTTATTCTATGCGTATAAGTTCTGAGAATGATACAGGTGCTCACAGGCTCACAGGAACAGGTTCTGAGAATGACATAAATCATTCTATGCGTACAAGTTCTGAGAATGATATAGGTTCTCACTGGTTCATAGGAATAGGTTCTGAGAATAACTCAAGTTATTATGCATACAAGTTCTGAGTAACGACACACTTATATGATTTCGTTCTAAACCTTTATCTTGCTATGCTCTGTATCTACAGTCTGAATCTATTTCTCGTAATGCTCTGATATAGGTTATTAAATTTTCTCACATCAAAAGTGACTTTGAAATTCTGAGAAATGAGTTAGATCATATAAGTTCTCATACAGGATCTGGAACTTCAAGTGCTAACTCTTCAAATCTATACTTGTCATGTTCTGATACAGTCTCTTAAATTCTCAGATTGATAATGAATTGAAATCTATAACTATGAGAAACGAGCTAGAATTCATAAGCTCTGAGATGGGTTCCAGAAGTACTGAAGACGAAATTCTACTATGAATTGTTTTTATCGTAGAACGTATCTTTTTGCTAATGCACTACATGATATATCATTGATTAGCAAAAAATTTCTTTGAGTGAAAAAATATTATGTTACTCACCTTCTTACACTACATTTGATATATTTATAAGGATAGTTTTATCATCATAAAAAAAGGGGAGATTGTTGAGAAAAACCCCTAATTAATTTTGAAGTTGACAAAACAATCCATGATCTCTTATCTCTGAATTAATGAGATGAAATACTTGATTTGCATATTATCCGTAGATATGGGATACACAAGATTGAATCTGGAAAGATATGCTCAGACGTTGTTCTGAGAGACTCAGATGCTGTGTAGAGCTCAGACGTTGAGCAGGGGAGCTCAGACGTTGGAATGAGGCTCAAGCTATGAGAGAAGTATTTCATGCATAGCAATCAGAATATTAAGAGATATAATTGACCATGATTTAATTACATCATCACAACGGCTAGTAATCGAGCTGGATCATCCTTGAAGATTCTCAATCTTGAAGATCAAATCAAGGATGCGGATCAAGGGAGACGAGCGTCACTTTCCTAATGAAGAACTCTATCTATAGAAACCCAAGATCACGATTGTATGGGCAATTTGATCCAACGGGGAACACTTTCCGTGTCGACCTCAACGGCTACAAGATCTTCTTGAGATACAGTCTCGTCCAAACGGGAAGTTTGGAGAGCGATCCTCTAGAGGCCTTGCAACGGGAAGTTAGAGGTGGAGCAGTATAAAAGGACATCTCAAAGCCAAAGAGAAAAAGAGTTGGCGTAAGAGGGAATAGAGTTAAAAATTCCAAAATCGTGATAGCTTCAACGTTTTACATTCACCCTGATCTATACACTGTAATACTTAGAGGTGTACATTCGAGTGCTAAGTGTTAGACAGGAAGTCTTTCGACTCAAGAGAGATCACCGAGCTATAACCTCTGAGCTATCATCTAGTGGAATCCAGCAGATTGGTTGCCAGCGTAAAGAAGTTGACGTAGGCTTAAACAAGCTGAACCACTATAAATCCTCTGTGCACATTCTCTTTCCCTTAATCTCTTTGTTTACATATCTGTGAAAGTAGTTGTGTGCACGACGCTGCATCTGAAAGCTTCTTTGATCATCCTAATAGCATCGTCTGAACGAAGTTCTGCTTCCGAGGGAATCTCAAATCTTACAAACTAATATCTTCTTAATGAAGATCTGAGAAGTTTAGTTATATTCTGCATTGATTTCTTAAAATTCCTTATAATCACCTATTCACCCCCTTTAGATGATAAAGATAGCCTCAACAGTTGGTGGTAGAGAGGAAGTAATAAACTTAGCCGTGTTAGCTATGTATGACTTTGACGTCATCATTGGGATGGATTGGCTCACCAAGCAACGAGCTATAATGGATTGTTACCGTAAGGTAATCCAGTTGAATCCATTGAATCATACTAGTTACGAGTTTATGGGAAACAGAGGAGGAACCTCTATCCCTTTGATCTCGTCAGTTGAGGTAACCAGGCTGTTGGATGAAGGATGCCAAGGTTACCTAGCTACTGTGGTTAATTCGTTGGCTGAGGAACCAAGGCTAGAGGATATAGCCATGGTGTGTAATTTTCCCGATGTCTTTCCAAAGGAATTGTCGGGATTACCACCTGAAGAGAGATTGAGTTTGTGATTGAGTTGGCCCCTGGGACATAGCCAATCTCTAGAGCACCTTATAGAATAGCGTTGTCAGAGTTAAAGGAATTAAAGGTGCAGATGCAAGAGTTGCTGGATAAAGGATTCATTCACCCTAGTGCATCGCCATGGGGAATGCCTGTGTTATTCGTGAGAAAGAAGGATGGTGCGTTGCGTTTGTGCATCGACTATTGGCTGTTGAATCAAGTGACCATCAAGAACAAGTATGCGTTGCCAAGGATAGATGACTTGTTCGATCAACTGCAAGGGGCTTCGATATTTTCTAAGATAGACTTGAGGATGGGCTATCATCAGTTGAGGATTAAGAAGGGGGATATATCGAAAGCGGCATTCCATACGCGTTACGGTCACTACGAGTTTACAGTGATGCCGTTTGGTTTGACCAATGCCCCAGCTGCTTTTATGGATTTAATGAACCGAGTGCTCAAAGCATATTTGGATTAGTTCATCATAGTGTTCATCAACGACATACTGGTATACTAGAAAAGCCCTAAGAAACATGAGCAACATTTGAGAATGGTTTTACTAACCTTAAGAGAACACGCACTTTATGCCAAGTTTAGTAAGTGCGAGTTCTAGCTCAATCGAGTAGCTTTTCTTGGTCATGTGATCTATGGAGAAGGAATCTCAGTGGACCCAGCCAAGATCGAGGCAGTCATGAACTGGACAAGACCGACAACAGTGACTGAGGTTCGGAGCTTTCTAGGTTTGGCAAGCTATTACAGGAGATTCGTGGAAAGATTTTCTGCGATCGCTACTCCTTTGACGCGTCTACTGAAGAAAGAAGTGAAGTTTGAATGGACAGATAAGTGTAAGAGGAGTTTTCAAGAGCTCAAGCACAAGCTGACCACCGCTCTAGTGTTAACGATACCGTCTGGTCCTGGAGTGTATGAGATATCTAGTGATGCGTCGTTTAAAGGATTAGGATGCGTTCTCATGCAACATGGAAGAGTGGTTGCTTACGCGTCCCGACAGCTAAGGCCTCATGAGTTAAACTACCCGACTCATAACTTGGAATTAGCGGTGATCAACTTTGCCCTGAAGATTTGGAGGCACTACTTGTGTGGGGAAAAGTTTCAGATTTTTATGGATCACCAAAGTCTGAAATACTTGTTTTCTTAGAAAGAATTGAACATAAGACAGTGTCGATGGATGGAACTTTTGAAGGACTACGACTACAACATCCTGTATCACCCTGGAAAGGCTAACAAGGTAGCGGATGCGCTTAGTCGAAAGTCTGCTGTCGCGCACATGATGATTAAGGAATGGACTCTACTCGAGGGAGTATGAGATTTAGAGTTCAAGTTTGAGATAGGTCACCTCTCGAGTCTTTTGGCTACCCTAAGGATTGAACCAGAAGTACAGGCAAAGATTAAGGCGTTGCAATCAATGGATCCTGCGATTCAAAAGATTCTACAAGAGGATCCAGATAAAAGGAAGCCGGATTTTAATGTGACTGAAGATGGAACATTGAGGTTTCGTGGGCGACTATGCGTACCTGACAATATGGAACTCAAGGAAGAGATTCTGTCAAAAGCATATCGCAGCAATTATAGCATCCACCCCGATAGTATGAAGATGTATTAGAATCTACGACAGCATTACTGGTGGAGTGGAATGAAAGTTGATGTAGTCAAGCACGTAGCCAAGTGCTTGACGTGCCAACAAGTGAAAGCACGGCATTGTAAGCCATGTAGATTGCTACGACCACTCGAGATCCCAGAATGGAAATGGGAACATATCACAATGGATTTCGTGATGGGTCTACCAAGGAATCAGAGAGGTAATGACTCTATTTGGGTCGTAGTTGATAGGCTGACCAAGTCTGCACATTTCATCGCCATACAAAAAGATTTTGCCATGGACAAATATGCTAAGTTGTACGTGCGATAGATAGTTCGCCTTCATAAAGTACCGGTGACGATTACTTCGGATCGAGATCCCAAGTTCATCGCTACATTTTGGAAAAGTCTTCAAGGTGCCATGGGAATGAAGCTGCAATATAGCACAGCTTATCATCCGCAGACAGATGGCAAATCCGAGAGAACGATACAAACTCTTGAGGATATGCTGCGAGCTTGCGTTTTGGATTTCAAGGGAAGTTGGGAGGAACAACTACATCTCGTTGAGTTCGCTTATAACAATAGCTATCAACAGAGCATTAGGATAGCACCATTTGAAGCTTTGTATGGTAGAGCTTGTAGAACTCCAATATGTTGGGATGAGGTTGGAGAAAGAATGATTACTAGTTCGGAGTTAGTACAGCAATCAGTTGAGGCAGTTAAAGTTATCAGAGAAAGGGTTAAGACAGCCTAGAGCCGTTAGAAAAGCTATGCGAATAAGCGACGAAGGCCATTGAAATTCCAAGTAGGTGATCACGTCTTCCACAAAGTGTCACCTATGCAAGAAACGTCGCGGTTTGGCAAGAAAGGGAAGTTAAGCCCGAGATATATCGGACCGTTCGAAATTTTGAAGCAAATTGGAATTTTGACATACCGTCTAGCTTTGCCGCCGAAACTAACTCAAGCATACGACGTCTTCCATGTGTCCATGCCAAGGAAATATGAGACCGATCCAACCTACATGCTGAATTATGAAGAAATAGATGTGGACGATAGGGTGTCGTACGTGGAAAGACCAGTGCGAATTGAAGACAGGAAAGATCAAGTGTTGTGGAACAAGACGATACATTTGGTTAAATTGATCTGGCAACATCATGGAATGGAAGGAGCTACTTGGGAAAGCAAAGAAATAATGAGACGACAGTATCCCCATCTTTTTAAGCAGTATGGTTGTTGTAAATTTCGAGGACGAAATTTCTTTAAGGGGGGAAGAGTTGTGACATCCTCAAATTCGACCCTATTCAAGATGAAATGAACGATGATTTTTAATCGATGCACTGTTAGTAATTCTCGCTCTAAATTGATCACTCATGAGAGACTAACCGAAAGGGAAAGGCTATTAAGGAATTAAGTACACACGACCTAAGAACTCAACCATTGATAGATAATTCAATTATAAGGATTGACGAGGGACAATTATGAGCCATTATAGACCAATCAAGGAACGGTTATAGAATGTTTCATCAATAGTATACAATCAGATCGCGGGTGATTCCGCTTGACCATTGTATGGATTGCGAACGACCCGAAATCAATTCCTAATGATCGTGTATATTGGAACTAGTGATTGACCCATCGCAATTACATGACAACAAAGGTCGTCCAGGGTTCGAGAAAGCTTAAACGTGGATTGATATCAAATCAACCACGGCCCATTAGTTTGAGATATTCTAAAGTCGCAATCGATCGATTTTGATCATGAATTAGAATCCGAATTTGGGTATCAAACTTTTGACCATCTCAAGACTAAACTATTGGACGTTGCCTCATTAAGGCTGCATATGGTAACCATTCTGTTCGGGAAAACTGATTCTGATTAAAATGACTTTTTCTGATTCTGATTAAAATGACTTTTTCTGATTCTGTTCCTGGATGAGTTTTAGAGAATCAGAACCCGTTTGATAACTGCCCAAAATTTCTGTTCTTGGAATAGAAACGCGTTTGATAATTGCACAAAATTTCTGTTTCGAAAAACTGTTTCTCTTCCTAATTTTTTTCATTTAAGTCAAATAATTATGTAGTTACTTTGTAAAATTTCATCCTAAATTGAAGACTAATTTCCAATGCACACTAAAATAATTTAAAATAGATTATTTTTTTTAGCATGTCATAAATGAAACATAAATTTTAATACATGACGTTTGAAGTTCGATTGAAGCATGGGATAGTTCCCATATTAAGAACTCATTTTTTTGCTTTAAATGTTACCTTGTCCAAAATACATACAAACATAGCAGCTGAATAACCAAATTATCCACAGACAAAAAAAAAAACCAAATTATCCTCCTTGATACGAAGTACAAGTCCTTCACTATCATTTTGCAGCTTCTGTCCTAAATTCAAGTGGGTGTTTGGCTCCAGCTCCACATGCAGATGGTTACATTTTGTGACGCACGGCTACGAGTATATATGTTATCATCCGCATGTTGGATTGCCTCATCTTTTGCGATATTTTTTTGCAAAAGAGTGAAATCTAGGAAATCTAGGAAATTTAGGCCCAAAATTTATGAAAATGAGGTCAAACAAGCCTAATATAAGCTTCTTTGTGATGCATGGCTACGAGTATATATGTTATCATCTGCATGTTGAATGCCCTCATCTTCTGCGACATTTTTTTACAGAAGAGTGAAATCTAGGAAATTTAGGCCCAAATTTATGAAAATGAGGTCAAACTAGCATAATCTAAACTTCTTCTGTTCTTAGGGATTTTCTAAATCTTTTGTGATTTTTTTAAAAAATGCTAATTTTTTTTGAATTTTTTTTATTTTTATTTTATTTTATTTTTATTAGGTTGAGAGAAAAGTGATGAGAGAACTAAAAGGGAAAAGTGAGAGATGTGAAACTTCATTTTGTTTTGTGATTCTCAAAAGTGATTCTTTTCTCCAGAAACAACTTTTTTTTTTGTTCTGGATTTTGCTCTAAAACTGATTCTGATTCTCTAAAACTGATTCTGGGAACAGAATCAAAATCAAAATTATTTGCGTTACCAAACGTGATTCTCATTCTTTATTGTTCCGGAGAACAGAATCAGAGAATGAGAATGGTTACCATACAGGCCCTAAGCCGCCTATTTATTGGTTTGCTCGAAACTCTCGGAAAAGGTGTTAACGGGCCGAGTTTTAGAGTCTGCAAGGAAGCAGACCGGCGAAGGCACATTGGGCCTCAAGCCCAATGTGGTTTGGCCATTTGAGCCCAAGGCAAGCCCAAGTGGGCCTAATTAAGCCCATTTAACCCAATTGAGCCCAATGAACATTTCTAGCCTAATCCTTAATCTTTTAAGCCCAAATTTGATTTACATGAGCCCGTACAAAATTTTAGCTCGTATACGCATATAGTATTTTTATACTTTGTGAAATTACCAAAATACCCTTCTAGCATTTATGACCAAGGGACAAAGGACTTTATGAGTGGATACTTTTGGGATTGTGAAATGATGCATGAGACTTTGAAGGCTTACATTGATGAGGGGATCTTGGCTTGAGTATGAAGTTTGCTAGAGATAAGAATATCTCACTTGGACTCTCTCACTCTCTCTCTCTCCCCCAAAACCGCCAGCCACCTCTCTCTCTCCCTCTCCTTCCCTCTCTCTCGGCCAACCGCCGTCGACTCCATCTTAGCCCCTTTGGGCCGCCGTTTTGCGAGTTCGAGTCACCACCGTGCGCCGCCATGACCTCCCGTCGCCATGCGCCACCCGTTCGAGCCATTTTCGCCGCCATTCCAAGCCCCAAGAGCAAGAATAGCCCCCACCAGTTCTGTTTGCTGCTATCCGCCATTCGTCGTCGTCCCGTGTCGTTTCCTGATCGAGCCACGCATAGCCCTCGCCGCCGCCGTCGTTCTCGTGTCTTCGAAATCGTTACCGGGTGAGTTTTCTCCCTAAGCCCTTGATTAGTATGTTAAACTTGATTAGGATGAGATTAGATTAGGCTAAGTATGCTTAGTACTAATTAATTAGGGATTAGTTGATAGGTTATCGTGATAGGTGATAAGTGGACTTGATAGGTTATCAAGAAAGACGATAGGCTATCAAGAGTTTAGCGATAGGCTATAGAGAGTTTGGTGATAAGCTATCAAGGTTTTAGTGATAAGCTATTGATTTATTCTATCTATATTATTGTTGTGATACTAATTTATGATTGTGTTATGCTTGAATCATAATACCTGCATTGGGAATTGCCGTATAGATTGGCTTGTATAGCTAAATAGATTGAACGGTTGTTTTCAAGAAAATAAGTGTGGACGCCTAAATTAGTAAACCCCAAGTTGTCGGGTTCATATGTATATTTTTATGAGTTAAGTAGGGCAAGAATGTTTGGATAGGGAAGTATGCTAAGCTTGAGGATTTAATTATGCATATGTGATCACGTGTGTTTTATTTACTGCATTTTGGCATGAGAGTTGCATTACTTTGAGAATTGCCTGGATAAGCCGGAAGACCCCTGTGGGAAGACGGGCGTGCCCTCGATCGGCCGTAATTGATCAAATGGATAATTGCCCGAATAAGCTGGAAGACCCTCGTAGGAAGATGAGCGTGCCCTCGATTGGCCGTAATCGATGGAATAATGCCCGGTTGAGCCGAAATACCCCCGTATGAAGATGGACGTGCCCTCGATCGCCGTAATTGATCGAATGGATAAATATCCACTTGAGTCGGAAGACACCCGTGTGAGGACGGCGTGCCTGAGTGGCCGTGATAATTGGAACACGCTTGAGTGCACTGTGTATGGGAATGTTAATAGTGTTCTGACTATGTTGTTTACTTATTGCATTATGTTACATATGGCAAGTTATAACGCGTAGAGCATGTGTGAAGGCAAGGTAAGGTTGCCTATGAATGTGTGATGGCTCGTTTGTGAGTACCGTACTGTATTGCATGTATTAGGTGCATCCGAGCTGAGTTGGCCTGCTAATCAAGGTTTAGGTCGTTAACTCGCTGAGATTTATCTCATTATTGTTGTTGTTCAATTATTTTCAGACCCCTGCGTATGAGTCGACCACCCATGCTTAAGTGTTTTGGTGTGCCCATGGACATAGGTACAATAGTGGTAGAGTATTCGGTGGGACGGGGTAGGTGGTATCAGAAGCATTCGATAACCGTCTGGGTTGATGAGGGGTTAGAGATGTGGAAGCCGCACGAGTTTTTGGCCTAGTTCATTAAGGAGGGGAATAGATTGTATGGTCCGATTAGAGGTTTTGACGGACCCCCTGCTGGTGGCATTGGAGAGGAGGTTTGGGATCCTATGGATCTCGACCTTCCGGAAGGAGCTATTTTTGATTAGGAGATCGTGGACCCGTATGGCTCGAAATTCGAGGCAGAAGAAGTGGAGTCCGACTCGAAGCCTCCTCCCGGTTATGGTCAGCTGTGGTGATAGGCACTGTATGCTTATCTTTTTGGGCTGCCTTTTTGTGTAGTGAAGTTAGGTTAACCCGACCACCCCACCCCTTTTTGTATGTGTGGTCTGCTAGGAAGCGGCCTTATGATAGGCTTGTATATGTTGTAATCTTCTCAGGATTAATAGTGAATAAATAAAACGAGCTTTTGCTATTTGCTGATTGCTGGTTTCTAGTTTCCTTGTGTCTATCCCTACTGTATGTTTGTCTAGGGAAGTGAATCGTTTCTGCATGTGCTTAATTGAAAGATAAAAATAAATGGGTCGGTGACGTGTCCTGGGACGTCGCAACTTAATGGCCGAGGCGGGATGTGGCGTGCCCGATGGGTGCGGGGCATGACAATAGCAGAGTTAGCCCGGTCCGACCTGCCCATTGCTTAAGTTCACTTACCGCCATTATCGGACCCTGAATCATTGACCCTGAAATCTGAGATTCTCAAGTATGGTACCATGGCATTTGAGAATAACCGGTTCTAAAGCTATTCCGATGTTAGTGTGAGATTAAAAGGCTTGATCCATCCGATCACTATTTGGTCCACTCATCAACTAAGAGCACATCAATGCTCATATATGTGAAGAAGTACCTAAAGATTCCAATCTAATTACGGGGATATATCCTATCAATTTGCTTTTAACACCTGTTGCCCGCATTAATTCTTCAACTTATATGACCAGAATTTTTTAGAAGCCATACAGATTTGTGATCATGTTCCATTTATGTGAGCTATTGCAGAAGTGCTATTACTGTTTGCAAGAAACCTGAACAAACTCGCGAAAAGTCTTTCCTCAGGTACCCCTTCTTTATAACTTGTCTTCTACCGTGTGATCTTTACTCAGGCCATAAAGTTGTTGAGCGCTTCATTGTACTCCAAAACGGTTCTCACAGACATATTCAACGGGGTTCTCACAGACTGATTGAGCGGGGGAAGACCTCAGTGAAAATCTATTCATCAACTTTAGAAACTCTTCGTTCGTATTGGCTTGCTGGGGTAGTTTATTCCTGCTATTTTGTAAGATGCTGATGAAGCTATTCAATCCGCGATGTGAAGTTAGTCTCTAATTATATATTAGCTTACTAAGAAATCAGTGCCTGAGTGATGATAGTTCTGTGGTACTACAGCGTCTAAGATGTAGGTTGCTTTTGATGTACACATGCTTGTAATGTTGGATGAATGTGTTTTATGTGAATTGATCCGTCTGGTAGAAGAAATCGATAGATTTATTATGAACTGACATAGAGACAACGATGGTATTCTACCGAGGTGCCATAGAGTAAGCAAGAAGAATTAAGCGGTCTAAACGTTGACCTTTATTTTATTTTTTCATAATGTGAAGGGAAGCTATATATACCTTGCTTGCGAGATCGGCATGTCCTTCCTCGTCCAAAATCTGACTCCTTCACAATGACTTTTGAATAACTGTTTACCTCCTTTTAAACTTTGTTAGGTTGTTTAGCCTTTGCCATAGATAAAATAGATAATTGTAATGAAACCCGATCCGATTACAGGATGAAGATAAAGTTAGTTGAACCGAATCTGTTAGGAAACAAAATCCAAAAAAATTCTATTTGGATTAGAATTTCTCTTGAACGGGAGATGGACCTAGATATGTTGAGATTTGTTTTCCTTTTGAAGATAACTCGTCCTATGAATGGGAAAAATAGGAAAACAATCGTCCAAGATTTGACCGAATATCCGAGAATCGGACTTGTCGCCAAAACCGGGGGCGTCAACTTTTTACGTAGATGTTTTGTTCGTGAAACTCCTGCACATCTACTTATCCAACAAAAGAGACAAATCTTTTGGGTATTTCTTGATTTTCTCTTGGTTTCCATGGACACCGCCTCACGCTTATAGTTTTTTGTTGGTCCGGTACGATCGACATGGATCAAAGCTTTATGCGTTTGGTAACTCCGGTGCTCGCAAGGCCTAGCACGAGGCATAAGAACCCGGAGATATTTTTTTTTTATGGGATTTCAAAAGCTGCAATCTCGCAAGTGTTACGAATAGCAAAAAATATATAGCAATCGTGGAGGGATCCAGCTCTAATCTTATTCTTGACATTTTACCGTTATACTGTCACACTATCATGCTAGCGAGATCTTTTTTAGACATGCTCGGACAAGGGTAGATACATAGAAAATACGATCTGGCCGATTCTTAGATTTTTCTATAAATTGTTGTGCTAGAGCAAAAATTTAGGGATGACCTTCCACCAAATGGTCTCCTTTGCTGGTGGAGCATATGTCCAGTTTCATGAGTCCCTCACCCCTAGCATCACAAGCTCACACTTTTCATAGTGATGTCCCAATCAGTGTGTGTTGAAAAACGAGGGTATATGGAAGTAACATGGTCCGCCCATGTAGGGTATCCCACCCTTGACCAAAGGAATAACTACCAAAGGCAATTACTCTTTTGAAACGTGATAAAGGATCACGTTTCAAGTGTCGTTCATTCTTAGTTAAGAATACTGATGTCATTCTTCCTCAGTTTATTCAATAGAGAGAAAAAATAGAAGAACGAACCAATGACGAATTACGACTCCACTTTCGAATGTGATATCTGGACGAACGATCTCTCGAGGGACTGCAACGGTAATATTTAATTTGTGGAAAATGAGGTATGTCCGTTCTGTGATATACTTATCCGATCAGTGACTCAAGTAAGTTTTTGGGCTTGTTAATTCCGTGTAATTCCGCTACGTATGTAATGGGATTGGTTCCCTTCATTGGTATCAGAGCATATGTTCTTGTTTCCTGATTGATTATGAAGTTTTGTTCTCGAATTAACGCGAAAAACACTATTTTCGACCGTACTATTCATCGACGTTTGTTTTTGTTCTGTTCATAAAAAATGAATTTAGAACATATCATTGGAATGGGCTCGGCGAGACAAAGATTTGGAGTGGTCACCCGTCGCGAGACGACGCCGGGAGTGCCCGCACGCGCCACGGTGGTACCGGGCCTTCGGAACAGAGGCGAAACTTCGCCTTTAAGCGTGTTTTACTTCGGTCAAAACTGATTATAAAAAGGTGCGTGTTGTACGAATCTCATCAGCACAAACACGAAAATCAGCCTGAGTCTCAAAAAAGGGGGGTGTCATGCAAATCTCATCAGCCTGAGCACAATGTGTTGCTTGAATCTCATCAAAGTAAACACAAAGAGAGATGTGTCGCACAAATCTCATCAGCGCGAAAGCAAAAGGGTTGCATCACATGAATCTCATCAATGTGAATACAAAAAAAAAGTTGTGTCATGCGAATCTCATCAACGTGAGCACAGAAGGGATGTGTTACATGAATCTCATAAACACAAAGGGGATGCTTCACGCGAATCTCATCAGTGTGAACACAAAAGGGATATGCCATGCGAATCTCATCAGCATGGACACATCAAGGTGTGCTGCACGAATCTCGTTAGTGCAAACACGGAAAAGGTATCATACGAATCTCATCAGTATGAACACCAAAGGGAATGTGTCGACCGAATTTCATTAGGGCGAACACAAGGGGGGTGTGTCGCACGAATCTCATCAGTGCAGACACGAAAATGGGAAGAGATGATAACCTGAATTAGCATAAATTTGTCAAATTAGGAAAGGGTTCAGAAAGCTTACCTAGATTCTCTGAATTTGAAGAAAGTCAAGGAATAGACGGGTTAACTGTATCACACCTACTTATTCACTTGAAATAGACTTTAGAATGATCATGTGCATAAAATCAATGTAAATACAACATCATATGCTAGCAAAACTCATTTGCTTGCTTGCATTACAAAGCTTTCACTAAGGGATTTCATCAATAAGGAAACCTATCTGATCCTTTTAATAATTTTGATCACATTGAATGAGAAACTTTCAGTCAAAAAGGAACTTTCACTCACTCTCTTGGAAAGACTTTTTTTTAAAAACCCGACCATTGATGCGGGTATAAGAATCACTCAGAACTGTCACCATCATGCTTGATAAGGGTCTAGGTGTTCTCGCAATCAGTATGACCAGACCAATCTGAGAGGTCTTTCCAAGGACTGTAATTCAGGCTCGGTCAAAGGTTTAACAAAGGTGACTCATGTTAGTCATTTGGCTTTGAATGAAATAATAACATCAACCTCATCAGGTTTACAAGTCAGAAAACCTGCAAAATGAGATAAAATGATCTTGCTCGCACTTCTCCGAGCAACATTTATAAACATTTAAAATCCTACGTTAACTAAAGTGCCCTAAATCTGAAGAGACTTTGGTAAGGGTTACAATGTAGGTTCGGATAGGCTTGGAAATGAAAGGCCTATTTATAGCAAAAGGGGGAATATCATGAGAAATTGGTGATTATCCATTCATGATGCTTTTTCCCTTGATTCTTGCTCTGGCAGATGTTTTGCAATTTTCTTCAGGAATGACTTCTGCTTGAGAAAAATTCTTGCGAACCATTTCAGCCGAGTCTCTTCCTTTCTCTCTTGAGATTTTTCATTTCTCGAGATTCTTCCTGAGAGACTCTTTTTTTGAGAGATTTTTTTTTTAGAGAGATCCTGCTTTTTTTCTTCTCTTTTTTTTTTCGAGAGAGAAGGAAAAGAACCTCGCTTGTTTGAAGGACTTTTTGTTCATTCGCCTCAATGAATTTTCTTTTGAGACAAATTTGCCCCAAGGCACATCATTCTCCATTCATCTGACATTTTTTGAAATGATTTTCATTCTTCACCATGAGAATGATCACCAATTGGGTTGTAAAAAAAAGAATCCACTGCTCAAATTGGGTAAGCAAGGGATTGACTACGTGGGTTATAGAAAGAAATGCTCTTCATCTTGTCTAAGGCACTTGAGCTGACACAGAATTTGCATGCAATAAATACACTCAAAGATTGATGCAAGTGAAAGCAAGAAAATTCTAACATTCGTTGAACCTTCTGAATATTGCCCCAATGTGGGGTTGTTTTTGACAGGGGTAAGAAATAAAATCTCCATTCAAATGGGCTAGCAAAGGATAACCTGTAGTGTTTGGATAGAGGAAATGAATGCCTCTCATCACTTTGGTCATCATACTTTTCGCGAGATAATCCTTTACCTTGTGAGCATAGAATCTTTTACTCTCAACTCGCTGGGGATTAACATACTGCGGAACATGTATAAGAATAGGCTTGCCTTTCGTCGTCCCGACGTTTCTCATTCAATATGACCATTTCATTGGATCACATAGATTGCCTGATTGAAATATTTCTCCCAATGAAGATTAGTAATACAGACAAAAAGTAATGCTCATGAAATTCAATCTCGATTATTCGAGATCAAAGAATGAATACAAATCAAGTGTAATCAAGCGCAAACTATGCAATGTCTGAGCATTTTTTGAAGCATGTAAAATGAAGCAATGACTTCATATGTTTGCCATTCAGATATGCAAGAGATCTCAAGGAATGGGGGGGGGGACTATGGATTGCCCTTGCATATGCAAGCTTGAAAGCTTAATCCTTAGATTGGGAAAAGACCTATTCCTGACTTTTGCCCCTACACAAAGAGAAAAGTGCATGAAGTAAGTCCGTGAGGACTTTGAGATGCTCTGGCTGTCCACTGGAGACGACTGTCATGTATGTCACATGCTCCTGCAAGAAGAAAAATCGAGTGTCATCTTGAAAATGGCATGAAACAGAGGAGACATACCCCCTTTTCCAAAGTTAGGGTTCACTGTCGTTTTGCCCCCACTTTCAGTCAGGATGGGTACAATGATATGTGATTGCCCCATATATGATGCGTTTCTCCACTTCACCTTGTAAGGAGGAAAAATAGAGGGTCATTTTTTCAAAAAATGATCAGGCCATGCTAGATATACTCTCTCTTGAGGTCGGGCCGTCTTGGATTTGTCCCACCTTTTGTCAGGATAGGCTATGTCGGGTAGTGTAATCCGAGATTGCCTCCGGGTATGTTCAGAGTTGGAAGTTTGACTTCCATCTTTGGTAGGCATATCATTCCTGTGCTTGATCCTGCACGAGAAAAGGGTGCATGAATGGAGTCCTAAAAAGTAGGCGAAGACCCAGGATAACCCGATCGTTCATTTGCTTTAGCGATATCAAATTAGGGTCATGTTTCTTATCTTGGCACCTGCAAGAAGGAAAACAAAATGTCATTTTTAGGACTGATCAAACTTGAGTAGAGAAATTCCCTTTTGAAATCGGGTGGCCTTGGATTGGCCCTGTTTCCCTCAATTGATGCTGCACGATCAAAGGATCGGTGGAGGGCAAAGTATAAATTTTCTTTGACTGACCGATAGCTTGACGCATGGGCTGGTATGGGATCGACCAGGGTCTCTAGCTTGATTATGAATTACAAGGCTCACTACTCATGCATGGACTGTCCGAGGATCAACCAAGCTAGCCTCTTAGTTTCTGGCCATGTACGGATGGCTAATGGTCAAAGATCCGTAATTACCAGGAATGGTATGATTGCCAGTCTTGAGTAAGAGCGTCACTAGGGGCACGGTAGAGACGGTAAGCCGCGAGTGAACATGGTCATGGCCATATCGCCAGTGAACTCTGATCAAGGTTTCGCCATAACTCAATTGAGTTAGTCAATTTGCTAATGCCATCAACAGCTGACATGACCCCTAGTTTTACTACCTATAAGGCAAAGCGGAGGAAATTTCATTTGGGTCGGTCAAGTTCGAAAAAAGAAACCTTACTGCTTGGTTCGTCTATCGAGCATCATCGGATGGGACCATGTTGGATTGTCGGTCAGGATCTTGCCCCTGAATAACCTGACTGATAAGACCCTCATGATCTCTTGCAATACTTAAGCTTGCCTCAGTCATGAATTCTCTGGACAATCCGCTGTTGGTTAGAATTGAAGTATCATAGTGGTCAATACGGCAACGTCACAAGGCAATCTATTCTCGACCCATTCTTGAGATCTCCTCCAGCCGAGGATGACTACATCCGTGCATTTCTCGCATTCCGACTAGATCAGGCCTGATGCCAATCAAACTCAGGTTGAACAATAGCTCAATTGCCTGGCATGGGAAATGATCATTGGCGAAGCACAGATCTGTCTTAACTAGTCGATGCATTGGGATCGGCCAGGAACTTCTCGCTTGATCGTGAGCTACGAGGCTCAAAACCTATATAGGGATTGTGCAGGATTGTTTGAGGATCAATCAAACTGGTGCATTGTTCGAGTTATGAATCTGTTCCATGCCCCCGGATTAATGCCAAGACATATGGTAGATGAGTCAGTAAGGCAAACGGGTTAAATAGCATGCAATTTTTTTTTTTGAAGATTTTCCTTGAAAAGCTTTTTATTTTCAAAAACCTCCGGACGAGAATTCTTGAGAAGCCCAACCCTCAGTGCTTACCATAGATGACAAATTTTTCAATCCTTGGTTATCGTCATCAGGTTGGTTTGGGGTACTTCGATAAGATTCAAAATGTGATGAAAAAATTCTGTAATTTTATTAATAGTGAATCAATAATTACATTTTATTGAAAGGGAAAACCTAAGATGTAATTGTTTCCTCAAAAGGAATACTTTGACTCCTTAAAAATAGACCCTAGTAAGTGAGAATGCAACCTAGACACCTAAACACCTAAAAAGGAGGAAAATATCCCACACATGGGATTGCATAAAACTAAGAGGGACATTGATTTGGGTCTACGCCCCACTTCTTCAATGATGAACTTTCCTGTCTTCTGATCTGGCTAATCGTCCTAGGTGTTCTAGGTAACACCACGAGGGATGGGACGGTGTTGCGAAGGCACTTCATCCTTGAACATGTCAGGATACTCTAATCGTATGCTCGGGACCACCAACATGTCCCGATCTCCGCCGCAATATCTCCGTGCACGAAACATGAGTTCAGCAGTTTCGATCATACCCTGGACCCGAAATCTCAGAGTGATGCATTCCTCGAGGGAGTGCCCTCTTGACCGCAATGGAAATCACAAAACTTGCCCAATTCGAAATTACGGGTATTCTCAAGCCATGGGAAGGCTTGTTGTCGCTGAAGCAACCCCTTCTTTAGGAGTATTGGCCATATGACAGACATTGCGGTAGGGAGTAGAGTAAATTCTTTTCCTTTCAGCACCAGGGGTTCGTCGCGGGGAAGTTCGTCTTGTCCACCAAAGTCTTCGACTATGTCACGGTCAAGCTGGTACTCGTGGAGTCGAATAGCACATTTCATGATATCAATCATTCAATCCATGATAGTAGTGAAGGCTTGCATCCTGTTTTGAAGTTCTTCAAGCTTTTCTTTTGTGGTGGTTACAACCTCAGCTTTGTCAGCCATTTTCTTGTCTTGGTTTGAGTATGTAAGGCTCTTGTGGGGGACTATGGTAAATTACCTACAAAAAACAAGGATTGAGATGAGTACAACCATTGAGAATAGTGAGCCGGTCCATGATGTCCTCTAGACTAAAAAAGAACAAAAGACAGAACCAAAGGACTGACCCAGACAATTTCCAATTTCGTCGGCTTTTTATGAAAAAATTCACATTAATTCGCAGAGTGATCGAAACGATGCAAAACATAGACGAACAACTTTGAGCTCGGGTTAGTTCCACACGGATCAATACAGTTTAATACTTCTTTCCAAAAATGTTGGTCAGAAAATTGATTCGTCCGATTTTTATTCTCAGTCCATTTGACCCATCGAAATTTCGATTCATGATCCAATACTTCACATCCCACTAATTCTCCAACTTTCAAGTATTTTTTTTTTTTTTGGAAGAAAAATGACTATGATGTTAAGTTCAAAATTTGATTGACACCTAACATGGACCGACAAGAAATAAATACAATATAAAGTTAGAGAACTTACTTTACCTTGAAAAACACAATGGTAATCACATGGACATGCACATGAATAGTGAGAGTTAACATCTATAGGCTTACGAAATGAAACCACGTAGGTGTGTAGATTGAAGCTAAGAGGTTGTAGCTCAACCACCCCACGTGATCTCGGCTAGTCGAGTAATGACCCGCGATTTGAAGGGTTACAAATCTATCTGTGTGGTTCACAGATGGGTAGCAAATCTCGACTTTGAAAGAAAATTCGGGACATAAGAAGTGCGACTCAAGTTACATGGTTGTAACTAGTGTTGCGCGGACTTTCATAGTTATGTGGGTTTAGCTAGATCATCCCTTCTTAGTACCGTCCTAAGTTGTGCCTGCCCAGGTCTGGCAGCGGGTTATTCGTGAGTGTGTGCAATGCGAATGTAATTACAACATGCACAACAGTTTATAGCAAAACACCGCTTCAATAATATACAGAAATTAAATTCCAAACTCCGAAGCCTGCAAAACAAGGGGTTAGCCACAACACTCCCTCCTTATAACTCCCGTCTGCAAAAACATTTAACACCTAAAAATTAGAGCCCAACCAAAGTTGCCAAACCAGGAAATTTTTTCATGAAACTTTTTTTAGGCCTAAGTCCACTTATGTTTTTTAGTCCCCAGCGGAGTCGCCAAGCTATCGTGACCTAAAAATCAGAAATTTCATATTAATGGATTATTAGGTTAATTAAATTAACTAAACTAACTCGGACTCTCCCAAGTCCTACCAAATCGTAACTTTGATTCAAGTAATTAATGTGCAAATGATTTTTTAATTATGGAGCCGCCACTAATCATTCTAGGTAGGTTGATTAGAAACCTAAATAAAGTATTGGGAGAAATACTTTATTTCTGCGAACCAGAGATTTTAAGTTCGGGAACTTGGTTACACTAATATTTCTATTAATGCCCTTTCAGTACCCATTTCATGAAAATTATCTGAGTTGGTAACTTTCGAGTATTCTGATTTAAAGCTCCACAAGTGTAAATATTTTTGGTTTTTTTATTTTAGGCAACAAATCAAAACACACCCAAAGATAATGCATGATCTTTTTTTTTTTTGAAAATGTTTTCCAATTCGAATTAGATAACGGAATGGATCGAGGAATCAAATCTAGTGGTTAAGATTAGATATCTCGATCCCCTGCCATCGAGACAAATCTCAAGGTCGAGATTAGTCCGAATTTACATGTTGTCGGTAGGAAATCACCCCCAATTTGAATCGGTTTTCTAATAACTAAAAAAAATGCATGATATTCAAATAATTCAAATTTGAAAGCAAAATATCCACGAATCAAGGTAAGATTATGTTTTTACCTAGTCGGAATATCTCGGTGGATATTGTCTTCGAACTTGAACGCACGGATCGGATCGGGATGGCTGGCTGACGATGTTGGAATACTCGTGGACTCGCGACTCAAGCTTGCACTCCGCTGACTAGCTCGGAGAAAAGTCTCATGAATCACGAACGGCGAAGGACTTTCGTAGCTGGGTTCTTGAGTCTATGACTCACGGTTTCTGCGAGTTCGGGACTAGACTGAAATCACTAGCGGTTGAACAGCAGCTTCAGTGTGGGCACGGTTGGCTCAACAAGATTGGTCCACTAATGATCAACAACAGCTCTCAAGACTCCCTTTTGCATGATATTGTCTTAAGAGGGTGATCTTTCAATGGATACCAAGCACCAATGATATCAAGACGTGGAAGAAAGCACTGACATAGGCTGATCTCCAGATAACACGTTTATTGTCCCACAAAGCTTCAGCCTGTATTAATCTCTTCGAGAAACTTGAACAAGTGAAGATTATGAGGGATCTTGTGCACGGTTGAGCAAGGACTGCTCGAGCTCGACTGGCAACTCCGATTCGTGGAGCAAGGAGTCGCCGGACGGTGGCTGGATAGTGCAATTCAGCGTTGAACGTACCAGCGTTGGAAAAATCTGCAAAAACAGAACTCTCCCACGTCGCAAAGGGACTAGTCTACGTAGCTGGGACGTGGTAGAGACGTCGGAGGATCTACTTGAAAATGTCGAGAACGCTGGACAACGGCATAGACTCACCTGATCACTGGACAAAGTCAAGGCAAGATGAAGCGATGGGGATTGCTGATTCGTCTTCTTCTTTGTGCACCACCGTGGACCAGGAAAGGAGAGTCAAATATTGAGAAAACTAGACTTTTCTTTTCTGATTTTCCATGGACATCCTCCTCTCCCTCTCTCTCTACCGTGTGTGAATTTCTATTTTTCTGAGCCTCTTTCTCTATTCCTAGGAGCCGTGATTATGAGAAATCGGAGAAGAACAATGTTGTACTACTCTGCTGAGGCTAAAAAAAAACTCACGATTCTCTCTAGGCTTCCTAAGCAGATCGTCCTCTCCCCCTTGAAATGAGCAAAGTCTACTTTTTATAGCAAACATCACTCACATTTCTTCGGAAAGCTTGAACCCGTGGAATCAATTACTGAAATTTGGCTTAAGATTGCCACCGAGAATTGGCTGTGAATTAGTGCAAGAAGGATTCCTTCTATGACCAGATTCATCCTTCCTTCTTTGCCTTACACAAACAGATGGAAGAGAATAATGAATGATCTTCAGACTCAATCAATTCTCTGTCCATTTCATTGTGCACATCCTTTCCGATGCTCTTTCCTTTTCTTGAAAAAGAATTCCCAAAGTGAAAGAAGTTATCTCTTGATTTTCGGGACTCCATTGAGTGATTGCCTTCTCTTCTGCTGAATCGTTTCTCATATATTATCCTCTTTGAATGCCAAAGTGGAATGTACAGAGAGAATAATCAACAATCTTTCCAATCTGTTTACTTTCCCCTTTTTTTATTTTTTTTCTTTTTCATTGCCGATCCCTTCCTTAAGGTGTGAAAGACGGGAGTCTGGACAAAATCTCCTTCCTCTTTTCACGTGATTGGAGCAATAAAAATAGCCCAACATTTCTCTCAATCCTTTTCATTTTAAGCCAGCTGCGCCCGTCGATTTTATTAACATGATATTTAGCACCACATATATGGACGAGAACACAAGCATGCATATCATTTGAGCATTTGAGTTCATCCGCAACTGCATGCAAAAATTCCTCCGAAGTTCCATTCATAGCCAAGAAAAAGATGTAGATGCAGTAGTAGCGAAGGATTGTTCGCGCTTCTCTATCACTCCATTTTTTTACCATATAACAACCTTATCATGAATATAAGACTCCATCATTAACCAAAATGACAAATTGGTTGCGGCTAGTTATCTTTTGTTGTGTCACGTGCGGCACCGAGATAAGTCCAAAGTCCTTCAAGCCGTAGTCACCAAAGGTTCTGCTAATGCCGGTGTCTCATCATTGGGCCTCCAAACCCTGTACAACCCTGGTTCATCATGCAAGCAAGATACCCTTCCTTTTTACCGCTTTATTCGCTCAGCTTCCTGGGGTAAGTTGGGCTTAAAATCGATGGTTAGCTGAAGAGGAAACAAATTGCCATCATCGGAAGAAGTAGCCTGAACAATTCTAGCGTGATAATTGCTCATCACCAACGATTCCTTGTTTGTGCAAATTTCAGCCGTGGGAGTATGACGATGCGGGCTTAATCCAACTCGTTCAGGGCTGTCCATCCAAGCTCATTCGTTGCCAGTCCAATTAAATGTAAATACAAATGCAATGCATGCAGAAAATTGATGCATATGAAACTACACTAAAATGATTTAAATATTTTTGGTTAGAGACCAAAGTTAGCCTCAAATTTTTATGCAAATTTTCCTAAATGAATTAGCCAAAATTTAGGTTTCAACAAATCTCTGGTGTTATTTCGGGTTGATTTAATTACGAGATGTGATATCTACTCACAGAGATCATTGCATAAGTGTGCATACAGTGACCCAAAGCATGGCGACACGAAAAGTGAGCTTGAAGCTTCTGGTCGACAAGAGAAACCGAACGGTGGTCTTTGCGGAGGCGGGCAAAGATTTTGTCAACTTCCTCTTCCACATCCTCGCATTGCCGGTCGGACAGGTGATCCAGCTCCTCACAAAAACTGGGAATACTGGGATGGTGGGCAGTTTAAGCAATCTCTACGGCAGCGTCGAGAAGCTGAACGATGTGTTCATCAAATCTTCCAAGAAGGATGTTCTCTTGAAACCCGAAGCACCCGACTTTCTCTCCGAAATCCCAAATCTGTTACCTGGGACTTCCTCCTCAGATTCAACACCCGGTACCTACTACCGGTGCTCTTCCCGTTTGAGCATGAACTGTTTGAACTATGCGGCTGAGGACCGTTCTGCGATGTGTCCTCAGTGCAGAAATCCCATGAACCAAACATTCACTCTCGTCAAATCGCCATCTGGTAACCCGACCTACTACGGGTGCTCCTACCGTGTGCACGATAACTGTTCGAACCATTTGGCTAAGGAAGGTTCTGCAATATGTCCTCAGTGCAGTTTTTCCATGAACCAACCAGTCACTATTGTCAAACCAGCAGCTGAATGGGACGGTAAGGCCGGTTTCGTGCTGAGGGAGGTGATGTACATGGTGACGGATGATCTGGAGGTAAAGCCCAACTCAATCCTTCCGGCCAACTTTGGCCCGCCAGCCCTGACGTGGACGCCGTGACTGATGTTTAATAATGTTTTAATATTTTAATTTTTTTTATTTCCGTTATTCTTTTCTTTCTTTTCCTTTTTGAAAGCATAGCAACACGAACTAAACAAAAAAAACATATGGCTTCTGAATCTATTGAAGCAAAGGGGGAAAACAATTCGAGATCACCCTTAAAAAATCCAACACAAAATCTTAATATATAAAGAGCATATAAATTCCATAATCAAGGGAAATGAGATATTTCAACAACTCCCTCTCACGTGCAAGCCGGGTAAGGAAGATCAACTCAAAAGCTTAAACTAATAGGCAGAGGAATATGAACTCCACTCAAGTGATATGTTTCAACAATCACGATAAATAATTTGAAAAGGTTCAGCAACTTATTGGTCATTATCCCTATACCAAGTGGTTAGATTGTTTTTTCCTGGATTTTAATTTGATCTTAAATCGATCTCACTTTTTTTAAGGGCATAGCTAGTAAAAGTCTTTGCGCTGTAGACCAGACATGTTTATTTAGATTCTTTGGGTATTTCTCGATTTCAAGATTTTTACTTGATTTCGAGTGGATTCAAGGGCCGAATATTTAGAGATCTTCTATGGGAGTTCAAAGACTTTTTCTTTGCTTGGATTGTCTTTCATTTTCTCTCTCACTCTGTTTTGAGAGTTTGTGAGTGTGAAAGATGTACTGCAGCTGATTTTGAGTGAATATGTACCTCTCAAGTATTATCGCGATTAATGAATGGAATCTTTATTTCGACCAAAAAAAAAAATATCCAGGTTAGATTTGAAATTTTGTGATGATCCGATGCGATCAACTTTGATCAAAGCTTTAGAGTGGTGACCGCATAATAGAACCAATGGTGGGTTTGGTAACTCTTGTGCCCGGAGGCCTAGTCCAAGCCTTGAGAGCTCGATTCGGCTGATTCTCGCACTTTTCTATAAAAATCGTATCGATATTGTGCTAGGGCAAAAATTCAGGCATGACCTTCCACCAAATGATCACCTTTGCTGGTGGAGCATACGTCACATGCTCACATTTTTCACACCGATGTCCCAATTAGTGTGCCCTGCACAGCCTCTTGAGTCTCTTTCCTGTAATTCGTTCCATTTTTGCTAGCACAAATAACTTCTCACTTTCTGGTAGAGGTTGTAAGGTGTATAGCGGCTCACGAGACTCGTTTTGGCCCTCTTAGGCCCGCCAAGCCCAGGGCATAAATGAATGGCCCGATTTATTTGTGAGAAAAATTGTTCAAAAAGTCGTAAATTTATTGCAATTTTGCCAATTGAGTGCTAAACATTTTTAGGTTTTACCAATTGACTCAATTTGGCCAATTTTGGCTAGAAATTACTGACGTGAATGCCGGCCGCCCTTCTTCCCTTCGACACCATCGACTAGCTCAGCAGATGTTCTGTTTTCCTTTACTTCGTTCTGTAGTGAAATTATGGATTAAAACTGGACTATTGGTACCCTTGATTCTCTGCACAGACCAAGTCCGAGCATGGCAACAACCAAGAAGATGAGTTTGAAGTTTCTTGCTGGGGTAGTTTATTCCTGCTACTTTGAAAGATGCTGATGAAGCTATTCAATCCGCGATGTGCAATTAGTCTCTTTATTAGCTTACTAAGAAATTAGTTTGCGAGTGATGATTGATGTGTGGTACTATGGTGTCTAAGACGTGGATTGCTTCTAATGTACATATGCTTGTAATGTTGGACGAATGTGTTTTATATGAATTGATCCGTCTGGCTCAAGAAATCGAGGGATTTACTATGAATTGACATATAGACAACGATGTTATTCTAGCGAGGTACCGTACAGTAAGCAAGAAGAACCGAGCGGTCTAAACTTCTACCCTTATTTTTTTTTTTCATAATGTGAAGGGGAGTTATATATACCTTGCTTGCGAGATCGGCATGTCCTTCCTCGTCCAAAATCTGACTCCTTCACAATGACTGTTAAGTAGTTGGCCTTCACCATAGACAAAACAGATAATGTGATTTCCAGCCTGGTTAACAGGGCAATTGGCCTACCAAGAACTCGATGAGAAGAGAAGAGAAGATAGGAGATGGGAACGAGTAGGAAGCAAACACATGATAATATTCTCAATCAGCCAAAGGGGGAGGTAACAAATTGGTAACTTATGGTGTATACTTACATTTTTTTTTTTTCGAAAGAAAGATTCTATTCATTAGTCAAGATAATATTCGAGAGGTACATAGAATACTTTAAACAGAAAGCAAATAACAAAGCATATTCTGCAACTAAAAGCACACTCTCATCCTCCAAGAATAGATCTGCCATCATCAAATTTCAGTGACCGATTCAGTGATGAGCACACACCAAGAACTCCAACAACTCCAACACCAGTTGCATTGGCTTGCGGTGCATGTTCAAGTTTGATGTCACATCACCATCGCTAAGTAACATCAACATCAGTATGTTGGAAGAGCACAGATTAAATATCTATAGGAAACTCACATATCTATATCTAGAACTAGAATGGGGGAGTAAAATTCTTGAATCTAAACCGCGAGAGGAGAGCCGCATAATCTCGGAGAGTTTATGGAGCCACATCATGAACATCATCAGCGGTGGTTGTCGACCGGACGAATGGCCAAACTGGTCTCCACATTCACCCAAGATCAGCTGTAGAAAATTATTCACACTCGCAAGCTCCCAGTACATAGTGGGAGAGAAAAGGAAAGATAACCCAAACAAAAAATAAAACTTGTAGCCAAGGACAGAAAGATAGAAAGGGTGGGGGATGGGGTGGGGGTGGGTGAGAGGGAGAGAGGGAGAGGGGGGAGGGAGACCTCTCTCTCCCTCAGATTGTGCAGGCTGCGGAAACCCTATGGTGTATACTTACATTGAATAGTGAGAAGCAAACCCTTTGATAAAATTGCAGACTTGGAACGACTCCTCATTAGTAACGTGCACGAACGTATATATTCGATCCATTCTTGAATTTGGACCGGTTTTCATTGTGACCAACCACTTCTAATCTCTCCAAGACGATAGCAACTGATAAGCACCCCCTTTGACTCTTCATCTGTTCCTGCCCTTTTTCACTTCCCTTCGTTTCTAAGCAATTTGACCCTTAATATGTGTAAACGCTGTTAAATTAGCTTGTACATAAGGTTTGTTAAACTGAATCTGTTAGGAAAATAAATAAATTCCAAAGATTGTATGTAGATTAGAATTTCTCTTTGGACGGGAGATGGACGTAGATATGTTGAGATTTGTTTACCTTTTGAAGATAACTTGTCCCATGAATGGGCATAAATATTTGAACGTGCGAAGAAACAATCATCCAAGATTTCATCGGATATCCAAGAATCGGACTTGTTGCCAAAACCGGGGACGTCTACTTTGGTCTTTAAAAGTCTTGCAAGTGGTCTCTTTCTTTTTCTGGCACAAACACAGAAGCAAAGGAACGCAAAGGAGCCCTTTCTTTGATCGCGCATAGGAGTTCGTCGATTTTGAGCGGTGAGTTTTTCATCCAGTTGAGTTTTCTTATTGCGTGTAATTTATGTTTGGTCAAAGAGTGTGTGATTGATTGTCGCTTTGCTCTGTTTATTTAGTGGATCATGAGTAAAACCGACGGAAGGCCGTTCATACCGAGCGAACCAGGTAAGTCTATATTGTTGTTTCGTGTTGATTTAATTACGAGATCCGATATTTTCCGCGTTATTGTGCAACCATCCTATCTACTCTACATAGATCATTGCACAAGTCTCATCCTCCTCTCTGCATACAGTGACCCAAAGAATGGCGATACGCAGAGTGAGCTTGAAGCTTCTGATCGACAAGAGAAACCGAACGGTGGTCTTTGCCGAGGCAGGCAAAGATTTCGTTGACTTCCTCTTCCAAATCCTCGCAGTGCCGGTCGGACAGGTGATCCAGCTCCTCACGAAAACCGGCAAAACTGGGATGGTGGGTAGTTTAGGCAATCTCTACGACAGCATCGAGAAGCTGGACGATGTGTTCATCGAATCTTCCAAGAAAGACATTCTCTTGAATCCCAAAGCACCTGCCTTTCTCTCCGAAATCCCATCTCTGTTGCCTGAGACTCCTCCGTCTTCAGATTCAAGGCCGAAAATCTACTACAGGTGCCTTCTCTCTTCGGGCAGTAGCACTTTGTTGCGTAGCACTGTGAACCGTATGTGTGGTCACTATGTTGCCGAGGAACCTTCTACAAATTGTCCCGCGTGCAAGCGTCCCATGACGCTTAAATGCGCTCTTATCAAATCCCCGGATGGTAACCCGGCTGCTGCTGCGGCATCAGCAGCTGAATTGGACGATGGTAAGGGCGGTTTCGTGCTAGGGAAGGTGATGTACATGGTGATGGATGATCTGGCGGTAAGGCCGATGTCGACTATTTCGAGCATTACTTTGCTCAACCAGTTCTGTCACGCCCCGACTTTCAGGCCCGCGACATCCCTACCAAATCGCCACGAGGTCACGAATGATAACGTCCCAGGCTCGTTATCGACCTAAACATAAAACACATGCGGAACGTGCCATCTCCTAAACAACAAGATTAGCGAGATAGTAAAGCGAGATAACACGGCAGACAATTTAGCAAAATACAATTCGATTCACAAATCAAAAATCAAAAGCAGAGGAGTTTTAACCCTACTGAGCTACAGTAAACACATACAACCCCATACTTCGGGGCGGCTCACTAGGACCTCAAAAGATTACACTACACGGTCACGGTCAGGTAAGGTTAAGATCTCATCTGCTCCCAAAAATCTCACAACACCCTCATCTAAGCATCCACGGGCTCCGTCACTTCGGACTTGAAAATGGTTCCCACAACGGGGTGAGAATAAATCTCAGTGAATCAAGCCTAATCTCGATTAGGACAGTGATTCGCCCCAGACAACAAGCATATAAAACATCCAAACAACCACATATAACCACGATATAATAACCAATCAAATGCAGGCTTATCAGCCATCAATCACACATGATGCAATACTCGACTCAACAGTCACATCTGACAACCACAGATAATGCATCACATCCACAGATATGCACAGGACACCACACAAGTCCATTTATTAATGATGATCCCACGCATTAAGCGTCAAGTGACGAGGATCCACGCGATTAGCATGATCGACTCTCACAAACAATGCGATCCCGCACTCTTCCGGCAGGACCGGGCTACGTTCCTTTTCCCTTCGGCAACGGCTACTACGAGAGGTGTCTCCAGTGCATCCAGCACGGCACCAACAAGTAGGCATCCCTGAACGGGGTGTCAGTCCCTCACAAGCTGCGACCGGCATCCGATAATCCCTTAAAACCGTACACACCATACGGGGCATGAATTATCGTGTTTCTGGCAAGTCGTACAATTCCATAAAAATGGTGTGGTGTGTACCTTGAGTACAAGACGAACTTGCCAGGAAAAACGCATCATCATTCCGTTATATGACCATACGATTCACACCCGACAATCAAACCATTTTATTCTCTTTGATTTAGGCCGGATGCTCACACAACGTGCTCAAAGACTCGGCCCACGGCCAATTTCATGATAAAATATGTCTTTAATATCGCACTCGGTCATATGCAAATGCAGGCTACTCACTATGCACTACAATCATAAATGACAATCAACTCACAACAGATCAGTCAATCAGTCAACCAGACATTTCAACGAGACGATCGGCTGAATAAAGCCCATTAATTAAACACGATTAAATTACTACAATTAGGCTGCATAAAGGTTCAATTTCGTGTAATGGTCTTATATTAGCCAAATTAATTTAATAAATATCAATTGCCCGCTCGTCTCTATTTTGTCGCTCACTCGCGAATAAAATCTATCAATCAATTTTATCAACTAAAATTAATCACAGAGAATCTAAATTTATCGACTAATTTAATCGATTGCGGCCATTTAACCTAAACCCAATTTCTAACTATACCGGCCCCGATCGTGCTACCTAAACACCCTATTAGACTAATTAAATAACACTAGACGTAATTCATGCCCTAATCAAGGTTTAGGGTCAACTCACTAAGTGAGTTAGCTCGGGCGGTCTCAACGGCGGCGCGACGACGGCGGCGGCGGCGGTTTCGGACGAGGCTCTCGGTTCTCGGCTTCAAAGGCCAAGGCAAGGCCGGGGAAGGGTCAAGGGTTCACCAGGGGGCTGAGGGGGTCCGTCGGGACCGGCTGAGGGCGGTGGAGGACGGCCGGAGGCGGCGGAACGGTGCGGCAACAGAACCGGCCGAAACAGGGGCAGCCGCGCGGCAGAACAGGGGAGGCGGTCCGAGGCCTAATCCGAGCTCCACAGGCCGCAATTGCTTCCGACAAGCTTCAGGGGTCAAGAGGGGAGTCCAAGGAGGTCGTCGGCGGTGGTGGTGGGCGGCGAAATTGCCGGATTTGGCTGGGCTTTCGGCAAACCCGAACCGGATCCAAAAACAGGGCACCGGCGGCTTCGGGGTGGCTCGCGGCGGCTCCGGTGGCTTTCCGGCGGTGCAGCTGGGTCCGAGGGATGCGCAAGGGGCTGGTGGACGCTGATGAAGTGGCGGGAGGTGGCGGTGGCGCCTCAGGCGGCCGAGGGACGGCCCGACAGCCTCGGGTGCAGGGGAGGCCAAAATAGAGCAAGGGGTCGCCGGGCTTCCTGTGGCCTTTCCGGCGGCTGACGACGGCGCCGGAGGGGTCGGTGGTGGCGGCAAGAGGTGGCTGGTCGACTGGGTGGTGGTGGCAGCGCACAAAATCGAAGGAAGAAGGAGGATGGTGGCTGGAGGGGGCTCGGCCGAAGTTGTCTGCTGGGGGGGTGTCCTGTGCGCGCGTGAGGAAGAGAGAGAGAGAGAGACGTGAGCAGATAAGAGAGCAGATGGAAAGGGATAGGCAGCCAATTAGGAGAGGGTTAGGTCAAATAAAATTAATGGGTTTTGACTTAAGCACATAAATAGGTTCAAGAAGGTTCAAGGGCATTTTGGGTATCCGAATTTTCGACGAAGGGTAATTTAGTCTAGTCTCGGGTCAATTCGGGTCAGGGTGAGGTTCAGTCGCGAAAAGATCAATTTCTTGCGCGCGACGACTGAACGATCGAAATTGAAATCGATCCGATCATCGGTTCGGAAATTCCCAAATATTGTCACTTAATTCCTCAAAATTCCAATATTTCATATAAACTAAAATTCAACCTCGAGAATTTTATTGAATTCCGAATTCTACAGACGCGAATTTCCAGGGTGTCACAACTCTCCCCACCTTAGGAAATTTCGTCCCCGAAATTAACTTACAACTGCAATCCTTCAAAAAGATCAGGATAACTGATCCTCATAACTTCTTCATTTTCCTACGTGGCTCCTTCAGTCCCATGATGTTGCCATGTTACTTTGACTAGCGAAATCGTCTTGTTTCGGAGCACTTGCTCTCTTCTATCCACAATTTTAACCGGTCGTTCCACATAAGACGCTCGCTCGTCCAACTCAATCTCTTCGTAGCTTAGCACGTGAGCGGGGTCGGGTTCGTATTTGCTCAATATCGAGACATAGAATACATTATGAACTTGAGCAAGCCTAGGCGGCAATGCAAGACGATATGCCAGATTCCCAATCCGTTCCAAGATCTTGAATGGTCCAACATATCTTGGACTCAATTTTCCTTTTTTACCAAAACGGGACGTTCCTCTCATGGGTGACACTTTTAGGAACACATGATCGCCCACTTGAAATTCCAAAGGCCTACGCCTCTTATCTGCGTAGCTTTTCTGACGACTCTGAGCTGTTCTGAGCCTATCTCTGATAATCTTGACGGCTTCCATAGACTGCTGCACCAACTCAGGACCAGTAATCTTTCTCTCGCCCACTGCATCCCAACAAACTGGCGTCCTGCATGGTCTACCATACAACGCTTCAAAAGGTGCCATCTTGATGCTCTGCTGGTAACTGTTGTTATAGGCAAACTCGACTAAATGTAATTGTTCCTCCCAACTACCCTTGAAATCCAGGACACAGGCTCTCAACATATCTTCGAGCGTCTGAATTGTCCTTTCAGACTGACCATCCGTCTGCGGATGATAAGCTGTGCTGAATTGCAGCTTCGTTCCCAGCGCAGTCTGCAGGCTTTTCCAAAATGTGGCAGTAAATTTTGGATCACGATCTGAAGTGATTGTCACTGGTACTCCATGCAGTCTCACGATGTGTCTCACATATAGTTCTGCATACCTGTCCAACGCAAAATCCTTTCTTACTGGAATGAAGTGCGCTGACTTCGTCAACCTGTCGACCACAACCCAAATTGAATCATGGCCTCTTTGACTCCTTGGTAACCCCATCACGAAGTCCATCGTGATATGCTCCCACTTCCATTCTGGGATCTCTAAAGGCTGCAACAATCCTCCAGGTTTACAGTGTTGCGCCTTGACCTGTTGACAAGTCAAACACTTAGCCACATACTTGGCTATATCAGCTTTCATACCATTCCACCAGTAGTGCTGTCTCAGATTCTGATACATCTTTGTACTACCCGGATGAATGCTGTAACTGCTACGGTGTGCTTCCGACAGAATCTCCTCTCTGAGACTATCATTTGTAGGCACACACAAACGTCCTCGAAACTTCAGTATCCCATCCTCTGCTACCTGAAAGTCAGCTCTTCGCTTGGTTGAGCTTTCTTGAATGATCTTCTGAATGGCGGGATCAGTTGATTGCAAGGCTTTTATCCTCACCTGCACTTCTGGTTCTATTCTCAATGTAGCTACTAGACTTGAGAGAGAACTTATCTCTAGCTTGAATTCTAAGTCTCTCACTTGTTCCAAAAGGTGCCATTCTTGGCCTAGTAATTGAGCAATCACTGATTTTCTACTCAGCGCATCTGCGACCTTGTTTGCCTTGCCCGGATGGTACAGAATCTCACAATCATAGTCCTTGAGCAGCTCCATCCATCGACGCTGCCTCATGTTCAACTCTTTCTGAGAGAACAGATACTTTAAACTCTAGTGATCGGTATATACCTGAAAACTTTCCCCAATTAGATAATGTCTCCAAATCTTTAAAGCAAACACGACCACGGCCAACTCCAAGTCATGTGTCGGATAGTTCAGCTCATGAGGTCTTAGTTGACGAGAAGCATACGCAACCACTCTTCCATGTTGCATCAGGACACAGCCTAAGCCTCTGAGTGAAGCGTCACTGTAGATCTCAAATCCTCCCGGGCCAGACGGTATTGTCAAAACAGGGGCCGTAGTCAGCCTTTGCTTAAGCTCTTGAAAACTATGCTCACATTTGTCTGTCCATTCAAACTTCACGTCCTTCTTCAACAGCTTGGTCAAAGGCGAGGCTATGGCAGAAAACCTTTCCACAAAACGCCGATAATAGCCTGCCAAACCTAAGAAGCTTCTTATCTCAGTCACTGTCGTCGGTCTCGGCCAATCTATGACCGCTTCTATCTTCGACGGATCCACTGCAATCCCGTCACCAGAAACCACGTGGCCTAAAAATGCCACACGAGCCAACCAAAATTCGCACTTACTAAACTTGGCATACAACTGTTGCCTTCTGAGGGTTTCCAAAACTATCCTCAGATGGTGTTCATGATCCTCTAGACTCCTAGAGTACACCAGGATGTCATCTATGAACACGATCACGAACTGATCCAAGAATTCCTTAAATACCCTATTCATCAAATCCATAAAAGCAGCAGGAGCATTCGTCAGACCAAACGGCATCACGGTGAACTCATAATGTCCATAACGCGTCCTGAATGCCGACTTCGGTATATCCTCCTTTCGAATTCTCAACTGATGGTATCCCGTTCGTAGATCAATCTTGGAGAATATCGATGCTCCCTGTAACTGGTCAAACAAGTCATCTATCCTTGGCAGAGAATACTTATTCTTGATTGTCACTTGATTTAGCTGTCTGTAATCTATACACAATCTCATCGATCCATCCTTTTTCTTGACAAATAAGATAGGCGCTCCCCAAGGTGATGCACTAGGGCGGATGAACCCTTTATCCAATAACTCCTGCATTTGCACCTTAAGTTCCTTAAGTTCAGATAATGCCATCCTATACGGCGCCTTCGAGATCGGCTCCGTCCCAGGAGCTAATTCTATCACAAACTCTATTTCCCTTTCCGGTGGCAATCCAGGCAACTCTTGAGGAAAGACGTCTGGGAATTCACATACTATGGCAATATCCTCCAACTTAGTTTCCTCAACAGACGTATCAACAACAGACGCCAAATAGCCTTGGTAACCACTCTCCAACAGACGAGTCGCCACAAGCGACGAAATCAATTTAGTCGAGGTTCCACCTCGATTACCCACAAACTCGAAACTAACCCCGTCCGATGGGTTAAATTGAATAACTTTACGATAACAATCCACCGTGGCTCTCTGTTTTGTTAGCCAATCCATACCCACAATCAGATCAAAATTGTACATCTCCAGTACAATCAGATCTATCTTACTTTCATGACCACCTACTACCAGTTTACAACCAGGACAGCCTACAGCAACTACTACGCTATCCTTTAAAGGTGTAGAGACCTTGAAAGCAACATCTAATGGCACCAAACTCAATCCAGACAACTTAACGAACTGAGCCGTAACAAATGAATGCGTAGCACCAGGGTCAAACAAAGCGTAAGCTATGCTGTTATGTAAAAGGACCGTACCTGTGACGGTCGGCGAATCCTTCGCCTCATCCCGGGTGACAGCAAACACCCTTCCTTACGCCAGCGGTCGATTCTGAAAATTCTGCGGCGCGGTTCCTCTCATCGGTCCTCCACACTGTGCCTGTGGCGGTCTGCCTTGCTGTCTCTGTGGGCAATCCTTCACTTGGTGACCATACTGGCCACATCCATAGCAGGCCCCACTTTTAAACGGGCACGGACCAGGTACATGCCTTTGGTGGCACAGGCGGCATACCTCACGCTAGCGGAAGAAGGGCTTACTGATTGCTCCCCTACGATTGGGTGGAATGTGCTGTTTGCCGCCAAACATTGGCCTCTTCCCTTGCTTCCTATCAACCCTGTTCGAAGGCATGAACCGCGATCCAGATGCGGCGGTCCTCTCAGCCAAGTCCTGTTCAACAATCTGTGCCCTCTCATAAAGATCGTCATAATCTTTGAGATTGAATGGTGCTAGTACCCTTTTGATCTCGGGCTTCATCCCATCTCTAAACCTTCTAGCCCTGTCCACAGGGTCCTCAATCAATCTCGGTGCATACTTCGACAATTCAGCAAACTTCGCCTCATATTGGTCGACTGTCATCTGATTCTGACGGAGGCGGAAGAACTCAGCCATCTTCTGCTCTTTGGTTGTATCTGAGAAATACTTGTTATTGAACGATCCCAAAAAGGCATTCCACTCCGGAACCGTACCTTCGGGAAATATCCTATCTCTGGTAGCTCTCCACCAGGTGCTGGCATTTCCTTCGAGTTGATACACAGCCAGGACAACCTTATCTTCATTCGAGCACCTCAGCAGGTCAAATGCTTTCTCCAATCCCTCGATCCACTTAGTGGCAGCTTCAGGATCTCCGCTCCCAGTGAACTTTGGTGGCTTCAGCTTGAGGAATTGCTCTACTAGCCTCTGAGTTCCACGTTCATCTACTACTACTCCAGCTAGAGCATTAACATGTGGGGGCTCAGCAGCGGCGACGGCAGCAGCATTTTGGTTCTTACTTGCTGCCCCATCAAATTTCCAATTGTACCCAAAGCTTGCATAACCTCAGCCATGGTCGGCTCCTGTCTGGCAGGTTCAGCGGTAGGGGGTGCTCTTCCAACTCCATCGATCTCATTGATTGGCCTCACAGGCCTCCTTCGAGGAGCACGGGGTGCTCTTCTACCACGTCCGCTCATTAACAGAGATGATGCGGAGTCCTGCTTACCCCAAAGCAAAACGTGGTCAGAAGGCGATCCCCAAAAGTTATCAAACAACTAACAATCACATACATAACGATAAAAGTCATACTAACTATCCCATATCCCATCGCTCCTTATTACTCCAGGCCAATGACCAGATGGATCAGGCTAACCATGCTCTGATACCCCCTTAGGGCGGGGATGTCACGCCCCGACTTTCAGGCCCGCGACATCCCTACCAAATCGCCACGAGGTCACGAATGATAACGTCCCAGGCTCGTTATCGACCTAAACATAAAACGCATGCGGAACGTGCCATCTCCTAAACAACAAGATTAGCGGGATAGTAAAGCAAGATAACACGGCAGACAATTCAGCAAAATACAATTCGATTCACAAATCAAAAGCAGAGAAGTTTTAACCCTACTAAGCTACAGTAAACACATATAACCCCATACTTCGGGGCGGCTCACTAGGACCTCAAAAGATTACACGGTCGGGTAAGGTTAAGATCTCATCTGCTCCCAAAAATCTCACAACACCCTCATCTAAGCATCCACGGGCTCCGTCACTTCGAACCTGAAAATGGTTCCCACAACGGGGTGAGAATAAATCTCAGTGAATCAAGCCTAATCTCGATTAGGACAGCGATTCGCCCCAGACAACAAGCATATAAAACATCCAAACAACCACATATAACCACGATATAATAACCAGTCAAATGCAGGCTTATCAGTCATCAATCACACATGATGCAATACTCGACTCAACAGTCACATCTGACAACCACAGATAATGCATCACATCCACAGATATGCACAGGACACCACACAAGTCCATTTATTAATGATGATCCCACGCATTAAGCGTCAAGTGACGAGGATCCACGCTATTAGCATGATCGACTCTCACAAACAATGCGATCCCGCACTTTTCCGGCAGGACCGGGCTACGTTCCTTTTCCCTTCGGCAACGGCTACTACGAGAGGTGTCTCCAGTGCATCCAGCACGGCACCAACAAGTAGGCATCCCTGAACGGGGCGTCGGTCCCTCACAAGCTGCGACCGGCATCCGATAATCCCTTAAAACCGTACACACCATACGGGGCATGAATTATCGTGCTTCTGGCAAGTCGTACAATTCCATAAAAATGGTGTGGTGTGTACCTTAAGTACAAGACGAACTTGCTAGGAAAAACCCATCATCATTCCGTTATATGACCATACGATTCACACCCGACAATCAAACCATTTTATTCTCTTTGATTTAGGCCGGATGCTCACACAACGTGCTCAAAGACTCGGCCCACGGCCAATTTCATGATAAAATATGTCTTTAATATCGCACTCGGTCATATGCAAATGCAGGCTACTCACTATGCACTGCAATCATAAATGACAATCAACTCACAACAGATCAGTCAATCAGTCAACCAGACATTTCAACGAGGCGATCGGCTGAATAAAGGCCATTAATTAAACACGATTAAATTACTCCAATTAGGCCGCATAAAGGTTCAATTTCGTGTAATGGTCTTATATTAGCCAAATTAATTTAATAAATATCAATTGCCCGCTCGTCTCTATTTTGTCGCTCACTCGCGAATAAAATCTATCAATCAATTTTATCAACTAAAATTAATCACAGAGAATCTAAATTTATCGACTAATTTAATCGATCGCTGCCATTTAACCTAAACCCAATTTCTAACTATACCGGCCCCGATCGTGCTACCTAAACACCCTATCAGACTAATTAAATAACACTAGACGTAATTCATGCCCTAATCAAGGTTTAGGGTCAACTCACTAAGTGAGTTAGCTCAGGCGGTCTCAACGGCGGCGACGGCGGTTTCCGGTGAGGCTCTCGGTTCTCGGCTTCAAAGGCCAAGGCAAGGCCGGGGAAGGGTCAAGGGTTCACCAGGGGGCTGAGGGGGTCCGTCGGGACCGGCTGAGGGCGACGGAGGGCGGCCGGAGGCGGCGGAACGGCGCGGCAACAGAACCGGCCGAAACAGGGGCAGCCGCGCGGCAGAACAGGGGAGGCGGTCCGAGGCCTAATCCGAGCTCCACAGGCCGCAATTGCTTCCGACAAGCTTTAGGGGTCAAGAGGGGAGTCCAAGGAGGTCGTCGGCGGTGGTGGTGGGCGGCGAAATCGCCGGATTTGGCTGGGCTTTCGGCAAACCCGAACCGGATCCAAAAACAGGGCACCGGCGGCTTCGGGGTGGCTCGCGGCGGCTCCGGTGGCTTTCCGGCGGTGCAGCTGGGTCCGAGGGATGCGCAAGGGGCTGGTGGACGCTGATGAAGTGGCGGGAGGTGGCGGTAGCGCCTCAGGCGGCCGAGGGACGGCCCGACAGCCTCGGGTGCAGGGGAGGCCGAAACAGAGCAGGGGGTCGCCGGGCTTCCTGTGGCCTTTCCGGCGGCTGACGACGGCGCCGGAGGGGTCGATGGTGGCGGCAGGAGGTGGCTGGTCGACTGGGTGGTGGTGGCGGCGCACAAAATCGAAGGAAGAAGGAGGATGGTGGCTGGAGGGGGCTCGGCCGAAGTTGTCTGCTGGGGGGGTGTCCTGTGCGCGCGTGAGGAAGAGAGAGAGAGAGAGACGTGAGCAGATAAGAGAGCAGATGGAAAGGGATGGGCAGCCAATTAGGAGAGGGTTAGGTCAAATAAAATTAATGGGTTTTGACTTAAGCACATAAATAGGTTCAAGAAGGTTCAAGGGCATTTTGGGTATCCGGATTTTCGACGGAGGGTAATTTAGTCTAGTCTCGGGTCAATTCGGGTCAGGGTGAGGTTCATTCGCGAAAAGATCAATTTCTTGCGCGCGACGACTGAACGATTGAAATTGAAATCGATCCGATCATCGGTTCGGAAATTCCCAAATATTGTCACTTAATTCCTCAAAATTCCAATATTTCATATAAACTAAAATTCAACCTCGAGAATTTTATTGAATTCCGAATTCTACAGACGCGAATTTCCAGGGTGTCACAAGTTCAATGTAACGGAGATTGGGCATCTTGAGGAGAAGGTGGTCAGCTTGGGAATGGACGAGGTAAGCCCGTGCAATTCCTTGCGATCACAATATGTCTTAGATTTTCGAAACGCAAACTTTATAACTCAACAATTTATGTTGAAAATTCATCTTAAGAGACGTACAAACTGTAAATAAATACTGATCGAAGTGTGTTATAGGCATTCTACCATAAGTATTCTCAGCTAATTACAGTAAGTATATATTCATTAAAATTTAAATTTGAGCTTCATTTAGAGATGCTTCTAGGGTAAACAAAGATTATGTTGGCATGTATTATAGGGCTTATAAAGTCCAATATAATTTGATCCAAAATGAAAGAAAGTAACTGTCCTTTTCAATTATTTGGTTTGTAACTTCGAAGGGTATAAAGTTGCTGAGGACTTCACTGCACTCCAAGAATGTTCTCACTGATGTCTTCCTCGGTGTGAAGCGAGAGAGGTCGTGATCAAGTGGAGGCCATAGAATATCAATTTGTCTTGATATATATATATATATATATATATAGAGAGAGAGAGAGAGAGAGAGAGAGAGAGAGAGAGAGATTTTCTTATTTTGTGACTGAGGTTATGCAAGACTTTTAGTGCGGATTGAAATTCTTGTTTTTTTTTTTTCGTGGAAATATTGAGATGCTTATCATCTCTCTTTATGATATGATAGCGTCGGTTTGGTAAAAACAATGATGTGAACATGCCGAAGAAAGAATTCTCATAGCCGATAATGAATGCTCAAGCATATGTTGTAATTGTGGAACAAATGTAGACACTTCGTATGTAAAACTAACGATGTCCCTGATAAGTTAGCACCTATGAGCCATGGTCTGGTCCACCTGAGTGCCAACTCTCGATCCATGATAAGTTGTCCTCGAAGCTCCAATGCATAAGCTCAGACATAAAAGGGAAAAAGACAGTAGCTCGGCTCGTCGCCTATTTCGAGATCGGCTCAATTATTTTCGAGCTCAAGTGGAGTTTGAGTAAATCCAATAGCCTATTGGTTTGATTTTGAGCCTAAAGATACTTGACTCAGTCGGCTCACGAGCCTAATCGAGCATTTTTTTTTTTTTGTATATGTTGGAGCATGGGTCTTATGGTGTGCTGCCCATGCGGGCAACCACTACCCACCCCACTCGTGATAACTGTAAGACAGTTATCCTCTTTCAGTTAGTTATTTGGCTTGGACAGGGCATTTAGTACATGTCGCTATTCTTGGATCCAGAGGGGAATACATTCGATGGAATAATTTTTTGGATGTATTACCGCATCCCGAAGGGTTAGGACCACTTTTTACAGGTCAGTGGAATCTTTATGCCCAAAACCCCGATTCAAATAGTCATTTATTTGGTACCTCCCAAGGATCAGGAACTGCCATTCTAACCCTTCTAGGGGGATTCCATCCACAAACCCCAAGTTTATGGTTGACTGGTGATAACTGTAAGACAGTTATCCTCTTTCAGTTTGAAACGTTATGACGTTTCAATTATCAAAAAGAAAAGAGAACTTCGTCAGTTTCTCTCACTTTTACTTCTATCGTTTTCAAGAGAATAGTAAAACGAACGTACGCCTCTCTCTTCTCAATTCTTCGACGTGCGACTGTAACGAGGAATCTCGAAACTACAAAGGCGACTCTTAGTCTAAGAACAATAAGGTACGCTCTGAATTCCGTGATGTATTCTTCAATCGGTGTTTCAAATATCATGGGCATGTTCTTCCGCTGCGATTGCTTAGGAATTAGTTTCCTTCATTGGTAACTTGAATGACTGATCGGAGAAGTACATCACAGAACGAACACACCTCGGTTTTTCACAGATTAAATGTCCACAATGCATCGAGAGAGTCCAATCGTCAGTTTGACGTTCGGGAGAGATTCATCGTCAATTTCTTCATTATTCTCCATTTTTCTCTTTGTACAGTAAACGTCTGAAGCGACAACCAATTGACAGAATGAAGAAACGTGATTCTTTCACGTTCAAAAAATGATAACTGCCTTTAGCAGTTATCCATGTGGATAAAGGGGTGTGGTAGCCTACAAGGTTCATATCAACAAAAAAATGATACCATAATACGTATTTCATATTCTTTTCGTACACCCCATAAAATCCAACATCTCCCACTCGCCCATGATGGGCTATCCATAACTCTCTCTTCTTTGCAAGGTTCATATTAACAAATAATCTGTGTGACCAGCATACTATCAGAGCTCGTTGCCATACATCCATTGTGAGTATATAGCAGCTCTAATGAGTTCGTTGCCACACATCTGTTAGGAATATATAGCAGCTCAAATTGGGTACATTAACTCAGAGTAAATTCAGTATGCAGTACCCTAGATCAATCAGTCACATTTACATCATATCTCTCTTGATCTCTTTAAGCATTTCGTATGCATTGTATTCACAATTACGATTAAACTCAAATAATCATAATTGGTCGACCTATGAACACAAAGATAGAATGTGACATCAAAACAAATTAATCTTCCTCTTCCCTTAAACCTCTCAATCTCAGTTCAGCTTGCTTTTCTAGAAATGTCCCATTAGATCGAATCAATTTCATGACCATTGGCAACATCCTAAGATAGCGAACGTTGAATAGAAATCTTGAGAATAAGTAAGAGTCGTGAGGGGACTTATTTGAGGAACTTTTATCCTCAAGAGTCTCACACAGCTTAAAAATTGAGATCAAAACTTTCGCCTATTCTTATTGGTCGTCTCATGCATATATAATATGAAATATGTATTATGGTATTCTCTCCTTTCTCATGGAGCGCATGTCTTTTCACTTAATACCGTACAAATAATAGTTTAGACATACTCAATGTCTAACTTGAGTTCACAAATCTACTTTCTTGAAAGAATTCATCAGAACTCACATCTGGCATTAAAGACAGATAAAGCGAAATATGTGGACTATTTCACTTTCGGACATAATAAATAATATGTCCTCATCTTAACACTTTGTTAAGGCGACATCTATACTTTAAGCTCGAGCTCTCAATTATCATCTAGATAATGAGCTTAAAATTATCTTATCTCTATTTATCACACAGTAAATAGAGGCGATTACCCGTGTGAGTGGTTAATCTCTTATCTGTCCGACATACCTTCTCAACATAATGCACTAAGCATTAATATGCATAAATATTGAAAAACTCAAGCATTAATAATAATGGAACATACCATTAACCGTGAACTTTGGAAAAAATAAATATCTAGTACTTCAACTTCTACGCAGTCCTAGAGATTTCAATATATGGAACTAATCCCTTTGTCAACACATGACCAAGGAAAACATATCTAGGAATTGACTTCGTCATACGATCTGCTATCATTCTATATGTAGATATGTACTGTACGTTCACATCTTTTTGTGCAACCATGTCTTTCACAAAATCATACTTCGTGTCTATATGTTTGGTCTTGCAGTGGATCCTTAGTGTAAGCTCTTGTTGCTTGGCTATCACAATGAACCAATAATTGAACCTATATCATCCTTAGCAACACCTCATTGATCCAAACATATCTTAAGACAAACACCCTCTCGAACTGCTCCTGATAATGCCACATATTCGGTTTTGATTACGGATAAGCCTATACACGTTTGCTTCTTACTACTCTATGATATGGCGCCATTGTTAAGTAAGAATATAAACCCAAAGGTAGAATTTCTCTCATCTAAACGTCCTACTCAGTCAATATCAGTATAGCCTTCAAGGCGCAGATCTCTATCTTGATAACTCAGCGAATAATCAGCAGTACCATTTAGATACCTTAGGATTCTATTGACGGCAGTCCAAAGTACTTGACTTGGATTGGATTAATATCTACTTACCATTCTAACTACATAACAAATATCAGGTCTTGTTCACACCATAGCGTACATTAAGTTTTCAACAGCACTAGCATATGGAACACTTTCCATTCGTTCCTTTTCTTGTGGAGTCTCAGGACACATTCTATGGCTCAATCCTTCACTTCTTGCAATAGGAGAATATTTGGGTTTACAGTCTCGCATACGAAATCATTCAAGGACTTTATCTATATAAGTCTCTTGTGAAAGAGATCACAATCTCTTTGAACAATATCTTGAAATCTTAACTCCAAGAATATATGCAGATTTACCCATATATTTTATCTCAAAATTAGAACATAATCAATTCTTGACTGTATTAACAAACTCCATATTGCTCCCAGCAATTAATATATCATCAACATATAATGATGCGATCACAAATTGATCTTTGGATGTTTTGATATATACGCAATGATTTTCATCAATCATTAAAAAATCATATGCCACTATGGCATTACGAAAAAGTATATACCATTGTCTCGAAGACTGCTTAAGGCCATATATCGATCTCAAAAGTCGACGTACTTTTTGTTCTTGGCTTTTTGTAACAAACCCAACGGGTTGTTCCATATGAATTTCTTCTTTTAATTCTCTATTGAGAACTGCAGTCTTTACATCCATTTGACGTAATTCAAGATCCATGCTAATCACTATTGCTAGAACAATGCGAATTGAGGTAAATCTCACTATAGGAGAAAAAACCTCTTCATAATCAATTCATTCTCGTTGATTATACCTTTTCACCACAAGATAAGCCTAATATCTCTCAATTGAGCCATCAGCCTTACGCTTTATTTTGAGAACCCACTTGTTCCTAATGGCTTTGCGTCTGTTCGGAAGATCAACCAATTCCCAAACTTGGTTTGATCTCGTTGACTCTATCTCTTCTTCCATTGCTTGTATCTAGTTTTCCTTATCAAGGCAAGTTGGAGCCTCATTTACATTCCTTGGCTCATCCTCTTCTTGTGGAGCGACCATGAAGCTTTACCTTCAATGTTTAAATGTTGACAAGTCGACGGAGAACGCTTTTGCGACTTGTTCGCCAAATTAGAGATTGTACACTTAGTACATCAAGCTCCATTATGCTCCCACTCGGCGACTTGTTCGCCGTATTGGAGATCATACACTTAGTACATCATTCTCCATTATGCTCCCACTCGGATTAGATAACGATGGCATCTTCTCTTTAAGTGGTTGCAATTGAGACTAGTTCGAAACAAATTCTCCACTTCTCACATTGCTCCCACTTGGATGAGATGCCTCAGTAAAATTATTATCACTATCCAAGATTTCAAATAGAGAATAGTTTTCACATATCTCGCACTTTTTTGGAAATTCATTCACTAAGAATGTGACATCTCGTGATTCAAATTCAGTTACACTTCCACTTTCTTGCTCACCTATAAGCACATACCCTTTTGAGTGCTCTCAATATCTCATGAAGATACTCCTTTTGAATCTAGGGCCCAATTTTTCATACCTGTGGGAAGACTTGTGTGTATAGGCAGCACATCTCCAAGGTCTAAGAAAACTCAAATCTTATTTTCGACCTATCCATAACTTATATGGAGTGGAAGTAACTGATTTAGAAGGCACACGATTAAGTATCTAGACAGCAATCAACAAAACTTCACCCCAACAGATGATAGGCAAATTAGCCTGTGCCATTATCGACCTAACCATTTCCATTAGGGTTCTGTTTCTTCTCTCTCTGCAACTCCATTCTGTTGAGAAGTTGTTGGAATAGTCAACTATCTTTCTATTCCTTTTTCATCACATAAACATTTGAACTGATCAGATAGATTTTCTCGACCTCGATCGGATCTCAATGCTTTTATTTTCTTGTCCAATTGATTTTTTACTAAGGTCATAAACTTCTTAAAGCAACATAATGCTTCAGATTTGTGAGAATTCAAATAGACATATCCGAATCGAGTATAATCTTCTATAAATGTGATGAAATAAATAGCCCCATGCCTTGCTCTCACATTCATTGAACCACATATGTTCGAATGGATCAACTGCAAAGGAAACTCAGCTCTTATTCCTTTTCCAAATGGTTTCCTCGTTATTTTTCCCGCTAGGCAATGCTTACAAATAGGCAAATTGATTTTTTCAATATTGCCTAATAAGCCCTCTTTGGCTTATCTAAACATCCGTTGTTGGTCAATATGACCCAGCCTAGCATGCCATATATTCACATCATCATAGTAGAATCAAACAATGTAAATAGGGAATAACAAGCATTCACATTATTGTACTCAACTATCAACACAATAAAACCATCTAGAAAGTATCCAGAACCATAATAACTTGTTCCCAAAGACAAGTCATCACCATCGTTATAAAAGTTCAAACTGAAACCAAGTTTAATCAATCCTAACACGGAAACAAAATTTCGTCGAGTTTTTGGAGCATATAACACATCATGTAGGAATAGGGAGCGACCACCACGCATATTCAATTAGCAGGTGCCAATCCCTTTAACTTCCACTCAGGAATTGTTTCCCACATTTGTCCACTTTGCTCCATGTGGAACTCATTGAAATTCCACGAAGGCATTTCTGTCCTTCGCTACATGGTTTGTGGCCCCTAAGTCTACAATCCACAAAAGGTGAGATTCAATTACGAAAACTTAACTGGGAGACATAAGCAACACTTTCAAGTGTACAAAGGGAATACTAATTTCTTTGACTCATCACAGTTGCGAGCAAAGTGACCTTTCTTGCCACAGTTAAAATATTTTACTTTTGAGATGTTTTTCTTGAAAGGACGCTTTCTTTTCTCATGTCGGTTAAACTTCGGTTTCTTCCCTGAAGAATCTATACACTTGCCCTTCCACTTCTCAAACCCACCTTGATGCTTACGCTTGGATCTTGAAGCCCCATGTGAGCTACAACCAACATAACAAATGTCGGTTTCTAGTTTAGCCGCCAAAAGGCGATCCACCTATAGTTCGAGACGGCACAAAGCATCCTCAAATGTCTTTACTTTTCATTGTGGATTAAGTGGATTGTCATATGCACCCAGCTATGAGGCAAATGACGGATTACTGCTTGCATTTGCTACTCATCAGTCAAAATGTGGCCTGCATCTTATTGTTCACTTATCATATTCAACATACGTCTCAAGTGTTGTTTCATATTCTGCCCATGAGCCATCATATAAATGTCAAACCATATAGCGATCTGTCTCTATTTGGTGACCGACGTCTAACCAAACTTGGCTTTTAATGCTTTCCATATGACTTTGGCATTCTCAAAATCGTTTAAACTCTTACATGATATCATTTTTCATTCTACTCATCAACGTAATGCGAGCAGTAGAGTTCTTCATTTTTCATGCAGCAAATGTCTCTTTATCCCTTCTATGTTGTGCAGTATTTCCATCTTCAGGTTCTTCCATAATTAGGTTATGAGCTTTTAGTGCTTCTTGCTTTTCTAGCACATACTGGATTCTCATATTTAATCTCATAATTCTTGCCGTTCAAAATTCTCTCATTTTTCAAGCTCAGCTACGATATTCTAAGAAGCTAACCATTGTATCTGAACACGAAGTTCTATAGACATGTATTCACGAACTATCAATGCCTAACATTTATACTTCTATTTTACACTAACTAATAATATTAATGAATAATTTCACATAAGGTCTCAGATTCGAAAGTTCACTAGGTTTCCAATCATCGTCTAAGGATCCTCGTTTGAAATTACAATTAATATAATCATTTATGTAAAATTGAGCTAATTAAAGCTACTAAAACTTTATAGAATGCCCCACTCGAATAAAATATCATAAATCAACAAGATCCTTTATATCTTGTAATCATAACATGGCATAACATGATTGAACTAATATACAAATAATTCATGTATCAAATCATACTCAAATTGCGAAATACAAGATATAAATAGTAAGCACATTTAATTTCATGCAAAGTATACTTAATATTGCATATAAGGGAAAAACAGTAAATCAATTGAATGGGTGAAATCGTATATTAATCAGCTAGGGGCAAACGTAAATTCTGGCGCAAATCAGGGGCCCAAAAGATAATGCACGCGTCATGGGAAAAATTGCCAAATCACCGCGTTGAAGGGGGCAAAATCATAATTTATTTTACCCTCAGGCATGTGCCCCTTGTTAAATTTTATTTCACCAATTGCGCCACCTCGAGCTGGAGGAGGACCGCCTTCTAGCGGCGAAGCCGCAAACTGACATCTATTTTGCTTATGCTAGCTCGTGTAGAGCTTCGCGCTCCAAGCGTCAGCGTCTTGGTGGATTCAAGAAGTGGAATAGCAAGGAAGCGAGCTCCTCAGGAAAGAAACCAAGGACCAATCAACAGGCAAAGGGAAAGCGTCCCTTCAAAGAGGAACATTTCAAAAGTGAAATGCTATAACTGTGGCAAGAAGGGTCATTATGCTCGCAATTGTGCTAAGCCCAAAAAGGTAGATATCCTTAGTACCCTTGTGAGTTCTACTTATGTGTCGAGCTCGGTTTTCTTGACTGAATCTAATCCTTTGTGGACTGTAGACTCGGGAGCCACCGACCATGTAGCGAAGGACAGAGGAGCCTTCATGGAGTTTCGACGGATTCCATGCGGAGCAAAGTGGATATATATCGGGAACAATTCCAAAGTGGAAGCAAAAGGAATTGGCACCTGTCAATTAAATATGCGTGGTGGATGCACTTTGTTCCTACATGATGTATTGTACGCTCTTGAGATTTTTCGAAATTTGGTGTCTATTTTAGTATTTGTCAAGTTTGGTTTTAATGTTAACTTTCATAACTATGGTATGGACTTGTCTCTAGGAATAAGTTATTATGGGTGTGGTTATTTTCTTGATGGTTTTGTTGTACTAGATGTTGACTATGATAATATTAATGTGAGTTATTTCCTTTTCACATCTGCTGATTCTTATGAGAATAATGTGAATGTATGGCATGCTAGGCTTGGTCACATTAGCCAATAGAGAATGAATAGATTAGCCAAAGATAGCTTATTGGGCGATATTGAAAAAGTCGATTTGCCTGTTTGTAAGCATTGCCTAGTAGGGAAAACTACGCGAAAACCATTTGGAAATGGTACAAGAGTTGAGTTTCCTTTGCAACTAATCCATACAGACATCTGTGGTCCAATGAATGTAAGAGCAAGACATAGTGCTGTTTATTTCATCACATTCATTGATGATTATACTCGATTTGGATATGTCTATTTGATTTCTCATAAATCAGAAGCATTGAGTTGCTTTAAGAAATTTATGACCTTAGTGGAAAATCAGTTAGACAAGAAAATAAAAGCATTGAGATCCGATCGAGGTCGAGAGTATCTGTCTGATCAGTTTAGTGATTTGTGTGATGAAAAGGCGATAAATAGACAGTTATCTATTCCATATACTCCTCAACAAAATGGAGTAGCTGAGAGAAGAAACAGAACCTTACTTGAAATGGTTAGATCTATGATAGCGCAAGCTAATTTACCAATCGCCTTTTGGGGCGATGCCTTGTTGACTGCTGCCTATGTACTTAACCGTATGCCTTCCAAATCAGTTGCTTCCACTCCTTATGAGTTATGGACAGGTTGAAAGCCCGATTTAGGTTTTCTTAAACCTTGGGGATGTGCTGCTTATACACACGAGTCTTCTCATAAGTATGAAAAATTGGGTCTAAGAGGCGAAAAGAGTATCTTCATAAGATACTCAGAACACTCGAAAGGGTATATGTTTATAGGTGAGCAAGATAGTGAGAGCGTGACTGAATTTGAATCACGAGATGTAACATTCTTAGAGAATGAATTTCCAAGGAAAGGCGAGATAGGTGAAAAATATTCTCTATATGAAACTATGGAAAGTGATAACGGCATGGTTACGGTATCTCTTCCGTGTGAAAGCAATATGAGAAGTGGGGAATTAGTTTCGGATCAGTCTTAATTGCAATCACTTGATGAGACACCGTCATTATCTAATCCGAGTGGGAGCATGATGGAGAATGAGGTACCAACCCATTAGGTTTGTTACTAAAGGGCAAGAACAAAAAGTATGTCGACTTTTGAGATCGATATATGACGTTAAGCAGTCTTCGAGACAATAGTATATACGCTTTCATAATGCCATAATAGCATATGAATTTGATATGGTCAATGAAGATAATTGTGTATATATAAAGAGATCCAAAGATCAATTTGTGATCCTGTCGTTATATGTTGATGATATACTGATTGCCAAAAGCAATATGGAGTTTGTCAATATAGTCAAAAGTTGACTGTCTTCCAATTTTGAAATGAAGGATATGGGTAAAGCTGCATACATTCTTGGAGTTAAGATTTCAAGAGACCATTTTAAAAGGTTGTTATCTCTTTCTCAAGAGACGTACATAAATAAAGTCCTTGGACGATTTCGTATGCAAGATTGTAGACCCATTGATACTCATATTGCAAAAGGTGAAGGATTGAGCTGCAGAATATGTCCTAAAACTCCACATGAACAAAAGCAAATGAAAAACGTTCCATATGCCAGTGCTGTTGAAATCTGATGTACGTTATGATGTGTACTAGACCTGATATTTATTATGCAGTTGGACTGGTTAGTAGATACCAATCCAACCTAGGTCCGACACATTGGATTGCTGTTAAGAGAATCTTAAGGTGTCTGAAAGCAACTGCTGATTACTCAGTGACATATCAAGGAAGTGATATGCACCTTGAGGGCTATAATGATGCTGACTAGGGAGGAGATTTGGATGAGAGGAAATCCACTTTTGGAAATGTATTTTTACTGAATAATGGCGCCATATCGTGGAGTAATAAGAAGCAACAGTGTATAGCCTGGTCTACTATGGAAGCCGAGTTCGTAGCATTGTCAGCGGCAACACAAGAGGGTGTTTGGCTTAGAAGATTTTTGGATCATTTGGGTGTTGCTAGAGATGCTGCAAATCCTGTATCGATTTATTGTGATAGTAAGGCAGCAATAGCTTACACTAAGGATCCTATGTTCCACTGCAAGACCAAACATATAGACATTAAGTATAACTATGTCAAAGACATGGTAGCACGAAAGGATGTGAACGTACAGTATATATCTACGCATAGAATGTTAGCAGATCCTATGACGAAGCCGATTCCTAGAGATGTTTTTCTTAGTCATATAAAGACTCTAGGACTGCGTAGAGGTTAATGTACTGAATATTTGTATTTTCCCTAAAATGTTCACAGTTGATGATGTTGTTTATCAATATGGATGTCTATAAGTCTATTTGATATTTATGCAATGCTTGGTGCATTATATTGAGAAGGTATGTCGAACAGATGAGATATTAGTCCACTCACACGGGTAATCCCCTCTATTTACTGTGTGATTAGTAGAGATGAGACAATTTTAAGCTTATTATCTAGGTGATAATTGAGAGCTCAAGCTTAAAATACTAATGCCCCCTTAACTAAGTGTTAAGATGATGACATAATGTTTATAGTGTCCGCAGGTGCAGTTACCTACACATTTCACCTTACCTATCTTAATTGTCAGATGTGAGTTCTGAAAGATTTTTTTTTTAAAAGAGAGTAGATTTATGAACTCAAGTTAGACATTGGGTATGTCTGAACTATCATCTGTACGGTATTATTTGTATAGACATACGCTCCATAGGGAAGGAGAGAATACCGTAATACGTATTTCATACTACGTATGCATTATTCGACCAATATGAGTTGGTAAAAGTTTTGATCTTAACTTTTTAAGCCGTGTGAGACTCTTGAGAATAAGAGTTCCTCAATTAGTGCCCTTACGACTCTTACTTATTCTCAAAGTTTCTTTTCGGTGTTTGCTATTTTAAAGTGTTGCCAATGATCATGGATGATTCGATCTAATGGGACATTTCTATAAAAGCAAGCTGAATTGAAATCGAGAGGTTTTAAGAGAAGGGGAAGATCGATATATCTTTGACTCACATTATAGTTGGTATTCATTGACTGGTCAATTATGATTGTTTTGAACTTAATCATAATTGTGAATACCATATATGTTTAAAGAGATCAAGAGAGATGAAAGTGTGAATGATAGATCTAGGGTGCTGCACATTGGATCTACTCTAAATAGTCATGCCTAATTTGAGCTGCTATATAATCATAACAGATATATAGCAAAGAGATCTCAGAGTATGCTGGTCGCACAGACTATTTGTCAGTATGAACTTTGCAAAGAGGATAGAGTTATGTTTAGCCCTTCATGGGCGAATGAGAGTTGTCAGTCCTTCGTGGGCAAGTGGGAGCTGCTTGCCCTCCATGGGCAAGTGGGAGATGTTGGAGCATGGATCTTACGGTGTGCCGCCCATGCGGGCAACCACGACCCACCCCACTAGTGATAACTGTAAGACAGTTATCCTCTTTCAGTTTGAAACGTTATGACATTTCAATTATCAAAAAGAAAAGAGAACGTCGTCAGTTTCTCTCTCACTTTTACTTCTGTCGTTTTCAAGAGAACGGTAAAACGAACGTACGTCTCTCTCTTCTCAATTCTTCGACACGCGACTGTAGCGAGGAATCTCGAAACTGCAAAGGCGACTTTTAGTTCGTGAACAATAAGGTACGCTCCGAATTCCGTGACATACTCATCGATCGGTGTTTCAACTATCCTGGACATGTTCTTCCGCTGCGATTTATTTGGAATTAGTTTCCTTCAGCATAGCTTTTTTGTGTGTGTGTCTATTTTAGTGATAAATAACATTTAAGGTACTTATAATTATATTTGTTACTATATGATTGCACTTTCACCTTTTAATATATTTCTAAACACAAGCAAAAGAGGCGGAGTGTAAGTATTTCGAATAGAGCGAGAAAAAATCGAGTTTTTAGTTTTATAGACTTAAAAACAAGTCAAGATGATGTATCTCGAGTTTTGTGTTGAGTTGAGTTTCGATAGGTTAAAAAAGTACTTGATCTGAGTTTTGAGCTTCAAGTCGGGTTGAGCTCCAACCTGGCATCGCGTGTCAACTCGACTCGATTGCACCTCCTTCATACATCTAATCTTAACAAAAATATAGTGGTGCTCCATGCAACTCCCAATATGAGGTTGAATGTTGCTCTATTATGGAATGCCACTTGGCCATTTTATGTCCACGTGTGACATTTTCAATTATACCCATTGTTTAATCCAATTTTGGCGTTAGTTTGATTTTCTCTAATCTTCTATTGAATTAAAGTTTCTACATCTGATTTCCTAACAAGTGAAAATTTCAACTTTACCCGTCATATACCACTAAACTTTCTCTATAATATTTGAATAATTACATCTGAAACCATCATTAATATAATTTGATGCACAAATCCGGCATAATTATTCATGCCAACGACTCAAAATTAGTCATACCGGCATGTATAAAAGTTCGATCATGGTTTTTCTGATATTTATTTACACAAAATCTGTGGTGGGCTCTCTATTTTAAGAAAAATTAGTCAGACCGGCATGTACAAGAGTTCTCTACGGATAAAGAGGCGCGAAGTAATGATCATTGAAAAATAAAATGCTGGAAGATTTCAGTAGAATTGATTTACGACAATTTGCTCTTCCTATCTTTCCACAGTTTCATCTGCATGTCGATGAATCTCTTACTTTGAAGAGTCACGGAGTTTGATGGAATCTTTAATTTTCTGTAACCAAACAGCGGCCTGATTCACTTAGTGTTTCAGTGAATGGATTAGAAATGGCTTATTGGTACACTTGATTCTCTGCACAGACAAGACCGAGCATGGCAGCAACCAAGATAAGCTTGAAGATTGTTGTCGACAAGAGAAACCGGACCATGCTCTTTGCTGAAGCCGTTAAGGACTTCGTGGATTTCCTTTTCCATTGTCTGGCTTTGCCAATTGGAACTATCGCGTGTCTTCTCACTAGAGCAGGCGCGACCGGTGGCTTGGGCAATCTCTACACAAGCTACTGGTGCTGCATCCTCGGCCGAGGTACCCAGTTGGGATGGTGGTTATGCGAGAGCCGTCATCACGTACATGGTGATGGACGATCTGGTCGGAAAGTCCATGTCCACCATCCCTTGCATTACTCTCGTCAACAGGTTCAATGTGCAGGAAACTGGAGATCTTGGAGAGGAAGTGATAGGACTTTTGCCTAGACGAGGTAAGGTCCGCAAAATTGGCAACCTCTTGCGACTATCTCAACCACACTTGAAATTCAACAATGAAATCTGAGGGTTTTATTAAACTGGTGGTTGTTGATCGTTTCAAGTGTTAGGAAAAAGTTCGAAAGGGGAAAAGCAAAATCTAATTTTAAGGCGTAACGACACTCTCTTTGAGAAACTATTTGCCCCGCAACGTTGCTAATGGTTATCGGCAAAAATCTTCTAGAATACAACAAAGTCTCATACAAGAATATTATATAGTAATTCTAATATTTCTCCGAAAATTCTCAAAAAGAAATAATTAGAAAAGAAAGCTGTATCTCTTTGCAAAAACGAAAAATGAAAGTTATGATATTGAAGAAAAAAGAAAAAAAGACACCTAAAGTGTCAATAATTGTGTACGGCTCTCACTTTGGTGCCAATTTTTTTTTTTTATCATTTAAGTGCTAACTTTTTTTAAAAATAATTATTTGAGTGCCAACTCTGGTGAGCATCGCCAGAAATCTTATGTGGCGTTTACGTGGTTGGCCGGATGATCCTAGTCAGTAACAAAAAAAAAACCAAAAATTGATTAAAAAAATTCTACCTAATATTAAAAAAAGTAAAACAAGCTAAAATCTATAAAAAAAAAAAAAAAAAAATTTTAAAAAATAATAACAGTTAAAAAAAAATAGCTAAAATGCATCAGGACTTCAACATTTGTATCTGCAAAATATTAATGCAATCACCATTACTTTTATCTGCAAAAACATCAAATTTTACTCACTTATATGTGTACTGAAAAAATAAAAATAAAATTAGAAATTAAACTAAATAACTAAATAAATAAAAAAGTAAAAAAAAAATAGCGGGCAGCGTCCTTAACCTCGAACCCACGAAGCCGAACCCCAACCTCAACCTTGAACCCCCGGAATCGAACTCCAGTTGCACGTCCTCCAGCTGGTGCCCTCCCAACACCATCAAGCTTCCCAACCCGTCGCCGCCGTCCACAACCCCCAAACACATCGCCTCATCGTTCACCCTCACCATCGACCTCGACCCGGCAATCCTCCACCTCACCATCTCAGTCTGCAGCACCAGATCGATCGCCGGCGCGTCGGGCCCGGCCCCCATCCCCCGGCGCTTCTTGGGTCGAAGCACACCCCGAAAGGCGCCACCGGCGGGACCCTGGCCATCCCTATGGCCGAGGTTGCTCCCGCGACCACTGGCGCAGATCCCGTACCCTCGCCAGCGGTTGGCGACCCCCGCCGACCAGCCCCCACCCATTGTCGGCCATTGCCGGCGACGGTGGGGCGGCGGCGGCAAGGGCTTGGAAGTCCTCGCCGCTACAGCTTATTTTAATTATTTTTAATTTTTTTTAATTTTAAGACTGAATTTTCTAATAAAAATTGCCATATGGACGTTTTTTAAAAATAAAATTTCCACATGTGGACTGATGTTTTTTATATAAAAAATTGCCATGTAGACACGTGAACTTATAAATGACATGATACTAAAACGTTTTAAATAAAAATGCAACGTTAATCGTTTTTTCTCTGATTTGGCATTTAAGTGATCCAAAAAAAATATTGGCACCAGTGAGCGCTGTACACAAATATTGTCACTCCACGTATCTTTTTGCCGAAAAAAAAATGTTGAATATATTAGCAAAACTTATGTCAGAACAAGCATAACCTTATGTACAAACATACACAACTTTTTTCAAAGTTTGTATGAGCGCCTATTAGAAAAAAAAAAATCCAATTACAGGATGGAGATAAAGTTTGTTAAACCGAATCTATTAGGAAAAAAAATCCAAAGATTCTATTTAGATTAGAATTTCTCTTGAACGGGAGATGGACGTAGATATGTTGAGATTTGTTTTCCTTTTGAAGATAACTTATCCACTGAATGGGCATAAAGATTTGAACGTGCGAGCAAAACTTATCATCCAAGAATCGGACTTGTTGCCAAAACCGGGGACGTCAACTTTGGTCTTTAAAAGCCGTGCAAGTGGTCTCTTTCTTTTTTCTGGCACTAACACAGAAGCAAAAAAGAAAAGGGACGCCAAGGAGCCCTTTCTTTAAACGCACATAGTTGTTCTGAAGACGGTTGATTTTGAGCGGTGAGTTTTTCATCCAGTTGAGTTTTCTTATTGCGTGTAATTTAGGTTTCGACAAAGAGTATGTGATTGATTGTTACTTTGCTCCGTTTATTTAGTGGATTATGAGTAAAACCGATGGAACCCGTTGATACCAACTGAACCAGGTAAATCTTTAGTGTTATTTCGTGTAGATTTAATTACGAGATCCAATATTTTTTGCATTTTTTTAATACCATCGTCTCTACTCCAGATAGATCATTACATAAGTCTCATCCCCTCTCTGCATACAGTGACCCAAAGCAAGGCGACAGGTAGAGTGAGCTTGAAGCTTCTGGTCGACAAGAGAAACCAAACGGTGGTCTTTGCTGAGGCGGGCAAAGATTTTGTCGACTTCCTCCTCCACATCCTCGCTTTGCCGGTCGGACAGGTGATCCAGCTCCTCACGAACACCGGGATGGTGGGCAGTTTAGGCAGTCTCTACGGCAGCATCGAGAAGCTGAACGATGTATTCATCGAATCTTCCAAGAAAGACATTCTCTTGAAACCCAAAGCACCCGCCTTTTTCTCCGAACTCCCATTTCTATTGCCTGAGACTCCTCCCACTTCAGATTCAACACCCAAAACCTACTACAGGTGCTCTCGCTCTAGGTACGGTAGCCATCAGAACGGTATGTGTTTTCACTATGTGGCCGAGGAACCTTCTGCAGATTGTCCCTCGTGCAAGCTTCCCATGAACAAAATATGCTTTCTTGTCAAATCCCGGGCTGGTAACCCGGCGGCTGCTGCGACACCAGCAGCAAAATCGGACAGTAAGGGCGGTTTCGTGCGGGGGACGGTGATGTACATGGTGATGGATGATCTGGCGGTAAGGCCGATGTCGACTATTTCGAGCATTACTTTGCTCAACCAGTTCAACGTAAAGGAGATTGGGCATCTTGAGGAGAAGGTGGTCAACTTGGGAACGGACGAGGTAAGCCCACGCCATTCCTTGCGACATAATTTTAGATTTTGGAAATGCAAACTTTATAACTCAACAAATGATGTGGAAAATCCATTCTTTTTAAGAGACATATAAATTGCAAATAAATAATGATTGACATGAGCTATTGGCTATGTACCAAAAATATTCTCAACTAATTATAGTAAGTATATATTGATTAAATTTAAATTCGAGCTTTTGTACAATCATTTAGAGACACTTGTAAGGTAAAATATTGCAATTTTTATAGTCCCAATATAATTTGTTCCAAAATGAAAGAAAGTAACTGTCCTTTTCAATTATTTGGTTTGTAACTTTGAAGGGTATAAAGCTGCTGAGGACTTCACTGCACTCCAAGAAGGTTCTCACTGATGTCTTCCTCGGTGTGAAGCGAAAGAGATCGTGATCAAGTGAAGGCCGTAGGATTTCAACTTCTCTTGATATCTATATATACATATAATGCATATAGAGAGATATTTTCTTATTTTGTGACTGAGGTTACGCAAGACTTTTAGTGCGGATTGAAATTCTTGTTTTTTATTTTTGGAAATATTAAAATGTTTGTCGTCTCTCTTTATGATATGATAGTATCGGTTTGGTAAAAACAATGGTGTGAACATGCTGAAGAAAGAATTCTCATAGGTGATAATGAATGGTAAGCATATGTTGTAATTGTGGAACAAATGTAGACACTCCGTATGTAAAATTAACAATGCCTAATGCCGAAACGCAACAGAAATTGGCTAAACAGAAATTCGGAATTGAAAAGATGAACAATTTGTTCTCTCGAATACGATTATCAAAATCAATGACAAAAGTCTGCTCCCGGAATCTTAAAAACCCCTTTTTATATGGTGTTAACCTTAATTAAACAAAAAACACAAAATTACGAAAACGCCGCTGGAATTACAAAAATTGCCTAAAAACCCATCAAAACGACTATGAAACGCAAAAATACGATGTCGTTCATGGCATCGCAATGAGTTTTGATCAGCGGCCCGTTTCCATGCAGCTGACTAAATTTCAGCCCAAATTTCAGCCCATTCTGAGTTCGTCAACTCTAAGTGCATCATCCTCCCCTGCTAGGAAAAGATTCTCCCTCGAATCCGCTTCGTCTTCATTGATATCAATCTCCTCAAGTTCTTTCTCATTTGCATGGTAAGGTGACAAATCTGCTACATTAAAAGTTCCGCATACATTATACTCACCCGGCAGCTCAATCTTATAAGCATTGTCATTAATTCGCTCAAGAACTCTGAATGGTCCATCAGCTCTAGGTTGTAAGTTGCCAAACCTTCTAGCTAGAAAACACTCTTTCTTGAGGTGAATCCACATTAGATTGCCCTTTTTTAAGACGACTCTTTTCCTGCGCATATCCACTCGCTGCTTATACTTCATGTTCTGCTTGTTGATCTGGTTATGAACCTGTGAATGCAGCTCTTTGATCTACTTGGCATGCTCATCCGCGTCTGAACTGAACTGCTTGTGAACTGGTAAAGGAGTGAGATCCAAAGAAGTAATTGGATTACACCCATAGACTATCTCGAAAGGACTCTTACCTGTCGTTCGATTCTGTGACCTGTTGTAGGCAAATTCTACCTGAGGTAACACTAGGTCCCATTGCCACAAGCTATCTCCCATCAAACTTCTCAATAAGTTCCCCAAGCTTCGATTGAAAACTTCAATCTGCCCATCAGTCTGGGGATGGTGAGAGGAACTAAACTGCAATTTGGTTCTCATGTGCCTCCAAAGAGTGCGCCAAAAGTGACTCATAAACTTCACATCACGATATGAGATTATGGATTTGGGAACTCCACGTAACTTAATAATCTCCTGCAAAAACAAACGAGCGACCTGTGAAGCATCAAATGTCTTGTTACAGGGGATAAAGTGCGCCATCTTCGAAAATCTGTCGACAACCACCATTATGGAATCTTTGTTCCGCTGTATTATTGGCAATCCCAATACGAAATCAAGACTAACATCCTCCCATGGTGCAATTGGGACAGGTAGAGACATATATCAACCTGCATTGGTACCTCTGATTTTTGCCACATGATAAACCCTACACCTCTCTACAAATCGAGTCACATCACGCTCCATTCGGGCCCAATAAAAGTGTTCACACAGCAAGGACATCGTCTTATCCACCCCAAAGTGCCCAGCTAGACCTCCTGCGTGACCCTCAATAATAATGGATTCCCTCAAAGAACACTGATGAATACATAGTCTATTGCCTTTGAAAAGAAAGCCCTCCACAATTAGAAACTGCTGAAAGGGCCCTGTTTTGCAGTTCCCCCAAATATCTCCAAAATAGGGATCATCAACATATAAATCCTTAAAAGAATCAAAGCCCAAAACTCTCACCTACATCGTAGACAACAAAGAATGTCTTCTGCTTAATGCATCTGCCACCTTATTCAATACTTCTGCCTTATGTTTAATGGCAAAATTGAAAGCCTGAACAAACTCCACCCACTTTGCATGTCTAGCATTCAGTTTATGCTATCCGTTGATGTACTTCAAGGCCTTATGATCTGAATATAGAATAAATTCCCTTGAAATAAAGTAGTGCATCCAATGCTCCAAGCTCCTCACTATGGCGTAAAATTCCTTGTCATTAGTCGAATACCCTCTCTTCGATTCATTTAACTTCTCACTGAAGAATGCCATAGGTTTATTTTTCTGGCTCAGGACTCCCCCAATACCTACGTTTGAGGCATCACAATGCACCTCAAAAACCTCACTAAAATTTGGAAGCACTAAAACTGGGGCTTCAGTCACATGTTTCTTCAACAACTGAAACGCAACGTCTGCCTCTTTGGTCCACACAAATCTGCCTCTCTTCAGACAATCTGTAAGAGGCGCAATAATGGTGCTAAAACCCCGAGCAAACCTCCGATAAAAGGAAGCTAGCCCATGAAACCTGCGTACCTCATGAATATTCTTCGGAGTCTCCCAACTCGTAATGGCCTCGATCTTAACTGGATCCATCTAAATGCCTTCCTTCGACACAATATAACCCAAAAAGGTCACATGATTAGTTAAAAAGTGACACTTCTGGATGTTGGCATACAATGCTGCAAGTGTTGCTCAATCGAAGCACTATAAACCAAAATATCATCGAAATAAACGACAACAAATTGGCCAATAAAAGGACGAAAAACCTGATTCATCAGCCCCATAAAAGTGTTCGGCACGTTAGACAACTCGAAGGGCATCACCATCCACTCATACATACCATCTTTAGTCTTAAACGCCTTCTTCCACTCATCTCCAGGTCATACCCTAATCTAGTGATAACCACTCCTCAAGTCTATCTTCGAAAAGATAGTCGCCCCATGTAACTAATCAATCAAATCATCAAATTGTGGGATTGGAAATCGATACTTGATTGTAATTTTGTTGACAGCACTGCTATCTATGCACATTCTCCACGACCCATCTTTCTTAGGAACCAACAAGGCCGACACTACACAGGGACTCATACTCTCTCGGACTACGCCGTTCTCTAATAGCTCCTCCACTTGTCTCTGTAGCTCCTCATGTTCCTTAGGAATCATTCTGTAAGCTACCTTATGGGGAATTACAGCTCCTGGAATGAAATCAATACAATATTGAATGTCTCTCATGAGCAGTAACCCAGGTGGCATCTCTTCCGGTATGACGTCAGCAAACTCCTCAAGCAACGGTAGGACTTGTGTAGGAATTTCTGAACTGTCAGAATTCTGTTCCATCACCACAACGGCAAAAAGCTCAGGCGCGCTCACTGCCTCTTCTTGGAACTCTGACCTGGATAGCAGATTATTCTTCACCTCCTTTCTCCAATCTGAAGGACCTATGGTAATGGTCCAGCCATCCTTCTTGAAGGTGTAGGTATTTCTGAAACCATCATGCTGTGTCTTTTTGTCGAACTGCTATGGCCTTCCCAACAGAATATGACAAGCATCCATTGGGACCACATCGCACCACATCTCATCAAGATACTTTTTCCTAATCGAAAATTGCACAAGACACCTCTTGCTCACCTTCACCTCATTCCCTTTCCTAAGCCACGATAGCTTGTATAGTTGAGGATGATCTTCTATTTTCAGCCCCAACTTCTTTACCATGGTAGTGGACACCACATTCTCGCAACTCCCCCCATCTATTATCATGCTGCATACTTTTCCTCCACTAGTGCACTTAGTATGAAAAATATTATGCCTAAGCCACGATTCATCTTCCGCCACAACAACATTTAAAACTCTTCAAAAGACTAAGAACTCACCAAAATCAGCATAGACAATTTCATTATGATCCGGATCCGCATCCTCTTGTTCTCCGTCAAATTCATCATAAGCTGGATCTTCATCAAAGGTTGGATTATCAGCAAGCGTCATAATCTGTCGATTCGGACAATCAGCAGCGAAATGTCCAATTCCCTGACACTTGTAACAACGCTTGGGTGCAGCTCCTCCCCTACTAGTTCCAGCACTACTCTGTCCCTCCTTGGGTGTAGGTTTAAAATTTGCACCCCTAACTGCTGCTGGAGTCGCGTTGGCTGAAGAACTCCCTACTTTTCCTCGGAATTCTTTGGCTGACCACCGACTCTGAAATCTGGAATTGCTGCCCTTCCTTTTACACTGCACTTCCACCTTCAAGGCTAATCTGCACACATCTTGATAAGTCCAATACTGCTGTAATTGGACAACATCAAAAATTTCAGTCCGCAGCCTTGCCAAATATCGAGCAATTGTTTGCTCGTCTTCCTCAGTCACATCGCAACGCATTCGCAAGCGATCAAACTCTTCAGTATACTGCTTGACTGTTAAATCTCGCTGCCTAACATTGTGATATTCAATAAACGCCTCCTGCCTGTAATGAGTAGGCAGAAATTTTCTTTGCAGTAATTTCTTCATCTTATCCCAGCGATCCACCTTCGATTTCTCCTCTCTAGCACGCTGCTTCTTCACATGCGCCCACCATATCGAAGCATGTTTTCGTAGCCTTATAGCCACTAATTTAACTTTCTGCTCTTCAGTCAGATCCTTAATATCAAAGATCCTCTCGACCGTATGCAACCAGTCAATAAACTCATCAGGATGAGTTTTACCTTCAAACTCAGGAATCTCGATCTTCATCCCGATATAACAAAAAGAGTGCTGATCTCCAGGTCATACTCCCCGATTCCGTCCCCGATTCAGAACCCCAAAATGATTGACATCCTCCTCTTCATCATCGGATGAATCCTCATATTCCACTTCTTCTTCGGATTGAACGCCCAACCCCGCCTACGCAAGTTGTCGTTCCAAATCCTGGATTCGCCTTCTCTATTCTTCAATTTCTATGTCTCGCAGATTTTTTTGTCGCGGTTGTTCGTCTGCTTCAGAAACGACTCCACGTCCCCGGCCACCACGACCCCGCCATCCATGTCCACCGCAAATCTATTCAGCCATTGGTTCAAGGCAACCTGGGCTCTGATACCAAATAATACCGAAACGCAATAGAAATTGGCTAAACAGAAATTTGGAATTGAAAATAGGAGCAATTTGTTCTCTCGAATACGATTATCAAAATCAATAGCAAAAGTCTGTTCTCGGAATCTTAAAAACACCATTTTATATAGTGTTAACCCTAATTAAACAGAAAACACAAAATTACGAAAACGTCGCTGGAATTACAAAAATTGCCTAAAAACCCATCAAAACGACTACGAAACGCGAAAATACGACGTTGTTCATAGCATAGCAGTGAATTTTGATCAGCGGCCCGTTTCCATGCAGTCGACCAAATTTCAGCCCATTCCGAGTTCGCCAACTTTAAGTGCATCATGCCCCTCATAAGTTAGCACCTATGAGCCGTGGTACAGTCCAACTGAGTGTCCAACGTCTTGTTCCATGATAAGTTGTCCCCGCAGCTCTAATGCATAAGCTCAACTTTGGGTGATTAGTTAAGTCTTTTAATTTTTTATTTGTTCAATATTGAAAAAAATAATTTCTACAACTTTTCTAATTTATATATTGACAACAATGTTAATGATATGTATAAACTGATGTATTAAAAAATACAATTTCTTTTTTTTTTTCTGACAATTTTCAAATGAAGAAAATTTACCTTTCTTAATAAAAAAGAGCACTCCCATTACAAAAAACATAGTAACATATGCCCCAAGGAAAGAAATTCATCATCTTTAACAATTACAAACATCCTTAAACATTTCCTAAACTTATAACCATTTGATCACGTAAACGTGTCATGTCAGATCTTGCATCATCATTTGAAGCATTACCCTCCTCATTTACATCATCGGAATTCACTATATATAAATTGGGATCCAAATCTACTCTTGCAAAATGTGTATCATTCATGTCACATTCTTCGTATATAATTGTGCAGAGTCATTACCGCTATCCCAATTTTCACTTGCTTTTTATATGGATAACTTGGCACTCTTTAGAATCTTCCACATCGTTTTCAATACATCAAGGGTTCTGATCATAGTGAGGAACTGGGGCGGTTGAACACTTCTTTATAACCTGGTCGTGTAAGACCTCGTTGTTTTTTTGGTCAATAGGACCTCATTGAAACTCAGGCAAATGATATCTAACTTCTTTGTATGGCCTCAAATAACTCGTGAAATTTGGATATCCAGCATCTACTAAATAGTATTTACCTACACGAAAATAATGTAAATTCAATCAACATATACCACATACATATATTAATGTATAAAAACCATTAATTAACAAACCTTTCGGAAGACGAGGAAATTGTCTGCATGATGATTGCCTTTTTCAATTTGTTCAACGCACAACCTACAAAAGGTTTCTACATCTTCCGAAGTTCAAAATGCCTTTCCTTTTGATGAACTTGCCATCTACTAGTAAAGTGAAATGAACAAATTTGAGGCACAAACAAATAAGGTTAAACATGAACCAATTCGAATGAACAAATGCATTTCTTAACACACAAATAACCAATCAGTTAACTCCAGCTCCTCACATTCAATTGGCACGCTGCTCATGAAGAGGGACATATTGCAAACAAGAGCACGGATGAAGAGGGACATATTGCAAAAGATCTAACTGCTCTAGACTTTGCTAATCCATAATCCATATCCAAGATGGCTGATTTTTGCACGCTTTGTTGAAGAAACTGACCAAAAAAGACACAGGAAAAAAAAAATGTGTGCACCTAACCGGCACAAACTGCAAATTGCAAGCAATGGCACAAGTAGGTAAAGGCAAAAGGCTACAAAAACACGACACCTGCTGACCAAAACGAGCAAAAGCCCTTCAACAACTGCAGCTCTCCCTGGCATCATGATCACAAATATTCAAGGATTTATATCACAAGCTATGAGGATAGAAAAAAGGGATCCTCTTTCTTTCGGTAGATTATATAAACAACTGCTTGAAATGTATAGTATCTATACTCCTGCAGACCCTCTGGCTTTATGGGCAGTCATCACGCAAATTCATGACAATTGCAGAAATCCAAAGTACCAACTTGCAGCAGAGGAACAGCGTGGAGCGACACAGAGCAAAGAAATGCAAAGACGAGATTGACTACAAGAGGAGGCATTTCAAAGTAAAACTAAGCTCTAAGCCAATTGCACACGGCAACGAAATCCCAACCAACACAACCAACATAACACGAGAAAACGCACAAACAGCAGCTAAAAGTGGCTAACCTGAGCTGATACCCGCTTAAGTTCCCATAATCGTGCTCGGGACCGAAATAAGTAAGAAACGAAGACTTGGGAAGCACCCAGAGAAGGTCGTCCTGCGAAGAAAACCAGAGCAATTTCAGTTCCACGGTACTGGAAGCGAACGAGGAATGCGGAGCTGGAGCGAGCCGAAAGCCCAAACCGGTGGAGAAGAGAGGAGTGAAGAGGCGTGAGCAAAAACCAGAGACGAGGGCAGTCGATATGGGCAAAGGAGATGGAAAACGAAGAAAACCAGAGAGGAGGGCAGTCGAGAGGCGTGAGCGAAGGTATAGGAAAGAGAGCAGAGCAGTGGAGCGTAATGAGCAAAAGGCGGGAGCGAAGGCAAAAGGAGGGTAGGGTTTTGTTTTTAAAAGGGGCAAAACTGGACTTTTAATAAGTTTTTGAGGGTAAAAAAGGTAACTAACAAAATTTCATTAATCCATGGACCAGCGTTCCAAAAATGCTAAAAGCTCAAAACTGGTCAGGACTTGCCTAGATCTTTCAGCTTTCCCAAGACTAGTATTTGGCCGAAAGCCCCTGGGGAAGTTTGCCACACTCCCTAAATTTCTTCAAAGGGGCTTTGGGAAATAAGTTCACTTACCGCCAGGCTTTGCTTCCACTCATGACGTTGATAAAGCTTGTTAAATTGAATCTATTAGGAAACAAAATCCAAAAATTCTATTCCGATTAGAATTTCTCATGAACGGGAGATGGATGTAGATATGTTGAGATTTGTTTTTCCTCTTGAAGATGACTCGTCCAATGAATGGGCATAAAGATTTGAACGTGCGAGGAAAAAAAGGATAACAATCGTCCAAGATTTGACCGAATGACCGAGAATCGGACTTCTTTCTTTTTCTGGCACAAACACAGAAGCAATAAGAAAAGGGACGCACAGGGATCCCTTTCTATGATCGCGCATGGAGGAGTTCTGAACGCGGTGAGATTTACATCAAAGTGAGTTTTCTTATTGCGTATAATTTAGGTGTGGATAAAGAGTGTATGATAAGTTATTACTCTGTAATTCTCTTATTATTGGCGGGTTTCTTTGTATGTGTTGTCCGAAAAGAGAAGGACTCAATGATTATTCCTTCTGCGAAACCAGAAGTCAAAATTATGGTAGGGATCCCAAAAAAAATTCTTTCGAGGAATGACTGGTTTATTTCTCAAGAACAATAGCTGAGGGCCATGATACTACCACTTGGATCTGGAACCCGAAAATGCCAACTGAACCACCTAAATCTGATTGACTTAATTACGATATTTTTTGCATTATTTTACAACCATTGTATCTGCTCACGTAGATTATTGCATAATTCCCATCCTCTCTTAATACAGTGACCCAAAGCATGTTGACTGGCAAAGTGAGCTTGAAGCTTTTGATCGACAAGAGCAACCGCACGGTGCTCTTCGCTGAGGCAGGCAAAGATTTTGTCGACTTCCTCCTCCACATCCTCGCGTTGCCGGTCGGACAGGTGATCCGGCTCCTCACGAAAACTGGGATGGTGGGCAGTTTAGGCAATCTCTATGGCAGCGTCGAGAAGCTGAATGATGTGTCCATCAAACCTTCGAAGAAAGAAATTCTCTTGAAACCCAAAGCACCCGCCTTTCTCTCCGAAATCCCATTTCTATTGTTTGATAATCCTCCAGATTCGACACCAAAAACCTCGTACAGGTGCCGTCGCTCCTCTCCGTACATTTACAATGACTGTTTGGGCTATGTGGCCGACGACCCCTCTGCAAAATGTCCCCGGTGCAATATTTCGATGACCCTTAAATGCATACCTGTCAAATCACCGGCTGCTGCGGCATCAGCAGCTGAATTGGACGGTAAGGGCGGTTTCGTGCTAGGGGAGGTGACGTACATGGTGATGGACGATCTGACGGTGGAGCCTTCACCGTCGTCGACTATTTCGAGCATTACTTTCCTCAAGAAGTTCAACGTGAAGGATATTGGGCTTATTGAGGAGAAGATGGTCAGCTTGGGAATGGATGAGGTAAGCCCATGCCACTCCTTGCGATTAAGATATGTTCACATTTTCGAAATGTGAACTTTATAACTTTAACAATTCATGTCGAAAATCCATTTTAGGAGACGAATAAATTGTAAATAAATATTAATCGTCTTGGCTCTATACCATAATTATTCTCAACTAATTATAGTAGGTATCTATTGATTAAATTTAAATTTAAGCTTTTGCACAATCATTTAGAGACGCTTGTAGGGTAATATAAGATTATGTTCGCAATTATTATAGGGCTTATAAAGTCCAATATGATTTGAGCCAAAATGTCAGATTAGTAACTATCCTTTTGAATTATTTGGTTTGTCACTTTAAAGGGTATAAAGCTGCTGAGGAGTTCACTTCACTCCAAGAAAGTTCTTACTGATGTCTTCCTCGGGGTGAAGCGAGAAAGATCGTGATCAAGTGGGTGCCATAAAATTTCAATTTCTTTTGAATTTATATGTAGGGATAGTTTCTTATTTTGTGACTAGGGTTATGCAAGACTTTTAGAGGGAATTGAAATTTCTAAGTCTTTTTTTGGAATAGCGAATATTTATAATCTCTTTTTATGATATGATAGCATTGGTTTGGTTTGAAAAATCATGTGAACATGCTGACGAAACAATTCTCATGGTCGTTTAATGAACGCTCAAGCATATGTTGTACAAAAAATTAACTTGTGCCGTAGAACGTGGGGTGATTCATTTTGAAGTAGTTTAGCAATGTGCCTGATGATAGCACCTATGAGCCATGGTCGGGTCCATCTCTCGATCCATGACTCGTCTCCTAATTCGAGATGGGCTCAATTTTTTTCGAGCTCGAGTTGCATTTGAGTAACTCCAATAGTCTGTTGATTCGAGTTTGAACCCAAAGATACTTGATTCAATCGGCTCTCGAGCCTAATCGTGTATTTTATTTTGTCAATAGCCTTTTTCCTATTTTAGTAACAGATGATGCTTAATGTACTTTTATAATTACATTCCTTACTATGTAAATACGTTCACCCTTTAATGTATTTTTAAACACAAGCAGAAGAGGCTAGTGCAAGTATTTCAAATCAAGTTGAGTTTGATCGAGCGAGAAAAAAATTGAGTATGCTGAGTTTTATATACTTAAAAATGAGTTGAGCCGAGTCGAGTCGAGCTATTGTATGTATAATTGAGTTTTTGTATTTTGTTTTTTTGGTCTCACTCCTCTTTACTATGTACATGGATGTGCGGTGCCCACGGGGATCCAAACAGGAATCTGGTACTCTCTGGCCCCACCCCCTCCCCCCAATCCCTTTACCAAAAGGCCGCGTGCCTGTTTGCGAGTTCGAGTTGAGTTTGAATAGGCGAAAAGAGAACTGGATCGAGATTTGAAGATAATTTAACATTATGCACTACTTTTTGTATACATGAAGGTTGTAAAAGTTTGCTTTCATCAGCTTGTATCGGCATATTTGTATTTGCAAATTCACAGGTTATTAAATTTGTTATCATCAGTTTGCGTCAGCATATCTATATGTATACGGTTAAGCTCTTGTGTTGGTTCTATATGTTTGTTTTATTGAAGATGCAATTCTCAAATTAAAATAGTCTTTTTTTGAAATGTTGTTGATTATGCAAATAATCTTAACGAAATCGAGATCCTTATTTTTCGGGAAGGTTGAAAAGGTAATTGGATCATTTATTTCCACTCTAAAAGTTGATTAAGCCTAGAGATTAGAAATTGTTGAAGAAAGAAAAAGACATTTCTTTTGTCCTTTCTATACGATCGAAAAATAAAGAAATAGTTAAAGAGACAGACGGTTTGCTAATGTGCAGGCAAAGCAACACAAATGTAGGAAAAAAAATAAAAGGGTTGCATTACATTTATTTAAGGCCATAATGATGTTAATAACTTCTCTCGAAACCCCCTCTTTAATGCAATCATGAACGTGTTTATGTCTCAAATCTAACACCAACTTTGTTACAACCTTTCCTTCACCTATATATGAAGATCATCTTCAGGAAACCAACATATCTTCAGCAAGCACCAAAAAAACCTCAACAAGGATCATAGTATCCACTTTTCTTGAAGCATAATGGATACTACTCCAGTGAAATCTATGTTGAAGATCGTTGTGGTCGCTTTCCTGGCCTCTGTGGCTTCCATGATCGGGGGCGCTTCAGCGTTTCCTATCTGTTGCGGGTGGGACGAGTATTGCTGCCACCGGGCTCAGAAGGTGGCCTTGGGTAAATGAATTAGACTTTCTGTACAATCTATGTGAGGTCTCATCACAACATGCGGTGAATTACCATATGTATTCGTGTCAATCTAAGCGACACTATTGCCAACAAAAAATTTATCGATAGGCTTTTTTAATTTGTATTTGTTAATGTAATCGTAAGTTCATGGTTAATATCTTCATTGTGTTTGATAGAATCTAAGAAACGAGCACCGGATGATACCAACTTAGCACGGCGATTTTCATAGACTCATCTTATTAGCCACGAAATGTGACGTCGCTGAAGCTACGATCTTTGATGAAATTTTCGTAGGAAAAGGTTGGTCTTTTAGCCTCATAATTTCTGTAGCAAAAGAGTCGGAGGGGCACAATATGTTTCGTGGCTGAATAGTCGTAGCAATTTCTTTTGTTTGCACTTTTAGCGCGACAAAACAGATCGTGGCTAAGGACGCAAATGATAACCATTCTATTTCTCTGCTTTTCTATTTTTCTGTTGCATAGAACATGTTTGGAACAGAAATCTGTTTGGTAAAATAATTTCATTTTTCTATTTTCAGGATAAATTTTTAACCCAGAAATATGTTTGAAATAGAAATGAGAATTAGAAATTTTCTAATTTTCTATTTTTGGAACAGAAATAGAAATAATAATTTTTCTCCTTGCTCACTCCCTCTCTCTCATGTACGGCCTGCCTCTCTCTCGCGTCCATGTCGCCGGCCGTCGGTATTCGGTCCGCCAATCTTCGACCGGCCGCCGGTTAATCGAAGAAATTTGATTTTGTTACAAAACGAATTTCTGATCCGGGACTATAAATTTGTGTCGTTATTAAACACGTTTCTCTACTCAGAAACTCGTTTACGGAATAGCATTAGAAAAATCTATTTCTAATCAGAAATAACTCTATTGAACAGAATGATTATCATTCGCGCCCTAAGAGGTCCGTGGTTTTTTCACGAAAATAGTTTGTGGCTAATAAAATCATCAAGCCACGAAATTGTTTCTGGCTAAAAAGCCCATGTGAATAGGCATGGCCACGGTTCAGGAACCGCCGGTTCAGGTTCAAAATTCAGGGGAACCGGAACCGGAACCTTAAGTGTCGGTTTCGGTTCCGAACCGATGGTTCCGGGCTCGATTCCGGTTCCGAACCGGAAATTGAAACGCCGGTTTCGGTTCCGAACCGACGGTTCCGGGCTCGATTCCGGTTCCAAACTGGAAATGGAAACGCCAGTTTCGGTTCCGGTTCCTCTTTTTGAGTTTAAAAATTAAATTGTAATGAATTTGTAATAAAATTATAATCAAATTATGAAATAAAAGAAAATAATGAATTATGAAATTATGAAATAATGAATTAGCAAATACAAATTGTAATCAAATTGTAAATTGTAATCAAATTTGGGAGGAAAAAGGAAGGGGGAGAGGGCTTGAACTTAATGAATTATCCGCCTACATATCTTCTTGGGGATAGAAGAATCAAAGCCCATGTAGTTCTCTTACCTTTAATAACCCCATACTTACCTCATCCTCCATCGTCGCTACCCGTTTCGGTACCGGTGGCGGCGATATCTCTATCATCAAAGAATTCAGTTTTATTATTGCGATCTATCTCTTGTTGTTTATATTGAGCCTTTGTCCAATCATCAACACAAGCTTGAGCCTCCACTGAATCGGGAACTAATCTTGAACGTCGTTCGTCCAAAATATTGCCTCCAGCGCTAAATGTTTGTTCTACCGCAACTGTCGAACAAGGGGTTGCTAAAATTTATTTTGCATTTAGAGCAAGAATTGGGTATTGGGTAGAATGCATCTTTCATCAATCTAATATTGTGAAATCTGTGCTGCCTTCAGATTCATGAAACTCAAAAGAAACGGTTAGATAGTTCTCTATTTCAGAATTACTTCCTAAGTACCATTTTGTTTTTTTTTGTCTATGCAACAGAAGTTGGTACCCTCTACTAATTTTACCTATGTTCCCATTTTGTATATCTGTAGATTGAGAAGATCCACTATCACCTAGATGATATGTGCTACAAAAATCATTATATAATTATATTATTGCGTTTTTAACCGTTGTTTGTATTTTTCTAATATTTACATCATCAATTAAATGTAAAAATTCATAATATATATTCAAATAATTACATAAACCATCTAATTTACAACGTGGACAAAAAAAAGCAACTAAATAAATAATAGGAATTTCCCTATAATAATGTAGCCATTTTGTTCGCATTGTTCTAATAGTGTCACTTAATAAATTATCATTTTCATTTTCTTCAAAAATCCAAAAATATTAATACATTCTATTAAAAATAAATGCGTAGTAGGATAATAAATATCGGACAAAGTATAAGTTGCATTATTAAAAACTTTTAAAATATCTATTTTTTTTTTTTTTGCAAATGTCTCATTCTTGTGGGTATAAATTAATTTGAGTTATATTATCTGAAATAAATTCACATAATAAATATTTATATGCAAAAGATTCTTTAAGTAACTCGTAAGTAGAATTCCAACGATTTGGAACATCTCTTGGAAATCTTTTTGGTTTTTTTCCATTTGCTCTACAAAATTTTGACCATTCTTTTAGTTTTGGGATGTTTTCCATAAAAATTGAATTTCTATTTTTATTGGGTCGAGAAAAATATCAAGATTTTTTAAACCATCTTGTACACATAAATTTAAAACATGACAAGCACATCTAACGTGAAAGAATTGTCCACCAAAAATGGGTTTACAAATCTTTTCTAGTTCAACAATTGAAGCGGTATTTCCTACGGCATTATCAAAACCAATTGAAAAATTTTATTAAGCAAATAATATTCTTCTAAAATTTGCCTAATCGATCTATAAATATTATTTGCCGTATGCCTATTATCAAAAACTCTAAATGCAATAACTCTTTTTTGAATATTCCAACAATCATCTATCCAATGGCATGTTATACCCATATAAGAATTAACTTGCCAATGACCGCTTCAAATATCGCTACCTATATGCACACGTTTATTAAAATTTATAAAAAAGATTTGTAAATCTTTTTTTCTTTTTTTATAAAGATCTTCAATAACACGTTTTAGTGTATTTCTAGGAACACATTTTGCTTGTGGAGCACATGCATTTTGTATAAATTGATTAAAATCAAATCTTTCACCAAAACTAAATGATAAATGTTCAACGGAAATAAATTTACCGAATTCTTCTTTATAATTTTTTTCATTATAACGAAATAAAGGAGGAGTGTTAGGATTGACGTACTTGAAAAATTATTGTTGCTTGGTGTCAATTCCCACTTCGATTGGATGTTTCGACTTAAGATGCAGGTTAAATATTCCATATCCGGCTCTATCGGTATATTTGTATATTTTCTGACAATGTTTACAAACTACATCATACCTTTTTGGAGCTATATCAAATCTTTCAATCTTCGTGAAGTGGTCCCATACGTCGGATGTAAACTCCCGCTCCTTTGTTGTTGACATTTCTTCGATACCGGTAGTAGGATGAAGACTCTCTTGCGTTTGGACTTGCTCCATATTACGAATAATGTTGATTTCATCATCTACATCAACTTCGATATCGAGTCCCCAAGGATAATCGAATTCCCCCTCCATGCTCTTGCCTTTGCCACTAGTTCTACTTTCACTTGTCATTTTTTTTATATAAAAAAAATATATGGTATAATGCAAAAAATATAGGGTATGAAAAAATAATTTGAAATATGAAATTATTAAAGGAGATAATAAATAAAGAAAATAAGGAATTAGAGAATGTAATTGAAGAAAAGAAAATAATAAATTGGATGTTGTGAACTTGTGAATAATTGAGAGTTAGAGGGAATTTAAGAGAATTGAGATGAAAAGAGAATTTGTGTGAAAAAAATGAGAGATGGAAATGGGTATTTATAATATATCATAGGTTAGAAATTAGTAAATAAAAAAGAAAAAGAAAAAAAAAGGTGACCGTTGGCTTGCAACGATCACCTTTGGGCTCTAAAGAGAAAAGAGCCGTTCAACGGCTCTTTTCTTTTTTTTTTTAATCCCATTTTCGGCAGTTTGGAACCACGGGCCCGGTCAACGAGCCGGGTCCTGGTTTGACCCTGGCCGGTTCCGGGCCCAAATCGGCCCATGGCCATGCCTACATGTGAATTTAGAATACTTGAAGCTTTTGCCACGAAAATTTCGTGGCTAATAGTATATTTTCGCTGCAAGCTTGTCTGCTGCTAAAAGTGTGTCGCGGCTTTTTTCGAATTTTCTACAAAATTTTGTAAGTCCCTTGTAGATTTTGATATTTACGTTTTAGTTTCCATTTCCAAGTCTAGGTTTTTCTTATTCTATTTTTGTACAGTATTTACACCTTCCCGACGCGAGGTATACCCTTAGCTAGCCGGCCTGCCCGGCGAGGCCGTCCTAGCCTATGCAAGGGTCGGCCTCGCTAGATCTGGAGAGGGGGATCTTGCCGGCGCTCACCCTGGCACGACTCGGCAAGGTCGACCCTCGCTTGTGGCCGAGAAGCGTGGCCCTCACAAGCCATGGCCTGTGGCCTGTGTTCGGCTAGCCATCGGCAAAAGGAAATGGGAAAGAGAAAAGAAGAAGGTGACAATATAAAATGAAATTGAAAAAATATTAAAAAATTATTTTAAAACTGAATTGATATCAATGCAATGGGTTTAAGTCTCTCTTTGTACTTTTCCCTACAAAAGATAAGTACACCATTTTGGCATCTTGTAACCCGGTGAAGTTTGAGACTCCAATAGCCACCACCGCAATATCATCAACCTGAAATGGTTTGTGCCGATAGAAACAACCACAACCCAAAGGGTAAAACATACGACGAAACATACAATTGAAATACATTCCTATCCAGAATCGAAACAAATACAAGTGGCAAAGCAACGCCACTTCCACACTTAAAATAATGAAGAGTTCTTGATCTAACACAAAATCAAAATTTTAAGCCCAAATCATAAAATTAATTACGCTCTAATCGAGTTTTAAATCCCGTATCCCGGAATTCACCAACTCCAATGGTAGGGTTATGTGACGTCCCCAAATTTCAAGGCTTATTAAATAAATAATATTGGAATTCTTGGAATTGAGTGACATTTATCGGACGCGGAATCGTTCAATCTGAACGACGTTGATCGACGACTGAAGCGTAGTTAATTGTAGTTCGATTAGTTTAGTCGTGCCGTAAATAATTCTAGCCGAATTCTTTCGCGCCCGACCCTGAACCAAATATCCTGAACCAGACTTGAATTGTCAGATTACCAAAATACCATCAGATATTATTCAAATACGCTAGAAACCATTAATACCGATTGACCCGTGGGACCCCCTTATTAATTGCAAGTCAAATCTTACTTATGACCATGGCAAATTACCAAAATGCCCCTAAGAGCATTTTCTCTCTCTTCTCTCTCTCTCGTCCCTCTTGGACCTCACAACAGCCACCCTTTCCCCCTTGCATCTCACGATCACCATCTCCATCTTCTCTTCATCTTCATCGTCGTCGCCACCGTCAACCACCGCCGTCCGCCGCTCGCGCCGCTGTCCGTCGGGCCCTAGCCCCGCAGCAGTGTACTGCACCTCGCCGAGCCCCGTGCCGCCCAAGCCGCCGCTATCCAGCTGCTGTCCGAGCTCCGCCGCACCTCACCGAGCCCTATTCAGCCCCGCCGGAGCCACCGCAGCACCGCCGGACCTCGGCCGAAGCTCTGCAGAGCTTGCCGTCGCCTACCGCACGCCGTCGTCATCGTTTGGCCGCTAGTCCAGCCTCCGTTCGCCATCGTCCGGGCGTCGTCGTCGCAAATCGTCGTCGTGGTTGCGTCCGGATTATCGAGACGAGTCCGTGGGATCGTCGCCGGGAAATTTCACCGCCGTCGACCGTCGCCACTAGTTATCGAAGTGAGTTAACCCCTAATCCCTGATTAGACAGTTAATTGCACTTAGTAGTTTAATTAGTTAGTTACCGTAATTAATTAGATAGTTACCGCAGTTAATTAGATAGTTACCATGGTTAGATTAAATAGTTACTATGGTTAGTGGATAATTACCGTGGTAGGGTAATTAATTATTGTGGCTAGTTGGATTAATCATGGTTAGGTGGAATAGTTATCATGGTTAATTACCTATTTTGCTGTGCCCGATAATTATTGGTGTCTGATCGTGGATCGGACTGAGTGTTGATTGCGCTTAATTGCTGAATGATCACACTAGTGTCGATATGCCATGTTGAACTAGAATTGAATATTCGCGTGACCAATTGTGGTTTTGAACATGAAAATGGCCGCAGGCCGGGTTTTGATCATGATGTGAATGTGATTGCATCGAGAATGAGAATTGGCATGAGTGCATGTGATGAATGTGGGGTCACGCATTGGCTTTGATTGTGTCACCCTAACGTAACTGGGGACACGAGCGATACCCTTGTTGACATGGGTCACTGCCTAATAAGTTCGTGTGATGGCGACGTACCGTCCTGGATTCCACGGCTTATTGGTTGCCTGTCAGTCCGTGGCGGCGACAGATAGTCCGGATTATCATGGTTGATTAGATGCTGGTCGCAACTTGTGTTGGTCCGTAGTCCCTCCTGGAATTATTCCTCGTATGCTCGCCTTAGGGAATTTGAGGGACCTATCGGATGCCGTCGCTGTAATGTAGTAGAACGACGCCCGGTTAATCCGGAAGAGTACTAGCAGTGAGGCTGTACTGTGGCGAGAGTGGGGTATCTCTTGGCTGTGATGACCGGAAGGCGCTTGTTGCATTGTGCATGATCTTTGGCTGAGTGTTCTGGTTGAGTGACTAATTTATTATTTATTCATTGCCATGATTTATCTATAGTATGGCTCAAGACGAGGTACGTTGCATGTGGTGGTCTTTCGGATGTTAGGATTAGTTCGCTAGAATTGTTAGACTGCTTGCGTGAATCAACGTCCTAATCGGATTTAGGCGTTGACCCGCTGAGATTCATATCTCATGCGCTTTGGTTGATCGCCTTTCAGATCCTCGTGATGGCCGTGCACCACGTTAGGCTCCGCGTTCCTGCTGACCAAACCACGGTACTTCATTATCGCCATGTCGCCAATTCTGACGACGTTTGGGAACAGCACGTGATGACTGTCTAGGTCGACGAGGGGTTACCACACTATGTGGCACACCTTTTCAAGGCCTGGTTCGTTCGTCAGGCTGGTGTTCTCATCGGACCGATTCGGGGGTTTGATGTACCCTCGGGTGCGGGGCCAGTCGTTCAGACGTGGGACACGATGGATTTTAATATGCTGGATGGAGAAGTCGAGGACCCGAGTCCGAGTCCGAGTTCTGGTGAGGAGGACGCTGATTCTCTGCCTGGATATCAAGGTTGACCCGATGTTGTTAGCTTGGGGTGTGGAGGAGTTCTGGAGGAGCTTTTTGGAGGTCGCCTTGTGGATAGTAGGTAGTGTAGCAGTAGTGTATCGGCAGTAGCGCCATGACCAGACCCGGTATCTTTTTATGGGTCTAAGGGATCGGTCCAAGATAGACTTGTACGGTAATATTTTTCTTGTGGACTAATCATGTGTATAAATAAAAAGGGTTTGTTGTTGTTGTTGCGGTTGTTGTTGTATCTCCTGCTTTTCTATGACTACTGTATTTTGTTTGGGGTTGTTGTTGCTTTCACCTATGCATAAGTAAAAGATAAAAAGAAATGGATTGATGATGTGCCTAGGATATCATCCTTTGACCTGACGTTCGGAAGGGATGTTCGCGCGCCCGGGGTTCGGGGTGTGACATCCCCATTTTGGTATCAGAGCATGGTTTGTGGAGTAATAAGGTGCGCTGGGTTTGGGATAGTTAGTAGAATTTAAACCCTGTGCTTGTGTCTGTTGTTTGATCTATTCCTAGTTGTTGTCCTGAGTTCTGATTACGTGTTGCTTTGGGCGAGCAAGAGCCCTTACGGTCCTGCAGAATGAGCAGCCGTAGTCGGAGAGCGCCTCGAGGTAGGGCAACTCAAGTGGATCCCGAAATGGAAATGGATCGTGTCCCGGGAGTACCCAGGTAAAGGGTAGCTCTAGTTGTTCCTGAGGTGGTTGAGAACCGCATTCCTGCAGTGCGCAGAGGAAGGGCCGCCCGAGCGAGACTCAGAGTGGATAGAGTGGATGAACCGGAAATGCCTAGAGAAGGGGTAGTTCATGCAGATCCCCGAGTGGACGGGATCCTGCAAGCCTTGGAAACCATGGGGAACCTGGTGGGGCAGCAAATGAGGAACCAAGCTGCAGCTGCCATTCCACAGGAGGGTCCGTTAGCTGAAGACGGGATCCGCAGACTGCAGACTCACAGATTGGTAGAGTAATTTCTGAAGCTCAAGCCACCGAGGTTTTCGGGAACTGATGACCCGAAGGCTGCAACCTCATGGATTGAGGATTTGGAGAAGGCCTTCGCCCTGTTAGGGTGTTTTGAGGAGGAGAAGGTAACGCTGACTGTCTACCAACTACAGGGCAACGCTAGCTCGTGGTGGAAGGCCACGCAAGGAAGTGTGTTTCTCGAGGGTGTAAACCCGGAGTGGGGTGCCTTCGCGGAAGCCTTTAACGGAAAGTACTTCTCGGATTGTGCACGAGAGCAGAAAATGGACGGATTTCTGCATCTTCGCCAAAATCAGTCATCGGTGGACCAATATGAGGTAAAGTTTGCCGAACTATCTAAGTATGCACCGAGGATGGTGGATAACCCTGAGGATAGGGCGAGGAGGTTCAGAGATGGGTTGAAGCCTGAGATCAAGAGCATGTTAGTGCCGTTCAACCTGAGAGACTACAATGAGCTGTATGAGAGAGCTCAGCTGGTAGAAAGGGATGTTGCTGAAAGGGCAATTACATCTGGACCGCGGTTCGCTCCTGTTATGAGGGATAATCGAAGATTCGGTAAAGGACCAATGATGGGTAATAGGAATCCCATCCCGCCTAATAGGAGGAACGCTATTGGGAAGCTGACGTTTCGCCCCGACATTGTGTGCCCGATCTGCCGACAGAAGCATGGTCTGCCCTATGCCCAAGGAGGTCAGGTGCTTGTTTTGGTTGTGTCAGGCATGGCCACCAAGTCAGAGATTGTCCTTAGAGACATATGGGAGGACAGTTGCAGCAGGGAGATCAAATGCGAGGGAATGTTCCGCAGAACTTTCAGAATCAATCGCCAGTATAAGGAAGGGTGTTTACCATCACCCGGGAAGAGGGGAGGGATACGCCGACCGTTTCAGGTACGGTCTTTCTGCATAACCAAGTAGCTTATACATTGTTTGATTCATGAGCTTCCTACTCTTTTGTTGCTGATCAGTTCGTTAAGCTAGTTGGCATAAGTATAGAACCATTGAGTTCAGTTTTTAGGATATCTACACCGCTTAAGGATAATGTTATGGCTACAGTAGGATGTCCTGATTATAGGCTGGTTGTAGATGGTCATGAGGGAAGGATAAATCTGATTGTGCTAACTATGTTTGATTTCGATTTGATTGTTGGTATGGACTGGCTCACTGAGCAAAGAGCTGTTTTGGATTGTCATAGTAAGACTATCCTGTTTAACCCATTGAATGGGGTTAGTTTGAAGTTTGTTGGGAACCGAGGGGGAACTTCAATCCCCTTAGTTTCATCGCTGGAAGCGACTCGGTTGTTGGATGGTGGTTGCCAAGGTTATTTGGCATCTGTTGTAGATGTGTTGCCTAAGGAGTTAAGGCTATAGGATGTTGCTGTAGTAAGTGAGTTCCCTGACGTCTTTCCTAAAAAGTTGCCTAGCTTACCGCCGGAAAGGGAAATAGAGTTCGTGGTTGAGTTAGCCACTGGTACGGAGCCAATCTCAAAGGCACTGTATCGGATGGCATTGTCGGAGCTCAAGGAATTGAAGGTACAGATGCAGGAATTGTTGGATAAAGGACATATCCATCCAAGTGCATCTCCGTGGGGAGCGCCTATTTTGTTTGTGAGGAAGAAGGATGGATCAATTCGTCTGTGCATCGACTACCGTCAGCTCAACCAGGTGACAGTCAAGAACAAGTATCCATTGCCAAGGATTGATGATCCGTTCGACCAACTTCAAGGAGCTTCGGTATTCTCCAAAATCGATCTAAGGACGAGATACCACCAGCTAAGGATAAAAAAGGAGGATATATCGAAGACAGTTGTTAGGTCGCGCTATGGTCACTATGAGTTCACAGTGATGCTATTTGGTCTAACAAATGCTCCAGCTACTTTCATGGACTCGATGAACAGAGTATTCAGTGAGTATTTGGACAAATTCGTAATAGTGTGTATTGGCGATATCTTGGTGTTCTCTAAGAGCCCTGAGGAACATGAGCAACACTTGAGGACAGTGTTAGAAAGTCTTCGAAAACACCAGTTGTTTGCTAAGTTTAGCAAGTGTGAGTTCTGGCTAGCATGCGTAGCCTTCCTTGGTCACATAATTTCTGGAGAAGGAATATCTGTAGACCCAACCAAGATTGAAGCGGTCATGGATTGGCCGAGACCGACGTCAATGACAGAAGTTCGGAGTTTCTTGGGTTTAGCAGGCTACTATAGACGCTCCATGGAAAGGTTCTTCGCCATAGCCTTGCCATTGACACGCCTGTTGAAGAAGGATGAGAAATTTGAGTGGACAGATAAGTGCGAGCGTAGTTTCCAAGAGCTTAAGCAGAAGCTAACTACGGCTCCTGTTTGACAATACCGTCTGGTCTTGGAGGTTATGAGATTTACAGCGATGCATCCTTCAAGGGATTAGGCTATGTGCTTATGCAACATGGGAGAGTAGTCGCATACGCTTCTCGTCAGTTGAGACCGCACGAGATGAATTACCCGACGTACGATCTGGAGTTAGCAGTAATCGTGTTTGCCCTTAAGATTTGGAGACACTGCCTGGTAGGAGAAAGGTTCCAAGTCTACACCGATCATCCAAGTCTGAAGTATCTATTCTCTCAGAAGGATCTGAACATGAGGCAGCGCCGTTGGATGGAACTTCTTAAGGATTATGATTGCGAGATCTTGTACCATCCGAGAAAGGCTAACAAAGTTGCCGATGCCCTGAGTCGGAAGTCGGCAATTGCCCAGTTGATGGTCCGGGAGTGGCATCTTCTGGAGGAGGTGTGAGACTCCGAGTTTAAGTTGGAGGTAGGCCGTCTGTCGAGTTTGATGGCTACATTGAGGATCGAGCTGACGGTGCAAGTGAGGATTAAGATATTGCAATCGACGGATCCTACTATTCAGAAAGTCCTTCAAGAGGGCTTAGAGAAGAGGAAAGAGGATTTTCAAGTAGCTGAGGATGGAATATTGAAGTTTAGAGGGCGTTTGTGTGTGCCGGCTGATGAGAATCTTAGGGAAGAAATCTTGTCGGAGGCACATCGTAGCAGCTATAGTGTTCATCCGGGTAGTACGAAGATGTATCAGAATCTGAGGCAGTATTTTTGGTGGAGTGGCATGAAGGTTGACATATCCAAGCATGTGGCGAAATGTCTGACGTGCCAGCAGGTCAAAGCGCAGCATTGTAAGCCTGGAGAGTTGTTACAGCCGCTTGAGATTTCGGAATGGAAGTGGGAGCACATCACGATCGATTTCGTGACTGGTTTGCTGAGGAGCCAAAGGGGCAACGATTCAATTTGGATCATAGTGGACAGATTAACGAAATCTGTGCACTTCATTGCTGTGCGAAAGGATTTTTCTCTAGACAGGTTGGCAGATTTGTATGTGCGCCTGATAGTGCGTTTGCATAGTGTACCAGTGACGATCACGTCGGATCGTGATCCTAGATTCACGTCTACCTTTTGGAAAAGCTTGCAGACTGCGTTGGGAACAAAGCTGCAATTTAGTACGGATTATCATCCGCAGACGGATGGCCAGTCTGAAAGGACGATTCGGACGCTTGAGGACATGTTGCGGGCATGTGTATTGGATTTCAAAGGCAATTGGGAAGAGCAGCTTCATTTGGTTGAATTCGCCTATAACAACAGCTATCAGCAGAGTATTAAGATGGCATCTTTCGAAGCGTTGTGTGGTAGGCCTTATAAAACACCAGTCTATTGGGACGAAGTTGGTAAAAGGAAAATCACCAGTCCCGAGTTAGTACAACAGTCATTGGATACAGTCAAAATCATCAGAGAGAGGCTAAGGACAGCTCAGAACCGTTAGAAGAGTTACGCCGACAAGCGACGTAGACCGTTGGAGTTTCAGGTCGGTGATCATGTTTTCTGAAGGTGTCGTCTATGAGAGAGACATCTCGTTTTGGAAAGAAGGGAAAGTTGAGCCCTAGATATGTTGGGCCGTTTGAGATCTTAGAGCGGATTGGGTCAATGAAGAGCCGGTACCCTTTTCTTTTTGAGGTGGTGTAATATTTTAATTTCGGGGATGAAATTTTCCAAGGGGGGAAGAGTTGTAACGTCCCGAAATTTCAAGGCTTATTAAATGAATAATATTGGGATTCTTGAAATTGAGTGATATTTATCGGACGCGGAATCGTTCAATCTGAACGAAGTTGATCGACGACTGAAGCGTAGTTAATTGTAGTTCGATTAGTTTAGTCAAGCGGTAAATAATTCTAGCCGAATTTCTTCGCGCCCGCGCCCGACCCTGAACCAAATATCCTGAACCAGACTTGAATTGTCAAATTACCAAAATATCCTCAGATATTATTCATATACGCTAGAAACCATTAATACAGATTGACCCGTGGGACCCACCTCATTAATTGCAAGTCAAATCTTACTTTTTGACTTTTGACCATGGCAAATTAGCAAAATGCCCCTAAGAGCATTTTCTCTCTCTTCTCTCTCTCTCTCTTCCCTCTTGGACCTCACAGCAGCCACCCCTTACCCCTTGCATCGCACGATCACCATCTCCATCTTCTCTTCATCTTCATCTTCGTCGCCGCCATGAACCACCACCGTCCACCGCTCTCGCCGTGCCGCCGTCTGTCGCGCCCTAGCTCCGCCGCAGTGTACCGCGCCTCGCCGAGCCCCGTGCCGCCCAAGCCGCCGCTGTCCAACTGCTGTCCAAGCTCCGCCGCACCTCACTGAGCCCCGTTCAGCCTCGCCGGAGCCATCGCAGCACCGCCGGACCTCGGCCGAAGCTCCGCCGAGCTTGCCGTCGCCTACCGCGCGCCGTCGTCGTCGTTTCGCCGCGAGTCCAGCCTCCGTTCGCCATCATCCGGGGGTCGTCGTCACAAACCGTTACCGTGGTTGCGTCCGGATCGTCGAGACGAGTCCGTGGGATCGTCTCCGGGAAATTTCACAGCCGCCGCCCATCGCCGGTCGCCGCCAGTTATCGAAGTGAGTTAACCCATAATCCCTGATTAGACAGTTAATTGCACTTAGTAGTTTAATTAGTTAGTTACCGTAATTAATTAGATAGTTACAGCAGTTAATTAGATAGTTACCGTGGTTAGATAGTTAACTGTGGTTAGATTAAATAGTTAATAGGTTAGTGGATAGTTACTGTTGTAGGGTAATTAATTACCGTGGCTAGTTGGATTAATCATGGTTAGGTGGAATGGTTACCATGGTTAATTGCCTGTTTTGCTGTGCCCGATAATTATTGGTGTTTGATCGTGGATTGGACTGAGTGTTGATTGCACTTAATTGCTGAATGATCACACTAGTGTTGATATGCCATGTTGAACTGAAATTGAATATTCGCGTGACCAATTGTGGTTTTGAACAAGAAATTGGCCGCAAGGCGGGTTTTGATCATGATGTGAATGTGATTGCATTGAGAATGAGAATCGGCATGAGTGCCTGTGATGAATGTGGGGTCATGCGTTGGCTTTGATTGTGTCACCCTAACGTAACTGGGGACACGAGCGATACCCTTATTGGCATGGGTCGCTGCCTAATAAGTCTATGTGCCGGCGACGTACCGTCCGAGATTCCACGGCTTATTGGTTGCCTGTCAGTCCGTGCCGGCGACGGATAGTTCGAATTACCATGGTTGATTAGATGCCGGTCGCAACTTGTGTTGGTCCGTAGTCCCTCCTGGAATTATTCCTGGTATGCTCGCCTGAGGAAATTTGAGGGACCTATCGGATGCCGTCGCTGTAACGTAGTAGGACGACGCCCAATTAATCCGGAAGAATACTAGCAATGAGGCTGTACTGTGGCGAGAGTGGGGTATCTCTTGACCGTGATGACCGGAACCCGCTTGTTGCATTGTGCATGATCTTTGGCTGAGTGTTCTGGTTGAGTGACTGATTTGTTGTTTATTCATTGCCATAATTTATCTGTTGTATGGCTCAAGACGAGGTACGTTGCATGTGGTTGTCCTTCGGATGTTGGGATTAGTTCGCTAGAATTGTTAGACTACTTGCGTGAATCAACGTCCTAATCGGACTTAGGCGTTGACCCGCTGAGATTCATATCTCATGCGCTTTGGCTGATCGCCTTTCAGGTCCTCGTGATGGCCGTGTGCCACGTTAGGTTCGGCGTTCCTGTCAACGAAACCACGGTACTTCATTATCGTCATGTCGCCAATTCTGACGACGTTTGGGAACAGCACGTGACGACCGTCTGGGTCGACGAGTGGTTGCCACACTATGTGGCACACCTTTTTAAGGCCTGGTTCGTTCGTCAAGCTGGTGTTCTCATCGGACCGATTCGGGGGTTTGATGTACCCTCGGGTGCGGAGCTAGTCTTTCAAACGTGGGACACGATGGATTTTAATATGCCGGATGGGGAGGTCGAGGACCCGAGTCTGAGTTCTGGTGAGGAGGACCTTAATTCGCTGCCTGGATATCAAGGTTGACCCGGTGTCGTTAGCCCGGGGTGTGGAGAAGTTCTGGAGGAGCTTTTTGGAGGCCGCCTTGTGGATAGTCGGTAGTGTAGCAGTAGTGTATCAGCAGTAGCGCCCTAACCCGACCCGGTATCTTTTTGTGGGTCTAAGAGATCGGTCCAAGATGAACTTGTATAGTAATATTTTTCTTGTGGACTAATCATGTGTATAAATAAAAATGGTTTGTTATTGTTGTTGTTACGGTTGTTGTTGTATCTCCTGCTTTTCTATCCCTGTTGTATTTTGTCTGGGGTTGTTGTTGCTTCCGCCTGTACATAAGTATACGATAAAAAGAAATGGGTCAATGATGTGCCTGAGATATCATCCTTTGACCTGACGTTCGGAAGGAATGTTCGCTTGCCCGGGGTTCGGGGTGTGACAGGTTAACTCACCGAAACGTGGATCCCGAGGCAAGAGATGTACCTAAGCATCAATCAAACTCACAAGTCATATCTAGTACGGTACGAAGCGTAAATCATACCCACTAACTTGGTTTAAACAATTTATGGAAGGGATCACTATTTTTGGATACTTAAGCACTTTTAGATAAAATGTCGACCACTTGAAGAGCATCGGCAACCAAGAAAGTTATCAGCAGTAAACGTTAGTTATCTAGGATAAAGTCATTGACATGAACATTGATTTATAACTGCCTATTAGTGATATTTTTGAATATTTGCGCTTCTTGTGGATAACTGCTATTGTAACTTCTTGTAACTGCAGATACGATAAGAAAGTTATTCATATGAAGATGAGAAGTCATGGCAACAAAAAGATATGGAACCGAAAGCTCCTAATATGTGAAGGCATGGATAAAACTGTTAGTATTTGGCGAACAATCAAGTCGAAGTAAAGCGAGAAAGAGAAATCGAGACACGAGATTTTATCCTAGTTTACCATTAAACTAGGGCTATGTCCAGTAGAGGATTCCACTATAATTAGCACCTTGCATCTCTCGTTATATCACTCAATTACAAGTGAAAAAGATTATATATATACTAGTAGCTATTCATGAGCCCAAGCCCAAACTACTAATGAAAATTTACGGGCTTAAATTGTAAAAGCTCTATGGTGTTCAGGAGGCGCTACCCCCTTGAGACCCCCACCGGGGCAGCTCCCTCGGACCCCCGCCCGCTCAGAGTGGAGCGGGACCCACGTGCTTTCCTGTCGTAGAGGAGTATGAACCACAACCCAACAAAAACTGCCGAAGAATTGGTTATAGGCAGTAATGTTGTAAACACTATAAATACTAGAGTTCGTAAACTGTAGAAACATCCCGCGCACAAACAAAGAAACATGTTATCTTCCTATTATCTGTCAATTCCCGCACTATGTTATAGTTTTCAAATTCACGTTGTCGATTAAATTCGAGGGTGTTTCTTAGCTATAGTTTCTAATCCATGTCATCGATCAAATTCTAGCGTGTATCTTTGCTATAATTTCTGGGTGCCTTGTTGTCTACCAACTTGCGGCGTTGGATCTTTATATTCTCAAGTTGCGTCGTCGATTAAATTCCAGTATAGTTTGTATGCATTCGATTCAGCTTGAAGTGGAGTTCTCGATTCCCTTGTGTACTTGTGATATTTCCTATTTAGAATTGCCATGAAACCTGTCTATGCTAAAAAAAAATCAAAAAATAACTTTTGGTGAAATGATATTTAGTCATGGAATCGAATTCCGATGAAAGAGGTGTCTAAGATGTAGGTTGCCTCTAATTTGCATATGCTTGTCATGTCAAACAATGTGTTTTATGTAGATTGACCCATTTGGTTCAAAAAATCAATAAAGTTACTATGAACTGGCATCCCAAAGAAAAGGAGAACAACTGTGAGATAAGTGCAACAATCGCACGATTAGTAAGTAATTATTGGGTAGCACCAAATTCCTCCATAATCATGACATTGCTCTAGACAAGTTATGGTTTGTAAAACGAGTGATTGTAGTCGTCTTGACCTTCCATCCAATGATCATCTATGTTTTCGAGCATATATCCAATTCAATTATCATTTCTCCCTCATTCTAAACGCTCACATTTTTCAGAGCGATGTCTCCAATCAATGTGCCCTGTAGAGCCTCGAGTCTCTTCATTGTGTGATTCGTTATATATTTGCCCCCTCCAATCATTTTCTACTAGAGGTGACAAGGTGTCTAGTGGTGCACGAGACTCGTTAGGCCCACCAAGCCCAAAGCATGAATGGATGGGCCTAGGCAAAAAAGACCAAACTTCAGCAAAAGGGACAACCATAGAAGAGACAACCGTGTAATTCTGGCGACGTACCACAGAGTAAGCCAGATGAACTGAGCGGTCTAAACTTCGACCCTTATTTTCATTTTTTATAATGTGAAGTTGAGCTATACACACACACACACACACACACACACACACACACACACACATATATATATATATATATATATATATATATATATATATATATATATATATGTGTGTGTGTGTGTGTGTGTGTGTGTGTGTGTGTGTGTGAGATCGTTTCTACATCAATTTCAACTCTGTCGAGTAGTTAGCCTTTGTCATACATAAAATAGATAATGTGGACTCCCGCCTGGTTAACAGTGCTGTTGGCCTACCAAGAACTGAATGGAGAAGAGAAGAGAAGAGACGTGAACGAGACGGAGGCAAATCTTTGATAATATTCTCATCTGTCAAAGGGGGAGGTAATAAAATTGGTAATTTATTATATATACTTCATCAAAAAGTGAGAAGCATTAAAAAAAAAAAATTCTATTACCGGATATCGAAATATTTTGCATAATCTTTTATTCTCTAGTGTATTGACTCTACTTATCTATGTTACTGTTATACATTTTGCTACCCTTACGATTTTGTTCCCGTTCCGTCCCGATTGGCGAGGTGTATGTACTCTGATTCCGTCTCAAATCTAGTAGTTCCCATTTATAAAAGCGACGGACTACACAAATTTAATTGCTGTAGAAACTCTCTTGTTTGTCTTCCTTCTCCTATAGTAGAGCTATTTCTTTCAACTAGGAGAAAATCGAAGACTTGGAATTACTCCTCATTAGTTGCTTGTAGACAAGAAGCCACAAGATCTCAACGTGCATGAACATATATTTGTAAATGGTGTTTTAAACCATGTCTTGAGTTTCAGCTTGTTACGAAATCTGATCGAATTACAGGATATAGATGAGTTTGTTAAACCGAATCTTTTAGGAAAAAAATCTAAAAATTCTATGTGGATTATAATTTATCTCGAACGGGAGATGGATGTAGATATGTTGAGATTTGTTTACCTATTGAAGATAACTTGTCCAATGAACGGGCATAAAGATTTGAACGTGCGAGGAAAAAAAGGAAAACAATCATCCAAGATTTGACCGGATGATCACGAATTGGACTTCTTGCCAAAGCCAGGGACGTCAACTTTGGTCTTTAAAAGTCTTGCAAGTGTTCTCTTTCTTTTTCTGGCACAAACACAGAAGCATAAAGAAAAGGGACGCACGGTGGATTTTGTGCGGTGAGCTTTTCATCCAATTGAGTTTTCTTATTGCGTGTAATTTAGGTTTGGACAAAAAGTGTGATTGATTGTTACTTTGCTCTGTTTATTTAGTGGATCATGAGTAAAACGGAAGCAACCCCGTTGATACCGACTGAACCAGGTAAATCTCTGTTGTTATTTCGTATTGATGTAATTTTGAGATCGGACATTTTCCGCATTATTTTACCACCATCGTATCTACTCACATAGATCTCTACGTACAGTGACCCAAACAATGGGGACTGGCAAAGTGAGCTTGAAGCTTCTGATCGACAGGAGCAAACGAACGGTGCTCTTTGCGGAGGCAGGCAAAGATTTTGTCGACTTTCTCTTTCACATCCTCGCATTGCCGGTCGGACAGGTGATCCAGCTCCTCACGGGAACTGGGACGATGGGCAGTTTAGGCAATCTCTACGGTAGCGTCGAGAAGCTGAACAATGCGTTCATAAAATCTTCCAAGAAAGACATTCTCTTGAAACCCAAAGCACCCGCATTTGTCTACGAAATCCCATTCCTATTGTTTGATACGTCTCCGTCTTCAGATTCAACATCCATCACCTACTACAGGTGCCCTAACTCTATTTGCGGTTTCTATGTGGCCGAGAACCCTTCTGTAAAATGTCCCAGGTGCAACATGTCCATGGCAAATATATGCTATCTTGTCAAACCACCGGCTGGTAAACCGGCAGCTGAATCTGACGGTAATGGCGGTTTCGTGCTAGGGGAGGCGAAGTACATGGTGATGGACAATCTGGCGGTAGAGCCAATGTCGACTATTTCGAGCATTACTTTGCTCAAAAAGTTCAACGTCAAGGAAATTGGGCATCTTGAGGAGAAGGTGGTCAGCTTGGGAATGGACGAGGTAAGCCCATGCCACTCCTTGTGATAAGGATATCTTTCAGATTTTCGAAATGTAAACTTTATAACTCAACAATTTATGTGGAAAATCCATTTTAAGAGATGTATAAATTGCAAATAAATATTCTCAGCTAATTGTAGTAGGTATATATTGATTAAATTTAAATTTGAGCTTTTGTACAACGTAATAAAGATTATGTTCGCAATTGTTATAGGGCTTCTAGAGTCCGATATAATTTGATGCAAAATGAAAAAAAGTAACTGTCCTTTTTAATTATTTGGTTTTCAACTTTGAAGGTTATAAAGTTGCTGAGGACTTCATTTCACTCCGAGAAGGTTCTCACTGATGTCTTCCTCGGTGGGAAGCGAGGTAGATCGTGATCAAGTGGGTGCCATAGAATTTCATTCTCTCTCTCTCTCTCTCTCTCTCTCTCTCTCTCTCTCTCTCTATGGACATTATGTTATTTTGTGGCTGGGGTTATGCAAGACTTTTAGTGCATATTGAAATTTTTATGACTTTTCTTTTGGAAATATGGACATGTGTATCGATGTTATTAATGATATGATAGTGTCGGTTTGGTCAAAAATATGATGTGAACATGCTGAAGAAAGATATATGTCTCGTAGCCGACTGTGGATGCTCAAGCATATGTCGTAATCTTGGAACAAATGTAGGAATGCCGTACGTAAAATTAACTTGTGCTGGGGAACGTGTAGGTGTGTAGGTGAAGTTGGATTCGCGTCCAGTTCAAGCTCTCTTTCTTATCTTCGATTTCAGATGGTTAGGAAACAGCATTTGATGAGGCCAAAGAAAGTTTGATCAGATACTGACTCAGCACAAGATTGTACCTATAAGGGGCTACTTGTTTGAGAAGAAGCCAAGTCCTAATTTTGAAGTACTTCAACAAATGTCCCGGATAAGTTAGCACCTATGAGTCGTGATCCAGTCTAACTGAGTGCCCAACTGTCGATCCATCATAAGTTGTCGTACTCCTCAAAGCCTATTGCATAAGCTCAGACATAAAGGGGAAAAAGACAGTAGCTCGACTCGTCGCCTATTTGGAGATTGGCTCGATTTCTTTCGAGCTCGAGTTTAGTTCGAGTAACTCCAATAGCCTGTTTGTGTCGTGACATCCGGAAATTCCTACAACAATTAATTATATTTAGGAATTGAATACGATAAATGTCACGTATGAAACTCCAATTGGTTTGTTAATTCGAAAGGTTTTTACGTGTCCATGATTCTTGGAAAGCGTTTCCACTAGGATTAAATAAATAAGTATATGTGTGCATGGGTGGATTATTTAGAGTGGCAATAAATCACGTTTCGCTATAGTAATTGTGGAAGGATACTGATATGAACTGTAGTGTGCATCGGACAATTTTCAGAATCAAAATTGTTATACAGACTATCAACTCCTCATATTACGTTTGATTATTTGAACAATCCAAGTCAAGTCTGAACATGACTTTGGTTCTATGCCCCTGTGGGGACACTATGAGAATTCCTATACATGAGGAATTTCTCGCGCGTGATCCATCAAAATGTCCACGGTATCACTTGTATTAGATTTTCATCTTTTCCTCTTTAATGGACACAAATGGATACTATGTGATGAATTCGGTGACCGCTTGTGCTTTTGTTGCTTTAGGTGGTATTTGTATCAAATTGATTTCAAATAGGGCAAAAGCCCATTTCGCAATACGACCTTTGACAATTGGCCGAGTTAACATTTTATTTGATCACATCCGTTTTGCATATTACATGAATCGAGTCGGCAACATGTAGTGACGTAGCTTGTTACAAGCAAAGTACAAGGACAAACATAACTTTTCAATTGGGGTGTATCTCATTTGTGCGTCATTCAACATCCGATTGAGAATACACCGCATGTTCCTTATATTCATCGTTCTCTTGTGCTAGCATGCTTCTGATAGTTGTATTGGTCGTCAACTGATAAATTTTCAGTGGCCTACCTGCTTTAAAGTGACATCAAAACTGGAAGATTAGTCATGTATTCTTTAATGCGATCAAAGGCATTTTGGTGCTTTCCTTCCCAAACAAAGTCCTCTTGATTTCTTAACTTGAGTAAAGGAGAAAAAGCCTCAATCTTTCCAGACAGATTAGCAATGAACCGATGTAGGAAGTTTACCTTACCCATGATCATTAGCAGCTGTTTCTTGGTCATAGGTGGCAGTAAATCTAGAATTTCCTTTGCTTCATTCTTATCTAATCTAATTCCTCTTCGATTTACTAGAAATCTTGGATTATTTTCAGCCTAACTCCAAAAGCACATTTCAGGGGTTCAATTTCTATGTATATTTTTACATTCTAATGAAGCCATGCTCAAGATACTTTATATAAACTTACCTGATCTAATTTGACGGTGATATCATCTATATAGACTTCCATGAACTCGCCGATCATATTGTGGAAGATGAAGTTCATCGCTCTCTAGTATGTAGCTCCAGCATTATTCAAATCGAACGGCATCACTAACCATTCGAACGTGCCAATAGCTCCAAAACATCTAAATGCAGTTTTATGTACATCCTCTTCTGTTATAAATATCTGATTATACCCAGAATGGTTATCCATCAAGGACATATTTCATTGCCTGACGCTGAATCGACCAACATGTGAGCCATCAACATTTGATATTCGTCCTTATGGGTTGCAGCATTTAAATCTCGAAAATCAATGCATGCCCTCAGCTTCCCATTCTTCTTTTTTTTATTATTATCAAGAACCATATTAGAAAGTCATTTGACATACCACGCGGTCTTAATGAACCCTGCTGCTAGTAATCGCTCGATTTCTTCTTTCTTTAAGCATAACTTCCGGGGCAAACCTTTTTGAAGGTTGTTTATGTTGTCGGAATCCTTTCTTAATCGGCAACTTGTGTTCCACTATGTCTCTTCCCAATCCTGGCATCTCATGATAATCTCAATAAAAGCAATATTTATATTTCTTTAGCAATTTAAACAACGGCATTTTGGGATCACCCTCCTACAAAGCGCTAATATATATTGGTCGACAATGTTGTTAGTCAGCGATGTCATTTCTATCAATGGATCTTGAGCTTCTATCAATTTGTCATCTTCTTTAAAGGGTGATTCCTTGTAATCTGTTATGTAATTGGCAACATCGAAAGATTGTTCAGTGCAATCCAGGCCGCGTACCTCTCATCGAGGTCGCTCCATAATGTAAGGTTTTCCATGGACAACCTCGTTCAATTGTCCTGCTAGCTTGTCCTTAGGGATCTAATTGATATTCCTTTTGTCAAAGCGGCAGACTGCCAAGTCTCTAGGGTCAACCCTGTGGGTTCTATAACGACGAGTTATCAGTGTTTGTTCTTCTACAATCCCGATTCACTCTAAGTACATGTGCCCAAGTCACATATGCCTTGTTATTGGCCTTAACGTACTCGACCCCGTCTCCATTCCAAAAGGCTAGCATTTCATGTAGAGTGGATGGCACGGGTTGGATCTCATGAATCCAATCTCTGCCCAGCAGCAAGTTATATGATCCATCAGCTTCAACGATAAAGAAGGATGTCTTTGAAGCTTTCAACCCAATAGACAGATCGGCGAGGAATACTCCTTTGACTTCACTCACTTCCCCTATGGAATTTGAGGATTGGACATCCGAAGGAATAATCTCTTCACTGGCTTCTTGAAGAATTTATAAGGAATCAGGTTTAAGTAGATCCTCCATCGACCAGGACTTCGGATACAGGCCGGCCGTTAATGTTAGCATTTATGTTGAGAGCTTTGTGGTGCCAGGAATTATGTGCTGGTAACTTCTCAAATATCGGCAAATTGGAATTCAGCCCGTTCCTCCTCATCGATGATTGTGTCTTCATCTTCTGTCATTCCCATCGATGATAATATAAACTATAGATGGAGTCTAGCTTGAACCATTTATGAACCTGCTGGCGACAAAGATCTTGAAAAAATCACATGTCTTGACTCAAATTTCTCTACCTTTAGAAGAATCTGATCCTTTTGGCTATTCGTTGGTTTGGGCAGGCCCTTTAGGCTTTCTTTTCCAAACTAAATTCTTACCTCGGGGTTTCCTAGGTTTGTGACTTGCCACGAGGCTGGGCTTATTTGGCTTATATGAATTTGGTTGTCCTATAGTTGTAACTCAAACATCCTTTTCTTCCTTTACATCCTTCTTTTCCGAGTTCTGGACATGCTGCCCCCTGGTTCTTGGATCTCTCCATATTCAAACAATTGATCCTCCAGCGGGTCGTAAGTTATCTTCAACGTCCGTCGGTGAATTGGCGTAGATATATCGGTGTCTTCAAGAGGTAGTCCATCAAACTCTTCTCCCCATCCAGTTGGAGTAAAATCCTGAGGATATGAAGGTGGTGGCAATAGTAGGATCCCCTTCCTCGTACGTAACTAACGTACTAATCAAACTTTCCATTGGTTCACCTAACGTGCCAATAGTGGGATCCCCTTCCTCGTACCTCTACTTGAATGACATCTTCATCACAGACTGCCCCCACTCGATCAAATACCATAGGATGACCTGTTTAACCAACCCTATTAGGATTGTTGGTATAATTTGGTCGACGACCATTCCTTGTATTCTGGACAGGGGCTCAAGTTTGTGGAGCCTGTCCTTTAGGTGGCGAACAACAATTCTGACCGATTTATCATTTTCACCAAGCACAAAGGTTTGGTGGTTGTGATTTTTTACCTTTAGACTACACCTATACCATCCCAGTCATGAGGGAGAATGAGTCAACATCTATCTCCATTAGAGCTTTCTCTTTCTCATCGGCAAACTTGATTTCAGCTTGCCAAATTGCATCTTGAACATTCTTCCTGAAGACAATGCAATCGGGTATTATGGCTCCATGAAATGATGCCACTTACAATATTTCTCGTTAGTCAATTCCTCTCTCCTCGGTATGATTTGGCTTTCAGTTAGTTTTATCTGGCCAACGACTAAAAGCATGTCAAAGATGTCATCCATCTTATTCACATCGAATGAGTAGTATTGAGCATCTTTCTCCTTGACCATGATGTTCTCCTTCATCTTTTCTTTGACTCTGGCTGGTATCAGCGCATGACAAATGTATGGCTTGTCGATAACCATTTTGGCCACGGCTATCTCAGGATATTCCCATTGACCCAGACTATCTTCAGTTTCATACTTCTCGACAAACGACACGTCATGTTTACCAGGCCTTCTCTCTTTCTCCTTTAGCAGATGTTCATCTCGGATCGCTCCCGTCGCCAACTGAAAAAGGTTGTGATATGGCTGGTCTTCCATCCGTTCTCTTTTGTTAAACTTTAAACCTGAGAAAGCTATTTCAGCGAAGGTTTTCTCTGGTAAAGATAACAGACACCGGTTTCTTGCCTTCTTGAATCAGGATATGTACTGATCTACCGACTCATTGTAATGTTGCTTCATAGCTGCTAGATACGCAATAGATACATCTGGAATGGCTCTTTGCAACTGGTTATGAAACAGCCTTTCCATTTGCTCCCAAGAATGAATAGAATTAGCCGAAAGTGCCATGTACCAAGTAAAATCAATTCTAGATAGTGATAATGAAAACAGCCTTAACTTCCAACAATCTAGATGTATGGTATTGCCACATAGCGCAACGAATCGATAAACATGTTTCAATGTTGTTCACTCGTTTTTGCAACAAGGAATATCTTTCACCGAAATTCAGTCTTCGGTTTTTATTAATAGGGTTCTGTGGCTCAACTCTCGAAAGGAAATTTTAGTGAGAACACGGAGTAACACAAATGGAAGTGAAATGGGTAGGAATTCAATGGATCGAATGTGGATTTGAGATCAACAAGGGTTCATGCTACGTTACAATACTCCTAGGAAAGCAGTAGAAAGCTTGATAATAAACTGGAGTTGCAGAAATTGTAAATGCTGGAAAGGAGAGTACATGGAAGTTAAAGTGTAGAAAACTTGAGTTCTTTTGGATGTGTGTTGATCTGTCTTCTTTCTCCTCTCTTTCGATTATTTGTTGTTCTTTGGCTTTCCATAACCGTTTGTCGGTTATTTTCTTGCTTTCAAACTCTGAATCTTGGCGCCTTCAATAACTTCCCATTTGCCCACGTTTTATCCGCCAAAACTTGATCTTCAACTGTCAATATGGCTTTGAATTTGAATCTTTTCCAGCAATTGCCGTGAACTGTTCGCATCCACTATCCGGATTTCTTGCTCGTAACTTCTTGCTGACATGGCTAGTTTGGCCATCCTGCGGTTCCTTTTGTCTTCATACTCCTCTTACTGCTGATCCTCTATAATTTCGGTATGTCCAGAATCTTACCGAATTTTGAAAATCAATGGCCCTGTTCTCTTACTTCCCGAATATCGGGTTTAGACTTCTAGACATTTCGGTATGTTGCAGACAACTTACCGAACTTCTCAGAGTAGCTTACTGTTCCCAATTTACGGATTTTCGGGACACAGTGATACTAAAGTCCATTCGGTAACTCTTTATTATTTTCTGTCAACAGATGCCCCCTTTAAAAGAATTAAAAGAATTTTAATTCTTTTAAATGCCAAAGATGACAAGACACTTACTTTTTGCTTCTAGCGCCATTTTGCCATCTCGTTTCGCGCGCTTGCCTTTTCAGCTTCTCCTCGTATCAACTCAATATATATATCAGATGTCCCCACACAATCTGATCTCTCGCCTTCAAACTTGCTTCTCCAACAAGTCATCTCTTTCGTTATTCTCTTGCTCTTTCGCTTCTTCGCTCCTTCGTGCCCTTTTCCTGTACTTGATCAGACACCATGGCTCCCAAGGCTCAAGCTTCCTCCTTTCTTGCTTCAAATGCCCTAGAGCGCTATTATAATTTCAGAGACTCTCAAGATTTCAACGATGACCGGCATTTTTTCTCGGTACAGAATGATTTCGAGGATTCTTACATCCTTGGCCCAGCTGTTTACAATCAGTTTTCGATTCCTGCAACTCTCTCTGATTTCTTCCCTCGTCATCAAACTGAGGTACTTCCAATCCACCATTCTTCCGTTCTAGCTTACAACTGGCACTCCCCTCCTTCTCGTCTTAGGGCTTTTTCTGATTTCGAGCCAAATTTTTACCAATGGTATCTTCGACTTCGTCCTTCCAAGGGCTCTCTTTGGGATGGACTTTCGATTCATAATGCTTTGCGCCTTTGTTGTTTCGACTATCGTCTGAATCATGGGCTAATCAGTGCCCTATCCTGTTTTTGGTCAACTTCTACCAACTGCTTCTTCTTCCCTTTTTCCCCGATGTCGGTAACTTTGCTCGACATCCATTGCCTGATCGGTCTTAGTCCTTTATGTACAGACCCATCTACTCTGTCTTCGGATTCTTACCCAAGACTCGGTAAGTTGTCTGATTCCGAGCTAGCTTATGGGGCTTTTATCGGTAAGTTTTTTAGGAAAGAAGGTGAAGTTGCCGACGAGGAACACACCGCTTTTCTCTTGTACTGGCTTTGTAAATTCCTTTTTTGCCACCCTATTGTGAGAGTTTCAAAGGACTTCGTAGCTATAGCTTCTGCCTTAGCTTCGGGAACTCTCCTTTCTTTAGGAAAAACCATTTTATCTTTATTGTACCGAGGCTTAGCCCATTCGACTTCTTCCATCATTTCGGATGAAATAGGTGGAGTATATGGTGGTCCATTCTAGATTCTCCAAGCCTGGTCGGCTTTTTATTTTCCTTTTCGGTTTTCCAAAGACCATGTCTCCCAACCCCCTTCGGTTTCTATCCCGAATCATCCTGTCTGTCGAGCCTTAAGCCGAGAGTTGATTCCTTTTCCCGAGGGGCAATTATCTTATTTTCGGTTCTTTGTTTCCCAAATTTTTTCAATCAAAGGGAAACAATTCTCTTTTTCTCCTGTTCTCATTCCCGAATTCAAATCATATCTTCCTTCCTTTCAGAAGAATAAGAGTGATTTCTGGCAAGTCGTTCTAACCTCTATTGACCTTCCTGTTAGGTTTTCAATAAAGGGTAGATTCGTCGCTGGCTTCGAAATCTACTCCCCCCAATATTGTGCTAGACAATTTGGGTTGATTCAAGGGATTCCTGTCCCGGCTCTCTACACTTTTTCCTTTTCTTCCATCAATAAAGCATTCTGTAAGCAAGGCGACAGTCAAAACTTCATTGAATTGAACAAGCTGATTCGGGACATTTACCGATTGTTCCGTGTTACCGAGTTCATCCCAGATGCTGATCGCTCTTCAGAAGACTTCGACTTCTGGTGGAAGAATTATCGAAAGTCTGTATACTCAGAGCCGCTGGACATGATCCTTTTGAAAATAAAGGAGACGGCCACTCTTGCACTTCCTCAATCAACCGGAGATGAAGACATTCTTTCCTTGAAACCGGCAAAGCCTGTTAAAGGTTAGTTTGCTCTCCTTCTTTCAATGTACGTCTTCATTCGGTATTTAGTTGTGTCTAACTGTTTTCGCTCACAGCAGGAAGAAAGCGAAAAATCTTAGAACTGCCTGCTCCAGAAAAGGCGTCTAAGAAGCCAGCAACAGAAAGAACTACCACTCGATCTTTATCATCATCACCAAGGAGCCCATCTGTCAGTCCCACGCTACGTGCCATGATAAAGCCACATACACCGAAAGGTAACTTTAATATTAAAGCTTTTGCTAATCATGAGCATACCTTCCAATATTGATCTGTGCTTTTCTTCTTTTAAATATAACTCAGGGAAGACTCTCAAGATATACCGATCAAAAGCGACTTCGCTTTCTTCCTCCTCTGCCAATGCTCCTGATGATGATATAGCAATCCTTGACCCTGTCCTAGTGCCTCCGGCTTCTTCGACGGAACTTCTTATCGCATCAACACAAACCCAGACTCCAAAACTTAAGGAAAAGGAACAAGCTGATGACCCATCTTCTCCTCAGACTAGAAAATCTCCAACTTCTATCGGTAAGTATTGTCTTCACTTTACCGAATGGTGAATGCTCCTTATACTATTGTTTTAACACTCACAACTGTATTTACAGGTACTGATGAGCCTTCATCTGCATCAAAAAGAATCCTGATTCCTGATGGGGAATTTCTTGAAGGCCCATCAACCAATGTACCTCTACTGCTTGTTCAGTCTTCGTCTATCACTCTGCCTCTTCAAGGAATGTTTATGGCAAGCTCATCTTCTTCTCAAGCTCCTTCTGCCGCAGCTGAGATAACTCTCTTATCTACTGAAGAGAAAGCTGAAGTGGAAAGCATACTGCTCACAGATCTTCCTGGCTCCTCCACTGCTGATTGTCCGCCAGAATCTATAGACCCGGCATCATTTTCTGAAGTTTCTAAGGAAGTGGCCAAGGCTAAATGGACTGAACTTCTTAGCTTATTAGAGTCTGGCTATGGGAAGTTGATTATCAACTCTGACAGAGAGAAACGAGCAAGAACTCTCTTTCAAGAAGTATGCTCTGGTAATCCTTCCTTTACACTTTCCCAAGACTTCCAGGACAAAAGTAATATTTTCGCCGTAGGTTTTGTGGATGCTGTGGACACCATCAGGATCAACACCTATCATCTTCCACATCTTCTCTTCGGAGAACAGCGAGGTCAAGCCATTCGAGATGAATTAACCCACAAATGTGCAGATACCCGCTTGTTCTATGACAGTTATAAAGCTGAAGAGAGCAAACTTCACCGCTTAGCAGAAAGAAGAGCAGAACTTGAGAAAGAATTGAAGACGGTAGAGGTCCAAATGATGGAGCAAGAAGCGAAGATGTGTCATCTTTGCCCATCAGTTAGAAGAAAGATGGAGAAGTGTCGGGAGTTGAGGAAAGAATATGATTCCACCTGTGGGTCGGTCAAAACTTGTGAAAAGCAGAGGGTGGAGCTCATGGAACAAAATCTTAATTTAGAATTTGAGCTCCGTTCTTTTGTAAATGAAGCCAAGTCTCTGCTGAGGAAATATAAATGAAAAATCTTGTTCTTTCTGACTCAAATGTTCTTTTGCTTCATTTGCCGAATTCTAACATCTGCTCTTCTATAATCTTCGACGATTAACAGAGATCCCGATAATCCTTAATAACTAACAAAGATCCCGATAATCCTCGATGACCAACAAAGATCCCGATGATAAGGCTTCCCGATAATCCTCAATGATTAACAAAGATTCCGATGATAAGGCTTCTCGATAATCCTCAGTGATTAACAAAGATTCCGATGATAATGCTTCCCGATAATCCTTGACGATTAACAAAGATTTCAATAATAAGGCTTCCCAATAATCTCAATGACTTTTGCATACTTTCTCTTGCAAGAGAATATTTTTTGCGGCAATTCTGGTAACCGTCTTCCTCCACTTATGGGCCATGTTCTTCCAATTGTCCGAGAAAAGCTCTGGCATGCCACTACCCATGATCTGCTCTATGTCCTTTCTATTTATAACTGCCCAAATTGCACAATTCATCCTGAACACTTGCAATCTTGCTCATTATGTCTTCACATGGTTCTTCATCTCAGTTGCCTCTTTGGCCTCGATCATACAGACATCGTAACGGCCAACATGAAGGTAAACTTTTTGCTAAATGCATCCTGATCCCAGCTTTGAAAACTGTTCTTCATTTCTTTTAACCATGAACAACTTTTTATCCAATTGCCTACAGATGATCGATCCTTATGGAAACGGCTACATGAACTACTATCCCAGGGACATCATGCTTTATTACTGAATTATAAGCATAGGTTAGAAGTTACCGAACTGACGGACATTTTCAGGTCCAAGGTATTCTTAACTGTTGAGTCTGATCTCTTGGACTTAGTTTGGGAACTGTGCTCTTTATTCCCTGCCAGCTTCGATGAGTTTGAGCGCAATGTGAAGGAGGTTTGGAGCCTTGAACCTATCATTGTGGAAGCTGAGACTCTTAAGCTCCAAATTGTGGAAGAATTCTCCCGATTGTGCGATTCCAAGGAAACATATGCTCAAGTTCAAGACTCTTGCCTCCATGCCAAAGAAGATGCTGAGACGACACGTCGACTTTTCAATTTCTTTTCCAGTCATAACCGTGCCTAACGCAGGATAATTAAAGACGAAATCTCCCAGGTCAAGTCCATGGTCGAAGTTTCTTCAGACAAGTATAGACGATTGTTACAGGAAACTTGGGAGAAACTTGAAGCTGTCCGCTTCCATTCTCGTTGTACAGAACATCTCAAAGAGCAGCCATTCGAACTCCGCCATGATCTTGAATTACATTCCAAACTTGTAGCTCAGAATCTCAAACTAGTTAAAGATCTGAAGACCTTTGTAACCAAGATCAGAATGTACTTTCACTTTTGATGAATGAATTAATCTCCTTGTGTTTCCCAAATTGATGGATAATATTTCTTCAAGAATTTCCCATTTATAGAACGAGATAGTTCTTTTCCATTGATATCCATCAATCTGTATGCATTTCCACTGAACATTTCGGTAACTAGATATGGGCCTTCCTAGTTTGAGGACCACTTACCGAATTCTCTATCTTTGAGATTAAATGGCAAGATTGCTTTCCACACTAAGTCCCCGACAGCAAATTGCTTGATCCTAACTTTCTTGTTAAAAGCTCTAGCTACTCTTTTCTTTTGTGCAATCAACTGATCCAAAGCAACTGCCCTGACTTCATCTACTTCATCCAAATTTATATACATCCAATCTCTGTAATCTTCTGGCAACATTTCACTTTGCAATTGGACTCGTAATGATTGAACGGTTATCTCCATCGGTAGAACTGCCTCTTGTCCATAGGTCAGCATATACGGACTGACGCCTGTGCTTGATCTTCGTGATGTTCGGTATGCCCACAACACTACCGATAGCAAGTTGTCCCATTCTCTTGGATTTTCTTCCAAATGCTTTTTAATCAATCCAATCACAACTTTATTAGTAGCTTCAGCTTGTCCATTTGCTTGAGGATAATATGGTGTAGAATGCAACATCTTAATTTCTCTTGATTGCACCAATTCCATAACTTCATCTCTAGTGAACACTGTCCCTTGATCCGCAGTGATTGATTCCGGTAAGCCAAATCGGTGAATTATGTTTTCTTCAATAAATTTGATCACCGTCTTCTGACTAATGCTCTTGTATGGAATCGCTTCCACCCATTTCGTAAAGTAATCCGTAGCCAGCAAAATGAAACTATGCTTATGAGAAGAGGGTGGATAAATCTTACCTATTATATCCATTGCCCATCCTCGAAATGGCCATGGCTTTACAATGGAATGAAGCTCTACAGCAGGTGCATGTTGCAAAGGTCCATGTTTTTGACATGAAATGCATGCTTTGGCATATTCAATGCAATTCTGCATCATTGTTGGCCAGAAATATCCGTACCTTTTTAGAAGCCATCTCATCTTAATTCCAGCTTAATGTGCTCCACATATGCCTTCATGAGCTTCTGCCATAACCAGTTTCGCATTGTCCTTATCAAGACATCTTAATAGTAGCCCATCTGAAGATTTTCGGTATAACTCTTCTCCCAATATTACGTACTTCTAGGCTTGTCTCCTCAGCTTTTGATCTCTTGAATCAGGATTTTTCAAGTATTCCACAATGGGCTGCCTCCAGTCCTTTTCTCGGATCACCTCACTAATCGCTATCGGTATTTCTCTTTGTTCAATAGAAGGTACCGATAATGTGATGATGGCTGCAATATTAGCCAATTCTTTTGATATTCTATAACCAGAAGCCATCTGTGTTAATTCGTTAGCTTCGTAATTGGTTTCTCTTTTGACATGGACTATGTCATATTCTCTAAATTGTTCCAACAGCTTCTTGGCTAGATAATAATAGCCAATCAAATTTTCATTTAAGCACTGATATTCTCCTCTCAGTTGCTTCACCACTAGCTGTGAATCACCAAATATTTTGATGAACTGTGCTTCCAATTCAATCGGTATTCCTAAGCCGATGATTAGTGCTTCATATTCGGCTTGATTATTTGAGCATTCAAAATCTAACTTACAAACACACCTTGTAAGCTCTCCGGTGGGAGAGATTATCATCAAACCAGCTCCAGCCATACTCTTAGCACATGATCCATCAAAATACATAGTCCATGGTATAACTTGATTGAAGTTCTGTTTATTTTCTTCCATTTGCAAACATGGGTATTCGGTAAGAAAGTCAGCAACAGCTTGACCTTTGACTGCTTTTATTGGTACGTATGCCAAATCAAATTCAGACAAGATAAATGCCTACTTGGCTATACGTCCTTTTATAACAGGCCGTGACAACATATATTTTATCACATCAGTCTTACCGAGTACATGTACTATAGCTGGCAACAAATAATGTCTTAACTTCATACAAGAGAAGTACAAAGATAAACATAATTTTTCTATTGCGGTATATCTTTTTTCAACATCAGTCAATGTTCTACTTAAGTAATATACCGCTTGTTCTTTTCCATTTTCATTCTCTTGTGCCAGCATACTCCCGATAGTTGAATCGGTAGTAGACAAGTACAACCTTAATGGCCTGCCTGCTTTCGGTGGCATCAATACAGGAGGATTTGTCAAATAAACTTTGACCGCATCAAACGCTTTCTGCTGTTTATCTCCCCATATAAACTCCTCCTGATTTTTAAGACGCAAGAGCTGGGTCATTGGTTCTATCTTCCCAGATAAATTTGCAATGAATCTTCTGAGAAAATTAATTTTCCCGAGTACCATCTGCAACTGCTTCTTTGATGTAGGATGAGGAAGCTCTATAATAGCCTTTGCCTTATTCTTGTCAATCTCAATTCCCCTTTGATTAACTAGGAATCCCAAGAAATTCCCTACTCGCACTCCAAAGGCACATTTAGCTGGATTCATCTTCAATTTGTATTTTCTCATCCTAACAAAAGCTTGCTCAAGATAGTCCAAATGCTCTCCCTGACTTGATTTGATCACAACATCGTCAATATAAACTTCCAAGAATTTACCAATCATGTCATGAAAGATGAAATTCATTGCTCGCTGGTAAATAGCTCCTGCATTTTTCAGCCCAAAAGGCATCACTGTCCACTGAAAAGTCCCGATAGCACCAGGACATCTAAACGCTATTTTTGGGATATCTTCTTTAGCAATAAATATCTGGTTGTAACCCGAATGACCATCCATTAGAGATAACATCTCATTTCCCGACGCCGAATCTACTAACATGTCTGCCATCGGCATCTGATACTCATCTTTTGGAGTGGCATTATTAAGATCCCGAAAATCAATATAGACTCTCAATTTTCCATTTTTCTTCTTCACAGGAACAATATTCGAAATCCACTCTACGTACCTGGCTGTCTCAATGAATTTTGCTTTCAGCAGCCTTTCAATTTCTTCCTTGACTTTGTCAACCACATCTGGAGCAAACCTTCTTGCTAACTGTTTGTGTGGACGAAATCCTTTCTTAATAGGAAGACGATGTTCTACAATATGTCTTGACAAACCAGGCATTTCATGGTAATCCCATGCGAAGCAATCTTTGTATTCTTTGATCAAGTGGATTAAATCTTCTTTCATGCCCCCTTGCAGAAAAGCACTCACATATATTGGACGAAAACACCCAGGTTCTCCTATATCAACTTCTAACAATAGGTCTTGAGCTTCTGTTGACCTGCTGTCTTCTTTGATTGGTGACTCTTCCCATTCGTCAATACAATCTGAAACTTCAGCACTTTGCTGGGTCATCTCCGCTAAGTATGCGAAGTACTTTTCACAAACTTCTTGCAATAAGGGCTCGCTTTCCATAAAGAGTATGTAACTCCTCTAATGCCAAGCTAGACTTGGGAATCCACTCAGTTTTCATATTCCCAAAGCGGCAATAAGCATAGGATCGTGAATCTGTTTTCGGTACTCCGATGACATGTCCTCCATGTGAGTACTCTTGATGATCTTGATGAATACCAGTTAACCCTATTGAAGCAAATCCCGAATCAGCCTTAATGTACTCTACTCCCTCACCATTCCAAAATGCCAGAACCTGATGAAGAGTCGAAGGTACACATTGATTGGAATGTATCCAATCTCTTCCAAGCAATAAATTGTACGAACCATCAGACTCTATCACGAAGAAAGTCGTCCTTGATGTCTTAGATCCTATGGTTAAGTCCAATACAACTGCCCCTTTGACTTCGGTAACTTCTCCTAGGAAATCAGACAGCTGAACATTCGATGGAATTATTTCATCATCATCTTTTCCCAACTTCTTGAAGTACCTGTAAGATATGAGATTCAAGGTAGCTCCCGCATCTACAAGATCTTACCGACAGCTTGACCATTGATTCTACCTGAAATAACCAAGGACCTTAAATGTCTAGCCTTGTCTGAGGGTACTTTATCAAACCTTATCATTTCTTTATCAGAGAATTCGAATTCTGCCATTGCTATTTCTTTCTCTGAGATATGCTCGAGTTCTTCTTCTACCACTAAGCAAGCTCCATATTCAGCTGGAAGCTTAGCATGGACCATGTTGATCCTCATTGGCGAACAATTCTCTTTCGGCATTTTGGAATGACCAGCTCGGCAACTCTTATCATCTTCTTGCGACATCTTGAGATTCAGATTCTTTTATTCTATTTTGACTTGATGCCTCGGATTAAGAGCTACCTGGAATTGCCCAAAATTAATTGTTTGGGAGACTTGCTGAACCTCTTTTCCTTTTTTCACCTCGCGGTAAGAACTACTCCCCGAATCATATACAGAATTTTTCTCTGGTTTGACAAACTCTTTATCATCAGGGTTTCTTCTCCAAACCCAATTTCCTCTCGTATTAAAAGATCTGATTGGAGGAATCTGTGATGGCATTCCTTTGTCCCGACGATTCTCGAAATCCCTCTGTCTGCTTTTCATTCACTGAAAACGTCTTTTTGCAGTTCGGTAAGATGCTTGCCCCGGCGGTTTAGCCAAGGACCATTTTCCTTCGGGAGGATCGTGTGGGATTTTAATTATTTTTGTCTTCGGAACTTCCTAGGGAATTGATGATGGTGGATCATCAAAATCATCTCCCCAACCAGATGGTTCCACAGGCAATGACGGGGATAAGGAATCCTTCGTGTCTCCATAGTACACCACATAATCAAATTTCCCACTAGGCTCTCCAAGCAATCCTACTTTGGGATCTCCTTCTTTATATCGCTGCCATAAACTCTTCTTCTTCTCAGGCTTTCGTGAGATTTCCTTTTCCTTGTGAGATTGTGTTTCAACTTCTTGAGTTGGAGGAACTTGTCTTGGTGGATCGGGGCAAAACTCCCGCCTCTCAGACACTTGTGTTGACCGCCTTGATTCAGCTTCTTGACTTCTTGATTGTGCCGAGACATTTTTAGTTACCACAATCTCAGACCTTATCTGTGGTCTGCCTTCCCGACGGACAAATGATCCCGACCTGTATCTTTCCCTTGTTCATCTCATGCACTGGAACTTGGGAACTTCCCGATGCTGATGACTTAATTCTCGTTGGCAACGGGTGCACAATTGTCTATTATCATGCCTCGTAGACTCATGTACATTAACCATACTGATCATCTTCGGGAAAGGATCCGTGTCTACTTCCATTGGAGCTTTGCCTTTGTCTTCAGCGAATTTAATCTTGCCTTGACGAATCGCTTCCTGGATTGTCTTTCTAAAAACAATACAATTCACCGTATCATGAATCTTGGAATGATGCCACTTGCAATATCTTTTGTCAGTAGTCTCTTCCTTGGATGGGATTACCTGTCCCTCAGCCAATTTGATCATTCCATCTTTCAACAACAAGTCAAATATCTCATCCAACTTGTAGATATCAAACGAATAGTTACTCGTTTCCTTGGCTTTAAACTTGGACACATCTCTCACCTTTGCTGGTTTCAAAGCTGGGCACACATATGGTTTTTCAAGTACCATAGTTGCTACCGCTATCTCATTCTCTTCTTCTGTAAAGTCACTGTATTCGGTACTTTCAACCGATGCTATTGTCTGCCGATTATCCTTCGTCGGCTTCTTATCTTTATCCTTCAGCAGGTGCTCATACTTAGAAACTCGAGCATTTAATTGAAAGAGATCATCAAAAGCCTGCCCCTCAAATCTCTCCTTGAGATTAAACTTCAGCCCATTAAAAGCCAAATCTATAAATTCCCTTTCAGTGAGAGAAGTCAAACACCGATTCCTAGACTTCTTGAAACGAGCAATGAATTGATCTACTATTTCAGTGCCATACTAGTACATCCTGGCCAAGTCGGCTACTGTTACCTCTGGTACCGTTCGGTAAAACTGAGAATGGAACTGTCTTTCCATCTCAACCCATGTCTGAATAGAATTTGCTAGCAAATTCGTATACCAAGTAAATGCTGTCTTTGATAATGACAATGGGAATAGCCTTAGCCTTAAATATTCATTTGTTCCAGCCTCTCCACATTGTGCTAAAAAACGACCTACACGCTCCACAGTTGACTGATCTTCCTCACCTGTAAATATAGCGAAATCTGGCATTTTAAATCCCATTGGATATGGAATGTTATCCACCCAATCGGGATGTGGCTTCCTGTATACAGGTCTTGGTGTGCCTCTCTCTGCTCCCAATTGTTGCATTACCAATTCTGCAACTCTGTCTGGATTCCATGGCCTAAAATTCTACTGGCCCAACCAAGGATCTTGCCCCCTAGGATCAACCTGCTGAGGTCTGTTCATTCCTTGTTGATCCATATTGAAGTTAACGGGTAGTGGTGGCCTGTAGAGAGGATTTTCTACCACTTGTGGATATGGTTGAGCTACAGGTGGTCTCATGGGATCGAAGTTAGGAACATTCACTGGTGGAGGCATGTTCAATACTGGTGGATGATTCGGGATCATGGGATTGATCACATTAGCGTCAGTAAGGCCAGTTTGAGGGAAATTGTAACCACTCACACCATTTACTAGATTTGCTGTTGTAGGATTTTCTAGCCTTGGTATAATCCTTACTGGAGGCTGCAGATTCGATCCTCCACTACCATTATACCCAACATTGGGATGTCCCGATGCTGGTGGAAATGGTATCATACCAGAAGGATTTACATAAAAGGGAGGAACTTGAGAGGATGAACTAGGACGCGATATTACCTCGTTTATGGCGTTAATCATCATAGGCTTTATCACATCTGAGACATGCCGCACCATATGGTTAGTGAGCTCATTCTGCTGTTCCTCAAACATTCTTCTCATCGTGGCTATCAAAGTGGTATCAGGTGCCAACGCATGGATTTGTTCTTCGTTCAATTGCCGAAGAACATCAGCATTGTGATGGGGTACGTCCTCATTCGCTGCCGAATGCTCTGATCGTGCTCCATCATCTGGATTGTTGATGTTACCAACTGGTACTCCATCTGATTGACCTCTGGTTCTCACCATTTCTCTTAATCTTACCACAATGGTCCCACCAGGCGTGCCAAAAAGATGTTCACTCGTTTTTGCAACAAGGAATATCTTTCACCGAAATTCAGTCTTCGGTTTTTATTAATAGGGTTCTGTGGCTCAACTCTCGAAAGGAAATTTTAGTGAGAATACGGAGTAACACAAATGGAAGTGAAATGGGTAGGAATTCAATGGATCGAATGTGGATTTGAGATCAACAAGGGTTCATGCTACGTTACAATACTCCTAGGAAAGCAGTAGAAAGCTTGATAATAAACTGGAGTTGCAGAAATTGTAAATGCTGGAAAGGAGAGTACAGGGAAGTTAAAGTGCAGAAAACTTGAGTTCTTTTGGATGTGTGTTGATCTGTCTTCTTTCTCCTCTCTTTCGATTATTTGTTGTTCTTTGGCTTTCCATAACCGTTTGTCGGTTATTTTCTTGCTTTCAAACTCTGAATCTTGGCGCCTTCAATAACTTCCCATTTGCCCACGTTTTATCTGCCAAAACTTGATCTTCAACTGTCAATATGGCTTTGAATTTGAATCTTTTCCAGCAACTGCCGTGAATTGTTCGCATCCACTATCCGGATTTCTTGCTCGTAACTTCTTGCTGACATGGCTAGTTTGGCCATCCTGCGGTTCCTTTTGTCTTCATACTCCTCTTACTGCAGATCCTCAATAATTTCGGTATGTCCAGAATCTTACCGAATTTTGAAAATCAATGGCCCTGTTCTCTTACTTCCCGAATATCGGGTTTAGACTTCTAGACATTTCGGTATGTTGCAGACAACTTACCGAACTTCTCAAAGTAGCTTACTGTTCCCAATTTACGGATTTTCGGGACACAGTGATACTAAAGTCCATTCGGTAACTCTTTATTATTTTCTGTCAACAAATATCGACTAAGGTATTGTATCCATCCAGTCTGGGTATGATTTTCTATACAGCGGTCGGATATACCCTGGATCACCCCTATATGGACGCATCGCTTGATCAAGAATCGATTGAATATTTTGCTGATTTTGGCCAGGGATCACTGCGACAGGCACTACGGCTGGTTGTGCCCAGGAAAAGGTTATGGTAATTGCTGTGGTATCGACTATGGTAATGGCTGTGGTAGTGGCTTTGGTAATGGTATTGTGGAACATCTTGTCCCCTAGGTGGGTCGGCAGTCGACCTTGGTTGTCAATGACATTAGGCCTGTATGGAATCTTATATGAACATAAGAAGTGGTGCTGCTTCTAACAAAAGTTGGATTAACATGTTCATGAATGCAGAGGAAACACAAGGCCATAAAAGTGCTAAGGTATACAAAATTTCTAACCGAATGTGTATAAATTCGTCCATGTGATAATTGTATTAACAAATGAAATCATGGTTCAAAGTCTTATCTGCTACTGATTTTGTTAATGGAATTGTTTACGCTAATTGAAGGTTCAAATCTCAATAGATACCTTCGTGTATGTATGAATTTAAGTAAATTAGTACAAATAACAAACTAAGTGGGGGACTGTTGAAATAGTTTGTTATCATCAAAAGAAGTGATTGTTGACATGAAGAAAGTGATGGTTGATCACGAAAAGTAGCGATGGTTCCCATAATATACCTATTCGCAAGAGATGTGTTGTTTGATTGTCTATGAAAGGACCAAATTACACATTGTTCATAGCAATATCAACAACTCTCTCTTCTTCACAACATTGTCTCTTCTTCTTTTTTCACACACAAGTTTGACAAAACATTCAAGGTGAAATTCCAAAAAGGAAATTAAGTAATTGCTGAACTCGTTTCTCTGTGATTTTGGTGTATATCTTGGAGGTATATTTGCTTTAAACTCAGTAGTAATAATAGTGATGCCAATAATACCACGAGGACAATGATCGTTATCACGCATCAAAGTATCAAAGAACTATAGATCACTGCTCTATCTTCTTCAGCGATCAAATTTCCCTAAGAAAGTATTCCCCACGTGGCAAGTATTAAAACAGAAATGTTTGTGAAAAATCGATATGTGCAAAAGAGAGATTCACGAAAATCATCGTACGCCAATGTGATCCTAACTTCAAACGAGCCGAGAGTGATCAAGACCGATTCGTGTTTCGGCACTGAGCGAATGAGAGACTTGAGATGAAATGATGAGACCATCAAATCTTAGCACGAGGAGATGTTATTTATAAGGAATTGAGATTAAATCCACAAAAACGATATATTCATTCTCAAATCTCGTTTAGTGATCTAAAAACTCCCCACAGGGCTAGAACTAAGATAGAACAGAGAAAAAAAAAGGACAAAAAGAAGAACATATAGGAACTCCCTCAAAGCCTGCTCTGCTGACAACCGATCCTCCTCAACAAATCCTTAACATCCCTCATCACTGTCCTAAAATACTTCATCAAAAACCTCAAGTTCCCCCCTTAACATCCACCGAGACCGCCATGAAAGGCTGGAGAATTGAAAGCTTGCCTATCAGTTTGAATAGGAAATGATCATTAACATGAAAACAGATGCGAAATAAAAGGTGAAAGATGAATCAATTTGTGACGTCCCAGGCGCGTCACCTACTCACGATCTCTTCCTTAAATCTCTTATTATACGATACATGATGCATGTGGAAGACGACAATAAACAGTCAGGCCATAATATTTACCAGAACTCACAAACCACACGCGCACCTATGATAAGGTTATGGCCTTGCTCGGGATTTCTTATCTTACACCTGTGATGAGCACATATTCAGCGAACAGATTTATACATATAAGACCCGGCTTTTATACATATAAGGTTACAACACCAGTTTTTACATATTATAAGTTTAGACTTTTGGGAGATTGGGGTCAGGCTCCTTGGCCATCATCGAGCCACCCTACTATCCACATAACCCAAAAACATTAACTATCACTACAGCTTCCCAAAAAGATACTTGCCGTATCACCACTTCCAAAAGAAAACTACTTGCACGCCCCCAAACTCCATCATCACCATGCTCGGTTACTCTAGATCACTGCCAGTGCCACTGTTGCCGTCATTCGGAACTAGTGGAATAGGACCCACCAGACTGTCATCGTAACCCTTTATGATCATCGATACAAAATGATAGGGCACTGGCCCTGTGAACAGACCTACATCAACCAGTAACACACATACTAACTTCTTAAACTGAATGTCAGGGAATTCCGGGTCTACATAGTCCTCCCACGTAGTAGTAAAGTTAACAGACGCCCCATATCGAGCCATGGGAGTTGCGGGCGCTATTGGTGGCATTCTACTTATCTGTAAACCACAAACCAACGTCAGTGAGCTAGAGCTCAGCGAGAAAAGGCTAACAAGATAGCTACCAAAGTTAATTTCAAAGTACACATATCATACGTCACAAGGCAAATCACACGATACGCAACAAGACTTAATTCACGAATCAACGGCGATTATGCGAAATGGGTAGAATGTATGCATGGAGTTCCTCTCGGCCTCTCCACCTATCACTCTCATGCTTCCACACGGCACAACTGGCTTTCAGGCTAGCTAACTCGTGCCAATCCCTTTCGGCGCGCAGGCCGAACTTCTGCAAAACACTCAATGCAGGCATTTCCTTAGGCCAGGGCTTCCCTGATCACAACAGCATTGGCGTTTCTAATCACACAACAGAGGTTTCCCGAATACCGTACCGGCTCCACGGGGCATCATCGGCATTAATCATCGATGGCATCAGTCACTCTCACTCTCAATGCGATGCAATAACATGTTCATGCAGTGCAATCACGTCATCGTCGGCATTCTCATCAACGGCATAGAATATATTCAATTCATAGAACAAGCACTGCCACGATCATAAGCATTGAAGCCTTTCATTTTTTGTTTCTCAATTTTACACGTGAAGCACAATTTTCACGACATCAAGCATATAGTTCAGGATTCATACGAACTAGTATAATCTGATCCTATCGTACACCGTAAGACAGTAATATCATAAACAATTTGCAAATATGAAATGCTAATTCATATATCAGAATAGTCGAGCAAACCGTTGCCCATACACAGCCTCATGGCCGAAAACTACCTTCTCGATTTCCACCACCCATCTTTCCTTCCCTTTAGTCCATCATTCGACTTTTACTCACCTAGCCATTGGGGTTTCCAATTCAATCAAAAGCCTCCACACGTGAACCATTCGGCCTCACCCCTCGTCTAGCCCGAACCAATCAAGGACCGACCACCTTATCTCGTAGCTCAATTTCACAAATTGTACGGCCTTGTCGCTAGTTCAACTTATACAAATAGCAACCAGACCATCCACAACTATATACAAGACGAATTGATTACGCACATACTCAAGATTAACTTCTAGGAGCTACGCGAGTTAGAAATTACTCACCTTAGTTTCCACATGAATTGGGGTTGTCGCAGATCGTTGGTGCACCACATGAGCTACTCTACCTCTCGGCCTTGACCACGAATGAGAGTGGGGAAGAGCAGCGCCGGAGAGAGAGCTCGAGAGTTTGGCGACGAGGCAGCGGCGGCGACAGGCGAGAGGAGCTCCACGAGGAATGGTCGAAAAAGAAATGGAGATGAAGAAGAAGAGAGAGAGCTCCCTCGGTGGTGTCGCTTGCAAAGAAACAAAGAAGAAATTAAGAAGAGAAAGAGAGGAAGGAGAGGTGGTCGTGGGGGAGGGAAGGGGTGGAAGAGAGAGAGAAAGAGGAGGGGGATGTGTCGTTCAAGAGGGAGGGAGTGATGGGGTGGTGACAAATGGAGGGGCTAGTAGCGCCACTTGTCCACTCGGCTCCACTTGTCGCCCTTCTTGCCAATTGGTCTCAATTTTACACATTTTTAGCTCTATTGGGGCCCGAATTCGACTATAGGGTGTCCCCGTTTTTTCGAAACTAACTTTCACTGTTATCGATTAATATTGACAAAACACCGCATCACAATATTTATTACTGAAAACTATTTTTTTTTATTAATTACCTTGGCGGAAATTTAGGTCGTTACACAATTAGTATGTGATTGTCTGTGCTCATTGTTACTAATGACTATATACACATGCTTATGGCACGAATATATATACACTCAAAACTATTTATGTCCTTCGTAGTGAGGACTAATAACTGTTGAGAAAACTTTCTCTCTGAACATTTTGATTCTGACAAAACTAACCCTCTTGTGAGAGAATCTGGTTAATGCAAATAATCTTTATATTGCAGGAATGAGCATATGGACAAAAGCTTATAATGTTCCAAAACTGGCGTTCAGACTCAAGGAGTAGTCGTAGCACACTTGTTTCTAAGATGGTTGAAGTCTAGCATTCAGACGAAGATTCGTGCTGCCTCTGAAGACTTCAGAAGAAGGTTCACGTTGTCTGTGAAGACTTCAGAAGGAGGTTCATGTTGTCTCTGAAGACTTCAGAAGGAGGTTCGTGTTGCCTCTAAGGACTTATCTTAAGAAGCTTTATGTGACACGTCAGCAATGACTTTACAGAAGCTCAAAGTCACTATTCTAATCTATTCAGATTCAGAGAGTCTCTTCGTTCAGAAGACTGCTTTTGAATAGCGTTCAGATTCTGAAATATCCCTATGCCAGATTCTGAAGACACACATTTGGCAGGTTTTCGGTTTGGCCGCATCTTTTTATGGAAGTCTGTAAGATTTGATTGACATGATTATTTTTCAATCAAATCAAGAGAATATCCTCGATTGGATATTACCTTCCATGGACAAGATATCTTGAAGATTTTGATAAACTCTATTTATGGAAACTCAAGATTTGGTTATATGAGCGACTGAATCTGAAGGGTTCAGACTCTACTTCAATGGCTACTAGATCTTCCCATATATAGTCTCGGTCAATCAAGATTGTTGGCGTCCAATCAGAGATTGAGGAGCGATCCTTTGGAGGACCTTGGTAATGGCTAGTTCAAGATCGAAGGAGTATAAAGAAGATCAATGGTGATTGTTATGGAGAGTTCACGAACTTAAAATTCCAAAGTGTTGAGTTGTTCAGATCCACATTCGCTTGTTCTTGTGAGCTTAAAATTCTCAGTCTTGAGAGGTTCCTTTGTAAGAGTAATTAGAGTGACAACTCTTGTAACCTTTCATTGACTCATAGTGGAATCTAGCCGATCGGCTGTCATCATGGGAGAGTGGACATAGGCTTGCTAAAGCCGAACCACTATAAACACTGCGTGCAATTTCTCTTTCCCTAAACTCATCTTGCTATGTTTAGTAAATCTGCACGTTTTTTTACTCATCTTACTTAGTTTATGTTCTGAACCTATTTATTTCCGCATTAAATTCAAAAAGAGTTCAGAATCACCTATTCACCCCCCCTTTAGGTGATATTGCTAGATCCAACAATTGGTATCAGAGCCTGGTTGCTCATTATTTTGAAGTGTTTTACTTCAGAGCTAACGATCTATCATGTCTGGCAATAATTTCACAGGAACCAGTGATGCACATTTTAGCAACAAACCATCTTATTTTGACGGGAAAGACTACAATATGTGATGCAACAAAATGAAGTGGTTCTTCAAGGCATCAGATGATCTGATGTGGGATGTTGTTGTCAATGGAGTAGTTTCTGTTGTAATAGCAACCCCCTCCTCTGGAAATGAAGGAAACAATAATACAAATGTTACTACAACACTGTCAGATTCAAAAAGAACAAAAAGACAAGGACTCGATTCTAAAGCTGTGCATGCACTTTTCTGCGCTTTATCCATTCCTCTATATAATCGAGTTGCAGAAGAAGATTCAGCCAAAGCTATATGGGACAGACTTCATGTCACATACCAGGGAACTAACAGAGTGAAAGAAACAACTCTTAGCATTCTACTAAGTGATTACGAAGCCTTCAAAATGAAGCACGATGAATCAATTGCTGAAATGATTGACAGGTTTCAAATTCTAGCAAGTGGTCTTGCAAGGTAAGGCGCTCCTGTAGCAGAACCAATGCAAGTCAGAAAGATCCTTCGAGGACTTACAGATGACTGGAATTACATCAAGCCATCAATACAGGAATGTCAAACAATCAGACCTCTATCTATTGATGAGCTAGTCAGAACTTTACAGTCATATGAGACTGAGCATACCAACAAAACAAGAGATTCAAAAGGTAAAAAGTCCATTGCTTTAAAATCTGAAATTGACTTTGAAGTGCCAGATTCAGAAGATGAAGATGAAGACGACGAAGAACTTGCTCTCATGGTGAAGAAGTTCAGAAAGATGGCTTGAAGAGGTAGAAACTTCAAAGGGAAGAAATCATTCAGAAAGAATGATCAGAGACATTCGAGCAATGACAAACAGGAAGACAAAGATGTAATCTGCTTCTACTGTAAGAACGCAAGACACATCAAACCCAATTGTCCGCTTCTAAAGAAAGACAAGATCAAGTATGAGAAATACAAAAAGGCATTGAAGGCAGAAACTCTAAGCGATTCTGAAGATAGCGAGGATGACTATGCTAACATATGTATTATGAAAAAGTCAGATTCAGATTCAGATTCAGATGTTGAGGTACATCCTTCTGAAATACTAGATGAAGTTTCGAAATACATTGATGATTTGTGCTTAAATTATCAAGAAGCTCTCAAAAAGGTTTCCATTTTGAAAAAGGAAGTTTCATCTTTGAAACAACAAAATGATTCTCAAAAAGACAAGATTGAATTTTTTCAAAAGGAATTTCATCAAATCAAGGAGAATCGTGATTTGATCTTGAAAGAAAATGATTCCTTGAAAACCAAAATTGAAAATACTTCAAAGAAATTTTCCCAAAGTTCAAAAAACTTGGAAAACATTATTTCCAGACAAATTCTGTATGGTAACAAATCTGGTCTTGGTTTCAAAAAGGAAAATAATTTCAAAAATAAGTTTCCGGAAACAAATGAAAGGATTTCCCATAAACCTTCCAAATTTGCATATCAACGGCATTTCCAAAAGCAGTTTACAAAATCCTTTTATCCAATGCATTGTGAAAACTGCGGTGCTAGAAATCACGTTAGAAATAATTGCATGATGGTATGGAGACCTGTTAATAGAAAGATATCTACTGTGACTAACTCAAATGGACCCAAGAAAACCTAGGTACCAAAGAAATAGTACGTTACTTTGTACTTGCAAGCACCAAAGAAGAGAAAAGACAAATGGTTTCTGGATAGTGGATGCTCAAGTCACATGACTGGTGATCCAGATAACTTCATTCAACTTTCATATTACAATGGTAGAAGTGTATCGTTTGGTGGAAAGAATAAAGCCAAAGTGATTGGTCAAGGCACTGTAAAAGTTGGAAATCTCACGATCAACAATGTCTCTCTTGTCAAAGGATTAAAATACAATTTGATTTCAGTAAGTCAACTCTATGACTCTGGTTATCAAATTTGTTTTTAAGACTCAGAATGCTCAGGTGTTAGCAAAGACAAGAAGCAAACTTTCACTGGTCGACGTCATGGAAATATCTACCTTTTGAATGTTGATTCTGAAGACATCAAGTGTCTTATTTCTATCAAAGATGAATCTGAACTATGGCACAGAAAGCTAGGCCACATCAATATCAAACATATCTCGAAGCTATCATCCAAGAAACTAGTTCGAGGTTTACCACAATCAAAGTTTGAGAAATCTAAGCTTTGCTCAGCCTGCACACTTGGGAAACAGGTAAAAAAATCTTTTAAATCTGTTAATCATATATCATCTGAACGTGTTCTGCAGCTGCTTCATATGGATATCTTTGGTCCTAACAGAACACTAAGTCTTGGAGGTAAGAAATACTGCCTTGTCATAGTTGATGATTACTCAAGATTTACATGGGTTTTATTTCTTGCGTACAAAAATGATGCTTTCTCATCCTTCTCAAAATTTTCTAAAAAGATTCAGAATGAGAAAGGTTACTCTATTTCCTGCATCAAAATTGATCATGGGGGAGAATTTGAAAACCAAAGTTTTTCTAATTTTTGTGATGAGTTTGGAATTCAACATAATTTTTCATCTCCTTACACACCTCAACAAAATGGGGTTGTGGAGAGGAAAAATCGTTCTCTACAAGAAATGGCGAGAACTCTCTTGATCGAAAGTAAAATTGCATCTTATTTCTGGGTAGAAGCTGTGTCAATAGCATGTTACATTTTAAACCGTGTCTCTTTAAGACCAATCGTTGAGAAAACTCCATATGAACTTTTTAAAGAGAGAAAACCAGATTTAGCATACTTCCGTGTGTTTGGTTGTAAATGCTTCATTCTAAATAATGCAAATGATCGAGCTGGTAAGTTTGATGAGAAGTCAGATGAAGGAATATTTCTGGGATATTCTACAATGAGCAAATCATACAGAGTCTACAACAAAACTCTCGATGTGTTGAAGAATTAATGAATGTCAAGTTTGATGAAAATATTCAAATTCAGTATGATCAATCTGACTATGTTCAAGTTTCGTCACTCCATCAACGTTCAGAACTAGAAGAAAACTCAGAAGAGAATCATGCTTCTGAAGAAGTTCGGAATCTAGAAACAAGCCAACAAACCACAGAAGAACCAGAAGTGATACCATCTGAATCTAATGATCCAAGTGATGCTCAAGATGAGAAATTCAACAGAAACTGGAAACATAAATCCAGTCACCCCAAGGAACTTATAATGGGGAGTTTGAATGAAGGAATCAGAACCAGATCGAAATTCAAGGAAGCAATGAGCAATATAGCATTAGTTTCTGAAATTGAGCCTAAAGGGTTTGAAGAAGCTCTTACTGATGAACATTGGATCAATGCAATGCAAGAAGAACTTCATCAATTCAAGATCAATAATGTCTGGGAGCTCGTTTCAAGACCCAAAAATCGTCCTATAATAGGAACAAAATGGGTGTTCAGAAACAAGATGGACGATAGAGGAAAGGTGGTTAGAAACAAAGAAAGACTTGTGGCAAAGGAATTTTCTCAAGAAGAAGGAATAGATTACGATGAAACTTACGCACCAGTTGTCAGGTTAGAGGCCATAAGGCTACTTCTTGCTTATACTTGTTACAATGATTTTAAAATTTTTCAGATGGATGTGAAAAGTGCATTCCTAAACGGTTATGTCAAAGAAGAAGTCTATGTCGAGCAACCTCCTGGCTTCGAGGAACCAAGAGGAAAGGATCTCGTATATTCCCTGAAGAAAGCCTTATATGGATTAAAGCAAGCACCTCGTGCTTGGTATGAAAGGTTAAACAGCTTTCTATCTGAACAAAAGTTTGCTAAAGGTAATATTGACACTACTCTCTTTATTCAGAAGCAGGGTAAGGATATTCTTATTGTTCAGATTTATGTTGATGATATTATTTTTGGCTCCTCTAATGAATATCTATGCAAGAATTTCTCTAAAGTAATGCAAGATGAATTCGAAATGAGCATGATGGGAGAATTAAGATTCTTTCTTGGACTTCAGATTCAACAAACCAAGAAAGGAATATTCATTCATCAAGAGAAATATGCTCTTGAAATTATCAAGAAATTCGGCTTAGAAAATTGCAAGAAGACGGAAACTCCAATGTCTCATTCGTCTAAGCTTGATAAAGATGAACAAGGAAAAGAAGTGGATCAGAAGCTATATCGCAGTATGATTGGATCGCTTCTATATCTCACTGTATCAAGGCCAGATATTTTTTATAGTGTCTGCTTATGTGCAAGATTTTAGACATGTCCAAAAGAATCGCATCTTACAGCAATCAAAAGAATTATCAAATATATTGGAACATATCCAGCTTATGGTCTTTGGTATTCAAAGGATTCTGATTTCATTCTGAAGGGATACTCAGATGCAGATCTTGCCGGATGTAAAATTGACAGAAAAAGTACTTCAGGAACCTGTCAACTTATGGAAAATATGCTTATTTCATGGTATTCCAAAAAGCAAAGCACAGTTGCTCTCAGTACAGCAGAAGCAGAATACGTATTTGTTGGAAGTTGTTGTGCTCAGATCCTTTGGTTAAAACAACAGCTAAGAGATTATGGAATTAAGGATTCAAATGTGGAGATCAGATGCGACAATATACGCGCCATAAATCTAACCAAGAATCCTATTCTTCATTCAAGAGCGAAGCACATCGAGATCAAACATCATTTTATTCGCGATCATGTTCAGAATGAAAATGTTCACATTCAGTATGTTGATAAAAAGAATCAGCTCGTAGATATTTTACTAAACCTCTTAATAAAGAGTTTTTCAATTTTATCCGAAACGAATTAGCTATTACTAATCCTTTCTCTTAAGATATATTGAGAACAGGTCACTTGAAAGAGCTCAGAAGCAAAACTGCTTAGAAGCAGAACTCAGAAGCAAAACCGCTCAGAAGCAGAGCTTAGAAGCAAAACTGCTCAGAAGCAGAGCTTAGAAGCAGAACTCAGAAGCAAAGTTCAGAAGAAAATTTGCATAACCTATGTTCAGAAGCATATCTTTAGTACTTCAGAAGCAAGGTTAGTTCATCTTACACCTCTTTATATTTAGAAATTCTTGATATGGCAAGAATCCAAGGTACGTTCTCTAAATTTATGTTCTCTAATTTCCAAATATATGCCTCATTGATTGATTGAAATATTTCAGTATCTTTGGATTGATATTTTTTTTCGGATTTTTATTTTATTTCAAAAAATTAATCGCTTTACAGTTTTTCAAAACTTTCATAAGGCCTCGAACCGGCACCTCTCTCAAATATCACAATCTTCTTTCAAACCCTAAAAAAACTTACTTCTCTCTCTATTTACATTCCTTCTCGCTCACTCGAAATCTTCCACTCCAAAAATTCCAACTTTCTCATCCATGGCTCCGAAATCATCCTCTACCATGAAGAAAGTAGCAGTGGAAGGTGCAAGTCAGAGAAGAAAATCGTCAAGGCTGACGAAGGGCAGGAAAGCTCGTCTCACCAAATCCATTGATATATCTAGGTCTGATCATGAAGATGAGAGACATATTGCTCAAAAGGAATCAGGTTTGTCTCAGCTGAGTTCAATGAAAGAGTCGCTCTGGCTCTCTCTATCAAACCTCTGTATGATTCTTTCAAGAGCATTGGCTCTAGTGACGAAAACGTCAAGTTGCTCTTGAGTATTCACAAGTTTGCAAGCGAGAAAGACTTTCTTGCTATATTAGAACTTCCTCTGCAAACTATGACACCTATTGCCACTATTGTTCCTGAGAATGTATCTCGGAAGGGCAAAGAAAAGGTTATGGAAATTGAAGTCTCAAAACCTAAAAAGTCTCCATCCAAGAGCATCGTTATCAGAGAGAATATAAGCGAAGAAAGTGAAACTAAGGGAAGGCCTGATGACGACGACGATGTGTTGTTTAAAGACTTTAAGAAAATCATAGGGATTATCAAGGACAAGAACTTTGAAAGCAAGCTATTTTCAAGTCAGTTGCATTGTGACAAATTCGAGTTGCTGAAGCAAAGAGGAGTTATACCCCACATGGGATTTGATCTTAAGTATTTTGATAGGGTTGGTATCCCTATAAAGAAGTATCAAGAGCAGATGAAGTTGAGAGACTTTGCGACTGCAAGGAGGCCAATATTTCCAGATTTAGCAGCTTACTTTTATTCAAGCATATGTTTCAGCAATTTTGATTCTTTGTTTTATACGGTTGAAGGAGTCCAATATCATCTGCATGTCAGAGAGCTAGCAAAATTAATGGGAGTTGATTAAATGGATTGTATGCCCATTGATGTGCAACCTGATGATACCTACATCTCTCTAACTGGAAAAGAGAACTACTATAGAGATTCCAAGGCACACATTGCTTACAATGACTTTCCCTTGAAGCACATTGTAATGCACAAGGTTGTCATTAAAAGTTTAAGACCCAAGGCTGCTTCAAAAATAGACATTTCGAATTATGAAGCCAAGCTGATGTGGGGACTGTTGAATAGCTGCAAGATCTCTCTGGCACATACTATTCTCCTCCACATGTACAGGTCTGTCCAAAAGACCAAAGGACAATTACCCTACGCAGGGTTGATCTATCGGATCATGTCCTTCCAAAATGTCAAGATTCCTGGTAAGCTCCTTCAAAATAAAACTCAGATCATGGTAGCTGGGGAGTCTATGATTTAGAAAATGGGTTTTAGACAGACTGCTAGTGGATGGATGAACAAGAACAAAGAAGCTGTTCTTGTTAAATTGGAAGAGAAGAATGCAGAGAGTGAGAGATTAGCAAAGAGAAGGAAGACAGAAGCCACAAAAGGAAAATAGACCACTGTTCAGAGTGAGTTTTCAAAAGAAGAGGAAGTAGAAGAAGAAGAAAGTGTATCATCTAGAGATGATGAGAGGACCCCTACTGTCCTATCAGAAGGAACCATCGAGTCAGAAGCTGAAGAGATTGCTGAAACAGCAAATAAGCTAGAGGATCCTATGGACAAAGAAGAGGATCCCCATAAGACTCATGAGAGTGAAAATGTAGAAGCTGATGAAACCACTAGTGAAAAAGCAGAGAAAGAAGCTCAGCTTGCTACGAGTGAATATGTGGAGATAATGGAGGAGCAACTGGACGACAGAACGACTATTGATGTTCTGGTTGCTCGAGAACAAAAGAAGAAGTCCTCATCACCACCTGAGGACATGGAGATTGATAAGTCTGATGACTTTGTTGTCATAGCTAGAGGATCAACAGAAGTCACTCCTGTTATAACAGCTCAGATTCAGGGAGAGTAACCTAAAGAATCTGCTGTTTTGCATGAACAACCTGAAGAATCTACTGTTCAGACTGAAGTTGTTCGGAAGGATAAGGCTGCTGAAGAAAAGGAAGAATCCAGCAGAAAACAACAACATGAGGACCAAATGTTGATCAGACTGAAGACATTCTGCCTGCTGTTCAGAAGGAAAAAGCTGTTGAGAAAAGTACTGTTTAGAAGGAACAACTTCCAGTGGAAATACCTGAAGAGCAACCCACAGAGATTGAATCTACTACCGCTGAAGCTGTTAAAATCATTCCAGATTCAGCACCTGATTAGACTTAGGGGGAGATAAATTCGCAGAGAATTCGGGATTCAACTTCAAAGGGTAAAGCTCAGATGGTGGAAGAAGAAAACCAACAGACTTTTGTAGGGACATTGAATACTTCACAAAGTCTTGTTCAGATGGAAGTTAAAAAACTTCGGGTAGAAGTTATGTAGAGGATGAACAGAATGGAATTGAAAATCGAAAAGAAGATGAACAGGTTTGAGGAAATGCTTCACAAATACTGTTGCCTTTTCTGCTCTGAGATGGCCAGCATTAGTACTTACACACTGGTTAGAGATGAAAGGATCAGCAAAGAAATTCCAGAGATGCAGGAACTCAAGGAATTTTCCACCTATATTGCTGATATGGGCAAATCTGTTGAAGCTGCTTAGAAAGATGATGAAGAGCATGTTGATATTCTCTCCTCCTCTTCAAAACAAAATCCACCTCCGTCTTCTTGAAATTGTTATTCAAATTGTCCGTGTTTGTCTTTATTTTTATCTCTGGTGGATGTTCCATTTATGTGCACCTTGGCTATTACGTCCTTCTTATGATATATATGTGAATCTAAGATAATGTATGTGTGGATTGCTATATTATCTTGCTGATGACAAAAAGGGGGAGAAGATACCTCATCATGTTGCAAGATATACACACGCGAATTATACTTATGCGCTCAAACAAATTCAACGACGTATACAACATATGGTGATATCCTTCCATCACTTGAAGTGCATATCTTATATATTCAGATGCACATTCTTTTGAAAAGATTCAATTGAGTCATATATTCACATTATTAGTGAAATCTTTTCCGAGCTTAACTTTTATACAAACATTTTCATATATATCAACTTTTATTGAGGAAGTTTTGTCATCATCAAAAAGGGGGAGATTGTTGAGAAAACCTTCCCTATGAACATTTTGATTCTGACAAAACTAACCCTCCCGTGAGAGAATCTGGTTAATGCAAATAATCTTTATATTGCAGGAATGAACATGTGAACAAAAGCTTATAATGTTCCAAAACTGGCGTTCAGACTCAAGGAGTAGTCGTAGCACACTTGCTTATGAGATGGTTGAAGTTTAGCATTCAGATGGAGATTCGTGCTGCCTCTGAAGACTTCAGAAGGAGGTTCACGTTGTTTCTGAAGACTTCAGAAGGAGGTTCATGTTGTCTCTAAAGACTTTAGAAGGAGGTTCGTGTTGCCTCTGAGGACTTATCTCAATAAGATATATGTGACACGTCAGTAAGGACTTTATAGAAGCTCAGAGTCACTGTTCTAATCTGTTCAGATTCAGAGAGTCTCTTCGTTCAGAAGACTGCTTTTGAATAGCATTTAGATTCTGAAATATCTCTATGCCAGATTCTGAAGACCCACGTGTGGCAAGTTTCCGGTTTGGCCGCGTCTTTTTATGGAAGTCTGTAAGATTTGATTGACAGGATTATTTTTCAATCAAATCAAGAGAATATCCTCGATTGGATATTACCTTCCATGGACAAGATATCTTGGAGATTTGGATAAACTCTATTTATGGAAACTTAAGATTTGGTTGTATGGGCGATTGAATCTGAAGGGTTCAGACTCTACTTCAACGGCTACTAGATCTTCCCATATATAATCTCGGTCAATCAAGATTGTTGGCGTCCAATCAGAGATTGAGGAGCGATCCTTTGGAGGACCTTGGTAACGGCTAGTTCAAGGTCGAAGGAGTATAAAAGAAGATCAATGGTGACTGTTACGGAGAGTTCATGAACTTAAAATTTCAAAGTGCTGAGTTGTTCAGATCAACATTCTCTTGTTCTTGTGAGCTTAAAATTCTCAGTCTTGAGAGGTTCCTTTGTAAGAGTAATTAGAGTGACAACTCTTGTAACCTTTCATCGACTCATAGTGGAATCCAGCCGATCGGTTGTCATAATGGGAGAGTGGACGTAGGCTTGCTAAAGCCGAACCACTATAAACACTGCGTGCAATTTCTCTTTCCCTAAACTCATCTTGCTATGTTTAGTAAATCTGCACGTCTTTTTACTCATCTTACTCAGTTTATGTTCTGAACCTATTTATTTCCTCATTAAATTCAAAAAGAGTTCAGAATCACCTATTCATCCCCCATTTAAGTGATATTGCTAGATCTAACAATAACAACTTTGTAAACATCAAGAGGCTTTTGAGAAACTCTAAAGTTCCCTAGAGAAGATAGATACATGTTGCTTGCAACAAAGAAAATTACAATGGAAGAGAGGCAAGGGCTGCGAAGCCCTTGCCGGTCGCGCATGAGGGTGTCTCAGCAACCCTCACCGGGCATAGAAGAAAAAAAATAAAAAATAAATTGATAATTGTTTTAAATTATAAGACTTATCCGTAGTGTTTTTGCAATATAATTTTTTCAGAAATTTATAAGAAACGGGTTCTTTAAATATGAAAGTATTTTAACAATATGAATCGGGTCGGGTATGGGTCACTATATTTGCATTAGAATAAATGGGTGTATTTGGGTGGGGACATCTATGACTAGCCTCAAACTCGACCCGACCCGACCCATCTGTTTGACAAGTTTAATGCTAGCAATGCCTTTTTCCACTTAATTAAAATTTCGAGGAATGCTTTTTTGTATTGTATTTGGAGTATCAGAAATCATAAGCTGCATAATTTCTCTTTTGTCGTAGATGTTGATGCTATTATTCTAAGGATGAACAAGGTTGTATTGGGTAGAGTCATTAGTTGTGTTGATGTAAGGATGAAAGTTTCTTTTGATAGGCAGAAAGGTCTTTGCTGTAATTCGGGAGTTTTTGAGTTCGCTTTCTCGCCGTTATTGAGCATATAGCAGAAGTTGCTCCTCTGCTTTTCTTTAGCTATGGATAAACCCAAAAAATCACATATCATACATAAATCAACATGTATTCCAGTGTTTTCCATTCATCATCTAACATTAACAACTAAGACAACTGTCGTCACACTTTGATTCTTTCTTGCCACCTCAACAACTCCTTGGCCTACAACTTCAACCACCAAAAAAGTAGAAAGTATAATTTAGTATGATGGCCATATATGGTGGAAGGAATCACATACAAGTACTTGTTGGAAAAATCGCTTATAATGCTCTGAAGATGACAAAATAATCAAAGGTTACTAATATGTTTAATTGTTGAGTAACTAGGTGAAAGATGCACATACCGTTATGCAAATGGTGTTCTAACAGGACGCATAAAGGTTTTCAGTTCTTGTTGGAATTAATTAATTCGCTCATAATGGGCTAAAATCGAATGGCGGTTACCAGCGGTTTCCTTGAGCGGTTACCGACCGGCGATTTCCTAGAGCAGTTACTATTTTATGAATATAAAGAGAATAAATCTCTTACATTGAGTGTGCGTGTAGTTTTTCCTCTTCCAAGAACACTCAAAAGAGAAAACACTCTCGAAAACTCCCTCGCACTCGAATCGATGACGAATTCTCACAAGGCCTCATTTCAGAGACATTTAATCTGTGAAAAATGAGGTATGTTCGTTGATCGTGATATACTTCTACGATCAGTAATTCAAGTAAGACTTGGGCTTGTTAATTCCGAGTAATTCCGGTGTGTATGTCACGGGATAGGTTCCCTTCATTGGTATCAGAGCAATCGGTTCTTGTTTCCTGATTGTCTGTGTTTTATAATCGGGATTAGCCCTTTAGACCTGGTTTGAGACATACTTGTGACGTCTCGAAATTTTGAGACTTGTAAAATAAATAATAATAGATTTTTGAGATTTAAGGGATAATTATCGGATGCGATTTTGTTTGATCTAGAAGGGATTTGGAAGACCCTAAAGCGTAGCTCAATAGAATCGGGCTAGTTTAGTCTCGCCGTAGAACCTAGCGTCGTGACCCTTCGTGCCCGAGCCTAACCTTGACCGAAATACCTTCAATCATTTATGCCAAATCACCAACTAGTCCCGAATTACCAAATTACCAAACTACCCTCCGATATTATTCATATAAGCCAAAAACCATTATGGTTGACTTGATTTGTGGGCCCCACCCCCATCTACTCCCCATCAACATCTCACCCACCCCCTTTCTCTCTCTTACTTTCCCTCTTCTTTTTCTCTCTCCTCTCTCTCTCTCTCTTTCCCCCTCTCTCTCCCTTGGACGAATCCCTCTCCCCATCCTCCTCCCTTATGCGCGTCGGCCATCGCCTCCATCCGCCGCCGTTGCCGCCTCAGCCCGTCACAGCTCGCCACCGTCCATTTCCCCTCGCCGTCGTGACGAGCCACCCCCGCGAGCCTGCCGAACCACCCGAACTGCCTCTCCTTTCTTCCCCTCGGCTGGCCCCAACGCCGTCCCTTCCTCCTCCGCTAGTCGTAGCCATCCGCCTCTGTCGCCGTCGCCCAGCTTCGCCGAGCTCACCGCAACCCGCGGCTCCCCCTTCGCCGCCGTTGGTCGCAGTCCCCGTGGCCCTCGCCGCTGATCCTGAGCACCCTGATCGCCCCCACGAGCCACCCCCTTCGCTCGCCGATGTCACCCCGAGCTCGCCGTATCGTCCAGGCCCCTCCACGCCATCGTCGCCGTACTGCCACATCTATTTGACGTTGTTCCGAGCTGCTCGTGAATCGCCGTCGTCTGCCGTCGTCCGCGACCCCGAGCCAAGCCAGAACCGGGCCGCTGCCAGCAGCCACCGTCATTTTTACCGGCCGTTGTTGTGAGTTAACCCCTAATCTCTGATTAGGCCGTTAATTGCACTTAGGATTAAATTAATTAGTTATCGTGGTTAGAGTAGATGAGCTATGGTTACGGTAGTTAACAATAGTTGCCTCGGTTGATCATGATTGGTTAATTAGCTAGGGTTGGCCTAATTAGTTATCGTCCAGTTAATTAATTGTTGTGGAGATAAATAGTCAAAATCGAGATATTTATCTATTATTAATTAACTGCTATCAGATGCTGATTGGTTAATTGCTGAGTGCCTTAGGTATTTAATTACGTGGATCTGCTGAGTGATCACCTATGTCAGAATATCATATTTAATCGAAATCGAATGTCCGTGTGTTCAACTAAGTCCTTTGAGCATGAAAACGGTAGCTAGCTGGGTTTTGAGCATGATGATGAATGTGTTTGCATTGGATTAAATGCGAAGATATAAATTGGCTTGGTTACCTGGTGTGTTTGTATGGTCACATGATGGTTAAGCGTCGCCCTAACGTAACTGGGGACATTGGCAGTACCCTTGATGGCTTGGGTTCGTGCCTAGTATGTCCGTGCCGGCTGGGTGGGAATCACACGGCTTATCGATTGCCTAATATTTCGTGCCGGCTGGGTCGGAGCAACACAGCTGATCGGATGCCGGTCGTAGCTTGTGAAGGACCGAAGTTCCTTATCGAAAAGCCTAGTATGTCCACCTTGGTGGTCCTGAGGGGCTATCGATTGCCATCGCTGGATAGAGTGGGACGACGCCCGGTCCTGCCAAAAGAGCACTAGCGGTTGGGCTGTGCTGTGGTCGAGAGTGGAGTATCTCTCGCGTTAATAACTGGAACATGTGTGTTGCATAATGCATGAATTATTACTGAGTATTCTGGTTGTGTGCCTTGAGCCGTACTTTATTTAATGCCATGTGGTTACTGCTGTGTGAGCCAAGGTGGTATAAGCTTGCATGTGATTGGTTATTGACTGCTGAGCTGTGCCTATCTGTTTGGTCGCTAGGGCGGGGCGTGCATCGCACGCTATTGATCTGCCATCGCTTTATGTTGCGTGTTTAGGCCGCCTAAGTGAATCAACGTCCTACTCGGACTTAGATACACTAGATGGGGAAGTGGTGGACCCTGAGCTCGACCCGGATGAGGAGGACCCTGAGACTCTGCCTGGTTACCATGGCTGGTGAGCGAGCGTGGAAGCGGAGGCCCCTTTTTGTATGGAGCTTTTGGTTATCGTAGTTAACCCCTATCCCTAACCCAGTATCTCTTTGGTGGTCTTATGAAGCAGCCATGAAGAGTGGGTTTACAGATGTGCTTACTTTCCTAGGTTAACAGTATATAAATAAAATGGTCTTTTGTTGCTGTTGGTTGTTGTTTTTCCTACTGACTATCCATGTTGCTTATTTATGTCTGGGGTTGCTATTCGTTCCGCATACGCTTAATTCCACGATAAAATGAATGTATCGATGACGTACCTAGGATGTCGTCCTTTTGACCAGAGGCGTTTGGTACAGTCCCGCGCTTGTGAGTCAGGGCGTGACAGCCTCTTTTGGTATCAAAGCAAGGTCAGCCTAAACCGGTTGGCATGGAGTGATAATGTTCGTTGGGCTTTGGGATAGTTAGTATGATTAAAATCATGTGCATGTGATTGTTGTTCGATTTTTAGGCTGTAGTCGTGAGTTCTCATTACGTGTTGCCTTTGGACGAGCAGGAGTCCGTAAGGTCCTGGAGGATGGGCAACCATAATCCGAGTGCTAGGCCTAGAGGAAGGGCAGCCTAGGAGGATCCTAGAGTGGATGGGATCCTGTAGCCATTGGAAGCCTTAGGAGATCTCATGGGGCAGCAAGTGAGGAACTAAGGTGCTGCTACTGCTGCTGCCGCCCCACAAGAAGACCCATTGGCTGGAAACGGGATTGGTAAGCAGCAGACCCATAAGTTGGTGGAGTAGTTTCTGAAGCTTAAGCCGCCGAAGTTTGCGGGAGCAGGTGATCTAGAGGCCGCGATTACTTGGATGAAGGAATTGGAGAAGGTCTTCGCGTTGTTGAGGTGTTCCGAGGAGGAGAAGGTGATGTTGGCTGTGTACTAACTACAAGGTAACGCTAGCACATGGTGGAAGTCCACGCAAGGAAGGACTTTTCTCGAGGGTACGGTCCTGGTGTGGGATGCCTTTGTGGAGGCTTTTAATGGACAGTACTTCTTGGACTGCGCGCGAGAATAGAAGCTGAGTTCCTACGCCTTCGTGAAAATCAGATGTCTGTCGATTAGTACGAGGCAAAGTTCACTGAGTTGTCAAAGTATGCACCAAGGATGGTTAAGGACCCTGTGGATAGGGCAAGGAGGTTTCGAGATGGCTTGAAACATGAGCTTAAGGATTTGCTAGTGCCGTTGAACCTTAAGGATTACAACAAGTAGTACGAGAGAGCCCAGCTTGTGGAAAGGGACATGTCTGAGAGGGCAGCCAGATCTGGATCGCGATTTGCGCCTGCTACAAGGGATAACCGTAGGTTTGGGAAAGGGCCGATGGTAGGAGGAAGGTATCACATCCCGTCCAACCGGAGGAATGCTGTTGGGAAGCCGGTGTATCGCCCCAGCGATGTGTGTCGTCTTTGTAAGCAAAAGCATGGAACAGGTCCGTGCCCTAGGAGGATGGGAGCCTGTTATGGATGTGGTCAGCACGGCCACCTAATGAAGGATTGCTCGTAGAGACAGATGGGATGGCAGGTGTCGTTGTAGTAGGGAGGACAGATGCGAGGGAATGTTTCGCAGAACAACCAGAATCGGCCCCCATTGCAAGGAAGGATATATGTTGTCACCCAAGAGGAGGAGAAGGATTCACCGACCGTTACAGGAAAGGTCTTCTTGCATGATCATGTAGCTTATGCTTTGTTTGATCATAGAGCTTCGCATTCGTTTGTTACTGAGCATTTTGTTAAGTTGGCTGGGTTGGGTCTGAAATCGTTGGGAACGGTCTTTAGGATTTCTACGCCGCTTAAGGATAGTGTAGTGTCTGCGGTAGGTTGTCCTGCTTGTAAGTTGGTTATAGATGATCGCGAGGGAAGGATATATTTGATTGTACTAGCAATGTTTAATTTTGATGTTATTGTTGGTACGGATTAGCTTACTGAACAAAGGGCTGTGATGGATTATCATCATAAGACCATTTTATTTAACCCATTGAATGGGGTTAGTTTTGAGTTCGTTGGAAACCGAGGAGGAGCCTCGATTCCCTTTGTTTCATCGCTGGAAGCAACTCGGTTGTTGGGTAGTGGCTGCCAAGGTTATCTGGCCTCTGTGGTTGACGTGTTGGTTGACGAATCAAGGATGGAGGATATCGTTGTGGTAAGCGAGTTTCCTGATTACTTTCCGTAGGAGTTGCCAAGGTTGCCCCCAGAAAGGGAAATAGAGTTTGTGGTCTAGTTAGCCCCTAGGACGGAGCCGATCTCTAAAGCACCATATCAAATGGTGTTGTCGGAATTGAAGGAATTGAAGGTGTAGATGCAAGAGTTGCTTGATAAAGGGTTTATTCGTCCTAGTGCGTCTCCATGTGGAGCGCCTGTGTTGTTTGTGAGGAAGAAGGATGGATCGTTGCATCTGTGCATTGACTATCGGTAGCTCAATCAGGTAACAGTCAAGAATAAGTATCCGTTGCCAAAGATCGACGATTTGTTTGACCAACTTCAAGGAGCTTCTGTATTTTCCAAGATCGATCTACGGACAGGATATCACCAGTTAAGGATTAAGAACGACGATATATCGATGACGGCATTCAGGACGCGTTATGGTCACTTTGAGTTTACCGTAATGCATTTCGTCTAACAAATGCCGCGGCCGCTTTTATTGATTTGATGAACATGGAGTTCAGGGAGAATTTGGACAGATTCGTCATTATGTTTATTGACGATATCTTGGTGTACTCGAGGAGTTTTGAGGATCATGAACAGCATCTGAGAACGGTATTGAGAACTCTTTGGGAGCATCAACTGTTTGCTAAGTTCAGTAAGTGCGAGTTTTGGCTGACTCGCGTAGCTTTCCTCGATCATGTGATTTCTGGAGAATGGATATCAGAGGATCTAGCCAAGATAGAAGCGGTCATGGATTGACTGAGGCCGGCGATAGTGACAGAAATTCGGAGTTTCTTAGGATTGGCAGGTTATTACAGGCGTTTCATGGAAAGATTCTCTGTTGAAGAAGGACGAGAGATTTGATTGGACGGATAAGTACGAGCGTAGTTTTCAAGAGCTTAAGCACAAGCTAACTACGGCTCCTATTTTGACAATACCGTCTAGTCCCTGAGGTTATGAGATTTACATTGATGCGTCTTTTAAGGAATTAGGCTGCGTTCTTATGCAGCATGGGAGAGTGGTTGCGTACGCATCTCGTCAGTTGATGCCACATGAGTTGAACTACCCGACGCACGATTTGGAGTTAGTAGCGATCGTTTTTGCTCTTAAGATTTGAAGGCATTATCTGGTTTGAGAAAGGTTCCAAGTCTACACTGACCATTAGAGTCTTAAGTATCTGTTCTCTCAAAAGGAGCTGAACATGAGGCAGCACCGCTAGATGAAACTTCTTAAGGATTATGATTGTGAGATCTTGTATCATCCGAGTAAGGCTAACAAGGTCGCAGATGCATTGAGTCGAAAGTCAGCGATTGCCTAGTTGATGGTCCAAGAGTGGCGTCTCCTAGAGGAAGTGCGAGATTCGGATTTTAAGTTGGAGGTAGGCCGTCTGTCAAGTCTAATGATTGCGCTGAGGATTGAACCAGAAGTTCAGGCAAGAGTTAAGGTTTTGCAGTCGACGGATCCTGCCATTCGAAGAATTCTTCAAGAGGGCTTAAAGAAAAGGAAAACCGATTTCTAGGTAGCCAAGGACGGGATACTGAAGTTTCGAGGACGTTTGTGCGTGCTTGCCTATGAAGATCTTAGGGAGAAAATCTTATCGGAGGCACATCGTAGCAGTTACAGTATTCATCCGGGTAGCACGAAGAAGTATTAGAATTTGAGGCAGTACTTTTGGTGAAGTGGTATGAAGGCTGACACAGCCAAGCACGTGGCGAAGTGTTTAACATGCCAGCAAGTCAAGGCGCAGCATTGTAAACCTAGTGGATTGCTACAGCCGCTTGATATTCTAGAGTGGAAGTGGGAGCATATCACGATGGACTTCGTGATGGGTTTGCCAAGGAGTCAGAGAGGCAATGATTCGATTTGGGTTGTGGTGAATAGATTGACGAAGTCTGCTCACTTCATCGCTGTGCGAAAGGACTTCGCTTTAGACAGGTATGCTGAGTTGTATGTGCGTCAGATAGTGCGTCTTCATGGAGTGCTAGTGACGGCTACATCGGATCGTGATCCTAGGTTCACTGCCGCCTTTTGGAAAAGTTTACAGACTACGTTGGGAACGACGTTGTAGTTCAGTATGGCTTATCACCCACAGATGGATGGCCAGTGTGAAAGGACGATTTAGACGCTTGAGGATATGTTGCGAGCCTGTGTGTTGGATTTCAAGGAAATTTGAGAGGAACAGCTTCATTTGGTCTAGTTTGCCTACAACAACAGTTATCAGCAGAGTATCAAGATGGCACCTTTCGAAGCGTTGTATGGTAGGGCTTGCAGGACGCCAGTTTGTTGGGGCGAGATTGGTGAAAGGAAGATCACTGGTCCTAAGTTAGTGCAACAGTCGTTAGATGCTGACAAGGTCATCAAAGAAAGATTTAGGACAGCCTAGAGCCGTCAAAAGAGTCACGCCGACAAGCGACGCAAACCTTTGGAGTTTCGAGTGGGTTATCATGTTTTTCTGAAGGTGTCGCCTATGCTAGGGATATCCCGTTTTTCAAGAAAGGAAAGTTAAGCTCGAGGTATGTTGGACCGTTTGAGATTTTGGAGCGGATTGAAAATCTGGCTTACCGTCTCACGTTGCCACCAAGACTTGCTCAAGCCCATAATGTTTTCCATGTATCGATATTGAGGAAGTATGAGCCTGATCCAGCTCATGTGTTGAGTTTTGAAGAGATTGAAGTGGATGAACGTGTATCATACGTGGAACGTCCGGTGAGGATCGAGGACAGGAAAGAGCAAGTGCTGCGGAATAAGACGATCCATTTGGTTAAGGTGATTTGGCGACACCATGGAACGGAAGGAGCAACGTGGGAAATCGATGAGGCTATGAAGAGTCAGTACTCTAATTTTTGAAGTTGTGTAATAGTTTAATTTCGGGGACGAAATTCCCCAAGGAGGAAAGAGTTGTGACGTCCCGAAATTTCGACGCTTGTAAAATAAATAATATTGGATATTTTAGATTTAAGGGACAATTATCGGATGCGATTTTTTTTTATCTGGAAGGGATTTGGAAGACCCTTAAGCGTAAGTCAGTAGAATCGAGCTACTTTAGTCATGCCGTAGAACCTAGCGTCGTGACCCTTCGAGCTCGAGCCTAACCTTGACCAAAATACTTTCAATCATTTGTGCCAAATGACTAACTAGTCCCGAATTACCAAATTACCAAACTACCCTCAGATATTATTCATATAAACCAAAAACCACTATGGTTGACTTGATTTGTGGGCCCCACCCCCATCTACTCCCCATCAACATCTCACCCACCCCTTTCTCTCTCTTACTTTCCCTCTTCTTTTTCTCTCTCCTCTCTCTCTCTTTCCCCCTCTCTCTATTATTAATTAACTGCTATCGGATGCTGATTGGTTAATTGCTGAGTGCCTTGGGTATTTAACTGTGTGGATCTGCTAAGTGATCACCTATGTCAGAATGTCATGTTTAATCGAAATTGAATTTCTGTGTGATCAACTAAGTCCTTTGAGCATGAAAACGGTTGCTAGCCTAGTTTTGAGCATGATGATGAATGTGTTTACATTGGACTAAATGCGAAGATATAAACTGGCTTGATTGTCTGGTGTGTTTGTGTGGTCACATGATAGTTGAGCGTCACCCCAACGTAACTGGGGACGTTGTTGATACCCTTGATGGCTTGTTTTCATTGCCTGGTATGTCCGTGCCGGCTGGGTCGGAATTCACGGCTTAACGGTTGCCTGACAGTCCGTGTCGGCTTGGTCGAAACAACACAGTTGATCGGATGCCGGTCGTAGCTTGTGAAGGACTGAAGTTCTTTACCGGAAAGCCTGGTATGTTCGTCTTGTGGGTCCTGAGGGGCTATCGGTTGCCGTCGCTGGATGGAACGGGACGACGCCCGGTCTTGCCGGAAGAGCACTAGTGGTCGGGCTATGCTGTGGTCGAGAGTGGAGTATCTCTCACATTAATAATTGGAACACACATGTTGCATTATGCATGAATTATTGCTGAGTGTTCTGATTGTGTGCCTTGAGCTGTACTTGATTGAATGCCATGTGGTTACTTTTGTGTGGGCCAAGGTAGGGTAAGCTTACATGTGATTAGTTATTGTCTGCTAAGCTGTGCCTATCTGTTTGGTAGCTAGAGCGTGGCGTGCATCACACGCTATTGATTTTCCATCGCTTTATGTTGCATGTTTAGGCCGCCTAGGTGAATCAACCTCCTACTCGGACTTAGGCTTTGACTCATGGAGATTTTATATCTCATTTGTCGTTGTTAATTATTTTCAGTCCTTAGTGTGGAGGTTCGTCCGGTGAGATTCGGGGCGCCACTCGACCAATCTTTTGATATCACATACCATCCGGTCCTAGATTCAGATCGTGTGTGGGAGCGTCACGTGATGACTCTCCGGGTCGATGAAGGGATGGAGCACTTGGCGCCTCATCGCTTCAAGGCCTGGTTCGTCCATCATGACGATGCTCTCTTCGGACTGATTCAGGGGTTTGAGGGACCCTCGACTGTGACCCTAGCTATCTGAACGTGGCACCCGATGGATATAGATACACCAGATAGGGAAGTGGTGGACCCTGAACCTTACCCGGATGAGGAGGACCTTGAGACTCCGGGTGGTTACCACGGCTGGTGAGTAAGTGTGGAAGCGAATGCCCCTTTTTGGATTGAGCTTTTGGTTGTCGTAGTTAACCCATAGCCCTGACCTAGTATCTTTTTCGTGGTCTTAGGAAGCAGCCCTGAAGAGTGGGCTTGTAGATGTGCTTACTTCCCTGGGTTAACAGTATATAAATAAAATGGTCTTTTGTAGTTGTTAGTTGTTGTTTTTCTTGCTAACTATCCATGTTGCTTATTTCTGTCTGGGGTTGTTATTCGTTCCGCATGCGCTTAATTGCAAGATAAAATGAATGGGTCAATGACGTACCTGAGATGTCGTCCTTTTGACTTAAGGCGTTTGGTACTGTCGTGTGCTTGTGAGTCGGGGTGTGACATACTATTCTCAAGGAATCGATTCTATTCTGTGAAATAAAAACATTTTCAAACACAGAGTCGGAACGTGCTCGGCAAGACAAAGATTTTGAGTGGTCTCCCATCGTGAGGCGATGTCGGTAGAAGCCACACACTCGCCACACTCCGTGACGGGGCGGGGTCCCTCGGGGTTTCGGCGAAATGTTGCATTTTCGTGAAATTTCATTCAACAAAAATGAGTTTTGAGTATACCATCAGGACCGTATTGACCATACGAGAAATTTGAGGGGCAGCAAGTCGCCGAAGGACGCCGGACAGAGCTACACGCCCTAGAGAGGCGCTATGCACGTAGGCCTTATGCCCCCAAGTGCGACGCCCGTGCAACATCCGTAGCTGAGCCGCTCTTTGACTTGGCGATTACACGGCGCTGAAGTGTGCGGTGACATAGCATGTGACGTGGCACCGACTGGACCCGTAATTTGCCTCGACCCATTGACTCGGTCAATGGTCAATAGTTGACCGTTAACTGCGAGCGCAGTGGGTTCTCAAGGCGCGTACGAGCGCGTGTGTAGTCCATTTAGGGCATGCAAGATACCGTTGTGTTCGTCTTGGAATTATCGTCAATTTGGTATAGGTATTGTACATGTTTGATATATATTTTGAAAATACGTATGAAACTCATCGTACACATCTTTTGGGGCATTTTTTCGAGTATTTTTACATGTTTTTTTTATTTAAAATACAGAATATATCTTACATGTGGATAACTACATAGAGATCGTGTAGAGTATGTTTTGCGGATAGCATATATAAATTTTAATGTGCTTACAATTCATATCTTGTATTCTGAAATTTGTCTATGATTTCATGCATGAATTATTGGTATTCTAGTTCAAATCATGCTATGCTACTTTATGATTACAAGATAAGGGGATGATTTTATGATTTATGATATTTTATTCGACTGCGGAGTTCTAGAAAGTTTAAGTAACTTTAATGAACTCACTTTTACATAAATAATTATATTAATAATAATTTCAAATGAGGATTCTTAGATGATGATTGGGAACATAGTGAACTTTCGAATCTGAGACCTTATGTGAAATTATTAATTAATGTGATTAGTTAGTGTAAAATAGATGCATAAATGTTAGGTATTAATAGTTTGTGAATACATATCTATAGAATTTCGTGTTCAGATACAATGGCTATAGCTTCTTAGAATATCTTAGCTGAGCTAAATAAAGGAGAGAAATTGAACGGCGAAGATTATGAAATCTAGAATGTGAAAATCCAGTACGTGCTAGAAAAGCGAGAAGCACTAGAAGCTCTTAACCTAGTTATGGAAGAACCCGAAGATGGAAATACTTCAAAATATAGAAAGGATAAAGAGGCATTTGCTGCATGGAAAAAGAAGAATTTTACTGCTCGCATTACGTTGTTGAGTAGCATGATAAATGACGTCACAAGGGAGTTCAGGCGTTTTTTTAATGCCAGAGTCATATGGGAAGCATTAAAAGCTAAGTTTGGTCAGACATTGGTCACCAAATCGAGACAGATCACTTTAAGGTTTGACATTCATATGATGCCTCATAGGCAGAATATGAAACGACGTTTGAGGTATATGTCAAACATCATAAGTGAACTGTAAGATGCAAGCCACATTTTGACTGATGAGCAGCAAATGCAAACAGTAATTCGTTCTTTGCCTCATAGCTGGGAGCATATGAAATCCACTTAACCCATAATGAAAAATAAAGACCTTTGACGATGCTATACGCCATCTTGAGCTAGAGGAGGACGGCGTCCTAGCGGCCAAATCAGAAATCATTACTTTATTATGTTGGTTCTAGCTCACATGGGGTTTCGAGCTCCAAGCGTAAGCGTCAAGGTAAGTTTGAGAAGTGGAAGGGCAAAGGAGCATATTCTTCAAGAAACAAATCGAAGTTTAACCGACATGAGAATGGAAAACGTCCTTTTAAGAATGACATTTCAAAAATGAAGTGTTTTAACTGTGGCAAGAAGGGTCACTTTGCTCGCGACTATGGTGAGCCAAAGAAGTTAGAAACCCTTTGCATGTTGAGAAAACCTTCCTTCTGAATATTTTGATTCTGACAAAACTATCATTCTTAAGAAAGAATTAGGTTAATGCCAATAAATTTTTATTGCAGGAATGAACATGTGAACAGAAGCTTGTATTGTTCTAAATTTGGCATACAGACTCAAAGTGTAGTTGTTATGTATTTGCTTCTGAGATACTTGAAGTCTCTTATTCAAATGGAGGAAGATATTACCTCTGAAGACTAAATCTCGAGAAAACTTATGTGACACGTCAGCAAGGACTTTACTGAATCTTAGTGTCATTGTTCTAATCTATTCAGATTCAGAGAGTCTCTTTTTACTTTTGAAGACTGCTTCTGAATTATGTTCAGATCCTATAGTATCTTCTGACTAGATTCTGAAGACCCACGTTTGGCAGGTTTCCGGTTTGGCCGCGACATTTATGGAAGTCTGTAAGATTTGATTGATATGATTATTTTTCAATCAAATCAGGAGAATATCCTATGATTGGATATTACCTTCCATGAACAAGATATCTTGGAGATTTGGATTAACTCTACTTATGGAAACTAAGGATTTGGTTGTATGGGCGGCTGAATCTGAAGGGTTCAGACTCTTCTCCAACGGCTACTAAATCTTCTCATATACAGACTCATTCAATCAAGATTGATGGCGTCCAATCAGCGATTGGCAATGGCTAGTTCGAGGTCGAAGGAGTATAAAGGAGATCAATGGTGACTGTTGTCGAGAGAGATAAGAACTTACAATTCCAAAGTGCTGAGTTATTTAGATTCACATTCTCTTGTTCTCGAGTGCTTGAAATCTTATCTTTGAGAGGTTTTGTAAGAGTGATTAAGTATGACATCTCTTGTAACCTTTCAATGATTCATATAGTGGAATCTAGCCAATCGGCTATCATCGTGGGAGAGTGGACGTATGCTTGCTAAAGCCGAACCACTATAAACTTGGCATGCAATTCTCTCTTACTCTAAACTCTCTTTCTTGCATTTAGAACGTCCTGCTACTAAACTTATTCTGTTCATATTTTGAAATCGTTTAAATTCCGTATATAGTGTCAAAATTATTCAGAATCACCAATTCACCCCCCATCTAGGTGATATTGCTATAGACAACATTATACACTTAAGAGTGTTACTTATGTCTCTATCTCAATTTTGGTAACTGAATCGCATCCTTTGTGGATTGTAGACTCAGGGGCCACAGACCATGTAGTAAAAGACAGAAATGCCTTCACGGAATTTCGACGAATTTCACATAGAGCAAAGTGGGTATATGTGGGAAATAATTGCTGAGTAGAAGTCAAGGGAATTTCACAAGAGCTTTGTGGCTGCACCATGTTCTTACATGATGTGTTGCATGCTTCAAAAATCCGACGAAATTTAGTTTCTGTGTTGGTTTTGGTTAAACTTGATTTTAGTTTGAAGTTTCATAACGATGGTATTGACTTGTCGTTAGGAATAAGTTATTATGGATCTGGATACTTTCTAAATGGTTTTATTGTATTATATGTTAAGTACAGTAATGTTAGCATTTGTTATTCACTATTCACATCTTCTGAATCTTATGATAATGATATGAATATATGGCATGCTTAGCTTGGTTATATTGGCCAACAACGAATGAATATTGTAGTCAAGAGGGGTTATTGGGCAATATTGAAAAGTCGATTTGCCCATTTGTGAGCATTGCCTAGCGGAAAAAATAACGAGGAAACCATTTGGAAAATGAACAAGAGTTGAGTTTCCTTTGCAATTGATCCATTCGGACATCTGTTGTCCAGTGAGAGCAAGGCATGGGGCTATTTATTTCATCACATACTCGATTCGGCGATGTTGATTTGACTTCTCATAAGTCTGAGGCATTAAGTTGCTTTAAGGAATTTATGAGCTTGGTAGAAAATCAATTGGACAATAAAATAAAAGCATTTAGATCCGATCGAGGTTGAGAAAATTTATCTAATTAGGTCAGAAATTTATGTGATAAAAAGGGAATAGAAAGATGGTTGACTATCCCAGCGACTCCTTAATAGAATGAAGTTGCAGAGAGAAGAAACAGATCCTAATGGAAATGGTTAGGTCTATGACAACGCAGACTAATTTACCTATCACCTTTTGGAGTGAAGCTTTGTTGACTGCTGTCCAGATACTTAATCATGTGCCTTCTAAATCAGTTACTACCACCCCATATGAATTATGGACTGGTCAAAAATCAAATTTAAATTTTCTTAGACCTTGGAATTGTGCTGCCTATACATATGAGTCCTCCCACAGGTATGGAAAATTGGCCCTAGAGGCAAACAGAGTATCTTCATGAGATACTGAGAGCACTCGAAAGGGTATGTGTTTATAGATGAGCAAGAAAGTGGAAGTGTAACTGAATTTGAATCACAAGAGGTCACATTCTTAGTGAATGAATTTTTTCGAAAAAGGGCGAGATAAATGAAGACATTCCCTATTTGGAATCTTAGATCGTGATAATGACATTATTGAAGCATCTTATCCAAGTGGGAGCAATGTGAGAAGTGAGGAATTAAGTTCGAACCAGTCTCAATTGCAACTACTTGATGAGTCGATGCCGTCGTTATCTAATCTAAGTGGGAGCGTAATGGAGCATGATGCACTAAGTGTACAAGTACCAAAGGTACAATATCCAATACGGCGAACAAGTCGCAAAAGCATTCCCTGTCGATGTGTTGACATTGAAGGGGAAGCTTTCATGGTTAGTCCATATAGTCACTCCACAAGAAGAGGATGAGCCAAGAAATGTAAATGAGGCTCTAATAACCTGCCTTGCTATGGAAAAATGGATACAAGCAATGGAAGAAGAGTTGGAATCAATGGAATCAAACCAACTTTGGGAGTTGATTGATCTTCCAAACGGACGTAAAGCCATTGGAAATAAGTGGGTTCTCAAAATAAGTGGCGAAAGGGTATAATCAACAAGAATGAATTGATTATAAAGAGGTTTTTTCTTCCATGGTGAGATTACCTCAATTCGTCTTATTCTGGCAATAGTGATTAGTATGGATCTTGAATTACATCAAATGGATGTAAAGACTGCAGTTCTCAATGGAGAATTAAAAGAAGAAATTTATATGGAACAACCCGTTGGGTTTGTTACATAAAGCCAAGAACAAAAAGTATGTCGACTTTTGAGATCGATATATGGCCTTAAGCAGTCTTCGAGACACTGGTATATACGTTTTCATAATGTCATAGTGGCATATGTTTTTGTAATGATTGATGAGAATTATTGTGTATATATCAAAAGATCCAAAGATCAATTTGTGATCTTATCATTATAAGTTGATGATATACTAATTACCGTGAGCAATATGGAGTTTGTCAATATAGTTGAGAATTTGTTATCTTCCATTTTTTAAATGAAGGATATGGGTGAAGCTACATGTATTCTTGGAATTAAGATTTCAAGAGATCGTGATCTCTTTCACAAGAGACTTATATAGATATAGTCTTTGAACGATTTCGTATGTAAGACTGTAAACTTATAGATACTCCTATTATAAGAGGTGAATGATTGAGTTGTAAAATGTGTCCTGAGACTCCACAAGAAAAAAGGAACAAATGGAAAGTGTTCCACATACTAGTGCTGTTGGAAGCTTGATGTACGCTATGTAGTGTACAAGACTTGATATTTGTTATGAAGTTAGAATGGTTAGTAGATACCAATATAATCCAGGTCAGGCACATTGGACTATCGTCAAGAGAATCCTAAGGTATCTGAAGGGTACTGCTGATTATTCACTGAATTATCAAGGTAGAGATATGAGCCTTCAAGGCTATACTAATGCTGACTGTGGAGGAGGTTTAGATGAGAGAAACTCTATATATGGATTTGCGTTTTTACTTAACAATGGCGACATATCATGGAGTAGTAAGAAGCAAACGTGTATAGCCTTATCCATAATAAAAGCTGAATTCGTGGCACTATCAGTAGTAGTACAAGAGGGTGGTTGGCTTAAGAGATGTTTGGATTAATGAGGTATTGCTAAGGATGCAGCAGGTTCAATTATTGATTAATTGTGATAGCCAAGCAGCAATAGCTTACACTAAGGATCCATTACAAGACCAAACATACAGACACGAATTATATTTTTGTAAACGACATGGTTGTACGAAAAGATGTGAACGTCTAGTACGTGTCTACGCAAAGAATGATAGCAAATCCTATAACGAAGTCAATTCCTAGAAATGTTTTCCTTGGTCATGTGTTGATAAAGGGATTAGTTCCCTACATTGAAATCTTTAGGACTGCGTAGAAGTTGATGTACTTGATATTTGAATTTCCCTATAGTTCACACTTAGTGATATGTTTCATTATTATTAATGCTTATAATTTTATTCGACATTTATACATGTTAATACTTAGTGCATTATGTTGAGAATGTATGTCGGACAAATGAGAGATTAGCCCACTTGCACGAGTAATCGCCTCTATTTGCTGTGTGTCTGTAACGTCCTAGGGCGTTACTGTACCTAGTACGCGGCTCTGTTACTCTTTATTACTCATTAACCATGGTGCATGCGAAAACGCTATTAACGCAGAGTATTAGGCCATACAAAAATAGATAAACAGGCACGACCGCAGTTAAGGGTATGGCCACAATAGGGTTCTCTGTCTCCCATATACAGACAAGTGCACCACATACATATAAACACTACCAATTCTAACGGTCTTCTGGGAGGTTGAGGTTCGTTACAACTTACTACCACCACACTGCTAGGGCCAACAAAAGACACTTGCTTGAGCCTTCCATCTTCACCATCTAGCTTGTCTACTCCACATCACTGCCATCTCGGTGATCATTACCATGCAAAAGTGGAAGTGGTCCCACTAGACTTTCATTGTAGGCTCTTTAAAAAAAAGAGAAACAAAACGATAGGGAATGAGACCCGACTCTGCTCCCACGTCTATCCATATAGCAACCAACAGCATCCTCAACTGGACATCCGAAAACTCCGGATGCACATACTCCTCCCAAGTTCTAGTAAGGTCTACTGGCATTCCATATTGTACCATAGGGACTGCTAGAATCAATGGTATGCTACTAATTATCTGAAAAGCCACAATTCAACAGGAGTGAGCTAATGCTCAACGATTAAAAACCTAACTGGCAAACAACTAGACATATCAAACCATAGAAAACATGTTCGATGTCGTAATAGAATTGAACAAATTAGATAATGAGCATTTACATGACTTTCCACCAATGAGATGCATGACTTTATGCCATATGCATGAGAATTCATTAGCCATTGTAGTTCAAGTCCACACCCATCTAACAGCTCTACCGGTTTGCTGACCGGCCCGTGTGGGTCACTTTCGATTTGCTGACCGGACAACTGCGGAACACCACGTCCACAGACATCTTACTCTGAGGCTTCCCTGAACGCACACAGCAGGGGGACCTCTTCGAATGCACATAGCGGAGGCAACCCAATTTCCAATCCTGGCTCCCACGGGGCTTCTTTGATATTACTCATCGATGGCATTCTCACAATTCATTTCTTGTCATGCAATGCATTAATATGCTCATGTCGTGCCACATGACCCATCTCAGCTCATTCATCATCCTAAAACCGCATTCCACCAATTAGATATGCGTGCTTTAGTTCACAATGCATTGTCAAGACAATAGATACTCAAATCAAAGCATTCAAACACCATATGTAAGCAAAAATAACATGGAACTACTCATCCAATCATATAGGGCTCACGACGGAGCCTCACCTGTATAATAATTTCAACTCTCACATCAAACCGATGACAAGTTCACTGATCGACGTACATAATCTAGCTACTAAGGACTACGGGATACTAGTCCATATGTCAACTACAATTCAACAAGTAATTCAACGGTTCGCCATGCTCCAAAACACCAAAACTGTATCCTATACCGTTCGGCCATGCTCAGTTCATCGTCCAATTCCCTGATTCGTCCTCAAATCTTGCTTATACTACCCTCAAGGTGGTTAATTATGCTCATAGATACAACATACAAAATCATTTGGCACCTCACATACTCCAACCATACTCTCTCGATAAGCTCCTTTTGCCGCCTAATCTCGGTAATTGGTCCATCGATTCTACCTCCCCAACATACTAGATCATCTATTGTACCCAAGGGAACAATATACTAGTCATCCGTGCACCTCTCGCACCAAAACCGTACCCTCTCCTACAAGGTAACCTCATTTCATGGCTCTAATTGACGGTCCATCACTCAATCCCATCTTCCCAATGCTCAATGATGTCATTCAAGCTAAATTAAGTAACATGCAAGCTAGATTGATTAATCTAATAGTCGGTGATTTAAGGATTTACTCGCCTCGATTTCACTCTCAAAACCACCACGAAGTCGTGCTCTTCCTCGCCTGCTTGCGCACGAACGAGAGCACGAGAGACTGAGAGGAAATCGGCCGGTGAGAGGGTAAGCAAGAGTGAGGGTGGCATCGGGTCAGTGGTGGTGAGGAGCGATGCCGAGGGGAAAACGAGGGAGGGAGAGAGAGAGAGCTTGTGGGTTTCTTCCAAAAATAATAGAGGAGAGAGAAATTGGAGCTTAAATAGTAGGTGGGTGGTCTCTTACATGCTTGCCAAGTGTCCTTCATGCAAGGTTCCACATGTAAGTCGGCCCCCAAGTGTCAACTCCCACCAATTTCTAAAATTTCCACATAATTGAGCCTTATTGGGACCGAAACTACACACAATCAGTCCCTATTTTTTTCGATAATGTCTTTCCTCATCATTTATTTAAAGTCCAAAAGACAAAATGGCTTCACAATTGCTGCCAAAACAGTTCCATCACACTCTTTAATCAAATTGGTGGAACTCGGGTTGTTACAGTGTTAAATAGAGATGAGGTAATTTTAAGCTTATTATCTAGGTGATAATTGAGAGCTTAAACTTAAAAGATAGTTGTCGCCTTAACAGAGTGTTAAGATTAGGACATATTATTTATTATGTCCAAAAGTGAAATGACCCACATATTCCACTTTATCTATCTTTAATGCCAGATGTGAGTTCTGATAAATTCTTCAAAGAGAGTAGATTTGTGAACTCAAGTTAGACATTAGGTATGTGTGACGCTTGAAATTTTAATAAGCCGATTAGTTAATGACAGGCTTGGACTATTAAGAATGTCATTGGAGCTTAATGGGTTATAGAACGACGATTACATGAGCTAGGAGCATATTCTGAATGCGGTCATTTTCTTAGACAGTTGATGAAATCATATTTGACGTTTTAGCGCACAAGATTAGTTCGTCGCGAACTCGGATTCGTGAATCAAGCGCGAACCCCACCTAAGAACACCTCGGCCATTTGTTTTTGCGCCCCCACTATATAAGGCCATTTCTCTCTCTCTCTCTCTCTCTCTCTCTCTCTCTCTCTCTCTCTCTCTCTCTCTCTCTCTCTCTCTCTCTCTCTCTCTCTCCTCTCATTCTTCCCCCTACTTGTGCACACCTTTCCCCGAGCTCTCTCTTATTCCCCCTCGGTTTCTCCACCCGCAACTCCTTCGAGAGGTACTGCGCTTGTCGAGCTTGTGACAGCAGCGACTGTGGAGCCACCACCACGAGTCCCTACTTCCAACCGTCCAACTAGCTTGCCCAACGTCATCATTCGTTCAGGTGGAACCCGTGCAACCAGTGAGCGAAGAGAAAGAGTAGAGCTCATCGTCGATAAATCGAGCTACATCCTCTGTCGATCTTCAAACCTGAGGCAATTAGATTACTAACCTTTACTACTAAGTCTTCTATTGTTACCAAATTGGATGAGTTAACGCTGTATGGGTTGAGATGGTGCCGAAATAGTGATATTCGTGTATGGATGTGCTACAGCGTTGCATGTCAAGCTTGTTGGGTGATTTGGAATCTTGTTAACATGGGTAATCAGAATCCGAAGGCTGATCGCTATGGTTAACTTCGAAATGAGGTGAATTAGACTTGGTATGGGGGATGGGTGGCAGCCGTGAGTTATAGAGGAGCAATGGAGCGAAACTATGACTCGTTTATTGAATTCACGGCTAGAACTAGTGTCGATGAGGCTCGGGAGGCCAGATAGTGCGACTCGTTCACCCGATGGTGGAGGAGATGAGTCGATTCGGTGGTTAGGACTGTATATAGGTTCGATCGAGATGTATAGAAACCTCATCATGGAGTTCTAAAGCTGACGGGTTGGAATTACATACTTTGTTTAATATTAGAGTGACGCGAATAGCAAGATATTGTGAGTCAATGGGTTGAGAAGGGACGACGGAAATCAGGTGGGTAATTAAGGCTAGGTGAATGTTCGGCTTTGGGACTTTCGGGGGGCTGCTTGTGGTGTTCTCAATTCTTATTGTAGTGTGGCGAGTGGTACCGTCATGGGAAGTAATCATTTATGTGCCCTTAATGCTTAACATGTATAAACTTATGAACGGTTGATTGGTCATGTGGTTAAATAGATTATTTAGTCGTTTAGATTAGTATTTTACTTGCTGAGTTGTAAGTTTACCCTAGTGGCGGGACATCTTTTCAGATTTTAGATATGCTGATCTCACCGGTGGCCCCCCTTCCACTCACTATGGTACTCCACTGTGTTATTCTGTCTTTTGGGAAGAGCACGAGCTGTCCGACTACCGTTCCATACGCTTCCTCAAGCGACTGATTGTGATGCTGGTAGATATAGGTTTGTACAATGAGTTGATCCCTATCCGCTTCGTGTCTGTATATGATGTACTATCAGGTTAGATCTTTGGTCCTATACCTTATTCATCGTTTGGAGCGGATGAGAGTGGCAGCAATGATGGTGGCGAGGAGTAGTTGATGGGTGCTAGCTTGAGGAGCAGTTGTACAGGTAGGCTTTTGAGTGGGGACGACACGGTAGAGATCTTTTTGATGTAGCCGTGTGATGGCGTGAGGACAACGATGAAGTATACCTCATGTGGATAACTAGATAGGGAGCCTATACCTTTTTTATTGTCTCCCGGTAGTTGTTTCCCTTTTCGATGTAAAAGGGATGTACTAAATGGCTATTATATATAAAATGAAGTATTTTCTAGCTTGTCGTGCATTCCTATTACCTATTGTAAGCCGTAGCGAACCTAAGAGGCTGTAACCCTTAGGTGTACCTACCTTATACATGCACTTGTGTGACGGCCTCGCCTGTTTAGTTATTAAGCTTCCGCTTGCACCCTTTGTTATATATGTATTATCAGATTAAAACAGGTCGTTACAATTGTTGGTATCAGAGCGGGTCAGTGGAATGATAATGCACGCTAGAGGTTGAAGTGTTTAGTAGGCATGTACGCAATTAAAACTTTCAAGTGCATGTGATTATGTTTGTCAGGGGATTGGTAGTAGCTTAGGCTACTTGTTAGATAAAAGGTTCGTCGATCATTGCTTAGGCCTGATGATCTCTGTGCTTTGAGGATATAGTATGGTGATTGACATGTGGATTGGACGGTAAGTCAAAATGGCAATGACTTACCGATAGGCTTGAATTGCGAGGATTTGATGGTTAGCTTGTATGACTAATTGTGATTATGGAATTTCAATGGATTCTCTTAGGCCTGAATTTTTGTTATACATTGATGGTTTTAGATATTGATTCGTCTGGAAGGGCCCTGAATGTTGAGATGAGGTTCGCAAGGAAGCGAACGGTGCTTGAGGTTTGGTTATTAACTTTGAACAAAGGGCCAGTTGGATTATATGATTTTGATTCTGAATTGACAGTGACCAGGAAAGAGTACTAGAGATTGTAAGCATTTGATCCTTACGTTTGATGGTCACTTATGGAGTTAGAATAGTCAGTTTAAGGTAAGGAACTGATATTGTGAAAGTAGGTGATACGTGATGTAGTTTTGGGAGTGATTCATGCATTGCACAGGTTTGTTGCATTCAAACTGAAAGTTTGAGAAACGTGCATGCATGAGCATATCATTTGTTTTGTCGGAATTGATAAACTGTTACCTCGGTATGGAACGAGTGATACAGGATACCTAACAACCGTGAGACTTGGTTTGGGACTCGTTGAGTGGGACCCCCTTCGTAGTTGTATGGCTTGGGGATGAACCAGGCAAAAACTGGTGGGCCCGTACTGACCTGGTCTAATGAGGGTGAGGAGTGGCGCCGGGGCAGAGAGGTCTGAGCAAGGAGCAGCTCTTGGTAGGCTTCTAAGATGGCGATGGGGGCAGGAATGAACCAAATCATACGTCGAAAAAGGTGGGTATAGGTGTTGTGCAAAGTCTAACTCATTTTGAAAGCTTTATTGTTTTAAAGTTTGAAATGTCAAGCACTTTCGAAAAATGCATGGCGTTGCATTGCAGTTGATGAAGGAAAGAGTGAATGGATGAGAGATGCCATGAATGAGAAATGCTTGAGATGCCCTGTAGGACGTTGGTGAAAGTCGTTTGTTTGTGCCTCCGCCGTGTAATCGGAGAGGGCCCCTACTATGTGATCAGGGTAGCCTTAGATTGTGATGAAACCCACACGAGCCAGCCGACCACCGACCCGACAGTGTCATGGTGGGGTGTGTTTTGTGTAAAGACCGTAACCAACGGAATCCCGGGCATGGCATGTGGAATTGGCATCATGGTGGCAGAAGTGTGTTATGTCTTGAGTGATGATGAACGTTCTGCCTAGTAATATATGATGGATAGTGTGGTCCTGAATGGCGTCATGTAGATTGACGAGTGTGAGAAACGAGCTTGAGACACTCATAGTGTAATAGTGAGCAAATGTCACAGTAGTATTGCTAGATAGATCTGTGAGCATTAAGGTCGGTAATGATCCATAAAAATGGTTAAGATTACCGGATGTGGTGATTCCCGAGGAATAGACTATCAGAGTTGAAACAACCCGGACGTCCCCTAACTTACGAACTCTATTTTAATACAATATTATAGATAATAAAGGGCGCATGCGGAAGCTAATCAAACTAAACACAGGCAGTGGACCACCTAAAAGAAGGACAAGTGCATGCAAAAAGGAAAATGACAGGCACGCCTATAGGGTAAGGCCATATCCATAGGGTTCGCTAACTTGTACAGCACACATCCACACATAAGAAAACGTTTTTTTTATATATAATAGACATCTATTTTAATTACATCTTTCTTAATTCAAACAAACACCATATTACACTAGGAGGAATACAAGAAGAGAAAAGGGAAAACTACTCCAAAATGGTATCCACCATTGCCATCTGGGATCTCCAATGTCTTCATCCGTGTCCACTACTTCTAAAATGGGAAACCTATCTGGAAAAGAGTAGAATCCACAGGAGTGAGCCGAAGCTCAGCGAGTAAAACGTTTTAAACCATTCAACTAAACTACCTATCCGTTAAACGATCAACCACAAACCACACTCACGTCGAGCAACTCGGTAGGCAAACCGCATACACGACACCCAAGACAAGCTACAAACCACAAGCATGAATGGGACTCTACGACACTTCTACACAATATGCAAGACACACCCCATTCGCATGAGCACACACCGGACTCGTTCTTTCATGTCCAGTTTCCACTTCAAAACCAGTTACCATGGGACACGGGCCATGGTTTTATGTGGGACACAGGCCTCATTTATCGACTCACGAGGGACACATGCCTCTATTTCATCTACGAGGGACACAGGCCTCGATTCTGGGTTTTACCCCAACTTATCGTCCATGGGACATCGGCTATGGGAATCATGAGGAACACATGCCTCAATTCTTATCGAAGGGACACAGGCCTTGATTCTCCTACTCTGGGGCTCCATTCCAACGAGACACAGGCCGTGGATTTCCCGATTTCCACTCGAGCTCCCACGGGGCATCGTTCGGACACAGGCGAACATTATCTCATCCTCGTCGGGACACAGGCCGACGGGACCCTCGGTTCTTTATCCATTTCAATGCAAACCACTCACATTCACACAATCCACATTGAACTCATCAGACAAGCAATCAACCACACGCGTGCTGGGATACTTAGATGTAATGCAAACAAACACCATCCAGACAATCTGATACTACAACTCATCAATCAGAACCATGCATCCACGCGCAAGGCAACTCAACATACGGATACCTATGCTCATGACCAAACCTCAGACCCAATTCCACCCTATCACACGCCATTCATAAACACACGACCAAACGAACATATCGACTAACCTCAAGCACCTCACAAACCACCCAGCCGAATGCCCATGCCCAAACACACTTCAGATCTCACCATTCAAACTACATGACCTAACGCCTACACGCAAATATCCCTAGCACACAGACCCAAACACGTCTGGCGTCGTTGCGCCCTATCAGTAGGCAAATCGTTAATCTAGTGGAAAGGGTTAGAGTTTCTACTTGCCTCGGGTTTAAAAGCTACGAACACAACGCTTGAATCGTCGTCCAAACATCCAAAGCCGTGGGTCCTCTTCCTTGGCCGAACCACTCTTCATGAAGTTCATCTTCAATTCACCTCGTATCGACAACGATTAAAGCGATCAGAACGTGGATTCGGCTTACCTAAGACTTATAGGTACTAACTTAACCAACGGGTCTAAACTCATCTTCCTCGACATGCAACTCAATCGTCGCCTCACGAGACCCATTTTCAATATCGACGATCCGAGCTAAAACTAATGACGATTGAGTAGAAAAGGGTAAAGAGCATATGGATACTCGCCTTAAGGTCGCCTACGAAGAAGACAGAAGCTCAATCGACACTAGAATGGGCTCGGGTCAGCACCTCCATCCATGGGTGTCGCGCGGGTCTAGCCGACGGAAAGAGGGAGAGAGGACGGCAAGAAAGGGTCTTCGAGTAGGCGGCGGAGCTGAGCTGGGTTGAGGTCGGTTGAGGCTTGAGCAACGGCGGTATCGAGGCGATTTGCTCGTCAGGTTGAGGAGGGCACGAGTGAAAGAGAGAAAAGAGAAGAGAGAGGGGTCGAGCGTGATCCACAAAGAAGAGAGAACAAGAGAAGAAATGAGGGAGAGAGAGAAAAGTGAGGCTTGTATAGGTGGGGGAGGCTTATGTCGGTTGGGGTAGGGGTTTGGCGGTCCAAATCGTGATCCACTATCGTGCGAGCAAAACTAGTCAATCCAAAAGCAATATCAACGTCCAATGGTCTCTCATACCAATCTTTTTCACGGTCATCACTATATTTTGTCCATAATTCACTCTCTTGAAACATGATCGTCACGTCGTTCTTTTCCATTATTAGCTATTTCGCTTAATAATCCAACTTGCGGAAATTCTGATCATCACAAACTCTCCCCCCTCAAAAAGTTTTGTCCTCAAAACTTAGACCTTACTCCCTCCTTCGAACAAGTGAGGGTACTTATACTTCACTATTTCCTCGCTCCAAGATCAATTATACAGAACTAATCATCCAACTCCCATGATTCATGCCTATAAGAAATTCATAGCTATCTCTTCTTACCTAGATGGTGATCAACGAACTTTCTTAACTAACAAGTATCCTAAGCTACTATCAGTCCCCTACCAAACATAAACACATGCACTTGTAGTTTTAAACGCGTTCGTGGCTACCATACTAGTTAGTCTCTAGCGCACCTTATCACTCCACAGCCCTGCTCTGATAACAAGTTTGTGATGGCCCAGTCCCGTCACCTATTTACTTTCTACACTTTCTACTTTAATATGATATTATAGATATTAGAGTGCGCATGCGGAAGCTAATCAAACTAAAGACAGGCAGTGGACCACTCCAAAAGAAGGACAAGTGCATGCAAAAAGGAAAATGGCAGGCATGCCTAAGGGTTACGGCCTCTGAGGTTCGTTACACTTTACAATAAGAAGTAATGGCACACCACAAGATTGAAAATAGTTCGTTTCATATATAATAACCGTTATGTACATTCATTTTACGTCAAAAGAAAACAAATACTGGGAGACAATAAAAAAGGTATGGGCTCCCTATGGCATACTCCGCCGACATCCTGACGTCATCTCACGGCCACATCCAAAAAGTAGCTGCCGTGCTGTCACTAACCAAAAGCCTACCTCTAGCCACTCCCACTAACTACTCCTCACCACCATCACTACTGCCACTCTCATCCACTCCAGACAATGAAAAAGGTAATGGGCCAAAGAGCTGGCCCGATAACACTATATAGATGGACACAAAACGGAGGGGAATCACCTCATTGTACAAACCTTCGTCCACTAACATCACCATCACTTGCTTGAGGAAGTGGATGGAAGGATAGTCAAGCAGCTCGTGCTCCTCCCAGAAGACTGAATAGCTCAATGGGGTACCGTAATGGGTGGAAGGGGCCACAGGTGAGATAGGTATACCTGTCAACTGAAAATAGTGACATCCACAAGGGTGAGCATATAACTCAGCAAGTAGGTACACCTAAACAAATGACTAGACCATCTAATCTCCATTCTTCATATAGGCAAGATAACAGACATATATAAAGCACGAGAACCAAATGGTTTCTTATCCTACTCCTAATCACCAGTGTGCTACAAAATTCAAACATTCATACAAACGTAATGGCTCATCCAACGAACTCGGCAAAGAACTAATTCGTCCATTGCCTCATCACATTAGTCTACGAGTTAACCTTGCCTTACAGAGCAAACATTGTCTTACGAAGCCCTAGATTTTCGAAGCTAACCTCCCAAGCTCCCGATCGAATCTCCCTCTAGGTTCTACTTTCCAACCCACGACTATACGGCTTCGTACAAACCATTAGGTCCCAATTTCAGTCCATCCACAACTCCTTCACCACAAAGGAACTAGCAAATTAATGCACAAACCATTTCTCCCTGACCCCATCTTCTATAGGCTCTCGGCCGAGATTCCCTCACTAGTGCAACTCCAATCCATCTCTATCCAACAACATACCAAGTGATCCACCCACTCTTTTGAGTTTCCCATGAATTAGAGGTCACGCAGCAAGCGACCGATGAAGCATGCAACATAATCTCTCCTACCATGCAAGTGCATCTCCATTCAACATACCCATTCCCGAGATTGAACCTCTCGTACCATATCAACGCAGATTATACTGTCTAGGAATGAGTTTAGGAGTCCACTTGCCTTAGATTGGAGCTCGACGAAGTCAAAGACGAAAACTAGCCACAGACAAACTCGAGCTTCTTTTCATTGCTTGCGGGTCGCACGGGTCGGGGTGTAGGTAGAAACCGGCTGGTCGACGGCATCGGTGGGGGATTAGCTGATGACGAGGAAATTTGTGGCATCGCCTCACCGAGCTTGGATAGCCGCTGGTGCTCGCTCGAGCATGAGAGGAAGAGCATGAGGAGTGGATGAGAGAGGAACAAGAGGGGTGATGGGCGGAATTGCCGAGGGAAGGGGGGTTCTTGTACGGGGAAGGAGAGAATGGAGAGGAGAGAGAGTGTGTGTTGGGGATTTTATAGTTAGGGGGTTTAAGTGGTTTAAGCAGTCGGTGGTTTCTCAGGCAGAGTTCGCGTTCAATTCGCGAATCTAAGCTTGTGATGGAACCTACTTTTTGTACATTAGCTTTAGCAGAACTTCCACCTATGGTCCGGTATAACTGTTGCGCCCAAAGATGTAACCATAGTCCACTAAATTGCTACTTAATAATCTAGCCTCAAGAATTATAATTTCCTATAAACCAAGTATGACAATGACCTATCGGCTTATGAAAATTCTGGCCATCACAAGAGCGGTGTAGTGAGAGTGTGGTACGGCCACGCAATTTTTGGATGAAAGGTCAACTCTAGGGAATCCCATATTTGTTAAGGAGGGGACAAGGACTAAATTTTGTGGATGAATTTCTTAAGAAGGGAAGGATTGTGACAGCCGGAATTTTTATAAGCCGATTAGTCAATGACAGGCTTCAATTATTAAGAATGTCATTGGAGCTTAATGGGTTATAGAACGATGATTACATGAGCTAGGAGCAAATTCTAAACGCGGTCATTTTGTCGGACAGTTGATGAAATGATATTTGAAGTTTTGGCGCACAAGATTAGTCCGTCGCGAACTCGGATTCCCGAATCGAGCGCTAACCACGCCTAAGAACACCTCGGCCTTTTTTTTTCTGCGCCCCCACTATATAAGGCCATTTCTCTCTCTCTCTCTCTCTCTCCTCTCATTCCTCCCCCCTTACTTGCGCACACCCTTCCCCGAGCTCTCTCTTCTTCCCCCTTGGTTCCTCCACTAGCAACTCCTTTGAGCGATGTTGCGCCCGTCAAGCTTATGACAGCGGCGATGGTGGAGCCACCACTATGAGTCCCTACTCTACTTGTCATCCTCTCGATTCCAACCGTCCGACCAACTTGCCCTTCGTCATCCTTCGTTCAGGTGGAACCTGTCCGACCCATGAGTGAAGTGAAAGAGTAGAGCTCATCGTCGGCAAATTGAGCTACATCCTCCGTCAAACTTCGAACCTGAGGCAAGTAGATTACTAACCTTTACTACTAATTCCTCTATTGTTGCCAAATTAGATGAGTTAGCGCCGTATGGGTTGAGATGGTGCCAAAATAGTGATATTCGTGTATGGATGAGCTACGGCATTGCATATCGAGCTTGTCGGGTGATTTGGAATCTTGTTAACACGAGTAATTAGAATCCAAAGGCTGATCGCTATGGTTAACGTCGAAATGAGGTGAATTAGACTTAGTATGGGGGATGGGTGGCGGTCGTGAGTTATAGAGGAGCAATGGAGCGAAACTATGACTCGTTTGTTGAATTCATGGCTAGAACTACTGTCGATGAGGCTTGGGAGGCCAGATAGTGCGACTCGTTCGCCCGACGATGTATGAGATGAGTCGATTCGGTGGTTGGGACTGTATATAGGTTTGGCCGAGATGTATAGAAACCTCATTATGGATTTCTAAGGCTCACGGGTCAAAATTAGATACTTAGTTTAACATTAGAGCGACGCGAATAGCAAGATATTATGAGTCCATGGGTTGAGAAGCGACGACGAAAGTCAGGTGGGTAATTAAGGCTAGGTGAATGTTCGGCTTTGGGACTTTAGGGGCTGCTTGTGGTGTTCCCGATTCTTATTGTGGTGTGGCGAGTGGTACCGTCATGGGAACTAATCATTTATGTGCCCTGAATACTTGACATCTGTAAACTTATGAACGGTTGATTGGTCATGTGGCTGAATAGATTATTTAGTCGTTTAGATTAGTATTTTACTTGCTCAGCTGTAAGTTTACCCCAATGGCGGGACATCTTTTCAGATTTTAGACATGCTAATCTCACCGCTAGCCCCTTCCACTCACTATGGTACTCCACTGAGTTATTCTGTCTTCTAGGAAGAGCACGAGCTGTCCGACTACCCTTACATATGCTTCCTCAAGCGAGTGTTGTTAATGCTGGTAGACATAGGTCTATACAATGAGTTGATCCCCATTTGCTTAGTGTCTGTATATGCTGTACTATCGGGTCAGATCTTTGGTCCTATACCTTATTCATCATCTAGAGAGGATGAGAGTGGCAGCAGTGATGGTGGCGAAGAGTAGTTGGTGGGTGCTTGCTTGAGGAGCAGTTGTAAAGGTAGGCTTTTGAGTGGGGACGACACGGCAGTGACCTTTTTTATGTAGCCGTGTGATGGCGTGAGGACGACGATGAAGTACGCCACATGTGGATGGCTAGATAGGGAGCCTATACCTTTTTTATTGTCTCCCAGTAGTTGTTTCCCTTTTCGATGTAAAAAGGATGTACTAAATGGCTATTATATATAAAATGAAGTATTTTCTAACTTATCATGCGTTCCTATTACCTATTGTAAGCCGTAGCGAACCTAAGAGGCCGTAACCCTTAGGTGTGCCTACCTTATGCATGCACTTGTGTGATGGCCTCGCCTGTTTAGTTATTAAGCTTCCGCTTGCGCCGTCTGTTATATACGTATTGTCATATTAAAACAGGTCGTTACAGTATGTCTGAACTATCATCTGTACGGTATTAAGTGGAAGGACATATGCTCCATGGAAAAAGAGAGAATACCGTAATACGTATTTCATACTACGTATGCATGAGACGGCCAATAAGAGTTGGTGAAAGTTTTGATCTCAACTTTCAAGCCGTGTGAGACTCTTGAGGATGAAAATTTCTCAAATTTGTCCCCTCATGACTCTTACTTATTCTCAAGATTTCTATTTAGTGTTCGCTCTCTTAGAGTGTTGCCAATGGTCATGAAATTGATTCGATCTAATGGGCCATTTCTAGAAAAGCGAGTTGAACTGAAATTGAGAGGTTTAAAGGAAGAGGAAGATGAATTTGCTTTGATGTCACATTATATCTTTGTGTTCACAAGTCGACCAATTATGATTATTTGAGTTTAATCATGATTGAGAATACAATGTATACATAATGGTTAAAGAGATCAAGAGAGATATGATGTAAATGTGACTGATTGATTTAGGGTACTGCATACTAGATCTGCTCTGAATTAATGTGCCCAATTCGAGCCGCTATATATTCCTAACAGATGTATGGCAATGGGCTCATTTTAGCTGCTATATACTCCTAACAGATATATGGCAACAAGCTCTCGTAATATGCTAGTCGCACATATTATTTATTGATATGAACCTTACAGAGAAGAAGCAATTGTGTTTACCCCATAATGTGCGAGTGGGAGATGATGGAATTAATTAATTCGCCCATAATGGGCTAAAACCAAATGGCGGTTACCCACGGTTTCCTTGAGCGGTTACCGACTAGCGATTTCCTAGAGTGGTTACTGTTTTATGAATATAAAGAGAATAAGTCTCTTGCGTTGAGTGTGTGTAGTTTTTCCTCTTCCAAGAACACTCAAAAGAGAAAACGCTCTCGAAAACTCCCTCGCACTCGAATTGACGATGAATTCTCGCAAGACAGCATTTCGGAGACATTTAATCTGGGAAAAATGAGGTATGTTTGTTAATCGTGATATACTTCTACGATCAGTGATTCAAATAAGACTTTGGCTTGTTAATTCCGAGTAATTCCGTTGTGCATGTCATGGGATAAGTTCCCTTCAATTCTTTATCAATGGTGAACAAGCCATAGGGCATAGAGGTATCCACAAGCTAAAGGTACCCAAGTAAAAAGTGAACAAGTCTAAAATGAGAAGTTTGGTAAAGTTTGGAGGTACCATGGTTAGGTGAACAGCGAGGTAGAGCCACTATTGCCAATATGCTTGGAAGGCAAAGATAGAAGCTAGAGTGAAGTTGATATATTTTGCGAATATCAAAAGTATCTGAAGTACGAAGTAAAAGAGTAATGAAAATTGGATGGACATTTATGAAGGTGAACAAGTCATGAAGAATGGGAAGTTCATGGAGACTTGGAAGTATCAGACAAGGTGAACAATTTATATAGTCTTGAATCACTGAGATATTAAAGAAAACCGAATGGTGCACTTGGATATAACCAGGAAGCCTAATATAACCGGGTTTGATATTAGCAGAGCCTGATATAAGCGGAAGCTTGCGGATTGCTGATATAAGCGGAGCACTTATATTATTTGCACAACAGATTATCACGTGCTTATAAAATAAGGACAAAATATCTCATAATGACGTTTATTACTTCTCTTGAAACCCCCTCTTTAATGACATTCTAATTGCGTTTATGTCTCAAGATCTAACGCCAAGCTTGTTACAACCTTCCTTACCTATATGTAAAGATCATCTGCAAGAAACCAACATATCTTCAACAAGCACTAAAAAAACCCCACTAAGTTTCAGAGTATACACTTTTCTTGAAGCATAATGGAGACTACTTCAGTGAAATCTACGTTGAAGTTCGTTGTGGTCGCTTTCCTGGCCTGTGTGGCTTCCACGATTGGAGGTGCTAAGGCGTTTCCAATCTGTTGCGGATGGGACGAGTATTGCTGCCACCGGGCTCAGAAGGTGGCCTTGGATAAATGAATGGGACATCTTGTATAATGTATGTAAGGTTTCATGGCAACATACGGTGAATTACCATATGTATTCGTGTCAATTTAAGTGACTCTATATTGCTGACAAAAAAAAAAAATTGATCGAAGTATTTTAAATATTGATCGGTGAATTACCATATGTAATAGTAAGTTCATGGTCATTATCTTCATCGTAATTGATAGAATTTAGCAACTAGCACCGGACGATACCAACTTCGGGTTTTCTCCACGACTTTTTTGCCACGAAAGTTTTTGTGGGCGAAAAGGCTTCAACTTTAACGAAATTTGACTCTTTTGCCAAGAAGATTTTCTTAGCCCCATCTCATTAGCCACGAGATGATACGTGGTTGAAGCTATAATCTTTGACGAAATTTTCGTAGGAAAAGGTTGGTCTTTTAGACTCCATATGGTCCGTGAAAAATGAATGATTTGAAAATATCTTCCTAAGAATGATCGTTCATATCGCTTTTAGACATAAGTTGTCGTATACAATGAAAACATTTTTCATTGGTTAATTATGTTAAGCAAATGATCATTTTCAAGGAAAATGTATTTCAAATCATTCACTTTTTGCGAAACAAATGGAGCCTTAGCCACGAAGTTTCGGTAGCGAAAGAATCGTAGAGAAAGAAGTAATTGTTTTTGGGGACAATATGTCTTGTAGCTGATTAGTCATAGCAATGTTCTTATATTGTTAGCGACGAAACGATTGTGAGTAAAATGTCCATGTGGTTTTTGCACGAAAATAGTTTATTAAAGAGTATGGAGTTATAACCTGCTTATATGTAGATGATATACTGTAGATGATATACTAATTGTCGGTACAAATATGCATGGCATAGATGAAACTAAATAGTATCTATCTTCTCAGTTTAAAAAGAAAGATTTGGGAGAAATAAATACAATTTTAGGTATGAAAGAAATCAAACATAGTGGGGTTATGTTTTAAGCCAAGGCCACTATGCGCAGAAAATTATTCAAAATATTAGCATTTGGGTATTAAAGAGTCAAGCATGCCATATGGTGTCACTTAAATTGATGAAAAATACTAGGCAATCATTAGCACAATTAGAATATGCCAGTTCATTTCCAAGTATAATTTATGTTGTGCAATGCACTAGACTGGAAATAGCCTTTATCATGTGAAAGTAATCGTCGTATTGTGCATTAGAAGGCTATAAGTAGAATCTTAGTTAAAGAAAACAATACATTGTGGTCTAATTTATGGAAGACAACCAGCATTATTAGAGGTATATTCAATTTTAGTTGGATAACTAGCACAATCGATAACGATTTGGCATCTGGATGGGTTTACAAGCTTGCAAATGATGTGATTTTTTGGGAATCAAAGAAACAAACATATATAGCTCATTTAATGATAGAATATGAATTTATAGCGATAACAGTGGATGGTAAAGAGGCTGAATGGCTGCTGAATCTGCTATTGGATAAAGAATTGTGGCCATAACCAATGGCAACCATATCTTTACATTGTGGTAGTGAGACAATCATGTCTAATGCATACGGTAAATATGCAATGGAAAATCATGACATAATATCTACAACATGAGTATGTTCGACAATTAATTACTAATGAAATTATTTTAGTAATTTACGTTCAAACAAATAATAACTTGGCTGATCCATTCACTAAGAGCCTCTCAAGAGGTTCAGCTAGCAGTACTGCCAAAGGAATGGATCATAGACCAATTGATAATAGCCAAGCATACCAAAAACCCAACTTTACAATTTCTCACGATCTGTCAAAGTTTCACAGGTAACAACAAGGTATTGTATTTTTCCGGTGATCAAGTATTAAGGCACAAGGTTAGTACTCATGAAAGTTAGGAGGATCAGTATAAGAAAGCACTCTTAATGAGTTCGATTTTTAGCATGGTAAGGAAAGGCTACTGTAATAAGTTAGGAGCTTCACTTATATGAACATAAGAGAAGGTGCCGCTTCTAACAGAAGTCGGATGAACTTTTGTATATGTTCATGAATGCAGGAGGGAGCACAGGGCCATAAAAGTGCTAAGGCATAAGAAATTTCTAACCAAATATGTATAAATCCATATGTTTGATAATTCAATTAACAAATGAAATCATGGTTCCAAGTTTTATCTACTGTTGATTTCATTAATAGAATTGTTTACACTAATTGAAGCTTCAAATCTTAATGGATACCTTCGTGTATGTATAAATTTATGTAAATTAGTACACATAACAAACTAAGTGGGAGATTATTGAAATAGTTTGTGATCATGAAAAGAAGTGATTGTTGAACATGAAAAGAGGTGATTGTTGGTTATGAAAGAGGTGATTGTTGACATGAAGAGAAGTGATGGTTGATCATGAAAGTGGTGATGGTTCCGATAAGGTACCTATTCGTAAGAGATGTGTTGTTTGGTTGTCTATGAATAAGACCAAATCACATATTGTTCATAACAACAATTTTCTCTTTTTTAATAAATCTCTCTGCTTCACAACATCATCTCTTTTTCCTTTTTTGTTCAAGTTTGTTTGCAAAACAAACAAGGAAAGTGCCTTTTTCTAATCCCACATAGGATGAAAAAAAGAGTGCAAGTCACTTTATTAGTTAGAAGGCTACTATAGTCTTTCAAAATAGAGAAATGGGCAAGTAGGCTAGACCCCACTATACTTGCGTGCGGGCACGCGTGTAATTGCGTGATTATTAGGCGCACTTAGCACTTTGAATCATTTTATTTTTTATTTTTTGAAATTGTAATAAAAAATTAAACTGTTAATTCCTAACGAAACATGGTGACTGTTCACGTAAGAGTTGCAGTTATTTTATTAACTTTATTCTCGAATTTTATTTAATTATTTTATGTCCAAGAGTTGCAATTTGTCAGATGAGACAGTTTTCAAACAACGAAGAGGTGTGTCCAAAATTAGCTATTCTTCAGACACAAAAAGGTGCGTCTAATCAACTGTTGTACGGACATGAATAGGTGTATCATGAAGAGATGCGTCCGAATAAATTGTTCTTCGGACACGAAGAGTTGTGTCCGAATTATAGTTTTGAGACGTGAAACGTTATCTTCCTTTGACTATTATATATTAAGAGATTTTGTTTATTCTCATAACTTGAACTTTTATTTTTGTTTTCTCAAAAGATTCAAAGCCATTGTTTCCAATTGTTTCCATAGAGAGATCCTAGAGAATTATCAGAATTGCCATCTGCTATTCTCACGTAGACTTTGTTGTATCCTATAAGATATTTTCCGAAAAGCATTAACAACGTTGTGAGGCAAATAAATCCTTAAAAAGAGTGTTAGCACATCTCAAAGTCTGATTCTGGTGTTCATCCAATTCGACCATATTTTCCAACAATTTTAGGGATTTATTCGTTGAAGATTTCCTATATGGTGAAACAGTTGATTAGAATCCATCAAAAGTAATGAACCAGGATATGGTGAAACTAGACCGGTTTGATGGTAACAATTTCGCTTGCTGGATAGACAAGATGATGTTTCTCCTCACTTCCTTGAAGATTTCCTATATCCTCAATCCCAATTTGATGCCTATAGAGGATCCGGCGCCTACCACTAAAGGAGGATAGCCGAGTGCTGAAGATGTTGAAAGGGTCAATAAGGAGAGGAAGAAACGAGAAGAGGACAAATTGCTCTGTCGAGGCCATATATTGAACACATTATCCGATCGTCTCTATGACTTATTCACTGAGATGAAGTTTGCTAGAGAAATATGGAATGCACTCGACTTCAAGTACAAAGCGGAGGAGCAAGGTAGGAACAAATATCTGATTGCTAAGTATTTTGACTTCAAGTTCATTGATACTAAACCCTTGTTGGAGCAAGTCCATGAATTGCAAGTGCTGGTCAATAAAATCCGTGCCCTCAAGATAAATTTCAGAATCCTTTCAAGTTGGAGCAATTATAGCAAAATTGCCTCCAAGTTGAAACGATTAGGGAAAAAGGATGCTACACAAGTTTGAGGAAATCAATTTGGATCAAATTCAGAAACATCTTTGCATTGAGGAAGAGTCGCGTTTACGTGATAAATTTGTTTTGTATGATACTAAAGTGAATGCTGTGGAGAGAAATGGATTTCATTCCAAAACCCACCAGAACTTGAAACGCAAGAGATGACATAATTTTAAGAAGCCACAAAAGAAGAAAAAAGGTTGATGCTTTGTTTGTGGCAAGGAGGGTCACTATGCAAAGGAGTGCAAGCACCGCAAGAGCACATTCAAGGACAAGAATGCTTCAACAGTGAAGGCAGATGCAAATATGGTTGAAGAGAACTACGTGGCCATGGTTTCGACCAAGTTTTCGAACTTGAATATTTCTGAAAAATTTAAGGATTCTGTGTTCATGATTTCTAAGATTAATTCTGCTTCTGTCGGATCTACTTGGTAGGTAGATTCTAGTGCAACGGTTCACATATGCAAGGATCGATTAATGTTCAAGCACTTTGAAGAAACTATTGAAGTGAATCTTCAAGAGGTCGAGATGGCAAATAAAACTCTTGCAAAGGTTGCTAGCAAAGGCGCAGTGATTTTAGATTTTACTTCTAGAAAGTAGATTACCCTTCTTAATATTCTGTTTGTAGCCGAAATCAGAAGAAATTTGGTTTCTATTGATTTGCTTTGTAAAAGGGGGTTTCGGGTTTTGTTTGAGTCCGACAAGGTTATCTTGTCAATGAATGGGCTGTTTGTAGGAAAGGGTTATGCCAATGATGGAATGTATCAACTGAGTGTTAATAATAATATCACATCTTCTGCTTACGTTGTTGACTCTCCTCATTTATGGCATAGTAGATTAGCGCATTTAAATTTTCGTTATTTAAATAATATGAAAAAATCGGACTTGATAAATTTTGAGGGCGAATTAGATAAATGTGAAATATGTGCTAAGTCTAAGTTGACAAAGAGATCATTTCCTAGGGTTAGCATAAGTTCGAATTTATTAGATTTGGTGCATAGTGATATATGCGAATTCAATGGCATGTTAACATGCGGTGGTAAAAGGCATTTCATTACCTTTGTGGATGACTGCAGTAGATATCTATATGCCTATCTCCTAAGATCAAAAGATGAAGCGTTTACCATGTTCGAAAAATGTAAGGCTGAAGTGGAAAATCAGTTAGAAAGGAAAATTAAAGTTCTGCGTTCAGATATAGGCGGAGAATATTTTCTAAATGATTTTTCAGCCTTTTGCGAAGAACATGGTATTATTCATCAAGTTTCGGCACCGTACACTCCACAACAAAACGGTTTGGCTAAAAGAAAGAATAAGCCTTTAGGAGAAATGGTTAATTGTATGCTTTCGAATTCAAAGCTACCAATTAATCTTTGGGGAGAGGGATTGCTTACTGCTTGTTACATTCATAATAGAATACCATCCAAGAAAAATAACATCAGTCCATATGAAGTCTGGAAAGGTAGAAAACCGAATTTGTCACATTTTAAAGTGTGGGGGTGTTTGGCATATTACAGAGTACCGGACTCTAAGAGAACAAAACTTGGCCCTAGAGCTAACAAAAGTGTATTTCTCGGCTATGCTGAAAATAGTAAAGCTTATAGGCTTCTTGATTTAGAATCAAATGTCATTGTGGAATCAAGACATGTTGAATTCTTTGAGAATAAATGTTCTGCGAATTCTGAAATTATTGAGAACAATGCTTAGTTGCAAGATACGAATAATTCAGAACCCATAGAAACACACATAGATTCTCATGAGAAAATAACAAATGATTCTAAAGACATGATTGAACCAAGGAGAAGCACTAGAGCAAGAAAATCGAAGGATTTTGGTCCAGATTTTATTACTGATGTTTTTCTTATTAAAAAAGATAGAGATAATATCGTGGAAAATAAATACCATTTAGTATTAAACTTAAAACATGATCCTAATGTCACGACCTAAAAATTTCAGGAAAAAACCTTAGACTAATGGATTATCAGATTAATTAACTAACCTGACTCGGACCCTCCCAAGTCCTACCAAATCGCAACTTATGGTTTGATTTTTTGCAAAAATTGTTCAATTTGGAGCTTTCCACTAATTGTTCTTTGTAGGTCGATTAGAAATCTAAATAAATTAGCAGGAGAACTAATTTATTTCCACGAACCAGAAAAAAAGAGTCTGGAGACTTGGTTACAATAATTTGAAAAAATTAATGTCCTTTCGGTACCAGATTTCATGAAAAAATCCCTTTAATGAATGATTGTGGATTTAATGACTTAGGAAAAAAATGGATGGACCGCATGATACTCGAAAATGATTTTTTCATATTTTTGTTTTTTCGGTTTTTTTTTCTTTCTTTTTCGAAAAATTAGAAAATTAAACCAAACAAATATTTGAACAAAAATAAACAAAAATACCCATAATATACCTTTAATTTTTGAATTTTTTGATTAATTCACTCATACCCAAAGATTAGGGTCAGAGGAATTTATCTGCTACATACTCTTAGATTCGAGTCGATATGCGGATAATAGTATAGAAAGACATCATCCCTTATTCCAAAGGGCGGACCACGAAATTCTATATTAAAATGCCGTCCCATTCCACAAGATCGTGACTAAGCCATGCAATTTATTTTCCGAAGGGACAAGGCACAAGGGAGCATATATTATGGGCATGTTTGTTTATTAATGTGCAAATCACATGACAAAACAATCAAACAAACATGACCAGAGGCAAATATTGAACTTGATTTGATTTTATATTTTTTCTTTTAATTTTTCAGTAATTAAAAGGGATGGCCGAAAATTCATGAGGCATGTCACCTTTCCTCAATCACAATTTAACCTCAAGAATTATCCAAGGATTTGCAAGATAACATAAATAATGCTTGAGAAAAATCAAACAATTATCCAACATCATCCATAACACGAAGTATCACAAGAGATAAGATAATCCAACTAATCATATGAGAACATCGAAGCGAAGCGTATCCACAGGCATGCAAAATTCGCCAAGCGAGGGATATAACCAAAAAAATCAGATTTTACTTATTAAAAATACAGTTTTTTCGATTTTATCAAAAGATCAAATTAATTAGATCCAAAAATTGAAAAATTTTATCACTTTGAGAAAAAACATGTTTTCAATTAAATCAACCAAGTCTCAATAGTGATAAAAATTTAATTAACTCACGAGCACATTAGGCTTGATCAAAAAATCAGAATTTTATCTCACAAGCATCAATTTTCTGTCTTAGCATGGTGTTGACAAAAAAAAATCAATTTTTCATCTTTGATCACAAATCCACGTGTATTCATCAAGGTACATAAACATATGAGCATGTCGACATTCAAACTATCATGGATTTGCAAAAAAAAGGTTGAGAAAATTACCTTACTTAGCAAAAATTCCAGCAACGCGCAAGCTCGAAGGATCACTCAAAAACAGTCCACTTTTGGCCAAATTTACTATCAAACGAGCTAACACACGTAGAAGTATAGTTAGATCTTCAAATAACAATAAAGCAAGGACCGATTGACCTCGAAAAGGGACCAAACAGCAGCTGTTTGGCCGCCGAACAAAGCTGGACAGTGGCCGAGCTCCAAGGGAAGTTTGGCGATAGCCCGAGCTGCTTGGTGACTGGTCCGGCGGTTGAGGTGGATGGCAAACAGCAGCTCCGGTGGACAGGGGAGCCGAGTAGCTGGAGATGGTCGGCCCACGAGCTGAGGACCTAGGGAAGTAGAGCACGAACAAAGGAGGATGCTCGGGGAAGAGAGCGCCGAATCCCTCCTTTCCTTTCTTCCCAATTTTCTGAGTTGTGAGCCAAAATTGCCGACCCTTCAGCCTTTAGGATAGTCCAATACTTATAGAAAATGAAGCTCACCAATCCTAGTAGACGTAGGACTCTTTTTCGATCGTCGAATCGCTAATCCTAGTCAAAGTAGGATTGAATGTCAGCCGTTGGATCGAATTTGCTGATCCCGGAAGAGTCTAGATAAGACGAAACTGTCGGTTATTAGAACCTAAGAAAGATAGAGTTTCATTTTTTTAGGACTCTAATTTTTCGGGACAATTATCCAATTTTTAATTAATCCTCGAAGAGTCCAAATCTGTCGGGAACCTATGAAAATTCGGCCATGAGAAGGTGATGATGATGATGACCAAAATTCTCATGTCTTGTGGGCTTATGGTGACATCTCGGGCTTGAATCGGGCTCTAATTAATTAAATGGATAATTAATTAAAGGCCCTACTTATTTAAATAATTAAAATGAGCTAATTTGAATTTGATTTTTAGGTCCAAACCCATATATAAAATTCGGCACTCACCCTTAGGCCTTGACCAAAAATTCCAAATAAATGGAGGGCCTATCGCACGTCTTCGGTCTCAAATTAAGGCTTTCCTCAAATAACGAACATTAATTTAAAGCCTTTGTAAATAAACAAACCTTAATGAGCTAGTTTTAACTCAAACATAGGCCCATTGACTTTCTAATTTTCGGCACACCAGTCACCACAGCCAGGCCGAATTTCATTTAATTTTCCGAGCTTATTGGTGCAATTTTCTGAGGTTAAATTAGGTTTTTTTCCTAAAAATATGCATTTAATCAAGCCATTTCCAAATAAATCATTCAAACGGACTTTATTAAGCTCAAAATAAATCATAGCAAATCGGTACATCTTCCCATGCTCTAGTTGAAAATATGATAATATGCTTTGGTCTAGTGGCCTGTCAAGTCGAAGCTCAATTTCCTCACCTCTGGCCTGTATGCAAATGACTAACATAAAATTTAAATATGAAATGCGTGAGAAAATATTTTTGTGAGAACTAATTCTCATTTTGTGCAATATAAATAAAACATGAAAAATCAAAATTTAGGTATCAACACCTAAAAATTTTAGTGATGCTATGTCTTCTAGAGATGCTTCTTTTTGGAAAGAAGCTAATACTTGGGTATTAGCAAACTTACCAAAAGGATCTAAACCTATTGGGTGCAAATGGGTTTTCAGAAGAAAAGACAATTTTAATGGTACTGACCAAGCTTTTAATGCTAGGTTAGTGGCCAAGGGGTATAGACAAAAAGAGGGAATATATTATATTGGCACTTATGCTCATGTAGCATGTGACGTCCCGAAATTTCAAGGCCTATTAAAGGAATAATATTAGACCTTTGGAATTGAGTGACATTTATCAGACGCGGAATTGTTCGATCTAGGAGGCTTTGATCATCGATTGAAGTGTAGATATTTGTAGTTCACTTAGTTTCGTCGCGCCGAAGATTATATCGCCGCTTTTCCTTCACGCCCGAGCCTAACCCTAAATCAAATATCCTAAACCAGTCCTGATTTACCAGTTTACCGAAATACCCTCAGATATTATTCATATACGCTAGAAATAATTAATACCGATTGACCCGTGGGCCCCACCTCATTAATGCAAAGTCAAAATATCCTAAAATCACTATTTACATTTTTTACTTTTGGCAAATTACCATTTTACCCCTTTGACCCACTCTCTCTCCTCTCTCCTCACTATGGCCAGCCACCCTCTCCCCCTTTCACTCTCTCACTTCATCTTTTGGACACCACCATCATCTTCACCCTCCATTTTCCCTCTCCTTCGCCACCATCGACCACCATCGAGCCTCCCTCCAGCCATGTCGCCCCCGCCGCTCGCGCCTCATGCCGCCGTACCGTGCACCGCGCCAGCCAACCCCTGCCGCCCTGCCCAGCCGCGATTCCGAGCCCGTCCAGCCACTGCCGCCGTCCAACAAAGCCGCCGAAGCCCCCGCCGTGCCGCTAGTGCAGCCACGCCGCCTCGCCGAGCCCTCCGCCATCCTTTTTCCGCCATTCCGTCTTCAGTGCACCGCTTGGACAGCCGCTGCCCTTGCCCGTTCGCCATCGTCCGAGTGTCGTCGTCGCAAACCGTCGCCGTGGTTGCATCCGGAACGTCGAGACGAGTCCGTAGGACCGTCGCCGAAAAATTTCGTCGCCACTGCCACCGGCCACAGGAAACCGCTGCCAGTCGTGCCGAAGTGAGTTAACGCCTAATCCCTGATTAGGCCGTTAATTACGCTTAGTAGTTAATTAGATAGTTACCGTAGATTATTAGTTAGTTATCGCAGTTAATTAGATAGTTACTGTGGTTAGATTAAGTAGTTACTGTAGTTAGATTAATTAGTTACCGTGGTAGATTAATAAATTATTGTGACTAGTTGGATTAATCATGGTTAGGTGGAATAGTTACCGTGGTTAATTGCCTGTTTTATTGTGCTTGGTAATTATTGGTGTCTGATTGTGGATCAAACTGAGTGTTGATTGTGCTTAATTGCTAAATGATCACACTAGTGTCGAGATGCCATGTTTATCTGAAATTGAATATTCGTTTGACCAATTGTGGATTTGAACATGAAAATGGCCGCAGGCCGGGTTTTGATCATGATGTGAATGTGACTGCATTGGACTAAATTGGGATTAAGAATTGGCTTGATTGCCTATGGTGAATGTGTGGTCACACGATGAATTTAATTGTGTCACCCTAACGTAACTGGGGACACGAGCGATACCCTTGTTGGCACGAGTCACTGTCTAATAAGTCTGTGTGCTGGCGACGTACAGTCCGAGATTCCATGGCTTATTGGTTGCTTGTCAATCCGTGTCGGCGACGTGCTGCCCGGATTACCACGGCTGATTAAATGCCGGTCGCAACTTGTGTTGGTCCATAGTCCTTTCTGGAATTATTCCTAGTATGCTCGCCTTAGGAAATTTGAGGGAGCTATCGGATGCCGTCGCTATAACGTAGTAGGACGACGCCCGGTTAATCCGGAAGAGTTCTAGCAGTGATGCTGTGCTACGACGAGAGTGGAGTATCTCTTGGCTGCTAATAACTGGAACACGCTTGTTGCATAGTGCCTGAGTGCCTGGATGCCTGATTTATTGTCGTGTGTTCTAGTTGTGTACCTTGATCTGTTGTGTTTGAATGCCATGAAATATCTGTTGTGTAGCAGAAGGCAAGGTAAGTTGCATGTATTTGTCTTTTGGCTGTTGGACTTAGTTGCCCGATGTGTTTGATTGCTTGAGTGAATCAACGTCCTAATCGGACTTAGGCGTTGACTCGTTGAGATTCATATCTCATATGCTTTGGCTGATTGCCTTTCAGGTTCTCGCAATGGCAGTGCACCACGTTAGGTTCGGTGTTCCCGTCGACCAATCCGCGATCATCCATTTTCGTCACGTCACTAATTCTAACGACGTATGGGAGCAACATGTGACGACCGTCTGGGTCAATGAGGGGTTGTCACACTATGTGGCACACCTTTCCAAGGTCTGGTTCGTTCGTCAAGGTGATGTTCTCATCGGACCGATTCGGGGGTTTGAGGTACCCCTGGGCGCGGGGCCGGTCGTTCAGATGTGGGGCGCGATGGATTCGGATATGCCGGATGGAGAGGTCGAGGACCCGAGTCCTAGTCCCGGTGAGGAGGACCCTGATTCATCGCCAGGATATCAAGGTTAACTTTAACCTGATGTCGTTAAACCGGAGTGCAAGTTAGGTTGTGGAGGAGCCTTTTGGAAGCCGTCTTGTTTAATAGCTAGTAGTGGTAGTAGTGAGTAACAGCAGTAGTACGTCCCTGACCCGACCCGGTATCTTTTTGTGGGTCTTAAGGATCGGTCCGAAGATGGACTTGTATAATAGACATTCCCTCGTGGACTAATCCTGTTTATAAATAAAATGTTGTTGTTATTGTTGTTGTTGCACCTCCTACTTATCTATCCCTGTTTGATTTCTTGTCTGGGGTTTGATATCGCTTCCGCATGTGCTTAATTGAAAGATAAAAAGAAATGGGTCGATGACATGCATTGGATGTTATCCTTTGACCTGACGTTAGGAAGGGATGTTCGCGCACCTGGGGTTCGGGGCGTGACATAGCACGTATAACATCTATTCGAATTCTTTTTGCTTTAGCATCCATTTATGATCTCTATGTTCATCAAATGGATGTCAAAAATGCTTTCTTAAATGGAGATTTAAATGAGAAAATTTACATGGAACAACAAGAGGGTTTTGTTATTCCTGAAAATGAGAGGAAAAGTATGTAAATTGGTTAAATATCTTTATGGGCTTAAGTAAGCATCGAAGCATAATAGTGTTGATACGTATATTTATTCTAAATTCACTAAAGACTATGGTGTTTTAGTTTGCTTATACGTTGATGATATGCTTATCTTTGGAACTAATATGACTAGAGTCATTGAGACTAAGAAGTATCTAACTTCAAATTTTAAAATGAAAGATTTGGGCGAAGTACGTACTATCTTAGGTATTAAAGTTAAAAAATATAGTGAGGGTTATTCTTTGAGCCAATGTCATTATGTTGAGAAAATGTTAGATAGATTTAAACATCTTGGTTTCAAAGAAATGAGTACTCCGTTTGATCCCAGTATTAAATTGATTTATAATACTAGTAGAGCAATAGCACAACTTGAATATAATAGTGCTATAGCGTCTTTGATGTATGCGATGCATTGCACTAGACCTGATATTTTTTTTTCCGTATGTAAGTTGAGTAGATATACTAGTAATCCAAGTATAGCACATTGGAATGCCATTACCATAATTTTTGGTTATCTTAAGAGAACTAAAAATTGGGATTGTTTTATAATAATTATCCGACTGTATTAGAAGGATACACCGATGCTAGTTGAATTTCAAGTGTTGGAGATAAATATTCCAGTTTTGGATGGATCTTCACATTAGGTGGATGTGTTATATCTTGGGCGAGCAAGAAAAGAACATGCATAACCCACTCAATGATGGAATCGGAATTCATTGCTTTAGCGGTAACTAGAAAATAGGCATAGTGGATTAGAAATTTGTTGTTGGACATCAAATGATGCCCTAGTCCTAAGCCTCCTATTTTCTATTCATTGTGATAGTCAGGCCACTTTAGCATGAGCTTATAGTAGCACTTATAACAGGAAAGTCTAGACACATCAGTCCAAGACACGATTTCGTGAAACAATTGATTCAAGATGGTACCATAACAATTATTTACGTGAGATCAAGTAAGAATCTGGCCGATCTCTTTACAAAAGCTCTATCAAGAGAGATAGTAAAGGAGACCTCAAATGAAATAGGGCTAAATGTCACACCCCGAACCCCGGGTGCGCGAACATCCCTTCCGAACGTCAAGTCAAAGGATGATATCCCAGGCACATCATCGACCCATTTCATTTTATCTTTCAATTATACGCATGCGGAAGCAACAACAACCCCAGACAAGAAATCAATAGGGATAGAAAAGCAGGAGATACAACAACAACAGCAAACTCTTTTTATTTATACACATGATTAGTCCACAAGAAAACATCTACTACACAAGTCCATCTTTAGACCCATCCCTAAGACCCACAAATAAAATACCGGGTCGGGTCAGGGGTGTACTACTGCCGATACACTACTGCTACACTACCAGCTATTAACAAGGCGGCCTCCACAAAGCTCAACCACAGCTCAACCACACCCCGGGCTAACGACATCGGGTCAACCTTGATATCCAGGCGGCGAATCAGGGTCCTCCTCACCAGAACTCGAACTTGGGTCCTCGACCTCCCCATCCGGCATGTCAAAATCCATCGTGTCCCACGTCTGAATGACTAGCCCCGCACCCGAGGGTACCTTAAACCCCCGAATCGGTCCAATGAGAACATCACCCTGACGAACGAACCAAGCCTTGAAAAGGTGTGCCACATAGTGTGGCAACCCCTCATCGACCTAGATGGTCGTCATGTGTTGTTCCCAGACGTCATCAAAATTAGCGACATGACAATAATGAAGGACCGTGGTTTAGTCGACAGGAACGCCGAACCTAACGTGGCGCACTGCCATTATGAAAACCTGATATGCGATCAGCCAAAGCATATGAGATATGAATCTCAACGAGTTAATACCTAAGTCCGATTAGGACGTTGATTCACCCAAGCAGTCCAACAATTCTAGCGAACTAAGCCCAACTTTCGAAAGACAACCACATGCAACGTACCTTGTCTTGAGCCATACGACAGATAAATCATGGCAAGGAATAAATAACAAATCAATCACTCAACCAGAACACTCAGCCAAAGATCAAGCACAATACAACAGGCGCGTTCCGGTCATCACGGCGAAAAGATACTCCACTCTCGCCACAGTACAGCCTCATTGCTAGTACTCTTTCGGATTAAACAGGGCGTCGTCCTACTACGTTACAGCAACGATATCCGATAGCCCTCTCAAATTCCCTAAGGCGAGCATACTAGGAATAATTCCAAGAGGGATTACGAACCAACACAAGTTGCAACCGGCATCTAATCAACCTTGGTAATCCGGACTATTCGTTGCCGGCACGAACTGACAAGCAACCAATAAGCCATGGAATCCCGGACTGTACGTCGCCGGCACACAGACTTATTAGGCAGCGACCCATGCTAACAAGGGTATCGCTCGTGTCCCCAATTACGTTAGGGTGACATAATCAAAGCCATCGCGTGACCCCACTTTCATTACAGGCACTCAAGCCGATTCTCATTCCCAATGCAATCACATTTACATCATGATCAAAACCCGGCCTGCGGCCATTTTCATGTTCAAAATCACAATTGGTCACACGAATATTCAATTCCGGTCCGATCCATGATTAGACACCAATAAATATTAGGCACAACAAAATAGGCAATTAATCATGGTGACTATTCCACCTAACCATGATTAATGCAACTAGCCATAGAAATTAATTAATCTACCACGGTAACTATCCACTAACCATATTAATTATTTAATCTAACCATAGTTAACTATCTAACCATGGTAACTATCTAATTAACTGCGGTAACTAACTAATTAACTACAGTAACTAACTAATTAATCTACTAAGTGTAATTAACTACATAATCAGGGATTAGGGGTTAACTCACTTCGACACGGGCGGTGACGGTCAGCGCCGACCAGCGTTGAGCGGCGGCGGTGGCTTCCGGCTTCCGGCGGCGGTGGCGGTGGCGGTGAAATTTCCCAACGACGATCCGGACGCAACCGCGGCGACGGTTTGAGATAACGACACCCGGACGATGGCGAACGAAGGCTGGACAGTGGCTGGACTCGCGGCGAAACGACAACGACGGACTTGGCGAGCTGGTGGAGGGCTCGGAGAGGCGGCGAGGCTGCTGGATGGCGGCAGAACAGTGGCTGGACAAAGGCAGTTGGGCGACACAGGGCTCGGTGAGGCGCAGCTAAGCGGCGGCGGGGCTAGGGCGTGACGGGCTGCAGCGCGGCGCAAGCGGTGGGGGTGGTCGACAGTGGCTCACGGTGGCTTGAAGAAGAAGATGAGGTGAAGATGAAGAATGAAGATGGTGATCGTGAAGTGCAACGGGGGGCTGTCGTGAGGTTCCAATAGAGGAGAGAGAGAGGGAAGAGAGAGAGAGGAGAGAGAAAGGGTCTTTGGGGGCAATTTGGTCATTTGGCCAAAGTCAAAAGTCAAAAAGGAGATTTGACTAGCATTATGAGGTGGGGCTCACGAGTCAATCGGTATTAATTGTTTCTGGCATATATAAATAATATCTTAGGGTATTTCGGTAATCTGACAAAACAGGACTGGTTTAGGATATTTGGTTTAGGGTCGGGCACGGGCATGAAGGAATTCGGCGAGAATTATCTACGGCACGACGAAACTAATTGAACTACAATTATCTATGCTTCGGTCGTCAATCAACGTCCTTCAGATTGAACGATTCCGCGTCCGATAAATGTTACTCAATTCCAAAAATCTCAATATTATTCATTTAATATGCCTTGAAATTTCAGGACGTCACGCTAAAATCCTTTGCTTAAAATCACCAGTAATGGTAACCCAACTTAGTACTAGCATATTACTAGTATAAGGTTTAATGGGTAAAAACAAGTTACTGAAAGTGATTGTTTGATACTAACACTAGCCCGGACATGAGAAGTCAGTATCGTCTGTTACGTTTTAGAGGCTCAGTTATACTCTTAATGAAGTATAATACGATTTAGTAACGTGTTTATTAGTAACAGAAACACGTGGTAATACTTCACCTATATGGGCTTATAAGTGGTGCCGCTTCTTACGAAAGTTAGGATTACTTTCTAGAGAGTTCATGAAACATGTACAAGCACAAGGCCATAATAGTGCTGAATAAATATGAACTTCTCGTTGAAACAAGAGATTCGTATATGTGGAGTATGTCCGATTCTATTATATAAAGTAGCAAATTTAAAGCCAGCAGCTATTTGTCACTTTGATAGAGTTTTGAGATACTTGCACTAAATGAAGGTTTAACTCGAAAGAGACCTTCACTTATGTATATTAATCTCATGGACATTTTGGCTATATTTTTTAGAAATTTTATTTTGCAAATTTGTTTTCCAAACAAAGTGGGGGCTTGTTGAAGTTTGTTTGCAAAACAAACAAGAAAAGTGCCTTTTTTTAATCCCACATAGGATGGAAAGAAGAGTGCAAGTTATTTTATTAGTTAGAAGGCTACTATAGTCTTTCAAAATAGAGAAATGGGCAAGTGGGCTAGACTCCACTATACCCGCGTGCTGGTCCACGTGTAATTGCAGGATTATTAGGAGCACTTAGCACTTTGCACGCTTGCGTGGTCGCGGATAATTATTGGCACTTATCAACAATCATTTTATTTTTTATTTTTTGAAATTATAATAAAAAAAATAAGCTATTAATTCCTACCGAAGCATTGTGACTGTTCACGTAAGAGTTGTAGTTATTTTATTAAATTTATTCTCGAATTTTATTTAATTATTTTATGTCCAAGAGTTGCAATTTTTCAGACGAGACAGTTTTCGGACAACGAAAAGTTGTGTCCAAAATTAAATGTTCTTCAGACATGAAAAGGTGCGTCCTAATAAACTGTTCTACGGACATAAATAGGTGTGTCACGAAGAGGTGCGTCCGAATAAACTTTTCTTCGGACACGAAGAGTTGTGTCCGAATTACAGTTTTGAGATGTGAAAAGTTGTTTTCCTTCGACTATTTTATATTAAGAGATTTTGTTTATTCTCAGAACTTGAAATTCTATTTTCGTTTTCTCAAAACATACAAAGTCATTGTTTCAAATTGTTTCCCTAGAGAGATCTTGGAGAATTATCAGAATTGTCATATGTTATTCTCACTTTGCCAAAAATCATTAGCAATGTTGTGAGGCAAATAAATCCTTAAAGAGAGTGTTAGCACGCCTCAAAGTCTGATTCTGTTGTTCATCCCATTCGACCATATTTTCCAACATTTTTCACACTCAAGTTTGACAACACATTCAAAATGAAATTTCAAGAGGGAAATTGAGTAATTGATGAACTCGTTTCTCTGTGGTTTGGGTGTATATGATGGAGGTGTATTTGTTTTAAACCCGGCAGCATCAATAGTGAGAGAAAATAATACCATAAGGATAGTGATTGTCATCACGCATCAAAGTATTAAAGAATTATAAACTACTGCTCTATCTTTATCAACAATCAAATTTTCCTAACAAAGTAACCCCATTGGGGAAAAATCGATTAGAGGCAGTGTAGAAGAAAGATTCACGAATGTCACGACCTAAAAATTTGGCTAATAGATTATCAGGCTTATCAAATGACTAACCTAATACGAACTCTCCCAAGCCCTACCAAATCGCAACTTAGGTTTTGAATTTAATGCTCGGATGATTTAAAGTTTGGAGTCGCCACTAATTATTTCTTGGTAGGTTGAATAGAAAACTAAGCAAGGTATCGGGAGAAACACCTTACTTCTACGAATCAGAGATTAAGGGATTTGGGGACTTGATTACACTGGTTAATTAAAACTAATGCCCTTTCGGTACCTTAAATTTCATGAAAACCCTAATTTGGCAACTCAAGCTTGATTGATTTTTATTTGAAGCTCAAGTGAGGTGTTCTTTTTGTGTTTTCACTTTTTAGAAATGCAATGTAATGATATAAAAATTGTATTAAATGGAAAGACGCAATGCAAAACATGCAAAAGGACGACATGGTATACTAAATGACGTGCAAAGTGAAGACACAGCAAGTTGCGCATTTTAACCTATATGAACATGCAAAAACGTGCGTTAGAAACATGTAATAGGCGAAAATCATGATGACATGCAAGCATGTGATATGCGAAACATGGTATGGAGGACATGAAGCATGTGAAATATGATGACACAGCGAACAATGATATGCAATGCATTAGCATGCGATATATCAAAGCATGAAATATGCAAGCAAATGAAGTAGACATGCAAAGACTAAATAACATGCGAACTTTAACTCAAACGAATCAACCGCACAGATTAGACTAACCTAAGATGAATGCTCCTAAACATGATTCTAATGACATGCAAAATAACATGACAAAATAAAATAACATAGACATATAACATATAAGATATGCAAAAATATGCATGATGTAACATGTAATTTTTCGGAAAAATGGATGATGAATAGGCGATACTCGAAAATTTGATGCAACACGGACATGAACGAGCAGATTTTTCGAAAAAATATGCTAAGGAGATGCAATGATACTCGAAAATTATGCCACATGAATACGTGCAAGTTATGCAAATATGACTATGCAAACATGGATATGCAAACATGCAAAGATGACATGAGATATGCAAACAATGAATATGCATGAAACATGATAATCATTATGTGGCCGAACATGCGAGGATGACATGAGCAGAATTTTTTGTATTTTCTTTTAGAATTTCTGAACTTTTTAGAATATGCATGGACAATTCCTTATCTTGATTTTCGCTCCACGTTTCCAATGAGATAAGCTTTCTAAGAAGCTTACCTTTCTAAAATTCCAATTGGATAGGGTTTCTAAGAGACCATATCTTACTAAAATTTTAGATTTTTTATGAAGCTTAAATGAGATAAGATAACAATCCAAAACAAACATGATAATCCAAAACAGATCAACGAATATCCAAACAAATAATCACGATACAATCCACGGATATTCCTCTTGGGTTTTTCAAAAAAATCCAACTTCCTTGAACCCAAAATTGATTTGAGAAAATAGTGAATTGGATCTAAATAGTTATAGATCGAATTGGCCAACTTCCCCTTTTATTAATCCGAACGGATCGTATCCGAATGGCTACGGATAGAATACGTCTGGGTTTGGGTTTATGTTTTTTTTTTTACCCCTCGGTGAATCAAATTTCGGCCACGGGGAAAGAGCGCCGCAAAATTAACCAATTAATCATCAAAGTAAAAACAATCTTCGACATGCTAGACCATAAAGCGTTTCAAGCGATCCAAGTTGCGGCATGAACGCGGCTTACATGGTCGATTGAAGGCAATAGATCACGCAACATCTCGGAAAGTTTCGACCTTGATAATAAATTGAGGGTTTTTTTGTTTGATAAAAAAAAAGGTTTGAACTTTCTCAAATTTTCATCGCAAATCTCACATGTTCATAAAAGTGTAAGAACATATATGCAAATTTTCAATCAAATAAGCATCGATTTGCAATCAAAAGTTAGAGAAAATCATACCTTTTTCAAGCAAATTCCAGCTCCTATGCAAGCTGCAAATTTCGTCCAAAAACAGCTCCTCAACAGTAAATTTTATGCTTGAATCCACCTGAAAACACCACAGAACAGTTATGATATGGTGCCCAAAACAGCAAGGGAGTCGTGTCTGATCAGCGAGGTAAAGGAAATCTTCTCGGATGTCACGTGAAGATATTTCACCGAGGATTGTTGGATTATCCTTTTTTTTCTGTGGGCGGTGAAAGGTCAGGAAACTCTTCAAGGTGCAGTCGGTGTCCGAATCTTCCTTCTCAATCCCACGGTGTGTACACATGTGGAGAAAAAGAAAGAAAAAAAAATTGACCATCAGTAGGTTCTACTCATGATTGATTAAAAATAGAGGACAAAAAACATGGGTGGTCTTCGTTCAAACTCCTCCGTAGATTTCCATGTTCCTTTTGGTGGAGGGCAGGCCCTTCAAATCTTGTCTATCGGATGATCTGCACCAACAGAAACCATGGAAGTGACACCAGGAAATATTCTTGTGCGAAACTTCAATATGGTCGTCTCTTTAAAGTCACGGGAGGCGGTGGCTGTTGGGAAAACAGCGGATAAATTTCCCTCTTTTGACTGAACCTGTGAGAAACCGAATCGAATACAACCAATGGAAATATACGAACCAAAAGAAAAATAACACAAGATTTTTTTACATGGAAAACTCCACCAATGTGAAGGATAAAAACCACGAGACTATTCACGGAGTCCACCCGAATCTCCACTATTGATAATTTAGGTACAAAACCTCACAGATTTCAACAACACTGAAATTCCAAAACTATAAGTGAAGATCAAGCATCAACATCACCTTTAACGAAAGAAACGGATAAAAAACTCCCCAAAAACGCAGTCTGAAACCACCCACCAAAATCTGCAGTACACACCTTCAAAACACGAGCCAACCGTCCAGAATCAAGACCAATAAGTCCTAAAGCCGCTGACAAAATTTCAGCCCGATCAGACCACGGATGGACTTCCGATCGTCGAGTTGATAGCTGCTGGACAGATTCGTTTTTTCTCAGAAAAATCTGCTGCACTTCACGTTTTTGGCTGTCTTTCTCACGTATAAGTTGCTGATTTTTTACCCTAGGAATAGCAACCCCTCTCTAACAAAATAAATGGGTTGGACCGGCTAAAAGGCCCAACAAATCTCCCCCTCCAGCCCATTGAGGGAGATTTCGATACAAAAGAAACTCAACAGAAATCCATGCCGGCCTGGCGCCGACAAAACTCATACTTCTCTCTGGTGAGAGCTTTTGTCATCATATCTGAAGCATTATCTTCTGTGTGTACTTTCTCAAGTTCCAATCCTTTGGACTCTAAAGTTTCTCGTATCCAATGATACCTCACATCAATGTGCTTCGACCTGGCATGAAAAGTGGAATTCTTCGCAAGATGTATAGCACTTTGATTATCACAAAGTAAAACATACCTTTTTTGAGTGAAACCAAGTTCCTGTGTGAACTCTTTCATCCAAAGCAATTCCTTGCATGCTTCGATTGCTGCGATGAATTCTGCCTCTGTCGTCGACGATGCAATACATTTTTGCAACCTTGACTGCCAAGCCACAGCTCCCCTTGAAAAGGTAATCAAATAACCTGAAGTAGATTTCCTTGTGTCAATATCGCCTGCCATATCTGAATCAGTATACCTAACAATAATCGGCTTCTCACTCCCAAATGAAAGTCTCAAACTAGAAGTGCCTCAGAGATACCTTAGGATCCACTTCAATGCATTCCAATGCTCTCTACCTGGATTTGACATAAAATGGCTAACCACTCCAACTGCGTGAGCTATGTCTGGCCTTGTACAGATCATTGCATACATCAAACTACCCACTGCAGAAGCGTAAGGAACTTTTTCCATGTCTTTCAGATCTTTTTCACTGGACGGACATTGTTTATGACTAAGCTTAAAGTGTGTAGCAAAAGGCGTGCTCACCGCTTTAGCTTTATCCATCTTGAACCTTTAAAGTACTTTCTCTATATACTTCTCTTGAGATAACCATAACCTCTTCGCCTGTCTGTCACGAGTGATCCTCATACCAAGAATTTGCTTAGCCAGCCCCAAGTCTTTCATCGAAAAAGACTTGCTCAAATCTCGCTTTAACTTGTCAATCCTTGAAACATTCTGACCTATTATAAGCATGTCATCCACATAGAACAATAAAATAACAAAGTCATCTTCAGAGAATTTCTATACAAACGCACAATGATCAGAAATAGTCTTCTTATAGGATTGCTCCCCCATAAAAGACTCAAATTTTCTATACCATTGCCTTGGCACTTGCTTTAAGCCATATAAGCTTTTCTTCAATTTGCAAACATAATTTTCTTTACCTTTCACCTGGAAACCCTCAGGCTGCTCCATGTATATATCTTCCTCCAAATCACCGTGAAGAAAAGCAATCTTCACGTCCATCTACTCAACCTCGAGATCAAGACTAGCTGCCAGGCTCAAAACAACTCGAATTGAAGACATTTTCACAACTGGTGAGAAAATCTCATCATAGTCAACTCCCTTTTTCTGATTGAAGCCTTTAACAAGAAGTCTGGCTTTATATCGAGGACATGAAGTAGTCTTATCTTGCTTCAATCTGTAAACCCATCAGTTCTTCAAAGCTCTTTTTCCCTTAGGTAGTGCCACCAACTCAAAAGTATGATTGTCATGCAGTGACTTCATCTCACCATGCATTGCATTGAACCATTCTTTCTTATTCTTATCTTCTACTGCTTCTTCAAAATTTTCAGGTTCACCTGCATCTGTCAATAAAACATACTCACTAGAAGAGTATCTAGTAGATGGGGTACGGTCTCTGGTAGACCTCCTCAAAGCAGTGGTTAGCGGAGCTAATGGTGCACTCTCTTGAGCATCAATCCCATCTGAATGCTGCTGATCATTCTAAGTCTGACCCTGAACCCGCTGATCATTCTGAGTCTGACCCTGAACACCATTTTCAACCTGATCTTGCAACTGTCCCTACAACTCAAAAGATGGGACTGAGCTAGTATCAACTGACATATCAGAATCACGGGAATCTATCTTCTTCATCTTCCCATTATCCCAAATGGTCTCATTCTCAACGAATACCACATCTCGACTTCTGACAATTTTCTCCGCAACTAGATCATAAAGTCTGTAGCCGAATTCATCAGAACCATAATCAAGAAAGATGCACTCTCGTGTATTGACATCTAACTTGGATCTCTCATCCCTGAGAACATGAACAAAAACTTTGTAGCCAAACACCTTTAGATTGTCATATGAAATATCATTTCTAAACCAAACTCTATCTGGAACGTCACTATCCAAAGCATTAGTTGGAGATATGTTGATAACATGTACCACTGTACTCAAAGCCTCACCCCAAAAGGATTTTGGCAATTTTGCATCTAAAATCAAACATCTGACTCTCTCAAACAATGTTCTGTTCATTTTTTCTGCTATGCCATTTAACTGAGGTGTTTTAGGGGATGTCTTCTGATATCGAATCCCCTGTTGCCTGCAATATTCATCAAATGGTCCGATGTACTCAACACCATTATCTGAACGAATGCATTTCAACTTCTTTCCAGTCTGTCTTTCAACTGAAACTTGAAACTACTTGAATGCACCTAACACTTGATCTTTTGTCTTCAAAAAATAAACCCATAATTTTCTCGAATGGTCATCAATAAAGGTTACAAAGTAGGCTGCACCATCAAGTGTTAGTGGTTTTATTGGACCATAAACATCTGAATGCACCAGTTCTAGCAACTCTGATTTTCTCAAAGGCGGATGACTCATGAATGAAACTCTTCGTTGTTTTCCTGCTAAACGATGTGCACACTTCTCAAGTCTTGCACTCTTCACTCTAGATAGTAAACCCTTTTTAGCCAACAAATCAATACCTATCACGCCCGCATACCCTAGCGCTCGCCACATCCCTCTGCAGTCGTCATACTCCAAGATCCGAACCACAATAATGTTAAATGAAATGCACACGCGAAAAAAATAATAATAATAATAACCCGGACAAAATAAAAGTTGCACCGGAATACCCCACACTAATATAACATACATGCGTCAAGTTTTACAAATGGTTAAAGTCAAAATACACTAAACATAATCTATAGCACCACCAGCAGTATCTTACAAGGGATAACCTAAAGTCTGGTAAAGTCAAGGGCTACTAGATCGAGCTGTTGGTTCCGTCGTCAGCCTCGTCTGAGTCCTCCTCGGGGTCGTACTCCGATGAACTATCGGATCGTGTCTCTGTGGCATCCACCTCCTCATCTTCAGAATCACTAACCTCAACCACTTCCACATCTTCTACCGTAGGAGTGCTCTCCGGAACATTCCTCGACTCAACCACACTAATTTCCAACTCGACCTCATCTCGGATCGGATGACACCAAATGGGCATGACTCCTCTAGGGACCTTAGTTGGCTTCAGTGGACCAGTGGTAATGTCCCTAACCCGACGATACCATGCCTCATAACGATGGGGTGCCAAATGTTCCTTCCATTCCTTAACCCAGACGGTAGTACATTTCCTAATATATACAACCCCCTACCATCAAGGAACTCATCAAAAGTGGCGGTCAACTCCTTGGGGTCTCCTAGGCGAACGGGCAGCATTTTCAGGGTCTGTGGTCTTAAAAAAAGATCCCACGATGGGGTGAGAATAAATCTTAGTAAATCAACCCTAGCCTTAGACTAAGCCACTAGTACCTCCAGACTACTTCTCAAATCAAAGACGTCGGAAGACGTCAATAAAATTAGTATAAATATGATGCTGGCGCAAACATAGACATTGGCAAATCGAGCAATAATAACAACCAGTCACCCAATATTTCAAACCAAGCTCTACGTACTAGTACAGTAATCTCATTCTCGAAATCACGGCCCGCGTAATAATGCAATCAGGCTATCTTGATGTACTTGGCAATACCCGCGTAATAACGCATCAGGTTATATATAATTGCCAAGACCCGCGTAATAACGCATCAGGTCAAATCCGGCGTAATAACGCATCAGGATATTATCACAACCCCGCGCATAACGCATCGGGGTACAAATAATCTCATAACCAGCGTCATAACGCCTCAGGTTACCATAGTCCCTGACTTCACAATTCAATCGTAATTCATTCTCGTGCCATACAAAGGATTAAATATCATACAGTCATTCAATTCATTCGATCATGCATAATTCAACTCATAAATCACCCAATTGGATCACAAATTGGTCCCTTAGTAACCTAATGTCTTTATAAAGGGTTAAGGGAAATTTACCTATTCCAATGAGCTAGTCGCGACCTCCAATTCGAGCTTTCGAATCCAAGATTAATTCTGTCCAAAACAGGGCAGATCGCCAATTAAGTTCCGTCGAGCCGTTTAGTCACAATTCTAGCTCTAATCACCAAACCACATCACATACTCTTCATTAACACACTAATATACGTCGTAGCATGTCTAAACGACAAATTCAAGCCAAGGCGACACCCCATTCAACCTTGAACAGAACCGGACAGCACCTCCCCAGAACAAGGCCAATTTGGTTCTGCTCTAGTCCACACTAATCAGTCCATAATTCATTCTAAGCTTCAATTTAATGCGAAGCCAACTTGCCAAAACCTTGTTCTATATGACTAATATGTTCACCGAAAATTTGAAGCCAATTGAACACCCTGAAGATCTCCAATTCAACCAATCCTTTCAAGTGTGTAAAACAGTCAAATTCTGCTCTTTAAAGCACATCTCAAAACAGCTATGAACACCCATCAATTCTCAAATACAATTATCATTCTAACTCAGCCAAGTCACATACTATATGTCTAGAACATCCCACAAAAATTTTGAAGCAAAATGAGCTCTTGAAACCGTTGTAAGAGAGCTCTCTCTCAAACCGGTCAGATTCAATCCCAACTGGACCTTTGTCCATTCAATCAGACCTACTGGAAAAAATACCTCGCCAAATTGATTTCATAATATGTTCCTAGAAATACAAGACAACAAGCTTTCTAATGGAAGTGGTCTTACCTTAAACCGATATCAGACGAAGAAGTTACGGCGGGAACAGTGAAGGGCGTCAGGGCTTGTCGGGCTGCGCGATTTTCTGTGGGTTCTGCAAACGAAGAGGAAATAGGCCTAGCGTGGAGAGCAAGTGTGGGAGTGTGCTCAGCAGAAGCCAAAAGGGAGAGAGAGTCTTAAGCTTCAACTATTGGCTTAGTCAAACATGGAATAGTGAAACACATGGTCAATTATGACCAAAACCCCAAAATTTGACACTTGTCCTCATATTAATAATATCACAAGAGCATTGACCAACCTTGACTTCTTCTTCTTCTTCAAATTTCGGTAGCCTAAGGAGAAACAAAAGACCAAAATGCCCTTAGATCACTTAAGGCAAAGTTAATGCTTGAGGGGTAAAATGGTCATTTTATACTTGTCGTCCAAAAATTCTGATTTTTCCCAATCAAACTACTATCGATGAGGCGACGTCCGATTCAAGACCAAAATTGGAATTCTTCATTTCCATTTTCCCTATTTCGAGAATTCATTTCCTGATTCATTTTCCTTCAAACGTAACTTCAGTTCATCTCAAACTGACGGGCAGCTTTTGCAGCGACATTACGCGTATCGACTTCGTGATTTTCATCACTCCTAGGCTTACCCAAGTCATGGTCATTTTGGTTGTCATGTAATTGCGAAGATTTATTACTAGTCCATTAGGTCTCGATCGTCAGAATCCGATTTAGGAAAATTTCGCAAATTATACATTGGTTAAGCGGAATCACCCACGCTCCAATCGTATAACACTAGCAAAGGGTTCCACAGTCGTTCTTATATCGACCTTTATTGGCTCTAAATATTCCATCGGCAATCCTTATGGTCAAAATGCCAATTCTCATTCCAGTTTCCTAGGTCCACGTACATTGTCGTGTTTTAGCCTTTCCCCTTTGGTCAATATACTCGAGATTGATCAGATCCAAGCGAAATAAAAACTGAATTACATCGATAGATAATCTTCATTCAATAGTCTCGAAACGGTTTGAAATTCAGAATGTCACAATACCTTTCTCCCTTATGTGACTAAGCCTCTTGTGCCATAACGCTATTACATTCTCATCTTCCACAACATTACAAAGAAGATTGCTTCATGCCTCTAGCCACAACTAATGAGCCTCTGGTGAGTTTCCACTGTCCATTATCAAAAGTACTGTAAAATACTGCATCATCGTGCTTACCAATTGAAATCAGATTCAAACGAATATCCGGAACATGTCTAATATCTTTCAGAATTAGTTTTGCTCTGTTATTAGTCTCCAAGCACACATCTCCTATACCCACAACTGTAGCCAAACCGTCATTGCCCATCCTTAAGGTGCCAAAATTTCCCAACCTGTAGAATGTAAAAAACTCCTTCCTAGAGGTGATATGAAGAGAAGCTCCACTATCAATAACCCAGTTCAAATCGTCGCAGGCAAAATTAACATTGTCATCATTCCTCAATAGCAGTTGCCACCCGATCATCATTACTGTTATCTCTTTTCTCATTGCTGTCATTGCCATTTTTCTTCTCATTCCTCTTCTCATTTTTCAGCTGAAAATAATTTTTTCTAATATGACCCATCTTACTGCAGTGATGACACTCAACAGTCTTTTTCCATGATCTTGACTTGCTTCGGATCTTGTTTCTACCTTTCAAACCTCTACTCTGACTTCTGCCCCTGTTTTCAACAACTAAAGCTTCAGAATGAGAGGAAGAACCATGTATTTTTCTTCTCATCTCTTCATTCAGAACATCACTTTTTGCGAAATCCATGGTAACAATACCATCAGGTGCAACATTAATCAAAGACATATGTGTCGCGACCTAAAAATTCCGGGGAATTTCCAGGTTAATGGATTACTAGATTAATTAAATGAATTAACCAACCTAGTCCGAGCTCTCCCAAGCTCTACCAATTCGCAACTTAGGTTTATGTTCAAATGATTTAAATTTTGGAGCCGCCACTGATCTTTTCTTGGTAGGTAGATTAGATACCTAAATAAAGTATCGGGAGAATACTTTATTTTCTGCTAACCAGAGATTCAAGTTCGGGGACTTGATTATGTTAATTTTCCAATTAACACCCTTTCGGTACCATTCTTGTGAAGATTTCTTGAACTGGCAAATTCAATGGATTCAAATTATAGAGCAAGGTGCAATTATGTTTTTTTGGGGTTTTCTTGATTTAATGGATGCTATGCAAATGCATGAATGCAACTATGATGTTGAACTATATGACAAGGAAATAATCATGCATGATGACTTTAGAAAAAGAAAATCAAATTTTAATGCAAGAAGAATATGAATTCTAACCTAAATGACATGCGACATGATTTCTTAGCCTATATGACATGCAAATGATGATATTGAGAAAATGGATTTTGATGCACAAAAACGTGAATTCTAATTACATGACATGCAATATGAAATCCATCCCATATGACATGCGACATGATTTAATTAAACTACATGACGAGCAAGAGTATTCTACCATGACATGCGAAATTTGAGGGTTTTATTCTAGCTTAAATGACATGCAAATTAAAATAGCAAAGCTAAAACTATGTTCTAAATGACATGAAAATGCATGGATGATGAGACACAATGCATGACATGGAAATATGTATGAACTATACTATATGAAATGCACATGAATGACATTTTTTTGGTATTTTTTATGTTATTTATGAAAAAAGGGGAATCAAATACTAATATAATGAACCTTGAGCATAGTACACCTTAATATCCGAAATTTTCGATGAATTCGCTTCGTACCCAAAGTTTAGGGTCGGAAGGGAATTTATTCACGTCGTACCCCGGGGGGTGGGGTCGGATGGTGAATTTAAATATTATGAAATTGGTCGGTCCGGTCCCAAAGTTATGGGATGGGACGGACAATTTTATCGTGCAGATGACGTCGTACTTCGAGGGTGAAGTCGGATGGCCATGCACAAATTCCGAGGGACAAAGGCACAAGGAAGCATGTACTATACTCAAGGTAAATTACAAAAATATTTGACTTTAGACTATAGTATAAAAAAGGAAAATGAATTTTCGGCCAACTAGAGGGAATTGCCGAATTATAAAGGGCAAGATTGCCCTATCCACAAAGGATCACATCTTGTTCAAATTAAGAAATTATCTTATGAGATTTTCAAAATGTTCCAGATAATCATCCAATTTGGAAAGATATGTTCAAAATTCAAACAATTCAAATTAAGTAACGAATATCGCAAAATATTCTAAAGATAGAATCCGTTACCAAACCCGAATGTTATCCAAATTTCGAAGACGCAATCTTCGGATCACAGGATTACTTGCGGATGCAAGCTCTGTTCGGTGTTGGACGTCTTGGCAACAACGAAGCTCGGTCAAGAGATAGTTCATGGCTTGAGAAATCTGCACACAAAACCTAATTTGAAGTTGAACCAAACTTAATCCAAGCTCGAGATTAGGACCGGTTCGGCAAAAGGTCCCGCACGCTTGATGGGGCTTGTGATGACGTCTACCAACGTGGAGAGGGGACAGAGTAATTCCCTGGACAGAACACTTGCAATAGTCGCACTGCACGAAGTGAAAGAAACCACAGTAGCTTGGTAGATCAAAACAAGGACAAAAAAAAGACAAAACCAGAATTTAAGCTTGATTAGCCGGAACTTCAATTGCTTTCTTTGACCGTGGACTTCCGTGGAGTGGCCTTATTTTGCTCCAAAAATTCAGCACGCATGCGAGCTGCAATTTCGCCCTAAAAACAGCATTGTTTCCCCTCTACTTGCGGCGAAAAGGAACCTCAACAGCAAGGGATCCTAGTTCAATAATGTAGCTGAGCTCGATACCGAATTAGGGACAAAAACGAGGCTGAATTAACTCGCAACAGCAGCTAGACAGCAGCTGATTTCACAGCTCCAGCAGGGGCGACGGGCTCTCGGGGTTTGGGGCTGGTTCGGACAAATGGGACCTCCAATGGACGAGCTACCACTTGGAACTTGTAAAGGAGAGGCTGAGGGTGATTTAGGTGGTCGGAGACCGGCTCGGAGGTGGCCGGAGGCGGCGCTCGAGCAGGACGAAACAGACGGCAGAAACTGGTCGGGCAGGGTCGGTCAGCGACCTTTGCTCATTCAAAACGCTCTACCAGACGAATCCCTGCGACAAATTGAGCTCACAATATATCATTAGAACGGGAAGAGAATAAGGTTTCTATTGATGGGTGGAACGTCTCCATCCGACGTCGGATGACAAATTTATGGCCAAGACAGTGGAGGGCTCCGGAACTGGGCGGGTGAGCGAGCCGAGCGAGATAGTGCTCTCCCCCCTTCGTGCAGCTTTTGATTCCCAGGAAGAAGACCATGCTTTTGTCCTCCTTCAGATTCGTCTGACATCTATTGTTGATGAAGCCGTCATTTAACCAAAAATACTCTGAAGTTAGTGAAGAATCGGAATCCATGTTGATCTATAGCCAAAGACAGAAAAAGGAATGAACACTTAGCTTTGATTCTATTATTGGAACCGCTGTAGAAAGTCTTCACCGCGAGCGAAAATACTGGACTTTGTGGAGCGCTAAAGCACGAAAATAAATTTCCGTTGATGCATGTGCCTTCCTTCTGCAGCCCAGGGGACAATTGATCCATGGCCAGAGAGGAAGCTCTCAAAGTCCCATCATGATCGAGCAGAGTCCTCCTCTCTCTTTTCTTTTTCTACCACCTCCACTCTCTTTTCTTTTCTTTTTCTCCCACCATCTCCACTCTCTTTTTCTTTTCTTTTTCTACCACCTCCACTCTCTTTTCTTTTCTTTTTCTCCCACCATCTCCACTCTCTTTTCTTAATGTGCCGTGCATCATAATGAAAGTGGCCTCCTTGATGGGAAAGAAACAAAGAAATTTTCTTTTGTTAATGGCATTCTCCTTCCCCCATCTCTTTTGTGGACGTGGTGGGGTGATTATTAGACCACTCAAGGGGACTCATGATGGAGCTCACATGGGATTGTTTCCTTTGCTAAATGACCTGCAAAATAAACACTTATTATGCAAAAACAGTGGCTGCGAAGGTTCTGAATGGTGGCTGAAACAGGGGCAAAATCGGCACCAAAAACCGCGGGGAATCGGCTCGGAACAGCGGCAAGAACAAGGCACCGAACAACAGCGAAGGTGGTGTCGAACAGTAGTGAAAACGACACCTAACAGCAATGGAAACGGCACAGGGCAGTAGCAGAATTGGCGCAAGACAGCAGCGTCACCCGAGCTCGAACAGAGGTGGATTGGTCCCGGACAACGACTCTGGACAGCAGCGTCTTCAATTTTTGTGGCTTCTGGATTGTTGTCCTCAAAACCTGCACATGAAAAAACGGCAAAAGAAAACTTCCCTCAAGAAAATAAAAGAGATGGAACTGAGACTTCCCTAGAGAATCGGCCTGAATGTCCACCGTTGCAGAGGGATTTGTCTCCCTAGAATTTCTGTCAAGTACCGGAACCTCTTGTTTTCCTCCGGCCTGATTCAGTATGCAAAATGCAATGCAATGTAGAGAAAATAAAATATGCAATGCATGAGGAAATATTTTTGGCGAGAATTAATTCTCATTTTATAAATGATTTAAAGAAAAATCAAAATTTAGGTGTCAACAATATGAAATGTCTTCCAAGATTCCGGTAAGGTACACAACAGCCAAAGTCCCTGTACTTCATCATCAAATTTAATATTCATGGTAGAAAGTTGGTCTATCACTCCCTGAAACTCATTCAAATGGTCAGATATAGATTGGTCATATTTGTAATGCAACCTCATAAATTGTTTAATCAAACATATTTTGTTGTTGCCAGTCTTCCATGCATATAATGACTCCAGCTTATTCCACTAAGTTGTAGCATGTGATTCTTTGTTGATGTGATTCAAAATATTATCATCGAAAAATTTTCGAATAAACCCACACACAATTTTGTGCTCAAGATTCCAATCGACATCGGTCATATTATCAGGTTTAGCCTCGGCAAACAACGGTAAATGCCCGTGCTTCACATATAGAAGATCTTCCATTTTTCCTCTCCATACATGATAATTCTTTCCATTCAAACTGACCATCTTGTTCATATTCGGTTCCATCGTTCAATCAAAAAACAACGCTCTGATACCACTCTGTTGGGAAAACAACGGATAAATTTCCCTCTTTTGATTGAACCAGTGAGAAATCGAATCGAACACAACCAATGAAAATATACGAACCAAAAGAAAAATAACACATGATTTTTTTACATGGAAAACTCCTCCAATGTGAAGGATAAAAACCACGAGAGTGTTTACGGAGTCCACGCAAATCTCCACTATTGATAATTTAGGTACAAAACCTCACAAATTTCAACAGCACTGAAATCACAAAACTATAAGTGAAGATCAAGCATCAACATCACCTTTAAAGAAAGAAACGTATGAAAAACTTCCCAAAAATGCAGTCTGAAACCACCCACGAAAAGCTGCAGTACACATCTTCAAAACACGATCCAACCGTCCAGAATCAAGACCAATAAGTCCTGAATCCGTTGACAAAATTTCAGCCCGATCGGACCACGGATGGACTTCCGATCGTCGAGTTGATCGCTGCTGGACAGATTCATTTTTTCTCAGAAAAATCTGCTGCACTTCACGTTTTTGGCTGACTTTCTCACGTATAAGTTGCTGATTTTTTACCCTAGGAATAGCAACCCCTGTCTAACAAAATAAATGGGCTGGACCGGCTAAAAGGCCCGACAGTGGCAGCATGGGGAGCACCACAAGGACTGAAGGGCGACGCTGATGACGAGATGTTGGTCGGATTCCTTGTCGAGATCCAATATAAAAAAAAAAACCTGCGAAAACAAGAAAAATAGAATCGGGGAGCCAACGCCACTTGATGGTCCTGGTGAATCTCTCAAAAAATCGCCACTTTGCATATGGTATAGACTATTGACGAACAATGGTATGACGATAGCACGGAGAAACCATGGGTAACGAGTAAACTGCAAACAAAAACACTCAAGCAAGTGACTAATAACTAAAGGAAAAAGTGAACTTTTATGCTTTTCTCCCTCCTTCCTTCGTCAAAGTGGCGTCTTTGTCAGAGAAGAAGACAAATTTGTGCCCAAGTAATTCTTGAATGCGAGGATTATAGTAGCGGAGGCCTTCTCTGTGGGGAGGTTTCTCCTTAGTCAACGTTCTGAATCTTCCATGAATGCCTTCTCCGAGTAGTGCTCCGACACCAGACTCACCTACTCTCTTCTCTCTCAATGTGCTGTGTATTTTATTTTTTTGTGGCCTCTCAAAATTGCTAACCCCCTTAACCCTAGAGCTAAGGTTAATATATAGAGTTAAGACCAATCCTAGTTCTAGTAGGAGTTGGAGTTATTGTGGACAATAGGAGCAAACCTAGCTAAGGTTGGATTAGATTAAGGCCCTTAGATTAGAAATTCTGAATTTTTGGAGTTTTAATTACTTAAAACTCTTAATTTTCAGAATATTGAAGAGTCCCGATGAATTAAAACTCCTCAAAAATTCGGCCATAAGAGGGGTGAATGTGAAATTCTGCCAAGGTGAGGAGTGAAAGTGATCATGGGAGTGACTGTGCTCATGAGAGTGAATGTGATTATAAGAGTGAGCGTGATCATGGCCGAATTTTCAACACTCGCGGGCCATCTCGGGCTCGCTTCATCATCCTTTTCAAGTTGAGCCTCTATCGAATCAATCAAACCTTTTCTAAAATTAGCTATTCAGATTCAAAAATGAACTCCAACAATCTTGAAATTTCCAACAATCTTGGAATTTGATGAGTTCAAGCAAGCTTTGAATTCTGAGCTCCAATAATCTTGGAATTTTGAGCTCCCACAATCTTAGAAATACCGGCTCCAATAATCTTGGAATCTGAGCTCTCATAATCTTGAAAACTTCTGTTCGCACCCTCAAGCCTTTAGCCGGGAATTTGAAATGAATCTCTGTCCAAACCGCCTATCGAATTCAGCTCAATTCCTTACCATCGATGCCAACAAATGCAAATGCAATGCATGGATGATTCGATTTGACTTTTTTGGTAAGAACTAAAATTAGTTCTAATTTTATATGCAAATGATAATGACTGAAAAGGTAAATCAAAATTTAGGTGTCAAAAACGAAAATCATCACACGCTAATGTGATCCTAACTTCAAATGAGCCGAGAGTGATCGAGACCGGTTCGCAGTTCAGTACTCAGGTATAAAGAAAGCGTATGAAACTTCAAATGATACGATGAGACTACCAAATCTTAGTGCCAGCAGATGTAAATCATAAGGAATTGATATTACATCCACAAAATGGACATATACATTCTCAAATCACCGTCTAGTGATCTAAATAAACCCCACATGGAAAAAACTAAAATAGAACAGGGAGAAAAAAAAAAGGACAAAAAGAAGAACAGATAGGAACTCGCTCAAAGCCTGCTCTGCAGACAACCGCCCGTTAACATCCCTACATATTATCCCAATCTACAAATCCTTAACATCCCTCAACACCGCCATAGGACGATTAGTGATGTAAATAGAAGGCACATATACTTTAAAAATAAGATGAGATGTCCTATCATTCAAAGCAAAAAATGAGTTTTGTCTTGTTCTTAAAATTCCCATTAGCCCCATTTATATACTACTTTAATACCGTAACGCATTTTAGCTTCAAAGAGGAAAAAAAACAAAATTGGCCAAAGAAGGTTAAAAAGGTAAAATGAGAAAGTTAACTACTCACTTTTTTTCCCAAAAAAAAAAAGGGTAAATACCACCAAACACCCTAAACTATGCCCACTGTGACACATCTACCCTGAATCTTTTTTTGTGGCGTCAAAAATCCCAAACTATACCCAATGTGACACATTTACCCTAAACTTTTTATTGTGATATTAAAAACCCTAAACTTGTACCATTGTGACACATTTACCTCCTAATTAAAAATAGAAGTTAAAAGTATAACGTGAATCTAAGGTAGCGCTGATATGGCGCCACGCAAGCGCCACATCAGAAAAATATTAAAAAGAAAAAAAGGAAAATCTGAGGTCACTATTCATCATCTTCAACCTCCGGGTTCCTCGGGCACTCGTCCGTCCGCTACCCACTTCCGTTGATGTTGTCCCTCCTCTTCTTCTCCCAGTCGGGATGACCGAACCACGTTACATATCCCTCAATATCAAAACTACAGGATTCAAAAGTTTATAAAAAAAACAGTCGAGTCAATTTCCCCGCGTTGCATACGAATATTTGCAGAGAGAAAAATGATGAATTGCCGGTAGGTATTACTCGATGTTTCCCATCCCTATGGGAAAGAGGAAAAAAAGTTACTAGGCAGAGCAATGATCCTCTTTCCCCCTCCCAAGAGCCCATCAGTGCTAGGCAAACAAGTTGAGTCAGTAACTCTACTAGGAACTCATAATGAAGACAAAAATTAGGAAAAATACGCGACTGGTTATTGAAACCATCTAGATAAGCTCGCAATTCTGGCTCCCAAAACACGAAACGTCCGTAACATCACTATGCGATTCGTTCCGCAGCAACTAAAAAAAACTGGCTTGTAAGTTTGCTTCAACAAAACCGCTCAGGGAACAAAATTAGAACCATCATCGGCAATCAACGAAGCAGAATCCCTCCATAAAAGCTCGGAAACAAGAACAAAAGAAGATGAGAGAGAGAGAGAGAGAGAGAGAGAGAGAGAGAGAAGGGGAGGTGTTTATACACGTCGGAGATGGCGAAGGTGAGGCCGGTGAGAGGGTGAGGAGCTTTGGGAGGAGCGGGCTGCGGAGGAGGGAGGAGCTGGAGCTTGCGGACGAAGGCGCCAAAGTCGTCTCGTACAACGCGTTACAGCTTCCTCGTCATCAGCACAATCTTGGCGATGCCGTGAAACTCAGGAGGTTGAAAATGATGAATAGTGACTTCAGATTTTCCTTTTTTTTTCTTTTTAATATTTTTCTAATGTGGCGCTTGCGTGGCACCATATCAGCGTCACCTTAGATTCACGTTATATTTTTAACTGCTACTTTTAACTAGAAGGTAAATGTGTCACAATGGTACAAGTTCGGGGTTTTTAGTGTCACAAGAAATAGTTTAGGGTAGATGTGTCACAACGTGTATAGTTTGGGATTTTTGACGTCATAGAAAAAAATTCAGGATAAATGTGTCTCAGTGAGCATAATTTAGGGTTTTTGGTGGTATTTTCCCAAAAAATTAAATTCCTTAATCAACCTTTAAATGTTAGAGAGAGAGAGCGTAGTGAGAGTCAATAACTAGAAACAAATTAAGGATACGTTTGACAGTTTTGATAAAGTTCAGGATATCACAAAATTCGAGATAAAATTAAGGATGTATTTGCAAGAGAATTTGGAGTTATCGTAATGCATGACTACTCAACAGGAGGGATTCACTGCAAATACCAGCTTGGCTCATTGTTGTGGAGATAATGGTTTACTTCTTCACATCCATCGTGCAATGCATGTAGTTATTGATAGACAGAAAAATCATGGTATACACTTTCGAGTAGTAGCTAAAGCCTTACGTATGTCTGGTGGAGATAATATTCACTCTGGTACTATAGTAGATAAACTTGGAGGAGAAACAAACATTACTTTCGGCTTTGTTGATTTATAACACTTGTTCATCATTTGTAATCATTCACTTACTGCATGATTGTTTCAGTTTATTAGAAATTGGTATTGTTCGATGAAAATTATACTTATTAATAGGGGTGTAATTGTTGATTATACCTTACAGTTCAGAACATTCAATATACATTCCACATAACATATATAGCCTATCAAGGTACAAAACACGCTAAACTAGAACTTAACAACCTTTTTTAGTGAGAACTCGAGGAACAATTATACTGAGACCGGTTGCTTCAACCCATTACATCATCAAGCAGTATATGGCTACCAACGGTTGACTCAACCTCCACCACCATCGCACCCCGATCAACAACACGTATGCCGCCGGCCATGTGAAGAAGATGGCCTGCAGTGAGACTGAGCTCCCCTCCAGAAAGTCCGTCAATTGCGTCGGCACTGCGTCGGCACTACCCGACCAACCCCCTCAATACGGGAGCTTCATCCTCTAGCAGATGAACCCCGCCTTGTGGTCCGTTGAGCTCACCCTCGTTGCTTGTGGACCTGCATACTTCAATCCTCATTCCGACGACGACTTCTCTCACTAGATTTACAACACCAAAAATAAGGTGGTAGCCGGCAGCGATGGCAAGATTGGGTGGCGCCACCCTCCCTGGCTCTGCACTAATGCCGCCAAGGGCTCCCACCGTCCCTTATGTCGCCTTATTTAGGTACATTTCTTATATACACGTACACATTAAGTTCGTGTCCAATTCACGTCGGCCTCTTTCTTTGCCTCTATCTTACTTCGTAGCTCTCTCCTGGCTAAGTTTGTCCCCACTTTTAGTGCTTTGTTCGATGGATGATGAACTAGTACGTACTCTCTGGCACTCAGGCATCTTTCACGATCATCAACTCAATCTTTTCACAGTTGAGTATAAAGTGTATGCTTTCATGGACATTTTCGGATTCCGATCGAACATTACGGTAGATGTATGTTGTTTGCTATTGAAAAGGTGATCACCTTATCTAGGGGAGAATAATTAAAAAAAAAACACACACACACACACGCACAACCTCGAGATTCTCGCCTGCGAATACGGTCACGTCGAAACTAACATCGAGCGATACATGAGATTGGCTTATATCTAGGTAAGTTCTCTAATAAATCAACTAAAAGACGACAAAAATCGTTTACCTCCTACATACTCCTTATTACATACAGAAACTAATTCATCAATCAACTCGTAATTTATCAAGGTGACGCTAGTTGTATCCAGGTGCAAATGTAGGCTCGCCATCAATAGGACGATAAGCTTCATCATCTGAAATACCGATAACTTGTTTCAATCCTGGAAAAACAATTCTTTTGATGAGCCCTTGTCACATTTGATTGAAAATAATAGACCTTTGAACCTCCCAATGGGAGTTGAGAATAGTAAATTATCGACTAAACTGAAATACTTACGGCCCAACTTCTCTGCTTCGCTTTCGCTGACCCTCGCCGCGAACCCGTTGATTGTTTTATAGGTGTTGATCAGATAATCTGGCGGCTTGCTGCTCAAACATTGATAAGATATCCAAATTGCGGGTCCGTATCAAAGTTAGAATTGGTCGGATGGATACATTAGTTCGGAAGTGAAAAAAGAAAACCAATATATGCCAATATAGTCATGCAATGTTATTTAACCTTAAAGAGGACTCTAGATCATATCATATGCAACCCTAGATAAGCCGACCAAATAAGAACTCATTCGTCTCGACATCATGAAGGTGGCCCCAGAGGAGTTATGGGTTCGATAGATCCTATGAACTTAACCTTTTTTTTTGGGGGGGGGGGGGGAGGGGGGGGGGGGGAGGGGGGGGGGAGCGTACATAAACTTGACTTAAAATAAAATCTTCTTTGAACCAGAAATTACATACCCTCCTTCGAGAACTTCCCCAAGAAGTTTGAGAGCAAGAGCCTCTGAACTCTTAGCTGAAGGATCCAAATAAACCACGTGAATATGTGAACTTAAAATAACATATTTCGTTAGTACGCAGAAGTACTTAATAATCATCATAGTACAAAAAAATTACTATAGTCAATATTTCTCCATCGGGAAGCAAAGTTTTGGGACCTGTTTGTTTGGCATTAAGCTTTCTCGTCAAAATCTAAAATATTGTCTGAATTTCCAAAATTTATGAAAAAGTTACATACAACTATACATGCTTCAAATGACATAGACAATTAGGCTCCATTTGTTTTGCAAAAAATGAACGGTTTATAAAATAATTTCCTAAAAACGATTATTTGTATTGCTTACAAAAAAGAATGAACAAAATATTTTTATCATCCACAAAAATGTTTAGACATATATTGTTGTCGATAATGAAAACATTTCCAATTGACTAGTTATTTCAAGCGATGTAATCGAACATTTGTAAGAAAATATTTTTCAAATAGTTCATTTTTAGGGGAACAAACGGAGCTTTAAAGGGGAAAAAATGGTGTTCTTGCCTTTCTTTCCCCAAGGTTTTGCGCAAGGCAACAACGATTGAACAGCAAGCTGAGCAACGACCAGAGTACAAGTACCCTAGCGAAGACGGACAGCATAGAGCGAGTAGGAGTTGTTGTCGCCATTGAAGATTTCTTTCTATTTTGCAGAGAAAGAGAGCCAAATGCGGATGATTTGTCTTTGACCTCGAACTAGAGAAAGTAATCTGAGAGACAAGCCAAAATTTCTTGTTGGACGAAGCAGGTCAGACTTGAGCTTATATAAGGGCTTGCGAATTGAAGTGGCCCGCATTGATTGTAGAAGAATAACTGCAACTTCATCGACCCATTAATTACTTGTGAAAATATGTAGTATTTATGTCAAATTAAGAAGTTGCGGTTGCAGTGCAGGACTTCATACTATAGAGACGTTTCGCATTAAATTACTAGCAGGCGTTATCCATGAGATTATTTATCACTAAATGCTGCTTTTACTAAAATTATGTCTCGAGTTTAAGTACATTATAAGAAACCCAACCTGAATTGGAATGTCTAGAAGCTCCGGTGATCCTCGCGCGCCAGTGCTCACCGGCCAAAGCATGGGAAGAGAAAAAAAAACAAGAGAGAGAAAAGACAAAAAAAATTATATCAACATATCATTAAAATTTATCCACGTCAGCGTCGGCCAGCCAAATGGGTTGAATTGGCACAAGTGCAAAAAATTTTAAACTCAATTGAAAAAAAAAATAGGATTGAATTGGCATAATTACAATAAGTTGAAGACTTTTTTAGTAATTTTTCCTAAACTCATCATGTGCGAGTTTCTATTCAAGTTGAAGTTCGCCAAGTAAATTGAAAAGATAAAGCCAACTTTGGACTTTGATTGGGTCAACAAAGGAAACAAAGGGGATCGCACGTTTTTCTTGTGTTATATAAATACGGTTAAGCGCAGTTTTAGTCTATTAAATCTCAGCGTTTGTATGATTTGTTCCTCTTGATTTTTATTTTGATTAATCAAGTCCTCTAATTTTTGGGATTTGTGCTATTTGATCATCTAAGTTTTATTTTGTGTAATCAAATTTCTCTCACGAGAAAGTTCATTTGAAAGTGTAATAAAGACTTGGTAACAATATTGGTACTATTCTTTTGTTTTTTCTTTTCTTGGATTTTCCAACTGTAAAATCATCGTACATTTGATTGGGCTGAAACAGAGATGACCGATGAAAGTTATCAGTTTCTTAATTTCCATATAAATTAGACAAAACAGAGGGACGTAGAAAGCGTAATTTTTCACACACACTGCCATGGTGGTGGGGGCCGTCTTGACTGTAGGCGAGGACAAATAAAAAATGGGAAAAGGACATCTGGATTGTCAATATTTGTGTACGGCGCTCACTCTGGTAGCAATATTTTTTTTTTTTGGATCACTTACGTGCCAAATCGAAGAAAAAATGACCACTTTAGTGCTAACGGTGAGAAATTCCGGCCAACTAATTATGTGTCATTTATTTTTAAATTTTTAAAATTACGTGGCAATTTTTTTAAAAAAAAAATCAGGCCACATGGAGTCCACGTGGACTTTTAAACTTAAAAATAAATTATATTTTTTAAAAAAACTAAAATTAAACAGACAAATAAGATAAAAAATCAAAAAAGCGCTGCACTTCTTTTTTTTATCTTATTTTTCTGTGTTTTTAGCTTGTTTTTAATTTTTTTAATCTGACGTGAAAATTTTTATTGATTTTTACCCTTTTTTTTTTTGCTAACTAGATTCTCCAGCGAGCCACGTAGATGCCACGTATGATTTTCGGCGAAACTCATCGAACTTGACACTGAAATAACCACTTTTCAAAACAATTGGCACATAAGTGATCCAATATATATATATATATATTGGCACCAAAGTGAGCGTCATACACAAATATTGGCACTCCATGTGTCCTTTTGCCAATAAAAAAAATATGCCTTGAATTCACTAGGAAGAAACCCGACAAAATTAATAATGTAATCAAAACCTTTTTGTCACATCCCGAACTCCGGGCGCACGACCATCCCTTCCAAACGTCAGGTCAAAGGATGATGTCCCAGACAGATCATCGACCCATTTCTTTTATCTTATAATTAGGCACATGCGGAAGCGAACAACAACCCCGGACAACAAGCAACAGGGATAGACAAATAGGAAAGACAACAAATAACAACAAAGCCTTTTTATTTATATCCTTGATTAGTTCACAATACAAACATAATTTACACAAATCCTTCTTGGACCAATCCCCTTAGACCCACAAAAAGATACAGGGGGGTCGGGGCGCACTACAGCCGATACACTATTCCTACATTACTGACTATAAACAAACGGCCTCCAAAGCTCCTCCACAGCTCCACCTGCATCCCGGGCCTAACATGGCGCACGGCCATCACGAAAACCTGAAAGGCGATCAGCCAAGCGCATGAGATATGAATCTCAGTGGGTCAATGCCTAAGTCCGATTAGGACGTTGATCACAGCCTAACCAATCTAGCGAACTAATCCCAACATCCAGAACAACAACCACATGCAACGTACCTCGTCTTGAGCCATACGACAGATACGACATGATAAGGAATAAACAATGCATCAACCAATCATCCAGAACACTCAGCAATACTCATGCACTATGCAACAAACGCGTTCCGGTCAGTCGGCCAAGAGATACCCCACTCTCGCCAAAGCACAGCCTCGCTGCTAGTACTCTTCCGGATTAACTGGGCGTCGTCCCACAACATTAACGGCGACGGCATCTGATGGCTCCCTCAAATTCCTTAAGGCGAGCACACCAGGAATAATTCCAGGAGGGACTACAGACCAACACAAGTTGAGACCGGCATCTCATCAGCCGTGTTATCCGGACGGTCCGTCGCCGGCACGGACTGACAGGCAACCAATAAGCCGTGGAATCCTGGACGGTACGTCGCCGGCACACAAACTCATTAGGCGGCGACCCATGCCAACAAGGGTATCGCCTGTGCCCCCAGTTACGTTAGGGTGACACGGTGAAACTACTGCGTGACCTCGCGCTTAAAACCGACTCTCAAGCCAAATCTCATTTTGATGCTCAAACCTGGCCCACAGCCAATTTCATGCTCAAACTTGGCCCACGGCCATTTTCATGCTCAAACCTGGCCCACGGCCATTTTCCCACGGCCATTTTCACACTCAAAATCACAATTGGTCACGTGAATACTCAATTTCCATTTAACATGGCATTTCGATCCTAATGTGATCATTCAGCAATTTAATGCGCAATCAACACTCAGTCCGATCCACGATCGGACGCCACAAACTAGGCACAACAACATGCAATTAACCATGGTAACTATTCCACCTAACCACGGTTAATTCAACTAACCACAGCAGTTAAATAATCTACCACAGTAACTATTTAATTTAACTATGGTAACTAATTAATCTAACCACAGTTAACTATCTAACCACGGTAACTATTTATTAACTGCGGTAACTATTTAATCTAATTACGGTAACTAATTAATGAACCTACTAAGTGCAATTAACGGCCTATAAGGGATTAGGGGTTAACTCACTAATTAACTGGCGGCGACGGTCGGCGGCGACCGGCGAAGGGCGGCAGCGGCGGCGGCGGCGGCGGCGGCGAATTTTTCGGCGACGCTCTTACGGACTCTCCTCGTCGATCCGGACGCAACCACGGTGTCGGATTTCCAAAACGACACCCGGACGACGACGAACGGCGGCTGGACAGCGGCTGTACGACAGCCAAACGACGACAACGGAGCTCAACGAGCGGCCGGCAAGCTCGGCGGAGCTTCGACCAAGGTTCGGCGGCTCCTCGGTGGCTCCGGTGAAGCTCGGCGAATGACGGCGAGGCTCGGCGATGCTTGGACAGCAGCTGTACAGAGGCGGCAGCAGATGCACAAAGGCGGCAGCAGCTGCGGCTGGGGCGGCACGGGGACGGCGCGGCAAGGCACGAGCGGCGGCGGCACGGCGGGAGCGGCGGTCCGGCGGCTCGAAGAAGAAGATGAAGCGGTGAAGAAGATGGTGGAACGTGAGCAGCAAAAGGAAAATGGTGGCTGCCGTGCATGAGGGAAAAAGCAAGAAGGAAGAGAGAGAAAGGGAAGAGAGAGAGAGAGGAGAGAGAAATGGTCTTGAGGGGTATTTTTGTCACGCCCCGAGTCCCCGGGCGCGCGACCATCCTGCCAAACGTCTGGTCAAAGGATGATGTCCCAGGCAGATCATCGACCCATTTCTTTTATCTTATAATTAAGCACATGCGGAAGCGAACACAACCCCGGACAACAATGACAGGGATAGAAAGAATAGGAACTACAACAAACAACAACAAACCCTTTTCATTATTTGCTTGATTAGTTCACGATACACACATAATTTACAAAAGTCCTCCTCGGACCGATCCCCCTTAGACCCACAAAAAGATACCGGGTCGGGTCGGGGTGCACTAGCCGATACGCTACACACATACTACCAGCTATACACAACAACCTCCAGAACTCCTCCGCAGCCTCTCCAAAACCCCCGGGCCAACAACACCGGGTCAACCTTGGTAACCAGGCGGCGAATCTGGATCCTCCTCCTCCGAACTCAGATCTGGGTCCACGATCTCCCCATCCGGCATTTCAGCCTTCGTTGCGTCCCAAGTCTGGACTATTGGACCCGCACCCAGGGGTACATCAAACCCCCGAATCGGTCCTATGGGAACACCAGTCCGACACATGAACCAGGCCTTAAAGAGGTGGGCCACATAGTGTGGCAACCCCTCGTCAACCCAGACTGTCGTGACATGTTGTTCCCATATGTCCTCAGAGTTAGCGACGTGACGGCGATGAAGTACCGTCGTGAGTTCGATCGGGACGCCAAACCTAACGTGGCGCGCGGCCATCACGAGGACCTGAAAGGCGATCAGCCAAAGCGCATGAGATATGAATCTCAGCGGGTCAACGCCTAAGTCCGATTAGGACGTTGATCACGACCTAACCATTCTATCGATCTAATCTCAACCTCAGAACAACAACCACATGCAACGTACCTCGCCTGGAGCCATGCGACAGGTACAATATAATAATAAATAGACAATGCATCAACCAATCAGCCGGCACACTCAGCAATGGTCATGCATTATGCAACAAACGCGTTTCGGTCAGCCGGCCAAGAGATACCCCACTCTCGCCAAAGCACAGCCTCGCTGCTAGTACTCTTCCGGATCAACCGGGCGTCGTCCTACTACGTTACAGCGACGGCATCCGATGGCTCCCTCAAGACCCCTAAGGCGAGCACACCAGGGATATTCCAGAAGGGACTACGGACCAACACTGTTGCGACCGGCATCTCATCAGCCGTGTTATCCGGACGGTCCGTCGCCGGGCACGGACTGACAGGCAACCAATAAGCCGTGGAATCCCGGACTGTACGTCGCCGGCACACAGACTTATCAGGCGGCGACCCATGCCAACAAGGGTATCGCCTGTGCCCCCAGTTACGTTAGGGTGACACGGTGAAACAACTGCATAACCTCGCGCTCAAAACCGGCTCTCAAGCCAAATCTCATTTTTGATGCTCAAACCTGGCCCACGGCCAATTTATGCTCAAACTTGACCAACGGCCATTTTCATGCTCAAACTCGGCCAACGGCCATTTTATATTCAAAACTGGCCCACGGCCATTTTCACACTCAAATCTGGCCCACGGCCATTTTCACACTCAAATCTGGCCCACGGCCATTTTCACACTCAAATTCACAATCGATCACACGAATAATCAATTTCCATTTAATATGGCATTTCGACCCTAGTGTGATCATTCAGCAATTTAATGCGCAATCAACACTCAGTCCGATCCACGATCGGGCGCCACAAACTAGGCACAACAACATGCAATTAACCATGGTAACTATTCCACCTAACCATGGTTAATTCAACTAACCACAGCAGTTAACTAATCTACCACGGTTACTATTTAATTTAACTATAGTAACTAATTAATCTAACCACAGTTAACTAACTAACCCAAGTAACTAACTATTAACTGCGGTAACTAATTAATCTAATTACGGTAACTAATTAATTAATCTAATTAGTGCAATCAACGGCCTAATCAGGGATTAGGGGTTAACTCACTCCTAAACGGGCGGCGACGGTCGGCGGCGACCGGCAATGAGCGGCGGCGGCGGCGGCGACGGCGGCGGCGGCGGCGGCGGCAAATTTTCCGGCGACGCTCCTACGGACTCTCTTCGTCGATCCGGACGACGACGAATGGCGGCTGGACAGCGGCTGGAAAACGGCCAAACGGCGGAAACGGAGCTCAACGAGCGGTCGGCAAGCTCGGCGGAGCTTCGGCCAAGGTCCGGCGGGTCCTAGGTTGCTCCGGTGAAGCTCGGCGGTCGACGGCGAGGCTCCGCGGCGGACAGCAGCCAAACAGAGGAGGCAGCGGCTGAACAGGGGCGGCACGGCGACGGCGAGGGCTAGGCGGGGCGCGGGACGGGCGGCCGGCGGCTCGGCGGGCGGCGGCGGCGGTCCACGGCGACGACGAACACAAGATGAAGATGAAGAAGATGAAGATTGGAGATGGAAATGGCGATGGAAGTGCTGCCGTGCGTGAGAAACCAAGAGGGAAGAGAGAGAAAGGGAAGAGAGAGAGAGAGAGGAGAGAGAAAAGTGGTCTTTAGGGGTATTTTGGTAATTTCAAGGGTCAAATGGCATTTTTGTGAATAACCAAAAGTCAAAAAGGTGATATGACATGGCATTAATGATGCGGGGCCCGCGGTCATTCGGTATTAATTGTTTCTGGCGTATATGAATAATATCTGAGGGTATTTCGGTAATCTGACGATTTTAGGACTGGTTCAGAATATTTGGCTCAGGGTCGACGCAAGCGCGAAGGAATACGGCGAAAACTAATTACGGCGCGACTAATCTAATCGAACTATAATTATCTACGCTTCGATCGACGACTAACGATCCTCAGATCGAATGATTCCGCGTCCGACAAATGTCACTCAATTCCAACCGTCCAATATTATTCATTGAATAAGCCTTGAAATTCCGGGACGTCACAATTTTGGTCTTTTCATGAGTCAAATGGCAATTTGGTAATATCCAAGGGGTCAAAAAGGTGATTTGACTTTGGCATTTAAGAGGCGGGGCCCACGGTCATTCGATATTAATTGTTTCTGGCGTATATGAATAATATCTGAGGGTATTTCGGTAATCTGACGATTTAGGACTGGTTCAGAATATTTGGTTCAGGGTCGGCTCGGGTGCGAAGGAATACGGCGAAGACTAATTACGGCGCGACTAATCTAATCGAGCTACAATTAACTACGCTTCGATCGACGACTAACGACTTTCAGATTGAACGATTCCGCGTCCGACAAACGTCACTCAATTCAAACAGTCCAATATTATTCACATAATAGGCCTTGAAATTCTGGGACGTCACAACTCTTCCCCCCTTGGGAAATTTCGTCCCCGAAATTAAAATATTACACTGCCTCAAAAAGAAAAGGATACCTGCTCTTCATCGACTCTTCACTTTCCCACGTCGCTCCCTCGGTTCCATGGTGTTGCCAAACAACATTCACCAATGGAATTGTCTTGTTTCTCAGAACCTGCTCCTTCCGGTCTTCGATCCTCACCGGACGTTCCACGTACGATACTCTTTCATCCACTTCAATTTCCTCAAAGCTCGAGACGTGAGCTGGATCCGGCTCGTACTTCCTTAACATAGATACATGGAATACGTCATGTACCTGAGCAAGTCTCGGTGGCAACGCGAGACGATAAGCCAGATTTCCAATCCGCTCTAAGATCTCGAACGGCCCTACATACCTCGGGCTTAACTTTCCTTTCTTGCAGAAATGGGATGTCCCTCTCATAGGCGACACCTTCAAAAAGACATGATCACCGACTTGAAACTCCAATGGTCTGCGTCGCTTGTCAGCATAACTCTTCTGACGGCTCTAAGCTGTCCTCAGTCGTTCTCTGATGATTTTCACTATATCCAAAGACTGCTGTACTAACTCGGGACCAGTGATTTTCCTCTCACCTACTTCGTCCCAACAGACTGGTGTCCTACAAGGCCTGCCATACAATGCTTCGAAAGGCGCCATCTTAATACTTTGCTGATAGCTATTGTTGTAGGCAAATTCGACTAAATGAAGCCGTCCTTCCCAGTTGCCTTTGAAATCCAATACACATGCCCGCAACATGTCCTCAAGCATCTGAATTGTCCTTTCAGACTGGCCATCCGTCTGCCGATGATAAGCCGTACTGAATTGCAGCTTCATTCCCAACGCAGTCTGCAAGCTTTTCCAAAAGGTAGACGTGAACCTGGGATCACGATCCGACGTGATCGTCACTGGCACACCATGTAGACGTACATACAAATCTACCAAAATGTCCAAAGCGAAGTCCTTTCTCATTGGGATGAAATGTGCTAACTTCGTCAATCTGTCTACTATGACCCAAATTGAATCATTGCCTCTTTGGCTCCTCGGAAAACTCTTCACGAAATCCATTGCGATGTGTTCCCACTTCCACTCCGGAATCTCGAGCCGCTGTAACAACCGTCCAGGCTTACAATGCTGCGCTTTAACCTGCTGGCACGTCAGACACCTCGCCACATGCTTGGCTATGTCCGTCTTCATGCCACTCCACCAATAATACTGTCTCATATTCTGGTACATCTTCGTACTACCCGGATGAACACTGTAGCTGCTACAATGTGCTTCCGATAAGATTTCTTCCTTAAGACTCTCATCAGCCGACACACACAAACGTCCTCTGAACTTTAAAATTTCATCACCAGTTACCTGAAAATCTTCTTTCCTCTTCTCTGAGCCCTCTTTAAGGACTTTCTAAATGGCAGGATCCGTCGATTGCAATATCTTAATCCTCGCTTGCACCTCCGGCTCAATCCTCAATGTAGCCATCAAACTCGACAGACGGCCTACTTCCAACTTAAACTCTGAATCTCGCACCTCCTCCAGAAGACGCCACTCCCGGACCATCAACTGGGCAATTGCTGACTTCCGACTCAGCGCATCAGCAACTTTGTTAGCCTTTCCCAGATGGTACAAGATCTCGCAGTCGTAATCCTTGAGAAGTTCCATACAACGGCGCTGTCTCATGTTCAACTCCTTCTGAGAGAATAGATACTTCAAACTTTGATGATCGGTGTAGACTTGGAATCTTTCTCCTACCAGGTAGTGTCTCCAGATCTTAAGGGCAAACACAATCGCTGCTAACTCCAACTCGTGCGGTCTCAACTGACGAGAAGCGTATGCAACTACCCTCCCATGTTGCATAAGCACACAGCCTAGTCCCTTGAAGGAAGCATCGCTGTATATCTCATATCCTCCAGGACCAGACGGTATTGTCAAAATAGGAGCCGTAGTTAGCTTCTGCTTAAGCTCTTGAAAACTACGCTCACACTTGTCTGTCCACTCAAATCTCTCGTCCTTCTTCAGCAAACGTGTCAACGGCAAAGCTATCGCGGAGAACCTTTCCATGAAACGTCTATAGTAGCCTGCTAAACCTAAGAAGCTCCGAACTTCTGTCGCTGATGTCGGTCTCGGCCAATCCATGACTGCTTCAATCTTGGTTGGGTCTACTGATATCCCTTCTCCAGAAATTATATGACCAAGGAAGGCTACGCGAGCTAGCCAAAACTCGCATTTGCTAAACTTAGCAAACAACTGGTGTTTCCAAAGAGTCTCTAACACTGTCCTCAGGTGTTGCTCATGTTCCTCGAGGCTCTTAGAGTACACCAAAAATCGTCAATGAACACTATGACGAATTTGTCCAAATACTCACTGAATACCCTATTCATCAAGTCCATGAAAGCAGCTGGAGCATTTGTTAGACCAAACGGCATCACTGTGAATTCATAGTGACCATAGCGCGTCCTAAACGCTGTCTTCGGTACATCCCCCCTTTTTATCCTTAGCTGGTGGTATCCCGTCCGTAGGTCGATCTTGGAGAACACCGAAGCTCCTTGAAGTCGGTCAAACAAGTCGTCAATCCTTGGCAACGGATACTTGTTCTTGACTGTCACCTGGTTGAGTTGACGGTAGTCGATACACGGACGAAGTGATCCATCCTTCTTCCTCACAAACAAAATGGGCACTCCCCATGGAGATGCACTTGGACGAATATACCCTTTATCCAACAACTCCTGCATCTGTACCTTCAGTTCCTTGAGTTCCGACAACGCCATCCGATACGGTGCTTTTGAGATTGGCTCCGTACCAGGGGCTAACTCAACCACGAACTCTATTTCCCTTTCCGGAGGCAATCCAGGTAATTCCTTCGGAAAAACATCAGGTAACTCCCTTACTATAGCAATATCCTCCAGCCTTAACTCATCAACCAACACATCTACAACAGACGCCAAATAACCTTGGCAACCACCATCCAACAACCGAGTCGCTTCCAGCGACGAAACTAAGGGGATCGAGGTTCCTCCTCGATTTCCAACAAACTTGAAACTAACCCCATTCAATGAGTTAAACAGGATAGTCGTACTATGACAATCCAAAACAGCTCTTTGCTCGGTGAGCCAGTTCATACCAACAATCAAATCGAAATCAAACATAGCTAGCACAATCAGATTTATTCTTCCCTCATGACCATCTACAACCAGCCTACAATCAAGACATCCTACTGCAGCCATAACATTATTCTTAAGCGATGTAGATATCCTAACAATTGATTTCAACATCTTTGTACTCATATCAGCTAGCTTAACAAACTGAGTAGCAATAAAGGAGTGTGAAGCTCCTGAATCAAACAATGCATAAGCTACTTGGTTATGCAATAAGACCGTACCTGAAATGGTCGGCGAGTCCTTCGCCTCTTCCCGGGTGACAGCATACACCCTTCCTTGCACTAGCGGTCGGTTCTGAAAGTTCTGCGGAATAATCCCTCGCATCTGACCTCCCTGCTGCAACTGTCCTCCCATCTGCCTATGAGGACAATCTTTGACTTGGTGGCCATGCTTGCCACAACCAAAACATGCACCTGACCTCCTTGGGCACGGGCCAGACCCATGCTTCTGCCTGCAAATCGGGCACACGACGTCAGGGCGAAACGACGGCTTCCCGACAAAGTTCCTCCTGTTAGGCGGGATGGGATTCCTATTACCCATCATCGGTCCTTTACCGAACCTTCGGTTATCCCTCACAACAGGAGCGAACCGCGATCCAGATGCGATTGCCCTTTCAGCAATGTCCCTTTTCTACCAGCTGAGCTTTCGCATACAACTCATTGTAGTTCCTCAGGTTGAACGGCACTAACACACTCTTGATCTCCAGCTTCAACCCATCTCTGAACCTCCTTGCCCTATCTTCAGGGTTCTCCACCATCCTCGGTGCATACTTGGACAGCTCGGCAAACTTTGCCTCATATTGGTCCACCGATGACTGATTCTAACGAAGATGCAGAAATTCATCCATCTTCTGCTCTCGCGCGCAATCCGAGAAGTACTTGCTATTGAAGGCTTCCGCGAAGGCACCCCACTCCGGGATCGCACCTCTGGGAAACACACTTCCTTGCGTGGCCTTCCACCACGAGCTAGCGTTACCCTGCAGTTGGTAGACAGCCAGCGTTACCTTCTCTTCCTCGGAACATCCTAATAAGGCAAAAGCCTTTTCCAAATCCTCCATCCATGAGGTGGCAGCTTCCGGGTCACCAGTTCCATAAAACCTCGCGGCTTAAGCTTCATAAACTGCTCCACCAATCTGTGAGTCTGCCGCCTGCGGATCACGTTTTCAGCTAACGGACCCTCCTATGGAATGACAGCTGCAGCTTGGTTTCTCATTCGCTGCCCCATCAGGTTACCCATGGTTTCCAACGCTTGCAGGATCCCGTCCACTCTAGCATATGCATGCACTGCCCCTTCTCTGGGCATTTCCGGTTCGCCCACTCTACCCATTCTGGGTCTTCCTCGGGCGGCCCTTCCTCTGCCTCTGCGAGCTACTAGAACGCGGTTCTCAACCGCTTCCAGAACAACTGGAGCTACCCTTTCCGTGGGTATTCCTGGAACACGATCCCTCTCCATATCGGGATCCACCTGAGTTGCCCTACCTCGGGGCACTCTCTGGCTACGGTTGCTCATCTTGCAAGACCGTAACGACTCCTGCTCGCCCAAAGCAACACGTAATGAGAACTCAGGTTTACTACTAAACAGCAATCAAACAACAATCACAAGCATAGGGTTTCAATCCTATTGACTATCCCAAACCCAGCGCACCTTATAACTCCACAAATCATGCTCTGATACCAAAACAGGGATGTCACATCCCGAACTCCGGGCGCGCGACCATCCCTTCCAAACGTCAGGTCAAAGGATGATGTCCCAGGCAGATCATCGACCCATTTCTTTTATCTTATAATTAGGCACATGCGGAAGCGAATAACAACCTCGGACAACAAGCAACATGGATAGACAAATAGGAAAGACAACAAACAACAACAAACCCTTTTATTTATATGCTTGATTAGTTCACAATACAAACATAATTTACACAAGTCCTTCTTGGACCGATCCCCTTAGACCCACAAAAAGATACAGGGTCGGGTCGCGGTGCACTACAGCCGATACACTATTCCTACATTACCGACTATAAACAAACGGCCTCCAAAGCTCCTCCACAGCTCCACCTGCATCCCGGGCCTAACATGGCGCACGGCCATCACGAAAACCTGAAAGGCGATCAGCCAAGTGCATGAGATATGAATCTCAGCGGGTCAACGCCTAAGTCCGATTAGGACGTTGATCACAGCTTAACCAATCTAGCGAACTAATCGCAACATCCAGAACAACAACCACATGCAACGTACCTCGTCTTGAGCCATACGACAGATACGACATGATAAGGAATAAACAATGCATCAACCAATCATCCAGAACACTCAGCAATACTCATGCACTATGCAACAAACGCGTTCCGGTCAGTCGGCCAAGAGATACCCCACTCTCGCCAAAGCATAGCCTCGCTGCTAGTACTCTTCCGGATTAACCGGGCGTCGTCCCACAACATTAACGGCGACGGCATCCGATGGCTCCCTCAAATTCCTTAAGGCGAGCACACCAGGAATAATTCCAGGAGGGACTACAGACCAACACAAGTTGCGACCGACATCTCATCAGCCGTGTTATCCGGACGGTCCGTCGCCGGCACGGACTGACAGGCAACCAATAAGCCGTGGAATCCCGGACGATACGTCGCCGGCACACAAACTCATTAGGCGGCGACCCATGCCAACAAGGGTATCGCCTGTGCCCCCAGTTACGTTAGGGTGACACGGTGAAACTACTGCGTGACCTCGCGCTTAAAACCGACTCTCAAGCCAAATCTCATTTTGATGCTCAAACCTGACCCACAGCCAATTTCATGCTCAAACTTGGCCCACGGCCATTTTCATGCTCAAACCTTTCCCACGGCCATTTTCACACTCAAACCTGCCCCACGGCCATTTTCACACTCAAAATCACAATTGGTCACGCGAATATTCAATTTCCATTTAACATGGCATTTCGATCCTAGTGTGATCATTCAGCAATTTAATGCGCAATCAACACTCAGTCCGATCCACGATCGGACGCTACAAACTAGGCACAACAACATGCAATTAACCATGGTAACTATTCCACCTAACCATGGTTAATTCAACTAACCACGGCAGTTAAATAATCTACCACAGTAACTATTTAATTTAACTATGGTAACTAATTAATCTAACCACAGTTAACTATCTATTAACTGTGGTAACTATTTAATCTAATTACGGTAACTAATTAATGAACCTACTAAGTGCAATTAACGGCCTAATCAGGGATTAGGGGTTAACTCACTAATTAACTGGCGGCGACCGGCGAAGGGCGGCGGCGAATTTTCCGGCGACGCTCTTACGGACTCTCCTCGTCAATCCGGACGCAACCACGGTGTCGGATTTCCAAAACGACACCCGGACGATGACGAACGGCTGCTGGACAGCTGCTGTACGACGGCCAAACGACGACAACGGAGGTCAACGAGCGGCCGGCAAGCTCGGCGGAACTTCGGCCAAGGTCCGGCGGCTCCTCGGCGGCTCCGGTGAAGCTCGGCGGACGACGGCGAGGCTCGGCGATGCTTGGACAACAGCTGCACAGAGGCGGCAGCAGCTGCACAAAGGCGGCAGCAGCTGCGGCTGGGGCGGCACGGCGACGGCGCGGCAAGGCACGAGCGGCGGCGGCACGGCGGGAGCGGCGGTCCGGCGGCTCGAAGAAGAAGATGAAGCGGTGAAGAAGATGGTGGAACGTGAGCAGCAAAAGGAAAATGGTGGCTACCGTGCGTGAGGGAAAAGGCAAGAAGGAAGAGAGAGAAAGGGAAGAGAGAGAGAGAGGAGAGAGAAATGGTCTTGAGGGGTATTTTGGTCTTTTCATGAGTCAAATGGCAATTTGGTAATATCCAAGGGGTCAAAAAGGTGATTTGACTTTGTCATTTAAGAGGCAGGGCCCACGGTCATTCGGTATTAATTGTTTCTAGCGTATATGAATAATATCTGAGGGTATTTCGGTAATCTGACGATTTAGGACTGGTTCAGAATATTTGGTTCAGGGTCGGCTCGGGCGCGAAGGAATACGGCGAAGACTAATTACGGCGCGACTAATCTAATCGAGCTACAATTAACTACGCTTCGATCGACGACTAACAACCTTCAGATTAAACGATTCCGCGTCCGACAAACGTTACTCAATTCCAACAGTTCAATATTATTCACATAATAGGCCTTGAAATTCTGGGACGTCACACTTTTCACGTTGATTGTGTTAAGAAAAAACACCTTCCATAGTTGGTGGAGATAAGAAATCAACCACTCAAGGTACTTTCGATTGACAGGAAGTGACATCCCAAAATTCGGACGTTTATAAGGTAAATGATATTGGATTTTCAAGGTTTAAGAGACAATAGTTGAACGTTTATTTATCGAGCTAAAAAGGGGATTGGAAATCCTAAGGCATTGGAAAAGGGAAATAGAGTAGAATTATGCGAACCGATTTAATCGAGCCGTCGAATAGAAGCATTGAGACCATTTGCGCCAGAGCCTAGTCTTGGCCGAACCTTAGAAGTGAATTTACCGTTTTGCCTCTAAAGGTAAATTTACGGTTTTGCCCTTTTCCTTGAAATGACCATTTTGCCCCTTTGCAAAATCACCATTTTGCCCTTAATACCAAATGACCAAAATACCCTCAACCTTTATACCAAATGACTAACCTACCCCTTGTTTTGAAATGACCAAATTGCCTCTGGATATTATTCATAAAAGAAGAAAAGCATTTATGAGTATTTATGGCATTGGGCCCCACTTTTATCTCTATTCTCTTTCTTCCTCCCTTTTTGGCCGTGAAACACCCCCCCTCTCCTTCTTCCTCTCTTCTTCTTCTTCCCCTTTTTCCTTTGGCCGTGGACCTCCATTTTTGGCCGCCCAAGCTTTTCCGAACTGCCGCGCCATTCGTCGAGCCTCACCTTGAGCCGAGCCACCCCACCGTCACCCGAACCACCGACCTCCGAACCGAACCGCGGCCGCGAACACCCAACCCAAGAGCCTGTTATTCTCGGATTTCTATGCGCGCCCGAGAAGAAATCGCTCGTTTGAGCTCGTTCGGAGGGCGAATCGAGCTCCGTTTTCTCCTACGCGACCATAAGATTGAGGGCTACTTGGATATGACGGCTGATCGCTGAAGAAACTGTTGGATTTTCGACGATTTGAGCTGCACAGTGGCTGGTCAATGGAGACCCGCCATCCGTCGTCGTCCTGTGTCGTTTTTGGAGCTAGCCACGCATAGCCCTCACCACCGTTGTTGCGCCCTTGTCTTCGGATTCGTCATCAAGTGAGTTTTTCGCCCTAATCTCTCAATTAGTAGGTTAAACTTGATTAGGATGTGATTAGATTAAATTAAGTATGTTTAGTGCTAATTAAGTAAGGATTAGCTGATAAGGTATCATGTTTATGCGATAAGCTGTCATGGTTTTTCCGATAAACTATCATGGTTTGAGCAATAAGCTATCGTGGTTTGGACGATAAGCTAGCGTGGTTTGAACGATAGGCTATCGAGGTTTGGACGATAAGCTAGCGTGGTTTGAACGATAGGCTATCGAGGTTTGGACGATAAGCTATCGTGATTTGAAGTGATAAGCTATCACTATATAGGTGATAAGCTATCACTAATAGATGATAAGCTATCACTAATAGATTATAAGCTATCGCTATTTAGGCGATAAGCTATCGTTTTATTATATATTTAATATTTTCTTATTAAATAATTAGATTTTTGGAAATTAAATATTAATGCTTTATTAATATTTTCGGGTAGTACTAATATTAATTCATGTTATTTTATGCTCGAATTTATAATGCTGACATTGAGAATTGCAGTATTAATTGAATTGTATAGCTAAATAAATTGAATGGCTATTTTCGATAAATGAATTGTGTATATGATTCAGTTACTGCATTTTGAGCATGAGAGTTGCATTAGTGTTAGAGTTTCCTGGATAAGCCGGAAGACCCTCTTAGAAAGACGACATGCCCTCGATCGGCCATAATTGATTGAAAGGATAACTGCTCGGTTAAGCCGAAAGACCCTTGTAGAAAGACGAGCGTGCCATCGATCGGCCATAATTGATCGAATGAGTAATACCTGGTTAAGCCAGAAGACCACCGTAGAAATACGGGTGTGCCCTCGATCGGCCGTAATTGATCGAATGAATAATGCCCGGTTGAGCCGAAAGACCCCCGCGTGAGTACGGGCGTGCCTTCGATCGGTCGTAATTGATCGAATGGATAACTGTCTGGTTTATCCAGAAGACCCCCGTATGAGGACGGGCGTACCTGAGTGGCCGTGATATTTAGAAAACACTTGAGTGCACTGTGCATGAGGTTGTTGACAAGTGTTCTGATTGTGTTGTTTACTTGTTGCATTATGTTGCATATGGTGGTTTATAACGTGTCGGCCGTGGGCCAAGGCGAGGTAAGGTTGCCCATAATTATGTGATGGCATGCTTGTGCGTACTGTATTGCATTGCAGGTATTAGGTGCATCCGAGATGAGTTGACCTCTTAATTGAGGCTTAGGTCGTTAACTCGCTGAGATTTATCTCATTCGTTGTTGTTAACCGTTTTTAGGACCTAAGGTAAGTGGAGGATCCGGCCTCCGATCCGGACGAGGATCCTGAGACCCCTGCCGACTACTAGTGTTGAGTGGAGGATGTGGACGTGGACCTTTTTGGAGTAGTTTTTGAGAGTAGCGTTAACCCCAATCCTGACCCGATATCTTTTTGTTGGTCGTAGGAAGTAGCCCTGAGGTAGGGCTTGTAAATACGTACTTCTCAGGGTTAACAGTAAATTAATAAAATGAGCTTTTGCCGTATGATGATTGTTGGTTTCCTTTCTAGCTATCCCTATTGTTATTTTTGTCTGGAGTTGTAAGTCATTTCCGCATGCTCTTAATCAAAAGATTAAAACGAGAAGAGAGCAAGTAATGAGTAAGCCTTGAGGTAGCGTACTGGGGCGCTACATTTTGGTATTCGAGTGGGTCAGTGGAGTGATAAGGTGTGCTAATGACTGACTTGTTTGGTAGGCACGCACATGTTTAAAACTTACAAGTGCATGTGTTTGTGATTGTTAGGGGATAGACAATAGCTTAGGCTACTTTCTAGTTGAGAAGTTCGTCTATCATTGCTTTCGCTTATTAATTTTCGTGCCTTGAAGCTGTACTATTGTGATCGACAGGTGGATTGGACGATAAGTCGAAATGGTAACGGCTTATCAATAGGCTTGAACTATGAAGTTTGATGGTTAGCCGGTATTACGGATTGTGGATATGGAATTGTGATAGACTTCTATCTGTGGATCTTAAGCATGAACCTGTGTTTGATATTGGTGGTTTTAGATATTGATTTTCATCGAAAGGCCCTGAATGATAAAATGAGGTTCGCACAGAAGCGAACAGTGATTACGGACGAAGAGCCAGTTTGATTGAAAGACTTCGATTTTGAATGAACGGCGATCAAGAAAGGGGTTATATAGTTTGATACTAATATTTCTAGTCTTTGATGTGAAGGTCGCCTGTGATATTAGAATAGTCGGTTTAAGGTAAGGAACTGACGTGGTATGAGTTTGAGAGTTATTCGTGCATTGCACGTGTTTCCTGCAAAGAGAGAGGAATGAGAAGTTGAGAGACAACCGGATAATTGAGGTTTCATGATTAGTTGTGTGTTTCTAATAATTCAAAGTCGAAAATGAAGAATCTCGAAAGACTCATGACAGCGGATGGTGGTAGAAACAAGGCAAGTTCGAGAGTAGCAACGACGATTTCGCGGTGGTCTTCGTACGTAGGAATTGAAGGCGAGTAAAGTTTCTAGCTCTTCAATTGTTGGCTGTCAATTCTAGTTGAATGTCCTGTGTTTATGCTAGAAGAAGTACTTCTGAAGTTGGGTTAGGAAAATTGGTGGACTGATCGTCGGAATTGAATGACGAGATGAAGTAGTCGAGTGAGAAAGGTTTCGTCTTAAACTTGAGGTTCGTTGGAGAGCCTAGCATGTTGCTTTTGGAGATGCAATTGAGATCATTTAGGACTGAATTAGTGAGATTTGCAGACTAATTGTGAGGGTAGACGACCGTGCGCAACTCTAAGCGCCGGTGAGGTGGACAGGTGAGGGACCCCTGAGATGATTCGCTAGTAGTAATTATGACCTAGATTATGGGTCTTCGAGTTTATCTTATGGAGATTTTGGTTTTCCTTCAAAGTTTACATTTTTCCTAAGATTGTCTTCGATTTGGATTGTTATGTTCTGTTCTGCTTAGTGTTGAGAGAAAGATGGGTGCCTTTCTATTCTTTATTCATATTCTTTCTGATTTGGAGCTCCTAATGTTTTGGTGCAACTTTGCTTGTCGATGATCTGTGGGACGAAAGAGAATTTCTCATGATGTTTCGTGTCCTGTACTTCTTTCTTCGTGAACAGTTACTGGAGCTGCTATTGACTTTCTCCCTATTTGCATTCTGCTGATCTTTGTGTCTTGTGGTTATAGTTTGGTGATCAACGGGTGCATTGGACGGTAAGTTGAAATAGTAATGACTCATCGCTAGGTTTGAATTGCTGAGTTTGGTGATTTGTCTGATGTATCTTATTTGGATCGTGGATTATGAAATCACAATGAAGCGATTGATGTTCGAGGTTTCTAGGAATGAACCCGTGATCACATATTGAGGTTTTAGATATCGATTATCATTGAAAGGCCTGAATACATACATGATGTTTGCTGTGAGGTGAGCAAAGGACATGAATTATATACTTAAACTCATGGATGTACATTGAGGTTTAGTTATTGATTTTGGCCTTCGAGCTAGTTTGACTGAATGAATATGGATTTTGTATGGAAGGCGACCAATAAAGAGTAGCGTAAGCCTATGAGCCTTTGATCTTTCATGTTGATGGTCGCATGATGATTTATAATGTTAAGCCTAAGATAGGGCTTGATGTGAAGCGAGTAATGTGTGAGGAGTAGCGAGGTCGTTCATGCAATGTACAAGTTTGTTGCATTAAAAACGAAAGTTTGAGAACGTGCATGCATAAGCATATCATCTGTTTTGTCGAACTTGATAAACCGTCAGCCTGGTATGGGACGGGATCGACGGGATACCTATAAACCGTAGTGAAGCACGAAATGGGACGTGTGGAACGGGACTCTCTTCGTAAATATATGACTTGGGACAACTATAATGACCAGGTCTAATGAGGGCGGGGAGTGATCGCCGGAGCAAAGAGGCTCAAACAAGGAGCGGCACCTGGCAGGCTTCGAGGATGGCGATGGGGGCAAGAATGACCCAAACCATACATTGAAAGGGATGAGTTTAGGTATCGTGCTAAGTCCGACCTGTTTACGAAATCTAAAGATGATTTTCGAGTTTTCTGATTTTCCTAGTGAAAGGGTTTCGAACTAAACTATTTACGACATCCGTAATGTTGTCCTGAGTTTGAACGGAATGAGTTTTGTGGTGACATACATAACATTGCATTTCGGACGATGAATAGTGACGAGCAGATGAGATGCCATGGATATGGGAATGCCTGAATACCTTGTGGATGTTGGTGAAAGTCGAGCGTTTCTTTTGGATTTGGATTTCGAGATTTAAGGGACAATAGTTGGACGTTGATTTATCTAGTTGGGATTAGAAATCCTAAGGCATTGGAAAAGGGAAAATCGAGTAGAATTAAGCGAGCCGGTTTAATCGAGCCGTCGAATCGAAGCATCAAGACCATTCGCGCCCGAGCCTAGTCCTGGCCGAACCTTAGAAGTGAATTTACCGTTTTGCCCCTAAAGATAAATTTACAGTTTTGCCATTTTCCTTGAAATGACCATTTTGCCCCTTTGCAAAATTACCATTTTTCCCTTGATACCAAATGACCAAAATACTCACAACCTTTATACCAAATGACTAACCTACCCCCTTGTTGTGAAATGACCAAATTGCCCCTAGATTCTATTCATAAAAGACGAAAAGCATTTATGAGCATTTATGGCCTTGGGCTCCACTTTTCTCTCTCTTCTATTTCTTCTCGCCTTTTTGGCCGTGAACCCCCCCCCCCCTCTCTCCTTCTTCCTCTCTTCTTCTTCTTCCCTTTTTTCCTTTGGCCATGGACCTCCATTTTTGGCCACCCAAGCTTCGCCGAACCGCCTCGCCGTTTACCGAGCCCCGCTGTGAGCCGAGCCACCCCACCGTCACCCAAACCGCCGCCGCAAACACCTAACCCGAGAGCCCATCATTCTCGGATTTCTGTGTGCGCCCGTGAAGAAATCCTTCATTTGAGCTTGTCCGGAGGGCGAATCGAGCTCCGTTTTCTCCTACGCGACCATAATATTGAGTGCTACTTGGATCGGAGGGCTGATCACTGAAGAAACCGTTAGATTTTCGCGGATTTGAGCTGCACAGTGGCTGGTCAGTGGAGACCCGCCGTCCGTCATCGTCCCGTGTCGTTTTTGGAGCTAGCCAGTCGTAGCCCTCACCACCGTCGTAGCACCCATGTCTTCAGATTTTTCGTCGAGTGAGTTTTCTCCCTAATCCCTCAATTAGTAGGTTAAACTTGATTAGGATGTGATTAGATTAAATTAAATATGGTTAGTGCTAATTAAGTAAGGATTAGTGGATAAGATATCATGTTTATGCGATAAGCTATCATGATTTTTGCGATAAGCTATCGTGGTTTGGGTGATAAGCTATCGTGGTTGGAACGATAGGCGATCATGGTTTGGACGATAAGCTATCGTGGTTTGAACGGTAGGCTATCGAGGTTTGGACAATAAGCTATCGTGATTTGAAGTGATAAGATATCACTAAATAGGTGATAAGCTATCACTAATAGATGATAAGTTATCGCTATTTAGGCGATAAGCTATCGGTTTATTATATATTTAATATTTTCTTATTAAATAATTAGATTTTTGGAAATTAAATATTAATGCTTTATTAATATTTTCGGGTAGTCCTAATATTAATTCGTGTTAGTTTATGCTCGAATTTATAATGCCGACATTGAGAATTGCAGTATTAATTGAATTGTATAGCTAAATAAATTGAATGGCTATTTTCGATAAATGAATGGTGCATGTGATTCGGTTACTGCATTTTGAGCATGAGAGTTGCATTAGTGTGAGAGTTGCCCGGATAAGCCGGAAGTCCCTCGTAGAAAGATGGGCGTGCCCTCGATCAGCCATAATTGATCGAAAGGATAACTGTCTGGATAAGTCGGAAGACCCCCGTAGAAAGAAAGGCGTGCCATCGATCGGCCGTAATTCATCGAATGAGTAATACTTGGTTAAGCCAGAAGACCACCGTAGAAAGACCGGTGTGCCCTCGATCAGCCGTAATTGATCGAATGAATAATACCCGATTGAGCAGGAAGACCCCCGCGTGAGTACGGGCGTGCCCTCAATCGGCCGTAATTGATAGAATAGATAACTGTCTGGTTGATCCAGAAGACCCCCGTATGAGGGCGGGCATGCCTAAGTGGCCGTGATATTTAGAACACACTTGAGTGCACTATGCATGAGGTTGTTGACAAGTGTTTTGATTTTGTTGTTTACTCATTGCATTATGTTGCATATGGTGGTTTATAACGTGTCGGCCGTGGGCTAAGGCGAGGTAAGGTTGCCTATAATTGTGTGATGGCATGCTGGTGCGTACTGTACTGCATTGCAGGTATTAGGTGCATCCGAGATGAGTTGACCTCCTAATTGAGGCTTAGGTCGTTAACTCGCTGAAATTTATCTCATTCGTTGTTGTTAACCGTTAATAGGACCTAAGGCAAGTAGAGGATCCGGCCTCCGATCCGGACGAGAACCTTGAGACCCCTGCCGACTACTAGTGCTGAGTGGAGGACATGGACGTGGACGTGGACGTGGACCTTTTTGGAGTAGTTTTTTGGATTAGCATTAACCTCAATCCTGACCCGGTATCTTTTCGTTGGTCGTAGGAAGTAGCCCTGAGGTAGGGTTTGTAAATACGTACTTCCCAGGGTTAACAGTAAATTAATAAAATGAGTTTTTGCCGTATGATGATTGTTGGTTTCCTTTCTAGCTATCCCTGTTGTTATATTTGTCTGGGGTTGTAAGTCGTTTCCACATGCGCTTAATCGAAAGATTAAAACGAGAAGAGAGCAAGTAATGAGTAAGTTTTGAGGTAGCGTATTGGGCCGCTACCCAGGAAATTTACCCAATAAATTCTAAACCCATTACACGGATGCTAATTCAGTTCTAAACATTCCATTTTTGCTTATATAGAGTTAAAATTTTACATGAGATTTCAATGTAATCATTCCAACCGAAATCGCTGACATGACCTTCTAGTCATTGCCGGCCCTCTTATGTAATACACCGCCAACAATAGCGATTTTTGGCGAAATTTGGCTGGAAGTACTGCACTAGAATTTTGTGCAATGGTTGGAGACTAAATTAGAAAAATTAGAAAGTTTATACTGTGGTTAATCACCTAGAAGAACCCACAATTCAAACATGCCTATGAGCACGCAAAAACAATATCAAACTCAGAATCAATCGTGAAATAGAAATTGGCTCGCAGACGCCATGCCTCATGCAGAATTTCAAACTCAAAAAGCAAAAAATCTAAAAATGGAAGAAGAAGACGAGCGATATTGAAGAGGACCTGCTTGAGTAGAGCGACGGATTGGTGAAAACCGGAGGTGGAGAGATCATGCAGTTGAGGTTGGGAGACTTTGGTGATCTCAAAAACGTCATTTGCGCTCTGCTTTAATTTCAGATTTAACTTTAGTTATTTAGGGTTTCTTTAATGCGATTGGAACCAAAGCCAACCGTCAAGGTACCCATTTCTTTGCTTACTAACCAAACTGGAGTAAAAATCGAACCGAAAATACCCGAATATTTCGGTTCGGATTCATTCGGTTCGAGCCGGATCGAGTAATATCAACACCCTTTCATTCAGGTACATTTCTATTTTCTATGACGCTTTCATGAAAATGTTCCGTTTCAAGATTCGAATTTTACGTTGAATGATGATAAGTTGATGAGATTATTCTGACAACATATCGTTTCTTCAGCATGTACACATCATTTTTCCGACAGAACAGATACTATCATAGCATAAATAGAGATGATGAACATGTTAATACTAACAATTAAGACAAAAAAGGTCAATCCGCACTAAAAATCTTGCAGAACCCCGGTCACAAAATCAGAACATATTCCTTCATATACTTTCTCTAAAGGAAATTCAATGGCATCCACTTGAGCACGATCTCTCTTACTTCTCACCGAGGAAGACATCAGTGAGAACCGTCTTGGAGTAAAGTGAAGCCCTCAGCAACTTTATAACCTTCAAAGTTACAAACCAAATAATGAAAAGAACAGTTGATCTCTAAATGATTGTACGAAAGCTAAAATTTGGATTAACCAATATATACACATGATTAGTTGAGAATATTTTTTTGGTACAGAGCCAGTAACTTTTTTTTTTCACACGATCTATATTCATATTTAAGTTATACAGTTTCTTCGAGTTGATTTTCCACATAAATTGTTGAGTTATAAAGTTTGCACTTCTAGAATATAAATAATATCCTAATAGCAAGGAATGGCATGGGCTTACCTCGTCCATTCCCAAGCTGACCACCTTCTCCACAAGATTCTCAATCTCCTTCACGTTGAACTTTTTTAGCAAAGTAATGCTCAAAATAGTCGAAATCGGCTTCACCTCCAGATCGTCCATCACCATGTACGTCACCACCCCTTGCACAAAACCTCCCTTATCGTCCAATTCAGCAGCTGATGCCGCAGAAGCCAACGTGTTACCCGCAGGTGATTTGACAAGAGTGAATCTGTAGTTCATGGAATTTGTGCAATAAGGACATATTGCAGAAGTGTCCTCAGCCACATAGTTCGCACAGCAAATGGACGAACGGGGAAGAGCACCTGTAGTATCTTTTGGGTGTCGAAGTCTCAATCAATAGAAATGGGATTTCGGAGAGAAAGGCGGGTGCTTTGGGATTCAAGAGCATGTCTTTCTTGGAAGATGTGACGTACACATCATCTAGCTTCTCGAAGCTTCTGTAGAGATTGCCTAAACTGCCCACCATCCCTGTTTTCTCAAGGAGCCTGTTCACTGTTCCGACTGGCAACGCAAGGATGTGAAAGAGAAAACCGACAAAGTCCTTCCCACCTCCGGCAAATAGCACCGTCCGGTTGCTCTTGTCCACGAGAAGCTTCAAGTTCACTCTTCCTGTCGCCATTCTTTTAGGTCACTGTATGGAGAGAGGAAGCTGAGACTTATGCAATGCTCCTTGCGATTAGATCCAGTGGAGATTTGGTCGATTGTCATATATGCAGTGGTGGCATTTATACAGGGCCAAATTGTTGAGAAACGTCTGATAAAGGAAAAGGGCAGGAGCAAATGAAGAGTCAAGGGCCGCTTATCGGTCGTTATCTTCTCGGAGAGATAGACGTGGTTAGTCACAATGAATACTGGTCAAATACATGAATGAATCCAACATATGTTCATGCATGTTCAGATATTGTGGCTTACTGTCTTCTAGTAAGTAGTAACAAATGAGGAGTCATTGCAAGTCTAATTATCTCCGAGTTAACGAGATTGCTCTACTGTCGGAGGAGGAAGACCAGCAAGAGAGGTTATTGCATACCCGCAAGTGAATTTCTACGTTAACTAAGGTTACAAAAATAAATGAACGAAGAGTATTCTTATCGTCCACAAAAATGTTTAGACATAAATTTTTATAGGTAATGAAAAAAAAAATTATTGGCTAATTATTTCAGACTGTACAAGCAATTATTTTATCGAAAAATATTTTTCAAATCATTCATTTTTTTCAAAACAAATAGAGCATAAATTGGTGCAATGTCTCTTTTATAAATGGGAACTACTAGATTTGAGATAGAATTAGAGTACATGCACCTCGCCAATCGGGTCAGAACAAGAACAGAATCCTAAGGGTGGCAAAATGTACAACAGCAACATAGACAAGTGAGTCATGTACACATGGCAAAAACAAAATGGTGGGCTGCATTATCTTACAAAATAAATGATTTCGTAAAATAATTGACATCAGGTAATAGAATAATTAGGAATATGTGCACTGAAAATCCTAAAACTTATCATGAAAGTGCAATTGAGTTCTAAAACTTGTCAATTTGAAACAATCGAGTCCTTCTGTTAACTTCGTCGAATTTGGCTAACGAAAAATGCTAATGTGGCTTTTTCTATATTTTCTCTCTCATATGTGGCGATAACGTGGCTAAAACGTCGTTTTGGTCCGAATCAAATTTTAATATAATTTTATTTAAATTAATATTAAAAAATCAGCTAAATTTTTCAAATATATATATATATATATAACCAGCGGCGAGGGGCAACGTCGCCTCCTTATCATCATCGCTCTCCAAATTTAATTCTTTGCACGCATGCTGCCGCTCTCGTTGTAGTAGGAACATAGACTTTTATAAATAAATAAAAGAGAGGAGAAAAATAAAAGAATTGAAGAAATAGAGGATTGAGCATGCTCTAAGTCAAGCTGAAGCATATATAATCTGCAAAATTTGGCCACTACTGCCTTCTTCTTCTTTTTTGGCGTGGATAAGCAACATATAATTTCTGACTAAGGCAGCAAAAACCCAATGAGTTTTCAAGCTATCTTAACATTTAGAATTGACCAGCCGGCTATATGTGGGCTCAAAAGGACCACCTTATGATTAACAAAGAATTCATTAAAGAATTCATTTATTTTTGTAAGGAGATGCAAGATCACTTTAAAGAAAATATTTTTCAAGTCATTCATGTTTCGTAGAAAGAACTCGCTGTTAGTGGAGCTATGAAGGCAACCACTCAGAGTAATTTTGATTAGAATAGCGAGCTTCGAGATTTATCCATGTATAACATCTCAAGGATTGTGGATCACCCCCATGTTGTTCGGACGCATGACTTGATACATTCTGTGGATCTTCGCGACGGTGTTATTGAGGTTATCTCCTCTCGGTGTTCATGAAACATCACTCTTCCATCAGAAGCGAGGGATGTGTAGAAATGAATTTGGAAGTTTCAGTTTTTTATTGCCACAAAGTCATCTTATTACCATCTTAAGATTAACTACTATTATGTCAAATTTTTCCTAAGACCTTTTAAACATCTTTCTTATGCGCGATAGTTGTCATACTCTTATGTAAAGGTTTTCTTTCGTATATTAACGTTCTTGAGTGATTTGAGCTCTTCAAAAGCAAGAACAATGATCTATTCAAATATTGTGTATATCATCAAGCCAATCAAATGGTGTTCGAGTACTGTGAAATTTTAGTCTTTGTGCATATTAAAACTATATGATTTAAGAAAATTTCTCTATTAGTTAAGAAAATCTTATAAGAATAGCTGCTACATATGATACATTAATAGCTTATCAGCATTCATATTGAGAGTCGCATGTAGTACCACTACACATGTATTAGATGGTTTTAGATTAGATGTATGTAAGGGTACAATCGAGTTAAGTCAAGTCGAGCCCACACAATGCCCGGCTCAAGCTTAACTGGACTCCATTTGAAGCTCAAAACCTTACTTGAATCGAGCACTTTTTTGCCCTGCTCAAACTCGAGTCGGTATGAAACTCGACATATTCGAGCTTGACTAAAGACTGACTCGTTTTGTAGTATGTAAAACTCAACAAACTCTACTTTTTTCAAGCTTAAGTCGGCTAGAAATACTTGTACTCGCTATTTTCTTTGTGTTTGAAAACATATTAAAGGGTGAAAGTGTAATTACAAGTAAAAAGTAAAATTGTAAGTACATTTAACTTTACCGGTCACTAAAATAGAAAAGAAACCCACCTGCGCATGACGTAGTTGGTTGAGTCTTTCCTTTCCTCTCAAGAGGTTCAGGGTTCGACTCCCAGCTCCGTTCCGTAATTTAAGTGGGGGGCCTCGGCGGTGGGTTGCTGGGCCAGTCACCCCCGAGGCATAGTCGCCGACTACTGTCCCGATTACCCGTGGGAAAGGGGAGGGGGCCCGATTACCCGAAGGGGAAAGGGCGGGAAAGGCGGAAGCTCGGTCATCAAAAAAAAAAATGAAAAGAAAAGTACAGAAATTAAAATACTTGATTAGGCACGCGAGCCCATCGAGTCAAGTATGTTTAGGCTCAAACTCTGCTTGACAAGCCATTCGAGTCGCTCGAACTTGACTCAAACTCAGAAAAAGGTAATCGAGCCAATCTTGCATAGGCAAGGAGTCGAGTTATTGTCTCTTTCCTCTTTATATCCGAGCTTTGGCAATAGAGCTTCAAGGAGAACTCGGTACTAACCTATCAGGGACATTGTTGAAGTACTTCAACACAATTTTTGTTTTTTTTTTTACGTGTGTCGTGTATAAATGCATATGCTTGAACATTCATTATCGGCCATGAGACATTAATTCTTCAGCACGTTCAAATTATTTCTACAATCAAACCGATGCTATCATAGCGAGGATAAACATTCAATTCTGAAGAAAATACTTAAAAGTCAATCAGCACTAAAAGTTTTGCATAAGACCAGTCTCAAAATCACAACATATCCTTATATAAACTTTCTAAATTCCGAGGACATATAGCGAGAGAAAATGAAATTCTTTGGCATCCACTTGATCTCGATCTCTCTCACTTCTCATCAAGGAAAACATCAGTGAGAACATTCATGGAGTGTAATGATGCCCTCAGCAGCTTTATACCCTTCAAAGTTACAAACCAAATAATTAGAAATCACAGTTGATCAATGATTGTACAAAAGCTAAAACTTGGATTAATCAATATATACCAATACTTAGTTAAGAATTTTCCACGTAAGTTGTTGAGTTATTAAGTTTACACTTCTGAATTATTAATATACCCTAATGGCAAGGAATGGCATGAGCTTACCTCGTCCATTCCCAAGTTGACCACCTTCTCCTCAAGATGCCCAATCTCCTTTACGTTGAACTGATTGAGCAAAGTAATGCTCGAAATAGTCGACATCGGCTTGACCGTCAGATCGTCCATCACCATGTACGTCACCAACCCTTGCACGAAACCACCCTTTCCGTCCGATTCAGCCACTGATGCCACAGCAGCCGTCGGGTTACCAGCCGGCGATTTGACAAAAGTGGATCTTTGGTGCATGGAATTTCGGCAATTAGGACATTGTGCAGAAGGGTCCTCAGCCACATAGGTGGAACAGCTAACGGACGAACGGGAAGAGCACCTGTAGTAGGTTTTGGGCGTTGATTCTGAAGACACAGTCGCAGGCAATAGGGATGGGATTTCAGAGACAAAGGCGGGTGCTTTGGGTTTCAAGAGAATGTCTTTCTTGGAAGATTTCATGTACACATCATTTAGCTTCTCGACGCTGCTGTAGAGATTGCCTAAACTGCCCACCATCCCGATTTTCTCGAGGAGCCTGATCACCATTCCGACCGGCAACGCAAGGATGTGGAAGAGGAAGTCGACAAAGTCCTTCCCACCTTCGGCAAATAGCACCCTCCGGTTGGTCTTGTCCACAAGAAGCTTCAAGTTCACTCTTCCTGTCGCCATTCTTTGGGTCACTGTATGCAGAGAGGAAGCTGTGACTTACGCAATGCTCCTTGCGAGTAGATCCAGTGGAGATTAGGCTCATAGTGCAGTGGCGGTATTTATACATATGAAAGGCCAAATTGTTAAGAAACGTACGGGAAGTGAAAAGGGCAGGAGGAAATGAAGAGTCAAATACATGAATGAATCCAATACAAGTTCATGTACGTTCAGATCTTGTGGCTTACTGTCTTCTAGTGACTAATGAGGAGTCATTGCAGGACTGTAGTTTTGTCCGAGTGAAAAGAAATTGCTATACTGTAGGAGGAGGAACACGAACAAGAAAGATTATTGCATACCCGGAACAGAATTTGCACGGTAACTACATTGGTGTAATCCATCTCTTTTATAAATGGGAACTACTAGATGGAATTAGAGTACATGCAAGTCGTCGATCCCTCTTATCTTTGTCTCCTGGCACCAGAAAGTTGATGGTGTACTCATTGGCCCTCTACGTAACTTTGATGGGCTGCCAGTTTTCAAGACGGGATGACGCCGTAGGATAATGATCAGGCCGTGATAAAGGAGGAGCCTTAGAAGCATAGCAGTAGTAAGGAGTGGTGGGATGGTAGTCATCGGCGTTTCATTCCAAAATTTTGAATGTACATAGTAAATGGAAGGTTATGATGTATTGCAAGATATATGACGCATATATAAAAAACTATGTGTGTTTGTAAAGGCCTTGAAAGCTACTATGTCTACTTACTTGGGTTGCCTTCCCAATACATTTTTGCGTTTCTAGAAACCACAAGAGAAAAAAAAAAAATGTTCGTAGGGTGACGTGCCTGAGACATCACAACGTATTAGATATAAGTGGTATGCTTCTATCGCAAGTCTTCTCCCACACTCGCGAGAAAGTGTTTTAGGGTTTCAACCGAGGTTGTCGCCTCCGCCACTGCCGCTGATGAAACTTTAATTGACCGTACAAAACCATCAATCAGGCGCCCGTGGTTATCTCGACAAACGGCTGCAATGGCCTCTTTGCTCAATCCTTCCAAGCAAGCACCGCATTTGCAAACTTATTAACGCGTCAAAATTACAAACTCTTACTAGCCCAAAAGCTCAAGCTACGCGCGGGTTTCTTTTCTTGACTTGATTTTACGGGACAATTAATTTCCATATAGAATTACTAATTAAAATGATTTAGTACAAAACGAAATAGAAAAAAAAAAACCAAAATTCACCATGAATGTACTTAATTTTGTTCATGTTTTCTCCGTGTTAGATTGCGTTGTCTATTTGCATATTGGATTTCTAATTTCACTATGAGCCTTGTTACTTACTTTTGCAAATTGGATATGTAGTAATTACACGTCTTCAAGTGTTTACGCTTATCTATGCGCATGCTAATTTTTATATATACACGTACATTCATTCTAGACAAAATAGAATCAAATTTATTCATGTGCACGTTGCTGCTACTACATATTGGCTGCAAATCAACTTATAAGGTTCGAACATGATAAGAAGACAATTTCATATTTAAGGTGATGGAAATTTGAAGTTTGTACTATCTAATTTCAAGTGAAACTACGTACAGAATTGCGCTTCCGTATGTTTAGAAATTAACGAACTGGTCGAGCAATGTAAGAAAATAAACAAATGAATTCCTGATGTAGATTGAAATTGTTTGTCTTTATTCTCTCTTGCAGATTCTTAAAAACGTTTGGATGCAGCATACACATGTTGGAATACATGTAACATCCTAAAACATTTCGGAAGAGTAGCTCTCTTCCTAAAATCGGTTTCTTTTTAACTTTCCTTTTGAAAGTTTTAAATTAAAGCTTTGACAACTAAGCAGGAGTTCCGACCCAAAAAAAAAAAAAAAAAAACTAAGCAGGAGAAGACAAATTATTTTAAAAATAAATTTCAACTAAATAAATATATAAAAAATGTAGAAAATGTAGGAAAACATAATTTTGCCCAGGTCTGTGATTTTATTTTTATTTTTATTTTTTTGGTCGGACAGGTATGTGATTTAGAAAATATCGAATTTCATAAGCAAATTGAGTGGAAATTGAAGGTTCATTTTTTATCAAACAAGCCAATGATAGGATTATGGTTATATGATTGATAATCGATCTCCAGGTTTGATTAAATAAAAATTAACGAATAAACAATTTTTGAGTGTTGATCTTAAGATTATGGTTATTTGATGGACATACCAATATAATTTACACATATGTACATATGTATACCGGTCCTCTCTTCCTAATAACTAGGGGTGTACAAAGGGAATAGGAATCGCCTGAACCGCTCGGAACCGGACCGGACTGGCTCAGAACTGGCGGTTCCCATGGGGATGGGTCCGGTTCCCGGTTTCAATTTACTGGAACCGGTGAGTATCGGTCCGGTTCCCTATTCCAGTTATGGAACCGCCCACCTGCCCACTTTCAATGAAAGTGAGTCTTTCTCGCCCTCTTTTTGCTATTTACCCTACAGTCCTAGTTGCATCTGGCAGTCCTCAAAATAAAACACACATCAAGATGCTACCATTTACCCTATAGTCTTTCTCGCCCTCCTCACGGGTGTCTCCGTCGAGATTAACGTGTGAAAATGATAAGCAAGAGAGGAACCAAATGTTCAAATGAGATCATTCATCCTATAATCATAGTATCATTTCGTGTTTGATAAGCAAGACTCTCATGCTCATTTCTTTATTATTCTTACCTTTTCCCTTGCAAAGAAGAACCCGCATAGAAACTAGGTTCAACATGATATTAATTGATGAATGCAAATTTATAGGGATTGGGGACCGACAGACACGGGAACCGGACCGGACCGGCGGTCCGGCTCCCGGTTTCAATTTTTCGGAACCGATGGAGGCTTCCGATTCCACGGTGGGAACTGCCCATCCGGACCATGCTCACCCCTACTAATAAGGCACGAAAAGTTCCATGTCGAGAGATTAAGAAAAGGGATAAGAGAGAGAAATTGGTTTTCTTTCAAACTCAACGATGGCGTCATCTTCCATCTATTCAAATATAGTTGTCAACGATAAGTTCGGTTCGAATTTTCTTAATACCTGAAACGAACCGAAATATTTGGGTATGCGTTCGCTGGAACCTGAACAGCATCTGACCCAAATCAAAAACACCGTTCGGTTTGGGTCCTTGGTTTTCTTTCTTTTCAAAGATTTCAATGACAAATTTCAGCCCTCTTAACTCATTCACTCTCAGGAAGTCTAGCCTCGATGCTTCTCAACGATGATATCTGTGCTTCCATCAACCTTGGGCCTGAACGCCATTGATCAAGCACTGACCATCCATTGTCTCCTTTTTCAGAGATTAATCGCGATTCAACAGCTACCATCGGCAAATCAAAAAAACCGCTTGCTCTGCTCGAAAACCTCATCATTGAACTCACGGCTTATTCTGTGGTTTATCCCGTTGAAGAACCCGCGATCCAAGCATGCCTATAAGCACACGAACAACGATATCGAACTCGGAATCAATCGTGAAATAGAAAACGGCATCGCACTCGCAGACGTCGTGCCTCATGCGGAATTTCAAACTAAAAGCAGTGCACTGTTGAGGAGGACCTGCTTGAGTAGAGCGAAGCGACGGATAGGCGAAAATCGGAGCTGGAGAGATCGATACAGTTGACGTTGGAGATTTTGGAGACCTTGAAGAGGTCATTTGCGCTTTGCTTCTTCCTGTTCCAAACTTTAGTTGTTTAATGCGATCCGAACAGAAGCGAACGGTCAAGGTACCCATTTCTTTGCTTACTAACCAAATTGGAATGAAAATCGAACCGAGAATACACGAAATTTTCCATTCGAATCGATTCAGTTCGAGGGGATCAGATAATATTGACACCCTTGCATCCATTTTTATTTTCTATGACTCTTTCATGGAAAATGCTCCGTTCCAAGTTCCGAAATTTACGTTGAATGATGATAAGTTCACGAGATTATTTAACAATGTATCCTTCCTTCAGCATGTTCACATCATTTTTTCAAAAAACAGATACTGTCATATCATAAATAGAGACTTGTTAGTATATCCAGAATACACTAAAAAGGTCAATTCCGCACAAAAAATCTTGCATAACCCCGGTCACAAAATCAGAACATATCCCTCCATATACTTTCTCTAAATGATTATAGCATCCACTTGATCACGGATCTCCCTCACTTCCACCGAGGAAGACATAAGTAAGAACCTTTTTGGAGTGCAATGAAGCCTTCAGCAATTTTATACCCTTCTCTAAATGATTGTACAAAAGTTAAAATTTGGATTAATCAATATATGCATATAGTTGGTTCAGAAAATTTTTCTGATACAGAGCCAGTATTGTTGTTTTTTCACACAAGTCACGTCCATCCATATTCATATATACGTCACGTGGAGTAGATTTCCCACATAAATTGTTGAGTTATAAAGTTTACACTTGTAAATATAAATATATAGCAATTGCAAGGAATGGCATGGGCTTACCTCGTCCAATCCCAAGCTGACGACCTTCGCCTCAAGATGCTCAATCTCCTTCACGTTGAACTTTTTGAGCAAATGAATGCTCGAAATAGTTGACATCGGCATAACCTCCAGATCGTCCATCACCATGTACGTCACCAGCCCTTGCACAAAACCGCCCTTGTCGTCCAATTCAGCTGCTGATGCCGCAGAAGCCGACCGCGATTTGACAAGAGTAAATGTGTATTTCATGTAATTTCTGCACTCAGGACATATGGCACCACTGTCCTCAGCCATATATTTCGAACAAAAATTGGACAAACCTGCAGAGCACCTGTAGTAGGTTTTGGGTTGTGGTTTTAGGAACGGAGTCTCATGCAATAGAAGTGGGATTTTGGAGAGAAAGGCGGGTGCTTCGGGTTTCAAGAGAATGTGTTTCTCGGAAGATTTGATGTACTCATCGTTCAGCTTCTCCACGCTCCCGTAGAGATTGCCTAAACTGCCCACCGTAGAGAAGGCTAATAATCTATTAACCAACACCTAGGGCGGTTCAGCCATGTGAGGGTAGGTCGCGCCAAATAACATTCGAAAAATTCCATCTACGTAGAGAAATTAAGAAAGAGAGAGAAATCAGTTTTCTTTCAAACTCAATAATGGCGTCATCTTCTACACATTCAAATAAGGGTTGTCAACAGTTCAGTTTGGTTTGACTTTTTGTAATTCCTGAACTGAACCGAAACATTTGTGTATGGTTCGCTACCCGAACTACATCTGATCCAAATCGAAAAGCTGTTCGGTTCGATTCGAGTGTTCGATTTTCTTTCTTTTCAAGGATTCCTACGACAAATTATCCCTTTTCAGTTTTCACTCACTCTCTGGTTCGACCCAAAAAAAAAAAAAACACTCCTTTCAGAAAGTGTAGCCTCGATGCTTCTCAACGATGACATCGGTGCTTCCATCAACCTTGGGCCTGAAACCCCCAATTAACAGAGCTCTTCGTTTGACCATCGCCGCGAACCTTTTTCGCCAGCCTCCTCTTCTCCTTCCCAAACCTCTTATACAACAGAACAATCCCCATCAACAGAGATTAATCGTGATTCAACAGGTCTAATCGGCGAATCAAAGAACCGCTTGCTGCGCTCAAAAACCTCATCCTTGAACTCACGGCTTATTCTGTGGTTTACAACGTAGTAAGAACCCGCAATCCAAGCATGCCTATAAGCACAAGAAAACCATATCGAACTCGAAATCAATTGGGAAATCAAAATCGGCGTCTGCAAGTACTTCATGCATAATTTCAAACTCAAAAAGCAAAAAAAGCGAAGAAGAAGAACAAGAAGAGCGATATTGAGGAGGAACTAGGAACGACGGGTTGGTGAACATCGAAGGTGGAGAGATCGAAACAGTTCAGGTTGAAGACTTTGGAAATGTCAAAGATGCTCTGCTTCTTCATGTTGCAAGCTATCATTTCAGATTAACGTTCTCTGCTTTCTTCGTTACAAGTTACGAGACCTTCTTCGTTACAAGTTACCGACTGTCTTGGGTTGTTTAGTTGTTTACGATTTCCACAACGAGGAGAACTGTTAAGAGTAATTAAATATTAAATCACGCCATCATCTAACAGCTTAAGCTCTCATGGTATCAGAATAGGAGGCCTCTTAAGCTTTTAGAACAGTTGACAGTGATTTACAAAATCTCACACGAACCATCGAGGTACCCATTTTTTTGCTTACTACAATGAAAACCGAACCGAAAATGGTACTTTCCGTTCAGTTCGAACTGCATCGTGTATTGTGTTTAGGGTACATCTTTATTTTCTATGAAGCTTTCATGAAAATGTTCTGTTCAAAGATCCAAACAATGAATGACGATAAGTTGATGAAATTAGTCTAAGAATATATCCTTTCTTCAGCATGTTCACATCATTGTTTTGACTAAACAGATACTATCATATCGTAAATAGAGACAATAATCATATTAATATTTCCAGAATACTTAAGACTAAAATGTTCGGTCCGCAGTCTTGCATAACTCCGGTCACAAGATCAGAACATATCCCTCCATATACTTTCTCTAAATGAAATTACATGGTATCCACTTGATCACAATCACAAACCAAATAATTAAGTCCTGGATTAATGAAGTCCTAGCAGGTTTATACCCTTCAAAATCACAAACCAAATAATTAAAAAGATCAATTAATATTTAAATGATTGTACAAAAGCTAAAACTGGATTAATCAATATTGTGGCACAGAGGCAGAAATTTTTTACTCACGTCGATCAATATTCATTGGCATGGCTTACCTCGTCCATTCCCAGGGTGACCACCCTCTCCTCAAGATGCCCAATCTCCTCCACGTTGAACTGGTTGAGCAAAGCAATGCTCGAAACAGTCGACATCGGCTTGACCTCCAGATCGTCCATCACCATGTACATCACCAACCCTTGCATGAAGCCGCCCTTACCGTCCAATTCAGCTGCTGATGCCACAGCAGCTGTCGGGTTACCAGCCGACGATTTGACAAGATTGCATATTTGGTTCATGGAAAGTTTGCACTGAGGACATTTTGCAGAAGGGTCGTCACTGACATAGTCCCAACATTAGTACCCACGGGTAGGGCACCTGTAGTAGGTTTTGGGTGTTGAATCTAAGGACGAAGTCCCAGGCAATAAAAATGGGAGTTCGGAAAGGCTGGTGCTTTGGGTTTCAAGAGAATGTCTTTCTTGGAAGATTTGATGTGCACATCGTTCAGCTTCTCAACGCTGCTGTAGAGACAGCCTAAACTGCCCACCATCCCGGTTTTCTCAAGGAGCCTGATCACCGTTCCGACTGGCAACGCGAGGATGTGGAAGAGGAAGTCGACGAAATCTTTGCCTGCCTCATCAAAGACCACCATTCGGTTTCTCTTGTCCAAGAGAAGCTTCAAGTTCACTCTTCCTGTCGCCATTCTTTGGGTCACTGTATGCAGAGAGGAAGCTGCGACTTATGTGATGCTCCTCGCGAGTAGATCCAGAGGAGATTTGGCCCATCATCATGTGTGCAGTGGCGGTATTTATACATAGGAAGGGCCAAACTGCTAAGAGACGTAGGGAAGTGAAAAGGGCAGGAGCAAATGAAGAGTCAAGGGCCGCTTATCTGTTCTTTGATCACAATGAAAACCGGTCAAATACATGAATGAATCCAACATATGTTCATGCACGTTCAGATCTTGTGGCTTCTTGTCTTCTAGTAACTAACGAGGAGTCACTGCAAGTCTGTAATTATCTCCGAGTTAAAATAAATTGCTCTACCGCAGGAGGAGGAAGACGAACAAGAGAGGCTATTGCATACCCGCAAGCGAATTTGCACAGTAACTACATTGGCGTAATCCGTCTCTTTCATAAATGGGAACTACTAGATTTGAGATGGAATCAGAGTACATGCACATCGCCAATCGGGATAGAACAAGAACAAAATCTTAACGGTGGCAACATAAATAAGGAAGTCATATACTCATGGAAATAATAAAATCGCGGGCTGAATTATTATCTTTGCAAAATAAATGATTTCGCAAAATATATTGATATCCGGTGACTGAATATTTTTACTGCTTCTCACTATTTCATGAAGTATATACCATTAATTACTAATTTTGTTACCGCCCCTTGGCTGATTGAGAATTTTATCTCGAGTTTGCTTCCGTCTCGTTCCAGTCTCTTCTCTTCTTCATTCTGTTCTCGGGCCAACAGCCCAGCGAACGGGCAGAAATCCCCTTATCTAATTTTCTCTATGCTAGTCTCGCAAGAAAGATATGTATTGCTTGCTCTGTAGCACATCGCCGCAATAGTGTCGTTATCTCTTCTTCGGTTGTCCCTTTTTTGGTTGAAATTTGGTCTTAGATAACTTTCGCTAAATAGAATAAACAGTAAGTGCCGCTTCATGGCAGACGGAGTTCATTTGGAGAAAGAAGTTTAAAGGAAGTCGTGTTGCCAACTCTACTTTTTGAACTCTCTTGTTGTGGTTTTCTAAGTCATAATTGGAAAGTAGGAATCAAAATTTGCACCTGTCTATTTCCCGTGTTTAGATATTGAGTTAAGTTCTTTCATCGAGCTCAAAAGGAAGATTAAGGTGACAACTGTAGATTGATTTGCAGGTTTTGGAAAAGACAACCATGACATATTTTGTACTCTTTTTAAGCCTGTAACTGGGTTAGCTCCCCTGTGCTCAGTTTGCATCAATTATACTTTTATTGGGTTGTCCAAAAAAATTAATTGCACAAAAGTGACAGAATCATATGTTGGGGCTAGCGTTATCATCTAGAGGGGGGGCAAATAGGTGATTATAAAAAATTGTTCAAAAATGTTGCGGAATTAAAATAAACAAGCTCGGAGTTTAGTTCAGAATCTGATCAAAAACACATTTTGCGATGACCTCAAATTCTGACTGCACACAATTCGACTATCACTAATAAAGTATAGAGAGATTAAGGGATAGAGAATTTGGCACAGAGAGTTTATAGTGGTTTGGCTTTATGCAAGCCAACGTCCACTTCTTCAAGCTACAGCCAATCGGCTCAATTCCACTAGTAAATAGGTTAGAGGTTACAACTCGATGACGATTCTTGAGTCAATAAACTTCATGTCTAACACTCACTCACTTAGATATTAACCACTTAGTATTACAATGTTTGGATCTAGAACATATGAAGGACGTTAAAGCTTTCTTGAACTTTGGAATTATAGATTCTGGACTCTCTTGCACTCTTCAGCATTGAGGTCTCCTTTTATACTCCTCCACCTTCAAACTAGCCGTTGCAAGGTCTTCAGAGGATCACTCTCCAAGCTTCTAGTTTGGACAAGATTGTATACAAATGATTTCAGAACCGTTGAGAATACTAAAAAGAAAGAATCTACCATTAGATCAGATCGCCCATACAATCGTGATCTTAGTTTGCAAAATAGAATTCTTCGTTTGGTAAGTCATCCTTGTCTTCCTTAATCCACGCTCTTGAATAATCTTTGTGATTGATAATCTTCAAGAACGAATCCAGCTTGATTTGTTAGTCATTGTGATAATGTAATTTCTCATATATATTATCTCAAAAGTATCTCATGATAATGTGATCATTGCATTTGAAATACTCCCTCGGAGCTTGAGCTTTGCGACAGCGTCTGAGCTCCTTAAAACAGCGTCTGAGCCTCTTTTACCAGATTCAATATTGTGTAACTATTCTTTAACAATTGAATATACTTTAGGATAATCTGCAAAACAGTATTTCATTAGATTAACTCGGATATTAGAAAATATGGATTGTTTTGTCGACTTCAAAATCAATTAGGGGTTTTTCTCAACATCACTTCATTTCATGCCAAAAAATAATACAGATTTTCCATTCGCGCTGGCAAATTTTTTTTCTAGGTAACTTGTTGGTAACTTGCCAATACTTTTATGAAATTACCGACTTCTTTAATAGTTTGCAAACTACCAAGTTTTTCACTGTATTACCAATACCAACTTCATTTGCAAACTTATTAACGTTTCGAAGTTACTAACTCTTATCAGCCCAAAAGCTCGTGCTACGCGCGGGTTCCTTTACTTGACTTGATTTTGAGGGACAATTCATTTCCAACTAGAATTACGAATTAAAATGGTTTAGTACAAAACGAAAGAGAAAAAAAATTCAAAATTCAAAATTCACCATGAATCTACTTTATTTTGTTCATGTTTTCTCCGTGCTAGATTGCGTTATATGTTTTTCTATTTGATTTGCTAATTTCACTATGAACCTTGTTACTTACCTTTGCAAATTGCATATATAGTAATTACATGTCTTCAAGTGTTTTCGTTTATCTATACATTCTGGACAAAACAGAATCAAATAAATTGATGTGGGCGTTCCTGCTACTACAGTTTGGCTGCAAATCAACTTGTAAGGTTCGAACATGATGAGTAGACAACTTAATGTTTTAGGCGATGGAAATTGGACATTTTTACTGTTGGAAAATGAGGGTGTATGGGAGTAACATGGTCCGCCCATGTATGGTATCCCACCCCTTCAAAGGAATAACTGCCAAAGGCAGTTTATCCTTGAACGTGATATAAGATCACGTTTTCTTCCTTACGTTAGAAACTGTCTCTCATTCCAACGAGAAACACATCTTCTTCAGAAAGAAGAATAGTGACAGAAAAAACAACGACGAACTCTCCCGATCGTCAAACGGGTGATTGGACGAACGATCTCTCGATGAACTGCAACGGTAACATCTAATCTGTGAAAACCCGAGGTATGTCCGTTACGTGATGTACTTCTCCGATCAGTGATTCAAGTAAGTATCTGGGCTTGTTAATTCCGTGTAATTCCGCTGCGTACGTTATGGGATTGGTTCCCTTCATTGGTATCAGAGCGTATGTTCTTGTTTCCTGATTGATTGTGAAGTTTTGTTCTCGATTTAACCCGAAAACACTATTTTCGACCGTACTGTTCATCGACGTTTGTTTTTGTTTTATTCATCAAAAATGAATTTCGAACACATCAGAGGAACGGGCTCGGCGAGACGAAGATTTGGAATGGTCAGCCGTCGCGAACCGACGCCGGAAAACGCCGCACGCGCGCCACGCGCCTGACGGGGCGGGGTCCCTCGGGGCCGTGGCGAAACGTCGCCTTTTCGTGAAATTTGGCTTAGTGAAAATGAGTTTCAAGTATACCAATAGACTCGCTTTGATCATACGAGCACATTGAGTGGTTGAACGCCGTCAGATACGGCCGGAGCAGCCCACACGCGCCGAGGAGCACCGTTGCGCGTGGAACTCACGCGCCCACGTGCTCCGCGCGTGCGTGAACCAGCGAAACCGATCGCTGACGTGGCATGATGACGTCATCTGACTCGGCCCAACCCGAGAACCGGAACCGACCCGTTGACTACTTTGATCGTTGACCGTTGACCATTGACCATCATTGTTGACCGTTGACTGGTCAACTGTTGACCGCTGACCTGCAAAATTACGTTTTTGCTCCCGAACTTTCTGAAAATTGCAATGTGGTCCTCGAACTTTTTGAAAATTGCAATTTGGTCCTCAAACTTTCGGGAAATTGCATTTTGGTCCCTGATCTTTCTGAAAATTGCAATTTGGTCCTTTAATTTTTGGAAAATTGCAATTTGGTCCTCAAATTTTCGAGAAATTGCATTTTGGTCCCTAATCTTTCTGAAAATTGCAATCTGGTCCCTCAATTTTTGGAAAATTGCAATTTGGTCCCCAAAATTGTTGAAAATTTCGATTTGGTCCTCTATTAAAAAAAATCATTTTGTCCTCCGTTGACCAAACGCGCCGGAGCTTTGACCGGCGCGTGGAGGCGCGTCCAAGCTCCGTTTGGGGCGTGCGAGATACCGTTGTGTTCGTATCGAAATTATCTTCAATTTGATATATTATTTGGATAGGTTTAATGTATTTTAAATTTTGAAAATACGTATGAAACCCATGATACACGTATTTTGGGGCGTTTTTCAAGTATTTTTTGTTCTTCTATATTTTTGTAAATATAGAGGATGGCTTACGTGTACATAATCGCATGCAAATTGTGTAGAGCATGATTGCTGATAGCATGTATAAAGTTTAGAGTACTTGCTTTTATATCTTGTATTATGAAATTAGAGTATGATTTGATACGTGAATTATTTGTGTATTAGTTCAAATCATGTCATGCCATGCTATGATTACAAGATATAGGGATCATTAAATGATCTATGATCTTTATTTGAGTGGGGAGTTCTAGAAAGTTTTTAGTAACTTTAGTGAACTCAATTTTACATAAATGATTATATTAATGGTAATTTCAAACGAGGATTCTTAGACGATGATTGGGAACGTAGTGAACTTTCGAATCTGAGACCTTATGTGAAATTATTCATTAATGTAATTAGTTAGTGTAAAATAGATGCATAAATGTTAAGCATTAATAGTTCGTAAATACATGTCTATAGAACTTCGTGTTCAGATACAATAGTCATAGCTTCTTAGAATATCGTAGCTGAGCTTAACAAAGGAGAGAATTTGAAAGGGCGAAAATTATGAAAACTGGAATATGAAAATCCAGTATGTGCTAGAAGAGCAAAAAGCACTAGAAGCTCTTAACCTAGTTATAGAAGAATCTGAAGATGGAAATACTGCACATCATAGAAAGTATAAAGAGGCATTTGCTGCATGGAAAAAGATGAACTCTATTGCTCGCATTATGTTGCTGAGTAGCATGGAAAATCGTTTTATGCATGAGTTCAGGCATTTATGAAAATGCCAAAGTCAAGTGGGAAGCATTAAAAACTAAGTTTGGTTAGACATTAGTCACCAAGTTGAGATAGATCACTATAAGGTTTGGCACTTATATGATGCCACATGGGCAGAATATAAAACAACATTTTGAGAAGTATGTCAAACATGATAAGTGAATTGTAAGATGTAGGCCACATTTTGACTAAGGAGCAGTAAATGCAAGCAGTAATCCATTCTTTGCCTCATAGCTATGTGCATATCAAAAATCCACTTAATCCACAATAGAAAGTAAAGACTTTTGAGGATGCTTTGCGCCGTCTTGAACCAGAGGTGGATCGCCTTCTGGCGGGTAAACCAATAACTGATACTTGTTATGTTGGTTCTAGTTCACATGGAGCTTCGGACTCTAAGCGTAAGCGTCAATGTGGGTTCAAGAAGTGGAAGGGCAAGGGAACGAATTCTTCAAGAAAGAAACTGAAGTTTAACCGACATGGAAAAGGAAAGTGTCCTTTCAAGAATGACATTTCGTAATTGAAGTGTTTTATTTGTGGCAAAAAGGGTCACTTTGCTCGCCACTGTAGTGAGTCAAAGAAGTTAGAAACCCTTTGTACACTTTAGAGTGTTACTTATGTCTCCAATTCAGTTTTTGTAACCGAACCTCATCCTTTGTGGACTGTAAACTCAGGGGCTACAGACCATGTAGTAAAGGACATAGATGCCTTCGTGAAATTTTGACAAAATTTCACATGGAGCATAGTAGATATATGTGAGAAACAATTCCTGAGTGGAAGTCAAAGGAATTGGCACTTGCCAATTGAATATGCATGGTGGTCACACACTGTTCCTACATAATGTGTCATATGCTCTAAAAACTCGACGGAATTAAGTTTCCGTGTTAGTTTTGGTTAAACTTGATTTCAGTTTGAATTTTCATAACGATAGTGATAACTTGTCGTTGGGAACAAGTAAATATGGTTCTGGATGGTTTCATTATGTTGATTGTTGAGTACAATAATGTGAATGTTAGTTATTCCCTATTCACATCTTCTGTAATGATGTGAATTATGGCATGCTAAGCTGGGTCATATGTGCCACTAGCGAATGTTTAGATAAGCTAAAGAGGGCTTATTGGGCAATATTGAAAAAGTTGATTTGCCTATTTGTGAGCATTGCCTGGCGGAAAAACAAGAAAACCATTTGAAAAAGGAACAAGAGCTGAGTTTCCTTTGCAGTTGATCCATTCGGACATATGTGGTTCAATGAATGTGAGAGTAAGGCATGAGACTGTTTATTTCATCACATTTATTGATGATTACAATCGATTCGAACATGTTATTTTTGATTTCTCATAAATTTGAAGCATGAGTTGCTTTAAGAAATTTTTGAGCTTTTACAAAATCAAAAAAAAAAAAAAGTCCGATCGAGGTCGAAGAAAATCTATCTGATCAGTTCAGATGTTTATGTGATGAAAAGGGAATAAAAAAAAAGTTGATTATTCCATCCATTCCTCAACAGAATGGAGTTGTAGAGAGAAGAAATACGTCTCAATGAAAATGATTAAGTCTATGATGGCATAGGCTAATTTGCCTATCACCTTTTGGGGTGAAGATTTGTTGAATGCTATCTAGATATTTAATCGTATGCCTTCTAAATCAGTTACCTTCACTCCATATAAGTTGTGGACAGGTCGAAAATAAGATTTGAGTTTTCTCAGACCTTGAGGATGTGCTATTTATACACACGAGTCTTCCTACAAGTATGGAAAATTGGGCCTTAGAGGCAAAAATGAGTATCTTCATGAGATACTGAGAGCACTCGAAAGGGTATGTGTTTATAGGTGAGCAAGAAAGTAGACAGTGTAACTGAATTCGAATCACGAGATGTCACATTCTTAGTGAATGAATTTTAGAAAAAGGGCGAGATAAGTGAAGACTATTCTCTGTTTAACATCTTGGATAGTGATAATGCTTTTATTGAGGCATATCATCCAAGTAGGAGCAATGTGAGAAGTGGGGAATTTGTTTCGAATCAGTCTCCATTGTAACCACTTGATGTGAAGATGTAGTCGTTATCTAATCCGAGTGAGAGCGTAATGGAGATTGACGTACTAAATGTATAATCTCAAATTTGGCGAACAAGTCGCAAAATCGTTCTCCGTCGACTTGTCGACGTTTAGACATTGAAGGTAAAGCTTTCATGGTCGCTCCATAAGAAGAGAATGAGCTAAGGAATGTAAATGAGGCTCTGACATGCCCCGATAAAAAAAAAATTGGATACAAGCAATGGAAAAAGAGATGTAGTCAATGAGATCAAACCGAGTTTGAGAACTGGTTGATCTTCTAAACGGATGCAAAGCCATTGGGAACAAGTGGGTTCTCAAAATAAAGCGTAAAGCTGATGGCTCGATTGAGAAATATAAGGCTCGCCTTGTGGTGAAAGGGTATATTCAACATGAAGGATTGATTATGAAGAGGTTTTCTCCTGTGGTGAGATTTACCTCAATTCGCCTTGTTCTAGCAATAGTGATTAGCATGGATCTTGAATTACATCAAATGGATGTAAAGACTGCAGAACAACACGCTGGGTTTGTTGCAGAAGGCCAAGAACAAAAAGTATGTCGACTTTTGAGATCGATATATGGCCTTAAGCAGTCTTCGAGACAATGGTATATACTTTTTCGTAATGCCATAGTGGCATATGATTTTGTAATGATTGATGAAGATCATTGCGTATATATCAAAAGATCCATAGATCAATTTGTGATTTTATCATTATATGTTGATGATATACTAATTGCAGGGAGTAATCTGGAGTTTGTTAATACAATCAAGAATTGGTTATGTTCCAATTTTGAGATAAAAGATATGGGTAAATCTGCATACATTCTTGGAGTTCAGATTTCAAGATATTATTCAAAGAGATTATGATCTCTTTCACAAGAGACTTATATTGATAAAGTTCTTGAATGATTTCGTATGCAAGACTGTAAACCCAAAGATACTCCTATTGCGAGAAGTGAAGGATTGAGCCGTAAAATGTGTCTTGAGACCCCACAAGAAAAGGAATGAATGGAAGGTGTTCCATATGCTAGTGCTGTTGGAAACTTAATGTATGCTATGGTGTGTACAAGACCTGATATTTGTTATGTAGTTGGAAAGGTGAGTAGATACCAATCCAATCCAGGTCAAGCACTTTGGACTGCCGTCAATAAAATCCTGAGGTATCTGAATGGTACTGCTAATTATTCGTTGAGTAATCAAGGTAGAGATCTGCGCCTTGAAGGCTATACTGATGTTGACTGAGGAAGAGGTTTAGATGAGAGAAATTCTACCTCTAGATTTGCATTCTTACTTAACAATGGCGCCATATCATAGAGTAGTAAGAAGCAAACGTGTATAGCCTTATCCACAATCAAAGGTGAATTTGTGGCATTATTAGCAGTAGTTCGAGAGGGTGTTTGTCTTAAGAGATGTTTGGATCAATAAGATGTTGCTAAGAATGCTGTAGGTTCAATTATTGGTTAATTGTGATAGCCAAGCAGCAAGAGTTTACATTAAGGATCCACTGCAAGACGAAACATATAAACACGAAGTATGATTTTGTGAAAGACATGGTTGTACGAAAAGATGTGAACGTACAGTACATATCTACGCATAGAATGATAGCAGATCTTATAACGAAGTCAATTCCTAGAGATGTTTTTCCTTGGTCATGTGTTGACAAAGTGATTAATTCTATATATTGAAATTTCTAGGATTGCGTAGAAGTTGAAGTACTGGATATTTATTTTTCTCAAAGTTCACAGATAATGGTATGTTCCATTATTATTAATGCTTGAGTTTGTTCGATATTTATGCATATTAATGCTTAGTGCATTATGTTGAGAAGGTATGTCGGACAGATAAGAGATTAGCCCGCTCACACGGGTAATCACATTTATTTACTATGTGATAAATGATGATGAGACAATTTTAAGCTCATTATCTAGGTGATAATTGAGAGCTCGAGCTTAAAGTATAAATGTCGCCTTAACAAAGTGTTAAGATGAGGACATATTATTTATTATGTCCGAAAGTGAAATAGCCCACATATTTCACTTTATCTGTTTTAATGCCAGATGTGAGTTCTGATGGATTCTTTCAAAAGAGTAGATTTGTGAACTCAAGTTAGACATTGGGTATGTCTGAACTATCATCTGTACGATATTAAGTGACAAGACATACGCTCCATGGGAAAGGAGAAAATACCGTAATACGTATTTCATACTACGTATGCATGAGACGACCAATAAGAGTTGGCGGAAGTTTTGATCTCAACTTTCAAGCAGTGTGAGACTCTTGAGGGTAAAAGTTCCTCAAATTTGTCCCCTCACGACTCTTACTTATTCTCAAGATTTCTATTCAGCGTTCGCTATCTTAGAATATTGCCAATGGTCATGAAATTGATTCGATCTAATGGGACATTTCTAGAAAAGCGAGCTGAACTGAATTTGAGAGGTTTAAGGGAAGAGGAAGATCAATTTGTTTTGATGTCACATTCTATCTTTGTATTCACAAGTCGACCAATTATGATTATTTGAGTTTAATCATGATTGTGAATACAATGCATATGAAATGCTTAAAGAGATCAAGAGAGATATGATGTAAATGTGACTGATTGATCTAGGGTACTGCATACTGGATCTACTCTGAGTTAATATGCCCATTTTGAGCTGCTATATACTCCTAACAGATGTATGGCAACGAGCTCTCGTAGTATGCTGGTCGCACGGATTATTTGTTGATATGAACTTTGCAGTAAAGAGAGAAAGTTATGTTTAACCCTTGGTGGGCAAGTGAGAATTGTTGACCCTTCGTGGGCAAATGAGAGTTATGGATAGCCCTTCATGGGCGAGTGAGAGATGTTGGAAAATGAGGGTGTATGGGAGTAACATGGTCCGCCTATGTATGGTATCCCACCCCTTCAAAGGAATAACTGCCAAAGGCAGTTTATCCTTGAACGTGATATAAGATCACGTTTTCTTCCTTACGTTAGAAACTGTCTCTCATTCCAACGAGAAACACATCTTCTTCAGAAAGAAGAATAGTGACAGAAAAAACAACGACGAACTCTCCCGATCGTCAAACGGGTGATTGGACGAACGATCTCTCGATGAACTGCAACGGTAACATCTAATCTGTGAAAACCCGAGGTATGTCCGTTACGTGATGTACTTCTCCGATCAGTGATTCAAGTAAGTATCTGGGCTTGTTAATTCCGTGTAATTCCGCTGCGTACGTTATGGGATTGGTTCCCTTCATTTACAATCTAATTTCACTTGAAACTATGTATTGAATTACGCTGTGTATATTTAGGGATTAATGAACTTTTTGAGCAATGTAAGAAAAGAAAATGAATTTTCCTGATGTAGATTGAAAAATTATTTGCCTTTATTATCTCTCTGCAGATTCTTAAAAACCTTTTAATTCAGCGTATATGTACATATACTTATAGTATCCTATAACATTTTGGAAGATAAGCTCTCTTTTTTATATAAAAAAAAAAAATTGTTTGCCGTTTCGTTTTGAAAGTTTTAAATTAAAGCTTTGACACTTTAAAAGGAGAAAACAAATTATTTTAAACAATGAAGTTAACTTAATAATGAAAAGTGTGACTTAATAATGAAAATTGTGAGCATGTGACGGTAGAGTAGAGTGAAAGAGAGCTCAAGAATCAAGAGTTGAGTTAGACATCTACAAGAAGACAGAGGCGATCACTGGGTAACTATTCTTCCGAACTCAACTTATCACCATTCCACGCATTCAAGTAGTCTTTATCGTGTATGATGCTCTAATGAAATTGTTCAGTTCCAAGATCTGATGTGGAATGTTGAATGGTGATAAGTTGATGAGATTATTCTAACAAAATGTTGTTTCGTCAGCATGTTCGCATCCTTTTTCGACCAAACCGATACTACCTTATCATAAATAGAGACAATAACAAGTCAATATTCTCGAAGAAAGGACTTTAGAAAGGTCAATCCACAGTAAAAGTCTTGCATGACCCTAGTCACAAAATGAACATATCCCTCCATCAAAATGAAGTTCTATGGCATCCACTTGATCACGATCTCTCTCACTTCTCCCCGAGGAAGACATCAGTGAGAACCTTCTTCGAGTGCAATGAAGCCCTCAGCAACTTTATGCCCTTCAAAGTTACAAACCAAATAATTAACAAGAATGGTTAATCTCTAAATGATTGTACAAACAATAAAACATGGACTAATCAATATTTAAGTATAATTAGTTCAAAATATTTGTGTGGTAGAGAGCCAGTATCTCTTTTTTTTTATCACAACTCACCGCGATCAATATTTATTTGCAACTTGTACTTCTCTGAAAAATTGATTTTCCACACAAATTGTGGATATCAAGTTTGAACCTCTAAAACCTAAACATATGGTAATAGCAAGGAATGGCATGGGCTTTACCTCGTCCATTCCCAAGCTGACCACCTTCTCCTCAAGATGCCCAACCTCCTTCACGTTGAACTGGTTGAGCATAGTAATGCTCGAAATAGTCGACATCGGCTTGACCGCCAGATCGTCCATCACCATGTACGTCACCACCCCTTGCACGAAACCGCCCTTACCGTCCGACTCGGCTGCTGATACCGCAGCAGCCGTGGGGTTACCAGCTGGTGATTGGACAAGAGTGAATTTGTGGTTCATGGAAGAATTGCATTGAGGACATTTTGCAGAACGGTCCTCAGCCACATAGTTCCAACAGTTAGTGTTTGAACGGGAAGAGCACCTGTAGTAGGTTTTGGGCGTTGAATCTAAGGACGAAGTCTCAGGCAATAGACATGGGATTTCAGAGAGAAAGGCGGGTGCCTTGGGGTTCAAGAGAATGTCCTTCTTGGAAGATCTGATGTACACCTCGTTTAGCTTCTCGACGCTTCTGTAGAGATTGCCTAAACTGCCCACCATCCCAGTTTTCGTGAGGAGCTGGATCACCGTTCCAACCGGAAGCGCAAGGATGTGGAAGAGGAAGTCGACAAAGTCTTTGCCCGCTTCAGCAAAGAGCACCATTTGGTTGCTCTTGTCGACCAGAAGCTTCAAGCTCACTTTGCCTGTCGCCATCTTCTTCTTTGGTCGATTGTGCTTAGTGGAGGAAAAACTGAGGGGCAATGCAGGTATATATAGCGCAAAAGAAGAAACCTTGGGGATGGTGAAATAGGGAAGAGTCTTGGTTTATGGGGAAACATCACAAGCAGTCTCATCGAGGAGGAGCTCATTCCCCATGCATCATTATTAATAACCACTTACGCATCTTCCCAACAATAATTCATTTTGATTTTGAGATGAAGCGAACGATCCAACTTCCATCAAAATGACCTATTTTATACACTGCAGAAGACCTCCTATGATCAAGGAGAATGCATTGAAGAGCAAACCCCAACGCTCCTGCAAAAGTACCACAGTAAGAAATGGAGAGCCAGAATATTGCAACAATGCTCCGCAGCTATGCAGAGAGAGCTAAACAAATAAAAAAAAACAATTTGAAACCCCGTTTGCTAATTATCTGCTTCAATTTGTGAATATTTTTTGCTTTAAACAGTACTGTCGTTTGACAAATCAGTCGGTTTTAAATAGTACTCTCATAATCAGTCACTACAATACAAGTCATACACTTAAATCATGAACATCATCCAGAGACACCCAAATGATGATTTATCAATCTAAAATTACGAGTTTCTTTTTAAACGAGTTCAAAAAGTTAAAGCTCTTCAAAGGTTAAGTTGCCTTCGTCGCTTTGCAGAATAGTCATCATGCATAGGGCTTGCATGTGCAAAAATCACAAGAATATTCATATTCTCAAAGAACTTAAATGCAATCTGCAAATAGCGTAGAAGATTCATATTTACTAAGAAAACATGCAAAGATCTCCCTTTTTCTCTCACGTGGGACATATTTCTTGACATACAGTGAATGGTCAAAAGTTATAGAGCCTTGTTCTAAGCCAGGTACTGACTGGACTAACTTTCTACTATGTGTCCAGTTTTTTTAACAATGTCTTGTTGTTTTCTGGTAAGCTGCTTCTCTCAGATGTGGACTTCTTGTGTACTCAGTAGGAATTTAGTTATGTGACACCCTGGAAATTCGCGTCTGTAAGAATTCGGAATTCAATAAAATTCTCGAGGTCGAATTTTAGTTTATATTGAAATATTGGATTTTTGAGGAATTAAGTGACAATATTTGGGAATTTCCGAATCGATGATCGAATCGATTTCAATTTCGATCGTTCAGTCGTCGCGCGCAAGAAATTGATCTTTTCGCGACTGAACCTCACCCTGACCCGAATTGACCCGAGACTAGACTAAATTACCCTCCGTCGAAAATTCGGATACCCAAAATACCCTTGAACCTATTTATATGCATAAGTCAAAACCCATTAAAAAATTTTGGACCTAACCCTCTCCTAATTGGCCACCCATCCCTCTCTTATCTGCTCATCTCTCTCTCACGTGTCTTTCTCTCTCTCTTCCTCACGCGCGCGCAGGACCCCCCCCCCCCCCCAGCAGACCACCCATTCGGCCGAGCCCCCTCCAGCCACCATCCTCCTTCCCCCTCATTTTTTGTGTACCACCACCACCACCCAGTCGACCAGCCACCTCCTGCCGCCACCACCGACCCCTCCGGGGCCGTCGACAGCCGCCGGAAAGGCCACAGGAAGCCCGGCGACCCCCCTGCTCTGTTTCGGATCCCCTGCACCAGAGGCTGTCGCGCCGTCCCTCGGCCGTCCGAGGCACCACCGCCATCCCCCGCCACTTCATCAACGTCCACCAGCCCCCTGTACACCACCTGGACCCAGCTGCACCGCCGGAAAGCCACTGGAGCCGCCGCGAGCCACCCCGAAGCCGCAGGTGCCCTGTTTTTGGATCCGGTTCGGTTTTGCTATTAGCCCAGCCAAATCCGGCGATTTCGCCGCTCACCACCGCCACCGACGACCTCCTTGGACTCCCCTCTTGACCCCTGAAGCTTGTCGGAAGCAATCGCGGCCTGTGGAGCTCGGAATCGACCCCGGACCACCTCCCCTGTTCTGCCGCGCGGCTGCCCCTGTTTCGGCCGGTTCTGTTGGCGCGCCGTTCCGCCGCCTCCGGCCGCCCTCCGCCGCCCTCAACCGGTCCCGACGGACCCCCTCAGCCCCCTGATGAACTCTTGACCCTTCCCCGGCCTTGCCTTGGCCCTTGAAGCCGCGAATCGAAAGCTTCGCCGGAAACCGCCGTCGCCGTCGCCGCACCGCCGTTGAGACCGCCCGAGCTAACTCACTTAGTGAGTTGACCCTAAACCTTGATTAGGGCGTTAATTACGTCTAGTGTTATTTAATTAGTCTGATATGGTGTTTAGGTAGAACGATCGGGGCTGGTATAGTTAGAAATTGGGTTTAGGTTAAATGGCCGCGATCGATTAAATTAGTCGATAAATTTAGATTTTATGACTAATTTTGGTCGATGAAATTGATTGGTAGTCCGGTTGATTGATTGATAGATTTTGTTCGCGAGTGAGCGACATTTTAGAGACGAGCGGGCGATTGATATTTATTAAATTAATTTGACTAATATAAGACCATTGCACGAAATTGAACCTTTATGCGGCCTAATTGGAGTAATTTACTCGTGTTTATTTAATGGCCTTTGTTCAGCCGATCGTCTCGTTGAAATGTCTGGTTGACTGATTGACTGCTCTGTTGTGAGTTGATTGTCAATTATGATTGCAGTGCCTAGTGAGTAGCCTGCATTTGCATATGACCGAGTGCGATATTAAAGACATATTTTATCATGAAATTGGCCGTGGGCCGAGTCTTTAAGCACGTTGTGTGAGCATCCGGCCTAAATCAAAGAGAACGAAATGGTTTGATTGTCGGGTGTGAATCGTATGGTCATATAACGGAATGATGATGGGTTTTTCCTAGCAAGCTCGTCTTGTACTCAAGGTACACACCACACCATTTTTATGGAATTGTACGACTTGCCAGAAGCACGATAATTCATGCCCCGTATGGTGTGTACGGTTTTAAGGGATTATCGGATGCCGGTTGTCACGCCCCGACTTTCAGGCCCGCGACATCCCTACCAAATCGCCACGAGGTCACGAATGATAACGTCCTAGGCTCGTTATCGACCTAAACATAAAACGCATGCGGAACGTGCCATCTCCTAAACAACAAGATCAGTGGGATAGTAAAGCACGATAACACGGCAAACAATTCAGCAAAATACAATTCTGTTCACAAATCAAAAGCAGAGAAGTTTTAACCCTACTGAGCTACAGTAAACACATACACCCCATACTTCGGGGCGGCTCACTAGGACCTCAAAAGATTATGCAGTCTGGTAAGGTTAAGATCTCATCTGCTCCCAAAAATCTCACAACACCCTCATCTAAGCATCCACGAACTCCGTCACTTCGAACCTGAAAATGGTTCCCACAACGGGGTGAGAATAAATCTCAGTGAATCAAGCCTAATCTCGATTAGGACAGTGATTCGCCCCAAACAACAAGCATATAAAACAACCAAACAACCACAGTATAATAACCAGTCAAATGCAGGCTTATCAGCCATCAATCACACATGATGCAATACTCGACTCAACAGCCACGTCTGACAACCACAAACAATGCATCACATCCACAGATATGCACAGGACACCACACAAGTCCATTTATTAATGATGATCCCATGCATTAAGCGTCAAAGTGACGAGGATCCACGCGATTAGCATGATCGACTCTCACAAACAATGCGATCACGCACTCTTCCAGCAGAACCGGGCTACGTTCCTTTTCCCTTCGGCAACGGCTACTACGAGAGGTGTCTCCAGTGCATCCAGCACGGCACCCACAAGTAGGCATCCCTGAACGGGGCGTCGGTCCCTCACAAGCTGCGACCGGCATCCGATAATCCCTTAAAACCGTACACACCATACGGGGCATGAATTATCGTGCTTCTGGCAAGTCGTACAATTCCATAAAAATGGTGTGGTGTGTACCTTGAGTACAAGACGAACTTGCCAGGAAAACTCATCATCATTCCGTTATATGACCATACGATTCACACCCGACAATCAAACCATTTTATTGTCCTTGATTTAGGCCGGATGCTCACACAACATGCTCAAAGACTCGGCCCACGGCCAATTTCATGATAAAATATGTCTTTAATATCGCACTCGGTCATATGCAAATGCAGGCTACTCACTATGCACTGCAATCATAAATGACAATCAACTCACAACAGAGCAGTCAATCAGTCAACTAGACATTTCAACGAGACGATCGGCTGAATAAAGGCCATTAATTAAACACGAGTAAATTACTCCAATTAGGCCACAAAAAGGTTCAATTTCGTGCAATGGTCTTATATTAGCCAAATTAATTTAATAAATATCAATTGCCCGCTCGTCTCTATTTTGTCGCTCACTCGCGAACAAAATCTATCAATCAATCAACCAGACTACCAATCAATTTCATCGACCAAATTAGTCACAGAGAATCTAAATTTATCGACTAATTTAATCGATCGCGGCCATTTAACCTAAACCCAATTTCTAACTATACCAGCCCCGATCGTTCTACCTAAACACCCTATCAGACTAATTAAATAACACTAGACGTTATTAAAGCCCTAATCAAGGTTTAGGGTCAACTCACTAGGTGAGTTAGCTCGGGCGATCTCAACGGCGGCGCGATGACGGCGGCGGCGGTTTCCGGCGAAGCTTTCGATTCTCAGCTTCAAAGGCCAAGGCAAGGCCGGGGAAGGACCAAGGGTTCACCAGGGGGCTGATGGGGTCTGCCGGGACCGGCTGAGAGCGGCGGAGGGCGGCCGGAGGCGGCGGAACGGCGCGGCAACAGAACCGGCCGAAACAGGGGCAGCCGCGCGGCAGAACAGGGGAGGCGATCCGAGGCCTAATCCGAGCTCCACAGGCCGCGATTGCTTCCGACAAGCTTCATGGGTCAAGAGGGGAGTCCAAGGAGGTCGTCGGTGGCGGTGGTGGGCGGCGAAATCGCCGGATTTGGCTGGGCTTTCGGCAAACCCGAACCGGATCCAAAAACAGGGCACCGGCGGCTTCGGGGTGGCTCGCGGCGGCTCCGGTGGCTTTCCGGCGGTGCAGCTGGGTCCAGGTGGTGCACAGGGGGCTGGTGGACGTTGGTGAGGTGGCGGGAGGCGGCGGTGGCGCCTCGGACGGCCGAGGGACGGCGCGACAGCCTCGGGTGCAGGGGAGGCCGAAACAAGCAGGGGGGTCGCCGGGCTTCCTGAGGCCTTTCCGGCGGCTGGCGACGGCGCCGAAGGGGTCGGTGGTGGCGGCAGGAGGTGGCTGGACGACTGGGTGGTGGTGGTGGCGCACAAAATCGAAGGAGGAAGGAGGATGGTGGCTGGAGGGGGGGTTCGGCCGAAGGTGGTCTCTGCTAGGGGGGTCCTGCGCGTGCGTGAGGAAGAGAGAGAGAGAGACACGTGAGCAGATAAGAGAGCAGATGAAGAGGGATGGGCAGCCAATTAGGAGAGGGTTAGGTCAAATAAAATTAATGGGTTTTGACTTAAGCACATAATTAGGTTCAAGAAGGTTCAAGGGTATTTTGGGTATCCGAATTTTCGACGGAAGGGTAATTTAGTCTAGTCTCGGGTCAATTCAGGTCAGGGTGAGGTTCAGTCGCGAAAAGATCAATTTCTTGCGCGTGACGACTGAACGATCGAAATTGAAATCGATTCGATCATCGGTTCGGAAATTCCCAATTATCGTCACTTAATTCCTCAAAAATCCAATATTTCAATATAAACTAAAATTCAACCTCGAGAATTTTATTGAATTCCGAATTCTACAGACGCGAATTTTCAGGGTGTCACACCGGTCGCAGCTTGTGAGGGACCGACGCCCCGTTCAGGGATGCCTACTTATGGGTGCCGTGCTGGATGCACTGGAGACACCTCTCGTAGTAGCCGTTGCCGAAGGGAAAAGGAACGTAGCCCGGTTCTGCCGGAAGAGTGCGGGATCGCATTGTTTGTGAGAGTCGATCATGCTAATCGCGTGGATCCTCGTCACTTTGACGCTTAATGCGTGGGATCATCATTAATAAATGGACTTGTGTGGTGTCCTGTGCATATCTGTGGATGTGATGCATTGTCTATGGTTGTCAGATGTGACTGTTGAGTCGAGTATTGCATCATGTGTGATTGATGGCTGATAAGCCTGCATTTGACTGGTTATTATACCGTGGTTATATGTGGTTGTTTGGATGTTTTATAGGCTTGTTGTCTGGGGCGAATCACTGTCCTAATCGAGATTAGGCTTGATTCACTGAGATTTATTCTCACCCCGTTGTGGGAACCATTTTCAGGTCCGAAGTGACGGAGCCCGTGGATGCTTAGATGAGGGTGTTGTGAGATTTTTGGGAGTAGATGAGATCTTAACCTTACCCGACCGCGTAATCTTTTGAGGTCCTAGTGAGCCGCCCCGAAGTATGGGATTGTATGTGTTTACTGTAGCTCAGTAGGGTTAAAACTCCTCTGCTTTTGATTTGTGAACCGAATTGTATTTTGCTGAATTGCCTGCCGTGTTATCTTGCTTTACTATCCCGCTGATCTTGTTGTTTAGGAGAAGGCACGTTCCGCATGCGTTTTATGTTTAGGTCGATAACGAGCCTGGGACGTTATCATTCGTGACCTCGTGGTGATTTGATAGGGATGTCGCGGGCCTGAAAGTCGGGGCGTGACATCCCCGCCCAAGGTGGTATCAGAGCATGGTTAGCCTGATCCATCTGGTCATTGGCCTGGAGTAATAAGGAGCGATGGAATATGGGATAGTTAGTACGACTTTTATCGCTATGTATGTGATTGTTAGTTGTTTGATAACTTTGGGGATCGCCTTCTGACCACGTTTTGCTTTGGGGTAAGCAGGACTCCGCATCATCTCTGTTAATGAGCGGACGTGGTAGAAGAGCACCCCGTGCTCCTCGAAGGAGGCCTGTGAGGCCAATCGATGAGATCGATGGAGTTGGAAGAGCACCCCCTACCGCTGAACCTGCCAGACAGGAGCCGACCATGGCTGAGGTTATGCAAGCTTTGGGTACAATTGGAAATTTGATGGGGCAACAAGTAAGGAACCAAAATGCTGCTGCCGCCGCTGCTGCTGAGCCCCCACCTGTTAATCCTCCAGCTGGAGTAGTGGTCGATGAACGTGGAACTCAGAGGCTAGTAGAGCAATTCCTCAAGCTGAAGCCACCAAAGTTCACTGGGAGCGGAGATCCTGAAGCTGCCACTAAGTGGATCGAGGGATTGGAGAAAGCATTCGACCTGCTGAGGTGCTCGAATGAAGATAAGGTTGTCCTGGCTGTGTATCAACTTGAAGGAAATGCCAGCACCTGGTGGAGAGCTACCAGAGATAGGATATTTCCCGAAGGTACGATTCCGGAGTGGAATGCCTTTTTGGGATCGTTCAATAACAAGTATTTCTCTGATACAGCCAGAGAGCATAAGATGGCTGAGTTCTTCCGCCTCCGCCAGAATCAGATGACAGTCGACCAATATGAGGCGAAGTTTGCTGAATTGTCCAAGTATGCACCGAGATTGATTGAGGAGCCTGTGGATAGGGCTAGAAGGTTTAGAGATGGGCTGAAGCCCGAGATCAAAAGTGTACTAGCACCATTCAATCTCAAAGATTATGACGATCTTTATGAGAGGGCACAGATCGTTGAGCAGGACTTGGCTGAGAGGACCACCGCATCTGGATCGCGGTTCATGCCTTCGAACAGGTTTGATAGGAAGCAAGGGAAGAGGCCAATGTTTGGCGGCAAACAGCACATTCCACCCAATCGTAGGGGAGCAATCAATAAGCCCTTCTTCCGCCAGAGTGAGGTATGCCGCCTATGCCACCAAAGGCATGTACCTGGTCCGTACCCGTTTAAAAGTGGGGCCTGTTATGGATGTGGCCAGTATGGTCACCAAGTGAAGGACTGTCCGCAGAGACAGCAAGGCAGACCGTCACAGTCACAGTATGGAGAACCGATGAGAGGAACCGCGCCGCAGAATTTTCAGAATCGACCACCGGCGCAAGGAAGGGTGTTTGCTGTCACCCGGGAAGAGGCGAAGGATTCGCCGACCGTCACAGGTACGGTCCTTTTACATAATAGCATAGCTTACGCTTTGTTTGACCCTGGTGCTACGCATTCGTTTGTTACGGCTCAGTTTGTTAAGTTGTCTGGATTGAGTTTGGTGCCATTAGATGTTGCTTTCAAGGTCTCTACACCTTTAAAGGATAGCGTAGTAGTTGCTGTAGGCTGTCCTGGTTGTAAGCTGGTAGTAGATGGTCATGAAAGTAAGATAGATCTGATTGTACTGGAGATGTACGATTTTGATCTGATTGTGGGTATGGATTGGCTAACAAAATAGAGAGCCACGGTGGATTTTTATCGTAAAGTTATTCAATTTAACCCGTCGGACGGGGTTAGTTTTGAGTTTGTGGGTAATCGAAGTGGAACCTCGACTAAATTGATTTCGTCGTGGCGACTCGTCTGTTGGAGAGTGGTTGCCAAGGCTATTTGGCGTCTGTTGTTGATACGTCTGTTGAGGAAACTAAGTTGGAGGATATTGCTATAGTATGTGAATTCCCAGACGTCTTTCCTCAAGAGTTGCTTGGATTGCCACCGGAAAGGGAAATAGAGTTTGTGATAGAATTAGCTCTTGGGACGGAGCCGATCTCAAAGGCGCCATATAGGATGGCATTATCTGAACTTAAGGAACTTAAGGTGCAAATGCAGGAGTTATTGGATAAAGGGTTCATCCGCCCTAGTGCATCACCTTGGGGAGCACCTGTCTTATTTGTCAAGAAAAAGGATGGATCGATGAGATTGTGTATAGATTACAGACAGCTAAATCAAATGACGATCAAGAATAAGTATCCTCTGCCAAGGATAGATGATTTGTTTGACCAGTTGCAAGGAGCATCGATATTCTCCAAGATTGATCTACGAACGGGATACCATCAGTTGAGAATTCGAAAGGAGGATATACCGAAGTCGGCATTCAGGACGCGTTATGGACATTATGAGTTCACTGTGATGCCGTTTAGTCTGACGAATGCTCCTGCTGCTTTTATGGATTTGATGAATAGGGTATTTAAGGAATTCTTGGATCAGTTCGTGATCGTGTTCATAGATGACATCCTGGTGTACTCTAGGAGTCTAGAGGATCATGAACACCATCTGAGGATAGTTTTGGAAACCCTCAGAAGGCAACAGTTGTATGCCAAGTTTAGTTAGTGCGAATTTTGGTTGGCCCGTGTGGCATTTTTAGGCCACGTGGTTTCTGGTGACGGGATTGCAGTGGACCCGTCGAAGATAGAAGCGGTCATAGATTGGCCGAGACCGACGACAGTGACTGAGATCAGAAGCTTCTTAGGTTTGGCAGGCTATTATCGGCGTTTCGTAGAAAGGTTTTCTGCTATAGCCTCGCCTTTGACCAAGCTGTTGAAGAAGGACGTGAAGTTTGAATGGACAGAAAAAAATGTGAGCATAGTTTTCAAGAGCTTAAGCAAAGGCTGACTACGGCCCCTGTTTTGACAATACCGTCTGGCCCGGGAGGATTTGAGATCTACAGTGACGCTTCACTCAGAGGCTTAGGCTGTGTCCTGATGCAACATGGAAGAGTGGTTGCGTATGCTTCTCGTCAACTAAGACCTCATGAGCTGAACTATCCGACACATGACCTGGAGTTGGCCGCGGTCGTGTTTGCTTTAAAGATTTGGAGACATTATCTGATTGGGGAAAGTTTTCAGGTATATACCGATCATCAGAGTTTAAAGTACCTGTTTTCTCAGAAAGAGTTGAACATGAGGCAGCGTCGATGGATGGAGCTGCTCAAGGACTATGATTGTGAGATTCTGTACCATCCGGGCAAGGCAAACAAGGTCGCAGATGCGCTGAGTGGAAAATCAGTGATTGCTCAATTACTGGGCCAAGAATGGCACCTTTTGGAACAAGTGAGAGACTCAGAATTCAAGCTAGAGATAAGTTCTCTCTCAAGTCTAGTAGCTACATTGAGAATAGAACCGGAAGTGCAGGTGAGGATAAAAGCCTTGCAATCAACTGATCCCGCCATTCAGAAGATCATTCAAGAAAGCTCAACCAAGCGAAGAGCTAACTTTCAGGTAGCAGAGGATGGGATACTGAAGTTTCAAAGACGTTTGTGTGTGCCTGCAAATGATAGTCTCAGAGAGGAGATTCTGTCGGAAGCACACCATAGCAGTTACAGCATTCATCCGGGTAGTACAAAGATGTATCAGAATCTGAGACAGCACTACTGGTGGAATGGTATGAAAGCTGATATAGCCAAGTATGTGGCTAAGTGTTTGACTTGTCAACAGGTCAAGGCGCAACACTGTAAACCTGGAGGATTGTTGCAGCCTTTGGAGATCCCGGAATGGAAGTGGGAGCATATCACGATGGACTTCGTGATGGGGTTACCAAGGAGTCAAAGAGGCCATGATTCAATTTGGGTTGTGGTCGACAGGTTAACGAAGTCAGCGCACTTCATTCCAGTAAGAAAGGATTTTGCGTTGGACAGGTATGCAGAACTATATGTGAGACACATCGTGAGACTGCATGGAGTACCAGTGACAATCACTTCAGATCGTGATCCAAAATTTACTGCCACATTTTGGAAAAGCCTGCAGACTGCGCTGGGAACGAAGCTGCAATTCAGCACGGCTTATCATCCGCAGACGGATGGTTAGTCTGAAAGGACAATTCAGACGCTCGAAGATATGTTGAGAGCCTGTGTCCTGGATTTCAAGGGTAGTTGGGAGGAACAATTACATCTAGTCGAGTTTGCCTACAACAACAGTTACCAGCAGAGCATCAAGATGGCACCTTTTGAAGCGTTGTATGGCAGACCATGCAGGATGCCAGTTTGTTGGGATGCAGTGGGCGAGAGAAAGATTACTGGTCCTGAGTTGGTGCAGCAGTCTATGGAAGCCGTCAAGATTATCAGAGATAGGCTCAGAACAGCTCAGAGTCGTCAGAAAAGATACGCAGATAAGAGGCGTAGGCCTTTGGAATTTCAAGGGGGCGATCATGTGTTCCTAAAAGTGTCACCCATGCGAGGAACGTCCCGTTTTGGTAAGAAAGGAAAATTGAGTCCAAGATATGTTGGACCATTCGAGATCTTGAAACGGATTGGGAATCTGGCATATCGTCTTGCATTGCCGCCTAGGCTTGCTCAAGTTCATAATGTATTCCATATCTTGATGTTGAGGAAATACGAACCCGACCCCGCTCACGTGCTAAGCTACGAAGAGATTGAGCTGAACGAGCGAGCGTCTTATGTGGAATGACCGGTTAAAATTGTGAATAGAAGAGAGCAAGTGCTCCGAAACAAGACGATTTCGCTAGTCAAAGTAACATGACAACATCATGGGACTGAAGGAGCCACGTGGGAAAATGAAGAAGTTATGAGGAACAGTTATCCTGATCTTTTTGAAGGATTGCAGTTGTAAGTTAATTCCGGGGACGAAATTTCCCAAGGTGGGGAGAGTTGTGACACCCTGGAAATTCGCGTCTGTAAGAATTCGGAATTCAATAAAATTCTCGAGGTCGAATTTTAGTTTATATTGAAATATTGGATTTTTGAGGAATTAAGTGACAATATTTGGGAATTTCCGAATCGATGATCGAATCGATTTCAATTTCGATCGTTCAGTCGTCGTGCGCAAGAAATTGATCTTTTCGCGACTGAACCTCACCCTGACCCGAATTGACCCGAGACTAGACTAAATTACCCTCCGTCGAAAATTCGGATACCCAAAATACCCTTGAACCTATTTATATGCATAAGTCAAAACCCATTAAAAATTTTTGGACCTAACCCTCTCCTAATTGGCCACCCATCCCTCTCTTATCTGCTCATCTCTCTCTCACGTGTCTTTCTCTCTCTCTTCCTCACGCGCGCGCAGGACCCCCCCAGCAGACCACCCATTCGGCCGAGCCCCCTCCAGCCACCATCCTCCTTCCCCCTCAGTTTTTGTGTACCACCACCACCACCCAGTCGACCAGCCACCTCCTGCCGCCACCACTGACCCCTCCGGCGCCGTCGACAGCTGCCGAAAAGGCCACAGGAAGCCCGGCGACCCCCCCTGCTCTGTTTCGGATCCCCTGCACCCGAGGCTGTCGCGCCGTCCCTCGGCCGTCCGAGGCACCACCGCCACCCCCCGCCACTTCATCAACGTCCACCAGCCCCCTGTGCACCACCTGGACCCAGCTGCACCGCCGGAAAGCCACTGGAGCCGCCGCGAGCCACCCCGAAGCCGCAGGTGCCCTGTTTTTGGATCCGGTTCGGTTTTGCTATTAGCCCAGCCAAATCCGGCGATTTCGCCGCTCACCACCGCCACCGACGACCTCCTTGGACTCCCCTCTTGACCCCTGAAGCTTGTCGGAAGCAATCGCGGCCTGTGGAGCTCGGAATCGACCCCGGACCACCTCCCCTGTTCTGCCGCGCGGCTGCCCCTGTTTCGGCCGGTTCTGTTGGCGCGCCGTTCCGCCGCCTCCGGCCGCCCTCAGCCGGTCCCGACGGACCCCCTCAGCCCCCTGATGAACCCTTGACCCTTCCCCGGCCTTGCCTTGGCCCTTGAAGCCGCGAATCGAAAGCTTCGCCGAAAACCGCCGCCGCCGCCGTCGCCGTCGCCGCGCCGCCGTTGAGACCGCCCGAGCTAACTCACTTAGTGAGTTGACCCTAAACCTTGATTAGGGCGTTAATTACGTCTAGTATTATTTAATTAGTCTGATAGGGTGTTTAGGTAGAACGATCGGGGCCGGTATAGTTAGAAATTGGGTTTAGGTTAAATGGCCGCGATCGATTAAATTAGTCGATAAATTTAGATTCTATGACTAATTTTGGTCGATGAAATTGATTGGTAGTCCGGTTGATTGATTGATAGATTTTGTTCGCGAGTGAGCGACATTTTAGAGACGAGCGGGCGATTGATATTTATTAAATTAATTTGACTAATATAAGACCATTGCACGAAATTGAACCTTTATGCGGCCTAATTGGAGTAATTTACTCGTGTTTATTTAATGGCCTTTGTTCAGCCGATCGTCTCGTTGAAATGTCTGGTTGACTGATTGACTGCTCTGTTGTGAGTTGATTGTCAATTATGATTGCAGTGCCTAGTGAGTAGCCTGCATTTGCATATGACCGAGTGCGATATTAAAGACATATTTTATCATGAAATTGGCCGTGGGCCGAGTCTTTGAGCACGTTGTGTGAGCATCCGGCCTAAATCAAAGAGAACGAAATGGTTTGATTGTCGGGTGTGAATCGTATGGTCATATAACGGAATGATGATGGGTTTTTCCTGGCAAGCTCATCTTGTACTCAAGGTACACACCACACCATTTTTATGGAATTGTACGACTTGTCAAAAGCACGATAATTCATGCCCCGTATGGTGTTTACGGTTTTAAGGGATTATCGGATGCCGGTCGCAGCTTGTGAGGGACCGACGCCCCGTTCAGGGATGCCTACTTATGGGTGCCGTGCTGGATGCACTGGAGACACCTCTCGTAGTAGCCGTTGCCGAAGGGAAAAGGAACGTAGCCCGGTTCTGCCGGAAGAGTGCGGGATCGCATTGTTTGTGAGAGTCGATCATGCTAATCGCGTGGATCCTCGTCACTTTGACGCTTAATGCGTGGGATCATCATTAATAAATGGACTTGTGTGGTGTCCTGTGCATATCTGTGGATGTGATGCATTGTCTATGGTTGTCAGATGTGACTGTTGAGTCGAGTATTGCATCATGTGTGATTGATGGCTGATAAGCCTGCATTTGACTGGTTATTATACCGTGGTTATATGTGGTTGTTTGGATGTTTTATAGGCTTGTTGTCTGGGGCGAATCACTGTCCTAATCGAGATTAGACTTGATTCGCTGAGATTTATTCTCACCCCGTTGTGGGAACCATTTTCAGGTCCGAAGTGACGGAGCCCGTGGATGCTTAGATGAGGGTGTTGTGAGATTTTTGGGAGTAGATGAGATCTTAACCTTACCCGACCGCGTAATCTTTTGAGGTCCTAGTGAGCCGCCCCGAAGTATGGGATTGTATGTGTTTACTGTAGCTCAGTAGGGTTAAAACTCCTCTGCTTTTAATTTTGTGAACCGAATTGTATTTTGCTGAATTGCCTGCCGTGTTATCTTGCTTTACTATCCCACTGATCTTGTTGTTTAGGAGAAGGCACGTTCCGCATGCGTTTTATGTTTAGGTCGATAACGAGCCTGGGACGTTATCATTCGTGACCTCGTGGCGATTTGGTAGGGATGTCGCGGGCTTGAAAGTCGGGGCGTGACAAGTTATATTTCCATAAAGTGCTTAGTTATAAAAACAAAGGCATAAGAATACTAGAAGAGTTTAAAAGTTTTGTATGGCGCTCATTTTGTATCAATAGAAATATAGTTATATTTCTAGGAAAATGACAATATTTTCCGGTGTTTGGCTAAAATACTCACAACATGTTTTCCGCCATTTTGCGAAGAAAATTTGCCTTTTTTTTTTGAAAATAAACATGCATTATTCGCTCTTCAGTATCTTTCAGATGTGGACCACATTAAAGAAACCCTAAACAACTAAACAGCCCCGAGGCTCTGTCTCTAACTGTTGTAACTGTCGCTATTGATCTCTCCACCTCCGATGTTCAACTATTGGTTGCCTACTCAAGCATGTCGTCCTCCTCCTCCTCCTCTTCTTCTTCTTCTTCGTCTTCCTCTTGCTCGTCTTTTTCGTCTTTTTCGTCGTCTTCCCATTCCTCTTTCTTGTCTTCTTCCTCTTCCTCATCTTCGTCTTCTTCGTTATCTTTTTGGAGTGCAATGAAGACATCAGTGAGAACATTTTTGGAGCACAATGAAGCCTTCAGCAGCTTTATACCCTTCAAACTTACAAAACCAAATAATTAAAAACAACAGTTGATATCTAAATAATAGTACAAAAGCTAAAACTTGGATTAATCATTATTTTGGAACAAAGGCGGTAATTTTTTTTCTTCAATCAACTTACCTCGATTAATATTCATTTGTAATTTATTGGTCGCCTAAAATGGATCTTCCACATAAATTGTCGAGGTATAAAGTTTGCACTTCTAAAACCTAAACATAACCTAATCGAGAGGAACGGCATGGGCTTACCTTGTCCCTTCCCAAGCTGACCACCCTCTCCTCAAGATGCCCAATCTCCTTCACGTTGAACTCGTTGAGCAAAGTAATGCTCGAAATAGTCGACATCGGCTTCACCTCCAGATCGTCCATCACCATGTACGTCACCACCCCTTGCACAAAACCGCCCTTACGGTCCGACTCAGCTGCTGATGCCGCAGCAGCCGTCGGGTTACCAGCCGGCGATTTGACAAAAGTGCATATTTGGTTCATGGAATAATTGCACTGAGGACATTTTGCGGAAGGGTCCTCAGCGACATAGTTTGAATGGTAAGGGCACCTGTAGTAGGTTTTCGGCGTTGAATCTAAGGATGAAGTCCGAGGCAATAGAAATGGGATTTGGGAGAGAAAGGCGGGTGCTTTGGGATTCAAGAGAATGTCTTTCTTGGAAGATTTTATGTACACTTTGTTCAGATTCTTGACGCTTCTGTAGAGATTGCCTAAACTGCCCACCATCCCAGTTTTTGTGAGGAGCTGGATCACCTGTCCGACCGGCAACGCGAGGATGTGGAAGAGGAAGTCGACAAAATCTTTGCCTGCCTCAGCAAAGAGCACCGTCTGGTTGCTCTTGTCGACCAGGAGCTTCAAGCTCACTTCGCCTGTCGCCATTATCGTGTTGGGGAGGAAGAACTCAGGCAGTGCAAAAGATTCAGACTCGTGTGGGCACTTTGGTAAGTTGCAATGCAAGTATATATAGCGCAAAAGAAGAAACCTTGGGGAGGGTGAAATGGTGAAGAGTCTGGTTTATGGGGAAACATCACAAGCAGTCTTCATCGAGGAGGAGCTCATTTCCCATGAAATTATTAATAACCACTTACTCATCTTCCCAATGATATTTGCATTGACTCTCATTTTAATTTTCCGATGAAAGTGAACGATTCCATCTCCACCAACAGGAAGAAATGATCTCTTGACTGCTAAACGCCTGTCTTCCCTGTGCTTCTTATGTATAATTTCAACCAAGAAACTGAATCGTTGAGCATTGACCAGTCCCTGTTTCGTATTTCTTGTATAATAATACCGTGAAGATTGTTAGCGAGCACAGACTGTAATAAAGAACAAAACCCCAACAAAACAAGTGAGGTTCATCAATGGTCAAAGGAAAACGTTGACCATCATCTCCCACTAACCTATTACTACAAGATTTCAAACTGTGAGGTAAAATTGTTGGCATCTCCCACTAAGACTTGCTACACCCGTGAAGGGCACACCATTTGAGCACATTCAGCACCAGAGTCATATGGGCATTGAAGCTTAAGGGCACACCATTTGAGTACATTGTGGAAGACCTCTCCAACAAAAGTCCCTTGCTTTTGCAATGTCTAAGGGACAGCAGCAGAAATCCAAATGTGATCAGTTCTTAAAATATAGAAACCCAACACACTGGAAAGTATCTCGAACTTCATGAAGGAAAGGGGAGAAAGCCCATGGTCTTGTTTGACAAATCAGTCGGTCAGTCTTAAACAGTACTCTCAGAACCAGTCACTACAATACAGGTCATACACTTAAATCATGAAAATCATCCAAAACACCCAAAAGATTATTTGTCGATCTAAAATTGGAAGATGCAACAGAAGTTTCCTTCTCACTTGTTCCCACAGATCATGACAGAAAATGCATCCATGCAGTAATTCCACAGAGTTTGTGCAAAGTTCCCACAGTAATTATTATCTTTCTATTTATGGCAAACCCTTCTGTCATGCCTTGCTTTCTAATTCAATTCCCAACTTTCTTATTAAACGAGTTCAAAAAGTTAAAGCTCTTCAAAGGTTAAGTTGCATTCTATTGATTTGATTGCTACGCATGGTAAGCATCTATTGATGATAACCTGAGGCTTTGCAGAATAGTCATCGTGCATAGGGCTTTCCTGTGCAAAACTTCAAAAGAATAATTTTCATATTCACAAAGAACTTAATGCCATCTGCATATAGTGCAGATGATTCATATTTACAAATAAAACATGGAAAGATCTCCCTTTTTCTCTCACGTGGAACTTATTTCTTGAAAAACAGTGATGCGGTATTATTGGAACTGAATCGTCAAAAGTTAATAGAGCCTAGTTCTAAACCAGGTACTGACTGAACTACGTTTTTTTCTATTTGTTCAGTTTATGCTCAATGTCTTCTTGTTTTCTGCATAGCTGCTTCTTTCAGATGTGGACTTCTTGTGTATTCAGCAGGAATTTGGTTTTATTTCCATAAAAGTGCTTAGTTATCAAAACAAACAGCAAAAAATATGATTGCTACCCCTTTACAAATGCAATATACCAGGTAAACTCGCACTCTTCTAACTCCGAGCAAATGTGGTTCGGCAGTTCCAGGATATGCTCAAGAGTTTATCTTATTAAGAGTTGCAGGAAACCACGAGGTTGTATGATAGAACGAGCAACAATCTCTTAGTCAAATCTTATAGTCTAAATCATGATTACTACGAAATTACTGAAAGTTGGGTTGCCAACCCTGAATGCTTTCTAATTCATATGATGAGAATCACTCAAAAATTTGAATCATCACCTCTAAGACTACTGTAAGAGCACTTAGAGCAGGTGAAGGATACTAAATCCTCGATTCTAAACAGTAAACATTCGGAAACATGTCCTAACCTAACTTGCATCACTGATCGGTAAACGAATACATCACGAGGACGTATCGTAATGGCCACGGATGAGATGTCACCTTGCAGTCTCAAGAATCCTTGCTTTAGTCATGCGTCGAAGAGAGAATGAGAAGAAAAAGACGTTCTGTCGTTCTGTGTTCTTTTTCTTGAAAGTGAGAGAGTGAAAAGGGAGAGGGAAAACGTCGTACAAAACGTGATAAAGTCACGTCTCTTGAAAAGGTTGACAACTGGTTGGCAATTATCAATAGTGGGCATGGGGTGTGGTTCCCTACATGGGCGACCACCGTAAACCCCATGCACTCCCAACATCTCCCACTCGCACATGAAGGGCTAACAACACCCGCTTGCCCACGAAAGGCCAACAATTCCCACTCTCCCACGAAGGACTATATATGACTCTCTCTTCTTTGCAAGGTTCATATCAACAAATAATCTGTGCGACCAACATATTCTGAGAGCTCGTTGCCATACATCTGTTGGGAGTATATAGCAGCTCAAAAATTGAACATAATCAAAAGTAGATTCCGTATGCTGTACCCTAGATCGATTGATCACTCACATACATATCTCTCTCTCGATCTCTTTTAAGTACGATATGTTATATTCACAGTTATGATCACACAAAATAAGCATAACTGACCGGTCTGTGAATACAAATCTATAATATGACTTAAACTCTAAATCGATCTTCCTCTTCCCTCAAACCTCTCCATTTCAGTTCAGTTCGCTTTTCTAGAAATGTTTTATTAGATCGAATCAATCTCATGACCATTGGTAACATCCTAAGAGAGCAAACACTGATTAGAAATCTTGAGAATAAGTAAGAGTCATGAGGGTACTTAATGAGGAATACTTATCCTCCAAAGTCTCACACGGCTTAAAAAGTTGAGATCAAAACTTTTGCCAACTCTCTTGGTCGTCTCATGTATACGTAATATGAAATACGTATTACGGTATTCTCTCCTTCCTCATGGAGCGTATGTCTTTTCACTTAATACCGTACAGATGATAGTTCAGACATACTCAATGTCTAACTTGAATTCACTAATATACTATTTTCAAAATATCCATCAGAACTCACATCTGGCAATAAAGACAAATAAAGTGAAATATGTGGATTATTTCACTTTCGGACATAATTAACTATTAAGTCCTCATCTTAACATTCTGTTAAGGCGACATCTATATTTTAAGCTCGAGCTCTCAAATATCACCTAGATAATGAGCTTAAATTTTGTCTCATCTCTATTCATCACGCAGTAAATAGAGGTGATTACCCATGTGAGTGGGCTAATCTCTTATCTGTCCGACATACTTTCACAACATAAAGCACTAAGTTTTAACATCCATAAATATTACGAAAACTCATAGGCAATAATCTCAAACTTCATTAACAGTGAACATTCATGGAAATTACAATATTCAGTATATTACATTCTAGATAGTCCTAGAGATTTTACATGACTATGGAAAACATCTCTAGGAATCGGCTTCTTCATCGAATCTGCTAACATTCTATACGTAGATATATACTGTATGTTCACATCCTTTCATTCAACTGTATCCTTAATATAATTATACTTAATGCCTATGGGATCCTTGGTGTAAGCTATTGCTACTTGACTATCGCAATACACCAATACTGGATTTACCACTAGTAACACCTAAATGATCCAAAAAATCTCCTAAGCCAGACTCCCTCCTGCGCTATCGCTGACAAAGCCACGAACTCGACTTCCATGGTAGATAAAGCTATACACTTATGCTTCTTACTGCTTCATGATATGACGCCATTATTTAATAAGAACACATTCCCAGAGGTAGATTTTCTCTCATCTAAATCTCCTCCCCAATCAGCATTAGTGTAACCCTTAAGGTGCAAATCACTTCCTTGATAACTCAATACATAATCAGCAGTAGCTTTCAGATACCTCAGGATTCTCTTGACAGCAGCCCAATGTGCTTGACCTGGATTGGACTGGTATCTTCTCACCATTCCAACTGCATAACAAATATCAGGACTTGTCCACATCATAGTGTACATTAAGCTTCCAACGGGACTCGCATAAGAAACATTTTTCATTCGTTCTTGCTCTTGCAGAGTCTTAGGGCACATTCTGCGGCTCAAACCTTCACCTTTTGCAATAGGAGTATCAATGGGTTTACTGTCTTGCATACAAAATTGTTCAAGGACTTTATTTATGTACGTCTCTTGCGAAAGAGACAATAACCTTTTCGAACAATCTCTTGAAATCTTAACTCCAAAGATGTAGCTTCACCCATATCTTTCATTTCAAAATTAGAAGATAGCCAACTTTTGACTGTCTTGACAAACTCCATATTGCTTCCGGCAATTAGTATATCATCAACATATAATGACAAGATTGCAAAATGACATTTGGATCTCTTGATATATACGCAATTATCTTCATTAATCAAATAGACATATCCGAATCGAGTGTAATCATCTATAAAAGTGATGAAATAAACAGCAACATGCCTTGCTCTTACATTCATTGGACCACATATGTCCATATGAATTAATTGCAATGAAAATTCAGCTCTCGTTCCTTTTCCAAATGGTTTTCGCGTTATTTTTCTCGCTAGGCAATGCTCACAAGTAGGCAAATCAACTTTTTCAATATTACCCATTAAGCCCTCTTTAGCTAATCTATTCATACGTTGTTGGCCAATATGACCAAGTCTACCATGCCACACAATCACATCATTATTACTAGAGTTGGAAGATGTAAACATGGAATAACAAACGTTCACATTACTGATTTCAACATCCAGTACTATAAAATCATCCACAAAATAACATGAACCATAGAAAGTTGTACCTAACAACAAATCCACGTCATTGTCATGAAAATTCATACAGAAACCAAGTTTGACTAAAACCAATACAGAAACAAGATTCCGACGCATCTCTGGAGCATACAGTACATCGTGTAGGAATAAGGTGTGACCACCGCGCATGATTAGTTGGCAGATGCCAATTCCTTTAACTTCCACTCTGGAGTTGTTCCCCATGTAAATCCACTTCCCTCCACGTGGAATTCGTCGAAATTCCACAAAAGTATTTCTGTCCTTGGCTACATGGTCTGTGGCCCCTGAGTCTACAGTCCACAAAGGATGATATTCAGTTAAGAATATTGAACTCGATAGTCGATACATAACTAACACTTTTAAGTGTACAAAGGGTTTCTACCTTTTTCGGCTCGCCACTGTCTCGAGCGAAGTGACCCTTCTTGCCACAATTATAATATTTCACCCTTGAAATGTTCTTCTTAAAAGGACACTTCCTTTTTCCATGTTTATCAAATGTCGGTTTCTTGCCATATGGCTTTCCACTTTCTGAACCCACCAGGATGCTTGCGCTTGGAGCTCGAAGCTCCATGTGAGCCAGAGCTAGTAAAATACACGTTGGTTTGTGGCTTAGCCGCCAGAAGGCGGTCCTCCTCCAACTCAAGGTGGCGCATGGCATCCTCGAAGGTCTTGATGATTTCGTTGTGGGTCAAGTGGATCTTCATATGCTTCCAGCTTTAAGGCAAAGAGCGGATCACTACCTACACTTGCTGCTCATCAGATAATGTGTGACCAGCATCCTTCATCTCACTGATCATGTTCAACATGCCCCTCAAATGCTGCTTCATATTATGCCCATGTGGCATCTTGGTTGTGTCGAACCTAATGGTAAGTTGTCTAAGCTTGGTGACCGATGTGTGCCCAAACCTAATCTTTAATGCATCCCACATATCCTTGGCATTCTCATGCTGCCTGAACTCATGCATGATATCATTATCCATACTACTTAGCAACGTAAAGTGAGCAGTTGAGTTCTTCTTTTTCCAAGCAGCAAATGCATCCTTATCCCTTCTCTGCTGCGCAGTGGTTCCATCCTCTGGTTCTGTCATGACCAGGTTCAAAGCCTCAAATGCCTCTAGCTCTTCCAGTACATATTGGATTTTCAGATTCCAGATCTCACAATTTTCACCGTTCAACTTCTTGCCCTTATTAAGCTCAACCACAATGTTCTTTGAAGCCGTTGCCATTGTATCTAAATATGAGGTTATTTAGACATTTTGCACGAATTATTAATGCCTAACATTTATGGACATATTTTACACTAACTAATTATACTAATGTTGACATAAGGACTTAGATTCGAAAGTTCACTAAGTTCCCAATCATCGTCTAAGGATCCTTGTTTAAAATTATCATGAATATAATCATTTAGGTAAAATTCAGTTCATTAAAGTTACTAAAACTTTCTAGAACTCCCCACTCAACTAAGACAATATATTGCTTAACCATATATAAGATGAATCACATGAAACAGTCATAACTAAATATTTCACATAAATATTCACATTACAAGAATTAGTGGGAAACATTTACACATTCTAAAAACTAAAAATAAAACTACAACATCATCTGAAATAACGTCGCCTTGAAACAAGAAACGACTCCACAAACATGTTAAAGCCAAGAAGATCATTTAATCTACAAGGCGCCCAAAAACATGCTCCTGGGGCACCCTTTGGTCTACGCCAAGGCGCATTCTCCTTGTGCCAAAACCCATTCAAAGTAAGGGTCAACGTCTTTGCCATCCCCATACTCATGTACTCAGTCAAGAACCTAATCTCAAACCTCTTATAAGAATGGGGGTTGGCTTTCCATAAGCGATCTATGACCCCATGCCATATCACAAGAAGGGTGGTCCTCAAGGCTATGACCCTCATATCATCTTGCATACAATGACCTTTCCAAATGATTTCTTGAATCATTTCGTTGACTCATGTCATATGTGACATTATGTCAGCTTGACCATCCCAGCGGTAAAGGGCTAAAGCATTCCTCAACTGTAGGATTCTTTCCTCTTGCTCCGGTCCTCTTGGTCTTATAGGGGTTTGCATCGTCCATGGCATTGTTCCTGCAACAAATACAAAAAATAATGGGATTATTTATAATCCATGATGCATAATATGGTAAAATAAATATACCACATTATAGGAAATTTCGATACGAACACATCGGTACCAAATCACCCCAATCAAAGCCCACACGCCCCCATACGAGCCCTGACAATATTCTATTTTTTTTTTTCGGGTCAACGTTGACCAATTCAAGTCAAGGACCGGGTCGAGTCGTGGACCTAGTCGGGTCGGGCTGCCACATAGGAAGCCACGTCAGCGTCGCATGGCGCCACGTCAGCACCATGATCCCGACGGTTCGCCAATGTGCGCCTCACGTAGGTGCGTGAGGCCCACGCGCAGACACCGCCTCCAGCACGTGTTGGCGCGTGTGGCCTTCTCCAGCGGCCTCTGGCGGCGATCGACCACTCCAAATGCTCGTATGGTCGAGACGGTCCCAATGGTATACTCAAAAGTTATTTTCGTTGAACCAAAAGTCACAAAAAGAGACGTTTCGCTGCGGGCCGCCAAGGGACCTCGCCCCGTCATCGTGCGTTCAGTGCGTGCTGCGTCGTCCGGCTTCCTCCGGCGACGAGCAACCATTCCCCAGACTAGTATCGACGAGTAGATTCCAACCATGTATTCACATTTCATTTTTACTGAACATTTGTTTTCGAAAATAGGCGAACAGTGTATTGACGAAAACAAACGAAGAACGTGCATGCCTAATCCGAAAAAAAAAAAAATTCAAACACATTCTTGAAACATGACATAATCATGTCATACAGCGTATATACGATCAGGAAATCAAGTTAAAAGGCTCTGATACCAATGAAGGATACTAAATCCTTGATTCTAAACAGTAAACGTGTGGAAACATGCCCTAACCTAACTTGCATCACTGATCAGTAAACGAATACATCACGAGGACGTATCGTAATTGCCACGGATTAGATGTCGCCTTGCAGTCTCGAGAATCCTCGCTTTAGTCACGCGACGAAGAGAGAATGAGAAGAAAAAGACGTTCTGTCATTCTGTGTTCTTTTTCTTGAAAGCGACAGAGTGAAAAGGCAAAGGGAAAACGTTGTACAAAACAACGTGATAAAGTGACGTCTTTTGAAAAGCGTTGATAACTACTTAGCAATTATTAACGGTGGACATGGGGTGTGGTTCCCTATATGGGCGACCACCGTAAACCCCATGCACTCCCAACAGCAGGCTCCTGTGCAGGTTGACATAGAAAGTAAAGCCACTTGATGGAAGATGCTGCTTTGGTTGCTAAGCTACTTGATTACTTGGTCCCTTCTGAAGTTCACTGTTCCTCACCAATCTCGTGATATAAGATAACAATCGAGACAAAAGTAAAACCCTGTATTTTGTACTTGGGAAGCAAGCATGAGAGAGAGAAAACCCGGTCCAGGAAGAGTGATCTCGATTCAGTTTGAGATTCCAAGACATCCAACCACCAATTAAGATAGTTCTCCACGTGTAGAAGAAATACAGAACTCATTGCACCCTTTCAATATACCTCAGAATGCCACTGCAAAAGATAGGGCACTCCAACAATACTCCCACGGCAGAAGCACTTTCAGAAAGCCGGCGACTCTCTCTCTCCCCTTCCTTTTTCTTTTAATAGTTCAAGGACACAAGTATGGAGGCTCGGCTACCTCAAGGCCCATGAAATACCAAACTCGTAAACCGTTTAAGTTCAGGCCTTTAGCATGTGAAAATGATCCTCGCCCAAAATAATGTGCAGGCAGTTAGTGAGAATCGAATAAGTTGACCTTTTAGATTCTGAGTTAACAATCTCACAACATCCCAATCAACCGTGCAATTCTAGGTGCTGAGTTGTCTCTTTTCAGTTCCTTGGCAATCATCATCGTAGAAGACGAATCCACACATTCAGAGAATGCAGTGTTAAGGTTGATGTCTTGTATTCTGTTATCCAAGAGATTATGAAGCGGTTCCGAAAGGCCCCCTGACGACTGGACAGAGGCGTTTTATGTTCAAAGATAGCATGATTTGTATGGAAAAGTTAAATATTTTAGGCTATATGGGCAATTTTGTAATTTGTGCCATGTAGGGTTTCGCTATATGTATTTAGGGCGAAACAGGTCTCTTTGGTAGAGAGAGAGGGTGAGAAGAGCGGCTGTACACTTTTCTACGTTATTAGTGAAACAGATCTGATCTCCCCGTGGACGTAGGTAGGCGGAACATCTCCCCTGCTGAACCACGTAAATTCTTGTGTTGTGCGAATTTTCATTACTTTCTTGCATCGTTGATAGGATCGAATTCAGATATTCGACAATTGGTATCAGAGCCTGGTTCGGCAAGCTATCAAGATGGCAGGAAAGGGTTCGAGTGTCAAGTACGACATCGAGAGGTTTAATGGAAAGAACAACTTCACTCTCTGGCGACGAAGAATGATGGATCTTCTGATTCAGCAGGGCCTGTCGAAAGTGCTGCTGGGGAAAGGGAAGAAACCAGAAACGAGTGATGAAGATTGGGGAGAGATGGAGGAAAGGGCGGTAAGCGCCATTCGATTGAACCTATCTGATGAGGTTCTGCAGTATGTGGTGGATCTCAAGTCGGCTCCGCAGGTGTGGACGAAACTTGAGAGCATCTATATGACCAAGTCCCTAACGAACAAACTGTTTCTGAAAAAACAGTTATACTCTCTACAGATGGAGGAAGGCTCAGATCTGTTAGAACACATCAACACGTTCAATCAGATTCTGAGTAAACTTGCAACTCTGAAGGTTTCAATGGAAGATGAAGATAAAGCCCTATTATTGCTATCGTCGCTACCAGCATCTTATGATCATCTGGTGACGACACTCTTGTATGGAAAAGAGACGCTTGATATAGATGAGGTCACTGCTGCCCTATTATCTAATGATACGAGAAAGATGGTTAACAGTGCTACGGCACAGGGTGAGGGTCTCATCGGAAAAGTCAAGGAGCATGAACGGGGAAGAACAATCCAGCGGGGATCCGGGAATAAGGGTCGATCGAAATCAAGAGGGGGTAAAACGAAACTCTCTTGTTATTATTGCAAGAAGGAAGGCCATCTGAAAAGAAACTGTTATAAGAGAAAGGAAGACTTGAAGAATCACGAGAAAACTTCTAATCAAGCAAGTGTGGCTAATAGCTCAGACGGTGATGATGGAGATCTTCTCTCTATATCATCAGGTAAGAATCAGTTCGTTGATTCATGGATTTTAGACTCTGGATGCTCTTATCACATGTGCCCGAATAGGGATTGGTTTGATTCATACCGGTCATATAGTGGCGGATCTGTTCTAATGGGGAATGATGCGGTTTGCAAAACCATTGGAATAGGGACTATTAAAATCAGAATGTTTGATGGTATAGTCAGAACTTTGGTGGATGTAAGGCACGTTCCAGATCTAAAGAAAAATTTGATATCTTTGGGTGCGCTTGATGTGAATGGCTGCAAGTACGTAGCAGCAGGTGGAGTTCTCAAAGTCATCAAGGGAGCTATGGTTGTCATGAAAGGAGAGTTGACTGGAAGTTTATACAGGCTCATAGGGAGTACAGTAACAGGTGGAGCATCTGTGACTACAGCTGCAGGGTCCGATACAGATGACACTCATCTGTGGCATATGCGGTTAGGGCATATGGGTGAAAGGGGTATGATGGAGCTTCATAAAAGGAAGCTGTTAAAAGGTGTCAAAAGCTGCAAATTGAACTTCTGCAAATACTGTGTTTTCGGGAAACAGAGCAGGGTTAGTTTCAGAACTGCAAAGCATACGAGCAAGGATGTACTTGATTATGTACACAGCGATGTATGGGGTCCTGCACCGATCAAATCAAAAGGTGGAGCCGAATATTTTGTGACATTCATTGATGATTACTCAAGGAAAGTCTGGGTCTACTTCATGAAGCAGAAAAACGAAGTTTTCTCCAAATTCAAAGAGTGGAAGGCTGAAGTAGAAAGGCAGACAGGAAAGAAGCTAAAGTGCTTGAGAACGGACAATGGAGGGGAATACAAGTACACACCATTCCTGGAACTATGTAGAGCTGAAGGGATCACACGTCACTTCACAACACCAGATACACCACAGCAAAACGGTGTAGCTGAGAGGATGAACAGGACACTTTTGGAAAGGGCTCGGAGTATGAGGCTGAATGCAGGGCTGAGCAAAAGTTTCTGGGCAGAAGCAGTTAATATGGCATGCTATCTCATTAACAGGTCTCCATCTACAGCCATTGAATGCAGAGTTCCTGAGGAGGTATGGACAGGTAATTCGATTGACTATTCTGGTTTGAGAGTATTTGGTTGTCCAGCCTATGTTCATGTACAAAGTGGACATCGTTCTAAGTTAGACTCAAAGTCTAAGCAGTGCATCTTTCTTGGCTATGAGAAAGGTGTGAAAGGATTCAAGCTATGGGATCCTAATGCACGGAAGACCGTGGTTAGCAGGGACGTTGTCTTTAATGATTTTGACATGGTGAAGGCAAATAACAGTTCATATGCAGATGGCAGAAGTGAAGAAGGATCTATTGTGCAGGTGGAGTTAGGTAAACCAGAAATAGCGGAAGGAAGGAAATCATCCAGTAACTCACCAGAATCACAGGAGACAGTGGAAGATACCTACACCATCGCAGAAGGTAGAGAAAAACGTACTCACAAAGCACCTGTGAGATACGGGTTTGAGGATATGGTTGCTTATGCCCTCACAGTAGGTACAGGTGATCCATCTTCCTATCACGATGCGATATCTGATGCTGATAGTGATAAATGGATGTCAGCTATGATGGAAGAAATGGAATCCTTACATAAAAACAGGACTTGGAAGATTGTGGAGAAACCTAAAGGGCAAAAGATCATTGGGTGTAAATGGATCTTTCGCAAGAAAGAGGCAGTGTCTGAGAATGAGCAGGTAAGGTACAAGGCTAGACTTGTAGCTAAAGGGTATGCACAGAAGGAAGGGGTAGATTATAATGAAATATTCTCTCCAGTAGTAAAGCACACTTCCATTCGGGTTCTACTTGCCTTGGTAGCCATGTTTGATTTTGAGCTGGAGCAACTTGATGTGAAGACGGCGTTTCTTCATGGAGACTTGGACGAACAGATTTTCATGGAGCAACCTGACGGGTTCAAAGTGCCAGGAAAGGAAGATCAAGTTTGTTTGCTTAAGAAGTCACTTTATGGCCTTAAGCAATCTCCGAGACAGTGGTACAAGCGCTTTGACTCTTTTATGGTGCAAATTGGCTATTCGAGAAGTGAGTATGATTGTTGTGTTTTTTTTAAAGTGTCAGATAATAATTCGATTATTCTTTTGATGCTTTATGTTGATGACATGCTCATTGCTGCTAAGGATATGCATGATATCGTCTCTTTAAAGTCCTTGTTGAATAATGAGTTTGAGATGAAGGATCTTGGTGCTGCTAAGAGGATCCTTGGTATGGAAATTCATAGAGATAGAAGTGCAGGTAAACTCTGGGTATCTCAAAAGAGGTATGTTGAAAAGGTGCTTGAGCGTTTCAACATGAATAAGGCTAAACCAGTGAGGACACCATTAGCTAGCCACTTCAGGTTATCTGAACAGCAATGCCCCACAAAACATGAGGAGATTGAGGAGATGTCTCGAGTTCCCTATGCTAGCGCAGTTGGGAGTCTCATGTATGCTATGGTGTGTAGCAGGCCAAATTTATCTCATGCAGTCAGTGTTATTAGCAGATACATGAGTAATCCAGGGAAGGAGCATTGGAATGCAGTCAAGTGGATCTTTAGATATTTGAGCGGTACTGCAGATTTGGGTATTATGTTCAGTCGCGACGGAGGTTCGAAGGAGCTAGCGGGATATGTTGATTCAGACTTTGCTGGTGACCTAGACAGGAGAAGGTCTACTACAGGATATGTCTTTACATTAGCTGGTGGACCTATCTCATGGAGGGCGATGCTCCAGTCCACAATTGCATTGTCTACTACAGAGGCAGAGTACATGGCAGCTATAGAAGCTGCTAAGGAAGGGCTCTGGTTGACTGGGTTGGTTCGTGAGTTGGGTTTAGAGCAAGGAGGTGCGGTGTTACACTGTGACAGTCAAAGTGCCATACATCTCGCCAAGAATCAAGTGTTTCATGCAAGAACAAAGCATATAGATGTGAGGTTTCACAAAATCAGGGAGCTTGTGTCAGATGGCAGTATTCACTTGAGGAAGATTCACACAAATAGCAATCCTGCAGATTGTTTTACCAAGCCAGTCACTATTGAGAAGTTTGGGTCCTGTTTGGGCTCAATTAATATAACTCGCTGTTGAAGGTGAGAGACGCACTCAATGAGTGCGGGAGTGTACCTCTTATGGAGGTACGGGGATGAAGACATCTATATTTCATATTCTTTTCACAGGTGGCTTTACAGAATCCAAGCCAAGGTGGAGATTGTTAAGGTTGATGTCTTGTATTCTGTTATCCAAGAGATTATGAAGCGGTTCCGAAAGGCCCCCTGACGACTGGACAGAGGCGTTTTATGTTCAAAGATAGCATGATTTGTATGGAAAAGTTAAATATTTTAGGCTATGTGGGCAATTTTGTAATTTGTGCCATGTAGGGTTTCGCTATATGTATTTAGGGCGAAACAGGTCTCTTTGGTAGAGAGAGAGGGTGAGAAGAGCGGCTGTACACTTTTCTACGTTATTAGTGAAACAGATCTGATCTCCCCGTGGACGTAGGTAGGCGGAACATCTCCCCTGCTGAACCACGTAAATTCTTGTGTTGTGCGAATTTTCATTACTTTCTTGCATCGTTGATAGGATCGAATTCAGATATTCGACATGCAGACCAAACTACTTGATTAAGGGAGAAAACCAACCAATGGTATTGGCTATTAAAGGGTGAAATATAATACAATTGCTAATGACCACTCACAAACATCAACTTTTGATAATGCTAAACAAATATGTAAGTTTTACTTTGGAGACCACTTTACATCTTCACGTCCTCATGTCCACAATTCCAGTACGGCCAATTTCTTTCCAAAAAGACCCATCCTCAAGTTCTAGATTCTCACAACCATCCGAAACACTCCAATCAACTAAAAACCAGACCACACAAATTCAAAGCAAGATGCTAGAAATGATTTTTCAAGGAGGGGCGATTTCGTCTTTTCGATGTGAGTCTTGCTTATAGGCATGTGAATTTTATTTGTAAGAATAAAGGCACATAAGTGGTCATTGAGTCAAAATTGAGGTATGTTTTTTGTATATTCCCAAAATAAAATCAATGACCAGCTAAATTGGGCCAAAGAAATTCCTTGCTAAATGTGGAAAACGACAAAATAGCAAATTGCTGCTCCTACCTGGTCACAAACTAATGCCGATTAGGTCGCGTCATGGTCTAGTCGTGGCATGTTCGTGAGGCGACCTCTTCATGGCCGGGAAGCAAAGCAACCCGGTTGCAATCGGCAGATATTGACACATAAATTTTGGCTATTCCATTTAATCATTCATCTAAAAATTAGGAATTGACCCTACCCCTAAACGAAAATATTAGAGTTTCGTTTGGCATTATGCATCGCATCGTATTGCATTAATAGCATTTAGGACTAACACATGCCGCAGTCACATGCCGCGCACATGCTCCGGTCACATGACAATCACAAGCCCTATTCGCGGAACTGCCATGGACATGCACACGCACAATCAAGGGGTCTCCACGGACGCTTCCCTCCTCTTGGACGCCATCTTCATAAAGCCCTCTTCGAATAGAGTGGGATACGGCTCGCTCAGACATGGGTTTCAATGTAGATCATATCAATTGAACCGAGTAAAAAATCTGATTTTGTTGATAAAATATTGAAGCTTGGCCATCATTGAAGATAAGCACAATGGGCCAATTTCATTAGAAGAAAAAGAGAGATTGACAAAGAAAAAAAAAAATTGGGTCAAGCTGGTGGATTAAGATCTTTTCATGACCAAGTATTGTTTAAAAATTATATTAAAAACAAAAAAGAAGCTTGAAATGTGGAATTCGATCACAGATTGGTTTGAATTGTAAGGAAAGAGGATGGGTGTGTTAATATTGTTCTAACAAGAAAATCATGATAGACAACAAATGTACAGTTTAACTTGGTCTGATGTAAAGGATTAGATCATTATATCGTCATAATCTCATGTTGGCCCTTCATCTTTGGTCCTCTAATTTTTTTTTTGTGCAATTTTATCCTCTGAAATTTGTTATGTGCAATCGAATCCTGTGTCTTTCTTGACTGTTGCAATCGGAGTGCTTTATTTACCCACTGTGACTAATACCGTCAAATTAAGATTTCTTTTTTCTTGTTTTTCCCGTTCATTGTTTTATTGTTTTTTTTTTTTTTTGCCCATTTGGCGTCAAATTAGCATCATGTATCAATGCGGGCCACTTTAATTGGCAAGCCCTTATATAATAAGCTCAAGTCTGTCATGCCTCGTCCAACAAGAAATTTTAGCAGGTCTCGAAGATTACATTCTCTAGTTCGACGTCAAAGACAAATCATCCGCACTTGGCTCTCTTTCTCTTCAGGAAAGAAAGAAACCTTCAATGGCGACAACAACTCCTGCTCCCTCAAAGCTGTCCATCTTCGCTAGGGTACTTGTCGTCTGCTCGTTGCTCAGCTTGCTGTTCAATTGTTGTTGCCATGCGCAAAACCTTGGAGAAAGAAAGGCAAGAAAACCTTTTCTTTTCTTTTTGTCTTTAATCGTCTGTGTCATTTGAAATTCATAAATTTTGGAAATTCAGGTAAAATTTTAAAATTTCAACGAGAAGGCTTAATGCCAAACAAACAGGTCCCAAAAAAATTTTATACTATGATGATTATTAAGTGCTTCTGCGTACTAACGAAATGTGTTCTTTTAAGTTCACAGATTCACGTGGTTTATTTGGATCCTTCAGTTAAGAGTTCAGACGCTCTGGCTCTCAAATTTCTTGGGGAAGTTCTCGAAGGAGGGTGCGTAATTTCTGGTTCAAAGAAGATTTTGTTTTAAGTCAAGTTCATAGAATGTATGGAACCCATTAAACTAGATCTAGAGATCTAAAAACTCCTCTCTGGCCACCTTCATGATCTCGAGACGAATGAGTTCTTATTTGGACGGTCTATCTAGGGTTGCATATGATATGATCTAGAGTCCTCTTTAAGATTAAATAACATTGCATAGCTATATTGGCATATATTGGTTTTCTTTTTTTCGTTTCGAAGTAATCTATCGATCCGACCAATTCTAGCTTTGATACATGCTCGCAATTTGGATATCTTATCAATGTTTGAGCAGCAAGCCGGCGGATTCTCTGATCTACACCTATAAAACAATCAACGGGTTCGCGGCGAGGCTCAGCGTAAGCGAAGCGGAGAAGTTGGGCAGTAAGTATTTCAGTTTAGTTGCTAATTTACTATTCTCAACTCCCATTGGGAGGTTCAGAGGTCTTTTATTTTCAATCAAATGCGACAAGGGCTCATCAAAAGAATTGTTTTCCAGGACTGAAAGAAGTTACCGGTGTTTCAGATGATGAAGCTTATCTTCCTATTGATGGCGAGCCTACATTTGCCCCTGGATACAACTAGCCTCACCTTGATAAATTACGAGTTGATTGATGAATTAGTTTCTTTGTGTAATAAGGAGTATGTAGGAGGTAAACGATTTCCGTCGTCTTTTAGTTGATTTATTAGAGAACGTACTTTCATCGAGGAAGTGAATGAAATTTTATTTTGACCAAAAAAATTCGCAAGCCCTTATATAATCTCAAGTCTACATGCCTCGTCCAACAAGAAATTTTAGCTGGTCTCTCAGATTACATTCTTTAGTTCGAGGTCAAAGACAAATCATCCGCATTTGGCTTTCTTTTGAAAAAATAGAAAGAAACCTTCAATGGCGACAACAGCTCCTACTCTGGTCGTTTCTCATCTTGCTGTTCAATTGCTGTTGCCATGCGCAAAACCTTGGAGAAAGAAAGGCAAGAACACCCCTTTTTTTTCAGATTGATTTTTACATTTTGACTGTTTTTTAAACTTTCACCATATGAATTCGTACACGTACAACAACATATATTTTGTGCAAATTCACATAGTATTTTAAGGTTTGGCAAAAAAAAAAGCTTATTGCCAAACAAAGCCTTAAAACTTTGCATCCCCCACGGAGAAATATTGACTATAGTAAATTAGAATTTTAAAAGAAAAATCGACTATTTCCTGCTTCTCCATACTAACGATTTATTTTTATGCAAAGTTCACATATTCACATTGTTTATTTGGATTATTCCGTTGAGAGTTCGAAGGCTCTTGCTCTCGAACTTCTTGGGATGGTTCTCGAAGGAGGGTATGTAATTTCTGGTTAAAAAAAGATTTTATTTAAGTTTAGTTCATAAGACATATCAACTCATTGAAATAGATCCAGAGATTTTTTTAAAAAATATTTTAAAAGGTCCACGTCAGCGCCGACCATGCCACGTAGGCCTGCTGGCGTCCACATCAGCAATGTCCTGCCAAAATAGCCGAAAGGAATGAATTGGCTCTATTATGGCTAAATTGGCACAATTAAAATATTTATAACTAAATTGGCACTAATACAATAGGTTTAGGACTTTTCCAACACTTTTCCGCTATATTAGTATATATTGGGTTTTTTTTTTCACTTTTGAAATTATTTATCCAGCCAAGCAATCCTAACTTTGATATATACTTGCAATTTTGGGAAAATTTTTCAAAAAAGTCCTAAATCTATTGCACTTTTTCCAATTCAGTCCTAAACCTTTTGTATTTATGCCTATTCAGTACTAAACCTTTTTTTGTGCCGATTCAGTCCTAAAGTTTTTGTATTTATGCAAATTCGGTCCATCCGGCCAGCTCTGACGTGGACGCCGGCGAACGCTGACGGGGAAATATTTAATAATATTTTAATTTTTTTTTCAAATTTTTTATTCTTTTTTCGTTGATTTTCTTCCTGCAGCTTCTCATTGACCTCCCATCATCACGCCATTTTTTTTTTCTCATCTTCTTCCTCCATCCGACGACCGGCTGAAGGCGAAGGCTGGCGAGGTCGAGCCTCGTCGGCAACTAGAGCCGCCGCCGCCTTGGCTGGGCTAGGCCGAGCTCGCCAAGCGATGACCACGCGGTCGCTGGGCGAGCAGGCCCAGCGACGGCGACACCATGGACGGGCGAGGCCGAGCTCGCCCCACCATGGCGTCGCCAGATCTGGGCACACCATGGTGAGGCGAGACCTGGGCGAGCGCGGCCTCGCCCGGCCATGGCGTCGCCGTCTCTGGGCGAGGCCGAGCTCGCCCAGCGGCAGTGGCTCCAGTGGCCGACGAGGCCTCGCCTCCAGTTGGTTGTCAATCGGGGAAAATATCCAACGTGCACGATCTTTTCGAGCACTTTAGAGCTTACGCTCCACAACAGAGCTATTCATCTCTCTCCTCTGCAACTAACTGGGACGCTCCGGGAATGACGGGATGAAACGCTCGAAAAAATTTAGGGCTAAATCCAATTGGAACGAAGTGCGTGAGCTGCAGATGTGAATGGGAATCCAATTGTTCCCACCACACGCGAGCTCCTCACCATCTGCACCGGAGTGATGATGGGAGGTCAAAAAGAGAAGCTGGAGGAAGAAGATCTGACGCCATGGTTGGGCGAGCTCAGCCTTGCCCGGCCATGGCGCTGGCGGCTCCAGTGCCGGCCTTCACGTCCAGCCGGTTGCCGGATCGACAACCGGGAAGAAGATGAGCAAAAATTTTAAAAATATATATATTATTAAATATAGCCCCGTCAACGTCGATCGGAGTCCACTCAGCGTCGGCCGATCAAAGTTGGCCGGATGGACCGAATTGGCAAAAATAAAAAAGGTTTAAAACTGAATAGGCACGAATGCAAAAGGTTTAGGACTGAATTGGCAAAAGTGCAATAGATTTAGGATTTTTGCGACAATTTTCCGTGCAATTTTGATATCTTACTAATGTTCAAGTAGCAACCCGGAGGACTCTTCGACCCACACATATAATATTGTAATCAACGGCTTTGCGGCAAGACTCAGCGAAAGCGAAGCGGAGAAATTGGGCCGTAAGTATTTCGATCCGGTTACTATTATTCCCTTAGGGGGCTTAAAAGAATGTCCTCGTTGTACTATTTTCTACCATCATCGGGAGATTATAAGGTCTTTTATTTTCAATAAAATGCGATAGGGCTCCTTACAGAAAAATTGATTTTCCAGGATTGGAAGTCGTCATCAAGGTGGCTTTGAAGGGTCAATATGATCTTTACCCCGTGGGTAAATTTGCTCCTGGAAACAACTAGCCTCACCCAATGGCATCGGAATAGCTGTGGATTGAATAAACCATCAGTTGGTTATTCAATTAGTCTCTTTGTGTAATAAGGGGCATGGAGGAGGTAAAAGATTTGGGTTGTCTTTTGGTTAATCTATCATAGCACTTATGTAGATATAGGCCTATCTCGTGTTTTTCGACGTGACGGTATCTGCAATGATGTTGTGAATCTTGAGGTTATAAACCTTTTCAATCACAAACAACATGCATCTACCAGATGTTCTATAAATAACGTCCGGACTTGTTTTCCAGAACGACATGGAGAAAGCCGGTCATAATGTATTGGCAACGTCGAAACTTTTCGTGTTCTTGGAACGTGTGATAGGCATGATCGTGACATCAGAGTCTACTCTATCATCATGACCACTCAGTCATGCTTTAACATAGAGCACATCAGATCGAAGCAGAAATTGTATACATTGGGGTGGCAAACCATCACCGATCTTCATCACTTCCCACCAAGGACCCCCCCCCCCCCCCCCCCCCCCCCCCCCCCCCCCCCATGATCAACAGGGGGATCTCTAGAGCTTAGATCTACTTGAGAACACAGTTTCTGATGGCTCGGTTACTAACAATTGGACCACCAATACGATGGGCAAGAGGGCTACTGAATTGACCCCCTTCTAGACTGTTGCCAATGCAAGACTTATATTACTTGTATTTGCATGCCACGAGTTACAACTACGAGAATGCAGAGGTGATGATAATGCTCGGGCTGCTTCCAGCAAAAGAAAAATGAGATGATATAGAGACAGTGCATCTTTGCATGGAAACATCTGTATCTATTCCTGAAAGTAATGAATATACAAGTTCCAGGTCAGTTCCTTCTCCAGCGAGAAGTTTCGATAGCCAACACTGTCACCACAATGTACAACAAGGAGAATGCCTTGAAGAATAAAGACCAACGCTCCTGCAAAAGTACCACAGGAAGAAATGGAGTCAGAATATTGCAACAATGCTCCGCAATTATGCAGGGAGAGCTGCCCTGCACAAACGAAATTTCTCTTCCAAACCCGTTTGCTAATTATCTCCTTCAATTGTGAATACTTCACTTTGACTTTCAGATTTAGCAAGCTAAAAAGTTCATTTTCCTATTGCCACGACATTTCTCATCGCCATAAGAACAAATAATATACAAAATGGAAGACTCTAACCAAGCTAGCGCACTGGATTTGCTTTTAAAGTAACCTAATGTTGAAATAGAATAATAGAATGCCTGACATCATAAAGCTCTCATGTATCCACTCTAATTCAGGATCTGATCATAGCATGACAAACAAGTTGGAACTTCAAGTAATGCTAAAGACAAGGAAAGTATGCCTGTTTACAAAACCTAGTGCGAACCCAACACACTAGCAAGTATCTCGAACTTCGTAAAGGAAAGGAAAAAGCCATGGTCTCGTTTGACAAATCAGTCAGTTTTAAACAGTACTCTCAGAACCGGTCAGAACAATACAGGTCGTACACTTAAATCATGAAAATCATCCAAAGACACCCAAAAGATGATTTACCAATCAGACAAAACATAAGTTTCCTTCTCACTTGTTCCCACGGATCATGACAGAAAATGCATCCATGCAGTAATTCCACAGAGTGTGTGCAAAGTTTCCACATTAACTATTATCTTGCTATATATGGCAAATCCTTCTGTCAAGCCTTGTTTTGTCATTCAATTCCCAACTTCCTCTTTAAACAAGTTCAAAAAGTTAAAGCCCTTGAAAGGTTAAGTTGCGTTCTTTGCTTTGATTACTACACATGGTAAGCATCTTATTGATGATAACTGACTTTGCAGAATAGTCATCGTGCATAGGGCTTACATGTGCAAAAATTTGGGTTAATATGTTGTTTATCCTCTTATCCACCGTAGAAGATGCTTTGGCTATTTGGAATTGGATCAGAAAGTGGAAATGACAGGGTCATGCCGAAGAATACAACAGAACTTAATGCTAGCTGCAAATAGCGTAGAAGATTCATATTCACAAAGAAATCATGGAAAGATCTCCCTTTTTCTCTCATATGGAACTTATTTCTTGAAAAACAGTGACACAATATTATTGGAACTGAATCATCAAAAGCTGAAGAGCCTCGTTCTAAACCAGGTACAGAGTGGACTACCTTTTTTCTATTTGCTCAGTTTTCTTCACAATGTCTTCTTGTTTTCTGGTTAGCTGTTTCTTCAGATGTGGACTTCTAGTGTACTTAGTCTGAATTTGGTTAAATTTCCATAAAGTGCTTAGTTATCAAAACAACCAGCAAAAATATGATTGCTAAGCCTTTACAAATGCAACATACGACGAAAACTCGCTCTCTTCTAACTCCACACAAATGCGATTCAACAGTTTCAGGTCATGTTCAAGAGTTTATCTTATTAAGAGCTGGAGGAAACCACGAGGTTATATGATAGAATGAGCACAAATCTCTTAGTCAAATCTTATAGTCTAAATCATGATTACTACGAAATTACATAGAGTTGGGTTGCTAACCATGAATGCTTTCTAATTCATATGATTAGATAGGAGAATTACTCAAAAATTTAAATCATCACCTCTAAGACTACTGTAAGAGCAGGCTGCTGTGCAGGTTGACATTAAAAATAAAGCCACTTGATGGAAGACGCTGCTTTGGTTGCTAAGCTACTTGATTACTTGGTCCCTTCCGAAGTTCACTGTTGACCAATTTCATAATTGCAAGGAATTCCTCAGGTTCTTGATCTTCTATAAGAATCTGAGACAAGCATTCGGCATAAGAATACATTTAGGAAGCAAAACAGTTTTAGCAAATACTTTAACTGCTATAATCAAACAGTCTACAATGCTAAAAGGGGAAGAACTCATGAAAAGGAGACATAATCTAGAACAACGGTGATAATGCAAATTGAACATATCCATCAGTGTGCAAAGATAGGCTTAAACTCCACATGAGACAATTACATGAACATGGCTCATTATTGAAAAGATAAACACGTGCCAATCCGGTAATGAGTATTTCTTAATACCCAGGATCGCGCAACATAGATTCACCAAGTAACCCATTTGTTTGTTCATCTTGCCCAGTTATCCGACATATTATCACAAAGACAAATATGAAGTCCCCTTATACAGTACGCAAAGTTCATTTCACTTTTCCGACAATAGTTTATTTAAGGCATTAACAGCCACAATGAAGAACCTCGAAAAAGTTAAGGCTGTCTACAATTAGCTTCTCTTTGATTGACATATCAGATAGGATCGAGAACATTTTCTTAAGAGAAACTACTGATAGAAATTGAAGACAGGACAAATGCTCGCCCAAGAAATAAATAAAAATATGTTATATACAGGAAAATACTCAACAAAACCCAGTAAGCACACCTTTGGTCCTGCAGATCCACTGTATAACATTGTGAACTCAACTAAAGACCTAGGTGCCAAGTTAATTGTCAACTAAAGCGTCAAATCTATGCGATCTTCAAGTAGCTTCTATGCTGAATGAGCATGTCCGATTTGATCATAAACATATGATCATGTCCGATTTGGTCATAAACATTCTCTTAGTAAAATCACTGATAGAAATTGAAGATGACAGGATAAATGCCTCCCCAAGGACTAAATCATCAAAAACATGTCAAACCCAAGAAAATACAAGAAAGAATAGGAAGTTTTAGAACAGTTTCATTCAAACACATTAATTTGAGGAATCTTTACAATAAAGCAACAAAATAAAACCCCCAAATCCACATAAGGCATTCAATAGATGACAGATAAATGATCAAGAGCTTTGTCATAAAATGCATACCTCAATTTTGGTTTCCTTCGGAAGGCCTTTCTCTAAAAGAAAATCACGTGCAACTTGGTTCCAGTCAATCTTCACTACATCAACCAGATCTCTGCTTCTTTTTACTGGAGTTTTGCTTTCATTGCAATTAAAGGACCTTCCTAGCCAAAAATATAGAATCCCCTCCTTTGACTGTTTCAAAAATGTAGCTGGACAATAAATAGCAAAAACAGCTCCTGAATTCAAATCACTCCCACCAAAAGCCGCAACTTCTTCTAAACTAGGCCAACAATATATGAGGGCTCGCACTTTTCCATTACATTCTAAGTCACTTTGATCAATTTCCCTTGAAACAGAAGGAACACCAACTTCTTCTAGTTCTCCACTTCTTCCTAAACAACTCTGTGCTCGGATGCCAGCAACTTTGTTGGAAGATAGATCACTAGCAACAGGACAAGGCTTCTGAAACTTGCTTATCGGAGCCAGATGTCTCTTCCTGGTTTTCATACTATCCCCTGTTCCTGCAACATTTTCTCTGTCAGGACCCCATTCAAGTGATGAACAAGAATCGCCATTTGCCCAGACCCCATTTTCTTGTGGGGGTACAGCAATGGATGGAACCTGTGTTAGTTTATCTTTCCCAACTGGTAGCTTTAGAGTCCTAGATGCACTACCTCTGCGTTCAGCAAGCGAGGGCGAGACTTTCTTAACTGGTGAAGTGACTAACTGAGGGTGTCGCCTCAAAGGAAAATTGATGTCAATAAAATCCTGATTCTGTGACATAGGCTGAGAAATTGTTATTGAACGATGGAGAGACAAATTAGAGAAGTTAGATAAAGTCGATGATACGGGAAGTGAACAGGAAGCTGTTGAGGGTGAATCTTGAGATGATTCGGAGAAGTACATTGAGCTGGTGCTCGAATCGGAAGAGAGGGAATCTGGAGAAAGATAAGGAGGAGATGACGATGATGACGATGATGAAGTCGATGATGCAGGCGAACAGTTCACAGGAGAATGTACAACCATCATAGACTCAGAGAAAACCCTGGACAGGGTAATCTTAGGAGCTGACACGAAATCCTTCATATTACTTGGGGCAAATTTGCGTCTCAACACACTCCAACTGCTTTCTCTAGCAGGAAGATGGGTTTCATTCTCATTTTCAGATGATGCAAAGGGAGGCACAACTCCCCCCCTTATTGCTTTCTTGAAAATTTCAAAATCTACATCGTACAAATCCACCTTTCTCCGCCCTGAGGATGTTTTCCTGGCAATTAATTCCTTATCAGACACTCCATTGCCAGATTTATCCATCAAGGGTAAGAGGTTAGAGAAAGCAGACCAGTAGTATGATGGTTCTTCTCCTTCCCGGATCATAACCACCGGACCATGAACTCTTTCATACCTCATAATCTGACAAACAGCCCCCCTAGCATCCCTTTCCATTATGCTTTCACATTCCCTACCGATCCACACGTAAATTGACGAAGGTACCTGTACAATGAAAGCTCCTCTGGAATCTAGTGCCGCAGGAGAAGGATCGGTCAACATTTTAGGAACCAGATGCAAGGGATCATAGGATGAATGTGGCGCAATTCTGTACATCCTGAGCAATGAGCTTGGACTCAAAGGAAAAGCATGGACTCTTTTTTGACACTGCAACAACTGACAAGCAAAACCCATGTTAGGATCAGCTATCCCTCTTGCAGCCTTCACAAACCGAAATGCATCATCAAAACTCTGCCCCTCTCTCCACATAAGATATGCTATCACCAGAGATGTTGACCTGGAGACCCCTTGACAACAGTGCACAAAAACCCTCCCATGTTCTTCCCTAACATCCTCAAAATAATCAAAGACATCGTAGAGAATGCTAGTAATATCTTCCGATGGACTATCCTGCAACCACAAAGTTCTATAAACAAAATCCGCTTTGAAATACTCAGGGCAAACAAAGCCCACGCAGTTCAGGACATGCGTGATTCCATTCCTCTTTAGTATATCCCTGTCTTTAGCCACTGCATCCCCACCAAGATATATATGTTCAGCTACCTTAGAACACTCTTTGTCAAAGAATGCTATCTTTTCCCTCTTCACTAACCCGCCATTCTTATCAGGGTTTCGCTGAATCGCAGACATATCAAGCTTCAACCTCTCCCCACCTCTGTTCCCGCTGGGTGTAGGTGGCTGTGGCCATTCACCAACATCGTCAGACCCAGCTTTTGGCCATTCATCTAAGCTCCGCCGGGTGATTGACAAAGGCTGCAATGGCGGCAAACATGACCTTGCCTTGCAATTATGCTGGGATCGGGGGGTTAAAGGGGCAGGAAAACGACGGCTCTGCCCACCGTTCCCATTCGAATCCGAGCAATTATTAGCTTCTTCACCAGGGTTCTGCTGCGCAGTCCGAGAAGATGACCAGGACGCCGAACGCCAGAAGGTCTTACGGGCAGTGGGCATATGGCATGGAGCTAGAGGATTGACGGTGGACTCCTCCTTACCCACCATGCTCAACTCAGATTCCTAGCCTAGGGTTCGCGCAAAACCCAAAAATAATCGAAACGCTAATTCCTTCCCCACCCCTACGCAGTAGTCAAGTGAACATGGTGGTGGTGGTGGTGGTGGTGAATCCAACAACTCAGAACCCCATATCAGATCAGCGACAAGGGTAGAACCGAATCAAACATCGCGAAAACCAAAATTAAGCGCAAAAGCGGAAGATTGAATGTACAACCAGTCATGCGCGCACCCCAATTTCGCGGAAGGAGGAGGTGAATCTGGAGCCCGGAGATTTGGGGATAGACTGCGAATTCGGAGCCTAGAACCTCACGCGAGCCACTGAGGAGAGCGGGACGAGAGCGGGAGGCGGCGAGGTGAGAGAGATCCAGAGATTTAGGGTTTCGCCGATTTATGAACAGAGGGAGCGAGAGAGAACGGAGGCGCTGGGACTGAGATGTGAGAGTGTGTGAGCAAGAGATAGAGAGAGACTGGGAAAGAGAGGGAAAAAGAAGATGCACAGAGAGAGAGAGAGAGAGAGAAGGCAGAGACAGTAACAGTATTTTCCGACTTGATTTTGTTTTTATGCTTTAAAGACGGGAAAATAACACGAATAGTCCAAAAACTTTAATTCAATGTACAATCTCGTCCCTAGACCATGTACTGTAAATAAATATTCAATCTAATCCCTAAACTATTCAAAAATGTTCAATGCCATCCTTTCGTTAATTAAAGTTAACAACAGCATTTGCTGACGTGACTTTTAGTCCTTTAAGTTCAAAAAAAGAAAACGTCACGTGGAATATCCACATAAGTTATTTATTTCAAATTGAGAGAAAAAATCCACATGGAAATTATCATTAAGAAAACTTAAACTGGGGCAACCGGCCAAAAAGGAAAAATAAATGCCAAATCTTTTTCTTCTCTGTTTCAAACTATCGATGCTCTCAATCTGCGACCGGTCCCAAAACCTTGCGGCGAGACAAGAAGAAGGAGGAGGAGAAGGAGGGGGAAACCTTACAATCTCTCTTAGTAGTATCAACATTTCTTTTCAGAGCATATACGTGGATTTAGGGTTCAAGACTCGAGCTTACTCCGAACGGCGACTCCATCTCGTCACACAGGAAAAGTTACTTTGTGCCCGGAATGTTGTCTCGGGCATAATGCTTCCAATGAAGACTCGGGTCTGTACACGTGTGGGTTCTACAAGGACGACGTGTCCTGTATGCTCCTCCGTGGCTGTTATTTAGGGTTAATTAGGGCTTTCTTGAAGATGGGTTAATCAGGGCTTTCTCGAAGATTATAATGTATGGTTTATCTGACTCGATCAAAGCATGGTAAGACATAAAGTGTGAATAGTTTATTTGGGCATGTTGTGTTATGCAATGCCCCATAAGAGTATTAAAACAGTATTGAATGCATGGCAAGTTTTGTTATATTAATCTAATGTGGTCCCAACTTGCCGTAGTTTTATGTTGTAGCTTTTTCATGGCTTTTCACATGTGCCCTTTTTGTCTTTGCTTTCTTGTCTTTAGATTATATTTTTTATGTCTGTTTGTTCATATTGTATAAACAATATAAATACATTGACTAGTGTTCCTTTTTCTTTTTTAGTTTAGCTGATTTTTATGTGTAACCTTTTGCAGATTTGTGTCTGATGAGACATTCCGATTTACTCTATGGGTTGGGGGTAGGTTTGTGCGTAATAGAATAATAGAGTATGTTGATGGTCATAGTAGTGAGTGGCTTTACGATCCAAAGCTTTATGATCCAGACAAACTGAGCTACTTTGAGATTTTAGATTTGGTACAAGACATGGGTTACTCTAATATTGAGAAACTCCACTATTTAATGCCGGGGAAGAATTTTGAGAATGGTGAGAATGGTCTAAGATTAATTAAAGACGACACTTCGATACTGGATTTGATGGAACTTTGGGCAAATATTGATGGTACATGTGAGATATTCATTGAACATGGTGAAGGCATTCGTTATGGGTTAGCTGACGGATTGATGAACATAGAAGAAAATGAGGAAGTTGTAATGTTTATTGATGGGGAAAATCGTGAAATTGAAGAGGATGATGAGTTTTTTTAGGTCCCATGATTATCTGAAAATGAAGAAGAAGAACTTCAAACGGCTAGGGGAAAAATTGAAACTTTTGAGGGGGACAATGCATATGGAGTTGCTAGGTTGCTGGATACATCTAGTGAAATAGATGTTGAAGTAGAACTAAAAAGGAGAGGAAAAAGGCTACAACAAGCCATTGTGAAGATAATGTTGAGCTTGAGATTGAATACTTTGACTCAAGTGACTCTAATTGGAGCTTTGTCATGAGTGATGAAAAAGAACTAGAGCTAGAAGAGGCTGCTAGAAGGAAGAGCACACATGCGCGGTATGATGAAACCACATAGATACCTCACTTCTCACTTAATATGGTATTTGATAGCCCTAAGCAGTTCAAGGAAGCTATCAGCAAATATGCAGCCACCAGAAGAGTTGATATTGATTTCATCAAGAATGACAAGGCGAGAGTAAGGGCAAAATGTAAGGCTAAAAATTGTCACTGGTTAATTTATGCGACAAGAGATAACAAGATGGGCTTGTTTCTAGTGACAACTTTCAAGGATGAGCACACGTGCTCTTGGTCTTTCTGGGTGAGGAGGTTTACATCCACGTACATGGTGAAGCATTATCTAAGCTTGTGGAGGGCAGCTCCTTCAATGAAGTTGCAGGAGTTCAAGAAAATTGTGTGAGAACAAATGAGCTTAGACGTTACTATATCCCAGTGTAGAAGGACTAAGCTGAGGGTAATCGAAAAACTTAATGGGATGTACTCCTATGAGTTCAATAGGTTGTGGAATTATTGTGAAGAAATTATTCATAGGAATCCTAGAAATACTGTGAAGGTAAAGTTTATAAGAGAATCATCAAATTCAAAACCCATCTTTCAACGGTTTTATGTTTGCTTTGATGCCGTGAGAAAGTGATTCCTTGAAGGTTGCAGACCTTTGATAGGATTGGATTGGTGTTTCTTAAAAGGAATGTTGAAGGGTGAGTTATTGACTATTGTTGGGAGGGATGCAAATAATCAAATGTCGTATGGGCTGTTTATAAAGATTTTGAAGTGTGATCTTGGCACAAAGGACGGCATGGGATACACAGTGATCTCGAATCAGCAGAAGGTAATGTTATATTGTTCCTTCATTTTGTATTTTTCATGTGTGTCGTGTTGGTTCCTCATTGTATATATGATGATATCATGTATTCTGTTGTAGGGGCTTGTGCAAATACTGGAGGAAGAGATGTCGTCGGCTAAGCATCGACGATGTGCAAGACATATCTATGCAAATTGGCGCAAGAAGAATGGGGGTAACGACTATCGCAAGCAATTCTGGATGTGTGCCAAGTCAACTACAGTCCCACAATTTGAAAAGCAACTAGAGGAATTGAATAAGATGAGCAAGACAGGAAAGGCTGACTTGATGAGGATTGCTCCAAAATATTGGTGCAAGGCTTACTTTGAAACTATATGCAAGTCAGATATTGTGGACAATAACTTGTCAGAAGCATTTAATGGATCGATACTTGAAGCTAGACATATGTCTATCATATCTATGCTTGAGGATATTAGAGAGAAGATGGTGACAAGAATGCATGAGAAAAGAGATGCATGCCAAAGATGGAAAAGAGACATTGCACCAAGGATATTAGAGAAAATAGAAGGCAATAAAAAAGAAAGTGCCTTTTCTCATGTGCTTTGGAATGGAGAAGATGGATTTGAAGTGCGCCATAGGAACGATAAATTTGTAGTGGACATAAAAAAACAACTCATGTTCTTGCAGGGCGTGGGACTTGAGTGGGATTCCATGCCCTCATGCAATTTGTGTTATTCTATTCAAAGGGGAGGAGATAGAAACATTTGTCGCCCATTGGTACAAGAAGGATATCTATTTAAAGACATACAGTCACTACTTGGAAGCAATGAATGGTGATAACCTTTGGCCTTCTAGTGATAGAGAACCTTTGGTGGCACCAACGCCTCGGGTTATGCCTGGTAGGCCTAAACATAAAAGGATAAGAGAGGAAGGAGAATCTAAAAATGGATTCAAAGTGTCAAGACAAGGCACAAAAATGACATGCCATTTGTGCTTCAAGAGAGGTCATAACTCAAGAAATTGTCCATTGAAACAAAAGGAAAAGGTAAGGTTTATTTATTCAGTGTCTCTAGTCTCTGTTTGTGTCAATATTTTTTACTTCATTTTCTTAATGAACAGGATGAAGAGAAAGTCGGACAGAGAGAAGCCGACCCACTTGTCACAGAGATTCATCGTAATATTGCTCAAAAGGTACTCTTAACATCAGACTATGTACTAGAATAATCATAAGTGCCATTTTAACTTGAGTATTGTTGTTCTTATAGCCTGGACTGGAAGGTAGTCAAGCCACTTCTCTACGAAAATATACCAACCATAATGTGGTCAATGCTAAGAAGGTGGAGAGCGCATCTCGCAAATTTATCACTGCAATAGGACTAGAGGTATAGCTTTATGGTAGTAAACTTGTTGTTATGTAAAGACTTAACATTTGACTGATTTATGCTTTTATTTTGTCTAGCGGCAAAAGGCAAACATTATGAAAAAGAAGCAAAAAAACGGAAACAAGCCGTGAAGCATTTGAACGATATTGGAAGTGTTGGATCAACAAGATCTCCAAGAAAGAAGAAAATTGACCAGAAGTAGATGTTTGAAGAGTTGGAAGTAGGATTAGTTCTAGCACTTTTTGTTGATATTGTACTCTTGAAATTAAGATAAGAGATGGAGTTTGTTTTTTGTAGTTTTGGAAGTGTTTAAGATGGGGGAATGATGATGTTAAGAGCACAAATTTTGTTAAGAGCACAAGCATTCTGGGCGATGATGCTGTTAAGAGTACAAGCATTCTGGGCACGAGCTTTTTGTTTTTTGTAGTACATTCAACATTTGAAAAGAAAAGCAATTAACATTATTTTTTACTAATCTATTGGTGTTGAAGTGTTTAAGGTGGCTTGCACACAACTCGTTCGTAAAATTTTGTTGCGTTTCATTGCTACTTTAGTAAAATGGGTCTCAATAAAGGTTTAAATTAGTGGTGACCACGGTTCCGGAACCGGCAGTTCCGGTTCATGAAAATCGTGAACCGGAACCGGAACTGTAACTGGCGGTTCCGGTTCCGGTTCGGGGCCGGTTCGTATTTTTTTTTTTACGCCTTTTTTGTGCACGGTTCGCCGGTTCGGAACCGGCGGTTCCGGGCCGATTCAAGATTTGGAAGAACCGGAACCGCCGGCCCGTATGCCACGGGCCGGTTCCGATTTTGACCCGGGCCGGTTCCGGGCCCAAACCGGCCCGTGGCCACCACTAGTTTAAATGACCGGTGGGCCAACAAGAATAGTCTAATACCGAGGGAGTGTTTGATATACCAGGGTTCCAATATAGGGAAAGGAAAACTTCCAAGAGGCTGATTTTATTTTTGGTGCTTCCAGAAAGCATATAATAACACTGAATTGCTTTCTATTCCAAGACAATTGAGGTCCACGGTTACATACAATTGGATCGAGCAATGCACAAAAATAAACTAACAATTCGTTCCAAGGACATTATTCAGCAATATTTGTACATGTGTTAGGCTCCACTGTTACGTTTGCTTTCCCGTTGCAGCCTTATGCAGCTATAGCAACAACCAAACATGACTTGGCTAAACTTGCTGGATTGCACCCTCTGCTGCCAACTACTCACAGCTCAATGCCCCATCTTGAACACAAATCTTCATCCGCTTCAGTCAAAAACAAATTTCTTTCCTACAACACAGCTTGAATTCGAACTCCGACAGAGAAAACAACCAGCTTTAGGAACAACATGATCACCATTTCTCTCCTTCCAACGTGAATTCGAACTCACAGAGAAAACAACCAGCTAGAGAGAAGAATTGAGGATTCAATTCAGAAATGATCTGCTTCTGCTCCTTAGCGCTAGTAGGGTCAAAGCCCCTATGTTCATTCTGTTCCTTCCCGTCTGCCGATGCCACTTTTGCCACAGGGTTTCAACTTAAGGTGCCAAATTGAGTCTTCATCTCCACTTCTTGCTCTCTTTCTTTCTAATTGTTGTATGTCTTGTTGCTTTTTTGGTACCGAATTTTGGTCCTCGGAGGATCTGGTATAATCGGTATGCAAAAGGTGAAAATGTTAAAATCGACTGCGAAGACGGCCAATTTATGAGCTTCGAGGAAGCAAGTCCTTCAATTACCGAATCATGAGCAATATCACGGTAGTCAATTCTGTGTCGTCTATCCGGTGTTCAAACCATACCAAACCCGAGCTCTTCAACGTTCAGGCGCGCCCTCCAAGACAATCATCGCCGGCATCGGCCTCCACGACCGAAATACAAGAACCGAGGTACGGGAACAGAGAGAACGCGAATAGCTGACACGCGATGCTGTCCGAATCGACGGTCGAAGCCCACGGATCCGCCGGCAACACCACTCGCCCACGATCACTCTCCCTTCCCTACACGTCCTCCTCCACTTCCCGTCGGCTCCCTCGCACACTCTCCGCCTGAATCCACCGGCCTTGTCGCGGCAGAGCTTCGAGAGGCTTCGCGAGGGATCGAGAACGTCGAAGGGACGAGGAAGGACGGCGAGTGTTGAAGGAGTAGTTGGGAGTGAGTGAAGCTGTTCATGGTGTCGCTTCAATGGAGGTGGGGATGGTTGCAGGGCAGTGACGGAAGGGAAGCCCTAATTTGTTTTCCTTTTTATAGTCTATGATAACTCAGCTCCATGTCATCGGCAATTTTAGTAATCCAACTCAGCTCCACGTCATCAATTAACGACCCACATCATCAATTAAAGATTTGAACAAATGGAATGACTAGATCGAACATTTACTAATAACTCAAGGACTAGATTGAACAAATAGAAAGTCCAGGGACGAAATTGAACATTAAAGTAAAGTTCATGAACCATTTGTGTCATTTTCTCTTTAAAGATTAATTTCTCTTTACTTGGTATGTGAATTTCGATCTCTCTTGCAATTTCTAGGGCCTAATTAGCCCAAAAAAAAAAACATACACTAAAAAAATATTAAACTTTGTATATCGATGCCATATATAGATGAATTAAACTTTTGTGTCATGAAAAATCTTAAACCAGTATACTCATGTCGTATTTGTCCCAAACCAATTTTCGCGTCTAAAAAAACCTCAAACGGCATACTTATAACAAATATACCATAATCCTACAACAAAATTAGGATTTCAGCAGATTTCGAAATGTGAGGGAGCTCTTAGGACAAAGTTAACAAATTTTCCAATCTTAGTTTATTCTCTTCGGATTTGGTAGTGTTGTTTAGGGGACCCTTTCGATATTGAACTTTTACGTCGGATCCACGTCACGCGCCGATTATCCAAGTTGTGTTATGCTAGATTTGTTACCGGTGTACCACTTTTTATGACAGAAAAATTAAATTTGCGGTACATACGTCATCAGTATATCAGGTTGGAATTTTTTTACCATATGAGAATCAGTTAGGGTACCCCCGTTTTCAAATATAGCAAGGATTGTAATGTGTAAAGGAGATTAGGCAAAAACTTACCAATTTCAATACCAATCACTTTCACCGCGTAAATTAGAAAAGCTTCTACGAATTATTGCGCGACATAGAGAAATAGCTCATTTGACACATTTTGATCAATGCCAGTCAAAATTACTAACAGTCTAACAAATCCTACGAAAATTCTGAATTTCTTTTCTTCTCTAATTAGTCATTTTCATAATATCTGTGTGAGGGTAATATGTAAATTAGTGTGCTAGTTCACATAAAAACTATCTCTTTATTTACTAAAAAAATTCAAAGCATGCTAATTTTCACCAAATAAATCCAATTATGTGAACTTAAAACTTTTACACAAAATTCCAACATAGACCAATCATGAACGTGACAATCACTTGGGCTTTCCGGGCCTACAGAAGTAAATAAGGCCCAGAGCACATTTTCGTGGGCTTAGGTAAGCATGTTCATTTTTGGGCCAAATTAGGCCCAATAATTTTGTGGAGAAACTTTCATATTTATTTTAAATCTCTGTTTGGACTTTCTTTTTTTTTTTTTTGGTCAAACTCTGTTTGGACTTGAATAAAAACACAATGTACCTTTTTTCCCCGCCAAAACTTAAATTCTATTTAAATTTCACGTGTCAATATTTGAGCTTTTGTTAAAATTTCATGAGTTTCAAATTTGAAAAAAAAAGAGAGTCAAAGTGCGTGAATCGCAAGATTTAAATTGAGAAAAATACAAAATTAAAAGTAAATCCGACCACGCCCTTGATGTTTATGATGAGATTAATAATAACGGCTACGACTAAATAATGAAAAAGAAGTAACTTAAAAGAGTATAGATAAATAACTCTAGTCGTATCCCTCAAAACTCTCGAATAAAAGAATTGGCTATACAAGCTTATCGTACTTTCTTTCTTCCTCTTCTAGTTTTCCACTCACGTTTTTTTTTTTTTTTCGTGTTGCCTGTATAGAGTGAAGATTATCTTTCCCCAGTTTTGATACGCACATTCTCGCGTGCCTTTTTTAGCTAGTGTTGAACAATTTGGATAATTAAGGTTGTGTTCGCCTTCTTTTCTCAATAGTTAATTCTTCCGTCTAATGAGCAAGGACCACGATTGCGTTGAAATTTTCGATTCGTTGAAGTCAAGCGACAATTAACATGGCATGCTCGACATTTCTCCTACCAGTGAAATTTTAGCTCCAATAAAAATGGCAATATAGGGGGGTCAATGGTTCCGATTATCTCTATTTAGGGTCGTTTGTTTATCGCTTTCTAAAACAACTTTAATTCGACATTTTCTGGTTTACTTGCCACTTTTGTTTGCATATTTGGCCATAGACGAAAAGGCAATTTCACTTTCAAAAAGAATTACACAAATCAGAAATTATTAGCGCCGACTTAGAATTAATGCACCGACTTAGAATTATGTAAAAATAGCATCCAATGGCGCGAGCTTGAAAATGATTGAAATTCAAAAAGTTGACCGGTGATTTCATCAGTCAACACGAGTGACTATACATCTTCAGATGATGTTCGTGGACAGCGACAAGGTGAGTGGATAGGGTCTTATGTGTTCGGTTCCATTTATTTATATTATATTTTTAAAAATAAATAAATAAAAAGTATTTTTATGATCGATGAAAATGTTTAAATATAAATCATTATTTACGATAAAAATATTTTTTATTAATAAATTATTTCAAATGATATAAATGACTATTTTTATAAAAGTATTTTTTAGATTATTTATTTTTCACGAAGTAAATGGAGATAATTATTTTTTTTAAGCACTATAATTGTTACTTCAAACTTATCTCTTTGTAATCGCACTCGATCTTTACTTCCACGTGCTTTTTGCATTAGGTTCAATGCACCAGAAACCAAACTCTTTGCTCGTAATCTCTTGCGGTCAATTACAGGAGCCCTGTCCGGATCATTCCGAACCTCGACTTCAGGACCCAAGATCGAGTTCGTGTTCCTTTTCTCGATCCCCGATCGTCTGCTCAATGTGCAACAGCCGCAGTCCCGCTCGCTCCAAGTCGGGCGACGTTCAACGTGGCATGTCCGACCCTCCTCGGACCCGTGCAAATTTAGCGGAAACAAGAGTGAATCGAACTCGTGGGCTCGCGGATTCGTTCCTGTTAATTTCCCGGTTACGTAATGAACCTCTGATCTCCGAAAAAATATTAGGTACAGACGTGGTGACCTCATTTTTACAGACCCCCATTTATTTTGCGACACCTGTCCATAAGTGGCCCACTTGCCAGAATTTTTCTCTCTCCTTCGTTGCAATCTCTCTTCCCTCTGTTTTCTTCTCTTCTTTTTGCAGGTCATTGACGACCCTATCTCCCCAATCTCCCACGACCTGTCCAACTCCAGCTATCCGGCTATCGTCTCCGTCCGGTTAGGTTTTCGTTTTCCTCCGGTCCTAGAATTTTCTCGAGGTCTCCGTCCAGTTAGGTTTTCGTTTTCCTCCATCCGGTTAGGTTTTCTTCTGCTCTGTCTGCGATTATCAACGCGCTGAACGTCGACGATGACGACACGACGTCGAGACCGCGACTTAGGCGTAGAGATAGTCGTCATGGTCCGTGACAACACCCACGACAGCCAAGGCAGCGAAGAGGAAGGGCTCCAGGAGGACGAGGCGGAGGGAGGGGCACTCGGCGGAGCGGCGACGGAAGGAGACTACCCGCGAACGACGTTGTCGGCGCCCCGTGCAGGTGAGGGAGAGGGCCGGAGGGAGATGGAGAAAGGGGGGAAAGGGATAAAATTAAAACGAAAAACAGTGAGAGAAGAGAGAACCGTCCATGGCGTGCAAAAGGAAAACGAAGAAAGGACAGATGAGAGGGGAGAGGGGAGAAGGCAACGATGAAGAGAGAAAAATTCTGGCAAGTGGACCCCTTATGGACAGGTGTCGCAAAATGAATGGGCGTCTGTAAATGGGCCCCACTTATGTTCAAATTGACAATACGAGCCATCCTCTCTCCCTCCCGCATCTTCGCTTTCCTTTTCTATATGCGCCCGGAGAATCTCTCCCCGCTTCGTTGCAGAGAATCGGGGAATGGTGGAGCCGTCGACGCCCGATCACGACGCGCAGCGCCTGCTCTTGCCGCAGCCGGACGGCGCTGACCGATCGTGGCGGCTGAACTTCGACGGTTTTCAGTTGTCGTCGGAGCACACGGAGAACAAGAGGAAGCAAACCGTCGGTCTCCATGACTATTGCCTCGGGGCTTTAGGTAGCATCGCATTATTCCTTGTCGGAATCGTCCTTCGGAGCTTTTCGAATAGCCAAATATGATATGCTGTGCGCGTCCTTTATTGATGCGTTGTTGATGGTTGATAATTTTGACGTTTGTAAAGCATCTGAGCATTTCTATAAATTGTTGGATTTGCCTGTTTTAGTACTAGTTTCTGCGGTTCTAGTTTTTTTGAGTTGTATAAAGTTCCGTTTTCTATGAGAAGATTAAGTAGATCTAAGTGGGTGTGCTAGTGTGCTTTTATATGTATAGTGTTGCATATTATACTTAATATAAGGTCTATTGGTGGGATGAATCTGGCCTTTTGTTCTTGGGTATTGGGTATTTTTTTAATAGAGTTGGTGAACATGGAATTTCCCTGGGTCAACTTCATAGTTTTCTGTTATAAGGTTGGTGGTTTTGTTTAAGGAGAAGGAACTGGTCTTTAGTGAAGTGTGTGTCTTGAGTAAAAATCTGTGTTCTTGCAACCGAGGCTTGATTTGTTAGAGATAGATGGAAGGTTAGTTCCTCGATGAGTTCTCGTTTGGATATTTTCTCTCTATTTTTTGTTAGATTATAATCATTGTCAAGAGGCATCTGTACATGCGTGAATGCGCCTGCTTGTTTCAAGCAACATTGTTGAACCGGGTGCTGTAGCCCTTGGGCTTGTTTTCTTGCCCTTTACTTCATCGTGATGGGGTCTGAAGTTGTGGAATGAAGGGAATCATTCGCGAGTTCTACGATCTCTAATGTTTTCTGCAGAGTTTTTCCAGAATGACACTTATAAGGTTTTGGCATTTTTCACTTTTTTGGGAGATCAGAGGAGGAAGAAAAGAACTCGAGAGCACTGGCATATATGTCACAATTATAGAATGGGAATAATTGCTTGATTATCTGTTAGGTTTTGTTTGTACACTATGAGGTTGCTTGTTAGAACTTGTTTCCTAGACGATGCAGCAAGCATCCTTTGTTGATTTGTAGTTGCAGAAATTTGGTTGTTAGCAAATTAATTTGGTCCATATGCTGCAGTAAATGTCCAATTTCACATATCTATCAAATGTCTATAGTCGTGTACGTATTTCATGGTCCAAAGATGTGAAAATTTACCAAGAAGCTTTTATAGATAGCCATTATGCAGTTACGGGTTACAAAATGGTCTCCTTTGTTCTACCTTTAAAGTGACGATCGATGGCTTCAGGTCCTGAAGATAATGTAGCCGAATACTATCAGCAGCAGGTAGAAATGCTTGAGGGATTTAATGAAATGGATGCCCTAGCGGAACGTGGTTTCATTCCTGGAATGTCAAAGGTAAATATTATATGATCGTGCTTCAATTATCATCCAGAGAATATCAATCTCTCTCTTATTCTTAGAATAAGTTCTTACAGCGTGATATCCTGTACTAACATAATAAAATTCTTGCTTGCAGGAAGAGCGTGAGATGTTGGCTAAAAGCGAAACATTTGCCATTAGAATATCAAATGTTGCGAACATGTTTCTTTTTGCTGCTAAAGTTTATGCATCTATTCAAAGTGGTTCATTAGCCATAATTGCATCCACACTGGACTCTCTTCTTGATCTTTTGTCCGGATTTATCTTGTGGTTCACTGCATTCTCCATGCAAACGCCTAACCCGTATCGTTATCCTATAGGAAAGAGACGTATGCAACCATTGGTGAGTCCAGCAATATTCTCTAGTTCTCTCATACAAATATCTTTTGAAATCTCTCAATATTACTCTTAAAGTGATCTTTGATTTAGTTTGCAGTGACTCACCTCCCTGCCTTAATAGGTTGTTTGGTAGTTGGAATGACAGCAGCACCATTTCTCCTACTCAAATTACTTTGTTTTCCACTTTGCTCATTCTAAGTTGTTCATTTTAGGCTTATTGAGAGCCTTGCGACCTATCTCGAATGTATTTCTCAAGTTGAATGTATAGATCGTGTGGTCTTTTCATGTACTCTATCTTCTGTGTATGAATTTCTTGCGCAAGTACCCATGAATGGATTCAACTAATGACCAAAATAGATGACTTGCATGCTAGAGACTAAATATTGGAGTCAATTTCTGGCATGGGTTTGGTAACACTTAACATTGAAACGTAATTTTCTACGTTAAGATTTTTGGTCCATTTTGGATTGGTTATCCTCTTGCAAAATACAAGCAAACATATTGTGTGCAATTCGTTAAAGCACGCCCAGTCTGCAGCCTGCAGGTATTTGTTTGTGTCCTGAATTTTGAGAATTCATATAAGTATTTAAGTGAGCTGCTGGGAATGTGGTTCAGCATTTTCTCTTTGTTCAACACTGTGCTCACTGTCTAAATTATCTGTTATCCCTCTCTCTAGTGGATTTATGTCAGCTATCAAGCTTCATCTTATCCTTATTGTTCCTTAATTCACCGCGCATACTTGTCTGTCATTTTTTACGCTAGGTTACGTCTATTTACCTGACATATAAGAGAAGAAATCATTTCAGTCATAGTTACCTTGTCGACCTCTGTTTAGCAAGTTTGTCAAGAATTTGCCCGACTCGTGTTGACACCCAACTCATCGTGGATATTGTAACACACAGAACTAATTGACCCCTTGCGGAGCGAGAATGATTTTCTGCCTATTTAACTCGCCCAGTTAGAGATTCCTGCTGGTTAATTTCTTTTACTTGCCATCTTGCTTTCTGATTGTACCTCTACGGTGATGTGATTTGAAATATCTACAGCCTCCATGCTATTGGTCTCAACCAAGGAAAACCATGATCTTCTTACCACCGAAGGGTATACAGTGATAACATATGTCTGTTGTGCCTGAATACAGTGCTTATCAAGCATTTTGAGAAATTCAGTTAAATGTGGTGCTGTAATCCTTATTACTTATTTTAATTGGGTCTTTGGGTTACCAATGTGGTTATAGCTTTTATTCACTTATTTCTGGGCTTAAAATGATGTGCAGGGTATTCTTGTTTTTGCTTCTGTTATGGCAACATTGGGTTTGCAGATAATTCTGGAGTCACTGCGCCAGCTGCTGTCTGATGTATGTAAATCTAATCTGAATTGTCAATGTGCATTACTTTCTCTGTGATAGTCAGTTAGTCTTGCTTTAGATTTGACGCTTGGGTTGAACTCTATTTAATATGTACTCGCCACTGCAATGGTTTCTAATTATTTGGTCATGCACAGGAAGCTGAATTCAATTTGACAAAAGAGCAAGAGAAATGGGTTGTGGGCATTATGCTGTCAGTGACCCTGGTTAAACTGTTACTAGTTGTCTATTGCCGATCTTTCACTAATGAGATTGTCAAAGCTTATGCCCAGGATCACTTTTTCGACGTCATCACTAATGTCATTGGCTTGATTGCTGCACTGCTTGCTAATTATTTTGATGACTGGATGGACCCTGTTGGGGCTATTATTGTAAGTCTTATCTCCCTCCCTTTGGTAATTCTTATTTCCTTTTCACCAGCAGAGAGTTTCGCTTTCCTTGACATTGAAAGGGTGATTTCCTTATGATTCTGTGTATAAATCTGGTTAATTTAGAACTTTGAATGGATAAAAGGTACTGGGTCATTAATGAGGTAATGGGGTCAAATGCACGTTGATTTTATTTTATTTTAATTTTTTTTTGTGGTTCTGCATGTAACTCTGGTGATTTACTCAGCTTGATGCGTGATACTGATTTTAGTTGTCAGTAATGCTCTTAGTAAGTAACTTCTGAGGAGTTGGCTACGTAGTTAAAGGTTTAGTGATGGATGCAGCTAATCCTGTGTTCCAATCACAGATCCTCCCGCTCGGAGTGCTCTTGGGGAAACGGGGGGATAAGCTCATTTGTGGGAGTTAAAGCTTGGCACGCATAATTATTAGAAATATTATTGAGGTTTAGGCTCCCGATATGAGTAAATGTTCAAAAATGGTATGGTGATGTAGCTGGATTCTTGGCAAGGAACACAGCATAGTGTTTAGTATTTGAAGGAGCTTTTGTATTGATGAGTTACCTCTTTTGGCCTTTCACTCGAGGGAAACTAGTTGAAGTGTTTGTGATCTTCCGTAGCTTCTCTCTGACTGCATGGCTTGCTTCTTTATCCTGTGCCGTAGCTGTTGACCACTTCCATAACAAATTTCATGCGTTTCTGTTCCTCTCACACGGTTCTGTTTTGAATGTATCTTGTAGCTGGCCTTGTATACCATCCGGACGTGGTCCATGACGGTGTTGGAAAATGTGAACTCCCTCGTGGGGAGAGCTGCTGCTCCAGAGTTTCTGCAAAAGCTCACTTATCTGTGTTGGAACCATCACAAGGCGATCAAGAACATCGACACCGTCCTGGCTTACACTTTCGGGTCGCACTACTTTGTCGAGGTTGACATCGTTCTGCCAGCCAGCATGCCCTTGCAAGAGGCTCACGACATTGGGGAATCCCTGCAGGAAAAGCTGGAGCTCCTTCCCGAGATCGAGCGTGCATTTGTCCATCTCGACTACGAGTACTCCCACAAGCCAGAGCACGCGCAAGCTCACTCGTAGCAGCACCCGTCGTATCTAGGAATAACTTTTTTTACTTTTTGCGTGACGAGTAACTGCCTCATCTCCCGGAACACAATTTTGCTGTCGGGAGAGGAACAACGAGCACTATTGTACTGATGCTGGAGCATAAGTTTGCATTCGAGTCGTGATAGTGACAAATCAGGTCTAATTTTGCGCTCGATTTGATCGGCATAGTTTCCTGAGAGGAATGAAAAAGACCCTTCTTGAAGCTATTGGTAGTTTGTATTTGTGAGGCTCCTGGAAGTTTTTGGGGGTTTGTTCGTGCCTTCATCACAAGAAAAAATGGATGTCCCACATCGATCGTGGGGAGCAAGTCACGAGGGAGTGAGGTCATATAAATAGAGAGGGTGAGGCAGCAGCAAAAGGTGCCTTAAACTAATGAGTAAGGAAAACAAAGCGAACGGTGGGAGCCGGTCGCAGCGCCTTATGTGAAACTAGGGTTTCTTGGCGCAAGAATTTATGGAGGGGTCATAGGCTGGCCGAGCGTAGACGCTGCTTACTTTTGCAGAACTAGCTCGCGCGGGCCTCCCTAAAGCCTATACCCACCCCCAATACGTCAGTTCAAATTATAATTATTATCCTATTGAAAAATAATTTTTTTACTTTTGCAATGAGAATTTGTTTTGTTTCGTGTAGTCCTTTATATTAATATGAAGAAATTGTCTCTAAACAAATCAAATCATAAATGACGAAAGGGGAAACTTATTTAATCAATTAAGAAAGAAAGTAAATTATTTAAGAAAGAAAAGTTTAAAGAATTCATTATTTTGTCCAACCCAATGGAAGAGAAATTGCCAACTGACGTGATCTTAGGAGAGAATGAAACAAGAGGAGAGCCGTGTTTTGGTCATCTATAGAAAGCTCTTCGCATAGTACCTGATTAACAAGTACTGTGCGAAGCACAGGCCGACGACACAGGAGTCGAAGCTCCGATGACTCACCCTAGGCATGGGTCGCTACTATACGAGCCTACTCGGTAGTAGCCATCCGAAGTTGACGTGGAGTCTTCCTTCCCCATCACTACTTCGCTAAGTTAAGAAAAAATATTTTTCTTCCCCTCTTCCCAGGAATACTCCCGAGTTTTATGTCCTAGAATTCAGACGAAACCTTTTAAAATATTTGCTTAGGAAAAAAGTCTCAGCTTTTTATACGATGAGCATGTGATTAAATTTTGCATTCCATGGGACGAGTGGTGCCGCTCTTCATGTTACATTTCAGATCGGATTCTTTACATCTTTGCATTACCTAAAGTGACTTTGGGGTTATTAAAGATGGGTTTAATCTAATGATGGTTTCACAAAATTTGTAGGCAAAGGGAGATGTCTGTCTGGATGGGGACAAGGCAGAGACTCGGAGATGTTAGGCATGTACCAGATATCCGTATGAGATTATACCGTCTGGTTCAAGAGCCGGCCAATTTCAAACCGATCCATTTTCTTTAAAAAAAAATTAACAGTCACAATTGAATAGTATAAAACTATCTCGATTTAACGCAATAATTACTCTCGTCGCTCGATGAAAGTAGTTATGCTGGTATGTTTTGTGTAGGAACCTATGTTCATATCTTTGCTAGATACAAAAGATTAGAAACAAATTGACACAAGGCAGAAGGTTGGAATCGGTAACCGAACCGGCCCTATTTTTTTATTTTTTGTGTGTGGAAAACCAGCCCAGAACTCTTCCGGCTAGGCTGGTTCACAAGTAGAGCGGCTTATACCGAGTTCCGCGGTTGCTAAGATTGGCCTTTTTAGAACCGACGGGCCGAACTCTATAAGCTCTCGGCCATCATGTATGCTCGAGTGGGCTCCCATCGATATGCATAATTTATGCCGGATCTTCTCTTTGAGCGGTTAAAGTTTAGACAAGCAGTGTTAGACTATAATATAACTCAACTCTTTATGTAAACAAATCACACATTTAGGAGTTCCGGCATAAAACTTACTGCCAAATACCATATAACTCTAATCGTTGGATAGACATGAATGTATATATACCGGAATTTAAATATCAAGTCCTATTCAAGACATAATTGTGAGAACGCATGCGCAATTCCTTGATAATAATTGAAATTTGATTACCGCATTCTATGAATTTCGAAAGCGAAAATGGAATCGGTGTGGATATAATGATTAGTAGGTTTAGGGGTGATCATGTTCTAGGGTAGAATTGAGAATCGGAGAACCGAACCGTCGGGAATCGGTCTGGTTTCAGATTCTAGGGTATGCATGGTAGGTTTCGGATTCCAAAAATTGGAGAACCGGTTTCGACGGGTAGGTTTTACGTTTTCATGACTTGAAACCTAGAACAAGTGTTTTTGTTTTTCTTATTCTATATCTTCGCGCGATCCTGCATTATTTCATGGCGTCCGATTACAAGTGTGCAATTTGGAACTACTAGTCTGAGCTTTCTTTTTCGCGATATCCATGACTAAAACTTTTACTTTGTTAATGTATCACATCTTTCGTGTTCTCTAAATATAAGCTGTGGTCAATGGATTGTAGCAACAAATTGTGGTCATTAGAGGTGATAATTCACTTCAATTGTTTAATTAAGAATACAGGTGGAAGTTGGGTATACCTTAAAACCAACCTTGAAACATGCGACAGGATAGGTTCCAAATTCTAAAAATTAGATAATCGATTCTGATGGGTAGGATTTAGGCTCCATGTGGAAATATTGACCGACTCTGAAACTGCTCACCCCTAAGTAGACTTAGCAATGCTGTTGGTAGGATGTATATTTCCATCATATATATATATCCCAAAAGGCAACATATGACCTAGAAAGAGAAATCAAATTCAATTTCTTGGAAATTCTTAGAAACATTCCGTACGAAATACTCTCTAAAATTACCGGTCAAAAAGAAAATGAATCATTAAAAAAAAGGAAAGAAAACGAATACAAGCAGAAATTAAAGCCGCGATCTCCTCAGGGAGGCGCACTCCCACAAGCTAAAGACAGACATCAGTCTTTTTGGCGCGTATTTCTTACATAGAATGATAGATAGAAGCGACAAACGAATCGAACCGCCCAATGTCATACTCCTCTCTCTCTCCTCGCCCAATCATTGCAATTCTTGCGCTCCCTTTCACTGTCATTTTACACAGACGTCGTATCGTGTCTCTCTCTCTCTTTAGTGCTTGTGTTTCCCCAGCTCTACTGCAAATTCGATGTCTTTTTGGTTTTTTGGTTTTTGGGGTTCGATGATCCTCGATCGACACAACCGACGTTCGCTCCAAAATCGGATTTTTGCTTTGGGTTAAAACTTAAAACTATCTTTTTTTACGTGCCCCGATTAAAAAGCTTACCTCATCAGCCGCTTTTGACTCGCTGTTTCCTTTTTGTTCTTGCCCTCGATTCGTTGACCGAACTGCTTCCTCCCAGATCACATGTCGGCGTGTCTTTTCTGGCACCCTTTTGTACGGACTCTCGATGATCCTTCATCGTTGGAATTGCATTTATGATCTTCGGTGTTTTCAGGTAAAGTGTTCGAATCGGTCACGGGTGTTGCTAAATACAATCGTGGGCGTCGCTCAGTGAATGCTGAGATGCTTGCTGTCCGAGGAGTTCGGAGATAGGGTGAGCTGTTGATTTTTTTGTTTGTTTGTTCTTTTTGTTGGTCTTGTGCAGATTCTTTTTTTCTTTTTTTCCTATTGGACAAGAGGTTATGGGGTTAGAGTTGATTGTTGAGTTTTTGCGTGTGCTTTTGTCAAAGATGAATTCCATCAAGTAGAGATTTAACTGGGATTAGGTGTTTTAGTGGCATTTTAAGTTATATCGTTCCTTTTTGTGATTATGGAGTGGTTGATGCTTGAGCTATTATTTGAGATGATGCCACTTTTTGGTGTCGTGTCCTCTGAAATGGTGATGGGTGTTTATTGTTGGTTAGTTGCCTAGCAGAAAGAGTTATTCTAATCATTTGGTTTCCTGCATGTGTCGATCAATTTGATTGGGGAAATTAGGATTGTTCATGGGAGTCTCCGAAACTCTTTACTTCATTGGCATCCTTAGTATTGGTCTGGAATATGATTTACCTGCCTTGTATTTTTATTTTTTTTGGTCGAATACCTGCCTTGTACTTACTTATCCTGTTTCTAGGCTTGAAAAGTTTGCTTCTTTATGTTTCGTGATTTGTTTCCTTGTTTCTCCTTTTATATTTTCTGGAGACCTTTTGGTATTCATAGGCATTTAGACTTTGCACAATGACAAGTAGCAAGAGGGTTAGACACTTGTATGTGCTTCTGTTTTGTTACTTAATCAGGTTTCTATGATGGCGGTCATTTTGTGCGTAGGTTCTGGAGCACTTTGGTATTTACTCTGTATTAACAGGCATTTAGACTTTGCACCATCACATGTAGCAACAGGGTTAGACACTTGTATGTGCTTCTGTTTTGTTAATTAATTAGGTTTATATGATGGCAGTCATGATGTGTGTAGTTTCTGTTGGTTTATTGTCTTTGGCACGGGCTAGCTCAAGTGGCTTTTCTTATTATTGTTCGTAATTAGTTACTGGACGATTTATTGACAGCAGATGATGAACACTATGAAAGTTGTTTTGACTATCTTCTTGGTATGTTTTTTCCATGCAGATGAAACTTCTCATTCTCTAGATGGTTATAGTGCTGAGTTTGGGAGTTTCTATTTGGAAGGGCTTAGGACATGCTGGCAGAAATGGAATCCAGTTCTGGTCCTCCCAGTGTTATTGCAAAATTAATGGGGCTGGAGGATCTGCCAAGTCAGCGTTCTATCCAGAAACAATGCAGAGTGCTCTCTGAGGAGTACTTCCAGAGAGTTGCCTCTATAGCAGTGCGAGAGAAGCGTTCAGATGAGAAGGTGTTTGCGAGGAAGAACTTTGTTAATGCAGATGTTTCAAGAAAATCATATGACATGACTGAAAATTTTCCAGACACTTTGAGATGTCATTTGAATTGGGGCAGCGAAGCATGCACTCCTGGAGAAGGTGCTTTAGAAGGACGTTACGGAGAGGAAGACAGCTTTGCACAAAAATTCACTTCGCTAAGATATAATAAAGGTCATCATGCGGATTCAGGTGATGAGAAAGGGCCTTTATCATGTCAAAGATACAACTTTTGTTATGAGGTAGAATCTTTTGCATGGAAGCCAAGAGTCTCAAAGGAAAAAGGTGACGAGATAGTAATGGATCTCAGGAGGAGGATTGGTCATTCAGGCTTGGTAGGAGCAGATATCAGAAATTCTGACACCTCTACAAGAGAGTCTCAGCTGTTAATGCCATATCTTCTCAGTACATCAGATAGGAAGAAGAGAAATCAATCTTTGACCTCTTCTCCAGAGGAACCATATATGGCTAGAAAGGACAAGAGGAGAATCTCGAAAACATGGAAGAGTACTAAAGAAAATCAAGAGGTTGGTTGGGCAGGTGGAAGCAGGACCATTGGGGAAACGGTTTCCACGCATAAATGTAATGTTATGTTTGGAAATTTCAATGGTTCTGCTCCAGGCAATCACACGGGGAAGTTTGGTGCAGTTGAGAATTTAACTAGTTTCTCTGCAATTACTGCTAGGGACTGTTCGATAACTGGGCGGCTTGGAGAATCACCAACTTCTAGATCCTTATTACCTTCTATTATGTTTGCAAGTCCCAGAACCAGGAAGAAAAGTGGTTGCAGCTGGTCCAAAGGACTTGAATTGTCACATGATGTGGTTCGAAGCAGGTCTAGGGAGAAAGATTTCAATTGGAAAGATTCTTCAAAATTAAGAAACTCAGTATCCTGTCGCAACAACTCCAGATTTTTCCTTGCACTCAATCGTGGAGGTTATGTGTCAGCTCAGGAAAAGAACAATGCATTCTCATTGGAGCCCGAAGTGATCCAGCAGGAACTGAAGAATGAGTCGGAGAAGTTGTTCTTTTCAGGAGACCCAAAACAGAATTTTGTGGCTCTGAAGTCACCTGTGGCTGAAGATATTGATTTCTTCTCTAATCTTTCAGAGAATTCAATTCAACAGGTTTGACAAACTTGTCATTGGCATAATTTAGGCTGTCCGTTCCTCTTACATTTTAATTTTGGACATGGAATTGCACTTTATTTGGTTCATCCTGCTAGAATTTCTCTTTACGTCAAGTTTGTTGCAGAAAGTCGCTTAATAACCGGGGGCCTTTGAATGTCAGTAAACTCATGCTAGGATAGTATGTAATGTATGTCCTTGTGATTGATGTTGATGGCTGATTTTGCAAAAAGAGAAAAACAGACAGATGATTATTTAAAGAATGTTCCTGTGGACTTCTTGACTGTTCGACCTAGTTGGAAATTAAGAGTAGAGAGGCACATCATTTTGTAATTTAACATGTCAACCATATCTTTGCCCGATAGACCTTAACCCTGGTGTCTGAGTATTATGAGCTTAGCCAACTGACAATTTCTCTATCAGCATTAGAAATAATTTAAAAAGAAAAAGAAACTCCTACATCACGCGCACATCATATTGAAATGTCTCTCAGTTTCTTACCCACTAAATAACAAAGGGTATTCTCACGAGTCTGGAAGTAGATGAAATGATTTATTGTTGATGCTCAATAAATTGCAAACCTTAGCTGGTCTTGAGAGCAGAGTGATTTTGTTCAGGCCACTAGACAGTGCTAACATCAGAGAAATGAGCTGGCAAAGTAGCTTTGGCGGTTAAAATCTGGAAATGAGAGAATTGGAAATATAATGACGGTTTTCTTGGCAAATGCACTGGTGACCTTATTTCTTAGTTTCATTTTCTAGAATTGGTTCTCCACTAGATGCTGCAAAAGCCAAAAGTCAGTGTAGGCATGATCATTGCTAGGAACACTGATTTTCTCAGCATGCTTTAATTTGCTTCTTCAGTAACTTAATTTCTGGATGCTTGAAACCTTCAAGTTCATATTTGCGGGTACTGCTTTAACCTTAATTCTTCAGCAATAAAAGAGTAGCTAGTTCCTCATGTCAATTTCACTTTCTACTTTCAAGTCAATCTCCTTCCAGGTTCAATGTGATGTCTGTAGAAAATTCTGCTTCATGATTTTGTGTCCTTTTTTTTTCCTGTGTTCATTGTCATATACTGACCAACTCTTCAGATGAAGGGTGCAAGTTCCGTTTGCATGAGTGGAAGGGTCTTTTTGTGAGCTCCTTTTGATGCTAAACTGCAGTCAACTATTTTCAGCCAAGTTTGCTCAATCATCTTGCATTGGGTTGAACCTCTACATCACGTTTTTCTTCTTCATCATCTCTTTAAAATGTTTTCTTGCATTTTTTTCCATGAGTTGTTTAACCGTTGCCTTTTGAAGATTTCAATGTCAGAAATTCACCAGTCTTGATTGCTCATTATTGGGTGGTATTGCCGGATGTTGTACTATGAGGGTTTGCTAATGTTCCGACAATCGAACAGGACATATCAACTGAATTTACAGAAGAGGAGGACTCCATGTCTGTTTGTTGCCCCAGCATCGAAGCAGTCTCTTTCAAGAGCTTGGAGGATGTTGATCAGCCTAGTCCCGATTCAGTTCTTGAACATGAAGAGGTTCCATTTAGCAGCAGCGCTGATCTCTTTGGTCAGTAAACTTAGCTGCATTTTTTAATTATCATTAGTCTTTTTCATAATTTAATTTCTAAAATTTTGTGGTAGGTGTTGGGCTGCAATTTCATCTTTTTAGTTTGGAGCCTTCAGAAGCATGCTCGGATGGACCTGGGTCAAGCAATGGACATAGCATGGAATGGCCTTCACACATATCTAAAGAAAGAGAAGATTTAACAAGGTCGTTTGCTGTTCAGGAAAGTAGTGATTTCCATTATCTCGTTGATATTTTGATCGAGGCAGGACTTCATGGTACAAATCTTGCGACTGGCCTCCATAAATGGCACTCTTTAGAATGCCCGATAAACCCCTCGGTTTTTCAGGCCCTAGAGAAGAGATATGGTGAGCAGAAGTCTTGGAAAAGGTCGGAAAGGAGGCTCCTATTCGACCAAATAAACTTTTTCTTGATGAAATTTCTCCATTCATTTTTGGGTATTCCAGCACGTGGAATTCCTGTATCAACAAGGATTAGGAGCAGTCTTACTAGAGACGCCATTGAGGAAGTGCTCTGTGAATTTCTGGTCAGACAGGTTAGAGAAATGAGAAAGGAGTCGATTGAGCAGCTGCTGGAAAATGATTTTAAGTCTTTAGATTTAGGAGATTGTTCAGATTCTATTCTCGTAGAGATAGAGAGGCTAGTGATTGATGAGCTTGTGGCAGAGGTCATCAGCTTGTAAATGGTGCTTGTGAGGCATTGTTTTGATTCTTGGCTTGTATTTTTCAATAGAGGGAAATCAATACATACAAAAATCGAGCGACGTAGTTACAGAGATGGAGAGGCTAGTAATTGATGGGCTTGTGGCAGAGGTCATCAGCATGTAAATGATGCTTGTGAGTCTTTGTTTTGATTCTTGGCTTGTATCTTTGAATAGAAGAGTCGATTAAAAAACATCAACGGGCAATAGTGGTTTTTATGTCGAAACAGTTTTGATCATTTGAGAGGCTTCTGAGGAGAAGATTGTATAGATTCAATGTTTTCATTCATGTATCGATCAGATTAAAGGTCAAGAGGTGAGTTCTTTTGATGCATTAATGCAAGCTTTTCAACTGTCAGAAGATAGTTAAAGTTGCACTGTTCTGTTATGGGCAAGATTATACTGTTTCTGCCTTTGGGAAGGAACAAATCGAACAGAAGGGTCGGTCATTTTGGGATTAGGCCTAGGATTTCTGGTTCTTGTTCATGTGTGCATGTGTAAAATGATCGAGCGATCGGACACTACCTATTTGGATTACAGTTTAAGATGTGCTCGTGAACTGCAATTAGCGACTTCCGTTTATTTACAAAAGTCAGTATGTCGTTAGGTATCTATTAGCAGAATTAAGACTTCTTAGAAGGCATATTTCCATTTCCAATCATTCAAAATCACTGTCTAACCACGGAAGCAAGAGATGTAAGCGCATAACTCTGATTTGCAAAAGACTTGAGTTTTCTTGGTTTGCAACTCATAAAGCAAAATGAAGTACTTGGAACGGTATAAAACTCGGTATGCATAACTGGCTTCACTTACTGTTGAATTCTTTCCGGACACTTGCTCGTCTGGAACTTCGCTTCGAAATCAGCAGACTGCACACGCACGGCGCCAGAGTTCTTACCATTCGGCGTGTGCCTTCCTTCTAACATCTGCTCTCCAATCGTATAATCCCAGACAAGAACTAACTCTTGTAAGCATAAACAACCCGACATACTTAGCGGGAAATAGAAGAGGAGAAAGGATAGGAATGACAAGTTTTATGAGAACACAACAAAATGAAGTCTTTCAGGGCCAGGACATGACTTCAAAACAATTCTTGGTTCTAAAAATTGACGAGATACAAAGCCAGGGCATTGAGTGATGCTACTTGCTACAGATTGTATTACTTCTGCTAAAGACTTTCACTTTAGCTTGTGCTCTGTCTAAATCAATCTTAAAGAAGTTCTTTACCATCACCCAATAAGCGTCGTAACTGAAGAAAAAGTCTAGGAATCGACTTGATCTTAACTGTGTCCTAAGTTTCAATACCTGACATCACTTCAGCAAATTAAGTGCATGGCCTGGAAACATACTTACCTGGGTTGGAGATGATTGCGCACTATTAGGAAAGGGTTTTATGCTGGTGGAGATAATTCATTCCCCTGCAAATTACTTCGGATATGATAAGCGTATTATGGCGGTTTGTATAATGTACTTTCCGAACGATGCGACTTACGTCGGTGAATATGCAGCACACTTGACTCGCGGTTTTATCAGCATAGTCACTTGCTATGTATGCTTATGCTGCTTCGCCGAGTCCTCACTCAGGTACGTCTTGAACTCTTAAGCACACGATGTACGTTTTTAAGGTTTGTGTTTTGGAAAGAAGCATGGTTATGATGTTGCATAGAGAAAGATAAAGTTTCTAGACAGAGAAACATTACAAGTTAGACATCAGATTCAACCACAAAAGACGGCTAAAATTGCAAAGCTTCAAAGTACTGCTTTACTTTCAGACCACTTGCTTTCACTAAACATCATGGATTTGAATAGTCTAGGATTTGTTCTTAGAGAGATTCTTCAGTTGTTATGGCCGTCTGCAATGATATTTGGTTCATTGAGCCTCCTAGGCATTGAGAAACAACAGATGGTCCCAGGCCAGGGCGCCAGAGTCTCGGGCTCGGCCTCAATGGACCCGGGCCTGGGCGTCAGGGACTCGGCCTCGCTGCCAAAGTGTAGAGTTTCTAACCCAAGCTCTCATACCTAGTCGCATTTTGGAAAATGATTTTCAATTTTCGAATGAGAAAATCATTTTCCTGAATTTAACCTTGGTTTCGTTTGTTTTACGGAAAATAAATGATTTAGTAAACATTCTGGAAAACGATCGCTTGAAATAATTAGTGAATAAGAAATTTTTGCGTTCATTCATTTTCGTAAGCGATACAAGCCATTGATTTTCGAAAAATATTTTTCAAATCATTCATTTTCCGTTAAACAAATGGAGTAGAAAAATCTTTTCCGTCGACTCATTTTCTTAAGCAACCCAAAAGCCGGAAAATAAGGAAAATGTTTTTTGTGAAACAAACGAAACCTTATCACTCTTCTTGATGTGCGCAGAGTTACAGTACTAGTGCCATTTGTTCTATATGTACCAATAAAAATCGGCCAAATATTTCTTTCACATTGCCTCGTACATTGATGCAGCCACCAAAATCACAATCCGCCCATTCATTAGGATTCGATAATTGCTCGTCGAGATAATCTTTCACATCGTCTGGTATCAAATAAAACCTAGAAAACCAAATACAAAGAGAAGGCTCGGACCGCACTTTGCATTTACAATTTGCTTATGGTTTTTGCTTATATCGTATCTTCTGTCGTGGTGTCATGTGCTCTAATCCGTCGTTAGATTTCATCGCATCTTCCATGAACAAATCGTCATACTTCATAGGCACCCCCAAAAGAGAAAAACGGCCTAAAACAACCGTACATGATCGTGTGTGTATCGGCCAAGAAGCTTCTTAAGCCAAAATGGAAAAAAAATGGAAAATATAGGAAAGACCCAATATGAAAAAAAAAAAAAAAGTGAAAGAAAAGGATATGGAAACCCAAAATGGAAAAACAAAGGTGAAAGAAAATGATAAAAATACCAAAATAAAGTGGAAAGACCTAAATGGAAACAAAATGAAAAAAAGAAGAAGAAACACTTTTGTCTCTCTCCTTGTCAAACGCGGTCGTCTCTCCAACGCACTCCATGCATCGGGTGCTTGGGGGTCCGAGGGGTGCATTGGATGCCATGTGCATCGGTTGCACGGTGACTCTGATAGCAAGTTGAGAATAATGATGCGAAAAAGATGAATATGTAATTTTTGTATATTTCGATATACATATTAATGAAGAATACGTCACCCTATTTATATGCTTTATTAGACAGCTATTCTAAGACAATATCTCAATTAAGATAGACATAGTCGAAGAGAGATATACGTGCAATATTCGTGCAAATACGGATAATCAACGAAATACTGAAAATCATCGAAAATATCATAATGATGTCTAACGAGAGAAAATATCCTATAGAAGTGCTAAATATCTTTAACAGGGAAAATTATCAAAAAAATCCAAAATCAATTGTAATTGTGCCAATTCAATTCTAAACCTTTTTTTCTTGCCAATTCAGTCCTAAACCTTTTGCATTTGTGCCAATTCAGTCATTCCGGCCAACTTTAGCCAGTCGACGCTGACGTGAACGCCTGTGCTGACGTGCACAATTTTTAATAATATTTTATTTTATTTTTTAAAAAAATATTCATATTTTCCTTGTCCTTTTTTTTTCTTTCTCTTCTTTCTCTTCTTTCTCTTGCCGTGTCCCACGACCGACCGACCGACCGTAGCAAAGGTTATTGTTCGAAATCAAATTGCGACTTCACTTCTTCTTCCTCCAGCAATCAAGGTCCAACGAAATCTCCAGAAATGCTTTCCCCTTTTTGCCCTTCCTCTCACAATAGCTCATCTAATATCATGGATAAGATTCTTGGGTTTGTCTTTTGCAATCTTAACCAGAAGCGAGGGCCGGCGAGGGTCGGCCTCGCGTGGGTGAAGAGCCTCAGGGTTGTGGGGTTGCGAGGGGATCACTGGAGGGTCGAGGGTCGACTGAAAAAGGCAGCATCTGTGACTAGAGTTTTTACGAGAGACTGGATTCGAATTGGAGAAAAAGTAGGGCTGAGATGGAGCTCCTTCGGGTCCAATCGTTCGCCGGCGAGGAATGGTGGGAGCGTCTGACTCTGCACCGGTGGAAAATGGTGATGCCGGCGAAGAACTGAAGAAGAAGATGAAGCATTACAGTGCTCGCCAGCCCAGAGGAAGGAAAAAGAAAGAAAAGAAAAAGAAAGAAAATAAAACAAGAAAATAAATAAATATAATAGTTGAAAAAATAATAAAATAATATTAACAATTATCTATATCAGCATCGGCGTCCACGTCAGTATCAGCCAACATCCACGTCAATGCCAAAAAAACACAGATAAGTAAACGAAAAATTTTGACATTTAAAAAAAAAAAATATATCACCCGTGTTACTCAGAAAATGAACTAGCAAAGAATATTCTCATCATAAAAAATTGTTTAGCCATAACTTGGTAATCATGAAAATGCTTTTAATTGAATAAATTTTTTAACTTTACAAAAATATTTTCAAGAAAATATTTTTTGAATTATTGATTTTTTTTTTTCGTAAAACAAAGGCACTGTAAGGAAAAAAACTTCTCTAGAATAATCAGCTCTTACACAAGCTGAACATTGAGGATCAAACATAATAAACTTCTCTCGATCGGGCGAGGGCTGGCCCAGATCTTCGCCCGATGCCCTCGCTGGCCACAGCGAGGGCGTCGTGGCCCTCGTCCCATCGAGGTATTTTGGTGGTCTTATAACGGTGGTGGCTCATTCGTGGATCAGGATCGCGAAAATCAAACTCTGACCAAGGTATTGTTCTGCAATCTTTTGTGTTTAGAATTGGGTTTGTCCCGGCATATTCCTTATGCGTTTTGATGAAAAACCACCTTGTGATCATGTGGTAAATGATCCATTTATGTTAAGATTTCTAAGGGGTTATATATGTTCTAAAATGAGTTATTTCCTGTTTGTCAGAGCCTCCTGACATAACAAATTGGTTCTCAAGCTATGTCTAGGAATCTCCAGAATTAAGCACATTCCTAGGATTTTCCTGTTGAGGAAAATGGTGATGGGAAAGATGATTTGATTCTTCAAAAGGTTATTGGATACAAAAAGAAGACAATCAGCATAACTCTTCAGGGAACAGAATAGAAGGGACACGGTATCGATGAACGGTCGAACTCTGCCCTCTGTGACAGCTCTCATGAAGATCTCGAGCACGAATTTCAGCACACTCAGGATGAGGTAATCCTTGTTTGTTCCCTTGTTCCTTCAGTATGGATGTTCAGGAAGTACAGCTTACTATTGATGTCTATTATACAGGTCTCACAGCAATTAGGGAAGTCCTTTCTGTTTCAAACTGAACGGAAAGGACCTGCTAAGTCATATCTGATCATGAACAAGACTCTGAGCATCAGTTTTAACCACGAGATGAGCATAACTAACCATGAAACGGGCGGCGGTCATTTAGATTCGAAAAGATCATCTTCCCTTTCAAGCAAAAGAGGAGTAAATCATTGGAATAGAAACATTGATTTAGATGCATGTAAAGTGATCAAGACAATTCAAACACACTTAAGGACAAGCCACCAATCCAACAAATAACACAAGGCTTCCTACTCAGAGAGGAAGACATTGAAATGCAAGATGGTGTCCACTCCATCTGTTGTGTGCTGATCTTCCTGAGGAAGAGTCTCAACAGTGGCATAACCTTTGGCGTGCTCGTACTTTCCCGTCCCGCCGACAATCGCGACCTGAGACTCCACTGAAGCTGTGCGGTGGACCCCGAAGAAACTGATCGTATCGTCTATTTCGTGGTCGCTGCCGTGCAACAACACCGTCAGTGCCATCGTGTGGCTAGTTCCGTCCAAGGAGCTTGCCAAATAGAACCCTTGTGCCTTGCCAAGTACGGAGGAGCCCAGCTCGTGCCCTTCGGTCAACTCATTGTCGATCACCGTGATTGTCCCAAACATGAGCTGCTGAAGCGTGGCCCCGGCAGGGAGCTGCCCGGCCGTGATGAATGGCTGGTTGCCGCCGCCAGGGACTTGGTTGTTGTTGCCGCTGTTCTGAATTATGGTGTTCGCTTGCCCGCCGTTGAGGCCAGTGAGGAGAGGGAGGTTATTGTTGTTGATCAGTCCGTTGAGGTTGCCGTTGACCAACGGGACCCCGCCGTTGATGGGGAAGATGTTGTTGTTGGGCTTGGAGAACGGGAGGCTGTTGTCGCCCGAATTGGCTATGATCCCTGTCACCACTCTGGAGGACGGGTGCAATCCGCCCAATATGTCATGCATAAAGAAGGATAACTGAGGGTCGGCACCGGGGTTTGCCGCCACGGCAGTATTAGCAGCGGCCGTGGCAGCCCCACCTGGTGCCGGAATTGCCACAGTCGGGGCCGCATTGGCGACGGGCGTTGTTGCCACGACGCTAGGTGCTTCAGGTTCAGGCGCAGCGGTGTCTTCTGGGGCTGCAGGGGCCACGTCAGCAACGGGTCCGGCAGTTTCGTCATCGTCCTCCGGAAGAGGAGGGTCTGCGCTCTCATCCACTGTGGCAGGGGCAGCGATGGGGACTCCACCGCCGGGTAACGTGTTGGCGGGGCCAGCCACATTGGGGACAAGCGCCCCGCCGGGATTGGTTAGTCCAGGAGGACCGGTGATGATCTGGGGTTGAGGGTCGACCTCATCAAGGATCCTTGCCGAGCGGGCGCATCCGATGGCGACGGCGATGAACAGAAGGCAAGCGATGGCCTTGGAAGTGAGCAAAAGAGAAGCAGTCATCTCTTTTGATGTGTAAAGAGCCCAGAAGCAGCAAATTGTATACTTGAAAAGAAAGCAGGTGAACACTGGAGATGCTTTGCTGTGGATGAATGTTTAGTGGGAGTGATTGGGGATTATATAGAGAGGGAGAGCTTTCAGAATGTCTCAAATCACCAGAATGTGGAGCTGATGGGAAGTGGAGTTGTTGAGTAACCTCTCCAGCAGCAAAAGAGAGTGTATTTGTTAGGAAGCTTTACAAATCATATCCCCAAAAAATGAAGGAAGGCTCACATCAGCTAACCCTGTATCTAGAGGATTGAGAGGAGACATTACAAAGCAGAAGCTTTTTGCAGAGTTGGGTCTTATTTAATTCCGACATTAGTATTAATGTAATCATGTGATATGAATTGTTCTGGCAAGAACTTCCTTTATCTTGGTTCAATTACATGAAAATGGTACTTCTTGTTTTCACCCACTCCAATCGATTCCATGCATTTTGTGGCATGAGAGCTTTAGTGAATGGTAAGATTAATATAGAGACTTTGTTTTGGTCAAAAGATACTATCCCTCTCATTTCCTTAAGTGAATTTAGAATTACAAACTAAATGGTCCTCCGCACCTAAAAGGTCTCATAGTACTTACCGGGGATTAGAGATCTAGTTACAAGAAAGATTTTTTCGCCTATGGGCTTTGACAATCCAGTCCGCCACTTGATTCGCTCCTTTGTAACAATGTGCTATTTGGAGGCTCTTGACCGGGCCATTCAACTTTTACATTCGGAGATAAGCGGAGCGGAGCCACCTCCCGAGAGGGCTGATCTGATCTGCGAGAGCCCTTATCACTCTTAAACTATCTGAATCTAGTAAAAGAGAGAGTTTCTGTCGCGGAAGATTAATATAGTGATCATCGGTGAAAAACGTAGGAAACCTAGTAAAAAGATTGTTCCAGGACTCATGAGTCAGATCATTCTTATTTTCGGTTTTGTTACTGAGATTGTGATCTGGCACATCCTTTCTAGGTCTTCCCATGAAGTGCACAATCTACATCAGAGGCTAGATTCATCCTTGATATCTCAAGGTAATCCCAATCTTGAATTCATACAACAATTCACACTGAATTCTTACAATAAGGTTCCGTTTATTTGGCGAAAAATGTGATTATTTCAGAAAATATTTTCCGAAAAGTCATTTTTCAGGAAAATGACCATATTCTACGGTGTTTGGCTGAGACTTTAAAATGAACTGGAAAACGATTTCCGTCGTTTGGCAAGGAATTGATTTTCCTAGAAAAAATTATTAAATAATTCAAATTTTAATTATTTTTTATTTTTTGAATAAAATTTAATTTTTACTTATTTTATGTTTAATTAATTTCTTTAATTTTTTTTTGTCCTGGCCGGCGACAGGCTAAACAAGAAATTAAACAAGAAAAAAAAAGAAGAGAAAAAAAATTAAAGAAAGTAATTAAAAAATAATTAAAACTAGAAGTAATTTTCATTCGAAAAAATAAAAAAAAATAATCGAATTTGAAAAAAATTATTAAAAAATGAAAAGAAAGTAAAAAGATAATTTAAAAAGAAAGAAAATGTGAAAGAGAGGAGGAAGGAAAGACGAGGAAAATGTTTTCTTGAACTAACTTATTTTCCGCGAACCAAACACCGAAAAATCCGGAAAAACGTTTTCCGAAAAGTTATTTTTCGCGAAACAAACGGAGCCTAAATTTCCATGTCGGTAGAATCCCAATTTGGCCGGTAGTTTTCCAATCGTGCTGGTAAAAAAATATGACCGGGAACTCGCTTGTTGGTTAAACCGATTGTATATTACCAACACTATCAAGAATTTACCATCATTCTAATGAAGAAGGAAATTACTAACTCGTCCGAAGCTTTACGAGTTTCGTAAGTATATTACCAATAATATCAGTAATTTACCAATATTCCAATGAAATAGTAAATTACCAACTCCTCTGAAATTTTACCGGTGCCATGGGCAAATTACCTACACTATCAGATATTAACTATTCCGAAATTTTACCAGACTGGTTAGTAAACTACGAACATTGTCACGAACTTAGATGTATACTTACATGATAATGAAGTAGTTAATCACCAACTTTTCTGAAATACTACTGGTGTGGTAAGTAAATTAATCAATACTATCATCAATTTACCCAAATTCAAATGAAATAGTTAATACCAACTCATTTGAAATTTTATCAGTATCGTAAGTAATTGATCAATACTGCAATGAACTTACTAGCATTCCAATGATGTAATAACGCATGAAGGGAGTAAAAGTATTTTCTAATTACAAGCAAATTCCTAACATAAATGCGATTCAAATTCATTATGATTATAACAATCGAAAGAATTCTTACAAGCAGTCTAAAAATGAAAATGACGGAATTTTGTCTTTAGATTGTGAGTTAAATTTGTGATTACAAAATCTAAAAGTTATTTACTTTTTCTTTAAAAAGTAGTCCGAATGATAACCATTCTATTTCTGGAATCAATTTCTGGCTAGAAATAGATTTTTCTATTTCTAGTTTCTAGATGAGTTTTTGAGCAAAAAAATCCGTTTGATAATGATATAAAATTTCTGTTCCTAGAACAGAAGTTCGTTTGATAACGATTGAAAATTTATATTTCTGAAATATTATTAATATAAAATCTTCTACGAAAATTTTCTACTTCAATTTTAATTTTTTAAAATTTCTTTTAAAAAATAATTTTTATTATTAGAAAATATTATTTACTATTTAAAAATAAAAAAATTATTTATTTTTTACTCTGGCGATGGCTTGCGGTAGTCGATGGCTACCGGCGGAGGGTGGCGGAGGGGGCCGACAGAGGTTGGCAGAGGGGGGTGGCGGCGGTTGGCGGCGGTGGCCGGCGGTGTGGCGGGGGGGGGGGGACAGTGGGTGGCGGCGGCGACAGGCGAGGGGGGCGGTGGCCAGCGATGCGGCGGGGTCAAGGTTGGCGGTGGCCGGCGGAGGTCGTCGGTGAGCGATGGTAGCCAGCAGTGGTCAAGGCGGTGGGCGAAGCGGCTGACGATGGTGGCGATGGCGGTGGTTGCGGCGGTGGCTGGGGTCGGCGACGGCCGGCGGTGGGCGGGAGGGGGGGTGGGGCGGTGGTTGGCGGCGATGGGCGGCCACCGACAAAGGAAGGGCGACAGAGAGACTGCGATGAGAACTTGAGAAAAAAACGAAGGGCTTTGGTAGGTTATTTCTCATTTCTATTTTTGGAATAGAGAAGCTACAATTTTTTTACTTCTCATTTCTCTTTCAAATCTATTTCTGGAACAAAAATTTGTTCCAGAGACAAATATAGAATTGTATTACCAAACGAATTTCTGTTCCAAAGTTGTTCCAGAAACAGGTTTGGAATAGAAACGGAGAAACAAAATGGTTATCATGCGTGCCTTCAATCTAGACAGAATAATAATGATCTCATTGTTACATATAGTAGAATTTGACCTGGATCTAACAGTCCGCAGGCCCATCTAGTCTCAGCCCGAGCCATAAGGGCCCGAAAAGCATATTTGGTCGGCCTTTTGACAAGGGCATTTTAGTAAGAAAGTTTTGGTCCCTTCTGACCCAAAGATTACAATTAGAGCTGTCAATATGGGTCATAGACCCATATTTGACCCATATTTGACCCATAAAATGGGTCTTATATGGGTCATTAACTTTTAGATGGCCCACTAAAAATGAGTTCAAAAGATTGAAGTGAAATTAAATGGGTCAAAAATGAGTTACACATGAAACCTATTTTTGACTCATATTAGACCCATTTTTGACCCATGAGGACAGCTCCCACAAGTTGCAAATGGGCAAAGGCCTCAAAGGCTCAATTTGGTTATTATTTTTTTTTATTTTCTATTTTTACAAGTGAATGAAAGAAATTAGAAAGAAAAATATAATAAAAAATATTTATTCTGTTGGCCGCCCGCCCGCCGCCGCTCGCCACCGTCGTCCGCCGCCGCCGCCGTCCCCCATCATCCACCGGTCGTCGCCGCCGTCCGCCACCGGTCGCCGCCGGCCGCCTCCGCCGTCCACTGTCCTCCGCCGCCACCGCCGCCGATCGACGGAGAAAAATGAAATAAAATAAAAAATACTTTTTAATAATAAAATATATTTTTTGAAAAAAAATATTTTAAAAAATGAAAAAAAATCAGAAATAATTTAAAATTTTAAAAAAATTAAAAAAAAGGAAAAATTTTCACTAAATTTTTTATTGCATGAAAGTATTTTAGTAATATCATTTTTTATTTTTTTACTAATTTTTTTATTATTTAATTTGCTTTTTTTATTTGATGTGAAGTTTTTATCTGATAACATATACATTTGAAGAGTATAAAATAGGTTAAATGAGTTATATAGGTTTTCTTAGAATATTAAAGTAATTTGGTAATATGAGTCAAAACGGGTCGGGTCAGGTTGGTATGGGTCAGTTGCGGGTCGGATCGAGTATGGGTCATTGAATATGGGTCAAAACGGGTTAGACGAGTCAATATGAGTCAGATCATATTCGACCAGACCCAAACCCGACTCGATCCGACCCACTCACTTGACACCTCTAATTACAATATCTAATATTTATGATAATTGATAAGTGCGCGTGGGGAAAAATTTAGGCCCACCAGTCCCGGCTCGGGTATAACCCAATGGATCTCGAACCTGGAATTCAATCAAAAAGAAATTCTCTTTTGCCAAGAACTACGGTTTCTAGTCTACCTAGGCAGCTTCACCAAAACATCGTAGGGTTACAAATAGAGTAAAATTGAGCATCCTTTGCAAGAAAAAGTGAATTCCCTCCTAACTAGGGGCACAAATGATAATCATTATGTTTTTGAAAGCTATTTTGGTAAAAAATAATTTTTTTTATTTCTATTCTCTAGATGAATTTCCGAGCTGAGAAATGTGTTTGACAATGACACAAAATTTTTATTCTCAAAACAGAATTTTGTTTCATAACAGCATAAAATTTCTACGGTTGACGAGTCTTAGTTGGAGATCGGCGGATGACAAACTGTGGATCGAAGTCCTTCAATCGACGGACCTACGGCCAGCGACCGGCGAATGGCCAAATGGATGCGAGGAAGAGAGAGACCGCACGTGAGAGAAAGAAAGTGAGTGATGAGAAAAATTCTTATTCATTTGTTTCGGAAATAAAAAAATAAAATTATATTAGTAAATAGATTTCTATTCCAAACATATCCTTCCAAACGAATAAATAGAAAAACAGATAAACATGATATTTTGCCCCCGGAGGACGAGAGAAGTGATGGATTCTTTACCTCTTCACACGATCGAACGGTGGCGAAGTGGATCCGCTCAGTCAATCCATTTTGATTAAAACTCAGCCGTCCGATCAAGACGGAGGCGGTGCGACGAGCTCTTTCTCCCTCGCGCTCTTTCTCCCAAAGTCCTCCGTCGGGCAAAACCCTAACTCTCTTCCACCTTCACTCTCCACTGCAAAACCTGAAAATGTCAAGCACCTGAACGCCTCTCTAGCTCTCTCTCTCTCTCTCTGCACCAGCTCTTGCTGAGGACCTCCTAATTGCTTCACCATGTACCTCTACAGTCTCACCCTGCAGAAGGCCACGGGCATAGTCTGCGCCATCAACGGCAACTTCTCCGGCGGGAAGTCCCAGGAGATAGTCGTCGCGCGTGGCAAGATCCTCGATCTCCTCCGCCCCGACGACAGCGGTAAGATCCAGACCGTCCTCTCGGTTGAGATTTTTGGCGCCGTCAGGTCCTTAGCTCAGTTCAGGCTCACTGGAGCCCAGAAGGATTACATCGTCGTCGGGTCCGATTCCGGGCGTATCGTGATATTGGAATTCAACAAGGAGAAGAATGTGTTCGACAAGATCCACCAAGAGACTTTCGGTAAGTCGGGGTGTCGACGAATCGTTCCGGGCCAGTACCTGGCCATCGACCCTAAGGGAAGGGCTGTCATGATTGGGGCTTGCGAAAAGCAGAAGCTTGTTTACGTTTTGAATAGAGATACAGCGGCTAGGTTGACGATATCATCGCCTCTAGAGGCGCATAAGTCGCACACCATAACGTACTCGATTTGTGGGGTAGATTGTGGGTTTGATAACCCAATATTTGCTGCAATTGAGCTGGATTACTCGGAGGCTGACCAAGATTCGACCGGTCAGTCAGCGAGTGAGGCACAAAAGCACTTGACATTTTATGAGCTTGATTTGGGGCTTAACCATGTATCCAGAAAATGGTCAGAGGCTGTCGATAATGGTGCTAACATGCTCGTTACTGTGCCTGGAGGAGGCGACGGGCCTAGCGGAGTGTTGGTATGTGCAGAGAATTTCGTAATTTATAAGAACCAGGGTCACCCGGATGTCCGCGCAGTTATTCCGAGACGAGCTGATTTGCCAGCAGAACGTGGTGTGCTGATTGTCTCGGCTGCTACGCACAAGCAGAAGTCTATGTTTTTCTTCCTTTTGCAGACGGAGTATGGGGATATATTTAAGGCCACATTGGAGCATGATGGCGAACATGTTCAGGAGTTGAAGATCAAGTATTTTGATACAATTCCTGTTACTTCTTCCATGTGCGTTTTGAAATCAGGTTTTCTGTTTGCAGCATCCGAGTTTGGAAACCATGCTCTGTATCAGTTCCAGGCGATAGGTGAAGAAGCTGATGTGGAGGCTTCATCAGCTACACTAATGGAAACTGAAGAAGGTTTCCAGCCTGTGTTTTTCCAGCCTAGAGGCCTTAAAAATCTTGTAAGGATTGACCAGGTCGAGAGCTTGATGCCCATAATGGACATGAAGGTAGAAAATCTATTTGAGGAGGAAACACCTCAGATATTCACATTATGTGGTCGGGGTCCTCGATCTTCTTTGAGGATACTAAGGCCGGGTTTGGCCATTAGTGAAATGGCCGTTTCACAGCTTCCTGGTGTACCGAGTGCTGTTTGGACTGTGAAGAAGAACTTAATTGATGAGTTTGATGCGTACATTGTTGTGTCATTTGCAAATGCAACTCTTGTGCTTTCGATTGGTGAGACAGTCGAAGAAGTAAGTGACAGTGGGTTTCTTGATACTACACCGTCCCTTGCAGTGTCCCTCATCGGCGATGATTCATTAATGCAAGTTCACCCCAGCGGTATCAGACATATCAGGGAAGATGGTCGTATTAATGAATGGAGAACTCCTGGCAAGAGGACTATAGTGAAGGTTGGTTCTAACAGACTGCAAGTGGTGATTGCTCTCAGTGGAGGCGAGCTTATATACTTCGAGGTGGATATGACTGGTCAGTTAATGGAGGTGGAGAAGCATGAAATGTCTGGAGATGTTGCTTGCTTGGACATTGCTCCTGTGCCAGAAGGAAGGCAAAGATCTCGTTTTCTTGCAGTTGGTTCCTATGACAACACTATTCGGATCTTATCTTTGGATCCAGATGATTGCATGCAGATTTTGAGTGTACAGAGTGTTTCTGCAGCTCCAGAATGTCTCCTCTTTCTTGAAGTCCAGGCATCAATTGGTGGGGAGGATGGTGCTGATCATCCTGCCAGTCTTTTCCTCAATGCTGGTTTAAGTAATGGAGTTCTGTTTAGGACAGTTGTTGACATGGTGACTGGTCAGCTTTCCGACTCTCGCTCCAGATTTTTAGGACTGAGAGCCCCAAAGCTCTTTTCTATTGTCATCAGAGGCAGGCGTGCTATGCTTTGTTTGTCTAGTCGTCCATGGCTAGGTTATATTCATCAGGGACATTTTCTTTTGACACCTCTTTCTTATGAGGCTCTTGAATATGCTGCTTCATTTTCATCTGACCAATGTGCTGAAGGTGTGGTTGCTGTAGCTGGGGATGCATTGAGGGTTTTCACTATTGAGAGGTTGGGAGAAACATTTAATGAGACTGCAATTCCTTTGAGGTACACTCCTAGAAAGTTTGTATTTCATAAAAAGAAGTCCCTGATAATCATTGAAAGTGATCAGGGGGCATTCACTGCAGAAGAGCGTGAAGGCGGGAAAAAGGAATTCTTTGAGGCTGCCGGCATGGGGGAAAATGGAAATAATAACGGTGAACAGATGGAGAATGGTGGTGATGATGAGGACAAGAATGATCCTCTGTCTGATGAACAGTATGGCTATCCAAAGGCAGAGTCTGACAAGTGGGTTTCTTGCATCAGAGTGCTTGACCCAAAGACATCAAACACAACCTGTCTGTTGGAACTTCAGGACAATGAAGCTGCATACAGTGTATGCACTGTGAACTTCCGCGAGAAAGAGTATGGAACATTGTTGGCTGTTGGTACGGCAAAAGGATTGCAGTTCTGGCCAAGAAGAAGTTTGGCTTCTGGGTTCATTCATATTTACAGGTTTGTGGATGATGGGAGAGCCCTTGAACTTTTGCACAAGACGCAAGTTGAAGGTGTTCCTCTAGCTTTATGTCAGTTCCAGGGAAGGTTACTTGCCGGGATTGGCCCAGTCCTGAGGCTCTATGATTTGGGAAAGAAAAGATTGCTCAGAAAATGCGAGAATAAGCTGTTTCCCAACACAATTGTGTCTATTCAAACCTACCGTGATCGAATTTACGTGGGTGATATACAAGAGGTATGTCTTAAAGCAAATTATACCGATCTTTCTTTAATTCAAGAGAACTATAATCTCCCTATAGTCTGCATGTGTATGTAATAAATTCTTCCAGACTGATATTTATGCGATAGAAAGTTTATGTTGTCCATAAATTCTTCTCATAGCCGGTCTTTTTGTTTGGAAATGTCTGTATGACATGTTTTGTGGTGTGAGTTGTCATCTTAGAGAATTTTCCCAGTCTCTCACATCTGAATATATGTTTGGCTCTTCATTTTCGCAGTCTTTCCATTATTGCAAGTACCGACGAGATGAGAACCAATTATATGTATTTGCCGATGATTCTGTACCAAGATGGGTTACGGCAGCACACCATATTGATTTTGACACTATGGCAGGAGCAGACAAATTTGGCAATGTTTATTTTGTCCGTTTACCCCAGGATGTCTCAGATGAGATTGAAGAAGATCCAACTGGTGGGAAGATAAAATGGGAACAGGGGAAGTTGAATGGAGCACCGAATAAAGTAGAGGAGATAGTGCAGTTTCATGTTGGTGATGTAGTCACTTGCTTGCAGAAGGCATCCCTGATTCCTGGTGGTGGAGATTCCGTCATCTATGGGACAGTAATGGGGAGCTTAGGAGCATTACTTCCATTTACATCCCGTGATGACGTTGATTTCTTCTCGCACTTGGAGATGCATTTGAGGCAGGAATACCCCCCCTTGTGCGGCAGAGATCACATGGCTTACCGATCTGCTTATTTTCCTGTCAAGGTGAGTGCTGCTACCTATTCTTGCAATTAGTGGTCCTTATACAGATGTCCTTCTATACATTTTTAATCCCAGTACTTCTATCATGTTTAAGAATTACTTTTCCATATGGTATTACATGTTATAATAAAAATGTTTACCTATAATTTTACATCATTACAATAAAAGATTAATGCATAGCTCTTGTAAGCGGTGTGTTACATTTTTATCTTTGATCAGTAGATTTCATCAAACTCAGTCAATATTAAAGATGAAGAATGACATTAAAACAATCTTTTTGCTGAAAAAAGAATTACACAGAGATTTCAATTTTTCCGCAGCAATGCGTGGGCCCGTTCTAGTATACATTATTTAAATATCTTATTTTTTTCTTGCTGTTTGAAAGGTTTATCTGGAAAATGGCTGCGGTTGTGATTTTAAACTTTATTGATCCTCTCTCTTCATGAGACTGAACTCCATCGTCTTGCCAATCATCGAAAAACTTGTCCACCAATATGGCAAACTGTTTTTATTCATTCATCTGGTGGTATTTGTTGAGTGTCCCAAGATTCGCGTTTGAGGCGTAGTTAGGCGGGTCTACAAACTTGGGCTTAAAATGTCTGAGCATGCAGATATTATGATTCAGAAAGAGAAGACCCTAATTACCAAGTATTCGCATTTGAGGTGTAGTTAGGTAGGTTCGCAAACTTGTTCCTAAAATGTCCGAGCATGCAGAAGAAGTTTTTGTATGATGATTCAGAAAGAGAAGACCCTAATACCAGACGACTCACCATGCCATACCCATGTTCAAGTTTGGACCCTTTTGAGGCAATTCCCCGTCTTTAATTTTATAGTTAGGCAAGTTAGACACATGTATCTTTATCCGATACTCGTACCCAATCCAAAGAAACACTGTAGGTTTACTGCTAAATGTATAGATGTCGTATGAAGAAGCGTTGTCACATTTTTAGAGTTAGGCAAGTCAGACACATGTAGCTTTATCCGAGATACTCGTACCCAATCCAACGAAACACTGTAGGTTTACTGCATGAAGAAGCTTTGTCACGTTAGTGTGACTGCGATATCTGATGTTATTTTATTGGGATGGTTTCTAACTTGTATAGTGATTATGATTGGATTATATAGTTGCGAGGTTTATTATTTGATGTGGACTGCTGCTAAAGATTGAGTTCCTTCTTCAGGACGTGATCGACGGCGATTTATGCGAGCAGTTTCCAACCCTGCCTATGGATATGCAAAGAAAAATAGCTGATGAATTGGATAGAACACCAGCGGAGATCCTGAAGAAATTGGAAGAAGTGAGAAACAAGATTATATGAAAAATGGGGATAGTCGGCTTCAAGGTGCATTCTCATCCTGCTAGGCTATATATTTCTGGAATCATATGAATGTATTGTTCGCGCGTGCGGGCTCATTATTCAACTCATAACTGTTTGTTTTCGTCCTCCTCTTTTGCACAACTTGCTGCCACTGGCCTGTTTGTTTTATCCTCTTCTTTGTACAACTGCCTGCCACTGGACTGCATATTCAACTCATAACTGTTTGTTTTCGTCCTCCTCCTTTGTACAACTGCCTGCCACTGGACTGCATCTTCAACTCATAACTGTTTGTTTTCGTCCTCCTCTTTTGCACAACTTGCTGCCACTGGCCTGTTTGTTTTGTCCTCTTCTTTGTACAACTGCCTGCCACTGGACTGCATATTTAACATATGAGAAGCAAAGATTTCGCTTCTCTGGATTTGTGAAAGCTTATGCTATAATGGCATGCTCCCTCCTGTTGGGATTTTAGAACGCTTTTTTGTTGATTATGTTGCCCATGGCTCAGTTCCTGCCCTAACAGTCTTTCTTTTGCCTGTGGCTCCTCTTTGGGAAGTGTTTTCCTTATGCTGAATTCCATTGATCAATGATACTAATTAGTAGCACCAACGTTGTATGCTCAGGTCACCGTTCTAGGTTCTTCCACATGGATGGTTTGTGTGACTTGGATGTTACGCCTGGACGCGAGAAATATAAGATTGGCTTTTGGTGTAAGGATACTGCAGCACCAAGGGGGTATGAATGGGAAAATTGCTCGGAGAGTTCGAAGTTCCCTGTTTTTAGATCTCTCGTCTCAGTTGAAGGGCTATTTAGCGGGTCTGAATTTGCTTCCGATGTTGTACTTCTCTCACTCTCTCCCTTCTCTGTCTGTAGCAATATTTTTAACCTCTGGCTTAGGTTCCGTACCTCGCAAAAGATGCTTGTATCTTGAGTCGACAGACATGAAGTTATAACTGGCAAGGCTCCTTTCGTTAAACTTTTGTAAGAGATTTAGAAATGAAATCCGAATTCTGTAGACTATGCAGCGAAATCTAGATGTGCGGTTCATCTTCAGTTTCCTTTCATGAAAGGATTGCATCTATCTTAACTTGGGCATCTTTGTTAACTAGTCGATTATATGAAAGGATTGCTATCTTTTTCCTCTTGTTTTCCTTATGATTTCTTTGGTTGGGTTCTTTCGATGCTCCATTGGCCATCTCGCAGATGTTCTCAGAGAGATAATCAAGGACAGTGTTCTTCCCTTTGAATAGTAAATCTGTACAACAAGCACACTGCCCGGACTATTTACGAATGAAACATAAAAGTAAATACAATTCGGAATAGAAACTCCACACTAGGATCACTTGAGTATCTCTTATAACTGTGAACGCAATCATGGAGGACAAGGATGAACAAGAAAGAAAACTCTGTTTTTTCTCTTCATGTATAAATCAAACAATTAGCCTCACTCTTCCCCCATTATTTGGCCTTTACAGCTTTGGCGGCATCGTCCTCTGCGCTTTTCTGCTCTCTCTCCAGCCTCGAGTTCCCAAGAGTGCTCCGCTCGTCGAGCCAGCTGATAATGTCGGCAAACACGATGTCTATGTTGCTGGGCGGCTCTCCGTAGAGCAGACCGTGCCACATGCCAGGGTACAGCTTGAACGTCTTGTCCTCGCTCGAAGCCACCTCGTGGAGGAGCTGGCTCACCGCCTTGTCCGTCACTCTATCCTCTCCTCCATGCAGGATCAGGAATGGCAATGAAACCTGTTAAGATTCATCAAAAGGAAACGGTGACTAAAATGTTTTTTCTAATCATAAATCCAGTGAGTACATGACGAAGTTGGGGAGAATAGTGTACCTCGTCGAGTCTCTTCTCTAAGTCCATGCTGACTGTCATTAGTTCGTGGCCAGTTCTCAGGCGAGGTCGTCCCTTATAGCAATACGGATTTGCTCTTATCTGTGAATTTAAAATTTGCCAAAAGAATGTTAATATCATTTTATAAGATCCAAGACCGGGATTTTTTTCTCTTTTTTTTATACCTTTTTTGTTGTTTTGGAGAAGGAAAAAGAAATTGGAGAGGTGATATGTACCTGTTCCCTGACCTCGGGTTCTTTGAATGCGAGGTCGATTATGTCATCGGTCGGGATTATTTTCCAAGTTGGAATGATTCTGCATAGTTGGGTTAGGACTGTGATCACCATGGGATGAGGTCTCATGTCCTCTGCAATCTGAAATCCAAAAATTAATAAATAAGTACGTAAATAGATAAATTTCAAACTTTCTAATATATCCCTTCTGCATTTAACTTTTAAATAAATAGATAGTTGAAGGTAAGAAGAAAACCCAACTAAGAAGCTGAATTCTTATGTAATGCAAAGTCTAATTGATCTCCTTCTAGATCCATAGTTTCTTGGATGCCTTCAAATCTTCCAACATCTTTTAAGGCTTATAGCTAATTAAGCAAGTCCCCCACAACTACTACGTTATTTGATTATCTTATCCCCGGGAGTTTGACTTTTCTGGGGATGCTAAGAGTCAAATGTTGGGGAGTTTTTCTGATGTAGCAAACATTGTTAGCCCCCAGCCTAAGCCCTGAAAATGACATTTCAAGCTGGAACCTAGTCTGGTTCGTTCTGGCTTAACCTAATCTCGTCCTTGTCGGTTAAAATGGTCCAGTTTGTTTGTTAACAAAGAAAAGGACAAGTCGCTCGGAGGGGGTTAACCCTTGCAAAAGCACCACAGTTTCTGTTTTTTCTTTTGTTACAACTGGAATTCTACAGAAATATAATCTGAAGAAGACAGAAATCTTGAGAAAATTCTGAAAATGAAAACAGATATAAAAAGAGACGAAGATGGAAAATGAAAATTTGAAGAAAAAAAGCAGAAAAATCAGAGGCGCACACACCTTACACATGGGGGCGACCAAGACAGCACCGTCCCAGAAGTCCGGCTTCTTCCGGTGTAGGAGGAGGGCCATCGCTCCTCCCATCGACTCTCCCATCAAATATCTCATCTTCCCCTTATTCTCTCTCTTCTCTGCAAACCATTGACAAGATAAAAAAAAGTCAACCCCAGAATAGTCAAAGAATGAATGAATGAATCATGAAACTTCCTTTAACGAGAGAGAGAGAGGAAGGAAGAGGGAAGACAGAAACTAACCACAGATGCTGGTGAAGTGATTGGAGCAGTCGTCCACCACGTCGTCAAAGCTGTTGACGAGCCCCTGCATCCCGGCCGACTTCCCGTGGCCTTCGTAGTCGATCCCGTACACCGCGAAGCCCGCCTTTGCCAGCCGGATAGCCGTGCCTGAATATTGATGAATTCATTTAGTTGTCTGATTCAATCTACCAGTCAGCCAGATACAAGCTGAAAAATAGGAAAATATGCTCACTGTTCATGGTGATGCTGCACTCCATGGCATAACCGTGGCAGATGAAGATCAAAGCTTTCGCCTGCCCGCTCGGAACCCATCTGCAGGTGAAAAGCTTCAACCCTCTAGAATTCAGCACATATTCCTCTTCATAGATTACGTCTGCGATTTGATTAGCCTGAATTCAGATGAAAACAAACGTAAGAAAACAGAAGATCCAAAGCATCAGATGAAGGATGAGAATCGAGGGTCAATAAAGGAGGAAAGCGATCTCACCATGCGCTCGAGCAACCCCAGGAACTCCGAGAAATTATTAAATCTGAGGTGTGGAAAGGATGATTCGGATAGGATATAACAGAAAGGAGAGGAAATAGGAAGGTCAGGGCAGACAGCAATATATGAAGATCCGAATGAGAAATCTACGCAAGACAGAAGAGAACACTTTGCATGGGAGACTATCTTCACGCTTCTCCTTTATGTATGCGTCCTAATACTTATTAGGTACGCCCTACCCCAAAATAAATTGAAAAGGAAAATTTTAAAAAAAAAACAACTAATTATTTAAATTAAGTGGGGCCCAGTTGTTTATTATGTAGCACACTATTTTCCAACTTGGACGACAAGAAGTGGTCTTTGAATTAGCACGACAGGATCAGGTAAAGTTTTCATTTCATTTTGGTATGGGCTTTTCCAGGAGATCATTGCCCTTCTTCGGGTGCCCTGCTTGCAATAGTGGACTCTTGGGATATATTATTAATTCAGGAGGATTTATTAGCAATTGGGTCAACGGGTTGAAATTGTCCACATTGGCGCCGTCGGGTTCGGGGCACTCGGGGGCCTTCGTGGATCCTCCAGTGGCCAACTCATTTAATGAGTTCAAAATTGCCGGATCCAATCTCTACCAAATGAAGACCACCAAGTCTAGATTAAATAAAGAAAGATCACTATGACGTGATTAATCATGATCCAAAAAGTCAGTCGACGCTCGATCATAATCATATCCCTTGTTTCCTGTTTCATGGAAAATTATCTTATTACTTATAAATTTATAATACGAGTATCAAATATAGTTCTTCCGATCAATTTTCTTCGGAGGCGGTGGAATGCCACGTAGGCCGGCCAATCGGTGATGATTGAACCTCCATTTCAGCAATGCGGACCGAACTCGTCATTTCAACTATTTCTTGCGAAAGTCGGCCTGAATGACTACATTAACATTGCGCTCCAAGGTGGGAGGGACTAAATTAATAAGATTGAAAAGTAGGACTACATTGGTACCCGTATAAGAGGTTTATAGATTGATCGTGTAATTTCCCCCCAGTTTCGTTATTTAATCATGAATTTTCTCGTCAACTGTTGTTTCTTAAAATTCATTTGTTATGCAACTTAATAAAAAGATTTGTAGTTAGGTAATGCATTATTTCGTTGGCTGCTGTTACGTGTAATTAGTGCTTTGAAAATCGAAACACAACGTAAGTCGACCTGCTTGGCAAAGTATTTTTATTGAGATCGGAGTGACGTGTCACTCGAGTTGCAGCCCAGTTGATAGAGTTGGCAATTGCGCTATTAACGGTGATCCTCTCTTTTCTTCTGCTCTTTTTCCATGTTTTCGTTTTACTCATCTATCACGTGCAGGGGAAACACGCACGTGGGCCAGGCTGATGAGCGCGGGCTCAAACGCGCAAGCCGGCGCGGGCGGACGGCGGCTTTGGCTTTGCACGCGCTCCTCTCCCTTACACGGGAGGGGGAAGTTTAGCAACAACATTGTGATTTCCAGATATATCTTGCTTAGAGCATACTTGATAGATGAAGAGTTATCGGGTTATTCCTTATCCCACCTCCTCTCTCTCTCTCTCTCTCTCTCAAAAGTGAGAAAGGCATGCACCGGTGGAGACGCGGTGCGAGCGCGAGCTGTGATAGAGGTGTGCGGGGTACGGGGTGGGGAAGCGACTTATGTGGGGATGCAACGCTGCACAAGATTGCTCAGATTGCGTAAGTCGAGGTGTGCGAAAGCTGATCCGAACACGACCTGACCACTAAAAGAATAAAGTTTTGCATAAGTCGAAGTGTGCGAAAGCTGATCCAAACACAAACAGTGATTAGGTGGTGTTGAAACCAATTTTGGGCATTCCGAATAGTACATCTACGTTTCGGTTTAATGAATTTAGGATTTTATATTTGGAGTGCTCCAAAGGACACTCCAATGATACAGGAATGTTAAAAAGCATTAAAATCTGGTAGTCATGTCTGATAATCCATGTGACATGGCCAGGCATCGACTTTTCCCCATCTTGTCTTTCTGAATCCTCTTGAGGCAAAGACCCCCACATAAAACGGTACTCAAGACAAAGCCCACATCGAACGAGAGGCACTACAAAGGTTGTCACTTGTCACTCGCGCCCACGTACCATTACGTTGGAGCTTTAGCACAGTCAAATTTGATTGACATGGTTGGCTTGGACCATCTTGTGTGTCGTTCCTACTGATGCAGGAGAGACCCGTTGGCTTTTGCTTCGTCACTGTGCAGGAGAGCATTCATGTTACTATTGTTGTAGTCTCATGGATGGGATCATTCTCCCCATCACCTTGACCATAAACAATCCATGAGTGTTCTCGTTTGAGCCTGTTGGAATTAATTGATTAGAATTAATTAATTCGCCCATAATGGGCTAAAACCGAATGACGGTTACCGAAGAGCAGTTACCGAAAGGCGGTTACCAGAGAGAGGTTACTGAAGGCGGTTATCGGAAGTTTCTAAAGAGTGGGTTATCTCTTTTGAATTATAGATAACGTAAAAAAAGATTTTTCAGAACATCAGTTTTTCTGAACGTAAAGTTTGGCCTCTCTCCAAAATGCTCTCAAGAACGATCTCCCTCGTATTTCTCTCGCACTTGTTCGGACGACTGATTCTCGCAAGGCTGTATGTCGGAGGCACTTAATCTGTGGACAGTGGGTACTTTCCCTCGTGTGATCGTACTCCGATCGGTGATACAAGTTAGTGAATCTTGGACAAGTTACAGTATGATTTTCCGCATGTTTATCGTTTCTAACGGGAATTCGTTTCCTTCATTGGTATCAGAGCCTGTTTACTTGTCTTCCTGATCGTTATACTAGGTTTTGCACGAATTTTAACTTGTTTGCGAACTGCATTTCTCGTTTTCGCAAATTACCCTGTTTTGTGCAATACGCTGGTACGTTTTATGGCGTTTTACGAAAAATTTGTTTGGTAAAACTGAAATTTTATTGCATATTCGGAATGTACTCATCGATACGAGTCCGGAGAGTGGTCGACTGCCTCCAGAGGCCACCGGTGGCGGCCGCACGCGCCACACGCGCCGAGGGACGGCGGTGCGCGTGGGACTCACGCGCCCACGTGCGCAGCACATGTGACGGTTAGTCGCGACGTGCGTGCTGACGTGGCGCCGACGTGGACGTGGACGCTGACGTGGCAACCGACCCAAGGCTCGACCCGACCCGACCCGGATCCGACCCGGTCAACGGTCAACGGTTGACCAGTCAACGCTGACCGTTGACCAGCACGTGTGAGCACGTGAGGCGCGTGAAGCCCACGCGCAAAGGCTTCTAGAGGCGCGTGAGGGCGCGTGGAGTGTCCAAACGAGGCGATTTTGATACCGATGTGTTCGTATTGAAATTTCCGACAAATTGGTATATTTTGTTTACCAATTTATGCATTATGGATTATATGTAATCCCTCTTTTCATTGTGCTGCATTCGTTGCAGGAACTATGGAACATATGGTGCGAACCCCAGTACTCCCAAGGACACGAGGAAAAATTGACACTTACAAGGCTGATTAGTGAATTAGATGTTTACCAATGGGATGGTGGTGTCGACATGATGACACACATCATAAGGGTCAATGAAATGATACAAGAAATCATTTGGAGGGGTCATGTCATGGTAGACTTTGAGAAAGTCAAAGCCCTGAGAAGTACTATACCTGTGGAATGGCATGAGGTCTATGATCACTTATGGAAAAATGGCCCCTATTCCTATAAGGAACTTGGAATCAGTTTCCTGATAGAGTTCATGAGGGTTGGAGTAAGGAAAACATCGACCCTTGCTATGAATGGGTCCTGGCGCAGACAGAATGCGCCCTGGCGAAGACAGAATTCTTTCTGGCATAAACCCGAGGGTTTCGCAAGAGCTATTATAGGGACACCTTCTAGGGTCAAGATGTTTCCTGACGAGTTTATTGAGTCTTTCCCTGTTTATGAGAAGCATTATTATATCTGATATTGTTGATTTCTTATTGGCTTGTCACTTGTAAATATTTCCCTTTTATTTTATTACCATTCATATTATATGTAAATATTTTATGAAATATTTAGTTGTGAATGGATTATAGGAAATGTTTTATAATGCCTCAGTGGTATTATATGGTTGAGTGGGGAGTTCTAGAAAGTTTTAGTAACTTTAGTGAACTCAATTTTACATAAATGATTATGTTAATGATAATTTCAAGCGAGGATTCTTAGACGATGATTGGGAACATAGTGAACTTTCGAATCTAAGACCTTATATGAAATTATTCATTAATATAATTAGTTAGTGTAAAATAGATGCATAAATGTCAGGCATTGATAATTCGTGAATACATGTCTATAGAACTTCGTGTTCAGATACAATGGCTATAGCTTCTTATAATATCGTAGCTGAGCTCGACAAAGGAGATATTTTTTGAACAGCAAGAATTATGAAATCTGGAATATGAAAATCCAGTGTGTGCTAGAAAAGCAAGAAATATTAAAAGCTCTAAGCCTAGTTATGAAAGAACCTGAAGGTGGAATAACTGCACGAAATAGAAGGAATACAGAGGCGTTTGCTGCATGGAAAATGATGAACTCTATTGCTCGCATTATGTTGCTGAGTAGCATGAAAAATGGTTTTATGTGTGAGTTCAGGCATTTATGAAAATGCCAAAGTCAAGTGGGAGGCATTAAAAAAAAAAGGAGGCTAGATTTTGGTTAGCTAATGATCACCAAGCCAAGACGGATCACTACAAGGTTTGACAATCATATGATGCCTCATGGGCAGAATATGTAACAACTTTTATGGTGTATGTCAAACTTGTTAAGTGAACTGTAAGTTGCTGGCCACATTTTTGACTGATGAGCAGCAAGTGCAAGCAGTAATCTGTTCTTTACCTCATAGCTGTGTGCATATGAAAATCCACTTGATCCACAATAAAAAGTAAAAACTTTTGAGGATGCTATGCGCCGTCTTGAACTAGAGGTGGACCGCTTTTTGGCGACTAAACCAGAAACCTACATTTATTATGCTGGTCCTAGCTCACATGGGGTTTCGTGCTCGAAGCGTAAGCGTCAATGTGGGTTCAAGAAGTGGAATGACAAGGGAACAGATTGTTCAGGATAGAAATCGAAGTTTAACCAACATGGGAAAGGAAAGTGTCCCTTCAAGAAAAACATCTCAAATGTGAAATGTTTTAACTGTGGTAAAAAAGGGTCACTTTGCTTGCAATTGTGGTGAGTCAAAGAAATTAGAAACCCTTTGCACACTTGAGAGTGTTACATATGTTTCCTGTTCAGTCTCGTAACTGAAACTTATCCTTTGTGGATCATAGACTTAATGGCCACAGACCATGTATTGAAAGGATAGAAATGCCTTTGTGGAATTTCAACGACTTCCATATGGAGCAAACTGAATATATGTGGAAAATAATTCCTGAGTGGAAGACAAGGGGATTGACACTTGCCAATTGAATATGCGCAGTGGTCGCACCCTGTTCCTACATGGTGTGTTATATGCTCAACGGAATTTTGTTTTCCTGTTAGGATTGGTTAAACTTGGTTTTAGTTTAAACTTTCATAACGATGGTAATGACTTGTCATTGGGAACAAGTTATTATGGTTCTGGATTTTTTCTGGATGGTTTCATTGTGCAAATTGTTGAGTACAATAATGTGAATGTTTGTTATTCCCTATTTACATCTTCTGTAATGATGTGAATATATGGCATGCTAGACTTGGTCTCATTGACCAACAGTGAAAGTTTTAGATAAGCCAAAGAGAGCTTATTGGGCAATATTGAAAAGTCGATTTGCCTATATGAAAGCATTGCCTAGCGAGAAAAATAATGAGAAAATCATTTGGAAAAGAAACAAGAGCTGATTTTCCTTTGTAGTTGATCCATTCGGACACATGTGGTTAATTGAATGTGAAGCAAGGCATTGGGCTGTTTATTTCATTACATTTATAGATAATTGAGATCGATTCGAACATGCCGATTTGATTTCTCGTAAATCTGAGGCATGAGTTGTTTTAAGAAATTTATGAGTTTGGTAGAAAATCAATTGGACATGAAAATAAAAGCATTGAGATCCAATCGAGGTCGAGAGTACTTACCTGATCCGTTCAGAGATTTATGTGATGAAAAAGGAATAGAAAAACAGTTGACTATTCCAGCGATTCCCCAAAAGAATGGAGTTGTAGAAAGAAGAAACAGGTCCTATTGGAAATGGTTAGGTCTGTGATAGCATAAGTTAATTTGATGATCACCTTTTGTGGTGACACTTTGTTGACTACTGTCTATATACTTAACCGTGTGCCTTCTAAATTAGTTACTTCCACTCCATATAAGTTGTGGACAAGACGAAAATAAGTTTGACGTTTTTCTTAGACCTTGGGGATGTGTTGCCTATACACAAGAGTTATCCTACAAGTATGGAAAATAGGGCATGTGTTTATAGGTAAGCAAGAAAGTGGGAGTGTAACTGAATTTGAATCCCAAGATGTCACATTCTTAGAGAATGAATTTCCGAAAAAGGCCGAGATATGTGAAGACTATTCTCTGTTTGAAACCTTGGATAGTGATAATGATTTTATTAGGGCATATCATCCAAGTGGGAGCAATGTGAGAAGTGGGGAATTTGTTTCAAACCAGTCTCAATTGCAACCACTTGATGAGACGATGTTGTCGTTATCTAACCCGAGTGGGAACACAATGGAACATGATGTACTAAGTGTACAAGTACTACGTATACAATCTCCTGCAAACAAGTTGCAAAAGTATTCCCCGTCAACGCTTTGAGATTGAAGGGGAAGCTTTCATGGTCGCTCCACAAGGAGAGGATGAGCCAAGAAATGAAAATGAGGCTCTATCTTGCCTTGATAAGGAAAAGTGGATGAAAGCAATGGAAGAAGAGATGGAGTCGATGAAATCAAACCAAGTTTGGGAATTGGTTGATCTTCCGAAAGGACGCAGAGCCATTGGGAACAAATGGTTTCTCAAAATAAAGCGTAAGGATGATGGCTCGAATGAGAAGTATAAGGCTCACCTTGTGGCAAAATGGTATAATCGATAATAAGGAATTGATTATGAAGAGGCTTTTTTCTCCTGTGGTGAGATTTACCTCAATTCGCCTTATTCTGGCAATAGTGGCTAATATGGATATGAAATTATATCAAATGGATGAAAAGATTGCTTTTCTCAGTGGAGAATCAGAAAAAGACATTTTATATGGAATAACCCATTGGGTTTGTTACAGAAGGTCAAAAACAAAAAGTATGTCGACTTTTGAGATCGATATATGGCCTTGAGCAGTCTTCGAGATAATGTTATATACATTTTTTCATAATGCCGTAGTGGCGTATGATATTGTAACAATTGATATAGATCATTGTAGATATATCAAAAGATCCAAAGATCAATTTGTGATCTTATCATTATATGTTGATGATATATCAATTGCCGGAAGCTATATGGAGTTTGTCAATATAGTTAAGAACTGGTTTTGTGCCAATTTTTAAGATGTATGATATGGGTGAAGCTGCATATATTTTTGGAATTAAGATTTCAAAATATCGTTCAAAGAGATCGTGATCTCTTTCACAAGAGACTTATATAGATAAAGTCCTTGAATGATTTTGCATGCAAGATTGTAAACCCATTGATACTCTTATTGCAAGAGGTGAAGGTCAGAGCCGCTTAATGTGTCCTGAGACTCCACAAGCAAATGAACAAATGGAAAGCGTTCCATGTCTTAGAGCTGTTGGAAGCTTAATGTGCGCTATGAGGTATACAAGACCTGATATTAGTTATGCAATTGGAATGGTTAGTAGATACCAATCCAGCACAGGTCAAGCACATTAGATTGCCGTAAAGAGAATTTTGAGGTATCTGAAGGGGTACTGCCGATTATTCGCTGAGTTATCAAGGTAATGATCTGCCCCTCGAAGGTAATACTGATATTGATTGAGGAAGAGGTTTAGATGTGAGAAATTTTACCTCTGGTTTTGCATTCTTACTTAACAATGGCGCCATATCATGGAGTAGTAAGAAGCAAACGTGTATAGCCTTATCCACGATAGAAGCTGAATTCGTGGCACTATTAGCAGCAGTACAAGAGAGTGTTTGGCTTAAGATATGTTTGGATCAAGAGGTGTTGCTAAGGATGCTGCAGGTTCAATTATTAGTTAATTGTGATAGCCAAGCAGCAATAGCTTACACTAAGGATCCATTGCAAGACCAAACAAATAGACATGAAGTATATATATATATATATATTGTAAAAGACATGGTTGTACGAAAAGATGTGAACGTACAGTACATATCTATGCAAAGAATCATAGCAGATCCTCTAACGAAGTCAATTCCTAAAGATGTTTTACCTGGTCATGTGTTGACAAAGGGAGTGCGTAGAAGTTAAAGTACTGAATATTTGTATTTTTCCCAAAGTTCACAGTTAATGGTATTTGTTATCATTATTGATGTCTATGAGTTTGTATGACATTTATGCATATAAATGCTTAGTGTGTTATGTTGAGAAAGTATGTCGGATAGATAAGAGATTAGCCCACTCACACGGGTAATCGCCTTTATTTACAGTGTGATAAATAGAGATGAGATAATTTTAAGCTCATTATTTAGGTGATAATTGAGAGCTCGAGCTTAAAGTATAAATGTCGCCTTAACAAAGTGCTAAGATGAGGTCATAATGTTTATTATGTCTGAAAGTGAAAAATAACCCACACGTTTCACTTTATCTGTCTTTATTGCCAGATGTGAGTTCTGATGGATACTTTTGAGTAGAGTAGTTACGTGAACTCAAGTTAGACATTGAGTGTGTCTAAACTATCATCTGTACGGTATTAAATGGATAGACATGCGCTCCATGGGGAAGGAGAAAAAATACCGTAATACGTATTTCATACTACGTATGCATGAGCCGACCAATAAGAGCTGGCGAAAGTTTTGATCTCAACTTTCAAGCCGTGTGAGACTCTTGAGGATAAAAGTTCCTCAAATATGTCCCCTCACGACTCTGACTTATTCTCAAGGTTTCTATTCAGTGTTTGCTATCTTAGGATGTTGCCAATGGTCATGAGATTGATTCGATCTAATGGGACATTTCTAGAAAAGCGAGCTGAACTGAGATTGAGAGGTTTAAGGGAAGAGGAAGATCGATTTAGATTTTGAGTCACATGATAGTTGTGTATTCACAGACCGGTCAATTATGATTATTATGTATGATCATAATTGTGAATACAATGAATCATTTGTAAAAGAGATCGAGAGAGATATAAATGTGACTGATCGATCTAGGTACAGCATACGAAAATCTACTCTTGATTATGTCCATTTAGAGCTGCTATATACTCCTAACAGATGTATGGCAACGAGCTCTCAGTGTATGCCGGTCGCACGGATTATTTGCCGATATGAAACTTGCAGAGAAAAGGGTATTGTGTATAGCCCATAATGTGCGAGTGGGAGATGTTGGAATTAATTGATTAGAATTAATTAATTCGCCCATAATGGGCTAAAACCGAATGAAGGTTACCGAAGAGCAGTTACCGAAAGGCGGTTACCAGAGGGAGGTTACTGAAGGCGGTTATCGGAAGTTTCTAAAGAGTGGGTTATCTCTTTTGAACTATAGATAACGTAAAAAAGGATTTTTCAGAACATCAGTTTTTCTGAACGTAAAGTTTGGCCTCTCTCCAAAACGCTTTCAAGAACGATCTCCCTCGTACTTCTCTCGCACTTGTTCGGACGACTGATTCTCGCAAGGCTGTTTGTCGGAGGCACTTAATATGTGGACAGTGGGTACTTTCCCTCGTGTGATCGTACTCCGATCGGTGATACAAGTTAGTGAATCTTGGACAAGTTACAGTATGTTTTTCCGCATGTTTATCGTTTCTAACGGGAATTCGTTTCCTTCAGAGCCAAAGGGATTGTGTTGGTGATTCTGTTTGCAAACTGTTATTGATGCTCTTTCTAACCTAAAACATGCCTCCTCTTTCGAATGATTCTCTGCTTGTTTTAGTTCCTGCGTGTCGAGGAGCCAAGAGCATTCGACGAGATGAATTGACTAACTTATGTAAGACTGTGTATGAAGTGATCACGGAGATTCCGGTTACTAGGCTCGTACCTTTTCTGGATGACCTCGTTGGTCTCACCAAGCTAGTTTTATCCCCCAGACGAAGAACTCGTGATAAAGTCATCATTGTTAAGGAATTCATTGCACGATTCAAAATGATATGTAAGAGTTTTCTTGTGTGGGCTACATTAATTAACATTGTAATTAATTATCGATTCCCTTGTGTTTTATCCCCCAGACGAAGTACTCACAATAACGTCGTCATTGTTAAGGAATTCATTCGCATGGTGCAGAATGATAAAAGGCTAGGAAAGGCTGTCTTGCAATAAAGATCGATCTTGACAATTCTTGTGATGGGCATGAATGAGATTTCATTAAGAGAAACCTTGATTTCTTTTAAGTTCCCTGACAAATTAGCTGACTTGTGATGAAGTCTATCTCGTCTGCTTCTCCTAAAACGCTTCTGAACGGTGGCTTGACTAATCATTTTGAACCTGGTCCTAGTATCAAACAGGGTGATCCCATGTCATCTCCTGTTTATTCTGTGTACGGAGATTTTGAGTCAAAATCATTGAAGAAGCCTGCCTTAGTAGTGATTGGAAACCGTTCAAAGCTTCCAGACGTGGGCTTGCTGTCTCACATCTCTTCTTTGCTGTTGACCTTTTTCTGTTTGGGGAAGCTTCTCAAGAGGGTTGTGAGAAGATTGCTGATATTCTTAATCTCTAACGCAGCCTTAAACTTAACCAATAATAACTTGATATTAGAATACAAATTATATATTTTTGATACGGTAATCGGATTATAAAATCAGAGTTTTATAATCCATCAAAAAGTATATATACACATCTCTAACTGAACTAAGCCGTACAAATATCATCTCAGATATATACAACTATCTAAGTTGATACCCGACGTTATTACTATCGAAATTTCTTGATGATAACGCAAGCACTCTCGTCCTATTTGTTACTAATCGAAAAGTCTGAAAAATGTATAGATGTATGGTATGAGCAATCACAACCTAATGAATAATACAAGACTATTCTAAGTAGATTAACCATCCTCTATGCATATTTACAAAACAATATTAGAAACCATTTCTCCAAACTCAGTATATAATACAACTAAATTGCCAATAGGAGTTATATCATGTCGATACAAATTTATACATATCTGAATGCTAATTCAATTAATAATATCAAATCAAACATCAATAGTCCAGTCCATCGATCAATCTAGTGCTCAATATCAAACCATGTCACGTTTAACGCCCGTGACAATGCTTACAAAGATTTTCCTCTCGGTTAGGTTTCCAACTATATCAGCTAATGGCTCGGCCCAAACAAGACATCTTGAAACAATACGCACACTCAACTCCTCAATGGATTCTAAACATAACTACAATGAGCATAAAACCAATAACTTATCTTCTAATAAACCTCTGACCAAAAAAATAAATCTTCTAATAAATCAAAAATTAAATTTAGCATCCATCTCATAAATTAAGTTCACTAACCATAACATATAACCTTTCACAATTCAATTTACCAATTTGAGTACATTTCATAAATCAAAACAATGCATATAACCTTTCGCAATTCCTTTCATAAAGCACTTATCAAACTATTCACAAATTACCAGGTCAAACTATTTCAAAAGATATTTTGTCATTTCAAATAACAAAAATGTAGAAAACATCCGATCCAACTTTATGCAACAAAAATGCTCGAAATACCATTTTTTTTTTATTATTTTCAAAGAATTAATAAATCATGTGTATATTTCCTCTCACTTTTGAAGAACCATGTGATTCGTAGAGAGGAAGCCTGTCTATTAAAGTGATCGTACCAAATTGTTTATGATCCCTTAGCTCATTATCAGGTTGTGAACGAGTTTGAGATTTTGGGTATTGTGAAAATCCTCTATATTTGAGATTTATATGACGTAGTGTCCAAGATACATTCCACCTAAAGTAATGGGCAAAAGGACACCACAAGTGTCTCTCACGCAATCCCTCAAGGAGGATTTGCATTCGAGGTAGCAATCACCTTCTTTTGCCTCTTTTACATCGTGGAGGTTTCCGTAAATGGATAAACTATCCATGAACATCGGCATCTACCTTTCAGCTTAATCAGTCCGGAAAGTTCTAAAGTGTATATTGGATAAACTAAACGTGTTTCTGTTGCCTCATCAGAACTCTGATATGCCTTGGTGATAGGTTATTCATGGAGAAGAGAAGGTATCAGATTGGCAGCAGTGCTTAATCAAGTTGATGGAGAAGGCTGATTAGCACTAGCAGCTGTGATGATCAATTCTCCTCCTGCCATTTTTCTGTAATATAATTATTTCTATTGGTTCTTCTCAGCAACTCCAAGAAGAAGTTTCGGGAAGTGGTTTTGGTCTTGGGAGATCTGACACTGCAAAACATTCGCTTCTGCATATTACTTATCCCGAGATCTGTTAGAAAATCGATTGTCGGACAACTTAAGCCATCCGAGAATCGATCGGCAATGATCGCCTGAAGTTGGACTTTACGCACGAAACACAGGAAGTGCGAGTAACTATGAATGGACGATCAGAGATGCGAACACAAGAGAACATAAGGAGTAGTGATAGAAGGAAGTGCTCGGAATTTGGACCTTTGATCTTTGCTAGTTTGCTTCATTTGGTGTTCTTTTTCATGTGTAATGGTTGACACTCGCTTTTTAATCAGTTTTTCCTTAGAAAAATATTAAAAATATAAGAAAAATTCATAAAATTTGAAAATCAATTTTGGAAGCCTTGTTCAAGCCTAAGGAACCAATTTTAAACAAAAAATATTTTTCATAATTTTTTCGATTAATTGGAATTTCTTTTAATTAAAAAATAGCCCAAAAAGAATAAAAATAGCATTTGTGACCAGAAAAATACGAAAAAAAAATAGTCATTAGTCTTTTTTTAATTCCAATTGCATTTTGGTCACTTTAGAATTCAAAACTTCGATGGGGAACCTACTTTTTCAATTTTTTGCATTTAGGTCCTTGGTTTTTCAAAAATCACAAATTGAGTCTTTTCTAGTGCTTTTCTCACTGCGAGCTAGTTATGACATTTGATCCTCATACCTTCAATCGCATTTTTTCCCAATTAATTTTACAGATTGAGCGACTTGGAAAAATGGAAAAAATCTTTTCAATTTAGTCCCCAATTTTCAATAAAAGTGAAATTGAACATTTTAAACGCGTACCCATCCATAAATAAACCTTTACCCACAGGTTTTTCACCTTTATAAATCTATTGGTGGGAATGGTTTGGCCTGATTTGGCCATTAAGGTCATCAATTGCTCGAATTTCATAATCGGGTCGAAACAAACATTTGGGGTTTTTGCTTAAATCCGAACAAATTTGATTCGAAGTTGTCATTCCTAGATGAAATACATGCCCCAGAACCTAATTTTAACTTCAATTTCTAGAAATTTGATTATTTTAGTGGTCAATTTGACGTTTTTCAGTTGGCCGGGTCTGCCGGGTGGGGCCGATTCGACTCGGCTACAGCTCTTCTTCCCCATAGCTTCATCTTTGCGCAGGAACAAGGAAAAAAAGGGGAGACGCCGATTTCATACCAAAAAATGCACACACCGGAGCGCCGAAGGAAAGCACTGGAAATGCTCGACTCTGTCCAACGTTTGGCGTACCCATACGTACGTGGGTGCACGTGCGAGGGTGTCCACAGAGGGTCCGGGAGCGCGCCGAAAATTTTTGTTCGGTTTTGGAGAATCAAAAATGGTTTTAGATGGAAAATAGAAGAGGATTCTCATTCGATTAAGGAGGAAACATAACGACTTCTAGAGAGGGAGAGAAGTGTAAGAAAATCCTCCCGAGAAGCTGGTTCGTCCGCCATTGAAGCTACTAGAGGCCGGAGCTTTGAGCTCGTTTTCCGACCAATCCAGACGTTATCAAGCTCCCTAGCCGCCTCTCTAGGCCTTGTGACTCTATAGAGATCATCCTCAACAGACAATACCGAGTTTCGTGGCCGTAAAAGGTAACTGCCATTTCTGAGTTCGAGCTTCCATGGTGAATCTGGATTTGAATCATATTTCTTCACGATTTCTAGTCTAGATTACTCCCGAACTATCACTGATCGCGTCTATCTACTTTTTTCGCATTTTCATTGAATATTCACCCTGAGTCGAACCTCCAAACTTCAGACCTGTCGCGAGCTACCAAGCTCGCTCACGACGTCCTCAACTTCTGTGTTTGGTCAGGTAAGCATCCTGGACTCTCATTGATGATATCTGAATGTCTGGATTTCTTGGTTAAACGCTTGAATCGCTAATTTTGATTTTTCGCCCGAAGAAGCTTATGGTCGGTATTGGTTAAGCTAGATTCTAGGCTAGTTTAAGTGCAAAATGGAAATATGTTCCTCATTAGATCGTGAGGAAACATGTAGGATGGAAATCAGGGCAAAACGAACATTGTTTAGGCCAGTTTTGGAAGTTCCGGCGAGGCGTCGGTGAGGTCCGTTGGTTTCGATCATCTTCAACCTCGGTCAGGTTGACTGGTCAACCTTTGTTGACTAGTCAACGTTGACGTGGTGCCTGTGGATTGGCCACGTGGCGGCACGTCAGCCCAATGGGGATTAAGTGATTTTATCCCTTTAAAAAAAAAAAAAAACTCGATCTGCTGGTGGGTATGGGTGCCACGTGTCAAGATCTGAGCATTTTCAGAAATAAAAATTAATTTTTCAAAATATTTTGAATTTCAAAAATTTTAAAAAATATTTTTTGATCGTGCGGCTCAGGTTTAGCCACGCGTCACCATCCTGATCGTCCATTCAATTTTTTCAAAAAATACAAATTCTTTTTCATAAATAAAAAATAGCCAAATCTGACGGCCGTGGATTAGCCACGTCGCCTGATCGTGGCTGTTGGTCTTAGCGTCTGATCGGAGAGCCTTGGCTAGCCACGTGGCTCATCCTGGGCCATAGGATTAGAAAATAGAATTAAAAATTCAAAAACATTAAATAAAATACAAAATCCCATACGGTGTCGTAGGCTTAGACTGGGTCGGGACCCGTAGGGTCTGGACCGGGTGCCCGCGAGGCGTGGGTTAGGTTGACCCGACCCGATCTGGAAAAATAAATAAATAAAATTGAAAAATAAAAAATAAACAATCTGAAAATAATTTTAAAAATCCAAAAAAATTGGAAAATTCATAAATATCCAATCCTATTTTTGATGATTTTGTCCTCTCTTTCATTCAAAATGACGATTTTGCACCTTATGGGCAAATTGTCTCGGAAAATTTTCAAAAATTATAGAAAATGAAAAATGGTCAAAGTTGACTGGCCAAACCTGTATTTCGTGATTTAGACTCCCGATTCTTCCTGAAATGACGATTTTGCCCCTCATGGACAATCGTTCCAAAAAATCCAGAAAAATTTCAGAAAATCTCAGAAAATGGGAAATGGGCACATTCAACTAGCCAACCCTATTTCTGATGATTTTGGTTCCAAATATTTTTCAAAAATGATAATTTTACCCCTTTGGACAAATTGTCTCCATTTTTTTTTTTCAAAATGACGATTTTTCCCCTGTAGGCAAATTATCTCCAAATCTTCCTAAACTCCTTCCGAACTCATAAACACCCTTTCTCTAAGCCAATAGGGCTTTACTGGAGATTCCATGCATTGATTTGATGCGTTTTATTCGAATGTTCATGGTTCCTTGATTTGCGCACTTATTTATACTATTTGTGATTGATAGGTTAGATATTCTCATCTACATAAACTCCTAGATTCTTGAGCTTTCCTCACCCCGGTTCATCTGCATGAAATCTTAGTTAGAAAAATCATTTAACTTAGGTACCGAAAGGGCGTCAATGGCAACATTGTCGTAACTAAATCTCCAATCTCAAATCTCTAGTTCCGTTAGAGTCGTACGGCTTCTCCCATTGCCCGACGAGGTTCCCGATCTATCTTCCCCAAAGATCGATGGCTACTCCGAAAGCTTGTACACCTATGCATATATCACCCGACCGCACCTAAGGTCGAATTCGATTCTTGAATCCCACCGTCGCGCGAGGTGAGAACTTGGGAGAGTCCAAGCCGTTCTATGGATCGTATCGGATCCCTAGACTTCGGTAATCACCCCTAAACTCCATCTCCTCTTCGAGGTGGGTCGCGATAAACTTGGCAACTCCGCTGGGGACTGGTTCTTAAACCTTTAGTGGACTTAAGCCAATTAAAAAGTTGGGTGTTTTTCTTACTTGGTTTTCTGGAGATGCTCTTGAAGGTGAGGTACGTACGCTAACAACTATGTTAGATGTTTTGCAGATGGGAGAAATAAGGGGTGACGTTTATGTTAACCTTATTTTCTACAGGTTGAAGTTTGGGATGTATGTTTATTTATGCACTTATTGAAGCACTGTTTGATATAAACTACTGTGCATGCCCTCTGCATTGTGACGATCATGATACTTCGCACACACCTGCAGTCAAACCCCGACTGCGACCACCCTTAAGTTTATCATAGATAGGGAAATGGTACGAAAGAATCTTGTGTTAGATTGCACTTGAGACTTTCGTATTTGTTCCCGCTCATGATCTGTATTGGTGATCTCTAACCCTCTTGGGCGGGTGCTCTTGGGGGCGAATTTTCCATATACGGATCGTGGGAGCCTTGGCCATAGGTTTCATACCCCAATTTTGATTTTTAGAGTCTTATCCTCACTTGTCTCATGCGCATGCCTGTGGACGGTTGGTATACCAAACACCAAAACAAAAAAAGAGACACAACAAAATATGTATGGTTGGTAAGATCTTTTCTATATCTAAACTTGTCTTTTAAATGTTGAATTGCTCATAACATCCATTTTTTTTTATTGTTAAGCATGCCATTCACATTTTGTCGAATCATTCAAGTGATTAAAATGAATGCCAATGCTAGGATAGAATCGCTATGTATCCCATGAGTTCGGTGGAGTTGGAGCCTTTTCGCCATGAAAAGAAGGTGGTGTGGCCCACTTACAATGCCAAGTTTCATTTCACAAGATTCGTGCATGGACGGGAATTAACTAGACGAAACTTGGGGCAACCTAAAGATTGCTACACAAACTACCATGTGTATAAACTCCAGCAAAAGCGAGAATTGGATGAGATCTTCGAGTCCCACCTCAAAATCAAGAGACAACTTTGCAAGCAACAGGCTAGAAAGAGGCACACCCGACTGAAGAGGGAACGCCTAGCCAAGGAGAATCGGCCAATGTTAGCACCTTAGGAGAAGAAGCGTCATCCTGCCATCAAGACTCGCCCGAAGCGCATAATCCTGAAGAAACCTAAGGTCATGGAGGAGTCACCTAGTAGCGAAAGAAACCCGATAGACGAGTTAGTTCAATCCTTTCCTAATCTCTGCGGGACTTCATCTGATGAGAACCCAAAAGTGGGGTAGAAGACCTCGAAGACCCCGGAACTCAAAGCATGAAGGCCGAACTTAGGGGAGTCTTCTTAGATAGATATGGTCATATTCCATTTGATCGCTTTATTTTTTTTAGAACTCATCTGTAGGATTTCCCCTCTGGGATCCCAATCCTATCCTATCCCTTAGATATACATGTATTAGGGATCTATGCCAGTTGTATACCCCTTTTATGTTTCATCAATGGAATATGACGTTGGCATTTCCTTTAATCACTTGAATGTCTCTGGTCACTTACATACCTCCTTTAGGTGAAATTTTGATTAGACATCTTATTTAGTCCTTTTTAAATCCAAATCAGAGGATCTAACTCTTATTTCACTAAAAAGATGTATGGAATTGAATTAGTTCATGCATATACATGACAATTGATTTTCAAACATCATTTGTATATTTTAGACTCGGTGGGGAAGTCCGACATTCAAGTATTTACCGTTCCTTGAGATGAGCTCCTGGCCTAGTGGGATAACATGAACAATGCCAACCAAGAGTACGTCAAGAAGCGATTGTGATACTTGCTAGATCTCATTAAGGTGGAATGCCAAGCAAGCCTCATCGAAGCCCTGACATTTTATTGGGATCCTAACACCACCACCTTCAACATGGAAGGACTGGAGATCACTCCGACATTGGAGGAGTATAGTGCTGCCATCGGGGTAGAGTTCACCCCTCGCCTGATACAACCCCCTATAGGTTTTGACCATTGTAGCTCCTTACCTGAATTCTTAGATCCCAGTACTTCTGAGATCGCATCACTCATGAAGAGCAACTTTGGTAGGGTTCCATTGTCATTCCTTATAGATAGGTTTTCAAACCTTCCGTCTGAAAAAGGTACCAAGTCTGGTAGAGCTTTTATCCTAGCTTTCTGTGGGTTCGTGCTATTCCCCGTTTCACATACCACCGTTGACCCTCTCATCTCTATAGTCGCTAGACAAGTCTATAGTGGGTGGGATTATTCCAACCTTATTCTCGCCGAGACTTTCATCTCTCTAAACCGCTTCAAGGTTAAAGGGAGGGAAATTTTTAGAGCTTCCATTGGGTTTCTTTACATGTGGTTTACCTCCCACGTTAAAGAATTCAACCTTTCTATGGGCTTTCACGAAATTAGTCAACATACACACCCTTTCAAGACTTTTGTCCAAACCCAAATGAATGTTCCCAAATACTCCTTCGTCAAATAGAAAAATTTCCTTAGGACCTTGTTGACACATAAATTTTGAATTTTTTATTTTGTCGTTTATATTGCACAAAAGGAGAATTAATTCTTACAAAAAAATATTTTCTCATGCATTGCATATTTAAATTTTCTGTCAGTCATTTGCATTCAGGTCAGAGGTGAGGCGATTGAGCTTCGGTTTGATAGGCGACTGAATAAAAAATTATCGAAAATCTTCGGTGATGGGTATGAGGTGTGCCGAATTTTATTAGACTAATTGAACTTATTTTCAAGCTCATTTTTTATTCATTTAAGTTCATTTAGTTGATTAAGGCTTTATTTAACTATTCATTGTTCGAAAAGCCTTAACTTGAGCCCAAATTTGTGCAGTGAGCCCGTGATTTGACTAATAAATTTCTGTTAAGGCTTGAGATGGGTATGCCGAAATTTATGATGGGTTTAGACTTGGTTTTGAGTTTAAATCAACCCATTTTAATTACTTAATTAGGCCAAGCCTTTAATTAATTGCTCATTTAATTAAGAATTAATACCATGGAAAACCCCAAACTAGTACATCTGTGATAAATTTACCCCAAACTATTTTTTTTACCACGAAAAATTTCAAACTGGTACACTTATGACAAATTTACCCCAAACTGGCATACCTGCGATAAATTTACCCTCCGTTCGTTTTCATTAAATCTAACCGTAAATTTGCTCAGTTTGATGACACGTGGCAGTTGACGGGTGTACTAGTTTGGCGTTTTTACCCTCTGTTTGTCACAGGTGCATCAGTTTGGGATTTTTCGTGATATTAACCCAATTTAATAGAGGGTAAATTTGTCACAAGTGTATCAGTTTGGGGTTTTTCAAGGTCAAAAAAATTAGTTTAGGGTAAATTTGTCACACGTATACCAGTTTAGGGTTTTTGACGGTTAAAAAAATAGTTTATGGTAAATTTATCGCAGATGTACTAGTTCGGGATTTTTCGTGGTAAAAAAAATAGTTTGGGGTAAATTTGTCACAGGTGTACCAGTTTGGGATTTTTCGTGGTATTAACCCTTTAATTAATTAGAGCCCGTTTCAACCCCGAGGTGACACGACAAGCCCGTAAGAGGGGCCATTTTCGGCCATATCACTCTCACCCTTCTCTTGGCCAAAATTCTATAGGTTTCCGATGGATTTGGATTCTTCAAAGACTGACTTAATTCAGATAATTATCTCGGGAAATTAGAGTCCCGCGGAACCAAAATTCTATCTTTATCAAGCTCTAATTAACCGAGAGTTCTGCTTGATCTGGACTCCTCCAGGATCAGAAATTTTGATCCAATGGCTGACATTCAATCTTACTCTAGCTAGGATTATCAATCCGACGGTCGAAATTAAGTCCTACGTCTACTAGGATTAGTGAGCCTCATTTTCTATAAATACTAAGCTATCCTAAAGGCTCGAGGTCGGCAATTCTAATTCCGAAAATCAAAGTGAGAAGTTGAGAAAAGAAAAGGAGATTTTTGACTCAAAGAAGGCTTAATCGAGCCCTGAGAAGCTCCACCGTGTGCCGTCCAAATCAAGCCCTGCTTGGCCATCCTCCTCCAATCAACAGCTCCTCCGACCACCTTGGAGGCCCGCCAGCGTCACCTACTCATCCATCGGTGCCCCTGCTCAGACGCCCGTTGCCGTACAGCTCAATCTAACGCAACCGCTACCGTTCACCCGAAATTCAGCTGCTGTTTGCCCCTGTTCATCCTTGGTTCCAGGTCAATTAGTGCCTGTTTCGACAATTTTTTTAAGGTCTAATCTTATTACCACTTGTGTTAGATCATTCGGGTGGGGTTTGGCGGCGAACCGAGCTCGAAAGGTACAACTTTGAGCGAATTCATCGAGCGCGCGCATTGCTGGAGTTTTTGCTTGGAAAAGGTAATTTATTCTATCCTTTGATTGCTAATCCATGCTTGATTGATTGATGGCGTGCACATATGTCCATATGCCTTGATGAACGTGTGTGGTTATATGATCAAATTTTGGAAAATTAAACCATTTCTATCAATTCTATGGTCAAACCAAAAATCTGATTTTTGAGTAAGCTTAATTAGATTGAAGGTTTCGTTTTTTTCTTAGTGTAAAAATTGAAACCTTTGATGGAATAAAATCTGGACTTTCGGTGTACTCATGTCTTTATGGCCAAATTGTTGATATATGATGGATGGTTGTTGACTTTTGCAAATTGAATTAATCGGAATATTCTCATGGATAAAATCTGAATTTTTCGGGAATAATCCCTCTTTGGCCGAATTTGATATGCCATTGGATGAGCTTCACTAAGTTGGTTGGATTGTCCCATCCCGTGAATTTTTTGAGTTGTGGATAATGTTTGATTGAGTGGAAATTGTTTGATTTACTCGAGAATTATCTGAGTTGTCTGGCGAATTTTGTGGATAATTTTCTAAATTAAATTTTAGTGAGGAAGGTGGCCCACTCCATACCCACAATTCTCTTACTGACACTAATATAAGAGTACGTTGCGAATAAAATTCTACTCCAACCCTAAACTTTGGGTACGAGCAAATTTTTTGAAAAATTCGGAAATTAAAGGTACATTATGGGCATTTTTGTTTATTTTTTTTCAAATTTTTGTTTGTTTAATTGATCAATTTTCGAAGATAAAAAATTTAAAAAATCGAAAAAAAAATTCTCATTTTCGAGTATCACGTGCGGTCATTCCATTTTCTGAGTCATCATTCACAATTACTCAAATAAAAGGATTTTTCATGAAATCTGGTACCGAAAGGGCATTAATTTTTCCAAATTAATGTAATCAAGTCTCCGGACCCATTTTCTCTGGTTCGTAGAAATAAATTAGTTCTTCCGCTAATTTATTTTTGTTCTAATCTACCTACCAAACAAAGATTAGTGACGGCTCCAATTTGATAATTTTGCATGAAATCATACCCTAAATTTCTATTCGGTAGGACTTGGGAGGGTCCGACTTAGGTTAAAAACCTGATAATCCGTTAGCCTGAACATGATTTTTAGGTCGCGACAGACCCTAGAACCGAAGCAACTCCGATGGCGACTTAGGTGGCCAAAGCTCTCGAAGTCCCGCTTGGTATGCAATGATGGAGATCCTATTCCTTTGCTTGGAGTTACTGGAGGGACAACCTACTATCCACTCTGGGTTGTGAGGCAATTCGAGGCCTTACCAGAGATTTCGCCACCACTGTGGCTGAAAAGTCTTCGCTTTGGATCTACCACAAGAGGTCATTGCTAGCAAGAAGAAGGAGCTGTATGAAGCCAAAGTTGAGCGTATCAAGGACGCTTTAAAGGATTCTCCACTCCAAGACAATGAGTGGCCCGACATCCTAGAGGGCGAGATGGAGGTCCACCATGCCAAGGCCGACCTGGCCGATTGGTTGGCACTGCTCAATCAGACAACCAATGCATATGTGGAGTATCGATTAGGAAAGCTGCTGTTATTGCTGGACATTAAGGTTCGAGTCGGTCTCATTCATGCGCTGGCACATTGCTAGGTCCCTGAGATGGCCACGTTCTTATTTGGTAAGCATGAGCTTACGCCAACATTAGAGGAATATAGCACGCTTGTTGGTAAGTCCTTGGACTCTGATCTGATCCGTTCATATTTGGGAGAAGATGCCTCTATGATTCTAGCCGAGTTCTTAAAGGTCGAGATTTTCGCCGTCCAGAGGACTCTAAAATCAAATTATGGAAATTGCTCGTTCACTTTTCTGATCGATTGTTTTAATAAGGCAAATGCCTTGCAGAAGGGAAAGATTTTTATTCTAGACTCTTTGGGTTGATAGTGTTTCCGCCTCATAAGAATTCTATCAATCCGAGTATGGCTCATCTGGCTCAGCAGGTTTGTGAGGAAAGGAATTTTATTGTGACCTTACTCGCTGAAACATTCATCTCACTGAATAAGTATAAGTGGCGCAAGGCCAAGGTTTTACGAGTACCGACCGAACTGTTGCAAGTCTGGTTCTTTCTCATGTTAAAGAATTTCAGATGCTCGTGTCGGTCGATGAGCTTAGAAACTTTGCTCCTCCGATGGTTATTTTTAGAAGTAAATGAGAAGACTGTCTTGATTATCATTTTTCTGAGTGGCTAAAACTCATGAGGATGCCAACCGCCAAGTCCTTTCTGTAGCGCGCTAGCTGGTTCTAAGGTAAGGTGGCTCGTCTTACTTCGGGGCAAGCCGGACCGGTCCCATTGCTTGGTGTTACTAGAACAATAGAGTATTACCCTCCTTGCGTCATCCGGCAATATGGATGCGTACCGAAGATGCCTCCACCTCTCCCGTTCGAGCAAGTTCACTTGAACTTCGAAAATCTCATACTAGAGCACGAGCAGACAGTTATCACAACATGTTGTCTATGGGCAGCTTGTACCATCTGAAGCACTCTATTCCCGAGGCCTGGCATCCGAAGCTCCCTGATATCACCTCGGCACAATACATGAACAACGAGCTTAGGCGGTTGCTGGCCGAAGCATATGATGTGATCAAGATGGCAAGGAAGGCACTCAAACGAGCACAGGACGGGGCCAGACCATCGAAACACTCCCATGAGTGATAGACTTAGTCCGGTCTAGTTGAGTCGTGCCTTTTATTTATGTCATTTCAATTCTAGTTGGTTTGTTTAGGGCATTTATGTCATGAGTCGTGGAGATGTAACACTCTTACTTTGGTTTCGGTTTAATGAAGGGTTCTGATTCTGGTTGACCTTGTTCCGTTGTACGATTTTTATAATTTTTTACGTTATGATCTGGCACTTCCGATTTTCATAAGAAATATTTGGAAGCCCTAATATATCATGTCAAAAATTTCACACTAATCCGAATTCTTTTTCTATTTATTTCTGGATTAATGGCCGAGGAATAGTGGACTGGAATTGCACTCGTTTTCTGATTATGGGCTTGTTGCATCATTTAGCCCTATTAAAAGATTTTTTTAGATCAAATCACGAAGAATGAAAGTTGAAGGTTGGGCTTTGAACTGAAGGCCTGCTAAATTTTGGACTTTAATTCTCATTTTTAATGGCCCTTTCGTTCTTTAAACAAAGGCCGGACAAAACAGTTTTCTAGGCCAAAATTTTCCAAAGGAGTATTAAACTACATTGATCTGTACATTTTCAGCCTCATCACAAAACTTGAAAGTTGTTCATTTTTTTCTTACCTACGTGTCCGCAAATTTTGGTGACATTTCAATCATTCTGTGATTTATCACGAATTATCTCCCAAAACATGATGGAACTGGGACTGCCTGAATCACGATTCTGAGTCAGGTTAGGTCATGTAAGTCAGTCCGGTCTAGAGCAATAGATTGATTCGCCATATCCACTCCCTGTATTGATCATATTGACGTACTTTTGCAGGTAATCTAACACGGCTACCCCGCGTACTTATATTACTCGGTTAGTGGCAAAGAGGATGGCCGATAAAGCCGAAATTAATGTGGCAGTTCAAGAGGCTCTGAAGGAGCACATAGAGGAAATCAACAACCGTTTTGAAGGGATGTTATCCCAAGCCATGGAGAGGATCATGGCAGGCTTCACAGCCGTCTAGCTCGGTTCCTCCGCCAGTGGTGCCTCCTCCACCGCCTCCAGCAGACAACCCAGACAAGGGCATTGACCATCGCCCTATGCCCACCTTACCATTGGAGGATGCTATCTCTGCCAGTGCCAGCTCGGGCGCTTCACCTGTAGTCCCTACTCCCCAAGTCAACCCTGTGGCCAGGGGAATGAGTGAGGAAGCCATCAAAGTTATAGCTCAGATGGAGCAGAGGCTGCGCGAAGTCGAGGGATCACACAATATTATTCCGGTCGACCTATCTGTCTACTCGAGGGCCTAGGTGATCGGTAAGTTTTAAATCCCCGATTTCGAGAAGTATGATGATGCTTCCAACCCGGTTCAGCATGTCCAGATGTACCAAGCCAGGATAAATAAGTATGTGGTTAATGGCCCCCTAATGGTTCGGACTTTCCAGGCCAGTCTGAGGGATGCGGCCAAGAGATAGTACACAAACTATAAGGTTTACCGAATGGATGATTGGGAGAAAGCAGCCAATGCTTTTATCAAACACTTCAGCTTTAACCTAGATGTCATCACCACCCGAGAGGATCTAGAGCAGTCAGAGATGAAGAAAGGTGAATCGATCAAGCAGTATGCTACCTGGGAGGAATAGCTCAAGCCGGTGCCGCTTGAGCGAAATCTCATGAGATTGTTTGTCTCTACCCTACCTCAGGTAATGCGATTGCGCATCCTTGGGACGGCAGCCACTTTGTTCAGTCACCTCATCGCAATGGATGAAGAGGTCGAGATCTGTCTGAAGAAGGATGGTACGACGAGTTCAGCTTGAGTGCAAAACGATTCTCAGTTAAGAAGGACAAAGAGCCGAACTCGTAGGTAAACATGACCTATGTGTAGAAACCTCAGGCTCAAGCACCCAAGATGCAAGTCCCTAATCAGCAACAGTCCAACTTTGGTTTGCGGAACCAAAAGGGAAATCGGCGCAATAATCCGCAATTCACCCCACTTCCTGGGACTCCATCTTAGGTCTTAGCTGTTTTGCGCAAGAATGGGCTTTTGTCCACAAAGCCAATGCGGTCTGATTATGCAACTTATGCAAGAATCAATTCAGGGGCAGGGGGGAGATTATAGACTCAAACTATGCATCTCTCGATCAATCCTCAGATAACTCCCCGAGTGGGTTTTGAGCTTCGTGAGGTAGATCCATGCTTTGCCAACAATCATTGCCCGTGCCAGGCGATTGAGCTACTGGTCAGCTTGAGTGTGATTGATATCGGCCCGACCAAGTCGAAATGCCAAAAGAGCACGATATAGTCATCCTCGGCTATGGACGATATCATGAATGAATCGAGAAAGGATTGCCTGGTCACATTGATGTATCAACCACTATGATGCTTCAATCCTTGCTAGGAACAACACCAATAGCAAGCCAAGGCTATCTCTGAATGGACGTTGGTGCCCACAATAGCTCTGTAGCCGGTCATTCATCAACGCTTGGCTAGACCGATCAAATGCACAACGATCCTTGCATCAAGTCTCAGCATTAGCCGTCGTCGATCTTTGTAACAGTTAGCACTACCTTTGGCTGTCTTTTGATCAACCCCATATTGATCCGTGGGCAATCCTCGATCGATCCCTTGGTTGATTCATCAGTAGCACTACCCCAATCGAATATTAAGCTGGTCTAATGCTTTTGAGAATGGCCTGGGCCAGTAGAGGATCGTCTATAAAGCCTTCATCCCTAGATGATTCAAGACCTTGCCACAACTAAGCACAAGGGGGAATCTACGGTCGTAGATGGTTTATCCCTTGACAAAAAGATATCCACCATGGCCGTAATTTAGCTTGACGAAGGGATCGGGGCAAGTCCAGCTATATGAAATGCATCAGCTAATCCGTACACCAATCCATCTTCCAGTCGAGGTTGATCCATCCCTCGCCCTCGATCGATCCTTCAATCGTGCCGTATCAATCGATCAAAGCCCCCGATCTCAAAGGGAGTATCTTTTGCCAAGCCCAATCATTTCTGAAAATGACCTTTTTCCTTCTTGCAGGTGCCAAGTTAGGGGATATGTCTTTGATTGCTACCACTGAAGCAAATCGGCGATCAGAGCTTCTCAGATTTTCGGTTACTTCAGCTTTTAAGATCTTATTCATGCACAATTTTCCTATGCAGGATCAAGAAGAGGAAACAAGCCTTTTGCCAAAACTCAAAACTGAAGTCCTAGCAGCGGCTATGTCTGGGACAATCCTAGATTTTGGCGAAGCTATGATCACCTGACATAACCCGTCCTGATGGAAAATGGGACAGATCGACAGCGGATCCCAACTTGGAAAAGAGGGGCAACCAGAGCATCCCGAGTCTTCACTCGATCGTTTCTAAGGTCGTATCATGCACGTTTCTTCCCGTGCTGGGGCAAAATCAGAGATAAGCCATTCGTCGACTCGAGGAGTAGACCCCATGATTTGTTTAACTCACTCACATATTCAGGGGCAACTTAGATTTTCCCTATTCTCAAGAATTCTCTTTCATACATGCATAGTCTGTTCTTGCAAGATGCATGAGATTTTCATATGACTAATGCTGAAAGTTGTCACATTTACACGTTTGGAAACGCTTACACATTCCATGAATTATGCATGATTATTCTTCATGTTTAATTTGCCAACTCTGAATAGGGAGCACAAACTTCATATGATACATCGAATGTACAGAATGGGGTATGACAGAATGATGAAAGGCAAGCCATTTCCATACACGTCATGCATCTTAATCCCTAGTGAGCTGAGCGACAGATAAGTTTCGCATTCCCCGAGGTAATGGGTTTTCTCGCAAAAGGTACGATAGCTGAAATGACAAAGGCATTTAGTTCTCTATCCCAACACTTCAGGTGTCCATTAGTAAACCCCTTTGAGCGGCGGTTTCATTTTTTTCCCTGTCAAGAATCACCCCACATCGGGGCAAGACGAGGTAATTCCAGCAGAAGCATGAGGTAAATGGTTAGAAATTTCCTTGCTCGGACTAACATCAATCTTAGGGTGTTTCTTTGCATTATACTCGAGCTTTAGTTCAAGTGCTTTAGGATGACAAAGAGCATTCATTTCTCTATCCTATACACTCTACCTTTTTGCATACCCCACTTGAGCCTGCAAATTCATTTCCTAAATCCTTGTTGATGATCATTGCTCATTCGAAAGCGAAGATGGCACTTTTCCTGAGGAGCAAAATTGAAAGAAATTGGGTCAACAGAGAATTCTCGAGTGAACTCATCTTGTATTTTAGATTTTTCATGTGATGTTTAACATAATTTTTGTAAATGTCTATGTTGTTGTAATTCTTGATCACGAGATTGTAAAAGAGAAAGCAAAATCTCTCCTGAAAAAATCCTCGAAAGAGAGAGAGAGAGAGAGAGAAACCTCTTCTCGAAAAAAGAAAGAAATCTCTTCCCGAAAAAGAAGAAGAAAAAAGAAAAAGAGGAAAAGAAATCTCTCTCTCAAGGGAAAAAAAGGGAAGAAATGAGAAGTTGGGAGTAAAAAAAGCAAAGGCTGATCTTACAAAAAATCCCGAGCGAAAAAAGCGAAGTGCCTATCAAAAGCAAAGCCATTGCCCATTCAATCCTTGTTCATTTGTAAAGTACTTCTAAATTTTGAATGTACATTTTTGTATGTTATTTTTCTTTTAAATTACAAAGACATTAAGCTATAAAGAAAATCCCTAGAGGATCCAAATTGCAAAATGTGATCTTCGACTGAATTCACGCCGTCCTCAACAAATGAAGGAATCAGCGGAATCAAATCCAAGAAGACCAAGATCGGTGACAAGTCGTCGATGATCACCAACATCAAACCCTTCTCACATATTTCCTGAGCCAAAATGAGCATTTTTGTTTCTCAGTCCTTTACCCTAACCTACGTTACAACCCCTCAAAAGTCTCTTCTGATTATGGCGCTTGAAATAACGTAGAGCAAGATTATTTCTCTCTCATTTTTGTAGGGTTCTTGACTTGTAAACCCGGAGCAAATAATGAAGACTTCTCTTTTAATAGCCTTAACTCAACAAAGAGTCCACTTTGTTAAACCTTTGACCCAGCCTACGTTACGGTCCTAATCAAGACCTCCAGATCGGCTCGGTCGTACAGATTGCGATATTACTCAGACCCCTATTGAATGCGATGATGGTAAGATTGAGTGATTTCTCTTGAATCCTGCAGTCAGGATAAACAGCTTTTCTCGAGAGCGAGAGAAAGTCCTTTCGGATTGAAGTCCCCCATTCAGGTTATATTCGAGGTATTCACAACTTGATAACCTTCCTGAACAGAATTGGTAATGCAAACTTGACAGAGTAGTTATGCATGAACCACATTATGAATCGTACACATTTTGATTCTAATCATTGCAAACTCAGCTGAATAGTTTTGCATGAGCCGATTGAATTCTAGCGTGTATGCTTGCACATGTTACCTCTGACACTGTCTGACAGGTAATTCCTGATGTTCGAGTTGCCTTCCGAGGTCTCGAAATTCATCTATGGATTATCGAATGAACAGGCCATGTTAGCAAGTGCCAACCAGGTAATCTTCCAAATCCTTAGGCATGACGCAGTCAACCTGTCTACTTCTCGACCATTAACTCAAAATCCAAGTAAGTTTTCTGAACTCTTTCCGAATTCGGCAAATTTTTGCCGATTCAAGTTATCATTTTCACTCCTTTTTGTGTTCGCTTGATAGGATTTAAGCAACACACCCCTTTGTGTATTGACCTGACTCATCTCAGACGCACACCCTTTAGTGTACTGACCTGACTCATCTCAGGTGCACATCCTTTTGTGTACTGACCTGACTCATGTTAGGCGCACACCCCTTTTGTGTATTGATCTGACTCATCTCAGGCGCACACCTCTTATGTGCTTGCTCTGACTCATCTCAGACACGCAGTTCTTTTTGTGATTTCGCGCTATGAGATTCGCCACACAAATACTTTGATGTGATTTTACGCTGTGAGATTCGTGAACACATTCCTTTCATGCACACCTTGATGTGATTTCGCCATGTGAGATTGGCGACACATCCCTCATATCCTTTATAGAACTTGAGCTTATTGTCGCGTTCGTGCTGAATTGAGATTTGTACGACGCGCACCTTTCGTGTTCTCAGTACCTTGAAATCCTTGCATCCACAAAAGAAGCTTGGAAATCAAGGGAATCGTCAGCATTATGAAGTGATTATTAAAACAGGCATTTCATATACGATCTATGTGCATGGGTTCTCTAATCCGTTTCTTTGGAACAGAGTAGTCTTAGCATATGTTATTTATGGTTCTGCACATCATGCATCATTTCATTTACATAAAATGAGATTGAATTCCCGCAAAAATCACTCATCATTTGCATTGTCAAAATTTAGGGTTCAATTTTATCTTTGAGCGAAACCTCTGCGAGCCCCCACTTAAAGAGGGGCAGTTGTTAACACCTAAATTTTAATTTTTTATTTTTTCGTTTATATTGCACAAAATGAGAATTAATTCTCACAAAAAATGTTTTCTCATGCATTGCATATTTAAATTTTCTATCAGTCATTTGTATTCAGGCCAGAGATGAGGCGATTGAGCTTCGGTTTGATAGGCGACTGAATAAAAAATTGTCGAAAATCTTCGGTGATGGGTATGAGGTGTGCCGAGTTTCATTAGACTAATTGGACTTATTTTTAAGCTCGTTTTTTTGTTCATTTAAGTTCATTTAGTTGATTAAGGCTTTAATTTAACTATTCATTGTTCGAAAAGCCTTAACTTGAGCCCGAATTTATACAGTGAGCCCGTGATTTGACTAATAAATTTCGGTTAATGCTTGAGATGGGTATGCCGAAATTTATGATGGGTTTGGACTTGGTTTTGAGTTTAAATCAGCCTATTTCAATTACTTAATTAAGCCAGGACTTTAATTAACTGCTCATTTAATTAATTAGAGCCCGTTTCAAGCTCGAGGTGACATGACAAGCCCGTAAGAGGGGCCATTTTTTACCATATCACTCTCACCCTTCTCTTGGCCGAAAATTCTATAGGTTTCCGACGGATTTGGACTTTTCAAAGATTGAATTAATTCGGATAATTATCTCAGGAAATTAGAGTCCCGCGAAATCAAAATTCTATCTTTATCAAGCTCTAATTAACCGAGAGTTCTGCTTGATCTGGACTCTTCTAGGATCAAAAATTTTGATCCAATGGCTGACATTCAGTCCTACTCTAGCTAGGATTATCAACCCGACGGTCGAAATTAAGTCCTATTTCTACTAGGATTAGTGAGCCTCGTTTTCTATAAATACTAAGCTATCCTAAAGGCTCTAGGTCGGCAATTCTAATTCAGAAAATCAGAGTGAGAAGTTGAGAAAAGAAAAGGAGATTTTCGGCTCAAAGAAGGCTCAACTGAACCCCGAGAAGCTCCACCATGTGCCATCCAAATCAAGCCCTGCTTGGCCATCCTCCTCCGATCAACAGCTCCTTCGACCACCATAGCGGCCCGCCGGCGTCACCCACTCATCCATCGGTGCCCCTGCTCAGACGTCCGTCACCGTATAGCTCAATCCGACGCAACCACTACTGTTCACCCGAAATTCAGCTGCTGTTTGCCCCTATTCATCCCTGGTTCCAGGTCAATTAGTCCCTGTTTCGACATTGTTTTAAGGTCTAATCTTATTACCACTTGTGTTAGAGTGTTAGATCATTCGGGTGGGGTTTGGTGGCGAACCAAGCTTGAAAGGTACAACTTTGAGTGAATTCATCGAGCGTGCGCATTGCTGGAGTTTTTGCTTGGAAAAGGTAATCTATTCTATCCTTTGATTGCTAATCCATGCTCGATTGATTGGTGACATGCATGTATGTCCATATGCCTTGATGAACGTGTGTGGATATGTGATCAAAGTTTGGAAAATTAAACAATTTCTATCAATTCTATGGTCAAACCAAAAATCTGATTTTTGAGTAAGCTTAATTGGATTGGAGGTTTCATTTTTTTCTTAGTATAAAAATTGAAGCCTTTGATGGAATAAAATCTGGACTTTCGATGTACTTATGTCTTTATGGCTGAATTGTTGATATATTGTGGATGGTTGTTGACTTTTGCGAATTGAATTAATCAGAATATTCTCATGGATAAAATTTGAATTTTTCTGGTATAATCCCTCTTCGGCCGAATTTGATATGCCATTGGATGAGCTTCACCGAGTTGGTTGGATTGTCCCATCCCGTGAATTTTCTAAGTTGTGGATAATGTTTGATTAAGTGGATATTGTTTGATTTACTCGAGAATTATCTGAGTTGTCTGGCGAATTTTGTGGATAATTTTTTGAATTAAATTTTAGTGAGGAAGGTGGCCCACTCCATAATTTCGGCCAACCCTCTTATTTTTCCGGAAAATTAAAAAGAAATAAAAGTTCAAATCAAGTTCAATTGAGTCATCTTTGGTCATGTTTATTTGATTTTTGTTATAAAGTTTGCACATTAATAAACAAACATGCCCATAATGTATGCTCCCCTGTGTCTTGTGCCTTCGGTAAAATAAATCACTTGCCTTAGCCACGATTTTATGGAATGAGATAGTGATTTGTATGGAATTTCATGGTCTGCCCTTTGTTAAAAGAGGTAATGTTATTCCATACCCACAATTCGCTTACTGACTCGAATCTAAGAGTACGTTGCGAATAAAATTCTACTCCGACCCTATACTTTGGGTACGAGCGAATTTTTTGGAAAATTCGAAAATTAAATTTACTTTATGGGCATTTTTGTTCAAATTTTTGTTTGTTTAATTGATCAGTTTTCGAAGATAAAAAATTTAAAAAATCGAAAAAAAAATTCTCATTTTCGAGTATCACGTGCGGTCATTCCATTTTCTGAGTCATCATTCACAATTACTCAAATAAAAGGATTTTTCATGAAATCTGGTACCGAAATGGCATTAATTTTTTCAAATTAATGTAATCAAGTCTCCGGACCCATTTTCTCTAGTTCGTGGAAATAAATTAGTTCTCCCGATAATTTATTTTTGTTCTAATCTACCTACCAAACAAAGATTAGTGGCGGCTCCAATTTGATAATTTGCATGAAATCATACCCTAAGTTGCGATTCGGTAGGACTTGGGAGGGTCCGAATTAGGTTAAAAACCCGATAATCCGTTAGCCTGAACATGATTTTTAGGTCACGACAAACCCTAGAACCGAAGCAACTCCGATGGCGGCTTAGGTGGCCAAAGCTCTCGAAGTCCTGCTTAGTATGCAATGATGGAGATCCTGTTCCTTTGCTCGGAGTTACTGGAGGGACAACCTACTATCCACTCCGGGTTGTGAGGCAATTCGAGGCCTTGTCAGAGATTTCGCCACCACTGCGGCTGAAAGTCTTTACTTTTGATCTTTCATAAGAGGTCATTACTAGCAAGCAGAAGGAGCTATATGAAGCCAAAGTTGAGCATATCAAGGACGCTTTAAAGGATTCTCCACTCCAAGACATTGAGTGGCCCGACATCCTGGAGGGCGACATGGAGGTTCACCATGCCTCGATGGATTACATTCACTTTTTCAAGATGGCCAGACGTAACTTTGTGGAGCCATATGTGCCAGAGCATATCGTGCCATATGTGCCTGGGTAGAGCCATTTGTGCCAGAAGATATCGACCGGCTACTTCCTATGGAGATGGGCAATCTCTGATTTGGGAACGAGATATTACTGGGGATGATGAGGTGGCCTTAGACGCCAAACGCCCCAGACTTGGATAGAGAGATCTTGTCGAGTTTGGGATATGAGCATGACATTTTATATTTTTTGTTAAATGCTCCCCGTGAGCCTTTCTTTGTAAAGACTCATTCGGATTTCGTTTATGCATATTACAGCTTTTTTGGATCTATCAAAAACTGTCATGGTTACGCTTCTTTTAATAACATATTTTTCCATGAAGAAGGATGAAAAGAATTTCCTGTGTGAGGTTAAGGCTCACATGGAAGTCATTTTCCTTATTATTCACGAGAAACCATGGAATTGAAAGGATTCAGTCTTTTCTTATTCATTTTCGTGGTTCTAACTTATCTTTACCATAAACAGGTACTCGTTAATCACGGAACCTACACGAAATCATGTAAGAACCCGCTTAAGGACAAGAATGGAGCAACAAAAACTGAGCCCAAGGGTTAGCACCCTCGAAGCCCAGATGACTTCGATGGCTACAATGCTAGCCGAGATGAAAGCCATGATGATGGCGGCCCAAGAGAAGAACACCCAATTGCTTGATCTTAATCAGTCCACTCGTCCGTCTTCGTCGAACACTTCGGACACGGCCCAGGTCCCCAGATGAGACTCACACCCTAAAGGCTTATCATGTCCCAAACATCGATGTACCACTAAAGTCTGCACCGGTGATTATCGATTTATACAAGGAAAAGAAAGAGAAACCCGTGAGTAAAACTGAAGAGGGTGCGAGAAGACTCGCAAAGATAGAAGAATGCCTAAGAAGTCAAGGGTACGAGCTGGCCCATTTCGACAAGATATCCCCCTTCGCGAAGATCGAAGTCCCGCATGACTATAAAGAGCCAGAGTTTGTTAGAAAGTACAATGGGACAGGCTGTTCTCGAGCTCACTTGAAATATTACCTGCGTAAGATTGCGCACTACTCTGATTACGTCTCCCTGTTAATGAACACGTTTCAAGAGAGTTTGGCGGGCGCCGCTCTGGCTTTGTTTATTAAATTGGATCTTGAGGATTATGGTGGCTGGGAGGATCTGGCTGAGGACTTTCTGCATCAATATAAGTTTAACACTGTAATAACCCCCACTAGGGATGATTTGCTGAGGACGGTGAAAGGGAAAAACGAGGCCATTCGCACCTATGCTCAAAGGTGGCGGGTTTTAGCGATGCAAGTTAAGCCATCAATCCCGGAGGACGAACTCGTTGACCTATTTTTGAAGACGCCGCCCTACGAGTACTTTGACAAATTGAACACCTCTGGGTGTCAGACGTTCGTACACCTTATAAAGGTTGCGGAGAGACTAGGATGGGCGATGAGAGAGAGAAAAGCACCGGAAGCCTTGGTCAGACGCCAGTATCCTACTAGAAAGGAAAGGGAGTCTAACGTTGACGTGGCTTTTGTGTCCAATCCGCCTAAGCCAAAACAGTTCTCTAACTCCACCCCGACGTAGGGTAGTACATCATGGTCGGCGTAGAAGTCATATGAGCCGAAAAGAACAAGCTGCCTCCCAAGCAATTCACACCGCTCCCTCGGCCATTATCTAAGCTGCTCCCGATGCTATTAGAGGGAAGGCTGGTTGCTAAGGAGCCACCGAGACCAAACCTCGTGAGATTTCAAGGCTACAATGAGAGCCAATCTTGTTTTTATCATATGGGAGAAAATGGACACAATATTGACAATTGCGTTATATTGAAATTCAAGGTGCAAGCACTTATTGACAATGGGGTCTTGGAATTTGATAAAATGGAACCGAATGTACAACAAAACCCGCTTCCGGATTACTAAGTAGTGGGGATGATTTTTGACGAGGACGAGGAGGATCGTCTAGAGTTTGTGGTGGATACTGATAAACTTCAAAGTATTCTGGCTATCGCGTCGTCATATCCGGAAGGATGGGATATTTCGAGAGAAAGCAAGATAGCCTGTCTGGCAAAATTGATGAGTTTGGACGTAATCAGCAAGGCTGATAATGCTATGTTCGAAGAGGTTTTCGCCTCTATTGATCTGTCTTCGGAATAGTTTATCCTCAAAACCAAACAAGGTGATGCATGGAGGATTCCACACGGAAATTTAATGGGTAATGTTGAGACGATTCCGGAACCAGAGGATGAGTTAGATGAAGATGAGCTCGAGCCAGCAAGAACTCGCCGAGGCGATGAGAGGTTTGTTTGCAAAGCCCATGAAAGAGGGGAAATTGTGGACACCCTGGGGCAAGATAGTAGGAAGTACAACTTCAATGTCCTGTATTCCGCCCCTCATGATTTCTTTATAAATGCTAAGGACATAGTGCCTGACGGATGGGGAGGCATGGACGAAGTAAAGGAAGAATCCAAAAAGGACCCCTCGGAAGAGGGTTTGTTCGAAACGATTGATGAAATCATACCATCGGAGGCCAATCCAAGCCAAGTCGACAGTCTGAACCAGACAGAGGAGGTGGATGCCCTTGATTGCCTGGGCAATATTGAAGGACAGTTGGCGTATTTCTCAGCTGAGTTGATGGAGCTATCTCAACAGCTGACAGCTCTTGATTAATCACAAATTACTGGCGATATGCTATCCTTAGAGCTGCAGACGAAGGTTGATAGGCAGAACCGTAGGTTGACTAATATTGAGCATCGATGTGAGGAAAGAGTTACTTTGGTCACAGATGTGAAAATGCTAATGGGTTCCTTAATGTCGAACGAGATTGCACCTGTTGAGGATTCACCCAAAGAAACACATTCCCCCAAAAGCATGATGGTATGGGAAGCCCGCGAACTCGCTCCACGACCTGTTTGATTGGTCACCATGGGAAGAATGTTTGTACTAGAGAGGATCTTGTTTGTATGACTAAGGAGAAGAATGAAAGATTCAAGCCTTACGCACACAGATGGAGGGTACGAGCCTCGCTAGTGCATCCGCCAATGACTGAAGAGGAATTGGTGGGGTATTTCTTAAAGACCATCCCGTACGAGTTCTTTGAGAATATGTTCCGACCACTTATGAGTCATTTTTGCATCTGGTACGAGTGGGCGAGAGAATGGAATAGGGGTTACAAAATGGAAAGATTGGAAGCAATGACGCTAGTTCTTTAATGGGATTGAATGTATCACCCACAAGTGAATCTGATGGTGTGCTCTATGCGGAACCTAGATGTGGATATAATTCGAAAGACCCGGAGGATTTTATTGGGATGGTTGGAACAATGTCACCATTTGTAATTAATCTGGACAAGATCGATAACTAGGAAGGAGATAATGACCATGCGGCGAAACCTGTTGTAATCAGAATTTTCGATGATGAAATGAATGAGGAACCGAAGATGGAAACGGTAGAGATTAAGCCGGTTGTGATAAGGATTCCCCCTATGGAGGAGTATAACCCTAAAGCGATCCATTGGGACTACGAAACGGGCGAGATAGATGCTGTAATGCGATCGGGGAGATGCTACGCGCCTAGGGAAGGCGAACCTGAGAAGAGAAAAGCAACAAAGGAGGACGCGAAAAAGTTGTTGTCTATCATCAAGATGAGCGAGTTTGAAGTAATACAGCAGTTGAGGAAAATGCCGGCCTAGATATCGCTGTTGGATCTCTTCATTAACTCTGAAAAGTACAAGAATTCCTTGATGAAGGTACTGAATGAGGTCCACGTGCCTGAGACCATTAATGAAGTGCAGTTGGAAGACTTCGTTGGCTCGATTTTGCTGAAAGATCAAATATCCTTTTCGGATGGAGATTTCCCCATGGATGGGCGAGCTCATAACAAGGCCCTGTATATATCTGTGAGATGTCATGGTAAGCAAGTATCCCATGTGTTGGTGGATAACGGGTCGGCATTCAACATATGTCCATTGGCCACGTTGAGGAATTGGGGCATAAACGAAGATTTAATTCGCACCTCTAAGGCAACCATCCAAGCGATTGATGGAATGAAAAAGGCTGTCGTTGGGGAAATTGAGTTGGACGTGTTTATCGGCCCGGTCAAATTCTCTATTGAATTCTAAGTCATGGATCTCCCTAGTGCATTCGATTTTCTGCTAGGAAGACCGTGGATCCACACAGTCGGGGCAGTGCCTTTGAGTTTACATCAGAAGGTTCGGTTTGTGGTGGACAATAAGGTGATCAAGGCACATGGGGAGATGGACCTTGCGTCTTACAAAAAGAGTGATGTGCCTTATGTAGAGCCTGAGCTAAAAGAGGAGTCGAGTTACCACTCTCTCGACCTAGTGGTTGCTGTACACACGCCCCCGAGGACAAAGTTGAGGACCCCCTCACCCTCTAGCTAGACCCTTACGCCGGGAAGGATGCTGTTAGCATATGGCTTTGTCCCTGGAGGTGGTTTGGGAAAGCATGGCCAAGGAATTTGCCAACCCCTCCAGCTGAGCTCTAACGAACACTGATCTGGTCTGGGTTATATAGGTCTGTCTAGTCGTGACTTCACTCTGAAGAGCTATCGTGTACGCCGAGGCCGAAGTATGAACCGTGGAGGCCGAAGAGGCCAAGGAGATAGAGGTAGCTCTTTCATTGGCTCTAATGCCTGGAAGGGCAAAGCACAGATGTTTGACAGCCTACTGAATCAGTTTTTCTCTAAGTATCCCAAGTGGCTGGCAGATGAGGAAGTTCAGACTGTACCGAATCCTGATATGTCCAACTTGTTCCTTGAGGACACTGTGAACGTCATCATCGAGTGGCTTGACGAAAACTCCACCCCGCTCGAGTAAAGAGGCTTCTCTCTTTCTTTTCCTTACTGCATTTCATTACTTGCAATTTTAATTCTTTCTTTGCATTTTAATTCAGTCCCTTTCGTTTGACTGTAAAATAAAAATACCCTTGGATCTTCGACCATTGGTCCAAGTAGTACACTCTGTAATGCGATCCATTTTACATGCAATAAAACATCCCAAGTTTTCATTAAGGACATGTCGAACAATAATTTAGCCTGATGATGATATTTGTCTTCACAATTTGAAGCTTGAGGCCTGATTTGCCGCATGGTTCCTGATTTCTCAAACGAATTTGGAGGAATGAAGATGTCCGAGGATATGAGAGCTAGTTTAGTTTTCTATATCTTTCTTCGAAAATGCATTCGAAAATGCTTTTCATAAAAATCATGCATTGGAAATTACTCATTGAGATGAACTAACTATTTTCATGACATTTCAGGCATACCATCTCGAGCATGCATAATAGGTTAATATGTGACTCAGATCACCAAGGAGATTATTCTTGTGAGATTGATCAAGAAGATGAAGATTATGTGGATGTTCAAAGGGATTGGGACAGATATGAAGGATCTAAGCCTCTCACCGCTGAGGAGCCCGTTACTATTAATCTCGGAGATTATGAAAATATCAAAGAATGAGGAACCGAAGACAGAAACGGAAGAGATTAGGCCGGTTGTGATAAGGATTCCCCCTATGGAGTATAACCCTAAAGTGATCCATTGGGACTCCGGAACGGTCAAGATAGACGTTGTAATGCGATCAGGGAGATGCTACGCGCCTAGGGAAGGTGAACCTGAGAAGAGAAAAGTAACAAAGGAGGACATGTGGAAGCCCGATGATGATATTTGTCTTCACAATTTGAATCTTAAGGCCTGATTTGTCGTATGGTTTCTGGTTTCTCAAACGAATTTGGAGGAACGAAGATGTCCGATGATATGAGGGCTAGTTCCGTTTTCTATATCTTTTCTTCGAAAATGCTTTTCATAAAAATCATGCATTGGAAATTACTCATTGAGATGAATTGACTATTTTCATGGCATTTCAGGCATACCATCTCGAGCATGCATAATAGGTTAATATGTGACTCAGATCACCAAGGAGATTATTCTTGTGAGATTGATTAAGAAGATGAAGATTATGTGGATGTTCAAAGGGATAGGGACAGATATGAAGGATCTAAGCCTCTCACCGCGGAAGAGCCCCGTCACTATTAATCTCGGGGATTATGAAAATATCAAAGAAGTTAAAATTGGGGCACATATATCCCCATTAGAAGCATAAAGGATGGTTGAAATCCTCAAAGAATACCAAGACATATTCACTTGGTCATACGCAGATATGCCTGGTCTTGACCCCGGCATTGTGGAGCACATGTTACCTGTTGATCCTAGTACTCAGCATAAGAAGCAAAAGCTTAGACGAACGAAACCCGAGCTGTCCAAGAAAATTGAGGAAGAGGTGATGCAACTCCTCAAGGTGGGGTTCATAGAAGCAATCCCCTACGCTGATTGGATCGCCAACATTGTACCTATGATGAAGAAAGGTAAAATCTGAATCGGTGTGGATTATCGGGACCTGAACAAGGCTAATCCAAAAGATGACTTCCCTTTGCCACATATCGACGTGTTGGTCGATAGCACAGCAGGATTCGAGCTGTTTTCATTTATGGACAGATTTTCTAGATATAATCAGATCTTGATGAAAGAGGAATACAAGGCAAAGACCTCATTCATAACGCCATGAGGAACTTACTGTTACCGAGTCATGCCTTTCTGGTTGAAAAATGCCGGTGCAACATAACAAAGAGCCATGATCGCTCTGTTTCACAATATGATGCACAAGGAAATCGAGGTATATGTGGACGATATGATTACCAAATCCAGACTAGGAGAGGATCACGTCCTTGTATTGAGGAAATTATTTGAATGCCTGCGAAAGTACAAGTTGAGGCCGAACCCCATAAATGTGTATTTGAGGCAAGATCTAGAAAACTTTTGGGATTTGTAGTCAGTAACCGGGGCATTGAGATAGACCCCACCAAGATAAAGGCTATCCGAGAGATCCGGACTCCCACGACAGTCAAAGAAGTAAGAAGTCTGTTAGGAAGGCTGAATTACATAGCCAGGTTCATATCCCAACTTTCTGATGTGGCTAAGCCATTCTTCAAACTTCGAAAGAAAGGTGCCAAGGTGGTGTGGGATGCAGAATGCCATCAAGCCTTTGAGAGGATCAAAGAATACCTGGTCCTACCCCCAGTGTTGGTACCGTCAACCCCTGAAATTTCTCTGACTCTGTACCTGACGATCCATCAAGAGTCATTGGGAGCTTTACTCGCCTAGACAAAGTCGGATGATGGAAAAGAGCGAGCAATCTATTATTTGAGAAAGAAATTCACACCGTCAGAAGCTAATTACACGGCGATTGAGAAGACGTGTGTCGCATTGATTTGAGTGCTCCAAACTGAGGCATACACCCTTCACCATCATAACTAGCTAGCGACCGAAAATGATCCGATTAAGTATCTGCTAGAAAAACCAGTTTTAGTCAGTAAGTTGGCCAAATGGCAAGTGCTATTATCAGAGTTTGACATAAGGAGCTCCACACAAAAGTCAGTCAAAGGAAGGGCCATAACTGACATGCTAGCTGAGAGTTCTCAAGGGTTTGTAATCCCTAGTGAGGAAGAAGCTGAAGACCGAATCCTAGCATTATCAGATGATAAGTGGACCATGTATTTTTTATGGTGTTGTTAGTCTTGATATCCTCAGAGGGTTTACACTATTCAGTTGCTGCCAAGTTGGTATTCCCATGCACTAACAACATATCAGAGTACGAAGCTTGCATTCTTGGCTTACAATTGGCCATTTCCATGAAAGTGCGAAAACTACAAGTCTATGGGGATTCCATGTTGATTATCCTTCAGACTCAAGGAGAATGGAGAACCAAAGACTCCAAGCTCATACCTTATCATGAGTTCCTCGAAGAATTGGTGAAGGAATTTGAGGAAATTTCATTTAAATATCTGCTAAGGACCCAGAATCACTTCACAGACGCTTTAGCCACGATGTCTTCTATGTTGCAAGTGGTAGACGGGCTTGATATCAAACCTCTGAAAATTGATGTGATTAATCATCCAGCTTATTGTATGATGGTTGAAGAGGAATTCGATGGTGAACCATGGTGCCATGATATCAAGAATTATCTCTTGAAATGAGAATTCCCTCCAGGAAGCCAGATCGGAGATATGAAATATATAGCGAAGATGGCTACCAAATTCTTCCTAAGTGGACAGACTCTATATAAGAGATCATTTGATTCAGTCCTGTTGAGATGTGTGGACGCCAAAGAAGCAAATATGCTCATGAAGGAGATCCATGAAGGAGTATGTGGTCCTCATATGAACGGTCATCTCCTCGCAAACAAAATCATGCGACTAGGTTATTACTGAATGACCATGGAGTCGGATTGCAACCAACACGTGAGGTCTTGTCACCAATGTCAGGTGTATGGAGACAAAATCAATGCACCTCCGAATGAGCTTCACCAAATGTTAGAAGCTTAGCCATTCGCTATGTGGGGAATAGACATGATTGGCCTCATCAATCCAAGCGCTTCCAATGGACACCGCTTTATTCGGGTGGCAATCGATTACTTTACGAAATGAATCGAAGCGAATTCATACACGAACGTCATGGCGAAGAACGTGGCAAAGTTCATTAGAAGGGTTATCGTCTCCCGATATGGAGCTCCTCAAGCAATTATCACGGACAATCGTTCAAATCTAAACAATAAGATGGTCGATCATTTGTTGGAAGCTTTCAATATTCGACATCTTAATTCATCTCCTTACCGCCCACAAATGAATGGAGCTGTGGAAGCGGCAAACAAGAATATCAAGAAAATTCTAGTGAAAACCGCAGAGAATTACAGAGATTGGCATGAAAGATTGCCATATGCATTAATGGTATACCGAACTTCGATACGGACCTTAACTGGGGCAACTCCTTATTCCCTGATCTATGGCATAGAGGCAGTCCTGCCTGTGGAAATAGAAATTCCATCTTTGGGGGTCTTATCCCAAGTCAAGCTCTCTAAGGCCGAATGGATCCAACAGAGGTATGATCAGTTGAATTTGATTGACAAAAAACGTCTAAGAGCGATCTGCCATGGTCAGGGCTACTAGAAAAGGGTTGCCAAGTCATTCAATGGGAAGGTTAAACCCAGACATTTTGAAGTTGAGGATCTGGTAGTGAGGAAGACGCTTCCAAATGTTTCTCATCTTGGAGGTAAATTCACCCCGAATTACAAAGGTCCGTATGTTGTCAAAAAGGTCATTCCTGGAGGAGCCTTGATACTTGTAAATGTGAATGGAGAGGAATTAGGATATCCTATAAATGCAGATGCAGTCAAAAAATATTATCCTTGAAATGATAGTAAAAGCCAACATGGCTATGTTTTGGACGATCCGAGTCACTTTAGGACTTTTGCATCCATTTCATGCATGCATGCATTTGCTTTATATGATTGCAGGCTCGAACGAAATTCCTGAATCGATAAGCAGTTCAAGCTAAGCAAGAAGCCCACCGATACAGGTTCATGAAGACAGGTGAAATGTATTCGTTCCAGTGGTACCTTTTGTATCAGATAATTTCTGTTCTCTAGCAGGAAACCAGCCGGGATTCGAGGAGCTGTATGCAGAGATGAAGCGGTATTTTCCTGATCCCTTTGGATTATAAATCCATTTTCAACATTTCCTTTGGTTTCCCTAGGATCGTGGCCACAATAAATAGGAATCATCGCCAAATTTTTGAAGATAAGTATTCTATTTTTCCATAAAGTGTAGGGATATTCGAGAGTCTAGTAAGTCTCAAATCTCGAGTCTAGAGCAAAATGCCGAGTATTCTTGAATCATTCCATCAACGTTCATGTCTAAAGGAACCGGGAGGTTATCCAAACATGTTTGGAATATGCACTGCACATCTCAAAATCCCCAGTGGAGAATGAACTTTTGAAAAAATGAAATGATTTTTTTCAAAAGGAGGTGCTTAGACCTTTCAAAAGGATGTTTTCTCAAATGAGGAGAGGCAAACCCTATCTAAACACACCCCATACACATTTGAGAGGTGAGTGGAGCAAACTTGAGAGTAAAACCTTGGTCTACGAACGTAGGGATCATTCGCAATGTTTACATGGATTGAAGTGATGAAAGGCATTCACTTCTCTATCCTAAACACATGTTAATCCTTTGCAAAGCCCTTTGAGCCTATAAGGGAGTTTCCTAAAAATAACCCTGTCAAAAACCACCCCACGCTGGGGCTATTTAGAGGTTCATTAGTCAATATCTCGAAGAAAAAGATCAAGAAAAACTTTATTGTGCTAACTTGTATTAATCTTTCTGTAATAGCTTCGGGTGACGTTTCATGGAAGCTTGAAACACGTCGAAGTGAGGAGGAGCAGTTCATTTCTCTATCCTCCACACTTTAACCTTTGTTAAGCCAATTTGAGCCTGAAATCTTCATTTCCAAACCTTGTTGGTGATTACCTCCCTTCATAGGGGCAATGCGCATGACTTACCAAGTGAGAGGGTGACATCATGACGAAAAAAAGTCTTTGAAAGTCGATTCAAAAGAATTGAAAGACAAAAGTGAGAACAAAGGGCTAGCAAAAGCAGTGTGCCTAGTAAAAGCAAGGCCAAAGCCCTTTATCAAAAAATAATGAGAGCTGAAATGCATTCAAGAGCATGATAATTGCATCAAAAGGCGCATCTGCCTAGTCAAAACAAGAGGTAAAAGAAACAATTTTTAGGTTTAGAAATACGAACATTCAAGGGACTCCTAAAGTCACAAATAAAGTTGTCATCCCCAGTGAATATTGAGAGTCGGCAATGATGCAAAGGTAATCACCAACCTTTCATACCCCTCTTCCTTACAACCCTTTTCAAAGACTCTTTTGATCGAGGTGTTTCGAGCTGACGTGAAATTTCATCAAGGAAGCTACTGCTTAAAGAAGTAAGTACAATCATGTCTTCCCTTGTCTTCCAGGTTCTTGACTTGTAAACCCGAAGATGATACTTTGAAACATATTTCATTCTTGGCCTCAAAGTGCCCATCCATTGTAAAAGCCTTTGACCAAACCATCATTAAGGTCCTTTAAAAGACCGTTTCCGATCAATCAGAATGTATACATTGTGAATAATCCCGAAATCCTAGATGATAGGTTTTATAAGATTGATTCGAAACGTCTCATCGATGTTTTTTCCCTAGTGAGTGGAAATCTAAAGCCAATTCATAGAAATTGTAAGAGGTCCTCTTCGATGAAAGTACTTCAATTGATGGTTAACCAAACCCTTTGGGCAATTTCATATCATTTGATTCAAAAAAATTTCCATAAGGAATTTTTTTATCACCTTTGTATATTGCAAGATGTCTCGGATAACCTCCTGCGTCGCATTGCATTCTTTCGAAAGAATAGTGTGACTCCTAGTCTATCCAAGTCTTAGGATCATTCGCTATTCTCAAGATGTTGAAGTCTTGTTGAGCCACCTCCTGAAGCGCCTAAAGCGCTACACTAGGTAAGTCTCTGGTGATTCCTTCGTGTAGGATGATCCATCTTAGTGTCCTTTAGACACTCCTTAACAATTCCTTTTATTAGGATGACCTAGAAATGAGTCTGTACCTCTTTTGTTCGCCCTAAAAAGCGACATTAGGGTATTTCCTTATTGACGAATGAAATGAGTTTGTACCTCTTCTGTTCACCCTAAAAAGCGACATTAGGGTATTTCCTTGTTGACGAATGAAATGAGTCTATACCTCTTCTGTTCGCCCTAAAAAGCGACATTAGGGTATTTCCTTGTAAATGAACGAAATGAGTCTATACCTCTTCTATTTGCCCTAAAAAGCGATATTAGGGTATTTCCTTGTAAACGAACGAAATAAGTTTGTATCTCTTCTGTTCACCCTAAAAAGTGACATTAGGGTATTTCTTTATTAACGAACGAAATGAATCCATACCTCTTCTGCCTACCTAAAAGGTGACATTTAGGTAATCCTTGGTGACTCCTTCTTATGGGATGATCCACCTTCAAGTCCTAAATCACAGGCACCACTCAAGCGATTCCTTTTCATAGGATAAGTCGTCTTTAGAATCCTTTCATTAGGAATTCTATTATGGGTTGACCTACCATACGGGTCAGAGCACACCATTCAGGCAAGACCTTTTGATAGGATAAGTCATCTTTAGAATCCTTTCGTTAGGAATTCTATCATGGGTTGACCTACCATACGGGTTAGAATACACCACTCAGGCGAGTCCCTTTGATAAGATAAGTCGTCTTTAGAATCCTTTCGTTATAAATTCTATCATGGGTTAACCTACCATACAGGTCAAAGCTTAACCTTCCTAGGGAATTCTTAGAATGAATTCTTAGGTATCTTTTCAAAGAACATTCACGTCAGGCAACAGCCGCACAACAGGAAGCTAAGAGCCAGCTAAATCTCTCCCTCTGATCTCTCTCATATCATTAGACGGAAATATCTAAATTGGACTTAGAGCGTTCATGAGAAGGTTTTGGATCAAGTGTCATAGCCTCCGCATTTTCTTTCCCAGTTCAGTCGATTGAAACTCAGGTGTCACCTTATATTTGAGAACAATCTCTACCGAGTTCGTTCCCAAAGAGAGGCAGCTGTTGACACCTGATTTTTAATTAGTTTTTCCTTAGAAAAATTATTTAAAATACAATAAAAATTCATGAAATTTGAAAATAAACTTTGGAAGCTTTGGTCAAGTATAAGGAACCAATTTTAAACAATAAAAAAAATTTCGAAATTTTTTCGATTTTTTGAAATTTCTTTTAATTAAAAAATAGCCCAAAAATAAAAAAAAAAAATTGTATTTGTGACCAAAAAATACGAAAAAATAGTCATTAGTCTTGTTTTAATTCCAATTGCATTTTGGTCACTTTATAATTCAAAAATTCGATCGAGAACCTACTTTTTCAAATTTTTGCATTTAGGTACTTAGTTTTCCAAAAATCATAAATTGAGTTTTTTCTATCGCATTTCTCGCTGTGAGCTAGTTATGACATTTGATCCTCATGCCTTCAATTGCATTTTTGTCCAATGAATTTCAAAGATTTTTTTTTTTTGGTTGGATGAATTTCACAGAATTTCACTGATTGAGCGACTTGGAAAATGGCAAAAACCTTTTCAATTTAGTCCCTGATTTTCAATAAAAGTGAAATTGAACATTTTAAACACGTACCCATCCGCAAATAAACCTTTACCCATAGGTTTTTCACCGTTCTCAATCCATTGATGGGAATGGTTTGGGCTGATTTGGTCATTAAGGTCATCAATTGCTTGAATTTCATAATCGGGTCGAAACAAAAATTTGGGGTTTTTGCTTAAATACGAACAAATTTGATTCGAAGTTGTCATTCCTAGATGAAATACATGCCCCAGAACCTAATTTTAACTTCAATTTCTAGAAATTTAACTATTTTACAAGTCAATTTGACATTTTTCAGTTGGTCGGGTCTGCCGGGTCGGGCCGATCCGACCCGGCTATTACTCTTCTACCCCAGAGATTCATCTTTGCGTAGGAACAAGGAAAAAAGGGGAGACGCCGATTTCATACCCAAAAATGCACACATCGGAGCGCCGAAGGAAAGCGCCGGAAATGCCCAGCTCTGTCCAACTTCCGGCGTACCCATACGCATGTGGGTGCACATGCGAGGGTGTCCACAGAGGGTCCGGGAGCGCGCCTAAATTTCCGTTTGGTTTTGGAGAATCAAAAACGGTTTTAGATGGAAAACAGAAGATGATTCTCATTCGGTTAAAGAGGAAACATAACAACTTCTAGAGAGGGAGAGAAGTGTGCGAAAATCCTCCCAAGAAGCTGGTTCGTCCGCCATTGAAGCTGCTGGAGGCCAGATCTTCGAGCTCATTTTTCGGCCAATCCAGACGTTATCAAGCTCCCTAGCCACCTCTCCAGGCCTCGTGACTCTCTAGAGATCATCCTCAACCCGATGATACTGAGTTTTGTGGCCGTAAAAGGTAACTGCCATTTCTGACCTTGAGTTCGAGCTTCCATGGAGAACCTGGATTTGAATTGTATTTCTTCACGATTTCTAGTCTAGATTAGTCTCGTACTATGACTGATCGCGTCTGTCTATGTTTTTCGCATTTTCATCACATATTCACTATGAGTCGAACCTCCGAACTTCATACATGTCGTGAGCTACCAAGCTCGCTTGCGACGTCCTCGACTTCTGCATTCGGTTAGGTAAGTATCATGGACTCTCATTGATGATATCTGAATGTCTGGATTGCTCGGTTAACGCTTGAATCACTAAATTCGATTTTTCGCTGGAAGAAGCTTATGGTCGATATTGGCTAAGCTAGATTCTAGGCTAGTTTAAGTGCAAAATGGAAATATGTTTCTCATTAGATCGAGAGGAAACATGTAGCATGGAAATCGGGGCAAAATGGACAACGTTTAGGCAAGTTTTGGACGTTCCAGCAAGGCGCCGGCTCGTCTTCAACCTCGGTCAGGTTGACTGGACGTTCCAGCAAGGCGCCGGCGAGGTCCGTCGGCGCCGATCGTCTTCAACCTTGGTTAGGTTGACTGGTCAACCTTTGTTGACAAGTCAACGCTGACGTGGCGCCACGTCAGCCCGAACGGGATTAATCGGTTTTATCCAATTTGTAAAAAAAACAAAAAACAAACTCGATCCGGCAATGGATATGGGTGCCACGTGTCAAGATCTGAGCATTTTTTGAAATAAAAATTGATTTTTCAAAATATTCTGAATTTCGAAAATTAAAAAAAATATTTTGTGATCGTGCGGCTCAGGTTCAGCGACACGTCACCATCCTGATAGTCCATTCAAATTTTTGAAAAATAAAAATTCATTTTCAGAAATAAAAAAATAGCCAGATCGGACGGCCGTGGATTAGCTACGTCGCCTAATCGTTGCCGTTGGTCTTAGCGTCTGATTGGAGAGCCGTGGACTGGCCACGTGGCTCATCCTGGGCCATAGGATTAGAAAATAGAATTAAAAATTCAGAAAAATCAAATAAAATTCAAATTTTTTGAAAAAAATATAGAAAATGCCGTATAGTGTCGTAGGCTTAGATCGGTTCGGGACCCGTAGGGTCTAGATCGGGCACCCGCGAGGCGTGGGTCGGGTCTAGTCATGGCCACGGGCTGGAACCAGCAGGTTCCGGTTCATGAACCGGCGGTTCTGGTTCGTGGCCAAGGGGGAACCGGAACCGGACCATTAAGGGGTTGTTTCGATTTCGATTTTGAACCGACAGTTCCAGGCCGGTTCCGATTTCGCGGTCTAGGGCATAGGTTCGGCTCACGGGTGGGTCTCGCGGCACGGGGTGACGAGGCTGTGGGTTCAAGGGCTCGGGTTCCGCGGCTGGACAACGAGCGGCGTGGAACTTGGCCGCTCGAGTTGAGGGCGGCGGGCTGGTGGATGGAGCGACGATGAGGAGTGGTGGTGGCTGGTGGCGTCGGGCCCAGGGAACCGAGAGGGAGAGGTGGAGGGGCTCAGGTTGCTCGCGGGTTCTGCGAGGATAGCGGCAACGCGGCTGCTTGATGGCGATAGGGTGGACTACGGACAGAGGTGGCTGGCTGGGGCGGCAAGCGGCAATGGGTGAGGGTGGTGGCTGGTGGTGCTCGCACCGTCGCACAGGTGAGGGAGGGAGAAGATAAGAAGAAGCAGTCGGGGGGAGGGAAACGTGAAAGGGGAGAGAGGAGAGAGAGAGAGAAAGAGAGAGAGATATAGTGATGTGAGAGAGTGGGTGGTGATGTAAGGGGGTGAGTAACAACTGACAAGGAAAGGAAAGGAAAGGAAAGGCTTTCCACTTTCTTTTTTTTTGGAACGGCTAATTTGCCGCTTCAACTTTTGCTGGACCCGTAACCGGCCCTTATGGCACGAGCCAATTCCGATTTGGAACCAGCGAGCCCGGTCAACGGGCCAGTTACCGGTTTGACCCGCGCCGATTCAGGGCCCAAATCGGCCATGGCCACCTCTAGTCAGGTCAACCCGACCCGGTTCGAAAAATAATAAAAAAATATTAAAATAAATAAAAAAATAAAAATGATTTTAAAAATAAAAAAATGGAAAATTCATTAAAAAAAATCTACAAAAATTGGAAAAAATTCTAAAAAATTTCAAAAATTCAGAAAAATCTCAAAAATTAGGAAATGGACCATTTCAACTGGCCAATCCTATTTTTGATGATTTTGCCCTATCTTTCTTCCAAAATGAAGAATTTTGCCCCTTGTGGGCAAATTGTCTAGGAAAATTCTCAAAAATTTTCAAAAATCACAGAAAATGAAAAATGGTCAAACTTGACTGGCCAAACCCATATTTCATGATTTCAACTCCCGATTCTTCCTGAAATGATGATTTTGCCCCTCATGGGCAAATCGTTCCAAAAAATCCAGAAAAATTCCAGAAAATCTCAAAAAATGGGAAATGGGCACATTCAATTGCCAACCCTATTTCTGATGATTTTGGTTTCAAATATTTTTCAAAAATGACAATTTTACCCCTTTGCGCAAATTGTCTCTAATTTTTTTTCAAAATAACGATTTTGCCCCTGTTGGCAAATTGCCTCCAAATCTTCCCAAACTCCTGTCGAACTCATAAAAACCCCTTCTCTAAGCCAATAGGGCTTTACTAGAGATGCCATGCATTGATTTGATGCGTTTTATCCGCATGTTCATGGTTCCTTGATTTGCGCACCTATTTTTACTATTTGTGATTGATAGGTTAAATATTCTCATCTGCATAAGCTCCTAGATTCTAGAGCTTTCCTCACCCCGATTCATCTGCATGAAATCTTAGTTAGAAAAATCATTTAACTTAGGTACCGAAAGGGCGTCAATGGCAACATTGGCATAACTAAGTCCCCGATCCCAAATCTCTAGTTCCGTTAGAGTCGTACGGCTTCTCCCACCGTCTGACGAGGTTTCCGATCTACCTTCCTCAAAGATCAGTGGCAACTCCGAAAGCATGTACACCTATGCACATGTCACTCGACCGCACCTAAGGTCGAATTCGATTCTTGAATCTCGCCGTAGCTCGAAGCGAGGACTTGGGAGAGTCTAAGCCAATCTATGGATCGCATCGGATCCCTAGACTTCAGTAATCACCCCTAAACTCCATCTCCTCTTCGAGGTGGGTTGCGACAGTAATTCAAGTACATGACTTCTGTTCTTTCATGCACAGCTTTCTTATTTGCTTTTCAAGGGCTTGCTAGTTTCCTTTGGGTGTGCTTTCAATGTTCTAATGCAAGTTCATGGCTTTTGTTCTTTCATTTGGGAGGGAAAGGGACAAAATGAAATTTTACGGTTTATTACCGGTTTTCGGTTCCTGAGATAGTCAGTCCAGTCCCCGGTCCCAGGAATTGTGAACCGGGACCACCGGTTCGGTTCCCGGTTCTTGAGGGGAACCGGACCGGACCGGGAACTGCTCACCCCCAGCTTTTATCTTTACTACTTGTTTCTTTTTTAACAAAATAATATAATTTCTTTGTAGACCTATCTAGGCACTTCTTCTTTGAGAGAGAAGTCCTTCCCTCAATATGATCGACTAGCAAACATATTTGGAAAAGATCGTGCCAAAGGAAATCTCAGTGAAGACCCTTCAGAAGCTCATGCAGCTGTAGATCATGAAGGAGGTGAGAATCATGATGATGAGACAACTAATGGTGCAAGTCAAAACTTACCGCCACTATCATATTCTCAAACACAAAATAATTCTGATCCTTCAAGAAGAAAAAAGGCAAAAGCAAGTGATAATTGGACTGCTGGGTTAGTAGATTGCAGGCACTTTTGGCTTTTTCTTGGAAAAAACTAATGAGAGGATGGAGATGATTGCTAGCCACATTGGACATGCTAAATATTTGGACAATGATAAGAGAAGAATCAATGAGAAGCTTCTTCAAATGTCTCTCAATACTATGATAGAATAAAAGTATGCAGAAAAATCGTGAAGGATCTTGGGAACATTCATCTATTTCTTGGATTTCAAGGAGAAGACATGAAGTTATTTGTGGAACAGCTTCTCCAAGTGATAATAAATGGGAAAGATTGATGATTCGTATTCTGAATGTGCTATTTATTGTGAAGTTTGGAGCTTGGTTTATAGTTTTTGTGGTTTCAGCGAGTTAGGCAGGGTTGAAGCAATGAGTCACAGTACATTTGCGTGAGTTGGAAAGGGAAAGTTGTCCCTTTTGTCTATAAGTTATTGGTCTGCTGCCCTTGTTGTTTTATGAAAATGTACAACGTCGAACAATATTCATTTCGTTATTTATTGGAATTATATATTTTCTGAATGTGCTATTTCTTGTGAAGACTGCAGCATTATTCGTAGTTGTTGTGGTATTTGAAGAATTAAGCAATGTTGCTATTTCTTGGAATCATAAGATCGACATTATTTCATGGGCACTACGTAGGAGCATATATGCCTCTTACATTGATATCCAATTTCTACCAAATAATGGATATGACAAGATATAAAAATGTCCGACTTTAAATCCGCAGTTCACCAAACAGTAGATAGGTTATGACAAAATCTCAAAATTTCTTATTTTATCATATCTAGTCCTATCCTAAATAGAAATCTGGACGACCAAACGTAGCCTAAGGATTTACCGTGGATATTGGTCCTCCCATATTCAATTTTTTTTTTTTTTTTTTTGTGGATAACAGATAAATTTACTCCTAATAAATTCCTTCCCAATTTCCCACTCAATTAGCGGAAGTTTTGAGAGTTCATGTCGGGCAGCACTTTTGCTCCATAACAGTATGATGCTTTTGAACTTGTGATCACATATTAGAGTTGTATATAGGTGTCTCTTGATCAGATCAAGACAAAAGCGGTTGTTAAACAATAATACGGGACATTTTCTACGGAATATTGTATTCACGATGAGTCGTCAATAACATGAATTTTGAGCCACGTGATACTTTTAAAGGTAAACTTGTGTTCCTTAAAGCTTGTATTAACCAAGTGGCAAAGAGTCGAAAGATCCAACAACTTCCACATGTGCTTCTTGTGGCCATTTCACAAGGAGAGTCTCCTCATATTGCTTAACTTTTGAAGAACCATGTGATTCGTAGAGAGGAAGCATGCTTGTTAAAGTGAAAATTGTTTATAATCGGGCTTCGAGTTTCTTTAGCTCATCATCAGATTGTGGACTAGTTTGAGATTTTGGGTATCGTGAAAATCCTCTATGTTTGAGATTTATTTGACGTAGTGTCCAAGATACATATCCACCTAAAGTAATGTTGCTCTTTTTGAAATAACACAAGGTTGTACTGGCGATTTATTAAAGCATAAACGCAACTTATTGAGATAATGATTTTGGCATGTGCTGAGATAATGCGTTCTCTGTTTTACGTTAGAATGAATTAATGCGAAACTAATTCTAGATTATACAACTAGATTCGAATCTTGAAACTTCATGGACGTCCAGTCATTGAAAGATCCAATTATTTCATTTCGTCCCTCAGATTTTTAAAGGCATGGACTAGGACCGACAATCTCTTTGGCACGAATTTGCTTCGTCTATGGAAATGGACATTAATAAACTAGAAAACACTATAAATGCGAATTAAAATCAATTCCTTAGCATGTTCAACAAATGAACAATTGGGATCTACTTCAATAAACAGGAACTTGACATGCAACAGGAAGAGAAAACAAATCCCTCCTCCGCAAACGAACCTACATAAATGCTGAACCCCATTTCGTCTCTAGGGTTCCACAGTCGCCGAAGCAGACGACGCTTGTTTTTGCGACTTGAACTTGCTTTCCGTCTTGAAATTGAATCGTGACAGCGAAGTCGAAGGCCGATCTGTTGAGCCAGTTGAAGGACAAGAAAGAAAACTCTGTTTTCTCTCTTCATGTATAAATCAAATAATTAGCCTCGCTCTTCCCCCATTATTTGGCCTTCATGGTGTCCGCGTCCTCCGCGCTTTTCTGCTCTCTCTCCAGCCTCGAGTTCCCAAGAGTGCTCCGCTCGTCGAGCCAGCCGATAATGTCGGCAAACACGATGTCTATGTTGCTGGGCGGCTCTCCGTAGAGCAGACCGTGCCACATGCCGGGGTACAGCTTGAACGTCTTGTCCGCGCTCGAAGCCACCTCGTGGAGGAGTTGGCTCACCGCCTTGTCCGTCACTCTGTCCTCTCCTCCATGCAGGATCAGGAATGGCAATGAAACCTGTTAAGATTCATCAAAAGGAACCGGTGACTAAAATGTTTTATCTAATCATAAATCCAGTGAGTACATGATGAAGTTGGAGAGAATAGTGTACCTCGTCGAGTCTCTTCTCTAAGTCCATGCTGACCGTCAGCAGTTCGTGGCCAGTTCTCAGGCGAGGTCGTCCCTTATAGCAATACGGGTTTGCTCTTATCTGTGAATTTAAAATTTGCCAAAAAGAATATTAATATCACTTTATAATATCTGTGGATTTTTTTCTGGAAAAAGAAATTGGAGAGATGATATATACCTGTTCCCTGATGTCGGGCTCTTTGAATGCGAGGTCGATTATGTCATCGGTCGGGATTATTTTCCAAGTTGGAATGACTCTGCACAGTTGGGTTAGGACTGTGATCACCAGGGGATGAGGTCTCACGTCCTCTGCAATCTGAAACCCAAAAATAAATAAATGAATTTCTCAATATCTATATGTGCGTTAAATTTTCAAATAAATAGATAGTTGAAGGTAAGAAGACAACCCAACTAAGAAGATGATTTCTTATGTAATGCAAAGTCTACTTGATCTCCTTCTAGATCCATAGTTTCCGGATGCCTTCAAATCTTCCAAGTTCTATTAATTTATAGGGATTTAACCTAATTGAGCAGGCCAATCAACTATCCCATTATCTTGTCCCAGGAGTTGATTTTTTCTCGGTATGGAAGCTTCAAGACTATAAGGAAAAACCAAATGTTGAACTCTTTCTGATGTAGCAACATGTAGCCCTAGCCTAAGCCCTGAAAAAGACATTTCACCGACACAAAGCTGGAACCTAATCTGGTTCGTTCTGGCTTAACGTGCCTAATAAGCACAATTTATCATCTTATGAACTCCTTGAGTTTGTTAACAAAGAAAAGGACCGTCTATGAACCGGTCAACCGACCAACAAAGCCCAGACAGAAAATATTCATTTTCTTTTGTCAGCAGTTCTGTTTTTTCTTTTGTTACGACTGGAGTTCTACAGAAATACGAAAATTTTCATAATTCATAATTGCCATTGTCTGAATTGGAACAGTAAAAGAGACTGAAGAAAAGTCAAAAAATGAGAAGAGAAACAGCAGATGTCTTGGATCCACCTTAGACCCGCCATGGTTTTTTCTACAAAAGAACCGAGGACACGACAAGAAAACAGGTAAAAAAAGATGATGGAAAATGAAAATTTTGAAACAAAAAAGCAGAAAAATCAGAGACACGCACACCTTACACATGGGGGCGACCAAGACAGCACCGTCCCAGAAATCTGGCTTCTTCCTGTGTAAAAGGAGGGCCATCGCTCCTCCCATCGACTCTCCCATCAAATATCTCATCTTCCCCTTATTCTCTCTCTTCTCTACAAACATTAGCAAGATCAAAAAAGTCAACCCCAGAATAGTCAAAGAATGAATGAATGAATCATGAAACTTCCTTTAACGAGAGAGGAAGGAAGAGGGGAGACAGAAACTAACCACAGATGCTGGTGAAGTGATTGGAGCAGTCGTCCACCACGTCGTCGAAGCTGTTGATGAGCCCCTGCATCCCGGCCGACTTCCCGTGGCCTTCGTAGTCGGTCCCGTACACCGCGAAGCCCGCCTTCGCTAGCCGGATTGCCGTGCCTGAATATCGATCGATTCATTTAGTTGTCTGATTCAATCTACCAGTCAGCCAGATACAAGCTGAAAAATAGGAAAATATGCTCACTGTTCATGGTGATGCTGCACTCCATGGCATAACCGTGACAGATGAAGATCAAAGCTTTCGCTTCCCCGCTGGGAACCCATCTGCAGGTGAAAAGCTTCAACCCTCTAGAATTCAGCACATATTCCTCTTCATAGCTTACGTCTGCGATTTGATTCGCCTGAATTCAGATGAAAACTAACGTAAGAAAACAGAAGATCCAAAGCATCAGATGAAGGATGAGAATCGAGGGTCATCAATAAAGGAGGAAAGCGATCTCACCATGCGCTCGAGTAACCCCAGGAACTCTGAGAAATTATTAAATCTGAGGGGTGGAAAGGATGATTCGGATAGGATATAACAGAAAGGAGAGGAAATAGGAAGGTCAGGGTAGACAACAATATATGAAGATCCGAATGAGAAATCTACGCAAGACAGAAGAGAACACTTTGCATGGGAGACTATCTTCACGCTTCTCCTTTATATATGCGTCCTAATACTTATTAGGTATGCCCTACCCCAAAATAAATTGAAAAGGAAAATTAAAAAAAAAACAACAACTAATTATTTAAATTAAGTGGGGCCCAGTTGTTTATTATTAGCACTCTATTTTCCAACTTGGACGACAAGAAGTGGTCTTTGAATTAGCATGACAGGATAAGGTAAAGATTTCTCATGAAGCATAAAGAATAAACCCTAAAGAAGAATAGATACTTAAAGGGAATGGAGAGGAGAAAAAGATCATGCGAAGGGGTTGGATGCTCAAGAATCCCAAGATTTTTAGCTGTGATTTTGGCGTTTTTTCTTGATTTGCTAGGTGATACACACGCTACACGCATGTTACAAGAGGAAAAAAAAAGAGGAATTTGTTCGAGGCGAGCAAATTTTTTTGATTAAAAAAAAAAAGAAAATAGGGAGAGTAATCTCAAACTTAGCGGTAAATTTAAACCTTAAGCTAACATTTCACTTAAAAAGAAAATAAATTATTTGCGCAGAAGAACATCTCTAATTTCGAGAATATTGAATCCTATTTTTATGTGCCGGACTAGATATAAATGTTTGAATTTAGGGTGGGAATAGGCAAGATCGTTTTTGGACTTGTAAGTAATCCCATATGACAAAAAAAACAAAAAAGTAATCCCATAAGACTACAAGATTTCATTTTTATTGCATTTTGTATTGGCTTTCCCATGAGATCATTGCCCGTCTTGGGGTATATTACTGGAATTATTTGCAATTGGGTCAACGGGTTGAAATTGTCCACATTGGCGCCCTCGGGTTTCGGGGCACTCGTGCTCTTCGTGGGTCCTCAAGTTGCCAACACATTTAATGAGTTCAAAATTGCCGGATCCAATCTCCACCAAAGCCGACCAAAAATAATAATAATCTCTACCAAAGGAAGACCACCAAGTCTCGATTAAATAAAGAAAGATGATCCAAAAAATCAGTCGACACTCCATCGTATCAGCCATAACTTTACAATAGGGATGTCAATTCAGTCATATCATTTTCAATCTTTCAGTATAGTCCTAAACTTTCGTACAAAATTCAAATATAATTGTTCCGATCAATTTTCTCTGGACGGTCCGGACTAAATCGCCATTTCAGCTATTTCCCGCGAAAATCAACTTGAATGACTACATTGAAATTTCGCTCCGAGGTGAGGGACTAAATTGAGAAGATTGAAAAGTTTATGACAATATTGGCATTTGTACAAGAGGTTTAGGGCCTGCATGGCAATGATTCTGATCAGAAAAAGTGATTCTAATTAGAATTGATTTTTTCTAATTCTGTTCCTGGATGAGTTTTAGAGAATCAAAACGTGTTTGGTAACTGCACAAAATTTTTGTTCCTGAAACAGAAACGCGTTTGGCAACAACACAAATTTTTTGTTCCCGAGAATAAATTCTCCTCCCAATTTTTGTCATTTAATCCAAATAATTGCATAGTTACTTTGTGAAATTTCATCATGCATTTCGAATTAATTGGAGATTAATTCATTGATTCTCTTATATAACATATTGCATATTGCATATAATATTTTTTTTCGTGCTATTCCGTCTAATTGTTATGTCATAACGAGTCATTTTAAGCTTAAAAAATGAGAGACCATGTTGATTAGTGTGTGATTTAAGATTAGCTAGGGCCCTTCCAGGCCTAAACAAATCCCAACGAGGGAATATCGAATTAGATCTTAGTGTGATCGGTGGCATATGTATGTGTACATGCAAATGGAGTCGCCACCAATCTTTGAGGACGGTAGACCGGAAACCTCATTGAGCGATATGGAGAAACCGTTCAATTCTACGCAACCAGAGAAATCTAGGGTCCCGGGACTTGGCTACGTTGGTGTTTCCATCGACGCCCTTTCGGCACCGAAGTTGATTATTTTCTAAGCGTGTTTCATACAAATTTTCAATTCATTTTTAAACCTATGAAGTAAGCCGATGCTAAGTGTTCACGCAGGTTATTTTTGTCCTTTTTCAAATTTTCTAAAACTAGACTAAGTCTAATAAAGTACCTAGACCTAGGCAAATCATAACCAATGAAATCAAGTGTGCAATCAAGGAATCATGCCATTGATAAATTGCATCATAAAACTCTAATGAAGCCCTAAGGGCTTAGAGAAATGTGGTTCAGGTTTAATTTCAAAGGTGTTTACGATTTTTCTAAAAAAGAATAAAATCTATGAAATTTAGGGAATCTAGGCCCAAATTTATGAAAATGAGGTCAAACCAGCCTAATATAGGCTTCTTCTATTTTTAGGGATTTTTCGAAATTTTTCTGATTTTTTAGAATTTTTTCCAATTTTTTTCGTATTTTTTTATCTTATATATATTTCTTTGAAAAAGAGACAATTTTGTGATTCTTAAAAGTGATTCTTTTTTTCAAAATCATTTTTTTTTGTTCTTGTTTTTGTTCCAAAATTGTTTCCGAGAACAGAATCAGAATCAGAATCATTTACGTTACCCAATACGATTCTCATCCTTTTTTGTTCTGAGAAACATAATCAAAGAATTAGAATCGTTGCCATTCAGGTCTTTAGAGACTGATTGGGTGAATTTCTCCTGTTTCATTATTTGCACTTCTATAATCATGGATTTTCTCGTTAACAGCTGTTTCTTAAATCATTTGTTATGCAACTTGATGAAAAGATCTGCACTTAGGTAATGCATTGTTCCGCTCATCATCACGTGTAACTCGGCATGCTTGGCAAAGTTGCAACCCAGTTGATAGAGTTAGCAATTGCGCAATTAATGGTGATCCTCTTTTTTTCTTCTGCTTTTTTTCCATGTTTTCTTTGGTCATCTATCACGTGCTGGGGAAACACGCACGTGGGCCCCGCTGAACAGCCCTACACTACATGTATTGTAGACCTTATGAGCTCGGGTCAAACGCGCAAGTCGGCGTGGGTGGACGGCAGCTTTGACTTGGCACGCGCTCCTCTCCTTTACACGGGAGGGGAAAATGACCCGACCTGAACCAAAAAAGAAGATAGAAGTTTAGCAACAACATTGTGATTTCTAGATTGATCTTGCTTAGAGCATACTTGAAAGAGTGAACAGTTATCGGGCTCATCCTTATCCCACCTTCATCTATCTCTCTCTCTCTCTCTCTCTCAAGCATGCACCGGTGGCGTGGATGTGATCGTGATGGAGACGCGGTGCGAGCGCGAGCAGTAATAGACATGGTGCGGGGATACGGGAAAGCAGCGGTGCACAAGATTGCCCAAGTTGCATAAGTTGAGCTGCGCAAGAGCTGGTCCGGACACCACCCAACTACTGAAAGAATAAAGCTTTACATAAAGAGCAGTAACTCATATGGTGTTATCTATATTGCCGTCGGTTTGTCAACTTACGTAATACAAATACTGATATAGTTTAATTCAATTAAAACTTCAACAAAACGAAAATGGAAAAAAATTAAAAAGAAGTAAAGAAAATGTCAAGCCCGTTGCACGATATCTTAATTTGGTAGAAATTTGGGTTTAGCAGTTAGGTGGTGTTGAAACCAGCTTCGGGCATGCTGAATAGTACATCAACCTAGGCGATCTTAGGGGCGCACTCCCCACTTCGATCTAATGCATTTAGGATTGTACATTTGGAGTGCTCCAAAGGACCCTTTAACCATACAAAAATGTTAATAGCATCAAAATCTGGCAATGCTTGTCTGGTGATCCATGTCACATGTCCGGGCATCGACTTTTCCCCGTCTCGGCTCGTCTCGTCTGTCTCAATCCTCTTGAGGCAAAGACCCACACATAAAACGCTATACATACGACAAAGCCCACATTCAACTAGAGACACTACAAGGGTTGGGACTCGTCCCACCTCCCACGTACCATTACATTGGAGCTTAGCACATTAAATTTGATTGACATGGTTGGCTTGGACCGTCTTGTGTTTTGTTCCTCCTGATAGAAATGACCATTCGGCCAGCATTTCCACGCATGTGGAGGCTCAAAAGTGGCGAGAGAGCCCCTTTGGCTTTTGCTTCGTCACTGTGCTGGAGAGCATTCATGTTACCACAAACACTCCATGAGTGTTTGTCATTTGAGCCAAAGGGATTGTGTTGGTGATTCTGTTTGCAAACTGTTATTGATGCTCTTTCTAGCCCAAATAACATGTCTCAATCATTTGAATGATTCTCCGCTTGTTTTAGTTCCCGAGTGTCGCGGAGCCGAGACCATTCGACGAGATGGATCGATGTGTTATTGACGTTCTGGACAGTATTATATTTGCCCATCTGTGATTCTTCATGTGTGAAAATCTGGGTTTATTACGTCTGGACAAGTTGCATTCATTAGCTATTACTGTTGGATCAGGATTATTTGTTCCAGTAGCTTGTCCTTGGCTTGTACAACTATCACATGTTGCTTATATAGCTCGCGATGGATACTACTACACTACATAAGGGCTTATGGTGGGTATTGGTCCTCCCACATTCCATTTTTTTTTTTTTTTTTTTGTAAATTCCGAGCCACGTGATACTTTTAGAGGTAAACCCGTGTTCCTCAAATCTTGTATTAGCCATGCTTCTTGTGGCTATTTCACAATGAGAGCATTGGACTCTCTTCATATTGCTGAACTTTAGAAGAACTGTTTTATTCGTAGAGAAGAATCATGTCTGTTAAATTGATCGTACCAAATTATTTATACTCGGGTCTCGAGTTTCCTTAGCTCAATATCATCAAATTGTGGACAAGTTTGGACTTTTGGATATGGTGAAAACTTTCTATGTCGAGATTTATTGGACGGAGTGTCCAAGATACATATCCACCTAAAGTAATGTTACTGTTTTTGAAATAACACAAGATTTTAACCGCGATTTATCAAAGCATAAAAGCGGCATAGTGAGATAATGATTTTGGCATGTGCTGAGATATTTTTTTCTTTGTTTTATGTCAGAATGAATTATCTCGAAATTACTTTCCGTTTATACTGACTACACTCTAATCTCGAAGATTCGTGGGCATCCAATTTTTCAAAGATCGCTTATTTTTTTATCCCAAAAAAAAAAAAAAGATGGCTTATTTCAGGTCGTCCTCAATTTTTTTCATTTCCGTTACTATTGGGCCACAAGGCCCACATGTAAGTCATTTCGGTTAATCTTGGGTCGGATTATTTGGGCCATTAATTGGGTCGGGTTTAACTCGGTCCATACGAAGGGGCAATAGAAAAGAAAACCCTCCTCCGCGAACGAACCTCTATAAATGCTTAACCCCATTTCGTCCCTAGGGTTTCACAGTCGCCGAAGCAGAGCAGTCACCGAGCCGCGAGAGGACCTCCGATCACAGCAATGGGTGAGAGAGACGACGCTCGTTTCGCCACTCCTTCTGTCAATTTCATGGATATCTTGCATGCCTATCTTGATTTTTGCGTCTTGAACTTGCCTTTCGATTGACTCGTGACAGCGAGGATTAAGGTGCACGAGTTGAGGCAGAAGGCGAAGGTGGATCTGCTGAGCCAGTTGAAGGACCTCAAGGCCGAGCTCGCCCTCCTCCGCGTCGCCAAGGTCACCGGTGGTGCGCCGAACAAGCTCTCCAAGATGTATGTATCTGTTCTCACTTGATTTTTTCCGATATTGAAGGTCTTAACTTAGTGCCTTATATTTCTGGTAGATGGTAATGTTAGGTTTGGGATGCTTATAAGCTTTGGTTGTGCTGGTTGAATTGGGCTTTCGGTTGTCCTTGAATTTCGCGTTTGAGGAAGTCAGTCAAAGCATGCTGTCTTGTTGCTGTTCCTATGAAGGATGATTAATGTATGGGTGATGAGTACTCTGGTAATTGGTGGCGGAAGTAGCTTTGAGTTCTGTACTGGATATCAGTCGGGTTGTATTTTTCAAGGCATTGGAAAATCGAAAAGGCTCGATTTGTTGATGTATCTCAAGTATATAAAATGCAAAGAGTGGTCTTTTGCAAATTACCTACCAAAACTTCAAAGTGCAGTTATGGTTAGCTTAATGGGTATATTACAACGGTGGTCATGTTTTCCCAATTGGACATAGGGAGATTAGTGCTTTGGTTTAATTAGTTTTTGATATTCAATTGCTGCAGAAAGGTGGTGAGGCTGTCGATTGCGCAAGTCTTGACTGTGATTTCACAGAAACAAAAGGCTGCTTTGAGGGAGGCTTATAAGAAGAAGAAGTACTTGCCCCTTGATCTCCGTCCCAAGAAGACCAGAGCTATTCGGAGAAGGCTAACAAAATACCAGGTAGTGATTTGCTCCTTATTTCCAAGTCTTATGTCTCATTGTTAAAAGCATCTTCCTTCTGGAATTGCTCGCAAACTTAAAAAGATATTTCGTGTGGATATTCTAAAAATGGCCAGTATTGGTTTTTCTGGATGGTCCTTTGCTTGCACAAGGTTGTGAACAGAAGCAGGGCATTGCTTGGTAGCGATATTATTTTGGGATGAGTGAAAATTTCAGAAGGGTTAAGTTGTAGTAATTAGTTTTTGTGAACCGTCTGGCTCCTGCTGGACCGTATGCTGTTGCACAATGCATGATTTTTCTCTTTATGATGTTGTTCTCAGTGGACTAGTGACTGAATTATCGCTATCTGCCTTCATGCCCTTCATTTTTTCTTTTGTTTAGATTTTAGACTTTGCATGCTTCACACGTCCCATTTGTATCTAGATTGTATAGTGTCTTTGCTTCTAAAGACTAGTCTAAACTCGAATGAAATCATTTGTGCTGGTCTTTTTCCCCTAGTTGTCTTTGTCATTCATCATTTGCCTGAATGGGCACGGACACATTTTATATCTCCAAACCATTGGTTCTTAGACTGAGCTTCCATTTCTTGCTTCTGCTCAGGCATCTTTGAAGACAGAGCGCGAGAAGAAGAAAGAGATGTACTTCCCTGTGAGGAAGTATGCCATTAAGGCGTAGTAGGGTTACCGCTCATGTTGTATCGGAGCTTTGCCTTTTTATGAATCTCTCTTGGTTGGTCAAATTTTCGGGTTATCTTGAACCGCATCATAGTTGGGCGATGAAAAATTTAGCTTTTGGCGCTTTAATTGTTTCCCCCATTGAGAACAATTGTCAGGTTCTTTTCGACTTTATAATTATAACTAGGGTTGAATCCTCAACAAGTGAATGATCATGATGTGAGAACCCCTGCTTGTGTGTGTCTCTGTGGGTTTGTGTTTTTTGTAACAAATTTATCTGATGGTTTATCTATCTCACATCTAGTCTTACACAACACATGGAACACTTGTCCATGATAGAAAATGTCCTAATTGTTAGAGTTGGTGTGTCGCTTGTGAGTTCAGTGCGACACAGCTCATGGGCTGCGAATTCTGAGGCTTTTGCTACTAAGGTTTGTGTTTTGGCGCTTTTCTTGCGAAATAGAAGCAATGTTTGTTAGGCGTGTTATACCCAGTGTATTGCTTTTTTCAGTGAAATACGGCTTTGTAATCATTAGCTGGTGTGTTCTGACAAAAAAAAAAACTTTAGCTGGTGCTCTTAAATGTGAATACAGCTTTGCGATCATTAGTTGGAACTCTAATTGGAACCAAAGCAGCAAATACTAAAGGCATTCTTCGTTCTTCCCTGCAAGTTAAAATTGATTCCATGCGATGTGTCAATGAGTGAAAATTGAGGCCCCAACCTCAAGTGAACCATCATCCTGATCCTTCAAACATTCACCATTTTGTACTCTCCATATATGATCCTAAGTTTGACTGCTCTTTGCTACGACGCCCCGTTAGTTGCGTCTTTCTGTGCCAACATTTCAGTTCAACCGTGGGGTTTTTGCTGCTCACCCGAAACATTCGTGAACTGTGGAAGGAGTGGGAGCTGCGGTTGCTCATCCTCCTCGTCTTGTTCCTCCAGCAGAGTCCAGCTGACCCTTGCGAGCCTGGGCAGCAAGAGGAAATCCATCTACAGGAACTGGATCCAATTTGTAGTCTGGACGACGTACCTATTGGCCGACTCCGTTGCAATCCTCACGCTCGGCGTCCTCTCGAACCGCCTGGCCCACATCAAGGGAAATGAAGGGGATGTTGGATCCGAAGAGCCAGATTACAGCATTCTGGGCACCGTTTCTTCCGTTTCTTCTCCTCCACTTGGGCGGGCTGGACACAATCACCGCATTTGCCCTGGCGGACAACGAGCTATGGCTGAGGCAGTTGGCGCGGCTTTGCGTCCAGGTAGGACTAGCGTCTTACATATACTTCATGGCCTTGTCAGGGTCTCCACTGTCCATATTAGCGGAGGGTATGATCTGATCCTGGTTGGGTTCATCAAATATGCAGAGAGGGCATTGTGCATGTACTTGGCGAGCAACCGTCGACTTCGAGATTCGATGCAACCGGATCCTAGTTTAGGTCATATATACTCCAGGAAAATGGAGCAGTACCTTCTAAAGAAAGAGCAGGGATACCTGGTCGAAACTATCGAGGTCACAGAGATTTGGGCTCCGGGGGATCTCTCGGTGAATAGCCGTCAAGCCTACGACGAAGAAAAAGCCACGACTCAGGTCAAGGCCTATGAGTTGTTCAAGATCTTCAAGCTTCTCTTCGTGGGCCTGATCCTCAACTCTGGCGACCTGGAAGACAGTAAGCTGTAAGCGCATCTTCATAGTGCTTTTAAGATCGTGGAGATGGAGCTCGGATTCATGTATGATCTGCTTTACACCAAGGTGCCGTTGCTGAACTGGGCTTCGAGCGTCACTCGTTGGGTCATCAATCCCTCGGTGCCGGGTGCCGTGTTGGTATTACTCTCCTTAGACTGCGTTTGGTCGTCAGGATATAAGCTAGAATAGGATATATTTTATCCTATCATGTGTTTGGTAGCTGTCCAAGATAGGATAAAAGGAGACATGATGGGGATATAGCCTTGATAAAAATGTTTTAGGGGAGGGAGTGGAATAGACCAGGATAGGATTTCTCAAGAGAGCAAACACAAGGAAAACCATATTTTTCCCACAACCACCATCTCTCCTCCGCGATAGGACGCCTTTTCGCCGCGCTAGGCCACCTCTTTGGCAGGTGACCTCCTCTCCGGCGGCGGCAACCGTCGCGTGTGGGCCCCTCTTAGGTGGCGCCAAGGTGGAGTCTACGGCCGCAAAGTCAGGTATCTCCACGGCCTCGCTCTTTAATCGATTGTTTAGTCTTGTTTTTTAATCGCTTGAACATTTCCAATATTCGAAAGTGGTCTCGATATGTTATGAAGAACTCGAGGCTGATCATCAACTTTCAAAGTAGCTCTCTTCGACGACATGCATGAGTGCATCTTCAACTTGTGAAAAGAGGCCGAATAATTAGATTGTTCAGCACTTTGTTTACTCACTCGAGAATACAACGAGTAAGGCCAGCGAGTCATTCTCAAAGGCTTCGACTCCAAATCAAGACCCCCAATTTTACGGGGTCTGCTCTGTCAATATCGTGCCCGAATCCAAATGGCACAAATCTCTGCTCACTAATAATTGAGTCATCAAAACTCATCACTGAATAATTTTTAAACCATATGATGTTTTAACAAAATAGAATCGATCTGAGCCGCGCCTTGCCTCGCATGTCCGACTTTAAATTCGCAGTTCGCCAAACAGTGGATAGGATATGACAAAATCCTTGGATTTCTTATCCTATCCTATCCAGTCCTATCCTAACTAGAAATTCGAATGACCAAACGCAGCCTTACAGGATAAGAAGGATTATCCAAAGTTGACGTCTGTGTAACTTTCTTGCTTGTAAGTGTGACTATACTTTTAGAGATTTACTCGCTAGTGCAAGGGATTTCATCCGATTGGGTCGACCACTGGCGGCTTCAGAGACCCAGGAGATCCACAATTTCGTCCGCCGTCGATTTTCTGACCCGTCTCTCTTGTAGATCACAGGCAAAGGGAACTTCGAGCTTCCAATGGCGAACCAGCCACATCCCACACAACAAGCAAAGTCCACTTTGTCTCATAAATCAAAAATGTGCTTCTAACATAAAGAGACTGGGAAATATGACAAAGCAAGTTAATCATCAACATATAATTTAATCATGAATATCATGGCAAAATAAAAACTTCTACCCATAGTTGTTGCCAATAAAGATCAATTAAATTGGGGAAAAGCATTAAAAAAAAAAAGAGTCATAAACCTATTGCATTGGTACCAATTCATTCATAAACTGTTAAATTATACCAATTTAGTCCTAAAAATTTTGATTATTTGTCAATATAGTCCATCCAGCCAATTTTGGCTGGAAATTGCTAACACGGAACACCGGCCATCCTACGTGGCACGGTCGGTGATAACGTGGACAAATGTTGTTTAATTTTTTAATTTTTTTTCTGAATTTTTAAATGTTGTTTAATTTTTTAATTCTTTTCTTTTCTTTTTACGACTCTGGCCAATGAGGGTCGTGACGCCCTCGCTGGCCACATGCGAGGGGCTCGGAGCCCTCGCCGCTCCATAGTTTATGGAAAACAAGGAAGGAAAGAAAAGAACAAAAAGTAAAGAAAAAAGAAAAGAACAAAAAAAAAAGTAATAAAAAATTCATAAAGATTTAAAATATATATTTAAAAAATTACAAAATTATCTACGTGAACGCCGACCATACCATATTAGACGACCAGCGTCTATGTCAGTGATTTCCGGACACAATTGGCCGAATGGACATATTGGCAAATTGTCTAAAGGTTTATGACTGAATTGATCCAATTAAAGGTTTAGTACTGAATTGGTACCAATACAATATGTTTAACAATTTTATTTTTTGGTACTTTTCCTATTAAACTGAGACCAGCCTTATTTTAACCTGTCAAATACATATTTAATTAGCTAGCGGAAAAGAGGAAGAGATGAAAGGACTTCTCACCATCTTCATTAATTTGAGGATTATGACTAAAAGCTGAAGAATGACCACGGCAAGGATTGTTTGGACCGCTGCGGATATAGCCTTCAATTCATGGCCTCTTTCATTAGTTCCTGATGTATACAAGTATTCAAAAGCATGTCATATTTCATGAACTCCAATGAAAGAAAATGCAGCTCTACCTTAGGGAATCAAATAATTAGGCAATAAGTATCACACAAAACTCCTATTAATTTAACTATAAACAAACCCCGAAAAAACATTTGCGTTTGCTTAATAGCTAAATAAACATTTCACAATGGTCAGGAATGGATCAATTTGATGACTACCAGACGAGTTCACAGTAAGATTAGCTCTGTACAATAAGAAAGCATTTTATGGGATGAATACATCACGTGATAGTGAGGATTTGATATAAACGATCAGCCACTATTACTGGGATAATTGTGAAAAAAGTTCTAAATCTATCGCGCCTTTGTCAATTCAGCCTAAACTTTTTAAGTTTGCCAAGTGAGTCCTAAACCTTTTCACTTTTTGCTAATTGAGTCCTATTGGCCATAAATCGCTGACATGGATACTGACTTTCTTACATAGCATGACCGACGCTGAAGTGGATAATTTTTTAATAATATTTGGATATATTTTTTAAATTTCTTTATTAATTTTTTCTTTCTTTTTTCTCTTTTTTTTTCCTATGGTTTTCTTCTTTAGCAGCCAACGAGAGTTGCCGGGCTCTCATCAGCCGCTGGGCAAGGGTCGCCTGGCCCTCGTCGGCTGCGGGCGAAGGCCGCGATACCCTCGCCAGCCGCTAGCAAGGGCCACGACGCCTCGCCTATCGCTGATGAGGGTCACAGCCCTTACCCGGCCTCGCCTAGACCATCGCGGCCTTAGTCACGTCTGGTTATTGAAATTTGAGTTTACAGCTCAAACCCATTAACAACTCATTTACTAAAATTTAATTAACCCTTATTTGATCCATCTCATTGAATATCGGTTTTCAACACATTTTGACATCTCTAACTGTATAGTGGGCATTCCTGCCTAAACATTCTTAGGTTCTGACTTTGTCGCAATTTTCTCAGACCCATAACATATACTCGCAAATCGCTATGACTTTTTCACCACGCTTCGTCGCGGTTGCCATCTCGTGAGAGTTCTTGCATCATCTCGAGCGAACGAGACAGATCATCGATGCGCAGTCGCTAATGATCCTGCTGGCATTGGCATCTTATGGAGGTTATCTACTAATAACAAGTGGTCTACACATAGGAGTGATGGTGAAGCAAACGAGATAATGTTTAAGTTATGCTTTGAATTGAAATGTGTGAGCACAATGGCGCTTTATAATATTGTTCTGGCCGTTTACTTTGGATGTGAAATGTGAGCAAATCCAGATTGATCTTTGACCACGTCGTTGCTTGCAAGGAAGGGAATACAATTATAATAGGGAAAATGACATAAATGATCCCCAAATTTTGGCTCAATATATAATGTGATTCTTAAACTTGTAATTTATTCGATGTGGTCCCTAAACTTTAGCTAAATGTGCAATATGGTCCCCGAATATTTTAAATTATTTAATGTGATCCCTGGACTTTTGATACATGTTCAATTTAGTCTCTTAATTATATGAAAATGTTCATTGTTGTTTCTAAACTTAATAGTGAACATTTTCATATAGTATAAAGACTAAATTGAATATATACCAAAACTTTAAGGACCACATTGAACAAATTGAAAGTTCGGGAATCACATTGCACATCGAGCTAAAGTTCAGGAACCATATTGAATAAATTAAAAATTCAAAAATCACACTGCACATTAACCTAAAATTCAGAGATCATCTGTGTTATTTCACCGTTATAATACCACTATACATTCATCTACTCGTGTTTGTACGTACAATAAATTTTGCATTTTGAGCCGCAATTTCTCGCTTGACCAAGAGATAATTCTCCACGTCCCTCAAGTCCACCCTTTTAGCAGTTATTAGCGCGTGGTCATGTTCTTGTTCTTCAATATAATCAGTCTTTTCTGACCCCCCAAAAAAAAAAATATAGTCAGTCTTTTTAGCCAGCCACTCCTCATAACAAATTGATAAAAAGATGTTGTTTTTTTAATTGACTCGAAGGATTTATGAGCTTGCTTTCTTCTGCATAAACTACAGCATAGAGATTGAAATGACAAGTCCATTATGAAAAGTTTTGGTTCGTTATGGTGACCCCCTCCCGTCTTCATATTTTATGTCCAAAGCATATGATCGACAATGCTAATGTCCAGGTATTACGCTAACGAAGAGAAAAAAGAAGTTCCAATTTTTAAGCGTCACGGAAATTTCGTGATGCTCTGAGCGCTGCCTGTGGTGACTGCTCACACCTTCTATAGAACTTTGCTTGGACATCTAAACAGAATTATAAAGACAAGCACAAAACAACTTACGGTATCATGTATCAACCGTCTCCATCCGACATATGCTGCACGATCACATAAATTTTCATACTTCAGGTTTGCCAAACATTTTGCGCTTCTAGAATTACTTAGTTATGTACCATGAAAGGAGTCGTCTCGACTTATCGGCAATTGACAACTTCAACGCTAAAAAATTTACAAAATATCTTACTAGATTTTGGTAAGTCATTGTTCATCAAGTCGCTTTATCACGAAACTGAAGTAGGTGAGTAAAGGTCTAGGTTTATGGAAAAGATATTAAGCTAGTGCCCCACAGACCAAGTCGACGGTTTCTTGGGAAGACTTTACAAAGAGAAGCTGAATGAGGTAAGCAGTTGGCGATTCTTTATTTGAATTCGAGAACAAAAGAATCGAAAGAGAAAGAGTCTACCTGACAAGAATTCCTCGACATTTTCCAGGGTTTTTTTGCAGCCGGTAATTGTGCCATGTTCTGCTCCACACGCAAATCCAGTGCAAGTTATACTAATTGCTAGATGGTGTAATATAACAGTAGCAACTAGAAAGTACCAAACCAGAAAAGAGAAGCATTACTAACTAGCCTCTACTCACACGTCATTTCCTCTTGAAATCTTCCACTGACTGGCCCAAACAGTCGACTATCTTCGGTCTACAAATCCAAGTAAACCACCCCATGAAGTGGAAACTTTCATCTACCCTCCTTATAAATACCCATACCATAAGCAAATTATACACAGAACAACCTCCTTCTCTCCCTCTCTCTCTCTCTCCCTCTCTTTGTGTGAGCAACTGCGAGCAACAAGAGAAGGAGAAAAACTGAAAGGCTAAATGCCAACCACAGGAACTCCAAGAGAGAACGCAGCCATGCCAAGGAAAGGCATATCAAACCTCTTCTCATCGTTCAAACCAGTTTCTCCTTCTTACTCTTTTCCAAGCCCTCACATTCAATTCCCACCTAGCCAAACATTCTCCGAGTCCATGATGGAAGAGAACATAGAAAATGCCGAGTCCATCATCACTAGATGGGACTTGAAAAACTCGGGCAACACAGTCTCGTCTCTCTTCCATGACAACAGAAGAGAATCCATGCAGTTTCTCAAATCCATTAAAGACCTGCATCGAGCCATGGATTTCTTAATCTCTACAAACTCTAATTCTGATAAGCTCGTACTTGCCCAAACCCTTATGCAAATCGCCATGAAAAGCCTTGAAAAAAAATTCCACCATATACTGTCCACCAACCGGAACCAACTGGATCCAGAGTCGATTTTTGGCCGATCCACAGGCGGATCAAGCACATTTGATCGTGAAATCGAGGAGGAATATTCTGGGGAGCTGACCACCGAAGCAGTGCCCGTCTCAGAATTTGCCATGGTGGACCTTAAGTCCATAGCAGATTGCATGATCAGTTCTGGCTATGGTAGAGAGTGCGTCAAGATATACAAACTCATCAGAAAGACCATTACCGATGAAAATCTACATCAACTTGGGATCGAACGATTCAGATCCGCCCATATTCAAAGACTAAGCTGGACTGCGCTTGATCACATGATCAAGAACTGGCTAACTGCAGTGAAAGTTGCGGTGGAAACAATCTTCAGAGGGGAAAGAATCCTCTGTGATCATGTTTTCTCAGCATCCCACGCAATCAGAGAATCTTGCTTCTCTGACATCACCAAGGAAAGAGCAATCAATTTATTCAGATTCCCTGAAATGGCATCCAGACACAAGCTATCGACAGGAAAGATCTACTGTTTCATGGAACTCTATCAAGCAACGTTTGAACTCTGGCCAGATATTGAGTCAATATTCAGCTATGAGTCCACCTCAGCAGTCAATTTACAAGCACGCACCTCACTAGTTAGACTTGGCAAGACGATCCACAACATTATTGCAGAATTTGAGTCAACCATTCGAAATGACTCTTCCAGGATGACGGTTCCTGGCGGCAGGGTCCACCCCCTGACCCAATCTGTCATGGCTTTCATTTCCTCCCTTATCGATTACAGCGAAACCCTCTCAGAAATTCTTTCCGATCACCCGCTGCCAAATGACTTTCCCATGCCAGAGTCATATTTTGAGAGTCCAGGCCAAGAAGATGGCCCGACCCCAGCTGTGCCGGTCCACGCGGCGCGGCTCATACTAGTTCTTCTATGCAAACTACATTCCAAAGCCGAGCTGTACAAGGATGTCTCTTTGTCCTACCTCTTCCTAGCAAACAATCTTAACTTTGTTGTCGAAAAGGTTAAAATGACCAACCTTAACTACCTGCTCGGCCATGAGTGGTTATCAAGGCATGCTAGGAAAGTCGAGCAGTATGCATCAAGCTACGAAGCACTTGCTTGGAATAAGGTATTCTCATTGCTGCCTGAAAGCAACTATGCAGGAACATCTGTAGAAGCAGTGAAGGGTATTTTCAGGAAATTCAATGCAGCCTTTGAAGAAGCATACCAGAAGCAGACTTCATGGTTCATACCAGACAGGAAATTGAGGGACAAAGTAAAGGTGTCAATTGCAAAGAAACTTATACCTGCATATAGAGAATTTTACAACAGTTATTTAGGTATGCTGAGTGGGGAAAAAGACTTGGGAGTCCTGATAAGGCTTGGCCCTGATGATCTGGAATATTATTTGTCGGATCTGTTCCATGGTATCGTAGTATCATGGAGCTCTTCCTTGTCCACTTCTTCACATTCACAGTGTTGCTTACCAAGATGAAATAATGAATTGCAAGTTTAAGTACAAATAACAATTCAACAACTGAAAAGTTTTCATTTTGTCTGTTGAAATTTTTAAATGGGAAAAGGCAGAGCCAATTAGGCCTAGTTGAGTGGAGGCATGTTAATGCACTTAAATTGTTCCAAATCCTTCTATTACACTGTTCGGCATAGCTTTCAGGCAGATTTAAAATCATAGACCATTGTCTTCCATCGAAAATCAGTTAAAACTAGTTTGAAAAATGATTATTCTGTATATATTGGTCATCGGAATATTTGAGTATAAAAGAAGAATCATACTTAGTATTAGGGCAAGTTTGTCTAGCATTAACTATAAGTAAAAGATTTTTTTTTTTTGCTTTCCATCGAAATTTGTATTTTATTGAAATTTAAATATTACAAAAAAAAAATTATATGTCAATCCACATGAACACGTGTAGGTTTTCAAAATTTTAGATATTTTGGGTCAAAAAAGGGCATGCAAAGCAAAATTTAAGTTAAGCAAAGTGCATGCAGTAGAAGATTTAGATTAAGAAAAAAGTAAAACCTAAAAGCCAATCCAAACACTGCCCTTAGTTAGGTCAAATGAAGAATGTAACTTGAGTAAGGGAATTTGAGAAAACTACACCATGCTAATATCAGGTCAAATCATCAGCAGAAGAACCCAATTGATAGAGTCGGTCTATAACAGACAAACACGCAGAAATATGGAATCTAATTTTACTGCATTGTATGTACAATTCTCGCGTGGCCGACCCCAACCAGTTTGGGATAAAGCTGATGTTGATGTTGATGTTGATGTTGATGTATGTATGTACAATTCTATTTATTTTAAATGCAAAAGCTGATTTAGACTATATGATGACTTGCGCTTCACAATCTATCTAATCTCGTCACTTCCCTAGCTGAAGCAGAAAAGTATAGTAGTCACGGATTTGAAGAATTTAAATTCCTAGTTGAGACTACTTCTGGGAAATCACACTTGAAATTCCTCTTACACTAGCCGCTTGCCATGTTCAACACTTATAGCCATCTGCTAGACAAGCTGATTTGCACAAATTTCTAACTGAGAACTTGCTCTGTTTGGGAAGACCTATACTTTTATTTTATCTCAAATAATTAGGCTCATGCAGTTTGTCATTTATTTTATGCAAGATCTATATTTTTCAGAACATATAATATTGACATGCTGGTTCACATATAATTCTCTCATGGTTATTTAAGAAGAGCGAAAAGAATAGCATTAGCTTCAAGGATTATCTATTCTGTTCCAGAAAGCACAGGAAACATAAAACCGAACCAGGGTCAGAACCAGTTAAGGCCAATTGACATTCCACTCATGGACTTGGCCTAAATAATACTCTTTTGAGCTGGGTCCATTGGTGAAGTCTTCACTAAAATTTTGTTCAAGCTCTAGAAGAGTGTAAACACTTTTAATGAACCAAGTTAAACTCAATGGCTTCACTTGTGCTGCTTTAACCGTGTAAAAGCAACATCGAATTTTTATATAATTCTTCGTTAGAGTAGAACATATTCTCATACATAAATAGAAACGTAACTCCAAAACAACAAGAACATATCAAGTCCTCGTACCTCGTGATAGACCCAATCTGAAAAGTTAAAACTTTTCAAGGAATGAAGAAAGAAGATGTGCAAGGTTCTCAAACTATTTTTTTGGCTGCACTGGTATGTTTCCACCATTTCAGAAGACAAGATGAACAACATACATATTTATGGGGACATGCTCACATTGTGACAATTATGAAAAAGAAGAAAACATATTCAACAAGCTTGCTAAGTTAAAGCACTGAATCATCGTATATACAACCAGGAATCTCATCTCTCCTGTACTATAAAATTGGGGTGTGAAATAAGGGGAAAATTACCCATGATTGTAACTCAACCTAAAAAAAAAAAGCCAAAAACACACAAATCGGGTATAATCAAAACTAGCCAACCACCATATGATCGACTGGCCTTGGAATGGATTGCCAACCTGTGCATATCTCGAGAACATATTTCAGAGAATCCGAAGGCGTTTCTACTGTCCAGTTCGGGTAAAATTCACTCGGATGGAAAACGCCACATTCTCCAAAACCAGCTTGCAGCGATGCTTGGGCACCATTCAAGAATAAGTCTCCTTCAGATCTTATTAAGCCAGATACTGCCTGCTCGTTATCTGCTGCCTACAATTTCATCACAAAGGCAGTATGTAAATAGATGGAAAAGTCATAATGCATATGGATCTACATTGTTATCAGGCAATTCCCCTCGTCTATTAAAGGTCAGCCTTTGTGTTGAAAGGCGCTCCATCACTCCGTAGACTACTAAAAGCTTGTTTCTGCGTCATAATCAAAATGACTTCTCTTCTGCCTTTTCTCCCCCTTATTAACAACAAAAAGAACACACCAACAATGATAAATGATGGGGGGTAAATACAATCTAGTCAAAAGAGCAGCGCCAAGTGCTCTATGATCCTGAATCAGTGAAACTGAGACCAGTGAAAATTCCTGGTAATTATATGACTCTTGGTCTCAGCTGTGAACCACATAGCATACATTTAATTTCCTCAAATAAAGGCACCAATCAAACCCAATGGACTCGTGAGATCATCCACATTATTAAAATAATTTTGGCTCCGTCAACCATGTTATCAAGCTATAATTGATATACAGCAAATATAAATTAGTGTGAAGATAAAAACTATAAATTGTGCCAAGATAAAAACTATAAATTGTGCCATTCTATAACTGTTTATACTTTTGGGTTAATCTGCAGTTTACTCAACTTATGATGGTACCACAATAGAGATCTCAAGTTCAATTGCTCACCTTCCCCAGCACCCATGAGTTTACCTATACTTTATGAGTTTCAACAATTCCTTCACCCAAATGTATTTGATACACATGCTTCAGGCTTTTGTCATCCAACGAGCATTTGTATGACAGAGTACGCTGAAATGAAAAGGATTTCTATTCTCTAATAGCTTAAGAATTTAGAGTAATCAATTGTGCACCCAACTTAAATATCAGATTTACACCTCAAGGTTAAAAGATTCAGGAACTTCCTTAGAAAGGTTTAACGTCATATTCTTGTGCACATGATCCTATTTTTTCATCAGATAAGTGGGTTCATAGAATATTTCTCCAAGGAATAAGCTCACCAATATACATATACAAGAGGTCAAAACCATTAGCTATATAGAGAAGCCAGATAGAGAAGCTTAACCTCTATGTACTTTTTCTTGCATAGTCATAACCAATAAATTTCCTTAGGAACTGATAATCTTAAAGGAGAACTGATCTCATAAAATATTCAATCATGTAGTAACTACAAGACAATACCAATTACATTACCTTCTCAATGTAATACTCAAATGTTTTTTTCTTTTGTCTCGCTTCATATACATTGCATTGCGAGAAAATCTGAAATAACCAATGAGACCAATAAGGGAGGAAACAACTGCATCTTGGACAGGACTGCAAAAACAATTTTTATCTGGAAACCAGGGACACGTACCTGGGATTCTACACTCGCACAAACAGCATATATGCCCCAGTTTCTGGTATAATTGTTGTACAGATGAACTTTTCCAAACCTTACCCGAGGATGCCTTTGCCGCGTGCCATCAAAGAAGCAATGGTGGATGGTTACACGGATGCATCTATCCATAGTATGAGAGGGGTCAGCTCCAATAAGCATAGTCTTATCATGATGTGAAAAGTGACATCTGGTGCAGTACAAAAAGAACTGATTAGCATCTTCGGTTCAAGCACATAAACACATCATCTGAAAATGTACAGTTATAAGGTTGTGTCTTATGTCAAATGGCCAACCTAGAAACAGTGATGTCGGTGCTCTGGCGGGTGATATCTATCAATCCATCATCATAATCACGAAGGCTGCAGCGGTCTATCCATATGTTCCTTGAATTTGGTTTAATTTGGATACCGTCAACATCATGACCTCTACCACCGTCAAACTCCAGGTTGCATATTATAATATTTTCGCATTCCTTCAGTCTCAAGCCCTTGCCAGTGAGCTTTATCCTTTGGCCTCGGCCATCAATTGTCTTGTGAGATGACACGCTCAAATAAGATGAAAGACATATGGTACCCGAAACCTCAAAAACTATCCACAATGGCTCTTTTCTCCGGCATCCTTCTCGTAGCGATCCAGGACCATCATCTAAAGACGAAAGTGGCCAAAAAGCATGTCATGTGATCTGTATGAAGCTAGATGACAAGATAAATGCTGAGCATCTGTGTATAAAACGATACTTCATAGGTGGTTTTAGATGAGAAAATCACTCGGATACGAAGCATTAAATGTCCTACGTCCAATGTCGAAGTTATTTAAATAGGATATACACAAAATTCGACACACCCTCAACTTAAAAAAATCTATTTTTCCGTTGGAAATTATTTGACTAGAATGAGCTATTTGTTGTCCCTGTCCGTGTCATCTTCCCGATCGAAGAGATGTCTATTAATGCAGACACTCGATCTCCGAATGACTGATGGCAAATTTCAGATCATAGATGGCCGAGACATGTTCTGTGCACAAATTAACATTAACAATGTCCAGCTCTTCAAACTGCGCAAATTTTCACGAAACATCCGATTTGAATTGAAAATTCTGAACAGAAATGCAATCATCGTATTACATTACAATGAGGATTGTTCACCCAGTACCACAGCAATGATGATCGAAGCCAGAGGATCGAAAGAGCAACATCTCAACAGGCAAAGGCTTTCAAAACCAGCGAAACAAGAAAGGGAAACGAATCGTACAACCTCAACAATCGAGCGGAAAACCGAAAGAAAAAGAAGAACGAGGGAGTAAGAGGAAATTTGAGAACACCTGAGAGAGAAGTGACGTGATAGAGAGGTCCATGGAGGCCGCCGACGGCCAACCGGCCGAATCCCTCGGCCCGACCGGCCATTGCTCTCAAGCTGAAGTCGACGTCGGAGTAGGGCAAGGTCGTCATGATCGTCTTCCTCAGAAAGCTCTGGGTGGTTTGATCACCGGCATCTTATTGGGGAAAGTCTTTCTTATGACTGGTGAGAGCATTATCCAGGGGATCTCTGTTGTCCAATATGGTCATTTCAACGGAAATTAACACAACGATCTCTTAATTTTAACTGTCCTCTCTTAATTGTTAATTTATTCAATTTAATCTTTAAATTTTATCTTAGTATGCAATGTCATCTCTAAAATTTTAATTTATTTAATATGATAATTGAACTTTTCGCATATGCTCAATCTAGTCCTTAAATTAAATAATCCATGGACTAGATTGATCGTGGACTAAAGTTAATATTCACCAAAAGTATAGGGAACACAATGAATAAATTATAAATTCACGGACGACATTATACATTAAACTAAAGTTCAAAGACCATATTAAACAAAAGTGTAGAAACTATTTGTGTACAAGGATTTTATTAATTATTGCATTGTTATACATTTAGTTAAGGAAAATTTGTCATCTTTCATTCATTGTTTGTTTTGTTTTATATGCACTAAGTATATTGAAAAAAAAAAACATTTCTCTTAGGCTTTGGTGTTTCGTGAAAAATAAATAATCTAGAAAATATTATCCTAAACAACAAAAATGAAAGAAAAATATATTAATCATTCACAAAAAATTTTAATCATCACTTATTGATAAGCAATCGTTTTAAAAAATATTTATTTCAAAATATTTATTTTTTGCTAAACAAACAGATTCTATGAGTATGATTGAGCAGTGTTCGAAGGACACTCGTTAACAAGCTCATTTTAATAATGGCAAAAAAACAAAACAAAAAATCGTAGTCGTATCCGAAGACTAAAACACGACCACTTTTAAAATTGACAAAAAAAAAAAAAAAACACCAAATTTTTGCTTTGGCACAAAAATACCTATTCGTTAACTTTTCCATCCAAATAAGCTTATCTGGCAGCTGAACATGGCAAATGGTGGTGATGTGGCAAATGACATGTCATCTAAGTGAAAGTTAATTGTAATGACATATTCCAAACGACGTCATTTTGTCGTGGATCGGAGTTGCTATTTAATTTTGTTCCTTCAAAACAACAGTCAACATCTTAATTTTCACTCATATGACAGTATCATTTATACACATTATCATCATTTGGCATCTTAAAGCCTGCATGGCAAAAATTCTAATCCGAAAAAGTGATTCTGATTAGAATTGATTTTTATTTATTATGTTCTCTGGATGAATTTTAGAGAATCAGAACGTGTTTGGTAATTACACAAAAATTTTGTTCCTAGAACAGAAATGCGTTTGGTAACAGCACATTTTTTTTGTTCCCGGGAATAATTGCTTTTCTCAATTTTTGTCATTTAAGTCAAATAATTGCATAGTCACTTTGTGAAATTTCATTCTACATTTTGAATTAATTTGAAGATTAATTCATATTAATTCTCTTATATAACATCTTGCATTTGCATATGCAATTTTTCATGCTATTTCGTCTAATTGTCGTGTCATAACAAGTTATTTTAAGCTTAAAAAAAGAGAGATCGTGTTGGGTTAGTGTGTGCTTTTAGATTAGCTCGGGCTCTCCCAAGCCTGTACCAAATCTCAACGAGGAAATATCGTATTCCATCTTAGTGTGATTGGTGACATGTGTATGTGTACATGCAAATGGAGTCGCCACCAGTCTTTGAGTAAAGTAGACCAAAAACCTTATCGAGCGGTCGGGAGAAACCGTTCGATTCTATGCAACTAGAGAAATCTAGGGTTTGGAGATTTGCTTACGTTAGTGTTTCCACCGACACCCTTTCGGCACAGAAGTTGAGTGTTTTCTAAACGTGTTTCATACAATTTTTCAATTCATTTTTAAACATATAAGGTAAGCCAATGCTAAGTGTTTACGCTGATTGTTTTTGTCTTTTTTTCAAATTATCTAAAACTAGACTAAGTCTAAAGTTCCTAAACCTAGGCAAATCACAACCAATGAAATCAAGTGTGCAATCAAGGAATCATGTCATTGATAAATCATATCATAAAATCCTAATGAAGCCCTAAAGGCTTAGAGAAATGTGGTTTGGATTTAATTTCAAAGGAGTTTATGATTTTCCTAAAAAAAAGAACAAAATTTATGAAATCTAGGGAATCTAGGCCTAAATTTATGAAAATGAGGTCAAACTAGCCTAATCTAAGCTTTTTTATAGTTTATTTTATTTTTTTACTATCTTATATATTTTTCTTTGATAACGAGACATCGTTCTATTTTAGGTCGAGGGAAAAGTGATCAAAGAACTAAAAGGGAAAAGTGAGAGATGGTGGACTTTATTCTGTTTTGTGATTGTCAAAAGTGATTATTTTCTTTACATAACCATTTTTTTTATTCTTGTTTTTGCTCCAAAACTGTTTCCGGAAACAAAATCAAAATCAAAATCAAAATCATTTACATTACCAAACATGATTTTCATTTTTTTTGTTCCGAGAACAGAATCAGAGAACCAAAATCGTTGTTATGTAGGCCCTTAGTTGCCACATACTCTTACTCGGGTGGATGTTTCGGTCCGAGGAACTAATATTTGACGTTTTCACTTTGTCAATTTGAAAAGCGGGGTATTTTTGTCCTTAGATCTAAGTTCATACCCTTTTAACAATTGAGCTATGAATTTTTTTTTTTTGGAGACCCTTGAGTGATGCTCGTACTCTTTCATCAATATTCAATTTGATGCCACGATATTAGGCAAAAGTACACCTCAATATTTGTGTATGATGCTCACTTTAGTGTTAATATATTTTTTTTATCACTGAAATGCTAATTTTGTTGAAAAATAATTATTTGAGTGCCAATTTCTCGTCGGAATATCCCGGTCAGCAATAAAAAAAGCCAAAAATGAATAAAAATTCTACATAATATTAAAAAAATTAAAAAAAATTAAAAAGAAAAAAAAAGAAGACGCTAAAATCCATGATCAAGAGCTGTTGCTGTGCTGCTACTGCAGAAATTCATGATCGCTGCCATAAATGTCTAATGTATGAACCTGCAACTCAGATCTAGACTAATAAGACTGGAAAGGGAAGAAAAAAGATTTTTGTTTTGTAACCTGCTACTTACCAAAATCAAAGCACAGGCTTAAGATTTTTACTTTTTTGGCAGAAAAGCAAAGAAAAGAAGCGATTTTGTCAAAACAGATACGGACGAAAGAGGTCTTTTTAACACACAACCCCTTTCTTCACTCCAGAAAGCTTAAAACCAAGATCAACCTTCGAGGGACCAAAAATCACCCTCTGGGCTGATTCAACTGAAGAAACTAAAAGAAAAAGCAAGAAGAAGAAAGAGACCAAGAGCAAGAAAACAACCGATCTAGCAAGGAAAAAGTTTTTTAAAAAAAAGATCATCGTTTCTGGATCTCGATTCTGAAAACACCTGGCCTTCGAGAAATCCTCGGATTCCAAGTTTTGCCTTCTTCTTTTTTGTTCTCTCAGGGAAGGAAAAACAAAACCCAAAAACCAGAACTTTATGATTCGTAGAAAGGGATTCAGAGAAGGGGGGATGTTAGAGAAGGGGGAAGAAGATCGAAGACGGAACAAACCAGCAATCGCACACTGTGTATCTCTCACACGCTCTGTTTTTTCTTCCTCTCTTTTGTGGAAGTTGCTCTCAAACCTCACTCACTCTTTGGCTTTCACGAAACCTGCTGGTGCAGCTATTTATACAAAGAGCTCAACCCCACCCGCACTTCGTCCCTCGTAAGTAGTAATCACAGCAACAGCTCTTGAATCAGGTCGGCGAGGCCTGGCCGTCGCTGGGCGAGGGAGGTCGGCCTCGCCCAGCCGCGACCAGGCTTGACCTTGCCAGCCATCGGCGGGGGCCCATGCCTCGAAGCAATTTTTTTTTTTTGTTTTTAGCATATTTTTAAAATTTAATTGAACTTTTTATAAAAAAAAAAATTAGCTTAATTTGTAAAAGTCAGCCCACGTGGATTGAGTTTTTTTTTATAAAAAAAAAAATTACCACATGAACTTTTTTTTTTATAAAAAAATTGACACGTGGATTGCCTTTTTTAAAATAAAAATCCACGTAAAATTAAAAAAGTATTTAAAAAATGTCAGGTGGACTGTTTGGCAGGAATTTTTCGTCATTGACACTTAAGCGATCGTTTTTTCCTCCGATTTGGCACTTATGTGAGTTGGCGAAAAAAACTGACACCAAAGTGAGCGTCGTACATAAATATTGACATTTAAGTTGTCCTCTTGTCCATGATAATGTATAATTTATTGTAGTCAATTTGATCCTTCTCCTCCTTGATAACATCTTGCAATAAGAACTTTAATTTAACGTTTTGTTTACAATGGCATTACACAATTCAGAGTGGTTTGTTGTGAATCTACAATTATTTAGCGTTGAATCAGGGTGATTCCGAAGAATAAATTGTTCCAGCTCGACAATGCCAAGTGGGCAGCCGTCACTCCCCATACATGGACTTACGCCATTGTGGAGTCCCGTGCTTTTGGTAGATAAAAAAAAGTTGATGTAAAGCAAGAGGTAGGCGACTAACTAGATGTATACGATTTAGAGCAATCCATAGAGGGGAAATTTGCCATGGTAAAAACACTCAACATTGCGAAGTCCTGACCTTTTGGTAGATAAAAAAAAGTTGATGTAAAGCAAGAGTTAGGCGACAAGATACATGCGATTCAGAGCAATCCCTAGAGGGGAATTCTGTCATGGTAAAATTACTTTCTAGGGGAGGTCAGTTCGATATCCAAAATTTGCCCGACAACAGTCGGACAAGTGGGGAACAACCATTCATGTCGAAAGTCATAGTGGCGATACCTAAAGACCATTCATTATCAGTCGAACTCAATAATATTTTGATAACTATGTCCATGTGCGGAGCCGCTGCACCCACATTCTCCAAAGATTGGATCATGTAAATTGGCCACCACCCCCCTCGTTAATGACTCCCCATCGGTACACTTCATGGCGACCGATATCAGAAGCCTGCAACAAAAGTGTGAACGGGGCCACGCTCCCGCCCGGACAACTGCCCTTCTGCCGTCCGATGGGTAGGTCCTCCACTCCTCCTAGCCGCACGATTTCGACAAAATTCCCTTTCGACTTTATTCACACCGAATCAAATTCATAATACCTTTGTGTTGTTAAAACGTGTTTCCTCTCTGGCCTTACCTTTGTTTCCTTTCCAATGAATATAAATAGGGTTTCAAACTCCCCACGCCAACGCACTTAATTAGGGCAATAGAAACTTTTCAATTCAAAAATTAACTTATGATGATCCGATTTTGACAGCTGCATGCAAACAGCTCTAGGTCAAGGTCACTTGCACAATTCAAAAGTTTGCACTAATATCAATTTATGGAGATAGGGTGTCCCGGGGACATCTGGATAAGCGGGTCTCCATATGCCATGAATTATGAAATAAACGAGTTTCAAAAGCACTTATATACATTTTTATCGTAGGATATTTGATATTTCAACTTCATAAATCCATGATGGTGCAATCAATTGCCCTCACGTGCATTAAATAAGCTTTTCTACTCAAAAGATGGCGAGCTAGTCCCGAAACTTATTCTAAGTGAAAAATGCTGTAATTTGAATATGGGATGCGTTGCATCTAAATCAAGCAATCACCTAATTCCTTACGGTTGCGTTCGGTACTCTGGATTAAGTCAGGATAGTCTTGGAAACGCGCAACAGAAATCCCGATACCTTCACCTAGGGAGATAGCCAAGAGAGAGACCAACTCTGAGCCCGTCAACATATCCAGTTAGATCTACATTCATTTAAAAATTTAAGTCAATGAGTTATGAGCCAACTCTGCTATATTAACTTCTTCATACCACATCAATTCTCCGCATGCATCTCAACATATAGTATACCAAATTATCTTATCCATTTTTTGGGGACATCTTATGGACCGCATAAACCCGGATATGCCCGGAATGGGGTGGGATAAACCTGAATTGGATGAAAGAAAATTCAAAAAATAACTTAACAAAAGCAAGAAGAACAACTTGTTCCTTGTCCAACCATTTTAGCCAAAGCTTACCGACGAGTAGAAGCAAACCATGTTTTCTTCCAATGGAGAGCCATAAATTTCTTGGGAAACTTTTTGATGATCTGATAGCAAGAATACTCAAAACGTGTTGCCAAAGGTCAAAAGAGCGAAAAGCAACCATCGATGAAGTGATGTGAGGACATGTGGATCATGAGACTACGTTGTCTTGGAGAATTGATCATGTACTCGAGGAATCAATGACACTAACAAAATGAGAAGAACAAGTTGATCCTGGGTAAAGACTAAGAGCGATGACATCTATAAATCTGGAGAGAGATTTCACTGGGTATAGTTGTTATTGGCTAGCAGTATCACCAAGATGGGGTGAATATGTGACTCTAAATAAACTTGATAAATAGATGCGGGATTAGAAAAATCGAGTTGAATATGATCAGCACCGATTAAAAAGAGTGTGCATATGATCAGTGTTTTGATAATATTCAGCAGTGCACAAACTTCTATCAAGTAATAAGTAAATATGAGCAAAGAGATAGAAGACTTTCCACACAGAGTTTTATAGTGGTTCGACTTGGAGTAAGCCTATGTCCACTATCCCATACCATTAGCCTATTGGCTAGATTCCACTAAAAATCTTCTTGAAGATACAGTAGAATGTGCCGCTTATACCCAAGCACTTCTCTCAAGGCTAGTGTTGCTTATACCCAAGCAGATAGATCTCACCATCTCACACCTAAGCACAAACTATAACACTGCCAACACTTCACAAACGATTACATATGAAGCTCACAGAAGATAAATGTAAAATGTAAAGCTTTCTCTAAATTTGGATTTTTGAACTCTTGATTGCTTGTCCTCTTCTCGAGTGTCTTGATCTTCTTTTATACTCATCAACAGCCAATCTTCTCGATGGACAATTTTCAAGAGGATTAATCTCCAAACTTAGCTGTTGGACAATTGTTGAGAAGATCCATTAGCCATTGAAGTGAATCAATAAGAGTTCCCGTAGATTTGATGGCCCATACAATCAAATCTTGGTATCTAGAAATAGAGTGGTTCGAGAAAGTATTTGGCCTTCAGGTTGATTGCCAATCCACAAAGATGTTGCGCGTACCTAGAATTTTTCGCGTAGACATATTTTAAGATTGAAAATTAATGATATCCTTCCGTAATTGGAATCCATGCTAGATCACTAGCTGTCAAGGGATGAGATTAAATATCTCAAAATAATAATCTTGAAGATCGAGATAAGATTGTAATAAATGTTCTACTAATATCCAGCGTACTATGATGATATTCAGCGCCTTGCTGATATTCAAGTGTAAACCTTGCTAATATCCATTTGTCTTATTGATATCCACGCAGTAAACTGACTTCTACTAATATCAAGCTAATACAGGCTTCTATCTTCTGGTCCTTTCAAGCATATTAGCGATCAATGTTCTACCTTGATGTTCACCTCTCTATGGTACCTCCAAACTTTACCGAACTCTCTGTTCCAAGCTTGTTCACCTTCTACTCAAATACCTCCAGCTTATAGACACCTCTACGCCCAATGTATTGTTCGCCATTGGTAGAGAACTCATAACCTTTAGACGTCCTATTTGGACACTATCTGCATAATGGCTTGTGCATCTTTCACTTGATTCTACTCAACCAATAAACACATTAGTAGCCTTTTGATTATTTTGTCATCTTCAAAACATCGTAAGGGATTTTCCTAACATTAGTCCCAAGGGCTGGATCAACCAATCTAGACAAAGCATCGTTGTCATGGAGCTGATTTGACCCTCCTCGCTCCTAAGCATAGTTGTGGTCCTAGTGTTGCTCCACACGTTAATAATCTTGCAAGACTTCCTACCTCCGCTGCCTCGTTCACAACTACGACAACTTGCGACGCGAGAATCTTGTGGGACGACGCAACCTCTTAAGGGGCGAGGTGAAGATGGTGATGGGGAGGTTGCTGATCAACTCGGACCTCGATCACTCTGACGCGATGTTGGCATTCCCCGCCCCCTCTTTCTGTCATGGCCTCTTATCTACAAATCTACATCGCCGTGCAGAGGCCACGCTGGTGGTCACCCTATTTGATCGAGGCCATGTTGCGGCGGCTGTGGCTACAATCCCTAGATCTAGGGTTTCAATTTTTCAATTTGATTGAATTTTCTAATTTCTCGGTTTTCTAATTTAATTGAATTCTTTATTTACTATTCAATCTTATGCCGAAGTGTTCCAAAAACTTGGTAAGATTAAATATGTCAACATTTATTATCCGGAGGATTTTTTTTATCCATCTCTATTCTATTCTTTCCTAATTCTTATCAAACATAGCCTAAGAGTTTGGGGACACCTAATAAGGGGAAAATTTGATTTCTAAAGCACTACTAGGAAAACTAAACATTTCCTTATTTGATTACTTCGATGAGTTCCTCAATCTCATATTCTAATAAATTTATGATGCAATCAATCCTCACATTAGTCAGTGGTGCTTCGGGCGTTCCTTTTCCACAAAATAAATTCCACCAAAATTGTCCACTTAGCTTCATAAGTGGAAGAAAAATCTTCATAAAAATGATAATGATGCTCATAAAGTAGCAGGTTGCAGCATGGGCCTTTTTTCTCTTTGGTAATCAATTGGTGAACAGTTGCATTGGGCCCAAGCTAAATTAAGAAAGCTGGGAGGACAGAGACGGTCATCTTCTGTCCCTGTTGATGCGTTAAATGCTACTGCAACTTGTGGCCTCACAGTTTTGGGCGGTGTTGCTCCTTTCGTGCTCAATTTTGGCTATGGAGGGAACCCATTCCTTCTGCATTTGCAGGTCCCCTAGTTGGCGCTCTCACGGCAGAGGCCGCATCAGTCACATCCTCGCGCATCCGGAATTGACCGTATGAGCAGGGGGGTTGCGCTTTTTAATGCTTTTCCCATCCCTACACCGTCGGTACGTCGTCGTCGCGTTCGATATTATGATCCGATGCTGGCTGCCGTCACGACGTATGGAGCTAAAACCTAGCGATTCGGTTGTTGAGATGTACTGGAACTAGTTCTAGGGGAGTATGTCATAGAATCTCGTCCATAAAGCATGCTCGAGGACTTGAGCCCACCATCTTGGTGGTTGTCATTGACGCGACGCTCCACGATGGTGGTCATCCTTGCAATGGAGATCCAAATCTCAACTATTAAACTTAGCTAAACTATGCATTTGGTGCTTAAAAGCTAGAGAGAACTAAGGAATGGAAAGAATTATAAAATCAACCATCACGTTCCATCTCAACGATGACGTTTAGAGAGATAAAGAGTGAGAGCGATTGCTTGAGGATATGGGCATGCTGAGGCTACATGCTTATCAGCATGGCACATTGGCAATAATTTAATAATGTTCCGTTTGTTTCGCGGAAAATAACTTTCAGGAAAACGTTTTCTGGATTTTCCGGCGTTTGGTTCGCGAAAAATAAGCTAGTAAAAAAAAAACATTTTCAACCCACGGAAAAAACTTCTCCAAAAGTGGAGAAAATATTTTCCACTTTTTGGGAAGATGAAAGAATTTTCCTCATCGTTCCTTCCTCCTCTCTTTCATATTTTCTTTCTTTCTTTCTTTCTTTTACTTTCCTTATATTTTTATTTTATTTTTAAAAATTTGTAATTTTTTTTAAATTTTAACTTTTTCTTTTATTTTTAAAATTTTTAAAATTTCCTTTTCTTTTTCCATTCCCTTCTTCTTCGGCCGGTCGCCGGCCTAAATCAAGGCTAGGCCTCGCCGGCCTGTGGCAAGGCTCAAGCTCGCCTGTAGAAAATAGGAATAGAAAAAAATAAAAATTTAATTTAATTTTTAAATAAAAGATAAATAAAAATAAAAAAAATTATTGAAATGAGTGCACGGAGGAAAATCAAATCGGATTTTTCATATCAAATGAAGGCAAATATTTTCTAGTGCGCTGGACTGGAAAATGACTTGCCGAAAAACATTTTTCAAAAGTGCCACATTTTTCATGAAACAAACGGGGCCTAAGAAAAAGGAAAAACTTTGGATTCTTCAAGTGCATATATTGCGCGAAAAATAATATTTGAATTTTTTTTCAAATAATCGCTTGAAATGATTAGTGGACGATGAAAATAGTTTTCCTTTATTCCTTTTTTCAAGTGATACAAGTGATCGATTTTAGGAAAATCTTTTCCAAAACATTCATTTTTCGCGAAATGAACAGAGCCTTCACGCACACTCATGTGGTCCTATCAATCTCTCTCTTCAATTGTCTTCTTAATAATTCAGATCCACGAGCATAAAGACCTGACTACTTGATATTCTATGGATCACCCTGTAACACCAACGAATCGGTCAAGACCGGATCTTTGGCCAGCTAACCCTAATCAAGATTAGCTTACACGTTATTGATTGGAGACGAAAAAAATATAATCTTTTAATTTTGGGCTGCGCTTTTTCCACCCCTTATATTACTAAATCCACCCTATTTTCCACTGAAAAGGCAAAATTACCCTCAATCGTGCAATTGCCCCAAATGTGTTTACTTTCCTTCTTTTTTATTTAGAATCTAGTTGTCATAATTAAACATTTCATATGTTCTGGGTTTGTTTAATATGGCTATCTCGCGTATATTAAAGGCATTGTATTTTCTTTTTGTTTTTAGACTTTACTTCCATAAAATAAGTTTTGTCGAAAAGAACAATTTCCAATAAATCTAATTCTTTTTAACGTTGTCGAGTAAATTTATGGGTTAATTGTCAAGTAGAACCTAGAGATTAACATAGTCAATTTTGTAAAACAATCTTATCTTCATAAACTTTTGCTTTAGTTGTGCATATCTCCGTCAAACCCTTTCTTATCTTGATATTTTTGTGAAAACACAACGTGGATGGTATTGATTTTTTTAATCCAAAATGATGAGATTTCACTAGCATTTAAAAATAATTCATAATTTATGAATGTCGTGATTTAATCACATTTCATCTTTCAAAGTTTCCTATTGGAAAATATAACTTCTTTAGAGTTTTTTTTTTGTTTCATTGATCGTCCCATTATGAGTATAAAAGACACCCGATAAAAAAAAGTTTGATGGTAATATACACGACAATATGAAAGTTTATAAACAAGAAATTGTGTTAAGAAAGTGTCCATATTAGAATTTTTCTAGATTTTACTTGTCAATTAATCCGCAAATTTGTTAGACAAGGTTGAAAAGAATAAGGTTGTTTGAAAATTTCTTTTTTCGACGAAATTAATTTGTACATAAGTAAAATATCTTTTTCCGACTAAATTAATTTCTTTTTTCATGGGATTACTACAAGAAAAAAAAAACATGTGAAATCTTAATTATGAAAATTGAATACTATACAGAAATTTTAAAAAAAAAACTAAGAAAGAAGAAAAGTAGATAAGTTTGGGCCACCACTTTAAATTGCAATTGAATGATTGATGACGATTTTGCCTTTTTGATGAAAATTGGGTGGATTTAGCATGAGGGGTGAAAATTAGAGGTGATCGATTCCAGGATGAGTAGGTTCCAGACCTGGAACCTGGAACCTATCATGTTATAACCGATTCTCAGTTTTTAGAACCTAAAACTTACCATGTTTTTCTAGAACCGGTTCTAGAACATACCCTGCTTTTTTGGTCCGGTTTCAGGGTCTGCCCGAAAACCTATATTTTTTTTTTCCTTTTCTTGATTTTATTTTTTTACAGTAAAATAATGTGAGCAACAAAATGGCACAAAATAAAAGATGATCAACATAAATTCCTATTCTCCAAACACGTGGCCACGTATAATTATAAAAGATGAAAAGTTCAAACACGTAGCCATGTACAATTATAAACAATAAAAAGTTCAAATACATAACATAAAATATATATTATACAACTCCGTTCCCCATACATCAAAACAAAATCCATAAAAATATTACTCCAAAGAAGAGAGAGAGAGAGAGAGAGAGAGAGAGAGAGAGAGAGAGAGAGAGAGAGAGAGAGAGAGAGAGAGAGAGAGAGAGAGAATGGAGAAGAAACAAATAAGCCGAAGCAGAGTTAGACTCAACTTAAAGAGATTATGTTGTTTTTACTGTAGCTAAGTATTGGTTTCAAAACCGATCCGGTTCCTGAGTGGGTCTTCACTTGGAACCAGGAACCGAACCTGTTCAAACCGATTCCAAAAATTTGGAATAGGGAACCGGACCTATTCATGTTGGCACCGGGAATCGGACCGATTTTTCGGGCGGCCTGGTCCGATTTTAGATTCTACCAGGTCTGGTTGCACACCCCTAGTGGAAATAGTGCCACCCTTAATTTTTGAGCTAGAAATCTATCAACTTATGGTTATTATCTATGTTACACAGACACTCTCCGGATGCCTCCGTGTCGTGTCTTGTCGTGTCAGACACTCTCTGACACTCCAACACTCTCCAACATGAGACCAACACGTGGTCAGCACTCTAGACACACCAACGACACGTGAGTCCAGCATCCCAACACGTCAATAGGCACACGCGAGGTCAATTTTAAGCATTCTCAATAAATTAGAGGTCAAAATGTAAATCTATTAAAAAAAATATATTTACTTAAGTCATATATCCAGCCACCCCAAAATTAATATACCCAACCAGCCCAAATTTTTTTTTATCGTGAATCCATAATAGAAGAAGAAGAAGAAGTAGAAGAAACTAATCACTGATATTTTTATATATACATGATATTTTTATCATGTATATATAAAAAAATATACATTTAATATATAACGTGCCCCAACGTGTTGAAATTTTTTATTTTTTGAAAAATCACGTGTCGGCGTGTCGTGTCGTGTCGTGTCTCGTGTCACGTGTCGTGTCGGTGCAACATAGGGTATTGTCTAATGCTTTTCCTTTTGTTGTTCCCAGAGCTTTTTCTTGTTGCTCTTCTTTATTCTAAGTTTGAAAAACTCTAAAAATTCACCAATCATTAGTCAGTGAATGGACAATTTCGGTTCTCTGTCTCTTTCTTGGGTTGTGTATGTGTTTTTCCCTCCTTCTTCCTCCTCCTCCTCCTCCCCTCTTTCTTCGTAATTTATTGTTCGTGTTCGACTCTGCATTCACCAGTTTTCCATATCGGTACGAAGGATTAATTGCAGATGGAGAGATTAGATAAGAGATACAAGAGATAGAAAATGACGGTGCCCTGTTTCCAACGAGTTCGTCTGCCTCATTTAATACGCATAAAGCGATTGATGTGGTTTAGTTAAATAGAAAATTAAAACAAGGAAAGACGCAATTTACCACGGACATCACTGAAATTCGACAAGGTAGGGCTTTCCGTTAGTTCTGCTTCCGCCCAAATCTAATCTTTTCCTTGAAACTTTGAGACAAGAAGTTCGGTTTTCGAGTCCCCTAGGGTTGGCACAGTCGGTCGAGGCATTGGCCGATTTTGACTCCAGGATGGGGCAGTCACCTATTCAGACTCCACAAACTATGAGATTGCTCCCGATCGGGACCGCTTGTACACGTCGAATGTCCTTACCTAATTGATTCATGGGGTTCGCAGGATGTTCTACGGCTCTCGAGATAGTCGGGTTTCTAGGCTCCTGTCCGGAGCAAGCTTGTTGTTGGCAATATTCAACCTACTTGCGTATGCTAAATAAGGACGATCGATCAAGCATCGCTCCTATCTTCGTACGAGTGCGACGCATGGAGAACCAGCTAACTTCACCGGTGGAAGCCGTGCAAGAAGTTGTTGAAATATTTGTTGGCAGATAGAATTCAATTCATCATTATGAACCTCAGGCTCGTCCAAAAAAACATTTAATAACTCTATGATGAGATCAAACGCAATTAAAACGGGGTTTTGGTAACCGTTGATGTTGTGACGTCATTAGCCAAAGTTAGGATGAACGCCACCTACGATTCCCGGGAATATAAATGCAGTAGCCCAGTACTAACTCCGACAAAACATAACCCTAAGACATAAGTGTTAGTGAAGTCTTTCTCTCACTCTCTGTCTCTCTCTCTAATGGAGATCACACTCCTTGCAACAATGTACGTCCTCGCGGCGTCCTACGCCTTGCTCAGCCTCGTCCGCGGCCTCCTCCGCCGCCGCGGGCGGTGCTGCTACATGCTCGGCTACGAGTGCTACAAGGCCCCCGAGGACACGAAGCTCGACACCGACGAGTGCGTCCGCATCATCCTCCGCAACAGGAACCTCAACCTCGAGGACTACCGGTTCCTGCTCAAGACGATGGCCCGGTCCGGGATCGGCGAGGACACCTACGGGCCGAGGCTCGTGCTCGAGGGCCACGAGGAGGCCCCGACCCTGCCCGAGGCCCACCTGGAGCTCGACGAGGTGTTCCAGCAGACGGTCAGCAAGGTGCTCGCCAGCACCGGGGTGGCGCCGTCCGAGATCGACATCCTCATCGTCAACGTGTCGCTGTTCTCGCCGGCGCCGTCCCTGACGTCGAGGATCGTGAACCACTTCAAGCTCAGGGACGACGTCAAGACCTTCAATCTAGCAGGTATTGGGGACGGTTCGACTCAAATTGAGATGGACCCGATTCGATTTGGTTGAATCTGGTTTAACTGATTTGGTGCCCAAACGAAGGCCTAATTCTCCTAATATTTTTCTTTGAAATTTTTATATGCCGCGTGTGAACAGCTAAGGGCCCATTTTTAGCCAGGAAAATTATAATAAAAAAAAATCCTAAACTTATTGCAATTATGCCAATTCGGTTCTAGACCTTTTGTATTTATAACAATTCAGTCTTTCCGATTAATTTTGGCCGGCCAACACTAACGTGACGCTATCGACGCTGATGTGGGATAATTGATTCGATATTCTTGCTTAACAATTAGAGCCCAAGTCGAAGCCGAAACATAATTGGACTTAATTTTGTTCAAGTAGATTTATCTGATTTTAGACCTTTTATTTCTCGCCATACAATCGTGAATTTAGTAGATTTATATGTAAATAGATACTTAAATAACGAGAAAGATTAATTTGAAAGACCAAAGAAGTAGACAGGGGATTTTGATAATAAAAAAATCAATCTAATTATTCACAGGGATTTTGATTCTTGAACGTTGTTCTTGTTTATGATGTTCAATGTTCCTTTTCCCTCTCCTTCCTGATGCCTAAACCGACTCCGCGCAGGCATGGGCTGCAGCGCGAGCCTGGTGGCGATCCACCTGGTCCAAGAGCTCTTCAAAACGCGGGACAACGCGGTGGCCCTCGTCGTCAGCACCGAGAGCATGGGCTCCCACTGGTACTGCGGCCAGGAGAAGTCCATGATCATCTCCAACTGCCTCTTCCGCATGGGCGGCTGCGCCGTCCTCCTCACCAACGACCGGGCCCGGGCCAAGGACGGGGCCCTCATGAAGCTCGGCCGCTCCGTCCGCGTCCACCACGGCTCCCACGAGGAGTCCTACGGCTGCTGCATTCAGGAGGAGGACGGGCAGGGCTACCAGGGGTTCCGCCTCACCAAGTACCTCGTCAAGGCCGCCGGGCAGGCCCTCGAGGCGAACCTCCGGATCCTGCTGCCCCGGGTCCTCCCCGTCCGCGAGCTCGTCCGCTACAAGCTCGCCAACGCCCTCGCGGGCAACCCGTTCTTCAAGAGAAAGGCTTGGAAGGTCCGTGGCGGCCCAAGCCTCGACTTGAACCTCAAGTCTGGGATCGACCACTTCTGCGTCCACCCGGGAGGTAAGGCGGTGATCGACACGGTCGGGAACGGGTTGAATCTGAGCAAGTACGACCTCGAGCCGTCGAGGATGGCGCTGCACCGGTTCGGGAACACGTCGGCGGGCGGGAACTGGTACGTGCTGGGTTACATGGAGGCGAAGAAGAGGCTGAAGAGAGGGGACAGGGTGCTGATGATAAGCCTCGGGGCCGGGTTCAAGAGCAACACGTGCGTGTGGGAGGTGATGCGGGACCTCGAAAGGCCGAACGTGTGGGCGGACAGCGTCGAGGACTACCCGGCGGCCAGCCTCGACAACCCGTTCATGAACAAGTACCAGTGGATCTACGACGACAGCCTCAACTTCGTCCGGCTAGAGGAGGCCGAGATGGTGCGTTGATCGGGCAGTGCCATCGTATGCAAAATCGAAGGTAAAATTGGACTATTGCTGGTTTTGGCTTTTCGTTTTTTTTTTTTGTTTTCTTGTTCTTTGGTTTCATTGAACAAACATTGTTTATCAAACACCAAGTGGACAGTTCCAAATGATTCTGTAATTGTAAGTTGGACTCAGAGACTATTGATTCGTCTCGATTGTCAAAGTAATTTTCTTTTTTTGTTCCTTTAAGTGGATAGAAATAAAATAAATTTGCTATTTTACTATCGTTGGAGTGGAATGCCAGGGACTTCTTCTGTTAAATGATCGACATGGTGTATAGACTATAATGTATGCAATGTTTAAGTTTGCTCCATCTACTCTGATCAGGTCATTTGTGTTAGGATTCAACGTATAACAACAACGAAATAGAGTGTAAAAGCGAGAAAGAGAAATCGAGACGTGAGGTTTATCTTGATTTACCTTTAAATTAGCGCTATATTCAACAGATAATTTTACTACAATTAACACATCGCACTTCGCTATTACATCATTCAACTACAAGCGAATGAGATAATATATAGCAGTAACGGGACTCCGCACTTTTCCCTCGACGATCAGCATTAACTACATCTCAATAATTTGAATACCCATTAATCGGTGGTTAGGTTCTCATTGCTTCAGAAAAAGACATGAAGGTCGCGGTTTTTTAAAGACGAAAATGGAGAGCTTATGACTTTTTGCAGAGCACGGATTGTTACATCTAACCAATTAAAGGACATGACCGGACAAGACCTAAACTTCTGAAAGCCCCACAAATGCTCATGCTGGAGTACTTCTCTCTCAAACCCCCAGTTCGGTTTACGACTGGAAAATTTAACTTGTATGTTGCGCGTGTCTTTTGTTTGGTCGGATTTGCGCATGTCTTTGACTTGGTCAAAGTTGAAACGAGGGAGCGGCACTAATATTGCTGCCTTAACAGGAGCAATAAGGGAAATGCTTTTCTGACAGTACTATCAGAGACGGTACAATTTCAATCGTAAATCCACACATCATCATCCCGTATTTTGCATAAAGCATTTATTGATTGGGAGATCTTGTAGTAAAAAATAACTGACAGTACTGTCAGACTGTCAAGCTAGCGACTCCCATTTTAAAACGATCAATGTATATTGTTGGACTCAGACACCCTTGATTCGTCATGACTCATGATTGTCAAAGTAATTTTCTTGTTTTTTTTTTATTCCATTCTAAAGGTGGATAGAAATAAAATGAATAGCCATTTCTCTATCGTCGGAGGGGAAAATGCCGTGGGACTTCTTCCGTTGAATGATTTCATTTTCAATGTTTATGTTTGCTTCTTCTACTCTGATTAGGTCATTTGGGCTCTATTTGTTTCGCGAGAAACGAGTGAATTGAAGAATCATTTTTCAAAACGTGATCACTTATATCACTTACAAAAATGAATGAACGAAAAATATTTTCATCATTTATGCAAATGTTCAGACACAAATTGTTGTCGATAATAAAAATATTTTTGATCGATAAATTATTAAAAGTGAGACATGATATCATTTTTTAAAAAATATTTTTCAAATCGCTAAATTTTTTTTTTCGAACGATCAAATCTTGAATATGGTTTCATTGTCATCCCGCTAATCAGTCGTTAGGTTTTTTAAAGAAGAAAATGGGCAACTTATAACTTTTTGCAGAGCCCGAATGTTACATCTAACCAATTGAAGGAGACATGACCGGACAAGACCTAAACTTCTGAACTATGAAGCACCTACACGTCTCATGAGCCACTGTGTCGGTGTCGGACACGTGTCGCGTGTTCGACATGCGTCCGACACTTGCGGACGCGTCCGGACACGCGGTCAACGAGCGGGACTCGCCGGCGACACGCGTGTCCGGAGGCGGAGGAGAAGAGGAACTGGAGAAGCACAGAGGACGTCGGCGAGGGAGGTGGGGGAGACGTGGCGCGTGAGGTCGGAGGAGGTAAGGTAGGCGTCAGGGATGGGGAGGATGGTGACGGCGGAGCACTGGGCCAGATCCGAGACGATGGTGGTGGAGAGGAGGGCGGTGAACGGCAGACGAACCCGCAATGAATAGATCTGGGTTCCCAGATATGGGTTTCATCGGCCAGAGATGTGAGAGTGCATTGGGCGCTGCTCTCCTATGCGCTATTCATGGTGAGCCAGAGATGATGCTTCGCTAATGAACACGAGCAACAAAGCGCGAATGCGGCCAGAGGACGAAAAGGCAATGAACTCGGAAGTCACGAGCCCTGTCGTCGCTGGCCGATGAAGTCCAAGTGAGTGGTGTGAGAGAGATGAACGAAGAAATGAGAATGAATGATGTAGAGGGAGATTAATGTGAGAATAAAAGAAAGCTTCGGGAGTTGTAACTTGCAAGATAAAGCTTGATGTTGATAAAACTTGGAGGGTTGATTTGACAAGACCACTTTGAAGATAGAGAAAGAGAGAGTGGGGTTGGGGGGTTTTATTTTTTCACGAAAGATAGAGAAAGAGATGGAGGGTTGATTTGACCAAACTTGGAGGATTTATTTTTTCATTTAGAATTTTACAAAAATAAAATAATTTCTCAAAAAATAAGGTTTTTTTAAAACTATCCTAATATTGTCGCGTGCTCGGAAAAATAATTTTTCGTTGACATGAATATATACAAATATATATTTAATATTCAACGTGTCCCTAATGTGTCGGAATTATCTATTTTTTAAAAACGACGTGTCTAAGTGTCGTATCGTATTGTGTCGCGTGTCCGTATCGATGCTACTTAACTTTTGAAAGCCCCACAAATGCTCTTTCTGGCTGGAGTACTATTCAACCCTTGTTCGATTTAGGACTGAAAAATTAAACTTGCATGTTGCGCATGTCTTTCTTTTTGGGTTGGATTTGCGCATGTCTTTAACTTGGTCAAAGTTAGAAACGATGTGTTAGAATATATCTCAAGTTTGAGCCCGAAGCGAAAAATCTGAATTTTGAAAATAAATAAATAAAGTCCGTTGAAGGGAAAAGGGAATATACGAGATTAGCTTTCGTGAGTTGCGTTGGAGTCCAAGTTGAAGAAGTCCGAATTTGGTCAGAAAAGAAAGAAATAAAATAAGAAGGGGGCACATATTATGCTATTCCGTTGGTGAAGTCGGCCAAAGAAACGACTAAGCAGCCCTTGAGTGTAATTTCAATTCTTCGTAACCGACTAAGCAGCCCTTAAGTGTATTACGTCAACTATTCAAGTGTTGAAGCCAATTAAATTCTTATGGTAAGAATTCGTTTATAATTCTTTTGTGAGATTGAGAGATTATTTCGTAAGGAATTGAGGGTTAAACATTGTGTGGATTACTGGATGTAATTGGGACTGCGAAACACTGAAAGCGTTTGAGGGGAGAAGTGTCAAAAAAGTCCTAAACCTATTGTATTGATGCCAATTCAGTCCTAAACCTTTTTTTTTGTGCCAATTTAGTCCTCAACCTTTTGCATTAGTGTCAATTCAATCCTAAACCTTTTATTGGTGCCAATTCAGTCATAAACCTTTTGCATTTGTGCCAATTCAGTCCTTAATCTTTTACATTTGTGCATTCAATTGGTCGATTTAGGACTGAATTGGCACAAATGCAAAATGTTTAGGAATGAATTGGCACCAATAAAATGTTTAGGACTGAATTGGCATCAATGCAAAAGGTTTAGGACTGAATTGGCACAAATACAATAGGTTTAGGACTTTTTTGACACTTTTCCTAGTGTTTGAGTGACTCGAGTGTGGTTTATAATCTCAGTGTATCGCCTGTTCTATAGTGAAATTCGTTGTTGCTCTCCCCGTGGACGTAGGTCTCTACGATCGAACCAATTACGTTTGGTGTCCGATTTATTTTCTTGTTCTGTCTATTTATTGTTCGATCGCTTGTTCCGCGCAACACGAGGAAGCAGTATTAACATTGCTGCCTTAACATGGGGCATATATTGAAACAATCAATGTATACATCACCCTGCCAATTTTAGAGTGACTATACACGTGAATAGGATGGTTTGCGACTTTTGTAAAGTATTTGGCAATCACCTCGTAGCTGCAGAAGATAATGCCTCTTTTAACTTGGATGGCTAAAGTACATCGCAAGTGCAAAAACTTGTGTACGGCGTGCACTTTAGTGCCAAGACTTTCAAAACATTCACTTAAGTGCCAATTTCAGAGAAAATCGTCCACTTCAGTGCCAATCCGACCAAATGAATTACGTGGATTTTATAATTTATTTATTATGTTATGTGGCAAATTTTTACAAGCGGCTGCCACGGTGGAAATCCGACGTGGCTTGTGCGAGGCAAAAATGAAAAAACGACGTCGTTTGTGTCGTCTCTTACTCTCATTGACTACCCCTCTCTCGTGCGAAGGAGTGTCTGTGTCGTGCGAAGGTGGAAATCCCAGTCGCTCGGTCGCTCGTGGAGTCGCCGCCGTCGCTCGCCGTCGTTGGTCTCCGATAGGCCGTCGCCGTTGCCCGCTCGCTCTCGTGAGGTATGCATCTTCTGTCCCAATTTGAAAGTTAGACCCCGAGGCGAAATTAGGGCGAAATTCCCAAACCCTCGATAGCGATGAAATAGCTCTGCAGTGAACTTACCGTGAGTCGCCGCCGCTGTGTCCGAACCATGGCGGACAACCTGACCTCGTCGCCGAAACCTCAATCTTCGAACTCGATGGATCCCACAGCCTCAGCGGCGTCAATTCCCCAAAATCCATCCCCGAACCCCCAAATCCCGTCCCAATCGCCCCTCTCGCACTCCTCTCCTTCAATCGACCCCGCTCAGATCAATTCTCAGATCTCGTCCCCTCCTCTACCTCATTTACCTCAGTAGCAACAGCAACAGACGCAATCGCAGCCACAACTTCAGCCTCAGTCGCTCGTCCATCAACAGGCGCAACAATTATTAGTGCAGCAGCAGCATCAGCAACAGCAGGCTTAGAATGTTTCCGCCATGAACAATTTCCAAATTCAGCCGAATCTTCAGAGATCGCCATCGATTTCTAGGTTAAATCAAATGCAGCAGCAAATAGGTTTATTGAGGCAACAACCGCAGCAGCAAGGTGGAGTGTAAGGGGAGGTTAATTTCGGTGGGTCGTCCGAAGTTGAACGACGTCGTTTGATCTTCAAATTGCTCAGTCAGCCTCCGGCGAGCCACGTCGTTCGAAGTTTTTAATGTAAAAAATTCACGTAGACTTTCCGGCATGCTACGTATGCTTCAGATCGAACTTGGCACTGAAGTGAATGATTTTAAAAAAACTTGGCACTTAAGTGAACGTTTTGAAAGTTTTGGCACTAAAGTGCACGTCGTACACAAGTTTTGGCACTTACAGTGTACTTTAGCCTAACTCCGATACAATAGGTTACCAAATACAGAATTTTACGCCAAATAGACTTGAGGACACTTTGTTAGTAACCGTGTCACGATGGTCCGCCTCAATCATGAGGCTGCCGCATCCATTTTACTTAATGTATGACCTCACGTGGGGGGAAAAAAGAACTACCCAAGGAGGAGAAAGAGACGGGAGAGAGAGACTAGAGTTTTGCCGATGCCCATTCCCTACCCGATGCATTGGGCCAAGATATCTTGATACAATTTGTTAGGAGCGCGCACGAGGAGATCACCAAAAGAGAGTTGAAGTCCGAGCCCGCAACATATTTAGTTGGACTCACCTTCACTCAAAAACTTAAGTTAATAAATTTTGGATCACTAGAACATATTAACTTGGGGTGATCGGTTCACAGGATGGATGGTTCCACCCTTGAACCGAGAACCGTCCGTTAGGGACCGGTTCCGCAAAATACAAACCGTGAACCATCCACTCGTTCCATGGATCCACCCGAGAACCGAACCACCGGTTCGGTTTGGTTCCCGGTTGGATCCTGGTTACGGTCTTAATGTCACCTGCTCATTCCATGGAAAAATGAAGTTGAATACTAAGAAACTCGTTCAAGTATTGACATATTATGCCTTCTGTTTCCCAATTCACCTTACTTGAGAAATAGACAAAAGCAAAATGTTCAAACGAACTTATTACATACTCGCAACTACTTTTGCGAGTTCTTGAAGGGCACAGAGGTGGAACAAGGCTCCCCTCTCCATTGTCATTAGCCTTACCCTTGCATTGCAGCAAGTCTAGTTAAACAAATGGAGAACATTGACATGAAATCTGTAATGGAGAACTTTCAAAAACCTTATGCCCCTAGAATTTCACATGCTGCTCAAGGAACTTACCATTCATATTATATAAAAACCGGTTCGGTTGGACCGGTCGGATGGTTCCCACCCGAAATCGGGAACCGAACCGGTACCCGCCGGTTCTAGAAAATTGGAACCGAAAACCAAACCGTACCTGCCGGTTTGGATCCAAAATCAGCCGGTTGGGTATTATCCGGACCGGTTTGGTTGGATCGTGGTTTTTTTGCTCACCCCTAATATTAACTGTTCCATACCACATCAATTCTTCAATATGAGATTTTTCTAATATAACTCACACGTGCATCATAACAATATAAAAGTGCGGGAATTGAAAAGTAGACGGATGATCACTCGGAGAGTATGTGTTCAGTGCGTGTTATCCTGAAGAAGCCTTCTCATTTCATCTTGCTCGCGGAAGAATTCCCATTTTCCCAAACGTCCCACGATGAGATCAACCCTCTTTGACTTCAATTATGGGCTGGGCTTTGTTAAATAATGGGCCGTGAATTAGCCCCGAACAACTCTGTTTAATTCGAACGCATGCGATTCAATGAGAAAAACAAAAGAAAAACAAAAAACAAAAACAGGTGCATGAGGAATCATAATCTACTAATAGTTGTTCTTTTTTTTTCTTTGTGGGGGAGGGGTGGTTTCGTCGAGCACTAACAGTATGTCTTATAAATAAATCCACGATTTTGTCCAGACATTCTTGTTTATGGTGCGTTTGTTTTATTGAAAATTTCATGATAAAGGAGCATATTTTTTATGCAAAGCTCGGTGTCGCCGGCCATTAATAATTGTTTCTTTTTTTTTTTTTTTTCTTCTCTTCTTTCTTCCTTGACCGACTAGAGGCCTTGGGCAAAGCTCGGCCTTGCCGGCCACTGGAGAGGTCGCTCTGGCTGGTCGCCGAGGTCTGGGGACCGATTGGAGGAAGAAGGAAGGGAAGGAAAATAGATATAAAAATAAAAATATAAAAAAAATTCTGAAGAATATTAAAATATCATTAAAAATTGTTCACATTAACGCTGGCCACGCCATGTAGGACGACTGTCGTCCATGTTAGCGATTTCCGATCTAGATTGATCGATGAGTTCAATTGGCAAAACGTAAAAAGATTTATGACTGAATTGACACATGGACAATAGGTTACTTTTTGGACAATTTTTTCCTCTATTTGTCTCTCCACGTGTAGTATTGAATTCATCCGACGCGATGGTCCCCATTTTGGGAGCCTCCACCACCTTTATCTTCATCCCCTTCCAATCATAACCACATTTGACCTCTTTGACTTCAACAGCTATTGGCCCCCCATGTCTTTTTATTGCCCTGGACTATCTGAACAACTAATTCGAGCTCCCCTGGTCGAGGATTCTTCTCAATCGAATTCCTTTGAGCCGAGTTTGGTTTCCGTACACTTCTGAACTGGGCCTTACTTAACAATGGGCCCTGATTTTAGCCCCTAACATCCCCTTATTTTTTAGGGAAAATTTCAAATAAAGGCTTGAAGTGAACTTTATTTCAAATAAGGGCCTTAAGTGCTCTCTTTGTTTAAAAAAAAGGCATGATCAAGAGCGTTTTCGTTATTTGTTTTTTTTTTCTTCCTTTTTTCTATTCTTCTTTTCTTTCTTTTTTCCTTTGTTTTTTTTTTCCTTGGTTTCGTCGGCCGGCCTCGCCTGTGGCTGTCGAGGCAAGGTCGCCCTTGACGGTCGCTAGGGACATCCTTGCCCTGCCCAAGCGCGGCGGGTGAGGCGAGCCCTCGCCTCGCGGCCGTTGAGGGTGGCCTCGCCCTGCCCAGGAAAGAAGAATGCTCAATATCATATTTGGTAATTCTCCTGTTTTCTGGGTGTCTTCTCATTTTATATTGCCCGCGGTGCAAATTCTTCAGTTCATCAAATCTACGGCACGATGAATGCTCATTATCCGGAGTTGTTCAGACAATTTGGAGAAGCATCAGACTATGTTCTCCGATTTCCACTTCTCTACCACCTCATCTTCATCCCTTCCGATGCGTCGTCACAATTCCCATGATGATGAGATAACCCAATCTTCGACCTCTTCGACTTCCACGACCACTTGCACATTGCACTCCATGTCTTTTATATTGTCCTGGACTCTTTGAACAAGTAATTCTCGCATTAACTGACATAATCCACCTCATCCGCAACTGCCTCGTTAGTCCAGGATTAGTAATTCGAGCTCCTCTCCTCTATTCCCCTATCCGCCCGTCAAGTTGTTTAAATTTACCTTGTCCAATTTGTAGGTAATAGACGATCGCAGTCGATATCGACTAGTAGTTGATTCGGTAAACGGGGAGGGATACATTAGGGCGGATGCAGTCGGAAGCAATGCAATGGAACAATATAACAACTTCATAAATGCGTCAAGCAGCAACGGCTAAAATCCGAGCTTTAGCGTGTTTGGAGGGACAGAACTCGTTTAAAATCTAGTAACCCATCACATGAAAAAGATAAGTCTTTTTTAGGAGTGTTTGGGAGACTCGTATCTATCTTTCTTGAAAACATCATCAATCCATCTAATTAGATCCGTCAAACAGGTGGGTCAGGTCGAAAATGATCTGACTCAAATAGACTTACCTAACCCGTTTTGATCAATTTCCATGCAATACAAATCCAGTGACTCGTAGTCAATCTATACCCAACCCGATTCATCTTTCTCAAACACTTCAATATCTAACTAAATCTTGAAAAACTCGTACTCAAACTAAGATGAGAGAGCGGGGTGGGTGAGTACAAGATCCAGAGAGGGCGAAAGAGAATAAGGAGAGCGAGATAGAGCGAGATAGAAATGGATTGGATCTAACTAAGCTTTATATATCGATGTTTGACCGTTCAACGTGTTGATATTATTGCAACTTGCAAGGACCATCATACGTTCCGTGTCTACTCTCCTTGCGTTGACTTCCTCAGTTCCCACCCATACCTTCACTTTCACTCCAACAGTGAGCACATCAAGTCAACAACAACTCCTTTCTTACCGCCGGTCGTTCACATTTGCCATAATAACATGACGTCGAAACTCGAGCATATCTTCTTCTTCTTCTTCAGTGGTCAACCTCTCCGATTGCTCTGCAGCTGTTCAAATGGCTTCGGCAGCCACAGAAGGTTCCTCACTCCCCCTCAGTTCTACCAACATATTCTTAATTTGTGAGATTTTAATGTGGGTTTAGTTTAATCCGTCGATGCTCTCCCGAGTCCTGTCAAATTCCTAATCCGTAGCTAACGAGTGATTGGCGTGCTGTTCATGTCTAGGATTTTACCGGGACATAGAGAGCGGCGTTCTGCCACCGCCGGGCTCGGCCACGACAGGGCTGTTTGATCAGTCTTTGACGAAGAGCAAGGCCGCGCCGCGCAAGAGCATGGAGTTGCACTCAGTGGCGGAGCGGGATGACGTCGCCTCCACGAAGCGGATCCTCCTCGAAATTGACGGCCAACCGCCGATCCTTGGGGCGAGCGCCGAAGTAAGTGTTGCTCCTCTGGAGTCGGTGGATGAAGTGAACGAATCAGGAGAGACTGCGTTGTTCGCGGCAGCAAAGAGAGGGAATGCAAGCATCGTGAAGGAATTGCTCAAGCGCTCGACCAGAGAAGAGGTTATGAGGAAGAACATCGACGGTTTGACTGCCCTGCACACTGCTGCTGGTCATGGACATGCTGGTGATTAACTCCTGATGTTTGCATTTCTTAGTTTCTTCATTTTTGGCTCTGGCGTATTGTTTATATGGTTGGATACTTAAGTCATTGAATATGAAGTCACCTCATTTAAACCGTTTAGGGATTAGCCTTCTCGACTACTGGCGTGTAGCTTTTGAAGTTCCTACAACAGTGAATCGGAAATTGTTCTAGAAAGCAATTCCCATTTTGCAGATCTTTTCGTAATGCGGATGTAAAAAATGGTAGACACACTCGGCACTAACCAGAGGTGCACCCTTGTGGAATCTGTACTCACAGTGAAATGCATACATCCTAGCTACCTAGAATCGAATCAGCTAGGACTGCAAGGATGAGAAGTGGATTCCCTGAAGGTCATGGCATTCCAATAATCGTGTTTGTGCTTATATGGACTGTTTTATTGCAGACATTGTACAAATGCTTTTAGATTATGAACCCGAGTTGATCAAGATTGTCGGCCCTTCAAATAGCAGCCCTCTTATGGCCGCAGCTACAAGAGGGCACGCTGCTGTAGTCGATCAGTTACTAGCAAAGGATTGTAGCTTGTTAACAGTTCTCAAATCAAATGGAAGAAATGCGTTGCATCTAGCTGCAAGGCTCGGGCTTGTTGAGGTTGTTCGATCCTTGCTTGGCAAAGACAAGCAATTGGGACGGAGGAGTGATTCGAAAGGCCAAAATGCGTTGCATGTGGCCATGAAAGGATATAGTCAAGAAGTTGTTAAGTTGCTTATTGAGGCAGATCCAGTGGTGGTTGTGCTTCCTGACTTGCTTGGTAATACAGCATTGCATGTTGCTACGAGAAAGGCCCGAGATAAGGTACTTCTTGAGGTTCATAACTAGAGTCTGTATGTTGTACTCATTCCCTTTTAAATTACAGTTGTTGCCATCTTTCTATCAATATGAGTATGTCCATGATATGTATTGAATAGCCCATCTGCAAGCTGCTATTTAGTTTGGCATCAAAGGGTATTTGAACTTCGTCGTCATGATAACTTCCCCTCATGCTTTCAAATTCGTCAGTTTCTACGACATTCATTGTTCGTGTCACGTTGTTCACTTCTGTGAAACTAGGAACCCAGAGCTGGGTAATTTAGGAACATAGGAACCGTAACTTGCGGCCACTGTGCTTGTTCATTTGATTGAGGGACAAGTGCCATGCCACCGTCCTCAAATCAGTGTGAAGGAACATCCCTTTAGCAACAGAGCCATATGCACAAAGTGTGCAGATGGTTCCAAATCAAGTATTTTCAAGTGCCTATCTGTAAGGGAATGAAGTTCTGACTGCCTGCTATAATCGTTCTTTCTCGATTCCGAGAATCAGATGATATCTTTACAAATGAGGGCAATTTAACGATGCGTAGAGTCCATCAAGATAGCCTGTTTATTTTCATTTCCAGTTATGTAACTATAACTTGTGACATCCATGGAAACAAGAATTCAGTCAACTGACCAGATTTCCCCTAAGAGCTTTGCAGATAGTGGAGGAGTTATTACTGTACCCTGAAACCAACGTCAATGCAACGAATAAGGACCACAAAACTGCTCTTGACATAGCTGAAGAGCTCCCTAACTCTCCAGAGTCCATTAACATCAGAAGCTGCCTTTCTCGTAAGGGCGCTTCCCGAGCTAATGACCTTGGAGCTGTCAAAGAACTTAATAAAGTTCTTCAGGGAGGGATCAACAGTGCACATTCCGTGAACATGGCTGCCATTCTCATAGCCCAAATTGCATTTGCAGCCATTTTCACTGTGCCCGGTGGTGGTGATAATAGTGGGATACCTCTGGCCATGAGCAATACCTCCGTTCAAGTACTGATCATCTGCAACTCTATAGCATTTTTCGCATCCATGGCCGTCGTGCTAATTCAGGTCACAGTGGCCAGAGGAGAGACCGAACCAGAGGCACTTGCCATGGTGGTGGAGGTAACGAGGAAACTCATATGGCTCGCGACAATCTGCATTTCTGTGGTATTCATGACTGCAATTTATGTAGTGGTTGGGAGGCGGAACGAGTGGGCTTCAACCTTGATTACTGTTACCGGGGGAGTTATATTACTGGGCTCTCTTGGCATCAAGACTTACTATGAGATGAAATTAAGGAGGATTAGGTCGAGAAGGAAAAAGGAAACATAGGCCAAAAACCGATATTCGCATCGGTTGAAAGATTCTGTGCATCAATACTGGGCAACTTCTATGAAGGCGGAGCAGAGTGTTTGGTGCTGAGCCTATGCTGAGTGTATGCCATAGTGGTCGTCCTGAGGCCAAGGCTAAATTGATTATGGGAGGTGGAGGTACAATCGTGGTTAGAAAGAAAGAGAAGAAAAGTACAATGTTGGTCTTATATGGTCCCTACTGTCGACGTGTAAGATTCATCGGTAATCTTATGTCGGATTCTAATTCTAGTGTGAATCATTTCTCTGTGTTTAGCATAACGTAGTGTCTCATGACGGAATCAGTTGGCTCAATTTACATTGAGTTTTACTCAGTGGAGACGATATCGAGCTGGAGCTTTCTGATCTGGTTCGCCAGGATGTTCTTAAGCATGATAATCATAGACCCGCACTCACAGGCATTTGAAAAAGAAGTCGTAACATTAATCAAGTATTCTTCTTCGGACCCCCCGTGACCCTGAGTCATCAACTCTGAGTGCCAGGCAAGTTCAAGTTTTTCAGTATGTTCGCTTTGGTCCGAGAGCAATTCTGCCTCATCTTTTCTTTCACTTCCTCTTTCTTCGTCCACAAGTTAGACAAGAGCTTCCGTCACCAACCACTTCTATGCTTATGGGATACCTAACAAAGTGTTGCAACAGTTAGTGTCTCAATCCATCTCTTTTGAGTAAACTATGTTATCTGCAACAGAACATCCAGCTTCTCGCTCGTCTTTTACTTCTCGAAAGGCGCATGAACAGTGCGAAAACTTCTTCTATAACTTGATGCTGCGGTATGAAATCCTTCGCACGACGATATGGTGTCCTAGGTTGTTTGTTTGGACATAGTGACTAAGTATGTGATGCAGAACAAGAATATGCAAGAGGAAGCATATAGCACCAGCAGGTGTGCGTGCATGACAATACTTATGGAGTAGAATTTCTGCTTCAGAAGCTGTTTGGTAACGTAACTTCTGGAGCAAAAATCCGTTTTTCAATTTTCTACTTCTGAAGAATTTTTTTTTTTTTTTTCGTTTCAGAAGTAGTTTTGAAGCCGTTTGAAGAAGTAAAAGAAATTTACTTCTCTCCAGAAGTTGATTTCTAGAGCAGAAGTGTTGCCATGCGCGCCCTAACTTTCCCGCAACTTGTGTCCGCCATAATTGACTTGAAACTAAGAGGACACCTTTTGTTAGAATTTTTGCTCACAAAGTCATAAATTTTCTTGAGCAGTGAAACGTCAGCCGGAACTCAAAAACCTTCTTGCCAACCTGTATCAGGATGGTCTCCTTAAATCAACTACTTTTCATATTTCAAGTCAAGGAGGCGGTTGACTCCTTCGACCCATTTGGAACAATTGTCTAGCCATCGATGGAACTTCCTGGGCTGCTAGTAGAGGTGACCGGTTGCGGGGTGAGTCAGTTTTCGTTCAAGAACCTGGAATCTAACCGGCTAGGGCCGGTTTTAGGTTTTTTGAACTGTGAACCGAATCCCGACCCTTGGGGATAGGCCGGTGTTAGGGGAGACTCGGAATTGTGTCACAATTTTTTCCTTTTTCCTACTTTAGATATATTAATCGGCCTTGAGCCAGCGGGTTCAGTTCGGTTCGGGCTGATTCCCACCCCAGAGTTAAATTGGGATCGAAGCTCACCCCTAACTGCCACTGCTTTGAGAACCTCTCTTTTTTTAGAGGATTATATTTGGTTTTTCAAACTCGGACCATGGTTGTGACAGTAACAGTAACGTCTTTCTCCTCTTTTAAAATCATGGAGATCGGGCATGCGTAAAATCACGCCTTCCGCAACTTAAATCGTAAAAAGATTAAGTGGTCTCACATGATTTTTTAAAAGCTCGAGGCATATTTAAATAAGAGCTAATACCACGAAAAATCTCAAATTGATAGATGACATATTTATCCCAAACTAATTTTTGATCACGAAAAACTTTAAACTGGTATAACTATGGCAAATTTACCACAAACTAATATTTTTACCAAGAAAAACTCCAAACTAGTATACCTGTGATAAATTTATCCTCCATTAATTTCCGTCAAATTGGGTCAAACTAGTACACATGTGACAAACGGAGAATAAAAATCTCAAACCAGTACACCGGTCAACTGCCACGTGCTATCCAACTCAGCAATTTGACTGTAAAATTTAATGAAAACTAACAGAGAATAAAATTATCACATGTGTACCAGTTTGAGATTTTTCATGGTATTAACCGTTTAAATAACGCAGAAATTTGAAAGGAGAACGAGAAAAATAAATAAAAACGAGGAGGGAATTTATTAAATCAATCATTATAATGTGGATATGCGTAGTGGGAAATCAATCATATATATATAACATGGGAATCTATACGTACAGGAGTTGCGTTGCCATTTTTGTCCGAAAGCAACAAAGCTGAAGCTGCCGAGCAACTTCCCCTTCGTCCTCCACCAGTTGTCCTTTTTCCTTCTGATGACTCACCCAGCACCTTCTCTTTGCTTAGACCAGCAGATTGACCCATCTCGAATCCCACCCCGTTCACGTCTCTCCTTGCTGATTTTCCTGCTTCCCTGAGCTTCTCTCCCACCCACCGCTTCCGATCATGGCTTCTCCGATCGAGGAAGGTAAAGTTTCGCCACTCCCCCCCCCCCCCCCCCCCCCACACACACACACACACTCTCACTCGGTTTCTGTTTGCTTGCTCCGCTACTACTACCCGTTCGCATCGGGATTCGCGTCCCTCGCTCGTTCCGCTGTTTGAATCGATTCTTCGATTTTTGTATCCCTGTCCATTTCCGTCTGTCGTGGTCGTCAGATGAGCTTTTGGTTCAGTGGGTTTGTGTCGTTTGCGAGGCTCGTCCTCTTCCCCGGTGACTTTCAGGCAGCTCTTTGCTCGGCCAGCTGTAGTATCTCTTCGCTTTAGCTCCGGTTCTCTTGCTTCCCAGTGCTTGTATGGTTGTTTGCCTCTCGGAACGCGGACGTTATCCGTAATTGAGGTTGACTTTCACTTTAATTTGGGTCAATTGTTGGGAGAAGATCAGTGTAATATAGTTTTAGTATTCCCGAATTGTTGGCATAAATTTCAATTGAGTTCATCTGCTTACTTTTGAATCTTGTTGGTCGAGGTTCCTATTTCTGGAGAAGAAGTTCTGCTTAGTAAAAGCCCGAGAAATATTTGGTGAAACTCAGAGTCTTCTTTTCAGCTCTGATCCTGTTGATACCCAATGCATAATTGTTTCAACTAACGTATCTGATGTGAAAATGAAGTTTAAATCTTTGTGATTTAGGTAAATTATATGGTAAAGTAAATGCAAGTTATTATTTAGATGGCAGGGAAGCCTCAAGTCTACCTTTTGGATATGGCTTCTTTCTTGTAGCAAACAGATTAAGATGGAATTTGGTGGGTGTAATTGTTGGATTAATTAGTGCTTGCTTTGTGTTCATTGGCTCCACAGGAGCTGAGAGGGACTTAGAGAAGGGACAAGTGTCAGTGGAACCTAGCAAAATTGCCACTGCAGACCCCTCGCCGTCTCCATCGCCATCGTCAGCGTCAACTGGCCCTGCTCTTGTGTTATCCAACTCTGGAAAGCGAATCGATCAGGCTGGGAAGAAAAAGTATGTAAAACAGGTTACGGGCCGCCACAATGACACTGAGCTCCACTTGGCTGCCCAGCGGGGTGATCTGGCTGCTGTGAAACAGATTCTTGATGATATCAACTCGCAGATGGTTGGCACTTTGAGTGGCACAGATTTTGATGCAGAGGTTGCGGAGGTGAGGGCTGCAGTGGTCAATGAAGTAAATGAATTGGGAGAGACAGCTTTGTATACCGCCGCGGAGAAAGGGCACCTTGATGTGGTCAGGGAGTTGTTGAAGTATTCGAATAAGGATTGTGTTATGAAGAAGAATAGGTCTGGGTTTGACCCATTGCATACAGCTGCGAGTCAGGGGCACCATGGTAAGCCTTTCTACGCACTCATCAGTTCCTTTCTGAGATCGGATCTTTTGTTTCAAAAGCTTAATTAAATCTAGAGGGCAAGAAATTTGTGCTAAAAGATCTCAATGTTACCATTAGATTGTTTTCAATAATCCACGAAAGAAAAAGTACTTTTGAAGTGATTTCAAGATATACATGTTGCAGAATCAAGCATAGAACTTTTTCTTTACCAGAAAATCCATTGGTGCTACCTAATACTTGTTCTTTAATCGCAAAGGCAGCGCTATCTTGCGGTATGGTGCAACTTAGCCAACTTTCACTAACTCTTCACCTACCTGTGGTTGTTACATACGGAGTAAATAAGCCCCGGAGTCAAACGTGACTTTTTCTTCTCATAGGCTATCATCCTTGATACTTAATGTTGATTTCCAATACTACTTCCTTTCAAGACTTGTCCAAGTGTCCTTCCAAGTTCCAATACCACTTATCCATTACATGATTGTCAACTATCTCCAGTAGTCTCATGCTAGTTTTTCTCTTGCAGCCATTGTGCAAGTGCTTTTGGATCATGACCCTGGATTAAGCAAGACACTTGGCCCCTCTAATTCGACACCTTTGAGTTCTGCTGCTACAAGGGGACATACAGCAGTTGTGAACGAACTTCTTGCAAAAGATTGCAGCTTGATAGATAATACTAGAACCAACGGGAAAAATGCGCTACATTTAGCTGCTCGGCAGGGTCATGTTGATATTGTGAAAGCTTTACTGGACAAAGATTCCCAGTTGGCACGGAGGACAGACAAGAAAGGGCAGACAGCACTGCACATGGCTGTGAAAGGTCAAAGCTGTGAGGTCGTGAGATTACTTCTTGAGGCAGATGCTGCTATAGTGATGCTTCCCGATAAATTTGGCCACACTGCGTTGCATGTGGCAACCAGGAAAAAGAGAGCAGAGGTACATGTTTTGTAAAGGAACTCTGAAGTCACAGTTAATAGTTAGTAGATATATGTTCTTTATTGTTGGATAAATTCCTTAAACCCATCATCCTACCATCTGGGTTTCAGAATTCTCTTGCATGAGTGGTATCTTTTTCCTGAAATCCCTACTTCTTTATTGAAGTGGAGCAAAGTTGTGTCAAAGGCATCATTTTGTTTAGTAATAATCATACATTTGAGTGTCTCTTCCATGGTGTGTGCAGATGGTTTATCAATTGCATTATATGATACCAAATGCTGTCTTTTTCTTGGAGCTTTGGTTATCCGCATGTTGCTAGGTGAAAGGTTGTCAAATGGTACTTTATTATGTGTTAGTGCCTAATGTACTGCTTCTATTGCCTGGCCTGCCCTGTCTTGTTGCATGCTCTCTCTCTCTCTCTCCACACTTCATTCATTCTAACAAGGATCTTCACCTTTCTTTTGCAGATTGTGAATGAGTTATTAATGCTTCCAGATACAAACGTCAATGCACTGACTAGAGACCACAAAACACCTCTAGATATAGCTGAAGGACTTCCCCTGTCTGAAGATTCCTCTGAGATAAGAGATTGCCTGAGACGTCGCGGTGCACTCAGAGCTAATGAGCTAAACCAACCAAGAGACGAACTGAGGATAACTGTGACCGAAATCAAGAAAGATGTCCACACACAGCTCGAGCAAACCAAAAGAACCAATAAAAATGTTCATAACATATCTAAAGAGCTCAGGAAGCTCCATCGTGAGGGGATCAACAATGCCACCAACTCTGTGACTGTGGTGGCTGTGCTATTTGCAACAGTTGCCTTTGCAGCTATATTTACGGTTCCTGGTGGAGACGACGATAATGGGATGGCTGTGGTGGTGTCCACCATTTCTTTCAAAATATTCTTCATTTTCATTGCCATTGCTCTGTTTACATCTTTGGCTGTTGTTGTGGTCCAAATAACTTTGGTTAGGGGTGAAACGAAAGCAGAGAGGCGAGTTGTGGAAATTATTAACAAGTTGATGTGGTTGGCTTCTGTGTGCACTTCAGTAGGTTTTATGGCCGCCTCCTATATTGTTGTTGGTAAGCACCACGCGTGGGCTGCAGACCTTGTTACGGCTGTTGGCGGAGTTATTATGGCTGGGGTGCTCGGTACGATGACATACTATGTCGTGAAGTCAAAGAGGAACAGATCGTTGAGGAAGAAGGTGAAGTCTGCCAGGAGAAGTGGGTCCAATTCGTGGCTTCCCTCCGACTTCTCTAACTCAGAGGTTGATAGAATATATGCTCTTTAGACAGGACTATGCACTGCTTGGTGGCTTTGTAGTGTTGGGAGCAACCATGATGAACATGAAGAAGTCATCGAAAGTGTGATCTGTGCAGCCTTCTTTATTCATGTGTTTGTCAGGCACTATTACTCGAGAGATTGATCCTCCATAACATCAGATCAATCAGTGGTCGAATTTGAAGTTTGGCATGCTTCCTCATCTGGTAAGTGGTGAAAAAAAAGTGATGTGCCAGTGCATCTATTAGAAGCTGCCTCTCAGGCAAAAAGACACTGCAAGATCTAGTGCAACAGAAGCACAAATTTTCTGGGCTTTCCCTTATCAGCTAATGTCATGTTGACTGCACGACTAGTTATTTGACATATCAAGTTTGTGGTCATTGCTTGGCCGGATGTTGATCTTTATCAAGCATTTGAATCATCAATCTCTATTCCTGTTTCCGTTCTTTCTTCTTAAACTTAAGAGGTGGGGTTCTGTTGTATTGTTTCAGCCCTACCACATAGGATAACTTTGATAACTTTGTTACTCTTGAGATCGCGTGTGTGAGACCAAAACTGCAACGCACATGGATGGATATTTTTGGGTCTCGGGTACTGCAACGGACATGGATGGATATTTTTGGGTCTCGGTTGGTTATAAAGTATGAATGGTTCTTTGTAACCATTGCGGCATGGATAGTCAACTAGTCTTTACTTTTGTTGGAAGAAAATTGCTTTCTAACTTCATCGACACGCATAAGCCTTTACCTTTCGGCTTTCTTGATGCATCACCACGTTTATTGGATTGTTAGAAGCGCTATGCAATGAGGAAGGATATGGAGCTTGGAGTTTGCTAGTCACTCTATGTACCTGAACCTGACTACTCTCTTGGACGAAGCTTTTCGTGAAGTCTTTGTCATCCATTAAAGAACTCAATCATGAAACCATCGCCAAAGTAGTTCTTCCCACCGGCTCTTTTTGCTTTGTGACTGTGGGAAGACCTATACATATGCGTGTATAGGCTGACTTTTTGGATCGATCCTTGTAGCGACTTAAGCTTCCTTGGATCGTTTGAAAGTGTTTAGAGAGAAGATCTACGAGAGAATGCTTTGTATTACTTTTAGTGTTAGATGGATACAAATGAGGAGGAGAGCTCCCATATTTATACAAGAAGACCTCTCCTTACGACCGTTGACCGACTTTTGATCTAGTGGCTAAGAATGCATCTCCCCATCTAACAACAACCAACTTAAAGACGAGACTTCTAGAATATCGGTACATTTACCATATCGCTCGCCCTTAAGAATACTTTAGAAAACCTTTGAGATCAAGGCCCTTCAAGTCTTGTGGTTCGTCTGGGCTATGTGGTTGGTCACGAAAACCTCGGTCCGTGACATTCTCCCTACCCATTCGAGCGTTGTCCTCGATGCTTTCAGCTCGGGGTTGATCTTTTGAATGGTTGATTTCTTTGGATGTTGGCGATTCTTTCTTCTTCAAGGCTGCTTCGTCTTTGGTTTCTTGACTTGACAACTACACCGTTCTTGAATCGCAATGTGATTTGCAAGCGAATCCTTCTTTGGTTTGGCCGCTCCTATGTTGATCGGCAAGCTTTCCACCTCTGGAAAGAGCACATGGATCGGCATGCTATGTTGAGTTGGCGTAGGAGGATCCAACTCTACCTTTGGCTTTTCCAAAGGTCTTGGCTTCATGCTTAACTTGGTCGTGAGCGTCTCAACTCTCTATCTTTCCCCACGAGTTGGATCATGGAGATGTACTTAGTCTCCGTCAATTCATGAATCATAAGCACCACCAATTGACATTAGGGTCGGTGATGATGATCGCATTAGTTCTCATGTCAATCATCGCCCTCGCACTATCAAAGAATTCCAAACCCAAGATTAGATCGTATTCATCGAGCGAGATTACCTCGAACGTGAGTTTGCCCTTCCATTCACCGATTTGCAGCTCTATGTCTCGAGCAACACCCATGGTTGGAGCGTCATCCGAGTTTACTGCCTTGAATCGATGTCTGGTTGGCTCCACGCGAAGTCCCAAACTCTTTGTCACTTCGCATGATATGAACAAGTTTGATGCACCTGTGTCAACCAAGGCATAGAGCGATTTGTTGCGTACCTTGACTTCCACGAATGGCAAACATGTCGCACTGGAAGACTTCTTGGGCAGTGGTTGAGTCTTCACGGAGTTGAGCAAGTTTGAGAACTTTGACGGTTCCAAGTCGCACTTCTCTCCTCTCTTCTTTTGGCTCATCGTCTTTTTTGGCGATGAGCATTGATTTTGTTCTTCTTTGGACACACTTGGGTCCAATGCCATCCATTGCAAATGAAGCATGGGGATGGTGGCGACCTCTTGAACTTATCTTTGTTGTTGAAGTCGCCTTGGGCCGGTTTCCCCGTTGGTAAGGTTGGATTTGCCTTCTTCGTGGGTGGTGGTGATCCTTTCTCCACACTTTCCCTTTGGACTTGGATGGTTTGGCTTTGGAGAAGTCGGTGAGAGACTCGGCTACAGAGAGTGCCCTCGAAGAACTCCGAACATCCCTTCGCTTGAGCTCGAGTTGGGCCCATGGCTTCAATCCATCCACGACAGCCTCCTCCTCCCCAAGATTGAGAATTTGGAGTTTGAGCTCGGTAAAATCATTCACATACTCTCGGGCCATGTCTTTTTGCTCAAGGCGATGGAGCTTGCTACGGGCTTCTTGTTGAGCGAACTCGCGGTAGAAGTAGTCCCGAAACTCCTTGACGAAATTATCCCACATGTTGATGGGATCGGCACCTCACTTGGCCTCAGCACATATATTGCACCACCAAAGAATGTCGTTATCGGTTAAGAACATAGAAGCGTTTCGTACCTTGGCCAATTCATCTTGGATTCAACGGTGTTGAGATATTGCTCCATGCTCCAAAGGAAGTTGTCCACTTTTTTAGCGGATCTGTCGCCCTTGAACTCCTTGGGCTTCGATACCTCTAGCTTAGGTGCCATTTGAACGGACACAACGCCGTTTGTGATATTAGTCTTGTACAAGACTAGCTCGGTCTTGAGTTGTTGGACTTCCACCTTCAAAGCTTCGATCTCGGCTTGGTGGGACTTGTCCTCTCTGATCTCTAGGACTTCCATCTTCAAGGCTTTCATCGAGACTTTGAGGGCTTCATCATTTAAGTGTAACGGAGTGGTGGCTTGATTCACGACGACGGTAAACTCTTGGCAGAGCGTCTCTTCGACCTCGTTGATTCGCCCTCTTACCTCGTCGAGTTTATCGATAAATTCTATCATGGCGGTTCGCATCCTTGTGAGCTTCCCACGATCGCGACTGTGGCGTCTGACGAAACATCTCTCTTCTTTGATCTCCCATGGGTCTTCGTTTGGACGACCTTCTCTTGGGTGACCTTTTCTTGAGCACCCTTCTCTTGAGGAGCCTCTTTGTCCACGACGACTTGAGTAACTTCTTGGTTCAACATTCTCTCGACCAGCTAATGTGCTCCTTGATCCCTTTTAACAGCTCTCCTCTACTTTGCTTTGATACCACTTGTCATGGGTTGACTCTTTGGGATTGATCCGTGCGGCGACTTAGGCTTCCTTAGATCGTTGGAGCGCCAAAGCTAAGCTTTTCCTGGGGATCGCTCGCTCGTTCACTCGGATCGTAGAGAGAGAAAGTGTTTAGAGAGAGAAGTTCTATGAGAAAATGCTTTGTATTGCTTCAAGTGTTGGGTGGATACAAATAAGGGGGAGAGCTCCCCTATTCATATAAGAGAACCTCTCCTTACGACCGTTGATCGACTCTTGGTCTAGTGGCTAAGAATGCATCTTCTCATTTAACAATTACTGACATTAAAGACGAGACTTCTGGAATATCGGTACATTTATCGTATCGCCTGCCTTAAGAATACTCTAGAAAACCCTAGAGACCAAGGCACTTTAAGTCTTGTGGTTCTTCCGGGCTATGTGATCAATCACGAAAACCTCGATCCGTAACACATGCCCAATAGTGAGTGTGTGTGGGTGTAATCAGCAAAACAAAGTTCAACTCTTGTGGAAGTTCTATGGCAGTAAAATGAGCAGCCTCCAGACTAATGGCAGGAGAATAATGAGATTAACCGCATCTTCACTGGTTAATGAAGGATTAGGATGATTCTTCCCAAAAAGAAAGTCCTCATTTACATGAGGGCATCTATGACAAATTTACCCAAAATTAATTTTTTGACCACGAAAAACCCCAAGCTAGTATACCTGAGACAAATTTACCATCCGTTAGTTTTCGTTATATTTTACCATTCAAATTGCTGAGTTGGATGACACGTAGCAGTTTACGGGTGTGCTAGTTGGGGTTTTTACCCTCCGTCTGCCACATGTGTATCAGTTTGGAATTTTGGTGGTATTAACCCAATTTAACCGAAATTAACGGAGGGTATATTTGTCACAGTTGTACCGATTTAGAGTTTTTATGGTCAAAAAAATTAGTTTGAGGTAAATTTATCACATGTATACCAATTTGGGGATTTCCTATAGTGTCCCAGGGCACCACCTACTAGCGTGCTCTGCTTTAATCTGATATTATTATAGTATAGGCGCATGCGGAAGACGAAATAAACATACAAGTCGGCCATACAAACAACTCACAAGTGCATACAAGGATAGGCACGCCTAAAGGGTATGGCCTTTCATAGAGTTCACTATCTGCACCTTCACAATAATATCATCCAACTATGGTTCAATACTTTCTATATATTAGCTGGTTTTGTACATCATCTTTTATAACAAAAGAGTACACTGGGAGGAAATAAAAAGGTAACATCTACTCCAGAGTACTATTCACGATCATCAACAACGTGCTCCAACGCCACCACTATCATCTATAGCCACCGATACCTGTGTATCTGAAAAGCGGGCAACAACTAAAGAGTGAGCCGAAGATCAACAAATAGGGTACTAATCCAAACGACCAGATTGTCTATTTAAGCTACAAGATCGAGGAGCCAATCAAAACCACAGGCACCAAAGCACTCAAGGCACAGTCAATAATACTATCTAATCATATTATCAATCAACCAATCACCACAACGAGAATCACAAAACCACAAACAGCCCCCGGACCTCCATGGCCAAACCTCCACATAGTCTCAATCATAAGCTCTTCGATGTCAAACACGTTAGTACAAATGAATCGCAATATCTTGCTGCCCATGCCTCACAATCACTAAACCAAGTGACAAAATTAACATACAAGCCATGACACCCCTCAATTAGCGCGAAGTATCCACCAAGTGGGAGAATGTTGGAGTTGGCGAATACTTCGGGGACCCTTGTTTCTCACATCGGGTACGCCCACGTGAGCTTAGGGAAACTGAAGTGTTATCCAACGACATGTGCGGAATGCGGGGGTTCGGAGGTAGCGCCTCCCGACGGGGGTTCCGCTGCCCGGTCAGCGGACGGCTGTCCTGCTCGCCAGTGAGCGGGCGGGGGTTCGGGGGCAGCGCCCCCGAAACCTTAACGGGTTTGGGCTTTTATTTAAGCTGGCCCGTATGGTATGGAATTAAGGGGTTTCATATAGGTTTAGGTTTTGGGCCCGTTTGGGGCATATATATATATTTTCTCGTTTTTTATCATTGTAACGAGTTGAGTGGCTGTAAACCGAAACTATAGTGAAATCTCTCTGCAGGACGTAGCCCTATTCTGGGGTGAACCTGGGTAATCTCGTGTGTCGTCTATTTTTCTATGATTTCTGTGTGATCATTCTGATTCGTGTGCGATAAATCCCTTCAAATTAGGCCTCTATATAACTCACGGCCATCTGCCCCTCAACCGTACCAAGTCCAATTCATCTCATTTCGACGATATATATACCGCGATCAGCTTATAGATTTCGATTACCCATCTCTCTACGACTCTAATCCACTAAACCGATCCAACATGCAAAGTCATTTGCTTGGCCGTGCTAGAACATCCTCAATTCGGCACCCATTCAGCTCGTACCGCTCCATTTTGCTCAATTCAGCTACAATAGGTAATCTAGTAATAAGGGTTAGTAAACTACTTGCCTTAGGATCGTGCACGAGAAAATGGGGATCAATTCGCCGTCCGATGAGCTCAAACCGACGTTTCTTCCTCCTTAGCGCTCACGAGAACACCGACAGGGAGAGAGAGATGAGTGGCGTCGAGGACGAGCTGAACAAGGCTAGGGGAGCTTGGGGATTATCGTCACCAAACCAAGGAATCGCCGGCCAAACCGAGAGAGAGAAAGAACGAGAGCTCCGGGCGAGAGAGATACCCGAGCGAGAGAGAGAGAGAGAAAAGAGAGTGAGAGAGGAGAGCTTCTTGAAGGAGGCTTCCAATGAGAGGAGAGAGAGTGGTGAGGGGTGTATATGGGTGGGGGGGGGGGGGGGGGGGGGGGGGGTAAGAGGCGGTGGAAGCTATGGCGGTTTAAGGGGCTTCGTGCTCAAACCAGGAACCAAACTCTCACGTGAACCGTTTTACTTAAACTAACACAATCAATCAACTACCAACGGTCCGTCTAACCTTGTCGTATCCGACTATATCATTAAACCAATCTAATGCACCGCACAAAATAATTAAACCCCAAATCACCATCTCTAATAATCCATGCCTGTTATTGACTATTCCGCTCGTTAAATTACTTTGACGGAATTCAGGTCGTCACATTTCCGTGGTCAAAAAATTGGTTTGGGGTAAATTTGTCACATGTATACTAGTTTGGGATTTTTCGTGGTATTAGCCCTGTACATAAAGCTCAGCTTTCCAACTCTCTTTGATAGACAGAAATAAACTAAACTCTCTTTAATAGTCAGAAATAAACTGAGTGGGGAAACGCCTGTTTGTAATATGCTTATCAGCGTCCATCAGTGCTCAACAGCATCATATGAGTCTTTATGGCTAAATTTCTTTGGGGCTCTAATCCTGTCACGTATCCCACTGACATGCATACTTAGTTTAAGGGTCTGGGTCATCCACAATCAACTTGAGCCGTGCCAAAAAAAAAACAGAAAGTAACGCAACTGAACAGCTTTCTGTCTGCACTTAAAGAACTCATCATCCTCTTTTCTTCCTTCTTTCCTTCAAGATGTGGGGAGGCTTTCCATTGCGATTGACTTGGTTGCTGCATAGTTTTGTTGCCAAGCATTGCTTCCCCTCGGCTTTACATGTTCTATTGGTCGACAAAGAAATGATTTTGTCGTGTAAGCGAGCGTCTGTTAACATCAATGAATTCGGGACTCCGTCGGTTGTTTCTGACATAGAGGTGGTTCTGCAATCATAATCCCGATCTGCCCTGTTACTTTGATCATGAGGTTCCAGTGTTCAAGTTGAGTCTACTTGGGGAAAGATGGTCTGCCTCAAGATTGTTCATATGATATCAGGATAGGAGAAAACTAATCTCACCTTCCTCTTTCTTTTCTCTTTGAACAGAAAGGAGGAGAGAGGGCCCTTGGAGTTCTATAACAAACTTCACTTTGAAGGAAAGGACGATTTCCGGTTTGAATGTCTTTGCTACGGTCTGACTCCAGAATATCAGCAACTTTTTCTGCTTAACTAGAACAATGACTCTCCATCAGCCATTAGTGTCTCAACTCTAAAAGTGGTACAGTTTCAGGACTTAGGCCGATACTTGCTCACAACTTGTGTTTGCTATTGCAAAGTTAGGCCTGTCCTTATTCTTTTGAAATTGATCATTTGACTTTCATTAACTGCTCGGAAATTGTGCAGTGACTCCTGACCTCCATTACTGCAAGAAAGTGAAAAGTTCAGGCATATTGAGAAACTTCCTTGCAATATTACAATGCAGGAAGCTGTGCTTCGTAAAGTAAAAAGCATACTCGTCACCAACATAATCATAGAAGAAGAAGGAACACATGAAAATTCAATCAAAAGTTTGCTTTGTCCTTGTTCTCTCTCTCTCTCTCTCTCTCACCCCCTCAAATGGTAACTGGTCTTTTCATGATCCTCACTAACAGAAATTCTTGACGTTGATAGCGATAGAAACCCAACTTCTCCGGCAGTCTTTCTGGAGCGGAAGAACTGTTGAGACCGTTTGCAATGCGCTATCGCTCCCTGGATTGGGCTGTCCATCTCGGATTTCACGCTGCTGCTTCTCCTGAGGAGCTGCAACTCATTAAATCCATTTGAACTTTTCGAGAACGAGGATGAAGATGATTTAGATGATGAGGAGGAGGATGATATCTTGTTGGGGGATTGCCATTTAATAGAGACGGAAAAAGACCTCCTATGACCCCCAACTCCATCCTCGGTTGTTTTCTCTTCATTTAGGTGTCTCTGCAATGAAGTTGAACTTTGATTCTTGCACCTGTAGATTTGGCCAAATGGGTTTCTCTTGGCCACCTTCTCGCAATTACTTGAGGAATCTGTGTCTTTTAGAGCTGAATCTTCAACTGAAGCTTTAGCTTTTCCTGCATAAGTGTCATCCGAGCAACCGGATCTGCCGAACAAGGACTTGATGTAAGCGCGAGAAGCCTTAAGCTTGGAACCAAGTGAGGACTGCTTGATCAACTTAATCTTTCTCGTCCAGGACTTCTTCGGATTTTCTCTAATGGAGTCGCCCGTCTCGGTCAAGTGCTCGGTGATATACTCTTCCCGGGTCAGCTCTCTGCTGACCCTACACGACTCGGAAGGTGATATGTTGCACGACTCAAACGGGGTACTCATAGTAGTCGGGGTGGTAGGGTTAGTCACCAATGGAGTGCCGTAATGTTCCTCATATGTATTTCTTCTGTCATCATAACACGGATTAGGTTGTTGGAGGAACTTCTCTACCATCTCTAGACACGGAGGGAGGTGAAGGGGGAGGAGTTTTCCTTTGTAGAAGAGCTCGTCAGCTGGCGAAGCGGTTGTTTCTTTCTCTAGAGAGATCGAAGACATCTGGAACTCGAACTCTCGAGGATGTTGGGGAGAGGCCATCGAGTGGGAGAGGAAATTGGAGAATGAGCTGACTTCCATGTCGATGTAGTCATCATCTGCATGGTCAGGAGACAGAAGGTTCATGTCCATTGCAGATGGGCTCACTTGCACTCTAGGATATCTGGAACAGTACACATATATAGTGGTTTGCCAGAGGGAAGAAATGTGCATCTAATAAAGGGGAGAGAGAGAGAGAGAGAGAGAGAGAGCAGGAACTTTGTGTTAGTGCTTCCACATAATACATGGAATCGTGGGAATTGTCCTGATGGATTCTCTCTTGTTGTGTTTTCCACTCACTATGTATGTCAATTTGTCTTGACTCAGTGTTTTTATAGTTATTGCTGTTGCAGGACTCCTGTCTCTTTCTTTTCTTACCTTTGGACACCAAAAGGAAATACTTGGAAAGCTTATGTGATGTGAGCATGCACCATCTCCCCCACTACAGGCAAAATCCATCACAAGGCAGTGAAGTGAATTTGATATCATCGACAGCTTTTGATGTTTGGGACCACATTCTAAATCAATGATCAGAAGCTATCTTAACAGAACATAAAATAATAAAGCCTTTGAATATTTAGGATTGGCACTCATAATCAGAAGCTGTACTGACTGATTTTGTTTAGTTATTAGCTGATTCTGCTCCCAAAAAGAAGAAATTAGAAAACGGGCTCTTCATAAAGTTAAAGGTTAAAGCAGAACCACCTTGCTGACCCCCTCATTCTTGATGCTTTTATTGCTAATTGTCACTGTTTATTACAAAATAGTGAGGCAAACAAAGATGTTGTGATAACAAGACAAAATGCAAAGAAGCTAATTTCAAATCGGTATAGTTTATCTGAGTAGGACTCAAGAATTGTGCCCAACATCCATAAAAAATGTCCCTCTTCACTTGTAAGGAAGACCCTTCTGTACATCAGATCCACCTAAAAAAAAAAAGATTATTGTCTTGAGAGCATGCTTAAGTAAATAATAGAATACTTTCTCGGATCTTACGCACTGTTTGAATTTAAGACAGGTACATGTCTTGTTCCTGGTTTTCTGCTCTGCCTGCCCCAAGTATCATAACAATTGTTACCCTCTTTTCTATGAACTCTTTTAACCAATAAAGACAAATCAGTCGAGGTAGGTTGTCACTTTCCCTGGTTTAAGTACTTTTGCTGGATTCCTGGGTTTGGATTTAACTCCTTTGTGAGTTCTTTATTAGATTAATCATCCCTTTGTCTTTTGACAATTGTCTTTTTGTGTAGATTGATTACAGGTTTAAGTTTTCTTGTCCTTTCTCTTTGTTAGTACCGGATTAATCCTCCTTATGCAGGAGCAATAACAACAAGGGCCAAACATCATTACTCAAAGAAATCAGATCTTGAAGAACACTTGTTTTTAACACCTGTAATACGTCTCTGCCATTAGAAAGCAATGGCAAAACAGTGGGACACTGTGGAGCTTGCTGCGTCAACGCATTGCCACCGGGAAAAAGGAACAGTGGCCGGTGCGGCATTCAGGGACAAGACCTAGACTCCTCGGAACCATAGGATAAGAACATTATCAAGAGAAAAAGAAAAGGAAAGATGCATATAATCAAGTTCGGGGTCTTTCTGTGCAAGTAAACCCCACTGCTCTAGAGTCAGCACAACCAAAAGAGAATGTCGAGATACTATTCATTCATTACAGCACCAACTTAACATCAGAAGGTTCAACGAAATCAAAATGAGGAATTAAAGAAGCAAATACAAACATGCAAGGTGACCTGTGCAGTTGTATACAAACATTCATTTGTATGGTTAACAGGGTGGTCGGAACGATTTCTCCTTCCATGACTATCTTTTACTGGAACCAAGAGCTAAAGCTGACTGCCTTCTTCATCTTTGATGAATCACATCTGACTATCTAATAAAAGATAGAAACTGAAGTCCTTTATTCACTGATTTAGACTCATATATTGCCATAAGTCTTTGAGGTAGATCTATTGACTTGGGATGATGGCAAAAGCTGCCACCAAACTCTAGCAGCTCCATTGGCTTTAGCATATATGATGGGTCGTCCTCTTTATTTTTCAATACTCTTTTGTTGTGTGAACAGTGGACACTCCTCTGGTTTAAGATCTTTTGCTTGACACTATCACCCCAAAACATCCAAGGAGGAAAATGAGAAGCATACATTAGGTCTGCTGGAAGGATTGGGTCTCGTCACCCACTCAAATTTTTCACATAATTGTCAATATTTTTCATAAATTGAGGTAACTGCAATCGGCTAGTAGCTGCCAACATCTGAGGACAGATGCATGCAGTTTTATGGAATTGGCATTTCATTTGGAAATGACCCTTTCCTGCTCATAAGCCAAACAAAAGCAAGTTGATATGCTCCCAAATCCAAAAAAACAGAGCAATCCAGAATGACCCACCACCCCCACAAAATCAGGGAGCTAGAACATCTCCTATTGTGAACAAAGATTAGCAAGTAGAGCCTCCTTTCAATTAGATTGAAGGGGGTCCATTGCCCAGCATCCAACCAGCGGTAAACTTGCACGAAAACTAATTCGAACAACTTTTCATGCGAACTTTCCCTTGCATTTGGTGCGAACATTCCAAAAACCAATTCACAAAGCTTTTGGTGCGAACTTCGTGTGAACTTTCCCAAGTGAGACGTCCCAGGGAATCAGCCGTACTTACTTCTAACGCGCTCTGCTTTAATCTGTTATTATATATATTGACGCATGCGGAAGATATAAACTAGAGATAATCAGTGGCTATACAATCACAAGTGCATGAAAACAAAAGGCAAGCACGCCTAATACGGTATGGCCTTTTGTAGGGTTCACTACCTGTACCACAATCAGTAAAATAACAAAACACTCGTAACCAAATACTTAATATATTAATATAGATACCAGGTCATTTACAATTTCCTCTAATCAAACAAACAAAAGTACACTAGGAGGATTTCAAGGGATACGTCTACTCTCGAATACTATCTATGATCACAATCAGCGTGTTCCAACGCCACCATTATCATCATTAGCCATCGGTATCTGGGTATCTAAAAAAGAGGGCAACTACTAAAAAGTGAGCTAAAAGCACATATAAAAGATTGTAATAGTTACAAAGGAGCCAGCAACCCATTTCACAAGTCGCCTTCAAAAGAACCTTTTAGAGATGCATATTCTTAAGAACCCAAAGAAAAAAGAAAAGAACACTGTACTATAGTCTATTCATGGCCATGCACATTGCTGTTTCTCTAGCCCTATAACAGATTAAACAAATCACCAGTTCAAAACCACTAAGGATCACAACCGTACAATTCTGTCAGTCTCCACAACCAGGGATGTGTAGGAGAAACTGTGGAGCTTGCAGACCCTATAGTACTGACATAGTTAGAGTAGGTTTTTAGGGTGCATTCCAGAGGTTGCAAAGTGGGTTCCAAATTCCAAATTTTCAGAACCGTTCAATATAGGTGGGTTTCAAAATTTGAGTCATACCGCCCGGCACCGCGCAAGGGGCATTTGTTACCATGTTGAAAGGTTCAGGGTAACTTGCTAGAGTGAATGAGTAAGAAAATCTTTCCACTTATCCAATAACCACATGTATACTTTATTGTCAATGAATATTTTTTCCTTTGTGAGATTTTCCACCTTTATATGCGAGGAAGCTCTAGTTGATCCCAGTCCTCAATTCTATTAGAAGGAACAAATCTCTAACTGCATATTACCCTCCCTCTATGTGAGTGCTTGATTATGTCTCTGACGAGACATTCCAATTTATGCTCTCAATAAATTGAGACAGGCTTTCATGTAAACTCTTATATTATAACGATGGATGGCAATTGATTTATTTCTGTCTTCTACTCTCGATGTCGTTATCGTGTTAGGGCTATGTGACTATGATACCTGAATATGTATTTTATCACGTAATCCGTACGTTTTGTGTTGAATGTACAATGCATAAATAACTACCTCAACAATTTTGTTTCTGGAAAAGATACAAGGTATCCTGGAACCCATGTTCTACGGTGATTCCAAGAGCCTATAAGGTAGTTTTCAAGTTCCGAAAACTTGGACCCGATAACAATTAGGTAGGTTCCAGGATTAAGGCAAATAACCTATCCACTGTGAAACCTGCACACCCTATCGACAGCCTAAGTTCAAAGATTTTTACAAGCTGGAGTAGACAAGCAATTCTAGCAACTCGTCACTCAAGACAAAGAAAAACATTGCTGGGTCAGAGAGATCTCACTCAAAGCTCCTATGTATCATTTGTACAAGTGCAGAAATCAGACAAGAGCAGCAACATTCTAATGCGGAGCTGACATTCTAAGGAAAAGTGAAGGAAAAAAAAAAAACGGAATGACGAACTCATGGTTATAATAGATAAACAAGACAGCTTCCCAATAGATTTTCGGTGCATATATTTTGCGCTTTGGAATAAGTGAGCAAATGATTTTGATACTTAAGAGAATGTAAAGAAGAACTGACATTGAACGGCTATCTGTTGGACTTGTAAGGGCAGGTTATAATTAAGTTACGATGGTGATACCATCTCTAAATTCAACAAGAAAGTTAACCAGAACCTTAGAGTTTGCTAACGTTGGTTTGTTTCCAGAAGCATTGAAATTAACTACCCAGACAGATCAATATAATTCCATCTTTTAGACTGAACTTTTGAAGATGATTGTAATCTCTCCATTCGCTACCAATATATTCCATGCATAACAAATTTTCTCTAGCTTCATGTTGTAAATAATTCAGCTAAGGTGTCACATAAAGCAAGTACACAATTAATCACGACTTATTGTTTCACTCACGCACGCGTCCAGAATGGACTGTTGGATCACTTACGTGCCAAATCAGAGAAAAAACGATCACTTTAGAGTCAACAACAAGAAATTCCGGTGACCTCACAGAGTTAGCACTTAAATAATCGTTTTTCAAAAAAATTGGCACTTAAGTGATAAAAAAAAATTATTGGCACCAAAGTGAGCACCGTACACAAATTTTGGCACTTGATGTGTTCTTTTGTCATTTACAATTATATCCGCACCCACAAAAGGCGATATAATTGGTCGACCAGTAAATACATGGATAGTTATAAAACAACAATAGTCTTTATTCGCACTCATATTTCTCTCCATTTCAAAACAATTACTTTCCTAGACACGTCTCATAAAACCATATTAATTTCATGACCGTCGGTAACATGCTAGAGCAGCATCATTGATCCGTCACTTGAGAACATAGTCAGAAGTAACATAAGGTACAAAATGAGGTAATCAATTCAAAAATTACCTTAAGGACTCACACAATGAGTAAACATGGATAATTATACTCTTCTCCCTTATCGGTCGAATATAGCACATGTAGTATGAATTACGTGCTATAGCGGATTTCTCTTTCCATAAGAGCGTACGTCATTTATTAATCTTAGCCTAAACATAGTCACATGCTTTTCACGTACATATATTTAGCCTGAGTGCTATATCAGCTCGCTCTCAACAACGCCCAATTAAGCACTCGCATCCGGCTACCTTCAGGCATACATGATTGTGGGACTATCATGTTCTTTTTGTGAATCGAGAACCAAGTCCTGCTTACAAAAAAAATGTCAAACCAGTCAAATAATCATAAGAAAGGGTGAAATGACTTTAAGACAATGAGAAACCATGGTCATTTGCCATTCGTCATATCTAAAACTGATACAACAAAAGCAATTTCATCAGTGTATGTAGACAGATTATACATCATTGCCTTATTGCCCAACAGCATTGTCTTCTCTTGTTAATCACTTCGGGATCCATCTTGTATTTGGAGAGCACATTATGGTTAATGAAAATAACCAATTACTTGGCCTCCCAAGTTCCTTCTTGTGGCTTCTTCATGATCCAAAAGGCCATCGGGTGTTGTAATAACAACATAACCCCACTGAGAGAGAGAGAGAGAGAGAGAGAGAGTAAACAATCAATTACCAAAGATTTCTTTCAGCTAAAAACGAGTGTGTCAACTGAACCCTAGCACATGAAATAGCTTCTACCATCAAAGACATTACCATCAATAAACTTGCATCCATCAAGAAGTAGACCAGACAAGAAGTCAAATTTTCAAGTACCTGACGTGTTGGTAGCATTTTCAACCTATACTGCTCAACATCTCTAGCCTTGATATCTTGCCGGTAAGTGAGAGCTTTGCAATCTTTTATGCGGCCCTGCAATTCAACAGTTATCCTGCCCACCCTGTGGAGATCATGAACTTGGAAACTCTTCACATATCCTAAGGAAACAAAACCAAAACAGAAAACGTTCATATATTAACCAGCCCTTCAAAAAAAAATCTCACTGCATAAAGATTTTCTCAATAGATCTGGCTAGCCCCAAACAGATTCTCATAATTAGTAAGTCAGCAGAATTAAAGTGGTATATGAGCCAGTAATAGAATTAGTTAACAAACTCGAGCACACAATTAAGCTTCACTTCAAAGAGAGACAGATGAAAATCGTCCCATCTTTCTTTACTCAATCATAAACTTATAAATTTCTCCAACTGGTCCACCTTCAATCGTACCACCATTCAGCCCGAAGAAAAACATTACAAGAACAACCGATCGATCTATGGTAGTTCTTTTACGCAAGCATATAGACATAGTTGATGTTACCACCCGGCCTTAAAGCACTTCACTGACATATCTTTGTAGTAGTGAATCCTTCCTCTCCATAAATTCCAACCAAAAGAATAAAGTTGAAGCCTTGTTTAATAAAAAGCTCGAGAAAATGCTGGATAAACTTGAAGTAAGATCGCTGACATTTTCGAATGCACCATGGTTCTCAACATGGCCAATTTCTTCCAAGCTCTAGTTAGTCCCTTAAGTTGGTCAGTTCCGGAAACATGTCTCATCTACAACATAAAACTGTTATAAAGTCAGTCGACCAAGTTCATAGTAGCAGCCTAGAGCCCATCATCTCTCAAAATCATATTTTTCGCAAAACCCTTCTCCTGTTACTTCCTATGCATTGTCCAACCACAAAGTCATGAACATGTGAAGGCCGAATCACTCTAAATTGAAGTGCAGAACTGTCCTCCGATTGTCAGCAGCTGCGGCTCAAACTACGTACTCTATGAGCACAAGACAACACTAAGAAATGTGCATCCTCCTCTTCAGTGGACACCCACGAAGTAGTATCACACAGAGCAAACTCTTTACACGCTCCGCTTATTCTTGCTCGATGAGGACAACGACAACACTCCACACTGAAATATCAAATATTGAGCGTATCGTCCACAACGAAGTAATCGAATAAAGGAAATCGCACAGTAAGGTAATTGAAGAGAAAATCTTCGATTGACAAAAAAAAAATCCCAAAAAGAAACAAAGAGCAAAGAAAAGGAGGAGGCAAGGGCGTAGAAACTCAACCTCGGTCCTTCATGATCTGGAGAAAAGAAGAGACCACATTGGAAATGGGTCGCAGCTCCACCATGGCCTTCCCTCTCCTCTCCGCGTTCACCATCGTCCTCAACGCATCGTTCAGTATTCTTCGTCCCATCTCTCTCTCACGAGCTCACGAGCGACCGAGGCTTAGCAAAACCTCCGCGACAGAAATCGCAGTCGCAGACCCGCGGCAAGCAGCGAGTGCTTTCTGTTCTCGCTCTCCACCTTGACGTGGCACTTTAGATATTTTCGTGAACCTTCAAGGCCTCTATCGTAAATTCGTTACCGTGAGAGCACCGGGCAGCTTGGGCCTTGCTCTCAGGCCCAATGTTTTATTTCATTCGGCCTTTGAGGCCCAATTTCAAATTAAATGGGCCTTGAGGCCCCAAAAGGCCATGGATGGGCAAAAGAGAAAACTTCAATATTTTTCCCTATGAATTTGGCCCCCGCCTATTTCTCATATTCACCAGTCCTCGCTCGCAAATCATCACGTCCTCCTGCTCTTCTCGTCTTAACCTTACATCGATATCGTTGTCGGAAATTTAGATTAGATGATATTTAATTTATATTAATATTTTAAATTTTATTTTAAATTTCTTCAATTTCTTCAATTTTTTTTTATTTCCGTTTTAACTTATGCTTTGTTTGTTTTGCAGGAAATGAATGATTTCGAAAAATATTAATTTTTCTATGGATGATCGCTTATATCGGTTACAAAGAAAAATATTTTTGTCGTCCACAAAAATGTTCAGATATAAATTGTTATCGTTAATGAAAATATATATTTTTGCTAATTTTTTAAACAATACAAACGATCATTTTTATGAGAATGTTTTTGAAATCATTCATTTTTCGCGAAATAAACGGGGTCTTAGAAACTTAAGAACTTTCTCTTTTTTTTTTTCGAGGTAATACCACGAAAAACCCCAAACTGGTACACCCATGATAAATTTACCAAAACTAATTTTTTTACCGTCAAAAACCCCAAACTGGCACACTTATGATAAATTTACCCCAAACTACTTTTTTGACCACGAAAAATCCTAAACTAGTATGTTTATCACAAATTTACCCCAAACTAGTACACCTGTCTCAATTTACCCTCCTTTCATTTTCGTTTAAATTTTACAATTAAATTACTGAGTTGAATGATACGTGGCAATTGACGGGTGTACCACTTTGAGATTTTTAACCAGTGTTTGTCACATGTGTATCAGTTTGGGATTTTTCGTGATATTAATCCAATTTAGCGAAAACTAACAGGTGGTAAATTTATCACAGGTGTACCAGTTTGGGGCTTTTTGGTGGTAAAAATATTAATTTATGGTAAATTTGTCATAAGTGTACCAGTTTGAAATTTTTCGTGGTAAAAAAATTAGTTTGGGGTAAGTTAGTTATAGGTGTACCAGTTTTGGATTTTTTGTGGTAAAAAAAAATAATTTTGGGTAAATTTGTCACTGGTGTACTAATTTGGGATTTTTCGTTATCAAAAAATAGTTTGGGGTAAACTTGTCACAAGTGTATCAGTTTGGGATTTTTCGTAGTATTAACCCTTATTTTCTTTGTTTCTTTTTCTGTATTTTGCTTCTCTTTTTTTATTTAATCCCTTTTTTTCTGTGATAGTACAACCTCATTTTTTTTTATAAGGAAAACAAGACTCCTAGGTTGCTTTACAGGGGCATGAAAAGAAGTTGCTATTGATATAAATTTTAAAACGATGCCAAATGAACCGATATTTCTATGGTGTTTTTGTTTCAGGAAAAATTCAGAACTTGAAAAATGTTTTTCAAAAATTGATTGATTATATCTCTTAATTAGCTAATGTAAAATGTTTTCATTATTTACAACAACTTATGCCTAACTATTTTTGTGAATGATGAGAATACTTTTCCCTAATTCATTTTCGGAAGCGGTCATTATTTTGAAAAATGTATCCCAAATCTTAAGTTTTCTGTAAAACAAACGCCCCCTCAGTGCATTTTTTTTTAAATAATTGACCTATTTCTTTTACGCAAATATAATGTCCCTCAAAGGTACATATTAAAATATTGAATATTTTGGAGAAACATCTCTAGAAATTTTGATGATTCCAAAATTATCCTTAATTTAATATCTACTACGATAAATGCGGGTTGATATCTAAAGGATTGTGATGATATCCATAATTAATATAAAGCTCAGCTTGAACCAGCCAGGATGATGAACTAAATCTGAGTGGTGAGGCCAGTAAATTGGTCGTGAATTTTCTGGAGATCGAAGAACGACCGAAGGTTTGTCTATGAAGCTTCGAGAAAGATGACGTTGGCTGCTATTGGCGATCGTGGGAGTTGCTTGATGTGGTCGCTGGAAAGTCACCAATGTTGGGCATCAGGTGGGGGGCGGGGGCACAAGACCACTAACAGGCTGTCGGATTGCGGTCGAACAGGGCAAGAGAAGATCATCGTTATCTATTTCAAGGTGTCGACCCGCCTGGGAATTCGCTGAGTGACTGGGCTAAACAGGATCTGCGCGCCGTCTCAACGGAAGCTGTTGAGGTGGCCGTTGAAGCCGTATTCGTACTCCTCGAAGGGGATGGATTCGCCGCAGAAGAGGAAGGCGAAGATGGCGAGATTGACGGAGAACTCGAACTCGGGGGGTGTCTCGAAGCAGCGAAGTTAGAGGTAGAGCGGGCAGAATCCCTTGAGTTGGTCGAGGGCGGCGAAAGGTAGAAGGAGAAGGTGTCCTCAAAGTCACGGGGAAGAGGGGCATCCGACATGGACGGTGGATTGTAGAAGGATGAATAATATTTATGATTTCCATGGTTTGCTTTTTAATTTTAATCGTGCAAATCAAACACTAGTGCAAATAGTGATCCTTGTCATCCAATTGCAAGCCAATCCTGTGCCCTAACTTATTGGATTGCGTACATCCCCTTCCTTTTTCTGTCTCGAAAGGAAAGCCTGTGCTCAGGAGTATAGTCTTGGACCGTCCTATAGATCTACCTGTTGTTGATTGCAAATTGGAAGAGGTTTGAAGCAAGGAGTGCTCGCCAGTCCCACCGGATAATATTTATTTGACTCCATGTTATATCCGGACGTAAACAAACATTGGATGGGATATTTAAAATCCTATCATATCATTATCCTATCTGACATTATCCTATCTAGCAAAAATATCCGGATGACCAAACGCAGCTTAAGTGTATGATGGCAATACTTGAGTCATGATTGTGTGATCTATCATTTGATAGGATCAGTACTTGCTAATTGTAACTTACCTTGGTAATTACTAGTGTGTTCCAGCCCAAGTTGAGGCTATTAGTTTGAAGAGTGGCCATAGACTTGGGGATAAAGTTGAACCACTATAATTTGCTATGTGCCATTTTGTTAATTGTTCTTATCTGATGTGTTACACATTAGCTTCACCATATATTGGTATTATCTATTTCTCCTTATTCCCGAGTATTGGTTGTTGATTTCCGCATAATCTTCAAATTTATTAGTACAGTTTATTCACTCCCCTCTAAGTTGCTTAGTTAGCCCCAACTTGGTATCAGAGTTTCATTGCTTGTTATTTGATGGACCCCAAACTGATACGCTTGTGATAAATTTACCCCAAACTAATATTTTGACCACCAAAAATCCTAAACTAATAACTTATGACAATATATCATCCGTTAGTTTTCGTTAAATTTTGCTATCAAATTGCTAAGTTGGATGACACATGAAAATTGTCGGGTGTACTAGTTTGAGATTTTTACTCTCCGTTTGTCACAGTTGTACCAGTTTGGGATTCTTCGTGGTATTAATCCAATTTAACGGAAACTAGTAAATGGTAAATTTATCACAGGTGTACCAGTTTAGAATTTTTGTGGTAAAAAAATTAGTTTGGGTATAGTTGTCACATGTGTATCAATTTGGGGATTTTTGTGATATTAACCCTTATATGAAAAGTATTACTTCTGAGCATAAAGATCAGCATCTATGGCTAACTTTAGTGGGTTTTGTGTAAGTGATTTACAAGCTAGGAATTGCATATCTTTAGTGGCAAAAGGAAATCTGGAGTGTCAATATTTGTGTACATCGCTCACTTTGGTGCAATTTTTTTTATCACTTAAGTGCTAATTCCGGCCAAACAGTACACGTGACATTTTTTTTATTACTTTTATAAGATTACGTGGATTTGTTTTTTTTTTTAAGGCGGTACACATGGCAAAAGAAAAGGCCAAAAATTTAAAACAATTTCCACATAATATTGAAAAAAATTAAAAAAATCTAAATAACTAGAAAATAAGGTAAAAAAAAAAATCGGATGTTGCAGCTGCGAGGGCTTGTGCAAGCCCCCGCCGGCACATCCCCACCCTCGTCGCTGCAACCTCTTATTTCAATTTTTTTATAGCTTATTTTTTAGTTATTTAGCTTATTTTTTATTTTTTTAATATTACGTGGAATTTTTTTAAAAAATTTTGGCGTTTTCTTTTGTTAGTTGGGATCCTCCGGCGAGCCACGTAGACACCACGTAAGATTTTTGGTGACGTTCATCGGAGTTGGTACTCAAATAATCATTTTTAAAAAAAAATTGGCACTTAAGTGATCCAAAAAAAAATATTGGCATCAAAGTGAACGTCGTACACAAATATTGGCACTCTAGGTATACTTCTGCCTATCTTTAGTGATATGATTTTGTTTTCCCTCCATAGATACCAATGTCAATAAGAAATTATGCCCACTACAACACAAATACCCCAATTTTTGTTGCGTGCATTAAAAATTCTAAACTTGTCCATTATGATACAAATTCCCCGAACTTTTTTGTGTCATATAGAACCCTGAACTTGTACAAAAAGGTATATATGTCACAAATGTATAAGTTTAGATTTTTTCGTGACACAAAGTATTTATGCAACAGTTTACTCTTTTCTTTCTATTATTGATCATGCAAATTTTCCAGATTAAATTTTTGCGATCAATTGTTTTATTATTTCTTCTTTTTTTCGTAGATGAGTATATCTATTCTTTTTGGCAAATGAGGCAGACATATCCGAATACCTGTTAGCATTGGGAAATGGAACGCGGATACGACATTTGTGATAATAATGCACACCCGTCTTGACCTATTGTTCATTCCTATTTTTGCTAGTTCTTTATGGGGAATGTAATTGATAACTCATTAAATATTTCGGCTCCACCTATTTTGCCCAAAATAAATAAATTAAAAATATATTTTAAAAAATAATTATTTTTATCGTTTGAAATAATTAATTAATAAAAAAAATATTTTTTAATATTGATAATAATTTATATCTTTATTTTCGAAAGCGATACAAATTATTATTATTTTTAAATTTATTTTATAATTTATTTATTTTTCGTGAAATAAACAAAATTTATATTATATACAAATCGTGTCAAGTATTGGTTCAAAGTCACCTGGATCTTCTGACAGGTGCGCAAAAACTTCAGTTTTGATCATTAGTTTCTGCACACGATCGTCAGATCTGTGTTATTAACTTCTTTTCTGGGGACTTAACCATGGAACACCGTGCACATGCCTTGCTGATGCTGGCACGAACTCCAACGTAATCAAATTTCTAGGCTGGTCAGAAAATTGGAAAATCCTGCACAGATCAAATGCAGATCTAACACTTTTCCCCTCGTGGCCACTATAAATCGAAGCCCTTTAACTTCCCTGCCTTGTGACCAAAAAAAAAAAAAAACTTCCCTGCCTGCCATTTAAGAGCAATAATTTTGGAAAAAGTAGAGAAATATCAGTTCAAAAATGTCTCCGTTATTGGTGCCATCAGTGAGTGAGGTTCAGGTCGAGAGCTTCGTCTTTCCGCCGCGCCTACGGCGAAACCTCCTGGCTCTGGCAACACCTTGTTCCTCGGCGGGGCAGGTCTAATGTACTCTCAATACTGAGATTAGATATTCTGAGTTTTTAGTTTTGCGATAATAAATAAGACAATCGGTATCCAAAAGTGATATGATCGTCGAAATCATAAAGTTATTATAGCAGGATGTACATCGTTTCAAGCATGTAGTCCGCTAAAACATTAGCAAACCTATTACATGATCTAGGAACTTTCATCGCCATACAATTTTCAAAATAATTATTTAAGCTCTAGATGTAAGTGATTAAGGATACTTGTCAAATTTTTTCTTTGCGTCAGCTGTCATTGAAATAATAATCTTAAATTTGTGGCCTTATATATGTATATGCACACGAGTAATTTGAAGCTCTCTTTATTTAAATTTTCAAAAACCGTTTTCATATTTCATCCTCGTATCAATTTGCATTTTCAGTTTCAGTTTTGAAAACCTACTATCAGCATTTCAAATTATTTATGAATCGTCGTTTTCCTTCTAATTTTGCCTCTTCCACCATTTCAAATCCACTTACAATGAAAACTACTTGGCCAAAACCCTAACCGACCTACTACTTAGGGGGTGCATGGCAATCATTCTACTTCTCTGTTTCTATTCCAAACCTATTTCTGGAACAGATTTGGAACAGATACTCGTTTGGTAACGTCATTCTATTTTTCTATTTCTTGAACAAAAATTTGTTCCAGAAATAGATTTAGAAGGGAAATCAAAAACAAAAATTTTCTATTTCTTGGAGAAATAGAAATCAGAAAATAATAACCCCTTACTTTTTCTCAAGTACCCGCCGCGGCCGACCACCACCCGTGGCTGCCGACCAACGCCGGCCGCCGACCACCGCTGCAGCTGCCGTCGACCACCGCCACCGGCCACTGCCCTCGGCTGGGCACTGCCGGCCGCCGCCGAAGCCCACCGCCACCGCCGCCGTCGCCGACCCCCGCCCGCTACCGCGGATGACCACTGCCCCCCTCCGACGGCCGCTGCCCCCCTTGGCCACCGCCGACCGCCGCCGGCCGCCGCCTACTTCTATTTTAGAAGTAGAAATTTTCAACTGTTGTTAAACAAACTTTTGTTCCAGGATCAAAAATTTATGTAGTTATTAAACGCATATTTTTTTCCCAAAAACTCATCTAGAAATAGAAGCCAAAATCTATTTCTGAAATAGAATGATTGTCATGCACCCATTTAGTGCTTAACCCCTCTTTTCCTTAGCGTCGCCGACACCCACCTTTTCATCGCTACCGGCCACCCCAGTTGAGCCATGAGCCATCGATCACTCCAGCTTTCAGCTCAACCTAGATCGTCGAGCTTGACCCAGATCAGTCGAGCTCAAGTCAAGCTTGGTTCAACTAGAGCTCGAGTCACTGGCAGAGCTTGAGTTGAGCCCGATGCCGACGAACCTTGACCCTTGGTCGAGCCCATCCATGGCCCAGAAGAGAGCGGGGCGAGAAAAAGAGGGGAAAGGCGAGAATGGTTTAAGGATTGAAGGGTAGAATGGTCTTTTCGATTTTGGGATTTTGTTTGGAAAGGAAAATGCTTGCATGACGGTGCTATCTGATTAGAAAGCTACATGGCCAAATGTCAGCCACAAATTGCAAAGACGGAAAAGAAAAGATTAGAAGTCAAAGTGAGGCCCTCCTATGATTTGTGGCTGGAACTTCACTATTATGCTATCATCACTTGCTTTCAGATTTTTTTTCTTCTTTCTGTGGATCATGATCGAGTTAATATTCGAAGTGCTTACCTACCTGTGGGAATTAGATTCATTCGTAAAAATCAACTACATGAATTTTTGCTTTTTAAACTCTTTTTAGGATAACTACTGCTGAATTTTTTTTTTTAATGATTATACTCTAAACATTTCATGTGCGCACATGAAATCTATAAGACGTAGGGGTTTTGAACACTGGGTACAGACGGACTTTGGACAAGATCTTTTATCATGCGTGGTTCCTTCCTACAGCCATCTATTCTTGAAAAAAAAAATTATTTGTGATTTCTCTGTGTGTGAAACTCTTTCATATAGAGCTAACAACGTGAGACGAACTACTATAATAGCATCACGCATCCAATGAAACGACCTCGTCTTTTGTTTACGTGCTTCAAATACTATGAGAAACGCACACACTTACATTGGTTGGTTAATGATACCATCTTTGTTGCCTACGAGTGTTTGCCCTAGCTAGCTCCAGCTTAAGCCATGGATAATTAATTGTACCTGCTGGAAAATTCTGAAAGCTTAAGCAGTCGATGATTTTCTACTCCACTTTGCGTTCATAGGAGCCAGTCAACATTATATTCCTGTTGTGATGACACCTTACATTTGATATTGTTGGCCGCTACAAACCTTATGACGGCAATCCCTAGATCACCATAGCTAGAAATAGAACGCTGTACGGAGAAAGAAAGGAGTTTATGCACCTGATTTCGAATCCATGTTGCTTTACGTGGAATCACGATGATCCGAGCTCAAGTTCTTCTCCTCTATTACCTTCCGTATGACTAGTTTGATGAGTCTCCCCTCACTTTTTTCTCGTTTCCTTATGTGAGGTGGTTTCTGAATTGTTAAGGCTAGAGGAGGGACTGGAGCGCCATTTGTACAGTTTTCAGTTGAGTCCTCTCATAACGGGCAGGGCCGAACTCGGCTCACACTAGCTAGGCCCATATTGGACTAGTTAAGAATCCTTATATCTTACTTTATTGGACCAAGCCCATAAACGGTAGATTAATTCCGTAGAACGGTAGATTACAATCTTAATTAATATAAGCCCACATTAGGAAAATTCTTACAAATAAATCTATGGAAAGCTATGGTATAAGATGAACGTATCGCTGGACATGGCAGGAGTGAGAGGCGTGGAAGTTGATGGGAAGTATGTAAAGAAAACGGCCATTGGAGTTTACTTGGAAGCAAAAGCTGTGCCTTTTCTGGCCACAAAGTGGAAGGGCAAGACTGCTGATGAACTGAGAGATTCGATCGAATTCTTCAGGGACGTTGTCACTGGTTGGTTCTCCCTCTTATCCTTCTAATTAAGATCAATTTGTAATCGTGTTATCAATGTTAGGTAAGGTAAACTTAGTCAAATCTAACACGAGCGACGTCTTATTTTCGAACAATGCCCATTCGAGAAGCTCACACAGGTGTCGTTCATCAGTCAACTGACGGGACCGCAATACACGGACAAAGTAACCGAGAACTGCATTGCTTTCTGGAATTGCAATGGAGGTTACAAGCGAGAAGAAGCCGAAGCCATTGATGAGCTCATCGAGGTCCTCAAGGACCAAACGTTCCCTCCTGGCTCCTCCATCCTCTTCACTCATTTAACTAATGGATCCTACGTGGTAAGTAATTATCAGGCTTGTGGTAACTTCTATGGTTGTGATGTAGGAGCTTGCATGCATAATCCACTCGTAATTTAGTCATTAAGAAACCTTTTAATTTGAATTCTGATGCAACTTGAAATGAAATCCTAACACATTAGGATGATTTTTGTAGATATTGAAAATGAGGAAAGGTGTTTGATGCGTTTGTACAAAAGTACCAATGATTTTTCAAATTGGATATTGTTGACAAGTGTCTAATATAACAAGTTGATTATAAGTGCAAATGACAATTTTCATGATACTTTGGAGATTGAGAAATTGCACAATTCAATAATGTCTCTTCTATTTCAAATAGTTTAATGTTTCCAAATCACATGTTAATGAGGCTTAACAAGCACTCTTTTAACATTTTCCTTTGAAAATTTCTGGTCCCCTCGCGTTATTCACCCATTATCATACCGTTGTCACGTTTATTTCCTTGTCTTTACTCTTTACATTATATCCATTAAAAAAATAGAAAAAAAAACTTTTCTTTTCATGCTTTTTCTCTTAAATCAAGCAATAATAATTAATCGTTGTTGGTTTAAGCAATCAATTCATAGGGTCTTAACAAGGGAATTCCTATAAGTAATAAAGAAAAGAAAAGTAAAGCGCGAATTTTATTTTATTTGAATTCCTTTTCATAGCCGGAATTATTTATGAAGAACAAATGGGGAATAACCTATGAATGTAACATTTACAGGAACTCTCTAAACATGGAAAGAACCTTCATTAAGAAAGTAGGCAAACTTTACAAACTTCTCCTCTATTAAGTACATTATTATTTGGGTCTTACTAATATGAGAGTATGACAGTATAACGGTAGAATGCCAGGCATTAGATCAGAAGTGGGTCCCACTGTGATTGCTATATATTTTTTGCCATTCATAACACTTGCGGTTGAGATTACACTGTTATACTGTCACACTGTCAGCTTCTCAAATCCCTTGTTATTTCACTCATACAATTTGGTTTAAAGTTAATTTACAACTACTATGTCATTATACTGGGGAAAAGTGTAAAAAAAGTACTAAACCAATTGTATTGGTGCCAATTCAGTCCTAAATCTTTTGCATTTGTGCCAATTAAGTTCATCCAGTCAATTTTGGTCGGAAATCGCTGACGTGCACACTGGTCGTCCCATGTGGCATGGCCTGTACAGACATGGACATTTTTTATATTTCTTTAATTATTTTTATATTTTTATATTTTTTTATCTTTCTTTTCTGTAATTGACCTTTTTTTTATTGAGGGCTGGCGACGATAGCCGGCAGACCACTGCCGGCCCCAGGCAAGGTCTGCGAGGGGCGCGGCGCCCTCGCCTAGCCACATCTAGTGAGGGCGTCGCGGCCCTCGCCTGGGGTCGGCAGTGGTCGACTGGCGACCCTCACCGGCCCTCAATAAAAAAAAGGAAATTACAGAAAAGAAAAAGAAAAAAATATTAAAAAATAATTTAAAAAATTCGCTTCAACGTTGACCGTGCCACATGGGACGATCGGTGTCCACGTCAGCGATTTCCTACCAAAATTGGCTGGATGAACTCAATTGGCACAAATGCAAAAGGTTTATGACTGAATTGACACCAATGCAATATGTTTATGACTTTTGTTTTTACACTTTTCTCCATTATATTGAGATGTGAAACCAAAATTATGTCATTAAATGTGAGATCAAAAGGTTTTAGTTCAAGAACAGTACCGATACAGAAACCCAAATTTACATGTAAATTTGTTGCTATCTTGACCAAATTTACGGTAATCAATGAGTCATTCGCTTCTTATGAGCTTGCAGATAAGTTTCTCTGACCATGATCATATACCGGAAACCGGGAATGCGGTGATAGACAACAATGAACTGGCGGGGACTGTTCTGGAGACGATCATAGGGAAGAATGGCGTTTCTCCTGCAGCAAGGCATAGTTCGGCATGCAGGCTTGCTCAGTTGATGAAGGAGAGCATTCAGAGCGATGACAAGGAAGGAACAGATGGAAAGTGACAGCATCTTGTAAATTAGGGGTGGTGAAAAGTAAGAGTGGTTGATTATCCAATAACTAAATAATTTAAGAGCAGCTGCTCTTTGTGTTGTTAACGATATCTGATCGACCAAAAAGGTTTCGAATTGTTGTGATGTGACAATGTTGTCCAATAAATGATCGACGAGTTGGGGACTTTTATACCTCCGTTTCTGGTGATTTGTATGAAACCGAGAATATTGCCGAGCTCGAGTTGATATTGTTAAATAGCTCGGCATGCGCACCGGAGTCTGGGTCTTGGACTTGGGTCCCGTTGAAGCCCAGCTGCCGGGGACTTCTATAGACCAGAGCCGGGCACGGTCACTGAGCTCTCGGGCTTGGTTTCGGCAGATCCAAGACTCTTGCTCCTGCTCGTGCCCGAGGGTCGTCAATCTGAACTTGAGACTCCGGTGTGCGTGCCGGGTTATTTAACAATATCAACTCGAGCTCGGCAATATTCTCCGTTTCATACAAATCACCAGAAACGGGGTATAAAAGTCCCCAACTCGTTGATCATTTATTGGACAACATTGTCACATCATAACAATTCGAAACCTTTTGGTCGATTAGACATCATTAACAACACAAAGAGCATTTGTGTTGTTAATGATGTCAGGTAGTTGTGGAAACCGCGTAATGCGCAGACATGACAAGTACGCCAGTACGATGTCTCTGCATATTCAAACAATTTGCGATCGTGAAGGAAATATAAGGCAGCTTCGTCCCGACATGCTCGTGCCCCCCGCATATCAAGGCACTCGTTTGGCTTTTGAATGGCTTCATTGGCTTGCTCCTGTACCAATTTTTCCAATTCGTACTTAGTGCTTACAGAAGGTTATAGCTTTTCATGATGTTATAGTGGATGATTCCAACACTTTGAGTGTCGCAGTTTTTATACTACGCTCGTTTGGGCGCCATAATTTTCTTTTCGCATAATTATGTATCATAATTTTTATACGGTGCTCACTCGAGTGTCATGACTCGTTTTTTCTTATTATCTGGGTGCCACGTAATTTTTCGATCGATTATTTAAGTATCATAACTTTTTTAAAACGTTCATCACAAATGTCATATCACATCGGATTTCGATACTTGAGTGAACGCTTTTTAAAAGTTATGGCACTCAAGAGATCGATTGAAAAGTTGCGGCACTCAAGTAATAAAAAAGTCACGGGATTCAAGTAATCGAAAAAAAATAATGACACTCAAATGAGCATTGTACGAAAGTTATAGCACTTATATAGTGTCCTTATGCATAATCTGTTTCATTTCATACATCCAAAATATTATTGACTTAATACTAAAAATTATTAGAGTTAAGTTTACTCATGAGTTCTTAAAAACCCACTAAAACCTGTATAGAAAGCGAGGGGCCCAGCCTCGCCGGCTATATTAAGAAGAAAAAAACCAAAGAAAAAAACGGAAAAAGAAAATAAAAATTTAGAAAATACTCAAATGCTATTAAAATTTGTCAACTCAGCACTGTTCGTGCTATGTAAGACGGTTGGCGTCCACGTCGGTGATATCCGGCTAAAATTGATCAGGCGGATCCAATTGCCAAAAAGTGAAAATGTTTAAGACTCAATTGACAAAATTAAAATGTTTAAGACTGAGTTGGCAAAAGTGCATTAAGTTTAGGACTTTTTGGACAATTTTCTCCCGAAAATTGTTATTCGAGAATAGCAATTGTCCGATTGCTTCACCTTGTTAATATTGAAGCGGTCCTTGGTTGAATTCCTATCTTCGAGCTTAAAAGATCATCACTATCGTTCAATACATCTAGAAGCATGACCTCAAGAGAAGTGTCCATATTTTTCTCCACGTGTTAGGTGTCCAATGTGAATCCGAATTTGATCTTGGTGTATAAGTAATTGAAACGTTTGTTACCACAAGCTACAATCGCATAGAAGCAGGACCCCACTACTTATCGTATTTGGTTCGGTACTAATAACGCCTCTATGCAACTTTACATGTTTTGGTTTGTATAAAGTCAAACACGAAATCACAAAAATGGTGTAAAAATGTCATAATTTGCTTAGGATAATGATGCCACAAGTGCCATGATTTTCGGATGGCTCCTACTCGAGTGTGTCATAACTCTTTAAGCGATTACTCGACCACCATAATATTTCAATCGATCACTTAAGTGTTATAACGTTTCAATCGATTACTTAAGTACCATAACGTCTAAAAAACGTTTGCCACAAGTATCCTGCCATGTAAGACTTCCGACACTTGTGGTGAACATTTCATAAAATTTATGACAATCAAGTAATCGATTGAAAAGTCATGGCACCTAAGTTTGAGCCATATGAAAATTATGGCATGGACAAACGGCGTGAATAACACAATCGATTTCTTATTCCCAACACATTGAGTTCTTTTTTCTTTCTTTTTTTCTCTTTTAAGATAGATATTAAAATTAAGGTCAAAGGAAGTGGCTGGACTCCTAGATGATAGGCTGTGAGATTGACCCATCAAAGTTTTACCAAAACCAAGAAAGATTGATTCAAGGACTATGCAACGACAACGTTCGGGTTTCAAGAAAAGAAAAATCAGATGCAGACACCAATGGAGTGTAACGTTCAACAACTCTTCTCCTCTTCACGTGGAGAAGCTGAAGGTGAGGGAAGGGAACCATCTCTCCATAGCTGTCCTTTACAATGTCTGGTAACAAACGCGTTGAACTTTATCACTAACTTTCTGCCTTTTCCCATGATTGTTTGTTCTTCTTTATTCCTTTTCTTTCCAATTCCAAGAATTTGTCAAATAAGTCAACAAAGGATGAGCAAAATAACAAAGGGGGAACAACGCGGGCTGCTGTCAATTGTATTTGTTATGGTGGTTGTGCTTTGTCCGCACTGACTCGGGCTTGTTTTCTTGCTTTTTGTTATTCACTTTGATCAATGAGCTGAAGAGTGGAGGAGCTCAGTTTCCTTTTCTTGAATTGGAGTCCTGTTGCATCTCTCTCCGGGTTGATGTCAGCTCAGGTGATCTTTCAATCCTTTCTTGATTACCCTTTGCAAGTTCTTCATCGAATTCGAAACCTTGCCTCTGGAGAAGTTGTAGAGAGATACCGAATTCGCTTATTGGTTCGTGCCCCTCGAATTCTTTTTTTCAGCTCTATCTGACATTAACTGGTGATATTTGAACTTATCCGACTGCTTGTGATGACCAAGTTCTGCGAATTCGTGTCCTGGGAATCGTTCCGCGATCATTTTGTATAGCCCCTTCTCGTTATCCACCTCTCCGAGCTGTCCCGAAGATGAGGAATCTGAGCCTTGAGTTGATCCTCTCATGCTCATACCTCTTCCGCTTGATTTGTGTAGCTTCAGGATTTGTCCCTGTTGATAATTATCTGATAGATTGTGGATCCCCCAGGAATTCATCCATAGGTAATCGCACCTTTTTGGCCGATACCTTCTACTCCGACATACTTTCGACTACGCAAAACATTCCCGCTAGCACGAACTCGAGTTCTCTCTCATCCTCTTATGGTTCGACTCTGTATCTGACCGCAAGGATCTTCGACCAAGCTTCCCGTTACATGTTTCCGATAAAGGAAAACGGCAGGCACTTGATTCGCCTCTATTTCTTCCCTTTTGTCTTTGGAGAGTACAATCTGAGCACGGCCAAATTCTCCGTCCACGCACAGAATTTCACCCTTCTCAAGGATTACCAGTTAGACAGGGGCTCGGTTGTAAAGGAATACTCATTCAACATCACCACTAATCAGCTCGTTCTTACTTTCACGCCCAATATCGCTTCTTTTGCCTTCGTGAATGCTTTGGAAGTCATTTCTCTCCCGATTGAGCTGATTCCTGACAGTGCCAGTGTGGTCGAAACGCCCGGAGTCAAGCAGAATCTGCAGAATCAGGCACTAGAGACTGCTTTGAGAGTGAACATGGGCAATGAAACTGTGCAACCGCAGAAGGATACATTGTGGCGTCTTTGGGTCTCGGATGACACGTTTTTGAAGCACAGCGCGGTATCAACTGTGTCGAACATTGATGCTGTCACCTATAAGAATGGGAATGTTACTGAGAACATTGCTCCCGCTTCGGTCTATGGGACGGCCACCAAGTTGGATTCGGACCTTGACCCTCACCTTAACGCCAATTTAACTTGGCTCTTCAGTGTCGATGCTGGATTCGACTATCTAATCCGATTCCACTTCTGTGACATTGTGAATTCTTCTCATGGGCCGTTCTTTTTCAACGTCTACATCAATTCCTGGTTTGCCTACAGAAGTTTCGATCTCAGCACAATGACATCCAACATCATCGGCACCCCGTACTTTTTTGATGTAATTACAAGTTCCACCAGTAGTAGTGCACTGAGTGTTAGTGTTGGCCCTTCTTCTGAGAGTAGTTACTACCCCATGGCCATCCTCAACGGGCTAGAGATCATGAAGATAAGTAACTCTCAGGGCAGTCTTGAAACTTCAGATTCCGAGATCGGTTCTTCAAAGACAAACTCGACAAGCAAAATCATTCTAATCACAGGCTTGTCCGGCGGGATTTGCATCGTTCTTGTCTTCGTTTTAGTGCTCTTCTTAGTCTGCAGAAGAAGAAAGCTAGCACTTGTGGGTCACTCGAAGGAGGAGGACAATTTTGTCATGAATCAGACAGGAGATAAGCACTCGGATGGCTTGGCAGTATTTTCCAACTCAAAGTTTGGTTATCGCTACCCATTCACAGCGATTGAAGAGGCTACGAATAACTTTTGCGAAGATTTGATAATAGGGACGGGAGGTTTCGGCAAGGTCTACAAGGGAATTTTCAGAGATGGGACTATGGTGGCAGTGAAGAGGGGGCAATCTAAGTCGCGACAGGGCCTGACGGAGTTCCGTACAGAAATCGAGATGTTGTCTCAGTTTCGTCACCGCCATCTGGTGTCGCTGATCGGGTATTGCGACGAACGGAATGAGATGATCATTATCTATGAATTCATGGAAAATGGGACCCTTAAGAGTCATCTGTACTGTTCGGATCTTCCCGTGCTAAGTTGGAAGCAAAGGCTGGAGATTTGCATTGGGTCAGCCAAAGGACTTCACTACCTTCACACCGGCTCCACAAGGGCAATCATCCATCGCGATGTCAAGTCGGCAAATATCCTGTTGGATGAGAATTTGATGGCTAAGGTTGCTGATTTCGGGCTCTCAAAGACCGGTCCTGAGATAGACCAGACGCATGTGAGCACAGCTGTGAAAGGGAGCTTTGGATATCTGGATCCTGAATACCTGACCAGGCAACACCTCACGGAAAAATCAGATGTCTACTCATTCGGGGTCGTGATGCTTGAAATCCTTTGTGGTAGAGCAGTTATCGATCCATCGCTTCCTAGAGAAAAGGTGAATTTAGTAGAGTGGGCGATGAAATGGCGAGAAAGAGGGCAGATCCAAGAATCTATAGACACTTATCTTGTGGATCAAGCAAGTGAAGAGTCACTCTGGAAGTTCATGGAGATTGCTGAAAAGTGCTTAGCCAAAAGTGGTCTCAATCGGCCTTCGATGGGAGATGTGTTGTGGAACCTGGAGTGTGCACTTCAAGTACAAGTAACGGAAGAGAAACAGAGCAACGAAGATGGGCTAGTCACGAAAGCAGATTGGGTCCGTTATCAGGAGACTACTACCGGTGCATCGACCACTCAATTCAGCATGGGAAGCCTAGGCAATCTCGCGGGAGTCTCGGTGAGCAAAGTTTTCGCCAATATGGTGAAAGAGGAAATGAGGTAGACCCCGGTTCGAACCTTCTATCAGGTCTGCTTCAAATGGAGCCTCTGATGTGCAGCAGCATTCCAGATTTGGATGCTAGTGTCAACATGACATTTCAGTTCATGAATTATACAAATACGAGCATCATTTGTAGTATATGTTGGACATAGTTGTGCTTTTCTACTTCAAGTGCGATCTTTTTACTTTTTTCCAAATTTTTGCCAAAAAATTCAGCTTCAGGATACCCTCTTCTTGTATGAGTAGAGAAAGAATACTAGTGATGGGGTTGCCAACCTTAGGAATTCAAATCAGAAGGCGCATCAGGTTCTCAGGAACTTTGTAATACTTGTTAGGAAATTCGGAATGGTTAAAAGTAGTCGGATTTGGTCGTGTAATACATAGCTTCAATTTCTCCCGTGTCAATTTCCTTTCAGTGAATTTCACTTCGGCAACGGGTGATCTTGAGCTCAATCTTTGGCTTCTGCAACTTCAGGATGAGTGATCCGAAACCCAAAAGCAAGCCATTGCAGTAGTTACTGCATAGAGGAAAGGTGGAGCTCACGGTAAATTTGAACCAACCATCCAATTCGATTTCTTCGATTCATGACTACAGTTAAGATTAGATTTCCTTGCTCAAATGCCAATTTAACTAGTGAGGGAGAAGAATGTGCTTGAATCAAGTACAGTGGATCTTCTTCCGGATTAGAATCAAGCAAGAACAACATCACGAGAAATCAGAAAGCCATGAAATGAAGCTTTCTAAGCTTAAGGGAAAGTATACAGTACAAACACATAGAACTATGGATAAACAGTATCTCTCAAATCCCACCCATTCCAATTCCAGTCAAACATCCTTTCTTTACAAGATTACCCTTCAAAATCCCACAATCCAATCCCCACCGAAACCCTAATCTCACCCCCAAATCTACAGCCCAAAAAGAAAACCCCCCCAAAAAACTGCCCTTCTTCCTCCTTCTTGACAGCAAGACTTGCTCTTTCCCTCGCTAACCACCCTCAAGCCCGCCCTAACCGCCGAACCCATACAGAGTCCGGCCCTGCCTCTTGAGCGCGTAGACGACGTCCATGGCCGTCACCGTCTTGCGGCGGGCGTGCTCGGTGTAGGTGACGGCGTCCCTGATCACGTTCTCCAGGAAGATCTTGAGGACGCCCCGAGTCTCCTCGTAGATCAGCCCGCTGATGCGCTTCACGCCGCCCCGCCGCGCCAGGCGGCGTATCGCCGGCTTCGTGATCCCCTGGATGTTGTCGCGGAGGACCTTCCGGTGCCGCTTCGCTCCTCCCTTGCCCAGCCCCTTCCCTCCCTTCCCGCGCCCCGACATTCTCGCTCTTCTCGCCTCGAAAGGCGAACGGACGAATCGATCAAGCTCTAAATCGACCGCTTCGATGGGAAATGGGGAGACGCCGTGAGTCGAAGGATTTGTGGAGTGGAGCAGCGCGGACGATGCCTATTTGTATGGAGGGCACGATCCTGGGTAGCGTTCACGGGAAGCGTTTGTGGTCCGTCGATTTCGTTTTGGACAGTCGAGATTGCGAGCGTGGGAGTGACTCTGGATCGGTGACGTGGCAAGTTATCTGGGGGTATCCCGTTCTTTAGAAAAAAAAAAGACATTTCATATGCCAATTACGCTATATGACGGTGGTAACATGACATAATCCATTAATAATTATCTTTCGTGTGCTGCGAATCTCGTCTTGCTTGGTGTGTGAGATATCTCGCACATCGCAATAATGCTTGATCGGCCACACCACTTCATCACTAGTCACTATTATGCAATTTTGAATGACACATGGTATTATTTTTAACTTCGCAATACGATATTTATGATCCGTTTACCTCGTTCTCTTATTTACTGTATCATTCTATGGCAATGAGTTGGTTGAGGATGAAGTGATTAATGATTATAGATCAACGAAAGAACTTATTGAAATTTTCTCTTTTATCATAATAGCAAATATAGATGAGAACCACATAAAAGACCTTAGTTACTATCTTGTGTACTTTTATTGACACACTTCTAGTACAAAAGAAGCCGTGAATTCGTCTAAAATCAAACGAAAACAGTTAAGGGTCTATTTGGAAACGATTCTGATCCAAAAAAGCAATTTTGATTAGAATCATATTTTCTGATTCTGTTCCCTAGATGATTTTTAAAGATTCAGAACCCGTTTGGTAACTGCACAAAATTTCTGTTTCCGAGAAAAACCAGGTGGCGAGAATTCCTTTTTTAAAATTAGAGTCTGTTTGACAACAATTCTGATTCTCTGATTTTGTTCACCGGAACTAAAAAAGATGAGAAACATGTTTGGTAACGTAAATGATTCTGATTCTGATTCTGATTCTTTTCCTAAGAACAGTTTTGGAGCAAAAACAAGAATAAAAAAAAAGTCGATTATGGAAAAAAGAATTACTTTTGAGAATCATAAAAAAGAACAAAATCTCAGTTCTTTTAAAAAGATTGAGTCCATGTGGGCTTCCACCGTTCCACGTGGACTTCTGAACTTTAAAAAAAATTAAAATTAGATTTGAAAATTTACTAACAACTAATTTTTTTAAATACATTTGTTTAAAATTAAATTTAAAAATAAGCTTTAAAATTTAACAAAAAAAATTCAAAAATTCAAAAAAATGTAAAAATAAATAAATAAAAAGGGGGGAAATTTAAAAAAATTTAAAAAAATTTAAAAAAGTTAAATTTTTTAAAAAAATAAACAAATTAAAAAAAACATTTTAAAAAAAGATGAAAAACTTTCTGGTTGAGGAGGCCTTGGATGCCAATAATAGTTCCTGAAGAAATATTAGATTATTTTCCCCTTCATATCGTTACAAACAGTTCGAACAAGATTAGCATAAATTCAGTATGATTTGTTTGTTACCGAAAAGGTTTTCTCCACTAAAGGGCGTAGAGAGTTAAGAATTCTAATTTGTTTCAATTCGAGGATGAGAAATGATATTCATAAAAATCCAGTATTATGCAACAACATAAAAAACTTTGGTGAATTTTGGATTAAAAGCAATCATCTTAATAGTAAAAAGGGAAAAAGGCACAAAATACTCCAAACTATGTTCATTATGATGGAAAAAAGTGCCAAAAAAGTCTTAAATCTATTGTATTGGTACTAATTCACTCATAAACTTTTCAACTGGATCAATTTAGTCATAAGCATTTTATATTGGTACCAATTCAGTCTAGTCTGCTAATTTTGGCTGGAAATCCCTAACATGGACATTGGTCGTCGCCGGCTGTCTTACATGGCACGATCATCACCGACGTGGACAAAATTTGTAATTTTTAAATATTTTTTTCTTGATTTTTTTTTATGATTTATTTGTTTCTTTTTTTTTCATTGTCGCCCGCAAGGGTCGCGGCCTTCACCCAGGCCCTCGTTGGCTATGGGTGAGGGCAGCCCTCGCCTAGTTGCGAGGGTTGAGCCCTTGCCAAATCTAGCACGCAAGGGTGACCCTCACCCAAGCCGCGAGCGCACTAGTGGCCATGAGGATCGAGCCCTCGCTAGATTCAGCGAGGGTAACCCTTACCCAAGCGAGGGCTTGACCCTCACCCAGGCAAAAGCTTGACCTTGGGTAAGGGCCGCAAGCCTCGCTAGCACCCTGGCTAGCCATAATGAAGAAAAACGTAATTAATAAAAGATTATAAAAAAATTTTAAAAAAACATTTAAAAGAGTAATACAATTTGTCCACGTTAGCGGCGGTCGTGTCACGTAGGACGGGTGTCACCCATGTCTGCGACTCCCCGTCAAAATTGGCCGGATAAAACTCCATCGCTATTGTTGATATGTGAATGGAAAATAGAGATATTTACAAAGGTTCTGTCTGACCCTTCTTAAGCATACATATTATGATGGACTAAAATAGTACTAATGCAAAAGATTTTAAATTAAATTGATGCAATTGAAAATTTTAAGACTGACTTGGTACCAATACAATAAGTTAATGACTTTTTTGATACCTTTCCCCCATTATGTCACATTTATCCTGGACTTTTTTTTGTAACATAAAAACTTCAATATATGTCCATTGTAACACATTTACCCTAATTATTTATCTTGTGACGTTAAAAACCCCAAATGTATATGTGTGGCACATTTACCTTTCCTTAAGGTTTCATCAAATGATTTTACAGTCAAAACTACGTCGTTTTTATTTCACTTAAGCCACATGGGCGCCATGTCAACACCTTGTCGTTCGTCGTCCATGTAAGCAGATTTTTAACGGTGCTCATTGACGAAACCTTGACGAAAGGTAAATGTGTCACGTAGGTATAAGTTTGAGATTTTTTGTGTTCAAGAAAAAAATTGGAATAAATATGTCATAGTGGGCATATTTTGAGATTTTTGCTGATTGTTTCCCTAAAAAAGAAACTAATCAAGTTAAAGTTCTTTTTGTGCCCTAATTATCGATTAGAAGATTTATCTTCTATGAATCGATATTTTTTTGATATGGAGCCGCTTCAGTATGATAAGGATACATATGTATTTACAGTTGCGAATTTGTTAATGTGGTATATGCAACAACGAGCTGCACCCATGTGTTGTCTTACCTTCTTGTCTGATACATGAATAGTAATTCAATGCCATGTTTTTATAGATGATCAAAGGAATTTTTTTATTCCAGTGTCGAAAATAAACCCATCTACAACGTTTGGTCTCAGTCTAAAATTTGCAGGATCTATGGTTAGGCATACTCTAGATATACTTATACCTCCGGACGACAACCGCGAACTTGTTCACATTTTTAATTAGTGTTGTTCAAACGGGTACCCATAGATTCCACGGAGGAATACTATAAAGGCAAGTTAATATGACACGTATTTTAGTCTCGTTAGCATATTGTGAAAAGATCATTTGCATCCCGAAACCCAAGCTTAATATTCGAAAGACGGTGTTGTTTGGGCCTTGCCTGGCCCAACCCATGTTGTAGTTTTCTAGGCCGCAATCAAACACAGTGTTGAGAACCCTTTTACAGATCTTGTGCCATCTTTAAAGACGAAGGTATCTGATCCAACCGTGCCCAAACTACGACATTCAAGAATCCATCTCTACGAACCTATTATCATAGGCACAACTACCATGTAAGTTTAAGTTTGGAATGCAAAGGGTGTTGTCATAAGCTAAGGGATGGTATGATAGCAACCGACTTCTACTGAAATTACCTCTCGCTGTGGAGAAGCAATTGGTGCATCCTTTGCATTGGATCCATGTATCGTCACTAGCCGTATCCACCACTAAGAATGGAGCATATGAGTATGTGCCAACTAATATAATGGTTATGTAATAACCAATGGGATGCCTAGTGGTTGGAAGTTGCAGTGTATTCAGACCAAGCTCTGAGGGCGTTTTCCGATATATTGACCTTGAACAAGCCTTGGATTCGAGTTGCTACCATGAACTCCAGATATAATAGAGATTCTTTTGGTACCTTTCTTCTAGGGTTAGGTTTATAAGAAAGAGCGTAGTTTGGAACTTATCTATATTAGGATGAGCCTGATGTTGCAGCCACAGGTTCCAAAGGGCTTGGTGGAAATGAGCAAAGCTAATAGAGTTTGACATGATATTGTCATTGTTTTCGAGTCTTTGGTGCTTTGTTTGCACCTCAAATGGATTATATATGATTTCTACGAAGTTGTACTTTTTTTTTTCTCGCTCACATCAATGGATCTAGGAGAAATTAAACGCAGTACATTACGCAGATACAGTGCAAATCCCGAATTTTCCTCTAAATACACAGTAAAGACAAATAAGTCATGATCCAATTCAACCGTTTTGTTATTGATGTTCCATTTGTTTTGCGAAAAATGAATGATTTGAAAAATATTTTGGAAAAAGTAATCGTTTGTATAGCTTAAACTAATTAATCAATGACAAATGTTCTCATTATCTACAACAATTTATGTCTAAACATTTTTCTGGATGACGAAAATATTTTTCGTCCATTCATTTTTGTAAACGATATAAATGATTATTTTTAGAAAATATATTTTTCAAATCATTAATTCTCCGCCAAATAAATAGTGCGGTTCTTTTGACATATTGCTCTTCACAAGGGCGTTGCCAAATTGTTTATCTACGACTCCAAAACAACCAAGACGTGCCGTTGGGAGGTAGAAAACTACAATTTGAGAAAGTCAGACAACCAACGATTTCGCCATGTAACATATTTGAGCATAGGAGAACTAAAACCAATAACAAGAAAGAGGTTTGAATTGGCTTGAAGCTTGAACTCGAAGACCCTTTTATGTTGTTAGGGTGAAGAAAAATGGAGGGAAGCGAACAACATTAAATCTCTTAAGCTCATAAAGGAATTTCTCTTCAAAATGGGAGGGAAATGAAGGGATTTTCTTTTTTTACCTCTCCCGCTTCCGAAACCGTCCCATAGTAAAAAACAAAGAAGAAGGAAAAATAGAAGAGAGAAAAGGGCCTTTTGTTTAATTGATTGACACATTTTCCCTCCACATTATCTATTTCATTTGTTTTCTTTTCATTTCCTTTCTATCTAGATGCTATTCCCCCAACTTAAATTGCCAAACAAAGCTATGTTACAAAGAGAGCAAGACGAGAGAGAGAGAGAGAGAGAAAATTGCCCCATATCAATCTCTCTTAAAATTGTTGAACCAATTTCATTTTCTTTATATTTTAAATTATAGGAAAATATAAGCTAGATTTTTTTTCCTTGAACCTAGAAATGTACAAAGAAGTGTTAAATATTTAAGATTATGAATATGTTGTAGGACTTTGAATCTAAGCTATTCGATCCTGATAATATCATACAATAATGATTTTGACCAGCGGTTGCGACGAAAAATTATATGAAGGGTGATATTGAATCATCTTATGACAGCTTAGCTTAGAGGAACCACGTAATGGGTTTTTACTCTACACATCCCGCCTCCTTCATTTTTACCGCCACCGTAACGATTTAGCCCATTCCACATGAGTCAAACTCTCCAAAGGAGTACTTTTGTTTTTTTGTTAGACTCCAAAGGAGTACTTTGAATAACCATACAAATTGGGGACTCCTTGGAGTCGGTGTTAACTTCTGAATAACTCAACATGACCTCTTAGAATTAATTTGGAGTTAGGATGTCACAAACTCTCCCACTTCGCGAACATCTCTGCTGGTCTGTTGCCGGGTTGGAAGTGGATTGCTAACTACAATTTCTCTCCTCGTGGTAGGATTTGGTTTGGATGGGATCTCGGTCTGCTGTTTTTGATATGTGTTCTTCGTCCTCTCAGGTCATTCACGAGCAGTTGCGTTTTCTGTCCATTAATAAGGCATGCTGTCTTTCGGTTGTGTATGCTGATCACACCTTTGTCTCTAGACGTACTCTGTGGGCTGATCTTGTTCAAACCAGTGTAAATTTTGTTGCATCTCCTTGGCTCATCTCAGAGGATTTTAATGCTATCAGGGACCCTTCGGACAGGATTGGCAGTTCTAATGGTTGGCTACCCTGTTTTGATGAGTTTGGACATTGTTTAGTTCAAGCTGGCCTTGACGACCTCAGGTATATTGGACACAGATTCACTTGGTCGACCTTCTCTAGTGCTCTTCGTAAATAAAGAAAGATTGACCGGGTCCTTATCAACGCTCAATGGAGTAGAGATTTCTCCTTCTCTAAGGCCTCGTTTTTTGCTCCGAGGGTATCAGACCACACCCCTGTGATCATCCGTATTGTGCTTCCTCCGAAATCTAGGAAGCCTTTTAAGTTCTTCAACTTTTGGATGTCTCACCCTTCCTTTTTGACTCTGGTCACTCAGGTTTGGGATATCCAGATGATTGGGACTCCTGTGTTCATTGTGTGCCGTAAGCTCAAGATTCTCAAAGGCCGCCTCAAACAGCTCAATAGAGACTCTTTCTCTAATATCTCGGCACGTACCTCCGATGCTAGGTCTGCCTTATCTTCTATCCAAGATTCTCTAGTCTTGGATCCTCTTAACCAGACATTGGCGGACCTCGAGAAAGAGCAGCTTCGTATCTTCTCAGATCTCAAACTTCAAGAGGAAGCCTTTTTTAGATAGAAGTCGCAGATTCAATGGCTTAAGGAAGGGGATCTAAACACCAAGTATTTCCACCATTTTGTGAACAAACAGCACGTTGATAATAGAATCCTCTCAGTTGTGGACAGCTCGGGTATCCTTCTCACTGATCCTCCGTTGGTGCAGTAGCACATTGTCCCATACTTTGAGGACTTGCTTGTTTCAATCCCTCGGCCTGCTCTACCTTCTATCCAGGATGTACGATCAGTTATTGTGCAATCCCTACATTCTAATCAGATTCAGTTCCTCTCTCGGCCTATATAGGATATTGAGATCCGCAACCCGATGTTCTCATTAGCCATAGGTAAGGCTCCGGGGCCTGATGATTTTAATGTCGATTTCTTCAAAGCTACCTGGGACATTGTTGGTTCGTCTGTCACTTTGGCTATTAAGGATTTCTTTGATACGGGCATTTTGCTTAGGGAGACTAATGCTACCATTCTTTCGCTTGTACCCAAGGTCCCCAATGCTACCGCCATGAATGACTTTAGGCTTATTGCTTGTTGCAACACTGTTTACAAACGCATTACCAAGATTATGGCTAATAGGCTGGCGTGTATCCTACCTACTCTTATTAGCCCTCCCTAGAATGCATTTGTTAAGGGCCGCCGGATCAGCGACAACATTCTACTTGCTCAGGAACTTTTCTGTGGGTTCCACTATGAGCCATATCTGCCTAAGTGTGCCATCAAAGTTAATTTCCAAAAGGCCTATGATACTGTTGACTGGAATTTCTTAGAGTTTGTGCTGCGCTTCTTCGGCTTCCCTTCTATGTTTGTTAAGCTTGTTATGGCTTGTGTTAGTTCTCCTAAGTTCTCCGTCTCTATCAGTGGTGAACTTCATGGTTTTTTCTCCAGTGGAAGAGGCATCCATCAAGGAGATCCTATATCTCCCTATCTATTTACTCTTGTTATGGAGATATTCATCGGCATTCTTAATGCTTAGACCCAGTTGCCAGGCTTCAAATTCTTTTGGCGCTGCAAATCCGCTCGGCTATCTCATCTATTCTTCGCTGATGATGTCCTTCTCTTTGCTGAAGCAAATACGACGTCTATCTCTCTACTGAAGGATGGGCTCGATAAATTTTCTAGTTGGTCTGGTTTGAGGTCTAATGTGAACAAGAGTGAGATCTTTTTCTCTAGCGGCTCTGAGGAACTTCGAGCCTAGCTGCTGTTTTCTCTCGGGTTTCAGGAAGGTATGTTGCCATTCCGCTATCTTGGGGTACCCGTTATTGCCTCTAGGATTAGTAAGGTGGACTGTAACTCTTTGGTGAACTCTATAACCTCAAGGGCACAATCATAGTCTCAACGATTTCTTTCCTTTGCTGGCTGCTTACAACTTATTAAGTCGGTCCTTCATGCCATCTATGTCTTTTGGGCTAGTGTCTTTACTCTTCCCATGTCTGTATTATCGAGAATTGAATTGATTCTTAGACAGTTTCTGTGGAAAGGATCGGACTTGGGTATTGGTGGTGCAAAAGTCCCGTGGGCCGATGTGTGCCGCCCCAAAGAAGAAGGTGGATGCGTAGGCTTCTCGATTGCAATTGAGCCACTATGCTCAAGCATATATGGATACTCTTTACGGATAAGGAGTCTTTATGGTGTAAATGGATACACACTACCTTCCTGAAAAATAAAAACTTCTGGGTTACTAAGAAACCATCTTTCTGCTCTTGCGCCTGGAAGAAAATCTTGGACCTTCGCCTCGAATTTTCATTCACAGTTTCATCGGCAGATTGGTAATGGGTGTACTGCCTCCTTTTGGTTTGATTCCTGGCACCATAGAGGCCCTCTCTATAAGCTGTTTACTGATAGAGACATCTATTGCTCTAGTATCCCAAGGGAGGCTACTGTATTGGAGTTCTTTTCCTCTGTTCTCCAATCGTCTCAAGTTTTGACCACCACGGCCTCTTGGTCTGACGCTCTCCCATCTATTGCCCCCGACAGTTGCGATCGGTTCCCATGGATGGGTCACCCTTCGGGTGTCTTCTCTATTGCTACTGATTGGGACCTAATCAGGGGCAGAGGGCAGGTTGTCACTTGGCACCCCTTTATCTAGGATCGTTGTATTGCCCCCCAGCATGTCTTTCTTTTTTGGCTTATTACACTCAATAGGCTCCCAACTCAGGTAGTGTTGCTCAACTACCGTAGATTTTTGGATGGTGTGTGCGCTGTTTGTTGATGCAGGCCGGATTCGATCGACCACCTCTTCTTTGGTTGCAAAACCACTGGTGCCAGCAGTTTCATCAGTGTTTTGCACGATTTTCATTTGGCGCCTTATGTCACATGATTTGGACTGAAAGGAACCATATTCTCTTTAGAAATCAGTCCCATTTCATGCATGCTCTTAAGAAACACCTTGTAAAGGTTATCAAGGACAAGACCTTGACTTTTAAACATGTCGATGACACCCCTCGTAATCGGAGGATGCAAGCTAGCCGGGACATCTCCCCATCTGTTTTTGTTTGACGCCCAGCTGCTGTGCTGTCTTCTCTGTTCCTTTCTTGCTCTTTGGTCGTTGTTTGGCCTGTTCACCTCTCCGTGTAGTTTTTTGGGTGTCCGTTTCCCCTGGATCTTTTTTGTTTGATCACCCTTGACACCCTTGCACCCGTCATGACATTTTCTAGTATCGCTTCGTGTGCGAGGTTGTGTGGCGGGTCTCTCTCGTTGTAATCCGCGCTTTGAATTGTCAATATACTCCTTACCTTTACCAAAAAAAAAAAAAAAACTCTCCCACTTAGAAAACTCACGTCGTTGTCAGTGTGGGCTTGTATCGCATGGAATTTGTGACATTCTGAAATTCGACCCATTTTCGGGATTTTATATAATGAATGGATAACTTGTTATGGCACTCTAGATTTGTCTCACTCGGAATTGATCACTCTCGAGATGACTGACCGTGAGGGAAAGGCTAGCTAGGAATTTAAGTACGTGGACCTATCGCGGGTCGATACGCGTAACTCCTAAAAGCCGCCCGTCAGTTTGAGATATTTTAAAGTCGCAATCAACTGGTGTAGACCGCGAATTAGATTCCGGATTCGGGTGCCGAATTTTCAAGGATATCATCGCTAATATTTGGACGTCGCCTCATTGGGGTTCAGTGTTCATTGGCCAGCCGTACCGATCGTCCGAACCAAAATTCCTGGACTGTTCTAAAGTTGCAGATTGTCAGTTTTACTTCGCGGTATTCATTTGCAAGAGCCAAAAAGCCTTGATGGGAGTGTGATTTGAAAACCCCATCAACCACCCCACTTTAGTCACATCTTAGAACCCCATTACCAACTCCTCTACCAACTACCACTCATGCCCCAAAAAGCCAAAGATCATGGGATGTGTCTTGCCATCCTCTCTCCACCTTTTCACTCTCACTCTCACTCTCCTCTCACTTTCACTCTCTCATTTCCTCCCCCCCTCTTGGCTGAAGCTTTCCCTCATCCCATCCTCCTCCACGCCGGCACCGACCAGCAACTTCACGCCGTCGCCGGTCCCGCCAAGCCGCCGCCGCCGTTCAGCCTTGCACCACCGCCGCCTAGCTCGCCAAGCCACCGCCGTTCGCCGCTGTTGCCGGGGGTTTTAAGGGCTGATCTTGAGGGGTTTGTGTGGATTTCAAGCTTGGATTTGGGTAAGCAAACTCCTAACTCTTGATTAGGGTGGTAGGTCATCATTAGACTAGCTTAGATGTAGTTTTTAATGGATTTTAGTGGCTGCCATGTGCACTGTTCATTGAAGGCCGAACACTATTCATCGAAGACGGGACACTATTCATTGAAGATATGCACTATTCATCGAACGAAAATACTATTCATCGAAGATCAGAAATTTTAAAAGTGTTTGGGATGAATATTAGAGCTCTTGGGTGATGTTTTAGGTGGTTAGAAACTTGATTGGTGTAGTATGTTAATCCTAGATGGGTTTGTGGTTGATTTGCACTTGAGACAAGTGATTTATGTGCATTTATGGGTTGTTTTAGGGGCTGCCCTTAGGGGACCCGAGATTTGGAAATTTCATGGTGATATGTGGATGCTTGGGAATGATATTTGTAGCATTGAATAGTATGGTTGGTGTGGTGGAATTTGATTGTGTTCAAGTGCGTGGTATGCGGCTCGGTTTAGAGCATTTTGCGCGAATGTGAATCGAACGTGAATTTCGGGTTTGCTTAATTGTGCTCTGGATTGTGTGAATTGATTGGTGAACTTTGATGTGCACGTGTGGTCGCGCGAGCGATGTATTTGATTTATGCCTTGATGCGTGTTACGCGAGGCTCGCTCTGAAAATATATGCTTTGTGATGTGTATATGTGATTTGGACCCTGAAGCGTTAAACGCGGGGTGTTGTGCAATCCTGAGGCGTTAAACGCGGGATTTGATGTCTGACTGGGCTTTGGACCCAAACCTGAGGCGTTAAACGCGGGTTGTGACGTGTACCTGAGGCGTTAAACGCGGGTCACGATCTTTTCAGACTTGAGCTATGTATAAAGATATATATACGTATATGTGAAGCACTGTTGAGTGCTATGTGTTGCAATTGTGGCTTGTTTGCCTCGTGTTGTGAAATTGTAGTATGGGTGGTGTAGACTGCATGCTAGGTTGGTCTGGTGGTACGTGTTGTCCTAACCGAGACTTAGGGGTGAGCTTATTGAGATTTATTCTCATAGTTGTAAGTTAAAATATTTCAGACCCCTGAGCCTGAGGAGCCGGAGCGTGCTGAGGAACCTATGGAGTCTGATCCTGAAGAGGAACCACTGTCTGATGATGACGAGGGTTGAAGACTAGGATAGTGTTTCTCGCCTTTTTGGTATATCCTAGTAGTGGATATAGGTTAATGGGCCATGGTACCCTTTTGTAGTTGATGGCTGCTCTTGATGTTGTCCGTGTTTGTAACTTGAACCTTGGCATGTTTATATAATGGTTTGTTTCCCGTTTCTCTCTTCTCTATCCTCCTCTTGAATTTTATTGTCTGGGTGTTGAGTTTGTTTCCGCTAGCGCATGCTTTAAGATCTTAAGATTTGATCTGGGTCGGCGACTAGTCCTGGGTTGTCGCAACTCTTATCGACCACTGAAGGGGTGTCGCGCGCTCGTAGGACGCGGGGCGTGACATCCCCGTTGAATTGGTATCAGAGCAAGGTCAGCTCGATCCAAGTTGGTTGAGCCTTGGAGTGATAAGGAGTGACGGTTTTGAGGATAGTAGGTAGAGAGACCTTAGTGGTTCGCTAGAGTTTAGCGCGTTACGCATGTGGTATGAGTCTGTGCTTGTGATTGGTGGACTTGCTTTGGTGTGGCCTGAGTATTCTATGTTGCTGTGTTAGCTTCTGCTTGGTTGGTTGAGTAGTACGTAGTGATTTTGCTAAAGTTGCAGGTGCGGCAGGACTTGAGGTAAGAGCAAGATCTGTGTTGTTTGTGCTCTTGTGGTTGCTTGCTTTGTGGTTGTTGTTGTTGTTGTGAGCTGTTGCTTAGAGCTTCTAGGCTTGAGTAGTCGGCTTAGGTCTCTAATTCCTTGGCGGAATTATAGCAGGTTAGGTGTGTGAGAACCCTGTGAGGATGAGCAGACGGGGTAGAGGATCTAGTGGAGCGTCTAGCTCTCGAGCACGACCTGAGGTGGAAGACCCTAGAATGGAAGGGGTCATGAGAGCCTTGGAAGAGATAGGGAATCTGATGGGGAGGCAGGCTCAAGAACGAGCTGCCACGGTTGCCCAAGCTGCTGAAGCTGCTGTCGCCGCTGCAAATGGACACAATGGTAACCAAGGAGATGCTCAGGGGAATCGTCAAATGCATCAACTGGTGGAACAATTTCTGAAGCTGAGGCCGTCTAAGTTTGACGGGAAGGGTGATCCTGAGGCTGCCTCTAGTTGGATTGAGGAATTGGGGAAGGCGTTTGCACTGCTGGGGTGCACTGAGGAGGAAAAGGTTACGCTGGCAGTGTACCAGCTTCAAGGCAACGCCAATGACTGGTGGGAGGCCACCAAAGGAAGGATTTTCCCCGTGGGTACTGTCCCAACCTGGACCGCCTTTATGGAGACATTCAATGGAAAGTACTTCTCTGAGACTGCACAAGAGAGGAAGATGACAGAATTCCTGCGACTCCGTCAGAATCAGATGTCAGTCGACCAGTATGAAGCAGAGTTTGCTAGGCTGTCTAAGTTCGCACCTAGGATGGTTGAGAACCCGCTAGACAGAGCAAGGAGGTTTCGAGATGGACTAAAGCCGGAACTGCGCAGTCAGCTGATACTCCTAAATCTGAGGGATTACAATGAACTTTATGAGAGAGCTCAGATGGTGGAGCGAGATATGAACGAAAGGGCTATCGCAATTGGATCGCGGTATGCGCCTAATAGGGACAACCGGCACTTTGGGAAGAGGCCGGCAGAAGGAAATAGACGTTTTGTCCCTCCAGTCAGAAAGAATTTTGGGAAGCCGGCATACCAATCTGGCATGGTGTGTCGATCTTGCGGAAGGAGGCACGGGAATGGCCCTTGCCCCGGTAGGATGGGAGCTTGCTTCAAGTGTGGCGGGCATGATCATCAGATAAGGAATTGCCCGAATCAGGCTGCAGGACCAAGATTCCAACCTCAGCAACCTCGGATTGGACCTCAGACTGGAGCCGTGCCGCAGAACAACCAGAATAGGCCGCCGGCACAATGAAGAGTTTTTGCAATGGCACGTCAAGAGGCGGAAGATGCTCCAGGCGTGATCACAGGTACCGTCTCTTTATGTGATCATGCCGCTTATGCCTTGTTTGATCCGGGAGCGTCGCACTCCTTTGTGTCTGCTCAGTTTGTAAATTTGGCTGGTATTGAATCGAAACCGTTAGGAGTAATGCTGCATGTTACCACCCCCCTAAAGGATAAAGTGTTGATTTCGTTAGGATGCTCGAACTGTAAGTTAAACATTGGCGGTAGAGATGAATGGATAGACTTGGCAGTTTTGACTATGCATGATTTTGATGTGATAGTAGGAATGGATTGGTTAGGGAAACAAAGGGCTGTGATGGACTGTGGTAGCAGGGTGATCCAATTTAATCCGATTGGTCATCCTAGATATGAATTTGTGGGAAGCCGAGGAGGAACCTCGATCCCTTGGATTTCGTCACTTGAGGTGACTAAGCTGCTTGATGAAGGGTGTCAAGGATTTCTAGCGTCTGTTGTGGATTCGACGATCATGGAATCAAGGCTAGAAGACATAGCCGTGGTGCGCAATTTTCCCGATGTCTTTCCTCAAGAATTGCCGGGATTGCCGCCAGAAAGAGAAGTGGAGTTTGTAATCGAGTTGGCCCCTGGGACGGAGCCAATCTCTAGAGCGCCATACAGGATGGCCTTATCAGAGTTGAAGGAGCTGAAGGTTCAAATGCAAGAGCTGCTGGATAAGGGATTCATCCGCCCTAGTGCGTCACCGTGGGGAGCGCCAGTGCTGTTTGTGAGGAAAAAGGACGGGTCATTGCGTTTGTGCATTGACTATCGACAACTGAATCAGGTGACCGTCAAGAATAAGTATCCACTGCCAAGGATCGACGACTTGTTCGATCAACTGCAAGGGGCAGCAGTGTTCTCTAAGATAGACCTGAGGACGGGCTATCATCAGCTAAGGATCAGGAAGGAGGACATACCAAAGACGGCATTTCGTACTAGGTATGGACATTACGAATTCACCGTCATGCCTTTTGGACTGACTAATGCCCCAGCTGCCTTCATGGATATGATGAATCGGATATTCAAGGAGTTTTTGGATCAGTTCGTTATAGTATTCATCGACGACATCCTGGTGTACTCGAAGAGCCCTGGAGAACATGAAGAACATCTAAGTATAGTTCTACGGACCCTAAGAGAACACGCACTCTACGCCAAGTTTAGTAAGTGCGAGTTCTGGCTCAATCGAGTAGCGTTTCTTGGTCACATAATCTCTGGAGATGGAATCTCGGTGGATCCAACAAAGATTGAAGCAGTTGCGAATTGGCCGAGACCGACGTCAGTTACAGAGGTTCGCAGTTTTCTGGGTCTGGCGGGATATTACAGACGGTTTGTGGAAGGATTCTCGTCGATAGCTACTCCGATGACGTGGTTATTGAAGAAGGAAACGAGGTTTGAATGGACAGATAGGTGCGAAGGGAGTTTTCAAGAGCTTAAGCATAAGCTAACGACCGCACCAGTATTAACGATACCATCTGGTCCTGGAGGGTTTGAGATCTATAGTGATGCGTCGCTAAAGGGATTAGGATGCGTTCTAATGCAGCATGGTAGAGTTGTTGCATACGCATCGCGACAATTGAGGCCTCATGAACAGAACTACCCGACGCATGACTTAGAGCTTGCAGCGATTGTCTTTGCATTGAAGATTTGGAGACACTATTTGATTGGAGAAAGGTTTCAAATCTACACGGACCACCAGAGTTTGAAGTACCTATTTTCCCAACAAGAGCTGAACATGAGGCAACGTCGTTGGATGGAATTGCTGAAGGACTACGACTGCGACATCTTATACCACCCTGGGAAGGCTAATAAAGTCGCGGATGCACTAAGTCGGAAATCGAGTGTAGCGTATATGATGGTTAAGGAGTGGACTTTACTCGAAGGAATAAGAGATTCGGAATTTAAGTTCGAGGTAGGTCACCTCACGAGTTTGTTAGCTACTTTGAGGATAGAACCGGAGATTCAGGCAAGGATTAATGCTTTACAATCTACGGACCCTGATATTCAGAAGATCTTGAGTACGGACGTAACTAAGAGGAAACCCGACTTTCAAGTATCCGAGGATGGGATCTTAAAGTTCCGTGGACGTCTGTGTGTGCCCAATGAAGAGGAACTAAAGGAGGAGATTTTGTCTGAAGCCCATCGAAGCAACTACAGTATTCACCCGGGCAGTACGAAGATGTATCAGAATCTGCGTCAGCATTACTGGTGGAATGGAATGAAAGTGGACGTGGCCAAGCATGTGGTTAAGTGTTTGACGTGCCAACAAGTAAAAGCACAACACTGTAAACCTGGTGGATTGCTTCAACCGTTAGAAATTCCAGAGTGGAAATGGGAACATATCACGATGGACTTCGTGACAAGTTTGCCAAGGAGTCAGAGGGGCAATGATTCCATTTGGGTCGTGGTAGACAGATTGACTAAGTCTGCACACTTCATTGCCATACGAAAGGATCTTGATTTGGATAAGTTGGCAGAGTTGTATGTGCGTCAGATCGTGCGACTGCACGGAGTACCAGTGACTGTCACTTCGGACCGTGACCCTAGGTTCACATCAAACTTTTGGAAGAGTTTACAGTCGGCTTTGGGGACGAAACTGCAGTTCAGTACTGCTTATCACCCGCAGACAGATGGACAGTCAGAGAGGACAATACAGACACTCGAGGACATGTTGAGGGCATGTGTAATAGATTTCAAAGGGGGTTGCGAAGAACAGCTGCATCTGGTTGAGTTTGCCTACAATAATAGTTATCAGTAGAGTATCAAAATGGCACCGTTTGAGGCATTGTATGGCAGAGCTTGTAGAACTCCAGTGTGTTGGGATGAGGTTGGTGAACGGAGCATAACGGGTCCAGAGTTGGTTCAGCAGTCAGTGGAGTCAGTAAAGGTTATCAGAGACAGACTGAAGACTGCGCAGAGTCGCCAAAAGAGTTATGCAGACAAGCGGCGTAGACCTTTGGAATTTCAAGAGGGAGATCACGTCTTCCTTAAGGTTTCACCGATGCGAGGATTGTCTCGATTTGGAAAGAAAGGGAAATTAAGCCCAAGGTATGTAGGTCCATTCGAGATTTTGGAACGAATCGGGACCTTAGCCTACCGTCTCGCCTTGCCGCCGAGCTTGTCACAGGTTCACAACGTGTTTCACGTGTCGATGCTGAGGAAGTATGAGCCTGACCCGACTCATATACTCGATCATGAAGTCATCGAAATGGACGACAGAGTTTCATATGTAGAGAGGCCAGTTCGGATAGAGGACAGAAGAGAGCAGGTTTTGAGGAACAAGACAGTCCAGCTAGTGAAAGTAATCTGGGAACATCATGGGACCGAAGGAGCCACCTGGGAAAGTGAAGAAGAAATGAGGCGTCAGCACCCCCATTTGTTTGGATAGTTTGTTTTGTTGTAAATTTCGAGGACGAAATTTTTGTAAGGGGGGAAGAGTTGTGACATTCTGAAATTCGACCCATTTCCGGGATTTTATATAATGAATGGATAACTTGTTATGGCACTCTAGATTTGTCTCACTCGGAATTGATCACTCTCGAGATGACTGACCGTGAGGGAAAGGCTAGCTAGGAATTTAAGTACGTGGACCTATCGCGGGTCGATACGCGTAACTCCTAAAAGCCGCCCGTCAGTTTGAGATATTTTAAAGTCGCAATCAACTGGTGTAGACCGCGAATTAGATTCCGGATTCGGGTGCCGAATTTTCAAGGATATCATCGCTAATATTTGGACGTCGCCTCATTGGGGTTCAGTGTTCATTGGCCAGCCGTACCGATCGTCCGAACCAAAATTCCTGGACTGTTCTAAAGTTGCAGATTGTCAGTTTTACTTCGCGGTATTCATTTGCAAGAGCCAAAAAGCCTTGATGGGAGTGTGATTTGAAAACCCCATCAACCACCCCACTTTAGTCACATCTTAGAACCCCATTACCAACTCCTCTACCAACTCCCACTCATGCCCCAAAAAGCCAAAGATCATGGGATGTGTCTTGCCATCCTCTCTCCACCTTTTCACTCTCACTCTCACTCTCCTCTCACTTTCACTCTCTCATTTCCTCCCCCCCTCTTGGCTGAAGCTTTCCCTCATCCCCTCCTCCTCCACGCCGGCACCGACCAGCAACTTCACGCCGTCGCCGGTCCCGCCAAGCCGCCGCCGCCGTTCAGCCTTGCACCACCGCCGCCTAGCTCGCCAAGCCACCGCCGTTCGCCGCTGTTGCCGGGGGTTTTAAGGGCTGATCTTGAGGGGTTTGTGTGGATTTCAAGCTTGGATTTGGGTAAGCAAACTCCTAACTCTTGATTAGGGTGGTAGGTCATCATTAGACTAGCTTAGATGTAGTTTTTAATGGATTTTAGTGGCTGCCATGTGCACTGTTCATTGAAGGCCGAACACTATTCATCGAAGACGGGACACTATTCATTGAAGATATGCACTATTCATCGAACGAAAATACTATTCATCGAAGATCAGAAATTTTAAAAGTGTTTGGGATGAATATTAGAGCTCTTGGGTGATGTTTTAGGTGGTTAGAAACTTGATTGGTGTAGTATGTTAATCCTAGATGGGTTTGTGGTTGATTTGCACTTGAGACAAGTGATTTATGTGCATTTATGGGTTGTTTTAGGGGCTGCCCTTAGGGGACCCGAGATTTGGAAATTTCATGGTGATATGTGGATGCTTGGGAATGATATTTGTAGCATTGAATAGTATGGTTGGTGTGGTGGAATTTGATTGTGTTCAAGTGCGTGGTATGCGGCTCGGTTTAGAGCATTTTGCGCGAATGTGAATCGAACGTGAATTTCGGGTTTGCTTAATTGTGCTCTGGATTGTGTGAATTGATTGGTGAACTTTGATGTGCACGTGTGGTCGCGCGAGCGATGTATTTGATTTATGCCTTGATGCGTGTTACGCGAGGCTCGCTCTGAAAATATATGCTTTGTGATGTGTATATGTGATTTGGACCCTGAAGCGTTAAACGCGGGGTGTTGTGCAATCCTGAGGCGTTAAACGCGGGATTTGATGTCTGACTGGGCTTTGGACCCAAACCTGAGGCGTTAAACGCGGGTTGTGACGTGTACCTGAGGCGTTAAACGCGGGTCACGATCTTTTCAGACTTGAGCTATGTATAAAGATATATATACGTATATGTGAAGCACTGTTGAGTGCTATGTGTTGCAATTGTGGCTTGTTTGCCTCGTGTTGTGAAATTGTAGTATGGGTGGTGTAGACTGCATGCTAGGTTGGTCTGGTGGTACGTGTTGTCCTAACCGAGACTTAGGGGTGAGCTTATTGAGATTTATTCTCATAGTTGTAAGTTAAAATATTTCAGACCCCTGAGCCTGAGGAGCCGGAGCGTGCTGAGGAACCTATGGAGTCTGATCCTGAAGAGGAACCACTGTCTGATGATGACGAGGGTTGAAGACTAGGATAGTGTTTCTCGCCTTTTTGGTATATCCTAGTAGTGGATATAGGTTAATGGGCCATGGTACCCTTTTGTAGTTGATGGCTGCTCTTGATGTTGTCCGTGTTTGTAACTTGAACCTTGGCATGTTTATATAATGGTTTGTTTCCCGTTTCTCTCTTCTCTATCCTCCTCTTGAATTTTATTGTCTGGGTGTTGAGTTTGTTTTCGCTAGCGCATGCTTTAAGATCTTAAGATTTGATCTGGGTCGGCGACTAGTCCTGGGTTGTCGCAACTCTTATCGACCACTGAAGGGGTGTCGCGCGCTCGTAGGACGCGGGGCGTGACAGAATTGATCCGTTGAAAAGTGTTGGCATTAAAGTTAAAGTCATACAAAAGTTATGGCACTTCTAGCGTCTTTTTTCCTGAGTTGGCGATACGAGGCCGAGACAAGTCATGTGGCTCTATGTATCTTTTTCCGGGGGTGATCTTTCTTTGGAAGACTATTCTATCAATATTTATGGCAATGGCTCTCTGTATACTTACTGAAATTTTCTCTTTATTGCAATAGCAAATACAGGAGAGAACTGCAAAAAAGACCCATAGTTACTATCTCATGTACGTTCATCGTTGGATTCTTCATGGAAGTGACACACTTCTGGTACAACAGAAGCTGCGAATGCTCTAAAATCAAACAAGAATCGATGATTTGCCTGTTGAAATGCTCCAAGTAAGTTGGTTCCTCCATCATGTATTGGCAACATGATCAAGCAAAATCTCCCAAGAAAGAATTGAAATACATTTTTGTCGTCAAGAGAAAGGTCAGCGCTTGCGAAATGGAATGTCATGTTTGGATACGTATAAGTCCCATGGGGCAAGTCATAGCACAAGTCAAATGCTCTTGGTTCAGGAGGCCTAGGATGCCAACCATATTTGTCAAGGAAATATCGGGTTATTTCTCCTTTCACAACATCGTAGGCCCTTCGAACAAGAACACTGGGGAGATCCAGTGTCGATGAGAAAACCACCAGTACCCTTCGGTGTCGGCCTAAAAACTGCAGGATCTATGTTCAGGCGTTTTCCATGTATACTTATACCCATGACATTAACCCCGTACGTGTTCACATCTCGAATAACTGATGTTGTCCGAACTGTTACCCCGGGACGTCCGCCTATTCGAGCGTCGTCCCCAAACTGGTGTAATGTGTAGATTCCATGGAGGGAGTACCATGAAGGCAAGCAATACGACACGCGTCTTTAAGTCTCATTGACATATTGTGAAAAGATACAATGCATCCCCAAACCCAAGCCTAATACTCCATAGATGGTATTGTTTTCGCCCAACCTAGCCCAAGCTATGCGGTTTTCTAGGCCGCAACCGAACACGGTGTTAGGGAACCCTCTGATAGATCTTGTGCCATCTTTAAAGATGAATGTGTCTGATCCAACCTGGCCCTTACTATAACAGTCAACACATCCATATCCGTACCTATTATCATAGGCACAACTTCCATTTGCGCGGAAGTTTGGAACACAAAGGGGGTTGTCATAAGCTAAGGCGTGGTATGATAGCGATCGACTTCTATTGAAGTTACCTCTTGCTGTGGGGAAACACTCGGTGCATCCTTCGCATTGCATCCATGTATCGTCACAAGCTGTATCCACCACTAAGAAGGGAGCATATGAGTATGTACCGACTAATATGGTGGTTGTGTAAACTGACATGTCTAGCGACTGGAGGTTATAGTGTATTCGGACCCTGCTCTATGGGCATTTTTTGATCGGTTGACCCCGAACAAGCCCTGGATTTGAGTTGCTGCACACGAGCCTGAGATATGATAGACATTCTTTGGTATCTTTCTTCTAGGGTTAGGTTCCAAGGAAAGAGTTTCGTGTCCAATCGATCTATTGGGATGAGCTTCATATTGAAGCCAAAGGTTCCAAGGGGCGGAAACGAGAAAGCAGATGAGCAAAGCTGATAGAGTTAAACACGATATTGTCATTGTTTTGGGGTATTTGGTACTTTGTATGTACCTCAACAAATGGATCATATAAAGTACCAAAGACCCCAAAACAAGATTTACAAAACTTTTTTTTATGAATTTTAATGGACGTCTGCATATAAGTAACGATATTTAGAGTGATCATTGGCAAGTTCATTCTTATATGGGTATAACATGCCATTGGATAGATGATGATTGAAATATTCAAAAAAGAGTTATTGCATTTAGAGTTTTTGATGACAGTCATATGGCAAATAATATTTATAGATTAATTAGGCAAATTTTAGAAGAATATTATTTGCTTAATAATTTTTTTTCAATTAATTTTGATGATGCCGCGGCAAATACCGCTTCAATTGTTGAACTAGAAAAGATTTGTAAACTCTTTTTTGGTAGACAATTTTTTCACATTAGATGTGCTTGTCATGTTTTAAAATTATGTGAACAAGATGGTCTAAAAACTCTTGATATTTTTCTCGACTCAATAAAAATAGCAATTCAATTATTATGGAAACATTCCCAAAAAAATGAAAGAATGGTTAAAATTTTGTAGAGCAAATGAAAAAAAAACCAAAAATATTTTCAAGAGATGTTCCAAATCGTTGGAATTCTACTTACGAGTTGCTTAATGAATCTTTTGCATATAAAAATTTATTATGTGCATTTATTTCAGATAATATAACTCAAATTAATTTATACCCAAAAGAATGAGATATTTGCAATTTTTTTTAGATATTTTAAATTTTTTTAATGATGCAACTTATACTTTGTCCTATGTTTATTATCATACTACGCATTTATTTTTAATAGAATTTATTAATATTGTTGGAGTTTTTGAAGAAAATGAAAATGACGATAAATTAAATAACACTATTAGAACAATGCGAACAAAATGGCTACATTATTATAGGGAAATTCCTATTATTTATTTAGTTCTTTGTGTTTTTGATCCATGTTGTAAATTAGATGGTTTAGGTGATTATTTGAATACTTATTATGAATGTTTATATTTAATTGATGAGGTAAATATTAGAACTATACAAACAAGGGTTAAAAATGCAATAATAGAATTATATAATGAATTTTGTAGTACATATAATCTAGGTGATAGTGGATCTTCTCAATCTAGTGGCATACAAAGCGGGAACATATGTAAAATTAGTAGAGGGTACCAACTTCTGTTGCATAGGCAAAAAAAGCAAAAAGGAGCAATATGAAGTAATTCTGAAATGGAGAGCTATCTAACCGTTTCTTTTGAGTTTGATGAATCTAAAGGCAGCACATATTTCACAATATTGGATTGGTGGAAGAGGCATTCCACCCAATACCCAATTCTTGCTCTAATTGCAAAATAAATTTTAGCAACCCATTGTTCGACAGTTGCGGCAAAGCAAGCATTTAGTGCTAGAGGCAATATTTTAGATGAACGACGTTCAAGATTAGCTCCCGATTCGGTGGATGCTCAAGCTTGTGTTGATGATTGGACAAAGGCTCAATATAGACAACAAGAGATAGATCGCAATAATGAAGCCGAATTCTTTGATGACGGAGATATCACCATCACCGGTACCGGAACGAGTAACGACGATTGAGGATGAGGTAAGTATGAGGTTATCAAAGATAAGAGAATTATATCGGCTTTGATTCTTCTATCCCCAAGAAGATATATAGGTGCCGAATGATAATTCATTAAGTTCAAACCCCCTCCCCCTCCCTTTTTCCCCATAAATTTGATTACAATTTATATTTGATAATTCATTATTTCATAATTTCATAATTCATTATTTCATAATTTTATTACAATTTTATTACAAATTCATTACAATTTAATTTTTAAACTCAAAAATTGTAATCTAAACCGGAACCGAAACCGAAGGTTCCATTTTCGATTTTGAATATGAACATGGCCCAAAATTGGCCCGGAATCGGCGGTTCAAAATCGAACTCAGAACAGCCACTTAAGGGCTTGGTTCCGGTTTCCCCTAAATTGGAACTGGAATCGGCGGTTCATGAACCGTGGCCATGACTACATGTGGTTGATGATTGACTAGTTTGAGTCAAGTGCCCGATCACATAGTAACTAGAGCGTTGCGGAAGTCACACGCTATTGGTTTGCCATCAACATTAACATGTATGTTTAGGTTACACTGAGTGAATCAGCACCCTATTCGAGCTTAGGGCGTTGACTCACGGAGATTTTATATCTCACCCGTTGTTGTTAACTATTTTCAGGACCTTAGCGATGGAGAGCAGATCAGTACGGTTCGGGGTGCCCTCGATCAGATCCACGATGTCACGTCACATCCGGCTCCCGGGTCAGATCGTGTTTGAGAGCATCATGTGGCGACGCTTTGGGTCGAGGAGGGGCTGGGGTACCTGGTACCTCACCGCTTTAAGGCCTGGTTCGTTCGTCACGGTGAGGTCCTCTTCGGGCCGGTTCGAGGTTTTGACGAACTTCTGAGTGCGACCCCGAAGATCTCGACTAGGGACCCGATGGACATTGACATCCCAGATGGGGAGGTGGAGGATCCGGACGAGGATCCTGAGACCCCGGCTGACCACTGGCTCTGAGGTGGACGTGGGAGTCGACCTCTTTTTGAGTAGCTTTGGAGTAGTATTAACCCCAATCCCGACCTGGTATCTTTTTTATGGTTGTAAGAAGTGGCCTTGAGGTAGGACTTGTAGATATCAACTTCCCAAGGTTATCGGTAAATAAATAAGATGAGCTTTTGCTGTATGATGGTTGTTGGTTTCCTTTCTGGCTATCCCCGTTATTATAATTGTCTAGGGGCGTGAGTCGTTTTCGCATGCGTTTAATTTAAAGATAAAATGAATGGGTCGATGACGTGCCTGCGACGTCGCCCTTAAATGACCCAAGGTGTTTGGTAGGGTTGCTGCGTGCCCGAAGATCGAGACGTGACAGTGGGTGCTATGATAGAATGGAGGCTTCGTTGGTCCCCCACATTTGGGGGAGGAGAGCTGTCACGACTCACGAGAGCGTTGTGGATTGAATAATTATGATTATTTTGACATAAGCAATTATTGTGTATAAAATACTTTAATTCAAAATGTCTTCCTTACAACAATTTAAAATGTTCACAAGTAGCCCTGAATAGTTCTCGACAATGTCGTGTGTTGCCGGAGCTATTGGCCTTGTAGAAGTTGATTGACGAGACTTATCATGCGCACAAACAAATAAACAAATAATAAACATAAATATTAAGAATCTTTGGACCGTTGCAAAATGTTCAATTATGTCTTTCAATTATTGTTAGTATAATCGAACAAACTAGTATCTACCGCTGATGACGATGCGGTCAGAGTGTAGCAGTGGGATGACCGCGCAGCGCAGGTTTGAGCCATGGAGGAGGAAGAGGATGAGTTCCGGGAGTGATAGACGGTGGTGAGGCTGCAAAGCTCGGGCAGGAGTGTCATGTCCATGACACTGTCATGGTGCATTTGTTTGGGAGGAGCAATAACTAAGGCTACGGTTTTTCCTTTTTTCCTCTCTTTGCCCTTTTCATGCTTTTCTCGCTTTTGAGGGGAAAAGTGAATTTTCTAAATTTAAACAATGTTTATATATTAGTTAAATTATTTTTCATTAATTGATTATTTTAAATGATATAAACGATTATTTTTAGGAAAATATTTTTCAAAATATTTTTTTTCATTAATTAATTATTTTAAATGATACTAGTTTCCAGTGATAGCTTCGGCTCTCTTCACATACCGCACTATGAAGGGTTAATATCGCGAAAAACCCCAAACTGGTACACCCGTGATAAATTTACCCCAAATTATTTTTTGACTACCAAAAACCCCAAACTGATACATCTATGATAAATTTAACCTAAACTAATTTTTTTTTACCACGAAAGACCCCAAACTATTATACCTGTGATAAATTTACTCTTCGTTAAATTGGGTTAATACCACGAAAAACCTCAAATTGATACACCTGTGACAAACAGAGGGTAAAAACCCCAAACTGGTATACCCGTGAATTGCCATGTGCCATCCAACTCAGCAATTTGACGTTAAATTTAACGAAAACTAACGGAGGGTAAATTTGTCACAAGTGTACCAGTTTGGGATTTTTTGTGGTCAAAAAATAGTTTGGGGTAAATTTGTCACAGTTATATTAGTTTGGAGTTTTCCGTGGTATTAACCTCACTATGAAAATATACCATATTTCCGGATGGTACTCTGACGATTCTCCTAGTTTTTTTTTTTTTTACTGCGTATTGACATTTTTAAAATTCATATCATATCCATGTTTCCGGCAAAGTATCGTCCCAAATTGATTCCGGGTCGGGTATGCGATGATTCGGACTATCCCATCATTGTTGTTTCCATGGGTTCTGGGTTTACATGCGAATCCGCACTTCCGGTCCGCCTTCTCATCAAATGTTATGTCCCTCTCAACTCGCGAAGCTCCGGTCGTTTCCGCGCCCGCTCCTCTCCGCGACTCGTCGTCTCTGCATCGACCTCCGATGCTCAATCTCGTCCTCTTCTCTACCTCAGGTTCGTCTTCGCACTACTTCCTCGCTGTTCATGACTTGGAATTCCAAGCTTACGTCGGCGTGACAGGTCTCGCCGGGCGTGGACGAGGAGTGCAGCGATTTCTTGCCGTGGTTGGAGCGGAAAGCGGGCGTCGAGATCTCGTCGTTCCTTTCGGTCGGGAAATCCGTCTACGGAAGGTCGTTTCGGCGTGCTGCATTTCCTTTTCACCTTTTCATGTTTTGAACTGTCAGTTGATGTAGGGTTAGGAGTCGATTCAGGAGGCGATTCCGCTACATTGTTTGCCATAGTCTTGTTGTCTGAAGTGCGCGTGGAGTTGTTTGAGCTCGAATTAGCAGCTGCAAAGCTTTATGAACTTTGTCTAGGATTGAGTGTGACGTCGAATTTGAATCTTGCTACCTAGAATTTCACGTTATGGGACAATTCAAGTTTTTGATGGTGTACTTGAGTTTGTCTTAAGTTTCAAGGTTGGTGTTACGCGGATTATCATCCTACTCCTAGTCGTAATCTGCAATCATCTCAGCCTTTTCTAACATCTGCTCTGTTCAGCACAAACGTGAAAGAAATTAACATGTCAGTTTCTATAACATTGTGCTTCTTTGAGAGAAAGGAATAGAGAAAATAGATTTGAAGAAAATAAGCTTTCTCGAGTGTCTGTGTGTATGAAAGAGAGATTATCCTACTATGCTCCTTTCCTTTACTCTTCATTATACTGGACTTTAAGCATGATTTGTCGATGCAGGTCCCTGTTTACTTCAAAGGCGATAAGAGCAGGGGACAGCATTTTGAAGGTCCCTTTCAACGTGGTAAGTTATTGTTGTAGGTTCAAGTAAAGGATAGAATGATTGAGAGAACCATACTTCAGTTGAATTCTCTGCCTTAAATTTACAGGAAATATCACCAGATGATCTCCTTCCTGATATTAGGTCCTTTAAAGTAGGAAATGTAGCTAAACTTGCTGCCGGCGTCCTGAAAGAACAGAAAATGGGTCAGGTAATGCTGTTGTAGCTCCTTCTGTTTTCCTAAACTTCCACTGTACAGCAGTGCTGTGTATTTCTTTGCGCATTGGAGTTACTCCGCAGTTGATCAGTTCTTCCTTTATTTTAACAGGATTCCAAATGGGCTCCTTATATAAGATGTCTTCCTCAGCCCGAGGAGATGCATAGCATGGTCTGAACGTCTTCCTAAATGTTCTTACACTCTGATTTTCAAAATTTGTTCGTCCTATTTTATCGATGCTGCATGTGTATAGTCTTGGGAAAGTTAAATACATCGGGTATTTTCAAAATTAACTTCATTGAGAAAGTTGGAGGTCCTCATAATGGTTAAGTAGGATTGGCATTTCATTACTGCTTTTTTGTATAGTCAATGAAGAGTAATAAAATTCTATCTTCTATTTTCCTTCTTGTAGTTTTATCATATTAGCAAACGATAATAATAAAATAACTATATTATGACGAATTCTCATTTCTAACATAGTTGGGATTTTAAATATTCAAACAATAATAATGCAGTTGAATTTAAGCATAAGTCATCTTGCCATATATTGCATCCCTTGCAGTAAGATTCGCTAGCTATATTTATATTTCGGACAATGAGGTAGAATAAAATTTAGTTTGCTGTGGAGGCTTCATTAGTTCAAGAGGGATCTGTATGGAACATAATTATCATGGGAAATGGTAACAAGTTTGGGAGTCTGAAAATTTGTTATTGCAGGGTTGACAGTATATTTAGGTATCAGTCAGAAATCAAGATTAGGAAAACAAACGAATATTTGAGGAACTGTGCTACTAAAGTAAGATGTAGTTCGATCTATTCTAATCTCAGGATTGGTAATTTGGTGGTATCTATGTCTCTTTGAAACCTCATACTACGCTACTAGCACTTAAGGCCGTTATCGAAATGGCAGTTTAGGTGCTTCAGTTTTCAATAAGCATACAGCCTACAGGAAGGTTGGTGTGGATTTTGAACATGGCTACAAAATGGCTCCAGGTATTCTGGAGCGATGAGGAGTTGGAGATGATTAAAGAAAGCTTGGTCTATCAAAGAACCATCAACAAGAAAGTTGGAATGGAGAGGGAATTTTCAGTACTTAGGCATGTAAGTATCTGGTTTCGTTCCCCAGCAATATTACTCTTATTGTTGAGGCAATATCATTTGGCTACTCATATATGACTAGGAACAAATACATCACTATGGCATGTGTAGCACGTGACTATAGCTACACTCACTAGATAACTGTTATAAGGATCATATTCAGAATGATCCTATATGGTGGTTTCATCAGTATAAAATGGCTTCATCTTCAAGATGCTGTGCCAGCAACAGGATTATCTTTTAGTGTCGTGCTGTTGATATGTATAAGATTGATAAATGTCTATCAAGTAGCATTGCTATTGCGTATGGCACTGTGCTAGTGAAACCTAATCAGTTAGTTTCAGGTAGCCTTTGGTGAATAGAACACAATGGTATGTTTGAGTAATTTAGGATGACGAAGAGAGGAAGAAATATGGTCGAATCAATAATTAACTCTAGGTGTTGATACAGGACAAAGATTAGACTGGCTAAACCTTGCACAGTGTGGAAGTTTGTCTAATCTGAGAAAAAAACATTATCAACATCACCTTCTCAGCCATGACAAAGAGGACAACAGCAAAGAAGATATAGTGGGAGAGAGTAACTGAGTCGAAAAGGGGTTGTCTTCGTTTGCGCAAGCTTCTTATCTTCCACATTTCTCTTTCTCCACACCAACTCATTTCAATTCAACGGAAATGATCCAAGTTTCTATCAGGTTCTGGAAGGAAGCTCATTTTGAGTAATTTGAAATTTGTTGTAATTGGATGGAACTGGTTTTTCCAGACTACTCCAGAGGCTATAAACGACTGAAGGACTGGTCCATAGAATGGTCTTCAAAGTGGAGAACTTCTTGTGTTGTGTTTATCGAACCATGCATTCTCCAACAGCACTTAATGAACTTCAAAATCTGGATTCTGCGATAATGACATTTGGGTTTATGTTGTCATTTTGAAGTTTACAGTTTGTCTTTGATATTACTCCCTATCAAAGTGTTTGTTCTAACTTTCTGGCTCTGTTTCTGTTAATGCCACTTTTAACATATTTTATACTAAAGGACATTTTAAGTGCTTTGGAAAATAATTAGATCATGTCTGTATGGAAGGTTCAAGACGATGAGTGGTTATTGAGAGTTACTTTAAATGAAAAGTCGCAAGTTGTGGTTGAGGGAAATATGAGAAGATGCCCTTAGTGGTGTTAGTTACACAAATGTTGGATATTAACGGAGGAGAAATTTGTAATTCTTAAAAGGACTATCAGAAGACTCGGCCAAGTGTAGAGAAGACACGCACAGACATTCCTTGTACTTCTATTTTCCTTGTGCACTTTCAATTTTATGTGCTTTTGATTTCTCTGTCTTTCCTTTTCAATGTCGTCTCAATTCCAATGCATTTTCCTTTTCATTGGACTTGGTTTCGTAAAGTTGTCATTCCATCAAAGCCCCATTCACACACTTTGTTCTGGACTGTGGAACTGTGGAGCGATCTTGATTGCTCTCCAATCGTCTGAAGTTTGGATCACGTTGCCGCATGTCGATTTTCGACATCTTTTTGGCACGCCTGTAGATCGTTTCTCTCCAACAGTTTTTCGGACTTTATTGTCAACAAATAAGAGAAAGAGAATCCTATTTCTGAATTCTTTGTCTACTACAGAATCTTGGGTTAGTCCAGCTTCCAAGTACAGTCGTGGGAGATTTTCTTGACGAGTTATGGCCTGTTTCTTTGGCATTAAGCATAAGAAAAAAGTAGTTTTTTGCTTTCGCTCTGAACTTTGAATTATTATCCGAATTTCTAACAATTATGAAAAAATTCTTGGTTTAATCTACATGAAAACATTTACGTATTGTAAAAGTTCCAGCTATCTCTTATTAAAAAAAAGTCAAAGTATGTGACTCGCAATATTTTGTTAAGCAAAAAGTGAAAATTAAGAGTCAATCCAGACACATTGTTAGATAGTTAGATTTACTAGTTGGTGTATCCGAGTGAAACAGTTAAATTAAGTATTCATACTAAATGGAAACTCCCTAAGTTAGAACACCCCCAATATACATCTCCCTGTTTAGTTCCCTTTGCCGTGTCCAGTCATCAGCTTGATGTTACGTACAATGACCTTATGTTGCCTCAAGATAGTAATTTTGACATGCCACTGCAAATAATTTCAGGCTCTTGATCATCACTTCCCAGAAGTTTCCAAGGATATGAAATTCGAAGATTTCATGCATACATGTGCTTTAGGTACGAAACTTTTTTTGACATCATAGTGCTCTCTCACTGCATGAGGAACCAACTTCTGCCCATTTTGCATGAACAGACTCTTTGTAAAGACTTATTTCCCCCTTGCTCATTTTATCTCAATTTCAGCTTGCAAAGCTTGGGTTTTTAACTTCAAGTTCACATTCCTATGAGGTTATACATATTCTTAGGTGTTGAAGTAATGTACTGTTTTGTCACCTTTTTGCGATTTTCTTCATGTTGCTTTCCTTAAGTGCATGAAACTGGAAGAACATGCTACCGGTTTACTTTTTTTTACTGCCATTTTCCTTATTGTATTTGTGTGGTACTTATAGAACACTGTCGCAATGGCCCTTTCCCTGAATTTAAGACAGTCACTTTTTATTCATACGTTTTCCACAGTTTGATATCTTGGATGTGATGTTCCATAGTAGTCACTGCAGGCTTTTTGACTGCCATTTGTCTTACCACCTGTATTTACGCCGTAGTTTAACTGTACAACTTCTAATGTTTCCTCATGAGCACAAAATTGTTATGACAGTGGAATCTCGCGCATGGGAAAGCAGCAAGGGCTATTCTCTGGTAAAGATTACTAGTATAAGATTGACAAACCACTCCTCTTGCTAATAATGTCTGTACAGAAATTGAATAATCTTCTGGTAGATTCCTTTTGCAGATTTTCTAAACCATGATGGGCTTGCAAAAGCAGTTTTGTCGAGGGATGAGCAAAAACAATTTTCCGAGGTAATCTCCTCCTAGCACCACGTCTACCACTTCTCCTTTTGCCCAATATTTGATTTGTTCGTTCTTTTCTTGCGCAATTGATGATGGTTTTATTGGTCCAAAGAAAAACTTTTCCTGTTGAAGCTGAGTGTACTATATGTCGGTGATTTTGTTCCTTATAAGCTTAAAAATCCTTATAAGAATAAAAAAATTTCAGGTGATTGCTGATCGCAATTATGCTCCTGGTGAACAGGTTGGGCATCAATTTTCAAGATACTCTTATCCTCTTTTTTTGGATCTTCTTTCTCTTTTAAGAAATGCTTCTGTACATGAGACGGATTATTGCTAATAATCATCTGTATTTAAAGACCATATAGCCTGATACTGCATTTGATGCTGCAATGACGAGGATTTTAACTATTTGTGAATATGTTCTCAAACTTCTACTGGAGCATCTTTCATGACATTCTTCATTAGGTACTAAGTTTCTTGCTTGAGTTCTGTTCTTTGAACAGATTGCATTGACCATCTTCCAGTGGAAGTACAAGTTCTCCAGGCATTTATAGGTTACAGCTTCTATAGTCAATCTAAGAGGACTCTCCCCTGTTTTCTTTATTAGCAAGAAACTGCAGCAAATTAGTAAAACACAAAGATGACAATATCTTTGGGAGAGTTTTGAGCAAAGAAAATTTTACTTCCGGAGGTACATTCTCATCACACCAAAAGATGCAAAGGTTGTTTGGTCAATAATATTTGTAGGAACAACTGTAATTAAACCAGTTCCAAATGGCATCTATACTTGCCCCCGTTTTGCAATTCCAGTGGCTGTTGATACTTCTGGTCTTCGTTTTCGCAGTTAAACTATATCTCGTTGTTTCTAATCAATGTGCATTGATGATATGTTCTATAATATTTAAAACAGTTACACAGTAGCTGCAAATTGATAATCACAAGTTTCAATCTTAAACCATCACAAGGAATAGTACATACCACATTATCAACAGATTTTGCGTGCACTATGTTCGGATTCCTCTTCTTCAAAGATTGTTCTAGTGATTGTATAAGTCTCTCTGCACAGGATGTTTCTTTTTCTCCAAGCAGGGAAAGAAATGTAATTCGCTCATCAAAATGTTAATTTGATATTTATGAAAATCCTGAAGTTTAATGTCTCAAATTAGTGTGTTAATTTTATTTGGTGATCATGGTTCAGGGTTTTCGTGATTATGTATGAGATTTTGCTCTTGTTTGGTTGAGGACATGAAGGAAATAATTAATAACAAAACATGGATGCAAACCCATCACATCTCTGGTAGTCCACTTTTGATATGTTTGTATCATGAGGAACCTTTTGACATTTGTTTACAGGTACTAATATCATATGGGAAGTTTTCAAATGCTATCTTATTGTTGGATTTCGGGTTTACCCTTCCGCACAACATTCATGATGAGGTCAGCTATAGATTCTAATTAAACAAATGTATAGTGTTCCATGTTTTGTACAGTGGTGCATGTTTAGTACTAGTTAGATGTGATTTGGAATTGATTATTGGAGCAGTGGGTTAGTTTAATTTAATGGAATTATCATTTGCGTCTGTGATGTTCTTTTGTTGATCATGTTCTCAAAGCCTTGTATTTTGGTGGATGAACATATGGTAATTTGAGTGCTCATCCCTTTTGGATGAGATATATGCCCTTGGCTTGAGGGTGGCATTGCACAGTTTGTGTTAGATAGTCTTCGTGAGAATAGTAATTTCCTCCTCAAATGATATGTTTGTTCTTCAGATATGTTGATTTTTTTGTATACTGATGGTTCTGAACTTCCAAGATTTCTTTGGGACCAGAATCTTGGATTCTGGCTTGCTAGGTACAGTTATCTTCATGAGTAGGATTTCGTTTTTCCAGCTGAATTTAGCCATATGACGTTTATAAATGGGATTTTGTTGGAGAGTGTCCTTAGGCACTTGTTAACTAACATGGAAACTTTTCAATTTCAATACACTAATTTTTCACCGTTTTATATGTGATTATCACTTTGGAAATGGACAATTTCCTTCAAGTATGCTTAACAACTGGGCTGATATGACCGTTCTTGACAAATTGTTCACTGATGGGATAAATCGAGAGTGGGGCTCTCGCAAACACTCACAACTCAACTCTACTCACAAAAGAGGAGGAGATCGAAGATGGCTTTTCAATATTCTGTATTCACTCCGACCAAAAAAAAAAAAAAAAAAAAATTCTGTATTCGCAATCGATTCACCCGTATCAAACTGGTTACAAGACACACCTTTATATAGGCTCATTACAAGACTCTTGATTTACTCTAGAAATATGAACAGACGCATGTATATACATACCATTAACTACACATCGAAATATGAACAGACTCTTGAAAGACTCACATAATAATGACTCTTGCAAACTACACAATATTAAAGACAGGTCTTGTTTCGTGCATTCGTCTTGGGACTCCAACGGTCATTGACAACCGACACCACATTCACTGAATCGACACTGAATTGATACCTTGGTAGTTGGTTGATAGTCTCGATATTTATGAATTTGGTTTATATCCAACAAAACTCCCCCTTAAACCAAAGTCTCTCTCTTCTTGTAGTTTGCTTTGAAACAAGATTGTCGTAGCCTCTTTCTCTTATCCTCTAGTTGGATATTAGGAAGTTTCTCAATTAGCTTTTTCTGTAGCTCACGCAAATTCACCTTTCTGAGCTGCTCTTCGTTCTCTGAATGTGTTCCTATTTCTTGGACATTCTTTATGAGAGTTTGGAGGCTCATCGACTCTCGGTGAGGGCACTCGAGGATATGAATACCTATCTCTCGACATCGTTTCTTCATGAGGGTCATCTAGATGTTGAGCTCCTTTGTAGCATGAGTTATCAACATGTGAAAGTACTGCAGTATTTGCTCCATCAACACCTCTCTGCAATTGTCGTGGTTATCACTCGTCGTTTGGGTATCTCTTCTCATCAACACCCATTTCGCTGTGACCATTTTCTTGGTCATCGTTATGGAGTAGCAAAATGCTTTTCATGGGCTCGTTCTGTGTACGCATTTTCTCAAACATCACAATCTCATTTGCAGAATCATCTTGAATATAGGATCACAGTCCAATCCACAAAGGCTCTCTGGATGAGCAAATGGAAAACAATAGTTCCAATCCAATGTTGCATAGTTGTTTCCAAGGAAAGTAAAATCGGGACATAATTTAGTACCTTTTCCTTCAACAAGAATTTTGGAATTGTCTCCACACGAGTCTTGCTTCACTCGTTGAAGCACACCTTTGCTACGGTGGCTTGAGGTCCTCTCTGGCCTTCTCTGGGCCGAGGCACTTTTGCCTTCTCTGGACTGAAGCTCTTTTGTCTTCTCTTGTCTGAGGCTCTTTCCGCCTGAGACACTCATCACCTGAGGCTCTTTGGCCTTTTGTACTCCTTGGTATATCTTGTGAAGGATTTTCCACGTCTCCTTTGAAGTAGTGGCCTTCGAAACTTCCTCCAACACAAACTCATCTAAACCTTGATAGATTATGAACAAGGCATATTGGTCTTTCATTCTTACCTCCTCTAGGGAATTCCTCTGACTTTGGTTCAAGGTGGCTTCGTCGTCTGGCTCATCATAGCCAATGTTGACCATTTCCCATACGCCATGGGCGCTGAGCAAGGCTTTCATTCTAGAAGCCCAATTACCAAAATTTTCTTTGGTAAGACGAGGATATTGAAGTGGAAGTTGAATGTTTGTTGAAGCCATGATCACAAGCCATAAGCTTTTACGAAAACCGTAAGCTTTGATACCAATTTGATGGGATAAATTGAAAGTGGGGCTCTCGCAAGCACTCACAACTCTAACTCTACTCACGAAAGAGGAGGAGACCGAAGATGGCTTTTCAATATTCTGTATTCACAATCGATTCACCGGTATCAAAATGGTTACAAGACACGCGTTTATATAGGCTCATTACAAGACTCTTGATCTACTCTAGAAATATGAACAGACGCATGTATATACATAGCATTAACTACATATCGGAATACGAACAAACTTTTGAAAGGCTCACATAATAATGACTCTTGAAAACTACACAATATTAAAGACAGGTCTTGGTTCGTGCATTCGTCTTGGGACTCCAATGGTCATTGACAACCGACACCACATTCACTGAATCGACATTGAATCGATACCTTGGTAGTTGGTCGATAGTCTCTATATTTATGAATTTGGTTTATATCCAACAATCACTCTTGCTATTTTACCTTGAAATTAAATTCTACTGCATTTCCCAATGTGAAAGTAAAAGTCAGCCATGCCATTCTTTTTCATATGTACCCCTAGAAATTTCACAAACTGCATTTTCCAGGAATCTGCTGTCTTATAGATATAGTGTGAAGGTTGGAGCTGAAAATTTGACACCAGTACTTGTCAACTTTGTTGTATATAGATTTTCATGACAGGAGACCCTAACAAACAAACAACTAGAAAGAAAGCAATGGGAGCATATTCGAGTGTAGAAAGTATTTTCATCACATTCTCATTAACTACTGCACCACACATTTGTTTTGGCATGATGAATGCTTCTGACAAAATATTGGCTACTTTCAGGTTCAGATCCAAATCAATGTTCCTCTTCAAGATCCTCTATACAATATGAAGCTGTATCTTCTGCAAAGACATTGCTTGCAGATAACTCGCAAATTTGGCATTTCCAAGCATTCTGCAGATTCTTTTACAATCAAGTTGGTATTGATGCTTTATTTTCCATATATCAGACGCCATTGATTTGAGACTATCAATTGGTATGTTTCGTATAGTATGTCCAACTAAAGTTATGGATCCGGGTGCTTAAGGTTTTCGGAGAACCAACTCTCCCTTTTGAGGTTGTCGCGTGACACTCATTAGTTACAAACACTTTTCTCTTAGTTGGGATGGTTCATTGAATGAGAAAGTTGGGATAAGTTTTGACTCCCCTGAAATTGCTTCTGCTATCTCTAAGTTCTTGCAATTGCCTGGTAAGGCTAAAGATGATCACTTTTCTCAATGTTGTCCGGGTCTTTTTGATTGTTCATACCCATAGGAAAATCTCTGCGGCTTCTTATGTAGCTTCTAAGAGAAATGCTGGTGACTAATAAAACACCATAAACCATTAGCACCTGTGACCCTGACTAGTTCTCAAAGGTAGAGTCGCTAAGGTGCTATATGACGTAAAGCCTTCTCCCTTTAAGAGACAGAGAACTTCTTTGATGTAATTAAATCATGTGAATATTGTTAGCAGAATAACTTTAACTTTATTAATGAAAAGAACGATATATATACATATCAAAATCCACGAGGACCATTATACCCTTTTTACCTTTTAACACTCCCCTCCAAGCTGGAGCATGGATATCAAGCATGCCCAGCTTGTTACAAATATACTCAATCCTACTACTCCCTAGAGATTTGGTGAAAATATCAGCTAGTTCACTGGTTCTAACATAACTAGTAGAGATAACTCTAGCCTGAAGTTTCTCATGGACAAAGTGGCAATCAACTTCAATATGCTTGGTACGCTCGTGGAATACTGGATTGGAAGCAATATGGACAGCTGCTTGATTATCACACCACAACTGCACTAGCGTAGGGTCTTCGAATCCAAGTTCAACTAATAGCTGACGCATCCAGACTAGCTCACAGGTAGCTTGAGCCATAGCTCTGTATTCTGATTCTGCACTTGATCTAGCCACAACACTTTGCTTCTTACTCTTCCAAGATACTAGGTTTCTTCTTACAAAGGTACAATACCCTGATGTAGACCTCATATCTATAGGAGATCCTGCCCAATCAGCATCCGAGAAGGCTTCCACCCTTCTATGACCGTGATCCTGATAAATTAGACCACGACCTGGAGCTTTCTTCAAGTATCTCAAAATTCTGATTACATCATCCCAATGTGAGGTACGGGGAGAAGACAAACTGACTCACAACACTCACCGGAAAGGAAACCTCAGGTCGAGGAATAGTCAGAATTTAATTTTTCAACAAGTCTTCGATACCTTTTCGGATCATCTAGCAGATCACCATTCTCTGCCATCAATTTCGAGCCCACTTCCATTGGTGTATCTAGTGGATGAGCTCCTAGCATACTTGTCTCTATAAACAAATCCAGAACATATTTTTGTTGGGAGATATAAATACCTTTTTTCGCCTGAGCCACTTTGATACCCCGGAAATATCTAAGAAGTCCCAAATCCTTTGTATGAAACTGTTGTTGCAAATACAGTTTCAACTCTTTAATCCCTGTAGAATCATCTCCAGTTATGACAATATCATCCATATAAACTATAAGGAATATCCGAGTAGCTCTAGAAACCCGACAAAACATAGAATGATCTCCAGTACATCTACACAACCCAAACTGGAGTACTGCCTCAGTAAACTTCCCGAACCAGGCTTTGGGAGACTATTTCAAACCATATAAAGATTTTTTTAAGCGACAGACATGACCAGACTCCCCTTGAGCAACAAACCCTAGTGGTTGCTCTATATACACCTCTTCCTATAAATCTCCATGAAGAAAGGCATTCGTAACATCAAGCTGAAACAGAGGCCAAGCAGAAGCAGCCAATGAAAGTAAAAGATTAACGGAGGTCATCTTAGCCACCGGAGAAAAAGTATCACCATAATCGACCCCATAAACCTGTGCATACCCTTTAGCAACTAGTCTAGCCTTGAGACAAGCAAGAGAACCATCAAGGTTAACCTTGACAGTAAATACCCACTTACATCCAATGGCCGTCTTCCCTGCAGGTAAAGGAATAAGATCCCAAGTCTGATTTTGGTCTAGCGCCAGTAGTTCCTCTTCCATAGTTACTCTCCAGCCTGGACTAGATAATGCTTCAGCAACAATTTTAGGAATAGGATGTGTATCAATGGTCATTAGACTAGCCCGACAAGAGGCAGATAAACTAGAATATGAGACAAAACTGTGCAATAGGGTGTTTGGTACAACTACGAACTCCTTTGCGATGTGCAATAGGAATATCAAGGTCAGTATGTGACTAACTTACCTCAGGCTCAGAAGACGAAGAAGACGAGATAGGCTGAGGTACATTTGCAGGGGGCTCCACATGCTGACGAGGACGTCTACTGTAAACATACTGGACGGGTGGAGGAATTGCTGGAGAGTCTGAAGTGGGTGTTGATTCCATAATAACATGTGTCAAGGAATCATCATCCATTGTAGGAGTCTCCATTGGATTATCAGAATAAACAGTAGACTCAAAAAAGGAAACATCTGCAGTGGTGAAATATTTATGCAAAGAAGGACAGTAGCAACAATAACCCTTCTGTGTACGAGAATACCCAACAAAAATGCATTTAAGAGATCGAGGATCAAGTTTGGAAAGTCCACGTCGATGGTCACGAATATAACAGACACAACCAAATATACGAGGTGGCAAATAAAACAAGGGGTCAGAAGGAAAAAGAAGAGTGGGGAATTGCACCCTTAAGAACAGAGGACGGCATGCGATTGATAAGATAACATGCAGTCATAACAGCGTCAGCCCAAAAGGATTTATCTACCTTCATTTCAAACATCAAAGAACGAGTAATTTCTAACAAGTGGTGGTTCTTTCTTTTGGCGACACCGTTTTGTTGTGGTGTATCCGAACAAGAAGATTGATGAAGAATGCCCCGTTAAGACATGAATTCAGAGAAAGTTTTAGAAAAATACTCTTTGGCATTATCACTTCGAAGAATACAGACAGACGCAGAAAATTGAGTATGTACTTCGTTAACAAATGCACAAAAAATAGAGAATAACTCAAAACGACTTTTCATTAGATATAGCCAAGTGGCTCTTGAATAGTCATCTACAAAAGTAACGAAGTACTTGAAACCCTACTTTGAAGTAGTAGGACATGAACCCCAAACATCAGAATGAACTAAAGCAAATGGCTGAGAAGCCTGTTTATTGACTCTTGGATTATAACTAATACGATGCAATTTTCCAAACTGACACGACTCACACTCAAAACTAGATAAAGAATGAAATCGGGAATCAAGCTTCTTCAAACTTCCCAAAGAGGGATGTCCCAAGCGACAGTGAACTTGATATGGGGAAACTGCTGAACAAGCGACACTAGTAGCATCATCAAACACATATAACCCCCCTGACATTTGTCCTTTACCAATCGTATTCTTTGTCTTCAAATCCTGAAAAACACAGGAATCGGGATCGAAGGTTACAGAACAGTTATATTCTTTGGTAAGATGACCGGCAGATATAAGGTTAAACGGAAAATTTGAGAAGTACATGACAGAAGATAAAGATATGGAGCATGTCAGTGGAATTGTGCCTATCCCTTTTACTGTGGATAGAGAGTCATCAGCTAATGTAACACTGGACGTAGACTCATGAAAGGCAGAAAAAGTAACTGAAGATCTAGTCATATGATCGGTAGCACCTGAATCAATGACCCAGGGGTGAGAGGTAGATGAAAGACGCTGTTGCATTACCCGTCTAAGCAAAAGTAGCTGTGGAGGAGGAAACTGGCTGAGAAATCTAGCAAGTTCCTCTTCAGACATTCTAATAAGTGTTCCTCATTCAGAGGACTGCGAAGAAACACTCGACTCTATTGCATTGGCTACATTAGCTGCAGCCGAATGAGGGGGCCTTTCATAAAGCTTATAGCAAAAGCGTCGAATGTGTTTAGGAACACCATAGTAATGACATGTACGTGCAAAACCGGTATTACTCACCGTGTCACCAGATGTACCACTATGAATGTGATTGGCCTCTACCAAACCCATGGCCACTGCCACCACTACCAAAGCCACACCCACTACGACCACAACCACGTCGCCTTGCAGGGGGTCGCCGGGCCTCGATCTGGGTTCGCCGGCCTGGACCTGGGCTCGCCGGCTTTTGAAAGCGCCGGGATGATGATTCTAGGGTTCGCCTGGATCTGGTTTGCCTGACAGTGGTGTTTGGTGGTCGTCGGTGATGATTCTAGGGTTTCAAATCTAGGTTTAGGTCTTAGTTTGGCTCTGATACTATGTTAGCAGAATAACTTAACTTTATTAATGAAAAGAACGGTATATATACATATCAAAATCCACGAGGACCATAATACCCTTTTTACCCTTTAACAAATATTTCTGAGAGTTCCTTAGCTCTGCATAAGCAGGGGATCTTACATAAATATTAAGCAATGACAATGTCATTATTGTGTTATAGGTTTTAATCTATTGATAATTTGTTGCCTTTTAGGGAAGTGAGATCTGCTACAGGAAAAGGCACTGGGATTCCGCAATCACTTCGTGCCGCTGCCCGTGTGCTATCTTGCACCTCTCTTGAAGGTATGTGAAGCATATTTTTCTCCTTGCACATAGTTCTGTATACTGCAGAACTAACTTTACTCTGGACCAGACACCTGCTGTGGTTGAATGTACTCTGATAGGTTGATTTGCAGAGCTGAATGATATGGAGGAGGAAGCCACCCAAAATGATGGCCGGCTAGGCCGACGTCCTTTGAAGAATGTCAACAGGGAGATACAAGCACATCAGTTGTTGCTATCACATATCACTAAATTGATTGACCAATACAATGCATCTGCGAAGGTATTGTCCTTGTTATGTGCGATAAGCTCCAGAAGCCTGCAAAAGAAGTGAGCATGCACATCTAATATCAATATTCTTAGGCTCTCACACTGTTTTTTGCTAGACCATGCAATTTTAGCTGGGCCAAGCAAATTACTAAAGGTTCGATACTCGATTTGAAGGATTTCAGTAGCTTTGCTATGTTGGAACATGATACGAGCAAGTGATATAGCTTCTTAGTCCAGGTTATAGGTAACTGCTTTAATATGCCTCGAAGGTTTCTGTCTTGGCAAGGGAATAATTTGTACCATGGTGAATTACTTGCAGAGACTCTCAAATGCAATTGTAAGCCCTCTAGAGTCTACCCATTTAAAGAGCTTCTCTGAACTTCAAGCTTGAGTTATTCATAGTCTCACCCCAGACCCTGTAATGTGGGATTGTGACTGTTAGGATATCTGCTATACATGAGGGTTAATTATCATTATCCCTTCCATGATAAAAATTCTCAGACTTTAAGTGCTTGAGAGTTACCATGGGAGCTCAATAGTCGGTCAGAATTTTGTAAGTATTGTTATTTCACGTCAATGTGCATATGGTGACGATCTTTGTGGTTATATGCACAGTTAATGAAGCCTATCGGTTGTCCTGCAAGCAAAACAGATGGCATCCGCAGGTCAATGGCATGTGAGCTACTGGCTGGTGAACTTCGTATTCTGAAATCTGCTGCTTCATGGCTAGTGAACTACACAACCAACCGGTGACACCACAAAACTGGCTAGAGGCTTTGTTAGTCGGTGAAACAATCGAGTAAGTAGACAATTTCCATATTAGAGATCAAATGGAGCATCAGTGAGGCGATAAACCCATCAATTGTATTTTGATGGGTGCGTGCAAATAGCTGAATGCAGCCGGCAGCCAGTCAAAGCCTTCTTCTTTGGGTGCATGCAGATCAGGTGTGCGGATTATCTGTTTCTCATGTTCTCTTCTTCAGAGTCAGAAGAGGTCATCCGTCATCCACGCACATTATGCTCCCTTAATGCGGATAAGCGTCAGATTTCTGAATCAATGTCTTGAGTTTTGGTACCCATGTTAATGTATTTGAAGCCTTACCTTATTCCTTCGGCTCGGGATCTCTCTATGCATATTGTTGCTTGGTCGTTCAGATTAATGTTATCCGTCTGGGTTGTTATGTTGAATCTTTGATTTGTCCACGCCCAGTCGCCTTCGGCTTGTATTTATCTTGGCTCGTATTGCAATTCACTGGAATTAACTCACTTTTAGTTTTTAGTTGGAGGGAGGCATATTAATCTGCCGAAGACCATATTGGGCCCGATGTGAACTTTAAACATATTGCTGCAGTATTTCTGGTTTATAACTTACTAGTTTTCAAGCTAGTCGGATATTGCTCCCATCCGATGAATTCTGCGGATCATATGATCTAATCGAGCTCAGCATCTTTAAGCTTGCAAGTTGGTGGAACTTTTCAGATCCACGTCAGCTCCCTTGTATGCGATTGTCCTCGTTGATGATCGTCTTGGACGGAATTGTGACGGCGGGTATTTTTGTCACACTAATATAAGTTTTGTGATCGGATGAATCAAAAATAAAAATAAAATTGGGATATTGGTATCATAGTGGGCATAGATTAGGGATATTGATAATATTTTTCTCCTTTTAACAAGTATTTGACACGTCACTTCATCATGGGGGAGCGTTCGCGACACAAAGGAGCTTGCTCATGAGTCATGACTCAAGGAGGCGAGCTGTTGACCCTGAAAGGAACGGATTAAAAAAGAGGAAATGCATTGCATTCTAAGGTGCCTCTCGCCTTGGGGTGCATGCATCTCATTATCAATTGCACGCTTTCATGCATGTCACTCGTGATATCACATTCGATTGCAACGCCATATCGCATGTAGTTTGTACATGTCATATTTAACTGTTACATCATCTCACATCAGTCGTCTCACATGTCATTCGTATGTGTCATATCCAATTGCCACGGTATCACATGTCATTGCTATATAATTGCTACGTGATCACGCATGTCACTTGTAATTTGCCATCTCTATCTCACATGTCATCCCGCACAAGTAGAAATTAGTTGCCCTGTCATATTATACGTCGTTTTACACATGACACGCTCAAGTTCCACTTCGTTTTACATGTCATACGTAGATGTCATATCTGATATTGCATGTCAATTTCACGTGTAGTATTTGATTTTTCACATGTCATGTTCAATCATCGCGTGTCATTCTAAAACTGCGGTATCTTATTCCTATGTCATTAACAAGTCATATTCGACTACTACATGTCTTTCGCCCATGTCGTTCTCGATTTCGCGTATGACATCATTCACATACCATAGGCCATGCATAGCATGTTTCGAAAAATATATCACGCAAAGCGATCCCTTCGGTGTGCAAGATGATGCGATCTTTTCACCTGATTGCATGCAAGCTAAAATTCGATTTTTCAAATATTTTTAGATGAATTATAAAAAGCACGATAATCGTGAATTAAGGATTAATCAAAGAGTTGTGGTACCAAAGGGCGTTGTAGGATGCTAATCTGTTGCTCATGTAACCAAATACGCGAACTCAACCTGATCGTGGTTGATTGTGAAGAGATAAAACTCGAGCTGACGGACTCGAGCTCCTGCGTATCTTTCTTCAAAGGGTGAGAGTTTAGGGAGAAGACCACTGTACCGATGTAATCCTAAATTGAGCTTGACTCTGAAGTCATCGGTTTTTAAACTCCATTAATCTATTTTCACACACCCATGTAAATCAAAGAAACTATTTTATTAGATAAGTTATTAGCATACTCAAAACAAAACTACACGAAGGACCTTAACTTGCTATTTCCTTCTCTTTAGCGTTCAAGATTCACACACTTCAGATACAAAAGATAATTTGTGTGCTCCAAAAGCAAACAAGAACCGATAATTTGCCTGTTGGTACGCTCCAAATATGTTGACGCCGTTGTCACTTATAGGGATCATTTGCCAGCAAAATCCCCCTTTGAAGAACTGAAAAATTTGTCTTGCCTTGAGAAAAAGATTGGCCCCTACCAAATGGAATGTCATAAATGGAAATGTATGATTACCATGTGGCCAGTCATAGCACAATTCCAATCCGCCGGGTTGAGGAGCCCTAGGGTGCCAACCATACTTATCGGAGAAATATCGGATCAGTTCCGCTTGCACGGCAGTATAGGCTGTATGAACAAGAACAGTGTATGGCATTCCGATGTCGAAAACAAACCCACCTGTGTGGTCCGGTCTCCACCGAAAAAGTGCAGGATTTAAATGAAGACGCTTTCCACAGACACTAATATCGAGTAGTGTTACTGCATATTGGGTCACATTAGGAACTAGATTTATTCTCGCGATCGCTGCCCCAGGAGGTCCACCGATTGATGCATCGTCCCCAAACTGGAGGTACGTGTGGGTCCTGGCCGGGGAGTACATTGAAGGCAAGCAATAGGACAAACGTCTTTAGTCACGTTGCCATATTGTGAAAAGATAGACCGCGGGCCCAATCCCAATCCGAATACTCCGGATATGTAACCCCCCTTGGCCCATCCAAAATTATAGTTGTCTAGGCCACAACCAAACACAATGTTAGGGTATCTTTTGACAGATCTATTTCGTTCGGAATGGAAAATGTGTCTAATCCAACCTGCCCCTTGCTATAGCCATCAAAATATCCATATGAGAAGCCCCTAGCATTGTACATACAGCTGCCGTTTATTATTCTCCTAGACGAACAAAGGGGATCATTAGGAGCTAAGGACCGATATGTTTGCGATTTACTTCTGTCGAAGTTACCATGCCTTAGAGGGAAGCAGTTGGTACATCCTTCACATTGTGAAATATGACACCACGAGACAAATCTACCAAAAGATAGGGAAAAATTGTCACAAAATTTGGGATTTTAGTAGATTTTCTAATCTCAGCTTATTTTCTTAAGATATAGCTTCCCAAGACCACTTTTAAGGTTTTTTACATAGTAAGCATGGTCGGCTAAATCATAATTTATCTCAGCTAACCAAATAAGAAAATAACATATGCGATGTCATCTTAAGTTATCCTTAGATCGAAATTGGTGATTAAATATGACAAAGTTAACACTATAACATTTGATAATAGTATCAAAGTGGGAAAATTGTCTAAAAAGTCATAAACCTATTATATGGCGGCCAATTCAGTCTTAAACCTTTCAATTGTGCCAATTTAGTACTAAACTTTATGACAATTTGCCAATTCAGTCCTAAATCGTATGACAACTTGCCAGTAACATTTCAATTGTGCCAATTTAGTCCTATACCTTTTGAGCATTTGCCAATTCAGTCCTAAACCTTTAAATTGTGCCAATTCAGTTCTGAACCGTTTGAGCATTTGCCAATTTAGTCCTAAACCTTGTAATGAATTACTAGTGTAGTCATTTCAGCTAATTTTGGCCGAAAATCATTGACGTGACGGACTAGTCAGAACCAGTCGTCCCATGTGGCGTGGCCAGCTCTAATGTGGATAATTTTTTAAAAATATTTTCCGATTTTTTTGTTAATTTTTTTTTGATATTTTATTTTTTCCTTTTTTCTTTTCTTTTCTTTATTTTGGTTTTTGTTTCTTTTTTGGCTCAAAGGGATGGCGGGGCTCCCAGCCACTGGTTGAGGGGGGGTGACATCCACCGGCCCTTAGTCACTGGCCGGTAGAGTTGTCGAAGGCCCCGCCGATCTTTTGAACCAAAAAAAAAAAAATGAAAAGATAAAAGAAAGATAGAAAATGGAAATAAGACAATTAAAAAATTATTCACATCAGCGGAGGCCACACCAATTAGGATGGTCGGTCCCGACTGGACTGCCACATAAGCGATTTCTAGCCAAAAGTAGCCGAAACGACTATATTGGTAATTCGTTAAAATATTTAGGATTAAATTGGTAAATTCTCAAAAGATTTAGGATTTAAATGACAGAATTGAAAGGTTTAGGACTGAATTGGCTGCCATATGTTGACACCTAAATTTTGACTTGTCTTTTTTCAGTTATATCGCATAAAAATTAGGAATTAATTTTTAGTTCCTACAAAAATAATCAATTAATTTTCATGCATCGGCATATTTAATTTTTGGCATCGCATCATGCATTTTTGGACTGGCGACAGTTGGACTAAGCTTAAATTAGCGAGTGATCGGACTCGGACCCATTAAAAAAATTTGCCCAAAGCAAGCCCTTATGTGCCGAAATTTTAATAGGCTTTAGAGCCTATTTTAATCTCAAATCAACGCGTTCTTAATCATTTATGTTATAAAGGTTTTTAATTTACTGTCCATTATTCGAATAAAGCCTGAATTGAGCCCGAATTTGCACGATTGAGCCCGTGCAACATGAAATTTCGGCTGGCCCTTTATGAGCATGCTATAGCTGAAATTTTGAGGTCTTTTATTGGAATGGAACTCTTCAATGATAATTTTGAATCCGACGGCTAAGAGTCAATCCTACTCTAATTGGGAATTCTAATCCTACGGCTATTATCTAATCCTACTCATACTAGGCTTAGGGGATCCTAATATCCATATGTACATCATTATAGCCAAGGCTGGAGAGGGGACGGACATTTAGGGAAAATTTCTGCTCTCAGAAGCCACAAGAAAAAACGTGAGAGAGAGAAGAAGAGTCAAGGAGGATTCGGTCGAGACAACCACCCCCCTGCACACATGTCGCCCTGCCGCCGCTGTTTTGTTGCCCGTACGCCTGCTCCACCGCTGTCCGACGCCGTTCTGCAACTCACCCTAGCCGTGACACCGTCCCAACGCCAGTTCAGCCCGGTGTCGCCGTTGCAGCCTTGCTGGAGTAGCTCATCTCGACGCCGATTGTCCATTCTTCACGCCGAACCAGCTGCTATCCAACTTTGTTCTGGTTCAAATCAGCCTTATTTTGCCGCAAATTAAATTCTAACCTAGCTACTATCCTGTGCTAGAGAATTTGCTTCTCAAAGGGTTGATTTTTCGGGGTCAAAAGGTGATATTCTTGCTCGAATTAGCTGCTGCAAATTCACTTCGACAAATCCTCTAGGCGCGCACCCGATCTCCCCTAGGGTGATCGGTTCGAGTTTGCTTCGGGTTTCCAAATTAGGTAATTTTCTATCTTAACATATTCTGAAAAATTATTTTCATTGATTTGAATGTTTGATATGTGGAAATAATTTTTTCGGATATATTGAGTTTAGCATGATAATTGCCTAAATTGGGATACACGAGAATTTTGGATGATCACCCATTGTTTCTATAATTTTCGAAAATTGAGATAAATCGTGCTTGATTCAAAGTTTTGACAATCAAGGATAATTTTTTTTTTGCAAGACGAGGCATTAAAACTTTGATCTTTGCTGGAAAATTCGAAAAAGGGATTGCTTTGAGTGCCACAAATTTTCTGAATAAAAAACAAGTATATCTAAATTAGGAAAGATCCTTTCCTAATAGTCAACGATTTTTTTAAAATTGAACCCGTCGCCGAGAACGATCATCCGGTTTAGAAAATGCGGGAAAGATAACCAACCCGTTCTATTGCCATTTAGGTCCGGTATGCTATCTTTCAAAAGCCGATTTTAGATTCTAACATATCATTTTTTTGAAAATTGCGAAAAATGAAGGGTTTGATTTGCTTTGATTTGTTATCTTGGATTTGCTTGATTGATATCCTGCATGATTTGAATTTTCTGATAGATTTAAAATTCCTAAAAAATTAGAAAGATATAGTTTCCTAGAAATTATATCTAATTAAATCTTTAGTAAGATAAAGTTTCTTAGAAGCCTTATCTCATTAAGTTTATTCTGAAAATGAAAGTCAAAGAGAATCGAATCTATGATATTCCAATCTGGCTGAAAATTGCATCTAAAAGTTAAAAAAAAATCTCAATGAAATTCGGCACATCCTCATGCATGGTGCGAATATCATGTCTGCATATCTTGCATATCTCTTCATATTTTCGAGTATCGCTAATCTTGCATTCCACATTATGAGCATGCTATAGACGAAATTTTGAGGTCTTTTATTGGATTGGAACTCTTCAATGATCAAAATTTTGAATCCGACGGCTAAGAGTCATTCCTACTCTAATAGGGAATTCTAATCCTACGGCTATTATCCAATCCTACTCATACTAGGTTTAGGGGATCCTAATATCTATATGTACATCATTATAGCCAAGGTTGAAGAGGGGGACGGACATTTAGGGAAAATTTCTGCTCTCAGAAGCAATAAGAAAAAACGTGACAGACAGAAGGAGAGTCAAGGAGGATTCGGACGAGACAACCACCCCCCCTGCACGCACGTCGCCTCGCTGCCGCTGCTCCACTGCTCGTACGCCTGCTCCGTCGCTGTTCAACGCCGTTCTGCAGCTCACCCGAGCCGTGACACCGTCCCAACGTCAGTTCAGCCCGGTGTCGCCGCTGCAGCCCTGCTAGAGTAGCTCATCTTGACGCCGATTGTCCATTCTCCATGCCGAACCAGCTGCTGTCCAACTTTGTTCTGGTTCAAATCAGCCTTATTTTGTCGCAAATTAAATTCTAACCTAGCTACTATCTTGTGCTAGAGAATTTGCTTCTCAAAGGGTTGATTTTTCGGAGTCAAAAGGTGAGATTCTTGCTCAAATTAGCTGCTGCAAATTCACTTCAGAAAAATCCTCTAGGTGCGCATGCGATCTCCCCTAGGCCGATCAGTTGGAGTTTGCTTCGGGTTTCCAAATTAGGTAATTTTCTATCTTAACATTTTCTGAAAAATTATTTCATTGATTTGAATGTTTGATATGTCGAAATAATTTTTTCGGATATATTGAGTTTAGCATGATAATTGCCTAAATTGGGATACACAAGAATTTTGGATGATCACCCATTGTTTCTATAATTTTCGAAAATTGAGATAAATCGTGCTTGATTCAAAGTTTTGACAATCAAGGATAATTTTTTTTTTTGCAAGACGAGGCATTAAAACTTTGATCTTTGCTGGAAAATTCGAAAAAGGGATTGCTTTGAGCTTGAATTGATTGCCACAAATTTTCTGAATAAAAAACAAGTAAATCTAAATTAGGAAAGATCCTTTCCTAATAGGCAACAATTTTTTTTTTAAATTGGACCCGTCGCCATTTGGGAATGATCATCCGGTTTAGAAAAAGCGGGAAAGATAACCAACCCGTTCTATTGCCATTCAGGTCCGGTATGTTATCTTTCAAAAGCCGATTTTAGATTCAGCATATCATTTTTTCGAAAATTGCAAAAAATGAAGGGTTTGATTTGCTTTGATTTGCTATCTTGGATTTGCTTGATTGATATCCTGCCTGATTTGAATTTTCTGATAGATTTAAAATTCCTAAAAAATTAGAAAGATATAGTTTCCTAGAAATTATATCTAATTAAATCTTTAGGAAGATAAATTTTCTTAGAAACCTTATCTCATTAAGTTTATTCTGGAAATGAAAGTCAAAGAGAATCAAATCTATGATATTCTAATCTGGCTGAAAATTGCATCTAAAAGTTAAAAAAAAATCTCAATGAAATTCGGCACATCCTCATGCATGGTTCGAATATCATGTCTGCATATCTTGCATATCTCTTCATATTTTCGAGTATCACTAATCTTGCATTCCACATTTCACAAAATATCATTTTGCATATCACTTGCATGCCTTTGATTTATCTTTAGTCTCATGCATGTTATATTGCCAAACAAAAATATAATAAAAAATATGCTCATTTGTGATCTTATCATATCTCATGTCATGCACATTTTTGAATACCATCTAGTCTTTCATCCATTTTTTTTTAAAAAAATCATGCATATTATACCAAAGCATTGCAATTTTCGCATATCATACATTTGCATTGTCCATGTTGTATTTTATTTTTTCCATGTCATTTTGTATGCTATTAGTACCATGTTTAGGATATTCATGTTAGGTTAGTCTAAGTGTGTTATTTATTTGCTTGAATTTAAAAATTGCATGTTGTCTAGACTAATCATAATTTTCGTATGTTCATGGTTTGCATGCGTGTTTTGTATGTCTTGAATGCTGCATTATTGTCATGTCATGTCATCCCACATGTTTTAATTAATTAGTTAAATGTTGAATATAGGGAAACATTGATTTAATTGTTGCATGTCTTGCATTGCATCCCTTTATTTATTCATGTCATTGTGTTTATTTTTGTTCATTCATGCATGTATTTCATCCTAAATAAGTTAAAACATAAAAACATCTCATTTGAACCTAAAGTAAGTTCAATCAAGATTGAGTTGCCGACTTAGGATTTCCATGGAATTAAGGTACCGAAAGGGTATTAGCTTTAATTAGTTAATGTAACCAAGTTCCCGAATCTTTAATCTCTGGTTCGTAGGAATAAAATAGTCCTCCTGCTATTTTATTTAGGTATCTAACCAACCTACCAAAAATGGTTAGTGGCGATTCCAAAGTTAAAATCATCTGAATAAACCTAAGTTGCGATTTGGTAGGGTTTGGGTGAGTCCGTATTAGGTTGGTTTTTATTTAGCCTGATAATCCATTAACCTAAGGTCTTAACCAGATTTTTAGGTCGTGACAGCTTAGCGACTCCGCTGGGGAAAAACTCTAATTTTTTCGGAAAAAAAAATCAGTACTTAATTGGATAGCTTGAATTTTTCGAAATAATTAAAAGCTTTAGCGGACTTAGGCCTAAAGAAAATTCCATGGATGATTCACTTTTGGCAATCTTGATTGAGACTCATGCTGTAGGCTGTTATATGTTTTTGCAGACTTGGAGTGATAAGGGGTTGTGTGTTGCTAACCCTTTTTCATGCAGATTGGTGATGGGATGTATGTGTTTCGGGTTTATATTGAAGTGTTGCTTTGTTATAAACAGTTATGCATGTCTTTATTATTTTTGCATTTACACTTAGCACACATAACTCGCCATTGAACCCGAATGGCTAGACTTAGGATGGTATTTGATTAGGGACACACCGGCCATCGCCATTTGGCCTGAGTCTCCATTCTCAAGTCTCGAACTTTTCAAATCGGTGCCAAGAGTTACCACCCTAGTCATTAGCCATGTGATGCGGGTCGTTACTTGGCTGCGCCGGATGTCTACGAGGATTCCCGACTCAATCACAAGCTAAGGTGGTTCAGTCCGGATATCCTTGGGGCTCCACCTTTGTCAAGCCACGCTAGATAGAAATCGAACCTCACGAAACATTTCATGTGCATGTCTATGTGAATTGGCATATTCGGTTCTATTAAAAGGCAATATTTTCTTCGATTTTTACTCTATCTTTTACTTATTTCCTCGAGTCGGTCCATGACTTTTATTAGGCGAGTTTGTGAGTGTCTCGAGCTATATACGATGGGGGAAGTTTGAGTGATTGCTTCGGCGAAGGATCAGTTGAAGGAATGGTGGAGTGAGTTGTATGAGGATGGCCGGGAGACAGTCAGGTTTCGCATCGGCCGAATGCTCCCCCTGATTGACGTTCGACTCCGATTCAGCCTCATCCATGTACTGGCACATTTCTGGAGCTCGAGGACCACCACTTTTATAAGCACGAGCTAACTCCAACTTTAGAAGAGTATAGTGTTCTTATCGAAAAGTCACTTGACTCGAGATTAGTTAGCCCGCCAATTAGAGAGGATCCGGTCTTGGTTTTGTCTGAACATTTGAATGTTAGTAGAGATGAAGTGGCTAAGGTTTTGAAAGCAAATCGAGGGAGTTGTCCTATTGCATTTTTAGACTTGTATTTTGCAAAAGCTCCCTTTGGATATGATAGAGCCAAAATTTTTATGCTTTTATTTTTCCCGCTCAGTCATTTTTCCACATAAAAAAAATTAGATCGACCCCATGATCGCTTCTTTGGCTCAGCAGGTAAACAATGGAAAAAACTTTGTTAATGCCATTTTGGCAGAGACTTTCATCTCTCTTTCAAAGTTTAAGATGAACCATGATAAGACTTTTTGTGTTTCACATGAAATTCTTTAGGTTTGGTTCCTTTGTCACTTTGCTAAATTCGGGAACCTACTTGAGATCTCAAAAATTACTGAGTTTGAACATCCACTTTTGAAATTTAAGAATGAATAAGACCGAGTTCTTGAATACTATTATTCCCAATGGCTAGTTTTGTTAGCAAACCCGAGTTCTGTGACTTTCCTATGGAATGCTTCTTGGTTTAAAGTTAATGAGGCTAGACTTACGGGTCGAGATGGAGCACTCGTCCCTCTCTTAGGAGTTTCTGGTATCACCGAGTATCATCCGACGAGGGTGACACGGCAGTATGGAGTGGTACAGTTGATTCCTCCGAGTCCGAAGAACGAGAAAGTCCGCATCGACTTCGTTATGGGGAGCCGAAGATTTGAGGAGCATATCACCCTTGCTCATGCTTTTGTGGCAGAGATGCCGGCTAGCGAAGCTACTGTTGCCAAAGGGGATTCTCATAGGGAAGGTCAAGACTTATCATGCCTCGGTGAGCTACATTCAAGGGCATGTCATCCCGAAAGATTGGCTCCCGGTGATACCTCAAGCGGCCGTTCAAGACACCAAGTGGTTCGAGATCAACCGCCTCAAGCGGAAGGTTGCCAAAGCTCAAGAGGCGGCCAAGAAGAGTGAGGAAAAATACAAGAAGCTCAAGGCTCGTGCTATCCCCCAGAAGTCTATAGCTCGAGCTAGTTAGAGTCTTTGTTTTTTTTTCATGTTTGAGTTGTTTTCATTTGAGATATGTATTCTGGATATTACTGTTTCTGGATGATCTTTATGTGGTATATGAATTTTTCGAGTATCTTTGAGATGTTTCTGGCTCTCATACAAAGAATAAAAAACGTTCATCACAGCTTGAAATTTTACGTGAAATTTTTTGGAATTAATCTAGATTATTTTCCATTTATTAGAGAATTATTCATGAGAGTAAAATAATCTGGAATTTCAGAAATTTACCAACATCAAACTCATCTCACCAATTACCATGGGTAAATCACTTTTTTCATACTCGGCCAAAAAATTAAAGTTGTAGGGTGATGTTTGACATAGATATCTACAAATATTTGGGCATCAATTCCCACTTTTGATGGCCCATTTATCCTTAAAACAGAAACCGGACAAATCAAATTTCTGAATAAAATTTTCAGAAGGAAGTATTAAAATTTATTGATATGTGCGGAATATCGTCGAGCTCAAAACATGAAAGTTTCTCATCCATGTCTCATTCATGTGTTCGTAAATTTTTACATTTTTTTCGATCACTCTACAAATTAATGTGATTTTTTTCCGTAAAAGTTGACAAAACTGGAATTTGCTCCAATTAGTTCTTTGGTCATCATTATTCTGTTTTTGAGTCTAGAATCATGTCATGGGCCGGCTCACTTGTTTTATTCCTTTTTCTCATCTTGATTATTACCTTTTTGCAGGTAATATATCGCGGATTCCCCATACGCTTATAACACTCAGTCTAAAGCGAGAAGGATGATTGACATGGTTGAAGTTGTGACTACCATGAGAGCAAGAATTGAGAAACTTCGAGACGGGATGCACGCCTAAAATGCCATGATGAACGAGACCATTGATGTCTTGGAATGCGTTGTTCACTTTCTTGAACATCAGCCTGAGATAATTCAACCTCCTCTGGCGTATGATGTTAATCGCTGTTTAAGGCCCCATCATGGTCGACTCCCACATGATGAACCTCCGACACTCATAGGAAGGGAATTTACTTTGCTTCTTGCGGCAATGCATATCATATGGCTAATACTGTTGAAGAAAGGGTTATTCCTCAGAGAGCAAGCTTTCTCATGGATTGAGAACACCAAGAATTTCAGCCTAGGCAAGTTCTGCGATTTTCACTGTGGTTGAGAATGTCACTCCATTGAGGAATGTGTTACGTTACAGTTTCGAATCCACGATATGAACAATGCTGGCGATCTCATGTTTCGTGCATGGAAGTATTGCAATGGAAACCTGGACATGCTGGTAGTCCTAAGCATGTGATGAAGCACCCTCACATGTTCGAGAATGAGGTGCCTCCGCTGCATCATCCCTTTCCCTAAGGTGTTACCTGGAATGCATGGGATGATTAGCCGGACCAGAAATCAAGGGAGCTCATCATTGAGGAAGTGGACGTAGACCCAAATTAGTAACTCATTTAATTTTATGCAATCCCCTGCGTGGGATATTTTCTTCTTTCTTTTAGGTGTCTAAGTCGAGTCTTTACTACTTTTTAGGGCTTTTCATTCCCATTCATGTCGCATCTTAGGTTTTCAATTCAATAAGGTGTAATTTATTGATTTAATATCAATAAAATTACAAGATTTTTATTATATTTTGGAATCTTGCTGAGGTATACCAAACCAACCCGATGACGATAACCAACGATCGAACAAATTGTAATCTATGGTAAGCACTGAGGGTTGAGCTTTTCAAGAAAAAAAACCTTTCAAGAATGGTTAGCATGCGGTTTAAGCCTGTTTGTTTTACTGATCCATCTATCTTATGTTTCAGAATTAATTCAGGGGCAAGGGGGCAGATTCTTAACTCTAAATATGTATCAGCCCGATCGATCCTTGGACGGCCCCGCACATGAATGTCGATCCTTGAAGCAAGCTAGAAATCCCTGGCTAGTCTCAATCCATCAGCCAATCAAAGCTGATCCATGTTTCACCCTCAACCGTGCCACGTCAGCTGATTGAAAGCGGGGCAAAGTCACGATGGCCCGATCTCAAGAGGGAGTATCTCTTACCCGGCATGATCATTTTTGAAAGTGCCCCTCTATTTTTCTTCCTGGCAGGTGCCAAGTTAGGAAGTGTTCCTTTGATTGCTACCACATAAGCAAATCAACGATTGGGGCATTTCTCTCACTCCGTTCACTTTTTAATACCTCCATTCATGCACATTCTTCTTGTGCAAGGTCAAGTGGAGAAATGGATCATTTGTTAAAGCCTAAGGCCAAATTCTCAACATACATATCTAGGGGGGCAATTCCACATCCTTGTAAGGTTATGGCTATCTAAGGCAATTTGCCCTAAAAATTGGGGCAAACCTTTAGCAAACCCCCGATTCAGAAAAAGGGAGTATGCTTGCTTGAACTCGTTCAGTTTTGGGATGTTACATTCTATTTCTTCTTGCAGGGGCATACAACTGACCATGACAGTTGTCACCATTTAATTAGGACCAACTAGAGCATCTCAAGTCTTTACCCGACTTGTTCATGCATGATTTCCTTGCTCTGGGGCAAAGATAGGATTGAACTATTCCTCGGCTCGAGGAAGACTTGTTTGATCCACTCTCGTGTTTTGGGGCAACTCAGATTTTGCTATTCCTAAGAATCTTCTTTCACAAAATGCAAGGAGATTTTCGTGAAACATGGCACGATACTTGAAATTGCTATATTCACGTGCTTGGAAAATCATCACACATTCTATGGTTTATGCATGATCATTCTTTATGTTTAATTTACCAATTCTGAATAGGGAGCATAAATTACTTATGATACATCGAATGTACAGAATGGAGCATGACAGGATGACGAAAGACAAGCCATTTCCACACACGTCCTGCATTTTAATCCCCACTGAGCTGAGCAGTAGCTAGGTTCCGCATTCCTCGAGTTGAAGGGTTTTCTCGCAAAAGGTACGATAGCCGAAGTGAAGGAGGCATTCGTTTCTACATCCCAAATACTACAGGTGTCCGTTGTTAACTCTTTTGAACAACGGTCTCATTTCTTTACCCCTGTCAAGAACCACTCCACATCGGGGCAAAACAGGGGTAATTCCAGTAGCAGCATGAGGTAAATAGTTAGAGATTTTCTTGCTCGGAGTAGCATCAATCTTCGGGTGTTTTCTTTACATTTAACTCGAACTTTAATTCAAGTGCTTTAATATGACGAAGAGCACTCATTTCTCTATCCTATACACTATACCCTTTTGCATAGCCCACTTGAGTCTGTAAATTCATTTCTTGAACTCTTGTTAATGATCATTTCCATTCAAGATGAAGAAAGTACCATCTCCAAGCAGAAGAACTCAGAAGAATCAAGTCCACAGAATCCTTGAATGAACTCATCAAGTATGCTAGTTTTACCTTGTATGCATGCCTGGCATCATTTTTGTAAATTATCTTGTTGTTGTAATTCCTTACGAAAAAAGGGGGATTCAAAATCACGGGATTTGAAAAAGAAAGAGAGCAAATGCAGCCAAAAAGAAAAGGGCCTGCTCCAAAAAAAAAAAAAATGTAAGAGTCGGGAGTAAGAAAAGCAAAGGCTGATCACCTAGAAAATCCCGGGAGTTAAAAAATAAAGTGCCTACCAAAAGCAAGGCCAATGCCCATTCAAACTATTGTACTTCTGAATTTCGAATGTACATTTTTGTATGTTAATTTGTAAATTCCATGAAACGTGTTTGTGCCTTGTTTCTCTTGTGAACCCTTAATGGGGTTTGGTTGTAAAGAAAACTCGCCAGAGAAAGTCAGTTTGCAAAGTCCAATTCTTAGCAGAAGACGCAACAATGGTACCATCAGAGACCAATTTTGAAGACAAATTCAGAAGGCCAAGATCGGTGACAAGGTTGCAATGATCACCAACATCAAGCCCTTCTCATATACTTTCTTCGCCAAAACGAACTTTTTCGTTCCTCAGTCCCCAATTCGAACCTACGTTACAACCCTTCAAAGTATCTTCTGATTAGGGCACTTGAGTTAATGGAGGAGTTGAATGATTTTAAGCATCACTCGAAGAAGTTCGAGCAAGATTATTTCTTCTCATTTTGCAGGTTTCCTAACTTGTAAACCCAGAGCAGATTAACGAAGATTCTTCTTTCAAATAAACGTCGACTCAACAGGGAGTCCACTTTGTAAATTCTTGACCCAGCCTACATTATGGTTCTAATTAAGACCTCCAGATCGGCTCGGTCGTACCAATTGCGAGATTACTCGAACCTTTGTCGAATGCGATGATGGTAAGATTGGAGTGATTCTCTCAAATCCTGCATTCAAGATAAATAGCTTTTCTCGAGAGTGAGAGAAAGCCCTTTTAGACTGAAGTCCCCCATTCAGAGTACATTTGAGGTGTTCATAATGTGACAACCTCCTTGAGTAGAATTGATAATGCAAACTTGATAGAATGGTTATGCATGGACCCATTGAATTAATAAATTTCAGCATGTACTTGGTTGCCTATGAATGCATATACATGTTGTTCTAATCATGTTCGACAGGTAATATTTCCTCAAATACCCGAAAGCTCCCGACGATTTAGTTGCTTTGTGAAGCCTCCACGTTCGTCCAAACACTATTATATCTTCTTTCTACAGGAAATGGACATGGCGTGCTTTTGTAGGCTGGAGTCCACTTTTTGATCTGGCGTGCTCTTGTAGCCTGGTGTCTATTCGATCGACCTGGCGTGCTTTCATAGCCCGGAGTCCTCTTTATTGACTTAGCATGCTCTTGTAGCCGGATGTTCATTCAATAGTCGGGTATAATGCAGTTAGCCTGGCTGTTCTTGACCAATGGAGAAGAACTCAAGTATGTTTCCTGATTCCCCTTCAAAATCTTACCTTACATCGACACTTGATCAGCTCAAGTTGTCCCCAAGATTTTATCCCCCTTTATGTTTGTTCTGATTAGCTCAGGCGTCACACCCCTTTTGTTTTCACACTAATTAGCTCAGGTGGTACATCCCTTTGTGTTCATTCTAATTAGCTCAAGCGGCAAACCCTTTTTCATATTGACACTGATTAGCTCAGGTGGTATACCCCTTTGTATTCATTCTGATTAGCTCAAGTGTCACACCCTTTTTGTATTCACGCTGATTAGCTCAGGTGGTACATCCCTTTGTGTTCGTTCTGATTAGCTCAGGCATCACACCCCTTTTCATATTCACACTGATTAGCTCAGGTGATACACCCCTTTGTGTTCATTCTGATTATCTCAGGCGTCATGCCCTTTGTGTTCGTTCTAATTAGCTCAGGCGTTACACCTCTTTGTATTCGCGCTGATTGGCTCAGGCGTCACATCCTTTTGTGTTCATACTGATTAACTCGGGTGTCACATCCTTTGGTATTCACTCTAATTAGATCGGGTGGTACATCCTCTTTGTGTTCGTACCGATTAGCTCGGGCATCACATCTCTTTTCAAATCAATATTTTATCGACTCACGGTTGATAGTACACTTGGTGACTTGCCGAGAGACAAACTTTGAATTAGCTTGGAAACCTAATTCTTCGCCTCAATGAAGGATTGGGGACCGAGGAATTCATTCTTGGAAACCTAATTCTTCGCCACATTGAAAGATGGGGGACCGAGAGTTTCAGATTCTAAGAACCTAATTCTTTACCAGGATGGGGGATCAAGAATCCTTGGTTTTTGAGAACCTAATTCTTCACTAGAATGAAGGATGGGAGATCAAGAGCCTCTTCATCCTTATGAACCTAATTCTTCGCCAGAATGAAGGATGAGGGATCAAGGACGCTCCTTAGCATTACGACGTATTTAGGATAAAAGCCTAATATTCCGTATGCGATCCATGCGCAAGCTATCTCGGCACTCCGTCAGAATGGAAGAAGAGGTCATTACATATGTTAAATATTGTTTGCATTTTGCATTTCATGCATCATTTTATAGAAAATGGGATTAAAACTCTCACAAAAAATTCATCATTTATCATTTGCATTGTCAAAATTTAGGCTCAATTTTATTTTTGAGCGAAACCTCTACGAGTCTCCACTTAAAGAGGAGCAGCTATTGATACCAAAATTTAACTTTCCTTTTTCAGTTATATCGCATAAAAATTAGGAATTAATTTTTAGTTCCTACAAAAATAATCAATTAATTTTCATGCATCGGCATATTTAATTTTTGGCATCACATCATGCATTTTCAGACCGGCGATAGTTGGACTAAGCTTAAATTAGCAAGTGATCGGACCCGGACCCATTAAAAAAATTTGGGCAAAGCAAGCCCTTATGTGCCGAAATTTTAATAGGCTTTAGAACCTATTTTAAGCTCAAATCAACCCGTTCTTAACATTTAAGTTGTAAAGGCATTTAATTTAATGTCCATTATTCGAATAAAGCCTGAATTGAGCACGAATTTTCATGAATGAGCCCGCGCAACATGAAATTTCGGCTGGCCCTTTATGAGCATGCTATAGCCAAAATTTTGAGGTCTTTTATTGGATTGGAACTCTTCGATGATCGGAATTTTGAATCCGACAGCTAAGGGCATGTTTGGTAACGTTTATGTTCCAAAAAAGTGATTCTGATTAGAATTAATTTTTTTGATTTTGTTTCCTAGATGAGTTTTAGAGAATCAGAATGCGTTTGGAAGCTGCATAAAATTTCTGTTCCCGGAATAGAAATGCATTTGGTAACTGCACAAAATTTCTATTCTAGGAAATAATTTCTCTTCCCAATTTGTTATTTAAATCAAATAATTACATAATCACATTTGATGACTTTCCTCAGATTCCACAGTTGCATCCTCTTGCACCATGACATCTTTTTGGCCAAAATAGGGATGTTTCAGATTTGTTCCTTGGAAGGATAATACGCTAAAATTGTTATTTTCCCATGCTTCTCTTGAGGCTATGCATATGCCAAGGATGAAACAGGTGACTCTGATTATCTTTTATTGCTCAGAATGAATAAAATCCATCTCTGCCACATAGGTGGCTTAGTTTTACCCTTAGATACCATGCGGATGGTCACTGATGCAGCATGGTACTCCGGCAACAAATCAGGCAGGGCTTAGGAAAAATCGAAAGGCAAAATCATCAAAAATAGGATTGGCTAGTTGAATGGACCCATTTCCTATTTTTTGAGATTTTTTGAGATTTTTCGGGATTTTTCGGAACGATTTGCCCATGAGGGGCAAAATCGTCATTTGGGAGAAATCGGAAAGAAAAATCGTCAAAAATAGGATTGGCCCGTTGAAATGACCCATCTCCAAATTTTTGAGATTTTTTCTGATTTTTTCCAATGTTTTTAGAATTTTTATGAATTTTCCATTTTTTGGATTTTTAAAATCATTTTCTATTTTTTTATTTTTTTAATTAATTTCCAATTTTTTTTATCAAATCAAAAATTATCCGGACCAGGTGGGGTTGACCTAGCCCACGCCTCGTAGGCGCCCGATAAAAGTGAGAGAAGACTATCGTTGTCTTTTTTATTCTCAAAAGTGTTCTGTTTTTTTAGAACAAAATTTTTTGGTTCTTATTTTTGGGCCAAAAGTGTTTCCGGGAGCAGAATCAGAATTAGAATCATTTGCGTTACCAAACATGTTCTGATTCTTTTTTGTTCCAGGGAATAGAATCAGAGGACAGAAACGTTACCAAACAGGCCCTAAGAGTCAATCCTACTCTAATAGGGAATTCTAATCCTACGGCTATTATCTAATCCTACCCATACTAGGTTTAGGGGATCCTAATATCTATATGTCCATCATTATAGCCAAGGTTGAAGAGGGGGATGGACATTTAGGGAGAATTTCTGCTCTCAGAAGCCACAAGAAAAAACGTATGAGAGAGAAGGAGAGTCAAGGAGTATTCGGCCGAGACAACCACTTCCCCCCCTCCTGCACGCACGTCGCCTCGCCGCTGCTGCTTTGCTGCCCGTACGCCTGCTCCACCGCTGTCCGACGCCGTTCTGCAGCTCACCCGAGCAGTGACACCATCCCAATGTCAATTCAGCCCGGTGTCACCGCTGCAGCCCTGCCGGAGTAGCTCATCCCGACGCCGATTGTCCATTCTCCACGCTGAACCAGCTGCTGTCCAACTTTGTTCTGGTTCAAATCAGCCTTATTTTGTCGCAAATTAAATTCTAACCTAGCTACTATCCTGTGCTAGAGAATTTGCTTCTCAAAGGGTTGATTTTTCGGGGTCAAAAGGTGATATTCTTGCTTGAATTAACTGCTGCAAATTCACTTCGACAAATCCTCTAGGCGCGCACACTATCTCCCCTGGGCCGATCGGTTCGAGTTTGCTTCGGGTTTCCAAATTAGGCAATTTTCTATCTTAACATATTCTGAAAAATTATTTTCATTGATTTGAATGTTTGATATGTGGAAATAATTTTTTCGGATATATTGAGTTTAGCATGATAATTGCCTAAATTGGGATACACGAGAATTTTGGATGATCACCCGTTGTTTCTATAATTCTCAAAAATTGAGATAAATCGTGCTTGATTCAAAGTTTTGACAGTCAAGGATAATTTTTTTTTTGCAAGACTGAGCCATTAAAACTTTGGTCTATGCTGGAAAATTCGAAAAAGGGATTGCTTTGAGCTTGAATTGATTGCCACAAATTTTCTGAATAAAAAAAAACTAAATCTAAATTAGGAAAGATCCTTTCCTAATAGGCATTGCTTTTTTTAAAATTGGACAATTCTTCCCGTCGCCATTCGAGAACGATCCTCCGGTTTAGAAAAAGCGGGAAAGATAACCAACCTGATCTATTGCCATTTAGGTCCGGTATGTTATCTTTCAAAAGCCGATTTTAGATTTAGCATATCATTTTTTCGAAAATTGCAAAAAATGAAGGGTTTGATTGGCTTTGATTTGTTATCTTGGATTTGCTTGATTAATATCCTGTCTGATTTGAATTTTCTGATAGACTTAAAATTCCTAAAAAATTTAGAAAGATAAAAAATTTAGAAAGATATAGTTTCCTAGAAATTATATGTAAGTAAATATTTAGGAAGATAAAGTTTCTTAGAAACCTTATCTCATTAAGTTTATTCTTGAAATGAAAGTCAAAGAGAATCAAATCTATGATATTCTAATCTGGCTGAAAATTGCATCTAAAAGATAAAAAAATCTCAATCAAATTCGGCACATCCTTATGCATGGTTCGAATATCATGTCTGCATATCTTGCATAGCTCTTCATATTTTCGGGTATCACTAATCTTGCATTCCACATTTCACAAAATATAATTTTGCATATCACTTGCATACCTTTGATTTATCTTCAGTCTCATGCATGTTATATTGCCAAACAAAAATATAATAAAAAATATGCTCATTTGTGATCTTATCATATCTCATGCCATGCACATTTTTGAATACCGTCTAGTCTTTTATCCAATTTTTTTTGAAAATCATGCATATTATACCATAGCATTGCAATTTTCGCATATCATACATTTGCATTGTCCATGTCGTATTTTATTTTTGCCATGTCATTTTGTATGTCATTAGTACCATATTTAGGATATTCATGTTAGGTTAGTCTAATTGTGTGATTGATTTGTTTGAATTTAAAAATTGCATGTTGTCTAGACTAATCATAATTTTCGTATGTTCATGGTTTGCATGCGTGTTTTGTATGTCTTGAATGTTGCATTATTGTTATGTCATGTCATGTCATGTCATCTCGCATGTTTTAATTAATTAGTTAAATGTTGCATATAGGGAAACATTGATTTAATCGTTGCATGTCTTGCATTGCATCCCTTTGTTTATTCATGTCATTGCATTTATTTTTGTTCATTCATGCATGTATTTCATCCTAAATAAGTGAAAACAGAAAAACATCTTATTGAACCTAAAGTAAATTCAATTAAGATTGAGTTGCCGACTTAGGATTTCCATGGAATTAAGTTACCGAAAGGGTATTAGCTTTAATTAGTTTATGTAACCAAGTCCCCGAATCTTTAATCTCTGGTTCGTAGGAATAAAATAGTTCTCCCGCTATTTTATTTAGGTATCTGACCAACCTACCAAAAATGGTTAGTGGCGACTCCAAAGTTAAAATCATCTGAATAAACCTAAGTTGCGATTTGGTAGGGCTTGGGAGAGTCCGTATTAAGTTAGTCGTTAATTAGCTTGATAATCTATTAACCTAAGGTCTTAACCAGATTTTTAGGTCACGACAGCATTCAATAGATTTTGGACTTTTGGGACAATTTTCCCTTATCGAAGTAGTGAATTTTTTTTTTTTAATTATGAGGTATGAGAAACGTACAATAATCTTATTACATCCGAGTTTGATCTAGAAACATACAAGAACAGAAGTACAATCGGATGCTAAAAGATGAGTTGGGAAAATAAAAAAGGAAATAAAGAGGAAAACAGAAGTTTTGGAAAAAGGAAATAGTGGATAACCTTATTCTTCGCTGATCACATACTTTTATGATTGTCGAGGAAAAAAGAGAAAATAAAATTAACAATAATGTACAAGAAAATGATACTGACGCGAACAAAATTCGAACCCTTGATTTGGGAAAGGGCCATTGCTTCCTTTCTTTCTTTGTATCATTGAAATTTTAATTTGTATAATAAATAAAGAAAACCAGGCGGACCAATCAGAATGACACGTGGCGAATTCTGGTACACGTCCAGATCTTTTCTCTCTTTGGTACAATAGAGTAAAGAAGAGGAATTTGGAGAGTACAGGTGGCGAGTACCCATCACTTTCTCTACTTTCACAAACGGCCATCCTTTTAGCTTGAACTTTCACCTTCTCTTTTGGCCTAGATTTTCCGAATTCTTTATCATGCCTATCGTCCAACACATTAGTATAGCAATTCGACCGGAGATCTCTATTGATACTAATGAGATTGTCTGAGGATGAAAAACCACTTTATATCAACAGATTTTGATCCTACAAAGGTTTATGATCTTTTCGAGATCTGCGAGAGTCGGTCGCATGGCCCATTCACGTGCTGCAAACATAATATTTCGCAACTTTGTCTTTGTGACCGCATGTTTATCACTAGAGCTTTGCATCTTTTGTCTTACGGAAAGAGGGCAGTAAGTGTCCCAAGCAATCTTTCGGTGTCTCTGCATCCGTAATGCAATACGGTAACCGATCGTCAAATCGTTACTGCTAACACATACACAGCTTTGCCAGCTTTCCCCTTTCACTTTTTGGAGCTTACCATCATCTGAATATTGTCCAATATGTATTATCCCAAGCATATATAGCTTGATGGGAACGCTTGTAAGTTGTGATTATTAACCTTAAGTAGCGACTCAAGATTATCACGTTTAAATATGAGAATCACAATTATAAAGTAGAGGAATTTACGTATCTTGTTTCGGATCCATTGTTCTTAATGTGGAACTACGATGAACCGATGCTCAAGAGTTTCTCCTCTACAACCCCTAAATCACTGGCATCAGTGAGATTGCCCCTCACGTATCGCGTTCTGTGTAGCGACCCGCCCCGGAACGGGCTCAGGCCCTACCAACCTTCCCCGATACCGGGACATGCCGCCATGTCCTTACTTGAGATACCTAACAGAGCCTGTAATGTCCCTGAGCGCTACCTTCGACTAGCATGCTCTGTTTTAATCTCTTATTATGCATATATTATACTCGGCGCATGCGGAAGACTTAAATACAAAACATGCCATCATACAAGTGCATACAAGAAGAATGCAGGTATGACGCCTATAGGTATGGCCTCAATAGGTTCTCTAACCTGCAGTAGACACAAATAGTAAGATCATTCGACAAATTGGTAAAATACTTTACTTTTATATACTCATAATGCAGTTTCTTACATTTTCCATTTACAAAAAGAAAACGACAACAACTGGGAGACATAATCAAAAGTAACTGACTCCCATCTCAAGATCCACCATTGGCGTGCTCCATCGACGCCATCATCTACCACCACATGGCCATTATCAAAAAGGGACTACCATGGATTCACTTATCAACCAAAGTCCTACCTATCCAAAACATCTACTCTCTCTATCCACGTCCTCTACTGCGGACCCCCACTGCTACCTGCACTGCTGGTACTACCACCTGCGCCAAATCTGGTCTGGGAGAGCGGCCCTATCCAATGGCCTAGTCCTCTCATATAGACAGCAGTGAAACAATACGCAACTCGACCAACTAGTGGCCCTGCATCTACATACACCGTCATACGTATGATCCGGTATAACATGTGGTTCCTAGAATGAACCTCTGTGTACTCCTCAAGTGAACGAGTCATGCGAATTGGCTCGCCATAAAAACATTGCACAACGGGAATAGAATGGTCTGACATCATGCCGCACAATTAACATATCATCAACATATAATAAAAGAATCATAAAATCACTGTCATTGAACTTCTTGATGAACACGCAATGATCTCCCGTCGTCTTCTTGTATTTATTCCTCTCCATGATTGAGTCAAGCTTCTTGTACCATTGCCTTGGAGCTTGTTTGAGCCCATAGAGACTTTTCTTCAACCCGTATATAAGATTTTCCTTCCCTTTGGTCACAAAACCTTCGGGCTGCTCCATAAATATCTCCTCATCAAGATCACCATGTAGGAATGTCGTTTTCACGTCGAGTTGCTCGACCTCCAAGTTCAAGGTTGCTGCCAAACCAAGAACTACTCGAATGGATGACATCTTTACAACATGAGAGAAAATCTCCTCATAATTAACTCCCTTCTGCTGATCGAAGCCCTTCACCGCCAATCTTGCTTTGTAACGGGCTTTGGGGCTATTTTCTTCGGACTTCAACCAGAGCACCCATTTGTTCTTAAGTGCTTTTCGGCCCTTTGGTAGCTTTACCAAATCATAAGTGTGATTATCATGCAATGATTGCATCTCTTCTTGCATTGCTTTCATCCATTCCTTCTTGTGGGTATTAATTTCTACTTCTTGGAAATTCTCGGGTTCTCCCCCATCAATGAGAAACATATATTCATCTGGAGAGTATTTTTTGCTAGGTTGCCTTTCTCTCATTGATCTCCTTGGTTGCTCTTGAGGAATATCATCAATTGTTTCCTCCTTAACCTCAGTATCAACTTTTGCTTCTCCTTCTTCTTGAGCTTCCGCTCCACCATCTTCATTATCAGTCTCGACCTCAACTCCTTCGAGAGCCTCATCGTTGGATGTTGTCTCGATTTATGCTTGCTCAGCCAAGTCATTCTCAACCTCTTCTTGTGCTCCCCCATGAACAGAATTTTTTTATAAGTCTGAGGGCTCCAAGTCAACTAGCTCTTCCTCCACACTTTGAGGTTCTTCGTGCTTCTTGAGGTCTTTAATAGTTTGATCCTCAAAGAACACCACATCTCGGCTTCGAAACACCTTCTTACTTTCGGGATCCCACAATCTATAGCCAAAATTCTTGTGAGCATATCCCAAGAATATGCACTCCTTAGCCTTTCCATCTAGCTTGGCTCGTTCATCTCTCGGTATGTGTGTGAATGCTGTGCAACCAAACACTTTCAAGTGACTGTAAGATAAATTCTTACCATTCCATACACTTTGTGGAGTCTCGCCTTTGAGTGGAATCGAAGGTGACAGATTTATCAAATCCACCGCCGTCCTCATTGCCTCCCCCCAAAAAGAGTTTGGTAACTTCGCATGGGAGAGCATACACTTTATCCTCTCACATATTGTTCGATTCATTCTCTCGGCAACACCGTTGTGTTGTGGTGTCTTAGGCACTATTTTCTCGAGACTTATGCCATGAACTCTGTAGTAATTCTCAAATGGCCCTCGAGACTTATGCCATGAACTCTGTAGTAATTCTCGAGACTTATGCCATGAACTATGTAGTCAACCTTCACACACTTCAATTTTTTGCCGGTCTCCCTTTCTAGTTTCACATGCAAGTCCTTGAAGGTGTCAAGAACTTGATCCTTCATCTTCCATGTAATAGCCCACACCTTTCTAGAAAAATCATATATAAAGGCAACATAATAGGAAGCACCACCATCAGTTCTCGAAGTCATAGCACAAACATCAGTATGTAACAAATCAAGTCGATTTGTCTTTTTCAATGGCGGAGTAGATTTAAAGGCAACTCTATTATTTTTTCCTACAATGCAGTCTTCACAGGGGTTTATAGAGGTACCTTTTATTTTCGGGAGTAACTTCTTGGATGCGAGAGCCTTGATTCCATTCTCACCCATATGTCCAAGCCTTTTGTGCCAAAGCTCAGTAGATATCTCTCTCACTGCATTAACATCTCCGCCGCATAACTTCACTTGTATGGTATAGAGTGATTTATCTTTTACTCCTCTTGCTACCACCAAGCTGCCCTTTGTTAACCTCCACTTCCCCTCGCCGAAGTGACTCACATAACGATCATCATCTAGCTTTCCTGTGGAAATCAGGCGAAGACGAATATCAGGGACATGTCTTACCTCTTTCAAGATCAGCTTGCATCCATTGTTGGTCTCGATCTCAACACTTCCTACGCCAACAACCTTCAATGAGCCATCATTACCCATCCTCAAGAGACCGAAGTCTCCAGCTGTATAAGAAGAGAAAAACTCTCTCTTGGGGACTACGTAAAAGGAGGTTCCAGAATCAATTAGTCAAGTGGTGTCCTGGCATGTTAAGTTGATGCTCTCATCAGTGCAGACAATCATCGTGTCTTCATAAACTGTAGTGACATTTGCAGCCGATGCTTCAACTTGCTTCTTGGCTACCTTCAATTGGCAATCTCTAATGAGATGCCCGGTTTTTCCACAATGAAAGCTAACTCTCTTCTGAACCCTTGGCCTTGAGGTTGAATGACCTTTAGGTCCATGGCTTTTGCTCCTCCCACGATCTACTTTCTTCTCTTGTTCATTGATAACAAGAGTTCTTTTACCATGGTTGTAGTACCCCTCATCTTTGTGCCTTTGCTCTTCGCTCAGCAATCTGTTCTTCACTAACTCCACGGTCAATGCTCCATCAGGCATGGAATTGTGAATCGATACAACTAAGGTGTCCCAGCTTTTTGGTAGAGAACCTATCAGGAAGTGTGCATGCAATTTCGGAAAAATCATCTTCTCCATTGCATTGATTTGATTCACCGAACCTTCCATAGTGCCTATATGTTCAGAGACACTTGTTCCATTTTTGTACTCCATATGCGAAACCTTGTTTATCAAGCTTATTATGTTTTGAGATGTATTCCTCGCGTATGTCTGCTCCAGATTTCTCCACAAATCATAAGCGTTGTCTTCTTGGGTGAAGTTTTCAAAGATGCTTTGATCAAGCCACTTTCTGATGGTAGCAACATATCTTCTGTTGAGGATGGTCCACTTGTCCTCGTCCTCTTCCTCTTCTTCTTCTTCTTCTTCTTCTTCTTCTCCGGCTTTTGCTGATTTAGAGGCTGGTACCGGAGTCTTTACCATGCTCTTTGGAGGCACTCTTGTCTTGATTGGCCTTTGCAAGCCCTTGATGTAGAGATGATCCTCCATCTTGCACCTCCATTGTGACATCCCGAATTTTCCCACATTGAAAATAATCAAAAAATAAGGTAAATTCTCTCGGCCTGTTCTTTAAAGACACTTTTAGAGGAAGCTACTAAGAAGTCTTCCTAGAAATTCGTATTAGAAAATATGATACGAAGAAATAATTCTTGAATTAATTAGAATATGAAAGTCAATGCTAAGTCAACTACAAATCAACTTTCTAATGGATAAGATTAATGTCGCTTTCGAATAATTAATGATAGGATAAGAAGAATGTCATTTTCATAGCTTAAGAATAAGATAAGATCAATGTCGTTTTCATTAACATAAATGAGTTCACATTAGAAAGTCAAGGAATTATAAATGAATTCACATTAGCAAAATCAAGAATAAGATAAGATCAATGTCGTTTTCATTAACATAAATGAGTTCACATTAGAAAGTCAATGAATTATAAATGAATTCACATTAGCAAAGTCAAGAATAAGATAAGATCAATGTCGTTTTCATTAACATAAATGAGTTCACATTAGAAAGTCAATGAATTATAAATGAATTCACATTAGCAAAGTCAAGAATAGGATAAGATCAATGTCGTTTTCATTAACATAAATGAGTTCACGTTAGAAAGTCAAGGAATTATAAATGAATTCAAATTAGCAAAGTCAAGAAAAAGATAAGATCATTGTCATTTTCATTAACATAAATGAGTTCACGTTAGAAAGTCAAGGAATTATAAATGAATTCAAATTAGCAAAGTCAAGAAAAAGATAAGATCATTGTCATTTTCATTAACATAAAAGAGTTCACATTAGAAAGTCATAGAATATAAATGAATTCACATTAGCAAAGTCAGGATACTATAAATGCATTCACATTTATAGAAGAACTTAATAAGATAAGCTTCATTTATAACCATATAAATGGACCAATCAGATGAGGATACATATCCAACCTATAGATAATTATTATACCTAGAATGATAGCCTAAATAAGTATCAAAAATTAGAAATTAGAAATTATTAATGCAACAAAAGGTGAATAAAAGCGACGGACCGAAGGCAAGGAATGCCTAGCCAGCGACGGCACGACGACGCTCAGCCGGCTCGCGCTTGGCCAGTGCAACACCGAATCGTGGTGCGCTGGCCAATCTGCCGGAGCGAGGCTAATTTGCCCGGACCTCGCCACCATCGAGGGCGGCATGGGCTGGACGGCGCCCGCCACGGCGGGTGCTGCTGGTCACCGCCCCTCGCTGGGGGTCGGTCGATCCCGATTTCGTCCTCCACAATTAACTAATCAATGAGTGTAAACTTCAAGAGTTAAGATTAGTCTAACGGTGATTACCATGGTTTAACTAGTAAATTAACAGGTAATGATTACCATTAAGATAGTTAACTTTCTTGACACTTGGGCCAATGGAAGAAAGCTAAATAGCTACTCTAAGGTAGGTTGATATCATTAATCAATAGACTTTCTAAGTGGCCCAATAGAATGAGGAAACATGTAGAGCATCAATTACATCTTGACCAAGACTATAAACTTTATGAGACATAATGAATGAATGATTGACTAAGGCTTTGGAGCTTTCCAAAAGGGGATGGTCCCCCCCATCTTGAAACTCACGTGAACATCATCTAGTATAGTAATGGATAAGTCTTGACTAAGACGAAGACCTTGTGTAGAGTAATGAAGAAGAAATTGACCAAGGCTTTGGAGCTTTCCTCATTATAAAAGGGGATGATCCCCTCATCTTGAAACTCACGTGAACATCCTAATCATCCTTCCTCTTGTCTTTCCTTTTCCAACTGACACTTCCCCTTTTCCCCTCACTCACGCCACCCTTCCTTCTCCGCCTCACCACCACCATCACGACGCCATGCCGCCGTCATGTCCGATGCCGCCTCACGTCCGCCGCCATTTTTCGTAATCTTAGTTCGGGTTTCGTTAATCATAGTAAAGTACGGCAATCCGGTAAAAGGTAAATGGGAGTTCTAGTTCTAACGTAGTAATATTTGTTTATTACTTGATTTAGTGTTGCATTTACGAGTGCTTATGCATGTTCATGAATATCATGGTACTAATGCCAAGTTATCTCGGTTAAATTGTGAGGGGGAAGTCGAGGACGCCAAGCAAGGATCAATCAATGCCAAAGGAAAGTCATTGAAGCAAATTGGGCCGGAATCCAACCAGACTCGGGTCTGGTCGGGACTGGGACCGCTGGTCTGGACCGGGATCAGTCCCTCGGGTCTGATTTGGGTCCCAACCGAATCGATTTCGGGCAGACCAGAAAAGGTTCGGCCTTGCTGGGTACGAACCGGCACTGGTCTGGATCAATTCCAGACCAGACCAGACCAGAACCGGTTCGGCCCTGCTGGGCAAAAATCGGACTTGGTTTGGCTCGGCTAGGGACGGTCTGGTCGGCTGGTTCGGTCCTGAGCCCCGTCGGGTTGATCAATCGGGTCAAAAAAGGCTCACACGATCCTTTGTCCTCTATTCGCTCCGTCGTTTGAATCCTGCATGTTTGGCGACAAGAAAAGATAATAAACGGATCATGCATGTGCAAGTATGTGATTGCTAATTAAAAGATGATTTCTGCCACCGTTAGCGAGAAAAGCGACGGTGTAGGGGCTTGAGGTAATGGCGTATTATCTGACCGTTGCTCGCGACAACGGTCAGGTAGTGAGAAAAGCAACGATAGCGTAGATGTCATTTACCTAATGATATGATATGTTTCTGCCGTCATTCACATGCAGTGGCAACATTGCCCGGTACCGGAAGTCCCAATGTATGGCTCAGGAAAAGAAAGCCCAAAAGTGAAAAGAAAGAATATCCGATGCATACACGTGCATGTGTGAATTGGCATGATTGATGATGCATGGCATCTTTTCGATAATGGATCACAAGATAGCTTCGTTTAAAATGCATTTGCACCATCGAGTTGAGTACTAGGCTGATATTCCTGTTTTAGGCCTAGCAATTTCATTTACTGGGCTGTTCGCTCATCCCTTTATTTTTTAGGAAAGAGAGATAGAGTTTCACCGAATCTGCTGTTCGGTTTCCCAACCCGCGCAGTTCACCTCAAGCAGACAGTAATTGATGTCGACTTTGGCACGGAGTACGTTAAGATCACGTCAACTGTATGGATCAATGTCAGACTAGTCCATCAGATCCCCGTGCAGTTTGTATCGTGGAATGAGAAGATGGATGGTGGTATGCTTAGAGTTCCATTGCGCAACTTCAATGGTCCGTCGGGTTTCCAAGGCAAAGCAAGGCCTTGAGATGAGCCTGCCTTGAGAAGGAAGGGAAGCTCTATCGGGTATTAGTAGTAAAACCTGACAGACTAGCAGTTATTAGCAAATGACGGATAACCTTCCATGGTTTTTTATTATACATAGTTGGGAAGGGTAAGAAGTGTGGGAATTTACGAGGTAACTGGCATGTATACTTCCCTAGATTTTGATTGTATTTAAGGATGGGGAAGTTAGAGTATTTTATGTAATATTTGAGATGCCCATATATAAGATTATGTATGTAGAAGTCTTGGAAGCTGCTATGTCCGCTAATTAGATTGACTATGATCGTCCTCCGAGATCAAGAACAAAGGTTGGCAGAAAATAAGAACATAATAGGAAATGAGGATAAACCGTCCTGCCATTAAGCGTCCTTAGCAAACAATAAAAGAAGGTCGATAGGGAATAATAAAACAGAAAAAAATAAGAATAGAACAATTAATAACAAGGCAAAGGTCCTGGGTCGTTACATCCATATTTCATAATTCGTAGCCGTGAGCTTGATCATGTTGTCCTTATCATCTGACATCTTTTACAACCTTGCTCTGATACCACTTTGTTGTAAATTAAGTCGGATCGCAATCGATCGCAGTGGAATTCTAACTGTCAAATTCGCCCAATATGAGGCCGTATTTTCTCTTACAAGAAAAAACGTAAATAACACAGCAAAAATATAAAAGAAGACAAGAAGAGCGATACACCAGAAGTTTTTACGCGGAAAAACTCAATGCACGAAAAAACCACGGGACGCTGGTCCAGGAACTGCTCCACTATAATCAAATGTTTACAATTGACACTAATGGTGTCTCTCTCACAATAAATCCTCATAATTATCACAAAACACACCCTCACTTGACAAACTCTCAAGATCTCTCGTGTTTGCTCATTGTTGAGAACTTTTTTGATCTCTCTAGAGTAATTTTCTGGTGCACACTAAAAATCCTCCACTCAATCACTCTGTTTATAGTGGTATATCTCCATCTAAATTAGAATCTTCCCTAACTGATTTTGCAATCGCCTCTTGATTGGAAATCTCCTTGATTGATTGGAATTCCTCTAATTTGGATAATCACAAGAATTGATTAGCAATCAATAGGTATTCTTGATGAGCAATCATCGGGATCTTTCAAATCAAATCCCGAACATGTTGGGCTGCTCCCAACAAAAACAAACCCACCTGTATGATTCTGCCTCATCCGAAAAACTTCAGGATTTATATAAAGGCGCTTTGCACCTACACTGATGCCCATGACTGTTACTGCATATTGGGTCACATTAGGAATTAGTGTTGTCGTCCGGATCAGTGCCCCATGAGGTCCACCGATTGATGCATCGTCCCCAAACTGGAGTAACGTGTAGGTCTTAAGCTGGGAGTATATTGAAGGCAAGCAATAGGACAAACGTCCTTTAGTCTCATTGCCATACTGTGAAAAGACGGACCGCGGCCCCAATCCCAATCCGAACACTCCAGATATGGAATTATTTTGTCCCCTCTTGGCCCATCCAAAATTATAGTTGTCTAGGCCACAACAGAAAACGGTGTTAGGGAATTCTTTGAGAGATCTAGTACCGTCCAGAAAGCCAACAGTGTCTAACCCGACCTGCCCCTTGCTATAGCAATTGAAACATCCATTTGAGAAGCCCCTAGCGTTGTACATGCAACTGCCATTTAATATTACCCTAGACGAACAAAGGGGATCATTATGAGCTAAGGGCCGATATGTTCGTGATTTACTTCTGTCGAAGTTACCTTGGCTTGTGGAGAAGCAGTTGGTGCATCCTTCACATTGCGTCCAAGTATCATCACTAGCCGTACTTATTACTAGGGAGATAGGGAATCGAGGAGTGCCAACTGTCATGGTGGTTATGTAATAACTAGAAGGATGCATACCGACTCTAGGTTGTAGTGTATTGGGGCCATGCTCTGTCGACACTTTTCGACCCCCGGAACTCAAAGAAGCTGCAAATTCGAGTTGGAGCACACAAGTTTGAGATATGTCGAAGATTCTATAGTATCTTTCTTCTTGGGTGAGGTTCTTAGGAAAGAGTGTTGTGTCAAATCGATCTATTGGGATGAGCTTGATGTTGAAGCCGGTGGATCCAAAGGGTCTAATGGAAATGAGACAACAAATGAGGAAGATCGCTGATGTGAGATTGGATATTGTCATTGTTTGGTAATTTGTGTGTGTTCTTCACATGGGTTCAAGTAGAACATCCGACGCTGTTAGTTCTCACTCTAAATTATATGATGAGAATAATTTGAATGCAACGGATCAATTAATGGTAAGATCTTGTAGTTCCATCGTTAATACACTAAGAGTTAAGGACATTTACATTTATGATCTGCCTTTAAATGCGTGATATCCTCTTTCAAAGTCAACTCATCTTAAGGAGGTTCCACATTGTTCTCCCTTTTAATGCATGATATCTACATTTAATGCTCGATATCCCTTTTTAATGAATACTTGTGGATTTGGCACTTTTTTTTGTCAAGGTGAATTTGGCACTTTATGTGTAGCGTCCGTAATGTAGAGATATAAAAACTTAGTCCATGTATACGATGTAGAAGTATTAGTGATCCTCTTAGAAAGCTAACGTCATACACTGAGAATCAAAACACCTAATGCAAGGGGCTTCTACTCTTTTAGGATTAATACTACAAAATAAAAATAAAAATCTCAAACCGGAACAATTGTGCTACAATTATCCCAAACCAACCATTTTTTTGTCTCACAAAAAATCCCAAACGGGGATACCCGAGACAAATTTACCAAAACCTTGAGATAAAATTACGGATTTTAGTAGATTTTCTAATCTCAGTTTATTTTCTTCAGATATGGCTTCCCTAGACTGCATTGTTTAGGAGATATGTATATGTCAAATTTTCAAATCGGATGCACGTCACATGACGATCAGCTAAACTGTTTGCCACGTGTGTTTCCACATCAACAATTTAACGGTTTGTTGGACAAAAGCTAACACATGTGAGATCTGTTACAGGTGTACCAACTTGATTTGTTTTTTTTTTCTCATGAAAGTTAATTTGTAGTAAATGTGACACATGTGTACCGACTTGGGATTTTTCGTGATAAGAAAATTGATTTGGGCTCCTCCTAAGTTGATCCCAGTCCGGTTGGCTCTAGTAGAATGATCCGTGGCCGTATGGCTCTCATACCACACTTATTGGGCATTTCGCAGTTATACCAACCACATGGTAAGATCTGGTATAACATTCAAATTTAATGTCTGTCTCACAAAACTGTTACACCGGTAGAGGTGAAAAAAACAGAAAACCTCCCAGATTTATTCTCTGGTGGTGCAGCTTGCGAACACAATGTCAGTCGTCGCAAATCTAAAACGACTTCGTTTTGGTCCATTTTTTCCTTACCGAAACTTTAGTTCAGTTAGATTAAAGAAAATTAGGCTGAATTAAATAAAAAAGAACACAAAATTAGGTTCTTCCTGCCGCGGCCACTGGCAAGGGCTTGGCCCTCCCTCCTGCCAAGCCATTTTTTTTCAATTAGCTTTTTTATTTTTTTAATCTAATTAAGTTTGTATTTTTATTTTTTCATATTTTATTTGAACTTTTAGCTTTTTTAATGCTGACTGGACTCTGGTGAGCCATGTCGGCTTAAGATATTAACAAAAAAAAATGGCCACGTCTAATTTTCGGGAAAACAGGTTGGAGTTAGCACTAAAAAGATTGTTCCTTTCGAAATTTTTTGCACTAAAGTGAGATCCGTATACAACTTTAGACACTTCTAGTGTCCTTCTCCCCTTTTCTCTTAGTTGGATAGTACATTGAATGAGAAAGTTGGGAGAAGTTTTGGCTCTAATGAAATTGCTTCTGCTTTCCCGAAGTTGCACCGACACTCTCCGGAAGCCTCCATGTCGTGTCCAATACTCTCCGACATTCTCCGACATGCAATCGACACATGGTCAGGGCTCCAGACACACCAGTGACACACGGGTCCAGCATCTCGACACGCCATTTAGACACACACTGGTCAATTTTAAGCATTTTCAATATGTTAGGGGTCAAAATGTAAATTTATCAAAAATATATATACTTAAGTCATATATCCAGCCACCCCAATATTAATATACCCAGCCAGCCAAAAAAACACCTAATCGTGAATCCCTAACAGAAGAAGAAGAAGAAGAAACTCATCGAAAAATTTATCTTGTATATATAAAATCATATATTTAATATAAAACGTGCTTCAACGTGTCAGAATTCTCTATTTTTTAAGAAATGACGCGTCGGCATGTCATGTCGTGTCGCGTGTCGTGTCGGTGCTACATAGGGTAAAGATGATCACTTTTTCTCAATGTTGCCCTGGTCTTTTTTATTGTTCATACCCATAGTAAAAGCTCTGCGGCTTCTTATGTAGGTTCTAAGAGAAACGCTGGTGACTGATAAAACACCAAAAACCATTAGCACCTGTGACCCTGACTAGTTCTCAAAGGTAGAGTTGGTAAGTTGGTATATGACATAAAGCATTCTCCCTTTAAGAAACAAAGAACTGCTTTGATGTAATTAAATCATATGAATATTTCTATAACTTCCTTAGATCTGTATGAACAGGAGATCTTCCATAAATATTGAAATGGTATATGGCATAAATCAACTTGATATTTGCTTTGTCATAGGTTTGAATCTATTGATAATTTGTTGTCTTTCATGGAAGTGAGACCTGCTAAAGGAAAAGGCACCAGGATTCCGCAATCACTTCGTGCCGCTGTCCGTGTGCTATCTTGCACCTCTCTTGAAGGTCTGTGAATCATATTTTCCTCCTTGCACATAGTTCTGTAGTCTTCGGAACCAACTTTACTCTGAACCAGACACCTGCTTTAGTGAATGTACTCTGATAGGTTGATTTGCGGAGCTGAATGACATGGAGGAGGAAGCCACCCAAAATGATGGCCGGCTATGGCCAACGTCCTTTGAAGAATGTCAACAGGGAGATACAAGCACATCAGTTGTTGCTATCACATATCACTAGACTGATTGACCAATACAATGCATCTGCGAAGGTATTGTCCTTGTTAGGTGCGATAAGCTCATGGCTCGCCGAAGGTCCAGTCAGCAATATAAAAAAAAGGTAAAAAGTTCAAAATAAAATATTAAAAAATAAAGAATACAAACTTAAATAGATTTTAAAAAAAGCTAATAATTTAAATATTAAAAAAAAGGGTTAGCCAGAGGGAGGGCCAACCCCTTGCCGGTGCCTTCATCGCTTACAAACCGTCGCCTTTTTCATCTCTCGCCACTGTCCCTAGCCGCAAAGGCGGACATGACGGGGAAAGGCAATTCAGCAATGGCCAATTGTGCCAAATGAGCTCTGGCTTTTATGGTTACATTTTGAGAATGTCTTTCTGTAAATTCGATTAGACTTGGAGATGCAAAGACATCGACGGGTCGGGGACACTAGCTGGCTTAGTCCAAACAAAATAGTTCCCGTGTATAACTAGCATAACAAGTAATCTTGGCAACACCAGAAGTCATCGTTCACTACAAAAAAACAAGGTTTTAGCCACGGAAAATTAGCGATGAAATAAAATTCGTCGCTAATTTGCGACGAAAATAGCGATGAAACACGATTCGTCGCTAATTTGCGACGAAACTTATTTGTTGCAAAGTTATTTGTCGCTAATTAGCGACAACAAATTATTCGTTGCAAAATTAGCTACGACAATTAGCGACGACAATCGGCATTGTCGCTAATTGACGACGAAAAATGTTTGTTGCAAATAATTCGTCGCTCATTTGCGACGAAAAATAGCAATGAAAAATAATTCGTCGTTAATTTGCGACAAAATTAGCGATGAAAAAGGATTCGTCGCTAATATGAGACGAAAATTGTTCGCCGAAAGATATTTGTCGCTAAAGTCGTCGCTAATTAGCGACAAAACATTATTCGTCGCAAAATTAGTGTTGACAATCACTATTGTCGCTAATTGGCGACGAAAAATGTTCGTCGCAAATTAATTCGTAGCTAAATTAGTCGCTAATTAGTGACAAAAATATTTTGTTGCAAAATTAGCAACGACGACTATAGTCGTCGCTAATTTGTGACGGACGAAGTTCGTCGCAAAATTATTCGCCCCTAATTTCGTCGCAAAATTAATTTTCATAAACTAATTGTTCATCGCTAATTTTTTCGCTAATTAGCCACAAAAAATATTCATCGCAAAATTAGCGACGAAAAATGCTTTCGTGGCTAATTGGCGAGGAAAAGTGTTCGTCGCAAATCCGTTCGTTGCTAAGTGCGTCGCTAATTAGCGAAAAAACTATATTCGTCGCTAATTCCGTCGCTAAATTTCGTCGCTAAAATCCCACCGACAGTTTTTCGTCGCTAATTTTGTCGCTAAATTATTCGTTGCTAATGTCGTCACTAATTTTGTCGCTAATTAGCGACAAACTATATTCGTCGCTAAAATCCCACCGACAGTTTTTCGTCGCTAATTTCGTCGCTAAATTATTTGTTGCTAATGTCGTCGCTAATTTCGTTACTAATTAGCGACAAACTATATTCGTCGCTAAAATATCACTGACAGTTTTTCGTCGCTAATTTCGTCGCTAATGCCCTACGACACTTTTTCGTGGCTTAGTAAAATTTCGCTCTTTAAAATCCCATTGCCTTCTCTCTCTCCCACTCTTCTGTTTAGCCCGCTCTCTTCTCTATTTTGTCTTCTGTCTTCTCTATTCTTATTTGTGTCTTATGGTAATGATAGAATAAATTGTTGTTTATTTCACCATTTTCTTCTATCAATTCCCATAAGCTTCATGTATCTTAAGTAATTTTTCTTTTTTTTTTAGATACGTGTCCATTTGAAGGTCTCGCAATCCAAGTGAACGTTGCAATTCTCATCAAATTGATCACTTTCTACTACAAATATTTCAGTCAAATACTTGGGTAAGTCTTCTTGACATGGTAATTTTTTCATTTTTTTCAAGTTCAAAGTAATTGTTTCGTCTCAGACATAATTTTAATTTTTAGAATTTTATGATTTTAATTAAGAATATGAAACAGTAGATATGATATTTTTAATATTTTATCCGAGAAATATTTAATTTCTATACAGAGACAATGCAAAGAGACAAGGCTTGGATGTATAATATGAACTTACCTGGACGTCGAGGATTAACCGATGAGTTTCGTACTGGGTTGGAACAGTTTTTGGACTTTGCTAGTAGTAAATTTGAGTTCATGGATGGAAATAAGTTAAGGTGTCCGTGTAAAAAGTGCAATAATGGTAAATTTCATGCGTGTGATAAAGTTAGAGAACATCTTTGTAGATTTGGGTTTATTCCGAACTACTATAATTGGACTTGCCATGGTGAACCATTTATATATGATGAAGAATATCGAAGAAGTGACCAATTTTCAGTTAGGGAAGAATGTGGCTATTATAACCAATTGAACCCATACCAGAGGATGGTGATTGATGCAGCTGGTCAGAATTTTGTTTTAGAATCGAACCACACAAGTACTAGTTTCGCTCCTACACTTGAACAAGTGGGTACTAGCTATGCATCACAATTGGAAGAGGTAGGAGTCACAGGTTTTGATGAGAATGTGTATAGTGAAACTTTTCAATCTAATCAGTTCTGGGAAGTGTTGAAAATAGCAGATGAACCTTTGTGGGCAGGTTGTGACAACCACGCTAAGTTATCAGTGACAACAAGACTGTTAAATATCAAGGCAGAGCATAATGTGTCTGAGAATTGCTTCAACTCTTTTGTTGAAGTAATGCGGGAAGCAATGCCTCGTGATAACATCATGCCAAGTGATTTTTACGATATGAAGAAGCTAATGGATAACTTAGGTCTTCCAGTTGTAAGGATTGATGTATGTAGTAGAGGTTGTATGTTATATTGGGGGGGTGATGAAAATGCAGAATCTTGCAAATTCTGTGGCCAACCTAGGTACAAGATTAGCAGGAGGTAGGGTCGTAATCAGAAGCGTAGACCATGCAAGCAAATGTTTTATCTGCCCTTAATCCCCAGATTGCAAAGGCTTTATGCGTCTCAAGCCACTGCTGAACATATGACTTGGCATGCAAATCATGAAACAGAAGAGGGTTTGATGTGTCATCCTTCAGATGCAGAGGCATCGAAACATCTTGAAAGAACATACCCTGAGTTTGCGATGAAGCCTTGAAACATCAGGTTAGGTCTCTGTGTTGATGGATTTGCCCCATTTGGGAAATCAGGAAAATGTTATTCATGTTGGCCAGTTATCTTAACTCCATACAATCTTCCACCTAGTATGTGCATGAAGACACCTTATATGTTTTTGACATTGATCGTGCCTAGCCCGCAAAATCTGAAAAAGTTGATAGATGTTTATATGCAACCATTGATTGCAGAGTTACGACATCTATGGGACGAAGGTGTTCTTACGTATGACGTTTCTATTGATCAAACATTTGTAATGAAGGCTGCTCTTCTTTGGACGATAAATGACTTTCTAGCTTATGGAATGTTATCTGGATGGAGTACAGCTGGGTTCTTAGGATGTCCGATATGTGTGGAGAGATCAAAGTCATTCAGATTAAAACATGGTAAGAAGGCGAGCTATTTTGACTGTCACAGACAATTTTTGCCAATAAATCATACATTCAGAAGGAATAAAAGAGAGTTCATCAAGAATAGGATTTAAAGAACACCTCCACCATTGAGGTTGACCGGTGATCAAATTTGGGAGCGAGTGCATGACTTTCTGACTGTTGTTGAAAACCCTCATGGCACAACTATTGCGTACGGAAGCACACATAAGTGGACTAAACGCAGTATATTTTGGGATCTACCATATTGGAAGACCCATCTTATTCATCATAATCTTGACGTCATGCACATAGAAAAGAATGTTTTTGACAATGTCATAAATACTGTGATGGATGTCACTGGAAAAACAAAAGACAACTTGAATGCAAGAAAAGATATGAGACATATTTGTGATCGGCCAACACTAGATGTGGACGCAAGCAGTAGGGGACCAAAACCAAAAGCAGTTTATACATTGGAGAAGGAGCAGAGACGAGTTGTTTGTCAATGGTTGAAATCTGTGCGATTTCCTAATGGACATGCTTCGAACCTTGGGAGATGTGTTGATTTGAATGAATGCAAGTTGACAGGTTTAAAGAGCCATGATTGTCACATATTTATGGAAAGACTAATTCCAATAGCTTTCAAGGAACTTCTACCAAACTTTGTATGGGGCGCTATTACAGAGTTAAGTAATTTCCTTCATGATATTTGCTCAACAGTGTTAAAAGCATCACACATGGAGAAACTAGAGAGAGATATTCCAATCATTCTTTGCAACTTAGAAAGGATATTTCCTCCATCGTTTTTTGATTCAATGGAGCATCTCTTAGTTCATTTGCCTTATGAGGCCAAAGTTGCAGGTCCCGTTCAATTTCGATGGATGTATCCATTTGAGAGGTAAAATATTTTTTTTAATAAATTTGAAATTACTTTATTATATATTATGTTCTGATAAACTTCTTTCTATTGCAACTAGGTTCTTATATCATTTGAAGAAAAAAGTGAAGAATAAGGCATGTGTTGAAGCTTCAATTTATAATGCATATATTGTGGAAGAAGTGGCAACATTTGCATCATACTATTTTGAGCCGCACGTGCAGTGCAAGAGGCAAAGAGCAGGAAGAAATGATGAGGGCCCCATTGATCCCAATTGCAAATCATTCTCTATTTTTCAATTATCTTGGTCGACCAAGCGGAGCATGTAAGTTTCGTTATTTAACAGAAGAAGAATGGCGGGCAGCCCATACATATATTTTACTGAACTGTCCAGAAGTGGAGCCATACTTTGAGTAAGTGTGCTTTTGCAAATATATTTATTGTGTGTCAAACATTTGCTAATATATATGGCATTTGTTAATTGGATTTTTCAAACTTCAATGTATGGACTACCACCAAATGAGTTTGATCGTTTGTGCGATGAAGAATTTGCAGCATGGTACAAAACATATGTAAGTTTCCTGTGGACGAAAAAGCAAGTTATTAATATTTTATACATCACTAATTAAAAAATATATTATTGACTTTGAGTGTGACTTTAGGTTCACAGTAATCATGATCAAGTTGAAGAGCAAGGATTGCTATATCATCTGTCATGGGGTCCACAATCAAGGGTACGAACTTGGCCAGCATATTTCATAAACGGGTATAATTTTCACACTCGAGAATATAGAATGGGAAAAGCCACAATGAATAGTGGTGTGTGTGTTCGGTCATCCAATGGTGGGAGTGCAAAAGATGATTTTTATGGCTTATTGGATGAAATCATAGAGATAGAGTACCCTAGACCATTAATGCGGGTTGTGTTATTTAAGTGCATGTGGTTCGACCCCGCTAAAGAAATGAAGGTGCATACGAAGTTTAATTTGGTTGAAGTAAATCACAAGAAAAGGTATATGAAATATGAACCATTTGTCTTGGCACAACAAGCAATTCAAGTATATTATGCATCATATCCTAGTTTGAAACGTGACAAAGCTGATTGGTGGGCTGTATGTAAAACCAAAGCACGAAGAAAAATCGAGGAACACTGGAAGGATACAACATATCAACAAGAGGAAGTTTGTAACACGGTTGAAACTGAGGAATATAACATTCCGACTTTACGAGATCCGTGTGGAGCAGTGATAGATGTGGATCCAACTGAAATTCGCGAATCAAATGTGGAAGGTGTTGAAGAATCTGATTTTGAGACAGAGGATGAAGATGATACTCATGAAGAAGATGAAGATGAAGACGAAGGTGAAGATGAAGATGATGATGAAGATTAGGATTTTTGAGACTTTTCACTAATTATGTGTAATTATTATTATTGCGACGTATGTTATTGTTGTTGTCCTTATTACTATTATTATTAATATTGTTATTATTATTATTGCGACGTATGTTATTGTTGTTGTCCTTATTACTATTATTATTATTGTTGTTGTTGTTGTTGTTGTTGTTGTTGTTGTTGTTGTTGATTATTATTATTATTATTGTCACTATTATTAATGTAATAGGCCGTCGGAAATTTCATCGCTAAATGGTGACAACAAATCATTCGTCGCAAAATTAGCGATGAAAACATTTCGTCGCAAAAATTATTCGTCGCAAAATTCGTCTCTAATTAACGACAAAAAAAGTTCGTTGCACAATTAGGCTAATTAGCGATAGAAAATGTTTGTCGCTAATTAGCGACGGAAAATGTTCGTCGCAAATAATAGTTCATCCCAACGTTCGTCACTAATTAGCGACGGATATTTTATCGTCGCAAAATTGTTGTCGCTAAATTCGTCGCTAAATTAAATTTTATCTGAGAAATTGTAAAAGTAATAGTTCGTCACAACATTCGTCGCTAATTAGTGACGGAAATTTGTTCGTCGTAAATTTGGTCGTCGCTAAATTCGTCACAAAATTAAAATTTATTTCAGAAATTGTTAAAGTAATAGTTCGTCAGAAAATTCGTCGCAAATTAGTGACAGAAACATATTCGTCGTAAAATGTTTCGTCGCTAAATTCGTGGCAAAATTAAATTTTATCCACGAAATTCTTAAAGTAATATTTCGTCGCAAATGTCGTCGCAAATTAGCCACAAAAACATATTCGTCGCAAAATATTTCGTCGCTAAATTCGTGGCAAAATTAAATTTTATCCGCAAAATTCTTAAAGTAATATTTCGTCGCAAATTTCGTCGCAAATTAGCGACAAAAACATATTCGTGGCAAAATTTTTCGTCGCTAAATCCGTCACAAAATTAAATTTTATCTACGAAATTCTTAAAGTATTATTTCGTTGCAAATTTCGTTGCAAATTAGCGACAAACACCATTCGTCGCTAAATTTTTCGTCGCTAAATTTTTCATCGCTAAATTAGTGGCAAAATTAAATTTTATCCGCGAATTTTTTGAAGTAATAGTTCGTTGCAAAGTTCGTCGCTAATTAGCGACAAACCATATTCGTCGCAACAATTGTATACGAAATTCTTAAAGTAATAGTTCGTCGTAAAATTCGTCGGTAATTAACGACAGACATTTTTCGTCGCTAAATTCGTCACAGCATTAAATTTTATCAGCGAAATTCTTAAAGAAATAGTTCGTCGCAAATTTCGTCTCTAAATTTTTCATCGCTAAATTCGTCGCACAACTAATTTTATCAGCGAAATTCTTAAAGTAATATTTCGTCGCAAAATTCGTCGCTAATTAGCGACAAAAATTATTCGTCGCAAAATGTTTTGTCGCTAAATCCATCGCAAAATTAAATTTTATCCGCGAAATTCTTAAAGTAATATAGTTTGTCGCAAATGTCGTCGCTAAATTGTTTGTCGCTAAATTTGTGGCAAAATTAAATTTTATTCGTGAATTTTTTAAAGTTATAGTTTGTTGCAAAGTTCGTCGCTAATTAGCGACAAACCATATTCGTCGCTAAATTCGTAGCAAAAGTAAATTTTATCCTCGAATTTCTTGTAGTGATAGTTCGTGTTAAATATGTCTTGAAATTTTATGTACTCGGTCCGGTTCATCACCCGACCCGACATATATTTTTGTGCGACGCAAAAAGCAGATAGAAAATTGAGATTTAGTTCGCGACGCGGAGGGTTGGGCCGATAGGCCCAACCCGGAGCAAGCGAATAAATCTCCATGGGGTATGAATAGATCTGAATTGGGGTTCGGGGGCGTAGGCCCCGAGAATTTTTTTTTTTAGGTTTCTTTTTATACGGTCGCTAGGATTGTAATTCCAACTATCTTCGTTTTTCATAGTGGAACCTTTGTTTTGCCTCGCCCGCGGTCGTAGATCACTTTGATCGAACCACGTAATTCTTGTGTTCTGTTATTGTTTTTTCCGCGTTTGTTACAACAGTTCGTCGCAAAAGTCGTCGGTAATTAGCGACAACCCATATTCGTCGCAAAAGTGGCAATTGACTTTTGGTGGCTATGTTCGTCTGATTCGTCACACAATTAGCGACGAATTTGTTTCCTTTGTCGCTAATTGGTGACGGATATAACCAAAAAAAAATTCGTCGCAAAGTTTTAAGGCCGATACATTGAAATATGCAACCCTAATTGCCTTCTCCTTCACCTCACTGTTCACGTCTTGTTCTCCTTCTCCTCCACACTCTCTGTTCGAGTCTCGCGTCTGGTCCTCCTTCTCCTCCACACTCTCTGTTCTCCACACTCTCTGTTCACGCTCTGTCACCGGCTGTTTCCTCCCCTCGACGCGTCATCTGTCCCCCTCTTCCGTATTTTTTCAGCCCAGTCATCGTCCTACGACGACCTTGCAATCTCGCTCACATATCCTGTCTTCCAGAGATCGAGGTCACTCGCTACTTCGTCGCGAAAAGTCACGCCCCTGCTGTAGCTCGTCTTGCCCCAGTTACTGGTGGAACCCTGAGTCTTACTTGGGACCAGCTGCCTTGCTTCACGCTAATAGGTATATTGCTTTTCAACTGGATTTAAATCGATTGGTTTAGATTTGGGTTCTTTGTTTCGGCTTTGTTGTTTTCATTTTTGATAATGAGCAGGAAATTGGTGAGCTGGTTCATCTTTGTTTGCATGATGCTTAGTGATTCAGTTAATTATTTACTATGGTGGGGCTCTATGTTGTTCTTTTTTCCTTTATCATTTTGCTCTGTGGTGTAATTTAAGTGCATCTAGGAAAGAATTTTGCTTTTTTTTCGGTGGGAGACTAATGATATTTTTAATTCGGTTCTTGCTTTGTGCTTGAGAGAGCATGTTTTAACTAGAGAAGATTGCGATTGGTGAGTGTGATCAGCCTGGCACTTATGTTTAACTGAAAATTTGCAACTTCAAATGTAGCTTTTGTTAAAGAGTTTGCACTCAGTTTTTCCCTCAAAGAAGGGAACGAAATGATGCTTCAATGCCAGAGTAGATATTGTGCAATAGTAGTTCCCTTTTCCAAGAATGTTTTTGAACCATTATATTTTCTTAAGCATAGCTTATTTATGGAATTGTAGTATTTATTCTTCAAGAAGAATTCTTCTTTTGACATTTGGATGAAAATAATATTCAAGAGCACTATACTACTCCTTTTAAAGTCTCTCAATTCTTTATGTTGATTGAATGTCTACAGATGGTATTGCCATAAAGGAAACTAAAGAATATTGAACCTCTCTAAAGTAAAGCAGAAACACTGCTTAAAGTATTCTAACTTGGTTACGTGTTGGTATGCAAAAGGACTTAGTCGAGGAGGTTTCCCTGCACAAACTTTGACACTCTTAAGTTGATACTAATTGAATTACAATCTTAATTTGATGTGTTTAATTATGTAAATGGAGGGAGCTTTTACTGGTTATGGCCTCTTGGGGACCTTCACTCAGAATTGAAGGGTTGAACATGTGCTTGAAAGTACCTTGGTTTTAAACTAGGAGTGTCATACATTATGGTGCTTGTCATCCTTCTCTTTTATGCTTCAATAAGTGAGTATCTGCTTCATTAAATATTAAAATCAAGGTTCTTTCTTAAGATCCCTCCATGCTCAGACAGAGTTGTACACACACACTGCATCTGGAAGCCACACATGCTAGTTGCATGTACAAGTACACAGCATCTACCTTTCTATATGTAGTGATTAGATGCTTTCACGAGAGTAAACAATGTTATATGAACATTTTCTATCACTGAATAAGTTCTACAATTAATATGAAGCTATAAGTTATCAATCTCTCTTCTCACCTTTTCCTGTTTTGCTAGTTTCAGATGGTTTTGTAAGTTATCAATCTATCTTCTCACCTTTTCCTATTTTGCTGGATACCTGGCAAACCACATTGAACGTGGCATGAACTAGTGTTCCCTCCATGCATTAGATGCTTATCAGATCAATGTATTTTTCAGTCTACGAGACAGAGCTCAAGTGGAGCAACAATTTTATTAGAGGCGATAGCCAGTTCATTTCATTTTCTCAAGTTTATCTCTTGCTCTCTGAAACAAAATGGTAAGCTTCATGATGCACGTCATTATGTGTCCTTAACACAAGTTCATATTTTATAAGATGTTTGTCTAACCTTCCTACTTGTCAGTATAAACGTGGAGGTCACATGCATGGTGCAGTTTCACAAAGAAGGCCAGCCCCTTCCCCTTCCCCTTCCTCTTCCTCGTCCCCGTCCATTTCCTCTTCCCCTTCCCGTTCCCTAACCCCTCAACAACTACATGCTGATGGACAACATGGACACATTGGCCCTTCCTCCGACCCTCAAGAACGTATTGGGGAACAATTTGGACACATTCGAACTGAATCTCCTTTAGTATCATCTTCTTCAGTTCCACCTTCCATGCAACACTCAAATGATGAGGGAGGTGAAGAAGATAGCCGATTCTTCATATGCCCATATGGAGATTCGTAAGTACTTCATTTTTTTTTAGTATATGTAATATTTAGGGTCATCCCTTCGTTTGGGTTTTACATATCCTTTTCATGTCACTGTTTCATTGTCCATATCGTTCCAACCTGTTTGCAGATTCACAGATGCTACATACGTTGTGCGGCAACTTAATAAAATAGTGAATAACTATTGGAGAGGGCCGTGGATTAGTTACAGCAGCGCTCCAAAAAAAGTAAAGGATTTGTGGTGGAATGAGTTCAAGGTAAGTTTTGTCCTTCTATTTCTCACTAACTAAGTTCGGTGTAAATAAAGTCAGTTGTTTTTCTATTGATTATAGCGGAAGTTCAGCTGGGATGAAACGGAAGAGGATGAAGTTAGAATAAATTTTAAGAAGAAAGCCGGTGATCACATACGAAATGTGATGAATAAAGCAAAGAGAAGTCAAGTAAAGCCAGATTTTATTACTGGTGACGATTGGACAGAAATAAAGAGAATTTGGGAAAGTGAAAAGAATAAGCAAAGGAGTGAACAGAACAAGAAGAAGCGAGCTTCTAGTTCTAGTGAAGGGTCTGCGACATATGCTGGGGGCTCTATCAACATTGGGGAGCATAGAAAAAGAATGGTAAGTCTATTAAACATGTTGTAAGTTAATTTAATTCAATTGCTCATTTATGTTTAAATTTTGTAGGCAGATGAATTGGGAACGGAACCGACATATACAGCTACATTTGGGCGCACGTTTAAAAAAAAAGATAAGACATGGACTGGCGACCGAGCAAAAGCTATTAAGGTATGTAAGGTTATACAACCAAGAATGCTTTTAATATTTATGGTAGTTATATATATGAAGTTATTTTATTTTCATATCTATTTTGTTAATGTAGGAAAAATATGATGAGCTTGTAATGAGTACGGCTAGTGGTGGTGATGGTGGGGCTGCGTCTGAGCCAGCAATTGACAATATGGCATTACGGGTGGAGGCATCGGGTGGGATGAAAAGAGGAAAAATATTTGGGATGGGATCCTTGTCAAGGGTATACACAGCAAAGGCTGCTGAAACTTCATCTTCCAATGCGGCGGTTGTTTCAAGGAGGACACGAATTGAGGGGCAAATGACCCAAGAATTGACCCAACTGAGACATTTACTTGTAGAGAGGGACGAAGAAATAAGAGTGGTCAAACAACAAATGTCACAGAGGGACGAAGAAATAAAAGTGGTCAAACAACAAATGTCACAGAAGGATGAAGAAATCAAAGGGGTCAATAAGCGATATAAATCGCTAGAGTCTCAAACGCAGTTGATCTTGTGACACCTCAACCTAAATCAAGATCAGGTTCCTCCTGTACCTCCCACTAATCAAATAGGTGATGGGCACAATGATGAGCGGCACAATGATGATGAGATTGCTGCTGATGATGATGATGATTTTGTTAGACGTCTTATTGGTTGAGGAAGCCATATCGTGCTATCGAGTAAGTTTATATGAAAGTTTTCATCCATCAGCTCCCACGTTTTTTATATTTAACTGTATCTGATCTTTTTTGCCTTCTCTGTGAAGCACTGTCTGACTTTACAACCTAGCCATCCTCAAGCATTGACAAATCTGAGAAATATTTATATGGAATGGTACTTCCATCACATTGATCATTTCTCGACTTGCCACTTGTTTATTATCAATGTACTACTACTAGTTGGAACTTGCCCTCATTAAGAAGTTAATCTTGTAGGAACATGTTAAATGTTGCTGCCTCCTTTTCTGACGTGGAAGGTATACTGAGGAGATAGGTTAAGGTAATTTATCTTTTATGATATGTAAATATATCTATGTTGAGTTTTGTAAAGAATACATGCAACTGGTTTATAATTGTGCCCATCTACTGCTATCAGATGTCAGTGATTCCGAGTGTACAGCCTTTTCACGCGATAGATAGAAGATTTGGTTGTCTGCTTTGCAGCTAAAGGGATTTGAGTTTATTAAGGCGTTACACCTTGATCCTGTAACATTCGATATGGACCGCGACCTTCTCACTCCTATATATAAGAAGAAGAGGCCCCAATTGCTCAAATACTATCAGGTAGCTCTTAAAAGCTAGGACAAAGGTTTTATTAGTCTATTATTTTAAAACATTTCTCAATCACTCACGGATGACATGAAGTTAGTAGAATCAGATCATGATGTGCAAGATGTTGTTTCTCTTAGATTTGTCTGAGATGTGTTTCTCTTTAAGATTAAGTGCTTGATTAGGGCAGTCGTGTATATTGGAGTAAAACGTCTGTATGAGTTCTCGCATGTGTAGTTACCAGCCAGCTGTTTGAGAAACATTATGCTTTATATCATGAATTCTTCTAAGAATCTCTTTTCCAAAGAATACTAAATAAAACTTCCTTGCAGGGTGTCATTGATAACATGTACAAGAGTGCAAACAAGCCGAGTGCCTGAAGCATGTCCTCGTCTGCATTTGTGGCTGTTTAGCATGTGCAATAGTGCAAATAAGCCGAGTGACTGAAGTGTCGGTTGTTTGCCTCCATGGATGTTTCCAGCATTCATTTCCGAGACTGTACATATGTTTATTTAAACATCTGATGTGTTTCTAGATAGATCGTTTGCTCATCCGCTTTCTATAGAGTAGTGCATGAATCAAACAATTTAGTTATATTGTTGCAAAGCAATAAGAAATAGGGTCGGAACAGAGGTTAACACAATTTCTTGCAGAAGAAACAAGTAATGTTGTAGAGATTACAACATCATTGACAACACAACACAACACAAAGCAGACAACCAAATCTTCTGTCATGCATATTTGGCGACGAAAAACATTTCGTTGCTATTTTCGTAGCAAAATTAGCGATAAAATTGCCAACGAAATTATTCGTTGCTAATTGGCGATAACATTTTCAACGACACAATTCGTGGCACATTAGCGACAAATTTTAAAATGTCGTCACTAAATTTTGGGGCACCGACTTGGCGACGAAAGTATTTCGTTGCTATTTTTGTGGCAAATGATTAAATTAGCGATGGAATTGGCCGCGAAATAATGTCGTCGTAAATTAGCGACGAATTTTCCACGAACAATTTCGTGGCAAATTAGCGACGAATTTTGCCACGACATAATCCGTCGCAAATTAGCGACGAATTTTGCCACGAAATAATCCGTCGCACATTAGCGACGAATTTTGCCAAGAAATAATCCGTCACACATTAGCGACGAATTTTGACACGAAATAACCCGTCGCACATTAGCGACGAATTTTGCCAAGAAATAATCCGTCACACATTAGCGGCGAATTTTGACACGAATTAATCCGTCGCACATTAGCGACGAATTTTGCCACGAAATAATCCGTCGCACATTTGCCACGAAATAATCCGTCGCACATTAGCGACGAATTTTGCCGCGACATAATCCGTCGCAAATTAGCGACGAATTTTGCCGCGAAATCATCCGTCGCAAATTAGCGACGAATTTTGCAGCAGATATATTTCGTCGCAATTTAGCGACGAAAGTTTATTTTTTTCGTCGCTAAATTTTGCGACGCCGATTTCGCGACGACATTGTTTTCGTCGCAAATTTCGTGGCAAACTTAATTTAGCGACGAATTTTGCCAAAATTTTCGTGACAAATTCCGTGGCTAAATCCCTATTTTTTTGTAGTGGTTTCAAAGTAAAAGTCCTAACGATGTTTGACGATTTCTAATACATTAATTGCACCTATTTACATAGTCAAGTAAACGATTATAAATTTCAGTCCGGCCAATATTCTTTAGGTTTGGAATTGTCAATCTAGCCGTGAAATAATAGGCCCAATATTTTGCAGCCGAGGTTGAATTTCGCTAGAATGCTGAACTATCAGCTCTACTTGTGCATTATTATTCCTGTTGAGAAAACCATCCCTCTGAATATTTTGATTCTGACAAAACTATCCTTCTTTAGATAGAATCTGGTTAATACTTGGAAAATCATTATTGTAGGTTTAACTGTGAATGAAAAAGCTTACACTGTTCCAATCCTGGTATTCAGACTCAAAAAGAAGTCGTCACATATTTGCTTTTGAATAAAGTTGAATAATGTTATTCAGATGAAGAGGAACGTTGCTTCTGAAGATTCAACTTTTATCTTGAAAGAAGATTTATGTGAAATGCCAACAGGGACTTTGTCAAGCTCATATTCGCTATTATTATTCTGTTCAGATTCAAGAGATCTTTTGTTTCTAAAGACTACTTCTGAATAATTTTCAGATTCTGTGATATTTACTTTTCAGATTCTGAAGATCCATAATTGGCAGGTTTCCGTTTAAGCTGTGTTATTTATGGAACTTTGTAATCTTTGATTGGCAGGATTACTCTCCAAACAGTTTGGCAGAGTATCTTGGATTGGAAATTACCTTCCATGGGATAAGAAAACTTTCGTGTTTGAAGAACTCTACTTATGGAAACTGAAGATTTAGTTGTATATGTGACTGAATTTGAAGGGTTCAGAATCTACTCCAATAGCTACCAAATCTCTCAAGATATAGTATCTTCTAATCAAGGATTGATGGCATCCAATCAGCGAGTGAAGATCGATCTTTCGGAGGACCTTTGCAACGGCCAGTTCAAGGTTGAAGGAGTATAAAAGGGATCCATGGTGACTGTTGTCAGTAGTGATCAGAAATTACAAATTCCAAAGTGCTCGAGTTATTTAGATACACATACTTGTCCTTAGAGTGAAAATATTCTTCTTTGAGACCTTATGTAGGCCTAATCTCCTTGATCCTCAAATATCACAAAGTCCTTCTTCCTGGTGAGTTGACAACCACTTAAACTCTAATCATGGTTCCTGGAGAATCCATCATTCAGAAGATGGGTTTCAAGTTAACTGAAGGAGGCTGGGTTAATAGGAGCAAGGAACTAGTGAGAATAGAATTGGAGACTGAAGGTGCAGAGAGATCTACGAAGAGAAGAAAGATTGTTGCAGAGAAGCCGCAAAAAGGGAAGCAATCTGTGCAACTCAAAGATGAGTCTTCAGAAGAAGAAGCTCAGTCTATGAGTTCAGATGATGAAAGGACACCCACAGTGTCATCAGAGGAAAACCTAAATAGTAATGCCTCTTCAGGAAAAAATGATGACCAGGGGAGTACCAAGGATGAGGAAGAAGCAGATGCTGATGACAAGGTTGATGGGACTGATGAAGATGAGGAGTGTCTTAATGACAAAGAAGAAGACCTCTTTCAGTCTGAAGTGCGAGAGAAAATGGACATTGAAGAAACCTCTGCTGATAAGGCTGAGAGAGGCAGAATATGATAGGGAGATGTATATTGCATTGTGGGAAGATAGTTTGGAAGAAAGAGAGGAAGCAAATAGGTTAGAGGAATTGGTTTTCACTCTAGACGATCTTTATTTCTCTACACTTGATAAGATAGATGTTGAGAAGGTGGTTGATGAACCACTTGTTGTCGAAGAAGAAGGGGTGGCTGCCAAGAGTCAAGCAGAACAAGCAGAAACTCAGGGGGAGCGTTCAGAAGATGGAAATGCCTATGCTCAGGTTCAAAGGGTTACTGAGTTTGCTGTTCAAGAAAAGGTAGAAACTGTGGCTGTTCAGAAGGAAGAGAGTCTTTCAAAAGGAGTTCCCAGTCAGGGGGAGACTCAGAAACAGCACAATTCAGATTCTACTTCTAGAGATGACTCTACCGGTAAAGGAAAGGCACCAATGACGGCTGAGGAAAGTGCGAGAACTCCTACTACTGCTCGCAAACTGACTACGCAGGAGACTCTTAATTACTTCATCAAGGAATTGGTGGAAACAAGAGCTTCCCAGTTTCACATCCAGAGGAATAAGGAAGCTTTGCACAAGGAAGTAATGAAGAGGCTGGACGGTCTGGAAAAGGAGGTCATGAAGCGTCTGAGCAAATATGAGGAGAATCATGATAGGTATCTTTGGGTTTTCTGTGTAGAAATGGTGAGTTTGGGCACCTATACTCTTATTAGGGAAGAAAGGATTACTCAAGAAGTTCCTGAACTCCTAAGCCTTCGTAACTTCACTTCCACTCTTGCTGCTACAAGTGGTGCTACTCCTAGGCAAAATGAAAATCCTACAAGAGCAGATGGAGTCGAGCCAGATGGTGTTCCGTCCTCTTCCACAAATCCAAATCCACCACCACTCATTTAAAACTTTTGACGTTGTACCTCTTATGCTGTTTTGATTGGTTCTTGTTTGCATCAGACTGGTTTGGGTTGTTTTGACTTATCTATCACAGCCTTACTATGGTCTGATAGTTTTATGATATCTAAATAAAGTCAATATGGTTTGCTATTCAATCGTTATATCTATATACCTTCTTGCTAATGACAAAAAGGGGGAGAAGTTACCTCTGTTCTAATGCAGGAATCGATATTCAAGACTGAAGATACGTTACATGCAAATAACACGGTGATATTCTTCCAAAGCATGTTATTCAGATTCTCATATCATTCAAATACAGGATTTGAAAGACTCTCAATGCTTAATTACTAACATTCTGAGATCTTTCTTGTGCTAAATTGTTTAATCATTTCACAAATCTACATTTTGTTAAGGAAGTTTTGTCATCATAAAAAAGGGGGAGATTGTTGAGAAAACGTTTCCTCTAAATATTTTGATTTTGACAAAACTATCCTTCTCTAGAAAGAATCTGATTAATACTTGGAAAATCATTATTGTAGGTTTAACTGTGAATGAAAAAACTTACATTGTTCCAATCACGGTATTCATACTCAAGAAGAAGTCGTCACATATTTGCCTCTGAATAAAGTTGAATAATGTTATTCAGATGAAGAGGAACATTGCTTTTGAAGATTCAACTTTTATCTTGAAAGAAGATTTATGTGAAATGCCAACAAGGACTTTGTCAAGCTCATATTCGCTATTATTATTCTGTTCAAATTCAGGAGATCTTTTGTTTCTAAAGACTACTTCTGAATAATGTTCAGATTCTACGATATTTACTTTCCAGATTCTGAAGACCCAGGATTGGCAGGTTTCTGTTTGAGCTGTGTTATTTATGAAAGTTTGTAATCTTTGATTGACAGGATTACTCTCCAAATAGTTTGGCAGAATATCCTCGATTGGAAATTACCTTACATGGGATAAGAAAACTTTCATGTTTGAAGAACTCTACTTATGGAAACTGAAGATTTAGTTGTATAAGTGATTGAATCTAAAGGGTTCAGACTCTACTCCAACGGCTACCAAATCTCTCAATATACAATATTTTCTAATCATGGATTGATGGCGTCCAATCAGCGATTGAAGATCCATCCTTCGGAGGACCTTTGCAACAGCTAGTTCAAGGTAGAAGGAGTATAAAAGGGATCCATGGTGATGGTTGTCAGTAGTGATCAGAACTTACAAATTCCAAAGTGCTCGAGTTATTCAGAAACGCATACTTGTCCTTAGAGTGAAAATATTCTTCTTTGAGAGGTTTTGTAAAAGAGAGAGAGTGTGCTATCTCTTGTAACCTTTCAACGATTCATCTAGTAGAATCCAGCCAATTGGCTGTCGTCGTGGGAGAGTGGACGTAGGCTTATCTAAGCCGAACCACTATAAATTTTGTGTGCAATCTTCCCATACCTTAAACTTTTACTTATGTGTTTAGATCATTGCACGCTATCCTTCTGAATCTGTTACTGTATTTTATTCAGATTCTGTTGGAAAGCTCCAAATATGTTGGTTCTACTATCACTTATAGGCATCATCATCAAGCAAAATCCCCCCTGAAGAAATAAAAAAGTTGTTTGTCGTCGAGCAAAAGATCGGCCCCTTTGAAATGGATCTTCATGAATGGAAATGTATAATTACCATGTGGCAAGTAATAGCACAAGTCAAATCCCATGGGTCGAGGAGGCCTATGTTATAATTAATTAATTGTGATCCCACATTAATGAAATACCAACATTTAAATTACATCAACGCTATATTACGCACATTAATTTTACGTGATAACCGTCTCGTCCAATAACCGTCTTAATGGGAGACAGTAATCTATAAGGGACAGACGTCAGTTTAAATGGGTCATCTATGTTGGATCTAGCAATATCACCTAAAGGAGGGGTGAATAGGTGCTATTGAATGATTTTGAATCGAAATGTGGAATAAGATAGATTCGAAAATACAAATAAAGTAAGACCAGTAAAATAACGTGCATACCAACTAAACAACAAGAGAAGTTTAGGGATAAGAGAATTTTCACGCGATATTTATAGTGGTTTGGCTTTAGCAAGCCTACGTCCACTCTCCCACGATGACAGCCGATCGGCTGGATTTCACTATGAATCGATGAAAGGTTACATGAGTTGTCGCTCTAATCACTCTTACAAAGGAACCTCTCAAAGATATGAATTTTAAACTCACAAGAACAAGAGAATGTGAATCTGAAAAACTCAGCACTTTGGAATTTTGAGTTCGTGAACTCTCTTCACAACAATCACCATTGATCTTCTTTTATACTCCTTCGACCTCGAACTAGCCGTTACCAAGGTCCTCCAAAGGATTGCTCCTCAATCTCTGATTGGACGTCATCAATCTTGATTGACCGAGACTGTATATGGGAAGATCTAGTAGCCGTTGGAGTAGAGTCTGAACCATTCAGATTCAGTAGTCCATATAACCAAATCTTCAGTTTCCATAAATAGAGTTCATCCAAATCTCCAAGATATCTTGACCATGGAAGGTAATATCCAATCGAGGATATTCTCCTGATTTGATTGGAAAATAATCCTGTCAATCAAATCTTACAAACTTCCATAAAAAGTCTCGGCCAAACCAGAAACCTGCCAAACGTGGGTCTTCAGAATCTGGTAGAGAGATATTGCAGAATATGAACGCTATTCAGAAGCAGTCTTCTGAACTAAAAAGACTCTCTGAATCTGAACAGATTAGAACAGTGACTCTGAGCTTCTGTAAAGTCCTTGCTAACGTGTCACATAAGTCTTCTCGAGATTAAGTCTTTAGAGGCAACACATTTCTCCATCTGAATACTAGACTTCAACTATCTCAGAAGCAAGTACGCCACGACTACTCCTTGAGTCTAAATGCCAGTTTTGGAACATTATAAGCTTTTGTTCACATGTTCATTCATGCAATAGAATATATATTTGCATAAACCAGATTCTCTCATAAGAAGGATAGTTTTGTCACAATCAAAATATTCAGAGGGAATGTTTTCTCAACAATCTCCCCCTTTTTGATGATGATAAAACTTCCTCAATAAAAGTTGATATATTTCAAAAGAATGTTTGTATCAAAGTTAAGCTCAGAAAAGATTTCACAAAGAATATGAATATTTGACTCAAGTGAATCTCTTCAAAAGGATGTGCATCTGAAAATATAAGATATGCACTTTGAGTGATGGAAGGATATCACCATATATGTTGTGTACATCGTTAAATTCGTTTGAGTGCATATGTATAATTCGCGTATGTGTATAACCTGCGATATAAAAATGAGGTATCTTCTCCCCATTTTTGTCATCAACAATATAATATGACAAAGATAGCAATCCACACATATATTATTTAAGAGGCAAGCTATCAGACCATATTAAGGTTGTGATAGTCAAGGTTCACAAAAAACATAACATCCGACAAGGATAAAATAAAAACAAATACGGACTGTTTGAAAACAAATTCAAGAGGACGGAGGTGTATTTTGTTTTGAGGAGGAGGAGGGAAGATCAACATGCTCTTCATCATCTCTCTGAGCAACTTCATCAGTTTTGCCCATATCAGCAATAAAGGCGGCGAAATCCTTAAGTTCCTTCATCTGTGGAAATTCTTTGCTGATCCTCTCATCTCTGATCAGTGTGTAGGTACCAATACTGGCCATCTCAAAGTAGAAAAGGCGACAGTATTTGTGAAGTATTTCCTCAAACCTGTGCATCTTCTCCTCAATCTTCATCTCCATTCTATCCATCCTCTACATAATCTCCACCCGAAGTTTTTCAACTTCCATCTGAACTAGATTCTGCGAAGTCTTAGCTTCTGGTAATTCTTTGATGGAAGCATTCAATGTCCCGGCAGAAGTCTGTTGGTTTTCTTCTTTTACCATCTGAGCTTTACCTTTTGATGTTGAATCCAGAACTCGCTGCAAATTTATCTCCCCCCGAGTCTGATCAGCTGCTGAATCTAGAATGATTATAACAGATTCAGCAGTAGTAGATTCAATTTCTGTGGGTGGCTTTTCAGATATCTTCTCTAGAGGTTGCACCTTCTGAATATCAGTTTCCACATCAGCTTTCTCCTTCTAAACAACATCAGTCTGATCAGCATTTGACTTAGGTTCCTCGTGTTGTTCCTTTCTGCTGGATTCTTCCTTTTCATCAACAGCCTTATCCTCCTAAACAACTTCAGTCTGAATAGTATCTATTATTATCTCCTCAGGCTGTTCATGCAAAACAGCAGATTCTTGAGATTGCCCCCCATGAATCTGAGCTGTTTTAATAGGAGTAACTGATGTTAATCCTTTAGTTGTGACAACAAAATCATTAGACTTATCAATCTCCATGTCCTCAGGTGGTGATGAGGACTTCTTCTTCTGTTCTCGAGCAACCAGAACTCCAATGGTTATTCTGTCATCCAATTGCTCCTCCATTATCTCCACATATTCATTCGTAGCAAGCTGAGCTTCTTTCTCTACCCTTTCACCAATTGTCTCATCAGCTTCTACATCTCCACTCTCATGAGTCTTATGGAGGTCCTCTTCTTTGTCCATAGGATCTTCCTGCTCATTCGCTGTTTCAGCATGCTCTTCATCTTCTGACCACCTTCTGACTCGGCACTTCCTTCAGATAAGGCAGTAGGGGTTCTCTCACCATCTTCTAATGATACACATTCTTCTTCTTCTTTTAAAGACTTGCTCTGAACAGTAGTCTCCTTTCCTTTTCTGGTCACTGTTTTCCTTCTCTTTGCAAATCTTTCACTCTCTGCATTCTTCTCCTCTAATTCGACCAGAACAACCTCTTTGTTTTTGTTCAACCATCCACCAGCAGTCTGTCTAAAGCGTATTTTCTGTATCATGGACTCTCCAACTACCATGACCTGAGTTTCATTCTGAATAAGCTCATCAAGAATCTTGACATTCTGGAAGGACATGATCCGATAGATTAACCCTACGTAGGGTAATTGTCCTTTGGTCTTCTACAGAGTCCTGTACATATGGAGAAGAACAGTGTGTGCCGGAGAGAGTTTGCAACCATTTAACAGACCCCACATCAGCTTGGCTTCATACTTCGAAATATCTATCTTTGAAGCAGCCTTAGATCTTAAACTCTCAATCACAACCTTGTGCATTACAATGTGCTTCAGTGGGAAGTCATTGTAAGCAATGTGTGCCTTTGAGTCTCTAGAATAGCTCTCTTTTCTAGTAAGAAAACTATGGGTAGCATCAGCTTGTACATCAATGGGTACAAAGTCAATTTCATCAACTCCCATCAGATTTGCAAGTTCTCTAACATGCAAATGATATTGGACTTCTCCAACCATATAAAATAGAGAATCAAAATTTCTGAAACACAAACTTAAATAAAAGTAAGTCGCTAAATCTGGAAAGATTGACCTCCTTGCAGTTGCAAAATCTTTCAACTTCATCTACTCTAAATGCTTTCTTATAGGGATACCAACCCTATCAAAATACTTAAGATTAAATACCCTATGGGGTATAACTCCTCTTTCCTTCAACGACTCATGTTTCTCACAATGCTTCTGACTTGAAAACAGTTTGCTCTCAAAATCCTTGTCTTTTATAATCCCTCTGATTTTTTTAAAATCTCTGACCAACACATCATCATCATCATTGGGTCTTCCTCTGGTTTCAGTATCACTTTCTTCCCTTATTGTTTCTTTGATAACAATGCTCTTTGATGGTGACCTTTTAGGTTTCGAGACTCCAGTTGGCACAACCTTTTCTTTGCCTTTTTGAGATACATTCTCAGGAACAACAGTAGCAATCGGTGTCACAATTTGTAGAGGCAGTTCTAAAATAGCAAGAAAATCTTTCTCGCTTGCAAACTTGTGAATATTCAACAGCAACTTGACATTTTCATCACTGGATCCATGATCCTTAAAGGAATCATACATAGGTTTGATAGAGAGAGCCAGAGCGACTCTTTCGTCAAACTCGAACTGAGACAAACCTGATTTCCTTTGAGCAATGTGTCTCTCATCTTCATGTTCTGACCTAGAGACATCGATAGGTTTAATGATGCGAGCTTTTCTACCCTTCGTCAACCTTGACGATTTCCTTCTCTGACTTGCACCTTCTTCTGCTCCTTTCTTCATGGAAGAGGATGATTTCGGAGCCATGGATGAAAAAGTTGGAAGTTTGGAAAGAAAGATTTCAAGAGAACAAGAATGAGTGTAATCAGAAAGATAATAGTACGATTTTAGGGTTTGAAAGGAGATTTTGATATTGAAAGAGGCGACGGTTCGTGACCTTTCAAAAGATTTGAAAACTGTAAAGTGGTTATTTTTGGAAATAAAATCAATAAAATCCAAAAAAAAAAATGTCAATCCAAAGACACTGTATTATTCTAATCAATCAACGAGGCATATATTTAGAAATTAGAGAACGTACCTTAAATCCTTACCTTTCCAAGAATTTCTAAATATAAAGAGGTGTAGGACGAACTAACCTTGCTTTTGAAATACTTCACTATAAATATGCTTCTGAACATACGTTCTGCAAATTTGCTTCTGAACTTTGCTTCTGAGCAGTTATGCTTCTGAACAATAATTCTGAACAGCTATGCTTCTAAACAATTTCAAATGACTTGTTCTCAATACATCTCAAGATAATGGATTAGTAATGGCTAATTCGTTTCGAATAAAATTGAAAGTCTCTTTATCAAGAGGTTTAGTAAATATATCTGCGAGTTGATTCTTCGTATCAACATGCTGAATGTGAACATTTCCATTCTGAACATGATCGCGAATAAAATGATGTTTGATCTCGATGTGCTTCACCCTTGAATGAAGAATAGGATTCTTGGTTAAATTTATGGCGCTTGTATTGTCACATCTGATCTCCACATTTGAATCTTCAACACCATAATCTCTTAGTTGTTGTTTTAACCATAGGATCTGAGCACAACAACTTCCAAGAGATACGTATTCTGCTTCTGCTGTTCTGAGAGCAACTGTGCTTTGCTTTTTGGAATACCAAGAAATAAACATATTTCCCATAAGTTGATAGGTTCCAGAAGTGCTTTTCCTGTCAATTTTACATCCGGCAAGATTTGCATCTGAATATCCCTTCAGAATGAAATCAGAATCTTTTGAATACCAAAGACCATAAGCTGGATATGTTCCGATATATTTGATAATTCTCTTGATTGCTGTAAGATGTGATTCTCTTGGACATGTCTGAAATCTTGCACATAAGTAGACGCTATATAGAATATCTAGCCTTGATGCAGTGAGATATAGAAGCCACCCAATCATACTGCGATATAACTTTGGATCAACTTCCTTTCCTTGTTCATCTTTATCGAGTTTAGACAAATGAGACATTGGAGTTTCCGTCTTCTTGCAATTCTCTAGGCTAAATTTCTTGACAATCTCAAGAGCATATTTCTCTTGATGAATGAATGTTCCTTTCTTGGTTTGTTGGATCTGAAGTCCAAGAAAGAACCTTAATTCTCCCATCATGCTCATTTCGAATTCATCATGCATTACTTTAGAGAAATTCTTGCATAGATATTCATTAGAAGAGCCAAAAATAATATCATCAACGTAAATCTGAACAATAAGAATATCCTTACCCTGCTTTTGAATAAAGAGAGTAGTGTCAACATTACCTTTAGTGAACTTTTGTTTAAATAGAAAGCTGCTTAACCTTTCATACCAAGCACGAGATGCTTGCTTTAATCCATATAAAGCTTTCTTTAGGGAATATACGAGATCCTTTCCTCTTGGTTCCTCAAAACCGGGTGATTGTTCGACATAGACTTCTTTTTTGATGTAACCGTTCAGGAATGCTCTTTTTACATCCATCTGAAAAAGTTTAAAGTCATTGTAACAAGCATAAGCAAGAAGTAACCTTATGGCCTCTAACCTAGCAACTGGTGCGTAGGTTTCATCGTAATCTATTCCTTCTTCTTGAGAATATCCTTTTGCCACAAATCTTGCTTTGTTTCTAACCACATTTCCTCTATCGTCCATCTTGTTTTTGAACACCCATTTTGTTCCTATTACAGGACGATTTTTGGGTCTTGAAACGAGCTCCCAGACATTATTGATCTTGAATTGATGAAGTTCTTCTTGTATTGCATTGATCCAATTTTCATTAGTAAGAGCTTCTTCAATCTCTTTAGGCTCAATTTCAGAAACTAATGCTATATTGCTCATTGCTTTCTTGAATTTCGATCTGGTTTTGATTCCTTCATCCAAGCTCCCCATTATAAGTTCCTTGGGATGATTGGATTTGTGTTTCCAGTTCCGATTGAATCTCTCGTCTTGGACATTACTTGAGTCTTTAGATTCATGTTGTATCTCTTCTGGTTCTTTTGTAGTTTGTTGACTTGTTTCTTGATTCTGAGCTTCCTCATATGCATGATTCTCTTCAGTTTCTTCAACAGGTTTTGAACTTTGATGGAGTGACGGAACTTGAACATATTCAGATTGATTATTCTGAACCTGAATATTTTCATCAAACTTGACATTCATTGATTTTTCAACAAATCTAGAGTTTTTATTGTAGGCTCTATATGCTTTGCTCGTTGTTGAATATTGAATATCCTAGGAATATTCCTTTATCTGACTTCTCATGAAACTTACCAGCTCGATCATTAGCATTCTTCAGAATGAAACATTTACAACCAAACACACGGAAGTATGCTAAATCTAGTTTTCTATCTTTAAAAAGCTCATAGGGGGTTTTCTCAATGATTGGTCTTAAAGAAACACGATTTAAAATGTAACATGCTATTGACACAGTTTCTGCCCAAAAATGCGATGCAATTTTACTTTCGATTAAGAGAGTTCTCGCCATTTCTTGTAGAGAACGATTTTTCCTCTCCATTACCCCATTTTGTTGAGGTGTATAAGGAGATGAAAAATTATGCTGAATTCCAAACTCATCACAAAAATCAGAAAAACTTTGGTTTTGCAAACTCACCCCGTGATCAGTTTTGATGCAGGAAATAGAGTTACCTTTCTCATATTGAATCTTTTTAGAGAATTTGGAGAAACATGAGAAATCATCGTTTTTGTGTGCAAGAAATAAAACCCATGTAAATCTTGAGTAATCATCAACTATAACAAGGCAGTATTTCTTAACTCCAAGACTTAGTATTCTGTTAGGACCAAAGATATCCATGTGCAGCAGCTGCAATGTATGTTCAGTTGATACATGATTAACAGATTTAACGGAGTTTCTTACCTGTTTTCCAAGTGTGCAAGCTGAACATAATTCGGATTTCTCAAATTTTGTTTGTGGTAAACCTCGAACCAGTTTCTTGGATGATAGCTTCGAGATGTGTTTGATACTGATATGGCCTAGATTTCTGTGCCATAGTTTAGATTCATCCTTGATAGAAATAAGACACTTGATGTCTTCAGAATCAACATTCAGAAGGTAGATATTTCCGTGACGTCGACTAGTGAAAGTTTGCTTCTTGTCTTTGCTAACACCTGAGCATTTTGATTCTTGAAAGCAAATTTGATAACCAGAGTCACAAAGTTGACTTACTGAAATCAAATTGTATTTTAATCCTTTGACAAGAGAGACATCATTGATCGTGAGATTTCAAATTTTTATAGTCCCTTGACCAACCACTTTGCCTTTGTTCTTTCCACCAAACGACACACTTTTACCATTGTAATCTGAAAGTTGAATGAAGTTTTCCGGATCACCAGTCATGTGACTTGAACAACCACTGTCCAGAAACCATTTGTCTTTCTCTTCCTTGGTACATGCAAATAGAAAGTAACTTACTATTTCTTTGGTACCTAGGTTTTCTTGGGTCCATCTGAGTTAGTCACAATTGATAACTTTCTATTAACAGGTCTCCACACCATCATGTAATTATTTCTAACATGATTTCTAGCACCACAGTTTTCACAATGCATTGGATAAAAAGATTTTGTAAACTGCTTTTGAAAATGCCGTTGATATGCAGATTTGGAAGGTTTATGGGAAATCCTGTCATTTGTTTCCGGAAATTTATTTTTGAAATTATTTTCCTTTTTGAAACCAAGACCAGACTTGTCTCCATAAGGAACTTGTTTGGAAAAATATTTTTCAAGTTTTCGAACTTTAGAAAAATTTCTTTGAAGTATTTTCAATTTCGGTTTTCAAAGAATCATTTTCTTTCGAGATCAAATCACGATTTTCCTTGATTTGATGAAATTCCCTTTGCAAAAACTCAATCTTGTCTTTTTTAGAATCATTTTGTTATTTCAAAGATGAAACTTCCTTTTTCAAAATGGAAACCTTTTTGAGAGCTTCATTGTAATTCGAGCATAACTCATCAATGTATTCAGAAACTTCATCTGGTATTTCAGAAGGATATACCTCAACATCTGAATCTGAATCTAAATCTAACTTTGCCATGAGACATATGTTAGCATAGTCATCCTCGCTATCTTCAGAATCACTCAGAGTTTCTGCCTTCAATGCCTTTTTGTATTTCTCATACTTGATCTTGTCTTTCTTCAAAAGCGGGCAATTGGGTTTGATGTGTCCTGCTTTCTTGAAATTGAAGCATATTACATCTTTGCCTTCCTATTTGTCATTGCTCGATTGTCTCTGATCATTCTTTTTGAATGATTTCTTCCCTTTGAAGTTTCTACCTCTTCGAGCCATCTTTCTGAATTTCTTCAACATGAGAGCAAGTTCTTCGTCGTCTTCATCTTCATCTTCATCTTCTGAATCTAGCACTTCAAAATCAATTTTAGATTTTAAAGCAATAGACTTCTTACCTTTTGAATCTCTTTTTTTGTTGGCACGCTCAGTCTCATATGACTGTAAAGTCCCGAGTAGCTCATCAATATATAGAGGTTTGATTGTTTGACATTCTTGTATTGATGGCTTGATGTAATTCCAATCATCTATAAGTCCTCGAAGGATCTTTCTGACTTGCATCGGTTCTGCTACAGGAGCACCTTGCCTTACAAGACCACTTGCTAGTATTTGAAACCTGTCAATCATTTCAGCAATTGATTCATCGGGCTTCATTTTGAAGGCTTCGTAATCTCTTAGCAGAATGCTAAGATTGGTTTCTTTCACTCTGTCAGTTCCCTAATATGTGACATGAAGTCTGTCCAATATAGCTTTTGCTGAATCTTCTTCTGCAACTCGATTATATAGGGGAATGGATAAAGCATAGAAAAGTGCGTGCACTGCTTTAGAATCGAGTCCTTATCTTTTTGCTCTTTCAGAGTTTGACAGTGTTGCAGTAACATTTGTATTGTTGTTTCCTTCATTTCCAGTGGAAGGAGTTGCTGTTACAATAGGAACTACTCCATTGACAACAATATCCCACATCAGATCATCTGATGCCTTGAAGAACCACTTCATTTTGTTGCACCACATATTGTAATCTTTTTCGTCAAAATAAGGTGGTTTGTTGCTGAAATGTGCATCACTTGCTCTTGTGAAATTATTGCTAGACATGATAGATCGTTACTCTGAAGCAAAACACTTCAAAATAATGAGCAACCAAACTCTGATACCAATTGTTGGATCTAACAATATCACCTAGAGGGGGTGAATAGATGCTACTGAACGATTTTGAATCGAAATGTGGAATAAGATAGATTCGAAAATACAAACTAAATAAGACTAGTAAAATAACGTGCAAACCAACTAAACAACAAGAGAAGTTTAGGGATAAGGGACGTTTCACGCGATGTTTATAGTGGTTTGGCTTTAGCAAGCCTACGTCCACTCTCCCACGATGACAGCCGATCGGCTGGATTCCACTATGAATCGATGAAAGGTAACAAGAGTTGTCGCTCTAATCACTCTTACAAAGGAACCTCTCAAAGATATGAATTTAAATTCACAAGAACAAGAGAATGTGAATCTGAACTACTCAGCACTTTGAAATTTTTAGTTCGTGAACTATCTTCGCAACAGTCACCATTGATCTTCTTTTATACTCCTTCGACCACGAACTAGCCGTTACCAAGGTCCTCTAAAGGATCGCTCCACAATCTCTAATTGGACGTCATCAATCTTGATTGACCGATACTGTATATGGGAAGATCTAGTAGCCATTGGAGTAGAGTCTAAACCCTTCAGATTCAGTCGCCCATACAACCAAATCTTCAGTTTCCATAAATAGAGTTCATCCAAATCTCTAAGATATCTTGACCATGGAAGGTAATATCCAATCGAGGATATTCTCCTGATTTGATTGGAAAATAATCATGTCCATCAAATCTTATAAACTTCCATAAAAAGTCGTGGCCAAACCGGAAACCTACTAACGTGGGTCTTTAGAATCTGGTAGAGAGATATTGTAGAATCTGAACGCTATTCAGAAGTAGTTTTCTGAACTAAAAATACTCTCTGAATCTGAACATATTAGAACAGTGACTCTGAGCTTCTGTAAAGTCCTTGCTGACGTGTCACATGAGTCTTCTAGAGATTAAGTCTTCAGAGGCAACACAAACCTCCATCTGAAGTCTTCAGAGGCAACATATTTCTCCATCTGAATACTAGACTTCAACTATCTCAGAAGCAAGTACGCGACGACTACTCCTTGAGCCTAAATGCCAGTTTTGGAACATTATAAGCTTTTGTTCACATGTTCATTCCTGCAATAGAAGATATATTTGCATAAACCAGATTCTCTCATAAGAAGGATAGTTTTGTCAGAATCAAAATATTCAGAGGGAAAGTTTTCTCAACAATCTAAACCAAACCCCCTACGTCAATTACAAAAGACAGTTACGACGACAGTTTTCGTCGTCAGTTTTTCTCTTATATGAGAAGAACGTACATTGGGAATAGTACGTTTACAGAGAACAGAACACACACACCATCAGTATCAGAGAGGGCAATTGGCTAGAAAGAACCCATTTTCGCTGGACGTTTAACACACGTATTCGTGATCGTCATCTTCATCAATGGCTGAAGGTATGTTCGTTTCCTCTTCACGTTTCCGCGATTCGTTCTCGATATTCATGAGATTCGTTCGTGAATTTAAGAATCGGGATTGTTTGTTTCTCTGAATTATAGTCTAACATTTGGTATCATAGCATGTTAATCTATGCCTTGATGTTTAACGTATGATTTACGTTGAATAATTGTGTTTTGGGTGCAATTTCATGAGATTTTTGGGTAAATCGTTTTTGGGGCTTTTTTGGTCGGGGAGAAAATCAAAGATTCCTGCCAAATTCCAGCAAGTCACGGCCCGCCTTTGGAATCGTAGGGTCGTCTTGCCATGGGAAACAAAAACCCTAACATGTATCGGCATTTGGTTGTTCGCTGAAGACGAATTTTGCGAAGGAAGTTCGCGGGTTAGTGTTTTTCGTCCGAGCGATTTTCGCTCTATTCTAGGAAAAATGCTACACCGTTTTCGTTGATTCTTGGACCTATGTGGTCGTGTCGGCATGTTGAACAAAATCGACTATTTATTTTTTTCAGAGGTGGGGTGTCGAAGGAGAATTGGGCAGTCGAAGGCTCAGCGGTATGGCAGTGAAAAATAGTGAAAAGTCACTATTCAGTCGCGAAGAGGGAATTCTCGTGGAGAAGATGGGGGTGTGCCTTGCATGCACCCTAGGGCAGTTCCCCATGCACCCAAGTGGGAAGTCTATTTCCTTGTTAAAAAAAAAAAGAAGGGAGCAAATAAGAAAAGCCTGTTGCATGGAGTGACGTGGGCAAATGTGGGCAAACCCACGTGGGCTTTTGGGTGGCCGAAATTACACTTTTGCCAGTTGCACCATCATTTTCCATTTTGCCCCTGGATTGCGTGCATTACCCTCTTGGTCCCAGATTTGCACCAGAATTTACGGTTATGCCCTCATTCAGTTTATTTACGATTTTACCCCCTTCAGTTAATTTACAATTCAGTCCATGCCGACGTAAATTTACAGATTTGCCCTTATATACAATAAAGTATATTTGCTTGAAATTAAATGTCTAGTGATCTATATATTTTTAATTAATTAGAGTTTAGCCACAGCAACTCTAATTGATTAAATTATATCTTAAGAGCCTCTAGATCACATATAGTAAATGACATTTACTTGTAATTAATTATATTAATACAATGAATTTTATCCTACGAGAATTTTCATTATATTAATATGATTAATTAGGTGGAAATACCATATTATTTTTCTTAATTTCCCCACAGAGATTAGGAAAAAGGAATATAATATGATAGTTTCATCATACAGTTATTATGAATCTATTTAAATTAGAAACTTAGCCGACATGCAGTTTTTTATGTTATTTGATTCATATTATATGGCATTTCTACATTGGCAAAACATGATTTAAGTGCATTTGCCTCAAATATTGTGATGTAAGCATGTTTATTTTGTTTATTATGCAATTTTACCACTTGTGAATATCTCTGATATTAATGTTCCCGAGTTGAACGGTGATAACTATAAGGTCTGGAAGGAGTTAATTCTCCTTCAATTTGGGTGTATGGACATTGATTATGCTATTCGGAAAGATTAACCATCTGCTGTTACAGAAACTAGCACTCCGGCTGAAGCTTCTCTTTATGAATAATGGGAGCGGTCTAACCGCCTTAGTGTAATGTTCATAAGGAGTAAAATTTCTGCTAGTATTCGTGGTTCAGTCGCTCAGCATAACAGTGCCAAGGCTTTGCTAGGGGCTATTGATGCGCAATTTGCGTCTTCGGAAAAGGCCCAGGCCATGACCCTGATTATGAAGTTTTCATCGTTAAGGCTCACCAGTGTTAGAGGTGGGCGTGAGCACATTATGAAAATGAGGGATATTGTGGCTCAGCTCAAGAACCTTGAGGTTGAGATACCTAAATCCTTCCTTGTATACTACATTCTGAACTCTCTTCCTCAGCAGTATACACCTTTTAAGACCTCTTATAACACACATAAGGAGAAATGGTCAATTAATGAACTCATGACCATGTGTGTTCAAGAGGAAGAAAGACCGCTTATGGAAGTGGGAGAGAGTGCTCTTTTGGCAACACAAGGAAAGCATAAGGGGCAAGGCAAACGTAAAGGAAAGGGCAAAGTACCTCCCCAAGCTGACATTAAGAAGGAATCCAAATGTTTCTTACGTAGAAAAAGGGGGCATATAAAGAAGGATTGCGTCAAATATAAGGCCTGGCTCGAGAAGAAAGGTAATTCAATCTCTTGTGTTTGTTATGAATCTAATAAGACTAATGTGAGTCACAACACTTGGTGGATTGATTCTGGATCTACAATCCACATTTCAAATTCCTTGCAGGGCTTTCAAAGCCACAGGAAGTCGGTGGGAAGTGAACAGTGCATCTGTTAATGAAACAAGATGCGTTCGCATGTAGAAGCTATTGGGACATGCAGTTTAGTCCTCAATAGTGGCTTTGTTTTAAAATTGGGAAGGACCTTTTATGTACCTAGATTCTCTAGAAACTTGATTTCTGTTTCAAGATTTGTACCGTTTGGTTATTCCTTTCACTTTTCAAATTCGGCCTTCAGTTTGTCATATAAATCTGAAATTGTTGGGAATGGTATTTTGTCTGATGGTCTTTTTCGAATTAATTTGCAAGACAATGCCTTTTATAATGCGATGCATGTTCATGATAACGCTGGTATAAAACGATGTGTTGTGAATGAAGATTCATCTATTTTGTGGCATTGAAGATTGGGACATATCTCCATAGATAGAATTAAGTGATTGGTAAATGATGGAGTACTCGGTGCTTTGGATTTTACTAATTGTGATACTTGCGAGGACTGCATAAAGGGAAAGCAAACCAACAAGTCAAAGAAAGGCGCCAAGAGGAGTACGGAAATATTAGAAATCATACATACAGATATTTGTTGTCCAAATATGGACTCATATGGTCAGAAATATTTCATTACCTTCATAGATGATTACTCATGTTTCATGTATCTCTACTTGCTTCATAATAAGCACGAAGCATTGGATGCCTTTAAAGTGTTTAAGGCCGAAGTAGAGAAATAATGCGGTAAGCAAATTAAGATTGTGAGACCAAATAGAGGTGGGGAATACTATGGTAGATACACTAAAGATGGACAAGCACCTGGTCCGTTTACGTAGTTTCTTCAAGAGCATGGGATAGTTGCCCAATACACTATGCCTGGTTCTCCGGACCAAAATGGTGTGACAGAAAGAAGAAACCGAACTTTGTTGGACATGTTGCACAGTATGATTAGCAACTCAAAACTTCCTAAGTCCTTGTGGACTGAAGCTCTTAAGACGGCAATGTATATATTGAACCGAGTTCCGACCAAGGCTATCCCAAAGATGCCTTTTGAATTATTCAAATGTTTGAAATTGAGTTTGCGACATGTACGCGTTTGGGGATGCCCGTCTGAAGTGAGAGTCTGCAATCCACAGGAAAAGAAGTTAGACCCAAGGACTATAAGTGGGTATTTCGTTGGATATGCCGAAAAGTCCAAGGGATATAGATTTTATTGTCCTTCTCATACCACTAGGTTTGTGGAATCGAGAAATGCGAAGTTTCTTGAAAATGACTTGATTAGTGGGAGAGATCGATTCCGGGACCCTGTTCATGAGAAAGATCATTCAAATGCTTGACCTTCCACTTCAAGTACCAGATTGATTGTTATTCATAACGCCCCTCCAGTTCAAACGGCTGTTGAACAACCAATTATTGAAGCTCCACAACCTGTTGATATTGATCCGGTAGATCCAATTGTTCACCACTTACCAGAAACCGTTGAACAACCAATTGAACAACACGCTCCTGAGGAGAATGTTGATACAACATTAAGGAGATCTGCTAGAATGAAGAAGTTAGCAATTCCTAGTGACTATATTGTGTACCTGCAAGAATCTGACTATAACATTGGAGCTGAGAATGATCCTGAAACGTTTTTACAAGCAATGAATTGTGACAACTCCAATTTGTGGTACAATGCTATGAAGGAAGAGATGAGTTCTATGGCATCTAACACAGTCTGGGATTTGGTTGAGTTGCCCGATGGTAAGAAGGCCATTGGTTGTAAGTGGGTCTTCAAAACTAAGAAGGACTCATTGGGCAATATAGAGAGATATAAGGCCAGACACGTTGCCAAAGGATTCACTCAAAAGGAAGGAATCAATTACACATAGACTTTTTCTCCTGTATCTAAGAAAGATTCTCTTCGTATTGATTTAGCGTTGGTTGCCCATTTTGACATGGAATTGCATCAAATGGATGTGAAAACGGCATTTCTTAATGGTGAGCCAGGGGAGGAGGTTTATATGAAACAACCAGAAAGATTCCTCTCTAGTGATGGTGAGCATTTGGTGTGCAAGCTTAAGAAATCAATATATGGCTTGAAATACGCATCCCTCCAATGGTACTTAAGGTTTCATGAAGTTATCTCTTCATTCGGTTTTGTAGAGCATATCATGGATCAATGTATATACCAGAAGGTTAGTGGGAGCAAAATTTGTTTTCTTGTCCTATATGTAGATGACATTTTACTTGCAACCAATGATAAGGGGTTGTTACATGAGGTGAAACAATTTCTCTCTAAAAGTTTTGACATGAAGGGTATGGGTGAGGCATCTTATGTCATTGGCATTAAGATCCACAGGGATAGTGCTCGAGTCTTTTTGGGACTGTCTCAAGAAACCTATAGCAATAAAGTCTTAGAGAGATTTCGGATGAAAGATTGTTCACCGAGTATAGCACCCATTGTGAAGGGTGACAGGTTCAATTTGAACCAGTGCCCGAAGAACGATTTAGAAAGGGAACAAATGAACAACATCCCATATGCTTCTGCTGTCGGAAGCTTAATGTATGCTCAGGCTTGCACTCGACCAGACATAGATTTTGCTGTGTGGATGTTGGGAAGATATTAGAGTGATCCAGGTATGGACCACTGGAAAGCTGCAAAGAAGGTGATGAGGTACCTGCAAGGTACAAAGGATTACATGCTTATGTATAGGCGAGCTGACAACTTGAAAGTAATTGGCCATTCGGATTCGAACTTTGCTGGTTGCGTTGATTCTCGAAAATCAACATCTGGATACATTTTTATGCTTACTGGCCGAGCCGTGTCCTGGAGGAGTGTGAAGCAGACTTTCGTTGCTACTTCCACTATGGAGGCTGAGTTCATTTCCTGTTTTGAGGCCACCTCGCATGGTGTGTGGTTGAAGAGTTTCATTTTAGGGCTTAGAGTTATGGACTCCATTGCTAGGCCATTAAGGATATTTTATGACAATTCAGCTGCTATTTTCAAGGCTGAAAACCACAAGAGTAGTAGTCGAAGTAAGCATATCGACATTAAGTATTTAGCCATAAGGGAACGTGTTAAGGAAAAGAAATTGGTCATAGAATACAGTAGCACTGAATTGATGTTAGTTGATCCTTTAACTAATGGCATGCAACCAAGGAGTTACAAGGATCATGTGGATAGAATGGGAATTGGTCCCATCATGTAAATTTTCTTCGTATGGACGAAGTGGTGAAACTCTTTATTCAGTTGTGATGTTTTTCTCAATTAAGGTGCACATTAAGTTATTATGAGAAAACAGGTCATTTTGACCTAGAATAAACTTAAGGGTTTATTCGTTAAGTAGACTTGGAATAAACTTAGGGTTTATTCATGAAGTTATGTTATCGCGTATGGGCTGATTTTGATGAGATACGATGCATTGTGATACATGGAAGATAATACTCATTCTAAGAGGACTTGTCACCATAATTCATGTGTTTTGTCTTCAGCATGAAGTTAATGTGTATTTGGTTCAGTATTTCGTTGATGAATGTCGGGATCAAGTGGGAGAATATTATAATTAATTAATTGTGATCCCATATTAATGAAATACCGACATTTAAATTACATCAACGCTATATTACGCACATTAATTTTATGTGATAACCGTCTCGCCCAATAACCGTCTTGATGGGAGATAGTTATCTATAAGGGGCGGACGTCAATTTAAATGGGTCATCTAATCCAAACCCCCTACGTCAGTTACAAAAGGCAGTTACGACGACAGTTTTCGTCGTCAGTTTTTCTCTTATATGAGAAGAACGTACATTGGGAACAATACGTTTACAGAGAACATAACACACACACACCATCAGTATCGGCGGGGGCAATCGGCTAGAAAGAACCATTTTCGCCGGACGATTAATGCACGTATTTGTGATCGTCATCTTCATCAATGGCTGGAGGTATGTTCATTTCCTCTTCACGTTTCCGCGATTCATTCTCAATATTCATGAGATTCGTTCGTGAATTTAAGAATCGGGATCGTTTGTTTCTCTGAATTATAGTCTAACAGCCTAGGGTGCCAACCATACTTATCAGTGAAATGTTGGATTAATGCCGCCTTTACCGCAGTATAAGCAGTACGAACAAGAATAGTGAAAGGCAATCCGGTGTCGAAACGGTCTCATCCGAAAAATGCAGGATATATATTAAGGCGCTTTCCAGCTACACTAATACCCATGACTGTCACTGCATATTTGGTCACATTTGGAACTAGTGATGTTGTCCGGATCACTGCCCCAGGAGGACGATGGATTGATGCATCGTCCCCAAACTTGAGTAACGTGTAGGTCCCTTTCTGGGAGTACATTGAAGGCAAGCAATAAGACAAACGTCCTTTAGTCTCATTGCCATATTGTGAAAAGATAGACCGTGGTCCCAATCCCAATCCGAATACTCCTGATATGGAATAAATTCCTCCCCTGATGGCCCATTGAATAATATGGTTGTCTAGGCCACAACCAAACACAGTGTTAGGGAATGCTTTGACAGATCTAATACCGTTCAAAAAGACAAAGGTGTCTAATCCGACTGGCCCCTTGCTACCGCAATCAGTCCGTCCATGTAAGAAGTCCCCAGTGTTGTACATGCCACTGCCATTTACTATTTTCCTAGGCGAACAAAGGGGATCATTAGGAGCTAAGGGCCGATATGTTCGCAATTTACTTCTGTCAAAGTTACCTTGCCTTACGGGAAAGCAATTGGTGCATCCTTCACATTGCGTCCAAGTATCATCGTTAGCCGCACTTACTACTAGGGAGATAGTGAACGGAGGAGTGCCGACTCTCATGGTGGTTATGTAAAAATCACTAGCATGCAAAGTGGTCTTAGGTTGTAGTGTACTGGGGCCATGCTCTGCCTGTTGGGCTTATTTAGCCCAGTCCAGCCCATGGTTTAGTTGTTAAACCTAGGGTTATATTTCAGCAACACTTCAGCGTGAGAAACTAGTCACCGTGAGTAAAAACGCAGAAAAACAGAGAGGAGCAGCAGCATTTTTTTTCTGGGTGTCCGGTCGAGATCAACTCGACGATCGGAGGTCGATCCGTGGTCCAATTGGGCTGAAATTTTGACAGCAGTCTCAAGACTCGTTGTTCTTGATTCTGTATGGTTGGATCATCGTTTGAAGGTATTTACTGTAGCTGTTCGTGAGTGTTTCGGGACTGCAAATTTGAGGGTGCTTTCATCCGGTTTCTCTCATTTAAGGTGTTGTTGTTGCTTGATCTCCACTTATAGTTTTGGGTTTTCATTGTCGTTGAATTCAGCGTGGTTGTTGTGTACCTAAATGATTTATAGTGGAGATTCGGGTGGACTCCGTGATCGGTCTCGTAGTTTTTATCCTTCGCATTGAAGGAGTTTTCCACGTAAAAATTCTGGTGTTGTTATTCTTTAAGTTCCTATATTTCCATTGGTTGTGCTCGATTCGTTTCCTCACAGGTTTAGTCAAAGAGGGAAAATTATATCCGCCATTTTTCCCAACATAGTGGTATCAGAGCATTGTTTTTTGATTGAACGATGGAACCGAACGTGAGCAGGATGATTAGTTTGAATGGAAAGAATTATCATGTATGGAGAGGAAATATGGAAGATCTTTTATATGTGAAGCGGTGGCATTTACCGGTGTTTGCTGATACTAAACCTGATAATATGAGTGATTCTGATTGGGATCTTGAGCACAAAATTGTGTGTGGATTTATTCGACAATTTGTCGATGATAATGTTTTGAATCACATCAGCAAAGAATCTCATGCTAGGACTTTGTGGAATAAGCTGGAGTCATTGTATGCACGAAAGACTGGCAACAACAAAATATGTTTGATTAAACAATTTATGGAGTTGCATTATCGAGATGGCCAATCTATATCAGATCACTTGAATGAGTTTCAAGGAGTGATAGATCAATTGTCTGCCATGAATATTAAATTTGATGATGAAGTACAGGGACTTTGGTTGCTATGTACCTTACCAGACTCTTGGGAGACATTTCGTATGTCTTTGATTAATGCTGCGCCTGATGGTATTGTTACCATGGATTTTGCAAAAAAAATGGTGTTCTGAATGAGGAGATGAGAAGAAAAACACATGGTTCTTCCTCTCATTCAGAAACTTTAGTTGTTGAAAACAGGGGCAGAAGTCAGAGTAGAGGTCCAAAAGGTAGATACAAGAGCCGAAGCAAGTCAAGATCATGGAAAAAGACTATTGAGTGTCATCACTGCGGTAAGATGGGTCATATGAAGAAAAATTGTTTTCAGCTGAAAAATGAGAAGAGGAATGAGAAGAAAAATGGCAATGAGAACAACGAGAAAAGAGATAACGGTAGTGATGATCGGGTGGCAACTGCTACTAATGAACTTGTTATTGTCTGCTATGATGATAATGTTAATTTTGCCTGTGATGATTCAAGTTGGGTTATCGATAGTGGAGCTTCTCTTCATATTACTTCTAGGAAGGAGTTCTTTACATCCTACAGGTCAGGAAATTTTGGTACCTTAAAGATGGGTAATGATGGTTTGGCTACTGTTGTGGGTGTAGGAGATGTATGCCTGGAGACTAATAAAGAAGCAAAATTAATTCTGAAAGATGTTAGACATGTTCCTTATATTCGTATGAATCTAATTTCGACTGGCAAACTCGATGATGCAGGATTTTGCAGTACTTTTGATAATGGACAGTGGAAACTCACCAGAGGCTCATTAGTTGTGGCCAAAGGTATGAAACAATCTTCTTTATATTTGTTTCAGGCCAAAATTTCCAAGGACATGTGTAATGTTGTGGAAGAAGAAAATGCAACTACATTATGGCACAAGAGGCTTAGTCACATAAGTGAGAAAGGAATTGGTTTGTTGGCTAAAAAGGGTTTACTCTCTAGAGTAAAGAGTGCAAGACTTGAGAAGTGTGCACATTGTTTAGCAGGAAAACAACGAAGAGTTTCATTCAAGAGTCATCCACCTTCGAGGAAATCAGAGTTGCTAGACTTGGTACATTCAGATGTTTGTGGTCCAATAAAACCACTAACACTTGGTGGTGCAGCTTATTTTGTAACCTTCATCGATGATCATTCAAGAAAATTATGGGTTTATTTCTTGAAGACGAAGGATCAAGTGTTAGATGCATTCAAGCAGTTTCAAGTTTCAGTTGAAAGGCAGACTGGAAAGAAGTTGAAATGCATTCGTTCAGATAACGGTGGTGAGTACATTGGACCATTTGATGAATACTGCAGACAACAGGGGATTCGACATCAGAAGACACCTCCTAAAACGCCTGAGTTAAATGGCGTAGCGGAAAGAATGAACAGAACGTTGATTGAGAGAGTCAGATGTTTGATTTCAGATGCAAAATTGCCAAAAACCTTTTGGGGCGAGGCTTTGAGTACAGTGGTACATATTCTCAACATTTCTCCTATTACTGCTTTAAATGGTGATGTTCCAGACAGAGTTTGGTTTGGAAGGAAAATTTCATATGATCATCTAAAGGTGTTTGGCTGCAAAGTTTTTGTTCATGTTCCCAAGGATGAGAGATCCAAGTTAGATGTCAAGACACGAGAATGCATCTTTCTTGGTTATGGTTCTGATGAGTTCGGCTATAGACTTTATGATCCAGTTGCAAAGAAAATTATCAGAAGTCGAGATGTGGTATTCATTGAGAATGAGACCATCTGGGATATTGAGAAGATGAAGAAGACAGATTCCCGTGATTCTGATATGTCAGTTGATACTAGCTTAGTCCCACCTTTTGAGTTGCAGGAACAGTTGCATGATCAAGTTGAAGATGGTGTTCAAGGTCAGACTCTAGATCATCAAGTTCAGGGTCAAACTCAGAATGATCAGCAGGTTCAAGATCAGACTCAGGGTGATCAGCAACATTCAGGTGGTGTTGATGCTGGAGAGATTGCACAATTAGCTCCCCCAACCACTGCTTTGAGGAGGTCTACCAGAGACCGCACACCATCTACTAGATACTCTTCTAGTGAGTATGTTTTATTGACAGATGTAGGTGAACCTGAAACTTTTGAAGAAGCAGTAGAAGATAAGAATAAGAAGGAATGGTTTGATGCAATGCATGATGAGATGAAGTCATTGCATGAAAATCATACTTTTGAGTTGGTGAAATTACCTAAGGGTAAAAGAGCTTTGAAGAACCGATGGGTTTACAGATTGAAACAAGATGAGACGACTTCGCGTCCTCGATATAAAGCCAGATTGGTTGTTAAAGGCTTCAATCAGAAAAAGGGAGTTCACTATGATGAGATCTTCTCACCAGTTGTTAAAATGTCTTCAATTCGAGTTGTTTTAAGTCTAGCAGCTAGTCTTGATCTCGAGGTTGAGCAGATGAACGTGAAGACTGCTTTTCTTCACGGTGATTTGGAGGAAGATATATACATGGAGCAGCCTGAAGGTTTTCAGGTGAAAGGTAAAGAGAATTATGTTTGTAAACTGAAGAAAAGCTTATATGGCCTAAAGCAAGCGCCGAGACAATGGTATAGAAAATTCGAGTCTTTTATGGGGGAGCAAGCCTATAAAAAGACTACTTCTAATCATTATGTGTTTGTACAGAAATTCTCTAAATGTGACTTTATTATCTTGTTGCTCTATGTAGATGATATGCTCATAGTTGGTCAGAATGCTTCAAGGATTGACCAATTAAAGCAAGATTTGAGCAAGTCTTTTTCAATGAAAGACTTGGGGCCGGCTAAGCAGATTCTTGGTATGAGGATCACTCGTGACAGACAAGCGAAGAGACTATGGCTATCTCAAGAGAAGTACATAGAGAAAGTACTTCAAAGGTTCAAAATGGACAAAGCTAAAGTTGTAAGCACGCCTCTGGCTACACACTTTAAGCTTAGTCATAAACAATGTCCGTCAACTGAGAAAGATCTGAAAGAGATGGAAAAAGTTCCTTATGCTTCCGCAGTCGGTAGTTTGATGTATGCAATGGTTTGTACAAGGCCAGATATAGCTCACGCAGTTGGAGTGGTTAGCCGTTTTATGTCAAATCCAGGAAGAGAACATTGGAATGCATTGAAGTGGATCCTAAGGTATCTCCGAGGCACTTCTAGTTTGAGACTTTCATTTGGGAGTGAGAAGCCGACTCTTGTTGGGTATACTGATTCAGACATGGCAGGGGCTATTGACACGAGGAAGTCTACTTCAGGCTATTTGATTACTTTTTCAGGGGGAGCTATAGCTTGGCAATCAAGGTTGCAAAAATGTGTTGCCTTGTCGACGACAGAGGCAGAATTCATCGCTGCAACCGAAGCATGCAAGGAATTGCTTTGGATGAAAGAGTTCACACAGGAACTTGGTTTCACTCAAGAAAGGTATGTTTTACTTTGCGATAATCAAAGTGCTATACACCTTGCAAAGAATTCCACTTTTCATGCCAGGTCAAAGCATATTGATGTGAGGTATCACTGGATACGAGAAACTTTGGAATTCAAAGGGTTAGAACTTGAGAAAGTACACACAGAAGACAAGGCTTCAGATATGATGACAAAGGCTCTTACCAGAGAGAAGTATGAGTTTTGTTGGCGCCAGGCCGGCATGGATTTCTGTTGAGTTCTTTTGTGTCGGGATCTTCCCCAATGGGCTGGAGGGGGAGATTTGTTGGGCTTATTTAGCCCAGTCCAGCCCATGGTTTAGTTGTTAAACCTAGGGTTATATTTCAGCAACACTTCAGCGTGAGAAACTAGTCACCGAGAGTAAAAACGCAAAAAAACAGAGAGAAGCAGCAGCAGTTTTTTTCTGGGTGTCCGGTCGAGATCAACTCGACGATCGGAGGTCGATCCGTGGTCCGATTGGGCTGAAATTTTGACAGCAGTCTCAAGACTCGTTGTTCTTGATTCTGTGCGGTTGGATCATCGTTTGAAGGTATTTACTGCAGCTTTTCGTGAGTGTTTCGGGACTGCAAATTTGAGGGTGCTTTCATCCGGTTTCTCTCATTTAAGGTGTTGTTGTTGCTTGATCTCCACTTATAGTTTTGGGTTTTCATTGTCGTTGAATTCAGTGTGGTTGTTGTGTACCTAAACGATTTATAGTGGAGATTCGGGTGGACTCCGTGATCGGTCTCGTGGTTTTTATCCTTCGCATTGAAGGAGTTTTTCACGTAAAAATTCTGGTGTTGTTATTTTTTAAGTTCCTATATTTCCATTGGTTGTGCTCGATTCGTTTCCTCACAGGTTTAGTCAAAGAGGGAAAATTATATCCGCCATTTTTCCCAACACTGCTGACACCTTTCGACCCTTGGAATTCAAAGAAGCTGCAACTTCAAGTTGGTGTGCACGAGTTCGATATATCTCGAAGATTCTATAGTGTCTTTCTTTTAGGGTGAGGTTCTTAGGGAACAGTCTTGTGTCAAATTGATCTATTGGAATGGGCTTGATGTTGAAGCCGGAGGATCCAAATGGCTCAATGGAAATGAGAAAACAAATGAGGAAAGCCGCTGATGTGAGATTGGAGATTGTCATTTTTTTGGTAGTTTGTGTGTTCTTCAAATGATTTCAGATAAAAACACCTCACGCTGTTAGTTCTCACTCTTAAATATATGACGAGAAGAATTTATATGCAACGGATCATTTAATGGTAAGATAAGATATTTCCATCTAGTTAATACGCTAAGAGTTTTCGACCAAAAAAATAATAATAATACGCCAAGAGTTAATGCGTGACATCTACATTTAATGGGTGACCTCCTCTTTCAAAGTCAACTCATCTTCAAGAGAAAGAAGAAGGTTCTACTTTGTTCTCCCTTTTAATGCGTGATATCTACATTTAATGCTTGATATCCCTTTTCAATGAATACTCGTAGTTTTGGCACTTTGTGTGTAGCGTCCCTTATGTAAAGATACGAAAAGTTGAGTTCATGCATACGATGCAGAAGTATCGGTGATTCTTTTAGTAATGCAAGGGGCTTCTATTCTTTTAGGATTAATTCAAACCGGTACATCTGTTCCACGTTTTTTTCAAACTAACCATTTTTTTGTCTCACAAAAAATCCCAAATTAGGACACCCGTGACAAATCTATCAAAACCTTAGGGCAAATTTTGAGACAAAATTAGTGATTTTAGCAGATTTTCTAATCTCATATTATTTTTTGTGGATATGGCTTCACAAGACTATGTTGTTTAGGAGACTTATCTATGTTAAATTTCAACATCGGATTCACGACACACGATGATCAGTTGAACTTTTTGCCACATGTATTTTCACTTCAGCTATGAAACGGGAATATTGGACAAAAACTAATACATATGAGATATGTTACAGGTGTACCAGTTTAAATTTTCTTTTGTGTCATGAAAATTAGTTTGGAGTAAATGTGGCACATGCATACCAATTTGGGATTTTTCATGAAACGAAAATTAATTTGGATTGAATGTGACATGAATATACCGGTTTGGGATTTTTGTTGGTATAACCCTTTTTTTTTTTATGGAGTTCACTAATAGAAAAAAATAAGTTTATGTATAACCAAGTGTTATAAGTTAAAGTCACATAAATATAATAAAACTTAGTATTGCTTAACAATTTAAAGCTCTTACGGACCATTTTAATGTCTAGACCCCTTCAAATATCATATTCATGCTCCAAAACACCAAAAAGAAGTTAGCATGCAAAACTCGTGAGAGTTTACTTTCTCTTAACAATAGCAAAAGGGAAATGGTTTATAAGGTAGAAGCTCGAACGGGGTGAAAAGAAGAGGAGTAATGGCAGTACAAATTTCTAAAAAAAAATCGCGTTTTTTAATTTAGCCCCCAAACGCTCTTTTTTTTTTCAAGACAATCCCTGCACCTTTCAAAATTGATGCAATTTCATCTTTTTGTTTATTGCAGAGTCATGTCACGCACTTTTTTTTGGGTGTAGATTGCAAAATGTGCAATATGGGGCCCCAGAATATATGTGGACTGCGAGCAACGGACGTAAAGCTTGGTGGTGATGGTATCTTCCCTTGCATTGGGCCTGTTTGAGATGTCTTTGTCCAGTAGCAAGCGCACCATATCTATTCACTATTCAGATTTAGTGGTGGTGATAGGGTTTTCCGTGGTGGTGACCACGTCGGGTTTGGTGGCGGTGGTGATGGCAGCCTAATGTTGTGGTGGTGGTGGTGGTGGTGGTGATGGTGGGCCGAGCTCAGTGGTCATGATGAAATCGAATTTCCATTAGTCTACTGGACGAAAGGATGAGATCGCACCAATTTAGAAAAGTACAAAATGAAAAAAGAAAAGTTCAAAGACTAAATTAGATAACAACAAAAATTACGGGGACTGTGGTGTTATTACCCAAAGTAACTTAATTTTGACTATTTTTCAAATATCCATTTTGTAAACCCATAAGTTATATTCAAATATGGAATCTACACGAATTACATAGCCAGCTCCCCTTAATTTGAAATAGTCACTTTATTTGGGCTCTACTTGTTCCATTAATAAAAATGATTGGAAGAAAACATTCTCTTTGTAGTGTTTATTGCAGGCTTAAGTACACTACAAGTGCCAAAACTTATGTACGACGCTCATTTTAGTGCCAAAACTTTCAAAACAATCACTTAAGTGCCAAATTTTTTTAAAAACGCTCACTTCAGTACCAACTTCGGCCAGCCACGTCAGCTCAAATCGGAGTTGGCATTAAAGTGAGCGTTTTTCAAAAAAAAATGGCACTTAAGTGATCGTTTTGAAAGTTTTAGCACCAAAGTGAGCACCGTACACGAATTTTGGCTCTAGTAGTGTGCTTTAGCCATTGCAGGAAAATAAGTTTGATCGAGGAAAATATTTCTCATCCAAATGAAATTCATACTTATAAGTGAGAAAATCGACTTTCCATATCCTGAAAAATGAAAATCATATTTCACGTGCACACCGGCATGCCCTAGTAACTAATTCAGCACGGATCGCCAACTTCTCACGAGCCGACACTCGAGATCTCGACCGTACTACACTTAACCAAACAAAAGAAACTGTGACAAACAATGTTAAGAAAAAGTGAAGAACAATAATTTACTTGAAGTATCAATAGATGTAAAACAGATTGACGACCGATACAATGCGTGCATTGCGACTTACATTATGGTGGGTGGTTATTTAAGGAGTGTGTATTATGTATTGGAAGGGTAACTAAGCGTTTGGCCAGAATTTTTTCCCACGACGAAATATCATTTATCAAAAGTAGTTCTTCGGCTTTATTAGAAGAGATCGGGTTTTGCGCCAACTCCGGACAAGAATTATCTAGACGAGTACAAAAATCAGCACCTTTAACTTCAGATAAAATTATACAAACACAAACAGTGTTGGAATTTAATAGATGACAATGCTTGAGAAGTGCAATTGGAACAAATGAACCAAATGCTGACCCCTGCAGGAATTTAAACGCCGACAAAGCTTGACAACGTGATGACACTGTCGAATATCTAAATTCGATCCTATCAACGATGCAAGAAAGTAATGGAAATTCGCACAACACAAGAATTTACGTGGTTTAGCAGGGGAGATGTTCCGCCTACCTACGTCCACAGGGAGATGAGATCTGTTTCACTAATAACGTAGAAAAATGTACAGCCGCTCTTCTCACCCTCTCTCTCTACATAGAGACCTGTTTCGCCCTAAATATATATAGCGAAACCCTACATGGCACAAATTACAAAATTGCCCACATAGCCTAAAATATTTAACTTTCACATATAAATCCTGCTATGACTGAACATAAAATGCCTCTGGCGGCTCAGGGGTGCTGCCCCCGCGACCCCCGCCCACTCACAGGGGAGCGGGACCCCCGTGCTGTCCAGTCGTCAGGGGGCCTTTCGAAACCGCCTCATAATCTCTTGAATAACAGAATACAAGACATCAACCTCAACAGATACTACATCGGAATTTAATTGACGATACAACACCTAGGATAGAGATATATGCCGAAATTGATCAACGTGAAACTGAAAGCTACAACCAATGCAGGCAAATATCGATAAAGATAAATTTGCTTGATTTGTGCGGGGTTTCTCTGATGGACTACTAGTGGTATTTATAGTAGCTCCAAAGTAATCGCTTTTAGCAGTTTCCAGCGGTTGCATTTCTTTGAGTAACTTCCGTAGACTGCTTCTACATCTCTATGAGTTTCGTGCCCAAGTTCTGAACGGTTTTCTCCATCATGTTAGTTGTTATATAACCATCGATGGTCCTCTATTTTGACCTCAAAACCTCACTAAAAATCTAATTCCACCCCTCTAGATACTGTTCATCTTCTTGAGTGAGGACGGTCGGCGAGGGTAGGGTGCGATTGGTTCTATTTCAAGTCAAATGCTCAATCTGTTGCATATTTGAGACATCTCGATAAGCTTCAACATTATGACGATAACGGGCGTATATCGTTGCCTTTCATGGATTATAACCCTACCATCTTGGGTCCATATTTCAAGTCAGTTCCTCCCCTATCTATATTCACGGACTGTTTTCCTCGTCATTATGCGGAAATACTTCCGATCGATCAAAGTTCTATCAGTACTCATGCTTGGTCCGTCGCTAATTATCGATCAACTCTTTTCCCTTTTCGATGAACGGTTTTTTCAATGGTATTTAAGGCTACAGGATGAAATGGTACCAACCTGGTGACAAGCCAAGATTGAGTCGGTGTTGAGATTCTGCTGCTTGTCCTTTAATCCTGTCGAATTTAGCTTCATCGGCAGACTTGCCTGTTTCTGGTCCCCTTCGTCGCATTGTTTTTATTTTCCAACGGGACCAGCATTACTCTGCTGGGGACACATGGGATCTCACAGGTCTTCCCTTGTTTGCGGAGTTCGATGACCTTTGTTTGCACACTTGTCCATATTTCCGTGACTAAACTTGTCTGGATCTCCCTTATCAAGTATTTATCGATAAATTTGCAAAATCAGAAGGGGAAATCACCTTTGAGGAACACACCTACACTTTGTAAAGGACTTTTGCTTTTGACCAAACAAAAAATGACTTATGCTATTTTATTTTATTTTTCAAGTCAAGCAATCGGCGAAACTCAGTGCTCCCGACTTACCTTGGGTTAAAGGCCTTTAGACGCCTTTGAAAATGCAATTACATCTCCCCCAAAACTCTCCAAAATATGCAAAGAGACTTTAACGCTCTGTTTGTTTTGCGAAAAATGTGGCATTTTTGGAAAATATTTTTTAGAAAAATGACGATATTTTTCAGTGTTTAGTTTAAATTTGAAAATCAACTGAAAAATATTTTCGACGTATGGTACGGAAAATCCAATTTGATTTTCCTTAGGAAAAACTACTAAAAAAATCGCATTTTTAAATTTTTTAAATTTTAATTTTAATTTTTCTTTAGTTTTATTTCTTTTCTTTTTTCTTTTTTTTTTCTTTTCTTTCTTCCACGGTCGATTGCCGGCCACGGCAACGGTGTGCGACCAGCCACGGGCGAGAAACGAGCCTGCCCATGGCCGGCGAGGCTCGAGACTCGCCAGAGACGCGGACGAGGTCAACCTCGCCTCGCCGAACTCGCCTCACTCGACCTCGCCTTGCCGACTTCACCAAACCTGGCAACCCTAAGCACACTGAGCTTGATGGCCTCCTCTTGGATCCCTCCTGAGACGCCCTACAACCTAAGTAGCACCGACACCGACACGAAACACGACACGACACGACACGACACGACACACCGACACGTCATTTCTAAAAAAATAAAGAATCCCGACACGTCGGGACGCGTTATATATTCAATGTATATTTTTATACATACATAAATTATCATGTATGTATAAAAATATCAACGATCAGTTTCTTCTTTTTCTCTTTTTAGGAATTCACGATTAGTTTTTTTATTTTGGATGGCTGAGTATATTAATTTTGGGGTGACTGGATATATGACTTAAGTATATATATTTGATAAATTTACATTTTGACCCCTAATTTGTTGAAAATACTTAAAATTGATCCCGTGCGTGTCGAAATGGCTTGTCGGGATGCTAGACTCGTGTGTCTCTGGTGTGTATGAAGTGTTGACCACGTGTTTGTCGCATGTCAGAGAGTGTCAGAATGTCGAAGAGTGTCGAGCACAATACGACATGTAGGCCCCATGAGAGTGTTGGTGCTTCCTAGCCCGCAACAGCCTCAAAATCGAGCCCAAACCTCCACCAGTGCTCGCCGTGACTAATCTTCGCGTGGATGAGGTTGAGCGAGAAGAGCTAGAAGGCACACTTGGGAGTGAGCTCCACGATCTTGCTGTCGGCGAAGTCGAGGGCAAAGATCAAGGGCTGAAGGATGAAGTCAACGTCGGAGAGGGAGGCGCCAAGCAGGGGAGAGGGAGGATCGGCCGAGGCGGGGGTGGGTCCGGCGGTAGAGGGGATGGTCTTGAGCTTGTCAAGGGCAGATGCGCAGGCAGAGACAGACTTGTGAATGCAAGCCGAGAGTGTCAGAGAGAGCCCTGACAAGAAAGATTGGAAAATAATTTCCTTTTCTCAAAAAAGGAAATCATTTTCCCTATTTTCCATTGATTGGAATATATTTTCTTTGACAGCATATTTTCCAGCCCCAAACACCAGAAATTGAGAAACAAAAAATTATAAGAAAACATTTTTCGTGAAACAAATGAAGTCCTCAGTTCGGTGTGCAAGTATTTCAGTGTTTGGCCACACTTTGGGAGTTTTCTCCTTCATCGTCGGAACATGCATCGGATCGCAACATCAAAATATTATGATCTCCTTGAACACTATGCATATTCTGCACGATTTGTTCACAAATTGAGACGTTCAATTACTGAAAGATCGGCACTTTTAATGTTAATACATAGCAATGAACCTCAAACAAAGGAAATTCAAATTTGTCGGTATCTACTATCAAGCATACGAACAATCTAGCAACAATATCCAAATGAAAATGACAACGTCAATAAAGGCACACAAACTGGTAACAACGTTACTTGCCAGCCACAGAAGTCTTTGATTTCACCTGATTTTCCAAAATACGATCACAAGCCAAATACAAGTTTACCTCAATCCTGATTTCCTCTTCTCTAAACCTTATTTAATAGGATCATACATTGGATCTTTGGCCCGTCTATTGTATACATGCCTAAACCCTGATTTGTGCACCTTTCGGTCACCACTACAAGAAGCTTTCCAAGAACTTTCCACACTTCAAATTCTCCGCAAGTGCAAAGCAAAGAGGATAAATGAGAAGTAAATAAGAAAATATTAAGATTGAACCGCGGCAGCCATCGTTACTTTGCTACTAGTCTGATGTGAGCATGTGAATGTATGCAATAGCATTTGCTATCAATTAAACATCGAATGACAAAAGAGAACGACCAACTTTGGTTATTGTACCAATGAATCAATAGATATGTTGATACTGATAAGGGTGCTTTCTGCGTTATGTACATAAGAGATCTCCCAGAAATATCGGTGCGACTTTTCAGGTGTTTCTCCAAGGAAGAGCAAATTACAGAGCTTCAGAGTCCAGTCCTTCAGTAAGGTTATTTCAATGGATTCGTAAGCTCCGTTGCAAATGTACATTAGGATATGTATGCCTTTACCAGTTCAGAATAATCGCAGCCGTAGTTTGTCCTAGGGCAGGTGATTTTACCATTGTTCTTCTTTGCCATTTCTTCAAGAGCCTGTCTTGGGAAAAAAGATAATGTAGGATCAATTAAACAAAAACTCAAGACCTTTACTAGTAAATAATTCGCCCATTGACACATACCTTGGTGCCATAGACATAGCCATTTGGTAGGACTAGAGGTGGGTTCTCTGTGTCCATAAGTTCTTTAGTTATATAACAAACAAGCTTCGAGTGATGCTGCTTGGAGAAAGGTAACGGCATTGCAAGTTTTCGGAAACTTTCCTGGGATAACGGGTCTTCCTTTGTGCAACCATCTTCGGTGCAGAATCTAAATTAGGTCAAGGCATAAAACATATGAAAGCGAAAAGGAACAAAAAGCTAATTAAGGTAACAATCCAGGCTCAATCAACATGGGTAATCCTCAAAACAAATAGTTGACTTTTAGGATAATTCAGTGCTCAAGGTATCATTTCTGAAACAATATTCCATTCCAGATACTGTTATTGGGGTCCTCTGCACGCTTAAGGGCAACGTCGGTTCAAATGCCATTGCCCCAGGATACTTATCTTCCACCACTCGAAGACGAAATTACTAAGATGACTTTTATAAAATCATATATCCTTTAATTAACTACTTACTAGTTTAATTGATTAACAACTAGTTTAATTCGAATTTTAAAATAAAAAAAAATGTGTACTTCTTTTCTTTTGAGCTTGACCAACTAATAAAAAACTAAACTAATTTGAGTAATTCGGAATTTTTTAGAAAAGGATTGGTTTTTTAAACTTTTCGGTGTATTTTTTACATGTATAAATATAGCACGACGAAAATAGACAGAGATATAAAAAGAAAAAGAAAAAATGGAACCAAGGCCTCACTGGACATGGTTGCACCAGAGATGAACAAATTATGTGGCCTGTGTACTACGAGGTTCCATGGATCTTTATCTGTAACAGGCCAAGTCCGAATCAACGTGGACCCAAATCTGGGCCTAAGTTTGGGTGGGTCTCTAAGTATTATATCTCAAATTCATACCCACTCCATAATTACAGATTTGCAACTCTAGTGCAAAAGAGTCAAATCTGTTTACACTCTTGTTCTTTAAAAGCTAATACATAGAGTCCCATAATATATTTGCCCCAGTAAATAAGTACTATTATGCCTACTCGTGGTACTCTTTGGTTTCACAACTACTTTAACGTAATAGAATTTGTGAAGTAGATGGGGAAAACAAATACACAAATAATTCATTGCCTAACATGCAGGTTTAAGAATGTGGACTAGCATGCCAATCTTCCAACCCCCACTAGTAAAATTGACTCAAATCACTATTCACCTTATAGGTTGATGACAATAGTTGGAAAATCCTATAGGTAAATTGCAAATCGAAATAGTACATGCACAAAGTGGCAGAAACAAGAATGAACTGAAATGAATGCAGAGACGTAATCACACCAAACAATAAAAAAAGAAAAGGATACGGAGTTTTCAAAGCAGACAATCCAGCCTGCAAATATATGTTTAGCAAAGGCTCAAAAGTCATTCCATATAATCTGCAGAATTCCTGTCTAAATTGATCCACAAGGAAATCCCATTGCTTCGGTTCAAATAAAACCTGTAAAAGAAAATATTTGCATCCTTCAAGTCAAAAAATTACATGAAAATGCGCAGACAGATGTTAAGACATCAAAAGTACATAAGTTATTGGCAATAACAAATTGTCGGTGAAAACTTTTAGATTTGGTCAAAGTTCAGTGAGAATCTTGAAGGGTCCTAACTAGACCTATGGCTGATAAGTACCTGCTAACATAGTAGCCAAGGTACAACCGAACTAAATAACTTCCAATGAACAAATTTCACCCAAAAGAGCTACAAGTCATAAGATCAAACGGAAGAGTATTTAACAGAAAATTTTAAATGAGCACCTCACCCACCCACAGTGAATTGTACAACATTAAATAGACAAGCACTTTAAATCTGGCTTAATGGAATGAATTCAATTCTCAGTAGCAATCCCAACTAAACTTCAATTGCAACATAAAAATCAATGATCTACATAAAACAGTCGGTAAATTTATTTTCCTCTCGCATGATAGTAGAATAAAGAGACTGTAAGCAATTGTTTTCAACTATTACAGACAGCCATCATGAAGTTAAGCTCGTTGCTTCATGGTAGAAGTCTAGCTTGAGCATGCACTAATGAACGACCTTCATTCTGATGAATATGGTCCATCATATCAAAGCAAGAGAAATGCGGGTCACCTTGTAGGTTGCACATTCAGTGTTGCTCCTGAATGCTAACGTGGCCATGACTCGCTGCAGCTCTTTCATATGTGTAGATCCCCATGGTGCAAGATACTTTCTGGCATAGACAATAGCTCGCATGCTGTTCTCAGCTCTCACCAATTCAACAAACTCTTGAAGTCTTAATTGGAACTCCAAAATGCTCTGTCACAAGGAACATTCTTTAGACTGATTGCATGTCTTAAAATTCCACGATAAAATTCAAGCAATACTGCAACATGATTCCAAACACTGTTCAGATCGGACTAATTACTAGAAAATACATAAAGAGTCCAATTAAATTATTCTATCTAAGATGCAAATATCATTTCTTCATTAAGAGAATAGTACAAAAACTTTGTCAGGGATGAAAATACGATCACATGAATAAAGGTGACCAGTTGAAGAGAGCTAAAATCTCTTCTTTTTCTTTTTTGCGATAGACACTAGGATGAATTTCATTTTATCGCTATCAATGGTATAGTAACCCCTCAACTTTGACATCATTTCAAGGTAACCACTCTCTTGACCAGACATCAAAATCACAGATGAAAATATGATCCAAACATTGTATGAGCGATTCTTCTATATTTTCTTTCCGTGAATGTCCACGTAGATGCCCACATGTATCTTTTTTATGTGAATTTACACGTTAGATTTCTGTTTGTGGCATTAGTGCAAATTTACAGAGTCAAAACACCGAGAAAATACCAAAAAGAGTAATATGAGATAAATCAAAGTATGGCAGTAAAGTATGAAAGTCGCCCTAACGTAATGTTCATCAACGATATCTAATTAAAAGATGCCTGGAATGCATGCTCATTGACTGCAAATCATTCTCCTTCCTTTCGACACTAATGCCAAAGCATCATTTTCTTTTTATATCGTGGATCAACAAATTTCCACAGTGGCTTCTCTATAAACGCAACCTCACTGTAACTTATACTGTCACAAATATGATGACAAAAACACCTCAAGCAATGGATATCTCGATGAAACAAATACGAAACCGCTGAATGGACATTGTGATCAGGCAACAGAGTCGATCTATAGCTGTACCAGAGCAAAAATTCCCGGTTTCAAATCATCTTCAATATCTTAAATGTAGAATAAGAGCCTAAAGATCTATAACCTAAAGCGGGCTAAAGAGTTGGGAAAGCCATCTACTACCTAGTTAAATGACCATTCACCTAAAACTTAGCACGAGCCACTATAGTAATAGAAAATAAAATGTCAAAGAAAATATCCGAATATATATGTTAGGTTTCATTTATTCCATTTCACAAAACCTTGACAATGAACAGAGGAATAAAATGAGAATAAAAAAAAAAAGAAGGTTTCCGTCGGGTTTCACAATTCTCTTAGCATGACATTGTTCGACAACCCTTGAAGAGTACTTGTGGACCAAAGTCAGCATAATCAACAACAAAAGTTCCAGCCAAAGTGTAGCCAAGATTAGATGTTCGGTTCAATCATATCCATGAAGCCAAGCCATGCTAAACTATCTTCAGGTGACCATCACAAACTAACAAATCCCCAAAAGGAATAGTGCAGCAAAAGTTCTCTTTAATTCAATAACTAAGTCGTCTGCATAGTGATGCTGCAACTGTCAGTAGAATAACTTCAGTTTATGATCCTTTAATTCATATAACCAGTCAAGACATTTCACTATGTACAACATTCTTCAGTCAATATCAAAGCAGCAGTAAGGTACAAGTGCTCATCCCCTAGAATTACTAAGTCAGTGCAATCCAATGAACAAAGCGGGTGAAACTATAATTTGTCAAATTTAGATAGATAAAAGGACAGATAAGCTGTGTCAAGCCGTTATTCTACATAATGATAATTCCTATTTAGTTGGCTTCAAATTAAATAGCCATCACAAGAGAGCAAGTACATTAAGGGAAAAAGTACATCAAAAGAGTTCTAACTAAATATTTAGAAAGGGCCAATCAAGTGGAGAATACATACCTTGGATTTCTTTAATCTTGACTTGTTTTCACTGCACCAAGCGAGGGCAGGACCCACCTCCTTATTTTGGAGAGCATCAATAACTTTTTTGGCTTCTAGGAATACATCAATATCAACAAGATCCTAGCCCAAGATCACACAGATCATAATCATTTTCGAGATTATACAGGAGAGAATAAAGCCAAGTACCTGTATATTAGTACTCTCTGCAAGCTTTGCAGCAGTATCATAGTAAGACATCCGCAACATGTAATCTACAAGAATTCGCTTTAATCGGGTGTTGCTCCACTCGGATAAATTCTCCGGATCAGCTGATTCTAAGTGGTCTAATCGAGCTCGGCTTCTCTGAGCTTGCAAGTGCTCTGTCCGACTTCCCTCTTCCAACTACTCAAGGTCAAAAAATACAAAGTCGCATATCATCACAGCTACATAAGCATACAAAGTTAAGACTAACTGAGCAGACATACAGGTAAGGGAGAATATACGCATTGGGTGCACCCTTGACCAAGAAAAGTTCCTCATCACCAAGCAAGTAGTTCAAATAACACGTCAGCCAATGGTATGGTAATCACAGTCCAAATATCATATTATATATTTTTTAGCCATTGGCTGCTCGGAAATCTTTAGGTTCTTTTCGGCTAAAATAAGCAACTCGATTGGACATACGAGCACTCTCAGTCAACTAATTACAGAACATAGCTGAGATATAACATGATTCAACTCCTTGAATACAACCAGGTTTTTTAAACCTCCCTCTCAACCCCTTAACTTCCTCAAACATTGAATTAAGTAAATTTTTCTTTCTTTAGTCCATCACAAAGAAGAAAAAGAGAGAAATGTTGATCAACTATACCCTCTTTCAAATATTAAAAAATACTACGAAGAAAACTATCAAATCCCCCCATAGTTATGACGACAATTCTCATCAGGTAAACAGCCCAAACCTCACTTCAAGGTCCTTCTTTTCAATTTTCTCCTAATTTCCTGCAAGTCCGCAGGATTCGATATTCACTACCACGTCAAAAGCTTCAATTAGCCAGCCAACAAACCAACCCCTTCACCAACCTAAGCACCACAAGCAACAACTAGAAACAATTCAACCTCGATAAATTACTATTCACCGATGCATCAAGAAAATCACGGTACCTTCCTCTTGAGCCCTTGCAACCTGGAAACGAGCGAGTTGAGCCGATCGACGGCGTCGTCCTCGCCGGACACGTCGGCGGCGTCGGCGGTGTCGGAGACGGCGGAGACGACCGCGGTGACCTCCTTCTCGATGACGCGGTGGTTGGCGCGGATTGACTTCTTGTAGTGCTCGAAGGGGACCCGCATGAACTGGTGCTCCAGCTTCAGCGACTCCGTCAGCTGAGACAGCATCGACGACGGAGCGTTGGTCGCGGCCGCCGCAGCGGCGACGGCGGCGGCCGGCGTGCCGTTGGGGAGAGGATCGATTTCCATTTTGGATGAATCACGATGATATGCGGGGAGTGTGATCTGGATTTGGATTTGAATTTGGAAGATGAAGTCTGTTCCCGATAGCTTTGAGTTGCTCGGGTGTTGGGGAAGATGGTTCTTTGCTTCTTGTCAGCGACCAACACAACACCAATTGGAGGGAACGACGACGTTCAGTATCTCCCAACATTTTCTTTCTTTTGACCAAGACAAAAGCCAATTTTATAGCAAAATTACCACACACACAAAAAAAAAAACAGAAAACAATGTTACAAGTAATGTTAACAATTAACATTACTCGTAAATTTAATTTTTTTTTTATGAGTATATGTTAAGGGCACGAATGACAACCATTCTCTTTCCGGACTCTATTTTTGGACGGAAATAGATTTTTTTATTTTTATTCTCTAGACGAGTTTCTGAGCAGAGAACAAATATTTCTTTTTTTTCGATGCGAATTTGACACAAGATGAGGGAAATCGCTATTTCAAATAGGATCGTCCAGTTCCTATAGAACCACTAAAATACCCATAGAGGGGGATAGGGATAAGAGACATGCGTTTGATAAGGATAAAAAATTTATGTTCTCAGAACAGAAATTCGTTTGATAACAGAATAAAACTTCTACGGTTGGGCAACCTGTAGAGGGCGGCCGGAGATCGACGGACGGCGGCCGACGACCGTCGACCGACGACCGGCAGACAGCAACCAGCAGACGGCGATCGACGGATGGAGATTAGCAATCAGCGGATGAGGACCGAAGACCGCTGGCGGGCGACCGATAGCAGGGACACGAGAGAGAGGGAGACCACACCCAAAAGAGTGGGAGTAAGCAATTAGAAGAATTCTTATTTATGTTTTTGTTCTAGAAATAGAAAAGTACAAAATTTCTACTTCTCATTTTTGTTCCAAAGCTATTTCTAGACTAAAAAATTGTCCCGAAAATAGAAAAATGAAATTGCGTTATCAAAAGAATTTCTGTTCTAAACATGTTCTCCGCAACAGAAAAGTAGAGAAATAGAACTATTGTCATACGCGCCCTAAAAATTTGATAAATGATGTTAGTTGCTCAAAACCCCCAATTTAGCACCAGTTACATAATAATCTCGAAATTTTGAAAAGTTGCATGCTTCTCCCCTTACCTATATTTAATCTTCGTGGACCTAAACAAGTCCTTAAACTACTTCGTCTGAACTCTGTGACGTAAATTCGGAGGTATTTCCTTGAGATGAATGGAAGAAAAAATACTCTCTCAACTTGGGGGTAACAATGGGGAAGGTAAACTCAACGTCATCTTCAAGGTGGTTACCGCCAAGTAGGCTCGTATAGTAGCGACCCGCGCTTAGGATAAGTTATCGAAGTTTCGGCTCCTGCGTTATCGGCATGTGCTTTGCGCAGTACTTGTTAAACAGCTTGTTAGCAGCGTACCCCCAATTAACAAGCACTGTGCATACTTCTCCCCTTAACTATATTTAATCTTGACAAATTAACTCTCGACTTCACGTGTCACTCTCTTGAACCCTTCTACTAAATTTTCTTAGCTTCCTCCACGGTGGATTCTCTTCTATTTGTTTAACTCCATTAACCATGTAATAAAGATGATTACAGTGAAATTGAAGAAACGAGTCCATTTTTAAATATCACTTACTGTTATGCCGGCTGAAAAAGTAGCGACTATAGCCAAAATCAAAGATACCCTGTTACTTTTGAAAATCCAGGGATATGATACAAGAGTGTCAGTTCAGGGAGCTTTGAACAACAGGAAAAGTATGAAAAAAGTCATATATATTACATTGATGTCAATTTAGTTTAAACTTTTCAATGCAAACAATTTAGCAGGGATTAGCGGTTTTAGGTAGAACCTTAAACCTACTCGTCGAAATCAATTGCCCATTTTTTTTAACCTGGAATCTATCCTGCGTACCTTAGAACTTGAAACCTACCATGTCATGGGTTTCAGGATCCACCCAGGTTTCCTTGTATTTTTAATTGAATGATCACAGTGAATTATCACCTCTAATGACCATTATTTGCTTCTACAATCCACTTACCATAACTCATATTTAAACACAAGAAGAATATAAAATATTAACAAAGTAAAAGTCTCAATCATGGGTATCGCTGGAAATGGAAAACTAATTGTTTCAGATTACACGCTCATCATCAGACGCAATGAAATACTGTAGGATCGAATGAAAACATAAAACATGAAAAATGCAAAGACTTATTCTAGGTTCCACCTCCTAGAACCTGGAACATACCTATTAGAACCGATTCCCCAATTTTTGGATTCTAAAACCTACCATACACTAAAACCTGGAACGTACCCTATTTCAACCGGTTTAGAAATTCTCCGGTTCGTAATTCTATCTTGGAACAATGCTCACACCTACAATTTAGTTATAAACATTTTGTATTTGTATCAATTCAGTACGTCCAACTAATTTTTGGTCGGAAATCGATGACGGTGAGGTCGGGCGTTTTATGTGGCACGGCCAGTGCTGACGTGAACATTTTTAATAATATTTTAGTATTCTTATGCATTTTTAATTAATTTTTTTCATTTCTTTTTCTTTTTTCTTTTCTTCTATTGTCCTTCTTTTCTTTTTTCCTCACTATGACCGGCGAGGGTCGCTATAGCTCCTCGTCGGCCACTGGGTGAGGCTAACCAAGCCCTTACCGGCCGTTGTCGAGGGTCGTGGCCCTCACCCAAATATGGGCAAGGCAACCTCGCCCACGGCCGCAATGGTTTGGGCAAAGCCAGCCTTGCTATGGCCTTGTTGGCCGTAGGCAAGGCAGCCTTCACCTGTGGCCGACGAGGTTTGGGAAAGGCAACCTCACCCGCGGCTACAAGATCTAGGCTCCGGCTGTGATGGCCTGAATTTTCGTGAGTCATTATGTAGCGAGTAAAGTAAAGTATGTACTGACGTTTATGTTGGAAATGCAAGGGTACTGAAGTTAATTGAGCTATGGTTATGATGTCGGATGTTCGGATTGAGTTGTAGACTCTGATGTGGGTTTGTTCCGGTTGAATAGTCCCAGAATTTTAAGCGAGAATGAACGCATGTAACCCCGTAGCCGACCGACCCACCCTTCCCCTCTTACTATATAAGCCTTCTCTCTCTCTCTCTCCCTTATTTTTCTTCTTCTTTGCGCACGACCCCTACCTCATCCCCCTCGTTTGCTCTGCCACCATCACCCGACCCACACCGTCGCTCCACCAGCCACCTCGAGGTTCCGGCGCCACCAGCTCGACGTCGATGATGGCCTCACCTCCCTCACGAACTCACCCCCTCCACTAATTGCTCGAAGTCTCACCCGTTAGCCCCTCAGACCCATGACACCGTGAGGGAGAGGAAGTCGATCGAAGCTCGTTTCTTTGTCATTTTCGCTCCCGTTTCTTCGTGGACATTCTAAGGCAAGTAAAGCTTCTAACTTTATTGCTGGCTTGATGATTTGTAGCTCGATTGGTTGCGACACGACGATTTGGTCGTGGGTATGGTCGAATGGAGATTGTTTTGCATGTGTTAGGAAATGGGTTTGTATGTTAGATCTATTACTCGATTTGGAGTCCTTAGAGTTTGGGCTAGTTGAATTTGGGAGCTGATCGTGATGATTTACATCGAAAAGTTGTGAATTCGGCGCCCCTCGTTTGTGGGTTTTGGCTGTGTGCAATGGAGGTTCGGCCGAGTACTTTTTAGGGTTGTCATGTGTGTTTAATTGTATGTGAGTGAGCTTGGTCGTCTGCTTGAGTTGTGTGCTAAAATGGTGAAATGAGCATTGGCCGTGAGCCCTGTTTGGGCGTGAGAGGAGTGGAAGTGGTCTTTGGCTGTGCGGTATGAATTGGCGTGTGAAAACTGTGATGTCTCATGGTCATGGTATGTCCTATGGAATTGTCGAGTTGCATTGCATCTAAGAATCCAAGCACGAGTTGTGTCTTTGCATTGAGAATGTGGACAAATGCATATGTGCGATCGAGTTGTCTTGCCTAATGTGTTTGTGATGGATAGTCGGTTGTTCGTTGTAGCATCCTGAAAACTAACTCTCCAAGTTAATGTTATTTTGACTGTAATGCTCGAGTACTACCGTAGTGCGTTGTAATTTGAGATAAATGCAACCTCTTAAATAAATATCCTTTTAGACCTACTATCCGATATTGTTGTGGGAAAGTCTATATAGTGAGTAGGAAGTTCGTTTTCCCATATGAAGGTCATTTTGGATATATCGCGAAATGTATTCGCAATAAGTAATAATGGACGCAGTCAACTGGAAAATGTGCAACGTCGCATTTTATTGGACGATTAACTTACGAGGAAGTTCGTCTTAGAAATTCATTCACATTAAATTAAGACCCGCGATATGAGGCCCCAGTAACCATAATATGACCATAGATTATAAGAGGAATTCATGCTACAACAAAATAAAATAAAAAATTAGGGGCGGCAGATTGAGGTAACCGTGCGCAAATTGGAGGGGTGTCGTGCGTGTGGTGTGGAGATGATGGTGGAAATGAGCAAAGAATGAACACTTGGCAGTTTACTTCTAATATGAACTAAATCAGCTCATCATGAGCTTGGGAAAAGGGAGCCCCATCATTCCTTTTGTTCACTTCGTGTAATCCGCCGCTGCTAAAGAGAGAGGAGAGTACGGGAGAGTTAGAGAGAGAGAGTTTCTCTCGGTGAAGCTAAAGGGTACGAAGCTCTCGGTTGCTCCCTCTCCACCACACTCGACCGCTCGCTTTCGCCAGAAACAAAGCCGTCGCGCCTCCTTCGTTGTTGACGAACAAAGCGAGTAAATTCTCCCTCACTCACTCTTATTCGCTCCACCATATTTGTCGCCCTTTGCTTGTCGCCATTTGGGGGCCGTTTGCTGTCATCGATATGTCATTGATGGTCTATGTGAGGTGCCGAGTGGTAAGCAAGAGAGAATCAACGAACGGAGGGTAGTGTAAAGTGGTGATTCGAAAGGACCGGGAGGATATGGTTCGGTTTTGGTCTAAGGGAAGGTTGAGTTTGCTTGATGGAATGTCGAACCAACTCTTATGTCAGTCTAAAACGAAAATGTGAAGTTCTCGAGAGCGAGGCTAGTGGAATTGATGAGTTGATTGCTGATTAGGGCGGCAGTTCGGACTGAATTGGATGAGAGAGGGTCGGCCCTAGTTGATCGCGGCACAATAGATCATCTAATTACTTGCATGCTGACTTTGGTGTAGGAACTAGTGTCCTACGACTCTAGTGATTCGATATTGGGGGCTGATTCGGAATGAAATTCTTTTAACTAAGTGTTATCGGTTACGAACTAAGCTTGGGATCGTACGAAAGTGTCGCTAATAACTCCTCGCAAATGTGGTACTAAATCGAGGCAATGTAAGCCTTTGGAATACCGTGTGTATAGTGATTGTTTAACTCCTTAGTTACCGATAGACAAGATAAATTGGCTGTTAAAAATATTATTTTGTGGACTAGCAACGGACGGCTTTAGAGACCGAGAACTTTAACAGTAAACGGAGGACTGATTGTCACAATTGTCAATCTCAATTTATCTGAAAGTAACCACAATGAGCGATGACTAATTTAATCTCTAGCTAAGGATTAGTTGTGGACTACCTAGTAGTGGAATTAGGGGTGGAACGGGTATGTTAGTCAAATAAATAATTGAAATGGAAGCGTAGAAAGTTGATATCGAAGCTACTCGATTTTGCTTTGGGCGTGCATCATGGAGCATGTATTTTTGCATTTGTCTTTCTATGCATAACATGGGGCGATTGGAATGGTGGAGTGGAGGTGGCCACGAAAACAAGCGTGAATCTTCCCCGAGGGAGATGGGATGCCCTGGTAGGTGGCACCAGGAGGACCGAGTGAAAACGGCGCGAAGCCTCAGAGCGAGGAACTCATGGCGGGGACTTGCCATGAGGATCAACGGTAAAGCCAGGAAAAGTATCAATCTTACGAGTCGGGACTTGACTCGGGTGCGATTGTGGTAAATTGTGTACATGGGAGATCATGCATTCAATCGCACGCATTTTATGTAGTTCATATGACATCTTGTGATGTACGAAACTTGATTGTCGCCTTATTTCGATAGATGTTTACTTAGTTGCTCATGGATTCGCATGGTATGGTGAACCGAGCAAGCATTAGAGTGATTTGATTTACTCGCTAAGGTAACTTACACTTGTGGTAATGTTGTCTTTTAGATTAACAGGTATGGGCTCCATTCCTATTTCCTCGGGTTCCCGTTACGACCTCCCTACCAAGTTAGTCACTGAGACGCAGGATTGCGAGATAGCTAACAAGCATGGGATTACCTTTACCCGTGTCCTTACCGTCGATGTCGAAGTCGGTATGGCCCTAGTACAGTACCGATTTGTGTCCATCTTTCTGGTGGTAGATGGACAACGTGAGGGCCCCATTCTCCACGACCTCTTTGACGGGGGAGATGACGGCGACGACGATGGCGATGCGGACGACGGAGTAGCCGATGGAGGGACGGCCGCGGTGGCAGCCTAGGCGGGGATTGGAGTGGCCGAGTGACATTTTTTTGCAAGTCCGCGATTCTGGTATTGGGAAGCTGCGGCATTTTGATCTACAGATTTGAGAGATGAGTTGGTTGTATATAGTTGGGGCTAGCTCATCGTATGACCCCTAGGTTAACATCTCCATGTTGATATTGACTAATGAAATCCGTATGAACTCGTATTTGTAAATAAGGGTAATAGCATTATGGTTCCGGTTAGTGTTATTAGTTCGTTAATCTTTTGTTGTACAATTAAAACCTTCCGCTGCATGGAAATAACTACTTGACTATTGTTAATCAATAGACGTGACGGCCTGGGATGTCACGGCTCTACTGGTAGTACCCGCAGCGAAGTGCTACATTCTTTGTCGTGATTGCATTCCTGATTGAGAAACTGATAATGAACCGAGGGTCCCATCGGCCTATGTCCCGACGAGGACGATTGATATCCGCCTGTGTCCGGATGATACCCCATGGGAGCCGGAGGGAAATCGGGAAGTCCATAGCCTATGTCCCGTTGGAATGGAATGCTCGAGGCATGTGTCCCTTGGAAGCCCTGGAGTAAGGGAGAATTAAGGCATATATCCCTCATGATTCCCATGGCCGGTGTCCCATGGATAAAAAGTTGAGGTGTTTATCCCTCAGAATCGAGGCCTGTGTCCCTCGGAGATGAAATTGAGGCATGTGTCCCTCAAGTAACCATGGCCTATGTCCCATGGAAAATTGGTAAAGAAGAGATAACTAACTGATTGGCATGTGGTCATCTGCCTGCTCATGCACTTGTGAGATCAAAAAATGTTATGTGTGTACATGTTAAAGAGTCTCATGTCTGCTTGTCTTTGATATCGGGTCCTTCTTGATTAGGTGATGGATTTAATGGTTAGCCGTCGAGTTAGTTATTTTACTGGCTGAGCTATTAGCTCACTCATGTTGTTAAACTGTTTTTCAGACTAGCTAGGTATATCGATTCCTCCCGCCATTCTCACCCTTTGTTCTGGTGCGCCAGTTGACTTTAGTCATTCGTGGGAAGACTACCACGATCCCGAGCTTTCATTGGAGCATTTTTGTGTGTTGGTTTCTGTGGTGTGGATAGACATAGGTTTACCAGAGATACTGATTCCGCTACATTTTGTGTCACTATTCATGAAAGACGAAACCGGACATTTAACAGGGCCGATACCTTTCTTGCCTTTGGATGATGACAACGACGATGATACCAGTGCGGTGTAGCATCGGTGTTTATGTTTAAGGGATTGCTGATAACTATTGTACAGGCAGGTTTTTGAGGAGAAAGAACGGTTGTCACTTTTTAGGAAGTGCCGTTGAAACTCAGTGTTCGGACAAAGGTGGTGGCGATAGAGGATATTAAGATCGTAGTGTGATGGAGTAGTTATGTTGTTATCCCAGTTGTTTACCTTAAACATAATGTAAGAACGCTTGTGATAATATATGTATGTATATAAGTATATGAAAATAGGTGTTATATGACGTGCATGTCAAGTTTTCTATGTTGAGTCATTGTCGGATGAAGTATCCATTGAGCTTCCTGCATGTACCTCTAGTTTATGATATTAATATCACATAAAAATAGATCTCGTAGAAAAGTGACGTGCCTGGGTCGTCACACCGGTGACCCTCGTCAGCCATAGTGAAAAAAAAAAGAGAAGAAAAAGAAAATGAAATAAATAAAATTAATTAAAAATTTAGAAGTATATTAAAACATATTTAAAATGTTAACGTCGGCGTCAATCGTACCACGTAAGACAGTCGGCATCCACATCAGCAATTTTCGATTAAAATTGGCCAGGCAAATTGAATTAGTACAAATGCAAAATGTTAATGACTAAATTAGTCCAATAAAAAGGTTTAGGACTGAAATTGCGCCAATATTGATTATGACTTTTTTTATACTTTCCCCTTTAAGCTATTATCCCACAAATAAATGTAAAAACTATGATCGAATTGATGTGAGTCGCCTTCCCAATTTTTTCATAAAAAAAGTTAAATTTTATAAAAAGTGTTGTGTTGACAAGTGTCTTATGGAACAACCATATTTTATAAAGAAATATCATCATTTTTAATGTATTTGAGAAGCATAACATGAGGAAAACACTACTTTAAAATTGATAAACTTTCTTTAATTGAATGTTCACTAAATTTTCCGATGCACTCGTTAAAAAAATTCTTCATTAAGTTATATGAAAAAAGAGGTACATAACTTCAAGATAAAAATGCAAATCAGATGCAAGTGAATCTGAAAAATAAATCAATTTGGTACAACATGCTCGCTCATTCCACAAAGACGAAAATGTCATAACATCAAAGCACAACCGACAGCCGATCACCGTTCACCGAATCTAGCATCATCATCAGCAATGAGCAAAAATCGAGATTTCTCTCTCCAATAACCACGGCTTTGCTAAAAAGCGGTACTCAGCATCCCTGGTACCATTATCATACAGAGACAACAACGACAACAACACCAACTAGTTGAAAGGGTACATAAAATATCTTGTAAATCGCAAATCTATAGCTAGATCGGTACAGAAGAGAACCCAAATCTATATGTAGCTCTAGGTAGGGAGAAAAGAACTGCAAAAGAAATATCAATTAATCATAAAATAACTTTCAGATAAGTCGACAGTAACAGAGGAGTTTCGGAGACTCACGAAACGCTCAACTAACTGAAGCAAGAACTCAGAGCCAGAGCAAATGAGCAGATTCAGATAAAGCAGATTCTTTCGAGGCGCTCGCACTTTGATCAAACTATCCACTTGAGTGGAGGATGTCGATCATATCATCCACAAAATCCGCAAAGAAATCTTGAAGATGAAGTATAGGGAGAGGGAGAGGGGGAGAGAGAGGTTCTCTCTCCCTTGGATGTGGCTTCATTCGGCGGCCGCTTCTGAAAGAGAGGAAACCCTAGGGGAGAGAGAGAGGCAGCGTGATGATGTCATGTCCATTTGTAACGACCCCTCACATTCTATAGAACCTGCACTTTTTTGACCTTTTGCAGTGAAGTCTATGACTAAAGTGATAAAAACATGGCCCGTTTGGTTTGAGAGAGCTTTCACCTCGTGCTAAACTCCCCCTGCAAGAGAGAGCTACACCTCAAGGAGTAAGAACAGAAGTAGGGTTTCTTGATAGGGTTCCTCATGTCCTCTGGAGCGACGGCAAGAAGACACGAAAGTGACCGGAATTTCTGGCGACATCCCCGGATTAAATTTACAGAATGTCTCTTTTAAAACTTATTGTCTTGAAACATCTCATGATGCGAAATTGAGCTTCACCGCAAGGAGCAAGAATGGAAGTATAGTTTCTTGATATGACTCGTTGTTCCCTTTGAAATAATGCCGAAAAGACGTGGAGGAGATTACGATTTAGGGCCACTTCATAGAAATCAATCTCTAGTAATGTCTTTCGCAGAACTTATTTCTCGTGTAATATCACGCTATAATGTTCTGGGCTTATCCCTTGGAAAAATCATCCCGAGGTTCCCAAGCCATTCAATTTTTGCGATCGGATATGTAATACTGTACTGTGCTAGATGTCTGTTGAATCGGGAGAACTCCCCGATCTTTTGAATAGCTTGAACAATATAGTAGGAAACATCTTTGACGGCCCTCTTCCCCCTGCTTAAGGTTATGTCGTTGGTGCCCCTCACCTGAAAGGCAGCCACTTGATCTCAAACGTTGATGGATTCCCTTCGGTTGGGGTTCAATCTAGAAGAACAAACTAGATCAATTATTCCCTTCTTTGTTTTCTAGAGATGTCACTCCAAAGTCAAGCTTATGTCTATAGGCGCCACATTTTCATAATTCGCGCTCTTTGCGGATGGTTGAGCCAACTTTCCGAAAATTACTATAAGCTGCTAAAACTTAAGAGGATGTTGTAGTTACCAAATATTTTGTAAAAGTTGCGGCACCCATTTACATTAGATTTATCGATTAGTGTTTGGGAAACTTAGTAAGCAATCTAATAGCGAAAATGTATGCATCCGGATGAACGAATTAGGTCATGCGTGATCAATTTCGAGACAAATAAGTTCATGCATGGACCTACCATCCAGTAACACGAGAGAGAAAATGAAGTTCCATCATTCTTTATTAACATTTGGCTTCTCTAAGTCTCATAAATCATGTCAACTATTCAAAAATAGTGGTCCTCATATAGAATTTCTCATAAATCTCATTAGGTTAAACGGTCCTAACATGTTTTAGCACACGTAGTAGGTTGTTTGACTAATTTCTCTACGTGATTGTGACCGTGTTTATTGAGGAACTTGTGATCTTGATCATGCACGAGGAAGAAGATGTGGAGCAACGTCACAGTACTTGGAGCCCACCACCTGGAATGGCACCCCTGGCTCAGTGCAGTCATCTTAAGATCATCCTAGAAAGCAGTCATTTTCACTGCAAGATTTTCCATGAAAAAATGTCGGGAGCTCACTGGGCATTCTTTACTTTTTCAACAAAGCAAGAAAGTTCAAGAAAATTCGTGGTTGGATAAAGCATCACTTCATTCAAGCGTCTTCTAGATCCTGTAGCTTTACTGGCTCCAGATTCCTCTCTTCGCTTAGATAAAACGATGGTTCTTGATTCTTGATCTCCCTGCGACTGCGAAACAGTTCTCGGTTTCATCATGGCTTCTCGATCCAAGGTACGCTTTGTGTTCAGGAATCGCTCTCATCATGGCTAATTTCGATCCAAGGTAGGCTTTGTACTGGATTGATTCTGCTCACTGTTCTCCTTTTGTTTGCCCAGAACTTGTTGCAATCGCTCTCCAGCCGCTTGAATCAGACTGCCGGCTTCACCACCTCGACAACGCCGAAAATGCGAGCGCACGCAGTGACAATCGACAGGAGCGAGCTTGACCAAGTGAAGAAGCGGATGAAGAAGGGGGGCTTGGTGCCGGTTTGCATGGCCCTGGGGATGATCGCCGTCTCCACCTCGCTGGGGCTCTACACGGCGATGCGGGAACTGAAGGACTCGCCGACGGTGTGGGTGAGGAAGTCGAGGAGGGAGACGCTGCCGGAGGTGGTGGAGCCAGAAGTTGTGGCGGAGGAGGCGGAGAGGTTCGTGAACAGGTCTCTCTTCCGGAAGATCGCGCACCTTCAGGAGTTCGATACCGGTGATTCCACCATCCGCCGCCCCGACTCGCCGCCGGGTTCCATTAAGGATGTCTCCGGTGGAGTTTGAAGGGCTCCTCGTGTCGAGAGTCTTAAATCTGTAGGCATAGGGGTTTGAGGATCGAGCTGGTCGGAGACTATGGCCGTGCCAGGTACATATAAGAATGACGCAACAGTAGCATGACATATACTATGGTATGTGTAATTCCATACATGTGGTACAGATTAAGGCATGTTAAATAGAACGTCCATAGTCATGCTGATCGAACAGTTCTGCAAATATCTCCTCTTTTGCTAGTGGTGTGTACTGAAGAGAAGTTGTGTTTTGCTGGAGTTGCTGTGCATTGAAAGGAATAAGATGCAAAACTCTCTCCTAAACCTTCATAAAGAACTACTACTAGTCTTCTTCTATCACCTCAGAATTGTCTTCTTAAGGGGGATTTGTCAAGGTAATTTGGGCACGAAACCAAGCAAATTTACCCTCACCCTTGGCAGTCTTCACATCAATGCCAAGGGGGGGAGGACCAACCAGATTCGCAACCTTCTTTAACGTTCTTGGTCTACAATACTCAAGACTCGGCTTCAAAGTACGAATCCACACCACAACCTATCATGTGAATCTATCCTTATGGTTGACCCGTCAAATGAAGACGTGATATGATACTTTAATATTCAAACACTTTGCGATCCACCCACAAAGGTTCAAGACACTCCTCAATGCGCTCTGCGATCCTATTCAAGATTTATCTTCCTCGGAAGACAATTGAGATGTATGTGCGTTTCGTTCAGTTTTTTCAAGGACTTTGAGCCTCTAAAGTCCTTTGAGAAATTTGTTAAAGGTGCTTGGAAAATATTTTTTGGGCCGCTATGAGGAATTCCAGCATTAGCAAAGCTGAGAGCCCAAGGCAGGTGGATTTGCTTTAGACTTTCAGCATTTTCGAAAGGCGGGTTTCAAGAGAAATGACTTTTTTCTTTCTTTTCAAATTACACCAGCTAATAATTTTATATAGCGATTTTCCGCTCACGACTGTTCATCTTCTCTCTGCACATATGAACCTCACCGAGGTGGAGGAGCTGGACGGACGGTGGCACGGTCGCGGTCATTCGACACCGGCGTCACATCACCTAGGGTCACACGGCCTCGTCTACCGTTGCTTGGCTTGCATGAGTTCAAAGTTCAAACCTGCGGTGTCGCCTCACCTAGGCTCGCGTAATCTCGGCAGCCCCGTCTAGTATCGCACCAACCATCAAAGGGCCAGATTTGGGAAGCCTAATCGTCAAAATTCTATATCGGGGAAGTTTAAGGTCTCATGAGCTCGGCCTCAACTCATAATTGGTGAATTTGTAGGTTCCATTCCCTATTGGATGCACGCCGATGGGACCTTACAATAGTGGTGGCCACGGTTCGGAACCGGCCGGTTCCGGTTCGTAGCCACTGATGAACCGGAATCGGAACCTTAAGGGCCGGTTCCGGTTCCGGTTCCGATTTTGAACCGAGGGTTCCGGGCCGGTTCAAGGCCCGGTTCCGGTTCAAAATAGAAATGGAACCGACCGATTCCGGTTCTGGTTCCAGTTCCGGTTTCGATTTTCAAATTTAATTTTTAAATAATGAATTATGAAATAAAAAAATATAAAATTATGAAATAATAAATTATCAAATACAAATTGTAATCAAATTGTAAATTGTAATCAAATTTGGGGGGGAAAAAAGGAGGAGAAAGGGGCTTGAACTTAATGAATTATCATTAAGCGCTTACATATCTTCTTGGGGATAGAAGAATCAAAGCCCATGTAGTTTTTTTACCTTTGATAATCCCATACTTACCTCATCGTCAATCGTCGCTACCCGTTTCGCCGATTCCGGTACCGGTTCCGGTACCGGTACCCGTGGCAGTGGTATCTCCATCATCAAAGAATTCGACTTCATTACTGCGATCTATCTCTTGTTGTCGATATTGAGCCTTTGTCCAATCATCGTCACAAGCTTGAGCCACCACCGATTTCGGAGCTAATCTTGAACGTCGGTCGTCCAAAATGTTGTCTCCAGCGCTAAATGCTTGTTCAACCGCAAATGTTGAACAATGGGTTGCTAAAACCTGTATTGCGATGAGAGTGAGAATTGGAAATTGGGTTGAATGCCTCTTCCATCACTCTAGAATTTTGAAATCTATGCCGCCTTCGGATTCACTAAACTCAAAAAAAGTGGTTAAATAAGTCTCTACTTCGAAAATATTTCATGTTGCTCCCTTTTGTCTTTTTTGCCTATCCATCATCATTTTGTATCCTCTACTAATTCTACTTAGGTCTCCGCTTTGTACGTCACTAGGTTGGGAAGATCCACTATCACCTACATTATATCTATTAGAAAATTCATTATACATTTCTACTATTACGTTTTTAACTACTGTTTGTATAGTTCTAATATCTATAATTTCAATCATATGTAAATAGTCAGAATACGTATTCAAATCATCACCTAAACCATCTAATTTGGTACGTGGATTGAAAACACAAGCAACCAAATAAATAAGAGGCATTTCACTATAATAATGCAACCATTTCGTTCACATTGCCATAATAGTCGGACCTAATTGATCATCTTTTTCATTTTCTTCAAAAATACCAGCAATATTAACACACTCTATTAAAAATAAATGCGTAGTAGGATAATAAACACCGGATAAAGTATAAGTTGCATCATTAAAAACTTTTAAAAGATCTAAAAAATTTTTGCAAATATCCCACTCTTGTGGGAATAAATTAATTTGAGAAATATTATTCGAAATAAACTTACATAATAAATCTTTATATGCAAAAGGTTGATTAAGCAACTCGTACGTAGAATTCCAACGAGTTGGAACATCTCTTGGAAATCTTTTTGGTCTTCTTTTATTTGCTTTACAAAATTTGCCCCATTCTTTCATAATTTGGAAATGTCTCCATAAAATTGAATTGTTGTCTTTATTGGGTTGAGAAAAATATCAAGAGTTTATAAACCATCTTGTACACATAAATTTAAAACATGGCAAGCACATCTAACGTGAAAAAATTATCCACCAAAAGCCGGTTTACAAATCTTTTCTAACTCGGAAATGGAAGCGGTATTTGCCGCAGTATTATCAAAACCAACTGAAAAAATTTTATTAACCAAAAAATATTCTTCTAAAACTTGCTTAATTATTCTATAAATATTAATTGCCGTATGCCTATCATCAAAAACACAAAATGCAATAACTCTTTTATGAATGTTCCAATCATCGCCTATCCAATGACATGTAATACCCATATAAGAATGAGTTTGCCAAGGATCACTCCAAATGTCGCTACCTATATGCACACGTCCATTGAAATTCATAAAAAAAAAATTTCAAATCTTCTTTTTCTCTTTTATAAATATCAAAAAGTTGGCGTTTAAGCATATTTCTCGAAACAGATTTTGCTTGTGGAGTACATCAATTTTGTATAAAATGATTAAAACCAAAATTTTCACCAAAATTAAACAATAAACGTTCAACGGCAACAAATCTAGCTAATTCTTCTTTATAAACTTTTTCATTGTAACGAAATAAAGGAGGAGCGTTAGAATTGGCGTACCCGAAAATTTGTTGTTGGCTGGTGTCGATTCCTGCTTGCGCTGGATGTTTCGACCTCAAATGCCGTTTAAATGTTCTATAGCCGCCTCCACCTGTAAATTTGTATGTTGCCCCACAATATTTACATTTTACCTGATACTTGTTTTCGCCTAAATGTTCCTTCGTGAAATGTTATCGTATGTCGGATGTACCCTCCCGTTCCAACTCCTTCGTTGTTAACATTTCTTCGACACTAGTAGGAGGAGGATGCAGACTTTCTTGCGTTGGGACTTGCTCGACGTTGGGAATAATATTGATATCATCAACATCGTCTCCCCAAAATGCAAAATCACGAGGATCATGAGGATAATCGGATTCCCTCATCGGGGCTCTTTCCTCTACCACTACCTCTACTTCCACTTGCCATTTTTTGAGAGAATTGAGAGGAAAGGAAATTCAGAAAATTGACAGAATCACAGATTTGAGAGAATTTGTGAGAAAAAATGAAAGTTGAAAATGGATATTTATAGAATTTATGATAGATTTATTTAATAAGAAAAAAAGATGAAATGGCCGTTGCAAGGCAACGGCTATAAGCCGGTTCCGAACCGGCGATTCCTCCGGTTCGGAACCACCAATTCAGAACTGGCCGTACCTCCGATTTTCCAGGCGATTCACAAAAATTTTAACCCGTAACCGGCTCGTATGGGCCGGGCCGGTTCCGGGTTTGACCCAGGCCGAAACCGACCTGTGGCCACCACTATCTTACAACAATTCTTCACATAAGGTCACGCGACCCTGGCGATGGGCCTCACTTGAGCTTCATTGAGCTCCGCAGCGACAGTCGGGCTTTGAAGATCTGCTTCCATTAGCTCTGTTGCGATGGTTGATCTTTGTTTGCCTCGCCTAAGCTTTGATGCAACGAGGGTCGCCGATCGTCGCTCGGTCGACCGATGGTCACCACCGAAGCAAGGGAAGTATCCTTGCCCTCTTTGTCTCTGGTTGCTGAGTTGCTCCCTCCTTTTTCTTTCTATTTTTTATTTTTTTAAACTTCAAAGTTGCTTTACACAAAATATGCATTAACCAAGCTATTTGCTTTCAACAAATGCACCTTCGTTCAAACATAGTTGTGAAAATGGCTTTACATCCCCAAAATTTGAACCCGAACGCAGTAAGGTACGTGAGAAAGGCTTTGGCCTCTAAAGGTCTTTTCCATGGTTGAGGTGTTTGGTTTAGCATTTTCAAAGGCCTTCGAGTCAAAATTAGCATTTACAAAGTCTCTTAACCCAATGTCAATCCACCCGGCATTGTCATTCACTATTTTTAGATTGTTGCTTTTAGAGTTAATGAATTTTTTCTCCCAACTTCACCTTCATAAAAATATCTAAATTTAGTTCTACCCTCGCCCTCACTTTTCTTTACAGATCTGGGTCACGCGTCATGGTTGGAGAGCTCAGATCTGCCAAGCGTCATCTCAAATTTGCCAACAGCGACCATCGACCAAGGTCGCGTGACCTAGGCAAGGCTATGCCTGGGGTCCGAGGTTGCTCCACCTTAGGGTCACGCGATCTCGGCATAGTTCGACCGTCATCAGCTCCAACCGCTTTGAGTTGGGTTTCTTCGAACCTCTCCCATTTCTCTAGTTTCTTTTATTAGTTTTGGAATTATTTTACAGAAAACCTAGTCTTGCATTTTATGAAAACTCTTTAGTGGAAAGTCCAATGCCATTTATGCAAAGATATTAGGTAGAAGCTCCCTCAAATGCACCGAGCATGCCTGCTCAAAGAGATTGATTGGAGGACGTTTCACATGCGTGAAAAGAAGACATGATCCAAATATAGAATCTTCGAAGAATTATCTCCAAACAAAGAAGAACAAAACAAAAGAGGGACGATCAAGTGATACATCCGCAGTAGAATAGTGAATGGTTTCCGATTCGTGACAAGTGTGAGTGTCTAAGTTCGTGAAGTGTAGCAGATGGTGAAATCGACTCGTTCTTTGGGATTTGCCCATTTTTAAGTCTTCGTTGGTAAAGGTTTACCAGGCCAAGCTTTTCGTGAAAATATTGGGTGCTCCTGGAGCGCCAGTGCATCTCTGAGCTAGACCACTCAGAGTGCGCCACGTGGCAAACCGGGCCCCAAGCACAGCAAAATTTTAAAACGCACAAAATCTGCCGTCTCCGTTTGCTCTCCATTACTGCTGCTTCCCCCCTTTTCTCTTCTCTCTCTGCCTCTTCTCTTCCCGATGACTGCGATCACTGCTCTGCTCTGATCTGCGCCAGCTCGAAAAGACTTTGAAATCCAGCTCTGCTCTCTCTCTCTCAAATCCCTCCCTTTCACGAAAAATCTGATGTGCTCCTCTTAAATCCCTCTTCACCAAAATTCTGCTCTGCTCCCTCTCTCTCTCTCACAAATCCCTCATCGGCACCCGAAATAGAGAAGCGGTCGCGGGAGAAGGTCGGACCGGCTTCTCAAATCCCTCATCTGTTCCACGACGCTCGTCACAGGCGTGAGTTGTGGCTTCGGACCAGCTTCAGCCACCGAATTCCGAGCACGCGAAATAGAGAAGCGGTCGCGGGGAAGGTCGGACCGGCTTCTCAATTCCCTCACCCGTTCCGCGAAGCTCGTCACAGGCGTGGGTTGTAGTTTCGGACCAGCTTCAGCCACCGAATTCCGAGCTTCGGCGGTCGCTTCCTTACATCGTCTTGCACGACTCTGCCGCCATTTTCGCAACTGCAGGAGCTGGTGCGAGTCCCCACACAGACATTTCATCAAATTCGACGATGCGCTTGGTGACTCATTTTGTGTTGCAAACTTTAATTTCGCGTAATGTGCGTCGCGTGTTAGTTCACTTTGTGTTGGAACTCCGCTTGTTAATGCACTTCGTTTGCATATTAGGAAATTTGGCAACAACTAGCACTATCACAGCAAGTGTGTTCAAAAAGAGCATAGGATTCTGGTAGTCGGTCGCGTGAGATGCTATCAAGTAACTGTCAAGGACCATTAGAACAAAGCTGGATTTGTGCTCGCATGATGAATAAAAGCCAAAACTAAAGTCAGTTCACAAAGATATGACGCTAGCGTAGCAAGTATGTATCGAGGAGATTATAGTGAGTGACTACCTATAAATTTTGAGCTGGAAGCTTTTCTGTTGACTAAGTGTATCTAGTTTCTAGAGTTCTTGCCATGTTTATGAACTGGTGACTAGAATTATGGTAAGTGAAAATTGGTGGTTATGGTGAGGAATGATGTGTGCAGATGCTATCCAACTACAGCCGGTCTGAAATCATTGAGAGGTGAGGCGGCTCTTTATGCCCTCGGCTCGCAGTATTAGCTGGTGGAGTATTTTTAGTTGACCTTAAAATTCAGACCTTTATATGCTCTCTAGTCTGTAATTTGGAAAGGAAAAAAAAAATCTGTTATCTGGAAGTTTGAGATGTTATTGAGTCTTCTACTCTTCTAGGGTATTCATAAGCTATTTATGTTTGTGAACTAGATCCAACTGTTTCGGGGATTTTCTGTTCATATTTGATGGTAAGTCAAAAGGTTTGGAGTCGGTTATGGTATGTGTTTCCTGTTAATATGATAGTAACGTTCTGTTTTTTATCCAGTGAATGCCTAGATCCTTTTGATGAACCAGGATGTGAAGCACTTGATCTGTTTGTGAATGAGCTTCTTTGTGTTGGCAAAGGTATTCATTACTGGCTTTATCATTTTACTCATTAAACTTATAAATCCAGTTATTACTTTAGCGATGCCTAAACCTGATAAAAGAAGAGTGCTTGTTCATGGGATTCTGCCTTTTTAAAACTGGCTTTAGCTGTAATCTATGCCTCTAAAGCTTGTACTCTCTTGTCTAGTTAGTAATCAAGGAGATATATGAAAAAGGTAAGCAGCTGGCAAGGCATGAACCTTTTGAGACTACTCACTAGCGGTTGAAAGTGGTTTGCCTGCTCGTAAGTGCAACGCAAACCCTGTTTCTCGTTGCTTGTATGGGGAAAATCAGGAGTATTAGACACCCTCATTCTCTCTTGCATAACCACAAAAAGAAATCTGACTTGATTATATGCATGATGTGAAAATCACGTCATACTCAACTATTTGTCTTCACCTTCCATGTCTGAACTGAGGTGTTTCTGCAGGATTCCTATAGTACTTTAAGAAACTTTAATTGCAAAACTGATTCTTCGAAATTTCGAAACATGATTCTCTTTGCTTACTCCATGTCATCTTATTTGCATTAGTTGTACTTGTATTATCATATTGTCAAACTGATTCTCCGAAAAGAAAAAAAAAAAAGGTGTTGTCTTGTAGATATGATGCCTTCATCCAGTGTGAATGAGACTACTTCATGTGGATTGACCTTCCAAAATAAAAGGTGTAAGTGTGGTAAGCGTGCTGCCGTGACGAAGATTCAAAATCTGGTGTGCGACGAGCATAGATGTGATGCGAGCGACAGGTTCTTTATGGTTGATCTTGGGATGCAGTTGTTCCTGCTGCCGTGACTGCTTAGACAGCTGCTTCGACTACATCTTTTGCAACCTTTGCTAGTCCAGATGACAGATATGGAAGGCCTACCATTTTATTCTGATCTGTGGTTTCTTTTCATTAGCAAATATTGTAGAACTCGCTGAGAGAAAAATCTGGTGCTATTTGTTTGGGTTCTCTCTGAACTGTTCTGTGATGTTTATGAAGCAATGCATTTCAGATAGATAGTAATTTTTTCCTGGCTTGCTTTGTGCAGGTCTGCTCCAGTGGAGGGTGAAACAGTTGTTGGAACAGAGGTAGCCCGTCTTCCACTAAAAGTGGCCTCATCCAGAACCGGCATTCTTTCAACCAGACCAGACCTGCACAAAGCCATCCATCAAACAATGATTATGAGAGAATGCACTGGCATATTGTTCTGCAGGCGGATTTTCAAGATATCGAGTATTCTTTGTGGAAGCTCCACTATAAGCATATCGATGAATTTCGAAAACAAATAAAGAAAGTTTCTAGTTGTACGAATTCCGAGGTGCCGCAGAATGTTACCAATGCGCAAAGAAGCGCTGATGATTACTATGAAGGAATCAAGTGTTTGACATCGGAATGCAATAGACCTCTCGAATTGATCGATGCCCATAACAGTTTTTCAGTGTTAGATACCTGGAAGCATCAAACTATCGTAATTAACCACAAAAATGCAACCGAAAGAGCATAACAAGTGCACGGTCTCTCAAGAATCACCTCAGCAAGCGAATTTTTTGTCTGTGTTTGATCTTTGTGATGGACATTTGGCCTAGCATCCATAGTTTACAGTCAGAAGATTTCTTCAAAGGAACTTCTTCTTTCGGATGTTAGCAGTTATCTGATGACCTACATGACAATTGGATGATTCAGGGAAGTGACACATCGCCATCAAGAACAGGGAAACAAAGAATGAACACAAAATTGCACAAGAGAATTGGGGAAATCAAGCATCTAACATGTACCCCAGCTCTTTACCGCTCGATCTGAGGGCACTAAGAAAAATCAAAACATGTCGGAGCAAATTAGAGGGTTCGCAGGGTAATGAAAACATTTACCATCTTGGTATTATGCCGAGGCACTTGCTAAACCAAGGCAATTCGAATTGTTGATTCATCGAGGCAAGAGAATTCTCAATTTTTCTGACCATCCAATAGGGGAAAAAAAGTACTGAAAGCATTCTCTTTCATATGATCATACAAACAAAAAGCTTTGAAAAGCAATCAGGCTAAACAGATAGGCTACAACTAGATTGACAAGTTCAACACATGACAAGAATTTTCTTTCCCATGGACATTGAAGCAAGCAGATGTGAGCATCAAAGAAAACAACAAGAGTCTACAAGAACCCACAAAAAACTTGAGCTCAGAACCTTAATTGCAAAAGACAGCCACCCACCAAAGAGACTTACTCATGCTCCTTAAAGATCTCAAAACAAGAAAAGGCAAACATGAACTTTCCAAGAAAGCGTTCCTAGACAACCTGGATCAACAAACACAATCTACTCCAAAGACCACTCTTTCAAATTAGGTAACTAAACCCACCCAATTCAGGTTGCGGAAATAGAGCCAAACCAGCAAATCACCATGAGCTTACACTTGTCGCATATCGTTCTGCAGATGCATATCATTCTGCACTGGATAGTTTGAACCTATGCTCTTGAAAACAACGCACAACTGACCTGCACTTTGAGATGACAACTGCCCTGAGTTCTTCCAGATGCATATCACCCTCGTAAAGCTGAAAGAGTTTCACAAATTGTAGTTGAGAAATAATTGTATTTATATATCACCTCATTTGTGCACCACATCCGAAGCAGGACTCAACAACAGTTGGCCCATAAATATCACATAAGCAATAGTTTGAAAAGCTCATGTTGACAAAAAGATAGCATATGCTTCAAAACAAGATGCAATGTACTTTAAGCGAAGGCATCTCTTTTTCCTGGCTTTCAATATGCATCAGATCATTTTGTAGCCTTCCCTATGCACTGCCAAATCTTCTTGCCTCATTATGTCATTGCCCCGAACAATGGTTCGAGTAATCCTATCTCCTACCCTATGCACTGCCAAATCACTAACCAGGTCCCTCCATTGGTATCAATTCCGAACTTAAGATGGTGTCCCAAACCTAGCTCAAGCAATGAACTTGCACTTACAAAGGCGTCAGCGAAGCCAGAAGATTAACCAGAGTTCTATCACAAATCAAGGGCAAGAATAAAGAAACGAGGCAAAACCCATTAAAAATGAAGGCCCTAATCAATCAGAAATCATCCGATCATAAACTACATTGCACAACCACAAGAAAAAAAATGCTCACAAATTCAAGCCCGATCCCCTTGGAAGCGCCCTGCGCCAAGGAAACCCCGCCTTCCCATTTCACAGAATCAGAGGAAGAAGAAGTTGTCACGAAGAGTTGGGGCGTAAAGGAAGAAGTTGAGGAAACAGATGCTGGAAGTGAAGAAATAGTAGCAGGGGATGTTGAGCTCGCGCGCGACGGCGACGGCAGGGGCGCAGAAGGAGTCGATGATGAGGCCGTGAACGACGTGGTTTTCTGAGATAGAGGTGAGGGTTCGGTGGACGTTGGGGTTGTTGAGGCGGAGGAGCTCGAAGGCGAGGGTCTCGTGGTGGGGGGAGGTGGTGGAGAAGTCTGGGGGGAGGGTGGTGGCAGGGAAGAAGTGAAAGACGATGGAGGGGACTGTGGCGGAGACGGAGGAGATGTAGGCGGTGATGGAACCGGCGTCGTAAGCTTGGTTGGTGATGAGGATGTGGATGGAGAGGGAAGGGCGGTGGGTGAAGAGGAGTTTGCCGACGCTCCCTCTTGGCTGCGTCAGAGACTCTGGCGATCTACCGTCGTCGCCTCCCTTATCAGCGTCCACTCGCCGTCCACGATGGCTCGTATCGCTCTCGGCTCGAGCTTCTCAAAGGTGTTGACTATGATCCCGGCCGAAGTCTGCATCTTCAGGGACGAATCCAAGAAGCCCTTGTAGGCCTCGTCGTAGCGCAGAGTCTTGAGTGGAGGAGAGGGAGTGGGTGAGAGGGAGGAAGATGGGGGCGGAGGACGAGACGGAGGAGTGGTGCGAGATGAGGAGGAGAAGGACGAAGAGGCAGAGAGAGGACGCCATTTGAGGCCTCTGGAGTGGAGTTGGGGATGGGAGGGAGAGAGGTAAACAGGGAAGGGTGCAGAAGCCCTTCTCCTCGGGAAGACGCAAAGGCAGAGAGAAGGGAGGAAAAAGATAACGGACGCTCACGGAGACGGATGGCTTGAGGGTTTTGAAAATTTGCTGACAGCGTGCCCCGATTTGCCACGTGGCATTCTTTGAGTGGACTGGAGCACCAATCCATCTCTGCTCCTGGAGCACCCAATATTTTCTTGTTTTCATGCGAGTTGTACATTAGCAGAGAACACAAAAGCTTTTCCAAGTAGCAATGTGCCATCCACTCGCAAGCAAGAGAAGGGAATTATGGCCCCACGAGAGCTTGTTGTCAAAGAATGTTTGGTGGTCGCAAGATGTGCAAAGCACAGAAACGAAACGACGATGGCCACTTTGAAGAAAGCTTTGATTTGTCACGCTTGTTATTCTTCTTCGTCACGGCTGACGTCGCCGCCAGATATTTCTCCCTCCTCGGCCTGCCGTACCAGCAGATTGATAAGACCCCCCAACTCGGCCATCGTTTGCTTGCTTCGACCCCGAACTCCCGAGCCCGTCCTAGCCCGCGTTGCTCTTGCTCGACCCAGACGCAGAGCCAGTGTTTCTGCGACGATGGCGACTGGGTGAGTGTTGGTTTGTTTGCTTGTTGTTCTTTTTTCGGTTGCTGAGAAATTGAGAGAAATTTCACTCTGCTTAGTTTGTTCTTTTACATTCCTTTTCTCTGGGTTGTTCCTCCTCTGCCTTTTGCTTCAAGAAGAGTGCTGTCAATTCTCAAGACTCTATAAATTTGCAAGTTTGGGACGCTTGGGTATTTTCTCAAGACTTATTTCAGCTGAATGAAGAGTATTTTCTCTGTCAAGAACGGGGAAAGTTTGAAACTTTAGACTGTTTGGTATGTTGAGATTTAGCTGAGTCGACTAACTTTTTCCCCTCATCTTGCCAAGCAAATGAAACCCCCTGTTTCTATCACAAAGTATTTTGTCAGTTCTTACTTAGTGATTTGTGCCTTGATTTTAATTCTGCTTTGGCTCTGGTTACTGACTTTTTTGTTCTATCTCTCTCTGAGCAATAGAGTGAAAGAGGTTCTTCCTCCGGCTCTTACCTCTACTTCAGACCCGCCTCCAATCTTTGATGGAACGACAAGGTTTGCTTAGGACAGCATTATTATACCCAGTGAATTATGCCATTCATAAGTCTAAAAGAACTTCTCTCCCTATCTTACTACAGATTATACATCTCTTACACATGCCCGTTCGCGCAGCGTGTGTGGATTACCCGGAACTGCAAGGTTGTTCATTCTCTCTCTCTCTCTCTCTCTCCACATTTGTATCGTGCTGTTAACAAATAGAAAGATGTGTATAGTCATGTTTCTTCTCTCATTTGATGTAGAATTGGCTGTTATTAACTTGCCGTCTTGGGTCAAGCAGGGATTGCAGGATCAGATCAAATTGGTCCCTATTGATCTGCAAAACAGGCCTGCTTGGTACAAGGAGAAAGTCTACCCAGCTAACAAGGTGAAATTCCAAGGGAACCTTGTGAAATGTTTTGGGAATGTACAGTGCATATAGGACATTCTGAAGAGCATTTATGAAGCATATAGGATAAAACAAATTTATCCTTGAACAAGCTACTAACGTTTCTCAAAAGGCCAAGACGCATAAACAAGAGATTTTTGCAACTTATGGTGTTGTTCATGATCATGTTGCGGAGTATCTTGTGGGCATTCGTTGTACTATATACCATACCTTGGTCTGATAGAAGCTCTGCTGGAATTGCTTTCCACTTGAAATTACAAGCCTAAAGGATCATGACACTTTCTTCCCTTTCTTTTGGTGTATTGTGGTGTGTCGACTCAGGTGCCGGCCTTGGAACACAACAATGAAGTAATAGGAGAGAGTCTGGATTTAATTAAGTATTTAGAAGCTAACTTTGGAGGGCCTTCACTTTGGCCTGAGGTTAGTTTCAGAGGAACATTAACACTTTTCTGGTATGTCCTAGTATTGACTATAATGAATTCTTATCCTCCGGGATACAGGATCCTGCAAAGAAAGAGTTTGCAGAAGAGCTCTTCTCGTACACCGGCACGTTCAGCAAATCCGTGTCCTCCTCGTTCAAAGGAGAAGGGGACGACCAAGCTGGTAAGTCTCAATTCCATTTGTCATTTATCTTTCAATCTGAAATAGTGAATGATAGTAGTGGTGATTGGCGACCGCCACAGCTGGTGCATTTGATTTCATCGAGAAAGCCCTTTCCAAATTTGAGGACGGACCTTTCTTCCTGGGGCAGTTCAGCCTGGTAAGCAGACATTTGTTTTCTTTTGACTTGACTTATTTCTGCTAAACATTAGCCCTCTCCTTTTTTTACCAAAATGCATGTCATATTGGAGAAAGCAGCTGAGAAAATTATTGCTCAGAATTGGAGAAAAATTAAGTTTGCCTCTCTAAGGAGCTCTGTGAACCTCTGCAGGTTGATATTGCTTATGCTCCATTTATTGAAAGATTTAGGCCGTATCTACAAGAAGTGAAAGGCATTGATATTACATTAGGCAGGCCAAAACTAGCAACCTGGATTGAGGTACTAAACAGAATGTTTCTCTGACACTTACAATGATCCTGCACATCATCCAGTGAAAATATGTTTGATCTCTGACCTTTGATTCTCTCTTTCTTTCATGTGCACTTCACATGCATTCATATTCACTTGTGGATCATGATGTGGAATTGTATTGACACAGTCCATTTTCTTTCTTTTTTCCGCTTTCACTGAGCAGATTGATTATTTTAGAGTAGGAAACTTTGTGATTTTAACTCTGGAAATCTTTGATTGCATCAGCAAACTGAATTGTTCTGTACAACGTAAAACGCTGAGTTAAGATTATCTGATGTAGGAATTCCTTTTACGGAGAGATCGATCGGTATTTACTTTTTTTAGTTTAGAGAAGAAAGTATTCTTATACGAAAAGATCGATGTCATTCATCAGATGGAAGAACAATTCGAATTCTTAAAGATAGCTTAGTTCATGTGTCTTACTTATCCTTGTAGGAGATGAACAAAAACGAGGCTTACAATCAAACCCGCCAAGACCCCAAGGAGCTTGTCGAAAGCTACAAGAAACGATTCTCGGTATGCCCTGCAGACTTCTATTTGGCTCAGTGACATCATTGCTGTGCATATCTGCAAGCAAGAAGCTAATCCTTTTGTTCATCTTCGTTGTATAGGCCCAGCTCTGATCCGTCTGGCTGCTCCTGAGGGCTCAAGTGGTCTATTGTCACCTCCCTAGAGTTAAGAGTGAATATGGATGTCTGGTTTTGCAGAGAAGCTTATGTCTTTTAAGACTAAGAGCAGCATTCCCGCAGTTTCTCTTGTTTCTGTGTTGAGAATTTAAAGTACTCCAGTGATAAGAGGCAGTATGCAATAAAGCTCATCAGGCTCTTCTAATTTTTACTCCAGCGTGAATTCTAAGTCAAACTGAACTCGACAATCAGTTGTCATTCGACTCATCTTCTTATTCGTTCTAAGATCGATCAAATATTGTGAGGACTTTGTTTATGCCGTGAACAGATTGAGGAGGATTTTAGGTATGATACTCATGGCTATATTTTTTTTTTACATCTCGATCTTCACTTTGGATTCTATTGAAATATACACATCTGTAAAACCAAAGAAGAAAAGAAAATAACTTCCCACAAATGGTTTCTGGATAAATGAACAATATTGTTGGAGGCTACATTGGTTCCAAATATAAAGAGTCAAATGAAAGGATTCTCAAATTGCAAGTTCATCAATTCCAGAAGGGATGCCTGACACTTGACAAACTGCATGTCATTCTCCATCCCAAATGTGTCTCAGAAGTTTGTCTATCACTAAGTTAAATACCATGTCCGGACAACAAAAAGAGATGAACTGCTAGAGGCCGAAAACTTCACCTCCAGTAACTCCAGAAACAAGGGACTACCGACAAGAAGTATCTGTTGCCTTGAGCACGGTACTCAAGTATGGCTCTATATCCAAGATAAGCACGACATGCTGGGTCGATGTCGCTTGAACGAGTTGCATGTAGAGAATATCTTATGCCCGAAAACCACAACTATAAAGGGCAAACAGACTTATCTGAATAATACTTTCCATATTTTCCCCATATACACAATCAAAGACCATATGGCGAGCCCTGCCGAGATATAAAGCAAAACAACTCCAGAAGCTACTAAAGTATCAGATCCTCCGAGACTGCACAGGAAAAACATGGATTAGTCGGGGCATTAGATCTTCAAGGGATGATTAAATATGATCTTTCACATTCCTCCTGATTGAGAGAGAGAAATCTATACGACATTCTTGCAGGGAAAGCTAAGTGGTTACAAACCTGCTGTCTCTAGTAGCCAATAAAATGGTTAGTGCAGTCATCTGCATAGCAGTTTTCCACTTCCCTAAATTATTTACAGCGACAGCCTGAAAAAGTTACATCCTAATGAGTTGGGCAAAGGAAAAAAGACTAGCAATTCTGCCAACCTGTTAAACAGTTCGAAGGCAGGTAATGGACTACCAAAGATAACGTCTGACCTCTAAAAGCTTGCTATTCTGAGAAGCAGCCCATTCTCTAACTGCAGACATGGTTATCTGTAACAATTTGTGCAAGTAAGGAGTTACAACGAATCAAAAGAATTTTGAGCTAGAATGTAGTATGAATGATCACACTAGATAGCGAAACAAAGGAAAAGATACATTCAAGTGAGCTCCTATTAAAGCACATGAACATGGGGACAAAAAATACACTCAGAAAAATGCACTCATTGGGATCTAAACTAAGAAATGATGGACAGAAGAACTCGATTTCTCATCTCAACAGCGACTGTGCCAGATGGCCAAGATAAATCATTCATAACCTGAAACTTGACAAGATGAACAAAATAAGGAATATCTCTCATTAACTAGTGAATTGCTCCATAAAATGATGTCCTAATCAATCATCTACTGATAGATCAAGTAAGTTTCATGAATCCTTCTAAGAACAAATACAAAACCAAACTCCACAGAACAATATGCAAGCTGCCCTACAGCACAAAAACTGCTATGTAAACATGTGAAGTATCATCATGTCTTTGAAGCAGTTAACTGACGCTTCTGGAAAACAAGGCAAAGGATTGAATGGAAACTTCCAAACAACCATGGGCTGAAAGTTCCATGAAATGATGTCACTTTCCCTTCTAAAGTTCAAGGTAACTGAATGGTAAGGAGCTAGTCCTGCAAAGTACAGATTTGAGATATAGTTCTACAAAACAAACACTCTAGAAGTTTGCCGTTTCCTTTCTTCCTACTTCTCATTTTGAAGCTTTGGCAGGTAACTGAAGAGGCATCTCAAAGTAAGAGCAATAACGATAATATGCAATCTACTTTTCTGTAAAGCCTAGTTGACTAATAATCTTGTACTTCAGGGTTTTATCAATTCTACCTGGCATTTTAAAAGCCTCAATTCAAAGTTGAACTTCATATACAATTAGCGGAGCCACTGTCTAACGTGACAGTTGACATGGTACTTTCCTAACGATGATGTGGAATTGACTTCTTTGAAAAGATGAACTGCAGCACTATTATGCATACATTGACAGAGGAAGTACCAAAATAGCAAGAAAATGAGGGGCACAAAGGCTAAGAGCGCAATTAGTGATTTGGCCACCCACCAACGACAGTCTATTCGCATCTGTTCCACCACACTAGGCTGACAGAAATTGCCTTCATCTGTACCATTTAGTAATGTGTGTCGTGTATTTATTGCATTGTTTGTCCTTTTTGGAATCGTATGAAGCAGTATGAATTTAGCAGTTAGTCATGACCATTTCATATAGCAGTTGCCACAACAACAATTAGCAGCCATGCTAACCCAATAATAGGACTAGCACAGAATTAAACTAACAGAGACACTCGAGTATGAGTGGAAGTCTTTATAGTACAGAATAGAGTAGAGATAAAGGAAAACACTTGGGCCTGCGTTCTATAGTTTCAGAGTCTTCCTAATAAAACACTTGGTCAACAAATCAACAGAGGAAAAGAGAGCACATCACTCGAGCATAGAAGTTCCGACATCATTGAAAGGGGTGACGTTCCTATAATACACAACAATTAGACAAAGTAAAACTTACATTACTGTTCTTCATTTCTAATTTCCCCTTTTAAATTGGCCAAATTGAAACCCGAAACTCCCATGTGCAAATTTGGGACATTCAACTAATAGAGAAAAACCTATATGGCTTATCAATTTGGTAAATGTCAATAGGATGATTTTCTTAGGGAGGTATATCAAAGGACGGATCATGGACAGATTCCATATCAAGGACAATCTTCAATATCGAGAAAGATAAGAAGGACGTTGATGAATAAGTATGCTTAAGAAACGAGTGATGAAATTTACCTCTCTACCAATTATAGCTATTGAAGGGACAGTCATTAGCCATGGTACTTGCTCGAACACGTTAACCTCCAAAGGCCTGGTACATAGCAAGACTAATGTGGCAGCTACCATAAGCTGCATTAAGTACTGCAATCAGTTAGCCTTTTCTATCTCCAAGTTAAGACATCAGTGTATAAGCTAGTTGTTGTAAATACGTTGCACTTTTGATGAGGTGGATAGCACATACCTTGTCAGCTACAGGATCTAAAAATGCACCAAATACAGAGCCTAATCTCATCTGGAAGACATTGAACAGTTTCAGTGCTTTTGTTATAAAACACAAAAGAAGTCTCCTTCAAATTTAAAGCAGAAGGAAAACTGTATACCTTCCTAGCAAGATACCCATCAAGCCAGTCTGTGATTGCAGCAGCAATAAAGATACTCGTCGTAGCAGTTGTCCCCCACCAACTATCGACATAGAAGGCTGGTATATCGCGTTTTAAGTCAGTCTCAACAAAACTGAGATACCGAATGGCAGAATCATGGTAAATTTTGAACAAAACACTATAGACAAATTCGTCTCCCATCAAGCTTACAATGTGGACATGACTCTTTGCACTACCAGTAGCATTAGAAAGCAAACAAGCACCATAAAACCACAGTGGAAAGATATGCTCGATTGTGAATGCCTGGCATAGCTCCATAAGCATAGATGTCCTAACATCCCAACAGTGATGGAGATAAACAAAGAAAAAACACACAAATGGCAATATAGGCACGGGCAAGCACATATGTTAAAGTGAACCTTATATTTCAAATGCCATCTCCCATAGCATGCCAGTGCAACGCACTACTTGGAGCAAAGAAGCTTAAGATCGATCTTAGAACGCCATTGAAATGCCAAAAACCGCTCTTGCATACCAAAACAAAGGGCATTTTGGCCTCTAAAACAAATTTTAAGGTCAGACTGGTAAGATACACAGAACACGCGGTTAAGATCAATGCCATGCCTGAAGCAAGACTATTGTTTTTGCAATTCGTGAACAGAAAGCGACATCAACCCAGATTGATCGCCAACATTCCACAACAGCCCGGAGAGAGAGAGAGAGCGCTAAAACGATAACGGATCAACCTTAAACCAATAAGCCTTCTAACGCATACAATATTCACCAAAACTTCCCAGAACGTCTCATCAAACACATCGCAGACGCCGAAAAGGGTTGACACCCACATATGCATATTAGAAAAGCTCCAAAATGACAGACCAAAAAGCCGACTTTGCACTCTAAACACAGAATCTGAGGAATCGCGGACGTACTGCTAATGAGTAGGGGCACGGCGGCGACACGGCCAAGCGTCAGGACCGTCGGCAACGTGAGCAGCTTATCGGTCGGCTTGTCGCTACAATGTTGCATCGAAGGCGACGGGGGAATCTGATCGGGGGCGAGCAAGCGCGTTCGCTGGTCATTATCGTCCGAAAAGCAGCCTCTTTTGGCGCCATCTTCCGACCCCATGCTGGAAACAGACACAGACCCAGCAAAATCTCCTCTCTTCTCGGACTCGGAGGTGCTAAAATAAGACCACGCCCAACCACATTTGCTGTTGTGCCGCGTTTAGATAAAGTCCCCCTAGGTTGCTGCTGCGAGGGGACGTGGGGGAGAGTGGTAACGTGCGCATGGGGTGCGTAGGGTGGGAACTTGCGCACCTCTGGGTAGGGGTAGGGGAGGTCGAAGCGGGGGCGGGTCGGACTCGGGCCCTGTTGGAGAGGTTGGCGGCCGGAAATGAGGACTGAGGAGGGCGTGAGAGTTGGCACTCGCACTCGCCAGTCGGCCCACGCATCGTCGCCGTCTAGTGCTTTGATAGTTCGGGGCGTAAAATGTTGACGGGTTGTCGACCAAAAAAAAAAAATGTTGACGGGTTGGCGAACATTAGAAATTACTTGATGCATGTGGTTAAGTTAACTAGCGTCACATAAATACTCATTACTCATCAACAAGAAATCCTACATGTCTCTATGTAATTATTAAAGCAAATACTCTCGAGGCACTTGTCAGTGAGATTTTTTTTTTTTTAATCATTAATCATCATGACTAGTGTTATAAAGTTACTTGGTACCAACACCCTTGGGAAAATGTCTGATATATGAACAACTGTCTCCAAAATTGGTACTTTTAAGTAGGAGTGAGCATCGGTCCTAAGTCAACACAAAATTCGGACCGAATCGGCCGATTATGGATGGTTCCCCTGGCAACCAGTCTGGTTCCTGGTTCTACCAATTAGGGATAAGTAATAACCGGTTCGGTTGTCGATTTCTTATGGGGAATTAGATCGAGTGGACTGAACCAACAGAAATAGGCCCCATATATCTCATTTCTTGTGAGTGAGAGGGGAAAGGTAAGAAAAGTCTTCCCCTTATTCCATAAGAACAGTCTTCCAGCGCTAGTATTTTCCCCTTTCACCGCATATGTTTTGGTAAGAACGGTCTTCTTGCTCCTTTATTTTCCTTTCTCCAAGGGATCTCTCTCTCTCTCCTGCACTAGTTTTGAGAAGAAATTATTGAACACTAGACATCTAAATTCAGACTCCCATAAAACCATGCAAAAAATTCCAAGCATGCTCACGTTAAGAGTGTTATCCTTAAATATTCAACTCATGGATGGTTATCAATAGAGTAGATGCCCGGCCGATACCCAAGTTGATTATGGAACCGGTTGGTCCGGTTCTGGGGTGAATAGGGTCGGTTTCCGCTTTCGAAAATAGAAACCGACCCTGATTAGGGAGGTTTCAAGTTCCTGGGGAGGGGGGGGGAGATCCACCCTAGAACCGATCACCCATACTCTTAAGTAATGAAATGTAATCTTATTAGGTTCGAGTGGATATCGATATGAACTCCTATATGCTTTAAAGAGGAGTAATTTAAAGTGTACTAAAACCACCTAAAATTGGTTGACAAAACAATCTATGGCACTAAGATCGACTAATAATCGATTTAACAAGAATGTGACAAATCTTATTCTATTAAATTAGCAAACGTGCACACTCAATGTGTTTACTCAAATAATTTATAAAACAATAAGCATACGTGGAAAGAGAAATATATTTTTAATAATATTTAAATTTTTCTACGAAGATTCAAATTCTAAAACACAATCAAATTTACAATTAAAATAGGAGAGAGACGAATAGAAGTTTTAATTGACACATTTTCCCATAAATACTGTATTAGTTAGATAAGCAATCGAGGAATATATCCAACCCAGCTCATCACGAAAAAAATTTCACATAGATTTTCTTATCGGGTCGGGCTTTCTCATTAAATGCTTGTAACCAAGATCGCCCGAAAAGTCTTCGGACTCTTGCGGCTCAAGTTGAGCCCGAGCACTAAGCAGGCCCGTCGACAAATCAGGTCCATGACCAAGTCTAGGAGCACGAGGGCTACATTCCGAATAGGAAAGGAATATAAAAAATGCGATAGAAGTGCTTAGAGAAGAAAAATGACAATTTTGTAAATAAACAGATAATGGTAATATTTTGTCCAGAAATCAAGCCCGTATCTTGCCTGCTCTCAAGAAGCATCTGATTAAATTGGTCCAGGATAAGGCTCTGACTTTCTCAAACGTTGACGATACCTTGCGCAACCGGAGAATGCAGTCGAGTTGGGGGTGCTCTCCTTCCATATTCACCTAAGGCGGGCTGTTTTTGTGCAGCTTTTCGTTTGTTTAGCTTTTGCTTTTGGCCGCTGTTTTGGTCCGCTTTTATTCTAGCTTAGCTTTTTTTGCTGCTCCTACGGTGGGCTCGTTGGTTCCGCTTCTCCCCTACACCCGACCACCCGTATTGACATCTGTGTCTTCACGAGTGGGTCGTTGTTTGGTTGTGGTTACTTCTTTGTTTTGTGCTCTGTGATTAGTCAATACATCTCTTACTTTTGCCACACAAAAAAAAAAACTGATAATGGTAATATTATGTAAACGCAAATTCCAAAAAAATTTCCCAAATTTTGGAAGAAATTAAGAGCTTGGTTGGTTTGGCATAATAAAACATCTCAATTTTATTTAAAAACCTACGAACGATAATAGAATATTCCAATTTGTGAAATTGTTTTTTTAAGTTTTAAACGTACCACGTTAGATTAAGGTTAAATTATAAGAGCAAGAAGAAATGTAAAATTCAAAAGGCAGAGTATAATCAAGCAAACCCTCAAGCCTCTATCTTCTTTTCTCTTCTTTTCTCTCGTAATTATTTGAATCTTTATTGTTTTTCCTATTCTAATAACCTCTATCAAACATAATGTCAAGGCATACTCAGATACAAGCTGGATCATCATTTTGATTTTGCACGTGAAACCAAGATCTTCCATCCTCAACATGCCCAAGATCATGCACGAGCTAGTTGTTCACGGATAAAATGATAATCAATCTCCACGTGCTTTATGCGAGCATGAAAGACGAGTTTGCAGTCAGGTGTAGTGTTGATAAATTATCACACCAAAGAATTGGTGGATGTGGCGGAAGAGCATTTAAGTCTTCCAAAAGATACTCCATCTACATATTTAACCTAAATATATTGTAATTGTGCCAATTTAGTCTTAATTTTTTTTTGCCGATTTAATTATAAATCTCATGCAATTGTACCAATTCAGTCAATCCGTCCAATTTTGATCGGTTGACGCTGACGTGGACGTCGGCCGGCCGGCGATATAATATTTTAATATTTTTTTACATTATTTCTTTGATTTTCCTTTTCTTTTTTTTCCCTCTTTGACGACTGGCTAGAGGGGATGGCTGGTTGGCAAGGCTCGCCCACCATCACCCGCCCGCCAATGGCGAGATCGAGCCTCACTGAGGCTGGGAGAGGCCGACCTCGCCAGCAGGCCGTGACCGGCTGGAGGAAGAAGAAGGGAACAAAAAAAAGGAAGAAAAAAAAAAGAAAAGAAAAAAAGAAAAAGAAAATAAAAAATTTCAAAAAAATATTAAAATATTATGTCGCTGAACAGCCAAAATTAGCCGGATGGACTGAATTGGCACAATTGCAAAAGGCTTAGAACTGAATTGGCCAAAAAAAATATTTATGGCTGAATTAGTACAATTGCAATAGATTTAGGACTTTTTTGTTAATTTTCCCATATCTTTTCTGGTGTCGGGAAGATTTTGGAATGGAAAGGATAATATCGAAATGTCTAAAGCGTCTTAACATATTATAATGTGCAAGGAAAAAATCAAGATCACACTTGAAATAGTTGTGTAAGATTACTTTGTTAATATTTTGTCAAGGAATGGAATGGCCGTTTCAGGAATAAGCACTCCTGGACCGAGCATTCCACCCTGTTTCTAGGAAACAAGTGAAAGAAACGGAATCGCACACGGAATAACAATAGACCGAGCTTTCCACCCTGTTTCAAATTTGTTTTCAAATGAGATTGAAAATAGAAAGCATAACTTGTCACCTGTTGCGCAGGCTGTTATTGACTCGATCACATGTGAATCATGTCCGTATAAACATTTGCTCAGAAAGTGGTCGAGAGAAAAGAGTCAGTGATTGAAAGTTGACTTGACAGTCATCGAGTCTTCTTTTGGTTGGCAACTACTAAGGTGACTTGCTTTATAATTGGAGAAAGCAAAAGGGTCGAATTTCTTAATAAACGCGACACACGGGGCTGAAATAAGATTTCGATAAAGTTCCAATCTTAATCCCTTAACTAACGTAAATTACTAATAAGTATATGAACTTTAAATTTGTCTACTCCAGAGTCTGCGTGAGTTCTCTAATCAAGTTTCTACTGCTCCAAACCCGATTAGTTGAAGCTAAAGGATTGGGATAAGTTCACCTGAAGCGCCATAACTTTTATACGGCGTTCACTTAAGTGCCATAACTTTTTTTTTTCGTTCACTTAAGCACCACATGGGAGTAAAATCGATCACTTGAGTTCATTTCCGGCAAATCATCACACGTGGATTTTTTTTATTTACTATTTATTTTTCAGTCATACGTGGATTTTTTTTTATTTTTTATTTATTTTAAATTTTTTATTTTTCTTCCCTTTTTTTCCCATGGCCGACGAGGCTCACTAGCAACCCTCGCCAGCCACGAAACCCTCACCCTCCGCCGGCGGGGCTGCGACTGGTGAGGCCGCAACTACCCTTAGTCGCTAGCGAGATGGCCTGGGTGAGGATTTCGTGGCCGGCGAGGGGTCCCTAATGACCCTCACCGACCAATGGAAAAAATGAAAACGAAAAAAAAAATCAAAGAATTGGAAATTTCTAAATTAAAAAAACATTTAAAAAATTCTATAAAACATTAAAAAAATTCAAAAACATTGTCTCGGTGGTGCCACGTTTGATTTTCCTGCGTCCACATAGGATTTCCAGCGAGGCAAATCACCGATAGCACTTAAGTGAACGGGAAAAAAAAAAGTTATGGCACTCTAGGTGAACTTATCCCTAAAGTATTCGTCAAGACCGGCAAGAGTTTTGACGTAGAATATGGAATTCTCTAAAATTTCAAGGTGCTTTAACATTCTTTTATGGATATTCTACGTATATGTAGCACGTTAAGTCCATGTGACGACAATTGAATCATGTTTTCGGGAATAGTAGAATACGAGTTGATTTTTAAAGGATGACTTCATAATTAATTGATGGGTTTACTCATGTCGAGATTTTTCTTCATTTCTTGGATGATTTTGTTTTGATTTATCGAGAACCTACAAGACTTAATTAAGCATTTATTGTATTTGACTTAAATTTTCTTTTCGTGGTTTTTTATTATGTAACCTACTAAACAGATAATAAGGTCGAAACACCCAACATTGGTGTTACCAATACCACCAACGGGAGGGGAAATCTTCATACTTTGTGCAATGGAAATGTACACACTTTGGATTCGTTTGTATGGCCCTATTCTTGATTTCTTCAAGACATAATGTCAATTAAAGATTAATGGGTCATCTTCTTCGTAATTCCTCACCCAAATTGGTCTATGCAGATCATATTCGTCCGCAAACGTACTTGGGATTATTTGGACCGACATATCGCGCCCATTTGTATCTAAATTTGCAAATTGATATTCTACCTTGAAACAATGATATAATCATGTTCATATGTTCCCATGCTTTAATCAATGGAACGCACTAAAGTATTATATGATTCTTCAAAGTTAAAAAGGGAACCTTTTTAAAAAGTTAAAGAGGGTTCTCTTTTTCTTGCCTTTTTAGAACTTTGCCGTGATACATGGAGCGGGATGACTCATGAACTTGGCGGACCCGGCTGAGATTTGACTTACGAAGACTTCCTGCACAAGTATATTGTCAATCGAAGCATTTAAATGCCAATTACAGCAAAACCTGTTTATGCTCCTGAAAATTCCTTTTCCTCAACTTTCTTACATTCTTCGGATATCAATTAAGATCTCACATGCCTCTCAACTTGTCCTTTCTCGAGTTCTCGTCGTCGTGTCGTCTCTTTTTCACGTGTAGTGCTTTTGCCGTGCATTAGCCTAGTCGATTCGGCTAATAACGTGACAGACAAGCTCGCGTTGCTTGCATTCAAGGCTGCGATAACGGAGGATCCTTTCGGGGCGCTGAATTCATGGAACCATACGACGGACCACTGTCAGTGGTGGGGTGTCACGTGCGGTCGCCTGCACCGCAGAGTCACGGGATTAGACCTACAAACCCTCGAGCTTTCAGGATCCATCTCCCAACACATTGGAAACTTGAGCTTCTTGAGAGTCCTGATCCTCAACAACAACAGTTTCCATCACGAAATCCCGCAACAAGTCGGCCATTTGCACAGTCTGCGTGTCTTGCGACTAGCTCTCAACACATTGGAAGGCGAAATTCCTAGAAACCTGTCGGGTTGCACTCGCCTTGCATGGCTCAGCCTAGGAGCCAACCGGCTGGTCGGAGAAATTCCCGCCGAGCTTGGTTCTTTGCTGGAGCTTAGGAATCTTTCTTTATTTTTGAACTATCTAACGGGAACTGTTCCTTCATTTATCGGAAACATGTCATCGTTAGAGAATCTCATTCTGAGTGCGAATGAATTAGGTGGGAAGATACCCCAAGCTCTAGGAAAATTAACCAAACTCCAACGGCTTGTTTTAGACGAAAATAGGTTGTCTGGCACAGTTCCTCCATCTATCTTCAATCTTTCTTCTGTGACGCTGTTCGACATCGGTGTAAACCAAATAGGAGGGAATCTTCCTGCCAATCTAGGCTTCAATCTTCCAAACATCAAGCATTTCAGCATTTACTCTAACCGATTCGCCGGAGGCGTTCCTCGGTCAACGTCTAACGCGACCGCTTTAGAGTTGCTGCAAGTCAATCAGAACAAACTCTCCGGGAACATGCCTCCTTTGGACCGCTTAAACAAGCTCCAAAGATTGATGATCGGTTTTAATTATCTGGGAAGCGGAGGATACGGTGATTTGAGCTTCTTTTGCTCGTTGACTAACACCACCACTCTACTTTACTTGTCCATAAATAGAAACAGTTTTGGCGGGACGGTGCCCGAGTGTATCGGTAATTTCTCCGTTACTCTCTCGGAGTTGTGGCTGGGCAAGAATCTTCTGTTTGGCACGATTCCTCGAACAGTCGGAAATCTCGTCAACTTGGAAAGGCTGATTTTGGACCACAACAGGTTTTCAGGTACGGTCCCGTCGGTTTTGGGAGATCTTCATAACCTAGTGGAACTGGATTTATCGAATAACAAGTTTTCCGGAGCAATTCCTTCTGCATTAGGAAGCCTAGTAAACCTGGCACAACTCCATCTCGATCACAATAACTTTCACGGCTACATTCCTTCACGTCTATCGGAGTGCCAAAGGTTGGTGGTGCTTGATCTTTCTAGTAACAACTTGAATGGTAGCATACCTCCAGAGTTCATAGGCCTCCCATCCCTGTCTATACTTGTAAACTTGTCTCGGAACCATCTCACCGGTGTCCTACCTGAGGAAGTTGGGAAATTGAATCTTTTGGCTCAACTGGATGTCTCTGGAAACATGTTGGACGGCGACATTCCGGCCAGTCTTGGCAGTTGTGTTGGATTGGAACTGCTCAAAATGCAGGAGAACTCTTTCCAAGGCTCCATTCCTTCATCTATTGGTATGTTGAGGAATGTCAAGGAGCTAGATCTTTCACACAACAATTTATCCGGTCAGATTCCGGAGTTTTTCGAGGCACTTCACTCCTTGGAGATCCTGAATCTGTCGTACAACAACTTTGAAGGCACATTACCGACTAAAGGTATCTTTAATAATGTCAGCGCTACTTTTGTCTCCGGAAATGACAAGCTTTGCGCAGGAATGCCCAAATTTCATCTCCCGAAATGCAGCTCTAGAAACTCTGGCCGAAGACTAATCCCTCAGTGGAAGCTCGCCATCACGATTTTCTTCGGAGTTCTTGGAGTAGCTCTTGTTCTTGCTCTTGTGTACTTTCGTTGGTTGAAGAAGAAGAAAAGAGCAGAACCAGCTTCAAATTCCAAAGATGATTCATCATTGAATCTATCTTATGGAATTCTCCTTAAAGCAACCAACGGGTTTTCTTCAAGTAACTTGATCGGGGTCGGCGGTTTTGGATCTGTTTACAAGGGAGTCCTCGATGAGAACGGAACTGTCATTGCTGTGAAGGTACTAAATTTGACGCTTCATGGTGCTGTGAAGAGCTTCATAACCGAGTGCAAGGCTTTAAGGAACGTCCGACACCGTAATCTTTTGAAAGTCCTAACAGTATGCTCGGGCACTGATTACAGGGGCAATGAGTTTAAGGCCTTGGTTTATGAGTTCATGGTCAATGGCAGCCTCGAAGATTGGCTACATCCAAGTCCATCATCAGCTAACGTGGATGGGAATGCGCAGAAATTGAGTCTCATCCAAAGGATAAATATTTCCATCGACGTTGCTTCAGCATTAGATTATCTCCATAACCAATTGCAAAGCCCTGTTATCCATTGTGATCTGAAGCCAAGCAACGTCCTGCTAGATGCTGAAATGGTTGGACATGTTGGAGACTTTGGTTTGGCGAAGGTCGTGATTGAATCCACTGGTGACACTAAAGCGAAAATGAGCTCTTCTGGTGTAAGAGGAACTGTCGGCTATGCTGCTCCAGGTGAGTCTCCTCTCCTCTGTCCCCTAAAGGCAAACTGACATGTAACTTTCAATAAAAATTCAGTAAGTGTGGGCGCGCTATTTCCTTCTGCCTCAACTGGTTCTGCTGCTGTTACTTATCTATTATTTGCAATTCAAATGGAGCGCAGAATATGGAATGGAAAGCGTGGTTTCAAGAGAAGGCGATGTTTATAGTTATGGCATTCTCTTGCTTGAGATGTTCACGGGCGTGAGTCCTACAAATGAAATGTTCAGAGAAAATTTTAACCTTCATAAGTTCGTCAAGGAGGCCTTGCCTGAACAACTCCTGGAGATTACCGACCCTCTTCTACTTCAAGAAATGGAGAGCCATATGGGCACTGGCAGAGGTGATGCAGCTCGCGAATGTCTGGAGATGGTCTATAGAATCGGGGTTGCCTGCTCAGTCGAAGCACGCAGAGAGCGGACAAACATCGCGGAAGCCGCAGCTCAGCTGCATTTTATCAGGGATAAACTTCACGCAGCCGGTTTACAAGGATAGGTAATATATAAGATCAATGGCTTTTCTGCTTTTCATTTTCCCTTGGACAACCAGATCTTCGCCATTTGTGCACCAATAAGCATGCATTCATGTGAATAAACTCAAAGATGCACACACGATTCCTCAATTTTCTGGTTTTGTGTGAATCAAAAAGGCACGAATTGCCAACTGAATAGCATGAATGCACATTACAGAAGTGGAGAATCCATCCTACAGAATCATTGTTAGAACTCCATCCCTTCAATATGTTCGGCATATGCATTCGCGGTTGCCCCGAATCGCGATGGATTTTGGACATTTGTGTAGCTATATTAAGAGTATGCTCTTAACAGAAAAAATATCAACTTTGCTGAATAAATGAATCTACATGTCTCTTGCAGGTTATATGAAACTCAGGAGTTCTTGGAGTCGGTTTCTGCAATTTCAGTAGGATTTTTTTCTTCTTGCGTGCTTAGCTTTAGAAAAAGGGGATGCGTGCTATGTTAGTACAGTAGATCCAGGGAACGGGCAACAGTTCTCCGATCCCGGCCATGGCTCAAAATGAGAACTCAATCTTGTCTGTTATTCGTAAAACTCGGGTTTCAGCCCAACTGCTGCAAGAACTGCAAGTAGCTTTTTAAATTTGACAACGGCTCGATGCGTTCCTTCTTTCGCGCACCTTTTCATGTACAATTTATCCGTGGGGCTAAGCAGGAATTTGAGAAGCAGATCATATAATCATATCCAGCTCTCGAAATCGGGTTTCACAGTAAACCACCACGTTCACTGCGAACAATTTGTCCATGCAGACCAACTGCTTTGCACATGTTATATAAGTTCCAACTGTTCTTGTGAACACAGAATCAGAGCAAACTCTTAAGTGATCTGTGAAGTGCCTTAATTGAGAGTGTTATAACTCTCTAGGCCGTTGGTGTGGCAATGAGGGTAGGAAGGAGCTGTCTCCTGGCTACCCAGCGCTCTTTACAATTTTTTAGTGATCTCCCCCTTCTCTCTCTCTCTCCGTGAATGACTCTGGTCTCTTTCTCCAGATTTAATTTGTGAATTTGCTCTAAGTTGGTATAGCTACTAGTTTGTTGTTTGTTGCTGGATATCTGCATTTTGTCATTGCATTTTCGGCCACTTAGGATGCGATCCTCGAGGGTTGGCATGTAGTGATTAGGAAACAGATTTGAACAAGATTTGCTGTACCCCTTCACTCTTGCTAATCAGGATGCGATTCTTAGATAAGAGCAACTGCGGAATAAGATTAGCAAATTTCGAGCAGAAAACCAAGAGCTAATGTGAAGGGGCAGAGGAACAAGATTAGCTTCTGATCACTTTTGCTATAAAGATAAGAGGAAGAGAAAATTCGAGCAGAAAACCACAAATGATTCCTCTTATCATATGAGGGGATAGTTATTTGTCATATTCGTTATAGTCTTTTTTCACAACATGGAGTTACTGCTTAGAAAGTTTGTTTTTGTGTGGATGCAGAGCTGAGAAATCAATATTGCCAGCTCATTTCTCTCCAGTCAGATTATGCATAAAAATGTAGACCATGAGACAACTTCTTGATGATCCCCATAGATGAATTTGGTTTTTTTTCTTGTTTGTACATTGGTAATGTCAGATATTATAGGATCGGGATGATAAAAGAGAACTGTCTATGGTAATATAAGGGGGAATTTTGTTGCTGAATTCAAGTATGGTGTACCTGCATTTATCATGACAAATCAGCTTTCTAGCAGAAGTCTGCAATTTTATAACTTGGATCTTGTGTCATGGACAGATGACTGTCCGACGAGCATTCCAATTGCGCAAGCCGTATAAACGTACAACCGAGTTTCGGAGATTGCGCGCGATAATCCGAAATCATCTTGCAAATCTCAACAAGTACAGAGATCAAAGGCACCGACCTGATCTGTCAGCTCTTGAGAGTCTGCAACTTTACTTAGATACCAGACTTGAGCAATTAAAGATTGCCACTGAACTTGAATTGTGGCTGGTTTTTGTATCGTTATGTCAACTCTGGATTTCATCTAGCCATCTCTATCATGCTTACTACTTTTTGGTCAGTGTAGAGGTAGAGGACAAGAGAGTTTTTGAGGGTGTCGAAGATGATTTTGCAAATATAAAGGACTCATGACTCTTTTTGCATCAACTTTGTTTGATTAACAGACTAGATTGGTAGAGGTTCATAGGTTAGACATGTTGAACACCTTGACTTGCAAATGATTTCTGGAGAGGGGTTGACACTCCCTCAGTGCCACTCAATAAAATTTTGCTTTTTACAGAGGAAAAAAGGGCATGACCATCATTATCTTCTATTGTTGGCCTTTGGTTTTGCCGGCTGAATTAGGCTTTGTTTGTGCTTTTGTTGTTGTTTCAATGGGTCCTTTATACTAGAAAACTGCATTAAATTTGTCCACGTCATTTCACTAGTAGATGGCAAGTTCATCAAAAGAAAATGCATTTTGAAGCTCGGAAGATATAATAACCTTTTGAAAGATGTGCATTGAACAAACTGAAAAAGGCAATCGTCCTACAAACAACAAAAGAGATGGATGGACAGTCATAATTAACAAAGAAGTTATTGTTGTGTTGGTAAATACTATTTACTAGATCTCACGGGTTATTTGGGGCCATACAAAGAAGTTAAATATCATTTGCACGAGTTTGGACGTGATCATGCACCTACAGATTATAAAGAAGTGTTCAAATATGCCCGCTCCCCGGTACGATCAAAAATTGAGCGAGCCTTTGACGTATTGAAAAAGAAGTGGAAGATTCTCAAAAGTATGTTTAGTTACCTATATCAAAAGCAAGTGAAAATTGTGATAGCGACAATGACTTTGCATAATTATTAATTTTTTATTTATAAATTTGTTAATACATATCTTTAATATCGTTGTCAATATTTACATTAAAAAAGTTGCAGACATTTTTTCTCAATTTTAAACTAATTAAAAATTAAAAAGCTTAAATTAATCACGAACTTTCCAAACTTGTTTCTACCAAACAACTTTTATTTCAAGGTTGCTTCTCAAAGTAAAGTTTGCCAAACAACTTTATGGGCCGTGCTTTTTCCACTACTAGTTTGGCTAAAACACTCCCAACAAAAGTGTTATGACCACAACACCCATTGCGGGTACCACCTTTCAGCATCTTAAGCTTTCCTTCGTGTCCTTTTTTTTTTTTTTTTTGGGTCTCGCTTTCCTCCTCTTCTTAATAGTAAATGTAGTGTAGCATCAAACGACAATAAAAAAAATTGGTATTGAGCTTCTTTTCTTTTCTTTTTCTGGAGAAAATCTTTTGCATTTAGGGCGATCTCTGCCCCCACCCCGTACTCATCTCTACCCTTGCTAGTGGTTGGGCACCGGCGCCACCGCTAGTGGCCCTTGCCTGTCCCACTTTGTAGGATTTTTTTGTTTTTGTTTTATATCAAATTGGCTCTTTGGAATTTTATTTTGAATTTTGTTTTCAAGATCTTTAGTGGCCACAGGTAATTGTGGCTACCACGTCAAGTGCCGGCACTTAATCATTTGATTTTTTTGAAAGGAAAGATAAACTTGAACAAACAAATTTGTAGTTTAGGCTGCGTATGGTAACGCTCCAGAAACGCGTATGGTAAAAAAGTATTCCCAAAGTGTTCCGGGAATACTTTTGACAAATAGAAACACTTTTGGAGTAGAAACAAGAAACAAAAAAAAACTTGCTTCTGTGTTTTCGAAACACTTTTTAGAAACACATTTGGAACATTTTTTAGAAACAATTGGGAACACTTTGTGGCGCCAGTCGCCGCCTCCGCCGGAGAAAAATGAAATAAAATAAAAAATAATTTTTAATAATAAAATATATTTTTTGAATAAAAATATTTTAAAAAATTAAAAAAATTAAAAAAAATTAAAAAAATTAAAAAAAAAATAGGAAAAAATTTCATATTGCATGAAAGTATTTTAGTAATATCATTTTTTATTTTATTTACTGCCTCCATCTGCCGCCGCCCGCTGCCGCTAGAGAAAAATGAAATAAAATAAAAAATAATTTTTAATAATAAAATATATTTTTTGAATAAAAATATTTTAAAAAATTTAAAAAAATGAAAAAAATCAGACAAAATTAAAAAAATAGGAAAAAATTTCATATTGCATGAAAGTATTTTAGTAATATCATTTTTTATTTTATTTACCGCAGCCGGTCGCCATCCCCGTCGTCGGAGAAAAATGAAATAAAATAAAAAAATACTTTTTAATAATAAAATATATTTTTTGAATAAAAATATTTTAAAAAAAATTTAAAAATGAGAAAAAAATTTAAAAAAATAGGAAAAATTTTCATATTGCATGAAAGTATTTTAGTAATATCATTTTTTATTTTATTTACTAATTTTTTTAGAAGTTACTGTAGGTGAAGGAATTTTGTTGAGGATATGGCCTTTATGCAGTTACCAAACGCGTTTCAGTTCTTTTTTTGTTCCTGGAACATAATTTTTTTACGGTTATCAAAGGCGTTTTTGTTCCCAGAAATCGTTGTCAGGAACAGAAACAGAAAAAAGTGTTTCTGTTCCAAAAGTTGTTTCGGGAACAGAAACGTTACCATATGCAGCCTTAAAGACCAGAGGGAACAAAAAGAACTCCGCGGATAACATTGCACTTATCAAAAGCATGTTCAACTTAGTCCTTAAACTTGAATTAATGGAAGGACTACATTGAACATCGTCCTATAGTTCATGGACTAAGTTGAACACGCACCAAAAGTTCAGGGACCATATTGGTTATATTAAAAGTTTAGGGATTACATTGCACATTGGGTTAAAGTTCATGGACCATATTGGTCAAATTAAAAGTTCAGGGACTACATTGCACATTGAGTCAAAGTTCAAGGATTATTTGTATCATTATCCCTAAAAAATTTTAATCAAAATTTTAGAAAGACATGGCACCCGTCAGCCGGCCTACGTAGGGGTGGCTAGTGCTACATGGCACCTAATCGCCTGAATTGAATTTTGGTTGGACTTAGATCCTTTTCTCTCTCCACCCTCTCTAAACCCTAGCCGCTACTAACATTTTTTTGAGGGAGAGAGAGGGACATTTCTCTCTCTCTTTCTCCCCTCTCTATCTTTTCTTAAGTTGTTTTGATCTTTTATCTTTTTTCTTGCTTTCCTCCTGTTTGGGAGCTTTTCTTTTCTGATTTAGTCTAGATCTGGAAGCTTTTCTCTACCATTTTTGGGATATTTCTATCCCGATCTAGTTTAGATTTGGGGTTTTCTACGTGTATGTTTTCGGGGTTTCACTCTCTTCGAGTTTCGTTGGTGAACAAGTCCAGTTTCGATGGAGATCAGGGGAGCTTCGTTAAAGTTTCGCTCTCACATGTGCCAAATCTATGCTCATTCAACCTTTTTACTTTACTCGGTGATGGTGTTGGGGACGCTAAACATAGGCACGCATCACCGAAAGGCAAAGCCGTAGCAACGGATGGAGTTCTAGGTGTGTGCTCATTACTGAAGACTGGTTCTGTGATCGGCCGTCGATTATGGTGTGAAGAAATCATAGATGTGCTCTTTGAGCGTGTAACCCATTACCTTGTTCTGATGATTTCTCTTGTTATTTGGAGCTTGTTTTTTTTTTTTTTGAAGTTGTCTATTTGATTTGCAGTGTGATATTTCTAAGTGAATGAATGAAATGTTATTTCTGACCAAAAAAATTGGTTAGACCACGTGGCACTAGATCCATGAGTGGGGTGTGCCCCACTTGGTAGCTCCAGCACTAGCCCAACGTTTGCAGCGGTCGACTGACGCCGAGCCAAGCCAACATGCTTTGGTCTGCACATTTTGGGCGTTGGGTAGCCCAACGGTGACCCGGAGAGCCCATTGTTGATCCAACACCCATTTCTCATGGGCCAAAACCCGATTTCATCGGGCAGGCCCATCGGGGCCTTGCCACGAATTTTCAGCACTATTTGAGCCTTTCTCAACCGTTTTTTCCCCATGTCCAGCTCTCGGGATCCTAGTTAGCATTTCCATTGTTTTAGAGGATAACTGCATGAGAGCTCCTTGAACCTCTTCGATGTGTGTACTGTCATCCCTGAACATTTTTTGAAATTCAATTAGGTTCCCTAATCTGCATAGTTGTTTGTTCAAATTGGTCATTCCGCTAATTATTCGAATAGAAATGCTTACATAGACATTAAGGCTGCGTATGATAACGTTTCTGTTCCGAGAATAACTTTTGGAACAAAAACACTTTTTTCTATTTCTGTTCTCGGCAATGATTTCTAGGAATAGAAACGCGTTTGGTAACTGCATAAAAATTATGTTCCCAGAACAAAAAAAAAATATAAACACGTTTGGTAACTGCATCGCCATCCTCCAATAATGGTGGGGTTCGGCTCGCGCGAGCCCGCCCAGGCAAGCCCTACCTAGATCTGGCCAGGGCTCGGCCTCGCGCTCAGCGATGACGGGGCTCGCGCGAGCCCTGCCCAGATCTGGGCGAGGCTCGGCCGAGGTTGAAGCTTGGCCGGCGATGGCGGGGTTTGGCTGGCACTCGCCGCGCGAGGCCGATCCAAGCCCATATCTGAGCAGGTTCACGCGAGCTCGCCCGCCGTGTCGGGTGCCAGTCGGTTGCCAGGTAGAGGAAGAAGAAGAGGAGGAATTGGCGAAAACTCACCGGAGGAGTGGCAACGTCGGCTGGTCAAGGAACACAGAAGGAGAGGAGGGAGGAGTTGCTCGTTTAAGAACAAAAGTGTTCCCAATTGTTTCTAAAAAATGTTCCAAATGTGTTTCTAAAAAGTGTTCCGAGAACACAGAAGCAAGTTTTTTTTTCTTGTTTCTATTCCAAAAGTGTTTCTATTTGTCAAAAGTGTTCCCGGAACACTTTGGGAATACTTTTTTACCATAGGTGTTTCTGGAGAGTTACCATACGCAACCTAAAGAACCACGTTACGCGGCACCTCTGTGGCCATTAAAGACTTCAAAACTAAAAAAGAAAATTTGCTGAGAACAAATTTTGAGAAAAAAGAAATAATAAGGGCGCGCTCATGATAACCATTCTATTTCTCTTTTTCTATTCCAAATCTGTTAACAGGTTTGGAATAGAAATTCGTTTGGTAATGCAATTCTATTTTTTCATTTTTGGAACAAATGTTTATTCTATAAATAGATTTGAAAGAGAAATGAGAAGCTAAAAATTGTAGCTTCTTTGTTCCAAAAACAAAATGAGAAATAACTTACCAAAGCCCTTCGTTTTTTCTCAAGTCCTCGTCGCACTCTCTCTATCGCCCTTCCTTTGTCGATTGCTGCCAACCGCCAACCGCCGACCCTTGCCCCCACCCACCGTCGGCCGTCGCCGACCCTCGCCTCTAGCCACCGACCACAGTAGTAACCACCGCCGGCTGCAGCCGCAACCACTGCCGTTCCCACCACCGTTGGCCGCCGCCACCCACCGCCCGCCGCCGCCCACTGCCCACCGCCATGACCACCGCTGCCGCCGACCACCCCCCCTCCGCATCGCCGATCGCCGCTGATCACCGCCGGAGTAACAAATAAATAATATTTTTTTATTTTTAAATAGTAAATAATATTTTCTAATAATAAAAATTATTTTTTAAAAGAAATTTTAAAAAATTAAAAATGAAGTAGAAATTTTTCATAGAAGATTTTGTGTTAATAATATTTCGGAAGTAGAAATTTTCAACCGTTATCAAAAGAACTTCTGTTCCAGGAACAAAATTTTATATTGTTATCAAACGCATTTTTTTGCTAAAAAAACACATTGATAAACTAGAAATAGAAAAATCTATTTCTAGCCCGAAATTGATTCTAGAAATAGAATGGTTATCATGCGTACCCTAAAGGTCAGGGTGGATGATTGTGATGTGACAACCTCAAATCATTAAGTTTGACCTTCGATTAACTGAAAGTTGACCCAACGTTGATCGACGAGATTAATACCCAAAAAACCTATTCAACCTAAAAAAAAAAGTTAATACCACGGAAAACTCCAAACTAGTACACTTGTGATAAGTTTACCCCAAATAATTTTTTCTACCAACAAAAACCCTAAATTGGTACACCTTTGATAAATTTACCCAAACTGATACATCTGTGACAAAGTTACCCTCCGTTAGTTTTCGTTAAATTTTATCGTCAAATTGCTGAATTGGATGACACATGGCAGGTGTCGGATGTACATGTTACCCTCTATTTGTCACAGGTGTATCAATTTGGGATTTTTAACGAAAACTAACAGAGGGTAAATTTGTCACATGTGTACCAGTTTGGAGTTTTTAGTGGTCAAAATAATTAGTTTGGGGTAAATTTGTCACAGATATACCAGTTTGGGATTTTCGGGGGTCGAAAAAATAGTTTGGGGTAAATTTGTCATATGTGTACCAGTTTAGGATTTTTTTGTGATAAAAAAATAGTTTGAGGTAAATTTTTCATAGGTGTACCAGTTTGATGTTCTTCGTGGTATCAACCCAAAAAAAAGGGGGGTTCTATTCGCCAAACAGGTCTTTTGACATCCATGTTGCCTCTCCAAATTATGAGGTCAAATTGTTATCCTTCAAGATCGGGCGCTTGTTCTTTGCAATGTGAAGAATAAGGCCATTTCCCAATTTCAATGTCACATCTAGACATTAGGGATTGCAAACAACCCAATATCACAAAAATAGAATCGAATGAATATTGGATAGGGAAGTAATCGACGATCAAAATTGGGTCAAACTTTTCAATACTCAAAAGAAAGTGTTGACACCAAATAATAACGAGTTATCGAATTGACTTTGGTATCATTATATCCCGAAAATCGACAAATCGAGAGCAGTAAGCTACTCTGAGAAGTTTGGTAAGTTGTCTGTAACATACCGAAATGGCCAGAAGTCTAAATCCGATATTCGGAAAGTAAGAGAATAAGGTCATTGATTTTTGAAATTTGATAAGATTCTAGACATACCGAAATAGTAAAAAGTCAGCAGTAAGAGGAATATGAAGTTGAAAGGAACCGCAGGATGGCCAAATTAGCCACGTCAGCAAGAAGTTATGAGCAAGAAATCCGGATAGTGAATGCGAACAGTTCACGACAGTTACTGGCAGAGGTTCAAATTCAAAGCCATGTTGACAGTTGAAGATCAAGTTTTGGCGGATAAAACGTGGGCAAATGAGGAGTTATTGAAGGCGCTAAGATTCAAAGTTTGAAAGCAAGAAAATAACTGTCAGACGGTTATGGAAAGCCGAAGAATACAAATACTCAAAAGAGAAGAGCAAAAGAAAAGAAAAGATCAAGACACATCCAAGAACACTCAAGTTTATCTGCACTTTAACTTTCCTGCATCTTCCTTTCCAGCATTTACAGTTTCTACAATTTGTGTTTACTTTCAAGTCTTCTACTGCTTTCATATGAGTATTGTAATGTAGTCTGAACCTTTGTTGATCTCAAATCCATATTCGATCCACTGATTTCCTACCCGTTTCATACCTATCTGTTGCTTCGTGTTCGTGCTAAAATTTCTCTTCGAAATTTGAACCACAGAACCCTCTTAATAAAAATCGAAGACTAAATTTCGGTGAAAGATATTTCTCGTTGCAAAAACGAATGAACATCTTTTTGGCATTCCTAGTGGGACCTATGTGGTGAGATTAGGAGAATGGTGAGAACCAGAGGTCAATCAGATGGAGTACCAGTTAGTAATATCAATAACCCGAATGATGGAGCGCGATCTGACCATTCGGCTGCTAATGAAGAAGTACCTCATCACAATGCTGATATTCCTCGGCAATTAAACAAAGAATAAACCCACGCGTTGGCACCTGACAACACTTTGGTAGCCACGATGAGGAGAATGTTTGAAGAACAGCAGAACGAGCACACCAACCATATGGTGCGTCATGTCACGGATGTGATAAAACCTATGATGATCAATGCCATAAACGAGGTAATATCGCGTCCTAGTTTGTCTCCTCAAGTTCCTCCCTTTTATGCAAATCCCCTTGGTACAATACCATTTCCACCAGCATCGAGACATCCCAATGTTGGATATAATGGTAGTGGAGGATCGAATCTACAACCTTCAATAAGAATTATACCAAGGCCGGAGAATCCTACGATAACAAACCTAGTGAATGGATTGAGTGGTTACAATTTCCCTCAAACTGGCCCCATTGATGCTAACGTGGTCAATCCCATGGTCCCGAATCTACCACCAGTATGGAATATACCTCCACCAGTGAATGTGCCTAATATTGATCATATGAGACCACCTACAGCTCAACCATACCCACATGTGGTGGAAAATCCTCTCTACAGACCGCCACCACCCATTAACTTCAATATGGATCAACAAGGCATGAATAGACCTTAGTAGGTTGACCCTAGGGGGTAGGATCCTTGGTTGGGCCAGCAGAATTTAAGGCCATGGAACCCAGATAGAGTTGCAGAGTTGATAATGCAACAATTGGGAGCAGAGAGAGAGACACAAAAACCTGTATACATGAAGCCACATCCTGATTGGGTTGATAACATTCCATATCTAAGGGGTTTTAAAATGCCAGATTTTGCTGTATTCACAGGTGAGGAAGATCAGTCAACTGTGGAGCATATATGTCATTTTTTAGCACAATGTGGAGAGGCTGGAACAAATGAATATTTAAGGTTAAGGCTATTCCCATTGTCGTTGTCAAAGACACCATTTACTTGGTATACAAATTTGCCAGCAAATTCTATTCAGACATGGGTGAGATGGAGAGAGAGTTTCATTCTTAGTTTTACCAAACGGTACCAGAGGTAACAATAGCCGACTTGGCCAGAATGTACCAGTATGGCACTGAGACAGTAGATTAATTTATTGCTCGTTTCAAGAAATATAGGAATCGGTGTTTGACTTCTCTCACCGAGAAAGAATTTACTAATTTGGCGTTCAATGGGTTGAAATTCAATCTCAAAGAAAGATTTGAGGGACAAGCTTTTGATGATCTCTTCCAGTTAAATGCTCGGGTTTCTAAGTATGAATATCTGCTGAAGGATAAAGATAAGAAGCCGACAAAGGATAATCGGTAGACAATAGCATTTGCTGAAAGTACCGAATACGGTGACTTGACTGAAGAAAAGAATGAGATAGCGGTAGCAACTATGGTACTTGAAAAATTGTATGTGTGGCCAGCTCTGAAACCAACAAGGGTAAGGGATGTGTCCAAGTTTAAAGCCAAGGAAACGAATAATTATTCCTTTGATATCTACAAGTTGGATTAGATATTTGACTTATTGTTGAAAGATGGAATGATTAAATTGGCTGAGGGACAGGTAATCCCGTCTAAGGAAGAAACTACGGATAAAAGGTATTGCAAATGGCATCATTCCAAGACTCATGATACGGTGAATTGTATTATTTATAGAAAGACAATCCAGGAAGCGATTCGCCAAGGCAAGATTAAGTTCGCTGAGGACAAAGGTAAGGCTCCAATGGAAGTAGATACGGACCCTTTCCCGAAGATGATCAGCATAGTTAATGTACATGAGTCTACGAGATATGATAATAGACGACTATGCACCCGTTGTCATCAAGAATTAAGTCATCAGGATCGGGAAGTTCCCAAATTTCAGTACATGAGGGGAACAAGGGGAAGATATAGATCGGGATCATTTGTCCGTCGGGAAGGTAGACCACAGATAAGGTCTGAGATCGTAGTAACTGAAAATGTTTCGCCATAACAAAAAAGCCAAGAAGCTCAATCAAGGCGGTCAACATAAGTGTCTGAGAGGCGGGAGTTCTGTCCCGATTCACTAAGACAAGTTCCTCCAACTCAAGAAGTTGAAACACGAGTTCACAAGGAGAAGGAAACCCCACGAAAACCTGAGAAGAAGAAGAGTTTATGGCAGCGATACAAAGAAGGGGATCCCAAAGTAGGATTGCTTGGAGAACCTAGCGGGAAATTTGATTACGTAGTGTACTATGGAGGCACGAATGATTACTTACCCTCGTCATTGCCAGTTGAACCGACTGGTTGGGGAGATGAATTTGATGATCCACCACCATCAATTTCCCAGGAAGTTCAAAAGAAAAAGACAATTAAGGTTCCACACAATCCTCCTGAAGGAAAATGGTCCGTAACTAAACTGCCGGGCCAAGCATCCTACCGAACTGTTAAAAGACGTCTTCAGCGATTGAAAAATAGACAGAGGGATTTCGAGAATCGTCGAGACAGAGGAATGCCATCACAGATTCCTCCATTCAGACCTTTTGGTACGAAAGATAATTGGGTTTGGAAAAGAAATCCTGATGATAAAGAACTTGTCAAACTAGAGAAGAATTCTGTGTATGATTCGGGAAGTAGTTCTTACCACGAGGTGAAAAAGGGAAAAGAGGTTCAACAAGTTTTCCAAACAATTAACTTTAGGCAATTCCAGGTAGCACTTAACCCGAAGCATCAAGTCAAGATGGAACAAAAGAATCTGAATCTCAAGATTCCGCGAGAAAATGATAAGAGTTGCCGAGCGGGTCATTCCAAAATGCCAAAAGAATATCGTTCACCAATGAGGATCAACATGGTCCATGCTAAGCTTTCAGCGGAATATGGAGCCTGTTTGGTGGTATAAGAGGAACTCGAGCATATCTCGGAGAAGGAGATAGCAATGGCAGAGTTCGAATTCTCTGATAAAGAAGTGATAAGGTTTGACAAGGTACCTTCAGACAAAGCTAGACATTTAAGATCCTTAGTTATTTCAGGTAGGTTCAATGGCCAGGCTGTCGGTAAAATCTTTGTAGATGCGGGAGCCACTTTGAATCTCATATCTTATAAATACTTCAAGAAGTTGGGAAAATGTGATGATAACATAATTTCGTCGAATGTTCAGCTGTCTGATTTCTAAGGAGAAGTTACCGAAGTCAAAGGGGCAGTTGTGCTAGACTTAACCGTAGGATCCAAGAAATCAAGGACGACTTTCTTCGTGATAGAGTTTGATGGTTCGTACAATTTGTTGCTTGGAAGAGATTGGATACACTCTAATCAATGTGTACCTTCGACTCTTCATCAAGTTCTAGCATTTTGGAATGGTGAAGGAGTAAAGTACATTGAGGCTGATTTGGGACTTGCTTCAATAAGGTGGATCGATATTCATCAAGAGCATCAAGATTATTCACATGGAAATCATGTTATCGAAACACCAAAAGTAGATTCATGATCCTACGCTTATTGCCGCTTTAGGGATATGAAAATTGAATGGATCCCCAAGTCTAGCTTGGCATTAGAGGAGTTACATACTCTATATGGAAAGCGAACCCTTATTGCAAGAAGTTTGTGAAAGGTATTTCGCATACCTAGCGGAAATGACCCAGCAGAGCGCTGAAGTTTCAGATTGTATTGATGAATGGGAGGAGTCGCCAATCAAGGAAGACAACAGGTCAACAGAAGCTCAAGACCCATTGTTAGAAGTTGATATAGGAGAACCTGGGTGTTTTCGTCCAGTGTATGTGAGTGCGTTTTTGCAAGAGGGCATGAAGGAAGATTTAGTCAACCTAATCACAGAGTACAAAGATTGCTTCGCATGGGATTACCATGAAATGCCTGGTCTATCAAGAGATATTGTAAAGCATCGCCTTCCTATCAAGAAAAGATTTCGTCCACATAAATAGTTAGCAAGAAGGTTTGCTCCTGATGTAGTTGATAAAGTCAAGGAAGAAATTGAAAGGTTGCTGAAGGCAAAGTTCATTGAGACAGCTAGGTATGTAGAAGGGCTTTCGAATATTGTTCTTGTAAAGAAGAAGAATGGAAAATTGAGAGTCTGTATTGATTTTCGGGATCTTAATAATGCCACTCCAAAAGACGAGTATCAAATGCCCATGGCAGACGTGTTAGTGGATTCAGTGATGGGGAAATGAGATGTTATCCCTAATGGATAGTCATTCAGGTTATAACTAGATATTTATTGCTAAAGAAGATGTCCCGAAAACAGCATTTAGATGTCCTGGTGCTATCGAAACTTTTCAATGGGTGGTTATACCTTTTAGACTGAAAAATGCAGGAGCTACATACCAGCGAGCAATGAATTTCATCTTTCATGACATGATCGGTAAATTCTTGAAAGTTTATATTGATGATGTGGTGATTAAATCAAATCAGGAAGAGCATTGAGATTATCTTGAGCAAGCTTTTGTTAGGATGAGGAAGTACAAATTGAAGATGAATCCAGCTAAATGTGCCTTTGGAGTGCGAACAGGGAATTTCTTGAGATTCTTAGTTAATCAGAGGGGAATGGAGATTGACAGGAATAAGGCAAATGCTATTATAGAGCTCCCTCATCCTACATCAAAGAAGCAACTGCAGATGGTACTCGGGAAAATTAATTTTCTCAGAAGATTCATTGCAATCTATCCGGGAAGATAGAACCAATGACACAGCTCTTACGTCTTAAAAATCAGGAGGAGTTTATATGGGGAGATAAACAGCAAAAGGCGTTTGATGCAGTCAAAGTTTATCTAACAAACCCTCCTGTATTGATGCCGCCAAAAGCAGGCAGGCCACTAAGGTTATACTTATCTACTACCGATTCAACTATCGTGAGTATGTTGGCACAAGAGAATGAAAATGGAAAAGAACAAGCGATATACTATTTAAGTAGAACGTTGACTGATGTTGAAAAAAGATATACCGCAATCGAAAAATTATGTCTATCTTTGTACTTTTCTCGTATGAAGTTAAGACATTATTTGTTCCCGACTACAGTATATGTACTTGGTAAGACTGACGTAATAAAATATATGTTGTCACGGCCTGTTATAAAAGGGCGTATAGCCAAATGGCATCTATCTTATCTGAATTTGATTTGACATACGTACCAATAAAAGCAGTCAAAGGTCAGTCCGTTGCTGATTTTCTTACCGAATACCCATGCCTACAAATGGAAGAAAATGAAATGAATTTCAGTCAAGTTGTACCATGGACTATGTATTTTGATGGATCATGCGCTAAGAGTATGGCTAAAGCCGATTTGATGATAATTTCTTCCACTGGAGAACTTACAAGGGGCGTTTGTAAGTTAGATTTTGAGTGTTCAAACAATCAAGCTGAATATGAAGCATTGATTATCGATTTAGGAATACTGATTGAGTTGGAAGCACAGTTCATAAAAATATTCGATGATTCACAGCTAGTGGTGAAGCAGTTGAAAGGAGAATATCAATGTTTGAATGAAAATTTGATTGGCTATTATTATCTAGCCAAGAAGCAGTTGGAACAGTTTAGAGAATATGACATAGTCCATGTCAAAAGAGAAACCAATTACAAAGCCAATGAGTTAGCACATGTGGCTTCCGGTTATAAAATATCAAAAGAGTTGATAGATATTACAACTATCATCACATTATCGGTACCTTCTATTAAACAAAGAAAAATACCAATAGTGGTCAGTGAGGTCGTCTGAGAAAATGATTGGAGACAACCAATCATGAATTACTTGAAAAACCCTGATTCAAGAGATCAAAAGTTGAGGAGACAAGCTCAGAAGTACGTAATATTAGGAAAAGAGTTATACCGAAAATCCTCAGATGGGTTACTATTGCGATGTCTTGATAAGGATAATGCGAAACTGGTTATGGCAGAAGCACACGAAGGTATATGTGGAGCACATCAAGCTGGAATTAAGATGAGATGGCTTTTGAAAAGGTACAGATATTTTTGGCCAACAATGATGCAGAATTGTATTGAATATGCCAAAGCATGCATCTCATGTCAAAAGCATGGACCTTTGCAACATGCGCCTGCTGTAGAGCTTCATTCTATTATAAAGCCATGGCCATTTAGAGGATGGGCGATGGACATAATAGGTAAGATTTATCCACCTTCTTCTCATAATCATAGTTTCATTCTGCTGGCTACGGACTACTTTACGAAATGAGTGGAAGCAATTCCATACAAGAGCCAGAAGACGGTGATCAAATTTATTGAGGAGAATATAATTCACCGATTTGGCTTGCCGGAGTCAATCACTGCGGATCAAGGAATAGTATTTACTAGAAGTGAAGTTATGGAATTTGTTTAATCAAGAGGAATTAAGATGATGCATTCCACACCATATTATCCTCAAGCAAATGGACAAGCTGAAGCTACTAATAAGGTGATGATTAGATTGATTAAAAAGCATTTGGAAAAAAATCCAAGAGAATGGGATAACTTGCTATCAGCATTGTTGTGGGCGTACCGAACATCACAAAGATCAAGTACATGCGTCAGTTCATATATGCTGACATATGGACAAGAGGCGATTTTACCGATGGAGATAACCGTGTAATCATTACGAGTTCAATTACAAAGTGAAATGTTGCCGGAAGATTACAGAGATTGGATGCAAATAAATTTAGATGAATTAGACGAAATCCGGGCAGCTGCTTTGGATCAATTGGTCGCACAAAAGAAAAGAGTAGCTAGAGCTTTTAACAAGAAGGTTCGGATCAAGCAATTTGCCATCGGGGATTTAGTATGGAAAGCAATTTTTCCGTTCAATCTCAAAGATAGGGAATTCGGTAAATGGTCATCAAATTGGGAAGGCCCATATCTAGTTATCGAAATGTTCAATGGAAATGCATACAGATTGATGGATGTCAATGGAAAAGAATTATCTCGCTCTATAAATGGGAAATTCTTAAAAAAATACTATCCATCAATTTGGGAAATACAAAGAGATTGATCTATTCATTAGAAGTGAAAATACACTTTGATCTTGGTTATAAAGGTCTTCAGATCTTTAACAAGTTTGAGGTTCCGGGCTACAAGGTTGGAATGTAATGCAAGGTCATATTGGAGTTCAGATTGCTGCTCTTTGAGATATTCCGTGCGACAAAAATGAAAGCGGACAGCTTCAAGTTTCTCCCAAGTTTCCTGTAACAATTGTCTGTACCTGTTTGAAGAAATTTCGACCATGGATTTAACATGGAAAATTTCATCTTTAATTATCCTACGTTTCGCACGATGATGATTGGAAAGGAAATTGAAAAGCCGATGTGTCATCTCAACATCTTCTCTGGCATGGAGGCAAGAGTCCTGAACTTGAGCATATGCTTCCTTGGAGTCGTACAATCTAGAAAATTCTTCCACAATTTGGAGCTTAAGAGCCTCAGCTTCCACAATGGTAGGCTCAAGGTTCCAAATTTCCTTCACATTGTGCTCAAATTCGTTGAAGCTGGCAGGGAATAAGGAGCACAGTTCCCACACTAAGTCTAAGAAATCAGAGTCTGCAGTTAGGAATACCTTGGACCTGAAAATATCTGTCAGTTCGGTAATTTCTAACTTATGTTTGTGACTCAGTAATAAAGTATGGTGTCCTTGGGACAGCAGTTCATGTAGTCGTCTCCATAAAGATTGATCATATTTGGGTAATTGAATAAAAGAGTTGTCTATGTTAAGAGAAATGAAGAACAGTTGTCAAAGCTTGGATCAGGGTACATTTAACAGAAAGTTTACCTTCACGTTGGCCATTACAACGTCTATGTGATCGAGACCAAAGAGGCAGTTGAGATGAAAAACCATGTGAAGACATCACGAGCAAGACTGCAAATTTACAGGATGAATTGTGCAGCTTGGGTAGTTATAAAGAAAAAGGATATAGAGCAGATCATGGGTAGTGACATGCCAGAGCTTTTCTCGGATAATTGGAAGAAGTGGAAGAACATGGCTCATAAGTGGAGGAAGACGGTTACTAGCATTGCCGCCAAAAAATTCTTTTGCAAGAGAAAGTATGCAAAAGGTTAGTTATTCAATTATCTCGTTGATTTCATTAAGGAAGCTGTGATATTGGGAATATTAAGCAGTCATAATCAACGAAGCATGAAATCGGGAAGCCTTATTATTGGGATCTTTGTTAGTCGTTGAGGATTATAGGGGAGCATATGTTAGAATTCGGCAAGTGGAGCAAAGAACATTTCAATCAAAGAAAACAAGACTTTCATTTCCATTTGTTTAATAGAGTCTTGGCTTCATTTACAAAAGAGCGGAGTTCAAATTCTAAATTAAAATTCTGTTCCATGAGCTCCGCCCTTTGCTTCTCGCAAGTCTTGACTGACCCACATGTAGAGTCATACTCTTTCTTCAATTCCTGACACCTCTCCAGCTTTCGTCTGACCGATGGACAAAGATTACGCATTTTTGCTTCTTGTTCCACCATTTGGGCCTCTACCTTCTTTAGCTCTGCCTCAAGCTCTGCTCTCCTGTCCGCCAAACGATGAAGTTTGCTCTCTTCAGCTCTATAACTATCATAAAACAAACGAGTATCTCCACATTTGCGGGTTATTTCATCTTGAATAGCTTGACCTCGTTGTTCTTCAAAGAAAAGATGTGGAAGACGATCGGTGTTAATTCTAATGGTATCCATAGCATCCACAAAACCAACGGCGAAAATATCACTTTTGTCTTGGAAGTCTGGGGAAAGCATAAAAGAAGGATTAACAGAACACACCTCCTGAAAAAGAGCTCTTGCTCGTTTCTCTCTGTTAGAATTGGTGATCAACTTCCCATAACCAAACTCTAATAAGTTAAGGAGTTCAATCCATTTAGCCTTGGCTACATCCTTAGAGACTTCAAAAAATGATGCCGGGTCTATGGATTCTAGAGGATGTTCAACAGCGGAGGAGCCAGAGAGATCGGCAAGCAGCATATGTTTCACTTCAGCTTTCTCCTCAATGGATAAAAGCGTTATTTCGGCTACGGCAAGAGAAGCTTGGGAAGAAGATGAGCTTGCCACAGAGATTCTCTGAAGAGGCAGAGTAATAGTTGAAGGTTGAATAAGCAGCAGAGGTATATTGGTTGATGGGCCTTCAAGAAATTTCCCATCAGGAATTAAAATTCTTTTCGATGCAAACGAAGGTTCATTAGTACCTGTAAACACAGCTATGAATATTAAAACAATAGTGTAAGAAGCATTCACCATTTGGTAAGATGAAGACAGGATTTACCGATAAAGACTGGAGATTTCCTAGTTAGAGGAGGAGATGGGTCTTTAGCTAATACCTTCTCCTCAAGTCTCGAAGACTGGACTTGTATTGATTCGATAAGAGGTTCTGTTGAAGGAGCAGGAATTACCAATGCAGGGTCAGGAGTTGCTATATCGTCAGAAAGAGCCTTGACAGAAGAAGAAGTAAGCAAAGCTGCTTTTGATTTGTATATCTTAAGAGTCTTCCATGAGTTATATTTAGAAAAGGGAAAGCACCGATCAATGTCGGCAAGTATGCTTATAGTTAGCAAAGCTTGAACATCAAAGTTACCTTTTGGTGTATGTGGCCTTATCATGGTACGAAGTGTGGGACTGGTAGACGGGCACCTTGGTAAAGAGCTTTCAAAAGATGGTGATGAAGATCGATCAACAGCTCCTTTAGTTGCAGGCTTCTTCGACGTCTTTTCTGGAGCAAGTAGTTCTAAGATTTTTCTCTTTCTACCCGCTGTGAAGGAAGACAGTTAGACACAACCAAATACTGAATGAAACATATATTGAAATAAGGAGAGCAAGCCAACCTTTAACGGGCTTAATCAGTTCAGCAGGAGGTATGTCATCACCTTCGGTTGCTTTAGGAAGTGTGGGAGTAGCCGTATCCTTTATCTTCAAAAGAATTATGTCCAACGGTTCTGAGAATATAAATTTTCAATAGTTCTTCCACCAATAGTTGAAGTCTTCTGAAGAGCGATCAGTATGTGCAACAAACTCGGTAACACGGAATAATCGGTATATGTCCCGAATTAGTTTGTTCAACTCAGTAAAGCTCTGGCTGTCTCCTAGCTTACAGAATATCTTGTTGATGGAAGAAAAGGAAAAAGTATAGAGAGCCGGGACAGGAACCCCTTAAATCAACCCAAATTATCTAGCATAATACTGAGGGGAGTAGATTTCAAAACCGGCAACAAATCTACCCTTTGTTGAGAACCTAACAGGGAGGTCGACAGAGGTTAGAACGATTTGCCAAAAATCACTCCATTTCTTTGAAAAGAAGGAAGAGATAATCTAAATTAGGGAGTAAAAAAAGGGGAAAAAGAGAATCGTTTCCCTTTGATTGAAAAAATTTCGAAAATAAAGAACCGAAAATAGGATGATTGTCCCTCTGAAACAGGAACTAACTCTCGACTTAAAGCTGGGCAGACAGGATGATTCGGGATCGAAACTGAAGGAGGCTGTGTAACTCGGTCCTTGAAAAATCAAGAAGGAAAATAAAAGGCCGACCAGGCTTGGAGAATCCAGAGGGGACCACCATAGACTCCACCAATTTCATCCAAAGCAATGGAGGAAGCAGAGTGGGCTAAGCCTCGATACAATAAGGCTAAAATGATTTTTCCTAAAGCTAGCTGAGTTCCCGAAGCTAAGATGGAAGCTATAGCAACGAAGTTCTTGGAAACTCTCACGATAGGGTGATAGAAAAGAAATTTACAGAGCCAGTATAGGAGGAAAGCGGTGTGTTCTTCATCGGTAACTGCACCTTCTTTCTTAAAATACTTACCAATAAAAGCCCCGTAGGCTAACTCATAATCAGATAACTTACCGAGCCCTTGGTAAGAATCTGAAGACAAAGTAGACGAGTCTGTGCCTAAAGGACTAAGACTAGTAAGGCAATAGATATCAAGCAAAGTTACCGATATCAGGGAGAAAGGGAAAAAGAAGCAGTTGGTTGAAGACGACCAAAAACAAGATAGAGCACTGATTAGCTCATGGTTTAGATGATAATCAAAACAACAAAGACGCAAGGCATTATGAACTAGGAGCTCATCACAAAGAGAACCCTTGGAAGGAAGGAGTCGGAGATACCATCGGTAAAAATTCGGTTCAAAGTCAGAAAAAGCCCTAAGACGAGAAGGTCGAGAATGCCAGTTGTAAGCCAAAATAGAAGAATGGTGGATTGGAAGTACCTCGGTTAGATGGCGAGGGAAGAAATCAGAGAGATTTGTAGGAATCGAAAATTGATTATAAACGGCAGGGCCAAGGATGTAAGAATCCTCGTAATCGTTCTGCACCGAGAGTAGATGTCGTTCGTCGTGGAAATCCTTAGAGTCTCTGAACTGATGATATCGCTCTAGGGTGTCGGAGGCGAGAAAGGAAGAAGCTTGACCCTTGGGAGCCACGGTATTTAGACAGGTATAGAGTGAGGTCACGAAGAAATAAAGAGGCGAAATGATAAGAGAATAGCGAAGAAGATGAGTTTTGGAAAAAGCACGTCTGAAGGCGAGAGATCAGATTGTGTGGGGACAGCTGATATATATTAAGTTGATGCGAGAAGGAGCTGAAAAAGCAAGCGTGCGAAACGAGGAGGCAAAATGGCGTTGGAAGCAAAAAGTAAGTGTCTTGTCATCTTTGACATTTAAAAGAATTAAAAAAAAATTAATCCTTTTAAAAGGGAGCATCTGTTGACACCAAATAATAATGAGTTACCGAATTGACTTCAGTATCATTATATCCCGAAAATCGGTAAATCGATAGCAGTAAGCTACTCTGAGAAGTTCAGTAAGTTGTCTGTAACATACCGAAATGGCCAGAAGTCTAAACCTGATATTCGAGAAGTAAGAGTATAAGGTCATTGATTTTCGAAATTCGGTAAAATTTTGGACATACTAAAATAGTAGAAAGTCAGCAGCAAGAGGAATACGAAGTTGAAAGGAACCGCAGGATGGCCAAATTAGCCACGTCAGCAAGAAGTTATAAGCAAGAAATCCGGATAATGAATGCGAACAGTTCACGGCAGTTACTGGAAGAGGTTCAAATTCAAAGCCATGTTGACAGTTGAAGATCAAGTTTTGGCGGATAAAACGTGGGCAAATGGGAAGTTATTTAAGACGCCAAGATTCAAAGTTTGAAAGCAAGAAAATAACCGTCAGACGGTTATGGAAAGCTGAAGAATACAAATACTCAAAAGAGAAGAGCAAAAAAAAGAGAGATCAAGACACATCCAAGAACACTCAAGTTTATTTGCACTTTAACTTCCCTTTATCTTCCTTTCCAGCATTTACAGTTTCTGCAATTCGTGTTTACTTTCAAGTCTTCTATTGCTTTCGTAGGAGTATTGTAATGTAGTCTGAACCTTTATTGATCTCAAATCCATATTCGATTCACTAATTTCCTATCCGTTTCATACCTCTCTGTTGTTTCGTGTTCTTGCTAAAATTTCTCTTCGAAAGTTGAACCACAGAACCCTCTTAATAAAAATCGAAGACTAAATTTCGATGAAAGATATTTCTCATTGCAAAAATGAACGAACAGAAAGGTTCTAGAGCTCTAAATCGTTCCTAGAATCGAAATTGATCAAAACTTTCTAAACCCATATGTTGTGGTTGCTGATGATTTTTAAAATGATATTACTGATTTGTTCATAAATCAAGCCTTCGGTCACGATATGGGTTAAATTCTCTAGTCTGTGATTTTGTTGAGGTTGATGTTTTGTATTCTGTTATCCAAGAGATTGTGAGGCGGTTCCGAAAGGCCCCCTGACGACCGGACAGCACGGGGGCAATTTTATGTTCAGTCATAGCAGGATTTATATGGGAAAGTTAAATATTTTAGGCTATGTGGGCAATTTTGTAATTTGTGCCATGTAGGGTTTCGCTATATATATTTAGGGCGAAATAGGTCTCTATGGCAGAGAGAGAGGGTGAGAAGAGCGGCCGTACACTTTTCTACGTTATTAGTGAAACAGATCTCATCTCCCCGTGGATGTAGGTAGGCGGAACATCTCCCTTGCTGAACCACGTAAATTCTTGTGTTGTGCGAATTTTCATTACTTTCTTGCATCGTTGATAGGATCGAATTTAGATATTTGACAATTAGTATCAGAGCCTGGTTCGGCAAGCTATCAAGATGGCAGGAAAGGGTTCGAGTGTTAAGTACGACATCGAGAGGTTTAATGGAAAGAACAACTTCACTCTCTAGCGACGAAGCATGATGGATCTTCTGATTCAGCAGGGCCTGTCGAAAGTGCTACTGGGGAAAGGGAAGAAACTAGAAATGAGTGATGAAGATTGGGCGGAGATGGAGGAAAGGGCGGTAAGCGCCATTCGATTGAACCTATCTGATGAGGTTCTGCAGTATGTGGTGGATCTCAAGTCGGCTCCGCAGGTGTGGACGAAACTTGAGAGCATCTATATGACCAAGTCCCTAACGAACAAACTATTTTTGAAAAAAACAGTTATACTCTCTACAGATGGAGGAAGGCTCAGATCTGTTAGAACACATCAATACGTTCAATCAGATTCTGAGTAAACTTGCAAGTCTGGAGGTTTCAATGGAAGATGAAGACAAAGCCCTATTACTGCTATCGTCGCTACCAACATCTTATGATCATCTGGTGACGACACTGTTGTATGGAAAGAGACGTTTGATACAGATGAGGTCACTGCTGCCCTATTATCTAATGATACGAGAAAGAGGGTTAACAGTGCTACGGCACAGGGTGGGGGTCTCATCGAAAAAGTCAAGGAGTAAGAACGGGGAAGAACAATCCAGCGGGGATCCGGGAATAAGGGTCGATCGAAATCAAGAGGGGGTAAAACGAAACTCTCTTGTTATTATTGCAAGAAGGAAGGCCATCTGAAAAGAAACTGTTATAAGAGAAAGGAAAACTTGAAGAATCACGAGAAAACTTCTAATCAAGCAAGTGTGGCTGATAGCTCAGACGATGATGATGGAGATCTTCTCTCTATATCATCAGGTAAGAATCAATTCGCCGATTCATGGATTTTAGACTCTGGATTCTCTTATCACATGTGCCCGAATAGGGATTGGTTTGATTCATACCGGTCATACAGTGGCGGATCTGTTCTAATGGGGAATGATGCAGTTTGCAAAACCATTGGAATAGGGACTATTAAAATCAGAATGTTTGATGGTATAGTCAGAACTTTGGTGGATGTAAGGCACGTTCCAAATCTAAAGAAAAATTTGATATCTTTGGGTGCGCTTGATGTGAATGGCTGCAAGTACGCAGCAGCAGGTGGAGTTCTCAAAGTCATCAAGGGAGCTATGGTTGCCATGAAAGGAGAGTTGACTGGAAGTTTATACAGGCTCATAGGGAGTACAGTAACAGGTGGAGCATCTGTGACTACAGCTGCAGAGTCCGATACAGATGACACTCATCTGTGGCATATGCGGTTATGTCATATGGGTGAAAGGGGTATGATGGAGCTTCATAAAAGGAAGCTGTTAAAAGGTGTCAAAAGCTGCAAATTGAACTTCTGCAAATACTGCGTTTTCGGGAAACAGAGCAGGGTTAGTTTCAGAACTGCAAAGCATACGAGCAATGATGTACTTGATTATGTACACAATGATGTATGGGGTCCTGCACCGATCAAATCAAAAGGTGGAGCCGAATATTTTGTGACGTTCATTGATGATTACTCAAGGAAAGTCTGGGTCTACTTCATGAAGCAGAAAAACGAAGTCTTCTCCAAATTCAAAGAGTGGAAGGTTGAAGTAGAAAGGCAGACAGGAAAGAAGCTAAAGTGCTTGAGAACGGATAATGGAAGGGAATACAGGTACATACCATTCTTAGAACTATGTAGAGCTGAAGGGATCACACGTCACTTCACAACACCAGATACACCACAGCAAAACGGTGTAGCTGAGAGGATGAACATGACACTTTTGGAAAGGGCTCGGAGTATGAGGCTGAATGCAAGGCTGAGTAAAAGTTTCTGGGCAGAAGCAGTTAATATGGCATGCTATCTCATTAATAGGTCTCCATCTACAGCCATTGAATGCAGAGTTCCTGAGGAGGTATGGACAAGTAATCCGATTGACTATTCTGGTTTGAGAGTATTTGGTTGTCCAGCCTATGTTCATGTACAAAGTGAACATCGTTCCAAGTTAGACTCAAAGTCTAAGCAGTGCATCTTTCTTGGCTATGAGAAAGGTGTGAAAGGATTCAAGCCATGGGATCCTAATGCACGGAAGACCGTGGTTAGCAGGGACGTTGTCTTTAATGATTCTGACATGGTGAAGGCAAATAACAGTTCACATGCAGATGGCAGAACTGAAGAAGGATCTATTGTGCATGTGGAGTCAGGTAAACCAGAAATAGCGGGAGGAAAGAAATCATCCAGTAACTCACCAGAATCACAGGAGACAGTAAAAGATACCTACACCATCGCAGAAGATAGAGAAAAACGTACTCACAAAGCACCTGTGAGATAAGGGTTTGAGGATATAGTTGCTTATGCCCTCACAGTAGGTACAGGCGATCCATCTTCCTATCAGGATGCGATATCTGATGCTGATAGTGATAAATGGATGTCAGCTATGATGGAAGAAATGGAATCCTTACAGAAAAACAGGACCTGGAAGATTGTGGAGAGACCTAAAGGGCGAAAGATCATTGGGTGTAAATGGATCTTTCGCAAGAAAGAGGCAGTGTTTGAGAATGAGCAGGTAAGGTACAAGGCTAGACTTGTAGCTAAAGGATATGCACAGAAGGAAGGGGTAGATTATAATGAAATATTCTCTCCAGTAGTAAAGCACACTTCCATTCGGGTTCTACTTGCCTTGGTAGCCATGTTTGATTTTGAGCTGGAGCAACTTGATGTGAAGACGACGTTTCTTCATGAAGACTTGGAGGAACAGATCTTGATGGAGCAACCTGACGGGTTCGAAGTACCAGGAAAGGAAGATCAAGTTTGTCTGCTTAAGAAGTCACTTTATGGCCTTAAGCAATCTCCGAGATAGTGGTACAAGCGCTTTGACTCTTTTATGGTGCAAATTGGCTATTCGAGAAGTGAGTATGATTGCTGTATTTATTTTAAAGTGTCAGATGATAATTCGATTATTCTTTTGATGCTTTATGTTGATGACATGCTCATTGCTGCTAAGGATATGCATGATATTGTCTCTTTAAAGTCCTTGTTGAATAATGAGTTTGAGATAAAGGATCTTGGTGCTGCTAAGAGGATCCTTGGTATGGAAATTCATAGAGATAGAAGTGCAGGTAAACTCTGGGTATCTCAAAAGAGGTATGTTGAAAAGGTGCTTGAGCGTTTCAACATGAATAAGGCTAAACCAGTGAGGACACCATTAGCTAGCCACTTCAGGTTATCTGAACAACAATGCCCCACAAAACATGAGGAGATTGAGGAGATGTCTCGAGTTCCCTATGCTAGCGCAGTTGGGAGTCTCATGTATGCTATGGTGTGTAGCAGGCCAGATTTATCTCATGCAGTCAGTGTTGTTAGCAAATACATGAGTAATCCAGGGAAGGAGCATTGGAATGCAGTCAAGTGGATCTTTAGATATTTGAGCGGGACTGTAGATTTGGGTATTATGTTCAGTCGCGACGGAGGTTCGAAGGAGCTAGCGGGATATGTTGATTCAGACTTTGCTGGTGACCTAGACAGGAGGAGGTCTACTACAGGATATGTCTTTACATTAGCTGGTGGACCTATCTCATGGAGGGCGATGCTCTAGTCCACAATTGCATTGTCTACTACAGAGGCAGAGTACATGGCAGCTATAGAAGCTGCTAAGGAAGGGCTCTGGTTGACTGGGTTGGTTCATGAGTTGGGTTTAGAGCAAGGAGGTGCGATGTTACACTGTGACAGTCAGAGTGCCATATATCTCGCCAAGAATCAAGTGTTTCACGCAAGAACAAAGCATATAGATGTGAGGTATCACAAAATCAGGGAGCTTGTGTCAGATGGCAGCATTCACTTGAGGAAGATTCACACAAATAGCAATCCTGCAGATTGTTTTACCAAGCCAGTCACTATTGAGAAGTTTGAGTCCTGTTTGGGCTCAATTAATATAACTCGCTATTGAAGGTGAGGGACGCACTCAATGAGTGCGGGAGTGTACCTCTTATGGAGGTACGGGGATGAAGACATCTATATTTTCATATTCTTTCACAGGTGGCTTTACAGAATCCAAGCCAAGGTGGAGATTGTTGAGGTTGATATCTTGTATTCTGTTATCCAAGAGATTATGAGGCGGCTCCGAAAGGCCCCCTGACGACTGGATAGCACGAGGGCAATTTTATGTTCAGTCATAGCAAGATTTATATGGGAAAGTTAAATATTTTAGGCTATGTGGATAATTTTGTAATTTGTGCCATATAGGGTTTCGATATATATAGTTAGGGCGAAACAGTTCTCTATGGCAGAGAGAGAGAGAGAGAGAGGATGAGAAGAGTGGTTGTACACTTTTCTACGTTATTAGTGAAACAGATCTCATCTCCCCTGGACGTAGGTAGGCGGAACATCTCCCCTGCTGAACCACATAAATTCTTGTGTTGTGCGAATTTCCATTACTTTCTTGCATAGTTGATAGAATCGAATTTAGATATTTGACAGATTTTACGTTTATATCTAGTAGTGTTGGACTCTTTGGAAAGCTCTAGTCAAGAGTGCTTTGACGGTGAAAAAATCTTAGGTCGGAATTATGTTGTTGGGATTCTGGCTGTATTGAAATTACCTAATACTACCCGAAAAGAATCATTCAAAATTCAATTTCAAAACGCGAATCCTTTATAGATTTTTTTATAAAAAGAAAAAAGAAATTGCATTGGCGTAATCAAATTTCAACTTCTAAGTCATTCAATCGCGTTTCTCCGTCTCTTTCCATGTCACACGCCATGCATAGCAACATTTAAAATACACATTCACACAAAATGGATCACACGATATCCAAAATGATATGACCTTTCCACCTGATATATATCGATCAGAATTCGACTTCCAAACTTTTTAGGCCCAATGACTACGAATCAGGGCTTAAGCGAGAAGTTGTGAAACTCGGGCATGATATGGATATATGTCTTTTGTTGGGGGTAGTTGGCACCAACCTAGCAATTTGCTCTTAGGTAAACAACCAAGCAACCATGCGGGGAGGATTTCATCCTCCTCTTGCCGTTGAAAAGAATAGGGAAATGGTAACATCCGACAAATCAAGCATTTTCTATTGGATGGAGTGAGGGTTATCTTGGCTATGCTTCATTTGATTGTCTTCTATCGGCTTTCGTCATTATTCGGTGTTTTTAAGGTTACTCCTATGTCTTCTTATTGTAATTGAGGATATTGTTGAAGAATTTGTTAAGAGATACTTGCCAAGCTAAATAAGCTCCTATTATATATTTTCAATGTATTATATTCTAAGTTTTCCGAATTATGAAAATTATTTTTGTTAATGTTTGTCCATTCCAAAATATTTTAGATCGTAGACTATTATGAAAATTTAGGGCGCGCGTGGCAACACTCTTGAAGTGAAATTTCTGCTTCAAAAGTGTTTCTGGAATAGAAATCCATTTGATAACGCAACTTCTAAAGCATTTTTTTGTTTTAAAAGTAATTTTGGAGCCACTTGAAAAAGTAAAAAAATTTACTTATTCTAAAACAGAAGTACAAAAATCAACTTTCACTCAAAAACAAAAATAAAAAAATCAACTTATAATTCGAAATTGATTTTTCGAGCGTAAGTATTGCCATGTGCGCGCTCTAAATTTTGCGAATAAAATATTTTATTTGATTTTTATTTTTGTAGAAAAATCATGACTGTGACCCCAAATTGCAATAGGGGTAACCCGTGCAGAGCAAAGCGCATTAATTGCGCGTGAGTCAGGGAACAAGCTACCCTTTTTGGGTCGATATGGAATATCCTTTTTCTTAAAAGTGAAAATCAAACTTTACACAAAAAAAGTCAAAACAAAAAATTATTCCGAATACACCCTTATTCGTCGAACACAACATGACATATAATGGGCCTACTACATATTTTATATCTTGTAAATAAAAAAAATACAAATCTCGATTTTAGCTTTAATTTCTTTTCGTTGTTCGGTGAAAAGCATAACTTTAACTCGAGCTGTGATTCTAGCACAAATTTTTTTTTGTCTCGTAAAAGATACTTATTTTTTGTCGGTACTCAAATCTGATCCCCGAGTCATTTCAAGCGTACTAGCATCTTTAAAAAATGATTCACACGAGCGACATTTATTACAAAATATTCATATGGGGTACAATTTGAAAGTGGATGGTTTTTCCATGAAACAAAAGAAATTTGGGCAAGAATTAGAATCCGAGCTAAAAGTAATGCTTCTTTATGAAACAAAAGAAAAAGTTCGAGCTAAGATTAGGACTTGAGCTCAAACCGTTGTTTTCTTATTTGATAAAAGAATTTGGATCGAAATTGTGATATTTAGGCTCCGTTTATTTCGTCGAAATTGACTTCTTTGAAAATGAAATTCTAAAAATAATCGCTTACAAAATTTGATTTACGGAATACTTTTTATGGTCCATGAAAATATTTTTAAATAAATTATTATCAATAATATTGACGTTTTTCAAAGAGATACCAATAATCATCTAATCATGGAAAATTTTCAAATAAGGGCTTGAAGTGCCTTTCAAAGAAGGGCCTGGCTGAAGGGCATTTTCGTACTTTACTCTTTTTTGCAATTTTTTTTTCCTTTTTTCTTCTTTCCTTTTCCTTTTACCTTTTTTCTTTTCCCCCTCCCCCAGCCACGATCCGCCATTGACGTCGACCTGTGCAGTTCAATCCTCCCAAAAAGATGGCACTCTCCGTCTTCGCCGGAACGATGGCTCAAACTTCAATTGCGTCATCCCTCAGGCGCCTCCTCTCCAGATCTAGCCTGTCCCCCCGTGTCGTCCCCTCCCGATCCATCACCTACATGCCCCGACTCGGCGATGGGGCGTCGCCGGCGTCACCCTCATCCACGGCGACGGGATCAGCCCCCTTGTCACCGCTTCCGTCGAGGAGGTCATATTCAGGATGCACGCGCCGGTCTACTTCGCTTAACGATTAATGGCAAAATTCATTTTTCGATCGCCCTCGCCCTTGCCCTTGCCTGGGCTAGCGTCGGGCGAGGGCAGCCCAGCCCTCGCTCAACGCCGACAAGGGCAGCCCCATCCTGAGTCCGGCGATGGTCAAGGAAGAAAGTGGGAAAAATGAAAAACGAAAAAGAAAGAACAGAAAAAGAAAAGGAAAATAGAAAAAAGAATAGAAAAAAAAAACTTGCAAAAGAAAAAGATGAAAATGCTCTTCGATCAGGTGATTTTATTTAAAATTTTCTCACTAATCATTTATTTTTTCGAAATAAACGGAAGTTTAAAGGTAGTGCCTTTTAATAAGTAGAGCCGGAATCTGACCCCCAAAAAAAAAAAGTGGAGGCGGAAAAAAATTGGAACCGCCGGCAGGCAAACGGTATAGTAAATAACAGCACCGCATTACGTCGAAATTTCGTGTCGGCAAATCATAGGGAACCTTTCCTTTTTTAACCCGGGGAACATCGTGGGCCCCGCTTTCCCATCTTCAGTTAAAATGGCTATGCATGAATTTCCTGTAAAATAAAATAAAATAAAATTAAATAAATCGAAATAGAAATTAAAACTCCTCTCTCTCTCTTTTCTCTCTGCGAATGGTTCGCGAGGAACTCCGTAGCACGAGATCATCACATGAGGAATGGCGACGAGAATCTCGCCATCTGCATGTGCCTCCTCCCCCTTCGCTTAGCCCACACTCTCTCTCTCCCTCACTCACTCTCTCTCTCTCTCTAGAATTCAGTTGCAGAGAATCCAGGAGCATCCCAAAGATCTCCTGCTACCCGAAGAAGACGAAGGCGCAGAAGAAGCATTGAAATCTCTCTCTCTCTCTCTCTCTCTCTAGAGCCGCGCCCAATCAAATCTGTCCACCAATGAAGGCCCAAGTCGTTAGCCCCGTCATCGCCTTCGAGCACAAGAGGTATCCATCCACGCGTCCCCTCCCACCTCCTCACTTTTCGCTTTTTCGGATCTATCCCGTTGGCTCCCTTCGTTTTTTGTTCCCCGATTCGATTCGAGAATCGCGTCGTTTCCGGACCAGTGCGTTCTCAGCATCGTGCTGCTCCTGCTCGGATCGCATTGATTCTTCGTGCGTCCTATGGCCGCAATCGAGTGAAATTCGGTCGTGCGACCGGTCTAGTCAAAGTTCTGAAATGTCGCGGTAGCTCGGTCGTCTACGGATTCGTTGTTTTTACTGGATAGTGCGCACGAAGTTGAACGTTTCCATTTCTTTTTCTTTTTCTTTTTTTATTTAATTTGGTTCTTTTGCTCCTTTTGATAAGTAGTAAGGATCGTCTATGGTCATAAGCTGAATGTGTGATTGTTTATGGCAAATTTCTATTCCGCCGATGTAATGTTGAGCACTATGGGAAGTAGAAACGATGTTTTGAACAGATTATGTTGTTGTCTAGCCTGAGCAGGAGGTCCTTGGAAGCTGATTGCAGGTAAACCCAGCTGGGTCGTGGTTAAGCTAGACTTCTTTGGGATCTGTTATGTGGGGGACTTTTGAGCTTAAATTGTTGTTTATTCTGCTTGTCTATGACATGATGACTGCACATGCTATGTTGGAGACGGGCTGTAGTGTTGTGAGCTGAGGACAATAAACTGATAACAACTTGTTCTGGCAGGGATGCATATGGCTTTGCTGTGAGGCCTCAACATGTGCAGAGATATCGAGAATATGCAAGCATCTACAAGGTTTTGGCTGCTCATTTTCTTCTGCATTTTCTGTAGCTCACTGTAAGATGCTGCGAATCTCAAATGAACACAATGTTGAAAAGTTATGGAGTGCTTGACTTCTGCCAATTTCTTGACCAATTGAAAATCTCGTTTAAGCAGTTTAGTTCTTTATTTGGTTCTCCAGTATATTAAGAGGCTATTTCTGTGGTTCTTAGCCATTAATTAATCAACACACCCCTCAATTTTAGTTATCCTAAGAATTGAGAGAGACTTTCATCAGTGATATTTTCGGTGAAGAAAACAGTAGTTATTATATGATATTCTTGTTTTAGGAGGAAGAGGAAGAAAGATCAGAGAGATGGAATAATTTCCTGGAACACCAAGCAGAAACTGCTGAAGTGCCTGTTAATGCTTTAGCTTCAGAAATAGATGGCAATATCTCACAGCATGAAAGGAACAACCGAGACGCGAATGACCATTTGAAGGACGGTGTTGAAGGAGATGAACCTACTGGTGACAAGCCTGGTTCTGAAGGTTTCACCAGCAATGTTTTAGAAAAAGAAGTTCCAGCTCCGAAGGAGTCAAGAGTGCATAGGGTCCAAATATGGACCGAGATAAGACCTTCTCTTTGTGCTATCGAAGATATGATGAGCCTCCGTGTAAAGAAAAAGGGCAGTACAAAGAAGAATGAGCAATCAACTGAAAGCGCGAAGCTTGTTCTTCCGTTTGAAGAGGCTCGATCCCCAAAAGGAGCATCTGAAGAGGACTCGGAGGATGAATTTTATGATGTTGAGAAATCAGAATCCTCGGATCACATTCAGGACACAGTATCCAGTGATAGTTCCAATGTCACTGCTCCAGAAGCTACGGTGGATGCTCCTTTGGAATCTTCATTTCCTTGGAAAGAAGAGTTGGAGGTTCTTGTTCGAGGGGGAGTGCCAATGGCTCTACGGGGAGAGGTATATCATATTCCAGAGATGTGTTTTTGGAACAAGGTACAGTTTCACCTAATCTACTTTTTCTGCTCTTCCATGCTTGTATTTCAGCTTTGGCAAGCCTTTGTCGGTGTGAAAACACGCCGGGTGCAGAACTATTATCAGGATCTGTTAAAGCCACCAAGTAATGCTGAAATTACCGTGGAAGAGCAAATGGTTCAATCAGATAAAGACAGTAAGGCCTCCGATGCAGACTCTGTAAACATACCTGAAAAATGGAAAGGACAGATTGAAAAGGTAACCAAGGCACAAACCTTTAGAATTCATCCCTGCTTCATCTCATGTGAGCTTGAGCTTGTATATGCTAATATGATGGCTGCTCTATTGTATTGGCAATGCAGGATTTGCCTCGAACCTTTCCTGGTCATCCTGCCCTTGATGAGAATGGTAGAAATGCTTTAAGACGGTTGTTGACTGCATATGCGCGTCATAATCCATCTGTAGGATATTGTCAGGTATTTTCTTACACTTCGTACTCCTGTCTACGATTTCTAGCAACAGAATATTGTGGTGCAACCCTTAATAGACATCCACCCTCTCACTTAATTAATCATTTAAACTATGGTTCTCCCTCTGATAGACATCCCATTCAAAGACTTTTCTTATGTGGCACATTACAGAAGCTGGTAGTTTTTTCTACTGTACTTTTAAGTTCCAAAGAAGTGTGCCATGTGGCGCCTAGTCAGCAAAATAGGGCCTAAGTATTACAAAGGGATTGAGTTGCGGGTTAAACAGGTTGAAAGTATTCGGTATTTAATTTGCGTTATCTTTTGTTTGATCCTTGTTCCATATGTTTGGCTTTTGGTTTTGACTTTTACCATTTAGGATTTACTTTTAAAGTGAAATGTGGGACTTTTCTTACTGTAATACCTGAACTTTTACGTATAAAGTTTGCATCTAATGTCACCTACATTTTTTTACGCAATTTGTTATAAATTAGAACACGTTGTATTCTTGGGGGAAATTCAGATGTGGCTTATTGGAGGGGCTTCTCGGTATGCCCAACTGATGAAGTTCTCTTGCAAATCCAAGCTCAGAGAGCGGCTCCAAAACCTTCCAATTTGGGTGCTATTGTGTGGAAAAAATGCGACTACCGTGGACAGTGCATTAGACTTTTGGCAAAGTAATAGGTGGCCTAACTCTGACATTGGAAAGGATAACAGTGATGGGTCTTATGGAGGGCAAGGCTAGTTTTTATTAATAGGGTCTTCTATTTTGTAAGTTGGTGTCCTGATATGTCCTATATTGTGGCATTATGAATGATACCATATTTAACAACCTACAAAGCAAAAGTCCTAATGTGGTTACTGCAAAAATTTGCTTAGTAGGCCATGCCAACTCTGCTGTTTCTTAGTGCCTAATTATGTTGTATATTGATGGCATATCCATCCATGGCCATTGCCAACTTGATCATGAGCCATTGACTAGTCTTACCTTTTGCCAATGTGCTTGTTCACCTAGGAGTAAATTAGATACACAAGGTAAAAGAAGCAGTACAATGGTAGAGTAGAAGTATGTTTAATAATGTAGATTACCTTTAATGGCTAGACCTTGGATCATGTACGGCTTGCTGTTAATGTATCTTTGCTGCAATCGTGTTGTGTCAAATCAATTGCATGAGCAGATGTGCATGATCCAACCATGGCATGTTATTATGATGTCACATCTTTGGACTTGAACTAGACATATTTCTTAAATATATAGCAAAATATGACACACTTGACTCTTATAAAAATGAGAGTTGGCTTTTCATTTGTGAGTTTATATTAACTGGTCTAAACAAATACTATCTTAGCGTGCCAATTTGTCTACGAAAATGTGTTGTTTGCTCGAATAGTAGGTCAACTTACTTAGTTTAACATTTTTAAATGCGTTCAAACAGGTCAGGAGGGTGGTCGACCTGTTCATAGCACCTTTTTTTGGTGCTTATAATTGGGTCGACTTGTTTATGAAATGTTTGAATTAAGCTCAAACTTAACATAAATGATAACACTTAGTGTTTGTGTCAAGTAAATAGGTCATGTCGGCATATGCCAACCAGCCCATCCCTAGATCCTAAGCATCATCAGTAGATATTGGGGAATGATAACCTAAAAAAGGTTTTTGGTATTACAAGAATTACAAGTATGTTGCATTTTCATATGCTTTGGGGTTCGATGGTTTTACTACAATCTTGGCTATTTTCATTGGATTATAAGCTTAAATGTGATTCTTCAACACAAGAATAAAGCAGCTATATGGGTAATTAAGTAGCTGTGGTACAAAAAGATATGCATGGAAAGGATTCTACAATGTCTGAGAACACGCTGCGATTGAAAGATTTATCTAATCACAAGAATTTTTTGAACAATTTAACAGAGAAATATAAGTCGATCATGGCAAATGTTCCAGCCATTTGAAGTATTTGTCATTCATATGTTTGGCGCTCTGTTCTTTGATATATTTTCTGGTTTTGAATTTTAACTATATATGGTCAACAGGTAATTGACTCTCTACATCTTTCTTCATTGAATTTACCTGCAGGCTATGAACTTCTTTGCTGGCTTACTACTTTTGCTGATGCCGGAAGAAAATGCCTTCTGGTGAGCGTGTGGTGAACATTGGTATAGAATGCTTACCAAAATGGTTGTTTGAGCTCTGTGGTTTTATGACCACAATTAAGTGTCCAATATCTTTATCAGGATGATAAACATGAATTTTTCTTTTCCAAATTGCAAAGTTGTATTGGCGAAAAACTGATACATCTGTAGCACCAGTGAATCAGTTACTAAATCTTGTTCTGCTATCTGCAGGACTTTGATGGGCATCATTGATGATTACTTTGATGGCTACTACTCTGAAGAGATGATAGAATCTCAGGTGTCAGTTTTGCTACAGGCCTTTTCATTTCCCTGGATGTTTGCTCACTTTATAAGTGATGTTGATAAAACCACTGTCAAAACAGCGCATGCGTGTGTTGCATATGGCTGTTGTTGTGATATATTGTTTTTCATATATTAGGTTGATCAACTTGTTTTCGAGGAGTTGGTGCGAGAGAGATTTCCCAAATTGGGTTCGTTGTTTTCTTTAACCTGCAGTTTCAGGTGTTCTCTTTAGTTTCCTTATAAATTGCTTGCTTGATACTTTTCTTTCACTCTTCTACAATGCAGTCAATCATCTGGATTTCCTCGGGGTGCAGATTGCATGGGTTACAGGGCCATGGTTCTTATCCATTTTTATGAACATGCTACCCTGGGAAAGTGGTCAGGTTCTATGCTGCTGCTTTTATTTATGTGACATGATGCTGCCCATACAGAAGCATCTTATACTTGTGCTGGAGAATTCGTAAGATGATTTTAGTAATTAATCTGTTTCTATGAATTTCAGTTCTTCGAGTTTGGGACGTTCTGCTTTTTGAAGGGAACCGTGTCATGCTAGTTAGAACTGCGCTTGCTTTGATGGAGCTATACGGTATGGTGATAAACAGCTAATAAACAAATTTTGCACCTTCTGGATGTGGAGCTTCTGCATAAAATTCTTTTCTATTGAGGATTTTCTTCTTTTACAGAACTTTTTTTTTTTTTTTGCAGGACCTGCATTAGTTACTACCAAGGATGCCGGAGATGCTGTCACTTTGCTGCAATCACTGACTGGATCAACATTTGATAGCAGCCAACTTGTTTTGACAGCCTGTATGGGCTACCAAAATGTAAATGAAAAGAGGTTACAAGAGTTGAGAAATAAGCATCGGGCAGCAGTAATAGCTGCAGTTGAGGAAAGATCTAAGGGCCTTCGAGCTTGGAGGGATTCTCAAGGTCTGGCCTCAAAACTATACGGTTTTAAGCACGACCCCAAGTCGATGCTAGCAGGAACAGATAAAGTAGAAGGATCGGTTGATAAAACGGTAAATGGTGATTTATCTCGGTCAAATTCTGACTCTGTTAATGCAGATGGAATTGTCATCAGTTTAACAGGGGACTTAGAGATAGATTCAGGTCCAGATCTTCAGCAGCAGGTACTTTACGTTGGAAAGGAAGAAGTTAACTGGTCCTTTTTTGTTGCTTGATGGCCATGCAAGATGTGCTGCTGTTACAAGATAGAAACTTTGAATTATTTCTTTGTCTCCACGGGGGAGTTGAACTTGGAAAATTTAAGCTTTTTCTTCTGAGGATCAAGGCAGACGCTATTCCTTTGTGAATTTTTTCTGGATACCTGGTGTGCTTAAGGGATTGGATTGACCATCACTTGCCATTAGAAGTTAATGTAGCTCTATAACTGACAAATCAATCCAATACCAACCCTTACACTGTTAAGCACCTCAGATATCACAATTGTAATGGTTGATTTTGTGTGATCATCGCATTGGTGTAGATGCCTGTTATCGACATTAATTTCAAGTTCTAAGTTAGAATAAATGGTCTCATTTGAATTGGAAGATCCTACATACGAAATTGTGCCAACTAAAGGTGTAATTGTTGGTAGGTCAACTCAGATTGAGATCGTAGGAGCTAGATGTTGTTGTAAAAATCATGTCGGATACTTTTTACCTTTTCCTTTTTAATGAGCTTAACATGTTTATTTTGCTAAGAAAACTATGTGCATTAAGCACAGCCAGGTCAAATTTATTATTAGTGTGCTTATGATGGAGAGTTCTTATGGCCATTTAAGTGAAAGGCTTAGCCTACCGCCTAAATTGCTCATTTCTTGGTCTATTTTGTCATTGTAATCGTTGAACCATCAACCTTGCTTCAAGATGAAGTATCAATAGATTTTCCTGAGCTTCTGCGAATGCATCTTTCTTTGTCTCAATTATTGTCTCGCTCGAATTTCACTAATAGTAGAGTCAAAGTGTATGGGGCATTTGTTGTCCTTGATGAATCAGATTTCAGAAAGAAACCTTTCTTGCTAATGGAAGCATACATCCCAGAAATGTTACTTTTATTCTAGATTTTCAGCTAGCGTCTTCTTTAAAATTTCCCGTTTACTGTGAGGCATGTTAAACTGCAGGTCGTCTGGTTGAAGGTCGAGCTCTGCAAGTTGCTGGAAGAGAAAAGATCTGCTGTTCTTAGGTTTCATCTATTTTATCTGAAGCTCTTTTATGAATTGAATTCGAATGTTGTAGCATGGCATGCGCCTTAATCCATGAACAACCCCCTTAGTTTACCCTAAGTCACATTTTCATTAAGGATTATCGCTAGGCCATTCCCTTCTATTTATATTTCCATTTGGAATTTTCTTCCGTAGGAAATTGAGGTTGTATAGTTGCGGTTCCTTTGTTTTTGGAGTGCATCTATTATCTTAAAACACCTCATTTGGACTCCCTCAAGTAACATTTTGTTCAGACATATGATGGATGATATAACTCACATATGTATCTTTCTGAAATTTTAGCAGCTATTCTAAGATAGTTCGAGACAGCATTGCTGTGATGTACTCTGTTTTTGAGCCAACTATTTGCTGTGATGCAATGACACTAATATTATTTAAGCTTTGCCTTTTCTCTAGAGCTGAGGAGCTTGAGACAGCATTAATGGAGATGGTCAAGCAGGATAATCGGCGAGAATTGAGTGCGAAGGTAAAGTTACCAGTACCCTGGCTCTGAGTCGCCAGATTTTTTATTGGCTGGAGCCTGGAGGCCTGATGCATTTCTATCTTATCTTTTTATGAGTCAAGTTGTGAGAGAAGAAGTCATATTTTACTGCAAAATCAGTCACGTGTATACCACCCAAATCACAGAGCATGACAATGTTTTAATTGGTTACATGGACGGTCAAACATCAAAACGTGAAAGTTGGAACACTGAACATTTACATTTGGTCTAGCTGGACTCTTTTTTCGATAAACAATAACGTTGTCAACATGGGGGGAATTTATGATGGTTTAATTGTTGGGGGGGGGGGGGGGGAAGGGTTTGGTAGACGTAATTTACCAGCGAGAACATGTGGAAATAAAATTCTAGAGGTCATATATGTCTCTCTTGGACCTCATTGACTAGCCTCTACGAGTACTTTTTGGCTATTCTCTCTCTACTATAAAGGAACCAATTGTTTTTTGAAGTCATCCTTCGGCAGGGGAAAGTGCCTGAGCTTTAAAATTTTCTGTCTCTACAAAATGGAATGAAATACCCTGGTTGATGCTCCGAAAAAGGAGGATTCCTCTCACCTTTGTGTCTTCCTTGGTTATTTTCTCTTGCAGAGTGCCTCTAAAGGCAAAGATCCCTCCTCCCCTTCAGTCTTTTCTTACTAGGCAGTATTTGCAGTCCTATCTTGGAAAATCTAAGCGAGTGAAGTTACTTTCTGTAGTGGGTTTTTCTCTGTCTCTCAAGGGAGAAGAAACAAAACTATATTTGCTTACTGTTTCAGGTTGAGAAGCTAGAGCAAGAGGTTGCTGATCTTCAACGAGCTCTTTCTGATAAGCAGGAACAAGAAAGTGTCATGCTTCAGGTTTGTTTCGTTATGCACTATTGACGGTTCTTCAGCATTTTCTTTCTTGCATTGTGGGGTGGTGGTCACTAAGATGTTCACCCATATTTTAGGTCCTAATGAGGGTAGAGCAAGAGCAGCGAGTAACAGAAGACGCTCGGAGATTTGCTGAGCAAGATGCAGCTGCACAGAGATATGCTTCTCAAGTGCTTCAGGTTTGTCACTGCTCATGTTTGCACCTTAATTTTGGGAAATTTTTTGGCTGATCGGGGAGTAATGATTTTATGAGAGTATAAGTAATTCATTGAGGGAAGGAATTAACGATATTATGCAATATCTGCTCATCCGTGTATGGGTCATTTAGGCAATACTTCCTGCCCTTGATGAGATGATGTGTCATCAATGGCAGGAAGTAATAATGTTATGCAATATATGCTTGCCAGTATATGCATTAGGTTATGAGAATGGAAATATATCTCTTACAAAACAGAATTTTAAGATTCCAATGGCAGTTAAAATTAAGCAAATTTCATTGCACAAGCACATTTAAATCTCGTCAGGTCGATCATATTGTATAGTGGCGCAATTCTTAAGTTCCAACAAGACTGGCAGTCTCCATAGCTCATAAATATGACACGGAAATGGGAAAATTATCATACATTCTGCTCGGAAAATATTAGCCATAAAGAACATAACAGTAATTTCAATGATCATTGCTCCTCTGATTTAGCTTTTCAGAGAACTTGCGCTGTTACATCCTTTCTTCCAGAACTCCTACTCAACTTGCTTTTCTCTATACTGTGCTTTTTTAAGGACCTACAACATTGAAAATGAGTATCCTAAGAGCAGCTTCTTGGTTTTTACTTTTCGCCACCGATGGCCAGCACTACTCTCTTCAATGTTAGTGCTACTTATGAGGGAGGCAAAAGGGAGTCTCTTTTAGCCTTTCTTTTGCAAAAAATATTTTGATAATGCGGAGTCTCTGTCAGCCTTTTGCTCAAGGTATTTTTATGTATTTATTTTCACACCATGTTCTTAAGAATTGTAGAATCGCCTCCATTTATGGTTGAAACTGCCTGTCAGAAAGCATCAGGAAAGTTGAGATACATCAAGGGGTATTACGCTTCAACATGATTGCAAAATTATGTCATCTTCTCCACAGTATGATTGCGTAGTGTTTGCGTTGTAATCTCACATCAAAGTGCAAAAGTGCTATTGGTCATTTTGGAACCTGTCTTCTACCGTAATAATGAATTCCTCTTTGAACATATTAGCGTCTAGAATAACTATTTGACCGTACACGTTGAGATTTTCCTGAGTTATGGATGTGTCTTATGCAGAGTTTGTGATAAATCTTAAAATGCATATGATGTTCTTCGATAACTTGCCACATGAAATATATTTTGGTTATAATTTCGTCACGATCATCTGTTTGTTACAAGCTATGTTATTCTGCATTTTTACTGAAATGGTGACTGAAAAGATACTTAGAAGTTCTAAAAGTGTACTTCTGGTTGACACATTACATCAACTCCAATACTATTTAGATTGCTTGATATCAGTGAACCTAGAAAACAGTGCTCTCTGAGAATTGTTTCCAATGATTTCTGGTGTCACTGTCAGGAGGTTACATAGCTACATAGTCAATGGATATATGTCTGTCTGGATGCTACTCTAATTGTGTTTACAAACTTTGATGAATGGCTGTGGTTATGCAGGAAAAGTATGAGGAAGCAATGGCTTCTCTTGCTGAGATGGAGAAGAGAGCTGTAATGGCAGAATCAATGTTGGAGGCTACCTTGCAATATCAGTCTGGCCAAGTCAAAGCGCAACCTTCCCCGAGGTATGTCTTAAAGTGGAACAGCTTAAGTGCCGTAGATCATCCTTGCCGATGAAACTGCAGCATCGAAAATTGGCACTACTTTATTTCATTTTTCAATGCCAATTTGTTATTCGACCAAAAAAAACAAATCCAATTTGTTAGCATAATTATTATCTTTCGCACGTTTAATTCCATTCAGGCTGTCCTGACCTTTCTTGAGATATATCTATGCTGGTACATGAGGAAGATCCTGAAGAATTTGAAACAAAGAACATAAGAACCCCAAAGAGAGAATTCTTGAATCCTCTCAGAATTCACTGCGACAGTACTCAAGTACCAACTAGTCACAACCAGGGTAGTGGAACCAAATATGGTTATTATGTCATTGGTTATGAATGGAGAAAGCAGACATATCAGTGGAGACAATATCCGGTCATTTATCCGTGCCATTTCTTTATCAGTAGACAGACATCTATCTGGTCATGCATCAGTGTTGTATCTAGGTAGCCAGAGTTCATTGTCTAAATTTGCTCGCTTTCAATTGCGACCTTGTAACGCTATCGATTTCTCTGGTCTAATTGCTGTTCTTGTTTCTGTATTATTCCTAATTTATCCACGGTCACCACTCATGGTGACTAAGGTTTGGCATGTGTATCACATACAGGATAAAAAACTTTTGATCCTTGTGTGCATGTGATGCTTCACTTTTCTAAATCTGGCACTCGCTCCTGTTGGTTGAGGGAAAATAATTCTAAATTAATGTTTCTTTTTAGATCCTTGCATTCAGAATCTTCGCCAAAATTTAGCAGTAATCAAGAGTCAACACAAGAGCCGCCCACCAGGAAGATAAGCCTTCTCAGTCGACCATTTGGACTTGGCTGGCGGGACCGCAATAAGGTCAGCACTGTAAAAGCATTTATTTATCTTGAGGATGATCTGCTTGGCCATTCAGGCAATCGGGCTGTCTTAAAAAGGTTCAAGGTCAATGTGGCATTTCTTGGGCACTCTCACTTTCTTTTATGTATAGCTACACTCTTTTTGCATACACGCATGATTATAAGTGTGCTCGGATGAAAGACTTTCCCACGTGAAACCACACTTTATCATACCGTTTCATTCGGAGCTTATAATATAGCTGTACCAGGAAGCTAGAGTCACTGTTTTTGCTATCGTTAATATTGTTGTCCTAAATTGCTCAAAATCTTGATGAATCTCATATTTTTAAATTGCTTTGCCACACACTTCTCTAGCTTTAAGTTAAGAGCACGTGTTTGATATGTGGTGGGGTTTCTGATGTCATTTTCTGAATACAGCAGCAGGGAAAACCAGCCAACGCTGACGAGCCGAATGATGTTAAGCCTACGGATGAGATCCAGAGTCCTAGCTCCCTGCTAAAGGAAACCAATGGCATCGAATCACAAGGCACAGAGCAAACAATATCAGGTTGATCGGGACCAACGCCACCTAAAAATAGGTCACTGGTTCCTCAAGTTCCTAGCCGGCATAAATATTTTTTAGTCTCGGGCAAATGAAGGCAGCAATTCAGGTGAAGTTTGAATTTTGTGGTGCATGCACATATGTAATTCTTTTCCGCCATCCCTGTATGAACTCTGCATTTATTGTTTCGTTTGTTCATTTTAAAATAACAATAAAATTTAGCAATATAGCATTAGCAAAGCGGAGAAAGGATGTAAACAGAACGTGAGGTATATTTTTTTAGAGTTATATACTGTATGCATTTACCTGGGTAAACAGTGCAGCTGTGTAGATTTGGGTTGTTCCTGTAGTCATTGAGACTAAAAAATTTATTTAGCGGAAGGTTTGGAGTAGAAGAGGTGGATGCGGTGGCGGGCGCATGATCCGGAAAGGCGGGGCGAGCCTTGGTGCTTCAAACTCTAAGCCAAAAGATGAAATTGCAGATTTCATATTCTCTTCTTTTCTTTTTCCACTCGGGTTTTGGTTACACGCAGTAATTGCAACATTTTGCCTTTATCTGTTTCATTTAGAAGATGATAATTCGTGCCTACGCACGGCTTGTTCCTTCAGCTTTATAAGATAAACATTCAGAGTAGCCAAAGCAACGACAGCTTTGTCAATAACGTGAAATACCACATATCGTGTTTTAGAAAGCAGACGTGCCAAAATGGAAAAAAATTCATATCATGAGAACTTTCATACATCATATTCATGTGCAGATATAATACAATCAAATACGAGAAGGTTAAAAAAAAAATAAAAATTGTGCACACATTCGGTTGTACTTTCAGGTACAGATCAATGGCTAGTTGGCTAGCTTTGGGTACGCGGGCTTGCACGATCAGGTGCGCGCACGTTTTATAAAGTTGGGGTAGTGCAACTTCGTCGCCCAGCTTACACCTTTGCCCGACACTGCACTTGGTTAGCCCACCACCTCCGCAACGTTGTCCGCCACCTTGTAACGGTCCTCGACGGAAGGATCCTATTGAAATTGAGCCTATGAAAATAGTTTGTGGGACCGAAGGATTAGCGAAGTCATTTTCTTTAGAAGAAGGTAGAGCATAGATTGTTAGCTGCATTGGCAATTGGAAACTTTGAAGTTCCGGTCGATGAGATGCTGAACTGTTGTGGAGACAAGGAGGATTAACCCATCTGGCTTGAGCTTTTGGTCTGTAAGTAAAGATTCACATGCTTTGCATTTTAAAGTGTACAATGCAGAAATGTTATCTGTGCTGTTCTGTACTCTTGGTTATCTAACGTACACCTAAACTAATTAAGGAAAACTATCAAGTTTGCCTGAAAGAACAATTGACTAAATGCGGAACTTTTCTTGAGAAATTTCTGGTCTTAGCTATTTGTGTAGGATTCCTAAGAGCCATTAAGGAGATTGTTTTAGCTTGTGTCGTTTATGCAAACACATTGTCTCTTGTGGCAAAAAGGATGTTTTTGGCCACATACATTGAATAAAGAACGCCTCTGAGTATCCCTTTCGGGCGGATCGCGAAGAATCATACGCACGACTACGTTGCTGAGCAGCTGAGGGCAGGGCAGTCACTATTTATTATGGCCTTCATGAGAGTCCAACGCTCGACCGGGTGCTAACGCCAAGAGAAAATGTTAACGTGCCAGGTGCTTGTTTTAGAAGCACATCCCTATGTCACTAAGGATTTACTTTTACCCGAAGATAACCGGGGAGTGTCCTTTTGAAATGTATGAATAACTACATATCAACATATATGGCTCGCGCTTTTTTAACTCCCCTTATGGCTTTGACACTCCTTTTTGTATGTTTTGACCATCCTATCCTTTGTGTGTGGCCCACCAAATCTGATACAATTTTATATAATTCTTTTTTTTTGTTAATTCTTTTATTTCGTTTCTTTTTTTTCCTTGCGGGTCCCACCGTCCTCCTTTTCTTCTTCTTCTTCCTCCTTCCCACGCCTCCCCCTAGTCTCTTTTTTTCTCCTGCATGACGTTCACTTCGACGCCACCCTCTCCTTCCAAAAACCCCGAATAGCTTCGCCACTTTACCATGTTCCCCCAAAATAGGATAAAGGGAAGAACAAACGCACACAATAACATGTGTTTCACTAATTTTCTCCCAAGTCATGATATGGTTGTGACGTCCTAAAATTTCAAAACTTATTTAATGAATAATATTGGACCTTTGAAAATTGAGTGACATTTATTGGACGCAGAATTATTCGATCTGGAAGACTTTGATCAATGACTGAAGAGTAGATAATTGTAGTTCGTTTAGTTTCGTTGCGCCGTAGATTCTACCGTCGTATTTCTTCGCGCTCGAGCCTAACCCTAAATGAAATATCTTCAGTCGACTGAGCCAAATGCCCAACCAGTCCTAAATTAGTAAATGACCTAAACGCCCTTGGATATTATACGTATAGGCCGAATGCCATAAATGCGGATTTGACCGCGGGCCCCACCCTCATAAATGCAAGGTAAATATCATATTTACTTTTTGCCTTTTTGACATTTGACCAAAAATTACCCAATGCCCTTTTCTCTCTCCTCTCTCTCTCTACCCATGGCCGGCCACCCCCATGCCCATTTCCCTCCTATTTTTGTCACGTGAACCACCATCTCCATCTTCATCTTCATTCTCAAGCTCCAATCTTCATTTCCAAGCTTCATTGCCGCTCGATCGTCGCTCACCGCCGATCGTCGCCGCCAGTTTATCGAGTGAGTTAACCCATAATCCATGATTAGGCTATTAATTGCACTTAGGTTTAGTTTAATTAAGTAACGGTAAATAGATTAGTTAGTTACCGTAGTAATTGAAAAGTTACCGTAGTTTAAATAGTTACCATGGTTAGATTAATTAGTTACTGTGGTTAGATGGAATTACCGTGGTTAGGTGGAATAGTTATCATGGGCAATTGCATGCTTTATGGTAAATTGATGTGACTGATTTATATCTGTTGGAGAGATAAATAGTCCGGGTACGGGTATTTATCGATCGATGAATAGTGAATATATGATCACTGATTGATTGACTAGTTGTTGACTTGAGTGTGGATTGCGCATTTTACTGAATGGTCCCACTTGTTTTAAAATGCCATGTTTAAATGATTTTTTAAACGTTCGTGTGACCCACTATGGCTTTGAGTACGAAAATGGCCGAGGGCCGAGTTGAGCATGCAAAATGGCCGTGAGCCGAGTTTTGAGCATGACTGAGTTTGCATTGGCTAAATGCGAAGATATGAATTGGCCTGGTTGCCTGTATTGTTGTGTAGTCACACGATGGATAAACATCACCCTAAGGTAACTGGGGACGTAGACGGTACCCGTGATAACTCGAATCTGTTGCCTGATAAGTTCGTGCCTGTGGGAGTTTGGAATTCCACGACTTATCGGAAGCTTGGCAGTTCGTACCGGCGGGAGTTTGGCATACTACGACTATTTCAGAAGCCGATCACAGCTAGTGATGGACCAAAGACTAAATTGGAGTCCTAATATGCTTACCTTTGGGATCTTGAAGGGGTTATTAGTTGCCGTCGCCGTGAACGTTGTGGGACGACGCCCGGTACAACAGGAAGAGTATTAGCAGTGAGGCTGTACTGTGGCGAGAGTGGGGCGACTCTTGCGTTAATAACTGGAATCCGCGTGTTGCGTTGTGCATGAATCGCTGCTGAGTGTTCTAATTGTGTACTTTGACTCACTATTGTTTAATTGCCATGCGATACATGTTGAGTGGCTAGAACAGGTAAGTTTGCATCTGATTGCCTATTGGCCATTGGGCCGTGTCCTATGTTGTTATGTGCTGCTTGAGTAGGTCGCTTGGGTGAATCAACGTCCTAATCGGATTTAGGCGTTGGCTCATTGAGATATATATCTCATTTGTTGTAGTTAACTATCTTTTACAGGTCCTTGAGTGTGGTGACTAGGCACATCGGGTTCGGAGTACCTATCGACCAATCAGTGCATATCAATCGCTGCCAGGGTCCTGGTTCGGATCAGATATGGGAGCAACATGTGACTATTGTGTGGGTCGATGAAGGGCTGCACCACTATGTGGCGCATATCTTTAAGGCCTGGTACATGCGTCACGGGGACGCTCTCTATGGGCAATTCGAAGGTTTGAGGGACCTTCGAATGAACCCCCGATCGTCCGATCTTGGAACCCTTTGGATTTTGATACGCCGGACGGGGAGGTGGAGAATCCTAACCGTGAGCTGGAGAATGTGGAGGAGGATCTTGAGGAGGAGCTCGAGGTGGCCCAGTGGTATACGGACTGGCTGAATCGTGGAGGCCAGTGAGAGCGTGAGGATGTAGAGGTCTTTTGTGGTAGCTTTTGTGTAGTGGTGGTAGTAGACCATTTGCCCTACCTCGTATCTTTTTGTGGGGAATAAGAAACGGCCCTAGAGATGAGTTTGTAGATCTGTACGTTTCCCTGTTGGACTAAATGAAGATAAATAAAATGGGTGTATATGTTTTATATATCTCCTGTTGTCTATCCCTGTTTGATTACTTGTCTGGGGTTTTATATCGCTTTCGCATGTGCTTAATGGAAAGATAAAAGAAATGGGTCGATGATGTGCCTGGGATATCATCCTTTGACCTGACGATTGGAAGGGTCGTCGCGCGTCTGAGGGTCGGGGCGTGACACTCCCACTTTGGTATCAGAGTAAGGTTAGCCTGATTCGCTTGGTTTTGGCCTGGAGTGATAAGGTGCGTTGGGGTTTGGGATAGTTAGTAGGATTGAAACCCGATGCTTGTGTTTGTTGTATGATTCCTTTGTCTTGATAGTAGTAGACTTGAGTTCTCATTACGCGTTGCTTTGGGCGAGCAGGAGTCCTTACAGTCCTGCAAAATAAGCAGCCGTAGTCGGAGTGCGCCCCGAGGTAGGGCAACTCAGGTGGATCCCGAAGTGGAAAGGGATCGTGTTCCGAGAGTACCCAGGGAAAGGGTAGCTCCAGTTGTTCCTGAGGTGGAAGAGAATCGCGTTCCTAGAGCGCGTAAAGGAAGGACCGCCCGAGCGAGACCCAGAGTGGGTAGGGTGGATAACCCGGAAATACCCAGAGAAGGAGTAGTTCATGCAGATCCTAGAATGGATGGGATCTTACAAGCTTTGGAGGCCATGGGAGGCTTGATGGGACAGCAAATGAGGAACCAAGCCGAAGCTGCTTCTACTGCTGCCGTCTCACTTGAAGAGCCGATAGCTGAACCCGAGGTTAGACGGCCACAGACTCATAGACTGGTTGAGCAGTTTCTAAAGCTTAAGCCACCTAAGTTTTCTGGAGCAGGTGATCCCGAAACAGCAACCTCATGGATCGAAAAGCTAGAGAAGATCTTTACCTTGCTGGGCTGTTCTGAAGAAGAAAAGGCAACGCTGGCTGTGTACCAACTACAGGGTAACGCTAGCTCGTGGTGGAAGGCCACGCGAGGAAGAGTTTTTCGCGAATATATGGTCCCGGTATGAGATGTCTTCGTGGAAACCTTCAATGGGAAATATTTCTCAGATTGTGCATGGGATCAGAAAATAACTGAATTCCTGCGTCTGCGCCAGAACCATTGGTCCATGGACCAATATGAGGCTAAGTTCGCCGAGCCATCGAAGTACGCACCAAGGATGGTGGAGGACCCAGTGGATAGGGCCAAGAGGTTTCGTGAAGGACTGAAGCCGGAGATTAAGAGTATGCTGGCACCACTAAACTTGAAGGATTACAATGAGCTGTATGAGAGTGCTCAATGTGTTGAGAGGGATATATTTGAAAGGGCAGCTCCGTTTGGATTGCGGTTTGCGCCTACTGCGAGGGATAACCGCAGATTCAGCAAAGGACCGATGATGGGAAACAGATTCTCCATCCCGCCCAATCGAAGGAATGCTATCGGAAAGCTGCCATTCTGCCCCAATAGTGTGTGCCACCTTTGTAAGCGGAACCATGGATCATCCCCATGCCCTAGGAGGGCAGGTGCATGCTTTGGATGTGGTCAACAGGGCCACCAAGTTAGAGACTGCCCAGTAATAGATGGGAAGACCGATGCCGATACAACAAGGAGGTCCGATGAGAGGGAACGCTCCGCCGAACTATCAGAACCGACCCCCGGCACAAGGAAGGGTGTTTGCTATCACTCGGGAAGAGGCAAGGGATTCATCGACCTTTTTAGGTACGGTCTTCTTGCATAACCAAGTAGCTTATGCATTATTTGATTCTAGAGCTTCCCACTCCTTTGTTGCTGAGCAGTATGTTAAGTTAGCTGGGTTGAATGTGGAATCGTTGGGATCAGTTTTTAGGATATCTACACCGTTTAAGGAAAGTGTAATGTCTGTAATAGGATGTCCTGGCTGTAAGCTGGTTGTAAATGGCCAGGAGGGAAGGATAGACTTAATTGTGCTGGCCACGTTGATTTTGATATTATTGTTGGCATGGATTGGCTCTCTAAGCAAAGGGCAGTGATGGACTATCATAGTAAGACTATTTTGTTTAACCCACTGAATGTGGTTAGTTTTGAGTTTGTTGGAAGTCGAAGGGGAACCTTGATTCCCTTAGTTTCGTCGCTAGAAGCGACTCGGTTGATGGAAGGTGGTTGCCAAGGTTATTTGGCATCTGTTGTAGATATGTCGGCTAAGGAGCTGAACTTGGAAGATATCGCTGTAGTGAGCGAGTTTCTTGATGTTTTTCTGAAGGAGCTGCCGGGATTACAGCCTGAAAGGGAAATAGAGTTCGTAGTTGAACTAGCCCATAGTACAGAGCCGATATCAAAGGCACCGTATCGGATGGCGTTGTCAAAGCTCAAAGAACTGAAAGTACATATGCAAGAGTTGTTAGACAAAGGGTTCATTCGTCCTAGTGCATCGCCATGGGGAACGCCAGTGTTGTTTGCGAGGAAGAAGGATGGATCGTTGCGTTTGTGCATCGACTATCGTCAGTTCAACCAGGTAAAAATCAAGAACAAGTATCCATTGCCAAGGATAGATGATCTGTTTGATCAACTTCAATAAACTTCAGTGTTCTCCAAGATTGACCTAAGGACAGGATACCATCAGCTAAGAATAAAGAAGGAGGATGTACCGAAGACAGCGTTTAGGACGCGCTATGGTTATTACGAGTTCACTGTGATGTCATTTGGTCTGACAAATGCTCCAGCTGCTTTCATGGATATAATGAACAGGGTGTTCGCGGAATATTTGGATAGATTCGTCATAGTGTTTATTGACGATATCTTAGTGTACTCGAAAAGCTATGAGGAGCATGAGTGTCATTTGAGAAAAGTATTGGAGACTCTTCGCGAACAACAACTGTTTGCCAAGTTTAGCAAGTGCGAGTTTTGGCTGACTCGAGTAGCTTTTCTAGGTCATGTGATCTCTGGAGAAGGGATATCTGTGGATCCAACTAAGATTGAGGCTGTCATGGATTAGCAAAGACCGACGTCAGTGACAAAGGTTCGAAGTTTCTTACGATTGGCAGGTTACTATAGGCGCTTTGTGGAAAGGTTCTCTGCCTTAGCCTTGCCTAGACAATACCGTTGAAGAAAGACGAGAAATTCGTTTGGACGGATAAATGTGAGCATAGTTTCTAAGAGCTTAAGAATAAGTTAACTATGGCTCCCGTGTTGACAGTACTGTCTGGTTCGGGAGGCTATGAGTTATATAGCGATGCGTCTTTCAAAGGATTAGGCTGCGTGCTTATGCAACATGGAAGAGTGGTTGCGTATGCGTCTCGTCAGTTGAGGCCGCATGAGTTGAACTATCCGACGCACGATTTGGAATTAGCAGTGATCGTGTTTGCTCTCAATATTTGGAGGCATTACTTGGTAGGAGAAAAGTTTCAAGTTTACACTGATCACCAGAGTCTCAAGTATCTGTTCTCTCAGAAGGAGTTGAACATGAGACAGCGTCATTGGATGGAGCTTCTTAAGGATTATGATTGCGAGATCCTATACCATCCGGGGAAAGCTAACAAGGTTGCTGATGCGCTAAGTCGGAAGTCTGCAATTATTTAGTTGATGATCCGGGCGTCTCTTGAAGGAAGTACGAGATTCGGAGTTTAAGCTAGAGGTAGGCCATCTGTCAAGTTTGATGGCTACGTTGAGGGTCAAGCCAGAAGTGCAGGCAAGAATTAAGGCCTTATAGTTAACAAAACCCTGATATTCAAAATATCATTCAAGAGGATTCAGAGAAGAGAAAAGTTGACTTTCAGATAGCTGAGGATGGCATTTTGAAGTTTCGAGGACGATTGTGCGTTCTTGACGATGAAGGTCTTAGAGAAGAAATCTTGTCGGAAGTACATCGCAGCAATTACAGTGTTCATCCAGGAGGTATGAAGATGTATCAGAACCTAAGACAATATTATTGGTGGAGTGGCATGAAGGTTGACACGGCCAAGCATGTGGCGAAATGTCTGACGTGTCAACAAGTCAAGGCGCATCATTGTAAGCTTGGAGGACTGCTGCAACCGCTTGAGATTTCAGAATGGAAGTGGGAGCACATCATGATGGATTTCGTGATAGGTTTGCCTAGGAGTCAGCGAGGCAATGATGCAATTTGGGTCATAGTGGACATATTAACAAAGTCAACTCACTTCATCGCGGTACGAAAGGACTTCGCATTGGAAAGGTTAGCAGATTTATATGTACGCATGATCGTACGTTTTCATGGAGTGCTAGTGACGATCACTTCGAATCGTGATCCTAGGTTCATCGCAACATTTTGGAAAAGCTAGCAAGCTACGATGGGAACAAAGCTGTAGTTTAGTACTGCTTATCATCCGCAGACAAATGGCCAGTCTGAAAGGACGATTCAGACGCTTGAGGACATGTTGCGGGCATGTGTGTTGGATTTCAAGGGTAGTTGGGAGGAAAAACTTTATTTGGTCGAGTTCGCCTACAACAACAGTTATCAACAGAGCATCAAGATGGCACCGTTTGAAGCGTTATATGGGAAACCTTGTAGAACGCTAGTTTGTTGGGACGAGGTCGGAGAAAGAAAGATCACTGGTCATGAGCTGGTGCAACAGTCATTGGACACTGTCAAGGTTGTTAGAGAAAGACTCAGGACAGCCCAGAGCCGTCAGAAGAGTTATGCGGATAAGCGTCGTAGACCGTTGGAATTTCAAGTAGGTGAGCATGTCTTTCTAAAGGTGTCGAGTATGAGAGGGACATCTCGCTTTGGCAAGAAAGGAAAGTTGAGTCCAAGATATGTCGAGCCGTTCGAGATTATGGAGCGAATTGGAAATCTGGCATATCGTCTTGCATTGCCGCCAAGACTAGCTCAGGTACATGACGTTTTTCATGTATCGATGTTGAGAAAGTATGAGCCTGATCCAACTCACGTCTTGAGCTTTGAAGAAATTGAAGTGGACGAGCGTGTGTCGTACATGGAACGTCCGGTGAGAATTGAGGATCGAAAGGAACAAGTGTTGCAAACCAAGATAATCCCTTTAGTCAAGGTGATTTGGCAACACCATGGAACAAAAGGTGGAACATGGAAAAGCGAACAGGCAATGAAGAATTTATACCCTTTTTTGTTTGAAGTTGTATGATGTATTAATTTCGGAGACGAAATTGCCTAAGGGGGAAGAGTTGTGTCGTCCTGAAATTTCAAGGCTTATTAAATGAATCATATTGGACCTTTGGAAATTGAGTGACATTTATCGGACACGGAATTGTTCGATCTGGAAGACTTTGATCAATGACTGAAGCGTAGATAATTGTAATTCGTTTAGTTTCGTCTCGCCGTAGATTATACCGTCATATTTCTTCGCGCTTGAGCCTAACGCTCAACGAAATATCTTCAGTCGACTAAGCCAAATGTCCAACCAGTCCTAAATTAGTAAATGACCAAAACGCCCTTGGATATTATACGTATAGGTCGAATGCCATAAATGCGGATTTGACCGCGGGCCCACCCTCATAAATGCAAGGTAAATAACATATTTACTTTTTGACTTTTTGACATTTGACCCAAAATTACCAAAATGCCCTTTTCTCTCTCCTCTCTCTCTACCCATGGCCGGCCACACCTATGCTCATTTCTCTCCCATTTTTCTCACGTGAACCACCATCTCCATCTTCATCTTCATCCTCAACCTCTAATCTTCATTTCCAAGCTTCGTCGCCGCCGCCGACCGCCACTCACCGCCGATCGTCGCCGCCAGTTTATCGAGTGGGTTAACCCCTAATCCCTAATTTGGCTGTTAATTGCATTTACGTTTAGTTTAATTAAGTAACGGTAAATAGATTAGTTAGTTACCGTAGTAATTGAATAGTTACTGTAGTTTAAATAGTTACAATGGTTAGATTAATTAGTTACTGTGGTTAGATGGAATTACCGTGGTTAGGTGGAATAGTTATCATGGGCAATTGCATGCTTTATGGTAAATTGATGTGACTGATTTATATCTGTTGGAGAGATAAATAGTCCGGGTACGGGTATTTATCGATCGATGAATAGTGAATATATGATCACTGATTGATTGACTAGTTGTTGACTTGAGTGTGGATTGCGCATTTTACTGAATGGTCCCACTTGTTTTAAAATGCCATGTTTAAATGATTTTTTAAACGTTCGTGTGACCCACTATGGCTTTGAGTACGAAAATGGCCGAGGGCCGAGTTGAGCATGCAAAATGGCCGTGAGCCGAGTTTTGAGCATGACTGAGTTTGCATTGGCTAAATGCGAAGATATGAATTGGCCTGGTTGCCTGTGTTGTTGTGTGGTCACATGATGGATAAACATCACTCTAAAGTAACTGGGGATGTAGACGGTACCCGTGATAACTAGGATCCATTGCCTGATAATTTCGTGCCGGCGAGAGTTCGGAATTCCACGACTTATCGGAAGCCCGGCAGTTCATACCGGCGGGAGTTCGGCATACTACAACTGTTTCAGAAGCCGATCGCAGCTAGTGATGGGACAAAGTCCAAATTGGAATCCTGATATGCTTACCTTTGGGGTCCTGAGGAGGCTATTAGTTGCCATTGCTGTGAACGTTGTGGGACGACGCCCGGTACAATCAAAAGAGTACTAGTAGTGAGGCTGTACTGTGGAGAGAGTGGGGCGATTCTTGCGTTAATAACTGGAATCCACGTGTAGCATTGTGCATGAATCGTTGCTGAGTGTTCTGATTGTGTACTTTGACTCACTGTTGTTTAATTACCATGCGATACATGTTGAGTGGCTAAAGTAGGTAAGTTTGCATATGATTGCCTATTGGCCGTTGGGCCGTGTCCTATGTTGTTATGTGCTGCTTGAGTAGGCCGCTTGGGTGAATCAACGTCCTAATCGGACTTAGGGGTTGGCTCATTGAGATTTATATCTCATTTGTTGTAGTTAACCATCTTTTACAGGTCCTTGAGTATGGTGACGAGGCACGTCAGGTTCGGAGTACCTATCGATCAGTCTGTGCATATCAATTGCCGCCAGGGTCCGGGTCCGAATCAGATATGGGAGCAACACGTGACTACTGTGTGGGTCGATGAAGGGTTGCACTACTATGTGGCGCATATCTTCAAGGCCTGGCACATGCGTCACGGAGACACTCTCTATGGGCCAATTCGAGGGTTTGAGGGACCTTCGAATGAACCCCCGATCGTCCGATTTTGGGACCCTTTGGATTTTGATACGCCAGATGGGGAGGTGGAGAATCCTGACCCTGAGCTGGAGGATGTGGAGGAGGATCCTGAGGAGGGGCCCGAGGTGGCCCGGTGGTATACGGACTGACTGAATCGTGGAGGCCAGTGAGAGAGTGAGGATGTGGAGGTCTTTTGTGGTAGCTTTTGTGTAGTGGTGGTAGTAGGCCCTTAGCCCTGCCTCGTATCTTTTTGTGAGGTATAGGAAACGGTCATGGAGATGAGTTTGTAGATCTGTACGTTTCCCTGTTGGGCTAAATGAAGATAAATAAAATGGGTGTGTATGTTTTATGTATCTCCTACTGTCTATCCATGTTTGATTACTTGTCTGGGGTTTATATCACTTCCGCATGTGCTTAATGGAAAGATAAAAAGAAATGGATCGATAATGTGCCTGGGATATCATCCTTTGACCTGACGATTAGAAGGGTTGTCGCACGCCTGAGGGTCGGGGTGTGATAATGGTACCCTAAGAGCCATCTGGCATGGATGCACCCTAAGAATTTCAGATTGTAGCAAATAATCTGAGATAAAAACTGGGATGAAATATCCAATGATGCATCATCACCCATGTTCAATAGTAAATCCTGACATGTTCAGCATGGTTCAATATCACATGCCTTCCTGTAAGTACACAACCTTATGTTCATGAAAATAAACAAAGGAGCAAGCAAATCTTAAGTGTTCAACCTATTTATAAAGCAAGTAAACATCCCTCACATGATTTAGATATTGACAAAGACTATAGTGGACAAGATTGATGGCTATAAGGGTGACCATCTAAAGTCTAAAACATAGACTTGGACGAGCTCCGATATGCACAGTGGATGATAATTACATGTTGAGTTTCTCCAAAAGTAGCATAAGTTTGTTTCACTAGTTTTTGAAGTAAGGTTCTTTCTTGGGTGATACAATATGAGGTAGAGCTGATTGTTCCTCCCGCAGTGCGTGTCTTTCGCTTTAAAAACAATGTGTTTTGCTGTACCGGAACCAATAAGCGGGGCATCAATTCACTGCTGCAGTTCATAGTTACAAGCCTCCTGAAGTTTACAAGGCAAAGAGCTTAACGTACTTTGATGAGGTTATCAAGGAGAAGGCAGGGAAGAAAACAAAATAAGTGTGCAGACGAATATTGCTTCCATAAAAGCATCTATAATAAGATCTTGAAGCAAAAATTACAGTTTGCTCTGTGAAGGGAGTTTTGTGGCTTGCTACCATCATTTTTTTTTGCAGTTAATCGCCTAGTCCATATTAGAATTGACAATCATGTTTCTATTGGGTTTTTGTTGTTTTCTCTAATGTTGTTTTCCCCATTTTCTGGTAGAGAAAAACTGTGGTCCTTTAAAGCTATTAACAACCGAATTCATGGTTGTCGATAGATCCATTTAGTATATATGGGAAGGCTCCAACAAATTGATTCAAGTTGTCCTCTAAATAAAGCATGTTCTTGAGAGGTTTTATCTCTCATATTTCTTGATTTCCCTGCATCTCCTTTATCTAGATAATAATCATGATTTTGGAACTTGTTCCATCTTCGAAATCTGAAGATGCTTGTAGCTTTTTTGAAGATTGGTGTTTTTTTTTTTGCTGGTCTCGTTGTCATAGTTGACAACGGGATTTTACTGTAGAAGACATAGATATGAAAACCCAAAGTCAGAACTTTTTTCTCATAAAACATTCAAATGCAGCGATAAATTGAAAGCCTTCTATGAGTCACCGGAAAAAGCACAAAAAGAGGAGCCAAATCTTGCACTGAAATGTCAATTCTAAATACATCAAAATGATATTGGTATTACATACCACAAATTGCAATAGTAACAAATTGCATATGCAACTTAACAAAAAAGAAATTCTATTCAGCTGCTCGGCTCCCCTCAAGAAACTCCACTGTGCCTCTGTCATCACCATGAATTCCAATGGTCCTCGAATGTGTGTTTGATCCGAGATCTTCGCCTTTCGATTTACATGTGTGACTATTATGACCATAACACCTACAAGTACCACATCTCTTCCCCTTTTCAATAATCTCAAATGCCGAAGAATCACGTCTTGTAGAAGTTGCTTCCCCTTTAGTTTTTGAACTAGAAGGACGACCTTTATGAGATGTAACTAGGGGCTCATATAAAATAGTATCACTTGCTCGAACAAAATGCTCAATTTGCTTTCAAACAACTTCCTTTTTGGAAAGCGGCCATTGTTGATACTTCCTTTCCAACTCGTGAAGTAGTTGCTTAAATGAATCTCCTTCATTGCTTTGAGTAATATCACTGTCCAAAAAGGACCTTATATCCAGCCTCCCTTGTGGATTAATTGCATCGAGAGGTAAACCATCAGAAAACCGTAATCTTATCTTGTGCGCACATGGAAGTCCCATGGATTGCACAAAATGACTAGTACAAGCAGGTAGCTCAACCCTACTTTTAGCAATTTCATTTTGCTTGTAAAGCTTGTCTAAAGAAAATACCGACACATGAGTAATCAAGTTCCTGAAAAGAGGAATATGAAGATGATGAGGAACTCTTACCTTTTCGCTTGATAATTTGCTTCTGATTTCTTGATACTGATTCTCAACTGCAAGGCATATTTTCTTTTTCGCCTCAACTAAATCCCTCGTTGAAACTTGTAGATATGCTTTCAAAGTCGAATGTGCCCCTTTAGCTCTTGAAGTAACATGGTTTCCAAAATGCATGTGCAAGTCTGTCCAAGCTGTCACAAAAAGCTCTTTGAAAGGAAGCCATGTATTTTTTATGTAGTTAATAACCGATGGCTTTTCCTTACAACGATGTTCAAATTGCCGAACATTGTCCTCATATTCCGCTTCAGCCTTGGAGTTCAAAACCTTGGACCAATCACACATAAAAGAATCCCAATGTGTTCTTTCTTCAACCTGAGATTTACATTTTGCCACAATATTTTTCTCAATATGCCAAACACACAATAAGTTCGCACTTCTAGGAAAGATGAATCGAACTGCATTCATCAATGCCAATTCCCTATCAATGATAATAGCTGAAGGTTGACAACCAACACCCAAAATGTTACTAAACATTGTCAAAGCCCAAATATAATCTTCTTCTTCCTCCTTTCTCAAAAAGACAGCATGAGTAGAAAGAAGTATTAAAACAGGAAACTCCAATTATATCCAACAAAGGCATTTTGTATCTATTAGTCTTATAAGTACAATCCATTACGAAGACAATTGAGAAACTCTTTGTTAGTGCCATGGAGATATGGTGGGAGAAAAATAAATGCGTCAAGTGACCCTCAGCATCATGTTTAAAATTGTAGATGAATCCACCTGTACTAAGCTCATCCAATAAAGCTTGGACCATACTGCAACCATTCAGATATTCACGACAGAACATCGCTTTCACGTTGTAGATAGTTTTAGCTATAGCTTGAACATTGGGATTACTTTGTCTCAAGGAAGAAAGGATTTGGCGAGGAGGTATACCGGCCTTAGACATCTCTTTCACACGCAAAGCTTCAACCTTAGAAAAGCGGCGACAAGTAGGATGTCCTGACATATCACTCGAGGGATCATGATTGTGTGATGCATTCACTATTCGGAGTGACCATGATCCATTCTTCTTTTTATAACCATGGACGTCAAAAGGACAATTAATCAAACGAGATCCGGTCTTTCGTCTCTGGCGTGCAACATAAATATTACGTCGATCATGATAACTACCTCCCTTATCGCACCGCAGAAGAACATATTTTTCTCTCTTTGACCTTTTAATAGAGATGACATAATCTTGAGCAAGAAGATGGCTCCGCACACTACTCAAAAGATCTTCTCGAGTTAGAAAGTTACTGGGTAAAGTTTCAAGTGAACTTGTTGGCATGATCAATTGCTCTTCTCCATTCAAATTTCCATCATCAATAGATACATTCGAGCAATTTCGATCCTCTTGAATATTACCTGTTTAGAATCAAGTGGATGCCCAATTAAAATAGATACTCTTTCCTTTGTATTATAATAGCAAACTTTCTACGCCTACTCATAATAACACTAACATTTAATTACCAACAAAGCATGACTGAGTGAAACAATGGGTTAAACAAGTATAAAAGATTCCAACAAAAGTGTGATTACGAAATGGTTGTTGAGAAATCAAGTTCAACTCTACGTACAACTATAATCTAGGGCTAAAAGGAATAGTTGCAACACAAAGGAAAAAACAAACGCGGCATTGTACATTGTGTTCCAAGAAGTTAATCTATAAAAGCACAAATTTTGTTTCAACACTCGCACCCGACATGAAAACTGAAATAAGATTAAACCACTAATTCAAATCTCGCTTCTTATTACCTGTCAGAACACAACTCGCCTAATATTACCTTCGTGCTTCTCAATATTACCTTCGTACGGAGAAAAGGGGATCGTTGGGGAGATCACTGGTGAGCCCAATGCCGGTGCCGACGAAATTGTGGAGGAGGATGGGATTGACATAATAAAGTTGGGGTTTTTTTGAAGGAGAGGGAGGTGTCGAAGCAAACGTCGTGCAGGAGAAAAAAAGGGACGAGTGGGAGGCGTGGGAAGGAGGACGAAGAAGAAGAAATGGAGGAAGGTGGGATCCGCAAGGAAAAAAAAAGAAACGAAATAAAAGAATTAACAAAAAAAAGAATCATATAAAATTGTATCAGATTTGGTGGGCCACACAAAGGATAGGATGGTCAAAACACACACAAAAATGAGTGTCAAAGTCATAAGGGGAGTGAAAAAAGCGCGAGCCAACATATATTTGTATAGATACAAATATAACTGATTTGAATTGGGTTTTTAATATATATATATATAACTTACGAGATAAGTCGAAAAAGATAAATGTTGGATAAGTATGGCAAAACTTTACCTGATTTTTTTTTTCATTTTTTTGTCTATTTTATCGGTTGAATAGATATACAATACTCATATTAATCATTCGAGTGATAGAATTTTTGAAAATCTGAACAGATGCTTGGGGCCTGTATGACAACCATTCTGGTTCTCTGATTCTGTTCCACGGAACAAAAAAAAGATGAGAATCCTATTTGGTAACGTAAATGATTCCGATTTTGATTCTGTTCACGGAAACTGTTTTGGAGCAAAAACAAGAACAAAAAAAAGTTGGTTCTGAAAAAAAGAATCACTTTTGAGAATCACAAAACAGAATGAAGTCACACATCTCTCACTTTTCCCTTTCAGTTTCCTCGTCACTTGTCCCTCGACCTAAAACAGAACGAGGTCTCATTTTCAAAGAAAAATATATAAGATAATAAAATAAAAAATAAAAAATTGAAAATATTTTGGAAAAATTCTAAAAAATCAGAAAAATTTCAGAAAATCCCAAAAAATAGAAGAAACTTAGATTAGGCTAGTTTGACCTCATTTTCATAAATTTGGCACTAGATTCCCTAGATTTCATATATTTGTTTTTTTTAGAAAAATCATACACACCTTTGAAATTAAACTCGAACAACATTTCTGTGACATTCTGAATTCCGACCCCATTTCGAAGTTATGAATAAAATGAGTATCGATGTATTCCAGTAACCTCACTCAGAATTGATCACTCTCAAGACGACTGACCAAAAGGGAATGGCTAAATAGGATAGTACGCGGACCATAAAGGACTCGACCGCAGACCGGCATCCTGACCATAAGGATCGTCGAGGGTACATTCTGGGTCAATGCGGGCCGATCTAGGGATGACGTCAGAACCATTTGCTAGCGTCGTGCAATTGGTTCGCGGGTGATACCGCTACGCCATAGCATGATTTGCGAATAACCCTGAACTGATTCCTGACAATCGCGTCATGTCAAGACTGACAGTTTCCCTCGCGATAACATGACAACCAGGGTCGCCGTGGTCCGAATTCTTAAAACGTGGTAACTAAAATCACGGGTCGATACGCGTAACTCCGGAAAGCCGCCCGTCGGTTCGAGGTGTACTGAGAATGCGATCGGCTGATTTTGAGCGCGAAGCGGACTTCGAAATTGGCGGCCGGGTGTTCGAGAATTCCAATGCAAACAAACTTGGACGTCGCCTTGAAAATGTTATTAGGGATATTTAGACGCCATATAAGTTGGAAAAATGAGGATCGGAATTGCGGAACAAAAAATCCATTCCGGTCCTGAATTTTCGTTCAGCCCTTGAGCAACCACGAAGGAAACTTGGCCACTCCACCTACCCCACTATGGCAGCCAAATATCATGTGGAAATGGAGGGAAATTAGCTCTTGAAGGGATCAAGTTCCAAGAAGCCATTAAAACCCCAAAACCCCAAAAATCCCATTACCAACTTCTACTATTCATGTCATATACCAACTCCACTCACTCTAGTCATTCTTGGCCATCACTCAATCACTCAAATCTCTCTCTCTTCCTCTTCTAATGGGCTGAAGCAACCCTATCACTCTCACTCTCACTTCATTCTCCCACTTTTCTCAAACTCTCTCAAACTCTCTCTCTATCTCTCTCTCGGCCCCCATCCCGCCGGCGTGAGGTGCTGCAGCCACCACCACCGCCACCTTGCCGTCCCCTTTTGGCCGTGAGTCGCCGCGAGCCGCCGCCGTCCCTCTCTCCTCTCCTTGGGCGCCGGTGCAGCAGCCGTTTGGGAGGAGTTGTCCCGCCGGTTTCGCTCGCCGTTTGGAGGTAAGGTGCTCCATTCATGTCTTGGGATCTTGTGAGACCTAGGGTAGTGCATGTAGTTAGTTTTGAGAGGATTTCATGGACCGAACTTGATTTTTCCATGCTTGAACCGAACCGGACCTCCCTTGCTCAGGTTCTGGTCGCGCGAAGAAGAGGAGGAATCGCCGGGTTTTCTTCGCCAAAAAGGACTTGTAAGTGGCTCTAATCCTTCCTTAGGACTATGGGATACTAAGGGGCTTGGTGGTTTTTGCATTAGGTTGAGATGTGGGCTGATTTGGGCGTGAACTAAAGGGGGACCAAATCTGGAAATTTGACTTGCTATTGATCCAAAACTTTGGTTGATGAATGAGCATGTTCTTGGTTGATTTGGGTGTTAGATGATGGCCTAAGATGAGGGTTACGGGCTGAGCATGCTAGATTCGGCATTATGTGGATTAGTCGGACCGAGTAGAACTTAGCGCATTATGAGTATGTTATAGTGATGAGAAAATTATAAGTGTACTCTGGATCGTTGATGTGGGAATCGGCGAGATTGTGATGCGCGGACCATGTGTTAGGTAGCGCGATTGAATTGTTGTGAAATTGAGCTTATTTGTTATGTTCGATCATAAAGTTGTTAATAGAAATATCTGGAGATGAAATTATGAGTATTGGTACCCTGAGGCGTTAGACACGGGGTTTATAGCCGATTGTATATCACTATGACATATCTGTATGCACATCGTACCCTGATGCGTTAAACGCGGGGTTTGTGCCCGTCCTGATGCGTTAAACGCGGGACTGACCTGATGCGTTATTACGCGGGTCTATGAATTGAGCTCATTATTATGTATATGATAGCCTGATGCGTTATTACGCGGGCCGGTTTAGGAAAGTGTATAATTTTTGCCTGAGGCGTGTTTACGCGGGCCAGATTATTGAAAGAGTGTGTTATACGCCTGAAGCGTTGAGACGCGGGCTCGAGAATTGACTGCCTGTAGTTGATGCCACGTCTGACTGATTAGTGATAGTGCCTAAGTTGAAAGCTCCGTAGTGATCGTGACTTGACTATTGCCTTGGGGAGTTGTACCGTGTCAGTTTGGGCGAGTCTTATGCATAGAATAATCTGTATGCAATTACCTAGTTGATTGTGGTAGTTAATTAGCTCGGAGGTACTATACCCTAGGGTCGGCTTAGATCCACTTTACTGGGATTTTATCTCACCCCTCTGTGGGACCCACTTTTCAGACCCTCGACCCTGATCGCCAAGATGCCGCTACTTTTTGGACTACCGACTCAGTTTGAGCCCGTGATCACCGAGTATAGGGTTGGACCGGACCAGACGTATTATCGAAGGGTTAGCACTTTGTGGATCGACGACGCGAGAGGCTACTTGACTCCTTTTACCTTTCTCTCTTGGACTTATAAGGACGGGGACTTTTTATCTGGACCTTTGAGGGAGGAAGTGATTCCTGAGCACGTTTTGGAGGCCGCTGGACCTAGACTCCCGATAGCTTCACCTTCGAGGCTCCCTGCCATTGGACCTGTAGTTGGACCGATTCCCGAGCCGAGGTCCCCCATACCTGTACTGCCCGCTTTAGACGGAGGGATCCTGGAGCCTGATGAGCTTGCTGAGGAGTCTGACCCAGAGGAGGAACCATGGGAGGAGCCCGAGCTGGAGTTAGGTGGAGCCATCGAGATGAGTTCTTCCCCGGAGCACGCTCCCCCTGCCGAGTACACTTCGGATGACGACGCCTGACCCTTAGGTGTTTAGAGATCCTTATCCCCGCTTTTGTATCCTCGTGTGACGACGAGTGGTTCTGTCTAGGGGGATTCCTTTGTGTCTCTGTGTCGTGTCCTTGAGTCGTAGTCATTTTATTTCTGGTGGTCTGTATGAACCTTAACCTTATCTAGTTATGTCATATGTGTGTTTGTGTTATGTTCTAAGGTCATTCTATTTGCTTTGTCGGGTTTGTTTTATTTGCTTCCGCTTGCATTTGCATCTCGCATGTTTTACGTCCGTTTACGATCCTGGTGAGTTGCGAGATTTCTTCGACAACGAGGGATGTTAGCGCGATCGAAGGACACGGGGCGTGACATCCCCGCTGAAGTGGTATCAGAGCAAGGTCAGCTCGATCCACGTCGATTGAGTGATGGAGTGATAAGGAGGAATGGCTTTGGAACGACCATTAGCTATGACCTTAGGTGGTTGCGAGTCTTAGGCACGAAAGCATGGCATTTGAAATGGCGTATGTGCATTGGCATGGTGTCGAGTCTTTGTGCTAGATTATTGTGAGAATTAGCTATGATTGCTCTCTAAAGTGTTGAGTTGCTTGTGATGCTTTCACTAAGCTGCAGATGCGGCTGGACCAGAGGTACGATTGAAATCCTTTGTTGTGATGCCTTGGTTGCTTGAGATGCCATGATTTTGTGGTTGTGTTGTCTGTTTTTCTTGGCCTGGCATGCTTGATCGAATACCTACGGGTTTGTCTGCCTGATGATTGTGGGGGATCCGAGATGTTAGTTGATGGTAGATAGACGTGAGTGTCTGGCTTAGGCCCTGATCCCTGAGTAAAATTATAGTTGTCAGGTGTAGAGAAACCTTGTTGAGATGAGCAACCGCAATAGAGGCACTAGAGGAGCTTCTAGCTCGACGGCACCTCCAGTAGAGGATCCGAGAATTGATGGAGTTCTTAGGGCCCTGGAAGAAATCGGTAACTTGATGGGCAGGCAGGCTCAGGAAAGGGCTGTTGCCGTTGCTCAGGCTGCAGAGGCTGCTGTGGCTGCTGCCAACGTAGCGAATGGGAATAATCATGGAGGAGGAAACGGGAATGGGAATCGCTTGATGAGCTAGCTGGTGGAACAATTTCTAAAGCTGAAGCCAGCTCAGTTCGATGGTGCTGGAGATCCCGAAATGGCACCTCGATGGATTGAAAAGCTAGAGAAGGCCTTTGAGGTCCTTGGGTGCACTGATGAGGAGAAGGTGACCCTAGCGGCTTACCAGTTAGAGGGTACCGCGGATGATTGGTGGAAGGCTACCAGAGGAAGAGTATTTCCCGAGGGCGCTGCTCTCACTTGGACTGCCTTTACTGAGGCATTTAACGGGAAGTATTTCTCGGAGACCGCTCAGGAGCGGAGACCGCAAGGAGGTGGAGAACGCGCCTGGCGTGGTCACAGGTACGGTTACATTATGCGATCATGCCGCCTATGCATTGTTTGACCCTGGAGCATCACACTCATTCGTATCTGCTCAGTTTGTTGAATTGACTAAAATGGAATTGAAACCGTTGGATGTCGTATTGCATGTTACTACCCCGTTAAAGGATAAAGTGTTAGTTTCGTTAGGCTGCAAGGACTGTAAGATAGTCGTTGGGGGTAGCGAAGAAAGGATAGATCTGGCTGTGTTGACCATGTTTGATTTTGATGTTATAATCGGGATGGATTGGTTGGGTAGACAAGGAGCCGTTATGGATTGTAGTAGCAGGGTGATCCAATTCCGTCCAATCGATCACCCTAGATTCGAATTCGTAGGGAGTCGAGGAGGGACCTCGACCCCTTTGATCTCGTCGCTGGAAGTGACTAAGTTGTTAGACGAAGGGTGCCAAGCCTACCTAGCTGCAGTGGTGGATCCGACGATCGAGGAACCGAAGTTGGAAGATATAGCAGTGGTGCGCAAATTTCCCGATGTCTTTCCTCAAGAATTGCCGAGACTGCCACCGGAAAGAGAGATAGAGTTTGTGATCGAGTTAGCCCCAGGAACGGAACCGATCTCGAAAGCACCGTATCGGATGTCTTTGTCGGAACTAAAGGAATTAAAAGTTCAGATGCAAGAACTACTGGACAAGGGCTTCATTCGTCCCAGCGCGTCGCCGTGGGGAGCGCCAGTACTGTTCGTAAGGAAGAAGGACGGGTCTTTGCGCTTATGCATTGACTACAGACAACTAAATCAGGTCACGGTTAAGAATAAGTACCCGTTGCCCAGAATAGATGATCTGTTCGATCAACTGCAAGGAGCTGCAGTGTTCTCCAAGATAGACTTGATAACTGGGTACCATCAGTTGAGGATAAAGAAGGAGGACATACCAAAGACGGCGTTTCGGACAAGATATGGTCATTACGAATTCACGGTTATGCCGTTTGGGTTGACCAACGCTCCAGCCGCTTTCATGGACCTAATGCATAGGGTGTTTAAAGGATATTTGGATCAGTTCGTCATCGTCTTCATCGACGACATCCTGGTTTATTCGAAGAATTCCGAGGAACATGAGCAACATCTGAGCGTAGTTCTACGGACATTAAGAGAGCACTCGCTTTACGCCAAGTTCAGTAAGTGCGAGTTTTGGCTCCACGAAGTGGCATTCCTCGGACACGTCATATCTGGAAATGGAATTTCGGTGGACCCTACAAAGATTGAAGCGGTTATGAATTGGCCAAGGCCGACGTCAGTTACCGAAGTTCGGAGTTTCTTAGGACTGGCCGGCTACTACAGGAGGTCTGTAGAAAAGTTCTCCGCTATAGCTACTCCATTGACGAAGTTAACGAGAAAAGACACCCGGTACGAATGGACTGATAAGTGCGAAAGAAGCTTTCAGGAGCTCAAGCATAGGTTGACGACCGCGCCGGTATTGACAATCCCTTCTGGCCCGGGGGGCTACGAAATATATAGTGACGCATCGCTGAAAGGGTTAGGATGCGTTCTGATGCAACATGGACGGGTAGTGACGTATGCGTCGAGACAGCTAAGACCACATGAATTGAACTACCCGACGCATGATTTGGAACTGGCAGCAATTGTGTTTGCGTTGAAAATTTGGAGGCATTATTTGTACGGGGAGAAGTTCCAAATCTACACTGACCACCAAAGTCTGAAGTACTTGTTCTCCCAAAGTGAATTGAATATGAGACAACGTCGATGGATGGAACTGCTTAAGGACTACGACTGCGACATTCTATACCACCCAGGGAAGGCGAATAAGGTTGCGGATGCGCTCAGTAGGAAATCAAGCATGGCGCACCTGATGGTTAAAGAGTGGACTCTGTTGGAAGGAATAAGAGATTCCGGATTTAAGCTTGAAGTGTGCCAACTATCCGGTTTGATGGCCACGTTGAGAGTAGAACCGGAGATTCGAGAAAGAGTTAAGGCCTTGCAATCCACGGACGATGAAGTTCAGAAAATTTTGGAGATGGATAAGGAGAAAAGGAAGCCTGAGTTTCAGATGTCAGAGGACGGGACCCTGATGTTTCGCGAAAGGCTGTGCGTACCCAAGGATGAGGAGCTAAGGGAGAGAATCTTGTCAGAAGCCCATAGAAGTAATTACAGTATCCATCCGGGTAGCACAAAGATGTACCAGAATTTGCGACAGCATTACTGGTGGAACGGGATGAAGGTGGATGTCGCGAAGCACGTGGCAAAATGTCTGACGTGCCAGCAAGTGAAGGCGCAGCATTGTAAACCGGGAGGCCTACTTCAACCATTAGAAATTCCCGAGTGGAAGTGGGAGCACATTACGATGGATTTCGTTATGGCCTTACCGAGGAGTCAAAGGGGACATGACTCCATATGGGTGATCGTAGATCGATTGACCAAGTCTGCTCATTTCTTAGCAGTGCGAAAGGACTTTGCTATGGACAGATACGCCGAATTGTATATGCGACAAATTGTTCGACTACATGGAGTCCCAGTGACAATCACATCAGACAGAGACCCCAAGTTTACCGCTTCATTTTGGAAAAGCCTACAGGAATCAATGGGGACAAAGTTGCAGTATAGTACCGCCTACCATCCCCAGACGGACGGACAGTCCGAGAGAACTATTCAGACATTAGAAGACATGCTACGGGCGTGTGTCATAGATTTCAAAGGAGGTTGGGAAGAGCAGTTGCACCTTGTGGAGTTCGCTTATAACAACAGCTATCAACAGAGTATTGGAATGGCACCGTTCGAAGCATTGTATGGCAGGGCATGCCGAACGCCGATATGTTGGGACGAAGTCGGTGAGAGGAGTATAACGGGCCCGGAGTTAGTGGAACAGTCAGTTGAAGCAGTGAAGGTGATTAGAGAAAGACTTAAGACCGCCCAGAGTCGCCAGAAAAGCTACGCGGACAGACGACGTAAGCCTTTGGAATTCCAAGTAGGAGACCATGTGTTCCTTAAGGTATCGCCAATGCGAGGACTATCTCGGTTTGGGAAGAAAGGGAAACTGAGTCCGAGATACGTAGGACCTTTTGAGATACTAGAGCGAATTGGAACCTTGGCCTATCGACTGGCCTTACCGCCAAATCTTTCGCAAGTCCACAACGTCTTTCACGTGTCGATGCTACGGAAGTATGAGCCTGACCCGACCCATGTCTTGGATTATAAAGCTATCGAAGTGGATGATCGAGTCGCGTACGTGGAAAAATCGGTTAGGATCGAGGATAGGAAGGAGCAAGTCTTGAGAAACAAGACCATTCCGTTGGTAAAGGTAATCTGGGAGCACCACGGAACAGAAGGAGCCACCTGGGAGAGCGAGGAAGCTATGAGGCGTAAATACCCCCGCCTGTTTGAGTAGCCAAGTCTTGTAAATTTCGAGGACGAAATTTTTGTAAGGGGGGAAGAATTGTGACATTCTGAATTCCGACCCCATTTCGAAGTTATGAATAAAATGAGTATCGATGTATTCCAGTAACCTCACTCAGAATTGATCACTCTCGAGACGACTGACCAAAAGGGAATGGCTAAATAGGATAGTACGCGGACCATAAAGGACTCGACCGCAGACCGGCATCCTGACCATAAGGATCGTCGAGGGTACATTCTGGGTCAATGCGGGCCGATCTAGGGATGACGTCAGAACCATTTGCTAGCGTCGTGCGATTGGTTCGCGGGTGATACCGCTACGCCATAGCATGATTTGCGAATAACCCTAAACTGATTCCTGACAATCGCGTCCTGTCAAGATTGACAGTTTCCCTCGCGATAACATGACAACCAGGGTCGCCGTGGTCCGAATTCTTAAAACGTGGTAACTAAAATCACGGGTCGATACGCGTAACTCCGGAAAGCCGCCCGTCGGTTCGAGGTGTACTGAGAATGCGATCGGCTGATTTTGAGCGCGAAGCGGACTTCGAAATTGGCGGCCGGGTGTTCGAGAATTCCAATGCAAACAAACTTGGACGTCGCCTTGAAAATGTTATTAGGGATATTTAGACGCCATATAAGTTGGAAAAATGAGGATCGGAATTGCGGAACAAAAAATCCATTCCGGTCCTGAATTTTCGTTCAGCCCTTGAGCAACCACGAAGGAAACTTGGCCACTCCACCTACCCCACTATGGCAGCCAAATATCATGTGGAAATGGAGGGAAATTAGCTCTTGAAGGGATCAAGTTCCAAGAAGCCATTAAAACCCCAAAAACCCCAAAAATCCCATTACCAACTTCTACTATTCATGTCATATACCAACTCCACTCACTCTAGTCATTCTTGGCCATCACTCAATCACTCAAATCTCTCTCTCTTCCTCTTCTAATGGGCTGAAGCAACCCTATCACTCTCACTCTCACTTCATTCTCCCACTTTTCTCAAACTCTCTCAAACTCTCTCTCTATCTCTCTCTCGGCCCCCATCCCGCCGGCGTGAGGTGCTGCAGCCACCACCACCGCCACCTTGCCGTCCCCTTTTGGCCGTGAGTCGCCGCGAGCCGCCGCCGTCCCTCTCTCCTCTCCTTGGGCGCCGGTGCAGCAGCCGTTTGGGAGGAGTTGTCCCGCCGGTTTCGCTCGCCGTTTGGAGGTAAGGTGCTCCATTCATGTCTTGGGATCTTGTGAGACCTAGGGTAGTGCATGTAGTTAGTTTTGAGAGGATTTCATGGACCGAACTTGATTTTTCCATGCTTGAACCGAACCGGACCTCCCTTGCTCAGGTTCTGGTCGCGCGAAGAAGAGGAGGAATCGCCGGGTTTTCTTCGCCAAAAAGGACTTGTAAGTGGCTCTAATCCTTCCTTAGGACTATGGGATACTAAGGGGCTTGGTGGTTTTTGCATTAGGTTGAGATGTGGGCTGATTTGGGCGTGAACTAAAGGGGGACCAAATCTGGAAATTTGACTTGCTATTGATCCAAAACTTTGGTTGATGAATGAGCATGTTCTTGGTTGATTTGGGTGTTAGATGATGGCCTAAGATGAGGGTTACGGGCTGAGCATGCTAGATTCGGCATTATGTGGATTAGTCGGACCGAGTAGAACTTAGCGCATTATGAGTATGTTATAGTGATGAGAAAATTATAAGTGTACTCTGGATCGTTGATGTGGGAATCGGCGAGATTGTGATGCGCGGACCATGTGTTAGGTAGCGCGATTGAATTGTTGTGAAATTGAGCTTATTTGTTATGTTCGATCATAAAGTTGTTAATAGAAATATCTGGAGATGAAATTATGAGTATTGGTACCCTGAGGCGTTAGACGCGGGGTTTATAGCCGATTGTATATCACTATGACATATCTGTATGCACATCGTACCCTGATGCGTTAAACGCGGGGTTTGTGCCCGTCCTGATGCGTTAAACGCGGGACTGACCTGATGCGTTATTACGCGGGTCTATGAATTGAGCTCATTATTATGTATATGATAGCCTGATGCGTTATTACGCGGGCCGGTTTAGGAAAGTGTATAATTTTTGCCTGAGGCGTGTTTACGCGGGCCAGATTATTGAAAGAGTGTGTTATACGCCTGAAGCGTTGAGACGCGGGCTCGAGAATTGACTGCCTGTAGTTGATGCCACGTCTGACTGATTAGTGATAGTGCCTAAGTTGAAAGCTCCGTAGTGATCGTGACTTGACTATTGCCTTGGGGAGTTGTACCGTGTCAGTTTGGGCGAGTCTTATGCATAGAATAATCTGTATGCAATTACCTAGTTGATTGTGGTAGTTAATTAGCTCGGAGGTACTATACCCTAGGGTCGGCTTAGATCCACTTTACTGGGATTTTATCTCACCCCTCTGTGGGACCCACTTTTCAGACCCTCGACCCTGATCGCCAAGATGCCGCTACTTTTTGGACTACCGACTCAGTTTGAGCCCGTGATCACCGAGTATAGGGTTGGACCGGACCAGACGTATTATCGAAGGGTTAGCACTTTGTGGATCGACGACGCGAGAGGCTACTTGACTCCTTTTACCTTTCTCTCTTGGACTTATAAGGACGGGGACTTTTTATCTGGACCTTTGAGGGAGGAAGTGATTCCTGAGCACGTTTTGGAGGCCGCTGGACCTAGACTCCCGATAGCTTCACCTTCGAGGCTCCCTGCCATTGGACTTGTAGTTGGACCGATTCCCGAGCCGAGGTCCCCCATACCTGTACTGCCCGCTTTAGACGGAGGGATCCTGGAGCCTGATGAGCTTGCTGAGGAGTCTGACCCAGAGGAGGAACCATGGGAGGAGCCCGAGCTGGAGTTAGGTGGAGCCATCGAGATGAGTTCTTCCCCGGAGCACGCTCCCCCTGCCGAGTACACTTCGGATGACGACGCCTGACCCTTAGGTGTTTAGAGATCCTTATCCCCGCTTTTGTATCCTCGTGTGACGACGAGTGGTTCTGTCTAGGGGGATTCCTTTGTGTCTCTGTGTCGTGTCCTTGAGTCGTAGTCATTTTATTTCTGGTGGTCTGTATGAACCTTAACCTTATCTAGTTATGTCATATGTGTGTTTGTGTTATGTTCTAAGGTCATTCTATTTGCTTTGTCGGGTTTGTTTTATTTGCTTCCGCTTGCATTTGCATCTCGCATGTTTTACGTCCGTTTACGATCCTGGTGAGTTGCGAGATTTCTTCGACAACGAGGGATGTTAGCGCGATCGAAGGACACGGGGCGTGATATTTCTCTAAGCCCGTAGGGCTTCATTAGGGTTTTATGATACGATTTATCAATGTCATGATTCCTTGATTGCGCACTTGATTTCTTTGGTTGTGATTTGGCTAGGTTTATGTACTTTAAACTTAGTCTAGTTTTAGAAAATTTTGGAAAAAGAAAAAAATAACCATTGTGAACACTTAGCAAGCTCTCGCTCTTAAGTTTTCGATGAATTAAAACTGAGATTTGATTTTCTAGAACCAAAAGCGCATGCTAATACAGGGTAGTGCAGTGCATTTTTCTTGTAGAAACGAGGGTGTCGCTAATGTCAATTGTCCGCTCGCTCAAAAGAGTTCGATGAAACCCCACAATAAATGGCGAAAATGACTCGTGATGATTCTTGATATTTATTTTTACATTTCAATATGCAATATGTTATATAAGAGAATCAATGTGAATTAATCTTCGATTAATTCGAAATATAGGATGAAATTTCACAAAATAATTACATAATTATTTGACTTAAATGATAAAAATTGAGAAGAGCACTTGTTCCCGAGAACAGAAATTTTGTGCAGATACCAAACGCGTTTCTATTCCAAGAACAGAAATGTTGGGCATTTACCAAACACGTTCTGATTCTCTAAAACTCATCTAGGGAACAGAATTAGACAAAGTCATTTTAATCAAAACCACTTTTTCGGATCAGAATAGTTGCCATACAAGCCCTTGATCTCTCTCTCTCCCCCCCCCCCCCCTTATTCTGCTCGTCATTAGCTGTTTCATACCGTACATACACAGGCTCGTTGTTCGTACAAATTATCTGAGGGTTTGTCCTCTTTTGCTTCTTTTTTTTTTATCCTTTTGCTATTTATTATTGAAGAGAAGAAGGGCAATCCTCCTCACCTTGGGCCTTTTTCGAAAATGGGTAATTGTTTTTTACAAAATTAGGGCTAATTTTTTTTATTTTCGAAAACGGGCCCCATACTGCCGTACGGGTCCCTTTTTTTTAATTTCATATTTTTTTACCTTTTTTTAAATTATTTTATATTTATATAAATTTGTAAATATAATTTTTTTTCTTTTAAAGCTTATTTTTATAACATAATTATCAATAATTAATTGAAAAATTTATTAATATATATAATTAATAAATAATTTAGTATTTATGTAATTAATTTATTAAGTATGCAAATAATTAATAAAAAATATTCATAAAGTAAAATTAGTAACATATATGAAGATGACATATCCAGATTAAAAGAACATGGATAACAATCCATGAGCTAAAAAAATCCAGCAAATCAAAATTGTAATAATAGATAACAATCCTCAACCCCGATTACATTCACTGATGATGTCGTCCTCCTACGTGGCCTCCTGTTCCACAATCAGGTCGTCTCCATTGTTCGACAGGTCTAGTATTGTATTGAAAACGAGGATGTGGTTCCGGATGAGTAGGATGTGTAGATAACGTAGACATATCCTGTGATGGAAAGTGTGGCTATGATGTGGATGCATCATCAAAGTGAGAAAATATCCCACGCTCAGACGGTATATATCCTACTGTAGAAGGGCATGGGAAAAGAGGAGAGAAATCGGATCCCTCATGAAATGGGCGGATAAACTAGCTGAACCCTACTTTGAAATCTGTCTGGCTGAACCCTGGAGTGAACACTGCATTGAAATCTGTCTGGCTGAACCCTGGAGTGAACCCCGGAGTGAAATCTGTCGTATAATAGGCCAAGGGGTAGGGGACGGCATCATTAACTGGATGAACTCAAGTGGTCCTCTGGGTTGACTGAACAGCCTCAGGTGGGTCATCCTCGTGCGGCCCAATGGGTGCTGGTTAGGGGTGGTGGCATCATTGTCATCCGCCTCTCCTCATTGTAGGCGTATAGCATTGCCCTAGCTATCATCACTATAGCCCGCATGTTCTCCCGAGATGTAGTGGAAGTTAATTGTATGATTTGTTCCACGCCATCACTTTTTTCATGAAATCAAAGTCAACAGAAGTTATCAAATGTCAATAACTTATGTTACTAAAAAAATAATTATCACTTGGTGTTCATCTACAGTTGCATAAAACTGTAAAAACTCCATAGAACCACACTAAAGTGCAAACTGCTGGATTATCTCAACTGCATCATCATTATGCACCTCCACAATGTCATATATAATACAACCGGGTGTTAGAACCAGTTGTCTATACATCAGATTATGAAATGTGGATATGTTTCCAAACTCAAACATAGTAGATTGTCCACCTTCGTAATCATGTCCATATTCATTTCGTACTATTCTACCTCCTCAGTGCACAGTCACAAAAGATTTAAACGACATTCTGCTAAATAAAGAAATTACAAATTATTTTGCATCTAAAGTTTAATAAATATTTTCCCATACACATTAACAAATTAACATTATAACTATCAATATAACAAATGAAATAAATGCCATAACAAAATAAATAATAATAATACAACAAATACAAATAGGGTAAAAAAAATATTTACGAATTTAGGTATTCTTTAAAAATATTTACGGATTTAGGGCATGCGCGGCTATTTTACAACCATTTTTTTTTTTGGGGGTTTTCTAATTTTTCCCTTTTTTTCAAATTTTTAATAGCTCTTTCTCGTTCCTAAATCCGTAAATATTTTTAAAGAATACCTAAATTCGTAAATATTTTTTTTACCCATAAAGAACATAAAAACATAAAAAACATTATAACTATTACCAAAAAATTAACGAAAAATTAAAACATATTACTAACAACCTATAAGTAACATATAATTACATAAAAAAACTCATATTTCAACTAAATGTACTCATTAAATCTCATTAACATTATAACTATTAATATAACAAATGACATAAAAATAAATAATAATAAAAATAATAATATAACAAATGCAAATAAATGATTCATGTATAAATAATAACAAAATAAATAAATCTATACCTAAGAAACTGGAAAAAAAAAAATAACTACACCAAAACTTACCTCAAACTGCCGAGGGAGAGCACGCACCGAATGAGGAGCTTAAACTGCCAAGAGAAAGCACCGAGTGAGGAGGCCGGCTTTGCTTTTATCTCAAATTCTGCTAAATAAAAAATTCACAAATTAATTTAAAAATTAGGAAAATATTAAAAAATAAATAAAAACATATTACTAACAACCTATACATAACATAAAATTACATAAAAAAATTTAATACTTAATTAAAAAATATTTAATACTGATAAAGGCGCCTGAGGCGAGGGAGCATCTCCTTCAATGAGCAAGGGAGGATGACTAAGAGAAAGTACCGAGCGAGGGAGAACGAGGGCGACGGAGAATGAATGAGGGCAACGAAGAATGAATGAGGGCGAGGGAGCAATGAAGGCCGGAACGAAGAATGCATGCGGGCGAGGGAGAAAATGAACGCGGGCAAGAGAAAATGAACTCGGACGCACATAAAGCCTTCAATCGTTGCCGGCTTTGCTTCATAGCAAAGCCGGCCTTCACGGGATCACAAATGTGCGCCCGTGAAGGAGCAGGCGCCTGAACACTACCGCACGGGGCCCGAATTGGTAAATAAAAAAAAATTGCCCTAATTTCTTAAAAAAATAAAATTGGGACCCATTTTCGAAAAATGCTTCCTCACCTTCTTCTTCATGGATCTTCTCAGTTTCCTTACTCTCTCTCTCTCCATGGCGATGAGCGGACGGGAGCTCGAAAACAAGATTTCCAACACAGAGTCTTCGATCAATGGGGGATGGTTTCACCTTGCCCAAGCATTGGCCCTGTATTTCGGGGCGCTTGGGCTCGTGCTGGGGCACGCAACTCCATCCGAGGTGCGTTGTTGCGCGCATGCTTGGATGCCCATCCTCCTCGCCTTGCTCCTACTCCGTCAACTTCACGTCGGGATGGGGAGGATGGCGCCGGGAGGAGAACCCGCTGGAACAAGTATGCCGTCTTGGTCATGGTCTATATTTCTGTACCATGGGCGTGATTAGCCTGATGCTGACGTGTCCTGAGTTGAAGCTCCATTTTAGCTCTTCAAGTGCTTGGACTTCTTGGAATTCTTTATGTTAGGGTTTTCTACTAAGTGTTTCTGAACTTCTTTGTGTTAGTATTTTCTGGGGAAAATTACCAAAAAAGTCTTAAATCTATTGCAATCGTGCCGATTTAGTCCTAAACTTAGTTTTTTACCTATTCAGTTCTAAACCTTTTGCAATTGTGCCAATTCAGTCCATCCGGCGAAGTTTGGCCGGCCAGCGTTGACGTGGACGCCGGCCAGCCAACAACCGAATATTTTAATATTATTTTTGAATTTTTTTACTTTTTTTTACTTTTTCTTTTTCTTTTACTTTTTTCCTTTCCCTTCCTTGTTCTTCTACAGAGGGACGCCGGTCTTCACCTTCCTCGTTCATCTTCTTCTTCAGAGGGTCGCCGGTCGCCGAGGTTTGGCGACTGGCTAGAGGGATGGCCGACCTCGCCAGGGGCCGGCGAGGTCGAGCCTCGCAGTGGCCAGGCGAGGCCCTGCGACGACCTTGCCATGGCTGGGAGAGGCTCGGCCTCACCCCGCTGCGACGAGGGGAGCCTCGCCGGCCCCTGGCAAGGCCAACCGTCCCTCTGGCTGGTCGCCGAACCCCGGCGACCGGCGACCCTCTAAAGAAGAAGATGAAGGAGGAAGGTAAAGACTGGCGTCCCTCTGCAGAAGAACAAGGAAGGGAAAGGAAAAAGAAAAGAAAAAAAAAGGGAAAAACAAAATAAAAAGTAACAAATTCAAAAATAATATTAAAATATTCGATCGTCGGCCGGCCGGTGTCCATGTCAGCGCTGGCCGGCCAAACTTCGCCGTATGAACTGAATTGGTACAATTGCAAAAGGTTTAGGACTGAATCGGCCAAAAAAAAAATGTTTAGGACTGAATCGGTAAAATTGCAATAGATTTAGGACTTTTTTGGTAATTTTCCCGTATTTTCTGCTTGGTTTTGTAGAGGGATTCTCAGCTAATTAGGAACAACACCTCATTCACTCTTGTAAGCCTAACTTAGGACTTAATATACATGTCCAAGACCAGAAGACTGCAATTCTTTTACGTTAAGATTTCAGAATTTATGTTGACATTATAGACGTGACTTTATATGGTCATTGAAAATCTTAAGTCGCAATTATTTCGGTGGCTTATCTAAATGTCATCGAAGTACGGGAAAAAGGCATAAAAAGAGGTGGTCGGTTCCAATCACCATTCCGAGAAACTTAAAAGGCAACCAAACTTGAAATAAATCTCCTTGCGCACTATATAATAATATTCCTTTACCATCTAAAAGTAACACTGATCAAAATTACGTGGCTCACGTTAACAGCAGATTATTTTTTAGATGTACAATGACAACCTTCAAGATACTTAATTTTTTTTATTTTTTTTTGTGGAATTTGATCAAGATGCTTAATTGATGGAGGATCATGTGCACGAAAACAGCAACAACAAAAAAAACCACATATCCTTCTTATTGTTTCGGTGGTGTTGCTGTTATTATTATTTTGTCGTGATGATGATGATGATGATGATCATGGTGAGCCTAGCTATCTCCACAGCTTTTAAATGAAAATGACAAAAATAACCTAACTCCAGAATGTTATCCGGATCATGATGTTTATTTTTTGCTGCTAAGCCCATCTTCATATTCATTTATTTCAGCTCAGGCCAGCCCCAACAAACGCCTCCAATGACCAATGTAACCTCGGTATATTTGTTTTCGGAAAAATAAATGATCGAAATCTTTTTTCTAAACGATTATCCGTAAATCATATGTTTTCATTATCAAGAATAATCTATATTTAAATATTTTTCTTTCATCCATTTTTATTTGGATTATATTATATTAATTTTTTCGTGAAATAAATGGACCCATTTTTATATTTAAGGTGAGAGACTCGCAGAGCTTCAAGATTTACCGCTTATGTCATTATTTTTCGCTTTGACTCCTCGAAAAATATACGACAACTCAAGGTTATAGCTTTACACTCACTACTTCGAGTTTGGTCTATTATCATTTGACTCGAGTCGACGGTATTATCATTACAACTATTACTATTATTACTAGCTTATTACAAAAGAGAGTCTTCAAGACCACAAGACCGCTGCTCTGGGTTCGTGGCGAAAGACCCAAAACGGAAAACATAGTTCCTACGATATTGTTTACAAAAAAAAGGCAGGCTTTCTATCCAAGCTCTTGAACGAGAGACGTCTCGCGCAGTCAGGTGGAGGGATTCCTTTGAAGGGAAACCTGGATCCTAAATCCGCCCGCGTTCACCAAACGTCCAACTTTGCGTTTTAGTTCGATTGATTCATGCAAACTGTTTGCGAATGAATTTAAGTTGCAATAAACAAAGGAAAGACAAAGGTCAGTAGAAATACATAGACACGCGCATGTACATGTGAGGCTCGATACCTACAAGATGGGATATACTAAAGTGCTTAAGGTTCCCATCTCGACGAAAAGGTTGTCCCCATGAGTAGGGGTGAGCAAACGGGACCGGACCGGCCGGGTCGTCCGGTCCTTGAGGGGGGCGGTCCGGTCCCCGGTCCCAATAAATGGGACCCGTGACCGGGCGGTCTGGTCCTCGGTTCTATGGTGGATGGGACCGGCTCGGACCGGACCGCCCAGAATACACACACACACACAAAATTAGAAACAAAAATTAGAAATATTTGAAAAACTAGTTAACATAATTTCCTCATCTTCTACTCAACACTCACTCCTCTCCTCTCGCTCGACGCTCGCGTCTCACCTTCGCAACGCAGCTCTGCTCGACGCTCACTCCTCTCGCCTTCGCCTCTCCATTCGCTCCTCTCACCTTCCCCATCTTTGTCGATACGCAGTCTTCGATCGTGTTTTGTCTTGACTCAATCTGTGTTTTGTCTTGACTATATTATGCAAACCCATTGTTTTGTTCGCACTTGGATTCAGTGAAGTACAAGTGTAATCCCACTTTGAACTTGATTCTTTCCAACTTGAGGAGAATGATGCATGAGCATAATTTTAAGTGTTTTTCTTCCTAATTTAGTCTTTTGTCATTATTTTAGGATTATAAGTACTCATGTGATGGTTGTACGATGGTCATGTGTATATTTTATTATGTTGAATGGTTGAGATTGGAAGTTGTTAGTTTAGATCTAAGAGTTAGATTTCTATAAGCAACTGGTGTTAGCGGTCCCACTGGGACCGGTCCTCGGTCCCGAAAATTTGAGGACCGGGACTACCGGTCCGGTCCCCGGTTCCATACCGGGACCAGGACTGGCCCGGACTATGCACACCCATACCCATGAGCGGGACTGAGCCGGCTCACTGCCTCAAGCAACCTAGGGTTTGGATTGCCCGTTCTGTGTGCAAACATGTGGTGCTAAAGCGTATCATCATGCACAACAAACTTAAGAAATGCGCAGCCAGCTTCAATCTTTGAATTTCAATCCAAGAGATGGACATTACAAGGGTTAACACACGCTCCTCCCTATAACAATACCATTCAACACAATATTAGCAACATGGCTTGATTTCCACACGCAATGTCCGAAGGTTAAAACAAATCTTTTTCGAAGGAGAAATTCAGGCCTAAGTCCTCTGTAGGATTTAACCAGTCCACAACGAAGTTGCTATGCTGTCGCGACCCTCTAGGAGGGGGTTTAGAATTAATCCCCAAGAGGTTTCACAAATTGCCAAGTGACTTGCAAGGTGGCGCTTGCTCTTGGGTCGGGCTGTCCCATGCGCAATCGATCGCCACGTTAGTTTACTCATTTTCATTATGCAGATTGATTTTTCTTTAGAGCCGCTACTAATCTATTATGGGCCGATTAGAAGTCAAGTGAAAAACAAGGGAGTCCATTTTATTTTCACAAACTACAGATTCGGGGTACAGGGATTTGGTTACATTAAAGAATTATCTAACGCCCTAAATCGCCACATTTTTCTCTTTTATGTGAAAATGTTATATGCAATCGTTTTATCAGTTTTACTTCTATATTTAGAACGTGTAATCTAAGTTAATTTAAACAAATATGCAACTGAGATATGATATCGTCAAAGTAAATAAATGCGTGGTTCTCTGGAATCATGCCTTATTATGTGGATTGTAACTCGAAAACTTGTTTTAATTTTTTGGCTTCTCGTGCAATTTAAGTGATATATGGGGGATATATGTAATCAATTCCCTTCTGATCCTTTTATTCTATTGGTGGATGTTTCTTTTTGTGCTTTAGTATGACGTGAGGTAAAATGTCATACATGTCGCGCTAATAGCTACACTTTCTCCGTTGACTTTTGTTATATAGAATCAAGTAATTCACTAAGGAATGGACAGATAAAGGAAACGACCTATGACCCAAAAGAAAAAGAAAAAGGGAACAACCACATGGCAAAACTTATGTTTTAGAAATTAATTTCTGGCCATAAGTTGATTTTTCTTTTTCTACTTCTGAGCAGAAGTTGATTTTTCTACTTCTGAAAAGAAAAATATTTTTTTTTTTTACTTCTTCAAGTGGCTCCAAAACTACTTCTGGAACAAAAAAAAAATGTTCCAGAAGTAGAAAAATGAAATTGCGTAACCAAACGGATTTCTGCTCTAGAAGATGCGTTATCAAACAGATTTATGCTCCAGAAATAATTGTGGAGCAGAAATTCTACTCTAGAAGTCATGCGCGCTCTAAAGAATCAATTTGATGGATTTTTGACTAGATGCTTGAAAGAACAAATAGATAAACTACGTGATTTGATTGGGAAAAAATGGAAAATTCTAGGTTCAGAAATTAGTTAAAATTAAGTATTGTCACATGGATCGATGAGAATTGAGAAAAGAGCTCTTCATTTACCGAGTGAATTTAATTAAGAAATAATTTGACAATTTCTCTTTCACTTTCGTTAATAACTAATTTAACTCTGCTCACACATCGCGCCGGTTAACATTTAGTAGGTATGTTATCACATGCTCCTCCATAAGACTCTCTAGGTTGTTGCCACGTGTACTTATAAAGTTTGTATATAGCATCTCCATCTTGTAAGATACTACTGGTTCCTTGATTTGGAGGAGTTTTAGGAGAATGTTCACCATATATGGGAATAAGATTTATATGCATTATACTTTATTAACTGGATAGATTATCTATAAATTTTAATGCAAAATTATTTTTCCTTTATTGTGTTGCAATTTCGGTTATGAAGAATGAGTTCAAGGAAATAATTGATTCTTTTAATTGTCAATAGCGTTTTTTTTGTTTTTGTTTGTCCAATCTATAACTCTTCTCTTTTGCTCTGTCTCTTTGCAGAGAGCGGGAGTTGAACCCCACATTGATGATACTAGCATCCCCACCCCCCAATTCCTTTACCAGCAGGGCCGCATGCTTATTGGCAATAGCTTTGCAGTGGGAAAATTGTCAAAAAAGTCCTAAACCTATTGCACTTTTGTCAATTCAGTCCTAAACCTTTTTATTTTGTCGATTCAATCCTAAACCTTTTCACTTTTGTTAATTCAGTCCTTTCGACCAATTTAGGCCAGAAAAATCCTTATGTGGATTCCTAGTCAGCGTTGGCCGTCCTATGTGGCTGGTATGGCGCTGACGTGGATGCCGGAAAGCCGTCGGATGCTTGACGATGCTCATCCCCTTTAAGGCGACTCTCGTCGGCCGTAGCCCCTGACTCATCGATGACGGACGATGGGCGAGGGCTAACGACTCTCGACGACGCACCGGGGGATTTTTGTGAGCAGCTCGCAGGGACCTCGACGATGACGACTTGGCAGAGAGGACGAGCCACAGTCGCACAGTTCGTCGAGACCCGATTCACCCATACCCAGTCCTGGTGAGTTTTTGTCACTTGGCCTTAGGGCAATCTATTTTGCTCTGGCGCTTGCTTCTCTGGTTCTTTGGTCCAAAAGAAATATCATATGTGAATTTTTAAGAAGAAAGGGTTTGCTCCATGTTTCTCATCCTTCCGTGTCTCTGGTTGTTACATGTGAAATGTGTAGTATTGGAACTTTCATTTGATTTTTTAGGTATCAATTTGTCCGCTGGGGATTGTAAAGCAACTGTTGCATGATGGAGAACTCAAATGATTTCATTTGCTAACTTTACTGAAGCTTTATTTTGCAAGTGTTTGCGACTTCATTTTTGAGAAGTGAGCATAGATAGACGGTTAGGCTTGGATATCTGATGGAAAAGATAGAATTAGTATCCTTCTCGATTGATTCCAGAAGCTGCTGTCGCCCATATCCTTAAAAGGCAACGAGAATCATCTGCATTTTTCACGTCTTATGTGGTCTGTCGAAGTATCCCCTGGAATAAGATTTCAAGAACTCTTCTCAGTTTGCCTGATACATGGATTATTCCTGATTATGATAATTTGACCTGAAGCATCGCATATAGGACCATCATCCGAGTAATATCCACCCTGTTAACATGTTTCACATGAAAAGATAAGAGAGCCAAACCTAATACTAATATGAGTTTACTCCAAATTAGCATTCTGGCATCACCTTCACTTACAGACATGCAAGCATTTCACTTGGGCATTTTATCGAACAAGTTGAATATTACTCGGATGATGGTCCTATATGCGATGCTTCAGGTCAAATTATCATAATCAGGAATAATCCATGTATCAGGCAAACTGAGAAGAGTTCTTGAAATCTTATTCCAGGGGATACTTCGACAGACCACATAAGATGTGAAAAATGCATACGATTCTCATTGCCTTTTAAGGATATGCGCGCTAGCAGCTTCTGGAATCAACCAGCAAGGATACTAATTCTATCTTTTCCATTAGATATCCAAGCCTGACCCTCTATCTATTCTCACTTCTCAAAAATGAAGTCACAAACACTTGCAAAGTAAAGCTTCAGTAAAGTTAACAAATTAAATCATTTGAGTTCTCCATCATGCAACAGTTGATTTACAATTCCCAGCGGATAAATTGATACCTAAAAACTCAAATGAAAGTTCCAATACTACACATTTCACATGTAACAACCAGAGACACGGAAGGATGAGAAACATGGAGCAAACCCTTTCTTCTTAACAATTCACATATGATATTTCTTTTGGACCAAAGAACCAGAGAAGCAAGCGCCAGAGCAAAATAGATTGCCCTAAGGCCAAGTGACAAAAACTCACCAGGACTGGGTATGGGTGAATCGGGTCTCGACGAACCATGCAACCGTGGCTCATCCTCTCCGCCAAGTCGTCGTCATCGAGGTCCCTGCGAGCTGCTCACGAATATCCCCCAGTGCGTTGTGGAGAGTCGTCGGCCGTTGTCGAGGAGTCAAGGGCTACGATTGACGAGAGACAACGTGAAGGGGATGAGTGTCGTCGAGCATCCGACGGCCGTGGCCCGTCGTCCGTCGTCGAGGAATGGATTTGTGGTGAGCAAAGTAGGGTTCTGATGTCTTCTTATCTGGGGCAATTTGCCCAGAAATGAACACAAGAAAAAAAAAATTCACAGTTTTTAATTTCCGGCATCCATGTCAGTGTCGGACTAGCCACGTAGGACGGCCAGCGCTAACTAGGAATCCACGTAAGCATTTTTCCTGTCTAAATTGGCTGGAATGTGTGACGCCCCAGAACGTCACGCGCTACATGTGTCATTTCTATTTATATATTTTATTAATTATTAACATGCGGAAGCGTAATAAAAATTTTCATATCATCCCCGACACAAATCGCACGAGCTTACAAAATACATATGCATCATTTATTTTGTACCACTAGTTTACCAAATGTACATAATACATTTTGTTTTTTATAACACAAACATAGTCGGCAACATCATACCACACACAAAAGAACACAGTCCTAGGAAGAGGGTTCGGGTCGCCTATCTCCTCTACTTCGCTCCTCCTACGCCAAAAGCATGTATGTACAAACGTCGGCTACCACTAAGGGTCGACAACTTCGCCCATCGGTGGGTCATCATCGCCAAAACCTGGAGGACCATCGAAATCCCGAAGTGGTCCGAGCATATCACCATCAAACATCGCATACCAAGCTACGAATCGATGAGGAACCCACTCGGCGAGTCCTATGTTTACCCATACTGTAGTAGTGCACTTGGTATAAACAAAAACTAAATTAGGCAACTCTACATCTTCAAACGCGTAATCAACATGCATCGGTACTCCAAATAGCGGCGACGTTGGGAAGGCCATCCTACATATTTGAAAAATAAAGGGGTGAGGCGAGGCCCAGTAAATGAATCCTCTAAATCTAAGGTAGGTGATTTTCTTACCGCTCAACCAGGTATTCACAACCACAAGCATTCAAAGGAATACATAAGTGCATGAACATACGCATGATCTTCTATCATGTCGGTAACAATCATGATATCACTCGTTCAAGGCATTCGGATGGCATGTTAGTTCATAATACCCCAGTATCACCTAGTATTTTATCAACATGAATATATGTATGCACATGAATGTGCATTATCATCTTTTACTTCTCCTCCCGAACACTTCCGGAGCATCCCTGATCACACAGCAGGGACATCTCGACTCTCGAGACATCCCATAACACTCCACGAGGCATCCCAGATCACACAGCAGGGGCATCTCAACTCCGCGGCATCGTCGTCACCATCATGTCGATGACGGAACATTTTCATAATCTTTTACATAATTATCATGCAAAGATGTGCTCGTGAAAATTTTCCGTACTCAACAATACCACATGCCTTTTCTCAAACCAATATTCATGCACAAGTACTCTAGATCATGCATTACTTCGGCAATCTAGGAAATGAGCACATCAAAACTGTAACTAACTACATGCGATCGGCAATTTGTTTATTTTTTATATTTTTATATTACTATTTTATTATATTATTATAATCGGGAACTCCCTGATCGGCAACATCAAAGCAGAAAATCAGTAACACCCACGACAATCAGCAAGTTCATTAAATCGGCAACTTTAAATTGTATTGTATTGTATTTTATTATTTATTAATATTAAATTATTAAATTATTATATTATTTTTTGAGTAATGGAATAGTCGGTCAACAGTGTTGACCGACGGCACCCACAATTGACGGTAACTTCACTCAGTCGGTAACTCTTTTTTTTTCTTTTTTTTTTTTGTTGTTAATAACTATAATATTATTATTTTTTATTATAATTATATTATAATAATATTATTAGCAATCCCCAGTCGGAAACTTCATGTTCAGTCCACTCTGTTGACTCGGTCATCCCACGGAATTGGTAACTCTATTTTGTCGGTAACCCCTTTTTTTTTCTTTTTCTTTTTTTCCAGCTAATATCTATCCCTCTTTTTTTGTTACTCTTTTCATTAAACGTATTACCAATTCTCATGGAGTAACGATCAAACCTCTCATTTACAAAGAGACACCATTCAAAACACCACAATAAGACGAACTTCACATGTAAATTTTTAGTCACTTTCATGCTTATCACCAAACTCAACTAAAATTAGTAAACAACAAACAATCAAGTTAAGAGCACTAAATAGATCATTCTAATTTAGAGCTTAGAGTTTTCACTTACCTTAAAAGGACTGGAGCCGAAAATCACAGCTTTAGTTTCCTTCAAACCAAATAAACAAAACCGAAAATCAATGAATGCTTTATTACGAAAACGACAAAAACTCTTTGGTAGAAAGTTATGAGAATCACGATATACCTCGTCCGAAATCGATCGACCAAGACAGAAACTTAAACAACGCCAGCGTGAGGCTTCCGTTCTTATATACGGTATGAAAGGGAAAGAGTGGAGAGGGAAATGTGGGTAAATGAAGTGGGGTCTCTCGGTCTTTACTCATGGATGAAAATGAAAGATTGAAGTGGTAAATGAGGTGGGACCTTACCGCCTTTTAAGGAGGGTCTCTTCTTCGATCGGTAAGTAGGAAGAACGAAGGAGACTTAACGACAATAAAGGCATTAATTGCCTTAGAGTTAAACTAATGATTGCAGAGGGCATGTGGTCCAATGAAATTACTTCAAGTGGCCCCTACAAGAGTAGCTAATAGGAGCTATTTTGCTTGGAGAAGAAGGAGAGCACCATTGGCTAAGTAAAAATTAGTGAGTTATTAAATGCATTGAATGATTAGATACAAGTGGCTTAATGTGATTGACTACAAGAGGGGATATTTTGATGAAGAAGAGAAAGTGAGCTCCTCGGCCAAGTAGAAAGGAGTGAATCATTGCATGTATTAAATGACTAAGGTCAAAGTTCATGAGATAAGGAATAACCTCGTTGCTTCAAAACTTCATGGGCAAGCCAAGGGATGAAGGCTCCGTCGGCTAGCCAAAGAAGAAATCATTAAGTGCATTAAATGCACTAGATGATACAAGATGTGATGTCATCAAGAGCATGTGGAAGAATTTGAAAAATGACAAATGGCTTATTCGTATGGTTTCAAAAATAGATATTGACAAATTGTCAAGATACCAAGTGAATCATTGCGTAAACAAGAAATCGGTGTCCGTTTTAAACATATAAATACATTAGAAAATATTTTAAAACCGTCAAAGCGTTTCACAAAACTCACCGAACGTAAGGAAATATTTAACTTGGTAAATTTCAAATTTACCACTCATTCGATACGTAAACTTGGAGCTTATCGGTCTCCGTTAATAACTAACGCGGGGCTAGGCTTTTCACCGCCACGCAAGAAAGTCGATACGAGAATGAATATCTAGCAAATTTTACTCTATTGGAACCATTCGCCGAATTATTTCGGATATGAAAATAGTTGTGGCCTCCGCTAAACTACGTAAATTACTCAACTAAAATTCTCACTGTGTAACATTTATCAACTACGAATTCCTACAAATTATAAGTTAATGCAGGAATTTTCAGGATGTCACAGAATGACTGAATTAGCAAAAGATAAAAAGGTTTATGACTAAATCGGCAAAATTGAAAGAGTTATGACTGAATTGGCAAAATTAAAATGTTTAGGACTGAATTGGAAAAAGTGTAATAGGTTTAGGACTTTTTTTGACAATTTTCCCGCTTTGCAGTGTATTGAATCGACAACTTTAGTTAGTAAAAACAATATAAATTTGTAATTATTTTTCAGTTTTCTTTTACTCATATTACGAGTTTTTTTAATTTCACCCACGCATCGGGCAGGTATATCATTTAGTAAACATGCAAAACGTGGGGAAAAGTGGACGAAGGGAAAATTCCAAAAATCTTTACGAATGACGGTCCATTTTCTAAAGTTGCCACCATATATGATTGTATTTCAAAATACCCCGAACTTGATCACCTGAAGTGGCTCTGTTTCATGAAGTTCTTCGGACTTGACTTTGCTCCAAAAATTCCTTGAGTTTGATCGTTTTGACTCAATAACCTCCGAACTCGACTTCGTTGAAAATAATAATGGCTAACCTACGAATATGTGCTTTTGACTAACCTGAATTGAATTATAAAATCTCTGTATTGATCTTACCTCATGCTTCTCGCAAGTAATAATGTGCCTAGCTGGGTTGGCGTCGTCCACGACATTCTCAAAACAGTTTTTCTCCCACAATTACAGAGATTAACCATCTCCAATTTTCCTATCTATGCTCAAGATACTCTTTAGCCATTTCCTTTTTAATCTCTAAAGTTAGGGCACATAAGGAGCTTTTTAACGTTTTTAATGTTCACGTGAGTGGCATGAGAGAAATGTGCCTTTTTATCGACTAAAAATGCCCCAGAAAAAGCAGTGAAATGTGCACATGTTCATTGTAGGTCATCCTTTTGAAGGGCGGGGCGCTTAATTCATATGGATATCGAGCCAAAGTGATCAAGCTCATGGGTATTTTGAAACAAAGTCTAAACTAGAAGGAATTTCAAGAAAAAAATGCACCGCTTCAAACGGGGGAAAATTACCAAAAAAGTCCTAAACCTATTGCAATTGTGCCGATTCAATCCTAAACTTTTTTTTTTTGCCGATTCAGTCCTAAACCTTTTGCAATTGTGCAATTTCAGTTCATCTGGCGAATTTTGGCCGGCGGGCGCTGACGTGGACGCCGGCCGGCCGGCGACTGAATATATTTAATTTTTTTTATTTTTTTTATAATTTTTATTTTTTCTTCCTTTTTCTTTTTCTTTTTTTTTCCCCAACCCCTCCCCTTCCTCAGCCTGTCGCCAAGGTCCGGCGACCGGCCAGAGGCGCGACCAGCGAGGCCAAGCCTCGCTCGGCCATGGCGGGGCTCGACCTTGCAAACCAGATCAAGGCCGGGTGGCTCCGAAGGGGGCTCGCCGGCGGACCATTTGGGTAAGGAGGATGGAAGGCAGGACGAGCATACTTGTGGAAGTAGCGGTTGAGGTAAGCCAGGCTCTCCTACTTCTCCTTTTGGCGCTGGCGGGCCTTGTGGTTCTGGAACCAGTAGAACACGTTCTTGCCCTCGATGTGGCCGTACCCCTTGAGCCTCCCCATTATCTGCTGTATCTAGTCCATTGTCGGTGTCCTTATCCCTTGCCTATAGAGGCTCTCCAGTATGCCGATCTGCTCCTTCATCAGGTTACACCGAGAGCCCGCCGACGAGCCCCCTTAGGAGCCGCTTGTGGCTTCCACGCGATGATGGTCCCCAGTACAGATCTCCAGCAGAGCAAGCCTGCCGGCGAGCCCCCTCCACTGCCTCCCTAGGCGACGGCAAGGTCAAGCCTAGCCATGGCCGGGCAAGGCTTGGCCTCGCCGGCCGCGCCTCTAGCCGATCACCGGACCTTGGCGACCGACTGAGGAAGGGGAGGGGTTGGGGAAAACAAATAAAAAGAAAAAGAAAGAAAAATATAAAAAAAATATAAAAAAAAATTGAAAAAAATATTAAAATATTCAATCGCCGGCCGATCGGCCTCCGTGTCAGCGTCGATCGGTCAAAATTCGTTGAATGGACTGAAATGACACAATTGCAAAATGTTTAGAACTGAATCGGCAAAAAAAAAAAAAAGTTTAGGACTGAATTGGCACAATTGCAATAGGTTTATGACTTTTTTGGTAATTTTTCCCTTCAAAAGGTCATTGTGTCAAATTGATCAAATTGAGAGGATATCTCAAGTCATGTTTATTTCGCAAAAAATGAATATTTTTTTTCGCGAGAAAAAGTATATTGAGTCAAATTTATTAATAACAACTTAGACTCCGTTTTTTTTTTTCATGGAAAATGTGACGTTTTTGGGAAATATTTTCCGAATAGTCATTTTCCAAGAAAATGACAATATCTTCCGATAAATTGAAAAATATTTTTCGTTGTGTTATGCAAAAAATCTCATTTGATTTTGTACGTCGTCATTTGATCAGAAATTGCTGACATGGACCCAACCGTCCTATGTGGCACGGCCTATGCTAACGTGCATAATTTTTGTATTTTTTTTTATAAAAACCAAAATTTTTTTAATAACTTCTAATTATAACACTTTATATTTTTTCTTTTTCTTTTTTTTTCTTTTCTTCTACATTTGCCAACCGCCGGCCGGGGGTAAGTCCTTGCCTCGCCTATGAAAGAAAAGAAAAAAAAGAAAAGAAAACAATAAAAAGGAATTCAAAAATAAAAATAAAAATAAAAATGATTAAAAAGAAAAGGAATGTGAATGGAGGAAACACGAGGGAAAATGTTTTCCTCTTTTCGAAGAATGAAAATCATTTTCCCCACTTTTGAAGGTGTTTTATCGATGGGTCAAAAATGTTATCGTTGATTAGTTTATTTTCCGTGAACTAAATGTCAGAAAACCCAAAAAAATATTTTCTTGAAAGTTGTTTTCCGTGAAACCAGAGCCTACAGCCAAAGCAGCTACTGGCATTTCATCTGACCAACTATCTAGACTGGACTCAAAATCCCATTTTTTGTGCAGCGCTGTAATTTCTTAAAAAGAACTCCATCAGAATGACCTCCGAATCACAGACAAGTCCAGGAAGTTCAACTTTCTCACATGAAGAAGCCACAGAGCAATTGTGGCGTCGATTTCTTTTCCCTCTGAACGGTGATGTTAATGCAACAATGTGTCTTTTCCCTTTCACTGGTCTCTTCTTGCTCTGGGAGTGGAGGAACTTGAACGGAAACTCTGAGCTGACTCCGAATCTGGGTCGTACATTTGGGAAGCTAGATAACTAAGCGCCGTCACCACATCTGCAATGACTGGCCTCATGTTAGGCTGCTCCTGAACACACATAGCGGCCACAGCAAGAGCTTGGTATAAGCCTCTCGCCGGGTATTGCCCTTGCAGCGTCGGGTCAGCCATCTGTGAAAACTTCCTCCGATCTCGAAACAAGGGACGGGCCTGCAAAAATTTTAATTAGGAAGTTGACTACATACTGCTTTCTGGTTTGCTCATAAAGAAGGAGAAAAAGATCTCAAATGCAACAATTTTTTTTTCTCCTGCTTAAATCTTGGACTTGGTAAATATGCAAATTAACGCTCATACTCTGGCTAGTAGAATCGCACAGCAATGTCCAAATATGAGTAGCACTACAATACATATGTTGCCTTGCGATATCATGTATATTATTCACGTAGAAAGGATTCACTAGAGTAGCAAAAGCCATCACTTGGCTAGTACATGACAGTAAGGCGAACAGATATCCTGTCCAAGACAATTTAGAATCCTTATCTTAATGTCTTATAAGACTACTTAAAATTCGCGTCACATTCCTGCAGATGTAGTCCTCCAATCATAACAAGGAGCCTCCACTTGCTATCATCAATGTAGTAAAGGATTATGTTTGCTACTAAGTGGAACTTTGCTGCTTTCAAGTGCCATGTTTTTATGGTGTTCCTTTTTTAGCACAAAAACAGAGTTGCATTATCCCAGAGAGCACAACAACCTTCTAAGTTCTAACAACGCAACTCATCCTGAAATTGTACTTTGCTGCTTTCAAGTGCCATGTTTTTATGGTGTTCCTTTTTTAGCACAAAACCAGAGTTGCATTACCCCAGAGAGCACAACAACCCTCTAAGTTCTAACAACGCAACTTATCCTGAAATTGTAAGAAGCGAGAAATCCCAGACAGAGGGAGTTTATATTTTCTCTTCCCAAAACCAAATAAAAGAGAAAAAAGATCCTAACAATAAGCTCCTGAAAAAATTGGAGCGTCCAGATGCCCCCACTAAAGGGGAAAAAGATAGCTAAGCTAATTTTATTTGTTCATGGAGATTGTTCATCCCAAAAGCATTTGTTTACTGCATCAGCTGCACGCTCCTTGTGCCTTGGCCTTCACCTGCTGACCAGCCTCTTCCTAAGTCATTGCATGTTCATTAAGTTTTGGTTCAAAATTTACCCAAAAGCCCACCAGCTTACCCTAGAACTCCTATGTCTGAAGTATAAATTTTTTTTTTTTTGCACATATCGAATACTAAAAATCAAATTTGAAACACTAATCTCATGATGAGCTCTTTTCCAGGTAGTGGGGATCCGCTATTTCTATCTCATCCTTCTATCTTGACTTATATTCAAATCAACTCAGCTGTGCTGGGCCTATGGAGAGATTAAGCAAATGCAGAAAACAACAGAATATGTAGCTGCCAATAGCTCTTGCACTGATGTGTTTTCCTGCAGCTGCAGATACGTTTAGCATGTGATGCAACAATTAATAGTTTATAACAAAAATTCGTTTAGGATACTTTCAACCATCCTACATGAATATGCAAGAAATTTCAACTAAGATGCCAAAAGCATAGGTAAGCAGAGAGAATGCCGAGGGGTCTCACCCATGCAACCAAATTGTGCTCCCCAGCAGCTTTTGAGTTATCAATTGCTTTTCTACCGGTGATAATTTCTAGAAGGACCACTCCAAAGCTATAAACATCTGATTTTAACGTTAGCTGCCCTGTCATTGCATATTCAGGTGCACAGTACCCATAGGTTCCCATTACTCTGGTAGATACATGTGTCTTGTCCCCAACAGGACCCAGTTTGGCCAAACCAAAATCAGATAATTTGGGGTGATAGCCTTCACCGAGTAGAATATTCGAGCATTTTAAATCACGATATATGACTGGGGGATTGGCTTTATCATGCAAGTACTCCAAACCCTTCGCAGCGCCTGCAGCTATTCTCATTCTTGTATTCCAGTCAAGTCGCTTTCTATCTGGCGGTAGGTCTGAAAAGAAGTATCGCAAGAAAGTCGGTCAATTGCATTGCAATCATCGCATGTGTAACCATTGAATGGTAGCTTGCACAAAAGAATTTAAGCATTTGATACAATATAACACAACCAGGATATTGTATGAGCATCAGAAAACTACAGAAAGATGACACCATTGTCTAAGGCAAGTTTTTGGCTTTTTGCTTGAGGTGATTGCAAGCACAAAAGGATGAAAGTTCATAATTCTTACAGGTTGAAAATGGGGGAAAAGGAAGTTGAAGTCGTCTAAAGAAATAGCAAGAAATTCAAAGGAAAATCACTAAACAAAAGGTGACTCGATCATTTGATCCTCTCTTTTGTCGAATGCTATTATATAAATCTTGTAGCACATGTAGCAGAGCAACTTTTGAGGCCTTAATGCTAGTTTTAACACAGACCACAGTGAAGTTCGAGTTCCAATGAATTTACCATGCAAATGATCTTCCAAAGAACCCAATGGCATATATTCATAAACTAATAGCCTTTGGTCGCCATCAGCACAATAACCAATTAAATTTACAAGATTAGGATGGTGAAGTAGGCTTAGCATCAAGACTTCGACCAGAAATTCCCTGTTCCCTTGCAGCCCATTGCGATCAAGTTGCTTAATAGCAACAACCTACAAAGAGAAGAAAAGGCTCAATCTGAACCACAGGTGCATCAAATTATAATACCTAACTTCCACCATGGAACTCAAGGAAAGCATGATGAAGAATCTTTCCTTCTTACACCACTATTCTAGCATCCAAGATCTTAATTAACAACATTCTGTTCGTTACTAAAACATACCATCTTCACTCTATATCTCACTATAAGTAGGTCCACTTTTAAGCTATATCAGCTGACCAACATATTGTAACTACTGACAAAAATTTCATTTTATCTTCGGACCTAGATTCATGAAGTGGAGTAAGGATCAAAAGGAAAAAAGAAAAAGAAACACTTTGGCCTGCATTTTAACAGGGTAGTGGAATATTTAGCAAACCTGATTTGTACTCTCCAAACGCCCTTTATATACTCTGCCAAAACCGCCTTCTCCCAAGAGGCAGTCTGACCTGAAATTCTTCGTTGCAGAAGCCAGTTCACGAAATGTGAAAGTGTGAGCAGCAATGTGATCAGACCCTCCATCCTTATCCCCCTCCTTACTTACATTGAAGGCCGGCTTTACCTTCAGTTTGTCTGATACAAGATAAGAAGATCAAAGTATAATGCTTGATACTACTGACATACTGATACAGACTGATAATATTCCTTGTGACATAAATTGCACTTTGTAACATAAAAAAAAACAAACGGCCCTTCCCAAGAGCAAAAAAGAGATGGGAAGAGAGAGACAGAGTAAACCCGCATATGATTTGCAAAAATTAGGACAATCATAGTCGAGGCAGTAGTCTATCCATGATGAAAATGAAAAACCACTAATGGTTTCCATATTCAATTGGATTCTTCTCAATGACACTGCATTTAATTGCCAGTCAACATGGAGAGCCTAACAGGACAAATTACCTCTCAGTCTACTTATCGTAAGAACTCACACACAAGACCAATAAAAAATAGTTCCCACATTACTTCAAATTCAAACAGCCAAAGTAAGTCCATTACCGAATCAACTGCCATATTTTTCCCCTCGAAACAATAAAAAAGCTGGTCAAACTATATGCAAAATATAAACAAATAAAACTATTGAGCACCCAAAGAAATCAACAGAACCAAGATCTCCCTTCAACCAAACGAAACGCACAGAGTACAATTTATGACATCAAACTTCTGCAAGGGACTAATACTCCACCATAGAACCCTCAGCTCATAATTTGAACGTCAAAAAATGAAATTTTGAAGAAAAACATCCGCCAATAGCCCAAGCACAATAGAAACACACATTACGATCACAAAACCCAATCCAACTATCAATACCAAAACAGAACGGATCAAGAAGCCTGACGATCCCTTCCCCCCCACCACAACCCAAAAGGAAAAAAAAAAACCGTAACGATGACCGAAAGCACTTTTCGTAACTTGCAGGAGCAAAACTCATGTTACAGTGATGTTGATCATCACGCACTGTGTTCAACAAGCACATCAAAATGGGGACTTAAATTTCGGGCGAGAAGCGATGATGACAAACAGGAACACTGAGGAGTGTTTAGAAGGTAAATTGAGCTCCTCATTGCGGGGAAGAGTACCTGAAGTTGATTGGATCTGATAGTCCGATTTAGTGCTCTGCTTCTTCTTTGTGGTTTTCTTTGATTTCCCAGAGCAGGGACACCAACCCATGTTCTCCGGTGATTTCTCGCTGACCTCGCACTCACACAGACACAGAGAGAGAAAGAGAGCACTTGGGTTAGGACAGGCAGGGGGAGGTGGAGACACAGAGAGAGAGAGAGAGACTGTCGACTGTCGAGAAATCTTTTGTCTTTTGTTCTGTTTTTGTTCCTCCTTGCATTCAGGCCCCCGTGTTCAAATGAAATTATCATTTCACCCCCAAAGTTCCGTTGTATTTCACGCTGGACGTTCAATTGACTCATCGCACAGTCCATCTTATTACAATCCAATCCAAGCAACAAGGTCTCTCGATTTTGGTCCGAAAGAATAACCGTCATTGGAACTCAAATGCTTTTTGAGGAGTATGAACTTTGTTTAACCAAAAATATCCCACTTTTATATAAATAAGCTTCGACTCAAAAAATATTTTGAATAATTCGCATTATGATCAAGTTATTTCATTATTTGCATTCGTGTAGACCGCCAATTGAAGTTGAGCGATTAACTATACAAATTCAAATGGTTTGAAATTGTTGAGATCAAAATCAAAAAAGTTCTAGACAGTCAAGCGGATTGAAATTGAGATTTTGATACTAGAGTGTGAGGAACTAAGGGAAGCCTAGCAATATAAACGGTCATTTCCTTAAATTCAAGATTCAATCACTCACTCTTCCCCTGTTCACTGTTCGGGCATAACAATAGAGATTTCTTGTTCGGTTGAGTCCTGATTCACAAATGCTAAAAGCTGTACCTTGGGCACCAAATCGATTGAACCGATACCTTAGGACTCAAAAACTCAATTCCTTTCATGTCATGAAGTAAAAGATCAGCCTGTGGAATGGCACTTGAGTAAAAGGAAAACTTTGGAGTAGGCAGCGGCATGTCAAATTCAAATAAGCTCAGATGGAAGGCCAAATTGCGGCAAAGTGACTCTTCTTTTATTGATTTCTCTTTATTATTGGCATGAGGACTTGCATAGTTGCAAGCCATCAACTTTTAAATTTGTTTGACCGCCCTTTTTCCCCATTTCTCGTTGGAGTGCCGATTTCTTAGGAGACAACAATGGCCGCACAAACTAAACCATATATTAAACAAAAATTGGTGGCACGCAAGTCTTTTCAACTTTTGAACCGCAGTGGAAGATATCTCGAGCTTGTAATAAAGAATTAGAAGCAGAGCTAGAACTTACTTAAATGACTTAGACCAATTTCTTGGGTCAAAAAAGGACAAGAGAAAAAGAATAGGAAACTCTAAAAAGCACTTAGAGCAAGTAAAGAGCAAGTTCATCTCAATTTTTTGGAAGAACCACCAGTCACCAACGAGAGTGAAGGTTATTTTTGGAACCCTTGTGACAGTTTATCAAACGGGAAAAGCCAATAGATGCATGGGCAGAAACTCATTTGCCAGCCTAACATCACTATTTCAACTATAACAGTCCAATACACCTCATGTAGCAAGTACATAGGCAAATTCTCTCCCAAAAAGCATGCTTTGGACCAATCTTGAAGGCCTTCACTTGGCCTAAGCAAATCCATCCCAAAACTATTCAGCAGATGGGTCTCGGCCGAACTTGCGTTTCTGCCTCGAAATTATCATGGTACTGACTTTTGCAAGGTCTTAATAGCATTTCGTATGTTTGATAGGTCGTCCCCACGATTTTAAAAAGAAAAACAAGATGTCCATGACAAATAGAATCAGATCTGAGAGTGAAAGATTCGAGAGAATCCACCTCGAAAGGATAACGTGAGAAACCTGAAACTAAATTGCTAAACTTACATGACCACAATATAAAATCGGCCTAATTTTAGATAACACTCAACGATAAATGCAAATCCAAAATACACAACAGAGCGAGTAAATACTAAGTCAACCATCTACATATGGTCCAGCCTCCCATCATCATCAGAGATCCCATCCCCAGCATGCCTGCAACGAAATTAAAAATCAGCACAAAGAGGTTTAGTAATAGTCCCAGGCTCGGCGCGATTGTTCAATGAGAGACACAAAAACTAGTAAAACTACCAAGAACTATTTATACCAAAACACCTCATTATAGTTATGCAAACATCCAACATAATTATTTTCATCAGCAAAGGAAAAATAAATCCTGACACTTTTTCAGGTATAACTCAATATATTTGTGAAAATTCCAATTTTGCTTGCTAGAGGATTTCCAATAGGGTAATATACCCTATTGGAGAAAAACAACGTACATAGTTAGAAATTGAAGTTTTTAAAGTCACAATAGAAACAAGGTGACAGAATTATGGTTGGTCAAAGACTCCTGATGGTCACATGTGAACCTACATGCCTTTTGAATTAAATAAAAAGACATCCAAACTTAAACAAATGGAATGCATTTCACAAACCGTATTATAGTTCAAATATTTACTGTTTAGGATTTACAGTATACAAGTTATAGTCTCCACTAACTACTAAATTTGCTGCTAGTGAAAAAAACTAGGTTCATAAATTTCAACTTTCAAGTAAAACTACGCCATTATAACATGTGAAACGGCTAAGGATGCCCAGCAGACTAGCCTCTCCTATCCCACTAGTCCCAACCCATTGTTGGAGCTAAAGTTTCCAACGAACAAGCAAACATTTCAGTCAAAATCTTTTCAGACTGAACAAAATAATAAAACAAAACATTGCCACAGCTGGTACTTTCTAGCAAGCTCCAAGCGAACTCCATTGAAATGTCCCTCGCAAAGTAAAACTCGTCTATTCTTGTGCTTACGAGTACCTTTCAGTTTAACTTAAAAGTCTTTCCACTTTAAATTGGTTTTAATCATGAAAGGAGACCCAATCACCCAATAGAAGATTGCCCACTCACATATTGCCGAGTGAATCCAAATGATGCCAGACAAGTGTGCCACAAATAAAAGTAACATTGTTGAGGATGTAAGCGAAAATCAAAATCATGAGCGTCCAATGGTGCGTAGATTTCCCAATGAAATATGTGATAGTACACTGATATTAATTGCTCAGCTAAAAAACTCATGTTCCTTCCACTATCAAACAATCTAAACCCTTCCAGGAGTTCAGAGCTGAACCCTGCCACCATCAGACAATGGAACTCTCAATATCAAATTTCACCTCTACATGGCATTTGTCTCCAACTCAACCCTGGCTCCCCCTTTGTCTCTCGGCATATTTTCTCGTATGGTAAGCAAAAACATTAAATTTATTAAAATAGACCTACTGGACATCCAACTAAACATCCCCTCACCCCCTTGCAAGCATGAACAATCTAGAAACTTCTCCATCAAGACCATGGTTCCAAAGAGCGTGTGCCCATGTATAGTATGAAAGTAGGGCTGCTAAATTTCACACAAAGCATAAAAAGGACTCAGATTTTGTGAACTAATTATTCCTAGATTGAAAGCAAGGAAAAGAGACAGAAACATCCTTGCTCAGATCACATACACTACGATACAATGAGTTGAGTGGTTTTCTTCCCTTCTCTTTCGGCCCATGTTCAAGACGCATCATGGGGCATGTCAGACAATCGTATGAGAATCTACCTAAGTCAGAAAATGGTCCTACAATCTATTTCAATGAAACCTGAAGTGAATATCCACTGTGAACCTAAAAGGTACAAATCACATCGGTAATTTTTACAAAGGAAAGTCTCAGGTTTTGAGAACATACCGCCAAGAAGAAGTGAGATTCCTAGCTTTCCTGTCCAACTGAAGATTTTCTAAAGCAGCTGATGCTCGGACAATATCTTCAGGGAGCTCGTCATTATCATATCTCCAATTATACTCATCTTTTCTATAATTAGATGTTGAGGAGCCAGCTCTCCTACCTATAAGTCAAACAACAGTAAGCAAATCCAAATCAAACCACAAACTAGATGTAAATGGATAACAAGTTTCATTACTCACCAGATGGCTGGGCAGCTGGAGCAGACCTAAAATGAAAAGCCAGAAAGTCATATTAGCACTAAGGAATAGATAAATATAGATAACCAACAAATGGGACAAAGCATGTGGCTTTATCAGCACCTTCCCAACGGGGGTAAGCCCCCAGCAACAGATGACGAAGGCCTACGAGCATCCCGAGACTCTAATGGTATGGAATCGCCGTCTGTAGCAGTCATTCTCCTTCCCGCACCCCTTGGTTTGGTTAAAGTCTGTCAAAATATGAGTCAAGTTTCATAAGAAACAACAAACAGAATCCGACAAAACTTCTGTTCTTTAAACAACCTAAAGCACATCGTACAGTACATGGTAAAATGTTCTATATACAGCTTGCTCACAAGTTCAAAGCTGTGAGCGAAAAGAATAAAATCAGGAAAAGATCAGACACCAAACCTCGAATTTTAAAAACCCTTCAAGCACATCCAACAGCAAAGGACCACTGTCTCCATTTCGGTTAATATCATATCCATTCTTGCTGCTAAACTCCTTCAGTTCAGCTTTCCAAAAATCCTTTTGCTGCAAGGTTCATTTGAAAATTCTCAATTGAACTCAGCAGTCTTCTAGAAGAACAGAACATGTAACGGTTCTTGCAATTAGGTCAGGAGAAAACTGCATTGAAATTACTTGATTACCAAATTACACTCGGGCAGATAAACTTTTAACGTGTGGTTCAGTTGCGCCCAGTCCAAGTATTCAGAAATTAATGCTGTTAACAGCCTCCCTGTATAAAAAAAACCAGGAACAGTTGAATAAGATCACCACATTAACAAGCACGTGCCACTTACATTATACAAACCTTAAAGGCCAAAAGAAGATATCTGAAGAGTCTACATCACCATCCATCAGCCAACAGCCGAGCGATTAGCAGAAAATGGAAGTATATCTCTATCGTCCATACCAAAGGACCCGAAAATAACCTGAAGGAGAAGCATGAAGTTGTTTTGCCCGTTCATTGCAGCTACCTAACAAAGCAGGAGGCACACCTTCTGTCTCCACAACATGATCCTCCTCTTCAATTGCCTCAAATACACTTGCCCTCAGTTCAGCCTAGCAATCAAAATAAATAGTCAAGGGAACACCTAAAGCGCATTCAATAGCCTAAATCGCGCCAACCCTGTGTTCAACTTAGCAAGCAAAATAGAATAGTGAAAGGAATAACAGTAGCACAGAGGAAGACATATAGAATGCAAATGGCATGGAAGAAGACGAAGATCCACAAGCTGGAAAGAAGATCCACACTCATGGACAGTCAATGTATCCACGTTCTGCTGAGTTACTTGAATTCCTGAATTACTATAAGAAAGTCCACAATTCATTCATAAATGTTTCACCTAAAAGTTGAGTTAAAAAGCAACTTGTTCAATAGTCCAAGAAATGCATTTGACATGTTATCGCAATCCTCAATATTTTCGAACTTTAACAGCCACCTCTACAGCAAATTTACTTTAGCTAAGAAGATGTGATTCTCTCCTTTTCGCCCGTCCCAAAGCAGGGGCAGCAGATATTGCGATGGGGCAACTAAATAATTGTAATAAGCAAGACAAGAAGCCAGCTGCTTACAACAAACCCAAAAACTGCAATGAAGTAGCTGAGTAACAAATTAAATTCTCCGGGGCCAATTAAAGGAAAAAAAAAGGCCTTTAGTCAACTGCATCCATTTCCCGATGTTTCTTATGCGACTTTGCCAGAATTTGCATATACGGGCAATTTCCGGTGCTAAAACACAACCAGTCTCTCTCTTCGTGGAGGAAGCGCGAGAAAGATTTGCAACAAAAAGGAGCCACGTCCAAATAGAATGAAATCATAGCGAAGCAATTGAAACTGTACTTCTCCGATGAAAATGCACGAACTTGGTCAAGCCAAAAAAGAAAATCTGTTCAATTTTTTGGGGGGCTAGGTAAAGCTGTTCGATTGCCATAACACCAGATCCAAAGCGACATCGCCCACGCATCCCCCGAGCAAAGAACAAGCTCGAATTCCCCGCATTTCCAATTGCACGCCCAAATCTTCAAACTTTTTTCCGTCGACCGAAAGGGAGAATAGAGAAGCGAGCACAGGGAAACTTACCCGGATCTTCGCCAGGACACCTTTCTTCTCGAGAGTGCGAGTGACTAGGGTTTTGAGGTCCATCATCTCTCTCGTGTAGTCGTCCATGTCTCTCTCCCCTTTCTTCTCGAGCTTGCTCTGTGATCACTGGACAGTGTGTGCGGACTGAAACTGAAGCTTCGCTTCGTTCGTCCGCTCGTAAGCTCTCTCTCCTTTGTCCGATTTCAGAGCGAGAGAGAGGAGCGCTCTGCTGGCTGGTGAGAGGTGAATTGGTGGAGGTAATAATGTGATGCCGTGGTTATTTTATTGTTGGGGGTGGGGTCCACCGGAAGATGAGCTCGCATCTGTGTCGTCCACTTCATCAGGTTGGAAAATACTTTGGATGGACCGGGCTGAGCAAATCCGATCGCCACCCCCGGTCCGTCCGCATTTCGGGTCGTGGATCTTAGCCGTGATCAATTGCTGCTCGGGTTGGATCCGTCTGAGATTGAGGTTGGTGACCTCACTCGGAGTCTCACTTGCGACGAGTGAACAGATTTTCTTTTTGGCTTGACCCTCTGGGTGGGTTTGGTTCAACTTTGAAAATGAGTTTTGGGAAAATGTGTCACGCTCCGACCCTCAGGCACGCGACAATCCTTCCAATCGTCAGGTCAAAGAATGATATTTCAGGCACATCATCAACCCATTTTTTTTTATCTTTCCATTAAGCACATGCGGAAGCGATATAAAATCCCAGACAAGTAATCAAACATGGATAAACAGCAGGAGATACATAAAACATACACACCCATTTTATTTATCTTCATTTAGCCCAATATGAAAACCTATAGATCTACAAACCCATCTCCAAGGCTGTTTCCTATATCTCACAAAAAGATACCAGGCAGGGCTAAGGGTTTATTAACACCACTACACAAAAGCTACCACAAAAGACCTCCACGTCCTCACATTCTCACTAGCCTCCACAATTTAGCAAATCCATATACCACTGGGCCACCTCGGGCTCCTCCTCAGGATCCTCCAACTCAGGGTCAGGATTCTCCACCTCCCCGTCTGGCGTACCAAGATCCAGAAGGTGCCAAGATCGGACGATCGGGGGTTCATTCGAAGGTCCCACAAACCCTCGAATTGGCCCATAGAGAGCGTCCCCGTGACGTATGTGCCAAGCCTTGAAGATAGGCACCACATAGTGGTGCAACCCTTCATCGACCCACACACTAGTCACGTGTTGCTCCCATATCTGATTTGGACCCGGACCCTGGCGACGATTGATATGCACAGACTAGTCGATAGGTATTTCGAACCTGACGTGCCTCGTCACCATACTCAAGGACCTGTAAAAGATGATTAACTACAACAAATGAGATATAAATCTCAATGAGCTAACGCCTAAGTCCGATTAGGACGTTGATTCACCCAAGCGGCCTACTCAAGCAGCACATAACAACACAGGACACGGCCCAACGGTCAATAGGCAATCACATGTAAACTTACCTACTTTAGCCACTCAACATGTATCACACGGCAATTAAACAACAGCGAGTCAAAGTACACAACCAGAACACTCAGCAGTGATTCATGCACAATGCAACACGCAGGTTCCAGTTATTAACGCAAGAGTCGCCCCACTCTCGCCACAATACAGCCTCACTGCTAGTACTCTTCCGGTTGTACCGGATGTTGTCCCACAACGTTCACAGCAAAGGCAACTAATAGCCCCCTCAGGACCCCAAAGGTAAGCATATTAGGATTCCAATTTGGACTTCGGCCCATCACTAGCTGCAATCGGCTTCTGAAACAGTCGTAGTATACCGAACTCCCACCGGTACGAACTGCCAGGCTTCTGAAAGGTCATGGAATTTCAAACTCCAGCCGACATGAACTTATCAAGCAACGAATCCGAGTTATCACGGGTACCGTCTACGTCCCCAGTTACCTTAGGGTGACATTTATCCATCGTGTGACCATACAACAACACAGGCAACCAAGCCAATTCATATCTTCGCATTTAGCCAATGCAAACTCAGTCATGCTCAAAACTCGGCTCACGGCCATTTTCATTTTCAACTCGACCCTCGACCATTTTCGTACTCAAAGCCACAGTTGGTCACACGAACGTTTAAAAATTCATTTAAACATGGTATTTTAAAACAAGTGGGACCATTCGGTAAAATGCGCAATCCACACTCAAGTCAACAACCAATCAATCAATCAGTGATCATACATTCACTATTCATCAGCCGATAAATATCCGTACCCGGACTATTTATCTCTCCAACAGATATAAATCAGTCACATCAATTTACCATAAAGCAGGCAATTACCAATGGTAACTATTTCACCTAACCACAATAATTTCATTTAACCATAGTAACTAATTAATCTAACAATGGTAACTATTTAAATTACAGTAACTATTCAATTACTACGGTGACTAACTAATCTATTTACCGTTACTTAATTAAACTAAACCTAAGTGCAATTAACAGCCTAATCAGGGATTAGGGGTTAACTCACTCGATAAACTGGCGGCGACGATCGGCGGCGATTGGCGGTGAGAAGCGGTTGGCGACAGCGATGGTGGCGACGGCGAAAAACTCCTGCGACGGGTCTACGGACTCGTCTCGATACTCCAGACTCGAATACGACGATGACGGACAACGACGACGAACGAAAAACGGCGAAACAACGGCTGGTTTCGCGGCGAAACGACAACTACAAGCTCAACGGACGGGCGGAAGGCGACGGATATCTCGGCGGAGCTCACAACGGCAATGACGAGGCTGCGGTGGGGCTGTTCAGTGGCTGGACAGCGGCTAAGGGGGCTGAACAGGGGCGGTTTTGAGAGGTAGGGGTGGCGCAATGCTCGGGTGGCCGACGGCGGTGGTCTCACGAGCGGTCAAGCGGCGGCTACGAAGCTTGGAAATGAAGATTGGAGCTTGAAGATGAAGACGAAGATGGAGATGTGGTTCACGTGAGAAAAATGGGAGAGAAATGGGCATGGCGGGTAGCCGGCCATGGGTAGAGAGAGAAGAGAGAGAAAAGGACATTTTGGTAATTTTTGGTTAAAAGTCAAATAGTCAAAAAAGTAAATATCATATTTACCTTGCATTTATGGGGGTGGGTCCCGCGGTCAAATCTGCATTTATGGCGTTTGGCTTATACGTATAATATCCAAGGGAGTTTTGGTCATTTACTAATTTAGGACTGGTTGGGCATTTGGCTCAATTGACTAAAGATATTTCGCTCAGGGTTAGGCTCGAGCGCGAAGAAATACAACGGTAGAATCTACGGCGCGACAAAACTAAACGAACTACAATTATCTACGCTTCAGTCGTTGATCAAAGTCTTCCAGATCGAATAATTCCACGTCCGATAGATGCCACTCAATTTTCAAAGGTCCAATATTATTCATTTAATAAGCCTTGAAATTTCAGGACGTCACAACTCTTTCCCCCTTAGGAAATTTCATCCCCGAAATTAATATATCATACAACTTCAAACAGAAAAGGGTACAAATTCTTCATTGCCTCTTCGCTTTCCATGTTGCACCTTCTGTTCCATGGTGTTGCCAAATCACCTTAACTAAAGGGATTGTCTTGGTCCGCAACACTTGTTCCTTTCGATCATCAATTCTCACCGGACGTTTCATGTACGACACACGCTCGTCCACTTCAATTTCTTCAAAGCTCAAGACGTGAGCTGGATCAGGCTCATACTTTCTCAACATCGATACATGAAAAACGTCATGTACCTGAGTTAGTCGTGGCGGCAATGCAAGACGATATGCTAGATTTCCAATTCGATCTAGAATCTTGAACGGCCCGACATATCTTGGGCTCAACTTTCCTTTCTTGCCAAAGCGAGATGTCCCTCTCATAGGCGACACCTTTAGAAAGAAATGCTCGCCTACTTGAAATTCCAACGATCTACGACGCTTATCTGCATAACTCTTCTGATGGCTCTAGGCTGTCCTGAGTTTTTCTCTAACAACCTTAACAGTGTCCAATGACTCTTGTACTAGCTTAGGACCAGTGATCTTCCTTTCTCCAACCTCGTCCCAACAACTGGCATTCTGCAAGGTTTCCCATACAATGCTTCAAACGATGCCATCTTGATGCTCTGTTGATAACTATTGTTGTAGGTGAACTCGACCAAATGAAGTTGCTCCTCCCATCTACCCTTGAAATCCATCACACATGCTCGCAACATGTCCTCAAGCGTCTGAATCGTCCTTTCAAACTGGCCATCCGTCTGCGGATGATAAGTAGTACTAAACTGCAGCTTTGTTTCTATCGCAGTCTGCAAGTTTTTCCAAAATGTTGCGGTGAACCTAGGATCACAATCCGAAGTGATCGTCACTGGCACTCCATGAAGACGTATGATCAGGCGTACATATAAATCTGCTAACCTTTCCAATGCGAAGTCCTTTCGTACCGCGATGAAGTGAGCAGACTTTGTCAATCTGTCCACTATGACCCAAATCGCATCATTGCCTCGCTGACTCCTAGGCAAACCTATCATGAAATCCATCGTGATGTACTCCCACTTTCATTCTGAAAGCTCAAGCAGTTGCAGCAGTTCTCTAGGCTTACAATGCTGCGCCTTGACATGTTGACACGTCAGACATTTCGCCACATGCTTGGCTATGTCAACCTTCATGCCACTCCACCAATAATACTATCTTAGGTTCTGATACATTTCCTTACCTCTTGGATGAACACTATAATTGCTACGATGTGCTTCCGACAAGATTTCTTCCCTAAGACCTTCATCGTCAGGAACACACGATCGTCCTCGAAACTTCAGAATGCCATTCGCGGCTATCTGAAAGTCAACTTTCCTCTTCTCTGAATCCTCTTAAAGGATCTTTTGAATATTAGGGTCTGTTGACTGTAAGGCCTTAATTCTCGCCTGCACTTCTAGCTCAACCCTTAACGTAGCCATCAAGCTTGACAGACGGCCTACCTCTAGCTTAAACTCCGAATCTCGCACTTCCTCCAGGAGACGCCACTCTTGGATCATCAACTGAGCAATTGCAGACTTCCGACTTAGCGCATTAGCAACCTTGTTAGCTTTCCCCGGATGATACAAGATCTCGCAATCATAATCCTTAAGAAGCTCCATCCAACGATGTTGTCTCATGTTCAACTCTTTCTAAGAGAACAGATACTTGAGACTCTAGTGATCAGTGTAAACTTGAAACTTTTCTCCTACCAAGTAATGCCTCCAAATCTTGAGAGCAAATACGATCGCTGCTAATTCCAAATCATGCGTCGGATAGTTCAACTCATGCGGCCTCAACTGACGAGACGCATACGCAACCACTCTTCCATGTTGCATAAGCATGCAGCCTAATCCTTTGAAAGACGTATCGCTATATATCTCATTGCCTCCAGAACCAAACGGTATTGTCAATACGGGAGCCGTAGTTAGCTTGTGCTTAAGCTCTTGAAAACTATACTCACATTTATCCATCCAAACGAATTTCTCGTCCTTCTTCAACAGTCTTGTCATAGGCAAGGCTAAGGTAGAGAACCTTTCCACAAAGCACTTATAGTAACTTGCCAATCCTAAGAAACTCCGAACCTCTGTCACTAACGTCGGTCTCGGCCAATCCATGATAGCTTCAATCTTAGTTGGATCCACCGATATCCCTTCTCTAGGGATCACATGACCTAGAAAAGCTACTCGAGTCAGCCAAAACTCGCACTTGCTAAACTTGGCAAACAATTAATGTTCGCGAAGAGTCTCCAATACTTTTCTCAAATGACGTTAATGCTCCTCATAGCTTCTCGAGTACACTAAGATATCGTCAATAAACACTATGACGAATCTATCCAAATTTTCCTTAAACACCCTGGTCATTATATCCATGAAAGCAGCTGGAGCATTTGTCAGACCAAACAGCATCATAGTGAACTCGTAATGACCATAGCGCGTCCTAAACGCTGTCTTCAGTACATCCTCCTTCTTTATTCTCAGTTGATGGTATCCTGTCCTTAAGTCAATCTTGGAAACCACTGAAGTTCCTTGAAGTTGATCAAACAGATCGTCTATCATTGGCAATGGATATTTGTTCTTGATTGTTACTTGGTTGAGCTGACGATAATCGATGTACAAACGCAACGATCCATCCTTCTTCCTCACAAATAACACTGACGCTCCCCATGGCGATGCACTAGGACGAATGAACCCTTTGTCCAACAACTCTTGCATCTGTACTTTCAGTTCTTTGAGTTTTGACAACGCCATCCGATACGGTGCCTTTGATATCGGCTCTGTACTATGGGCTAGTTCAACTACGAACTCTATTTCCCTTTCAGGCGGTAATCCTGGCAACTCCTTCGGAAAAACATCAAGAAACTCACTCACTACAGCGATATCTTCCAACTTCAGTTCCTTAGCCGACACATCTACAACATATGCCAAATAACCTTGGCAACCACCTTTCATCAACCGAGTCACTTCCAGCGACGAAACTAAGGGAATCGAGGCTCCCCATCGACTTTCAACAAACTCAAAATTTACCCCATTCAATGGGTTAAACAAAATAGTTTTACTATGATAGTCCATCACTGCCCTTTGCTCAGAAAGCCAATCCATGCCAATAATAATATCAAAATCAAACATGGCTAGTACAATCAAGTCTATCCTTCCCTCATGGCCATCTACAATCAGCTTACAACCAGGACATCCTACTGCAGATATTACACTTTCCTTAAGCGGTGTAGATATCCTAAAAACTGATCCCAACGATTCCACATTCAACCCAGCTAACTTAACATACTGCTCAGTAACAAAGGAGTGGAAAGCTCCAGAATCAAACAATGCATAAGCTACTTGGTTATGCAAGAAGACCGTACCTGAAACGGTCGACGAATCCCCCGCTTCTTCTCGGGTGATAGCAAACACCCTTCCTTGTGCCGGGGGTCAGTTCTGATAGTTCGGCGGGGCGTTCCCTCACATCGGACCTCCTAGTTGTATCGGCATCAGCCTTTCCATATGTTTCTATGGGCAGTCTCTAACTTGGTGGCCCTGCTGATCACATCCAAAGCAAGCACCTGCCCTTCCAAGGCATGGGACTGATCCACAGTTTCGCTTACAAAGATGGCACATACTATTGGGGCGGAACGGTAGCTTTCCGATAGCATTCCTTCGGTTGAGCGGGATGGAGAATATGTTTCCCATCATCGGTCCTTTATCGAATCTGCGGTTATCCCTCGCACTAGGCGCAAATCGCAATCCAGACGCGGCTGCCCTTTCAAATATATCCCTCTCAACACATTGAGCTCTCTCATACAGCTCATTGTAATCCTTCAAGTTTAGTGGTACCAGCATACTCTTAATCTCCGGCTTCAGTCCATCGCGAAACTTCTTGGCCCTATCCACTGGGTCCTCCACCATCCTTGGTGCGTACTTCGATAGCTCAGCGAACTTAGCCTCATATTGGTCCACGGACCAATGGTTCTAGCGTAGACGTAGGAATTCAGCTATCTTATGATCCCGTGCACAATCTAAGAAATATTTCCCATTGAAGGTTTCCACGAAGACATCCTATACCGGGACTATATCTTCGGGAAAAAATCTTCATCGCGTGGCCTTCCACCACGAGTTAGCGTTACCCTGCAGTTGGTACACAGCCAGCGTAACCTTTTCTTCTTCAGAACAACCCAGCAAGGTAAAGATCTTCTCCAGCTCTTCGATCCACGAGGTTGCTATCTCGGGATCTCCTACTTCGAAAAACTTAGGTGGCTTGCGCTTCAGAAGCTGCTCAACCAGTCTGTGAGTCTACGGCCTTCTAACCACGGGTTCAGCTATTGGCTCTTCAAGTGGGACGGTAGCAGCAGCAGCAGCTTCAGCTTGGTTCCTCGTTTGCTGTCCCATCAGGCCTTCCATGTTCTCCAAAGCTTACAAGATCCCATCCCTCTAGGATCTGCATGAACTAATCCTTCTCTAGGTATTTTCGGGTTATCCACCCTACCTACTCTAGGTCTCGCTCGGGCGGTCCTTCCTCTGCGCGCTCTAGGAACGCGATTCTCTTCTACCTCAGGAACAACTGGAGCTACCCTTTCCCTGGGTACTCTCGGAACACGATCCCTTCCCACTTCGGGATCCACCTGAGTTGCCCTACCTTGGGGCGCTCTCCGACTACGGCTGCTCATTCTGCAAGACCGTAACGACTTTTGCTCGCCCAAAGCAACGCGTAATGAGAACTCAGGTCTACTACTATCAAGACAAAGGAATCATACAATAAACACAAGCATCAGGTTTCAATCCGATTAACTATCCCAAACCCCAATGCACCTTACCACACCAGGCCAAAATTAAGCGGATCAGGCTTACCTTGCTCTGATACCAAAATGGGGATGTCACGCCCCGGCCCTCAGATACGTGACAACTCTTCGAATCGTCAAGTCAAAGGATGATATCCCAGGCACATCATCGACCCATTTCTTTTTATCTTTCCATTAAGCACATGCGGAAGCGATATAAAACCCCAGACATGTAATCAAACAGGGATAGACAGTATGCGATACATAAAATATACACACCTATTTTATTAATCTTCATTTAGCCCAACAGGAAAACGTATAGATCTATAAACCTATCTCTAGGGCCGTTTCCTATACCTCATAAAAACAAATACCAGGCATGGCTAAAGGTCTACTACCACCACTACACAAAAGCTACCACAAAAGACCTCTACGTCTTCACGCTCTCACTGGCCTCCACGATTCAGCCAATCCTTATACCACTGGGCCACCTCGGGCTCCTCCTCAGGATCCTCCAGCTCAGGGTCAGGATTCTCCACCTCTCCATCCGGCGTATCAAGATCTAGAGGGTCCCAAAATCGGACGATCAGGGGTTCATTCGAAGGTCCCTCAAACCCTCGAATTGGCCTATAGAGAGTGTCCCCCGTGACGCATGTGCCAGGCCTTGAAGATAGGTGCCACATAGTAGTGCAGCCCTTCATCGACCCACGCAATAGTCACGTATTGCTCCCATATTTGATCTAGACCCGGACCCTGGCCACAATTAATATGCACAGACTGGTCGATACGTACTCCGAACCTGACGTGCCTTGTCATCATACTCAAGGACCTGTAAAAGACGGTTAAATACGACAAGTGAGATATAAATCTCAATGAGCCAACTCCTAAATCCGACTAGGATGTTGATTCACCCAAGCGGCCTACTCAAGCAGCACATAACAACACAGGACACGGCCCAACGGTCAATAGGCAATCACATGCAAACTTACCTACTTTAGCCACTCAACATGTATCACATGGCAATTAAACAACAGCGAGTCAAAGTACACAACCAGAACACTCAACAGTGATTCATGCACAATGCAACACTCGGATTCTAGTTATTAACGCAAGAGTCGCCCCACTCTCGCCACAGTACAGCCTCACTGCTAGCACTCTTCCGGTTGTATCGGGCGTCGTCCCACAACGTTCACGGCGAAGGCAACTAATAGCCCCCTCAGGACCCCAAATGCAAGCATATTAGGATTTCACTTTGGACTTCAGCCTATCACTAGCTGCGACTGGCTTTTGAAATAGTCATGTGTGCCGAACTCCCGTCGGTACGAATTGTCAAGCTTCCAATAAGTCGTGGAATTCCGAACTCTCGCCGGCACGAACTTATCAGGCAACGGATCCGAGTTATCACGGGTACCGTCTATGTCCCTAGTTACCTTAGGGTGACGTTTATCCATCGTGTGACCACACAACAACACAGGCAACCAGGCTAATTCATATCTTTGCATTTAGCCAATGCAAACTCAGTCATGCTCAAAACTTGGCTCACGGCCATTTCATGTTCAACTCGGCCCTCATCCATTTTCGTACTCAAAGCCACAGTTAGTCACACTGGCTTTTAAAAATTCATTTAAATATGGCATTTTAAAATAAATGGGACCATTCAGCAAAATGCGTAATCCATACTCAAGTCAACAACCAGTCAATCAATTAGTGATCATACATTCACTATTCATCAGTTGATAAATATCCGTACCCGGACTATTTATCTCCCCAACAGATATAAATCAGTCACATCAATTTACCATAAAGCAAGCAATTACCCATGGTAACTATTCCACCTAACTACGGTAATTCCATTTAACCATACTAACTAATTAATCTAACCATTGTAACTATTTAAACTACAATAACTATTCAATTACTATGGTGACTAACTAATCTATTTACCGTTACTTAATTAAACTAAACCTCAGTACAATTAACAGCATAATTAGGGATTAGGGGTTAACTCACTCAATAAACTGGCGGCGACGATCGGTGGCGGCGACAACGAAAAAATCCGGCGACAGGTCTACGGACTCTTCTCGACTCTCCAGACTCGAATACGATGACGGCTGCCGCCGACAACGAACGGAAAGCGACGAAACGACAACTACAAGCTCGACGGACGGGCGGAAGGCGACGGATATCTCAGCGGAGCTCATGGCGGCAACGACGAGGCTACGGCGGGGCTGTTCGGTGGCTGGACAGCAGCTAAGGGGGCTGAACAGGGGCGATTTGGGCCGGTGGGGGTGGCGCGATGCTCGATTGGCCGGCGGCGGTGGTCTAGTGGGCGGTCGACCGGCGGCGACAAAGCTTGGAAATGAAGATTGGAGCTTGAGAATGAAGATGAAGATGGAGATGGTGGTTCACGTGAGAAAAATGGGAGAGAAATGGGCATGGGGGGTGGCCGGCCATGGGTAGAGAGAGAGAGAGAGGAGAGAGAAAAGGGCATTTTGGTAATTTTGGATCAAAAGTCAAATAGTCAAAAAAGTAAATATGATATTTACCTTGCATTTATGAGGGTGGGTCTAACGGTCAAATCCGCATTTATGGCGTTCAGCTTATACGTATAATATCCAAGGGCATTTTGGTCATTTACTAATTTAGGACTGGTTGGGCATTTGGCTCAGTCGACTGAAGATATTTCGCTCTGGGTTAGGCTCGAGCGCGAAGAAATACAACAGTAGAATCTACGGCGCGACGAAACTAAACAAACTACAATTATCTACGCTTCAGTCGTTGATCAAAGTCTTCCAGATCGAACAATTCTGCGACCGATAGATGTCACTCAATTTCCAAATGTCCAATATTATTCATTTAAAAAGCCTTGAAATTTTAGGACGTCACAAAATGCAAATGCTGAAAGCTCAATGCTGGTCTGATCTCTACGAGCATTGAGCTTTCAGCATTCCTAATGCCAACTTTCATCTCAAAGCCCCTTGAGAATGGTTGCCAACCACCCTGCATTTTTTCCAAGGGGCTTTGAGGCTCTAATAGGTTTTGGGAAAACTGAATCAAACCCACCCAGAGAGTCAGGGCGAATCAACTCTCCACTTCATCAGTCTATGTAAAGGGAAAATTACTTGCATGAACCGTGCTTAACGACACGATCTGACGTCGGCTTACATTTAAGGTCGCGGATCTTAACCGTGCTCAATTATGGGTTTGAGATTGAGGTTGGTGACCGAACGAGGTCCGAATGAATCCACTCTCCATTTCATCAATTGATGTGAAAGGTAAATACTTACATGGATGATTAACGAGAAAGTTATCCAAAAATAACTTTCAGAAAACATATTTTTCAGATATTCTGATTTTTGGTTTGCAGAAAATAAGCTATTCAAGAAATTTTTTTTCCACCCATGGAAAAAACTGCTTCAGAAGTGAGGAAAATATTTTCCTCTTTTTGAGAAGAGGAAAATATTTTCCCTCATCTTTGCTCGCTCAACTCCTTTACATTCATTTTCTTTTTTATTAATTTAAGAAAATCCTAATTATTTTATTTTTTACTTTTATTTTTTTAATTTTAATTTTTTATTTTCTTCTTAAGAATGAAAATAGAAGAAAAGAAAAAAAGGAAAAATAAAAAATATTAAAATATTGTAAAAAGTTGTCCATGTTTGAGCCGGTCGTGCCAATCTGCGCCGGCCATGCCACGTAGGACGATCGGCGTCCACGTTGATGATTTCCAGCCAAAATTGGCTAGATTGACTCAATTGGCAAAACGTAAAAAGGTTTATGACTCAATTGACAAAATTAAAAGGTTTAGGACTGAATTGATAAAAGTGCAATAAGTTTAGGATTTTTTGGACAATTTTTTCATTAAGCATGTGTACTGTTTGGTACTTTTCTAGTTTTTTTTATTAAGTAGTAAATTATATGCAGAGGACCAAAAGTATCGCCAAGATTGAATTTACTGGTTTGAGGGACATGTTAAACGTATGCACATCACTTTGGTTTATTTTTGTGTTTTACGTGACCATGTTTGCATCCATTGTACTTGTTTAAAAGTGTAGTTTTGAATAGTTTAAGATAATTGCCAATTGATTCCATAATTATCTTTCTTTCGAAAAAAGAAATGTAGTAAATCTTTCGTCCTACTACTTTATGATTTTTTTTTCCTTAGACTAACTCATATATTTAAATATTTTCTCAACTCCCTATATTTAAAACTTTTGTCTCTTTTTTAAGACACTTACGTGACATGTGCGGGCCTTTTTATTAAGGGAAATTTTCAAATAAGAGCCTGAAGTATCATCATCAAATAAGGGTCTGAAGTGGACCTTGTTTTAAAGAAGGGCTTGAAGTGCCCTCATTATTTCAAAAAAGGGTCTGACCACGGGTATTTTCGTAATTTTATATTTTCTGAAATTTTTTCCTTTTTTTTCTTTCATTTTTTCATTTTTTTTTCCCTTCCTTTTCACCGTTGGCCAGTCGCAAGTGATGGCCAGTCATCAGCGAGGGCTAGGCAATTGCCCCTCGCAGTTGCACCCTCGTCGACCATAGGCAAGGTCGACCCTCGCCAGATCCGGGCTAGGGCCTAGGCGAGGTCGCCAGTTGCCGGCGAGCCCTCATTGGCCGCAACAAAGAAAAAAAAAGAAATATGAAAAATGAAAAGAAAAAGGGAAAAAAGGAATATATATATATATATGACGAAAATGCCCTTGGTTTGGCCTTTATTTGAAATAATGAGGGCACTTCAGACCCTTATTTGAGAAAATAATGGCATTTCGACTCCTCATTTAAAAATTTCCCTTTTATTATTCTCTATAAAGAGGGAAAATGATTTTTTTTCTATGACGAGAGTTTGCACCTTGGATTAGGCAAATCCCAAGTCCACGAAATATCTTGCGAACCTCGTGATCAGATGTGAGCATAAGCCTGAGTTTGTATTGTGGGCTTAATCCATGCAAACAAATCAGATCGCTAATTATCGAAACCTATCACATTATTCTCAAACAAGTGTTAGAAGTCCATTTCATGCGTCCTTATCAGCATACCCTATTTATGCGGGAAAATTGTCAAAAAACCTTTCACACTTTTGCCAATTCAGTCCTACACTTTTTAAGTTTACCGATTCAATCCTAAACCTTTTCACCTTTTGCCAATTTAGTCCTATTGGCTGAAAATCGCTGACGTGGACGCCGATCGTCCTACGTGGCACCACCGGTGATAACAGTGGACAAATTTTAATATTTTTTAATATTTTTTAAATTTTTTAAATTTTTTATGATTTTCTTTTTTCTTTTTTTCCTTCTTTTTTCCCTAGGGCATAAGGCGAGGGCCGCCCTCGCCGGATCAGGGGAGGGCCGACCTCGCCCGACGTTGGCGGGGGCGGCTCGCCTGGGCTGCCATCATCGGCGAGGGCTGCCCTCGCCCGATCCGGCGACGGCGGCCCTCGCCTGATGCCCTTGGAAATAAAGAAGGAAAAAAAGAAAATCAGAAAAAAAAAAAACAGAAAAAAGAAAAAAAATAAAAAAAAATTATTAAAATTTATCCATGTCAGCATAGGTGGTGCCATATAAGACAACCTGTGTCCACGTCAACGATTTCTAGCCAATAGGACTGAATCAGCAAAAAGTGAAAAGGTTTAGGATTGAATCAACAAACTTAAAAGGTTTAGGACTGAATTAGCAAAAGTATGAAACGTTTAGGACTTTTTTTGACAATATCCCCCTATTTGTACCTTGTGGATCTTTGCAGTTGTTTTGCTTAACCATGTTTCTTTGCATCACTAGCATATTTTGTATGTTCTCCTCGGCTCCGATTTAATTACTTTGCATTAAATCAGTAAATCTCCCCAAAGTATATTCTGTAAGGCCAAATCACTGAGGGGGCTTCCAAGTGATCGATTCAGCGAGGTATTTAGTTTCAAGCATTGAGGAAAGTAAGTTTTCTGTGCGTTCTAAAACAATAATTTCGTGACTATTTTTAGGTTTATGAGTAATCTATAAATTAGTGTTTAGCGATTCGGAGAAAAGTTAAGACAATCGAATCACTATCACTAATTTCTATTTTATAACAACAGTGCTCGCTAAATTTTATAATTTTCTGCAATTGTGCACTTTGTCTTTTAACTTTGATGTGAAGTTTAAGTTTCTTAGTTACTTTGGTCTCATGACGCTTACTTCTTGTTTACACCTTTCATGACGTTATCGGCTTTTAGGGAAAAACAAAATAACTTTAATGTGTACAAATGGAGGTACAATATAAGTTCTTTTTTATGAAATTAAAAAAAAAACATTTCAAATTGCATTAACCCTAAGTTATCTTTAAAAAGATTATAAAAAAGAGAAAAATGTGCACATGCATAGGCCTGAAATTTGGTGAGTATCTTAAAAAGGGAATCTCGATGTAACTCCCGAATTGAGATAAGATATGGTCAGTTCAAATTAAGATAATCTTGATGTGGAAGGAGGTTTGGATTAAGGGAGATCGGCCCAACATAAGAGGCTCACATATAAAGATAGACTTGTTGAAGTACACTTGTGAGGACGTTAGGCGAAATAAGTCTAACGTTGGAGAGGTGACGTAGAGTGAAGCGGTTAATATTATACAATTGCCCTATAACTTATTGATTTAAATTTAGTGTGAAAGGAGTTTAACTAAATGCATTGATGGGCTCAGACTTGGGGTTCTCTTACTATGGGGTCTCGACAATTTGTTTCGAGAAATATGAATGACTCTGAAAACATTTTCTAAAAAAAAAAACATGTTTAAACATTTTCGTGAATAATGAAAATATTTTTGATTCGCTTATTTTTTTTTTTCGCGAAACAAACGCACCCTTAATATTGGAGCGTCTTCCTACTTTGCATTGTTTAATTTTATTAAGTGGTAATGTTGTTAGACTATCAAGACTCTAGAGTCTTAACGATGTATCGAAAAAGTTTCTATAATTTGAATGCATTTTTTAATTGGCCTACCCCTGTCAAAAAAGAAAAGATCAATATTACCAAAAATCACAAACTGATATACTCATGACAGATTTATCTTGATATAATTTTTGGGTCGCAAAGAACCCCAAACTAGTACACACGTGACACATTTATCTTTTTTTGGCTTCCGTCAAATTTTATTGAGAAATTGTTGAGCTGGATGACATATGGCAAAAGCTGAGTTGACTTGGCAAGGCCAAGTGGAAATCAGGGAGATGAACATATAGATTTTTGCGCATATTTGAGTAGACCTTCTACTAGTGGTGGAATTTGGTTCATAGAACGTAATAGTCGACCCTTTATTCGTCAAAAGCACGGGTTAAAATAGATTCACCCTTCTACTTGCCAGGTCAACTGAGTTATTTTCATGTGTCATCCAGATCAATAATTTCATGGTAAAATCTGACGGAATCTAACGAAGGTAAATGTGTCACGCGTGTACCAGTTTGAAATTTTTTGTGACCCAAAAATTATACCGGGGGTAAATCTGTCACACATATATCAATTTGAGGTTTTTGGTGATCCAAAAATTAGTTTGGAAAAAATTTATGATAGGTGCACCAATTTAGGATTATCCATGATATAACCCAAAAGAAAAAGAAGAGATTTTTAATTTTGTTTTGGAAATAATAAAGTTGAATTATTTCTCTAGAAGAGACGGGTACGGTCAGTAAAATTGGAAAAAAAGTTCACCACGCGGAGAGGAAATAATGGCCTACTAGTCGGCTTCTGGGACGACGCCGAGAAGCTACTACGCAATTTGGTCTTGGATCTCCGCGTTGACCATGTCTCGAGGACGAAAGTGGCCGGGCCCTATAAACACAGAGAAGAGAAGAGAAGAGGGGGTGGGATCGATCAGAGTTAAAGAAGAAACAAATGAACGATGCCATGGCCTTATGTGGTTCTCGTGCCCGTCCTGTTGCATGCGTCTCCACGCGTTGCGACGTGTTTTTGAGCTTTCCAGGAGGCTCCGACGCCGCCCGCGGCTCCTTCTCCAGTCGCCTCCATGCCAGCCTCGCCGACGCCGGGGCCTCTGTATGCGGATCCGACGAAAGCCAGGCAATCGGCTCGTCATCGCTACTTCCCGATACAGCCTTCCGGCGGTCCAAGATCTGCATCCCGATCCTCTCGAAGGACTACTCGTCCAGCAAATGGTGCCTCCGCGGGCTCGTGCAGATGATGGAGGGGAAGAGAAGCGGGCAACAGATGGTGTTGCCCATTTTCGACCGAGTGGAGCCCTCGGACGTTCGATACCTGACAGGGAGTTTCGAAAAAGCCCGGCGTTCCGACATGGAGGGAGTGCAGAGAGCACTTTTCGAAGTGAGCATGTTACATGGATGGAAGGTCACTGACGGGTACCAACCTCATCTCCACCCAAATCTTTTCTATTCTCTTCTTATTCAAACAAACAAAACTGTCCATTTCATTCTTTTCTCCGGTGGTTGTTTCACTTATTTCTCTTCCTTTCATGTCATTCCGTCTTGATCCCATACCCTAATTCGCCATCCTCTTCACGGATTGTGGTGTTTCACAGGCGCGGAGAAGAACTAGCGAAGACAGTGGTCCAAACGGTTCTGAGACGCTTACAGCCAGACTTTCATAGGGTTTTCCACATTGCTCGGTACAACGTATTCTTGAACTTTAGAGGCGCCGACACTCGCCGGGGCTTCGCTTACGACCTCTACACCAGCCTCGTGGGCGCTGGGGTTTCTGTTTTCAAAGACGACACCGACCTTCAGATTGGTGAGGAGTTCGGCTCACAGCTTATCAGCGCGATCCAACGATCTCCCATTTACATATCGATCATCCCCCATCGTTATGCTTCCAGCAAGTGGTGCCTTCACGAGCTCGTGAGAATGATGGAGTGCAGGAAGAGCATGGGACACATAGTCTTCCCCATTTTCTACAAAGTGGAACCCCACCAAGTGCGAAACCTAAGAGGCGATTTCAGGGATGCCTTCCGTATACGCGAGGCTTGTTTTTGCGGCATGGATGCCACTAGGGAAGCCAAGGAAGCGCTCGTTTCTGTTGGTGACCTACTCGGGTGGCAGCTGGATGATGACTGGTACAAAAACTCACTTCAACCTATGCCTTGTTTACTGTCTTCTCTCGCAAGATCTTCTCGCGACAACCGAAACAGAGTCGTCGTTTTACCTATTTAAAACATCCTCATTTCTTGTGTTCTTTGACAGGCATGATGGAGAAGTGATCAGAAAAGTTGTTCAAGGAACGCTGAGCCGGTTGCGGGATCACTTCGGACTAGAAGTAGCCGAGCACTTGGTTGGTTGTTAGAATTGATGATCGTCGGAAGCGGATTGGAATATGAGATGCTGAAGATTCACAAGGCCTGCACATGGATGCTCATCTCAGCAGTAGTTAATGGTGGAAGGATAGTGGAAAAAAAAGGACTCTTTAAAAGGAGAATGTACAAGTCCAGATGTTCTAATGGTGGTGAGTCCTTCAGCAGTTCAACTAGCGGCAAAAATCTTCAAGTGACATCGCCTGATGGGGTCAAGTTTAGAGGATCTGTAAATGCTTAGAGACGGTGCTCGTATTGATCCGAATGTATGAGTAAACATATATGAATATTTTAGTATTTTGTGTTCTATTGACCGCAAATCTTCTCGCGGAGATTAAGGCTCCGTGATGTTCTGAAAATATTTTCCTAAAAATGATCGTTTTATCTTTTAAAATAATTAGTTAATTGAAAATATTTTCGTTATCAACAACAATTTATATCTAAATATTCTCATGAACGATGAATTTTTTTTTAGTTCATTCATCTTTTTTATCAATATAAGTGATCATCAATTTTAGAAAAATAATTTTTCAAATCACTCATTTTCTTCGTTTTCTTCTAAACAAACAGAGCCTAATTGATCGTTGATGATTGCAGGTTCATAGTAAGAATCAGAAAACTTAAAGTAGTTTTCCTCGTACCACCAACCTGGCAATGCCTCAATATTATGCTTGCCTTATTTGTAGCTGTTCCGAATTTTGGAAGCTGCTATCTGCATTGATGCTGTTTTATGGAAATTGTCATTATTCTGCTTTATCTCATTTTCACAGGGAAGACTGGAGGACTCTAGATTTTAAAGGGCTTAGTCATCTGATTCCCAATTTGTCAAAGCATTTAAATAGCAATTCTGGAAACGGGTTCGACCATCTATCCGGTCACTAGAAATGAAAGACTCGTTCGTGGGATTTTAGGCGCGCACGGCAACACTTCTACTTTAAAAATCAACTTTGACGAAAAATTAATTTTTCTACTTTTGCTTTTGAGCAGAAATTGATTTTTCTTCTCTTTAGAAGTAAATTTTTTTTACTTCTTCAAGTAGCTCTAAAACTATTTCTGGAGCAAAAAAAATGCTCCAGAAGTTAAAAAAAAAGTTGCATGACCAAACGAATTTCTGCTCCAGCAACACTTCTGGAGCAGAAATTCTACTCCATAAATATTGTCACGCGAGCCCTCAGCTTCCAAGAATTTCACCCCTATGAGATTTAGAAAGAGAGATGCTAGGATCAGGTTTAGTTTCCAACTTTGGGAAAGGCAAGCACTGGGCTAATCACATTGACTTGAATAATGAAATTAAGTGCAAGCTGCCCATAAATTAAGCTAATACAATGACCACTTCAACCTTCAGCTTTTATCGACCAAAAAAAAAAACCTTCAGCTTTTCAAAAAAAAAAATTCCTTGAAAAACCTATGCATACATTTAAAATACACTAGGACCATACAAGGACAAAATTGTAATCTATTGTGAGATTGTGTGGTACCACAACCAACTGTTCTAAAACCTTAAACTGTGAGATGAAGGTGTGATTCAATAATTAATTAATCTATCACTCTCCCTTATGCTTAGTCTGGTCTTTTTGTCTAGTACTAGGCTTGGAAATATTTCATTGGGGAGGCAAATAGGCACCTGGAAAGGACCTCCTGTTCTAATACCATGTTAGATTTTGTGGCACCACAACCAACTGTTCTAAAAGGTTAAACTGTTAGATGAAGGTGTGGTTCAATATTCAATTAATCTAACGTACGATAAACAAGATATTGGCAAGTAATCGACAAATATATCATTTTCTTAATTTAAAGTTCGAAATAATTGCCAAGTATCTCGTCAATTGCTCAACTTTACCTTTACAAAAATCAAAATTTCATTAAAAGAGTAAATCAAAATCTTCACATGTTATTTGGTTCAGTAATTTGTTTGTCCACTATTTATCTTCACAGGCGATGGGCGTGCACTCTTTTTCTAATTTTTCTTAACTAACTAATTAGTTGGCTTGCAACAAAAACCTACTTAACGCAATATACAAATTAAGCGCACCGTATCGTATTCTAGTTAAGACTTAAGTCCGGTGCCATGTTTACTGGTGATTGCCTCCAGTCGTGTGGACAGCGGATATATTTCGAAAGCATCATCGAGCGGACTTGGTTCAGGTAAGCCTTACATGCATGAATGCTCAAATCCTTTGCATCTAAAGGCTCACTTAATCCCACGGTTTGTGGAAATTAGGCTCACGCTTATCGGGTTTAACTTATAAATTTTCTTGTTTTGTAGTCCGTTTGTATAGGATCCTAAAGGGTGAATCCTGGATAAAAAATTTCGAAGGAAAACAACCGATAGATCTCAATCGGATTTTTTTTTCTTTCGTCAATTATGCTTAATCACTTACTTTATAAATAATTTTAACTTGGATATTTTGAAGGGTGATATATTTCCATGCGGAAAAATTGTCCAAAAAGTCCTAAACCTATTGCAGTTTTGCCAATTCAGTTCTAAACCTTTTTATTTTGCCAATTGAGTCCTAAACCTTTTCTCGTTTTGCCAATTGAGTCCATCCGCCCAATTTTGGCAGGAAACCGCTGATGCGGACAGCGGCCGTCCTATGTGACACCACCGATACTGATGTGGACTAGATTTAATAATATTTTACCATTTTTGTTTTCATTTTTGTTTTTTGTTTTTTTCCTTTTTTCCTTTTCGTCTATTTTCGTCTACTTTTTTTCTTCTTTTTTTTTTTTGTTATTTTTTTCTTCCCTTCTTCCCTCCGCCGGCCATCGACGAGCCTAGAGATGGCCGGCGGCCTCAGGCGAGGGCGGCCGACACCCACCCAAGCGAGGGCAGCCCTTTGCCACCTAAGGCCAGCGGAGGGAAGAAGGGAAGAAAAAAAGAAAAAGAAAACAAAGTAAAGGAAAACATAACAAAAAGAAATATAAACTATTATTTATCTTTGTCCACGTCAGCGCCGGTGGTGCCACGTAGGACGGCCATCGTCCATGTCAGCAATTTCCGGCTAAATGGACTCAATTGGCCAAACGTGAAAATGTTTAGGACTCAGTTGACAAAATTAAAATATTTAGGACTGAATTGGCAAAACTGCAATAGGTTTATGATTTTTTGGACGATTGTCCAATTTCCACAATGTAGATTATTTCACACCATTTCCACATCATTAAGTTTTTACATGGTAATGTTTTTGGACTATAAAAACTATAGACGGTAAACAAATTTTAGGTCCCCACAAACAAACAAAAAGAAAAACCTAATTTGAGGTATTAAACAAATGTACGAAATGAAAAGTTCCATGATTGAAATGCATTATCAAGTTTCACGCTACCACCTTCAAATAGAAAACGAAGAGATTTTTAATTTTATTTCGGTCTAGAAGTGACCAGGATGAAGCGAATAGAGAGTACGGTCAATAATCGGGGAGAAGTCCACCACGCGGAGAGGAAAATGAAGGCTACTAATGAGATTCTGACCGACGCCGATAATTCACCATGCAATTTGGTCTTGGATCTCCGCGTTGACGAGGTCTCCAGGACGAAAGTGGCCTGGCCCTACAAAGACAGAGAAGCGAAGAGAAGAGGGGGCAGAATCGATCAGAGTTGAGAAAGAAACCAATGGACGATGCTCTCGCTTTATGTGTTTCTCGTGCAGGTCCTGTTGCATGCGGCTCGACGCTTTACGACGTGTTTTTGAGCTTTCCAGGAGGCTCTGACGCCGCTCCTGAGTCCTTCCCCAGCCGCCTCCTTGCTGGCCTCGTCGCCTCCGGGGTCTCTGTATGCGGACCCGACGAAAGCCAGGCAATTAGCTCGTCATCGCTTCTTCCGGATGAGGCCTTCCGGCGGTCCAAGATCTGCATCCCGATCCTCTCGAAGGACTACCCATCTAGCGAATGGTGCCTCCACGAGCTCGTGCAGATGATGGAGGGGAAGAGAAGCGCACGACAGATGGTGTTGCCCATTTTCGACCGAGTGGAGGCCTCGCACGTGCGATACTTGACCGGAAGTTTTGAAAAGGCCCGCCGTTCCGACATGGAGGGAGTGCAGGGGGAACTTTTCGAAGTGAGCATGTTACATGGATGGAAGGTCACTGACGGGTACCAACCTCATCTCCACCCAAAATCTTTTCTACTCTCTTTCCTCAATAATATTTTTAGACGAATTGTTCGGTTTGTCTTATAACAGATAACATTACAATCTAATCCCTTTAGTCCTTCATCCTCGTTTCGATTATAACCATTGACTCTTGTCAATTCATTCTTCTTATTCAAATAAATGTAAGTGTCCATCTATTCTTTTCTCCGGTGTTTGTTTCATTCCATCCTAATTTGCCATCCTCTTCACGGATTGCGATGTTTGGCAGACGCGAAGAAGAACTAGTGAAGACAGTGGTTCAAACGGTTCGGAGATGCTTACAGCCAGATTTACAGAAAGTTTCACGGGTTGCCCGGTACAACGTATTCTTGAACTTTAGAGGCGCCGATACTCGCCACACCATGGCTTATGAGCTCTATACCCAACTTGTGGACGCCGGAGTTTCTGTTTTCAAAGATGACACCGACCTTTCCATTGGTGAGGAGTTTGGCTCACAGCTTGTCAGCGCGATCACACTGTCTACGATCTACGTTACGATCATTTCTCCAAATTACGGTTCCAGCAAGTGGTGCCTGCATGAACTCGCAAAAATGATGGAGTGCAAGGAAAGCATGGGACACACAATCTTGTCCGTTCTCTCCGGTAGGACTTCCATTGAACTGGGACGTCAAGAGGCAAATTCCTTGGATGCCTTGTATACCCGTGAGAAGGGTTCTCATGCCATTATGGAAGGCCCGCGGGTGGTCGCAGAGGCTGTAAGAATGGCTGGGCATCACCATCGGGGGGGCAGGTACAAACTCACGCCTTGTTTCCTTCCTTGCACAAGATCTTCGCACGACAACCAATATAGAGTCGTCGTTGTACATCCTTACACATCCTTGTTTCTTGTGTTGTTCGACAGGGCTGATCCAACATTCGTGAGAGGTATTGTTCAGCATGTTTTGGTAGAGTTGCGGGATCACTTTCAACTCGATGTACCCGAGCATTTGGTTAGAATTTATGATCGTGAGAGGCGGATGAGATTAGAATCGAGCAATCGGCCCAGTTCAACGTGACAACCAAACCGATCGACCCTTACCGGACTGATTTAAGGCTGGTACAAAGTCGACCAAAAAACATTTGGCTCGACCAAAACACTCAAAACCACACCCCACACTCAAAAAATGCTACGTAGTCAGATGTTCTCACGATCACCACACCCCACACTCAAAAAGAGATGGTACAAAGTCAGATGTTCTCACGATCTGTAAATGTGGGGTGTGGCTTTGAGTTTTTAGGTCGAGCCAAATGTTGGAGAGTTGGTTTCCCGGAGAGTGCACTCGTATTGTATGAAGACTGATAATAGCAACCAGCAAGTAGTTTATAAATTTTTGTTAATCAATTCAGTGTAGGGCTAATTCCCTAAAAAAACATCAACTTTAGGTCTAATGATGATTCTAGCCCGAACTTTTTTTTGTCTCATAAAAAAGCATCAACTTTAGGTCCAATGACGATTCTGGCCCGAATTTTTTTTTATCCCATGAAGAAGCATCAACTTTAACTCGAGTCCCAAAATTGGCCCTCCGTAATTTGGAACCATTAGTTGTCCAACGTGGCAATTCCACATCATGAATAAATCCACGTGGCTTGTTGATGTGGATTTAAGGCACTATTCATCGTCTTCTTGGCACGAAATTTGAAGTTGTTTATCTGCTTCATCTCGGGCACAGCTTGAAGGATGACAGTTAACCTATTCATCGTCTCCTTCACCTCACCCGCAAGCATCAGCTATCTCACTGGAATCCGAAACTGTGTATTACCACCCATGGAGAGACACCATGGACGAGATCCGCCAAGCTCACGACTAGATCCTTCTTTTTTTAATAAGCCCAGCCCCACCCCCCTCCTCGAAGCGGATGAACAACTTCGGATTCCGTGCCAAGAAGACGATGAATAGTGTCTTAAATCCACGCCAACAAGTCACGTGGATTTATTGATGACATGGAATTGCCACGTTGGACAACTAATGGTTCCAAATTAACGGCGGCCGGATTTGGGACTTTAGTTAAAGTTAGTGATTTTTCATGGGATGAAAAAAAGTTCGGGCTAGAATCGTCATTGGACCTAAAGTTGGTGCTTTTTTATAAGACAAAAAAATTTTGGGCCAAAATTGTCATTAGACCTAAAGTTGGTGCTTTTTTAGGGAATTAACCCATTCAGTGTATGATAAGTTGATCTCAAGTGATATTGAAGTTCTTATGTATTTTGTGTAAGCTGCAGTTATTAACCTTAAACAGCGACCCAAGATTATCACGTTTAGATATGCGAATCACAGTTACAAAGTAGAGGAATTTACACACCTTGTTTCGAATCCATCGTTCTTGATGCGGAATTGCGATGAACCGATGTTCAAGAGCTTCTCCTATATACCCCCCATTTATCACTAGCTTCAATGAGACTAATTCTCACTATTGCGTTCTTCGACGGCTCCTTAAGTGAGGATATTTGTGCATTAGGATTAGAAGAGAGACTTGATCTCTATTTATAGAGTTTGTAACCTAACCCCCTCATTATGGATAAGGTTTAACTCAGCCCACACTATCCAATTTCATATTAGACTAATTAGTAAACTGTATATTTTTTCTTTATTAGACCAATTAATAATTACAATAATAATTAATAAATCCCATAAATAATATATTCTTACATTCTCCCACTTGGGCTATATTAATTAAAATTGTGTTGTATATGCGCATCTTTATATTGATCTAGAGATAATTCTTAATAGTCAATTCGATCCCATAAAGTCTCAAACACTGAATCATGGCAGTAACTGCATTAAAAGACACAAAGCCATCCATGGTTGCAAGTGCTCTTAACTTCACTGATACGGATTTAATATGGTAGTGTGGCAAACGGATAACACCTCAAACAAAAGAGAAACTTTATGTGTTATCCTCTTTGTCAGTTACCATTCTCTCACTTTACGTGTCACGCAACCTGAAGTGTCACTAGAGAATATCCTTATGGTTCTAACGAACCCACATATGTCTTACTTTTATAATTAACTATACTTTATGTGTAACAAGACAAATGTTTATGGCCCAAAAATAAATGCCATAGCCATCACTCAAGGTTTACACAATGCCTTGAGATTTTCCTTAGATATGTGTTGTATATGTAAACAAATCATAAACACTTTATTAAATGCAAAAGAGTCAATATATATCAAAACTGTTACTAAATGTAACAGAACACAGATGTAAATTTTATTAGAGCAAAAACTAAAACAGCTCCCACTAAACAACAACATCCCATGAAGCTACTTAGACCTGCAATTGACATGTCGTAATAGAATCCCATGATACTTTTAAGCCCATAACATGTCGATCAAATATGCAAGGGCAAAGACCTTTAGTTAGTAGGTCTGCAGCCATATCATCTGTGAAAATATATTCTACTGTAGTGTTACCATTCTCATCAAAAACTTTACCGCCAGATACTCAGACCCCTTGAGACCTCTGTTGTTGTTAATGAACAATACTGCAGAGTTATTTTCATAATATAACTATACGAGTCAATCCATAAAATTAAATATGGTCAACTCCTTAATGAGATTCTGGAGCAAATAGCTTGAGTAGCATCCAAAAATCATGTTACAAACTCCGCTTGCTTGATAGAGGATGATATAGATTTCTATTCTCGCTTTTCTATAATACTGCACTTCCCTTTAACATATAAATATATCTAGTTGTCAACTTCACGTTACCCTGACAGTTAGCAAAGTCTGAATCCGAATACCCTACTAGCTACAGGTTCTAAACATATATGTAAATCAGCATACAGTCTATTATCCCCTTTTTAAGTATCTCAAAAGTTTCTTAGCAGAAACCCAGTGATCATATCCTTGGTTTAACCGATATGTGCTTAGAAGTCTCGTTGTAAAAGAAACATCTACTCTAGTGCAAACTTGAGCATACATGATGCTTTCAAGTGTGCCAATAGATGGTACATTCTTTATTTGAATTTTCTCAATATCTGTTTGAGGACATTGTAATAGGTTCAATTTATTACCCTTAATGAGAGGACCAATTCATGACTAGCAACACTCTATATTGAATCTTTCCAGAATATGATCAACACATATCCTTTGAGATAAATCCAATACACGGCAAGAACGATCCTTATGGATCTCAATGCCTAAGACAAAATACTCCTCACCAAGGTCAATCATGTCAAAATGCTTTGACAACATCCGCTTTGTCTCATGCAGTAATTCAGGAAAACTACTCTCAAGCAAGATATCGTCTACATAAAATACGAGGAAAATAAATTTCCTCCCACTGACCTTGCGGTATATACACTGATTTACTTTGTTCTTGACATAACCGAATAAAAGCTTACTTGAGCCCATAGATAGACTTTTTAGTATAGAATCCCCATGAATATGATCAACCCTTATTCCATGGTATTTACACGAATCATTTGCTGCAAAACCTTCGGGTTACATAATACAAACTTCCTTATCAAGATCTCCATTCAAAAAAGAAGTTTTAACATCCATATGGTAAAGCTCCTTATCAGAATGAGCTATTAATGCCATAATCACTTTGAAAGAATCTTTAGGAGAGATTGAAGGAAAAATTGATTTAGAGTCTATTCCTTCTCTATGAGTGAAAACTTTGACTACCAGTTTGGCTTTACACTTCTCAATCTTTCATTTGGAGTCCCTTTTAGTCTTATATACCCACTTTCAGTCGATGAGCTTGTGACCTTTAGGCACTTCAACAAGTTTTCAAACACCATTATGTTTCATAGACTGAATCTCGTCTTTCAAAGCATCTAACCACAGATTTGGTTGAGGACAAGAAATAACATTTGTATAAGTTACTGGATTAACTACATTACCAATATCATAGTCATGCTCTCCCACATAGACTATACAATGTGGTGGTATAGCTGATCGTCTCTGCCTGATAGATCTAGTAAGTGGAGCCACTTCAACCTTATCATGCGCTTGTGGGGTTGAATGAACTTTATTAGGAACTGTCACAATAACAGGATCCTGAACCCCAGCTTAGTCTGTGATTTAGGAAGCTCCATGATCATCTATATAGGCAGAAAAACGACATATTAGTCCCCACCGTACCATTATCCTAAATAGTCTATGAGCAGTTACCCTATTCGAACGCATCAAAATTCCAGCAACTTTGTTATATGTAATTCCACAATTCTCGTACCTCCGTTGGGATTACAAATACGATACCCATTCGAATAATTTGATTAAGATATGAAGTTAATCAAGTGGTTCTGGTGTTCAACTTATTTAATGTTGGATTATATAACTTCACCTTTGCAGGACAACCCCAAACCTTAATATGGTTCAAACTAGATTTACATCCAGCCCATAACTCAAAAGAAGTCAGTGGAACAGCTTTGGTAGAAACGCAATTCACAACGTAAAGGGCCGCTTTGAAAGCTTCACCTCACAAATAACCAGGCAAGTCGATTTCATTAACCATACTCCTCATAATATCCATAAGGGTGCGATTGCACCTTTTGGCCACACCATTTTGTTTCAAGACTCCTAAGAATAGTAAACTGAGTTGCTATCCCAGAACCCTCTTAAGTATTTGGCAAATGGCCTTTTAAACTATCCATCATTGCCATGCTTGCCAAAATACTCATCACCTCTATCATATTTGACAATTTTTATGACTTTTCCCAACTGTTTCTTGATTCTAGTCCGAAAAATATTGAACTTGTCAAGAAAATTAGATTTTTCCTTAATCAAGTATAGATAACCATATGGGGAATAATCATCAATTAAATTTGATGAAATAAAAATTTCTACACAATGTTGCCTTATAGGGTCCACTTATATCAGTGTGAATGACCTTCAACAGGTCAGAACTACGGACTGCAGTTTCTTCTTTATCTTAGTCATCTTACCTCTACAGAGTCTTTCCACTCTTTCCTTAGAAATGTGACCAACAAGTTTATGCCACAAATGCATAAGACTGATCTTTAGGTAGAGGTCTTTTGGAAATAACTTTTACAGCTGTATAAGCGATGTATATATCATTGAAAATTAAACATAATATGTACAATCTATTGGACATATAGCAGCACTCAATCTTATTTGAATCAAAGAATATAGAAATATCATTGTTCCTTATTTCAAAAGAGTAGCTACACAAATCCATACTTTATAGGGAAACTAAGTCACGTCTTAAGGAAAGTACATAAAATGTGTTTCTTAATGTTAAATTAAAATGGGAATATGACATTCCCACGAACTCAATGTCAACTTTATTGTTGTTTCCTACAGTGAGCTTAATTTATCTTGATTTGGTATTCTTTAGTTCATGAATCCCTATATGGTAAACATAACACGATCTATTGCATTGCTATCTAGCCACCACAAAAAGATGGGGCTTTTGATAAATTAGATTCACAAATCAATACCAAAGAATCATTACCTTTAGGCTCACGCTTGAACAACCAAGTTTTAAATTTATTGCAGTCTTTCTTTACGTGACCGTTCTTCTTACAAAAGAAGTAGCGATCAGCATCCTTCTTACAAAAGGAAGCTTTCTTTGCACCCAAAATATCAGAATGATCAGTGGTTTCATGAGTTCCTTTATGAGCATGATTTCTAAACCTCTTAATATGCAATTCTACCATCTTTAAGATGTAATCTCTAAACCTACCAGAACCATCATACCTAATGTTCAAGAGTCCTTGCAGATGTGTCCCACTATCATCATTAGACAAGACACAGTTCCTAACCTCCAAGGCTTCCATCATTTATGTAACAGTACAGTCAACTGGCAAAACACTTTTCAAGTGTTCTTTAATGAATTGCTTCATAGCTAACAAGCAAAGCCGATTGCTCTTTACCCAAGCATCACATTGTGCTTTCCAAGGGTACTCACTAATGACAGTGAGATCTAGGGCTTATAATTAATAAGAGCAATATGAATATTTGCCAATTGTATAGCAAATAAAAAATCATCATCCAATTTCTTAAAGTTTGAACCAGTATAAACCTCAATCCTAATAGAGTTACCGTTCACAGAAAAAGTGACTGAAAAATAATCAATATATACAATTAGCATAATGTGAAAATTTACCTCAAGAGTTATATGCATCGTCACATAATCACCTTTGGGTGGAATATATGACATGCAATTGTATACACTTTACATTATATCGGCCATGAGAATTTATGTTTTAATCTTCGTTAATTCACCACCTTTGGGTGTATGAAATCACTTAGATCGATAATTCTCAACCATATGCTATACATCTATCCCTCCATACAACAATACACAATCACCTCCTTTGAGAGTAGAACTACGCATTAGAACACGAGACATCCCATCATAATATTAGAACAAAATTTTTCTCAAACCCAATAAAGTGTGCCACTTTAGCGGTCACAACCAAATTGTATTTTCGAAACTGAGATATAAACTTTATATTTCACATTTACCGTATACATGTAATTTCAGACTTAAAATTAGGGGCAATTATTCACAAAAAATTACATGACGTGCTAATTTACATTGATCCAATCAACAATACATGTTAATCAATGTACATGTAATTTATAAATAATACTCTACACAATCTGTATGTAGTCACTTAAATGTGAGCTTGTACCTGTATCTCAAAAATCATAGAGAAATACATAGAAAAATACAAAAAAAAGCCCAAACAATGCACGCATTGTGGGTTCCGTACGTATTTTTCATCCATAAAAATATCAAACATGTAAAATAAATATACCACATGGTAGAGCATAAGCATACGAGCACGCCGGTACTTGGAACACCTCAATTGGATCTTTCACGTGCGCTTTATAGTCTCTGTGCATGGTCCTCACGCGTTAACACGTGCGCTGCACGTGTTCGTGTCTCAACCGATCTTAGCCAGTCTGACCATTACCCCTGAGCCGACCAACCGAACAGGGTCCAGCGATCCGGTTGAATCGATCAACAACCGGTCCAACTGGAAAGTCCGAGTCATACGGTCAACGGGTCGGGTCGGGTCTGACCCAGACTGAGATGACGTCAGCGCACAAGTGCAGGGTCGAGACTGGCGCGTGGTAACCTGTAGGGCATGTGGCACAGCATGCGGCGGCGATCTTTACATGGTTTTGCTCGTCTCAACGAGTACATTCCGAATATGTGATCAAATTTCACTTTTACAGAAAATAAATTTTCAAAAAATACCCAAAACGTGATTTGAGATCTAAAATGTGTAGGATCTGATATCACATGTAATCAATGATCATTAACCTTAAACAGCGACCTAAAATCATCACGTTTAGATATGTGAATCACAATTAAAAAGTAGAGAAATTTTCGCACCTAGTTTCGGATCTATCGTTCTTGATGCGGAATTGCGACGAACTGATGCTCAAGAGATTCTCCTATATAACCCCAATTTATCACTGGCTTCAATGAGAATGTCCCTCACTATTGTGTTCTCTAACGGCTCCTCAAGTGAGGATATTTGTGCATTAGGGTTAAAGGAGGAACTTAAGCTCTATTTATAGAGTTTGTAACCTAACCCCCTCATTATGGATAAGGTTTAACTCGGCCAATGCTATCTAGTTTCATATTAGACTAATTAGGAAACTGTAAATCTTTTCTCTATTAGACCAATTAATAATTATAGAGAGAAAAAAAGGGGCCCTATACCATACATCCTGCTGCCTCGGGACGACTGTACTTTCGTTCGAAGGTTCAATCCTACCTTCAATCGTACAAGACTAGCAATAGTCTCTATCACCCATAGGCGAATTAGATAGAATGAGTGGGTAGCTAAGGGTTAGGCTCTCCTCTAACCTACAGCTTGCTTGCTTTCTTGTCTTGTGAAAAGTGCTCTTGCTCTGTCTCTCGTTCGTCTTCTTCCTTGCTCCATAAGTTTTTTATTAAAAAAAAAAAACAAGCCAAGGAAAATGACTCATGGTAAAGACAAATAGACTTTGACCAGACGTGCTCGGAATCTTTTTTTTTCTTCTTTTTAGTCTGCTCGAAAGGAAAGCCAGTCACTCAAGTTAGTCTGGTTTGAGGACCCAGAAAAGGGGAAGGACATTGCACACCCAACAAATAATTAATAAAGCCCATAAACAATATATTCTTACATTTTGTTTTGCATATCTTCTTGCAGAGATTAACTCTATACTAAAAGTTGCACGATCTTCCAAAAACATCATAGAACTAAAGTAGTTTTCTTCATACCAATCTGGCAATGCCTCAATATTATGCTTAGCTACCTACATTGATGTTGTTTATGGAAATTGTGATTGGTGCTTATCTAATTTTCAATTAAGGAAGTGTTGAAAATTGGTGACGCAGCGAAAGCGGATAGTCACCTTGCAATTAAATCGGGAGTTATAGAAATCAACAGAGAAATAAAATGAGGAACGATAAAAGGACATAAGAAATTTACGTGGTTCGGTCCAATGTCGAAACATTTGTCCACGGGGAGAGTTAGTAAATAATCCACTAATAAATCGAAGAATTACATGATTACAATCGCTTAGGCATTTGAGTGTTTCCCAATCCTAAATTATACCCAATACCTATAGTGTTTATCAACTCAACTCGATGGACTCGACTCTACGAACAAATCTCTAGAGCCCCTCTCTTTCTTCTGCTGAGCTTTTACTTCTCGCTTTTTTTCTTTAGGTCCTCTGTGGTACTCCTTGTATAGGAGAAAGGATGGAGAAGCAAGACGATGTAAACTCCTTAAATGACAGAGAAGGCACCCATAAGACAAGCCCACAATTAGTATCGACGTTGACCAAATGAACGGGCATGCATGCGCATGATGCGCATGCATTTATACACCATTAACAATTATATTTCCTAAATTTACTCCTACACTTAAGGTAAATAAAACCAAAATATTGAATAAGACAACTCATGGGATAAGTATGTCATCGTGGCATATGATACACGCTAAGATCACGCTAAGACTCCCCCTCAAGTTGGCGTGTGTAGGTTACAAACACCCAAATTGGAAAGTAACCGCATGTACTGATCTCAGCCTAGTGGTTTGGTAAACACGTCAGCTAATTGTGACTCTTTACCAATTTTCAATGGAGCAATGAGGTCAGCTTATATTTTCACAAAGGAGATGACAATCTATTTCAATGTGTTTTGTTTGCTCATGAAAAACTTGGTTGATAGCAATGTGGAGGGCAGCCTGGTTATCACAGTGTAAGGAAACTGGGGCTTGGAGAGGTATGCCAATGTCTCGTAAGAGGTATGATAACCACGTAATTTCGCATGTAGTTACTACCATTGTACGAGATTACGCTTCAGCAGAAGAGCATGAAACTGTGCTTTGTTTCTTAGTTTTCCAAGAAATGCCGCTATTTAGGGTTTAAGGTTTAGGGTTTAGGGAAATATCCTGTTATTGAACGACAAATCATGGGGCAACTAGCCCAATCTGAGTCAAAATAAGCTATGAGTTAGAGTTCATTTTAGCTGGGTAAAAGAGCCATTGGCCTATAGTAGCCTTCAGATATCGTAGGAGACGGTGTGCTGCATCCAAATGTGGTTGGTTTGGTGCATGCATAAATTGACTCAGAATGTTGACGATATGAGCAATGTTTGGTCTAGTAACACTCAAATAAATGAATCGAACAATCAAGCATCGATAGAGAGACGGATCATCCAATAGAGTGCATGTATCAATGCTCAATTTTATATTTTGTTCCATGGAGTATCAACTAGTTGGGCTCCACTAAAACCACAATCTTCTAGAATATCCAGGATATATTTTCACTGGCATAAATAAAGACCATAGCGGGATCGAGCCACCTCAATGCCCAAAACATATTTTAGAGGCCCGAGATCCTTTGTGGAACTGATTGTGCAATATAGTCTTCACTGAAACAATCAAAGAAGCATTAGTGCTAGTAATGACTAGGTTATCGACATATAGTATCACAAAAAAAGAGTGACTACCATTGTGTAAGATGGAACGATCCGCCTGAGAATGTGTGAAATTGAAGTCAGATAAAGCAGTATAAAACTTAGAATACCATTGACGGGATGCTTATTTCAAGCCATTTAGAAATTTATGAAGTCGGCATACAAGATTCTCCCCCTTACGCTGAAAATCACATGGAGGTTTCATATAGACTTATTGATCCAAGTTACCATGTAAGAAGGCGTTGTTAGCGTCCATTTGTTCAAGAGGCCATCCATTAGCTATGGTGATGGCCAAGAGCACACGAATTGTAACCAATTTAGCAACAAGTGCAAAGGTATCATGATAGTCTTCCCCTTCAACCTAGGTGTGGCCTTTGGCAACTAGACGAGCCTTAGACATTCAATACTACCATGATATTTTTCGTTTAATTTTGTAGATTCACTTGGAGCCTATAGCTTTCTTGCTAGGTGGAAGTGGTATGGAGACCATGTATGATTATGCAAAAGAGCTTTGATCTCAGCCTGCATGGCATCTCTCCATTCCTAATGCCGCATTGCCTCAGTGAAAGTGGATAGTTCAATGGTAGTTGACAAAGAAGCAAGAAATACCAAATGGGGTTGTTTAAAATGAGTATACTGAAAAAAAAAAATTAGACATGGGGCAAGAAATACCTGAACCAGTATCGTCGGCGAAACTTAGCATTTGAATAAGCGAAAAATAATAGTCCTGGAGGTAACAGGGAGGTTGATGAAACTGTTAGGGTCTGGTGGATTATTCAAGTGATGGAGGTAAGGGTGTTTGTGGTGGTATGAGGTTTGTAGGTGGGGGTTGGGTTATCTCGTCACATTATGTGACAGGTAATGGTAATACAGGCAACCCTGACAAGGTAGGGTTGGGGAGCATCGAGTAAGGAAAAATTGTTTCGTGAAACACATCTCGACTTACATATAGCTTTTTGTTGAGGACATAAAAAATGTCATACCCTTTTTTAACATTGGGATATTCACAAAAACCCCTGGAGTAGCACGGACATCAAGTTTATTTTGAATGGGGACGTTGCGCCCAAAACATAAGCAACTGAAGACCCGAAGGTGAGTAAGATTCGGTGACTGGCCATGTAAAATTTCATGTGAAGTTTTCCCTTTCAAAACGGCAATGGGAAGTCTGTTTATGATGTAGGCAGCAGTGAGGACACATTCACTCCAAAACTCAATGGGAATGTTGGATTGGAAGCATAAGGCACATGCAATATTTAGAATGTGCCGGTGCTTGCGCTCCCCCCCGCCCCCCTTTTGTTGAGGGGTAGACACACACAACTCAATTGATTAACAACACTCATAGAGTCTAGGAAAGAAATGATAAGCTCATTGAAAAATTCTTTTCCATTGTTAGAGCGGATGCAACGAATTTGTTTACCGGATTGGGTTTTTACCATGTAGAAGAAATTAACGATAAAATAATTTACGTCAGCTTTAGAAGACATTAAATAAAGCCATGTGCTACGGGAATAATCATTCAACACGGTCAGAAAAATGCATGCCCAGTTAAAGAGGTGGTCCGATATGAGCCCCAAACATCCAAATGAATCAAATCAAAACATGAAGTAGTAGAAATTGTACTAGAAGAAAGTAGCAAATGAGATTGTTTTGCAAGTGGGCTCATAGTGCAAGGAAATGTATTAGAAAATGAAATGTTATTGTCTAAAGCTTATAGATGATGAAGAGATTATAAACTTGAATGTCCCAACTGCCAGTGCTAGAGGTCCAAGTGTGCGCTTGATGTGGTGGTAGATGTCAAAGAAGTGGGTTGGGGTATGGAAAGGTAGTATAAACCACTGTGCCGCTTACTTGTCGCTAAAGTCCTCGTCAAGATTAGGTCCTGAGAAAGACAAGTATCAAAGGTAAATTTAATATTGAGAGAAGTAGCAGTAATAAGTTTACTAGTTGAAATAAGGTTAAATCGAAATTGGGGAACAAATAAAAAATGATCAAGAGTTATATCTGGTAGTATAGAAATCCGCCCGATTTGTTGAACAGGAACCATAGACCCATCAGGAAGGGACACATGAATGGAAGTTGAATTGTCATAAAATTCAGAAAATAAGGTTGCATCACAAAATATATGATCCGTCGCACTAGAGTCTAGGTTGCAGGATGAAGTGGAATTTAAACAAATGGAAGTATCTGCTAAATTCATCAAAGGATGAGAAGAAAGTGTGGCATTACTAGCCGAAAGTAAATGAAGGAGTTGTTCTATTTGTGCAACAGTAAGGGTCGATAGAGAGGAGGAATTAATAGTGGCAGCTATGGCAATAGTCGAAGTACCAGCTAGGTGTGAATGTCGTTGGCGGCTAGAATCATTTGTGGGGCACTTGTTACGATCATTCCACCATTCCAGATATTCGTGCTTATGAAAACACTTGCTTTCAATATGTCCATCCTTTCCACAATGAGTACAATGTAAAATGGGTTTGGAAGAACCCATAGATGGGTAAGTGCTAGGGGTGAGCAAGATGGACTGCCCGTACTGGACCGGACCGACAGGGTTTGGTCCGGTTCTTGAGGTCACCGGTGTCCGGATGGTCTGGTACTTGGTTCTAGGGGGAACTGGACCGATGGACCACCTACCCCGACCGATAAATTCTTATCTTTATTTTTATTTTAAAAAAGTAACTTAATTAAAAATAAAAAAATAAAATAAAAAATACATAACTTAATTCTGACTTTTGTAAAAAGAAGAGAGAAAAGAAAACCTAATATTCAGAAGACGTCTTATGAGTCCAGAGTATTCTGACCTAAATCTAATCCCCCAAACCAAATTGAAGACAACCTCCACCCTCTCCCTCATTCGCTCTCAATCTCTCCCGGGGGCCACTCCATGCCCGCCGTAAATCGTACGTCCTCGATAGTGGACACCTCTCAATCTCAGCCTCTCACCCTATCATGTGGTCAAGCCTCCGGATCGCGAAGTCTAGCGGGAAGGAGGAGATCTCGTCCATTGGCTCGAGCCGAGGCAGGAACCAGGAGTCCGGAGAAGAGTTGTCGCGATCAGGGTCTCACTATCTCGCTCTCAATCTCAGCCTCTCACCCTATCGCGCGACGCACTCACACCTCGCAGGTCAGATTCTCATTCTCTCTCTCTCTCTCTCTCTCTCTCTCTCTCTCTCTCTCTCTCTCTCTCTCTCTCTCTCTCTCTCTCTCTCTCTCTCTCTCTCTCGTTAGTTTTTCAGTATCAATAACTTTGCCTTATGGTTCGGTTTCTGGTTGTTATGTAAGGGGTTAGCAATTTAACTGTGTTTTGGGAATATCTATGGTATTTGGAATTCGGTCTTATGGGCAGAGAAAATCTGTCTTTGTCTCTTTCTGAATTCAAATTGTTTTGTTGTGCTAGTGGGATAACAAGTTGTTGTGTGACACTGGTAGTAACACCTCTTTTTGAATTCTAGTTTCAAGTCTGAGAATTGTTCATAAACTTAGGGTCGCATTAAATGGTTGATGCTTCCCCTTTGCCTGGAAAAAATTTCAGAGTTGGTTATCTCTACACTTCATTTTATAGCCTTGACAATAGCACGTGAGACACATGAGCAGAACATCAGATAGCGAGTGGCGTTGCATTGCTTTCCTTTTATTTAGTCTTTTTAGTTGTTGGGAGAGAAAGCAGCTTTGTCAGGGTGTGTGTGTGTGTGTGAGGGGGGGGGGGTTGATGTTGGTATATAATATATTCTGATGCCGACTAAAATTGTACTTTTTTTTTTTGGTCATGCACTCGCCAAATGCAAATGTTGAGCCTAAGAGGCTAATAGGTTTATTCTAATATATGTTTTGCTTGATTGACGTGATCTATTTACATGTCAATGGAAGTGGACAAATTCAATGATAGGATGACTTCGGTTTTGGATATGGACTCACTAGAACATGAAGGTGAAGAAGACCCGAAGAGGTATTTGACACAAACAAGGTATCTCATGCTTGTCCTTCTGGTAAATGAAAATCAATAGTCTGGCTTCATTTTTTGTAGAAATAAAACTGAGAATGGGAAAACTGATGTGTTTTGCAAGTATTGTGGGGCCAAGTATAAGTACACTGTTGATAATGGTACTTTTGCTATATTGAAACACTCGAGAAGGTGCACTAAGTGTCCTCGCAATATAGATACGAAGCAGAAATTGTTCACCGCACGTAGAAAAGATGGGAGTCAAATGCTAATGGGGAATACTAGTATCGATAGTGCTAACGTTGTATGGACATGAAAACTTGATCAAGATCGTTGTAGGTAAATGTTTGTTCGAATGATTATAATGGATGAACAACCTTTTTCATTGGTTGAGCGTGTCGGATTCGGTGACTTTATCAATGAGTTACAACCTCTCTTCAATCACATCTCATGATTTACAATGGCTAGAGATTGCATGAAGTTGTATCTTTGTTAAAAAAACAAGATTGAAGACTTTCTTTAGTAAGCTTAAGTCTAGGGTCGCACTCACGACCGATACATGGAGTTCCATTCAGAACTTGAACTATTTATGTCTCACTGCACATTTTATTGATGGTGATTTGAAATTGCATAAAAGGATCATCAATTTTGTAGAGATGACTAGTCAGAAGGCCAAGGACATTGGACTAGTCATAAGGCTAAGGACATTGGGAAAATGATTGAAAAATACATCTACGAGTGGGGAATAAAGAAAAAAGTGTCAACAATCACTGTGGATAATGCTAGTTCGAATGATGTAGCCATTGCTTTTGTGAATAGATTGTTAAGAGAGAGTTTGTTGATTTTAGATGGTGAGTTTTTCCACAGGAGGTGCACCGCTCATATATTAAACTTGATTGTGAGCGATGGCTTGATCAAGGTACGTGATTCTATTGCACATTTTCGAAATATGGTTAGCTTTGTGAGGAGTTCTCCCATGAGAGGTAAAATATTCCAAGCTTGCATTGAGAGTGCAAGGATCACTTATAAGGGTTTAGTTTGACTTGATGTCAGCACCAGGTGGAACTCCACTTACCTCATGTTGTACACCGCCTTAAAGTTAAGAAAAGCTTTTGAAAGGATGGAAGAAGATTATCCTTCTTTCTTAACTGAGCTTAACTATGACAATCCTACACATGAAGATTGAGATAATGCCAAAAGTCTTTCCATATTTTTGAAGACGTTTTATGATGCCACCAATAAGATGTTTGGGGCTTTGTATATCACTTCAAACGATTATTTTGAGGGCATAGCTAGTTTATATAAAACTCTGAAACTAACGGAGAAGACTTTGGTTCCTAGGGTGAAAGCTATGGGTGCGAAAATAAAGGAGAAGTTTGACAAGTATTATGGGAGTTTCGACAAAGTAAATATGATGGTGTTGATTGCAGTAATATTGGACCAAAGAAAAAAGATGAATTTTGTGCGGTATTGTTATAAACTAATCTATGATGATGGTGCGAAACTTGATGAGAGGTGCGAATATGTGAGGAATGCCATGGAACGTTTGATTCTTTTTTATGAGAAATCTTCTCTTGGTTATTGTAACAAATATTTGGGTGGTCAATGTATTTTTATTTTTTTTAATCTAATTAAGTTTGTATTTTTTATTTTTTATTATGTTTTTTAACTTTTAGCTTTTTTTTATTGCTGGTTGGACCTCCAGTGAGCCGGTTGGCTTCAAATATTAATGAAAAATGCCACGTTGCATTTTTGGCCAAGCATATCGGAGTTGACATTTAAGTGATTGGAGGGAAATTTTTAGCACTAAAATGAGTGTCGTACACAATTTATGCTGTAGAAATTTTAGGGCACGCATTGTAACACTTCTGGAAATGAATTTCTGTTCTAGAAGTGCTTTTGGAGCATAAATCCGTTTAGTAATGCAACATCTAAAATAGAAATTTGTTTGGCTTCGTAATATTACATTTTTACTTTTGAAGCAAATTTCAACTTCTGAAGTTGTTTTTGAGCCAATTCCAGAAGTTAAAAAAAATTTACTTCTTTTTCAGAAGTAGAAATCTCTTAACATCAATATCTCTCTCACTTCGACATCTTTTCATTTTCAACGCCTCTCTCTCCTGATCACACCTTCAGCGTATCCACCCACCGCTGCCAACCGTCATATCACCGACCTCCGTCGGCCACTATCGCCCACCATCGACCACCGCCCACCGTCCCCCGCTGTTGCAACCATCGCCAGCTCCCCTCGCTGCAACCATCGCTAGCTCCCCTCGCCAACTTCCGACGGCCGCCACCGCCGCTGCCGGAGTAAAAAATAAATAATATTATTTATTTTTTTAAAGTAAATAATATTTTTTAATAATAAAAATTATTTTTTAAAGAAATTTTTTAAAAAATTAACAAATAAAGTAGAAAATTTTCGGCCGCCGACAATAATTTTTCATAGAATATTTTGTGTTAATAATGTTTCAAAAGTAGATATTTTCAACCGTTACCAAAAGAATTTCTGTTCTAGAAGCAGAAATTTTGTCATGTTATCAAACGTTTTTCTCTGATCAGAAATCAACTTCTAGAGCAAAAATAGAAAAATCAACTTCTGGTCAGAAGTTGATTTCTGAAACAGAAGTGTTGCCATTTCCAAGAATTTCCCCTTAGAAATTTTGAAGACAAATGTTAGGAGTAGGTTTGCTTTCTAGTTTGATAAAGGTAAGGACTAAGCAACATGTATTTGCTAATTACTTTTACTTGATAAATGAATAGTATAAGCAGCATTCAATTATATTATTAGTTAAGCAAATCATATGATCGCTTCAGCCTTAAGATTTTTCGGAAAAAAAAAAAAGTTCGTGAGAACCCGTGCATATATTTAAAATACAATGTGTCTTCTAACATCCTACAAATAAATATTTTCAAATGTTGCTAAAAATCTGAAAATATGTCAAATATATTTTGACAATTGACGAACATTTTGAGAGAGAGAGAGTGCTTCGGGGCATGCAGAATGAAAGTGGCGGCTAAGGTCTCCAACCGTTGTAATCATTCCCGCTCCATCTATAACCTTAGCATTTGCCTCATGATCAGAATGGGGAACAAATTGCTTGGGAATCAAATAATGACTCTAGCGATCGAAAGCCCTCACAATCGCGTAAAACTCTTTATGGAAAGTAGAATAATTCTTCCTCGATCATTTGAGTTTTTCACTGAATATATGCCAGAGGCTTCTGAGCTTGGGTGATAGGGTTAGAGATAAGTTGATCTCGCGATGCTGATGCTCTTGTATTTTGCTTTGTACGACTGCACATGTTCTTGCGAAGATTAAGTCGAAGGTGACCATTGCTACGTTCTTGGGAAACATCAAAAACACCACAGTAGCTTTCCTCGTACCAATTTGGCAACGCCTCAATACTATGCTTTCCTTAATTGTAGTCGTTCGAATTTTGATGCAGCTATTTATTTGCATGATGCAGGTTTGTGGAGATTGTCGTTATTGCTTGTCTCCATTTTCACGGTTGGGAAGGCCCCGAGACTCTGGAATTACTCATCCGATTCCCAAATTTTCAAAGCATTCGTAGCAATTTTCTTCTGAACTGGAGAAAAATTCAAAGTCCGATTTGCATATATTATCACGTCCTTTGCATCACCTAATCCCACGATTCTCGAGAATTAGGCTCGCATTCACCGGGCATTAACTTATGAATTTTCCTATTCTATAGTTTGTTTCTACAAATTTTCGGTGAAATTTTTTAGACCTTTGACTTGTGGCAATTACGTTCATTTCGTCTTAGTATGATTAACACTTAAAAAATAGTATTCAACCAAAAATCATCTATTCTTCTAACGATTTAATGATAAAGGCGCGCATGACAACACTTCTGCTCTAAAAATTAACTTTTTGGCCAAAAAATGATTTTTCTACCGGTAGAAGTTGATTTTTCTACTTCTGGAGAGAAGTAAATTTTTTTTTCCTTCTTTAAGTGACTCCAAAATTACTTCTGAAAAAAAAATACTCATAAAGTAGCATTATGTAACCGAACGGATTTCTGCTCTGAAAGTTATGTTATCAAATGAGTTTTCACCCTAAAAATACATCCAGAGCAAAAATTCTACTCTATAATCGTTGTCATGCGCACACTAAGTTACTAAACTTCGAAAAAAAAAACATATTCCCCATGATAAGGGTGGCATCCATTAGCGACGGCACTTTCAACATTCTGATTCCTCTGATCACCCCATTAATTATTCTTTTTAACAGCAGAAGCAAAGCAAGAAGAAATGAATATATTCTCTCTCTCTCTCTCTCTCTCTCTAAAAGCTCACTGTCTCTCCTCCCTTACCGAACCCTAATCTCTGCAACAATCCTCCACCTCCTTCAATGGCGCCCGTTGACCCTCACTCCTTCACCGACTCCGCCCACCCTCTCACCACCCACATTCACCTCTCCCTCTACTTCGACTTCCCTTCCTCCACCATCCACTCCTCCGCCCTCCTCTCCCTCTCCTCCCCCCACTCCGGCCCTCTCTTCCTCGACACCCGCTCCCTCAACGTCCTCTCCGTCCTCGACCCGCAGACCCGCAACCCGCTTCCTTACTCGCTCTCCGAACCCGACCCCATCAAAGGCCAAAACTTGGTCGTCTCCCTGTCCAACCATTCTTCCGTCCTCGTGGTGTACTCCACCACTCCCTCGTCCTCGGCTCTGCAATGGCTGCACCCGCCTCAGACGTTCAACAAGACCTTCCCTTTCGTCTACACTCAGTGTCAATCGATCCACGCTCGCGCGGTCTTCCCCTGCCAGGACACCCCCGCGGCGCGGATCTGCTACTCCGCGCGGATCAACATCCCGCGCCAGCTCTCTGCGGTGATGTCCGCCCGCCACGTGGATCGCCGCCCTCCCGCGGCGGGGGAGGGGGCGGCGCTGCCCTGCGGAGACGCGCTGTGGTGCGCGGAGGGGAGGGTGGTGGAGGAGTTCGTGATGGAGCAGCCAATCCCGCCTTATCTGTTTGCGTTTGCGGTTGGGGAGTTAGGTTTCAGGGATGTTGGGCCTAGGACTAGAGTTTACTCGGAGGCGGCACCTGCGGTGTTGGACGCGGCGGCGGCAGAGTTCGCCGGGACAGAGGACATGATAAGGCAAGGGGAGAGGTTGTTTGGAGATTATGAGTGGGAGAGGTTTGATTTGTTGGTGTTGCCTCCAAGCTTTCCTTATGGAGGAATGGAGAACCCGAGAATGGTCTTCTTGACTCCGACGGTGATTAAGGGGGACGCCAGCGGTGCGCAGGTCGTTGCCCATGAGCTTGCTCATAGCTGGACGGGGAACTTGATCACTAACAAGACTAATGAGCACTTTTGGCTAAATGAGGTACATGAACTTCACCCATATTGTTTTTCCAGCACTTAATGCAACAAATGTACTTGTTTTAGATTGTTTATGGTTGATTGACAAGTTCAATTTTCAAGGTACTGTAGGATGTTTTGTCGGAGTCGTGTGTTGAGTTTGAGGTAGCCTTTTCAGTCATGATTATTCTTATGGTCCTTGGTTTCTTGAATGTTATATTGCTATGAGATGCTGTGTTCTGGAATTTTTATTGTTTCAGTCAGTGAGGATTTCTCTTTGCAGTTGCGCATGTCTTACATGCTATTGGGAAAGGAAATTTAATGATATATGGCTTTCAAGTTTCCATTTTTATTAGGCTGTCTTGTGATTAGGATACATGAAACATGTCTTACCTATTTGAATCAAAAGATGGATTTTGGAAATACTCGTCAACAAGGAGTATATTAATCTGAGTCATTTTTGGAAGCATGAAACATGTCCCCTTGTGCATTGAACTTAGAGAGTTAATTTCCTTGTCATGAGGTTTTGATGGGATTTTGGATCTTTCCCTCATGGTTTAGTTGTTTTCCAATTATTTACAGGGATTTACAACTTATGCTGAGAGGAGAATCGTGGAGGTGGTCCAAGGGGAAGAGAGGGCTGCGTTGAATATTGGAATTGGTTGGAGAGGCTTAAACGAGGAAATGGAGAGATTTAGCGACAATATGGAGTTCACTAAGCTCAAAACCAAGCAGGAAGGAGTGGACCCGGATGATGTGTATTCTCAAGTTCCTTATGAGAAAGGTTTCCAGTTTCTATGGCGAATTGAACGCGAGGTATCATGTTGATATCATTAATGTATGAGGTTCATCTGCATAATTTGCTCTGGGCATGACATTCTGTCCAACAATTCTTAGGTTGGAAGGCCTGTGTTCGATGAATTTCTGAAGAAGTATATTGCCACCTTCAAGTTTAAATCAATTGATACAGAGACGTTCCTAGAATTCCTGAAAACCAATATTCCTGGAATAGAGAAAAAGATTGACTTGGTTTTGTGGACCGAGGGCACTGGCATTCCTCCAGATGCATTTGAACCTATCTCAAATATATACACAAAGATTGTGACATTGGCTAATGAGTTTAAAGCCGGGAGGATGCCGGGAGAGGACGAAGTTGCTGACTGGCAAGGGCAGGAATGGGAGCTTTACCTGGAGAACCTTCCAAAATCTGTTGAAGCTTCTCAGGTAGTGTAGCCTTAATCACTTCTTATTTTCTTTCTTCATCGAAATATATCTGATTTACATTACTACGTTGTAGAGGTTGGTTGACTGATGATGGAGGCATTGAGTATGTAGTTTCTTCGGCAGTTCTCAGTTGTTCGTAGAGACATGATAGTATATCCAGATAGGAAACATGGCTTATGATACCTGCGCTTGACTTTTGTTTCCCCCTTAACTCTGAACTGTTTTTTCACTATGTTTTGAAATCTGTATGTCTTGCACCAAGCCAGCTAGTAGACTAGGCCTAAGACTTTTATAAGCTTGCTTGGGGCTCAAGGCTGGCTTTTTGGAGAGGGTTCCTCAAGACTTCCTTTTTTTTGTAAACATTAGTTTTAGTTCTTCTCTGATATGAGAATGATGTTCTTGGATATAGCACCAGCTTGTGGTTGAGAAGCGAAGTGGGTAATGATGCTGACTGTTGAGATGTCTCCTGCATAAACGCAAACTCTCTTACATTACTTGATTCTCATGACCTTTCGTGTCCTAATTTCAAGAATGAGCCGGCAAAGATGTTTGGGTAGCTTTTATGTTCTTTTTGGGATGAGAGTATAAACGAGGGCTTGGCTAAGTGGTGCATTACCCTTACCAAGAAACTATGGGTTCAGTTCCTTCCTACCCCTCCCTTATTATTGTACATATCAAAACAGAAATTTTATCACTTTCCTCAGTTATGGAATTGCTCAGGCTTAGTTTGCAGTATCTGTTCTCCTGCTGGTTGAGAGTGTAAATCTTGTTATTCTTTATGGAAATAAGGCCATTAGAAAAGAGCAACTAATATGCAGGGAGTAAACCTAAAAGGTTGGGGCCTTGAGGCGAAAGGATCTCATATTCAGTTTGCTTAAACAATCAGAAGTGGTGAATGTTTGTTATGTATGATTGTGCAGATTTTAGCCTTGGATGCTCGATACAGGCTATCAGAATCGAAAGATTACGAAGTGAAGGTGGCATTTCTCCAATTGGCAATTTCCTCTAGGTGCAGTCAGTATCATGGCGAGGTGGAAAAAACTTTAAAAGAAGTGGGAAGGATGAAGTACCTCCGTCCGCTCTACACTGCTCTTGTACAGGGGAACGGAAGGCAAGAAGAGAAGATTTTTGCGAAAAGGGTTTTTGCAGAGGCTCGCGACTGTTACCACCCGATTGCACAGGGTGTGGTCGAGTCGATCTTCTCGAAGCACATGTAAAACCGGTATATATCAAATGTAAATGCCAGATCCTGGATCTGAAATTCTCATGACTCTAACATAAAGTAGTCTTTTGCTGTAGATCTTTGCAGCCTGGGGGAAATGGCTGCAGATTTTTTTTTTGTTAAGATTCGGAAGATACATCTTGAATGATCTGGTTATCCGGTTCGTCGGGATAAAGAATTAATGGAATGTCTCTAATTATCAATACCTTTCTTCATTGTGTGCTTTTTGGGATGTCTCTAATTATCAATACCTTTCTTCATTGTGTGCTTTTCGGGTTTTAGCGGGGACTAGTCGGGTGCTTTGAGAGCGTGGGTATCCAAATAACAAAGGGGAAACAGGCAAGCTCCATGTACTTATTTGGTATTTGCCAACCTAAGAGAGATTGGACCAAAGCTGTTGTGTTCGTCTGTGAAAGAGGTGGTCTGAAGACTTATCTTGAAGTAAAAGATTTAACTGAATCTCATCAAATGTCACCCTATGGACATCATCGGTCTTTGTTTTGTTGTTTGTTTTGTTGTCTTAAGTATAAAACTCAACCTAGAATGAATTTTCTTTTTCATTCAGATAATGACAATGACCAAATGTGGTTCCAATTACTAGGCACGTGATTCCATTCGACCAATATCTTCTTGATCCTCCTCATGAATTAGACTCAGGAGTCCGATCACTGAAAGTTTCACTCCGATGTGCATCAAGAGTACCAGACACATAGTAAATCTTTTCCTCTTCCAAGAACACAAAAGATGCTGCAATTCAAACCATGACCAAAAACCTAAAACTCATTATCTGCACCTTATTCAACCTTTCCACCAGATGTTTTAATGCTATATTGTCAAAATCTGCCCAAATTCTCGTACAACGGGGGCGAAAAATCCTCAGCCATTCGACAATTCGACAGCGGGCATGCAATGCATGAAATGACTGCACCAGCTTATCACAAACACTTTCACTCTTATGACATACTTTTCCCTACCAGAACGCTCAACACCATCACCCCGCAATGTTGTGTAGGAACAAAATTCCGTGCCACAAGATCAAAGACGAGCAAGTGCAATCACTGGTATAGAGCTCATTCAAAAGATACAAGATCTTTGTTTGAGCTAGAACCATTTGCCATTAACTACTTATCAAGGTGAGTATCGAATTTTACTAAGAAAGTGCATCTAACTGATAATCCAATAGAATGTACATCAGGCTCAACCCAAATTTTGTAATGAACTCGCAATACATATACTTGAAAAGAATGGATAGCAGCCCAAAACAGAGTAAATTGAACATGGATACATGAAAGTGGCTAGCATCGCATAACTGATCTACAAACCATTCTACAAAACTTCAACGTCCTCCTACCGAATTCAGCAGCACTGGAACTAAACACCAGGTAACCTTAGCTTTTCTTCAAACAATGCAAATCTTCTTTCACCCACTTTCTTGATTGTTTTTTCATGTTTTGGCCTTGATAACACCAATGCAAGTAAACAATCACATCTAAATATACACTTACAGACATGAAGATCAACGCTGAAAAACCTTACTGCCCGCCATTTTCTTCCTCCAATTTCTTCACAAATGCCTGCAAGACCATGACGACATCCCTGGCCGGCGCCTGTAAAGTCCCCACCAATCCAATCCCAGGACTCTGCAAAGCACCCAACAGCCTTGCGTACACCTCGGCTCTCGTGGGCATATTCTCGAGCACCTTGAATTCATCGGGCCCGTAGAACTGCCCCTCGAAGACCGCACCACTGAAGTCGTTGTTCTCCAGCTTCTTCTCCTTCATGAAGTCCCTGTACGGCTTGATCGCCCCCGGGATCTCCTCGCTGTGCACGAAGAGCCACGCGTTCATGCCCTTCATGCACGGCTTGAGGGCCTCCCACTCGGTCCCCTCGATGGCCTTGACGACCAGGGTGTTCTTGGCGACGAGGAGCTTGGTGGTCTCCGGGAGGGCCCGCCGGAGCTCCTGGAACTGCTTGACGGTGAAGCCCTTGTACTTGATTCCGGCGACGAGGTGGCAGTTCTCGAGCTGCTGCTTCACGGTGTCCACGGTCTCTTCCTTCCTGGAGCGGGAGATGGCGGCCCGGATGGAAGGGAAGTGGGGGTGACGGCGGGCGGGTCTGGGACTGAGGGCCGGGGGGAGAAATGGGTTTGCGGGTCGGGCTAGGAGGGCGGAATTGGGGGGCGGTTTGGAGGAGGAGGAAGAGAGGAGAGTAGCCTCCATTGCAGGCGCGTTGGAAGAAGATGAAGATGAGAAGAGCGGAGAGAGAGAGAACTGTTTTCGGTGGGCTTATCTTATCGGCAGAAGCCAATTGCCTGAGCGTTGTGGCTTCGTACGGGAAATTGGGGGAAAAAATTGAAGAACATTGAAATTTTGGGGCACAATTTTAAAAGTTTTTATTATTATTATTATTATGAATATAAAGACGAGAGAAAATTTGAAATTGGGTGCATTCTCTTCAATCTTTCTTCACCTCTCTCTCCCGACCAATGGTTAAGCGGAAGCTAATTCCACTGTTAGAATGGATAAAACATTAATGATGTTAAAAGATTTTCTAGAATTTTTAGCTAGCATGAATGAGTATTTTTACCTTTGAGTTTATACCATGAAAAGGAATTTTTCGATTATTTCCATACATCAATATCCTATAAACTCACTTAATTTGTATAATTGAATCCTCTAACTATATTTTATGTATGTAATTTGATTCTCTTACGATTTGACATCATCCATTTTGTTAATATTTCGACATAACGATCGTAATGTGACAAAAACTTTGTTGGAACTATCATATTATCAATATGCTGAAAAAAAAAGGGAGATGAGGATCAAACTAACAACTCTTGTTTGGAGTTAATGGATTCAAATTAGTCATAGTCATTGATCATGCGAAACTTATATGTGAAATTTACATAATTGTTAACACTTGAATTTTCTTGATAGGTAATGGTATTCCGGACAATTTTGTTAATTATGAAAGATTGTAAAGACTCGAGTCAACCCAGTTTGATAGGAATTGACCCGGCCCATCAGGCCCTGACAAATAAAACTCGGTCCAATTCGATCCTTAAATCATGCTTTTTCTATGGCTGAAATTTTCATGCCACGTGGCAGCTTTTAATTAGCTAAAATCCTCGCCATCCACGTAGGACACTTGACGTGATCATCCAAAACCCTAATAGAAAAGACCTCACCTTTTTTTGGCCTTGGGCTCATATTCTCATATGAGGGAGGCGGCACAAGTAGGGGTGAGCAAATCGGGCCGATCGGATCGGGACTGGTGGTCCGATTCCCGGTTCTAGAGGGTGGCGGTTCGATTCGCGGTTCTTAAAATTGGAATCGGTGGCCGGGAGGTCCGGTTCCCCTATTCCAAGGGCCTAAGATCGGATCGGACCGGTTGATTTTTTTTTTTTTAGGTAACCCTAAATCTAATGTTTACTTGTTTAGGGTTTGCTTCTTTCTTTTGCACTTCTCGCTTTCCCAGCCCGCTACCTTGTGCAGTGTGCCCATGTCCGATCTGAGCTTTACTAAATTAAAATCTAAAGTTCTGATTTTTCTGGGATAAAATTTCAAGAAATGGCAATCCTCCTCCTCTAATGACCCAACGAGAGAGAGAGATGACTTCACAATCAGACAGCAACTCATATTTGCCCTCACGCACTTTGCCTGCCCTTGCCCACCCAATCTCTCTCTCTCTCTCTCTCTCTCTCTCTCTCTCTTCCTCCATGCTTTCTCGGCCAAACCAACAAAAAAAACCTTCCTACATACTTTAGGTAAAGTTGCATAATACAACAGAGTCCATGAGCAGATGCATGTGTTTTTTTGGCATATTTTCGATCCAACAAAACCGCTAGGGAATCGGACCGGACTGGTCAGTCCGGTCCGGTTCCCGATTCCGGAAAATTGAGAATTGGGAACCGATCACCCTGGGCACAAGGGGCAAGAAAAAGGCGTCTCTTTTATTTTTCTCGATTTTTCTTACGTTCAGGGAAGAGAAAACGCTCTCGGGGGAGAATTTCTGGACGATTTTACTCTTCCGTCGTCATCTTCTGATATAGCGCCGCTGCCGGTTCGACACCATTCGCCTCTCCTCATCTTGCTCGGTTCGACCACCCTGTGTATTGGCCGAGAAGCTCGAAGCAGCTCGTTCTCGTGTTAAGCTTTCTTCGCCGGAAAGAGAGAGAGAGAGAGGACGATCGATATTTCAGGAACAGATCACTGATGGAAGAAAATTAGTTTCTTCAGGAGCGATTCCTTCGCTCGACTTGCGATCTCCGAAGTCCCTGGCCCTTTTTCCGAAGACGATGACGATGACTCCTGCTCGACTCCTCGTTATTCAGATTGCTGAAGCTAAGTTCTCTTACTTTCTCTGGTTTCGATTCTGGTTCAGTTAATAGCGCTCACTTCTCGGTCTCAGAGGCGCACGGACGACGACCAGGAAAAGAACACACACAAAAAAGAGGAGAGACGCCTCGGAAACTGGGGGAAATATTCGTTCTCAAGGGAGACGAGGAAAATTTCCTCACTCGGAGAAAAGTGAAATTTTATTTTTTATTTTTATGGAGAGCTTTCTGTGAGGTTTTGATTCTTATTCATCATCTGTCTGAGGTGGTCGAACGTCGCGAATTGCCGTCCAGAATCGCCTCACAGCCGCGCTTGACTGTGCGGCTTGGCTTTTGCTCTCGGGCAACATCACCGGCGGAGAAATCGGAATGGCAAAGAAAATCTCTCGGCAAAACAATCTTGTTCGATTTTTCATCTTTAGTTCCTCAGAACTCTCTACTTAACATTTCTATTCATCATCTTCATCTCAGTTCATCGACTGTTGAGCGGTGTCGAGATCTCCCTGTTCAGCCCTGTTCAGCCCTGTATCTCTAATCTGAGAGCTTGAAGTGCTGATTTCATCGGCTGAAAGCGCACATTCACTTTGAGCAAAGGTACGATTAGGTTTCTTGTATATGCGGAGAACTAGGTAGAGAAATAAGGCTGTGATTATTCGAAAATTGACATTGTGTCAGTCTTACTTTGATGATCTAAGTCCAATCTTTGTTGGTTGAAACTTTCTGAAATGAGCCGTACTTGAAATTCGATAACTGAGTCCTTTGGCCGAGAATCACTTCACCTATTTGTTAAATTGCCTGAACTAAGTTTGGATAGAGCGGCCTCCAATTTTGACTTGTTCCAAATGTGTGATATGATAGGAATTTTCATCGATAGTGAAGTAGTAGTTTCCTCCTATCCTGTTATTGCCGAGGCCAAATTGAAGTGTGCTTTTGCTATGTGTCTTGTATGCATTACTGCCGTGTCCTGTTAAACCTGAATCCATGAGTTGACGTTTAGGCTTGAACGAAAGAGGAAGCGTGATTAAGGATTATTTTAGAAAGTTTAGACTCTGGAGATATTTTCCCGTTCATTTGGATTAAGATTTGTGAGTCGCACTGGAAACGAATGCCATGTGTTTGTGAAACGGTTTAAGTGAATATGCACACGTGAGGATTTCCTCCCGAATATGATCTCATTGATGCTCGTAACAGCTTCAAATCACGTTTGGTAGTTCAATTCACTCTTATCTGTCTTGTTTCTTGAGATTTGGATATATGGCTGAAAGCAACGCCGGTTTTCCCGGTGTTTTTTTGTTCCATGTGTTCACGTATGCGGCCTTGTGATGTTTGGTGTTGGTCAATGGTGAAGTCTGTGATTTTCAGTCTAATATAGATCGTTGTTGAAGCTTTGGATGTTCTGGGATTAGTGGGCAAATGTTGAAGATGAATAGGTCATGTTCTAGGGCGGATGAAGAGAACCGAGTGGGGAGAAGACGAGCATTTCAGAAAAAATGGCGAACGATGATGATAAAGTGGGCTCATTTTCACTTGGAAAGATTTCAAGTTTGGTGATTTGGGCCTGGCTTAGTTAAATGGGTTTGGGTTTAATTTTGTTTGGCCCGGGTTTGAATTTTGTAAAGTGGTTTTGATTCAATTAAGTGGCTTCTTGTAGGAGCCCAAATGGGTCGATGGCCCAGTCTGTCCATTTTCAAAAAGCCATTTCTGAAGTCGCAAACGAAAGAAGAATTCAATGAGGACGTGGTTAATAATTATACATATGGCCAATACTCATTTCACAAACTAAACCAATCACTTTTCAACCAGAAATATTCATACTGGACCTAAAGTAGAAAAAGAAAAAGAACAGGAAACAAAATGAGCTCCATACATTATTGCTCGTCATCTTTTCCCTTTTTCTCTTTTAAATTCCAGAATATAGTAGAATTTAGCACCCTACTTTCTTCCTATAAATCTAGGTAATTTTAAGCCATGTAATGCATTCCAATCTCCTATTGTTAGGCTCACCAATTAACCGTTAAGACTTGGCAAATGACTATGCTTTTGGTTGACTAGATTTTACAACAACTATAAGTCTCCTCCTGATTAATAGCAAAATAAATAAAGCCAAATTGAGCAACGAAATGCGACGTATCCCTTCCGCGTCTACTGCACTAGTATTTGGCGGGGTTGTTGGTCTCATTGTCTCTAATATTTAGTGCTAAAACCTCTGGCATTTGTGGGTGTAAAATATGTCTTGATTATTTTTTTGTTGAACTTTTTTTAACTGCAAAAAATCTCCAGGCTTTTACACAGTGTAAAGTTTGATCTGTTTGATATAACAAAAGAAAGACAAAACGTGCATAATACATTTCACAGTTTTCAATTCTTAGGGTGTCTCCGTGAAGGGACGTAACATAATAGCAATTGTACCCGATACCTGGAAACTCCTTCCAGCCCTAGCTGAGGGCATGCCTGAAGCTAATGATTAGCATGATTCTGTGATAATGATAGGGGAAAGTAATCAGCATCCATCAAGAAGCAAGTAGAACCTTTCAATCTCCATCGTCTTCATCTTCGGAGATGCAAGGTAAGGCTACTCTGGAAAAGACGGAGATGGAAAGGTTCATTTGCTTCTTGTCAATCACTTTCCTATTATCACAAAATCATGTTGATCATTATTCTCATGCATGTCCTTAGCTAGGGCTGGAAGGGGTTTCCAGTGTCGAATAATTGTAACTCTATTACGTCGCACCCTAAGAATTAGAACCTGTGGAAGGTATTATGCACGTTTTATCTTTCATATCTTATATCAAACAAATAGAACTTTGCACCCATGAAAACCAAAACCTGGAGATTTTTAGCATTTAAAATGGTTCAACAAGAGACATAATCAGGATACTTATAGATTTTACATCCATAAAAGCCAGGACGTTTTCAGCACCAAATATTAGAGATAATGTTTGCAATCCAGCCAACCACTAGTGCAGTAGATGTGGAAAGGTATATGTTGCCTTTCGTTGCTCAACTTGGCTTTATTTGTTTTGTTACTGATTTTTTGAGGGGATTTATATGTAGTTGCTGTAAAATCTGGTCAACCAAAAGCACAGTAATTAGAGACCCAACATCACACCAAGTCTTTTAGTTAATTGGTGAAACTAATAAAAAGAGATTGGAGCGTATTACATGGCTTGTATTTCTTTTGAAGTATCTGTTAGCAGGGGATGGGGTGTTTAACTTCTACTTTATTCTCGAATTTAAAAAAGAAAAGGGGTAAAGGCGATGGATAGACTCATTCGACAAGTGCATGGAGCCAATCTCACTCCAGAGTTAATGTCTAGAGCTCATATTGTTTCCTATTCTTTTTCTACCTGAGGTCACCTCAGTATGAACCTTGTTGTGTGAAGGGTGATTGGCTTAGTTTGTGAAATGAGTCGGGCATATATCTAATTATTAATCACGTCCTCATTGGATTCTTCTTTCGTTTTTTATTTTGGAAATGGCTTTTCGATTTTAAAGGTAACGGAGGCTGATCTTGTCGGAGCAATGGCGCAAGATGGTCTTCATCAAATGGTTTGTCGCTCTTCTTTTTAGATTTAGACTAATTGTCGTGGGCTTTCCCTTGTTAAGTTACTTTGAACAGGAATGTAGGTCGAGATCTTCCGCTACCTCACTTTTTTAGTAGAGAGTAGCATTCGTAAAACAAACTGCTCTGGTGATTTAATTCCTTTTACGCATACATATGTGTGAGCTTTAATTTTCTAAAAGCTTGTAATCAATGTTAAGATGATATGTTGATACAAGGTCAAATAGTGGGCCGATCATCGATAGGCATTGTGTTTTAGAGCTGCAGTTGTACATTTGTTTTGTGGGTGTGTGTGTGTGTTAAATATCACTGTAAAGTGCATGTTTGATAAGGTCGATGTCAAATGCTAGCCTGCTAGGATAACCAGGAGTCATGCGCTCCCTATCAATCAATGCGCACATTATTGATCTTTTCTTTTCTGTGGAAGTTCCCCAGGTGAGAAAGGCACACCTACCTACACAGCATGGTGCCAATGCAATTGCATGATTTGGTGCCAACATTGTTTAATAATGTTCAGTCTACGCAGATCCAAAATGTAGCTTCAGTGCAGTTGCATGACAATCGTTTGCCTTGACAGCTCATGTTTTATTGTGTTCTGTGAATTTTTGAATTGCAGGAAAGGGCCCTCTGTCTTTTGCCTCCTTTTATTCTTTTAAGATAACATTATATTATTCGTTCTCAGTCTTCTGCATTTCATCTATGTTATTGGGATAGCTCAAGTGCATATTGGGGGTTCACTATTTCCATAATCAGATATGTAAGTTTGATGGTTGACCTATAAGAGAACCATCATGGCAGCTCTTAAGCAAAGTTCCGTCGTCCGCAAGCTTCAAATCCTTCTTCGCGAGCTTGAAGTCTGTTGTCCATGAGCTTCAAGTTCGTCTTTCCGCGAGCTTCAAGTCCTCCTTCAGTGCCACTTTCTGTCTCGTGCACATTTTCTTCTTCAGTGCCGCTCAGCTGCAGAAATTTGGTGCTACACGAGGAAATTGGCCATTAGTGGGTTCTGTTGATGTCAGTTTTTGCTTTGAGTCATATGCTTCACCATTTGCATTATCAAACATATGGGTTTGATTCATGTTGATATGTTGGACTGGAATGTTTTTCCCTATAGGGAGGTTTATGCAATCTCAATAGTAGGGCTTTCTATATAAAACAGTTCTAGAGCCAAAGAACATCTCCTCAACCATGTGGACCCTTAACTTTGCAATTTTATTCTCACTATGTCCACACAATTTCTTCTACGGGCAATTCTCTCTCTTAACATTGCAGTGAAGAAATTGCAGCTTTCTTCAACTGGATTGATCCCCCCATTCGTGATGAGAACTCCCGCCGAATCATCTCTGGGCTCTTGCGAAGAACAAGGCTGATTGAAGCAGACCTTCAACGAAGCAGAAAGACAGAAGAATCTATCGGGTGTTTTGATAATTTCATTTAGGAAGATGATGTTGTGTCTTTTGGAGCCTTAGGTTGTTTGTAGCAAGATAGGCTGTCATCACTGCATGTGATCAATGATCAATGGGAGGTTTAATTGTTTTGTAAACTCATCTATTGTCTTCTCTTTCTTGTAGTGTTGTTCATGCTGTGGGCACATATTAAAGTTGTAAGCTCATGTTGTTGTCTCTTTATAATGCAAATATTAAAGTTCAATAAATTCAAGTGTTTAATGTTGAATTGATGACGATCATTGGTGATGGTTGGATGATGGTGCTTTTTGTGCTTAACTTGATGATGATGGTGGTGGATCTATTGCCAACAACGCAATGCAAAATGCCAAGCATTCTACTTTTAATCAATAACCAATGAATGGATGAATGGACTTTGAACCAATCTATTTTTGTGCTGCAAGCTGCCTTTCGTTTCATTTATGTCGGTAGTTCTATATTTTGTCGTCTACAGACCTCATGAAACCTGTCTTAAACTTTGTCTACAAGCTTGGACATAGCTCGTTGTTCTATCTTTTTTCCTTGACTTCGTGTGTTGTTTGATTGTTGTACTCATAGTATTCTCTAATGGACCAGAATGAATGCAAGAAAATATCACATTTGCACATCAACGAAATATCACAGTATTCACATACATTAATCCATGTCAGTATTTGACAACATCGGTTTAAATCACTCCTACAAAAAGCAACAACAAAAGAGAAAGCAACATTTGCACATCAGTGAAAAATTTGTGATGTGGGCCGTGTTGGTTTTGTTAGTCTTCTTGCTCTCGCATTTCTCAAAAAATTACTCGTCTCCCGCCTCTATCATGTTTATATCCTCACATCCTCCTCTTTACCGAAAGTTGATAAAAATAAATAAATAAATTCGTCAAAACAAAATAAAGTGCAAATAAGAAAAGTTTTAGGACAAAGTTAAGGGCCGACAGATACCTGCGTCTTCATTCATAGATTACAATGAGCTTTAGATGTTGCCAAAAGTTGAAGCGAGCAGTTCTCAATTGTGGTTCTGATGGGGCGGAGGGAGAGTTTTCTACCGCATAATGTTAGTTGACAAAATAATTGAACCTTACTTTAGACTTATCAAATAAATGTACTTGCAACTAGTGGTGGCCACGGTTCGGAACCGGCCAGTTCCGGTTCGTGGCCACTATGAACCAGAACTGGAACCTTAAGGGCCGGTTCCGGTTCCGGTTTTGAACTGGCGGTTTCGGGCCGATTCAAGGCCCGGTTCCAGTTCAAAATCGGAATGGAACTGGCCGGTTCCGGTTTTCGAATTTAATTTTTAAATAATTAATTATGAAATAAAAAAATTATGAAATAATAAATTATCAAATACAAATTGTAATCGAATTTGAGGGGAAAAAAGGGAAGAGGAAGGGACTTGAACTTAATGAATTATCATTAAGCGCCTACATATCTTCTTGGGATCGAAGAATCAAAGCGCATGTAGTTCTTTTACTTTTGATAATCCCATACTTACCTCACCGTCAATCGTCGCTACCCGTTTCGCCGGTTCCGGTACCGGTACCCGTGGCGGTGGTATCTCCATCATCGAAGAATTCGGCTTCATTGCTGCGATCCATCTCTTGTTGTCGATGTTGAGCCTTTGTCCAATCATCCACACAAGCTTGAGCCTCCATCGATTCCGGAGTTAATCTTGAATGTCGGTTGTCCAAAATGTTGCCTCCAGCGCTCAATGCTTGTTCAATCACAACTGTTGAACAAGGGGTTGCTAAAACCTGTTTTGCGATGAGAGCGAGAATTGGGTTGAATGCCTCTTCTACAACTCTAGAATTTTGAAATCTGTGTCTCCTTCGGATTCGCTAAATTCAAAAAAAGTAGTTAAATAGGTCTCTACTTCGGAAGTATTTCCTATTGCTCCCTTTTGTCTTTTTTGCCTATTCATTAGCATTTTGTACCATCTACTAATTCTACTTAGCTCCCCGCTTTGTACGTCACTAGGTTGGGAAGATCCACTATCACCTATATTATATCTATTAGAAAATTCAGTATACATTTCAACTATTGCGTTTTTAACTACTGTTTGCATAGTTCTAATATTTATAAATTCAATCAAATGTAAACAGTCATAATACGTATTCAAATCATCACCTAAACCATCTAATTTGGTACGTGGATCGAAAACACAAGCAACCAAATAAATAAGAGGGATTTCGGTATAATAATGCAGTCATTTCGTTCGCATTGCCATAATAGTCGGACCTAATTAATCATCTTTTTCATTTTCTTCAAAAATACCAGCAATATTAACACACTCTATTAAAAATAAATGCGTAGTATGATAATAAACACCGGATAAAGTATAAGTTGCATCATTAAAAACTTTTAAAAGATCTAATTTTTTTTTTTTGCAAATATCTCACTCTTGTATGAATAAATTAATTTGAGAAATATTATTCGAAATAAACGTACATAATAAATCTTTATATGCAAAAGATTGATTAATCAACTCGTACGTAGAATTCGAACGAGTTGGAACATCTCTTGGAAATCGTTTTGGTCTTCTTCTATTTGCTTTACAAAATTTTCCCAATTCTTTCATAATTTGAGGATGTCTCCATAAAAATTGAATTGCTGTCTTTATTGGGTTGAGAAAAATATCAAGAGTTTATAAACCATCTAGTACACATAAATTTAAAACATGGCAAGCACATCTAACGTGAAAAAATTATCCACCAAAAGTGGGTTTGCAAATCTTTTCTAACTCGAGAATGGAAGCGGTATTTGCCGCGGCATTATCAAAATCAACTGAAAAATTTTATTAACCAAAAAATATTCTTTTAAAACTTGCATAATTATTCTATAAATATTAATTGCCGTATGTCTATCATCAAAAACTCGAAAATGCAATAACTCTTTTTTGAATTTTCCAATCATCGCCTATCCAATGACATGTAATACCCATATAAGAATGAGTTTGCCAAAGATCACTCCAAATGTCGCTATCTATATGCACACGTCCATTGAAATTCATAAAAAAGTTTTTCAAATCTTTTTTTTCTCTTTTATAAATATCAAAAAGTTGGCGTTTAAGCGTATTTCTCGAAGCAGGTTTTGCTTGTGGAGTACATGCAGTTTGTATAAAATGATTAAAACCAACTTTTTCACCAAAATTAAACGATAAACGTTCAACGACAGCAAATCTAGTTAATTCTTCTTTATAAACTTTTTCATTGTAACGAAATAAAGGAGAATCGTTACAATTGGCGTACCCGAAAATTTATTGTTGGCTAGTGTCGATCCCTGCTTGCATTGGATGTTTCGACCTCAGATGCCATTTAAATGTTTCATAGCCGCCTCCACCTGTAAATTTATATGTTGCTCCACAATATTTACATTTTACCTCATACTTGTTTCCGCCTAAATGTTCCTTCGTGAAGTGTTCCCATATGTCGGATGTACCCTCCCGTTCTAGCTCCTTTGTTGTTGACATTTCTTCGACACTAGTAGAAGGAGGATGCAGATTTTCTTGCATTGGGACGTGCTCGACGTTGGGAATAATGTTGATATCATCAACATCGTCTCTTCAATATGCAAAATCACCAGAATCATGAGGATGATCGGATTCCCTCATCGGGGTCTTTCCTCTGCCACTACCTCTACTTCCACTTGCCATTTTTTTTTAGAGAATTGAGCGGAAAGCGAATTTAGAAAATTAACAGAGTTACAGATTTGAGAGAATTTGTGAGAAAAAATGAAAGATGAAAAGGGATATTTATAGAATTTAGGATAGATTTAATTTATTTAAAAAAAAAAAAATTGGCCAAATGGCCGTTGCCAGTTCGGCAATGGCTACAAGCCGATTCGGAATCGGCCGAACCAGCTCGGAACCGGCGGTTCCGAGCCGGTTCACAAAAAAGGTGACCCGGAACCTGTGGGCCCTGTCAATGAGCCGGTTTCGGGCCTAAACCGGCCTGTGGCCACCACTACTCGCAACCACATTTAACACCGAGGAAAACACAATGGTACAACTGCAACTCTTAAACCCTTTATTAACAAAATGTTCCCACTTCATATTCCTATTTGAAATTTTCACTTCTCAATAACGATGGACACCACCTGTACGGATCCCATACTGCCCTCCATAAATTAAAAATCCATAATTCCAATTGCTATAGGAATACTGTTTAGCCGATATGTGCTTGTTTGAACAACATCGGTTAATACTATCTTTCTTTGATAAGAATCAATAATATCTTTATATGATTCCTCCGTATGAAATTCAATAGGATCCAGATGAATCATGTCTTTATCCATAGGATCCCAAGTACCTGGATCAATTGAAAGTTCGATTCAATTTGAACTACTTATTTTGAAATGATGTGGATGTCCATTGTTGCATTTCCTTATTTGAGATCTTAGGCCCGGCGATATCAAACCTTTATTTGGTACTCACTTGGCCACTTTATATCTTTATTTGAAATAAAATTCACTTTAAACTCTTTTTTAAGAAAAAATTCCCACCTTAGACTCTTAGCACCTACGTGGCAACGATTTTAATCCAAAAAAGTGATTCTGATTAGAATTGATTTTTTTTTAATTCTGTTCCCTAGATGAATTTTAGAGAATTAGAACGTGCTTGATAATTACTCAAAATTTTTGTTCTTGAAATAGAAACGCGTTTGGTAATTGCACAAAATTTCCGTTTGAGAATAATTTTTCTTCCCAATTTTTGTCATTTAAGTTAAATAATTACGTAGTTACTTTGTGAAATTTCATCCCATATTTCTAATTAATTGAAGATCAATTCATATTGATTTTCTTATATAACATATTGCATAACGCATATAACATTTTTTCGTGCTATTTTGTCTAATTTTTCGGTCATAACGAATCATTTTAAGCTTAAAAAGGAGAGATCATGTTGGGTTAATGTGTGATTTCAGATTAGTTTAGTTGGTTTTTTAATTCTCACTTGTCCAAATAGATTTTAGGCTCTTATAAGTAATTTTAGTATGGTATAATGATCCGTTGTTGAATGTGGCTACAATGAATAGGTCAATTATAGTATATAACTTAAATATGGATGTTGATTATATGTGTTCTTAGCCTGTTTAATCTTTGTATTTAAAACGAAAAAAAAAAAATTCTGAAAATTGATTCTTTTTTCCAGAATCAATTTTTTTTTAATTTTTGTTTTTGCTTCAAAACTATTTTCGAGAACATGATCAAAATTAGAATTATTTACGTTACCAAACATATTTTTCATAATTTTTTATTTCGAAAAATAGAATCAGAGAATTAGAATCGTTGGCATGGAGATAGTTATTTAGAATTTTCCCATTCTCAAGAACGACGGACACCGACCGTTACATTAGCAGGGCTCTCAATTTTACGTGGATGTCCATCGTTGCATTCCCGACCACGAACAAAGCTGACACTCTGCTCCGAGCGGGTGAAGAGATGAGGCTCCGCTCTGTTTTTAGGGTTTCTCAGTTCCGAGGCGGAGCTCCATTCATGTCGTACAAACCTGCGGCCTCCTCTCCCCTCCAATCGCGGCCGAAAAGGTTCTTGAAGAGTGCTCTCTCTTCGTTCTTTAACCGTCCCGAAATCGAAAGAAAGTCGCTCGATTCATGGGAGCTTTCGCTGTGTAATTGCAGGTCTTCTTTCGGAATTGCGTTCGACATCGATGGAGTCATTCTTCGGGGACGGCTTCCGATCGGAGGCTCTTCCCAGGCTTTGCGACGTTTGTACGATGATTACGGTAAAAAAATTCACGTTTTCCCGATTGTCCTGTGTGTTTTGATCCTTTTTTTGGTTTCGAGGTTTTCGTTTTTCCTGTAATTGTCATTACCGTTGTTCTGCAGGCGTTTTGAAAGTTCCCTTTGTGTTCTTGACTAACGGTGAGCCCGTACTGGTTGCTTCTAGATGATTAGCTTGCGGGGCTCTCTCTGATCATTTATGCTTTGGCTGAATCAGAGGGCACGATAGACTATTTTTTTCGTTTGTTTGTTTGTATGCCTTTCTATTAGTTTGACATCGCATCTTTGTGTCGACTCGGTAACATTTACAGTTGTGAAAACTCGTGGTTCAATCATTGCCTTAGGTAGAATCATAATTGTGACTCTCCGGGCATTGGCATTATCCGAGTGGTTTTATCTGGAAGAGTAGAGTAAGCCCGTAAACATTGCAATGTGCTTATAAATCATATGAATCCTAATGGCAAACCGTTTTATGTTTGTCTGATAGGAGGTGGTATTCCGGAGTCTACACGAGCACTTGAACTGAGTCAGCTTCTGGGAGTGAACATTTTACCTGCTCAGGTATTGTTTCTAAGTGGACTTGAAGAATGGACTCTGTTTTTTTACAATTATATGTCGGCCGTGGTATGACTGATGGAGCCCTTGCCACAGTTTGCTTTCTTTATGCTATCCTTTTGCAGGTGCTGCAGGGTCATTCTCCCTTCAGAAATCTGTTGTATAGGTACAGAATTGGTTTCATGAAAGCAATCTACAGTTCTAATTCAAATTAGTGCTTTGGAAGTTTTACACTATACTTAATTGGTGGTATTATGTTTGCGTGCCCATATCTGCAACTGCATTTCTGCGATTCTTTTAATGAAGTAACTTGATAAACTATGCTTGCAAAACTCATCATGAACTTTGTATCAACTTAATGTGAAAGACCTGACCTTTATTGCTTACCTATGGTATATAGTATTTCTCCTGTTTAATTCCTCGATGATAAAAATAATTTTCATCAAGATGATTCACTTATCAAAGTCTGAAATTTTTTGCAAAGTACAAGTCTTGCCTTTTGAATGTAAGACTATGAAATGACAATTAAGTCTTATGTCACTAAGTTGGGTCTTTGTCCATGAATATTAATGATGCAGTCAGTTAATCTACCTTTATATATGATTTTCTTTTGGTAAGCTTTACGTATGATAAATTGGTGATATTTTCCAGATACGAAAATGAACTCATCGTGGCCACTGGGAAGGGAAACCCTGCTCTAGTGATGTCTGAGTATGGTTTCAAGTACGTACTAGCCTAATAACTTTGATTTATTCATCTTTACTGGTTTCTCTAAAACTAGAATTCTGACAGTAACTTAGGGATTTTTTCTTGCAGAAAAGTTTTATCGATGGACGAATATGCTTCCTGTTTCGATAACATTGATCCGGTATCTCAATACAAAGCCTGGACAAGTGATGATGTCTGCCTCAAGGATTTGGGACCAAAGTGTGATGTCTTCTCTGTGAGAGTGCAGGCTGCATTTGTTGTCAGTGATCCGGTAGATTGGGGCAGAGACATACAGGTATCCCACCATATTATCTTCTTTCAATGTAACAGTTCTGTTAATTAATGCATCCATTTACATTATGTTATACCTCCTCCAAGTTTTCGTATCCCCTGGATGTGTGTCAGTTTCCATGTCCAATAGTGGAATCCAGTATCATTATGGTACTATTAGATAGAATCTGCCTCTGGATTTCCTTTAATCATTTAGTTCCGTTGGGTACAATGAAAAATTTTACAACACGTGCAGTTTAAGGTTCGGACTCTACCGTAATAGCTCTGCAATAACAGAACAAATGCAACAGGTTCTCTGTGACATTCTAAGGTCTGGAGGGCTTCCAGGACAATCCGGTGGACATCAACCACCTTTATATTTCGCAGCTGATGATATTGAATATCAGGTTGTTTCATTGGTTGAAAACATGTGAAGCTCTCTTGGATGCATCATCTTCACCTCTCTAGTTTAAAGTTTACAATTCTCAAATTAGTCAAGAGTACTCAGTGCAGGCTGCTTTTCCGCTGGAGCGGCTCGGAATGGGTGCCTTTAGAATTGCTTTAGAGAGTGTCTTCAACAGGTAGAGTGTTGTTTTCTTAGACAAACTGGGTGCTGCGACTTCAAGTGTGTCATTGCAACTAATGGATATGTAAAAGTTGATTCTATATCGTTATGATTGGATTTCAAAATGCATGGTTGAATTTCTACTAACTCTTCGTCAACTCATAGATTGCTTGTAGTGTCTATTTGGGGGGCTTTCCCACCCTTACTTCTCCCTCCAACTTATGGCTTCTCCTTCCGAACCAAGTGTTCGACATGAGAGTGGGCAAAAGTCCGGCTAATGACTTTTAATGCAAAAAAGAATTCTATAAATTTAAAAATGAACTTGAATCACTTCAGATGAAAATAATTATGCGTTAAGAAAATGGATATGTTCAGCATTTAAGTTACGCCTAATAAGTCTCAATCAATCGTGAGTTAAAGCTTTAAAGTCAAGTTTCAAACACTTCAATGGAAGTTCTTGTGAAAACCAATAGCTAAAAGACACTGATAAAGCCTTAAACCCCCTGCCAAATCCCTCAATCACCTAACAGTCCCTTAACTTTTCTAACTCGGGCGCTTTTCTTTGATATATGCAGCATTCATCATCATCCTTTGGAATATGTTTATTTCGGCAAACCTAATCCGTTAGTGTTTGACAATGCTGAAATGACGCTGAGACAACTCTCACTTTCACACTGTGATGTTCGTGGCATGGACAATGGATATCCCCAGTCACTTTCTTTCAGTACCCTTTACATGGTCGGCGACAATCCTTCTGTAGACATCAAGGGTGCTCGACAGGTTGGTTAAGACGTGGATCTTGCTTCGTGCTAGTTGCACCCACTGTCCACCTCTGGCTTCTTAGTTCCTTTTCTATTTTCGGCTTAATACCTAAAGTAAGAGAACTTATGCTTGATTTTCAGGCGGGACATCCTTGGTTCTCTATTTTGACCAGAACAGGTGTATTCAAGGGAGAAGATAACGACACGAGTTTTCCTGCAGATCTGGTAAGTTGACAAAGGACCAAAAGGATATCTAAAAAAGCTTGCTCCTGTTGCAAAAGAAGTTGATTGCGATTTTCCATAAGAATGTGTATCTACTTTGATGGAAGATTGGTCTAAACGGGGGTTCAGCTTTTGAGCATTGCGCCTTCACATTGTTTGACAGGTTGTTGATACGATCGAAGAGGCGGTGGACTACATCTTGAGCAGCGAGGGCAGCTAATCTTTAAACCGATGGGCCTTGTTTTTCACAAAGAATCCGGACTCATTCAATCTTGGGCAAATTCGGCGTGGATATGCAGAATGGATAGCCTCACTAGTCCCTACTTCAGCTAAAGGGGATCAAGTAATACTATGTGGGAACATGGGGGAGATGGAAATTCTTACTATTTGCCAAATGCTTCTTGTGTACAGATTCCAGATTCTCGCCTGTAAGATAGAAGCTGTCTTCGAGACAGAGTCGTCCATTTTCCCCCTCTTGCCAAAAGGAGGAGGATCATTTACCACGAAAGTACTGTCCGAGGCTGCAAGTCTTTTGAAGTTCATATCTTTTGCCATGAAACAGAATAAGTCGGATATATATTTCGTGGTAGCAAGTTTAATCTTCCACTGGGAGAATTATTTTGCCGTTTTCAGTACACGGACTTTTCTCGTACTTGTTATGTGTGTGATTTTGTAATCAATGGTTTGTTTATTGGACTATTCCACATCAAGTATATCCTAAGTGTCTTGAAACACTCGTTAATATGACGATTTGTTTTATATATTTTGAGCAACGTGAAATCTTACATCTTTATTAGTACTTCGCTTATTAGTACGTCGAAAGCTTAAGTAATTTTAGTATGGGTAATTTTAGTGTGGGAGTTGAAATCTTGACCATTTTAGGCCTATACATCATCAATCAACATAGACACGCCGGTTACTGCTTACAAACAAGTCTCTCAGACCTTATTGTGGAGTTATGAATTTCCAACTTAGAATTTCCGATTGAGTAATCGATAAGTTAAATTACTTTCTCGATTGAGCAATTAACACTTTACTAGCGTCCTCCGTCTGAATTGCATATGTTTTTGGGGCTCCCACAACTTTAACATAAGGTTGATGTGGAAGTTGGTCAAACTCAAATTAACGAATTATGGCGTCAGCAACCTGACGTAAGATGATGCTGAGATTTTCGAAGGAGATTGTTGACCCATCCTCGAACGCCTGTAAATCTTATTATATATAGAAGGAAAATAGCAATTATATACTTCACTTTTGACCAAATGACCAAATGTACCTTTGCTTAGGCAAAATCATTACACACCACTTCGAAAAAAACAAAATTGCCCTATTTGCAAACTCTTTGTAGCACCTTGCTCAGATTTGGGTGGTTTACTTTTTAAACTAGCTTTGAGTTTTTTCTGGTAGGTGTGAAAATTCAGAATTCGGGGATTGAAATTTTTCGAAAGAAAATGACATTTTCATGAATAGGTACGGCAAGGATAATAGATCTGAATGTGTAAATTGGTCTCCAAAGATGAAACTCGTGCATATACTTAGTATTTTTTGAGAAGTGAAGGTATGTAATGGTTGATCGTTCGGAAAGATTCTTAAGATGTACTCGAGCTTAATCATTATGCCAAGTCAAGTTTCTCCAAAGCAACCGTCTTTCCCACCATCTTCAAGATGTCGATGGTGTTTTCCGTGTGTTTTACGAGTATTATGGATAGAGAGAGAGAGAGAGAGAGAGAAAGCATTGAACATAATCTCAGACAAATGCTAAAGTCAAATCTATCACCAAAGCTTCGTTTCTTTGGCTTGTGACGTTGAACGGCCAATGATGTCTTAGCTTCAAGTCATGAAGACTAATATGATGCATAGAAAACTTCTACGAAACTTTAAGATCTCCTAAAAATGAATTCAGTTCAGGAGGCATTTTGCCTTCCTCTTTTATGTTAAGTGCAAATCAACTAATGGATGAAATTATGGGTGAATTATTCAAAAAGTCCTAAATCTATTGCACTTTTGCCAATTCAGTTCTAAACCTTTTAATTTTACCAATTGAGTCATAAATTGTTTCAGATTTTGCCAATTGAGTCCGTCCAGCTAATTTTGACAGGAAATTGTTGACGTGGACGCCCTCTGTCTTACGTAACACAGTCGGCGCTGAGGTGGATAAATGGTCAAGGGCCCGATGACCCTTGCCGGCCACATTATGAAAAAAAAAACAAAGAAATGAATAAAAAAATCGAAAAATATTAAACATTATTAAAAAATTTCACATCAGTGTCGGCTGTGCCACGTAGAACGATCGACGTCCTCATCGATTTTCGATTAAAATTGGCAGGATAGACTCAATTGGCAAAACTTAAAATTGTTTAGGATTCAATTGACAAAATTAAAATGTTTAGGACTGAATTGATAAATGTGCAATAAATTGAAGACTTTTTGGATAAATTTCCTGAAATATGGCAAATGTTTTCTAGGTCACCAATCTTTTCGAAACCGACGAACATAAATCTCAATGTGAAAACGGCGCTTTGTCTTGATCTTGAATTGCATAGCAGTAAGCAAGAGTGGAACTTACCAGCAGACCACTTGCCAAAAAATAAACAACATCGTGCCACTTAGCGACGACATAAAACCCGTAATTAGACAAGACTGTCGAAAACATCCTGTCGGGTCGTGATCGAGCTCGTAGCTATCATTAGTTGTGTTCACCGGAATTGGGTGAGGTGTCAAGGGAGGGAAAGGACGAAATAAGGGAGAAAAAAAAAAACAAAACAAAAGGGGCCGGGGAAAAAATTAAGGCTCCGTTTGTTTCACGGAAAATAAGCGATTTGGAAAACATTTTTCGAAAAGTGATTGCTTATATTATTTAGGAAAATTAGTCAACGAAAAATATTTTCATCATCGATAACAATCTATGCCTAACTATTTTCGTAGGTGATGAAAAAAAAATTCCATTTAGAAAATTGTGGAGTCTTCTAGAAGATAAGTGAAGTGGCAAAGGGAAGTTTGGCCATGTGGAGGGCGCCAAATGCGAGGTTGGTCTTGCGGGCCGGGCTGGGCCGGACTTTGGCGCCCGGGTTCGCCTTCTTTTTTCGTTCATAAAAATCAAGTCGAGTCATTGGCAATGAGCGGCTCCCGAGCCTCCGCCGATGAGAATATCTATTGTTGGCCTCGAAGTATCAATATTATAATGTCCCTACTTCCGGAGCGCAAAAGGAATGTAGTGAGAAAAATGGATGTAGGGTCGTATAAACTAACTTTCTGTTATCAGGCGTCAAATTCCGTAGTTCTCAGGATTGCACATGTATCTCTAATTGTGCATATCCAATATATTACCTTACATAATCATCTAATAAAATGCTCATGTACTCATTACCGTTGAATACAGAAATTACATATTTCTCTCTTCCGTGTATTTCTTAACTGCAATCTTGTCGCGCACTAGCAATAAACTTCCTTTTCCGTGTTGCAGAGCTGTGCAAAAAAGAAAGAGAGCAGTGGTTCTTCTTCCTTCGCACCCATGCAAGAGAGGGAGACAAGAGGAGGGCGTCCCAGCTGTCGCGACCTAAAAATCATTTAGAGTGGTTTTAGGTTAATGGATTACCAAGCCGATTCGTGATTAGCCTAGTACGGACTCTCCAAAGCCCTACCAAATCGCAACTTAAGTCATGTTCAAATGACTAGCCTAGCCGGAGCATCGCCGCTGGCTACTGGAAGGCCACCCGGATGTCCCGGTTATGTCTACTCGGCAGACAACAAGGTGATCGGCGTGAAGAAGTCCATGGTTTTCTACGTGGGAAAACGTCCCACGGGAGGACAGGCCAAGTGGGAATTGAATTAGTACAGGGCCATTGAACTCTCGCCGATCAATCCCCATTCCACAAGCAGTAATATTTCCATTCCTAAGGTGATCGTGCTATCTGAATTAAGGGAACTTAATTTTAATTTTTTCAGTCACACAAAGGTTAAAAGAATGACGCCTAGATTATCCAATTTTCACTTTGAATAATCTTCCTTTGTTTTTTGGTTTTCTGTCGTGTACTTTTGTTGGTGTTGTGTAGTTGCACACTGCTGATTTTCCGTCTCTAGTTTATTTTCTACTCAGACTCTCTAAGAAAAAATGCAACAAACGTTATTTTCTCTGTGTTCGATACCCTTGAAATAACGTACTTACAGCTGAGGCGTGAATTTACCTTGTGCCAAGTGTATGTGGTGTCTGGGAGCTCTCGAGCATTTGATCGTCGGCCATTGGAAGTGGTGGCCGTAGAGATAACAGTCCTAGGTGGCGGCGGCACTGCCAGCGGCAGAGGCCGAGGCCGAGGCGGTGGATGTGAAGGAGCCTCATCTTCAGGAGTAGTAGCAGGCAATGCATGAAGTTCCGATCAATGGGAAACGACAAGTTTGGAAGAACAATTTGTGATTGGGAGCAACTGGATTGGCTTTGACTTCATGTAGAAGTACTCTGATGGTGTAGTTGTCTTGTTATAAGTGCAATCATATTTGTGTATATATATAAGTACGCGTGCGTCAAGACATTGTGCTTGATACCTAATCAATAGGGCGGCCGAGCATGATATCCAGCCTAAGGCTCCATCTGTTTCACAGAAAATGAATAATTTGAAAAATACTTTCCTAGAAATGATCGTAATATCGCTTGAAATAATTAGCCAATAAAAAAAAAATCAGCGACGACAACAATTTATGTCTAAATATTTTCTTTTCCTTTTCTTTTCTTTTCTTTTTCTTTTCTGGTTCAAAAGGCCGGCGGCCAATGGCCCTACCGGCCCTTGGACGAGGGGTCGTGGCCCCTCGCTGAGGCCGGCGAGGGTGTAGCGAGCCCTTGCTAGACCCAGTGAGGGCCAACGACCCTTTGAAAAAAAAAAGCAAAATAAACAAATAATAAAAAAATTCAAAAAATATTAATGTATTATTAAAAATTGTCAACATTAGCGCCGACCGAGTCACATAGGATGGCCAGCATCCACATCAATAATTTCCAACCAAAATTTGTCCAATTGAATCAATTGGCAAAAAGTGAAAATGTTTAGGATTCAATTAGCAAAATTAAAATGTTTAGGACTGAGTTGACAAAAGTGCAACAGGTGTAGGAATTTTTAGACAATTTTCCCGAAAAATCGAAAGGAAAAATTGAAAGATTACTATTAAGAAAACTCAGAGCTGTGTGTTCTACTTCTCACTGCGCTCGTGCTGTCCGTGAGAAAGCAAAAAATGCTTTTAACTTACTTATAATCAAGTGCAATAAGCAAAAATAGCACTTTAGAAGGGAAAAGTGTCGGAAAAGTTCAAAATCTATTGCATTGGTACCAATTTAGTACTAAACCTTTTAATGGTGCCAATTTAGTTCTAAACCTTTTGACGTAGAGCCAATTCAGTCATTCCAGCTAAGTTTGGCCGGATATTGCTGGCGTGGACGCCGGACAGCTTACGTGGCACGGTCAGCACTGATGTGGACATTTTTAGTTAATTCTTCAATAATTTTTTCTTTTTGTCCTTTGTTTTTTTTTTTTTTTTTGTCTTTTTTTCCAAATTTCTCCAGTGGCCAGTGAGGGTGGCCCTCGCCCAAGCAACGGTGAACACTAGCAAGGCTAGCCGTCGCCAGATTTGGCTAGGCCGATGAGCAACGATCAGCCTCGCCAGATTTGGCGAGGTCGGTGTCGCCCGTCGACCTAGCCAAATCCGGCGAGGCCAAACTCGCCCAAGCGAGGGCGGGACTCGCTTGATCTGGCGAGGGCTAGACTCGCCTAATCTAGCGAGAGCGGACTCTCCGGCGTTCGCCCTCACCTCAGCGAGGCCGACCCTCGTCGGCCACCGGAGGTGAGAGGGAAAGTAAAAAGACAGGAAAAAAGAAAGGAAAAAAAGAAAGAAAAAATAAAATATCACAATACTATTAAAAATATCCACGTCAGTGTCTGTCATGCCACGTAGGCCGTCTAGCATCCAAATCAGCAATAGCTGGTCAAAATTAGCCGGAATGACTTAATTGGTACAAATATAAAAGGTTTAGAAATAAATTGGCACCATCAAAAAGGTTTAGGATTACATTGACATTAATGCAATAGATTTTGGACTTTTCCGACATTTTCCCCCACTTTATAATAAGCATATGTTTGACTAGGGCAAAACCCCCTTGCCATTTTAGAAGACCAAAAGATTGCAATTTTACCCAAAATATTTAAGTAAAAGTAAGGACCGTAGAAAAGGACTATATAGCATATACAAACCTACATTTTTCTTTTTATTCTCTATTTTCACCAATTATACATACCTACATTTGAGTGCGCTTGTTTTGGAACCAACACTTGACTTTTCAGGGCTCTAAGTTTGGACTAGAGTTCTATTTTCTAGCTTTTTTGTCCTTTCTTTGGGAACTTAAATGAAGCATCTACGTGGAAAAGTTGCACCTCAAATATTTTGTTCATCAAAAGAACTCAAACCATGGCAGTTTTCTTGAAAAGATTGCTGATTTATTTGAATCAATTGAAAAAGTCAGAATATGATCAGGTTTTGTACATAAATTTGAGGATTTTCAGTACACTTTTTCCTTATCTGATTGATTAGACTGTGATTTAACACAGACTCAACCAGGGAGAGCTTCTTTCCTTATCCATGATAAGGAAAAGTAAGAATTTAGTAGAAAACATCTACTCACCAGCTCTTTCCATAAATAAAAACAAAATTACTGTGACATCAATATCAACATGTGACGTGGTGAACTCCGTAAAATTCATTGCCGTCGAACTCATCGTCAATCTGATTTGGAGTGATTATAGTAATTGAAAGAATTTTAGTCGAAGCTATAGTCTAATATTCTCCAATAGTCTATCTCAGTTCTTGAAGCTTCCTTCTCTTCCTCCTCAAGTATATCAACCAATGACATCATTTCTCTCGTTGACTCTATAATTACCAGCGTCAACTCACAACACCTGAAGGCTTCCATGAAAGAGCACTTGCAAACTCCTTTTCCTAAAAAAAAAAATAAAAAAAAAAAATCCTTTTCCTCCAATGAGAATCCACCACTCACTAAGAATCTGACGTCATGACCTCATCACTCCTCATGCGATGCTGACGTCATGATCGCAGATGACGTCAACGGGGGCTGTGCGTGAACCTCTTGAATTTCTTGCGGCGCAGCACTCTTTGAAGCAACTATGGGGTAAATGTGTATCGAGACTTTGAAACATTTATCCTCATGATATGTTTTATTTCATGGAGATTTCTACTTTGACTACTATGATGGGGAGCTGCCGGAAATAATGTTAGCATTTGATTGGATAATTAGTGTTCTTTAATTAGATCAATGTTGCCCAACTCCCACTTAGGTTTGATTTGAATACTTTGATTTTGAGCCGATGGAAAATCTCCCACTTCTCTCTTATCCTCGCCAAATAATTAAAAGTGCCTATAATTGGGCATGCTTCGACGATCGCCTTACATGGAGAAGTCTGGCCGGTGATACTATCTCGGGTCTAGGTTGGGGCGAAAATCAAGATCGTGGACCCCGAAAACACGGTTTGGGCTCAACCCGAAATTCCTTAGCCCAAAGATAGGGGAAATATTTAACTTAATCTTTGAAATTTCACCAAGAAAACAAAAATCGGAATCCTTCCTACTGCGGCCATCGGATGCTTAACAAATCTAGTTTAGTAAAAAACAAAAGATTAGTTCATAATGTTATCAATTGGGTAATGCACCAAAGGAGTCTGAGCACTTGAATCTGCGTACCATGGAGCTTAAAGACATTGAAATAATCATATTCTTACTGAGACTCTCTTCTTCTTTGCTTGTCATCTTGTTCTTTCCAGTTCTATTTTTCTTTTCCTCTTCTTCTCTTATTTTCTTGTTCCACAAGTGGTAGCTCTGTGAACGATACTCGCCCTCATCGATGCGACTCGATCCGACGTCAAAACAGGCAACGTCTCTGCACCAATCACAGTGTCTCCATGCGACCCCTTCCCGCTTTATCTCTCTGAAGGTCATGGAGGCTGCAACCTTTGCCGATTCACTTACGTGGCGGTCGCTCGCCTCATAGCACACCACACCTTCGTTCGTTTCGTGGATGACTGAGCGAACGAGCCACCAGAGATCATGACCTCCATGGCCGCTGCGAGGCGGTGGTAGTTCAGCGGCGGCAACTTTGACGGATGTGGTGGCGATGAGCAACGGATTCACAGTGCTGGGTAGAGAGATAGATAGATGTTGGGGCTAGGGTTTGATGGTTCACACAATTGCAAAGATATTATTGTAAGGTTAAGGGTTTTTTTTTTTGCATTATACAAATTAATCCGCAATGCTAATTATTCAAGAGGGTTAAATGCGAATGTAAATTGACCATATTAAATGTAGAGGATCTACACTTCTTGCCATACATACCTCCTGTCAATTAAGATATACCTCCACCATATTTGTTATATAATCATTAATCATTACCAAGGCAAAGCTCATATATTCATACTAAGCAACTTTCATCGTGCCCGGACACGCAATGTTGACAGCTGATCAACGTAACATTGCCTCATCTTCCTAGTCTTTTCCACGTTAGGGAAGGATATTTTAATAAGCCTTGACTACGTCGAGATTCAAAGCGAAGAGTGGATCATTCAAAGACCACCTGGCCAAAAAAACAAAACACCTGTGACAGATAAAAACAAACGACTCTATGCAAGAGGATGGACAGCTCATTTACACCACTTTTTGGCATCGTGAGTCACGATTGATGCATTTTAATCGAGCAGCCATGGTTGTTGGCTGATTACATGACATAGACATGTTGGGTGATAATTTAGCAAAAAGTTTCTCCACTGCGGATGAACCTATCTTACAAAGTTAATTACCATGGAAATACCTTTGGAATTCGTATCAGAGTAACACCTCTCACTTAGTGCCCATTAAACTCAATCATGTGTTTGGTGGCCAATAGCCCGTGCAAGCTCAACCCCAGCTATAAGTACTTAGAGGTATCTTTGGGCGGGCATAGGTAAGGCTACAATTGTACAGCCCAGGTGGGTTATGCCCAGCCTGACACGTCTAGTTCGCAAGTGTGTGTATGTGTGTGTGTGTCTATATATATAAAGGAATCCAAAAGATAATTGAACAAAACAATTTCACAAATCAATTTGTCCATACCATCGGAACTCAATTAGATAGAATTGAATCTTCTGTCTCAATTGCTTCCTCTTCTACCCAAATTATCCACCAGGATACTCTTTCTAAGAATTTGATTTTAAAAGCTCCTCTTTCTAAGACTTTTGAGATGCCTAAAGTTTTTAGCAATGAATTCGCTAAAGCTTTAGCCGAAAAGAAAAGAGACATAAAACTTGGAAAACAGAACCCTCTTGTTTTAGAAACTCCAAAAGTTGAAAAACCTTTAAAAATTGGAAGCCTATTGAATGTTTTAGAAAAAGAAGATTCTGAACAACCTGAATTAAATAAGTTAACCTGGAAAGAACCTCAAAAATTATATTATTCAAGGGCAACCCCTCCTGATATGATTCTTGAAGAATCTTTCCAACGCGTCCAAAACAAGTACTCTTTGGATGCTATCTATGAGTGGAACATAGATGGTATTTCTGAACAGAACTTAATCAATATTTTGAATCAAATGGTCATGCTTGCTACGACTTATAAAACCTCTCCCGACACTTCTGATGAACAAACTGCATACCTTCTAATTGTTGGTTTCACTAGTCAATTAAAAGACTGGTGGGATAATTACCTCTCAGAAGAACAAAGAGATGGTATTTTGAAAACTTTAAAAGTTGACAATAATGGTCAAACCATTTTTGATGATTACGGTTCTCCTGTTCAAGATGCCGTAAGCTCTTTAATATATTTCATATCCCAACATTTTATAGGTGATCCTTCTCTTATTTGCGACCATAACCAAGATCTCCTTTCAAACATGAAATGTAGATCCCTTGGAGAATTTCGTGAATACAAAGATATATTTCTTCAAAGAGTTCTTCTTCGCCCAGATTGTAATCAGGCTTTCTGGAAAGAAAAATTCCTTGCTGGTCGTCCTATTTTAATTGGAAACAAAGTTCGAGATAAGATAAGAGAACAGCATGGTGATCCAATCCCATACGATCTCCTATCTTATGGCGAGCGTAACTCTTTCATCTACAAAATTGGATCTCAACTTTGTAATGATATTAAGCTCCAAAAAAAAAAAAAATTAAGAAAGAAAAGAAACTTACTAATTCTTCTCTTGGTGATTTCTGTCGTCAATTTGACCCTTCTTTTGACCCCTCTAAATGAAAAAAGTGCTCTGGAAAATGTCCCCCAGAGATTTCTAACAAGAAGAAAAAATTTAATAAAAAACTAATTTTTATAAAAAAGGAAAAGAAATTTTTTCTAAGAAATCAGATTCTTTGAAAGTTAATACAAAAAGAGATTTTAGTAATATCACTTGCTACAATTGTGGGAAAAAGGGTCACACCAAAAAATTCTGCCGTTTAAATAAGAAAATTAATGAATTAAGTCTTGATGAAGAAATTCTAAGTCAGCTAAATCAATTGATGGTTGATTCTGATGAAGAATCTTCTTCTGATCTCTCTTCAGAAAACGAAAATGGTCTTCAGGTCAATGACATTGAAGATTCAGATTTGGATTCTAATAACCCTGAGAATTTTGATAATCTTTCTGAAAACAACTCGCAGATAAATGTCTTAACAAAAGAAGAACAAGACATTTTAGATGTCATCGATAACATTTCTGATTCTGAAGAAAAACAAAAGATTTTGCATAAATTCGAGCCTTCAAAATCCCATTTTCATTATGAAAAACCTTACAACCTCAATGAAATTTTAAATAGAGGAAAGAAAGTCTATTCCAGACTTTCTAATATCAATGACATTCAATATGAGATAAATTAACATAAAATTGAAATTAGAAATTTAAAACTTGCTCAAATTGAAATGCAAAAAGAAATTTTAGAAATAAAAACCAACATTTTGAAAGGGAAAAACAAAGAGGAACCTTCTGATAAAAATTTTCTAATGCTTCTTTTTCAAGTAACAATGAGAAAATAGTTAGTTGATGTTTCTATACAAATTGATAAAGAATTTGTTTTAAACACAACTGCACTTTTTGATACTAGTGCGGATTTAAACTGTATTCGTGAAGGTTTAATTCCTACCAAATATTTTGAAAAAACAACTGAAACTTTAAAGTCATCTCAAGGTCAACATCTCAAAATAAAATATAAGTTACCAGAAGCATCAATAATAAAAGATAAAATTTCTATAAAAACCTCTTTTCTGTTAGTCAAAGATTTAAAACAATCAGTTATTTTGGGAACACATTTAATATCACTCATACAACCATTCAAAGTTTCTGAAGAAGGAATCGAAACAAAGGCTCTTGGGAAAAACATAATTTTCCACTTCAAAAGAAAACCCCAAACAAGAAATTTAAATATTTTACAGGAACATTCCATAGCAGAAGTAAACTGCTTAATCCATGATAAGGAAAATCATCTCTCGTTTTTAAAAGAAGATTTAGAGTATAAAAGAATTGAACATAATCTGTCCAACCCTGGTACTCTAAAAAAGATTACATCTATGGAATCATTTATAAAAGAAAATATCTGTTCAGTTTTTCCCAATGCCTTCTGGTCTAGGAAAAACTTCATAATTGACATTCCTTATGAGCCTGATTTTTCTGAGAAGGATATTCCGACTAAAGCTAGGCCAACCCAAATGAATCATGAAGTCCTGAATTTTTGCAAAAAAGAAATTCAAGATCTTCTTGATAAAAATTTAATAAGATAAAGTCAGTCTCCTTGGAGTTGTTCTGCTTTTTATGTCAATAAAAATGTTGAACTTGAAAGAGGAATTCCCAAGTTAGTAATTAATTACAAACCTTTGAACACTGCTTTAAAATGGATAAGGTATCCAATTCCTAATAAGAAAGATCTTCTGAATAGATTACACAATTCAAAAATATTTTCTAAATTTGATATGAAATCTGGATTTTGGAAAATTCAAATTGCTGAAAAAGATAGGTATAAAACTGCATTCACTGTTCCTTTTGGACAGTTTGAATGGAATGTTATGCCTTTCGGTCTAAAAAATGCTCCATCAGAATTTCAAAGGATCATGAATGACATTTTTAACCCATATTCTGATTTTATAATTACATATATTGATGATGTTTTGGTATATTCTCCCAATATACACTCCCATTTTAAACATTTGAATATCTTTTTTAAAACTGTCAAAAACAGTGGTCTGGCATTATCTCCCTCAAAGGTAGTATTATGTCAAACCAAAATAAGATTTCTTGGTCATCACATACATCTCGGAACAATCATCCTAATTGAAAGATCTATTCAATTTGCGGATAAATTCCCAGATGAATTGAGAGACAAAACCCAACTACAAAGGTTTTTGGGAAGCCTCAATTATGTGATTGATTTCATTCCAGAAATCAACAAAATCTGTAAACCGTTGCATCAGCGTTTGAAAAAGAATCCTCCTCCTTGGACTTCTTTACACACTGATACGGTCAAAAGAATAAAAGTTTTTGTAAAAGATTTACCCTGCCTTCATCTTGCCGACCCATCAGCTTTCAAAATTGTTGAAACTGATGCCTCCGAAATAGGCTATGGTGGAATCTTAAAACAAAAGAAAAATGATAAAGAGCAAGTTGTTTAATTCATTTCAAAGCATTGGAATGAAACGCAACAAAACTACTCTACGATTAAAAAAGAAATTCTTTCTAATGTTCTTTCTATTTCTAAGTTCAAGGTGATCTTTTGAACCAAAAATTTCTTCTAAGAATCGATTGCAAATCTGCAAAAGACATTCTCCAAAAAGATATTCTGAATATTGCTTCTAAACAGATTTTTGCCAGGTGGCAAGCTATTCTTTCTGCCTTTGATTTTGATATTGAGTTTATTAATGGCAGTTTAAATTCTCTTCCAGATTTTCTCACCATAGAATTTTTACAGGGAAACCAACCATACCTTCTAAAAAAGACAAAGGAAAAGCCAAAGAAGACCCTCCTTCTTTTGGAAAACTCACCCCAATCAAAAGTTGGCTTGATGCTATCCAGCAACCACCTCCGAAACCCAGATTTATGAGTTCCTCTGAAGATGCTGGTAATCCATCAGCTTCTCCACCCCCAAAAATCACAAAAGAAAATGTTCTTTCTATGATTCCTAAAGATTCTTTAAGTCTCTTAATCCAACAAGCTGTGGATAAAAGGATTTTTGAAGTTGAGGAGGTTCAATCCCCCTCACCCCTTAACACAAAAAAAGTTTCTAGTGAGGCGGTTCTTAGGCAATCTACGGCCCCTCCATCAAAAGTTAAATCAAAATTCATTCTAAAAACAAATTTTCAGAATGTTTTTATAGTTGAAAAAGGATTTTATATTGACAACCCAAATGTCTTCGCCAGATCCATGTTTGGAGAAAATTGGTTTTTTACTCCACATGATATTGGTAAACCCCTTGATTTCTACGAATCCATTTTATTTGAAACTGGATCAGTCGAATTCAAGCATTTTTCTGATGGCAAGAACGTTGATCATATCAATTATTCCACTGCCAGAATTAAAAAAATCATCCATCCTTCTGAGTGGGGATCAAATCCCATAACCCCGAAAAGTTTCAAAGCAAGACTTATCCAGTCTCTCCCTTTTAGAACCAACTTCACCTATTTTGATTATCAACAAGCTTGGTGGAATGCCTTTTTCCGCCAAAATTATAATTATAGTTACACTTGGCTGTTCTTCTTTGAACAAAATGTTGATATCAAAACCTCCCTTTCTGGTTCATTAGATGGTGGGATCACTTTGGCCCCATTCCAGATATTTTACCAGAATTCGCCAAAAAGAGTTACCAAATGTTTCTAAGAAAATTCCAACCACAGAAACAAGAAGCTTCTTTTCCTGTTTCTCTTCTGTATTTTCTGTATTTTCGTGTCTCTTGGGTTTCTGCCTGAGAGTTTGGGTACACGAAAAATTCTTTTAACCCCACAATTTTAGTTCTTGTAAGAAAATACGGACTAGAATGATAGGGAGAAATACCTTATAGAAAAGAGTAATAGGAATCCATTGAAAGTTGGAGAATGAGTTAATTAATTTAGAAATTAAGGAAATCTTTTTCTTTTAAATTGGGCTTGTTTCTTTTTAGAGTATGTTGGTAACAATATAAAATAATACTCTAAAAGTTCAGCAAGGTTTATGAAAATAAAGATTAAGATTCTTATACTTATGAAAAGGATGAAGAGTAAGGAAAGAATCATAAACGTCTTCTTTTACCAAAATAGGAAGAGAAGAGTTTTGTTACATAAATATCTAAGTAATAATCAAAATAATCAATAAATTTAGAAACGAGTTTGATTATGAAGAGCAGAAAATGGACGCTCAGAAATAATATAGGAAATAGTAACTGGATACGCATAAAGTGCAAAACACCGACAGGAGGCTCGGCCTTCCGATTGCGGGGTATTAGATATTAAATAAATTGCGTATGAGAATAGAAGTGGGTGTGTGAAGCCATGTGGGAGAGGAGATCTAGATCAATCGTCACCGCGGGCTGTATACATGAAATGCAAAAACAAAAAAGGCAGAAAAGATCGAACCACCAGTAGGAGGCGAAGCCTTCCGATTATAGAGTATAGATCTATATAAAGAAAGGAGCATTCATTGAAATGTAAATTACGAAAATTATATACAGAATGACGAGAAGAAGAATACAAAAAGATAAACTATCCATGAATGGAAAGTTTATAGAAAAAGAAAGATTACAAGTGCAGAAAGTTTACAGAAATAAAAGCTTTCAAAAACTTCGAGATCCACGGACCATAAACAGATCTGAAAAATCAAAGTAGAACAGTGAAGTTCTGGGTATAAAGAGATCTGGGAAGATCGAGGTTTAGAAACTTACTGGAGTCAAAAGATCCAGTAGAGTAGCTGCAAAAACCTCAAAAGGGTTCGGGAGAACGGAGCTTCAGAAAGAGAAGGTGGATCTGTGTGGGAGGAAAGGAGAGAGAAGGAGATGGAGACGAACATGTGAAAGCAGAAATGGTATGTGGGCGACGAGAGGAGAGAGAGCTTATTTGAGAAATGGATCTTTGGATGCCTGAATCCCTCCTTTCGACTGGAGAAGGAAGGGTCATTTAAAGAATATTCTTTGACTGTAGCAAGTCAGAAAAGCCGCTACAGTAAACAGTAAAAATTGCTACAGTGAACAGTGATTCTTAGAAATACTTAAAAAATCCTATCTGAAGTCTAAACTACTCTTGGAGTAGCGTATATCTCATCAATGACTGTTGGCTCCCAAATCGATGCCGTAGCAGTCATCTTCATTCGAATTTCCGCTGTGGTGAGACTGAGAAGAGCTTTTTGAATCTTCATAATCATCAAGAGCTTGCTTCATTAGTTCATAAAACTGTTCTTCATTTTGGGTTGAAGCAAGTTTTGAAACAGCAATGGACCTGTTGTGCAGAAAAGGAGTAGCATTTGCACCGTCTCGCTCTTTTAACCATTGAGAGACAGATTCTTCAGAAATTTTGTCGAGAAACTTGGCATCATCCCACCACTTAGTCTTGTATTTTCTTACTATATATATATATATATATATATATATATATATATATATATATATATATATATATGATCCGAAGGCCTGACCCGAGCATGCTCATTTATCACTTTTTGTACATATTTACTCACAAACGAAAATCCTTTTGAAGACACTGTTAACCGAATTTCTTGGAGAACTCGATTAATCTCTCAGAGTCACGCCACTTCGTCCATCCCACCATATCATGGTAATCATTGTGACAAGAGGTCCTGGAGGTTGTCCTGGAAATGTTTTTTCCTTGGGACTCGACCTATGATTTTTGGATCACAACTTAATATTGAGATTTATGTTGGGACTATCCTACATCAGTTGAGGAAAGAGTTGGTGGTCTATTTATAAGTGTGACGAAAAGTCCCATACTTTAAGCTGATTTTTGGGGGTGAAACAAGTCCAAGACCACCTAACAACTGGTATTAGAGCCGATGATAGTTTGGTTGGCCCCCAATCTGTTTCGATATTGGTGAATATCTCAAGGAAGGAATCTGGTGACCAACATAGTTTTCAAACAATGAACGTTGTGGTGTAGCAATGCGGTTTCGATAGCGCCTTCATGAATTTGGAGAAAGAGACCTTGGATGAAGGTGGGCTTTGGATATTTAACTTGAGATAAGTTGATGTAGAAGAACACCTAAATTAGAGGGGAGCAAACTTAACACTGAGTTCACACGTGAGGGGAAGATTATTGAGTTATTACACATGTGAATTTTGTTGGAAAGTCCATATCGAAAAATTAGTGCGGTGTGGAGCAGTTAATATATCCTAGTTGGCCAATAACTCATTGGCTTAAGTTTTTATATGAAGGTTGACCCAATTGGATTTGTTGATATACTCGATATCCTATATGAAGGTATCGAATCTCTGCTGCACACTCTCAATAAAATGGTATCAGAGCTTATCAAAAAGTCTGGACTTATACATCGGTTGTGAAAGGGACTAGTGGTCAGTTTATAAGTATGAGAGAAAGCGGCACCTTTTGAGCTAGCTTTTAGGGTGAGAAAAGCTCAAGACCACCCAACATTTCAAACAACTTCGCGGATCTGTTTGAGGTACTGGCACGTGTGTCTCACGTGCGATTTCAACAAAGGGTGTGGGTACAATGAATAAGGACTTTCCAATGAGATATCATGTACAGCACATGCGATGAATGAGAAAAGGCATTTACCTTAGTATTTTAATGTTCCTCATCAGTAAAAACGACCCAAAATTCTACAGAAGAGGCAAAGTAAATTCCAATAAGTCGTGCGGTGGATCGATTAAGATTCAAATGTCGGCAGGGCCACGAGCCCCCGACAAGCACAACTAGTTGGTCTTGATAATGACATGTTTCTTCATTAAAGAAAGTGGCAATGTGCCCATCAGGCATCAATTGTTAACTTTACTTTCTATGTTGTTCTATTCGATAGCCAGAATATTTTATTTGTATTAGAGAACTAATTTCAACTGATCTCTAACCTTGGATCACTTCACGACCGTTTACTCATGACAAAAGTAACTTTAATTTATAAGGGGAAGAAAGAGTAATTCTTTCAATTTCTCCGGCCAAAAGTTGGAACCCGAATTTTCCAAGGGCTTGCGTTAATGACCTAAGTGGCCGCGGAGGCTCGGACATCTTTGTCAAAATTTCGTTGATGTTTCAGTAAGTCCCAATCGCTGATTCGTCATGTCATAAATTTTTTATGCTGCTCTTGTTTCCATGAAGTATGATTTAGATGAACCATTATGTGTTTGATATACCTCACACTCGGCGGGATATCTTCCTAGAAGCTGCTGCAACTATAACGAGTTTGCCAAACACATTATAAAAGCATCAACAACTCTTTCACGGCTGTGACTGCCGCAAGAGAATTATAGAATTAGGGAAAAAAAAGTTTGGATTGGGGTGATCATCAAAATTAAAATGGACAATGGATTTGGTATAGTTAGCCTCGTGAAGGTTAAAGAATGATGATATCTTTCTCTTCAAGTGCGTGCATCCAAGTATATGTGTACTTCTCTACTACTTTAGTTGCATTCGCCATTGCGCATTGTATAAACTTAAATTATGAACATTCTCTTATGACTCTGAATTTGTTATCATAACCTTTTTATCGTTAATTTAAATTCCTTAACTTTCAAATTTTGTTTATTTAAGTTTCTCCATCGACTTGGATTGGTAGAAAGGGTGACATGGCATTATTTTAAGATAAGATCGCTCATTTGTGGCTTTTTAAAATAATGCTATGTTAGCTTATCCAACGACCAAGTTATTGAATGTAGCCCTAGTTTAAGGGTAAATCTAGATAAATCTTGTTTCTTGACTTCTCTTTCTCATTTTTACACTCTATTTCATTGTGGTTGTGCGTCGAATTCTAAACAAGTGGCCAATGTAACTAAAATGAAAGAAATTTCAAAGCTAGGGAACTTAAATAAATGATGGAAAAGCTGTGCCAATAAACTAAGCATGAAAGATTTGGAACTTCTAGTGTACTTTTCCAGTGTTGGATCTGGGTATTTATATGGGGAAATTACCAAAAATTTCTAAACATATTGTACGGATGTCAATTCAATCATAAATCTTTTAGTTTGATCAGTTTAGCCTCAAACATTTTGACAATTTGCCAATGTAATTCTTCTGACAAATTTTGATCAGAAATAGCTAGTGTGGACACTAGCCATCCTACGTGGTATGTTCTCTGCTGATGTTGACAATTTTGGTAATTCTTAAAAAAAATTAAATTTTTATATTTCTTTTTCTTTTCTTTTTCCATTGTGGCCAGTGACCCTCGCCAGCCACTAGGCAAGGCCCTGCAAGCCCTTGCCGGCCGCTAGCCAACGCTGCAGTCCTCACCCTGATCTGGCGAGGGCTGCCTCGGCCGTGGCCGGCAATGAGCGAGGGCCAGGCCAAAGTGGAAAAAAATTAAATTTAAAAAATAGAAATAATTTTTTTTTAAAATTTTCCATTTCAGCACTGACTGTGTCACGTAGGACGGCTGGCTTCCATGTCAGCGATTTCAGGCCAAAATTGGCTGGAAGAACTACATTGACAAACTATCAAAAGGTTTAGGACTAAACTGAATAACTTGAAAGGTTTAGGACTGAATTTGCAATCATGCAATATGTTTAAGACTTTTTAAGTAATTAACCCTATTTATATGTGTTTAGCTCATTCGATCTCTGAATATGACTTCTGAGATTGATTTGGGATTGCAAGGGTTTCAGATATCCGAAGGAAATCGGGGAAAAAACAATAAACAAGAGGAAATAGCATATAGCGCATAGATATGATGGTTTTAGTCCTAAAAGGAAACCCCTCTAAAAGTAAAGAAACCTAATATCCAGTTAATTTTCAAATTCTAAAATATTGAAATTTCCCTTGTAGTCCTTGTTTGACATGTTTTTCGAATTTCACTTTGGATGCAACGAAATTTCTTTGGTAAGGCAAGGATTTCGAGTCTATGAAAAAAGAAAAAGAATTGCACTTTTCGGATGTTTCCGGGGAAGAAGGCATGCTGTATACAAGATGTGATGAATATTCCTTCCATGATTTCTTCTAAAGAAGCAGAATTGCACATTAATGTGCTCGTTAATGGCGTCCTTGAAATCTTGCAAATTATTTAAGCGAGTGTTAGATTTGAGGAATTAGTGGACGTAGCCACTCACATATCAAGAATCCGGAAATTGATTAATTTTATCAACCGAATCAATGATCAAATGAATATATTCATACGATCTATGATGGGTGCATAAATGACAAATTAAAAGCATTGAGAAGTGTCCGAGCAACGGTCTCAATGTTCCTCTTATCATAGGTGGTCTACTGTTCAGTGTTGCCGATCTCAAAGGGGCGGCAACGAGGCAACGGCAGCCACCCGTTTACAAGCATCGCAGTAAGGGGCGAGATAGGATTCCGACCCTCACCCAATTCGTGGGAAGGGTATATCCTGCCTTGATCTCTAATTGGGTTGGTCGATCCACAACTACATATACCTCTCTAGTGAGATAAGATAAGGTGGTGATGACCATCAACAACAAGCTAGGTAAGGGTCGCCTGTGGTTGGTGATAGCTGGATTGCCCTTCTCTCTATATAAAAAGGATTTGGGCTTTTCTTTTTCTTTTTCTTTTTGTGGCGCGTGATAGCTCGATCGCCCTTCTCTCAATATAAAAAGGATTTGGGCTCATCTTTTAGTTTATGTTTTTTGTGGCACGTGAGCCGAGATAATCCAAGTTAACAACTTCATTCATCTTTTTCATGGAAAGAACCATAATTTGGGATGCAACTTAATCAAAATTTGACCGCTAGATTGAACATGGGTCGGCGGTTACTTTGTTCTTTCTGTTTCTTCCTTTTTCCTCTTGGGTGACTTTTTGCTGATAGAGAAAGGAGTGGCTGCATACTGGCATCAGCGTTTGGAAGGGTCGGGCATGAGGAGAACCATAACATTGGAGTGACAATATGGAAGGAAGAGGAAGTATTCCATGACCAAAGAGATATATATATATATATATATAGAGAGAGAGAGAGAGAGAGAGAGAGAGAGAGAGAGAGAGAGAGAGAGAGAGAGAGAGAGATGGTGCTCCTGTGGTCGTAGCTAATCTCAATGATTGGATTTGATGGTATATCATTACACTTGTATCCTTAGTGGTTCAGTGGATAGTCTCATTATTGAGGCTACTGCAAAAATGTAATTTTTAGGTTTACGTATCTTATGACATGACATGCGAATCCGTTAAAGTATGCTCATATTTCTCGGATTATATACACCATATGCAGAATTCTAACCGATGAAATTAACAACTTACCAAAGTAGTCAGCCTACAGGGTAGTAAGTCCTTTACAACGTAAGAATTTACCCAACTTCAAGTGGAATGCAAATCTTTTACTTTTACAACGTAAACCAGAACCTTGACAGGGAAACTTGTTGGGATGTAATTCATTCCATTGGCAAGAAAGCACGGGGATCCATGAGTAGTTACTGTTACATAATATGTCTTTCTCTTGTAATTGAGGAATGTCACAGAGATGTGCGAGGTGCTAATTACAGTAGAATTATCTACTGGATGTAACCCTAACTTAAGGGTGAATCAGGATAAACCTCGTGTCTCGATTTTCTTTTCTCACTTTTAGGCTTTATTTTGTTTGTGATTTGTGCGCCGAATCCTAACAAACTTTTTGTTCTAAATTCCATAATCACCAGTGAATGGATGACATATATATTTATAGTAAATCACTTAACCTAAACTTTGACATATGTCAATTATTCTTTGGTGAGCATATAAGTTTCTTCTTCTTCTTTTTTCATTGCGACTTTGTGAAAATTTTATTCGGTTTTCTCTCTGTCTGGTTTTGTAATAACTAGGGGGATTAAACCACAGCACAAGCACAGTTACAACTGTACTGAATGAACCTGCGTTATTACAATGAGAGGTATAAATATAGAAGCAACACTAGAATCTTTCAAATGAAAAATCAAGAAGTTATAATTTTGATTTCGTTCTATGAAGTAAGTCTGAATTTTGAAAAAGAACATTGAAATTAAGTATAGTTCTTTTGCTCCATGTCCAAAAGTTCGTGTCTTTTCCGCGCCGGTATAATTCAATGAATGCTGGTAAGTGTAAAAAAATATTGGCAAAATAAAGAATAAGTGACTTTTTTTCTAGATAACTTGTTGAGAACTTACCAACTCTTTCATAGAAAATCTAACTTTTTTTTATAGGATTACCACTTTTGTACCAACTCATCAATCTTTATTTGCATAACTTGCTAATGTTTACAATTTTTCTAACTCTTACATGAAATTACCAACCTAAATTAGAATAAATTACCAACTTGCCGTATTAAATTAGCAACCAATTTTGGATTACCAAATCTCATTTGAGTTATTTACTACAGCTTAATTATTTTTCTTATTCATCAACTTTTGTTTGTATTGCTTAGCGACCCCTTACATTTACTAACTCCGACCACGTAAATTAACGTCACTTATCGACTTTTCTCGGAGTAAATTACTAGGGGTGAGCATGGTCCGGATGGGTGGGTTCCAGACCTAGAACCTGAAACCTACCGTGTTATAACTGGTTCCCAATTTTTGAAACCTGGAACTTACCATTTTTGTCCTGGAACCTATTTTGGAACCTACCCTATTTTTTCGATCTTGTTCCAAGATCTACTCGTGAACCTGTTTTTCTTTTGTTTCTTTTTATGATTTCATTTTTTCAAGAAAATAACATGAGTAACAATGAAACGATTCAAAGTAAAAGATGAATAATAAAACTCATTATCCGCCAAAAGCAATAATCCTTAATGCGAGCAACAGAAATTACAATCTACCAAAAACAGAGAAGGTGAGGCGAGCGAGACTAGGGATTTTTTTTTAAACAGTAGCTAAAAATCGATTTCAAAACGGGTCCGGTTCCTGGATGGACTTGGAACCAAGAACCGGACCTAGGAACCGGACCAGTTCCAACCGGTTCTCAAAAATTAGAACCTGTACTCGGACCGATTTGAACAAGAACCGGTTCCCGAACCTATTTTTCGGGTGATCTGATCTGGTTTCTGGGTAAACCCGGTCTGGTTGCACACCCCTATAAATTACTACATACCATCTGGTTAACAACTTTCATTTGAGTTATTTATCGACTTTGGTTTTTTTAGCTTTCCAGCTTTTATTATCATCTACAAACTTTGTCCAATAAACGCCTTAAATTTGCTGAATTTTTTAAAATTATCAATCTTACTTAGAGCCACTTATGGGCTTTTCTCCGATCAAGTCACCAAATAGTTTGGGGTTACTAACTCTAAATCGACTAAGCTTATTTTTTTTTTAATTACTGACTTTTCTTTGTTTTTACATACTTTTGTTGACCTTTTTCTTTAACTATCCCTAAATTTACCAACTCTTATATAGTTACAAATTTCATTTCAAGTGTTTTACCAATTTTTCTGAAAACTAAGTTATCCACTAATTTTGGGTTACCAACTCTCATTTGAATAAGTTACCAACATTTGTTTGTTGTTTTAATTCACCAACTTTTCTTATTCATTACTTAATGGAGAAAAAAGTTGGTACATCACTCAAATAAATATAGTAATTTTATCTAGTAGTTGGTAATTTAAGACGTTGGTAAGAAAGCCACTTAAAAGTGAAGGCAAGTGATTTTTTTTTAGTCGGAGACAAGAGTAGGTGTTAATTTGAACAAATAAATGTTGGTACCTAATTCAAATAAGACTTAGTTACATAAAATCAGGTAATAAATTAATCGTAGAAAAAGGTTGGCAATGAAAGCAATAAAGGTGGCAACTCAATTGAGTAGTTGATTTATATAAAAAAATAAAAAAATGTAGGTAAGTAACTCAGATGAGAGCTGGCAACCTAAAATACATTACTAAATTAATCGAAAAAAGTTGGGAACTCACACAAGAAAGGGTCGGTTATTTCATTACTTGATAAGTTTGAGGTTTTTGTAAGAAGGGTAAATAAACGTTGGTAAAAGACATGAGAAGCTTTAATTATTCGTAAATAAGAAAGGTGGTAATTAAAAAAATCAAGTAAACTTGGTAAATAACTCAAATAAGAGTTGCTAACATACAATTAGTTGATGACTTAATTGAAGAAAATTTGATAATCACTCTAAGTTATATTTGTAATTTATAAAAAAAAAATTGGTTAATTAAAAAAACCGGTAAGTAAGGCAAATAAAGCAGAATATAACTAGAAGTTCTTTTCAAGATAAAACAAATAAACATTGATAAGCAACTAAAAGAGGAGCTAGCAATCCAAAACTAGTTGGTAATTAATCAAAGTAAAGTTGTTAAGTCACACAAATAAAGGTTAGTGATTTTGATAAAATAGTGGGTAAAATTAAGCCCTTGGTAAGAAAAGTAAATGAAAATTGGTAAACAATAAAAAAAAAGTTTTTTTTTTCAAATATACAGTAGTTAATAATTAAGAAAAAAGGCTTTTCACTTGAACTCGGGTTACTGTTCACTCGCGGTACTGTTCACCCAAGAAGCTCTATGCTGCTCCTCGTCTGTTCACTGTTCACCCCGTCGGTTTCCATCTTCTCTGGGGCGATTCGACCGTTGTTTTCAGCTGTCGTTGGCTATCCTAGGGCGCCTGGCGTCCCTCTTGGATCCATCCGGTGGGATCCTAGCTTGGTACAACCATCCCTGTCCCGTGACAGATCTGGTTTCTGTTTGAATCCCCTGTTCCGTTTCTCTCAGTTGGAGCGGTCGGTGGAGCTACCCTATTCGATCCGTCCGTTAGCTTCTGCTCTCCCTGGGTGGCTTGGGTCGCCTGGTCCCCCCCTGTATTGTCTCCGGTGGGATCTCCCCTTGGATCATCCATCTTCACACCGGGATAGGTCTGGTTTTTGGTGGAACCCCTGTGGTGCTTCTCAGCTAGGTGAGACATTCGTCTCATCCCTCCGTTAGTTTGTGCTGGGTTTCTGTGGGTTGGCTCGCCTGGTAGTCTCCCTCATTCTGTTCGGTTGGATTGTGGTCTAGTAGCATTCGATTTGGGGACTGTCTTCTTGAGTGGTTGGTTGCCTATAGCGATTTGTTATTCGGTTGTTGGTCTGTGGTAATTCGCTGCTGTGCTCCCCCCCCCCTCGGGGTTGTCAATGCTACTGTGTCTGGTTGTTTGTTGTTCCCTCTTGTGATGGAAGGGGATAATACTTCGTTGAGACCCGAGGGTCCGAAGGCGAAGAATAAAAAAGCAAAGGTACGGTTTAACAATCCGTAGGGGGGTTCTAGTTCTCGACCTGCTGGTGTTCTGAATGGGGGTGTCCCTATGCTTCCCGCTAGTGACAAGAACATTACCCCTTCAGCTGGTACTTCAGCTGTTTCTGTGTCTAATGACCCGAACCAACCTCAGCTAGGAGGAAGGGCTAGAGGTCGAAGCAGGAGTAGAGAGAGGAAACTGTCTGTGACACCCATCCCCCCACCTCGGGATGATCCCAAGGCGTCTCGTTCTTGGGTGTCAATTGCCAAATCGGCTGAGAAAGGTTATGATTTAACCTATATCCCTCCCTCCTTTGTTGTGGACAAAGTCGTGAGAGCATCCCCTGAGATCCTAGAAGCTGCTGATCCCAAGTGGAATGAATGCTTGGTGGGTTACTATATAGGGAGGAGACTTCCTTTCAACCTTACGAAGGAAGTGGTTAGAAATATTTGGGGTACTCAACTATCTGGCATAAAGGCCAATGAAAATGGGTTCTACTTCTTCCACATTCCGGATGGGGAGTTTCGTAGAAAGATCCTTGATGGTGGTCCTATCACCATTGCTAGAGTTCCATTGATACTCCAACAATGGCACCCGCTTCTTGATCTCAAGCGAGGACAACATAAATCTCTCCCTGTGTGGGTGAAGCTGAAATCTATTCCATACTCCTTATGGTCAGCGCCTGGAATCAGCTTGATAGCTAGTGTCCTCGGCAAGCCCCTCTATGTCGATGCACAAACGGAGAAGACGAACAGGATCTCTTATGCTCGCGTGTGTGTGGAATTGAAGGCTAATCAGCCCCTAGACGATTCGGTCCAAGTCATGCTGGATGATGATGAAACAATTCGATCGGTTAGGGTCGAGTATGAATGGAAACCGATCTCGTGCAAGAGATGCGACACCTTTGGACATAAGTGTTCAGATAATGAGACGGGCCCCTCTGCCACCCCTAAGGCACCAACGGTTGTTGATGTCTTCTCAGCCCCTCCTCGAGCTTTTCCCAAGGCCCCCTCAGCCTCTGCCCAGCAATCCTCGCCAGTGAGGAATATCTGTACAGCTCTGGTGGTTGGGCTGCACCCCTCATTCCAGCCCAATGCTGATTGGCAGATGGTCAGTAGGCGACGGGGAAGCTCGAGTACCAAAAAGGGTGCTCTCGGACCTACTCTACGTGATAGGAATCCACCAGTACCCCTGGTAGATGGCTCCTCAGCTTAGATCCCTCTCTTTGTTGACCTCTCGTTGGTGGGTTAGAAGTATTGCGTTGACGACCTTGATGGATCTAGTACATCGTCTATTGCTTCCTCTGAGTCGGAGGATAACGGGGACGGAAATATCAGCAATATCGGTAGTGATATGGAAGAGGAGCCCCTTCCCGCTGTTGCCCTGCTCAACACCCGGTTGAGATTTGTTGTCCAGTTAGGAGGTGGCCTTGAAAAACTGGTGGTCTCATCCACTCCCTCCTCGGAGCATGTGCATTCGGTTAGTAGTCTAAGTTCTACTAAGAAAGCCATCCAATCTTCCAAGAAGAAGCAGGGTGGTAAGAAGAAACGGTAATCTCCTTTGTTTCTTGTATATATGATAGTAGGTGTATGGAATATTAGGGGTCTTCATGATCCCTTGAAACAGGCGGAAATAAGAAATTTGGTTAAGTTTAACCATCTTTGTTGCATTGGTATTTTGGAGACGAAAGTCCGGGAATCGTTGTTTGCTAGCTTATCGTCCGGTTTGATTCCTAACTGGCAGTGGACTGCTAATTATTCTTTCTCCCCCCGAGGCCGTATTTGGGTGGGGTAGAACCCTCAGGCTATTGATTTTGATGTCCTTTCTGCCTCGGACCAACTTATCCATGGTCGACTCCCGTTACTCTACCTTAACAGAGAGTGTTTTTTCTCCTCTGTCTATGCCAATCACACTTTTGTCTCTAGAAGATCTTTGTGGGCTGACATGGAGTTGCTCAGTGACTCACTGGTTGAAATGCCATGGTGTATAGCAAGGGATTTCAATGCCATCAGGGACCCGACGGATAGGGTGGGTAGCTCTAATGCTTGGATTCCTGCTTTTGATGAGTTCAATCAATGCTTGGATCGCTCGGGCCTTGATGACCTTAGATACACGGGGTACAGATTCACATGGTCTACTTCCTCGGGTATTACCCGAAAGTAAAGGAAAATTGATCGAGTGCTCATAAATGATAAGTGGACGATGGACTTCTCCTTCTCGGAAGCAGTCTTTCTTGCTCCTGGGGTGTCGGACCATTCACCTATGACCATCCGGATTGCTCCTACGTCCACTTCGAAGAAACCGTTCAAATTTTTTAACTTCTGGATATCTCATCCGGAGTTTCGGCCTGTTGTGTCTCAGGTGTGGGATTCGCAAGTCTTTGGCTCTCCTATGTATGTCTTATGTAGCAAGCTCAAGATCCTTAAGTTGCGGTTGAAGCAGCTCAACCGTGAGGCCTTCTCTGACATCTCGGCGCGCACGGCTGACGCTAGATCCGCTGTTTTGGTTGTCCAAGATGCCCTTGCGTCGGACCCTCTTAACTTGAGTCTGGCTGCACAGGAGAAAGAGAGGCTAGCTACTTTTGCTGATCTTCGGTTGCAGGAGGAAAGCTTCTTTAAACAGAAGTTGCGTATTCAGTGGCTTCGGGAAGGGGATTCGAACACCAAATACTTTCACCACTTTGTCAACAAATAGAGACTCCATAACAGAATTTTGTCGGTTGTGGATGATGCAGGGGTAAGCATTTCTGATCCTACCTTGATGCATGGGCATATCACCTCTTGCTTCTCAGATCTCTTTACGGCTCCGGGGTGGACTGATCTGCCTTCGGTTCCTGAGGTACGAAGTCTACTCGCCTCGGTCTTCAATGAGGACTAGATCCTTTTTCTTTCGGCACCGGTAACGGAAGGGGAGATCCGAAGTACTTTCTTTTCATTATCTGCGGGAAAGGCACCGGGACCAGATGGATTTAACGTGGAGTTCTTCAAGTCTTCGTGGGACATTGTTGGATCGTCGGTGGTGGATGCTATCAAGGACTTCTTCCTCAATAGCCGCTTACTCAAGAAGACTAACGCCACCATTCTCTGCTTGGTTCCTAAGGTGGCGAATGCTTCGGGTATGTCTGACTTTAGACCCATATCTTGTTGTAACACTATCTATAAGTGTATCACCAAGATACTGGCCAATAGAATTGCATCTGTTCTGTCATCCCTTATAAGCCCTCCACAGAACACTTTTGTTAAGGGACGTCGGATTAGTGATAATATCTTGCTCGCTCAGGAACTATATAGCGGTTTCCATCATGAGCCCTACTTCCCTAAATGCGCTGTAAAGGTCGACTTTAAGAAGGCTTATGACACGGTGGCTTGGGACTTCTTGGAAGTGGTCCTTCAAGCTTTCGGTTTCCCCCCTATGATGACTAAACTTATTATGGAGTGTGTTTCCTCTCTGAAGTTTTCGGTCTCCATAAATGGTGAGTTGCATGGCTTCTTCCCTAGCTCGCATGGTATTTGCCAAGGTGATCCCATGTCGCCGTACCTCTTTACATTGGTGATGGAGATTTTCACCGGGATTATTAATGTGCAAACTAGTCTCCCTGGGTTCAAGTACTATTGGCGTTGCAAGCAATCTCGGCTCTCCCACTTGTTCTTCGCCGACGATGTGCTTATCTTTGCTGAGGCGAACCCTCCTTCCACCGGTTGTCTTAAGACGGCTATGGACTGGTTCTCACTATAGTCAGGTCTCGTCCCGAACCCCTCCAAAAGCGAAGTGTTTTTCTCCGGAGGATCGGCTGCTCTTCGCAACCAGATTCTGTCATCACTCGGATTTGTCGAAGGTACACTTCCCTTCCACTATCTTGGGGTCCCTGTCATAGCTTCTAGGCTCAGTAAGGTTGATTGTATGGTCTTGGTGAATGCTATCACGGCTAGAGCCCGATCTTGGTCGCAAAGATTTCTGTCTTTTGCGGGGCGTCTCCAGCTTATAAAGTTGGTGTTGCATGCGATTCATGTCTTTTGGGCCAGTGTCTTCACCCTTCCTAAGTCTGTCTTGTCAAGAATAGAGCTGATTCTTAGACAATTCCTTTGGAAGGGCCCGGGGTTGGGAACTGGCGGGGTTAAGGTCTCGTGGTCCGATGTATGCTTACTTAGAGAGGAAGGTGGGTTGGGTATTCGCCGGCTAGCGGATTGTAATCGAGCAGCAATGCTCAAGCGTATCTGGCTCCTATTTACTGATAAAGAGTCGTTGTGGTGTATTTGGGTGCACTCTACTTTTCTTAAAAACAAGAATTTTTGGGTATCTTCGAGACCCACCGTTTGCTCATGGACATGGAAGAAGCTTCTCGAGCTCCGCCCGTTATTTCTTGCTAGATCTTGTTAGCGGATTGGAAATGGGTGTTCTACCTCTTTCTGGTTTGACAAATGGCACCCAAAAGGGCCCATACACTTGCTATTCACTGACTGTCATATCTATTGTTCCCGTGTCCCAAGGAAGGCCACTGTTAGGGACTTCCTCATGTCCCTGCATCCACCATCCTTCGTACTGTCCACTATGAATGAGTGGGCAGAGGGCCTCCCGACCCTTGTCCCACACAAGCGTGACTCCCTCTTATGGACGGCGCATCCTTCTGGTGTTTTCTCGGTCTCCTCCGCTTGGACCTCCATCAGATAGGTTGGGAGGGTCGTCCCTTGGCACTGGTTTATCTGGGATCGATCCATTGTGCCACGTCATGCTTTCTTGCTTGGGCTTGCCACTCTGAACCATCTACCCACTCAGGTACTCCTACTGAACTATCGTAGGATTTTGGAGGGTGTTTGCGCTTTTTGTAGTTGCAGACCGGATTCAATCGACCATTTATTCTTTGGTTGTAATGTTACTGGCTCCCTAGCTCTATTTTGGTCAGCCAAGTGTAACTTGGCTTGGCACAATCGTACTTGGCATGATAATCTTTTGTGGGCAATCCGTAGCTTTAGTGGTCAACAATTTCACCATTGTATTGCTCGTTCTTCTTTTGCTGCCCTTTGCCACATCATATGGACGGAAAGAAACCACATTCTATTTAGAAATCAGGTTCGGATCTTGCAGGCGCTAAAGAAGCATCTGGTTAAAGTCGTCAACGATAAGGCTTTAACGTTCAAGAATGTCCAAGACACCGTGCGGAATCGAAGGATGCAAGCTTCTTGGGGTTGTTCTCCAGCGATTTTTGATTGATTAGGGGCGGTTTATGCAGTTTTCTCTTTTGGTTTCTCGGGTTTGGCCTCTGTTTTGGCCGGGGTAGGTGCTTTGTCTTCGGTCTTCGGTGGTCTCCCGCTTGCTCTTTTATGTAAACCCCTCACACCCACTCACCCGTGGTGACCCTTGTGTTGCGACGTGTGGGAGGTTGTGTGTTTTGGGTTTCATCTTTTGTAGTTCTTCTGTGATTAGTCTTTATACTACTTACTCTTACAAAAAAAAAATTAAGAAAAAAAACAAATAAGTAGTGGTAACTAACTCAAAACACAAAATTAGTTGGTAATCTAATTGGCGAAAACTTGATAATCACTCTAGATGAGGTTGGTGATTTCTAAAAAGAGCCAGTGCATTTAACTTAGGAAGTAAGACAAATAAAAATGGTAATTCAATAGAAAAATTGTTCAGCTTAACAAAAATCGTTGGTAATTAGCTCAAATTAAAGTTGCCAAATAATAACGAGCTGATAATTTCTGATTGAAGAAAGGTTGACAAATGATTCGAACAAAGATAGGTAATTTTATACAATTTTTGTTAAATTTAAGAAAGGAGGAAAATTACTAACGAAATCCTAAACATGTTACAATTGTGTCAATTCAGTCCTAAACCTTTTTTTTTTGTCAATTCAGTCTTAAAACTTTTGCATTTGCTCCAATCAATCAATTTAACCGGCCGGTACTAATGTGGATTTTTTTTTTTCAAAATCTGATTTTTACTATCAATTTTATTTAAATTAAATTCAAAAAAAAAGGTAAAATGAGAGAGAGAGAGAGAGAGAGAGAGAGAGAGAGAGAGAGAGAGAGAGAGAGAAAGAAGTAGGCGGCCTTAATTTGACCTTATTTTTGAATTTAATTTAAATAAAATTGACATTAAAAATTAGATTTCGACAAGAAAAAAAATCCACGTCAGTGCCAGCAGGCCAAATGAATTGATTGGAACAAATGCAAAAATTTTAGGAATGAATTGAAAAAAAAAAGTTTAAGACTGAATTAGCATAATTGTAATAAGTTTATGACTCTTTTGGTAATTCTCCCGTAAGAAAGGTACATAACATTTTGTAAAAGATGCAGATTTTATCAGATATAAGAGAAATTAGAAAATTAAAAGAAAATCAAATTAGCGTTGATAACCAACTAAATATAAAAATGGCAACTCAACATAATAGTTGATACAATTTTAAAAATAAATAAATTAATTAAACATTAGTAAGTAACTTAAATGAGAGTAGATAAATTGGAACTACTTTATAACCTAATGGAAAAAAAGCTGGTATCACAAATAAAGGTCAGAGAATTATAGAAGAACCATAAATTTAAGACTTATGTAAGAAAGAATGTTGGTAAACCACAATAAAAGTTGAACAATTTAAAGAACCAACTAAGTTATTTATACATAACTAACGAGAATTAATACCCCAAAATGAGTTGGTACTTCAATATGAGAAAAGTTGGTAAGTCACTCAAACAAAGATTGGTAATTTCATATGAGAGTTAGTAGAAGTGAAGAATGGATAAGAAAGACAAATAAAAGTCGGTAAAAGAGAAAGAAAAGTTGGGAATTGCAAATAGTAAAAAAGTGTTTGTAATTTCATTAAACAGTCCATAAATTACCAACATCTCACCGAAAAAAAATCAAGTGGTCGATAATTTTTGTTTACCAACAATTCATTAACACATACCAACTCTTTTAAAATCTACGATTATGGAAAAAAAATGCTTTTTCTATGAAATGGAACCTAGGATGGTTTGCTCAAAATTCATTCTTTGTAAGCTGAAACCCACACAAGTGTGAAAGAAAAAGTGTTCCTAGCAAAAAATATCACACAGGATAGCATGAAGAATCTATTTAAAATAGAGTAAGTTGACGAAATAGTTTTAAATGATCAAAGTAACAAAAAGGTTTGACCTAAATATTCTTCCAGTTTCGGTGTTAATTTAATATTTGCCAAGTTGAATAGAAGCCCCAAGGCGTAAAGACGGTCGACAAAAATCTAATGGAAGTGCTCTTTCAACGGCACTTCGATCTCTATCCTCCACCCAAAGCCGCGTATGATACGTCGAGTGGTCACGTCTTAGCTCTTTTTGGGAGGTCGTAGGATGCAGTTTTGGCGAGTGGGAACACGTAAATGGATGAGCCGACCACAGAAACTGACTAAAATTAGGGTACTGAGATTGCTGCATGGAAAATTAGGGTTTCGTTTTGACCTCCAAAGGAAAAAACAAAAAACAAAAATTAGGGTTTAGTAGCTGGCGAAACAGTGAAGACGAGGTTTACTAATGCACGGTTGGAGACGAGGAATATAGCTGTGGTCTTCCTCTTTGTCTTGCTCTCTCTTAGCTGTTCTTTTCCTTTGCCGCGTGAATGTTTCCGATTAAAAAAACATGATGTGGGAAGGAGAGATATTATGTTATTTCCCCAAAAATTGTACATGTTGAATTTTGAGTCTCTGACTGTGGAGTGTCGATGGTGATCTTGTATCAATCTTGATTCCTAATTTTGACTAGAGCCTCTTTTAAGAAGGAATGAAATTTTTTTCGATGTGAACTCAATTTGTTATGTTGAGAATTCACGGTAAGGAAATATTTTCCTCTTTTTTTTCCCGACGTTTCGATGCCTTAGAAAATAAGTCGACGGAAAGTCCTTTCATAATCAACTTTTGTATTTGAATTCAAGAATCTGAATTGCTCTTTAGAAAGCCGAAAATCATCTTTCACAATACAGCTTAACTTCCCCCAACATAAGGTCATTCCAATTTCCTGAACCCAGACGCCACGTTACAGATAATGAACCCTCTCACTTGGACCCCCGAGACCTCGACCCTGGGACCCAAGGCCTCAATAGACCGAACCCACGACCTTAGAATCCGCACCCGGATCCCAAGGGCTCTACTCAATGTTCGTGTTTTTCGCCAAAAACTTGTTTCGGAGTTTTTTCATAACAAAAATCAGGATATAGCTTCTATCTTATTTGCAAAAGACAACCAAATACAACACACTTAAACCATTCATTTCAAGCTAATTTTGTTTTAAAAAAATTTCCAGTAAAGTTCATTCTCAAGAAAACAGAAGGAGACGAAATCTAGCTAACAACTAATTAAGCTAGTATGAATAATACTTTAAAGATTCCATACACGCGTTCATTATCGAATAAAGCAACTCTCAAATATTAGAAAGTGAAAAACTAAAAAGAAAGAAAGTCGCTCCAAAGGGACCTTAATCGACTAAAACAAAATGTAGTTACTATTTTTTAAATCGATCCTCGTTATTATTATTTTGGTCGGTATCGATCCTCGTTATTGACTCATTGCACACGTTAATTTTTTTTCCTCTTTTAGGCACAAAGTGCTCCACTTCTATAAATAGGCCTAGTCCAGATCTATTATGTTCTCTAAAACACAAGCTACCGATTCTGGTGTCAAGTTAAATTCATACAAGCACATTCCCACTTTAAAAACCAATGATATAGTAAAAGAGAAATATGATGGAGGATCATCCGACAGGCTTCAGGTTCTATCCAACTGAGGAAGAGCTCATCTCTTTCTATTTGCACAACCAGCTCGAGGGCTCGCTACAAGACCGGCTCCGCCGTATCATTCCGGTCTTCGACATTTATGCCACCGAGCCGTGGAACCTCCCCGGTAAAAGAACAAGAAATCATGCATGGCATTTCTTCATTTCTCCACGTTTCTCATTCATTGTCGCTTAAACGGAACCGTGGGTACTGATAAATGTGCAAACTTGCTGCGGATTGTACGTGAAAGTTTTCGCTTCCTCTTGTGGTGTTGTGTGTGTTTCATTGCTGCAGAGCTTTCCGGAGAGCTGTGCCGAGAAAACAAAGAGCAGTGGTTCTTCTTCGCTCCGATGCAGGAGAGAGAAGCCAGAGGAGGGAGAACAAGCAGAAGCATGGCGGTGGGTTACTGGAAGGCGACCGGATCGCCCAGTAACGTCTACTCTTCGGACAACAAAGTGATTGGGATGAAGAAGTCCATGGTCTTCTACGTGGGAAAAGCTCCAACAGGAGCAAAAACCAAATGGAAATTGAATGAGTACAGAGCCGTAGAAATAATCTCACCTCCCAATTCCAATTCTGCAAGTTCTAGTATGCCCAAGATTAGGGTAAGCGTACTAATTGAATTTGATCTTCATCCTAGTTAATTGCACGATCAGTCTTGAACTTTTGTGAGAGATATCAGGCGGTGGAATTCGTTATTTACACAAGCATGCATTGCTTGACCGATTAAAGACTTTGACATAAATAACTAAACAGTAAAGTATAAACACCCATACGCTCATCATCTCTTCTTTTAGTCAGTGCAATTGAACTTCGGACTTCATTAGACAAGTCACATTTTTCTTCATCCTTGATAGGAGGAACCGGTTTCGTGACTAGTAAGTTACACTCATGGACGTCACCAGATGTATTTGTAGTTAAGTTTACAAGGGAGTGATGTTCATATTTATAACCCACCTATTAGAGATTTGATAGGGCGAAATTTCAAACTATAGCCCTTACTAAGAATTAGCGCCAGTAAATTAAAAAGATTAGGTACTTATCGTAGCTTGCCGGTGCTATATACTAGTGTATTAGAAAACATTCATCTCCTCATTTTTTTTTCTCTGGGTGCAACAAATATGTTTTCGTGATTTTCCCGTTGAAACGTTGTAGTTGAGGCACGAATTCGCGTTGTGCCGAGTATACGTTGTGTCCGGGAGCTCTCGAGCATTTGACCGTCGGCCACTGGAGTCGGTGGCTGGAGAAACAATACCAGGTGGACAGGGTGGCGGCATTGGCAGCGGCGGCGGATCGGCATCCTCATCAAGGCCAGTGATAGAAAATAATGCTGGAATTTCAAGCAACATGGAGACGACAAGTATGGAAATAGAAGAACCTATATGGGATTGGGAACAACTCAATTGGTTTTAAGTCCTTTGAAAAAGTCCGTCTATGTATGGATCTAGTCCATGGAAACAATAGAACTCCCGAAAGAAAAAGGGTTAATGTCCTCAAATTATGTGCATATACAAGAGAATATGAAACATCTTGATCGAGACCCAGTATGTCTACTATCAAATTCACGAACCTTTTTCTTTTAGATTTTTCTGTTCTGCTAAGTATGCTTATATAGGTATATATGCTACATATATAAAGAATGTTTTGTTCTATTCCTGTGTACAGTGCAACTGCAAAAAAAGTTAAGACAATCGAAAACCCGAACAAGTAATAAGGCAAAAACCAACGACGTACTTACGTAGTTTGACAATTTAACTATATCCGCTGGCAAAGGAGGAGTTGTTTCACTATGCGATCATGAAAAGTTACAGGTGACAATCTAGAACAAACTCTCACCATCCAAAACCCTAATTATAGTAATCGCGTCTAATAGATATGAAGAGACTGAGGGTTTCTACAGGACACGAAAACCCTAAACACAAACAAGAATAATCTTTTCCAATTTTTTTCTCCTTTTTCTATCTCAAAGACTTGCATGCGTCCTCCTTTCTTGGTTCCTTTGCAGGGAAATTTTACTAGTCACTACAGCAGTACTGAAGCAAGCACAACAGTCATGCTGACGACATCATACCACATAGCTTACCTTTCATATAGTAGTGATTTTAAAATAAATAGGTGTACATAGATAAAAGCTTGAATGCATTTTTTAAGTGTAAGATCTACTTTCGATGTCCTTTCCTCACTTCAAGGGGGGGGAAAAAAATTCTCTTAGTCACTTTCTTCATGTCGCTTCTATTCCAATTTGGCTTCTTGACATGGCCCTTAATTATCTTCGCTTCCGCCCCACTTATTCCAAAGAATTCCTCCAGGTGACCGTCCACTTACCCATATTTTATTCACCGAATGATGCTCCACTTTCCCCAAAGTTTTCTATGGTCTTTTACCGGTAGCATATAGGAGAAATATAAAAAAATATGTCTCGATTTTGACCCAGTGACCATCTACATACCTCAATTTCTGCAAATATCATCCCTTCACGTACCTCCAAGCAGAACTCCACATTTGAAAGATCAACTTACCCCTCCTTACAAACTCATTTTAGCATATTGCTTAGGTTACATCGTTCGATTTTTCATTGATTTTGAGTGCCTTTTTGTGGATATGAAAGCTTGGGATTTTGGGGATGGACTTTTTTTTTTGGGGGGGGGGGGGGGGGATTTGGTTGGAGAGAGGGGAAGAAACGACTCGGGTTTGCACTTGATATTTTCAAAAGCAGAAGCTATGTAAGTGGTTGATCGATGGGCGAAAGGTGGGATATGTTTTTGGCGTTTATCCTGCTGCATCTGGCGATAAGAGAACTATAGTTTCGGCAATTTTTTATTGGTAGAGAAAGGATTCTTAAAATCGAACTCGTCTCTATCCCTAAAGCGACTTTCGAGCTTAATTATTATGGCAAGTTAGATTTCTCCAAAGCAACCGTCTTCCCACTATCTTCAAGTAGGTAATGGCGTTTTCCTCGTGTTTTACGAGCATTATATGTATCGAGAGTCTAGTGAATTACCACAGACAATTGACAAAGCCAAACCCATCACCAATTCTTCGACTTTGTGCCTTGTTCAATGATTGCTTCAGCTTCTAAGTGATGAAGTCTTTCTAAGAGGCATAGGAAACTTCTGTGAAACTTTCGTTCAGTAAACCTATATTTCTCTTCCTACATCCCATACAGTTTTCAGATACTTGATATCTAGTTTCATGGAATATGATTATCAATCGGTAAAGTCGAACAACGATCATCTTTTGACGGGATCAATTTCTCCTCGCAAGCGTTGGACAGATAGTCCGTAATGGAGTTGGACTTACGGCATAATTTCTTTCGCTATGAAATTTATATTCGGGAAAAGTACCAAAAAAGTCATAAACCTATTGCACTTGTGCCAATTCGATCCTAAACCTATTAATTATGTCAATTTAGTCATAAACCTTTTGACGATTTACTAATGTAGTCAATCCATCCAATTTTAGCCGAAAGTTTAACATGGCGTGGCCATCCTACGTGGCACGGTCAGCACTGACGGGAACAAAATTTTTTATTTTTTCTTTTCGTTCTATACATTTTTTTAATTACATTTTGTTTTTTTGTTTTTTGTTTTTTGTTTTTTGTTTTTTTTCTTTGGAAATAGCCAACATGCCCTCGCCGACCGCTAGTGAGATTCGCGGCCCTTGCCCAGGCCCTCGCTAGACCTCTGTGAGGGCTGCCTCGCCCGCGACCGACGGGTCGCAATGGCCATGGCAGCCTCGCCAGCCGTGGGCAAGGTCTTCGTAGCCGGCAAGGGCCATGACCCTCAAAGGCCAAAATGAAAGGGAAAAGAAAGAAAGAAAGAAACCAATAATAAAGAATTCGCATGAATTTTTTTTATATAAAATAATAACAATTGTCCACATCAGCACTAATCGTGCCACGTAGGACGGCTGGCATCCACATTAGCAATTTTCAGCTAAAATTGGCCGGAATGACTTAATTGGCAAATTATGAAAAGGTTTAGGTCTCAATTGGTACAATTGAAAGGTTTAAGACTGAATTGGCACAATTGCAATAATTTTTTTTTTTTGGGTTATTTTTTCCCTTGGACCTACTTTGTAAATCTTCTAAAAATGAATTCGGTAGATAAGGCATTTTGCTATGCTCTTTTATATAAAATGTAAATCAACATGGCGACGAAATTCTGGAAAATGTTTTCTTTTCTAATCATCAATCTTTTTTAAACCAACTAAAACAAATCTCTTTAGGAAATTCATTGCTAATTTAACCACATTACTATAAAATTAGCGCAATATACAAATGAATAACTTATGTTATTTTTTCACCAATTTTTTTTCTTTCTTACAAACATCTTAAATTTATCAATTTTTATATGAACTTGCGTTTTTCTTTGAGTGACTTATTACTAGTTATGTATCACTAACTCTTATTTGAGCTGGTTACCGATGTTTATCTATTTTTTTTCATTAAATTAACTATTTTTCTTATCTTTGACAAAAAAATTCTCTTATCTTAAAATGACTTTATAATCTAATTTACGAATGCCTTAAATATACTAATTATGACATAATTACTAACTTTATTTGAGTGACTTATAAATTTGTTCATACATATATATATATATATATATATATATATATATATCGGGGGCAGGATTCGAACCTGCAATCTTCACATCATGAGCCTGATGAGTTAATCATTCCTCTACCCCGCTTCTTCCCCTTCTCTTTCTTTCACTATTCCCACCTAGGTCCCCGGCTTTTGTTGCTTGGCAGGGATAGAACCAGCTCTTTAGTAGATCATATGGATGTAGAAAATGCTCCTGATTTGGATGAATTGGAAACATCTCTTTTCCATTTCTATTTATCCAGTTCATATCTTTGTTTCGTGTGTTCCCGGGAGGAATTCGATCAAGCAAAGATCAAAGAAATTTTAGATATTTAGGTTTTGAGATACTATACATACAACCAAAGGGATGGATCCAATCCAAAACATGAAGGATTTTATTCGGGCATTTGATTCGGGAAAGGGTTAAATTAAAGATATATATAAATATATAAATATATATATATATATATAGAGAGAGAGAGAGAGAGAGAGAGAGAGAGAGAGAGAGTAATGCATTTTGGGAAAGAAAAAAGCATATAGGAGAATTACCTTATGAACCAGAATTCCCTGAAAAGAATATTCCTACAAAAGCTAGACCAGCCCAAATGAATCATGAAGTACTACAATTTTGCCAAAAAGAATCAAAGATTTACATTTCATATTTGATAATAGGTCTTTATTTCTCTCTCTAAAAATAGATGGATCTCCTATGAAGTGTTGGGAAATAGAGAATATGAGGGTATTAACAGCATCTTATCTTGGACTATTTGTCCATTTTCATTTTCAATTCTTTGCAAAAATTCGTCTATTTTGAGTGCATCTAAATTTTGTATTTTTTGTTCTCCAGTGAGATAATTATCCCACCATCCTTGTTAGCTCCAACGATCCTGTCTCTTTATGGTATCAGAGCCACGGGGGGAATATAGTTCATCCTAATAAGGCCATCTTCATAGGTATAGATAAGTCTCTTCTTAGGTGAGTTTGATCCCAAAGTGGTCCAGGCAGTGAATCCCCCGAAGGGTAGTAAGTCCGTTGGTTTAGCTTTGGAGAGTAGCCTAAGTGGTGGTGAAACTAACCAATCCAGATGAACTTATTAAGGAGATCCATATCTTCCTCTAGTTCCATATCACAAATGTCGTCAGATCAAGGACCTGTGCATAGGGAAGAAATTAGCATTGAAGATTTTACCAAATCCATAGAAAACTGGAAAAATACCCAAAGTACAATTAGACCAGATCTATCAACAATCAAAATATCAATTTTTCAAAAAATCAGATTACGTCATTTCAATAGAAGAAAGAGATGTTCCTCTTTCCAATTCGTTTGAATCCATTCAACTCCTGAATCCAGAATCTATCAAAAAGCATAAACAAAAATTTAATTATATTCACATAGGACTAGTTCAAGTAGGAATGAAACCTCTTTCCAAAGAAGGTTTAAATACTTCAATTCTCTTAGTTCTAAGAGATTCACGTCTCTTAAATTATGAAGAGTCTATACTTGGAGCATTAGAAATAAGTCTCTGCAGCGGTCCAATTCATTTTGATTGTTACCCTAATTTTTCCATATCACTCAAAGACAAAAATATTCTTAAGTCTTTGACTCTCCAAATTAAGACACATAATTATAAGATAGCTGAAGGGTCTATACCTCTTGCTCTAGTATACAGGGTACACTACAAAGCTATGATTTCAGCATTCGGAATCTAAGCTTTTAAACATAGCCCAAAAGGAGAAACACTTCTCCTCCAAACCGATATATCTAGAACTAATACTATTATCCCTAGATCAATTAATTGGAGTCAAATCGTCTTGCCAGAACAATGGGAATTAGAAAGCCAAATTCCTCAACATGTTGTTCAAAATACTGATCCTACCAATATCATACAACATCCTGAAGGAAGAGTAACCATACAATTTCCAAGAAGATCATTCGACTCTAGATCTATCCAATCTTTTCACTCATCCTCATCCAGAAGGTCAGTTGACCACTCATCCGCCAGAAGATCAGTTGATCTTCACCCACATTTACCTCCTATTATCACTCTCCCACAAAGCAGTCAGGGTAGTGCTATTAATCAAGAAATTACTCAAAATAATAACATTAGCGGCCTGGATAATAGGACTGGGATTTCTAGACCTATTTACCAACAAAGTCAACCTGAACAAAATCCTAATGCTTTTGATTCTCCTCAACGTTCTCCTACTTATTCACAAATGGTAGACTCAAAGCTAAATGTACTAGAAAAACAATTTCAACCAAATAAGATAATTCTAAATAAAGAATTCAATTCTTCAGAAAATGAAAATATTAGAGAATGGTTTTTTTGATAAATTTAATAACCAAGCTCATCATCATCATCATCATCATCAAACTCATATATTTTTCTTTGACTGGTTCGAAGAACATTTTTTAAAAGAAAAAGAAATATTTGTCTTAGATCATAATTACAAATGGCAATTAGACAACGGCCAAACCATAAAATCTAATCACCCCCCACTAAGAAAAATAAATATCCCACATAGAGATAGTGAAATTATAGCTACACCTTTTAGAATAACAGCTGAAACTGATAGTCTTCATACTATAAAGATAGTACAACAAAACAATTACACTAATCAGTTACAATCCCCCAACTGGACCAAAGGCTGAAACCTTAAAACCCCCAATATTTAAAACTTTTGAATTCCCAAAAGAATTTTCTCCAGAATTTACTAAAGCTTTGGACCAAAGAAAGAAATCTCTAGGAAAATCTGTTCTACAGGAATCTACTCCAACCTTAGATACCCTCACATTTAAAAATCTAGTTATAAAAGATACACCCGACCAAGTAAATACTCTTGAAAAGTCTACCAATGAGTCAGATAGTGAGTCCACTCCAACTATAAATAGAATCACGTGGAAAAAGCCCCAAAAATTATATTATTCGAGAGCTACCCACCAGATATAGCAATAGAAGAATCATCACATAGGATCCAAAATAAGTATTCACCTGATGCAATCTATGAATGGAACATAGATGGTGTTTTAGAAAATAATACACTAGATATATTAAACCAAATGGTTATGCTAGCAAATGCCTATAAGACACAACAAGACGTATCTGATCATGCTGTAGCAAATCTTCTAGTTGCTGGTTTTACTGGCTAACTAAAAGGATGGTGGGATAATTATCCCACTGGAGAACAAAAAATACAAATTTTAGATGCACACAAAATAGACGAATTTGGGCAAAGAATTGAAAATGAAAATGGACAAATAATCCAAGATGTTGTTAATACCCTCATATTCTCTATTTCCCAACACTTCATAGGAGATTCATCTACTTTTAGAGATACATATTCCTAGGGATTTACATTTCATATTTGATAATAGGTCAGTTTTTCACTACCAATTCATTTGAGTTACCAACTTTTCTTATTTTTTGACAAATTATTATTTACCTTTCTTAACTACGCCTTAAATTTATCATTTCTTATATTGAATTACTAATTTGAATTTAGGTACTTTAAAAAAATTTCTTCAGTTAAGTTATCAACTAATTCTTGGTTATCAACTCTTATTTACAAAAAAGAAAGTTGGTAAAAATTCAAGATGTCACTAAAGTGAGCATCGTACACTACTTAAGGCTGCTAATTGCATCTTTCCTTTTCTTTTGTTTGAACCAAAAGTGATTACATGAGCACTGTCAGGTTGTTCGGATTTCGGCTTCTCTTCTTCTTGGACACACATAGAAATCAGTTCGCTCATCTTCCATTTCTCTTTTTGCATATTATAGTTGATCTTAAAAGGACCAAACTGTGCAGGAAGAGATGTCATAATGAAGTGAATAAGGAAACCTTCAGAGATTTCCATATCCAAGGATTTAAGTTGAGCAACCATATCATTCATCTGCATAACGTGCTCACGAACACCATTGATTCCATTATACTTGAGGGAAATCATTTTGGAAATAAGAGCAGTAGCCTGTGCTTTGGAAGTACCCTCATACTGCTCCTCAATGTGAGCAAGGTACTCCTTAGCACTATTAGAGTCAGGCATGGCTCCCCGAATAACGGTCGTTATGGAGCCTTTCATAATCATTAGAGATATGTGGTTAGATCGCTCCCACTTTTTATTAGCAGATTTCCGCTCATTTGAGCTTTCATCCATGAGTTCAGCGGGAGCGTGAACACATAATGCATATTCCAAGTCCATGACCCCAAGAATGGGGCTTATTTGCTCTTTCCACTTCTTAAAGTTTGTACCACTCAGTTGTTCAATGGAGGAAAGATAACTCGTAATAGCAGCAGGATTGTTTGCTAGAACGGTAAAATTATGCACATTAGTACCTTTTAAAAAATCCATAAAAACAAATAAATGATTTAATTCATCATCACAATAAATGGAAAAATAAACAATCCTTTACATGGAAAGGTAAAATACACAACATTACCAAAAGAAATTCAAGAATCATCTATAGCCTTCCGTTGGGCCGACTATAAACACTTTAAATGGATTCTTTCATAATTTACCAGCAATTTCATAATGCAATAATAAATCAAATTAAATCACCGTTAGGTAGAATTAATTCGAATCGCATATTTGCAATCTATCTGCTTATCAGATTATCATTCTACTCAAAATTAAATATCTTAACTTTCCGTTGGGCCAGTTATGAATTTAATCATGAGCATAACATAAGACGGTCTTATCAATTCCTAAATCTATTTAAAACAATAATCTTCCGTTAGGTCGATTACTGTTCAAACAGTTTAGAACCGCAATAAAAAATAAAATTTATTCGACATAATGGAGTCGTGCTTTACAATTTTAACACAACCCAATCGCCAAAAGAATATAAGCAAGTATCGAGAAACAATCACGATGATTCTAACAGATTTACGCCATTAGCAATACTTGCCGAATCAAAAGAAAAGGGAACAACACAGAATTAGGTCGTTTAATGGCTAGATCACGGGAACGATAACCAGAATTTACAACAGTATTCAGCGATTTCTAGTGTTTTGTTGATACAAAACGAATAAAATACACGATTGCATAAGATTCTCAAAAAATCGATTTATCGTCGCATGTTTATTCCATCATCAACAAAATACCATGAATCTCATAATAAACATTATAACTATGTCCATGCACTGAATAAACCATTGCTCTGATACCACATGTTAGTTTATTGGATCTTTCAATCACATGAACATAAATTGATAAATAAACATACCAGAATCAAAAGAAGTCATTGTTGATCCGATGAGAGAGAAGATGTCTTCTTATGAGTATGGATCTTCACCACTCTCCTCTATAATAATTATGATGGAGTGTGTATTTTTTTTTTTTTCTCTCTTGTGATTTTGTGGAAGAAACGGAAGCGTAAGAATGCGATAGCGTTTTCCACAAAAATAGATCTTATATAAAATGAGTGATGGAACCAACCCTAGAGCTGTCAAATCTCAACCGTCCATCAAGATTTAAAGATAAGGGTTCTAGAAGCCCAATTGGATGAAACAAATATATAACAAATATATGCCCGTAATATATTTAGTTAAATAACAAACCTGATAGGCCACATATTTGGGTGGATTTCATCAAATCCACCAAAATGGAAGAAGATTGAAGAAAGGGAATGAAGTGAAGCGACGAGCTTGACAAGTGCGGGTTTAAACGTGGGCTGAGTCAAAGGTGGTCAGAGCGGTTAACAGGCGCCCTTGGGTTTCAACTTATGGGCCAGTTTTTGCTTGCCCTTCTCAATTCTGAACGAGCAGCTTTAGGGTTGGTTCAATTCTACCTAGAATTTAGAACATATTCTATCGAGATCGATTCTTTAATTTTTTAACCTAAAATCTATCATATATACTCTGGAACTTGAAACCTATTTTATCAATCGGATCTATGTAGATGTGGTAAAATGAGTCTAACCCATATTTTAATTCATATGCAATGGTGTAGCTCATAAATGAGTTTCCTTAAATTCTAAAAACAGGCTTAAGTGGGTTATAAATAGATTTTCTTAAGTTCTAAAAATAGACTGAATGAGGTCATAAATGGGTTGCTTGAAAACTTGATAGGTTTTTAAATAAGTTAAGAATTAAACTATTTCAAACCCATATGAAAAAATAGAGTACTCTTTCACAGGTCTTCTAATAGTTAATAAGCCGCCCAATGCATCGGGTCAAGTTAGAGATGTCGGGACAATTTTTTTTACCAAAAAAAAAAACTTCTTTTTATAAAATTTCTGGATTTTTTTATATGTTTATATTTTTCCTTTTTTCTTTTTATTTATTTCTTTTCCCTTTTTTTTCTACAAAGTCCGGCTGACCCTCACCCGCGACCCGTGAGATGGCCTGTCCCTTGCACTCGGGTGGCGAGTCTCACCTAATTTAGAAGAAAAGAAAAGGAAATGAAAGAATAAAAAAGAAAAAAGAGAAGAAATAAACAAAATTAAAAATCATTTTTTTAAAAAGTGTTTAAAATAATCCACGTCAACGCTTAATGTACCACATAAAAAGGTCGGTGTTTACGTCAGCGATTTCCAATCAAAATTGGCCAAAAATATTAAATTGACAATATTAACTTAATATTACATCGTAAGATTAACTAATCTTAGTGTGGGAGTTGAAATCTTGACCTTTCTTGGCCTACACATCATCAATCAATGGACATACATTGGTTACCACAAAATTTCTCTTTGAGTTCAACTCTTCAAATTTAATTCGTAATTGAGCAATCGACACTTTACTAGCGTCTTTCGTCTGGATTACATGTGTTATTGGGCTCCCACATTTTTAACATATGTTCGACCTGAAAGTTGGTCAAAGTCAGTCAAATTAATTATGGCGTCAGCAATCTGACTAAGATCATGAGATTTTCAAAGATATTGCTGACCCCTCATCGAATGCAATGACATTTTCGATATGATCAATTTTATCTTTTATCTTTTTCTTTTTTTATCTTTTTTTTTTTTTTGGTGTTTGCTTTTCGGCCGAACTACAGGTGGCGGGTCATTATCAAAGGAGAGGCTAATTTCGGACCAATCACTTAGTAGGGCCCAGCGGCTCCTTAATTTAATGAGTTGGCCCACAAAAAGTATACGAAAATTACTTGCTTTTGTATGAACTTTTTCGGATATTGCCTTTCGGATTATTAAATTTCACATATGAAGCAGACATGTCTCAACTTGGAGAATGGTGGTGGGAAGGTAAACCCCACGTTAGTAGGCATGTATAGTAGCCTCCCATTCTTAGGGTGAGTCGTTGGAGTTTAAAAGCTCCTACATAGTTGGTATGTGCTTCGCACAGTACTTGTTAACTAGCTTTCTGGCTACGAACCTCCGGTAAACAAGCACTAAACCCAACAGTGTGAGACTCCACCGAAATTCCTTGAGATTACTTCTGGAGCAATGAACCCGACAGTTCCTCTCGCGCCTAACATTGACACGACACTCTCCCTCCCTTTGCACAGCTTGGCAAGGCCAAAATCTGCAATTGTCAGAATAAAGTACTGATCGAGTAGAATGTTTTGAGGCTTTATATCGAAATGCAAAATCCTTGTGCTGCAGCCGCGATGAAGGTACTCAATCCCTCGAGCCATGCCCAGTGCGACTTCGTATAAGATTTTCATTCTAGAGGACTAGTTGTACTCGAAGTACCTTGACTAGGTAGATACTCGTCCAGAGATCCATTGGGCATGTACTCATTTTTTTGACATTGGTGTACTTATATCTTCTTGGATGATTCTTCACGACCTCGTCAACAGCGTAGTGATTTTCATTCCTCTCTTGGAAAAGCTTAGTCTTCCTAATGAAGCAAATCAGTACCATGATATAGTTGATAGAACTTGAGATTTTGAAGGATTTATTTTGCGGATACCGTCCAACTTTTCGCACAAGCAGCGGTAGAATCTATATTTCAATACGCGCTCTGCATGAATTTGCTCGATAAAACTTATTGTCTGAACTTTGCTCACGGAACTTATTCTTTACATCATTAGTGTTCGACAAAGCAAAAAAGTCACGAGACTTTTGGGTCTCGAAAGTTCCATTTTCTCGGAAAGTAAGTGATATTCGTGGTGTCATGGATCGTTTGGGCTAAACGCGAACGAAGAGAAAGATAGGAGGGTAAGATCAAGACAGCATCATCTGAGATTCACCGGTATCAAGAAAATGAAAGACCGCTACATTCGATATCGATCGAGTTCCAGTTTTCTTCTTTTCTCGGTTCGGCTCTATCGATTTGTAGCGTTCTAGGGGTTGCTACACGGTCACGAACAATTCTTGATGGTCCCAAGAATTTTCTTTTTATCTGCTCTCGGCATTAACTTGGCATGCCTAAATTTGATTGAGACCATGAATGTATGACATACAAAGAGGAGCATCACCATACTGTATTTCTCCTCATCTTGCTCGGTTCGACCACCCTGTCTATTGTATTGGCCGAGAAGCTCGAAGCAGTTCGTTCTCCTGTTAAGCTTTCTTCGCCGGAGAGAGAGAGGACGGTCGATATTTCAGGAACAGATCACTGATGGAAGAAAATTAGTTTCTTCAGGAGCGATTCCTTCGCTCGACTTGCGATCTCCGAAGTCCCTCGCCCTTTTTCCGAAGACGATGACAACGACTCCTGCTCGACTCCTCGTTATTCGATCGCTGAAGCTAAGTTCTCTTACTTTCTCTGGTTTCGATTCCGGTTCAGTTAATAGCGCTCACTTCTCGGTCTCAGAGGCGCACGGACGACGACCAGGAAAAGAACACACACAAAAAAAAGGAGAGACGCCTGGGAAACTGGGGGAAATATTCGTTCTCAAGGGAGACGAGGAAAATTTCCTCACTCGGAGAAAAGTGAAATTTTTTTTTTTTTTTTTATGGAGAGCTTTCTGTGAGGTTTTGATTCTTATTCATCATCTGTCTGAGGTGGTCGAACGTCGCGGATTGCCGTCCAGAATCGCCTCACAGCCGCGCTTGACTGTGCGGCTTGGCTTTTGCTCTCCGGCAACATCACCGGCGGAGAAATCGGAATGGCAAAGAAAATCTCTCGGCAAAACAATCTTGTTCGATTTTGCATTTTTAGTTCCTCAGAACTCTCTACTTAACATTTCTATTCATCATCTTCATCTCAGTTCATTGACATTTCTATTCATCTTCTTCATCTCAGTTCATCGACTGTTGAGAGGTGTCGAGATCTCCCTGTTCCGCCCTGTTTAGCCCTGTTTCTCTAATCTGAGAGCTTGAAGTGCTGATTTCATCGGCTGAAAGCGCACATTCACTTTGAGCAAAGGTACGATTAGGTTTCTTGTATATGCGGAGAACTAGGTAGAGAAACAAGGCTGTGATTATTCGAAAAATGACATTGTGTCAGTCTTACTTTGATGATCTGAGTCCAATCTTTGTTGGTTGAAACGTTCTGAAATGAGCCGTACTTGAATAACTGAGTCCTTTGGCCGAGAATCACTCCACCTATTTGTTAAATTGTCTGAACCAAGTTTGGATAGAGTGGCCTCCGATTTTGACTTGTTCCAAATGTGTGATATGATAGGAATTTTCATCGATAGTGAAGTAGTATTTTCCTCCTATCATGTAATTGCCGATGCCAAATTGAAGTGTGCTTTTGCTATGTGTCTTGTATGCAATACTGCCATATCCTAGTTGATGTTTAGGCTTGAACGAAAGAGGAAGCATGATTAAGGATTATTTGGATTAAGATTTGTGAGTCGCGATGGAAACGAATGTGTTTGTGAAATGGTTTTAAGTGAAGTTGCACACTTGAGGAATTTCCTCCCGAATATGATCACATGGACGCTCGTAACTTCTTCAAATCACGTTTGGTAGTTCAATTCACTATTGTCTGTCTTGTTTCTTGAGATTTGGATGTATGGTCGAGAGCAACGCCGGTTTTCCCGGTGTTTTGTTCTGTGTTCACGTATGCGGCCTTGTGATGCTTGGTGTTGGTTAATGGTGAAGTCTGTGATTTTCAGCCTAATATAGATTGTTGTTGAAGCTTTGGATGTTCTGGGATTTTGGGCAAATGTTGAGATGGATAGGTCATGTTCTGGGGCGGATGAAGAGAACCGAGTGGGGAGAAGATCATTTCAGAAAAATGGCGAAGGATGATGATAAAGTGGGCTCATTTTCGTTTGGAAAGATTTCGGTCTAGCTCTAAGTGTGGGCTTTAGTTGTAGTTTGGTGATCTGGGCCTGGCTTAGTTAAATGGGTTCAGGTTTAATTTTGTTTGACCCGGGTTTGAATTTCGTGAAGTGGTTTTGGTTCAATTAAGTGTCTTCTCGTAGGAGCCCAAATGGGTCTATGACCCAGTCTGTCCTCCATTTTCGAAAAAGAAAATATTAAAAAATTAAAAATATTAAAAAATTAAAGAATAATGAAGAAAAATAACAAATGGTTCACATTGATTGATAGGTACTGCATGCCGCTTGTTTATCCTAGCAGGCTAGCACTTGACATCGGCCTTATCAAACAAATGCACTTAGAGCTATATTTAACACAAAAAAATGCAATTGTGCGATTGTAGCTCTAAAGCACAATGCCTATCAACTTGATTGGCTTATTATCTAACCTGGTATCAGCGTAACATCTTGACATATTAAAGCTTGCATATGTAGTTAAAGGAATTAAATCACTAGCGCAAATCTTATAAAGTGAGCATGCTAGACTTGAGATACATTTCTATTCAAATAACTTAGCAAGGAAAGTCCACGACAATTTACCATTTGATAAAGACCATCTTGCACCATTGCTCCGACAAGATCAGCCTCCGTTAGCTTTAAAATCAGAAAGCCGTTTCTGAAGTCACAAACATAGAAGAATTTAATGAGAACGTGGTTAATAATTATACATATGGCCAAGACTCATTTCACAAACTAAGCCAATCACTCTTCAACCAGTAGCATTCATACTGGACCTAAAGCAGAAAAAGAAAAAGAACAGGAAACAATTAAACGTCAAAAGTCGAATGAGTATCCATCATCTTTTCCCTTTTTTCTCTTATAAATTCCAGAATAGAGTAGAACTTAACACCTCACTTTCTTCCTATAGATCTAGGTAATTTTAAGCCATTCTAATCTCCTATTGTTAGGCTTACCAATTAACCGTGAGACTTGGCAAATGACTATGCTTTTGGTTGACTAGATTTTACAGCAACTACATGTAAGTCTTCTCCAATGATTAGTAGCAAAACAAAGAAAGCCAAATTGAGCGACAGAATGGAACATATCCCTTTCGTGTCTACTGCACTAGTATTTGGCGAGGTCGTTGGTCTCTTGCAAACATTGTCCCTAATATTTAGTGCTAAAACCTTTGGCTTTTATGGGTGTAAAATATGTGTCTTGATTATGTTTCTGTTGAACTTTTTTAACTGCAAAAACTAGGAGTTTTTTAGCAGTTAAAATGGTTCAACAAGAGACGTAATCAGAATACATACGGATTTTACACCCATAAAAGCCAGGACGTTTTCAACACCAAATATTAGAGATAATGTTTGCAATCTAGCCAATTCCTAGTGCAGTAGATGCGGATGGTATGTGTTGCCTTTCCTTGCTCAACTTGGCTTTATTTGTTTTGTTACTGGTGTTTTGAGAGAACTTATATGCAGTTGCGGTAAAATCTGGTCAACCAAAAGCATAGTCATTAGAGACCCAACGTCACACCAAGTCTTATAGTTAATTGGTGAAACTAACAAAAGGAGACTGGAACGTATTACATGGCTTGAAAATACCAAGATCTTTATTTGTTTTGAAGTATCTGTTAGCAGGGGATGGGGTGTTAACTTCTACTTTATCCTAGAATTTAAAAGAGAAAATGGGTAAAGGCGATGGATAGACTCATTCAACAAGTACATGGAGCCAATCTCACTCCAGAGTTAATGTCTGGAGCTTATTTTGTTTCCTGTTCTTTTTCTACCTGAGGTCACCTCAGTATTGCTGCTTGAAGGGTGATTGGCTTAGTTTGTGACATGAGTCGGGCATATGTCTAATTATTAATCACGTCCTCATTGGATTCTTCTGTCGTTTTTTATTTTAGAAATGGCTTTTTGATTTTAAAGGTAACGGAGGCTAATCTTGTCGGAGTTTCGACTCTGACTCTCCCACTCCAGTCGTTGCTTTTCTTTCTATTACTTCGAAAGTAGCTGCCGCAAGATGGTCTTCATCAAGTGGTTTGTCGCTCTTCTTTTTAGACTTAGACTAATTGTCGTGGGCTTTCCCTTATTAAGTTACTTTGAACAGGAATGGAGGTCGAATCTAGCATGCTCATTTTGTAAGATTTGTATTGGTGATTTAATTCCTTTTACGCATACATATGTGAGCTTTAATTCTAAAAGCTTGTAATCAATGTTAAGATGTTATGTTGATACAAGGTCAAATAGTGGGCAAATCAAGTTGATAGACATTGCGTTTTAGAGTTGCAGTTGTACACTTGTTTTTTTTTTTTGTTGTTGTTAAATATCACTGTAAAATGCATGTTTGATAAGGTCAATGTGAAGTCCTAGCCTGCTAGGATAACCAGGAGTCATGGACTCCCTATCAATCAATGCGCACAATATTGATTTTTTCTTCTGTGGAAGTTCCCCCGGTGAGAAAGACACCTCTACCTACACAGCATGGTGCCGATGCAATTGCATGATTTGGTGCCAACAATGTTTAATAATGTTCAGTCTACGCAGATCCAAAATGTAGCTTCGGTGCAGTTGCATGACAATCGTTTGCCTTGACAGCTCAATGTTTTGTTGTGTACTGTAAATTTTTGAATTGCAGGAAAGGGCCCTCTGTCTTTTGCCTCCTTTAATCCTTTCAGATAACATTATATCATTCGTTCTGAGTTTTCTGCATTTCATCTATGTTATGGGGATAGCTCAAGTGCATATTGGGGGTTTCACTATTTCCATAATCAGATATATGAGTTTGATGGTTTGCCTATAAGAGAACCATCATGGCAGCTCTTAAGCAATGTTCCGTCGTCCGCAAGCTTCAAATCCTTCTTCGTGAGCTTGAAGTCTGTTGTCCATGAGCTTCAAGTTCGTCTTTCCGCGGGCTTCAAGTCCTCCTTCAGTGCCACTTTCCATCTCGTGCTCATTTTCTTCTTCAGTGCCGCTCAGCTGGAGAAATTTGGTGCTACATGAGGAAATTGGCCTTTAGTGGGTTCTGTTAATGTCAGTTTTTGCTTTGAGCTATATGCTTCACCATTTGCATTATCAAACATATGGGTTTGATTCATGTCGATATGTTGGACTGGAATGCTTTTTCCTATAGGGAGGTTTATGCAGTCTCAATAGTAGGGCTTTCTATATAAAACAGTTCAAGGGCCAAAGAACATTTCCTCTTCAATTGAGGTCGACTTCTATATACAACATTCGTATTGGTTTTGGTATGTAAGATATGTGGAGCCTTAACTTTGCAATTTTCTTCTCACTATATCCACACAATTTCTTCTACGGCGAATTCTCTCTCTAACATTGCAGTGAAGAAATTGCAGCTTTCTTCAACTGGATTGATTCCCCCATTGGTGATGAGAACTCCTGCCGAATCATCTCTGGGCTCTTGCGAAGAAAAAGGCCGATTGAAGCAGACCTTCAACGAAGCAGAAAGACAGAAGAATCTGTTGGGTGTTTTGATAATTTCATGGGTAATAATGTACTACATTTAGGAAGATGTGGTGGGCTGAGATTGGTTGTTGTAAGTGTCTTTTGGAGCCTTAGATTGTTTGTAGCTAGATGAGCTGTCATCAATGATCAATGGGAGGTTTAATTGTTTTGTAAACTCAGCTATTGTCTTCTCTTTCTTGTAGTGTTGTTCATGCTGTGAGCACATACTAAAGTTGTAAACTCATGTTGTTGTCTCTTTTTATAATGCAAATATTAAAGCTCAATAAATTCAAGTGTTTAATGTTGAGTTGATGAAGATCATTGGTGATGGTTGACGCTTGTTGTGCTTAACTTGATGATGGTGATGGTGGATCTATTGCCAACAACACAATGCAGATTCACAGTATGATAGTTGGATGAAAGTATTCTCTAATGGACTCGGAATGAATGCAAGAAAAAATCACATTTGCACATCAACGAAACATCACAGTATTAAAATTGACATACATGTATCCATATCAGTATTTGACATCATCGGTTTACATCACTCCTACAAAAAGCAACAGCAAAATAGAAAGCAACATTTGCACGTTAGTATAAAATTTGTGATGTGGGTCATGTTGGTTTTGTTAGTCTTCTTGCTCTCGCACTTCTCAAAAAATTGCTCGTCTTCCGCCTTTTTCATGTTCGAATCCTTACATCTTCCTCTTTACCTAAAGTTGAATATATAAAAAAAGAAATCAATTCTTCAAAAAAAATAAAATAAAGTGCAAATAAGAATAGTTTTAGGCAAAGTTAAGGGCAAATAGATATCTACATCTTCATCCATAGATTACAATGAGCTTTGAGATGTTGCCAAAAATTGAAGCGAGCATTTCTCGGTTGTGGTTCTGATGGGGCTGAGGGAGAGTTTTCTACCGCAAAATGTTAGTTGACAAAATAATTGAACCTTACTTTAGACTTATCAAACAAATGTACTTGCAACTACAACATCGAGAAAAACACAATGATACAACTGCAACTCTAAAACACAATGCCGATCAACTTGATTGGCCTATTATCTGACCTTGTATTAGCATAACATCTTAACATTTTTTCACAATTGAGAACTTTTAGAAAATTAAAGCTCGCATATGTGTAAAGGGAATTAAATCACAGGCACAAATCTTACAAAGTAAGCATGCCAAACTCGAATTCTATTCCTGTTCAAAGTAACTTAACAAGGGAAAGCCCACAACAACTAATATAAGCTTTAAAGGAAGAGCGACAAAACATTTGATGAAGATCATCTCATGCCATTGCTCCGACAAGATCAGTGTCCTTTACCTTTAAAGTCAGAACACCGTTTCTGGAATGACAAACAAAAGAAGAATCCAACAAGGATGTGATTAATAATTAGACAGATGAATAAGCATGAGCTTGTGAAGAAGGACTCGAAACTTGCGAACGACAGAACCTGTGAAAAAGGAGACGATGGTGGATAGCGGACGACGGACTGAAGTCCGGCTAATGACTTTTAATGCAAAAAAGAATTCTAGAAAATGAAAGCGAACTTGAATCACTTCGGATGAAAATAATTATGTGCTAAGGAATTGATATGTTGAGCGTGTAAAGTACTCCTAATAAGTCATAACCGATCATGAGTTAAAGGTTTAAAGTCAAGTTTCAAACACTTCAATGGAAGGTCTTGTGAAAGCCAATAGCTAAAAGACACTGATAAAGCCCTAAACCCCTTGCCAAATCCCTCAATCACCTAACACTCCCTTAACTGTTCTAGTTCATGCTTTTCTTTGATATATGCAGAATTCATCATCTACCTTTGGAGTATGGTTCTTTCGGCAAACCTAATCCGTTCGTGTTTGACAATGCTGAAATGACGCTGAGACTGTGATGTTGTTCGTGGCGTGGATGATGGATAGCCCCAGTCACTTTCCGTTAGTAGCCTTTACATGGTCGGCGACAATCCTTCTGTAGACATCAAGGGTGCTCGACAGGTTGGTTAAGATGTGGTTCTCGAACCTATTGCTTCATGCTAGTTGCACCCACTGTCCACCCCTGGCTTCTGAATACCTTTTCTATGTTCGACTTAATACCTAATAAAGTAAGAGAACTTATGCTTGATTTTCAGGCGGGACATCCTTGGTTCTCTATTTTGACCAGAACAGGTGTATTCAAGGGAGAAGATAACGACACGAGTTGTCCTGCAGATCTGGTAAGTTGACAAAGGACCAAAAGGATATCCAAAAAAGTCTGCTCCCGTTGCAAAAGAAGTTGAGTTGCGATTTTCCATAAGAACGCCTACCTACTTTGATGGAAGATTAGTCCAAACGGGGGTTCAGCTTTTGAGCAATTGCGCCTTCACATTGTTTCACAGGTTGTTGATACGGTCGAAGAGGCGGTGGACTCCATCTTGAGCAGCGAGTGCAGCTGAGACAGGCCTTGTTTTTTTCACAAAGCATCCGGACCCATTCAATCTGGGGCGAATTCACCGTGGATATACAGAATGGATAGTCTCACTACTTAGTTGGACTCGTGAAAGTGTTCAGATTCCTTACTTCAGCACTAATATGTGGGGAGATGGAAATTCTTGCTATCCAGCCAAATGCTTCTTGTATACAGATTCCCGACTCTCGCCTATAAAGATAGAAGCGATTTTTGGGACAGAGTCGTCGGAGGATCAAACTAGCAACTCTTGTCTGGAGTTTATGGATTCAAACTAATCATAATCATAGTCATTAATCATGTGAAACTTACACATGAAATTTACATAATTATTGACACCTGAATTTTTTTCGGATAATATTATTCCGCGCAATTTTGTTAATTATGAAAGATTGCATAGATTGGGATTGACTCGGCCCATCAGGCCCGGCCAGATGGAACTCGGTCCAATTCGACTCTAAATCACGCTTTAGATACAGGGGACGAGAAAACGCTCCCAGGAGAATTTCTGGACGATTTACCTTTTGAGTTTTATATAGTGCCGCTGCCGGTTGCCTCTCCTCATCTTGCTTGGTTCGGCCCTGTATATTGGCCGAGAAGCTCGAAGCAGTTCCTTCTCGTCTTAAGCTTTCTTCGCCGGAGAGAGAGAAGGGGGACGATCGATATTTCAGGAACAGATCACGGATGGAAGAAAATTAGTTTCTTCAGGAGCGATTCCTTCGCTCGACGTGCGATTTCTGAAGTCCCTCGGCCTTTTTCCGAAAAGAGGAGAGACGCCTGGAAAACAGGGGGAATATTAGGAAAGAAAAAAAAATGATGGAGAGGTTTCTGTGAGGTTTTGATTCTTATTAATCATCTTTCTGAGGCGGTCGAACGTCGTGGATTGCCGTCCGGAATCATCTCACGGCCGCGCTTGACTATCCGGCTTGGCTTTTGCTCTCGGCGACATCACCCGCGAAGAGATCGAACTGACGAAGAAAATGTCTCGTCGAAACAATCTTGTTCGATTTTGCATTTTTAGTTCCTCAGAAGTCTACTTACCATTTCTATTCATCATCTTCATCTCAGTTCATCGACTGTTGAGCCGTGTCGAGATCTCCCTGTTCAGCCCTGTTTCTAATCTGAGAGCTTGAAGTGCTGATTTCATAGGCTGAAAGCGCACATTCACTTTGAGCAAAGGTACGATTAGGTTTCTCGTATATGTGATAAAATAGGTAGAGAAATAAGGCTGTGATTATTTGAAAATTGACATTGTGTGAGTCTACTTTGATGATCTGAGTCCGATCTTTGTTGGTTGAAACGTTCTGAAATGAGCCGTACTTGAGATTCGATACATCACTCCACCTTCGGCCGAGAATCACTCCACCTTCCACCTGTTTGATGAATTGCCTGAACCTAGTTCGGATAGAGCGGCCTCCTATTTTGACTTGTTCTAAGTGCATATCTAAATATGTCGTATGATAGGAATTTTCATCGATAGTGAAGTATTATTTTCCTCCTATCCTGTTATTGCCGAGGCCAAATTGGAGTGTGCTTTTGCTGTGTGTCTTGTATGCATTACTGCCATATCTTGTGAAAGCCCGAATCCATGAGTTGACGTTTAGGCTTGAACGAAAGAAGAGGAAGCATGATTAAGGATTAGTTAGTGTTGTCTCGTCCATTTGGATTAAGATTTGTGAAACCGTTTAAGTGAAATTGCATACTTGAGGAATTTCCTCTCGAATCTAATCACATGGACACTCGTAACATCTTCAAATCACGATTGGTAGTTTCAGTTCACCCTTGTCTATCTTGTTTCCTGAGATTTGGATGTATGGCCGAGCGTAACACCGGTTTTCCCTGTGTTTTGTTCTCTGTATTCCTTGTGATGTTCCGTGTTGGTCAATGGTGGAGTCTAATATAGATCGTTGTTGAAGCTTTGGTTGTTTTGGGATTCATGGGCAAATGTTGAGGATTGATAAGTTTATGTTCTGGGGCGGATGAAGAGAACCCAATGGGGAGAAGACGATCATTGGCGAAAAATGGTGAAGGATGATGACAGAGTGGGCTCATTTTCGTTTGGAAAGATTTGGGTCCTAGCTCTAAGTGTTGGGCTTAAGTTGTAGTTTGGTTAGCTGGGCCTGACTTAGTTAAATGGGTTCAGGTTTAATTTTGTTTGGGCCGGGTTTGAATCTTGTGAAGTAGTTTGGGTTCAATTAAGTGGGCTTCTTGTAGGAACCCTAATGGGCCTATGGTCCAGTCTGTGGAGGCCTGCGTTCTGTTCTTAGTCGAAACGGGCTCAACAGCCCAGCCCGGAGCCCATTTTAATAAGAAAATTTTAAAAATTTTAAAATATATCGTTTATTAAAAGATTAATAATGTAAGCATTGATTGATAGGGAGTGCATGCTGGTTAACCTAGCACGCTAGCACTTGACATGGGCCTTATCAAACAAATGCTCTCTTGCAGAGATATTTAACACACAAAAAAACATAATTGCACACAAAAAAACATAATTGTGCAACCGCATCTCTAAAACACATTGCCTATCAATTTAATTGGCCCACTATCTGACCTAGTATCAGCAGAACATCTCTTAACACTGATCACAAGCTTTTAGAAAATTAAAGCTCGCATATGTAGTTGTAAAAGGAACTGAATCACCAGCACAAATGTTACAAAGTGAGCATGCTAACTTGAGCAATATTCCTGTTCAAAGTAACTTAACAAGAAAGCACGCGACATTTAGTCTAAGCTTAAAGGGAAGAGCTACAAACCATTTGAAGACCATCTTGCGCCATTGCTCCAACAAGATCAGTCTCCGTTATCTTTTAAGTAAAAGAAGCTGTTTCTAAAATCATAAACGAAAGAAGAATCCAATGAGGACGTGAATAATAATTAGACATATGGCCTGGACCCATTTCACAAACTAAGCCAATCCACTTCAAGCAGCAATTTTCTTGGACCTCAGATAGAAAAATAATAGGAAACAAAATGAGCTCCAAACATTAGGTCTGGAGTGAGACCGACTTCATGTACTCTATCAAAAGTCGAATGAGTATCCATCATTTTTTCCCCGTTTCTCTTTTAAATTTCAGAATAAAGTAGAAGTTAACACTCCATCCCCTTTCCCTGCAAGTAGGTACTCCAAAACAAATACAGATCTTGATAATTTTAAGCCATGTAATAAGTTCCAATCTCCTATTAGTTTCACCAATTAACCGTAAGACTGGCGTGATGTGGGTCTTTAATGACTAAGCTTTTGGTTGATCAGATTTTACAGCAACTATATGTAAATCTCGTCGAATAATCAGTATCAAAACAAGTTTAAGCCAAATTAGCAAGGAAAGGCAACATTTCCTTTTCGCATCTACTGAACTAGTAGTTGGCGGGATCCTTGTTGGTCTCTTGCAAATATTGTCTCTAATATTTAGTGCTAATGCCCTCTTTGCTTTGATGGATGTAAATTCTTTAAGTGTCTTGATTATATCTTTTGTTGAACTTTTTAACTGCCATTAGTCTCTTGGCTTTTATGTGTGTAAAGTTCTATTTGTTTGCTATAACATATGAAAGATGAAACATGCATAATATCTTCCATAGGTTCTAATTCTTAGGGTGTCTCCGTGAAGGGACGTAATAGAGTTATAATTGTATCCCAATACCTGAAAACCCCTTCCAGCCCTAGCTAAGGGCATGCCTGAAGATAATGATCAGCATAATCTTGTGATGATGATAGAGGAAAGTGATCAGTATCCATCAACCTGTGGTAATAGAGGAAAGTGATCAGCATCCATCAAGAAGCAAGTGAAACGTTCCGATTTCCGTCTTCTTCAGAAATGCAAAGTAAGGCTACTTTGGCTGCATCTTTAAAACAATTAAGACTAAGGCTAATTATGATTTCTCAATAACACTCTACTTTGCCAAAAGTCAAAAAATAGAAATCCTGAAATCCTTAATAATGCTTAGGGCGCAATTTAAATTAGGGAAACTTTCAAATTAGGGTCTTAGGTGTGAACTTTTTCTCCAAAAAAGGTCAGTGGACATTGTCTCATATAAAAATGTCCAAATAAGGCTTTGAAATGGCCAACTTAGTCTCTAATAAGGCTCTTGCTCACTGGCCGATTAAATCTTTGCCAGGCATCGACCTTGTGTGTCTTACGGGCATAGATGCACAAAAGATGCACGTGAGATACATGGGCTTGTTGGTCTCGCCATCTTCATTTACTCTCTTTTTTCAGAATAAGGTTCAGCCTGAGAATCTAGTCTGGTATATTTAAGATCACTCTAAGTTAGTAATGACTTGCATTACTATTTTAACTAATTGCAATTGTTGCTTGTTTAGATATGGTTCTCCCAATACTAACACATGCTAGATGATATTTGAGATTAAGATCGTTAGGGCTCTTGCTATTCTTCTTTCTTTTACAATGCAATGTGTGTTTCGATGCTTCAAGGATACCGGAATTCCTCTTTATGCCACAAGTATGAGAGATAATATTCTTGTTCTTACTTATGTTTCCAAGTGTTTTGTCAAAATGGTAAATTTGCATTTGACTGATTATGAAAAGTAAATGATAATCACTAAAATGCATTTTTACTAATTTTGACACAACAGCTGGAAACATCAGTAAAAACATGAATATTATCTCTCATACCTGTGGCTTAGAGAGGAGTTCTGGTATCCTTGAAGCCTCGAAACACGCCTTGCATTACAAAAGAAAGAAGAATAGCAAGAGCCCCTAACGATCTCAATCTCAAGTACCTTCTAACATGGTTAGTATGGGAGAACCCTGTCCAAACAAGCAACAACTGCAATTACTTAAAACAATGTCAAGGCAATGCAAGTCATTACTAACTTAGGGTGACCTTAAATATAACAGATTAGATTCTCAGGCTGAATCTTACTTAAAAAAAAAAAAGAGTAAATGAAGATAGCAAGACCAACAAGCCCATGTATCTCATGTGCATATGCACATGAGAAATACAAGCTCGCTGCCCGGCAAAGATTTGGCGAGAAATACAAGCTCGCTGCTCAGGAAAGATTTTGCTGGCCAGTGAGCAAGAGGCCTTATTAGAGACTAAGTCAATCACTTCAAGGCCTTGTATGAGACAACGTCCATTCTATGCCTCCTTTGGAGAAAAAGTTCACACCTTAGACCCTAATTTGAAAGTTTGCCTAACTTAAATTGCGCCCTAAGCATTATTAAGGACTTTAGGATGCCTATTTTTTTGCTTTTGGCTAAGTAGAATTTTATTGAGAAATCATAGCTAGCCTTAGCCTTAGTTGTTTAAAGATGCAGCCAGAGTAGCCTTACTGGAAGGTTCTACTTGCTTCTTGAAGGATGGCATGCCCTTAGCTAGGGTTGGAAGGGGTTTCCAGTTATCGAGGTAGAATTGTAACTCTATTATGTCCCTTTAAGGAGACATCCTAAGAATTGGAATATGGAAGGTATTATGCACGTTTTGTCTTTCATATGTTATATCAAACAATAAGAAATTTTAAACCCATAAAAGCTAAGAGACTTTTAACGGTTAAAAAGTTCAACAAGAGACGTAACCAAGACACTTAAAGATTTTACCCCCATTAAAAGCTAGGAGGGTTTTAGCACTAAATATTAGAGACAATGTTTGCAAGAGATCAATGATCCCGCTAACTACTAGTGCAGTAGATGCGGCAAGGATATGTTGCCTTTCCTTGCTCAATTTGGCTTTAATTTGTTTCAATACTGATTTTTGGAGGATATTTACATGTAATTGCTGTAAAACTTGATCAAACAAAAGCATAGTCATTAGAGATCCGCCAAGTTTTAAGGTCAATTGGTGAAACTAACAACAAGAGATTGGAATGGTATTGCATGGCTTAAAATTACCAATTTTTGTGTTCTTTTTAGAGTACCTGCCACTCCTGCTTGTAAGGGATGGGGTGGGGATTAAAGATATGGATTCTCATTCGACTTCTGATAAAGTACATGGAGCCGATCTCACTCCCGACACTGGAGCTCATTTGGTTTCCTATTCTTTTTCTACCTGAGGACTTGTATGAACATTCCTGCTTGAAGGTTGATTGGCTTAGTTTGCGAAATGAGTCTAGGCCATATGTCTGAGTACTACTCACATCCTTGTTGGATTCTTCTTTCATTTGTGATTTCAGATACAGCTTTTTTATTTTATTTTATTTTAAAGGTAACAGAGGCTGTTCTTGTCTAAGCAATGGCGCAAGATGGTCTTCATTTGTCGCTCTTCCTTTTAAGCTTAGACTAATTGTCGTGTGCTTTCCCTTATTAAGTTACTTTGAATAGGAATGTAGTTCGAATCTAGCATGCTCGTGTTGATAGGCATTGTGTTTTAGAGTTGCAGTTGTACAATTGTGTTTTTTTTTTAATGTTAAATATAGTCATAAGTGCATTTGTTTGATAAGGTCAATGTTAAGTGCTAACCTGCTAGGATAACCAAGAGGCTTGCCAGGCGGCATGCACTCCCTATCAATCAATTCGTACATTATTAATTTTTTCTTCTCTGTGTTGCAGGAAGTTCCCCAGGTGTGAAAAAGGCCGACCTAACTACACAGCATGGTGCCGATGCAATTGCATGATGAGAAAGGCACACCTAACTACACAGCTCAATGTTTTGTTGTGTTCTATAAATTTTTGAAATACAGGAAGGGCCCTTTGTCTTTTGCCTCTTAATTTTTTAAGATAACATTATATTATTCGTTCTTTGTTGCCTTCATTTAATTGTGTTTCTTTCTTTCTCAGTCTTTGCATGTCATCTGTGTCGTGGGGATAGCTCAAGTGCATATTGGGGGTTCACCTTCTGCATAATCAGATATATGGGTTTGATTCATGTCTATATGTTGGACTGGAATGGTTTACCTATAAGAGAACCATCATGGCAGCTCTTAAGCAATGTTCCGTCGTCCGCAAGCTTCAAATCCTTCTTCGCGAGCTTCAAGTCCGTTTTCCATGAGCTTCAAGTCCTCATTCAGTGTCACTTTCCTTTTCGTGCACATTTTCTTCTCAGTGCCGCTCAGCTGGAGAAATTTGCGCGACACGAGGAAATTGGCCGTTAGTGGGTTCTGTGAATGTCAGCTTTTGCTTTGAGTTATATGCTTCACCATTTGCATTATCAAATAGATGTGTTTGATTCATGTCTATATGTTGGACTGTAATGATTTTTCCTACTAGGAGGTTTATGCAGTCTCAATATTAGGGTATTATATGTTGACATTTAAATTTTGGCGTTTCATTTAGGATTAAATACATAAAAAAAATATATGGACTAACTTCAGTCCCTACCAAAAATATTAAATCATTTTCATATAGTTTACAATTAGGATAGTTAATTTTAGGGTGTGCATCGCATTTGCATTTAATAAGATTGTCGGCACGGACTTGAAATTGACTGGGCCATAAAAGCTGCATAATTCGGCCAAGCTTGAGGGGAGCAATAGTGGCCGAAAGTTTCATAAACAAAACAGGAGTTCTGAGTTGAGTTAAACCCATGCGAGTTGGAATCAAGGATTGGCCTATTACTCCTAACATAGCTGGCAATTGGCCCAGCTAATGAGATTAAACCTATAAAAGAAACATCTATCCTCACAGGTAGAACTCTGCGATAGCCCCCTCTTCCTCAAGAGTTTTGCCCTACCAATGGTGGTAGTCTATCCTTAAATCGTAAATTTCTCATCTTTGTCCACAAATGGAGACATATTCCGTCCACAGCCCCATCCCTTTCACAAGCACCCGAAAGCCCCCACCCCATTGAACTCATTTTCACCTGCTGCTCCTTCCTTTATCAGAGCCATTCCTCAAAATTTCTTGTAGTGACCATCAAATCCAGTATAACCATCATCCCAGCACCTCGTTTGTTCCCTGCTTTCCTCATTTTACAGACCATATCATCCCAGTAACTCCTTTCCTACATATTTCAGTTTTACAGACCATACCACATCTACAACCCTAACTCCCAAAAATGCTGCAGAAAACCAAAAACCCCTATACTGTTATAGTAATCTGAAACCTTCTTTTGTTACGAAAAACCACACTACCAATCCCATTCATCAATCTCAAGCTCGTGGAGCCACCCTTCACGTTCTCCTCAAGCCTCCCTCGAACTTTTGGCGCTGGCAGGAGATAGGAATCATCGAGAGTTGACAACCCTTTGGCGCTGCTAAGTCATCTTTGTCGGAAGTACCCCAAGCAAGTCTTGCATGCTGTTGCTGTTAGTAAGGAGCACAGAATAGCTTTATTGTGCAGTAAACTTGGTAACCTACTGAAAGAAGACTATGCAGATGAGGTGTTTGATAAAACGCCTATAGAAAAACAGAACTTGCGCAACCTCACTCTGTTGGGGATGCTTTATTCTAACCCTAGTGTTAATATCCAAGCCTTCCTAACGACAATGAGGAAAGCATGGAAAACCGAGGAAGTCGTTGGTGACCATATTGCATCGGGATTATTTTCATTTACCCTCGGGTCAAAGGCGGTGATGCAGCGGGTACTAGAAGCCAGTCCGTGGTCTTTCTCAAGTAACCTCCTAATTCTCCAACAGCTCAACCCTAAAGTCCCCATTCATCGACACGAATTCTCCCACTATGCATTCTGGGTACACGTGATTGGTTTACCCCTCCTTATGATAAACGAGAACTTGCTGCGTAGGGTGGGAACTCATATGGGAGAAGTGGTTGACGTAAAAATGGATGCTAAAGAAGGAAGTCCATGCAAGATGGGAAAGGTTCGAGTCTTATTTGACCTCTCGTGTCCTCTTTTGCCGGGAATGGTGGTGAATTACGAGGGTGAGCAGCTCTGAATAGATTTTAAATATGAACGACTCCCCCGCTTTTGCTACTCTTGTGGGAGGATTGGGCACTTCCCCACAAACTGCGAACATGTCCCTTACAAAAAAACAGAAAATGGAGCCATAGGAGATGGAAATTTTGGCTCGTGGTTGAGAGCGGAAGCACGTGAGGCAAGCCCTTTTTGGAAGCTCTTTTTTGGGGAAAATCTCCCCGAATCTGACCTCGAAGAAACCATCCCTGAGACCCCAACTCTGGAAAAGACAACGGAGGAACCTGTCCCTACTAATGTTGACAGTCGGCAACTTCCTAAGCATATGGATCTAGTTGAAATGAGGGAAGCTTTAAAAAGAAAGGGCAAGGAAATTATGGATGCAGCTGCAACCTCGGTGGGAAAGCGAAATCAGAGGAAATTACTGCTGCTCTCGGACTCCTCATGGTCCGAGACTCGCCTAAAGAACATGACAAACTTTTCAAAGAAGATTAAGAAGAAGTCCGAGACACCAGCTTTGAAAAAGATCCGTTGCTGCAATGCACAGATTTCCAAGGAGGCAGATTTAAGGTAGTACCTAGATGAAACTCATCTCCTCGATACTCCCATCTTAGTCGAAGATGGCTCAAATGAATGGGCTTTGGTGGCTAGCCCTAATAAGCCACCGAGGGATATATGAAACTTATTAGCTGGAATTGTCAGGGTTTGGGTACTCCCTTGACTTTCCAGCAACTTCGAGCCTTAATGGCTCTAGAGCGGCCTAATTTGATCTTCTTGATGGAAACAAAGAAGAAAGAAGTAGTAGTTGAGAGAGTTAGGCGTAGACTTCACTTTCAAAATTTTATTATAGAGTTAATCCCATGGGTTGTGCGGGGGGATTAGTGGTCATGTGGAACCACGAAGTTACGATTGAGATTGGGGAATGATGGAAAACTTTATCAATCTGATTTGCAAAGATTTAGAGAGTGGGATAAGAATGAGGATTACCTTTCTGCATGCTTCGACAAACTTCCAAGAGAGGTTGTGCCTTTGGGAAAGACTACGTTTTATCTCGACTATCAACTCCATGCCATGGATTTGTGTCGGGGATTTCAACGAGGTATTATTTCATTGGGAAAAGACAAGAAGACGAGAAGAGGAATACTATAAAATGAGAGCGTTTCGCGAGCTACTGGCTAATTGCTCCATCATGGATGTGGAAAGTAAGAGTTGTGCTTTCACATGGCCAAACAACAGAGAAGGCGAGGCGCTAGTCAAGAAAAGGCTAGATAGAGTTTTATGCAACTCTGAATGGAGAGTCTTATTCCTCAATGCAAAGGCTTATGCTTTACCAGCTATTGGCTCCGACCAAAGCCCGATCATACTCTCGACTTCCCCAGCTTGGAAAAAGAGGAGGAAAGAATTCAAATTTGAAGCCTTTTGGCTCGAGGATCCAGAATGCAGCAAAATTGTCAAAGGTGTTTGGGAAGACCAGCAAGACAGCATGCTCAATTTCGTGGACAAAACCCAGAAAGTAACCTTGGCTTTGACTTCCTAGAGTAGAAGGAAATTTTCAAATGCTTCCAAACAGATTGAGGAGCTCAAAAGGAGACTCACGGAGATCACTAATAGCAATAGCTACAGCAAAAAGATAGCACAAGCCATTACAAAGCAGATTGAGATTCTGTGGAAACAAAAGGAGATGTACTGGGGAATGAGGGCTAGAATTAATTGGCTGAAATGGGGCGACAAAAACACGAAGTTTTTTCATGCATCTACAGTCCAAAGGAGGCACAGAAACATAATCTCAATGTTGAGATTGGATGACCAGAATTGGTGTCCGAGCCTAAGCAACTCAAACAGCACATCGCTGGGTTTTATCAAAAGCTATACAAAATAGTGGGTTAGAGAAACTTCCAACCGATTCTCAACGTGTGCCCTAGAATGGTAGGAGATGATATGAATAACTCCTTGACATCCCCTGTCACCTTAGAGGAGGTCAAAACAACGGTATTCCAAATGGGGGCAACTAAAGCCCCGGGACCGGACGGACTCAATGGCCAATTCTATCGACACCACTTAGAGTACATTCAGCAGGAAGTATCCCAATTTTTATCCCAATTTTTTGAGACATGTATTCTCAACCCATCCATCAATAGTACTCTCATCACTCTTATCCCTAAGGTCTCAAATCCGGAGTGTATATCTCAATTCAGACCTATCAGCCTTTCAATTTTAGTTATAAAATCATCACAAAGGTGATGGCCAACGGGCTTAAACCCTGGGTCAACCTTATCATAGTGGAACAAAGTGCATTTGTGGGGGAAAGACAAATTTAAGACAATATCTTCATAGTGCAGGAGGTAATTCATCAACTGAGGATCCGGAAAATGAAGAATAAATTTCAAGCTTTGCTGAAACTAGACATGCAAAAGGCTTATGACCGGGTGGAATGGGACTTCTTGTGGGCATGCATGTCAAAGATGGGCTTTGATGAGAACTGGGTCTATTTGGTAAGACAATGTCTCGCGATAGTCTCCTTCAGCGTCAAAGTGAATGGGGAACCACTTCCTTATTTCCAGCCAACCCGAGGCATTAGGTAAGGGGATCCTATGTCCCCATACCTATTCATTATCTTATCAAATGCGCTCTCTTTCTTGATGAAACAAGCAGTTGAAGACGGAAGCCTTAAATGGATCAAAATGAACAGGTTTTGCCCCACTCTTTCTCATTTATTATTTGCGGATGATGCTGTATTTTTTCTGGATGGAACCATGAGGGAGTGCCAGAATTTGGGGAATATACTAAATCAGTACTGTTTTGCATCGAGTCAAGCTATAAACCTGAATAAATTAGGTATTTACTTCAGTAATGGCTGTCCTCAAGCTCTAAAATGTAACATGGCTAGCGAGCTAAGAGTTCCAGTTATAGAGAAAACATGAAAGTATTTGGGCATTCCATCAGATTGAGGAAGATCAAAAAAGGATATGTTGCATAGATTCTGGCGAGAGTAGATATGAAATTGGATGGTTGGAAAGAAAAACTTTTGTCAAAAGCCGGCAAGGATATCCTCATCAAAACAGTCGTTCAGGCCTTACCACAATATGCAATGTCCATTTTCAAGATCCCAGTTTCAATTTGTAAAGCAATAGAAAGAAGAATTGCTTCGTTCTGGTGGAAACAAAATGCTTCCAGAGCTGGTATTCACTGGAAGAGATGGGAGATACTGAAAACTATGAAAGATAGAGGAGGATTGGGATTCAAAGACCTCATTTCCTTTAACAAGGCCATGTTAGGCAAACAAGCCTGGAGATTAGTACAGTCACCTTCAGCCCTCTGGAGTCAGGTATTACGAGGAATCTATTATCCTGGAGGTGACTTTTGGAAGGCTAGGAAAGGCTTAAGGCCTTCATGGGGTTGGCAAAGCTTACTCATCGGAAGAGATGTTGTAAGCGAGAATGTTAAATGGGTGGTTGGAGACGGGGAAAACATCAGAATCCGCGAAGACAAATGGCTGTCAGTCGGTTTGACAGGTGCTCAAGCCCACCAAGACGAACCATTGTGGGTGGCCGATCTTATAGACAATGAAACAGGAGAGTGGAATATGCAGAAATTGAATCTGTTCTTTGAAGATAGCATTGTGCAGGAAATCTAATCTATTCCTTTGCACATCCACCCAATAAAAGACAAAATGGTATGGACAACAAACATGAATGGAACATACACGGAGAAGAGTGGGTACAATTCGATCGCTCCCCCAATAGCGAACCAGAATGCAGAACAAGCAACATCATCCTATCAGCCTCCCCGAGCCTTGTGGTCCATTATATGGAAACTAAAAATCAGCCCCAAAATTTGATTTTTCTTGTGGAATGTGTGCCAAAATGCACTCCCTACCACGAAAAACCTCTACAGGAGAAAAATACTACATGATCCGATATGTACTTTGTGCCGTAGCGCCCCGGGATCGACCGAACATCTCTTCACACAGTGCCAGTGGACTAAAACTATCTGGGAAGACCCGAGAGTCAGTATCGATACATCACCATGGAAAATTTCGAGAATTGAAAAGTGGATTTTTTAGGTTCTCACCGATAGCTCATGGATTTCGCAGAGAGAGAAGTTCGCAAGCCTACTTTGGCAAATTTGAAAGTCTTGCAACTCTGTCATCTTTCACGGTAGCGAGACCTCCCCTCTATCAACCATCACTGATGCACTAGCTATGCATAAGGATGAAATCTGTAGCCAGAGGGAAATATCAAAAGAGGAAAAGAGCAAAAATTTAGGAGTTGGAAAGTGGATACCTTCGGATCGCGCTCAGAGGAAGTTCAACATCGACGCATCATGGGTGGACGGGAAATCCGCAACTTCGGTGGCTCGCATATGCAGAGACAGCAATGGCGTCCTAGTTGATGGCTTTGCTGTGTCAATCCAAGCAGATTCAGCGACCTTGGCAGAAACCCTAGCCGTGCGCGAGGGCCTGAGATGCCTGTTGGAAGAATCGAGATATTTGAACAAAGCGAAAAAGGAGATATCTAGTCAACCTGTACTTGCAAAAGATCTAGCACCGTGTGTATTTACTTCCGACTCTCTCTCCACTGTGGAAGGTCTTTACAACGTGGACCGAAGCCCATGGCCCATCAGAAACGTTTTGGAAGATTGCAGAAAATTGCTGGCCCAATTAAAAGATGTCTCAGTCACTTATGCCCCACGCGAAGCAAATCATTGTGCAGACTGGATTGCAAAGGCGCATATACTTGGTTATCTCCCCCCTAATTGGCTTTCTAAGTCCCCCCAACCCCTTTGGGATTTGTTATGTGTTGACGCTAGTTGTGTTATTTTACCGAAACTTGAAAGTGAATGAAAGTACGTTCCTTTTGACAAAAAAAAAATGAGATTAAACCTAGCTTACAATATTATAAATAGACCCTTAAGTCTTCATAAGAGAAGGGGCCATGAGATTGAAACACACGGCAATATCCATGATATAGGAGAGTAGGAGGTCTCTGGATTCTTGCTCTCGGTGGGTGGTCTCCATCCATTACACAGGGAAGAAAAAGCCAAAGAGGAAGAAGAAGAATACAAGAGAGGAACCTTCAGTGAAAATCCTCGGCCACATGGGTGAATACAATTGAAAAATCGTGCAGAGAAAAAAAAGATGGAGGGCGAGATAGGAAACGTAAGAAGGAAGAAGGTGTTCTTCTCAGGGTTGACCGCCGTCTTGCTCTTCCAAGACTGACCGACACAGGCACTACCTCCAGCGTGGGTCTTCACCAACGATTAAACATGGAATCCCCTTCTACTACCTGATCATTCCATCAATTCCGAGAGGATTACAGCAACGTCAAGTGGCTGTGATTCCCCATCGACGAACAGCCGCTGCTTCCGCATGCTTGCCAAGACGACGACGGTCTCGACACCTCTATGCGTCGCTGCACCCCCGACTGACCGATGCTTGCAGCCAACTGTCGCCTCAACTCCGGCTGTGAACCAACTCCCTCACGCTCCCCGACGGTCCCTATCGGTAGGTTTAGGAAGTCAAAATTTGAGACAAAGGGAAAGGAGAGATCCTGCAATTGGAGCAATTCCTTAAAGTCTCAAGAGTCTAATATGGTTGACTTGTCTTCTTCCTGTTTTGTGTTGAAAAAATATTAGATAATATGGAAAAATAACAATTGTTGGAAATACGTAGAAGAAGATGAGAAAATAAGATCGAGAATCTCTGAGGCGTGCAAGCACTATCCTTAAGGATAATTCCGCCCTTCGGAATACGAAACTCGGTACGTTAAAGGCTCTAGCGGCTATCCTCCCAGGATACAACAGTCCTCAGTATTCCGCACAGAATAACAGAGAGAGAACAACAGTTTTAATGTAAAACCGAGCTAATAAAAGAGAAAGAAGATAATCGATGATCTCTTATTTTTGTATGATTTTTTATTGTAAAAGAAAATCTTTTTATAAGAAAATAAAGAAGGAAGTTAAAAAGAGATCAATCAAATGAAAGCGGTTACAGATTGATTGAAGAAATCAATCAAATCAAAGAGGTTACAAATTGATTGCATTGACTGGATCAAATTATCACTAAAGCTGTTACAAATTGATTGCATCAATAATGTAAAAACCGATGAAAGGTTTTTTGAAAAAGAAAAGGCTGGGTTAAACTCAATGAATGTAATGCATCAAAGCTTGTGCTTGTTAGGCTATGAACCAAACCTAGAAAGAATGAAATATAATTCACGAAATCATTGGTGGAATTTGAAACTTCTATGAATCAAGAATTTCTATGTGAATTATAATTTTCACCAATCACATTACACCCCCACAATTTTGTTGTTCAACGGGTTTCGCGCTAATACGTCATGCGCGTGCCTAGTTTATTCTTAAGCGCTTTAGAGATTTTAGCAAAAAATTCTCATAGGAGTGGCCTCAATCCACACTTATATAGGTGATTTCATTAAGTATATTCTGCAGCTTAATACACCACTAGTAACAGCTTTGGAATTCATTAAGACCTTAGTTCAACCTCTTTTTCGACAAAAGTACACCTGGAGTGCCAATATTTGCGTACGGCACTCACTCTGGTGCCAATATTTTTTTTTTTTGGATTACTTAAGTGCCAAATCGGAGAAAAAACGATCACCTAAGTGTCAATTCCGGCCAAAAACGATCACTTAAGTGCCAATTCCGGCCAAACAGTACACGTGACATTTTTTTATTAATTTTTTTTAATATTGCGTGGCAATTTAAAAAAAAAAAAAAAACAGCCCACGTGGCGTTGACGTGGACTGTTCAACTTTAAAATAGTTAATTTTTTAAAAAAATTAAAATTAAACAGAAAAATAACCTAAAAAAAAAATCAAAATAAGGGAAGCAGAAGTTGCAGTGACGAGGGCAGTGAGCCCTCGCCATCGCCGCCCCACTATTGCCGGCAATGGCCGGCAAGGGGTGGGGGATGGCCGAGGGGGTTCGCCGGGCCTCGGCAAGGTCCGGCAGTGGTCGGCCTCGCAAACCCATGGCAAGGCCGACCTCTCCTAGATTTGGGCGAGGCAGGCCGTGCGCAGCCACGGCGAGGCTCGGCCTCGCCCAGTCTAGGCGAGGCAGGCTGTGCGCAGCCACGACGAGGCTCGACCTCGCCCAGATCTGGGCGAGGTAGGCCGTATGCAGCTATGGCGAGGCTCGACCTCGCCCAGATCTAGGCTAGGTCGGCCTCGCCAAGCCCCGCACAACCCCCCTCAGCCATCCCCCACCCCTCGTTGGCCATTGCCGGCGATCGTGGGGCGGCGACGGCGAGGGTTTGCAGCCCTCGCCGCTGCAACTTCTGCTTCCCATTTTTTTTTGTTTTTTAGTTTATTTTTAAGTTTTCTAATGTTACGTGGATTTTTTTTAATGATTTTTAATTTATTTTTTTTATTGATTTTTAATTATTATTTTTTGCTGACTAGGATCCTCCAACGAGCCACGTATGATTTCTCATGAGGTCATTGGAGTTGGCACTGAAATAACCATTTTTCAAAAAAATTGGCACTTAAATGATCCAAAAAAATAATATTGGCACCAAAGTGAGCGCCGTACACAAATATTGACACTCCATGTGTACTTTTGCCCCTCTTTTTCATTGTAATCTTGCACTATTCTCACTTTAGGAGGGATGACAATTTTAATAGCGCATTACCAAATCAACAAGCGACTTGTTATTACTCATATGAACCTATTTCATGGGATTGCCAATCATATAGGTTGGGTTACCATCACTGTTGATTTTCTTCAACTGGCTTAGTCCCATTCCCCTCGATGAATAGACAGAGGATCGACCGAATCCATTTTTGACTTCACATGACCAATGGATATAATTCCATCTTCAAGCAATTGCTTTACCACATCGTCTCAACCAGACGTATCTCTTTTAACCTTTGTAAGTTTCATTCTTTGCAATGGCTAGTGCCTCTTGGCAATCACAATCACAATGCCTATGACACATAACGTGTCGATTTCATTCACTTTCCCAAGAACTTAAGTAGTTCTCGAATCACCAAGATAAATATATTGTTCTCCTTCCCCTATTAGAATATAGGAGGATAAAGCATTATGCCTTTCACATATATGCTTGGCAGCACCTAAGTCTACCACCCTTTTTTTTTTTTCACATTGGCCATAATATTGGCTTGAGAAATGACCATAGTAATCATCAAAATCATTTGCTTTAACCAAGTTGTCTTTTGATATAGCAGGATTGTCATTTCCCCCACAATTTTTTATTTATTTATACAACATCTCCATTAAGGGCGAACACATATCAGGAGCGATTCCTTCGCTCGCCTTGCGATCTCCGAAGTCCCTCGACCTTTTTCCGAAGACTATGACGACGAATCCTGCTCGACTCCTCGTTATTCGATAACTGAAGATAAGTCCTCTTACTTTCTCTGGTTTCGATTTTGGTTCTCGGTCCCCTGAGGCTCACGGACGACGACCGAGAAAAGAACACACACAAAAGAGGAGAGACGCCTGGGAAACAGAGGTAATATTCGTTCACAAGGGGAGAGGAGGGAAAATTTCCTGACTCGGAGAAAAGGAAAGACAAAATGATGGAGAGGTTTCTGTGAGGTTTTGGATTCTTATTCATCATCTTTCGGAGGCAGTAGAACATCGCGGATCGCCATCCAGAATCGTCTCACGGCCGCGCCTGATTATCCGGCTTGGCTTTTGCTCTCGGCAACATCACTGGCGAAGAAATCGGACCAACGAAGAAAAACTCTCGGAGAAGCAATCCTGTTCAATTTAGGGGAAAAAGAAAAAGAAAAAGAAAAAGAAAGAAAAAAAATAAAAACCATAAAAAAAATCATAAAAAATTCAAAAAAAATATTAAAATATTCGGTCGCCGGCCGGCTGGCGTCAACGTCAACACCAGCCGGCCAAAATTCGTTGGATGGACTGAAATAGCATAATTGCAAAAGGTTTAGGACTGAATCGGCAAAAAAAAAAAAGTTTAGGACTAAATTGGAACAATTGCAATAGGTTTATGACTTTTTTGGTAATTTTCCCGAAAGGACGTTCAGACAACTCTCACTTTCACACTGTGATGTTCGTGTTATGGACGATGGATATCCCCAGTCACATTCCTTCAGTACCCTTTACATGGTCGGCGATAATCCTTCTGTAGACATCGAGGGTGCTCGACAGGTTGGTTAGGATGTGGTTCTCGAACCTATTGCTTCATGCTAGTTGCACCCACTGTCCACCCCTAGCTTCTAAAAACCTTTTCTATTTTCGGTTTAATACCTAAAGTAAGAGAACTTACGCATGATTTTCAGGCGGGACATCCTTGGTTCTCTATTTTGACAAGAACAGGTGTATTCAAGGGAGAAGATAACGACACCAGTTTTCCTGCAGATCGGGTAAGTTGACAAAGGACCGAAAGGATATCTAAAAAAGTTTGCTCCCGGTTGCAAAAGAAGTTGCGTTGCGATTTTCCATAAGAACGCGTATCTACTTTGATGGAAGATTGGTCCAAAAGGGGGTTCAGCTTTTGAGCATTGTGCCTTCACATTGTTTGACAGGTTGTTGATACGGTCGAAGAGGCGGACTACATCTTGAGCAGCGAGTGCAGCTGATAGTTGTAGAGCCTACTGCTAGTCTTCAAACCAATGGGCCTTGCTTTTTCACAAAGAATCAACGGAGATATGCCCGTTACGACTTACTATACAAGTGTCTCTCTATTGTGGAGTTGTGGATATCCAACTTGAATTGCCCGTTTTTACACTTCAAATTAATTTCTTGTCCGAGCAATTGACTCTGGAGATGTTGTCTCGTACATTTGGATTAAGATTTGTGAGTCGCATTGGAAAGGAATACCATGTGTTTGTGAAACCGTTTAAGTGAAATTGCATAGTTGAGGAATTTCCTCTCGGATCTGATCACATGGACGCTCGTAACATCTTCAAATCATGATTGGTAGTTTAACCCTTGTCTGTCTTATTTGTCTTGTTTCCTGAGATTTGGATGTATGGCCGAAAGTAACGCCAGTTTTTCCTGTGTTTTGTTCTCTGTATTCCTTGTGATGTTTGGTGTTGGTCAATGGTGAAGTCTCTGATTTCCAGTCTAATATAGATCGTTGCTGAAGCTTTGGTTGTTCTGGGATTAATGGGCAAATGTTGAGGATTGATAAGTTTATGTTCTGGGGCGGATGAAGAGAACCGAATGGTGAGAAGACGATCATTTGAGAAAATGATGAAGGATGATGACAGTATGGGCTTATTTTCATTTGGAAAGATTTGGGTCTAGCTCTAAGTGTTGGACTTTAGATGTAGTTTGGTTAGCTGGGCCTGGCTTAGCTAAATGGGTTCGGGTTTAATTTTGTTTGGGCAAGGTTTGAATTTTGTGAAGTAGTTCGGCTTCAATTAAGCGGGCTTCTTGTAGGAGCCCTAATGGGCCTATAGTCTATGGAGGCCTGCGTTCTGTCCTTAGTTGAAACGGGCTCAACAGCCTAGCCCGGAGCCCACTTTCGTATAAGAAACTCTTATAAAATTAAATTATTAAAAACATTATTAAAAGATTAATAATGTAGCATTGACTTATAGGGAGTGCATGCTGGTTAACCTAGAACGCTAGCACTTGATATCTGCCTCATCGAACAAATGCTCTTACAGCGATACTTAACACACACAAAAACACAATTGTGCAACTGCATCTCTAAAACACAATGCCTATCAACTTGATTGGCCTACTATCTGACCTGGTATCAGCATTACATCTTAACACTGATCACAAGCTTTTAGAAAATTAAGCAATTGTAGGTGTAAAAGGAATTGAATCACTAGCGAAAATCTTACAAAGTGAGGATGCTAGACTTGAGCTACATTCCTGTTTAAAGTAACTTAACAAGAGAAAGACAATTAGTCTAAGCCTAAAAGGAAGAGTGACAAACCATTTGATGAAGACCATCTTGCTCTATTGCTTTGACAAGATCAACCTCTATTACCTTTAAAATAAAAGAAGCCGTTTCTGAAATGACAAATGAAAGAAGAATCCAATGAGGACGTGATTAATAATTAGACAAATGGCCTGGACTCTTTTCACAAACTAAGTCACTCACCCTTCAAGTAGCAATGTTCTTACTAGACCTCAGATAGAAGAAGAATATGGAACAAAATAAGCTCCATACATTAAGTCTGGAGTGAGATCGGCTTCATTACTTTATCAAAACTCAAATGGGTATCCATCATCTTTTCCCCTTTCTCTTTTAAATTCCAGAATAAAGTAGAAGTTAACACCCCCATCCCCTTCCCACTGCAAGTAGGTACTCCAAAACAAATATAGATCTTAGCAATTTTAAGCCATGCAATACGCTCCAATCTCCTGTTAGTTTCACCAATTAACTGTAAGACTTGGCGCGATATTGGGTCTTTAATGACTATACTTCTAGTTGACCATATTTTACAGCAAGTACATGTAAATCTCGTCCAATAATCAGTATCAAAACAAGTTTAAGCCAAATTGAGCAAGGAAAGACAGCATGTCCCTTCTGCATCTACTGCACTAGTAGTTGGCAGGATCATTGTTTGTCTCTTGCAAACATTGTCTCTAATATTTAGTGCTAAAAATCTCTTGGCTTTTATGGGTGTAAAATCTTTAAGTGTGTTAGGGTGTCTCCATGAACGGACGTAATAGAGTTACAGTTGTAACCCGATACTTGAAATTTCAGCCATAGCTAAGGGCATGCCTGGAGATAATGAATAGCATGATCATATGGTAATGATAGAGGAAAGTGATCAGCATCCATCAAGAAGCAAGTGGAACCTTCCAATTTCCGTCATATTTAGAGATGCAAGGTAAGGCTACCCTGGCTGCATCTTTAAAATAACTAAGACTAAGGCTAGCTATGATTTCTCAATAACACTCTACTTTCTCAAAAGTCAAAAAATAGAGATCCTAAAATCCTTAATAATACTTTTGGCGCAGTTTAAATTAGGGGAACTTTCAAATTATGGTCTAAAGTGTGAACTTTTTCTCCAAAAATGGTCTAGAGTGGACACTGTCTCATATAAGGCTTCAAAGTGGCCAACTTAGTCTCTAATAAGGCCTCTTGCTCACTAGCTGGCCAAATCTTTGCCGGGCATCGAGCTTGTGTGTCTCACGTGCATAGATGCACGTGAGATATATGGGCTTTTTGGTTTCACTATCTTCATTTGCTCTTCTTCTTCTTTTTTTAAGTAAGGTTCAGCCTGAGAATCTAGTATGGTATATTTAAGGTCACTCTAAGCTAGTAATAACCCACATTGCCTTGACACTGTTTTAACTAATTGTAGTTGTTGCTTGTTTGGTTAGGGTTCTCCGAATACTAACCCCTGCTAAATGATATTTGAAAGTAAGATCCTTAGGGCTCTTGCTATTCTTCTTACTTTTACAATGCAAGGAGTATTTCAAGGCTTCAAGGATACGAGAACTCATCTCTATGCCACAGGTATGAGAAATAATATTCTTGTTCTCATTCAAAAGTTATGTTTCCAAGTGTTTTGTCAAAATGGTAAATTTACATTTGAATGATTATGAAAGTAAATGATAATCACTCAAATGTAGTTGTACTATTTTGACATGATAGTTGGAAATATAACTTTTGAGAAAGAATAATAATATTCTCTCTCATACTTATGGCATAGAGAGGAGTTCTGGTATCCTTGAAGTCTCGAAACACACATTGCATTGCAAAAGCAAGAAGAATAGCAGGAGCCCCAGGGATCTTAATTTCAAGTTCTTCTAACAGGGGTTAGTATGGGAGAACCCTATCCAAACAAGCAACAACTACAATTAGTTAAAACTGTGTCAAGGCAATCAAAGTCATTACTAGCTTAGAGTGACCTTAAATATAACAGACTAGATTCTTAGGCTGAATCTTACCTTAAAAATAATAATAACATAGCAACAACACTATCTCTAATATGAAAGACAAAACGTGCATAATACCTTCTATAAGTTCCAATTCTTAGGGTATCTCCGTGAAGCGACATAATCGAGTTACAATTGTACCCCGATACTTGAAAATCCCTTCCATCCCTAGCTAAGGGCATGCCTGAAGACAATGATCAACATGATCTTGTGGTAATAATAGAGGAAAGTGATCATCATCCATCAAGAAGCAAGTGGAACCTTCCAATTTTCATCTTCTTCAGAGATGCAAGGTAAGGCTACTCTGGCTGCATCTTTAAAACAACTAAGACTAAGGCTAGCTATGCTTTCTTAATAACACTCTACTTTGCCAAAAGTCAAAAAATAGAAATGCTGAAATCCTTAATAATGCTTGGGGCACAATTTAAATTAGGGGAAATTTCAAATTATGGTCTTGTGTGTGAACTTTTTGCTCCAAAAAATGTCTAGAGTGGACATTATCTTATATAAGGGTTTGAAGTGGCCAACTTAGTTTCTAATAAGGCCTCTTGCTCACTGGCTGGCCAAATCTTTGCCGGGCATCGATCTAGTGTGCCTCACGTGCATAGATGCGCGAAAGATGCACGTGATGTGTATGTGAGATACATGGGCTTGTTGGTCTCGCTATCTTCATTTGCTCCTTTTTTTAAAGAAAGGATCATCCTGAGAATCTAGTACGGTATATTTAAGGTCGCTCTAAGCTAGTAATGACCCCGCATTGCCTTGACACTGTTTTAACTAGTTGTAGTTGTTGCTTGTTTGGATAGGGTTCTCCCAATACTAACCCCTGCTAGATGATATTTGAAAGTAAGATCCTTAGGACTCTTGCTATTCTTCTTTCTTTTGCAATGCAAGGAATGTTTCGAGGCTTCAAGGATACGAGAACTCCTCTCTATGCCATAGGTATGAGAGATACTATTCTCGCTCTTATTAAAAAGTTATGTTTCCAACTGTTGTGTCAAAATAGTAAAACTGCATTTAAGTGATTATCAATTAAAAAAAATAAGTAAATGAACACAGCAACAACATTATATGAAAGACAAAACATGCATCATACCTTCCAAGGTTCCAATTCTTAGGGTGTCTCCGTGAAGTGACGTAATTGAGTTATGATTGTACCCCGATACCTCAAAACCCCTTCCACCCCTTACTAACGGCATGCCTGAAGATAATTATCAATATGATCCTGTGGTAATGATAGAGGAAAGTGATCAACATCCATCAAGAAACTAGTGGAACCTTTCAATTTCCATCTTCTTTAGAGATGCAAGGTAAGTCTACTCTGGCTGCATCTTTAAAACAACTAAGACTAAGGTTAGCTATGATTTCTCAATAACACTCTACTTTGCCAAAAGTCAAATAGTAGAAATCCTGAAATCCTTAATAATGCTTAGGGCACAATTGAAACTAGGGGAACTTTCAAATTATGGTCTAAAGTGTGAACTTTTTCTCCAAAAAAGGTTAAGAGTTGACATTGTCTCATATAAGGCTTTAAAGTGGCCAACCGAGTCTCTAATAAGGCCTCTTGCTCACTGGCTGGCCAAATCTTTACCGGGTATTGAGCTTGTGTGTCTCACGTGCATAGATGCACGAAAGACGCACATGATGTCCATGTGAGATACATGGGCTTGTTGGTCTCGCTATCTTCATTTGCTCCTTTTTTTAACGTAAGGTTCAACCTGAGAATCTAGTCTGGTATATTTAAGGTCACTCTAAGCTAGTAATGACTCGTATTGCCTTGACACTATTTTAACTAATTGTAGTTGTTGCTTGTTTGGATAGGGTTCTCCCAATACTAACCCCTACTAGATGATATTTGAAAGTAAGATCCTTAGGGGCTCCTACTATTCTTCTTTCTTGGCAATGCAAGGAGTATTTCGAGGCTTCAACTATAAGAGAACTCCTCTCTATCCCATAGGTATGAGAAATAACATTCTAGTTCTTATTCAAAACTTGTGTTTCCAAGTGTTTTGTCAAAAGGGTAAATTTGCATTTGAGTGATTATCAAAGTAACGATAATCACTCAAATGCAATTTAACTATTTTGACACAAAAGTTGGAAACATAACTTTTGAGAAAGAACTAAGATATTATCTCTCATACTTGTGGCATAAAGAGGAGTTCTGGTATCCTTGAAGCCTCGAAACATACCTTGCATTGAAAAATAAAGAAGAATAGCAGGAGCCCTATGGATTTTAATTTTAAGTCCCTTCTAGCAGAGGTTAGTATGGGAGAACCTTATCCAAACAAGCAACAACTACAATTAGTTAAAACAGAGTCAAGGCAATACAAGTCATTACTATCTTAGAGTGACCTTAAATATAACAGACTAGATTCTCAAGCTGAATCTTACTTAAAAAATAATAATAAGTAAATAAACATAGTAATAAGATTGTCTCTAATATGAAAGAAAAAACTTACATAATGCCTTCCATAGGTTCCAATTCTTAGGGTGTCTCGCAAAGGCGCATAATCTAGTTACAATTGTACCTCGATACCTAAAAACCCCTTCTAGCCTTAGCTAAGGGCATACTTGAAGATAATGATCAGAATGACCCTGTGGTAATGATAGAGGAAAGTGATCAGCATCCATCAAGAAGCAAGTGGAACCTTCCAATTTTCGTATTCTTCAGAGATGCAAGGCAAGTCTACTCTGGCTGCATTTTTAAAACAGCTAAGACTAAGGCTAGCTATGATTTCTCAATAACACTCTATTTTGCCAAAAGAAAAAAAATAGAAATCATGTAATCCTTAATAATTCTTAGGGCGCAATTTAAATTAGGGGAACTTTCAAATTATGGTCTAAAGTGAGAAATTCTTCTCCAAAAAAGGTCTAGAGTGGGCATTTTCTCATATAAGCCTTTGAAGTGGCCAACTTAGTCTCTAATAAGGCCTCTTGCTCACTGGTTGGCCAAATCTTTGCCGGGCATCGAGCTTGTGTGTCTCACGTGTAGAGATGCACGAAAGATGCACTTGATGTATACGTGAGATATATGGGCTTGTTGGTCTCGCTATCTTCATTTGCTCCCGTTTTTCTTAAAGTAAGGTTCAGCCTGAGAATCTATTATGGTATATTTAAGGTCACTCTAAGCAAGTAATGACCTGCATTGCCTTGACATAGTTTTAACTAATTGTAGTTGTTGCTTGTTTGGATAGGGTTCTCCCAATACTAACCCATGCTAGATGGTAATTGAAAGTAAGATCCTTAGGGGCTCCTGCTATTCTTCTTTCTTTTACAATGCAAGGAGTATTTCGAGGCTTCAAGGATACGAGAACTCCTCTCTATGCCACAGGTATGAGAAATAATATTCTTGTTCTTATTCAATATGGTAAATTTGAGTTTGTGTGATTATGAAAGTAAATGATAATCACTCAAATGCAGTCTTACTATTTTAACACAACAGTTTGAAACATAACTTTTGAAAAAGAATAAAAATATTGTCTCTCATACCTATGGCATAGAGAGGAGTTCTAGTATCCTTGAAGCCTCGAAACACACCTTGCATTGCAAAAGAACGGAGAATTGCAGGAGCCCTAAGGATTTTAATTTCAAGTCCCTTCTAGCAAAGGTTAGTATGGGAGAACCCTATCCTAATAAGCAACAACTGCAATTAGTTAAAACAATATCAAGGCAATGCAAGTCATTACTAGCTTACGGTGACCTTAAATATAATAGACTAGATTCTCAAGCTGAATCTTACTTAAAAATACATAATAAGTAAATGAACGTAGCAACAACATTGTCTCAACATGAAAGACAAAACGTACATAACACATTCCATAGGTTCCAATTCTTAGGGTGTCTCCGCGAAGGCACGTAATCGAGTTACAATTGTACCTCAATACCTAAAAACCCCTTCTAGCGCTAGCTAAGGGCATGTCTAAAGATAATGATCAGCATGATTCTGTGGTAATGATAGAGGAAAGCGATCGGCATCCATCAAGAAGCAAGTAGAACCTTTCAATTTTCGTCTTCTTCAGAGATGCTAGGTAAGTCTACTCTCGTTGCATCTTTAAAACAGCTAAGACTAAGGCTAGCTATGATTTCTCAAAAGTTAAAAAATAGAAATCCTAAATAATTCTTAGGGCGCATTTTTAATTAGGGGAGCTTTCAAATTATGGTCTAAAGTGTGAACTTTTTCTCCAAAAAAGTCTAGAGTGGACATTGTCTCATATAAGCATTTGAAGTGGCCAACTTAGTCTCTAATAAGGCCTCTTGCTCACTGGCAGGCCAAATCTTTGCCGGGCATCGAGCTTGTGTGTCTCACATGTAGAGATGCACGAAAGATGCACATGATGTGCATGTGAGATACATGAGCTTGTTGGTCTCGCTATCATCATTTACTCTCTCTCTTTTTTTAAGTACGGTTCACTCTAAGAATCTAGTCTGGAATATTTATGGTCACTTTAAGCTAGTAATGACCCGCATTGCCTTGACACTGTTTTAACTAATTGTAGATTTTGCTTGTTTGGATAGGGTTCTCGCAATATTAACCCCTGGTAGATGATATTTGAAATTAAGATCCAAAGGGGCTCCTGCTATTCTTCTTTCTCGTGCAATGCAAGGAGTATCGAGAACTCCTCTATATGCCATAGGTATGAGAAATAATATGTTTGTTCCTATTCAAAAGTTATGTTTCCAAGTGTTTTGTCAAAATTGTAAATTTGCATTTGAGTGATTATGAAAGTAAATGATAATCACTCAAATACAGTTTTACTATTTTGACACAACAGTTGGAAACATAACTTTTGAGAAAGAATAAAAATATTATCTCTCATACCTGTAGCATAAAGAGGAGTTCTGGTATCCTTGAAGCCTCGAAACACACCTTGCATTGCAAAAGAAAGAAGAATAGCAGGAGCCCTAAGGATTTTAATTTCAAGTCCCTTGTAGCAGAGGTTAGTATGGGAGAACCCTATCCTAACAAGCAACAACTGCAATTAATTAAAACAATGTCATGACAATGCAAGTCATTACTAGCTTACAAGGACCTTAAATATAACAGACTAGATTCTCAAGCTGAATCTTACTTAAAAATACATAATAAGTAAATGAACGTAGCAACAACATTGTCTCAACATGAAAGACAAAACGTACATAATACCTTCCATAGGTTCCAATTCTTAAGGTGTCTCCTCGAAGGCACGTAATCGAGTTACAATTGTACCTCGATACCTGAAAACCCCTTCTAGCGCTAGCTAAGGGCATGTCTAAAGATAATGATCAGCATGATTCTGTGGTAATGATAGAGGAAAGCGATCAGCATCCATCAAGAAGCAAGTAGAACCTTTCAATTTTCGTCTTCTTCAGAGATGCTAGGTAAGTCTACTCTCGTTGCATCTTTAAAACAGCTAAGACTAAGGCTAGCTATGATTTCTCAAAAGTTAAAAAATAGAAATCCTAAATAATTCTTAGGGCGCATTTTTAATTAGGGGAGCTTTCAAATTATGGTCTAAAGTGTGAACTTTTTCTCCAAAAAAGTCTAGAGTGGACATTGTCTCATATAAGCATTTGAAGTGGCCAACTTAGTCTCTAATAAAGCCTCTTGCTCACTGGCCGGCCAAATCTTTGCCGAGCATCGAGCTTGTGTGTCTCACATGTAGAGATGCACGAAAGATGCACGTGATATGCATGTGAGATACATGAGCTTGTTGGTCTCGCTATCATCATTTACTCTCTCTTTTTTTAAGTATGGTTCACCTTGAGAATCTAGTCTAGAATATTTATGGTCACTTTAAGCTAGTAATGACCCGCATTGCCTTGACACTGTTTTAACTAATTGTAGATTTTGCTTGTTTGGATAGGGTTCTCCCAATAGTAATCCCTGGTAGATGATATTTGAAATTAAGATCCTTAGGGGCTCCTGCTATTCTTCTTTCTTGTGTAATGCAAGGAGTATCGAGAACTCCTCTCTATGCCATAGGTATGAGAAATAATATGTTTGTTCTTATTCAAAAGTTATGTTTCCAAGTGTTTTGTCAAAATTGTAAATTTGCATTTGAGTGATTATGAAAGTAAATGATAATCACTCAAGTACAATTTTACTATTTTGACACAACAGTTGGAAACATAACTTTTGAGAAAGAATAAAAATATTATCTCTCATACCTGTAGCATGGAGAGGAGTTCTAGTATCCTTGAAGCCTCGAAACACACCTTGCATTGCAAAAGAAAGAAGAATAGCAGGAGCCCTAAGGATTTTAATTTCAAGTCCCTTCTAGCAGAGGTTAGTATGGGAGAACCCTATCCAAACAAGCAACAACTGCAATTAGTTAAAACAATGTCAAGGCAATGCAAGTCATTAATAGCTCAGAGTGACTTTAAATATAACTGACTAGATTCTCAAGCTGAATCTTACTAAAAAAAAAAGTAAATGAACATAGCAACAATATTGTCTCTAATATGATAGACAAAACGTATATAATACTTTCCATAGCTTGCAATTCTTAGGGTGGTTCCGTGAAGGCATGTAATCGAGTTACAATTGTACCTTGATACCTGAAAACCCCTTCCAGACCTAGCTAAAGGCATGCCTGAAGATAATGATGAGCATGATCCTGTGGTAATGAAAGAGGAACGTGATCAGCATCCATCAAGAAGCAAGGGAACCTTCCAATTGCTATCTTCTTTAGAGATGCAAGGTAAGCCTACTCTGGCTCCATCTCTAAAACAACTAAGACTAAGGCTAGCTATGATTTCTCAATAACACTCTACTTTGCCTAAAGCCAAAAAAATAGAAATCCTGAAATCCTTAATAATGCTTAGGGCGCAATTTAAATTAGAGGAACTTTCAAATTTTGGTCTAAAGTGTGAACTTTTTCTCCAATAAAAGTCTAGAGTGGACATTGTCTCATATAAGGCTTTGAAGTGGCCAACTTAGTCTCTAATAAGGCCTCTTGCTCACTGGCTGGCCAAATCTTTGCCAGGCATCGAGCTTGTGTGTCTCACGTGTAGAGATGCACAAAAGATGCACGTGATGTGCACATGAGATACATGAGCTTGTTGGACTCGCTATCTTCAGTTTCTCCTTCTTCTTCTTTTTAAGTAAGGTTCAGCCTGAGAATTTAGTTTGGTATATTTAAGGTCTCTTTAAGATAGTAATGACCCACATTGCTTTGAAACTATTTTAACGAATTGTAGATGTTGCTTGTTTGGATAGGGTTCTCCCAATATTAACCTCTGCTAGATCTATTCTTCTTTCTTTTGCAATGCAAATAGTATTTCGAGGCTTCAAGGATACGAGAACTCCTCCCTATGCCATAGATATAAGAGATAATATTCCCGTTCTTATTCAAAAGTTATGTTTCCTAGTGCTTTGTCAAAATGGTAAATTTGCGTTTGAGTGATTATTAAAGTAAATGATAATCACTCAAATGAAAGAATGAGAATTTTATCTCTCATACCTGTGGCATAGAGAGGAGTTCTGGTATCTTCGAAGCCTCGAAACACACTTTGCATTGCAAAAGAAAGAAGAATAGCATGAGCCCTAAGGATTTTAATTTCAAGTCCCTTCTAGCATAGGTTAGTATGGGAGAACCCTATCCAAACAAGCAACAACTGCAATTAGTTAAAACATTCTCAAGTCAATGCAAATCATTACTTGCTTAGAGTGAGCTTATATATAATAGACTAGATTCTCAGGCTGAATCTTACTTTAAAAAAAATTAAGTAAATGAACATGGCATCAACATTGTCTTGAATATGAAAGACAAAACGTACATAATACCTTCCATATGTTCCAATTCTTAGGGTGTCTCCGTGAAGGCGCGTAATCGAGTTACAAGTGCACTCCAATACCTGAAAAACCCTTCCAGCCCTAGCTAAGGGCATGCCTGAAGATAATGATCAGCATGATCCTGTGGTAATGATAGAGGAAAGTGATCAAGATTCATCAAGAAGAAAGTGGAACCTTCCAATTTTCGTCTGCTTCAGAGATGCAAGGTAAGGCTACTCTGGCTGCATCTTTAAAACAAAAAAGGTCTAGAGTGGACATTGTCTCATAGAAGGCTTTGAAGTGGCCAACGTAGTCTCTAATAAGGCCTCTTGCTCACTAGCTGGCCAAATCTTTGCGGCATCAAGCTTGTGTGTCTCACCTGCAAAGATGCACGAAAGATGCGTGTGATGTGCACGTGAGATACATGAGCTTATTGGTCTCACTATCTTCATTTACTCCTTTTTTTTTTTAAAGGAAGGTGCAGTCTGAGAATCTAGTTTGGTATATTTAAGGTCACTCTAAGCTAGTAATGACCCGTATTGCCTTGACACTATTTTAACTAATTGTAGATGTTGATTGTTTGGATAGGGTTCTCCGAATATTAACCCCTGCTAGATGATATTTGAAATTAAGATCCTTATGGGCTCCTGCTATTCTTCTTTCTTTTGCAATGTAAGGAGTATTTGGAGGATTCAAGAATATGAGAACTCCTCTCTATGCCACAGGTATGAGAGATAATATTCTCGTCCTTATTTAAAAGTTATGTTTCCAAGTGTTTTGTCGAAATGGTAAATTTTCGTTTGAATGATTATGAAAGTAAATGATAATCACTCAAATGCAGATTTACTATTTTGACACAAAAGTTGGAAACATAGCTTTTGAGAAAGAAGAAAAATATTCTCTCTCATACATGTGGCATAGACAGGAGTTCTGGTATCCTTGAAGCCTCGAAACACACCTTGCATTGCAAAAGAAAGGAGAATAGCATGAGCCCTAAGGATCTTAATTTCAAGTACCTTCTAGCAGGGGTTAGTATAGGAGAACCATATCCAAACAAGCAACAACTACAATTAGTTAAAATAGTCAAGGCAATGCATGTCACAACTAACTTAGAGTGACCTTAAGTATAACAGACTAGATTCTCAGGTTGAATCTTACTTTAATAAAAATAAGTAAATGAACATAGCGAGACCAACAAGCCCATGTAACTCACGTGCACATAACGTGCATCTATGCACGTGAGACAAACAAGCTCGCTCCCCGGCAAAGAAATGGCCAGCCAGTGAGCAAGAGGCCTTATTAGAGACTAAGTTGGTCACTTCAAGGCCTTATATGAGACAATGTCTACTCTAGGCCTTATTTGGAGAAAAACTTCACACTTTAGACCCTAATTTAAATTGCTCCCTAAGCATTATTAAGGATTTCAGGATTCAATGATATTGAGAAATCATAGTAACCTTAGTCTTATTTGTTTTAAAGATGCAGCCAGAGTAGCCTTACCTTGCATCTCTGAAGAAGACAGAAATTGGAAGGTTCCACTTGCTTCTTGATGGATGCTGATCACTTTCCTCTATCATTATTACAGGATCATGCTAATCATTATCTTCAGGCATGCCCTTAGCTAGGGCTAGAAGAGGTTTCTAGTTATTGAGGTAGAATTGTAACTCTATTACGTCCCTTAACGAAGACACCCTAAGAATTAGAATATGGAAGGTATTATGCACATTTTGTCTTCCATATGTTCTATCAAACAATAAGAAATTTTAAACCCATAAAAGACAAGAGACTTTTAGCAGTTAAAAAGTTCAACAAGAGACATAATCAAGACACTTAAATATTTTACCCCATAAAAGCTAGGAGGGTTTTAGCACTAAATATCAGAGACAATGTTTGCAAAAGACCAACGATACTGCTAACTACTAGTGCAGTAGATGCGGAAAGGATATGTTACCTTTCCTTGCTTAATTTGGCTTTGTTTGTTTCGATACATGTAGTTGCTGTAAAATCTTGTCAGCCAAAAGCATAGTCATTAGAGACCCAACATTACGCCAAGTTTACCGTCAATTGGTGAAACTAACGACAGGAGATTGGAACTTACTACATGGCTTAAAATTGCCAAGATCTGTATTTGTTTTGGAGTACATGCTACTCCTGCTTGTAGGGGAAGGGGGTGAGGTGTTTAACTTCTACTTTTTTCTGGAATTTAAAAGGGGAAAAGATGATGGATTGCTCGTTCAACTTTTGATAGAGTACATGGAGTCTGGAGCTCATATTGTTTTATGTTCGTTTTCTATCTGAGGACCAGCATGAACATTGCTGCTTGAAGGATGATTGGCTTAGTTTGTGAAATGAGTCCAGGCCATATGTCTAATTATTAATTACATCCTTGTTGGATTCTTTTTTCGTTTGTTATTTCAGAAACAGCTTTTTTTTTTAAAGGTAACGGACGCTGATCTTGCTGGAGCAATGGCGCAAGATGGTCTTCATTTGTCGCTCTTCCTTTTAAGCTTAGACAAATTGTCATGTGCTTTCCCTTATTAAGTTATTTTGAACAGGAATGTAGCTCGAGTCTAGCATGCTCGTGTTAAATAGGCATTGTGTTTTAGAGCTATAGTTCTACAATTGTTTTTCTTTTTCTTTTTTTTGGCGTTAAATATCGTTGTAAGTGCATTTGTTTGATAAGGCCGGTGTCAAGTGCTAGCCTGCTAGGATAACCAGGAGCCGTTCAATCCCTATCAATCAATGCGTACATTATTAATTTTTTCTTCTCTGTGTTGCAGGAAGTTCCCCAGGTGAGAAAGGCACACCTAACTACACAGCATGGTGCCGATGCAATTGCATGATTTGGTGATAAAGGCACACCTAACTACGCAGCTCCATGTTTTGTTGTGTTCTGTAAATTTTTTAAATGCAGGAACAGGCCCTTTGTCTTTTGCCTCCTTTTAATCGTTGAGATAACATTATCCTATTCATTCTTTGTTGCCTTCATTTAATTGTGTTTCTTTCTTTCTTAGTCTTCTGCATTTCATCTGTATTATGGGGATAGCTCAAGTGCATATTGGCACCATTTGCATAATCAGATGTATGGGTTTGATTCATGTCTATATGTTGGACTTTACCTATAAGAGAACCATCATGGCAGCTCTTAAGCAATGTTCCGTCGTCTCCGCAAGCATCAAATCCTTCTTCGCGAGCTTCAAGTCCATTTTCCATGAGCTTCAAGTTTGTTGTCTGCGAGCTTCAAGTCCTCATTCAGTGCCACTTTCCTTCTCGTGCACATTTTCTTCTCATTGCCGCTCAGCTGGAGAAATTTGGTGCTACACGAGGAAATTGGCCGTTGATGGGTTCTGTTAGTGTCAGTTTTTGCTTTGAGTTATATGCTTCACCATTTGCATTATCAAATAGATGTGTTTGATTCATGTATATATGTTGGACTGAAATGGTTTTCCTACAGGGAGGTTTATGCAGTCTCAATAGTATGGCTTATTATATAAAACCAGTTCTAGAGCCAATGAACCTTTCCTCTTCAATTGAGGGCGACTTCTTGGTCTTCTACTATATACAACACTTGTATTGTTTTTGGTACGTAAGATATGTGGAGCCCTAACTTTGCAATTTTCTTCTCACTATATCCACAGATTTTCTTCTTCGGCCAGTTCTTTCTCCCGTGAAGAAATTGCAGCTTCTTCAACTGGATTGTTCCCCCCATTGGTGATGAGAACTCCCGCCGAATCATCTCTAGGCTCTTGCAAAGAACAAGACGAATTGAAGCAGACCTTCAACAAAGCAGAAAGAGAGAAGAATCCAGGTAAGTGCCTTTTGGAGGGTTAGATTGTTTGTAGTAAGATGGGCAGTCATCACTGCATGTGATCAATAGGCGGTTTAATTGTTTTGTAAAATCATCTATTGTGTTCTCTTTCTTGTGGTGTTGTTCATGCTGTGAGCACATATTAAAGTTATAAACTTATGTTAATTGTCTCATTTCATAATGCAAATATTAAAGTTCAATGAATTTAAGTGTTTAGTGTTGTGTGATGAAGATCATTGACGATGGTTGCATGATGATGCTTGTTGTGCTTAACTTGACGTTGATGATGGTTGATGACGGTTGACGAATTGCCAACCACACAATGCAAAATACGGAGCATTCTGCTTTAAATCCATAACCAATGAATAAATGAATGTACTTTAAACTAATGTATTTTGGTACTGCAAGCTGCCTTTCGTTTCATTTATGTCGGTAAGTTCTATATTTTGTCATGTACAGAGCTCATGAAACCTGTTTTAAACTCTGTCTACAAGGTTGGACAGAGCTCATTGTTCTATCTTTTTTCGTTGGCCGTGAGGTATATTACAAGGCATTTTAACTTCGTGTGTTGTTCAATTGTTGTTCTCATAGTATTCTTTAATGGACTAGAAATGATGCAAGAAAAAATCACATTTGCAAATCATCGAAACATCAGTGTTAAAATTGACATACATTAATCCATATCAATACTTGATAACATCAGTTTACATCACTCCTACAAAAAGCAACAACAAAATAGAAAGCTACATTTGCACATAAGTGAAAAATTTGTGCTGTTGGTCGTGTTGGTATTGTTAGTCTTCTTACTCTCGCATTTCTCAAAAAATTGCTCGTCTTCCGCCTCTTTCATGTTGAGATCCTTACCTCCTCCTCTTTATGTAAAGTTGGACAAAAAAATAAATCAATTAGCAAAACAAAATGAAGTGCAAATAAGAATAGTTTTAGGACAAAGTTAAGGGCAGATATAGATTACAATGAGCTTGAGATGTGGGCAAAATTTGAAGCAAGCAGATCTTAGTTGTGGTTTTGATGGGTCTGAGGGAATGTTTTCTCCCGCGTCATGTGAGTTGACTATTGTTCGCTCGTTTTTGCAACGAGAAATATCTTTCACCGAAATTTAGTCTTCGATTTTTATTAAAAGAGTTCTATGGTTCAACTTTCGAAGAGAAATTTTAGTACGAACACGAAGCAACACGGAGATATGTGAAATGGGTAAGAAATCAGTGGATCGAATATGGATTTGAGATCAACAAAGGTTCAGGCTACATTACAATACTCCTACGAAAGCAGTAGAAGACTTGAAAAATAAGCTTTAGTTGCAGAAACTGCAAATACTTGAAAGGAAGGTACATGGAAATTAAAGTGCAGATAAACTTAAGTATTCTTGGATATGTGTTGATCTGTCTCTTGCTCTTCTCTTTTGAGTATTTGTATTCTTCAGATTTCCATAATCGTCTGTCGGTTATTTTCTTGCTTTCAAACTTTGAATCTTAGCGCCTTCAATAACTTCCCATTTGCCCACGTTTTATCCGCCAAAACTTAATCTTCAACTGTCAACATGGCTTCGAATTTGAACCTCTTCCAGTAACTGCCGTAAACTGTTCGCATTCACTATCCTGATTTCTTGCTCGTAACTTCTTGCTGACGTGGCTAGTTTGGCCATCCTACGGCTCCTTTCAACTTCGTATTCCTCTTACTGCTGGCCTTTTACAGTTTCGGTATGTCCAGAATCTTAACGAATTTCAAAAATCAATGACTTTATTCTCTTACTTCCCGAATATCGGGTTTAGACTTCTGGCCATTTCGGTATGTTACAAACAACTTACCGAACTTCTCAAAGTAGTTTACTATTCCCAATTTATCGATTTTCGAGATATGGTGATACCGAAGTCAATTCGGTAACTCATTATTATTTGGTGTCAACAGATGCCCCCTTTTAAAAGAATTAACAGAATTTTAATTCTTTTAAATGCCAAAGATGACAAGACACTTACTTTTTGCTTCCAGCGCCATTTTGCCGCCTCGTTTCGCGCGCTTGCCTTTTCAGCTCCTCCTCGTATCAACTTAATATATATATCAGATGTCCCCACACAATCTGATCTCTCGCCTTCAGACGTGCTTTTTCCAAAACTCATCTTCTTCGCTATTCTCGTGCCATTTCGCTTCTTTGTTTCTTCGTGACCTCGCTTTGTACTTGTCTAAACACCATGGCTCCCAAGGCTCAAGCTTCTTCTTTTCTCGCCTCCGTCGCCCTAGAGTGGTATCATTAGTTTAGAGACTCTAAAGATTTCAATGACGATCGACATCTACTCTCGGTGCAGAATGATTACGAGGATTCTTACATCCTTGGCCTTGCCGTTTATAATCAATTTTCGATTCCTGCAAATCTCTCTGAATTTTTCCCTCGCCATCTAACCGAGGTACTTTCAGTCCACCATTCTTCTATTTTGGCTTACAACTGGCACTCTCGTCCTTCTCGTCTTAGGGTTTTTTCTGATTTTGAGCCAAATTTTTACAGATGGTATCTCCGACTTCTTCCTTCATAGGGTTCTTTTTGGGATGAGCTCCTGATTTATAATGCCCTGTGTCTCTGCTGTTTTGATTATCATCTGAACCATGGGCTAATCAGTGCTCTATCTTGCTGTTGGTCGTCTTCAACAAACTGCTTCTTTTTCCCTTTCTCCCCGATGTCGGTAACTTTGCTCGATATCTATTGCATCACTGGTCTCAGTCCTTTAGGCGCAGACCCATCTACTCTGTCTTCAGATTCTTACCAAGGGCTCGGTAAGTTATCTGATTATGAATTAGCCTACGGGGCTTTTATCGGTAAGTATTTTAAGAGAGAATGTGTAATAACCGACGAAGAACACACCGCTTTCCTCCTATACTGGCTTTGTAAATTCCTTTTCTGTCACCCTATCGTGAGAGTTTCCAAAAAATTCGTTGCTATAGCTTCCGCTTTAGCTTCGGGAACTTAGCTAGCTTTAGGAAAAACTACTTTAGCCTTATTGTACCGAGGCTTAGCCCACTCTGCTTCCTCCATTGCTTCGGATGAAGTTGGTGGAGTCTATGGTGGTCCCCTCTGGATTCTCCAAGCTTGGTCAGCCTTTTATTGTCCTTCTTGGTTTTTCAAGGATCGAGTTACGCAGCCCCCTTCTGTTTCGATCCCGAATCATCCTGTCTGCCGAGCTTTAAGCCGAGAGCTAGTTCCTGTTTCAGAGGGACAATCATCCTATTTTCGGTTCTTTGTTTCCCAAATTTTTTCAATCAAAGGGAAACGATTCTCTTTTTCCCCTTTTTTCACTCCCCAATTTAGATCATCCCTTCCTTCTTTTCAGAAAAATAGGAGTGATTTTTGGCAAATCGTTCTAACCTCTGTCGACCTCCCTATTAGGTTCTTAACAAATGGTAGATTCGTTGCCGATTTTGAAATCTACTCCTCCCAGTATTGTGCTAGATAATTTGGGTTGATTCAAGGGGTTCCTGTCCCTGCTCTCTATACCTTTTCCTTTTCTTCCATCAACAAGATATTCTATAAGCTGGGAGACAGCCAGAGCTTTATTGAATTGAACAAACTAATTCGGAACATATACCGATTGTTCCGCGTTACCGAGTTTGTTGCACATACCGACCGCTCTTCAGAAGACTTCAACATTTGGTGGAAGAACTATCGGAAATCTGTATTCTCAGAGCCGTTGGACATGATTCTTTTAAAGATAAAGGACATGGCTACTCCTGCAATTCCTCAAGCAACCGAAGGTGAAGACATACCTCCTGCTGAACTGACAAAGCCTGTTAAAGGTTGGTTTGCTCTCCTTCTTTCAATGTATGTCTTCATTCGGTATTTGGTTGTGTCTAACTGTCTTCCTTCATAGTATGTAGAAAGAGAAAAATCTTAGAACTGCCTGCTCCAGAAAAAGCGTCAAAGAAGCCTGCAACAGAAAAAGCTATTGATCGATCTTTATCACCATCTCTTGAAAGCTCTTCATCAAGGAGCCCATCTCTCAGTCCCACACTTCGTACCATGATGAGGCCGCATACACCAAAAGGTAACTTTCATACTCAAGCTTTGCTAATTATAAGCATACTTGCCGACATTGATATTCTCTTTTGTTTTAAAAACTCAGGGAAGACTCTTAAGATCTACAGATCGAAAGCAGCTTTGCTTACTTCCCCTTCTGTCAAAGCTCTTTCTGACGATATAGCAATCCCTGACCCTGCATTGGTGATTCCTACTCCTTCAACAGAACCTCCTATCGAATCAATGCAAGTCCAGTCTTCGAGACTTGAGGAAAAGGAATTAGCCAATGACCCATCTCCTCCTCTAACTGGGAAATCTCCAACCTTTATCGGTAAATCTTGTCTTTACCTTACCGAATGATGAATGCTTCTTACACTATTGTTTTAATATTCATAGATGTGTTTACAGGCACTGATGAGCCTTCGTCTGCATCAAAAAGAATTTTTAATTCCCGATGGGGAATTTCTTGAAGGCCCATCAACCAATATACCTCTGCCGCTTATTCAACCTTCAACTATTACTCTGCCTCCTCAGAGAGTCTCTGTGGCAAGCTCATCTTCTTCCCAAGCTCCTCCTACCGTAGCTGAAATAACACTTGTATCCATTGAGGAGAAAGCTGAAGTGGAAAGTATGCTACTTGCCGATCTCTCTAACTCCTCCGTTGTTGAACATCCTCCAGAATCCATAGACCCAGCATCATTTTCTGAAGTCTCTAACGATGTAGCCAAGGCTAAATGGATAGAACTCATTCACTTATTGGAGTCTGGCTATGGGAAGTTGATCACCGATTCTGACAGAGAAAAACGAGCAAGAACTCTTTTTCAGGAGGTGTGTTCTGGTAATCCTTCTTTTATGCTTTCCCCAGACTTCCAAGACAAAAGTGATATTTTCGCCGTTGGTTTTATGGATGCTGTGGACACCATTAGAATCAACACCGATCGTCGTCCACATCTTTTCTTTGGAGAACAGCGAGGTCAAGCCATTCAAGATGAAATAACCCGCAAATGCGGAGATACTCGTTTGTTTTATGACAGTTATAGAGCTGAAGAGAGCAAACTTCATCGCTTAGCGGAGAGGAGAGCAGAGCTTGAGGCAGAATTGAAGAAGGTAGAGGTCCAAATGGTGGAACAAGAAGAGAAAATGTGTCATCTTTGTCCATCAGTCAGACGAAGGCTGGAAAAGTGTCGGGAGTTGAGGAAAGAATACGACTCTACATGTCGGCCAGTCAAGACTTGCGAGAAGTAGAGAGCGGAGCTCATGGAATAGAATTTTAATTTAGAATTTGAACTCCGCTCTTTTGTAAATGAAGCCAAAACTCTGTTAAACGAATGAAAATGAAAGTCTTGTTTTCTCTGACTCAAATGTTCTTTTGCTCCACTTGCCGAATTCTAACATCCGCTCCCCTATGATCCTCAACGACTAATAAAGATCCAGATAATAATGCTTCCCGATAATCCTCAACGACTAACAAAGATCCCGATAATAAGGCTTCCCGATATCATGCTTCGTTGACTATGACTGCTTAATATTCCCAATGTCACAGCTTCCTTAATGAAATCAACGAGATAATTGAATAACTAACCTTTTGCATACTTTCTCTTGCAAAAGAATTTTTTGGCGGCAATGCTGGTAAACGTCTTCCTCCACTTATGGGCCATGTTCTTTCACTTCTTCCAATTATCAAAGAAAAGCTCTGGCATGCCACTACCTATGATCTGCTCTATATCCTTTATCTTTATAACTGCCCAAGCTGCACAATTCGTCCTGTAAATTTGCAATCTTGCTCATGATGTCTTCACATGGTTCTTCATCTCAGCTGCCTCTTTGGTCTCGATCACATAGACGTTGTAATGGCCAACGTGAAGGTAAACTTTCTGCTAAATGTACCATGATCCAAGCTTTGACAACTGTTCTTCATTTCTCTTAACATGGACAACTCTTTTATTCAATTGCCCACAGATGATCAATCCTTATGGAGACGACTACATGAACTGCTATCCCAAGGACACCATACTTTGTTACTGAGTCACAAACATAGGTTAAAAATTACCGAACTGACAGACATTTTCAGGTCCAAGGTATTCCTAACTGCATATTCTGATTTCTTAGACTTAGTGTGGGAACTGTGCTACTTATTCCCTGCCAGCTTCGACGAATTTGAGCACAATGTGAAGGAAATTTGGAACCTTGAGCCTATCATTGTGGAAGTTGAGGCTCTTAAGCTCCAAATTGTGGAAGAATTTTCCCGATTGTGCGAATCCAAGGAAGCATATGCTCAAGTTCAGGACTCTTGCCTCCATGCCAGAGAAGATGTTGAGATGACACGTTGGCTTTTCAATTTCCTTTCCAATCATCACCTTGCGGAACATAGGATAATTAAAGATGAAATTTCCCGTGTTAGATCCATGGTCGAAATTTCTTGCAACAGGTACAGACAATTGTTACAGAAAACTTGGGAGAAACTTGAAGCTGTTCGCTTCCATTCTCGTCCCACGGAATATCTCAAAGAGTAGCAATCTGAACTCCACTATGACCTTGCATTACATTCCAACCTTGTAGCCCGGAACCTCAAACTTGTTAAAGATCTGAAGACCTTTGTGACCAAGATCAGAATGTATTTTCGCTTCAAATGAATGAATCAATTTCCTTGTGTTTCCCAGATTGATGGATAATATTTCTTTAAGAATTTCCCATTTATAGAGCGAGATAACTATTTTCCATTGACATCCATCAATCTGTATGCATTTCCATTGAACATTTAGGTAACTAGATATGGGCCTTCCCAATTTGATGACCACTTACCGAATTCCCTATCTTTGAGGTTGAACGGCAAAATTGCTTTCCATACTAAATCCCCGACAGCAAATTGCTTGATCCTAACCTTCTTGTTAAAAGCTCTGGATACTCTTTCCTGTTGTGCGACCAATTGATCCAAAGCAGCTGCCCGGACTTCGTCTAATTCATCCAAATTTATATGCATCCAATCTCTGTAATCTTCCAGAAACATTTCACTTTGTAGTTGGACTCGTAATGATTGCACGGTTATCTCCATCGGTAACACCCTCTTGTCCATATGTCAGCATATATGGACTGACGCATGTGCTTGATCTTCGCGATGTTCGGTACACCCATAACACTGCTGATAGCAAGTTATCCCATTCTCTTGGGTTTTCTTCCAAATGCTTTTTAATCAATCCAATCACGACCTTATTAGTAGCTTCGGCTTGTCCGTTTGCTTGAGGATAATACGGTGTGGAATGCATCATCTTAATTCCTCTTGATTGAACAAATTCCACAACTTCGCTTCCAGTAAACACCGTTCCTTGATCTGTAGTGATTGACTCAGGCAAGCCAAATCGGTGAATTATATTTTCTTCAATAAGTTTAATCGCCATCTTTTGATTAATGCTTTTGTATGGAATTGCTTCCACCCATTTCGTAAAGTAATCCATAGCCAGCAGAATGAAACTATGCTTATGAGAAGAAGGTGGATAAATCTTACCTATTATGTCCATCGCCCATCCTCTAAATGGCAATGGCTTTATAATAGAATGAAGCTCCACAGCAGGCGCATGTTGTAAAGGTCCATGCTTTTAACATGAGATGCATGCTTTGGCATATTCAATGCAATTCTGCATCATTGTTGGCCAAAAATATCCGTACCTTTTCAAAAGCCATCTCATCTTAATTCCAGCTTGATGTGCTCCACATATGCCTTCGTGTGCTTCTGCCATAACCAGTTTCGCATTATCCTTATCAAGACATCGCAATAGTAACCCATCTGAGGATTTTCGGTATAACTCTTCTCCTAATATTACGTACTTCTGAGCTTGTCTCCTCAGTTTTTGATCTCTTGAATCCAAGTTTTTCAAGTGTTCCATGATAGGCTGTCTCCAATCCTTTTCTCGGGCTACCTCACTGACCGCTATCGGTATTTCTCTTCGTTCAATAGAAGGTACCGATAATGTGATGATAGTTGCAATATTTGCTAACTCTTTTGATATTTTATAACCGAAAGCCACCTGTGCTAACTCGTTGGGTTCGTAATTGATTTCTCTTTTGACATGGACTATGTCATATTCTCTAAACTGTTCCAATTGCTTCTTGGCTAAATAATAATAGCCAATCAGATTTTCATTCAAACACTGATATTCTCCTTTCAGCTACTTCACCACCAACTGCGAATCACCGAATAGTTTGATGAACTGTGCTTCCAACTCAATCAGTATTCCTAAACCGACAATCAATGCTTCATATTCGACTTGATTGTTTGAGCACTCAAAATCTAACTTACAAACACACCTTGTAAGTTCTCCGGTGTGAGAAATTATCATCAAACCGGCTCCAGCCATACTCTTAGCGCATGATCCATCAAAATACATAGTCCATGATACAACTTGACTGAAATTTTATTCATTTTCTTCCATTTGTAGGCATGGGTATTCGGTAAGAAAACCAGCAACGGCCTGACCTTTGACTGCCTTTATTGGTACGTATGCCAAATCAAATTCAGACAAGATAAATGCCCACTTGGCTATACGCCCTTTTATAACAGGCCGTGACAACATATATTTTATCACATCAGTCTTACCGAGTACATGTATTGTAGCTGGCAACAAATAATGTCTTAACTTCATACTAGAAAAGTACAAAGATAGACATAATTTTTCGATTGCGGTATATCTTTTTTCAACATCAGTCAACGTTCTACTTAAATAATATACCGCTTGTTTTTTTTCCATTTTCATTCTCTTGTGCCAGCATACTCTCAATAGTTGAATCGGTAGTGGACAAGTACAACCTTAGTGGCCTGCCTGCTTTTGGCGACATCAATACAGGAGGATTTGTTAGATAAACTTTGACTACATCAAAAGTTTTTTGCTGTTTATCTCCCCATATAAACTCCTCCTGATTTTTAAGGCGCAAGAGCTGTGTCATTGGTTCTATCTTCCCGGATAGATTGGCAATGAATCTTCTAAGAAAATTAATTTTCTCGAGTACCATATGCAGACCATATGCAGTTGCTTCTTTGATGAAGGATGGGGGAGCTCTATAATAGCCTTTGCCTTATTCCTGTCAATCTCAATTCTCCTCTTATTAACTAAGAATCCCAAGAAATTCCCTGATCGCACTCCGAAGGCACATTTAGCTGGATTCATCTTCAATTTGTACTTCCTCATCCTAACAAAAGCCTGCTCAAGATAAGCCAAATGTTCTTCCTAATTTGATTTAATCACCACATCATCAATATAGACTTCCAGGAATTTACCGATCATGTCATGAAAGATGAAATTCATTGCTCGCTGGTATGTAGCTCTTGCATTTCTCAGTCCAAAAGACATAACCACCCATTGAAAAGTTCCGATAGCACCAGGACATCTAAACGCTGTTTTCGAGACATCTTCTTTAGCAATAAATATCTGGTTATAACCCGAATGACCATCCATTAGAGATAACATCTCATTTCCCGACGCTGAATCTACTAACATGTCTGCCATCGGCATCTGATACTCGTCTTTTGGAGTGGCATTATTGAGATCCCGAAAATCAATACAGACTCTTAATTTTCCATTCTTCTTCTTCACAGGAACAATATTCGAAAGCCACTCTACATACCTAGCTGTCTCAATGAATTTCACCTTCAGCAGCCTTTCAATTTCTTCCTTAACTTTATCAACTACGTCTGGAGCAAACCTTCTTGCTAACTGTTTATGTGGACGAAATCCTTTCTTGATAGGAAGTCGATGCTCCACAATATCTCTTGACAGACCAGGCATTTCATGGTAATCCCATGCGAAACAATCTTTGTACTCTTTGATCAAGTTGACTAAATCTTCCTTCATGCCCCCTTGCAAAAACGCACTCACATATACTGGACGAAAACACCCAGGTTCTCCTATATCAACTTCTAACAATGGGTCTTAAGCTTATGTTGACCTGCTGTCATCCTTGATTGGCGACTCTTCCCATTCATCAATACAATCTGAAACTTCCGCGCTTTGCTGGGTCATCTCCGCCATGTATGCGAAATACCTTTCGCAAACTTCTTGTAATAAGGGCTCGATTTCCATAAAGAGTATGTAACTCCTCTAATGCCAAGCTAGACTTGGGAATCCATTCAGTTTTCATATCCCCAAAGTGGCAATAAGCGTAGGATCGTGAATTTGCTTTTGTTCCGATAACATGTTTTCCATGTGAATAATCTTGATGCTCTTGATGAATATCGGTCCACCCTATTGAAGCAAGTCCTGAATCAGCTTCAATGTACTCTACTCCTTCACCATTTCAAAATGCTAGAACTTGATGGAGAGTCAAAGGTACACATTGATTAGAGTGTATCCAATCTCTTCCAAGCAACAAATTGTACGAACCATCAGACTCTATCACGAAGAAAGTCGTCCTTGATGTCTTGGATCCTACGGTTAAGTTTAGCACAACTGTCCCTTTGACTTCGGTAACTTCTCCTAGGAAATCAGACAGCTAAACATTCGACGGAATTATGTCATCATCACCTTTTCCCAACTTCTTGAAGTACTATAAGATATGAGATTCAAAGTAGCTCCCGCATCTACAAAGATTTTACCGACAACTTGGCCATTGACTCTTCCTGAAATAACTAAGGATCTTAAATGTCTAGCTTTGTCTGAAGGTACCTTGTCAAACCTTATCACTTCTTTATCAGAGAACTCGAACTCTGCCATCGCCATCTCCTTCTCTGAGATATGCTCGAGTTCCTCTTCTACCACCAAACAGGCTCCATATTCCGCTGGAAGCTTAGCATGGACCATGTTGATCCTCATTGGCAAACAGTATTCTTTCGGCATTTTGGAATGACCCGCTCAGCAACTCTTATCATCTTCTTGCATCATCTTGAGATTCAGATTGTTTTGTTCTATCTTGACTTGATGCTTCTGGTTAAGAGCTACCTAGAATTGCCCAAAGTTAATTGTTTGGGAAACCTGTTGAACCTCTTTTCCTATTTTCACCTCGTGGTAAGAACTACTTCCCGAATCATATATAGAATTCTTCTCTGGTTTGACAAGTTCTTTATCATCAGGATTTCTTTTCCAAACCCACTTACTTTCGTACCAAAAGGTTTGAATGGAGGAATCTGTGATGGCATTCCTCTGTCTCGAAATCCCTCTGTCTGCTTTTCATTCACTGAAAACGTCTTTTAACAGTTCGGTAGGATGCTTGCCCCGGTGGTTTAGCTACGGACCATTTTTCTTCAAGAGGATTGTGGGGAACCTTAATTGTCTTTTTCTTTTGAACTTCCTAGGAAATTGATGGTGGTGGATCATCAAATTCATCTCCCCAACCAGTCGGTTCAACTGGCAATGACGGGGGTAAGCGATCATTCGTGTCTCTATAGTACACTACATAATCAAATTTCTCACTAGGTTCTCCAAGCAATCCTACTTTGAGATCCCCTTCTTTGTATCTCTGCCATAAACTCTTCTTCTTCTCAGGTTTTCGTGGGGTTTCGTTCTCCTTGTGAACTCGTGTTTCAACCTCTTGAGTTGGAGGAACTTGTCTCAGTGAATCGGGACAGAACTCCCGCCTCTCAGGCACTTGTGCTGGCTGCCTTGATTGAGCTTCTTGACTTTTTGATTGTGCCGAAACATTTTCAGTTACTACGATCTCAGACCTTATCTGTGGTCTACCTTCCCGACGGACAAATGATCCCGATCTGTATCTTCCCCTTGTTCCCCTCATGTACTGGAACTTGGGAACTTCCCGATCTTGATGACTTAATTCTTGATGACAACGGGTGCACAGTCGTCTATTATCATATCTCATAGACTCGTGTACATTAACCATGCTGATCATCTTCGGGAAAGGGTCCGTGTCTACTTCCATTGGAGTCTTGCCTTTGTCTTCAGCGAACTTAATCTTGCCTTGGTGAATCACTTCCTGAATTGTCTTTCTAAAAATAATACAATTCACCGTATCATGAGTCTTGAAATAATGCCATTTGCAATACCTTTTATCCGTAATTTCTTCCTTAGACGAGATTACCTGTCCCTCAGCCAATTTAATCATTTCATCTTTCAACAATAAGTCAAATATCTCATCCAACTTGTAGATATCAAAGGAATAATTATTCGTTTCGTTGGCCTTAAACTTAGACACATCCCTTACCCTTGCTGGCTTTAGAGCTGGGCATACATACGATTTTTCAAGTACCATAGTTGCTACCGCTATCTCATTCTCTTCTTCAGTCAAGTCACCGTATTCGGTACTTTCAGCCAATGCTATTGTCTGCCGATTATCCTTTATCGGCTTTTTATCCTTATCCTTCAGCAGATGTTCATACTTAGAAACCCGAGCATTTAACTGGAAGAGATCATCAAAAGCTTGTCCCTCAAATCTTTCTTTGAGATTGAATTTCAACCCATTGAACGCTAAATCGGTAAATTCTTTCTCGGTGAAAGAAGTCAAACATCGATTCCTGAATTTCTTGAAACGAGCAATAAATTGATCTACTGTCTCAATGCCATACTGGTACATTCTGGCCAAGTCGGCTACTGTTACCTCTGGTACCGTTCGGTAAAACTGAGAATGAAACTGTCTCTCCATCTCAACCCATGTCTGAATAGAATTTGCTGGCAAATTTGTATACCAAGTAAATGCTGTCTTTGACAACGACAATGGGAATAGCCTTAGCCTTAAATATTCATTTGTTCCAGCCTCTCCACATTGTGCTAAAAAATGACCTACTTGCTCCACAGTTGACTGATCTTCCTCACCTGTGAATACAGCAAAATCTGGCATTTTAAAACCCCTTGGATATGTGATGTTATCAACCCAATCAGGATGTGGCTTCCTGTAAATAGGTCTTGGTGTGCCTCTCTTTGCTCCCAATTGTTGCATTACCAACTCTGCAACTCTATCTAGATTCCATGGCCTTAAATTCTGCTGGCCCCTAGGGTCAACCTACTGAGGTCTGTTCATGCCTTGTTGATCCATATTGAAGTTAATGGGTGGCAGTCTGTAGAGAGGGTTTTCCACCACATGTGGGTATGGTTGAGCTGTAGGCGGCCTCATAAGATCAATATTAGGCACATTCACTGGTGGAGGTATATTCCATACTGGTGGTAGATTCGGGACCATGGGATTGATCACATTAGCATTAGTGGGGCCAGTTTGAGGGAAATTGTAACCACTCACACCATTCACTAGGTTCGTTGTCGTAGGATTCTCCGGCCTTGGTATAATTCGTTTTAGAGGTTGCAGATTCAATCCTCCACTACCATTATACCCAACATTGGGATGTCCTGATGCTGGTGGAAATGGTATTGTACCAGGGGGAATTGCATAAAAGGGAGGAACTTGAGAAGATGAATTAGGACGCGATATTACCTCGTTTATGGCGTTATTCATCATAGGCTTTATCACATCCGTGACATGACACACCATATGGTTGGTGAGCTCGTTCTGCTATTCCTCAAACATTCTCCTCATCGTGGCTACCAAAGTGTTGTCAGGTGTCAACGCGTGGGTTTGTTCTTCGTTTAATTGCTGAGAAATATCAGCATTGTGATGGGGTACTTCCTCATTAGCAGCCGAATGCTCAGATCGTGCTCCATCATCTGGGTTATTGATATTACCAACCGGTACTCCTTCTGATTGACCTCTGGTTCTCACCATTTCTCATAATCTCTCCACACAGGTCTCACAGAGCGTGCCAAAAAGATGTTAGCTCGTTTTTGCAACGAGAAATATCTTTCACCAAAATTTAGTCTTCGATTTTTATTAAGAGGATTCTGTGGTTCAACTTTCGAAGAGAAATTTTAGTAAGAACACGAAGCAACACAGAGAGATGTGAAATGGGTAGGAAATCAATGGATCGAATATGAATTTGAGATCAACAAAGGTTCAGGCTACATTACAATACTCCTACGAAAGCAGTAGAAGACTTGAAAAATAAGCTTTAGTTGCAGAAACTGTAAATACTTGAAAGGAAGGTACATGGAAGTTAAAGTGCAAATAAACTTGAGTGTTCTTGGATATGTGTTGATCTGTCTCTTGCTTTTCTCTTTTGAGTATTTGTATTCTTCAGCTTTCCATAACCGTCTGTCGGTTATTTTCTTGCTTTCAAACTTTGAATCTTGGCGCCTTCAATAACTTCTCATTTGCCCACGTTTTATCCTCCAAAACTTGATCTTCAACTGTCAACATGGCTTCGAATTTGAACCTCTTCCAGTAACCGCCGTGAACTGTTCGTATTCACTATCCGGATTTCTTGCTCGTAACTTCTTACTGACGTGGCTAGTTTGGCCATCATGCGGTTCCTTTCAACTTCGTATTTCCCTTACTGCTGGCCTTTTACAGTTTCGATATGTCCAGAATCTTACCGAATTTCAAAAATCAATGACCTTATTCTCTTACTTCCCAAATATAGGGTTTAGACTTCTGGCCATTTCGATATGTTACAAATAACTTACCGAACTTGTCAGAGTAGTCTACTGTTCTCAATTTACCGATTTTCGGAATATGGTGATACCGAAGTCAATTCGATAACTCATTATTATTTGATGTCAATAACTATACAATTGAACCTTTTGAGACGTATCGAACAAATGTACTCGCAGCGACATTTAGAGAACACAACGGTGCAACTGCAGCTCAAAAACACAATGTGGATCGACTTGATTGGCCTATTATCTGACGGTATGAGCATAACATCTTAAAGAGGAGCGGACAGTTTGCGGAGTGAGCGAGTGAAGAGATGAGACTGCGCGCGGTGTTTAGGGCTCCTCCGTTCCGAGGCGGAACTCCATTCGCATCGTACAAACCTGCAGTCTCCTCTCCCTCCAATCGCGGCCGAAAGGGTGCTTGAATGGCGCTCTCTCTTCCTTATGTAACCGTCCCGAAATCGGAAGTCGCTCGATTCATGGGAGCTTTCGTGGTGTAATTGCAGGTCTTCTTTCGGAATTGCGTTCGACATCGATGGAGTCATTCTTCGGGGACGGGTTCCGATCGGAGGCTCTTCCAAGGTTCCCTTTGTGGTCTTGACTAACGGTGAGCCAGTACTGGTTGCTTCTAGATGATTAGCGTGCGGGGCTCTTATGCTTTGGCTGAATTGGAGGGCACGATAGACAATTTTCTTGTTTAGTTTGACATCGCATCTTTGTGTCGACTCGTTAACATTTACGAGTTGTGATAACTCGTGGTTCAATCTTTGCCTTCGGTAGAATTTTAGTCGCGACTCTCTGGGCATTGGCGTTATCCAACATAATTGCAGATATGTACTCGTTTACACTATACTTAATTGATGGGGTATTATGTTTTCGTGCCCATATCTGCAATTGCATTTCTGCGATCCTTTTAATGAAGTAACTTGATAAACTATGCTTGCAAAACTCATCATGAACTTTGTATCAACTTGATGTGAAAGACCTGACCTTTATTGCTTACCTATGGTATATAGTATTTCATCCTGTTTAATTCCTCGATGATAAAAATAATTTTCATCAAGATGATTCACTTATCAAAGTCGGAAATTTTCTTGCAAAAGTACAAGTTTTGCCTTTTGAATGTAAGACTATGAAATGACAATTAAGTCTTATGTCACTAAGTTGGGTCTTTGTCCATGAATATTAATGATGCAGTAAGTTAATCTACCCTTATATGTGATTTTCTTTTGGCTAGCTTTATGTATGATAAATTGGTGATATTTTCCAGATACGAAAATGAACTCATCGTGGCCACTGGGAAGGGAAACCCTGCTCTAGTGATGTCTGAGTATGGTTTCAAGTAAGTACTAGCCTAATATCCTTGATTAATCTTTACTGGTTTCTCTAAAACTAGAATTCTGACGGTAACTTAGGGATTTTTTATTGCAGAAAAGTTTTATCGATGGACGAATATGCTTCCTGTTTCGATAACATTGATCCGGTATCTCAATACAAAGCCTGGACAAGTGATGATGTCTGCCTCAAGGATTTGGGACCAAAGTGTGATGTCTTCTCTGAGAGAGTGCAGGCTGCATTTGTTGTCAGTGATCCGGTAGACTGGAGTAGAGACATACAGGTATCCCACCATATTATCTTCTTTCGATCTAACAGTTCTGTTAATTAATGCATCCATTTACATTATGTTATACCTCCTCCAAGTTTTCTTATCCCCTGGATGGATGTGTGTCAGTTCCCATGTCCAATAGTGGAATCCAGTATCATTATGGTGCTATTAGATAGAATCTGCCTCTGGATTTCCTTTAATCATTTAGTTCCGTCAGGTACAATGAAAATTTTTACGAGACGTGCAGTCTAAGGTCCGGACTCTACCGTAATAGCTCTGCAATAACAGAACAAATGCAACAGGTTCTCTGTGACATTCTAAGGTCTGGAGGGCTTCCAGGACAATCGGGTGGACATCAACCACCTTTATATGTCGCAGATTGGTTGAAAACATGTGAAGCTCTCTTGGATGCATCATCTTCACCTCTCTGGTTTAAAGTTAGACAATTCTCAAATTAGTCAAGAGTACTCATTGCAGGCTGCTTTTCCGCCGGAGCGACTTGGGATGGGTGCCTTTAGGATTGCTTTAGAAAGTGTCTTCAACAGGTAAGAGTGTTGTTTTCTTAGACAAACTGGTAACTGCGACTTCAGGTATGTCATTGCAACTAATGGATATGTAAAAGTTGACTGTATTTTGTTATGATTGGATTTCAAAATGCATGGTTGAATTTCTACTAACTCTGCGTCAACTCATAGATCGCTTGTAGTGTCTATTTGGGGGGCTTTCCCACCCTCACTTCTCCCTCCAACTTATGGCTTCTCCTTCCAAACCAAGTGTTTGACATGAGTGTCGCAAAAGTCCGGCTAATGGGTATGTTCAGCATTTAAAGTAGGCCTAATAAGTCTTAACCGATTGTGAGTTAAAGCTTTAAAGTCAAGTTTCAAACACTTCAATGGAAGTTCTTGTGAAAACCAATAGCTAAAAGACACTGATAAAGCCTTTAAACCCCTTGCCAAATCCCTCAATCACCTAACACTCCCTTAACTGTTCTAACTCGCTGCTCAAGATGTAGTCCACCGCCTCTTCAATCCGGGGCGAATTCACAGGGGATAATACAGAATGGATAGTCTCACTAGTCACTACTTCAGCTAAAGGGGCTCAAGCAATAATATTTGGAAACATGGGGGAGATGGAAATTCTTACTATTTGCCAGATGCTTCTTCTAATCTTGACCCTTTTCAGCCTATACATCATCAATCAATGGAGATACACCGGTTGCGGCTAACAAACAAGTGTCTCAAACATAATTGTCGAGTTGTGGATTTCTAACTTGAATTACCCGTTGGGATTAATAGACACATAAAATTAATTTCTCAACTGACCAATTGACACTTTACTAACATCCTTCGTCTGAAATTTCATATGTTCTTGTGGGGCTCCCACATTTTTAACATAAGGTCGAGGTGAAAGTTGGTTGAACTAAAATTAACGAATTATGGCGTCAGCAACCTGATGTAAGACGCTGAGATTTTCAAAGGAGATTGCTTACCCATCCTTGACCGCAATGATTTTGTTTCTATGTCCCAAATTAAGTTATCAAGTTCTTAAACTAATGAATTGGCCCCCACGAAATGTAAATGATTTTGCTTGGTTTCCCACCGAATATTTGTTAAAGTAATCAAATATCAAAAAATCATACATTTATCTAACAGCTTAAGCTTTTAGAATAGTTGGCAGTGGTCCCGCAAAATCTCACATATTGCTTCTTGGATTATCAAATTTTACACCTGAAAGCGAGAGGATGTTTGGGTTTCAAGAATCTTGAAAACAACTTTTACAACATCTTGTTATGACGCGTAGTCGGTAGAAAAGAACAGGAACATGAACATGACAAAAGGGAAGAAGCAAGAAAACCTAATTCACTATTCGAAAAGCCCAAACGGCGCCGTGCACTCGACGGCGCCGTGCACTCGAAATAAGCTCAGGGGCAAAACCCAACCCTGCTACTATATTAAGAAATTTGACCCGAAATTTGAAGCTTACATGTGGAGAGATAACATGTGTGTATAAAGAGTGTATATACCTCATACTCAAATGATGTGGGACACATCGCGCTTACTATGCATATATGCTATATGGAGCTATACTTATGCAGGACACCCTCCACGAGGCTATGCGTGAACAGAAATTGCTCATATTTCTTCTAGCTTGCAAGAACTTTACCAGGCAAGTAATTCTAAAAATTCTATGTCATAGGTACTTTCAATTACTTAGACATTAGTAAGTCCTTAAACTGCTACATCTAAGGCCCGTTTGGACCTCGGAATCCTTTAGATGTAAAGCACTTGGAGGGTATTCTCTATCACTTGAGAAGAAAAAGAAAAAGTTGGCAATTAGGGGGTGATGGTGGGGAAAGTAGATTATACGTCATCTTTATATGATTATCACTAGGTAGGGTCGTGCAGTAATGTTCCGCTCCTGAGGTGTACTTACAATATGCGAGATTAGGTAGATGTGAAGTCTAGGCAACTCCCGAAAGAATCTCATTGTTTATCTTGATTATGATTCTTTGAAAACATATTTTTAGAAAAATATATTATCCTAGAGTTTGGCTTGTAATAGGACGGCAAGAATAGGGTTATGTATACGATAGTTTTGCTGCCGTAAGAGATGATGCTTCTAGTTGGTTGACAGCACTGCAGTCATTCTGATTCTTTCTCATTTGACAACATCCCTCGCGGGTTACTTGGAATAGGGTTATGTATACGATAGTTTTGCTGCCGTAAGAGATGACGCTTCTAGTTTGTTGACTGCACTGCAGTCATTCTGATTCTTTCTCATTTGACAACATCCCTCGCGGGTTATTTTTCTTTTTTTCAAGAGAGGTGTTATTCATATATCATAATAATAGTTGAGAATTACATTTTTTAAAATTTAGCAAATTTCAAATAATTATTGAACAAAGCAAAAGCTAGAAATCAAATAATAAAGCATAATCTGTAGCTAGAAGCACATTCTCATCCCTCCAAAACCAATATGTCATTGTATAAATTTCGACGGCCGATCACCAGATTCAGTGATGAGCGCACGCCGAGATCTCCCACTCTATTTGCAAATTGCAACGACTTGCGGTGCGCGTCTAAGCTTCATGTCATCATCACCCTCGTAGGTTTAACAATGGTAAATGTCTAAGCACAATTTAGAAGAAGAAAGTCGAAGCCTCGAGAAATTAAAGAAATAAAGATTTCATTTGTTTTGTAAAAAATAAATCGTTTATAAAAAAAAAGTACTTTTTTATAAACGATCTCTGGTACAAGAAAGCCAGAGCCTCTAGACATTAACTTCAATTGATTGATGGGATAATGGCACAAATGGTCCCTGAACTTTTGCCCAATGTGAATTTGGTCCTTGAAATTTTAATTTGTTCAATGTGATCCTTAAACTTTAGCCTAATGTTCAATATGATCCCTGAACTTTTAATTTATTCAATGTGGTCCCTAAATTTTTGGTACATGTTCAATATAGTCTATGGACTAAATTGAACATGTATCAAAAGTTCAGGGGTTACATTGAACAAATTGAAAGTTCAAGGACCACATTGTGCATTGAGCCAAAGTGTGTCGTTTTTCCTTGATTAATTATTCCAAGCTATGTAGCGATCGTTTTTAAGAAAATATTTTGCAAACTATTCATTGTTCGACTTAAAAAAATTGAGCCAAAGGAAAGACCTTGAGGCACACACCCAAAAAAAAAAAAAATCAGATTGTGGACAGAAAACAAAACATCATTATGCGTGTATTAGTTTCGCTGAAAATAAATGATTTGAGAAATATTTTCCTAAAAATAATTGCTTATGTCTCTTAAAATAATTATGAATTTACGTCTAAACATTTTCGTGGATGGTGTAAAAAAATTTTGTTCATGTATTTTTCTAAGCAATGCAATCGATTATTTTTGGAAAATTATTTTCAAATCATTCATTTTTCTTGAAATAAACGAAGCGTCTTTGAGAATGGTTATTGCTTTCGAGAAATTCTTAGAAAATAATTACCGTAAGCTTTTATTCATTTGCTGTTCAATCAATGTCTCAACTTTTCAATTTGCTAAATTCGATGGTCTGCACTAGATTCACATATCGAGAATTATAATGTGGCACTAACACTTAAAAAAAAAAAAAAAAATCCGGTCGCTACCGCCGCCATTGCTATCTTCAAACCCCCCCAAACACAATAACCAGAACCACCACAACCGGCCTCGGTCACTGCCACGACCGCCGCAGCCAATCACCACCACTTCCATCAAACACCCCAGAATCAAAAACCACCACCACCAGGGTCGGCCACCGCCACAACCCCTGCCGTCACCACCACCAACACTACAAAACCACAGTTAACCGCCATGGACTCGCTCGCACCACCGCCAACGCTGCTCAGCCTCACGGCTATGGAACCAGCCCGAGCACAACCCAACTCTCTCTTCCTTAAGTCAGATCCAAGATAGCCATGACCAATAGATCTGAGTTCGCCACCTCCAATGGCGGCTGTGATCACGAGTAAAGGCAAGCAACCTCCGAGGCCTCAGATCAGAGGCCGCGATCTCTAGAGCGGCCCCTGGTCTGAGGCGCGACCCCCATATCAAAGGTCGAGGCCTCGACTCACAGTCATGACTTCCATTGGAGGACGACCTGAGAGAGAGAGAGAGAGTGGCGATGGCGAACAGTGAAATTTCTTCTATTACAGCCCTGTTAGATTGTAGAAGCAACCATGAAATGAAGCTACAAGCTTTTACTAGGTACGCAATGAGCCATGCTCTGCTTCTGGATTAGTCAATTTCCCACTAGTAATCCCGTATCAAGGAAGAACTCGAGATAAACACGAAAAATATTCTTATTTAACTGTACTGACGAAAACCAAAATGAAAACGAAAAACCGTACGCCAATTGTTATCTTCCTGAAAATGATGCGAAGCAACGTGGGGAGGCTACGTGTCTTCAAGCGGCGCTACGGAGGCAAACTGGCAACTGCAACAACATGCTTTCCTCTGTTTTTGTACACCCATTTTCGCGAGCTTGATTATTTGAGCCGCCAATAATTTGAAGATCTGGACTTTAATCTGACCTCTCTTTGGCGGTAGTCTTGATCTTGGCTTGTAGGCCGTCTTCTTCGTCTCGTCCCTGTTCTCCATTTCTCTGATCCTCTACACAGGCAACTAGGCAAGCTCTGGCTCTGCTGGAGAAGAAACAGAGTAACGATGGACTCTGTTTCCCCCACAGAGAGAGAGAGAGAGAGAGAGAGAGAGAGAGAAAAGAGTGGAAGAAGATTGAAGAAAGTGAGTGAAGTGAAACGACGAGCTTGGCAGGTGGGGGTTTAGAAGAGGGCAAAGTCAAAGGTGGTCAGAGCGGTTTGAGAACAGGCGTCCTTAGGTTTCCGACTTATGGGCCAGTTTTGCTTGCCCTTCTCGAGCCGGGACGAGCACTATGGTCGATTCGATCCCCTAAAACTTAAAACCTACTATGTCCATATCGGTTTCTCGATGTTTTGAGCCTAGAACTTATCATACATATTTCAGAATCTGAAATCTATTTTATCAATCGATTTTATGCAAAGGGGACAAAATGAGTTGAGAACCTATAATTTAACTTATATATAACGATGCAGCTCATAAATAGATTTTCTTAACTCATAAATGAGTTTCCTAAAGTTCTAAAAATAAATTTAAGTCGATCATAAATGAATTGCCTGAAAACTTAATGTGTTAATGAGTTGAGAATTAACCGATTTCAAATTCATATAAAAAAAATAGGAAATTTTTTCATTGGTCTTTTAATAGTTAATAAAGCCCAATGCGTCGGGTAGGGTTAGAAATGCCAGGACAATTTTTATAACTTTTTAAATTTTTTTATAAATTATTTTTGTTATTTTTTTTTTTCATTTTATGTCTTTCTTTTCTTTTTTCTTCTACGGAAGTCCAACCGACTCTCGCCCACAACCTGCGAGAAGCGTCCCTCCCACGCGGCCAACGATCCTCGCCAGATTTAGAAGAAAAGAAAAAAGAGAAGAACAAAATCATGAAACATTCAATTTTTCTTAAAATGTAATAAAAATTATCCACATCAGCGTCATACGTGCCACATAAGGGTGTCCAAATCAGCGACTTCGATCAAAATTGGTAAAATCAACTTAATATAACATCATAAGATTAAGTAATTTTAGTGTGGGAGTTGAAATCTTGACCTTTCTTGGTCTATACATCATCAATCAATGTTACGGCAAAATTTCCCGCTGAGTTCGACTCTTCAAATTTAATTCGCAATTGAGCAATCGACACTTTACTAGCGCCCTCCGACTGAATTTCACGTGTTATTGGGCTCCCACATTTTTACCACATGGTCGACGGGGAAGTTGGTCAAAGTCAGTCAAATGAATTATGACGTCGGCAAGCTGACGCAAGACCCTGAGATTTTCAATGATAATGCTGGCCCATCATCGAATGCAATGACATTTTCAACATATTCCAAACAAAATAATGTCAACTTTTAGTATTTTTATTTTTTTGCTTGGTGTTCGCTTGTCGGCCGGACCGCCGGTGGCGGGTCATTATCAAAGGAGAGGCTAATTTCGGACCAATCACTTAGTAGGGCCCAGAGGCTCCTTAAATTAATGAGTTGGCCCACAAAAAGTATACGAAAATTGCTTGCTTTTTGTATGAAATTTTTTACGAAATATTGCCTTTCGGATTATTAAATTTCGCATATGAAGCAAGACGTGTCCAGCTGTTTGGGGCACGTGTCTTGACCTCAAACGGTGCGTGCGTAAAGAGAATGGCTATCTCCCTGTGGTGGATGATGTGAAAATATCTAGATCCATTGAATCCTTGAAAAAGCAAAATTTTAGTGGCTTGGATGAACGTAGATGAGATCGCAGCCTATGTGAAGAGCAACTTAAGCGCCATCAACCAACTATTTCTTAGCTAATACCAACAAACAAACAAAATCAAACTTGGTACGCTCGTGCTATATATTTCCCCCAACTAATTTTCGTGTCGCAAAAAAACTCAAATTGGCATGCCCGCGACGAATCTACCCTCCGCTAGCTTCAACCCATTAAATCTACATTAAATTGCTGATGTGGAAACATGAGTGATGAGCAACTCGGATGATCGGCGTGTGACCGTGTGACGCTGAAATTCAACAGAAATGGGTCTCTTAAACCACCGTTCTGTGGAAGCTTAATTCAAAATGAATTGAGATTGGAAAATCTGTTAAAAATTTGTTTAAAAGCTCTCTCACATTTCGAGAGTCTGCCAGAATCTCTAATTTTGCCCTAACATTTTGGTAGATTTATCATGAGCGTGTCGATTTGGGATTATTTGCGATACGGAAAGTCAATTTGAAGTAAATGAGGGATAAATGTACCAAAAAAAAAAAAAATTTGTATAATCCCGTCTTTTACCCCCAATCCCACGTTCAAAATATGAGCGTGTCTGAATTTCTTTTGCACTACACTCAATTTATCAATATGATTAGTGACCCAAGAAATTTGAGAACAACTTTGCAACATCCCATTGTGGTGCATCATAGTCACTAGTAAAGAAAAGGAAAAAACATGAAAACAAAGAAAGAAAATGGTGAGAAAAGCAAACTCAAAATGATTTGTGATGTGCGAGCGAAGCACACACATCATGCACATAACACCATCAACACTCATTTCCTATGCATCCATACATGACCCCCATCATCATCATCATCATCATCATCATCATCATCATCATCATCAGTTCTAGAAAGTCAATGTCCTAAATAATCTGAACTACTAGGCAATATAGTTACATACATGCGAGATTAGTCGATGTGTAGCGCACGCAACTCCTGAGTCCGGATTATACTAGGACAACGAGAATGAGATAACCTATATTATCTAATATTAAACTTTGGTCCAATATGTAATGTTATCATTTAAATGTCTAATTCTTTTAATGTGATTTTTGAATTATTCCTAAACGTTGTTGAACAAAAAAAAAAAAAGAACTATTGTTAATATTTAATCTAGTCTCCCAATTTTTCATCACAAAGTGAAATTAGTCATTGGGTGAAATTCCCAACTTTTCATAATCACACTATTTCGCAAAATTTTAGAATATTTTTTTTACTTCAATCCATTTCCTAAATCAACAAAAAAAAAATGATATCTTTTTATTACCTTTTTGTTCTTTGTAGATATTCCTGTAGGTCCATTTAAGTGTATTTTTTACTTATGATCTCTATAATACTAAAAACATAAACTCATTTATACTTATACAGGATTCTATTCCTTTTTATTTTGAAAATAAGTGTTTTCATAAATACATTTAACAACAATATTCATTATCTCTAGATCTATCGTACTTAGATTAATATGAATCTTGTTCCTAATTTTTAGGTAGACAAAAATTACAAATTTTCGTATTTTGCATTTTCTTCACTGAATTTAGTTAAATCTGTAAATTACCAAGTTAAAATAGCATGAATATCAACCCAATACAGCTCTAATGAGGTTCTATTTTTACTGTTATGGAGATCATAAAATGAAATAGACTTATATGGAACTATCGTAATATCTATAAAGCCAAAAAAAGGTAACAAGAAATAAATAAATTTCTTTTTTATCTAAGAAATGAATTGAAATGAAAAGATATTGTAAATTCGGGTTATAGCCTAATTGTGAAATCGTTTGATTTTCTAATGAAAAGTTGAGGTACAATAAATTGATAGTTTACCGACTAAATTGAATATACAAAAAGAGTTAAAGATCACATCGAACGAATTAAAAAATTAAAGACGATATTGCATATTGGACCAAAGTTTATACACTATTTACATCATTATCTCAAGACAAAGAGGTTGTCGTGCATTGCAAGCGCATGCGCCCGATTATTAGTTTTATGCAATGTGTAAAGTTCAGCCAAAACAACGTCTTTTTATTTTATTTAAGTCACGTGGACGTCATGTCAACACCGTTTGCTTTCCAACGTCCATGTAGCCAGATTTTCAACTGTTCTGATTGACGAAACTTTGACGAAAGATAAATGTGTCACACATGTATAAGTTTGGGAATTTTTGTATCGCAAAAAAAAAGAGTTTAGGGTAAATATGTCACAATGATCATAAGCTTAGGATTTATCGTGGCTTATACCTTTTTATGAACTATGTAAGGTTCCAACAATTTCTAGGATTTATGGAGAAAAGGGGAAATAAAACGTGAGGGGTCCGTTGCACACGTGCGAATTTCCCTCCCTTTTGCCGTTAGAACCAAAACCGCCACCCATTTGAAATTCCTCTCCCTTCTCCGAGATCGACAATGCCCAACCGTGAGCAAATTCGCCCAATGGCCTCTCTTCTCCTCCCAATGGCCGCGGCCTTTCTCCTCGCCCCCGCGATTCTCTCCACCACTGTCGTCGACGATCTCCGCAACCTGCGGCCGCCCCCCGAGTTCAACTCCACCATCGCCGGCAACTGCATCCGCAACCCTTCCCTCCGGTACTGCGGCAACTCTCACCCACTCGATGACCTCGTTGAGATCTTCAAGTCCACTATCGTGGCGAGCCACCTCTGCAATGAGTCCCAGAATCCTAATTGCGTCGAGTCCTTCGACAAGATCGACCTTCGGAGCCGCCCCAAGATCGCGCCGCTCTACCTGTCCTTCGACTTCTTCTGGAAGTACTGCCCCCTATCGATCCGGTCCATCGACTTCTCGAACAACTCGCTGAGGGGCGAGTTCCCGACCAGCGTTCTGGCCTGCACACAGGTTGAGGCCCTCGATTTCAGCCTCAACGAGCTCTCGGGCGATTTCCCCATCGAGAGGCTGGCTTCGCTGGTCAACCTGACCGTCCTCAACCTTTCATACAATCACTTCTTGGAGTGTAAATTGTCCGAGAGCCTAGTCTTCAGGCGGTTCAATTCGAGTAATTTCGTTCACTCGGGCCTCATCCCGAACAAACAGAGTTTCACGGTCAAGGCGCTGTTTCTGATGATCGGCTTGCCAGTAATGGTGATTTTAATTGTGGGTTTCATCGCTATGCTGTGTTTTAGAAGGCGTGATCTATCATTGGAGCCTCGACAACCGAGACATCACTTCACTACATCGATGCTTAAGGCAGCAACGAGCGGATTCTCACGTGAAAACTTAGAGGGGAAGAGTGATGGAGTAGACATTTACAGAGGAATTCTGAGAGATGGTACTCAAGTAAGGATCGAGATATACCGGAGTGAGATTTCCAATGAAAGCACGAGAAAATTCGTCGAAGAGTGCGAGGTTCTCGTCCAATTGAGCCACAAGAACCTGGTACGAGTACTTGGTTGGTGCGACGATTGGGAACTGCGAGCGATCGTGACAAATTGGACGGACGGAGAGAGCCTGGAGATGTGGTTGACAGAGAGAGCTCCACCGTTGAAGCACAGATTGAAAATATTGGTTGGAGTCATGGAAGGCATGTGTTATTTGCATGAATCTTGGCCTCAAGTGGGGTATGATCTCAGGACCAGCAGTATTATATTGTCGGAAAATCTCGAGCCGCTGATTGCGCGGTTCCAGTTCGACGGTCGAAACAGCAGCTCGAAGAGTAAGTCCATTTGTGTCTCAACCTGCACTTTCCCTTCATCCGATTGTTTAGCAAAATTGCAAAACTTGACTCTCATTTGGCCTCTTTCTTAATCAGACAAACACAAGTTTGGAGTGCTTTTGTTGGATATGATCACAGACAGAGGGAAAATGGGAGATCTTGAGGCGGGCGAGGGCCGTTTTATCGAGCACATCCGAAAGAACTTCTCGGGAAATTCACAGAACCTGATGGATGAGAGGATCATGATGGCAAGTACCACAATCGAACAAGCTCGGCAGGTGATTGAGATTGGGTTAGCGTGCATCGATCACTCAGCTAACGAGCAGCTGAAGATGGATCATATACGTCATATCCTACTGCGAATTTACAGATCATTCCATGTTCACAGATCTCCTAACCACGGATGATTCAGCAGAGACAGAGGCAAGAGATTCAAACACGGTCTATAAGACAGATCTCGTTCGGAGACCAAGGTTAGGCTAGCCATAGAGAAGTTCGTTTCTGAGGAGTGGGAGCTCTGTTCCAAATGTTTCTTTGAATTGGTTTATTCTGTTTCAATGTGTATCATCATGCCATAGACGAGATACCTTCGTTCTAGTTGGGTATAAACTCGTTAATTTACTTGCTTTACAATTTCCTTAACTTGACTTTTGAGCGTTCGTGCGGCGCTAGAGTAATCCAAGCGGTACTTCCTCGTACCGTATTTGAAGCAGTTGTTCGGAGCGGTGAAATGCGTAGAGATCAGAAAGAACGCTAACAGCAAATGCACTATGCTGGGCCGACACCATGAGGATCCCATCAGACCGCCCCGTACAGGACTTCGATCTCTAAGCTTTAGCAATGTTCAATACTCGTTTGTAGGTGAAATACCTCTAAAAAAAAGACAAATCATGGTGAGGAAGGTTATAGTAGCAAACCATTGAACTTTTCATTTTATACATTGGAAGAATGAGGAGTGACCGATCAAGTCAGTCAAAAAAAATAGGTTCAACAAAAGGCGTGTTTGGTCTAGTGTAGCTAATGTGACTTTCTTGATCTAGTTCTTCTTCTTCTTCTTCTGTCTATGTCTCCTTGCACTCAATCTTTTAGGTCCTAACAACACCTCGACGGTTATTTCAGATAAGCAAGACAGTAAAAACAAAAAAAAAAGGACTTATCATTGAAATAGAATGGCAATAATACATTAAGCATTTCCATCCTCGCTGTCCATCGAGTCTGCTCTAAATTATTCCTCATTAAATAGGGAAAATTGCATATCTTGTCGCAAAAAACTCAAATCGGCATTGCCCGTAACGAATCTACCCTCCATTAGCTACAACCTATTATCTACGTTAAATTGTTGACGTGGAAACGCGAGTGATGAGCAAGTCGGATGGTCAGCATGCGACTTGCAGAAAATTTAACGAAAATAGATCTCTTAAGTGACGTTGTTCGTGGGAAGCCGGACGTGAAGAAAATGAATTGAGATTGAGAAATTTGCTAAAATATGTGTAAAAGCTCTCTCGCATTTTCAAAAAAATGCCAGAATCCCTAATTTTCCCTAAATTTTGGTAGACTTGTCACGAACGTGCCGATTTAGAATTTTTTGCGACATGAAAAATCAATTTAAGATATATGTGGCATAAATATACCAATTTGGGATTTTTCATTGTATGGTATAATCCCGTCTTTTACCCCCCAATCCCACGTTCCATATATAAGCATGTCCGAGTTTCTTTTACCCCGCATTCAGCTTATCAATATGATTGGTGACCCAAGAACTTTGGGAACAACTTTGCAACATCCCATTGCGGTGCATCATAGTCAAAATGATTGTGATTTGGGAGGGAAACACACGCACCATGCAATGCACATAACACCATCAACACTCATTTCCTATACATCCATGCATGACCCATCATCATCATCATCATCATCATCAATTCTATAAGGTCAATGTCCTAGATAATCGCAATCACTAGCCAGTATAGTTTTAGACATATGACATTAGGTCGATGTGAAGCGCACGCAACTCCCCCCGAAAGATTATTTTCTTAACACGTTTTTAATATGAGGTTTCGAAAAATCAACGAATCGAAAATGATTATGCCAGCCTAAAATTGCGCCAATGTGCCTTTTTAGAATGATACAAGTTAACAAAACAAAATTGATTGGGCCCGCCGTCGCTGTCGTCAAACGCCTTAAACTCAAAAAACAACCACCACCACCACCACCACCTCCACGCGGGGCCGCCAACTGTCCCCACTTCCCTCAAACAACCCGAACTCAAAAACCACCGCCACCGGGCCCGTCCACCACCACACACTACCAAACTGGGCTTCACTCCCACCAACCACACTCAACCACCCTGGGCTCGCCCTCACCACTACTGTCCACGCTGCTCAGCCTCACCGCCAGGAATCCGGCTCGAGCACGACCCAATTCTCTCTCCCCCGGTCAGATCCAAGATAGCCATATCAGGAGTCGAGGCGCGCCACCTCTGCATCATCATATCAGAGGGCGTTTCTAGAGGTCGCGACCTGCATATCTAAGGTCGAGGCCGAGAGGGAGAGAGAGAATATGGTAAGCAATGAGCCATGCTCTGCTTCTGGATTAGTCAATTTTCTTCTTATCCCATATCAGGGAAGAACTCGAGATACACATGAAGAAAAGAATTATGATCCACTACACAAAAGAAAAGAAAAGAACATTGAAAAAGGAAAATCATGCACCAAATCCACCGGTATACTCCCGAAAAATGATGCGGGCAACTTGCGGAGGGAGGCTACGTGTCTTCAAGTGGCTCGACAGAGTCAAACTTGCCACCACAACAGCATGCTTTCCTCAGTACATGTACAACCATCTTCGCGAGTCTGATGATCTGATCCGCCAATAACTTGAAGATCTTGACTTTAATCTGACCTCTCCTTGGCGGTAGTCTTGATTCGGGCTTGAGGGTCGCCTTCATCGTCTCCTCCCTGTTCTCCATTTCTCTGATCCTTTACACAGGTAACCTCTGGCTCTGTTGGAGAAGAAACAGAGCAACGAAGGACTCTGTTTCACACAGAGAGAGAGAGAGAGTCTATGGAAGAAGATTGAAGAAAGGGGATAAAGTGGAGCGATGAGCTCGACTGGTGGGGGCTTACATGAGGGCTGAGCTAAAGGTAGTCAGAGCGGTTCACACTGTGTGAAAGGGTGAAAAGGCGCCTTTGGTTCAACGTTATGGGCCCTGTTTTGCCTGCCCTCTCCACTGCCTTTGGCCCCAAATTCTAGAATAAATTTTTTTTATCTAAATTTAGAAAAATTATGAAAAAATCATATACAACTTTACGGGTTAACATTTAAACGTTTTGAAAGGCTTCGTGCGTTTTGGGCAAGTAAATATCAAAATCCGGATTCGACAAGATTTACAAAAAAAAGTGAAGTTGAAAGTGCCTTGACTTGCCGTCCTTTGTATCTGTCCCTCGATGCAAGCTCAACTTGTTCACAACAACCCGAAATAGCTCGAGCCGGTGCTCCACTCGTAATCGGCGAAGTCGGTATTTTGTAATCGTCGGGTTCAATTTGAGTTAATTGCGAGTAATTCGACTCAATTTGACACGAAAATGATTTATTTCCCATCGCCACAAAGAGAGAGAATGAATATCTAGATGTTTGAGTTGATTTTAGAGAGAATTGCACGCGAAAGGTTTTCTTAATGACCAAGATGAAACAAAATATTCGCAATTCAAGGTGGTCCATGGTTGGTCCTACTACCTGAGTGATTGACTTTGGACGTTTTGTTTGTGGCTGTGGGTTTGAGAGAGAGAGAAATGGGTCTAGAAGGTGTTGAATCTCTCTGTTCCCATTTGTAATTTACTAGCTCATTAAATTGCATCAAGAGAAAGGGAGAGAGAGAAAGAGGGCTCGAGAAAATGAGAATTGCCGCTTTCACCGCAAGTGATATCCCACGTGCTAACTCGAAATGCGTATTTTATACGTCTCGTCTCGAGAACTCGCCGTGATCAAAGTTGAGGAATCGATCCCACCGTATGAGAGCCAACCCATCGTGCTGAGCACCCAATCGCCATGATTTGATCGGAGTGCTAATTACTCTACCACAAACTCAAAGCCCGTTCACTAACGACTCGATTTGGAGTTCTTCCACACGGTCGAAACCCTTTTGCTAGGGCCAACTACGTATCGTGAAATTCCGACGAACATCGACACGAGGATGGCGAGCTGATTAAAATCGAGGACATGAAGACAGTTGCCTTAGAATATTGTTGGAAATAGACCTTAGCCCACGCACGTTTCTTTTCGATGGGAGGTATACTTGATCGAATCATTCGCGGGATATCATTAAACTATCTCTTCCTTATTCGTTGCGGAATCACTTGACCCCATCGTCTAGTTGTCCACCTGTCGTCGTCAAATTTGTAGGCACGACAAAAAAGAGGAAAAACAGAAGATGTAAAATGCATATGGACGGTCTACTTTTGTGCTTTTTTTAACCCAAAATGAAGCTGGAAGCTGCACATGGACGGACTCCGTCACGCCCTTCAAACTCCCCCAAGAAAAGAAAATGCATCCGAAAAGATGACATAAAGAAGATGAAGATTCGAAATACAGAAAAATCTCTCTCATAAAGCTGCATTTTTTCACTCTCAGTCTCTCTTTCTCGACATTTTGGAAGATCACAAAGCTTCGTCCCCCCAAAAGAAAAATGACAGAAAGACACCATCGATTTGAGAGAGGTGGAGGGTTATGATCTTCGATAAATGACATATGAAATTGCTAATGTGGAATGAAGTAGAGTGTCAGAAAACAGAGCACAAAACTAAAGAGTCAGAAAACAGAGCACAAATCTAACAACATGCTTGATGCTCTCCAAGAAAGGAACTCGACTACCGTTGAGATTTCTTATATTTACATCTCTCTAATAGTATAGAAGCACCCACTGAAGAAGCTACGAGCTTTTACTGGGTATGCAATGAGCCATGCTCTGCTTCTGGATCAGTGAGTCTTCTACCGATACCACTCGGGATAAACATGAAAAGTATTCTAACCCACTGTACAAAAAAGAAAAACCAAGATGAAAAGGGAAATCATGAACCGATCGTTATCCACCTCCTGAAAAATGATGCTTGCAGCGCCTGGGGGGGGGGGGGGGGGGGTGTGGCTACGTGTCTTCAAGTGGCGTTACAGAGGCGAACTTGCAATTGCAACACCATGCCTTCCTCTGTCTTTGTTCCCCCATTTTCGCGAGATTGACGATTTGATTCGCCAATAATTTGAAGATCTTGACTTTAATCTGACCTCTCTTTGGTGGTAGTCTTGATCTTGGCTTGTGGGTCGTCTTCTTTGTCTCGCCTCTGTTCTCCATATCTCTGATCCTTTACACAGGCAAGCTCTGGCTCTGCTGGAGAAGAAACAGAGCAACGATGGACTCTGTTTCAGACAGAGAGAGAGAGAGAATGGAAGAAGATTGAAGAAAGGGAATGAAGTGAAGGGACGAGCTTATCTGGTGGGCCTTTATACGATGGTGAGAGGCTCAGAGCGGTCCACGCAGTGTGAACAGGCTCCCTTAGGTTTAACATCATGGGCCCGTTTGCTTGGCCTTCCTGACCGTCTGACGTTTACTTATGATTATTCGAAAAATAAAATAAAAAAATTATCTAAGTTTAGTAAAAAAAGAAACATCCATCACGAGTTAAAGTTTGAACATTTGGAAAGGTTGTACGTGTTTAGAGCAATTAAAAGCCTAAATCCAAGTTCGACAATCTTACAAAAAGTTCGAAGTCGAGAAAGTGCCTCGACTTCTTGTCTTCTCGCTCCCTCGACGCGAACTAAAACTTGTCCCTCCACTCCCATCTCGAGGTGCGTCTGCACCAACGCAAATAGCCGAGGCCCGTGCTCTCCTCGAAATCAGTCAAAATCGGTGTTTGACAATTGTTCGATCCGATCCGAGTTTATTTGCGAGTGACTTGACTCGATTCGCATAAAAAATGGCTTTGTTCTTGCTGCGGCGGAGAGAAAGAACGAGTAACTTTGTGCTTGAATTGGTTCTCAAGAACTTTAGTACGAATTGCACGCAAAATGTTTCCTTGGGGACCAAGATGGTCCATGTTTGGTCCTACATTGACTAGAAGTTTTCTGTGTGTGTGTGTGTGGTGAGAGAGAGAGAGAGAGAGAGAGTAATGGGTCTAGAAGCTCTCTATGTTCACATTAGTGACTTATGGGAATGAACAACCTTGAAAAGGAGAGTTCAACATAGTTTTATTTCATTTTCTTTTTATCTTGGTTACTTTTGTTTTGTTTTGGGTCATACATTTTGATAACTTGGAGGGCAAGAGTCATGAACGTGGCTGGGGATATTTTATTAGCTCAATTCATTAAAGCTGATGTACCTCATTCAAAAGTCAAAAAGTGGAAATCCAACATCGTAATCCGAACAAGAACGATACAAGTTCAAGGGTCGACCCCTCCCCCTGGTACAAGTGCCAACCCCTTTGCCGGAATTCAATCGCAGTGATGATTACAGAATCGTAAAAGGTCAAAAAACTCGAAATTCTGTCACTAAACACTCGATTTTCAAGTTCTTCACGCTCTCTAAATCCTTTTGCTATAACGCCGACGTGGGTTCATCATTGGCGAATTACGTGGGTGAAATCTTAATGGACACGGATGCGAGAAGGAAGGCGAACTGATTAGAAATCGAGGGCGTGAAGACAATATTGTAAATGATTTCGGAAATAGACCTTAGTCGTCACACGTTTCCTTCCAATGGGAGATCATGCTTGATCGAATCATTCACGGGGAACCATTTGAGGATCTCTCTCCTATATTTTGCCCTAAGAATCTTTTGACTCATTGTTTATTGTGAACTCTTCGCTCCCGCACGATCATCAAGATGGCCGAGGAGGGCCCCGCCCGCGTTTGACCGAAACAGCTTCATTCAGGAGGAGGAGCGAGCTAAAAAGCTCAGTGTGAAAATGAATAGAGAATTCTACGAAGCGACCGGAGAGAAGACGACGACCGAGAGAGAATTCAATTCGTGGATTTCATCCAAAAGTGAATGTTAGACCAATCTCTTTCTCTCTCTCTCTCTCTCTCTCCCGCCATTCATGCACATTTCAATAATGTGTTCCGGCTTAGACCGAAATGACGGATAGCGGCCATTGAAGGCTGTCCTGCTTTGGTCAGAATGCTTGACTTTGAGTTTGGGATAGATTACATTGAACATGAGTAAATTGAAGATGATATCAACCCTTAGGCGGGATTATATATTGTACTTGTCGTCGAGAATGCTTTGTGTAGCATACTCTTTTCTAATGAGACATTGTTCGAACGTGTCGGGTGATGTGGATTGTACTACGGTAAATCCTAAGCAAGCGTACGGGCGATGGTTCGTGTAACTAACTAATGGGACTTAGTAGTAGATCTGTCGAAATGGATCATAAACTCATTTTTTAGCCTGTATTTGCTGGACTGGATTATTACATAAGCATGTTATATTCAATAAATGAGCTGTAAATGAATTTAGAATGGTAAAGTACAAAATAATATAAGTGTTAAATGGGTCCATACCCTATTTAGACCCAACCCATCTCTATTAAGGGTGATCGGTTTCAGGGTGGGTGGTTCCCACCTAGAACCGAGAATCGTCCGTTAGAGATCGGTTCCGCAAAATGAAAATCGTGAACCACTCGTTCGTTCCATGAACCCACCTGAGATCCGAACCATCGGTCCGGTTCGATTCCCGGGTGGATCCATGGAACTGGTCCTACCGAGTACCAAGCACCAACATAAATAAATAAAAATAATAATTTTACGTGAGTGAACCAATAAAGCCATTCCCATGGGATAAGGAGATGGCATGAGCGTTGGTGGTGCACTTGCTAATCTGTTCGACAAATTCATAGAAAAAATCACCTCTATTTTGATACGAGAAGTAAAACTGCAAAGGCACGACCTATATTTTTTAAGTGAGTAGTTAAATCACCTCTAAGACCAAACCCAAGTACATGGAACAACATCATCCAACACGGTAAATTTGTTTTTGGGATGGTGCCGCGTGCATGGGCGAGTTGCGCTGGGGAGTCACGTGATTGAAAGAAATAATTAGAATATATATATTTATTAGAGTGGGTGGTTCCTACTTGAAATCAGGAACCGAATCAGTACCCGCCGGTTCCAATTTATTAGAACCGGGAGCAGGATCGGTACTGATGGGAACCACCCAAAACGAGCTGGTTGGGTACGGTTCGGTCCGATTCGAGTGGATCTCGATTTTTTTGCTCACCCCTAATCTCTATAACTCTCTCTCCACTCTCTATCGCCCTCACTCGATTTCGTGCTTTCTTGCTCCGAGTTCTCACCTTATTTTGGGTATAGGTTTTTCTATATTTGGTTAAACACAGAAGTGTTTCAGTAATATGGTTTAGTCGCGTATGTGTTGGGTATGGATTATGGGTCACTATATTTGTATTACATAAAAATGAGTCAAAATAGATTAAATAGGTCAATTTAAGATCGGACATTTTCAACCCCATCCATCCCTCGTCAAAGTCTACCTAACATAAGCAAAAAGGTTAGCTTTTAAGGCAACGACCGACTTTGGTAATTGAGAAGTTTATGAATGTGGGGGGGTTAATCTAGACGTTTGGGTTTTTTATTTTTTTTTCGAAGTCAAATATCAAGTCCACTTGGTTGACCCTTGCTGGAGGCACTTCGGTGTGCCAGGGATGAATGTTGTTAAAGGTATTGGCCTTTGATGGATGGAAATGTTTTAGGTACTAAAGTGACTTTTTTCAAGCATTCTAAAAACAATCTATCATTTTGACCCAAAAAAAAAAAAAAACAATCATCGTTAGTAATCTCAACATTCATCTACTTGAAGGTGAAAATTCTAAGTAATTTAGAAGCATTCGCATTTGCCGATCTGAACTTTGGTGTCATTAATCGTCGCGCTCCGCCTTTTTTTCTCCTAAATAAAACTATCGATCCTGATTTCCTATGTGAATCACCACGACTTTATATTTCTGACTTAATGATTGCAATTGCTGTATAGTAATCAAAATTTCACTCGAAGTATTTAATATCTCTTAAAGCCATCGTATTGCTATACAATGAGGGTCGACCGAGTGAACATGATTTTTTGTGGATATTTGGAAAAAAAAAATACCCATGTTTTCGCTCCATGACCACCCCCTCTATTTTTTAAAATGCCATTCCCTATAATCAAAATTACAATTTACTCTCCCTTGGAAAACATCGCGCAAACCCCAAGCGCAAAACCTCAAAAGCTCGCCCCTCCACCAACCACCACAAAGCCGTCGTCCCATGCCGCACCTTGTCATCGTCGTCGCAATCACCTGCCGCCCTCACATCTATCTCTCTCTCTCGTGCAGGGCCCTCTAGCCACGAAAGAGCATGGCAACCTCACAGCAAAGGTGTCCAAGGCATTTGCAACCTCGACCCAAGGTCCGCCACACTAGCACGATCAAGGTCGTCAAAGGGCCGCCCCGAGCACATGTGACTAGGGTTAGGATTTTTTGGATGAGAATTGTTTTTTTTTTTTTTGAAAAGGTTGAGGAATTTAGAAGAAGGACACGAGCACTACAAGATATTAATTGATACGAGATGTAATTAGGTATCTTGCATTTGACGCGGTCTAGATTAATTAATCACGAATCAACTAATTAATTAATTAATTGGTGATAATACATGCTCCGAACTAATTGAATGGTTGTGGGATCAAGAGGCCCACATTCTTTTGTCTTAAATTATTCTTCACCCATGTTTCCAGCGATCTTGTCTGGGGTTAGGTGGGCGTGCCACGGCTCTTTGCTTTGGATTTTTCAGTTAGAAAATTGGAGGGTCAACCTAGAAATTAATCAACTGTACCCAAAGATAACATGAAAAATTTGACCAATAGATCATGACATGCATCATGCTTGTTGCGCGAAGCAAGCGATCGAATACTAAAATAAATAATTATATCCTTAATGCAATTAAACATTGAAAGAAGAACATAATTATTATACTTTTAACATCTAATTTATGGATAATTATAGGTTCGTTCTATAAGTTAGACCCTGTTTTAGACGGTATCACACGATTCTACCGATTACGTAAACTTAAAAATAGAAAATCATTTTAGGTGCAGTGTTTTGCCTATCGTGTGGGGCCGGCGGAAAATGAGTTTTGCAAAATAGATTTTAATTTTTGGATTTAATTAAGCTATTAATGCACTCGACATGTAAGATGATGTTGCCTAACAAAGTTGCGAGTCATGCTGTATTAGTTTTATAATCAAATCCTCGACCCTTTTTTTTTTAAACTATGCCTTATACGTGATACTGAAACATTCATAGATTAAAACATTGAAAAAAAGTCAAATTTCAGGATAAACCTCACACTCAAGAAAAATACTAAAAGCTCTTACAACAACATTAATTAATACAAATTCGCGATTATTTTACACGTAAACGCGAATTGCCGGCTTTCGCTCCGGACCACCGGCTCTTCTTTCACTAGAGGAAAAGATATCATTGCATATTGTGGGGCTGGATTTCTGCTCTCAGGCGATCACTTGGCAGCCTGCATCTGGATTTCTGCTCCAAGTGTTCTTGAGCGCTGATCTGGGTCGGACATATGATTAAAACACCCTTGTGCGAGATGATTTGAGATGATGATTCACGTGTCTTCGAGGGAAGTCACTGATGCCAACTTGCTGCTACGGCTACGGCTACAGCAACAGCAGCATCCTCTGCTCAGTTTCGCCGAAGCCATGGATGCCAATTCCTTCGCTTTCTCCACCAGCGATTTGAAGATCCTCACTTTGATCTGCCCTCTCTTTGGTGGGACTCTCACCGTTCTTCTCTTCGTCGATGAGGACGACGTCTCCTTGTTCTGTTCTTCCATTGCTCTGAAGCAAATTGAAGATATGGTTGCAGGGTAGAGAGAGAGAGAGAGAGGAGAGTCAACTAGAAGGGAGATTGAAGTGATGAGCTGACTGGTGGAGGTGGAGGGGGAGGGTTAAATAAGGCCAGGGTGGTCAGAACATTTCACACAGTGTGAACATGAATAGTTAAATTGACTTGGGCCCAAAATCAAATAAATAAACAGTATTAATTAAGACTAAAAGGAAGAAATTCAATTGAGACAAAATAAGGTTCTAAAAAGCAAATAGATACAGCTGTCTGCCTATTTTTTTTAAAAATAAAACATTTGCAGATTCAATTATAAATCATTTTCTAAAGTGAGATTCTGGGGTTTGATTGTCATCTTTCCTCAACAGGGAGGGAGACTTATCCTTATAGTCAACGGCCACATTGTCAGGTAGGTCAGTCAATGGGTCATGAATTTTCAAAATTTTGGAAAATAAGAAAAAGGAAGTCAAATCTGCAAGTGCAGTCCAACATATCTTATCTTTGTTATGAATTTTCATGCACGATTGAATGTGGATCACTCGTCACAAGCTAGAACATAGTCCAATTACTTCCAACGGATTGAATTTGCACTCATCTAGAAGCTTTGAGTAAAGTAATCATTGAATAGCCCGTCACCGATGGGGCGTCGGCGATGGCCGGTGAGCGGGGGCTTGCTGACCCTCGACCAGATCTGCAAGAGGGTTGCAGCCCTCTCCCAGTTCTAGCAAGGAGGGCATGTCGTGCATCGCCAACGCCCCACCGATGATGGGGCGGCGCCGCGGCAGCATGCATTTTTTTCTTTTGGAAAACTTTTGGATTTTTTAACCTAATATAATTAAGATTCGGTATAAAAATTAGGATTCGAATTAAAACTACGTCGCTTTAGTGCTTTAGTTAACGTTAGCGCCGTGTAGTAGAGAGAAAATAATAATAAAATCCACGTTGGCATTTTTAATTAGTCAAATTGGATGGACTTAACAGAAGGACATGATTGAACCAATTTGACAAATTTTAGGACTTGATTGCACTTTTTGAAAGTTTTAGGATTCAATCGCACCTTCGCAACGAATTTTAGGATACTTACCGCGCATATAACTAAACTAAAAAGGTAAATCTTTTTCCTTGATAATCGTCCTTTCTAGATGAAAACTTCGGTCACTAAAGACGATGTTAAGGAAAGAAAGTTCAAATATGACGCCCACTACCATTTATAGTCATTGATTATTATTATTTTCCAATGATAGCAACAAATGAATGAAACCGTTGAGGTTGGCTGAGTGACAAAGTGAGGTTTCCTCTAGATGTCATAGATCTTGTGTTCGAATAATTGAGTCTTTTATTGAGAGTATATTCAGAGTTACATGCAGGTTATTTCGTGAGACGGGACGACTTACATGCATTCATATATGCAAAAAAATGGCAATTTTGAATACTAGTCTAAAAAAAAAGACCGATTTAATGATTAAGGAATTGAAATATGTGCGAGCTACACGGTGCAAATTGTCAATAATCTCATGTTCGGACCATCCATCTATCCGCGTTTCATTTTCCGATGTCTGTGAGGTTAGCGGGAAGTTTATGAGCATGAGATTTACTAACTCAAGATGAACTTGGTTCTGAAAAGGAATGTTCGAACTATTTGAGGATTTCAGCATTTCAGCATTTCAAGAAACTTAAATACTCTTAGCTAGAGAAAACAGCGATCAAATTCCATCTTGCATTGCTACAGTCAACGTACAGAATCTGATTCAACTGGCCTTTTTCACTAAAAGCTTGTACAACAACTCGAATTACTACAATTTCGTGATTATTTCACATGCAAAATGCAAATTGCCGGCTTCGCTCCGAATTGGCCGACTCTTCTTTCGCAAGAAGAAATTCAATTTGGACAAAAGAAGGTTCTAAAAAGCAATCAGACACAGCTGTCTGCCTCTTTCTCAAAATAAAAATAAAATAAAAATAAAATTTGCAGGATTAAATAACCCATCTTTTAAAATTCCTTTTTTTTTTTGTTAAATTACAAAATAAAAATTTATAGGATTTGATTTGTCATCTTTCTTCAACAGCGAGGAAGACTTTTCTTTATAGTCCAACGGGCCCATAGTCAACTAGATTAGTCAATGGGTCGAGAAGTCCCAATTTTGACCAAAAAGAAAAAAACTCAAAATTGACAAGTACACAGAAGACAAGATCCAGCCATTCTTGCCAGTGCAGCTTATAGTTGAAATGGCTTTGATGGTGGGTCAGTTTGTCTTTACATGGTGACATTTGTGGTTGTGGATTCAGAGACTACCCACGATTTTAGGGTTTGTGTGAGAGAGATAGATTTGAATCTGAACCATACAATCAAGTTCAACATGTCTTGTCTTAATGGAAGATTTCATGGACGATTGAATATGCATCACTTGTCACAAAAGAGAATATCGTCTAATTACTTCAATGGGTCGTTTTGCGCTTATCTGGAAGCTTTGAGTGAAGTAGTCATGGCTATATTTGACATTTAGTTTGATGGGTCTCCACAGAGCTAAATCTCCATGCCCCTGCTCCATGAAGTAATAAATATAATCATACAAGGTTCGGAACTTTTACATTCATATTTTTTTTTTTTAAGTCTACGTTCACGATTGTTTCTTCGACTGATTAAGGTCTGAAATATGGGTGAGCCGCACACTACAAATTATAAACAATCTCATGTTCCGACCAACATCCGAGTTTCTGACTTCAGTCGCGTGAGTGGGAAGTCCACGAACACAAAATTTACTTACTCAAGGTGAACTTCCTTGTCCTAATAAAGAATGTTCGAATCCTCTTGCTAAAGAAACATAGCAATCAAATTCCATTTTTCATTGCTAAAGTCAACGCATAAAATTCGATTTCCTTTTTGTCGAAATAAGCATGTGCACCATCCGACACTTTCAAACAAAGTTGGTGGACTTCTGAGCACACCTAATTGAGGGTCATTAGCCAGCCTTTGGGCATTACTTCTAAACCTCGTCCTTTCCTTGACCGCGCTAGAAAAGAGGGTCTCGACAGCCACAAAACACTAGGAAGCTTGATCCACGATGGCGAGTTCACTCTTGAATCAAAAGATTCGAATCACCTGTTCATCCATTCTAGCGATTTCCTAGCTCGAGATCCGGATGTTTATTCTCGGATCCGACCATATTTCCTTTTTCTAGTTGTATAACAGGAGGAGATGCTTTGTGGTTTCAGGGTGTCTTTGGCACAAAGGGTAGAGCGGGTCGAGTAAGGCCTTTCTTATATAAATTCTCTTGCGTAGGAATTGTGTTTTGACACACACTCCACAAGAAGAGTCAAATTTTTCGGTTGGGTGTTCAATTTCCTAATCTTCGTCCATAAGGTCCCTAGGGTCTACAAGGAGGAAGATGCTCGATCCTCTTTTCAACCTTCCAATTTTCATGTTTACCCTTGCTAAAATCCAAGTAAACATTTGTTTCTTCGACCGACCCCAATCAGAAGGTATACTCTAGGTAGCACCGACACCGACACGTGACATGCGATACGACACGACACGACACGACACGACACGACACGACACGCCGACACGTCATTTCTAAAAAAAATAGAGGATTTCGACACGTTGGGACGCGTTGTATATCAAATGTATATTTTTATGTATACATGATTATATAAAAATATCAGTGAGTTTTTTCTTATTCTTCTTCTGTTATGGATTCATGATTAAGTTTTTTTTTTTGCTGACTAGGTATATTAATTTTGGGGTGACTGGATAAATGACTTAAGTGTGTGTATCTTTGATAAATCTACATTTTGACCCCTAATTTATTGAAAATGCTGAAAATTGCCCCATGCGTGTCGAAATAGCGTATTGGAATGCTGGAATCGCGTGTCGCTAGCATGTCTAGAGTGCTGATCACATGTGGATCGCATGTCGGAGGGTGTCAGGAGAGTGTCGGAGAGTGTCGGAGTGTCAGAGAGTGTCAGACACGACACGAAGGCCTCCGGAGAGTGTCGATGCTTCCTAGGGTATACTTAAGTATTTCCCCATTTTCTCAATTTTTGGTACTCTCAACTCCTAAGCCATGTTTCTTCTAAGATTTTGCAGGCAACCATTACTGAAACAAATTCCAGAATTATTCAGATGAATGGCTTGGCTTGCAGCGAAGCAATATTGATTTAGAACAACTACGAGATTCCAACATTATTTATTATCTTCCCATCCAAAAATAAAATATAGTCTTCTGCGAACAACAAATGAGATAAAATTGGGCAAAATCTATTCAGCTGTAATGCTACCATCCTTTGTTACTCTCTGTTCATGGAATGAGGAAGTACATTAACCATGATTATGAACAAATAAGGAAAAAGTGGGTTGCCTTGTCTGATCCCTCGGGTAGGCTGAAAGTATTGCAAGGGTTCTCTGCTAAATTTCACACTAAAAGTCACTATAGAAACACATTGCATTACCAAAAAATCCCATCCTCGACATACAGGATCCCAAAAAACCGATTCTAACTATTCCTTATTTTACAGATCCCTCAATTTAGAGGAGTCCCATTAACGAAAATCACACATCAGTGACATCCAACTTAATGCACAAAAGCTGCATTGGTAGCCAGGGTAAAAAAAAAAAATAGGCTAGGATTCGGTTCCTTCCCAAGACAAGATAAGGTCAAATATACCGAGCATATAGCCCGGATAAAAATATTCCATGGTTAGGTGGAACAAAGGTGGATATGAAATTTTTATATCCATCATATAAAAGCTATTTTTCTCAAATAAAAAATTTATTACAGAAATAAAATTAAAATGATAATTACGAATAAATAAAATTAGGTGGAACAGGAGTTCTCATTTTTAAGTATTCCTATTTTTATTTATAAATATGTACTTCTTGCTGTTCTACAATACATTAGGTTACATACTTTACGTATATTAGTATAGTTTATTATTTAGTAAAATCACTATTGAGGAACGATGGAAGGGAAAAAATAAAAAAAAATAGAGAGAAAAATAATAAAAAAAAAAGTCTAGTAAATAAAAATGTAGTAGAAAAACTTAGGTTTTAAATTAACAAATTCAAACTTTAAATATATCTTTTTAATTTTCAAAGAACGAGAGACAACGAGATGTTTGAAAAAAAAAAAAACCCTACCCTTTACATCTCCTTATCCTTCATTCATACAAAATAGTGGACATAATATGATATAAAAATATCTGATTTTATTAATGTCATCTACCAAACAATGAATAAAACATAGCAAAATCTTTGGATTTCAAGTCAAGTCTTATCTTCGACCCAAAAAAAAAAAAAAAAGGTCAAGTCTTATCATATCCCTTAGTGGTAACACAAGTACTTATTATTCTGACAAAAAAAAAAAGTACTTATTATGCACGACCGAATTTTAATTCATGCTGCACTTTTTCTGAATACCACCATAAAGTTAAATAAAAATATGGATATGTTCACTAGAAATCCTAAAATTTATCACCAAAGTGTAATCACGCCCTAAAACTTACAAAAAGTGCAATCGAGTCTTAAAATTTGTCAAATTGTTGCAATCAAGTTCTAAAGTTAACTCCGTCCAATTTGACTAACGAAAAATACTAAAATGGATTTTTTAAATATTTTTTCTTTTTTATGTGGCAATGACGTGACTAAAACAACGTCGTTTTAGTCTGAATTTAATTTTTAATATAAATTTTATTTAAATTAACTTAAAAATGAGCTAAAAAAAAAAAAAAGAACCAGCAACGCGTCATGGCCGCCGCCCCACCACCGCCGGAAGGGCCGGCAATGATGGGGAACTTGTCGGCGGGGGTTGCCGGCCCCCTTGGATGCGCCACCCTTTCTTTCATAGCCTCCCCTCGAACCCAATCTGTTTTCCCGTCCTTTTCTCGCGCCAGTTTCCGGCAAGATCTGCCGGGAATGAGGGTGGGGAAATTTCTGTTGGGGGGGAGTTCGGTTGCTGTGAAATTTTTTTCTTCTCCTCTTTTTTATCTATCCAGAAAGATTTGATTTTTTTTTCTTCCTTTCTCCGTCGTTTCTCCTTTTCGTTCCTCTGTGTGTGGATTGTTGGAGATGGAAGCGTGTTGCAGCACGGACTGCGATGCGGGTCGGGACTGGTTTGGGATGGTGAATGTTGATCGAGAATCGAGATGATGAGTTTGAGGGCGATGAAGGAGGAGGCGGGGGGAGCGAAGGAGATCTTGGGGGCGCGTGTGAGGCTGAGAGGCTCTAACGATTCCTCTGCTGCATGTTCACCAAACAAGGAAGGAAAGGCACCAATCAAGACGCCATGGCCGCGTGGGATGTAAATTTTAAGGAATTTGTCTCATAAGTTTCTGTTCTTTATCATGTTCTTTGAGGATTTTCGGGGCTGGCCTCTCTGTTGATGTTGCTTTTGGGAATGCTCTGCTTTTTCTAGGAGCCGTGCAATTTTCTGGGTTCAATTCTCTGTCTATTTTTCTAGGGAAAATGACACAAATAGTCCATGAACTTTGGTCTAATATACAATGTGGTCCTTAAATTTTTAATTTGACCAATATGGTCCATGAACTTTAACCCAATGTGTAATTTGGTCCCTGAACTTTCACTTTATTCAATGTGATCCCCGAACTTTTGGAACATGTTCAACTTAATCCCCGAACTCTAAGAAAATGATCAAAGTTGTCCCTGAACTTGAATTAATGAAAAGACTATATGAACATCTTCTTATAATTCGGGGACTAAGTTGAACATGTTCCAAAAATTCAGGGACCATGTTGGTCAAATTAAAAGTTTAGGGATCACTTTGCACATTTGGCTAAAGTTCAAGGACCATATTGGTTAAATAAAAAGTTCAAGGATCATATTACATATTGAATCAAAGTTTAGGGACTATTTCTATCATTATCCCATTTTTCTAGAGCAGATGGGTCATGTTCTTGATAATAATAAAAAAATTCTGGTCGAAATGTTCTTGATAATTGAATATGGAACTTCTGGCTCTGCCTTGTTATGTTATGATCACAGATGATCTTTGAGTTTTTTTTTTCTTTAATAATAAAAATTTTAGCTTATTTTTAAGTTAATTTAAATAAAAATTATATTAAATCAAATTCGGACCAACACGACGTTGTTTTGGCCCGTCATTGCCAAGTAGGAGAGAGAAAATATTAAAAAAATTCACGTCAGCATTTTGCGTTAGTCGAATTGAACGGAGCTAACTGTAGGACTCGATTGTGCCCATTTGACAAGTTTTAGGACTCGATTGCACTTTTTGCCAGTTTTAGGACTCAATTGCATTTTGGCGGTAAATTTTAGGACTTCTAAAGTGGGAACAAAAAAAAAGTATAATGAGGATCTCGAGAAAAGTGAGCCAGTTACTAACAAATTCTCAAGAGAAAATCATCCCATCTTCACTATTTTACTATAGTAGAATCTTGGATGCTTGAAAAAAGTTAGATTGGGAAAAAGGTAAAAGTCATTGAAAATCTCTCATAGGGGCACATTATCTCATTACTATTCATTCGTCAAGCACTTCAATATATATATAGAGTTTAGACCATCAACTTCAGCTTTCCGCCTAAATAGGTTTGTGTGTAATTTGTCACCATTCCAAGTTATTTATATACATGCAAATTAAATATTAAAACTATATCTCGTCATTCTCAAATATATTCAAATACACAAAGTAAACAAAAAAAATTACTTAACGGTAAAAACTGATCGGAACTTTTTTAAAAGCTGCTTTGAATCAAGTATGTAGCTTTTAGTGCTATTTTCGATTACATTCTTCTCATTTAAAATGAAATTATTAAGCTTTTCTTGACTAATAAATTAGTGATTAACCAAATAACATAATTTCGAATCTCGACTAACCAACACAACAATAATACCAAATCAAAAAGAAGAAAATCAAAAGTTGGAACTCACTAAGAAAAAAGCCCATTGTGAATTGACATGTGTGCAATTGTCAGAGCCTTTCGTTAATCAATTTACTTTCTAATACGTTAGTGCCTAATTAAATCACAAAGTAAAAACGGTTAATACCATGAAAAACCATAAACTGGTACATCTGTGATAAATTTACTATAAACTATTTTTTTAACCACCAAAAATCCTAAACTGGTACACCTTTGACAAATTTACCCCAAACTCGTATATCTGTGACAAATTTACCCTCCGTTAATTTTTGTTAAATTTTATCGTCAAATTGCTTATTTGGATGACACATGGCAATTGCCGGGTGTACACGTTTGGGGTTTTACTCTCTATTTGTCACAAGTGTATCAATTTGGGATTTTTCGTGGTATTAATCCAATTTAACGTAAACTAACGGAGTATAAATTTGTCATATGTGTACCAATTTGAGATTTTTGGTGGTCAAAATAATTAGTTTATGATAAATTTGTCGCAGATATACCAGTTTGAGGTTTTTGGTGGTCGAAAAATAATTTAGGGTAAAAAAGTCACAGGTATACCAGTTTGTGATTTTTGTGGTCAAAAAAATAATTTGGGGTAAATTTATCACATGTATACCAATTTGGGATTTTTCGTGGTATTAACCTAAGTAAAAAACACTATCCAACCAATACAATATAGAGAGAGAGAGAGATCATACACTTGGGGAATTAAAAAAAAAAAACCAAAAGAATACTACCGAAATTTAAATATCTGATATGCTTGACTATTGCAAAAAGAGATAGATACATACCTATAATCGGGATATAAAAGTAAAAACTTTGACTTACTTGAATCTGAACCTAATTTTCATCTTCAAAACATTTTATATGCATATACAATTAGGGGTGAGCATGAGCCGAGTGAGTAGGTTCCGGACCTAGACCCTGAAACTGACCTTGTTATAACTGGTTCTAAATTTTTGGAACCTAGAACCTATCCTGTTTGTCTTGGAACCTCTTTTGGAACCTATCCTGTTTTTTTGGTTCGGTTCCATGGTAAACAATGAAACGATTTAAAGTAAAAGATGAATAATAAAACTCGCTATCCACCAAAAGCAACAATCTTTAATATGAACAATAGAAATTATAATCTATAAAAAACAGAGGAGGTGAGGCGAGCGAGACTACGATTTTTTTTTTTAACAGTTGCTAAAAATCGGTTCCAAAACAGATCCGGTTCCTAGGTACTTGGAACCAAGAACCGGCCCGGTTCCAATCGGTTCCCAAAATTTAGAACCGGTTCCCGGACCGGTTTGAATAGGAATCGGTTCTCGGACCTATTTTTTGAGTGATCCGATCCGGGTTCCGAATAAACCCAGTTCGGTTGCACACCCCTACATACAATTATCGAAATCATCATGTATAGTATCAGGGAAACTTTATATGTAATCAACAATTTCGTTTTAGTAGTGAGAAAATAATCAAATATTTCCAAAAATATACTTAGTAGGATGAGTTATTGGAACACTAGAACTTCCCAACGATAAGGAGGCACTGGAATTTTCTAGCAATAGTAAAAAATATGCTTTTCACTGAACAAACTATCCAAACACTATATATATATATACACACACTATATATATATATATATATATATATGCAATTAGAGAATATGCTTTTAACTGTGTAAGTAAATATTAGATAATTATTGGTTTCAAATTTGTCCCAAATGAATTTAAATTATTATAGCAGGAAAAACATGACTTTTTTAATCTCCTATATACCTGTGTGATCAAGTTACCCGAAAAATCAGTGAATGTCCTCCTCAACAACCCCAAAATGAGGAGAGCAATCGACTCTCACACCTTGAAGACCATGCGCTTCCTCCCTTCTCTCTCCTCTCCTTCCCCGCCGGCGCCGCCTTCGACCTCCCTCCGCTTTGGGGCGGCGCCGATCCGCTCCCTCTTCTTCGGTCTCGCTAAGCCGAACCCTCGCTTCGTTGCCCTTCCTCCTCCTCCTCCTCCTCCTCAATATCAGCTGCGGGCATTCTCTGTCTCCAAAACCCTAACTCCGCCCGCGTCCTCCATCACCTCCCCCGCCGTCAGGTACTTGAGGACGAGTCGAGACTTCGATTCGGATTTTGGTCGTCTCGCCGCGAAATGCATCTCGTCGGTGAACTCGGCTCACACGCTGGAGTGGAACGAGCCAGTCTCGTGCTCCGAGGTGGTCGGCGAAGTCGAGAGCGAAGAGATTGGGGTCATTGAAGAGGATGCGAAGCCTTCTATACCTGTTAGAGCTTATTTTTTCTCCACCAGGTCTGCTTTTCCTTCTCTCTCTTTTTCTAATTGGCTATTTCATTGGTGCTCTCTTGTTGCGTGTTTCTGCAGCTTGTAACTTTAAGTGACTTAGCTTTGGATGTTCAGTTTGGGTGGATTAGGAAGGAGATATGGTAGACTGATATGACAGAAATTGCATGTTCGTTTTCATTTTTGCTTTTAAATTTTTGAGTTATATTAGCTTGCAAATGCATTTCGATAGTCATCCTGCTGGACGTATGAGTGCGGTCACCAAATGCTTGTGTTGCTTGGAGACAAGAATGGACATGCTGCAAAGTGGAGACTGGAGAAGTGGGTGTTTGCTATGAGTTAGTCAATGTGATCAGGAAGGAGGAAAGGAGCAAATCATTTTGGAGTTGGGAATGAAGTGCATATAGGGAATTGAAGCACACAAGTTCTGAAAAATATTGAAACTATTCTTTGAGCTTTCTTTGTGGAAGAGAGTCGCACTTTCCATGTGATACAGTGCAGGCGGCATAGAAAAGGATGGCTTGTCTTTTTAACCAAGAAAAGTGGTGAACTATGTCTGAGACCGTTCGTCGCTCAAAGAACCAAATATGAAACTTCATAGACTAGCGAGAAATCGTCTTTTGAAATCTGAATCTTCCACTGTTTTTGCGGATTCCTTGTCTGTGTGGGCTAGTTGAATTGTCTTAATCGAACTTGTTGTCTCAATTGTTTCCAGATTTTTTGTTGAAATTTGTGGTCCTCCTTTTTTGCAGTGTGGACTTGAGGAGCTTAGTGGATCAGAACAAAGCCAATTTTATCCCTCCAGCATCTCGTATGACAAATTACGTGCTCCTTAAGTTTGGCAATCTTTCTAATGCGGATGTAAGTCGCCTATCCCTCTTCTGATTAACAACAGTCTTTTTCTATTGGAATTTCGTTGAACCGTTGAAATCCTCGAATACATGACCATTTGTTGTCGACACCCTTTGTACTTAGTGAGTTGCTGAAGAAAAGTCAGAGAAGATATTAGTGTTTTTTCCCAATATCTCATTGAAGGAACATAGTTCAGTGAGAAATGTTTGAATAGAAGTTAAGATCTCTCCTCTGTATGCTAGAATTCTTAGATGCTGGTAAGACAATGAGGAAATCCTGCAGTTTTTTTCCACTTGGACATTCAGTGGTTGAACTAAACTTTGCTGATTGGAGAAGGCGCATAGGAAGTTGCCTTTCTCATTGTTAAGGATTGAAATTGCCTATTTCTTCCAAAATGTTGGAAATTTATACTACAAGAATTTACCTCGGATAATAGATCTGATGTTTGAGGGACTGTTGCATTGCAAATGCTTGTATTATCTCATCTTTCGCTTAAGGCGAGGTTGTTCTCACTTCAGGGATTGGGTGCTTGCTTAAGCGGAAGTGACTGCTGTTACATGGTGGTTTTTCAATACGGATCCATTGTGCTGTTTAATGTCCGTGAACAAGATGTTGATGGATACTTGAAAATTGTTGAAAAACATGCTTCAGGTTTACTTCCGGAAATGAGGAAAGATGGTGAGCCCATATATCCAAAATGTTCTTGTCAAGTTTGATTTATCTTAATATCATATAATTTGGATTCAATATACCCACTGACGAGTTATATTTCGTTTGATTTAAATGTTGATTAATCTTTCTGGATTCATGTTAAAATGCTATGAAGGTGTACTTTAGTAACTGATTTAAGTATGCTGAACATTACATTTCAGAGCTTGAATGTCTGCACAAATTTTAGCCTTTTCTTTATCTAGGTAGTACAATGTAAAGGTTCTTTGTAACGAAACTGGTTGTTTGAAGTAAAGTATACAAGATACATGCAATCAGTGTAAAACATGAAGAAGAAAACTGTTATATTGCTCAAGGAGATGCCGAGTTCCGCCTTCTGTAACTCCTTAGGCTGCATCCCTCTCATGGGAGAACCTGGTTTTGTTAGGAATAAACTGCAGCATCTCCATGCTGTGTGAAATCTTGTTCAGTCATGTGACTCCGTTCAGCTTGCTCGCTCAGTTTTGTTTTCTATGAGCTTTCTCTACTTCGGTAGCATGGCTTCTCCTATTTGTTGAGCCTTTGGTATTTGGCGTGTTATCTTGTTCTGCAGGCTGAAAATTTGGCATTCTTTTCTGTATTTATAACATGGACATCTTCTTTCTGAAATACAAAGTTTGGTTGTTATCATCGACGCTAAATATTCTTGGAGGTCAACATATTTGTGTAATTTGCTAATCTCTTGGACTTCGGGATATCCGAACTTTATTTTCTGATACGATAGAATATGAAGTAAGAGAGAAGCCGAAATTAAGCACATGGATGCAAGGGGGATTGGATTTCATTATGCTACAGTACTTAAATATTGATGGGATCCGAACCATTGGTAGTGTTCTCGGTCAAAGCATTGCCCTCGATTATTATGTTCGACAGGTGAGCTTAACATAAGCTGGAAAATCCCTCTTGGTGAATTTTTTTTAATTATGTTTATCATGTTCATTTTCCTCCTCCCTTAGGTTGATGGGATGGTTGCAGAATTTACCGACATCAATCGTGGCATGGAGAAAACTGGGACTTTTGAGATGGATCGGAAGAAACTTTTTCAGCTAGTGGGGAAAGCAAATTCTAATCTTGCTGATGTGATACTTAAACTCGGGCTTTTTGAGAGGTAACAGCTCTGTTGTTATATAATAGGTTGCGAAGGTCGTAACTGTTGGGTTGCTATCACCTCTTTTGAGGATCATATCATGTCCAGTTTGTCTAGATAGTTAAATATAGGAACTGCTAATAGTTTTCGTTTTGTAGTTGTAGAAATCACCATAAATTAAAGAAACAAAGAAATGGGAAGATTTGTTTAGAAATATTAGAACAGTAATGTTATTGACTAGACATGCACACACCCAATCCTTGAAATAGTTTACAAGACAATCATCTCTACTGTGCCTTAAATTGGCTTTGTTGCTTGATAATTTGAGCTTTTGTAAAGGACTTCGATGGTAAGTTGGTGATATAGTCAAAGCTGAATTATCCTGAGCAAGAGAATATCTTCCTCTGTTGAAACATACTCATAAGGAAAGAATAGAGCCATGAGGGGGTGCACATATCGACAGTCCCTTTCTTTTCTTGGTCCATTAGTATACACAAGTTCTCTCCTGCCTTCTTTTGTAACTTGTGCGGCTGTTCATCCAATTGATTTTGGTGATAACACCTTTGGTTTGACTTTGAACACGACATTGGCAATATTTGTGATGCTTAAAACTAGTTAAGCTTCACTGCCGTTTTAATGGCCTTTATCCGAGTTCAATCAATTCTTTTATTGTCTTATGTGCGTTGCATAATATTGTGGACTCCATGGGCTTTTCAGATCAGATATCGCGTGGAAGAATGCCAAATATGCTCAGATATGGGAATATCTGAGAGACGAATTTGAGTTAACACAGAGATTTGGAAGTCTTGATTTCAAGTTGAAGTTTGTAGAGGTATTATCCTTGTAGTCAAGGAAATTTTGTGTTGGTCAACAGGAAGATTTAAACAAACTGTCTTAGGAGCTGACATCTTGTGCTCTTTGCAGCATAACATTCGCTTTCTTCAGGAAATCCTGCAAAACAGGAAGTCAGATTTTCTGGAGTGGCTCATCATCATTTTGATAGGCGCTGAGATTCTGATTTCCGTCTATGATATTTTCACTAGGTCAGCCATTTCTAAACTCTAGCATTGAATTGTAATGACGCGGGAAAGTAGGAAATAGTTTCGAATGGCGTAGGTCCTACGTATTTGATAGTTTACTGCGAGGTCCCAGCTCACAATTTTCCCAATATATCTGTTGTACATATTATAGACATGAACTATCAAACTTGGGTGGTCCATTTGCTGATATTTATTTCGAGGAGCAACGCATTCAATTGATTATTTAGTTGTACATGCTTTCCATTCTTCCGGATTTGCTTGGTTGAACTGAGAAAATGTCCTCTGGGTGACCTTTATACCAGGAAAAGACATTTGATTGGAAACTCTGATTCCCCGTGTTCTAGAGCACCAATTTGCATCGTGGTGGCTTCTTCATACTCGCATGAAGTGGCCTGATTTTTTCTTTTCCCCCTTTTTTCTGATGACCAAAAATCTCTTAGGCAGAGTCTGCGAGTGAACACTAGTAATACGTCATAGACTGACGTGGCATGTATTTTTCTTGAAGCCTAATCGCAACTTGACATGAGTTGATCTTAATATATATATAAAATATAAATACAAATCTAGTTGGAATCTCTCTTCCCTGCGAGCTCCCCCATCTCTTCCAGTCACAGCCACCGATGACCACCGGCGAGCTCTCCTCCATCCACAGCCATGCGTTCAAGTCCCCGCCAGATCTGTGGAGAGTAATACCTCTTCATGTATGTTGCTTGCAGCCAAGGCTCGACGGAAGGGTTTAGATGACGCCGACGACAAATCCTTGGCCGCGAGCGCCCATATTGCCAGATCTGGATCTGAAGCCAATACGACGTTGCGCTGGAATCCTTCTCGTTGCCTGGCTAGCTCGTCAGCCTATGACGTGGTACGACGTGACTACTAAATATCACTTTCTCCTTTTATTCGGGATGAGGCCTATACTTTGGGCTGCGTTTGGTAGTTCGGCTTTTAGGTTGGTTTTGTTATTCTATCTGGTACTTGGCGGTGTCTTTTGGATTGCGTTTTGGATTGCGATAAATGTCATATAAGAAATCTGGGATAAGGGGGTGGGATAAACAGTGATGAAAAAAAGTAACTAAATAACTTCGGCTCCTTCAACATCTCGCGCGACCCCTCCACCGACGCTGTCTCCGTCCGCTCCCCTACCTCTTAGTCCCCCTCCAACGCCACCCTCCTTGAGCCCATTAATACCATCCTTTACAACCTCTACATTTTCATCGTCAATTCCCGCCTCGTCGCATACGGCTTCGACCTCATGTCCTCTAAGACTCGCCCTACTATAGGCGCTGCCTTGGACATCTTCCAGGAATTCGAGGCCGACGAGGGCAGTGCCAAGATCACCCTCTTTGTCCCCACCAATGTCGCCTTTGCCGAATTGCCTACAAGCGAGAGCTTGCAGTTCCTGCCCGTGGATACGAAGGCCATGGTGCTGAGGTTTCACGTCTTGCATTCTTATTACCCTCTCGGTTCTCTGAAATCGATAGTGAATCCTTGAGGCAAGAAAAATGAACTAAAACTAATCATGAAGTTCTGTCTCAGCCTTCACCCTTGGAAAGACCATCAGAAATGGCCTTCAAATTAGGGGTGTGCATGGTCCGGCCCAGTCCGGTCCCGATATGGAACCGGGGACTGGACCGGTAGTCCCGGTTCCCAATTTTTCGAGACTGGGGACTGGACCGGGATCAGACTAGCCTGGACCATGCACACCCCAAATTTTCGGGACTGACGGTCTGGTCTGGTCCCAATGGGACCAGTAACACAATTTTTTTTTAACCTCGAACTTTACTCAAGGCTACTGGTAATTGTGCAATTTAGTTGAGGGAGGAAATCGCCCAATTGGTGCAAATTCCTCTTGTGTGAGAGTGCGATCTATCGTATTTTTTTTGACTCTTTTTTGATCCATTGGACGAGTTCGGATTAGGCTAAAAAGATCGTATTGCTGTAATATACCTTGAAATAACAAAAATGTCCGATCGAACACTTGTTGCCAAACCCCTCAACTACCAAAGCTTCATCCACATAACTTGGATGCCGCTCGGTGCTGATTTATTGTGTGAAAAATTTCAGATTCTGCAGTTTATTTTTGAAGCAAGCAAGTTGCTTTTCTCTTTTGGTCAATAAGTACTCAAAAGAGTTGAATATCCCAACAAGATGGTGTTGGCTACTTATTATTATTATTATTATTATTATTATATTTTTTTTTCTAGGCGGTCCGGTTTGGTCCCATCCACCATGGGACCGGGGACCGGACCGCCCCCTCAAGGACCGGGCCGGTCCGGTTTGCACACCCCTACTTCAAATCACTTTGCAGCAATTTTACACTTGCTGATCTCCAATTCTCTTCTTTCGGCCCTAATAGCTTCCATGTCAATATTTTGATTTTTTTGAATCTTAATTGAGTTTTTTACGATCCGCAGATATTAAGAGGATTTCTAATCTCACCATCCTATCACGTAACAATTCGAATCCGGACGACCAAACACCTCTTTGGGTTCACACATAGTCCATCAAAGCCAGGAATCTAACTCGCAACCTACACATCAAGGCCTGATTTCGAGATGGCACTTGGTCATCTGGGCAAAAATCTGAAGTTGATTGATTCATTATGCCTGGCAATACATGGCACAATTGCCCATCCATCCGTAGACTCCATTTATACTGCTTCTTGACCACGACGGCACCACCACTTTGAGACCGTACCTTAGGTTTCACATCCTTAATTCTGTTCAGTATATATTCAGTTATAAATCGGTGGATAATTGTGGACGCGAACCAATATCTCCGTTTAGTATATATTCATTCTCTCTAATACTTGAATTGCAGATATGATCGATAATACTCGCACCCGCTCAACCTACTCACTGAGTTGACTACTACTTCATGATAATTTAAGGAGGAAAGTGCAGCTTATAATTCTGTAGAAAGAACATAGACTTAGCAAAGTGCAAAGCTTCTCGGAATGTGCCCTTAAAACGCCTGCTAGAGCCGTCCTAACTCCTCGTGATCACGACCTGATCAATTTCTGAATGACAAGTGAATATGAACAGAAGTCAATTCCTCAATTACATAAACTTCCAATCCAACCCGGCAACAGTATCCTATCATCATCATCATCATCATCATTCAGCTGTAAAGATAGAAGAACCTCATGAAGAAGCATGTTTTGATGTTAAGAATAGGCTGTAAAGAGCAGATGACAGAGAGCTAGTACATCCTTCTCGGTCTTATATTCCTAGCATCCGTCTTCCTCTTTGAAAAAAATAAGAAAGATGTACATGAAAGCGACCCCATTAGGACAAAGGAAAGAACCAACATTGACAGAATCATTCATCTTGTCATACACATGGTTGTGATCATTTTATCTCAAAAATGAGAATTTACAATGTACTGTACTGACTCCTGACCTTTCTAGAGTCTTATTCAATATGCAAAGAATTTGGCGCTTGGAATCACTTTTTCTCCCTTCCATCCATAGCGGCACTGTGTTACTGCAGCAGACGTTCACCCAGAAGCATAAAGGCAAGCACGGCTGCACAGCTACTCATCAATTAAGAAGACAACTCCATTCTCCTCCATGAAGTTGTGAAGAGTGTGATCCACCACCTGCATGGCACATGATAACTGTGCTGTAGCGTATCTCATTTGTATCTTTATTGTGGACACATGCATGTGATGGAAAATGGAAATTATGCCAGAGATATTTAATAGAGTCAAGACACCAAAACCTTGACAACTTGATCCACATATAGCTCGATGAGGGATAAAAGAATTGAAAATAACAGATGGATCAAAGGAAAAGGATAACTCACATTGGTATTACTCAGTTCTAAGTTGTAGAAATCCATTTTGTCTGCCCGAAACAGTGGCCCAGCATGCCATGTACCGCGATGGAGCTTCACAAATTTGGAACCAGAAATTCTGAACACAGACACGTCATCCACGGCGGGAGGCACATAGAAGTGACCACACCTAGACTGCTTTAAGTTTTCGGTAGTTTCATCTTTCACTTCCCCAGGAGCTGCGATGGAGGGTTTAGCAACACCAAGATACCAAGCATGCCCACCAATTGAACCAAGACTCTGGGTCACACTGGCATGATGTGTTATATCAGAAAACTTGAACGGTCGATCTTCAATATGCATTATGTAAAACCTGTTACAGCAGATACTCCTCTGAATAATTCGGACATAGTTTCCAATGAAGAAATATAAGATAACCACCAATAAAGGCAACAAAATATGCCAGCAGCCAGGGAAGACAACAAGATCAATTACTACACTTTTGTACACATAGATTGTTACCCAATTCTCTTCCTGCAATGATAATTTACAGGATGCTAAGGAAAAAATAATATAATGATTGAAGTATCTGAGAAAATTTCTTATCGTCTTCCTCCTTTTCCTTTCCCAATTAACAAAGAGATCCAGCACATTCTTGTCTAGCCAGTAGAGTTTATTATGAAATTTCGGGGCATGACTAGCTTTGTGGCTGTGTATCCACCCCTCTCCTCAGAATCCATATGCCGGATCAACATAAAAACCAAAAAAAGGAAAACGGAGCATTTACTTGGCAAAAAAGGAAAAATAAAGCAAGTAATGTATTCACCCCTCTCTTTTCAGCAACACTCCAGGGTTAAAACCAGAAAATTTTGAATACTTCATCAATATCCACTATCCAGGACAAAAAGTGGACTCAAATTCAACTAAACAAGTCCACACCCAATTTCCCTCCATCTGGAAAACCGCTAGAACTTCCAAATGTCTCCTGCTTGACATATCAGAGAGTTTTCAACAAGCAACCAATAACAAAAGGAGCTGTGGAGCAAACCCTTCCACGTAAATCCACTAGTCAATAACTGATCACCATAACGATTTCGCAACAGAACAGCAACTGGTTTGTGAGATTGAACATGAAAGGAGCATCCTTGGCATAGGATTTTCATTCTGTTGCCCGGTTGCCTCGACAAACCATAGAAACATTTAATCAAACATGTATCAGGTGCACCTCGTGGCTAGCTCAGACTCTGCATAAGCAGAGAAAAATTGACTTCTCCCCATTAATTTCCGTATGGGTATGCAAATTCCTACTGATCATCAAACAAAGCAGCACATCTACTTTGGACTGGATTCCAACTCTCGACCGAACCAAACGAGGCCTTTCAGAGCGTTTTGGACGAGATAGCAAAGAAAAACCTGGGAACTCCTCGACTGAGGTCGAGCTGAGCGTCCTTAGGACCGAACTCGTCGCCGTCGGGGAACGCCTCGATGACTTGGCCGAACTCCCTGAACGTCTCGGGGGTCGCTTCGATGGGTTTCAGCTTCACCTCCCTCATGACGCCCACGCTCGCTGCACTCGCTCTGCTTCTACACACAGGATTGCGACGTCGATGGAGAGACAGAGGCAGAGGGAAGGAGAGAGCCGGAGACATGGGTGGGTGCCTGTGGCGCTGTTCCGTCGCTTGTACCTCCACTGATTCCGCTCTCATGGACTGAGCTCGGCCCATGCCCAACTTAGATTCCCCAATACTGTGGTTCTTGGGCTTTCACTGAATTTGATAAATTAACAAAGTTTTGATGAACAGAGAAAGACAGTGATTCTATTTGTTTCATGGAAAAACAAGCAGCTGACGAAATATTTTTTTTAGAAACGATCGCTTGTATTACTTACAAAAAATAAATGAATGAATTTTTTTTCGTGAAGTTTAAACATAAACCGTTGTCGAGAATGAAAACACTTTATATTGACTAATCATTCCAAGCGATGCAAGCGATCATTTTTAGGAAAATGTTTTGCGAATCACTTATTTTCCGCCAAACAAATGCATCCAAGCCCACTCACTAGCTATTTTTCTCCATTTTTTGTTATTTATTTTCTCGACATATCCTTTATTTTCCTTTTTGCATTTTGATTTTTCTTCCTTCCTTTTTTTGGGGGCAGTTTCTGCTTATATTTGGTAGGTTTCATTATGTATCCTTTGAACCTTACTTTGATCTGAGTTTGGTTGCAATGATACTTGTCACATCATAAACCTTATTTTATTGCACTTGGTATCAACCTACATCCTAAGCAATGAAGAACTTTATTAGAAACCCCAATGGCCATCATTCATGCTAATAATTGTATAGTTAGTATGGAAAAATTCAAATAAGGGTCAGAAGTGTCCTCATTTTCTCAAATAAGGGTATGAAATGGATCATATTTCAAATAAAGGATTGAAGTGCCCTCATTATTTCAAAGAAGGGACTGGCCCAAGGGCATTTTCGCCTTTTATTTTTTATTTTTCTTATTTTTTTTCCTTTTATTTTTTATTTTTTCTCTCCCCTCCCCCGATCATCACCGGGCTCAAGCAAGGGCCGCCCTCACCCGACGCTTGGCCTTGCTTGGGCGGGCAAGGGCAACCGTTGCCCTTGCCTGGGCAGGTAAGGGTGGCCCTCGCTGGCGTCGGGCGACCTCCACTGGTGTCTTGGGGAGGGAGGACGGATAAAAGAAAAAAGAAAAGAAAAGAAAAAGAAAAAAAAGAAAAAGAAAAAAAAGAAAAAAAATGTAAATGATGAGAATGCCATTGTTCATGTCCTTCTTTGAAATAATGAGAGTACTTTAGGCTTTTATTTGAAACAAAATCCATTTTAAGCCCTTAGTTAAGAAAATGAGGGCATTTCAGGTTCTCATTTAGATTTTTGCATAATATGGATCTTGATTTAGCATTCAAGAAGTATGAATCCACCACAATAGCGGTTGAGTAAATCCTCAATTAGGAATATCCACTATTTTCACTTTTCGGGGGAGGGAAAAAGGAAACAGCTTTGGCAATCCTTTAGATCATGGGGGACAAAGGAGGTGTTGATTGGTAGGAATCTCTACCTCTCCCCATTGCCTTGATTTCGTATTTTTTCAATCATATCAATTCTCTACACAAGAATAAGACCCGTGCGATGCACGATAAATGATAAGTGAAATCGAAAAGTCTCAACATTTCTGGCATGTTTACTTGAAAAAGATGAATGATATTTTACTTAATTTTGAGTCACTTAAAATAGTAAAATGAAAAATCTTATTATTTCATAAAATCTTAGGATATATCAAGAAAATTAACGATGTTTTACTTAACTTTGAGTCACTTAAAAAATAGTAAACCGAGAATCGTTATTCCATAAACACTTAGGATATATCATATTACTACAACTATTCAAATAAACAAAATAATTACTAAGAAAATTGTTAGTTTAATGCAACATACTTGTACTCCGAAAATCTCAAAAAGTCTTTTATTTTAAAAGTAAGCAAAACTTAAGAATAAAGAAGAAAATGTATGAATTTCTTACTTAGTTTTGTAGGTTCTATCTTGGTTGCATTGCAGCAAACGATTAGCTACTCTTGGTGCACAATGTCATTGTCTTATACTACCTACGATGTTAATAGCATAAAAAAAAAAAACAATGTTATCCCCATACTCTTTAATTTTCTATAGTTTCTATTGATTGAAATCCATTTGGAGAATAACAAACAATAGAAATGTGAGTTTGGAAGAAAATAAAAAAATAATCATTGGGAAGTCCTTAAGAGATTATCATCCCCTGTTGGTTGTTGGCATTCTTCTTTTCAATTCCACCATCTAGTTGTAATGACATTCAGAAAAAGAAAAGAAAAAAAAACAGTGGAGAAGAGTTTGTTTGGAAAGATATTAAAGTCTCTGGAAAACTCTCAACAGGCCACATTACTCCATTCCTATTCATCTCCCACTCACTTAAAGATATGTAGAATAAGCTACACAATGGGGGAACTGTAAGTTTCACTGAGTCATTCAATAACCCAAGCAAATCATTCATTGTCTTAACATCCTATGCAATATTAGGACATACAAGTTAGGGAAAGTGCCTATGTACTTGGAAGATGACAAAAACATTATGTGTAGAATACTAAATGTATTTAAGTATGCAGACTAAAGATCCTCATCATACACAACTTCATATGTAGATGATGTTAGCAATGAGATTTCGTGTTAGTAGAGAGTTTCCTTAGTTTGTAGAGAAGAAGATGATGAGTGCAAAGTGATAGAGTTGCAAGAACCATTGCAATTTTGGTGAACAAGCGAGGAACGCGGTGGTACTTGGACGGATCAAATAGGAGCATATCAACTTGGATAACATAAGTACATGAATATGCTGGAAAGTACCTAATTGCAGAAGTTAAACAGATTGGGATTTAGTAAAAATCGTCAAGTGTGGATGAGCTGCGTCGTAGAGCAAATTCACGCTACTAACGGAGTGGACAATACTCCACATACCTAGGAATGAGGACCAAACTTCAAATCGAATTGATTCAAATTGAAATTGGCTCTCAGGTCTTGGAATCCACATTGATCCGTTTTGAAGAAGTCGGAAGGAGACTGCCATTTTTGGCTAAGTAGAAGTGTCAGGCGAGTTCGTAGAGGCAGTTTGGTCTATTTCGGACAAGGTTCATTAATTAGCTCGAATTAATTGCTTTTGCTACCGCTATTTTGACCTACTTGAAGTCTCCAACACGCTGAGGAAGCTTGTAGGGCTATATATATGCGTCAAAGTTAGAGATGAAGGCAGCAAAGAAGATCAAAACGATCTCAAACTTGTTTTTACTTCTTTACTTATTCATCAAGGGAAAAAAAAAAAATCTTGTGTAATATGATTGTATTCTCTGAGAGGTCATTGGTGCAATAATTGTAAAAGAGTGCTTTGAGCATCGAGTGAAGTGTGCATACTTGTAAAGTAAGTTACAATCCCTCGTGAAGAGGCAAGTTCTATTCGTAAACGTTGTTAAAGAAGGTTTCAAGGATTGGACAAGTAGATCCCAAGCTTGACATTGGGCTGTTAGACTTAGGAGAGTGAAGTAGGTGGAGTGGAAAGACCGGACAACTATAAGTTGCTATGCAATCTCTTCTGTCCCTTATTCGCTCTGCATAGCATATTTCATCTATGAACATTGTTCTGTTCTATCCTCTGTATGTTGTCTTGGACAAAATAGCTTAGAATCCTACAAACCCAAAATTCCATCCGTCTTGGTTGTTAACTTCAGTTCATTCAATGCAGAAATTTCAGGGATGTGACATGTGCTGTAACTATTCTTTAAAGAGAATAAGGGATCGAAGAGAAGACCGCAATGGTTGGTCGGGAGGATATGCGACATAAAAACCGCAGTGCTGAAGGTGGGATGACCGGCGACTTGCGGCGAGGAAAGCGAGATCGAGACATGAAGTCCTGCCGGAGTTGAACAAGGAGGTAGCAAGAGCGACGACGAAGGAGCTACTGAGGGAATGGATAGACAAGCGACAGAGTTGCGATTGAAGACTATTGGAAGAACCACAGTGCGAGAGACAGCAACCGCGGTGCCATGAAGATCCACCGAAACGATTTGACTGCGCTTAACCCTACATTTTAGCCAAGAGCAAGTGATCATTCCCACCACAAGGATTAACGGAGGACTACTTCTGCATGAAACATCCGAAACAGATTTTCTCCGGCCCAACGCTTTACATCTTGAACTGGTATATTGTTCTTATACTAATTCGCAACGTCTTGGTTTGTTTCATGCGGGCCAAGCCTCGAAAGAAATACTCGAAAAAGCTACGATTTTCGGACTAGTCCCACATATGTACGTACATACATACATACAAACACATGGGCTGTTTTAGGTGTCGGCTGAAGATGAGGTTGATATTTTCTTACCATAATTTTTTCTATATTTCGATAAATAAATGGTTCAGTCTGAAAAGGGATTGTGGACAGCGGCCTCCCAAATTGGAAACTAGTGAAGAAGTTGGTCATCCTCCCTCACAAGTTGAGACTTGAGAGTGGCTTCCAACCTTGACCCCGACATAACTGTAGCAATAGGGGTGAGCATGGTCCGGATGGGTGGGTTCCAGACCTAGAACCTTAAACCTACCATGTTATAACCGGTTCCCAATTTTTGGAACCTACCTCTTTTGTCCTGGAACCTGTTTTGGAATCTATCCTTTTTCGGTCCGATTCCAGGGTCTACCCGAGAACCTGTTTTTCTTTAGTTTTTTTTTCTTATTTCATTTTTTCCAGCAAAATAATATGAGTAGCAATGAAACGATTAAAAGTAAAGGATTAAATAATAAAACTCACTATCCGCCAAAAGAAACAATCTCTAATATGAGCAATAGAAATTACAATCCATCAAAAACAGAGGAGGTGAGGCGAGCTAGACTAAGGTTTTCTTTTTTTAACAGTAGCTAAAAATCGGTTCCAAAACCGATCCAGTTCCTGGGTGGGTCTTCACTTGGACCGGGAACCGGACCAGTTTCAATTGGTTCCCAAAAATTAAAACCTATACCTAGACTGGTTTGAACAGGAACCGGTTCCCGGACTTGTTTTTCGGGTGGTCCGGTCCGATTTTCGGGTAAACCCAGTTCGGTTGCACACCCGTGTAGCAAGCAACCATAGTCCAACATGGACTTTTTAAGAAACTTTTACATTTTTAGAATCTCTTTATTTTGAAGATAGCCACAAAAAAGATTAAATTCCTTCGCCTGAAAGAAAGCATATTATAAAGGTTTGATTCTGATTCCCCCAACCAACGTACCAGCAGAAAAGAGCTTCTTTTCACCTTTCGAAATCATTGGAGCCAAGTGCTACTATTGTCCAAAATAATTGCACGGCAGAATTTTGTGATATGTAAAACATCTCTGATATTTTTTGTTGTTGTTGTTATAATACCTTCGTTTAACGAAAAAATTGATTGAAAACCCTAAAAGCAGGAAACGGATTAAGGTCCGTTTCAAGTGGTTTTTACATTTTGCCTTTTGCTTCTTCTTCTTTTCTAATAATCGTGCGGCGCACGCATTTTGACTCGTTTTAAAATGATTGAAACCTTGCAAACTTTGCTTGTCTCGATATGTAATTTCACATGTAGGTTAGAAAGAAGAATATAGCTTTTGGCTTTTCTCGTGTCGCTTGTTTTACCTGTTGGGCATCCGAAGATGTGCATTAGAAATTTCTTGGAACCAACATCAATCCCTAAAAAAAGCAGCCAAACGATTGCCAACTATATGAGAAAGTAACGAAGTCGCCTCCGTGACGAAAACCCATTCGCACGGGGCCTAATAAGTTCATCCGGTATGCACTAGAGGCGTTGCAAACTCCTCCGTTTAAAGCATTGGCGTCCTCGTCGGTGGTTTAACCACATTGTCCAGCGACGCTCATCCTATTAGCGACTATCATTTGCTATGATTCGAGCCATTGCGCGTGAATTAAGCCCCCCCAAGGAGGTCTTATCTTATTTAAAACCAATCAAAAGTACCTGTCTCCCACAATGTGGGACTTGGGCATTACTGATGACAAAGACACGATCCTTTGATGCAATTGCAAGAAAACTCTCTTAGTCGTCTCTTTAGCATTTGGGTTGGGGAACAAAATCCAAGGTAGGGCAAAGAAGGAACCGAGCAGGAGACCCCACGTTCAATGCTTCAGACGCGTGGACCTTCACCCATTCTTGTTCTGTCAATGGAAGCCAGTTCTGCAGATTCTGTGCGCAATCTGAACGATGTGAATCTTTCGTGTCTTGTGGTGATTTGCTTTTCCGGACACGTCCCACGAAGTCAATGTCTTCAGCTGAAGATTCGATTGAACCGACAGCCCTGGAGCTCCCTCCATTATTTGGTTTGCTGAGTTCCTGCTCAACTTTACTCATTAATGGAGGCCAAACGGGAAGGGGGATAAAAATGAAGCTTCTAAAGAAACGGGGGAAAAGCCATTCATCTCGAAAGCGAATTGAATTATTGATTTGAAAGTAACCAATTGGGTTTGCGATAAAATCTAGCGATCACTGATCTAATATGAGTACATCTACGGGAGAAACCTCGACAAAAAACTAAAGAGGGATCCTTACTTGCTATTATCAAACAATCACTTATTCACAAACCTCATGTGGGGCTAATAATTTTCATTTCACAAATTATGTGGCACTAATACTTTCCTCCAAATGAATATTGAGAAGCTATTGGCAAAGAAAACGTGATTCCTTCTTTCATCCTCCAAGCCACACAATACACTTACAACAGACGGCGAAGTATACCACGTAGGCTGTGTTTGGTTACGCTTTTGGGGAAAGTCTTTGGGATAACACAAAAGATTTTAGGTTAAAGGGTTTTTCGAAATGCAAATAATGTCTGATAAATTTTAATTCAAGTGTATTGGGAAGCAATTTTGGTTTGAACGATATTTGAAAAAATCGCAATTTCTAAAGGGATTTTGTTGTTATTTTTTTAAGAAAAAAAACTCAAATTGGCAAAGAGCTTAGGTAGCGAGCCAGATCTAGCACTGGAGGCCCTCGCTTGAGGCCATCTAGCTGCCCGCCCGTGGCCTAAACCCTTCGCCGGCTATGTCGCATGAGGTGAGGGCATTTATGGAATTATAAAAGTTTAACGAGGGCAAAGTTGGAAAAAAAAATGTATCAGCATTCCGAAAATGCTCAAAGCCAAAAACTCCTCTGGATCTGCCTTAGACTAAAGGCCTTTGGAAATGCAATTACATCTCTCCAAAGCTCTCCACAAAATTTGCCAAATATCCTTTCTCTTGGGCCACTAAAGGCCTTTCGGAAAGTTGTTCCATTGTAGCCTTAGCAAGCCTATCTCGAGGGGACAACTTAATTAAAACAACCAACCACTTAACATATTTCGTCGTAAATGTAGATTTCGCGTTATAATTTCAGTCTTGCGTATGTGGATTGATTTATGGGAAGTATGTTGGGTTGGTTTCGCCGTGCCATGTAGGACGGTCGGCGTCCACATTAGTGATTTTCAGTCAAAATTGGCCGAATGGACTCAATGAGCAAAACATAAAAATGTTTATGACTGAATTGAAAAACATATAATAGGTTTAGAACTTTTTGGACAACTTTCCCCACCTAAAGGACATGCATTTTCATGCAATCTCCGCGTCATGCCAAAGGAGAGTACAAAATCGTAAATACAATAGAATAAACTCAAATAAAATTGGAACACTAAGTGTCGGGTTTCTTCACTATAATTTGGGCTTATAAAGTTCTTATGCGGTCAAGTTTGAAGACTCAAAATCGGCAAGAAACCCTACAAAATAACGAGATCAATCTATACGTTATGCTCTCGCAAAAGGGAAGAAAAACAAAAGGAGGAAAAAAAACAGTAGAGAGAGAAGCAAATTAAAAATTTGAGTGGGGTCAACTGGTCCAACTCAGCAGAGGCCTAATCGATTTTTAATGTGAATGACCTGACTACTTTAGTACCCATGATGATTTGATTTTGATTTGAATATAACAAACTGTAGACTTCGTCAAAACGTGTGCTATTCAGCTTCACCAGCAAGCACGATCCACAGTCTTGTCCCATGAACCTTAAACTGTGGGAGCACATTCATATGACCCAGATTAATGTCCTTTTAACTTGCACGACAAGCTACTTATCTATATTTCTCACGTGATAAATGCATGCAATATGAGACTTCACGTTGCGCAGTGTGCATGAACCTCATAAGCCTATTGATATCTATAAAACCCTAGATCTACATAGGTAGAGACATCTCAAGCGCTTTAGCAAGTCTAGTCTCTTCGATATCTACCATGCGGACGAGATTTGAGGACTAGTCCAATATGATTTGAGGACTAGTCAAATTTAATTTTCTTGGGCATGTGATGGAAGCATAAGGATTAGGTCGCTCCAATTGTGAATGGTGAGAAAATCCAATGCATAGAACGTGGTTAGGGAGAAGGTATATATATGCGGTAACGACACGTGATGTAATCAATCTATTAAAAAGGAGAGATTTCAAATTTTAAGCGCCACGTAAGATAACGAGCATATCCGACATAGAAAAATTGTTCCGTGGTTAACGGTATGAGTTCTAGACCAATGGCTAAACCATGGAAACGGTTGAGAGTTAGTTTATCTGTTTTTCTCCATGTTTTTTTTTTTTTTCATTTTTCGACTTGGTTGGCGCCGATTGCTTCGAAGGACCATGTTACATCATGTTGCTCCAAACATGACGTCATGAGGTCGAGCCCTCCTCGTATGAGCAGTAGGCATGTACTTGCGTTGCTCACGAATTAATTGCGGGAATCGGATTTGACAAAAAGGGCCAAATTAATTGGGAAACTAGATGTCAATGTGGTAGAACATGAAAAGGACGATTCTGACTTGGTTGAAGTCTTGAGACCAACAAGAGCGGAAAGAACCCAGGACTTTTCGCATTCGGTTAAAGATATTGTTTCCACAAGTAGGTTTAACCCAATGTATTCAAAATCAATCGGAGTTCGAATCGTATAAATGTCTGAGTGGTATGCGGATACTGAGTTATACTGGTAACAATTGAGGGAGAAATGTCGAATCGGAGATTGAACGGCTGGTAATGATTGAGGGAGAAATGTCGAATCGGAGATTGAACGGGCACTCGATTAAAGTGGCCTATCCCGTCAGGGTTTTAAGAACAATGGTGCGATGTAACTATGAGGGTGAAACTCTAAGACGAGGTAAATACCCAAGTTTGAATTAGCACAATTATCACTCAATCAAGTGTCTTTTTGACATAGCCACATGATTTCTGTCAGACAACATCCATGGCCGGTAAGTTACATATAGGGAAAGATTTTCCGAAAAAGTCTTAAATCTATTGTATATCCGTCAATTCAGTCTTAAACCTTTCGACGATATATCAATTTAGTCATAAATCTTTCAATTATGTCAATTAATCCTAAACCTTTTAAAAATTTGCCAATTCAGTCATAAACTTATTTTTTGGATATTTGGCAGGAATGACTATATTGGCAAATTGTCAAAAGATTTAAGACTAAATTAACAAACCGTAAAAAGTTTTAGGACTTAATTGACACAATTGAATTGTTTAGGACTAAACTGGCATATCGTCAAAAAGTTAAGAACTAAGTTGGCACAATTAAACGTTGAGGACTGAATTGACCGCCGTATAATAGATTTACGACAATTTTCCTATTACATATACGTATGCGCAAAACTATTTAAGTCAGTCGGCAAGGGGACGATTTCCAACTACTAGAAGGAAAGCCATGTTAGTGGCGTTCGAAGCGTAGAAAGTTTAAGCACGTCTCGTTTGGTTTTTCTCCGCCCTACTTTTATCACAACGTGGGGAAGCTCGAAGCCCTTTTTCTCTGGCTCGTTGGCCACGAGATGCAGCGGTACTCCTCTACCCGACCCAACAGCGGGCCCCACCGACGACTCGTGCCCCTCTGGATCACTCGCCACGTCACTAAGACGGTGTGCATGGAGTCGTCGCAGGTTCTTTCGGATTCACTTTTTCGCAGGTCATTGTGGAGAAATTTGCTGTCTGAATCCGAGGTAACATCAGTTAGTTTGTTGGCGCAATGAGCGAGGAAAAAGATGTTCGGACGAGTCTTTGCCCCGAGTAAAAAGTCGGCAACGGTGAGATGGTCGTGGAATCCCGTAATTCAAGCTAAAAATACAGTTACAAATACAATTATGTAATCTGCTGCTTCTTTTGTCCTTTAAGCTACGTCTTTTCGGGTAGATGATGGGTTAGATTACACTAATTCACTTGAGGTTTTAAGTTAAGATGTGCCTGGTGGGAAGACGGAATTGCTCGAACCAGGGTTCCTGTTCGTAGGGCAGCGTAGAAGCATAGTGCGGAACGAGTAGGCATAACTATTGACTTATATATGTGCCGGAACTCAATGGAGTCGGTTATAGTGATCTTGATATCTTCCCGCATCAAGCTCATTCACATCAATAGCTCAACTATCCACCGATGTCGATGGGTTCGGAGTTGAACATTCTCTTCAGGATAAGATCTCAACGTTCTATTATAGTATGCTTTTGATTGTTGGCCATTTGATTTTTGTGCCAACGTTTAGCGAATATTTCGAAGAAGAGATCTTGGTTATCGACATGGATGCGGAGGGATGATGGGTGTCTGGTTTGATTTGGCAAAGTGGACCATGGGTGAAAAGCAAGCATCACGGTCCAGAATTCCGTCTCGAGGTCAAGTACTATCGGGAGCTCTTCCGACTGTGATTATAGTGAGATGCGATGATAGGAGTTGCAATTCATAGCTAGAGAGTGGATATCAGATTTATTGGGGTGTGGTTCATACTTCCAATCGACAGAAAATCACGCGTCCCCGAGACACCAAAGAGCTTTTATAGTTTGAGTGTGTATTTTATTGATAATTTGGATTTGGGCCCATATCTAATCTCTTTCTATTGTAATTGAAAGTTGTAACAGAGATGTGGGATGTGTTAGGATGCACGTGTGAGTTGTGTTAGAGAAGTTCCACATCGGAGAATTGATGTGGTGTGGAGCAGTTAATATATCGTAGTTGCCCATAACTCATTGGCTTAACCTTTTGAGTGAAGGTGGGTCCAACTGGATATGTTGACGAGCTTGGACTTGGGCTCCCTCTTGGCGATCTCTTTAGGTGAAGGTGTCGGGTTTTTGATGCGCACTCCCAACAGGATGTGTTGAGCGGCACTCTCACCTCGAACATATGAGCTGTCTAAGTATGTATAGTAGTATAAAATTAGGGCAGACTTGAGTGAACCTCATACCAAAATTCTTCTAAGTTGTATGAGCAGTGTTACACAGATTCGATGGACGTATATGCTAGTAAAACTCCACTTTGAAAACTCGCAGTTGTGGTCATAAAGTCACGATTAGGATGATGATACCTTTGAATTGCTGTTTTTAGGGTTTTCCTAAAGATGCATGGCAATCCAGCTTTTCAAATTCATTTTCTACACGTGTTGCTCTGCTTGGCCACTCCCAGACAATTTACAGATAAATTCAAAACCAGAAATACTGTGGCAGCATCACCTTTTATAGACCCAATTTACAGATAGAGAATTTTTCTTTAAGTGACCAACGCCTGCTTACTTTGATCAAGGAGGTCATGTGTTGTTGTTGTGTACCAAGTTTCAAACCAGAGACCACGTTTGTCGGAGTCGAGCCCCTTAATCGGGTTCATCAAGATAAGGTCCCGAACTGTTTCCGAAAGCGAGGAGTCAAATGATTCGAGTTCTTTCGTCGATTAGGTAAGGGATTGTGGACATGGAGGCATGCAAAATAAAAAAAAACAAAAAAAAAACCTTTGATCGATTGGTTTCCTGGTGTTTCGATTAGGCCCACTGCCAGTATAAGAAGTGATTTACAAATCCAACGTTGGACTGTTGTAACGCGGAATTATACTGTAAGTACATAGATCACGCATCCGACGGAGAATGACAAGTACGAAACTTTCGTGGTTCATTCCTTTTTCTTTCTTACAGTTGTGCTAGTTCTGTTTTCCCCCATGTAATCATACGTGTGGTTGTCATGATTTCAATCCCCAAGCGATCACACGATACCCGAAAATTATAGTCAAACCGCATACGGTGTACAATACCAATCATAACGCGACATGCTGTTTTCTATTATCGGGAATCAATCACACCCGAAAATAGGGAAAAAGGGCAGGTTTTAACTGTGTTGAAGTGGTGAAAATTAGAAGCCAAAATCGCCCGCAAAGCTGTTTTCAAACTGTAGGTGAAAACTTGTCTTTTGGGATGGTTGACGTGCGCTCCCATCTCCATGTATATAAGCACCCCCACTCTCCATTTCCATCGCACCCCTCTCTCTCTCTCTGTGAAAAGAAGTCTTGTAAAGATGGAATACACGGAGAGAGCTGCCACAATAACAACGCCCGTCACTAGTATTCCCACTAAAGTCATCCTTTACTCAACATCATCCTCATCTTCTTCACCGCCGCCGCAACCACCACCACCGTCCCAGTCCTCATCTCCAACCACTCCTCCTCCTCCTCCTCCTTCCCTTCCCAATACTCCGCCACCGCCGCAGCCGGCGGTCCTCAGCCCGTGCGCCGCCTGCAAGATCCTGCGCCGGCGGTGCGTGGACAAGTGCGTCTTGGCCCCGTACTTCCCGCCCACCGAGCCTTACAAGTTCACCATCGCGCACAGAGTGTTCGGAGCTAGCAACATCATCAAGTTCTTGCAGGTAATTGTTGCCCCATCCATTTCCCTAATGTGAACGCACCAGAATGCTGTAGGAAAAGATTGAATTTGGTATGCGTCAAGCATTTCTTTTCTTTTCTTTTTTGGTTGGAGTGAAGCTTTTCTTTTAGCGACTTCCTTTTTCTTATGCCAACGAAAAGGAACTTCTCTTTGTTTTATCTTTCCTTCTTCTTTTCCCGGGTTCACAACTTACCTTTCTAGAGAAAAGTATTTTATACCATATATTGTTACAAGTCAATCGCATTTCAACGAAACGTTCACACTTTAATTTTAGAAAATTATATTTCGATATTTTGATTTCAGACATTTTCCTAATTTATAAGTGACGCGTGATGCAACAAAGCCAAAGAGTTTTAGCGATAGATTTGCATCGACTTACAATCAAAGTTAGATTACAAATTATTTTGAGCCTTTTAGTCTCGAGGAGATTTTTTTCTTTTTGAGAATTTACAAAATCAATATATATATATATATATACCTTGTCCTCAAAGGTCTCAAAGAACTTTCAACCGCTCATTTGACAAAATGTTTTACACTTGTGACTTCCATGTTAATTAGAAATATAGTTTTTTCCACACAATTTTCTTTTTCATTGATTTAGTGATTATTATTTCAGGAACTTCCGGAACCACAGAGAGCGGACGCGGTGAGCAGCATGGTGTACGAGGCCAGCGCGAGGATCCGAGACCCGGTCTACGGCTGCGCCGGAGCCATCTGCCAGCTCCAGAAGCAAGTAAGCGGGCTCCAAGAGCAACTCGCCAAGACTCAGGCTGAGCTCATCAACCTCGAGCTGCAACGAGCCAACCTAGTGGCTGCATGCATGGAAATGGCTCAATCTCAAGAGCCGGCCACCGATTTCCAGCAGCAATTCGCCGACTCGACCAGTTTCTTGGACGATGGCTCGGCTAGCTGGGAATCGATTTACTGGACGTAACCGTGTGACACACGAGACTTTAGCCTTATAATTTACTCGGGAAATTGAACCATGAGAAATGGCAAAAAAAAGGAACTTTACCCACGACCAAATGTCAACAAAGTCGTCCACTCTCAGAAAAAAGAAAATTAAAGTTCGGAATTTGAGTTCCGAAATTGAAGAGATGGAAGGAGACAACATATGTAGAGGGAGAGATATGTCTTTTCCTCTCTTGATTAAATTTCCAAGGTCTAAGAATCTTGTGTTATTTTTTCTTGAATGGAAACAAGTTGTTATGGGTGACCTAATTATAATTGTCCCGTCGAATTAATTGGTCATTTTCTAATCAATTGGAGCACAAACACGCTTCCTAGTCATGCTAGTTCTTGACCTTGTTGCTTTCTCGATCGTTTTCAGTCTTCCTAACTAATTTTGATATTTGTTTTCCTCGCCGTTCTGCGGATATGACAGGTTGACTTTTTTTAGGAATGTATGCTTTCTTTTTCATTTTCTTTTTCGGTCCTGCACTATGATGTTTTGTTTAAAAAATAGAACATAAACAGTGTTCTTCGAGGACTTATTAACCTAAGGTTGGGATACTTGACTTCAACACAATATCAGACATATAAATCTTGAGTTTACTAGAGATTCCTCTAAACCTATTGTATGGAATGCGTGATGATCATACTTAAAACATCTTAAAAATGCTAGAGATATTAGGGCAGGTCTATAATGTCAATTATGATACGACACTCTTGTTGGGTACCTGAGACCGACCCGCATATTTAACTGCCTAGACAGTTTGAAATATGACTTAGTAAATTAATTCCGTAAATAGTTTTTATAGGTTACACAGCCTATGCAACTCATTTGCCACACAACCCATCTCTTAACAAGCTGGTTATAGTTTGGAAAATCGGTCACTTACTAAAATCAATGGCGATGGATGTTTTGATTATGTATAAGTAAAATTACACAACCTATGTACTCGAAATTCATCCTTCCATAGAAGTCTTGGTACGGTGCATCCATTTATTACATAACCCATTTCCATCACAATACAGAGATCCCTTATCTTTCATTTATACTTTAAATATCTCTCAAGAGAGCTAGGAATAACGAGGGGATAATAAGTCACATACGAAACATGATACTGCTCTTGACTAAAGCACGTGATGTCCAGCTCATAGTGAAATAACCTAAATCAGTCCGAATAGTCAAGACTAGACATATAAACTTCCAATCAAACGAACATTGCCAGAGTAATTTTGCGGTAAAAAGTTTCGTAGTACCACACACTAACTCGAACCGGAAACGCGTTTTGCAACCTAAATTATCCAACAAAAAGTCCCATCATGCCATGTGCAAATTCTCTTTTTCAGCATTTTAATTATATCCTAAGCTAACCCAAGAAAAATAGATGAAAAGAAAAGGACATAAGATTCTCCTAAACTATCAAAAGGAGCACACCAAATTTCAAGGGTCAAATGCTCAGTGCGAACTGCTCCAACCATACATTTGCCTTTTCCTTGTATGGAGACAAACATGTTTTTTTTTTTTCATTATTATTGTCGAAAGATTCTTTTTATAATATGGTTTTTTTGTGAAGTGAAGTGTCTAGAAAGTCATTGCGGAAGTGGAATGGAAACTCATCAAAGTAGAGTCGTGACCCGTCGTGGAGGGGAATCTACAGTGGATAAAATGTTTTTGCTGGACGATTCTGTTTGGAGTTTCTCGAACCCACTACAATCTTTGGCCCCAAAATGCGCTCGCCACCAAATATTGTTCAAATAGATTGTGCCAAATCAAAGTTTTTTTTTCATTTCATATCCTTCAAGAGAAAGGGTACGCATGAGATTGAGACCAACCTCACCTGCTGCTAGAATGTTCGGTTTATGGCATCGGCAAAGCACTAACAGCCCTCTGGACGAGACCGACACCGCAACTCCACCAGATGTGAGTGGAGAAGTCCACGATCGGCAATACAACTAAGGCCCCGTGTGTCATTGGCAGACTAATCGGGGTATCAAAAACTGAGAATAAATTGGGGAATCAAATCTGTAACTTTCAACTTGCAAATCAAATCTTAGACCATTCGACCAACCACACGATTGGGCTTCTTTTTCGGTTAATACTGTTGAGAAAATCTTCCATCTGAATATTTTGATTCTGACAAAACTATTATTCTTTAGAAAGCATCTGGTTAATACTTGAAAAATCGTTATTGCAGGTTTAACTGTGAATGAAAAAGCTTACACTGTTCCAATCCTGGTATTCAGACTCAAGAAGAAATCGTCACATATTTGCTTATGAATAAAGTTGAAAAATGTTATTCAGATGAAGTGGAACGTTGGTTCTGAAGATTCAACTTTTATCTTGGAAGAAGACTTATGTGAAATATCTATGAGGACTTTGTCAAGCTCATATTCGCAATTATTATTCTATTCAGATTCAGGAGATCTTTTGTCTCTGAAGACTACTTCTGAATAATGTTCAAATTCTGCGATATTTACTTTTCGGTTTCTGAAGACCCACGATTGACAGGTTTCCGTTTGAGCTATGTAATATATGAAAGTTTGTAATCTTTGATTGACGGGATTATTCTCCAAACAAGATTGGCAGAATATCCTCGATTGGAAATTAACTTCCATGGGATAAGAATACTTCCATGCTTGAAGAACTCTACTTATGGAAATTGAAAATTTAGTTGTATGGGCCACTGAATCTGAAGGGTTCAGACTTTACTCCAATAGCTACCAAATCTCTCAAGATACAGTATCTTCTAATCAAGGATTGATGGTGTCCAATCAACGATTGAAGATTGATCCTTCGGAGGACCTTTGCAACGGCTAGTTCAAGTTCGAAGGAGTATAAAAGGGATCCATGGTGATTATTGCAAGTAGCGATCAGAACTTACAAATTCCAAAGTGCTTGAGTTATTCAGATATACATACTTGTCCTTAAGAACGAAAATATTCTTCTTTGAGAGGTTCTGTAAAAGAGAGAGAGTGTGTTATCTCTTGTAACCTTTCAATGATTCATCTAGTGGAATTTAGCCAATCGGCTGTCATCGTGGGAGAGTGGACGTTGGCTTATCTAAGCAGAATCACTATAAATTTTGTGCGCAATTCTCTCTACTCTAAGCTCTTACTTCTGTTTTTAGATCATTGCACATCATCCTTCTGAATTTGCTACTATATTTTATTCAGATTCTGTTTAATTCCTCATTAATTTTTAAACTGTTCAGAATCACCTATTCACCCCCATCTAGGTGTTCATTGCTAGACATAACAATTGGTATCAGAGCATGTTGCTCTTTATTTTGAAGTGTTTTACTTCTAAGCTAAACGATCTATCATGTCTAGCAATAATTCTTCAAGATCAGGTGACTCTTAATTCAACAACAAACCTCCATACTTTGATGGAAAAGACTACAATATGTGGTGCAACAAAATGAAATGATTCTTCAATGCATCAGATAATCTGACGTGGGACGTTGTCATTAACGGAGTAGTTCCCACTACTACAACAACTCATTCCATAGGAAATGAAGGGAATAACAACACTGCTACTGCAACTCTTTCAGATGCTGAAAAGGAAAAAAGAGAAGGACTCGACTCTAAAGCTGTTAATTTATTATTTTGTGCCTTATCCACTCTTATATAAAATCGTGTTGTAGCAGAAGAATCCTCGAAAGCTATATGGGACAGACTTCATGTCACATACCAAGGAACTGACAAAGTGAAAGAAACAAATTTCAGAATTTTACTAAGTGATTATGAGGCTTTCAAGATGAAACTAGATGAATCGATTGCTGATATAATTGACAGATTTCAAATATTGGTCAGTAGCCTTGCCCGGCAAGGTACTCCTGTTACTGAACCTATGCAGGTCCGGAAAATCCTTCTAGGATTAACAGATACCTGGAATTACATCAAACCGTCCATTCAAGAATGCTAGACAATCAGACCTTTATCCATTGACGAACTTGTTGGTGTTGAGAAAACCTTCCTTCTGAATATTTTGATTATGAAAAAACTTACCTTGTTTAGAAAGAATCTGGTTAATGCAAATAAACCTTTATTGCAGAAATGAATATGTGAACAGAAGCTTGTATTGTTCTAAATCTAGCGTTTAGACTCAAGGTGTAGTTGTCACATATTTGCTTCTGAGATAGTTGAAATCTTTTATTCAGACGGAGGAAGATGTTGCCTCTGAAAACTAAATCTCTAGAAGACTTATGTGACACGTCAGCAAGGACTTTACTGAAGCTCAGAGTCACTGTTATAATCTATTTAGATTCAGAGAGTCTCTTTGTACTTCTGAAGACTGTTTCTGAATTATGTTCAGATTCTACAGTATCTTTTTAGCTAGATTCTGAAGACCCACGTTTGGCAGGTTTTCGGTTTGGCCGCGATATTTATGGAAGTTTATAAGATTTGATTGATAGGATTATTTTCCAATCAAATCAGGATAATATCCTCGATTGGATATTACCTTCCAGGAACAAGATATCTTGGAGATTTGGATTAACTCTACTTATGAAAACTAAAGATTTGGTTGTATGGGCGACTGAATCTGAAGGGTTCAGACTCTACTTCAACTACTGCTAAATCTTTTCAAATACAGTCTTATTCAATCAGGACTGGTGGTATTCAATCAGCGATTGGGGAGCAATCCTTTGAAGGACCTTGGTAACGGCTAGTCCGAGGTCGAAGGAGTATAAAGGGAGATCAATGGTGATTTTTGTGAGAGAGATCAAGAACATATAATTCTAAAGTGCTGAGTTGTTCAGATTCACATTCTCTTGTTCTCGTGTGCTCAAAATTATATCTTTGAGAGGTTCTTTGTAAGAGTGATAAGTGTGACATCTCTTGTAACCTTTCAACGATTCATACAGCGGAATCCAGCTAATCGGTTGTCATCGTGAGAGAGTGAACGTGGGCTTGCTAAAGCCGAGCCACTATAAACTTGGCGTGCAATTCTCTCTTACTCTAAACTCTCTTTCTTGTATTTAGAATTTTGCACGTCCTACTACTAAACTTATTCTGTTCATATTTTGAATTCGTTTAAATTTCGCAATTAGAATCAGTATTGTTCAGAATCACCTATTCACCCCCCTCTAGGTGATATTGCTAGAGACAACAGTTGGAACTTTACAATCGTATGAAATAGAGCGTGTTAACAAAACGAAAGACATGAAAGGTAAGAAATCAATTGCCTTAAAATCTAACATTGATTACGAGTTACCAGATTTTGAAGATGAAGAAGAAGACGATGAAGAACTTGCGTTGATGGTGAAGAAATTCAGAAAGATGGCTCGAAAGGGAAGAAACTTCAAAGGCAAGAAATCATTCAAACAGAATGATCAAAAACAGACAAGTAGTGGCAAACAAGAAAGCAAGGACGTCAGTGTGCTTTCACTACAAAAAGGTTGGGCACATCAAGCTAAAATGTCCACTCTTGAAGAAGGACAAATTCAAATATGAAAAGTACAAGAAGGCATTGAAAGCTGAAACCTTGAGTGACTCTGAAGATAGTGATGAAGACTATGCAAACAAATGTCTCATGGCAAAGTCAGATTCAGGTTCAGATTCAGATGTTGAGGTATGTCCTTCTGAAATTCCCGATGAAGTTTCTGAATACATTGAAGAACTGTGTACGAACTACAAGGAAGCTCTCAAAAAGGTATCCGAGTTGAAAAGGGAAGTTTCTTTGTTAAAACAGTAGGATGTTTCTCAAAAGGACAAGATCGAGTTTTTACAAAGAGAATTTCATCAAATCAAAGAAAATCGATATTTGATTTTGAAAGAAAATGACTCTTTGAAAACTGAGATTGAGAATATTTCAAAAATATTTTCTCAAAGTTCTAAAACTTTAGAAAATATCATTTCCAAACAAATTTACAATGACAAATTTGGTCTTGGTCTCAAAAAGGAAAGCAATCTTAAAAGTAAATTTCCTGAAACTAATGATAGGATTCTGCAAAAACCTTCCAGTTTTGTTTATCAACATCATTTTCAAAAGCAGTTCACAAAACTTGCTAGCCGTATGTACTATCCAAACTGCTATAGTTCAAATCATCTCAGATCTAATTATTTGAAAGTTTGGAGACCTATCAATAGAGATGCTGCGGCAGTGACTAACTCAATAGGACCCAAAAAATATGGGTACCAAAGAAAGAATGAGTTATTTTCATCTTGCAAGTACCAAGAAGAAGGAAGAACAAATGGTTTCTTGTCAATGGTTGCTCAAGTCACATGACTGGTGATGCAGAAAGATTCACACAATTGACAGAATTCAATGACAGAAGTGTGTCTTTTGGAGGAGCAAACAACAACTAGTGCGTGATGTTGAGGTTGTTCTCGTTGTCTCTATCGAAAGCAACTTTCACTTGGTACACAAGTTTGACACCAAATTATGTGCAGAATTGGGAAAACATGGAGAACAAGTTCCATGCCTAGTTTTACCGAACAGTACCAGAGGTAACACTATCTGAATTAGCAAATACAAAACAATACAGCAATGAGTCTTTAGAGCAATATAGCGCGGTTTAAAAGACTGAGAAACCGCTAAAATCGGTTGAAGTTCAACCTTAGAGAGCGCCTCGAAGGTCAGAAATTCACGGATCTATTTTCATTAACCACCGTGCGGTTAGGTTTGAGAATCTGTGGAAAGAAATGGATACAAAGTTCTACAAGGATTATAAACAAAACTTGGCTTCGGCAGATCAAGAGGAGAGTTCTGACGAAAATTCAAATCAGGATGAACAGATTGAGATTGCTATGGCTAGGATGGTATTAATCAAGCCATATGTATGTCGTACTTTGAAGCTTGCCATGGTGAAAGAGTCAATTATGGCAAGAATGAAGGAGGTCCAACATTACTCATTCGACGTGACGAAGTTGGATGAGATCTTTGATCTTCTCTTATAGGATGATCTAATCAAGTTAATCGAAGGTTAGAAGATACCTAGCAAGGAAGAGTTAGCCGACAAAAGATATTGTAAATGGCACCACTCTTGGAGCCACAGTACTGTCCATTGCATTGTCTTCAGGCGATCAGGAGGCTATACGCCAGGGGAAGATTAAATTCGCTGAGGAACAAGATAAGAAGATGGAGATAGAAGGGGACCCTTTCCCTATGATGATCGGAATGGTGTCGGCATGTTTCAAAAGGGGTCAACCCCCACCAGTAATGTTGTGTCAGAGGTGTCACCAAGAGATGAATTATGACTACCCGACAAATATGTGAAGCGAAAGCCAAGGTATAAATAGCAGCCGAGTCCGTGGGAATCAGGAGATGAGGACCCATATAGGGAAACGTATTCATATCATCAAAGGCATTACATACCGCCTTATCGAGGTGGAAATGCTAAGATGTTGGGTCCTAGGAATAACACGCACATGGTACGACCTCCTATTAGGAAACCCCCATCCCAGGCTCCTCAACCGAGTGGGTTTGGTGACCGGTCGGAAGGATCAAAGAAAGTATCTACACAGTCATTCCGACAACGTTATTTGGAGGGTGATCCGGAGATTGGTACTTAGGGTGAACCAAGTGGGAAGATGGATTTCTACATCCATTATTCGAAATCACCAAGTTCTGGCATTAGCATGAAAGATGTCATCCCGATAGGACGAGGTCTAGAATTCGAGGATGATGATTTTCCTCCGCACCGAAAAAGAAAGGTAACCAAAAGCCTACGTTGAAGGTTCCACACGATCTTCTCGTAGGGCAATGGTTCTCCATACAAGAACAACAGAAGAGTCCAGGACAACCCAGCAGTGAGAATCTGGACGGTATGTCTAGAACTCAGAGGCATTGGATTCAAAGAAGGAAGAAGATTCAAGAATTGCAACTCTAATTGGAACGATTGAGCCGATAGCAAGAAGAGTCTGTTGTGAAGAAAGCCAAATCGAAAAGTTGGTTTGGACAAGAGAGGAAAACAAGGGGGCAGGCCTAGAGCCTAAAGTTACCGACAAAGAAGTACAAAAGTCGGGATCGCCAAAAGTTAAGTCAAAGTTTGACCGTGTCACGACATCGTCTTCGCCGGCAGTGTTGAATATGGTACATGCTAAACTCCCACGTAATTTCAGGGCATCGGCTGTGAGAATAGCGTCTCCCACATAATTTCAGGAATTTGAATTCAGCAATGCTAAAAGACGAATATCAAATTGTCGTGGCCGACATGTTGGTGGATTCGGCTTCGGGCAATGAGATGATATCCTTAATGGATGGTCACTCGGGATATAACTAGATTTTCATTGATGAAGAAGATGTATCGAAGACGGCGTTTAGATACCCGGGGGCCATAGGAACCTTTGAGTGGATCGTAATGCTGTTCGGTCTGAAGAATGCTGATGCGACATATCAAAGGGCGATGAACTACATCTTCCAAGATATGATTGGCGAGTTCATCGAAGTGTCCATTGCTGATATCGTGGTAAAATCATCAGAGGTTAGTCATCTTGACTGTCTTGAGCAATCATTTATTAGAATGGAAAAATATCAATTGGAAATGAATCCTCTTAAACGTGCGTTTGGAGTAAGAGCGGGCAATTTCTTAGGATTCTTAGTCAATGCTAGAGGCATAGAGATTGATAAGAATAAAGCCAAGGCGATCTAGGAGTTGTTACTGCCTACAACTAAAAGAGGATTGCAAGTGGTGTTAGGGAAAATGAATTTTTTGCGTAGATTTATTGCTAACATGGCAAGGAAAATATAAGCTTTTTCACCATTACTAAGGTTGAAGAACTAAGAGGAGTTCACATGGGAAGAATCCCAATAACTTGCCTTTGATCAAATCAAGAAGTATTTGTCTAATCCTCATGTTTTGATGCCACCTAAAGTAGGTAGGCCATTGAAACTCTATTTGTCGGCGATCGATACAACCATCGGGAGTATGCTGGCACAGGAGAATGATGAAGGCAAGGAACATGCAATTTTACTACTTAAGCCGGATACTGAGCAACACTGAGAGATGATATACAGCCTTGGAAAAAATGGGTTTGTCATTGTTTTTCGCATGTACCAAGCTCAGGCATTACATGTTGCCTGTTACTATTTATGTCATTTGTAAAACGGAGATAGTGAAGTCTATGCTAAATAAACCTATACTTAAAGGCCGAATGGCTAAGTGGGCTTTTGCTTTGTCTGAATTGGATTTAATCCACGTGCCTATGAAGGCGGTTAAAGGTCAAGCCGCTGCTGACTTTTTAGCCTAATACCCTTGCATGCAAATCGAAGAATTTGAAAGAGAAAATTATGTGCAAGTGGTACCATGGACATTATATTTCGATAGGTCTAGTACGAGTTAAGCATCAGGAGTTGGTGTCTTGAGAATTTTCCCAAGGGGGCATAAGACGAAATTGATGTTCAAATTGGATTTAGAGTGTTCTAATAATCAAGTGGAGTATGAAGCATTAATAGTTGGCCTATACATTTGAGCCGATATGAATGTTAAATCCGTTTGAATTATGGGAGACTCCCAATTGGTTACAATCAGTTAAAAGGGGATTACTAGTGCATGAACGAAAATTTGATAGGATACTTTACTCTGGCTAAAGATTTATTAGAAAAAAAATTCGATTATGAACTATCTCATATCAACAAATGCCATAATGCAGAGGTTAATGAATTGACCCAAATGGTGTCGGGATATAAGATAAGTAAAGAGTTATCAGAGTTGATAAGTTCCGATGTGAAGTTGTTACCTCCAATTGAGGAACATGATATGACGGTCGAAATTTGTACTACTGATGTACAAGGTGATTGGAAAAAACCTCATGTCGAGTATTTAACAAATCCTGGACCACATGACAAAGCTTTTAAGAGACGTGCTTTAAAGTATGTTCTTGTTGGAGGAGAACTGTTTAATCGAACAGTAGAAGGTTTCCTTTTGAAATGTCTGAATAAGGAGGAAGCATTGAAAGCCATGGCATTTTGCAAAAGGGTGTGAGACTTGTCAAATACATGGGCCAGTTCAACACGTGCCTGCATTCGTTTTGAACCCAATAGTAAAGCCCTGGCCGTTCCGCGGATGGGCTATGGATATTATCGAAAAAGTATATCCACTATCAACCAAAAGGCACGGTTTCATTTTGGTTGGCACGGATTATTTTACTAAGTGGGTAGAAGTTGAATCGTACAAGAATATAACCCAGAAAACCGTGGTTGAATTTATAAACCAACATATTATTCATCGTTTTGGGATTCCAGAGACGATTACAGCCGATCATGGAACTGTATTTACTGGTAATGAAGTGTCTAAGTTCATATAGTCCCGGGGCATCAAAATGATACATTCTACTCCTTATTATGCGCGGGCTAATGGTCAGGCCGAAGCCTCCAATAAAATTATATGAATCTCATGAGGAGACACTTGGAGGAAAATCCCCGAGAATGGGATACCACATTGTCAACCTTGTTGTGGGCATATGTACATCTAAAAGAACAAGTACAAGTATGAGCCTATTTATGTTGACATATGGTCAAGAAGCCGTGATACCACTAGAGATAACCGTCCAATCTCTTCTGGTGCACTTGCAAAGTGATATTTTACTTGAGTACAACGAATTGATGTACATGAATCTAGATGAGCTCGATGAAATACGAGCAATGACTTTAGATCATGTCCTTGCGCAGAAGAAAAGGGTTGCTAAAGCATATAACAAGCATGTTAAGGTGAAGCGTTTCGATGTCGGTGATGTGGTTTGGAAGACTATATTACCGACAAACACCAAGAATGAGGCGTTTGGTAAGTGGTCCCCAACTTGGGAAGGGCCTTACCAAGTAACTGAAGTTTTCACTGAAAACGCGTACCGATTGAGGGACATAGAAGGGGAGGAACTTCCTCGGTCTATTAACGGGAAATACCTTAAACCGTTCTATCCTACTATGTGGGAGATGATAGAACGCGAAAAATAAACACAAACGAGCAAAGGTCCTTGTCTTTCATCCATTCATTTGACCGATCTTACAACATACCAACTGCGGTGGGAAAGTATAGCCAAACTGTGCCCTAATGGTCATTACAAAGGAGTTTAACTGACTCTCCAAACAGTTGATGCTCTGCCTGCACCGAGCACTCTGAGAGTCGAGGTTTGCAGACTTGAGAAAGAGGCGATCACACTCCTCCTTGAGCTTGGCTACGTTGGTCTCATGATGTTTTGCAACATACTCCAGGTTCTTGATCAAGGCTTTCCAGAAGGCTATGTCCACAGTCAGGTCTTCAAGCCTTTCCTCTAGCCACTCGCACTAAAACCTCATCACAACATTGTTCGGGTTGTGATCGAAGTAGGTTTTGGTCAGGGCCAGACGCTCCACAAGTTTCTCTCTCTCGCGAACCAGCAGCGAGACTTGTTCGTTAGCAAACTCGATAGCCTTCTTGTGGTTGTCGGCCATGAAACTAGTCGACTCCAAGCGCTCGGTACGATCCTGGTAACGAGCTTTTGGTGATGCGAGCCAAGGTGATCTTCTGATGAGCGCGGTGATAAGCCTCCAGGAAGTTGATGAAGAGAGTTGCGAAAATCCTGTACTCCTTCTCTAGTTCGGTGCCTTCGGTGGGAGCGATATCCATGTCTTTGAAAAGGTAGAGAATTTCAGCCTCCGTGTCAGGATGATGGGCTATATAAGCGTAGCCTCGGCCAAGGAGATGATAGAATCTCTCACACTCGGCCAAAGCTTCAACCAAGAAGATGTGGATGAGGTTAGGAGAAGAAGCCATTGCTGTTGGAATGGAAGGAAAAGGGATGAAGGTAGACAAATGACTAAAAAATTGAAACTAAAGGTGCGAAAGTATTGATTGTTTTGTGCCAAGCTTCGATTTTTATAGCAAGTTAGGGATAAGGGAAATGTCACAACGATGATCCCTAAGAAATCGGATCGATTGATACGATGCGACATAGGTAAAATTGCTAGCATTTTGAATTACCAAGGGAAAATGTCATAATTGCAGGACACACGGGAGATAATCAAGCGTAGCGAGCTGAACTATTTCGAATTCCGCACTACGTGTCATGGATCATATTGGCGCCTACTTTGAACAGGGATAGGTTGGCAGACGCCTGGTATTGGATAAAGTACCGCTAGGCCAAGACAACTCTTCGTATTTCGTGAAGTGAAGAGTCATTGATGTTCATGTGTACAGTTAAACCCACATTCAAGAGATGTGGTAACATTTGGTCTTTCATTTATCTTGAAGCGACGCCATATATTTGGTTTATGCTAAGAACTACCGAGACTTGCTTGGACGATTTGAAGTATAAATTTCTTTACTTGGTTATAAAGGTCACAATCTTTCGCTTATTTTGAAGCGACGCCGTATATTTGATTTATGCTAAGAACTGCCGAGGATTGCTTGGAGGGTTTGAAGTATAAATTTCTTTACTCTGTGGTAAAAGTTATGCGAGTTGAAATAAACAAAGCCAAATTCATTAATAAAAATGAATTGCAGGAAGTTGAACTGCTGCTTTAAGACTAGAACAAAAGTCTTAAGTCTCGACTCCAGACATGAGTTCACATCAAAATAAAGAGATTGCCATGCAACCTCCCTCCGGGCAACAGGCAAAGATTCCCCACAATCCCGAATGAGGTCTTGAACGATGTTCTGTTGTTGGTGTATCAACTCAATGTTTAGATTAATTGTGACTTCGGCAAGTTCGATTTGTCTTTTGGCTTCGGGTGTTGAGGACGGTGACAAACCGACATCCCTGGGAAGAGCGGCATGTTTTTGCTGGTCATCTCGTAGTTGGTTGAATCTTGCACCTAAGACAATCATTGAGTCCCTTTTCGTTGTAGCTTTGCGCCAATGTCCACCCTCGGCCACTTGGGAAGTAGCAATACTGAATTGATTATTCCTAAACCATTCGAGGTTGTGGGCAAAGGAAAGGGAAAAGTCCTTAAACGCGAGATGGAAAGCAAGACAAGGGATAATATTGGTTAATGAGTTTAAAAATTCAAGTAGAAATTTGACTTGATCGAGAGCATCTGGTTGTGATGCTATGTATGAGAGTCCTGGAGACAAGATGTCCACTAGTTTCCTCCAAAGGTCCAATTGGGAAGGAACCGCGGGTGAAGTTTGCTCACCATCAGGATCAAAGGAAGGTCCCAGCTGGTCGGTTGAAGTTATACGCCCTGATCACATCATGCTGAGTCGGTGTGAGTGACTTGAACCACGACTAGATGTCGGTTGCATTTGAGGTGGTGAATTACTTGCTAAGAAAGGGAAATATAAGAATATAGTAAGTAGAAGCCACGAAGAATAGGTAAAAGGTTAACATATACCTTGGTCAGACAGAAGGGGAGTAACCATTATTCTTTAAAACACCATGTCGGCGCAATCAGGAAATATGCCAAGCGGTCAGAACCCAACCAATGGGCAAAGGCTAAAGTATTCCCCGAATGGACGGCGTGGCTGAAGAGCATACATCAGTCAGCAAAGAACTCTTCAATTTCTCGTTGGCAGCAGAAAGCTTCGCGAGTGTGTGATTGCCGAATTTTCTGGGAAGGGGAAGTCAAGAGAAAAAATGCAAGGCATTGGGATGCCCTGCATTAGTCCAAATTGCCTTGCGCAATATTGGGGGTGGTATACTTCAAATCCGGGCCTAAAATGCTCCCAGTTTGGGAAATCAATGCAAAGGTCAGCCATATTGAGGATGTTGTCCCAAAAGCCATCATTGGTTGAGATGTCATTGTGACTAGGGTGAAAATAATTTGCAAATATTGGGCAAAAGTCACGATACACCATGACTGCGGTGAGCAGGTGCCGAAGGAAGTGATGGAATGCACTTATTTCTTCAAGTATTTCAAGCTTTCGGCGACAGAAAATAGCCAAACCGAATGGAGGAGGGGATCCTGCCCGAATGTTTTACCATCGAATTGGGATATTACTGATCGTTTCAAAAAGAGATGGGAAGTAAAGTTGAATCCAACCTTGAAGTATCCAGAGGGGACCTAGAAAGGGATCAGGATGCTCAACTAGTAAAGAGGTTTGGGAATCGATGAGACCATGGTACAAAGTGGCTAATACAGTTCGGCCAAGAGCGATGTTCATGCGGAAAGAAAGGCGGCAAAAGATTTGGCTGAATTCCAAAGAGATATGTAGGTACAAATGACAAAACACATATCGAGAAAGCATGTAAAGAAGAAAAGCAATGTGCTCCTCATCGGTGATCCCTCTTACAGTTTGAGCAAACCGATCAAGGAAACGATCGGGCTTAAGATCGTCAAGGTGCGAGGAGGAAAAAAAATGTGTGGACTTCTTCATCAGGGGGAAGCCCGACTGTTTCCTTGATCGGTTTGCTCAAACTGTAAGAGGGATCACCGATGAGGAGCACATCGCTTTTCATTAGGGGGAAGCCAATAAGAAAGTGAAGATCTAAGAGAGTCACCGACATAGTCCCGACAGGGAGGAAGAAACAATGTGTGGACAGTGACCAAAATGCACACAAACTTGCTATCGTGTTATAGTCAACATGATTTTGACGACAACAGAGCTCAAGTGCTTGGGAAATACTTGACCTTCGCCATGTTTGATCCTTAAAGGGCTCCAAACGTTGGTACCAGCAATAAAACCTTTCGTCAAAAATCGAAAAATGGGTGAGGCGTATGTCGTTAGAGGACCATTGACGATCTATCAACACACCCATTTGGATAGGAAGTTGTTCTCCCATTGCTTGAGGAAAACACTCATCGAACAAGGTGGAGGTGGAAGGGTTTTGAAATAGGGCCCTAAGACAACCTTGTCTAACTCTTCATCGAGATAGTCATTAACGCCAAGGAATAAAGCTCCTTTTCTTTGGTCAGGGGCGAGAGAAGTGAATCTCCCTGTGTAAACACTGGAGCGATATTGCCTTGAACCAGAGGAGCTAGTATGGGGCGCCATGAAAATGGTGATTACTAAAGGCAAAGGATGAAGTAGCAGAAAGCAATGATCGCTTTAAATAGAGATGAGAAGCACAATCGCTCAGGAGTAAATGGAGTAGTTACACTTCGTGTTTTAAATATTGCCATAGATTGGAAGTTTGAAAGACGTGATGTGATTTTTGTCGCTTAAAGAAGAGGGAGGCTCTAAACAAGCCCAAATTGGCGGGCATAGTATTGAGGGGAGTATATTTTCAGACCTGGTTTAAGCTTGCCTTTGGTAGAGAGACTAAGAGAAAGATCAGCAGGGGTTAACATAGAGAGCCAAGATCTTCTATTGATGTTAGAGAATTTGAATAATTCAGCGAATTCTGAACTTCGAAAAGGGAAAAGTTCATATGATGACAGTGATCTTTGGAAGAGTATACCAAAGAAATGCTTACAACTCGGACATCCTGAAGGATTTGGTAAGAGCTTAGACGTTAAGAGTTTGACTCCACGAGAATCAGCAAAGAAAGAGTCAACTTTGCCTCCGTGAGGAAGACGGATTGTCTCTTCAGAGAACAAAAATGGGAAATAAAGCTTTACCCAAACTTGAAGGACCCAGAAAGGGCCATAGAAGTTGTCGGTCGTGTTTTCCCGCATGGACAAAGAGGTAAAATTCAAGCATCTATAGAGAGCAGCCAGGGCAAGTTTTCCAAGTGTGAAACGTCTTCCCCGAGATATTTGATAAGCCAAATGACATAAGTCTTTGCACACTTGCAAAGCAGGGTGGAGAAGTAGGAATTTGGTGAGCCAAACTAAGAGAAATGCAGTATGTTCAGTTGGAGAGACTTCACCCGACGTTTTCATGTGCTGAGTAATAAAAGGTCCATAAGCGGAATCCTTGAAAGAGGATGCGAAAGGACATTCAAACAAATTGCTTTGACATGGGTCTTCGCCGAGAAGGCTAAGTCCAGTGATGGCAAACATATCTAAAAGGGTAACCGACATTGGACCCGATCAAAAGAAAGAATCAATTTGTGGATGGTGACCAGAAACTGGCGAAAGCCCCTAGCAAACTATGGTGAAGCCTCCAATCAAAACAACAAAATTCGAGCGCCTTATCAATTTCAGCATCGCGCCAAACTTGCGCTTTCGCAATCCCAATCCTATTGTACCATTGAAAGAAATTGGGATCAAAGGAGGGGAAGGACCTGAAGAGCGATGATGACAACCATATTGACCAGTTGAGATTGGCGTGTTGAAAAGGTAATTTCTTGTCTTTACATCGAGGAAAACAACCCCAAACAGACAAGGGAATGTTAGGCTTGATAAGGCAGGGACCCAACATCACTCGCGGGGGGTCCGATTTGTCAAAGGTGAACAGAGAGCTTGTAGCTAAGCCCTTGCCTTCACCATTAATCAAGGCTTCATGTCGAGAAATGTAATCATCTAGTGAAGGAGTTTGTTGGTCCATCGCAGCCATGGAAATGGTCTAGGATTTTTCAAGATTGAAGAATGCAGAAGAGGGTGTGCTCAAAGTAAAAATCATATCTTGAAATAGGTTTTCAGGGTTAAAAAAGGGTGTAAGATCCCAAAGGCGCTTCGAATTGTCGGGAGTCTGCAATGAAGAGGCCACAATAAACGAGGTACATCCCACACATAACGATGAAATCTATCGCGATGAGGCGGTAATAGAAGTCGTACAGATTTTCAAACGTGTCGATTCGACAGATGAAACTCAAAAGAATCAATTATATTAATTCTTTTGAAGGGGGCATACTTTGACACCAAAAACCGGCTTGGGCCTTGGTTGGTCATAGAGCTCGTAGGAAGTTACTAAGCCCATTAGCATATACACTTTGGTAGCCGAAACACGAAAAACCGACTCTCAGTTAAGAAGGAACGTCGGGCAGATAGAGCTCGATTCGAAGGAAACATCGATGACACGATTATGTCGGTACCTGACTCCGACGGTTATGTGGAGCAGCTAGGTATCTATTTAAATTGTCTTGAAGATAAGGAGAGCAGTTACTGAAGCAGAGCCGAAAGTTTAGGGATAATGCGCACATGAAGACACCGCTGAAGACGGTATTATTTTGTTCGCCTATAAATAGTCGGAGACAGCTCTTTGTAAAGGACTCAATCAAACAACTTATCTTTTGCTCTGTAATTTATCTTATCAAGCATTTACTTTTCCTGCACTTTACTCATCGCACCGTTTATCGCTCTTTTGTCATTTACTTACTTTCTGTCCGGAATAGCTACAATGGCCCGTTTAAAACAATAAATCCGAAAGCTCTACGCTTGTCGATGAAAGATCTTTCGTTGCGGATGTTTCCGGCGAAACAGCTACCAAACACAGGATAGGATAAAACCTTGTCCACTTGGTATACCGGAACATGCGCTCACCAGGCATGCAAAATGCAAATTTTTATGCATGAAACTGATACTTACACTATGCCTACTATGATATTTACCTGAGATATATCAGCACTTCATGTCGCGTAACAACATGTATTTAGTACGAGTTGTGAGTAAAATCACGAAAGAAATGGATCGAGTTTAGGCAAAACACTAAAACAGAGTTAGATTTGAATTTAGGTGCTTGAATTTTTATTTACCACAAAACCCTAAAGTTCTCGCCCTTGAATTTTTCATCTACTAAGATCGATCGTTCTTGCAGATGCTTGGCATTATGTATTTTCAAGCTGCATGCACCGTATTTAAACCGGGACAGTTCTCTAGAAGCTCTTATAAGCTGTGGTGATGAAGCAACATTTTTCTTCTTTTTTTGACAAGTAAGGTCTCTTTATTTCTCATCTGATAATTTCCTGGAATGAAAAAGTGTTAAGCATTTTTTAACTGCCCTAGAAAATTATGTTAGCGTGCCTCACGATGTGCGTGTCTAGAAGTCTAGTTAAACAAGAATGGAATCAGAAGGTAATCGATGGCAAAAACATAAAATAAGATCAGAAGCTAATCAGGCATTGAGATATGGTCAATGATTAAGTTGCCATGCAATTAAGGTCGTATTGAATGTTACTTTCGATCATTCGCACCATCGGTTAACCGATAATGACTTTATAAATTAACAAATGATTAGTTTAATCGCGGTACCTACCGACATTCTAATGACCACATCTTTATCAAGGACTCAGGCCAGACCAATTGGATGACCGGGTTCTGTTCAGATCAAAAAGTTCTTCCCACAATTTTTGACACACGAGGGAGAGAAATTCTCCATAAGAGGGTCAACTAAAGAAGAGTCAAACCACCCACCTACACGTATGACCATGAGCTCCATCCACATCTATTTTCTACGTGATCCCTGTCCATATCCATCAATTTACTAGTGTATTTCTCTCTCATTGGCGGTACGGAATGTTGTGTTATTTCATGCAAACATCTATCAAGTTTGACAAACTGTACACCTAATCGAAGAATTTAAGGGCGAAATGAACAAATAAATTGGAAACCCTAGAAAGATAACAAAAGGGAAAAAAAATAGAAAGCAAACATTGAGGATATCTTTTCAGCATTTCATGCTTTCCTTGAACCTTTCGTCATCTAGATCTATGAACTTGATGCGGAACAGCAGTGACAAGATAGGGACCTTAGTCCAACATGCCTTGATTAATAATTTGTGGAAACCTAACTTTTCTCAAACTTCATAAGAATAAAATAGGAAAAGAATGCAAATCTAAATTTGTTTTATTCTATAATTCCTGTCTCGTGCCGTTGACTCATAACTCAATTGCATGAGATTTGCAAATGTCAAATTCTGAAGATGTTTTTGGCACTGTTTTATTGGTCATAGTTAATTGATTAATTGAAAATCTTGTCTGAAAAATATGTGAAAAATATTTGTTTTTGTTTCCACTTTTTTGGGGACAAATAATGTTGCCATGAGTGAGTGCATCATTAGTTAATGAAGTATAGGAGGTGAAGAGCTGGCCTTGACTCGGATCAAGAAGATCTCTCACGATCTGATTCTTATACAACATCTAGTGGCATTCCCTGGTGAGTACTTATCTCATACAATCCAATTATAATATACCACTTGAGTGGAAGTCTGCAAATTAATCACATCACCGACGATTATTTCTCCGTTTCATTCGCGAAAAATGAGTTATTTGGAATAGGTAATACCATTTCGTAAATCCATTTCATGTAAAAGTTGTGGCCCGTCAACGGAAAGTTACAAAAATTCTTATTTTGCACTTGAAATAATTAATCAATGAAAAATACTTTCATTATTGACAATAATTTGTGTCTAAACACTTGCGTAGATGATGAAAATATTTCGTTCATTCGTTTTTGTAAGCGAAACAAACGATCGATTTTAGTGAAACATTTTCTTAATCATTCATTTTTTGCATAACAAACGAAGCCTAAATTTTAAAAAGTAAGGGGCAGTCAGCTTAAACGCGTCCTGAAGCGTTTAATAAGTTGATCAACAAGAGGAGTGACTCTCTTAGGACTTCCCTTGCAGTTCTCCTTTTGGTTGTTAGGTTCTTTCATAATAACGTCTCAATGCTAAATAATCTAATCCAAAAGCAATGACGTCATAATTAAGATGCTTTAGTTTATTTATTTTTTTGTGGCTAATGACTTTCTAATTCTATTGATAATTAATAGACTTGGCCGCAAAATTTGAAACAAATGGAAAGAGAAGTTTCCTAATAGAGTCAGCTGGTGAAGAGTCGGAATGCCGCCCTAGGATAGCACCATCACGATGATGTCACCTTTTCTAATTTTATGTGATAGAATGGTAAATCTATGTTTAAGTGAAATTAATTGCATATCGCCAATAGGCATGCGGCCCTACTAGTAAAGGGATTGGGGGATGTAAACGCTAGTATCATAAGTGCGGGGTTCGACTCCCTCGCTTTGCAAAGAGGCAGAGCCAAAGTTAGAGAGAAGAGAGTTAAAAATAGGACAGACCAAAAAAAAAAAAAAATTTAACTGCACATCCAACTTTGTTGAAGAAATAAAAGCCACATTCAGAATCCATGTGTTTTGTAAAAATGAATGATTTAGAAAATATTTTTTCAAAACATGATCATTTGTATCGCTTATAAAAATGAATGATTGAAAAATAATTTTATCGTCCATGAAAAAAAATGCCTAGACATAAATGGTTGTTGATAATGAAAATATTTTTCATTGATTAATCATTTCAAGCGATACAAGCGATTATTTTTTTTAAAATTAAATTATTTATTTTTCGCGAAACAAACGAGGCTTCGCTTTCGATTTTTCGCCCTCTCCATCTAGCACGTGTACTAATTGCATAATGATAGAGATGAAAAGATTACAGTTGGTGGCTTAGTTGACCCAAAGAGTTACTGGTTATACAGCCTTGGATTCAATTTACCTAAAGTGGGCTTCCTTATCTTCCGGGGTATTGTCCATAGCACACTAAACGAAAATGACATAAAGATCATGATTGGCTAATTCAATCCATTACCCTCTCTGATCTAACTGAGAATCAACCCAAAAGTTTGTTTTCCAGAAATTCAAACCGGCCCATCATCTACTCTGTAGTCTGTCCTGCCGTATAGGCACGGAGATGAGTTCAGAGCGAGGGCGGGACAGTTCTTTTTCTTACAGGTAAGGAAAGAACAGATAAGGATGGACAAACGTCGGGAACGCTTCCTGAAAGTTGGTATAGGAACGCGTTACGAGAAGTTCGAATCGAGTCGTCTTCGCGGAATTCGTCCCGCTCTTGAGGACCAAACATTTTGCCTTTTGTGAGAGACAAGCAATCACAGTAATAACTGAGCTTACCTTGCTTGGTGGTCAGGATGAATTGATTCTAAATGGTAATCATTCAGACTTGATTCAGACTCCAGTTTAAGTGCCCCATGAGATTCAACAGCATCGAATATGAGGATGATGACCAAGAGAGGGACATCCGGCGGTTCGAGTCTGCTTATCTTCCCACATCCAGTACACATTTTTCTTTTGAAGTGACATATTCAGGGAGAGAACTCTCCATCAACCAGCAATGACCCCATTTGACAGAGTCACATCACTGCACTTTCAAAGAAAACAGGCCTGCTTTTAAGGGGAACTACTCTTAGTTCTGTAAGTCACTGGCGTTGTTATTGAACTTTCATATGGAATTGTCCAAGTGCACAGAAGAGAGAGAGATGGTGAAAGTACTAAAGCTTCCTGATTTCCCAAACTGAACAAGAGAATCCATTAGGAAACAATTAAAAAGAAACATTGGATAAGAAAAGAAATTTCCAGCAAACTACAAAGCACACAGATCATTTGTTAACGCCTACAAATATCACAGCCGACCAATCTTCAGGACACAATAAACTAGTTATTCAACAGGAGCATTAATGAGAAGCCCCGGTTGCACAAAGTTGCAAAGAGACAAGCACTTGAAACAATGACCCAGTTTTATTCACTCTTCCCTCTACAACCTCAGTGGAATTGTTGCTGAAGAAGAGGCGGTGGGCGTTGAAATCCCTGTCCATCTCCTCTTCAGGCCTTCTCCATGCACGCTTCCACAAGATCACTTGGCTTCCTAATGGCACCTCCCACCTACCTGCTACCTCCGATGTTAACTTTCTCATCTGATTAAGCCCCAAGCTCTTTAATGCAACCGCCCTCAACCCTGGGAGGTCCTGAATGCCTCCTAGGGCCAGCAGGGGAAGAAGGGAACGACAGACGCTTCTTTGCAGACCCCACCGATCCCTTCTCCGGAGTCCCGCTCTTGTCTAGCCCTAACGGGCTCGGCAACCGGGATTTAGCCTTTGCAGACTTCGTGGGGGCCATGTAACTCGGGACCGACAGAGTGCTGGCAAGGCTTTCGTCATCCCTCACGGACGACCCGGCAATGCTGTGCCTCCTGTACTGCTCGGACTGCACGCTGAACATGCTTCTCGAGTCGTCATCCCCAGCAGGTCTGCCCCAACCGCTGCCCCGTGGGCTGGCAGGTTTCATTTTGCTGGTGACTGATGATACTGATGGGGCTTTTGAAGGAGGAGTAGACGGAGAATGACGAGATGGGGCTCGGCTGGGCCAATGGGCCACAGGGGAAGGCTTATTGTCGTTGTCAAGGTTGCGTCGGGAATAAGCTCGGCTGATTTCTCCGAGGGACATGGCGTGGCTTGTTGTGCTTCTCACAGAACCTTGATCGTTGTACTCTACAGTGCTTCGAGTCTCCCATGGCCTGGCTGCCATCCACCGCTCTAACCAACTCCAACCCCAGTGAGGGTTGTGCGGGTCCATGAAGGTCGGGTTAGCAGACTTGGAATTGTTCTTCCATGTTTGCTGTGAGAAAAAAGATAATTAAAGTATGAGTTTTGTACATTTTAAGGCTGAATCAACATTAATCTAGAATTATGGAAAATCTAAAAATAGTCATCTGTTCAAAATGTTGTGGTACTTGAAGCAATTGAACAACATCAAAGAATAAATTGGTTCATACTGACATTGCTGTCACTTTGCAGAACAAGCATAGAATGAGATACACAGCAGACTCTCCAAGAAAAATAGTAAGGGCATGATCTTAGCACCTGAAAATGTTGGTACTCCATGACAAGCAACACAATATGTTTCCAGATTTCATGCAAAAGGAAGAATCTAAAGAGACAATTCCTTAAACATGAGACTGATAGAACTAAGACGACCACAAGTTTCTGATCAACGATAAATTCCTCATAATCATCAAAACTTTTTTCTTAGTAATCTCGGGGGACATTCTAAATAGGACAACCTATGACGTGCCTACTAGCCAAAACAAGACAACATAAAAAAGATCATGTTTGTCTCTCCACGTGTCGAACCATATGATACCAGTTTTAAGGCATGGCAACAACTTCTGATCTAAATAACAGACGAGCCTTCCAAACAGACAACCAAGCACATTACATTATCAGCAGGGATGGCCAATGGGGCAATCCACCATAATTATGTGCTGAAACGGACAAGTCAGTGGTTTAAAAAAGCCGAAAACACAAGAAGAAAGCATCACCTTAATCAAGTGTAATTTTTTAAACTGGATTGTCATGCTCTTAACAGGATCTTATTAATGAGGTGAAGGGACAGATGGACACATCACCATCTCGGGGTAAAATTCCAGCACTCCCTAATAAGATGTCCGAATTCTTGCGCTCAAGCATCCACAATACATGCAGTGAGGTATTGGCAGTACCTGATGGGAGAACGCATAAGCCAATGCCCTCTCTCTTCTCATGGCAGCTTCCTGCTTGCTCAGTAAGTTTGCTTCAATTTGCTCCTTCGATTGCACGCTAGCATTCCATTCATCTCCCAACTGTTACAAGGAGTTTGATATTTAAGTCAAAACAGGGCAAGGGAAAAGAACAAACAATTATGAAGAGCTGAACCAAGGAATAGATGCAAAAGGACTCCAGAGATACAACATGCATTCAATTTACTAGTGGCATTAAAAAATTTGACGGAACACTAATCAGGTGATGAGAAGGATTTACTTAATTAAGAAAGGAATGGATTGGCCGAATAAAATTCTGAAAAAGGAATGCCACGATAAAACATCTCATGCACTGGAGGCTGGAATAAATTGGAAAACAGGAGAAAAAATATGCAAACATAAATTAGCATGGGCGTGCAAGCACTGACATTAGATCAAAACTATTTAGCATTGCCAAATTTCTAAAGGCACTTACTCTCAATTTCTCAAGATCTTTCTCACATTTCTGTTGAATTTGCCGCTGTAGGGCCTGATTCTCTTCCGACATCCTAATCCTTCTCGCACGAATCTGAGACTGAACCCGGGCAAGAGTCTGCATGCACCGCAATGTTGTGGTTGCTTGTCTCTTGACGGATTGCCCTTGTACTAGTGTCTTCAACCTAACAAGTCCCCGTAAAGCTCGCAATGCCCTCCTCGCCTGAAAGTACAAGGAAAAGATTTTCACATGATCTGCTAGATGCTAGTTTATAGAAGCTGACAAGACAGCATATGCCCATAGACTTCCTAAGAAACTGTTGTACGTGGAGACCCTTCAAGGCCGTTGTGCAAATGGATTTCACATTTTTCTACTCCGTGAAGAAGCTGACTAACCAATGCAGATAACTTATTTTGAAGGATCTTTTTCTTTTTTTGAGGCAGACAAGAGAACAAATCAGCAACAAGCTCATCCTGTGGTAAAAAAAAAGGCAAGAAGTTCATCCCCTTAGCCTGTTACAGAGAATCCCGTTTCTATATGATGACTTACCAAGTATCCTCGGAATGCAGTTTGAATCTTGATAGCTGCAATTTCGTCTTTCGATTTTCCCAAGTAACGTGAAGTAGTCGTGAGGCGAACCACCTCAGCAGCAGCCTGAGCAGCAGCAACCGCTGCCTCTGCCGCAGCAGCGGTCGCAAGGGCCACTGAGTAGGCATGCTTGCTCTGCTCATCTTCAACTGGCTTCGGCTTCACATCCTCCACTGGCGGTGGCAGTGGCGGCGGCGGCGGCGCAGGGACAGCCAATACAGTTTCCTCAGCGGAAGAAACCGGATCCAGAGTGCTGCTTTTGCCAAACCATTTTTTCTTCGATTTTCGAGATTTCTGAAAAATAGGGAGAGAACCAATTCATGTGACCAAAACATTGTGCAAAAGCATAGCAAATTTGAGTTCAAACACAAATTATGAACCTGATCTTTCTTCTCTTTGGAATCAGGACTCAATGCTTTCTTCACTGCAGAGAACCAATTCCCTTTCCTCCCCATTTCCTTCTATTCAAACCTATACGAAAAACCTTCCATAAGTAACGCATACAATCACAAACACATTAAGACAACTAACAGAAGCAAGCATTTCTATCTATGGCAAAGAATTTGAAGGCAGATCTCTGATAAAACTACAAAACTTCCGACTCGTCATTACGCAAATACTGCCTTTTCAGGATTAAAAGGAAAGGCAGTAACTTTCTCGAAATTAGTCACCATTTCCAGCCAATGCTCGAAACCCAGATGTCGAAATTGGGGGATTTTTCAAAGAGAGCACAAAAATCCAGAGAAACGAACCCGGGCCCAGAAGAACTTTCAGAGTCGCCAATTAAAGTACGCCTTCGAGATTCACAACTCCAGAAGGGACAACATTAACAAAACACAAAATCCCAAATCCAAGAAACGAACGAAAAAAGAAAAATCACGGGATAAGGAAGGATTGACTCTGCACATGTGCCAAATGGGAGAGAACGGGAATGAAAACTTCTTTTACCTCAAAGCATGGGAAGAATTCTTCAGATCTCAGCAAAAAGAGAGAAACGCCCGTCTTAAGAAAACCGCGCGAAGAAGAAGAACGAATGCAATGAGCGGACTCCTTCAAATTGGAGCGAGGGAGAGAAAGAGAGAGAGAGACCAGATCTTGCCGGAAGAAACCTTCAAGCGAAATGAACGAAAAAAAACTGAAATGGAACAGCAACAACAGCAGTTTAATGCTCTCTCTCTCTCTCTCTCTCTCTCTCTCCCTCCATGTGGGGTCCACTCATTCCTTGAGAGAGAGAGAGGAAGTGGATTAGCCCAAAAAGTGGGGCCCCGACCCGGTCAGCAAACAAAAGCCCCCGTCAACAAATGACAGACCAAATCGCGCTGTCTCTGTGTTTCTCCTCTTTCCTCCTCGTCCTCTCTAAAATAGAAATTACAGTTTGTCGGCAGTTATGACAAGCATATTCATTAAAGGGACCACGAGTTAAGAGAAACAAAAAAATTGAATTTTGACCCACTTTTAACTTCCAATTACAGGTGCTTTTATCATGAGGGATAATTTAAAAGCAAATAAAGAAACCGTCTGGGTCATTGATTGAGATTCGCTAAATGTAAATTAAGCTTTTAATTTTTTTCTCATATTGTCTAAATTGCTTTCATGTGTTCTAATTTATAGCTTTCCAGCTTTTAGAATGAATCATTATGGCTAGGTATAGTCTTAGGTGATGACGCACAACTTTGGCATGTCCACATAAGCAGATGAATGGAATTAATTGGCATGTTATATCCATAGCGAACGGAAAAGGTAAGTTGAAGAACGTGTGTTCATCGGATTCTGAGATAAACACACTTTCGTATGGAAGTTACAAGAGAAAACACCAAAAACATTTTGCGATTCGAGTCTATCCTTATTTCGGAAAAGGATATGGTAGAGTTGATATTGTCAGGGAAAATCCCTTACGATGTTTTGAAGATGATAAAATAATCAAAAGCTACTAATGTGTTTAATTGGTTGAGTAGAACTAGGCAGAACATACACAAGCTATTATGCAGACGGTGTCTTGACAGAATGTCTGAAGGTGTTGACACTAAATAATAATGAGTTACCGAAGTGGTTTTAGTATCACCATTTCCCGAAAATCGGTAAATCGGGAACAGTAAGAAGTTCGGTAAGTTATCTGAAACATACCGAAATGTCCAGAAGTCTAAACCCGATATTCGGGAAGTAAGAGAATAGAGTCATTAATTTTAGGAATTCGGTAAGATTCTGGACATACCGAAACTGTAAGGAGTCAGCAGCAAAAAGAGTGCGAAGTCGAAAGAAATCGCAGGGCGGCCGAACTAGCCATGTCAACAAGAAGTTACGAGCAAGAAATCCGGATAATGGGTGCGAACAGTTCACGGCAGTTATTGGAGAAGATTCAAATTTGAAGCCATATTGACAGTTGAAGATCAAGTTTTGGCGGATAAAACGTGGGCAAATGAGAAGTTATTAAAGGCGCCAAGATTCAAAGTTTAAAAGCAAGAAAATAACCGATGGACGGTTATGGAAAGCTGAAGAACAACAAATATTCGAAAGAGAAGAGAAGGACACAGATCAACACACATCCAAAAGAACTCAAGTTTTCTGCACTTTAACTTCCTTGTATTCTCCTTTCTAGCATTTAGAGTTTCTGCAATTCTAGTTCATCTTCAAGCTTTCTACTGCTTTTGTAGGAGTATTGTAACGTAGTCTGAACCTCTGTTGATCTCAAATCCATATTCGATCCACTGATTTCCTATCCATTTCACTTCCATTTGTGTTACTCCGTGTTCTCACTAAAATTTCCTTTCGAGAGTTGAGCCACAGAACCCTCTTAATAAAAATTGAAGACTGAATTTCGGTGAAAGATATTCCTTGTTGCAAAAAACGAGCGAACAGAAGGTAAAGGCTATCCTTGAGTTCGCGGCTAAACGAAGACGGGAAGGGATAGCTTAGGGGGGCAAAAAGATCGAGTCAATTTTTTCGCTCATCACGGAAAGCTGGAAAGGCTGATAGAGACCGTTTCCTAGTCAGAAAATTGGGAACTACGATCACGAGGTTGTTGACACCTAATTTTGTCGGTCCCTGCTAAATTTAATTTATTTTTTCCTTAAGGCTTAAAATGTGAGAATGGTTAAATTGGATTTGCCTATTTCTCATTTTTTATTTGCCAATTTGGAAATTATAAATTATATTTAGTCTTTATATAAAAAGAAAAAGACAAATTTCGAATCGGATTAGGTTGGGTAGGCCCGAATCCGAGTGGGCCGCTCGGCCCACTTCTTTTTTTCTCCTTGTGCGAGCGGGCCTACGTTACGCAAGCCCAGCTCCTTCTCTTGCGTGGCCCGGGCCGGAACCAAGCCCACGTGCGCGCAAGAAGAATTCGGGCGCACGTGAGCCCGGGCCCCTCCCTCTCTCTCTCTCTCTCTCTCTCTCTCTCTCTCTCTCTCTCTCTCTCTCTCTCTCTCTCTCTCGTGGATACTTGAGTGCATGGGGGCCGCAACGCCTTTGCAGGCTGTCTGACGCCTCCCAACCCCCCATTTTTAGACGGCCACGAAGCCTGCAATGTCCCCTCTGTCCTTGGCTATATAAGGACGCCTGAAGCTACACAAATCGAGGGATCGGATCATCAAAAAAGGGGTGAATAGTAAGGGGAGAGCCGAGAGTTGTAGGGGTAAATCGGGGAAGAAGGAGGTCGCGCTGCCATTCAATCATCCAGGCCGAGCCTGAGCAGCCCTCGGACCACCTTTAGTTCGCCGCAAACCATCGTGAGAGCTCCCGAACCAGGTTGGTATTCCTCCTGCCCCTGAGTGCTCTATTTTTAGCCCAAGAGCTCGTCGGGCCAAGGCCTATCTATTTCTTGGTCCGGCGAGCTATGTTACTGCTTCTGGAAATACATAGCTCCCTGTATAAGCTGTGGTAGTTGGATTGATGCTTGGGTTTGCTGGACTGAGGATGATCATTAGCTTTTTTTCCCCTCCCCACCCGATCGCCGAGCTCTTGCGATAGTGTCGAGTTTGGTCTTGCTTCTTTTGGCCTCTCGTTTGTGTCCATGGAAGTACTAGGATCAGATGCGTTTCGTTTGGTCTGAGCTCCGCCGGAAATTGACCCCAATTTGGTCAATATCGACGAGAGGTCGACTGAACATTAGGCACGCGTACCATCACCACTTCGTCGCCTCTATCAGACCGTTGTAGGGGTTGCCTGCCTGAATTCGTGGCCGCCCAGTGGTCGCGAGGACCTTCCGCCCCTGACCCATGGGTTGGCCAAGGCTAGCGGTTACCGGAGCACCGTTAGCGGAGCCAAACAGACTCCAGTAGTCTTCGCACGCACAGGGAAGTTTAAACTGGGACTGGTTGGGCCGGGTTCACAAATAGTGAACCGGTCATTTTAGCAGGAATTAGCACCGGGCACCCTCTCGACCTTTGGCGATTTCGTCATGCCGGATGAGAGGTCGCCAGCGTCAATTGACGCCTACCCGAGAACCGTGAAGAGGTCTCGCCCCAGGCCCATGGGTCAGTGGGACCGATTGATCGCCGACAGCGTGCCAATTGGACCAAATAGGTCCCTGCAGATTGCGCCGCCAGTTATCACGCCTTTGGTGACTTCCCCACACCGGAGAAAAGGTCGCCGATACTAATTGGAGTCATTCCAAGGTGCGCAAGGTTGAGTTCTCTAGGGCCTATTCATCAATTAGACCAATCGGCCGCCGAAAGCACGCCGATTGAGCCGTTCTAATCACGGCAAGGTCGCGCTTAGGAGGGGGGCCACGCAATGTCGTTTCCAGGAGGGAGGGACCGAGAGGAAACGCTATCGTTTCCTGCTTCGCCCGCGAGAACAGTGAACGGCGTCGTTTGGGCTAGAAAGCCACAACTCCGTTTCGACCTCATGAGCGAAACGGCCAAACTGCACCGTTCCCCCCCCCCCCCACTAACGACGCCGTTTTGGGTTCTGCACAGTGAACCCGAAACGGCGCCGTTTCTCTTTTTCATAATAAAAAATCTAAAATTATTTTAAAAATTCAGAAAAAATTCTAAAAATCCCAAAAAATTTAGAAAATTCCAGAAAATTAGAAAAATGGTTTTCATGACTTTTTTTACCCTCATGTGAATTTTCAAGCCCCGGATTGGGGTTGATTAAAGACTGATGTCCGATCCAGTCTTATAGTGATATGTTCCGACCTTCAAGTCAAAATTGTTTGTTTGAATATGGCCATTCTTGTGACGCACCTTACCGTTACATTACGGTTTCGATTAATTAGCACAAGCGGAAGAAAGATTCATATTGTGTCCATAGTAAATATAATAACTCCATTTCCATATAAACTTATGGACATAAACAAGTTCATAATCAAACCATGGGCGAAACATATAATACTATCCAAGGCATCTAGGGAAAAGATCTAACTAACTTAGAGGAGTACACAAAAAGGATCCTACTGATCCTATGAGGCGGTCTCAACAAAATTTGTCCAATGCATATGGACACTATACCGCTTACGCCCAAACATAAACACATACGTACATATACATCTACTATCTAGGCCTCTACCACCTCCCCTGGACTGCCCTCTGGCCTGTCGTCACCGTCTTCGCTGTTGCCGCCGTCGTCTATGATCAGAGGTCCTAACACACGATCACCTTGCCTAAAATACCAGGCAAAGAATCTAAAAGTAACAACAGGCAAACGACCAGTGTTAACAAATAGGACGATCGTATACTTAACAAAAACAGTCAACGAATCAAGGAAAACAACATCCTCATGCCAAGACCTAATATGAAATGTCACTCCATAGAAGTGGTTATGTGGTACATCCATGACTAATGATTTGAAATATTAGCAACAAGAATGAGCAATAACCCAGCAAATAAAACATCTAAACATTATAACATACGATTCAATTGCTACCCGACAACAATTTATCTAAGACATGCTTTTCTAATGGATCGCGCCAAATAAGACACAATTTAATGGCTAACAAAATGTTCTTTCAAGTCTGACGAGGAAAAAGCTTTTATTATTATTATTACAACAATGACTTTCAAGGATCGAACCCCAATCGTCTACGGACATTTTCATTCCCCATACCACCACGCCGAGACGCTGGCGGTGTCAGATAACGTTCTTTCTTTTTATCTATTTAACATGGCACGTAATTTTATATTCGTTTAATCGCATCCAGAAAGACCACGACATACCAATCAAACATTCACATAAATGAAAGTCGCATCGCATGAAGTATGCTATGCACTCACGAATATGTAGATAATTTATCTTTAAGCCTTATTTCAGTTCACATTCCACAATCCACTTGCCAAGACCCACGGATTCCTTCTCCACATCCGCATAATGGCACAACCAAGATTTTCACACTTGGGCATCTCAACTCCTGATGCTTCCCTAATCACACAGCATGGGCTTCCATTATACACGAAGGGACGTCCCAAATACCTGGGGCTCCATTGGCACACTAGCCGAAAGGAAATTTTCAAGTCTTTACTCCGTGATCATGCACACATGTTATTATGTGATATGCAATATGAACTATCCACACATAATTCAATGAGTCAACCACTACTCAGCAAGTATAGGTGCACATTTTCATGAAAAATCCATCATCGTAGCAAACATCGATTCAATGCAGCACAAGGTACATTATCGGGCAGATTTGGACTTAATCATATTGCATTGATTAAAATTACCAAATAAATTTTGAAAATCAGGAAAATCAATAGAATAGTATTTCAATGTATGCTGAGCAACTTTCATGTGTAAATTTTTCTCATTTGGGCTATGAAAATGGGATTTTTCCTTAAAATATGAAAGCCACTCATAAACAGTCAATATTGCACACTGATCGAAATTTTCACTATTCACCAAGTAAAACAATCACAAAAATTTAATATGTTGTACATAAGACCCATATATATGACTTTCATAACATGCATGAAGTCCAGACCAGTATGTATAAATCACAGTAAATCGATCAAGTTACAACACAAATCAGTCTCAGCCACAGAACAGAGTTGGTCAAAGGATCGGACGTTTCACCAACTTGAAGAACTCCAAAAATTCTCAAAGTAATATATGTTATAGATTAAGATGTTACCTTCAACTTTTATGCTTTTTTATTAGTTAATATAAGCTCACAGAAAATGGTACAAAAATAACAAGCACGGAAGATCTGTTCAAACTCAGATACAGTACACAAAAAATCGTGGACATGCAAGGCCTTTTGGTCAACCAAATGAACCCCCAAAATTTTAAAATTAATATATGTTATATTTTAGGATGTTAACATAAAATTTCATGTTTTAAATTTAGTCATTTGGAGCTCACAAAAGATGGTCTAAAAATAGAAAGGATAGGAGGTCAGATTAAACTCAGATTTAAGACATCTTCAAAAATCCACGTGCATGGCTATTTCTCACACTTCTACACTACAATCTATCACGTGCAGAACCATTGACATAACATTACCTCAAATAAGTCATGATTTAGCAATATTAAACCTTATGAAAGTAATGAAGAGATGTGATACTTGCCTTAGAACCAAAACTAACTCAATCCCCTTGCAAGAACAACCCAAATCTGTTGCAACTTCTTGAAAGCTAGATGATAGTGTGTGTGAATTTTTGAAAAATCAGAATGAGGGGGAGGGGGTGTTCGGCCATGGGGTTAAAGGGAGGAGGGAAATGCTTGAGTGTAAGCCTTAATTTGTCATAAAATTCCATTGGGTACCATGGGTGGTGTGAATAGTATTTTTGGGGTAAATTATGAAGTTACTTGAGTACATTTTTTGGCACAATTCTCAAGAAATTTTCGGCCATATATGGGGGTGAAATGTCTATTTTACACTCATTAACTTAATTATACACATTATGCACATTAACCTTAGATTAGACTATAGTTTTCCCTATGATAAATTAGTATTTTCAGTTAGCATATAAAATTAGCATCATAATCACGTAATTATTCATGTGACATATTCTAATCACTAACAAGTTTATTTAATTCAAATACGATTAAACCATGCTTTTGAAATTTCTCTTTAGAGGTCAAATTTACACTATAGTCCCTTAATTAACCTCTTAATAGCTAATATCTAATTTACTATCGCGATCACTCGTAGTCGATCAAGAAACGTCCCGGTAGTCATATTTGTACTATGATTATTTCTCCCTCGAGAAATTAAGCTCGCATTACCGACCCTCAATAATTACATGACATTAGTAATTTGATTATAATATCGTTATCGCCTTTAATTAATTAGGCAAAAATTCAGGATGTCACAATTATTGAATTGGTTTGCATTGCATTCATTCTAATCTTTATTTGGTGTATTTATCTGATTGAGCGTTTATTACAGCATTGTCTTTTGATCAATTGCCTGTTAAACTGCTTTCCTAGGGGCTAGGTAAAGGGTTAAATGGGTAGTTGCACGAAATGACAGAAAAACATTATGCATGATCATCTAGCACTGGTTAGATACCTGGTAAGTTTAAAATGATATACAGAATGTGTGATCACCTTAGGGAATATCAATTGGTTAGGTACCAAAAGGGCGCTAATTATTCAGTTAGCGTAAACAAGTTCACGAACCTAGAAGCTCTGGTTGCATAAGAACCGAGACGACACTCCCATGTCTCGATTAGTTTCTAGCCAACCCCAATAGGCTAGTGGTGACTCCTAGTGATCTTTTCGGTTGCTAATCACGAAAATGAAATCCAACGTCACGCGAGGTAAGACTTGGGAGAATCCGCGCCATTGACCGATAGCAAGACCTCTAAACCCATCAAAACCTTGGGAAAGGTAAAAGCAGGTCGCGACAGAGATTGAGAGAATTCAAGGGATTCGAGCAATCCAGAGGGGATGGTGAACAAGGCATTAGGCGTAGAGGTGTCTATAAGCTGGATATACCTGAGTAGAAGGCGAGCAAGTCTAGAACAAAAAGTTTGGTAATGTTTGGAATGACCTAGGATAGGTGAACAACGAGGTAAAGCCGCGATTGTCAATGTGCTTGGAGGGACCAGAAGATGGAAGGTCAAGTGAAGTTTTGGATATTGCATCCGAAGTTATATCTAAAGTTTTGGATATTGCATTTGAAGTTTGTATGTGCTCAGACTCTATGAGAAATCTACTCAGACGTTGACATATGACGAGCCCATATGCTAACAAGCTCAGACTCTGAGGAGAGTCTCAGAAGTAACATTCAGATTCAGATGCAAATCATTTTTACAATGGCTAGTCATCTGGATTGGATTTCTTTCTTATGATAGACAAGTTGTCTTCCATAAATGAAAAACTCTACTTATGAAAAACCTAGATTCAGATTGTATGGGCGGCTGAATCCATGGAGATTCTGATTTTATCTCTCAACGGCTACTCAATCTTCTATATACAATCTTGTCCAACGAGTTGATTTGAGAGTGATCCTCTAAAGATTGTCCAATGGGTAGATTGAAAATGGAGGAGTATAAAAGGAGTCCAAAGTGCCGAAGAGCAAAGAGAGATAAAGAGTCAACAATTTCAAAGTTCAAAGAGAGCTTCAATTCTATATATTTATCTCCCGTGAGCGTTCAATTGTAAATCTTTGAGAGATGTTGGCCGTATTTAGTGTTGTCTCTAGCAATAATACCTAGATGGGGGTGAATAGGTGATTTTGAACAATTCTAAAATTTAATGCGGAATTAGAACAGATTTAAAACACACGCACAATAAGTTCAAAGGAAAGACGTGCAGAACATTGTAAAGATGGTATAGAGTAAGAGAGAAAATTGCACGCCAAGTTTATATAGGTTCGGCTTTAGCAAGCCTACGTCCACTCTCCCATGATGACAGTCGATTGGCTAGATTTCACTATATGAATCGTTGAAAGGTTACAAAAGATGACACACTTTATCACTCTTACAAAAACCACTCAAAGATAAGATTTTGATCACTCGAGAACAAGAGAATGTGAATCTGAACAACTCAGCACTTTGGAATTGTAAGTTCTTGAACTCACTCAGCAATAGTCATCATTGATCTCCTTTTATACTCCTTCGATCGCGAACTAGCCGTTACCAAGGTCCTTCAAAGGATCGCTCCTCAATCGCTGATTGGACACCAACAATTCTGATTGAATGAGACTGTATATGGGAAGATTTAGTAGCCGTTAGAGTAGAGTCTAAACCCCTCAGATTCAGTCGCCCATACAACCAAATCCTTAGTTTTCAAAAGTAGAATTTATCCAAATCTCTAAGATATCTTGTTCATGAAAGGTAATATCCAATCGAGGATATTCTCCTGATTTGATTGGAAAATAATCCTGTCAATCAAATCTTACAGACTTCCATAAATAACGCAGCCAAACTAGAAACCTGTCAAACATAGGTTTTCAGAATCTAGTCGAAAGATACTGTAGAATCTGAACGTAATTCAGAAGCAGTCGTCAGAAGTATAAAGAGACTCTCTGAATCTGAACGGATTAGAGCAATGACTCCGAGCTTCAGTAAAGTTCTTGCTAACGTATCACATAAGTCTCGAGATTTAGTCTTCAGATGCAACACCTTCCTCCATCTGAATACAAGACTGCAACTTTCTCAGAAGCACATACGTGACAACTACATCTTGAGTTTGTACGCCAGACTTGGAACAATATAAGCTTCTATTCACATGTTCATTCCTGCAATAAAAATTTATTTGCATTAACCAAATTCTTTCAAAAAAGGATAGTTTTGTCAGAATTAAAATATTCAGAAAGAATGTTTTCTCAACAATCTCCCCCTTTTTTATGATGACAAAACTTCCTCAATAAAATTAGATTATGAAAAGAATTTGTATAAATATTAAGCTCAGAAAAAATTTCACAAAAATATAAACATATATGTCATGTGAATCTTTTCAAAAAGATGTGCATCTGAAAGATATGTCAGTATGACATATGCACTTAAAGAGTGGAAGAATATCACTGTATGTCGTTAGTAGCGTGATATTTCAGTTTGGTACAAATATTTTCTTCCACGATATAAATAACTTGCGTTGCGTTCGCATGTGTAATCCTGTAACCCTGCAATTAAAATGATGAGGTATTTTCTCCCCCTTTTTATCATCAGCAAGAAGAATAAAATGATAGCAATTCACACAAATATTATTTAATCAGCAACGCTATCATGCATAATAAGGCCGTAACAGAATAAGTCCACAAAAACATCCGACATAGACAAAAGTAAGTCAAACACGAGCTATTTTGAAAAACAGTTTCAAATAGACGGAGGATGAGTTGGTTTTGTTGAGGATGAGGGAACATCAACTTGCTCTTGGTCGCCCTCCTGAGCATTTCCTTCAGGCCTGCTTTGATTTGCTCCGCTTGATCCAGCAACAAGAGTGGCGAAGTCTTTAAGGGTTTTCATCTCTGGGAACTCTTTAGAGATTCTCTCATCTCTAATAATGTATAGGTGTCCAGATTTTCCATTTCTGAGCAGAAGAGGCGACAGTACATATCAAGCATTTCCTGGAATGTGCTCAGCTTCCTCTTAATCGGCTTTTCCATCGTATCCAGCCTCTGTAGCATCTCAACTTGAAGTTTTTCAACATCCTTCTGAACTAGACTCTGCGAAGACTTCATATCCAGTAACTCTCTGATAAAAGCATTCAAAGTCTCTTCTGCTGTCAATTTCCTGGCAAGAGTCTTTGGTCTTTCCTCTTCCACCATCTGAGCCTTTCCCTTTGAAGTTGAATCCAAGATACGCTGCAGATTAATTTCCCCTTGAGTTTGAGTAGGGGTGGCATCTAAAATATTTTTGGCAATCTCAGCGGCATCAAATTCAGTTTCAGTGGGTAGCTCTTCTGGGATTTGTACACCAACAACAATGATAGATTCTTTTTCAATAGGTCGCTCCACCTGTACATTAGATTCTTCTCCACTAGGTTCCTCCCTTTGATTAACAGCCTGCTCCTTCTGAATAACTTCAATCTGAATGTTATCAGGCAAAATAGCATCTATCATTCTTTCCTTAGGTTGTTCTTGCGTAGCAGCAGATTCATTATGTTTTGTACCAGAGTACAGGTATCAACATTCTGTGGTTGCTCCCCCTGAATCTGTGCTGGCTTAACAGGAGTATCTGCTGTGGCTTCTTCACCTATGACAAGGAATTCATCTACCTTGTTAACATCCATATCCTCGGACTTTGAGGATCCTCTCTTCTTTTCACGAGTAACAAGTACATCGAGTGTTGCTCTATCGTCTAACTCTTCTTCCCAGACTTCAACATATTGATCATGAGCCATTTTTGTTTCTTTTTCTACCCTCTCCACATATGTTTCTTCTGCTTCCTCTCCTCTCACATGAGTCTTAGGGAGGTCTTCTTCTTTGTCCATAAGATCCTCCTACTCATGTATCTTTCCAGCATCCTCACCTTCTTCTTTTTTACCATCATCATGGTCAACCTCATCTGATTTGACACTTGGAGTGTCTTCATCTGAAGCAGTGGGAGTTCTTTCCTCATCTTCTCTCGATGATGCATCTTCTTCTTCCTCTATTTCTTCTTCCTCTGATGATGCACTTTGAACACTCATCTCTTTTCCTTTTTCTAGCCACGATTTTTTCTTTTTACAGATCTTTTTGTCTGCTCTATTTCTAGTTCTACCAGAACCAATTCCTTGTTCTTGTTAAACCAACTTCCATCAGTTAATCTGAAGCCCATTTTCTGTATCATATTCTCTCCAGCTACCATGAGTGGAACTCGCTTCTTAATTAGCTCTTCTGGAAGCTTTACCTTGTGATACTTCAGAATCAAGGAAATTAGCCCTGCATAAGGCAATTGACCTTTCGATTTATGCACAGTCCTGTACATATGTAGGAGTACAGTATGTACAAGCGAAAAATCATAGCATGTAAGCAAAGCCCACATCAGTTTGGCTTCAAACTTAGATATATCTATCTTTGAGGATGCCTTTGGACGCAGACATTCTATCACCACCTTATGCATGATCACATGCTTCAGAGAGAAGTCGTTGTAGGCAACATGAGCCTTTGAATCTCGACTATGATTCTCCTTTCCTATCATGTAGCTATATGCTACCTCAGGCTGAATATTGATGGGCTTGAAGACACTCTGTCTTACTTCCATGAGTTTTGCCAACTCATTTACATGCAAGATGTACTGATTATCTCCAATGTTGTATGAGAGAGACTTGGGATCAGTAAAGGATAGAGTAGAATAGAAGTAAGCCATCAAGTCAGGAAAAACATGTGTTGTAGCAGTCACAAAGTCCCTCAATTTCATCTCCTCCAGATGTTCCCTTACAGGGATACCAACCCTATCGAAGTATTTCACATCAAAAACCCTGTACGGCATCACATCTCACTCCTTTAGAGCCTCGTACCTGTCAGCATGCTTCTGTGACAAAAAGAGACGGCTTTTGAAGCTTTTGTCTCTAACACAGTGAGACAATCTCCTTTTAAAATTCTTGAAAACGACATCATCGTTGTCATCAAATCTCCATTTTATCTCCACATCACTTTCTTCCTCAACAGATTCTCGAATAATAACCGCTTTGGATGGAGTCCTCTTAGGTTTAGGTATATCGGGTACCACAACCTCTTCCTTTCCTTTCTTCGAAACTTTTTTAGGACTAACAACAATAGGAGTTGCAGTACGAAGAGACATATTCAACAGTTTCAGAAAATCGTCCTCACTAGCAAACTTGTGAATAGTAAGGAGTTTGGCAATCATGTCGTCTCCAGACCCATGTTCCTTGAAAGCATCGTAAAGAGGCTTAATAGAAAGAGCCAATGCAACTCTTTCATCGTACAGGTGTTCAGACAAACCTGTATCCATATAATCATTGCTTCTTTCTTCTGTTGCTGTGTTCTCCAACGGAGTTGAATCCCTAGATTTTGTACCCTTTGTCAACTGGGACGACTTCCTTCTTTGTTTCTTGCTTTCTCCGATATTTTTTTCTTGCAGAGGAGGATGATTTTGGAGCCATTGAAGAAAAAGTTTAGATTTTTACGAAGGAATGTAAGAGCGATTTTGAGCGAAAGGAGGGAGAGAGCAAGGGTTTTCTGAGATAAAAGAGAGTCTGAGATTTCGAGTGAGAGATAATGAAAACTGACATGAATATGGGTTTTTCTCATAGAAAGATGACGGTTCGTGTCCTTTCAAAAATTTGAAAAAGAAAAGAAAACTGTAAAACGGTTATCTTTGGAAATAAAATCACTTTAGAATAAAATCCAAAGAAAACAATCCAAAAACAATATATTATATCAATCAGTCAGCGAAACATATGTTTGGAAGTTAGAAAACATACCTTAAATCCTTGCATTTCTATGAATTTCGAAATTTAAGTAGATTATGAAGAACTGGCCTTTACTTCTGAATGGGTGTCCTGCAATTGTGCTTCTGAAAGTAACAGAGAACCTGTTTCTAACACAACTCATGATAAAGGATTAATAATAGCTAATTGATTCCGAATATAATTGAAAGTCTCCTTATCAAGAGGTTTAGTGATATCTGCAAGTTGATTCTTCGTGTCCACATACTGAATGTGGATATCTCCATGCTGAATTGATCTCGTATGAAGTGATGTTTAATCTCGATGTGTTACCTTGAATGTAGAATTAGATTCTTGGTCAAGTTTATGGCACTTGTGTTATCACATTTGATTTCCACATTCGAATCATCAACTCCATAGTCTCTCAGTTGTTGTTTTAGCCATAGAATCTAAGCACAGCAACTTTCAAGAGATACATATTCTGCTTCTGCTGTAGAAAGAGCGACTGTACTTTGCTTCTTGGAATACCACGAGATCAACATATTTCTCATAAGTTGACAAGGTCTAAAAGTGCTCTTTCTGTCAATTTTGCATCCTGCGAGATCTGCATCTGAATATCCCTTCAGAACGAAATCTAAATCTTTTGAATACCAGAGTCCATAAGCTGGATATGTTTCGATATATTAATGATTCTTTTTATGGCAAAGAGATGTGATTCTTTTGGGCTTATTTGAAACCTCGCACACAAGCAGACGCTATAAAGAATATCTGGTCTTGATGCTGTGAGATATAGAAGTGAGCCAATTATACTGCAGTATAGCTTCTGATCAACTTCTTATCAAGTTTTGATGAATGCGACATTGGAGTTTCTGTCTTCTTGCAATTCTCCAAGCCAAATTTCTTGACAATCTCGAGAGCATATTTCTCCTAATTAATAAAGATTCCCTTTTTGGTTTGTTGAATCCGAAGTCCAAGAAAGAATCTTAATTCTCTTATCATGCTCATCTCGAATTCATCATGCATTACTTTAGATAAATTCTTGCACATATGTTCATTAGAAGAGCCAAAAATAATGTCATCAACGTATATTTGAACAAGAAGAATATCATTATCCTACTTCTGGATAAAAGAGTAGTATCAACATTACATTTTACAAACTTATTTTCAGATAGAAAGCTACTTAACCTTTCATACCAAGCATGAGGTGCTTGCTTTAAGCCATATAAAGTTTTCTTCAGGGTATAAACGAGATCTTTTCCTCTTGGTTCTTCAAAATCAGGTGGTTGTTCGATATATACTTCTTCCTTGATGTACCCGTTCAGGATTGCACTTTTTACATCCATCTGAAAAAGTTTGAAGTCATTGCAACAAGTATAAGCAAGAAGTGGCCTTATGGCCTCTAATCTGGCAACTGGTGCATTTGTCTCATCGTAATCTATTCCTTCTTCCTGCGAATATCCTTTTGCCACTAGTCTTACCTTGTTTCTAACAACTTTTCCTTTGTCATCTAGCTTATTTTTGAACACCCATTTTGTTTTTATCACATGACGGTTCTTGGGTCTTGATACAAGCTCCTAGACATTGTTGATCTTGAATTGATGAAGTTCTTCTTGCATTGCATTGATCCACTTTTTATCAACAAGAGCTTCTTCAATCCCTTTCGGTTCAATTTCAGAGACAAGTGCTATGTTACTCATTGCTTCCTTGAATTTCGATCTGGTTTTGATTCCTTCATCCAAGCTTCCCATTATGAGTTCTTTGGGATGACTGGATTTATGTTCCAAGTTCTTGTTAAATGTCTCGTCTTGAGCATCATTTGGATCTTTAGATTCAGTCTGTATCTCCTCTGCTTCTACTACTGTTTGTTGATCTGTCTCTTGATTCTGAACTTCTTTAGAAGCATGATTCTCTTTAGGTTCTAAACTTTAAGGAAATGACAAAACTTGGGCATGTTCAGATTGATCACCCTGTATCTGAATATTCTCATCAAACTTGACATTCATTGATTCTTCAACAACTCGAGAGTTTTTGTTGTAGACTCGGTATGCTTTGCTCGATGTTGAGTGCCCCAGGAATATGTCTTCATCTGATTTCTCATCAAACTTACCAACTCGATCATTTGCATTCTTCAGAATGAAACATTTGCAACCAAACACTCGAAAGTATACAAGATCTAGTTTTCTCTCCTTAAAGAGCTCATAGGGGGTTTTCTCAAGGATCGATATTAAAGAAATACGGTTTAAAATGTAACAAGCTGTTGACACAGCTTCTACCCAAAAATGCGAAGCAATTTTACTTTCGATTAAGAGTTTTCGTCATTTCTTGTAGAAAATGATTTTTCCTTTCCACTACCCAATTTTGTTGAGGTGTGTAAGGAGAAGAGAAATTATGCTGAATTCCAAAATCATCACAAAAATAAAAATAAAAAACTTTAGTTTTCAAACTCTCCCCCATGATCGATTTTGATGCAGGAAATAGAGTAGCCTTTCTCATTCTGAATCTTTTTGGAAAATTTTGAAAAAGATGAGAATGCATCGTTTTTGTGCGTAAGAAATAAAATCCATATAAACCTTGAGTAATCATCAACTATAATAAGGCAGTATTTCTTACCTCCAAGACTTAGTATTCTATTTGATCCAAAAATATCCATATGAAGTAGCCGCAGTGCACGTTTAGTTGAAACATGATTAATAGATTTGAAGGAATTTCTTACCTGTTTCCCAAGGATGCAAGCTGAACATAGTTCTGTTTTTTCAAACTTTGACTATAGTAAACCTCGAACTAATTTCTTAGAAGACAGTTTTGAGATGTGCTTGATGCTGATATGGCCTAGCTTTCTGTGCCATAGTTCAAATTCATCCTTGATGGATATAAGACACTTGATGTCTTCAAACTCAACATCCAGAAGGTAGATATTTTCATGTCGACGACTAGTGACGGTTTGCTTTTTGTCTTTGCTAACACCTAAACATTTCGTATCTTTAAAGCAAATTTGATAACCAGAATCACATAGTTGACTTACGGAGATTAGATTGTATTTCAATCCTCTGACTAAAGAGATGTCGTTGATCGTAAAGTTCCCAATTTTTACAGTCCCTTGATCAACAACTTTGCCTTTGTGCTTTCCACCAAATGACACACTTCTACCATTGCATTTTGATAACTGAATGAATTTTTCTAGATCACCAGTCATATGGCTTGAGCATCCACTGTCCAAAAATCATTTATTCTTTCTTTTTCGAGGTACCTGCAAAATAAAAATAACTCATTGTTTCTTTGGTACCCACATCTTTTTTGGGACCATTTGAGTTAGTCATTGTCACGGCATTTCTATTAACAGGTCCCCATACCATCATGCAATTATTTCTAACATGATTTCTAGCACCACAGTTTGAACACTGCATTGGATAAAAAAAAATTGTAAACAGTTTATGGAAATGCCATTGATATGCAGATTTGGAAGGTTTATGCGAAATTCTGTCATTGGTTTCCGGAAATCTATTTTTAAAATTATTTTCCTTTTTGAAACCAAGACCAGATTTGTCACCATATGGAACTTGTCTAGAAATAATATTTTCGAAATTTTTCAAACTTTGAGAAAATTTCTTTGAAATATTTTCAATCTCGATTTTCAAAGAGTCATTTTCTTTCAAAATCAAATCACGATTTTTCTTCATTTGATGAAATTCTCTATGCAAAAACTCGATCTTGTCTTCTTGAGAAACATCTTGTTGTTTTAAAGAGGAAACTTTCTTTTTCAAAACAGACACCTTTTTTAGAGCTTCTTTTTAATTCGTGCATAACTCTTCAATATACTCAGAAACTTCATCTGGTATTTCAAAAAGACATACCTTAACGTCTGACTCTAAATTTGAATCTGAATCAGATTTTGCCATGAGACATAGATTTGCATAATCTTCATCACTGTCCTCTGAATCACTCAATGTTTCTGGTTTAGTGCCTTCTTGTATTTTTCATACTTAACTTTGTCCTTTTTCAGAAGTGGACATTTCGGCTTGATGTGCCCTACTTTCTTGCAGTAAAAACATACAACATCTGTGCTTTCCTGCTTGTCGTAACCTGACTGTTTCTGATCATTCTTTCTGAATGATTTCTTTCCCTTGAATCTTTTACCTTTTCGGACCATCTTTCTCCTTTTCGGACCATCTTTCTAAACTTCTTTTCCATCAACACAATCTCTTCATCATCTTCATCTTCATCTTTAGAATCTGACATTTTATGATCAACATTACAAGTTAAAGCAATTGACTTCTTACCTTTTGAATCCTTTGACTTGTTGTTGCGCTCTGTTTCGTATGATAGCAATGTTCCAACAAGTTCATCGATGGATAGAGGTCTGATGGTCTGACATTCTTGTATCGAGGGCTTGATGTAGTTCCAGTCGTCTGTTAGTCCTCGAAGGATCTTTCGGACCTACATAGGTTCGGCGACGGGAGCACCTTGTCGTGTAAGACCACTAACCAATATTTGAAACCTATCAATCATTTCAGCGATTATTTCATCTGGCTTCATCTTAAAAGCTTCATAGTTGCTCAGTAGTATACTGAGGTTAGTCTCCTTGACTCTATCGGTTCCTTGATATGTGACATGGAGTCTGTTCCATATAGCCTTTGATGATTCTTCTTCTGCAACATGATTATAAATAGGAGTGGACAAAGCACAGAAGAGTGAGTGAACAGTTTTTTAGTCAAGTCCTTGTCTTTTTTACTTTTCAGCATCCAAGAGTGTTGCTGTCGCATTGGTATTGTTGTTTCCTTCATTTCCAGTGGAAGGAGTTGCTATGGTAGCAGGAACTACTCCGTTGATCACAACGTCCCACATCAGATTGTCTGATGTTTTAAAGAACCACTTCATTTTATTGCACCACACATTGTAATCCTTTCCATCGAAATACGGTGGCTTGTTATTGAATAGCGAATCACCTGCTACAAAGAAATTGTTGCTAGCCATGATAGATCGTTAGCTCTGAAGTAAAACACTTCGAAATAATGAGCAACCTGCTCTGATATCAATTGTTGTCTCTAGCAATAACACCTAGAGGAGGGTGAATAGGTGATTCTGAACAATTCTAAAATTTAATGCGGAATTAGAACAGATTTAAAACACATGCACAATAAGTTCAAAGGAAAAACGTGCGGAACATTGTAAAGATAGTATAGAGTAAGAGATAAAATTGCACACCAAGTTTATAGTGGTTCGGCATTAGAAAGCCTACGTCCACTCTCCCACGATGACAGCCGATTGGCTAGATTCCACTATATGAATCGCTGAAAGGTTACAAAAGATGTCATACTTTATCACTCTTACAAAAGACCTCTCAAAGATAAGATTTTGATCACTCGAGAACAAAAGAAAGAATGTGAATCTGAACAACTCAACACTTTGGAATTGTAAGTTCTTGAACTCACTCAGCAACAGTCGCCATTGATCTCCTTTTATGCTTCTTCGACCTCGAACTAGCCGTTACGAAGGTCCTTCAAAGGATCGCTCCTCGATCGCTGATTGGACGCCAACAATCCTGATTGAATGAGACTGTATATGGGAAGATTTAGTAGCCGTTGGAGTAGAGTCTGAACCCCTCAAATTCAGTCTCCCATACAACCAAATCCTTAGTTTCCAAAAGTAGAGTTTATCCAAATCTCCAAGATATCTTGTTCATGGAAGGTAATATCCAATCGATGATATTCTCCTGATTTGATTGGAAAATAATCATATGAATCAAATCTTACAGACTTCCATAAATAACGCAGCCAAATCGGAAACCTGCCAAACGTGGGTCTTCGGAATCTAGTCGAAAAATACTGCAGAGTCTGAACGTAATTCAGAAGCAGTCTTCAGAAGTATAAAGAGACTCTCTGAATCTGAACAGATTAAAGCAGTGACTCTAAGCTTCAGTAAAGTCCTTACCAACATGTCACGTAAGTCTTCTCGAGATTTAGTCTTCAGAGGCAACACCTTCCTCCATCTGAATACAAGACTTCAACTATCTCAGAAGCAGATACGTGACAACTACACCTTGAATTTGTACGCCAGACTTGGAACAATATAAGCTTCTATTCACATGTTCATTCCTGCAATAAAAATTTATTTGCATTAACCAAATTCTTTCAAAAGAAGGATAGTTTTGTCAGAATCAAAATATTCAGAAGGAAGGTTTTCTCAACATTTAGCTTGTGTATAGGTGTGAGATAGAGAGTCCTATTTGCTTGAGTATTAACAGCACCTACTTCGGGAAGAAGTGCTTGGGTATAAGCAGCACTTGCTACTGTAACCTCTGATCGATTGATTAGTGAAATCCAGCCAGTAGGCTGTTAGCGTAGAGAGTAGACGTAGGCTTGATCAAAATCGAACCATTATAAACATCATGTGCAAATCTCTTTATTTATTAACTTTTACTTATTGCATATGAGAGTTTATTTCACACACGTGAATCTGAATATATTATTGTTCATGTTCAGATTCTGACGAAGTTCGGAACTTGTTTATTTTAATTATGCATTGATTTATCATGTTTTTTTAAATCACATATTCACCCCCTCTAAGTGATATTGCTAGCCACTTCACATATAAGGTTTGAGTAAAATTGTCCAAAACATCCGGAAAATAATAGTTTGCCTCTTAAATTTTCAGTGTAACAATAAATTGCACACTGATGTTACAGAGTTTTTGCAATGTACTCACCTGATCCTTGAAATTCGTCGCCATAAAAGGACAAATGAAACTAGAAAAGGAAATGAAATATGTATTTTCGATTATTAGAAATCAAGCAAAAGCTTTTCGAATAGAGATATATTATATCTGAAGCTCAACTCACCACTCTATTGTTGTGTTCATATTTATCATGTTTTTATTGGATTGATAAAGGGAAATGACGTCGATGTTATTTAAATGGGATCGTGACATAAATGATCCTTAAAATTTGGCTTAATATGCAATATGATCTCTAAACTTTTACTTTGTTCAATGTGGTCCCTGAACTTCATTCCAAGGAGCAATGTTATCCCCGAACTTTTAATTTGTTCAATGTGGTCCCTAAAATTTTTGTTTATGTTCAGTCTAGTCCACGAACTACATGAGAATGTTCAATATTGTCCTTGAACTTGACTGAATGGAAAGACAATAGTGAATATTTTTATATAGTTTAGGGACTAAATTGAACATTAACAAAAAAAAATTCAGGGATTTCATTAAACAAATTTGAAGTTCATGTACGACATTGCACATTAAACTAAAGTTTAAGGATCATATTGGATAAATTAAAAATTCATGGACCATACTGTGCATAGTCCAGAGACTATTTATGTCATTTTTTCTATTTAAATCTAGTGAAAAGGATCATCTAAATTTCTAGACGAGAGAGAGAGAGAGAGAAGGAAAGGAGTGGATAGTGATGGCCGAGGTAGTCGATGATATTGCTTCCTTAGTCGAGGTAGTCGATGATAATATCAAATCAAACGTAAAGGATTCAAGGTACTCGATGATAATATTGTCAGTCACAACAGCAATATTATCAAACGTAATGGAACATCGTTGCGCTAAAAGAGGGAGGGAGGCAGGGAAGGTTAAAACATTTTTCGGGTGGCACAACCGAAGAAAATGCATATACACAATGATTTCCTTTTTTTAGTTATTAGTAATTTCTTTTGATTTTACAATCACTCTAAGGGCAAGAGGGCAAGGAATTTCGAGAGACCGAGGCAAATGTGGGAAAATTATCAAAAAAGCTTTAAGTCTATTGGATTTGTGCCAATTCCGCTCAAAATCTTTCAATTACATCAATTGAGTCCTAAACTTTTTCGCGTTTTACCAATTGAGTCCATTCAGTTAATTTTGGTCGAATATTGTTGACATTGAAGCCAACCATCCTACATCAGTCAACGCTACCATGAAAAACCCCGAACTAGTACACCTAAACTAATTTTTTGACCACAAACAATCTTAAACTGGTACACTTGTGATAAATATACCTCAAACTAATTTTTTGACCATCAAGAATCCCAAACTGGTACACCAGTGACAAATTTATCCTCCGTTAACTTCCGTTAAAGCGGGTTAATACCATGAAAAAACCCAAATCGGTATAACTGTGACAAACGGAGAGTAAAAATTCAAAACTGGTACACTCGTCAAATACCACTTATCATTTAACTCAGTAATTTGACGGTAAAATTTGATAAAAACTAACGTAAGGTAAACTTATCACAGATGTACCAATATATGATTTTTTAGGTTTTTCATGGTATTAATTTTAAAATATTTTACTAACTTATTTGAATTTTTTAATTTTTTTTAATTTTCTTTTCTTTACTGATCGTGGCCGTCGAGGACGGCCTCGCCTTACCAAGGCGAGGGTGACCTCGCACAGCCCTCTTCGGCAATTGCTGGTGGCCAGCCATCGCCTAAGACCAGCTGCCGATAAAAAGGAAAGAAAAATATTTCGAAAATTTTTAAAAAATTTATCCATGTCAACGCTAGTACGCCACATAGGACACCAATACTGACTGGACAGCTACGTCAGCGTTTTCAAGTCAAAATTGGCCGGATGGACTCAATTTGCAAAACGTGAAAAGGTTTAGAATTCAATTGGCACAATTGAAAGGTTCATCACTTTTTTGGTAATTTTCTCAAGGGAATATTGTAAAAATTTTGAAACATCAAGGACATTTTTAGCTGTATAACAAGTCTAGGACGATTTTGCCCTCAAGTTCTCCCCAGTAATGGGTCGCGTCACGACACGTGATCGATTTTCAGGTGACAATGTCGAAATCAACGTTGAGTATGATATTGATATCGACTACTAGAAAACATCTAGAGAATTTATGCTAAATTTGAGATATAAGGAGGGAAGTCGCAACTACCCTAAAATAGTAAATTTTCCCCATTTACATCCCAAAACTTCCCTTTTTTTTTCCCCTTATTGTTCACTGTAATTCGAAGTACTAAGTAGTGTTAAAGGGTCGAGACTTTTGATAATAAAGTCCAGGGATCATACCCCCGAAGAAGAAGGAAAAAAAAAAGAACCAAAAGCCTAATACTTGATATCCGACTCCCAAAGAGAGTAGTTGGACATTGAAATTACAACCTTGACTCGTCACCACCAGTCACGTGAATTCAAGCCTCCACATTAAACCACCCTAACCTAACTATAAGGTGATACCAACCTCTTGCACAACTTTTTCTTAGATATTTTCGGACAGGGTACAAGGAAAGTTTCGATATCCAAAGAACAGATTACATCAAAAACCTGTGAACATTCCATATTCAGTGGCTTTGAAATACGACAATTCGGACCGTCCATATTAATAACTTAATAGTAACTTTTAAACCTCTTGCCATTCAAATAAATCAAAAAAGTTTACGAGGTTTTCGTGATAAAGGAAAATACTTGGAAACCATTTTTCATGAAAATTATTTTCGAATTAAATCAAACAGACCGAAGATCTGTTTGATAGGGGGTCCCACTATTAACCTTTAATATTCTCTCCCTTCCGTTACTATCTCTTCCCCGTTACTGTCAGCGTTACTGACCCTCTCTCTCTTCCGCTCTACACTTTTCTCTTCTTCTTCCCCGTCGTCGACCTCCCCCAGACCAGTGCGATTTCATGAGCTATGCCCAGAACTTCGATCACGGCAGGTAGGTGATCGTCGCCGTTCGCCGAAGCTTATTACCGTACCATAGTGAGAGAGCTAGTAAGGGCAATCAAAGAAAAACGAGAGATCCAGAATCGATGAAATAAAAGATCCCAAGATGTAGACCCCAATGGACTGGACTGGGTTCCTTTTCCTTCTTCGTTTTCTAGCTATTACAGAGATTGTTTCATGTGTTTATTCTTTTCTTGTGTTTTTTTTTTCCTCTCTCTTCATGGTGGTGATGTTGATGGAAAAGATTGCTTCTTTTTTTTTTTTCCTTGTGAGCCTGCAATTAGAGAGAAAATGAGAAAGAGTTATAACACTTAAAGCTAGATTCTCAGTATTGCAGTATCAAGAACTGTTGTTCTTGGGGGTTTCTCTGGATTTAGCAACATTTGTTCTTCCTGTGCACAAAAGTCCGGTCACAAATGCTTGGAGATCAAGCACATTGTTGCAGAGGTTATCCCCCCCCCCCCCCCCCCCAAAAAAATGCTCCACTTCTGCATTGTGCGTTGATTATGGAGGTGGCTGGGAATGGACGTGCACCGAAGAAGAAGATGGTGAAAGCAGGGCTAGAAGTAATAACGTGGGGGAGAAAAGTTTAGGTGAGAGAGTGACGGAAGATAGAGAAAAGTGTAGAGCGGAAGAGAGAGAGAGAGGGTAAGTAACGTGACAGTAACGGCGAAGAGATAGTAACGGAGGGAGGGGAGAGAATAAAGATTAATAGTGGGACCCGTTTGGACACATGTCGCCCAATGAATGAAGTGTCTCAGAGATGACTTGGCAAAGCCAAGAGCACCCAATTTTTTCTCGTAGATCTGGTCTGGGGGGTCATTCCCTGCCCGCACACCAAGAAAGAGCGTTGACAGAAAGGAATGCCCCTCGGACAAACCGAACATTTCTTTATGGTCTGGCCAGAAAGATAATTGAAGGAGAAGGCATGTCTTGGGTGGTCGGGTCGCATTGATGACATCACGTGTTGTCCCTGGGGCCTGTACCCTTCTTTTAAATTTTCCACCTTTTTCCTCTCGAGTCCCTCAATTTATTTTCATTTTTAACTTTTGGCCCACCCGAGAGGAGAGGACAGGAACAAGGATTCCCTTCTCAGACACTATACGAGAGGAAGAGGAAAAGAGAAAGGTTAAGCTGCGGGACGCCCCTCACGTTCTTACCCAGAGTACGTTTTGAATCTTATTTATTCATCTAATGTCCCCTCCATCACATGCCCTTATGATCATCTAAAGTACACACATCACCCTCACATAACACACACTCAGATATATATTTAGAGAGAGAGAGAGAGAGGCCCAGATCACTTTTTTTTTTCTCTAATTTTTCTATTAAGGCAAGATCTTAAGTGGGTAAATCTTGAAATAGTAGATAGTTAAAACCTTTGTTTCATCTTGTCGTTCCAAGATATGTCCACCCAACATATCATTTAATGAAAATGCCCTAAATCTGGCTATGATCAGTAATTGGATTGGGGAAGAATTACCAAAAAAGTCCTAAACCTATTACAGTTGTGCCAATTAAGTCCTTAATTTTATTTTTTTTGGGCATATTGAATTCTGAACTTTTTACATTTGTGCCAATTTAATCCATCCGGTCAATTTTGGCTAGAAATTGCTGACGTAGCGCGGCCGGTGTTGAATTGCCGCGGCCAGCGCTGACATGGACAGGTAAGAAATATTCTCTAATACATGGTTAACCAGGTAAGAAAATAGAGAATGATGCATGGATTAATGGAGTTAAGAAAACTTAGTGGATGTTTATGTTAGTCCATTTTTCAGTAGTTCGGCGGGTTGCAACAAAAATTAATGCTTGTAGGTAGTCTACTAACTTTTTCGAAGTTTGCGGGGTATTGCGCAACGGTGTCAATTTTGGGGATAATCCATAACTATGAACTTAAAATTGTATTTTCATTGTGGTTTTTGAACTTGTAAATTCTGCAGTCAAGTCGCTAAACCTATGAAAGTTTTCGATAAGTCCCCTCCTTTCCAGTTCTAGAAAAATTGAAGCGGGCATGTCGATCGGCGTTGGCCAAGAGTCTGATAGTGAAATAGGGTCACCATGGAACGAAAAGAAATCGAAACTCGCTTTATTATATTTTGAATTATTTTCCCGAGATTAATCGACACAAACTAATGGTCCACGTCACACTTTTGGCCGGTATCCATAGACAAGTCGGCTTTTATTTGCCCAAATCGGGGACTTTTATAGACCAGATTAGCAAAATCTATGAGAAAGGGGGACTAGAAAAATCCTATCAAGCTTAAGGGTGTGATTGCAAAAATTTACAAAATTGATCACCCACACTAAGGAAATCATAGGAGTCGACCATGAGTTCCTTTTCATGTCAGAGAATCCTTTCACCATAAGAAAAGATCAAGATATACATTTAAAACATGAGTACACGATGGGCTGGATATAATAAGTCAATGACGAAGCTTTCGATATGTTATATGGGTATCTTCTTGTCAGATAAGCTTAACCGAAAAATCGTCCAAAAAATCTTAAACTTATTTTGAACAGTCAATTCAATTATAAACCTTTCAATTGTGTTAATCTAATCATAAAATTTTTGACAATTTGTCAATATAGTCCTTAACCTTTCAATTGTGCCAATTTAGTCCGAAGACTTTTTATGATTTGCGAATGTAGTCCTAAACATTTTAAAGATTTGCCGGGAAAAGTGCCAAAAAGTCCTAAACCTATTACATTTGTGCAACTTTTTATTAGTGCCAATTAAGTCCTAAAATTTTTGCATAGGTGCCAATTCAGTCCTAAACCTTTTATTGGTGTCAATTCAGTCCTAAATCTTTTGGATTTATGCCAATTCAGTCCTAAATCTTTTGCATTGAGTCAATCCGGCCAATTTTGGCCGAAAATTCGCTAATGTGGACGACGGTTGTCCTACGTGGCCCGGCTGGCGTTGACGTAGATGCAAAAGGTTTGGGACTGAATTGGCATAAATGCAAAAGATTTAGGACTGAATTGGCACAAATGCAAAAGGTTTAGAACTGAATTGATACCAGTAAAAGGTTTAGAATTGAATTGACACCAATGCAAAAGGTTTAAGACAGAATTGGCACAAATGCAAAAGGTTTAGGACTAAATTGGCACCAATGCAATAGGTTTATGACTTTTTTGACGCTTTTCCCAAGATTAGCCAATTTACCTATTTCATGAAAATTTTGATCGGAAAATTGATGTGGCTCTAATCAGCGCCTGTCATGCTATGTAGGATGGTCAGCGCTGACTAGATCGCCACGTCAGTGATTTCCGGTTAAAATTGACATGAAGGACTTAAAAGGTTTAGGATTACATTCGCAAATCATCAGAAGGTTTAGAATTGGCACAATTGAAAGGTTGAGGACTAAATTAGTAAATTGTCAAAAGGTTTAGTGTTAAATTGGCGCGATAGAAATGTTTAGGATTGAATTGGCCGCAGTAAATAGATTTAATATTTTTTGGACAATTTCCCCAAAGCTAAGTCTTCTCCTTTATTTGAATTATCAAATGAACGTGCATGGGGAAACTTGAATCACAAGCTAAGCAATCAAAAGAGAGAAGTGACAAGTGTTATCCTCTGAGCTTTTCTATGCCTCGCTTCTGAATGAAGAAATGGCCTTTTATATTACGCTGAATAATTCTCCAAGTGTAAAGCGGGAGAGGAAAAAACAAAGTGGACAAAAACAGAAACTTGACTCCTGATGTTAGAGGAAGACCTAGTGACCTAGTCCGTTCAAAATCTTTACATGATTGGGGCTTACCTACAGCACCAAAAAGGAATAACTTTAAGATTTTTGTTTTTTTTATAAGTACAGAATAACTTTAAGGGTTAATACCATGAAAAACTCTAAACTATAAATTTACCCGAAATTAATACCACAAATTGATACACCTGTGACAAATTTATCATCTGTTAGTTTCTATTAAATTTCACCATCAATTTGCTGAGTTGAATGACACGTGGCAGTTGATGAGCTTTCCAGTTGAGACTTTAACCCTCCGTTTGTCGACGGTGTACCAATTTGAGGTCTTTCGTGGTATTAACCCAATTCAACGAAAACTCAATGAGGGGTAAATTTATCACAGGTGTACCGATTCGGGGTTTCTGGTGGTCAAAAAATTAGTTTGGATAAATTTATCATAGGGGTACCAGTTTGAAGTTTTTGATGGTCAAAAAATTAGATTGAAGTAACTTTGTCATATTAGTGGTATTAACCCTAGCTTTAATTACTCAAGAAAAGGCCGCAGGATACGAATAATAGGAGAAATGAGTGGGTAGCTTCTCTAAAATGAATTGGAAGGAAGATTTGATGTGTAAGGAAAATAAATTCTTCTTCGGAAGTATGATGTGGGATGGAAAGTTGAATACGTGCTAGGCACTCCTAACTTGTAATGCCTAATGAATAATCAAAGAGGCGTTTAAAGGTTAAACTCTATTCTTGAATGTTAAATTATTCGGCACGGCGGAACTGTGAGATCATTGAAAGGAGAAATAAAATCTTGGTATACTAGGAGGTTATTGGTCCACAGAGTGCACTACGAAGAGCTTGGGGGATGAATTAGAAGTCAAAGTGGACAGCAGAAAATCGAACTTGGCCCAACCCACAGGCTAGGCCGATCGGATCAGCGGACACAGAAACTTGAGATAGATCTTGCAAACCGCTTATCGATAGGAGTGAACACTGAAGCTGCGTTTGGTTCGATTTTGGAAATGAACCATGAGGAAATGCAAAAGCCCTTAGCCTAAGAGGCTTTGGGAAAATGCAAATTGCGTTTAGTAAAATCCATTGTAAAACCACTTTGAGTCAATTAGTGGTTGGCAACAAAAAACTTACAAAGGGTTTTGGCTGTAATTTTTTTTTTTATTAAAAAATTCAAACCTTCCGGCTAAGGGCTCTGGCCGTCGGCGAGCCAGAATTGGCAGCCCCAGGCATCGGGCAACCTCGCCGGCCAAATCTGGCCTCGTCGGCCCTCACCAACCGTCCTCGCTCAAGAAGATGAACAGTAGATCAGGGTTTTACTTTATAAAAGGGTTAAAAGTGAATTATTCGAAATGTTTTGAAAGTAAACTAAACAACTAACAATTTTCATTAATTGAGGCCTTCAACATTTCAAAAATGCTGAAAGCTCAATGTTAGTCCCTACCAGCATAGAGCTTTCAACCTTCCCAAGGCTAGCTTTCACTCCAAAGCCCCTTGAGAATGGTTTTCAAACACTTCAAATTTTCCCCAAGTGACTTCGGAGCTCCAAGGGACTTTCAAAATGCTGAATTAAACGCACTCTCAGAGTCCTGTTCAATCCTAAAAGTGTATCAAACCAGCTTGGACCTACCAACCGATTCTAAGGGCAACCGCCTCATTTCCTGGTTCCGCTAACCTAGATTTGGCCTAGGTCGGTTCTTAGTTCTAAGGCCAAAAACCGGTTCTATTTGGAACCTATTCATTCAGTTCGGTTCTCAATGAATCCGTTCTAGACCAATTTTAAAGCCTCTTTGCGAAAATTTTTATACCCATCATGAACTAAACCGTGATCTGCAACAAGATCAAACAACATAATCACTTGGCCAATAAAAGTTTTTGCCGAAAAATGGCACGGCATTTATATCTAATTATAAGAATTACGTTTCTTACAAATCAGGAAAATAGCCAGCGGTCAGTTCCCGTACTAAGCGAAGATCCAACTCACCCTAAAACCAATCACTCTTACTTATAATTTCATCGAGACATCGGAGATGGTGATGTCTAAGATCCCAACTGTTCTGTCCTATTCCGACCCAAGAGTGCGAAAGTTCTCCGACATAAGTTCTGCTTAAAAAGAGTACTTCAGAGTAGAGCCGGCAATATGGGTCATGTACCCATTTTCTGACTCAGTTTGAGGAGCCCCCATTCTACATGGTTAACTCACTTTTTTCTAAAATGGGCTAAAATGGGTTAGAAAAAAACTGAAGCCCAAAAAACAGGTTACAATATGGGTCACCTTGTTGACCCATATTTTAACCTATTTTTCAACTCTACGTCTCTAGCACCCACGATGGAAGCCATTGCAGCCTTCATCTGTGTTTCCTTTTTCTTCACCGAGTCCGAGAGTGACAGAGGAAGATCACCCATACCTTCTACTCCTCTTAGCGGTTGCCTTGGAGCTTGGAGGAAGCAGCGATGGTGACGATGACGCCGATGATGACGTGGTAGATGTAGGGAGGCTCGAGCCACGAGACAATCGAGAGCCACCGGAGAGGGGTCTGGACCATCGCGAGCTCGGAGACTACTTCTGCCTAATTCCGCCGCGATGGCCACCCACGAGCGTCTAGCTCGCCAGGATTTGGCCCCGAGCTCGCCGACCTCAGGCAAGCTCGAGGCTCACCAAGATCTGGCCTCGGGCGAGCTTGAGGTCGCCTGGATCTGGGGAACCGCGAGCTCGCTCGAGGCCAGCGAGCTCGTGCTCGCCTGGATCAGCAAAGCTGTAGGTCACCGGGACGCGACCGTTTGTCGGCCGTCACCGAAGCCCTGCAACGGGCAGACGGAGGAGGAGGCAGCAGACGGAAGAGGGAGGGGTAAAAAAGAAAAAAGAAGAAAAGAGAAAATAAAATAAAAATAAAAATGTCTTTTATAAAATTTAAAAAAAAAATACTAAATTTATATTGCATAAAAGCATTTTAGTAATATTTTTTTTTATCAAATTATAAAAAATAAGTATTGGATGATTTGGTCAAATATAGAAATATTTAAAAAATACAAGTTGAATACGGATCGTGTCGGATATTGATCATTAAATTTGTGCTGCATAAAAATAAGTCAAAACGGATTAAATGAATCAAAATAAATCGGATCATATTCAACCCAACCCACCCGTTTGACACCTCTACTTCAGAGTACGAGCACACCCCAAGAACATGATTGTGCAAGCTACCTTTCCTTAGAAAAATGCAGATGACATGTCAATGAGGCAGAAAAAGGCAATTGGAACCAAAGCATTACTGCATCACAAAACTGTATCGCCTTCAAAACTACACACACAACAAAAACAAGCAAAGCTCTTGCTACCTTCTCTACCACCTCCTACATGGGGAATTAGTTGGAGATACTAGCAAACACTTGATGTCAGCTGCCGCAAAAGCAAAAAAACAAAAGCAAGAAAGACAACTACTAAAAGGAAAAGGAGATCAGATAAAGAGTTTCAAGCAGGTTTCTCCACGGCCACTAAAACCTTCATGCTACATAGGCTTCTCTCATTTGCCACCTTTCTTGGCAGCAGACTTTGTGACCTTGGCACCAGAAGGATCCTTCTTCTCAACACTCTTGATGACACCAACAGCAACCGTCTGGCGCATGTCCCTCACGGCAAAACGACCAAGTGGAGGATACTCTGAGAAAGTCTCGACAACCATGGGCTTGGTGGGAATCATCTTCACCATCCCCGCATCACCATTCTTCAAGAACTTCGGCTCCTTCTCAAGCTCCTTACCTGATCGCCTGTCGATCTTGGTCAACAGCTCAGCAAACTTGACAGCAATGTGGCAGGTGTGGCAGTCAAGAACAGGGGCATAACCATTTCCAATTTGTCCGGGGTGGTTCATGATGATAACTTGGGAGGTGAAATTGGCTGCTTCCTTGGCGGGATCGTCCTTCGAGTTGGATGCAACGTAGCCACGCTTGAGATCCTTGACAGCAACATTCTTCACGTTAAATCCAACATTGTCGCCAGGAAGAGCCTCTTGGAGAGCCTCATGGTGCATCTCAACGGACTTAACTTCAGTGGTCAGCCCAGTGGGACCAAAAGTGACAACCATACCAGGCTTGACAACACCGGTCTCAACACGACCAACAGGGACAGTTCCAATACCACCAATCTTGTACACATCCTGAAGTGGGAGACGGAGGGGCTTGTCAGTTGGTCTCTTGGGCTCATTAATCATGTCGAGGGCGTCAAGCAATGTTGGGCCCTTGTACCAGTCAAGGTTGGTAGACCTCTCAATCATGTTGTCTCCCTCAAATCCGGAGATAGGGACAAAAGGAATCTTCTCGGGGTTATATCCCACCTTCTTCAGGTAAGAAGAGACTTCCTTAATAATTTCGTCATACCTAGCCTTGGAGTACTTGGGGGTGGTGGCATCCATCTGTCATCAAAGAATAATAAGTTAAGTTCTAAATCGACACACAGAGCAATAAACTAACAGCAGCCTGGAATAACCAGTATACCTTGTTACAGCAGCAAATCATTTGCTTGACACCGAGGGTGAAGGCAAGGAGAGCATGTTCACGGGTCTGGCCATCCTTGGAGATACCAGCTTCAAAACCACCGGTGGTGGAATCAATGATGAGCACAGCACAGTCAGCCTGGGAGGTTCCCGTAATCATGTTCTTGATAAAGTCACGATGTCCAGGAGCATCGATGACAGTGCAGTAGTACTTGGTGGTCTCGAACTTCCACAAGGCAATATCAATGGTGATACCACGCTCGCGCTCAGCCTTGAGCTTGTCAAGCACCCAAGCATATTTGAATGATCTCTTGTTCATCTCAGCAGCTTCCTTCTCAAACCTCTCAATCACACGCTTGTCAATTCCTCCAAGCTTGTAAATCAAGTGTCCAGTTGTAGTTGACTTGCCAGAGTCGACATGGCCAATGACCACGATGTTGATGTGAACCTTCTCTTTACCCATTATGGCCTTTTACTGTTGCTGCACAAAAGAGGAGACTAAAGCTATAATAAATAAGGAATTACAAATTTCAAAGGAAGAAAACACTGCAAACTCTAGAGTGGCAATTAGCATCACCAGAAATTTAAGCATAAAATGACTTGATAATCTGACCAATATATAGCTTTCTCAAGGTAACTTATCTAAAGACCACTGAAGTCATTATAACAATTATATACATGGATTGCAGGCAGAGCATCGTATGATTGTCGTTCTGAGAGAAGCTTAAACATAACACTTACGCAACTGCGAATTACACCGCCACCATCAATTGACATGAGAGGAGCAAGAACACCGTGCCCACCATATCACCCATCACCAGTAGGTATACAGAATCATGCATTACTGAAATTTTAGAATATTCTCAAACATATACAGTGTTAATACCAATCTTGCGGCCATTTCAAGTTCTAATCTCCCATATAACTATTCCTCGTGAAATGAAAGATGCGAAAGAACAGAGAGAAAAGAACTCGTTCAACCGGACCAACAACAGGTTTATGATTTGAACTGAAATGCACATTTCACATTTTGTCAATCGAATCTGTGCAGACTATGTTCCAAACAAAATTGTGAGATCAATTCTACTGTCTTATGTTCCAACCAATTCCAGCAAATAGAAAGTTCGACTGGAATTTTGAAGAAAAAACGAACAACAGAGAATTAGCAGACACCGAAGATACCCACACTAGTCAGATTAATTCAATCGGTCCGACCAAATCTACAAATTCTTCGCGCGTTCATGCGCCAAAGGAAACTCGTATAATCCAACCCGCAGGAATCAAGCGAACCAGATCGAGCAACAGCGAGACAACGACACTGAATCTACCCGACTCTCGACACTAATTGATTCAACAGAAATGCATGGTTTTCTCTGAAAGCAGAAACGAAACATGATTCGAATCGGTTTGAAATTCAGCAGCTAACCACAATCGAAGTCACAGAACAATGAAAATGCAGAGGAGATACGAACGGCGAGAGAGTGATCGTCTCTTACCGCTATTCGAAGGCCGATAAACTGAGAGAAGCGAAGCAGGTGACTCGGTGTTAGGGAACATGAGCTAAATATATGCCCTCACTGATTAGGGTTTACTCATCCGCCGTCGGATCGGAGGACGTACAGTGAACCGCTCGCGGCCAGGATTCCGACACGTGTACATACAATTCTGTCATTTTTTTCAAGGTTTTTTAATTTTAATACCACGAAAAATCGAAAACATTTCAATTAAAAATCTGAAATGCCTTCATTTTTTCTAACAAAGACCTGAAATGGATCTTATTTCAATTAATGGCCTGAAGTGCCCTTTTTGTATCAAAAAAGAGCCTAACGGGGGTGTTTTCCTCTTTTATATTTTCTATTTTTTTTTTCATTTTTGTTTCCTTTTTCCTTTTTTTTCCCTTAATTTTCGCTAGTGGCCAGGCATCAACGAGGGTTGGGTGGCATCGCCGGTCACAGGAAAAGTCGGCCCTCGCCTGGGCAAGGCGAGGCGAGCCCTCGTGGTCGCAGGTGAGGCCGCCCAATCCACGGCCACCGGTGAGGAGGAAGAGAAAAAAACAGGAAAAAAAGAAAGAAAGAAAATGGAAAAAAAGAAAAAGTAAAATAGGTAAATATCAGAAAATAAAAAAATAAGAGAAATGAAAATACCCTTTGTCAGGCCCTTCTTTGAAATAAAGAGGTCGTTTCAGGTCTTTATTTGAAAGAAAGCCCACTTCAGACTCTTATTTAAAAAACTACCCTTGGTCAGGCCTTTCCTTCGTCAAAGGTACATGTAAACAGATAGATTTACCCTTTTACTGGTCAAGTCAACTGAGTTATTGTGATGTGTTATCCAGCTCAATAATTTCACAGTAAAATTTTACGAAAACTAAAGGAGGGTAAATACCAGTTTGGAGTTTTTTATGACCCAAAAATCAGTATGGGATAAAATTTGCCATAAGTATACTGGTTTGGGATTTTTCGTTATATTAACATACTAGTTTGGGATTTTCGTTATGTTAACCCTTTTAATTGTGGGAGCTGAGATTTTATCGGAGCCGTTGGATGGTGATCTAAGGGTGCACAAGGGAGGAAGACCGTCGTTTGGATTTGTTCTTCACATGCGTTGACTTCGCTACCAGCTCTGGCGGCTGTGGAGAAAACCACCCATTAGAAATAAATGCTTATTGTGGGAAATTGTCCCCTCCCATTTCGAATTGAAAAATCTTAAAGGAATATTCTTTAGCCACTCGTTGCACCTTATTAAACATATGGTAATCTAAATTTATCATTAATGATAAACTGACTTTACTAAATCGAGTGATTCTTCCATTTTCAAAGTGTCTTGAAAAATGCGATTTATTTTTTAAGTTTTTGTCGGAATTATCGTAATACAAAGTATGTGATTTTGAAAATGAAAGCAGAAGAGCATAAATTTCAAAATGGGAACATACAAAGTATGATGGAAGGAAATACTGAAGATGATTTTCGTTATTTTTCCACGTAGAATATTGTTCGATCGGTTAAGAAAGTGTTCCAAACGTTTTAAATTAATTAATCTTTAATTTTATTCCTCTTGTGTCTTTTAAATTAAGATATCTATGTCTCTCTCTTCTTAATCCTTTTGGTTTAGCTTAAGATACCTATGTTTCACACTTAATCCTTATGACTTTTTTTTTACCAATGTTTCCCTCTCACGCCGAATTTCATGTAACTTGGTTATCATATCCTCAGTAATGACGTATTTGGATACCGGAGAATAGACTTTATAGAAAAGCAAATCGATGCAGAACAAAGCCCAAAATACTGCAAAACAAAGTCATTCATAAAAACAAGGTGGATCAATAGAGCACCAGCACGGTTAAGTACACGTTCATTCCATAAGAATAGATTTGTCAAGCAAAATATTTGACGACCAATCATTGGATCTCGTATCTTCGTCAATGATGAGCACGTGTTGAAAATTCTTTCTCCATTAGCTACCAATTGGCGGTACCAGCTTAGATTCGCTTCCTCTACACTATCGCTACGTGGAGACAACCAAAATAGGTTGAAGGAACACAGATCTGACATTTGGGAGAGCAAACCTTTGTGGTTCGGTAAGTCGCCAAGGCTCCTATGATCACTGATGAAACGGGAGAAAAGACTTGTGCACGGACAGAACACTAGGATATCAAATTCCCAAAAGCATCATTGATTCCTTATCCACGGTGGTCGGTGTTTGTCGTGCATAGACAATGTTGCGTCTTCAACCGCCATATAAATTAGATTTGACTAGATTTTGTGTTGAAGTATTATGTGCAAGTGCAAGGACTTGATTTGAAAATTTGAAATTATAAAGACTCGCTTAGAAAGCTAGTAAAGGCACATGGACAAAAAAAAAGAATGTTTTTCTTTATTAATTTCATAAAAAAATAAAAAAAACTGCCATGGAAGATGGGAGTAGAGGTGGTAAAGTGGGTTTAGAACCCATATTTAACTTATATTTGATGATAGTGGGTCAAAAATGGACTGGCTTAAGTGTTTAAGTGGGTAATAAATTGATTACTTAGAAACTTAATGGGTTCTAAATAGATTTTAAATGAGTCATAAATTGATTAGTTAAGACAACTATGTTAAGGGAGTCATAAATAAGTTTTATGAATATTAAAAAAATAAAAAAAAAATATTTTAATATTTTATTTTAATATTTTTTTCTTCCTTTTCTTCCTATTTTTTTCCTCCTACCGACGGCCAAGGCAGCAGGAAAAATAATATAGGAAGAAAAAAAATTTAAAAATTTAAAAAAATAATAGAATTATTAGAAAATTTGAATATTTTAAAAATATTCAGAAAATCTATTTATGACTCACTTAAAATTCGGCAAGCCTCGAACTCATCGGAATCGGCTGTGTTTGTGGCTGGTTGTCGACCGTCGCCGATGCCCCCGACCGATGGAGAAAAGAGGAAGAACGAAAAGAAAAAATATAAAAATTTTCTAGAGATTATAAAAATCATCCATAATGTTTTAGGAATATATTTTTTTTCAAAAATTTATAAGAAATTTTTTTTCCTAAATATGATTAAACATTGAAGTGTTTGAACAATATGGGTCGGGTCGGGTATGGATCGTTAAATTTGTACTGTATAAAAATGGATCAAAACGGATTAAATAGGTCAATATGGGTTGGATTATATTCCACCCGACCCAAATTCGATCCGACCCACTCATTTGACACATATAGATAGGAGGAACAAGCATGCTTGGAGAACGCAATACGAGAAAAGTTTTTAACTTTTAGAATTTTTCGTCTTCTCTCCCAATCCACTCCACTGAACATTGTGGAAATTTTTTTGGAAAAATTATAACTAACCATAAAAGATAAAAAGAAATATAGGATAAATTACTTTGACCGCTTTCCATTCTCTAAAATTACTAGAACTTCCTCTATGATTTGAATATTTCATGGGTAACGGGAAAATTACCAAAAAAAATCCTAAATCGATTGCAATTGTGCCAATTTAGTCTTAAACATTTTACCTTTGTGTCAACTCAGTACTTCCAGACAAGTTTGGCTGGCCAGCGCTGATGCGGATAATTTTTAATAATTTTTTATTATTTTTTGAATTTTGTTCCTTTTTTCTTTTCTTTCTTCTTCCTTTTGTTTTCTTCTGCTCCTTCCTCCGACAGGTCGTTGGATCGGCGACTGGCCAAAGGCGAGAGCCGGCGAGGGCGACCTCACCCTCGCCGGCTCAAGAGGAGAAGAAAACAAAAAGAAAAGGAAAGAAAAGAAAACGGAAAAAAAATTGTCCACCTAAGTGCCGTCGCATAAAAAAATAAAAAATTGAATTTTTTTGTTAACGTTAGCACCGGCATCCATGCCAGCACCCGTAAGGTAAAGTTGGCCGGAATGATTGAATTGACACAAATACAAAAGACTTAAACTTTTTTGGTAATTTTTCCCATGGGAAATCCATGAACTTTTCTCAACATTTCCTCCTTTAACTTCCTTTCTTCAATTTTGGTCATAAACTTTTCAAATCCGCTCAACATGTCCTCAATTTTTTTGTCATAAACTTTTTAATTTTGTTTGATCCCTAGCTTTTTTGTTTACATGGGTCGTCAACTCGGAATTTAGTGGGCCGAAGAAAGCAACTGAGTTGCCAAAAAAATTCTTTAGCCAAATCAATCAATTTTCATTAGCTCACTTAACAAAACGATAAAGTGGGCCCAATTCGAAAAGTCCATAGACTAAATTTTAAAAAATCAAAGACTACATTGAACATCAAACAAAAATTCAAAGATTATTCATCAGTCATGACATTGCCTTTTTTGTCACCCCCAAGATATTTTGAATCCTTCAAATTAATAAAATCTAATTCAGTTTTCTGTTGAAAATAAAATCGGAGTTGACTTCAATGTGTATTTCCTAAATCAACCCAGAAGCACACAAAACTAAACCCACTCCATCACATTTATCACTCTAATTAATTGGTCAAACATAGGTTACCCCTACCACAATGCATTTTTCAGAAGGGAGCCGCAAGCACAACCGCCTACCGCCATTGAGCAGTGAACAGTATTTGGGGCTAGCACATAGAAGTAAAAAGAAAGAAATTGTGAATTTTTTTGTGTGGCTTGCATAGCATGGTCACACTGTCACTGAGCAGTGTGACCTTTGTGCAAGCATTTCCCTTTTCAGAATGCATAATAATGCAATTTTACCAATACGTGGGAGCGCCAAAGTAATTCCTCGTTATACTATAAATTCATATCATCATGTAAGGTAAAGAGTACCTTCTACCTGAGAGGATCCAATAATTTTTTTCTTACTCAAAATACCCTCTATTAGTTATTATACACATGTCATATAAATATACAAACGCATAATCTAATAATTTTAATTATCTCTTACGTACTTCAATTTTAAAATTTAAATATTTTCCCTATTAGAAAAACCTCATAAAAAGTTAAAATCCTGAAATAATTTTCTCTTTGTACATAGAAGTTTACGATTTCTTCGCATTAGTGTCAATAATTTATTTCCATTAATTAATAATACCAACATTTCGTAATAAGGGAAAATTTCAAAAAGGGGCTCGAAGTGCCTTCATTTTCTCAAAATAAGGGCCTAAAGTTGACATTGTTTCAAATAAGGGTCTGAAGTGAATATTATTTCAAATAAGAGCCTGAAGTGATCTTATCAGTCTCAAAAAAGGGGCCTGACTCACCAGTTAATAAGGGCATTTTGGTCATTTAACATTTTTTAAATTTTATTATTTGTTTTTCCTTTTTCGAGTTTTTCAAAAATTTAAAAAAAAAACTAAAACTAAAACTGAAAAAGAAAGGAAGAAAACACAGGCGGCCCTCTCGCCTATGGCTGCCGCCCCAACGTCGGTGGGGCGACGGCGATGGCCGGCGGGGTCGCTGGTGCCTCGGCAAGGGCTGGTGACCTCGCCGACTGGAGGAGAGGGCCAGCAGGCCCTCGTCAGAGTAGGGAGAGGACCTCGACCCTCTCCCAGATCTGGGCCGAGGTCATCGGCCCTCGCCTAAGTCCAAGGGACGGCCGCGGCCCTCGGCCGATCCAGGGCGACGGTCGGCTGAGGACGACAGCGGCCGAGGGCCGCGGCCGTCCCCTGGACCTGGGCGAGGGCCGGCGACCCTCGCCCGGATCTAAGAGAGGGTCGGGGCCCTCTCCCTGCTCTAGCGAGGGCCAGCAGGCCCTCGCCAAGGCGCCGGCGACCCCTTTGGCCATCACTGCCGCCCCACCATCGTTGGGGCGGCGGCCACAGGCGGGAGGGCAGCCCCCTCCCTCCTGTGTTTTCTTTTTCTTTTTTTCAGTTTTAGTGTTATTTTAATTTTTAATTTAATTTAACTAAAAATTTGATTAAAAGTGTATTTTGACAAAAATATCCCTGATCGGACGGAATATTTAGCCGACCGGCTGGCGAGATGAGGCCCTTATTTGAAACGGTTATAACCACTTCAGGCCCTTATTTGAAACAAGGACCACTTCATGCCATTATTTGAGAAAATAAGAGCACTTATGGCCCTTATTTGGAATTTTCTCTCGTAATAATGCGAACTTGCAATGTCAATTAATTAATTTTCCGACCACAAATTAATTCTAACCGTGGCATTATCTAACTAGTCTATCAAAACGTGAACCCGACGGAAAATTAGTTGATCTTGTTTCAATAATTGCCATGGTTGTGCGACGAAAAACAATATTAAATGAAATACTGTAGCAATTTCAAATAGTGAGTGAATAGCATAAAAAGTCAATAAAAGGAATGCAAGGAGAAAGAAACAATATCATATGTATACATACAGACATATATGGGCCCAATACATAAAAGTACCCCAACTTTAGCATCTATCACAATTATATCTATTTTTTTTTGTAACATAAAAAACACTCAACTTTTACTTTTATCCTAATTTTACCGGTCTAATACCAAAAAAAAAAAACCCCGACTTTAGACTTTATCACAATTATATCCAAAACCTTTTTTTGTCTCGTAAAAAACCCCCAATTTTTACTTTTGTTCCAATTTTACTAGCCTAATACCTATAAAACCACTTTAGCATCTGTCTCAATTCTACCACCGTTAGCATTCCGTCCATAATCACCGTTAGTTAATCCTACGTGGCATGTTCACGTCGTTAATGAATCATACATCAACAAAGCTGATATGAAAAAATCCCCAACTTCTCTTCTGCTGTCTGCTTCCGTACACGTTGCAGGGGGATATAGAGCCACTCAAGACGGCGCGTTTCGACCAACACTCAAAAGCCCAAAAAACGGCTAGACGTGGAGATCTGATTATTTGGAAGAACGATCTCAAATCTGGTTGTCCCCGAAACCTGCTGTTTCTGAATTTCGAAGATTCACTAGTAAGTTCAGCGAGAAAATTCGAGCCACGTAAGATTAACTAACAGTGATTATGGACGGAAGGCTAATGGTGGTAGAATTGGGACAAAAGTAAAAGTTTGAGGTTTTTTATTAGATAAAAAAAGTTTTGGATATAATGGGGATAATTGTTAAAGTTGGGGGTTTTTTGGGCATTAAGCTGGTAGAATTGGGAAGAATTTTTTTTTTTGGATATAATTGAGACGTATGCTAAAGTTGGAGGTTTTTTATGAGACAAAAAAAGTTTTGGATATAATTGGGACAAATGCCAAAATTATATATAGCCTAGTTCTCTTGATAGTACTTGAATCTAGACGATATCTTTAAATAACACTTATCGTATGAATAATTAAAAGGAAACAATTCGTGCTGGAAGCCGAATAACCAGAACGAGTGGTATAGAAATTCACAACTGAGATTCTATCCGGGGAACGAAAGCAATCGTTCATCATGAAAAGTAAAGAAAAAACAATATTTTGAAAAAAAATTACATATAAAACTCCAAATGTTATATACGAAATGCAACCGTGTCCTAAATATTTAAATTAGTTCAATTAAATCTTAAATGTTTTGTCAAAAGGTGCAATCAAATCCTTTGAACGAACAATACGCAAAGTTGCCTCCATGTTGCTCAAAGAGTTGTTTATATGCGACATTTGAAACTGCACCTTTCGAAATAATTTGGGGACGTATTGCATTTTCCTGTAAAGGTTGAGGACTTAATCCAACCGATTAAAAATTTTATGACTCGGTTGCACTTTTTGGCAAATGCTTAGGATTTGATTGATCCGAGTTTTCGGGCTTGTGGTGCGTTTTTCCCACAGTATTCCCAAGTAAACTGCTCCAACTAAATATGGTAGAAGAATATTTACCTTTTGATATGGTTACTTACTAATTTTTCAAGGGTAATAACTCAAGATTACGTATATAAGTGGGGATAATTGTCCACATAAACCTATTTTACGGCACCAATTCAGTCTTAAATTTTTAAGTCGCGTCAATTTAATCTTAATCTTTTTAATTTGTTCAATTTAATTATAAACCTTTTGAAATTTTGATAATTTAGTCCCAAACTTATTATTTGGATAAGCCCATGCATCGAAAGTCGAACAAGCGTCAACGTGAAGCAAGAAACCATGAATCATCTGATCATTAGATGGAAAAACACATATTTGAATTTGCAGCTTTAAGCAGAAAGAGTTCATCTACAGATCAAGTTCGGATGAACATCCACTTCTGTTTACCGTTTCGATACAAAACTTCAGGCCCTTTTGAGGATCGAGAGACAAGAGGCGCAGGCGAAATCGCCATGAGCGCAGTCCACTGGACTGCAGAACAGAAAAAGACTCTAAAGAACTTCAAGGAGATGCAAAACCACCACGACGCCCACCGGAACCTCCACCGGAGGGATCGAATCGGACTCCCGGCTCACGAGACACATCACCGTCGTACAGACATGAATCCTGAAACAGCGAGCGCGGGCGAAGCTTACCGAGCGGGTCTCGTCCTCCATGTACTCCGGCTCGGCCTCGGGCATCGAGACCTTGACGCGCTTTTGCCGCTGCTGAGAGGACGACGGAGCGCTGTCTCGCTGGCTCGCGCTTCGCTTCCCTCCCTTCCTCATGCTCGACGATCTGTTTCAACAGCGATCGCTTCAGAGAGAGAGTGTGTGTGTGTGTGTGTTTTGGTGGGATCTTTGGGTTTGGGGAAGAAGAAGGTGGATGACATGTTACCGTTCTATACAGTATATACTTAACCTAACTTGCACGCTATGCTCTTATGACCAGTTAAATTCATGTTACTTAAAATAGATCGATTTATCTATTTTTCGTATTATTCTGCTCTTCATTAATTTCGACCATTCTCGACTTTTTTATTCACACGCAGCATGTCTACTCTCTTCTTCTTCTTTTTCTACCAATGTGAATACTTAGTTGCAAGATCTAAGAAGACAAAATAATTTAAACGAAGAACGAGACTTAAAAAAATAATCAAAACATCTGAACTTTCCTATTTAATAATTACATTGTTTTCGCTTGACAATAGTTGTGGCGACTTATTGATCTGATTCATAAGCTCGAAATCTGACCATCTTTTTATTTATCTATTGCGAGAAATTCTTTAATACACGTGCATATATTTCTTTTATTTCCCTATTACTCGTTCTCTTTTTTGCCTTTCGTTTTCGTTTTTCATCTAATAGCTTAATATTTTAAGATTACGTTTGGTCATTTAGATTTCTAAACTAAATGGTTGCATCTCAGTTTAAACCTGTTGAACTAGAGTTGCTTTTTGAAATTCTATTGTATTCACTTTTTTCATAACAATGATATCTTTGAATACAACAATATGTGCAACATATTTATAGATTTAATTCTGTAAGTAATACGAATTTGTTTTTCCATAGTTAGGACTTTTATAAGTAACACCTTCAGTGATAAGTCTAAATCTTCTCTTAGGAAAAGTCTTAAATAGAGATATGAAGTGGAGACATTTTCGGAAAAAGACAAAAAAAAAAAAAAAAAGGAGTTCAAAGCTAGCGGTATCTCAAATAAGGAGATGGACTAGCCAAGTTAGTCTCAAATAAAGGCCCGAACTCGCAAGCCCATCAAATCTTCGCCGGTCGACTTTCTCCGGCAACTAGAACTGGGCAATTTTGTCCAAAATTTACAACCGCCTAAAAAATGGGGCAAACCCTAAAAACCAAAGATCCAATTGAATTCTCATTGAAGGGTTCTCCGTGGATTTTCTCCCTCTGTGAAAGAACGGCAAGAATAGCAAAGAATAGAGGAACACCGTTTCTCTGAACAAGCGAAAGAAACCATCTTTCACTTTCAGGCTCATATGAAAAAAAGCATGATGAAACAGAGAACTCATGAACAACTACAGTCTACAGAGCAATCGCATGTTTTAAATCGTTAGAGAACGTTGACGAAAGAGGATGAAGTTCTGCAGAAGAAAGAAAGGGCTAAAGATGAGTTCAGGTCGCACCACGCTCGTAGAAGAAGGAAGGAGAGAGTACAATTAGAATCGGAACTTGAAGAACACGAGGAGGCTGAGCTTCTCTGTGGATTTTACTCATTCGGATTGGGGTTTTTGATTATTAGGATTTTACCCAATTTGCAAAATTTGTACAATATTGCCCCCTCAAGCTGCCTGAAAAAGCGAACCGGTGAAGATTTAGCCGACCGGTGAGCGCATACCCTTATTCTAAACTAACTTGACCCCTTCAGGCCCTTATAGGGAAAATTGTCAAAAAAGTCCTAAACCTATTGCACTTTTGCCAATTCAGTCCTAAACCTTTTAATTTTGCCGATTCAGTCCTAAACCTTTTGCATTTGTGCCAATTCAGTCCTAAACCTTTTGCATTTGTGCCAATTCAGTCCTAAACCTTTTTTTTGTGCCAATTCAGTCCTAAACCTTTTGCAATTGTGCCAATTCAGTCCTAAACCTTTTGCAATTATGCCATTTCAGTCCATCCGGCGAATTTTGGCAGGCCGGCGCTGACATGGACGCCGGCCGGCCGGTGACCGAATATTTTAATATTTTTTATTTTTTATTTTAATATTTTTTTTTATAATTTTAATATTTTTTCTTTATTTTTTTTTGTTTTTCCTTCCCCCTCCCCTCCCCTCCCCTACCCGACGACCGGCCATAGGCGCGGTCGGCGAGGCGGAGCCCCGCCCGGCCATGGCGGGGCTCGACCTCGCCGTCGCTGCCTCGCGCCTGTGGCCGGTCGTTGGGTAGGGGAGGGGAGGGGGAAGGAAAAATAATAATAATAAAAATTAAAATATTAAAATATTAAAATAGTAAAATATTCGGTCGCCGGCCCACCAAAATTCGCCGGATGGACTGAAATGGCATAATTGCAAAAGATTTAGGACTGAATTGGCACAATTGCAAAAGGTTTAGAACTGAATTGGTACAAAAAATAGGTTTATGACTGAATTGGAACAAATGCAAAATGTTTAGGACTAAATCGGCAAAATTAAAAGGTTTAGGACTGAATTGGCACAAATGCAAAAGATTTAGGACTGAATCGGCAAAATTAAAAGGTTTATGACTGAATTGGCAAAAGTGCAATAGGTTTAGGACTTTTTGACGATTTTCCCGGCCCTTATATGAGGCTAGATCTATGCCCTTTTTTTTGTTGAGAAATTGTTTACTTCAACTCCTTATTTAAAATTTTCCTCTTGTAACTTTAAGATCATGATATATTGTACTTAATTAGTTATTTAATATATGGAAATATAAAATTTTCCTCAATGGTGTTTGTTGACAGGACTCTTTTTTAATGGAAAAATCTCGTGAAATGAGTTACTTTTTCGCTTCCTGCTACAATGCACGCGTTTTTATTATCGATAGAAGAAAAAAAGTCTCTCTAACAACAATATTAGTCAATCTTCGTCGAGCGAGGTAGCCTAATGATAAATGAGTCACATCGTATTTCACGAGATCATAAATTCAAACCAAGTCGAGAGCAAATCTCTAGTCAATTTGTGCCTCGTGCATTTGCTGCCTTATGTGGAGAGATCTCCAAAATTCTAACACGTCACCGGAGCTGCGGTGAAGTGCTTTTTACTACACTTGCACAGGTGGATTGAGACCGGACATTTCACAGAGAGTGTCGAACTCCAGCTGCGTTGGTGGCTCCTCTCCGCCTCACTCTTCTGATTAATAAAAAAGAGGCATTTTTGCCCACTCTAAAATCTAATAAACAATTTAATGAAAAAGATGAAGGAAATCTATCAGCTCGATCATGCCTTCATTTCCTCCGGCAAAGGAGGGCAACATGCTTGTCTGCATGCATGATTCATATAGTTAAGGCGTAAAATCTGCATCATCAGTGCCTTCAAATCATCGTACCTTTTTCTTTTGACTTTTTCTCATACGTTGGTGATGCATCATGGGCCACGGCCAATGATAGAAAGCCACGTGTTTTGCTGCCGGGTAGGTGTCCTAATTTAATTGCCAAGTCCCTTTCAACATGCTAGTGCGTGAGTTTTGTGATTTCAAACAGCTACTATTGGTGGGTCCTAGAGCTAGACATTTACATAACCTCACGTGGTTTCAGCCAGTGGTGGCCACCGTTCCGGTTCATGAACCGACGATTCCAGTTCATGAAAATTGGGAATCGAAACCAGCGGTTCGGGCCAGTTCGGATAAATTTTTTTATGCCCTTTATTTTCACAGTTCGCCGGTTCGGAACAGGAGGTTTCGGGCCGGTTCATGATTTAAGAGAACCGGAACCGGGCCTGTATGCCACGAGCCGATTCCGATTTTGATCCGGGCCGGTTTCGGGTCCGAACCGGCCCGTGGCAACCACTATTTCAGCCCTTTGAAAATTGGATCTTGTCGAGTCTTATAACACAAAGCCATTTCTTATATTCATAAGAAATAAATATGTGATTATTCTTAATTTATTATGAGATTAACGGTCTGTTTCGAATCACAAAAAAAAAATTATAAATTACTGTAAGATTCACTGCTTTAAAAAATTGTGGCACACAACATGCTGTCACTGTCACAGTCACCCAAAAATTATTATGCTAGCAAAACCCGTTTCGTAACCTACCTAAGTCTTGTGATTCCTTAATTTGATCTTTTTGAAGCTGAGGTTTTGGAGTCTTATGAGTCTCGACCGGAACGAGAATACATAATCTCAACGGGTTTCGTGTGGTGGACAGGAAGCGTTTGGTCCCCCTCTTGGTTAAACAAACACCAACTAGAAGGGGATCTAACGGACATATTTCTGCTTCGGACAGCCGTCACGAAGAAAATAGTGAATATTCTTTGACTTTTGCTGTTTTCCTTGCCTGTTCAAGAAAATTGGCAATCTTTTTCCCTTTTGAACGAGAATTATATTCTGCAAATGCTTTGAAAATCGAGTTACAGAGAACGTGGGAAGATTTTCTGGGATCTTAGAAATGACCCATATTGATTTGAACATAAGCTAAGAGTTTAATATAATAATCCCCTTTTGGCATCCACTAGCATTACCCAATTAACTTAATTGAATTAAGAACTTCCATGGAAAACAGAGGAAGGTTCTGCTGATCCGGACTCGTGAAACTTCATCTGAACCAATTCAAGCCCTGGTGGAAGCAAAATGTCAGGATCTATATAAGCTTCGAAAGTAGCACTCCTTTCCATCCTAGAATGCCTATTTGCTATAGAGGACTCTGGATATTTACATGACAAGCAAAAAAAGCACCATAGAATTAAAATCTGTCCTGACTTCTTAATCTAGATCACTGGAAAACAGAGGTGAATTCCTAGCCTCGAGAGTTGGAATGCAGCTCATCCGGTGAAGCCTTTACCACAGAACTTGTAGGGCGATCGCCGTTGTTGCTACTACTGCAACTCAAGGTCCTCAAGAGCCGCCACAGCCCCCAATTCCTTGGGTACTTCTTCTCGGCGCTGTCGGTCGACTGGAACATCGAGGCAGGGCACTGCCGGCGGCTCTGCCTCATCCTCATGTCGCTCAACTCCATCTCCATCGGGAACCTGGCCGACCCGAACACGAGGAAGTACCACCTGCCCTTTGCGCCCGCCTTCCTCGCCGACCCGTCTAGGGTCCCGAACTTATCCAGTGGCAGGTTCTTGGAGTCGGACACTTCCAGCGGCTTCGACCGCTTCTTCTTGTCCGCTCTCAACTTGCGGTACGAATACGAAGTCCTGGACTTCCTAAACAGGCGCAGCTTCCAGCGAAAGAACCGCCTTTTCTTAGACTTCGCGGAACGCTTTCCGATGAGATCATCCGAGTTGTTGGCGACGGGCGGCGGCTCTCCATACGGGATGAGCTTGCCACAGAAGATCACGTGCCCTGAATGGTGCCCGGAGGAAATGCTCCAGTCCTCACTGGAGGAGAACTCGAACAAGTCCTCTTGACCCTGACGAGGACCGGTCGACGCGCCTCGTGGGCCTCGTTCTGGTTCTGCTACCACTTTGGAGAAGCCGTCCTTGTCCCACTCAGCCGAATCGCTGTAGAGCGGGAGGTCACAGAGAGAGAGCGTCTCTGCTTCATCATCATCTTCTTCTTCTTCTCGATTCGGGTCTTGCAAATGACCCGCGATGTTTTCGTGCTCCGACTCTTGTCTGGACTCATCGCGCGAAACGACCATCGCGAGCAAGATCAGCTAGAAGAACAAGAAAGTAGAAGAAGAAGAAGGAGCAAAATGTTACCAAAGAAGATGGAGAGAGATGATGAGGGGATGAACTTTTGTATCTTTTGTTTAAACAAAGGAAGTTTCCACTTGACACTTTCTAATGACGCTCCAGTTTGGACTTATATAAGAACTTGCATGTGACCAGGAGCGCGTGTTGACAAGAGAGAGGGGGGAGTAGTTTAAAGTTGGTTGACGACGAGGGCTTCTAGATGTGGTGATAAAGATTTTCTTTTTCTTTTTACTCGAGATTTGTCTCCTATAGGAGGCCAGGGCCCCGCAGGTTCTGAAGTCCTCGTTTTGCTAATCATATCTTTGTTTTTTTTCTTGACGATGAAGAATATCTTCTCTTTATTTAATGTCCAAGGCTTCTTAGAGTCCGGACGAGATTTCGGATAAAATGATTTAAAGACTTACTTAGGTCCGAAGAATGAGAGGGCTTTCTAGATGACGTGATAAATAATTATTTTTTTTTCTTTATTTTCCGGCCGAAGGGGGAATTAAGAGGAATAATAAAGGAGAGAGAAAGAGAGAGACGAGGAAGAAGAGTCGGATGATATACTATTTACTGAACTTTAATTTGATGTTGGGTTGGTCGGGGCCTTCTAGATGAGGGGTCATATAAGACATGTTCCAAGTCGTAGATTGTAGTCAATGAGTCCTATCAGTATCAGGCAGAAAAGAAAACTATGATGTTACAGGATTTGTCCTGATTTGCTTGGGCCCCATGTTTCTAGATGGGGTCTTTTTTGTGGGTGTTTTCCAGGAAGCAACATGCTTCATGTCCTGATTTATTTTTACTTCACTAAATAAATTCGATTCATTTGTTCTTCTTCTTCTTTTTTTTTAACTTTTTGTTGTGATAATTCTTACATATGGATCAGGCATTTGAGTTTATTGAAAAATGAGCGTGTAATTCTCGAGGATCCGGATCCCCTGCCAGGCAGGGGTGACATTGAGGGATCCGGGCCGTCCATTTCAAAATGGACGGTCCTGATTGAGCCACATCATCTTTTTAGGGGGTGGGGATTTTTTGGTGGGAAATTTCAAAATTTAAAAAAAAAAAATGATGTGGATCAATCCGGGCAGTCCATTTTTGATTTGGACGGCCCGGATCAATCATGTCACCCCTGACATTGACATTGCAAAGTCAGGGGATCCATTTCCAATTCTCGAACACTTCATGCCCTATCAATGACCCAACTAATGCATGTCTAGAAGCATGTTAATGGAAAGTACGTGATTGCACTTTTTAAAAAAGGTTTAGGACTTAAGTGAATCAATTAAAAGGTTTAGGATTTAATTACATTTTATACATAAGATTTGAGGAATTTTCTCCTAATTTGGCATTAGATGTTAAGTACTGTCTGCCCTCCCCATAGCAAGAGCAGTCTCTAACGTTCGGTGGTAGTTTCTTGAGGACCGTGTCATCCCCCTTCCTTGATACTCTCTTTCAAAACCAGGTCATACCTTCCTTTATACTCTCTTTCACCCTCTTCGTGCCCTAACTTCTCCAATCCTTCTTTCCGTTTCCCTTCAATGTAGGAAGAAGAACCATAGGATAGCAGCTCTCCATCGCCAATTGGAAAAGCTCTATTCCGGTGAAGATGAGAACTCTGTACCACAGGAAGAGTTATAGTATCCTCATTTAAACTTCGTTGGCAAGGTCCTCTTGGGTTCACCGGATGGGAGAAGGAAAGTGTGTAATTAGTATCGTGTTAGAAAGGTCATCCTAAAAGCTTAGACGGATAGGGAAAGTGAGACCACGTGAGAATAAAGAGTATATAAGGCTCCGTTTGTTTCGCAGAAAATATGACAATACTGAAAAGTATTTTCCGAGAAGTCATTTTGCAGAAAAATGATTATTTTTCGACATTTGGATAAAACCTGAAAATAAACTTGAAAATATTTTTTGTTGTCATCGATTTTCCTAAATAGACATACATTATGCAGGCGCTAGTGACTTATGCATGGGGAGCCAAGGAACCCGACATAGACACCATGGTCTTAAGCCCGACTCCTAGACACGAGCGCGAGCACGAGCACTGGCCTTGGGTCCACCAAAATCGAGCCCGGTTCCCTGCATCGAGACCCAAATCCATCAAGGTCGGTCCCGGGACCTTGGCACCCATGCCTGAGTCCACCGAGGCTAGCCCCCGGCGTCCGTGGCCGGGCCTGAATCCATCGAGGCCGAGCATGTGCCTAGGACCTTGGCGCCCGAGCTGGGTCCATCGAGACTGGGCCTCGATCCCTGATGTTCTCGCTTGGGTCCATTAAGGTCGGGCCCAAGACCTTAGCGCCAGGGACCGTGGCACCCGGGCAGGTCAATTGAGATAGAGACCAAGACCCCGATGCCGGTGCTTGAATTCCCGGTGCCCATGCCTTGGTCCATCAAATTTTGAGCCCGGGTCCTTGGCGCCCGAGCCCACTACCATTGATGCATGCTAGTGCTCGTGTCCTTGGCGCCTGAGCCCACTACCATTGATGCATCCATTAAGGACGGCCCCGACGCTTGCGCCTGGGTCCATCGAGGTCGGCCTAGGACCCTAGTGCTCGAGATAAGGTCTCAGGTGCTGCTGAGGTCTCGGGCCAGAAGCCGAGGTCCCACGCCAAACCTTGATGGACCCGGGGCCTAGCATCTCAAGCACGTGCACCGACATCGGGGTCCTAGGCTCAGCCTCAATGGAATCGAACGAGAGCGCTGGGGATCTAGGCACAACCTCGATGGACGTAGGAATGGTCGCTAGGATCCCAAGCACGACCTCGATTGGTGTAGGTCCGGGTGCTGGGGACCTGGATGTGGGCGTTGGGGTCCAGGCCTCGACCTCGAGGACCCAAGTGTGAGCGATGAAGTATGTGGCCTGGCCCGTTGGACTAGGTCCAACCACTGTGGACTTGGTCTCGGGCACCTGGGGTTCAACCTCGATTGACCCCGACCATGGCAACGGTGTCCTGGGCTTGGCCTCGATGGACCCAAGCGTGGCGGCTGATGTCTTAGGTAAGGCTTAGATGGACCCGGGCCAAGCCTAGATGGACCCAGGCCAAGCCTCGATGGCCCTGGGCCTGGGCACCGAGGCTGGGCCCTGCTGCTAAGTGCTCGGGAACGAGCGTTGTGGTTCTCATACCCAAGCGCAGAGTTTCTTGTCCAAGTGTCGCTACTTAGTCATATTTTGGAAATGATTTTCGATTTTTTCAAAGAGAAAATCATTTTCCTAAGTTTAAGCTTTGGTAGGAAAATATTTTCCGTCTGACTCATTTTTCTAAGCGATTCAAACACCAGATAATAAGAAAAATTATTTTTGAAGAAATAAACAAAATCAATACAATATTTCGACGGTTGGATAGGTGGGAGTTGTGCTGTCGGAAAATTAGTCCGAACGTGACGCGATCCCTGAAAAGGAGCTATGCGATCCTACGAAGAAAGTAGCACATGTCGTGGGGGTCAATCCACGAGGCGGACCACCGCATGAAGACAAGAACAGCAGCCCCTTGGAAACCGGCTTAGGATTCGAGAAGGACCAAGCCATTTTCTTACCAGCAAGTCAAAGAGGTGGAGTTTTCACACCGTTATCCTAACATAATGATAAATTAGAAGTACCGTAATAAAATAGGTCTTGTTGGGGCGGGGCGGAGTGAAGGGACTTCGCTTCCTCCCCAAAACAAATTGACAACCTCTAGATTTTAGCCCGAGGGGCAGGGCCTATTCAAGTTCCAGAAGTTCTCTTTAATGGGACCGGACCATGTTCTCAAGGATCAGGTTGAGGCTCGAAAGTGTATCATATCAATTTAATCATATCAAAGTCTCATCGTAAAAGAATTATTTCTACGTATCCTAAATAGAATCGTTAATGTTCCTCGTCGTGTACACACGGATGGTTCGGCCAAAGGCGACGCTAGCAATGTCACTGTACGTAGAGTAGATTTTTTGGGCCACTCTTTTTTAGTTTATTATAAGTCCTGAGAAAGTGGCGAAAACCGCGAAAAAAAAAAAAAAGTGAGAGAAAATAACGAAGCTCAAATCCAATCTTAATACATTTTAAATAAGACTAAAAGGAGAAAATCGTAGAGAAAAACATATGAATTTCACGCGAACGATTGTATTACAATATGGAACTTTCCACATGTTTATTAGTACTATTAATGTTTTACATCTAGAAGCCCATTTCTCTGGAATTTCAGTCACTATGTGGACAGGTGTTACTAGAACTACAATAGATATTGATGATGTCGACAATTGAGAAATTATGTAATGAAAGGGCCCTTTTGAAAGTAGTATTGAATTAGGTTGAAGAGTCAAATTACGAATTCGCCTTGACTATGCTCATGTTATAGGAAGAAGATACCTTATATTATGGACTTATTTGGCCTTTTCTCTTTCTAATGACTAATTGGATTCTCTGCCGTGGTTCTGAAGTTACTTTCTTCATAGGATAACTCCAATTTATAAATCGGGAATAGCCGATCAATTTCGGACCTTGGCCTCCAAGCATATAATATTATTGTCATAGAACCTACCTTGGTCTTATTAAGACTATTGGTCCATGTATTATTTGTCCACCGAGGAACGCAGATAATAAAAATAAAAAGAGGGGGGAAAGAAGAAGGAAAAATGTCTTCCTACCTTGGACATGAAGCGTTGGACTTGGACTCTCTGCTTTTATGGTGCTTTATCGATACCTCGATAAATCTCAAGTATCAAAGCTTGGTCCGTCATTTGCTACAAAGTTTCTATATTATCTATTTAAGAGAAACCATCAAAAACAGATCTCGTTTTTTACCTAATAACCGGGTACATATCCCTATTTTGCAAGGGAAATGCTTCCCTGACAGTATTGTCAGGGACGGTACAATTTCAATCGTAGATTCACACGCCATCACCGCGTGTTTTGCATAAAGCACTTATTGATTGGGAGATCGAGTGGTCAAAAATAACTGACACTACTGTCAGACTGTCAGGCTAGCAGATTCCATTTTGCAAATACCATTCGCATACCTCTAGGTAAAGCTCTGCGTTGAAATGACCAAATTGCCCTCCTTGCAAATTCATTTTATTAGCATCTTGCATAGGGTTTGGGTGGGTTTGGTTTCCAGTCGATTTTGAGTGAGTATGAGATGTTAAGATCCAGGATGGGCATTTTTGAAAAGAAAACGGCATTGTCGAAAATAGAGATAGAAGGAGAATTGATGTGAATGAGCAAAATAGTCTCCGGAGGCAAGCGCCGGCCATATTTCAAAAAATAGAGATATGTAAGTGGTCATGGATAGAAAGTGAGGTAGGTTTTCTGATATTTTTCATTTATTAAATTTTTATTATTATGCAATTAGAAACTCCTCCTGCTTCATGTTTTCTCTCTGTACGATCTCTTACAATATGGCGACAATTGTACCGAAGCATATAATTGAATACATATATCTTGTGAAGCCTGATATTGAGGGCAACCCCTTGGGTTGGCCTAGTACATTGGAATGTTAGGATATTTTCCGCTCGAAAATGGGAAGTCACGCGTTCAAATCTCATCAAATACGTGTACCTTGCTCTAAATTAGGACCACTGCACAAGCCAAAGGCATCAACGTCTTGTAAGGTTTTTCATCGGTTTTCAAATAATCGATTATACACGCTTATGCATTATACAAAGAAGCTCGACACCAAGAAACAAAGTTAAATCCTTAATACATTGTCACTCGTAACATGATCGGTTGAATTTACGCCATACAAAGAAGCTCGACACCAAGAAACAAAGTTAAATCCTTAATACATTGTCACTCGTAACATGATCGGTTGAATTTACGCCAACGAATTCGATAACGAAAGCGAACGAGTCTTTCCCATGAATCGTCCTATCATGTGTGATCATTACAAGGAAATGTAGTAAGAACCAATGCACAAACACTTCTCTTGTGAAATATGCAAAATCAAAACTTTCTAATACGTACATCGTCTTCTTTGGTAATCTACTCACTATGACCAGGATATATATATATCTACTCTCTCTCTCTCTCTTTCTCTCTCACACGTGTTCAAACTAGAGAGTCAATCCTGGCCAACCCTGTCACACGCGCGGGACGCAGCCAAACGAGGCCTTCCCCAACGCATCGGCGTGACGACGGCGGCCCAACCCCAGAGCCTTCAACAATCCGAACAACCCCTTCCCTTTGCTCTTGTCGCCGCTCCTCACAATTTCGCCTCCGCCGCTGCCGTCACACGACCCCCTCTTCTCGACTTTGCGGCTCTGCCTCGTCCTCATCTCGCTCAGCGCCATCTCCGTCGGGAACCTCGCCAATCCGAACGCCATCAGGTACCACCGGCACTTCCTCCTCCGGACTGTCGGCGATCGGGTCCTCCCGCTGGTGCTCTTCCGGCTTCCGCTGCCGGTTCGGAGGGGCAATCTCTTGTCCTCCGGAGGAGTAGTAAAAGTAGGAGGATTTGGAGGCGATTCTCGGCGAGGGATGAGCTTTCCGCAGAAGACGATGCTCTGGTCATCGGAGCGCAGGTGGGAGGAGGAATCGGAGTCCCCGAACGATGAGAACTCGAAGAAGTCGTCGTGATCCAAGGAAGAGGAGGACGAGGACGAGGATGATGATGATGGGGAGGCGACATCGTCGGCGAAGGAGTAATGGGCTTCGTCGCAATACAAGGAGAGGTTACAGAGGGAGAGGGCGTCATCCCCATCATCATCGTCGTAGGTATTGGGAACTTGCACCGAGTCGGCGACGACGAGCTCTTCCGTGGGTGGTGCACGAATGAATTCGGTGGTGATCATGGTGGATCTTCAGAGGGAATGGGGGAGTGATTGTTTCGTGGCGGGAGTTGGCTTTGTTGGAGAAGATGAGCTCGGGGCTGAATGTATATATATATAAAGCTAGAGAGAGAGAGAGAGAGAGAGAGAGAGAGAGAGAGAGAGGTGGCTTTCTGCTGAGACGAGTCGTTGTTAGCTACGTGAGTGGCCTTCTAGATGATGAAGTGTTGAACAGAAAATTATATAAAAAAGAGGGTTTGAAAACGAGATGTCGAACAAAGTTAGAAACGGAAAACAAAGTTTTAAGTCCTTTTGCTTGGTCTTTTGCTTGGTCTTCTAGAGAAGCAGGGGAGCAGGTACGAGGAAAAAGCATCCATACTTTTCCATCACTTGACATTTATGCTGCACAACTATTGTCTTGCATGTTGTTAACTCGTCAGCAGTTGGAAGATGCTGATTAAAAACAGGCATGTTTTCGCTGTCGGATGGCGACCTTCGCTAGATCTCGGTCGGGGGCGAGAGTCTCGCAAATCAAAGGTTGAGATCTATTGGTACACAAAGAGGGACATCGTGCGGGGCATCCGTGTCGAGAATTCCTTACGTAGATTGTTTAAGCTGAACTGAGGATGCGCTTATTTCATTGAAAATTTCATGATAAATGAAATCATTTTTAATGAAAATCAGTGGTTTTCATTTATTTTGTGGTTTAAGGAAAGCGATTTCTTACTTGCCAAAAGGGAGTAAGTCGTTTTCCTCCAATCTAAGCTTGTGATTTTCAGTCTATGAAAAACGTTTTTCATAGATTGATTAATTTTTCGTCATCCAAACGTCAATAAATTGGATAGTAATTTCCCAGAAACAGTTTTCCAACGTACAAACCAACCCTAAATAAGCATTTTTTTTTTCTATAAGAATTATACTGCGCGGTGAGGTACATAGTTTAGGCTCATATCCAAGAGCATGACATATTTCTTTATGAAGTAGATAGTCTACTAATTAGAAAGTTCAATTCATAATTTAATACTTTCTACTTCAGAATTGAAATATATCAAACGTTTTTCATATTTGTTTAAGTTCCTTTATAGGATAACTCCGGTTTATCAATTGTTAATTTAAATGAAAGAGCGTCTTAATACATGAATAGCCGATCAATTTCGAACCTTGGTCTCCAAGCATAACCTATTTGTGGTCTTGTTAAGACTATTATATTCATTGTGCTTGGACTCATTTATTCAGTTTGTTTGATCCTAGGCGTAAGTTCACTTGTTCAAATGAAGCAGCGATATCTTGGGGAAGACACGTGGTAGAGGAATTGGTCAACTCGTAAGGCTCATGACCTGAAGACTAAAGGATCGAATCCTGTTCCCGCATAATCATCTGAAGCCGTAGTCAGCCTCAAGATTCCGTAAGTAATTCAGTACATGGCTTAATGCTTAGAAAAAGAAAAAGAAATAAAGAACATTAGTCCATGAAAGACCAAATTGCCCCTTTTTGCGAACTCATTGTTTTAGCATCTTGCCTAGGTTTCGAGTGAATTGATTTTTAGTTGATTTTGAGTGTTTTTAGTGAGTTTGAAATTTTTGAGTTTGGCATGGGCATAAATGGCATTTTCCAACATAAGGACACAAGGATGACATATGTGAAGGTGGAATTTGCTCTCTAAAAGTAAAACTCCGGTATTTACTTGGTATTTCCAAAAAAAATAGAGATATGTAAGTGGCACTTGGATGAAAGCCAAGGTATGTTTTTGGTATTTTCTCTTTATTTTGTATTGATTATGCAATTGGAAACTCCCCTTGCTTCCATTTCTCTCTGTACATTATCTGCAAGTAGGGCTAAATTTGTATTGAAGTGTCTAATTGAATACAAGTTTCATGTGAAGCCCGATATTGAGGGCAATCCCTAGATTGGCATAGTTGGTTGGAGCGATAGGGGATTTCAGTTCAGAAACTAAATCTCAACTGGTCAAATCTCATCAACTGCATGCGGGATATGACCATCTACGCAAGTCAAAAGCATCAACTTAACTGATTTATGATACTACAGAGTTCTTCATAGTCCTCCGAATAACCGAGTCTCCATGTAGGCTAAAACCGTGTCCTGTCTCGAAAAGCCAAATGCACAATGTAGGCTAGTCCTATATCTATAAAATTTAAGCTGATAGATGGAGATGTATTTTATTGTTTAAGTACATTAACACTTCTCCCAACGCATAGGCTAGACTTTGATATAAAATGAACGCGTGAAAGTATATAACAGGGGAGACAAATATGGCCTGAAAAGATTTAACTTAGGACCTACTGCTCTGATACCGTATAGGATCTTGTAATAACTCTGTCAACTGTTCTAAAAAAAAAAATTAAACTGCTAAATGAAAGTGTCGTTTAATAAGTAATTACTTTTGACGCCATAACCGTGTGAATACATCATTTCATACATAAAAGTATATACATACCCCATATATCGGGTAACATAATCATTTGGTGGTATGGGAGGGTTAAAAGCAATCAAGATCTTGAATAAGAAGATTGCACAATACATCACCGCTTGCTACATTACCGGTCGTATTTCGTATTTACAATAACGAACTCGATGAAGAATGTAGCAAGAAGGAATGCACACACTTTTCTACTATGGAATACGTAGAATCGCTAATTTGAAAAATCGAAACTTTTCTCGTGTTGAGTACTTTAAAAGAAGTGTTCCTTAGCAATCGTTTTAAGGCGATGATGTACGATGTGTCGGACCCGTGCTTCGATTGAACTCGCTTAGTAGCATTTTGTCAATTGGGCATGCGATGTTTATGCGGTGCTTTTGGGTAAACTGAACTCTACTATTCCTGCAAAAATCCGTCAATTACATACACCGCCTTTGGTAATCTACTCTCTCTCTCTCTCACACGTGTGCCAAACACAGAGCCAATCACACGCGCGGTACGCAGCCCAACGAGGCCTTCACCAAAGCATCGGCGCGACGCCGGTGGCGCAATCCCAGAGCCTTCAACAATCCAAACAACCCCTTCCCTTTGTTCTTGTCTCCGCCATCCCCGCTCCTCATAATCTCGCCGCTGCCGCCGTCGCACGGCCCCCTCTTCTGGATACCGCGGCTCTGCCTCGTCCTCATCTCGCTTAGGGCCATCTCCGTCGGGAACCTCGCCAGCCCGAACGCCATCAGGTACCACCGGCACTTCCTCCTCTGGGCCGTCGGCGATCGGGTCCTCCGGCTCGTGCTCTTTTGGCTTCCGCCGCCGGTTTGGAGCGGCGATCTCTTCTTCTCCGGAGTAGGCGGAGGAGGAGGATTTGGAGGCGATCCTCGGTGAGGGATGAGCTTCCCGCAGAAGACGATGCTCCGATCGTCGGCGCGCAGGTCGGAGTTGGAATCGGAGTCCCCGATAGAAGAGAACTCGAAGAAGTCGTCGCGATCAGAGGAGGAGGAGGCGGACGAGGACGACGTAGAGGCGTCATCGTCGGCGAAGGAGTAGTCGGTTGCATCGCAGTACAGGGAGAGGTTGCAGAGCGAGAGGGCGTCTTCGCCGTCGTCGTCGTCAAGGAGAACTTGTGCCGAGTCGGTGTCGACGAGCTCTTCCATCGCCGGGGCTTGAACGAAGTCGGGGGTAAACATGGTGGGTCTTAAGAGGAAATGGGGAAGAGAAGCAATAGGAGTGCTTTAATTTCTGGTGGGAGTTAGCATTGTTGGAGAAGATGAGCTCAGGGTTGAATGAATATATAGAGCGAGCGAGAGAGAGAGAGAGAGAGAGAGAGAGAGAGAGAGGTGGGTTTCTGCTGAGATGGTTCGTTGGTAGCTTTGTTAGCGGCCTTCTAGATGAAGCGTTAAAAATGAGACGTTGGAAAAGTTCTTTTAAAAAAGAAAGGAGAAGAAAGTTAGCCATTTTGCTCGTTCTTCTAGAAGAGCACGCAGAGTAGCGACTAGAAAATAAGGGCGGGCATGGTTTAGGGTAAATTGGGAGCCGAAAAACCGGACTAATGGGATTTCAGGTTCCAGAATACGTAGAATATGTTCTAGTTTCAAAAATTAGGGAACTGGTTCCGATGGTACCTGGTACACATTTTTTGTGTTTTTTTGTAGTATATGTTTTCGCGCGATCTTGCAGTATTCCATGGCATTTGATGATGATTATATAATCTGGAACCACTTGTCTGAACTTTCATTTCCGGTTATATTTATGACTGAGGCTTATATATATATTAATGTTTCATATTATTCGTGTGTCTAAATATGAGTTATGTTCAGTGGATTGTAGTAACAAATGTTGGTCGTTAAAAATGACGATTCACTGCAATCGTTCGATTAAGAATACAGGCGAATCCTCACTAGACCTTGGAATCGACCCTGAAAACTGTGACAGGGTAGGTTCTAAATTCCATGGTATGCACGGTAGGTTCCATGTTCCAAAAAATGAGAAACATGTTGCGATGAATATGTTTCAGGTTTTAAGTGGAACATGTACGGAACCTGGAACTCGGAACTTGGAATCACACAACTCTACTAGAAAATGCATCCAAAATTTTCTAAACTTCAAGCCCGTCGTAGACCATTTATACTCACGTCAAGTAATTCTAAACTTCAAGCCTTTTAAGTGCCGGTCAAGGAATTTTAAAATATACAATTTAAACTCGTATGACTAAGAATTTTTTCCATGAGATAGATAGAATTCAGGAGCATCATATACTCCTTAATGAAGCAAATAGTTTAGGCTCATATCCACGAGGATGATATATAATATCTTCATGAAGTAGTTAGCACCTTTTTTTGCAAATGCCATTCGTATACCTCTAAGCAAAACACCCCCATCAAAAAGACGAAATTGCCCCTCTTTGCAAACTCATTTTATTCGCATCTTGCCCGGGGTTTGAGTAAATTGGGTTTTAGTTGATTTTGAAGATTTTGGTGAGTTTGAGATTAGGCATGAATGGCATTTTCCAACGTAGGGACACAAGAGAATAGATGTAAAGGTGCAAAGGTAGTCTCTAAAGGGTTAAACCCGAGTAGGCTATCCCTCTATCCGTGAGTTCTTGAGGGATCGATGCAAATTGTGTTGAAAATTTAATTTGATAGATAAAAGTGTTTTCATTATTCACCGTGTGAATACATCGTTCATACATAAATATGTACACTATACCCCCATCCACATCGTGGAATGTCTAAGCAATCACACAAGGACGTAGTATGAACCAATGCGCACACACACACTTCTCTTGTGGAATACGTGGAATCGCTTCTCTTTGGGAAACAATCGAAACTTTTTTCTCGTGTTGAGTTGCATCAAAGTAGTGATCCTTAGCAATGGTTAATGCGAGGATATAAAATTTATCCGACCCGTGATTCGATTAAACTCGCTTAGTAACATTTGTCAATTGGGCATGCGATATTATGCAGTGCTTTTGGGTTAAAATCAACTCTACTCTACTATTCCCGCGAAAATCCATCAATTACATACACCGCCTTCGGTAATCTACTCTCTCTCTCTCTCTCTCTCTCTCTCTCTCTCGTGCCACCAAAGACAGAGTCAATCCTGGGCAGCCCTGTCACGCCCGGACGCAGCCCAACGAGGCCTTGACCAAAGCATCCGCGTGACCACGGTGGCCCAATCCCAGGGCCTTCAACAATCCGAACAGCCACTCCGCCTTGCGCTTGTCGCCGCCGCCGTCGCTCGACGCCCTCTTCTCGGCATTGCGGCTCTGCCTCGTCCTCATCTCGCCCAGCGCCATCTCCGTCGGGAACTTCGCCAATCCGAACGCCATCAGGTACCACCGGCACTTCCCTCTCCGGACAGTCTGCGATCGGGCCCCCCCGCTCGTGCTCTTTTGGCTCCCGCGGCCGGTTTGGAGCGGCGATCTCTTGTCCTCCGGTGGAGGAGTAGTAGTAGTAGTAGGAGGAGGAGTTTGAGGCGATTCTCGGTGAGGGATGAGCTTCCCGCAGAAGACGACGTGGCGATCATCGGAGCGGAGGTCGGAGGAGGAACCGGAGTCCCCGAACGACGAGAACTCGAAGAAGTCGTCGTGGTCGTCGTGGTCGGAGGAGGACGACCACGACGGTGATGTGGAGGAGGAGTCATCTGGGAAGGAATCATCGGCCGCGTCGCAGTACAAGGAGAGGTTGCAGAGCGAGAGCGCGTCTTCGCCATCGTCGTCGTTACAGGGAACCTGCACCGGATCAGTGTCGAAGGGCTCTTCCTTCGGCGGTGGTTGGACGAATTCGGTGGCGATCATGGTGGATTTTCAGAGAGAAAAGGGGCAGGGAAGGAGGAAGTAAGAGGAAAGATAGTTTTCTGGTTGGAGAAGACGAGCTCGGGGCCGAATGTATATATATGTATAAAAAGCTAGTGAGAGAAAGAGGAAGCTTCTGCTGAAAAGAATTAGGGGAAAAAAAAAAGGGAAAGAAAAGTTACTCCTTTTTGCCCGGTGTCCTTCTAGAAGAGCACGCGAGTAGCGACTAGGAAATGCGCCCATACTCTTTGCGTAAGCAGTATATTTTCCAATTATATACCTACTTAAATTATCATACATTACCATCTTTCAATTATATTCCTAAATTGTGTATCTTCAAAGATACCGAAATATTTTCGAGATAGCACGCACATATGTCTGGAAAATATCGCGATATCCATACTTTTTCTACAAATCGATGGATTTCCGTAATCAAGTAATGAATATCGCGATATTTACATCTTCTCCAAATGTATGCTCCCGATCAAGAAGTTGTGTCGCGGGGCTTTGGAAATAAATAGCACCATGTTCTTTTAACTATTTTAATAGTTTAAATAATTAGTAAGTTCAACACAAAAATAAATATTTTTTTACTTTAGAATGAAATGTATTGAACATTTGTCGTAATCATACTTTGTTACAAATGTCAAACATAAAATAATTGTTAAACTATTCGGGCCGGGATCATGTCAAGCTCGAAATTTGGCCCGATCAGAAATAAAATTATAAAACCCGCCTGAAGATTGGATTGGCCATCTCGGTCAGGCCTAGGAGTTGCGGTGCACCGCTCTGGATTTTCGACTTTCGATCATTTGCACGGTCGAGACAAGTTGTCATAAGTTAGCTCATTTCCTTTGTAATGTAGTACATAATGTTTAAAAATTGCAAAGACTACTTCATCTAAGATTCATTTTATCTTTACCTTTGTTCATTTCATTATCATTAAACATAAAATACCATTGTCATGATTTTTTTTCGTGGCAAACTATTATTTCAGACATTATGTAGTGGAGCACGACAAAAAGGAAGTGGTTTCCAATAGATATCATCATGTTGCCAACTTTTCTTGATGGACCAACCCCTAGGCCTACCATTTCAAAAGAAGAGCTAAAAGGACAAGTTATGGATGGACATTGATCTCTTGATTCGTTTACCCACATCAAAACTTTCATCCAGAAGGGATGGAGTGGGTCGTTGATGGATGTCGCGACCCGAAAGAAGATCCCCCTGGGGATCGTATCGAGGCTAATGGATTGCCGGGCCCTTACTTTTTGATGGGGGCTTCGGCGCGGGCCCTCCCAGGCCCATACCAAATCGCGGCGGGAGTTTATCGGCTTCGACCTTGGTGTGGTCGGGTGATATGTGCTATGTGTGCATGTAATTGGAGTCGCCACCGGTCTTTTTGGGAGGTAGACCGGATACCTCACCGGGCGATTGGGAGAGATCGCTCGATCCTACGCAACCAGAGATTCTAGGGCCGGGGATTTGGTTACCCTAGCTTAAGCTAGAGTCCTTTCGGTTACCGTCCGGAATTGATTGTTATCTAACTTGTGAGCACGCGAGGTTTTATCAATTTGACTCCTAATCATGTTCTTGTCAGTCGCTAAGTGTTCATGCAAAATGGTCTTGCGGGGTTCATTTCATGGCATTCTAACTTTTTTGATTTTTATCAAAACAAATTAAAATCAACCATAGCAGTCAAAAAGGGATATAGAGGAAGCATAAGAAAATCTACGCTAAGGCGGTAAATAAAAACCCGCGGCCCTCGGGTATTTAGGTACAAGGCCGGAATACGAAACCCGAGACAGGATCGGGTGTACAATAATAAGACCGGATTGGACATCGGTCTTCCTCCAATGCGGGATAAAAGTAAATTGATGTTGGCCATGTTGAAAAACGCAATAAAAGATCAATTTTGACCTTTCCACGATTTTTGATTTTTTTGGGATTTTTCTCGATTTTTCCAATTTTTTCATTTTTTTTTTGCGGACCGGGCGGAACAAGTCCGGAGATACTGAAAAACGAATTGCGCGAAGTTTCGGCGAAAGTCTCACTCAAAATCTCGGGTTTCGCTCGTTTTCCAAAAAAATTTGGTTTGGAAAAGTTGACTCTCGGGGTGTTTTCAAAGGTGATTATCTTAGTACTCAGATAAAATAGGGGGACAAAGATCATACCGCAAGAAATTAGGTATGATCAGGTTTCCAAAACAAGCAACGGCTCGGGAAATGGTCAACCGAGCACGTTGTAATGGCGTCGGGAAAATGGCTTGCCGCAAAGCAACACTTGGCCGAAATCCCAGGCTCTCACTTTGCAGTTCACCGAGCCGAACTCGAGAGTAATTATCTCGGTGAAGAAAACTAATCAGGGGAAACTGATCATACCACGTGAAACTAGGTATGATCTAGTTTCCAAAATGACCGACGGCCCAGGAATTGACTGAACGAGCGCACCGTAATGGTGTCGGGAATATGACTAGTTGCAAAGCAACACTTAGCCGAAATCCCAGGCTCTCACTTTGCAGTTCACCGAGCCAGATTCGAGAGCAATTATCTCGGCCCAAAAAATTAATCAGGGGAAACTGATCATACCACATGAAACTAGGTATGATCTAGTTTCTAAAATGATCAACGGCTCAGGAATTGACTAAGTGAGCCCACCGTAATGGTGTCGGGAATACGACTAGTCGGGAGCCAACACTTAGAACGAAAAAAGCAACCTCTAGCACAGTAGCTCACTGAGGTGTTTTCAAGTGCAAATATCTTGATGATCCGACACAACTAGGGAACAAGCCACATACCAACGCGAATAGCTACATGCGAGGAACGCAACGAGGCAAAATACACTGAAAAATAATCGTGGGAAGGCCATGAAAATCGAGTACAAAGTGGGTGATTCGAACCGTTCTCCACACTTAGTCAAAATTTTCAGGTTCGGGTCAGTGCGACAAGGCGACTTTGGAAGGGCATATCTCACGCCTCGCTCATAACTAGGGGCTACACGACATATCGATACGAAGGTCTACGCACCTAGAATGCATTTGAACAAGAAAATACCAAAATATCACGCAGAATGGCTAAGAAAAACAGGTTCAAAGTCAGGGGTTTGAACCACCCGAGGCATTTTATCGAACACGTTACGTGCATTGTTAAAAACGTGCATCCGGGGCATTATCAACAAAAACGAACCACAAAAACATGCAAATGGGACTAAATAAGCATATGAATGTGCATGAGAGACGTCGGTTTGGTCCCGTTCGACCCGAAAGTCGAACGAGACCAAACCGGGCAAAATGCACAAACCAGGGGAAAGTTGGTCGCGAAGGGGTATTCGCGTTACCTTTGCGAGCAACTCCGTCAACGATAGGGGGTCAGTAGTGGCTCTGTGTATAGACGAGGTGTAGACGAAGGTTTATGTGCTCTCTATGTCGCTCAAGACTCCCTCACGGCTCTCTATTTTTCTCTCAAAAATCGCTAACGGCCAGCCCGAGCTCTGCCATGGCCGACCCTCTCTCTCTCGGTTTTCTGCTTGAATTCGTCCAACCCCTCACGCTCTGGCCTCTCTCTCATTTTATAGACCCCGTCCCGCAACCTTGCGCGCTCAATCCTCTCTCTCTCCCCCCCTCACGCTCGGTCTCGGTCTCACCCCGCTTTTTTTTGAACCCGAGCACAGCTGTCCTTGGCTCCATTATGCTCAGAAGATCGCCAGAGCAGATGGGGATCGTTGGTGCAGCGTCTGGGGAGGAAGACCGGGCAGGTGGGCCTCTTTTGGCGCTGCCACTTGCTGAAGAAATGAAAGGGAATGTCTCATTTTCTGTTTCGGGCGTGCGGGTTCGTCCGCGGTGGAAACGAGGCTCGGGCACGGCGGCTCCGGCGATGCCACGGCTCGAGGTCGGGTTCGTAGGGACCGAAAGAGAGTTGGCTTCAAAGCCCAACCGGTATCGTCGCCAATTATGCTCGTTCGGGCGGTCAATTTCGAGGATTCGTGCTCGGGGGTCGCTGGCGCAGGGAGGCTGGAGGTTGGGGATGATGAATAGTACCGGGTCGGACCCGCCCGACCCGGCCGACCCGGTTGCTATTTTTCGTCGAATTGACCCCAAAATCGACCCTTTTTCATGAAATTGACGCCAAAATCGGGTTTCCCAGCATGTTTTCCATCTAAGAGAGGTGTTTTCGGGATTGAAAAGTTTGGTTTAGTGCGAAAACCCCAAATTTAAAGTTTGACCCGAAAATGGATTTTCACTAATCCAAAGCCTAAACGGCAAAATCGAACCAAACCACCTCTACCAATGGATCCGGAATGATGAAAAATAAAGGGTGGCGGGCTTGGATTTTCATGGGTACCCCTAGAAAAAGGTTAATTTCGTTTTTAGTGAAACCGCGGACTAAATCGAAAATAAAAAGTGCAAATAGGTCCTTTTGGCCAAAATTGAAGAAATTCTCAAGCAAATGAGCCCAATTGCAATTCAAGGCACCAGAGGCGAATGTCATAGCTTGGAAAATAAAAAAATGAAAATAAAAGGACTCAAAATGTAATTTTTTGGCTCGATTTGGGTTTATGTTTGTGAAGAAACATGGTGGGCCAAACTGAATTTTTGAGATTTAAAGTGTCCAACGTAAGGAGGGCATTAAAATAAAAATATTGGATATTTTTTCATATTTTTTTGGACACATATGCTATTTTTCGAAATTTTTGGTTATTTTTAAATGAAAAGAAATTCCGAAAATTCAGTAAAAATTCGAAAAATGTTTTTTGCTCAAAATTGGTTCCTTATGCTTGGAAAAGGCTTCCAAAGTTGATTTTACAATTTTATGAATTTTTTCTATTTTTAATTAATTTTCTAAAAGTAAAATGATTAAAAAAACAAGTGTCAACAATGGAATGGTTTTTAGACTAATTGCACTTGAAACTTAGCATTACCTTGGAATTTCTTAATTCTAGGAAAGGTGGACGTAATGACCAATCAAAGAAATAAATCGAGACTTCGTCTTAGATTGCGACTTCTTAAGTGGGTGTCTTGATAAACCTATCAAACGGGCGAGTCAAGTCAACTTTGGACAGATCGAAAATGGTCCAACCCAAATTATCCTGTTAAATCCTTTTTGACCTATTTTTCATGTAATACAGATCTAGCGACTTATATCCGACCCAATTCATACCACACACATATCCAACCCGACTCGCATTGCTTAAACACTTCCAAATTTTACTCAATCTAGGAAAACTTGTTTCTCATAAAATTCCAAAAAAAATTATATTGCTAAAACACTATGAACATTTTTTTTTCCTTTTTTTTTTGTTCCAAGTCCGGCGAGGGTTGGGGTGAGGGCCAGTGACCCTCCCCAGTCATGGGCGAGGAATTCGCGGCCATCGCCCAGTGGCCGGGGAGGGTTAGTACGCCCTCGCCAAATTTCGTAGAAAAAAAAAAGGAAAAGAAATAAAGAAAAAGACAAAAAGACAAAAGAAAATAAAATAAAAAATTTAAAAAAAGGACATTTTTATTATCCACTTAAACTTATTAGATAACCAATTTATGACCCATTTAATACCAATTAAGTTGTTAGGTAATCCATTTATGATCCACTTAAACTTTTTTTTAAACTTAAGGTAACTCATTTATGACATGCCCCATTGTATATGGGTTAAAATATGGGTTCTACACCCATTTTACCACCTCTGCGTGGTAGTCACATTAGAGAGAGCGGAATGACTACATAAGAAACTCACGCATTTCGACCATTTCTCTACGTTCATGAGTGAACCAAGATAAAATTCAGTATTTAAACAAAATGTAGTACACAATATAACATAAAACTTGTTGAGATACATGTGTGAGTTGTGTTAGAGAAGTCACACATCGGAGAATTGGTGTGGGGTTGTGCAGTTAATATATCCTAATTGGTCCATAACTCATCGACTTAAGCTTTTGAGTAAATATCAATCCAATTGGATATGTTGGCGGACTCGAATTTGGGCTTTCTCTTGGCGATCTCCCCACCCGAAAGGTATTGGGTTGCTGCTGCGTGCTCCTAACAAAACCCTTGGAGATTTTTCGGAGCAAAAATCCTCTAACTTTAAAAGAATCGTGCAACAAATTTTTTGGATCTCATGAGTGCTCTCCGATCGATTCGGTGCGATGTTCGCACTTCGCATTGCGGGATCATGAATCGAGCCGAACGGGAAAAACCTTTGGGATAGTATCATCAATCGTGACATCTTAAACTTGGAGAACCCAACTGATGTGGTTTTTCGAGGAAAAAAAAAAAAAACTGATGTGGTTCCTACGAAAGTAAAACTAGATGTTCCCGAGGGTCAACGAGATTGAAATTGAGCAAGGCATTCCGGATGGAAAAGCTGGTTTAGGTCCCCACGTTGTTGCCAACCCCCGCGCTTCTAGTTCTCGTACTAATCGACGAAATCAGAGCAAAGGCGTCGTCGATGACGTCAGCAGTGTTTGGCCTTTCGAAGTGGGTCCCGATGGAAGAAGCTAAAGAAAATAGAGATGTGGCGGGTCAATGACCTCGTGCATGGACCGAACAAAAAAAGAAGGCCACGTCATTGAAAAGCCCCTAAGAAAATTAAGCAGCTCATGATACTCTTCTAGAGCTCTGCCCAAACCCACCTAATCCTAAGTTGATCTCTCTGCTAAACTATTAGTTGAAGGGTTAGTTAGTAGGATGGAATCGCGGTTCGTAGATCGATTTAGAGGTTATTAAAGCGGTTTTTATCACTATGCGATTCGATTAATACGAAACGATCATAAACTTGTCTAGATGGACGGCAAGTAATTTCTTAGGTCAAACCGTTTCGGACGGGAGGTAGGGAGGGAGCAGATTTTCCTAAATCCAGGAACGGCTGTTGCCATGGTATCTTCCATTAAGTAAAGTCGTTAATCCTTAATTAGTTTTTTCTGGAAAATTAGACACTTGTTTAGGCAAGCAATTTGCCCGAGTCATTTTGGAGGCAGGTGTGCCTCTAGTCGAGCAATCTTACTTTTTCTATTCCCAGAATTTGAGAACTAAAAAAAAAAAGAATTAGTAAATGATGTAAAGTGGGACTATTTTCGCCCCTAATATGACTAAAACACGTCTTTTCATTGTTAGTGAACAAAGGCTTCCAATCCCTCTGCCTCGTCCCCCCCCCATGCTCCCAAATCTAGGAAAAATTATCAAAAAAAAATCTTAAATCTATTGCAATTGTGTCAATTCAGTCTATCCGGCTAACTTTGGCTAGACGGCGTTGACGTGGCAATTTTTAATAATATTTTAATTTCCCCCCCTTTTTTCTTCTTCTTCCCTCCTCTAACCGATTGCCGGATCGGCGACCGGCCGGCCTCGCCGTCGCTGGGCATCCAACGCGATCAACACTGACAATGACAACTTTTTATAATTTTTTCATATATTTTTTGAATTTTTTCTTTTCTTTCTTTCTTTGTTTTTCCTAATCTCTTCAGACCACTAGCCACAGGCGATAGTTGGCGAGGGTGGCCCTTGCCCTCGCCTAGGCCAGGGCACCCTTATCGGATGTCGCCTGGGCGAGGGTCGGCATCGCCAGATCTGATGATCGGCCACCAACAAAATAAAAAGGGAAAGAAAAAAAGAAAAAAATTATCCACGTCATGGGTGAGATCTGACCTCGCCATGGTTGGCCGGGGTCTCGCCGGCCCTTGCCTTTGGCCGGTCGTCGGCGGTGACCGGAGGAAGAAGGAAGAAAAAAAAAGGAAAGAGAAAGAAAATAAAAAATCGAAAAAATTATAAAATATTATTAAAGTTGTCCAAGCCACGTCAGCGCTACGTTAGCGATTTTCGATCAAAATTGGCACAAATTTTTTTAGCAGTGTTAGAACATTTAGTTGATTCATTATATCTTTCGGGATTATGCATCTATCTCTTTTGATAGTGCATATCCTTGATTGATTATATTTGATATTATCCTTATTTATTTCCTTAGATAAGTGATCTCCTAAAACCTATAAATAGGCTTCAAGTAATTCATTATGACATATTAAAATATACTGAAATTCCTCGTTTCTTCTTCCGCTATTCTTAACTATTGAAAAATGTTTAGGATTGAATTGGGAAAAAAAAAAAATTAAAGACTGAATCGACACAATTGCGATAAATTTAGGACTTTTTTTGGTAATTTTCCCGTAAAACTCACCTATTCTATTCTTCTTTGCTCATTCCTCTCCTCATATCAGGCTCAATCAATTCATGGAGCACCTCTTATGAAGAGTCTTTACTGTTGGAGCCAAAAACATCATTTGATCGAACCTTTTCATTTGTTTGATTCACGGCAATTCCACTTTTTTTTTTTTTTTTGGCAAGCAAAATTACTGTTCACGGTCCATTTGTCTCGGATGGACATACGAGTCATCAAATCCGTCGTCGGGTCTACATCGCACATACGCAAGTGTCGACCTCCTTTCAAGGATCAAACTAGGATCAATAGGAATATATGATCGATTTCAAATTGACATAGTTTAGGTGCCAACATTCTCCAACTCGCAACATATTCACATACAACAGATGAGGTCCTTAAGTTGAACGCAGTAGAATGTATGGCTCTGCGTGACAGTTCGTAACCGATTAGTATGGAAAAAGACACGCAAATCAAGGACCGTTTTCACATTTTGCAGCCTAAAGTTGGCACAAAGTTTGGAATCATCCCAACGCCTCAGAGAAAATTTCATGAATCTTGAGATATCATCGTCTCGGTTCATCCTATAGGAGCAAAGTAACTGCAACATCACGGAACAATGACATTCAGTCTGAGGTTGGGTTGGGCCGGTCTCGTTCTGGATGGCCACGGCCACGGCCACTATATCTCGTAGGTTTTCTTTTTTCAGAGAACTTTCATCAAACGTGTGGTATGCAACCCATCGTCTTCTTCACCGCTCTAAGCGCATGGCGACTCGACCACGGCCCGTTCTCAGCATTCCTCCTTCCTCTCTTGACCACTTCGCCATCGCCGGATCGAAACATGGTCGACGGAGTTTTCCGACTCTGCCTCGTCCTGATGTCGGTCAGCTCCATCTCCGCCGGCAACCTCTTCAGCCCGAACATGAGCAGGTACCACCTCGACTTCAACGGGGGGGTCAGAATCTTCACCTTGGCGAAATCATACTCATCCACGCACTTGTTCGGCACGTACCCATATCCGCACTTGTACTTCTCGAGCTCCAGCGGCAGAGACTTGGCGCTCGAAATTCGCCCAGGCCACGAACAGCTGTTTCTTGATTTGTTGGAGAGGAGAGATCCCCATCTGAACAAGAAGAAGCCTCTTTTCTTCTTGGGTTTGTTTGGGTCGCGATCCTTGTTCTGGGGCTTTTGAGTTTGGTCTGGAGGCAATCTGTACGGGATGATTTTGCCGCAGAAGACGATCTTGTTGTCGGAAGGGTAAGTGAAGGAATTCGAGAAGTCCTCGCTCGAGAATTCGAAGAAATCTTGGTCTGCGGCCGAGCTCCGACGCTTGCCCGCATCAGCGAATTCATCGTCCCAACCGGCCGAGTTGCCGTAGATGGGAAGATCACAGAGCGAGAGCGCTTCCTCATTCTCTTCGTCCTCTTCTCTGTCTTCCTCGGACGGGTGATGAGGATCAGCGTTCACTTCGAGTTGCTCGGGATGGAGTTCTCCTGAAGAAACCATGGCGGGCCGGCCAGGCATACAGTCAAAAGGGAAGTGAAAGAAACGGTCTTTGGTGTATGGTATTTGCTTGAGGAAGAGAAGAAGAAGACGAGTGCGGTTGTATATATAGAGGCCATGAATTTTCAAAAGGGTTTGCAGAGAATTTTCTGAACCTTATGTTAATGGCGATGAGGAGGACGGCTTCTAGAGAGGGCGGCCCTCAAAGAAAACGACGCTTCTTGTCTGTGGTTGCTCTTCTAGAAGAGCAGGCGAGGTAAAGGCCAAAAGGGTGCTAAACATTTTACAAAAAAACAACGTGATCGCACCAAGTCAAATTAAAAATTTAGACTTTTCAGTGCTTTAAGGGTTTAATATTTACTTTACTTGTGATTGACGTAATTTGCACTTTTCGAATAATCATCTAGTGAAATGTCGGTTTGCCTGCCCATATGCGTAAGTCGGCCGGTGTCCAGCTCGAATCGTCGAAACAGAATCGAATAGAATTGAAAACTTCGATCTAATTTGATCCGAGAAGGTGAGGTTGTACTTCGGCCTTGAAATCAAAGAAGTTAACCCAGGTTTTAGACTTAAAAATATGTCTGTTTTGGCACCGCCATCGCCATTTTCTCTATTTTTCGTTGACGTTTTAGTACGGCCCGATATAATTGTTTTAAAACAAATCGATATAACATTTTGGAAAATTCATGAAAAAGGAAATGAGAGGATCTCGATTTTAGCTTGCAATTTGGATCCATTCCCCAATCCAGTCGGTTTAGGAATTACATACTGCAAAAAAAATAAAAATATATCTGGGGAAAATTTAAAATAAAGATCTGAAGTGCTCTCATTTTCTCAAATAAGAGCATCAAATGCCCTCTTTATTTCAAAAATGGGCATGATCAAGGACATTTTCGTCATTTCCTCTTCTTCTTCTTTCCTTTATTTTTTTTCTATTTATTTTTTTCTTTATTGAGGCTAGGCGACCCTCGCTCGCCGGCCACAACAAAGAAAAAAAAGGAAATGGGAATAATAAAAGAAAAAAAAAACAAAAAAAAATGTCCTTCATCAAGTCATTGTTTGAAACAAAGAAGGCACTTCATGCTTTTATTTGAAACAAGGTCTACTTCTTACTTTTACTTGAAAAATAAAAGCACTTCGAATTATTATTTGGAATTTGCCAAAAATCTAATTGCAATTCCGTAATTTTTTTTTTGGTTTTGTTTTTGTTCTTTTTGTCCCCGGATTCCCGGGGGCTGCGGCTTAACTGCGTCTATACGAGTCAACCAAAGTGGTTTGCAGGCACAGCGATGATGCATGGTCCCAATTTGGATGTAGTGTCGCTGACTTGTCTTAAAGCATCTTGTCGGCCACCACGTGGAGTACATCCGGAATTTAATTCCCCGATGATGTCACGACCCTATTCCCCCCCGACCCACCCCATCTTTTTGTTCTGCTTTTTCCTCTCAAAAGGGTTTTTTTTTTCTTTCTTCTTTTATGAAATATGCCAAAAATTCTTTATACACTAGACTAAATAACAATTGAAACACGTGAATCTCCCATACGTGAAATTACTATATAAAATAATTATTAAATCCATCGTCAATGTAGAATATAAAGTACCCGATAACTATCGTCTGATTTTTACATTCACTCACAAAAAAAATGCGCCTTTTTTCTACTTCGTCGCTCGCAAAAATCATTCCAAGTTCCACCTCCTCCTCGAGGAGGAGAACCCCAAAAAAGGACATCAAAGTATGGTTCACTCTTTCGACAAAGAAGAAGAAGAAGAAGAAGAAGAAGAAGTATGGTTCACTCGAGGCCATGTGCCTCTTCATTCATTTGAAATAACAAATTTACTTCTGACAAAAAAAATTACGCAACCCAACATATGTCGACCATATTAATTTTTCGTAATTTAATTGTTGAAAGTTACCCAGCGGAATACATGTAAAAAAAAAAATTACGATCAAGATTAACAGAAAATCAGAAATATTTGATAAAACAACAGACTACGACAAACAATCCAAACTTGTCCTACTAAGGTATGATCAAGAATAAACAAAGATCATGACTAGTAGGATTTGAGTTACGAGCCATATTATCTTAGTACGGTCTATCTTGTATCAGATCTTTTGTAATCTCTAAAGCTTCGTTTGTTTCGCGAAAAATAAATGATTTAAAAAATATTTTTCTAAAAAAATCTCTTGAAATAATTAGTTAATAAAAGATGTTTTCATCTTCGAAAATAACATATGTCTAAGCATGTTCGTGGACGATGAAAGCAATGCAAAACCATAATTTTTAGGAAAAGACTATCAAAATAATTTGTTTTTTCACTAAACAAATGGAGTCTAAATCTTTCGTATCTTTCCTTATCATCTTCTCCTGTAAGTCTATCCCTGTTCCTTTTAATCAAACTGTCCAATCCCTAATCGCATCTACCCTTTGCTCCCTTGAGGCAATAGTTCACTATACATTTTTAGGTCCGTTTTCTAAATTTTTAATATTTTTGGGAATGACGATTTGTCTAACGAAGTATCATAGCACATGACGAAGATGAAAATCCCGACGCAAGTCGAGTTTTCTAATCCGAGCACTTATGCTCAATTCTCCCATCTCTATTATTAATGTGATTGCATCTTTCCTGTTATCGCTTATCATACCGATGTTAATTACGTTCATCACCTATTTTAGGAATGTAAAGGATCGTCATACAAGCGAGAAAAAGTGCTATGAAGTATGCTATACATATATTGTTTGGCTGGAAATTTCATGATAAAGGAAATTATTTTCAAGGAAAATGATTAGTTTTCATTTATTTGGTGGTTTGGAAAAAAGTGATACACTTCTTATCAAAAGGAGAAGCCGTTTTTCCCGAATTTAAAGTTATTGTTTTTGAGTTATGAAAAACATTTTCCGTAAATGGATTAGTTTTTCATTGTTCAAAGCTCGAAAAATTTTAAAAAAAATATTCGATTTTCCATCGTACAAACGGACCTCATCAGTTCCTTCCGTGTCTTCCCAGGCTTAATCTCGCATTCAATCTTTCTTAAGTATGACTTTCGAGCTCTCGAATTTTGCAGGCCGGCTGTGCAGGTGACTACTAATTCCTCGAGGAGGGGAAGACGAGCTTTCATTGAACTAGGACTTCTCAAGATCATGGCGTTTACGAGGTATATAGTTGAAAGCCGTATGTCATGTGATGTTGACTTTGGGGTCGTCCTGTTTGATTATTTTTATCTTTCACCAGAATGGCTTCTAGAAGGAGGCAGCATATTTTATTTTTGCTTACCGGGTCAGCCGCCCGGAACGGGCCGGACAAGTGCTGACAAAAAGAAAAAGGCTGCATCTCTGCCTCGGGAAAAGTATCAAAAAAAAATTCTAAACCTATTGCATTGATATCAATTTAGTCATAAACTTTTTAATTGGACCGATTCAGTCCTAAATCTTTTTGCATTGGTACCAATTCACTCTATCCAATCAATTTTTGCCGAAAATCGCTGACGTGGACGCCAGCGGTGCCACGTAGGATGGCCGGTGCTGACGTGGACATTCTCCATAATATTTTTTGTACAAACTTATTTTTAGATTATTTTTTCTTTTTTTCTTGAACTTTGGCTTTCGAGGCCTGGCCCTCGCCAGCAGTCGGTGAAGCTGGCTGGCCCTCGCCCAAAGGTAGTGAGGGTTGCCGGTGACCCTCACCGGCCAAAGCCAAAGAAAAAAAGAAAAACAGGAAAAATAATAATTAAAGAATAATTTTTTACAAAAAAATATTACTAAAAAAATGTTCACATCAACACCGGCAGTCCTACATGGCATCTCCGGCGTCCACGTCAATGATTTCTTGTCAAAATTGATCGGATGGACTGAATTGGTGCCAATGCAAAAAGGTTTAGGACTAAATTGTTCCAATTAAAAAGTTTATGGCTAAATTGATACAAATGCAATAGGTTTAGGACTTTTTTAGTACTCTTCCCTCTCTGCCTCGACGCTCATCATCCTTCTCACGTCTTTTACAAGAATATTTATTCGGCTTGTTTGTTTAAGATTCAGTAAAATCAGATAAATAGATGTTGACTTTCCCATCAAAACGTAAGAGTTCATTCCAATTTGAAGAAATTATTAAAAAAAAAAAAAAGAGATATAAGAATCTATGTGTCGGTATTTGTAAGTTGTGAAAATTACTTGTAATTTGTATTTTAAAAAATGTCTAAGTGCATGAATCGCAAAATTTAGATTTTAAAAAAAAAACTAAAATGGGAAAGACTAGACCGGTGGTATGAAATATGATATAACGAAAATTAGGCGATCATCAGGACAAATTACATGCAAATTTCAATAGGGTTTCGATAATATGTAATCGACATAGAAAAAAATCTGTGCAAAAAAATAGAGATTGACAAATCATATAGTATTGTCAATTCCAAAGAGATAAAAAGATTCAATACTTCAAATTGAAGTTAATTACTGTTATTACAATACCAAAAAAGAAAAAAATGGTACGGAAATTTAATTTTATAAAAGTATATAAGCCGAATTGAAATTGTCTTAAAATCATGAATTATACTTAACAATGGGTTTGGACTTAGAACTATACATCACAATTTGTAATGGTGTCCAAAAAGTAGTTTTCTTTGTACAAGAACAATGGAAAATCCCACATATGTCGCGCCCAGAATGATCTTGGCGTGATTCGTCAACTTAAGGATAGTTGAATTATTTATTTATTTATTTGAGAACGTAGAATATTTTCAATACTTCACGAGATTATTTAGGCATAAATTATTATCGATAATGTGAACTTTTTTCTTTGACTAATTAATTCAATCGATATAAGCGATTTTTATGAAAAAAAAATATTTTTTAAATCATTCATTTTCTACGATACAAACCAAGTCTCGAACCCGTTAAAGATCCGTTGATCATAGAAGTTCTACATGGGTCCTACATGTTCGACAATCGAATTGCACTCTGATCTAATAAATCAAGTCATGCAAGTATGTCTTTAAGTGTTCGAATCGCATCACCCGATGCTTCGTTTGGGACAGAGAGGCGAGGAAGAAAACGAGAGGTGAGATGAAAATACATGAATGATTCTAATTTTTTCACGCGAAGGAATTAGAAGGAAAATGTGAAATTTTCTCCGCCCACCCGGTACTTCCTTGGGGTGAGCAATGGTTCCTGTTCTAACAAGCACCGACACGCGTTAGGGGTGTGAGCGTCGGTGTTGGACACCGAAAAGGGGGTCAACGCTTGTCGGATTCCCGACACGCGGGTCAATGCGCGGGAAACGTAATCGACACGCGTGTAGGCATCTTAAGGAGCCTTTTCACTATAAAAAAGAATTGAACTTATCACTTCATCTTTAGCCAAACAGGCGGAAGAAGTAAACCTCCATATCTCATTCTTGGCATCTTAAGAGCCATCTTACTTGTTATCCTCACTAACTAAGCTGATGCGGGACTCCTTCCTTCAACTTGTAAGCCTCCAAGTCCTCATTCCGACTTGTTAAAGAGAGTTCATGTTTGTCTCTCCTCCTCAACACCGACATGAGATCAATTCTATGGAAGGGTTGTGGCTCGGCTTGTTGGCTGCTCAGGCCTCATGCGCATTGCTCATGCTAGAACCGACTGGGCGGTTCCCTCCTCTTCTTCATCTTCTTCTTCATTGCCAATCTCATCCAAAGGTAGATTCTGCTTCTGTCGCTGTCGCCATGAACCAAAAGGAAGCAAGCAGCAACAAGAAGAAGAGGGCTAATCTTGAAGAGATGCTCTGTGTTGACGACGGGGGTGACGATGATGATGGGCATATTGCGAAGTCAGCTTCATCACATGAGACAGACCCTCTGTTATCGACTCCAAACACAGTGCACTGATAGCGATTCCCCATGTTAACCATTATTCCTTCCATTTTTGCAGATATCCCTCCTCTCTTCCTCTGAGTGGTTGTTGTAAAAAAAACCAAAAAAAAAAAAAAAAACAAGATCAGATTCTCATTGATTATCTGATTTTGTGCTGTTGTAGAAGGTCCTTTCCCCCTCTTTTTTTGGGTTATGCCTGTTTTTATTGAATTTCTTTTCTTTTTTCCCCAATAGATAAAAGCTTAGGCCGTGGTTGTTTCAATCAAATTAATTTGCTTGAAATAATCATAAAAATGATTATTTATCATGTATATACAAAAATATATATTTAATATACCACGTGTCCCAACGCATCGGAATTTTCTATTTTTTAGAAATGACGTGTTGGTGTGCTGTGTCATGTCATGTGTCCATGCTACTTAGTTCATGTTAAATCGAGAACCGCATCGAACCAGCCTTACCAGTCCAAGGTCCAAATCAAGGCTGGTTCGCTGGAGAATCGAGTAAGTTCACAATTTCAAGACCTAGGAACCGGCCGAGGTTAGTTTCATTCCTTATTTTGAGCCTTGAATCCACAGATTCTGCCTGGGAACCGAACAAACCAGACCGGTTCCTGGGTAAAACAATTCTGGACCGGCTCTATACCGTTCAATACATATTAAGAGCAATGAACTGGAAATGGATCAAGAAGAAAACTGTGTCTAAAAATTTGCCTTTTTGACCGTTCACTTCCATCACCGGAACTTAGGACGAGCAATTGGATCGTGCTATGCTGGGCCGAGCCTGGCACCGTGGCACGGCCCCTCGTCTCCCACTCCCGTGCTTGGACAGAGGCCTGCCACACTCATGGGCCCTAATGGCCGGCCCAGGTCCATTTCTTTATATTTGATTAGTGTCTTCTTGGGAACTAAAAGTGTAGTTTTGATAGAAAATAGAAAGCTATTGTGGAGATTTTTTTTCTGAGACACCTGGATTTCAGATTTTAGATTGATTCGGGGAGGTTTAATTTGCAAGTGACGATCTGTTATGTGAGGAGTGAATTATTAAGAGACAATTTTTTTTTCAAAAGAAATTCAAAACAATTATTAATTTGTTTCTTTCAAATCTACAAGACCGTGAAAATTATGACATTCTACATATAATTGAAGCAACAGTTCTTTACTTATTGCCATCACAGGAAAACCATTTACACTAGCACATAAACTATGTACAATGCACGTTAATCAAATATCGAAAGTAGTACGATTATATATTAAACGAATTTAATCAGTGAAGGAAAAACAAACAGCTATTGAAGAAAGAAAGCATATAAGTTGCATCCAATGTTCTCTATCTTTTTTTTTCATCCAACCGTGTCGAATTCATCAAGAAATTCTCTTCAAATATTTTTTAAAATTCGATTAGTACCTTCTCATCATGTTGCGTTTATGACTACTTGAGGCAAATGCAACCTTCTTGATCTTTCTCCAGACTCGTTGTCGTTAGTAATCATATCTTGTGAATCCACGACTTGTTTCATTAGATCTTAGAAACGAAGGAGCCGCGGGATCACAAGATGGGATTAGTAATGGCAATTGAAGATATGCCCGAAGATCTCTCTCTAAGACACCTAGATATAAATTGAGATTGGTTTGTGAAGGTTTAGTTTTTATTCTATGCATCAATGAAGAGAAAAACAAGTGTTCATTGAAGAAAGAAAGCATACAAGTTATATCTAACGTTCTTTTCTTCTTCTTTTTCCCCGGTTGTGTCAAAGTCGAATCTAGGGCACAACCTCGTTGTGCCTAAGAGATTCTTCCTCCCTTTCCTTCTTCTTTTTTTCTTTCTTCTTCTCACCTTGCTCCAATAGATATTGGAACCCTAGCGGCCTTTTCTTTAGACCAAGGCGAAAAGAAGAAAGGCAAAAAGAAGTCAGGTTTGCTTGGGGGCTTCAATGTACAATGTTCTCGGTATTTTAAGATCGTCTTAAGTTATAGAATTTGCTCATATGTTTCCTTATAGAATACGATTCTCTAAAATTAAGGATAACAATTTACAATTTAATTTACCCTTGAGGATATGGATCAGTGAAACTCATTATTATTTTCCTTTTCGAATATAACTTTAGAGAGTTTACTAACGAAAGTAAAAGCCTAAGAGAACAGCTTTCGATATGTCGATCTCTTAATAAATATTTGGTTCTACTATAACCATTTAAGACTAGAGTTATGATCTCTGTTTTTAATAATCTCTATAAGGCCCGTAAGTATCTCCATCTTGATGATTGCATACATATTGAACTTGGATAAATTCATCTTCACTTCAAGCATGATAGAAATGTCCTTCAACTTCTTTTTTAGTTATTGTTAGGATTGTTCGTTCTCATCATGTACTTTGTCTTGTGAAATAAACTGCAATTAACATAGAATTTGTTGAATCATAACCACAGAAAGTCGGAAAAATATTTCAGATTGACTTCCCGCATGCCACCTACGTAACATCCTCTTTTCTTGTATGACTTAAAATAGATTTCGCTAATCAACCTAGAATATATTAGAACACAAACTTGCAACATGTCAGTAGAATCACTGCTTAGTTTTCTTTAGAATCCGGCGAATTCTGCACCATAAATGCTCTTTGGCAGGGAACAGTTCAAGAAACTGTTTTGGGTCACAATTGAGGAATAGATTTAGAAAAACATTCTATTCAAGGAATCGAAAACATTGTTGGTGTGTGATTAATACTCCTCAACGAAAGAAAAGCACGTGGATCCCGCTCCTAACAAAGAAATAGCTACTGCTATATATACTTTCCAGAGGACTTTTATAGTTTAAGCTTATGATTTTTCATTGGTACTTTGGGTTTGAGCCCATGAATAGCTACTGCTGTATGTCGTGACCTAAAATTCGAGAAAATCTTAGGTTAATGGATTACCGGATTAATTAATTGAATTAACTAACCTAGTCCGAGCTCTACTAATTCGCAACTTAGGTTCGGATAATTAACCTGCAATAATTTTTCAAGTGGAGCCGCCACTAATCATTTTTTGGTAGGTAGATTAGAAACCTAAATAAGATATCGGGAGAAATACCTTATTTCATGCGAACCATAAATTAAATGAGTTCGGGGACTTGATTACGTTAATTTTTCAATTAACGCCCTTTCGGTACCAATTTTTCATGAAAACCTTTTGATTTGGCAAATGGATTTAATTTTTAGGTGTTTTATTTTATTAAATGCAATGCTAATGCAACTTACCTATATGACATGGCAAGGGATAACATAATATAACATATGCATGAATGACGGGGCAAATATGACATGATAAAAATGCGTGACATGGCAAATATGCGTGGCAAATATGCATGACATGGCAAATATGCAATCTAAGCTATATGTTATGCAATATGAATGATATTTTTGGTATTTTTTTTTATAATGAATTTTCGAATTTATGAAAAATAAAAGTAAAAAGCTTCCTTAAAGTGAGATAACATCCAATTTTATTTAAGAAATTGATTTCTTTGAGTCTTAAACTTTACTAGGTGTTATTTTGCATGCAAAAGTATAGAAAAACATGTTTTATCTTAAGAAAAGGTGACATCTTTTTTGGGATTTTTTTTGGAAATTGAATTAGACTATGAAAGCATGTAATTCGAACAAAAATAAATAATTTTGCCCATAATACACCAAAAAATTTGAAAATTCCGATTTAATTCACAACGTATCGGGTCAGAAAGTGAATTTGGTATAGAATGACATCGTCCCATACTAAGAAGGAGACCACAAAATTCTATACGAAATTTTCAACCCTTTCCATTGAGATCGAGAACGTGGTGTATAATTTCATGTCCGGGCATGATCGTACTTCAAGATTGAAGTCATATATTACCTATTGCACATATTCTGACGGGCAAGGCACATTAAGGAGCATGTATTATGAGCGAGATTATTTACTAATGTTCAAATTTGAACAAACCAAGATAAGATAGACATAGATAAAAAAGGATACGATAGATAGATGCAAAAGATAAATCTAAACTTATTTAGATATAATGTGCCTAATTTAATTATAGGATAATATTATAACGCAATATTATCCTATCACTAAGATTTACATCCTTTCAAAATAGGCAACAAAACCTGTAGATAAATATTTGATATGCAATGCAATCGAATTAGGAAAAAATAAGATATTCTAATCAGCAAAAATTAGAATTTTTACCTTATCTTGAGATTGAATTTCCTAATTTGAATCTTGAACCTAACTTGTGGATGAAGCTCGGATCAAGAGGCCGACTGGTGGGGATGGCGCGCGACTCACAGTGATGGTTTTGCGCGCGGATCGGGGCTCCCACGAGTTCAGATGGACGCCAACGTTTGTGCTCGCGTGATGCTTGACCAAGGACGGTAGCTATTGCAAAAACAACAATAAAATACTGCAAAACTGTGGCGAAATGTTGTGAAGACAGCAGCGAAACTACTGCGAAAACAGCAGCACAAAGTGGCGAAAACGGCAGCCTTCGAGGGTCTGAATAGTGGCTGATAAGGGGGCTCCGAGGGCTCCAAACAGTGACCGAACAGCAGCGAAACAGAACCGAACAGCAGTGGTTAACAGAAGCAAAAAGCAGGTCGGCAGCAGCAAAAACAGATGAAGAAACCGCAGAAACAGAGGGCAAAAACCGCAGGGAAAGAGGCAAAAACCGCTGCTACAAATACGAAAATCGCCGGAAAAAGGGAACCGAAGGTTGATACATCATTGTCACCAGAGACTCGTCTCTCTCTCTCTCTCCTTTTCCTTGAGTGTTTTTCTGAATTTTCCACAGCTCTCCCCCTTAAAACCCTAGACATAACCCTCTATTTATAGATAAAAAGTTTGCGAGTCAAGGGCTCAAGCCTATTAGATAGGCTTGACCGAAATTGCATGCTCAATTGGGCTCAATTTTTATTTTTTCGAGCTTAATTCTGCTTTAATTTGATTAATCAACATTTAATTAGAAGCCTTCTTTAATTAATTAAGCTTGAATGGGTTGAATTAAGCTTGAATTAAGCTCTAAAGCTCAATGAATTTTCGGCACACTCCTCCATCCTTTGGCCGACTCATACTTGTGAAATTTGGCCTGTCCGTGCGTTAGTTCCAGCTCTGTTTCTGCTGCCAGTCCAATTAAATGCAATATGATGCTAAATTAAACTATCCTATATGCAAATATTAAATGTAAACTATATGAGAATGATTTAATTATTTTTGCTAGGGACTAAGGTTAATCCCTAATTTTATTGTGAAATTAATAACTAAAAATGGGTAGTCAAAATTTAGGTGTCAACACTAAATATACTCTTTTTCGCTTGTAATTGAGTGATGTAAGGAAAGATGTGAGGTGTTAATTATAGTGGACTCCTCTGCTGGACGTAGCCCTAGTTTAAGGGAGAATCAGGATAAACCTTGTGTCGATTTCTCTTTCTTGTTTTACGCTTTACTTTGCTGTGATTATATACCGAATCCTAACAAAAATTCGTGAAATGAAAGATAAAGTTTTAGATTGTATTTTGTCTTAAAACAATGATTAGGTTATGATACATAAGTTAGGGTAAAAAAAGTGGGGAACTGTTATAACCTACTTTTTATTTAGGAAAATATTACATATCATATCTGAATCAGAAATGAAAATAAATAAATAAATTCAACACATTACATAGTACGTTAAGAAAAATGAAAAAACAAAACTGGGAGAGGGAATTCTGGGTGGGGTGGTCGACCCTAGGGAGCTACCGTGGTCACGTTGGTTAGCCCAGTGATGGTGCTCTGCTGTTCGTGGCGACCACTGCGGCTCATAGTCATGTGCTTCGAAGTTTTTTTTTTTTTTTTTCAACCCAATTTTGATATATCACAACAAGTTTGAAAAATGCATTACCGAATGAATTATTCATGAAAACATCACAAGATATTAAATGTTGACTTTTTCCAATTTTGCAGTATTCACGTGCAATCGATTTTGAGACAGATTTATTTTGAGAATTGTAATTCTAAACAGATGAGTCCCAAATCACAACAAGCCTTGTGTGTACTATAAACTTAATTTTCTAAAAAAAAATATCAACTTTAATTCCAATCTCAATTCTGTCCCGAATCTTTTTTTTTTGTCTAAGAATAATGCTCAACTCTCACTCTAGTCTCAAATTCCACTCAAATTCTCTACTAATTTCATCAACACTATCAACTTTAGGGGAGGTTAAAGGTTTAATATTAGCAGAGGGACACTTCAAACGATAATATTTGTGTACGGCGCACTTTGGTGTCAATATTTTTCGTCGGCTCACTTAAGTGCCAAATCGGAGAAAAAGCGATCACTTTAGTGCCAATGACGAAAGATTCCCGCTAAACAATCCATGTGGCATTTTTTATTATTAATTTTTTAATATTACGTGATTTTTTTAAATATATATCAGTCCACGTGGCAATTTTTTTAAAATATAAGTCCACTTGGACTGAATTTTACAAATTAACCTAATTTTTTTACAAAGTTAAATGAAAGTTAAAAAGTAAGCTTAAAAAAAAAACAAGAAGAACTGCTTCGCACAGCGGCGAGGGTGGGGGATGGGCCGGCGGGGGTCGTCGGCCACTGGCCGGGGCTTGGTGACCCCCGCCGGCCCATCCCCCACCCTAGCCAACCATTGCCGGCGATGGTGGGGCGACGGCGAGGGCTGTACAAGCCCTCTCCGCTGCAACTTGTATTTTATTTTTAGGTTTTTAGCTTATTTTTATTTTTTAATAATACGTGGAATTTTTTATTATCAATTTTTAGCTTTTTTTATTGCTAACTAGAATCCTCCGGCGAGCCATGTAGATGCCACGTCAGATTTCCGGCAAAACTCACAAGAGTTGGCACTCAAATAATTATTTTTCAAAAAAATTGGCACTTAAGTGAGCTAAAAAAATTATTGGCACCAAAGTGAGCGCCGTACACAAATATTATCACTTGTAGTGTCCTTCTGCCATTTAATATTAGAACCCGTGTGTTCATCAATACCCCTATCTTCGTATGAAACAGATATTGGAGAGATAGTGGAGACGTTTTGGACATATGAGCAAATTTGAAATTAGAGTGAAAGTTAATGATTTTTTTAAAATGCAACTTATCCCAACATATCTGAATTCTCTATTTTTTTAGAAATGATATATCGGCATGGTGTATCATGTCGTGGTGTCGCATGTCGGTGCTACTTAGGTATTCACCAGAGACATCAACCTCGTCTTAGGATCTGGAGAAGCCTTCTCGATGTCGCCACCCCGTCCTCCGTCTTCACCCGCTCTTCCATCCCCATCGCATTGTGGAGCTGTGGGGGGCCACCCACGACGGAGTTCTTTCTCCCCTTCCCATCAAGAGAAGGAAAACAAATCGAAAGGACAAGAGAAGAGAACGCCCGAGACCAGAACTAAGATCCAAAGAAAGGAAGGAAGAGAATTGGATCCCACATGGCGTTCACGTACGTGTTTCACATGATCAACGAAATTCCGTCCACCAAATACTTTTAGAGGAATCCAGCCAAAGCATGGGAAAATCTCTTGGGCTCGTTGGGTCATCGGCTTATGAATAGTTCAAGTCCATGTCGCCTTTTAAATAGTTCGAAGTCCAAAACAAATGAGGATGCTCCGTGGCCTCTCTGTCCAAACAAACACTAATGGTGCCCGAGTCCTTCTTCCTCTAGACTCGCTCCCGCTCTCTCTCTCTCCAGACTCGCCTTCCTGGATGGCTATATATTAGACTTGCCCTCCTCGATAGATATGCTTCGATTCTAGCGTTAATCAGAATATCCAACCGGAGTCGAACGAGAACTCCCATTCTCCGGTGAACTCCAATCCTCCGGTGAATTCGTGCCCAAACATGTTCGTCGCTAAACACATGCCTGAACATGTTTGGGCGCGAATTCCCCGAAGGATTGGAGTTCTTGTTTGACTCGGATTGGATATTCTAGTTAACGCTAGAATCGAAACATACCTATCGAGGGAGGGCAAGTCTAATATATAGATGTCCAGGGAGAGAGTATAAGAGAGGTAGCGGGAGGAGTCTAACGAGTCTAGAGAGAGCGCAGAAGCGAATCTAGAGGGAGAAGGACACGGGCACCATTAGTTTGTTTGGATAGAGAGGGCACGGAGCATACTCGTTTGTTTGGGACTTGAACTATTCAAACGGGGATATGGTCATTGTCATCGGTTTATAGAAAATTTTCTTCACGCTGTGGACGTGTGCTTATATATATAAGAACACCCCCTCTCTCTCTCTCTCTTTCTCGGTTCGGCTTTCGTAAAATGGGCACGACTTTAGAGCGTTTTCTAACAAAAGTAAAAGCCTAAGAGAACAAATTTTGATGTATGGATCTGTTAATAATTATTTGGTTCTACTATACTTATATTATGACTAGAGAAAATTCATCTTCTCTCCTCCAAGCACGGTGGCCGAGTTGGTTTGAGTTCAGTTCCTTTCACGAGAGGTCCTGAGTTCAAAACTCCTCGACGCCGGTGTCTTAAGTGGGGGTCGTGGTGGTGGGCTCCTGCGCTAGCCCCTCCCAAGGACTAGTCGTGCCCCACCGCTGTGTTGAGCGAAGCTCGCCGGCCGCGCGGAACCTCGGTCATCAAAAAAAAAAAAAACCTCGCGTGCCAAAAAAAAAGGCTGGCGAATGGAATAACTGCACCGAACTAAAGCCGGAAGGGGAGAGGAAAAACACACACACACAACGAGAGGCCGATCGCACCTTGAAGGACGTAAGCGGCCTTGGCGGCGGAATCGGAGTAGTGAGGGAGCGCGAACTTGGCTGCGCCGACGTTGCCCTGGCAGATCATCGGGAGCTCAGACGGACACCGGGCGTGGCACGATCCGCCGTCGCTGCCGTACACCGTCTTCGCGAGCTTCAGAAGTTTTCCCCGGGGGGAAGAAGGAGCCAACTACTAGGGAGTGCGACAGAGGTTAGGAAGAAGGAGAGCAAAAGGGAAGCGAGGTAGCGAGTGAGAGGGAGGGGGTGAATTTATGGGGGAATGGGGAGTGATGGAGTTTCTTTCTGTTACCTGAATTGTAGCGGATGACGACGACGACCAAGATCAGATCAGACGTAACTAAAAAGAGGAGATGAGAGAGATGGACAGGTCAGCACGTGTGGGACCCGCAGCGAGGGTTGACTGATTCGACGATTGTCTCGCGGATATAATCGGTTTTATCTTCTTAATTTGCGAGGAAAAAGAAATGTTAATTATGTTAATAATTATTCGGTCCTTTAACGTTTGAATCGTTAACCACACGAACTCACAAAAATTAAGGAAACATATAATTTATTTTGTTTGTTTTTTCTAATAAACGATAATCCATTGTTTTTGCTAGTACAAATGTTAGTAATTATCATTTTACCAAAAAAAAAATGTTAGTAATTATCTTATTGGAGAAATCTATGCTGTTTTAATAAAGAAAACTCGCAGGAGTAATAAAACAATAATAGTAATAGCACGAAAAAAATTACTCCACATCCAAATTTTCCGGGGAAAGTGACTTCATTCTCACAAGAAAATTCATTCTCACTCATTTGGTTCTTGCCAAGACTTGACTCACCGACTAAAAAGAGAGAATTCCATGAAAAACAATTTCACCCATTAATGAAGTGCCTAACAAAATCCTAAAATAATCGTCTCGCTTTGCCGGAGAGATTCAAAGAAAATAAATGCATGATAGCTAAAAAGTTTTTGGTTTCTCACTGTCTATTGCTCCCGTGATGACCTCCTCCTTGTTCCTTCTGTTTCCTCTTGGCTTCCTTCTTCTTTTCGCCTTAGTCCAACTGTTGTGGCCATTCCGTATGCGTCCTTCCGCTACCAGTGCTCTCGTGCGCGACAGCATCGCAGTCACTCCACTGCCCAGGCGATCTCTGCATCGGGTCTTCATGATGAATTACTACTCTTCGATCTTCCCTTCCATGATTGAACCTTGCAATGGCCACTCCCTTAAACTCACATCAGTGCTATGGAGTGTGAAAACCACGTCGTATCTTCTCTGTCCGTGAGATCTCGCCATCAATTTTTGATCATGAAACATGGCCGTCCATTGTTCACCATCACGATGAAGAGTGTTCTCTTCCTCTTGCTCGACTTCTATCGTCATAGTTTTGACCATTTCCAACTTGAACGCTTGTGTCACAGACCAAGGGTTCCGTGAGCCAACCGATCGACCACAAGACTTATATGTGTCTTGGACTTTAGGATTTTCTAGAGTATTCTTGGGAGTGGCCGATACTGTAACTACCCCATATTGTAGAATTCTCTTCTTTAATGTCAGTAATTGTTAAATGGGGAAATGCAATCTAAGCCATTAGATCTAAAGCCGATCAACGGTTGTAATGAGAGACCCTCTAGTATAAATAGAGGTGTCCTCCCCTATTTGTATCCATCCAAATTCATCCAACACTTAAAGCAATACAAAGCATTCTCTACAGATTCTCTCTAACACTTTCTAACCGGGTGAACGATTCGCAAAAGTCAGCCTGATCCGCAAAAGTCAGCCTGACACTTGCATCAATGTCTCGAATTGAGGGCGGACCATCCCGGCCATCACTTGGTGTACTGAAAACTTCTTCAACAATGTTTCACAGTTTTCATTGAGAATGTTTAACAAATGTTCGGAGTTTACTCTTTATCAAAACCCTACCTTCTAAAATTGGTATAATGGTGACCAGACAACGATGTGTATATGCAGGGCTGTCAAAAAGGCCCGTGCCGACCCGGCCCGGCCTGAAAATTTAGGATATTTTCGGGCCTTGGTCTTGTTCGGATAAGGGCCGGTGTCATTAAAACCCGAAACCCACCTAGAAGGCCCGAAACTTAAAAGCCCCCGACGCTTTCTTCTTGCTCACGCCCGGCCCGAAAATTAAAAGTCCCTGAAGCTCTCTTCCTTTCATCGTGCTCACTGCTCACGCTCCTGACTATTTTCCCCAAACCCTAGAGATCGAGAGAGAGAATGGAATGGAGATGGACTTCCTTTCATCGTGCTCACTGCTCATGCTCCTGACTATTTTCCCCAAACCCTAGAGATCGAGAGAGAATGGAATGGAGATGGACTGCGAGTGTAACGTGGTCGACGAGATCTCAGTTTCGCTCCGTCTTCCTTTTACGACACTTCTTCTTCATCTTCTTCGCAGGTAATTTCTTGGCCTGTTTTTTTTTTGCTTGTTTATCTTTGCTTTTTGTTTTAGCTTGAGTTGGTTAGTGAGTCCTTTCAGAGCCATCCTTTTTTCCCTTCTACTTAGTTCTCTTATCTAGTATTCTGTTTGTTTTATGATTCTGGTGCTTGATTTCAATGTTTTGTTTCTGTTTGTTTGGGTTGTTGCGATGGTGTCTCATTCAGTCTGTGGTTCTTTTCTTAGTTGATAATGTTGATTCGAGTTCAAAATGCGATTGTTCTTGGTGATTGTTTTGTCTCCTTTTAGGAATAAACTGCAAATTTCACTTTGGCAGTATGATGCGATATCCTGTTTCAGCTATTGGCTTGTCTGGATTTCAATCGTAAAATGTGATCTCGCAGAATTCAGTTGTCAGTAAAATGTGTGCTATACTAATAATTCTCCTGTGCTATGCGAGATTACTGTTGGATTTATTAGATTGCCATTGGATTTGGTGGTTAAAAAATTTCGGATGGTTAATCCTATATCGCTTCATGCTATCACTACTGCGTTAGTCTGAGCAATTAACTTTAAATGCTTTTCGTCCATGTGGATGGTCCTTGTGGACTTTTTTAACCTTATATCATCAATGAGAACTTATTTTGTATCTTTGAACGATCAGATCGAAGTTTTAATGAGTGCTGATCATATGTTTAACACAGCACCATATTCTTTGTGGAGCTAAGGTTGATTGGATCATATCAATGACAGATTCTGGACCTACAGTTCATTGGATCCGTGGCATCTGCTGGATTAGTGGCAGATTTAACACATCTAAATTGTAAAAGTTATTTTACCGTTTCTAGTTTTCTGTAGCATAAACTATAAAGCTTCTGGAAACATAGATTGCTATTTACAAGATAAAGTCCGAGGAATGTATGGTATGGCCTTGAACTTTCGGAGTCAAACTCCTGTACTAGTCTGTACTAGTCTGTTAAAAATCGAGTGAAGTTATGAACTTGACTTGAAGTTGGCTTTGTGAATTTGGGTGGAGTGTTAGACCATGTGATGTCTATATTTGTTGTGTAATAGTCTGTAATATTGGATTTCCTATCTTGTGACACTTGAATATAGGTGAAATATTATTTTGATCTCCACTGACATGTGTTAAATGCTATTTCCAACACTGCATCGCATTGCATTGGGTATAGAGTTCTTCAAGATCACGAAGACGAAGGCAAAAATATACTGAAATATTATTTTGATCTCCACTGACATCCTGCAAGATAGTCAAGTGTTTCTTTCTACTAAGAAGGATGTGTAGGAAATTCAAGATGCCCTTCAACAACAAAAGGAAAACAGGTAAGAAGAAGTAGAAGATCTGGTCATATGTAATTCAGGATAGTCTTGTGTGTGTTAGACATGCAAGAACAAACTCAGGATGGGAACAAGAAGAAACAAGACATTCTTGAGTTTTTGGATTTATGTAGAGACAGGGGATTTGAGTTCAATGAATGATGAGTGTTCAGGTTGTTGTAATAACCTTTTCAAGTTGAAATGATCACCGAAGAGGAATGACATTTCGTGAGTTGTTGTCTTCTTCGTTTTCTTTTGGCAGGTTGAACTTAGTTTAACAAAGATCAATTGTTTGCTTTTGAGATTGATCCAATATATATATTTGTGGGTTGGTCATTATGACCTTTCTCACGATATGCGAAAATTTATTTTATAATATACAATTTTGCAATTTATCCTTGAGATTGATCAATTTCTTTTGTCTTTTGGTTTTAATAGCATTTGGACTCAAGCCAACAGAGTTTAGAGGGTGTATGAGAACAGCTCCATAGCTCAAGCAATATCGAAAAAACGAATACAATGTAAAGCTTTTTCAAATTTAAGTCTCAAGTAACTTTGATTTTATCCTTCGTGAAATCGAGCGTTTTTAATTGATCCCGAATTATATGATGGAGATAATAGAAATATTGAATTCTTGAAATCTATGGGATTTTGGAGCTTGATTCTAAAAATAAAATAAAAATCGGCCCGACCCGACCCGAATATCTTGGACGTATATGATTCGGGCATCGAGTCGGCCCGGACTAGGCAGAGCTTAGCGCTGTTTGGTTTCGGGTCGGGTCGGGCCTATATGAGACCTGACCTGACCCGGCCCATTGACACCCCTGTGTATATGTACTCTATTCAGATTCTAATGAATTGAGTGTAAATGTTCTGGCATCATCAAGAGATTCCGAAGTAAGTGATAGAGAGGTATATTCCACGTCATGAAAATCAAACAACATGAGAATTGCTGCTCTTCGATCTTCCCTTCCATATTGAAGCTAGCAATGGCCACTCCCTTGAACTCACATCAGTGCTATGAAGTGTGAAAACTGTTTAGAAAACCTTCCCTCCGAATATTTTGATTCTGACAAAACTATCCTTTTTTAGAAAGAATCTGGTTAATGCCAATAAACTTTTATTGCATGAATGAACACATGAATAGAAGCTTGTATTGTTCCGAATCTGGCGTTCAGACTCAAGGTGTAGTTGTCACGTATTTGCTTCTGAGTTATTTGAAGTCACTTATTCAGACGAAGGAAGATATTGCCTCTGAAGACTAAATCTCGAGAAGACTTATGTGACACGTTAGAAAGGACTTTACTGAAGCTTAAAGTCATTGTTCTAATCTGTTCAGATTCAGATAGTCTCTTTTCACTTCTGAAGACTACTTCTGAATTATATTCAGATTCAGCAATATCTTTTAACTAGATTTTGAAGATCCACGTTTGGCAGGTTTCCGGTTTGGCTGCATTATTTATGGAAGTCTGTAAGATTTGATTAACATGATTATTTTCCAATCAAATCAGGAGAATATCCTCTAATTGGATATTACCTTTCATGAACAAGATATCTTGGAGATTTGGATTAACTCTACTTATGAAAACTAAGGATTTGGTTGTATGGGCGACTGAATCTAAAGGGTTCAGACTCTACTCCAACGGCTACTAAATCTTCCTAAATACAGTCTCATTCAATCAGGATTGGTGGCGTTCAATCAGCGATTAAGGAGCGATCCTTTGAAGGAACTTGGTAACGTCTAGTTCGAGGTTGAATGAGTATAGAGGAGATCGATGGTGACTATTGTCAAGTGAGATCAGAACTTACAATTCCAAAGTGCCGAGTTGTTCAGATTTACATTCTCCTGTTCTCGAGTGCTTAAAATTTTATCTTTGAGAGGCTTTGTAAGTGTGATAAAAGTGTGATATCTCTTGTAACCTTTCAACGATTCATTTAGTGAAATCCAGCCAATCAGCTGTCATCATGGGAGAGTGGACGTAGGCTTGCTAAAGCCGAACCAATATAATCTTAGCGTGCAATTTTTTCTTTCTCTAAACTCTCTTTCTCATATTTAGAGTTCTGCACGTCCTGCTACTAAACTTTTTCTGTTCGTATTTTGAATTCGTTTAAATTTCGCAATTAAATTCAGAATCACCCATTCACCCCCCTCTAGGTGATCTTGCTAGAGACAACAATTGGTATCAAAGCAGGTTGCTCATTATTTTGAAGTGTTTTACTTTAGAGCTAACGATCTATCATGGCTAGCAACAATTTTTCTATAGCAGGTGATTCAATATTCAACGACATGCTGCCATATTTCGATGGAAAGGATTACAACGTGTGGTACAACAAAATGAAGTGGTTCTTTAAGGCATCAGACAATCTGATGTGAGACGTTGTGATTGACGGAGTAGTTCCTGCTGCCACAGCAACTCCTTCCACTGGAAATGAAGGAAACAACAATACCCATGCCACCGCAACACTCACGGATGCTGAAAGATAAAAAAGACAAGGACTTGATTCAAAAGCTGTTCACTCACTCTTCTGTGCCTTATCCACTCTTATTTACAATCGTGTTGCAGAAGAAGAATCAGCAAAGGCTATATGGGATAGACTCCATGTCACATATCAAGGAACCGACATAGTCAATGAGACCAACCGCAGTATACTACTGAGTGATTATGAAGCTTTTAAAATGAAGCCAAATGAAACAATCGCTGAAATGATTGACGGGTTTCAAATATTGGTTAGTGGTCTTGCACGACAAGGTGCTCCTGTCGTTGAACCTATGCAAGTCCGAAAGATACTTCGTGGATTAACAGACGAATGGAACTACATTAAGCCCTCGATACAAGAATGTCAAACTATCAGACCTTTATACATTGATGAGCTCGTTGGAACATTACAATCATACGAAATAGAGCGCAACAACAAATCAAAGGATTCAAAAGGTAAGAAGTCAGTTGCTTTAGCTTCTAACATTGAACATGAAGTGTCAGATTCTAAAGATGAAGATGAAGACGATGAAGAAATTGCGCTGATGGTAAAGAAGTTCAGAAAGATGGAGCGAAAAGGCAAAAGCTTCAAGGGAACGAAATCATTCAGAAAGAATGATCAGAAGCAATCTGGATACAACAAGCAGGAAAGCAAGGATGTTGTATGTTTTCACTGCAAGAAAGTAGGGCACATCAAGCAGAAATGTCCACTTCTAAAAAAGGACAAAGTCAAGTATGAAAAATACAAGAATGCAGTGAAAGTAGAAACATTGTGTGATTCAGAGGACAGTGATGAAGATTATGTAAATCTATGTCTCATGGTAAAATCTGAATCAGATTCAGACTCAGATGTTGAGGTACCTCGAAAAGAAAGAATAAATGATTTCTGGACAGTGGATGCTCAAACTATATGACTGGTGATCCAGAAAATTTCATTCAACTATCATAATACAATGGTAGAAGTGTGTTATTTGGTGGAAAGAACAAAGGAAAAGTAGTTGGCCAAGGGACTGTAAAAATTGAAAATCTTACGATCAACGACGTCTCTTTAGTCAAAGGACTAAAATTTAATTTGATCTCAGTAAGTCAATTATGTGCTTTTGGATATCAAATTTTCTTTCAAGATTCAAAATGCTCAGGTGTTAGCAAAGACAAGAAGCAAACCTTCACTAGTCAACGACATGGAAACATCTACCTTATGGATGTTGATTGTGAAGACATCAAGTTTCTTATATCCATCAAGGATGAATCTGAACTATGGCATAGAAAGTTAGGCCATATTAGTATCAAGCATATCTCAAAATTATCTTCCCAGAAAGTAGTTAGAGGTTTACCACAGATAAAGTTTGAAAAATCAGAATTATGCTTAGCTTGCACCCTTGGGAAACAGGTAAGAAGTACCTTCAAATATGTTAATCATGTTTCAACTAAATGTGCACATCAGCTCTTCATGTGGACATTTTTGGACCAAATAGAATACTAAGTCTTGAAGGTAAGAAGTACTGTCGTGTTATAGTTGATGATTATTCAAGATTTACATGGATTTTATTTTTTGCGCACAAAAATGATGCATTCTCATCTTTTTCAAAATTTTCCAAAAAGGTTCAAAATGAGAAAGGCTACGCTATTTCCCGCATCAAAACTAATCACGGGGGAAAGTTTGAAAACCAAAGTTTTTCTCATTTTTGTGATGATTTTGGAATTCAGCATAATTTTTCTTCTCCTTGCACACCCCAACAAAATGGGGTAGTGGAAAGGAAAAATCGTTTTCTACAAGAAATGGCGAGAACTTTCTTGATTGAAAGTAAAATTGCATCGTATTTTTGGGCAGAAGCTGTGTCAATAGCTTGTTATATTTTAAACCGTGTTTCATTAAGACCGATTCTTGAGAAAACCCCCTATGAGCTCTTTAAAGAGAGAATACCAGATCTTGCATACTTCCGTGTGTTTGGTTGCAAATGTTTCATTCTGAAGAATGCTAATGATCGTGTTGGTAAGTTTGATGAGAAGTCATATGAAGGGATATTCCTAAGGTATTCAATAACCAGCAAAGCATACTGAGTCTACAACAAAAACTCTCGGATTGTTGAAGAATCAATGAATGATTAAGTTTGATGAGAATTTTCAAAAAACAGAGTGATCAATCTGAATATGCACAAGTTTTGTCATTCCCTCAAAGTTCAGAACCAGTTGAAAACTCTAAAGAGAATCATGCTTCTGAAGAAGTTCAGAATCAAGAAACAGGTCAACAAACAACAGAAGAACCAAAGGAGATATAGCCTGAATCTAAAGATCCAAATGATGCTCAAGACGAGAGATTCAACAAGAACTGGAAACATAAATCGAGTCATCCCAAGGAACTTATAATGGGAAGCTTGGATGAATGAATCAAAACTAGATCGAGATTCAAGGAAGTGATGAGTAACATAGCACTTATTTCTGAACCGAAAGGGATTGAAGAAGCTCTTGCTGATGAAAGTTGGATCAATGCAATGCAAGAAGAACTTCATCAATTCAAAATCAACAATGTCTGGGAGCTTGTGACAAGACTCAAAAATCGTCCTGTAATAGGAAATAAATGGGTGTTCAAAAACAAGCTGGATGACAAAGGAAAAGTGGTCAGAAACAAAGCAAGACTAGTGGCAAAAGGATATTCCCAAGAAGAATGAATAGATTATGATGAAACCTACGCACCAGTTGCTAAGTTAGAAGCCATAAGGCGGCTTCTTGCTTATGTTTATTACAATGACTTAAAATTTTTCAGATGGACGTAAATAGTGCGTTCCTGAACGGATACATCAAGGAAGAAGTTTATGTCGAACAACCACCTAGTTTTGAGGAACCAAGAGGAAAAGATCTTGTCTATACCCTGAAGAAAGCCTTATATGGCTTAAAGCAAGCACCTCGCGCTTGGAATGAAAGGTTAAGCAGCTTTCTATCTGAAAATAAGTTCGCAAAAGGTAATGTCGATACTACTCTTTTCATTCAGAAACAGGATAAAGATATTCTTCTTGTTCAGATTTATGTTGATGATATTATTTTTTGCTCTTCTAATGAACGTCCGTGCAAGAGTTTTTCTAAGGTAATGCAAGATGAGTTCGAAATGAGCATGATGGGAGAATTAAGATTCTTTCTTGGACTTCAGATTTAACAAACCAAAAAGGGAATCTTTATCCATCAGGAGAAATGCGCTCTTGAGATTGTCAGGAAATTTGGCCTGGAGAATTGCAAGAAGACAGAAACTCCAATGTCGCATTCATCAAAGCTTGATAAAGATGAACAAGGAAAAGAAGTTGATCAGAAGCTATATCACAGTATGATTGGTTCACTTCTATATCTCACTGTATCAAAACCAGATATTCTATATAGCGTCTGCCTATGTGCAAGATTTCAAACAAGCCCTAGAGAATCACATCTCTCTACCATAAAGAGAATCGTCAAATATATCGGGACATATCCAGCCTATGGACTCTGGTATTCGAAAGATTCAGATTTCGTTCTGAAAGGATATTCAGATGCAGATTTCACAGGATGCAAAGTTGACAGAAAGAGTACTTCTAGAACTTGTCAACTTATGGGAAACATGTTAATCTCATGGTACTCAAAAAAGCAAAGTACAGTTGCTCTTTCCACCGTAGAAGCAGAATATATATCTCTTGAAAGTTGTTGTACTCAGATTCTATGGCTAAAATAATAACTGAGAGATTATAGAGTTGAAAACTCGAATGTGGAAATCAAGTGTGATAACACAAGTGCTATAAACTTGACAAAGAATCCAATTCTACATTCAAGGGCGAAACACATCGAGATTAAACATCACTTCATACGTGATCATGTTCAGAATGGAGATACCCACATTCAGTATGTTGACACAAAGAATCAACTCGCAAATATATTCACTAAACCTCTTGATAAGGAGACTTTCAATTATATTCGCAATAAATTGGCTATCATTAATCCTCTTTCTTGAGTTGTGTTAGAAACAAATTCTCTATCTCATTCAGAAGAACAATTGCAGGATACTCATTCAGAAGCAAAGGTTAGTTATTCGCAATCTACTTAAATTTCGAAATTTTTGGAAAGGCAAGGATTCAAGGTATGTTTTTCTAACTTCTAAATATATATTTTGTTGATTGATTGATATAATATATTGTCTTTGGATTATTTTCTTCGGATTTTATTCTAAATTGATTTTATTTCCAAAGATAACCGTTTTATAGTTTTCTTTTCTTTTTCAATTTTTTGAAAGAACACGAACTGTCACCTTCTCTGAGAAAAACCCTATTCATGGCAGTTTTCACTATCTCTCGCTCGAAATCTCAGAATCTCTTTTCTCTCAGAAAACCCTTGCTCTCTTTCTCTCTTCGCTCAAAACTACTATTGATTTCCTTCGTAAAAATCCAAACTTTTTCATCAATGGCTCCTAAATCATCTTCCTCGACAAAGAAAAATGTCGGACAAAGTAAAAGCCAAAGAAGAAAGTCATCCCGATTGACAAAGGGTACGAAATCTAGGGATTCTACCCCGGTGAAGAACATCGCATCAGAAGAAAGAAGCCGCGATCATATGGACACAAGTTTATCTGAACATCTGTATGACGAAAGGGTTGCTCTTGCTCATTCTATTAAACCCCTGCATGATGCGTTCAAAGGACAGGGTTCTAGAGACGATATAATTGGTAAACTCCTGAATATTCACAAGTTTTCTAGTGAGGAAGATTATTTGAAGTTATTGGATATGCCTCTTCGTACTGTGACTCCTATTGCTGTTAGTCTTGTAAAAGTGTCGAAGAAAGGAAAGGAAAAGGTTGTGGTCCCTGATATTCCAAAACCTAAAAGGACTCAATCAAAAGGAGTAGTTATACGAGAATCTGTTGAAGAAGAAAGTGATGTGGAGACAAAAGGAAGATTTGATGACGACGATGATGTCGTTTTCAAAAATTTTAAAAGGAGATTGTCTCACTGTGTTAGAGACAAGAGTTTCAAAAAATGTCATTTTTTGTCACAAAAGCATGTGGACAGGTTTGAGGCTCTAAAGGAGCGCAGTGTGATGCCATACAGAGTTTTTGATGTGAAGTACTTCGACAGGGTTGGTATCCCTGTAAGGAAACATCTGGAGGAGATGAAATTGAGAGATTTTGTGACTGTTAAGACACATGTTTTTCCTGACTTGTTGGCTTACTTCTTCAACTCTATGCTATCTTTTACTAATCCTGAGTCTCTTTGTTACAACATTGGAGATGATCAGTACCACTTGCATGTAAATGAGTTGGGAAAACTCATGGAAGTAAGACAAAGTGTCTTCAAGCCCATTGACATTCAGGCAGAGGCAGCATACAGTTATCTGACGGGGAAGGAGAATTACAGTCGAGACTCAAAGGCTCATGTTGCCTACAATGACTTCCATTTGAAGCATGTGATAATGCATAAGGTGGTGATAGAAATTCAGCGTCCTAAGGCCTCATCAAAGACTGATATCTCCAAATTTGAAGCTAAACTGATGTGGGCTTTGCTCACAGGATATGATTTTTCGCTTGCACATACTATAATTCTACATATGTGCAGGACTGTGCATAAATCGAAAGGTCAATTGCCTTATGCAGGGCTAATTTCCTTGATTCTGAAGTATCACAAGGTAAAGCTTCCTGAAGAGCTAACTCAGAAGCAAGTCCTATTCATGGTGGCTGGAGAGAATATGATCCAGAAAATGAGCTTCAGGTTGACTGATGGAAGTTGGTTTAACAAGAACAAGGAATTGGTTCTTGTGGAACTGGAGACAGAGCAGACAGAAAAATCTGCAAAAAGAAGAAAAATAGTAGCAAGAAAAAGTAAAGAGGTAAGTTTTCAGAGTGCATCCTCTGAAGAAGTTGAAACAGAGGAAGAAGAAGAATCATCATCGGGAGAAGATAATAAAAGAACTCCTACTGCTTCAGATGGGGACGCTTCAAGTATCAAGACAGATGAGAGTGACCATGACGATGGTCAAAAAGAAGAAGGAGAGGATGCTGGAAGGATACATGAGCAGGAGGATCTTAAAGACAAAGAAGAAGACCTCCTTAAGACTTATGCGAGTGGAGAGGAAGAAGAAGAGACATCTGCAGAAAGGGCAGAAAAGGAAGCAAAAAATTGGCTCGAGATCAATATGTTGAAGTCTGGGAAGAAGAGTTGGACGATAGAGCAACACTCGATGTACTTATTGCTAGTGAGAAGAGATCATCCTCCAAAGACATGGATGTTGACAAGATTGATGAATCTATTGCCATTGGTGAAGAATCTACCGCAGATACTCCTGTCAAGCCAGCACAGATTTAGGAGAAGCAACCACAGAATGTTGATGCATATACCCTTGTATAGAAACAAAATGAATTTGCTGATACGCAAGAACAACCTGAGGAGAGAATGACAGATGCTGTTCAGCCTGATAACATTCAGACTGAAGTTGTTCTGTAGGATAAAGCTGCCGGTCCAAGGGAAAAACACACAGAAGAGAAATCTGATGCTCCGAAAGAGCACCATGTGGAGAAGATTCTGAAAGCGCTACCCACTGAAACTGAATCTAATGCTACTGAAAGTGCTAAAGAGACTTCAGATGCAGCCCCTTCTCGAATTCAGGGGGAGAGTGTTCTACACCGTGTCTTGGGTTCAACTTCTAAGGGAAAAGCTCATGTGGTGGGTGAGGAAAGAGCTAAGACTCCTGCTAGGAAACTGAATCCAGAAGAGACTTTGAATGCTTTTATCAAAGAGCTGCTGGATACGAAGTCATCGCAGAGTCTGGTTCAGAAGGATGTTGAAAAACTTCAGGTTGAGATGCTACAGAGGCTGGATGGGATGGAAAAGTTGATTGAGAGGAAGCTGAGCACATTCCAGCAAATACTTGATAAGTATTGCCGTCTCTTTTGTTCTGAAATGGAAAGTCTGGGTACCTACACACTGATTAGAGATGAAAAAATATCTAAAGAGTTCCCTGAGATGGAAGCCCTTAAAGACTTTGCCTCTCTTGTTGCTGGGTCGAGCAGAGCACCTTAAGACATGCCTGAAGAAGCAGGAAAGGAGGGTGATAAAGAGCCAGATGATGTTCCTTCCTCCTCAACAAAATCAACCCAACCTCCGCCTTTTTGACAATGTCGTTCAAAATAGTCTATGTTTGAATTACTTTTGTTTGTGTCAGATGTTTTATGGACCTATTCTGTTACGGCCTTATTATGGCCTGATAGCGTTGCTGATGGAATAATATTTGTTTGGTTTGCTATCATTCTTATTCCTATTGCTGATGACAAAAGGGGGAGAAGCTACCTCATTTTAATTGCAGGTTTACACAGAATATACATGCAACAAGTGATCGTATAAAGCAAATTTTCTCACGGAAGAAATTATACTGAAGTATCACACGCTATTAACGACATACGGTGATATTCTTCCACTCTTAAGTGCATATGCTATACTGAGATATATTTTTTTTTTTTGGTAAGGTATATACTGAGATATTTTCAGATGCACATCTTCTGAAAAAAAAATTCATGGCATATATGTTTGTGAAATCTTTTCTGAGCTTAACATCTACACAAATAAATTTTTTTAATCTATTTTTTTTAGAAAGTGTTGTCATCATCAAAAAGGGGGAGATTGTTGAGAAAATGTAGCACCCTCGCTCCAGTGCTACCGCCAAAGCCGTGACGTCCCAGGCCGTCATGCCTAATTAACGATGTTACTTGATATTTATTCTCACATAGCGAAAAGTTTTCGATTTCATAGTGAAAGACCAATCAAATTACAACACGTGACAGAAGCCACGATGTCATTACGCATATTCCATAAGTACGAGTTCCTATGGGTTACATTAGTCGATATATGCACATGGAGATGTCAACTTGGGGGTTCCACGGTTACCTAGCCCCAACTATAGACAACCAAACCCTCTCCTAACTAACCAAAGGTCAAAATGCCGCAAGACTCCAACTCTAGAATTGCGGTCTTCAAAAAAATGCTACTCGGTCATCCCGAACACTGTAGGTGCAATTCTAACACGATTTTTGTCTCGATTTCGGCATGCAATGACCGGTTGAAGGACTAGAGTTCACGGTCGATCTCCACCTCATCCTAGCTTAACATGCAATAGGCGATATACATTAGGACCCGAAAACTATTCGCAATCGACTTGCGATGCAATTCAAGACTTCATGTCCGTTCAAGCTACCAATACCCCATACCATGCATAACCAAACACCACTCTTCAACCGTGACCGGCGGTTTGTCCCGTATTTCATTAGTTCGAGCTCAAGGGGTTCAATTTCCTTTCTTGCCGATTCGGAAAACCTAATCATGGACGAACACATATAATGCAGTGAATGAGGGTGAGAGGGACAAAATTAACTCGCTTCGTAGTCGATAGTGCCGGGAAATGGGTGGTTTGACCTCCAGCGAAGCAGGCAACGGATGGCGATGTCGGGGCTGTTGGACCGAGAGCTTCAAGTGTCGCCGAGAGCTTCAGACTTTCACCTCACCGAAAGCAAGAAGGAAAAAGAAAGATGAGCTCTCTTTCTCACACTCTCCTCTTTCTTTCTCACAATGAATTAGCTTTCTAATCCATTTCGTTTATTCCTTAATCATTTTGGACTAATTAAGTGGCAGACTACCTCTTCGTCCATCAACTTTCCTTCGACGATATCAGATGATAATTTTCGAAAAGGATAATTATTTAAAAGGTTGTATTTGTTTCAAATTACAACCCACTAAGGCAATGATCGAGCATTACAGTCCAAGAATTATTAATTTAAGGAGCTAGTTTTCAGGATGCTACAGTTCCTCTCCCCTTAAGGAATTGCGTCATTGCAAATTTAAGTCCCTGCTCCTTCTCCAAACAACTCGGGATATTGTCGCCTCATCAGTTCTTCACTTTCCCAAGTGGCTTCCTCAGTATTGTGATGTTGCCACAATACTTTAACTAAAGGAATGACTTTGTTTCTCAGAACTTGTTCCCTTCTATCCAATATTTTCTCTGGTCTCTCTTCATATTGTCCGTGTTCGTCTACATCAACTGTATTGTAGTCTATTATGTGAGCAGGGTCTGGTCGGTATTTCCTTAGCATTGACACGTGAAAAATATTGTGGACTTGTGATAACTTGGGCGGTAGCGCTAACCTGTAAGTCGTATCTCTGATCTTCTCTAATATCTCAAATGGTCCCACGAATCGCGGGCTTAATTTTCCATTCTTCCTAAACCCTTATCTCCCTTTCATCGGCAATACCTTTAAGAAGACGAAATCCCCAACCTTAAATTCTAACGGTCGTCGACGTTTATCCGCGTAACTCTTCTGCCGACTCTGTACAGTCTTCAGACGATCTCGAACTATTTGTACTGTCTCAGTGGTAATCTGTACCAATTCTGGGCCTGTGATGCTCCGTTCGCTTACTTCATCCCAACATATAGGAGTTCGACATGCTCGTCCGTATAATGCCTCGAATGGAGCCATGTCGATACTCCGTTGATAGCTGTTATTATAAGTAACTTCCACTAGATGTAGTTTCTCGTCCCAATTACCCTTAAAATCCATAATGCACGCTCGTAACATATCTTCGAGAATTTGTATTACTCTTTCCGTTTGTCCGTCCGTCTGAGGATGAAAAGCAATACTAAATTGAAGTCCTATCCCTAGAGCCTCTTGCAAATTTTTCCAGAATCTCGCAGTGAATCTTGGATCTCGGTCTAACGTTATAGTCACTGGCACGCCATGCAATCGGACGATGTGTTTCATGTACATATCGACGAGTTTCTCCAAGGAGTAGTCTTTTCGCACTGGTAGGAAATGAGTGGACTTGGTCAGCCTATCCACGATGACCCAAATTGAATCGTGTCCACTCGACGTCCTTGGTAATCCTTGTACGAAATCTATCGTAATATGCTCCCATTTCCATTCAGGAATCTCTAACGGTCTTAGTAATCCTGCTGGTTTACAGTTCTCTGCTTTCACTTGCTGGTAGGTAAGGCATCTGGCGACGAATTCAGCAATGTCTCTTTTCATTGATAATGCTTGCGGAGGTTCTGGTACATTTTGGTACTTCCCGGGTGTACGCTGTATTCACTTCTATGGGCTTCCGTCAAGATGTCTCTTTTAAGCGTTTCGTCATTTAGTACGCAGAGTCGCCCCAAATATCTTAGTATGCTGTCTTCTGACACTTGGTAATCCGGTTTGTTTTCTTCTGCTACTTCTTCCTAATTTTTGCAATTTCAGGGTCATTTTGTTGCAAGGTTTTGATCCTCTATAGAATCTCAGGCTCAATCCTCAGAGTTGCCATTATACCTATAGTTCGTCGACTTCTAATTTATACTCAGAGCTCGATATTTCTTCAATTAAGTTTCATTCTCTCGCCATCAAGTTGGCAATAATCATGCTTGTATTTTTCCTGCTAAGCGCGTCCACTACCTTGTTCGCTCTGCCGAGACAGAATCTCGCAGTCGTAGTCCTTTAATAGTTCCATCCATCGTCTTTGCCTTAGGTTCAACTCTTTCTGTGAAAACAAGTATTTCAAACTCTTGTGATCGGTGTAAATTTCAAATTTCTCCCCATATAGGTAATGTCGCCATATTTTCAAAGTAAATATTACCGCTGCTAATTCCAGGTCGTGCGTCGGATAGTTCTTCTCGTGTGGTCTCAGTTGTCGCGAAGCGTAGGCAATTACTCTTCCGTGCTGCATAAGTACACACCCAAGCCCTCGGTGTGAAGCGTCACTGTACACTACATACTCGCCAGGTCCTGATGGTATTGTCAATACCGGTGTCGTCGTTAGCCTATCCTTTAACTCTCGAAAACTCTTTTCGCACTCTTCAGTCCATTCGAACTTCGTCTCCTTTCGAGTCAATTATGTCAGTGGTCCCGCAATTCGAGAAAATCCCTCCACAAATCTTCTATAATATCCTACAAGTCCCAAGAAACTTCGAATCTCTGTCACTGTAGTCGGTCTAGGCCAATTCACTACGGCTTCAATTTTAGCTGGGTCAACGGTTACTCCTTCGCCACTAATCACGTGTCCCAAGAATACCACTTGGCCCAACCAGAACTCACATTTACTAAACTTAGCATACAGTTGATGTTCACGAAGCATCTGCAACGCCATCCTTAGATGTTCTCTGTGTTCCTCCTCTCCTTTGGAGTATAATAAAATGTCGTCAATGAACACAATGACAAATAGATCCAAATACGGTTTGAACACTCTATTCATTAGGTCCATGAATGCCGCAGGTGCAATAGTCAATCGAATGGCATCACTAAGAATTTGTAGTGTCTGTACCGAGTCCTAAAAGCAGTTTTAGAAACATCCTCTTCTTTGATCTTCAATTGATGGTATCCTGACCGTAAGTCAATATTCGAAAATACTGAAGCACCCTGTAATTGATCGAACAAATCGTTAATCCTTGGTAATGGGTATTTATTCTTAATCGTCACCTTGTGCAACTGTCGATAGTCTATGCAGAGTCTTAAGGACCCATCTTTCTTCTTTACGAATAAAACTGGTGCTCCCCATGGCGATGTGCTCGACCGAATAAATCCCATATCTAATAATTCTTGAAGTTGTACCTTTAGTTCCGTCAGAGCCATTCGATATGGGGCTTTCGATATAGGTTCTGCTCCAGGAACCAATTCGATCACGAACTCAATTTCCCTTTCTGGAGGTAATCTTGGAAGTTCTTCAGGGAAAACATCAGGAAAGTCCTGAACTATAGGGATCTCCTTGAACTTTTCTTCCTTCTTAGATCGATCTTGTACTACCGCCAAATATCCTCGGCACCCCTCGTCAAGTAATCTCCAAGCTTCTACTACCAATATGAAAATTCCAGATGTACTTGCCCCATTCCCTACGAATTCAAAGCTAGGACTATCTGGTGGATTGATCTGAACTATCTTCCTATAGCAATCCACTTTGGCTCGCTGTCGGTGGAGCCAATCCATTCCGATTATTATATCAAAATCGTACATCACTAGTACTATCAAGTCTATCGCCATGCTCTGGCCCCCAAAGGCAATTTTACAATTTCTACAACCTATCGTCAGCCGTATACTATCCCTAAGTGGGGTAGTTACTACTAATGGGTCATCAAGCAATTCAGTGGCCAGATTATGCAATTTCATGTATTGCGCAGAAATAAACGAGTTTGTAGCTCCAGTATCCAACAGTGTGTACGCTTTATGACCATCGAGAGAAAGCGTACCTGAAATGACGATTTTGGAAGCCGAAGCTTCCTCTTGGGTTACCGCATACACTCGTCCTTGAGCAGATGGTCTCTAGGCATTCCTTGTTTGGTTTGTTCCATTCGTCCCTCCAGATTCACCAGGTCTGTTTAACCCTCCCGACGACACTTGTTGAGATCGCAGTGGTATTGTTGTTTGAGACTGTTGCCCTCCTTGGGGACAATCTCTCCTTATATGCCCATATTTGCCGCACTTATAGCATTTCTTATCATTCATGCAGGGGCCTCTCCTATGAAATTCACCACACCAATTATAGGCACTATTTCCTTGAGTCTACGTAGGTCTAGCTCCTTGTCCGCTACTATTTCCTGTCTGGTCCAATCGTCCAAAGTTGGTCTTCTTGCTCGAATTGAACCTTGGCCCTTCAAATTGGCTAGGTCGCTTATCACGCCTAAAATTCCCTTGAGGAACTTGAAACCTCGATCTCGCATGTGCTACTATTTCTATTGCCTCCCTTCGGAGCTCTTCTTCAATTAACAGAGCCCGACTGTAAAGTTCATTGTACTTTAGAATATTGAAAGGCACTAACTGTCATCTTATCTCCATCTTGAGGCCATTTAGAAATCTTTTAGCTCTGTCTACAGGATTCTCGACTAGACGAGGCGCATACCTGGACAACTCGAAAAATTTTGCCTCGTATTGACACACGGTAGCATTACCCTGCGTCAGTTGTACAAACTCAGCCATCTTCTTATCTCTGAAGCTATCCGAGAGATATTGATTGTTAAAAGCCTCCACACAAAAATTCCATGCAACTTATGTACCTTCAGGGAAGACTATCCCCTTGGCAGCCCTCCACCAATACTTGGCATTTCCCGCAAGTTGATGTTCCATTAGGATCGGTCGATCCGCATCATTACAATTCAGAAGGCCGAATAGTTCCTCCATTTCATCTATCCAACTATCGGCATCTTTCGGAGTTCCCATTCCGGTAAACTTAGATGGCTTCAATTTTAGGAAGTGTTCCACAAGTCCTTGTATGCGTCGTACTCTAGCCACGTGGTTCACTGCCATTTGCTACTGAACTTGCCGCTCGAGCAAAGCCCCCACATTTGCCAATGCTTCTATGATTCCTTCGATCCTCGAATCCCTAGGGCTTGTTCCCGAGGAAGACGCGCCTGCCCACGGCATTATGCTTCTCTTCTGCACATGGGTCACCCTTCATTAATTTCCTTCCATTGTTGTCCTTTATCTAGTACTTCACAACCACAGGCGGCAGATAAACCGGTAGTAAAGCAGTATACTACCTGCCCAGTATACTACTCGTATCCTATGAGTAGCTAATACCCTAATAATGGCCCGGTATAAACGAGCTACTCATCCCATTTATCCAAACCAAACAATCACATGCATCGAAAATTTTAAACGCATTTCGTGCCCTAACTCCTCCAATCTAGCGCACCTTATCACTCCATGAAACCTATGGCTCTAATACCCAAAAATAGAGCGACTGTAGCACCCTCGCTCCGATGCTATCGCTAAAGCAGTGACGTCCTAAGCCGTCACGCCTAATTAACGATGTTAACCTGATATTTATTCTCTCACAGCGAAAATTTTTCGATTTCATAGTGAAAGACTAATCAAATTACAACACGAGACAGAAGCCACGATGTCATTACGCATATTTCATAAGTACGAGTTCCTACGGGTTACATTAGTCGATATATACACATGGAGATGTTAACTTGGGGGTTCCACGGTTACCTAGCCCCAACTATAGACAACCAAACCATCTCCTAACCAACCGTAGGTCAAAATGTCGCGAGACTCCAACTCTAGAATCGTGGTCTTCCAAAGATGCTACTCGGTCATCCCGAACACTATAGGTGCAATTCTAACACGATTTTTGTCTCGATTTAGGCATGCAACGACCGGTTGAAGGACTAGAGTTCACGGTCGATCTCCACCTCATCCTAGCTTGACATGCAATAGGCGATATACATTAGGACCCGAAAACTATTCGCAACCGACTACAAGGCATTCGAGACTTCATGTCCATTCAAGCTACCAATACCCCATACCATGCATAACCAAACACCACTCTTCGACCATGATTGGCAGTTTGTCCCGTATTTCATTAGTTAGAGCTCAAGGGGTTCAATTTCCTTTCTTGCTGATTCGGACAACCCAATCATGGATGAACACATATAATGCAGCGAATGAGGGTGAGAGGGACAAAATTAACTCGCTTCGTAGTCGATAGTGCCGGGGAATGGGTGGTTTGACCTCCGGCGAAGCAGGCAACGGATGGCGATGTCAGGGCTGTTGGACCGAGAGCTTCAAGTGTCGTCGAGAGCTTCAGACTTTCACCTCACCGAAAGCAAGAAGGAAGAAGAAAGATGAGCTCTCTTTCTCACACTCTCCTCTTTCTTTCTCTCTAGCCCGCGGATTGCACGAAGGGCAACAAGGAAAATAGTGCAAATTCTCCTTTCCAATGCTCATGATGAGCTGAATTGCTCCATGGAAGAAGTAAGTTGCCATGTGTCAAAATTTTTCTTTTTCTTTGGTCTTCCCATTTCCCATGCACAGCAATCCTCTTTCCCTTCCAGGTTTGCGCACGGTCCCTTCAACTTCTGCCGCCCATTGCCCCTCTTAGTCTTGATTAAATTCCTTCTCTCTAGTCGCTATAATCGTGTATCATACATTCGGCCGGGTCTTGCTAAATTTCAAACTCAATATGTCCCCATTTTTAAGGTTCAATTTTGAGGAATTAATCCATCCTTAGGTCCGAAAAATTTCGTCGCGCCGTATTAGGTTCAATCGAAATCCGGGATTGCGGTTCTTGACATCGACGTAACTCAATTCTCCAAAGTAGATTTCTTGTCGATGCGATCATCTAGTAAGGTGTGACGTCGCACACCCTTCGGTCGACGGAACCCTTTACAACTTATTGCGAATGCATTTCGCGATATATCCAAAGTGACTTTCATAAAAGAGAAATGGACTTCGACCGAATCCGCTATAATTTATTGCGAGCATACCTCATAATGAATCAGCTTTCTAATCCATTTCGTTTATTCCTTAATCATTTTGGACTAATTAAGTGGCGGACTACCTCTTCGTCCATCAACTTTCCTTCGACGATATCGGATGATAATTTTCGAAAAGGATAATTATTTAAAAGGTTGTATTTGTTTCAAATTAGAACCCACTACGGCAATGATCGAGCATTGCAGTCTAAGAATTATTAATTTAAGGAGCTAGTTTTCAGGATGCTACAAAAAACATTCCCTCTAAATATTTTGATTCTGACAAAACTAGCTTTCTTTAGAAAAAATTTGGTTAATGCAATAAACTTTTATTGCAGGAATGAACACATGAATAGAAGCTTGTATTGTTCCGAATCTGGCGTTCGGACTCAATGTGTAGTTGTCACGTATTTGCTTGAGTTATTTGAAGTCTCTTATTTAGACGGAGGAAGATGTTACCTCTAAAGACTAAATCTCGAGAAGACTTATGTGACACGTCAGTAAGGACTTTACTAAAGCTTAGAGTCATTGTTCTAATCTGTTCAGATTCAGAGAGTCTATTTTCACTTCTGAAGACTGCTTTTGATTTATGTTCAGATTCAGCAATATCTTTTAACTAGATTCTGAAGACCCACGTTTGGCAGGTTTCCGGTTTGGCTGCATTATTTATGGAAGTCTGTAAGATTTTGATTGACGGGATTATTTTCCAATCAAATTAGGAGAATATCCTCTAATTGGATATTACCTTCCATGAACAAGATATCTTGGAGATTTGGATTAACTCTACTTATGAAAACTAAGGATTTGGTTGTCTGGGCAACTGAATCTGAAAGGTTCAGACTCTACTCCAACGGCTACAAAATCATCCTAAATACAATCTCATTCAATCAGGATAAGTGGCGTTCAATCAGCGATTGAGGAGCGATCCTTTGAATGACCTTGATAACGGCTAGTTCAAGATCGAAGGAGTATAAAAGAGATCAATGGTGACTGTTGTCAAGTGAGATCAGAACTTACAATTCCAAAGTGCCGAATTGTTTAGATTTACATTCTCTTGTTCTCGAGTGCTTAAAATTTTATCTTTGAGAGGCTTTGTAAAAGTGATAAAAGTGTGACATCTCTTGTAACCTTTCAACGATTCATTTAGTGGAATCCAGCCAAGCTGTTGTCATCGTGGGAGAGTGGACGTAGGCTTGCTAAAGCCGAACCACTATAATCTTAGCGTGCAATTTTTTCTTTCTTTATACTCTCTTTCTTATATTTAGAGCTCTGCACGTCTGCTACTAAACTTTTTCTGTTCGTATTTTGAATTCGTTTAAATTCCGCAATTAGATTCAGAATCACCCATTCACCCCCCCTCTAGGTGATATTGCTAGAGACAACAAAAACCGCGTGTCTTCTCTGTCCATGAGATCTCGCCATCGATTCTTGATCATGAACCATGGCCGTCCTTTGTTCACCATCACGACGAAGAGTGTTCTCTTCCTCTTGCTTGACTTCTATCCTCATAGTTTGACCATTTCCAACTTGAACGCTTGTAGTTCCATGAGCCAACCGATCGACCACAAGACTTATATGTGTCTTCAACTTTAGGATTTTCTAAAGTATTCTTAGGGACGGTCGATACAGTAATTGCCTCGTATTCTAGGCCATTAGATCTAAAGCCGATCAACGGTTGTAATGAGAGGCCCTCTAGTATAAATAGATGTGTCCTTCCCTCATTTGTATCCATCCAAATCCATCCGACACTTAAAGCAATACAAAGCATTCAAGCAAACGATCTCGGGAAAGGCTTAGCTTAGGTGCTCCGAAACGATCCAAGCCTAAGTCGCCGCACGGTTCGATCCGTAAAAGTCAGCCCGTGACACTTGCATCAATGTCTCGCATTGATGGCAGACCATCCTGGCCATCACTTGGTGCACTGAAAACTTCTTCAATAACGTTTCACAGTTTTCATTGAGAATGTTTAACAAATGTTCAGAGTCTACTCTTTATCAAAACCCTACCTTTTAAAATTGGTATAATGGCGACCGAGGCAACGGTGTGTATATATATTCCATTCAGATTCTAATGGATCGCGTGTAAATGTTCTGATCTCATCAAGAGATTCTGAAGTAAGTGACACCATCATAGGAATAATCCACATCATGAAAATCAAACAACATCAGAATTAACTTTTGTTCGCAACTTTTGGGAGGTAATAGTATAAAGCTTTGGAAATATGACTCTGTCACCAAAAATTGTTTTGGCTGGCTATAAAGCAAGCAAGTAACGTCTGAATCACAAAAGCATTTGGTAATGCGAAATTATGTGACGACATGAAAGAGATTGAACATTTTGATTAGCTCGAAGTGGGACTTTATTCGAACGATGAGCTGTAAATGGATCAAGAGAAAACTGTGTCTAAGAGTTTGAGTACAGCTTTTTTCATAGTATCAAATTAGTCCCTGCTTAGGACCCTTTTATTACTGTCACTGAGCAGGAAACTAAGGGTCTGTTTAGTAACGTTTCTATTCCTCTGATTCTGTTCTCCAGAAGAAAAAAGGATCAGAAATATGTTTGATAACGCAAATGATTCTGATTCTGATTCTTCTCCCATAAACAGTTTTGGACAAAAAATAAGAAACAAAAAAAAGTTGGTTCTCCAAAAAAGAACACTTTTGAGAATCACAAAAAAACAAAGTCTCAGTTCTTTTAAAAAGATTAAGTCCACGTGAACTTCTGAACTTTAAAAAAAATTAAAATTAGATTTGAAAATTTACTAACTACTAATTTTTTAAACACATTTTTTAAAAATTAAATTTAAAAATAAGCTTTAAAATTTAATTAAAAAAGTTAAAAAAATTTAAAAAGGGGGAAAATTTAAAAATATAAAAAATTCAAAAATGCAAAAAAAAAATGGGGGGAAATTAGAAAATTGTAATTTTTTTAAAAAAAGTTAAAAATTAAAAAAAAAATTAAAAAAATATTTTTAAAAGATTTTTAAAAAAGATGAAATATTTTAAAAAAAGAATTCTCGCAACTTGGTTGTTTCCGAGAATAAAAATTTTGTGCAGTTACCAAACGCCTTTCTGTTCGGGAACAGAAATTTTGTACAGTTACCAAACGCATTCTGATTCTCTGAAAATCATCTAAGGAATAAAATCAGAAAATATAATTCTAATAAGAATCACTTTTTTGGATCAGAATCGTTGCCAAACAAGCCCTAAGACTCCATTTGTTTTGTAGAAAATGTGTCGTTTCTGAAAAGTATTTTCCAGGAAGCCGTTTTACAGTAAAATGACGATATTTTTCAGTGTTTGGCTGAAACCTTAAAAAAAATTGAAAAATATTTTTCGCAGTTTGGTAAGGAAAATCTCATTAGATTTTCTTCTTCATCGTTTGGTTGAAAATTGTGGACTCAGCCCGTCCTACATGGCATGACCAGCACTAACGTGAAATTTTTTGAACTTAAAAAAAAAATCGAATTTTTTAATAGCTATATATCTTTAAATATTTTTTTATTCTATTTTTAAATTTTTAAATTTTTTTCTTTTGCTTCCTCCACCGGTCGTCGACCATGGCAACGACCGACGACCGGTGAGGCTCCAGCTCACCCGTGGCTTGCAAAGGAGGTGGAGCCTCGGCGGACTCGGGTGACGCGAGGCAAGGCCTCGGCGACCTCGAGCTTGGCCTCGCTTGGCCAGATCTGGCGAGGTGAAGCTTGCCGGCCTCGAGCAAGGCGGAGCTTCACCTTGCCGGATCTGGCTTGGTGAGGCGAGGCCGAGCTCAAGCCTCGCCTATGGTCGATCTCCAACCGTCATTTTGCGATTGGCAGAAGAAGAAAGAAAAGAAACGAAAAGATAAGATAAAAATTATTTAAAATTTATTCAAAAACATTTTTTTTAAAATAGTTTAAAAAGAAAAGAAATGTGAAGGAGTGGAGGGGGGAAAGAGAGGGAAATTGTTTTCGTTTTTTCCAAAAGAGAAAAAAAAAATTCCCTACTTTTGAATGTATTTTTTCCATGGGTAGAAAATGTTTTTCTTGATTAGCTTATTTTTCGCGAATCAAACGTCGAAAAATCTAGAAAATATTTTCTCAAAAGTTATTTTTCGATAAACAAGCGGAGCCTAATTTCTCACACAACTTTTCCCGGATAATGTGAAAAGCACCCTACATTCCATCACCGAAACTTAGGACGAGCAATTGGATCGTGTTGTGCCGCACCCAAAAGAAACAACGGGCACGACCCCTTCTCTACCGCGTCCGTGCCTGGACAGAGGCCTGCCACATCCATGGGCCCTAATGGCTAGCCCGGGCCCATTTCTTAACATTGGACTAGTGTCTCTTGACGCTTAAGATTCACCGCTACTTAAAGGCAATCGCTAATTTCCTGATCTTTCTCCAAATTCGTTCTCCAGACTCATTGCCTTTATCAATAATATCTTTCGAATCTGCAACTCTTTCCATTAGATAAGTAAGAGAGTAGAGAATATCTTGGGAACGAAATATTGTTCTGACCATGCAAAACTAGCAATATTAAGAAAGCTTAATACCACCAAAAACCCTAAACTGGTACACATGTAACAAATTTACCCCAAATTATTTTTTTTACCACAAAAATCCTCCAAACTGGTACATCTGTGATAAATTTACCCCAAACTGGTACAGCTATGATAAATTTACCCTCCATTAGTTTCCGTTAAATTTTATCGTCAAATTGCTGAGTTGGATGACACGTGGTAATTGTCGAGTATATACATTACCATATGTTTGTTATAGGTGTATCAATTTGGGGTTTTTCGTGATATTAACTCAATTTAACGAAAACTAACATAGGGTAAATTTGTAACATATGTACCAGTTTGAGATTTTTTATAGTAAAAAAAATTAATTTAGGGTAAATTTGTCACGGTAGTACCAGTTTAGGATTTTTAATAGTCAAAAAAATAGTTTGGGATAAATTTGTCACAGATGTACCAGTTTGAGGTTTTTTGTAGTATTAACACTGTTAAGAACGCATCTTTGGCCTGCAAACCGGAAGAATAGAGGCAAGTTACTTGGTTCAAAAGTTTCCTTAGGCAAAATGGAGGCGACCCACAATCACCATCATAACACAAGGCATTCTAAAGACTATTAAAACACCAGGATTCCACTTTTTACCAACTCTTACTCCCAAAAGATGGTTAGGAAAGACAATTTTGGAATCGGAAAAAAAGAATTCAATAAACAAAGTAAGTGACTCAAGAAGCAATTACCGAAATTTTGAACCTGCCTAAAATGTATCCACAACAAGATGGTAAGGAAACCTTGATATGCGCTCTAATCAGCATAGGACTAATATAATCTTAATATAAGAACGGATCGGCCATCGCTAACTTCATGTTTCAATCGGTATTATACAAAATCTTCCCTCCATTATTATTACTGATTTTTTTTCCACGAGCCAACAATATGAATTGAGTAGCCCAATAGCATCAATTTTGCAACGCAAGATTACAAGATAAACAAGAGCTTGAAAAGTTTCGAACTCTAGACCTGCTGCTCTGATATCATGTGTGTTTGGACCACTGTCAACTATTCTAAAAACTTAAGCTGTTAGATGAAAGAGTAATTTAATATTCAAATATTCTAACAGATTCCACCTTTGTCATGGTAATGCCATTGATTTGGTAGGTTTTTTCTTCGATATTCTCTCAACTTTCACCTCAGACAGAAAAGAAAAATTGAAGCAAACCATAGACGAAGAAGAGTACTATCGCGAAGAAGAGATTTAGGATGTATGAACAAGAGATCCCAGATGAAGAAGACGATTGGATGAAGAAGAGACGAAAAACGACGCAGTTTTGGATTAGTAAAAGCTCCAAAATGGCGTCATTTTGTACATGTAGAGCTCTTTAATTAAGTTATTTGCCATGTAGGAAAGAGAAATGAATTAAAAAAGTCGCGTCATCATTTTTCGTTAGCCAATTTGGAATGAATTAATGGAGGAACTTGATTGCACCAACTTGATAAGTTTTAGGACTTGATTGTACTTTTTACAAGTTTTAGGACTCAATTGCACTTTCGTGACAAGTTTCAAGAATTCCGGTGCACTTATCTCAACCTACAATTAGAAACTAGAAGAAACCCGACCTCGGCTTTTCTCTCATTCTCATCTCTTGGCTCTCAGCCTCTCACTCTCTCTCATTAACTTGGAAATAAAAAGACAAAAAGAAAAAAAGGGTGCCCGTTTAAGTTTCCACCAGGTAACCGACTCCAAGTAACCCGAAACCCCCCAATTTGGTTCCCGATCACAAAGCTTGACCCAAGCCACCTGGATCATGCTCTTCCCTAATTTTCATTTTCCTCCATTATCTCTTAGGCTTCGTTTGTTTCCCAGAAAATGATTGATTTGGAAAATATTTTCCTAAAAATAATTGTTTGTATCGCTTGAAATAATTAGTCAATAACATTTTATTATTATCGATAATAATTTTTTAAACTATTTTCATAGACAATAAAAAAAATTCCATTCATTCAATTTTGTAAGCAATGCAAGCGAATGTTTTTAGAAAAATAATTTTCAGAGGAACTATTTTTTGCAAAGCAAACCGAGACTTAGACTCACTATGGCTCGTTAATCTACTTGAGGAAGAAAATTGATAGAAAGGGAGACAAAGGAAAAGAAATGAAGTTAAAGTTCCTTTGATATGTTTGAACGCAAAATGCAGCGAAAGGTAGTCTATGCATTTATTTCTATTTCTCTCCATTTTTGGAGGGAAATAAAATGAGTTTCCGAAGGGAAGTATGTCTGTTGACGTAACAAAACAAAAAAAAACTTTTGGTTACTATTGACAAGTCAAGAACTGGGTCAATAAAGATAATTTGTTCAAGACAATTGACAGCCAAAAGAATGGACAGCTTGTTGATGAAGCCATGGACATACAGTACGAAAGTTATTAACGAGAGCCTTCATCGAGACTTGAGAAGTTGATTGATAAAGTCAGCGATGACGAGCGATTGACACGAATATAACTGATGGATGGTTATCTACATTGTCGTTAATTTAGGATTTTTTTTTGTAACTTCTTGTAGATAAGTGTTTTAGATAATATGAATTAGTGAATAATGTCACTTATTGTAATCGCCATAAGGAAGTTATTTGTTTATTTGATATCTAAAGCTGTAACCAAAGTATGTAAATGTCTATAGAGGGTTACAAACTCACAACTACCCCCAAATGTAATCATTGTAAAGGGACTCCCAATCAATCACTAACTCCTCGTTGTTTTATAAATTAATATGTTATCTTTACTTTCATGCAATGTGCATGGCTGGCTGCATTGCCTTCGGTCTTTATACCTTTAGATTTCTTGTTATTTACATACATGTCCAAAATCAACAAAGGATCATTCGGAATTTTTCTCGATTGATATCGATCCATCCATATTCCCGAATGATATTTCATCCATACTTTTTGATAAAACAATTTTCCTCCTATTTAAAATAATTTCCACGTACTTCCTTGGGCTTTTTTCGAAAAGGGGTCCCAAAAAAAAAAAATTACCGATTTGGGGCTCGTTTTCAAAAATTTACCAATTTGGGGTCGGTTCGGGAGGGGGAATGCCGAACGGGCTGTTCGGCAGCCCAACTGCCGAACGGGCTGTTCGGCAGTCCAACTGCCGAACTGGGCCCAATTCGGCAGCCCAACTGCCGAATTGGGCTCATTACTCTTATTTTATTTACTTGTTTTTCAATTATTTTATATTTATAACATTTAGTAAAATATAATTTTTATCTTTAAAGCTTATTTTTATAACATAATTAGTTGAAATTTTTATTAAGATATATAATTAATAAATAATTTAGTAAAAGAACGTGGTCTTCTATTTCAACAAATAATTTCAGTTTTCCCAACAAACAGTAGCATAGATTGCTTTATTAAGGGTGACATACGTTTCAAAAAGGGACCGAGAATGAAGTGATTTCACACTTCATATCCACATTACAAATAAAAATTGAACTTTATGATTGAACCGCGTATTAAACAAAGCATCATTCCCTCCCACCTCACTTAACATTTATTAGCACACTGACTATTACGTTAATTAGGCAAAAAATAGAAAGGCTTTTTTATCCCGCTTAAATGTCAACATCAATTAGCATAACTAAATGTGTAGGCTCATATCTCTTTTTCTTTTTCCTTTTCATAGTTTTATCCATAAATTGGAAGTGTGCACAAAAATATGTAGACATAAATCGTTACTGATAATGAAATACTTTTCATTAATTATTTCAAGTGATGCAAGCGATCATTTCTAGGAGAATATTGTTCAAGTTATTCATTTTCTATAAAACTTTGTTTGTTTCAAATTGATTTGCTGGATTTTTTTAGCTCATGGATTGTTAGCCACGTTCTTTTAATCTGGATATGTCATCTTCATATTTTAATTATTATTATATTTATTAATTATTTGTTGAAACAGAAGACCACGTTCTTTTACTAAATTATTTATTAATTATATATCTTAATAAAATTTTCAACTAATTATGTTATAAAAATAAGCTTTAAAGATAAAAATTATATTTTACTAAATGTTATAAATATATAATAATTGAAAAACAAGTAAAAAAAAAAGAGTGGGTGCTAAAATGAGCCCAATTCGGCAGGTGGGCTGCCGAATTGGGCCCAGTTCGGCAGTGGGGCTGCCGAATTGGGCCCAGTTCGGCAGTTGGGCTGCCGAATTGGGCCCAGTTCGGCAGTTGGACTGCCGAACGGGCGCCGTTCGGTAGTCCCGCCCCCGAACCGACCCCAAATTGGTAAATTTTTCAAAACCAACCCCAAATCGGTAAAAAAAAAAAAAATTTGGACCCCTTTTCGAAAAAAGCCCTACTTCCTTCCTAACTAACTTAAACACCAAAACCATGGAAACATTTCCCTAGATTATTGTTTCTATCCACCTCCTTTCACTTCCCTCCTTCCAAACAGATTAGCGACGAGTCCAGCAACTGGTGAGTTACTCGTGCTCGACTCATCGCCTACTCGAGTCTAGATCAGGGGGCGATCATTTTCGAGCTCGAGCCTAGTGCGAGCAACTTGATGAGCCGAGTTCGACCTCAAAGAATTTCGGTTCGATCCGCTTGCAAGCCTGATAGAGTATGTCACGAGTTCGAGCACGTCAAATTCTATATGAATACAAATTATTTATTGGACCAAAGCATAGGCTCCGGGCCAAATTTCAGGATTTTCGTGGGCAAAAGTAGCCAAATCACGGAATTTGCCCACTCGGCATCTCTCCTTCAATCCTCCGAGTAAAACCCCGGCACCCTTCAATCCACCATCCACGTCGGATTCGCATATTCCTCTCCCTCACGAGCGCGTGTCGCACAGTTCCCAGTAACTGGAATCCCCCAACCCCGGGGCACGCGCGTGGGCGCGAGTGACGGGACTGCTCGAGGGAGAAAGCCGCCCAAGGAGAGGGACATGCGGTGGAATTAGGTACAGAATTCGAGGGCAAAAGCGGAAATACAGAAAGAGCGATGGACGGATATAAAAGCGTCCCCCCAAACCCTAGACCCCTCGCTCATTTCCCCTCGATTCGTTTCATTTGCTCTCGAGCGGCCAACGGGTTTTTGGTTTTGGCGGCTGAGGCATCTGAAGGCGAGTCCTCGACTCGATTTCGCTTTCCTTTGAAGTCTCGTCATCGGGTCTGTTGGTTGTTTTTCCTGCTTCGTTTTGCTTGTGATGGCTGAATCGCGTGGTTGATTCTACTTTTTTGGTTGTAATCGATGAATCGGGTGGTCGTGTTTGGATGTCTGTTTCGTAGTTGTGAGAGATTCTGGCTCGTGGAATCGAGAGCTCTTTTCTTGCTCATTGTCGAATCAGTTGAATCTGACGGCAGTGTTTAGATCTGTGTAGTGATTAGATTTGTCTCGCGAATCGTGTTGTATGTTCCTGTTTACATGCGGCCGACACTGGTATGGTTCCCGAACAAGTTATTGATTGGACCGACCGCTTTCAAGATAATCAATCCATATCGTTTTTTAAGCGCTGAGGTATTGAAATATGTTTGACATAGTCAGACGATTCTCAGCTACTACTTTGTTTAGGTGTCTCGACAGCTTGCTGAGTTCTGCATGTACAATATCATGAGGTTCTTGTTTGGGCAAAGATTTCTTTTTTTATGGATTTTCTTTTTGGTGTCTAAAGCTAACAAAGCCTTAAATTTCTGCTCCTTATCTGTCGTTCTAGTATGATCGAGTACATGGGTGCATAGCATGATTTGTGGGTTCCTTTAGCTTTTAGTCTGGTACTCAAAGAATATGGACTGAATTTCAGTCTGGTGCCAACGTGAAGACTTCAGAGACTAGCTCTCTGAATGAATGTTTTGTGTGGCAGTGATCGTTCGATGGAATTCATTATTATGATTTTATTCATGATAAATTGTGTTTCCAAAATCTAAGAATCATTTCATTCTTGACAGAATTAAGCATTACAATTCGAAATGGGTAAGGAAAAGGTCCACATCAACATCGTGGTCATTGGCCATGTGGACTCTGGTAAATCAACTACCACTGGACACTTGATTTACAAGCTTGGGGGAATTGACAAGCGTGTGATTGAGAGATTCGAGAAGGAAGCTGCTGAGATGAACAAAAGATCATTCAAGTATGCTTGGGTGCTTGACAAGCTCAAGGCCGAGCGCGAGCGTGGTATCACCATTGATATTGCCTTGTGGAAGTTCGAGACCACTAAGTACTACTGCACTGTCATCGATGCTCCTGGACATCGTGACTTTATCAAGAACATGATTACGGGAACCTCCCAGGCTGACTGTGCTGTGCTCATCATTGATTCCACCACTGGTGGTTTTGAAGCTGGTATCTCCAAGGATGGCCAGACCCGTGAACATGCTCTCCTTGCCTTCACCCTTGGTGTCAGGCAAATGATTTGCTGCTGTAACAAGGTATACTGGTTATTCCAGGCTGCTGTTAGTATGTTGCTGTGTGTGTTGATTTACAACTTAAATTGTTATTCTTTGATGACAGATGGATGCCACCACCCCCAAGTACTCCAAGGCTAGGTATGACGAAATTATTAAGGAAGTCTCTTCTTACTTGAAGAAGGTTGGATATAACCCGGAGAAGATTCCTTTTGTACCCATCTCCGGATTTGAGGGAGACAACATGATTGAGAGGTCTACCAACCTTGACTGGTACAAGGGCCCAACATTGCTTGACGCCCTCGACATGATTAATGAGCCCAAGAGACCATCTGACAAGCCCCTCCGTCTCCCACTTCAGGACGTGTACAAGATTGGTGGTATCGGAACTGTCCCTGTTGGTCGTGTTGAGACAGGTGTTGTCAAGCCCGGTATGGTTGTCACTTTTGGTCCCACTGGTTTGACCACTGAAGTTAAGTCCGTTGAGATGCACCATGAGGCCCTCCTAGAGGCTCTTCCCGGTGACAACGTTGGATTTAACGTGAAGAATGTTGCTGTTAAGGATCTCAAGCGTGGCTACGTTGCATCCAACTCAAAGGACGATCCTGCTAAGGAAGCAGCTAATTTCACCTCCCAAGTCATTATCATGAACCACCCTGGACAAATTGGAAATGGTTATGCCCCTGTTCTTGACTGCCACACCTGCCACATTGCTGTCAAGTTTGCTGAGCTTTTGACCAAGATAGACAGGCGATCCGGTAAGGAGCTTGAGAAGGAGCCGAAGTTCTTGAAGAATGGTGATTCTGGGATGGTGAAGATGATTCCCACCAAGCCCATGGTCGTCGAGACTTTCTCCGAGTATCCTCCGCTTGGTCGTTTCGCAGTGAGGGACATGCGACAGACGGTTGCCGTCGGTGTCATCAAGAGTGTTGAGAAGAAGGATCCTTCCGGTGCCAAGGTCACAAAGTCTGCTGCCAAGAAGGGGGGCAAGTGAATCGTGCGGTTGAGATACGACATTGTATCCCATGGGAGTCATTGCAATAAGGCGTTCGTCATTGTCAGCTGTTCATCTATTGGTCGTTTAGGGGTTTGGTGCGCTGGTTGTCATCTCATGCTCCTGTCCTCATCAAGCACGTGGTTGCAGAACTGGGTGCTCGATAGGCGGTGGCAGATTTGGGTGGCTCACCAGCTCGAGTCAATTTTGAGTCTTGCGTTTGTGCACTTGCACTTCTACTGTACTGTCTCTTCATGTGTTCCTTTCTGTACCAGCTGAGAGTCTACTTTTGGTTCTTTTCCAATGCAAGTCCAGGCCCTTGGATGCCCCTTTTGCATAGTATTATTATTTGGTCTTTGCGTCGGAAGATGCTGTCCCGGCAAAACTGAGGCCGTGTCATCATAAAGCATACATGAATCGAGGAAAATCCTGAATTCTGATTGATTGCGGGCTTTCTCATTTCTGCCCTCATTAAATTGATCCCTCCTCCTTTCTTTGGAGCAGTGCAGTCGATCTGTATTTGTTGTCACGTTTTCAAAGATAGCATTGTCTCGAAGACGGACATAGTGTCTTGTCATTACCCACTAATCAATTTTTGGAAAAATATTGGACCACAGTCAATTTAGTTTTAAATTTTTTGATGATTTGTAATTTTGTCTTTTCGATTAATTTTGAAAGGAAATCACTGGCGTGAATGTTTTTTGCAATTTTTAAAAATTTCATTTTTTTTTTCTTTCCTTTCTCTTTTTTATGTTTTTCCTATTTCCCTCTTCGGTCACTTGGTCTTAGTGATGTTCATGGCCGGCGCTGATTGGATCATCATCTCAGCAATTTTCCGTCAAAATTAGCCGAAAGGAGTGAATGAAAAGGAAAAAACAAGGGATGAATTCAACTTTCAAGCTCTAACGACGGGAAATCGACCACTAGTTACAAAGCTCAAGGTATCGAAGGTTAAAATGTAATATGTGTTTATGTAGCTATTGGTCAAAAAGCATCTTCTGTGGGAGTCCTACTCATGGTGACCTGGTCGAATTGGGAGAAACTGTAGGTATTATTACGGGTCAATTTATTGGAGAACTAGGGATTCAACTTGAAAAAAAGAAGGATTCTAATTATAAGATATCTAATGAAATCGTCGCTGGAATTGAGATCTCGTTCAAAGAGAAAGAAATCAATTTTTTTTTTTATTGCCGCACAAAGAAAATATTTTGTTGCGAATGAACAAGATATTGAGGAATTGTCCATATGTAAAATCATAATTATTGATACACCGGTGGCAGTTTCGAATAGATCATATACTAATTCTCTTTCTCTGAAAATATAGAAAAAGAAGGTATATTGGCAAATGGTTAAAATGTTTAGGACCAAAGATTTATAACTGAATTGACTATCATTAAATAAATTTAGGACTTTTTGGCCAATTATTCGAAAGAAAATAAGAGCAACTTGATGACCATTTTTGAAGTAAGACTGTAGTAGCAAAGAGAGGTAATTTGATCTCCAATGCATTCTAAGTGCATTTTTTACGTATTAGAAAAATGATTGAATCATGTGCTTGTGGACTAGCTTATAAACGCGAAAAGTGTTCTCTCGGCGAAATGGCAATGCACGAACTTCTTGATTTATGAATCCCGAGGCCACCATCAATGATTTGAAATAGACCAATCTCCAACCGAATGAGATTTGAGATTTTCGACTACACCACCTAATAATTTAGAAGAAGGAAGAGTATTTAGAAGGTCATGCGAGAACTGCATATAGAAGATAGATTTTAATCTTATTTGAGCTTTGTACGAAAGTTACCCTTATATAGGTGGAGCCAAGGGCAATCCTGTCATAATACAAAGCACACATGAATAATAATGCAGGCCTATTAGGATCATAAGACGCAAAGGATCGCTTGCATCCTACAATATGTTTTTTCAAATAGAAAGATAATAATGAGACATAATATTATTAGTTTATTATAAAGTTAATTCGGTCCATATAGAGAATCCTCGAAGGCTCTCTCGCCTAAATCAGATATCTGTTGTCGAATTTGTCGTTCCAAATGTGAATTTTTTATTTTTTTATTTTTGGATCGAATCCAAATATAAAATCCATGAGCTAGAAAAATCGGCAAAACAGAGCTTCGATTACATCGTGATCAGTCGCTCCTTTATGCATCTCCTGTCCGCCACCAGAATCCTCCACAAGTCCGGGTCAACCAATGGCACTGGGGCAAAGTGGGTCCCACCCCCGACTAAAAACTTCTCCTTTTCCCTCGACTTTAGCATATATTTCCTTTTTTTTTTCTTAGAAGGCTCCACGTGTCAACAGTCGGAGGGGCCGAGAGAGTCGGTTTGTAGTCTTTTGACTCTCCTCCAACCGCCTACGCTAAATTCCTGTCTTTACCCTTCCTCCCTTGTTTTTTTTTTTTTTTTTGGCAAAAACCACCACCAGCACAAACTTCAATTTTCTTGTGATACAAAAAATCTCAAATTTATACATATATTATATAATTACCATCTATCAAAGTTCCGCCAACGAGGTTTGTTCAAAATCCGCACACATGGAAACCGCGAAGCAAATCATTAACATAACGTTCATGTGATTTAAGTGAAATAAAAACAACATTTTGACTGAAAATTCATATGATGGGACGTTGACGAGGGGTAAATGTGTCATGTTAGTAAAAGTTTGGGTTTTTCATGTTACAAGAAAAATTTTAGGGTAAATATGTCACAGTGGGTGTAATTTGGGATTTTTGATGTTGCGAAAAAAGTACATGGCAAATGTGTCACATTGGGCATAGTTTGCGATTTTTTGTGATTTTTTTCCCTTTTTTCTTTGTCCTCTCCCCTTTCATGTACTTTTTTTTCATATTATTATCATTAGATATAGCGTCGTTTTAATTATGCGCTGACATGACACTATACGGTGCATCCAAGAGCATGACTTAGATCTCTGACATTCGACCTAACCCGTCGAGTTCATATAACTACATCCTGTAGAAAATATATGTTTCTTCACTTAGGCCCTGTTTGTTTCGCGAAAAATGGAGCCTTTTTGGAAAATATTTTTCAGAAATTCGTTTTTCAGGAAAATGAAGATATTTTCCGATGTTTGGCTGAAACATGAAAACAAGTGAAAAATATTTTCCGCCGTTTGGTAAGGAAAATCAATTTCCGCCTTTTACGCCTTTTAATAATTCTTTTATTCTTTTTATTATTTATTTTTTTTAAATCCATTTTTTAGTTATTTTCTTTTATCTTTTCTATCTTTTATTTATCTTTTATTATTTTTTTGCCTTTTCATTTCTTCTTCGGCTGGCGATCGGCCGCCGAGCCTCGCCACCCGCCGACGAGGCTCGAGCTCGCCAGATTCCGGCGGCTCGGGCACTCTCCTCTCATATCTCTTGTTCGGCTTCTCCTCGAAGCTCCACTTCCTTGGATCAACTTTGTAACATTACTTTTGTCCTCTCATGCTGTAAGATACGTCAACGGAGAAAGTTGGAGGAACAAGATGGAGGGAGCACACATTATTCTAAACTGCGAAATGGTAATGCCGTCGAATCGATCCTCCTTGAGCGATGTCGTGAAAGGGAGGGAAGCATGAGTGATCTCGCTCGCTCAAAATTCTTGTACAGTCTCAAATAAATTTTCTACTCTGATTGAGATATTTCTATTCTGCGTGGAATTGCAAAAGTATTCAAGAAGAAGCTGGAAAATTATACTAGCGACGGAATGCAACGCTTTTTCACTGAGTTAGTAGCCTTGGTGGAATTCACCCTGTGGCGAGGGTAGAGCCTCGAGCGAGCCCGAGATCGTTGGGACCGACTGAGCCTCGAGCTTGCCGGCCCGCGGTATGGCAGATCGCCGGTTGGCCGGCCGTTGCTGAGGTCCGTGGTCGGCGGAGGAAGGAGGAAGAAGGAGGAAAAAGGAGAAAGGAAAAAATAAAATAAAAAAGAAGAAAAAATTTAAAAAGAGAGAGAGAGAAAGATAAAAATTAAAAATTAAAAATAAATTTTCTAAATTTTTAAAATAAATAAAAAATGATAAGAAAGTAAAAAATAATTATAAAGAAAGGAAGTGTGAAAGAAAGGAGGAAAGAAAGATGAGGAAAATGTTTTCCTCTTCTCAAAAAGAAGAAAATATTTTCCATACTTTTGAAGGGGTTTCTTTCATAGGTGGAAAATGTTTTCCTAGACTAGCTAATTTTTTGAGAACCAAATGTCGAAAAATCAGAAAAAATATTTTTCTAAGGTTATTTTTCACTAAATAAACGGAGCCTTAGGCCCTGTTTGATAACGTTTCTGTTCCAAAAAAGTGATTCTGATTAGAATCAATTTTTTTGATTATGTTCCCTGGATGAGTTTTAGAGAATCAGAACGCGTTTGGTAACTGCATAAAATTTCTGTTCCAGGAATAGAAACGCGTTTGGTAACTACACAAAATTTCTGTTCTAGGAAATAATTTCTCTTCCCAATTTGTCATTTAAATCAAATAATTACATAATCACATTTGATGACTTTCCGCAAACCCCACAGTTGCGATCCTCTTGCATCATGACATCTTTTTGGCCAAAATAGGGATGCTTCAGATGCGGATGATCACTGATGCAGCATGGTACTCCGGCAATAAATTAGGCAGGGTTTAGGAAAAATCAGAAGGCAAAATCACCAAAAATAGGATTGGCCAGTTGAATGGACTCATTTCCTATTTTTTGAGATTTTTTGGGAATTTTCAGAACGATTTGCCAATGAGGGGCAAAATCATCATTTGGGAGAAATCGGAAGGCAAAATCGTCAAAAATAGGATTGGCCAGTTGAAATGACCCAACTCTTAATTTTTGGGATTTTTTTGGAATTTTTTCTGAATTTTTTCAAATTTTTTTAGAATTTTTTAGAATTTTCCATTTTTTTGATTTTTTTAATCATTTTCTGAATTTTTATTATTATTAATTTCCAAAAATTTTATTTTAAAAAAAAATTATCCAGACCGGGTCGGGTTGACCCGGCCCATCCCTCGCAGGCGCCCGACAAAAGTGAGAAAAGACTATCGTTGCCTTTTTTATTCTCAAAAGTGTTCTTTTTCTTGAGAAACAATTTTTTTTTTATTTCTCAAAATTGGTCCAAAATTGTTCCCGGGAGCAGAATCAGAATCAGAATCATTTATGTTACCAAACATATTTCCGATCCTTTTTTGTTTCGGAAAACAAACAGAGGAATAGAAACGTTACCAAACAGGCCCATAGTCTTAACATAGATATGATGCAATGTTTGCTAAAAATAATTTTTCTTACGTCATTCAAGAACTTATGATCAAAATCAGCTCTTATAGGCGGAGTTGGAGCCAATGATGTCAGCTCGATCAATGCCATTAATCAATTCTTAATAAGATTGGCAAATGCTTGAAAAAGGTCTTTTGTTGATTTTAAACATGAAAGTACAATGGCACGGAACGCATAGCAACACTTCTGCTTTAGAAATCAACTTCTGGCCAGAAATTAACTTTTCTACTTCTGGAGAGAAGCAATTTTTTTTTTTACTTCTTCAAGTGGCTCCAAAACTACTTCTTGAGCAAAAAAAAAAAAATTGCTCCAGAAGTAAAACAATGAAGTTGCGTAACCAAACGAATTTTTGCTCCATAAGTTATGTTACTAAACTAATTTCTACTCCAGAAGCACTTCTAGAGCAGAAAATTCAATTCCAGAAGTGTCGTCATACGCGCCTTGCGGGTCCTAACAAAGAAGAGATTACAAGAAATGTAAGGATCCGGATCACCTAACACTGGGATTTCTGTGACATGGGTAACATTACTCAAATCAGGTCATCCTTTTTCATTTGGAAGGCCAAGAATGAGCCACGTCATTTGTTGAAGGGAAGGGAAAAAAATTGGAAGGGAATTTTTTTGGGGTTTAAAAAATTTTGAATCCCAACCCTCTTTCAAATCAGGCCGTCCATTTTCATTTGGACGGCCTGATTTGAGTAATGTTACCCATGTTACAGAAACCCCAATGTTAGGTGATCCGCTTCAGAAATGTAAATCTTACCGGAAAATAAAAGCTTATTGGAAAATGCAAATTTGCAAAGAAACTATAGATAAAAAGCGTGCCGTCATTGACTTTAGTCACAAAGCTTATTTCGCGGGTTTTTACATCTCACTAACATCGGTTATTGCATACGATTATGGGTTTTGTATCAATAATTAACTTCCTAAATCTATATGCAGTTACAAACACATGACACGATCGCAATAATCATTTAGAAAAAAAAAATTACAATTCCCAAGAATATTGGCATAATAGTTATGTGCTCGTGTTGATCCATCGTCTATCTTCTTCGACCAGTGTGTTTGCATGCTTCTGTTGAGTTCATTAATTGCACTATGTCAACACTTAACCAAAATAATGAGATTATTTACGGTCGATGACTTTGTCGATCAATTTCTCTTAATCCTCATTGAAGGTCTTTTTTTTTTTTTTTTTCACTATGTGTGGTTGATTTCCTTGGCCGTCGACAAGCTTTGTTGTTCGTCGATCATCTTGTTTTCCGACAGCTTTTGTCTTGACCAAAATCCGTTCTTATCGATTGAGTCCAACACTCGTCGATAATAAAGAGTCGGTCATTTTATGGTGTTCAAAATTCGCACATAGCTTAGTGATTCGGCTTCTTCCAACTAGCTTATTAATACAGGCTACACGACTCAACTCTTAACATTATTACTTTCTTATGACCGGTTCTTTTAGATACTTGAATATGCCTCGAGTGCTCTGATCCATAATGGTCATAGTTTCGACGAACACAGTTGATAAACACTCCCAACATGTTACGTAAGGTAGATATTGTGTCGTCATTAGATATTTTGCAATCTTTGCATAATGCTCTTTTTATTTAAAGTCAAATAGTATCTCGGATTTTTAATTGGGAAGGATGGCTGTAGAAGAGCATCTCCTCCATATATAGACACAATTATTTTATTGATACATTATTGCGTTGCTTTTCCGATTCTTTTCTGTGCAAAAGAATTATTCATCCGCCAGCTGTAATACTTTAATTGCCAGAAAAATTAGACAGCTTTCTGGAGGGCAATATCGGCATTTGGCATTCAAAACGAGGACAATAGTGGAATCGGAATATCACCAGGGGAGCCATATAAAAACGCCCCGAAACCCTACCACACCCATTTCACGTCCTTTGCTTCTGCTCTCTCGTTCACTGGTTTCGTGAGATTCTCGGCAGCTGAGATTTCTAAGGTGAGTAGGGCTCGATGAACTCGTCTTCTTCTTCCTCTTCTTCGCTGTACGTGTTCGTTCGTGCGATAGATTGGCATTGATGTTGTTCCATTACTTTGCTTGAACTGAGATGTGCCGGACTCTCTGTGTTTGGCTTTTCGAACGTGCTTTTCTGTTTCCGTAGATTCATTCTGTGTTTGTCGTCGAATTGATCGGTGGTCGCAGTCCGATGGTGGAAACATGGGTCGCGTGAAATCGTTTCTTCTAGTACGTGATGAATAGGGCGAAAATGATTCTAGCTGATCGCTCCTGCTCGAACTTGGCGAATCTAGTCGTGTCTGATTGCTGTGCGAGTCAGCGGATCTGATTGAGTCGTTACTTTTTTCTTTCTCTCTCTCTCTCTCTCTCTCTCTTTTTTGGTGAGTGAGTGTATTGCATGGTCTCTAGAAAGATCGGCGGGAGGTTTCAGGGTGTGTGATCTGGTTTCCCTATTGTTTCCTCTCTTTGTACGTACGAATCGATTATAGCCATAGTAGTGCACACTAACTTGGTGTATGATGAATTGACGAGCACTTTCGCTAGTTGGATTTTCGTGGTAATTTCGTCTTGTGCTGCAATTGGTTCTTGTTGAATGGGAATTGGGTCCCAATCTGTAAACAGCTAGGTTGTTCGGATAGAATCGTTGATGCGTTCTAAAAATATGCCTCACTTTGCTGGTAATGGAGGTGACATTTTGATGTTTTACTTTATTCCATGTCATTATCAATGATAATACGTGGATTTCAGTAGCATAGCATCCCGCCCTGTATCCTCCCCATTTTTATCTTTCTTTTTGCTGATTTGGTTATATTGTGGGAAAGCTAAAGTCTCTTTTCAATGTTGTTCGAATTCTAACCCAGAGTCATGGAAAATAGGGTGTCCAGAAATTTTCAATTTTCAATCGACAATATGGATGTTGATATGTGAGGCTGAAATACATGTATTTGGAAGAATTTTCTTTATTGCAGATGCTTGATGTATCTTCGAATTTATCTTGCGTCCACTTTATTTCAGTTTGTTGCTGTAATTCCTTTCCCCTCTTTACCTGTCATCCATTTCTCTCCAATCTAAGAGTCCTCTTTCTTCCTTTTCGCAGCTTTAAGCTTCCTATCTTGAAATGGGTAAGGAAAAGGTACACATCAACATTGTGGTCATTGGCCATGTTGACTCTGGTAAATCAACTACAACTGGACACTTGATTTACAAGCTTGGAGGAATTGACAAGCGTGTGATTGAGAGATTCGAGAAGGAAGCTGCTGAGATGAACAAGAGATCATTCAAGTACGCCTGGGTGCTTGACAAGCTCAAGGCCGAGCGTGAGCGTGGTATCACCATTGATATTGCCTTGTGGAAGTTCGAGACCACCAAGTACTACTGCACAGTCATTGATGCTCCTGGACATCGTGACTTTATCAAGAACATGATTACTGGAACCTCCCAGGCTGACTGCGCTGTCCTTATCATTGATTCCACAACTGGTGGTTTTGAGGCTGGAATCTCCAAGGATGGCCAGACCCGTGAACATGCTCTCCTCGCCTTCACACTCGGTGTGAAGCAAATGATTTGCTGCTGTAACAAGGTATACTTGATGTTCCATTCTGCAGTTATTTTATTCGTATGGGTGTGTTGATTTGCAACTTAACTTTGTTTCTTTCGTCACAGATGGATGCCACCACCCCCAAATACTCTAAGGCTCGGTATGATGAAATTGTCAAGGAAGTCTCTTCTTACCTGAAGAAGGTGGGATACAATCCTGAGAAGATTCCTTTTGTCCCCATCTCTGGATTTGAGGGAGACAACATGATTGAGAGGTCTACCAACCTTGACTGGTACAAGGGCCCAACATTGCTTGATGCCCTCGACATGATTAATGAGCCCAAGAGACCATCCGACAAGCCCCTCCGTCTCCCACTTCAGGACGTGTACAAGATTGGTGGTATCGGAACTGTCCCTGTTGGTCGTGTTGAGACCGGTGTTGTCAAGCCCGGTATGGTTGTCACTTTTGGTCCCACTGGGTTGACCACTGAAGTTAAGTCGGTTGAGATGCACCATGAGGCTCTCCTAGAGGCTCTTCCTGGTGACAATGTTGGATTTAATGTGAAGAATGTTGCTGTCAAGGATCTCAAGCGTGGCTACGTTGCATCCAACTCGAAGGACGATCCCGCCAAGGAAGCAGCCAATTTCACCTCCCAAGTTATCATCATGAACCACCCTGGACAAATTGGAAATGGTTATGCTCCCGTGCTGGACTGCCACACCTCCCATATTGCTGTCAAGTTTGCTGAGATCTTGACCAAGATCGACAGGCGTTCAGGTAAGGAGCTTGAGAAGGAGCCGAAGTTCTTGAAGAACGGTGATGCTGGGATGGTCAAGATGATTCCTACCAAGCCCATGGTTGTCGAGACTTTCTCGGAGTATCCTCCACTTGGTCGTTTTGCCGTGAGGGACATGCGCCAGACTGTCGCTGTCGGTGTCATCAAGAGTGTTGAGAAGAAGGATCCCAGTGGTGCTAAGGTTACAAAATCTGCTGCCAAGAAGGGTAAGTGAATCGTGCGGTTCATCATTGGCACTTCAACATTTGAGCACCGTCTCTGCAGTGGGAGTAATAAAGCTTTGGTAGTTGTTGGCCATGACCGTGTTGGTCGGGTAGGCGAATGGTTTGCTGGTTGTGGTCTCATGTCCCTGTCCTCATCGAGTTGCTGGTTGCAGAATTGGGTGCTCGATAGGCGGTGGCAGCGCTGTGCTACTTCTATGAGTCTGTTTTGAGTCTTTCTTTTACTTGTTTTCCGTCCTTTGGGGACAAACTAATGTGTTTTTGAGTCTGCTTTGCTTTCTGGTTATTGGTATCAACATTCCGTGGTCTCAATTCTGTTGAAGTGCAGTGCAGGAGATTGGTGAACTCCTGTGCTCTAGTATATGCAATCTGAATGCTTTTACTGATCTTTTAGTGTTTATTATGTGTTGTTATGATAGCCACAGCTAGCATAGTGTAAACTTTTGGATTTGATATTGCAAGCATAGCTAGTCTTTTAACGACCTTTAATTTGCCAATTGGAAAGATTAAAACAAGGCATGAGTGGACCAAAGAATTTATTCAGTTGCGAAGTTCTCTTTCAGATAAGCTGTCGACAACAAAATGAGCAAGAAAGATCATAGAATTGGATTTATGTTTGCCGTTTTGTTGAGAACTTGATCCCATTAAAATGCTTAGAAAAAAAACGACAGTAAAGGAAAACACCCTATTGTATATGTTTAATGAATCAGAAAAATGAATATCCGCTTAGCCGAGTTTGAGTAACATAATGTTTATGAGCCTAATACCAAAAAGATTCCGAACTTTAGCTTGTATCGTAATTATATTAAAAAAATTATCTCATAAAAAATTTCTAACTTTTACTTTTGTTCCAATTCTACTCAACTTTAGCATCTGTCTCAATTATATAAAAAAAAACTTTTGTCTCATAAAAAATCCCAAACTTTTACTTTTGTCCCAATTCTACCGGCCTAATATATATAAAAAAAAAAACCCCAAACTTTAGAATCTATCTCAATTATATCTAAAACTTTTTTTTGTCTCATAAAAAATTCTCAACTTTTACTTTTGTCTTAATTCTATCACCATCAGCCTTTCGTTCATAATCACCGTTAGTTAATTCTATGTGACTCGAATTTTCTCTCCGAACTTACCAATGAATCTTCGAAATTTGGAAATAGCAGGTTTCAAGGACGACGATATTTGAGATCGTTCATCCAAATAATAAGATCTCTACGTCTAGCCTTTCTTTGGACTGTTGAGTGCTGGGGGAGAATTCGAAACGAGCTGTTTTGGAGCGGCTCTGTATCTCCTGGCAATGTATAGGGGAAGCAGACAACAGAAGAGGAGTTGTGGGGTCTTTTCATGTCAGCTTTGCTAATGTATAAATCATTAACGACGTGAAAATGTCATGTAAGATTAACTAACGGTAACTATGGCCGGAAGGCTAACGGTGGTAGAATTGGGACAAAAGTAAAAATTATGGATTTTTTTATGAGATAAAAAAATAATGGATATAATTGGGAGAGATGCTAATGTTGAGGATTTTTTTTGTATGTTAGGCCGGTAGAATTGGGACAAAATTAAAAGTTGAGAATTTTTTATGAGACAAAAAAAGTTTTGGATATAATTGGGACAGATGCTAAAGTTAAGGATTTTTTTGAGTATTAGCCGGTAGAATTGAGACAAAAGTAAAAGTTGCGGGTTTTTTATGAGACCAAAAAAAAAATTATGGATATAATTAGGACAGTGGCTAAAGTTTAGGATTTTTTTGGGTATCGAGCCAATGTTTGTGTGGGACAACTATAGTGGAAGTGTTTTAATAAATGACATAATTTTAAGGGTCGTGCTTTTTTCACTCCTAATTTGGCTTAAAAACTCCCTTTCACATTGTGCTGACCATATTACCTCTTGTTTTTTCCTCCTTTAGAATGCTATACCCGTAAAGAGTCAAATGTGGGGCCCATTTGGGATTTTTTTTATCTGTTTCTTCTTTTTCTTTTACTTTCCTTTTTCTTCTTGCTGGTTTTGTTGATTAGGGACTCGTGGATCTGAGGATGACACCGCTTCCAGCGATGGTTCCTTGATAAGAGTGTCGAGCTCCTTACCCTTTCGGATGGCCAATTGCAAATGCATTGGGGTTATCCTCTTCACATTCAAGTCTTTACTCGCATTGCCCGTGAGCTCGAGTAGCTCGATTGATCTGTTCCGATTCTCGTAAATCATTGTAAGAATCAATGGATCACTGGAAAAAATTACAATCCCCCTCTGCAACTGGTAAATCTATGTGATCCTAAACTCCTATCGAACTACGAAGCCACCATTTAAAAGGATTTCAAAAATTCTCATCGAAGTCAGCGAAATCCACTCGCTGACTTGATCGGTGATGGAATTTAAACTTCCCTCACCAATTACAGCGCGAGTCTCTCTGACATCTTGACAGATCATCTACGATTGGGAAATGTGAATATGCCGGAGTTATACTTCGAAAGCCCAACTCCAGTGATCTCTTTGATGTATCCAGTTTCAGTCTGATTAGCGTGGTTAATCCTCCTACTGCAATGGAGGCTCAATGCCAAGGACGAGTTCTACAAGGAAGTCTCGCTCTCCTACCTATTCCTTTCCAACAATGTGAACTACATGATGGAAAAGGCGAGATCGATGAACCTCAAGTACCTGCTCTTTCGAGCACATACTGAGGCACACGGGAGGCAGTATGCAACGAGCTATGCAGCCGCGATGTAAAGCAAGGTCCTCTGTCGTTGCCCAAGGAGGCGGCCGAGGGACGATCGTCGGAGGCAGCGAGGGCGTGTCTTCAGAGGTTCAACGCGTTCGAGAAGGAATACTGGAATCAAATCTCATGGACTGTGCCAGACAAGAAGCCGAGGGACGAGATCAAGCTGTCCATCTCGCAGAAGCTTGTGCCGACATAGGGGCGGTTCTGCCAGATGTGCTAAGGGTTTGTGAGGGGTAACGACGAGGTAGAGAGGGAAGCTCATGAGGTTTTGAGAGGCCGCTCAATTGTTGTGCATGAAGGTCTTGGAGGAGGAAGATGAAGAAGCGCAATATGCTTCAACACAAGTGAGAACAAAAAGAAGGAAAGTGGAAGAAAAAGAAAAAACAAATAAAAAAATACCTCAAATGGGCCCCACATCGATGGGTAATATGGTCAGTAAACCATGAAATGGAGTGTTTGAGCCATGCGAGGAGTGAAAGTAGTGCCGCCCAATTTTAATTTGAAAATGCAATAACCAGTCTAAACTAAATCCTTGACTCATTAGTTGAAAATATTAAATGCAGATTTCATCACTACATCACCAATACTTCCCATTTGGCCTTTCTCTCTGACGCAGCACCGCATGGCGTCAACGCAACGTACGTCAGAAAATATTATAAAATGCCACATTGGCTTTATGGGTATCGGCTTTGGAAACACGCTTTGGGAGTTCAAAGCTTCTTGGGCCAAATATTAGATGTTTGGTAAATTTTTTAGAATCTCTGTTAACGAAAAGTCAATCTCGAGAAGGCTGAAAGCCCAAAACAGGTAGGAAGGTTGCCTGGGCTTTTCAACTTTCTTGGCATACAACTCAATAAGGTTATGAAAATATTTTATTTGCCTCTTTTTCCCTCACAAATTTAGTAAAATTTCAACTTTGGCCCATAACCAGACTTGCATCTCTTTGGTCGTCTCTCTCTTCCCAGGCGGTCCAATCATGGGATCGGTTGCATTTTTTTTTTTTGTGTGATTTGTCATTAAATTTTTCTCGTTAACGACATATCATCGAATCACCTCTCGTTAATTGAATCGTATTGTTGCTAAATTTGAAAGTCATACTAAACATCCTAAATATCTTAGGTTTAGATTTACATTTAGCTTTTTTTTCTAAAAAAATATTATTCAGTCTGGTTAGGGCGGTCCAGTTCTCCCCTAGAACCGGGAACCGGACCGACCGTAACAGGTTCCAATTTTATGGAATCGGGAACCAGACTGAAACCTTCTGAAATCGGACCAATTTGGCCAATTCGGTTTAGTTCGGGTGCTTACATGTTTAGTCGGTCCGTTATGCTTAGTCCTACATGTAACTGCCTGGGTTTGAGCAACCCTAGGCGAGGCTGCCGAAGCCAGATTTGGCTCGCCGGCCACTGACCTTCGCCGATTTTTTTATTTATTTAAAAAAATAGTTAAAGCGCTTTGCAAAATGTGATTTTTCCAAACATTATTTAAATCAAAGTTGTTTCTCATACACTTTTAAATTACGACTTACCAACATCACTTGTATTTCGCAAAACCCCTTTTAATCTAAAGGTGTTTGCATTTTTCCAAATACTTTCCTCAAAAGTCGATCCAAACACACCTGTCATCAAATTGGGGGAGCAGTCGTCAGATGGAATAAAAGAGTCGTCAGTGGTAGTAGTGGACACTATAACCTATAGTATACTCAGCATAAGAGCTGCCAATATGGCACGCACACTTCAATAAGAGTCGCCCCAATCCCCACATCTTTTGTTCCACTCCAACTAGCTATGTTCGAGTACGATGTCACTTCTTATTTTAGTATCAGTCTTCGAGCAAGAAGTTCCTCTATCTATCTTTACTTCACCACTCCTCTACCTATACAACTATGGTTGCGTATGGTAATATTTCTGTTCCCGGAATAACTTTTGGAACAGAAACACATTTTTCTGTTTCTGTTCCCGGCAACGATTTCTGGGAGCAGAAATGCGTTTGGTAACTGCAAAAAAATTCTGTTCCAAGAACAAAAAAATAACAAAAATGCGTTTGGTAACTGCATAAAGGCCACATCCTCAACAAAATTCCTTCACCTGCATAAAGGCCACATCCTCAACAAAACGATATTACTAAAATACTTTCATGCAATATGAAATTTTTTCCTTTTTTTTAATATATTTTTTAAAATTTTTCTGATTTTTTTAAAATTTTTAAAATATTTTTATTCAAAAAATATATTTTATTATTAAAAAGTATTTTTTTTATTTTATTTCATTTTTCTCCGGCGGTGACAGCGGCTGACGGCGGGCGGCGGACAACGGCGGCGGCGGCGGATGGCGGGTAGTTGCGGCGGCAACCGGCGGCAGCGGCGACACTTTGGGAACAAAGTGTTCCCAATTGTTTCTAAAAAATATTCTAAATGTGTTTCTAAAAAGTGTTCCGGGAACACAGAAGCAAGTTTTTTTTTGTTTCTTGTTTCTGCTCCAAAAGTGTTTCTATTTGACAGGAACACTTTTGGAACATTTTTTTACCATACGCGTTTCTGGAGCGTTACCATACGCATCCTGATCGATCACTGAAATAAGTTTCTACTGAATAATCAGGCTAATCTGAAAGTTTATGCGAAAGGGAAGAAATGTCCTTTATAGTTGCAGGGTCGGAGATGAAGGCAGTTTTAGTTAGATAGATATATAGCGTTTCTAGTTATACTTATGAAAGAACTTAAACTTAAATAGAATGAATATCAAAGTGATACAACTCTAAATGGGATTCTACTTTTACTATCATAAATACAATAAGTAAAGTATACTTAAATAGTGTAACTATGTAAACTCATGAATAGTATTGATGAATGACTTGACTTTGTTACGGAATGTTGGGGGGCCTAGATTGGGCTAATTGAAAGTATAAGGATTTAGATTGCACATTTAGCAATAGTTTAGAGACTGGATTGCACATTTCACAATAGTTTAGGGATTTGCGACTTCTCTCTTGCTTGTTCAAACAAAAGAAGCACATTGATCATTTGAGATTAGTTTAAGGATCGCATTGAAAAAAAATTAAAAATTCAAGAATGACATTGCACGTTCTGTCAAAGTTAAGGAACTATATTAATGTCGTCTTCTTCTTCTTCTTCTTCTTCTTCTTCAATTTTTAAGTAAACGAAACTCAACGTGGGAGATTGGAGAAACGGTGGTGCCACTTTTGGTTCTGAAAAAATACAGATTAAAATTGGGGAGGGTAGTTTGGTAATTATTGAAACACATGAAAATAAAATGAAAATGCTTCGAAGGCAAATGTTGAAATTATGAGCGGAAGATGAGGACACTCCTGGGAAAGGAAATGGCATTGCGGGGCTGCTATATAATCCTCATAAGGTGCCCTCAGTCCCAAACCCTATCGCTCTTTGCTCGTCATCTCTCTCTCTCTCTCTCTCGCGGCTAGGGTTTTGGAGTTCGACAGCTGAGATTTCAAAGGTGAGCCTTCAATCTGATGTCGGTCTTGTTTTTGATCGACCTCGTCGTTTAATCATCGAAGTTCGAGCTTGTTTTGTTTGTTTGTTTGGTTTTCTGAGCTCGAGACTGTTGGAACATGGCTTGGTTGATATGATCTTTCAGCTTCTTTTTTTTGTGATTAGAATGTGTTGCGTTTGCGTCCGTAGGAAGTTGCAGTCGCCGATGGTTGGACTTTTGAGCGTTTGATGATTGAAACGGAGCGATTCGAAGCTTTGGCTTCGAGTCTGTTGAGGAGAACCGTCGTAGATTTGCTGTTAGTGATGATTTTTAGCTTGGCCGTTTTGTAGCTATCGCGCGGAGTCTGATTTCTTAATGAGGTTATGACTATAGAAGCCTAGGAAGGCGTTCTTGAGGCTTGGTTCGATGTTTCTGGGGATCTGATCGGATCTCCTTTTGCCGCCCTTATGTGTGCTTGCGACATTAATGTTTGACTTTTTGTGATTTATGCTTTGCCTTTCCTATGTCTGCTTTGATTTTTGAGAAGCGGAAGAATCTGGTCTTCATCAATCATCACTTAGCCTTTCATTCAGATGCCTATTGTTCCAGATGCTCATTGTAAATTTTTGAAGTGCATTTCCCAAGTGGTCCGTTCAACTCCCTAAAACGCTGTGTAATTGAGAGACTCAGGATATCGGTGCATTGTGTAAATGCCTACCTCTGGGAGAATCTTACCGAACGCGTTTCAAACCTGTCCTCTTCGTTTCCCAAGATATGCAGGCGTCGTGTCGGTCATGAAGACCAAACTTTGAACTTTGGCTCTATGTGTCCTCATGGTCTTATCACTGAATTTGATTAGTAATTTATGGCTAATGATAATCATGCATAATTTCTTGTTGATCTCCTGACTTTGACAAGCTGGAGACATGGTGTTAAAAGATGCTGCGATTGGCAACGTATAAATGTTCAATTGAAATAGAAGTGTTGTTACTAATGAGTTTCCTTGTTATCCCATTTACGAATGAGTTTCCTTGTTATCCCATTTATTTCAAGCTTCTTTAAATTCTCATCCTAAGATCTGAGAATTTTCTCTTTGTTCATTGGACAGTATTTAAGCCTCATATATCAAAATGGGTAAGGAAAAGGTTCATATCAACATTGTGGTCATTGGGCATGTCGACTCTGGCAAGTCAACTACAACTGGACACTTGATTTACAAGCTTGGAGGTATTGACAAGCGTGTGATTGAGAGATTCGAGAAGGAAGCTGCTGAGATGAACAAGAGATCATTCAAGTATGCTTGGGTGCTTGACAAGCTCAAGGCCGAGCGTGAGCGTGGTATCACCATTGATATTGCCTTGTGGAAGTTCGAGACCACCAAGTACTACTGCACTGTCATTGATGCTCCTGGACATCGTGACTTTATCAAGAACATGATTACGGGAACATCCCAGGCTGACTGTGCTGTGCTCATCATTGATTCCACCACTGGTGGTTTTGAAGCTGGTATCTCCAAGGATGGCCAGACCCGGGAACATGCTCTCCTTGCCTTCACCCTCGGTGTCAGGCAAATGATTTGCTGCTGTAACAAGGTATGCTGGTTATTCCAGGCTGCTGTTATTATATTGCTTCGTGTGTGTCGATTTAGAACTTAACTCATCATTCTTTGATGGCAGATGGATGCCACCACCCCCAAGTACTCCAAGGCTAGGTATGACGAAATTATTAAGGAAGTCTCTTCTTACTTGAAGAAGGTTGGATATAACCCGGAGAAGATTCCTTTTGTACCCATCTCCGGATTTGAGGGAGACAACATGATTGAGAGGTCTACCAACCTTGACTGGTACAAGGGCCCAACATTGCTTGACGCCCTCGACATGATTAATGAGCCCAAGAGACCATCTGACAAGCCCCTCCGTCTCCCACTTCAGGACGTGTACAAGATTGGTGGTATCGGAACTGTCCCTGTTGGTCGTGTTGAGACCGGTGTTGTCAAGCCCGGTATGGTTGTCACTTTTGGTCCCACTGGGTTGACCACTGAAGTTAAGTCTGTTGAGATGCACCATGAGGCTCTCCTAGAGGCTCTTCCCGGTGACAATGTTGGATTTAACGTGAAGAATGTTGCTGTCAAGGATCTCAAGCGTGGCTATGTTGCGTCCAACTCGAAGGACGATCCCGCCAAGGAAGCAGCCAATTTCACCTCCCAAGTTATCATCATGAACCACCCTGGACAAATTGGAAATGGTTATGCCCCTGTTCTTGACTGCCACACCTGCCACATTGCTGTCAAATTTGCTGAGCTGTTGACCAAGATCGACAGGCGATCAGGTAAGGAGCTTGAGAAGGAGCCGAAGTTCTTGAAGAACGGTGACTCCGGGATGGTCAAGATGATTCCCACCAAGCCCATGGTTGTGGAGACTTTCTCAGAGTATCCCCCACTTGGTCGTTTTGCTGTGAGGGACATGCGCCAGACGGTTGCTGTTGGTGTCATCAAGAGTGTCGAGAAGAAGGATCCTTCTGGTGCCAAGGTCACAAAGTCTGCTGCCAAGAAGGGTGGCAAGTGAACCGTGCGGTACAGCTCCGGCACTTCGATACTTGAAAATCGTCTCTATAGTATTTGGAATAAAGCTTGGGCTACCGTTAGCCTTTTCTCTCTTGGTCATTTAGGCGTGTCATTTGCAGGTTGTGGCGTCATCTATCTGTCCTCATCTTGTGGCTGGTCGCAAAACTGGGTGCTCGATAGGCGGTGGCATGGTTTGGCCATTACCTTGAGTCAGATTTGAGTCCCTTTTGCTTTCTGGAATGTACTTTTTAGAGCCTCATTTGGACTAGTCTGTTATTTTTACATGTGATACGCTGTCTCATATCCTGTTTACCATTCGTCTTTGTGAGTCATATCAACGTTGTTGTGGATCTAAACTTGAGCGGTCGTTTCGCAAAACCGCTAACCCCTTTTTAGCTGTTGGGCCTTGGAAGTTGGATCGCAACTATGGTTTTGCTTTGTGGGAGTGCGGCATAACTAGTTCCGGTCAGGGATTTTGAGAGAAGAAATGGCAAGTATGTCTGGATTGGTCTGAAAAACTGATACCACGACAGAATTGATCTGGTAAATACATCATTTGCGCGTAATGTTATGGCTCACTTTAGATGCACAGTTTATATACGTTGTTGCTTGCAAAAAATTATATCTTCAGTTAAGTACCTGTTGAAGACCAGATCCTTATTGTACTCAAAGTAGCGGATGAAGAGCTTGAAGGGAAGAAACAGCATTTTATTGAACGTTGGATTTGATCCTTTAAATTCCTTTTCTTTCCAATAGAACTATGGGTTTTCAAAACGCCTTGCCATCGGAGCGTCCGATCATCGTCGTCTGCCACACGCGCAACGTACCGGGCCACGGTACAAAAGGGTAACGGTACATATGTTCCTGTCTAGTTTTTTTTTTTTTTTAACAGAAGGAAAACGTAGCACGTTCTGAATACCAGTTGAACGAAGAACTTCTCAAGGAGTAGATCGAACGTCCGCAACGGTTCGAAAGGATAATGGTGTCCGTGTCCAAACCTAAATCAGAGCGGTCTTTGCTAGAAGTGGCAGGAAATTGATCTGCGTTTGAGTGCTACGCCCTTCCAATGTCCACACGTTCTAATTTACATGAAGATCTCTTGATTGTTGCAATAGCCACGCACCTGAGTCACAACATAAACTGAGTGACGCATGACCGGACCCGATACTGAATGCCCATTTTTCACAACAAAACGGCGGCAATAATTTTCTGAACAATTTCGAAACAGCAAAACGGAGAAACTTCGAAACAGCAAAACGGATAAACTACTCGCCTCTTCCTGGAGAGTTGGTGAATTTCCTTTTTACTGTTGCAACTGACATCGCGTGCCGGGTGAATCTCATCTCAACTTGAGATTGAGTATAATCAGCATCAATGACACAGACCACCACCTAAGATAGTTCTCGTAAGCTTAATTTCCCTGAAGATACTTGAGATGTGGCAATTCTAATCATCTTTATTTTATGCAGAGTGCAAATATAGCCAGTCAAAAGATAACAATAATCTCAAATGTGATTTCACAAAGCTTGAAAATCCTCTAAAAATGCAGAAAAGTGAAGATATTTGGGTCACCATTCAAGGCAGTTGTCTCTTGAAGCTCATCAGAAGGAAAAAGCGAGAGCAAAGCCGTGAACAAAAGATCCTCCAAAATTTCCCATCAGCCCGGTTCAAATTACAAGTTCTTAAAAGCAGACTGATGAACTGGAGGTTTCTGTGGGGTCAGCCTGGCCAACAAAGCCTTATTATGGCAGTGGCTTTCGTCAACGAAGTAGAAATCGCCATTCGCCTTGAATGTCACAAAGGGCCTGTTAGTCTCTGGAGGTCTAATATCCGAGAACTTGATTGTCCTGGGAATATAACTCGCTAACCATGACATCATCTCCACCTCGAAGCTATCAGAACCAGGCTGCCATTTCAGTTTGTGAACGTATGGGTTGACAAACCAGTGAAGAGCCGCGGTGGTTGAAGCGCTGAGGAATATTACAGAAGATGCCACGGCACCCTTCAAGATCACGTTCATTTCCGGTGATGTCATGAAGGTTATGACTGGTCCCAAGGATACAGAGAGGCAGCAGGTGGAGAGTGAAAGGAGTTTCACTTTCTTAATAGTGGATGAAATTGGACCATAGTAAACAATGCTGTTGTCTTTCTCATCTTCTCCAGGTTCGACCCCTCTTCGCGGTCCAATACTGATCTTGTTTTCTTCTTCAGCAGCTGGGCTCTGAGATAGCCATCTTCTGTTACCAGCTGAAAATTTGGTGGCAGTATTGAAACTAGGTCTGGAACTCCATGTATGAGGCGATGATAAAGATCTACACGATAGGTTGCCTGAAACACGGGAAGAACACGGAAATTTGCATATTGGAATAACAAGAGAAACGGAACTCAAGCAAAGTAGTTCATTTGTAGCGTAAGAATGATATTACGAGCAATTGACTAAAAACTGGTTTCCAATTTGATTATACCATTGACATAACATTGTGTTAACATCTGAAGTTTTATCCTTCCGTCATTCACGGTGATGACCAATCTTCTCGGCCGCATTTTCCAGAACTTCCATATGTTACTTCTTTTAACTTTGTCAAGGAGCAAAACTCGACTCCAAGCATTCAGGCGTGAATTTTACTTGCTTATGTTGGCAACGTCACAGCATCACAATGAACATTGTGGTCCCATGAAGCAAGATAAAGAAACCGCCATTTTGCTTGGGTAGGCAATGGTCATGCCATCTAAACTTAATATTACTGTATTTTCTGTTTAAGTTGTCTTCTACTGAGAGGGAGGGGGTTGCTCGGTGGTGCTCCTACTCACAAGAGATATTCACGAAGAAGTTGATACATAGTCGACATGGCTACAAAAAATTGAAAAAGATACAAATGACAGAACAGTGTAGTAGAGAGCTAAGAGAACAAGCTTCTGAGTGCCACAGTCATAAGAACAACGAATTGAACAGCACAAGTACGCCAACTCAGACATTAATGCAATGGCACTGCAAAGGATAATTGAGATTGAAAATTCCGATCAACATGATAACTCCACTCAATAATGAATAATGCTAAATATCACAAGAAAATGGATTCTTGCAATGCTTGGACTCCATCTCAGAAGCGTTGAGTTGATGTGCTGTAACTCGCAATGTATGAACTTATCGAAGTGACAAAAAAGTGGGAAGTATCAATGCCGGTAAAGAACGTTACAGCATCAGTAGCTTCGCTTACCCACAGCAGGAAGTAGAATGGATAGATTGCACCCATAGCATCATCTTTTTTCCCCGGAAATTCGATATGAGCACAAAAAATGGATAAAGAGTGAATATAGCCATCACAACTAGGTTCATAGCTAGCCCTCTTTGTACAATACAACCTCTTCACAAGATAGGAAAACAATCTCTCCTCTTACGTTCTAGACAAACAATCAGCTTTTCTCCCCGGGTAAGGAGTAAGAGTTAAGTGATTAAATCCAAGAGGCTGCAAGACAAAGTGAAACCTCACACATATACCACATCAGTAGTCATCACTAATGATTTCTAAGTCAAGAGAGAAATGGGTGCTCATCGACCCAATAGCGTATCTTCTGCGACGGTGAGGCAAAACCTTACAGAACCCCTCAACACTTTCGACCAAATCAGGACACTAACAATTGAAGTGCAAGAGATGTTTAACCAAACCACCGAATGAAAAGGGTCATGCCGGTTTTCGAAGCCTACCCTCGACAATGAAACTTCAATCAAACGCAAACCCACATCCGCTGAGCAGCGATTGGACGAACACAGCTTAAGCACTAAGGAGGCACGAGAGAGAGAAGCGAAAAGCTAACCTGAGGAAAGATGGCGCTTCGACTGAGTGCGGAGTAAGTGGAGGAGAGCTGATCTCGCCATTTTCGAAGTGCACTCTCGGTTTTCAGGTTCGCAGCTGGAGAGCGAGGGTTTTGGGATTGTGGGAATGCCTTATTACAACCGTGGGGTCTTTGGGCTTTTCGTATATCTCGTATCTGTAACGTAGATGTTGAACTGACTACTTTTCAGAAAATTTAAAAAGGTCTCTGTACTTGTTTATTCTTGAAATGGAAATGGTTGTTTTCGATCAAATGAAAGTTGCATAGACGATTTCGATTTCGAGCAATTGCGCGCCGACATCATTCTCGTTTCCCATGACTTAGGAATGAGGATTGAGGTATTGCAAGCCTTTATTCACAAAAGGGACATATGAGGGCAGACCACGGTCATGTTACTCCAACTCTGTTCGGAAATTGGATTCTTTTCCTGGTAGTCACCACTGTCAGTTCAGTTCAGGGCATTTCAAGAATCAGAACCAGAACCATGAATACATATTGCCGATTCTCTGCGGCGACTTGGAGAATTAGATGCGAAAACAATGCTGTGAACCATTCTGTACCAACAAGACAGAAACCAACGGCCATTTTCCGGAGACTAGTGGTGAAAGGATGATTTCGCTCGCAGTTAACTTGACCATTCATGTAGCAATTGCCAATCTTTACTGTTTGGGAACATATCTAAGATAAAACTAAAATCCCGGATATGATTTCACAAATATCTAAAAGGTATAGATGCATGAAAAGAAAGAAGATCTCCACTTAAAGTTCATCAGAAGGCAAAAAAAATGAAAGCCATAACCCTCAAAATCTCCTCCAAAGCTCCTACCAGCCCGATTCCAACTACAAGTTGTTAAAAGCAGGCTCAGGAACTGGAGGTTTCTGTTGGGGTCAGCCTGGCCAACAAAGCCTTGTCATGGCAGTGCTCTTCATCCACGTAATAGAATTTCCCATTCGCCTTGAATGTCACAACGGGCCTGTTAGTTTCTGGAGGCCTGATGTCTGAGAACTTGATTGTCCTTGGAACATAAGTCGCTAACCATGACATCATCTCCACCTCGAAACTATCCGAACCCGGCTGCCACTTCATTTTATGAATGTATGGGCTTACAACCCAATGAAGAGCTGCAGTCGTTGAAGCGCTGATGAGTAAGACAGAAGATGCCATAACGCCCTTCAGGATCATGCTCGTATTTGGTAATGTCATGAAGGTTATAACAGGTCCCAGTAATACGGAGAAGAAGCAGCTAGAGAGTGATAGGAGTTTCACTTTCCTAATGGTGGTTGAAACTGGACCATGGTAAACAACAACGTCAACTTTCTCATCTTCTCCAGTTTGGCCCCCTGAACGTGGCGCATCACTGATCTTGCTTTCTTCTTCAGCAGATGTGCTCTGAGACAGCCATCTTCTGTGACCAGTTGAAAGCTGGGCGGCAGAGGTCAAACTGGGTCTGCAACTCCATGTTCGAGGCGATGCTAAAGATCTACACAACCGTTGGCCTGAAACATGGGAAGAGCATGAAAATTTCATAAGAACAGGATAAAGAGAACTCAATCAAATTAAATTTACTTGTAGAATGAGATTGACGCTTTTGAGTAATCGAGTCAAAACCACTTATGAAATCAATTAAACCATCATCATCATTTCAACAACTATGGACTTGTCTACCCATTAATTACAAAGACGATCAGCCTTCTCAGCCTCAATTTGCAGAACTTCCTATGTTACTTCAGCAAGCTTGCCAAACAGCCAAAGCTTGACTCCAACCATTCGGGTGAGAATTTTACTTGCTTATGTTGGCAACCTTAAGAGGGATAAAGCAATGGCCATTTCGCTCATGTAGGCAATGGTCACGCCATCTAAAACTTCAATGATTCACTTTTCTACTTAAGTTGTCTTCAAGCACAGATGAGCTCAAGTGGTTGAGCTTCTGAGAGAGCCTAAGAGAATGAGCTTCTGAAGCGCATCCGTAAGGAAATGAACAGAACAGTGCAAGTACTTTGGACTGGGGTTTCAACATTGACAATTATGGTAAATGCAATGGCTGCACTCGGTATAAAAACATGCCGAACATCAAAGCAGAAAGGTTTCAAGTAATGCTTGGACTCCATTTGCAGAAGCATTGAATGATGTCCTACAAACAACCAACTATGAATTTACCAAGGAAACAAAAAGATGGTGAAGTTTCAATTAAGTAAAGAAAACTGACACCATCAGCAGCGAATCCGATTGAATTGATCACATCAATAGCATCCTTTTCCTTGATATCCGATACAAGATAAAAAAACGACCACCGATACAGAGCGAATACGGCAAAAGCAATTAACTTTCCAGCTAGCCCATCTATATATAACCTGTTCACCAAGATAGCAAAAGACCTATCCTTTCACAACTCTAGATTAACAATCAGCTATTCGGTTGCACAAGACGGAGACGGATTCAGCCTCCGAATGAGAATCTGCATCACGGGCTATTCGAAACTCGAGTAATCGTGACATCGCAGGTCCCAAAAACGCAAGTTTGCGACACACCATTTCTGAACCCGCAAGCAAAGTGGTCTTCCAAAAGCTGGAGCGAGCGGGAGCAAAACACTCTCTCTAAATAAAAAAAATGCACCAGAAACAGCGCTAACTACCTGTTGGGCAGTCAAACGAAAACGATTATGCAGAACATCCCTTCCCTTTTCTTTTCTTTCACGATTGCACACATTTTAACCTTCGAGATACAGAGTAACAAAGGTCGAAGTTAAGGGCGGGAGAGAGAGAGAGAGAAGACCTGTGTAGAAGTAAGCGGAGGAGAGACGATGCTTCGACTGGGAGCGCAGTAGATGGAGAAGAGCTGATCTCGCCATTTCCTTCTCTCCTGGCCGAGACTTCCCGAGGTTTTGGTTCGCACCTCGCTGCTGACAACGAGAGACCCAGACAGGGTTTTACGTCCCACGGAACATTGACGATTTTAAGTTTTATATTATCAATTTCAATAGAAGGGGACACGGCGAAGGGCATTTGGTCTAGTGGTATGATTCTCGCTTAGGGTGCGAGAGGTCCCGAGTTCAATTCTCGGAATGCCCCAATCTTCTCCCTTTTTGCCCTTTTTCATTTCGTTTTTTGGCCAAATGATATGCCACTTGGTGGTTCCAATTTCAAATATTCTCGGAGTAAGCGGAGGAGAGACGAAGCTTCGACTTGCAAGTAAAATTATAAATCTTATACGAAAGATCAAATCCATCTACAAAATGAGATTCAAATTTATTGGAACATTGAGGCCAGCAAGATCTCAACTGTCTTATGATCTCGTCGTTGCATTAAATCCGCAATTATGCGTTGTAAAAGTGAGAATGCTTCTCTAAAAAGTTCTAAACTAGTTTTAAAATCGAATCTAAGCTTGACTAAAGTTGATTTCCATGATAGAACAATACATTTAGAGACTCGAACAAGGGAGGGACGTATTTAGAGAGGCGAGAGTGGTTAGATCCAAGCCTTTGAAAGTGGAAACTTTATTGATTCCTCGGTAATCGGCCTAGAACCAAAATAAGAAGTTGATGAGGTTGAACCAAAATCATTACTCCCTCTTATTAATGAGCGGGATGAGCGGGAAAAGCGAAAGGAGAAGTCGTAAACTTTCTATTGCTCAAGTACTAAATCTTTTGGCTAGTCCATCCGAATTGTAAATTTTTTTCTTTAAATAGTGCAATTAAGTGCTTTCGATGAACGAGCTAAAGTTGCCTACGCGACACTCAAAAGCTTAATATTCGGTATTCTTAGAGTTTACCCTTCGATATAAGTTTTAGGGCTTAATTGATGGATTGCATTTTACAAAAAGGCTTAGCACTTAAGGTGCAATTTTTCCATCAACGGAAGGAAGCCAAATCAAGAGCAATGCTGAAGGAACCAACCATGTTATATCTTGGACGTGGTCTTCAAACAAGATTTATGCAATCAAGCTCTTGAAATATTGGTGAACATTCAAGTCTCTTAATCTTTAATTTTGAACATATTAAAATTGATGTGTTTGACAATGTATATTAAAGGTATGATTCAAAGAAAATTAATGCCACGATGCCTACCTAATTATAGGGAACATTTTCTTCAGAAAAAAATAAAAAATAAAATGGGAAAAGCCATAAGACAATCCCAAACTATATTCACCGTGACATATTTACCCCAATTATTTTTTCGTGACATGGTAAACCTCAAACTTATACCTGTGTGACGCACTTACCCTCACTCAAAATTCTATTAACGAATGCCGCTAAAGATCTTATGTGGCTGCCTACATAGATGGCGGAAAGCAAACGTGTTCACGTGGAAAAAATATGTCAACTCATTATATGTTATTTTTTCGCGTTTTCTTTTTCCTTTTTTTTTTAACTTCCTCCTCCAATTTTTCCTTGGTTGGTGATAGTGAGGACGGCGGCGATGAGGACAACAACGTAAGGGCGGTGGCTGTGGCGAGCGTGGCTATGAAGATGAAGGGGGAAAGAAAAAAAAGGATATTAAACCTTGAAGGTAAATGTGCGGCGCGGGTCTAAGTTTGCTAATTTTGGTGTCATAAAAAAATTCGTGGTTTTTTGTGTAAAAAAAAAAGTTTGAGGTAAGTGTGTCACTTGGGGATAAGTTTCAGATAAATATACCACACATGTATAAATTTGAGGTTTTTTGTACCATAAAAAAAGTTGGGGTAAATGTGTCATAGTAGTTCCGTGGAATAAAAGCTGTTAAAATATTCGTTGCTTCTATGGTATTTTATTTTTGGATAAAAGCCACCAAAACCCCTAAATAGTAATCGACGCGATCCCTTCAAATTGCTAGAATCGACAACAGAGGGAAGTGAATAAAGAAATTTCACAAATTCAAAAACTCAACTGTACAAATTAAAGTTTGATAATCGAGATTTCGAACATGAAGTCCTCTCGTGTAGTTTTTAATTATACATCTACATAAAAAAGTGATTTTTACAAATAAAAAAGAAGAAGCACAAAGTAATTACGCGAAAGCTAGTATATGCATGAATAAATATCCGCCGAGAGATTAAAATTGGCCCTTTTAACGCCTTGTTTATCAAAAATTTGTATCAATATGTATAGTTAAGAAGTGAATTGATAAATTCAATGCTTGAAATCTCGAAATATGAAACTCAAGAAGGGCCTTGGAATTTTCTAGAAATATGAAACTCAAACATATGCTTAAACAGCATAAATCGAGAAAAGAAAAAGAAAAAGAAAAAGAAAAAGATTATCCTCTATCGAGCCCAGACCGGGAACTCTCCTCCACCGGCAAAATCGCCTCGGAGTCTCACTTTCATCTTCGCTTCGGTAAGAAATCTTCTTTCAAATGCTCAAAAATCGATCTTCCCTCCTTCTTCGTGTTCGATTCGATTCGATTCGATTTTCTTCGCTCCGTGTTCGCTCTTCCACATTCATTGCGTTGGGTACACTTCTTCGCGGTGTACTTGTTGGAGCGGAAATCGCCAGCAGAATGGTGCTGTGGAGCTCGCGCGAGTTCCGTTCCAATGCTCGTTTGAGCGCTGGACGGGGCAATTTGGGATCTTTTTCATCCCTGCATCGTCTTGTCATTTAGAGGCTCGTCTCGTTGAGGAGTCCTTGACTGGCGTTGCTCGAATTGATCTCTCGACGATGGTCGTTTGAAATTTCGCTTATTTCTCGATCGCTTAGTTCTGACTAAACGTTACTTGTGCAAACGAAAAAAAAAATCGTTTAATTTAAGCGTCTTCCATTGGTCACGATGTTTTCCCAAGGCTACACGCTTCCTTGATTAGGTGGTTTGTATTGGAAACGATTTAGCTGGGTTCGTTAGGTTTCTCTTGTTCGATGAGAATGTCGCTTTAATTTGTAAGTGCATCTGCCCGTGACTCCATTGTTGCCATACATTTCCGCGATGCTGCGGTTGCAGCTCAAGCGGACGCCGGTGGAGACATTCGCATTGCGTTTGTCCACGTCGAACATTGTTTTGCCTTTGCAATTAGGACTTAGTAGTCATCATGTTTGTGAAATGACATTGATTTGCTACGGTAACAGATGGAAGCGATGGGTGCGTCGGTAGACTCGGCACAAGATAATGATATAGCTGGAACAGGAAGACATGAGGCCAATGTATCAGAGTTGGACGGTTTTAAGCACCGTGTAGATGAGATTCTAATGAAAGTCGATCAGGTAAAATATGCAAGGTTTTGAAAGGATGCTTTTTCCTTGTTGATCAGGATTGAAGGAATTGTGTGGGTCGCTCGTGTATGTGCTCTGCCAAACATCTTTAGATGATTTTTGTTTGGGTTGGGGGAGGAGGAGGGGGTGGGGGGTGGATCCGCTTATTTGCGTGGCTCAAATTTGAATTATGCATACCTGTTACAGGCTCATCAAAGATATCGAGGCAATTTTGGATTTTCCTTTGCTTGTGAAGTTGCCATGTTCTTTTTTCTTTACGCTCCCCCTTTTGTGCATATAGCTGAATAATACAAAAGGTAGACAATGATGAAGAAGCATATGCACGTTACTTTCACATTGTGAGTAGCATCTGCCGTTATGCTGCCTTTCTCCTTGTTATTTTCTTACAGTAAAGTGCAAGCTTTTTCGAGTCTGGAAAAAAATGGTCAATTTATGATAATGATTGCTTTTTCCTCTGCAGCTCGAGCAAAGAGTCAACGGAGTTGAGCAGTTCTATCTCAACGCAAGTAAAAAGCAAGTGAACACTTCGAAAGGTAGCTCAGTAGTTAAGGATAAAGATAAAGAGAGGCAAATCCCTAGCTTAAAGAAGCAGCAACTGGATGCATCTCGCAGAGAAGCAGCTGCTGCAAAGAGAATGCAGGAGCTTATGCGCCAATTTGGCACAATATTGCGCCAGGCAATCATCTAATGTTTATGCACATTTTGTGTATAATGCAGTACACTGCAGTGACTCCTTTAACCAAGTAAATTAACGAGTTGAAATAGCATACGTCCTGTTTTGGCCTCTCTATTAAAACATGATGGTTTTGTGTTTACATGAATATATTATTTTGGCGATGTTTTATACTTCTATCCTATCAACTTTTAAGATGACTGCTGTAATGGCTGGCTAGCTTAATGAACTTGCCATTCATTTTGCATCATCCCCTGTATGCTTGTCAGGTTTTCATGTCTAAACTTTTTGGTTCTGACATAGCTTTTAGAAGATACTCTTTAGGTATAAATCCATTGCTTAGTTGGATTGATCAAATTAGTTTCATTACATGCACATCCTTATAAGTCATGGGGTTCTTGGAAGTGCAGAGCCAGGGTATGATAATTCAAATCTTTTTAGACTTCTGAGCAGTTAGATCCCATAGACTCTGGGTTTTTAGCATGGAAGAGGCAGGTTGGAATTAGCTAACTTCGTTACTATTTTAATGTACTGGGTGAATTTGTCCAGCTGTTAACTGGCTATACTATGTTTGATTATCCTGATTAGACCTCTTCTACTTTCCCCCCTTCTTTTTTCCTTTCTATGTCCATGTTAATGTGTTCCCATGCTTGTATCGATTTGGGGGGGGGGGGGGGGACGTTCTTTGAACTGTCTTTATCTTTCTAAAATGTTTGTTTCATTGGTGTTTTATTTAATTGATCAGTGTTTTGCTTAACTGAACCTCTAGCCTGTTTTAACTTTTCTCATGTCTTTTGTCCTCAATTTTCTTCCACAAGAACGTATGTTTTTCCATTAGTAGAGATAGAGAAATCCTCATTTTATATTTAAGCTGCTTCTATGTTTGGTGTCAGATCACTCAACACAAATGGGCATGGCCTTTTATGCAACCTGTAGATGTTAAGGGTCTTGGCTTGGACGATTATTATGAGGTACATATAATCATCTTTTTCTCAATACCACTGATTGCTATGCACTTCCATGCGCCTCTTGCAATATTTCCCAGGATTACCCAATGAAACAAGATGGGAAAGTTTTATAATTTGAACACATTGCAGATGGATCTGCGATCTTAAGATATTTAGCAGTGATAGTTTGATTGCTTATCAAAACGTAACACTGCTTCATGGTCATTTGATATCTGAAAAGGGTATTTGCTTTCCTTTATGCTTGCATAAGCCCACTCATTAATATCATCAACTAAATGAATTCAGTCTTATCAATTTAATGTGAGTCAAAAGATGTTCACTATGAATATATTGTTGACTTGTAGGCAATTTTTTTTATATATTTGCCTATATTCTGGATATAAGATTTTGAGAATTCAGAATGTTGCATCAAGAGGCGGCCTTGTTGTTCTTATTTTCCTACTCTATATGCAAATTCTGTTCCATAAGGCCTCCATAATGGTTCGTTTTCTATTATATTGTTCTCATTCAGTCGCTTGATGCATATGTCTGCTTATTATGGTTGTTGGCATGAAGTCTTGCAGGCATGGCTGGGTTAGGAAGTTCTTGTGTTTTGTGGAATTTAGTACGTCTTCTTTCTTGTTCCACTAATAAATATACAAAATTCAAGCACATATATCATCATATAAGTTTATCTTAGAAATCCTTATCATCTTGACAAAAATGAAAGCATTTGGATCTTGGATTTCGATCTTAAAATGTCATTTTTCATATACAAGCGGTCCATTCACTTTCCAACTGGTTGGACTTGTCTTTCTTCTTTTTTCATTGATCTTGTGGGATCTGATGTGCTCGTGTTGTTGTCAGTGCAACGGACAGTTCTAGGGTGTACTTTTTGGTTCTTGCAGTTCCTTTTTTGACAGTTTTACTTTTTGTTCTGGATGATCTGTTTTAGGTGATTGATAAGCCAATGGACTTCAGTACAATAAAAAATCAAATGGAGGCTAAAGATGGCACTGGCTACAAAAATGTCCGTGAAATATGTGCTGATGTGAGGTTAGTTTTCAAGAATGCAATGAAATATAATGCTGAAAAAAGTGACGTTCACGTAATGGCCAAAACTTTGCTGGAAAAATTTGAGGAGAGGTGGCTGCAGCTACTGCCCAAGGTTACCGAGGAGGTTAGTTGTCATCTGGCTATCAGATTGAAACTTTTCCCTAGGTTCATTAACATTGCAGGCCATGACTTCCTTGGATGGACTGTCATGATTCTTCAAATATCCTTGTGATTTTTTCAATCTAACATACCCTTACTCTTTTTAATGGTCTTAATATCGTAATTCATACTTATTTAGGAGAAAAGACGAGATGAGGAGGAGTCAGTTGCGCAGATGGACATGCAGCTTGCTCAGGAGGCAGCTTATGCAAAGTTGGCAAGAGACATAAGTAATGAGGTACTGCACTCGTCAATATGCATAATATGTGTTTGATAATTGGAATTAACATGTTCTTTTACATACACTTATCCATAGACAACCAAGTTGCTTTCTTTTAATTGCAAATTCCTTTTTCTGTTAAATATGTTTTTTCTAGGATTCTTGAGAATAATAAGGGATGTTTTCTCCGGTATTTCCATGAACTTTCAGCTCTATGAGGTTGATTTGCATTTGGAAGAGCTCAGGGAAATGGTTGTTCGGAAATGCAGGTGTGTTTCATATGAGTGCATTTTTGTTGTGGAGAATTTAAATGAAATCGGCTTTATGATGATTGCTCTCATTCTGGTTTATGCCTTTGACTCTATACATATGGAGCTTCTAGATGAAACTATATCAATCCTTATTTAGCTTTGAGATTGTGTTTTATAGCTTCTGGGCATATACTGATATCCATTCGACTGCTTTCAGCATATACATTATTTGCGCCAAGACTATGCAACTGTTAAATGAAATGAACCATTGAATAATTTATTGTCCTGACTAAAAATGCAAGACGGTTGATGCTACCCTGAAAGTGGGTGCCTTCACCATGAATTGTTGGCCCGTACTATCATAGTTATGCCTTGTTCAAGCTTTATAACATGGTCTAAGTATGATGAATCATTTGGAGTATCCCGGTGTCATTGATGAACTCAGGTACACAAAGGAGGCGCATTGATTAATTTGAAGGACTTTTAGATCTTGCTAGTTGGGTGATGAAACATTAGATTTTCGGGATTGTTCATGTTTACTTTTGGGAGTAGAAACCACTGTCTGAGAATCTTGATTGCCCAAATATAAGTGTCTGAGTTGGACAACTTGAGTTCCATACTGAGTATGGCTGAGAGAAATTGTGACAGGATGTTATCATTCGCTTATCTTTCAGATTGTAATAATTACTGATTGTTTGGATTCTCAAGTTATGTATGCAATTGACACGATGAGGCCCCCGCTGTTCTGCTGGCTTGATGGTTCAATGAATATAGCACCAGATAGATAGAAGAGATGTTTGATGCATGTAATGAGGGCGCATAAAGTTCTACGTAGATTATACACACGGAATTTGTTGTAAATAACTAAAATTGGAGGAGCTTAAGCTTAGTCATTAGTTGGTTGGAGTACCATGGAGTCCTTTTCGCACCAGCTCCTTTTCTTAAGGAAACAATGGTTTCAATATGCTTTATATTCGTCTTTGACATCTTTAGGTTTCTTTGTTGTTAGAGCTTGCTTTACAAATAAGGCTGATAAGACTCCTGCCAATTTCTCTCTTCTAGATGAGGAGGAACTCATGAGAAATTCATTTCAGGAAAATATCGACTGAAGATAAAAGAAACATCGGCACAGCCCTTAGTTTATTGTCTCCTGAAGATCTCCTTAAGGCATTGGAGATTGTCGCTCAGAATAATCCAAGCTTCCAATCAACAGCTGAGGAAATAAACCTGGACATGGATGCTCAGGTCCTGATCTGTCCCTCATCATGAAAGGCTTGTTTTCTATAATTCAATGGTTTTTATTTGCTGGACATAGTCATGTACGATTCATGATCTTTGGTTACGTGACTTATGCAGAGTGAATCTACTTTATGGAGGTTGAAATTCTTCGTGAAGGATGCTTTGGAAGTTCAGGGAAAGACTTCATTAAGTACTGGGGGAGATAACAATAATACCAACATCTCGAATAAGAACAAAAATAGCCACAGTAACAGCAACCAGATCAACAAGAGGAAAAGAGAGATATGTGATGCCATCGCGAAATCTGCCAAGAAAAGGAGTAAGAAACCCTCATGATTGCATCACAGAGAACATAGTCAAGGGAGATGCAGAGTTTCACATGAATTCCGAAAAGGCTTTCAGCTGATCGGAATCGTAGACCCAGCGTTGTAACAGTGAGTCGTAGTTTATGCAGCTAAGTGTTGGCATTAAGCAGAAACTTGGTTCTAGACACCGACATTGTAAATTCTCCCTCTGTTGCTAAGATTTTGTTTTGCTCTCCTCAATTCTTTCATATCTTTTCTTTTTGCACCGAACCGTGAACTCCAGTATCGTTTAAACCTGCACTGTTTTAGGGGGAATTATCTCAGCAGCACCTACAGATGGCCATAAACTCAGTAAGTTATGTACCGGGAAAATTGTCAGAAAAGTCCTAAACCTTTCACACTTTTGTCAATTCAGTCCTAAACCTTTTCACTTTGTGCCGATTCAGTCCTACTTGCCGAAAATCGCTGATGTGGACACCGGCTGTTCTACGTGGCACCGCCGGCACTGACGTGGATAATTTTTAATAATTTTTATTTGAAAAAATATAATTTTTTTTTTTTTTCGTTTTTTCCTTTGCTAGCTTCAAGGCTGGCGACCCCCGCTGGATAGGGCCGGCGGGGGTCGCTGGCCCCTGGGCGAGAGTCGACAGGGGCCGGCGACCCCAGCGGGTCCTTGGGCAAGGACCACGAATCCCTCGCGGCCCTTGCCCGCCCTCACCATGGCCAGATCTGGCCATGGCGACCCCTGCCGGCCCAGATCTGGCCACTATTAGGGCGGGGGAGGGCCGCTATGCCCTCGCCGTGACCCCTCGCCTTCGGCCGCGAGGGCTTCACGGCCCTCGCCCAAGGACCCGCGGGGGTCGCCGGCTCTCGCCCAGGGGCCGGCGACGCCCGCCGGTCCTTGCCTAGGGGCTGGCGACGCCCGCCGGTCCTTGCCTAGGGGCCGGCGACCCCTGCCGGTCCTAATTTGGCGGGGGTCGCCGGCCAAAAAGCTAACAAACCAAAAAAACAAAAAAAATTTGATTTTTTTAAATAAAATTTTTAAAAATTTATTAAAAATTGTCGTCGGCGGTGTCACATAGGACGGCTGACATCCACATTAGTGATTTCCGGCGAATAGGATTGAATCGGCACAAAGTGAAAAGGTTTAGGACTAAATCGGAAAATTTAAAGGGTTTAGGACTGATTTGGCAAAAGTGTAAAAGGTTTAGGACTTTTTTGACAATTTTGCAGTTAGGTACTCATCAACATGGACTGAAAGAAGAAGAAACATTTGTCGTCTCATGTGTTAAAACTTCCGTTGATGCAGGTGATGCATTAGGTGATCTACTCTGCCATCACTTAGCCAGCTTGTGCTCCACTGACCTTCTTTGCAATGACCGGACAGTACTCCCGGAGCACCGGTCATTAATCTGATAAATCCCTATGATCGGAAGCTCCGGGACACGTAGCATTTTTTTTCCTTCGTGGTTTTCTATTTTTCTTTTTTCAACATGTGCAAAAAAATGGCATGGCAACTCTCATGACAGATTTGTCCATCGGTACAAGTCCGGAGTTTCGATGTCGAGCTTCCCAGATAAACCATCTGGAGTTCATTTGCTTGTTGAGTTTCTACTTGTGGTATGAATTTCCCAGGTGTGATGACAAAGGCTTGAGATTAAGCTGGGGTGATGCCACCATGCTTGCTGAAAGTGCAAGACCTTAGTCGAACTAAGTCCAATTTGCCAACACTTCTAGATTAAAATCTATTTCTGTGGGAGAAAATGAGTGTGTTTAGTAAGGGAAACCAAGTATATCTGGCATGAATTTTTTGGGACACGCTCATTCCTTTATAATTAAGGGTGTATTTGTTTGAGTGAAAATGTTTTTCGGGAGTTGATTTTTCTGACTTTCATCCGTTTGTTGTTAAAAATGACTTAGTCAACGGAAAACACTTTCTAGTTAATGGATAATTTATGTATAAAATTAGAAAAATGTATTTTTAAACCTAAAGAGATGAAAATTCTATTCGAAATTGCTTACATCGAATTTTTTAATATTCTACTTTTTATTTTAGTTTATATATTTTATACATTTAATATTTATTTCCTTTTCTTCTTCCTTCGCCTTGGCAATGGCTGGCGACAGGCCACACGAGGCCGAGCCTTGTCATATCCGATGAGCGGCGGAGGAAGAAGAAAAGGAAAAAAAGAAAAAGAAGAAGAAGGAGAAGAAAATATAATATATAAAATGGTTAATACCACAAAAAACTCCAAAGTGGTATACCTGTGAGAACTTTATCCTAAATTAATTTTTTGACCACAAAAAATTTCAAACTGCCACACTTGTGAAAAAATTAACCTAGATTAATTTTTTGACAAAAAAATTCCAAACCAATACACTTGTGACAATTTTATCATCCGTTAGTTTCCGTTAAATTTGGTTAATACCGTGAAAAACTTCAAAACTTGTATATCTGTGACAAATGGAGGGTGAAAAACTCAAATTGGTACACCCGTCAAGCGCCATTTGTCATCCAACTCTGCAATTTGACTATAAAATTTAACGGAAACTAACGATAAGTTTGTCACAAGTGTACTAATTTGGGATTTTTGGTAGTCAAACAATTAGTTTGGGACAAACTTACCATAAGTGTACCAATTTGGTTTTTCATGGAGTTGTCCCTCAAGCGACGCACCCTAAGTGATACTCATATTTTGGCACATGCTATTTACGTGTAAGGAGATAACAGTCGTAATTAACTTTTCAAGTCATGAATTTGTTTATAAGTACTTGATGTTTTTTCTTGACATGTGTATGCGATAAAAACACAGTAATTATGGTTTAATTAATAACGTTAAAGTTGAAGATCTCAATCAAACTAATGACCACGAACAATGATAAGCGCACAAGAAACATTAAACGCCTAAATTAATGAAGAGTTGTAATGAAGAATTAGTAACCACTCCTTGACACCATCATAAAAGCACCCTTATATGTCCTATCAAACACATCCTTAAAAAAAGAAACCAAATAAAGAAAAGTGAGATACATCATTCGAACAAAAAAAAAAAAAAAAAAACATGGCCAAATCCACCATTGCCTTTTCTGCGCTTCTTCTTGCGTGCTTTGCCCTGTTCGAGCTGGGATTTGCCGAACATATCCCTCAACCAGCGCCGGGCTACGACAGCTCCCTCGAGCTATGTATCAAAAACATGACCGAAGAATGCGGGATCGAGATCTTTCAGAACATCGTTCACAAGGGCCCCGAGATCACCGACTCTTGTTGCGGTGTCCTGCTGAAGTTTGGTCATCCTTGTCACTCCGAGCTCATTTTGACTGTGCTCAGCACCGGTAAATTCGCGTCTCGCGAAGTGGAGATCTTGCAGAAAAGCACGGCCGCATGGAAGCGTTGTCGTTCGATCGTCGAGGGACACTGATATGCAATCATTCGGTTATGAGGCATTAAATGTTATGACTGTCTTCCTAGTTAATTTGTGGAGATGGTGATAGGGAGATACGATTCCTTCTATCTTGAAGGAGTATTTCACATGCTGAATTATATATACTTGATATTGAGCTTTTTTTAGTAATGTACTTTTTGCTTATATGGACTAGAGTCCATTAAAGCGTAAGATTACCATATTCGCACACGCCTGTGTAAGTAAACGATATGTAATACAGATCGTATGTTTTATCCATTGTGAAAGAGTTCATCAGATAACGTGAAAAAGTTGACATATGAAAAGTCAGAAAGTAAAAAGGGAAAAGAAGAGTTGCTGAGTTCATGAATTTAATTATTTTTTTAAAATCTAAACTTGTCATTCAAATGAATTAATGACAGATCCTTTATAATGGCAAAAGGGTACTAAATTTTATTATTGATAAGGTTTGAAATTTATCTGGGGTTGATTTCACACATGCTAAAAGTGCAAAGGCAAAATTGTCCAGCTAAGTTTAACCTTTCAACACGATTTGTTAAACCGTTAAAGCGATATTGACACTATTGGTCTCTGATCTCCTATCTGTTGGGTGATTTTGGTCCAAAAGCTAGCTCAAAGGATAAGAATTTTCCTCACATCTCCCGTGTGACTGTTGGGTCCAGACTTGTTGGTACTGGGCTCTGATACTAGTGTTGGGTGGTCTTGGACTTCTCTCATCCCAAAAGCTAGCTCAAACGATGAGGTTTTCCCTCATACTTATAAACCGACCACCAGCCCCTTCCACAGTCGATGTGGAATAACCCCAACACTATCCAATGCCTGATTTTATCCCTAAACGCTTGATTATTATTTAATTAGGTTCCTGAAATCTCATTCAATGTGCAATATCTTCTTTGAACTTTCAATTGATCCAATTTTGTCTCCCTCTATATTGAAATGCGTTGAAGAACAACCTTCCAAATCAGAGAAAAAAAACAACTCGCTGGATATAAATAATGTCATTTTATCTCTCAAAATAAGGCCCGAGGATGCGTAAAATGGAGAGTAATTGAGTGATTGTTTGCTATGGCTCGAACGAAAACAACTGAGTTCTCCATAAATTTTACCAATAGACATGTCACTGTTCTTATTCTTTTACGTTTTTTTTTGCTATTGTGGACAATTAACAGCTATTTACTGGCGTTAGCGTCCACATTGGTATTTTTTTTCTTAATTGTTACAGAGGCTTCACACTGATCCGCAATTGAATAGTTGAGGTGCTTAGTTGAAAAAAAAAAAGGGTTAGGTACTTCATTGTAAAACGAGAAAAACTCATGTACTTGCGATGGTGCTACTCTAAAATTACAATATGTTAACGTATTAATTGAATCAATTGAAAGTTTCGAGAGATATTGCTGTTGGGGAAATTCTATATAGTGTTTTGAAGATAACAAAATAATCAAAGGTTACTGATGTGTGCATTCTTGGTGGAGCACCATTTTATAGATGCACAAGTGATTGCGGATCGTGTCCCAATAGGATCGTAAGAAGCTAGGATTGTGCTGCCTCTATAATGGGTCAATAATATATTATGCGCAGAAGGTGTTTGAAAGTTGGATGGACCTGAGTAGAGGGTGAAAAAGTAGCAGAATGGGGAAGTTCATGAAGACTTGGATGAACAAAAAATGGTGAAGTACTGAGTAGAACCAGTGTCGTCAATACCACTTGGAAGGACCAAAGGATAGATCGTGAATAACCAGTGTCGTCATTATTGTTGGAGCACCATTTTATACATGCACAAGTGATTTGCGGATCGTGTCCCAATAGGATTGTTAAAAGCTAGGATTGCTCTGCCTCTATAAAGTGTGAACAATATATTATGCGCGGAAGGTGTTTGAAAGTTGGGCGGACCTGAGTAGAGGGTGAAAAAGTAATGGAATGGGGAAGTTCGTGAAGACTTGGATGAACAAAAAATGGTGAAATACTGAGTAGATACAGTGTCGTCGATACCACTTGGAAGGATTAAGGGATAGATCGTGAATGATCAGTTTCGGCAAGAAGCGTGAAAGAACTAGAAGGACAGCTGGTAGAAGGAGCTCTTGATATCGACAAGGAACTCGACATTACCTTCAAACTTGTCTTCTTGGACCACGTCGGGAGGGTCGCAACAGCTTAGTGATAGAGGTGCTTGTGTTTTTGTAGAGTTATTTACTACCTTCAAGTAAAAGCAGCATATGCCACTATCTTTAACCTCTTGAAGATTACAAATGGATTTTAGCGTGATTCTAAGTTGTTAGTTCGAGAGAGTGGATGTAAGCTTGGTTATAAGCCGACCACTATATATCTGCTTGCAAATTCTTTCATTTATCTATTTGTAGAAGTAACAATATTTGTTTAACTGTTTCTACATCTACTAAGACATACTTGCAAACATTCAGCGAAAAACTTTGAATTTGCTTAAAACAATTTATTCGCTCCCCTCTAGGTTGTTGTGCTCAAGCTCACCGTGAGATTGCGAGGCACATGTTTGATAGGCTAGCAAAATTCTGTACTAACACCTTGAATGTCAATACTGTTGGGGTGTGGTTCATAATCCCTACGACAGGAAAGCACGTGGGTCCCGCTCCACGCTGAGCGGGCGGGGGTCAGGGGGAGCCGCCCCGGCGGGGGTCTCAAGAGGGCAGCGCCCCCTGGACACCAAAGGACTTTTACGATTTAAGCCCGTAAATTTTCATTAGTAGTTTGGGCTTGGGCTTATGAATAGCTACTGGTATATATACTCTTTTTCGCTTGTAATTGAGTGATGTAACGAGAGATGCGAGGTGCTAATCATAGTAGAATCCTCTGCTGGACATAGCCCTAGTTTAAGGGTGAACTAGGATAAAATCTCGTGTCTCGATTTCTTTTTCTCGCTTTACGTTTTACTTCGACTTGATTGTGCGTTGAATCCTAACAAATACCACGAGAAATGGTGAGTCTGTTGACGTGATTTTGTTTACAAGTGCATTCTATTTTGTTGACATGTGTATGTGACGAAAGTAAGAACGCCGTTGTGGTTTAATTAATGAGGTAACTTGAAGATTGCAATCGGACTAATGATCATGAACAATGATGAACTCGCAAGAATTGTTGAAGGCCAGAATTTGTAACTTGCTATCCGCCTAGTAATTAATTGAAGAGTTGTTATGAAGCATTAATAACCACTCCTTGACCTCATTATAAAAGCACCCGCATATCTCCCATCAAACATATCCTTCAAATAGAAACCAAATAAAGAAAAGTGAGATACATCATTCGAAAAAGAAGAAGAAAAAAACATGGCCAAACCCACCATTGCCTTTTCTGCGCTTCTTCTTGCGTGCTTTGCCCTGTTCGAGCTGGGATTTGCCGAACATATTCCTCAACCGGCGCCGGGCTACGACAGCTCCCTCGAGCTGTGTATCAAGAACATGACCGAAGAATGCGGGATCGAGATCTTTCAGAACATCGTTCACAAGGGCCCTGAGATCACCGACTCTTGCTGTGGTGTCCTGCTGAAGTTTGGTCATCCTTGTCACTCCGAGCTCATTTTGACTGTGCTCAGCACTGGCAAGTTCGCGTCGCGGGAAGTGGAGATCTTGCAGAAAAGCACGGCCGCATGGAAGCGTTGTCGTTCGATTGTTGAAGGACAATGATTGGTTATGACTATCTTGCACATTGTTCATTTGTGGAGATGGTGATAGGGAGAGGAACTTATCGTTCCTTCCATCTTGAAGGTGTATTCAACATTCTAAATTATATATACTTGATATTGAGCTTTTCTTAGTAATGTATCTTTTGCTTGTATGGACTAGAATCCATTAAAGCGCAAGATCGCCATATTCGCACATGCCTGTATAAGTATACGCTATGTTTAATCAACTGTGAAAGAGTTTATCAAATAACGTGAAAAAGTTAAAATGTAAAAAGTGAGAAAATAAAATGGGAAGGAAGAGTTGTTGAGTTCATGAATTTAATAATTTTTTTCTATCTTTTGATCTTAACTTGTCATTCAAATGAATTAAATGACAGATCCTTTATAATGGCAGAAGGGTGCTTAATTTTTATCATTGATAAGGCTTGAGATTTATCTGGGGTGATTTCATACATGTTAAAAGTGCAAAGGCAAAATAGTCAAGCTAAGTTCAATCTTTCTACCGGATTTGTTAAATGGTTAAAGCGGTAATGACATAATTCGTCTTTGATCTTCTATCCAATGCCCAGTGTCAGCCCTAAATCGACTATTGTTTAATTAAGTTCCTCAAATTTCGTTCAATGTGCAATAACTTTCCTAAACTTCCAATTGATCTAATTTCATCTCTCGCTATATTGAAATGTTCGATGTCATATTTATGTTAAAGAACAACCTTCAAAATCAGAACAAAAACAACTCGCTGGATATAGATAATGTCATTTTGTCTCTGTTCGTTCGTTTTTGCAACGAGAAATATCTTTCACCGAAATTTAGTCTTCGATTTTTATTAAGAGGGCTCTATGGTTCAACTTTCGAAGAGAAATTTTAGCAAGAACACGAAGCAACACAGAGAGGTATGAAATGGGTAGGAAATCAGTGGATCGAATATGGATTTGAGATCAACAAAGGTTCAGGCTACATTACAATACTCCTACGAAAGCAGTAAAAGACTTGAAAGTAAGCTCGAGTTGCAGAAACTGTAAATACTGGAAAGGAAAGTGCAGGGAAGTTAAAGTGCAGATAAACTTGAGTGTTCTTGGATGTCTAGATTTTTTTTTTTTTGCTATTCTCTTTTGAGTATTTGTATTCTTTAGCTTTCCATAACCGTCTGTCGGTTATTTTTTTGCTTTCAAACTTTGAATCTTGGCGCCTTCAATAACTTCCCATTTGCCCACGTTTTATCCGCCAAAACTTGATCTTCAACTGTCGACATGGCTTCTAATTTGAACCTCTTCCAGTAACTGCCGTGAACTGTTCGCATTCACTATCCGGATTTCTTGCTCATAACTTCTTGCTGACGTGGCTAATTTGGCCATCCTACGGTTCCTTTCAACTTCGTATTCCTCTTACTGCTGACTTTTTACTATTTCGGTATGTCCAGAATCTTACCGAATTTCGAAAATCAATGACCTTATTCTCTTACTTCCCGAATATCGGGTTTAGACTTCTGGCCATTTCGATATGTTACAGACAACTTACCGAACTTCTCAGAGTAGTTTACTGCTCCCGATTTACCGATTTTCGAGATATAATGATACCGAAGTCAATTCGGTAACTCATTATTATTTGGTGTCAACAGTCTCTAAAAAATATGGCCCGGGGACGCGTAAAATGGAGAGTGAATGAATCGAACATTAACAACTAAGGCTCCATTTGTTTCGCGGAAAATGAGTCGTTTTTGAAATTTTTTTTCTGGGAAGTCAATTTCCAAGAAAATGACTATATTTTCCGGTGTTTGGTTGAAATATGAAAAAGACTCGGAAAATATTTTCCGTTGTTTGGTATAGAAAATTGGATTTAATTTTCCTCCATGCACACCATTCAATAATTTTTTGTTTTTCTTTTGTTTCTTTTCATTTTTTATTTTTTAAAAAAATTGAAATTTTTAATGTTTTAATTATTTATCTTTATGTTTTTTTATGTTTTTTTTCCATTATTGTTTTTTGCCGGTTGCCGGCCACGAGACGGCTCGCCTGGCCTGGCCTCGATCGAGGCCGGCGACGGCTCGCCTTGCCTTGCTCGAGGCCAGCTGTCGGCCGTGGCCGGCGACCGGCCGAAGGAGAAGAAGGGATAAGAATAAAAAAAGAAAAAGAAAAAGAATAAAAAATAAAGAAAAATAAGACAAAAAAAGAAGAGAAAAAAAATGAAAGAAAGTAATTAAAAAATAAATATTACTTGAAAAATAAAATTCCAGGCTTTCCTAGTTTTGGTTTGTATATTCAATTTTCAAATTTTGAAAAAGTAAATAAAAAATGAAAAGAAAGTAAAAAAATAATTAAAAAGAAAGAAGCTGTAAATGAGAGGAGGAAGGAAAGAGGAGGAAAATGTTTTCCTTTTCTCAAACAGAGGAAAACATTTTCCCAACTTTTGAAAGAGTTTTTTCCACGGGGGGAAAATGTTTTTCATGATTAGCTTATTTTCTGCCCCCCAAACGCCGAAAAATACGAAAAACATTTTTCGAGATGTTGTTTTTCCCGAAACAAATGGAGCCTAAGTTGTCCATATATTTTACCAACAGACATGTCGCTGTTCTTATTCTTTTACGGATTGTTGCTATTAGAGTGTAAGATAGATGAAAATGTCCATTTAAATTGACTTAGTGAAGAAATTTTTATCTATTTAAAGGGTAACGCGTGGGAAATGTGTACGTAAACTTTGTTTGTTTTGCAAAAAATTAATAACTTCAAAAATTATATCGCTTACAAAAGTCAATAAATGATAATCTTCATCATTTATGAAAATGTCCAAACATAATCCGTTATCGATATTGAAAATATTTTTCATTGACTAATTATTTCAATTGATACAAGTGATCGTTTTAAGAAAAATCTTTTTCAAATAATTTATTTTCCGTGAAACAAACGGAACCGTAGAGAATGACCACGTGCTCTTTCTGTAATATGAGTGAATTTTTGCGTGTACGAAATCGACGTATATTATTCTCTCTGATTCTATGTTAGTTTTACTAAATTGGCGTCCTTAAAAAATTTCGTTAGCTCTGAATATTAGGAAAATGATGGTGTATTTTAAAGTGGCATTTTTTTTGTTTTGGTCGGATATTTTAAAGTGGCATTAAAAGCGCAGGTACGTGAACTTTTGCATGTTTTACAACTGAGTACCTAAACATGTAATTTTTTGTTCAATCAAGTATCTCGACTTTTCAAATTTGACTCAATGTGTGGGCTCCATTATTTTATTTTATTTTTGGTCGAAGGGCTCCATTAAATAAATCGCCATGCCATGTGATTTTGCTTGCGTGGCTACATAGCTCACCTAATCGGCAAAAGTTAAGCATAATTACTCTCTTACTCTCTTACTCGGCAAAAACGGTGCAAACTTCATTTAGGTGTTAGGTGATAAAGAGGAGAGAGATTAAGGGCATGTACGGTAACCATTCTCATTCTTTGATTCTGTTCCCGGAACAGTAAAGAATGAGAATCATGTTTGGTAACGCAAATAATTATGATTCTGATTCTGTTCCCAGAATCAGTTTTAAAGAATCAGAATCAGTTTTAGAGCAAAATCCAGAACAAAAAAAAAAGTTGATTCTGAAAAAAAGAACCACTTTGGAGAATCACAAAACAGAATGAAATCTCACATCTCTCACTTTTCCCTTTCAATTCTCTCGTCACTTTTCTCTCAACCTAATAAAAATAAAATAAATTCGAAAAAAATGGAATTTTTTTTTAAAAAATCACAAAAAATTTAGAAAATCCCTAAAAATAGAAGAAGCTTAGATTAGGCTAGTTTAACCTCATTTTCATAAATTTGGGCCTAAATTTCATAGATTTCATAGATTTCACTCTTTTGCAAAAAAAATGTCGCAGAAGATGAGGGCATCCAACATGCGGATGATAACATATATACTCGTAGCCGTGCGTCACAAAATGTGACCATCTGCATGTGGAGCTAGAGCCAAACACCCACTTGAATTTAGGACAGAAGCTGCAAAATGATAGTGAAGGACTAGTACTTCGTATCAAGGAGGATAATTTGGTTTTTTTTTTTTTGTCAGTGGATAATTTGGTTATTCAGCTGTTATATTTGTATGTATTTTGGACAAAGCAACATTTAAAGAAAAAAATGAGTTCTTAATATGGGAACTATCACATGCTTCAATCGAACTTCAAACGTCATGTATTAAAATTTGTGTTTCATTTATGACATGCTAAAAAAAAAAATGTATTTTAAATTATTTTAGTGTGCATTGAAAATTAGTCTTCAATTTAGGATGAAATTTTACAAAGGAACTACATAATTATTTGACTTAAATGAAAAAAATTAGGAAAAGAAACAGTTTTTCAAAACAGAAATTTTGTGCAGTTATCAAACACGTTTCTATTCTAGGAACAGAAATTTTGAGCGGTTATCAAACGCGTTCTGATTCTCTAAAACTCATCCAGGAACAGAATCAGAAAAAGTCATTTTAATCAGAATCAGTTTTCCGGAACAGAATGGTTACCATACGCAGCCTAAGAGTGCCGATTTGGATGAATTTTGATAATTTAATTTGTCTCTATTGAGGCGACATCATCTCAAGAGGCCACAATGGATGCAAATGGGGACAATTAGGGCATGTATGGTAACCATTCTGATCCGAAAAAGTGATTCTGATTAAAATGACTTTTTCTGATTCTGTTCCCTAGATGAGTTTTAGAGAATCAGAACGAGTTTGGTAACTGCATAAAATTTCTGTTCATGGAACAGAAATGCGTTTGGTAACTGCATATAATTTCTGTTCCCGGGAACAATTTCTCTTCTCAATTTTTGTTATTTAAGTCAAATAATTATGTAATTACTTTGTGAAATTTCATCATACATGTCGAATTAATAGAAGATTAATTCATATTGATTCTCTTATATAACATATTGCATATTGAAATGTAAAAATAAATATCAAGAATCATCACGAGTCATTTTCACCATTTATTGTGAGGTTTGATCCAACTTTTTTGAGCTAGTGGACAATCGACACGAGCGACACCCTCGTTTCTGCAAGAAAAATGCACTGCATTGGTGTGCATTTTTGGTTCTAGGAAATCAAATCTCAATCTTAATTCATCCAAAACTTAAGAACGAGAGCTTGCTAAGTGTTTACGCCGATTATTTTTGGCTTTTTCCAAAATTTTCTAAAACTAGACTGAGTCTAAAGTACATAAACCTAGTCAAATCACAACAAATAAAATCAAGTGCACAATCAAGGAATCATGGCATTGATAAATTGCATTATAAAACCCTAACGAAGCCCTAAGGGCTTAGAGAATGTGGTTCGGGTTTAATTTCAAAAGTATTTATGAGTTTCCTAAAAAAGAACAAAATCTATGAAATCCAGGAAATTTAGGCCCAAATTTATGAAAACGAGATCAAACTAGCATAATCTAAGTTTATTCTATTTTTAGGGATTTTCTGAAATTTTTCTGATTTTTTTAGAATTTTTCCAATTTTTTTTCTTCGATTTTTTTATTTTTTATTTTATTATTATTTTATATATTTTTCTTTGAAAATGAGATATCGTTCTGTTTTAGGTTGAGGGAAAAGTGACGAGAGAACTGAAAAGGAAAATTGAGAGATGTGGTACTTCATTCTGTTTTGTGATTCTCAAAAGCGATTCTTTTTTCAGAATCAACTTTTTTTTTGTTCTTGTTTTTGCTCCAAAACTGTTTCCCAGAACAGAATCAGAATCAGAATAATTTACGTTACCAAACATGATTACATCTTTTTTTGTTCCGGGAAACAAAATCAGAGAACAAGAATGGTTACCATACAGGCTCTTAAACCCTATTTAATGGCATTAGCGTCCAAATTGGTATTTTCCTTCCGTGATTTTAAGAGAGGCTTCACACTGATACACAATTGAATACTTGAAGTACTTAATCGAAAAAAAATTTAGGTACTTCATTGTAAAACGAAAAAAAATCATGTACTTGCGATGGCATTACTCCAAAATTATAATATGTTAAGGTCTTAATTGAATGAGTTGAAAGTTTTGAGTGATATTGTTGTTGGGGACAGTGCTTTGGACATGACAAAGTAATCAAAGGTTACAAATATGTGCATTATTGGTGGAGCACCATTTATAGATGCATAAGTGATATGTGGATCGTGTCCCAATAGGATCGTCAAAAGCTAGGATTGCTCTCCTCTATAAAGGGTAAACAATATAATATGCGCAGAAGGTGTTTGAAAGTTGGATGGACCTAAGTAGAGGGTCATAACCCTTTTAATTTTGCCAATTTAGACCTAACATTGTCATATTTTGCCATTTGAGTTCATCTAGCTAATTTTGGCCAGAAATCGCTAACGTAGACGCCGGTCGTCCTGCGTGGCACGATGGGCATTGATGTGGATAATTTTAAATTTTGAAATTTTTATTAATTTTTTCTTTGTTTTACTTTTTTTTTCCTTTTTTTTTTCAAGCGAGGGCGACCCTCGCCAAGGCCGGTGAGGGATCCTTCGTCCGATCCGGCGAGGCCGGCCCTCACCAGCCCAGGGCTAGGCGTCCCTCGCCTGAGGCCGGCGACATTGGCCGACCATCGACGAGGTCCGACGATGGCCGACAGAGGGAAAAAGAAAAAAAAAGAAAAGGAAAAAAAAGTAAAACAAAAAACAATAAAAAGATGGAAAAAGTAAAATAAAAATCTGAAAAAATATTAAAATATTATTAAAATATATCCACGTCAACGTCGGCCGTGCCACGTAGAACGGCTGGCACTTACGTTAGCGATTTCCCATAAAAATTGGCTAGATGGACTCAATTGACAAAACGTGAAAAGGTTTAAAACTCAATTGACAAAATTAAAATGTTTAGGATTGAACTGACAAAAATCCAGTAGGTTTAGGACATTTTGGACAATTTCCTCAGAAAAAGTAGTAGAATGGGGAAGTTCATTTTGAAGAATTGGATGAACAAAAAATGGTGAAATGCCACTTGGAAGGATCAAAGGATAGGTCGCGAATAATCAGTTTTGGCAATAAGCATGAAAGAACTAGAAGGACTGTTGGTAGAAGGAGCTCCTAATATAAAATGAGGAACTCGACAATACCTACTTGCCTTCCCCGGACCGCGTTGGCAGGGTCGCGACATTTTAGTGATAGATATGCTTATGTTTTGTAGAGTTATCATCACCTGCTACTATCTTTAATCTCTTGAAGATTACTAGTGAATTCCCGTGTTATTCTTAGTTGTTAGTTCGAGAGAGTGGATATAAATATCATCATAAGCAAAACCACTATATATTTGTTTGCACATTCTTTTATTTCTTTATATCATTCATTATCTATATGCAGGAGTACCAATATTTGTTTACTGTTTCTGCATCTACTACGACATACTTGCAAGCATTCTGCCAAAAAGTTCAAATTTACTTGGGATAATCGCACTAGAAGTCCTAAACTTATCACGAAAGTGCAATTGGGTCCTAAAACTTATCACAAAAGTGCAATCGAATCCTAAAATTTTCAAAAAGTACAAGCAAGTCCTTAAACTTGTCACAAAATTGCCGTCGAGTCCTAAATTTTTTTAAATGTGCAATCAATGGAATGACTTGATTGGATCAATTTAACAAGTTTTAAGACTTGATTACACTTTTTGAAATTTTCAGGACTCAATTGCACTTCTGTGACAAGTTGTAGGACTTAATTGCATTTTTTGAAAGTTATTGTACTAAATTTCATTTTCGTGACAAGTTTTAGAACTTCAGACAATCTATTCACTCTCCTCTAGGTTGTCGTGCTCAAGCTCAACATGAGATTGCGAGTCACATGCTTGACATGCTAGCAAAATTCTGTACTAAAACCTTGAATGTCAATACCACGAGAAATGGTGAGTCTTTCGACATGATTTTGTTCACAAGTGCATTGTATTTCCTTGACATGTCTATGTGACAAAAGTAGGAGCGTCATTATGGTTTAATTAAGGAGGTAAACTGAAGATTTCAATCGGACTAATGATCACAAACAGAGATGAACTCGCAAGAACTATTAAACGCCAGAATTTATAACTTACTATCCTCTTTCCTAGTAATTAATTGAAGAGTTGTTATCAAGCATTAATAACCACTCCTTGACCTCATTATAAAAGCACCCGCATATCTCCCATCAAACACATCCTTCAAATAGAAACCAAATAAAGAAAAGCGAGATACATCATTCGAACAAAAAAAAAAAAAAAAAAAAAACATGGCCAAATCCACCATTGCCTTTTCTGCGCTTCTTCTTGCGTGCTTTGCCCTGTTCGAGCTGGGATTTGCCGAACATATTCCTCAACCGGCGCCGGGCTATGACAGCTCCCTCGAGCTGTGTATCAAGAACATGACCGAAGAATGCGGGATCGAGATCTTTCAGAACATTGTTCACAAGGGCCCCGAGATCACCGACTCTTGCTGTGGTGTCCTGCTGAAGTTTGGTCATCCTTGTCACTCCGAGCTCATTTTGACTGTGCTCAGCACCGGTAAGTTCGCGTCGCGCGAAGTGGAGATCTTGCAGAAAAGCACGGCCGCATGGAAGCGTTGCCGTTCGATCGTCGAAGGACGCTGATATAATCACTCGGTCGTGATGTAAAAATCGTCACGGCTATCTTACACATTGTTAATTTGTGGAGATGGTGATCGGGAGAGGACTTGTTATTCCTTCTCTGTGAACTTTCTTATCTTACATGCTAAATAAAACACTTGATATTGATCTTTTTGTCTTTCCTAGTAATGTATGTTCACTTATATCGACTAGAATTCATTTAAGCGCAAAAAAATCACGCATATTCGTACATGCCTGTGTGTAATCTTTTACGGGTGTGCTTGATCATTAGTGAAAGAGGTTATCAAATAACATCCAAACGTTAAAATATCAAAAGTGAGAAAATACAAAGGGAAAGAAGAGTTATGGAGTTCATTAATGTAATTACTTTTTCGGATTTAATTTTTTTTCTACAAATCTTGGTATTCAATGAAATAATGACAGATCTTTATAACGGCTGAAGGGGATAATTACCAAAAAAGTCCTAAACCTATTGTAATTGCACCAATTCAAGTCTAAACATTTTTTTGCCAATTGAGTCCTAAACCTTTTGCATTTGTGCCAATTCAGTCCATCCGGCCAACTTTGGCCGGCTAGCACTGACATGGATAAATTTTAATAATATTTTAATATTTTCTAGAATTATTTATTTATTTATTTTTATTTATTTTCTTTTTTCCTTTTCTTTCTCTTTATGTTTCTTTTTCTTCCCTCCCTTCTTCTTCCTCCAGCAGGTCGTTGAGCCGGCGACTGGCCAGAGGGAAGGGCCAGTGAGGGACCTCGTCGGCCTCAAGTGGGCTCGCCCCCCCGGTCACTAGTTGAGCAAGGTCGCGCCTCACTCGTGCTTTGCCTAGCAACGGCGAGGCTCGCCCTCGCCAGTGGCCGGCGGGACGAGCTCCCCCGAGGGTGGCGAGGTCCCTCGCCTCTAGCTGGTCGCCAACTCGGCGATCGACCGGAGGAAGAAGAAGGGAGGGAAGAAAAAGAGAGAGAGAAAGAACAGAAAAAAAGGAAAAAGAAAAGAAAAATCATTTGAAAAATACTAAATATTTTTAAAAATTGTTCACGTTAGCAATTAGCACAAATGCAAAAGGTTTATGACTCAATCGGCACAATTGTAATAAGTTTACGACTTTTTTGGTAATTTTCTCTAGCGGAATGGTACTGCATTTTATACGTGCTGAGAGTGCAAGGCCAAATAATCGAAACTAAGTTCAATCTTACAACTGTGTTATGTGGTTAATCCTTAGAAGTAGTAATGACACTGTTGGTTTCTGTGGCAAGGCCAGCAAGGGCCCTGATCTGGCCTTCTCTCTCTGCGTGTTACCGTACGTGTGGTGCTCCTAGGCGGCGGCGGCGGCCGTGACCGCCCGTGTATGGCGTTCCAAAGCGGTAGTGGCCAGCGCCCAATCGCCCGTGACGGTGACAGTCAATAATGTTGACTGGTGGTTGAACTGCGCGCCGTCGCCTTCTCTTGGAGGCCCTCCCCCTCCCCCATCTTTTGTTTGATTTTTTCCTATTTTTCCCCCAATGCAGGAGGACCACTTCAATGTTCAATGGCAACTAACAGCTACGCTGGCATCTTTGTCTATAATTTTGACGGAATGACGAACTAGAACAAAAAATTGTATATTTTATTGCACCATAAAAACTGAGGAGCTAGATTAAATTTTTTTTTGTTTTGCATTTGTTTTTTTTTATATGTGAATTACCCTTAGAACTTGACGAAGCAGCTCTAACAAATACCCTATTTCATGCAGGTCACATCTCTATTATCTAACTCAAAAGTTGAAAAATATTTTCTGAAAAATGATTAGTTGTACCATTTATGAAAATTAGTCCACGAAAAATGTTTTCATTATTGATAACGATTTATACATACGTAGTTATTTTCGTGGGTGATGAAAATATTTTTCATTCAGTCATTTTTTAAAACGATACAAACAATTATTTTTGGAAAATATTTTCCAAATCCTGAGTTTTTCATGAATTGGTTTTCTAGACTTTCACCCGTTTGGTTCGCTGAAAATAACTTAGTCAACGGAAAATAATTTCCGATCAACAAAGATTCATGTATAAAATTAGAAAAGTGAATTCATAAATCTAAAGATATGAAAACACTTTTCGGAATTGGTTATCTCGAATTTTTTAATATTTTATTTTATATTTATATTTTGATATCATATTTTATAATGTTTTATTTTCCTTCTTCCTTCGCCGGCCGCTGCCGACGCCCCGCGACCGGGGAAGGAAGAAGAAAAAGAAAAAGTTAATAAATAAAAAGTAAATATAAAGATAGATATAACAAAGCCAAATGCCGCAAACCTAGAGATCAAGTGAATTGGGATGCAATGGTCATTTACTATGCCATGAAGGCATCATGTCCTTGCACTTTTGAACTGTTGGATCACCAAAACCTGATCTCGTATCGAGATAATGACACAAATAGTCTATAAATTTTGATCAAATATGTAAATAATCCATGAACTTTAAATTTGTTCAATGTGATTTCTGGACTTTAGCTCAATACGTAACGTCCTCCTTGAATTTTTAATTTGTTCAATGCGATTTCTGAACTTTTGGTATTTGTTCAATTTAGCCCATGGACTGTATGAGTATGTTCAATGTAGTAGAATTCAAGTTCATGGATTAAATTAAATATGTATCAAAAGTTCAGAGACCACATTGAATAAATTAAAGGTTCAAGGACGACATTGCATATTGGACTAAAATTCAGGGATCATGTTCAACAAATTTAAAGTTTAGAAATCACATTGCATATTGGGCAAAAATGTTGGTCAACTATTTGTGTCACATGGAAGTCAACGAACGGGTGCTTCCGATAATTACCCTCCTGCATTCTTCATCGTGATGCGCATAGTAGGATATCTAATCCAAGGGTGCCAAATGGAAGTCAACGAACGGGTGCTTCCGATAATTTTCCACAAGAAAAGGAAAAGCAAAAAAAATAAATTAGAAAGCATTGATCACGCCACGGCACTACCGGTTCAACAAAGCTGACTGTTGACCGGCCCAACCAAACAAAAAAACCAAACCCGGTCCCACCCCACCCGACGCCCATTCCACGACGTCGTGGGCGACGTCAAAAGAGGCGTGTGGCCGTCACTTGCTACGTCGTCGTGTGGCCGTCACTCGCTAAGCCGAAGAAGGCATATCTCCTTGCCCCTCTTCCTCTTCGATTCTCACCTACTCTCCTCTATTTCCCCTCTCTCTCTCTCTCTCTCTCTCTCTCTCCATTGTACGTGGCCCGCCTGCTTCGATCCGGATCGAGGTGATTTTCTTGAATTCGCTAGCTTTCGTTCTCCGATTCGTTTCCTGCTCGTGAATGTCTCTGGGCTGATGTTGTTTGCTCATCCTTGTGGACTGGTTGCTTGACCCGAGGAAATCATCTGTTTCTTGTGTTCTTTTCTTCTTTTGTTCGGTGACGTCCTGTGTAGTACTTTTTTGTTGATCGTTGGATCGGTTGTTCGTCCGAGACGCAGCTGAATTTGGGCCTCCGTCGTTCGGTTGAGTGTGTGTCTGTGTTGATCTTTGTCGTTCGTGTGTGCTCCTGTTCGGTAGAGCGATGATTTAGCTGTAATTGCTCGATTTAAGCTGTGCAATATCGGGCATGTGTATTTCTAGTTGAAGGGTTTTTTTTTCGGTGGTATCGCAAAGTTCTCGTCTATTGATCAATTATTTGGTTTGGCGTTGAAGTCGGATGATTTGGGGTTTTGACTCGAATGATCTGAGGATCGAAGGTCCTGGCTGGCCTTCACAACAGAATGGATGTATCATGATTGGGTAGCAGCATTTTTTGTGTCATGTGGATCGTTGGTTGATTTTTGTCTTTTTAAGTGATTTCGACAAAAATCATCTCCTTGTTAAGCTGTCTAGACCTGGGTTCCATGTCGAGAGGATTAATATTCTTTAGCTTGATGGAACCTGTAGATTCTTGCATATGGTGCGAATATGGTTGCAAGAGAGCTGTCGGTCGACATGAGAGCAGTCATTTTATGTATATTGTAGCTCAGAAATCTCCGATACAAGTTTTAATTGGGAGTTTATGAAGCTGTGGTACAGTTTGAGGGTTGCCTATTTTCAATTAGTGAGTTTCCATATGGAAAATTGGTCATCTTGCTGCCTCGTGAACTACTTAGGAAAGATGAGAGTTTAAGTTTGACATATCATCTTGGCCTACATGATGCGGCTCCCTTGCCTTAGGCTGCATATTGAAGTTCGTACCTTTTCTCTTTAGCTGTGCTAATTGCCATACATCGGTGTGACAAATATACCTATCGATTGGCAATCACATTTCTGATGAGTGTTCGCGCAATGTGTGCTTTGCTTGTAATTATATTAAACTCTGATCTTCCTTGGGTTTTGGCTGCTGTGTGTTTCAATCTGTCCATCTATTTGAGTGACTATATTTGGTTGTTAAACTCTGGGGAATTCAACAAATACCCATCTTGTATTTCGGCTTATTTGAGGTGCCAATCTTTGAGCATGCCTACTTTTCAACTTCTGCACAAGTGTTTTCAGGGTCCTAAAATGTTTCCAGTCCTGTTTGCTTTACATTGATTTGACCACCTCTTGTTACTTATTTTCGTGAGATCAACATCTAAAGTCACTTTTCAGTTATTTATGTCAATTGCATGTCAACATGAGGATGTTGGCATTCACACTATTCTTTGTATGTGCAGGTTATTTTGGTTCTGTAAAGATGGACCTTTTCTTCAAAAACGAGGATTGTTTGCCTTCTCAGATGGACATCGTGAAATGTCCCTTTTTGAGGAACATTAATGAACCCACTAACTTCTCTTTTACCTCATCGATGCCTTTTGCAATGCCTGTAAGCTTTCTGCTAGTGATTTGTATTAATGTCTCAAGCCCCCTTTTTTTTATTCACCAAATTGCAAATTGGTAATTGATTTTCTGGGCAGGTACGTGGAGCCAAAGGTCCGATTTTTGAAGATGGCCCCAATTTTGGCATGGCATTCAGGCTTTTTCATGGTCGTGATGGAGTAGTCCCGCTCTCTGGAAGGTCATTCTCCCACTTGGAGAAAGTAGAGACAGTGCCCGCACCATCGCAGTTTAACCCATTGGCTGCAAAGGCAGCAACAATCAGTCTCTCTTCCTTTGGACCTGGAGGGTTATTCGGCTTTGATGCCTTCTCTGAGAAATGGAAGAATCAGAAAAAGAAGTCCAATTCATCCAAGAAAGACTCTTCCTCACAGGTACATCAATGTTAATGTTAAGCTCTTTGGTCTCTTTAGTGGGAAGATCTACATTGCTAGTTTCTTATCAAGTGCAAGATCGATGGGATTGAGGAATGTGCAATGAATTTGGGTCTCTGTAAGTGGGAAGCTCTGTATTGTTTCTGCATGTGAGGTGAATGCGTGTTGACTCAAGATTAAATGAATTTGTTTGTAGGGAAATTCACAGCACGAGGCTATGAGCAATGAGTGGCTGCAAACAGGGAATTGTCCAATTGCAAAGTCATACCGAGCTGTTAGCAACATCGTCCCCCTCGTGGCAAAAGTTCTACAGCCTCCCCCAGGCATGAAATATAGGTGTCCTCCGGCAATTGTCGCTGCCCGAGCAGCTATAGCAAGAACTGCTCTCGCAAAGAACCTCCGACCTCAACCTTTGCCTGCAAAAGTCCTTGCGATCGGGCTCCTAGGCATGGCAGCTAATGTTCCGCTTGGGATATGGAGAGAACACACAAAGAAGTTCTCTCCTTCATGGTTTGCTGCCATCCACGCAGCTGTTCCGTTTATAGGGATGCTCAGGAAATCCATACTGATGCCAAAATCAGCCATGGCCTTTACCCTTGCGGCTTCCATGCTGGGACAGATGATCGGCTCTAGGGCAGAGCGTTACCGGCTGAAGGCGGTGGCCGCTAAGAGACCAACCATAGTGGAAAATTCTGTAGGTGTATCAAGTCCATTGCAAGCGGTCGAGATGAAGAGCGGGCACTGTGGTAATGCCGTGGGGTGGGAGCGAGTCACTCTTCAGGTGGCGGGACCTTCTACTTCAGCCGATGTGTTCTGTTGATTTATGGGCCTGGGTGTGTCTGTGTGTGTGTTTTATCCCTTGATTTGCAAGGTGATATTCTTTGTCTTGATCTGCACTATGCTGTGGCTCTCCTTGTGATGTTGTTTTCTCTATCTGATCGGCTGTTCATGCAATAAAAACGAGGAAATGAGGACTATTTTGTCTTTAAAGAATGAATCTTCTGCCATAATTACTCCATTGTTATATTATTCTCTTTCTGCGCTAGTTTTTGCGGGTTTCATGCCGCCCCCCATAATTGAAATTCCATAGCTGTCCGTTCCTGCTTTGACTTATCACAACGCCCACGTTATCCCACGTTTTTTCACTTTAGTATTTGAACTAATTTTGTAATTCATATTCTGGTTTTTTTCTATAAACATAATTGACTTTGATGGGAAGGGAAATGAATGATCGAACTCTGAGTCCCAAAAATCCGGGCAGTTGCCTATTAAAGAAGGAGACGCTTATAAGGCGCTCTCGTGATAATTGACGCATAAGTATTATGCGGAATATCTCTGACGAACGCTATGCTATGTTGTAGTCACACGTGTAATACTATTGCACAAAACTATAATTGTAACTTATATTATCGTGCTTTTTATAATAAAAAAAATTGTATATTATCGCACATTAGAAGAGCTGATAATAAGGTTATCATGATTGATGATGACTTTGGCCGATGAATTTCACGTGAATTTGATTAACAAATGAGAACAATGTTGAAACAAATCAAGTTGACTTTCGTCCATCATAGTGAAGCTTTAAGAATAATGAAGAAAAAGGGGGGGAAAATGAAAAAAAAAAAAAAGAGAAAAGAAGAGACCTCAAGAAGAGGAGGAAAGAAGTAAACGGCCAAAGGAGAGGGGCGCAAAAATGACAAGAAGAAAAGAAAGGTGGCCGGGTCAATTGGCCCGTCCACATTATGTTCAAGAATGAGTCGAGCTAGAATGCAAAACGCCGTGGACAAGAAGACAGATAACCAGGAGCATAAAATTGAAAGAGCTGAATTATGGATAGCTAAAACCATAAATATGTCTTTATGTAATAGTTTGGAATATCGTGGATTCACGATTTTTTTTTTTATTTTTTTTTCGAAAAATCGTTGTTAATAAAAGAGAATGTACAAAACCTTAGGTTAGGCTTTCTAACAAAATGGCCTCAGCCTTACTTTTTTTTTATGGGCTTGAGCGATCATATGGGCCAAACATTTTGTCCTCTCACAAAAATCCCCAAACTGGTGTCATTAATCCAAATTTACCCTTCCCTTGGCAATCCGTTCAAGTTCGTCTTTTACGAATCTTTGTGTCGTTTAACGTGGTAGAGGCATGCACCCATTCAAGGGTTAAAACCATTAAAATGAACGGCTAGAACAACTAAAAACCTCTAAATTGGTATATATGTGTCCCATTTACCCCAGACTTACTTTTGTGTTACAAAAACCCCCAAACTGATAAATTCGTGCCACGTTTAGCTCGAATTAATTCAGTGTAATAAAAAAGCCCAAATTGATACGCCTGTGCCACATTTACTCCAAACTGGTGCACCCGTGTGAGATTTAACCCAAATTACGGTAAATTCGGTATTTTTGGGGAGTAAATGTGGTATGCGTGTACTGAGTGACATGAATGTATCAATTTTGGGTTTTTAACGACACAAAAATTAGTTTGTGGTAAATATAGCTCGAGTATACCAATTTAGGGTAAATGTGGCAAAAATGTTCCCGTTTGGAAGTTTTTGTGACGCAAAAATAAGTTTGAGATAAATGCGCTATAAGTGTATCAATTTGAGGTTTTTAGTGGGTATTATAGACTAATAAAATGAATATCATCCACTGCTATGGGTTAGACCCATTTAGCCCGAGTCTTTTCTTCGTCCAACAAAAATCCCTTGATTGGTTGATGTAAGTGTCGGGCTTCTTCATCTAGCTGTCGAAGCTCTTGTCCTCAAGCTTGCCGCAGCGGCACGCGGCTGTCGAGGAGGGCGGAAGCGGTGCGGCAGTCCCTGGCCAAGTCGACCTTGTCATACTCGTGGTTGAAGGTCGGCCTGGCAGCCTAGGTAAGATCTCGGTACTCTTGAGGAGGTCGCTGGAGTTCGACTGGGTGTGGTTGTGACTGCGACTGTGACCGTGAGAGGTCCAGTGACCCTAATCCAACGGCGTCTGGTGGAAGATTGAAGATAGATGATTGAAAGATGAAGGTTTTGATATGAGGAGACAAAAAAAAAAAAAACTTGAAAGGAGAAGAAATAGTCTTGACAATAGTAATAACCGGTTTATCAAAATTGTCTGTTTAATTAGTTAAACGGGTTGATATGTTTTTTTTTTCTGGTCAGAAAACGGATTGATATCAGAAGTAGGAAAAATTACCAAAAAAGTCCTAAACCTATTGTAATTGTGCCAATTATCTATTCATAATTTTTTTTTCCAATTGAGTTCTAAACCTTTTGCAATTGAACCAATTCAGTCCATTTGGCCTGCCGGCGCTGACGATGATAATTTTTAATAATATTTTAATATTTCTCCAATTTTTAATTATTTTTTAATAATTTTTTATTTTTCTTTGTTAGGGCCGGGAGAGGTCGCCGGCCACTGGGCGAGGCCGTGGCTGGCGAGGGCTTGCGACCCTCGCCGCGGCTGGATGAGGTTGCTAGCCCTCGGCCAATGGCTTCCTCCTAGCCCAAACAAAAAAAAAAAGTAAAGAAAAAAAAGACAAAATTAATTATAAAAATAAATAAAAATTGATTGAAAGTATTATTAAAAATTATCCACATCAGTGCCGACAATGCTACGTTAGTGTCGGCCGATCAAATGGACTGAAATGGAGCAATTACAAAAGGTTTAGGACTTAATTGGCAACTAAAAAAAAGAGTTTAGGATTAAATTGGCACAATTGCAATAGATTTGGGACTTTTTTTGATAATTTTCCTCCATCCTATTTATCTCCAACAGTAATGCTTTGCGAATTTAAGACAAAGTTATTGATTACCGAAAAAACCGAATTAAAACGAAAAAAATTATTACAATAAACTCCGAGAATACGAAGATTTGAGCGCGCGCGTGCACATCTCGTAACGGATCCTATTTTTAGGATGGTAAGATTTTTTTTGGCGATTTAATTTCTGCAACTAGCCAAAGAACCCAGCCTACGATGAACAATTGAAGATTTGGTCTACTGCATAGAATTTAAATAAGCTGAGAAAGATTTAAATTCAAATTTGAAAAAGGTAAAAGATTTAACGATATGGGATGCTAAGGGGGTGAATGAAAACCATTCTGGATGAGTTTTTGAGTCAAAAAAATGCGTTTGATAAAGACATAAATTTCTCATCCTGGAACAGAAATTCGTTTGACAACAGTTGAAAATTTTTACTTCTAGAATAAAAGTACGCGGCGGCGGCGGCGACCGGCGGCGGCAACCGGCAGCTTGGAACAGAAATTCTATTTCTATTTCTCCCAGAAACTAAAATTTTTTGTTTCTCAAAGTTGTTCGAAATCTATTTCTGGAACAACTTTTTGTTCCAGAAATAGAAAAATAAAATTACGTTATCAAACGAGTTTCTATTCCAAACCTATTTCTGGAATAGGTTTGGAACAGAAATTATGTTCGTGGAAGTTTATCATGCACCCCCTAATTATCCGGTTCGTTCCAAATTTCAAGGGCACGTTCTCAAACGACAGCACGTTCAAATAATGTCGAACGTCTGGTGCCGACACTTCATGGGAGGATCCTTACTCGATGCACGTGAGGGGCGTGATTTCGTGCATCCGCGGCCCACTTAATATTTCCTAGTATTAATTATAGAAAAATATATATGATATTAACATGCTCCAAGGCCAAGCACACTAGTTATTTAAACAAACTCAGATAACAAAATATTCGAATTTTAAAAGAACGAGAAAAAACAGTTGAAGTTGTAATAACATATCTCTTTGATAAGTTGCTAATCAAAATAGGAAAGTCTTTTAAGCAAATCTAGTTTGGAGCAGCGCGCCTTCTGCGATATATATGCAAGTCGGTTTATCTGGTTTTATATATTGCACATCTTATTCTTGGAAATATTTCATGCTAGTTTTTCCAGATAAACTCGATTAGGGCTTGTCCGCCTGTTCTGACTTGCTGCTGCTGCATCTTCTCTCCCGAATTTCTCGCGAAAAGCATGGATTTCGACATGCTACAGCCTCATTGCTATGCGTACCAAATCCCAGATTGCTACCGGCTTGCAGTATCGAACCGCCGTGCGTTCCACATAGAAGTTGAGGTCGATTTCGTGCACTTGCCCGAGCCTCCCGGTGTGACATCGTCGGATCTCTTGATGCCGGAAGTCTCGCGCGAAGAGAGCTACGAGTTCTCGTTCCCCGCCGATCAGCTGTCGCGAGACGCCGCCGGGGAGCGGAACGTGCGGTACATGTTGACGGAGGCGGGCGTGATGTACACCCCCCACCACGAGTTCATGGTGCAGACGGTGCTGAGCAGGGCGGCCTCCATGGCTGGCGACGAGTGCAATAGGGAGGCGGAGGACTTGCCGATGTGGGTTTATATCTCGTGCGCCGACCCCTGCATTCACAGGGAGCTGATGATGAGCGAGGAGGACGAGGACGAGGGTCTCGCGACGTCCTATGACGAGGGCGAGGACATGGACATGGACACCAGCGAGGACAGCGACGAGGAGGAAGCGGCGATGATCGGGCAGTGGTTGGCAGGGCTGATGGAGGTGGAAGCGACGGAGAGAAGCGTGGATTGCGCGATCTGCTGCGAAGAAATTATCGCGGGCTCGACGGCGAGTTCCATGCCTTGTTGCCATGTTTATCACCGAGGGTGCATCGCGAAGTGGCTCAAGAACAGTAGAACTTGCCCGCTGTGCAGGTTCGAGCTGCCTTCGACATGTTATTATTAGGAATTGTCTGCATCGGCCCGCTGTGAATCATTGAATTTTCATTTTTCTTTTTCTGGAATTGGATTTACGATGAACTCTTCATGTGAAAGAACATACATGTCCAATTGTGCATGTATTGTTTTACTTTGATTTGGTCTTGTATTTGAATCTGAGGTTTTGACAAGAGAAACGATATATTCGTCTCTTTGTTAGTTGGTAAGAGAGTGTTGCCTGATCTCTTCAAGTGAAAAGAAGAACATATCTTTCATGTTACCTTTCGACAACAAAATCATTCTTAGCGCTTTTATTCTTTTTTTTTTTCTATTTATGGTGAGTGAGAAAATTCTTTCAAAATTTTATTTATTTTTTTTCCATATCCTTAAAAATAGGAAAATCTCTATTATACTTTCAATTTGAAAATTAAAAATTTATAACTTTCAAGTAAATAGATTAAAGGAAAATTTTAAATAAGGGCTCAAAATGGGGCTTTTTTCTATAACAAAAAAAAAAACTACCTTTGACAAAAATGCCCGTGAGTGCTCACCGGCCGACGAAAAATTTAGTCGGCCGATGTGCTAGGCCTTATTTGAGACTAAATTAGCTACTTTATCATTATTTAAGACAAAAATCTATTCTGAGTTATCTTTTCAGAAAATGACTCCACTGCATGTCCTTATTGAAAATTTTCCTTATAGATTATGTTGGTTTTTATCTTCGCAATAACCGTTTTCAGCCGTAAACATCCAAACGGCATTTTCACTTGACTACAGCGTTGTCTTTGTTATTTTCGATGCGTTAATCATGTCCATTTTTTTTTTTTCGTTGTTGTCAAAACAACATGTCCAATCGGAATTCGGATCCTCCGGTAAATCCAAGGTGAAATTAATCAAGTCATCTCTTTCTTTTGAAATTCCCTTCTTTCATCCAAATCAATTATAAGAGACCAAAACCCACTTTATCAATTAAATTAGGGCTTTGACCAAAAACAAAAAACAAAAAAAAAATTAAATTAGGGCTGCGCTATTTCCACCTCCATTTTGACTAAGGCAATCCTTTTTTTAGTTAAACGACCAAAATACCCTCTTCTTCTAATTGATTGTTTCTTTTCTTGTTAAACTAACCGACAAAACTGCCTTTATTTCTATTATTTCTCTTCTGAGCTTCACAATACAAGAATTCCAATATACTCAACAAGATATCATATTATCTTGCATTCTTTTATCACTTTACCTAGAGAAGGTTGTTAATTTTAATTTATGATCTCAAGTTTTCAATTAGAAAAGCTATATGGATTATTATAAATTTCTATTTGTGATGGCTATAAGGCTTATCCACACACAATTAATTGCTTATTTTTTATCAAGTAATTTGACCGAAACTTTATTTAAATTGAACCTATTTATCTAGCCAATCTTCACCTTGAGGTATATTTTCGGAATAAATTCGTCGATTTTTAAAGTTAAACATTGTTTATTTTGTGCTTTCTTTTGAATATTTCACATTTTAATTTGAATTGCAAGATGGGGATTGAGAATCTTGTTACACGTTCTTCACTTTCAAGCTAACATCAAATTATTTTAGATAGAAGTTTTAAGCATACTTTAAAGTTTTGATCCACTTGCTATGAGGTTGAATCTACAATAGATATTAGTTACTTTCTTAAATGGTAGGAGTAGAACAGCAAGAAGTTCCCTTTTTTTTTTTCTTTTTGTGGTTATGTTTTGTTAATATTTAGATATGATCTAAACCTAAAAATATTTAACATTTGATTATGTTTCTAACAAATTAACCTTTTCAGTATTTTTGATTAAATTTTCTTTTTCATTATTGATTAAGATCGGCAAGATAATTACATTGAATTTTAATCTTCAACTTTGAAAGATAGTCTCAAAGCAAATAATTGTGTGCTTAAAAGCCGTCGTATATAGAAAACTCTAATATTCTATGTTGCCTTTGTGATGCAAAGTGTGAAACCATAAATCAAAGTTAACAACTTTCACTAGGCAAAGTGATAGTATGTTGCATGATAAGATGATGTCTTATTGAGTATAATGGAGCACTTGTATGGTGCAACTAATGAGAAAGATGATAGAAATAAAAGTAATTTTTTGGTGTGCTTGATAATAAAAAAAAAACAATCAATTGACGAGAGAAAGGAGGGTATTTCAGCTTTTTAATTGAAAAAAGAAGTGTCTTAGCCAAAATATGGGTGGAAATAGCGCATCCCGTAAATTATTAGTTATTTCCCCGCCCCCGAAAGAACCAGACGATATCACATCCAACTCTTTTAGGATTTCTGACACAAAAAAAAAAAAAACTCTTTGAGGATTAAATTTCTTCATCAAAACAGTCGAGGGTATCACGTACCTTAAAATGTTCTATATAACTCCATAATACAAATCGAATAACAAAGCAACATGATAATTTCTCAACTATCTGGCTTATTTCAAGGAAAATTGTCCAAAATGTCCTAAATTTATTGCATTTTCGCCAATTCAGTTCTAAACCTTTTTAAATGTGCCAATTGAGTCCTAAACATTTTCAAGTTTTGCAGTCAACCCGGCCAATCTTGGCCGAAAATCGCTGAGGTGGACGTCGGCCATCCTACGTAGCATGACTGACCTTGATGTGGATAATTTTTTTAAAATTTTTTCATTTTTTTTCTTTTCTTCTCTTTTCCTTCTTTTGTTTTTACTACGGCTAGCGAGGGCCCGACAACTGTTGCTGGCTGCTGGCGAGGACAGTGAAGGTCGCCGACCCCTGGCGAGAGTCACCCGAGGCATGCAACCTCCATTGGCCATCGCCTCGACGATGGAGGGAAAAAGGGAAACATAAAAATGAAAAAGGTAAAAAAAAAAAGAAGAAGAAAAAACCAAAAAAAATATTGGAATATTATTAAAATTGTCAACATCAACGCCGATCGTGTCACATAGGACGTCCGAAGTTCACGTCAGTGATTTTGGGATAAAATTGACCGCATGAACTCAATTGGTAAAACATGAAAAGGTTAGGGACTTAATTGGCATAATTGAAAGGTTTAGGACGAGACAATTACCAAAAAGGTCCTAATTCTATTTCAATTGTGCTAATAGTCCTAAACCTTATTTTTCTCCAATTAAGTCCTAAACATTTTGCATTTATGACAATTCAATCCATCCAACTAAAAAGTAGCAAAAAATCGCTGACGAGAACGCCGGCCGTCACACACGGCGCCACTAGGCGCTGACATGGACAATTTTTATAATTGTTATTATAATTTTTATCTTTTATCTTTTTTTCCTTGTTTTATGTTTTTTTATTTGTTGCTAGAGAAGGTCGACGACCTCACCGGCTGGGTGAGGGTCAATCTCTTCGTTGCTGGACGAGGTTAGCTTCGCCCTCGTCAGTAGTTGGGCTTGCGAGGGTCGAGCCTCGCCAGGCCAGCCGCTAGCGAGGGCGAGGGCGAGGTCGCCTTGGCAAAGGCCGACGTCGCCTAGTGACTGGACACAGAGAAAAAATAGTAACTAAAAAGGAAAAAAAATAAAAACAAAAATAACTAAATTAAAAAAATAAAAAAAAAATGTCTACGTCAACACCGGTGTTGCCACATAAGACGATCGGCATCCACATCAGCGATTTCCGGTCAAAATTGGCCGGATAGACTGAATTGATACAAATGCAAAATGTTTAGAACTCAATTGGCAAAAAAAAAAAAAAAGTTTAAAACTGAATTGACACAATTGCAATAAGTTTATGACTTTTTTGGTAATTTTCCCGTTTGTAACAATTTGAATAGTTTTTCCCCTTAAAAGGAACATTGAAGTGATTGCCATCTTAGAGGGAGTCTTTAGTTTTAAATCACTTCATGAATCCTCTTCCATTCGACATAAGATTTGGACTAGCGTGTAAATTTCATGCTTACTCGAAAAGGAAAAATTTATGGTAGCACCACGATGAACTCTTAACCAAGCCCAAATTTCAAACCTTGCGCCCTTAATTAGCCCTAATAAACAAGAAGACGTAATAGGGATAATAAACTGAATTACAAATATTAAACAAAAAGCTAAAGAAGGGTTTGCGCCCCCACATTTCAAAGCATCAACCCAATGGCGATGAGGGTGTAGAAAAAGACAATAACGCTCTCGGTGAAAACAATGACTATTTCAGGAGCTAATCGAGAAGAGAATACATATATTCTATCCCCACTAGAAAAATGAACTTGATTCTTGTTCCCATCTTGCCTAGGAAAGAAGCAAAAAAAAGTGGGCCCACCGCAAAGGTAAAAAGCAAACTCCCTAAATTGCAATTTTATGCTTTGCTTGCCTTGGCCAAATGCATTTGGCACCAACAATGCCTTGTCAAACAATCCAGGGGGATCCCACAGGATTGAGTGGTGTACTAATAGTTCCCTAATCAAGTTACACATGAGTGATAAACAGTTACGACTAGAACCCAAGACAAAGCAGCCGAAAGTCTACTCGAGTCTCTGACACGATGGAGTACGGGTGAAGAAATCCGACCACCGGAAAAAGGTTTATGAAATACTCTGCAAGTTCACGAATCTGTTAAGTTCAGGCTTTTGGCCGATCTCTTTTAGACCCGTTATATATATGATTGGCTTTTAATTAATAGGACATACCTAGACCATAAGACGGTTAGGAGGGTTCGTGGAGGCTAGAGTCTTCAGCCGTCGTGGAGCGGTCCAAAGATGAATCGCGATCATTTAACCTGAAAAAGAACACCAACTTTGATTAATTTAGGTTGTTTTATCACTGGACTAAAGCCCTTATCAGACCGAGATGCTTAGTGCCCAAGTAGTGCGATCGAGTGTATCACACACTTTACACGAGAAAGTGTACTGAATAATACCCTAAGCCATGGCGAAAAGAGCAAACGGATGGAAAGCAGATGGACGTTATCTTTAAAGGGTTTTTGATCAGAAACAAAGAGAACGCAGCAACAGAAAGCGAGGGATAAAAGAAAAAACATAAAGGCAGCTTGACAAGGTACACACTCTAGCTAATTGTGTATGGTCATAAAATTTAGTCTTTCATAAGACCATGTGGTTCGAATCTGAAAAAGATTTCTGCACTAAGATTTGTTCTGTTCATTATTATACGTACTTCGAATATGTTGTCATTCATTTAAAGCTAAAGGTGAAGGAAGACAGCCTCTCTTGATCTCTTCCATCAGAGAGAGAGAGAGAGAGAGAGAGAGAGAGAGAGAGAGAGAGAGAGAGAGAGAGAGATGTATCGGTTCAGCAACACAGTGATAGGCTTCCTCAACCTGATAACCCTCCTGGCCTCCATCCCCATCATCGGGGCCGGCCTGTGGATGGCCAGGAACTCCACGACGTGTGAGAACTTCCTCCAGACCCCGCTGCTCATCCTCGGCTTCGTCGTCCTCGTGGTCTCTCTCACTGGCTTCATTGGGGCCTGCTTCCATGTCGCATGGGCGCTCTGGCTCTACCTCTTTGTCATGCTGCTCCTCATGGCGGCCCTCACTGCCTTCACCGTCTTCGGCTTCGCCGTCACGAGCCGCGGCAGCAGCATGGAGGTCCCGGGGAGGACCTACCATGAGTACCGGCTAGGGGACTACTCGGAGTGGCTGAGGAATAGGGTCAAGGACCCAAATAGTTGGAATGATATCAAGAAGTGTATCTTGGGGTCCAACACTTGTGCCAAGATACAGAATTGGACTCCTCTTGATTATCTGCAGAAGGACATGAGCCCTGTCCAGGTAAATGATGTTGTTCTCTTCTTCTGGAGTTTCTGTTCCTGGCTTTGACTAATTTTTCGTAGAAAATTAATTGATGTAAGATGTTTGGCATGGCCATGGAAGTTCTCAGATAGTCATGAGATGGAGCTGTTTTCCCTAAGTTTAATTTTTCATTGGCCAACTTTCCAAGTTAATAGTTTAATCAAACACCAAAGCCATTGAACAATTCATCAATAAAAAATTATCAAGACAACAAAGTTGGAAATAAAAAAATTCAATCAAAAACTTCTTGTATGTCTATGGACCATACAAGGTTTTCATTGAACTTGTTTTCACTCATGAGTAAATTCTTTGGTGCCTCAGTTTCGTTGGAGTTTGAGATTTTCTTTGTCTGAATCGCAAAGAATAAAAATAAGAAGGATGTTCCGGTAAATCCAGAATATGGCAGGAAAAACTTTCTAGGAAAATAGAGGAACAGGAAACGTTCAGTCCCAGGATGAAATTTTTCTCCTAGTTGAAGCTGATTAAGAGACATCATTAGTTTCATATAATCCTCTACATTTCTTAGCTCAAACATACTTACGTACATACTACCATTGATAACTTATTTCGCATAAGCTCTGGCTTTATACGAAACATTGACCGATAAATTTTACGATCTTCTTTAATTATACCTACTTACATCACAAATGACTAACTTACTACATAACTAGTCTGGTTGCTGCAAGCCACCAACATCATGCAACTACAACATGGCCGCAATGGTGGCTCAGAACCCAGACTGCTATCGGTGGAACAACGCCCCGACCATCCTGTGCTATGACTGCGACTCGTGCAAGGCCGGAGTTCTCGAGGAAATGAGGCATACCTGGCACAAGCTTGCTGTCCTCAGCATCGTCATGCTGGTGCTTCTCATCTGCATCTACTCCATCGGCTGCTGCGCCTTCCGGAACACGAAACGGGCAGAGACCGACCACCCATATGGGGAGAACCGGATGAGCAAAGTCCGGCCCCGGTGGGACTACTATTGGTTAGAAAATTAAGCCCACTATCTTGATTCTTGCCCTCCTTTTCTTTATTATATAGATGATGTTGCTTAATCAATTTTATAAGCCTGTTATATTTTAGTAGGTCTCTAGAATTAGATAATTACTTGCCTAACTTAAAATGCAAAGTTAGTAAGCTTGAGAAACCAAAGCATAATTAGCGAGTGACAGGAGAGATGAGACATCTATGGAGCTACATGATAATTTGCCAATATCTTTGTCAGCAGACCAATAAATTATCCTCACATGATAAAGGGGGGTGTTTTGAACCCAGTTACCCCCAAAAGAAAGTCTCTTTGTTTTTTTTAACTTTTGTTCCTTTTTTAGGAAAGCTGGTTAGACTTTCAGTGAGATAACATCATTGAATTCATTTGGGTGCATACAATATAGTAAGTGCATCACTGAAAACAAATGAATTTGAATAGAATATGGTAAAAATACTTCTCATTCTATCTCTGTCTTTGCTTGCTTTTTTCTTGGGCATGGTCTGAAGAATATACATTGTTGGTCCACTTTGGTGACAGGTGGAGATGGTGGTATGACTGTAAAGAGCGGCTTTATTAGCACACAGGATCCAATCTTCTCTTTAATCTATAACCTTTCTTTCTTTTTGCCTACTACCTTCACTTTCTTTTCTCTTTGTGTGTGTTCATATTCTCAGTTTGTATTCTGGCTGCAGCAAAAGAGAGGGGACAAGTCCATTGTTCCTTTTGAGGAGATGGGGTAATGGTCATAGAGATCTCTCATTGTCCAAAGTGACTTCGTGAATGCTTTCTTTCTTGTACAAAGATGGGTTTTGCTTTTGTCTCCCAGTACCATGCTTCATGGTGTTTCTGCTATCTTGCAGATTTTCCGATTTTATTCTCCCAATCCGAATGATGTTAGATTCACAAAAACTGATTAGGGAATTAGTCTATAGACTGGTCTAAAAATTAGACAAACAAAGAGGCAAACCAATACAAAATGAAAGAAAAGAAAAGGAGAAACTCGAGCTAAGATGAGAACATGATGCATAGGCATACAATACCGACTGCGTCTATCACTTCACTGTGTACAGCTATCAGAACAAGCAAAGATTCCAGTAGCCTGTTTAAACCCCACAGGCTCACACAAGATAAACAGCGTTCTTTCGAGAACTGAGAAACAAGTTATCGGGTGTTTCCAATTTAACTAACATTACCTAAACTCACCTGGGACCTGCAGCTGGCAATATGGCGACGCAAGTCCTGATTTTATAAGGTTTTCCCATCACGGTAAAAGGGCTTAGAGAAAAGATCCGCAATAAACTCTAAGGAACAACTTAACTTTATGAACATAGACCAGCAATGGAGAAACATCACTCCCAGAACAAACTGTATTTCGTTGTGATATATCTTGCAGGGAAAAAAGCCCTCAGTATGCATATGTAATAGTTCAGCCACATGATGGAATGTGGCTGAACTATTACACAGATACAGCGCAGCCACAGCCAAAACTGAACTTAAATTGCTGAAAGTAACAAACTGTAGTGTCACATAAAGAATACTTCAAATTCAATGAATAGGAAACACGCTGACGTGAAGAAAAGGATACAAAACACGGCAACACGCATATCGTATCTGATTTGGTGGCTTGGAAGCATATTTGGAGGAAAGATAGAATTTGCCTGTTATCTGATGGCTATCATTTTATGGCTTGGGAGATTATGTTGCGTATTACTCTTGATTCTTCTCTTGCAGCCGCCACAAGAGTATCCTATAATCAGATAGCAAGTGGTCTCAAATTAGCAGAGATGACAAGCAAAAGTTGTTCAACATAACGCATAAAAAATGCGATAGGTGCATAACCAACTCATCAACTGTGTCTCATGAGAGAGAGAGAGAGAGAGAGAGAGAGAGAGAGATGCTTAGATATCAGCAGTGCAACTGTTACCCTGTTGGATTCTTGAATTTCACCAGCGATCACAAGCACATCCAAGATAACAGTAGGCCTGAAATGTTCAAGCAACAAGCATTTCTCAATATTGTTTCCCATCACAGACAACTATGATATCTCTGCTACTGAACAAGTATAAGTACCTTATGGAAGTTAAGTACGAGGTCCAGCTCACAAACCTGCAAGTAGAGAAAGAAATTGAGGTAAAATCAAGAATGTTTCATATGGACAAATAGTATCTACTGGATCGAAAAATTACATCTTTTTGTGTTCACTCACGTTGCCAAAGTACAGGTCCAAACTCATCACATAATGATGAATTACAAGGAGAGTCTATAATTCATTATCGTCAGGAACAATGCACATGCAAAAAAAAGAGACCCGCATATCTGCACAACATGATTGCGACGATCTTGATCAGGACGATAAATGTTAAGAGAACAGTTTGGTATAGTAGGAATCGAGGAGAGAGAAGAAGAAGGAAGAGAAGTAGGAGTAGAATTGTAAGAAGGAGAAAGAAGGAAGAGAGGAAGGAATAGAATGGTAATTGCTTAATTCTTTAGTGTAACCTAATGGCCCTTTAAATAGCCGAGTACACATAACGATATCAATTATAATTGGAAACTAATTGATGGCTATCATAATAGATAGCTATCCTTATTAATGCTGATTACTATCCTCGTCATAAATGGAATGCGAATCTCCTTAGCCTTGTTTTGGCATGTTTTTGCGCCGTGAATATACTTGCAGTCCTTGGGACGTAACATTCCTTCCCCCATAGAGAGACGACTTGTCCTCAAGTCGAATATTATCCAAGAGGTGCTCATCCTCCCAACTGGAGTCTTCGGGCGCGAGGTCCTGCCACTGAACTAACACCTGTGAGACCGGCTTAGAGTCCTTCATAATAACTCGTTGACCCAAAATTGCTAGTGGCTTGTGAATGGGTTGGTGATCAACAGTTGCATCTGGGAGTGGGTGCACCTTAGTGGATTGTGAAGCCATAAACGGTTTGAGCAGTGAACAATGAAAAACTGGGTGTATGCGACTGGAAGCTGGCAGGGAAAGTCGATAAGCCACTTGTCCCACGCATTCCTCCACAGGGAACGGACCATAGTAGCGAAGTCCAAGCTTGTGGGCTGAGTCTTTGCAAACCGACAGCTGTCGATAAGGATGAAGACGGAGAAGCACCATGTCGCCTGGTTTGAAAGAAATATCAGTGCGGTGCTTATCTGCCTGGGTTTTCATGCCCGCCTGAGCTTTGGATAAATTGGCACGTAACTAAGACAAGATTATATCACGTGAGCGCAAGTTATGATCGACTGCTTCGACGGCATTGGTGCCTGCGCAATAGGCCAAGAGGGAGGGAGGTTTTCTGCCGAATGTCACCTCGAAGGGCGTCATACCCGTAGAAGCTTGGAATGTGGTGTTGTAGTGGTACTCCGCCCAGCTAAGTATCTTGGTCCACTTGGAGGGTTGATCATGAACAAATGAACGAAGGAACTGTTCAATGCAGCGATTGACACGCTCCGTTTGTCCGTCCGATTGTGGGTGGTAAGCGGATGAGAAGTGTAGCTTTGTTCCCTGGAGTTTAAACAACTCCTTCCAAAAGGCACTCTGAAAAATGGGGTCACGGTCGAAAATAATGGAGTGAGGTATGCCATGTAGCTTTCCCACTGTAGTCCAGAACACTTGGGCCACCGTGGTGGCAGTGTAACACGGCGGCAGTGAAGCGAGGTGGGCCCCCTTGGAAAAACGATCAACGACCACTAATATGGCCATATACCCAGCAGATGGTGGTAAATGTGTGATGAAGTCCATAGAGAGATCGGTCCATTATGAGTCGGGTGGAGCAATGGGCTGAAGTAATCCGTAGGGGTGATGATTGGTTGGTTTGCACTTTTGGCAAACATCGCATGCTTGGACGAACTCAGCTATGTCCTTGCGCATGCCGTCCCACTGAAAATGCGTAGAGATGCGCTGTAAGGTCCGTTGTACCCCAGAGTGACCACCATGTAAGCTAGAGTGATAATCTGACAGACGGAATGGCACAAGGGAGGAGTCCGCAGGCAAGAACAAGTGATCACGGTGGCGGAGCAGACCTGATGAGTAAGACCACCCGGGCTGGGAGTCAGGTGCACGCTAGAGGTCGGCAATGATGCTCTTTGTACGCTGGTTTAGTAGCAACTCGGCACGAAGGGTGTCAAGGTCAGTATTCACGGGACGGGATAATGTTAAAAGTGCGCTCCCCTGGTTGACGTCATCATAAACCCGTGACAAGGCGTCTGCCGCTGCGTTTTTCTTGCCTGGCTTGTACTCGATAGAGTAGTCAAAGCCAACCAATTTCGAGAGGAACTGCTGTTGTTCTGGTGTCTGAATGGTTTGCTTAAGAAGATGGTGCAGCGGCCTATGATCTGTCCGGATAATGAAATGAGCGCCGAGCAGATATTGACGCCACTTCTGGACGGCGGACTGTATTGCGAACAACTCACGCACATAAGTTGACTTGCTGCGCATGAAGGGGGAAAGTTTGCGACTCTGCGCCAAAATTCCTACGCCGCTGGCGTCAGTCTCCACAACAAAGGGAATGGCAAAATCAGGTAGTGCCAATACGGGGGCATGACTCAAAGCTTCTTTGAGGGAGGTGAAGGCGTGCTCGGCTTGTGCGCACCATGCGAACCCGTCCTTGGTGAGGAGGTTCGTGAGGGGGGCAACTATCGTCGCGTAGTGGCGGATGAAAGGACGATAATAGTCGGTCAACCCCAAGAAGCCGCGAACCTGCTTGGGTGTTGTTGGGATTGGCCAGCCTCGAACTGCTTCAAGCTTTGTAGGATCAGCGGAGACACCATGCGCTGAAACAATATGTCCAAGGAATTCGACAGTGGGCATAGCGAAGCTGCACTTCGAGTGTTTGACTGCCAGGTGGTGGTGGCGCAGAGTGGCAAATACTTGGTGGAGATGATCGAGATGAATGGCCAAATCCTTGCTATAAACAAGAATATCGTCAAAGAATATAACAACGAAACGACGAAGAAACGGTCGGAATACCTCATTCATTAACGCCTGAAAGGTGGATGGGGCGTTGGTGAGTCCGAAGGGCATTACCAGGAACTCGAAGTGGTCGTGGTGTGTCCGGAAGGCTGTTTTGTGAATGTCGGAAGGATCCATCCGAATCTAATGATATCCGGAGCGCAAATCTAATTTGGAGAAAATGACAGCGCCGTGCAATTCGTCTAATAACTCATCAACCGTTGGAATGGGGAATCGATCTCGAATAGTGGCGGCATTAAGCTCCCTGTAATCGACGCAGAAGCGCCAAGAGCCGTCCTTTTTTACCAATAGGACCGGTGAACTGAAAGCCGAGCGACTAGGGCGAATGATTCCGTCCCGGAGGAGTTCCGTGACTAGTCGTTCAATCTCATGTTTTTGGTAGTGTGGATAACGGTAAGGTCGGACATTGACCGCCTCGGTGCCAACCTTGAGGGGAATGCAGTGGTCTACATCTCTCGCTGGTGGAAGGCTGGTTGGCTGGGCAAATAGGTCGTCGTACTCCGCAAGAAGGGTTTGTACTGATAGCGGAATGTCAGCATCCACGTCCGCTGGAGGGTGGTCTGATGAAGAGGTGGGTGAGCACATGTAGCTTGCGCTTATGCCGTCAGCCGCCATGAGATTGAAAAGGCGTGAAGAGGAGACCGAGAGTGCGCGCAGAGAGAGGTCACCTTGCAGCCGCACCGGTTGGCCATGGTGCTGGAATTTCATTGTCATGTTGGCGTGGTCTGTTAGGACTGGCCCCAAAGTTTCTAGCCATTGGACGCCCAGAACAATATCAGTGCTCTGTAAGTCAAGAAGAAACTGGTCCATGGTAAATAAATGGGTCTGAAGTAGTACGGGCACATCGCGACATACGGCCGTGCATCATAGGGCATCACCATTGCCTACCAACACCTGAAAAGGAGTGATTGGCGACCGCGGCAGGGCAAGGAAGTTGGACATGCGGGTGGAGAGGAAGTTATGTGTGCTTCCTCCATCAACCGGCACTTGAACCGACTGACCTCGCACCGTTTTTGTCATGCGCATGGATTTGGCCGAGCGTTGGCCCAGGAGAGCATTGAGGTTGATTTCGGATTCAGGTGTAGCGGTTTCGATGGCCTCACTTTCGGTTGGTAGCGAAACGTCGTCCGGGTCGTCGAAACCCTCCAAATATAAAATGATCGGACGCCCCTTACAACGATGCCCGCGGACGAATTTTTCGTCACAGTTGAAGCATAGACCTTTGTCACGTCGTACTTGCATCTCTTCTGCGAACAGATGTTTAACGGGAAGCCGTGGAAGCGATGGTTGTGCGGTTACAGATGCGGAAGGGTGGGGTGATGCGAAAGGGCGGGGTGAAAACGACCGGTTGCGCAGCTCGCTGTACTGGGCCTCATACATGCGTGCTAATGCAAAGGCATCGTGCAAGTCCATTGGGCGGTGAGCTTGGGCGGCCATGTGCACCCGGAGCTGCAGGCCTGAAATAAACAAGCTATGTAAGTGTGCCAGCGTGAGTCCACGTACCTTGCTGGCAAGATTTTCGAAGGCGGCTTGGTTATCAAGGACAGAACCCCGTTTGAGATAACTTGGCAAAGAGGGCAGTTGCATCTTCGTATTCGGAGGGGCCAAAGCGACGACGAATAGCACGGTTAAATGCATCCCAATCCGGCAAAAGATTTTCAACCACCAATCCTTGATACCAAATGGCAGCGGGAGCATCGAGGTGCATTGCCGCTAGCAGTAGGCGATCCTCGGGGTGCGTATGATAATATTGAAAAAAGTGGCTTACGTTGAAAAGCCAAACAGATGGATCACCCGAAGAGAAATGCGGAAACATGAGACGTGGTGCCGGGCATGGGTGGGTTTTCAACATCTCACCGCTATCATCCGGGCAGAACCATCACCACTACTCATCTGTATGGGTGGGTTTCGGTGGGCCACTCCCGAGAATACCAGACATCATAGGATTGGATGAGGTGAGTAGTGGTGATGGTTCTGCCCGGATGATAGCGGTGAGATGTTGGTCACGTTTATCCAGGAGAGTCATGAGGCTCTCGGCAGTCAGTTGATTGGCTTGAGAGGTAATGAGATCTTGGCGCAATTGTTCAACAGCTGCAAAAGTATCATTGGCTAGTTGTTGTACCGCTTGCAATTGGGCCTCCTGTTCTTGAGAACGTGTTGCAGGCACGGTGGAGGTGTGTGAGTGTTAAGAGAACAGTTTGGTATAGTAGGAATCGAGGAGAGAGAAGAAGAAGGAAGAGAAGTAGGAGTAGAATTGTAAAAAGGAGAAAGAAGGAAGAGAGGAAGGAATAGAATGGTAATTGCTTATTTCTTTAATGTAACCTAATGGCTCTTTAAATAGCCGAGTACACATAAGGATATCAATTATAAATGAAAACTAATTGACGGCTATCCTAATAGATAGCTATCCTTATTAATGCTGATTACTATTCCCGTCATAAATGGAATGCGAATCTCCTTAGCCTTGTTTTGGCATGTTTTTGCGCCGTGAATATACTTGCAATCCTTGGGACGTAACAATAAAGCACCACATAACAAGCCGAATAACTTTCTCACAGTACTTTTTGTAGACAACCTTTAAACCTCCCCACTCCAAGAAATTGCACAGCTTAGGACCTCTATGAAGCACCAACTCACTGATTTCTCGGATGACCTTCTCAGATTACATTCCCATCCATAGAAAGATGTTAGTCTTAGTTATTATTAAAACCAGGTGCAGACAACCAATATCTCAACAGTGCATTAACAAACAAGAACTCGAACGGTTTCAATTTTCAGCAAACAATCAATTTACATGGCGTTCAAATCTTATCAGTCCACTGAGAGTTCCTGATGAGGTTGAAAGAAACAATGTCGCAGAATGAGGATAATACCTTAGTTCGTTCCTTCTGCGAATATGGCGAGTACCATTTTGTCAACCTGACCTTCCTTTGATGATTAATTAGAAGAACAAAGTGAATCTACAACATGCCATCAATCTAAGGAATTAAACCATGAACAGAACTTCTAGAAAGAGATCCAAATATGCGGCTTTATTTGTATGCAATGGTGGCGTTTGTTTTCATTTACACAGTGCCAATATAGTTTGATACAAAAATAAAATTCCAGCTCATGTCCTATCTTTTGTAAATATATCTACAGAGGAGCATATAAAATTAACAGACGATAAGATGATAACAGCAGAAGAAAGCCCCGCTTGCAATTTACTGCGCCCATTATTAATGAGATTTCTATCTTCAGTCAGATAAGTTCGTTCCAATGAACATTTGCTGCACCAAACAAAATCTCTAATGCACAGCTTTAAGAAGCTAAATGTTGCCTCAAGCATTCCGCCATGCATTTTTTTGCATTGTGGAAGTCATATTGTGCGAGAAATTCTCATTGAAAGCAGAACTCATTGTGCAAGTCACACACAAATATCCTCCCGTAAATAAAGAGCTCTAGTAGATTCGTTTTCCATATACCCCCAAGCCAGAAATTTGACAGGGCTTCAACAAAAAAGCCTAGAGGTCTTCCACAAAATGTCGAAACAATCATGAGTTAAGTGAAATGAATGCAGGGCAGCTCACAACAGGACTGGAGATAGATTCAAAGCAACTAATCGGCTCTTTAACAAAAAGGGCATTCGATTTCATGACGAAGGCCGTAGGCTTAATGGGCAATTCCGTTTTCAACAGAACTAACCCAAGGCAAGAGTCCGAAGAATCAAGAAACAGTAACATGTAACCATGATGTACCAAAACAGCACTGTCAAGCTTTCCAAATGAGAAACCCACGCATAAAAATCAAACCTTTCGACAAATGAATTTATTCCACAATGCAGTCTCCAACACTCAGAACATTAGGATCGATCAGCCAAAGAGTTCTTATGTTACTATGTATAAAAGACCTTTCGATGAGGGGTTTCTTTTTCTTTTTTTTAACTTTTCCTACTTTACCATGATTCAGGTCGGGGATCGAACTCGAGTCCTTCAAATTTGCAGGCGACTCTGCCCCCATCAACGATCGGCCATCGCTGTAGGAATCTGTCTGTACCTACACCAAGAGCTATACTGAGCGAGAGAGCTGTTTCTCCGTCGAGTTGGCAAAGCATCGCCGGTTCTCTCTTTCAACTTGCATTACCGCAATCTCCGGAGGCGTCTCGAAAAAACATGGCCATCTCTGTCTCTGTCTATATCTCTGTCTCTGTCTCTGTCTCTCTCTCTCTCTCTCTCTGAGTTGTGGTAAAGTTTTCAAATTGGAAAAAAAAAAAATCAAGACTAAGTAACGCATTATGCCCATCACCCGATTCGGTGATCTAAAGAAAAACCAATAATGCGATGGGGCAATGGGGTGATATGGCGATATGGCGTGCAAGCCCATCATGGTAAAAGGATTAAGAGAAAACATCCTCAATAATCACTAAGGAACAACTGAAGTTTATGAACATAGACCAGTAATAGAGAAACATCATTCCCAGAGCAAACTGTATTTCGTTGCGATATATCTCGCAGGGAAAAAAGCCCTCAGTATGTATACGTGAAGATATTATAGGCATGATGGAACGTGGCTGAACTATTGCAACAGATACAGCACACCAGTAGCCACAGCCAAAACTGAACTTAAATTGCTGAAAGTCACATACTGTAGTGTTACATAAAGAATACTTCAAATTCAATGAATAGGAAGCACGCCGACACAAAGGAAAGGATACAAAACACGGCAACAAGCATATCGTATCCGATTTGGTGGCTTGGAAGCATATTTGGAGGAAAGATTATCTGATGGCTATCATTTTGTGGCTTGGGAGATTATGTTGCTTATTGAACTTGCCTCTTCTTTTGCAGCCTCCACAAGAGAATCCCATAATCAGATAGCAAGGTGGTCTCATTTAGCAGAGATGACAAGAGCTAGTTGTTCAACATAGCGTGACAAAAACATGAATATGTGCATATCCAACTCATCAACTGTGTCTCTCATGAGAGAGAGAGAGAGCTGCGCAGATATCAGCTGTGCAACTGTTTTCTTGAATTTCACCAGCATTTTGCAAGTCATATTGTGCAAGAAATTCTCATGGAAAGCAGATAAAAGTCATTGTGTAAGTCACACACAAAGATCCTCCAGTAAATCATGAGCTCCACGTAGATTCATTTCCAGAACAATTATACTAAGAAACTAATACCCACAAGCCAGAAATTTGACAGGGCTTCAACAAAAAGCCTAAAGTTCTTCCACTGAATGCATCTACAAAATGTCGAAACAATCACGGGTTTTCTTAATTACCGGAAAATAAGCGAAATGAATACAGGGCAACTCCCAACAGGACTGGACATAGATTCAAAGCAACTAATCATCTCTGAACTAAAGGGCATTCATTTCATGTCGAAGGAAGCCATACACTAAACGGGCAGTTCCGTTTTGAACAGAACCAACCCACGAGAAGAGTCGGGAGAATGAAAAGAACAGTAATATACCACTACCGAAACAGCACTATAAATCATTTCAAATAAGAAACCCACACGTAAAAATCAGTCCTTTCGACAGAAGTCAAAACGAATTCCAACAATGCAGTCTCCAACACTCGAACATTAGGATCGATCAACCAAAGATCTGTTATGTTACTAAGTAAACATTATAAACAATAACCAGGGGTTCCTTTTTCCTTTTCCTACTTTACCATGATTCGGGTCGGAGATCGAACTTGAGTCCTTCAAATTTGCAGCCGACTCTGCACCATCGACGATCGGCAATCCCTGTGGGAATCTGTACCCTTTAGGAGGCAAATGTGAATCTGAGATTACTTTTTACGCCAAGAGCTATTCTAATTTCTCCGCCGAGTTGGCAAAGCATCGCCGGTTCTCTCTTCCAAATTGCATCACCACAATCTCCGGACGGTAGATCGGCGTCTCGAGAAATCGCAGAAGTCCCCCCTTACTCGATTTACTCCATAGCCATCTCTCTCCTTGAGATCTTTGGTATGACACTCATGTCGAAAGTTTTTGTGAATCATTAAATACCAACTTTTACAGAAAAATTACTTCAAGTGTCAATTTGGACTCTCTTTTTTTCGAATGTCAACTCCTATTTTTATTTTTATTTTGGTCGACAAACAACTCCTATTTGAAATTCTTCGATATTTACCTCTAATCATTTTATATGTTTTGTTCCAAATAGAAATTCTAAATCGAACATTCAGGAATTTTCTTAAATTCGAAACACTAATTCGATTTTCCCAAGATAACGCTGTTCTCCTTCAAAACTGTAAGTATCCCCAAGCACTAATTTTAGTGGGGACTTCAATTGCCATCTCTCTCCTCGCTCATCCCACCTCCTCGAAACTCCTTCACCATTGCCGCCTTCACTTCAAAAGCTTCTTCCTTTAGGCTCCTCATCGTTTCACTCATGCTTTTGCTTTCTGGGGTTCTACTCTGATGTGGCTTTGGAGCGTCCTTCAAGTGTCTCAGTCTCAACCTCTCAACAAGCATCGTGTGCTTCATGGGCTGAATCGCTGCGTCCGACTTCGTGGTTGCCGGTGTGGCGGCGGGGCGGCAGCGACAAAACAAATAGACCTGAGCTTGAGCCTCGCCAGCGACATTGTCGTCGCAAGTGGTGATAAGATTGCTCGACCCGTGCTCCCCATAATAAGCGCATGCCACGTGTTTAGGAAATCCATATGGAGTTGTATTTAATATAAAAATGACATGTCAGATTAAATATCTAATTATAAAAGTTATCTGATATTTTGGTCAGAATTTGACCCGGAGGCATTAAGTGATTTTTATTTTTTTTTCCAATTTGGCAGCTAAGTAATCCGGTGAAAATTTTTTGCACTAAAGTGAGCGTCGCACGAAATTTTTAATTCCAAAGCCATCATCAATACGCGGTTTAATCGGTTCAATCCCGTAAATCGACCGGTTTGATTTAACTTAAATAAATCTAACAGTTTGTCTAGGTTAATTGGAAAAAAATCAAGACCTAGTAACACATTATGCTCATCACACAATTCGGTGATTTTAAAAAAAAATTAAAAATAAACAATAGAATATAAATATCTTTTTAGAAAATATTATATATAATGGTCATTTGAAAAAGAAAAAAAATCCATTTGAAATCATTGGAAATCTACATATTTTCAAAAGAACGTGCTGAGATCCAATAATGCCTCGTTAGCAAATCTGGCCACGAGAAGGCTAAATTGTACCTAATGAAAATCGTCTAGTGTTTAACTGCACAAATTTCAACCTCTTAACACTTGATTGTTTATTGGCCTATACTTTGCAAATTGGCCACTAGCTCGCCCGAAAAAGCTAAGATGCACCCAATAAAAAGGTTTAGAATTTAATTATCCTAAACTTTTTTAAAACAAAATGACCAAAATAACTTTAGAATCAAATGTGCAGGAAAAGTAAAGATAAAGAATTTAATCTTCGTATTCGGCAACTGGACACGTGGCATGTGCTCCGCATCCCGACATGTTTGTCATCCTTTGTAATATGATTAATCTTTTGACACATTATCCCGATTGCCTTAGGATAGCGAACCGTCCATCATTATCAGCAATATTTTCTTTTCGAATCACTGCTTCGCCTTTTATTTGCAAATTTTCTACACGTCCCTCTTCCTTTCTTGCTCAGCCAAGAGGGGGTATTTATAGCCTCCGTTGGTCAAGTTTGAATTAAGATCCAGGGTTATCAGATAAGAGTTTCATCGAATTCGAATACCATCTCAAAAACTCGTTCCGTTTTGATCATTACCTCTTCCGCGGGTTAAACCGATTAAATCACATTTGAGATGGCGCGGATAGGATAAAATATCCTTCAAACGATCAGAGCCCCTCCTCTTTAGATAAAACATGGATTTGAGACGATTCGAAAGCGCAACGGTCCGTGGCCATATCGTGCTCAGACCATGTGACTTGCATGTGATGCATGACTTAAATAAAAATACGAATATGAACTATGCTAACCGTATTTTCCTTTAGAGGTCGGGGTCGATCCTAATTTTCTTTTATGCGGTGAATGGGAATATGGGATCAATAAAGAGAGAAACACCCTTCCCAGACAAACTGTATTTCGTTGCGATATCTCTTGCAGGGGGGGAAACAATGAAGACCCTTTGTATGCAGATGTGAAAATACTTATAGGCATGACTGGAATGTCACGGAACTATCAGCACAAAATACAGAACATCCGCAGCCATAACCGGAATTAAATTGCCGAAAGTCGCAAACCGGAGTGTTATTAAATACAGAATACTTGGTATTCAATGAATAGGGAACCAAAGAAAATGGTACAAAACACAGCCACAAAGCATATTGCATTCAATGAAAGTCGCAAACCGGAGTGGTATTCGACGGCTTTCATTTTAAGGGTCGGGAGATGCCGTAGCTTATTCCCCGTGTTTCATCGTTTCCATCATAAAAGAGATTATCCTATAATCAGACAGCAAGATGGTCTCGAATTAGCAAAGATGACAAGCAAAAGTTGTTCAGCACATAAGGCATCGAAAACCCAAATATGTGCATATCCAACTCATCAACCGTGTGTCGAGAGAGAGAGAGAGAGACCTGCAAATACATCCGATTTAGAACTGTTTCAATGCTGGATTCTTGAATTTCACCAGCGATCACAAGCTCATCCAAGAGATAGTAGGCCTGAAATGTTCACAGCAACGAGCATTTCTCAATGCTGTTTACCATCACAGACAACAACAAAATCTCTGCAACTGAACTAGTATAAGTATTAGACCAAAAAAAAAAAACTAGTATAAGTACCCAATGAAAGTAAAATATGAGGTCCAGCTCAGTAACCTGCAAGTAGCGAAAGAAATTGAGGTAAAATCAAGGACGTTTCATATGGGCAAATTAGTATCTACTGGATCAGAAAAGTACAGCTGTTCACTCACATTGTAAAAGTACCGGTCCAAAATCTTCACATAGAGATGAATTAGTTCAAGAGTTTCTAGTTCGTTATCTTCGGGATCAATGCACATGCAAAAAAACAGACCCGCATATCTGCACAACATGATTGCGATGATCTTGATCAAGAAGATGAAGCGCCACAGGAGGAGCCAATCAACTTTCTGACAGTGAGGGGAAAAAAAAGAACTTTCTCACAGTACTTTCTGTAGACAACCCTTAAGCCTCTCCACTCCAAGAATTTGCACAGCTTGGGACCTCTATGAATCATTAACTCACTGATTTCTTGGATGACCTTCTCAGATTACATTCCAATCCATAGAAAGACATTAGTCTTCATATTGTTAAAACCAGGTGCAGACAACCAATATCTTAACAGAGCATTAACAAACAAGAACTCGAACAGTTTCAATTTTCAGCAAACAATCAATTTACATGGCGCTCAAATCTTGTCAATCCAATGAGAGTTCCTGATGAGGTTGAAAGAAACCATGTCTCAGAATGAGGATAATACCTTAGTTCGTTCCTTCTGCGAATATGTCGAGTACCATTTTGTTAACCTGATCTTCCTTTGACAATTAATTGCAAGAACAAAGTGAATCTACAACATGCCATCAATATAAGGAATTAAACCTCGAACAGAACTTTTAGAAAGATGTCAAAATATGCGACTTTATGTCATATCTTTTGTAAACATATCAACAAGGAAGAGTATGTGAAATTAAACAGACTATAAGATGATAACCTCGGAAGAAAACCCTGCTTGCAATTAAGTGCGCCCGTTACTAATGAGAAATCTATCTTCAGTCAGATAAGTTCATTCCAATGAACATTCGTTGCACCAACAAAATCTCTAATGCACAGCAAAGGGGAGCTAAATGTAGCCTCGAGCATTCCACCATGCAATTTTTGCACTGTGCAAGTCATATTGTGCGAGAAATTCTCATGGAAAGCAGATAAAACTCATCGTGCAAGTCACACACAAACATCCTCCCATAAATAATGAGATCCACATAGATTCGTTTTCCGTAACCATTATACTAAAAATCTATACCCACAAACCAGAAATTTGACAGGGCTTCAACAAAAAACCTAGAGGGTTTCCACAGAATTCATCCACAAAATGTCGAAACAATCATGAGCTTTCTTAATTACCGGAAAACAAGCGAAATGAATACATTCATCGCGCAACAGGACTGCAGATTATTCAAAGCACCTAATCGTCTCTGAACAAGAACGGCATTCAATTTCACGTCGGAGGAAGCCATGAGCGAAATGGGCAATACCGTCAACAGAACAAGAAACAGTAATATGCAACTATGATGTACCGAAACAGCATTGTGAAGCCTTTCAAATAAGAAACCCACACATAAAAATCAGACCTTTCGACAAGAAGTCGAAATGAAATCATTCCACAATGCAGTCCCCAACCCTCGAACATTAGGATCGATCGACCAAAGGGCCGTTATGTTACTATGTCTAAACATGATAAATGACAACGAGGGTTTTCTTTGTTTCATCTTTTCTTTCCCTACTTTACCATGATTCGGGTCGGAGATCGAGCTCTGAGTCCTTCAAATTTGCAGGCGAATGTGAATCTGCGATTACTTTTGCGCCAAGAGCTATTCTAATAGCGAGAGAGCTGTTTCTCCGCCGAGTTGGCAGAGCATCCCCGGTTTCTCTCTTCCAACTTGCATTACCGCAACCTCCGGAGGCGTTTCGAGAAATCATGGCCATCGCTCTCTTTGATGAGAGTTGTGGTAATGTTTTCAAAATACCGTTGCACGGTCCAAAGCAAGTCATCAATACGCGGTTTAAATCGGTTCGATCCCTTAGACCGACCGGTTTGATTTAACTTGAATGAATCTAACAGTTTTTTACTAATAAGTGGAAAAAAAATCAAGACCAAGTCCATCACCAGATTTGGTGATTTAAAAAAGAATCTTAAAAATAGAAAATAGAATATAGATTTCTGTTTTTTAAAATAAATATAATGTTTTCTCCATATTTGGTCATTTTAAAAAGAACCAATAAGCCATTTGAGATCATTTGGAATCTATATATTTTCAAAAGAACAAGTTGAGAGCCAATAAAATGTTACCAATAAAGAAGTTCTAGAATATAATTGCTCTGGACTTTAGAAAACAAAAGGAAAGATCACTAAAACTAAGGTTGACATTTGGCCGACTTGTTAAGAAGAAGTCTCATTGCTCATACGATTGAGACCCTAGAGATTGGATCAACAGAGTAAGAACTTGTTTAGTATAGTTGTGTCTGAACTGTAACCGTGTTGTGTTGTGATGTCCTGCGACGGACCTCCATGTCTACATGGACTATCTTAGAAAATCGTCGAAATAATTAGGAAGACATTGGTCATTTTGGAATGTTTAAGATTGAATTGGCTCAAATGCAAAGGTTTATGGCTGAATTGGCACACACACACAAAAAATCAAGACTGAATTGTCACAATTCCAATAGGTTTATGGTTTTTTTGATAATTCTCCCTTTCTCCTGCTTTGCATCTTGTCGCAAGGCCAAACACATGTCCTGTAAATATTTAGTGATTCACTTGTTTCGGTGTAATTTTTGCGATATTTCTGAACATAATAATAGCACAAATTTTATGGAAGTATTTATCATATAAATGAGTTGAAAGAGGAGGGGCCGAATTGTTTCATGCATCTAGAAAATCATTGCATAACGTCTTCATCTCATTCACTTTGGCTGGTGTTGCTTCAAATTGTTTGACCTTGTCATCGCCGGTGCGAGTTGCTGCTACCGAGCCACGTATTGATATCGTAATCCTTGTCGAAAATTGTGTCGGAATATCGAGGAATCATGCGGGTAAATGCTATGGTATGGTGGAATTTTTATAATGTCTTCCTAATTAAATAGTTCATCTCAATTCAGATTATATTTTAGGGTGTGTTTGTCATGGGAAAAACTTCACAGTAAAGGAAAATAGGGAAAATTGTCCAAAAAGTCCTAAACGTATTGTATTTTTGCTAATTCAGTAAACCTTTTAATTTTGCCAATTGAGTCCTAAACGTTTTCATGTTTGCTAATTAAGTCTATCAGGCTAATTTTGGATGGAAATCAAATATGGACGCCGGCCGTCCTACGTGGCATAGCCGACCTGACTTGGACAACTTTTAATTATATTTTGATATTTTTTCATTTTTCCTTTTCTTTGTTTAAATTTAGATTAAAAAACCAAAAAAGAAAAGCTAAAACTTCATTTCAATAAAACAAAACTGAAAAAAAAAAAAAAAAAAAGAACAATAGCTCGATGGTGGGGCTGCCGAGCGAGGGCGCCCAAATCTAGGCGCTGTCGGCCCTCCCATGGGGCATACTATCATCTTCCGCCCTGGGTGATGCCCCGTCAGCCCTAGGTGAGGGTTGGCAACCCTCACTAGGCCCGAGCCAGGGCGCCTAGATTGGGCGACGCCAGCGCTCGCCCTGGCCTAGTGAGGGTAGCCGGCCCTCGCCTGGGGCCAGCGGTAGTAGCAACCCACGAGCCTGCCATTCCTCATTTTTTTTTCTCAATTTCATTTTTATTTTTAAATAAAAGTTTAGCTTTTCTTTTTTTATTTTTTTAATCAAATTTAAAAACAAATAAAACAAATATATAAAGAAATATTAGAATTTTACTAACAATTGTCCATGTCAACGCCGGCTGTGCCACGTAGGACAGCAGGCATCTACATTAGCGATTTTCCGTCAAAATTAGCCGGATTGACTTAATTGGCAAAAGGTTAAAAGGTTTAGGGCTCAATTGGTCAAATTAAAAGGTTTATGACTAAATTGGCAAAAGTGCCATAGGTTTAGAACTTTTTGGAGACCTTGTTAGGGTTGGCCACACAAACACAACGAAGTAAAGAGTAAAAATAAGAAAGAGAAATCGAGACACAAGATTTATCTTAGTTCACCCTTAAACTAGAGCTACTCCAGCAGAGGTTTCCATTATAATTAGCACATCCTATATCTCTATTACAACTCTCAATTACAAGAGAAAGTGATCACGAGCCACACCCACATGCCTTTCTATCGATGGGGAGTATGAACCACACCCAACACAATTTTTCCAAGGAAAATACTTTTCGAGAAGTCATTTTTTAGGAAAATACTTTCTCACTTTCATAACTTTAAGCATGCATATTTTCTTTTACCATAAATGGTTATCAAGTTGATCGATCATTTTTAGCAAATTAAACGCGTGAAAGTCTGGATACAATAATTCGTAAGAAAATTCTTTCACTCAAACAAATACACCAATTAGTGCATGAAAATTCCCAAATGCTTTTTGATGATTTAGGTTCTCTTGAACCCTTTTTATTGATCTATTTGCATGGTGAATTGAAAAGGTGTCTTTTGACATGCTTGTTACATTAAAATTTTCATGATCGAACAAAATGTTTCATGCTTGTACCAAACACATCGAATTGAATTTTCACTTTGTTTGAGAACGGAATGCTTCATATGATTTATGTGTTTGCAACATGCCTATATGGGTCACCTAGAAGACATAAACACCAAGGGACTAGCTAGTCCGTGACATGCGTTAGTGAAAACCAATCTCTCAAATTTTACACCTATACCGGATTGATGAGGTATTAATGTGTAATGATTTATGGTTTTTTTTTTTGTAATTATGTATCTACATGTATCATGGCTGTAATTACTCATTGTTATAAACGCATATCGTGCAACCCTAGTTAGGGTTATATCACCATAAATACTTCGTCTTTGTTCTCTCTACGACTCTAAAGATCATTCGATTTGTCTCAGCCACCTAGGGCGTTGTGAAATCTATCAAGCTCTAAAGTTGCTCTCAAATAGTAATCACATTTATTGTAGGTACTCTTTAGTAGTGTAGGGGGTTAAAACGGTTGGAAATAGACTAGTTCCTAAAGGTATATGCGGTCACGAGCCATTTGGATCTTTTAAACTACTATTTATTTTGCAAAGTTGGCTAAGGCGTCAAGGGATTTCCTACTCAGGAACTGAATGTCATATGTTCAAATCCCACTAACTGTATGCACACTACTTTGGATGTGGGCTGCCTCCACAGGCCAAGCTCAATCGATTCATAGAACTTGCAAGGCATTTCGTGAACCTCTAGATAGCCAAACCTCTGCTCGTGGCCCTATATTGGGGTAATCACATTGTACGTGCTTCTTCCATGACTTAGTTCCATAATTGTGAATGAATTTGATTATGATGTGCGAAGTAACGTATCACCGAATATCTTTCTCGCTTAAAAAGGATCGGATACAAATATCATTGATGCAAATGAACTTTCAAAACATTCAATGAAGTGTAAACGAATAGATTTCGAGTCTTTGAAATACTCACTAAAATCATGAAACATAAAGGCAGATTGAAAACCTCAATCGATGACCCATTATATAAGTATATATACACAATTTGCAAACTTATGAATCGTAAGAATCTCATGATACTCACTTCGACAATTCTCATGGATTTGTCCATGGGTCTATTAAACAACTCCACGAAAACCCTAACAAGTAATTTAAACATCCCATGTGATTGAAGCCTTGGAAATCAAAGTGTTTCAATTTTATTAACCAATCTTACCTCGGCACATGTGATAAAAAGATTTTAAAAGCTATTTTTTCTTTTCACGTGTTGAAAATCGTATGTTCTCTTCTTTTTTTTTTTGGTAAGGAAAAATCGTATGATCTCTTTTGGTTTACAGATCTCACTACACACAAAATAAGATTTAAGCATGTAACCGCTGGAAATTACTGTCCAGCTCGTAGTTTCGATCAATAAGCCACTTTTGTTATGCATGAAAAATATTTTCCTAAAATCGATCGCTTGTATTGCTTGAAAAAATTAGTCAATGTCTAATATTTTCGTAGACGACGAAGATATTTTTCGTTCATTAATTTTGTTAAGCGATACAAGCTATCGGTTTTAAGAAAATAATCTTGAAACAATTCATTTTTCGCACAACAAATAAAACCTATGAAGATGATATATCTTCCATGAGTATTTAGCATTTATCCATTTTAAGGTGATGATCTATGGAAGGTCAATGAAGCAAAAGTCTGGCTCGGGTCTTAATCAATGTGGCCCATGATTTGAAGATCGTTGACCCACGTCTTTTCCCTGCTATTTAAAGTTTGAATTCATTTTCTCGAAGCCTAAACTTTCCATAAGAAACAAGGTAAAAACAATCATGATTTGACCTCGGAAAAATAAGATAACACTCGATAATCACTTTTCTGAATGAATCCACGTTACGTGAGGGGTCCAAATTGCCATTTGCAGTCCTGTTGAACTCGAAGCACTAGAGAAGATTTGCCTTGCTCTTGCATAATTTTCATTGACAGAAACTCAAGAGTATTTTAATGATTCCTTGGCATAGCACCCTTCGTTGATCAGTTGTCTGGTTTCTTCTGTTTTTCGCTTGGGCAGAGCTTATGCTGCTGGGGTTCATAAATCTAATATATCGATCGTATCGGTCCCCAGGATTGTGCTGCTTATTGAATGTGTCTCTTTTCTAGCAGCCCACTCAAGTTGATCCTATACTTAGACAGCAGCAAGGTGGTCTTAAATTAGCAGAGATGACAAACAAGTTGTTCAGCACAGAACACAAATATGTGCATAGCCAACTCATCAACTGTGTGTCGTGAGAGAGAGAGAGAGAGAGAGAGAGAGAGAGAGAGAGAGAGAGACCTGCGCATGCAGCAGCCCTGCAACTGTTTTAATGCTGGTTTCTTGAATTTGACCGGCGATCACAAGCTCGTCCAAGACTTGGTAGGCCTGAAATGTTCACAGCAACGAGCATTTCTCAATGTTGTTTACCATCACAGACAACTACAAAATCTCTTCAACTGGAAAAGGATAAGTACCCAATGGAAGTAAAATATGAGCGTCCACTCACAAGCCTGCAAGTAGTGACAGAAATTAAGGTGAGAGCAAGGACATTTCATATGGACAAATTAGTATCTACGGGATTAAAAAAGTAGAGCTGTTCACTCACTATGCCACAGTGGCGGTCCAAATTCCTCACGTAGTGATCGATTAATTCGAGCTCTTCGAGTTCATTATCGTCGGTATCAATGCACATGCAATACACGAGATTCCCATAGCTGCACAACATGATTGCAACAAACTTGATCAAAGATCACAAAGTGCCACAGAATGAGCCAAATTAACTTTCTCATGGTACCTTTTGTAGACAACGGTTAAACCTCCCCACTCCAAGAAACTGCACAGCTCAGGACCTCTGCAAAGCACTAGCCCACTGATTTCTCGGATGACCTTCTCAGATTACATTCCCATTCACAGAAAGACAGTCTTCATACTGTTAAAACCAGGAGCAGGTGAACGATATCTCGACAGAGCATTAACAAACAAGAACTCGAACAGTTTCAGCTTTCAGCAAACAATCAATTTACTATGGCGCTCAAATCTTATCAATCCAATGAGAGTTTCCTAATGAGGTTGAAAGAAACCATGTCTCAGAATGAGGATAATACCTTAGTTCGTTCCTTCTGCGAATACGGCGAGTACCATTTTGACAACCTGAGCTTCCTTTGACGATTAATTATAAGAACAAAGTGAATCTACAACATGCCACCAATACAAGGAATCAAACCTCAAAACAGAACTTAAAGAAATAGATCTAAACATGCGGCTTTATTTGTATGCAATGGTGGCCTTTGTTTTCATTTATGCAGTGCCAATTTGATACAAGCACAAAATTCCAGCTTATGTCCTATCTTTTGTAAATATATCTACAAAGAAGAGCATATGAAATTAACAGAAGATAAGATGATAACAGCAGAAGAAAGACCTGCTCGCACTTTAGTGCGCCCGTTGTTAATGAGAAATCTATCTTCAGTCAGATAAGTTCATTCCAATGAAGATTTGTTGCACCATCAAAATCTATAATGCACAGCTTTAAGAAGCTAAATGTTGCCTCAAGCATTCCGCGATGCAGTTTTTGCATTGTGCAAGTCATATTTTGCTAAATTCTCATGGAAAGCAGATAAAACTCATTGTGCAAGTCACACACAAATATCCTCCCGGAGCTCCACGTAGATTCGTTTTCCGTAAAAATTATGCTAAGAAACTATACCCAGAAGCCAGAAATTTGACAGGGCTTCAACAAAAAGCCTAGAGGTCTTCCCCTGAATGCATCCACAAAATATTGAAACAATCATGAGTTTTCTTCATTACCGGAGAATATGCGAAATGAATACATGGCACCTCAAAACAGGACTGGAGATAGATTCAAAGCGACTAATCCGCTCTGAATGAAAAGGCATTCAATTTCACATCGAAGGAAGCCATATGCTAAATGGGCAATTCCGTGTTCAACAGAACTAACCCAAGAGAAGAGTCGGAAGAATCAAGAAACAGAAACATGCAACTATGATGTACCAAACAGCAGTGCAAAGCATTCCGTATAAGAAACCCACAAATAAAAATCGGACCTTTCGACAAGAAGTCGAGACAAATTCCACAATGCAGTCTCCAACATTCGAACATTAGGATCGATCAACCAAAGACCTGTCATGTTACTATGTGAACATGATAAATGACAACGAGGGGTTTCTTTTTTTTCTTCTTTTCTTTTCTTTTTTTATCCCTACTTTACCATGATTGGGGTCGGAGATCGAGCTCGAGTCCTTCAAATCTGCAGGCGACTCTGCACCATCAACGATCAGCAATCGCTGTGGGAATCTGTACCCTTCGGAGGCAAATGTGAATCTGAGATAACTGCTGCGCCAAGGGCTATTCTAAGCGAGAGAGCTGTTTCTCCGCCGAGTTGGCATAGCATCACCTCTTTGAGAGTTGCGGTAATGTTTTCAAGAATTCAAAATACCGTTACACAGACCAAAGCCGTCATCTATGTAGCACGGACACGCCTCCCAGCGAAATTTTCGCGTGTCCGACACCGACACGTGTCGGACACGCGGTCAACGCGTGTCCAAGCTCCGACACTCGGTCAACCGAACGGACACGCGAGTAGGTGAGTCAAAGAGAGAGAGAGAGAGTTACAGAGACACGAGAGGTAAGAAGAAAGTGGAAGTGAGTGTTAATGGGATGAAGCCGAAGGCGGCAAGCCGCAGCACCAGGATCGGCCAGTTGAACCGGCGGAGCTTCTGCACGGACACCGTCGACTGGTACAGCCGGTGGTGCTGGTGGTGGTGCGGCGGCGTGCGTGGCCCTGGCGTCGCCGTTGCGAGGGGAGTGGTGGTGCGGCGGAGGTGGAGATCGCATGTTGCTGTTGCCGATGATGTCGAGTCATGAGGGAGACAGAGAGAGAGATTAGTGGGAGTGGGTGTTATGGGGATGAGATAGAAAAGGGAGTTGGTTTAGACATGGCGAGACTTCCATGAGAGAGAAGGTTCTGGGAACGGAGAAAAGAGGAGAGAGAATGGGGGAAAAGAAAAATAGTTGAGGGATGTACTCATTCACGTACACACATCCACTCTCTCTCACACGTCCACTCACCGCCCACCTGTCACTCACCGGCACACGCCATTTCTCCGACACACATGCACAAGAGAGCAGATTTTGAGGGAGGTGAGAGTTGACTGAGTCAAGATAAGAAGAGGGAAAAGAAAGAGTTTTGAGCGGAGGAAAAAACGTTGAGCAGGGGGAGGGGGAGGGGGAGGTCAGAATTTTTGTTTCTGTACTTTATCATCGTATTATTATTATTATTAAAATTATAAAAATAATAATTTATTATGTATATATAAAAATAATAATTTAATATACAACGTGTCCTAACGTATCGAAATTTTCTATTTTATGAAAAATCACGTGTCGGCGTGTCGTGTTGTATCGTGTCATGTCGTGTCCCTTATCTCGTCTCGTGTCGGTGCTATATAGGCCTTCATCAATACGCGGTTTAATTGGTTCAATCCCTTAAACCGACCGATTTGATTTAACTTGAATAAATCTAACTGTTTGTCTGGTTTAATTGGAAAAACATCTAGACCAAGTAAACACGTTACGCCCATCACCCGATTCGGTGATTTAAAAAAAAATAAAAAATAAAAATAGAATATATTATTTTTTAAAATAAATATAATATTTTCTCCATATTTGGTCATTTGGAAAAAGAAAACAATAAGCCATTCGAAATCATTTGGAGTCTATATATTTGAAAAAGAACAAGCGGAGAGCCAATAATATTGGATCCAATGATTTAAGCCATGAAACGACTTCTTTTTAATGCAACTCCACACCAGCGCCATGTATGATTTAAAGATATTGCAAAGCAGCCAAGCGATTTTCGGGGGAAAATTATCAAAAAAACTTAAACCTTTTGCATTTGTGTCAATTCAGTCATTCTTGCCAATCTTGGCCGGAAAATGGTGACATGGAGTTGACGGCTGGCATGAGAAAGAAGAAGAAGAGAAAAAAGCATGGAATAAAAAGACAATAAAATAAAAAATAAAAAATACGTTTGAAAAAATATTAAATTATTATTAAAAATTGACCATGTCAGCGATTTTCGGCCAAAATTGGCCAGAAGGACTGAATTGGCACAAATGCAAAATGTTTAGGACTGAATTGGTACGAATATAAGAGGTTTAGGACTGAATTAGCCAAAAAAAGATTTAGGGCAAAATTGACATAATTATAATATATTTATGACTTTTTTGATAATTTTCCTCTAATTTCGGCATGCCACGTTAGCAAATTTGGCCATGAGTTCATCGAAAGAGCTCAAATGCACCCAATAAAAAAGGATTAAAATCTAATTGCCCAGGATTTTTGAAAACAAAAAGAAAAATAACTAAAGCTAAGTTTGACATTTGGCCAATTTGTTAGAACTTGTTTGGTATAGTCGTGGTTGAACTATACTATGTTGTGTTGTCCTACGACTGACCTCCATTTCAACAATTTTCGATCCTGAAGAGTCAGATAGACTATATTGAAAAATCGTCAAAATATTATGAATACGTTGACCAAATTGAAAAGTTTAAACTTTTTGGACAAGTTTCCTTCTTCCAGAATTGCAACGTCTCTTTTCACAACTGAAGTTGCCACGGGAAAGCTGTACTAAAGTTTATATTCTAAAACGAGAGCTTTGGTGCAGAATGAAACGATGGAACAAACTTAAACTAGTTCCGAATTGGTCCGGGCTGATTTTCAAAACATAGGAGTGTCATTGCCTTATATTCCCTTACTTATTAATGCCAAAGTAATTAATAGCAGCTAATCTTATGAAATGAATTGCTCCTCTTGTTTCTCAAGTTAAATTTCGTACATGGTGCAATTATTATTATGTTTTACCCCAAAAATTACGCCGAAAAAAGTGAATTACTAAATATAAGATCGTCGACCCACGTCTTTTTCCAACTATTTAAAGTTTGAATTCATTTTCTCGAAGACTAAATTTTCCATAAGGAAAAAAATAATAATAAGACAATCATGACTTGGCCTTTATCCAACTTGTTCATGATATATGTCACATGGGAGTTGTTCATACGTAGGTGAAAACCACGTTACTGAAAAAAATAAAATAATATTCGATAATCACTTTCCTAAATAGGATAAGTTTAGGGTCAATTTCATGCATAATCTCGGTCAAATAATAATTGCACCATGTACGAAATTTAACTTGAGAAACAAGAGGAGCAATTCATTTCGTAAGATTAGCTTATAGTCTTGAGTTAAAACTTTTATAAAAGTATATAATATATAAATGAATTCAAAGAGGAGGGTCGGAATTGTTTCATGCATCTAGAAAGTCGATTGCATAACATCTTCATCTCATTCACTTTGGCTGTTGCTGCTGGAAATTGTTTGACCTTGTCATCGCCGGTCCGAGTTGCTGCTACTGAGCCACGAATTGATCTCCTCATCCTTGTCGAAAATTGCGTCGGAATATCGAGGAACCATGTTTGCAAATGCTATGGTGGATTTTAGTAATGTCGTCCTAACTAAATGGTTCATCTTAATTTAGATAGTATTCTAGGGTGTGTTTGTTTTGGAGAAAAATTCATAATAAAGAAAAACATTTTTGGGGAAGTCATTTTTCAGGAAAATATTTTTCCAATTTCAAGTTAGAGAATTCATTTTCCCAACTTTAAGCATGCATGTTTTCTTTTAGCGTAAATGATTTTCCGTTGACTGATCATTTTCAGTAAATCAAACGCGTGAAAGTCTGGAACAAATAATTCGCGAAAAATTCTTTTACTCAAGCAAATGCACCATTTAGTGATTGAAAAATTCCCAGATGCGCTTTTGATGTTTTGATGATTTAGGTGCTCCCGAATCCTTTCTCAGATCTATTTGCACATCGAATTGAAAAAGTGCCTATTGATACGCTTGTTACTTTAGAATTTTCATGCTCGAACAATATGTTTCATGCTTGCAACAAACGCCTCAAATTAGATATTCACTTTATTCGAGGGCGGGTTGTTTCCTATGATTTATGTGTTCGTTACATGCCTATATCGGTCACCTAGATAACATATTCGCCCAGGGACTATTTTGTCCATCGCATTTGCTATTGAGATTCAATCTCTTTAGTTGTTGCACCTATTTCGAATTGAGGGGGTATTAATATGTAATGTATATGTATTATGGGGGTAATTATATTTCAATATGTATCATGGCTGTAATTGCTCATTGTGCAACCCTAGATACGGTTGAGTCGCCATAAACATTCTTATATCTATTCTCCCTGTGACTCTAAAGATCATCAGATATGTCTTAGCCACCTAGGGTGCCGTGAAATCTATTAAGCTCTAAAATTGCTCTCAGATAGCAATCGCGTATATTATATGTACTCTTTAGTACTGCAAGGGGGGGTTAAAACGTTTGGAAATAGACTAGTTCCTAAAGTATATGCGGTTACGAGCCAGTCGGATCATTTAAACTACTATTGATTTTGCAAAGTTGGCTATGGTGTCAAGGGATTTCCTACTCATGAACTGAAGGTTCTATGTTCGAATCCCACTAACTATATGCAGAAGGATATGGACTGCCTGCACGGGCTTGGCTCAACCGATTTACTAAATTTGGGAGTCATTTCGTGTGCCTCTAGATAATCGAACCTCAACTCGCGGCCTGTATATATTGATATAATCACATTGTACGTGCTTCCTCTATAAGTTAGTTCAATAATTGAGAATGAATTTGACTATGATGTGCGAAGTAACGTATCAATGAATATCTTTCTTACTTAAATGGAATGATACTAATATAATTGATGCGAATGCAATCTCAAAATTTTCAATGAAGTGTAAATCCATCTTAAACAACTCCACCTAAACCCTAAAAGCAATTTAAACATCCCCATGTGAGTGACACCTTGGAAATCAAAGTGTTCAAGTTAATTTACCAATCCCAACTTGGCACATGTGATAAAAAGATTTTAAAAGCTTTTTTCTTCTTTTCTTTTCACGTGTTGAAAATCATCTGATCTCTTCTTGAGATCTGATTTATGGCCACGCCAAACTATCTTGGGCAGTTCTACATCGAATTATTGCAGAGGAATGTATCGAAACCATTAAATTAAAAATGTGGTCAAGTAACCCCTGGACGAGGAACTACTCCTTTGATGGGTGTTCCGGGACTCGACAATTAATCAGAGTAATTTACTAACTATGCATGTAACAGCCGGACATCGCTCTCCAGTTTGTAGTTTCGATTAATATGCCCGGCTTGATTTGCCAAAAATGAATTATTTGGTTTCAAAAATATTTTCCTAAAGACGATCTCTTGTATCGCTTAAAATAGTTAGTCAATGAAAAAAGTTTTCATTATCGACTACAATTTATGTCAAAACATTTTTGTGGACGATGACTTTTTTTTTTTGTTCATTTAATCTATATTGGACACAAGGGATCATACTTTTAAAAAAAACTATTATAAATAATTGACTTCTCGCGAAACAAACGAAGCAATAAAAACGATATATCCTCCACATAAATTTATCATCTATCCATTTTAAGGTGACATCTATGGAAGGTCAGCAAAAGTCTTGACCGTGATTTGAAGATCGTCGACCCACGTCTTTTTCCAACTATTTAAAGTTTGAATTCATTTTCTCGAAGCCTAAATTTTCCATAAGACAATCATGACTTGGCCTTTATCCAACTTGTTCATGATATATGTCACATGGGAGTTGTTCATACGTGGGTGAAAACCACGTTACTGAAAAAAATAAAATAATATTCGATAATCACTTTTCTAAATAGGATAAGTTTAGGGTCAATTTCATGCATAATCTAGGTCAAATAATTCCTTTCTTTAGGTATTTTATTTTGGGTCTTCATTAAATCCGAAAATCATAAAAAAAAAAAATGTCATTCATGTCATGTCACCATCCATACTATGTCATCATGCGTTTGCCAAGTCAATTAGAATTGCATGTTTAGGTTAATTTAATTCATCATGTAGGTTGTATGTTAGAATTATTTAATTAAACTGTATGTCATTAGGATTCAATTTAATTTTAAGCATTCTTAAGTTAGGTTTGCATTTATTCATCTAATTGCATCTTAGAAAAATTTTATGCATAGCTTATAGCTTATAGCTTATTTTTCATTGAAAAGCGAAAACCAAAAAGTGAGAAGATTGTAGGGCGCATGTTCCCTGTTATTTATCTTGAGTTCTGAATGTTTAATTTAATTGATTGTGCACCCGCATGATAACCTATGTTAATGACTTAGGTTAAAATCAATTAAAACTGCTTGATCAAATGTTTTCATGAAATGAAATGGTACCGAAAGGGCATTAATAGAAATATTAGCGTAATCAAGTCCATGGACTCATCATCTCTGATTCGTAGAAATAAAGTATTTCTCTCGATAATTTATTTAGGTGTCTAATCAACCTACCATGAATCGATTAGTGGCGACTCCGAGTTAAATCATTTGCATGTTAAATATTGAACCTAAGTTGTGATTTGGTAGAGTTTGGGAGAACTCGAACTAGGTTAGTTAGTTTAATTAATTTAGTAATCAATTAACTTAATTTTAAGTCACGACAATTATAAGGGCGATTGAAAGCTTCAATTGATACATATTTTGTAAACTTATGAGTTGTGAGGATCTAATAATGCTCACTTCCTCAATTCTCTTGGATTTGTCCATGGGTGACGGGTCTATTAAACAACTCCACTAAAACCCTAAAAGCAATTTAAACATCCCATGTGAGTGACACCTTGGAAATCAAAGTGTTCAAGTTTAATTTACTCTCAACTTGGCACATGTGATAAAAATCTATTTTTTCTTTTCTTTTCACGTGTTGAAAATCGTCTGATCTCTTCTGGCATACAGATCTCCAAAATAGGATTTATGGCCACGCCAAACTGTCGGGGGCAGTTCTACGTCTGGACTAGGAACGAATTATTGCAAAGGATGTTTTGAAACCATTAAATTCAAAATGTGGTAAAGTAACCCCTAGACGGGGAACTACTCCTTTGATGGGTGTTCCGGGACTCGATAATTAACCAGAGTAATTTACTAATTATGCATGTAACAGCCGGACATCGCTCTCCAATTTGTAGTTTCGATTTATATGCCATGTTTGTTTTGCAAAAAATGAATGATTTGATTTTAAAAATGTTTTCCCAAAAACCATCGATTACAATTCTTAGAATAATTAGTCAATGGAAAATGTTTTCATTATCGACAATGATTTATATCAAAATATTTTCGTGGACAGTGAATTTTTTTTTTTGTTCAATTTAATTTATAAGCGACACAAGCTAGCATGCATCAACATCAACATCAACATCATCTTTATTCTAAACTAGTTAGGGTCGGCGGTCGATGAACCCAAAATATATATATATATATATATATATATATATATATATATATATATATATATATATATATATATATATATAAGGTACTAAAAAGAACAGTTTGGAACATAGGAGATTTGCTTCTCTACAATTCTAATAGCTTTCATCCACTCCGTCCTAAGACAAACCGTACGCCAATCCAATTCCCACTTCATTAAATCTTGTTTGACTAATTTCCCCCAAGTAAGTTTCGGCCGACACAAGCTATCATACTTTAAAAAAAAAATCTAAATAAATAATTTCTCGCCAAACAAATGAAGCAATAGAAACGATATATCCTCCAAATAAATTTACCATCTATCCATTTTAAGGTGACATCCATGGGAGGTCAATAAGTGTTGCCCATGATTTGAAGATCGTCGACCCACGTCTTTTTCCAACTATTTAAAGTTGGGATTCATCTTCTCGAAGCCTAAATTCTCCATAAGAAGGAAGAAGAAGACAATCATGACTTGGCCTTTATCCAACTTGTTCATGATATATGCCACATGGGAATTGTTCATACGTAGATGAGAAAACCACGTTACTGAATAAAATATATTCGATAATCACTTTTCTTGTATGAATCCACAAACGTAGGGTCCAAATTGCGTGGAAAAATGAAGTTTTAAATTAAAGTTATTGTTGCCAAAGAGGAAGGAGCGGAGAAAGAGACAGGTAAAGGACAAATGACCATACGAACAGCAGACATGAACATGATGGTCTTCAATGGCTGCTAAGGGAATATAAACAAATGAAAAAAAGAAATGGTCCTCCTCAATCCAGGTATCAAGGATCTAGGAATGTTTAAATGGAAGGCAAAAGCACACATTCTGCAGTCTTTTTTTTTTTTTTTTTTTTGCACTCTAGTCCTCGAATTTGTATATGTGTACAATTTAAGTACCTGAAGTTTTCCAATAAAGTCTCCCAATCTTTGTTTTCGGCAAATTAAAGACAATCAAATGATAGGAATGACTATCTTACCACCTAATTTCTGACCCCCCCCCCCAAAAAAAAAAAAATCTTTCCACCAAATTAGACAATTCCAATAGTTTTCGATTCAAAAGAGCGGTTGATCATCACCACCGTCATAATTCTGGCGAGTACCGATCGGCAATCGTCACACTGGGTTCCAATTTATTAGAATTGGAGATTGAGGGATTCAGCTAGAAAACTTATACAAACTTATATACTTGATTATACGAAATTGAGAAAATTCCAATTAAAGGCCTGAAATGCTTTCATTTTCTCAAATAAGAGCCTGAAGTGGAACTTTTTTCAAATAAGAACCTAAAGTGCCCTCATTGTTTCAAAGAAGGGACTAATCGAGGCTATTTTAATCTTTTATATTTTATATATTATATATATATTTTTCCCTTTTTTCTTTCCTTTTTCCTTTTTTTCCCCTTCATTTTCGCCGGTGGCTACCTGGGTGCCTTGCCTTGGCAGGGCGAGGCGACCCCTCGCGACCGCAAGCGAGGCTGCCCAGCCCACAACCACCGGTGAGGAGGAGGAGAAAAAAAAAAGGAAAAAAGAAAGAAAAAAAGGAAAAGAAAAGGAAAGGAAAAAGTCAAAAAATGTAAAAAGACGAAAATACCTTTGGTTAGGCCCATCTTTGAAATAATGAGGGCAGTTCAGACTCTTATTTGAGACAATGAGAATACTTCATGCCCTTATTTGAAGTTTTCATTGAAAAGGCAATACAAATTCAAGGACCAAATTTGCACTTTTGTTTTGTTTTTAATAAATATGGACACCGTGGCACATTATTTTTAAAAATATGAGTAATTTGGATAAACTTGGGAATGACATTATTTAACAACGAATTCATCATTGAATAAATAAAAATATTAATCTTTTTCCCCCAACCGTGTTGATTTTTTTTACGGTGTCGCTCTAATGCCTAAAAAAAGGGAGGAATCATTCAAGAGCTTCTCGTGACATTAATAAATATAATGTTATGAGAGATTCTAATAAATTCTCCATTGTAAATGGGCCCCATGCGTGTTGAAAGTCAAGCATCCTCCCCTGCCCATCCTTCCACGCTAACCAAAAAAAAAAAAAAAGGTTGAAAAGTCAAAGTCTTTGAATTTTCAACCCCGCTAATATATATATATCTATATATAATCACGTTCAATCAGTAGCACAACTGCTTCACATCTCCGTGGTCCGCCTCCTCCCATTCCGTCGACTCCCCCTCCTCGTTTCCCTTCGTTGGACTGGAGCGCCCTCTTCCTCTCGCCGGCGCGGGCTGATTCTCCGGCGAACGTGAACTACTACCGGCGAGGCGTCGATGGCGGAGGATTACCTGAAGGAGCGTACTCTGGAGGAGACCTCGACGTGGGCGGTCGCCTTCGTTTGTTTCGTGATACTCGCGCTCTCCATCTTGTTAGAACATGCCATTCAGCTCTTTGAGAAGGTGGGTGGGGGTGATCTTGATCGCGTTCTCCGTATTGCTTTCGCGTGGTGGGAAAGCTAAGAAAGAACAAAAAAAAAAAAAAAAAAAAAGTTCTTGAGGAGCTTGATCATCACTGACTGAATTGATGACTGACTTGATGAATGTCACTGATTGCTCTGTTCTTGCCATTTCCAGTTCTTGAAGAGAAAGAGGAAGGGAGCTCTTGTTGAAGCATTAGAGAAGGTTAAATCAGGTGATTTTTAACATTCGACTTGCTCTCCCCAATCTTCGTTAACAGAAGCGCAGAGTCTCTTAACGATTTCTTCGCGTAGCAACGCTTTGTTGATCAGTTCTCTGTTTTTTTCTGTTCTTTTCGCTTGGGCAGAGCTTATGCTGCTGGGGTTCATATCATTGCTTCTGACAGTGCTTCAATCTCCAATATCGAGCGTATGCGTCCCCAGGAAGATCGCCAATTCTTGGCTTCCTTGTTCCGGGGGGATGAAGGCCACGTCGAGCTCCGAAAAGTACGGCCGCAGACTCCTCGAGTTCTCGGAGTTCGATGGGGTCATCCGCCGGAGTCTGGCCACGAAAGGGTTCGATAAATGCACCGGAAAGGTAAACACTAAGCTTTGCAAATACCTCTGTCAAATCACTTCATCGTCTTTGCAAGTTTCGGTCATATAAACATGCCCTTTAGTTCAAGAAACTGCACTGTGCGCTCGGAAGGAAGTGTGCATCCCCTTCATTTCTATGTCTCTCTGGATTGTGGATCAATGTATTATTCACTTGTACTGAACATTTGTGCGCAGGGGAAGTATGCCTTTGTCACGGCGTACGGTATTCATCAGCTCCACATATTCATCTTTGTCTTGGCCATCTTCCATGTTCTGTACTGCCTCACAACCTTGGCTCTAGGCAGCATTAAGGTACAACAGAAAGTTACAAACTGAAGAACCTCTCTCTTTCTCTCTCTCTCTCCTTCTGAGTGGCTTGGTTTGGTTGTTGCTGTAGATGAGACGATGGAAAGGATGGGAAAAAGAGACAAAGACCCAAGAATACAAGTACTTTCATGGTAATCTCTAAACTCCAAACGCAATAGACCGCGACTTGATTTGATTAGCTTCCTCGATTAGTATTCGACGAGGCAGACACGCCTCGAGAATTATGGGTATTTGGTTACACTTTGCCTGATTAGTGAATCTGCGGGTGCTGTCGGTATCCATGAATTCTATACTAACAATACCCATCAACCATTACCATCTGGTGAATCCCCTTAAATAGTCACGTGGAAAAATTAGGTGTGCACATAGGTGAATTGTTTAAATTTGTACGTTTGAAGTTGCATCTAATGCTTCTCTTTCCACTGAAGTTGCGGTTTTTATACATGATCTGTTTGTCATGGGCGGGTGCTTTCAGTTTTAGTCGACCATGGATGATGTTGGATTGTTATCTTCTCCTTGTCCAATTATGGCTAAAGCCGGAGCCAAATCTCTGTTGCAGATCCAGAGAGGTTTAGATATACAAGAGATACATCATTCGGTCGAAGGCATTTGAGCATCTGGAGCCGATGGAGCATAACCGTCTGGATAGTAAGTACATTTTCCCAGATAACATACAACTCTTGTGTACTAGAGTCCAAACTGGTTTTGAATATCTGTCAGCAGATCATGTTTATTTCTCAAACCGGATCAAGAGAAATTGCTCATGAGCAACTCGGGATCGACACATTATTGACTAATTGTCTTGTGAGTCCAAAATCGAGTTCGGCTCGCACTTGATGCAAATGTGAAGATTCACAGCCCTTTTGTGTTAATTTACATGCTAGTGACAAACTTCAAACTTTTTATCACAATTTTAGCCTGTTTGTGTCTGAGAAATATAAATAAAGTTACTTTTTCTGTTGGAAGAAAAAAACCAATATCCTCCCAAGAGTTGAACTAAGTTTTCTTCCCCTTCTGTCAGGTGTGCTTTTTCAGACAGTTCTTTGGATCAGTCACAAAGGTTGATTATTTGACACTAAGACATGGATTTATCAAGGTAAACACACGCTTGTCGTCATGCGAAGTAGTTACATTCACATCACCGTGTGCGATCGTTGTTACGAGGAAGGTCAATTAAAGGCTTACTTGAATCGTAATCGCAGGCACATTTGCCACCCGGAAGTGAGACGACATTCGACTTCCAGCATTACATCCAGAGATCACTCGAGGACGACTTTAAAGTAGTCGTGGGAATAAGGTAGGAACTGCCTAATGTTAATGTGCAAGTTCATTTTGTCCGACTACATACATATGTCTCACAGTTGCTGATTTTTCGACATGCAGTCCGGTTATCTGGTTCTCTGCCGTGCTGTTCCTTCTGACCAATACGCACGGTAAGCTCGGATGATCATTGCCGCCTTCACTTGCAAAGAAAGGAAATAATCTTGATTAGTGTCTTGAAAAACTCTGCATTCTGATGCTCATGCCATTTCCTTCTCTCTTGTCCATTAAGCCCTCATTCAACATCATACAACTGGTATTTCAATCTCTTTGGCTGCTCTATGTTTCCTCTCGGTTACTGAGACGCTGCTTTCTTCTTCGTTCTATTCCGCAGGATGGCGTTCTTATATATGGTTGCCGTTTATTACTCTGTTTGTAAGCACCAAAGCTCGAAACAACCGATATTTACTTGTCCTCTCAAAACATCTCTTCTGAGGATGTTGATGATTGATAGATTAATCAAAGGGTGGATCTTGCAGATAGTACTCTTGGTGGGGACGAAGCTGCAAGTTATAATCACGAAAATGGGACTGCGGATTCAAGAGAGGGGAAATGTGGTCAAGGGCATTCCCGTGGTTCAACCCGGCGACGAGCTTTTCTGGTTCGGACGACCGCGTCTCCTCCTCTTCTTGATTCATTTCATTCTTTTTCAGGTACTAAAGAACTTCTTCTGTCAAATAACATCCTCGTTTCTGCATATTTTGCATCTCTATCTTAAAATTTTGTTCTTTGTCGACTTTTCTGGATTGCAGAATGCTTTTCAACTAGCCTTTTTTGTTTGGGCCACGGTAAGCATTTTTATCTGATGCACCGCTTTTTGAAAGTATGTGCATGTCAATTGCGAGTTCCGTTTGTCCTAATCATGGTTGCCGTCGCTGTTTTCAGTATTCATTCGGGTTCAAGAACTGCTTCCATGAACGCACTGGGGATATCGTCTTCAGAGTTTCAATGGGGTCAGTGTTACCTTCATTCAGATTTACTTACCATACATCACTCAAAAAGCATAGCAGTACATGGAGAAGGCGGCTTATTCATCGTCGATTCTTTTGAGCAAAATAGAAAAGAAGATTAACCTGAGAGTATAATCTGCAGATAGAGCATGAACAAGACATTGAATTCTCTGTGTTCATTAGCTAATATTGCTTGGAGCTAATGCCTCATTTGGTTTTTTTTCCCAATGTACAGGGTCTTTGTCCAGGTCCTGTGCAGCTATGTGACTTTGCCTCTCTATGCTTTGGTGACACAGGTGGGTGTGAATTCTTATGTTATTATCCGTTTTTCGCGATGGATTATCGGTGATTCTCCTTATGTCTTTCGAGAATTTGAATGACAATCACAAAGATCAATCCCATTCCATCATATTTCACATAAACATTTCCGGAAAATCGGTGTAGAGAATGTTTGGAATTCAGACCGGAAAGGAAATGAAATAGGAAACTTGCGATTCGCCGGCATAAAGAACTTTGTTTCCTTTCGGTTATTTTGCAGATGGGATCGACCATGAAGCCCACCATCTTCAATGATCACGTCGCGACGGCTATCAAGCACTGGCATACCACCGCGAAGAAACACACCAAAGCAAGCCGCCACGCCAACCACGACCCGTCGGCCGGGTCGGCGGCCTCCAGCCGGCCGATGACGCCGGCTCGTCTCCTGAACAACTACACCGTCAGAAGCGAGCAGAGCCTCCAAGAGGTCGAAAGCGAGCGCTGGCACGAGTTAGAGTTGACCAACGAGTCTGCTCACGACCACGAATTCGCCGACGGCTCGGAGGTTGCCAGGCATTCTGATGTCGTGGAGGAAGAGCAGCCTTACCTGGCAAACCAGCCTCCGGCGACGGCTCCGGACCACGACGACATCAGCGTAGTTGGTAAATAGATCCACCAACCACGAAGTGCTGTTTTTGCGGCGATCACGGAGCATTGGAGCTCGAAAGAGCTGGGGCCTGGGGGGGGAGTTGCAGAAGTACACGGTTTCTCGAGTTGTGATAATTCTTTCGCTTCTGAATTGGAAATCTTTATGAGAATTTCTTGTTCATCATCCCATGAACTTTCTTTATTCTCAAAAGGGTGTCCGGATATAATTTTACTTTTCGTCTGCGTCGTTTATACAACATCATCGACTCCTTGCAAGACCAGCTGGAGCATGAACGTATGATACATCTACCAAGAAATTTGGTGTAATAATAATTGGAGCTGTTGGAAAAATAATTAGCTGAAAAAAAAAAACAAAAAAAATGAGGATGGGAGAAAGCACACACATGTTTAATTATCAGATAATCCTGCTTTTAATATCCATATACTAATTTTGCTTTGTAAATCCAAAAATTTCCTTTATTAAGCTATGCACTTTCACGTCCATATTAAAAAATAGGGTTAATTACCATGGAAAACCCTAAACTGGTACACCTGTGACAAATTTACCCCAAACTATTTTCTTGACCACAAAAAACTCCAAATTGGTACACTTATGACAAATTTACCCTCCGTTAGTTTTCTTTAAATTTAACGTCAAATTACTTAGTTGGATGGCACGTGACAGTTCACGGGTATACCAGTTTAGGGTTTTTACCTTCTGTTTATCATAGATATATCAATTTGGGATTTTTTTTTGTGGTATTAACCCAATTTAACGAAGGGTAAATTTGTCACAGGTGTAATAGTTTGGGGTTTTTCATAGTAAAAAAAATTAGTTTATGGTAAATTTGTCACAGATGTACCAGTTTGAGGTTTTTGGTGGTCAAAAAAATAGTTTGGGGTAAATTTGTTACAGGCGTACCAGTTTGGAATTTTTGGTGGTCAAAAAAATAGTTTATGGTAAATTTGTCATAAGTGTACCAGTTTGGGGTTTTTCGCGGTATTAACCCAAAAAAATAAATAGAAAAAAGAATCTAAAAGAGCCCTAATTAATTGTAGCTCAATTATTTGTTGAATAATTAATAATAATAAAGATACATAAGATAAGATACGATAATTATTGACTGTATTATATTGGTGGTTGCGGTTTAAGCAACAATCGCACATCTTTCCTTTTCCTTTTCCTTATATTACTACGGCCTTCTTCTTCCTCACCGCCACCCACGCTCATCTCCGACGAACAGTTCGTGCATATAAATTGCGCGAGCAAAGCATATGATTTCTCAAAGAATTTTAGGTGGATAAAGGGTTTGCTCTGGGAATCTGATCTCCGAACGTCGCAATGGAAGTCCGGCAGAACCCGACGGCGGACAACTCGTCGGTGTCCGGTCCCCGGCAGGCGTCGAAACAGGCCAAGCCCTCGCCTGTTCCCGTCGATTCGACCTCCGTCACTCAGAGGTGGGAATTTGTTTTGTTTCTTGCGGTAGCTTTTTGTTGGGTTCTTGTCGTGGAGGAATTTTGGGGTTTGATTGATGATTTGTGTCGCTTCTTGTTTTGTTTTACAGGCTCCAAAAGGAACTGATGGCTCTGATGGTATGTGTAGTGTTCCTTGTTCATTTGGCTGTTTTCGGATTGTGTTTCGCTTGACAAATTTGTACCCAGTTCTGTCGCGTCTTCATCGACTTTTGCTGTTTGTGCCGGCCAAAGAGCGTGCTTTTTCTTCTTCTTGCTCTTTCCCTTTGCTTTGAATTTTCTGGACCGTGGTCATTGGAATTTCTGTCATTACTCGGTGGAGTTGTCATAGTTTCTCTGAAGTTCAATGCTAAGTACGTTGGAGGTGGGTAGCGAAGTTACAAGCGAACCGCATGGCCATGGGTTCGTGGTCATGGAACGGACTTGTGTGCGGATTAGAAGAGGTTCGGTTCTCCTGATGGCAAATGAGGAAGGAACTTACGTTTAGATCATAAGGAAGAACTACTTAGGCGTCCCTGAATGATCACATCGCCATCTTCCGTGACGGTGGCAATGCTCATCACTGATGTGTCAGGCACGTAGAGCTCAATCATGTTCGTGGCATAGATAGGTCTATTCGTTTAAAGTGGAAATTAGAGGTGTCGTGTGTGGATAGTCATCTTCAAACGTTTAAACAATTTTAGACTTCTTTAATCATATAGGTGAGCTTGTTATTTATGTTAACCCAATGCATTTATACACATTTAAACACCACTATGCACGTTTATGCATCTGACTTACATGTTTATGTACCAAAATCACTTCTTAATATTTCAGCTTTTAACTTGTCATAAAAATTGAACATATATGTCCGGGCTAGACGGGTATGTGTAACATCTTCTTTTGATACGACATAATTATTGTGCCATAAAAAGAAAATGCTTTAGGCAAGAGAAAATGCACATTGTATGTGAAGCTTCTCCTTGCATTTGCATCTTTTTCTGGAATCTCTACTGTCGCTCAGATACTGACCTAATTGGCAGTCTCCAATTCCTATGTTGTGAGAGTATCAAGTTACTACATTTACTTCTCCCATACGAAGGAGCATCGCGATTTAGCAGTCTTTTGAAAGATAGAACGAACGTACTAATACATTTGCCAATGTAAATTGTTAAGTAGGTCAAGATTGGTTAGGAGATTTTTGGGGGAAAATGATTAATGACTCTAAAATGCTTGCAATAACTTCAAGATTATTGTACTTTATACAGAAATTCATATGCTACATTGTAATAAGTCATCATTGTTTTTTCAGCCAGCATTGCCATCAGTGATTGGGTAAAATTTAAAGGTCATCAATATATATGATACTTTTTCAAGCTTCCAATGATAAAGTTTCTGATTTTTTTTTTTGCGCTCTTCTGTCTCTTGCCTCAACTCTTTATGCATTCAACTCTCCTTTTCTTTTATGTTTTTGTCTGGCCATTTCATCATAATACCAGAGAATGCTTTCCTGTGCAGATGAGTGGAGGAGATCTTGGAGTATCGGCATTTCCGGAAGGTGAAAGCATTTTCGCATGGATAGGAACGATTGAGGGTGCAAAAGGTACGGTGTATGAGGGTCTCTCTTACAAGCTTTCGTTGCGGTTCCCATTGGAATATCCATTCAAGCCACCGCAAGTCAAGTTTGAGACTCTGTGTTTCCATCCGAATGTCGATCAGTTTGGCAATATATGTCTTGACATCCTTCAGGTATCGTCCTTCTCAGCAAGTAATAAACCTTTTCAAAGACACTTGATGGCACGAAAGCTCTTTGTTCTGGGGAGTTGACACTAAATTTGCCCTTTTGTTTTACCTGGTGCTCGCAAAAATCATTCGGACATGTACTCTTATCGCTTTCTTATGGCCATTCCTGATGTTTTTCCTACGAGGATAGAATCAAGTCAGACATCAATAACTTGGTTTTGCCAGTTGAAACAATGTTTCTTGTATTCTGAGTTTTGGATGTCTGGATCGCTAGTTGGGATGGATTTTAGGTCATCGGAACCTCGTATGTCAGCAATTTGGTTGAAGCTGAATATTCAAAGTGGAATTTAAAGTAAAGACTCTTAAAGCAAACATCAGCTTATGATGTGTATTAAAGGACATGGCGTTTTGCAAACGGCCATAGTTTCCTCCATCCCTGCAGAAATTTCCTCTATTGAAGCCTTTAATTAATGGGTTCCAAATATGGTTGCTCACATGGAATTTAAGCCAAATAAATGTGAGAGATGTCCATGTTTCGAACCCAATAATCAGAAAATTAAGTTGGAGGAGGGATGGACGAAAATATAACCCTTCTCAAATTCGTTTTCCCTTCAGTTTTCAAATGCATAATTGGGTTGCATTTTTAACTTTTTTACTTGAATTTCCACTTTCCATCTTTGTTTCATGATAGTGTGATTGGTAATTCTATGTAAATGTATTTTAGATTGAAGCAGAAAAAGTGATGGGCCAAACTGAAGCTTCTATTGATTAGGAAAACTGAAAGTTTTGTCGTGAAATCCGTAGCCTGGGTGATTAATTCGATATTATTGGATTCAGAAAAATGAAATTTCAAACTCTTTACTAGATATTCCTATACTGTTTCTTTTATATTAACTTAATTTTTATGTAATTGATGACATCTCTCGTGAAATGTTGCAACAGGATAAGTGGTCATCAGCATATGACTGCAGAACCATTCTTTTGTCCATTCAAAGTCTGCTGGGAGGTCTGAATAACTATTTCTATCTATCTCCTGTATTTAGGTTGAGTTCCCTTCCTCTCTAATCTTGCGTTCTTGCAGAGCCCAATCTTGAGAGTCCTCTCAACAGCTGTGCTGCGGCTTTGTGGAACAATAAAGAAGGTTAGGATTTCATCTCTCTTGCAATGTTCTGATAATGCAACCCTAAATTTGATGCATTTGTCCTATTGCCTGTGCTTCTCTTAACAAGAGTAAATACCATGACTCTACCTTTGCACATGCTGGCAAGAAGCACAAAGTCACCATGTGGGTTTGTCTTTGATGAATGCGTTGATATGACTGGTAACATTCTGGTACAATTGGTTAAGACGTTTACTGTCACTGTGAATTCACAGATTACAGAAAGATGGTCCATAAACAAAATTTTGCTGGAGAGCTTTTCGAAGAGTGATCCGTCAGGCACTTGTACTTCTATAGTCCCATGGGATACATTGCATTGCCAAGTTCTCTCTAGAATTCGAGAAAAAGAGCTCGACACTGATCTAGATTTGTATAGTCTCTTTTTGACGATAATTGGAATATCGTCTCTGTAAGATTGATTTGTTAGGCATGACAGACCAAAAAAAGGGTGAAGACTTGGCACACATTGGTCTGTGCAAGATGAATTTTCAACTTCTGTCCAAAGAAAAACTGGGGACTTTGTACTGTCATTTGTGGTCTGTTTGGATTTGTATTTGTACTGCTTTTCCTGTAACATTTGTTTGCGGAAAATGTGAATGATCTTGATACCAATAAAAGGGATCGTCATCTCTCCTCTGTGGATGGTTTAGATGGCGGCGCCGTTCTTAATAAACCCACGACCCTTCTCAGTATAATCACCATCTTCACTTGGGCAGAGGGAATATATTTTGCAACTATTCTTAAAGATAACCCGTAGTTCTAGCTACGGAACGCATCAGCAGGAAGCAAGAAATTTGCACGAGTACCGGAGAGGACGTCAATTTCGCATTTTCAGACATTCCTGTTAACTTATCTATTAGACTATATCTCCATCGGAGGTCTAGCTGCATTCACGTTCTGTTGTATAAATTTGAAAGTTAGTCATTACATTTACAATTCAGAATCATTTCCACATTGGATCTTCACTACTTACGCCGACATATTATGGTAGGTTGTCGTCACAAAGTCTTTTAGAGATGACCAGATGGATAATCTCATCTTCACCAATTCCCAATGCAGCAAATACTATTCACTACAATACGGTTCCCTTTCAGTAACACTTAAAACCGGTTATGTCATTTGTCATTGGATTGAATTTGTTTTGAACTGGAATGACATGTATCAAATTGTCATGAGAATCGATTGCAGAAAGAGTGCAACTTTGTCAACCAAAACAAATGAATGCTAAGCAGCGATGGAAAGTAACTGTTCTCAGGAGTCGCGAACAATTTTCTTTCTATAGTCATCCGACGTATATTTGGCAACAGCAAAAGCAAAATAGTGCAAAGGAAATGCATCAAAGAGGACGAAATTCCTGTACTGAGTAACATAATCCACAAAAATAGGCACACAAAAGCCGCATCCAGAAATGCATACTTTCCGACTTCATCATGAAAGATACTTTCTGCTGTACTTGCTCCAAACTGGAAGTCGTCCCTCGCCATCAAACACTCTCCATGGCATCTGTCCCAGATTCTTGCGCAGTCCGTGCAGCTGCTAACCTCTCAGCTGCAAGTCTTTCTTCTAAAGCCCGGGCACCTCGTTCTCTGAAATAAGAGTCAATTGCAAATTATCCATAACTTGCATCCTGCTTACAACTATAACAATCCCCAGACCACAATTTTTATTGCAGCAGTAGTGCTCCCGTTGTCTGTCATTATTGATAAAACAAGCTGTAAATTTGTCTGTTCATGAATTTTCATGGAATTTTACATTGCACTAGTGCCTTCAGATTTCCCTTTGTACCTTTTTTTTTTTTGGTCGAAATTTCCCTTTGTACTTGAAAGGCCCAGAATTTGTAGACTGGCATTACCTTCACGAGGACTTCAATTTTTATCAAAACCAAATCAGGACTAAGTCCCTTGCTATTTCATGATGGAAAATTTGGATGAGAAGGATCAGGCTATTGATTCTGTTCTGTCTTGGAACCATTTCTCTTGTTTCCGTTTTTCCCTTCTCTAACTGAACTTGTGAGCATCAGTGAAAAGTACATGACATGTATCACTGTTTCTACATGGAAAATCCGATTTGCGAACTGACAAGTGACAATTCAAACCAGAATAATACCTCCTCCTAGATGCTTCGATCGGATCAGAACCAGGCAATGGGTTATCACCCAGCTCATAGTCCTGGGCCTCAGATGAAGTTTGACGTTTTCCACAACACAACCGAGCAAATATTGCTGCACAAGGATCAATTATGGGCCTGCAGGTCAAACAGAGAAGAGAAGCACTTGGCCTGAGATGTCAATTTGGGGAGGAGATGATTGAAGAAGCACTACTAAAGTGAATGAGAAGAACCCTAGAAAAAGTAGAACAGTTACATGCCTAAACAAACATATGAGGCATCAATCTTATCGGTCGGACATAAAGAAAGAAACAAGCACGAAATTACCTTAATAGTTCCGGGAAAAAGGAAGAAAAGGAAAAATCATCACTTGGATCACCCATGAACTTAGTTTCAGGCCTCCTTTGCAAGAACCTAAGGTAAATCCAGCTTGTGTATGTGCCAAATACTAACATTGGCAGATAAGCTGCAGGCTCTGGTATGAAGAAGCTTACGGCGACAGACAGTACCAAAATGATAGATGGCAACCACTGCATGGGGCCAGTAAGACAATCAGCGCATTAGAAACTAGTGAGAAAATCTACCCCAGAGATAGCTGAAACAAAGGTTGATGCCTTTACAACATACCTTTGCTTTAATCGTCAATAAAGGCAACTCATGGTCAGGTAAAATTTGCTTAATACCAACGAGGAACCCTGAAAGGACCCCATAGAAACCAGATAGTGGCATGTACCTAGACAAGTATTACGATAAAACCAAATGAGGAGGTTAATAATAAGAAGGTAAAATTCCCAAGGAGAAATAACACAAGAATTAAAATCCTAAAATTCGATATACAGCAGAATTAATACATGCATTGTGCTAATTCAAATAAAGCAGCGGCAACAATAAACATATGCTTAAGATATCCAATCCACCATTAAATTCCAGATGCACAATTGGGATTTATGAGGTCTCTTCTACACTAACATGTTTGCTTCTACCAGCAGAGTGAACGAAAACAACATAGAAGGGAAAAACATGTGGACCTACAGAAAGTTGAAAAACCTCTCAAAACATCAGCCAGAAGTGAATTTGCACTCATTTTATATAGGTAATATTGCACTTACAGATATTTTTCCTCCATTCTTATGTAATACAAGGCAATGGCAGTGACGAAAACACAGAGTGAAGTTAAAAAGTTGACAATGAAGATGAACTTCACGAATTCTTTAGCACCCCATATCGGCTCAAGCATCTTTCCCATGAATAGTAGACCGATAGTGCTGATAACAACCTGAAGCAGAGATAAGCTTACCAGAATCACGAAATGAGAAAGATAAAAACAAAAGAAGCAAGGCACTAGAGAAGATAAAAAGAACAACTAGTGCAGTCTATACCCCATATATTGTTTGCTCAATATATCCAGCTGTTATCAGATTCCAAGCAAAAGGAATTGTCCTACAAAGAAGAACAAATCACAAGAGAGACTCAGAACCGATACCAGAACGTGTACTGATAATCAGATGATAACAATAATTCATTAGGCCTACACCAAGAACCATAGGTGGTCAACACAGTCAATAATAAAAGTAAAAATTAATCCACGGTACGGTATTTTCATTTGTGGCACTGTTTAGATCTCATGCTGGATTTCTAACGTAGAAGACATTTCAAAACATATGCTGCTGAGATATGTGTCAGTCATCTGCTGTAATTAGGAATATTACACGGCAATAATTAGAACCAAGTAGATATGAGTGCACAAATCCTCCCCCACTGTGACAAATTATGAAGGAAAGTAAGTCCATTGTAAACCCGTTTTTTATGAGACACAAGGAAAAGATGTTATTGTAAAGGAGCAAGGATTTAGATGATTTTTCTACTACGAAATAGTACTTCAACCCTAAATTCGGCAATGCCGACCATATGCTGACAATAAGGTAGATGGTATTACTGCAAAAGTTACGCGACAACTGTTTAATTATTCTCTAGTCATTCAAATCATAACTACAGTTCTTAATTAGTAGATCATTTGGCATCACTTTCTGAATTTAACATTCTCTCAGCAAATCATATCGGCCCCAATTATACCTCAAGATCTCATCATACAATGTCCGTGCACATTAAGCAAAGAAGAGCTTAAAGCATGTTTGTTTGCATTTAAAGAAAAGCAAAAAGTGCTCTTTTGCTTTCCTACAAAAATTTAAAATATATTTCAAATTTCAGGACTAATGAAAAGATTAGATGTGACTCTTCGTGTCAACAGTTGAGTGCACCGAAAGTTTAAGAAGTTTCAAATTTAATAAAAAAAGTCAATGCGTCAGACACAAGATTTAGATTAACCAAAATAATAAAAGTAAAAGTCCATCGAGACAGGCCCTTCGTCGCCCCCATCTTCTCTAGTCATATTTTCATGTGAACTCTAGAAGCTCCAATGAAGAACTTCCGGACCAATCAAGTTAGGTTTTTCAGTAAATCTGTATGTTGCCGAAATATGATCACATCTACACTCATACATAGCTGCATATTTTCTATATCGGAATCCCAACTTAGGTCTTGTTAATGACATTTTCTCCGTTCCGGGGCCGAAATGTGCAACAACATAAAATACTTGCAATTTCTTCATGATGTCATATGCAACATGCTTAGTGGCAGCAAACTCAAACTTAAGCAGCAAGTAAGTTCAGGGCCTATAACTTGTCAATCGGCCATTGCCCTGAGGAGGGCACATCAGTTCAAGACAAATAGAGCTGCATGTATGTAAACTCAACCAAAGGACTTAAGTAGGGTAAAACTGAAACTAGTTACATTGCGGCAGTATTAAAGCTATAGGTAGGTTGAGCAGCTGCATAGCATACTCTTGGAGGTGACATGCCATCATATTCACTTTTTACGTTTCAAAAGTACTGGTTTGGAAATAATTCCACAGATGGGAAAATTAGTCAACAAATGGTTAAAGCTTGTTTAGAGGTTTAGGAGGAGTGTATGGCAAAAGGGCGCACAAGCCCTATCCTCCAGATCTTTTTTTTTTTTTTTTTATCTCTGTCTTGATACGAGGTTATTTTTACTCAAGTATAAATTTAAATGTTTTCCTGAAGTACAGTATAGTAAGCACGTGATTGCCTCTCATCTAATAGGAATTTAACTACTTTAATTTTCAGGGCGAGATAAAGAACTATCTGTTGAACGCAACAGGTTCTGGTAGACATCAAATCTTAGTATTAAAGCAAGAAAACTGCTCCCGTATATCCCTAGCCACCTGAGACCTCCACACTCTAGACATCTCGCAGAAGGGCAAATCAGCAGCTTTGAGTCCCACTTTCGAATCAGCTAGAAACTTTGGGTCACAGAAGCTCAATCTGTACTTGCTAGGGAACCCCCAGATCAACTAGTGCAAATATCAATCCTCAAGCATCCTACTATGACCTTCCATTCATGCCACCCATTCAAAAATCAAGCGAACACGGAACAAGCAATCACAACAAAAATCTGCCATTTGCAGCAAAGATTCATGCACCGGACCACCAAAATCCACCTCTCGGACTTCCACTCCCAGACATCGAGCAACTCACGCCACTAATGCCAACAAAAAAAAAGCCGGGCTAACGATACCTCGCGGGAATCAGAGCAAGATAATTGACAGCCGCCGGGAGGATCTGCACCACAATGTGGCCTCCCACGAGCACCACCGCTATGCCCTTGCAGAGCTTCGTGAACCCAGCGAGCGAGCTCGTTCCCTGCCACACATTCACATCGAATTCGCATCATCACGAATAACGCTAAAACCCTAAGGAGAAAATCAGACGACGCGGAAAACGACGGCTTCGCCGCGCCATGTGCGAATCGTTGAGTTTTTGGGGAATGCGAAGCGTACTCCGGAGAGAGAACTCATGGCGGTTCGAGATTGGATCGAGCCGATCGGTCGTCGCGGGCGGCGGAGAACTGATCCGAGTCTTGTTCGTCGTTGCTTGGGGTTGGGGGTTGAGTGAAATGAACTGCAGGGGCTTTCTGGCTCTCGAGAGCCCCTAGATCGGAGAAGAGAAGGCGCACGGGAAATGGAAATAAAAATAAAGATTAAGAAAATTGTTTTTGATTTATTAATCCCATACACGATAAATTGCTTAGGGCCTGTTTGGTAACGTTTCTCCGAAACAAAAAAGATCGGAAACATGTTTGGTAACGCAAATGATTCTGATTCTCCTCCCAGAAAAAGTTTTGGACCAAAAATAAGAAACAAAAAAAATTTTATTTCTCCAAAAAAAGAACACTTTTGATAATCACAAAAAAGAATAAAGTCTCCGTTCTTTAAAAAGATTAAGTCCACGTGAACTTCTGAACTTCAAAAAAAAAAATTAGATTTGAAAATTTATTAACTACTAATTTTTTTAAACACATTTTTTTAAAATTAAATTTAAAAATAAGCTTTAAAATTTAACAAAAAAATTTAAAAAAAAATTTTAAAAAGGGAGAAATTTAAAATATAAAAAATTCAAAAAATTTTAAAAAAATTTTAAACAAAATAAAATGGGGGGAAATTTAAAATATGTAATTTTTTTTTAAAAAGTTAAAAATTAAAAAACATTTTAAAAAGTTAAAAAAACATTTTAAAAAGATTTTAAAAAAAGATGAAATATTTTTTTTTTAAAAATAATTCTCGCCACTTGGTTGTTTCCGGGAATAAAAATTTTGTGCAGTTATCAAATGCGTTTCTGTTCAGGAACAGAAATTTTGTGTAGTTACCAAACACGTTCTAATTCTCTAAAAATCATCTAGGGAACAGAATCAGAAAATATGATTTTAATCAAAATCACTTTAGAGGAACAAAAACGTTTCCAAACAGCCCCTTAGTATTCACCCTTTTAGCGTTCATTTAGAGCAACCATTTCGCTTTTCATCCTTTTATTTTTAACCCCTTAAAAATCACCTGCTAACTGAAATAATAACCGTGAGTTTTAGGGCCACGAAAATGTGACACGTTCGGGATGGCCATAACCGAAATGAGAAACACACTATGTTATATAAGAAAAGGGATTCACACATACATGGTTTGGAATCCATCGAAATTGATGCGAAACATCACGGTTCGGAACAGGCCTTCCCCTCTATTCCAACTAGATTATCGCTAGCCGAAGAAACAACCACCAAGAGAATGAAACAGTTACGTTCTGATTTCTACAACAACAGAGCTAGAGAGTAGACTTGTGCCTTTTATAGAGTTTTCAGCACGGGCGTTCTCATCACGGGTCGGAACTAACTCGGGCCACACTAGCCAACCCATATTATAACTAATTAAGCATACATATCATACTTTAATAGACCAACCCAGATAATAATTTTAATTAATGTAGATCACATTAGGAAAATTCCAACACGAGTTACTATCCTAAAGTTCGAGGGGTTCTATGTAATTTGGTATAACTTTATAGTGGAAATTCAACTGTTTTCACCACGTTTCCATCTGAAATCTCACGAAATGTTCGAATCTAGACCCGCAATTCAATTCATGAATTCTACGTTTGCAAGTATGTCCAATCTGACTGACAGTCCATTAGGATTGAATTCACTATGCATAACAAGGGCTTTGCACCCTTGACTAGCTCCCTTGACGAGTGATTCGTGAAAAAGGGGGAAAATATGATTGTGATCTGTTGCGAAGATGCTTGTGATGGGAGGATAATTACTATGAAGGTGCACGAGATTTATCACTCAGCTACTCGAGGAAGGCCTAAAGTACATGGAGATAGGTGGGTTGATATTGTCTCCCAGATGAACAATCACGTTCCCAACAAGCATGCCCATTGCAAGGTAGGCTTCAATGTAGAATGGGACAGCCATAGAATGAACCGCGAGAGCTTTTGCGGAAATTAGCAAACACTAGAGGAGGGGAGGTGATAACGTTGCTGTTGGGGCTAATAATGCAACTTAGAAGGGGAGTGAATAGGTTGTTTTGAAAACTTTTAACGATTTTGCGGAAATTGGCAAACGCTATATAAAGATCCGGTCTGACAAATATTTCAAATAGCGTGAGCTGATTGTGTGCTAATATGTGTGAAAAGCAAGAGACACGGAAGCACACAACAATTTATAGTGGTTCAGCTTATTTTACAAAGCCTACGTCCACTCTCCAGACTAAAAATCACAAGTCGGGCTGGATTGAATAATCCCCGAATTTTTTTTTTTTTTTTTTGCTTCTTCTCTTCTTTTTCGTTTTCTAGAGGTCCGAGAAGGCCATGACCGCCCAACTCTTTGCCATTTGAGTATTTGGTATGGAATGTATTTGAAGCCGTATAATCTTCACCGATAAACTTTCTCAAGGAGACCAAGGAAGTATTGCCCCCATTGAACGATTTGAAAGTTGATTGTGAGAGCCTCAAAACGGTATCCCAGAATCTTCATAGTCAGAATCTAGAACACAGTAATTGAAAAAAGAAGAAGAAGGATTTACGCATCTTAATTGGATATCATTATTATTGATGTAGAATAGGGACGATCCTGAACTCAAGTTCTTAACCTCTATTGCTCTTTGTATCACTGAATTGCTCCTCACGAATTGCATTATGTAACTGTTCATTATGTGAGATTATTTGTGCATTATGGTTAGAGAAGAGGCTTGAGCACCATTTATAAAGTTTTCAGCCATAGACCCTCTCATTACAGTCAGAGCTCTACTCGCCCCACACCAGCCAGTCTCATATTAGACGTATTAAGAATTTTTATATCTTATCTTATTAGACTAATCCTGTAAAATGGTAAATTTCAATCTCACTTAATGTAGCGCACATTAGAAAAATTCTAACAGATTGATAATCGAATTGTGAGATTCAATCTTCTCATAGAATCGCCTGATCGCGCACCCTTGACCCCTGAGCCCTGTTCTCGCCCTATGAGGAGCAACTTTTCCCTCTCTTTCCCCGACCAAATTTAATTAAAACGAATGATTTCGTAATAATTACATAAATGTAATACAAATTGTAAATATCGACTAGATTGAGAAAAATTACTTAGATTTAACAGAATATATATATGAGAGGAATTCTCAAAATAAGTAGCTCAGCGATATTAACAATAACAGCATAAAGATAATAATTAATAATACAATGAAATAAAATGCGCAAGCCAAACCGTTTGAGTAGTCCCCATCTCCACCTTGCACCCCGAGCACGGAGGGAATTCCATCTCCATCCCTGCCTTGAGCCTCACGATGAGTAGGCGGGTCGCCCTACACGGATGTATTGCCCGCCCTACTCACCAGGATTTTGTGCAAATTGTAGAGAAAAAGGAAGGTCCGGATCCCCTGCCATAAAGGCAGGGGTGACATTGAGGGATCCGGGCCGTCCATTTCAAAATGGACGGCCCGGATTGAGCCACATCATCTTTTTAGGGAGGTGAGGATTTTTTGGCGGGAAATTTCAAAATTTAAAAAAAAATGATGTGGATCAATCCGGGCAGTCCATTTTTGATTTGGACGGCCCGGATCGATCATGTCACCTCTGACATTGACATTGCAATGTCAGGGGATCCATTTCCCTCGGATTTAGAATAGAGGGCAATGTTAATATTAGATATGTTAAGAGCAGAATTCGTAGTTGGAAAGTGTTACATTACATGTCTTTAGCTGAAATTGAAAATTTTAAAAACTCTAGAAACAGATCAATGGAAATCCGTTTTTCCTTTTTTTTTTTTTTTTCATTTTCCCCAAGCATTATGCAGCTTAAATCTCCACCATAGAAAAGCCAGACATAGATCCAGCAGAAAATCCCACGTAGACATCAAATCGGATCGACCAAAGACACGTGGCGCAATCCCATTGCATCTCCGTAGATAACGAGCCAATGGCAACCTAAATTCAGATTCGCTAATATCTCCTTGTTCCACTCCCTGTCGGCTACAACTAGCACAGACTTCTCTCTTCCACTTCATTCATTCATTCATTCACTCTCTTTCTCTCTCGCCACATTCTCAGAAGACTTCTCGATCATCTCCGTCCTCCGAGAATGGCGGCCAACTCGTTGATGAGCTGTGGCATCTCCACCACCTCCTTCCCATCCGTCCTCTCCTCTTCCAAGTCCAAGTTCGCCGCCGCGGTCCCGCTCCCGAGCGTCGCCGCCGCTAGTGCCACGTCCCGCTTCTCCATGTCGGCCGACTGGATGCCCGGCCAGCCCCGGCCACCCTACCTCGACGGCTCCGCACCCGGGTAATCAAAATCTTGATGCTAATGGCAACCCCTTGAAAGAGCAGGTTTGATTACGCCCTATCTTTAACGGATGTTTTTGGTGGATGCAGTGACTTCGGGTTCGACCCGCTTCGGCTCGGGGAAGTTCCGGAGAACCTGGAGAGGTTCAAGGAGTCCGAACTCATTCACTGCAGATGGGCTATGCTTGCTGTTGTAAGTACACTCTGAATTGCACTCTCTAGTAGCTCATATATGGACTTGGTATCATGGTACAAAATAGTAGTTCAGGGAGATGCAGCTTGGACATTGTTGATGACAGAATTTTGTTTTCGAGATTCACGAATTACTGCAGAATCATTTGATTGGCTCATGAAGACGATCCGTTTCTGTCTTCAATCTTCTCTTAAGATCTCTCAGAGTCTACTATTTAATTGGCTAATTGCTCTTTCGCATCGACGGGATCATCGCAGCCCGGGATCTTGGTGCCGGAAGCCTTGGGGTTAGGAAACTGGGTGCAAGCGCAGGAGTGGGCGGCGCAGCCCGGCGGCCAGGCCACCTACTTGGGCAACCCGGTCCCGTGGGGGACTTTGCCCATCATCCTCGCCATCGAGTTTCTCGCCATCGCCTTTGTCGAGCACCAGCGCAGCATGGAGAAGGACCCGGAGAAGAGGAAGTACCCTGGCGGCGCCTTCGACCCCCTCGGCTACTCCAAGGACCCCGTCAAGTTCGAGGAGTTCAAAGTGAAGGAGATCAAGAATGGTAATACTGACACTTAAATTATGACGTTTCTCCAATCAAAGTAAGAAAAGTTTTGCCTAACTTGTGTCTATTGTGTGATGGAAAAAAGGTCGTCTGGCGTTGGTGGCGTTCGTCGGATTCTGCGTCCAGCAATCGGCTTACCCCGGCACCGGACCGCTGGAGAACTTGGCGACGCACCTTGCGGATCCGTGGCACAACACCATCGGGGACATCATCATTCCCAGATCGATTTCGCCTTGAAACAACATCAAGAAAGATAGAAGAAAAGGTCTATATTAGTTGGACACCATCCTGTAAAATCCCTTGGTAATCATCTGTAACGAAACCGTGATCTTATGCTGCGAGTCTCTTATAAATCATGCTAATTGTCTGAAAGTGCCCAGGTTCTAAGCTTCGTTCTGCATAACCCTATCATGAAATGTGAGGTTACGCTTAGTGAACTCCAGAAAGATGAATCCATGAATTGAAATCTTCCTCGCTTGAATAAGGAAATCGATTGTATCGCTTGAAATGATTAGCCAAAGAAAAAATGATTTTTTTAGTGATAATAATTTACGTTTCCAAATCGTTCACTTTTCGGGAAACAAACAGAGCCTCAATAATGATGATCAAGAAGTGTATCGAATGCGATCTTCAATCTTCGATCTAAGTCGCGTTTAGGAAATTATTTATAACTTATTCCACATCATTATGTACTTATTCACTTTCCATTTTTATACCCTTTTCATACTTAATAACTAAAGACTTACCCTGTTACTCGCGACTAAACTTTAACATTACAATAACACATCAACCCTAATCGAGTTAAAAGAAAGGGCCCAAATCTGTTGATATGCGGGCAGCAGCCAAGCACCACTCTCTATTTTTTTTTTTTTTGAGATTACATTTTGTATACGAAGTGCAATCAATTCGTAAATCTTTTCCATTAGTATAATCTTAAACTTTTTCAGAAAATGCACTTTCTTTTCGGTGAAAATAACACCGAAAAGTACATGCGCATCGCTCGAAAAGCCTATGTTTAGGATTTGATCTGCACTTTCTAAATGTTTAGAATTTGATTTAGAGCTCGGCCGTGTAACGATACATAAGTATAAAGAAGATGGTGCAATTTCGCGCAAAATATCAACCATCGGAAAAACAATATCTCAATTCAAAATCAAACCAAACATTCGGAAAAAGAAACGAACACTCAAAGGAAAAAGGGAAATCTAAATTGATTGAAACGTTCGAGCAAATGAACGAATCTAGGACCAAAACTAAAGTATGACTCATGGTCTCTTTTATCTCTTCTTCTCTTTCTGTTCTGCATCGAGTCTCAAGGATTGTGGAGGCAGACACAAAGCTTCCCAACCGGCAAGACCCGGCACAAAGCCCGGATGAGCTTGGCCCCGTACGCCTCCGTGCACTTGTCGGTGCAATCCGGTTGGCTGCACTCGATGACGAGCTGGACGCGGCTCGCGACTATCTCGGGCATCGCAGAGGCCGCCACCGACGCGAGCATCGACACCGCCAACGCCACGGCCAGGCACTTCACCATCGACAGTGGCAATCACCCCTTCACCTCCATTTCGGTTGGATCGAAAGAAGAATAACAGCAACTCAACTATCTCTCTCCCCTTTCGAGTTTTGCAAAGATCCACAAGGGAATTGTTGCAGAGGCACTGTTGGATTGTTGTTGCTTCAATTTATAGGCTAGCGAACATTGGTTTCTTTCATGGCAAGCGGATCTAAAATATTCTCTTTCCAGAAGTACTTTAGGAACGTAATGCTTCATATATAAAATGTGATTTCATATCAATCTTGGGAACTAATGGGAATCCAATTTATCAATTTCCAAGTATACGTTCGCTTTTGTGAAGTACTTGTCAACCAAGACATATCTCAAGAAGAGCCAAGATTGCTTCCTTTTCACTTGGAAGAGATCTGATCCATTCATAACCATGAACATCAGTATCAAACTACTAAATGCCTAAGGACGTTTTTGTTTCACGGAAAATTGAAGTTTTGGAGAATATTTTCCAGAAAATGACTGATTATATCGCTTGGAGAAATTAGCCAACAGAAAACGTTTTCACCGTCTGACAGCATTTTACGCCTAATTATTTTCGTGGGTGATGAAAATATTATTCATTTATTCATTTTTTTTAAGCTATACAACCAATCGTTTTTCGGAAAATGTTTTCCAGATCTTGAGTTCTTCGCGAAACAAACGCACCCTAAATACTAAAATTAGAATATATGGATGACCCAATGCCTGATTTCTCCATCACTGATTGCAGAAGCAGCAGGCTAGTGCAGCTGAGAGAAGCACCCACAACATGGAATACTGATCTGTCAAAAAAAAAAATTGCAAAGATTAAACAGATGATTCAGTTGAAAACTTCTTTTTCCAATGGAAAAAGGGGGTTTTTCCCCTTTATTTCATGAAAAATAGGCTCTGACCTGGGAATGAGTTTGCACTGGAGGCAGAGCCCTCAGCTTTCTGGGTCTTCAGATGTTGTATGCTCTGAGAAATGGAAGCTGATTGCCCCAGATATGACCTTGTGACTGTCTTCATCAATGTGAACTCCTGAGTGCTGCAGAAAAGAAATGTACTTTGTGTTTGGAGTGACAAAACTGCAAAACTTTGATCTGTTTATGAATTCGCACAAGAAATTGTTCGTACCTCGGACTGACCATGTGGATGGAGCTGATTCTCTCCGCATAGGCAGCTTCTATCCAGGAGGAGTTCGCCAATCTCTCCAGGATGTTCAGTCTCTTGTGGTTCGGGATCGAATTACTAGCCATGATCATATTCGCCGGAACCGTTCCGAATCTGCCAATGACCATGATGACTTTGGTCAGTAAGAACAAGGGGAGAATACAGCAACTTGGTTTACTGGATAGACCGAGACCAGACTGTCAAGATTATTAACTTCTTCTTCTCCTCCAGTTTATCTGCGAGCGCAACATCAAATTCCCACCTGCTTTGCTCTACACAGACCGCGGTTTTACTATTCTCGCGCGCCTTTAAACAGTTTTTGAAATGATTAATGCAGGGCAATAGGCTTATGCTCTTTGATCTCAAACGAACTTTCTAAGGCTTGTGTACATATCTATGTCGACAACGACCCGTCGCTCACCTCATTTTTTTCTGGATTTATTTTTCAGTTTGACGAGATGCTTAGGAAAATACATATACGCTAAATCACGGGGCGGTCCAAATCTGAGCAGATGCTATGGGCAAATTGACAAGACTCGGGACTTACGAGCATGCGCCAGGGTAGCCGTTTATTTCTCTGCAGCCTCCCTGGGGACACAAGTACCTGCATTTACATGGAAACAACAGATTATGCCGATGATCCGATCAAATCTTGAACGGTCAACTAAGAGATTTAAGCAATGTCAGCTTAGCTCAAACTATGTACAAGAGTCGAAATACATACATGAAGTCTCTTACTGATCTTTTAGACCATGACTGGTTATAAGGCCCTTCCCTGGAATAGAGCAGAGCAGTGTCTCCTCTCACAAACGCAACATCACCCAAACCTTCCATGAGGCACCGGAACGCGCCCGTGTCGCCGTAGTACAAGCTGTCCCGGCGGCAGCTAGTGCCGTTCTCGTTCTCATCGCGACATCCGCTGCAAATCCCTTGTCCTCCGCCGAGGCCCGAATCGGATGGAGCACAGACCTTAGAGAAGAAATTTACCGCGATGCCGACGTCGTCCAGCTTATCGGAACTGACCAACTTCCTGATGTGATCGACGGGGTAGGTCCACCCGGAGGCAGAGGAGTATCCTCCGTGGCAAGACCTGTGGCCCTTGAAGTCCATTAGGCTAAGGCCTAGCTAGGACTGGCAGGACTTCCGGTGGACGATGGCGATGGCGTCGTAGGACTCGGCGCGGTTGCAGTAGATTTCATTGGCGATGGCTTTCATGGAAGAGTTGAGGAACGCGGTGAATGCCGCGCCTGCCTCTAAGTTTATGATGTCTGCGTCGCCTTTTCTGATGGAGTCAAGGCACTCATCGGTGCTGTCTCGAATGACACTACCAGGAGGGGAAAAATGTAGCGGGATTACTTAATTAGAACTTATGAAGCTTTGTGTTTTTCTCTACTCTTGAACTTACCATGTCCACGTGTAATTACTAGATTGGCTCAACAGATTCGAAAGGAACCGGCAGTCCTCCATTTCCCCCCTCACCGTGCACCACCTCACCGTCTCCTCCGACTCCGCCGCCGCCGGGGAGGAGCTGCTCTCGCCGGAGCCCTCATCCGCACTGCCACTTGCTCCCTCTGCCGCGGCTGGAGACGGGCCGTCCGCTGCTTCTTCACTTCGCTCTGCCGGCGCCATCGCCGGAGCCGGCAGAGGCGATGGGCGCTTGGATGACGGCGGCGGTGCTGGCAGGGAGTAATCCGCCGAGGCAAATCCGAATCCGTCGTCCGGAACCGGCTCTGGGGTTGGCGCGAAATCTGGAGAGAAAAGGATGTAACAAAGAAAAGAAGCCAGAGTTACATAGGAAATCATAATAAGCTTTGAGCTTTGCATGCGTTCTGAATTGGAAGGCAGTGAGATTTACCGTGAATTACTGAAGCGCTGGTGAAGGAGGAGGAGGAGGAGAAGAAGATGAAGAGCGAGAAGAGAGACGAGATCTGCATTTGGGAGGTCAGAGATTGATCGTGAAGAAGTGCATTGGGGAGTGGAGAGGTTTTGAGAAGAATCTGAACTTAACCTTTCTTCTTCAGTGACGAACTTGTTTCTTTATGATGCTAAAATCGATAGCTTTAGAGGGAAGAAAGGGCTGCCTCTAGATGAGCAATTTGAGTTGACTTTCTCTTCGTTTCTAGCCATTGTTCTATATGAATTTACATGCGAAGAGACCAACACAAATAACGAAATAGATTGTAAAAAGACAAAACGCTCTTGAGGGAACTACAATCAAAGTTATAATTTTTGACTGATTCTTTGCCTTTTTCCTCGTGTTATGTAAAAAAAAAAACAAAAATTGAAGTTGCTGGACTTCAATGTAAACCTAACACGACCACTCATTGTCGTTCTTGCTTCCGCTTTAGTCGCCAAGATTGGAATTGGGGTTTCTCATAGTAAATTAGGGCTCGAATAAGAGGGATTGATTTGTGGGAATTTGGAGGGTTTGAGGTTGATTTCGAACTTTAGTTACAAGACCAAGAAACGACACCGTTCATCTAAGCAAAAAACAACTAGTTTTGTTGAATGTTGGTCCATGCCATGCTGTCGCCGTTACACGTCGGACAATTGGAGATGATTGGACTACCACATCAAATAAGTCGGGCTAGACTTGGCGTAGGGGACATCAATGCACTTGCCCTCAAAGGTTTATGACTAAATTGATTCAATTAAAGGGTCTAAGACTCTATTAAATTCCGCACAACAAGTATGTGACTGGTTGTACAATCTTCGCCTATAATTTAAGGTTGGTAATTTTCTAAATATTGACAAATTTAAGACATTAAGAAATGCAAATAGACGTTGTAAATGATAAGACAAGTTTGTGAATTAGAAAAAAAAAATAAGTAAATATCCGTAAGTAACTCAAATGGGATTTGGTAACCCAGGAGTGTATGGTAATTTAATGGGGGAAAAGCTGGTGAGTCAAGTCAATTAGGTTGGAAAAATCTAAAAAGAGTTCACATGTTTGGTAAAATTAAAAATTTAAGTATTGAATTTTAAATGTCGATAATCTTTAGTGCTGAAATACAATAATTTGTTTATGCTAATTAAGAATTGATAGCTAGATTTTCTTAATCTCTTACCATATATACTAAAAAAAAAAAGCCATTGTTGGTCGGTTCTATCAGCAAGGTTCTAATGATCATCGTTCAATTTTCAAATTGTAGAACTAAGCGACCACTCCCTTACTTACTAGACTAAGAGGATTTGAATAATTTAAGTCAATCCTTGTTTTAGTTTATCAAATAAGCTTAATCTCAAGATGTTCTTAGTTTTTTAAATTTCATCATTTAAGTGGTTTATCAAACCGGCCTTTAGTAAATATAATGGGTTACCAACCAAAACAAATAAAAAGTGGTAAGTCACTTAAAAACTTGACAAATTTTAAAGTATAATTAGACGTTTTGCAAATAATTTAGATGGGCATTAGTAACCTAAAACTAGTTGGTAATTAATCTAAGAAAAGTTGGTAAATCATCCTCATTTAGGTCGAATTGCTGATAAGTTATGCACACAAAAGTTTGTAATTCTTGAACTTCCTTGAAAAAATACATAAATCAAAGCCTAGATGAAGTCATCAAAATCATGTGGACGATCCTTATGATTTGTTCCTCATGGAGAAACGATCATGGAACGCACTGTGTTTTGCTTGACCGAGGCATCAATTAGGCGGTCGGTCTCGGCATATTTCAGGACAATGGCGAGACCATGAAATGGGGACGAGCCATCCTTAGGGCGGAGGGATGAGCTGCAGAGTTGCGGGGCGCTCGCCGACGTCTCGTGCTGCCGGACTACGCCGAAACTGGCTCTGCAGAGCTGTAGAGCTACAAAGTTGATGATCAGATATCTTCGGTTTTCGTCTATAAATAGCGACATGGTCCTGGGGTGCTTGACGGCCCAAATTGGTAGTCCAAGGCCCACCATAAATGGCGGGGTACACAGCCCATAAAGGGATATAAGCAATAGGTAAATTAACATCGTTGGCTTTCCTTTGTCCGAAAATATTTGACGTATTCAATTCATCCCTTTAAATACTAACAATAAGCTTCGATTTAATGGCCCAGATTATCTCTTGCAGTGCGAATTCCTCATTTTAAGTTGGGGAATGTTGCATAATCGATCCTTGGATTGGCATTAATTTTGTAAAGTGGTCTTCGAATTTGAAATAGTCTTTGCCATGGTGAAGAACTAGAAAGCTACCGAAAAATTCGCTTAATTTTGTATCTTCAAGATTACACTTGCAATTTAGTCGGCGCAAATTCATCGTCCAAGGTAGTAAATGGGTCATAAATGATTTTACAACTTAGACACAATTCACCTCTATGACCCTCTCTTCATTCTCTTTTACCCTCACTCGATCTCACGCTCACTCACATCAGTCTTGGTGTGAGTTTTCCCATATTGGATAAAATACCCAAGTGTTTCAGGAATATGAATTCGGGTATGTTTTGGGTATGTTTTGGGTATGAGTAAAATCGGATATGAGTTATTAGATTTGCATCGCAATAAATGGGTCATAAAAATTGGTCTATCTAAGTCAGATCATTTATGACCCGTTTTTGACGGGTCATCGATGCAACCAATCTAGGAAGCACCGACACTCTCCGAAAGTCTTCGTGTCGTGTCCGACACTCTCTCGACACTCTCCGACATGCGATCCATATGTGATCAGCACTCTAGACACGCCAGCAACACGCGATTTCAGTATCCCAACACGTCATTTCGACATGCATGGGGTCAATTTTAAAGCATTTTCAATAAATTAGGGGTCAAAATGTAGAGTTATCAAAGATACATATGCTTAAGTCATATTTCTAGTCACCTCAAAATTAATATATCCAGTCAACAAAAAAAAAACTTAATTATGAATCCCTAACAAAAGAAGAATAAGAAAAAACTCACTGATATTTTTATATAATCATGTATATATAAAAATATATATCTAATATACAACGTGTCGGAATCCTCTATTTTTTTTTATATAGAAATGACGTGTCGACGTGTCGTGTCGTGTCGTGTCTTGTCGCGTGTGATGTGTCGGTGCTACTTAGCAATCAATTAGTGCCTTGAGTCTTGGTGCTTGCTACCAGGGAAAAGGGAAAACGATTGTGAGTACAAATAGGGACACTGAGCTCGTCACGATCGGCGTGAGACAGCAGAATCTAGCCGCGAGGCGCTAACAAACACAAAGAGAGAGAGAGAGAGAGGGCGCTGATTTACTGACCAAAACCAAAACCAAAACAATCTGACACCACGATTCCCACCCCTGTTCCTTCCAACACTCTACACGATAAAAAAAAAAAAGGAAAAAGAAGAAAAAACAGCAAAACAACATTTCCCATTTTTTAAGGTGGTGTAGGTTTTTTGCTCTGCCTCTCTCTCTCTCTTCTCTTCCCCCCATTTTCTGCATACAAAGGGAAAAGGGGAAGCTTTGCAGCTTTGTCTTCTACATATGGGAATATCGATCACTCTCCTATCAGAACACTCCCTTCATCTCTCTACCATCGTTGGACGGCAAAAATAAAAATAATTTCAGTTGTTAATTCAAAACCTTTTTGTAAGTGTGCGTGTGTTTTTGTATTTTTTTTTTTTTGTGGTAGACACTTTAGTATGGGAATCATGATAAAAGTGCAATTAGGTCGCGGATATATATAGATCGATCCCTCGAGTGGCCATAGAATAAATGCCACCGCTCCAACGGTCCCCTCTTTTCTATTTTTTTTAAACAAAAGTACTTCTCTTCGTCTAATATAGGTAAATTGTTTTGTCCAATTACAGACGGGAGATGGGTTATTAGGAAAAAAGAAGAAGGAATAATGCCGTAATGATCCATGAACTTTTAATTTGTTTAATGTGGTCCCTGAACTTTAGTCTAATGTGCAATGTTGTCTTGAAACTTTTAATTTGTTCAATATGGTCCCTGAATTTTTGAAAAATGTTCAAATTAGTCCATACAGTTCAGGGACACAACTGAACATTTCTCATATAGTTCATGGACTAGATTGAACATGTATCAAAAGTTCAAGGACCTCATTGAACAAATTAAAAGTTCAGGGTCGATATTGCATATTGGGGTAAAGTTCAAGGACCACATTGCATGTTGAGTCAAAGTTCAAGGATCATTTGTGTCATTTTTCAAAAAAGAAAAAAAGTGGAAAATGGGGGTTCTTGCAGATTTATCATATGTTAACTCCGTTTCTTGTTTTCTTACCTAAAGAAGAATTTAATCGAGGAACTTTAGTAAATTCATCAATTGGAGAATCTTCATATGTGTATATAGCCTCAAAACATAATCACGGATTTTCTTTTTCTATACTGACGATGGACCTAATAAAAAACACAGTTTCTTTCTCTATATATCACTAGTGGTGTAATCAGGGTGCGCTCCAATTCTTAGTCAATGATCTTCTTATAATATAAATTATATCCCGCTGTCTCCAATAGGGTTTTGTTCTTATACCCTTTGTCCCCTAGGGTTTAACCTTTTGTGATGATGGTTTTATGTACAGATAGCAGTATCTGGTTCCATCAGCTATCATCTGACGTGCACAAATTCCTGAGGGTTGAGGCCGACTAGCTGGGCATGTGTGGTTTGTACTTAGGAGAGTTCAGAAAAGTCCAATAACTATCGTATAACCACCCTATTAACTACCAGCAACAAGCCTATGTTCTCTAGGGTTTGGGGTTTTGCAAGAATCTGTTTATCTGTACGTGCTTGACTTGCTTGAACAGTTGAGCTTTATCTTGTTATTTAGTTTGGGCCACTTTAAGCTTTATAACTAATTGCTAAGGAACTAGGAAAAAACTGCATAGTTGTTACTCAACGAATCTCTTGATTTCGATACGGCAGGCCTCGTATTAAAATTACATCTCCCGCTTACAGGTAACTTCAAAGTATGGCCGTCCAATTCATTGATGGAGCCTTCTCTTAGGGTGTGCTTATTTCGGGAAAAAGTTCATGATAAAGAAAAATATTTTCCATGGAAATTACTTTTAAGGAAAATGTTTTCCCCTTTTCAGATTAAAGATTCATTTTCCTTATTTTAAGTATGGATAATTTCTTTGGCCGTAAATAATTTTCTGTTGACTAATCGTTTTCAGCAAACCAAACGTGTGAAAGTCTGAAAAATTAATCCGTGGAAAATTCTTTCACTCAAATAAAATGTGAATGAATGATTTAATTGCATCAGGTAAATTTTAGTTCAGCTGAAAATTCGGATATTCATAGTCTAAAGATAGCCCCTCCATTTTGCCTTCTGAGGCACTAAGTAAGTCGTATTCGGATTTTCCGCCAACAAATGATAATGTTCTATTAATTGTCAAAAAATTTAGGATGACAATATTGTTGCTCATGTATTTTGTTTTTTTCTTTCAATTCTTAAGTCTTTACAATTATAAAAGTTCGGTCTCCAACATCTGTTTAGAAAGCATTGGATGGGAGTAAAATGAAGGAGGTATGGAAAACCTTAAAAATTTCTCCTCCCATTATCTACACAAAAATTTCAAACTATGTCCAAGTTTCTTCAATTCCTCTTTATTTCCCTCCATACGAAGAAAAAAAGTTCAACAAAATGCCAAAAAGGGTCAATAGAATTAATTTACCGTAAACCTTTGCAAATTTCTTGTCAAGTAATGGTAGAAGTACATAGTAGCAAGCTTGCAAAATTAATGTAAAAAGTAAACATAACGACGTAATGGCATGATATGTCAATAACCACATGAAGTATACATGACAAATTATATGCACAACATAACAATGAGATGACATGACAAGGCAATAATTACGCATAACATGATATGACAGTTCTCATGCAAGAAATAATGATGCGATGTGCAAACTACGTGAGAATTACAAAAAAAATATCCTAAACCTATTGCAATTGTATCAATTCAGTCCTAAATCTTTTTTTTTTGCTAGTTCAATTCTAAACCTTTTGCATTTGTGCTAATCCAGTGCATCCGGTCAATTTTGGCAGAAAATTGCCGAAGTGGTATGGTCGATGCTGACGTGGACAATTTCTAATAATATTTTAAATATTTTTTTGGATTTTTTATTTTCTTTATTATTTCCTTCTTTCTCTTCCTTTTATTTTTCCCTTCCCTTTCTTCTAGTTGGCGACCAGCCAGAGGCGAGGGTCGGCGAGGTCGACCTTGCCGGCCTCTAGAGAAGCTCGCCCCCGCTGGCCACTGGCGAAGTCTTGAAACATGCATTACGACGATCTTGGAACATGCGTTTTTTGAATTTTTAATCTAGCAGGTGTTCTAGATTCTATGAATCCAAACGGACGTTAAGACATTCTAGCGATCATTTCTAGATGAACTGAGAGCGACAAAGTCGAGACTTGCCTTTGAGAGCACGAGAATTATGTAAGAACTTAGCTCGATTTGATAGAAATTCGATGCAAGAGCTGAAGAATAGACTCAACCCCCCTCCCTCAGCAAAATTGGGTGGTATATAAAAAGGGCGCGGCGCGCCATAGATAGAGGCGTGCTGGCCTCGAGAGGAGGCGGGCGCGCTTCAAGTCGAGGCTCGCTCTTTCTCAGGCTGTAACTCCTCCATCTAACGTGAGTCGCATGTTTTTCACATCATTGGAAAGCTTGTGAGGAGAGCTTTTCGACAGCCCAATATTGCTAAGTGAAATTGCGAAATTACGGATTCGAGATTTCAACACATATAAGGTCTTACGGCTCGAATTGAATTATGAAAATCTATTTAGGTCTCTCGCCAATTAACCTTTAATCAGCTCTTGATCAACCCTTAAGTCAAAACTTGACGGTTTTATGAAAATGGGGCCAAAATTTGAGGCGACCTCAGTAAGGAACTGTGTTTTCGTCGTGGTATGGTACAACGGCGCTCCAAACATTTACGTCGCCACAACCCCAATTTCTCTTGTGGTGATTCAAGACTTTTGCATAGTGACAAAGCCTTGAGAGAAAAAGCTAATAGTGTAGATGTGGAATTTTGAAAAAAGCAAATCCCACCTGCCTTCGTTATAATAAAAGCTGTATCAAAGGCAAAGCCACCTAAAAAGCTAATGCACTCATCTTGAGAAGAGTGGAAAACAAAAAGTCACGGTAGTGGCAATTGCGCGTGCAATTTAGCATACGATCAAATTGTTGTAATTGCTCCTTTTGGCGGTGACAAAAAGCTAGAAGACCTTTTGGCTTGTGGTTCCAAATGATTGTTGGTAGTATTGAAGGGATACATCAGTAAGAAAAGACACCCTCAAAGTTATTACTTCGAGTACTCATTTTGTGGCATGATCCTCTTAGGCTCGAATTGTGGATAGCGCAACAAAGTATCGTAGCCAAATCTCGATTTCATGTGTCCTATTTAATGGTTTATTTCGCCGCGTGTTCCCTCTCATGCTTTCTAACGGGATTCAAATTGAAACTTGTGCTCTAATATTATACTAATCATCTGATTTAGGGATAAATACATTGAAAGTCCAAAAATCGGTCACGAAAGTATTATTGAGTCCTAAAACTTGCAAAGAATGCAATCAAGTCATAAAACTTGTCAAATTGGTGTAATCAAATCCTTCCCTTAACTCCGTCTAACTTGCTTCGGAAAATGCTGATGTGATTTTTTTTTTATTTTCTCCATCATAAGTGGCGATGACATGGATAAACGACGTTGTTATGGTCCAAATATGATTTTTTAATATAAATTTTATTTAAATTTTATTTAAAAATAACCTTACTTTGAAAATAAGGGAAAAGGAGAGGAAAAATCAAGCGAGGGCTTGTAGCCCTCACCGCCGAGCCTTGGCCAGTAGCTAGTGACCCTCGTATGTTGTCGGCGAGAGTTGCCGGACATCCCACACGACCGCCAGGCCTTCCTAGCGATGGTGGGGCGGTGGCAGTCATGCCTGCAAGCCCTTGCTTGGTTTTTCACCTCTTTTTTTAATTTAGCTTATTTTTAAATTTAATACAAATAAAATATGGATTCAAAAATCAGATTTCGACAAAAATGATGTTGTTTTAGCTTTATGCTTCATGTTTAGCCACATCATCGTCACATAAGAAAGAGAAAATAGTAAAAAAAAGCTATATTAGCATAGACCTATGCTAGATCTGGTGTATGCTGGGCTTGAGCAGCCACGGTGGCGCCCTTGGCGTGGTTATGACCACTGACCCTCCCCCTGTAATTTTGATCCAAGGGATTTGAGATGGACGTCATGGAGGCATAGCAAGAGGAGAAGTGGCGACGGGACGGCGCTCAATGGAGTTGCAGTAGTGATGGAGATGTGGCGGGGACTTATGTAGCACCGACACTCTCCGGTAGCCAGTGTGTCGTGTCCGACATTCTCCGATACTCCGACACTCCGACATGCGACCAACACATGGCCAGCGCTCCAGACAAGTCAGCGACACACGAGTCCAGCATCCCGACATGCCATTTTGACACGCACATCGTCAATTTTAAGCATTTTCAATAAGTTAGGGGTCAAAATGTAAATTTATCAAAAATTTATACACCTAAGTCATATACCCAGCCACCCCAAAATTAATATACCCAGCAAGCCCAAAGAAAACATAATCGTGAATCCCTAAGAGAAAAAAAGAAGAAGAAACAACTCACTGCTGATATTTGTATATATACATGATAAATATATAGCGTGTCCCAAAGTGTCGGAATTCTCTATTTTTTGAGAAATGATGTATCGGCGTTTCGTGTCGTGTCGGTGCTACATGGGCGGGGATTGACATGGCTCGGCTCTGAGAGAGAGAGAGAGAGAGAGAGAGAGAGAGAGAGAGAGAGAGAGAGAGAGAGAGAGAGAGAGAGAGAGAGAGAGAGAGAGAGGTACTTTGGTCCAACAGATAGCTTCACTAGGTAAATTTAGTTCCCTAACTATAGAGAATCCTAATCTAGTCTCAACATATCTTAAGATTGTTGCCTACAATATTAGGAATATGTTTTTGGGCTTTGCTAGCACAACGGTTTTTGGTGACTTGTGAGAATAATAACATGTTGTGGGCCGTAAATTTTTGAAAGAGTAAATTCCACAATAATTTATAGTTATTTGTTATTTATTTATTTTCTTGTCTAGAGCAGACTATTGAATTCACAATAAATTAAAGACAATCACGTAATTATTTCTTTATATTTTTATTTGTCGAAGGTATTGAACATAGGGGAAAGTTTCCCTTTTGAATGGAAGCAAAAGAAAAAGTTGAAGTTTTCATGCCCATAGCCTTTTCACGCAAATACACGTATCAATGTTAAAATGTTGGCTCCGATGGTGAATTGAATTCCTACCTGAAACATCAGTATTCTTGACCTTATTTCAAAGGACGAATGCCCCCAATGTGAAAACTGTATTTCTTACACCTGCTAAACGTCAACTTCATATGATTGTGACAATATATCATAGAGATTGTCATTATTTCTTGCTAGACATAGGGTACAAGGTTTTCGCGTAGATATATGTGCCAACGTGCCACATATGCCATGTAACTATGGTCACACATGTCCTCTTGTATCGTATGATTATGCTTTACCTATTCAAATTAGAGGTGGTTAATTGCCGAGATCATGTCGCCCAAGTAGATATGCATGATCCATAGATCGGTTATACTGTGTCATCAGAGATATGTGGTATCAATGTTGCCGGACGAATATGTCTATGTATCTCTTTTAAATTTAGTTAAGACTGTTGTTAATCAATTGAATATTTGTAGAACGGATGCGTAGAAACATTTTTTGCCGTTTTGTAGCTTGATGTTTCGAACCAGGCTTGAACTATATAACTGAGGCATAATCTTCAGGTCCTCTCGTCTATATTCCTTAAGATGTACGAATATATCATAACATTTAAGTTGCCAGATACAGGCATATCATTTATTTAAGTTAATAGTATCTAATGAGAAAAGAGGAAAATTATACGGATGAAATTCCTAAAAGATAAAAAGACCCTCTTCACATTATATAATCGAATCTCATGTTGAAATTTGAAATACAATATTCATCATTCTTTCACCGTTTTAACTTTAAGAAAAACGATTGCGCGTCCGACTTCTACATGGTATCAAAATTGAGGGTTTCGATTCGTTCCTCCATATTCCTATTGCACCCCGTATATACTCAATTTGGAAGAGGAATATGTGTATGTCAAGTTTGGGGGTAAGAAAAGAGTCGTCGTGGATCGTTGTACTATATGGAAATAAGATATTAGATCTATAATACAAAATAAATATCTAAATAAATTACTGTAAGATAATCCAGCACATATGTTCATTTGCACAAGTTGAATGTTCAGCTTGTCATGTACATGTTTTGCAGCAACGATTACTTTGATGTTCACAACCGGAGATGTTGGAAATCATTTTGGCAGGTCATAGGCAGAGTAAGAGAGAGAGAGAGAAAGAGAGAGAGAGAGAGAGAGAGAAAATACAAGAGGAATCTGATCTGACACGACTTTGTTTTAATGTCAAACTCTGAAAAATACGACTGGTGGCCTTTTATCATTTCAGACAGCTGAAAGATTCGCGTCGAGACATTGACTATTCGTGGGAAATCATATAACGTTAGGGAGAATAATTGTAGTATATTGGGCTACATAGCTGGTCATGTGCAATATTTGAGAGCCCTATACACCAAAATGTTGCTATATGATGATGGGAATCATTGTCGTGTCATCTCAGAAAACATATGGTGATGGGATTTGCCCATGCACTCAAATGATCCCAACGGTACATGTATGCACGAATAAATTGGAGTGCTTGTTTCACGAAAAATCACAAATGGGAGAATGATATTTCTAACTTCGATTTTTTTATATCAATTAGGAAAAGAGCAAAAAATCCAAACTGTGCACATTATGACACATTGACCATAAACTTTTCTCTATGACACCAGAATTTTTCGATTTGTACCTGTATGACACATTTGCCTTCTGCCAAGGTTCAGTCAATGAATACCGTTAAAAATCTACCTATATAGACGTCAAAAGCAAAAGATGTTGACATGGCGCCCACGTTGCTTACATTAAATAGAACGACGGGGTCTTATCTGAAAAATCATCTGACGAAACCTTTACGGATGGTAAATGTGACACGTAGGTACAAGTCTGGGGTTTTTTTATATTTATATTACAAGAAAAATTTAGGGTAAATGTATCACAGTGAAGATAGTTTGGAATTTTTTATGTCACAAAAAGAAATTCTGAATAAAAATATCACAGTAAGAATAGCTTGAGATTTTTTAGGGCAATATTTGAGAGCCATGTGCACCAAACTTTGCTATATGATGACGGAAATCATTGTCATGTCCTCTTAGAAACACATCGTGATGGGATTTGCCCATGCACTCGAATGATCCCAACGGTACACATATGTAAGAATAATTTGGTGCTTTTGTTTTACGGAAAATCACAAATTAATGAATAATATTTCTAGCTTCGATTCTTTATATTGCTTAGAGAAAAAAAAAAAGAGCTGTATGAACTTTTTCGTTTGTGATTTCTTGACCCTCCTTTTGCTTATGACGTTTAGGTTTAATTTCTTGACGTTAAATATCTTAAATTGTCATATTGACATTTTCATGTTTAAAATAATTTGAACTTCTGAAATTTTGTAGAGCTTTTATGAATTGTCCTGAAAAAACCCAGAAATATACCTTTTGACTAATCTTTAGCTAAAACAAACGTACTCTTAATTAGTAAATAAAATATATTTATTCATGTTTATAAATGTGTTTTTGTTATTCAAATATGTAAAAATTCAATTGCTTGGAGGAGTACCGAATAAACTTTAGCTATGCTTTTATTTTTTCAAATTTTGAGAAACCTATCTTAAGTAGAGGAGTCTCGAGGCTACGGCATACCATATTAATATTGTAAATCAGGTAACATACGAATCATAATTTAAGTGTTTAACCAAAACATGAAACTCTTTGCACTTGCTGGTGAGAGATTTGAACTTGTGTGATGCGTCTGGTCCACACATAATTGTTTGTTCGTTAATCACTAAACTAACCCCACAAGGTTCATCATTCCTTTACTTCTAAAATATTCTTTTTATTTGAATTAATACCAAAGTCATGAAAAAGTTAGTACCAAGGTCATTAAAAATTAAGAGATCCATCTTTTCTAAGTAATGAACATATTGTGATCAGGTTGATAAAATCATGGTGAACTTACCTATGTCGATGCATACATTGTCTATATCTTATCTTCCTCTTGCACCTGATAGAAAGGTGGGGGAAAACTGTCCAAAAAGTCGTGAAACTATTGTGCTTTTTCCGATTCAATCCTAAACCTTCTCACGTTTTGCCAATTGAGTCCATTCGACCAATTTTGGCTGGAAACTGCTGATGTGGGCGCCATCCATTTTACGTGCCACGGCTGGTGCTGACATGGACGATTTCTAATAGTATTTATTTTTATTTTATTTCTTAAAGTGCCTGGCGAGAGTCGCTGGGTCCTCTTTGGCCTCTGTTAGGCCAGCCTTGCCTAGATTTGGCAAGGCTGCTTCGCTCGCCGGCAAGGCTGTGATGGTCTAGGCAAAGCCAACCTCGCTGGTTGTGGGCGAGGTAGACTAGCCTAGATTTGGGTGAGGCTGGCCTCGCGTGCAGCCAGCAAAGGCCCGTACAAAAGAACAAAGAAAAGAAAGGAAAAGAAAAAAGAAAAAATAAAAAATAATGCAATTCGAAAAATATTATAATACTATTAAAAATTGTCCACGTCAGCTCCGGTCGTTCCACGTAAGACAGCCGTCATCCACGATTTCCAATCAAAATTGGCCGAAATGATTATATCAGTAAATCGTGAAAATGTTTATGATTCAATTGAAAAAAATGTAAAAAATTTAGGACTAAATTGGCAATAGGTTATTTTTGTTGTAATTATATGTGTTAATGGCTCAACTTATGTCAGCGTAACCGACGTGCATTTATGTCCGCGTAACCGACATGGTTTAATGGGAGCGTAACCGACGTGCATTTATGTCAACGTAACCGATTTGGATTAATGTCACCGTAACCGACATGGTTTAATGGCAGCGTAACCGACATGGATTAATGTCAGGAGCTGTTTCCCTAGTCTATAAATAGACGCATCTACTCAGTTCATAATGATAACTCACAACTCGAAACACATTCCTCTAGTTCTCTCATAGTCGTTCTCTAAGTGTGCCGGTTTCGAGAAGTGGTCGACAGAGTCCTGTTCGTATAGTGCTGATACAAACTGGTTCGAGGTGTTGTATTTTGAGAGGCATAGTTCGTGAAGCTGCTTAGCACCGTTGGCAAGAACTAATCGCCTTAAGGAGATTCGGTTAGCCGTACCTCACCTCTTGTCCAATTTTCTTTGTTCGAGTTTACAGTATTCAACAAGTTTAATTGTTTTGTAATCTTTATTTGTGAAGATTGTACATTGGCTTGATTGGTATTGAATATTATTATCGCCTTCTCCGTGTTGTTATTTTCCTGATTACAACAAACAGTGTTATGTATTTCCCCAGATACGTTAACGTGTGCGCAATACTATTTCCAACAATCTTAAGGCGATTATATTCACTGTTTGTTTGGGTTTATAAAAAATCGTGATGGCTGATAACAATCAAGTACCCAATAATGTCCAGAACATTTTTGGAGACGTTCCTATGGTTGATCCGACCGCTGTTGGAAGAGAGGTTCATAACTCGAGGCCTGGTGTTGTGGTAGCGAATGCTGCAAGCCTTCGGGCTGCAACCATCTTTAGTGGTAAGGGTATACATCAACAGGCTTTACCTTCCTTGATGGTGTCTTTTTCAGTTATACGAAATGAGAAATCGGAGAAAGTCATCGGTGTAGGCTTTAAGTAGAAAGAACAATCCTAGAAATTTCATGGGACATATTTTGTTTGCAATCAATCTAGTCATTGTGCTAAGGATTGCAAGAAGTGCCCAAGCGAAGGCAAGGGCGGTGGTACAGCCAAGCAGCTGAATCTGACAGAGTAGGCAGATAATCAAAGACTGACTGTTGTGGTGGTGTCTGTGGAATCCTTGGAATCGAAGAATAATGATTGGTGGTTGGACACAGGTGCCACAAATCACATTTGTGTGGACAAAAACCTGTTCTCGTTGTACGAGAAGGCTGAGAAAGATGAGATGCTTTACATGGCTAACTCTACATCAACAAAAATTTTCGAGAGAGGAAAGGTGATCCTGAAGTTCACTTTCAGCAAGGAGATTTCCCTGCTAAATGTGCTGCATATATCGGAGATCAGGAAGAATCTCATTTCTGGCCCTATACTTGTCAAGAATGGCTTCAAAATTGTATTTGAACCCGATAAGTTTGTACTTTCTAAAGGGGGAATGTATGTGGGGAAAGGGTGCTTGAGTAATGAACTATTCAAAGCCAATGTGGCTGTCATTGATGTAAACTCGAAATTTCTGTACCCAAAGAATATTAATAAAGAGAAGTCTTTAGTTTACATTGTTGTGTCTCCTTAACTATGGCATGGTAGATTAGGACATGTAAACTATGGTACAATGAAAAAGATAGCAAACTTTGGGCTAATTCTAAAGTTTGAGTTGGATACCCGGTACAAGTGTGAGACTTGTGTTGAAGCAAAGTTTGCTAAGAAATCTTTCAATTCTGTTGAAAGAAAGAGTGAACCTCTTCAACTAATCCATAGCGATCTATTTGATTTAAATTTTTTAGAAAGTAGAGGTGGAAAGAAGTATTACATCACATTTGTGGATGATTGTACTCGATTTTGCTATGTTTATCTGTTAACTAGCAAAGATGAGGCTATGAACATGTTTATCATGTATAAAATTGAGGTTGAGAACCAACTTGATAGACGAATCAAAGTACTTAGGTCTGATGGAGGAGGAGAATATAGTTCTTCCAATTTAAAGGAGTTGTGTTCTAGTTTGGGAATAATTCTTCTAACAACTGCACCTTATACTTCACAGCAAAATGAAATTGCTGAATGGAAGAATAAACTCTAAAGGAGATGGCTAACGCCAAGCTCTTAAGTTCTGGTTTACCTCAAAACATGTGAGGGGAGACAGTACTAACCGCGAACTATATTCATAATAAAATACCCCACAAGAAAATGGGTAAGACTCCATGTTAGGATGCACGTGTGAGTTGTGTTAGAGAAGTCCCACATCGAAGAATTGATGTGGTGTTGAGCAGTTAATATATCCAAGTTGGCCCATAACTCATTAGCTACTAATGATGTGGGACTTCTCTAACACAACTCACACGTGCATCCTAACAATCTCCCCCTCACGTGTGAGCTCCAGTGTTAGGTTTGCTCTCCATTAATTCAAGTATCCTTCTGCACCAACATATCTCAACTTGAATCTCCATTCCTAAGATCTTCTTGGCAGGACCTAGATCTTTCATCTCGAACTCCTCATGGAGCCGTTTCTTCAAGATCAACACATATGATATGTTCTTTGCAGCAATGAGCATGTCATCCACGTATAAGAGGAGATAGACGAAGGATCCATCTGAACCCTTCCTGAAGTAGACACAACTATCATAGCTGCTTCTATGATAGCCACTCCCTATCATAAAGCTGTCGAATCTCTTATACTACTATCTTGTAGACTGCTTCAAACCATACAAGGATTTCTTCAATCTACAAACATGATCTTCCTTGCCTTCTACATAATAGCCCTCGAGTTGGGCCATATAAATAGTCTCCTCAAGCTCTCCATGCAAAAAAGCAGTCTTCACATCAAGTTGCTCAAGCTCTAAGTCAAATTGAGCAACTATAGCCAACAACACACGAATGGAAGTGTGTTTAACCACAGGAGAGAACACTTCATCATAATCAATTCCTTCCTTTTGATTGTAGCCTTTAGCTACAAGCCGTGCCTTGCGTCTAGCATTTTCAACACCTGGAATTCCTTCCTTTTTCTTGAAGACCCATTTACATCCAATGGCTCTTTTTCCCTTAGGCAATGGCACCAAGTCCTAAGTCTGGTTCTTGTGAAGTGATTCAAGTTCCTCATCGGCGATTTCTCGCAAAACCTTGTCATCTAGAGACAACTGGATCGCGCTATGCACCTTCTCGTCCATCTCTTCAATCTCAGCCGAGGTCAAGTCTTTTGGATAATTTTCGTCCAGCGCCCTAACCGTACCCTCTCGCCTCAATAAAGCCTTCATCTTTATTCTCCATAATCCGAAGTTGTTCTGTCTGTCACAAGATGAGATCTAAAACTTCACAGATGCCATCTCAAAGAATCCTAGAAACGAACTTTGCTGCTCATCCTTTCTCTTGAGTGAAGGACAATTTGACTTGTAATGTCCTCTCTTGTGACAGTAGTAGCACTCAACATTCATCTTATCTCCAAGTGGCCTAGATTTTGAACGACCAACAGATTTCCCACGGGAAGCTTTATCCCTACTCTTGGTCCTGCCTCTCACAAACAAACCATCTGCTCTGTCTTCACTGGTATTCCTATTCAATTTTGTTCTCAGTTTTGCAGAATTCAAATATGCTTTAACATCCTCCAAAGTTGTGGATTCACGTCCATAAAGCATCAAGTTCACAAAATTCTAGTATGAGGCAGGCAGTAAACATAACACGATCAAAGCTTGATCTTCTTCCTCGAGTTTAATATCTAGATTTTTCATATCCAGAACAATTTTATTAAACTCATCCAAGTGTTCCTGAACAGGGGTACCTTCACGCATCTTTAGGGTATAAAGACGCTGCTTCAAATAAAGTCTCGAAATTAGGGATTTCTTCATATAGAGATTTTCTAGTTCTTCTAGAGACTAGCCGTTGTTTCCTCATCGGCGACTTCTCGCAAAACCTTGTCATCTAGGGACAACTGGATCACGCTATGCGCCTTCTCATCCATCTCTTCAATCTCAGCCGAGGTCAAGTCTTCTGGATAATTTTGGTCCAGCGCCCTAACCGTACCCTCTCGCCTCAATAAAGCTTTCATCTTTATTCTCCATAATCCGAAGTTGTTATGTCCGTCAAAAGATGAGATCTGAAACTTCAAAGATGCCATCTCAAAGAATCATAGAAACGAACTTTGCTCTGATACCGGTGTTGGGTGGTCTTAGGCCTCTCTCATTCCAAAAGCTAGCTCAAAGGATGAGGCTTTCCCTCACATTTATAAACCGACTACCAGCTCCTTCCACAACCGACGTGGGATAACCCCAACAATCTCCCTCTCACACATCGGGCTCTAGGTCGGAGGCAGCGACAACCCGTATCTCTCCAGTGTAACTGTTGGGTCCAGATTTGTTGGTAACCTAGGCTCTGATACCAGTTTGTTGTGACAAATGCGGAAATACAAACACAGAACACAAGGATTTACGTGGTTCGATCAAGGTAATCTACGTCCACGAGCGAGGCAAAACAAGATTCCACTAAAAATGAAGAGAGTACTAATTACAATCCTAGCAACATTATAAAAAGAGCCTCCAAAAAAAATTTCTCGGGGACTACGCCCCTGAACCCCTATAGAGATATGTTCGCACCCCCATAGAGATTTGTTCGCTTGCTCTATGAGTTGTCGATTTCGATGAAAGAGGTTAATAATGTAGAGTTATTGGAGAAAGCAAAGAGTATAATACTATTGAATTTATCGAATAAGGTGTTAATAAAAGTGGTCGAGGAGAAAGATGCCGCATTGTTGTGGGCAAAACTTCAAGCCCTCTATATAACGAAAGGTTTGAACAATCGCTTGTACATGCTGAAGATGATGTTTCAGTTTAAATTCATCTAGGTGGGATCTGATAGATGTACCTAGTGTATATCTAAACTGAAGCATCATCTTCAGCATGTACAAGGGATTGTTCAAACCTTTCGTTACATAGAGGGTTTGAAGTTTTACCCACAACAATGCGGTATCTTTCTCCTCGACCACCTTTATTAACACCTTATCCAATAAATTCAATATTATTATACTCTTTGCTTTCTCCAATAACTCTACCTTATCAACCTCTTTCATCGAAATCGGCAACTCATCTTTGCCATCCAATACCTTGGCTAAACCTTGAGTTGTCAATAGTGCACGCATCTTAACACTCCACAACCCAAAGTTGTTCCTCCCGTTAAACTTCTCAATTTCTGCTTTCAATCCAAACATAATTGCAATAAACAACATATCCAGATAATAATCAGACAAGCAAAAGCATCAAATCACAATCTAGAAATCCGATCACAAGCTCTGATACCAATTGTTGAGATACAAAGCGGAAACTAACTAGGATCTTGCAAATAAATCAATGCGAAAGCCCAGAGAAATAACAAGGAACGATAAAAGGACACCCGAGATTACGTGGTTCGGTCCGAATATCGGTACCTACGTCCACGGGGAGAGCCAGCAATATAATTCACTATAATCGGAGAATCAGAGTTACAATCGCTCATACACTCGAGTGTTTCCCGCACCTAAATTAAGCTCAAAGCAAACCCACAAGTATTATCTCGCAATCTCTCACAGAGAACTCACTCATAAAACTCATAAAGAAAATCGATACTCGTCTTGTTTGCTCTGCGCACGCCTGAACTAAGAACGAAGTTCACGTTCTTTTCTTCGTGTGGCTTCTCAAGACGTCATTTACGTCTGTCTTCTTCTTCAGCTGTTCCAAGTTGTGAGCGGCAGCATCTCATAAAAGTTACTGTGCGGCGTTATCAAGAAAAGAAACCTAAAACAATTTCGTCTTTTTTTTCTTTTCTTTTCTCTATTATCCTTGGGCCCACAAGATTCCTTTTTATACGGCTACCTTCTCTGTTTCCATTGGAAAACAAAGCGGATTTTACCTCTTCCGAAGTAATCGTAGTACATCCCTACAGCAAAGAATTAGTAAAGTGCTCCCATGACTCTAGTAAAGAAGCTAACAACATCATGCCATATTCTTCATCATCAAGTGTCTTACCGACGTTCTTCAAATCCATAATGAGTTTATTAAATTCATCTAGGCAGGATCTAATAGATGTACCTAGCATATATCTAAACTGAAACATCATCTTCAGCATGTACAAGCGATTGTTCAAACCTTTTGTTACATAGAGAGCTTGAAGTTTTTCCCACAACGATGTAGGTCTAACCCGAAGCAAGCGAACAAATCTCTATGGGGGTGTGAATAGATTTCTATGGGGGTTCGGGGGCGTAGTCCCCGAGAAATTTTTTTTGGGGGCTCTTTTTATATTGTTGCTAGGGTTGTAATCAGTACTCTCTTCATTTTTAGTGGAATCTTATTTTGCCTCGCCCGTGAGCGTAGATTACCTTGATCGAACTACGTAAATCCTTGTGCTCTGTGTTTGTATGTCCGCATTTGTCACGACACTCCATATGAGTTATGGAATGAAAGATTACCATCTTACAATTTTTTGAAAGTATGGGGGTGCCTAGCCAAGGTGGCGATTCCTCCTCCTAAACAACTCAATTGGGAACTAAAACGGTGGATTGCATATTCACCAGTTATGCTCAAAATAGCAGCGCATACAGATTTTTGGTTCACAAATATGAAAATGCGAAAATCCATGCTAATACTATCCTAGAATTAAGGGATGCTGAATTCTTTGAGGTTATATATCCTGTGAAAAAAAATAAGGGTGAACCTTCTCATAAGAGATTTAGAAATTTAGAATCTGAGAATGATGAAGTTGAGGTTGAGGACGCCGAACCTCGATGGAGCAAGAGGTCGCGGATTGCAAAATCTTTCAGACCTGACTTTCTGATGTACATGTTAGAAGGTGAGCCTCAAAAGTTCAAAGAGGCGATGTCATCTCCAGATACTCCTTTCTCGAAAGAAGCTGTTGACAATGAAATTGATTCTATCATAATCAACCATACTTGAGAATTGGTTGATCTTCCGTCTGGAAATAAACCAATTGGATGCAAATGGATATTCAAGAAGAAGTGTAAAGCTAATGGTTCCATGATAAGTACAAAGCACGGCTTGTTGCTAAAGGGTTTAGACAAAAAGAGGGTTTAGACTACTTTGATACTTATTCACCAGTAACAAAAATAACATCGGTTAGGATGTTGATTGCTATAGCTTCGCTATACAATTTGCATGTACATCAGATGGATGTGAAAACTGCATTCTTGAATGGTGATCTCAACGAGGAGATTTATATGAAACAACCTTAAGGATTAAAGATCAAATGACAAGAACACAAAGTGTGTAGACTTGTCAAATCATTGTATGGGCTCAAACAAGCTCCTAAACAATGGCATGAGAAGTTTGACCATGTGATGATCCAAAATGGGTATGGAATCAATGAATGTGACAAATATGTGTACACCAAATCTACGTCCATTAGATGTGTACTTATTTGTCAATATGTCGATGACTTGCTGATTCTTGGAGATAACGTTGAAGTTATTAAAATCACCAAGAATGTTCTCAAGAAGAACTTTGAGATGAAAGACTTAGGTGTTGCGGATGTTATACTCGGCATCAAAATTTTAAGGAATTCTGATGGCCTAAGTTTAACACAGTCTCATTACAATGAAAATGTAATTGAGAGGTTTAAAGGATTCGGCATTAAAGATACGAATAATCCTTTTCTACCGCACCAAACTTTAAGTAAGAATCCTTACCAAAAAATTTTAAGTAAAAAAATTGGAAATAGTATCAGGCAGCTGGAGTACTCTCAAGTAATCGGCAGCCTCATGTACATCATGAACTGCACTAGATTGGATATAGCATACTCAGTAGGAAAACTGAGCAGATATACAAGTAATACTGGTCATGAGCATTGGAATGCTTTGTTGAAAGTATTAGGGTATCTGAAAAATACCAAAGACTATATTCTACAATATAGTCAATATCCAGCTGTGTTGGAAGGCTATGGTGATGCCAATTGGATTTCGGATTCTGATGAATCGAAATCGAATAGCGGGTGTGTGTTCACGCTAGGAGGTGTCGCAGTATCATGGAAATCCTCAAAGCAAACTCCAATAGCGCGCTACACAATGGAATTAGAATTTATTGCTTTGGATAAAGCTGCCGAAGAAGCAGAGTGGCTTCGACGGTTTTTAGAGGATGTTCCGTTATGGCCAAAACCTGTGCTTGTAATATGCATTCACTGTGACAATCAAGTAGCTATTGTAAGGGTACATAATGTGATATATAACGGTAAGTCTAGACACATTCGTCGTAGATATAATACCGTAAGGCAGTTGCTCTCGCATGAAATAATTTCTTTGGACTTTGTGAAGTCAAAGGAAAATATTGTGGATCCACTGACAAAAGATTTGTCAAGAGAGGAAGTAAACTGCGCATCGAGAGGAATTGGGTTAAAAGCCTTGACCCAATAAAGAGCTTTCGAGGTGGAAACCTAACTTATGCGATTGGAGATCCCATGGACTAGGTTCAACAGGACAACGCAAATTTCGGAAACTCTAGTGTGAGCACTGTCTCCCATTCCTATGATGCAACAGTATTTCCTGCAGCGTTTTAAGGGTACACCATGCGTTTAATGATTCCTATAGCCTGGATTTTAACATCATAGTAAGGTATGGTAGGATACCTTTAATAGGAATGCACTTATATGCGTGGAGCTGGTCGACTCTATGAAAATCTTTAAAGTCTAGATTTTCTAAAGCATGCATGAATCCTAAGAGGTTCAGGGCCAAAAGAATGAACGCAACTGAGAACCAATCTTGATTCGGAAATACTCTGTGTGAGGTCTATTGTCTGGGCTTACACCAACAACTGGCGGTTCAAGGCTAAGTCCACCGACTGGTTAAGTATGTCCGATAGGCTTTCACTAAAGAAAGTTCAAAGCGAAAGCTATCTATCTTGATGCAGTGTATTTCCACTGGCACACTTGGAATTCCTCGAGTCTTAGTTCTATTGAGCCATTATGTGGGAGATTGTTGTAATTATAGGTGCTAATGGCTCAACTTATGTCAGTGTAACCGACGTGCATTTATGTCCACGTAACCGACATGGTTTAATGGGAGCGTAACCGACGTGCACTTATGTCAGCATAACCGACATGGATTAATGTCACCGTAACCGACATGGATTAATGTTGGCAGTTGTTTCCCTGGTCTATAAATAGACGCGTCTACTCAGTTCATAATGATAACTCACAACTCGAAACACATTCCTCTAGTTCTCTCATAGTCGTCCTCTAAGTGTGCCGGTTTCAAGAAGTGTTCGACAGAGTCCTGTTCGTATAGTGCTGATACAAATACGTTCGAGGTGTTATATTTTCGGAGGCATAGTTCGTGAAGTTGCTTAGCACCATTTGCAGGAACTAATCACCTTAAGGAGATTCGGTTAGCCGTACCTCACCTCTTGTCCATTTTTCTTTTTTGCAAGTTTATAGTATTCAGCAAGTTTAATTGTTTTGTAATCTTTATTTGTAAAAATTGTACATTGGCTTGATCGGTATTGAATATTGTTATCGCCTTCTCCGTGTTGTTATTTTCCTGATTACAACAAACAGTGTTACGTATTTCTCCCGATACGTTAACGTGTGCACAATACTATTTCCAACCATTTTAGATGCTTTGTGTAGTTTGTAAATACGAATGTTCATAACTGAAATGACATCGTGAAGATGATGAGCTTATTGTATTAAAATTGATAGTCTCGTTCTTGGTGACATAGATTATTAGTTAAAGACATGTTCATTTGAAATTACCAAGACAATGCTCAACTAATCGAGCATTGCACCGTTCAAACAAACTTACGGTAATTAGAGTTGTTGATGGTCCTATGACCCCTTTTTTTCCAAAAGATTTGAATCGAACCTGTCGGTTCTGCAATTGCCGGTTTCGATCAATTTCGTTGTTATACCTGAGAATTGGCCCATTTTATGTTTTGGGTAATTGCGCTATTTCGTTATAAGAATATTTGTTGGTCAAGTAATTATGTTGTTATTGTCTTCATGTTGAAGACCGTGATGCTATTCTTGATGGGTCCAAAAGTGAACTGTTCTTTTCTTCCCTAAAAGAGACTTTAGAACCAGTTCATAATCTTTTCAACTTGGAAATTGGACCGGTTGAACCAAGAACCGACTTGTCTTGGGCCGGATTTAGGTTAGTAGATGCGGGAGTTGAATCAGTTACCGATCGGTTCAAGCCGGTTTGGTTCGTTTCCTAGGTTGATCCGGAGCTGGTGCTCGCCCCTACGTTTGTCTACATCTTGAATTGAATTGGTAGCATAGTCCATGTTCTTTTTTTTTTTTTTTTTTGCTTCTTATTTTCTTGAATATTTCACATACTTTATTCTTTTTTTATTCTTTGTTTTTTTATGTGGACGAAGTACACCTTGGTAGATATTTAACTAATCTCAGGGTCCAAGTGACATGCGAGCCTAAGTCCATATAAGTAACCCAAAAACTTGAATAATTAAACAAAGGAATGCTACTTCAGCTCATTCATGCACTTAACATTGCAAGTACACTGAGCTTTAGCTTTTGCCATTTATGACACTGATTTGATGTCTTTAGTTAGGTTAGGGTCCTTTTGATCCAAAAACGTAAACCTATCAGCTAGGGTTTTGGTTCACATCTTCTTAAAGCCACTTTTTTTTTTCTTTTGGTGTTTTGTGTTTTGCATCATTCTAAGTAATGAACAGGACACCAGCGGTTGATCGATTAACAGATAGAATATTATTATGAGAGGAGCAAGTGATGTAAGTAGCGCCAAATTAACTGTAATATCTTATGCTGAGGATAAAGTAGAAAATTCAGTGATGGGGAATATATAAAAGGCAAAAAGAAAACATAAGTAAAGGGAATTTATGGAAAGAAGAAAAAGACAAAACAAGATACTTTGGCGGTGTAAGTTAGCTCAAAGAATGAGACTTTTCCTCACACTTATCTCTTTTCACAATCGATGTGAGTTAAAACCCAACAATCTTCTCCTCACATATCAGGCTTAGGTGAGAGTAGCAACAACCCTCTTCGAGTAGCTTTTGGGTCTAGACTTGGTAAGGTGGGCTTTGATATCAATGATAGATAGTCTTGAGCCTCTCTTATACCAAAAATTAGCTCAAATTGTGAGACTTTTCCTCATATTTATAAAATGACCACCAGCCCATTATCCAACCGATGTGGGATAAACCTAAACATAATTTCATATCGTTAATATGTAAGAATGTCCATTTCATGACTACTTGTGTAAAAGTTTATTTTACACCAACGGCCTACCTTATGTAAATCCACAGCAATATGGCATTTCTTTTGAGATTTTATGTGACATAAATGTTTATAAAGAGCTATATTATACCAGTCGGTAGATCTTCTAAGACGTGTATGCGGAATAGTTGTCAAAGCTAAAGCGTATAAACATGTTAAACCATCCGCTTAATTTCGTGTAATTCATGTATTGTATTAGGTGTGGACATAACATTAACACAATTCATTTGTTCTGCAATTTTTTTTTTTTTTTTGCAATCCCTGGAAACGAGAGGTTGGATCACCTAAAGGTCCATGGAACACCATGAAGATCCCAATAACTGATTAAGTTGAGTCCTTCGACTTATGTGCAGGTGGCTCTGGCCCAGAGTAATTTGCAAACAGTTGTTGGAATTTGAACGAGTAAGGTCCAGTTTATGAGTAGAAAATCCATTAACGTCCCAACAACAACACTAACAATGAAGGTTTTTATTTTTATTTTTATAGCAATTCTATTCTATACATGAGCAATCGAAATAGGATTTTCACAAGCACTCTTATAACCACTTCGTAAAATCTAGGGAAAGAGAGCATTGTCTACACCAATACTAATGTCATTTACATACAATCTGTTGCAATGTGAACATTACAGAAAACCTTCTTCTTTTCCTTTTTTTTCCCCTTCACCCATTTTGTGGTTTTTTCATGTGAATTCATATGTGGTTTAATTGAAGAAGAATGGTGGGAGAGAGGAGAGGAGATGAGATGAGGGGAATCCAAGTACATCCAAGCACTCCAGGACAAAGCAAAAGCTTCAGACGGAGAGAAAAGCAAGCTCTGCTTTTTGCGACTCAGAAAAGGAGAATTCAAACCCCATCACCCCTCCTCACTCCTCACTTGGGAAATTGCCTGGCTACTGATCCAAACATACAAACAAAAATCCACCCTACGCCTCTCTCTCTCTCTCTCTAGGGATGTGTATGTGGGTGCCTATATTTAGTGGCAAGCTGGGGTTTGCATTTCAACCCCACATCATCTTCCTCCTCTTCCCCCTCTCCTGCCAAATTCAAGAAAGAGCTTGCTGCGGGAAACCGTCTTCTTCTCGTCCTTGAGACTGTGCTTGAGCCTTCACACACAAACCCTAAGTCTCAATCTGCCTTAGAGGTCTCTTCAAAACCCTAATTCAAGCTTCAATCTCCAGCTTAATCCTTCCACTTTCATTGGATCTCGTCTTCATTTCTACTGGTTAGATGGCCGTGTCGTTGCCATATAATTCAGACACGGATGCATGCGCTTGAAGCGATTTGGCATTCGAATGAAACCTAAAAGAGATGATTCTTATATTGAATGGATAATACCATGCGTATGCATAAAGTATGTGCCTGGCTCCCTGTATGCCATTTGCGCAGCCCACCGGAGAATCGATGGCCTGTGTGTATGGCGTATGAGGAGCCATGCATATCCCCCGTGCTCTTTCATGGTGTTTCCCCTCCTTTTTTCCAGGTCTCTTTGGGCTCACCGCACGCTTTCCTTCGCACAATTCGAGCTTCGTTAGTGATTGTCCGAGACAGTTCGATAGAGGCATGCCCTTGAAGATTTCTGAGATGAGCACTCAATTTCCATCCATTCCTGAAGGTATGTGGTGTATATAGGCTTACTTGTTGATCTGTATTCGTAGTTTTGTGCCTGTCGACTTCTAATCAGAGATTCATCTTTCTGAAGCACATTCACAAAACAAGTTGTCCATGAGCTTTGCAGAATTGAACACTTAAGTAAATGAAAGCCCCAAAAAAATTGACACCCAGAACTTATGTTTTCCTGCTACTAGAGAACAATGATTGTAACTATCACAAAGTTCTCTTTTTCGGGGTGCTAACTTATATTGGGATTAAAATTGGAAGTTTGGTCTTATCTTATTCATTTCACATGAAACCAGTCAATTTCAGTGAAATAAAATAACCCTGCTTGTTACTAATACCCACTATTACTGTCGATAATGTAGTGTGGAACTGCCTGTTTACAGAGTTAGTTTGCAAATTAACTCGACGCATTATACTCTACTCAGGATATTTAAACAAGTGGATTATACTCGAGGACCCAACAGATGTTTGCCACACACAGTTGAATGTAATAACAAAAATTTTCACAGATTATTAGTTGTTTCATTCTGGCATTATCCTGTTAACCAGGGAATATTCAGGAAGTCCGACAAAAAACAGATAGGTTCAAGTTCATACCTAATCTTTCCAGAAAATAGAACGCTTAAAATCCTGACGACCAAGAAGTTACAACTTTCCTGCTAGTTCGCATTTTCAATGTCCCAAAAGGAAACAATCCTCGTTTCACGCCTGTGTCACGGAATCATAGTAGGTTCATATGATTTATCTCGGGGGTTAAAACTCTCTAGTCAAATTATTCGTGAATAAAGTGATTTTTTTATTTTTTTTTGGTTTGTGGGGGGGGGGGGGGGGGGCGCTAAGTAAGCTGAGGCAAGCTCTTTTGAGATCATACCTAAGCAGGAACATGCTATATCAGCAGTTAACACAGCTAAAACAAGTTTATAACGAAACCTTAGTGCATGCCTCTTCTACTATGCTAATGGCGATTATTTATATGGCTGAACCAAAAGCAGAACAGCCCCATTTCATCCAAAAGCTTGAGTTTTTCTGTTGGAGCCACAAAGAGATGATTTTAGCCCTTAGGGTTTTTGGACAATGATACATCAAATGAACCTAAAGCACATCCACAATTTTGTGTCATAGCATGCGTACAAAGGACATACAGAGAGAAAGAGAACTCATTTTTGTCTTAGATTAAATGTGAAGTCTCCGATGCACTTCAATGGCAAAACTTTCTAAATAATCATTTGGTAATGCATACTCTTTGATCTACTCTACAATAATTAGAAAATCGCTAGACATACTAAAATTATTTTATGAAATTGTGTACTAAGTGATTCGTCAGGCTGTAATCGGTTCTTAAATATTATCTAGTTGTTTACCACTCATTGCGACACGTCACTTAGTAAACCGGTCTAAATAAACCTAGCATTACTCAGGTAATTAATGAAATATATATATATATATATATATATATATAGTAAACCGGTCTTTATAAACCTAGCATTACTCAAGTAATTAATGAACTGCATATATATATGAGCATAGTTTTCAAGAGAGGCAACATCTGGTCAAGTATGAGTGAGAAAAATAAAGGCATTAGGGTATCGGATTCTGAAGAAAGCAATGGTGGGAAGCATATGGAGTGTTACCATTGCTATATCCGCAGGGAAATCCAAAAGAAAGGACCACCTATTCATCTTGCCTTATAATAATATTTTTACTGTCAGAAATCAATTAAGAAAAAAATAAACAAACATGTAACGGTCAAAGGTGGTCAAAAGAGGACACGTGGTGAGCCAAAATAAAAAGAAGGGACCATACATTGGAGACCTAATGATGATATGGATTTGGACTTTCTGTTGTCTTCAATTTCACCAGCTATTATTTTCTGCGAGGAACATTCTCCTCGTGGTTGATTAGGGTTTGGTTGTAGGTGAATAAGGTAAAAGATATAGGGGCAATGAGCATGTGGGGTCCGAGGCTTGTCCTCCCCATGTTCTCTTGTTTTTAAGGTTGTACATATATGTGTACTCTCTTTCCTGTGTTCCTTTTAGGGATTCATTTGAAGTACATGTAATCAATTTTTACACGATCGGCGCCGATCGCCATTGATCTATATAATTAGCTAATTTTTTCTAAATTAGGATTATCTGTAACAGAGAAAACCAAATAGGGAAAATGGGCATTGCAAGGGTTGGATGAAAGTCTAACGGGATGATCCGACCTCTACTCGTGAGAACTTGCATTGATAGTTGCGGGTGAGAAAAAATTGTACGATTTCATAGTTATAATTACGAAAGAAGATCATGAACGGAGTGAAAGGAACATTTGAAAAAGGAAAAGGATTCAGAGCCCAACAAAAGCACATTGGAAACAACCCTTTTGAAGTTGGAAAAGAATTATGTTTATGGCGTTTGTTAGTGTTCTGATTAGTTTTCCTACATCAATACTCTGAGAAGAATTGTGCTCATGATTTAAGATGCTAATAAAATCTTCATGATGAGTACACGTAACAATGTTTTCGAAAAGTTTAAGCGATTAAGATTGGTGACAGTATATCCTATAAGGGTTTCGTGTCGGAGAAAACGGACGCATAGGTAATTTTGTTGAGTCATTTCTATTTTGCAAACGTGCTTCTTTGTTTGCAAAATACATTTCGTCTCCTGATTTTGCAAGTGTGATACGGTGAACAAACCGCTGTGATCGATCCACTCCAGTTCTGTTGAAGAGACGAGTTCGAACCTCATCGTTTTATGGGGATATGAGAGAACTTCTTTGCGGATGTGAGCAAGTAAGTCCTCAGGAAATCTACTTGACATCTAATTCTTTGTTCACTCTCTTCAAACACAGGACGAAGTGGAGTTTGAGTAGATCAAGAAGCTATTCAAGTAGAACTCAGCTTAATAGAGTTAGAAACGAGTGACTTGCAAACCTTACGTCGGTGTTTTATATAGTCCTTAGGACATCCGCAATGCCGCCGGTCGATAGGTTTTGTGGATGTAAGTAACATGTCATTAAAGAGACTATGTTTCATTAGTAGTGGGGAAAATTACCAAAAAAGTCATAAATATATTGCAATGCGCCAATTCAATCCTAAATCTTTTATTTTTTTGCCATTTGAGTCCTAAACCTTTTGCATTTGTGCCAATTCGGTCCATCCGGCCGACGCTGGCGTGGCCAACTTTGGTCAACCGACTTTGGTCAGGGCTGGCCGGTCAAAGTTGGTTGGATGGACTAAATTGACATAAATGCAAAAAGTTTAGGACTTAATTGACAAAAAAAAAAGAGGTTTAGGATTGAATTAGCACAATTGCAATAGATTTAGGATTGTTTTGGTAATTTTCCCCTATAGTGTGCACTGAAGCACTCTATTATAGGTGAATCCAAGTTAATCATAATCTAGATGTTTCATATGCAGAATCCTCTTAACACGATGGTCTGGAAGTCGGTATGTATGTAATCTCTTTTGGATGAAGTTCTCTCAGTTTCCTCGAATCTTGTTCAATATAATTGATATCTAGGTTCCAATGTTACTGTTTGAATTGGAAAAAGAGAGGCATCTATTTTGTCAAATTTCTCGCCTATATCTTCGTTTTCGAGCTCGTATCGATGTTTCGAGCATCATCTGGTTTTTCTTTTGTCACGAGGAAATCCACCCAGGTAATGGAATCCAAATACAAGTCGTGCTTCACCGATGTCATAGAAGACGCGAGCCAAACCCCAGATGACGGACCTAAACATAGCATTACATGCATTTAATAGTTTGATGAAATATATCTGAACATGTGTCAAGCCTAATCTAATCATGCATATTATGCTTTGTAACCATCAAGCCAGATTCACATGGTGAGCATGGAGCTTCTAATTCAAGTTGAGCTCACGGGTATCTTCACATATTAACTCAACTTGGCATCATTACACCCCCTAACCTTGGTTACTACACAATCGTGTAAATTAAGTGGAATTTAAGGTTTTCTCTTGGAGGGGTGCGCATGTGATATATGGTCAGAGAGAGAGAGAGTGTGTGTGTGTGTGTGTGTGTTGAACTTACTTTAGAAACGAAACAGGAAAAAAAAGATTCTGCAAAATGCATGCGGGTCGATTAACGTTTGCCTGTTTTGCTGTTACATGCCAAAGCGTGAAGCTCAAGCATAATATTCTTGCAATTCTACCATCCTAGCTCTTAGCCCCACCAGGCAATTGCACTGCACGAAAGGCGTTGCTTTTTAACTTCATTGTTCATGACAGGGTTAATACCACGAAAAACCTCAAACTGGTACATATATGACAAATTTACCTCAAACTATTTTTTTCGACCATAAAAAACTCTAAAACTGCATAACTGTGACAAATTTACCTCAAATTATTTTTTTGACCACCAAAAACTCCAAATTGGTACACCTGTGACAAATTTATTGAAACTAATTTTTTCCCACCAAAAACTCCAAACTGGTACATTTGTGATAAATTTACCCTTAGTTAGTTTCCATTAAATTTTACAATCAAATTATTGAGTTAGATGACACGTGGTAGTTGACGGGTGTACCAGTTGGGGTTTTTACCTTTTGTTTGTCACACGTGTATGAGTTTGGGATTTTTCGTGGTATTAACCTAATTTAGTAAAAATTAAAGAAGGGTAAATTTGTCACAAGTGTACCAGTTTGGGATTTTTTGTAGTCAAAAAATTAGTTTGGGGTAAATTTATCACTGATGCACCAGTTTGGGGTAAAATTATCATAGGTGTACCAGTTTGGTGTTTTTCGTAATATTAACACAAAAAATTAATAAAATATAGTGAGTTAAAATTTTTTAGTTGGGTAGAGGAAATAAATTGGATGTTAGTTTTTTTTTTTTTTACTAATAAGGTTTTTCTCTTGCAAAATCATCTCTTGCGGAAACATCCAACCATCCCAATCAACCAAATCTTTTATAAACAAAAACAGAGTCTCTCTTTTCAATCTTGGGTGGTGACTTTCAGCCAACCACAGAAGAAATATCTTCGAGTCCTAAAACATAAAAACATACGTTCTTGTTTTCCGTTAACTCCCCGGCTCTTTTTAAATATTTTCTCACTTTTGGTCATTGTGAATATTTATTTAAATTAATTTAAAAAATGAGCAAAATTTTTTAAAAAATAAAAATAAACGCATTGCAAAACCCTCGCCGCCGCCCCAGCGGTGGTCGCCCTCGTCCAGTTCTAGCTGAGGGCCACCAGTGGGGGGCGACTCTCGCCCAAATCTGGGTAGTCGGTGGGGGTCGCTCGGCCCCAACCCTGTATGGCAGTGGTGGCAAACCCTCGCCGCTCCCATTTTTTTTAGCTTATTTTTATTAATTAAGTTAAAAAAAATTATATTAAAAATTCGTTTTATCCACGACATCTTAAAAAGCACGAGGACTCGCCTGCACAATTGCACTTCTGGTGAGTATATCCCTAAACAAAGACACGGTGTCTCTCTCTTTTCAATCTTGAGCTGTGACTTTCGGGTGGGACCAGGGGTTTGTGTGGCTGCTAGGTGCTTTGGAGTGCTTTTACAAACATATATTAATATAATCAATGAAGTATTTCAAACACATAAACATATTTCTTCCCCATATATTAATATAAACCACTAAATAATCCACCAAGTATATCAAATACATATACTATATATACATACTAATTATATACTAATTTCCGTTCCCAACTTCAGCTTCTTCATTCGCTTCTTCTTGGTTGACTAAACCAAATAAAAAAACAAAAAGAAAAGTCAATTAACTTTATAATTAATTTAAAAATTCAAAAATAATTAAGAGAGAAAAATAAATACTAACCATTAATTGCTTGATACGCGAGGAAAGTGAGAGAAACATTGAGTCCATCTGCGGGACTCATCCTAAAATTGAAATTAAAAGGATTGATGGGATTGAGAATTTTTAAAACTAAGACGATAAGGAGCAGAATTAGTAATGCAAACAAAATAAGCAAGCTTGGAAACTCTCACAATCCCCAAATGCTTTATGGAGTATAGTTTTGAAAAGCATCTATTTCCCTAGCGGAGACTTTGGAATGCACGCATATTGCACGAACATTGGGTAAATAATGGTCATAATGTGTTTGTTGACTTGGCAATGTCCATAACCTTTAGTGACGGTTTCTAGTTTCCTTAATTTTGGGAGAGAGAACATATTGTCATGGAGTTATGAAATTTTTGGGACCACTTCGACATTTTAAAAGGAATTTTGTCTTGGGCTGTAATTAATAAAAAAAAATAATGAGTTAAATTGTTTAGCTGTGTTAATTGCTGGTTGGCTTATAACATTTGAAGTACCTTCCCAGTCTAGTTGTCATTCTTGGATACTAAGGGCCTGTATGGTAATCATTCTAGTTTTCTGATTCCGTTTCCCGGAACAAAAAAAAGACGAGAATCCTGTTTGATAACGTAAATGTTTCTGATTATGTTCCCGAAAGCAATTTTGGAGCAAAAACAAGAACAAAAAAACAGTTGGCTCTGGAAAAAAGAATCACTTTTGACAATCACAAAATAAAATGAAGTTCTACATCTCTCACTTTTCCCTTTCAATTCTCTTGTCACTTTTTTCTCGACCTAAAACAGAACGAGATCTCATTTTCAAAGAAAAATATATAAGATAATAAAATAAAAAATGGAAAATTTCTAAAAAATAAAAAAATTCAGAAAATCCCTAAAAATAGAAGAAGCTTAGATTAGGCTAGTTTGACCTCATTTTCATAAATTTGGGCCTAGATTTCTCAAATTTCATAGATTTTGTTCTTTTTTAGAAAAATCATAAATACCATTGAAATTAAACTCAAACCACATTTCTCTAAGCCCTTAGTGCTTCATTAGGGTATTATGATGCGATTTTATCAATGCCATGATTCCTTGATTGTGCACTTGATTTCTTTGGTTATGATTTGCCTAGGTTTATGTACTTTAGACTGAGTCTAGTTTTAGAAAATTTTGGAAAAAGACAAAAATAACTATCATGAACTGTCACGCCCCGAGCCCCGGGCGCGCGACACCCCTTCCTATCGTCTAGTCAAAGGATAATGTCCCAGGAAGATCATCGACCCATTTCTTTTATCTTATAATTAAGCACATGCGGAAGCGAACAACAACCCCAGACAACAACGACAGGGATAGAAAGAATAGGAACTACAACAAACAACAACAAACCATTTTCATTATTAGCTTGATTAGTTCACAATACACAATTAATTTACACAAGTCCTCCTCGGACCGATCCCCCTTAGACCCACAAAAAGATACGGGGTCGGGTTGGGGCGCACTATAGCCGATACACTACTGCTACACTACCAGCTATAAACAAACGACTTCCAAAGCTCCTCCGCAGCCTCTCCAAAAACCCCCGGGCCAACAACACCGGGTCAACCTTGGTAACCAGGCGGCGAATCTAGATCCTCCTCCTCCGAACTCAGATCTGGGTCAACAATTTCCCCATCTGGCATTTCAGCCTCCGTTGCGTCCCAAGTCTGGACTATTGGACCCGCACCCAGGGGCACATCAAACCCCCGAATCGGTCCTATAGGAACACCAGCCTGACACATGAACCAGGTCTTAAAGAGGTGTGCCACATAGTGTGGCAACCCCTCATCAACCCAGACTATCGTGACATGCTGTTCCCATATGTCCTCAGAATTAGCGACGTGACGGTGATGAAGTACCGTCGTTAGTTCGATCGGGACGCCAAACCTAACGTGGCGTGCGGCCATCTTGAGGACCTGAAAGGCGATCAGCCAAGCGTATGAGATATGAATCTCAGCGGGTCAACGCCTAAGTCCGATTAGGACGTTGATCACGACCTAACCATTCTATCGATCTAATCTCAACCTCAGAACAACAACCACATGCAACGTACCTCGCCTGGAACCATACGACAGGTACAACATGATAAGGAATAAACAATGCATCAACCAATCAGCCAGAACACTCAGCAATACTCATGCATTATGCAACAAACGCGTTCCGGTCAGCCGGCCAAGAGATACCCCACTCTCGCCAAAGTACAGCCTCGCTGCTAGTACTCTTTCGGATTAACCGGGCGTCGTCCCACAACGTTAACGGCGACGGCATCCGATGGTTTCCTCAAATTCCCTAAGGCGAGCACACCAGGAATAATTCCAAGAGGGACTACGGACCAACACAAGTTGCGACTGGCATCTCATCAGCCGTGTTATCCGGACGGTCCGTCTCCGGGCACGGACTGACAGGCAACCAATAAGCCGTGGAATCCCGAACTGTACGTCGCTGGCACACAGACTTATTAGGCGGCGACCCATGCCAACAAGGGTATCGCCTGTGCCCCCAGTTACGTTAGGGTGACACGGTGAAACTACTGCATGACCTCGCCCTTAAAATCGGCTCTCAAGCCAAATCTCATTTTGATGCTCAAACCTGGCCCACGGCCAATTTCATGCTCAAACTTGGCTCACGGTCATTTTCATGCTCAAACTCGGCTCACGGCCATTTTCACATTCAAAACTGGCCCACGGCCATTTTCACACTCAAAATCACAATTGATCACGCGAATATTCAATTTCCATTTAACATGGCATTCTTGTAATTTCTCAAAGGTCAAAAAGGTGATTTGACTTTGGCATTTATGAGGTGGGGCCCGCGGTCATTCGGTATTAATTGTTTCTAGCGTATATGAATAATATCTGAGGGTATTTTGGTAATCTGACGATTTAGGACTAGTTCAGAATATTTGGTTCAGGGTCGACGCGAGCCCGAAGGAATATGGCGAAGACTAATTACGGCGCGACTAATCTAATCGAACTTAAATTAACTACGCTTCGATCGACGGCTAACGACATTCAGATCGAATGATTCCGCGTCCGACAAATGTCACTCAATTCCAACCGTCCAATATTATTCATATAATAGGCCTTGAAATTCCGGGACGTCACATGAACACTTAGCAAGCTCTCATTCTTAAGTTTTCGATGAATTAAGATTGAGATTTGATTTCCTAGAACCAAAAACGCACACCAATGTAGGGCAGTGCGGTGCATTTTCTTTACAGAAATGAGGGTGTCGCTTGTGTCGGTTGTTCGCTCGCTCAAAAGAGTTTGATGAAACCCCACAATAAATGGCGAAAGTGACTCGTGATGATTCTTAATATTTATTTTTACATTTTAATATGCAATATGTTATATAAGAGAATCAATATGAATTAATCTTCGATTAATTTGAAATATAGGATAACATTTCGCAAAGTAACTACGTAATTATTTAACTTAAATGAAAAAAAAAATTGGGGAGAGCTATTGTTCCCGAGAATAAAAATTTTGTGAAGTCACCAAACGCGTTTCTGTTCCAAGAACAGAAATTTTGGGCAGTTACCAAATGCGTTCTGATTCTCTAAAATTCATCGAGGGAACAGAGTCAAAAAAAGTAATTTTAATTAGAATCATTTTTTCGGATCAGAATTGTTACCATACAGGCCCTAACAGAGTTTTTGGTACTGGAAACTTTTCCTATGAATAGACAAGGAGGAGAAAGTGATAGTAAAGGAAACGAGTATGATTATTCTAAATCTTTAGTGGATCAGGCTAGGATGATTCTAAAAGAGCTAAAAGTTTAAAATTTAAGTATTGCATTTATTTCTGAGAGTTTCATGTGTTTAAATTCCATATCGTAAACAAAATTAAAGATTTTGAAGTTGCATTTAAGTTCTTGGTTTAACTGCGTTATGTTTTAGTTAAATAACTTAGGTAGGTGTGATAACTAGGGGAGACTAGACTATGCCCCTCTGTTGTAGAGTGAGCATTGGGATGTTAGTGTTTTTACTAATAAGCCTCGTGTTCTTCTAACAAATAGTGGGATTTCAGTTTTTTTCTAACCATCCAAACTAACCAAATCTTAAAAAAAGAAGAAAAAGAAACAGTGTGTCTCTTTTCCAAATTATCCTATTTAAATTGTCTTGTGAGTTTTCCTTAAGTTTGGGCTGAGTAGGAGTAGGTGACACTGGGCTTCATTGGGCTTCATATTTTGATAATTTGTTTGATAGACTTGGGTTTGGGCTGTAATTAAAAAAAAAAATAAGGAGTTAAAATTTTTTAATTGTGTAGAGGAAATAAATTGGATGTTAGTTTTTTTTTTTTTAACTAATAAGCTTTTTCTCTTGCATAAACATCCAACCATCCAAATCAACCAAATCTTTTATAAACAAAAATAGAGTTTATCTTTTCAATCTTGGGCTGTGACTTTCAGCCAACCACAAATGGGATATGTTCGAGTCCTAAAACATAAAAACATACGTTCTTGTTTTTCGTTAACTCCCAGGCTTTATTTTTAATATTTTCTCACTTTTGGTCATTGTGAATATAATTTTATTTAAATTAATTTTAAAATAAGCTAATTTTTTCTATAAATAAATAAATAAACGCACCGCAAAACCCTCGCCGCCGCCCCGATGGTGGTTGCCCTCGTCCAGTTCTAGCTAAGGGCCACTAGTGGTGGGCAACCGATCTGGGTAGTGAGGATCGATCTGGGTGTGATCGGTGGGGGTCGCCCGGCCCCGACCCTTTCTGGCAATGGTGGCAAGCCCTTGCCCCGCCTTTTTTTTTAAAGCTTATTTGTACAATTAAGTTAAAAAAATAATATTAAAAATTCTTTTTAGCCACGCCATCTTAAAAAGCACGTGGGTTCGATTCCACAATTGCACTTCTAGTGAACATATCCCTAAACAAAACACAGTCTCTCTCTCTTTTCAATCTTGGACTATGACTTTCGGGTTGGACCAGGGGTTTGTGTGGCCGCTAGGTGGTTAGGAGTGCTTTTACAAACATATATTAATATAATCGATTAAGTATTTCAATTACATATACAAATTTCCTCTCCATTTATTAATGCAATCCACTAAATAATCCACCAAGTATATCAACTACATATAAATACATAACAATTATATACTAATTTCCGTTCCCAGCCTCAGCTTCTTCATTCGCTTCTTCTTGGTTGACTAAACCAAATAAAAAACCAAAAGAAAAGTCAATTAACTTAAAAATTAATTTAAAAATTCAAAAATAATTAAGAGAGAAAATAAATACTAACCATTAATTGCTTGATACCCGAGGAAATTGAGAGAAACATTGAGTCCGTTTGCGGGACTCATTCTAAAATTGAAATTTAAAGGATTGATAGGATTGAGAATTTTTAAAACTAAGACGATAAGGAGCAGAATTAATTAATGCAACCAAAATAAGCAAGCTTGGAGACTCTCACAACCCCCAAATGCTTTGTGGAGTATAGTTTTGAAAAGCATCTATTTCCCAAGCAGAGACTTTGGAATGCCCGTTTATTGCACGAACATTGTACGGATATTGGGCAAGTAATGGTCATAATGTGTTTGTTGACTTGGCAATGTCCATATCCTTTAGTGAAGGTTTCTAGTTTCCTCAATTTTGGGAGAGAGAATATGTTGTCATGGAGTTGTGAAATTTTAGGGATCACTTCGACATTTTAAAATGAATTTTGTCTTGGGATGTAAATAAAAAAAATTAATAATGAGTTTAATTGTTTGGCTGTGTTAATTGTTGGTTGGTTTATAGCATTTGAAGTGCCTTCCCAGTCTGGTTGTCATTCTTGGATACTAATAGAGTTTTTCGTGCTGGAAACTTTTCCTGTGAACAGACAAGGAGGAGAAAGTAGTCGTAAAGAAAATGAGTACGATGATTCTAAATCTTTAATGGATTTGACTGGTATGATTCTAAAAGAGGTGAAAGCTTAAAATTTAAGTACTGCATTTATTTATGAGAGTACCATGTGTTTAAATTCCATATCTTAAACAAACTTAAAGATTTTAAAGTTGTATTTAAGTTCCTAGTTTAGCTATGTTAATTTTTAGTTAAATAACTTAGGTAGGTGTGATAACTGGGGGAGACCCCTCTGCTGTAGAGTGAGCATTGGGATGTTAGTTTTTTGACTAATGAGCCCCGTGTTCTTCTAACAAATAGTGGGATTTTAGTTTTTTTTTTCCAACCATCCAAACCAACTAAATCTATAAAATAAAATAAAATAAAATAAAAACTGTGTCTCTCTTTTCAAAATTATCCCATTTAAATTGGCTTGTGAGTTTTCCTTAAGTTTGGGCTGAGTAGGAGTAGGTGACACTGGACTTCAAAAGGTGAGCTTGCTTGGGCTTTATATTTTTGTATTTGTTTGATAAACTTGGATTTGGGCTGTAATTAATAAAATTATTACGATTAATACCACGAAAAACCCTAAACTGATACATCTGTGACAAATTTAACTCGAATTATTTTATCGATCATAAAAAACCCAAAACTGGTATAGCCGTGACAAATTTACCCCAAACAATTTTTTTGATTACCAAAAATCTCATACCGGTAAACATGTGACAAATTTATCGAAACTAATTTTTGGACCACCAAAAACCCCAAACTGGTACACTTGTGATAAATTTACCCTCAGTTAGTTTCCCTTAAATTTTACCATCAAATTGTTGAGTTAGATGACACATGGCAGTTGACAAGTGTACTATTTTGGGTTTTTACCATCTATTTGTCACATGTGTATCAGTTTTGGATTTTTCGTGATATGAACCTAATTTATATAAAATTAACGAAGGGTAAATTTATCACAACTGTACCAGTTTGGGGTTTTTGGTGGTCAAAAAAATAGTTTGGGGTAAATTTATCACAAGTGCACCAGTTTGGGGATTTTGGTGGTCAAAAAAATAGTTTGGAGTAAATTTGTCATAGGTATACTAGTTTAAGATTTTTGTGGTCAAAGAATAGTTTGGGATAAATTTATTATATGTGTACCAGTTTGGGGTTTTTTGTGGTATTAACCTTTCATAATATGGACCATTTCTATCACCAAGTATGAACTTGCAGTCCCCATCCAATCTGCTTATTCGATTGCTTAAATAATTCTGAGAGTATTTTTCAGTTAGTGTTTGATGAGTTCTATGTCCACCAAGGCGGGGTATAAAATAATCAGAGAATATTTCTCAACGTACCTAAATAACCGGAAAATTTTTTTACCAAAAAAATCATGAGCATATTACAATTGTGCCAATTCAGTCCTAAACCTTTTGTATTTAGGTCAATTCAGTTTCCGGATCAATTTTGGTAGGAAATCGCCGACGTGGCAGAGCTGACGCTAACGTGGCCAATTTTAATAAAATTTTAGTATTTTAAAAAAAATTATTTATTTTCTTTAAATTTTTCCTTTTGTTATTTTCTGTCTCTCTTTTTTTCTTCTTCTTCTGCCAGTTGGCCGAGCCCAGAGAACAGCAAAAGGCGAGGGCCGACTAAGCTCGCCCAGTCATGGCGAGGTGCCACCTCGTCGTCGCTGGGCGAGCTTCGCCGGCTCACCTCTAGCCGGTCGCCGGGCTCGCCGGCCGGGTGGCGGAAGAAAAAGAAAGAAAAAAGAAAGAGAAATAAAATAAAATAAAAAATTCAAAAAATATTAATATATTGTTAAAATTAATCACGTCAGTGATTTCCAACCAAAATTGGCCTGAATGACTGAATTGTTGTAAATGCAAAGGTTTAGGACTGAATTGGAAAAAAAATTAGAACTAAATTGACACAATTGTAATAGGTTTATGAATTTTTTGGTAATTTTCTCCTAAATAACCCTCTAGGTTGGAATCCTTCCTTCCCAGGGAGGCTAAGCAACTAGGAAAAAGTTTAAAAAACGAGAATTATGAAAACTACCATATTAAAAGATCAATTTGCCAAAAATATAATTAATGATGTAATGTGTCCCAGGCACACTTTAGGAAAAAAAAAACATTTGTTGCCCAGTTTATTGTGGTCAAATTAATAGATCACAAACATTTATGACTAATTAATGGGAAAAAAATTGCTTGTGTGGGATTAATTGATCCCTCTCAAACTAACAAGGAACCTCAACTACAGTTATTCGTGATGAATATGTTAGTTATATTTAGGGGTGAGCAGTTTCAGGTTCTTTACAGGTTTCACCTGAAACCTAGGACCTATCCGTTAGAACATGTTCCTCATTTTTTTGAACCTAAAATCTACCCTACGTATCCTGGAACCTGGAACCTACACTGCCACAAGTTCTAGGGTACCCGAAAACTTGTTAATTTCAATTTGGTCTCTGTTTTTTTTTTTTTCATATTTAGTTAAGTAAAATGAGAGTGAGCACAACAACAAAAATGAAAGTATCTCATCTTTCATTAGCAGCAACTCATAAAAGATGAACATGTAAAATAAAATAAACAATCCATAAAATGAAAAGTATTGGCAAAAAGCTTTCCATTTTTCGCATCATGGAACTTCGATAGTGGGGGAGGCACAAAGGTTGGGCTCAGAGGGAGGGAGATGACAATATGGATTTTTCGAGCGAGATGGATCGAAGGCTAACACTGGATAACATGGCGTCAAAGTTGGACAGCTCCTCGGTGGCCATCGGAATAACAAGAGGCGGCGGCGGGCGGCAGTGGCAGCCTGAGGGCGACGACAGAGAGGGAGGAGTTGGAGTTGGAGTTGGAGATGTTATACGCGTAGTTGATGTGGACGTGCAGGTGAGGGAGAGGACCGGAGGGAGAAGGAGAGAGAAGACTGACAGGGAGAGGAGGAAAGAGAGAGATGCCATTGTTATTGCAAAGAGCGAGCTTACAGAGAAGGGGGTAATGGAGGAGAGATTAAGATGAAAAATCTGACAAGTGGGTCCATTATGAATACGTGATGATCCATAAGTGGAGTAACACATGATCTACGTGGCAAAACAAGTCTTATCCAATATATTTTTCCAACATTTTGTACCTCAAGAAGCCCAGTGCAGTTACACTCGAAGATTCGAGTGACCACTCAAAAGGGAATTATGAAGACTGAGATTGTGGCAAGCAAGTTACACCCAAAGATTCAAACAGAGCAGTTATGGATTGGGTTAGGTTATAAATACCCAAAGTGTATTCATGTAAAAGTCTCCAACCAATGACAAAACTTCTTTATCTTTATCTTTATTTTTCCGTAATTTTTTCAATTCCCGTACTTTAGTCGTAGTTTTCAGAACTTCGTCGTCGATTAAATTTGGACGTTGTATCGTTCTATCATCTCACTTGGTCGTCGATTAAATTCCGACTAAATATATCTGTTCCTTATGATTCATTGAGACTTCTGTCCGAAATTGCCACGGAACCCGTATTCTTTTAATAAAAACGAAGAATCAATTTCTATGAAAGGTATTTAATTAATTGGACACTTTATGCGAAACAATTATCAATTTTATTGACAGAATTAATATGTTTCATTAAATTTTTGTGAACATCGATAGTCCTTTATGAATTCTTTTATTGTTATTATAAAGTTGGATTGATCACTATTAAAGTCGGTATCCTTGACCATTCACCACTAGTTGTTATCAAATGTAGTTTTTTTTCGCCAGGAAGGATGAACCATGACAGAGTAAAAGATTTATCTATTGCCAAACTTTTACCATTTACCTGCAATGAATTTGAGCAATTTGGATAGATTTAAAGGACATTTTTCTTTAATTAAAATTTGATTTCAGCCCTTTTTTTTTTCTTTTTTTGCCTTTTGCATTCTCATGTGGCAAAGTTATACGTTAATGTATTATTAGGATTAATGTTACAAGTTGTGCTCTTTTCATGTCAGTAAAATGTAGCACCTCTTTAATCATCTGGCTACTTCTTTTTACTTCATCAATGTCTAGACCACCATTAAAAGTAAAAAGTAACTTCCTATACTTTCTTATATTCAAATAATCGTAACAACTTATATTGTTAACATCAATTATCGCTTTATTGAAATAGTACATTTGTTCTAGATGATTCAAATAACTAATTCAAATACATATACATTTTCCTATTTTTAATGGTAATTCAATGACATTTTTTTTCCTGAAATGCGTTTTTTATTCTACTCACATCCGTCTTTGTCCTTCGGTCTGAGACGAAAGTATTGTCTGCTTTACTATTGCGTGTAACCAAAAAAAGAAGAAGATATATCTTCGAAACATGATATTCAATTTTAATAAAATGAATAAATAACTTCTAACATTTTGATGAACACATAACTCTTTTTGAAGTATTACATTAGATTGTACGCTTCTCTTCACATTTTGCAGTATCTTTGCCGGCTCACATTTTAGTTGTTTGACAAATTCTTTTTTTTTGTCTTTTCAAATAGTACATCGTTTCTTACTCCTTCCATGTTTGGATGAGAAGACACATCTCTTCGTATCGAACGCACAGTTCTTTACATTTTTCATAGTATTTGAAAAAGTTGTGTTCTTTTCAATATGTTAGTTATGCGATTCACAGTTTCTCTTCTTCCTCCAGGTAAACGTATGGCCCGATCAATATTTAACTTCAATGGACTCAACTTTACGTGCCATGTAGGGGTGATGTAGATAAATATTATCTAGGGTTATGTTCTAGTCAAGCCCGAAAAAGATAGGCCTAATTCGTAAATTATAGTATCTTGTAAATACAATGAGACTCAAGAGGGCTTCTTCTCTTTTATGGCATGAAACCCTCAATCATTACTTTCGCTCTTATTCCACACATCTCTAACCTAAGCATCGGATGCTTCTCCTCCTAAAAAAACCCCCGGATGACTCTTCTGTTTGTGGTGCACGGATTCAACAGCCGGAGGAGCTAGTCGCATCGGAGATTGGCCAGAGAAATTGCGCATCGACAACAGGCAATGCGCGCGTAATCTTCACTAATAGATGGAACATTTTCGATTACGCTATAAAACGGTGCTGTCACCCGTGCTTTGCGTGGATTTCTTTCTTTACCAATGTTAAGTACGTTATAACTTTCTTTACCTAGTGGTTGTATTCTTTAGCCACTAGTCTTGCTTTTAATCTTTCAAGAATCCCGGTTTTATTTCTGTGGAGAGCCTCAAAATCATCCTTCATTGCTGCTAACCAATCCAGAAGTTTCAAAGCGGATCGTACACATTTGGGCTAATCCGAAATTGCATCAAGATGCATATACTGGATTCTTTTTAACAACACCAGCACGTGATCGAGCGATCATTGGATGTGTAGGTGCACTGGACACAGATTGTGGTGGTTCTTGCTCTTTGCTTGCCACCACCTTGCATAGACACGTCCGAAATATCAAGGGCGGAAGAAGATAACCAATCAATTAGGAAACTTGGATTCTCATAACATCCTTCTCTTCGTGTGGAACAATAAATAGCAACACGCGAACTTCCCATGAAGTGATCTTGGGTAGCGCCATATACGACTGTTGACATCCTTATTTCCAACCAAAACTGGCGGATGGACTGAATAGGTACAATGCAAAAGGTTTAGGACTCAATTGGCCACAAAAAAAAAAAAATTTAGGACTGAATTAATACAATTGCAATAAGTTTATAACTTTTTTGGTAATTCTCTCGACCAAGTTCACATTTATGTTGATGCTTCCATTTGGTGACTGTTCCGGAGCATGTGGACAAGAGATTTGGTTGACGATACAAAATGCGCCAAAAAACTCAACGCCATTAAATTCTCCTCCCTCGTCTAAGGGAAAATTGTCTTTCCACATACTTCTCAAAATTAAGAAAACATACAAAAGAAAGGGCTTGGGTGATTGTGAGAGTAACAGTATGTTGTGAGCCACAAATTCTTGAAAGAATGGATCCTACAATAATTTTTATTATTTATCATTTAATTTTCTGTGGCCCAGAATACACTGTTAATTTAACAATGAATGAGAGACTGTCACATAATCATTTCTCCAAAAGAAATCAGATTCCTGCCTTAATAAGAATATCCACGTCTATTTCATCAAAGACCACAATGAATTTTCCAAAAGGCTTACTAGGACCAGACTCAGAATAGCGAAAGGGAAGTCTACAGGATCGACCCATTTGACAACTTTCACAAACATACTACTTTTTCTGTTTGTCGTGATCTTCCTAGACAATCGCTCGCGTTTAGCACGATCTCTCCCAAGTCCCATCAATCGCAACTTGGTACTACACAATTTTCTTACTTTTTGGAACCGCCACCAATCATTTAGGGTTGATTAGACACTTAAGTAAAATGTGGGAGTACATTTTATTTTTACGAAATAAAGATTCAGTAGATTCGGAGATTTGATTATGCTGGATTAATATAACGCCCTTTCGGTATCTTTTCTCTTTATATTCAAAAAATATTTTTCAAGCAGCCTTGATTGATTTTAATCCTAAGCCACTAACACGTAAGAATAATCACGCGGGTGTGCAATCAATAATGTAAACTCAAGAAATCAAAGCAATAATTAAATGCTATAAATTGGGCTAATCTCAAAGCAAAGCAAAGCACAACCTTACTATGATTAATTTCCCAATATCTGCAAAATGTTAATTGAAAAATGCATGCAAATCCTAAACATGACTTTTAAATGATTATGCAATTCTAACTAAATTTTTGGGTTTTTCTTGTTTATGAAAATAAACCATGTGCAATCTTACCAAAGTTTTTTTTTTTGGGGTCGAACAATCTTACCTAACAATCTTACCTAAGTTAAACACACATAAATTATTAAACTAATGACATGTGACACGACCTCATTTTAATGACGGGAAGAAATTATGAATTGGACTAGCATGACATGCAATCTAATTTTTATGAATCTAAACTCACTAAATGACATGGAAATCATAACGTTTAAATATGATGACGTCGAAGTAATGACTTGGTAAAGATGACATGACAACAATGATAACGTAACAATGATGAATTGGCAAGTGATTACATGGAATTGATGCAACTAATTCTATATGATATATGCATATTATTTTTGTGATTGCTTTTAAAGTTAAAATAGGAAAATGCATAAAATATATGATTACCTTATTTAAATTAGCAAATAATTTAGATCAAATCATATTCTAAATTAGGAAATTTCCTAAATTACTACATGGCTCCTAGATATGAAATTTTAAATTAGGAAATAAGTCTATCCTAATATGCAATGCAATTTTTTGTATTTTTCAAAATAGGAAAGTTTTTCAATGATGCAATATAATAAGCCCATATTAAACAAATATTCACCTCAATCCAAAAGTAGGAAACAATAATCATCGGAGATCAATTCTTAGTGCTTAAAGCACGAAACTGCGGTATCACGCACGACTCAAAACACGAAACTTTCTAATTTGGATAATGCCTAAAAGACTTAAAGATATGGAGTTAAAATCGAGTAATACTCAAATTGAATTTATCTAGGAAATTACCTACATTGACTAAAGAGGATTCGGCAAGGGAAACTATGAGGACGACAGTGGTGAACTTGCATGGCTATCAGCGAACTACGAACAAATGGCTAAAGGACAATGAGTAAAGTGTCAAATTAGGGGTGTCAACGGTTCGGTTCAGTTCGGTTTTTCAAATGGTTAAAGGACAATGAGTAAAGTGTCAAAAATAGGGGTGTCAACAGTTCGGTTCGGTTCGGTTTTTCTGAAAAAACCGAACCGAACCGAACCGTTAGAATGAGCTAGCAAAACCGAACCGAATCGCAAACCAAACCGAATAGGAACCGAACCGAAAATTCAGTTCGGTTCGGTTCGGTTTTTCGGTTTTCCTTTCTATTTTTTCTTGTTTTTCTTCCTTTTTTGTTTCAAATCTGGCGTCGTCACCTGTTTGTGGACGACCAAGTTGCATATGCTAAATGCACTTTGAAAAGCAAGATACTGATTTCTTCAATCTCCCATCGATTGATCAATCATCCACGAACCAGAACCATCTCCACTTCGACCGAATCGCATACACCCATGGCTTCTGACACCCCTAGTCAAAATGGGTTGAAAACCTATTTTTAACCCATATTCAATGAGATTGGTCACATATGGGTTAGGCAAGTTTTAACAAATGAGTTGTTAATAAGTTGAAGTTGTAAGCCTATGTGTATGTATGTTGTAAATGGGTTTGAACCCATTTAACTTATCAAGGTTATTAGTTGAGTCATTGAGATGTCTTTAAACCCAGTTATGTACTCTTTAACAGTTATTATTATTATTATTTTTTCTCTTTTGTCTTTCTTTTACTGGTTTTTCCCTATGAAGCCGAGGGCGCCGGCCGACCCTCGCCGGCCACCAGCCCTTGCCTGTGGTCGGCGAGGGTCGGGCGGCCCTCACCGTCTTAGAAGAAAAAAAAACAAAAAAAAACAAAAAAAAATCTAGAAAAATAAACAAATTAGATTTTTGTAAAGTATAAAAATTGTCCACAATGATTTAGTAAAAAAAAAATTTAAAATTTTTTATAAGAAATAAGTTTTCTTAGATTTGATTAAATATGAAAGTGTTTCGATAATATGGATCGAGTCTGGTATGGGTCGAGAAATTTTCACTATGCATAAATATATCATAAACGGGTTAATGGATCAATTTGGGTCGAAATATTTATAACTCAATCCGACTCATCCGTTTAACAGATCTAGCAACGAGGGAGCAAACTTGGCAAAAAAACCTACAAAAATAAAACACAGACGTGATGGCAAACGCAGGTTCTGTTCACAGGTCATGACAATGTTTGTTCCAGCTTGCTGGAGTGCTTGCTGTGACCTCTCTGGGACGTGTCCGAACTAACGGACAAATATTTAATTATGTGGAGCTTATAAATTATATTGCATTAATTTAGAAAAAATTACTATTATGAGAATACCAAGAAAATTGCATTGCATTTAGGCTGCGGAAAATGCGAGGTTTTTTCCAAAAAGTTATTTTTCAGAAAAATGACAATATTTTCCGGTGTTTGGCTAAACTATTAAAAATACCCGGAAAATATTTTTCGTCGTTTGGTATGGAAAATCGGATTTGATTTTCCTCAATGAACTTCTTTTAATAATATTTTGTTTTTTTTTGTTTTTACTACTTTTTATTTTTTATTTTATTTTTTAAATTCGAAATTGTTAATTATTTATCTTTTTTTCTCTTTTGTTTTTTTCTTTCTGGTTTTGGCCGGCCACGGCGACGGCCGGTGACCGGCCGTAGGTGAGCGCAAGGCTCGGCCGGTCCTGCGATCTTGGGCTCACCAGATCCAAGAAGCTTAAATGAAGAGAGAGATGGTGGTTACCCGTGCAAGGTCCAAGATGCAGAAGAAAGGAGAGAGAGAGAGTGTGTCGTTTTAATTAAAGAGAGAGAGAGGATGCAGGAGTTATGAATGAAGAGAGAGATGGTGGTTACCCGCGTCATGGCCGATTGCTGGACGGCTCACTGGCCCATGTCATGGTCGATCGCTGGACGATCGGCCATCGCTGAGGTCCGCGGTCGGCGGAGGAAGGAGTAAGGAGTAAGGAGTGGCGGAGAGAAAGCAGGAAAAAGGAGGAAGAAGGAGAAAAGAAAAAAAAAAGAATAAAATAAAATAAAATAAAAAACTAAAAAATGAAAAATAGAATTTTTTTTTTGAATTTTTAAAAATAAATAAAAATGAAAAGAAAGTAAAAAAATAATTATAAAGAGAAGAGGAATGAAAGATAAGGAAAATATTTTCCTCTTCTCAAAAAGAGGAAAACATTTTCCCCATTTTTTAAGGGATGTTTTTCATGGGTGTAAAATGTTTTCTTAGACTAGCTTATTTTCTGCGAAACAAACGCTGAAAAATCCGAAAAACGTTTTCTGGAAAGTTATTTTTCAAGAAACAAATAAAGCCTTAAAATATTTTTGGTTGCTAGTTTAAGTGAAGCATTATACACTTTAAGTAGTCTCCCATTTTTGCTTTAAAAGAAAATAACAACAATGTAACATACATATGACACGGGCCGAGGTTTTCGTGCTCCAACCGGTCGTGCATTTGACCAAGAACTACCCCAAGACTTGCTGTGTCTGGGTCCCCTAGGGTATGTCTAGGGTTTTCTACTACTTGTTTCTAGAATATTCCTAAGGGCGAGCGATATTGTAATTATCTCGTGTTTTTGGAAGTTTCCTACTTAATGTCGGTGGTTAGGTAGATAGGAGATGTAATCTGAGCCATCGGATGAGATAGAGATCTACGGTCGTAATCAGAGGCCCTCTCCTATATAAAGAGGTGTCATTCTCTTCATTTGATCATTCATTAAAAGAAATACAAAGGCATTCTTCCAAAGTCTCTCTCTCTCTCTAGAACTCTCTCTCTCTCTCTCTACGAAGATCCGGGTGAAACATCGAACAAAGGCTTAGCTTGGGCGCCCTACCGATACAAAGGATGCTCAAGTCGCCGCACGAGTCAGACCTCCGCAACCGGCCCGTGACAAGTGGTATCAGAGCGACGTAGAGACGAGCTGTTCGTGAGGTCGTAGAGCATCAAGATGGTCGAGGTCATGCCAAACTCTGAAGTGGATCAGGTTACTGCCGTGGAAGGAGTAAACCCCCACGAGAAAGCCCCGCATGAGAAAAGGGGAAAATCAAAAAGAAGAGAAGCATCGTCGGACGCTGTGTCCGCGCTTGCTGAAAAATTTGACAAGATGAAGGCTACCATGTACGAGCTCATCGACGGACTCGAAGATGTGAAGGAGTGGATCACCAATATGGACAGAACGATTCACGACGATTTCTCTCTCGTCCAGAATGGAGCCGTGACACCGTTGCAAATGAAAGGTGAAGCTCTCAAAGCGTCGGTTGAAGCTTTGAAGCTTGATGTCCAAGAGAAAAACAACGCCCACCAAGCCAAGATAGACGCGCTGAAGGTGAAGATTCAAGAGTTGAAGACCGAGCTGGTCGTATGCAAAACCAGCATCACAAATGGTGCAACTGCGAATGGTGCATACACCGTTCAAGCGGCGCCAAGGATCGATGTGCCAAAACCAAAAGAGTTCAAAGACGAACGATACGCCATGGAGGTGGACAACTTCCTTTGGATCATGGAACGTTACTTTGGAGCCGTCAATATCCATGACGAAGCAGCCAAGGTACTAAACGCAACTCTGTTCTTTTCTGACAACGCTATACTTTGATGGCGATTCGTGTGTGATGAAGCCAAGAAAGGGGCATCGAATCCCATCGAGACGTGGGACGACTTTGTTCGAGAATTTTGGGAACACTTCTATCCCGAGTTCGCTCCACAAGAAGCCCGAAGCAAGCTGCATCGTCTAGAGCAAAAAGGCTCGATCCGGGAGTATATAAAGGAGTTCACGGAGCTCAAACTCCAAATCCCCAACCTGGGTGAGGAGGAGGCTCTCAGAGCGTTCATGGATGGTCTAAAACCGTGGGCGCAACTTGAGCTCAAGCGAAGGGATGTCCGAAGCCTCACAAAGGCGATCTCCATGGCCGAATCGCTGATTGACTTCAGCAAGACCGATTAGTCCAAGACAAAGGGCAATGGGTGGAAGTCGAATCGCAAAGAAGACGAAGACAGTGGTGAAAGAGAAAAGCATTGGGGAGAAGGTTCGTCCAGACCTCCCTACCAACATCGGGGAAACCGACCGCAAAACAACTACATCAACCAGGAGGACAAGTTCAAACACCCTCCGTCGCAGCCATGCTTGATTTGCAAAGGCGGCCATTGGACTTAGTTGTGTCCAAAGAAGAATCAAGCGAAAACCATATACTCTGTCGTTGCCAAGGAAGGTGATGAGGAGCCAAAAGAAAAAGAAGAACGAAGGGAAGTATTGTTGACACCTAAATTTTGATTTTTCTTAAAATATTCATTTTGCATAAAAAAATGAGAACTAGCTTTAGTTCTCGCCAAAAAAAAAATAATTAATTAAGTTTTCATGCATAACATATTTTCTTACTCATGCATTGCATTTGCATTATTTGGAACGGCGGCGAGGGAATTGAGCTTAGTTTATCAGGCGACTGAACTTAAATTGACAATAAAATTTTCGCCAATCGATGGGAGTTTGTGCCAAGGTCTTGAGGCCTCATCTGAGGTTAAATCAGCCCATTTAATGTTTAATTTTAAAAAAATCCTTTTAATTAAAAATGCCCGTTAATTAAGAAAAAAAGGTTTTATGGACAGAATATTTTGTCTCCGGATCAAATTGCGACTATCCGAAGTTGATGGACTATTTTGCAAATACAGAAAATAAGGCGAAACCCTAGCTCACTATTATAAATAGGTGCGTTAGGGTTCACATCAAGGGGGCCACACAATTTATCACAGGGCCACAAAAAATTTGATACACGGCAGAGAGAGAATTCGGAGGAGAGGGAGAGTGGTTGGTCTTCTTTTCCTTGCAAGTTCCAAAGTGGCGTCCATCGGAGAGAGAGGGCAGCACCATTGAGAAAAAAAAGTGTGCGAAACCAGAAAGGAAAAAGAAAGAATGGCGACGTAGCAAACGCAAGGAGGAAGAATCAATTCTTTCTCAAGTTTGACCATCATCCCACTTTTCCAATACGGACCGATTCAAGCACTACCCCTCAGCATTAGTCTTCATCAACGACTAATCATGGGGTCCAATTCTGATGCATGATGATTCCATTAATTTCAAGCGCCACCGTCAATCGCCAGGGCTACTGATCGAGCACCATCGCCGCACGTGAAGTTCCCTAGCCGAGCCGGTCCAATGGTTGAAGCTCGGTGCGCAAATTTTCGGTGAATAAAAATTTGGGAAACAAACTCTGCGGCATCCACGCATGCGGTAAACTTCTGGTGCCGTTGACAATTTTCCCAACAAATCCAGCGATCTCGGTGATCCTTCTAGCATCAAGGACATCCAGCCTTCACGTTTGTCGCTTGCCGTTTCCTTTTCGAGAGCAAATCGAGGTGCTGTCCAGCAGGTTTTCTAGCTTAAATTCGGCTCAAATCTCGCCCGACGAATCAAGGTAATATCCTTACATCCATTAAGGTTGATTTAACGTCGATTCTTGATGATTTGCCAGCTGCTGTGATGTATTACCAGTGCTGTTTTCATGCTGTTTTCTGCACTGTTTATATGCTGTTTGGTCCGATTTAAGGCTGTTTTATGCATAGTCATGATCATTAACATGTGCAGATTTTTGCGGGAGCGCTAAGGTAAGTTTCTACCATGTTTTAATGCTGATTTGCATGAATTAAGTGCCGTTTTACTGCTGGTTTTGGGCGTAGATCACTGATTTTTTTTGCAGAAAAATTCATAAAAATTTTGTGCATTATTTTCGAAATTTTGAGGATTAATTGGACATATTTTCAGAATATCTTAAAAAAGGACTAAATCCAAATTAGGAAAATATTTTCCTAATAGGCAACGAATTTTTTAAACTTGGATGATTTTTCCCATTGCCATTCGGGAACGATCCTCCTGTTTAGAAAAAGCGGGAAAGATAAGCCAGCCCGATCTATTGCCATTTAGATCCGGTTCGCTATCTTTCAAAAGCCGACTTTAGATTTAGTCATATCTTTTTTTCGAAAATTGCGAGAATGAAGGATTTGATTTGCCATCTTTGTTTACTTGAATTATCTTGATTGATATCTTGGATTTGTTTGAATTTTAATTGAACTTAAGGCTCCCAAAATATTTAGTAAGATATAGTTTCTTAGAACTTATATCTAATTAAATCTTTAGGAAGATAAGTTTCCTAGAAACTTCATCTTATCAACTTGGAAATGAAGTCAAGAAAATCAAATCAAGCATATCTTCATGTGGTTGAAAATCCCAAAGAAAATACAAAAACTTTCATGCATACATTGCATATTCATGGCATTTATTTTTTCGAATATCATATCCTGCATTCCATATTTTCAAAAATTCCATTTCATATCTTTGCATTATCTCTCATGTATTGCATCAAATTTTCGAGTATCATCATATCCCCATACCATATTTTTGTCAAAATATTTCATGCATGAATTCGCATGTCTCACGTCGCATTTTATATAGTTTAGGCGCATGTATATGTCATATTCCATGTTATGCTCGCATATCATATGTTATTCATGCTCATAATTTTCGTGTATCACTTATAAATTGCCTTCCATATTTAAAAAAAAAATCATTTTGCATACATTATGCATATTTTCGCATAACATATCTTGCATTTTTGCATGTCTCATATGTTGCACGTCCGTGTCACATTTTATTTTGCCACGTCATATCTCGCATGTCATTCATCTTAGGTTAGTCTAATTTGTATGATTGAATTGTTTAATTGAAAATTGCATGCTATCTAGGATAGATATAATTTGCTTATGTTATAGTTTTGCACGTCTATTTGGATTGCTTGCATGTTGTCTTGAATATTGCATTCATGAGTCACTTTGCATGTTTTAATTAAATTGAATTCAAACATATCTTGCATGCTTTGCCTTGGCATTTTCGCATTTAGTGTAATTCATGCATTTACATTTCATTTTAAATAAGTGAAAACACAAAAGAACACCTCATTTGAACTTTAAGATGAATTCAATCAAATTTGAGTCACCGACTTAGGACTTTCATGGAATTAAAGGTATCGAAAGGGCATTAGTTTTAATTAACTAGTGTAATCAAGTCCCCGAACACTTAATCTCTGGTTCGTAGAAATAAAGTGGTTCTCCCGCTACTTTATTTAGGTTCCTAATCAACCTACCAAAAATGATTAGTGGCGACTCCAAATCTAAAATCATCTTAATAAAACATAAGTTGCGATTTGGTAGGGCTTGGGAGAGTCCGTATTAGGTTAGTTTCTAATTAGCCTGATAATCCATTAGCCTAAAAATTCGGATTTTTTTTTAGGTCGCGACAGCTTGGCGACTCCGCTGGGGACTTACTTTAAGTTTTTCGAAAAAAATTAAGCCTTAATTGGATTACTTGAATTTTTTGAGAAAATTAAAAGCTTTAGCGGACTTAGGCCTAAAGAAAATTCCATGGATGTTTCGCTTTTGGCGATCTTGATTGAATCTCATTTTAAGGTGTTATATGTTCTTGCAGGTTGGAGTGATAAGGGGTGGAGTTGATTGTTAACCATTTGTTTTGCAGGGAGAAGTTGGAATGAATGTCCTGGTTATTTTGAAGTGTTGAGTGCCATGAACAGTTTCGCATGCCTTTATTCTTTTAAGCACAACACTGAGCACACACAACCCGCCACTGAACCCGAGTGGCTAGGCTTAGGATGGTGTTTGATTAGGGGCACACCGACCATCGCCATTTGGCTCGAGTCTCCCTTTTCAAGTCCCGAACTTTTCAAATCGGTGCCAAGAGTTACCACCCCCGTCATTAGCCATGTGATGCGGGTTGTTACTTGGCTGAGCCGGATGTCTACGGGGATCCCCGACTCAATCACAAGCTAAGGTGGTTCAGTCCGGACATCCTTGGGGCTCCACCTTTGTCAAGCCATGTTAGATAGAAATCGAACCTCACGAGCAATTTCATGTGCATGTCTATGTGGTTGGCATGTTCTTTTTCTTCTAAAAGGCGGTACTTCCTTAACCTTTACTCTTGTCTTTACTTATTTTTTTCGAGTCGGTCCATGACATTGTTAGGTGAGTCAAGTGTCTTAAGCTAAATAGGGTCATGTTTAGTTTGCGTTCTGCATTGCCGTTGTTCAGATATACCTTATTGCTTTGTATGATTTGTTTGATTTCCTTCGGGGCATTTCTGGGTTTCAACCATTGAATGAAAAGTGTTTGGAGGATCTTGACCTGTCATTTGTAAAATTTTCAGATCGATCCATCATGTTTTCCATTTTCTACTGAATTGATAATGAAGGCAAAGCAATCTGAGTTTTCAGGAAATTTCAGACACCAGTTTTGTTTCACCATTTTCCACTAGTAAAAGTGCCTTTTTCAATGAAGTCAAAACTTGAAAGTGGTAGAATGGGCCCTGAACTAGCAAGCTGCAATTTTTCGGACATCAATTCCCAATTTTGATGACCCATTTATCCTGAAAACAGAAACCGGACAAATCAGTTTTCTGAACAGAATTTTTGGAAAGGACTATTAAACTGTATTGATTCAGGGGAAATCTGCCCGACCTTTAAACATAAAAGTCGTTTATCTGCCTCCTGACCATGTCCTCGTAAAATTTTGCACCATCTCGATCACTCTGTGAATAAATATGATTTTTTTCGTAAATGTCGACAGAACTGGAATCTGCTGAACAAACCTACTGATTATGATTGCTTTTGTTTCTGAGTCTAGGGGAAAGTCATGGGCTGGCTCACCATTCTTCACCATCATACTGATCATGTTAACGAACTTTTGAAGGTGATTCATCACGGGTACCTCAAACCCTCATATTACTCGGTCAGTAGCAAAGAAAATGGCCGACAGAGCTGAGATTAACGCAATAGTTCAGGAGGCCCTCAAGGAGCACGCGAGTGAAATGACTGGGCAATTCGAAGGGATGGTGTCCCAAGCTATGGAAAGAGTGATAGCGAGATTCGCCGCCATGCAGCAGCAGTCCAGTTCTGCCCCGTCACCCACGGCACCTCCATCGCCTCCTCCGGTGGACGATCCTAACAAAGGCACGGGTCGTGTCCCCATACACGCTTTGCCACTGGAGGACGTTATTCTATCTGGTCTTAGCCCGGGAACATCACCTACTATCTCAATACCCCGAGCCACCCCTATGGCCGGGGGAATGAGTGAAGAAGCCTTGAAAGCTATAGCCCACATGGAGAAGAGGATACGAGAGGTGGAAGGGACACACAACATACCCCAAGTTGACCTATCCATCTTCTCAAAGATTAATGTACCAGAAAAATTCAAGATGCCTGACTTCGAGAAGTACGATGGCACTTCCAATTCGGTTCAGCATGTCCAAATGTATCGGGCGAGGATGAACAAGTACGTGGTAAACGGCCCTCTAATGATTCAGACTTTTCAGGCCAGTCTGAAAGATGCAGCCATGAGGTGGTACACAGACTATGAGGTCTATCGCATGGAGGATTGGGAAAAAAATGGCCAATGCGTTTGTCAAGCACTTCAGTTTCAATCTAGATGTCCTCACTACCAGGGAGGACCTCGAACAAGCAGAGTTGAAGAAGGGTGAGACAGTTAAGCAGTATGCTACCAAGTGGAGGAATGTCGCCTCCCAACTGAAGCCGGTCCCGCCTGAAAGGGAACTCATGAGGCTGTTTGTCTCCACCCTCCCTCAAACAATGCGGTCGCATATCCTGGGAACCGCAGCAACGTCGTTCAGTCACCTCATCGCAATGGCAGAAGAGGTGGAAATTGGCATGAAAAAAGGATGGTACGGAGAAACTGGCTCAAGCACAAAGCGATTCCCAGCCAAGAAGGACAGAGAGCCAGACTCGCAGGTGAACATGACTTATGTCCAGAAACCTCCAGTTCAGACACCTAAAGTACAAGTCTCCAATCGGCAGGCGGCCAACTTCGGTTCGCATGATCAGGGATGATATCAGCAAAGGAACCGTCAATTTTCGCCTCTTCCTGGAACTCCATCCCATGTATTGACTGTGTTACGCAAGAAGGAGCTTCTGACTACTGAGCCGTTGCGGCCTGGTTATGCGACTTTTCCAAAATATGACCCATCGAAGAAATGTGATTATCATCGGGGGGAGCCTGGGCATGACACAGATGATTGTTCAGTACTCAAGAATCGTATTCAAGACTTGCTCGAATCTGGGGCATTTTCCTTCCAGACGAATAGCCAACCGAATGTGCAGAGTAACCCGCTCCCGAATCATTCGGGAAATGCTTGAAGAATCATCTGTGTGGATGGGCGCAGGCCCACATGAGTAACATTCTTATGTTTTTGAATTTCCCTACGCGGGAACCTTTATTTCTTTCTAGGACTTCTCATTCCAATCATGTTAGGATTTCCCTTTCAATAAGATGTAACTTTTTGATTCATAATCAATAAAATTACAGAAGTTTTTTTTTCATCATTTTTGGAATCTTATTGAGGCATACCAAACCAACCCGATGACGATAACCAACGATTGAAAAATTTGTCATCTATGGTAAGCACTGAGGGTTGGGCTTCTCAAGATTTCTCGTCCCAAAGTTTTTGAAAATAAAAAGCTTTTCAAAGAAATTTTTTTTTATAAAAAAAACGCATGCAGTTTAACCTGTTTGTCTTACTGACTCATCTACCATATGTCTTGGCATTAATCCGAGGGCAAGGAACAGATTCATAACTCGAACAGTGAGCTAGTCCGACCGATCCTTAGACAATCCTGCGCAATCCCTACATATGTTTCGAGCCTCGTAGCTCACGGTCAAGCCAGAAGTCCCTGACCGATCCCAGTACATCGACTAGTTAAGGCAGATCCAGGCTTCGCCAATGATCATTTCCGGTGCCAGGCGATTGAGCTATTGGTCAACCTGAGTCTGATTGGCATTAGGCCTGATCAAGTCGAAATGCAAGAAATGAACGGATGTAGTCATCCTTGGCTGGAGGAGATCTCAAGAATGGGCCAAGAAGAGATTGCCTTGTGACTTTGCAGCATCAACCACTATGACACTGCAATCTTAACTAACAGCGGACCGTCTAGAGAATTCAGGACTGAGGCAAGCTTAAGTATTGCAAGAGATCACGTCGGTCTTATCAGTCAAGTTATTCAGGGGCAACATCCCGACCGCCAATCCAACACGGTCCCATCGAATGATGCTAGACAGACGAACCAAGAGGTAAGTTTTCTTTTTTCGAACTTGACTGACTCAAATGAAATTTCCTCCTCTTTGCCTTGCAGGTAACAAAACTAGGGCATGTCAGCTGTTGATGACATTAGCAAATCAACTAACTCAATTGAGTTATGGTGAAACCTTGATCGGAGTTCACTGGCGATATGGCTATAACCATGTTCATTCGTGGCTTATCGTCTCTACTGTGCCCCTAGCGACGCTCTTACTCACGACCACCAATCATGCCATTCCTGGTGATCATGAATCATTGACCGTTAGCCATCCGTACATGGCCGAAAACTAAGAGGCTGGCCCGGTTGATCCTGAGACAGTCCATGCATGAGTAGTGAGCCTTATCGAGCTAGAGACCCTGGTCGATCCCATACCAGCCCATACGTCAAGCTATCAGTCAGTCAAAGCAAATCTATGCTTCAGCTGAAGGAAAACGAGGCAAATCCGAGGCCGTCCAATTTCAAAAGGAAACATCTCTACTTAAGTTTGATCGGTCTTGAAAACGACATTTTGTTTTCCTTCTTGCAGGTGCCAAGATAGGAAGCATGACCCCAATTTGCTATCGCCAAAGCAAATGAATGATCGGGATATCATGGGTCTTCGCCTGCTTTTTAGAACTCCATTCACGCACCCTTTTCTCGTGCAGGATCAAGCACAGGAATGATATGCCTATCAAAGCTGGAAATCAAACTTCCAACTCGGGGCATACCTAGAGGCAATCTCGGATTATGCTACCCGACATAGCCTATTCTGACAGACAGAAAGCGAGACAAATCCAAGACAGCCTGACCTCAAGAGAGAGTATATCTTGCATGGCCTGATCATTTTTTGAAATAATGACCCTCTATTTTTCCTCCTTGCAGGGTCAAGTGGTGAAACGCATCATTTGCCAAGCCCGGAATCAAATTCTAAACATCGGTCATATCTGGGGGGAATTGCAGATTTTTGCAAAGCTACAATCATCTGACATGATCCATTCTGACGAAAATGGGGCAAATCGATAGCAAACCCTCACTTGGATAAAGGGAGTTGTGTTTTCTCTGTCTCATGATATTTTCAAGATAACACTCATACTTTCCTTCTTGCAGGAGCACACGACCGACATGATGGTCAACACCAATGAACAACCAGAGCGTCTCGGGTCTTTACTCGACTTATTATTCGTTCATGTGTCTCCTTGTGCAGGGGAAAAGTCAGGGGTAATTCATTCCTCGACACGAGGACTAAGCTCCCCAACTTGTTTGATCCATTCACGCGTTCTGGGGCAACTTAATTTCTCTCGTTCTCAAGAATTCTTTTTCATACTTGCACGGTCTGATCCTTAAGCAGAAGCATAAGATTTTCATGAAATATGATTAATGCTTGAAATGGCTCACACATTGCATGATTTATTCATGACTATTCTTCATGTTTAATTTACCAACTCTGAATAGGGAGCATGAATTGCATATGATGCATCGAATGTACAAAATATGGCATGACAGGATGACGAAAGGCAAGCCATTTCCACACACGTCCTGCATTTTAAATCCCCAGTGAGTTGAGAGGTAACTAGATTCTGCATTCTCCAGGTAAAGGGTTTTCTCGCGAAAGGTACGATAGCCGAAGTGACGGAGGCATTCAGTTCTCTATCCAAACACTACAGGTTATCCATTGCAAACCCCTTGAGCGGCGGTTTCATTTCTTTACCCCTGTCAAGAACCACCCTACATCGGGGTCCAGACGAGGCAATTCCGACAGAACATGAGGTAAATGGTTAGAAATTCTCTTGCTCAGACTAACATCAATCTTTCGAGTTTTGCTTTGCATTATACTCAAACTTTAATTCAAGTGTCTTAGGATGACGAAGAGCATTCATTTCTCTATCCTATACACTTTATCCTTTGTATAGCCCACTTGAGCCAACGAATTCATTTCTTAAACCCTTGTTGGTGACCATTGCTCATTCAAGGCAAAGATGGCATTTTCCCCAAGAAGGAGAACTGAAGAAGGCCGAGTCAAGAGAGAATTCCCGAGTGAACTCATCTTGTATGCTAGATTTTTCATATAATGTCTGGCATAATTTTTGTTTGTAAATGCTCGTGTTGTTGTAATTCCTTAAAGAAAAAAAAGGGAATTCAAAATCACGAGATTGTCAAAAAGAAGCAAGTGCAGCCTGAAAGAAAAGGGCCCGCTCCCAAAAAAACAAGCAAAAAACGAGACGTCAAAAAAAGAGAGAAAAAAAAAATCGAGACGTCGAGACAAAAAAGAAAGAAAACGGGAGTTGGGAGTAAAAAAAGCGAAGGCTGATCCTACAAAAATCCCGGGCGAAAAAAGCAAAATGCCTATCAAAAGCAAGGCCAATGCTCATTCAATCCTTGTTCATTTGTAAAGTACTTCTGAACTTTAAATGCATATATTTGCGTGCTCTTTCTTGTAAATCCCCAAAGAGTTCGAGATGTGGAGGAAAATTTCTAGAGAAACCGGATTGCAAAATGTAATTTCCAGCGAGAGTCCATACCATTCTCAAGAAATGATGGTATCCTTTGAAGACTATTCCAGAAAGGTCGAGATTGGTGACAAGACAGCTATGATCACCAACATCAAACCCTTCTCATATATTTTCTGAGCCAAAACCAACCTTTTCGTTTCTCAGTCCCCAAACCTAACCTACGTTACAACCCTTCAAAGTCTCTTCTGATTATGGCACTTGAGTTAACGTAGAGTTAAATGATTTTAAGCATCGCTCGAAGAAGTTCGAGCAAGATTATTTCTCTCTCATTTTGCAGGGTTCTTGACTTGTAAACCCGGAGCAGATGATAAAGTCTTCTTTTTCAATATCCTTGACTCGATAGAGAGTCTCCTTTGATGAACCTTTGACCTAGCCTACATTACGGTCCTAATCAAGACCTCCAAATCGGCTCGGTCGTACTAATTACGAGATTACTCGAACCCTTATCGAATGCGATGATGGTAAGATTGAGTGATTTCTCTTGAATCCTGCAGTCAGGATAAATAGCTTTCCACGAAAGTGAGAGAAAGCCCTTTCGGACTGAAGTCCCCCATTCAGGTTACATTCGAGGTGTTCATAATGTGATAACCTCCCAGAACAGAATTGGTAATGCAAACTTGACAGAATAGTTATGCAAGAACCGCATTATGAGTCATACACATTTTTGCTCATAATCATTAGTAATACAAACTCAGCTGAGTAGTTTTGCATGAACCCATTGACGAATTCTAGCATGTATGCTTGCACATGTTACCCCTGACACTGTCTGACAGGTAATACATTCTTGATGTTCGAGTTGCCTTCCGAGGTCTCGAAATTCATCCAAGGATTATTGAATAAACAAGCCCTCAGGTAAGTATATCTTCAACCTGAACCTTTCAAAAGAATGAAGTTTGATGATTATCAAGGTATTCGAATCCATTGCGGCATATTCGATCATTCAGGTATCCACCTTTTTCAGTGAAGCATGATTTTTATGAAATACATGTCGCATTAGCATTGGTTTGTCTATGCACATGATTATATTTCGAGTGAAAAGACATGTATGACCCAGTCAGCGTGTCCTTCCCTTAGCCGTTTGCTCAAAGAATCCAGGTAAGTTTTCTAAATCCTTTTCAAATTGACAGCTCTACTAACTTTAGTTGTCATTTTGATCCCTTCAGTTCACGATCGACCTGCTCTCGTGTTCTTGATCTTTATCTTTACCCAATTCACGATCGACCTGCTCTCGTGTTCTTGATCTTTACCCGGTTCACGATCGACCTGCTCTCGTGATACCTTTACCCAAGTCACAATCGACATGCTCTTGTGGTCTTGGTCTTATCTTTATCCAACTCATGATCGACCTGCTCTCATGAGGTTTTTACCCGGTTCACGATCGACCTGCTCTCGTGATACCTTTACCCAAATCACAATCGACATGCTCTTGTGATCTTGGCACTACATTTCCAGCTCATGGTGACCCGCTAAAACGATGGTGGTCCCAAGAGAAATTTTACCGACTCACGAAGACCCGCTAAAACGATGGTGGTCTCGAGAGACATTTCCAGCTCATGGCGACCCGCTAAAACGATGGTGGTCCCGAGAGAAATTTTACCGACTCACGAAGACCTACTAAAACGATGGTGGTCTCGAGAGACATTTTTACCGACTCATGGTGGCCCGTTAAAACGATGGTGGTCCCAAGAGACAAAATGATGCAGCTTGAACCATAACTCAAGCACATTCCTTCATTATCAATATATCTTGCGCCGTCTCGCGTCAGAATGAGAGTTCTGATAACAGATGGGCCCAGCACCTTGAGATCCTTGCATCTGCAAGAAGCTTGGAAGTCAGGGGAATCATCAGCATTACGAAATGTCTGGTAAAACAGGTATTTCATATGCGATCCATGTGTGGGTCTTCCTATTCTATTCCATGGAAGAAAGAAGCCTTGGCATGTGTTAATTACAGTCTTGCATTTCATACATCATCTTTGTCTGCACAGAAACTGGAATTAAAACCCCAAAAAAAAAAATAAAAAAATCAACATTTCATTATTTGCATTATCAAAATTTAGGTTTCAATTTTGTCTTTGAGCGAAACCTCTGCGAGCTTCCACTCAAAGAGGGGCAGCTGTTGACACCTAAATTTTGATTTTTCTTAAAATATTCATTTTGCATAAAAAATGAGAACTAGCTTTAGTTCTCGCCAAAAAAAAAATAATTAATTAAGTTTTCATGCATAACATATTTTCTTACTCATGCATTGCATTTGCATTATTTGGAATGGCGGCGAGGGAATTGAGCTTAGTTTATCAGGCGACTGAACTTAAATTGACAATAAAATTTTCGCCAATCGAGGGGAGTTTGTGCCAAGGTCTTGAGGCCTCATCTGAGGTTAAATCAGCCCATTTAATGTTTAATTTAAAAAAAAATCCTTTTAATTAAAAATGCCCGTTAATTAAGAAAAAAAGGTTTTATGGACAGAATATTTTGTCTCCGGATCAAATTGCGACTATCCGAAGTTGATGGACTATTTTGCAAATAAAGAAAATAAGGCGAAACCCTAGCTCACTATTATAAATAGGTGCGTTAGGGTTCACATCAAGGGGGCCACACAATTTATCACAGGGCCACAAAAAATTTGATACACGGCAGAGAGAGAATTCGGAGGAGAGGGAGAGTGGTTGGTCTTCTTTTCCTTGCAAGTTCCAAAGTGGCGTCCATCGGAGAGAGAGGGCAGCACCATTGAGAAAAAAAAGTGTGCGAAACCAGAAAGGAAAAAGAAAGAATGGCGACGTAGCAAACGCAAGGAGGAAGAATCAATTCTTTCTCAAGTTTGACCATCATCCCACTTTTCCAATACGGACCGATTCAGGCACTACCCCTCAGCATTAGTCTTCATCAACGACTAATCATGGGGTCCAATTCTGATGCATGATGATTCCATTAATTTCAAGCGCCACCGTCAATCGCCAGGGCTACTGATCGAGCACCATCGCCGCACGTGAAGTTCCCTAGCCGAGCCGGTCCAATGGTTGAAGCTCGGTGCGCAAATTTTCGGTGAATAAAAATTTGGGAAACAAACTCTGCGGCATCCACGCATGCGGTAAACTTCTGGTGCCGTTGACAATTTTCCCAACAAATCCAGCGATCTCGGTGATCCTTCTAGCATCAAGGACATCCAGCCTTCACGTTTGTCGCTTGCCGTTTCCTTTTCGAGAGCAAATCGAGGTGCTGTCCAGCAGGTTTTCTAGCTTAAATTCGGCTCAAATCTCGCCCGACGAATCAAGGTAATATCCTTACATCCATTAAGGTTGATTTAACGTCGATTCTTGATGATTTGCCAGCTGCTGTGATGTATTACCAGTGCTGTTTTCATGCTGTTTTCTGCACTGTTTATATGCTGTTTGGTCCGATTTAAGGCTGTTTTATGCATAGTCATGATCATTAACATGTGCAGATTTTTGCGGGAGCGCTAAGGTAAGTTTCTACCATGTTTTAATGCTGATTTGCATGAATTAAGTGCCGTTTTACTGCTGGTTTTGGGCGTAGATCACTGATTTTTTTTGCAGAAAAATTCATAAAAATTTTGTGCATTATTTTCGAAATTTTGAGGATTAATTGGACATATTTTCAGAATATCTTAAAAAAGGACTAAATCCAAATTAGGAAAATATTTTCCTAATAGGCAACGAATTTTTTAAACTTGGATGATTTTTCCCATTGCCATTCGGGAACGATCCTCCTGTTTAGAAAAAGCGGGAAAGATAAGCCAGCCCGATCTATTGCCATTTAGATCCGGTTCGCTATCTTTCAAAAGCCGACTTTAGATTTAGTCATATCTTTTTTTCGAAAATTGCGAGAATGAAGGATTTGATTTGCCATCTTTGTTTACTTGAATTATCTTGATTGATATCTTGGATTTGTTTGAATTTTAATTGAACTTAAGGCTCCCAAAATATTTAGTAAGATATAGTTTCTTAGAACTTATATCTAATTAAATCTTTAGGAAGATAAGTTTCCTAGAAACTTCATCTTATCAACTTGGAAATGAAGTCAAGAAAATCAAATCAAGCATATCTTCATGTGGTTGAAAATCCCAAAGAAAATACAAAAACTTTCATGCATACATTGCATATTCATGGCATTTATTTTTTCGAATATCATATCCTGCATTCCATATTTTCAAAAATTCCATTTCATATCTTTGCATTATCTCTCATGTATTGCATTAAATTTTCGAGTATCATCATATCCCCATACCATATTTTTGTCAAAATATTTCATGCATGAATTCGCATGTCTCACGTCGCATTTTATATAGTTTAGGCGCATGTATATGTCATATTCCATGTTATGCTCGCATATCATATGTTATTCATGCTCATAATTTTCGTGTATCACTTATAAATTGCCTTCCATATTTAAAAAAAAAATCATTTTGCATACATTATGCATATTTTCGCATAACATATCTTGCATTTTTGCATGTCTCATATGTTGCACGTCCGTGTCACATTTTATTTTGCCACGTCATATCTCGCATGTCATTCATCTTAGGTTAGTCTAATTTGTATGATTGAATTGTTTAATTGAAAATTGCATGCTATCTAGGATAGATATAATTTGCGTATGTTATAGTTTTGCACGTCTATTTGGATTGCTTGCATGTTGTCTTGAATATTGCATTCATGAGTCACTTTGCATGTTTTAATTAAATTGAATTCAAACATATCTTGCATGCTTTGCCTTGGCATTTTCGCATTTAGTGTAATTCATGCATTTACATTTCATTTTAAATAAGTGAAAACACAAAAGAATACCTCATTTGAACTTTAAGATGAATTCAATCAAATTTGAGTCACCGACTTAGGACTTTCATGGAATTAAAGGTATCGAAAGGGCATTAGTTTTAATTAACTAGTGTAATCAAGTCCCCGAACACTTAATCTCTGGTTCGTAGAAATAAAGTGGTTCTCCCGCTACTTTATTTAGGTTCCTAATCAACCTACCAAAAATGATTAGTGGCGACTCCAAATCTAAAATCATCTTAATAAAACCTAAGTTGCGATTTGGTAGGGCTTGGGAGAGTCCGTATTAGGTTAGTTTCTAATTAGCCTGATAATCCATTAGCCTAAAAATTCGGATTTTTTTTTAGGTCGCGACAAGTATGACTCGAAGCGATACAACGAATCAACACCGTGAGGGCTCGATCACCGCCGAAGAAATCCTCGAGTGCGAAGACTTTATACTTCGTGAAAGTCAAGGTACGTGGCGAAACTCTCCATGCCTTGGTTGACACGGGGGTGACTAACCTGTTTATCTCGAGCGAAGCGATGAAGTGGATGGGACTCGAAGTAGAACCATCTGAGCATTAGTACAAGACGGTCAAAGCAAATGACAAACCAGCCACTAGCGTTGCTAGAGGCGTCGGAATTCAAGTCGACGGGTGGATTGGATCGATCGATTTTGAGGTAACCCTGCTCGACAATTATGATCTCATTCTAGGTATGGACTTTTTCGACAGTGCTAAAGCGATGGTTGACCTAAGAAGTAAGGCGATCATCATAGCCGACCCTGAATGCCCATCTGTGGTGACCATGCTCACTAGAATAAGTGAGACTAAAACCATCTCCATGATCCAACTCGTGGATGCAAAACCAAGAGCTCCGATGCTGACCGAGTCAAAGCACAAGTCCCGACCTTTGGAGAAGCCAAAGGAAGAGTGGGAGCTGCCCACACAAACACAAAACATCGTGCCAATTCATGTGGTTGGGACTCAAAGTAGAACCATCCGAGTGTTGGTACAAGACGGTCAACGCAAATGACAAACCAGCCAATGGCGTTGCTAGAGGTTTCGAAATTCAAGTCGGCGGATGGATTGGATCGCTCGATTTTGAGGTAATCCCACTCGACGATTATGATCTCATTCTGGGTATGGACTTTTTCGACAGTGCTAAAGCTATGGTTGACCTAAGAAGTAAGGCGATCATCATAGCCGACCCTGAATGCCCATCTGTGGTGACCATGCTCATTGGAATAAGTGAGACCAAAACCATCTCCACGATCCGACTCGTGGATGCAAAACCAAGAGCTCTGATGCTGACCGAGTCAAAGCACAAGTCCCGACCTTTGGAGAAGCCAAAGGAAGAGTGGAAGCTACCTACACAAACACAAAACACCATGCCAATCCATGTGCTGTTTCCGGAGATGGAAGACATTGGAGCGGCCAAAACAAAGAATGAGTCGCTGATGACTCCTGTTGCGGTCAAAGCACCGAAGAAACATCAAATCCTGAAGCCGAAGAAGAAGAGCTCTCGTGGACGAAAGTATCAACAAAAGAAGCCGACGATCCAAGAAAAGGGAGCGTGCGGCCAAAAGAAAACAACAGCTACAAAGATCAACCCTAAGCTGCGAGCACCGAGGACGGAGCTCAAATTGGTGGGGGAGAATGACACGGGTCGAGGTTTTCGTGCCCCAACCGGTCCTGCATCTAGCCGAGAACTTCCTTAAGACTTGCTGTGTCTGGGTCCCCTAGGGTTTATCTAGGGTTTTCTACTACTTGTTTCTAGAATATTTCCAGGGGCGGGCGATACTGTAATTGTCCCGTGTTTCTGGAAGTTTCCTACTTAATGTCAGTGGTCAGGTAGGTGGGAGATGTAATCTGAGCCATCGGATGAGATAGAGATCTACGGTTGTAATCAGAGGCCCTCTCCTATATAAAGAGGTGTCATCCTCTTCATTTGAACATCCACTAAAAGAAATACAAAGGCATTCTCCCAAAGTCTCTCTCTCTAGAACTCTCTCTCTCTACGAAGATCCGGGTGAAATATTGAACAAAGGCTTAGCTTGGGCGCTCCACCGATACAAAGGATGCTCAAGTCGCCGCACGAGTCGGACCTCTGCAACCAGCCTGTGATACATGTCTCATATAGAGAAAATATTAGGTACACCAGTTTGCCACATGGGCGGTACATAGGTCCACTCATTGAACACCATTTCTCTCTCCTCCATGGACGACGCTCTGCAGCATTACCGGCCAGCCATGGACGGCCTGCTCATGAGCATGCTGACGTTCATCCATGACTTTCATTTGCTAATGTTCATCCATGGCCGTCGTTGGCATCGTTTGTTACCCCCTCTTTCCTTCTTCGTTTGGCACTCTCCTTCACCTGCATGGGGCGCCGATGTTCACTTTCCCTCTCCCTGTTATTGATCCCTAGGTATCCATCTTTTCTATCCACCATGGACAAAGGAGGGATTCTTTTGAAAGATCTCACTAGCCACCCATGCATGACGCTTGCAGCCAGCCATGAACGACGCTTATCCATTGCCGTTGTCGATGTCGTTCTCATTATTATCATTTTCGATTATGTTGTGATTGCTCGGGACGAACAGCTCATGGTTCATCCAAGGCCATCGTCGGTGTCATTCGGCCAATCTAGTCGACCCGCTTAGCGCCAGCGACTCCGTCGTGCCCGAATAACGTCGACAACGGCCATGGATGAACTTTGCATGCTTGTGAGTGCGTCGTCCATTGCTGGCTGGTGATGCTGTAGATCGTCGGCCATAGGAGTGAGCATGGTTCCAGGGTAGAGCCTGGAACCGAACTTGAGGGAACCTGTCTGGTTCCAGGTTCCAAGGTATGCATGGTAGATTCTAGGTTCCAAAAATTGGAAAACCTGTTCCGACGGGTAGGTTCCAAGTTTTAGGTAGATGGAACTGGAACTTGTAACGAGTTTTTGCGTTTTTCTTAGTATATATATTCACGTGATCCTGCAGTATTTCATGGCATCTGATGATGAGTGTATAATCTAGAACTATTAGTCTGAGCTTCCATTTTCGACGATTTTTATGATCGAAACTTTTACTTCGTTAATGTTTCATATTTATTCGTGTGCCTAAATATGAGTTGTGGTCAGTGATTGTAATAGCAAGTGATGGTCATTAAAGGTGATGATTCAATGCAATCGTTCAATTAAGAATACAGGTGGAACTTGGGTAGACCTTGGAACCGACCGTCGAACCTATGACAAGGTAGGTTTCAGGTCCCAGGGTATGTAGGTAGGTTCCAGGTTCCAAAAAAAATGAGGAACCTATTCTAATAGGTAGGTTCCAAGTTCCAGATAGAATCTGTACGGAACCTGAAACAACTCACCCTTAGTCGACCATGGCCTCAAAGGAGGAGAGAGAAAAGGTCTGAAAAAGGAAGAAAATAGTGATTGAAGAGAGATTCACGTAGGAGAGAAAAAATGGCTAAAAAGTGGACCCATTATAATCGCGTGACGATTAACGAGTGGACTTATGCACAGTCCACGTGAGAAAACTGTTGTACTTAATAGTTTCTCCTCATATAGAACTAGTTTCATAATTTTCGTTATCATATTACATGTCATTTAGTAATCACATGCTTAAGGTCCATGTCATAATATCCGCGTAATAATATCCAACTCATACTATCAATGTCATATAAATCAAATTGCATGTCAATTCTTTTGCCCGTCATTTGAATTGGGTCACATAGAATGCATTTAAATAATTTATGTCATACGTCAGTTGTTTAAATTAGAATTCACATATACATAAGTTAGTTTAAAATCGCATTCATTAGAAAGAAAAACCCAAAAAGAATTAATTGTCATTGTATGAAGAAATCATGGTTAGGTTATGCATACTTTTTTTTAATTAACATTAACATTTTGCAGAACACTTGGGGCATTATCATAATGATGTCATGCTTTGCTTAATGCACTGAGGTTTTTCTCCCTTTTCTAGCCATCTGTTTATTACTTTGATTATTGAATGTTAAATTCCCGCTTGCCTATGAGCGTGATCATCTCTTGTATGTTAGTAGTTTAGGATAAAAATTGACCAAGAGTATTTGCAAAATTGCAAAATATTTTTTGAAATAAAGAGAAAATGTATCGAAAGGACGTTAGGTTTATCTAGCGCAACAAAGTCGCATACCTACGATTTGAAGTAAAATGTTCTCCCACATTTACTTGGGTTTCTAATCGACTCATAATAGATTAATGGCGACTCCAATTTAAATTGTTTGGCATGTTTATATAACTAAATTAAAACCACGAAGTTGCAGTTACAAATATCTAGGCAATCAAATCAAGATTGCACGATCAAAGTGATATATACATGCAAAGGGGGAAAATTTCCAAAAAAGTCCTAAACCTTGAGAAATTTTCCAAAAAAGTCCTAAACCTACTGCAACTGTGCCAATTCAGTCCTAAACCTTCTTTTGGCCAATTGAGTCATAAACCTTTTGCATTTGTGCTAATTCAGTCCATACAGCCAATTTTGGCTAGAAATCACTGACGTGACGCAATCGGTGTTGACGTGGACACTCTTTAATAATATATTAGTATTGTTCTATTTTTTCTATTTTTTGTTTTATTTTCTTTCTTTCTTTTTCTTCCCTTCCTGCTTCCTCCAGCCATTCGCCGAGGGCCGGTGAGGTTGACCTCGCCGTAGCTAGGCAAGGTCGGCCTTGTCGAGCCATGGTGGGGCTCGACCTCACTATATCTGGGCGAGGTCCACCTCGTCAAGGGCGGACAAGGCTCGCCCTCGCCAGTGGCCGGCGGGGCGAGGTTCGCATAATCGGCAAGGTCGACCACGCAACCCTCGCCGTTGGCTGGTCATTAGAACTAAGCGACTGGCTGGAGTAAGAAGGAAGGGACGAAAAAAAAGAAAGAGAAAGAAAAGAAAAAGAAATAAAAATAAAAAAAGTATTAAAATATAATTAAACATTATTCATATCAGCGCTGGCCGCACTTCAGTGATTTTCGGCTGAAATTGGTTGGATGGACTAAATTGGCACAAATGCAAAAGGTTTAGGGCTCAATTGGGAAAAAAAAGGTTTATGACTGAATTGATACAATTATAATAGGTTGAAGACTTTTTTGGTAATTCTCTCCAGTTTTGAAAGATACGGATAATCAACAGAAGTATCCTAATTATCTTTAATATAAGAAAAATATCCTACAGAAAATCTTAAATATCTCAAACAATCTCATTTATTCTATCTACTTTATAAATTTGTACCATCATCAAGCATCGACCCATATGCTATCACGGAATTTTCTCCTCAAGAAGGATGCTGGAAGTATAAACTCTACTCTGATATCCCTTGTACCGAATGTCCCGAATCCATTCTGTCTAATGGATTTTAGACCCATCTCATGATGCAATGTTTTATAGATCATATTGAAGCTACTTGCAGAAAGAATCAGCTCTGTCCTTCCTCCGGCTGTTGGCCTCACCAAACTGCTTTCATCTCAGGTCGACATATCTCGAAATATAAAATGTGGTAATAAAAAATGACTTCATGAATGCTTATGACATGGTAAAACGGGGAGCAGTACTCAGGGTTCTTGGAGCTATCAATATTCCCCAGCACTTGATTAATCAGATAGCTCAAGACATAACTACATCGAGGTTTTCAATAAACCTTAATGACGAATAGGTTGGCTACTTTGCTGGTACCAATGGATTACGACAAGGTGACCCACTCTCTCCTTATATGTTTGTCTTGGTTATGAAAATTCTTAAAAGAATTATCATTGAGAAAGTTGTCGCAACTTCTTTCAATTGTCATTGGCGATGCAAAACGGAAAAAAATAAATAAATAAACACTCACTTATGCTTCGCAGATGATTTGTTTCCTTTTGCTCACGGGGGTGCAGATTTTGTCATTTGCTTGGGTTTTTAATCGATGCACTTGATGAATTTGCAGCTCTCACAGGACTATACTTTAATGCAGATATATGCCAAATATCTTTCTCTAGGTTGATCGAGGACGAAGAGGGCATTATAATCATACGCCAAGTTTAAGCTGTTAGATGAATATGTGATTTTTATTTAATATTCTAATATCCCTCTCACGCTTAGTCTGATCTTTTTGTCTAGTACAAAACGTGGAATAATGTAATTGGGGCTTAGAAAGATTTGAATTCAGGATAACTGGCTTTAATAGCATGAGAGATTTTGTGAGATCACTGCTAACTGTTATAAAAACTTAAGCTGTTAATGAATGTGTTGTTTAATATTTAATATTGTAAGACTTATAGAAGGTTGGGGCATGCAACATATTAGCTATGTTGATCGTCTCCAGTTGACCAAATCGATACTTATTTTCGTATATATTTATTAGATGCAAATGTTTTTACTCCGAAAGCTAACTGTATACGAAGTGGAGAATAAAATTAGACGATACTTATGGGCTAGTAATACATAAGGCCATAGATCGCACAAAGTTGCTTGGGAAGTTGTTTGCTCACCAAAAAGGGAGGGAGGGCTAGAGTTGCTTGATCTAAAATTATGGAACAAAGTTTTGCATGGAGCAAGTGGGTTCACAGTACAATGCAGAGGCAACCCGATTATGCAGGTCGAAATCAACAGCGGTGTGGCGTGAAGTTGGTGTGGTATACTTACATTGAAACTGGCTTTAGCTTCAAACATATCTAGGCAAATGTATTGTTGCAAACAGATATACAGTGAACTCATGACTGTGGTCCCGGCTGTGGAATTGTATCAACTGATTTGGACAGGCGGTGTAGCAAACACAATTTTATTAGCTGACTATTTTGTAGAGATAGATTGCCAACAACAAAGTTCGTATCATGTTGGATGCGTGAAGTAGAAATCCATTATAATTTATGTATGTCTGGTCTATAAAATCGAGAACATGGATTCTTTTAACGTACTTGGACCGGAAGGATATGGCGTATTATCCTCGCGCAAAACAAAATTCGACATTCTTTAGGAGGATGGAAGGATGAAATCCAATAAATGATCAAGGCTATCAAAGGCAAGGACTTGCAACGAGGCTTCTCAAGGCATATTTCCTAGCGATCATATATTGCATTTGGATAGAGCGTGATCGTAAACTTTTTCAAAACAAGTCAAATGATGTCTTGGCTAACGTTCACAAACTTGTCGGAGGGCGAACTTCGTACTACAAGAATTTTAGATCTTTCCAGACAAATGTAACATTGGCTACTATATGGAGACTCCCTCACTCCATTTTCTTGTGCTCTTAACGATATTTGTATTGCTGGAAAATGTCTCTAGGTTTCTGTACGTCTATCTTATAAATGATACCTACGTTATATATGTGAAAAGAAGAAGATGAATGTAATGTATTCAGACTTTCAAACAAAGCAGTAGGTCCTAGGTCGGCTTGGTCGGCTCAGAGCAAAAATTCCACATCAAAAAAGAGAAAAGGACAAAAAGAAAGAGAAAATGAAATGTCAGTAGAATTATCTTTCTCCTGATTAATTTAAAGGGATATTAAAATTGCATGATATATCAATGAGACGTTGATGCATCGAAACCTTCAAACGTAAATATATCCAGAAACAAGAAAGGGACCAAAGAAAACGAGCAGACAGCAAGAGCAGCAGCATCACCAGCACGACCCATCTTTTCTCAATTTCTCATACCACCTTTCCTTATAATCTCTCGAGTCCTTTCTCGCAGCAGCGAAGGAGTTCCAACTTCAATGGCATCTTCTCTGCCATGTGTCGCGGCTCCATTGTCCTCCTCCTCCTGCTTCGGTTCTCTGCCCCGAGAGCTTCGCGGTTCTTCACCGTCGCTGCTCCTGATCCGCACATGGACGTCCCAAAATCTGCGTGAGCACTCTAAACTCGTGTTGTGTGCGCATCTGTTCTTATTCGTGATGTCACCCTTTTCATATGCTTTCGTAGAAGAAACAGCTTTGAGTTTGGATAAAGATAGATAGATCTCGACATTTTGCTCGTCGTGAAAACGAGAAGGAATGGATTGAGAACACGACACAAGCAACAAAAAGGAAACAAAATGAGATGATATTTGCTAGGAGCCTAGGATAAAACCTTATCTTTGGTGCTTTGGCACACTGCTGTGCTGCTGCAGTGTTGGGCTCCACTCTGCTAATGCATTGACTGATAAGAACGAATTTTCATTTGTGATTTTTCAGTATATTACTTTGTTTTTTTGCTGGAAATGAATACTTTTAACTGCTTCACATATTGCAGAACTATTATAGATGAAAGAAGTCCTTATGTTAACAATATCTGTAACAGCACTCTCGCTAGCAACCTTTAACCGGGTCGGCTTTCACCGACTTTTCTTTTTCGAAAATTTGGTAAGAGTAGTCGTAATGGCGGGATGGGTTTAGGACGAGCAGTCTGATTTTCAAATTCGACATCGATCGCCTCGAATATCAAGCTGGAGCGATCCTAAAACTCGAGACAGTTTTTTCGAATGGAGTTCCATGTACATTCCAACTAAGTATGCAGGAACTCAAACCCTACTTGAATTCTCCTAGTTACTGTACTCTTTCTTACACTTCATTAACAACATAATTTTATGAGAATAAATATAGGGATTACCTAAATAACCTAGCGTAGTCTAAGAGGACTGAGTATACGAGTAGTCGCCTAAATCAGCACCCATCTCTAGCTTGAAAGCTTAAGTAGGGATGTTGTGACTTCTTTGAAAATAGATGGGGCTAGCACAACGCAACCCTAAACAAGTATTAGGTGAGCTAGCTTTGGTAGATAGCTTAATATAGAAGTTTTGATTTCCTCCCCTCACATAGAAACCTCTTTGGCATAAAAAATTGTATTAAGAAAATTAAATGAGATAAGATCACTAACGTCACAAAACTATACGTGAAGTTTAGGCTCCGTTTGTTTCACGGAAAATAATTTTAAGGAAAAATTTTTCCAGATTAGTTGAGAAAAAATAAATCAATCAAGGAAAATTTTTTCTTTTAATGGAAAAAAACACATTTAAATGTGGGGAGGATGATTTCCTCTTTTCGAAAAAAGGAAATCATTTTCCTTCCTCTTTCTTTCACCGGACCAAGCATGTTCTTCTGCGTGCACTCATTTTAATTTTTTATTTTCTTTTTAAAAATTAAATTTTAATTCTTTTTTATTTTTCTTTTCTTTTCTTTTCTTTTATTTAATTTTTTATTATTTTCTTTTCTTTTTATGTTTCCTTCTTCTTCGGCCAATCACGGGCCACGGCGATAGCCAGCGAGGCTTGCACTCGCAGATCTAGCGAGGTCGGCGAGCTTCAAGCTCTCCCGAGGTCGGGCATCGCCAGTCATCGCCATGGTCGGCGACCGGCCGAAGAAGAAGAAAAAATTAAAAAAAAATAAAGAAATTAAAAAGAATTAAAAAAAAATAAAAGATTGTCAGATTTTTTTCTAACTCATTTTCAAGTTTTAGCCAAACACCGGAAAATATTTTCATTGTTTTTGAAAAAACGACTTCCTAAAAAACATTCATTTTCCAGAAAGGTCGCATTTTCCTCGAGACGGGGCCTTAGAACGAAAGCCTTTACGAAAGATGGCTTTGATTCCCTAAATCTTCAAAATCGTTCGTTTAGGAGACTCCGATAACTTAATTTGTTAGATAATTCTCCGTGACGTGCCAATGCCGAACCCATTTAAATCAACAATCTATAAAGTTCGAAACCAAAGTGATCGTTCGTAACTTTTTGGCTCTGAACTTTTTAAACTTGTGGGCCTCGCGATTTATGTACTAAACCACGTCATTAAGACGCGATACAAATTGAGAAATTGGGGTTAAGTTTTCTTTTTGGCACGCTACAAATTTCGGAAGAAATTCCTGAACACTGCAATTCTAAGTATTTCTACTCACGCCTTTTTGTTGACCGGGCCGGCGGTTCCAAATTGAAACCGGCCCGTGCCATACGGGCCCGGTTACAGTTCCGAACCGGAAAATCCGGGCTCAAAAAATAAATGAAAATTTTATTACAAATTCGTTATTTCATTATTTTATAATTCATTATTTTCTTTTATTTCATAATTCATTATTTTATAATTTAATTACAATTTTATTACAAATTCATTACAATTTAATTTTTAAATTCAAAAACCGTAACCGGAACCGGAATCGAAACCGGCAGTTCCATTTTCGATTTTGAACCGGAACCGGTCCCAAAACCGGCCCAGAACCGCCGGTTCAAAACCGGAACCAAAATTGCCCCCGCCGGTTCCGGTTTCGGTTCCCCCATAGCCATGAACCAGAACCGGTGGTTCCGAACCGTGGCCATGCCTAGTTGCGAAAGGTTAACCTGCATTCTTCGACATAATCTTGCATAGAAGTTCGAAGTCGATTAGAAGTGCTCGAGTAATGAACTAATGCTGCATACAGACTCGGGTCAAGAAGCGAGACATTCGACACCGGCATGTCCATATTCGAGAAGCTCATTTTCGATGCTCAAGATTCGTGCTCGAATCGAATAGACTGCATTCGATGTACTTGATCTGTTGGAAAATTTGTGCCTGGAGCACCTGAATAGATGCGCATGTACTGATTCTGAAATTGATCTTCATTCGAACGAGTTCATTAGTGTGGAGATGCATGCCATTTAGGAATCGGCCTGATGAATGCTTTTGTCGCAGAGGTACGAGCGACTGGGAATACCTTCGGGAATTTCTTCCGCGTCACCACGTTCGGCGAGTCTCACGGGGGCGGTGTTGGTTGTGTCGTCGATGGGTGTCCCCCTAGGATGCCGCTTTCGGAAGCTGACATCCAAGCCGATCTGGACAGAAGGTTCTGCCTCCTTTGATAGCAAGTTGTGTCCTGATCACTTGTATAGATCAAACTGTGTCGAAATGCATGGTTCGGTTAATGTTATCAGTTCTTGAAAGAATCCCTAACGTTTGACTGTTCACTTCCCTGTGTGCAGGAGACCGGGTCAGAGCCGAATGACTAGCACAAGGAAGGAGACTGATACATGTAAAATATATTCAGGAGTCTCTGAAGGTTTGGTTCTCATCCCAATCATGGCTATTGATCCTCTTAACGCTGTTTTCTTTTTCCTGCTTGAAATTCGCCGATTGCATCTTTTTCAAATTAAGGTGTTCATTCTATTTTAGTACAGGGGTGACTACTGGGACACCGATCATGATATCTGTTCCTAATACTGATCACAGAGGCTCTGTAAGTATCTCCTATGGGAACTGTTGAACAGAGTCGATAACAAAACACCATCTTTGGAAACTACAATTCTCGTGTCTATCTGTTCAGTCTTGCGAATAAGATAGCATGAGTATTATGCCATCCCATTGTGAAGCTAGGATATGTTTGACAGATATAATAAGTGTCAAACTGCATAGTCAGGTCAGCTATACTAATTATGTCGAAACAGTCTTCTTAGTTTCTGTCGAAACGGTCTTCTGAGAACTTTCTTCCAAGGAGTTGGTGTTTATTTCCCCTATTGTCCAGAGGTTTGAAACAACTGCTTCCGGATTGGAATTTTGCAGGACTACAACGAAGTGTCATTAGCTTATAGACCTTCTCATGCCGATGCAACTTATGATATGAAGTATGGCGTCCGAGCAATAGCAGTAATTTCATCCCACCGCCATAGCAGATGCTTGAAATTTGCTTGGATTTTATGAGGACAAAGATATTGACCAAGTTTCTGTTGCACTCATCATCAACTCTAGGGTGGTGGTAGATCTTCAGCAAGAGAAACCATTGGTCGAGTTGCATCTGGAGCTATCGCTAAGAAACTCCTGAAAGAATTTTCCAGGACCGAGGTACAGTAATCTTTCAAGCTTGGATTTGCGCTTCTGGTGTCAAAGGCCTGCATCTATTTACCACTCGCTGCCCTTTTATTTATGTTCTGGCTTTGACATATTCGTTTTTGTTTGTGATCTGTTGTCTATCTGGGAAAAGAGAATCTTCGTATGTGGAAGATGCTACTTGCTTAAAACTATCTCTAGCTTGGGAAACAGAACAAAAACCTTTGAAGAGATGAAGGGCGAGGACGGAAAGTAGGAAAAATGATAGCAAAAGAGGAAGTCAAGGATAAGAAAGATGTCAGCCAGAGAGCGGTCGGAAGGGGAAGTAAAATCGCCAGTGAAAACGGGGGTAACTTATGAACAAGGGCTCTGATACCAATTGACGCAGCCGGTGAAGGAAAAGATAACCCAAAAACAGCACTAAATTAGGGTTGAATTATTACTCAAACAGAGAAAAGATATTCGAAGGTTTATAAAAGACCGATGAGATTCATTGAATGGAGAAAAATTAATGACAAAAGAGACTTAAATAGAAAATTTTGCACCCTTAACTCAGTGATTCCCCCTTCATACACTCATTTAAGCGTGCTTGGACATGTTTTAGAGTGCATCCTCATGTTAATTTTTCTGTTACCTGTAGGTTCTTGCTTATGTCTCTCAAGCCCATGATGTAGAACTTCCAGAACAATTGGTAGATCAAGAATCTGTGACGCTTGAGCAGGTACATGAGTTATCTCACGATTCCTTTCCTAGGATTCTTTGTTCAGAAAACAGAGAAAGCAAAGCACATCTGTCATGGAATTCTTGCATTTTCTTGGTCAAATTCGTTTCGACGGCCTGTGTATCTTGTGTTTCCAATGTGAAGTGTCTGAATTATCATGTCTTTTATTGGGAGAGACCGAGAGAGTATAGTTACAAAGCTAAAACTGCAGTTATATGTTGAAATTCCATTCCCCCTAGAACAGTTAGCGGAGTTTTCATGGGTTGGAGGATTCGTCTGAATGCAGCTTATTCATAGATCCTAGAAAGCCGACAGTGCTTAGGACAAAGCATGATAGTGATACTTGCCCCCTTTGAATATGGCTCTCATTCTCTGAATTGCTTCCAAGAATATGTTGCCATTGAGGAAGCCGGGGAGGTTTCATGTAGCTCTTCGTAACATCGCAATACAGATGAGCTGTTAATGTCGGTGAAACACATCGTCAAAGTTGATAATCGTGCCGTCTGTTGAAATTTAGCAGGTTTGAGGGTTTCAAGAGTTGGAACTAGAACATGTTATCCTCTCCCATCCATTCGCAATTACAGTAACCGTAGTCCGAAATATATGTCTAACATGTATGATCAACTTTTCATGAGCTGAAAGCCAGAGAAGATGGCACAAAAATGCTTCTGGGAACACTACCACCAAATGCACTGGTTTTGCTTCAAAGGTCAAACAAGTTTTCATACTATCGCATGCGCTTTTCCTAACTTCGTGATGAGTCGAGACCTACAACATCCTCTCCTAATCTGCAATACTTCTTTGCGCTCGACCAAATTCCTGACGTTTCATGTATGGACAGATAGAGAGTAACATTGTCAGGTGTCCAGATGCTGGCTATGCAGACAAGATGATTGCTGCAATCGACGCCGCCAGGGTCACAGGGGACTCTGTCGGCGGTGTTGTCTCATGCATAGTGAGGAACGCTCCACGCGTGAGAACTTTTTTCCCTGACCTCTTCGAGAACTCTAATGTCGTCTAAGTTTATGCATGGCTTTTGGTAAAGAAAACGTGGGATTATGAGGTAATTCTTGATGTATGCGAGTCCAAAACTCAGTAAGCTGGATTTTCTTGTTCAGGGGCTTGGTTCACCAGTTTTTCACAAACTGGAAGCCTTGTTGGCAGGAGCTCTCTTATCTGTACCCGCAACCATGGGATTCGAGTTTGGTAGCGGTTTCGCTGGTACGGAAACTCATATCCAGCAGACTCCGACCATTAATTTCTCAGACGAGCACGAAGAACGAGTGAATTACTTGTTTGTGCCACGACTCTTTGTAAGGAATCATCTGTCTTCGTTCTGATCTGTGAACAACCCTGTCAGGTACACGTTTGACAGGGAGTCAACACAATGACGAGTTCTACTTGGACGGACACGGAAGAATCAGGACGAGAACAAACCGATCGGGTGGTATTCAGGTATGATCTCGAAAGAGTAATCGGTGTCCATGATATTTGATTGGCGCGAGAAGTGTTTTTACTTCATTAGATTAAAACTAGGAACTGATGAGTCTTTTTTTTTTCCTAAGCACATCTTCATTTTGATCGTCTTTGTGGTTTATCAGGGTGGAATTTCCAATGGGGAGATCATAAACATGAGAGTAGCTTTCAAGCCGACACCGACTATCGGGGTAATGTCTCCCTCTCTCTATCTCCCTATCTCTAGAGCACAAAATTTTGAGTTTGTGGCTCAAGTTCTGGCCGAATCCGAGTTGGATTGAAGCCTTGAGACCCAGATAAGTCAAGAGGACTGGATGCCCCAGGCTGCCAGTTAAATGACTCAGTAGCTAATTTGCTACTGGTGGCCGGGCTGCCGGCCAGCCGCTCCGGATGCTCGCTTACTTGCCCGGATTATACAATCACCACAGAACATGTCCCAGGCGCCTGGCCCTACTTGAACAGGCGCCCAAATGACACGCTGACTCTGGGAAAATACGCGTTTCATATTAGGTTTGAGACATATTTGGAGTAAAACACGAAAGCTTTGTGAGACTTTCTTTTAGGTTTTTCTAGCGAAACTTGGTGAGAGAAACACGAGAGTTTGTGAGAATTTGTGTGCTAACACTTGGGGAAGTACATGAGAGATTGAGCGATCGATTAATAACTTTGGAACTCTCTAATTGATAGTGGACTCTTTGCTACTTGGTACAATTCTGTATCGTTCCTTGTTGATTTCCCTAGTAATTTCTTTGTCTCGCATTAGATTTAATTGCAAAATCTGTTAAATTCCATGTTAAATCTCAAAAAAAGGCACATCAACATACTTATGCAGACTTGCACATGAACCTGTGAAGTTAATCACAGTAGTGCTCATAGAAGTAGTGAAGCTAATTCGGTTCTGATACACTTCTGCAGAGGAAGCAAAACACAGTGACTAGAGATAAGAAGGAAACCGAGCTAATCACCCGCATTCGGTTCGATCCGTGTGTCGCTCCTCGAGGTAAGTATGCATAATCTAGATGATTCGGTTTCCATTTTTTCTTTTCCACATATAAGCATCATCTCTTCAATGTTCGTGAAACAATTTACAGCAAAATGGTAGAAGTTAGAAATAAATGACCGCTCTTCTGTGTAATATGGCGCGAAAAGAGTTGTGATTGAACCATAACTTGTGCACGCTTGGCTGGTTCATGCAGCGGTTCCGATCGTAGAGGCCATGGTGGCTCTGGTGCTGGTGGATCAACTGATGTCGCACTATGCACAATGTCATCTCTTTCCTATCGATCCCAACCTACAGGACCCGATTATGCCGCCGCAAACTCGGAACGACGAGAAAGTGACTCAACACCTCTAACACCTTTGTGGCTATAGGTAATAATTAGGGGATGTTCAATAAAGCCTGGTAATGCGAAAACCGAAACCAGCTCGAAAACTTTCGGTTCGGGCTTCAGACCGGTTCGACTTTCGCGAATATGCTGGCGATGTTTTCAAGCTTCATGCTGAAAAGGCCCCCGAGTACTCTCTGTCTTTGGTCATGGCTCCATAACCATGTCTTTACCTTTCAGGGATGAGATCTGTACTTTAGGGAATAACAAAGTAGAGAACAAATGTTCCTGTACCTCAGGCAATAAGACTTTCCTCTCCCGGCGATGATTTTGTAATAGCTTCGCAACTTAGCAGCAAGTTGCTGCGTCCTTTTTGTACATAAATTCGTGGTTTGACATTCTCGGAATCGGCGGCGGTGGATGCAGAAACCTCGCTAACGGAGGGGACATAAGAGAAATTCGCGATACCTACTAGGTCCTAACACGTAACTTACTGAAGAAATTGCATCCCCATGATTGAAGCTTTCACTACATGCAGACGCAGATGTTTTAACTATGAAGGACTAGTCCATTCAAGGTGTCTTGTTGCTTCTTGGTGGCACTATGAATAAGTAAAGAGAGAGGTCATCATCGTGATCATTATTATTTTGGTTGGTCAAGTAGGGTATAATTAGCCGTCATGGCTTTTAGATTCTCCGAAGGTCACGTTCCTCAAAAATAAGGATAAGATGAGAATACGGAAACTAGGGTTTGAATCGTGGACCACAGAATGGTCTGTAAACATCAAGGTTTTCTTTTCAAATATAGGAAACACCGATTCCCTAGTAAAGCTAAGGACCCAAAGAGGAGGGCATTTCAATAAGGAAAATACTTCCTGATAGTACTGTCAGAGACGGCACAATCTCAACCGTAGATCCACACAATATCACCGCGTGATTTGCATAAAGCACTCATTGATTAGGAAATCGTGTGGTAAAAAATAATCGACAGTACTGTAGGCTAGCAGCTTCCTTTTAATAAACACTGGACAACATGACGAAATTAAGACAAAAGAGATTCATGCTCTGTGGGCTCTGTGGACTATATGATGCATTTCCGATACAGTCGCCGATGGCTGAGTCCTTCGCCGGCAAGTCCTGTAAGGTGAGGACATTCGAGGGCATTTTTGTAATTATGAAAGTTTAGCAAAGGTAAAGTTGGAAAAGAAAAAGAATATATCAGCATTCTAGAAGGCTTTAAAAATGCAATTGCATCTCCCCAAAGCTCTCCAAAAAATTTGCCAAAAGTTACTTGCATTGTCCAATGGGTTTTGGGAAAGTTGGTTCCCAAAAGAACCTAATGTTCTTTGCCACCGAAGGCTTTCACTCAAGAAACACTTAGAATAAAGTATACTCGAAGTTCTAAAACTTGTCATGAAAATGCAATTGAGTCCAAAAACTTTCAAAAAGTGTAATCAAATCATTCTGTTAACTCCATCCAACTTGACAAACGAAGAATTCTGACATGGCAATTTTCTTTTACTTTCTCTACATGCAATTTTTATTATTTTCTATTTAAAAATTTACTTAAATTAGATTAAAAAAATTAACGTGGGTAATTTAAGAAAAAAAAAAAGCAAGTGCCAAAAAAAAAAAACAAGAGGAACAAACCCTCGTCAATGGCTACCGCCCATCGCAGGAAAGGGCTAGCAAGGGCCTATTGGCCCAGATTTGGGGAGGGCGTGACCTCGCCCCATATTGACATCTCCCCCAGATTTGGGCAGCAAGCCCTTGCCGGGGGCCAATTAGTGTGGCTGGCCATCGGTGAGGCTCAAGCGACCTTCGTCGGCCCTTTCCGGCAGTGGGCAGGTGCAGCCACCAACAAGGGCCTCTAATTTAGAGATGTGTTTCTTTTTCTTTTTTTTTTACTTTTAGCTTTTAATTTTTTTAAAATTTAATTTAGTTTGTATTTCTTTTTAGTTGTTGAAAATTTTTCTAACGTGGCACTTGGTAGGCACAACATCGTCCCCACGTGCCTTACGTAATTAATAAAATAAGACACGTCAGCATTTTCCATTACCCTAGTTGGATGGAGTTAATGGAAGGATTTGATTAAATCAATTTGACAAGTTTTAGGACTTGATTACATTTTTTTTTCTTTTTGTAAACATAAGGTACAAACTAAAGAAATTACAATCTAACATCTACGATCACAACTTTATCACTAAACAAAACATGGGATGGCTCCCTAGAAGACTACAAGTAGAACATAGTATCCAATCGTTTCGTTATGCCAATATTGGCAAGCACATCAGCAGGTCGATTGCCTTTCCGAAAAATTTTTGACTGCATTTTTTGAAAAATTTAGGGGTCAATTACACTTTCATGTTAAATTTTAGAACATTTAGCGCACTTATCCTCTAAAAAAATTTGAAGGATTTGAGTGGACGGCAGCTTTACAATGTTCTCGGCACCGGAGGCTTTTGCTTGTTGAACACTTTAGAGAACTTTTAGAGGCATTCTTATTGTGATTCAAAGTCCGCAATTTGACATCAAGAACCACATTTTATTCTGTCGACGATGAACTTTGCTGGCCACTAGGCACACACCAAGTGTCCTCATTTGGCCTGACGTGATGAGTGATTCTTCCCGACGAGTGTGGCTATGAAGAATGACTCCCAATTGACCCGTTGAGCCAGGCCTACCCGACCGATGGTTCATTCATAAGCATGGATTCGCATATACGTAGTAAACTCCTAGCGCTTCTTGGACTCTCTTCCTTTTCTCAAAAACTTGAACCGCATACTCGCCTCCGCATACTAACTTAAGCATCGAAGAGTTGATACGAATGGAAAAATGCTGATGCCCTAAGCCGTGTTCGCGCCCGCAGGACCGTTCTCGGTGGAAGCTTTCGACGGATTTTGAAGGACCAGATTGTGCACAAACAGTTTGGTGCCCTTTGAGGGAAGCATAGAATTAGCTGTGTCGCTCTCCCTTTGGACAAATGGTCCATAAAACTTTGGCCTAATGTGCAATGTGATCTCTGAACTTTCAACTTGTTCAATGTGATCCCCGAACATTTGGAACATATCCAACTTAGTCCTTGAACTATAAGAAAATATCCAATGTCGTCCCTGAACTTGAATTAATGAAAGGACTACATTGAATATCTTCCTATAATTTAGGGACTAAGTTTAATATGTTTCAAAAGTTTATGAACCATATTTGTCAAATTAAAAATTCAGGAACCACATTGCACTTTGGACTAAAAGTTCATGGACCATATTGGTCAAATTAAATACATTGAGTTAAAGTTCAGGGACCATTTGTGTCATTATCTCTTTTCTTCCCAAGCACATACACCGAACCTCGGTCTTTGATTTGGGACGAGATAAATGGGCATAGGACAGTGACTAGTGTTTAATAGTGTTTTGCACTAAACAAGAGATGCGAAATTTCGACTTGTAATCGCGAATTCGTGATGCTTCAGAGCACGTGACATGCCTCGGAGGGTTGCGTCGAAAGGTCTATGCCATACCACATGATGGTCCATGTCGGAATGTTAAAAGTCACGGCAATCTTGAGTCAATATCAAATTTAAAAATATGAAAGTAAAGTCGAAAATGTGAACTATAAAGTTAGCCAGGAAGCGTCAAGCAAAAAGAGCATGATAGAAGCTATTAACATATGTCTCGAGTTTGAACCGATGAAGAAAAGATAATTTTAAGTATGTTTCTCAATTTGAGTAGATTTTCCAGTTATAATTGGATCATAGTGTGAGTAGGTTTCCTATTTTGGATCCAATTTCTATCTATATATGGAAAGTGAGTCTCCTTCATGAAGAGCATGCAAGAGGCGCCTTTTTTTTTTTTTCCGTAAAGTACACTTTGAATCAATTCAAGAGGAGCTTTGGGTGTTCGAGCCAATGAATTTTGTGGTGAGATTTGTGTATTCCTTTGTGAGATTGAGATATAGTTTCCCGAGTAATTACGAAGTTGAACACTGTGGAAATTATTTTATTTGGCGTAATCGAGTGTGGTTAATCTATATATAGTCGAGTCCTATGTTGCTCTCCCGCGGACATAGGTCCCACCAACCGAATCACAATTCACGACCAATTTTCTTTGTGATATATATTTTATTATTCGATATTTACCGCGATGGAAGCACTTACGGGATTTAAGGAACAACATGAGAAGAGAAACCAAAGGTTTGGAGTGTCCCGGATTATAATTCACTTTGCATGGCTTTAAACATGCATAAATTAGCAACCAAAACTCAAACAACAGCCCCACAAGAAAGAAAGATGTGAAATCAAATATATCTTGCCACTTATAAAACTTTGTTTCCCGTTGATCAAAAAGATATATTCCCGAGCATTACTATCGATCTCGTTAAGGTTAGTGTTGAGACGATGTTTTGTTAAGAAATCCGCAATCTATTTTGATGAGTACGTAGATACAGAGTGTGATTATATTGGGAAAAAAAAAGTTACCTTTCTTTTGGAATGACTCTCACAAATTCTTGGGATACCACAGTCTAGGTGAGGTCAGGAGCAGCTTGCTTGAGAGCGACGGCGGGAGCGACACCGCGGCTCCTCCTCTGATGCTCCTGCACGAGCTCGCCCGCGAACCAGTCCAGCTTCTCGTAATTGCTCTGCTCCGACACCCTCTTGCCCCCGAAGAGCACGGATTCGACGTTCTTCTGTTTCAGCATGCCGTCCGCCATTGCCGTCGCCACCTTCACATTGTCAGGGTTCGGGTCCATATCCATGTCACGCCCGCCCTGGCCAAGGCTGGAGCCGTTCGCCTGCATCACCCGGTTATGTGAAGTGAAGGCAGAAAATCTTACAACCAAAGATGACAGATTCCGGACTGCCCTATGGTAACAACTCATGGGTGAAATCTCGATCCCGGACCAAAGGACGAAACACGACTTATGTTTACCATACATGTTCAGAAAGTATGTTTAGCCCCTTAACTGGAAAATGACCCAAGAATAGCAATTTCAAAAAACCACGTCCTAATACGGACAGTGTGACAGTATAACGGTAAAATGCTAGATATAAGATCAGAGATGGGTCCCGCCATGATTGTTATATATTTTTTGCCATTTATAACACTTGTGGTTGAGATTACACTCTCAACTTCTCAAATTCCCCTGAAGAATATGTAAAAACAAAACCAGACCATTTTACCGTAAGAGGGAAAATTGACCAAGATTCATATGTTTACCACCCCTTTAGTACGATTTGTTGGAAATGTAGCACTTTTTTATGGAATTGCTTCTTGTGGCCTTATCCCGGATGGTCGAGCCTAGTATAAATCAAAACTGCAACCTCGGGCTAACCAAGGCGCAAAGTTTCAATCTTTTTCTCGCTCGATCAACCCAAAGAGGTTGTTAGAGCTGTGAAATCGGTCCGGTTGTACCCTCGGACTGGACCGGACCGAACTGGACCGCCCATAGACACCGGTCCGATTTCAGTAAAAACAGGTCTAGTTCCAGTTCTGAGTGTTTAACCCACTCACCCACCCACTCGAGAACCCATCCTGTGTTTTAAAGTTGGAAAAAAAATGATTTATTATTCTTAAATGAGCTTAACTGCCCTATTGCTTTATATTTCTGTCTATTTTGTATAGATGTTTTACTTTGAGCCGTTTTGTTGCTCTTACTATTTTGCTATAATTGTTATTTGTCTAGATTTTAAAAAACATGAAGCCAAAAAAAAAAAAAAATGATTCCCGCGTAGACCGTAGGACAGACCAGACAAACAGGGTTAGACTAATATAAACAGGCTGGGTTTCAGGTTCTAAAAATTGAGAACCGTTCTAAGAATCTAGAACCTACCCATCCTGAACCGATCACCCCAAAAAAGCGATTGCTCCACCTATTACGTACCCGCCACCTCCAACTGCTTTTGCTAGTCTATGATTCAACTTTTCCAACGTTAAATTAAACCTTTGAAGACTCAGGAGCAGAAATTCCACAAAGACCAATGCCCAGACACACAACCCCAATCTGCATAAAAAGGTTTTATTAATACCACCGATGTAACCAATGTCAACATGAGGCAAAAGCTGTATCAGCGAATGCCAGTGTTATTTATTTGTACCTTATATCTCTTCATTCTTGCATGTTTCATCGTCAGAAAAAGAACAAGTATAAAACCTGAAAAGAACTTAAAAAAAACAGTAAAAACATTTAGTTACCTGAATCCTTAGATAATTACTGCTCCTACCCGGACCGAACGCCAAGGCCACGGCCTGGTCAACCACGTCCGCGGACGCATCCCCGGCGATCCGCGCCACGGGCCGAGCCCACTCCTTGGCCCTCCACTTCCTCACCTTCTCGTACTCCAACCTCGGCTCCGCTGCCGGCCCCGCCCCTATTGACAGCACCAGCAAGTCCTCCACGCCCCGCACGTCCGCGAAATCCCGCTTGTTGTGTAGCACGTGTGTCATTGCTGCCGCGGTCGGGTTGCTCATCCCCAGCCCCCCGTCCACGGCCACGCACCGTGTACTGCCGTCCATGGACCGCATCTCCACTGGCCCAAACGACCCCGGCTCTGCCAACGTGGCCCGGCACACCTCCCAGAGCCTGAAGTCGTAGCTTTCGGCCCCGAGCGCATCAGCCCGCGAGAACAAGAACGGGGACGCCGTCAACAGGTCGTGGCACGTGATCAGGACCGGCTTCACCGTGTCCTTCAACGTCAGAAGCCTCCTGTCCTTCCCTTCGCTGACGCTGAACACCTCTTTCATTGCCTTCTCCATGGCGGCTGTTGACGCCGCTTGACCACCAGAGCCGCTACGGAGCACCCGCCGGAAAAATCCGCCACCACCCTTGGAGGGAAGCGCCAAATCCCGACTCCCTTTTTCCGCCAGGAACCGCCACGTGTCCTCGGCCTCGGAGATGGGACGTCGTGCCGGGCCTCGGTCCCTGGTCGCAAAGAGCATGGCGGCTAAGATGCCACCTACGCCAGAGCCTGCCGCGATGTCGAAATAGTCGGCGATTCGGGCGTCCGGATTGCCGGACTTGACCTTGAGCACGCCCTCCAGATAGGCCAAGGCCTTGCCAAAGATGAGACCTCGCATGACGCTACCGCCACCATCGATGGTAAGTAGGCAGATCTTTCCTCGCCGGTCTGCGACCACAGCGTCAACCTCGCGATGATTTTGTGGGAGATTTTCATGAGGCTTTGGTTCTTGGGGTTGTGTATCGGGTATGTGTTTGGGGGCGGAGAGCTTCTTCTGGTCGTGGTCGCCGTAGCCAAAGAGGAAGTTGGTCTCGAGGATTGAGAAGATCTCGTAGCTGAGGTTGTCCGTCTGGATGCTCGGCTCCTGCATTTCTATCGAGCTGCAGGCCATTTCTTGGATTCAATCGAGCGACCAATCAATCCAAATTTCATCATATGCCACCCATCTTCGCACACCCTTTTGGTCGTCGACGAACGTTTCACTCGATTTCCGCGGATTCGACGATCGTTTCCGGCTCTGATTCTCTCTGCACGTGACGGACAAGAACAAGAAACAGAGAGAACAGAGAACCGTCCTCAAGCTGTGTCTTTCTCTCGTTCTATATCCTTCGCTCTGTGAATCGCCTTTCTCTAAGCAGAGCAAGCGAAAGTGATCGTTTTTTTATTATGCGTACGTGAAGGCACAGACGGAAAAGATACGAAGCTCCAATGTTTTTAACAAGAAAACAAGGAGGGCGAAGAACAGAGCAGTTGCAGAGCATGTCCGTTTATGGGCATTTCTTAAAAAAAATGAGGATGAAAACCACGAGACGGCGACGTCTCTGTACCCTCTCTCTCTCCCATTTTCTGTTTGCGAGGTCACCGGTTCGGTCACTTTCGACGGTTGAGTGCCGATCCTTTGGGACGTGTCCGTTCCTGATCCGACGGTTGGGATCGTTTCGTTATTGGGAGTCCCCCGTGATGAACGGTCAAATTGGTGATATAATTTCCGTTTTCCACCGTTCCTGGGCGGGGAGCGTGGGGCCGGAAATAAATCTGACTTCACTTACATTGGCTACCTTTGGTAAACATGATTAAGTCATAGTTGTAATCCAAAATAAGATCACATGCTAAATTTTTTAGCCCACCTAGGCCTCCCAAAGCTTAGCCTAACGACGCGTATCACAATAGTTCTATTTCTTTGTTTTTCTATTTTTCTGTTCCAGAGAATAGGTTTGGAACAGAAATCCGTTTGGTAACGCAATTTCATTTTTCTATTTTCGGGACAAATTTTGGTACAAGAAATAGGTTTGTAACAGAAATAAGAAGTGAAAATTTTCTACTTTTCTATTTTTGGAATAGAAACGGAAATAATAGTTCTTCTCATTGCTCACTTCTTCTCTCTCGAGTCCCTGCCGCTGGTCGCCGGACGCTCGTCGCCGGTCTCCAATCCCTAGCTCCTGTCCGCCCGTCGCCTTCCACCAGTCTCCGTCCGCCCTCCACCGGTCGCCATCCGTCGGTAAACCTCTCTCGCGTCCTTTCCGCCTACTGCCGTTCGCTATCTGCCGGCCACCGTTCCTCGGCAGCCAATAGCCGTTCGCCCCGGTCTCCGTCCGATGGTCGCCGGCCGCTAGTCTTTGGTCCACCAATTGCCGGCTGAGGCCCAGCGGCCGGCAACCGTAGAAAAAAAGGAGAACATGAGCTTAGTGACGGATCTAGAGCTCATGCGACCTAAGGAGAGCTAGATTTCGAGACCAAGCAACCCCCTGCCTCCCCAATTACGCCCCGCCACACTCCGATTTTCCGGGGCACGGCCTCGACACCCACACTCATCTACAAAATTACCAACAACGGATACGCGGTAGACCTTAAAATCACCTCTAAAGGGGCACACAATTCTTCTCCATGAATGTACTTATTGAAAAAATGGGTGTTTGGAGCGAGTTTTTCAATCAACTTTTTGGCATTCTTTTCCCAACTTTTTGAGTTTGGAATCAACCTCTTTCAACGGGGAGCACTCCAATATTTGAAAACCCTAAAAAATAACATCAGCTGAAGTCACTTCCAACCTTCTTTTTCCAATGGTTTCTGGCCTTTTGATTTCGCTCCCCCCCACGACATTTAAAAATAAAATAAAATAGGCAAGATAATCTCTCACGCATCACCCAACGTGCAAATCACTATCTCCTCCAATTCTATATTTTACTTCACCAAACGCGCAGAATAAATCGTCGATCTCATGGATATGGGAATACTATATCGTATTCTGAGTTGTGGGGTGGTCTTCCCCCATTCTCCAAAGCTTCTAGTATTGCCCGTCAGGATCCACACCAACAAGAAGTTGCTTTCTGATTGTATCTCTTTGGACTTTTACATTCCAACTCCTTTATTAATGGTTCTGCTTCACGAAATATCTTATAATCGAATCATCGATTTTCAGACTAGTCACCTTTCCCATGACCCGTAAAAAGAAAAACTGAAACTCGTTATATGTATTGATTTCTAGGTTTAATCTCAATGTGAGGAGAAAGCAAGCCAAACAAAAGTTGGAAATGGGATCTGGACTGGTCCCCATGGAAATTGGACCAGTACTCACCGGTTTCAGTAAATTGGAAATGGGATCTGGACTGGTCCCCATGGAAACGACCCCGGTTTCTTTGCACACCTCTAGTTTAAATGGTCTCTTTAAAAAAATTAAAATTTAAAAAAAAAAAAAAAAAAGTTGGTCTGATCTAGGTGGCCGGTTCCATCCTTGATAGCAGGAACTTGACCAAACCGATCCGAGTGATTCCCGGTCCAATCGATTCATTTTGCTCACTCCTACTAAAAGGTACAGCAGTTCAAAAGTTTGTCTTCCATCGTGTGCCACACCAGTACTAATTGCAGCTTATACTTCTTCCTAGCGTTAATGGAGGTGATGTTCCTGCTACAACCGAACATCTTATTTTCCAAAGAAAGTTAGCTCGAATGCCTATTTGGAACAGCTGTCCTGGTACATCGCCACTTGGCAAAGTACCAATGCTGCAATAGCTCCAAACGATCGCCCTCGATCAGGGATGCATTTAATAGATTTTAATTCGTATTTAGTCACCTTAATCTTAGGGTTGTACTTTGAGATTTCGACAAGAAAGCCCCAAAAATTTCAGTGGCCAACCGACAAAAGAGGAGATGAAGCTAATGCGTTGTTTTCCCGGGCAGCATCCAGGAAGTTGCACCCTTCAAATTGCAGGACCTTCACGAAATCATGAGGTACATGTAGATGCAATCCAAGGCTAAATAGACCAAAAAAAAAAAAAAAAAAACCATGACTCATGCTCTTCCAAATTATGCAGCTGATCGAATGACAACAAACCCCGTCACGGACAAGGCTGGCCCTCGTCGGTCGCGGGCGAGGCGACCCTCGTCTAGGGCTCGCCTATGGCCGACGAGGGTGGCCTTAGCCAGATCGAGCGAGAGCGACCTCACCGGTGGCCAGCCACAGGCGAAAAGAAAAGAAAAGAACATAAAAAAGAAAAATAGAATGAAAAAAAGAGAGAGTAAAAGACGAAGTTGACCAACTTAAAGGCTAATTTTGGCCTAATACCCAAAAAAATCTCTAACTTTAGCATTTGCGATAATTATATCCAAAAAAAATTTTGTTTTAGAGAAAACCTCCAACTTTTACTTTTGTCCCAATTCTACCTCAAACTTTTACTTTTGTCCCAATTCTATCGGCCTAGTATAAAAAAAAAACCGTCAACTTTAGCATATGTCCCAATTATATCCAATTTTTTTTCTTTATCTCATAAAAAACTTTCAACTTTTACTTTTGTCTCAATTCTACTACCGTTAGCCTTCCGTCCATAATCACCATTAATTCATACGTGGTATTTCCACGTCGTTAATGAATTACACTTCAGCAAAGCTGAAATAAAAAAACCCCACGAACTTCTCTTATGTTTTTTGTTTCCCCTACATATTGCTGGGAGATATAGAGTCACTCAAGACGGTGCGTTTCGTATTCTTTTCGACACTCAATAAACCAAAGAACGGCTAGACATGGAGATATTTGGACGAACGATCTAAAATCTCGTCGTCCCTGAAACCAATTGTTTCTAAAATTCGAAGATTCATTGATAAGTTTGGCGAGAAAATTCGAGCCACATAGAATTAACTAATGGTGATTATGGGCGGACGGCTGACGGTGGTAGAATTGAAATAAAAGTAAAAGTTGTGGATTTTTTATGAGACAAAAAAAAGTTTTGGATATAATTGGGACATATACTAAAGTTGAGGATTTTTTTTGGGTATTAGACCGGTAGAATTGGGAAAAAAGTAAAAATTTGGGGTTTTTTATGAGACAAAAAAAGTTTTGGATATAATTGTCACAAATGCTAAAGTTAGAGGTTTTTTTGGGTATTAAGCCAAGAAAAATAGAATGAAAAAAATAGAGTAAACGACGAAGTTGACCAACTTAAAGGCTAGGCCCTTCTTTGAGACTAGCATAGCTACTTCAGGCTTTTATTTGAAGAAAAAAAAAAATCAATTTCAAACTTTTATTTGAGAAAATGACAACACTTAGAAGATTTTATTTGAAATTTTCCATTCCTGTCATCCTGAGTCAGAGTCTTGTTTAATGCGCGTGGATAGGATATTTTGCGTGCGTTCATGAGTTTAGTCCGGCCGAAATTCGGATTGGAAAGTAAATGCTTTTCCCCTCATTTGGCCTCATCTATGTGATTGAAAGAGCCTTCAAGATGACCACTATCCTCTCTTTCTGTGATCACAATTGGCTCATTAGTCACTTCACTATGTGATTTGGCCTTTCTTTACTATGGTCTTTTCTCATCATTAGCTTGCTCTAAAAATAAAAATAAAAGTGAGTGACTTGCAACCACTATGAGATGCTAATGACTTGGCCATTTTTTCCAGCTTTCTCTCGATCAATCTAATGACTAGAACAATGATTAACGTTAGCCAATCGAATTGGTAAACTGTATAATGTATATGTGGAGAGAAATCAAGCTAACTGGTTAATTAAAGGGTAGGGGCACTCTTGCAGTTATAAATATCCTCCATTATAGTAATACCTATTGGAAAATAATGGAATGAAATGGAATCAGACTTTGATGCGTGATAACACTCTCTTTAAGGATTTATCGGCCCCCACAACGTTGCTAATGGTTTCCAGCAAATATCCTCCATGATACAACAAAGTCTCGAGTGAGAATAGCATATAGCAATTCTGATATTTTTCCAGGATCTCTCAAGGAAAACAATTGGAGAAGAAAGCTGTTTTATTTTGAGAAAACACGAAAATTGGAAGCTGACGTTCTGAACAATGAGCAGGATCGTAATATATACATATTAGCAAAAAACCTTTGCAAACAGACATGTTATTCCGAAAATGTCACAACTTTTCACGTCTGAAAAAATGCAACTTTTCGCATCTGAAGCTGTTAAATTCGAATGCAACTCTTCATGTCCGAAAATTGCTGATTCGGACGAACATAATTCTTCATGTCCGAAACTGTCATGTCAGAAAAATTGCAACTCTTCATTGTTCGAAACAACTCTTCAATGGTCGTAAGAAATAATATAATATTCGAAATTACAAATAAGAAAAAAAAAATAACTTCAACTCCTACGTGAACAGTCACACTGTTTCGTTAAGGCTCCTAAGCGCGCCTAATAATCGCACACCCGCACGCAGGTATTGTGGGGGTCTAGCCCACTTGCCCATTTATCTATTTAGAAGACTTCAATAGCCTTCTAACTTATAAAGAGTTTCACACGTTTCCTTTCATTCTATGTGAGATAAAGTAAATGCACTTTATTGCTTGTTTTGCAAACAAACTTTAACAATACCTTCTAATTAATGAACAGCCACAATATTTTTTTGGTCTAATTCTATCATATTCTATTCTGATTTACAAGCCATACTATGTGCGCTATGTGCAGGTTGCGAAACTATGCTCCCTCACTCACCCGTCCCCACCCCCAACTCCCTTTGTGAATGTGGGGAATCGAACTCCCCACCGCGACAATATGACTTTGTAATATTTTGAGGGAAGAAAAGTTTATCGAAAGAAACCTTTTTCACATTATGCTGTATATCCCTAAGTCACTTTTAAAGGTATTAATTGTGCTATTATAAGGTATTAATGATGTTTTCTAATGAACTCACCTAATATGTTGTTATTTTATTTGATACATAATCGTACTTGTGGTCTGAAGTCCCAGCCGAGTGTGAGGGTAGCGACCCTCGTGCAGTGGCCGTCGACCCTTAATAGTAAGAAAAAGATAATAAAGAAATTCCATGTCAAGTGCCGGCAACGCCACGTAGGATGGCCAGCATCCGTGTAATCCATTTCACATTATGCTATAAATACCTAAGTTACTTTTAATGGTATTTTCTAATGAACTCACCTAATATTTGATGCATAATCGTACTTGTGGCCTAAAATCCCAGCCGAGTGCGAGGGCAACAACCCTCGCCGCGGCTGGCGAGGGCTCGCAACCCTTGCCCAATGGCCTTAACAATAAAAAAATAAATTCTACGCCAACGCTAGCAATGCCACGTAGGACGGTCGTTGGACGCCCGACGTCCATGTCATCCATTTTAAGCCAAAATTGGCCAGATCGACTCAATTGGAAAAAGTTGAAAATGTATAGGACTCAATTGGCCAAAAAAAAAAAAGTGGGGTTTAGGACTGAATTGGCACAATTGTAGTAGGTTTAGGATTTTTTTGGTAATTTTCCCATTAAATGGGTTTCAAATGGAACTCCTCACATTTTCTCCTCTTTTCACTTTTATCCCCGGCCTTTCTCGATTGATCCATTTGATCCGTAACTACTAACCAACTCGCATTGAGGGTGTGTTTGTTTCATGGAAAATCAAAGATTTGGAAAATATTTTTCAAAAGTAAACACTTGTATCACTCATAAAAATGAATGAATACAAAATATTTTCATCATCACGAAAATAGTTAGGCATAAAGTGTTATCAATAATGAAAATATTTTCCGTTGACTAATTTTTCTAAAAGATATAAGCGTTTATTTTCTTTGATTTTCCGTGAAACAAACACCCTAGCCTTGTAATAAAATCAAACCATTAAGGTTATGTGCCTAGAAATCGACCGAGATAAGATTGCTATAATTTTGTCTCTCCCCTGAGCAAGAGCAATCAACGAAATGGGAATTTGAGGCACCCAAGATTATGATTCGGTTGACTTAGGAATTCGAAGAAATTAAGGATAGGGCTGCATGATTTAGCAAATACTAAGGTCACTAATCTGTATGCAGTCTCCGAGATCCATCATTTGGATTTTAGGGTCAGTGCATCGTCCCCTTCAATAGTGGTCATTGATGGATCAGTCCAGATATTCGCAGATTTTCTTTTTCTGAGTGGTAATTATGACGAAATAGGAGATTAGCGTCTCATTATCATGCAGATTAACGTGTGAAAGAAGGTATTTTGAATTTCTAAAGTCATTTGCAACATTTCTAAGACCATTTCTAACTCTTGCACCAGGAAAACACTTAACAAATTATCTTGTAATTACTCCTAAAAAGATCATTATTTAAGATATGTTGTCTATATTCGACCAAAAAAAAAAAGATATATGTTGTGTAGAAACTCGGCTCTACTAGACCCGTCCAAACACGAACTTGCTTAGGAAAAGAACGTCCCAAATCACTCGTGCGATGACGGCCTCATGTTAGACCGGATCCTGCACTGCCTTACCATCGAGCCGAATTGCGATGACGGCCTCATGTTGGACCGGATCCTGCACTGCCTTACCGTCGAGCCGAATAACGCTTGGCCCGTTCATTGATTTGGTCTAGTATTAGTCTATACAGATAACATGGCTCTAGCTAAGACCTTGATAATTGATTCATGATGCTCTGATTTTGATCATATGAGAGTATAAGCAGTGATCAATTGAAGTATTGGATGGAGATTGGCCCCCAAAGCTTTTAGTGAAGTTGCACCAAAACTGGACCGAGCTTATGTAAGATCAGAGAAAGGACATGCAACCGAAGCTTCAAAACTGACATCTCCCTTTTAAGAATATGAAACTTCTCTTTGGACAGACAACAAACGAAGAGTAATGACTTCTTAAATAGGACATGGTTCACCATTTGAATCCAGAAAAAAGCTAGATTCACAGCAGCACATAGGACTAGTTACACCCATCAGGAAGAGAGAAAAAAAAACCCGTAATACCCAGCAAGAGCACCGATCAAAATATGTAAACCCGGAAAAGGCGCCCTCGAGCAATTTCGCGCCTTTCACTTACTCGACGCCCCTAGTTTTTCACAGTGGTCACTTGCTTCAACAGCATCTGCACGACGTCCTGAGATATTCTTGCGGCCTCCGTCTTCAGGTGTACAATCTTCGCTGCCGTTTCTTGCTCTAGCCGCTTGACATTAGCGCCGGAATCTCCACTACTCTGCTTGATTGGCACACATGGGAATGGAGACAGACTTATTAATCAATACGGACCAGCCTACCTCAAGCAATTATAAAGAGAAGACGATACAAGCTCCTGAATGCAAAGATGATAAAATTTCTGAATTTAGTTTATGCTGAATTACAATGGTTGTTAATGTGCTTCAGCAAAGCTGCAGAGGTTGTCAAGATAAGACTTTATGATGAATAAACAATAATTTGAACAAGCGCTAGGCATGATATCTGCGCAAGCATGAGCACACAAGCAATTCACTGCTATTATTTGGTTCCAACAGACATTTCTTTATCCTAAATTTTCATGACCCAAGAAAGCAACTTGAATTTCCCTACAAGACAACAACATACGTGCTTACAGGAGTACTGTACATCCGGAGTCCTCGTGGCCCCAGGATAGTCATCAGATGGAACCACATGATTACCATCGTAAATTTATGAAGTACAAAGACTCGCTGAATTTACAGAAAGCAACCAATCCCAATTGAACTTCACTATTCACGTATTACAGAGCTGAAAAGTTTTGTCATTTTGAGCTTCCAATTAGATGCATTTCCCCTTCACAAACGGAAATACCAAATTAGGATACTAAATGAAGATTTTTCCTTAAATCTAGTTTGATTTCATTCCTATTCTTACCTCTGCAACCTTTCTCTGAAACTCAGCCTCCATTTGAGCACGAAATGCAGCAATCTCCTTCTCTGCCTCTTCCTTGGCTTGCCTTAGCCGAGCCTTTTTCGCTGTAAAGAACCAGTTGAGAGCCTATTTATACCAATCTAGCAACAAGCAATCACTAAGAGCAAGTAACAGCTTATAAAGTGATGTTACATGTTTATTATGTGAAATCAAAGTCCAGTGCATGATAGTAAGTAACATTCAAATATACTAATAGTAATTTAATGCTCCACAGACAATCATTGTGGGCCGTAGGATAACTGTCTGGGGAACTGTACCCAAGTACTGCCACCTCGCTCGGATGTAAGGACACGTGCCCTTCATCCTTTTTCATTTGTTAGTTTTTTTTTTTTCCTTTGGAGTTTTCTGCAAGAAAACACAGGCCAAAGCCAAATCAATCATACAAGGACTGTTCAACCCAAAAAAAAAAAAACATCATACAAGGACAGGATATGCTTAGTCCTACAGGGTTGACTACGTGTTTAACAACTAGGTGATGAGTGTGAATTAGGAGCACGAGATAGATTTAAATCCTCACACCACGAAGTCACAAAACTCCATATTTGGGCCACCACCACTTGGGATTTGCTCGTGTTTCCCCTTGTCCAAGAGGTTGGTGGGGCATTTTATGGCCCAATGGTTTACCTACCTAAAATAGGCTTCCTCTTCATAAAGAAAGGGATTAGATGTGTCTATAATTAGTCTTGTATCTGGTTGACCATAATATTTCTTATCCTATAATCTCCTATTAGGTCCACTCTCAAGATCTTAACGGCCATATACACAACCTTGTGTATAGTACTAATTCTCTCTGGAGAATCAACTACCACCGAGATCATGCTAGTCCAGACAAAAGTAAATGCACTGGTATAAGTCTCTGATAGATGGCAGATCTAACGTGTAATATAGTTTGTAGACAAACTTCATTCGAGTAAACAAATGAAAATGCAATAAACTAAGCAACCAATAAGCAGATTTAGAGACATGTTACCCTCTCCGGCAGCATTGACAATGCGCTGTGCCTCTTGTTCTGCAGCAAGAAGCAATTGAATTCCATTCGGTTGTCTCCTGTTGGCTTCCATGGGTGCTGCAGTTTTCACAAAAAGTAAGTCAAAAGGAACAGCTACAAATTACTGTGAATTAGCACTCACTGTTATTAAAAGGATTTTGCTTCTTACTGGAGCAAACTCAGGACTTCAGTGAGCCATTCAAAAAATGAAGTTCAAAGGGTATATGAAGATTCCGGCAAGCACATATTTTGGTGGCAAACGTAATGAGCCAATAGAGATTGAAAATAACGTTGTATCACTTATCAGAAGAATTTTCTGCACCATATTAGTGGCAGCAAACAATGAATTAAAATCGCCAACTTAGAAACGAAAACTTTGAAACTGTTGAGAAAAAACAACTAGTCACCATGACTGAAGAAGCAAATACAAATAGCAATATTACCATTTAGGAATCCAAAACGACATAAATGCAAAAGTGGCAAAGAAATATAATAAAAGGTCGAGAAACAATCCAACACACATGACGATTGACACAATGACTTGACAAATCGTCTCGCCATCCATGAATCTCTTTGACATTGTCTCGCACAAAACCCAAATCTTTTTTACTGGTAAAAACAGTGGAAAGGGGCGACCAAAGCCGGCGACTTCCTAGCACGGAACTAGCGGGAGTAGACCCGGGATTACCCTATGCCATGGCACTGCCCCAGCTAAGTCACAGACCAACCAAGGTTTCTTGAGGCCAAGGAGTGACCGGAGGATTTGAACAAATGACGAGGAAAAAGTTATCAGTTTACTATTTCCAGCGTGAAATCATCATTGAATTCCTGTAAATGTCCTCAAGCCGTCATATACCAGGATTGCTGGTGGTTGATACCGCACGAACCGAAAAATTAGACAGAAAATGTCTAAACTATTGCAATGGCACGGATCAACAAGAAAACGGCCGGGAATTTTTGCCGACACATGATTGAACAACTTCTTAAGCATTGACCACCTCCTACGTGACTGATCACAAGCGCAGATCCAACCCCAAAGGCTTCAATAAGCTATCGCGAAAGCACCCAGTTCAGTTACCAACATCTCCTAACTAAATTATGCAAAAAGGAGTCAAAAGAATCACTTTTCCAACTAAAAACAGCAAACCCAACAGATGAATCAACCTATAACAGAGATCCTTCGATGTGAATCGTGTGTTCAAGCGTGAAGTGACCCTGATCCAGAGTTCACCAAAGATCTAAGGCTGGACGGTTGAAAGCAAACACCGAACCGGGAACGACGACGGGGTTAGATGTTCCGTCACCAACAGACGCGACTGAGAAACGGACGCTGCGGAGAGAGAGAGAGAGAGAGTACCTGAAGAACCGGGTTCGGTCTAGATTCAATTTCGAAGACTGATCGCGACGCTTTGAGAAACTTCACAGAGCACTTGTTACCTCTAAGATACGATACGGCAAAAGAAAAAGAAAATAGATGGCTATATATTTATTTTTAACGAACAAAATTCCAAATAAAAGTTTTAAGTGAAGTACTCTCATTTTCGGCCTAATACCCAAAAATATTTCAACTTTAGCATCCGACTCAATTATATCCAAAAAAATATTGTCTCATAAAAAACTTCCAACTTTTACTTTTGTCACAATTTTACCTGCCTAATACAAACAAACAAAAAAACCCAACTTTAGCATATGTCCCGATTATATCCAAAAAAAAAATTTGTCTCATAAAAAATCCCGAACTTTTACTTTTGTCCCAATTCTACTACCGTAATCCTTCCATCTATAATCGCCATTAGTTAATTCTACGTGACTCGAATTTTTTTGCTGAACTAACCAATAAATCTTCGAAATTCGAAAATAGCGGGTTTCAAGAACGACGAGATTTAAGCTCGTTCGTCCAAATAATCAGATCTCAACGTCTAACCATTCTTTTGGTTGTTGAGTACTAGGGAGAATCCGGAATACGCCGTCTTGATTGGCTATGTATCTCTCGGCAATATGTAGGGGAAGCAGACAATAAAAGAGAAGTTTGGGATTTTTTCATATCAACTTTGCTAATATGTAATGCAGTAACGACGTAAAAATGTCATGTAGGATTAACTAACAGTGATTATAAATGGAATGCTAACGGTGATAGAATTGGGACAAAAGTAAAAATTTGGGATTTTTTATGAGACAAAAAAAAATTTGGATATAATTATGATAGATGCTAAAGTTGAAGTTTTTTTTTGTATTAGGCAAGTAGAATTGAGACAAAAATAAAAATTAGGGGTTCTTTATGAAATAAAAAAAAATAGATATAATTGGGACAGATGCTAAAGTTTGGGTTTTTTTGGATATTGGGCCCTTCAATTTTCTCAAAAGAAGACTCAGAGTAGATCTTATTTCAAATAAGGACCTGAAGCAATCATTGCAATATCAAATAAGAGCCTGAACTCTTCGGCCAATCAAATATTCCGACCGATTTCATCCAAAATTTATTTTTAATTGTAAATATTTTTTTCTTTCCTTTTATTTTTTTTCATTATTTTTTTTTATATTGTGGCCAGCAAGGGTTGGGCGAAGGTAATATAGTCTGATAAAAAGTAAATAAGGAAGTTAACCTTAAAAAAGGTGAGTTTAAACCCACATACATCATTACATGAGAAAGATCAATAATTCGTTACTCAACTACAATTTAATATAATTGCACTCACTTCACTTACAAGATGTGGCTAGGATTCATTTATTTTTTGTCTATAAATCATAAAATCGTTTAACTTAATTCTTAGTTTATCAAACGTTTCTCAACGAAAAACAATGTTTGGTTATGCCAAACAATTAAGGTTTGTCTAAACATCATTTTCATACATAGCGGCGGTCGTGTCTAAGCGCTAATTATTTATTTTTGTAATTTATTGCTTTATACACAAAGTAAAAAATGAAAAAGGAATTTCATTATTATAAATCAAGTTATTTAATATTTGAAACAAATCCCGAAATTCGAAACTATCAGTTATGCAATAACGACCTATAACTATAATCATTATAACTCATGATAACGACAACTTATCATAATAAAAATCATAGAGTTAGTTCCTTCCATGTACGACTCGAGAAATTAGAAGATATATCTATGCATACAATTTTCATGTCAAATAGATCTATAAAAGCGTTAAATCAAATAAATTAGACTGATTCAGTCGCAGGTTATATAGCCAAAATAAATATCCACCGGTTACAACTAATAAAAGTAGCACAATTCGACACAATACCAATAACGTATATTAGACATGACCTAATTATAATTATCAAAAAGGTGAACAGAAATTTCAAATGAACTAATATCTCTTATCACGTTATACGAAAAGAAAAACTTGCTTACTTTTTTTTTTTTTTTGGTCATGAAACTTCCTTACTTTATTTGGCATTAAAAACATTCCTTCATCCCTCCATTAATTTCAAATTAGATATTCTAACAATTACTTTCGAGATTATGAAAAGCAAAACTTGCTACTTTTAAAACAATGGATCATTTATAAGTTTTTAGTTTTGAAATAATTGCGGTTTTTAGATGAAAAATTATTTTTATGCTTTGAAAAACAAAAAAGTTGTTTACCGAAATGTAATTAAGCCACCTCAAATGTGCCTTGGACCGGAATATTTCTTTTTCCTATTTTAGGATTTAACGATGAGATGATGCCCGACCTGACTTTCGTGCACCTTGATTAGTCCACCTCCGCGTACTATCATAAGGGTGCACCCTCACATCGGATTGATCAATTCATGATAGCAAATTAATGTGTCATTTCAATGTATGTCATGCATTATTTCTAAGAAAATTACAAGATAAAGTAAAACTGGACTACTTTTATAAGCAAACTCTTACGATAATAAACTAAATTGAATTAAACTACGAACAGCAATATCCTCCCGACCATACTTATCCCATCCAAAACTTTCTTGGCTGACCTTGAGACCCGAACCTCCTCCTCCTTGAGCTGAGTGGTCTAACTTTCTGATACAACATCCACCCTCCATAAAATAAAAGGCCAGACCCACCCAACAGCATCAGCACCAGCCCCGCCTTTTGCTTCCCATCGAGTCCACTTGAGAAGCCATTCGTCTCAACATCTAACTCTGGACTTCTCACCTTTTCCGCATGTCCGAAGAAAAATTCCCCCGGCGACGGAGCTGGCGGGGTTTGCGCGGTTGATGGCAGTGGTTCCGCCACAGATAACGGGGCCGGCGGGGTTTGCACGCTCGATCCCAGTGGTTCCATCGCAGATAATGGGGCCGGTGGCGATTGCGAAGAAGAAGGAGCCGGAGTCGCGCCTAGAAGAATGATTGAGGAGAAGAGTATTGAGCGGAGAAACTTGGCCATGATCTGTTCGATGTCAAACACAAAGCTAAACTGAGAAGTTTAGGAGACTTTATGACGTGAATTTTGAAGAGCGTGCTTACTTTTAAAATGTTTTTTAGGGCAGAAAGACAATTGAATGGGACAAGAACTTCGATTGATTAGAGGGACGAAGAGCAAAAAGCCAAAGAATAGAAGATAGATTTTTTGGAAAGTTCAATGATGAAGTAAGAGTTATTGGAATGAAAAATTGTCCAAAAAGGCATAAACCTATTGCATTTTTCTTAATTCAATCATAAACCTTTTTAATTGTGCCAATTGAGTACCAAACATTCTCACGTTTTGTCAATTTTAGCAGAAAACCACTAAAGTGGATGTCGGCCATTCAACGTGGCACTGCCGGCAGTAATGTGGACAATTTCGAACAATATTTCAATTTTATTTTGAATTTTATTTTTATTTTTTTTCTTCCCTTCTTCCTCTATACGGTTGCCGGGCCTCGGCGATGGCCAACGACCTGCCAAAGACAAGGGCCGGCGAGGTTGACCTCGCCCGTCCATAGCAAGGTCGGCCTCACCATGGCTGGGCGAGGCTTGAACTCACCAGATGTACGAGGTGGAACCTCGCCCTCGCCATGTCTAGTGAGATCAGTCTCGCCATGTCTAGGCAACGCTAACGATGGTCAGCCAGCGACGTTGCTAGCTAGAGTTGTAAAAAAATCAAGAAAAAACAAGAAAAAATAAATATAAAAATTTGTAACATTTGTGCCCGGCAGCGTCCATGTCAACAATTTCCTGCCAAAATTGGCCGGATGTACTATATTGACAAATCGTCAAAAGGTTTAGGACTAAATTAGTCCAGTTAAAAATTTTAGGACTGAATTGATACCAATACAATAAATTTAGGATTTTTTTTTTGTACTTTTCCCTTAAAATGGCATACCCATCATATCCTAATTTATCAATTATTTACCCAAGCGTGAAGATAAATTAATGGAATTAACATTATAAAACATAACATAAAGTTTTGAGTTGAATTTCAACCTATCACATGTGATTTCTGTGTATAATGATAGTGGTCCTTTTACCTTTTTGCCGAAATTGCGAGCACAAAATAGGTAGAAAAATGCTCGATCGGGTTAAGAACCTTAATCAACATCTATGACATAGCGACTGATTGAGGTGCAATTAACATCTGCCTTGTACTAAGGAGGGTTATTGGAAAGAGAGCTTCTGCTGTTTATCTATGAGTATGAGCCCTTTGTGCAAGCAATTGCCAATAGTTTAGGTTAGAATTGTTTCGGACCGAAGGCCTAGTTCTTCATGGGCCTATTGGCCCAACCACATTTGCTTCTTTTTCGTGTGGAAAAACTATCATGTTAGCACAAATTAGTTAAAAAGATTACTTAGGTTTTATTCGAAAAGGCCACTAGCTTCGTCTGTTTTCTTCCCGGTGATGAAATTCTTTATTATCTTCACGAAAAGTGGGTTTTCTTTCAAGTCGTTTAATTCAATGAACAGATGAAATGTCACCTAGCAAATCAATCAACTATTAAACAACAAATGTATAAGTTATATGGTAATTTTAGTAGTTAATAATGTGAAATATCAGTTGTTTTAAAAGATCTTTTACAAGAAGCCATCAAACTGATCTTGCATTATCTGGAGGCAAATCAATTATTTGATTTTGATAATGTTCTTGTAGTGGCAACAAGAATAGTCACAAAAAACACTCACCATATAGAGGCGAATAGAATATATTGTGGAGGCATGCACATAATTCCAAAGGCAAATCAATCTATTTGCCACCAAATATTCGACTCGAATTCCCGAATGTGTTGCAGCACGGTCAATAGTTGATTTTACGATAGCGATCACACGCCTCAAAGCCAACGCTCTTCAAATTTCCTTACGCCAACAACTTATCTTAGACGCCCTTGCAATCCGAGTGCGACTAACATTTGAAATAGACAGTTTTACCATGGAACTTTCTGCTTACTTGGTTGATGTATGCTTTGATTACGCATTTAAGCCTTTCACCACAAACATTTTTTCAATTTTAGATCCTCCCAAACGTCCTCAAGCATGCTCGTTTTCGGACCATAATAATACGACGTTAAGGAAAGGAACCAATGGCATCCCACCGTCCAAACCTGTTTAAAACCCTAGATGGCATCATCCAACAGCTGAGAACTACCTAACCCCGTTGTTCTACTCGGGAAGGCTTCCACAGAATTTCCAATTCGAGGCAAACAGATTAGGTGATACACGCCTTCATTAAAGTCGTGTAAAAGAATGACCTAACTTTCCATATTCAAACACTAAAAGCGACGTCCATATGTTTTTCATAGATACATGGTGAATACACCCATGCCGTTGACACGAAAACAAGTAATATCGAAGACTTCTTTGCTTGGAAAGTTCTCTGGCCTTCATCCTTAGCCCATCCTTAGCCCATCAAACGGGTGAGTCGGGTCGAGTTTGAGTTGCGTCATAAGTGATCTGACCCAAATAGGCTCATTTATTGCAATGCAAATTAGTGACTCAACCCAATCCACATTTAACCCGTTTGACCCATTTATTGCAATACAAATCTAGTAACTCATGCCAACCCGACCCATACAGAGCAAATATCCAAACCGACTCATATTCCTAAGAACTTCCATATTTAATCCAATCTAAGAAAACTTATACCCAAACTAAAGTGAGATTGCGGAGTGAGCGAGCGCGAGATCAAGTGAAGGCCAGAGAGAGTGAAGAAAGAGTGGTAGAGGTAAATTGGGTACAAATAATAAACCCATTTATGACCCATTTAAGATTCATATTATATTTAAACTCATTTATTAAATATGTCTAACATATAAAGCAACTCACCCTAACGAGTTTATAACCTATTTCGACATGTCTACTCAAAAGGAAGGGAGAGGCAAGAAAGAAGCAAATGACAAATTCAGCTGATTTCTCAACATTGAAGGCAAACCTAAAAGAGAAAAAAATCCTTTTAAGGGTTTTGAACTCCTCTTTGCCATTCGAAAAGAACAAAGAAGATATGCACCCAAGAGGAGATTTAACAAGAAGGTGAAGAATAAGGGAGAGAGATAACAACGAAACAAAAGAGAGAATTCACATATGAATGTTGCGCACAGCATACAAAGAACAAAGACACAGGCACACATGTTCTCCATCATCACAACACAAGAATTTCCCATCTCTCTACAGTTTCCACATCTCTTGTCTTTTTGTTTTTCCTCATCAGAGAACAAATGGTAGGAGGAGGGGCATTAATAAGCTGTGAAAACAGACTAAGCGTTGCTCCTGAATGATCCAAGGGCCTTAACTGCTCCTGCCCTCAATATGAACTGGTAGTAGAAAGCTGCAATGGCTGCCCCAATGAATGGTCCTACCCAGAAGATCCACTGAGACCCAGCAAAAAACAAGAACGACGTCATCAGCAAACTGTACTGAAATGGGGCAAAAACAAGAAAGAGGTGAGATAGAGCAATGAATCAATTAACCTGATCATCCCAGGCCTTATCCTTGTTGTAGATGACAGCAGCGCCGAGGCTTCTCGCCGGGTTGATGCCGGTTCCGGTGATGGGAATGGTGGCCAAATGAACCATGAACACCGCGAACCCGATCGGCAGAGGAGCCAAAACCTTTCGCAAGATTCATTCCAAAGAAACGACACGCATTAGGAACTGTTATATTCTCTGTCTCTTTGAGCAAAGTTAAGCAATTGGAGAAAGAAAAATGTAAGAAGTGCCAACTTCGACATGGGAGGACAGACGAAGCTAAAAGTTCCCACTAACTTTGCTAACATTGGAAAACGACAGCGCATGCCCGTGAAGTTATTACACTTAAGAAACAACTGTTTCTAGTCAAGAAAAGGTATCAAAAGGCCCTTCAGTTGTTGCAAGTGAAGGGAAAAGGCGGAATCTACTACTTCTTTTTTCAAAGAAGAGGACAAAAGTTAGGTGATTTTTGGCCCTACTAAACTCAATAATTTCCCGTTCAACAAAAAAAAAAAAAAAGGCTTAATAATATCATCCACACAGGAAAAAAAAAAAAAAAAAAAAGGTGGAGAAACCAGCATGGCCCATTTCCCTGCAGAGCCAGCGAAGAGCAATGATACGCATCTGTTCTTGCTTGACTCCCGTAATAATAATTCAAGAAACAGAGACAAGATTTAAAGGGAACGTGTGTGGATCATCCATTACCGGAACATGGGAGTCTCTTGCGTTCCTCTTGGGATCGGTGGCCGAGAAGACGGTGTAGACCAGCACGAACGTGCCGACGATCTCCGCGCCCAGCCCGACACGAGTCTTGTACCCGTCGGCGAGCACGTTGGCTCCCCCGCCGTACTGCTCGTAGTACGACTTCTGGAAGAGCTTGACCAGGGCGACCCCGCATATGGCCCCCAAGCACTGAGCCACCATGTACAGTATGGCTCGCACCAGCGACACCTTCCGGGCCAGGAACAGCCCGAACGTCACCGCCGGGTTGATGTGACCGCCTGAGTCGTTCGTCAATCGAATCAAAGCAGAAAATTTAAAAAGAAACTGATCAGTTGAGATATGGTGGCGTGGGTTAAGAAGAATAGAGCGACCGATCACCTGAGATTCCGGCGGTGCAGTAGACGAGGACGAAGATCATGCCGCCGAAGGCCCAGGCGATCCCGAGGACGCCGACGCCGCCGCAGGCGTCGACGCCGACCTTATTGGGGTCGGTCTGGCTTTTGTACCCGATCACGGTCAGCACGGTGACGTAGAGGAAGAGGAGGGTGGCGATGAACTCGGCGATGAGCGCCCTGTAGAACGACCACTTGCCCAGCTCCACCGGGTCTATCAAGGGAGCCGGCGGCGGGTCGTGGTAGTCCTTGGCCGGGAACGAGCCATGCTCCGCCACTTCCTTCGTCATGCTGGAGTTCTTGGCGACTCAGAGAGAGAGAGAGAGAGAGAGAGAGAGAGAGAGAGAGTTTTCTATTGTCTGTGGGAAGTGAAGGTATATGTGGGACGAAGACCAAGGGGGTATATATACATCGTGAAGAGAAGTTGATGACGGGCGGATTTAGAGTTTTTCTTTTTATCTTTTCATTTTTTTTTTAGTGATGCTAATTTTATCAATATTTATGCGTCAAGAAAAATAACAAATAATATTGGAAAAATTTCAAATAAGGGCTCCGAGTACCCTCATTTTCTCAAATAAGGGCTTGAAATAAACATTGTTTCAAATAAGGGTCTGAAGTGCCCTCATTATGTCAAAGAAGGGCCTGAAGGGCATATTATATTAAATAAGGGCCTGAAGTGACTATATTAGTCTTAAAAAATGGCATGAGTCACTTTAGGTAGGGGCATTTAGGTCATTTATTATTATTATTATTTTTCCTTTTTCTATTTTTTAAGAGATTTTGAAAAAAAAAGTAAAAAATTAAAATAAAGAAACACAGGCGGGAGGACTATCCTCCTGCCTATGGCCGCCCCATCACCGGTCGAATACTAATGTTGGGAAAATTATTGGGAGGCCGCCGCCCCGCCAACATCAAATCTCTTTTTTCCTTATTATTTGCCCTTTTTTGGAATTTTCCCAATAACGTTGAATACTTAAATCTTATTCATACTGTAACACATATATACTCAATAAATCAACCTTCTACCCCATTCTCAATCGACCTAACCTTACCTCATTTGGTCGAATACTTTTTGCGTAAATCACTTTGGTGATCTTCGCCTGAGACCGGCCACCGGCGAGAAGTTAGGGCAAACAATAAGGGAAAAAAAGGGGGGGGGAAAGAAAAGAAAAAAGAGAAAAAAGAAAGAAAGAAAAAGAAATGATGAAAATGTCTTTGGTCAGGCCATTCTTTGAAACAAAGAGGGTAACTTCAGGCCCTTATTTGAAACAAAGACGGTACTTCAGATCCTTATTTGAGAAAATGAGAGCACTTCAGGCTTTTATTTGAATTTTTTTCAAAATATAATAATATTATTAATAAATAACGATCAAATTATCTAAACTTTGTATTTTTATTTTTTTTTTGCGGGGAAAAAGAGATTTAATCTTTTTCTGATTTTCGATCCCCGTGAGGTGTATTTTACTACAAATTGCCCCCTGAAAACGCCAATCAACAATTCTTCTGTTGCGCTTCGCTTTCCACACCGACCCCCACCGACTTCACCACGCGACCTTCCCGCTCATCATCTCTTGCCTTCGCCGTCTTTTTTTATCTTTTTCTTTTGCCCAATTCATTCTCGACCTCCCTCTTCTTTTTTCTATCTTTCTTGTTTACGTTTTTCTTTTTTTTCCTTTTTGCTTGGACTATGTTTTGTGTCGTTGAGAATCTTAAATTCGGGGAGGATCATAAGAAGAAACGAAAGACGGGGGTTGATCTGGCACGAGATCGCTTTGTCTTTGCTAGTGATTCTTGCTTGCTCCGTCGAATTTGAGCTATTAGATTCGCTTATTACATGGGTTAATTTCCTTTTAGTTTGCGACGGCTTTGCCAACAGGAGCCAAACGTTCTTCTTCTAATGATAATAATAGGGTTCATGCATGCAGTGAAAATATAATTTTTACCGGTAAGTAAGTACCACATGCCAATTGCTGGCTTGAGTAATTAAGGGCGCGCATGACAACACTTCTGGAGTAAAATTTCTGCTCCAGAAACACTTCCGTCTGGTTACGCAACTTCATTTTTCTACTTTTGGAGCATTTTCTTTTTCGTTCCAGAAGTAATTTTGGAGCCACTTGAAGAAGTAAAAATAATAATAATATTTCTCTCTAATAGTAGAAAAATCAACTTCTGACAAGAAGTTGATTTCTATAGCAGAAGTGTTGCCATGCGCGCCCTAGTCCACTGAATTCATCAAGCGAGAGTTGCTAAAAAGAGAGAGCATGTTGCGTGCCCTCAAATGCTGACAAAACTCTTTATCTGTTTATCTAGAAAAAAAAAATCAAATTTTAGGTTCAGTTCAAATCGGCCCCAAACTTTTCTTTGTCTTAAAAAAAAACCCAACTTTAAGTCCATTCTCAAATCTATTTCGAACTTTTTTTTTTTGTCCTGAGAGGAAAATTATCAAATTACACTCTAGTCCCAAATCTATCCTATTAGGCTCTGTCCAAAAATCGCCGTTAGTCGTCCTTAATTTTCTGATCCTATAACGGTTCATTTTAGAGATAATTTTACACGTCACTTTACTGATGCGAATTTGCTATCGATGTGGAAATGCCACGTCAAGTTAAGACTGGACCGAGGATTTTTCTGAGATAAAAAAAAAAAAAAAGAGTTCGAGATAGAATTAAGACTATACTTAAAATTGGATTTTATTTTATTTTTTTTTAAGAATTAGGCGATACATGTTCTAAAAACTGTAAAAGCGGTTCACAGTAAATCACACTTGACGAAGCAAAGATGAAGGAATTGATGAATCACAGGTTGGAAAAAGGCAATGGGAAACTGTGTGGGACTTAGGGGTGCATGACAACCATTATGTTCTAGAAATAGATTTTTGGCTAGAAATAGATTTTTCTATTTTTATTTCTGGATAAGTTTTTGAGCAAAAAAATACGTTTGATAACGACATAAATTTCTGATCCTTGAACAGAATTTCGTTTGACAACAGTTGAAAATTTCTACTTTTAGAATAGAAGTAGGCAGCGGCCGGCCGGCCAGCGGTGACCGGCGAGGGCCAACGGTGGTCTGCTGTGGACAGCGATCGTCGGTGGTGGTTGTCGGCAGTGGTGGGCGGTCGGGTTGTCAGCGGCGGTTGGCCGCCGCTGACGTTAAGAGGAGACACCGAGCGACTTTTATGAGTTTTCTGTTTCTGATTTCTATTTCTATCAGAAGCTAAAATTTTCGGTTTCTCATTTGCCTTCTAAATCTATTACTGGAATAACTTTTTGTTCCAAAAATAGAAAAATAGAATGACATTACCAAACGAGTTTCTGTTCCAAACCTGTTCCAGAAATATATTTGAAATAAAAACAAAGAAATAGAACGATTTTCATACATCCCCTTGGTCGCTACTTCGCATTGATGGCGATGATCAACCAACCTCACTCAATCCCTCCATCTGAAACTCTCTGGCCAGTGCAGAGGCTGAGCCCTATGACTGCTACACTAAGTACACTTCACGTGCTTTGGCTCGGTGTCCATGTGGTAGCCACTAAATGATGAACACCATTTCTTTGTATTCTCGGCTTTTGCTGGTTATGAATGAATCGCGTTCCACAGTTCGATGAGGATCTTGCTCCAAGAGGACTTTCCCCAAGTAGTTTCTCCAATTAATAAGGTGTCGTGCACCAGGATGCAATGGTTCCGAAATAGTAGTAAAAGGGCTTTGAATTGTACATGTATTTATTAAAGAAATGCAAAATGACATGAATGGTTCATGAACTTTGACTCACGTTCTCCATCTTCATATCTTTCGAACCAAATTTTCAGTAAATATCGATAGCCTCTAGGTTTCTTGTATTGACTTAGCTCCTTCCTTTTCGTCCATGCGTGCTTTAAGGATTCCTTATTCGTATTTTCAGAAAGCTATCTACTTGTCGATAACCGTTCTCCTGCCAAGTAATTCAAGAGCAAATATTCATCTTTTCTGGTGCTCCTTGAAAAGTATTTGGATCTTTGGCGGGATTCCCTTTCATTGGAACCGATGCTGGAAGCTTGCTTTGTCCATCCTTGATATATTCTGATACTTTGGACACGTGGCATTATCCTTCGTCGGTCTTGGTGGCTTGTTTAATGTTTCTCTACTAATCGATACTTGTAAGGGTCCTCACATGTCTTGCACATGGCTTCCTTGTTTCTCAATACTGTCGAGACGCTTGCTCCTCACGTGTTTAGCACGTGTCGGTTTCTCATGTGCGCAGCACATGTAACGACATGCGGATTATTTTGAGTGCCAACAATTATACAAATGAAGTTACTTGTGGCAATGATCCTTTAGTAGCAGTCGATTTAAAAAAAAATGCACGTTTCGATACCTTAACTCATTTCATATCTTGCGTAATTGTTTTAAAGGCAAGACTTTGCACTGAGACAAAGACTTCAAGTCAAAAAAATTTCATTGAAAGCAAATTGTTTGTCATGTGTAAATTACACGTTACAAAGCAACTTTCTTAATGGGAAAAAATTGAAATCAAAGAGATACCTCCTGCGGAGGTGATAAGATTGCCACATGTAGAGCTTGTAAGACCCCAATGAGGCAGCGCTGGGATATGGTGACCCCACGGCAAGCTCACCTGGGGTTGTAGCCATCCATGGCTTAGGTTGCACGACCCCACGAGGCTCGCTTAGGGTCCAGCGACCCCGGCGAGATCTGTCTCACCCAAGTCAAACACCACCAGCAAGCGGATCGCCTGGGCTCGCTCGATCCCGACAAGGGGACACTGAGGTCGGGTGATCCAAGGGACCACTTGCTCGAGCACGGTGGTGGTGAGGCCGCTACCATTGCATCTCTCTCTCTCTCTCTATCATTAACATTGCCAAAGGCACTCGAGCGATTTTAAAGAAGTTAAAATGGCTCGGTAAAACATTGCTAAAGGCACATTTAACCATGGTCCCCGAAATATATAGTAACGAAAATTTATGCTTATTTTTTAGGGCGCATATGACAACACTTCTGCTTTAGAAATTAACTTCTAAAATAAAAAGCATTTCATAAGTTGCGTTAGCGACCTTAATAAGCATCGCCGAGACAACAACTGTCAACACGACGCATGCGGTTTTTTTTTTTGGTTCTTTTTGCTGCTTAGGTGCGCTGAAATTTCTAGACTTTTCATGGGGAAAGGATGAGACGACACGTGGCAGAGTGGGTGGCTGAAGATGGCTTGGCGGAACTGAACGTTGGGAGAGCTGGGACCGGCCAAAGCCACCCCCTAGAAGAAGAGAAACAATTGGACAGTGCGGGGTGTAAGTGGAAATATTGGAATGACGTCATTGCCCACATCATCATCATTTCAATGGCTTCAAAGATTTAGAGAGAGAGAGATGGTATTGATTACAGTGGAAGATTTTCCACAGAGAGGGTGAAGCAGGAGTGTCGTGTAAGCAAAGCTCAGCTACTCGACACCTTATCCTAAACTTTTGATTAATTCGATGGATTTCTGAATTTTGGGAAAATGTTCATTTGTCCCTGATCTTCATGAGAATGTTTAATATTATTCTTTCATTAATTCAAGTTCTGAGACAACATCGAGCATTTCATAAGGTCCAGAAACTAAATTGAACATGCACAAAAAACCTAAAAATCATATTGAACAATTTAAAAGGTCAGGGCGACATTGCATGCTTTAGCTCAAGTTCACGAATCGCATTGAATAAGTTAAGAGTTTAGGGATCATATTGCATATTTGATCAAAGTTCGGGAATTTTTTTTTTGCCCAAGAACCGCAGAACTTGCTCTAGTATGTTCTCCAAAAGGGCTTCCCCAAGTAGTTTCTCCAATTCCGACCAAAAAAAAAAAAGTGGTTTCTCCAATTATAGTGTCGGGCACCAGGATGCAATGGTTCCGAAATAGTGTAAAAATAAAAGAGAAGGGCTTTGAATTCTATCTATAAATATCAAAGAAATTATAACTTTAGTGAAGGGACTAGGGTAAGCTTGAACTCAATTCGTAAAAGTGTGCTCACCCAGTTATTTTTAGTTTTTTACTCGAGAAGTCTTGTTTGTTGGTGTTCTTAGGGCACTTTTTAGGTGGCTAAACATAAATTTGGCAAGAAAACCTCCTAAAAAAACTTTAAAAAGGATATAAAAAAAATCATTGTCCTATACAATTAAGAGCAAAATAAATTATTGTTTGGTCCGCTTACTCAGATTTTGCTTAGGGTTTTTCATGGACGTGGGAGTTATCTATCTAAGATGAGCTTCCTTGTTATGGGGAAAAAACAACATTTTATAAGCATACTTTCCAATTTGACCCCAAAAAAAAAAAGCATACTTTCCAAATTATCCTATCATAATATTAGAAAAATGAAGTTACTTGTGACAATGATCCTCTAGTAGCAGCCGATTAAAAAAAAAATTGCATCTTTCGATACATTAACTTATTTCATGTTGTGTGTTTTTCAGGCAAGAGTTTGCATTGAGACAAAGACTCTAAGTCAAAATGTTTTCATTGAAAGCAAATTGTTTGTCATGTGTAAATTACACACCACCAAGCAACTTTCTAAATGAGAAAAAAATTTGAAACCAAAGAGACCAACCCGCGAGGTGATAAGATCGCCACAACTAAAGGTTGCAGGACCCCGATAAGACAGCGCAGGTGACCCCGCGAGGCTCGCTTAGGATCCAGCGACCCCGGCGAGATTTGTCTCACCTGAACCAAGCACCACCAGCGGCGACTCGCTCGATCCCGACAAGGCGACGTGAGGTCGAGTGACCCAAGGGATCACTTCCCTGACAACGATGGTGGCGGGGTGGCGAGGCCGCTATCATTGCACCTCTCTCTTTCTCTCTCCTACCTTCCTATCATGAACAACTCCATATTGAAGGAGAAGACGACGGTATTTTGGAATCATGAATATGATTTCATAATACGATGGGGTTAAAGTAATTTTTAGTAATCGAGGGAAATCGCTTTCCTCAACATATTACGATCCAAATTTATTTAGTTAAATACCGCACTTTTCACTCAAGCAATTTTAGACGAGTTAAAATGGCTTGGTAAAACATTGTTAAAGGCTCATTTTAACCACGGCCCCCGCAACATTCATAGTGACGAAATTTTATGATTGTTTTTTAGCGACCCTAATTAGCATCGCCCAGACAATTATTAGCACGACCCGTATGACCTTTTTTTTTTTTTTTTCTTGGGTACGCTCTTCCAAGAGTTGCTTTTGAAATTTCCAGACTCTTCGTCGGGAAGGATGAGGCGACACGTGGCAGAATGGGTGGCTGAAGATGGCTTGGCGGAAGTGAACGTTGGGAGAGCAGGAACCGGCCAAAGCCAAGCCACCCCAGAAGAAGAAGAGAGAGAATTACACAGTGGAAATGGTGTAATGACATCACTATCGACCTCATCATCATTTCAGTGGCTTCAAAGATTTAGAGAGAGAGAGGTATGGTATTGATTACAGTAGAGAGAGAAAGAGAGCTGGTATTGATTACAGTGGAAGATTTTCTACAGTGTGTGAAGCAGGAGCGTTGTGTAAGCAAAGCTTAACTACACAGGCAACTTTGCCCTTTTTGATTTGTAGTTTTGCAGGGTGAGTTTCCAGATACTTACAATGAAGAGGAAATCAAATGAATATTTTAGTCTGACCTTTTTACTACATTTTCGGTTCTACAACGTACGTGAATTGCCTGATCGAATCTTGTGACTGTTAATATGTGCATCCAAATACTGTAACTTTAGTCTACTGCTTAATGTAGTCCTTCGATGACCGGAGGTTTGGAAATTTCAATCGAATTGGTGACTAGACATACGCCTACGTTTCTGTTGCCAATATGTTATGTGATCTTACTCGATAAAGGCGAGTTCTTACGTGCTGAGCTAGTTAGAACGAGACATCATCAATTTGATCGGGATCCCCGATCTTCAGTAATCAGAAGGACTGCATTCAACGCTAGAATTATAAGATTTTATTGCATAAAATTAAGAGTCACGGGGCATAAGGATAAAAAATGAAATTACCCCTTCGACTTTCGCCCTCTTGTTTATTTATTCATTTATCAGGTTTAAAATAACATATGAATTTCTCAAAAGTATATATTAGTATCTAATGTCATCACAACTATTCTTACGGCCGATACGAATAAAATAATACTACTTAAATTGTCACTCATTTGATTGTCTTAAAAGTTAAAGTAAATAAACTTTAGCTTCCCGCGACCAAATAAAAAGACTTTAAAAGTCAGTATTCTCGTACTCTATCTCCATTTTCTTCTAATTCCTGCCTTCACAGTTTTGTGTTCCTTCTCTTTCCTCTCTGCTTGAGCAAAGCTTTAAGCCAACCCTTGTTTCTTCTAGAGATCTCTTAGGGTTCTCGTTCTTTCAAGACTGAGCCCTTTCATAAAATACTAAGCAACCTAACAAAACCTATACATACATACATGTTAGAGAAGCAGGATTTATACTTGTCTAAAAATAAAATAGCCTTGCTTTCTGCCCTTTCTGGCAAACCCTAATGTCATGGCCTTCGGTGCATTATTTGTGTAGTGGCTACTAGATTAGCCAATAGTGAGTAGTTAGTTACTAGATTGGCCATGATCTTTACTCCATACCAAAGTGCCGCCAAATGATATGTCGAAGTCATAAAAATCCATGCTTTTTCCACAAGAAAAGACTCTTGTGATCTGTGGTGGTACACAATTAGATAGTAATAATTCACATGACCTTCAAGACAATTGGGGATGATGATGGTTGTTGCACTGCCGCCATTGCCACATATAGTCAAGACCAACGGACATATTTACGTTCAAATGCTCACAGTGACCATCTGTATTGATTAGGGTTCAAATAAGGTCAAACCCTAGCGCGCGCGCTCTCTCTCTCTCTATATATATATATATTGGCTAAAGAACAGTATATATATTGGCTAAAGAACAGTAGTGGGTCCCATCAAAAGAAAATGGGCAATCAACTATGAGTCAATTTGGCCGGTCGGCCAGCGAAGAGAAACCTCAGCCACATCCCCAATCACATGAGGAGCATAACCAGCAACAAGTCTGCTTGACCTCATATTGCTTGTCTTAGAATATCTTCTTGAATGTCTTAAGAATAAAGAGTATCAGTATCAGCCCAACTTAAAAAAAAGAAAAAGCAAAGCAAGATAAGAATAACAACATCTCTATCTTATAATCTATGATAAAAACTTGAGAAAACCATGAGAGAAAGTTCTTAACTTTGTAATTAAAAAAAAAAAAACACACTCATTCACTCCCCAAATATATACCCTCTCTATGGTGGTATCTATATGTTGTGTTTGTTGAATTTAATAGGGATAATGACACAAACGGTTCATGAACTTCGGTCCAATGTATAATATGGTCCATGAACTTTAGCATATTGTTCAATGTGGTTCCCTGAACTTTTAATTTGTTTAATGTGATATCAGGACTTTTGGTACATATTCAATGTAGTCTTTCTATTAATTTAAGATCATGGACTACATTGAACACTCTCGTATAGTTCAAGGACTAAATTGAACTTGTACCAAAAGTTCAGAGACCACATTGAGCAAACTAAAAGATCAGGAACCACGTTGCACGTTAGGTCAAAATTCAAGAACCATTTGTGTCATTTTCTCAACATGATATTTACCTTTTCTAATGGTTTTGACGATCATAAGGATGGTGTCTTTAACTGAACCGTAGCTAGTCCAGGGACAAAGGATCCGAAAGTAGATCCCGAATCTCATGTTCCACACTCCTTTGGATTAGTGTGGGTCACTCTTCATGCTTTTTTCTTCAACACCGAGTTGCCGACCACTAGCAAGTTTTCCCCAATGCCTTAGTGCTTATTTTTGTGGATCCACCCCCAATGATTGCCCTCCCAATGCCCGGAGAATCATATCCTTGTATGAAATGGCTTTCCATTTTGATTCGTAAATTATGTTCCTAAGAACAAAATGTGAAGATATTTACAAGGATAATTATCCAAAAAGTTCTAAACATATTGTACGTGGCCAATTTAGTCCTAAACCTTTTAATGGTGGCAATTGAGTCCTAAACCTTTTGACGATCTGCCAATTTAGTTCTAAACCTTTCAATTGTGCCAATTTAGTCATGTACATTTTTTAAAAATTGTCAAGTTGGTCCTAAATCTATTATTTGGATAATTGGTAGAAAGGATTATATTGGCAAATCACCGAAAGGTTCAGAACCAATCGACACAATTGAAAGGTTTAAGATCGAATTAACAAATCGCCAAAAGGTTTAGGACTCAGTTGGCATAATTGAAAGGTTTAGGACTAAATTGGCCGTCATACAATAGGTTTATGATTTTTTGGACAATTTTTTCGATCTTTACATAAGCCATCAAGAATAAGAACACGAATATTTAGTCTGGCCCGTGTTACTAGGACACATTGGCTGACTTTTATTTTGAGATTCAGCAAGTCGATAGTATAGTGTGGGAAGCTAGCATAAATCTTGATTGTGAAATAACCATCTTGATAAGCGTTAAACATTACTAAATTTTCGTCCATCATTAAAGAGAGAACTCAATTTTTTTTTTTCAATCATCATGCAAGCCGACAGTACTTTGTACTGCCCAATTTAACTTTTGTGGCAGTGGATGTCACGGTGGCGGCCGACACGACCACCACCACCCGCCGCCCAAAAACCCAACTTCTCCAAACCGACAAAAAAAAATAAGAAATCCCTACAATCCAAATCATAGAAACTACTCACATTTTTGTTTTGTTAATTCAATTTTCATGTGGTTAAATTTAGCTCCACCAGGTTTTGTCAATTTTCGCTTCGTCGTGATTTCCTTCCACCGACGACTTGGCAGCTCGTAGAGCCGCAATTCATGTTCATTTGGTGCGTCTGCGAGTGTGCTCTCTTTGCAAAGCTTACAAGACCAAAGAAGGTGGATCGAATGATGGCGAATGATTCTCTGAACGTAGGTGGGGAGGGGGTGGCGCATGCCCGAGCCAGAAGACAAAGACCTTTGGAAATCATATTAAATTCGGAAATATAACTTTTCAATTGTGTCAATTCAACTCTAACCATTTTCATGTTTTGTCAATTGAGTTCATCCGATCAATTTTGGTCGGAAATTGCTAACGTGGACGCCGGCCGCCCTACTTGTCACGACCGAAGCTGACGTGAACAATTTTTAACTTTTAATTTTTAATAATTTTCTTGTTTCTTTTCTTTCCTTTACTTTATTTTTTTGTTTTTCCCTCGGCTTTGGGTCGATAACCCTCACCAGATCTGGGTGAGGGCCGCGACGGCCTGTCCCGAGGCCAACAAGGGCAGCAACTCCCTCGCCCGAGGCTAGTGAGGGCCGCGGTGCCCTCACTAGGCTAGATTTGGCTAGGCCGTCGCTGCCCTCGCCTAGAGCCGGTGACATCGCCGGCCCTATGTCCATGGAAAAAAAAGAAAAAGAAAAAGAAAAGAAAAGAATAAAAAAATTGATATATTATTTAAAAATGTCCAAGTCAGTATCAGCCATGCCACGTAGGACGTCCAGCGATTTTCGGCTAACTTTGGCCGAATGGACTCAATCGGCAAAATATGAGAATGTTTAGGACTGAATTGACACAATTGAAAGGTTTAACATTGAATTGATACAAGTAGACTTTCTTGGTAATTCTCCGGACAATAACCTAATCAGAGCCACGTGATAACGTTCAAAAAAGAGATCTTCAGGGCTTGTTAAATGGGACCTGTAAACGTCTGTGGTAGGCCACCGATGACTTGAATTTATGATCCTCATCTCTGCATGCAAGACTCGCCATTAATGAAGGAGCAACGGCCACAACCTTTCAGGTTTGGACCACAGTATTTGCATTAAGGGTGTGGACGTGAGTGTTGTAATGCAACGGTCACGGGGACTAAAAAGGGTCTCTCGAAGATGGTCCCAACGGACAATTACTTGCCCCAACGGCAAAGTTGTCAAGATCAAATCGAATTTCGAATTTCGAATGCCAATCCGAGGACGAAATCATCTACCATGATCCAATCCTCTCCCTCTCCGTGACGCACGAGTCTAGTAGATGGGTCAATTGATGGGTCTTATATGAATCTCACTTGATACGAGTGAACTCGAGTTCGTAGTATAGTATTCACGACCCTATAGAATAGATCTGACTCATCTTCCTAGTACAACAATGATCCGTTTTTGAGTTGCGACCATGCGAGATCTCTCTACTGCCCACTAAACTTTTTCAATTCGATCAATTTAATTCTAAACATTTTGACAATTTTTCAATGTAATCGTTTCGGCCATTTTTGACTAGAAATTGTGGCGGTTCAGTCAATGTCGGCCGTCGTACGTGGCACGGGCAGCGGTGATATGAACGATTTCTACAATTTTTTTTTAAAAAAAATTCTGATTTTTTTTTCTTGTTTCCCTCTACTGGTCGCCGGCCATAGGTGAGGGCCGGGACCACCTCTCTAGCAACCTCAGCCAGCCATCATAGAGGCCTCGGCAACCAACGAAGGGAAATATGAAACAAAGAAAAAAAATAAAAAGGAAAGAAAAGAAAAGAATAAAAAGAGAATAATTAAAAAAATTTAAAAATAGCAAAAATCATTCACTGCAGCTTCGGCCACATAGGACGACTGGCGTCCGCGTCATCAATTTTCATCCAAAATTAGCCGGAATGAGTACATTGAAAAATCGTCGAAAATTTAGGACTAAATTGATCAAATTAAAAAGTTTAGGACTGAATTGGCCACCACATAATAGGTTTAAGACTTTTCGAACAAATATCATACGTTGCTTGTGCATTCAGCATTCCCTTTTCTTCTTGCGAAGAAAACTCAATTAAATAAAAAATACTAAAACCGTATTTTAGAACACTCCGGTCTCCCAATAGAATGATCGGGCAGTAACAAAAATTGCGGATGAACATGTTTCCAGGTTGGCCCTTGATGGCCTTTAGCAAGGCCAACTCTCACTTGCCTCTAGCCAAGGTTGACTATTGCCCGAGGCTGGCGAGGACGTTCCTCGCTAGATCCTAATGAGGGCAACCTCACCTGAGGGCGACCCTCGCCGATAGTTGCCTTTGGCTGGTGTCGCCGGCGAGGCCCAGCAACGGGCAGAGAAAGAAGGAAAATCGAAACAAAAAGAAAAGAAAAATTAATAAATTAATAAAGAATTGAAAATAAATTAAAATATTATTAAAAATTATCCACGTTAAAGCCGGCTACACCACATAAGACGCACCTAATGTCCACGTCATCAATTCCCGGCCAAAATTGACCGGATTGACTCAATTTGCAACATGTACAAAGATTAAAAACTCAATTAACACAATTAAAATGTTTATGACTTAATTAACAAAAATGCAATAGATTTATGACTTTTTGAACAATTTTCCCATAAACTCTTTGACAGTCAAAGAACGTAGTAGTCATGTTCCGATTGATGTGCCAATCCAAGCACGAGAGACTATACAAACTGAACTGTGATACAAATCCTCCAATCGTTAGGATTAAGCTATAAATTACGAGAATATGACTATTGGGCACGCCCGCACCTACTGTCCTCATCTCCTGGTTACCATTTTGAGACCACTCCATGGAGATGACCATGCTGAAAGCAATAACATTCGATATGAAGAGCAGAAGAGGAAAGTCAGAAACATCGACACCTTTATACAAATGCTAGCTGTACAAAGACATACATCACCAACGCTGTGACAAACATCACACCATGACAATACCAATGTACACTGAACAGATCATGACAGGGTTAAGGAGAGAGAGCAAGCCTCGAGGCGACATGAAAATAAAAAGTAGGTACACTGTCGAGAAGAGGCCTTTTTTTCTTTTCAAGAGGAGAAGCCAGCTTCCATTGCTCTTAAAATTGCCGCAGTATCAAATCTAAAGCGTCGGAAACTTTTCCCAGGGCCCGAGTTGGAAGAGTGAACGTTAGACGCAGATCTACTCGGCTGAGGCTCTGGTATGGTGGAGCTACTTCCCGTAGAACTATTCTTTGCCTTCCAGACACAGATTCCTGGAAAAGATAGGTCAGCCCATTAGAAGCAGACCAGAGAAATTAGCAGACACAGAACTCGTCTTGAAGAATCCGCAGCCAACGAATGACTCATCATACAAAAGTCAAACCCAGATAAGAAGGATGATGGCCAGAAGGGTAAGTGATAGCTATCGGAACAATCAGATTAAGGTTCATTTCACACTTGTACACGATGCAGTTAAAAAAAAAAGAAGACAAATGTTTCACCAAAGTTCTGTGTGACTGCCAAGACAGTGGATAACAACAATAATTTGCTCAGCCACCTCTGATGTCGAGGAAAGCCGACATATAAAATGTAACATTGCAACAAAGAAAGTTGTAGGTCAGATGGAATCCTGGAATCTGATGAAAAATAAAAATTCAAAAGGATTCCCCTATTACAAGAGATTGGGAAGCCATGACCCTGAAAAGCCAACAACATACAAAGCACAGACACATCTTTGACGTTTCCTATGTGCCATCCTTGTGGGTTAAATGAAAGGAATGGTCGTCCACATCCAAGTTCCCTCATTGAACATGCAAGAATCGAAACCATGGAAATAATGTATAGAGTAGACCTTTTTTAAGGACCCAAAACAAATGAAGTACGCTGAACTCTGAGAATGAGGATTTCTGCATGAATTAAATATGGGAACAAGGCTTATCACGTCCCATAACATTAAACCACTTAGTAATATATTTTTCCCATCTACATTAAGAGAAATAAAGGTCAAGTCACTCTACTGACATATATTGACGCTTGGCATTGACGAGAAGAAAACACAAGACATTCTTTAATACATTATTGTCATTAAATGGTCTCGCCTTAACATCTCTGTTCCAACAAAAACATCTATGTAAACACCACAAAGCGGAAACATCATACATGCACAAGACTAGCAGGAGTTAAAAGGAGAGTAACCTTTAAGAGGCATATGAGATCTTGCAGCAGGAGGCTGATGTGTGAAAATCCAGGACTTCAAAGATCTGCAACACCAAATAATTATGTAGAGGGTTCAGAAATGCAATGTCCAAAGTTGAAACCAAAAATCTTGTTAAATGAAGTGTTGAAGCACGCACGCCAAGAAGGGAGCCACCATATATAGCTTGAGCCCAATTATACTACGAGATATAACGGCATCATTTGCAGGCTGAAGCTCATCGAGGCGGTGCCATGCAATTTCCTGCAAATAAATGAAAGAAATGATTTACGCACAATTACAGCTCATTTCGTCCCTTACTTAGCTTTAATGCCTTCCCCCTTCTCATGTCTAACCCAATATCATAGCAGGAGCAATAAATTATATACAAAAGTAAACATAGCTAACAGTCAGCATAATGTTTTTAACAGTGTGGCAAGTTAGAATATGAATAAATCCTTAAGCTGCAAATACAGAAATACCAGGACCACAAGTTCACAAAATTGGAGACTGCAATTTAAACATTCGTTCAGGACAACTGGACAAAAAGCCACGTCTTCAATTTTTAGCTTCAGCAACAAAACAGTGTCGATTTGTTCCTTAAGAAGGGTTAAACTGTTCGGTCTCCATTCTACATGACATTAAATGATAACAAATGCAGATTCTAAATTCAAGAGGGTAATTGATTGCCCAAACAGAAGACATTACACTAATCTCTTTTTTAGTAAGTGGAGCAAAAGCAGTATCATCCTTCACGCCCGCAATAACATACAGCCGCACTCTCTGCTGTCCAAATATCATCTCAATATACTCATCCTTATTAAGAAGGTTTGTCACATCAAAACCTGTTTCCTCTAGGACCTGCATTACCCATAAAAAAGAACGAGTCAACAGCATTTCAATGTCTTGTGGCTTAGAAGTGAGAAAAGCCATGAAGGAGCCTTTCAGTACAGATCCCCAAACTCAGCTAATTGAACTTTGATGAACTTGTAGTAGCTCAATGGAAACAAAATCATGTCTGAATTGTTATAGCACGCCATAGCACTAAGTACCAAACAAAACAGAAAATTTTTCTGTTAAAAGAGAAACCAACTTCTTTCACTATGTGCCAACCCAAGGTTCAGAGAAAATGTTTCCTCCCACTCACTTTCCTGAAAGTAAAACGAATAACAAAATCCTTTTCACTTCACTATACGAATGGTGTTGCAGTATTTCTCAATTCAAACAAAGGGGACTACTTTACTCTATATCTCAAATAAGTAGGGCTTCAAACCCTTTCTCACACCTAGGCTATCCCTAATTGCAACTCAAGTCTGCATTTTTCAAGAACTTCTCTATTAACAAGAAACAAACTTCAAGATGTAGAGGGAAAAAAGCTCACTTCTCTAATGGCACATGCATGATCTTCCTCGTCTTTGTTCTTTTTCCCACGAGGAAAGCTCCAGCTTGTTCCTTTCCATCCCTTCACTAGTAAGCACTGCCAAGGATCATTTTCAACAGTTTTACAATGTTAGAGCTTTACTTTTCATAAATCACATAACGAATTAAAAGGGAAGTAAAGGGAAAAATTCATTCTCTAAGCTTCCACCAAGCAGTATAAAGACGACTCTTCTTTTGTAATCGTGAAGCAAAGTCGAATAAAATAATAGGTTGTATCATGCAAGTATTTCCGAATACAACTAACAAGGTCTTGTGTTTTCCTGCTCCTCTAAATGACAGATTCCTCAACTTAGAAGCCCATGGTATGGTACATTAATGCCTGATATTTGAACTATTCATCATAACTTCATAGGTTACATCAAAATTATTGACATTCTTGTTTTCCTTGCTTTCTGTCATAGACAAAGATCATATCAGAATGGATACATACACGGTCCATAAAAAGATGAGAAAACTTATCCACTGACCATGGATCATTTACTGACCAACTTTCTGGAAAGAGGACCAGAAACGTAGGGACTCATGAACTGACAAAACGGACAGCTAGATATGCTTGCCTATCAACACTCGCCAAGCTCGCTACTAAGATCATGACAACTTAAAGCAACTTGGCAGGAAGGTCCAGACAATGGTTGTAAGAGAAGGTGAATCATCTGGAGACAACAATACTAAAAGAGGAAACTTACCCGTTCGTATGTTTCATCCAAAATAATTGCACCGGTCACAGGAACTCGAACCTTGTAGGAAGTGAAGTCTTTGAAAATGTCATCAATATGAGCAACATAAGGTCTCAAAACTTCACAGCTGTTAAAAACTTAGTATCATAAGGAGAACAATGTGTTGGAATGCCAGAATTTGCATGTGCATATATGCGTCAGTCACACACAGACATGCATGCACGACAGAGAGAGAGAGAGAGAGCTCTAATAGATGTCATGAAATATTACTATCAGTCCCAGAATCTAAAAAGATTTGACTGTAGATAACCATTAACCACGCAATATGAACTTCTATCTTCATCAATAATTGTTACTTGGCAGATAATACAGATCCAACTCAGGCATTTTCCCTACTATGTGACTAACTGATAAAAACTCATCAAGAAGGCAGTATCAGTCTTCTTCCTGATAGAGATTATTGAACAACCCTTAAAATAACGATGGCTAGACTGATCAAACAAAGATTATTCATTAACATGGACCTAATTGTGGGTTGGCATTAGTTTTACTGAATCTTCTCATTCTATCATATCTAAGAGTCCAAATATCACCAGATCAGAAAAGCGGCCACTCCAAACTATTCCTACGACATCCTACGGAAAGGTGAAGTAAACCGAATCTTCTCATTCTATCATATCTAAGAGTCCAAATATCACCAGATCAGAAAAGCGGTCACTCCAAACTATTCCTACAACATCCTACGGAAAGGTGAAAGAGAAAAGTAACTTGTTTTGATTTCGTAAAAGGGTCCATCCCATCTCTGCTGCACCTTTTGCAAGTTTCATCTATAGGGAGAGATATGAAACTCAAACCCTTACGATTTTATGAAGCCCGAACTTGCAGTTTGAGAAATTAAACAATTTCAATTCTACTAAACAGGAAAAAGCGATAAGCCGAAGGCACGGATTTTTCAGTAATTGGATAGTTCCAAAAATTTCAGCATTTTACAATACACCTCCAAATGGCACTAAAAGTAATTTACTTTATTTCCAACATAACAAAACATTATGACAGAGGCTTAATTACCAAAAAAAAAAATCCAACTTATGCAGATAACAAAGCAGTTCAGGAACCCAAAACATTAATTATTGCAGCCAAATGCAATGAATGAACAGTTAATGATGATTAGACAAAAAAGGTATCACAAATCTCAAGGTTTATCATGGCAATATTCCAAAATTTCTGTCCACAGATTCTAATAATGAAAATATGTCAGTAACTCTGTACATCTGTTTACAAATACAAAACAAACTACACTATACAATATGTAAGCATGCATATCAATGTTGGCTTTCTAGTAATAAATAGTAAGAGTTTTTTAGGCATCGCCATAACTTAGAAGTCGCAGAATCATAGCTAGTCCTTTAGAGTTAAGTATATCTCCATCTAAATGCCCTTAAGAGTAGGAAAAAATCATATTCCACTGAAATATTCCTGAGGAACTATGGTACCTGACTCTGTTATACGTTGACAAAAAATTAAAAGATTGGCTTAATTATAGGATAATGTTGAAAAGCAAATAAAGAATACAGAAATGAGAACAATTTTAGCCACCGCACAGTAATACGCAGATTCTTTATGAAAAAGGAATCCGCCAGGATTTATAACTGCTCGATCAAGTCTCCTTGATGGTCTAAAAAACTCCAAGTTATAAGAAGGGGATATGGATGTATAAGGAATGATCTCCCCCCAAACCACAAAATAAAAATAAAAAAATCGTGATATTTAACCAAGCTGCTTAGATTATGTCAAAGAACTTTCTCTCTACAAGATGCCCTAAGGTTGTATTCTTCCAATACTCTAAAAAGCGATAGATCTGATGTTTACTATCCATCGCAGCAAAGATCAGGGTAACAAAGACCCTATTTACTACCAAAAGGTCTTTATGTGAATAATGATGAAACAAAAAAGGTCGTCACAAACAAGAGAAATGAAAGGGAAACTAAGAAAACTAAAACCGTTCCGGCTTTTATTGATAGATTTGATAACAAAATCACCCATACTGCCATATCACGAGTCTTGGCCCAACCACTAACAAAATCCGACATGTAATAAGCCAGTATAACATCAAGAAGATCCCTTGTCCCCCTTGATCCTATTCCGCAACAATATCACTGGAAAAAGATTTGGTCTGAAATGAAGATCCCCTTAAAGCTTCGTCATCCACATGAATGAGTCGATATATCTAACTTATACTCTAGTGGCAAAAAATGCCAATAGAGAACAAATAGCAGTCCGTTTGCAAGTTATATCAGGCAAGAGTGGAGAAAAACCAAAATAAGAAGAACTAGTATCATCCACAGAACATTCCTGCTTGATTTCTGCTTGCTTCGTGCTTCCTTGCACTGAAATCACGAATATGAATTCTTAATGGTCACACACAACTAATCCCCGTCCTGTCGTAGTAGATAACAAGCGGCAGCAGGAGTACAAACAACTGACATGAAAGCAATTTCAACCATTCTATGCAAAGAAAGTATGGACTCAGCCATGATTTGACAGGTGAAATATGCACGAACAATTAATGTTCCGAAGGATACGTAAACCAGTGAACTCTTTCAGACTCAACGACTTCAGAGACGGATTCTTCTCCACTGAGTTATCCTCATAGAACCAATGGGCATATTCCACGAGAAATAAAATCCTCTCAAATGACTGTAAGTCTTCTTTGGGCACATTCAGAACAAATCGACTGCAAAGAAGTAATTTACAAAGAATCAGAGCCAGCAAAACAGGAAAAGACTTCACTGATAAGCAATTCACTACTATGCTACCAAGTAATTAAATAGAATGCAGTCCATTTAAGTACATATTCTGCAGCTTGTTTTAGGAGAAGGAAGGATAGGTGCAGGTGATCAGAACTACAGTTGAGCTCTAAGACATTCAAATGCCTTAGATGATATAACCATAATTCAAACTGCTTGTGCACCTTCAAGCTTATAGGTAGACTCGCTAATTTTTTCGTTATCCCTTGATAGAATGAGTCTCTGAAAGAATCTTACTCTTGGCTAAAATTTTCATTTGATACTTGATTTACAACTCAACAGTTCATTCCTATCAAAAGAACTGCAGCCGCTAGCTGTACACGGTGAATTAAACAAAAGCGATCGGTCACCTACGAAATGCCAACAGGTTTGCAGTCAACAACCCAGCCAACTCGAATTTGCTCTCCAAGTACGAACTCCTTATCACTTCCGAAATCGAAACGAGCGCTGATTTCGCTCGCGACTGCAGACGAACAAGTTCAACAAGACGAGCTCCTGCAGTACTCAGTGCTGGAAAAGCGGTGAAACCCTACTTCTGTATCCCGAGGTCAACTCCTAGAAGGCTCGCAACACCCAAAGGAAACGAAGCACGCATGCGCACAACTACGCAACGAAGAGAAGTGATGAATCGCGTAAGCACCTGCAGAGATCGTCGAGGAGCTCCTGCGAAGGGAGGCCGTTCTTCGACGGAGCGCTCGAGGATCGGTGGAGAGACGACATCGACAGATTACTTAGCTGACTAGAAAGCTTTTTACTTTTGCGACGAGAGGAGGCATGAGGGACCGTACTATCTTCCGCTGCTTCTTCTTCTTCTTCCTCGCGGCGTCGATCGTCGCTTTCTCCAATTTTCTTCGCCGTCTGTGACTGTCACAGTGTCGCCGCTTCGGTGGAAGTGGAGCTTCAGGGAAGTCAGCCGGGTTTTACCCGAACCGAAACTTGGTACTTGGACTTCCACTCTTGGGCCCTTGGCCGAAAGGTTGAACCTATCTTCACTATACGATTACAATCTAATATTGACATGATTACGTTAATGGACCCCAAATTTTGACCCAATATATAATGTCGTTCTTAAACTTTTAACTTATCTAATGTGATTCCAACTTTAACTCAATGTGCAATGTCGTTTCTAAATTTTTTTATCGTTAAACTTTTGATACATCTTTAAGGACAACTTTATTCATAGAGTTAAAGTTCAAAGGCCATATTGAACAAAATTAAAAGTTCTTGGACGACATAGAATATCGAGTCAAAATTCAGGGCATCTCTGTCATTTTCCCTTTAGAGATCACAAATTTTCTTTCTCGCTAACTGTGCTTCTGTTAGCTTTTCGATGGGCTGCCATGGCAGGCTCGCCAACCTCGAAATTATAGATCTTGGCAATGAAAGGTAGTATCGACTCAATCCCAACATTTATAGAGGGTTTTAGACATAAAGACTAGTTGTCTCTTCCCTTATAAAAAAAGGACAAGGGCAAATGAAAGGAAGTAGAATGAGGGAAGCAGCAGAATTTGAACTGCATCAGCAAAACCCAAAAGGAAAACAGAGATCTTTGTTATTGTTTTAGCAAGATTCAGATTAAGCTTTGTCAACAGCAACATTGCGAATTAGATGTGTTAATGGAAGGGGTGAGCATAAGATCAACCTGGGAATCGCCCAGATTGGTTCGATTTTGAAAGAACCCGTTCTTCAAACTAGATCGGTATCTTTAACATATAATTAAGAAAAAATTTCAAATAAGGGAATGAAGTGCTCTGATTTTCTTAAATAAGGATTTGAAGTGGACTTTGTTTCAAAGAAAGGTATGATCGAAGGACATTTTCGTCTTTACCATTTTAAACTTTTTTCCTTTTTCTCTTTTTCTGTTTTTTATATTTTATATTTTTTCTTTTCCCTTTTTCCCTTTGCCTTTCCCCTCCTCCAGCCATGGCCGGCCTCAGCAAAGGGCCGCCCACGCCGCCGTCAGGCGGGGTTCGCCCTAGCCTGGGCCGACGTCGGGCGACCCTCGCCTGGGCCAGCGTCGGGCGACCCTCGCCTGGGCCAGCGTCGGGTGAGGGTTGCCTCACCGGACCTGCTCAATAGAATTGATATCAGTTGCAACATTGGAGACGGCAAGATGCCATGGAGACCTTCCTTTCTTTGTCTGAAACCCAATCCCTGCATAAACATTTCTTGCCATGATTCTGCACTGCAAATGAGAAATTCAAAACAAAAGGACAAAATCCACAGACCCATTAAATCTCATAAACCCCGAGCTCGAAAGAGTCTAATTTGAGCAAATAAAAGAGCAGAAACGAAATGGGTCATTCGGATAATCCCCCAAACACTTACAAAATTCTCAAAAACATGCAAAGGAAAGTGCACCTGAAATTGATGGGGCGAAGGAAGGAGAGGTTGAAGAGATGCGTTGAGAGGCCAAGAGTGCCGTCAAAGAGGTTCCGACGCCGGCCCGAGCGAGGGTCACCCGATGCCAGCCCAAGCGAGGGCGACCCCCGCCCGATAGTGGTGTGGGCGGCCCTCGCCAGAGGTCGAGGTTGTCCGGGGACGGGGAAAGAAAAAGAAAAAAAAAAGGAAAAAGAAAAGACAAAAAAGGAAAGAAAGCCAAACAAAAAAAAAAGAAAAGGAAAAAAAATTTAAACGATAAAAGACGAAAATGTCCTTCAGCTAGGCCCTTCTTTAAAACAAAAATGGCACTTTAGGCCATTCTTTAAAACAACATCCACTTCAAGCCCTTATTTGAGAAAATCAGAGCACTTCAAATCTTTATTTGGAATTTTTCCTATAATTAATATAATTTTTTTTTTTGTTTTGAAAAGAGAAATAGCTTAATTGGTCAATTTGATTTTATTAACGAGGGACCCCTTATGAAGTCGGTAAATTTTTTTTTTTGGGGCGTAAAGACAAAATAGCCCCTCCATCAAACGGAAGAAACAAGGCCGTAGACGAGCGGGCGTCAAACCTTCGCTTGGCTTCACTTCGCCATCCTCCTCCTTACCTGCTTTTCTACAACATTCCACCGTCTCTCTCTCTCTCTCTCTCGATCGACTGAATCGCACCACCAGTTCCTCGCGACGCGAAAATGGCAGGTGAAGTTCCTCCATTTCTCTCGCTCTTCTCCTCTTAATTCAGCTCGTTTCGGCCACGACTGCCTTCGTGTATCCGATCTTCGTCGCTTCTGTTCGAGTGCCGAGATGAAAATTGTGCGCGTCTGTTTGATTAAGCGAGCTTCGCTGTAGCTCGCACTGGTACCGCGCCGACTGCTGTCATTTGGAATCGAGAGTCGAGTTTTTTCTTTTTTCTAAACTTAATTTTCACGGAGAGAAGCGCGGTTCGTCGTTGGAACCTATCATGAACTAATGCGATGATACTTAATCTGAACTTGTCAGCTGCCATCGTACTTGTTTTAAGATTTGTGACCTGTCTAGAAGAAGCTGGTTGCTGCTACTTGCCGCATAGGTGTCAGGGAATGTCTGTGGAATTTACCATAGAGATTAATTGTGGCTTCTTGTTGTGGAGGCCTTGGGAACATGCTTTCTTTTGGGGCGAAAAGCACGCGTTCTATGTGTTCTTCTCATTCACATATGAGTGGAAGGGGGAACTTCATAATCTCAGGGGTTGTCTTTTCTCGTGTTTTTGGCAATCTTTCTGCTGTAAAAAGTGATGAATGAGAATCTATTTTGATAAGTTGACCTGTCCCTGCACATGCTTGTAATAACCGATATAGAGTAATTAGTTCTTGCCATATTGCGTGTTTTGATTTTTGAGCCTGTTGAATTGTATTCTCACCCCAAGCTCTGTGTCTCCTGGTTGTTAAGGCACAGAGGACTAGTCTTGTAAAGGTTAATGAGTTATAGGCCATGTAGTCTTCATTTATACTACTTTAGCTTTATAGTGCATTTAGTTTGACATGCATTACTGTTGTCTGGTCTGTACACAAGTTCACAATAAATGGGCTCCCGGAATGAAAAAGAAAAAAGAAAGGAAGTGAATTTGTGACTATAACAAAGTGATAGTAACGGGACATTTATATATAAAAGACTTGGAGGTGTTCTAGTCTTAGAGAGTCAAATAAAAGATAAGGTAACTGAGTTAGAAGTAAATGAGTAAGCCGAATAATGGTTCCGTAACCTATGAAGTTATGTTGAGTTATGTCATCATAGAAAGTGCGTAGTACGCTCCAAGTGCAGTATTCTTTGTCATGAAGAATCTAGCCAATGCTCATGACTCGTGAATGATCCATCCTGCTGTCCGTCAAATTCATTGTCGAGTGACGATGATAAGCAGTTCTAGTGACTAGTCCTCCTTCATTTATTCAGGTTAAGCTAAATTAAAAATGTAAAAGTGTATTATCTATGGCCATTGCAAATGTGATGACCTTAATTACTAAATGGTGCCACCAGGATATTAGAGTAATGATCTGATACAATTGCAAATTCTTATGCAGCAGCATCAGGGATGATTTTGCAAAATATATTTATAGCAAAGCAATACCAAAAGAATAGCCAGTTTGTGAATCAATACCGAATGGGCTGTTCTTCACCTTATATGAGCAGCATGCTTCCCTTTCAAGGAGGGAAGTTTGCATGGGATGGCACCACTTCCATGCAATTGGTCAACGTATCAAAATATCAGAGAACTTCTGTAAACCGAGGACTTGTACTCTGCAACGGTCTGTTCTAGACTCTCAATATCAAGGTTGTAAGTGCCATAGCATCTAGGATAATCTTAGAAAGCGTTCTTGATCTTCATTGCCATGTCTTATATTTTCCTTTATCTTTTTGTGCTAGCAGGACTCGATTTCTCTGTTGAGTAGATTACAATTTACAAATTAATGCAAGAAGATGGATATTATACATTGTGATTGCCAATGTTCACATGAATGCGTGAGGAACTAATCAGCCAAATTATCATGTCTGAACTTATTTTTCAGCTGCTCCATCTGCAGCAGTACCAGCTTTAGAGAAAGCTGATTTTTTGAAGCTTCAAAATGGCAGGTACGTTTTGCCAGAACTATTTATAATATCGTTCTAGTAAGTTAAATGGAGTGGCTATGCTGACTTAGAGTGCTACTGTAGTCTTCCTTTCTACTTTCTTCCCTATTTAAAGCATTACAATTTTTTTTATATCTGGAATCATGTTATAAGGGTTATTTTCTTCTTCTTTTTTCAGTGATATTCGAGGCGTTGCTGTTGCTGGTGTGGAAGGAGAGCCTGTCAATCTGACTGAAACAGTCACCGAGGCAATTGCAGCTGCTTTTGCTGCATGGCTGAAGGATAAGAAGAAAGAGGATACATCAAAACATTTGAGTATTTCCACTGGCCATGATTCACGAATCTCTGCACAGACTTTGCAGGTATTTTGCTCATGCTATTCGTGCTTTCTTAATTTAGACTTTACATCTGGCTGCTAAACGGAAAATGTTTAACCGGTAAGTATGAGACTCTATTGATACATGCTGTTGCTAGGTCCTTTTTAAGTTCTTCATTGAATTTTGTCTTATTCATTACGAGGGAAGAAAGAGCATGATGATTTTGTTGGCCCAATTTCACAAATGTTGATAATAAGATGATACTATCACCTTGGTTTTCAAAAAAATTATGAGAAAATAGCCAACCTGATGCCGGTGGTTGATGGTATTATTAGTTGCTTGGTTTGAATTTGATGGGGTTTTTTTTTTTTTTTTGAAATTTTCATATTAGTATCCAATTTCTCGAGAATTAGAGCTTAGTTTTCAAACTTGCTTAATTTGCAAGTTATTCTGCAAAAGATACACATTCTTATATTATTCATAGTGTTGTTGGTGTTTTGTATAAAGACATTTACATGAATTTTTAACACAATTTCTGTAATAGAAGATGCAATAAACCAATAGCAGTTTTAATGTGAAAATTAGTATGGTAACGGAGGATTTTACTGATCACATTTCAGGATGCAGTTTCTCGAGGAATTTCCAGTGTGGGAGTGAATGTCATTCAATATGGGTGGGTGATAATTCATTTTAGATTGCAGCCATTTCATGCTTCCGATTTGCTTCTGAGTTTCTTGTTGGTAAACACTTTGCATTGCATGATCTCTGCTTTAGTGCTATTAGGATCCGGTAAGTTCAGTATGGATGGTTTGGTAAGGGCCACAAAAATAACTCTAGTCTAGGCATTTATTCTAGTGTTTCATAATCTAGTTATGCAAACTTTGTTTAGAGCGGAGCTTAGATGTTCAAAACTGGAAACCAATTAGACTGATCGTTCCTCTATGCTTTGGTGGACTGTCTTTTGCCCCTTTCTCTGCACCATCACTTTTGCGGGATTCAGCTTTTAGTGAAGTTTGATCAGCATGTCATGTGATGCAGTTGTTTGATGATATGTATGTACTATTCACGTGTCCTTAGAGTTGTTGCTTGAAGAGCAAGTTTTACTTTAATTCTTTATCTTAAAACTGCACAAGTTGCACAGGTCACATAATCGTGTTGTTGCTACATGAACAGTTTTACAGAAGCTTTCGCTGTTAAGTACATAGAGGAACCAAAAGATTTGGGTGCATTTTGGTTCACAGAACATTTTCCTTTTTTCATGTTCATTAGAATTTTCACAATTTGTTCTCTTTTCCAATTTGTAAAATTTCCGGAACATGTTTGGTACGTTGTTTTCAATATGCATGAATTGTGCTCTGTCATTCTTTTAATATATATGTTCAGGTAAAATTTTTACAAATGGTCCAGATAAATTAGTGACTAATTGATCAATATGTGGAATAGATAGACTTGAGTACAATTTTTTTTTATTCTTCTAGTATATCGTGTATTGTTAGTTGAGGTCTAAAACGGGAGCTTCCCATATGTTAAATTTACTTGAGGTATAATAATTATAGAGGAGGCAATGGACTTTTTCATATAAAGGATATAGGGAAATAGGAAATTTTCCGTCGAGAAGGAAAAGGTAGGGAGGGGGGTTGGTCTATTGTCATTGAAAACAGATATAGCTATTCGAAACTTTAATAAAGTTCACAGGAGTATGTATTTTGATATGCTGGTCAGATATACTGTCCTACGTAGCTTCGATATCAATGATACCCGTCTACCTCAGAAAATCCTCCATTTTTTGGTCGTTATATAGGTGAACATCTAAGTGGTTTGTTTTTGGCTTCATGTAGGCTAGCATCTACACCAGCAATGTTTAACAGCACACTCACGGAAGATGATGCATTTCTATGCCCAGTTGATGGATCCATCATGATTACAGGTAACTTATGATTTTCTTAGTCTCTTTTTCGGGGCACTTGTCTTTTTTATGTCTCTAATGGTGATATCAACAAATGACTTCTTGACAGTACGCGAGTTTTGAGTACTCTTAAATGCTAACAACAATTGGATACCAACTCCTAACGTATTTGTGAATGATCAGTTTGAAGTTGAAACTTGTTGCTGGCTTCATGCTTGGTGTGTGAGTAGTCAATCTCAGAATTTTTCTGCTTAATTGAACTTTAGTTTCTGTCTTTTTTCCTGCAAACAGCTAGCCATCTTCCTTACAATCGCAACGGGTTCAAATTCTTTACAAGTGCTGGAGGGCTTGGGAAAGCTGACATTAAAGACATCTTAGAGCGCGCTGCAGATATATTTAAGAACAGTAGTGTTGAAGCTTATACAAGAAATAAAGCTTCTGCATCAGTCAAAAGAGTTGATTACATGACTGTTTATACATCTGGCCTTGTTAAAGCAGTGCGCAGAGCTGCAGGAAATATAGGTATTTAATCTAGTACTGTTCCCAGTTAACTTCTGGAACATGAGAATATTTTTCAACATGCATAGTGCAAAAAGGACCAATGTGAGTTATGCATATCTTTCCTTCGATTGCTTCATGTGGTTCCTACTCGTACTTGTTAGCTAGTAAAGTCCGCTGCATGTGTAATACGAATGAAACATTACCCTATTCTCTGATTGTTTATCAATTTTTTTTTACTCTAGAGAAGCCATTGGAGGGGTTTCATATTGTGGTTGATGCTGGAAATGGAGCAGGAGGTTTCTTTGCTGTAAGTTGTTTTTAATTGCTGCCTTTGATTTTGTCCATTTACCATGAGAACCAAGAAGCGACGCCTTCTCTACCACACAATGTTGCATGAATTTTCTACTTCACAATATATCATGAATGCTATGTAGCAATAAAGTTAGAGTTTCACAATAATGGTCATGTCGCTCTTCTAAATAATTAATCAAGTTCTGACAAGAGTAATTATATTTTATTTCAAGCATGTTATCTGTACTTATCAAGGTATCTACCATTTCACTCCCGCTGCAGCACGCAGTTTCCTTATATTCACATGTAGAGTTTCTATTTCTACACTTTATCAGGCAAAGGTGCTCGAACCTCTTGGGGCAATTACTTCCGGCAGTCAGTTTTTGGAGCCAGATGGTAATAGCTTACATTTTTTGTTTCTTCAAGTTTGAATCTGCAATCTCATCTTGATTTTCCCTTTTAATCTCAACTATCTCTTCTTGATATAAGTTATATTCTGAGAGCAGGTTTGTTTCCGAACCATATTCCAAATCCGGAGGACAAGGTAGCCATGAAAGCTATTACTCAGGCTGTCCTGGATAACAAGGCTGATTTCGGGATAATTTTTGACACAGACGTAGACAGGTAAACGTTTTTGTGATCCTTTCACCCTTGGATTACATGAAACAGGTGTATTAAAAGAAAGTATGTCAGATCTGCTGCCGTGGATTCCACTGGTCGGGAGTTCAACCGGAATCGTCTGATTGCATTAATGTCTGCCATTGTTCTTGAAGAAGTAAGCTTTACCTGCAAAGATACTAAAAGGCTGTCAATCTTCATATGTTTTCATCTGGAAAATAGAATAGTGATTTCTGGTTGTTCTTTCCCCTTAGCATCCAGGAACTACAATAGTGACAGACAGTGTTACTTCTGATGGGTTGACAACTTTCATCGAGAAGAAACTCGGTATGGCAGAATTCAATGTGTCTTGTTTGTTCATGGATCCACCTCTGAATTAACATCTGCATCTGGCCTGACACAGGGGGAAAGCACCAGAGGTTCAAAAGAGGCTACAAAAATGTCATTGATGAAGCTACACGCCTGGTGAGATAATTTTTCACTTCCTTTATTGAAGAAAATACAGCTGTTTTAGGGTACATCGCGAGAATGTTTCAACAGAAAAGAAAGAGGCGGACGTAAGAATTTAGGTGGTCTAGAGCCCCAAAAAGAGAGATGAAAAAAAGAATGTGCATCGCTCCATTTACTTGTGCATCTCTCACTGAATCTTTTGTGTGCTGAACATCACAGTTTAGTGATTATAACGATCCCTCTGGACAAGTAGTGACTTTTAGCTTAGTATCTCTTCGAGTTTGCTTTTCATGTCACATATGAAAATCCTTACAGAACTCTATTGGCGAGGAGTCTCATCTGGCTATTGAGACCAGTGGTCATGGAGCTCTCAAGGAGAACTATTGGCTCGATGATGGGGCATACCTCATGGTATGCTTTCCTATTCAAAGTGGTGCTGCAGATATTAAGCATTTTGTATTGTTAAAAACCATGAACTCTTTATTGCAACTGCAATGTATGATCTGAAAGCTCTGAGTTACAAGATGTTGATTTTTAGTATTTTACAGTCCCAAAACTTATAACTTGTTATAGGTCAAAGTTCTCAACAAACTTGCTTCAGCTCGAGCTTCAGGAGCAGGTAGCGGCAGCAGAGTCTTGACAGATCTGGTAGAGGGTCTAGAAGAAGCAGCTGTTGCTGTAGAATTGAGGTTGAAGATCAACCAGAGTCATCCAGACTTAAAGGGAGGGTATGTGGCTTCTTGGTTTCTCACAATGTCCTTTTCTTTTTCCTTCTCTGAGATCCTGAAAGCATAGAGGTTACAGATCTTTCCGAGACTACGGAGAGGCAGTGTTGAAGCACTTGGAGAACTCTATTGATTTAGACCCAAAGCTTCAGAAAGCTCCAGTAAATTATGAAGGGGTAAATTTTGAATCGATGAAGTTATTCTTTCTAGATTGGACCTCATAATTTCAGCAGCTATTCATGTCTATGTATTATTGTATTCATATGCTGAGGAGATAAGTTAAGGCTCTAATCTTCTATTAAAGTACATACTTTCTGACTGCTCCTCGGGATGGGGGAGCAAAAAGGAGAGTTAAGCGTTGAAATGGAATCCACATTGGTTCTTGATTTGTATCTACAAGTGGAGTCAAAATTATAGGTGAACAACAAGTTGAGCAAATTGCTGTGTTTACTTACCGAATAATCTTAACTAGTGACTTCAAGAGTATTTTACTGTGAGAATTTGATGGAGAGAAATTCTTATTCTCATTCATATTTCGTGCTGCTTTATAGTGTTACATTTATAGGCTAATACACAGAGAAATCCTAGCAAACAAAAAGGAAACAAAGCCTAAATAAGAGAGCAATTACAATCCCACGATTTATGGGATTTGACTAGAATCTACTCCTAACAATCAGCTAATTTCCCTACATATTTACAGCCAGAAAATCTGCTATTTACAACTCAACACTCCCCCTCAAGCTGGTGAATAGATATCTTCCATTCCCAGCTTGGTAACTAGCTCGTGAAAACTTCCACCATTAAGTCCTTTGGTTAAGACATCTGCCACTTGCTGTCCAGACGGGACATAAGACAAGCAAATCAGTCCATCTTCAAGTTTCTCCTTGATGAAGTGTCTATCAATCTCAATATGCTTCGTCCTGTCATGCTGCACAGGATTATGTGCAATATTAATTGCAGATTTATTGTCGCAATACAACTTCATAGGACTCTACCACTCAACCTTCAAGTCATTGAGAATGATCTTGAGCCACAATAGCTCACATATTCCTTGAGCTGCTGCCCTAAACTCAGATTCTGCACTAGATCTTGCCACCACATTTTGTTTTTTACTGCTCCAAGTTACCAAGTTACCTCCAAGGAAGGTACAATAACCAGTTGTAGACCTCCTATCAACCACTGATCCAGCATAATCCGCATCTGTATAAGCCTCAAGATTGAGATCGGGACTCTTCTTGAATAATACTCCTTTCTTGGGCTCCCTTTCAAGTAGTGTAGGACTCGATGAGCAGCTTGTAGATGTGACTCCTTTGGATTATGCATAAATTGACTAATCAAGCTTACTGCATATGAGATCTGGTCGGGTATGAGCAAGGTAAATCAGCTTTCCCACCAATTGCTGATACATTTCTCGATCCACTGCTGCCTCCTATTTTGCTTCTGCTAGTCTCTAGTTCGGCTCAATCGGAGTAGTTACTGGTTTGCAACCAAGCTTCCTAGTTTCTTCCAAAAGATCCGTCACATACTTTCGTTGTGAAATAAAGATCCCTTGTTTTGAGTATGAAACCTCAATTCCCAGAAAATACCGTACCTTTCCTAACTCATTTATTTCAAACTCTTTAATCAAGTACTGTTTCAGCCGCTATTCCTCCCTTTCATCGTTGCCCGTGACTATTATGTCACCAACATACACCAACAATGCTGTAAGTCCCCTTGTATCCGAGTGTTTTATGAACAGTGTATGATCTCCCTGGCTTTGTTTATACCCAGATGCCTTCATGACTCTAGCAAATCGTCCAAACCAGGTTTTAGGTGATGAGTCGGTATAATGCTTTCTTTAGTCTACAAGCCTTTTCGGTTGTTTCCTTTCTTCAAAACCAGGTGGCATGTTCATGTAGATTTCCTCTTCCAAATCTCCATGTAAAAATGCATTCTTCACATCATATTGTTGAAGTTCCCAATCAAAATGAGCAGCTAAAGACAGTAAAATTCTTACAGTGTTCATTTTAGCCACCGGTGCAAATGTCTCTTGGTAATCCACTCCATATGTTGGGGTGTAACCCTTCGCAACCAATCTTGCTTTGTACCTCTCCAAAGAACCATCTGCCTTGTAATTCACAATGAATACCCACTTGCAGCCAACTGGATTTTTCCCTGTTGGCCTGTCAACAACTTCCCACGTCTTATTTTTTTCTAGTGCCTTCATCTATTCTTTCATGGCATTCCTCCATTCCTCTTTTGACAGTGCTTTAGACAAAGTGTTAGGGACAGCAATAGTGTTTAAACTCACAATAAAGTTTGGGTATGGTGATGATAATCTATCAAGGGACACATAATTTGATAGTGGATAAACCGGTTTCTTGGTACACTCTTTAGTCCCTTTGCTAACAGCAATAGGTAAATCAAGATTAGTCTCAGGTGTATCACCAAGCTGTTCATTCACAGGAGGTTCAGAACTTACCGTGCTCTCATTGGCAGTACCCGGAGTGGCATTTTGAACCTGCTCTTGTGTTGGAACGACTGTCCTCCTGGAGTACACCTGAGAAAATCTCATAGAATCATGAAAACGAGTTGGACTAGTGGGAATAGGAACAGAAACTGGTTGGTGTGTGTGAGAATGTGGTGGACAAGAGATAGGATTCAAGGTAGGTTCATGAGCTACGGTGGAGGAGTTTGGATTGACAGGGACATTGGGCGATAAATCCAGGTTATCAATAACCCCAAGGTCCTTATCTTCCATGAGTGAAATCTCCCCCTGAAGATAAGGTTTTGAAAAATAGGGTTTGGATTCAACAAAAGTGACGTCTGCAGAGAGATAGAATTTTTTGGAAGGGGGATGATAACATTTATAGCCCTTTTGTGTTTGTGAGTAACCAAGAAACACACATTTGATTGCACGAGGATCTAGCTTTCCTCGTTGATGATGATGAATGTGGACAAAGGAAATACAACCAACGATTCGAGGTGCAAGGCCATTAGATGTACAGAAGTGAGGATAAAACTGAGAAAGAACTTCCATAGGGGTCTTGTGGTCTAATGTACGTGATGGTAGTCTATTGATCATGTATGTAGCCGTAAGAACAGCTTTCCCCGAATAGGTTTTGGGAGCCTGCCCATGGAACAACAAGGCACGAGTTGTGTTAAGGAGATGACCATTTTCTCTTTCAGCAATCCCATTTTGTTGTGGTGTATTCACACAAGATGACTCATGGATAATGCCTTCTTTTTGAAAATAAGGGGACAATACTTGATTGAAGTAATCTCTAGCATTATCTGATCGAAAGACCTTAATCTTGACCCCAAACTGAGTTTGAATCATGGAATGAAAGGAACGAATAATGCTACTCACTTCTGATTTATGTTTGAGTAAGAAAGTCCAAGTAACCCTAGAGCAATCATCAATTAGAGTGACAAACCAACGGGCTCCAGAGATGTTTGGAACCGTGGAAGGTCCCCAAATGTCACTGTGTATCGAGTCAAAAGGATTAGAGCTACGATGATTGCTAATAGGAAATGGTACACGGTTATGCTTGGCTTACTCGCAAACATCACATTGGAAATCTTTAATATTCCAACCTTTAAACAAGGCTGGAAACATAATACTCAAGACTTGAAAGGAAGGATGACCAAAACGAAAATGATGAAGCCAAATAACTTCTTTATTTGAAGTACTAAGAAACGATGAAGATAGATTATTCATGATTCTTCTTGTAGTGAGAGGTGTCTCAAGGTAGTACAGCCCACTTTGTTCCTCAGCAAGTCCAATCCTCCTCTCCGAGTCTCAATCCCGAAAGACACAGTAAGATGGGTAAAAACTAGCTTGACAATGAAGATCTTTTGTGAGCTTTTGTATAGAGATAAGATTGGAAGACAGTTTAGGGACATGAAGGACATCTCTAAGACAAGATTAGGTGTGACAGGGACATCTCCAACTCCTGCAACAGTAGCAAGAGACCCATTTGCCACAATAATCTTCCTATTGCTAGGACAAGGTGTATAGGTCCTGAAATGTGATGAGGTGTGAGTCATATGATCAGTAGCACCTGAATCAATAACCCAAGAGTTACTTGAGAATGCCAGTGAGCATGCACCAGAGGGTTTATTAAGAAACCCTAACAAATGCCTTATTTTCTCAATTTCTTCGCTATTGAAGGTTGCTTTCTCCTTAACTTCTTCATAACCAGCTTGCTCAGTTAGGTGGACTCGAGGCCTTGGCTGTGTTACCCGGTTCACCCATTCTCGGCCTAAAGTAGTTGGTTTGCCATACAATTTCCAGCATTGCTCGTTTGTATGTCTCGGCTTCTTGCAGTAGGCACACCACAAGTTGTCCCGGTTGTCTTTCCTTGGCAGGTCACCCTTTTCATCAACCTTTCTGATTGTCAAGGCCGACCCTTCTATTGCTTGTGGTTTGAGCATGACGGATCAACAGCTTTCTTCTGTCCAGATCAAGGAAATTGCTTCCTCCAATGATGGCACTTCCTCTTTGCCAAGTATTTGAACTCTGACTTGGTCAAATTCAGAATCAAGCCTAGCTAAGAAATCATAGACTCGATCCTTTTCAATAAAATTCTTCAGAATGGCTGCATCTTTTGGGCACCGCATGTGGAATACTCGATAATGATCTAGTTCTTGCCATAAGTTATGCAGAGAATTAGCATACTCAGTAACAGCCTTACCTCCTTGTTTTGTCCCATTGGCTTTCACCTTAATTTCATACACCTGGACTGCATCACGGGCCTTTGAGTACATCCGTCGGATGGAATCCCAGATCCCCTTTGCTGTTGGTAAAAACATACAAGTATCGCTTATGGCTGGTTCCATGGAATTCCATAGCCATGACATGATCGTGGAATCAGCCTCATCCCACGGATCGAAATCAGGATCTCCTTGCTTGGGTCCTGTCCCCAGTAGATGGCTGAGTTTTCCTTTGCCCTTCAGGTACGTCTTGACGAATTGTGACCACTTAAGAGAGTTTTTCTCATTCAGTCTATAGGTTGGCCTAATATTCTAAAGATCACCTGTCATGCGTGACGAGGCAACCTCCTCTGATTGGTTTGCGGTAGGGGAGGGAGAATCTGTGGCTTTGGGTGTGGTTTCGGATGTGGTCATTTTGGAGAGAGAAGGTTAGCAAGAATACAAGAGCAGTAATGCAGCTATGAAGGCTGCATACAAAGGAAGAATTTTCTGGAGAATAGACGGCAATGAAGGCTGAAAAACGCAGCAATGAAGGCTGCAATTTTGAAATCTAGAAATCTATCCTAGGGCTCTGATACCATGTGAGAATTTGATGGAGAGAAATTCTTATTCTCATTCATATTTCGTGCTGCTTTACAGTATTACATTTATAGGCTAATACACAAAGAAATCCTAGCAAACAAAAAGGAAACAAAATAAGAGAGCAATTATAATCCCACGATTTATGGGATTTGACTAGAATCTACTCCTAACAATCAGCTAATTTCCTTACATATTTATAGCCAGAAAATCTGCTATTTACAGCTCAACATTTACTTAGAAGAAAATTTATGTCCATCATGCTATCTATTGAACTCCTCTCTTCTTTTCTCCCTGGATAGTGCAAGGGCTGGGTGAGCTTTCCAGTTTGCATGTGATGCTGATCTCTTATCTCATTGCTGCTTAAACAGGTCCGGGTCTCTGGGTTCGGAGGATGGTTCCTTCTTAGGCTCTCGCTCCATGATCCTGTTCTTCCTCTTAACATTGAGGTAAAAGAATCTCTTGCACAAGCTGCCATAAAAGTGATTTTATTGGATTAGGAATTCAGTTCAAAATTTACCTGCTTTAGGCACCAACTCACAATGACGCCGTAAAACTTGGACTCGCGGTGCTTGCGGTTGTTAAGGAATTTGCGGCTTTGGATACATCCGCGTTAGACAAGTTTGTTCAAGTATCATGAGCAGATGATGCGGAGCGCGTTGGTGCAAGTATCTTTCGGCACATTATACTGGCAGTTTAAGTTGGCTTTGGCATCCACTTCTGTACATTACGTCAAATCAGTGCGTTGTCTCTGATTCTGAGGATGGTTCATTTTTCCGAGGGTTTTGGTCACAGGTACTCCAAATACTAGCCGATGGCCATGTTACATTAGTATTTACTTATGTTCCATGTGTTATGCTACAGAGATGTTCTGATAAATAAGAAACGTTTTTCGACAGATTTGTCAGGGTATGTTATTTTTCTTGGAGGAGTGATGCAACTTTGTTAAAGCTTTTTATGATTTTTCTTGTTTTTATAGTGTTCAATGCATTTCGATTGTGTGTATCAGCTGATCACTGTTCTTTGCATGGAATGCGCAATTTCTGTGCTTAATTGTGGTAATGTTTCCCAAAAGGTATATACCACGCATCTAATGTCTGTAATGATGAAGACTCATATTGCACGTTCTGATGAACTGACCTAAATCTCTCACGGGCCGAGATTTTCCTGGACAAATGTCCCGCAGTTCGGCGTCATTAGCACGACCGACCAGCCCGTATTCCCTCGATTGCTGATCATTTCAAATCGCACCATTCTGTTCCGCCGTATTGCCTGAACATTGGATGATACAGAGGAGGAAATGCACAGGCTCTGTGGCAAGTTACTGTGCCTGGTTACTCCATCGATCAACCATGTGGAATCCGTCTTCCATTTTCCGTGTTAAAGAATTCCTTTTCAACCTTTATAAAAAAATGTGTTGTTCGACCATTTGGTATTTTGCTTCGCATAAATTAAAAGGTTCTCTTCATTGATCCCACTAAGAAAATCTTCGGATACTAGTCCCTGGATGGGATATGAACCCGTATAGACATAAAATAATATCTAATAAAAGGGAAAATTTCAAATAGGCGCCTAAAGTGTGGGCAGCCGCATCGCATAGTGAATTTTATCTCAAATATGGTTCAGATAAGGATTTGAGCTCATCAACCGGGCAAATTTTTGTTGGCCGGCTTGTGCGTGCATCTCATGTGCTTATTTCGGCAGTTGGAGCTGGGGCAGTTCTGTTTGAAATTTTGTGCTTTGACCCAATTTGAAGAAGCCCCAAATTGAAGCTAAAGGTTCTTCGAGGGAGCTACACAACTTATTTGAAAAGAGGAATCACTGTCCACCAGCTGCAGAATTGTGTTTACAGTGATGCTATGTACAATTGCATTGCAGTCCAGTAAATAAATCGAAGGTAACAAAGTACCTGACCAAAACACCACATGCTTTTTTGTCTAATATAAGCAGTGGTAAATGCAAGGGCAAGCAAGTTTAAGCCCAGGAGTGGTACTCAATGCATGATTATTAACAAAATTCAAGGATATCACTTACTTCAGGGACAACCCAAAGAGACAGCTTCCCATAAAGAAGATCTACCGAAGCACCTTCAAGGGTGTGTTTGTTTGAGCGAAAGAACTTTTCGTGAATTAGTTATCTGAACTTTCACGCGTTTGATTTGCTTAAAATGATTGGCCAGCGGAAAACTATTTCCCGTAAAAAAAAGTTTTTGCATGCTTAGAATTAGGAAAATAAATTTTCTATAACCAGAAAAAGGGAATATATTTTTCTAAAATTATCATGAAGTTTTTCTCAAAACAAACACACCTTAAATTCGGCAGAAGGACACCTCAAGGGAATTTCTTGTCGTTGGCACTAAAGTCATCATTTTTTAGATCACTTCAGTTTCAATTTTTTTGAAAAACGATTATTTAAGTGCCAACTCCGGTGGGTCGCCGGAATCTCTCGCCGTTGGTACTAAAGTGGTCGTTTTTTTCTCCGATTTGGCATTTAAGCGATCCCAAAAAAAATATTGACATCAAAGTGAGAATATTGGCACTTGAAGTGTCCTTTTGCCCCTTAAATTCATGGCAAGAACACGAGCATCAGGTACACAGGGTGCAGTTCTGAAACTTTGCTCGTTTCAGACAGCGTTCTCTGTAGCTCACCGAAGAAATCTTCCAAAAGTTAAGAGAAACAGCCCTTAGTTCATCGAACAATGGAGGAAAGTGGCAATTTTGGGCTTCTTTAAATTGGGTCAAGTCAGAATCTTTGGACAAAATTACCCCAACTCTAGCCGGCCGACAAATGTTTGCCAGGTCGGTGTGCTCGGACCTTTATTTGAGATAAATTCACTCAGAACTCTCTTTTAAGAAAACACCTTCATTTCATACCCTCTTTTGAAAAAAAAACAGCCTCACTTCAGCGTTAGTTTTAAAAATGATCTTGCCTCGTTCATCCCAAGTAGTGAAGATGGGAGGGATATGGATATCTCGCCTCGCACGAAAGCATGAGTTGTTTAGAGATTAGAGGAGAACGAAATTCATATGTGTGGTGCAGGAGGGACATGGAGAAGGTCCCCCATCCCCGCCCATGCTCCGGGCGAGGCGAGGAACCCCCACCCATCCCAGCTTCACGACTCGGGGTGAACGGGGTGGGGCCATTCCGACCAGCGGCGGACCTCCGCTTGATGCAGACATTTCGCCATCCCTATTTGTCCGTAATCCCACCATAATCCGGAAAGAGTGACCGCAAGACAATCCTTAATTTCCCACACATCGCGGGTGGCACGTTGTCATGATAAAAAATAAAAATCAGCAGTCTTCAATTTGTTCTCGAGTCATCAAAATCTCCATCAACTGCATCACAATCAAACGTAACTTAAAACTATGTCGTGGCGAGAATTTTCGGGGGGGTGATAGGATGTCTTAATCATCTTAAAAACCACCATAATGACCGGTTGATGATGAGTCCCCAAGACAGGAGAGCACCCATCACTTTAGTTGGCAAGTTGCTGCATTGAGCTCTAGTTACATCTGGTCAGACTTGGACTTGTTGCCTAATTATTGAATTCACAACTTAGGAATGGACTTGGATCCCTCAACCACAGATCTTTCCTCCCCCCACCAATCTGTTTCAGTGCCCTTCAATTACAGCAAGGATTGTGCCACTAATTTTTTGGCGACAAAGAATGAATTCAAACCCACAGAAAAATCTGGTTATTCTAGTCCTCTGCAAAATGGTTGAGATCTTTGTGATATCCCAATTGGTTGTCAAGGAACTAGAGTCATATGTCTCGACATTGCCTGTTGCATAATCTAGGACTTTGCTAGCATAACAGTCTTTGAATGACGGTGAGAATAACAGTACGTTGTGAGCCATAAATTCTTAAAAGAGTAGATCCCACGATAACTTTTAACTTATTTTTGTTGTGTGTGGCTCAAAATAGGCGGTTAGTCTTACAGTCACCCAAAGACTGTAACATGATTAATTGTCCATAGTTTATTGGGTCAACCTCCAAAACAAGTACTTGTTCAATTCCAAAGGTAGTTCAAAGAGGAAAGAGACATGTTTGGAAGAATATGTCAAATGACTTTCATTTATCAAATAATTCAAGATCAGCTTTGGCACCACCATGCCTTCCATTTGAAGCCCTCATAAACTGTGACCAAGAAGCAATGGTTGAACTTTATTATCTTTAACCTTCTTCCTGTTGCATGATGCACAATAGCTGAGATGCCTCTCCTCTTCCCAACAATCAAATGATTGCTTTTACCCTTAGTTTCTATGGCAATGATGGCTTCAGGATTACTGGAATTCTTTGTTTTAACTCCTAATCACGCCATCTTTATGCTTTCCTAAGTTTCACCCCCACATGTATCATAAACAATATATTTACCTAATTAAGACCATGAAGACCTTTTGAAAACAGTAAAAAGAGATGGGACATGAGACTCTTTAGTTTATTTTATTTTTTTCACCACGTAACCTATTAACAGACGTTGGGATCAAAACATCTAACGCGAGTATCGACTAATCTCAAGACCACGTTTGGGTATGGATATAGAGATGGGACATGAGATTAAACTCGGATATTGTCTTGACAGCCTATCTGGCGATGACAACACACCCTCGAATTGTTTAATCCTCATTGGAGCACATTTGGACCTTGATTTCTCTCACTGCAAAGTCTTCAAAATCCCCATGTATCAAGCACATGATCACTCCCAAAGTTTCTATTCCAAACAGGGCATATGACACCACTAGCCCCCACATGCATTACTTCAACGACTTTTGTTGCTATTTGCTGTCAAATCTGGGCTCCTCCATTCCAATCTTGGGATTGTTTGAATTTCCAAAGAGATTCAGCAGAATCTCTTTTTTAAACATCGCCCGTTTGGCAAGACTTCTGTTTATCTGATTTCTGTTCTTTTATTTTCGAAAAGAGAAAAAGAACATAAATCTATTTGATAACCGTTAGTTAATTTTTCTATTCTCGAAAACAGATCAGTGGCTAGAGAACAGATTTGGAATAAAAACAAGAAGCAAAAAAAAAAAATTCACTTTTCTCTTCCCGAAAATAGAATTAGAAAAGAAAGCATTTCTGCTCAAAAATTATTACCGAAAATAGAATTGTTACTGAACATGCCCCCAAAAGACAGCATAGATAAAAGAGACACTTGAGAGCATAGGACTCAAAATTTCACTTCTGGTCTAACAAATCTTCCACTACAAAATGAACTGCAAAAAAGAGTTTCCCATGATCAGGAAAATCAAGAACAGAATGACCCAGAAACAAAAGGAGAAACGTCAAAACAACACATGATTCTTCCAACAGCAAATTACTCTAATTATCCTTAAAAGACCTACCAAATAGTAAATGACTAGATTAAAGGTCTACCCTTAAACTTAATTTGCTCCCAAGTTCTCACTAACCTTTCTCCCAAATCTCTCATTATAGATTCTCTAATGACTAACGATATCGATCATCTATCGCTCGTCCCCTGTACAGAAAAAAAAAAAAACCCAACGAAGCAAAGAATTCCGATCAACGATCGACCAAGTAAGCACGGCTCGACATTGGAAATGGAAGGTGTTCTGAGTTCTCATCGAGAAGCAAAGTCTTTCCAAATCCTCCTCCTCCCCTATCCTCACATGTAATCCAACCGATGCGACATGTTTGGGATCAACTCCAGTGAGTCGGTCCCAGTGGCGTCGGCCTCGTCGGTGGGCTTGTTCCGCATCTCGAGCACCTTCTTGTGAGAGTTGGAGTGCAGCGACGGGATGAAAGTCGGGCTCGCCGCGGGCCGGTACTCAGGGAACAGCCTGCCCGACTTGTACCGGACGCCGCACGCGTTGCAGAGGGTCTTCGGCCCCAGCGGGCCGGCCCTCCACTGCGGGGTCTTGGTTATCTCGCAGTGCAGGCACTTGCGAACCGCCTGCTGCGTCGAGGGCAGGCCCTGATCGGCCTCGGCGGGCGGCGCTGAAGGCATGGTGAACTTGATCTTCTTTTTCTTCTTGGGCTCGGCGCCGTCGGCTTGCTTCTTCGGGACCTTGACGACCACCGGAAAATCAGACTCTTCGCAGTTCCCGGCGCTGGGCTCGTTCTCCGCAATGTCGGAGGACTGCTGGGGAGCGAGTTGGATCTCCGGGCGGGGATTGAACGTCGCCGGGCGGGGCCGCTTGCTGCGAGCCCTGCCGCACCGGGCAGGGTTGACGGCCTCGGGGCTGCGCGGCGGCCCGGGCTTGTTCTCGACCGAGGAGGAGCTGCTGCTCTCGAGGACCGAGATGGGGCTCGAGGTCTGGAATTGCTGGGACGAGTCTTTGTTGCTGCTGCTGCTGTTGGAGATCTGTTCTTTGCTCATCGTGAGGCTCCCGCCCGAGAAGGAATCCTCCACGAAGGTCGAGAGCCATTCCAGTTGAACAATATCCTCGTACTGCGCAAACAAAACTCAAAAAATGAACAACTCTTGTCTACACAACCATGGAACACAAAAATCGAAAAATGAACAATATCATCGTTTCATTGCTACTACACACAGAAACTCAACAAACTAGAACAGATCTCTAGGGCAAAAACCCTAGATTCTTCTTTGTCTAAAGATCCAATCTTGAAGAAAAGTTAGAAAAAACCAGTGACATGAACGCACAAGAAAATGGCTAAAAGAAGTTCAGTCTTGGCTTTATTATGAATGTGTATCTAAGTTTACCTAGGCGTCACGTAAAGTGGTATATAGATGCATTAAAGACCAGACCTTTACGAGATTTTTAGGCAAGAACATAAAATTCCAGAAAAGGGCAAAGTGAAACGTAACTGGGGAAAAGTGAAGCGGGTCACATGCAAAGTCACATGCCGACAATCAATGCGGGCAATGATTCGTCCTCGTCGGGCCGGGTCGGGCCAGACCCGGAACCGTCGAAATCGTAGAGCAACATGTCACGGCTGTCGCCTACAAAATCTAACACCACCACCACCTCACCTCTTCCACATTAAATTTAGAGAACCCGCATGTGACGTCATTAATACGTCCAAAAAATAAAAAAGGGAGGGCCCTCCCCTGCCCCTCACGTTGAAAAAGCAGAACGATGCAAAATTTCAAAAAGCTTAAAAATCCAAGCGCGTTTGATAATGTGAACCGCCTACTGAACCGGAGTTTCGCGAAACCGACAACCGGTAAATGCGTTGGAAAAGTCGGAGTGAAAACTGATTCGGACACCACGCCACGACGTGACGACAAAGCCTTTTAAGATTAGGGATGCTCACCGGGACGGAGAGCTCGGCGGAGAGGCTCGAGCTGCTGTTGGCGGAGAAGACCGAGTCCGAGCCGGGGAGCGACTCCGGCTGGGCCGACCAGATGCTCGGGAGCGAGTCGGGCTTCCCCACGGGCAGCCCGGCCTCGATGTCCTCGTTGGGGAAGTCGAGGAGGTCGTCGATGTGGTCGAAGAAGCTGCCGCAGTCTATCTCGTCGATGAAGTTGGGTCCGGTCATTGTCGATTCGGGGGATTTTCCTGGAGAAATTCGGAGCCCAACGAAATGTGAGACGATGGGAGCCGAAAACTCTCGTAACTTTACATGGTTTTCAGCACAATGAGCTCCAGAGGAACATTTGTAATTCTTGCATCATCAGTAGCAGAGCCAGAATTAAGGCAAAGAATCCGAAAAGATTATACAGAGAAAGCTAAATTGCTTACCTTTAGGTAAGTTTCCTACTTAGAGAAGGCCAAAAAATCTTCAGAAGCTTGGGATGTCCACTTCAGGCTCTCCTGCAAAAAAACCAAAGGTGACTCCGATTATAGTTTCAACAGTCAAAGCTGAAAAAGAACACCTCAATTCAACATGTGAGAGAAAAAGAGCAAATGGGGTTGCGGAATTCAAGTCCGTTTTGAGCTTCCGAAACAGAGTCTCGATCTATTTTCAGTTTTGAGCGATGGCAATCCAAGAATTGAGAGCCACGGAAACAAGAGTTTCTGCTGAAACATTACAAGGATCGATTGAGCCTTAGTCTCTGCCGACACTGAATTGGGCCCCCATAAATGAAGCCCGAATTTAGAAATGAATGGTTAAGGAAGAAGCAATCACGTTTCCACACAGGAAAGCCTAGGAATTCTCAAAGATCGCGAATCCCAATGAAACTCACCCACTTCCAAAAATCCCAACTTTTGTTTTTCCACAATTCAGGCAAAACCCAGAATGAAATGTAAGCTAAAAGAAACAGGGCATTGCTGAGAGCCCTGTTTTCGCCATTAGCTCTGTAGTAAGTAGTTAGTGCAGCAGTACCTGGTAGTGGGGGAGGAGAGGGAGCCCAACCAAGAATAAGAGAGAGAAGAGAGAGGATTGAAAGGGGAGAGAGGAGAGAAACAGAGGCTAAAAAGGAAGGGAGGGAAGGAGAGAGAGTGGTGATAATGCGGGGGTTAATGTTAGGTGAGCAATCTTGCTTCATTGCTAGCTGTCTTTTTACTCTCTCTCTCGCCCCCTCATTACCCAAGACCCCACATCATCCCACCGTTCTAAAAATGAAAACTGTTCAAATAAATATGTCTCGGAAAGAATGGAAATATATCTTTCTAAAATTACTTTCGACGGACGATGCTAACCGCACCATATCATATTATCTGCGGTGCTTTAGGAGCTCAATTCTGGGAAGAGTAACGAGGACTTCCCACAATCTTTAAAGCCATATTGGTGTGAACAGCGACGTTCCCACGGTAAACTTACCCAGAAAGGATTATAAACATATAAAATATAGGCGAGAGCTTGAGATATAAATGTCCTGTGCACCGCGAAGGACTCTTTAACGGTTCTGTTCTCCTTCACCCACCACCGCTCTCCTCAGTTTAATTCTCGTCACGCATTTCATTTCGCAGCTGATGGTTTCTCTCCCCCCCTTTTCTCGTCACCCACCAGATATGGAAGAACAGGGAGCGAGAGAGAGAGAGGATACGTTGATGGGTTTGGAAGAGCTAGAGAGAGAAACTAGAAACAGAGGAAACGAAAAAGAAAACAGAGTGCGGGAATTGGCTTACGTTTTCCTCCGCCAATTCAGTTCTCGTAACGGATCAGTAACTTCAATCGCTTCAAAAAGCCTTTTGAGTTCTTTTGGGGGCTCTTCGGAGAGACTGTAGAAACAAGAAGAAGAAGAAGAAGAAGAAGAAAACAGAACAGCGAGAGATCATGCCGTGGGTGAGAGCTTGTGGTTTATATACACGCATATGCAGAGAGAGAGAGAGGGAGGAGAGAGAGAGAGTGAGACTCTTTCTAAATTTCACATTCTCGGGGCTTGTCAGGATTAACCGCCGTTGTTTCCGACAGTTTATCTCTCCCTCGAACAAAAAAGAAAAAGACAAAAAAAAACAGATGGAAACTTTTTTTTGTTTGTTTGTGGAAATCAAAAAGTCAGTGCCAGTTGCTTCATCACCATGCAAACCGCGTATCCATCTCGGTCAAAATTACAGCCAAGTCTGGCAGTCTTTTCGCAACATGAAGCTCCCCCATAAAATATGAAAATCTACGCTAAGTATATATGGCAAAAGAAGGAAAGGAAAAAAAAAAAAAACAATCGCATAAATGGAAAAGAAAAATCGTTTCCAGCCAGACACTTTATTCGATTAAATTAAACTAAAACCCGCGATTATGTTTGATACCGATTTATCGTCGAGTTAGTGGCATCAGATGTTAAGGTAGGAACACTAGAGAAAGTCATCAGTTCTGACGAACCGATGAATCCAGCCGACACGCTATTGAGAATTAGAAAAATGGAGAATACAGAAGAGTTGCGATCATATATGAGCTGCACCATCTTCGCTTTTGTCATTGTGATTCGGATGTCATGGACATTTTGATTAGAGGCTACGACAAAGGATCGGGAGAATCATGATATAAACCGGACAAGCATGAAATGCGTCTGCCAATTTGAGTACTGACCTCTGGAGGTATCGACCGGCCAGGCAGCTTGTAGTTGTGTCTTGTTCTTCCCAGGCAAGACCGAAAGAGCGGCGATCTCGCGTGCGGAGAGCAGGGTTTGAGAGTGATAGGGCGGGCCTTCCCTTCATTCGAAGACGGTGGTTTTATACTGAATTTTACATCGCAAGGTAGATTACAGATTACTTTCCATAATGGGTGCAAAACCAAATGATAGGTAGAATTAAGAACTTTCAAGAGGAAATTACAGGTAGCTTCATAAAAAAAATTGGAAATGCGCGGCCTAATTATGATGCCATCAAGGAATAGATTTGTTTCTATAACTATAGCAAAACTAAGAAAAATGAAAACCTAATTTGGCCTTACAAGGAGAAAAAGGGTGACGTGTTTAATTTGAAAGTAGGGAGACATGTTTCCATGGTAAGGAAAGAGGGTATGAACCTAAGGAAGGCAAAGTTTTTAATTGGAGGATTTACGTGGGTGTCCTACGAATGTGCCAACTCCCCTTCACTTTTCTTAACCCTAAAGCAAGGAAGTTCTTTAAAATAGCAAGAAATTACATGTGTCCATCTCAATTGCACGCGGTATAGTCCAAAGTGTTCTCACATGGGTTTGGCAAAATTTCTTACATCTCTAGGATTTGGGGGGTGGGGTTTAGTGATTTGCCAAAATCTCCAAAAGGAACCTTCCTAACTTAAAGGGTAATTAGATTTTTCCTCATAAAAGAGATGGCGATGCATCTGTGAGCCAAAAGTGAGCATCTTTCGGGCACGGGGTATGATTGTTCAAGAACGAGAAAACGCCGAGGGACGACGGTTTTCGAGTTTAGATGAGTAATACAAGTTCAATAACCTAATTCTTGAGAAACCCTAATCCACACATTTTCCTTGGACACAATCACTGAGAGAAAGGCATCAAATCAAACATTTTTCTCTCTCTTGGGGTCACATTGATCAATACTTAAGACTTCATTACCATAATAATAATAATAATAAAATTAAAAAATAAAGCCATTTACACAGCTTAAACTCGGACTTCGTAACTCAGATTATACCTTCAAAGCTGAGTCGAGGCACAACATGGTGTCGGTTGCTAACAAAATCCATCAACGTGAGGGATACAAAAAAAAAATGGAACTGTTCATGAGGAAGGTGCTCCTCCCTTGTCCTTTTGTGGTAGAAATCGATTGGCATTCAGCAGGAAAAAAGAGGAAAACTCCATTATTATTACCCTATAAAACAACAAAACCCAATTCGGGCAAAAACCAAAAAATCAGAAAATAAATAGATTAGAAATTCCCACATATCACGACAAAAAAAAAAAAAATCACAGCCAGGCATGTGATTAGGAGGTGGGAACATTTGGATCGGTTCGGTTGCATGATCCACGATCCGAAACCGGGAGAGAAAGAATCGATCTAGTTTTCTGTGGTGCATGAACAGTAACTGGGATTGGCATGGACTGAAGAGGAGCACATGCTTAGGCACGACAGCTGCTTTTCTTCAGTAGAATATGGTGATAAAATACCTGGCCATGTACATAAATACCATGTTGTGGGCAGCCCATAAAGTTGATATATATATATATATGATTTAAAAGCAGGAATTTAAAGAAAAAAATTAATAATAATAATCGACATTGGTAACTAACACATTGATCTGGACAGTCTCGTCTCCTGTTTTTTTTTTCTTTTTGCATTTCCTGTGATTCACGAACTTGTTTCGTCATCCAGTTCGGACTCCAGGAGCAAAAAAATTATTGAGATGTGGTTCATATTCCTCATCGATAAGAAAGCACGGGGTCCATGAATAGCTACTGCTATATATTATAATTTGAGCATATATTTTTTCATTGCTAGTTTGGGCTTGGGCTAATGAATAACTACTGCTATATATTATCTCTTTCTCTTGTAACCGAGGGATGTAACGAGAGGTGCGAGGTGCTAATTATAGCGGAATCCTCTGCTGGACGTAGTCCTGGTTTAAGGGTGAACCGGGATAAAACCTTGTGTCTCGATTTCCTTTTCTCGTTTTTACGCTTTACTTCGTTTGTGGTTTGTGCGCCGAATCCTAACGGGAACATCCTGGGCCCGTGGTTGGAGAACACATAAAAAAAATGATTTTTGATATTTTCGAATTTCATTTTTTCCCCAGTGATACATATTTCTTATATCCTTTATAAGTTTATATATTTATGTATATATATGCGTTACATATAGTCTTATAAAAAAATCTCCTCCTTCACTTAGATAAATTGGAAATTTATATGTATCAACATAATCATAAAAAAAAGATAGACATCTAATGCAAGGAAGTCTATATGTATCTCTCTACTGATTTGTTTCTTCCTTTCTCACTCATTGGTGATCATATTGTGGTTATCTTAGAGATTACATCACTTCACATTGAGAATAACTATTAATCGTGATAAGAAAAAACTTTCACAACTACGAATTAAGTCACTTTTATTGATAAAAAACGATCATCGGCTTTATCACACCTGAATGGGCGGCATGTCCTAGGTGTTGTAATGGACTACTTAACTTTTCAAGAGGAATGTCATAGAAAGTACGAAGTTTCTTGAAAATATGGGGAACCGCGCTATTAGAGCGTTTCTCCAGTCATTTGTCCTATTTGCATTCAATTTGAGAGGGAAAATCTTCCCGACAGTACAACTCATCTTTCTGACATCTTAACATTCAATCTTGCATATGAATTGGGTATTTATGCTATATATGAACTATATATACTGACCTAAAGTAGATTCCCTAGACGTAGGAGATGTTCATGGAACCAAAGTATATATGAGCCATCCCCTACATACGATGTTATGATTTTGTTCCCATTGTACAGAAGTGGTCCTTGTACGGCATTTAAGTGCATGGTGATGTAAACACGAAATTTCACACACCCGCTTTGTTTCGTCTTCGAACTATTCCTAAAAAACTGCAGCAAATATCGCGAAAATGGCAAAGTTAAGGAAATAAATAAATCACCCTTAATTAGACATACCCTTGACCCCAACCACATATGACATCTACTTAATGCTTGAGAACTGAGAAAATTGTCAAAAAAGTCCAAAATCTATTGCAGTTTTACTAATTCAGTCCTAAACCTTTTAATTTTGCCAATTGAGTTCATCCAGCCAATTTTATCTGAAAATTACTGACGTGGATGCTGACCGTCCTACGTGACCCGATCAGCGCTGACGTGGATAAAATTTAATAATTTTTCCACATTTTTATTTGTTTTTCCTTTTTTTTTCTTTTCTTCTAATTTCCTTCATTTTTTTTTCCTTTTTTCTTCTCTTCTACCATATGCCGGCCATTGACGAGCCGCCCGAGGCTGGCGGAGGAAAAAGGTAAAAAAAAAGGAAAAAATGGTAAAAGAAATCAGAAGAAAAGAAAAGAAATAAAAAATAACGATTAAAAAATTACAAAATAATATTAAAATAACATTAAAAATTTCCCACATGAACTCTGGCACGGCTGGTGTCCACGTTAGCGATTTTCGGCCAAAATTTTTCAAACGTACTCAATTGGCAAAATGGGAAAAGGTTTAGGACTCAATTTCCAAAATTAAAGGGTCTGGGATTGAATTGGCAAAACTGCAATAGGTTATGACATTTTGAAAAAAACTCTCCTTGAGAATTAGTGAGCAATGCTTAGACTTGGTCGATTTGTTGTTGAAAGATATATTCTTGGTGCTCCACCAAAAGCAGCATAGCTTTGAAATGAAGTGACCGTACAACTGAAGCAGATCATGGATTGGCTTCAACCAATATAGACATGATGGAGCAAGCACACCACCAATCTTCCCTAGCTTGAGACTTACTCTTTTGTATCACTTTATCTTCCAAATTACTCACACAAAGGGCCAAAAGCTTCCACAATCCTTTCTTTTCTAGCTGGCTTGAGCTGCACTCTTTGAATTTCTCCATTCTGAGAGACTTTCCCATCCGAAAGGAATATTGGGCAAAGGAAAAGCATTTGGAAATATTGTTTGTTCTACCCTTTCCAGAGAGTTATGATGTTGTTTGATTGCATGAAATGTAAGTTTCGTGGGTAGCATGTATGAAGCAGTGTCTGATTTGGTATCATGACTAAGTTCAAAAGGTTTCATCTTTCATCCACTATCAAAGTGTGGGCCAAAGTATATAAATAGGGTTAATGTCACGAAAAATTTCAAACTGGAACATCTGCGACAAATTTACTTCAAATTATTTTTTTGACCACCAAAAACCCCAAACTGGTACACTTGTGACGAATTTACCCCCAACTAATTTATTGACAACAAAAAATCCCAAACTAGTACACTTGTCACAAATTTTGCCGTCCGTTAGTTTCTGTTAAATTGGGTAAATATCACGAAAAATCCCAAACTAATACATATTTGACAAGCGAAAGGTAAAAACCCCAAATTGGTACACCCGTCAACTGCCACGTGTCATTCAACTCAGCAATTTGACGGTAATCTTTAACGAAACTAACGGAGAGTAAATTTGTCACAAGTGTATCAGTTTAGGATTTTTGATAGTCAAAAAATTAGTTTGGGGTAAATTCATCACAAGTGTACCAGTTTGGGATTTTTTGTGATATTAACCCATAAATTTATGTGTAGATTTTTCGAAATACTGGTGAATTGTATCTCAACATTATGAATACGACCCACTTTATTTTATGTATTAATTTTCTGGGATAAAGTCATGCAGTTTCTCTCTTTCTTACCCTTCTTCTTTTTTGGCCTATAGCATTGCCTTAGACTTTGGTTTCCGTGGCATACCATCAACTCAACCCACAATTTCCAAAGTAGATACATAAAGAATAAGCCACTGACTACCTACTCGACATGTAGAGATACAATGAACAATATATGGGGTTATGATTGACTTTCGTTTTCTTCCCTTCAACGATACGGGGCCAATAAAGAAGCAAATAAATGAATAAATAAATCTTTTGGTGCTTCTTGCAATGTGTACTTGGCGGTAAACGCACAAGGCATCCCAATTGAAATTGATGCTCGAAAGTACGTAATCTGAGGACAATCATCATTCCATTGGCCCTCTCACGTGTGTGACGAATTTTTCTCTTTTCCTTTTACAAGCAAGAAGCTCAGAATTTTTCGAACTTCCGATTTCTGAAAATGTACGCAAATCGCCCCGTCCTTCGTTTATTGAATAAAATCCGTCGACATTACTACCATGCAATGGAAATCGTTGTGTTTCAAGAAATACGGTGTTGCAACACCAAACGTCGAGACAGAAGCACCACCGGTACGTGTTCAAATAACGAACACGAGGGTGTTTGACCTTCCAAGTTGACTTGAGAGGAGGTGATTTATCATAGGGACAGAAGGAAGCCCAGCAGGAACCCAAAAATCAAATAATCGGGCGATTGCCAATACAATGGACTAGACGTCCTCAAAGCATCAACAGATGTTCCTCAAAGAGTTATACTCATTTTTCGGGAAGATGGAACCCCAATGACAATTTTAACATATGACGGCAAAAAATTATCAACTTTTGGTTATTATCGATAATTATCGGATTTAGTCGATGAGAGAAGAGTCTAGTCAATAATGAACAGAACAATCGACAATTTAAAGGGAATCGACGAGTCGCCAAGGAAGTCATCCACAACATCCGAAATGTTATCAAGGAGAGCATTCACCAAGGCTTAGAAAGTTGATTGACAAAGTTATCAACAACGGGCAACTGACACAAAAAGTAATTGCTAGATGGTCATGGTTATTGCCGCCATTTTAGAATTTTTGAACGTTCTTGTAAATAAGTTGTTGAGTATGTTTTTAATTCTTTATGGGCTTGGGTCAACGTTAGGGTTTCAGGGCAGTAGTATAAATATTGATCTTACTTTAAGAAGCAGGGACAAAAAGAGTTTTTAGTTTTGAGAGCCTCCTTTTGTAATTCTTGATTCTATAATGGATTTCGCTTCTCCTCTCTCCGTGATTTTTTTTCGTAAGGGTTTCCACGTAAATCTTTTTGTTCTTTTCTTCTTCTCGATTTTAATTTCGTTTTAGTTTTCGCATTGTCATAACAATATGGTATCATAGCCTTAGAGTTTTTTTGATTTCTGGTTATGACTTCATGTTCAACAACGAAATTTATTATTGAGAAGTTTGATGGGAGCGGCAGTTTCAACCTATGGCAGGTTCGTATGTTAGCTGTTCTTACGCAGCAAGATTTGAAGAAAACTCTGTTTAGTAAAGAGAAGAAATCGAAAATCACGTCAGACGAAACGTGGGAAGAATTGGATGAAAAAGCTTTGTCCACTATCCAGTTGTGCCTCACAAATGAAGTTTTGCGGGAGGTACTAGATCAAAAAACAGCTGCAGGTTTATGGATGAAATTGGAGAGTATTTTTCTGACAAAACCTCTCACTAATCGATTGAGGCTCAAGCAACGACTCTTCACTTTTCGCATGGCTGAAGGTGCTTCTCTTAAATTTCATATCTATGAATTCAATGCTATTATCTCTGAATGAAGAAGTATTGATGTTAAGATTGAAGATGAGGATCAAGCTCTTTTGCTGTTAGTTTCACTACCTCCCTCTTATAAGAATTTTAGAGAGGCCATGATTGTTAGTAGAGAAATTATTAATGTTGAAGATGTCAAGACTAGTCTACTAAATAAGCAGAAACTTGATATAAAATTGACTTTTGAAGGCAGCAATAATCATGGGGCTGGTTTGGTTGCTCGAGGAAGGTCTGTTGAGAGAAGTAATAGTGGTAGGAGCAGGTCAAAATCGAAGCATAGGGATATGACTTGCAACTATTGTAAGTTTAGGGGGCATATTAAGATAAATTATTTGAAACTAAAAGCAAAGCAGCAAAGAGAAAATAATCTGAATCAGCAAAATCAAGGGAATGCCAATCGCCACAATAATCACAGCTACCGGAATAGATAGAATCAGGGAAACGTAAATCTCGCTCAAGCTGGTGTTGCTAAAGAAGAAAATGAAGATTGGCTATTTTTTGCAGATGGTACAGACAAATTTTGTGATAATTGGATTCTTGATTCAGGCTGTTCGTACCACATGTGTCCTAATCGTGATTGGTTCTCTACATATAAAGAATATAATGGTGGAGTTATTCTAATGGGCAATAATGCTAAATGCAAAGCAGTTGGGATTGGGACTGTTAATATTAAGATGCACGACGGTATGATCAAAACCCTAGATAATGTCAGACATATTTCTGATTTGAAGAAGAACCTCATCTCTTTGGGTACACTTGATGCTAACGGTTGTAGATTTACTGTTGAAGGTGGAGTTATGAAAATTATGAAAGGTTCACCTTTGTTGATGAAAGGGCTAAAAACTGGGACTTTGTATCAGCTGCAAGACACTACAGTTACTGGTTCAGCTGCAGTTGTCGTGACCTAAAATTCGGGAAAATTTTAGGTTAATGGATTATTAGGTCAATTATTTGACTAACCTAATTCGGACTCTCCCAAGTTCTACCAAAGCGCAACTTAGGTTCAATTTCATGCAAAAATTTATCTTGGAGTCACCACTAATCTTTTTGGTACGTTGATTAAAAACCTAAATAAAATAGCAGGAGAACTATTTTATTTCTACGAACCAACAATTAAGTGTTCGGGGACTTGGTTACATTAATTTTTCAATTAATGCCCTTTCGATACCAATTTCCATGAAAATCCTTGATTTGGTGATGAATTTAATTTTTAGGTGTTTTCTCTTTTTAAAATGCAATGCTAATGCAACTAACCTATATGACATGGCAAAATATGCATGAATGACGTGCATGACATGGCAAATATGATTTTAAACTATATGCCATGCAATGAGGATGATATTTTTTGGTATTTTCCATGTGTTTTCGGATTTATAAAAAGTAAAGGTAAAAACTACCCTAAAGTGAAATAACATTCATTATAGTTTAAGAAATTGATTTCTCAAAGTCCCAATTTTTATTAGAAGTTATTTTTATGCAAAAAGGTGAAGAAAAATGTGATTTACCTTAAGAAAAGGTGACATTTTTTTTAGGAATTTAATTGAAAGGAAAAAACATAAATTTTGAACAAAAATAAACAATTTTACCCATAATATACCTTTAATTTCGAAAATTCCAATTTAATTCGCAACATGCCCTTACATTAGGGCTGGAAAACGAATTAAGTATAGAGTTACCATCACCCCTATATACATAGGGCAAACCTTGAAAATCTATTTGGAATGATCAATCCGCTCCTCTAAATCGAGGATTTGATGTATAATTCGCACGTACGGACACAATCGTACTTCAAAATAGAAGTCAAATTAATGCCTTAATGTACGTATTCCAAGGGACAACGCACAAAGGGGAGCATGTATTATGAGCACGATTGTTTATTAATGTGCAAACTTTATAATAAAGCAAGACAATCACATATAAACAAACATGACAATGATATGATATGCAATAAAATGGAAAGACAACTAATCACTAGACAAGAAGTAAAAATCAACCACCAATCTTTAAAATTTTCGAAAATTGATTAGGGGTGGCCGAAATTTACATATAAGGTCCTCTTGCCCATCCGCTAAAATTCAATCTCTTAAAATTAGGAACATTATCTTGTGAGATTTCAAAAGTGTATTAGATGAGTCCCAATTTTGGAAAAGACATTTTTTATTACACCAATACTTATCCAAGAATGTTCAATCATTCAATCAAAGCCAATCCAATTACGTAATCAATCAAGCAATTTCCGAAAATATAGAGGATATAGCTAATTGAATGTTATTTTGTCTTATTTAGCCAAAATCCACAATTATCCGATTAACTTTTCAGGATATGCAAGCTAATTCACAAGTCAATCAAGATAAGCAAGATAATCAAAATTAACATCCAAGGCATGCTCAATTTTCGAGTTTTGCAAGAGTAGGAAGAAAAAATCTGAATTTTTGTGCAAGCTTATCAATTCAATGATTTTTGTAAATCTAAACAATCCATTAATGATCAAACGACCTAGGGGATGAACAATTGCCGTGCCATGATTTACACAACTCTAGGTTGAAGCACGGTGCTATGCGATTGGCGACATACGAGGTCAGGTAAAGATGGCACGACTATGTTCGACCTAGAATGATTCGAACTTTGATGAAAAGTTTATTTCTTTTCTTTCGATCAAAAAGGTTTACTTCTCAAACTTGATTGCAAAACCGTATAAATTTAGAGAAATATATGAACATATGCATGTTTCCAATCAAACAATCACATATTTTGCAATAAAAAAAGCCAAAAAATTTACCTTTTATCAAGCAAAAATCTGCACTTGTACAACCAATGAAACTCACCCAAAAATAGCACCTTTTGGACCTGATTCGCTGCGAAAAATCGTCCATGAACAGCAGAATTTCTAGCACAAGATAGCAGCTAGGTTAGACCTCGAATAGTGACTAAAAACAGGGCTAATCAACCACCAAACATTGGTTGATCAACACCTAGTATCGCGGCTAGACAGGCGAAGCAACGGTGGAACAGCCTTCGAGCGGACTGTGCGGGCTGCTGGCTGAGGCGACTGTTAGGGGTGAGCAAAAAAACCATGATCCAACCAAGCCGGACCGGACCATACCCAACCGTCTCATTTTGGATGGTAACCAGCGGGTACCGATTCGGTTCCTGATTCTAATTTTCTAGAACCGGTGGGTATCGGTTCGGTTCCCGATTTCTGGTGAGAACCATCCATCCGGCCCAACCGGACCGGACTTTATATAATATAAATATATAGTCTTTTACTTGAAGTCATCTCCCTCAAAGGCCTAGAGTCAGAGACCAGACCCATGGTCCAAAAAACAAAGACTCCAGACATGTGGTCTAGATCTGTGTTGGAATAAATCAGTGTGTCGGAATGAAAGAAAAGAAGAAGAAAGTGGGAGACTTTTCAATTTGTGTGAAAAAAATATGTTATCTGATATTAAATGGGCTGAGTCATAGGGAAAGTTACGACATGTGGGAATCAACTTTTCTGTAACTAAACCAAAAAGATCCAACATCCACGCATGCCGCACAAACCAAAAGAAAAAAAACCCCAGCCTCAATCTCAGTCTCCTATGGTCTCGATATGCTCCCTCTAACTCTTAGAGTCTCGACCTCTGCTCTCAGTCTCCCCTCGGCTCTCTTCGCTCTTCGCACAGTGACGGTGCGGATTGCACCAGCTGAGCTCTCTAATGCTGGTCCGCAGTCGCCTGTGCCTCTCGCACTGGCTGAACACTCGAATACGTCCACGGTCGCCTCTGTCTATCGGCCAACTGAGCTCTCTGTTACCTCTCGGTCCGCGGTCGCCTCTCGAATGGCCCCTCTTGCAGTCGTCGTCCTCGCCTTTCTCTCCTGTAAGTCCTCACTGCTTAGTACTCAGTCCCTCTCCAGACTCCGGCAACATCTAATTAGTAATTACATTGTTGACTTCGATTATTGTTGGGGCCGTGGAATTAGAACTTAGAAGGGTGAAGGATTTGAGTACCCTGATTAGAATATTTATGTAGATGGATTTCTCTTGATGGACTCATGACCTGTGTGCTCATGACCGAGTCACTGACCACACCAAGCTCTTGTTTTTTCATTTGGGATCTGTTAACATGTCAATGGAAATGGAGAATGCCAATAGTGTGATGACTCCAATAATGGAATCAGGAGATGGAGAAGGATTTGATGAGGCATCTGACATGAACGAGGTAACTGAATCTGAATGTTGTCCTCCTAGTCATAGTAAGCGAAAATTGATAGCTTGGCTTCATTTTCATGAAGGCGAAAAAAAGGTGAACGGGAAAGTTATGATGATATGCAATTATTGTGGGATTCAGTATTCGTACCATGTTGATCATGGTACTTCAAATATGTTTATGCATGTGAAACAGTGCAGAAAGAATCCTTGCAATGTAGACAAGAAGCAAAAATTGTTTACATCACATAGAGTACGTGGGACTCAAGCGACAGGGGGAAATACCGGTACTGGTAGTGTCTTAACTACATGGAAGTTTGATCAAGAAAGTTGTAAGAAAATGCTTGTTCAGATGATTATAATCGATGAACAACCTTTTTCGCTGGTTGAACGTGTGGGATTTCGAAATTTCATCAATAAGTTACAACATCTCTTCACACATTTGTCGCGATTTACTGTAGCTAGAGATTGCATGAAATTGCATTTCTACTAAAAAAAAGTGTTGAAGTCTTCCTTTCGTAAGCTTAAGTCTAGGATTGCACTCACGACCAATACATGGAGTTCCATTCAAAATATGAATTATTTGTGTCTAATTGCACATTATATTGATGAAGATTGGAAATTGCACAAAAGAATCATCAATTTTGTGGTGATATCTAGTCACAAGGGCAAAGATATTGGGAAAGTGATTGAGAAATGCATCTACGAGTGGGGTATAGAGAAAAAAGTGTCCACAATTATTGTGGATAATGCTAGTTCGAATGATACTACCCTTGGTTATCTGAAAAGACAATTTTCTAAAGAGAGTCTATTGATCTTAGATGGTGAAGTTTTACACATGAGGTGCACAGTTCATATATTGAACTTGGCTGTGAAGAATGGCTTGGCTGAGGTACGTGATTCTGTTGCACGTATTGGAAACGTGGTTAGATATATGAGGAGTTCCCCTATGAGAGCTAAAACATTTCAAGGTTACATTGAGAGTACAAGGACCACTTATAAGGATTCAGTTTATCTTGATGTCAGCACTAGGTGGAACTCCACTTACCTAATGTTAGACACCGCATTAAAGCTAAGAAAAGCTTTTGAAAGGATGGATGAAGATGATATTTCTTTTTCTTCTGAGCTTAATTCTGACACTCCGACTTGTGTTGATTTATGAAATGCCATTATCCTTTCCAAATTCTTGGAAACGTTTTATGATGCCACCAAGAGGATGTCTGGGAGTTTGTATATCACTTCTAGTGAGTATTTTGATGAGATAGCTTCTTTGTATAATTATTTGAAAGTAGCGTCGAAGGCTATGGATCATACGGTGGGACTTTGGGTGCAAAAATGAATGATAAGTTTGACAAATATTATGGGGGTTTCGAAAAAATGAATAAGATGGTGTTGATTGCAATAGTGTTGGATCCTAGAAAAAGAGTTGAAGTATGTGAGGCATTGTTATGGACTCATTTATGAAGATAGCGCGAAAGTCGATGAGATGAAGTTGACCCTAGAGCATTTGTTTAAATTCTATGAGAAATCTTCTCTTAGTTATTGTGACAAAAATTTGGGTGGTGAACTTGTGATTGGTAGTAGTCGCGATCCTAATTGCAATATGGGTAACCGAGAGAAAGATTTCAATTTCCGTGTGAAAAGGGCGTATGATGCCTTTATTGACGAGGAGAAAAAAGAGACCAAGGGTGACTCAACTGAGCTCGATAGGTATTTTAAAGCTGAACATGAAGATGCTCGTGACCTTGACATTTTGATGTGGTGGAACACTGTTGGCCAAACGTTCAAAATCCTATCTTTGATGGCTCGGAATATTTTGTCTATTCCCGTAACTACCGTTGCTTCGGAGTCAACTTTTAATACATCCGGTCGTGTGCTTGATAGCTTTCGAAGTTCTTTGACTCCTAGAGTCGTGGAAGCTTTGATTTGCACTCAAAATTGGTTGAAAGCGGTTCTTGAGCCGAGTATTGTTGAAGAGTGCATCGAGAATGCGAAAAAGTTTGAGTTGGGTAAGTCCATATCTTTTCTTATCTTGTAATTTTCGTATATTTACTAAGTGAATGTTTTATCTAATAGCTTCTTTGTGTTAGATATGGATAATGTTAATGTGGAGATTAGCAATACATAGAGTTTGCAAGTTGAAGTGGAAGGAATATATGTGGTGAGATTTTCCATTTTATTGTTTTAGTCCCATTTCTAGTAATTCTAATATACAATTGATGTTGAGTAATCATCTATACTAAATGTTGTTTTGTTTTCAAGGGGTTACAACTTGGAGTCTTGGATCAGTCTTTTCTTTTATGGATAAATTGAAGTTCCAAGTTGGAGATGACTTGTGGATCCTTTGTAGAGTTGGTTCTAAATTCAAAGCTTGAGAAGTTGGTTTATTTCCGTTAGCTCATGAGCTCTCAAAGCTTGAGAAGTTGCTTGCTTTTTTATTATTGAGAAAAGTAGATTAGTATTCAACTTCATTTATTCTCTATTGAGAAGTTGATTTATGTCATTTGCTTGCTTACTCTTGCGAATTTGTTGTGGCAAACTTATTTTCATATGTGATATGTGTTGTAGACTATGGATGCATTTGAAAATGAACCTTCAGAACTTTAGACGCATTTTATGTTATTAGGAATAGAAAGTGGAGAGCAGCAGTTGATGTTTGAGTGGACATGATTTTTGAGTGAACTTTCGATGGATTATTTGTTGTAGCTAGCAATGTCACCTAAAGGGGGGTGAATAGGTGATTTCAAGGGATTTTGTAAATCAATGCGGAAATATAAATGAATAAGCTCAGAGCTCATCTCTCAGATGATCAGCACAAGTATGATATGAGATACTCTCATAATCAACATCGAGCACAATTCTACTATCACAGAATTTAAACAGAGAGATCAAGGGATTGAGAAACTGCACAAGGATTTATAGTGGTTCGGCTTTGGTTCAAGCCTACGTTCACTTCTTCACGCTGACAGTCAATCAGCTAGATTCCACTAGTAAATAGTTAAGAGGTGACAACTTAGTGATAGCTCTTGAGTCGAAAGACTTCCCGTCTAACACTCACACTAGAATGCACACCTCTAAGTAATACAGTGTTTGGATCAAGGTGTATACAGAATATGAAGCTCTCTTGATCTTGCCTTTTCGACTTTGAGACTCATTTTTATACTCCTCCACCTCCAACTACCCGTTGCAAGGTGTCCAAGGATTGCTCTTCTAACTTCCTGTTTGAACGATACTGTATCAAAAAGAAAGATCTCGTAGCCTTTGAGGTCGACAAAGGAAAGAATCCCCGTTGGATCAAATCGCCCATACAATCACGATCCTGGATTTTCATAGATTGAGTTCTTCATTTGGTAAGTTGTGCTTGCCTCCCTTAATCTGCTTCCTTGATTGATCTTCAAGAATGAGAATCTTCAAGAACGATCCAACTCGATTTTCTGGCCGTTGTGATGTGTAATATATCAATTAAATCATCTCCAAGATATCTCTAGATATTTTGGTCATTGCACATGAAATACTCTCTTAGAGCTTGAGCTTCATTCCAACGTCTAAGCTCCCCGCTCAACGTCTGAGCTCCATACAGCGTCTGAGTCCCTCAGAACTCCGTCTGAGCCTTTTCTGCCAGATTAAATCCTGTGTAACCCACACCTTTGGATAATCTGCAAAATAAGTATTTCATTGCATTAACTCAGATATAAGAGATCATGGATTATTTTGTCAACTTCGAAATCAATTAGGGATTTTTCTCAACACTATTTGACCGTTGTTTCTTATCGTGGGGAATGCACTACCAAAGTCCCAAGTTGAGCCCTCCTTTTTCAATCTCTAGGGACTGGTTCCCTTTTCTTTTTTAATTGATGTTGGTGCTCGGTAGGACCGGTTTCATGGATCCATCCGAGAACCGGACCAGACCCGTGGTTCGATTCTCGGGTGGATCCATGGAATAAGCGGGTGGTTCACGGTTTGCAATTTGTGGAACCGGTCCCTAGCGGGCGATTCTCGGTTCAAGGGTGGGAACCACCCATCCTGGAACAGATCACCCCTAGCGACTATGCCGTCGAGGGTGGTGCAGCGGCATCGGATCAAGCTGCTGCGGTTTCGGACCAGCTGCTGTGGTGTCGGGAAGTAGCGACGTCGAGAAGCTGCGGCATCGGGGTGTAGCAGAGATGGGGCACGGACGGCGGGGCGACATACAACGGTGGGGGGTTCTCGGTCGGGGCTTGCTCCTTAGCCGAGATCTTCTTGCTCTCTCTCCCTTTTACTTTGAAAATTCTGAGTGCGTATGAATCCTAACCCTAGGCTATGAGGTTCTATTTATAAGCACTAGGTTTCCTAATCCTATTCGAGATAGGATTCCCAATTTTGAAAAAATTCAGAATTCAATTAAGCCTTCAATGAGTCCAATTATCTTAAACTACCTCAGAATTTTCGGCCCTAATGATGGTGATTTGATTTGGCCAAAAATTCTAAGTTCTTATGGGCTATAATGCATATTTTCGGGCTCAAATCGGGCTTTAATTAATTAATGACTAATTAAACAAAAGCATTATTTGAACAATGGGCTAAATAAGATCTGAAAATAGGTTCAAATACCCTTAGGATTTTCGACATACTCTGTGACGGCCTAATTTTTAAGAGCGGATTAGTGAATGTTGGGTTTGAATTTTGTGGGATTTAATTTGTGGTGCGGTGGATTAGATTAGTTTAGTGGTTTAATCAAGTGTGACGGTTTGATTGTTTGGGTAGCTCGAGCAAAGTCGATCCGACTCAAGATTGGTTCGCGGTTGGAGAGCGAAGCCTTAGACAACCCCACTTCCACCGACTCCACCCTCTATAAAATGCCCCTCACCTTTCTCTCTCTTCACTTTTGCAACCTCAAAAGAACTCTCGCCCCCAAGAACTCTCTCTCAAATCTCTCGATTGCTCTCTCTCGCCAAAGTCTCTCTTGTTCTCTTCGCTTGGCCAGCGACGCCACGAACTAGAGGCGGTTCTCAAGCCTTCAGGCCGTTTACAAAAGCCCTGCGACGTCCATTTCTCCCTCTCTTCTGTTTGGTGCTTCTTGTGCGCGTGAGGACGAGAAGGGCTCGATTTGGGCTTGTTTTGTCGGCGATTTCGATTCTGTTCGCTCCGAGCTTCAATCCTAGGCAAGTATACGTCTAACCTTACCACTAGACGGTCTGATTGTCGTTCGTTTACGTGAATTGAATACTTAGAAGATGGGTATGTTGTATTGAGATTCTGCTTGCATGTGGAGGAAATCCCCTTTGTATGGACAATCCGTCGCTTGATCTAGTATCCATAGGTCTTGGGTAAGCTTGTTCTATAGTCTGATCGTTGTGTTTGTCGTCAATCTGAGGTGAATTGAAGTTGGACCATATATGGGTATTTGGCCGCGCGCACAAGGAGGAAGGACAGAGGCTCATGTACGACGAGGCGGCGATGTCGTGGTTATTTGGTGCAAGGAATCAAGGCGGGCTTGAGTTAGCGGTGGCACAGTGGTTCAGATTCGTGGTGGTGTTGAGCGCAGGACGTCATGCGAGTAGAATTTCTAACTCATCGACCCTCGGTTCATTGATTATCCTTGCATGTCGTGTATTTGGGCTAGAGAGTTGTCCTTCTTCGTTTGATTTGTTGACTCTATGGATGGATCGTTGAATTTGATGGCGGATGGTGCTTGACCGCGTGTGAGGGGTTCGGTTTTTGCGGCGTTGGGGCGTGTCAGGCCTTGGATGATTTTGCATATTGAGTATGATAGATGGAAAGCTACCTATGGTGTCGAGTAGGAAGGATTCGTTGGTTGACTGTCGGGAAGGGCGACATATGATGATGGATCGTATAGGCTTCGAAATGGTTGGTTATGGGCATGAGAGGCCCTAAGCTCGCTTGCATATGTTGTATTTTAGTCTGAGAAGGTTGACAGTAGCTTTCATGGGCGCATAAACGGTCTCGATGAGTTGCTTGTCTTGATTATTGCTTGAATGGTCTTGGTTATCATTGATTGATTTGGTTCTACTTGCCCCACATGGATTGTTGTGTTGCTTGCTAGGTGATTAATGTTTCCAATCGTCGAAGTGTTAGGGATTGTACTCGCGGAGCTTCGGCTCACTCTCGTTGATATAACCTTCTTCAGGTGAGCTAGCCATTTGAGAAGTAGTGGACGTGGATGGTGGCATCAAAGGAGCACGTCGGTATTAGTTGATGTGACAGGAGCGGCTATTCGATTGTAGTCCTCCCAGTTGTTTCTCTTGTAATGGATGTTGTAAATGACTGGCCAAGTTATATATATATATATATATATATATATATATATATATATATATATATATATATATATATATATATATATATATATATATATATATAACGTCCGATGTTTTCTCCTGTGAATGCGTGTGCTACTATAAAGTTATAGGTAGTGAAACCTATTAAGGCCATACCTTTTAGGCATGCGTACCCTTTTGCATGCACTTGTATGTCAGCTTCCCCTATGTTATGATAGGCTTCCGCATGAGCCATCTATTATATACATAATATCAGATTAAAGCAGAGTGCGTAATTCGACAGGTGGCAAGCCTGGGTCGTCACATACTTCCCCTCATTGCTGAAAATTTTGTGATGGAATTTAGTCCAAATCACTCGTCAATTTAAGCTCTAATCCTTGCCGTCGGTCCAAAATAATGCAAATGCATGAATGCTAAAAATAAATATGAAATATGCAAAATGATTTAATTATTTTTGTAAGAACTAAAACTAATTCCTGATTTTCTATAATAATAAAAATGAATAACTAAAAAGATTAGTCAAATTTAGGTGCCAACAGTAGTCTCATCTGCTATGATAGATTCACATAATACTAAATTATGGCATATGAGATTAGGCCATCTAGGTATAAGAGGGATGGAGGAGCTCAATAAGAGAGGTCTTTTGTGTGGTCAGAAAATTGAAAAACTAGATTTCTATGAGCATTGTGTTTTTGAAAAATAGAAAAGGGTCAATTTCAACACAGGAATTCACACAACAAAGGGAACTTTAGATTATATTCATTCTGGTCTTTGGGGGCCTGCGAAAGTTCCTTCGAAAGGCCTCGGTTCCAAGTATATCCTCACTTTTATTGATGATTTTTCAAGAAAGGTTTGGGTCTATTTTCTAAAGCAGAAGAGTCTTGTTTTTGTTACATTTAAGCAATGGAAAGCATTGATTGAGAAACAGACTAGTGCGAAAATCAAGTGGCTGAGAATAGATAATTAGCTAGAATTTTGTGGAGGCGAGTTTAATGAGTTCTGCAAGAACGAAGGAATTGTGAGCATCATATTATAGTGAATACCCTGCAGTAGAATGGTATTGTAGAACGCATGGATAGAACATTATTAGAAAGACTATCTGCATGTGGTCTAACGCTGGTTTAGGCAAGGAGTTCTGGGCTGAAGTAGTTAGCACAACTTGTTGGTTGATAAATCGTTCTCCTTGCACATCTATTGAGTGCAAGACACCTGAGGAGGTATGGTCAGGTAAACTTGTTGTTTATTCTTCTCTTCGAGTATTCGGATGTCCGGCATATGCACATGTTAATGAAGGCAAACTAGAGCCTATAGCAAAAAATGCATCTTTCTTGGTTATGCGTCTGGTGTATAAGGTTATAGACTTTGGTGTTCTGATTCATCTAAGATTATTATTAGCAGAGACGTTACTTTTGATGAGTCTGTTATGCTTCATCCTATCAAGGAATCATCTGTTACTTGTCAGGAAAATCTCAAAAGTGTAGGGGAAAAGGTAGAGCTTGAAGTAACTTTTACACAATCAGTTCAGTTGTCTACCGATAATATTGAGATTGAAGAACCTAAAGAAGAAGAAAATTACTCTATTGCTAGAGATAGACCGAGAAGAACAGTGAAACCTCCGCATAAGTATGGGTAATCAGATTTTGTTGCTTATGCTCTTTTAGCTGCAAAGTCGATATAGTATAGTGAGCCTAAAACGTCCAAGGAAGCTATTTCTTCAAAAGATTCAGCAAAGTGGTTAGTTGCTATGCATGAAGAGATGGAATCTCTTGAAAAGAATCAGACTTGTGAGCTTGTCAAGCCACCAAAAGGAAAGAAAATCGTGGGTTGCTAGTAGGTCTTCAAAAGAAAGGAAGATATTCCTGGAATTGAAGACATGAGATTTAAAGCTCATCTAGTTGCTAAGGGCTATAGTCAGATTGAGGAGTTGGTTTTAATGATGTGTTTTCACATGTCGTTAAACACGGCTCCATTCGGATTTTTCTTGCATTAGTTGCTATGCATGATTTAGAGTTAGAACAACTCAATGTGAAAACAGCTTTCTTGCATGGTAAACTTGAAGAGAAAATCTATATGGGTCGACCATAGGATTTTCGGTTTGACGATAAGGAAGATCGTGTTTTTTATTGAATTATATGGCTTGAAGGAATCACCTAGACAGTGGTACAAAAGGTTTGATTCGTTTTTGGTGCACATTGGCTATTGTAGGAGCAAATATAACAGTTGTGCATATCTATGCAAACTTCCAAACGACTCTTATATTTATCTGCTATTATACGTTGATGACATGTTGATTGCAGCAAAAGATAAATCTGAAATACAGAATTTGAAAGCACAATTGAGCGCTGAATTTAATATGAAGAATTTAGGTGCAGCGAAGAAAATCGTAGGCATCAAAATTTGGCGAGATCGAAAAAGGGAAAACTTGTATCTTTCCCAGAATAGCTACATTGAGAAAATGTTAGATCGTTTTGGCATGAAAGATGCCAAACCAATAAGTACTCCTCTTGCTGCTCACTTTAGATTTTCTGCTAGTTTATGTCCACATACAGATGAGGAGAAAATACAATATATGCCACATATTCCATACTCTAGTGCAGTTGGTAGCCTTATGTACGCAATGATTTGCACTCGACCCGATATTTCACATGCTATTAGCGTGGAAAGTAGATATTTATCATGCCTAGGAAAAGTTCATTGGCAAGCTGTGAAGTGGATATTGAGATATTTGAAGGGTACTTCAAATTAGGGTTTAGAGTTTGGGAAAATTGGTGATACTCTTATAGGATATGTTGATTCTAATTATGCTGGTGACCTTGTGTCACGGCGGGGTCCCAGATCCGCCGCCTGCTTAGGGCTAATCGCGTTATCTATTTTAATCTCATATATAGATAATAGAGGGTGCATGCAGAAGCTGATCAAACTAAAAACAAGCAGTAGGCCACCCAAAAGAAGGTCAAGTGCATGTGAAAAGAAAGAGGCAAGCACAATGCCTAAGGGTTACAGCTTCAGAGGTTCGCTACGGCTGAAAATAAGTAATAAATTTTCAGAAAACCCATTCAGATTTAGAAAATATTTACTTTTACATATAAAGCACTTAATACACCCTTTTTACATCAAGAGAAAGCTCGCTACTGGGAGATGATCAAAAAGGTACGGGCTCCCTATGGCGTACTCCACCGACATCCTAACGTCATCTCATGGCTACATAAAAAAGCCGTTGTCGTGTTGTCCCTGCTCGAAAGCCTACCTGTACAATGGCTCCTCTAGCTACTCCCACCGTCTACTCCTCATCACCATCACTATTGCTACTCTCATCTGCTCCAGACGACGAAAAGGGTAAAAGGCCAAAAAGCTGGCCTGACAGCATCGCATAGACGGACACAAAACGAAGGGGAATCACCTCATTGTATAATCCCACGTCCACCAGCATCACCATCACGCGCTTGAAGAAAACAATCGAGGGATAGTCAGGTAACTCGTGCTCCTCCCAGAAGACAGAATAACTCAAAGGAGTGCCATAACGGGTAGCCGGGGCCATAGGGGAAATAGGCATAGCGAAATCATCTGAAAATGTTGATATCTACAAGTGTGAGTAATAATACTTAGCAAGTAATGCATCTAAACCAACGACTAGACCGTCTAATCATCATATGAACAAGCGAAACAGCAAGCACATAATGCACAAATCAAATAGTTTCTCTCACAGTTCTCGTCCAATCCTGAAACCCAAATCAAAGCATTTGTGCAAACATATCAAGGATCTAACAACAATCCAGATTGAGGCTCAAGCTTCCCCCCATGTACACGACCGAACACCCCCTTCCATACCTTGACATACTACTTATTCAACTAGCATCACCTTGCGCAGCTCGGTACCTCCGAAGCCAGTCCACAAAGCTCACGGCCTGTTAACCCCATGGGTTCGAACTTCGACTCGTTAGCATAAGACGACACACGGGAGTCCTACAATCGATCCACTCATAACCATTCAGCAGCAATTATAGTAATAAATCTACAACGCAGGGTCTGCAAATTTCGAACCCTTCCATCAGACCCTTAGCCGAACCTCCCCAAACCCGGTGCAACTTCATTCCACCATGAATCGACGTCAAACCGAACGATCCACTCACAATCTCAGCTTACCTATGAGCTAAGGGCACTACTCTATGTAACCGTTCGGACATGTAACAAAGTCACTTCTCCGTGCAAGCTCGAATCACGTCCGGGTATACCCAAATCCAAGATCGACATTTCACACCATAACAAACGATAATCGGACAATCTAGGAGTAGGATTAGAGGCCCACTTGCCTAGAATAGTTGCCTGAAGAAAACGGGGACGGAGATGGTGGCGATACGAGCTTGGGCTCGTCACTTCTTGTCCGCGGACGTCGCAGGTCGAGGGCGAGTAGGTGGACTTCAGATGATGTCAGGGCGAGGAAATTTAGAGTAGAGGTCGAGAGGACGGCTTGAAGGTCAGAGGACTGCCGTCGTCGCCGTCGGTGGCTTGGGCGAGGCAGAGGTGGCGTCGAGTCGCGATCGAGCTGGCAAAGACAACGAGGAAGGGGGTGTTCCGTGCGAGAGAGAGAAGAACGAAGGAGAGTGAGAGTGAAGGGGAGGGGGTTTTATAGTGAGGGTCTAAAGGGTGGTCGGTTAAGAAGGAAGGTTTCGCGCCCAATTTGTGAATCAAATTAGCGTCCAAGAAATTCTTGCATCACACTTCAAATAGAATACACCAATAGTCTACTAAAATTGTCACACCCAACTTTAGTATTAAGCTAAAATTCTTTAGAAGTTCAATTACGACATTGATTAATTCGTTCGCGGAAATTTAGGTTGTCACACCTTGACAAAAGGAGGTCTTTGACTGGGTACATCTTTACTATTGGAGGTTATGCAGTCAGTTGGAAAGCTTCTTTACAGCATACGGTTGCTTTGTCTACTACAGAGGCAGAGTATGTGGCTATTACAGAAGTAGTTAAAGAGGCTATATGGTTACGAGGCTTATTTGGAGAGCTCGGTGTGGGTTATAGTGTGACTGTTGTCCATTGTGATAGTCAGAGTGCTATACATCTTACTAAAGATTAGATGTATCATGAGAGGACAAAGCACATTGATGTGCGGTATCACTATATTCGAGACATTCTTACTGATGGCTATATTAAGGTCTTGAAGATTGGTATAGAAAATAATCCAGCTGATATGTTGACGAAGCCCTTGCCTATTGCCAAATCCAAGCATTTGGTTAATGTTTGGTGCAACTAATTTTTACTCTAGTAGGAGGAGAAGATTGTTTATTACTTATGTCTATTTGAGGAATTCAAGCCAAGGTGCAGATTTGTTGAATATGTCTTTAATTCTTTATGGGCTTGGGCCAACGTTAGGGTTTTAGGTCAGTAGTATAATATTGCTCTTACATTATGAAGCAGAGATAGAAAAAGAGTTTTTAGTTTTGAGAACCTCATTTTGTAATTCTTGATTCTACAGTGGATTTCGCTTCTCCTCTCCCCGTGATTTTTCCCGTAAGGGTTTCCACATAAATCTTTGTATTCTTTTCTTCTTCTCAGTTTTAATTTCTTTTTAGTTTTCGTATTGTCATAACATAAGTGTTGTGGAATAACTTCTTTGCAGATAAGTGTTCTTGTAGATAAGTGTTGTGGAATAACTTCTTCGCAGATGATTATTTCCATCGTTGTACTTTTTTATTTCTTGTCATTTACTTTCTTGTCAAAAATCAACAAATGACCCTTTAAAACTTTTGTCGATCCGCTCATCAATCCATCCATGTTCTAAAAGAGGTATTTCTCCCTTTGTGGTGAAACACCTTTTTGGCACACTTAGTGAGACACATTTTGTTGATTCGAAGAGACTATGATGGCAAGAACTAGAAATCAACAAGAGTCCGAAAATGCTGCTGGCAACAACAACCACTACCGGAACTGGTAATCAGATAGCTGCGCATTCTATACTTCAGCTACTGGAAGAGCTGCAAAAGATAATCGACATGAGGAAGTTGATCTTCCAATGCATTACACTGAAGTGCAGTTAATGGTTGTTGCTTCATATTCCAATATAGTGTCAACCATGAGAAGATTTTTCGAAGAGCAGTATAATAACCAATTACATTGTGAGTCACATGTCAGATGTGATCAAGTCAATTGTCATCAATTTTATGTGTGATGCCATGTCGAGGCCGCTCTCCTCCAATGGGTACGTTCCTAGTCCGTCTCAATTTATGGGGAATAAGGACACTACAAGTGCCATAACTTTCGTATGAAGCTGTGACGTCTCAGTCCGCCACCTGCTTACTAACTACATTGATCTGTTTTAATATGATATTACATAGTATAATGGCGCATGCGGAAAACTAACACAAACAGGCAAGGCCGACATACAAGTGCAAGCAAAGAAAAGGGTAGGCACGACCTAAAGGGTGTAGCCTCATAGAGTTCCCTAATAGGATCAAAATAATCAGTAAGAACATTCAGCAAATTAGAAAATATTTTCCTTTATATATAGAGTAAATAGTTATTTACATCATTTTTCATCGAAAGACAACAACTGGGATTATACAGTTAGGAACTCCTCCCGACCTAAAATCTCAATCATTGTCCGTGGACACCACCATCACCACGCTAATCTATAGCCCTGTCTAAGTATCTGAAAAGAGGGGGTAAGTACACTACGAGTGCCATAACTTTTGGACGACGCTCATTTGAGTGCCATAACTTTTTTTTTCGTTCACTTGAGTACTACAACTTTGAAAAATCCACCACTTAAGTGCCATCGATTACGTGGACGCCGAAAAAGCTGACATGGACATCGGAAAAGCTGACGTGACACCGGCGAAACGATTTTTGTTTCTCCCTTGGCTGGCAAGGGTCACCGACGAACCCAGGGCTACCTCGCCCTAGGCCGTCGTGGCCCCGGCGGCCTCAGGCGGGCAAGGGCCCTCACGGCCCCGTCGACCATTGGTGAGGCGGCCTCGCCCGGACATGGCGAGGCCGTGGCACCCTCGTCCGCGGTCGGGCGCCCTCAACCTCGCCAGGTCCAGGCGAGGGCCGCCTCAACCATGGCCGACGGGGCCACGAGGGCCCTGGCCCGCGGCCGCAGAGGCCGCAACGGCCCTCACCCCTAGGCCAGCCGGTCATGGCCGGCGAGGGCTGGCGGTGACCCTCGCCGGCCAAGGCCAAAAAAGGAAATAAAATAAAATAAAAAGAAAAATATCAAAATAAAAAAAATAAGAAAATATTCCAAAAAATATTTTAAAAAATTAAAAAAATCCATGTGTAGCTGAAAAATTAATAAAAAAATCCACGTAGGACGATTTGTCGGAAGTGGCACTCAAGTGATCGATTTTCCTCCGATTTGATACTCAAGTGAGCGAAAAAAAAAGTTACAGCCCTCAAGTGAGCGCCGTACAAAAGTTATTGCACTCGTAGTGTACTTACCCCTAAAAAAAGGGCAACAAACAACAGTGAGCCGAAGCTCAGCAAATAAACATCTAACCAAACGACTAAACCATTTATTTATCATTCGGTCCACCAGAAGTCCATAAACAACAAGTTTCAGGGTTCACAATGAAAATTACCACCAGAATTACACTAGAAAGGCTACGACTAACCAAATAATAGTCAAAACTCATCTATTCGTCAACTCGACATCGCCACTTCATCATCGGATTCCACATATCATTCCAAATTGATCACGAACGCTTCCTTAAAACTTCGACCGACGATTTCTCATGACTCCCACAGGCATAAGGTAAATTCATCCTCAGTATCCACACGCAACTATAAAACCCCATAGCCACTCCCCAAAGTGTACAACCAAACCGCCCCTATACCTAGCGCAACATCAATTCATAGCGATCCAATGCCATATTCGACGATCCGAACACTCGTCTTTGATACCCACGACCTAAGGATGCCAAATCAAGCAATGGTTTCAACATTTAAGCCCGTATCCTAATATCCGCGGACGAACGTCCATATCTATGCGACTTCAATTCACGTCATCCCAAAGACAAACGAGGCGATCAACCCATATATCCTAATTACCCATGACTAAAAAACATTAGATCAAGCAATAGATTGTTCGTGCAAAGTCGATTTCTCCGACATGCAAGCGAATCTTCACATTGGTATACCCAGAACCAAACGGTGCCATCGCGCCCAACCAAAGAACAAATAACTAGTCTACTAGTAGGGGTAGAGGTCTACTAGCCTCAGGTTGCCGCACGAAGAAAACGGAGCTCGAATTGCCGCTCGAACGAGCTCAAATCAACACTTTTCGTAGGCTGGTTGCGCGCGAGGAAGAACCAGCGGAGGAGGAAGCAAGCGGCATTGAGGACGAGCTGAGCATGGCTAGAGGACCTCGTGGACATCCGCCGTTGAGCCAAGGAAATCGCTGGCCAAGCTTGAACGGGGGAAGAGTAGCTCGGTGGTGTCGTCGAAGAGAGAACGAAGAAGAAAAAGAAGACGAAGATGAAGACGAAGACGGTTTGGGGGAGTTGTCACCAAAATGAGAGAGAAAAAGAAAGGTGGCAGATGAGGGGGTGCAACTGGCGTGCGGGGGTGTAATCAAATAGGTTTCGCGCTCAAAGCGTGAGGCGCGAACCCAATTTACATCGGGACCGATTTCGTATAATAACGTTCAATAAAAATTTCACCGCGCCCCTTTAAAATTGCCACGCCTAAAATGTATCGTTAAGCTAATAATCCGCCGCATCACAAGTTAATTTCCTCAGATTATATCACTACAATTTCGAGCCCGTTAAATATTACTCCGCTTGTAGAAATTTAGGCCATCACAGAAGCTGACTTGAGGGCCATAACTTTTTTTCGGCCACTTGAATGCGATTATTTCTATATAAAAAAAAAACTTCCACTTGAGTATTGAAATTTTCAATTGATCACTTGAGTGCAATAACTTTTTAAAACGTCCAGTGTCGAAAATCCGACGTGGAATGGTACTTGTGGTGTACGTTTTTTAAAAGTTAAAACATAAATGTGTTATTTTCAAGGAGAAAAATTCAAGCGGTAATTCGGCTAGGAAAAATTTCACTATGTCCAAGGAGTATATAATAGCTCTTGTTAATCTAACTTAAAAGAACCAAACGATTGATGAATCATTCAATTTTTTTGAAAGTTGAACGATATTTTGTTATTATCGACGAGTATCTAACTCAATTGATGAACACAAGCATCGAGAACTTAAAGGGAATCCACGACTCGCCATGAAAGTCATCAACAATATTCTAAAAGTTATCAACGAGACCTTCATCAAGACTGTGGAAGTTGATCGACAAAATCGTCAACCTTGGGCAATCGACCAAAAAACATAACTACTAGATGGTTATGTTTATTGTCGCTATTTTAGGATTTTATTAATCTCTTATGGATAAGTGTTGTCGAATGACTTTTTTGTCGTTAAGTGTTACGCGAAGTAATTTCTCATAATCGCGGATAAGATGAGAAGTTATTTGAACTCAAATTGAAACCGTCGATAATGTCTGTAAATACCCATGTTGTACTCTTTACAGAGGATCCCCGATCAATCAAAGAATTCAACATTATCGCAAACTTATCGTTTTATCTTTACCTGCCTTATTTTACATCAATTGCAGCCATTGTTCCCATTGTTGTATTTTTCCATTTCGACATTTACTTTTCTATCCAAAATCAAGAAAAGCCCATTCATAACCTTTATTGATCCACTCATCGATCAATTCATATGCTAAAAGATACCATAAACAATGATGGGGCTAGTAAATCACACTAATGGTGGAAAAATTTGGATAATGCAAAGCGATGCTCTTTCATCACTTTAACATGTTGACGTTGTCTTCGCCCACTCTCTCAACGTACTTGGAGTATTTGTTGTCGAGTATTTTTCCAACTCATTGGTAAATGAAGACGAAGAGTTAGCGATAGGCTTGGGGTGTTTTCTTCTTATGAAGCTGGGCGCTGCTCGATGAGAGTGCTATCTTCGTCCGCGGGGTGCGTTTCGTCGTAGAGAATCGACTGGCTACGCAGCATAATGTTTTGGAGCCAATTCTTTACTAGGTCTTGATGACCTGTTTTTCTCTCCCGATCTAATTTGGGAGTCTTTTTTCGCCTCGTGCGACTTCTTATTTTGTCTGTTGTTGTTGCTTTTCTTCGCTCATCATGGTGAATAAATTAGCCAGGAAGATGCTCGAAATGTGGTTTTATGACTTCTCCAAGATTCAATGAAAGCTCTCCTCTTCCGATTTAGGTTTAGATCTAAATCTAGGAACTTTTCTCTCTCAATCTAAATCTAGATCTAGAGTTTCTTAGAGGCGTTCGATCTGTGGTACTTCAACATGTTGTTGTCGTCGTCGTCGTCGTCGTTGTTGTTATTTCTGAGAAAATTATCAAAAAAATCCTAAACGTATTGCACTTTTGCCAATTCAGGCCTAATCCTTTTAATTTTTTCGATTCAGTCCTAAACCCTTTATATTTGTGCCAATGCAGTCCTAAATGTGTTTTTGTGCCAATTCAGTTTTCAACCTTTTGCATTTGTGCCAATTCAGTCCATTCTGCTAACTTTGGCAGGTCAGCGCTAACGTAGATAATTTTTAAAAATATTTTTTCAAATTTTTGTTTTTATTTTTCTTATTTTTTTCCTTTTCTTTCTCTTTTCCTTTGTTTCCTTTCTTCTTCCTCCAACAGGTCATCGCCGACTACTGGCTAGAGGCTAGGGCCGTCGAGGCGGGGGCGAGCCTCACCGACGCTGGGTGAGGTTGGCCTCACCCAGGCATAGTGAGGCACGACCTCGCCCCCGCTAGCCACTAGCGTGGGCGAGCTTCGCTTAAGGTTGGTGAGGTCAACCTCGCAGGCCCTAGCCTTTGGCCAGTCGCCGGTGGCGTTTAGGTGAAGGAAGAAGAAAGGAACAAAAAAAGGGAAAGAGAAAGAAAAAAATTTAAAATTTAAAAACATATTATTAAAATTTGTCCACTTCAGTGCCGCCCGGCCAAAGTTAGTCGGATTGACTGAATTGGCACAAATACAAAAAGTTTAGCCTGAATTTGTATAATTAAAAGGTTTATGACTGAATTGGCAAGATGCTCGAAATGTGATTTTATGACTTCTTCGAGATTTGGCGGAAGCTCTCCTCTTCGAATATGGGTATAGATCTAAATCTAGGAGCTTTTCTCTCTCGATCGAAATCTAGATCTGGGAGTTTCTTAGACGCGTTCAATCTGTGGTGGTTCAACATGTTGTTGTTGTTATTTTCTCATGGCGATAGTGTTGAGGATGTCGAATCTAGGCGCGCACTGCAAGCCCTAGTTTCCAGAGGGCAAGATGTTTCCGGTGATCGGCCACCGATTGCTTTTTGATGCCTTGACATATCTAGTCGTTTGGGATGAGAATGTACTTATAGCTACATGATGCACTCTTATGTTTGGGTTTTGTTTAGTTTTGCAGCACTTTTGGGATTTGCTTTGCTTGGAAGCTTTCTATGTTCCTCTCATTTTGATCTTGACAAATGAATGAAATTTTCATTCGACAAAAACAAAATGAGTGGCTGTCTTATCCCCATATACTAGTGGGTGAGATCACAAGAAGCACAAGTTAAAAAAATTGAACTGATAAATTAATTGCACCTAGCTTTATTCGCAAATTTCAGTCGTTGAATCATAAGACAGCTTGATACAATATTATTCGTACATAGGACTATGTTTGATGAGAACGCTCACGCATGCATTTCAACAAATTTTTGCAATTTTAAAAGTTAGATGCTGTTTGTGCTAGGGGAGTATGTGAGGAACAAGAACTTTGGCACCAGATGCCGTCAAGCACGTGGGCCTGCAGAGTGCTGACAAGTAACAAATGAATAGATTTCACACTAATTCAGTGTTTAATTACGTTCAATAATGCACCATCGTAAGTCATTGCTCCTACTATTAATAGCAAATCCCTTGAGATACGGATTTAATTAGACCCTTAATTATACATATAGTAAAAAAAACAATGTCTTAGTTGACTAAACATCTCATCGTCCCAAGCACTCGGGATTAATATATCATTTCAGCAATCGAGCTGCGAAAGATGCATCAAAATGTGGTTTTGACTAGAAGTAATTGTAAAAGTGGGTATAGCAATGACTAAGATGAAGAGTCCACTAAGAATCCTAAATTTCATGAACAAAAAATGATCGAGGGAGTATGTATGTTTTCACTTACCATTTAGTCATACCATCTCAGATTTTCTTTTTCGAATTGGGTGGCGAGCTATTTCAGACGTTCTTTTCATAAGCGAATGCCCAAATTCGATTTTCCCATTTAAAGGGTAACTAGCATCGACGGCATCTAAATGACCTTATAACGGTCACTATACGAGTAATCTTCTACGCCCTGATTTAGGAAGTAGTGAGCGGTGGTTACCAAGGCAATTAGTAAAAAAAAATTCACTAAATAATAATGATTTAAGAGGGCGAGAGATGAAAATGTGACCTCTCTCGCAACAGTAGTAGTCAATATAGACGAGAACTCTTCGGAGTTGACACATTTGGCAGCGCAATCGGGAGATTTAAGCTAACGAGCTAGATGTCATTTTTCCAAATCTCAGGAACTATTCTAAATTATTTTGGGTCACGATCACATATTACTTGAAGAGCTCGATCCTAAGTGATCCATGGGATATAGAGAAGTGTTTGATTGACCTCTACTTAGCCGGATTTTTATGCTCGTGCTCTTTGAGTATCCACAAATAGATAAATAACGATGATTGGACCATGCTAGAGCTATATTTCCCACTACTGTTGTGTGTCATATGTGATTGATCAATCGTTGCAAATTATGGGCATCACGCTTCCTTAGAAAAGCATTGTTATAACTTCGATCACCATAGCTATAGGCTATAGCTGACGTGGGACCGAGCACGTGCGTGAGATGAAAGCCAGGTAATATGATGTCCCTCCACCGGTGTGGGGCCCGTTGACCACGCTCAAAATCGTCGGTCGCGCGCCACCATGATGTGACGTGGCGAAGGGCCGTTTTACTCGTGGGGCCCTCTCGTTCCCCAAATATCGTCCAGCTGGAACCTACCGTATGATGATTGGATGGCGCAAAGCCAGCGCAGTGGCAGAGAGGGAAAGGGCGAGGGAGGTCACGTGACCCGCTCCACATCATGATTCTTCTCCCTGGAGGACCTGAATTCGTGATCGAGAAGGTAAGTCTTGTTCAATTCGGCCTAACCACCCCGCGGGTACCTAGCATTATATTTGTGATCCCGACTTAGGGTACGTTTGTTTGAATAGAAACTGTTTATAGGAAATTATTTTTCAATTTTTCGATGTTTGGATGACGGAAAACTAATCAATTTACGAAAAATACTTTAAATCTTAAAACATAAATGAGCTCATTGTAGCATTCTAGAGCCTTACGACAAGAAATGTAATCGGGCTACAGCACAACAGCATGGACAAAGTAAATCAGCTAGCGAATGCCAAATCTAGTAAGAGAGAAAATGATCACCTTTTGTAGAGAAACTTCACGGGACATTTTGGTGGTGTTGTGGTACATTCGGCCTTCGGATCATGAATAGTACAAAGTAGTTATAGCTCAAACCGAACATTCTATAAAGAGCATGCGACGCTTATGATCGTTTACGTTGCTCACCATTCTAATCCTTTTACCAATAAAAAAGAAATTGTTAGTGTGACTTAACGATAAAAAAAAAAATCTACATGTTTGATAACCACATTAAATGTTGAGAATTAAACCTTTCGGCACTTAATTTCTAGTTATACGCAACTTAAGTGAATGGTTTGAATTAAAAAATAACTCAATGTGGTAAGCAAATAAACAAGGGCATACTCGCTCCGTTTGTTTCACGGAAAATATTTTTTGGAAAAACATGTTTCTAATTTTTTGGCGTTTGAATCGCTTAGGAAAATGAGTCAGCGAAAAATGTTTTCCTAGTCAACATTAAATGTTTTTCTATCAAAATTTAAATTCAGGAAAATGATTCCTCTTTAAAAAAATCGAAAATCATTTTCCTGAAATATGACTAGGTATTGGCGCTTGGACCACAAACTCCGTTTGGGGACGGGAACCCCAATGCTCATTCCTAGGCCCTTGGCGATGGGGTTGGGTTCGCGAGAACTGAGCCTAGGTCCATCGAGGTCGAGCCTGAGACCTGGTGCTCTAGGCCGGATCCATCTAGGCCGTGCCTAAGACCTTGACCGCCGCGCCCAGGTTCATCAAGGTCGGGCCTAGGGCACGAGTGCTCATGCGCGGGATGCCAGGCCCGGTAATATCGAGGCTTGCCTGGGTCCATCGAGGTTGAGCCCTAGCGCCCACGCTCGAGTCCATCGATGCCGGGCGTGGGACCCCTGCGCCAACACCCCAGTCCATCGATGGACTCAGGCATGGGCACCAAGAGCCCGGGCGCCTGGGACCTGGGCCCGGCCTCTATAGACTAAGGTCGTGGCGCCAGGGAGCCAAGCACGGGGGCCAAGTTCTCGGGCTCAATTTCAATGGATCCAAGACCAGTGCCCGTGCTTGTCCCCGAGAGTCAGGGATCCAGATTTGAGACGCCGATGCCAATGTCGGGTCCTTGGCTACCCATGTGCAACCCACTAGAGCCCGAATAGCATATGTCTATTTAGGAAAATCAAATTTTGGTGGACCACAAACCTTATGTTAGGAAAATGCAGAATATTTGGTTTGAGCTATAACTACTCTGCACTATTCATGATCTGAAGGTCGGATGTTGGTGAGGTCGTTACCGCAACACCACTAAAATGTCTCGTGAAGTTTCTCCACAAAACGTGAGCATATTTTCTCTTATTAGATTTGGCATCCGCTGGCTGATCTATTTTGTCCATGTTGCTGTAGTTCTTGTAATAAGGCTCTAGTTATACGCAACTTAAGTGAATGGTTTGAATTAAAAAAATAACTCAATGTGGTAAGCAAATATACAAGGGCATACTGGCTCCTTTTGATTCGCAAAAAATATTTTTCTCATTTTCTGGTGTTTAGATCACTTAGGAAAATGAATCAGTGGAAAATATTTTCCTAGTCAACGGAAAATGTTTTCCTATCAAAGTTTAAGTTCAAGAAAATGATTTGCTCTTTAAAAAATCAGAAATCATTTTCCTGAATTATGATTAGGTATCGGCGCTTGGACCACAAACTCTGCATTTGGGTACGGGAACCCTAACACCCATTCCCAGGCCCTTGGTAGTAGGATCTGATCCCCGGCACCCGAGCCTGGGTCCATCGAGGCGGGTTCGAGACCTAGGCACTCTGGCCTAGGTCCATCGAGGTCAAGCCCATGATCCTAGCGCTCTGACCTGGGTCCATCTAGCCCATGCCCGCCAGGCCTAGTAATATCGAAGCTGTGCTCGAGTTCTCGGTGCCCTTGCTGGATCCATCGAGATCGGGGTCCAAACCCCATCGCCCTCGCCCAAGCTCGACCTCGATGGACCTAGGCAAGGGCACTAGTACCGAAGTCCCGGGCTTGGCCTCGATTGACCCAGGCTCGAGTGTCAAGGTCACCGTCCCGAGCGTTGGAGTTTAGGCTTGGGTCTTACTAAGGCCCGGGCGCTTGGGACCTGGGCCCGGCCTCCATAGATTGAGGTCGGGGCCTCAAGGTGCCGGGCACAGGCATCGAGTTCATGGGCTCGGTTTCGGTGGATCCAAGACCAGTGCCCGTGCTAGTTCCCGGCAGTCAAGGATCCAGGTTTGAGACCCTGATGCCAATGTCGGGTCCTTGGCTACCCCATGCGCAACCTACTAGGGCCTGAATATCCTATGTCTATTTAGGAAAATCGAACTTTCCTTACCAAACAACGAAAAATATTTTTCACTTCATTTTAAGGTCTCAGCCAAATGCCGAAAAATATTGTCATTTTCCTGAAAAATGACTTTGTGAAAAATATTTTTCAGAAATGTCACATTTTCTGAGAAACCAACGCAGCCCAAAGTTGATTAAGTACTAAAATGATTAATGGAATTCACGCTTGCATAAGTTGCATCATCAAATGCTTCCAATAAGGTTCAATATCCAATCGCTAAATCGAAAAGCTTTTGGCCACCAGGACACACTCAACCCACAATTCTCATCCTGTAGTTGCTTATAAACCTTTGACGTGGATCCTTCGTTCGTCGCCCACCCGCTTCCCGGAATATTTAGTATTTCTCTTTGACACAAAAGCGTTGTCGAGATATAAAGATCAACACGACGTGGGTACTCACCCGGTCCGGCGAGTGCGGCCCTGGCCTGAGGCTAGTGGAGGTTGAGGCTGGGTTAGGGAGGGAAAAAGGAAAAAGGGCAAAAAAAAAAAAAAAGAACAGGGAAAAAGAAAAACATAAAAAACGAAAAAAAAAAAAAGGGGAAAGAATAATAAAAATATTTAAAAAATATTAAAATATTTTTAAAAATTATCCACGTCAGCACCGCGGTGCCACGTAGGACAGCCGATATCCACGTAGCGATTTTCGGCCAATAGAACTGAATTGAAAAATGTGAAATGGTTTAGAACTGAATTGATAAAAGTGCAAAAAGGTAAGAACTTTTTTTGGCAATTTTCTCCAAAAGAGTTTTCGAGACGGAAAGATCAACATGACGAGGGTACTCGAGCCTTAAGCCCCCCTCAAATTGGAGGTCGCCTAAGTCAAATCTGAAGTATTATAACTTAAATCGAACATCTCGTTGTCGGGACGTAACATCTTTACGAAAATGCTCGAACGATTAGTCGTTCTAGTGGGCAGCCCTACTCCATCCCTCGCCTGTCACCTATAAGAAGAAGAGGCGTAAAGGCTAAGAGGTCAAGACCTTGCGTTGGTGCAGCAGCATAGGCAGAGAGAAAGGCACAGCATATGTCCCTTTTAGTGTGGTTGCGCGTCACGTGCATGTGATGCGAGACCAATTAAGTATCTCTCACTCACGGAAACTGAAAGCGAACCCTTGCGCCCTGCCGCCGCCACGACACCATTTCGCCTTACTCCGTCCGCCACACACGCTAATCACTCGTAATTGGCGCAGCGAGATCGACCCTTGCCTGTTGCCGGCCATCAAGGAGGCCGACAACTGCGGTGGGAGAAGGAAAAACAAAATATAAAATATCCAAAAAAAAAAATCGAATAAAAAAATTAAGAAATTATCTACGTCAGCGCCGACGGTACCACGTAGGCCAGTTTATGTCCACGTCAGCAATTACTGGCCAAAATTGGCCGGATAAAATGAATCGACACAAATGCAAAAGGTCTAGGACTAAATTGGCAAAAAAAAAAAAATTACGACTGAATTGGCACAATTACAATAAGTGTAAGATTTTTTTGGTAATTTTCTCCAATGGATTCACATTCATTTCTAATGCAAAAAACGCTAAGATAAGTACCGAAACCGGCAACTATCGCTCTCTTCCTTTTTAATTCATCAGATCATAGAAAGTATCGGTCACATGTGGAACAAAATAGTAATTGCCACCTAAGAAAAACGATAATTGCTTCGAGCTATTCATAAAGTTTTTTACCCCTTTATTTACTATATTTTCAAATTACAATAGCTTGTTGTCTGTGCGCAGTGCAATGTACGCGCATGAATACTCAAATTAGAGTAATTTTGTTTTACGGGGAAAATGATTTAAAAAATATTTTTTTAAAAATAATTGGTTATATCCCTAAAAAGAATTAATCAACGAAAAATGTTTAAATTGGACACCTCAAACATTATGTACATAAATAAACAGAGTCTTAAGAAATTATTTAAAAATTTCAGAAAAATAATGTAGCCGACGAAATTCGATAGCAACAAGTTTTGGCTTTTCTTATTCGTGGCTATGGGAAATTTAGGCCAGAATATCAACCGGGAAAGGATCTGGCGTGTCGGTGCCGACACTCGATCCATGCCGACAGGGTGACCGGGAGCAACAGGTGACAAACCCCCGACACGCCTCCACTTGTTAACGGGCTAGCGGCGAGTTGACCGGAAGAGCTCGGCACGGGACCGTGGAGGAGCCGCGTGGGTTACCGCCCACATTTTTTGACTCTCGCGAGAATGACTTCGTGATTGCAACGGTTTCTCGGACGTTGACTTCACAATTAACACAGGAGGCTGTGGCTTTATACGACGTAGTTTTGCGATTCATCTACTCTGGTTTATAAACATGGGGCCCACTTCTTTTTGTTAACTTTTCTGTGGGACCCAGGGTCGTCTTTTTATTTTTGACTAAGCTTTTTGACTATTTCGGGTGAATCTGCATTGGGACGATTGACGAGGACGACTATATATGAAAACAGAATATTCTTATTGAATAAATTTCTTTTTTCATCGCGACAATAAAACCGCCTTAAATTTTTAAAGTTTTCACTCCTGCTCGTTTAATCAATGCGATTTTTATTATCGAAAATTCAATCAGACAACAATATCATCGTGTGAAACTTCAACTGACCGATGAAAATCAGAATCCGCACAACATTACTTGGTTGTGTGGGCGGTCAAGAAAATAGAGGACCGCATAAGATGAAGGTGTCTAGGAGAAAGTGGGTGAGACCCTGATCGAAGAGAAGATGTGGAAGAATTCTTTCAAGTTAGTTTGGACCTTCAGATATCATATTAATCAGGGAGATTCATTATGAGAAGGAAAGTAAGGGTTAGACTGATGGAGCTGTGGAGTCTGACGGATAATAATACAGTCGCTAAGGGTACATATGCAGTTCCTATCAAAACTTTGTATGCCCTAAACTAATGTTGTATGTTGGAGCAATCTCTCTTATAATCATAACTCAAAACTCTAATACCGATACCAATAATGAATAGATTACCTAATGTGGTTTTCCTTGTCTAATTTTGAAAGGGTTTCCATGTAAAAGTTCACGTGCTTTCTTCTCTGATTTTTTCTTTTCTTTTTTGTTTCGAGTTCTCAACAATTTGTATCAGAGCTTAGTTTGGTGAACTAGTGGAAGCGGCAAGGATGGAAGAAGGGAATGTGAAGATCGATCGGATTGACGGACTTCTTTGGTTTTTGGAAGATGCATATCAATGATTTGTTGTATCAGAAGGAGATGCATTAGCCTCCGTCATAAGAGATATCAGATTCAATCAAGAAAGATGACTGGGAAGTGTTAGATCAGCATCCCCTCGGTGTGATTCGTCTCACGTTGGCTCAAAATGTTGCCTTCAACATCGCCAATGAAAAGACAATAGGGAATTTCATGAGAGCTTTATCCAGCATATACGAGAAGCCCCGTTGCATCAGACGGGGTATCGGGCTTCTATTGTGTGCTCTCAACAAATAATATCAGAGCCGGTGGTCGATTGGTCGCTTACTCCGAATGTGTGTTGATTTTTTGTGAATATCTAAAGAAAAGAATCCCATGATCAACGCGATTTTCGAGCAGGCTTCATGATTCGGTCCGGATAAAGTGATCGGGGATAAAGGCGAACGTTGTGATGTAGCAGCGCGGTCCTGATGGCACACTAATTTAACTCGAAAAGCAAATCTGGGAAAAAAATAAGTAGTAAAGATAAGAGGACGTAGTATATACCAAGAACATCTATGATCTAGCTGCTTGTTGCTGCTTCAACAAGAGATGACAAAAATCAACACATTGTACTTACCATGAAACTTCTAGTCCCTCATGAACTGTGGATTCTTTTAATCATCGTGATGATCCCATCCGGCCACAAACAAATTCCTTAATTTTACAAAATTATTGAAAAATGTTTACTATGAAGGGTGCAAAATCATGTGGTTCTAGACAAAGTCGCTAGCGAGACTAGTTGGATGTCAGTGTCCTCATGTTTTTTTTTTTTTTTTCAGTGTCCTTATGCTCAACTTGTGTCATTATCAATCAATTAATTTATAAGCTCTTCTAATCATTCATTATCTGCTTAGGTTACCCCCCAAAAAAAAAAAACAGAATTTAAAATTATAAATTTTAATGGCGACGAGTCACACAATGCATTTTCTAAAGCTTAATTTTGATTTAGGGCTCCATTTGTTGCCCGAGAAGTTGATGATTTAGAAAATGTTTTTCTAAAGCTAATCGCCTATATAATTTGAACTAATTAGTCAAAAAATTTATTTTAATTATCAATAACAATTCATGTCTAAATTTTTTCGTAAATGATGATAATATTTTTCTTATTTTCATTTTGATAAAACGATAATTTTTTTGAAAAATATTTTTCCAAATTAGTTATTTTTTATTAAACAAACATAACTTAGATTAATTTTTTTTTCCTCTGTGCCACGACATGCTGTCATGTGACATGTGCGGGGCTGGGTGGCACACAAGAATAAGTATCGACATGTGAGGTGCCACGTTGGCAATTGAGCATTGTTTCCTACAATAATGTCCTATGCTGACGTGGAATATTCTATGCATTTCCCGTGTGTGACGCTGACCACCGGTACATACGCCGGGGATTGGGACGTGAGGGGTAATGTACTAATGTTGTACAGATGTGCGAGATATTATTTGATATTTGAATTTAAGAGCTTTGATTAAGTTTATTTTAATTTTGCGGGGTTGGTCCTCAAAATTGAAAGATCTTTGAATGTGGCCACGTGCCACGTGGGGGTGCCCTTAATAAGTCCACACCGACGTGGGGACAACGTCGAGGAGCATTTATTTAATTTGCTAGAGAGCCCTTGCAATTTTCCATTATTGCCCATGGAGCCCATCGTTTTGGGAACTCCTTTTTAAGGTTATTTTTGGGGATTTTTGTCGGTGAAATTTTATGAATTTTTTTTTTTTGACGTTGATAAGATGTGGTGGAGACATGCCTAAATGTGGAGTGGCAACCCACGCCGGTTATGATGGAGAAAAATGGGAGACGAACTCCAATTGAAAATTATCCTATTCCATTTTTATAATGATTCTCATGAAAATTTACTTTTAAGGGTTAATACCACCAAAATTGTAAATCGATACGACTTGTATTCGCCCCAAAATTCATTACTGTAATAAATAAGTATTATTTATGATAAACGGAGGGTAAAAATCTCAAATTGGTACACCTGTCGAATGCTATACGTCATCTAACTCAGCAATTTGACGGGAACTTAACGAAAATTAACGAATGGTAAATTTGTCACAAATATACCAGTTCGAGATTTTTAGTGATCAAGGGATAAATTTATCACATGCGCACTAAATTTGGGGGGTTTCTTCGTGGTATTAACATCTAAATAAATTGACGCATGTTACCAAATTCCAATGGTTTTCGCGCAACATAATTCTGATTGTCCCCTATGGTCTGCCCTTTTATTAAAAACAATTAGTTCAAGGGAATTTGTAATTGTAATTTGTAACAAAAAGGAAGATTTTCCCCTTTTCTCCGAATTATGTGTAAACAACATTCCCGAAAACATTTGTGTCTGCTGTTTAGTTTTCAATATCTTCTTCTCTGATTTTTTTGTCTTTACCCTCTTTTTTTTATTCAAATTTTAAAAGGATTTGTCCTTTTATGAAATGGGCCTTGATGTAGCTTTAGACCCCAACTTCTCTGAAAGACATTGGGCCTTCTTTCATTGGGCTGAACATGGCAAAAACTTGTATAATGGGTGAGTAAAGTTAGATTGGGCACTGTCCTTAAAACATGCTTCTTCATATTTAGTTTTTCTCAAAGGGATCCCAAAGTTTATATTGCTTATAAATGTATCCAACCAAGTTAATCTACCTACACTAAAAGAAAATTTCAGGACATTATACTTCAGCTAATTGCAATAACGAGGTCATTTTCATTGGATGTCCCATCACACTTCTGATTTAGGACATTACTTGTAGGTAAGCCATCAAGATTTGTGAGCTGTCTTAAGCTAAGATCCCACCCTTTTTTTTTTTGGCAAAGATTTGATGGTGGATAAATGATATTGAGAGAAGGTTTCGCATCGCTTAAATATGGAGTTATAGTCGCTCTTATGTGCACGTATTAGGGTTGGAAAACGGGCCGACCCGGTGGAATTTCTTGACCCAACATCCACTCTTCAAATAGCCCAAAAAGAAAAGCCCAACAACCATAAATTAAGTAGTCGTTGGACTACTGTTCATGGTCCCAAAGGGCCTTCCGTGGGGCTTGATGGACCCTTTTGGTCCGAAGAATTGCAAAAATCGAAAGGAAAGTTTAAAAAAAAAAAAAAAGGGGCCGACACGGATGGGTTGGGCTGGCCCTTCACGGCCCACGTGAGGCCCATGCCAGGCACGACCCGTTTGTGATCCTTATATGAAACTATCTACCACGTGTGGGGTCGTATTTGAATTGATTTTAGGGGAAATTACACGAAACTCCCATTATTTATGGCGGTAATGCACGTTTACCACCATAAATTTCAACTGCCACACGTTACGACCATAAACTTTCATTTTGTTGTCGTTGAACCTTCGTTATATTTTCGTTAACATGTGCAATGCACATGACTTTGATGGAGTAAAATCGGATCATCATGCTTTTCTTAGGAAATATTTCTTTTACTTGCATTTCTATAAACCTGAAAAAAATTATTAGAGGTACAAAAAATACATTAACTAGAATGTCAATATATTCTTTATGTTAAAATTAAAACCTGTTTAAAATTGATGAATTTATTACTAGAACTAATAAAAAGAAACACAACTAATTAAAAAGGAACAAAAGGTCTCAATAACAAAAAAATTCGAATTACAGAAATTGGATTACTCATTATGAAATTTTAAATGGTTAACTAACTCTAAGAAATGGTTTGACCAAAAAAAAAAAAAAGGCTCTAAGAAATGATTGATTAGTGAAATTTCTTGAAAGTATAACATTAGATTTCAGTTAACCGTTTCCCTTAACGAGTTAAGGACATAATTCCTTTAATAATTTTTTTAAAATATTTTTGTTAATCAGTCAGTCTTTTACATTAATTAACCCCTAAAATTTTAAAAATATATAATGAGTAATCAACTTTTGTGATTTGACATTTTCGTTACTAATACCTTTTTCTCTTTTTATTTATTTGGTGTTTTTTTTTTTTTTCATGGAGTACCCTTATTTACTTCTATTAAAGTGGCAATGTTTATCAAATTTTAACGAATTCTTATTGTTTGATATTCAATTTATGTTAGATACAATTAGGATAATTCTCCACGGTGAGGCGATGCGTGGCTATTCGTGGTGAAACTTTGAAGATTAATTAGTGTAGTTGGCGTCGAAACACGACCAAACTCGTTAAGTATTTCCTCATATGAGACTTGTGCACATGGAATGAACACTGTTGAGTTGCGTAGCACCCCGTTGCACTAGAGTTACCTCGGGAAAGAGGCTCTAATACCAAGTTGAGAATAATAATGCGAAAGAAGAAATGAGAATTTTTTTTTGTAATTCGATATATCATAATGACATTACACCAGCCTATCCTATTTATAGGCTTTATGATATCACTATCCAAGGTAGTATCAATCAAGATACACAATCAAAAAATATATGCGCAATCTTGAGAGATATGGAAAATCAATATGAATATGCTAATCATCTCAAATATAAGAAAATATCCTAGAGACTATCCTAATTATATCTAATAATTTCGATATTTGCTTCTTCGTTTTTGGTATATTTGTTATGTTATTAGTACTATTTCTCCCACTTTCAACAATTTCTTTTTCATTTTTCTGCATCAATTAATCGAAAAAGAGACTTCCTTTAAAATAATAGGTGAAAAAACTTTTACCCCTTAAAAGTGTTGTACATACGAACGGAAAAGATAACCAAGGTTTCACGGTTGTAACAAAATGAAAGTTCGGAGGAATTGTGTAATGGTTGAAAGTTCGGGGACAAACATATACTATCCCGAAAGTTTAGAAGAGTCTTTTTTTGCAATTTTCCCTTGATTTTAGAAATCCATGGTTGTTTAAATAAGGAGAACTCTATCATGGAAATTAGGACATTTGAGCTAAGTTTCGAATGTATACCTATATTTGAGTAAAAAAGAAGGGAAAAAAAAAAACGTGAGCGACTTTTTCTACAGTGTTTATAATCTTTTTCAAGTAGCCTTGAACGAGTGCCCCTATGCTTCCTATCCTTGAAGAAGTGATCGTAATCCTAATATGCACCACCGTTAGTTTGAATTTGAACGAAGTAAAGGAAAAAAAAAACTAAATCTAAGATAGAACAAACATAAGGAAGATACATAGGTTACTATCTACACGATGGAATTATATTTGTTCAATACACTGTTATCGATATGAATAGTTAGAAAAGAATAAAATAAACAAAAGTATGAACAAAGCAAAAGGGGGAAAGAAGGTAGTAAAAAACTAATACAAAGTACGAATCACCTTCATCCTCTCTCTTTTTTATGTCATTAATTGATTTTCCTTTAATTAAGACTAATTATGTAAAATCCCTTGCCTTTTTTTTAGAATATCATAAACAGTTCTTTTTCAAGAAAATATAGGATATCAAGAACATTTAAATAGGTTTGATTATATCGGATCATAAAAACCCACTTTCCGAATATCTATTCCTTTTTTTGGGGAGGGGGGGGGGATCGAACATCAATTACAATGATTCGATGAACCGCTCATTAGGATAGACTAGGTAAACAGGAACCCTCCTAAAAATGTATACTAAATTTTCTCCTTGTATGGCTTGAGAAATTAGAAGATATGTCTACGTGTCTAATTCTAATATTAAATACATCTATAAAAGCATTAAATCAAATAGATTAGATTATGATTATTTAATACTTATTTACTAGGGTAATACCACGAAAAATCACAACTGGTACGTTTTGGACAAATTTACCCCAGACTAATTTTTCGACCATTAAAAACCTCAAATTGATACATCTATGACAAATTTACCCTCCATTAGTTTCTGTTAAATTGGGTCAATATCAGGAAAAACGCCAAACTTGGACACCTGTGATAAACAGAGGGTAAAAACCTCAAATTGGTATACTAGTCAACTGCCATGTACCATCCAACTCAGCAATTTGATGGCAGAACTTAACGAAAATTGGCGGAGGGTAAATTTGTCACATGTGTACCAATTTTGGGTTTTTGGAGATAAAAAGTTAGTTTGCGTTAAATTTATCACAGATGTACCGATTTGGAGTTTGTCGTGGTATTAATGCAAAGTATTTTATCTATGCCTTGAGCTATTGGTTTGAGACATTATTTCGGTGATTTTTAGTCGTTTCAAAATGGAAGCAACATGCCCCTTTTTATGATTTATTTTTATCAAAGAATTATAAATGGTTGATTCCCGCACGACCCACTTTTGATCCAAAGAGTTTCACTTCACTAATTCCAGCAATTTCTTTTTCTTTTTCTTTTTTGAATTTGAAAATTGCTCGAATTGGATCCTTTCCATTTAGAAATCGAAAATAGACTACACTTACAAAGGTAATCCAACTTATTAATTGGCACTAACCCCAGATCTTTGCCCTGAGAAATAAATCAATGCTTTCTACTCGAGCTACATCACATATTGTTTACACTACAACCTATGAAAAATGAGGGTTCTAGTAGAACAGAACAAAGTTTGTTGAGCAAAGAGCACATTTCGAATAAGTGACTAAAATGTTATTTTGACCCAAAAAAAAAAAAAACAAAGAGCACCTTCATTCCTATCCAATAAATAGGATGGGCGTAAGAATCCGGAATTGATCTTGTCCTTATTGCTTTCATTCAAATAAAAATGGTTGCGCTTTTTCTACTCCCTTTTTGGCTAATACACTCCTTGAAATAGTGTTTTGACTATAATATCCTTTTGGGTCCCACCTTTTAGGACTTCATATCCATTGACAACTATTAAATTCAAACGGGCCCCTATTTTGTGTTAACTTTATTTATTTATTTTGTTTTTCTTCCCTATCTCTCTCTTCTCTCTCTTTGCCTGTTGTCGTCTTCTTCCTCGTTGCCTTCTACATCCACGTCCTCCACCGCGCCTTCGACCCCGAAGGCTGCATTGGCTCGCCGTTCACTCGCTTCTCCGCGTTCGCCGCCCCTCGTGGTCTCGACCTGCTACCCATTGGAGTGGCTGAGTTCGAGCCGAGCTCAGTCTACTTGGTGAAGATGGTTCAAAACCTCATCGAGGAGAGCAACGAGAAGCAATTGGTGACAAAGTGTAGCCGCAACCACTGTAATTGTGTCAACGGCAACAACAACATCAGCTTCAAGGACGAAGTAGACATATTCAAAGGCTTCGTCAAGTCAGTGACAGAAAGATTGTTAGGCACCTTCGGATGCTCTTAAGGTGAAAATGTCACGTCTCTCAGGTAACGATTCCTCCATCTGCTAATTCATATGGGTAAAATCTCCTCTTTCCCTATCAGTACTCTCTCTTAAGTTCCTCAAATTCACCATCATCGGTTGGATCTTCGTCCTCAAAATCGCTTAGGCACACAGTGGGATTGAGCGATGCCTCGTCAATTGTGTGCCCCTTTGCGACAGAGTAGAGATAGTTGGGAAGGTGTTGATAACAACGGGTCGAGGCTACGAGGGGTAGCGATGCAGTGAAGTGAGCGAACGGCGTGGCCAATGGAGCATTCGGGTCGGACGCGTGGGTGAAGAAGGTGGCCAGGAAGAAGACGACGGACACGCAAAGAGAGAGAAGAGAGAGATAGGAAAGAAAAAGTAAAAAGTAAAAAAGTAAATATAAAATGGGGCCCATAAGGGATATTATAGTCAAGGCACTATTTCGAGGAGTGTGTTAGTTAAAAAAAAAAAAAAGGAATGCAAAAAGCGACACCCATTAAAAAAAGGACAAGGGTTAAATTTGAATTATTTCGGAGACTTCTCTAGAAACCAACGTAACCACCGAACGAATGACTTATCATGATTCCATAATTGGTTCGAATTTTGCTTAACCTTCTATCCAAAGTTTCCCTTCTCGTTGCAGCAAGAAAGCGACCGCTCGGAAAATCGCATCCGATCCGAGAATGGGGGGTTGCGTAATTTCCAGACGTAGTAGAATGGACCAATTCCAAGTACGAGATTCATTCCCAGTTCACTGCAGATAAAATTTGTTGAAAACGAACGTTCACGTGTCAAAAAAAAAAAAAAAGGTGGCAAATCTTTTGGCCTTTTTTCTCTCGACTTTCCCATTTGACGCGGGACAATCATTGCTGTCTTCCCCCCCGCAAGAACAGAGCTCAAAGAGACTTGCACAGTCAAAAGTGGAAATTATCTTCGCTCACCGCCCTTCCACCTTTCTTTTTTGTAAAGAAATAATTGCTTTTTGGGTCCTCAAGATCACTGTCCTTTTTGGGTTTGTGTCACCGTGTCGAGTGGAAAAAGGGTCATGGTGATTGAGAACTGAGGAACTGCGTGGGCGCCAACTGAAGTTGCCGATGGCGTGCATGAAGCTGGGATCGAAGTCTGAAGTGTTTCACCTTGACGGCAATACCTGGTTCTGTCTCCATTCTCCATCTTCGTCTTCCCTTTTCGGTGCACCCGCCATTTTTTTCAGTGTTGGCTTTGCTTGGGAAACTGTTCGTGTTAAAATTTTCGTGATATGGGCATGTGAATGGTAATGCGATGGAATCCCACTCGAGGATCTTGGAAAAACGAAGTTCGGGATTCTGATCTCTTGGTTAATGAGTATTTCAGGGAGAACATCTGAATGTGGATGATGGTGGTACGGAATTAGTTTCCGTGCACGGTGAGGATGAGCCGCGGTTAGATTACAACCGTTCGCCTCGAGAAAGTTTAGATGTGATATGATTTGTCAGTTTAGCTGAAGTAGCAACATGTTCTGTTCTTGGATGTGATCATTCACCCACATTATGCTTAATCTGGATTACATTGGTTTCGCTTGATCATGTTAGCTATCCGGATCGGCGTTCTTCTGTCTGGAAAATCCAATGCAGTCACTTAGGGATGGTGCGATTTGTTCCCGTTGTCGTTTTAAATGCAACTGGGTGTCGCGTTTCTGAGAACAGTATTCATAAATTTGTGATTGAAAGAGAAGGGCGTGATGGCTAGCAGTATCTTATTGCAGAAGAAATGGTCGGGGTTCAAACTGGTCTATAGTAAAACCAATTGAATTATCATCTTTTGACTCTAGGTCAGGCTCGATGCACAGTGTGCTGTTTCTTGGATAATTATACTCGCCAAACGGTTGAAATGTTCAAAAGACGGAATCATCCACATTTTAGTGGTTACGCAAAGCAGCATACTAGATAGAATGTGTATCCAGTGAATAGGTGGTCCTCACAATTATGTGATATCGAATAGATGCTGTACTAACTGATTTAGAAGCTTCTAATGCCAATGAGAAGGTAAATCGCAATTTGATTTGCAGACAAAAGAATTGACTGATCCATTTTTGTGGTATTTTCCAGGGTCAGCTCAACTGGGCTTCCAAGTGATGTCACCATTGAAGTTGGAGATGTGTCTTACCATCTACACATGGTGTGGCCTGGTTCTTATTCCTTATACTTGAGGTTTAATACCTTGATAATGCAAATGACAACAAGAAAAAGACCGGCTGAAACAGCTTTTATTAAGCCACTCGAAATGCTAGTGCGATACCAAACTGATTGCATTACTTTTATGCTCTATTGAATGATCATGTTCATTCAACATACAACTCTTTCTGGATGCATTCTATTACAGTAAGAACGTCGTGTCAGCCAAACTGATATCAACTATCATCATACATCATCACATGTTTTTGTGTTCTGTTTTACAATTTTGGGTCTTCTGCACATTGTGAAAGTTTTTCGTTGGTGGGCATGATGGGGTTGCACTTTAGATATTGAAGATACCATACTTTTCAAATTAACTGTGGTTACTGGATAAGTCTGAAGAAAACCGACAGAAGTTAATGTTTATCATGAACATGAGAGTCTGCTAGAACCACTTTTGTGTTGGGTCTAAAGCATAGCTCAAAATGGTTTCACTTTAAGGTAATACTATCATCAGACAAAGATTTAGTCTTAGACTGTGTTGAGAATAGAGTAAGTTACAAGTTGTGTGGCAACTGAAGGCGACCATTCTCCTTAGCATTTATGTTGGAAATAAACTGATCCAATAAACATAGTTGCTTTGAGAAAATTTGGAAAAACTCTAGAGAATGGGTAAGTTCAGAGGCTAAATGCACTGGCAGGTAACTGTCTAATTATGCTGCCCCATCTTTTGTAGTCAATCTCTTCCTATACTTTCAGTGGTTTGTTTTGCTGTTCTTTCACATTATTATGACAAAAGAACATTTTCACTACCTGTAATTATGCTTGAAATTGGGTCTCCATTTTGCAGTTTTGCTGTACCCTTTTCGGGTTGAGAACTCTCTTACTTCTGTTCGCACAATTGGTTTCTAATTCTTATGTTTCTGGCATGCAAATCAGTTTCCATTGCTATCCAGAAGTGGGGTACTAGAAAGCCTCATAGGAGAAGCTTCAGGTAAGGATGAGCAAAACTGCACATTGCAACTTCATGACGTTCCCGGCGGCGCCAATGCTTTTCTTCTCGTTGCCAAGTTCTGCTATGGTGTCAAAATCGAGCTCACTGCCGCAAATGTAGTGAGCCTCCGATGTGCAGCCGAATATCTCCAAATGAATGAAAACTATGGAGAGGAAAATCTCATCGTGCAGACAGAAAAGTTCCTGAATGAGATCTTCGGCAACTGGACCGACTCAATCAAGGCTCTTGAGACCTGTGAAGAGGTTCTACCGCGCGCCGAAGAGGTTCATATCGTATCAAGATGCATCACTTCCTTGGCGATGAAAGCTTGTGCGGACCTTAGCCTGTTTAGTTGGCCCGTATCGGGAGACAACGATGTGAAGAGTCCGGTAGGTACCATATTTTGGAACGGAATCCGCACAGCTTCCAAATCGTGCACCTTAAATGAGGACTGGTGGTACGAGGATGTCTCTTACCTGAGATTTCCATTATATAAACGGTTAATCACTGCCGTTGGATCAAGAGGCATGAAGCCTGAGAAAATTGCTGGGTCGATCATGCATTATACAAGGAGGCATCTCCCATTGATGGGCAGGCATTCGAGCTTCAACAGCAGCGAGTTCCCTGCATCGGGGTCGAGCATTTCTTCCTTATCTGATAATGAGCAACGGAATCTTCTTGAAGAGATAGTGGAGTTACTCCCAGATCAGAAGGGTGTGACTCCCACCACATTCTTGCTCAGGCTTCTTCGAACATCCATGATCTTACAGGCCAGTCCAATGTGTAAAGAGAAACTAGAGAAGTGCATCGGGTCGCAGTTGGATGAAGCGGTGCTCGAGGACCTCCTTATTCCCAATGTGAGCCATTCGATGGAGACTCTTTACGATATCGAGTGCATTCAACGGATTCTTGATCATTTCATGGTGGTAGACAGTGATGCATCCGATCCCATCTCGAGCTGTGTACCAGACGAGGGGCAATTGATGGGAGGCCCTCACTCTCTGACTCCGATGACAATGGTGGCCAACTTGGTGGATGGGTATCTTGCCGAGGTGGCAACAGATGTTAACTTGAAGTTGCCGAAATTCGAGGAACTTGCTGCAGTTATCCCTGATTATGCCAGGCCACTGGATGACGGTATTTACCGCGCAATTGACATATATCTCAAGGTAAATATGAATGCGTACTTTGTTCTACTTGCCGGAATCGCCATGTTGGGTCAGCAACTTGTACAGTCAGATGGCAAAAGCCGTTGATCAACTTAAAATTTTCTGTCCTCTATGTGTCTTGTGAGTGCATTCTTAGCCGTTAAGCTTCTATGTCAGGAGTCAATCTTCTTGTCCAATTATTTGTCCCAGTCGTTTCTTTTCATAGAAATACTAATGTGCTTCTTACTGTTAGGCCCATCCATGGCTCACAGATTCTGAGCGGGAACAGATATGCAGGCTCATGAATTGCCAGAAGCTCTCCATGGATGCCTGCACTCATGCTGCTCAGAACGAAAGGCTTCCTCTCCGAGTAATTGTCCAAGTCCTGTTCTTCGAGCAACTTCGCCTCCGCACATCTATTTCCGGATGGTTCTTCGTGTCCGACAATCTCGAGAGCTCGCAAAACCTGAGCACGAATGTCGCACTAGCCCGAACAAATGGGCCAGGTCAAGGAAGCAATGTACAGAACCAAATTGTAGCGTTCGACGACATGAAGGAGCGCGTGTTTGAGCTCGAGAAAGAGTGCTTGAGCATGAAAGAAGAGCTTCAAAAGGTGCTGAGGAATAAAAGGGGTTGGAACATTTTCTTCAAGAAACTTGGTTTCAGATTCAGGCCGAAGACTAGCGAACCGAAAGTCGCCAAACCACCACACGATGCAGGGGACTCGGCGCCACCAAAAGATCCACTGGAGAACGGAAGGACGAACAACAATAATGGTGAATTAGGCGATTCGAGATGAATTACTGAAGAGATGTCCAGTGTCTAAATAATGGTTATCTCTTAAGCTTTTGACATTAGCTAGTAATGACTTGTGGATTCTGGTGTACTTTTCTTCTTCAGGCAGAGTATAGACGTCTCTTCTCTAATTTGATGCATGATCCTCCTATGTCTGCACTGTGAAAGGAAAAATCAGATTCTTTAAGGCCAGCTAAAGTTATTGATGATTGATCTGCTCTAATCCAACCATCAGGACTAATGTTATTTCAAAATCATATCAAATTGGATTACATCATTATTAGAAAAAGGACGCTACAATTGTCATAACTTTCATAATATGCTCACTTTTTATGTTAAAATTGTCCACCAGATCACTTAAGTGTCATATCGGAGAAAAAACAACCGCTTAAGCCGCAAATTCTGGCCAAAAATTTTATGTGGCATTTGTGATTAAATGTTTATTTCAATGTGGCTTTTTTTAACTGATTATACATAATTACGTGGCTTTTTGATGAAAAAGAAAAGTCAACTTGGAAATTCCGGCCCCTCTCTCCTCTTTTTAACCAAACGACGCAGTTTCAATTGACCCAGCGGCCAGCCATCTTCCTTACTCGCCACCATCTTTGTCTCCTCCAGTTTCCCCCGCATCACAGTAGTAACACCCTTTCTCACCACTCAGCCCTCTTTCAGTTCCGACGCTACCTCCGGTGGGCCTAAGAACTCACTCTTCTCGTTCAAGTCTTAGTTCGTTCCTTCCTAGAGCCCCCCAAACATTTACCTGGTGTTCCAACAGCGGTTCCAGAAGCTCCGGCGGCAGTTCCGGCTAGAGTCAGTGCCGAAGAAGAGGAATCAAGAGGCCCTTGTTTTTGAAGCTTTTGTTTGCGCTCTTCAAGAGTTCGTCATTCTCGTTCGAGCCTTCACTCATCCAATATTGAAATACGAAATGGAGCCGCTCGTCATGCCCCTACTCTATACATTGCAAGATTCACCTCTAATTTTTGGCCCAAATTGGCTAGTTTTGAATTATGGTTGAAGAAGAGGGGATTTGGTCGATTTGGCCGAATTAGAGTTTTAAATTGGGGCAAACCATGCTAAAAGACAGCCGTTTGGGGGCACAGATGCTAAGGGCGCGAATGATAACTATTCTATTCCTTGCAATAATTTCTAAATGTAAATATATTTTTCTATTTCTATTCATGAAGGAGTTTCTGAGCAGAGAAACGTGTTTGATAACGACACAAAATTTATGTTCCCGAAACAGAAATTGTTTGATAACTATATAAAATTTCTACGGTTGTCTGGCCGCTGGGCCTCAGACAGCGATCGGAGGACGGTGACAAGGACACAAGAGAGAGGTAGACATCACACGCGAAAGAGGGAGTGAGCGATGAGAAGAATTCTTATTTCTATTTCTGTTGAAGAAATAGAACATAGCAAACTTCTACTTCTCATTTCCAATCCAAACCTATTTCTAGACCAAAAATTTGTCCCGAAAATAAATAAAAAAATGAAATTGCTCTACCAAGCGGATTTCTATTCCAAACTTGTTCGGAAGAGAAACAGAATGATTATCATGCGCATCCTAAGTCAGGTCGCCGGCGAGACATTGTTACACCTGAATTTTTGTCGACAATTTAAATGTTCGTTCTTATAAACACATAAAAATACCAAAAACAATAAGAAATTTACAAAAGAATCAAAATAAAATAAAAAAACCAATAAGAGGAAATGGAAAGCCCATTAGGCCATGAATTAAGCCCAAAACCAAATCTATTAAAGGAGCACAATTCGGAGGAAGCGGATCACCCAACATTGGAATTTCTGTGATATGGGTAATATTACTCAAATCAGGCCCTCCATTTTCATTTGGACGCCTGATTTGAGAGAGGATTGGGATTAAAAAATTTTCAAACCCTAAAAAAATTCCCGCTCAATTTTTCCCTCCCCTCAACAAATGACGTGGCTCATTCTTGGACGTCCAAATGAAAATGGACAGCCTGATTTGAATAATGTTATCCATGTTACAGAAACCTCAATGTTAGGTGATCCGGATCCCAAATCGGAAGCCCAGTTACTCATGAACTTAGCCTTTAAAAGGTTTTTTCCAATCCATGCATGGTTGACCCAAGTCTGTTAGGGAGCCCAACAACCCATGACCCACCTCATGTTGCGAAGAAAAGAAGAAGCGGCGAAGACGTCCGTGAGCGAGAGTCCAGCTCCGTGCTTCCCCGCCGGTGACAGAGTCAAAACAAAACGAAGAAAGCTTATAGAAATCCAATCAGTTTGGAGGATCTTCCTTTGTTTGTTGCACTCACTGAAAACACTTCGTCGCTGATTCAGGGTTTATTGACGGTTGGCGTCTGTTCTTTGCCGATCGGAGATCTCCGGTCATTGTTTAGCTCCGCGATTCATTCACCACATTGACGACGACTCTAACATCGCCATCTCCGTCACCGTCCGATTCTGTCACCTTCGCTGATCGCATCTCCGTGGCCATCAGAACCAGGTAAATCTCTTCGTTTTGTTTTCCGCTGCCTCGATGAAGTTAGTAGTGCCGAGTTTAATTGAGAAATTCGCAGCTTAATCAGATGAAATCGAGACTGCTTTGTGAGGATTTACAAGTAGATCTACTTTGTTAGGTTAGAAAATTGCACTGAGTTTGAGTCTGGAACTTGTATTCAACACCGCATATCACCTGTTCGATGAAATGCTTGAATGAAGTGCTAAAGCTGAATACGTGTACTCGACATTTAGAGCTAGGTTGATACGCTTGTTTCATTGATTGTTGAACCGCAACTAAACTCGCGTTTTTTCATTAACTTTTTGGCATGTTTCCTGTGATTCCCAGTGCCGGTTGCGGACGAGGACCAAACCGACGCTGTGCCTTCTTCTCTTTTTTCCGATGATTGGCTACAGTTAAAGTCCGTTCTCGTCAGTTTTCTTTCCTTGCTCTATCTGTGTATGATTGTGTAGAGTTAGAATTCTGAATTTGGCCGAGGTTTAGGTGATTGGAAAATGAAATTTTGTCACCGGCGGCTGTCCGATAGCGGCTGACGATGGAGAAGGTAGGTTGACGGCGGTGGCCGGGGGGAAAGGTTGCTCGGCGAGGTCACGTTGAAGTCTCGGGGGAAGAAGAGTCAGGGAGAGAAAATGAAAGAAAATAAAATAAGAAATAAAACAATAGGAAGTAAAAAAAACAGAAAAAGAGAAATGGGAAATAGAAAAAAAAAAGAGAGAGAGAAATAAAATGGGTTGAAAATTGGGTCGGATCGGGTCAGGGGATTAGGCCGGGCCAGGTCTAATTAATGAGTAGGGCTGAGGAGTTTAAAGGGATGAGTGAGGTTAGGGCCTGAGTAGCCCATTTTCGGATCGGGCCTTAAGCCCAGATTGGGCTAGATTAACTTGGGACTCTTAAGCTGCGTTTGGTCGTCCGGATTTGGATTGGGATTGGATAGGGTAAGGTGGGATTAGAAATCCTCCAAATATCTTTCAGATTTCAGAAAATCCCATCACATGTTTGGTGCAATCCAAGATAGGATAAAAATTATTCAAAAATATTTTGAAAATCTCACTTACCCAACACAATCTCCTGCGATCCGTTCTTTTCAACTCTCTTTAGTTCGTCTCTTTCACTGCCAGTTTCGCTAGATCAACTACTATCTCCAACTCCAAACCATAGTCACTATATCAGAGGCGATTCAAACAACGATGAAGACGAGCCTCGCGTTGCGGAGCGACCGGAGGAGGTAGCGGCTGCGATGATCTGGTAGACGAGGTATCGATGTAAGGGCGGTTAACGCCACGCGCAAAGCTCAGTTGCCATTTGATGTTGAAGCCGACGACCTAGGGTAGCAAGGGGTGGAGAGGAGGTGGATGGAGATCCATTGGTGGACAACACTGACAACGAGTAATGAGGGCGGACATGCCTTTAGATGACGACGCAAAGGACGAGATTCGAGTTTTTTGATGGTGATGGCCATGTAATGTATAACTTCTCCTTCGCACCCTCAGTCGTCAGAGTACGATTGGCTGGACGGCGGTGGCAATCGGCAGTGGTCGGAGCCGATGACGATTGCACGGTGGTTGAAAGAAATGATAATTGGCTGTCGCGGAAGTGCGCGGTGGCTGGCGAAACTGGATCAGGCACTCCATCGTTGGAAGAAAATTATGTTATTTAAAAATAAAGTTATCCAATCCGGGTTTATCCCACCCCCTAGTCCAAATTTCTTAAATGACATTTTATCCAGGTATATCTGAGTTTATCTAGTCCTTGCCAAACACCGGATAGGATATTGTGTTATCCTCTTCAAACTCAAATTCGGATTGCCAAATGCAGCCTTAGAGTCCGAGTTGAATTCTAGCGGAGTGGGTCGGGTCTTCTGGCCCGACTCGGATCATTTTTGAAACTAAAAGAAAATAAATACATAATTCCAAAAAATTCCAAAAAATTCCAAAAAATTGAAAAATTAGAATAGCAGTTTAAAAATTCTAGAAATTAGATTTTGATTAGTTTGCTAGATTTTTAGAGTTAACTCTAGTTTAGGATTAGTATTAGATTTTCCTAGTTTAGAATTCATGTAGTTTATAAATTTTAATGAACATTTTAGGCTTAGCATAAAAATGTGAAAATCTTTAGACAAAAATTGGACTCAAAATTGAATAATTTTTTAGAGCTTTACAATAGGATTTTGGTTGTTCTTGGAGACAAATGCTAGGTCTTTATTTGCGCATTTTTTTATTTCAGTTATATTTGATTGCGCACTTTTGACACATTGATTGATCTTTTCCTTTTTAGCATGGTTAGAAACATTCGCATGGCACATTGGCGGATGAGAACTTTAGGACTCATAATTGGTAAAAAGATTGCCTGGACATTTTAGGAAATAAATGATCAAGCTTAGATACATTGTCAGATAGTTAGTGTAATTAAGTCCCCGAATCCATTTAATCTCTGGTTCGTAAAAATAAAATATTATTTCCTACTTTATTTGAATGTCTAATCGACCCACTAAAAATCGATTAGTAACGACTCATAATTAAATCAACTTTTGCATGTTAATTGATCCGAAAGTTGTGAATTGGTATGAGTTTGGAAGAGCCCCAGCTAGGTCTTTTGGCTTAGCAATCCATTAGCCCTTTTTGGGTGGTTCACGCTCGGGAAGGTCGCGACAGCCATCTCAATCCAAATAAATTATAAAATATTGCCTTGTTGGATTTCCATTGTCCCAAATCGAAGTTGGCAATTAAGTGATTCGGAAAAAAAAAAAAATTGGCATCAAAGTGAATGTCTATGAGAGTTATGAGACTTATAGTGTCATTTTCCCATCATTATCTATATTTTTTGGCTAATTTTCTTTCTCTATCAAGTTGAGATCTCTGAAACTTTTGGGATTTTATTAGCACTCCTATAAAGCTGACATAATTTATTACTCAGTACTTTAGCTTTTCCAATAACATTTAGAGAGCTGTTTATAAGTGAAGAATACTAAATTCTTGTTTCTAAACAAAAAACGACATGCGAAAAATGTTCCCAAAGTAAACTTGAATCACCGATCGTTCACGAATACATCACACGATGGACGTACCGTAATAGCCACAGATTAAGTGTCGCCGTGTAGTCTTGAGAGTATGCTCGCTTCGATCGAGTTTCGGAGTTGAGAGCAAAAACGTCGTTCTCCCTTCTCTGTTGTTTTCTATCGATGTCAAAGTGACAGACTGAGAGAAAGAGAGAAGTAACCTCGTTCTAAAAACGTGATTCCCTCACGTTTCAAAAAAATCCCATGGACCCTAACATCTCTCACTCGCCCATGAAGGGCTAACAACTCTCACTCGCCCACGAAAGGCTAACAACTCCCACTTACCAACGAAGCACTAAACATAACTCCCTCTTCTTTGCAAGGTCCATAGCAATAAATAATCCGTGTGACCAGCATACACTGAAAGCTCGTTGCCATACATCCGTTAAGAGTATATAGTAGCTCAAAATTGGACATAACCAAGAGTATATTTTTGTATGAAGTACCCTAGATTGATCAGTCACACATATATCTTTCTCGATCTTTTTTAAGTATGATGCATCGTATTCACAATTATGATCACACAAAATAATCATCATTGATCGGTCTGTGGATACAAAACTATAATGTGACTCAAAACTCTAAATTGATTTTCCTCTCTCCTTAAACCTCTCAATTTCAGTTCAATTCGCTTTTTAGAAATGCTTCATTAAATCGAATCAATTTCATGATCATTGGTAACATCCTAAGATAGCAAACATTGAATAGAAATCTTGAAAATAAGTAAGAGTCGTGAGGACACTAAATGAGGAATACTTATCCTCGAGAGTTTCACACTACTTAAAAAGTTAAGATCAAAACTTATGCCCACTCTCATTGATCGTCTCATACATACGTAATATGAAATGCGTATTACGGTATTCTCTCCATGGGATTCATGGAGCGTATGTCTTTCCATTTAATACCATACATATGATAGTTTGGACATACCCAATGTCCAACTTGAATTCACATATCTACTCTTTTCAAAAGTATCCATCAGAACTCACATCTGGCAATAAAGACAGATAAAGTGAAATTTGTGGGTTATTTTACTTTCGAACATAATTAAATGTTAAGTCATCATCTTAGCATTCTGTCAAGACGACATTTATATTTTAAGCATATGCTCTCAATTATCACCTAGATAATAAGCTTAAAATTATCTTATCTCTATTTATCACGCAACAAATAGAGGCTGTTACCCGTGTGAGTAGGCTAATATCTTATCTGTCTGACATACCTTCACAGCATAAAACACTAAGCTTTAACATCCATAAATATTACAAAAACTCATAGGCAATAATGAACATTCAGGGAAATTACAATATCTAGTATATTATATTCTACGTAGTCCTAGAGATTTTACATGACTATAGAAAACATCTCTAAAAATCGGTTTCGTCATCGGATCTGCTAACATTCTATGTGTAAATATATACTGTATGTTCACATCCTTTCGTGCAACTGTATCCTTAACATAGTTATACTTAATGTCTATGTGTTTGGTCTTACAATAGAACTTGGGATCCTTTGTGTAAGTTTTTGCTGCTTGACTATCACAATACACCAATACTGAATTTGCAGCATCAATAGCAACACCTCAATGATCCAAAAATCTCCTAAGTCAGACACCCTCTTGTGCTGTCGCCGATAAAGCCACGAACTCGGCTTCCATAGTAGATAAGGCTATACACTCCTGCTTCTTACTGCTCCATGATATGGCGCCATTATTCAATAAGAACACATTCACAGAGGTAGATTTTCTCTCATCTAGATCTCCTCCTCAATCAGTATTAGTATAGCCCTCAATGTGCAGATCATTTCCTTGATAACTCAGCGCATAATCAGCAGTAGCTTTCAGATACCTCAGGATTCTCTTGACAGCAACCCAATGTGCTTGACCTGGATTGAATCGGTATCTACTCACCATTCCAACTGCATAAAAAAAAATCAGGTCTTGTAAACATCATAGCGTACATTAAGCTTCCAATAGCACTCGCATAAGTAACAATTTTTATTTGTTCCTGCTCTTGTAGAGTCTTAGGATATAATCTGCGGCTCAAACCTTCACCTTTTTCAATAGGAGCATCAATGGGTTTACAATCTTGCAAACGGAATCGTTCAAGGACTTTATTTATGTACGTCTCTTGCGAAAGAAATAACAACCTTTTCAAACGATTTCTTGAATCTTAACTCCAAGAATATATGCAGCTTCACCCATATCTTTTATCTCAAAATTGGAAGATAACCAACTTTTAACTGTCTTAACAAACTCCATACTGCTTCCGGCAATCAATATATCATCAACATATAATGATAAGATCACAAATTGATCTTTGGATCTTTTGATATATACGCAGTTATCTTCATTGATCATTCAAAATCATATGCCACTATGACATAATGAAAACATATATATCATTGTCTCAAAGACTGCTTAAAGCCATATATTGATCTCAAAAGTCGACATACTTTTTTTTATTTTTGGCCTTCTGTAATAAATCCAATAGGTTGTTTCATATAGATTTCTTCTTCTAATTCTCCATTGAGAAAAGCAGTCTTTATATCTATTTGATGTAATTCAAGATCCAAGCTTGCCACAATTTCCAGAATAAGGCGAATTGAGGTAAATCTCATTACAGGAGAAAAAGTATCTACACAATCAATTCTTTCATGTTGGTTATACCCCTTCGCCACAAGGCGAGCCTTATATCCCTCAATCGAGCCATCAGCTTTACGCTTTATCTTGAGAACCAACTTGTTCCCAATGGCTCTGCGTCCTTTCAAAAAATCAACTAGTTTCTAAACTTGGTTTAACCTCATCGACTCTATCTCTTCTTTCATTGCTTTCATCCACTTTTCCTTGTTAGGGCAAGATAGAGCCTCATTTACATTCCTTGGCTCGTCCTCTTCTTGTGGAACGACCATGAAAGCTTCCCCTTCAATCTTAAAGCATTGACGGAAAATGCTTGTGGGACTTGTTCGTCGTGGAGGAGATTGAACCCTTGGTACTTTATCCTCTATTACGTCCTACTCGGATTGGATAACGATTGTATTGTCTCATCAAATGGTTGCAATTGAGACTGGTTCGAAACAAATTACCCACTTCTCACATTGCTCCCACTTGGATCAGATACTCCTATGATGTCATTATCACAATCCAAGGTTTCAAATAGGGAATAGTCTTAACATATTTCGCCCTTTTTTGAAAAGTCATTTTCTAAGAATGTGACATCTCGTGATTCAAATTCAGTCACACTTTCGCTTTCTTGCTCGCTTATGAACACATACCCTTTTGAGTGTTCTGAGTATCTTATGAAAATACTATTTGCCTCTTAGACCCAATTTTTCATACTTATGAGAGGACTCGTGAGTATTGGCAGCACAACCCCAAGGTTTAAGAAAAACCAAATCAGGTTTTCGACCCATCCATAATTCATATGGGATTGAAGTATTTGACTTAGAAGGCACACAATTAAGTATATAGACGGCAGTTAACAAAGTATCACCCCAAAAGGTGATTGGCTAATTAGCATGTGCCATCATAGACCTAACCATTTCCATTAGGATTCTGTTCCTTCTCTCTGCAGCACCATTTTGTTGAGGAGTATATGGAATAAACAATTGTCTTTATATTCCCTTTTCATCACATAAATATCTGGACTCATTAGATAAGTATTCTCGACCTCGATCGGATCTTAATGCTTTTATTTTCTTATCTAATGGATTTTCCACTAAGGTCATAAACTTTTTAAAGTAACTCTATGCTTCAGACTTATGAGAAATCAAATAGACATCCGAATCGAGTAAAATCATCTATAAAAGTGATGAAGTGCTCTTACATTCATTAGACTACAGATGTCCGTATGGATCAATTATAACGGAAATTCAACTCTTGTTCTTTTTGCAAATAATTTTCGCGTTGTCTTTCTCGCTTGGCAATGCTCTTAGTAGGCAAATCGACCTTTTCAATATTGCCCTTTAAGCTCTCTTTGGCTAATCTATTCATTCGTTGTTGGCCAATATGACCAAGTCTAGCATGCCACACACTCACATCATTATCACAAGAGTTGAAAGATGTAAATAGAGAATAACAAACATTCACATTATTGTTTTCGACATCCAGTACTATAAAACCATCAAGAAAATAACTTAAACCATAAAAAGTCGTACCTAACAACAAGTTCACACCATTGTCGTGAAAATTCATACTAAAACCAAGTTTGACTACCACCAATACAGAAACCAGATTCCGACGAATCTTTGGAGCATACAATACATTGTGCAGGAACAAGGTGCGGCCACCGCGCATGATCAGTTGGTAGGTGTTAATCCCTTTTACTTCTACTCTAGAATTGTTCCCCACATAAATCCAATTCGCTCCATATGGAATTCGTCAGAATTCTACAAAATCATTTATGTCCTTTGTTACATGGTCTGTGGCCCCTGAGTTTACAGTCCACAAAGGATTTAATCAGTTACAAATATCGAACTTGATACATAAGAAACACTCTCAAGTGTATAAAGGGTTTCTACCTTCTTTGGCTCACCACAATCGCGAGCGAAATGACCATTTTTGCTACAGTTATAACACTTCACCCTTGAAATGTTCTTCTTAAAAGGACGCTTTCCTTTTCCATGCTTGTTAAACTTTGGTTTCTTGTTAGAAGACTTCGTTCCTTTGCCTTTCCACTTCCTGAACCCACCAGGATACTTGCGCTTAGAGCCCAAAGCTCCATGTGAGCTAGAACCAGCAAAATACACATCAGTTTGTGGCTTAACTGCCAGAAGGTGGTCCTCCTCCAGCTCAAGGTGGCGCATGGCATCCTCAAGTCTTGACGTTCTCGTTGTGGGTCAGGTTAACCTTCATAAGCTCCTAGCTATGAGGCAAGGAGCGAATCACTACCTGCACTTGCTGCTCATCAGATAAAGTGTGTCCAGCATCCTTCAGCTCACTTATTTTGTTCGACATGCGCCTTAGATGTTGCTTCGTAATATGTATCTTGTATGTGTCGAACCTGATAGTAAGCTGCCTAAGCTTGGTGACCGATGTCTGCCCAAACCTAGCCTTCAATGTATCCCACATATCCTTGGCACTCTCAAACTGCCTGAATTCACGCATGATGCCATTATCCATATTGCTTAGCAACGTAATGCGAGCAGTTGAGTTCTTCTTCTTCCAAGCAGCGAAGGCATCCTTGTCCGTTTTGTACTGTGTAATGTTCCCATCTTCAGGTTCTATCGTGACTAGGTTAAGAGCCTTAAGTGCCTCTTGCTCTTCCAGTACATACTGGATTTTCATATTTTAGATCTCGTAGTTTTCACCATTCAACTTTTCACTCTTGTTAAGCTCAGCTACGATGTTCTTGAAAGCCGATGCCATTGTATCTTATTTAGACATTTTTGCACGAATTATTAATGCCTAACATTTATGGATCTATTTTACACGAACTAATTATACTAATGAATAATTTCACATAAGGTCTTAGATTCTAAAGTTCACTAAGATCTCAATCATCGTCTAAGAAGCCTAATTTGAAATTATCGCTAATATAACCATTTATGTAAAAATTGAGTTCATTAAAGTCATTAAAACTTTCTAGAACTCTCCACTCAACCATATAATACCGCTCATGCATACATATAAAATAAATCACATGAAACGTTCATAACTAAATATTTCATAAAATATTTACATTGCAACATCAAAGGGAAACATTCGCATACTCATAAATTAAAAAACTAAAACAACAACATCATATGTAATAACGCAACACAAAAATAGGGAATGACTCAACAAACTTGTCGTAATCAGGAAATTCCTTGAGATTACAACGCGACCATATACATGCTCTCGGGAAGCCCTTGAACCTACGCCGGGCGTATTTTACCTGCGCCAGGACCCATTCAAAGCTAGGGTCGACGTCCTCGCTGCCCCAACCCTCATATACTATGTCAGGAAACTAATCGTAAACGTCCTATAAGTGTATGGGCGAGCTTCCCATACACGATCCACAACCCCATGCCATTTCTCAGGGAGAGTGGTCCTCAATGTTATGACCCTCATATTATCTTTCATACAATGACCGTTCCAAATGATTTTTGAATCATTCCGTTGACCCTTATCATGTGTGACATCATGTCAACACGACCATCTCATCGATAAAGGGCTAAAGCATTCCTCAGTTTTAAGAGTTTTTCCTTTTGCTTCGGTCTCCTTGGGACTATAGGGGTTCGCGTCATCCACGGCATCGTTCCTGCAACGAATGTAGAACAAAATAAGGATTATTCACAATCCATATATATATACCATCTTGTAGGAAATTTTGATACGAACACATCGGTACCAAAAACACCTCAATTGGACGTCACACGCGCCCCTAGAAGCTTCTGCGCGTGGGCTTCACGCGCCTACATGTGACCTGCACGTGTGGGTCAGCGTTGACCGGGTCGAGTCCGGTCGGGTTTGCCACGTCAGCGTCCACATCTACGAACCGTCGCGCATGCCCCGCACGTGGGCTCGTGACACCACGAGCACCGCTGTCCCTCGGCGCGTGCGGCATCGTCCGGTCTCCTCCGGCGACGGGCGACCATTTCCCAGACTCGTGTCGACGAGCACATTTCAACTATGCAATCACATTACATTTTCACCGAGCCAATGTTTTTTCGAAAAAGCCATAAAATGTACTGACTTTTAACAAAAACAGGGCAGTTCGTAGAGCAGTTCGAAACATAGCAAAATTTGGTTCAAACAGCATATAATCGATCAGGAAACAAGTAATTCATAGCTCTGATACCAATGAAGAATATTAAATCCTTATTTCTAAACAAAAAACGATGTGCGAAAAATATGCCCAAAGTAAACTTGAATCACCGATCGTTCACGAATACATCGCACGAGGGACATACTGTAATAGCCACAGATTAAGTGTCGTCGTGCAGTCTCGAGAGTATCCTCGCTTCGATTGAGTTTCGGAGTAGAGAGCAAAAATGTTGTTCTCCCTTCTCTGTTGTTTCTATCGATATCAAAGTGACAGATTGAGAGAAAGAAGTAACGTCGTTCTAAAGACGTGATTCCCTCATGTTTAAAAAACGCTTCAATAGTAGGCATGGGGTGTGGTTGCCTACATGGGCAGACCACCGTAAATCCCATAGACCCCAACAATAAGGAAGTGCTTAAGGGATTTAATCGTTTTTTTTCTTCTTATTTTTGCAAATATTCTATCCAAAAACAAACACGTAAGTCAATAATCTTATTTTATCTCACAGGCTTTTCTTTATTAAAATCCAAATATTTTCTATTGTACAACAACCTTAAAATCGAAATCTTGAAATGATTTTCTCTCTCCACACCCAAATTGATCTTGCTGAACTTTAAGAGTTTTCGAAATAAAGATGCCATGCTTCATCTTTCCAATATCAATTTCTGTGGTATACGGAATAAATAAATAAACATATGACCAACAAAAAAACTAACATCTCTATATGCATACATTGATACTGATGCATAATGATGAAAACATAATACATATAATTTTGTATGGAGAGACAGATGACAGAAAACAAACAAAGTAAGCATTTTGACTAAGAAAAGACATAATGATTTGATCATGAAAAATTTATCCAAAAAGGCATAAATCTATTGCATGGTGGCTAATTCAGTCCAAAGCCTTTTTATCCAAATATTAAGTTTATGACTAACTTGGCAAATCTTCAAAAGGTTTAGGACTAAATTAGAACAATTAAAAGGTTTAGGATTAAATTGGTAAATCGTCAAAATGTTTAGGACTCAATTGACACAATTGAAAGGTTTAGGATTGAATTGGCCGCCGTGTAATAGGTTTAGGACTTTTTGAACAATTATCTCGTTTCATCGTCAAATTTGAAAGATAAAAAAGGCAAATTCAAATAAAGATAAATATATTAATACACAAATAAAAGAGAATACATCTGATAAATAAATTATTCTTGAAAAAAAATATGTTAAAGATGATATAAATCAAATTAATGTTATTAGCAACATTAATCCTTACATTTACAGGAGTACATATAGCGGTTCACCACAAATTGCATTGAAACCTTCCATAGTTTATGAAAGAGTGCCCCTTCATCTATCCAATCTCACTGAAGTAGTCTCTATAATGCTCATATAGATGTAAAGGAGAATTTATTTTTTTTTTCTTGTTTATTTAGGTGCTTCTTGAATATCATTGGAGGTCGATCTTTATACAGCTGAAGAATGAAAGAAAAGGGTTGGATCTTGATTGGAAAAAGTAAGAATGTCGTAAGCCTTGTGCACAAATTACAATCAAGTCATCAACTTTTTAATCGGTTCTGTTAAGTCGTAAAACTTTTTTCAAAAAATGCTATCAGTTTTTATCCGATGAGTAGTACATAAAATTGGCTATATGCCATTCCCAAATTGCCTATATAACATCCTTAAATTGTTCCGAATAAAATGTTTAAGATTTACTGAAACCTAGTGAGATGTTTGAGACTCGGTTGCATTTTTTGGTAAATATTTAGAACTTGATAGAACTAATTGAAAGATTTAGAACTCGATTGACTTATGTACATAAGATTATGAATTTAATGGTGAAATTTTGCGATCTCTATATATAAATTTACTAATTACTTTTCTTTGACACTTTGCCTGCACATTTTCCAACCATCATGCATGCATATACCTTGGCATGTATTGAGTGGGTATATATAAAAAGTAGCTTTTAGGTCTATGCCGAATGTGTATACATTATGATTAAAGTCAGGTCGAAATGCAGGCTGATTGATTCATCTTTCACCTTCTTCTTTTTTTAATAACCAATAGCACAAGCTTAGTAACGCGATGTCTGAGATATGAAATACCCTGTAAGTCTCATGAACCCAATATCTAAGGTATGAAATACCATGTAAGTCTCATAAAACGCAGTATATAAGTCTCATGAAACGCAGTTTGTGAGATTTTAACATGTATTCATCGTATATAATAATTTTATTTCGTCGTTACCTAGTCCTATCTAATGTTAAGTAAAGATCATATTTTGTTTACTTGTGTGAATATGATGTGCCATAATTATTTTTCAGGTGTATGATAATCGGTGTACTTTATCGTTATAAATCGAAGCAACCTTACATGAGCAATACTATATAATTGGTTTTCCTTGAAAAGGACAAGTTTTCAGCAGGTTTTACAAACTTGCATCTCTCTCTCTCTCTCTCTCTCTCTCTCTCTCTCCGGTGCTAAGCTTCGCAAAGAGAACTCAACGCTGAAGAAATTTTCGACAAAGAACGACGGAAGAATCACGAGGATTCGCTTCAAGTCGAGTTCTCCCCATTTTCATATCGGGTCAGTGAGCTTTCTCTTCTCTGTCTTGATCTTGAAATGAAAATTGGTGTGCTGGGTCCTGATTGACTTTAGTAAAAAAATGAATATAGGCTCTTTCCCACACAAAATCTTTTCACTGAAACTGTACTCGTTCGATCGTGTCGCTCGCTTGCGTGTTTTTAATTTCAGATTGAAGGTTCTCTGGATTTTCAATTTGTACGGCTTCAGTCTGTGTTGGAATGCTCCCTTTTAGGTGGAAACAAATCTGTGTAGGCGTGTGTTAACCCAGAGACCATTGGGTGATCTCTTTGCAGTGATGACAACGATTGAGACAAGGTGTGAAGACCCACCAAAGAGTAAGAGTCGGATGGTGGTCGAGAGTTCAGGTGCTTCATTCAAGAGATGGGGTAGGAAGTATCCCTTCATCAGATATGGCCTCCCCATGATTTCTCTCACTGTTCTTGGCTCTGTTGGACTTGCCCATCTCTTGCAAGGCAGGTTAGTTTCTTCCTTGTTATGATGACTTATATTGGTAAGCTGCTGACTATGAAACACGATGGATTTACTTTGCCAGAGGGACCAAAGTTATGTTTTTTTTTTAGTTCTTTTGCATCTGATTTTTGTAGGAATTGACTGGACTCAGGGGTTCTTTCTCCTTTGTTTTAGAACTAATTGCTTATTGCTTAACTGTTTAAGTATCACTGCGTGTGCTCGAACGACGAATGATATGATTGTTTCTCTTTGGTGTACTCGTCTGAGATGGAGTGTGCTCGGCGAGCAATTCATGTTCAGACTATTGCCTGTGTTTCTTGGATTTTTGGGATTTGGGTTATACACACCGCGGTTTAACTTTGACATAGATCATTATTTTGCGGTTGGACCTTCATACTGTTAGAACCTAACATTCCCTTGTATTTCTTGCTTTTCTGTTCATTATTTGAAGTTTGAACGACATGCTTATCCATTGCATGCCTATCATGAAGACCTTACATCATTTATCTACTTTTTGTAATATGACTGGTTACCATGTCTAAGCTCTTTGATATGGGCAACTGTTGGTACACTCTTTTTCTGTTTCTTTTGCCCAAATTTTGGTCCACTCTCGTTGTGTAAAAAATTTTGTTGCATGTGCTACATCTTCTCAAAGCTATCTGATTCTTGTAGTTCAGCAAGGATATTGCAAAAGTGAAAGACGACAATGAGTGGGAGATCATCGAGGAAAGAAAAGCGCTATCACGAACAGGACCAATAGAAGCATACAAGCCTAAAAAGATCTCATTAGAGGAGGAGCTGAAGGTACGATCCTTTGGCTAGGACCCTTAAGGTAAGTTCTCTCTTGCCTTGTGGTTCGCATCTAATCAACACATTTCTCTGGTTTTCAGGCTTTGCAAGAGAAGGTCAACATCAATGATTATGAATACAGGAAAATTCCTCGACCAAATGATGGCAAATCTGGCCAGCAGTGATTTAAAGAAAACATGGGGAGGAGCTAAGTTAGGACAGTTGCTTGTTCATCTTTATTTTTGGGTCTGCATATCCGCCGATTTTATAGGCTTTGTGAGAGGAGGTTGTGATAACAAGTATTATGCACAAGGGACCATTTCATCTGACCTTTGGCAAAGTCGAACTAGCTGTGGCCTTCAAAGGCAAATGGCTTGTGACAGTTTACAGCTTGTAGCGGATGCTGAAACTTTCCCCCTTTGGCCTTTCACTCTCCTTTTGGAATTTTTCCGCGCAAACTTGGCCCAGTTTTGAATCTATAAGTATATTAGTCACATAGCAGATGACTCATGTAAAATGTTTTGGATGGAATAAGTTTACGGATGGTAATCTCTAGTGTTTATTTGTCTGTCATAGTTTTGGCCTGACAATAGAACTCCGTCAATATGCTGTTCTTCGTAGATGAGTTTGTGAGAGAACTATAATCATCTAGTCGACTTTGATTAAAATCATACATGAACTTAGTTGTCTCGTTGATGTTCATTACCTGTCGGCCCTATTGTTATACTCTGATGGTTGGATCAGTTAAGTTCAGAAAGATTTGGACGTGAAGATTTTCTCTCATCAAATCTTTTTTTGCTGCTTCAGAAACTGCTTAAACCGGCCTGACTTAATGATCGTGTTGAGCAGGGTAGGTGGGGGTAGCGATTTTCGATGGTAAAGATGATCTCATTTTAGATGGATCGGTCATACGTTTGGATATTGCCTCCATGAATCACTTTGGATGAGCTCAATTCTGAGCAGCTGTAAATCTGTGAATCAGTTCAGTTTGGAAGGATGATATTTGAGGGAAAGCATGATCTTCATCTGTCAATATGACTGATTAGAAGTCCTTTGTCAGCTCTAATTTATTTGTATGTAACCTGCCAAATTAATCTCCAGGTATGCCATTGTTTAGCACTCAGTTTCGCCAATTACTACGACAGCAAAAGAGCCTCTCAAATGGTTGAGGAACCTGATGGAAATATGGAACCATTTTGCATGTTGATGTCTAGCATGATTGTCTTCTTGACATGTTCAAAGCTCCAATTTGAGCTTAATCCAAGGCTGTATGGATCGATTGGCGCCGATTTTGAGCTCGCCGTACTTGCTTTGACCAAGTCGTTCATGAGCTTCAAATCAAGCTCAAGTTGAGTATCCAGTAATAAAATGTCTCGTCCAGGTTATTCCAAGGCCTAAGCGGATGAGTTTTAATCGAACGAGTATGATATGAAATCGGAACTCCGTGGCTTAAAAAAAATCTGGAGAGAGAGAGAGAGGTGTGACAAGAGCAAAACATCAAAAGAATTAAGAGGAGGTACATTATATCACCTTTGCCACAGTTACAAACATTATACCCAATTCTCAGAAAGAGAGCCCAGTTCTGTCTATGTACATCATCACCCCCTGAAAAACAACGGACGGACAGAAACAAAACTGTCTTAAAACCCCACCAAGTATTCCTTGTCACACTCCCCCAGTAATATAACCCTCTTTCCCTTCCCTCGAATCTTATTCATTTACACATGAAAGCATGGCCAGATCTCAAAAAGAACCTCTCCTAATCGCGCCGATTCAAACCCCTCGCCCCCACGGTACAACAAAAAACAGGCACTTGAAAAGCCACTAGACAACACTTTAACCGAGTCTTATGTAGTTACCTCGGCTTCGGGTGCGACCCAAGCGATAATAATGGTTGCATTAGCCTCTGGGCAGAAGGGCTACCTAGTAATGTAGCTTGAGACCGGGTGAGCATCTCAGTCATGGACGGCGTCTGATAGGCCTGGACGAGGCTGGACCTATCGGTGGAGTCGCCTCTGGCAGTTGCTCGCTGCCACGAGTGCGAGCTTAGTCCAGAGAGGATATATGCTCGACCTGAAGCCTCATAAACATGCCTGCTTGCCATTCTCTCTTGCATTTCCTTGAGCTCTGCATCCAAAGCGATGCTCAGGCGGTCACCAGATTTAGCTGACAAGGATTCAGAAAGAACCCTACGGCAGTTCTCAAGAATAGAGGCAGCAACGGCCAGGTCTCCTTGCTCAGCTGCAGCACGAGCCTGTGCCATCGCCTCTGCCACTTGGACCCTGTTTTGCTGCCTATTAACCTCTATTGAGACAATTTCTTCTCCAGCTATCTCAGGTCTCTTTATCATGACTTCTTCGCCTTCAGTCGAAGCCAACTCTTTTGTAAAAGGATCCCTATATATGCACTTGACATTCAAAAGTGATGTTTCGGAGCTTGAGGCCTCTGCGGGAATGTTGATAGAAACCAGAAAATCCCTCTCTTCATCAGCATACAGGTCCCCCACATCAATGCTACTCAAGCATCCATCGGCCATCACACGGCTTGGGTAACTTCCTGCTTTTAGAGAACTAATTTTCAAGCTTGGGTGCAAAGACTCGATCTTCACTTGCAACTCTTGCACAACAACACTGAGTAGGCCACCGATGCATTGTGCAAAGGCATCCTGAATCGCAGCCTCAGTCTCGATGAAGGAGAATGTGCCTCCAGATGTCTCTGATATGGAGTGCATAGCTGAAGAGTCATGATCAGTGCCAAATCCAAAAGAATGCACGGGTACTTGGAACCCACTGCTGTCACTTCCATTGATGGACAAGGGGAGAAGTGGGTGACCATTTGGTTGAGGACGATTTTCGCCAGAACCGCCAACGGTGTAAGTGTCTTGTCCATCGGACAACAGTATAATACTTGCCACTGGGTTTTTCTGCTTCCGGTCAGCCATTACCTTAGCACCCTTTCTTAGGCCTTCAGCGATGTTGGTCCCACCATTTGCCACCAAGGAATTCACGGCTTGAAGTGCCTGCTGCCGTCCTACGTCAGACATGCGGCGGAGGGGGAAGAGGCGCCGAGCAGTGGATGAAAACGATATCACAGAGAGTCGATCGGCCGAGCTAAGGTTCTGAATAACAAACCCCATGGCACGTTTTAGCAATGCTAGTTTAGTACCTGCCATGCTACCACTGATGTCAAGCACCGTAACCAGGTCAATGGGAGCACGTGGGGCTTGCGCGACTTGTGGGAAGCTAACATTTTTCTGACTCGGGTTTTGTCTCCCAGCAGCTGCAACTGCTTTGAGATGGACCAGGACAGAGAAGTTGTCTCGAGAATTGGACCGTGGCATAGCTGAGACTTCAGGATACACCCTGACCTCCAAAGTTCTCGAGGAATTCCCATCTGCAACTTCACCGTGGGAGTTCTTTTCTGCGACCGCAGGTTGGAGATCCAAGGGTTCGTCGTCATCAAATACTCCAGGCTCTGGAGCCTGGAATAGGGGAACAATGTGGCGCCGATGCGTATCACGTCGGGGAGGAGGGCGAAGCATGGTCACCACAGCATCGTCGTGGGCCCAACGCACGGGATTTCTCGCCGCACTTTGCGGGATAGGGTCCGGACATGGTACTTGTGACGGGATCTCTTTCCATTTTGCCCGGCAGACTGGGCAAATTTGGTTTCCATACTTGACATTTGAAGCTATGCAGTGGAAGTGGAACGAGTGGGAACACTCTGCGGTGAATATAGCGTGGCCTCCTCCTTGTTTTATTTTGTTCAAGCAAATGGAGCAAGTCTGTTAAACATGGGAGTAAAGAGTCAGTAATGATCGCAGCACAGCGAAAAAGAAGAAAGCGCTAGATTTGATACTGCAAGAAGAGCATACTGCAGATAACCAAAAGGGATAAGCCAGAAAAGGCAAAAATAGATGGACTTGAGGTTAGCGTTAAACTAAAACTGAAGGTTGGTTGAGGCTATGCATATAACAAGCTTCGAGATAGGCGAAAACACATCAAAGTAACACCCAAAGATGTTTAACTAGCAGGAGATCTTCATTGAACGTTCTGCAGAAAGTAAAACCAAAAGGCAGAGGCAACTCCCAACTCTACAAGAACTAACAATCGGCCGATTCAAGTCGCCGCATTTCAGTATGAAATCTGCTTTTTTTTTTATTTGCCAGAAAGTTTCACAAACGAAAGGTCGACTTATACGAAAACGAAAAAAGCTACTTTCTACCTCAAACAGCAGGAAAGCAATGCTATTCTTGACAAACCAAGGCAAAGTAGCGCTACTCCTGCAAGGGACTAATGAACTAATCTTTACACACATCCAAAAAGATGATATATTAGAGCCTGAAGCTAGCATAAATCACCAGCGGGTGCTTCTAGGAGTGGCATTAAAATGAATATGCAATGAAGACGATCTTTCAATTCAAAAGTTGTGAGGGGCACAGAACAAGAACTTATGCTCCCAAGTCCAAGCACCAATAACAAGCACAGTGAACAGTGTCATATTTAGTCCAACAAATTGTCAGAAGCAGGAAACGGAAGATGAAACAAAAGCTCTAATCACACGCCACACAGTAGATCAAGAAAGTACGTAGATCTTTCCCCTGTCCCCATCAGAATGTATTAGAACCAGAAACTTCCTCTGAACTCAAAATGGACAAGCAATCGACGGTATTAAATCCAACAAAAGAACGCCTTCCACTCCAAAAAGTAACCAAAACCAAACGCAGCTTGAAAAATATCAGTTTCCATATCCGAACTGAAATTTCAGTTTCTGCAATTATGAATATCATGTAAAGAAACCCAAAAGACCAGAGAACCTAAAAAAGACAACTTTACTAAAACTTTCCCAACTCTGTCATAGACCAACAAAAAACTGTTTGAAATTGAAGGGAACAGAGCAAGCATAAACCTTGGACGACTTGCTTCCACTCCTATACAACTTCAGGCCATGAGAGGAAGGAGTTGGTGTCATGGGTGTCATGGGTGTCATGGGCCTTGGACCATCCACGTCCCAATTCGCTGGCGAAAGCAAGGCAGCATTTGACAATCTATCGGTCGCAGCATCAAGATTGTTGGAGGGCGGCGGGTCCTCCAGAGTTCTGGGGACATAGACACACAGATTCAAGCCCAAAGCAAGCTTGGCTTTCCTCCATTTACTCGTCATATTTTTGTCTTGGCACTGGCGAGATCTCAACCACTGAAGAGAAACCCAGAAATCGTTTAGCCCCGAGCACGCAAAAACCCACCAAAGCTCTTGCCTTTCTGGCTCGAAACGAAAGCCACAGATCTCAAGAAGTTATCTTGAGGAGGCTGTCCTTGAGCCGAGAGAGTTATTGGAACGAGAGAGAGACAGAGAGAGAGACAGAGAGAGAGAAGGGCTTTAAGGAAAGTTTAAGTGGAACACGAAAACCGAGAGAGAGAGAGAGAGAGAGAGAGCGGGGGGTTTGGTTTGTATGGAGAAGAGAGAAATGTCGAAGGGGGATTTTGAAAAAGGAGACTAAAGGAAACGTCAAAACAGAGGACTGGGTCTCATAAAGACGACGATAAATCGAGTGGGTTGATGCTGGTTGCTGCTGCTACTTGAAGCCGCCATTAGAGAGCGAGAGAGAGAGAGAGAGAGAGAGGTATTCGTGAGTTTTGACCTGGGTGGTTTTGCAAGGTGGTAAAATGGAGGAGGAGGTGGTGGAGGTGTGGTTGATTGGATAAAAGCACGTTTTGGTTGAATTGTGAAAGTTCGTTGCTTTATCATGCCACCAGTCTCTCTTCCTTCTTTTTTTGTTTATATCTTTTATTTTCTGTCTTTTGACTTTCAGTACTTTTTTTATGATAATCATTTTCTCTTCTTCTTTTCTCCTAAAATAAAAATAACTACTATCAATATAAGAAAGTATTATGGTTGATTATTTTGATGTTCGAAATTAATTAAAGGGGTATCCCACTTTTTTTTGCTTAGTTAAACTAGTTATTTTCCATGTTAAATGGTTGGGATTGAGCATGGGGGAAGGGTAGAACTGACAACCGGAGAACCGAACCGATGGAAATAGGGTAGATTCTAGGTTTTAAGGTATGTAGGGTAGATTAGGTTCCGAAATTTTGTGAACCGGTTTCAACGGATAGGTTACAGGTTCCAAGAGGTGGGACCTGGAACAAGTCTTTGTATTTTTCTTATTTTATGTCTTCCCGCGACCCTACGGCATTGACGATGAGTGTGTAATCTGAAACCATTAGTCTGAGCTTTCATTTCCGATGATATCCATGACTGAGAATTTTACTTTGTTAATGTTTCATATTCTTCGCGTGTCTAAATATGAGTTATGATCAATGAATTGTAATAGCAAATAGTGGTCATTAAATGTGATAATTCATTGCAATCATTCAATTAAAAATACATGTGGAACTTAGAAGACCCTGAAACCTGTGACAGAGTATGTTCCAGGTTCCAGAGTATGCATGGTAGGTTCTAGGTTCCAACAAAAGGAAATCGATTCTGCCGGGTAGATTTCAGATTTTGAAAGGAACTTGAAATCACTCACCCCTATTAAATGGCGTCTAAGCCGTACCTTTGGCACACTTGCAATAGTGACATGGAACCATGCTACTGTTGGAAGTAGCGCACTTGCTTAGTTATACTAGTTATTTTCAGTTTTTGGACACAGGGAAGTTCTATATATCATTGATCGAGTCATTAGATCGTCGTTTCTACTATTGGATCAGTGGTGAAATGAAGGAATATGATGGGACATACCTGATCCAAATGTTGATAAATTGATTGAATGCTTAAGCCTCGAAATTAAAGAAGATCACTAGGGACGTAACTTAAATGATTGCAAATAGGCCCCAAAGATTGGAAAAAGTAAGGAGAAAAATACCGTCGACACGCACCTACCGACCGGTGGCCGAGTTGGTTTGAGTTCAGTTCCTTTCACAAGAGGTCCTGGGTTCAAAACTCCTCGAAGCCGGTGTCTTAAGTGGGGGGTCGTGGTGGTAGGCTCCTGCGCTAGCCCCTCCCGAGGACTAGTCGTGCTCCACCGCTGTGTTGAGCGAAGCTCGCCGGCCGCGCGGAACCTCGGTCATCAAAAAAAAAAAATTAAAAAAAATACCGTCGACACTCTACTATATTAGTTTCATTTAGATAGAGTACCCAATTTGGTAGATTCGTTGTAAAGGTCTAATTCGGAAGTAGAATTCTAGAAACGACTTTCACTATGTAGCACCTTGTCCCATTTCAAAAAGTGATGCTCCGATCTGATATCACTCGTGACGATCCTACTCGCGTTATATAGATCAATCGTCCAAACGAGTATTTAAGATAGTAACGATAGGAGGTGGATACATAACTTATGGGTCACTTAATTTTTGTTACATTATACTCTAGAAAGTAGTCAGTATTTCTAATTCAATTCCTTCAATCATGGGTTGTTTTTCAAACCTAAAAAGGGTACATGCTGGTGTCAAGCAGCATAGGCATGGAAGCTCAAGGGTTGGAAGAAACTTGGATTTATCGATACAAACAAGAAATGATTCATTGGTGTTCAATAGATGCAGGGATGCTAGATAGCTAGACTATACTACAGTTTCACTTAACTTCGTATTTATCGTGCAATAATGATTAATTTAATTTCCAGAACATCGATCTAAGGTTGTAGTTGTCAAAAGTCAACCCCCTAAAAACCCTAGCTGTTTGACTTCCCGAGTCCCGACACAGCGTTAAAAACAACAGTATTGACCCACATGTTGTTTTGTTTCACCTAAGAGAAAGTCAATAATTTTTGGTAAATTACCAAGTTAGTTTCTGATTTGTCCAGAGTTATGGGGGACAAATATCACCATACAAAAGCAATCATCCCAAGGAATGACATCCTCAAAAGCGATTCCTTTTCTTTGTTTTTATTGTTTGGCTTATTGTATTCCCATCTTAACAAGAGCGAGTATTTAATCTGTATAAATGGTAAGTCAACCAAACAAAGGACGGAATATGAGTAGCATGGATAAGACGACAGTTTTGAGAGACCCCTCTTCGAAGACATCCGATAAAATTCGAACGAGAAAACTTAGAAAAGACATCGTATTAGAATTCGTACATACATGTTGGAGTCATATTATCATGTTTTGATCCGCTTAGGGATCATATTACCATGTATTAACCTGCTATCGGTTAATCTAAAACATGGGGCAGATTCCTTTTAAGCTATTAGCAAATGTGCCTCCTATGTTGAATAATTAATGCTATGTTTTCCATGGTAAGAAATTCCACAATATTGAATTTGACTCCAGTCATTTATTATATTAACCATGATGTTTGTCAAATTGATTCGCCATTCGAATCGGCTAATAATCATCTCAAAAATCAAATATATATTAATATTCATCTTTAGACTAGTCTACATAAAGAGAAAACCTGTAAAATGTGGAAAAAGTATTAAAGAAGTCCTAAACATACTGCATTGGTATCTATTCAGTCATAAACCTTTCAATTGGGCCAACTTAGTCGTAAACCTTTTTCATTCGTGCCAATTCAGTCCATCCGGCTAATTTTGGACTGAAATCGCTGACTTGGATGTCAACCATCCTACGTGGCGCAGCCGGCGTTGTCGTGGACTTTTTTAAATAATATTTTAATATTTTATCAAGTTCTTTATTCTTGTTTTTTGTTTTTGTTTTTGTTTTTGTTTTTGTTTTACTTTTTTCTCTTTTGGGCTAAGGGCAGGCCAGGCGCTGGGCGAGGGCGTCGCAGCCCACGTAGGACGATCGGCATCCACGTCAGCGATTCCAGTTCAAAATTAATGGATGTACTGAATTGATATAAATGCAAAATATTTAGGACTTAATTGGCGAAAAAAAGGTTCATGACTAAAGTGTCACGATTACAATAGGCTTAAGAAAGATTTCCCGTATGGTTCTCCTTAGTATTCTCGTAATCATGCCGTCAAAGCCCCTCTCCATCTCTGGCCATTACAATAATCACAAGCACAACAAAATGCCCTAACCCCATTCTTGAGGGCATCATCATATGCACCATAGAAAAAAAAAAAAAGTCACCATCTCATCACTACCCTCCACGACTGCGAAGATGCCGAGTCACCCAAATGGCCTGACGTGGCTCCATCATGACGCATCATTTGCTCGACTTTCTTGATTTATGTTTCTGGGGTCAAACTGTTTGATTTTTCTTTTTCTTTTCTCTTTTTTTATTTCCTGTCTTGAAAGTTGCAATGGCTGGCATTTTTCTGTAATGATTATTAAATATTTTTTCTTAATCTTTTTGACACGCACGCCGCACGTGCACATCAATAGTCGTTTTTTGGGGTTCACTATGTCAACCCTGCTGACGTAAGTTCATCATATCAACAGGACGATGCATTTTATTACTAGTCCTTCTCTTGGCCCTTTCCCCCCGCTTTCTTTTAGTATTTCCTTTTCCAAACTTTTCCTTTTGTTTTTTTTTTTGTGCTAAAAATACTTCCTTTTCCTGACTTTTCTTTTCCGTTCTTTAATTTTTCTTCTTCGAGTGACTCCAAAATTACTGGTGAAGCAAAAAAAATACTTCATAAGTAGAACAATGAAATTACGTAACCAAACGAATTTCTGTTCCAGAAGTTACTTTATCAAATAGATTTCTATTACAGAAATGTTGTCATGCGCGTCGCATAAGCCTAAATTATACAATAATTTGTTAAGCGGTGAGACCAATTTTTGTTAGATGGGAAAAGTGATTTGCTTTATTCAAATTCGAATTTCATTTGCATAATTACGCAAGTCGCTTTCGCGTACCATTTTCTCACGTCTCTAGGATCTTGCTTTCGTAATATAAATGAGCATTTGACGAGAGAAAAAAAATGTGTGGTCGACGCGATGTAGGAGGTCTATGTTCCTTTCTAATCGGGTAGTTTATCCATGGGGTTGAGAGTGAATTTCATCATTTTGGTGATTGATACTGGATTGGCATCCATCTAATTACTTGGAATATCTATTCTCTGGCTCGAGGGTGTGACCGCGACCCACGGAATGAGTTCTTGATTTTCTTGTCACGAGTTGAATAAGAAAAGTTCATGGTAACTTGGCAGCATGCCTAACTATGGCATTATTCGGGGATATAAAGAAAAAAGTCTTCGATGCAGCCGGCACATATAGTAAAGAATTGGAAAATATTTTCAAAATTTTTTAAACCCATTGCACTTTTATCAATTCAGTCATAAACCTTTCAATTCAGCTGATTGAATCCTAAACATTTTTCATTTTTTTTGTCAATTGGGTCGATCCGGCCAATTTTGATTGGAAATCGCTGACGAGAACCCCGACCATGCTACTTGGTACGGCCGAAGGAGGAGAGAGAGAGAAGGGGGGGGGGGGGGGGGCGGGGGGGAATCATGCAAGAAACAAAAACCTGAGTCAATCTCAATGATCAATGTGGATGTTCAATAGTCAAATTTTGGGGCATAGGAATCTTCCATATGTTGATATGTTCCTAATTGTTGAATTTCATTCGCCCACCAATTTCTCGTTTGACCGGTTTAACTATCGGCAGGTCCGACATCTAACGCTCGTCTCTGTCCTCGAAAAATCTCCCACGTGGATCTCTATGCAATGATTCTTGACTAGACTTGGTACAATGTTGCCTGCCCTTTCTTTGCTCAAGCTTCTGCGTATCTGCCGTGGTCGGCTTTGATTAAAAGAACCATTTCAAGGAGTTTTCGTTCTGCTTTCTAGAAGGAGAAGAACTAATAATAGGTTGCGTAGTGATGGCATTGAATTTTGTTGAAAAATAAGGAAGATTGATGGAAATGGTGGGTTGCTGGTTGATTCTTTTTAATAATTTTGGTCGGTATGGACATCGCTAGACTCGGGACAATTTTTAAGAGAATGTAAAGGTGATTTAGTTGGCTCCGCTCTCGCGAGGATCGACATATGGATACGCCGCTAATTAAATTAAGTGACGCCGCGTTCTGGTTACGGAATTATCGAACGATAGACATGGTCGATATTCGTTCCTCCGCATGAATTTGCTTCACCACTTATGATATGAAGGTGGAGAAACTTGATTAGACTTGATTTGCATCTCGGTTGATTCGTGACCATTGACTTTTGGAACGAGCTTGTTGCTTGCAATGCTTTGGTTTGACCATGAAAAGTAGATGGGGTTTGAACAAAACATGCTTTGATTTTGGATAATAATGGCTTCTCTTTTGCCAAGGATAAACCGAGCTTTTTACCTCTCTCTGTCGAGGATAAACCGAGCTTTTACCCTCATGAAGGAACACAAATAAAAGCACTTTTCTTCCTTCACTCAAGACAAGACCCCTCATGTCCAAGAAATAAAATGAGAACGAAAGCAATCGATGATGTTTTGTCCGTTTAAAATTCGCGTCGGATACGAATTTAGCGGATTGAGTTAATATAACAACTGTTATGTACAAATTAACTCACTAGATAATACGTATTCCTCTTTTCTTCTTCGTGTCTTTATAAAGCTTGTATTTACCAAGATTCCTTGTGCAAAGGAATAGGGGCGAGCATGGTCCTTAGTAGAACATGGAACCAATCTTTGTGTTCTTCTCGTTCTACGTATCCGCGCGATCATGTGGTATTTCATGGCGTCCGATGATGAGCGTGCAATTTAAAACCACTAGTATGAGTTTCCATTTTCCGACGATATCCATGATTGAGACTTTTACTTTGTTAATATTTTATGTTCTTCGTATGTCTAAATATGAGTTGTGGCTAATGGATTGTAGCAACGGATGATGGTCATTAGAGATGGTAATTCACTGCAATAATTCAATTAAGAATACATGTGAAATTGGAGTAGACCCTAGAATAGACCCTGAAACCCACGATATGATAGGTTTCAGGGTATGTAAGGTAGGTTTCAGGTTTCAAAAATTAGAGAACTGGTTCCATGGCTAGGTTCCAGGTGAAATCTGGATCGACCTTAAAATCGCTCAACCTTACAAAGGAAGGCATAAAACTAGGGGCATGATTAAGTTTTATCCCCAACATATACCTAGCAAAAGGTACAAACAAAGAAAAGATAAAAACAGAGAGACATTGAAATGGGTAAATTTCCAAATCATGCGTTTTTTTTTATTTACCAAAACAGGTTTAAAAAAAAAAAACACCAGATCAGGTGCCGCTCGGCAGTCTGACTGCGGAGCGGGCTGTTGGGCCGGCCCGCTCGGCAGCCACACTGCCGAGCCGTGCCCCAGGACCCCAACTAGTTTTATTTTTATTTTTAAAATTTCATAAGAAAAATCATTTTTTATAATATTTATTTTATTTATAATTTTATTCTTTTTAAGCTGATTTTTATAATATAATTATCAATATTTAATTACTTAAGATATATAATTATAACATTTCAATAAATTCACATATGTAATGTCGACATCGAACAAATGAATTGAATAAATATCACGCAATTGAGATATTGTAATATTACAAAAAATTCACACATCTAATATAAAAATCACGAAAAAATGAACTTAATAAATATGAGGGGGGCCTCCCCAAGCGCTGAAAAAATGCAACACTAGACCTTTCGATCAACGTAGACAACCTCATTGCGGAATAGGAGGTCATGTAGAAAGACGGCGTCATTAGTACATGTAACTGCAGTTAATTTGTTATCTATTATGAAAATCCCATGTTTTTTACAATATCCCAATTGCGCGATATTTATTCAGTTCTTCTGTTCGATGTCGACATTACATATGTGAATTTATTGAAATGTTATAATTATATATCTTAAGTAATTAAATATTGATAATTATATTATAAAAATCAGCTTAAAAAGAATAAAATTATAAATAAAATAAATATTATAAAAAATGATTTTTCTTATGAAATTTTAAAAAATAAAAATAAAACTAGTTGGGGCCCTGGGGCACGGCTCGGCAGTGTGGCTGCCGAGCGGGCCGCCGGAGCCGGTCGGCCGGGCCGGCCCAATAGCCCGCTCGACAGTCTGACTGCCGAGCGGACTATTGGACTCGGCCCAACAGTGTCGCTCGGCAGTATGACTGCCGAGCGGGTGCCGCTTGGCAACAAGACTGCCGAGCGGCACCTGATCTGGTGTTTTTTTTTTTTTAAACCTGTTTTGGTAAAAAAAAAAAAAAACGCCTGATTTGGAAATTTACCCCATTGAAATTGGACTCCTTTACAATCTTTTCATATAAACACCACAAGGACCAGTTGTGGCGGTGGAGTATGAGATGAATCGATCCAAAAGAGTGAAAGATAATAGTGGCTCCGACGCTGGAAAAAAGGACAAACTAAGTTTTGGGACGAAGCTAAAGAGACCACTTGCATGGCACATGCCCCATTTGGACCACAAGAATCATGCTAAATTCACCAACCCATGAAAGAAAAGTCAATGCACCTGTTCATCTGGGTCCAGGCTGTAACATCAAGAAGGGAAAAAACAAAAAACAAAACAAAACACAAAGGATAGATGAATAGGGCACCTAGATTTTTTGCTTTGCCTTGCTTTGTTTTCATGGACAACAGGAACCAACTTCCTCTCTCATTCCATGTCAAGTGGAGAATAGTACTCTTCTTTGGGGCATGGCACTGAAAAATTGGAGAGAGGAACTTCTGGAAGCCCATCACATGATTGAGTGGAGGAAGAGCTTATTTTTGTGTTTGTTTTCTCTTTTGTGGGGTGGGGGGTCTCTTCTCCATTTAAGATGTATTCTTCTGGTCTATTAGGGCATCAGGTGATTTTTGCACTGGTCTTGGATCAATCAAGAATCTCAATCACCATGCTCCCATCAGCAAATCTTTTTTCTTTTTGGGGTTGAGAATTAATGCACTATCGTCCCTGGAGGAGCATGAGCATCTTGACGTCAACCGACTCATGCAGATGCCAATCTCCGACGTAGGTCCCATACAGGAACATGATTAGAAACGTGTCATGAAACGAGAATCGTTGGAAATCCGCCGTATAAAGTAACACGAACGTAATAGTTTCGAATCGATACGGCTCGACATGTTTGGCAAGCTTTACATAAGAATCGAAAATTCCGTGTAAGACCAAATTTAAGCCAGTCTAACAACGATGCGCGTGAAATTACATGGATAACTGGCATGAAATCATGTCATGATACAGAGGTTCTCTCTCTCAAGGAAAGAGTTAGGGTTTCGATCTTAGAGGATGGAGGGGATTAATTTATCTAAAGAACCGAGAGAACTACAATACCTATGATCTCTTTTTTTTTTTTTCCTTTTGGGTCTAAATATCGGTAAACATGTAAAAGATGCATTGACACGATTAGGAATCGCAGAATAAAAAAAAAAATTAGTAAAATTGTTATGTAGACGCATTGTGGTTAAAGAAACTGGGCAATCGCAATAAGGTGCATTCAATAGAATGAATCTAATACCCTTAACCCCTAATCATGGATTGTAAAGGAGAAAAGAGATTACACACCATGATAATGATCTCCAAGCTTTGAGTGGAGCTTCCTATTCCCACCACTTTACTCTCTCCTTAAAAATCCCCCCCATCTTTTAAAAGATAGATATAGAGAGAGAGAGAGAGAGAGAGAAAATGCTCCATCTTTTTGGATGCAAAAGTTATTCCTCTCCCCCACAAAATAACATCAGCAAGGAACCAAGAAAGTGACCTTTTCCCCTTCATTTTTTCTTTCCCCTCTCTCCCTTTTGCGAGCATACACGAGACTCATGGCTAGCTTCGATTGAGAGGTGGGATAGAGGGAGAGAAAGAGAGAGCTTTTTCACATGAACGAGCGAGTGCAGATCCACCATGGATGATAGAATCCTTTCCTAAGAGTCCTTTTGCAGGGGGATAGGATTCCCTTTACACTTAGCCCTCTAAATTTGCCAGACTTTCTGGGGCAAGTCAACGAGAAAAGCTGACCCTTTCCCCTCCCTCTCCCCCCTCTTTAACCAAAGGGGGGGAATCAAAAAGTCCCCACTCTTATATGTTGCCCCCCACTAAAAGCAGTGATTACCATGGGCAAAAATTGGGTGTCTAGCACACAAAAAAAAAAAAAAAAAAAAAACCCTAGAAAAAATCAAGAGAAAAAAGAAGAAGAAAAAAAAAAAAAGACTCTCTCAGTCTCAGACACCATTACCCATGTTGTCTCTCTGTCTCTCTCTCTCTCTTCCTAGGGTAAATACATGACATGATGTCTTGCTTCAATGACATAATTTTTTAAGCATTTATTAGCATGGGACTTTGGAGGAAGCCAAAGACCAATGGCCTAGAAAAATAGGGTTATGGTTAACCTGAATAAAGAACGAAAAAAAAAAAAAAAAACCCCACCAAGAATAAATACTCTTCTTGAAATTAGTGGCAACCGAATCTTGGTTATATTAATTTTCGTGAGAATATTTGCCACTTGTTAATGACATAATCAGTGTGCCCGAGGACGATTATCTGATCACGTATTGAATTTAATAGTTTGAGCCTAAAGAGACGTTTCGATTTAGTTGAGGCTAATATTCATCATGTAGTCTTGTGGACAACGTCCCGAAAGAAAGAAGGGTCTTTATCCTGCTTTCCTTAATTAACTCGACGTAACTTCTCTGTTTGCTTTCGTTTAATCATTACATCACGAAAGCATCGAGCACGAGAAGTCAAACCTCATCCATGCATCCATTCTGGTCCCCATCCATCGTTTCCCTTATACTTCTGCGCACAAATCTTTTACATATTCCTCACACTCTCGAATCAGTTTCTTCTTTTAAATCTATTTAAAACAGCAACGGTGGGAAAAAAAAATTGATCTCGTTAGCAACTGTCTGTTTCCACCTTATCTCATTCAAGTGTAAAATTATCTCGCGGATTCAACATCGCTAGTCGAAATAATCCATCTTTTTAAGGACGGTGTTTCTAGTGAAATCTCCTTTGAATTTGCCTTGTGGCATAATGATGTCGAGCAAGCATGCATTTCGCTCGATTTCATGATTACAATGGAAACACAAAGCTACTCCAGAGCAAGCTTTGCACGAATGGCTCCCTCGAGATAATGATGTAGTAAGCCATTGAAGAGCTTAGTGGCATTATCTAAATCTGCAAAAGGAGGCTAACACCCATCATGGACAGCAAATTACGGCCAATGCATGGTCATGGGATTTAGGCAATTGATGTCCATCCAAAGGTAAAAGGAAAGAGCCCTTTGATATTATTTATCAATGAGCTTAAAGGGACATTATCATAATGAGAAATTGGAGTGGAGGCTTTGGCCTTATAAACACGGAGAGAGAGAGATGGGGGTTTTGGCTTTGGAGTATGCTTTGGAGTATGCTTTGAGATGCTTATGATGAAATTGAGGGAAAAATTATTCAAAAAGTTCTAAACCTATTGTGCGGCGGCCAATTCAGTTCTAAACATTTCAATGGTGTCAAATTGATCTTAAACTTTCTGACGATTTGCCAATGTAGTCCTTCCGTTCAACTATCCAAAAAAATCTAGGTTTAGGACTGAAGTGGAAAACTTTCAAGCTTAGAACTAAATTAGAACGATTGAAAGGTCTCTGGCTAAATTGACAAATCATTCAAAATATTTATAACTAAATTGATACACTTAAATGGTTTAGGACTGAATTGGCCGCCGTACAATAGGTTAGAAGTTTTTGAACAATCATCCCATCACATTGAGAAGGCTCTCATCATATAATTGCCACTAGCACTACTATTTTGATCCCTTTTTCGTTTTATCATTCTCATTAAAACCGTTAAAAAGGAAAATCAGATGGACTTATCTATGTTTATGATTCCGATAAAAAAAAAATTCTATGTTTATGATGTATACATAAATCGACAACTAGAAGAAGAAACCAATTTCGAAGACTAATAGAAAACTCCGCGTACCGCCATGCGTGGGTAAGCAAAGCTAGTACGAGAGAAAGAGGAGAGGTAGACATGAATGTTCAAATTAAGGTAAGTTTCAAGAGCCCAAGAAGAAGAACTAACCTAAGTTAAGGAAGGTGTCTTGATTCCCTAATTGAAAATATGCTCTTGATATGAATAAACGAATAACGCGAGCATCTTAACTTTTATCGATGGAATTAAGCCTGGCTTGATGTTAAATCATGATACTCGAGTCAGACAGATTCGGATCGAATGCAAAAAGCTAATTATTTTCCCACTCTTTGGCATCACCTTGAGAATATAAAACCTAAGTGATGGATGAAATATTTCTTATTTTATTTTTTATATTCTCTACTTTCCACCTCCCAAATATATTTTTTATAGTTTACCTGGGCTATCACAGATCTCTGGGTTAAGAGTTTGGACCGTCTTGATCAAGGCCCAAAAAGTCAAACTGCCTTTTGTTTTGGTCCTCTATATCAAGGCCCAAAGCACTTGAGAAGGATGTGAAATGAACACTGACGAACTCCTATGTACTTGTTGATGAAGAGGGTGTTACTATTGATAGAAAATATATCGTAGTTATCAGGGGCGAGACCGAGCGACGAGAGGTTTTTCGGTGCACCGGGAGACGGACATTTTCGCTCGGCCAAATCGATTATCTAGGGCCAAGTCGAGCCTCGATAATTTGGAAACACATTGCCGTGTCCATCTAACGAAGCCCGGCCCAAGAAATTGAGCACTCTACAGAGATTACAGAGCATATAGGCCATAAGTATATACCAAATCGGTAAGAGGAGAAACTCGTGGACGGATTGAAATTATTGGATACTTAGCTGCGATTTATCTCGTTGATTATATTCAAAGGCATGCATATACACATAGAGTGGTAGCGGTAGATATGAATACCATGATCCAAAGGGTAGATGCACTCTGTTTTGCAAGAGGGATCTAAAAAGCAAAAGCGATAAAATACATCGCTTTGTATTTACGAAAAAAAAAGAGCACGTCGAAAACTTCAAGTAATTTTACACTTAATCTCGGAGTGTAAAATTAGGTATATAGTAATGTTGCAAGAATTGGTAATCATCGAAATATAAGAATAAGCGAGTCAGAGTTTAATAAGCAATAATCGAGGGTCAGTCACCTTACTTTGTCCATTTTATAAAATGGCAAGTATAAACAAAACTATTCAACTTTGATCAATGTGATCTATTACATTATGGAAAACTAATTAAATAAATACATCATCATATTATTTGACCTAATAAAAAATGCTATTAAGACATTTAATTCTTGGTAACGTTTTATAGAAAAGCTAGTTTCATTTTTTTTTTTCTAAATGTGTAACGTTGTTATTGTTTTTGTTAGAAAAATTATAACTACTAAAGATGAACAATAATAGTCTTTAACAGAGTTGTATCCATTTGGCCTGAAGCTTCCCATCAATAACATGGAATTAAAGCTAAACAGACTGTTGATTATGGAAAACATGCTGAGTGCGAAGCGTGGTTTCGATACCAAATGTGAGAAGGATTGGGAACTCAAGTGAAAGAAAGCACTCTTCTTATTGGAGGCACTCCCTGATGTTTGGTTAAACTTGTGTTCCTATCAAAACATCAGAGAGTGCCTCCACTATAAACATGCTGATGTTTGGTTAATTATTCACTAGCTCCTATCAAACTTGATTGTAGTTAAACTTGATAAAATAATGCATAAATAAGAAAACCAAGTTTGATAGGAGCTAGTGAATAGAACTTGTGCAATACTTCTGCCAGATAGTAATAGATGCGAAAAAGAAAGTAAAACACAATGCACAACAGTTTATAGTGGTTCGGGGTTTTGGTAAAGCTTACGTCCACTCTTCCACACTAAACAGCCTACTGGCTGAATTCCACTAAGTAATCAAATGAGAGATTACAGAAAGATGTGATTGCCACAAGCACTTCCACAAAAGCGAGTGCTGCCGCTACCAAGGCTATCTCACTCTACACACTTGACTCTATATAACACATCTCACAAGATTTCAAATAAACGCTAAAGTAGACAATTTTGAACAAGTGCAGCTCTCTTGAATAAGGATGATGATCTCTTGATCTCTCTTGCTTCTCTTCAAACTTTGTGCTCCTTATATACTTCTCTTCTCCAAGCTTCCCGTTGGATAGAACCACACCGAGGATCAATCTCCAAAACAGCCGTTGGTTGATTGATGTAGAAGGATCACGTAGCTGTTGAAGTAGAAAGGATGAGAGATTTATGAGGATTTGCTCGCCCATACAATCAAATCCTAGAATCCTTAAATCAAGCTTCTAACAAAGGAAATTATCTATGGGGTGGTTGCTAATCAATCAAGAGTCCTCATATGGAAAGTTTATGAGAATATCTTTGTGATTGTTAGACAATCAATATAACTTAGAAACATAATCCAAACCAGATAATTGACCGTTAGTGAGAAAAATTTAATCTGCTAAAGAATTAATAATAAGATTTAATAAACATTGAGGATTAATTGAAGATCCAAATGTATCTCACCCTATGAATCTCGTATGAATTTGCCTCTGCCCATGAATCCTGCTTTTATAAGAATAAAAGCGTTAAACACATTAAATACAAAAAAAGTCGTAGAGATACATTTGTGAAGTATCCTCAAAGTATGTATCAAAGTCTTTTCAATAAAGTATGGTAGTTTTGTTTCCTTTAAAATAAAATATAATTGCTCAACACTCTCTACAAGATTGATTGGGATAACTTCTTGCACACAAACACAAATATGAGCACTCGGCTACTTATAGCATTCATGGGAGGATGGTTCACTATGACTCTAGATGGGGAAAATTATCCAAAAAGTCATAAACATATTGCACATTTGCCAATTAAGTCCTAAACCTTTTCACATTTTGCCAATTGAGTCCATCTATCCAATTTTGGTCGAAAATTGCTAACATGGAAGTCTGCCGTTCTACATGGTACGACTAGCACTAATGTGGATAATTTATTTATATTTATATTTATATTTTATTTTAGTTCTTATCTTTTTCTTCTTCTTTTTTTGTTATTGTGGCTGGCGAGGGTAGCGAAGCCCTCGCCCAGACCATCGTGGCTGCAGGTGAGGTGGCCATGCCTAGATTTGGACGAGGCCATTGCGAGGCTGGCCTCGTATAGATCTAGGCAAGGCCGGGTGAAAGCCTGACGGCCCTCGCCCAATAGTCGACGAGGGCCTGATGACCCTCGCCCAATAGTCGACAAGAGCCCAACGACCCTTGCCAGCCACAATAAAGAAAAAGTAAAGAAGGAAAAGAGAAGAAAAGGAAAAAGAAAAAAAATATTATTAAAAATTCTCTACTTCAGCGTCGACCGTGCCACATATGATGGCCGACGTCCATGTCAGCGATTTTTGGCCAAAATTAGCCGGATGCACTTAATTGACAAAACATGAAAAATTTTAAGACTCAATTGCCACAATTAAAATGTTAATGCTTGAATTGACAAAACTGCAATATGTTTATAACTTTTTGGACAATTTCCCTCTCTAGAAATTAGTGGTTCACTCTCATTTCACCAATTTAGAGATTAGTGGCTCACCCCCATGCATCATTCTGAAATTAACGGGATAAGAGATGAGGTGAATCTTCAAAACAAAGAAAAAAAAATTAAGTTTTCGACTTAATGGGTTTTGTTGTCATATTAAAACGAGAGGGGCATTTGGAAATTAAAAAAAACGTCAATCTGCAAAAAAAAAAAAAAAAAAAAAAAAAAAGAGGGGTGGGGGAGCATTCTGGGCATGAACCCAAAAGAGCAAGAGAAGGTACGAAGAGAGGGAATCATGAAGCATGCCTTCCTTATTGTAGTTCCCTTCCATTTTGTCTAGGGTTACTATTGGCCATTTTCGCCTTACCAAAGAGAGAGAAAGCAAGAGGAAGAGAGAGGAGACGAAACACCGGCGATCGGGCGATCCAAGACTCGATGGAAAGTCGACCAATTCACGGTAGGTTCCCGGTCTAACTTAAATGAGTTGGTAAACCAAGAAAAGTCGATGAAGTTACAATCTCCCTTATCCTATCTATCACTAGAAATATAATAATTGTCCGAAATTGAGTCGGTGCCCAAGGGCCAAGAGCACGTTTATTTGATTTTAAATTGTTTATATTGTCGTAGCACTTACATAAGCTTCGCCAACATCGGCCAACAGCAGCAGCATATACTCTATTCATATGCAATGCAGGATCTGGCTTTTTGCCTCGAAAGAAACCTATCATCCAAGGTGGAGTTCCACATCATCATAAAGGAAAATAAAATTAAATAAAGCGAGTAATAAGTGAAGATACTAAATTATGAATATGAGACAAAATATTGTGGTTATGGAATTCCACTTCCACTTAAGAATGAAATTTGACGAAGAAAATGTGATAATGACTCAAATGGTCTTTGAACTTTAGCTCAATATGTAATGTGGTCCATGAAATTTTAATTTGTTCAATTTGGTCCTTAGATTTTCGGTACATATTTACCTTAGTCCTCGAACTTTGGATATTTTTCATATAGTTTTGGGATTAAGTTAAATATGTACCGAAATTTTAGAGATCATATTGAACAAATTAAAAATTCGAGAATCACATTGCACATTGAGCTAAAGTTTCAAGGACTAAATTGAACAAATTAGAAGTTCGAAGATCATATCACACATTAGATCAAAATTTAGGAACCATTTATGTTCCTCTAAGCTTGTCCACATGATGAAAGGCATTTTGGATCGCTGCACATACCTGAAATGAAGTTCTCTGTCGCTTCACCTACCCCCAAGAAAAGGAAAGACAAGTGGTGGTTGGTGGTGCTGAACACGACAGCGACCAGCCTTTGCTTTTGCTGGCTCTCTCTCTCAATTAAGACAAACATTGTCGTGTCACAATTACAAATTTCCTAAAGACCCAACAGCATCAGCTTGGTTCGAGAGTTGGTGAGTCGTTCTATATTCCTTAAATCTCTCCGCACGGCGGGCACGAGAAAAACCTCCGGCATCGGTGAGCAAACATAAGGATCGGCGACGAGCGATGCCGGATTTAAAAAAGATGAAACAAGAGGAAGTTATGAAAAATGTCATCAATTTCGAGGGAAGTGAATACAGTCACATTCTTATTAACTAGGTAATGGTACCATACCCTTGCTTCACGAATCCGAGAAAACTAGACTTAGGCTTCGTTTGTTTGGCGGAAAATGAATGTATAGGAAAATATTTTCCTAAAAAAATTCGCTTGTATCGCCTTACAAAATTGAATAAATAGAAAATAATTTCATCATTAATGACAATTTTTAGACTTATATCGTTGTCGACAACGAAAACATTTTTCATTGCTAAATTATTCCAAGCGATATAAGTGATCGTTTTTAGGAAATATTTGCTAAATCATTCAATTTTCGCCAAACAAATAGAGCTTATGGTGTGTTTGTTTGAGTGAAAGTGTTTTTCGGAAATTTGTTTTTTGAACTTTCACTCGTTTGGTTCGCCGAAAACGACAAGTCAACCGAAAACACTTTTCGGTCAATGAATATATTCATGCGTAAAATTAGGAAAGTAAATTCCCCAATCTGAAGATGTCAAAACACTTTCCGAAATTGCTTTTGTTGAATTTTTTATTATTTAATTTTAATACTTTAGTATGTTTTCTTTTCTTTTCTTTTTTCTTATATTTTTAATTTTTAATTTTTTCCTTTCCCTTGGCCAGTCACGGGGCCTCGTCGGCCTGTGCCTGTGGCGAGGCAAGCTCGAGCGGATCTGGCAAGCTCGAACTCACTAATGAGGTAGAATAAAAAAATTTAAAATTTTGATTTTTTTTTTTTGCGGCTTCAGATAAAATTATGAGAATGAAATCATTTTCCAAATGAGAACCAAACACCGGAAAATGTTTTCGGTCACATATCACTAAATAAAGGAAAACAAACCATTTTTTTGAAAATTAATTTTTTGAAAATTAATTATATATTTTTTTATAAAAATTTTCACAAAATAAACGCATCCTTAATTATGGCACAATCACGGAATGTCGGACACAACAGTCTCCATGATGCCGGCCCGGTAGCCACAGAAGCAGTTCAATGAATTTGTAAAAGGAGAATCCCCACGACAATATCAAATCAATGAAGTTGCTTATTTGCATTTATTTTTCTTGCAAAATTTGCTTCCTTGTACTTTCAGTTCATGCATTCGTCCTTTCATTTTCACTTTAGAAGTCATCAAACACTTTCTTATCCAGAATAATCACAAAACCCATTTCCACAAAGATCCAAGAATCAACTTTTTGGTGAAACTTTTCTCACTACTTGGTTGGCTGGACTCCCATTTCTGATGAAACATATTCCTTTGATAATCATGTTTATATAGAGTTCAAAGGTTAATTCTATAAGGGACTGTCCGAGATATGTAACACGCAAATTATATTTGGGGTGCCTTGTGTAGTAGTGGAATAGTGGGGGTATGGGAAAATTACTAAAAAAGTCATAAACCTATTAAGATTGTGCTAATTCAGTCATAATTTTTTTTTGGCCAATTTTTTTGGTCTAATTTTTTTGGCCAATCGGTGAGCAAACATAAGGATTTCTTCTAGTTTAGACATTTTGCATTTATGCTAATTCAGTTCATCCAGCCAATTTTAGCTCGAAGTCGCTGACGCGGTGCTGACATAGTATGGCTGACGTTGTCGTGAATAATTTACAGTAATATTTTTATTTTTTGTTTTCTTTTCCTTTTTTGTTTTCTTTCTCTTTCTTTTTTTTTTCCTTCCTTCCTTCTTCCTCCTGCCGGTGGCAACTGGCTAGAGGCGAGGGCCGACGAGGTCGACCTCGTTGGCCACCGGCGAAGGCGAGCTTCGCCCATCCTTGGAGAGGCGACTCGCCGGCCCTTGCCTTTGGCTGGAGAAGGAATGTAAGTAAAAAAAAAAAAAGGAAAGAGAAAGAAAAGAAAAAAAATAAAGAAATCCAAAAAATATTAAAATATTTTTAAATATTGTCCATGTCAGCGATTTCTGGTTGAATGGACTAAATTAGCACTATGGGTGAGCGGTTCCCGGTCAGGTCCGGTTTTCGGGTGGTCCAATGGAACCGGTAAATTGTCCAATAATCGAGGAAAACGAACACCAAATGAAGCAACAAGCCCAATTTCAAGGTTTTGGTGAATCCTTTTGATGTTTGTTTAGAACTGTTAGTCTAGAAGTCGTACTTGTCATCCCCAATTTAGCATCCAAAAACCTAATCTCCTTATGGCAATCGCTCCAGCTCCTCACACCAACATAATGAAGAACACGCTCTAAACCACACACTGATGAGAGGTGTTTTAGCTCTCCTCTCTCCGTACTTCTTTCCCCCTCTAACGGTGAGACAAACAGGTGAAGGCGGTGGAGAAGGCATGCGAGTCTAAGAGAGTCCAGGAGAAGAAGAGGGCTGGAAAAGAAAGTAGGAAAACATTAGGGCTACGCTTAAGAAATTTAAAAAAAATTAAAATTGACCTGTCCGGTCCGGTCCAATCCGATCCGGTCATGTATCCTTTGGAACCGGGAACCAGATCGCCCGGCCACCGGTTTCAATTTTAAGGACCGAAAACCAGACCACTGCCTTCTAGAACCGGGAACCGGATCACCGATCCGATCTTGTCCCGGCTGTTCCCGGTTTGATCGGTCCGACTTGCTCATCCCTAATTAGCACTAATGCAAAAAGGTTACACTCATTTGGCCAAAAAAAAATAAGACTGAATTGACATAATTACAATAAATTTTAGATTTTTTTTTTGTGTAATTCTCTCGCGGGGGGGGGGGGGGGGTAATGACACCATTATTGTGTCTCATTGAAATGTCAAATCGATAGGACAAAAAACGTGCAGATGTCATCGAGTTATACACATAAGGGGGTTTGGCACTAGCAGCCTAAGTGAGGAATCCGTCAATTTTCACATGAAATACAAGACTTAAACCAACCTCCCTTGCTAAACAAAAATTAAGGGTGGTTGGTTTCATGGAGTTGCATCTTGGTGAGAAATCTACTTCGGCCATCCACCAAAACCCTAGCTGCTCATATCCCCCAAGAACCAAAAAATCGACTCAAGAAAGCTGAACCCCCTTTTCCTATTTTGACTTGTGTTTGTTTCCGTTCTAACATTTGTAGATGGTGCACCAAACCTGAAATGAACATGACAAATAGTTTTTTTTATAAACGCCAAACTTATGTATATAGCCCCTCTAAATTATATTCATTAGGGTAAAAAATCAATTTGCTACTCCGTCAACCATGTACAACGCGCAACCTGAAATTTGGATGCATTTGACTCACCTACTCCTGCGAGCCATTTCAGCCCAATCATCATCGTCATCTTGTAGCTGACCAACCCATTTGAAAAGAACAAGTGTCTTTTGGGATTTATAGTAATTTGGAGTTATCTAATCCCAAGATAATAAGTGTATATATATATATATATGCAGAAGTCTCTCTCTCATTTTCTTTTAGCATTAATATCTTTGGCTAGGGCTCGGCACTGTTCGTACTCGAACCATCGAATCGAACTGAACCGAACTAAAATTATTAGGTCAACTCGGGTTGGGAAGGTGATTTGAAATTATTGTTACACTGAAAAACTTCGCCGCACAATGTAGCTTTATCATTCGATAACGGCCGGAGCTCCCGACCAATTCCTAGCTGATAAAGTTGAGCGCTGGATGAGAATCAAGAGCATCGGATAAGAGAAAGAGAAAAGAAAAGAAAAGAAAAGGGTAGATTAAGTTCGATTGATTCGAATTCGGTTTCGGATCATTACATAGTTCAGTTTGATTTCGATTTTCTTTCAAAACGATAGTAATTTCATATGGTCCGTTTCCCCCATCCAAGCGGGACCATACTGAATCGTGCTCACCCCTATCCGCGGATCTTATCATGCCCACAAAATTAAGAATCGAAAAAGATGGGCCGGCCTATCTCTCCTTTCACAAGTCGATAGAGAGCTTTCTCTCAATTTTCGCCCGTGACCAACTATTTCCCAGCTAAGCGCACCGCGTCTGCAGCTATTTCCGCCGTGTCGCCGTTCCACGTCTGGATCATACCTGATCGGGTTTTAAGTTCGCGCCGTACTCGATCAGCGGGATCGGCCTTAGCAGCTCAAAGACACCCGACCACTACAATACGCCAGGCTTTCATTGACAACTTCCTAAATCCCAAGTAGCATTTGGTTGGTGCACGATGTGTGTCCGAAGGGGGGATGGGCATGACGATCTGCTTTCGTTGCTTCCACCCATTTCACCAACCCCCTCCTTCGCCTACTACAGGAGAATCATTCCTTTTGACGAGTAAACCAAACCCACGCGCGTTTGGACTCCTAAGTGCGTATCACCAAAAACCTACGACCCCACATCAGCCCTCCACGTGTCGCGATCCCGATGCCCCAGGGTCAAGCTAATCCTACGGCTAATCTCGGTTTTCAACTAACCCATCGGCCCACCCACCCATACACCCAATGTCAAGATGCCTCTATTTAAACAACCCGACCTCGGATGACCATCCTCAGGAAAATCTCATTTGAATTCTTGAGTTTTCCTAGCCAAAATAAGGCAAATACAAAGCAATTTGAGCTCTTCTTCGCATTCATTTCTCTCCTCATATACATTACTAGTGTACACGGGTTTCCGAGGCTCGTCGAGCTCTATACCGCAATTTGTGTCGGAGTCGGATCCGTGTTCTCGCGTCAGTTATTGTTCCGCTACCTTTATGGCACACACGTTGGAGAGTCGAATGGAGATGGAGATGGAAAGCGCTAACGGCAACGGCTTCCGCGGCCTCTGCGCCGAGAACCGCCCTGCCGACCCGTTGAACTGGGGGGCGGCAGCAGAGGCCCTCAAGGGGAGCCACCTCGACGAGGTGAAGCGGATGGTCAAGGAGTACCGGAAGCCGGGGGTGCGCCTCGGCGGGGCGTCCCTCACGATAGCTCAGGTGGCAGCGGTGGCGAGCCGTGAGGGGGTCGGGATCGAGCTCTCGGAGGCGGCCCGCCCCGGGGTCAAGGCCAGCAGCGATTGGGTCATGGAGAGCATGAACAAAGGGACCGATAGCTACGGGGTCACCACCGGCTTCGGCGCCACTTCTCACCGGAGGACGAAGCAAGGCGGTGCGTTGCAAAAGGAACTCATAAGGTAAAATTTACACTATGTTAATAATTAAATCGCTCTATTTTTGGTATAATTCATGATTGGATGTAACTTGTGATCTATATATATGTAATAACTAAAAGGTGGTAAGTACGTAAAAAGAGAAGGTAGGTGGCTGAAGAGTGATCCACTTCACCTGTTTCTTCACCGATAGGTGAAGCCTCATTAAAGCTTAGGTGGCTGTTATTTTTTTTTTTTCAAAATTTTTAACACAATGATGAACTTTTATTATTAATGATTTCTCCATTTTATTTTCATTTGGCAATTAGATTTTCGTGATTATTTTTTTTCTTCCAATTTCTGAATAATGGCGAAAACGGGGCGGAGAATTCGGAGTGACGAACAATAATGATGAGGAAAAATAGCCTACTTGTTTTGAGACTGGGATCATTTATGGTTGACTAGCGACTGCTATGACCATAGTCACGTGACAGAAGGTGTCATATTTATTAGGCTTGGTGAGACGTGAGGACTATAAGTGGAAAGCTATTGTTCGAACCGGAAGAGATCCAAACCCGAGAAGACCCGGAACTTTCGGTTGGGGTTGGGGTTGGTCGGGCTTTTTTGACAGCCCTATTTATTAGATAGGTTATGGGTGGATGCTCTATTTTCACAAAGTCGTGACTGCGAATTCAAAATATATAGAGACTTGAAAAATCTGTTAGCAGTCGTATTCAGTCTTGCCTTATTTGTCTTCTCTCCTGTATTTCACTTCACGCGCTAGCCAGTGAACTGCCAAAAATCTCAACTTAGAAAGAAGTGAGAGACGTCCTTGTCTAATGGAAGTTCTTGAAACTGGAACAGGTTCTTGAACGCCGGGGTCTTTGGGAACGGCACGGAGTCCTGCCACACCCTGCCTCAATCCTCCACCAGAGCCGCCATGCTGGTCCGAGTCAACACCCTCCTCCAGGGCTACTCCGGCATCCGGTTCGAGATCCTTGAAGCCATCACCAAGTTCCTCAACCGCAACATCACCCCGTGCTTGCCTCTCCGGGGCACCATCACCGCCTCGGGCGACTTGGTCCCGCTCTCCTACATCGCCGGGCTCCTGACTGGCCGGCCCAATTCCAAGGCCGTCGGGCCCGACGGGGAGTCACTGGACGCCGTCGAGGCCTTCCGGCTCGCTGGGATCGAGACGGGCTTCTTCGAGCTGCAGCCCAAGGAAGGGTTGGCTCTCGTGAACGGCACGGCTGTCGGGTCCGGCTTGGCTTCCATCGTCCTCTTCGAGTCCAACATACTTGCGGTCCTGTCAGTGGTCCTGTCCGCAATCTTTGCCGAGGTGATGCAGGGGAAGCCGGAGTTCACAGACCACTTGACACATAAACTGAAGCACCATCCCGGGCAGATCGAGGCTGCGGCTATAATGGAGCATATCTTGGACGGAAGCTCTTATGTGAAGGCTGCTCAAAAGTTGCATGAGATGGATCCACTTCAGAAGCCGAAGCAGGACAGGTATGCTCTCAGGACTTCTCCCCAGTGGCTAGGGCCCCAGATCGAGGTGATCCGAGCAGCGACCAAGATGATCGAGAGGGAAATCAATTCGGTCAACGACAACCCGCTGATCGACGTCTCGAGGAACAAGGCCCTGCACGGCGGGAACTTCCAGGGGACCCCGATCGGTGTCTCCATGGACAACACTCGCCTAGCGATCGCGTCCATCGGGAAGCTCATGTTCGCGCAGTTCTCGGAGCTTGTCAACGACTTCTATAACAACGGGCTGCCCTCAAATCTGTCGGGCGGGCGCAACCCTAGCCTGGACTACGGCTTCAAGGGCGCAGAGATCGCAATGGCGGCGTATTGCTCGGAGCTCCAATTCCTCGCTAATCCGGTCACCAACCACGTCCAGAGCGCGGAGCAGCACAACCAGGATGTCAACTCCCTCGGCCTGATCTCGTCGAGGAAGACCGCTGAGGCGGTCGACATATTGAAGCTCATGTCTTCAACTTTCCTGGTTGCTCTGTGCCAGGCCGTGGACCTGCGGCATTTGGAGGAGAACCTGAAGAGCACGGTGAAGAACACCGTCGGCAGGGTGGCCAGGAAAGTCCTGACGGTGGGCGCCAACGGCGAGCTCCACCCGTCCCACTACTGCGAGAGGGACCTGCTCAAAGTGGTCGATCGCGAGCACGTGTTCACCTACGCCGACGACCCCTGCAGCGCCACCTACCCGCTGATGCAGAAGCTGAGACAAGTCCTGGTGGAACAGGCGCTGGTGAACGGCGGGAACGAGATGAACCCGAGCACCTCCATCTTCCAAAAGATCGGGGCTTTCGAGGAGGAGCTCAAGGCCCAGTTGCCAAAGGACGTCGAGAGCATCCGGTCCCAGTACGAGAGAGGCTGCCTGGCCATCCCAAATCCGATCAAGGAGTGCAGGTCGTATCCGTTGTACAAGCTGGTGAGGGAAGAGCTGGGGACTTCCCTGCTCACGGGCGAGGACGTGATATCGCCCGGCGAGGACTTCGACAAGGTGTTCACGGCGATTTGCGCCGGAAAATTGATGGATCCGCTGCTGGAGTGCCTAAGCGGTTGGAACGGCGCCCCTCTTCCCATCTCTTAGTAATTTGTCTTACATTCTTTCCTTTACCTTTCAATTTACTTGCCAAGTATATCTCACGCATGCGATCGTTTATATCGAAAGACAATTGTATTCTCTTGCTTTCTGTTTGTTCCTTTTGTCTCCCCTCCCAAGTGAAGAAATTTGATAAATAAATACTTTAGTAAACTTTTACATTATATCAAGTGCTTTCTCAACCGATCATAACATACATTTTTGTGGAGGAATAAGAGTTATTATACCGTCCTCCACCAATGGCATCGGAATTCCACGAGATAATTGTCTGAAAAATCCTAAACCTTTTTACGATTTGTCAGCTTAGTCCTAAACCTTTTCAATTGTGCCAATTTAGTCCCAAACCTTTTGAAAATTTGTCAACTTCGTCCTAAAACTTTCAATTATGCCTATTTAGTCTTAAACCTTTTGAAGTTTTTGTCAATTTAATTCTAAACCTATTATTTGGATAATTGGCCGAAAAGACTATGTTGATAAATTGTTAAAAGGTTTGGAAAGAAACGAAAAGTGAAAGTAGAAGAAGTGATGTGAATATTGAACAGAATCGCTCAATATATTAGAGAGATGAACGCAACCTTTCATGCTCTTCCGAATAAACACAACTTTTCGTGTCTCTGAAAATAACTATAATTCGGACATAACTCTTCATGTCCAAAAACATTTATTTTCAACATAACTCTTCATGTCCGAAACTCCCAACTGCGGACACAACTCTTCATGTCCAAAAATTGCCATGTCTGAAAAGTTGCATTCTTTGGACTAATTAATTAAAAATTAAAATTAAAATAATAAAAATAAATGCAATTCCTATGTGAATAGTCGCATTGTTTCGCTAGGACATTACAGTTAAATTATTATTTTTAATTTTGGAAAAAAAATATTGTTGATTAGTGCCGATTCTAAACCGCGCAAGCTTGCAAAGTGCTAAGTGCGTTTAATGATCGCGCATCCGCACACGAGTATAGTGGGGTCTAGCCCACTTGCCCATTTCTTTATTTGAAAGAATATAATAGCCTTCTAACTAATAAAGTGTACTTTCCCTTCCATACTCTGTGGGATGAAGAAAATGCACTTTTTGCTTATTTTTCAAACAAACTTCAACATTATTCTTACAAAATTCATCGTCTATTAAATATCATAATATTCACTTATTACAAATGATTGTTTATTATAATTACTATTCTACTACAGGAAAACTGAGATAGAGAAAAGAGGGAAGGACGCCTTGAGATTGCTACTATAATCAATTTTTTTTTACCCTATAATCAGAGTTTAATTGCTACGTTTCGTAGTCAGATTAGGATAACAATTTATCCTATTCGGTGTTTCGTGACATCCTTCAGACCAGATGTATCACGATAAAATGATGGATAAGAAATCCAGGGTCGGAGCTAGGATAAACCCGGATTGGATGAAAAAGTTTAAAATATAACTTAACAAACTTGGTTTTCTAACATTGAGTGATGGACCCATATGATATTGCTTCACTGGCCACCGACCACCGACCACCACCACGACAGTCGATCGTCAACTTCTGACCACCGTGCGATCATGTCGCCTCTGACCACCGCCGATTGTCGTTGCCGGCCAGCCGATGGTGTTCTCTAGGACCGAGGGTTGAAAGGAGAAGTTATACGTCACGTGGTTATCACCATCGAAGAACTCGAATCTCCTCGTTAAGTGCGTTAGATGTCTCGAGGTCGTCCTCCCTCACAGAGGCGTGTACGCCCTCTTCACTTATTGCAGTCAGCGCCGTCCACGAGTGGATCTTCGTCACATTCTCTTCGCCCCTCACTGCCCAGGTCATAGACTTCGATAGTTCGATGTCAAGTGCTGCTCGAGCTTTGCTCACGACTTACAGCACCCCGTCGCCACTCTTCGCCTCTACATCTACAGCTGCTACCTCATCTATCAAATCGATCACGCCCGTTGCCTCCCCCGATCGCTCCACAAAACCCTTGGCAACCCGTGGCTATGCATTTAATCTCATTGTTAAAACTGTTAGATGGCCTGCAGCATATGTAACCCCATTTTGCTTTGCCTGCACAACATTTTTTGAGTTGCTGTTAGTTAATTTCTGGTGTCATAGATATATAGTTTAAGGGCCTATTTGGTTCAGCATTTGGAAGGGGTTTTGTGGCTCTGAAGTCCTTTGGACAAATGCAAATAGGGTTTAGTTAGGTTTTTTGCTTAACTTTGGGGAAATACAATTGCATCTCCAAAGGCGCCCGTAGGCCTTTGACCCAAAGTAGTTCTGGTAGTACTCTGAAAAATTTCATTTCCGGAATGCAACTATAATTTTTTTCTTTTCAATTTTTCCCTTGCTCGACTTTCAAAATTCTGAAAATATTCTCAAAAATCCTAATTTTGTTAGTAAAGGACTCAATCATCGACAAAGGCTCTGCGAGCGGCCGCCAGCCTCGCATGAGGTCTGGGTCTCGTCGCCTGGGGTCACGCGACCCCAAAGCCGGCGGTTGGTCGGCACATATAGTTTAGTAAAAGTCCTTTACAAAGCGTAGTTTTTACCAAACGGCATTTACGTCAAAGTTGCTTTTTAATGTGTTTTTAAAATAGACTTTGCCAAACATTATTTGCATTTCAGAAATCCCCTTTAGCCCAAAGGTATTTGCATTTTCTCCAAATTCATTTCCCCAAAGCTGAACCAAATATACCTGTGCTATATACATTTATATATGCCACAATGTATTAAAGACAATCATATGGTCCATTTGTTTAAGGGAAAATTAAGCTTAAATTTGAGAAAAACGATTTTCACTTCTAGCAACGAGGAGATCACTTTCCCTAAATTACCAAATAGCGATTTTCATGAAAATTATTTTTTACTATCATGAAAGTTTCGGTGGGAAAAACACATCCATTACTTGCTTCATCTTTCACCTTTCATTTTGCATCTCTCGTCACAGTTCCGTGCTCATCCAAGTAATCTGACTAATGCCTCTTGATTTATTGCATTGACCTTCCATGTAATCGAATCGAAGAGTCCCAATGTTCATTAATTTTATCGAACCTCTTCTCCCCCTCTCTCTTTTGTCTGTGCACGTCCAATTTGTCACCAGGATTTTGTGAAGCTCTGATGATGCTGAGAAATCAAATTGATCCAAATGGAGCGAATCAAGAAACAGGTTGAATGAATTACGTAAAGTAACAGAGCCACCAGTCCCCTGTTTTTCCCGTGTCCTGTCCTGCATGCCCGCCACGTCCTGGTGAAGAATTTCTTCGTCTTTCTTTCGAAACTCAAAATCCCACCGCCAGCGTTTTTCGATCAGTCAACGCTTTCATCTTCGAAAGCCATCTGGATCTCTCGGAAGTCGAAAGCCATCTGGATCTCTCGGAAGTCGGTCGATCTTCCATAAATGGTGGCTTATTTAAGCGCCCTGATCTTTCCAAGCTTCGTCCACACTTCCATGGTGATTCCAAGCCAACATCTCTCGGTTACTTCCTCTGCTTTAGCCACAATCCGGGATAAAGGAACCGACTTTCGTCCATGGCGATCTCATCGCTCCTCTGTAACCCATACCCATCTTTTTGTAACTACTGAAGGGGCAAATTTTCTGCTAAACCCATCGCTTGCGGTTCGGTCAAGACGCAAAACTCTAACCCAACTGCTCAACCCACTTCTCTATCCAGAGACTACAAGCTCTCATGGAAAGAGGAGCTCAAGAAGGCTTACCAGAGAGAGATTACCAATCTGAACTGGGAGAAATTCGAGGAATTGGACGATGAGTCGTTCCAGAACTTGGTCGACAAGCGATGCGTGGACAATGTGAGGATGCTGATCGTGGATTCGGTCCAGAATGCGAAGGTGGGACACCCAGGGATGGCGCTCGGGATGGCCGGGGTTGGGTTCTTGTTGTACAGGCATGTGAGGAAGTATAATCCCAAGAATCCCAAGTGGTTCAACAGGGACAGGTTTGTGTTGAGTGCCGGGCATGGGTGCGTGCTTCAGTACGTTTGTCTCCATCTCGCTGGGTTTGAGTCTGTTCAGGTATGCAATGTTCCGGTGTTCAAGTTGTGAACTTTTCGTTTGCTCAGTTCAGAAAATGTCATATGTCTGCTTTAATTCTCGAGAACGATTTGTTCGTAAAACTGAATTTAGTTATTATTGCTTTGCTGGTTATTCATTTAGTTGTTGGCACTTGTTCTGACGATGATCATGAGTTGGGACTTTAAAGCTGAAATGTTGGACGAATATGGTGTTGTTAGTTTGCTATTTGACAAAAACTATTAATGATCTGCCCATTTTCGCTCGACTAGGAGTGCTGGTGCAAGAAGTTCCTTCTTCACAATCTCTTAAGATGCCGAGTCCTTTGTTCTTCCGCGTAGTTTCTGTTACCCTTGATTTTGTCGAACTTTTTTGGTCGGAACTTTTCGTCGATTAGAATGACATCCTTTGAAAGATTGAACTTGCAATTCTTTCTTCTTACCCTTGTTCTAGCATATGGAACTTTACCTAAGTCTAGATTAGGGTCTCTGTAGCTTACAAGGCTGGTTGCGGACATTTTATCTGCTTGATTTGGGAACATTTCATCTCCACATAGAAGACCTAAAGCGCTTATGCAAGCTTGGCAGTAGGACTCCTGGACATCCAGAGAATGTGGTCACCAGTGGCATTGAAGTCACTACTGGTATGTTCTGTTTTCAATTTTCTCTTGTGCAACTCTGAAATAGAAATTAACTGGAGTTGCAGTTCTATTACCATGTGAGACTTAACAGAGGGAAACATAGGATACTTGAAAAAGTCAGCAGGAAAGAGGCATATATATTTCATAATAAAAAATAGCAGAATTGACTTTAACTGTTGCTTGTTATCTGTCCTACAAATCTTTGCTTCTGGCTTTTTCTTTTATTTGGACTTCTTTGGGTGCATTTGTGCATATGATACTTACTCGAAAAAATCAGCAGGAATGAGGCATATTGATTTCATAATAGACTCGAAGTAGCAGAATTGACTTAACCGTTGAAGTTCAAGCACTTGAAATCATTGCTACTGGCTTTTTCTTTTCTTTGGACGTCTGTGGGCGCATTTGTCCTCTTAGACAGGAAAGATGGTAAATAGAAGAAACAACGCTGGTCTTTGGTCCATTATGTTCTGGAAAAGTCTTCACTTAGATGGTCTCTGTCTCTGGCTCGTTTCGTTTAGCTGAGTTCTTTCTTCAAGTTTCTGTTCATTTGTATGTTCGCGTGGTTGTGAACTGTGATCACAGGCCCCCTCGGACAAGGTGTAGCAAATGCAGCACGTCTTGCCTTGGCGGAAGCTCACCTAGCTGCTAGATTTAATAAACCTGATGCTGTCATTGTTGATCACTTAACGTAAGTTGAACGAACTGGTTCTCTGCGACAGCTTATGAGAAGTTGTGTGAGTGTGGTTATGATTATTGTTGGTGACTTTACTGTTGAAATATAGTTATTGCATCATGGGGGATGGATGTGCAATGGAAGGAATAACCCACGAGGCTGCGTCCTTGGCTGGTCACTGGAAGCTCAACAAGCTTACACTGATTTATGATGATAATCATAACACTATCGATGGACCCACCGCACTTGCTTTTTCCGAAGATATATCTGCTAGGTTCAAGGCTCTTGGTTGGCATACAGTCACAGTTGACAACGTAGATGCTGATATGAGTCCATTCAAGGATGCACTTCTCTCTGCTTTCAACAAGACGGAGAAACCCACTTTCATCAGGGTTAGTAATAGTCATGCCTTAGACATTTAGAAGGCTGTGATCCGTCACTTTAGAGCTTATTCCTATTCTAGCAAATGTAAAACCATTCTGTTGATCTCACTGAAGATCGAGCCTTCGTCATTGTCTGCCTACTTCAGGTGAAAACCCTGATAGGGAAACTGTCTGGAAAAGAAGGGACATCAAAAGCTCATCATGGGACCTTCAGCGAAGACGATGTAAACAACATGAAACAAAAAGTTAACTGGACTGATAGAGAGCCTTTCCATGTCATCCCTATGATATACAGGTTTCTTCTGTTTTCAATCCAATTGGGAGCTATTTTTTAGCATTGCACTTTACCAGGAAAAGAGGACGGGATTGTGGATATATCTAAGCCTAACACGCACTAACTACTCATTTGATGCAGGGAGATGCAGAAGCAAGCAGATGTTGAGGAGAGACTGGAAAAAGAATGGTACTCCAACCTTTACTCGTACCAGATCAAATATCCTCAAGAGGCCATAGAATTTCGGATTCTTCTCAGTGGGGGTTTGCTTCCTGGTTGGGAAAACTCGTTACCGGTAATTGAACCGCTACTTGGCCTTACCTGTCTCTTAGGTTGTTTTACTGTTTGGGTTTACCCTCTAAATCAACAAGTTCTCATGAGTGGTACAGTATTCATTATATAATTCCAACTCTACCAGTAGTTTAGGGAAAAAAGTTTTTTTATAAGCATTGTATTGAGGGATGCACACCAATTTATCTTGATCAAGTTCATGGATACTACACTTGAACTTCCTTCTTTAGTATGAAGGGTTATAGTGATTATAACACTAAAACATGATTACTTACTGTCTGAACAGAGGTGGTCACAGTCTGATCCAGTGGATGCCACCCGTGGATACTCCGAGAAGTGCTTAAACCAGCTCGCTAAGGTTCTTCCCGGGTTGATTGGGGGGAGTGCGGACCTTGCAACCTCCAATAAAGCTTCTCTCCACAATTATGACGACTTCCTGCCGAGCTCTCCCTGGGTCGTAACATCCGCTACGGTGTTCGAGAGCATGCGATGGGGGGCATCTCAAATGGCATTGCTTTGCATGGAAGCGGACTCATCCCTTTCGCAGCAACATTCCTTGTATTCTCAGACTACATGAAGAACACTATCCGGCTTGCTGCTCTGAGCCATGCCGGAGTCATCTACGTCATGACCCACGATTCAATTGGACTAGGGGAGGATGGTCCTACTCACCAACTGGTGGAGCAGCTTGCAGGACTCCGGGCCATCCTGCGCCTCCTAGTCTGACGGGAACGAGACTGCCGGGGCCTACAAGATCGCCGTGGCGAACCGGGCCACTCCTAGCCTCATTGCGCTGTCTCGGCAGAAAGTAGCTTCAAATCTGACAGGGACGTCGGCGGACGCGGTCAAACGGGGCGGTTACACAATCAGCGACAACTCAGGGGAGCAGATGCCCGAGATCATATTGATCGGCACGGGATCGGAGCTTTGCCTCTGCGAGGGGGGTGCGAGGAGGTTGAGGGAGGCAGGGATGAGGGTCAGGGTGGTGTCGCTCGTGTGCTGGCGCCTCTTCGACAGGCAACCGAGGGAGTACAAGGAGTGGGTGCTGCCCTCGAACGTGGTCAAGCGCGTGAGCGTGGAGGCCGGGTCGCCAGTCGGGTGGAGGGAGTACGTGGGGGCGGGAGGGCGTGGTGGTCGGAGTGGACAAGTTCGGTGCAAGCGGGAAATATTTGGACACATTCCACAAGTATGGCTTTGCGGAGGAGAACATTACCTGGATTGCCAACATTTTACTGTGCAAGTGAAGGAGGAGGTGCTGATCGTTGGTGCTTCTTTTGGATGGGTGAGTGCATAGTTACTATTCTAAAATATTGAGAACTATAATCACGTGAGAGTGACATATAAGATTATACTGCTTGTAAAATCTTTCAACCTTGGATTATCAATGCAATTTTCTTTACGTAAAAGTAAGAAAACTATGTTTGCAGTTTTTCTCTGTCGTAAATTCTATACTATGATTTTCCATTCTGGCTGAGCAAAGATCTAGGAATTCTCATAGAGGCAGCTTCGCGGTTGAAGCGTACCTAACGCCTCCCCATTCGCGTTTGCGCAAGATGACCGGGTCACTTCATCATCGATGCAGGTCAAGTACACATTCCTCATTCGTATCCTGGTGCACGGGTTCTCGGCGCTGCAGTCGAACCTCACGGCGACGGGCGTGGCGGACGTTCCTTGGATGCCTCTGTACAGGACGTCGCTTATCTTCACGCTCGATTCCTATCCATCGCGATCGTCAATTTTCTCATGATCATAAGATGAGTTTAGGACATAAAAACCTGTCAAGAGGGAAAAGGTTTGTGTACATGAGACGAATCACCTGGTTAGGGCAGGTTTGGCCGTCGTATGGACAGTAATTCTGGTCAATGATGATGGGGTTATGGGCATTGATCATCTTGGCATCGATGAAATGGACTCCTTGTACAAACCCAGTGCTAGGCCTTGCCCAGGATTTGATCCTTAATCCATTTTGGGTACCTTGGAAAGTTGTGTTTTTTACTATGATGTTTTGTACTCCAGGTTCATTCTCACTTCTTGCCAGGCTTCCTATGCTGCCACCAAGAAAATGAACTAAAATTACAGGATCGTGATTCTCTAAATTTAGAAGACTGGATCCATTATCCTAAAAACTCAAACCTGATGCCGTGACCAGGGCCACACCTAACGCGTTGGATCCTCAAGTTCCGAGTACCCGGGCCGATCGAGATGCAGTCGTCCCCAGTCGCGATGTCCGAGCGAAGAATCAAGACGTTGGTCGAGAGCTGGACGTGGATTCCATCCGTGTTCGGGCTGTCGCCGTCAGCCTTCACTCTCACGCCTTGGATGCGAACATTCCGGCACCTGTTTATGGAGATGTGGAACATCTGGCTGTCCATGGACGTTAGGTCTTTTATCCTGATGTTGTTAGAGTTGGTGAAGCTCAGTGTCTGCATATCAGAACGGCCAGCGAAAACATGTTTAATTCAAAGACGTGCGCTCTCTTGAGAGGGTGAAGATAAGAAGACTGATTGAAGGTACTTAGATTGCTCGAGATCGACTCGTTTGATTTCGAGTCGAGCTAAAATGCTAGAGCTACTCGAGGATTCAATCGGGTCAAGCTCGAGCTCGCTAGTACGTAGTTTGACAAGCTCGCAAGTCTCATCGTACCTGTGCATTTTCTAAAAAATTATTACTAGTCATGTGGAGACACAAAAATCCACAAGAGTACATAGTATGAACTTGAGGAGAATATATATATATATTGTTGAATAGGAAAAGATATTCATATGTATTGAAATTTGCTATGCTTATTGTGGGCCTTACATGAGACTCACATGATTTGATAGTTGAGATGAAGTGGGCTCACATGCATCGGATGCATGCGATACTTAATTTAAACAAAGCCCTTCTCTCCTCATTCTACCTGAGCACCACTGTGCTTCCCACTACTTAGGACCACCCCATTTCATGTGGGACTTCAATTCGAGTCACGCCAAGCGTCAAATCTCCAAATAATTGGTGTACTAGGATGAAACCCTTCTCTATTTTTCCCCTTCCAACCTAAGCATCACAACGCAGTTCTAACACCTAAGGTGCATATCGGAATGAACAAGGCAGTTGATGTCATTCATAAGTAAAATTTTATGTCTAAATTGTCGCCGCTCGAAATTTTCTTTTGGGAATTTACCCAATATGGAACGAGTCGAGCCGTTATAAATGGTATCCAACTCTTCGGTCGATGTATGATTCATGAACGAACTAAGCTCAAACCTGATTCGACGAGGGTGGAGATTGATGACCGGAGTGAAAGGGTTCAGACGGAGTGACTTTTCGTTGAATTTTAGAATGACAAAAGGGGGTAAGTAGGAATGGACTAATCATATATCTAAGTTGATGAAGTATCGTTGTGTGGTACGTGCCAACACTAATTCATGGGAGGTCATTAACTCCGGTTAGCTCTTGCCTTTTCTTTCTCCTTCAAAACTTCTATAAAGATGTCAAATTACTTTCTAACTTACGCTATATCAGTCGTGTGATATATATTTTTTTTTTGGTCGAACAGTCGTGTGATATGAAATGTTTTTTCATTAACTAGACGGCTGCTGAGACCACCCTATCCTAGCATGAAAATGAACTTTTCATTGGCGGCTGGACAAAATAAAAGTTTTGGCCCGAATGAGAAAAGGGAAAACCAACCCAACTAATAGAATTTGAACCGATCTCTGAAGGTGCAGAAGGAAAAGTACGTTACCGTTGCTCCATCGGGACAGTCGCGGCCGGAATCCTTGCAGGCCCACAGAGACGGTCCCTTGGCGTCAAGAACCCCGCCGTGGACGGACGCGTTCGAGACCCCGTCGAAGCTCAGCCAGCTCGAGCCGCCGCCGAGGACTCTATAGTCCGGAGGGGCCACCAGCGTCGCGCCTCCCATCCTTATGCTCACGTGCCTGCTCTTGCAAGGGCCTCTGAATCGCACCGGCCCGAGCAGGTAGCTCCCTCGCCTCACTAGGATGGCCGTGAAGGCTTCGCTGCGGCTGCATGCCGACGTCCACGCGTCGCGGAAGGCTCGGGACGAGTCGGCTTCCCCCGTCGGGTCGGCGCCGAAGTCGAGGACGTCGAAGAGTGTGAAGGTAGACGAAGACGGGCGAGAGAGTAAGAGGAGTAGAAGGAAGAGGAGTGTCCAGACAAGATGATCTGCGAGGTTCGCCATGTAAGAGAGAGAGAGAGAGAGAGAGATTGATTGATTGATTGGCAGTGGCGCAATTTTCTTGCAAGCATAAGGTTGAGAAATAGGCAGGCATTTTGGTAAGGAGTAATTAATGAGTGTAACTTTCTTTACAAAGAATAATTGGCCCTCCAAGCAAACGAACGAGAAGTACAGTCAAACCCACCTTGGATCCCACTAAAAAACCACTAATTTTCGGGTAATTTTAGTATCTGATCAGCTCAATTGATTACATAGTCCATAGATTAAATCTATGCAACATGCTTTCGATAAGTATAGTCAACGAGCCACCTAATCGTGACACTATAAAAAAGGATCGACAACGAAAATAGTGATACATCAACATATTCGATATGAGAAATTTCGATGAGCACAATCAGAATGTTTGGTGAAGGCAGTTTTAAGGATGGTAAAATTATTTTGGGCAGAAAAACACTTCAAGTGCCAATATTTATGTATAACGCTCACTTTGATGTCAATATTTTTTGCCGGCTCACTTAAGTGCCAAATCGGAGAAAAAACGATCACTTAAGTGCCAACGGCGAGAAATTCCGGCAAAACAGTCCATGTGGCATTTTTTTAGTATTAATTTTTCAATTTTTAGTGAATTTTTCTTTTAAAAAAGGAAGTCCACGTGCCAATTTTTTAAAAAAAATAAGTCCATGTGCGAATTTTTTTTTAGAAAATTCAGTCCACTTGGACTGAATTTTACAAATTAAGCTAATTTTTTTAAATGTTAAATTGAATTTAAAAAATAAGCTGAAAAACTAAAAAAAAAAAAATATATTCACATAGTGGCGAGGGCTGTGCAAGCCCTCGCCGCTGCAACTATGTTTTCTTAAAAAAAAAAAAAGCGTATTTTTAATTTTTTTAATATTTCAAGGAAATTTTTATTAATTTTTGGATTTTTTTTATTGCTTATTGGGATCCTTCGGTGAGTCACGTAGACGCTACGTAAGATTTCCGACGACGCTCACCGGAGTTCTCACTCAAATAATCGTTTTAAAAAAAACATGGCACTTAAGTGATCAAAAAAAATATATATTGGCATCAAAGTGAGCGCCGTACATAAATATTGGAACTTGAGATGTCATTCTGCTGATTATTTTGAATTTGGCAAGAACATAAAAATGTGGCAATACATAGAAACCGCAAGTTAGGAGCCCTTTCATGTGGCATGCTTAGGGCGCATGGTAACACTTCTTAAGCAGAACTTCTACTCCAGAAGTGCTTCTGAAGCATAATCTGTTTGGTAAAACAACTTCTGAACCAGAAATCCGTTTAGTTACGCAACTTCATTTTTCTACTTTTGAAGTAATTTTTGGCTTCAGAGGTTGTTTTTGAGCAACTTTCAAAAGTAAAAAAAAAAAAAAAAAATTACTTATCTCCAGAAGTTAAAATCAGAAAGAGACAACCCGCCGTCGATGACTGTCGTCTACTACCGTCGATGACCGTCATTCTCTACCGCCGGTCTCCTCCGGCCGTTAAATAAAAAATAATAATTTAATTTTTTTTTTAAAATAGAAAAAAAATATAATAATTTTTCACTAAATTTGCATTGCATGAAAGTATTTTAATAATGTCATTTTTTAACGAATTATAAGAAATAAATGTTCCATGATTTGATCAAATGGCATCCCATAAAGACATAATCATGGCAAAGTGGACCGAACAATTGACCCAAGTTGGTTAAATGGTATTATACAAATATTTTAAAGTGGACCGAGCAATCCTACAAAGACGCAATTATACTATTATTGTTGCCGTCTTTGAACTTCTCAAGTCTTTTGTCTTGTTTATCAGATTCTTGAAAGCAAGTAAATTTGATGTTAAGAAGGCAAAATACATGTATGTTTCTGTTTATCGATATTCTTCACACCCTTCAAAGTACTATGCAGAGTTTATGAATGTCATTTTCAAATGTACTCACTTGGAATTTCTCCTTACGTTTTCAACAAGTACCAGATCAAATTGTTGGAAATAATTGATGATAGGTAATTGAAACTCTCACGCTTCTTTCAATTTTCTTCTTGTTTATTTCTTGGATAGGCGTGTCCATTCAATTTTTGATAGAATGCCAACTATTAGTACTTGTGTAACATTATTCATCCAAACCTTGGAGTTTTCTGTACTTTGCGAATTTCTTTAGTGAACTACTAGAATTTCTCGATGGTAGTTGCACTTGTTCTAGGCAGGGGGTTGCCTAGAGTCCAACAAGGGCCCTCGAAAAGATCCCAGCATTTTCAAGGTCATATAGTAATATGTTCTGCATTTGACTTAGAACTTAAAGATGCCTTTCTTTCGTCAATTTGTCGGATTGATGGATTTAACAGGGAAATTTATATGTAATATATGTGTAGATGGTTCTTAAAGGTGAAGCACAGTGTTCTAGGCAAATTTTGACCGTTTCAAGCTGAGACGGAAGAATTGTTGCTTGTCATGAATCAACTCGTCCAATGGTATGGTTTACTGAATGTATCATGATGCACCTCTGAACTAGAGACGGTTTAGGCACGAAGAAAGTTTATATACTGTGCTCATTGCGACATAAACCACGCTAGAGGCACAGGTGAGGAAGCTCTGGAACTACCCATGCTTTTAACATGGATATAATAGCTCAGCCATCGTATCCATTAATAGAATTTTCGCCATAAAGTTGGTCCCCATTTGAATAAAATAATTAAATGAAAAATTATACGTAAATTCGTCATTATTTACATTTCACTTTTCTCGAATAACATGCATTTTAGGTTATGATCAAAAACATTTCGTAGAATATTTTGTGTTAATAATGTTCCAAAAGTAAAAAATTTCAACCGTTACCAAACGAATTTCTATTCCAAAAGAAGAAATTTTGTCTTGTTATCAAACGCATTTTTCTGATCAGAAATTAACTTATGGAGCAGAAGTAAAAAAATCAACTTCTGGCCAAAATTTGATTTCTAAAACAGATGTGTTGCCATGCGCGCCATTAATGGTTTATTCTAGGACTCTCCCAACACCAAAAAAAAAAAAAAGTTAGGTTGTTCTAAGTACACTGAAAAAAAAGAAAAGGTGAAGGCTTAATTAAAGCACCTCAGCAATTTATAAGGCAAAAGCTTATTTAGTTCATAACCGCTGCTCAATTAAAACATTAAATATCTCTCTTGTACATCAAACTGAATCTATACCAATCTGAAAAATTATTGAGATCGCGTAATAACTTCAATGTACGAGAACAAACGCACTCTCGAGACAATGATATTTGGTTTCTGATCTTGTAATTGGGGGAATTCTTGCATGTGCCCGAGTCTACCGGACTGGATTCATGGGAACCGCGTCATAACTACAGTGTACGCGAACAAGAACCGTTGTCAATAAGGGTGAGCATAGTTCTAGGGTATAACCTGAAACTTGGAGAACCGGACCAGTGGAAACCGATCGGTTCCAAGTTCCAAGGTATGGAGGGTAGGTTCCAGGTTCCAAAAATTAAGGAACCTGTTCTGACGGGTAGGTTTCAGGTTCTAGATAGGTGGAACCTGGAACCTGGAACCGGAATCTGGAGCAAGTTTTTATATTTTTTCTTGGTATATGTCTTCGCGTCATCTTGCGTATTCCATGATGTCCAATGATGAGTGTGTAATCCAGAACCACTTTATCATTGAGACTTTTACTTTGTTGATATTTCATATTTTTCGTGTGTCTAAATATGAGTTGTGATCAGTGAATTTTAGCAGTAGGTGATGGTCATTAAATTTGATTATTCACTGCAATCGTTCAACTAAGAATACATGTAGAACCTGGATGGAACCTGGAACCGACTCTGGAACATGTGACAGAGTAGGTTCTAGGTTCCAAGGTATGCGGGGTAGGTTTCAAGTTCCAAAAAATGATGAACCTTTATAGACGGGTAGGTTCCAGGTTCCAGGTGGAACCTGTACGGAACCTGAAACCGCTCACCCTTAGTTTTCAAAACAATAGCGCTTGATTTCTGATCCTATAATTAAGGAAATTCTCGCATGAACCTGAGAGTCCACTGGATCGAATTCATCACAACCGTTGATTTCATCGGATCAACACGAGAAACCCACATGAAATTCACAAAGCCAACGGCGGGAGATCGATTTAGTGCAATAAACACGAGTCTAAAGAAGAAACTTAGGCTGACCGGCATGGTCCATAGAGAACAGCAACATGAGCGGAAAAGTTGCTGTATGTTGAGCTATTTCCTGGAGAACCGAACTTGTGGGTAATTATCTAATTTGTGGGTTGGTTAAGCTACTTCCTAGAGAGCCGAACTTTCAGTTTTTCAGCTGGGAAAATGTTAGGGGAGAGTTGATAGGAAGAAGTAGATTTAGGGCTTAGGTTAGGCAGATGCTAACCTTGTTTCGGCTACTACGTACTCGTAATTCTGGTTCATTTAGGTTAGCCCTTGGCAGCCACAAACCCTCGAGATTGCTTCGACATGTCCTCCTTTCTGGTTCTGCATATCCTTCTTTGGCGTTCTTCATGTAATGGGACACAGTGGCGGCCGCAGAGCATTCGGCTCTGCTCTATTCTCTCTCTAGATGTTTAGTAAGCAGGATCTCGAACCACGTATATCTCGGTTGCCCTTGAACCTCATGTCCTCGCTTTCCTTTCTTGATTCGGTCCGCCTCCGCGGTCGTTGACACGTTGGTCACCTTGCCCTTCGCTCGGTTGGGACGAACATTGTCGTTTGCACTTCGGAGTTGTTAAACTCCATCTCTCATCACTTATAGAGTTGATCTCCCTTGAGCTTTCTTGTTTTCCACGACTATATTAGAAACATGAGTTTAGGGAATGCGTAGAGAAGGGATGAAAATCACGGGATAAAGTAAAGAAAGAAAAATAGATAATTGGGTAGGGTGTATCAACTAGGAAGCACCGATACTTTTTGGGGGCGTTCGTGTCGTGTCCGACACTCTTCAACATTCTCTAACACTCTCCGAGTATCGTCTCCTGTACAGAATATCTCATCTCTTCCATTAAAATAAACTTGAACTTTACGTAATCTCTCCTGTACAGAAGTTCCTTCTTTAGATAAAGATGAAGCACACGTCATAAGCCCTTGAAGACACTTGATTTTACTCACTTCAAGTTAATAATCTTCTGGTTACCCGTAAAGTCAACATGGACAATTAAAGCAAGAATAAACTTTTGGGCAAAAATGTGCACTAGTTCAATTAGGTAATGCAATTCCAAAAGTGTGAGGAGTAGGCGTATGATGTAAATTGCCCATAAAGTCAATATACTATTGACATATTACCAGAGTTCCTTTAGGAAAGAATTCTGACGTGTTAATAAGCCTAAAAAGTCAAAGAACTACACCAAAAGGGGCAGGGGAAAATTACTACCAAAGTCCTAAACCTATTGCAATTGTGTCAATTCAATCCTAATCTTTTATATTTGTACCAATTCAATCCATCCGGCCAATTTTGGCCGGCCAATACTGACGTGACGACGCCGGCGCTGACGTGGATAATTTTTAATAATATTTTAATATTTTAATTTTAAAATTTTCTTTTCGTTTCCCTTTTTTCCCAGATTTGGCGAGGGCATTGCGGCCCCCGCCCACCTCCTCGCCAGATTTGGGAGAGGGGCCGCATGCCCATGCCCTGACAGGCGAGGAGCCGGTCCTGAAGTCCAGGAAAAAAAGTAAAGAAAAGAAAAGGATAAAAAAAAATTATTAAAAGTTGCCACCTCAGCGTCGGTCGGCCAATTTGGCCGGATGGACTGAATTGATACAAATGCAAAAGATTTAGGATTGAATTGATATAATTACAATAGAGTAATGAATTTTTTTATAATTCTCTCGAAGGGATAGTTAAGGTGGTTCCTCTCTTTCGCTTCAGGAGAAGAGGGAGCAGTTCTGCTTAGAGGCCCTTTTTTCTAAGGATAAATTTCAACTTTGCATATAGCCCAAAGAACCAATGAGGCTAAAGCTCACGGCCATAACCCAACACGCTCAAAACGAAAGTTTAGATAGCTACCTCTTCCACGGAATCAGGGTTCTATGTTTGCTCGAAGAAACTTCTAATGCAACATTCAAAAGTCTTACATCGGAGCAGGTGGGAGATTCAACGTTAAGAGATTCATGAGTAAGCACCCACCCTCAAATGACAATCTCCCTGTTTCGCTACTTTCAATATTTTTTTGAAGGTCTTGACCAATATGGAACTAAGCAGATCGTTACTAATTGTATCGGGGCAGGAGCTCCTCCAAGAGGTGTGTGGCTCGTATATAGATTAGACCCAAACTTAATCCAACGAGAGCTCGGAGTGATCGCCTATGTGAGAGGACTTCGATAAGGTGCAGCTTTTAGCAAATTTATACGATGGCGGTAAGAACCTAAATGGATTAGATTACACATCAAGATAGGAAAGTATCGTGCGTTGATATCGGTTGACAGGGACGCCAGTACTTTAAGTAAGGGTGTTTAATAGCTGAAAGTCCCACATCGAATGGGAGAAGCCATGCTGAGGTGATTCATATGTAAACCCCAATTCCAAATTAACGTCATCTTAAACCGTGAGTGCTTTTTGTTGAGGGATTGGTCCATGTAGTACAATTGGGTGGTTAGTAGGGGTAAGCATGGTTCTAGGTAAAACTTGAAATTCAGTACTGAATCGGTGGGAAACCTGTACAGTTTCAGGTTCCAAGTATGCAGGTAGGTTTCAGGTTACAAGTGATGGAACCTGGAACCTATACTGTAACCTGTAGCAATTTGAAATTACTAGTCTGAGTTTCTATTTTCGGCGATATTTAGAATTGAGACTTTTGCTTTGTTAATGTTTCATATTTATTCATCTATCTAAATATGAGTTGTAGTTAGTGAATTGTAACAGTAAATGGTGGTTATTAAAGGTAATGATTTACTGCAATCGTTCAATTAAGAATACTTGTGGAACCTGTATAGACTCTGAAACCTGTGACAGATAGGTTCCAGGTTCTAGAAAACGAGAAACCTTTCCGATCGGTAAGTTCCAGGTTTCAGGTGAAATTTGTACAAAACCTGAAATCGCTCACCTCTAATCGTTATATCATATGTGAGACAACGATGAAAATAATAATAATAGTGTCATCGAATATATTAGAACTATTCATCAAACACTTTTTAAAAATTAAAGTCTCGAGTTTGAAAATCGATTATACAAATCCTGATGCGGAGTTTAGCATTTTAAAAAAATAAAATTCATTTGGATGCTTAAAAAAGTCGAGAGGCACTCGTTAAAAAAATAAAGAAAACCCCCTAAATGTTGTCCATAGTGGTGGCTATGGTTTGGAGTCGGCTGGTTCTGGTTCTGGCCACTGATGAACAAGCGGTTTCGGGCCCTGTTCAAGGCCCGGTTTCGATTTTCAAATTTAATTTTTAAATAATGAATTATGAAATAAAAAAATTATGAAATAATAAATTATCAAATACAAATTGTAATCAAATTTGGGGGGAAAAAAAGGAAGAGGAAGGGGCTTGAACTTAATGAATTATCATTAAGCGCCTACACATCTTCTTGGAATCGAAGAATCAAAGCCCGTGTAGTTCTTTTACCTTTGATAATCCCACACTTACCTCATCGTCAATCGTCATTACCCCTTTCGCCGGTTCCGGTACCGGTACCCGTGGCGGTGGTATCTCCATCATCGAAGAATTCGGCTTCATTGCTGCGATTCATCTCTTGTTGTCGATGTTGAGCCTTTGTCTAATCATCGACACAAGCTTGAGCCTCCACCGATTCCGGAGCTAATATTGAACGTCGGTCATCCAAAATGTTGCCCCCAGCGCTAAATGCTTGTTCAACCGCAACTGTTAAATAAGGGGTTGCTAAAACCTATTTTGCGATGAGAGAGAGAATTGGGAATTGGGTTGAATGCCTCTTCCACTACTCTAGAATTTTGAAATCTGTGCCGCCTTCGGATTCACTAAACTAAAAAAAAAAGTGGTTAAATAGGTCTCTACTTCGAAAATATTTCTTGTTGCTCCCTTTTATCTTTTTTGCCTATTTATCAGTATTTTGTACCATCTACTAATTCTACCTAGGTCCCCGCTTTGTACGTCACTAGGTTGGGAAGATCCACTATCATCTACATTATATCTGTTAGAAAATTCATTATACATTTTTACTAATGCGTTTTTAACTACTGTTTGTATAGTTTTAATATCTATAATTTCAATTAAATGTAAATAGTCATAATACGTATTCAAATCATCACTTAAACCATTTAATTTGGTACGTGGATCGAAAACACAAGCAACCAAATAAATAAGAGGAATTTCGCTATAATAATGCAGCCATTTCGTTCACATTGCCATAATAGTCGAACCTAATTGATCATCTTTTTCATTTTCTTCAAAAATACCAGCAATATTAACACACTCTATTAAAAATAAATGCGTAGTAAGATAATAAACACCGGATAAAGTATAAGTTGCATCATTAAAACTTTTAAAAGATCTATTTGTTTTTTGCAAATATCCAACTCTTATGGGAATAAATTAATTTTAGAATTATTATTCGAAATAAACGTACATAATAAATCTTTATATGCAAAAGATTGATTAAGCAACTCGTACGTAGAATGCCAACGAGTTGGAACATCTCTTGAAAATATTTTTGGTCTTCTTCTATTTGCTTTACAAAATTTGTCCCATTCTTTCATAATTTGAGGATGTCTCCATAAAAATTGAATTGCCATCTTTATTGGGTTGAGAAAAATATCAAGAGTTTGTAAAACATCTTGTACACATAAATTTAAAACATGGCAAGCACATCTAACGTGAAAAAATTATCCACCAAAAGAGGGTTTGCAAATCTTTTCTAACTCGGGAATGGAAGCGGTATTTGCCGCGGCATTATTAAAACCAACTGAAAAAATTTTATTAACCAAAAAATATTCTTCTAAAACTTGCTTAATTATTCTATAAATATTAATTGTTGTATGCTTATCATCAAAAACTCGAAATGCAATAACTCTTTTTTGAATGTTTCAATCATCGCCTATCCAATAACATGTAATACCCATATAAGAATGAGTTTGCCAAGGATCACTCCAAATTTCGCTACCTATATGCACACGTCCATTGAAATTCATAAAAAAGTTTTTCAAATCTTCTTTTTCTCTTTTATAAATATAAAAAAGTTGGCGTTTGAGCGTATTTCTCAAAACAGGTTTTGCTTGTGAAGTACATGCAGTTTGTATAAAATGATTAAAACCAACTTTTCACCAAAATTAAACAATAAATGTTCAACGGCAGCAAATCTAGCTAATTCTTTTTTATAAACTTTTTCATTGTAACGAAATAAAGGAGAAATGCTAGAATTGACGTACCTGAAAATTTATTGTTGGCTGGTGTCGATCTCTACTTGCGTTGGATGTTTCGACCTCAGATGCCGTTTAAATGTTTCATAGTCGCCTCCACCTGTAAATTTGTATGTTGCCCCACAATATTTACATTTTACCTGATACTTGTTTCAGCCTAAATGTTCCTTCGTGAAGTGTTCCCATATGTCGGATGTACCCTCCCGTTCCAGCTCCTTTGTTATTGATATTTCTTCGACACTGGTAGGAGAAGGATGTAAACTTTCTTGCGTTGGGATGTGCTCGACGTTGGGAATAATGTTGATATCATCAACATCGGCTTCCAAATATGCAAAATCACGAGGATCATGAGGATGATCGGATTCCCTCATCGGGCCCATCGGGCTCTTTCCTCTGCCACTACCTCTGCTTTCACTTGTCATTTTTTGAGAGAATTGAGCGGAAAGCGAATTTAGAAAATTGATAGAGTCATAGATTTGAGAGAATCTGTAAGAAAAAATAAAAGATGAAACTGGATATTTATAGAATTTAGGATAGATTTATTTAATAAAAAAAAGATTAAATGGGCCAAATGGCCGTTGCCTTGCAACGACTATAAGCCGGTTCCGAACCGGAGGAACCGCGGGTTCCTGGGCAGTTCGGAACCTGCCGAACTGCCTGTTTTCCACGGGGTTCACAAAAAATGTAACCCGGAACCGGCAGACCCGATCAACAGGCCGGTTTCGAGTTTGACCCGGGCTGGTTCCGAGCCCAAACTAGCCCGTGGCCACCACTAGCTGTCCAATCTAGAAGTCCTACGAGGACATCATATCAAACACAAGCGCACGTAACTCTCTCTCGTCGGGGTAAAAGATGCACAGCACCATCGTCAATGTATAATACTGTCTACATCTTGGTTGTCTCTTCCGTTTACCTTTGACCCCATATCATATCCAAGCACTAATTGTTCAAAACAAGAGCAAACAGTTGCATATGATAGAATATTTAAATAGTAAATCACATATTCATTTAAACTTTTAGCACTTCCACAAAATCTCACGAGAGCAAGAAATTCCGAGTTTAATTTCTTTCCCGACTCAATTTGCCAAAAAGACCCGACTAAAATATTAAACCACATCAACCACTTAGAATAATTGACAATGATCTTAAAAAATCTCACGGGATCAGCAACTCGAGATGTCAGTTAGTTTCGATTTTGTAGGGTTTCTAAATTGATAGGCCCTCATCGTTAAGTTGTCGTTTGTACACATCGTATAATGTTGGGGACAGTACAGTACAGTCAACTATGGATAGCCAATCCTTTCTCAGCGGCACTTGGATTTTCGAGAGTTGCCCATTTTCCTGGTGGTACACCGCAGTAATATAAGAACGGCTTACACAATGTAGATGAAGAAAGGGAAAGTTTGGACTTATTGCAGGTGATTTACATTCAACCAAAGGGGAGTGTTCTACCAGAACAAATTAAGGGAGAAATACTGGAGATGGTCCTTATCAAGTTCACCCAATTTATATAAATTTCATAAGGGAGCTAGTGCTTGCTATCTAAAAATTGCTATATGGATCTCATCGGAAATGTTTGATGATTCTTGGAGCTTCTTTGACGACGGTGAAGTCATCGGATGAATTGCCGAGTAGATAGATCAGATCTAAATTTAAATAAAATATTAGTGTGCTATAATATGTCTCTCTTCTAGAAGTTGGGTTAGCTTGCTCTTGTTTGTTCTAGGATTCTTCGTATTCGTATAGGGGGTGAAATCGGAGTCCAGCTCAAGCTCGTTAACTTTAGCTTATTAAACTCGAGCTTGACCTCGAATGGCTTGCTCGTTTGGAATTAATTTTTTTTAATAATTTTTTTTTGCTTTTCCGTTAAAATTAAGATATTATCCAAATTTTCAAAAATAAAATTTGTATATATATATAATGAGAGCTTCGAATGTTCACGTGGATGCATGACTTAGATTAAGCAACAATTTTTTTTTTTTTATCTATACAAGCCTCTCATAAGTTAATAGGAGCCGAATTGAGTCAAGTCGAGCATGAGTATCTCATTTTTCATAATTGAATCGAGTTTGAGCAGGAAATTTAATACTTGGCCGAGCTCGAGCTCCAAGATTATTGGGTCCTTTAATTAGGCTTTTATTGCGTAAGGTGTGAAGCAAAGCTAGGTAAAATGAAATAGTAGAGTCCCATTTTTGCGGCAGCCGGGATGTACATGTAGGTGATTTAAGACTCGCACGAATGCACGCCGCCCCGGCTAAACCCTAATTTTTCGTCACAGGAATTGAAAGTTCTTGCTTGTTGTTATCCCGTGGTCTCCATCCGGTTCCTCCTCTAACTTGTCCCAAAAACTTCTGTTATTTCTAAAAGAGACGAATCTTCAACCGCAACATGAAGGAAACATCGACCTAGGCATGTTAATAATTAATATACACTAAACCTAATCCTTACAAATCAAGAAAGAAGATCTAACCCACTCCCAATGAAACTTAAATTTGATAAAAAGCTGGAGAGAGAGAGAGAGAGAGAGAGAGAGAGAGAGAGAGAGAGAGAAGGGGGGGGGGGGGGGGGGGGGGGGTTGCACAAGCGGCAAGGGTGGGGGAATGGTCGGCGGGGGTCGTCGGCCCCTGGCCATTGTCGGCGAAGGTGGGGCGGCGGCAACGATGAGGGTCCCCGTCGCCTACTGCTTTCTTTTCATTTTTATTATTTTAGTTTAATTTTAGCTTATTTTTAATTTTTAAATTTTGTATCTTTAAAATTTTTATTTTTTATTTTTTTTATTGCCGAATGGATCTCCGGTGAGTCACGTTGGCTTCAATATTAATATAAAAAAATGCCACGTCGGACTTCCGACCAAGCTGATCGGAGTTGGCACTTAAGTGATCGTTTTTTAAAAAAAAATAAAGCATTTAAGTGATTCGACGGAAACTTGTGGCACTAAAGGGAGTGCCGTACACAAATTTTTGGCACTTCTAATGTACTTCTCTCGGTTCTTACCCAATGAAAGTTGTTGCAGATTCTTTATCGCCAGGATATGAGCTTCTTCGCTTTGGCTTTTTACATGTATAAAGCCTACTTCTTTTAGCAATGCGACGCACTTGAATATCTCAATTCACCGGTCGGTATTCGTACTCTGGCCCTTGGGTTATTGTCTCGAGACCCCGTGTCTAATTTCGCACGTCGGAAGGTACGCAAATCCGACTGTATGCTTGGTTATATCCAAATTCATTTGCGCAAGTTCAAATTTTTTTTTTTATCAAGTTAGTAAAGTGAACTCATTAATCAAGCAAACAAGAGAGGGCTTCTCAAACAACGCGAGACGAAAAAGAGAATTTTGAAGTACTTTTTATGGATGCTATGTAAACGCGTGATGATAAGGTTTGACGCCTGGCATTTGTTCGTAAAGGACTATGAAGACGGTAGAGATTATTGTCCATTTAGAGGCGTGGCTCGTGGGCCCCCCATTTTCAAGTCAAAAGTCAAACACCTTCTCACATCACGTTTTGGGTCAGCATAAGATTTTTGACGGCGGGTCGTGGCTGAAGTTGTCCGCAATGCGTATCATCACGTCCACCCGGAGCATACGGACCAGGTGCATCTGATCGATTGGATCGCCCGGTCCGTATGATTCGACGGATCACATGTACCAGGGCTAATGTCCCGTGAGCGACGGGCCGAGCGGCTCGAGACAAAACTCTTAGACAATGACATCACTCAATACTTCCGAGAACCAAGAGCATCGCATTCAAAACAACTCAGCTAACTGTACCGTCGTATCGTGGTATTCGGGTCATTGTTAAGATGAAAGCCAACATTCTTAATTGATTCGTCTTCGCATTGTCGCTAGGGGTGAGCATGATTTTTCCATGGTAGAACGGGGAACCGGACTGATTCCGATTTCAGATTCTTCGTGTGTCTAAATATGAGTTGTGGTTATTAGACACGATTATTCACTGCAACATTCAATTAAGAATACGGATGAAATCTGAGTTGATCTTGAAACCTGTGTGACATGATAAGTTTCAAGTTTCAAACACCGGCAAAACGCCCCGTAGGCCCCACGAGCCGATTAAATCTAAACATTTGGTTCGTGCAGAAGTCTCCGATCCAAAGCAGTTTGAACATAATCCGTGTGGTTCCCACGATTAACCTCTAATCATTCTTCATTACGCTATCGTAAGCCCGTGTTTGCTTTTACCTCAGCGAGTTACGTTCACGAAACCTTCTTCACAAACAGAAAAATCATTTTCTCGCCGCCAGCCGAAAAGCCTTTTTGCTCTTCTAGATCTTCTCCCCATAAAAATGGGGCGCTCGCACGATCCATCGAATTCTTGAACTTCACAATTCCACCGAAACCCCACTTCAATCCATGTGCAGATCAAAAGCATCTGCAGATGCGATCCGACCCGGCCACGGCGCCCACCCCCGGTCCTCCAAGTCCTCGAGAACCTCCAAGTCCTTAAACAACTCCTCCTCCTCCAACCCACCGTCTTCCTCCTCCTCCTCCGCCTCCGCCTCCCTCAACTTCAACAGCTTCAACTTCTCCTCCAATTCCTCCTCCCTCTCCGCCCACCGGCATCAGTCCCTCTCCAAGATCAAGCAGTTCTTGCCCGACACCCCCCTCATCTACACCCTCTCCGACCTCCGCCTCGCCACCAACAACTTCCTCTCCGGCCGCTTCTCCTCCTCCTCCTCCTGGCGCTGCGCCCTCCACGGCCGGGACGCCGTCGTCTTCCAGCGCCGCCTCAGGCGGCCCCTCGACCTCCCCCAGCTCAGCCGCCGCCTCTCCGCCATCACCAAGAGCCACCACAGCAGCTTGATCAAGCTTTTGGGCGCCTCGGTTTCCGGGAACCTCATCTACTTGGTGTACGAGTTCGTTCCGGGCGCGAATCTGTCTGATTGCTTGAGGAACAGGGTGAATCGGGCGTTCACCGTCCTCTCGTCCTGGGTGTCCCGGATGCAGATCGCCGCCGACCTCGCCCACGGCCTCGACTACATCCACCACTGCGCGGGCTCCTCCACCGGCGGTGGCGGCTCCGGGTTCGTCCACAACCACATCAAGAGCTCGAGCATCATCGTGACTGAACCGTCGCTGAACGCGAGGATCTGCCATTTTGGGACCGCCGAATTGTGCGGCGAGGCGGCCGAGGAGGAGGAGGAGGAGAGCGACTCCGATCCCGGGGGCAGCCGGAAATTGAAGAGGACGAGCAGCAGGGGAGTGAAATTGGCGGGCACGAGAGGGTACATGTCGCCGGAGTACCTGGTCACGGGGGTGGCGACGCAGAGGTCGGACGTGTTCGCGTTTGGGGTGGTGCTCCTGGAGCTGCTGAGCGGGGAGGAGGCGCTGCGGTACTGTTTCGACGGGGAGGACGGCGGCGGAGGCGGAGGTTACCAGAGGATGAGCGTGATAGACAGCGCGAGGGAGGCGATGGAGGGAGGGAGGGTGAGGAGGTGGGTGGACGGGAGGCTGAAGGACTCGTACCCGGTGGAGGTGGCGGAGAGGATGGTGAGCTTGGGGCTGGAGTGCGTGGAGGAGGAGGCGGCGAGGAGGCCGGACATGAGCCAGGTCAGTGCCGTGATCTCCAAGCTGTATTTGGAGTCCAAGGTGTGGGCTGACAAGTTTGGCTTGACCGTGGATTTCTCCGTGTCCATGGCACCTCGGTGAGACGAAAAGGTGGAATCTTTCGCAGATTTTTCCTTCTTTTCCTTAAAACCGTTCATCGGAGAGAAAAATCTGTATTCATCACCGACAGATTCGATCATAGTATGGTACGACGTGGTCTGATAGACTCGGTCTTCGCTATACTTGCTCCGCTCATACACAATACAATAGTACTAGTACTGGTGCGTGTGTCCAGCTTTGTGCCCTAGATCTGTAGCATCCCGGCCTGGCCGGCGATGAGCTCGCCTGTTCTGGACAACCTGGTCGAGAGCAATTGCTAAGAACGACCTCTCCGCAGTCCTAAGTTCGAACGGGTCGCACCCAATTCGAATCTTCAAACAACAAGGCCGAGAGCGCGGCTGTAACCACGGGTTCTACTGAGCAAAAAAGGATTGGCAGGCAGGGAGGATCTTGATATGTTCGAGCAGGTCTTGCCAAGGAACTTCGATTGGGAGTTCTGTGAAGTGGTTGAGGGCGATCGGGGTGGGATTCTTCTTGTATAGAGTGACATTTCTTCTCGAAATACTTGTGTAGACACTGCATTTTTATTGACTAATCATACATGTTAACGATTTTTTTAGCTGAGTACAGAGGAGGTTCTGTCCGACACTGCATCACTTATCCGATCTCGAGGTCAAGTGAGCTTTTTGAGACCCAGGAGCGTCGACGACGACGAGCTAAGTCTGAATCTCTGAACTGTTTTGGAGTTCGTCTGTCTCTTGATGTCCATTTATACTTTCTATGCATTTCCATTATCATCGTCGAGTTATATTCTCCCTTATCCTTGGTACGTTCAATTCTCACCTTGCATCATAATATGTTCCTTTTCTTGTCTGGACATGTATGAAATATTAAAAGAGCCAACAATCTTGTTGTCTGGACATGAATATATATGATAAAAGCTCGACCAAGAACTCGATCAAAAGAAGGTCGATCAAGATCTAATTCTCAACTCAGAAATTTGGCCTTCCTTGTCGAGGGTGAATTGGTGCTTGAATTTTAAAATTTTACCGTGCTTAAGTGCAAAACCATGTATAGAGGATGAAATTGAGTTTAGAAACAAAGTACTGCAAATGCAGAGCATCCATCTTCTATCCACATAAATATAAAGAGATGACGGGATAAGAGATTGCGAAAAAAGAACATGGCCTTTCTCATTCGGCCTATTCCGTTCTCCCAATTCCTGTTGGGGTGTGGTTCATACTCCCCACCGCCAGAGGGTCTTTATAGTTTGAGTCTATATTTTTTCATTGGTAATTTGGGTTTGGATCCATGAATAGCTACTGCTATGTAATATCTCATTCTTTTATAATTGAGGGATGTAAGGGAGAGGTACGATGTGTTAATTATAGTGGAATTCTTTGCTGGACGTAACCCTAGTTTAAGGATGAACTAGGATAAATCTTGTGTCGATTTTCTTTTCTCACTTTTACACTTTACTTCGTTTGTAGTTTATGCACCGAATCCTAACAATTTCGACAATCGAATATCAAGGCTAAAATCAACTAGTGCGACATTGAAGCCTTTAATAGCATTTACAAATGAAGTTGTCTCTTCACGATGGGTTGCAGCTCACTTTGCAAGCACACGGGCTGCGCTCAACCATTCAGAGCACTCTTTACAATGATTGCACTTGAACTCTCTCGGAATACTACAATAAAAATCGCTTAGTTTTTCTTAAAGAACAAGCGAGAGAGAAGTAAGAATGAAGTAGAGAGCAGTTTTAATCACTTCGACACTCATCAAACTACATTTTGATGCCATGTATATGGATCTCCGAACTTGATTTCCATGTTGGAGTCTCTCGCTAGTTCATTATAGTCGTTGCAAGGCCTGCTTTGTTCTCAAGCAGAACGCTCACATGGGGCTAATTAATGAATCTTGCTCGAAATAGATCAAATTGCCTCTATAAACTTACTCGATATCTCCTCGCTCCAAATTTTTCTAGAATATTTCTCCCTGGTTTCCAGGCCTGAAATCGGTTCCAAAACAAAACTTGAAATTTAATAAAATCGATAAATTATAGGGTCTTCCTTTGCCAGGTTCATGATGTTAGGATGCACGTATGAGTTGTGTTAGAGAAGTTCCACATCGAAAAATTGGTGTGGTGTGGAGCAATTAATATATCTTAGTTGGCTCATAACTCATCGGCTTAATCGTTTGAGTGAAGGTGGGTCCAACTGAATATGTTGACGGGCTCGGACATGGCTTCCTCTTGGTGATCTCCCCGAGTAAAGGTATACCGAAAATTGACCAAATTCAACAGTTGTTTTTTCACTCTTTGAGACCGGTGGCCCGTTTTTCGCAATGTCTAGAATTTTGTGATTTCCTAATTTTAATTACGTATCTTGAAACTAGGGATCGCAAGCATCTCAACACCACAAAAATCAGGTTGAACGAATGTCGCATTACGGGGTTAATGCTTGTCAAACTTCAGTCAAACCTTTCGATACCCTAAAGAAAAAGTTAACAAAACTCAAAACCATACCGAGAAGTCTTAAATTCAAATGAAACTTTCCAAACTTTCTAAGCTATGGTAAATAATAATTTTTAGAAATGCTCGGTCATTGAAATGAAGCTCAATTTATGCCTAGTTTAATGGACCCAAGACTTAAGCCCCGGTAGGACGAAATCCCAGGTTTCGCCTAACGATATTGGGCTCATCGGAAAGCTCTCGATACAAGCATTTGAATGGCACAAAGATTACGTGAATCGATCATCGACAGAGGAGATACAGCTAGAGAAAAGCAAGCCTCAACTCAAGCTGTGCCGGAGTGCGTACATACACCCCTAGTTTATGCATTTGAGGTCGGGTGAGTTTACTTCTCTCCGAGATCTAGTTCGATTCTTGGGTTTTCTCTTGTTTTTGCATGCATTTGTAGGCATGAAGGTATGTCTCAACTCCCTCGCTAGGATGTCGTAATACTCCTTTAGACTCTAGCATCTAGAATAGGTTGTTATAGTCCTACTTTTTTTTAATAGTCCTACTTTAAATACTTGAAAATGAATGTTTCTAGGTCGTCATGTTGCCGAAATGAAAACTGAAAGGCCTATAACATGTCGCTATGGTAGTTGTTTGAATAGGCGAAAATGCATAGTCTTAGGCGTTCGTAATTAGATCTCAAGTTATTTAATACATCCTTATACTGCTGAACTGTCGCTTACGCATATCATTAGGCCGTCATAATGATTGCTCCCCCGATATTGTGTTAGGTTGTTACAATGCTGCTACGATAGATCACCAAGATTTCGTGATCTGCAGCCGAACTTGTAAATTCAAAAATCAAAACTACGCATGTTCCCCCCAAAATGGGAATGGATATAATAGTCGTTAAAAGTTCTCATTCAAAAGAAGCTTATCGGAACATGCCTACAGATGATGGGAGTTAAATTGTGCAACGCACTGTTTTGAGTCTTTTGATTTGAGGAGTCAGAACAGTAAAAGAGTCACAAGAGTCAAAAGTTTCGTACGGCGCTTATTTTAGTACTAAAAGTTTTTTTTATCACTTAAGTGCCACTTAAAAAAAAATATTTACTTAAGTACCAACTCCGATTTAAGTCGTCGAAAATCCGATGTGGCCATATTTTATTAATTTTTCAGACTGACGTGGCCCGCCGGTGTGCACAGTCAGCATATATTCCCATAAACGATGTCGTTTAGATTTTTTGCCCCAAATATATACCCTAAATTGGACAATCAGACCTTTCCCCAAATTCCTCAAATACAAACCCTAATTCTCAAAAGCCACCAATTAGCTGAGCTCATCTCATCATACCGAGGGCATGGAGGAGGGTCCCAGCCTGGAGGATGTTGGCGGGGACGGACTGGGCGAGGGAAGACGCAACCTTTGGGTTGGTCAAGTGAGGCATTTGGTTTCGACCAAAAAGAAAAGTGAGGCATTTGGTCGAATAGGTTGCGGGCATTGTCGGCTGGGAGGTAACGGCGAGAGTTGGGGTTGATTTGGTAGTGGGTGAAGGCGAGGAGTGGGTACTTCCTCGGGTCTGGATCCATGGATTTGTGGTTCGATTACGGAATTGAAGCTAAGGAGAACATATTTATTAGGGAAATGTGGTCTATAGAGAGTTCGACAGAAGAAAGAAAACTACCTCCATCACTCTCTGTTGTCGCCACCGTCAGATTGATGTCGTCTGTTGCTTCAAATCTCGCCGGCCGTGCCTCTCTTCTCCCCTTTTCTTATGATCCGAGTGTTCGAACGAGAGAGAACGAGAGAGAAAGAGAGATTAAGTGTTTGATAACAGGACAAATTTTTTGCTAAAACATAAATTCGTTTGGTAATGGTTGAAAATTTCTACTTCTGGAACATTATTAACATAAAATCTTATACGAAAAATTATTATCAAGGGCTGAAAAATTTATACTTCATTTTTATTTTTATTTTAATTTCTTTAAAAAATAATTTTTACTAAAATAAAAAATAATAATTTGTTTTTACTTCGGCGGGCGACGGATGCGGGCGGCGATTGCCGGCAGTGGTCGGCGGGGGGGCTACGGTGGGCAACGGCGGTGGGCGGTGGAGGCAGTGGTCACGACGGCTGGCGATGGCACGGTGGGCGGCGGTGGCGGCAGTGGTCGCAGCGGCTGGCGGAGGTGGTCAAGGTGGGCTGCGGCGGGTGACGACGACGGAGGCGTGGTTGGGAGAGAGAGGCGCTGAAAATGAAAATAGACCGAAGTGAGAGATATTGATGTTGAGAGATTTTTACTTCTGAAAGTGGCTTAAGTACACTACAAGTGCCAAAACTTGTGTACGACGCTCACTTTAGTACCAAAACTTTCAAAACGATCACTTAAGTGCCAAATTTTTGAAAAACGATCACTTCAATGCCAAAACTTTCAAAATAATCACTTAATTGCCAATTTTTTTGAAAAACGCTCACTCCAGTGCCAACTCCGGCGAGCCACATCAGCTCAAATCGGAGTTGGCACTAAAATGAGCATTTTTCAAAAAAATTGGCACGTAAGTGATTGTTTGGAAAGTTTTGATACTAAAGTAAGCGTCGTACACAAGTTTTGGCACTTGTATTGTATTTTAACCTTTGAAAGAGAAGTAACTTTTTTTTTTACTTCTGGAATTGGGTCAAAAACAACTTCAGAAGTTGAAATTTGCTTCAGAAGTAGAAATGTAATGTTGCGTAACCAATCGGATTTCCGCTTCAAAAGTTGCATTACCAAACGGATTTCTGCTCCAGAAGTACTTCTAGAGCAGAAATTCATTTCCAGAAGTGTTACCATGCGCGCCCTAAATAACTTTAAGGCGAGTCGTTTTGTGATTAAAGGCCACCTCATCGTCCACGTTGACTTTTTTTAAATGAAAAATCCACCTAGGCATTAACATTTAATTAAAGGAGTCATGTAATATTTTTGGTGGAAATTTTTCGCTGGTGGCATTTAAGTGATCGTTTTTTCTCCGATTTAACACTTAAGTGAGCAAACGAAAACTTTTAGTACTAAAATGAGCGTCATACTAATTTTTTGACACTGTTCTTCTCCCGTCTTTTGACGGAGGTAGCAAAAGGGGAAAATGAAAAAGAATGTACCAATGAAGACAGATTGAGGACGGAGGGAGAGAGAGGCATTCTTTCTATTCTTTCTTGGTACATTCTTTCTCATTTTTCCCTTTTCAGAATTACACTTCTGATACATGTCGAAATTCTAAAATAATGTCTTTTTTTTTTGTCAAAAAAATAATGTCTTTCTAGTTGTTTAAATCAAAATATTGCCATCTTAGTTACAACACCAGTGTAATTAATCTGGTTGATAACGAAATTACTCGATCCTTCACTTGTAGAGTTTATCTTTTAACTGGGCTAAGTATGAAATTGCCAATATATTTACACTCCGTTTGTTTGGGGGAAAATAAATAACTTAAAAAATATTTTCCTAAAAACAATTACTTGTATCGTTTATAAAATCAATCAACAAAAAATATTTTTATTGTCCAAGAAAATATTTGGAGACGATTTGTTGTCGATAATGAAAATATGTTTTATTGACATACTATTTGAAGCTTTACAAGAGATCATTTTTAAAAAATTATTTTTCAAATCGTTTATTTTACGCGAAATAAACGGAGCCTTAAGCTTGATCAATGTACAAGCCGACTCGACCACTTGAAAAATGGCGACAAATGGACCAACTACCACTTATATACGCTAATTTGCCCAACAAGCTAAACTTGGGCGCATTTGCTTCACTAAAATTTAACAATTTTAAAATTATTTTTTTGAAAAAATGATCACTTGTATCTTTTATAAAAATGAATTAGTGAAAAATATATGTTCACCGATGCAAACGTTTCGTCATAAAATATATTCCGTCAACTAATTTTTTCGAAGTTATACAAACATTTATTTTGTAGGAAAATGTTTGTAAAAAACAAACGCACTTAATTGAAAGGTGAAAATGCTTTTGCTTACTAATCAAAGCTTACAGTACCATTGTCGGTTTTGGATCTTGCAATTGAGATCATAATTGCATTTCAAGTTGTGTCAGTGTAAAATATTATATTTTGTTGAACATGCTATCGAAAATGATATTTGTAAAATTGGCACAATTGAAAGATTTAAAATTAAATTGTCAAAATGTTTAGAAAGATTAAGACTGAATTGATCGCTTATCTCAAGTTTTTCCGTACAGGTCCACGTGGACTCTTAATGTTTATGTTGCACGATACTTTGGCATCTTCTTAACATTAGATCAGCTAAATTTGATCAGATTTGATGTCAGATGGACTTGATTAGAAAATTTCTGAAGAATAGGACTTGATCAGATAAATTAAAAGTACAGAGATTTGATTGGAGAAATCGTGGAAGTACATAGACGAAAACTAAAACTTTTCCAGAAAGAAAACAAAAGATGCTTTATTTATATGTTGATTGAGTCAAAGCAAGAAAAGTTATAACAAGGATGGTCCCCTCCCGTCCCATGAAAAATTTGCAAGAAAAGCGAGGACTCCGCCGCGGATATTCTCCTACGTTTTGAACGATTCCAAGAACTTCAAACCGACAATCGTTTATCAATGGAAATTCCTTTGTCCCGCACCAATTTGGGAAAAAACTATGAAAGATGGTCGCTCAATCAATAGCTCTCTGCCAACTACAATTTAGAATTGAAATGTTGAATTGTGTTGATGGATGCATCTTTGTTAAGCAAATTATTTAGGGCAAATGACACAAATGATGTTGAGATTAAAGGTGTCAAACGGATAGGATGGGTCGGGTCGGGTCAAATATGGTCGGACCCATATTGACTCATTGAATCCGTTTTGATCCAATTTCATGTAGTACAAATTTGACGACTCATACTCGATCTTACCCATATTTAATCCAATTTAGCAAAACTTATAGATTGTTAAAAAATTATATTACTAAAACATTATGAACTATTTTTATAATTAATTATGTTGTTTTTATTTTTATTTTTATTCTTATATTTTTATTTTTATTTTTATTTTTCTTTTATTTTTTTTTCCAAAGTCCGACGAGGGTCGCCAGCTGACCCTCGTCGGTCACAAGAGAGGGCTGCCCGACCCTTGCTCGGATCTAGCGAGGGTTTCGCGGCCCTCGCCAGCCACGAAGCCCTTGTCGGCCACAAGTGAGGGTCCGACCCTCGCCTAGATATGGCGAGGGTTTCATGGCCCTCGCGGCCCCTTCGAGAAAAATAAAATAAAAGAAAGAAGAAAAAATAAAAATAAAATAAAAAATAAAAAAATTAGAAAATATAAAAATATAAAAATCAGAAAATATTTTTATGACTCACTTATGAGAGTTAGCTAACCCATTTATGACTCATTTAAAAATCATTTAAGGCTCATTAAGTTGTTAAGTGACTCATTTATGACCCACGCTCTTAAATATGGGTTAGAATATGGATTCTTGACCCATTTTGCCATCTCTAGTTGAGATACACGTGTGAGTTGTGTTAGAGAAATCTCACATCAGAGAATTTATGTGGTGTTGAGTAGTTAAAATATCTAAATTGGTTCATAACTCATTGGCTTAAGCTTTTGAGTGAAGGTGGATCCAACTGAATATGTTGACACACTCAGACTTGGGCTCCATCTTGGCGATCTATTGGGCTTTTGTTGCGCGCTCGCAACAAATGGTATCAGAGCCGATTGTAAATACTTGATTTAAATTTGGCCCAACAAATGATCCCCAAAATTTGCGCTCAATGTGCAATGTGGTCCATGAACATTAAATTGTTCAACGTAGTCTTTGAACTTTAACCAAATGTGCAATGTCGTCCCCAAAATTTTGGTACATGTTCGATTCAGTCCTTGGACTGTATGGAAGTGTTTAATGTTGTCCCAACACTACATTAAACATTTTCAAAAAGTTTAGGGATCGACTAGAACATTTACCAAAAGTCCAGAGACCACATTGAAGAAACTAAGGGCCTGTATGGTAATTATTTTGATCCGAAAAAATAATTTTGATTAAAATGACTTTTTCTGATTCTATTCCCTAGATGAGTTTTAGAGAATCAGAACTCGTTTGGTAACTGCATAAAATTTCTGTTCCTGGAAAACAAATGCGTTTGGTAACTGCACATAATTTCTGTTCCCGGGAACAATTTCTCTTCCCAATTTTTGTCATTTAAGTCAAATAATTACGTAGTTACTTTGTGAAATTTCATCCTACATTTCGAATTAATCGAAAATTAATTCATATTGATTCTCTTATATTACATATTGCATATTGAAACATAAAAATAAATATCAAGAATCATCACAAATCATTTAGGCCATTTATTGTGGGGTTTCATCCAACTCTTTTGAGCGAGCGGACAAACGACACGAGCGACACCCTCGTTTCTGCAAGGAAAATGCACTGCACTGCACTGCCCTGCATTGGTGTGCTCTTTTGGTTCTAGAAAATCAAATCTCAATCTTAATTCATCCAAAACGTAAGAACAAGAGCTTGCTGAGTGTTCACTCTGGTTATTTTTGGCTTTTTCCAAAATTTTCTAAAACTAGACTAAGTCTAAAGTACATAAACCTAGGCAAATTACAACAAATAAAATCAAGTTCATAATCAAGGAATCATGGCATTGATAAATCACATCATAAAACCCTAACGAAGGCCTAAGGGCTTAGAGAATGTGGTTCGGGTTTAATTTTAAAGGTGTTTATGAGTTTCCTAAAAAAGAATAAAATCTATGAAATCTAGGGAACTTAGGCCCAAATTTATGAAAACGAGGTCAAACTAGCCTAATCTAAACTTCTTCTATTTTTAGGGATTTTCTAAAAATCTTCTGATTTTTTAGATTTTTTCCAATTTTTTTTTTTCTAGTTTCTATTTTTTATTTTATTTTTATTATTTTATATATTTTTCTTTGAAAATGGGACATCATTCTGTTTTAGGTTGAGAAAAAAGTAATGAGAGAATTGAAAAGGAAAAGTAAGAGATGTGATACTTCATTCTGTTTTGTGATTCTCAAAAGTGATTCTTTATCCAGAATCAACTGTTTTTTTGTTCTTGTTTTTGCTCCAAAATTATTTTCGGGAACAGAATCAAAATCAGAATCATTTACGTTACCAAACATGATTCTCATCTTTTTTTATTCCGGGGAATAGAATCAAAGAACTAGAATGGTTACCATACATGCCCTAAAAGTCCAAAGACGACATTGCACATTGGGTTAAAGTTCAGGAACTACATTAGACAAATTTAAAGTTCATGGATCACATTGCATATTGAACTAAAGTTTAGGGACTATTTATTTCATTAGCTCGATTATTAACTATGCCAGAAAATTTAGAATAATAAAATTGAAAAAACTTTCTTGATAAATTACTTTACAAATGGAGCCATCTGGTTAATAAAAATCCTTTGAAAGATTCAAATGTTCTCTAAGAAACAGTCGAGAGCGAATGAGTCCAAACTGCGTGGAACTGTGGATCGTGGAAGGGGAGCTCAGAGGATGACACGTCGACAGCATCCTCATCCAGATAGTCTTCCTCCAATTTGTGCAGAAAGCGACCTCTATCCTCCTACTCGTTTTCCTCTTTGAATATCTCCACAAAAGAAAGAAAAGAGATGACTTTCCTTCGCTTCTTGCTCTTACAGTTCCACTTTTCTTTATTCCTTCTTGTGTTTTTAACGCTCTTCTTCCTTTTCTTTTTTCCCGTTTGGCTTCCCGGGTTTGGTGAGCTGCATTCCAGCTGCCTCGTGTTGACTTGCCCTCGATCATGCCTTGCTCGTTGTGTCCTATGCTAACCTAGAGTTTAAATTTTGGTTACCTTCCTCTTTTTGGGGTGTGGGGTTCTCTTGAATTTGACCCAAGTTTGGATTTTGAATTCTGGTTTTCCTCGGAATTCTAAGGAGGATCCGCCAGTGAAACGTTGGGGGTGAGCCAGTTGATTCAGACGCTCAGCAGAGGAAAAAAAAGTTAAAACAGAGGTGACTGCTTATATCGAGTTTCTTTCTATCTTGTGAAGGTGGATAGTTTTTTTGTTTCTTATGGTCCAAAGTTTGTATATGGCTGAATTTTGATCTTTGGCTTGGTATCTTGACTGTATAATGAGATACCTATGATGGATTCATTGCTGGGTTTCTTCTGGAGTTGTCCAGGACGAACCAATTATTTCAAGTTCAATTCAGCTACCAGTTGAAAACACTCGTTTCGTATTTCCAGGGGTATGTTGTGCTAAGATGAATAAGAATTCGGTTTTGCGAAATTCAGATGCTGTGAAGCTGAATTTTCGCCATATGGGTGCAGTGTCCTAAGTATGATTTAGTATCAGCGCAAAGATGTTCTCTTTTATTTTACTTTTTTCCCCGTCTCTATGTGCCTCATAAGGCTTTGAATATCTGCGGTTGTTATCCTTGTCTTCCCTCTGAAGATGAACTCATTTTAGCATGGGTTGCGGAAAGAGATCATGGCCATGATTTATGGTGTTCTAAGTTGACTTCCTTCTTGTTGGACTAAGGTGCTTTTCTTTGTTCAACTTGGAGGGGTTCTGAAAAGTCTCTCATATCTGTTCAAACCCGTGCCTTCATTTGTTTGAAAAGAGAAAAAAGAGAACTTTGTTGATGCAGAATTATGGCTTGATGTTTGATGCCATTCCATCCAGATGGAATGGCAATAGTAGGGCACATATTCTGTAAATTTCTGGTAATTGACTATGACATGTTAAATGTGGAAGTTTTATTACGCATTGCTCGCTTGAAGTTTTAATATATATGGTACTGATAATCTAAATGCAGGTCGCAGACAGTGGGGACTATGAAGTGCTTACCATTTACAATTAGGGATAAAAATGGAGAACCAAAAACAACCAAATGTGTGTCTGTCCGCTCTACCTCCACTTCTATGTCTGCAGACCGTGATATGAGAACATCTTGGTCTGAACTCACGTCTCAGAATGCGTCTGATTTTAGCACAGCATCGTCTGCGACTGCGATGAACCCATTTGCAATATTGTCTCAACGGCAGAGTAATTTGAGAGAATTCACATTTGAGGAGTTGAAAGCTGCCACGAAGAATTTCAGCCGTTCCCTCATGATTGGAGAAGGTGGATTTGGGGGAGTTTATCGGGGTATAATGAGGAGCACGGATGATCCACATAAGAAGATTGATATTGCTGTCAAACAGTTAAGCAGAAGAGGACTGCAGGTAAGCGTGGTTCTTTTCGAAGAGATATCATGTGTTTACTATTTAATGATATAATGCAACACTTCGTAGCAACAAGTTTGCAAAAGTAAAATTTCTTTCAGAAATTTCAGATTGGTTTTGTCTTTGCTTGAAGTTCTTTGTGCGTAATTTGAAGAATTTGCCTGAGGAAACATAATATGTCTAAACAAGGAGTTACGTCAAAGGCTAGGTCATATTTGAAACTTTGGAATTTCTTTTTAATTGGTCTTTTTTGAATTTTATCGAGTATCGTATAATGGTATTATGTGACTCCTCTGTATTTCGAGGCTTACAATTTCTGTCCAATATCCTTCAAGACTGAACTGTAGTCAACAATTTCTGACACTTGGACAGAGAATAATTCCTTACATAGATGCTAAAGGTGGATGTGTTATATATCTACTACTCCGTCTAAACCAGTTGGACGAATAGTTAACAATTCACAATTATAAAGTTAGCAGAAGCAATAAAAACCCTATTTACATGTTGGGACATGTGCTGTTCTCAATATATGTGGTTTAGGGGAGTTATTCTCTACTTAGGCTTTCTCTTAAGTTTCACCTCCACGCAACATGGATAACTTCCTTGTATTTAATTTTAGCACTGTCTAATTACTTAAGATCGTGTGATGTGTAGGGATACTTCAAACATATTATCTTAGTAAGGTTTTTCCTTATTGGAAAAAGGAAATCATCCGACAAATTCTTGTGAGATTCTATCTCTTACTCATCTTGGAAATTTCACTCATTTCACTCTGATGCTTGCAGGGTCATAAAGAATGGATTACAGAAGTAAATGTTTTGGGTGTCGTTGAACATCCAAATCTGGTGAAATTACTAGGCTATTGTGCCGAAGATGACGAGAGAGGCATTCAGCGTCTGCTGGTATATGAATACATGCCGAACCGCAGTGTGCAGGATCACTTGTCAAGCAGGTTCCAGACGCCTCTCTCGTGGACCATGAGAATAAAGATTGCACAGGATTCTGCACGAGGGCTAACCTACCTCCATGAAGGAATGGATCTCCAGGTTATTCCCTTTAAGTTTCCTTAGTTCTTCTCGTTTGAAGTATGATATAGCATTTCGATGGAATGCACCTAAGCGTGTTATTTAAAGAAAAGGATTTTGTGTAAAAAGGGCCTATTGCAATGAAAGAGAGCATCAGTGCCAGGGAATTTGTGCTTTGGCAGTGAAGTTGTCCTCTGAAACTTCTAGGTGCTATGCTTATTGGTAGAGTAAATGATACCTGCAATTTGGTTATCAGATCCGGGGAGATTGGCCTATCCAGGCCTGGAGGAAACAAGTGAATCCTGGGCATATATGATCAAGAGGAATATGACCCAAACTCTGAAATACATTAACCGTTCTAGTCTATAGGGTTGGCCCTCCTCACTGCTTCAATCTTTTAGCAATATCAATTGTGGAAGACATGGATTTTTAGTAGCTAATATCTTGTTTTTGACTGTGTCTCCCGATTTTCTTTCTGCAACTATCTTTTTTAACACTTACATAGCACGTGCTTCGCCTGAGAGAATAATTACTCGTTATTAGTCCCAGCATATTTTGCGTCCTCATGTGTGATGTTGGGAATACTACTAGAGTTTACTTCATACTGCATTGTTTTCCATTCAGAAGCACCAGAGAAATTGGTGATCCTTCACACGATAGAAAATTAGGTGCATAGGAACTTGGTGTCTTCTGGTCTGGAACCCAGTTCCTATAGGCTGAGGAAGTATTTCGAGAAGAGCTAGAAATAAGTTATCGAGTTATTGGCTTGGTGGGCTTTAGATGGATCATATTGAAGGCAAGAATTTAAATGGGTAGTAAGAGAGAGGTGGAGCATCACCGGGGATAATTAAAAGACAAAGGGACCACAACCCAAGTCGATTAGATGAATAGCTGAACAAGTATATTGTTTGGAGAGTATAATGAGAAGTCTGCATTTAATATACTTTTGGGATCCTGATAAATGTTTTATGGAGGAACCGAATGAACATGAAGTTCAGAAAGGAGTGAGCCTCTCTTAAGGGGAGAGTTGTTTATTCATGATGGTTCAGGTTAGAGCATATTTCGGGAGCAATGCAACACAGACATATGTGTCATACCAAGCAGTCTCGGAGATGCGAGGTGGTAGTATGATGCAATCTTTGATTTCGAATTTTTATTAATTCCCTGCCACAGGATTCTCACTTAGTTGAGTTGATGGAAAAACCCGTTGCATCTCTCAAGTAGTTTAAGAACCAAACTGACTAATCAGAACCGACTTAAATTCCAGAATGAGTTTTAGAACTTTTCTAGCAATTTTGCCCTTTCATGAATGTGCCTGGCAGTGATTTTGTTTTCCGTTTATCCGTTCACTTAATTTTGCACTTCTCTTATAACCTGTTTGTGGAACAGATCATTTTTAGAGATTTCAAGTCATCAAACATTCTTTTGGACGACCAGTGGAATGCCAAGCTATCAGATTTTGGATTAGCGAGGCTAGGGCCTTCAAGTGGAGATAGTCATGTCTCAACCTTGGTACGTTGATATTGATTCTATGTCAATGCTTGAGGTTTATGAAACGTCGATCTCCGTTACAATCTATGACCAAAAGTCCCGACCACAGGAGACTCAATTTTCTGGTCAGTTTATCGAGGATAGTCTTTTATCCAAATCACAAGAAATGTTTTTTTTTTCATCCCTTATAAAGTTTTCCAGCAACCAACATTTCCTGATTTACCTAGTCGCTTTCTCCTTTGAATTCAGTATCTTCTGAGGGAAGAAGTAAAGAACAATGTTTCTCTATTGCAACAGGTGGTAGGAACGATCGGTTATGCTGCTCCTGAGTACATCCAAACTGGACACCTCACGACTAAGAGTGATGTCTGGAGCTATGGAATTTTTCTTTACGAGCTCATCACGGGTCGCCGCCCTTTGGACCGGAACCGGCCAAAGAATGAGCAGAAGCTTCTGGAATGGATCAAGCCAAATCTATCTGATATGAAGAAGTTCCAAACCATCCTGGACCCACTGCTCGAAGGCAAGTACTCTCTCAGGTCCGCCCAAAGGCTAGCCTCTGTTGCCAATCGGTGCCTCGTACGGCATCCCAAGACACGGCCCAAGATGAGCGAAGTCTTAGCGATGGTGGACCGAATTGTGGAAGCAATGGAAACCGGAAGTCCTAAAGCCTCGTTGAGAAGCGTAGCAACAAACGACAAGTTGGAAAAATCGAGAAAAGAGCGATTTAAGAGGAGGTTTCTGGATCCGATAACTGGAGAGATGGGGTGGTTGGTTTGTTGGACGTGGACACCGAAGCTCGTGAAGACGTACTAAAACGAGGAGGCGAACCAAAGGTATTCGGCTTCTTGTTCGGTTACTTAGGATGAGGTAATCAACTGTTGTAAGGTTTTCTCTACAACCTTTGGCTGTTTTTCAGGTTCTACATAACATGTATATTGTCTTGTTTTGTGTGTATTTTACAGAAGTGTTGGAAGTGTAGGAATGTTAACAGAGCTGCGTGAATGCAACCTCTGGGTTTATACAACTGCAAGTATTCAATTATTGTCAAGCAACTCAATAAAACAAGCATGATGAGTTTTTGAGGATGAAAGGACTGATGCCCATTAAGATTCAGATAAACTGATGACCTGAAGCTGTTATATTTTGCTTGTTCACATTGTTTTGTCTTCTTAGATTTGCTCATTCCTCATCTCTTTCAGCAGTTGTTCCATTCTATAGAAGCCTCAGACTGGTATGAATAGAGAATATTCATAGAGAAATTTACTTCTTGTCCCTTGGGGTGTCTCATTATACCACTGTAAGATTATATCAATTAGCTAAAAAAAATCACCATTTTGTCTCAGTTTTAACAAGTGTCGATGTCGTCCCTAAATAAATTTAGTATTATATCTCAAAAGTAATTGCATACATGCGGAACGTGTCCATGAAAAGTAGTTATATCTTGTGAAAATTATCAAAAATGTCTTAAACCTATTACAATTGTGTAGTCATAAACCTTTTTTTTATCAATTGAGTTCTAAACCTTATGCATTTGTGCAAATTCAGTCTATCTGACCAAATTGGCCGAAAAATTGGTGATATAGACGCCCGCCGTCCTACATGGCACTATCGGCATTGAGGTAGAATTTTTTTATTGTTAAGGGCCGCCGAAGGCCATTGGCCGAGGCCCGGCTACCTCCACTGGCCACTGGGCGAGGGCTCGTGGACCCTTGCCTAGTGTCCGACAAGAAAAGAAGAAAAGAAATAAAATTAATAAAATATTAAAAAAAAAACTCCACTTCAGCGCTAGTAGTGTCACGTAGAATGGTTAACATCCATGTTATCAATTTTAGGCAAAAATTAGTTGGATGGACTCAATTGGCAAAATTTGAAAAGGTTTAGGACTTAATTAGCCAAAAAAGAGAGAGAGTTGAATTGGCACAATTATAATAGATGTATGAATTTTTTGGTAATAATCACGTTATATCTATGCAAATGCTTCACCTCAAGAAAATGGTATTCCCGTGCGAATTTAGTTCAATAGAAAATTATACTTGGTAAAAGGAACACAAATTTCTCTTAACCTAAGGTGTCGTAAGATGCCTATTCGGCTATGAATAGTGCCACGTCGTATCAGGTGGATTGAATAAGTCCTAAATCAAGAGAAAATAATCAGGGAAAAATGACAAAAATAACAAAAAAAAAAGGAGAGGGTTTCAACATTGACCAGTGACCAGCATTCTCATTTACAAATGAGCAGCAACCATCATGTTTAGGTATACTTGTTCTACCTAAGATTAAGCATTGATTAAGGAAACTATAGTCATGCTCATGTAAGCGTCTAATACTAGCTCAGACATCGTGCTGCGGACGAGCGGATTTAAAACTACTTAGTCATTGGATCGGATCGGATCGGACCATGTTTACTAAATTACGTTTAACCCAATAACAGATAATGTAACTTTTAACCTTCACTAGGAGAAGATTAAGCTCGTCTTTCGATCAACTTCTTCTCTAATTTTTAGTTATTTGTTTTTGAGGAACTTATGGGAATTGATAGGCCTGATCAAATCCCAATTTTTTTTTTTATTCTTCCAAATAAAATGAGCTTGAATATAGACATTTCTTTGCTTATTTTCTTTATTAGAGGGGCTTGAAATGCATTGAGGTTATTCAAAAAGCTAATGTTTATTCAGTTATCGAGCAAAGTCGCTTATCGGGCTAGACCGATTACTTTGGTGGTTAAGATGATAAATCCTACGACCCCGGCCATCCTCAAGGAAGAGATGACATATTATTAACCTTGGAATCACATTCCATACAAGTAACCTAATAGATCACGCATGACATGAACTTTACCGTGCGTGAAGAAGAGATGACAGATTAGCATTACAATCGCCATATCGCTTTCGACTCGACCAATCTCCATGGTGGTTAAAACCAATTAAAGCGCGGGCTTCGCTTCTCGAATCGGCTTCGGGAAAATTTTGTTTTTCCATTTCGACAGAAAATGTGTACCCTTTGAATATATCTAGCAACTTTTTTTTTTGGGCCAAACGGAAAAAAAAAAAGATATACGTGTCAATGCAGCAATACCCTGGTGTTTGACCTTTTGGATGGGATAAGATTTAAGAATATGTAGATATCAAGACGATTTGAAGAATTAGGTTGAGTGCAAATGTGAATGTTCCTAAGAGAACATTCCAAAATGTCTGCCATTGGAATCCTTGTGCTTAATTCTTTATTGCGCGGATAGAATGAGGACACGTTCATGCCGGTCATCTCTGACATCTCGATGCCTAAATTATGGAATATTATTGCCAAAATTGTGGACTATTACTCTCTCTCCCTCCCTCTCTACGATATTAAAAGTTAAACCCCGTTCTTCAAGAACTAGATGTTGTAATCTTCGTGATCTTCATGAGGTCCTCCGCGATCATAAAATTATCTCCGCATGATTACGAGGATCGTGTTGTCGAATCTTTTTCGGACCATGACTCTAAAGTTACTTATATTTGTACATGCATTGTTAAAGAGCGTTCGAAATACTTATTAAGTATATTTAATGATAAAATATTTAATTTTTGAAGCGTTTATTATACATATATTGACAACAGTCTCTGTGTTGAAAATTGCAAAAAAAAAAATTCATTGTTTTGTCCTTTGACACTTTTTCAAAAAAAAAAAAATCAATTTCTATTAACTAGTTTTCCTCAATAGCGAAATATAATACAATGTTAAAAGCTCCGAATTTCTTAAATTGAGGGGTCCACATTCCAAGAACCGACCAATGCGACGCGCCCGACCCCACCAGAACGTAGAAGGCAAAGGGCACAGCCGCCGAGGAACCGCCTTTCGCGGTTTTGGTTTCACAACGCAACCTACGAAAAGCAAATCAGCTTTCGCAAATTCAACTCCCTCCCCTCGGAGAAAAAAAGAAAGAATATCACCAACAAAGATTTCAAGAAAATCATGCCACAACACCCGCACACAATCCTTTCTTCCCCCACTTTCGACGATTCGTTACGTATGCTTCAGTAAACCCCACCATAAAACCACGGAAGAAGACAAAGAAGAAAAAGGCGCAAAGAGGATGAACATACGCAGTACGGGTGCAAGAAAAAAAGATCTGTAATTTTCCGCTGGGAAAGTTTTAATTCTCAATTCAATACTTTGCCTTTGATTCGAAGGTATGTTCTCTGCCCTCTAACCCTTTACCCTTCACTTGAGAATGCAAAAGTTTATTTCTTTTTTCCCCCCCTTAATTACTTGTCGTTGATTTCCTCTTTGACGTGTTGTTTTGTTCTTCTGTTGATGATTTGGGTTTCGTTTCGGCGTTTAAGGAAATGGGTCTGGGAAGAAAAGCTCTGTTTTTGGAGATGAGGGGTTCTGGCCGATAATTTGGTTCTTAATTGTTGGATCATTTGGAAGTTCGAATTCCTTTTCATAGTGTCAGCGTCATTTGTTGTCTCTTTGTCGAGCCACTTGATTTCCACGCTTTCTTTGCCTTTGCTTCATTGCTAATCATAAATGGGCTCGTAACTTGTCGAACTTACGAATGAGACACGACAGTTTTTGTAATATTATCGACTATTCATGTTTGTCCATGTCCATACTTGAACGTTGGTAGCCGCCTACTTCTTATAATTATTTGCAGTTGAGATCGTATGATGGATGTGTTATCTGAACATCTAATTCATTTTGCATCTGGGCAATTTGAGTGGATATTATTCTTGTAATTTGTCATAGTAATTTGTCTTATTAGTTTGGTTGTTTGAGTAATTATTAGATAGTGTTATGGTCCCAATTTTATTGACTTCTTTGCCAATAGAAAGAATATTCTTTACCTGAATGCATAGGATTGATCGTTCATGGTATGGCTTTGGATATAATTAGATTCCTCGTTTTTGTCATCCAGATCTTTTATTTTCCTCTATTTCGTCAAGTTGGTTCTACATTGCACTGGATCACATGACCATGTACGACCAAGATCCCGATGTTTTACGCTGGGGCCTCCATCTTCTGGATGTTTGCTCTATTTCCAATGCTGGTTCATGTGGCAGTGTAACTCAATATGATCCAGACTTGAGTAGTGTCGAATATGTTAGAGAAGGCTACGTCGAAGCAGAACAACCAGGCTACGTTGAAGCAGAACAACCAAGTGTGGAGAATGATGAGCTTATTGCTCATGCTTTCCAAGAAGAACTTTCACGACTCTCTCTTGAAGAAGCGTCTGGTGCGTCGACTTCTGGACATGAACAATTACAAGCTTCAGTTTTGACCCAGGATTGGCTTGCTCCTTCGAAGAGATACTCTGATGCTGAGGGTGAGTTAATTTCTGGGTGTTTCTTTGTTGGCTTTGTTGCGACCTTCTTAGTTTCGAGTTTTTCCGAAACACAGGACGGGAAAATGGTCAACAATTGGAAGATCAAAAAGAGGTTGAAATACATGATGAGGTGGGAAAGGCTTATTCATGTTCCAGCCCAGGAGAAAAATCAGGCTCTGATGATGATGTGGATATGCTACACCTAGCAGATGAATCTGTGCTTGATGGTGAAGTTGGCAAGCGGTTGAATCAGATGGTCCCTGTTCCTGTGAGTGTTTCCACCACCTGTGTTGAGCTTACTGTCTACTTTTATCCTTTAGAGCACAAAGATTTGTTTGTTACATTTCTCTGCCTAAACAATGACGATGTTCTAACTCATAGCATGTTGCTAGGCTAAATGAAGTTCTATCCAGTTGCCTTTAGAAAGAGGTTTTTAAGCAAGAGTTGCCTTGACATGTGTAGAATATTCGTCCATGTATCTCATGGATGTAGGGCACAGTCTGGGGTTTTGCATGGATAAGAGTTGTGATGAATTAAGCATGTCTGGGCAATGTTATTGTGTAAGGAGTTTAGCATCTATTCCTCTTATGGATAAGGACCGTGTTGAAGGACTTGAAACCCATAAATGAGCTATATTGTCAGATGGTTGTTTAGTAAAATACTGTGATGTAGACTACCTATTAAGACCTTCTGTATGGTGATTTAGAATGTCGCTTTTCTATCATGCACTAGAACCTGTCAATACATAGGATGAATGATTGCTCCATTGTCCAATATTCATCACTCAAGTGAATGGCCAAAATTATCTGTTGCAATGACCAGTTAAATGCTGATGCCAGGAATATCTTTGAGTGCATTCTGAGCCTTTGTTCAGAAAAATTTTAATCATTTTATCATTTTTAAGACCTCCAGTATGGTGATTTGGAATGCTGCTTCTCCATCATGCACTAGAGCCTGTCAATACATAGGATGAATGATTGCTCCAATGTCCAACATTGATCACTCAACTGAATGCCCAAAATTACGTGTTGTACTGACCAGTGAAATGCTGATGCCACGAATATCGTTGAGTGCATTCTGAGCCTTTGTTCAGAAAAAGTTTAATTAGGAAGACTTAATGCTTTCTGGTCTTGACAATTTTACGATGTGGTCATGGATGTAAAACTTAGCTTGCAGTTTGCTTTTAATGGTTAACAGACCAATGACATAGCTGTGCTAGCAAATTTGTTTAAATATGCTGTACTTTGCCGTCTCCTTGTAATCGAAATGTTGCTGCTCATATTTTCTCTGATTCTTTTTGCAGCATGTGCCTAAAATTAACGGTGAGATACCTTCTGTAGAAGACGAGGTGTCTGATCATCAAAGACTGCTAGACAGGTATTGTTCCTTTTTGTTTTACCAAAGCTAGACAGGTCTTGTTCATATCAATTCTTCTGTTGGATGATCAGATATTTAACTGTCAAGTGGATGGTTCTATCTGAGTTACAAAATAAAATTCATATCCAGTGGTTTCCTTGGAATTACTCTTAGTGGTCTACTCTTTGGTGGTTTTATCAAGAGAACTGGTTTGGTATCTACGTAGGATGGATCTAGAAAATTTCTACAATAGGTGAAAATTATTTGGAAAATAAATCTATCTATTGGTACAATGATTAAGATAGTGCTTTGATTCTTACATTAATAAGTATACCATGTAGGTCTTATTATGTGTATTTTCTCTATCTTCACTATCATATATATGATTGATTATGTTTTCTTTGTAAGTTGTGCAAATTGGGAAAAGAAGTTGGGACTTCAGCTTATTTTGTCTCTGCTTCTTAAAATTATGATTGGGGCGTGACAAATACTTTGAAAGCTTGAACTGTACCGTTGTCTTCTAGTTATACTGAATTTAGTGGAGCTATCTGCCCCAACCACTTGATATCATGCAGACTTACATGCTGTTTAATCTTTTTATCTGTTGCAGGTTACAGTTATACGATCTTGTTGAAAATAAAGTCCAGGGAGATGGTAACTGCCAGGTTGGTTAACACACTGAAACTTCCATTGTTCATGGAATCTTCATAGATATTAAATTCTGTGTAGCGTGAATCATGTGTTCCATAGATCAAGTATCATCATTTTCATTATGTCACCGTGATTAAATTTTTATGTGTTGTCTCATGTTTTGACCATGCATCAATTTCTCTCCTCTCTATTGGCAATTGTTTCTGGCTGTCGAGGCTGTTTTCCTTTTTTGCGGTGCTTCCATGTCCTTTTATTAACAAATGTGGTTGAGACACTCATTGCTCGAACTTTTTTATCAGTTTCGTGCTTTATCAGACCAACTGTATCGATCACCTGAGCACCACAAATTTGTCAGGCAGCAAATTGTTCAACAGGTAGTCCACAGCTGTAGTGTGGATTTAAAATGATTCTCTTTGCAACAATTTCTGATGGTTATTTCTTTTGGCTTTTTGATTGTTGATATATTCAGCTGAAGTCATGTCCACAGATGTATGATGGCTATGTCCCAATGGCTTTTGGGGACTATTTGAAGAAAATGAGCAAGTAGGCAGTCGGTTATTTTTGGTTATTCTCATCCTTTGCTGACATAAGAATTTGTTGATTTATCTTTGTTTGTTTTGGATGACTAGGAGTGGAGAATGGGGTGATCATGTCACATTGCAAGCTGCTGCAGATTTTGTATGATCTATGACCTTTTTCCCCCTTCCATTCAACCTTATTTACATGGCCCTCTTGGTGTCTTAATTGATAAATCGGCCATTACAAAATCTGTGTCAGTTGGCTATTGTGCTTTAGTGATACTTGATGTATGAGTAAGATTTAACTCAGATGTATATTTGCTATTCTCCTACAAGAATACTTCTTGGTTAATCTATTTTTTTTTATCTTTGTAATAGTTTTCATTACAAAGTATTTGTAATGAAGGGTAGAGCGAAAAATGACTTGAGTTAAGAAATCTTATATAACAAATTTATTTACTAAATTTGCAAGGGTGAATGTAGAATCTAAAACATCATTACCTTTATGTGGATGGTATTTCACTTCATCCGGTGAACACCTCTGTAATGATAGCTTAGTGTGGGGCCAGTGATGTGGGGGTAGAGTTGCTCTCTGATTGACCTCTTATTAATCGACTTCTGCGGTTTAGCAGCCACCATTATTGTGCCAGTAGAAGGGGTGCTGGTGAATAGTGGTGTGAACATGTGAATATCTAAAGTGATGATGTGCTTTGTGTCATTGAAAAGGAAGAAAAAAAGGTTTGGTAATGAAATCTTCTTTTCGAACCTAACTCGGGGATAAAGGTGTACTTGTGATTGTCGTTGTTTTGTCATTGTGGTGGTTTGATTAGTTAAATGAACGGAACCCGAGTGACTTCTCCCTCTCTGTCAGTAGATAGAGATTATAATGTATACTTCTTGCTCAATTGCAGTATGGAGTCAAGATTTTTGTGATCACTTCTTTTAAGGACACATGCTACATTGAGATCCTTCCACATATATCCAAGTCTAAGCGAGGTAACATTTGCTTTAATACTTGTCATTATGAAAAGGTGATTGTTCTGGTAATTCTTGATCTGTACCATGGCTTAAAGGATTCGATGCATCACACTGCAGTATTTCAAAGGAAAGCTGAATATAAGACCTTAGTGTTAATCTGCAAGGTGGATGCTCCATGAAATTTTTCATACTGATTGGTCAAAATCCAATCAGGTTATTTAATACTCTTGATTTAATCTGCAGAGGCCGTTAGCATGTGGGTTTTCTAAATTCAAACCTTTCAATAGCAGGCCTTCCTTACCTTTTCTCTTTGGATATTTATGTGCTCTCCCCAGTTCCCCACTTTTCTCTTGGATATTTATATTTAATTGCCACAGTTTTGCAGACATAGGTGAGTAAAGCTTAGTTTAGGTAGACCATATGGTCTGGTTCGCTTAATTTCTGCTTGAATAATGTTCTGTTTCAGTTCATTCCACTTGTTTACCTCGGAATTTGGAAGTCTCCGCATAACATGATACTAGTAGCATTTGGTAATATTCAACTTGTGCACTACTCCCCTGGTTGGTAGATTCAATCTGATTGTACAGATGAAGTATCTAGCTTGTCCATTTGTTCATGCCCCTCTTGCTGTATAGAGTTTAATTTATACACTGTCATCTCTTCCATCATTTTATTTGTAATCTGTTGCAATGGGAAGGACTAAGTTTCGTCGAGGGTATCTAAAGACACCATAGTTGTTCCAATGATTTGTGCATGAATACACCATTCATCGTTACTAGATAGTACATCTATGGGTTGACTATTCTCTGTTCATTATTTCTTGGGTCAAAAGTATTCTTTGTTTATTATGTTGGTGGATATGTGGTACTGAGTATTTAATATGAGTTAAATGATGCTGTAAGCTTAATATCATCAGATTCAATGGAACTCAATATTGCATTAACTTCTGTGTCATGATCCTGCTGTGTTCTTTAGCTTACAGAACTAGATGCATAAACTGACAATTTCCGTTTTATTTCCAGTCATTTTCTTGAGTTTCTGGGCAGAGGTGCACTACAACTCAATTTATCCTGAAGGAGGTTAGTCTTTGTGCTTTTGTTGCTTGGGGTTGCCTCAGGAAGTTAAAAGGTGTGCTCTGTGTATATTTTAAGTGACTAATTTTGCATGTCTTGGTGATGCCGAAAGAAGTCGTGGTACATTCATATAGTTTTGAGTGACTAATTTTTCATGTCAACAAGCTTTCTTTTTCAGATTTTGACTTTAATCTCAGATATTCCCTCTTTCACCTTCTACTTATACATTTGTTCGTCAAGTGCTGTATAAGTTATGTAGTCTGTTCTTTCATTAGCTTGCCTTTAGTTTTAAGCCTTCTCCAAGATCCAACATGAGAGGAGGCATTTTTCACCTTGTCAACGCGGACGACCTTTCAGTTGCTCCTACAACACCTTTAACTGATATAATTGAATTTATCAATTTTGATGGACATCTCGCTACTCATACGAATCTAGACATTTTGTGGTTGCTAGTGGAGATGTGAGACAACAACACATGCATCGTATTAGCTTTATGTGCAGTGGCTTTTATTGAGTTGAGAAGCACTTGATAAATTATAGAACCAAAGCTTCTAGATCTCTTCTGGAACTTGGAAGAATTGTGCGAGTGAAATTGGATCCTTGTGCCCACTTTGGCCTAGTAGCTTCTAGTGCTGACATTGCATCATGCCCGGTGGCCAGTCTATGTACTGAATATTGCAATCAACGTTCAAGGCTTCCACATAATAGCCTAAACCTTTGACATTTTATCTGAATAAATATATTTTTCTAGCAAAGGTTTGCAGTTTTATTAGGCCAAGCTGGTCTGCTTATAGAATGGTTTTCTTGTTAGCAATAATTGTTTTCAACCATAATGCTGTTCCGTCGTAATTCAGGCAGTGGATTAAGGTTTCTCATGGTAATGGTATCAAGTGTAGCTTTTCTAACTTCCAAACGCTAGAAAGAGAAAGTTGTAGGTGTTCTTTGTAATTATGTGGAAGGGTCAAACCTTGTCTTCATCTTTTATATGTGCTTGTACTTTACGTATGTCACATGATTTTCTTCTTGTTAACGCTCTCTAATAGAAGCCGCTATTGTTTTCACGAACAAACTTTTTTTTTTTCCTGGTTGAGGACTCTATTTTTCATTCAATTAAGCCGTATCGTGTGTGTACCGACTCTAGTCCAGTTAGCCTGTTGATTTCTTGTGGATTTTCCTTAAAACTCTGATATGGTTAATTAGGGAGCTTTAGTGGCGCTAACATAAATGTAAGTGACATCTCATATGATTGCGTGTTCATGTTCCAAGTATCTCTACTTTTTTCTATCCTTTGCTCTTATATGTGCTGCTGTCAGGGATTTATGTCAACATCAAGCTTTACCTTGATGGTTATAGAAGAAAGAGGAAAAAAATGAAGTATATTGTACGGTTCTGTGTTTTCTATGTTGTGATATGACTTGATTTTTTGCTTCTTCTTCTCAATGGTTTGCAGAGCTGTCTGAACTGTCGGACTATAAAAAGAAGAAGTGGTGGTGGGTGTTCTGAAATTATGCTCGACCGTTCTCATCATACTTGGATTGTCCCTTCATGTTTTGTCGATTGGAGCTCTATTACTATCTCCATTCTGTCTTCGGTGGTCCATTGTGATGGCTGCGCTGCGTCTCATGCATCCATAACTAGCCCAGGGGCGATGATGTTTACATATAGGATTTAGCTAGTGACGACAGCGTTCTCTCAGTTTCTTTCTCTCTGTACATATTTCTCCCCTGAGCCCTCAAGACTTTTCTCTTGTAAATAGTGGGAGAGGGGTTCCGATTCTCATTGATTGATTGGTTCATTATTTGTACATATTAGGACAGGTTCTGTAGGCATTCTCTTGTGCTGGCTTTTGGTCTTTTTACAGGCTTTGGATTGCCCGACTTTGCGTTTGTTTTGCGGAAAACGCCTCTTAGCAAATGAGAAAAAGCTTTTGCTATAGTGGCGAGAAACGTTGATGGCAGGTTGAAACTCCCCCCGGCACGAGTTTAAAGTTCAGGGTTTCAGGAATTTGAGCACGCCCCGGTTTTGATGATCGGGGCCTCATCGCATGTAGTCTCGGGTCCGAAAGGGGGAAAACGAGATTACAAGTTTAGAGGGATTCTTTCCCCTTTAAAAACTATTCACTTTTCCCTTATTTACCATCAATCATCAATTATCCATTATCACTCTGTGTGATACTACAGAGTTTTAATGGCTTTTGCTCTATTTAGTTTGAATAATTTAGTGCATGTTATACTATTTGGTTAAGCACTGTAATACTTATCGTGCACTGTTTGGTTTCATGAATTGCATGTATAATAATGACATCAGAATGCTCAGCATAAAATCAAGAGTTTCTAGAATGGTTTTGATCTATTACTCGTGTATCAATATATGGATATCCCTCTAGGTTAGAACGAGTCGTTCTCTCGGGGAGGGCCAATCTTTCTTTGGCCAGCCTCGGCTTCTTTGATATTTAAGCCGTATAGTACGGATCGAGCAAAGGCGCTCCGGCGCACAGCAAGTATTCGTCGACTTCCGAGAAGTCAAAATTACATGAAATAAAAGTATAGGTCATTGTTTGTAGTAGCTAGTCATGAGTTTAATACATCATCGAATTCTTTTACATGGAACTATAATCCACGTGAATATTGGTTATTAATATTATGTTACTTTTTATTCATATGAATCGTACATATCTTTCCATAATAGGAAAAGAATCTCTTCTCCCTCTTAACTTTGGTTATATCACCAAAAAAAATAAAAATTGTGAGAGTATAATATATGTAAATTCGTATTTCTTTCAATATATACTTACATAATATGTACTAATCATGTCACCATATTGTAATAAGAAGATAATATTGTTAAATATTAATAGGGATTAAACAAGGGATAATGACACAAATGATCCCTGAACTTTGACCCAATGTGAAATGTGGTCCATGAACTTTTAATTTAACCAATATGACCTTTAAATTTTAGCCCAATGTGCAATGTGGCCCTTGATCTTTTAATTTGACCAATATGGTCCCTAAAATTTTGAAACATGTTCAACTTAGTCCTTAAATTATAGGAAGATGTTCAATGTAGTCCTTCTATTAATTCAAGTTCAGAGATAACTTTGAACATTTCCATTATAGTTTAGGAACTAAGTTGAACATGTTCCAAAGGTTCGGGGACCACATTGGATAAATTGAAAGTTCATGGACCACATTGCACATTGGGCTAAAGTTCATGGATTATATTGGTCAAATTAAGAGTTCAGGGGTTACATTATATATTGGGGCAAAGCTCATGGACCATTTGTATGAGAAATAAGTATTTCTAGCACATTGTGTACAACCTCTATCAATTGAAAACTTATGGAAATTGTACAAAAATAATCCCCAAGTCCCCACGTATGTGTCCTCAATGCCAAAGTCATCGATTGTTTCTCTCTTCCCCCAATCTCTGTACGAATCTTCCCAATCGTATATAATTATAAGAATTAATACCATGAAAAACCCTAACCTGGTACACGTGTGACAAATTTACCCCAAACTATTTTTTTGACCACCAAAAATCCCAAACTAGTACACCCGTGATAAATTTTACCCCAAACTATTTTTTTGACCACATAAAACCCCAAACCGGTATACATGTGATAAATTTACCCTAAAATTATTTTTTTACCACAAAAATCCCAAACTGATACACCTGTGACAAATTTACCCTCCGTTAGTTTTCGTTAAGTTAGGTTAATACCTCAAAAAATTCCAAACTGATATACTTATGACAAACAGAAAGTAAAAAACTCAAACTGATACACCCGTCAATTGCCACTTATCATCCAAATCAGTAATTTGAAGGTAAAATTTAGCAAAAATTAACGGAGGGTAAATTTATCACAAATGTACTAGTTTGGGGTAAATTTGTCACAAGTGTACCAGTTTGTAATTTTTCGTGGTAAAAAAAAATAGTTTGGGTGAATTTGTTACAAATGTATCAATTTGGGGTTTTTCGTGGTATTATTCCTAATTATAATGACTAAGAATTTTTTTTTTACTATTGCTATCAATAAAATAATACGAGAGAAAGTGAGGGTGTTTTAGGAATTTAAAAGTAAAATGAGTGAAAAAATGTATGATTATTTAAGAAACGAGTGGGTACGAGAAAAAGAAAGGAACGGTATTTTAGAAAAATCTAAAAGCGTGAAAAAGATATGTTTTTCGACATTAAATTTAATTATGTAATCAAGGGAAAATTTCAAATAAGGGCCCCAAGTGCCATCATTTTTTCAAATAAGGGCTTAAAGTAGACATTGTTTCAAATAAGGGCATGAAGTGCCATCATTGTGTCAAAGAAGGGCTTGAAGTGCACATTGTTTCAAATAAGAGCCTGAAGTGATTATTTTAGTCTAAAAAAGGGCCCGAGTCACTTTAGTTAGGGCCATTTTGGTCATTTACTATTTTATTTTATTTTTCCTTTTTCTATTTTTAAGAGATTTTTTTTAAAATAAAAAAAATAAAGATACACATGCGGGAGGTCGCCGCCCGACTACCGGTGGGGCGGCGGCTATGGCCGTCGGGGTTGCCGGCGCCTCGGTGAGGGCTGGCGACCCAGCCGACCAGAGGCTGGCCCTCGCCTCTAATCGGCGGGGTCGTCGACCACCCCAAGGGCCATCGCCATCACCCCACCGGTCGTGGGGCGGCGGCCACAGGCGGGAGGTCTGTGGCCGTCGCCCTAGATTCCTTTTTTTAAAAAAATTTAAATTAATAAAAAAATAGATTAAATTTACATTTTGACAAAAATGCCATTGATCGGTCGAAAAATTTGGCCCGTCGGCCGGCGAGCGAGTCAGGCCCTTATTTGAAACAACCATAGCAACTTCGGGCCTTTCTTTGAAATAATGATGGCACTCCAGGCTTTTATTTGAAATAAAGTCCACTTCAAGTCTTTTTTGAAATTTTTCCCGTAATCAATAATGTACTTACCATAATGATTATTGTAAATACTATAGGTTGCGTGACAATTATATTAGGGCAATAAAGCGCACTCCGTGTCTCCTCGTGCGTCGCATCCGCAGCCTGGGCTTTCTGCTGCTTTCATCTCGTGACTCTATTTGCTCGGCCATCCTCAATGCACCTCAAGTGTTTGTAAAAATGCCGCCCTTTACTTGCAACCACACGACCTCCCATCTTCAGCTCTTGTAGAGACATCGTCTGGAAGTGCTTGTGACTTGGGTCTTCAACCCCGTTGGATGATCACACCTGATTCACACCTCCGGCTTTATCTTTGTCGACAATGTTGTGCAGGACGTACAGCGCTGGAACTCTAAAGATCCTGCTGCGGTGTTCTGGTTTTCAAAGCCCGATATTCTCATCGTTGTGCCGAAGCCAAAACCCTCCTTGCGTGTACACTCAGATTTGCTGCTACGTTGATGTGTATATGAAATGGAAAAAGGACTCTTACTATGACTCAATCGAGCATATCCACCAGTCCATCGAACTTAAGCGCATAGTTTCCTTGAAAAACTGCATAGCCCAAGGCCCCAATGGCTGCATTCCCATCTCCGATGCTTCAAAGAGAGGATTAGAATTTGGCATACCCATAAAGGTTGTGAGGTTCTTGAGGCTATACCCATCAGTTTTTGAGGAGTTTACTGGCCCCCAGTACAATCTTCCTTGGTTTAGGCTAACCCCAGAAGCTGTTGAGATAGATAGAGAAGAACGGAGGGTGTATGAAGAATTTAAGGAGGATCTGAGGAGTAGGCTGAGGAAGTTCATACTTATGAGTAAGAACAGAGTTCTACCGTTGAAGATCATTCAAGGGATGCAGTGGTATTTGGGGTTGCCTGATGATTTTCTCCATGACCCTGAAAAAAATCTCGATGATTCTTTTAGGGTTGTGGATATGGGAGATGGCTTAAGGGGATTAGCTGTTGGTTCTCAAGAGAGAGTCTTGTCTATGTTGCAAAAGAATGCCTTGAAGAGAGGATTGGATCAAGGACATTTGATGGAGGCAATTGAATTCCCATTTTTTCCCTCTAAAGGTGTAAGGATGAGAAAAAAGATTGAGGCTTGGTTGAAGGAGTTTCAAAAGATGCCTTATGTTTCCCCTTATGAGGATTGCTCAAACTTGGATCCAGATAGCAATGTAGCAGAGAAACGAGTTGTGGGTGTTCTTCACGAATTACTTAGTCTATTTGTGGAGCATTCTGCTGAAAGGAAGAAGCTTTTATGCCTCAAAAAGTATCTGGGTTTGCCACAGAAAGTGCATAAGGCCTTTGAGAGGCACCCACATGTCTTTTATTTATCTCTAAGGAACAAGACTTGTACAGCGATTTTAAAAGAGGCTTACAACGACAAGTATGCAATAGAGAGACATCCTATGTTGAGAGTGAGGCAAAAGTACATTAAGTTGATGAAGCAGTCCGCTGTTATTTTGAAGAAGCGACGGACAAACAACCGAGTCATCAAAATTGAAAATGTGAAAGATCTAGATCTGGATTATGTGGAAGAGATGGAACTGAAAAAGCTGAGTCTACCATGTGAATGATTCTCATTGGTGGAGAGCACTGATGGAGCTCAAAATGCAATAATAAAGCCAAGAAGCTGCATGTGTGTTTCTTAAGATGATGGAGAACATTTAAAAGTATCGCAATTGAAAGGACTAAAGTGTATAAAGACATGTAAGAGGTCATTCCAATGACTTGTGCATTATTACAAAATCCAGAGTAATAGATAGTATCTTTCTGTGTTGGCTATTCTTTGTTTATTGTTTCTTGAACCCAAAGATTTCTTTTTTTATTATTTCAGTGGATTGTGCTAATAGCGTTGAACTTCTATGTAATTAGGGTAAGTTGCGGACCATTCCCTCAACAAGTCCTTTTCTTGCCTTTCTCCTTTACACTCCCCAGACCTTGTTCACTTTGAGGTTTCTGTATCAGCATATCTGTACTGACAGAGAAGAATCTGTTTGTTTTATCTTGAATGTAATAAGTTAGATGATGCTGTAAGTTTTGTATAATTGGATCTCTAAAACTCAATATGGCATTGACTTCTGTCTGGATCTATTGAGTTCTATAGTTTTGTGATTTATGTGATGCATAAACTTATCATTTTTTTTCGTTTTATATCCAGTTATTTTCTTGAGTTTCCGGGCAGTGCACTACGACTCAATTTATCCTGAAGGAGGTTAGTATTTGTGCTTTTGCTTTTCATTTCTATATAGCTAGTAACTACATTAATGTAATTAGGGTTGCCAAAAGAAGTTATTATGTTGCTTTATTGAGAGAAGCATGTCAAAAAACTCCTGTTTTCCAATGTTCACTTTAATTGCGAATAATCCCTTCTTCCCTTTCTCTTTCATTTGTTTGTCATGCCCTGTGTGAGTTGTCTTTTTTGTTCTTTCATTAGTTTGTCTTCAATTTCAAGCCTTATACTAGAGCCAACCTGAAGGAGGCATTTTTCATCTCGTCAAATGTTTATTTTGGAGGAGCTCAGATTATATATTAATTGCTGTCAGAACAACTTTTACTTGATATGATTGAATTTATCAATCTTGAAGCACACTTCTCACCATTCGCTATGAATCCATAGTGTTTTGGTTGCAAGACGAGACAAGAGCAAGTGGATTAATCGGCTTTGTAGGTAGGGCTAAGGCACATGGTTGAGTTGAGAAGCACTTAAGAACATTAGAATTAGTGCTCCTACCTCTCTCTTGTAACTTTGAAGAATTGTGCAAGTGAAATTGGAATGGTCCTAGGTACTATCCTTGTGGTTGCATTGGTCTAATAGCTTCTAAAAGCGATATCACGGTGGCCAGTCTATGCGCTGTATCTTACAATTAGAGGTCATGGCATAACCACATGAAAGACTGAACCTTTTACACTTAGCCACTCTAGTCTGGATAAAGATATTTGACTTTGTTTAACCAAGGGGCCATATGTGGCCTTTGAATAAATTTGTACATCAAGCTTGGTCTACTCTTAGAATGGTTATCTTGTTAGTGATAATTGTTGTCTTGGTGCATATACCATCTAAATTCTGGTAGTGAATACAGAATTTGACTCGGTCGAGTGTATATTTTCAAACTTGCAAAGTTTAATTAAAGCAAAAGTTGAAGGTGATTTTTATAATTCTCTCAAAGGGTTGTTGAACAGCTCTATCATGATATTGAACCGAGGATCTCTTCTAGGAAGACCAGTCATTTTATTTTATTCTTGTAGGCCAATAGTAACGAGTAGTTGGTAGGGACTGTTTGTGCAGGAAAACTGTCATGCTCTGCGTCAAGAAATCTCAAGCTGATCCATTAACCCTACAATGGCTTCTTTCTAAAATCCTTGACTGATCTTTTGTATGTGCGCGTACATGTGTGCTGCCATGTATGTTATTTGAGTTTCTTTTATTTAACGCTTTAATAGGAGCCAACGCGGTGATTCACACCAAGAAAGATTCCTTTCCCCTCTTGAGGACTATGGTTCGTTTGGCGAAGCATTGGCAATGCACTTTGAGCCCATAAAGGTATTTGACAAAAAGTTCATGTGCTTGTAAAGTAAATTCAAAGCCCATTTGTACAATCCAATGTATTTGCAAGGGCCTTTCTCTGGCAAGAACAGGCCTGCCTTAGGGTGAGTTGGGAAAGCCTTAGCATTTGAAAAGCTCATTTAGAGGGAAGTGTTTTGAGTCAAAGTGCAGAGGGTGAAAGCAATTGAGTGTTTGGTAAACTAAGATTAAAAAGTGCCTAAACTTCGATATAATTACTGTTGGACTATATTTCAAAAGCGCTTTGATGTTTTATGTGATCAATTTCACACACACACTTAAACTTGGGATCTTGTGAAATAAGTATCATTCACGACGTTTCTTTGTGTATAATTATGTTTGTTGCCGTTGCCACAATTCACAATTTTCACTTGTTTATACGAATAACTTGAATATCCTTTAGAGTCTTCCACTTCTTTTTTGTCAATATACCAAAAGCTCGTTCAATTTCTGAAAGCAGTGAGGAATGAGCATGAATAAACTGTGAGGCCTCGTTGTAACTCTAGGAAATGATATCCAACTTCCTTGTATGGCCCCAAATAACCTATGGTATTTGGATATCCAGCATTTACTAAATTAGATTTATCTACACAAATATAATGTAAAATTGATCATCATACACAAATAGCCTATGTATGTATGTATGTATGTATGTATGTATGTATTATTATTATTATTATTATTATACATACATTAACATGTATATCCATATATGTATATTAAGGTATGAAAATCATAGAAGATACAATTGTCATGAGCTATTCCCTCCAACCGGCCTAAACATAAATAAAGTCCATGTTAAAATTACGCACAACCAATACATTTTGAGTTGGTGTTCCTTTTCAACCAATAAAAAGGATTTGATCTTGCATAGGTACCACCGTTGGCATATGCGTACCATCTAGTGGCTCTAATGCAATCTTAAAACAAAAGGGCAAATATTAGTTGCTTTATATTTATTTCTTCCTTTTATTATCTAATCATACCTTGTCATGGTTAAAATCTTCGATTATTCTTGATCTTCTCTGGACTTTTTCTAGTTGTCCATCTAATGATTGTAGCATATCCTTTTCCATATCACATATTTTCTCAAAACTAAGTCAAAGCACCTGCTTATAGTTTCTCCAGAGTCAAGAAAACGCTCTTGTACTAAGCTGTTACCTATATCATGTCCTAAAATATGAAGAAACATTTCAAGCATTCTTGTGCAACACGAATATTCCTAGATCCTTCAAGCCCATTACGTGTTTCTAAGTCATGCGTTGAATTATTCAATACACTCCTATCCATTCTAAACATTTGATAGCACCTTATTTAATTGGCACTTTCGCCCTTCAACTCTTTTAACCATGCATTTCTTATATATGGCGAGATCATGCAACATTCTTTATGAATGTATGTTACGTAGTAAGCAACTACATCATGAGCAACAACTGTGACAAGTTGCCAAAATTCCTCTTCCTCTTTTTCGTAGTTTTCCTTTCGGGATTTTCAGCCATGACTCGTTAAAGTGACAAAATACACATTCAGAGTAAGAAAAGTGTTAAATAAGTTTGACCATCCATCAAGAAAACAATTATCAACCATTAAATATATGCAAACTCCACCTTGCTTTTAACGAGTCATGCCTAAACAAAACGAAAGGGAAAACTATGAAAAAGAGAAAGAAATTTTGGCAACTTGCCTCAGTAGCCGCTTATGATGCAATTGCTTACTATGTAACATACATTCATAAAAAGCCTTGCATGATCCCATCATATGTAAGAAATGAATGATTAAGAGAGTTGATGGGCGAATGTACCAATAGGAGAAGGTGCTATCAAATGCTTAGATTTGATAGGATTGTATTTAATAATTTAATGCATGACTTAGTAACACGCAATGGTCACGAAGGATCTAGGAGTATCGGTGTTGCTGAAATGGTTGAAATGTTTTTTCGCATTTTAGGACATGGTATAGGTAACAGGTTGGGTACAAGAGCGCTTTCAGTACTCTCAGGAAACCATAAGCAGGTACTTTGGTTTAGTTTTTCACAAAGTATGTCATATTGGGAAAGGATAGGATCCAACCATCATGTCAACAATTTAGGGAAGTTCCAGAGAAAATCAAGAATAATCAAAGATTTTGTGCATATTTTAAGGTAAGGTATACAATACAAAGGAAGAAATAAACGTAAACCGACATTTCTCCTTTTGTTTTAAGATTGTGTTATTATGGATGGTACACATATCCCAGCGGTGGTACTTATGACGATGAGATTCATTTTGTTGGTCAAAAAGAAACACCGACTTAAAATGTATTGGACGTTCGTAAGTTTAACATGGAATTTATTTATGTTTGGGGCTAGACGGAGGGAATAGCTCGTGATACTCGTATTTGTACATAGCTTATATATATATATATATGCAAACAGACCCACCCAGAAGTAAGGCGGAAGTTCTGTGTATACGTATGTAGTGTATACACAAACACATACATGTCTATGTGTGTGTGAGAGGATTGAATTTACGTTATAGTTGTGTAGCTAAATATAAATTAGTAGATGCTGGATATACAGGTTATTTGGGGCCTAGTTAGATATCATTTTGCTAGAGTTTCAACGAGGTCAACAGATTATTAAGAAGTGGTTAGCCATGCTCATTTCCTCACTACTACTATCGGGAGGAAATATAGTTTATATTTGAAAACAAGTGAAAATACAAATTCAGAGAATGTGCCAAGTTATATTCTCTTTGCATGACTTTTGGAATATAGTTTTTTCTGAATGGCAATTATAATCAAAGTTGCTTCTTCATGAGCTTTTCAATTATAATTTGCCAAGCACTTAATTGCTTTCACCCACTGCACCTTGACTCGACACTTTCTCTAAACTCTTGAAGTGCTATGGTTTTCCAAACTCGCCCTATATGGGATAAGATTAAGTGATCTGAAGTGTGTATGGATCCAACTGGCCTGTAAATTTCTTCAAGATATTCCTTGAAACTCTGACATGAACCTGTTGGGGAGTGTTAGCGATGCTGACATGAATACAAGTGGTCTCATCTGGTCGGGTGTTCATGTTCCGGTCGAATATCTCTACTTTTTTGTCCTTTGCTGTGATATGTTCTGATCAGGGATTGTCCTAACATTAGCCTTATCCTGGAACTTATAGAATTCGTCGCTATGTCCAAAATGGAAAGATGACGAAAGGAAATAGATAGTTACATGGATGCTTTGTCATTTGTATGTAGAATTGACTCCTATTTGTGCTTCTCCTTTTTCAATAATTTGCAGATCTCCCTGAACTGTCAGATTCTGGAAGGAAAAAGTGGCGGCGAAGTCCTGAAATTATGATCGACCGTCTTCATGGTAACGGGTCTCACTTCATTATTTTTGAGATGGGAGTTGTATTGCTTTCTGGATGCTGTCTTCGGAGATCTATTGTCATGGATCCGCTCTATTTGATGCTTTACATAGCCTGTGGAGACGGTTCATATAGGATTTTTTTTTGGTCGGAAGGTTCATATAGGATTCAGCCATGAACTTTTGTTGGTTCATCCTCCCCCCCTTTTTTAAGTTGGTAAACATAAGGTACAACCTATATAAATTGCAGTCTAAAATCTACAATCTCAACTTTATCGCTAAACAAAATATGGGATAATTCCCTAGGAGGCTGCAAGTAGAACGTAGTAGCCAATCGCTTCGTTATACCAATATTGGCAACCATGTCCGCGGGTCGATTGTCTATTTTTCGAATTTTGAACTTAGAAAGAGAGCTCCAGAGTCTTCTAATATCTTTATCATCCTCCCCTTTTTAGTTCCATGTGTCTGGCGATCTGCATCTTGAGTCAACGTACTCGAAGATGCAAGGTCCTATTCATTTCTAGAGCTAGAGGGTACTCTAGAATGGATAGCCGTTTAAGTAAGAACGACATTTAAACGATGTACCTAGAGTATTTTTGTTACTTCTCGTGGAATTGTTGATGTTGAACGAGTTGAGTGAAGATTCTTGAATCTGGTGCTACAGTTTTCAGTGTCGAGGTGCCTCTTGGTTTAAGAGATATGTCTGCTCTCTCTCTCTCTCTCTCACTATATATATGTGTGTGTGTGTGTGGATAGACTGCCCCTTCTCACTTGTGTGTGTGTGTGTCAATTTGGATAGACTGCCCCTTCTCACTTATGTTATCCATTTTTTTAAAACTGAAAAAGACTTTTTGTTTGTATCATAAGAAATCAAACGAACTCATACATATTTCAAATCTTATAGAGTACGCATCGACTTATTCAATATAAAATACTCGAAATCTTTCTAAAGCGTACTTACATTGGCATTTATGTTCATATATATTTTTCCATAATATTTTGAAATATAGAAAGTATTTGGAATTTCGATGAGAAAGTAAATAACCTTACTTGACTTCTCTGAAGTTGGATAAACACAAAAAAGTAAAGCATCCGCAAATTTTGAGTACAAACTTTATTGAATAAGTGCACTAGAAGTTTTATAACTTGTCATGAAAGTGCAATTGAATCCTAAAACTTTTAAAAAGTGCAATCAAGTCTTTTCGTTAACTCCGTCCAATTTGACTAATGGAAAATGTTGATACGGTTTTTTTAATTATGATTTTTTCTCTTCTACGTGGTGCTGACGTGGTTAAAATATGAAGAAAAAGTCCAAAACGACGTCGTTTTAGTCTATGTTTAATTTTCAATTTAATTACTATTGAAATGATTAAAATAAGTCAAAATAAAAAATTAAACATTACAATTTTAAAAAAAGGGAGGCAAAGAGGGCGAGACCCTCGTCGTTGGCGAAGGTGCGGCTAGCGTCGGCCAAGGTCGACGGACCTTGGCTAGTGGTCGGAGTAGGCGAGGGTCGTGGCCCTTGGCCAGATGTAGGCGAGGGTCGCTAGCTCTTGCCCAAATTTGGCTAAGGGCCGCCACTGGTAGGACCCTTGACTACAGTTGGCTAGGGTTGTCGGCCATTGGTCGGAGCTCGGCGACCCTGGCAAACCCTTGTTGCACCATCGCTTGGCGATTGGGGCGGCAGCGATAAGTAGGGGTGATTGGTTTCAAGATGGGTATATTCTAGACCTGGAACGTGGAACCTACCCTGTCATAACCGGTTCTTAGTTTTTGAAACCTAGAACGTACCTTATTTTTCTGGAATCGGTTCAAGAACCTACCCTATTTTTCTAGTCCGATTTTAGGGTCTACCCAAGAACCTATTTATTTTTTCCTTTTTCTGATTTCATTTTTTACAGCAAAATAATGAGTAATAAAACGGCTCAAAGTAAAAGATGATCAACATTAAATCCCTATTCGCCAAACACGTGGTCACATATAACTATAAATGATGAAAAGTTCAAATACGCAGTCACGTACAATTACAAATAATGAAAAGTTCTAACACTTAACATAAGACATAAATTTAAATTATTAGATTTCGTTGCCCATTCATCAAAATAAGTTTTTAAACTCCATTCTCCATTCATCCATAAAATTATTGCTCTAAAGAATAGAGAGATGAGACAAAGAATGGAGAGGAAACAAATAAGACGAGGCAGAGTTAGACACAACTTAGAGAAATTATGTTGTTTTTAATGTAGCTAAAAATCGGTCCGGTTCTCGAGTGGGTCTTCACTTAAAACTGGGAACTGGACCTGTTCAAACCAGTTTCAAAAATTTGGAACGGAACAAGACCTGTTCACGTTGGAATTGAGAATCGAACCTGTTCTTTGGGCAGTCCAGTTGCACACCCTTGGGGTAAGGCTCTCACCCTCTTCTGCCTCTTTTTTTTTTTTGAAATTTAAATTTAAATTATTTTTTAATAATTAAATTATATGTAGATTAAAAAATCACAGTTGAACCAAAATGAAATATGTTCTTCATGTTTTAGCCACGCCAAAGTCATGTATGATAGTAAATACTAAAAAAATTACGTTAATATTTTTCTTTAGCCAAGTTGGACGATATTTTTCTTTAGCCAAGTTGGACGACGTTAATTGAAAGACTTGTTGCACTTTCCGAAAATTTTAAAAATTAATTACACTTTTATAATAAATTTAAAGACTTCCAGAGCACTTATCCCAACTTTATTCATTCCACTTGCTAAGGAACTGAACCTGTTTTCCACAAAGGTCAGAAGATTTTGTTTGCCTTCGTTGGATTATTTACTGATCACAAAACCCTTTTCTAAGAACTTCAGTCCAAGCTTTCAGAAATTCTGATTTCATCCGGAATCAATAATGTTTCATCAACGACACCCCAAATAGGAATTGCACAACTTTGAGAATCTTCTGTGCAGATTTTAGATCAGGATGTTGAAGTCTCTTCTAAGAGACAGACTTCGCACACTTCACAAATAGAAGGAAAAAATAAAGCAAACAACGCAGTGTTCTAACATAGATTCTGGCTGCAAGATTATCTGACCAGATTACAAATTCAACCAGTGCTGCATTAGAGAGACGCAGGAATCCTGCGCGTGTACTGCAATAAAATGGCGTATTATTTCCCAAAATTGCATCATATGTACATATACGTACAAGCTGTACTTGCGCATGAACATTGTCAAAGACAAAATGCTAACCTCCCTTTACAGACTCGAACTTTGCGTTCGGGCAAGGAACTAGGCAGTTATTCTGGTAAAGGCTACGCAAGTGCTGGTGGCCTCTCTTTCTAATAGTAATACAGTCTATTCTCGCAGACCCTCTGCATACAAATTACCTTGAAATATACCTTGAGAAGATAATTTATACCAGGAGGTAAGGTGTTGCTCTTTTATTTACAGCTTAAAACCATGAAGACGACAGTAGGATGATCAGTAACGATCATCATCTGCATCTGCTGTACATCAGTATTATTATTACTCATAGCAGGGAGGTATGGAAAAAAAGCCTTCTGCATTTCGGTCGAATATCTTTTTAAGAAGGAAATGAGGCTGTCATCCCTATGCGCCTCTCTGCAAACATAGACCGCAGTTGCTCATAAAATAAAGACACAGCATCAACAGAGATCAAAAGTGAATATCTACATATATAAGAGAGATCGAAAAGAAAATCAACAGTGAACCATGTAAAACGGTTCTCACCTCCAGTTGCAATGAGCTTCTCCACACGGGCAACGATATGTTTTCCATAAGTAAACCTCTTCAAGGTATTGAGGTGGACCTTGATGCGAGAAAGAATGAAACCGAGGCTCTGATCATCGCAAGTCTCAAGGACCTTCTGCACGACATAGTTTCCAAACGGGTCTCTCATCATCGCCTGCATTTGTGCAAATTAACAGTCCAATTCACTGTGATGAAGGGATTGTGTACACGGCAGTGATTGAACATAAGGAAAGGACCAGCAAGTATATCTAAACCAGAGCATGCTAAATCATATTCTCCGACTGTTGCAATAGCTATTATTTTCCTGCCAGATAAACATAATTGCAATATGTATCTGACCAGCTTCTTGAAAGACAGCCATTTTGTAATTCTTTACCTCTCGTTTTCAAGCCTATCAATAGACATCCTGTAAATCCTCAATGAAGCCTACCTGCACCTCTTTTTAATACCTTTGGTATCTCTCCTTTTGTTAGGAGATTTGAGTGTTCATGCCAGACATGATATCATAATCATCAGAAGCCAAGTGTACAGTCCCCGTCTGGCCACACAACGAGATTTCAACCCGCATCTATTTCCCCATCATGTATGACTGCCTACAATATGATGACTCCATAGATTGTAATGACAGGAACCACACCTTTTACTCCATTCAATCATGGAATGCACTTCGTCAACAGATGCAGCATGTAAATGTCACGTATCTATCTCTTTAATATTCAGAAGTAATGTGCGTGTGACAAACCTGCAAGGGTTCATTTTCCTCTGTGGAACCAAGTATCTCATTGATCAATAATTGACGCTCTTCAGGGCTACCAAATGTTAAACACTTCTCCACAACGTTAGAAGCATACTTCTGCTGACTCATATTGACAATTTGGCCCGTTAACTTGCTGATAATGGCAGTTCGTTCATGTGATCTCCCATGTTCAAGTATATGCTACCATTAAACGAAGAAATGTGATGATCAGGTGAGAGATTTTCAACCTCAAGATATTTGGCTAAGCAAAACAGGCAGGAATTACAAACACATTCTTGGAAAAAAGGTGGAAGAGCGCAAGCCGAGTAGAGATCTTATCAGCAGATTTTGTCCCAACTTTTCAATCACTCGAAGATTAAACCATGGTGGCATGCCCCCAAGCAAAAGTATAGAAAAAATGCAATATTTAGTTAACTACGGAGTCACCAGACGGACTACTCTGGGACAGGTGCTCAATAGATGGGCCTCCAACAACAGGTTCATTGGACAACCCGAATTTAGAGCCATATAGCAGAACTTCGTACATATGCTATCCAGATTTTGCTGGGTTTCAATCCATTATAGTTCTAAGACTAGGTTAAGTGAGAACAAATTGATTTGAGAAACCTGTTTTAGTTGTCATTGAAAATTTACTAGCTGCTTTCCTATCTAATCCTTTATATTGTTGCACTCCCTCTTTTAATTCAGAGAATGACCTTCAAGTAATGATATAATCAGCACAAAGTTTAATGATAACCAAGCAAAATTCAGATCCATGTATAGAACTCCCATCAATCGTCATTCCTCCAGCAACATCAATTAGGCATGTTGCCAAAGAACTTTGTCGAATTGACTGCAGAATGCAAAAAGGAAACTAAGTACCTGGATAACATAATTCCCATACTGATCCTGGGAAAGACTGCATACCGATTGCATGATCTCATCCATGACAGTTTGTTGGGTACTCGGGTCATCACAATGTTCTAAGACCCTCTGTAAGTCAATTGTGAACTTAGACAACAGAAAACATTTCACAACAGAAGGAATAGAAATAAGTCAAGATAACAAAGCCCAGACCTGGATAACCCGACAGCCATAAGGATGCATTGAAAGTGAAACAACTTGCCCATAGAAAGCAGAGATGATGAACTGAATTCGATCTTGAGGAACACATTCTATGCACTTCTGGATAACATGATTACCATTCTGGTCACGCACACATTTCATGACAGAACCATCAAGCTCTGCCACCATCTCAGTCTGCTGATCCACATCAACCACCTCCAATGCCTGAAGTAAATCTAGAGAATAAGGCCCCTCTAGAACCATTCATACATGCAACGCATTCCACAAAAGTACATACCCATAGCAAGTCGCAACTAAATATAAGAATTGTTACAACGATGATGAGAAGGATGGAGCAACAATGATACTACCTCTAAAAATGTTTATACCAGTGTCAAAGTCAATCCAGAAGGAGTCATTTCTTTGGTTAGCTGCACTACACCCAGTACAAGAACCTTAAGCTCCACCTCCAAAGTAAACAAGAAGATTCCAGGTCCACTCTATACCCTAAATGAAGTAATTCTTGTTGCTTCTGTGGCTTCTACATATTAACAGTACATACTCTCTAAATCTGCTTCATTTCATGAAGAACATAGATGATACATACAACAAGCAGTAAGCAAGTATTCAACAAAATTGGATCATCATATTAACACTAATGAGACACATTTTCTAGGTCTATAGATATGGAAGCAAAAAATGCTAGACCATAACTAATTAGTGTAGAAAAATCTGGGTATACTTTCTGTAAAGCACATTCCACTATTCATACTGCAAAGAAAATGTACCCCAAAATTACACAAATCTCTAGAAGTGGCGACATATATTTAACCCCGCCATATCACCTACCATAATGGTGTTGCACTATTCATTCATGAATACCCAAGACACTCGTATTAGAGTCACACCCATGCTGTTACTTATGACTATGGATCTCCATATTTCGCTGCTTCGATCGTACAATAGATGCATACATGAGAAAATGTAATGACAAATCAAAGTGAAGACAACAAGCAGGTGCCATCTTATCATAGTTGTGATTTGTATCCAATTATCCCCTTTCCAGCAGCCCTTTCTTCTTCAGGATATGTGAGAAAGTCCTCATCCATTTTTTAAAAAGCTTCCAAAGAAAAGTCCTAGTTTTTATGCAAATTTTACTGTACACAAAATTTGAGGCCTTTCGAAATTTGGACTGTGAGGGAGAACAGAAAAACTACAACTTTTGAAGAGGACAAAAGATATTTACATTGGTTGAAGCATTTTCCTAGAGAATTGTTTTGCATTGTGCAAATAAGGCTGGCACAGAGGGACTAATCAGCGTAAAAAAACCAAAGAAATACAAATTCATGTCAAGTGAGTGCAAGCTCACAAAAAATACGGAGAGTACTGACGAAACCTGAAATTCAAAGGCAACAAAAGTGAAACTATGGACGAGAATAAAATTCTGATATTCAACAGAAACCTTTTGAGTCACTCTACAGCCATACATCTGAAGACTAAGAGGCAACACGTGGCCAGCGAGTTGGCTAGCCAACTCTTTTCTTTGACTTTCAGTGCCATGCTCAAAGAACTGCAAATTTATGTACAACAACGATATAGTTAGAAATGGAAAATGCGAAAAAAGTCAATGGTTCACATGCTATATATCGAATAAAGAAAAATGGCTTTCACCTTTTGTATGACATAATTGCCGAAGACATCAGTCATCAGAGAGCGAGAGTGGGGAATTATCTCAGGGAATATCTTGTTCTTTTCTTCCTCACTGGCTGTTTCTAGCTTCTGTTGAATAAAGCGGCTACCGTACTGATCCGAGCTGCAATATTAAACAGGTCAAAGTAACTTAAAATTGAACCAAGGGAAGATGAAAGAAAAAAGAGCAAAGGTGGTATAGAGTACCTAAATTCAACTACATGACCCAAAATATCAGACAGTTCGAAAGATCTGATCTTGTTACTCTTGAACTCGTCTAATAATGATGAGACCAATTTTCCTTCAACATCAGTGCCAGAACTAGAGGGCCATGATCCAGTGGACTCTCCCACTGAAGTTCTCATCATTGAAGTAAACCGTGCAATTCGTTCATCAGGAAGCATATGGCTTCCAAATCCAACGGAAGCAAATCCACCATTTGTTGTTACATTTCCAGAATATGGCGAACGAGATTCATAGATTACATCTCTTCTATGTCTATGGTTTAGTGCTGCAGATAATTTACCAAAGCCTGGCGCCTGATAATGCTGTTTCTGTTGAGCATGCAATGCCTCGAGGTAAACCTTCCGCAGCTGATCCAAATTTGGCGAAGAACCAAAGGACTTCCTCGATTGGGAAAGATCATTTTGCATAGCTGGTGCTCGAGGATTGAAATTTGGTTGCATATACTGAACAAAAGGGGGGTCAGCAATTGGATGATTTAGGTCATATCCTACCGGATTTCCCATTCTCTGCAAAATCTCTCCAATTTGATGGCCACTCACACCTGAACCTGAAATACGAAATATTACATCAAGAAATCAAATTACAGTAGGATTAACGCTTCTAACATCTACTGACACTTGTAGGATAAGATGGGACCAATCTCACCTGCAGCAAAATAACCACTGCATACCGGATGATCACTATAACCAATATTGGGAATATTGTCACCTCGGTGATGATGAGCACTAGATCCTTCGAAAGTTTCAAAGTCCAAAGAGTTCCTTGTTGAAAACAGATTTGCAGAAGATGTTCGTTTTGGAAAATTTACTTGACCTATGGTACTTGTCCTAGAACTGAGCCCGGTTATAGATCCATTGTTCCTGACTAAATCGATTGAGTTGCCAAAGCCTGAAGGTTTGCTAGCATCAAAAATGTCAAAATGTTGTTGAACATTCTGGTTATGATCATTAGGCATCAGAAGTGAGAAATCCTGATGGTTATCTGGAGCCATATGAAGTTGAGACTGTAGAAAACCATCTTCATTAGTATGTCCATTCTTGGATAAACTTAATTCAGATAATGTAGCTGCAATATCTTCAATCCCTGCTGATGCCAAAGAATGACAACCTGAAATACTTGAGCTAATAATATGTTTCCTCTCATCAGGCAAAAGAATCCTGCTATCAAGTGGAGGAAGACCAGTGCTAGGATGTCTTCCAGCCATCTGTGGCTCTGGGGTCATAGTCCTTGAGAGAGATGCAGCAACAGAAGCAAAAGAATGTGGAAATGAGGTCCCACAAGCAGGAGCTCTAGTTAAACCAGGAGAATTAGCTCCAGAACGAACGCCTCCAATTGCTTCAACTCCATTACAGGCTCCCATCGGATGCGAGTTGGATGTAATTGGGTCCATGATATCAGTAATATCACAAGCACTTTGTGGGCGCGAGACCAATAAACTAGAGGGCTGCTCAAGCCCTTCCTGAAAGACATTAATTACCAACATATTGAGTTGTCAATTGAAATTAAAAAGAAAAGAAAAGAAAAAGCCCATACGAAGCTTTTGCTTATGAGTAGTATGAAGGACTGGACTGCAATTAATTATACAGCCACACCATTCAAGACAACAGTTATTCCATTTTAGATACTTTTGTGATAAAAAAAAATGCGAAGTTACTTGCTAGGAGAACAATTGATAGCATGGACTAATACTTGTATATACCAGGGATATCATACCAAATAATTGTACAAGTACTGAAGAAACTATTTGCAGAGGTGCTAACCAAAAGATATGGTTCCACAGTTTTCGTTCTGATAAAGCAATGTTGTTGGTGCTTACTGTTTTACTAAACATCTTAGTCGGACCTTTACCATAACAGGTGCATCACTGCAGTTATATTATGTTAACATGAGTGAGTCACACTAGGTGCAAATTGTTTTTCTACTTTTTTTTGCAGGAGGTGCAGAATCTGCATCTGACTTTTGTTCTAAAGCCAAGAATAAATAAAGAAAAATGACAACAAGGGACATGATAGTTTAAATGATTTTGGAGCCAAAATCCTATATCTCTATGTAATAAACCCTGTATTAATAGTCTCAAAGATAAATATCGATTAAGAAAGAGATAAAAGGAAGTGCCGTCTTCTATAGAACTGCAAAACTGGACCCTCAAGCTGCAACAAAGTCAAAACCATATTTTATTGAGCAAGCCTAGAAGATAAACACTAAGAGAATCAAACTGTACGGAGATAGATCAGGAAAGTTTGGTGGCAATTTTGTCCTCATCAAGCAAGTAAAGTTGCGGTCAATTTCTTTATATCTGCTTTTCCCCCTTGCAAATTACTCGTAGTTGTATTTATTACCTGAAGAATGTCAGCAAAGCTCTTCCTCCGAGTGCCAAACCTAGAAGCTGACGATCCAATGAGCTCATTCGATCCTTTGCCGAGCCATTCAGCAGAAGCTTGTCTATTCATTTTTCTTAGTTCCATCAAGTCCTTTTCTGCATCCTGTACAGAAAAGCTGTGGCCTTTGGGTTGGAAAGAAAACAATGATGAATCATTCCCACCTTCATTAAGAGTATTATTTGTCAAATCATCAATGCCCGCAAAAGATGACACACCGGCTTGAAACCTCTGGGCCACCCTCCAATCCTCTCTCGACAATGATGGTGGGGGCAGTCTTGGATTCTCATTCTCACGTGAATAGTAGTACGATAAGTATGCTGGGTGGGATCGAACCTCCTCTTCATATGTGTTGTCACAGTTACTATTCCTCCTCAAACTATTACCCTCTCTAAAATGAGAGTTTCCCAATAGACCTCCGATGGCACAGAGCGATCCTTCAACCGTGGGCGGTGCACTACCACTACGATAGATGTTAAGATCGCTTTCCCGATCGAGCGCTTGTTGATTACGCTGCGCTCGCAACAACAGTTCAAGCTCATTTTGCAAACTATCTTCTAAATTACAGTTGAATCCTCCCAGGCCATCGTTTGTGGACAGCGTGTCTATGTTACCAGCAGATACCATCTTCAAGAACCCTAATTCACCATAAAAAAAAAAGACATTTAAAATCAAAAGACAAAATAGCACAAGAAAAACATATCATATGGAATACAATAAGTAACCCAATTCTCTTTTGCTTGTTGCAAAGCAAACGAAGAAAATTTAACCAAAGATTAACATTGTTCTGGGAAGGTAGAGAGCTAAGCGCAATCTCCTCGCATTCCCAACAGAATGCAAACTGCAAGACTCAAAAATTCAATTTCCCGACAATGTCACCAAACACCTAATCGCCGTGTCACAGGATCATAGAAACATCCAACCATGAAACGAAAAGAGAAATTAACATCCTAGAAAAATTCAGAGCCCATCATCCAATCTCAAAACAACCCCCAGGACACGAGACAATAGACAAAGCTAAAAAAAGCACAAAAAAGCACAAAAATAAAAAAGAGGACGAAGGAGGCGTACCCAGGAACCTCCGCTGCGTCAGATTCAAGATCGTCGGAGCTCCAAATCAAACACGAACGCGTCCATCTGCAGATAAGTCACGGGAAAAGAATCGAGATGGGAAAATCTGACCCTAACCCAAGAAAGGAAATTCCCGATGTACAGAAGAGAATCCGCGAGATTCCGCTTTGTTCGAAGCGTCTGCTTTTTACTTTTTCTTTCTTTTTCCCCCCCTTTTTTCTTTCCTCCTTTTCTGGCGCAAGAAAATGACTCGGTGATGTTTCAGGAAGAGAAGTGTGTCTCTCTTCACAGAGAGGAGAGAGAGGGAGAGCGAGAGGGAGAGCGAGAGCACGGTAGAGACTACCGCAGAGAATAAAAGCCGGGACGATCGAGAACCAACGGCAAGCTGGTTACGTGCATGGCACATGGTGCAATTTGGAAATTATGAGGGTCTTATAGGGGAGGAAACTCTAAATTTTTGCAATTTCTGGGGCTTTCTTATTATTCTTTCCTTTTAAGAAAGATAGGTAATAAGCAACCATGGTAATAAATGATAGCTTCATCACGGTTTCCTATTTTTGGCAAAGAGATCTCCCGGATGATTTGATCACAACTCCCTCGATTTTGGAGTAAATATATCTTTAGCTTGATTTTGGCCAAAGAGATACTTAAAATATCCCAGGATGGAAACTTTTTTTTTTCCAATTCATGATAGGCAAGATTAGCTTGGATTAGATACTTTTTGATTGGGTCGGGTCAATCGAGTTTCGACCCTTGTGACCTGAAACCTAAATGCGGATGATGATGTTTCTTTTGCTAAATGAGTAAGTCGCGTCGTCAATGATGCTTAACTTTTGCTAAGCAAGCGAGGCACGTTAGGGGTGATCCGGTCGAAAGTGGTTAGGGAGCCTGGAATCTATCATGTTAAGACTGGTTCTCAATTTTTGGAATCAGGAACTTACTCTGTTGAGCCTGAAATCGCCTAGAATCAAACCGTCGGTCCAATCTAGTGTCAACGTCTACCAGGAAACCAACAGATTCTTTGTTTTTTTGTTCATTTTCTTTAATTCCTCGAAAGCACAAACTTTTCCCGTTAGTTTACCAAACGGAGGAGAACTAAAATATCCCTTTTTTAGGACCAAAACAAACATCATATACAACAGAAAAAAAAAAATTAGAGCAACAAAACGTTGATAAGTAAAATACCCGTACAAAACAAGCCAAAAAAAAAATAAAGCAATTGGAAAGTGTCCAATTCATCCATCAGACAAGCAAAATGAAAGTTAAAGCAGCAACAAAAATTCCCATCCGCCAAAAGCAACGCTCCATAAAAAAAAAGATGAACTCTTAAAATGAAATAAACAATAAAATGTTCGAGATGCAAGAGTAAAAAGAGAGAATTACGGTTATCACAATCCAGTTTAGTACCCCACGTCATATCCCGCGAGAACCAGACCAGAATTGGCCCGGTAAGGCTGGTTCGGTCTGGTTCTATGGTCTACTCGAGACCGGTGCTCACTCCTAATGCACGTCGGACGAAATCACATGACATAACAATTTATTCAACGGAGACCTTACATTGAGACAATTTTGGAAAGTTGATGTAAATGATGGAATAAAAGAAACGGAAAATTTCAAATAAGGGCCTGAAATGTCATCATTTTCTCAAATAAGGGTTTGAAGTAAACATTGTTTCAAATAAGGGTTTGAAGTGTCCTTATTGTTTCAAGGGTTAATACCACGAAAAATCACAAATTGGTGCACCCGTGACAAATTTACTCCAAACTATTTTTTCGACCACTAAAAACTTCAAACGGGTACATCTGTGACAAATTTATCCCATCCTAATTTTTTTGACCACTAAATACACCTGCGACAAATTTACCCATCCGTTAGTTTCTGTTAAATTGAGTTAATATTACAAAAAACCCCAAATTGATACACCAGTGACAAACAGAAGGTAAAAACCCTAAACGTGTACACCCGGTAATTACCACATGTCATCCAACTCGGCAATTGGACGATAAAATATAACAGAAACTAACGGATGGTATATTTGTCACAAGTGTACTAGTTTGGGGTAAATTTGTTAAAGGTGTACCAGTTTGGAGTTTTTTATGGTCAAAAAAATAGTTCGGGGTAAATTTGTCACATGTGTACCAGTTTGAAATTTTTCGTGATATTAACCCTTGTTTCAAAGAAATGTCTGACCAAAGGCATTTTCGTCATTTAGATTTGTATTATTTTCTTTTCATTTTTTCTTTTTTTCGGCCAGTGAGCTTCGCCGGCTGTAGGCGAGGCGACCCTTGCCTTACCCAGGCGAGGCTGCCCTAGACAACCACAGATGAGGGCTGCCCTAGCCCTCTAAAGGTAAGGCCGACCCTCGACGGCTCGGGACAGCCTCGCCCAACCCTCGTCGGTGGCCAGCCATTGTCTGAGACTAGTCACCGACGAAAAAGAATGGGCAAAAAATGAAAAAAAATGAAAAAAAAAATTAGAAAAATGAAAATATCCTTAATCAAGCCCTTCTTTGAAATAATGAGGACACTTCAAGTTTTTACTTATAAACAATGTCCACTTCATGCACTCACTTGAATTTTTCCCTAAAAAAAATAGGGTACTTGATTATAAAATGGACAAAAGTCAAGTACGTGCTGTGTCATTATTCCAACCTTTTAACGAGTGGAAAAAAAAACAAAAAACAAAAAAAAAAAAAAGGAGAGAAGTGAATGTTAGAATAGGACATTCAACCTATAAAGAGAAGTTACTGTTATGCACGGGAGAGCGTGACTCAGGGAGGAGAGAGTGTCGGTGAGGCTACTTGAAAAACAAATATGTGATTCCATCCAAAACGGAGGTACAAATAGCTCCCTCTTGAAAGTATATGTGTTTTTTACTAAAAGAAAAGAAAAAGAAAGTATATGTGTCTTTAAATTTGAATAATTGCATGTAACGTAACTATGGGATGTTGCACATGATTGAGGATTGGCTCTTCAATTAGGAAATCGCCCTACGCATATCTAATTTCTCGCGCAATTATAAACCGACCGAAGATAGCACGAGAGAAATTCTTTCAAGAATATACGGTATGAATTAATGGATCTTTAGGTAATCAACATAACCAAGTCATCGAATTCAAAAAAACAAATCTTTGATTCGCACAAACAAATCGAAACTCCCACATTCTATTAGGCATCTAACGAACCTAAACACACACAAAAAAGGCCCACGGAGGCTCTTGAAGATAAATGAGAAATCAAATTGTAAATCAAGACCAAATAATCAAATTGCGATCGTTAGAGTTTGAAGCGCTTCAGTGAAGGCATCGATGCCTCCATTAGAAGGATAAGGGTGAATACTCTAATCCCTATAATACTTAGTACTCAGTACTTAGTAATCAATAGGGAGGCTCGCAACAGAAACCTTGAAACTCACGTGGTATATCATACATGTAGGTTTCGCTCATGAACTTGCTCCAATGTCACTGGCAAAAAGAGTAGAATGACTTACCTCAATCCTTAGTGACAAGTGTTGAGTTGTAAATGTTGGAGAAACATCTCGTAAAACATTTTAATGATTTCTAAACTATCTTTGGGTATTTATTTTACCTTTGGTGTGCAGATGTTTGATATCTATGGCTAAAGATCACGTGATGACCATCGGGCAAAGATCGCGTGTAGTCTGAAGCATTTTCATGAAAACATCCGTTGAGGACCACAAAAGATCTAGTCACCGATTGTTTGATATCGGAGCTCGAAAGATCAGGTCAGCAATGGCATTTAAATTCCATACGAGCTGATATTTGCGAAAGATTGGTTGATGTGACCATCGGTTGATGGGAAAGGCCAACGGGAAGATTCTCTATTTTCTCGGGAACAGTTCTCTGCTCTGTCAGAGTCCAGCAGAAAGTTGTCAGCGTGGAATAGCAGCTCAGCACCTATTTTTGGAAAGTCTAGACTGTCTTAAAAAAGCAGCTGTATGGGTAGCTGTATTTCGAAGACAAGGAGTCCCATCAACCTCCAACGGCTCTTTTGCTTCTCCAAAGGATGCTCTAACGGCTAAAATGCTGATGCTTATAAAAGGAGGAGATCATGAAAGCCAAGGAGCACCGAACAAATCTAATATCTGGAAATTGCTCTAGAAATTGCTTTAGTTGAAAAGCTTAAACTGTTGAAAGATCTTGTGATCATTTGTTGCCTTGTATTCGTGCAAAATTAAGTGTATACCTGTGACGTCTCGAAATTTTAAGGCCTATTAAATGAATAATATTAGAATTCTTGAAATTGAGTGACATTTATTGGACGCGGAATCGTTCAATCTGAACGACATTGATCGACGACTGAAGTGTAGTTAATTGTAGTTCGATTAGTTAGTCGCGCCATAGATAATTCTCGTCGAATTTCCTCGCGCCTGCGCCCGATCCTGAACCAATACCCTAAACCAGTCCTGAATTGTCAGATTACCGAAATACCATCAGATATTATTCATATACGCTAGAAACCATTAATATCGATTGACCCGTGGACCTCGCGTATTAATTACCATAGTAAATATCCTAAATCACTATTCACCTTTTGACTTTTTGTAAAATTACCAAAATGCCCCTCAAGAGCATTTTCTCTCTCTCCTCTCTCTCTCTCTCTCTCTCTCTCTCTCTCTTCCCTCTTGGACTCCATGGCAGCCACCCCCTCCTCCTCTTTCACGCTCACTTCACCATCTTCATCATCTCATCTTCATCTTCTTCTTGGCTTGAACTTCGCCACCGTCGACCGTCCGCCGTGAACCATCACTTTCTGTCGCTCGCGCCCTAGCCCTGCCGTCGTGTACCGCGCCCAACCGAGCCCCCTGCCACCCAAACCGCCCCTGTTCAGCCATTGTCCGCTGCTCACCGTGCCTCACCGAGCCCCATTCAGCCCCGCCGGAGCCACCGCAGCACTGCCGAACCTCGGCTGAAGCTCCACCGAGCTTGCCGTCGCCTACCGCGCACCGTCGTCGCCGTTTGGTCGCGAGACCAGCTGTTGTCCAGCCCTGTTTCGCCATTGTCCGGGTGTCGCCTTCGCAAATCGTCGCCGCAGTTGCGTTCGGATCGTCGAGAAGAGTCCGTGGGATCGTCGTAGGAAAATTTCACCGCCGCCGCCGACCGTCGCCGCCAGTTATCGAAGTGAGTTAACCCCTAATCTCTGATTAGGTAGTTAATTGCACTTAGTAATTTAATTAGTTAGTTACTGTAATTAATTAGATAGTTACCGTAGTTAATTAGATAGTTACCGTGGTTAGATAGTTAACCGTGGTTAAATAGTTAACTGTGGTTAGATTAAATAGTTACTATGGTTAGTGGATAGTTACCGAAGTAGATTAATTAATTGCTGTGGCTAGTTGGATTAATCATGGTTAGGTGGAATAGTTACCATGATTAATTGCCTGTTTTGCTGTGCCCGATAATTGCTGGTATCTGATCGTGGATCGGACTGAGTGTTGATTACGCCTAATTGCTGAATGATCACACTAGGGTCGATATGCCATGTTTAATTGAAATTGAATATTCGCGTGACCAATTGTGGTTTTGAACATGAAAATAGCCGCAGGCCGGGTTTTGATCATGATGTGAATGTGATTGCATTGAGAATGAGAATTGGCTTGAGTGCCTTTGATGAATGTGGGGTCACGCGTTGGCTTTGATTGTGTCACCTTAACGTAACTGGGGATATGAGCGATACCCTTGTTGGCATGGGTCGTTGTCTAATAAGTTTTTGTACAGGCGACGTACCGTCCGGGATTCCACGGCTTATTGGTTGCCTGTCAGTCCGTGCCGGCGATGGATAGTCTGGATTACCACAGTTGATTAGATTCCGGTCGCAACTTGTATTGGTCCGTAGTTCCTCCTGGAATGATTCCTAGTATGCTCGCCTTAGGGAATTTGAGGGAGTTATCGGATGCCGTCGCTGTAACGTAGTAGGACGACGCCCGGTTAATCCGGAAGAGTACTAGTAGTGAGGCTGTACTGTAGCGAGAGTGGGGTATCTCTTGACCGTGATGACCGGAACGCGCTTGTTGTATTGTGCATGATCTTTGGCTGAGTGTTCTGGTTGAGTGACTGATTTGTTGTTTATTCATTGCCATGATTTATCTGTCGCATGGCTCAAGACGAGGTACGTTACATGTGGTTGTCTTTCGGATATTGGGATTAGTTCGCTAGAATTGTTAGACTGCTTATGTGAATCAAAGTCCTAATCGGACTTAGGCGTTGACCCGCTGAGATTCATATCTCATGCGTTTTGGCTGATCGCCTTTCAGTTCCTCGGGATGGCCGTGCGCCACGTTAGGTTCGGCATTCCTGTCGACTAAACCACAGTACTTCATTATCGTCATGTCGCCAATTTTGACGACGTTTGAGAACAGCACGCGACGACCGTCTGGGTCGATGAGGGGTTACCATACTATGTGGCACACCTTTTCAAGTCCTGGTTCGTTCGTTAGGCTGATGTTCTCATCGGACCGATTCGAGGGTTTGATGTACCCTCGGGTGCGGGGCTAGTCGTTCAGACGTGGGACACGATGGATTTTAATATGCTGGATGGGGAGGTCGAGGACCCAAGTCTGAGTTCTGGTGACGAGGACCCTGATTCGCTGCCTGGATATCAAGGTTGACCAGGTGTCGTTAGCCCGGGGGTGTGGAGGAGTTTTGGAGGAGCTTTTGGAGGCTGCCTTATGGATAGTCGGTAGTATAGTAGTAGTGTATCGGCAGTAGCGCCTTGACCCGACCCGATATCTTTTTGTGGGTCTAAGGAATCGGTCCAAGATGGACTTGTACAGTAATAATTTCTTGTGAACTAATCAGGTGTATAAATAAAAAGGGTTTGTTGTTGTTTGTTGTATCTCCTGCTTTTCTATCCCTACTGTATTTTGTCTGGGGTTGTTGTTGCTTCCGCCCGTGCATAAGTATAAGATAAAAAGAAATGGGCCGATGATCTGCCCGGGACATCATCATTTGACCTGACGTTCCGAAGGGATGTTCGCGCGCCCGGGGTTCGGGGTGTGACAACATCTCTGGGTAGTGAGGCTGTATCAAGATAGTGTGATTTATCGTGTGAAAGATCAGCTCACGTACTGTTTGTAACTTGTGAGGCAATTTGTTAGTGCATTCCAGCCCGTGTTGTGGCTATTAGTTGTGTGGAATGGACGTAGGCTAGATATATAAGCCGAACCACTATATATCTGGTGTGCTAATCTTTCACTCAATCTTTACTCTTCTGCGCGCACTCCCAGATATCGTTTTATCAAACATTTACTCACCCGATCTTTATGATATCACTAATTATTGTCCGCATAATCTGAAAAAGTTTCGAAACAACCTATTCACCCCCTCTAGGTTGCATTGTTAGCCTCAATAGTAAATAGCCACATTATTTGGCTGTAAATAAGTAGGAAAATTGACTCATTGTTAGGAGTACGTTTTTTCCTATTTAAGAGGTTTTTGGCTCTAGTTAAATCCCACAAATTGTGGGATTGTAATTTCTCTCCTATTTAGGCTTTGTTTCCTATTTTGTTTGCTAGGATTTCTCTGTGTATTAACATATAAATATAACACTATAAAGCAGCAGAATATATGAATGAGAATAAGAATTTCTCTGCATCCAAATTTCACATGGTATTAGAGCCCTAAGCTAGATTTCTGGATTTCAAATTGCAGCATTCATTGCCGCGTTTGTTAACCTTCTTTGCTGTCTATTATTCTCCAGGAATTTTTTCCTTTGTACGCAGCTATGAAGCTACATTACTACTCTTGTTTTCTTCATAACATTTTCTCTCCAGAATGTCCACACTCGAAACCACACCCAAAGCCACAGTTTCTACCTCTCCTACCGCGAACCAATCGGAAGGTCGCCTCAACACACATGACAAGAATATAGATTGAATGACAAGCACTATCTCAAGTGGTCACAATTTGTCAAGATGTACCTAAAGGACAAAGGAAAAATCAGCCATCTACTTGGGACAGGACCCAAGCGAGGAGATCATGATTTCGATGCGTGGGAAGAGGCTGATTCCATGATCATGACATGGCTATGGAATTCCATGGAATCAGTAATAAGCGATACTTGTATGTTTCTACCAACAACAAAGGAGATTTGGGATTCAATCTGACGGACGTAGTTAAAGGCCTGTGATGTAGCCCAGGTGTATAAAATTAAGGTGAAAACCAGTGGGACAAAGCAAGGAGGTAAGACTATTACCAAGTATGCTAATTATCTGTAGAACTAATGGCAAAAAACGCAATCATTATCGGGTCTTCTAGATGCGGTGTCCAGAAGATGCGACGTCCAAAAGATGCGGCCATTCTGAAGAATTTTATTGAAAAGGATCGAATCTATGACTTCTTAGCTGGGCTTAATTCTGAATTCGACCAAGTTAGAATTCAAATACTTGGCAAGGAGGAAGTGCCATCATTAGAGGAAACAAATTCCTTGATCTAGGCAGAAGAGAACATCCGTCATGCTTGAACCACAAGCAGTGGAAGGGTTAGCCTTGACCATTAGAAAGGTTGATGAAAAAGGTGACCTGTCAAGTAAAGACAGCCAGGACAACTTGTGGTGTGCCTATTGCAAGAAGCCAAGACATATAAATGTGCAATGCTAGAAATTGAATGGCAAACCAACTACTTTAGGCCGAGAGTGGGTGAATCGGGCAACATAGCCAAGGCCCCGGGTCCACCTAACTGAGCAAGTTGGTTACAAAGAAGTTCAGGAGAAAGCAACCTTCAATAGTGAAGAAATTGAGAAAATAAGAGGTTTGTTAAGGTCTCTTATAAACCCTCTGGTGCATTCTCACTAGCACTATCAGGTAATTCTTGGGTTATTGATTCAGGGGCTACTGATCATATGACTCACACCTCATTACATTTCAGCACCTATACACATTGTCCTAGTAATAGGAAGATTATTGTGGCAAATGGGTCTCTTGCTACTATTGCAGGAGTTGGAGATGTCTCTATCACACATAATCGTTTCCTTAAAGATGTCATTCATGTCCCGAAACTGTCTGCCAATCTTATCTCTATACAAAAACTCACAAAAGATCTTCATTGTCAAGCTATTTTTCACCCATCTTACTATGTTTTTAAGGATTGGGACTCGGAGAGGAGGATTGGACTCGCTAAAGAACAAAGTGGGTTATACTACCAGACACCTCTCACTGCAAGAAGAATCATGAATAATCTATCTTCAACGTTACTTAGTACTTCAAATAAAGAAGCTATTTGGCTTCATCATTTTTGTTCTGGTCATCCGTCCTTTCAAGTCTTGAGATTATGTTTCCATCCTTGTTTAAAAAATTAAATATTACAGATTTCCATTGTGATGATTGCGAGTTAGCCAAGCATAAGCGTATACCATTTCCTATTAGCAATCGTAGTTTTAATCCTTTTGACTTGATCCACAGTGACATTTAGGAACCTTCCACGATTCCTAACATCTCTGGAGCTCGTTGGTTTGTCAATCTAATTAATGATTGCTCTAGGGTCACTTGGACTTTCTTACTCAAACATAAATCTAATGTGAGTAACATTATTCCTTCCTTTCATTCCATGAATCAAACTCAATTTGGGGTCAAGGTCAAGGTCTTTCGATCTGTGCTAGAGATTACTTCAATCAAGTATTGTCTCCTTATTTTCAGACGGAAGGCATCTTCCATGAGTCATCTTGCGTGAATACACCGCAACAAAATGGGGTTGCTGAAAGAAAAAATGGTCATCTTCTTGTTGACACCTGGTTTTTTAATCAATTTTTCCTTAGAAAAATATTTTAAAATACAATAAGAATTCATAAAATTTGAAAATCAACTTTGGAAGCCTTGACCAAGCCTAAGGAACCAATTTTGAACAAAAAATATTTTTCGTAATTTTTTCGAATTTTTGGAAATTCTTTTAATTAGAAAATAGCCCAAAAATAAGAAATATAGCATTTGTGACCAGAAAAATACGAAAAAAAGCCATTAGTCTTGTCTTAATTCCAATTGCATTTTGGTCACTTTAAAATTCAAAAATTCGATTGAGAACCTACTTCTCCGGATTTTTGCATTTAAGTTCATAGTTTTCCAAAACTCACAAATTGAGTCTTTTCTAGTGCTTTTCTCACTTTGGGCTATGACATTTGATCCTTGTACCTTTAATTGTATTTTAGTCCAATAAATTTCACATATTGAGCAATTTAGAAAAATGGCAAAAATCTTTTCAATTTAGTCCCGGTTTTCAATTAAAGTCAAATTGAGCATCTTAAGCAAGAACCCATGCACAAATGAACCTCTACCCATAAGTTTTTCACCTTTCTAAATCCATTGGTGGGGTTGGTTTGACACGATTTGTCCATTTAGGGTTCGGATTAAGTAATTTTCGAGTCAAAACAAAAAATTGGGGGTTTTGGACTAAATAAAGCCAATTTTCCCAAAACTTGTCATTCCTAAATGAAATTGGTGTAGAGAACCTAATTCTAACTTCAATTTCAAGAAATTTGGCCGTTTGACAGGTCAATTTGGCAATTTTTTTTTGGTAGTCGGCTTTGCCGGGTTAGCAGATGTGACCCGACATACCATCTCTTCCTCAGAGCTTCATCCTTCGCGCAGCAACAAGGCAAACAAAGGGATACCGATTTCATGCTCGAACGTGCACGCTGGAGGACCCAAAAAAGCCGACCGGAATTGCCCGATGGTTCCCGGCGTTCGACATACCAAAATGCACATGAGTGCATGTGCAGGGGACGTCCACGAAGAACCCCCAAGCGCGCCATTTTTTGGTTCGGTTAGAGGAATCAAAAACGGTTTTAAGAATGAAAACAGAAGGATGGATTCAGTTAACAAGGAAACAACAGACTCAAGAGAGAGAAAAGGGAAGGAAAGAAGCTCAAAGGCGACGGTTTTCCGCCATTGAAGCTTCCTCGGGCCGAAGGTTTCAAGCTTCGGCCAAGGCGATACAGAGCGAGCCAAGCTCCGAGATCGATTCCACAAGCATCATGAGGCTGCTATGAACGCTGGGAACTATCCCATTCGTCATTTGAGAGCTGAAAAAGGTGAGCACCATTGTTGGATCTCCGAGGGTCCAACAATGGTGGATCTCGATTCGCTTAATCGTTTTACTTAAAACTTGTTCCAATCTTCTCCTTATGCCTCCCTGATGTCGTTTCTGCATTTCTTTTGCTTAGGTTTCATGTCAAAACCTTGAGTGGAGTCCTCACCTCATCCGAAATTTTCGAAGCCTCCCTAGCTCAAGCTAGCCTAATCCGGGTCAATCGGACCCGCAGGTAAGGTTTTTGGACTCCATAGATGCTTGCCCTATGAATATAGTAGCTCGGTTTGCTCCGATATGCACTCTAGCTTCTGCCATTGATGCTGCTGTTCGAGCTTCGTAGAAGTTGTTTGCATCGTTGGATTTAGCTAAAATTGAGATATGTTAATCTAGGCTTGATAAGGATTCCGTTGATATATAGATCGGCGAAATCGGTGGAGATTCCATCGTTGATCGGCGTCGGAGAAACCACGGCCGTCCGTGGTCTTCTTCTTCCTCTCGACGGTGGATCAGTCAACCTCCGGTCAATCGCCGACGTGGCGCTGACGTGGCGGCCATGTCAGCAGAGACTCCCAGATAATAATAAAAAATGGATCGCCGGCCACGATTTGACCACATGGTGTGATCTTAGATTTTTGAAAATAAAAAATCATTTTTCGAAATTAAAATTGATTTTCGGAATTAAAAATAAAAATTCAGATCCGATGGTGGTCATTGTGCCACGTGTAGAGATCGGGAATTTTTTGAAATAAAAAAATCAATTTTCTGATTTATAAATCATCTTTCTAAAATAAAAACTATTTTTTGATCGTGTGGCCCATGTTTAGCCACGCTTCACGATCTTAGCCATCCAATCCATTTTCTGAAAATTAAAAATTCTTTTTCTGATCTAACGGCTGAGATCTTACCACGTGGTTCAAGCTAGACCCTTCTTTCTAATATGTGGGAAAAATAAAAAAATAAAATAAAATTTGAAAATTCAAAATAAAAAACACGAAAACTAAGTCGTTTTGGTCTTAGACCGACTCGGGACCCATATGGTCTAGGCCGGGCACCCGCGAGGCGTGGGGCCGGGTCAACCCGACCCGGTCAGGATAATTTTCTAATAAAAAATAAAAAAATTCTGAAAATAATTAAAAAAAATCAGAAAAATGATTGAAAAATAAAAAAATTCAAAAATTCATAGAAAATTCTAAAAATTGGGAAAAAATTCTAAAAAATTCCAAAAATTCAGAAAAATCTCAAAAATTAGGAAATGGGTCATTTCAATTGGCCAATCCTATTTTTGATGATTTTGCCCTCTCTTTCTCCCAACATGACAATTTCGCCCCTTATGGGCAAATCGTCTCGAAAAATTTCAAAAATTCCCAAAAATCACAGAAAATGGGAAATGGTCAAACTTGACTGGCCAAACCCTTATTTCGTGATTTCAACTCCCGATTCTTCTTGAAATGACGATTTTTCCCCTCTTGGGCAAATTGTTTCAAAAACTCTAGAATAAATCCAGAAAATCTCAGAAATTAGGAAATAGGCACAATCAACTGGCCAACACTATATCTGATGATTTTGATTCCAAATCTTTTCAAAATGACGATTTTTCCCTTTTGGGCAAATTGTCTCCAAATGTCCCAAATTCTTTCTAAACCTCAATACACCTCTTCTTTAAGCCTTTAGGACTTTACTAGAGATGTCATGTATTGATTTGATGCGTTTTATCTGCATGTTTATGGTTTCTTGATTTGCGCACCTTTCTTTACAGATTGTGATTGATAGGTTAGATATTCCCATCTGCATAAACTCCTAGATTTTAGGACTTCCTCATTCCGATTCTTCTGCATGAAATCTTAATTAGAAAAATCGTTCAACTTAAGTACTGAAAAGGGCGTCAATGGCAATATTGGCGTAACTAATTCCCTGATCCCAATTCTCTGGTTCCGTTAGAGTCATACGGTTTCTCCCGTCGCCCGACGAGGTTTCTGATCTACCTTCCCCAAAGATCAGTGGCGACTATGAAAGCATGTACACCTATGCACATATCACACGACCGCACCTAAGGTCGAACTCGATTCTTAAATCCTGTTGTCGCGCGAGGTGAGAACTTGGGAGAGTCCAAGCCGACCTATGGATCGCCACGGATCCTTAGACACGGTAATCACCCCTAAATCCTCATCGGACGAGGGTCGCGACACTCCTTTACACAACTCGTGCCTTGTTGTTTTATGGGCAGGTTCCTAAACATATTGGCGGGAAGCTGTTCTTATGGCTACATACATGATCAATAAACTACACTCATGCCTATGGAAGTTCTTTCTCAGTTCTATCCTCACTTTCGTACATCTAATGGCCTTACACCTCGAGTCTTTGGCTATACTTCATTTGTCCACATTCATTATTATCAACGAGAAAAGTTAGATCCTCGTGCAATCAAATGTATGTTTCTTGATTACTCAAACACAAAAGGGCTATAAATGTTACCATCCCCATTCCAAAAAAATTTATCTCTCTACATATGTCACTTTTGTTGAAAATAAATCCTATTTTTCAAAATACTATCTTCAGGAGGAGATTTCACTCATGGAAGATAAGAGCCTTGGTGTTGTTGATAACTTGGATTTATTATCCAATATCCTTGTCAATCCAAACTCGTCCACTATAACTCATGAACCTACCTTGAATCTTATCTCTTGTCCACCACAATCTCACACATACCATCCTGTTTCTGTTCCAATTCCCACTAGTCCAACTTGTATTCATGATTCTATGAGATTTTTTCAAGTGTATTCAACGAGGACAGCTGTTCCAACACAAGAGCAAGTCCGAAATGCCACTTCAAGTACTACCAATGAGAGCACGATAAGTCCTGAACCTCCTGTGAATGAACAGCTTAGTGATACACCTGAGACTGATCTTGATTTACCTATTGCTGTTAGAAAAGGGACTAGAGAGTGTACCAAGAAACCTGTTTATCCACTATCAAATTATGTGTCCCTTAATAGATTATCATCACCATACGAAACTTTATTGTGAGTTTAAACACTATTGCTATCCCCAACCCGTTGTCTGAAGCACTGTCAAAAGAGGAATGGAGGAATGCCATGAAAGAAGAGATGAAGGCATTGGAAAAAAAATAAAACGTGGAAAATTGTTGACAGGCCAAAAGGGAAAAATCTAGTTAGCTGCAAGTGGGTATTCACTGTGAAGTACAAGGCAAATGGCTCTTTGGAGAGGTACAAAGCAAGATTGGTTGTGAAGGGTTGCACTCAAACATATGGAGTGAATTACCAAGAGACATTTGCATCAATGGCTAAAATGAACACTGTACGAATTTTACTGTCTTTAGCTCCTCATTTTGATTGGGAACTTCAACATTATGATGTAAAGAATGCATTATACACAGAGATTTGGAAGAGGAAATCCACGTGAACATCCCACCTAGTTTTGAAGGAAAGGAAACAACAGAAAAGGTTTGTAGACTGAAGAAGGCACTATACGGGCTCAAGCAAAGTAGACACTGGTTTGGAAGGTTTGCTAGTGTCATGAAGGCATCTGGGTATAAACAAAGCGAGGGAGATCATACACTGTTCATAAAACACTCGGACGCGGGGGGAGTTACAACATTGTTGGTGTATGTTGATGACATAATAGTTACAGGCAATGATGAAAGGGAGAAACAACGATTGGAACAGTGCTTGATTAAGGAGTTTGAAATAAAGGAAGGAGTTAGGAAAGCTACGTTTTTCTGGAAATTGAGGTTTCATACTCAAAGCAAGGGATCTTTATTTCACAACGAAAGTATGTGACAGATTTTTTTGGAAGAAACCGAGAAGCTTGGTTGCAAATCAGTAGCTACTCCAATTGAGTTGAATCAAAGACTAGCAGAAGCAAAAGAGGAGGCAGTAGTGGATCAAGAAATTTATCAGCGATTGGTAGTAAAGTTGATTTACCTTGCTCATATCCGACCAGATATCTCCTATGTAGTAAGCTTGATTAGTCAATTCATGCATAATTCAAAGGAGTCACGTCTATAGGCTGCTCATTGAGTCCTACACTACTTGAAAGGGAGCCCAAGAAAGAGAGTACTATTCAAGAAGAGTCTTGATATCAAGATTGAGGCTTATACAGATGTCGATTATGCTAGATCCGTGGTTGACAGGAGGTCTACAACTGGTTATTGTACCTTCCTTGGAGGTAACTTGGTAAAGTAAAAAACAACATGTGGTGGCAAGCTGTAGTGCAGAATCTGAGTTTAGACCAGCAGCTCAAGGAACATGTGAGTTGTTGTGGCTCAAGATCGTTCTTGATGACTTGAAGATTGAGTGGCAGAGTCCTATGATGCTGTATTGTGACAATAAGTTTGCAATTAACATTGCTCATAATCATGTGCAACATGGCAGGACGAAGTATATTGAGATTGATAAGCACTTCATCAAAGAGAAACTTGAAGAAGGACTGGTCTGTTTGTTTTATGTCCCTTCAGGACAGCAAGTGGCAGATGTATTGACCAAAGGGCTTGATAGTGGAAGTTTTCATGAGCTTGGAAAATATTTATTCACCAGCTTGAGAGAGAGTGTTGAGCTGTACATAGCTAGATTAACTGGCTATAAATACGTAGGAAAATTGACTAATTGTTAGGAGTAGGTTTTTTCCTATTTAGGAGGTTTTTGGCTTTGGTTAAATCCCCCAAATAGTAAAATTATATTTGCTCTCCTATTTAGGCTTTGTTTCCTTTTTTGTTTTCTAGGATTTCTCTGTGTATTAGCCTATAAATATAATACTGTAAAGCAGCATGATATATGAATGAAAATAACAATTTCTTTTCATCCAAATCTCACAACAAGTCTCGTCTCCATCTCTGATATACTCAATGAACTCATTTGGTAATTACTGGGTTAAAGCCAATCTATCAAAGTGAATGGGAAAGACAAGGAGGAACTAGGCTGAACAAAACATAGAAACCCAATGAACACCATTCTGTCTATCTCAACTTTAGCACTTTCTCTGTCAATCTCTTTTCTTGCCAATCCTCTTCTACACAATGCTAAAATCATCATCATACATCTTAGGAACGACGTCCTTAACCAAGTAATTAGGGTCACCAACTGGCTATTTTTAAGTAAATGCATGGAAGGAAGCACAGAAGCCAAAGAGAGAATTCTCATTCATATCCCCTGTGGAAATGAAGTAAGAATGACAACAAATTCAACTGATATATAGACAGAAATTAAATCTGTCTGGGCGGGGATTTATCTTCCAATACCAGTCCTAAGCTCGGATAAAGGAGGAGGGGAGGGGTCCGTCGAGTAGTTGACAGCGGGCATTCATTTTTATATACTGAACCCTAATAAATTGAATCCCCTGGACAGAATTGCATAAAGAGAATTGCCTCTTTTCTGTACTTCAAGCTGTATACTCATTTTCAATCATTTCACGAACTTCACTGACGACTAGGTATGCTTTGTGGCCACCAATCACTTCAGCTTGCTTCTTGCTATCCTTCCACAGCTGCTAATACAAAATTTTCAGTTACTCCAATCAGAAAGTATAACAAACTCCTCACATGGATTAAGAATCACTACCTGTATAGTCGGCATCTTCTGCTCACAATTCCAATCCCGTCGTGTCCAAACAAGAAGAGAGTTTTAAGTGTTAATCACCATTTTGCCAAGGTTGAGTCAAAGCAAAAAAAGCAATCGAAACAATGCAAACTTAGAGATTGTAACTGTACCAATGAACAACAAAAGACGTTACCTATGAATTCAACCACCCTCGTGCTGCCATATTCGCAGTCATAGACTTGGTTACAATTGCAGATGTATTTACTAAAACTAAGCAACACAAATTATCCTAAGTTAAAATGGCTTTACTTAAAGGTAAACTGTGACTCGCATAAAGTGAACCAAGTTTTTTCATATCTCAAGACTATCTTCTTTCAAGGATCAGAAATGTTAGGGCAGATTCTGACCTTTTCAGAGCATAACTCTGGCGATAAGTTCATTTGTTTAAAGTAAATGCTATTTGGTGAGCTGATTCCCATTTACGACAAATGCAATGACATTACCACAAGTATCTATCTCACTGAATGATAATAAGAACGCTATAAACATAAAAAGTTCCCAAATAGTTGTTCACTAGAATGTGTTGCAAAGCTTTCTTGGATGTTTAAACAAGCCATCTTATAGTGGACATCTTATTGGGGGTCAATGGTTTTAAACACCCATTTGTTGCATCAGTTAGAAATGCAAATGAGTGAAAATTTTAGAATGACCAAGTGTTGCTCAATTATAACAGGCATGTTAATAGACATCAAGTAAGGAAAGGTTGGTACTTTTATGTCAAAAGCTTTGGGCTAGCCAATTCAGACTACTTCGATTTGTTATGTATTTCTACCTCAGTAAAGCCCATAAGGGAAATGCATTTATAGCTGCATTCAGATAGCCCATTAAGAAGGAAAATCTGGCGGTGTGTGAGTTTGTGCATTGACTAACATACAATACTACATTCGACATCAAATTACAGCATGAAAATATTTCTAAAATCAAAAGCAGTGCCATGTGTATTAGGCAAGGTCCAAAGAGTTTCCGAATGCTACTCACTCTCTACCATATCATCTGAATAGTTTGCTACAACCCATTTTGATATGAGCACTTCGTATTTCCACATTTCACACACTTTAACAGAATTATCTTCCGATCATCATGAAATCACCAAATCTCATGTGGGATCTAGAAATGAGAAACAATTCAACAACCCAAAGCTTTGGACTTACGGTGACACCTGCTCGAGCAACCAGCTTGTGTGGAACTTTGTTGACATCAACACAGTAAAAGCGCAATCTGCATAGATTGCAAAATAACCAAGTTTCAGGGTAAATTACATTTGGCAACCCGGAATTTTGGTAAACCAGAGCGATAACCCTTGCATTTCTGAAATTATACTAACATCTGCTGCCAGACTCAAATTTGCCAGGATTACACCTGATACTTGCATAAAGGAATCACCAGGGTAGCGTTACAGACGGTAAATTGCAAAACCACAGGTAAATGCTGTGCTTCTAGCTGGACATAAAATAGAGGCAAGCAGATATACTTCTTTTTTTTTTTTTTTTTTTTTGGATTAGTAGTCACTGTGTCCATGGGTCATGTATTTGCGATGAGAAAAGGACATAAATGTCTATATAGGCCTTATCATATAAGAAGATGAAACCATCTTCCAGATATTTTCTTTGCACCCATCAATTGTGAAAACAAAATCAACTGTCACCACTGCAGGTGCTTACTTCCATTAACATAGAGTATCATTTTCAATTAGAAAATATGACACCATCAAAATTAACAGCTTAACAAACCATTCTACCATACTAATACAGATTGATCTATCAACGCCCCAATCCAATTACCACGAAAACCTCTCTAAAATTCCTTTGCAGCGGAAAATGCCGAAGAAAGTGAAGCTGATTGCAGTTGTATAGCATGACCAAATGAGGACATCCATATCTCTTCTAGATTATAAAGCTTCTTTTGAAATGTGCAGGTCTATAATAGAAACTTCAGCAGGTTTGAAAGAAGGGTTTGGTTAAATCAAAATTAAAAATTTGCTGGGATGCAACAAGAAATTGATAGGAGTAATTAACAGAACATGGAAGAAGATCTACTCTGGGAGATGGAATATCCACAACTTCATTGATTCTTGCATTATTTTGTATTATTAATGCAGGTTTCCTTTAGTTAAAGTGAAAGTCTGCAGTAAAAATGCTACTATTGAAATAGTGTCATAGCCAATAGAATTGGAAGCAAGATAAACTGATATGAATGTCAGGGTGTGGATGCACCAAATTTTGAGTGGCAACACCACTACCTTTTAGTATCGTCACCCCATGAAAAGTTGATGGCATTTGGGGGAAAATTAATTCAGTCTAACCTTGGATAGTAATCAGCAGCCAACTTTTCCAATTTTGGCTTCAGATATATGCATTTTCTGCACCAGCTTGCCATCCTGCAAGTCCATGTTAGTCATTTTAATAAACTCATTCTTAGCAGAGCAACTCCAAGGCAAAGTTGGTTCTTTTCCTTCATGGTCTCACTCCACAATGGTAAGTGCTTTGCATTTTCTGCTAATGAGCTTATCTTATCATATAAATTTGCAAAATAAAATATTATAACACAAGTCTATACAGAGCTTCATCAGATTTTACTGGGGTATCCGGTTCTTTGACTTTAAAATAGAGAAGCTAACTCAAACATATGCACTCGTTTTGCAATCTTTCAACCGCTATTAATCTCCTTGGCCAAACAAAAAGAACTGCTACCAATCTCCCAACTTACTTCTAAGCCAAGAACACAGAAAAACAAATCGGCGCACGGACATAACGAAATCGAGAACACAAAAACACAAAACTCAGGAATGCAAGAACTCATACCAGACCACGATAACCGATTCATCAAGCTGTTGGGCCTCGGCCACGACCCGATCGAACTGGCTCTCGCTGCTAATCGGCTGCAGTTCGACCGACACGGGCGAGTCGTCGAGCTCCTCCTTCAATGTGTGCCCATCTTGGCTAACCGCGCTGAGAGCTGAAATTCTCCTTCGAGCTGCACAATCCAAACTGGAAGAACGCACCACAGGACCGAATGCGACAGGCAGCGTCCGAGGGTGGACGATCGACGAGGACTGGAGCGAGTCCCGCGACGGGTCACGCGGGAGGACGCTGGTGGGTTTGGGGGTTCTGAGATCGAGAGAGGGAGAGATTCTCATTGCGTACATGGCGAGCGAGACCCAGAATCAAGATTGGTGCTCCTATACAAGACCCATCGATCGCCGTCGCACAAGAAGGACGTTCGAAGTGAAATGGGGAGAAAAAACTGCAAAATGCAAAGTGGCTCGGAGAGGAAAAAGAGGAAACAGACAGAGACTTCAATGTGCGGGCAGCTTCCGAGGAAGTACCAAGAATGGTTCGATTCTATTGATTCTTTTTCTGTCTGGAGCCGTTTAAGCCTCTTCTGGACTTTCTGGGACTTTGGGAGAGATATTTTTTTTCTTTCGAAAATGGGTCTAAATTTTTTTTAAATACTAAATTAGGGTAATTTTTTTTATTTACCAGAACGAGGCCCGCTCGGCATTCAAAGTGCTGCATAGGCCCACCCGGGACAGACGCCACAGGCTTCACGTGAAGTAAGGGGCCTGGCACCTTCAGGCTTCACGGCTTTATCGCCTGAACCCTCACGTGATGGCTTTAGGCAATAAAAGGCACCTTTATCAGGCTGATGGAGGGAGCGAATGCACAGAGAAGAGGAAAATAGTGGGGGAGAGAGAGCACAAAGAGGGCTTCACCTGAAGGAGCCAGTGAGAAAAAAGAGAGAGAGGAAAAGAGTGAGGAGGAGAGAGAGCACATGGCCAAGACCCGTGCCTCGCTGTCGTTCGCCACGAGTAGCCCTGCACTGTTCCACCGTGCACCGCCGTACTCCCCCTGTTCGACCAGTACCTATCACCGTGACGTTCTTGACGGTGCGACCATCCGACACTTGGGGCCACCCGTTCAAGCCTTTGAAGATCACTGCCCCATAGCTCGCGTTCCAGCTCGTCTAGCCCACTGTGGAGGTGCTGTCCAACGGAGTTTCTACCTCAAACCAACCCGGATCTCGCCCTACGGATCAAGGTAACACTAATATCCTTTCTAGGGTTGGTTCAAGCATATTATGATACGTTTTATTTGTCGGTTTTTGAGCTGTTTCGCTGTTTAGATTAGGTCTCCTAGTTAGATTTGAACCGTAGAATGTGGTAATTAGATCAGACGGTGTAGATTTGATCTTCGATTAGATTTGAGTCGTTGGTTTTAGTCGCCAAATCTAACAGACGTGGGCTAACCACGTGGGCAAAACCTAGACGGTAGGATTTGTCTGTAATAATAAATTTTTTTCCAGAAAATAGAAAAATAAAAAAAATTGAAAACAAAAATCAATAAAAAAAAAATACCCAAAACTGTGTTGTTTTAGTCCCGATTCAAATCCGAGTGGGTTTGGGCTAGATCGAACCGACCCGGTTCGGAAAATGAATAAAAAAAGTAAAAAAAAGAGGAAAAAGAGAATTAGAAAACAAATAAAACAAATAATAATAATAATAGAAAATATAAAAAAATGGGAACAATGTCGTTTTTTGGGTCAACCCCCAGGGAGTTTGACCCGGGCTGGGCGCCCGGGTCTGGTTGACCAGGTTGACCAAGCCCGAAAAATATAAAAAAATAAATAAATAATTCAGAAAATAAAAAAAATCAAAAAATCACTAAAAAATAAAAAAAAATCATAAAAAATTTCTAAAAAAATTGGAAAAATTCCAGAAAAATTGTAAAAAAAAATATTACAAAAATTTAAGAAATTAGGATTTGGTCAATTAATTGACTAGATCCTATTCTTGATGATTTTGGTCCTTCATTCCTTTCTAAATGACGATTCTACCCCTTTTATGGGTAAATCTCATCAGAAAAATTCTAATTTTTTTTTCAAACATCACAGAAAATGGGGAATGACCACATTCAACTGGTCCAACCCATTTATGTTGATTTCGATTTTCCGAGCCCTCGAAACAGAAAACTGGCTGTGAAACAGCCGCACATGCCCTAAATTCGTAAATATTTTTTTACCATATTTGCATTTGTTGTATTATTATTATTTATTTTGTTATGGCATTTATTTCGTTTGTTATATTGATAGTTATAATATTAATTTATTAATGTGTATGGGAAAATATTTATTAAATTTTAGATGCAAAATAATTTTTAATTTCTTTATTTAGCAGAATGTCGTCTACATCTTTTGCGACTGTGCACTGGGGAGGTAGAATAGTACGAAATGAATTTGGACATGATTACGAAGGTGGACAATCTACTATGTTTGAGTTTGGAAACATATCCACATTTAATGAGTTACGTGCTACGATTGAGCGCAAGTTGAATATAACAAAAAATCAGTGTATTCATAGTCTGATGTATAGACAACCGATTCTAACACCCGATTGTATTATATATGAAATTGTGGAGGTGTATAATGATGCTGCAGTTAAGATAATCCAGCAGTTTGCACGTCAGTGTGGTTCTATGAGGTTTTTACAGTTTATGCAACTGTAGATGAATACCAAATGATAAATGACTCAGCTGAGGGAGGTTCCAATGTTGGTGAAGATGACGTTAGTGTGGATAATCAGTACATGGAGTACGATGATAATGATGATAATGATAGTGATGAAGAAGATGATTTTTGGGTCAATAGTGATGACAATGATGAAAAAGATGACGAAGGTGACGATACGAGAGATTACTACAACACCCATTGTAGTAATCCCATTTTGCCGTTGGTACATCCACCGCCCTATTTAGAGATTGACTTTGATATGATGCAAGTAGATACAAGAGCCAAGTCGGGCCGTATGTTGTTTAATGCATTGAAAGAATTTCATGTTGGGACGTTATTTCCATCACGGGATACGGTGCAGTTGGCTGCGAAAGAGTATTCTCTGAGAAGAAATCATCACTTTCGCAGTGATGAGACAAAGAAGGCAAAATATGTGATAAAGTGTGGTGATTCAAATGGACCGTGTGGTTGGAGGCTCTGTGTAACTACTAAAGCGGGTGACATGTTTTGAAAAATAACTAAGTACAGTGGGTCACATACATGTAGTAATTCTCAAATGTCAAGGGATCATCGGCAACTTGATTAGAAGTACTTATGCAGCTAGATAGAAGCAATGGTTGCCGCCCAACCAGATATCAAAATCAAGCAACTAATGGCCGAAATTAAAGACAAGCTGGGCTTCAAACCTACTTATCGTAAAACCTGGGTATCTAAACAAATGACGATTGCCAAAACTTTTGGAGGATATGATGAGTCGTATGGTTAGTTGAGAAAGTATATGAATGTAATGGAGTTAATGAATTCAGGTTCTCATTTTGTGATTGATGATTACATGAACCTAGATCAGAGTTGCAAGGTTTTCAACCGGATGGAACTTTTTTATACGGGAAATACCGAGGAACGCTCCTTTGAACGGCCTCATTTGATGGCAACAATCATATGTTTCCGTTGGTATTTGCTGTGGTCGATCGGGAGAATGTTGATAGGATCTGTTGCGGAGATATGCCACTAGTAGAGAAAATATTTGTGTAATATCAAATAGGCATATCGGGATTTAGAAAGCAATGGAGACAGAAGGGTGGCGTCTTCCACATGGCCACCATAGATATTGCATTCGGCATGTTGTCAGCAACTACAATAAACACTTCAAAAATGCCGAAGGGAAAAAACTTATTCAGATGGTAAGTAAATTTTTAAATTTACGTAATTTGAGGAAATGACATGTTCATAAATTTGTGTGACAAGTACTTATTATTGTTGTAATGTACAGCTTACGAGAATCAACAGCAAAAGTTCTTACACATGATGAGCCGAATTAGGGAGTGAGATTCACAAACAGCTGAATGGTGTGACCAGATTCTAACAGAAAAAATGGACGAAGGCTTATGACGAAGGAATGAGATATAAATCGATGAAAACAAATTTAGTTGAATCGGTTAATGGGATGCTGAAGGGTTTTCATGCTTTGCCAATAACATCTATGGTGAATAAGATATTGTATCAGTTGGTCAACTATTTTGACACCAAAAGAACGACATACAGGGGGCAGAAGGACCACGGATGGGTATATACTCAATTTGCGGGTGGCAAGGGAAACGGTTAAACTGCAAATAGGCATGATGTAACACAATTCGACTCTACTAGATGGGTTTTTGAAGTTAAAACTAGATATAATAGATCTAAAGGAATATGGGCCAGAAACACACAATACGACTAGACCTGCAAACGTGCACATGTGGAAAATTTCAAGAGATGAAAATCCAATGTTCCTACGTAATTGCAGCATGTCAAAAATATGCAATTGATTACCATGCGTTCGTAGATGAATTCTATACGTTGGATAGAACACTTCATTGCTATCAGTACATGTTTCATCCATTGGGGCATTCTGTTTACTGACATGAACCTGACGAGCTGCCATTAGTGCTAGACCTGAACCGTATTAAGAAGAAAGGAAGGCCCTGTGCATCATGGATACGTAATGAGATGGACTAGAGTACGCCGAGCACTAGCACTTCGCGTAATTATTACACCAACTGTGAAAAATCAGGGCACAACAAGCAAACTTGTGCATATAGATCGGCCTGGGAATAAATTTTAGATAGTGTGTGAACATTGAATGTAATACATTTAATTTCCATACTCAATTTAGTTGTGTGAATTATGTAAATTAGATATATGAAATTTTTGTAATGTTATAATATCACAATTATGTGATATTTATTAAGTTCCTCTATTCTATTTGTAGACATGGCACAAAGGAATTACATTCAAGCGGGACCTGAGGATGATTTACTACTTACACGACAGGCTCGACATAGATCACAGGCCATATGGGACGCTGCGGTAATTAAGAAATTTAGCAGTTGATCTGTCATTTGTAATAGTTGTATCGTAATAAAATTGCTACTAACGATTTATGACACATTTTACAGATAAATGAGAATTAAGTTCTTCGATGTCAGCGAGGTGGATCGACGCTACACATACCTGAACTTGATGATCGCATAGTACCGTATCTTCGAGCTGCGGGATTTTACGGAGTTCATTCAATGGGATTTTGGCAACTTGATTGGCATTTGATTACAGCTTTGGTCGAGCGGTGGAGGCTCGAGACTCACACCTTCCATATGCCGAAAGGTGAATGCATGATCACACTTCAAGATATCACGGTTCTAATAGGGCTTCCCATTGATGGACATGCAGTTACTAGCCCCACTAATATGAATTGGGGCATTCTTTCTGAGAATCTACTTGGTCAGTGCCCACCTGAGTTGCGTGGTTCGGTGGTAAAGTTAGGCTGGCTGAAAGAACGCTTTGGTGTAATTCCTGACGATGCCGATGAGGTTACCATACTACAACATGCTAGGACATTCATTCTTCAGTTGCTTGGAGGATCTATCTTTTCAGACAAATCAGGTGCCATGGTTAGTTTGATTTTTCTTCCACTACTAGAGCACCTCGAGCATCCTACGCAGTATAGTTGGGGTTCAGCAGCACTTGCGTGGATGTATCGGGAGCTATGCAATGCGATCGATCCATCAGTGCACCAAATCAGTGGTGCCTTACATGTATTGCAGATTTGAGCGTGGGATCGCTTTAGTTGTGTCTCCCCATCCATCAGAAACCGTGATCCTTTACCAGATGCACCTCTTGGTAGTCGGTATGTGATCTATTGCCTTTTCAGTTCGTGAGTCATAATTTTTTTTCAATGCGTATAATATATGTAACTGTTCTTATTTTTTGTTTATGCAGCTGGAGTCAAGACCGATAGATAATAGAGGTCCCCACGCATACTTTGCCACATCTACGCTACCAATTTGATACAATGGCATGCGCAGATGTAAGTAATGATAGCAACCAACGAGTTCAATGTAATGTTAGCTTTTAAATTAATTTTTCGTTTAATTTGATATGTTTTAATACGATAACAGATTACGTGGGAGCCCTATACCGATGACATTCCCCATACTCTACCAGATTACTGCCTACAGGGATAACATACTTGGAGGACTCGTGTCCCACTCATCTATTTCCACATCGTTGAGTGGCATTATCCAGACCGAGTACTTCGTCAGTTTGGTATGCAGCAAGCAATACCTATTCCTCCCCGTAATCATACAGCCTTTCATGATATTAAATTAAGGCTAGTTACAAGGAATTGGGTCGATTTGCACAGACGGTGGATTGATATATGGGATGATCGTCTTGACTATATAGTCCATGGTATTTTTGTAACGGAGCCACTTCACTATCATCCAGAATATATGGAGTGGTACCGTAGACACACACGGAGGTAGATTTCTTCTAAGGGAGGTGCAATGGGTGCAGTGGTTCGTGCAAATGCTTTTAAATTACTTCATAATTTTTTTTTTTAGTAACATATGTTATTGGCATTTGATAACTTACGTTGACTTTGATTTCATGAACATGGTGATGACGTGGAACAAATCATACAATGAAGTTCCGCTGCATCTCGGGGAGAATATGCGGGCTATAGCGAGGATAGCTAGGGCAATGCTATACGCCACGACGAGGAGAGTCGGATGACAATGATGCCGCCACCACCCCAACCAGCACCTCCAGCAGCACACATTGGGCCGCACAAGGATGATCCACCTAAGACTGTTCAGTCCACCCGGAGGACCACTCGAGCTCATCTAGTTAATGATGCCGTCCCCTACCCCTTGGCTTATCATACGACAGATTTCACTTCGGGGTTCACTCCAGGGTTTAGTCAGACAGATTTCAATGCAGGGTTCAGCTAGTTTACCGGCCCATTTCATGAGGGATTCGATTTTGCCTTTCATGACAATCGACAGTCCCAGACTCCAGCTTATTCTCCGAGTTCTTATGGATCCGATTTCTCTCCTCTTTTCCCATTCCCTTCTATATTAGGATATGTATCTTCTGAGCATGAGATATTTTCTCACTTTGATGATACATCCACATCACAGCCACACTTCCCATCATAGGATATGCTTGCGTCATCTACACATCCTACTCATCCGAAGCCACGTCCTCCTTCTCGGTACAATACTAGACTTGCCGAATAACGGAGACGACTTGATTGCAAAACAGGAGGCCACGTAGGAGGACGACATCATCAATGAATGTAATTGGGGTTGAGGATTGTTATCTATTATTACAATTTCGATTTGCTGGATTTTTTTAGCTCATGGATTGTTATCCACGTTCTTTTAATCTGGATATGTCATCTTCATATATCTTACCAATTTTATTTTATGAATATTTTTTATTTATTAATAAATTATTTATTAATTATATGTAGAAAGTTATATAAATATAAATGTTATAAATATAAAATAATTAAAAACACATAAAAAAATACCAATTTTTTTAAAAAGGCAGTTATGGGCCCATGAGGCACTTTGATTGCCGCACGGGCCCTAATTTCGTAAATAAAATAAAATTTACCCTAATTTGGAATTTTTTTGGGACCTATTTTCGAAAAAAACCCACTTTGGGACGCATCTGATGATTTTTTTTTCTTGCTCCCACCCTCCGATTACACCGTGGTCCAAGAACTCAAATGACTAACTGTTTTTTTTTTTTTGGGTCGGAAAATGACTCTGTTGAAAGGCTTGAATTTAGACTCGATTTGATGCGAAATGAATTGAAATTTGAATTGCCCGAGGAATCCTGAGCGAGCAGAATTGGTTTGGAGTAGCTCCAGGTCAATTGGCCGTGCTGGCTCGGGCGCGACATGGTCCACTGGCCAGAATGGCCCGCGAAGGCCTCAAATTTGCAAATTCAATCTTTTGATCCCTTGGCCAAGGGCCTATATGTATGTGTTTAATTCCCTAAAAAAATCTCAACTTTAGGTTAAGTTTCAAATTTACCCCTAATTTTTTTTCTAAGACAAACCTCAAACTTTATGTTCAGTCCTAAATTTGTCCCTAATTTTATTTTGTTTAAAAAAATCACAAACTTTCAATCTATTCTCATATCTATCCCGTGGTCTAGTCACAACTTGATGTGACATTTCCACATTGATAACAAATTCACATCAACAAAGTAATTGGGCGATAGGTACGGACCGACATGACATTTTCACGTAAATGATAAATCCACCCCAATGAAAATTGTTGAAATTCTCTAAAATGAGATCGTTCTAGGATATGAAAAGTAGAGATGATTAATGGCAATTTTTGGATAGAGAGCCAATGGCGGCAAATTTGAGATTAGAGTAAAAAAAATGGTTATTTTTCTTTTAAACAAAAAAGTTTGGGAAGATTTGGGATTGGACCTAAAGTTCTAAGACAAAAAAATGTTCGAGATAAACTTGGAACCAAACCTATTTTCAAGGAATTAGGCCTTGCGTTTTTAGTGAAAAGTTTAGGATTTGATTATGTGAATCAAGAGTTTGAAGATTTTGTTGCACTTAATTGTTTAAGACTAGATCACATCAACCTAAACCTGACTTAGATTAGATTACATCTATCTAAACCTATCAAGCTTCTTTTCATTGATGACTAGATCACATCAATCTTAACCGGACATAGGTTAGATTACATCTATCTATACCTATCATGCTTCTCTTCTTTTCCCTTATGCTAGCATTTGATGCAGATAAGGGTTTTCTCAGCAGGTAAAGAAAGTTCCTTAGCACATCTAGTTTTTATGCACATTTAGGTCCAAATTTACATGTCCGACTTGCCCATTTTGTCAATAACATATTAAGATGTTTTGTTATGCAGGAGCATCGAGCTTTATCGATTGGTTCTCAAATGCAAATCATGTTTCATTGATTGAACCAACCCACTCGCTATTCATGCATGCGAATTCTAATTTCTGCTCAAATTTAAAAATGGGGATTCAAAGATGAAGTTGCCGATTATGCGACATAGTCGTCGATTTCGAGGCTACTAATCGACTACCTAGCAATTGGATGTTGTTCTAGTCGATTTCTATTGTTGTTTGGCAACCTTCTATGGTGATTGTTCGACTTCCAATACTAGTGCACGAATTTAAAGGGTCTTATCAAGTTTCCATGCATATGATACTAGTTAAATGCATTTAGCTATTGAGCCTTTTAATTCACAGTTTTTTATGAGTCTTTATTCTGGTATTGCTTTTAAAATTATAATTAGGTGAATCGGTTTTTGAGAATTCGAATAGTTTTCTCTTTTATTTAGTCACATCTCTTTAAATAAAGGTGTAATCCTAATTGTAAAAGGACAAGACTTGAATATTGAGAACATATGAGATTTGCTTCTATGTGAGCAAATATCTATCCCCGGTTTCTTTATTCTTGGAAAGTTGATTCTTCCTTGGCCACTAAGCCCTTTATCCCTTGGTTATGCTTGTATTCTATCCTGCATTTGCATTAATCCACCGACATCCATCCTGATACACTCTAATTTATCCTTGAGTCGTTCGACGTCACTCAAAACATCAATTGCCCGCCCCTGCAGCCGCATCATTTTGTCAAATTAACCAATAGATCTTACAAGAGCTATTGACAAGAAATCATGGTAACTAGTAAGACATTGCAGCAGCTTGATGTCGTGATTTCATTAGTTATTCCACCTGATAAGCGTGATCCTACTTAAAATAGAAGCGACATATATATATATATATCCTCCACTGCATACCTCTGATGCACAAACAAATAACATCCATGTTCAGATTAATTCGACAAAAACGACGTATTTATTTATGTAATTTTTAGTACGTAAAAACCAGATTTTGTATCGCCGCAATAGCAATGTCTTTATTTGATTAATCGATGAAATAGATACTCATAAAGGATCACTAACTAGGTAAAGAGACCCCCATCAAAGGAGTACGGTACAAACTCAAAACTGTCTCAAAAATTGAGAGTGACATAGACTTGCTGCGAGTGAGATATCTCCCATCCATCTGCAAAACTCTTCTCACAGTCCTTAGCTGCTCAAGTTCTCGATGATCTTGGAAAGGGCGGAATACGTTCCGAAGGCCGACGAAACGACCCCCACTATGATGGTTAAGCAACAAAATGCCGCCTGATAGCAAGAGAGATGCAAATCGTCAAGAATTTGCAGAAGAGGTCAGCCTGGAAGCTTTACCTGTGGACCACACTGAAATGCATATTGAAATTTACAGTAGCAAAGCTTATGGCAAGTTTCAGGTCCTTAAGTCATCCTTGTTTCAGTGACTTGCTTTCAAAAAGTTTCACAAATGAGAGAAGCATTCTTCAATCTTTATAAGAATCTATTGTTATATTCCTATAAATTTTCTAACACGTCGGTATAGATACTTTCATGAATGAATTAGGATGTCGGTATAGATACTTCATGAATGAATTAGGATCTGACATGGTAGCAGGACGACTAGATGACCAATACATGATGCTTTGGTCTTTAGAACTTTTTTTTCTCCAATCAGTCGGTTTGAATATAAACGGCGGCAACGTGAATATCTATATCTTATGTCGATGCCGAATAATGCACATAAGCATACCTGAAAACGTGTGACTTTTCCTCGCAAAATGCTTAGAAAACAAACGCAAGGAAGTATCAAGGTCTGCAATAGATATAGCTCAGCACCATCAACCAACAAATATGATTTGAAAATCGGTAAAAGCATTCTGTACATTAGTACCAATGACTTTTAAACTCCTCTAAACGTAAAAGTAACTCATGAACTCAAGCTTACCACTAGCATTGTGAGTAAAGATCCGATCAGTGACATCACAAGACCTGGAGCAAAAGTAAAGAAGTCGCCTAATGACAATGTAGCGATAAGATAAAAGAGACGCTGCAAGTCCTATAAAATTGACTGTTGATCTACTAACGTAAGAACAAATAACACAAGATGATGATGAACAAGAAACTTTACCAAAGAAAGGGATCGAAAGGGCCACGATCAAAGTTGATATCACGAGGGCAGTTCTTATGACGATAGCGTAAGCATAAGATTTGACATGAGTTGACGGAATTAGTTCTTCCAGGCACATCGCTACCGGAGACATGGTCAATGCATATGTAGTCCCTAGTTAAGGAGAACGCGGAAAACAGGAACATACTGGATCTAAACTAGATCAAACCCGTGATTGACTTTTACAAGTGTATAAATAACCACTTCACAGCATAAAAAAGATCGAGAGCGATTCGTTTCTTATGTTAAGGATATTAGATAGATGTGTGTAGTAATTTAGGACAAGAAGAATCTCAGGTGTAAGAATGAGATTTGGTGAGAAAGATGTGGAACCTATTAGTTTCATGTCTACCAGACACTAGTAAGGAGATTCATTTCATCAATACTCTCTTCATAACCCAAATGATATTATGGAAAAGGATATTTGGTGAAAGGGTTAATCACCTGCAAAAGAACAAAAGAAATCACATCCTTTTATCGTCGAGATTTGTTTAGTTAAAACGGAAAAGAAGAAGAACAGAACACAATGAACAAATCTCAGAAAGAGAGTTCAAATAGGAAAGTAGCTACAAATGTTATATGATAGTATGATATACAGAATCCTCCTGACAAAGAAAGTGAAGTTGTTTCGAGCATACCGTAGTCCAAACAGCTATTTTGGAGGCAACCAGATCTTGGGGCATGTTGAGCGTAAATTGCGACTGTGTCGATTCACCAAACATCAAGTACCCCAGAATGGCCGCTCCGGCGTACATCAAAGTGCAAATGCCGAAACTGCACCCGTAATACAATGATATTCATTTAGACAAAAGTTACATAAATGTTTAGACCACATTAACTATTTTGTTCTTCAAAAGAGAACTTGATGAGTTGCAAATCCAACTTCAGAACATTGTACTGCTCTTGCGCATTGTTCTCAGTCACGATTTTGAGTCTAAAATGTTCGTGCCTTAGCTCAAAAAACAATCTCGACGATTAACAGAGCCACTGTCGAAATCATCCGAAGGAAGTGTTGTAAATCAAGAGGGTTGGCTTTACCTGGTTACAAGGAAAGATGGGTATTGGCTTGGCTTAGCCATTGAGGTATAGATATTCGGAAACACGGCGTGTCCAGAGTAGCAGTAGCCATAAAGGCCGATAGCGACAGGAAGAGTGGCGAGGTTCAGCGTCGTCGTGCTCTTGGCATGGAAACCAACTTGATCAACAAGTCCGACCCAAAACAAGCATAGGACAACCAGTATGGATGCTATAACTCCTCCGGCTACGAAAAGATAAAGCAACTGAAGGATCAATGAGCTGAAAACTCATCCTCAATCAAGATCACTATGCACTTGAAATATCTCATGACGTATGGATTCGGAGGTTGATAGGCGTAGATTCCCGGTGATGTAACAAGGGCTTTTACTGTGAAATCCCCACAATGGCAATCAAGAAATGAAGTTCAAACTCACCAGAGATGTAACTGAGGATACTGAGGTCGCGAAGCCAAACAGTAGGAAGAACAGCGAGCGTGGCCATCAGAGCAAACAAGTGATGCGAGTCCAGATGAAATCCACCCAAACTGATGTGCGCGTTCGGGAACAGCGACGACAAGTTATCGCTCTCCAATATAATGTACTCCACACAACATGCCTGCAGAAAACAACGTATATACTCGTGAAAACAAACGAAGAAAATCATATTAAACCACCGTATAAAGGAAGAAAAGATGATAAAAAAAACCCCATTATTCTACCCCAATATTACAAGAAGTATAAGTGTAACATAGTAAATGTATTTGTGAAGATGACCTCGTCACATTCTTATAGACATTACAACAAAGAAAATCACAAGAAATTCTCACTGAATTAGCCCTACTGTACTTACATATAATTCCACGTAAAGAATTATCTGCACCCACAAAGACAACACACGAGAAAAGAAACCGATGTCAGAGGCCAATCCGAGCTTTTCTTTCATCGAAACAAGCATGTGAATATGAGATTTTACCGAGATGGCGATCCGTCCGAGGGTACCAAACGCGGCTTGACCGATGTCCGGGTAAGTCTCGAGCCCAGGCTGGCTGTCCAGACAGTAGCGCAGTAGGATTCCGGTGTAGTAGGACAGCACTGCGAACACGATCAATATGGATATTCCGGCCCACCCTCCTTCTTTTGCTGCATAGGGTGTTGACAGTATCCCAACTCCGCACAGAACGTTCATGCCTATAGAGAAGGTTCCTTATGAATTAAACAGAAAACACACGAACCCATCGAAACAAGTATTGCTCGTACATAATGTAGTTGCGCAGAATTTGAAAAGTAGGAATAGTTCGAGAGACCTAAGGGCTCTAAATATCACAACCCAAATTTGAGTAAAGCGGTTTCTTGACACGGACATTGCATTTGAACTTACCACGTCAAACATCTCGACCATTCCAACTCACAAAACCGGGTCCGACAAACCGGACTTGAGCTCGGATGAAGTTGATTAGAGAAGTACGACAGTTTAAGGACTTGATCAGACAAACCAAAAATTCAAGTACTTGATTCGTATAACCGTTGCAAGTTTGCGGAACAAAAGCGGAATTCCCATAATGACTATGTATCCAAATTATCAAAAGGCGAGATGTTCTTGTATAATTGATGTATCTGAAGAAAGATACTAAAGAGAAGTTGGTGTTAATGTTTTTGTCCTTTGATCATAAAATTTGTTAGGGCAGCTGGACGGTTCATGTGCACCATGTGCCATCGTGCAATAAACATAGGTTGATTCATCCCGACCACCTACGACACAAGCCAAGATTTGACGAACTTAAAATAATCAAACAGAGAAGAAAAACACACAAAGAAGACAGAGATCACGAACGAGGCTGGCAACAATTTTTTTTTTTTTAATGGAATACGGAGTATATTAGAATTTTTCCACGTGCATCCAAAGATCTCATCTAGATAAGTCTTAAATTAAGCTGGGGCTCTATGGAATATTATATTATAAACTAGATGACCCAAAAGGAAAAATAAAAAAATTATAAACAATTCCTATGTTGTTGCAATTACATGATATGTATTGATTCGAACGTTGAATCGTCACAATATCAGTAAAAATTGCCCATGCTGTTACTGCTTAAAGACTATATTCAGATAATTAGATTTTAATCCGGGATGCGCCTGTTGTTACAATTATTTCAAGTAATACAAACGATTATTTTTAAAGAACTATTTTTTGAATAATTTAATTTGGCGAAATGATTTTTTTTTTTCCGAAGCGAAATGAAATCTAATAGCCAAAAATCAAGGTCAGAAGTTCTATTTGATGGGGTCCACATGAGGAATGGGAAATCATCCGAAGGATCGGAATAGTCCTAAGGAGACAAGTGGCGAGAAAAGGACACCATCATCAGTCATTGTCCACCATCACTAATTGGGCCTCCGTGGGCCCCATTTCCCCCCACATGGCCCCTCCACCACATGTTCACATCATGATAAATAACATTGTTATAGTCGTAGTCTCTTCTTTTGTTTGTTTCCCACCTTATGCTAAAGAGTTGGTTTTGGTGTGATTTTGAATAATATTGAACTATAGAATTGTCTAATTTTTATGCGTCTTAAATTACATGTTTTAACGCGTTAGGCCAAATGGGTCTATTATTTACGACATCATAGCGTCTTGAACTACAAGTTTAATACGACGCGTTTTAAAGCCGAAACATTTTTAAATTTGATAAAAATAATTTTCTGTAAATTTTATAAGGGCACGCATGGCAACATTTCTGCCTCAAAAATCAACTTATGGCAAGAAGTTGATTTTTCTACTTCTGCTCTAGAAGTTGATTTCTGATTAGAGAAATTCGTTTGGTAACGGTTGAAAATTTCTAATTCTGAAACATTATTAACACAAAATATTTTTATGAAAAATTATTGTCGGTGGCCGAAAATTTTCTACTTCATTTTTAAAATTTTAAAATTTCTTTTAAAAATAATTTTTATTATAAGAAATACTATTTACTTTTTAAAAATAAAAAAAATTATTTATTTTTTACTTTGGCGGTCGGAGATGGCAATTCGGTAGCGGTCGCTGCCGGCGGTGGGCGGAGGTCGGTGGTGGTTGCGGGGTTGGCGGCGGGAGGCGATCGTGGGCGGCGGCCGGGGGAGGTCTGTGGTGGGTGGTAGCGAGAGATGGTCGGCGGTTGGCAGTGGTTGCAGGCGGCGATAAGCGGCGGCCGATGGAGGTTGGCGATGGGCGGCGGCCGGGGGTGGTCGACGGCGGCGGTTGGCGGCGGGGGGCGATGATCGTGGGCAGTGGACAGTGGTGGGCAACGGTGGAGGTCGGCGGAGGCAGACGTGGTCGAAAAGAGAGTGAGGGCGTAATGAAAAGAGGGTAAGGTGAGAAGTACTTCTTGTGTTTTTTTTTTGGTCCAAGAAATACTTCTTGAGTTGAGAAGCAATTTTTTTTAACTTCTCAAATTGAGGGAAATAACTTCAGAAGTAGAAATTTCTTTCAGAAGTAAATTTTTTTACCAAATGGATTTCTGCTCCAGAAGCACTTCTGGAGCAGAAATTCACTTCCAGAAGTGTTACCATGCGCACCATTGCTTCTGGAGCAGAAATTCACTTCCAGAAGTGTTACTATGCGCACCCTAAACTATTCTATTTCTAGATATGGACCTAAATCTCTGTCGAAAAGCTTTATCAGAGGGCTTTAAAGTCCGTTCTTGTTTCCCCTTTTTAAGGACCAGATTATTAGTTGAGGAGAGGTAATATGTACACTTGGACAAACTTAGTGAAGGTACCATCTGCTACCATTTGCACTTGCAACTTCTTATGATCTTTAATTAGATTTGGACCTTGATGTCGTGTGTTGCCTAGTCCCTTTCTCAGTTGTTTTGGATGTGCACGAACATGGGTTTTTACAACTAGGTATATACTCTAATTTGGGGACAACATAGTATAACCGAAACATCAGTTATTTATTCAGTCCATCGTGGGTAAAAGAAAAAGAATATCACGCGCAACGTCGAATATGTGCACTACCTAATTCACACGGTGATTGGTCGATTATGTTATAAGGATAGAAATTTAAATTAACATACCATGATTTTTTCAAAGAAATTATATTAAATAACATTGTAACGTAGACTCAACGTACCATTGAGCACAGCTTGTCCGTAAGAACTCTGGCGAGACATTGGCAGTTCATGGGTAGCCCCTTTAGACGGTTTCTCATCCTTCCGGACCGATGCCTTTCGCGGTAGCGGAGGTAGCAGAGCGTGAGAGCTCCGCCTCTGCTGCGGCAGCTCCTCGTCCTGCTCCGGCAGCAGTGGCTTCGCGACCTCCGACAATATCTCCGGAGTGTGCCTCCGCGTCAGTGCCGACGACGAGAGGAATGAGCTGCCTAGTCTCGACAGCGGCGTGCTTCCGAGGAATCCGATGTTCGGAGACGGCACGCTGCTGTAGAGATCGATCGATTGCCTGAAACAAGGATAGTTGGAAGTGATTAATTACTTGGTCTTTGATTGTATCAATTACTTGGTCCAGGCACACGGGTCATTCATCCAACGATAAATGTGTAAGTTTTTCATGGTGCTAGCCGTGAATCGAACGATAATTGTTAAACGAAAAAAAAAAAGTTGTACGTGTTTTTGTTACTTTCTGGAAAAAAGAAAATTTGCCAGTTGGGTCACAGCATGATCATTTCTATTTCTCACAAAAAGAGCTGTGAAAACATTGGAATAATTATATAATCAAATCTAGCAGAAATAATTGAGAGGAAAGAAGAGACCTGTAACTTTGAGGCCAGGAGGTGTTGTAAGAGCTGGGCCTGTTCTGCTGGCGGTTCTCCGCCGAGGAAGCGGAGGAATCCGATTCATTTCCATCATCGCCGCCGCCGGCGGCTTTGCCAAACCCATTCTCTTCATCCCTTTCTTCTTCTTCGTCACTTTCTATGTAGAAGCTCTGCTCAGAAACTGAATTCTTCATCCTTTTTCCCCCCCTCTCTCTCTCCTGGGTAACTCGACAAACTCAGTCCTCGATGAACGCCGAAGAAGTAACCCAAAACGAGTCCCAGAAGAAAAAATTTATATGTGGAGATCAATAATAAATTCGTGGGGAGGGCTCATAAGTTACTTCCCTCATATTCAAGATTTTGCAGGCCTCCATCTTTGGACGAGTAATGCTATTGCCTAAAGTGGAGGTCCACTGATATGGAAACTCAGAAAGACAGAATTTTTCTGCCGAGAATGGTAAGTGAAACTCGATGCTGTTCATGGGTTTTGCAGACAATATCGGCAAACGTCGTAAAAACTCAAGATTGAGGAAGAAAAGGAATGAAAGAGAGAAAAAAACAAAAAACAAAAGACATCTGATGACAAATGGGTTCTGATGACAGAGTGGAAAGTTGGTAACGCTTACCTTTTTTTCTTTTTTTTTTTCCCGAGAATCGAGAGAGAAAGTGGTGGTGTTTTCTTGGATGGATCCCGGAATCTGTGGAATCTCTCTTTCTCTCGAACAACAGAAGAGATGAACTCTGAGCCCGTTGAATTCCGCCAGATATGCCCAGAAAACTCTCTCTCTCTCTTGCTGTCTGCACTGACTCCACTATGTGGATCAGCTATTTATATACGACCAGTCTGTGTTGGATCCCAGCTGAAAGAGCTGATGATAACAATCATTTCCTTTTCACCTTGGCTTGGTGAATTTTGTGCTCCGGGAATGTGAGGTAAGTACTGAACAATGATAAGGGGTCGCGGTCTTTCGATAAGAGTCGAGGTCTTTCGTGTTCGTGCGTGTGATTTTGCTTGTACGTGGACCCGACCATTTGAGCCATAGGGACACGAGGCAACCCCAACGCTAATCGTGCCACGTCAACGTAGATAAAATAATAATAATCAGTGAGTAGTTTGGAAATATATTAAAATAATAATAAAAATTGTCAAATTCAACGCAAACCGTGCCACGCAGGACGCTCAGGGTCCACGACAGCGATTTTCGATCAAAATTGATCGAATTGAGTCAATTGATAAAACGCGAAAATGTTGAGGATTCAATTCGCAAAATTAAGAAGTTTAGGGTTGAATTGACAAAAGTGTGTAGGTTTGAAACTTTTTAGATAATTTTTCCCTCGTGGTGGACCTCGGCAAAGTTTCCGCGAGAGCCGTAACGGCCATGGTAAACTTGTCGAGGTCACCATGGGAAGGGAGGGAGGGAGCGATTCTCCACGGGCATGGCGGCAAGTCCCCTAGCCACGGCGGAGGTGACACTTCTGCTGAAGTGAGGTTACAAACTCATAGTTCCTAAATACAGATGGAAGCGCAAAATACGTAATACGGATTAGCTTAACCATGAACAGGAGAGAAAGAGTTCATGGAGAGAAAGAGGGAAAGGCCCCGCAATGAACCACTTAACAAAGTTAGCGACCAAAAGAGCAGACAGATTATTCTTTAGAGGAGCATAGGATCAAATGTAAGATTCTTTTGCTTGCTATGGATCTCATTAGTTTAAAGATTTTTTCAAGACAATATATAATACGGACTTAAATTACCAGCAATCCGAAACCACTATCCTCTTTTAATAAAAAAATACCAGTGACGTGATGCATGCAATGTTAATTATTCAGGGACTTTAAATGGCTAAAGTACACTATAAGTGTCAAAACTTGTGTACAGCGCTCACTTTGGTATCAAAACTTTCAAAACGATTACTTAAGTGCCAATTCTTTTGAAAAACGCCCACTTCAATACCAACTCCGATTTGAGCTGACATGGCTTGTCGGAAATCCGACGTGCCCTATTTTTTATTATTAATATTTGAACTGACGTGGCTTGCTGGAGTTAGCACTAAAGTGAGCATTTTAAAAAAAATTTGGCACTTAAGTGATCGTTTTGAAAGTTTTGATACTGAAGTAATCATTTTTAAAAAAATTGACACTTAAGTGATCGTTTTAAAAGTTTTGACACATAAACGAGCACCGTATATAAGTTTTGGCATTTGTAGTGTACTTAAGCTGACTTTAAACTATGTTATGTATACATTGTGCATAGTTTATGTGGGGATAATTATCGAAAAAGTCATAGATCTATTGTACAACGATCAATTCAGTCTTAAATCTTTGAATTGTGCCAATTTAGTCCTAAATATTTTGGCGATTTTTCGATTTAGTCCTAAACCTTTTGAAATTTCCCCATTAAGTCATAACCTTATTATTTGGAAAATTGACTGAAATGACTACATTGACAAATTGTAAAAAAATTTTATGGACAAATTGACACAAATAAAAGGTCTAAGACTGAATTGACAAATAGTCAAAAGATTTAGGATTAAATTGGCACAATTAAAAAGTTTAGGACTGAATTGGCTGCCGTACAATAAGTTTAAGTCTTTTTGGACAAAATTTCTGTTTACTCTGTGTCCAAGTCTAGATCAAATGAAGCCTCGAGTTGAGGCCCTAACTTTGTCCATTCTATATGTCAAATGGTATCATCTCCTTGTGATTTAGAGGAAAACAGGTGTGAAAATCGAAAAACAAAAAAAGGTTCGTACAATCTGGAAAAGAATTACGCACGATTTTACATGTCGATATTAGAGTCTGCCCAAACAAATTTCCGCCGATTCGTACTCAATAAAAATCCAAGTGTGAGTACCACAAAATTTATCAAAAGCCAAAAGCATAGGAAAATACAATGTCTCTCATGTACATAGTCATACTTTATGTCTGAATTCACGAATTTTATGAATTTTCCATCAGATATACAGATTTGGGATCTATGAATGATGAAGGTAGACAACATGGATTGAGATCTCAAGACCCATGCAATGTTGGCTGTCTCTTCCATCTCTTCCTGTCCATGGCTCATCTGCTAAAGTTGATCCACCCCTCAATCAAGAGAGAGGATGGGATCGAGTCATTTTGATTAATTTTATGGGATTGTCTCTAGCAAAATTATTGAGGGTTTTGTCTCCTTATCAATTAATTCCCCAAATATATAGATAAAAAAAGGGAGGGAAAAAGGAACGGATGCTTATCTCCACGTCACCCTGCATGATTTGGATTCCCCCCAGATTTTCAACATCAAGAGAAGAGTATTTAGCAGCCTTGATAAGGACCATTTTGTCTTTATTAGAATCGTGACTAATCAAAGGACGAGGATTAAAAATGTGATTTCAAATTATTGATTATAACACGGGAGTCGAATCCCGTACCTATGATACTAACGTCCTCACCCCTCCAATCCCTTTACTAGCAGGATCGCATGCCTATTGTCACTCTCGGAGTTTAGTTAATTAAGTGTAAGATTGATTCGATGCACATGATTGCTAAATATTAGCCATCTTGACAAGTTTATTGTAGACATTTGATTAAATTCTATCGACATTCTAGCATCGTCCTTTGAAATTTTGGGTTCCTTTTTCGTATTATTAGTTTCGAGGCCCTTTTTATTTCTTAAAAAATTAATCTAAAGACCCAAGTGCAGATCCCAGTTAAATGGAGGTCTATGAAATTGCAAGCCCCCATGGAAGTTCAAACTTTTCACCCATGCATGCAGATCTGATTCAAAGTAGTTTGCACGCACTTTGTGGGATTTGAACAAATGACCTTCAATTATAGAGCCGTAAATCCCCTTGTTTTAATCAATTGCGTAAATTTGGAGATTTTTGTTTCAAGGTTCTTAAGGTTATGTAAACCTTGGATGATAATAACTCAATCATTCATAAGCCTATTGTATATATGCCAATTCAATACTAAACTTTTCAGTTTTGCAGATTTACTCCTAAACATTTGCGTGATATTTCAATGTAGTCCTTCAGGTTAATTTTCGTCAAAAATTGATGATGTGGTAGTCCAGTTATCGCTGGCTGTCCTACGTGGCACATCACAACGTCAGCATTTCTTGCGAAATTGGCAGGAAGGATTACGTTGGAATTTCGTACAAAGATTTATAAATTAACTTGACAAAATTAAAAAATTTAGGATTGAAGTGAGATCTGTACAATAAATTTAGGATTGATTGAACAATTTTTCATCATTTTGCTGATGTTTCCTCACATTTCATCCGTCGTTTCTAGATTTCGTGTTGCCATAGACTTTTTGGTATTTCACTTTTGCACGTTCACTACCTACCACGATTTGGAAGAAAAAAGAAAGGCTTGTCTACTATAAACTTTTTGTTCCCTCTATCAACCATTCCAATTTTTGGTTCCTTATACCATACTTAGAGTGCGTGTTTGGTTGGAGGAAAATTCCGCATACGATGAAAATGCTTTTCGGAAAATTATTTTTTAGGATAGCATCGTCCTTTGAAATTTCGAGTTCCTTTTTTGTTTTATTAGTTTCAAGGCCCTTTTTATTTCTTAAAAAAATAATCTAGAGACCCAAGTGCATATGCCAGTTGTATGGAGGTCTATGAAATTGCAAGCCCCCATTAAAATACAAACTTTTGACCCATGCATTTAGATATGATTCAAAGTAGTTTGCACGCACTTTGTGGGATTTGAACAAATGACCTTCAAATTTAGAGCTGTAAATCTCCTTGTTTTAATCAATTGCGTAAATTTGGAGATTTTTGTTTCAAGGTTTTTAAGGTTATGTAAACCTTGGATGATAATAACTCAATAATTCATAAACCTATTGTACAGATGCCAATTCAATACTAAACTTTTCAATTTTGCAGATTTACTCCTAAACATTTCGTGATATTCCAATGTCGTCCTTCAAGTTAATCTTCGTAAAAAAATTGATGACGTGGCGGTCCAATCATCGTTGGCCGGCCTACGTAGCATATCACGACGTCAGCAATTTCTTGTGAAAATTGGCAGGAAGGATTGCCTTGAAATTTCTTGCAAAGGTTTATAATTGAATTGATAAAATTGAAAATCTTAGGATTGATTTGATATCCTTACAATAGATTTAGGACTGATTGGACAATTTTTCATCATTTTGCTATGTTTCCTCACATTTCATTTGTCTTTTCTAGATTTCGTGTTCCCGTAGACATTTTGGTATTTCACTTTTGCACGTTTACCACCTACCATGATTTGGAAGAAAAAAGAAAGGCTTGTCTACTATAAACTTTTTTCTTCCCTCTATCAACCATTTCAATTTTTGGTTCCTTATACCATACTTAGAGCGTGTTTGGTTGGAAAAAAATTCTATGTACGATGAAAATTCTTTTTGGGAAATCATTTTCTAGGATCGCGCCGTAGTTTGAAATTTTGGGTTCCTTTTTCGTATTATTAGTTTTGAGGCCCTTTTAATTTCTTAAAAAATAATAATAATCTAGAGACCCAAGTGCAGATGCCAGTTGTATGGAGGTCTATGAAATTGCAAGCCCCCATGAAAGTACAAACTTTTGACCCATGCATGTAGATATGATTCAAAGTAGTTTGCACTAACTTCGTGGGATTTGAATAAATGACCTTCAATTTTAGAGCTGTAAATCTCATTGTTTTAATCAATTGCGTAAATTTGGAGATTTTTGTTTCAAGGTTTTTAAGGTTATGTAAACCTTGGATGATAATAACTCAATCATTTATAAACCTATTGTATATAGGCCAATTCAATACTAAGCTTTTCAATTTTGTAGATTTACTCCTAAACATTTGCATGATATTCCAATGTAGTCCTTCAGGTTAATTTTTGTCAAAACTGATGACGTGGCGATCCAGTCATCGCTGATTGTCCTACGTGACACATCACGACGTTAGCAATTTCTTGTGAAAATTGGTAGGAAGGATTACGTTGAAATTTCGTGCAAAATTTTATAACTGAATTGACAAAATTGCAAAATTTAGGATTGAATTGATATACATACAAATAGATTTAGGATTGATTGGACAATTTTTCATCATTTTTGCTGATGTTTCCTCACATGTCATTTGTCTTTTCTATATTTCGTGTTGCGTAGACATTTTGGTATTTCACTTTTGCACATTTACCACCTACCATGATTAGGAAGAAAAAAGAAAGAATTGTCCACTATAGATTCTTCACTCTATCAACCATTTCAATTTTTGGTTCCTTAAACCAAATTTAGAGTGCATTTGGTTGGAGGAAAATTTCGTGTACGATGAAAATGCTTTCCAGAAAATCAAAATGGTTGGATTTCCTATAAAAATGGTTGGATTTCCTATGTTTGGTGATATGTGAATGAAAATATTTTCTAATGTTATAATTTAGAAAATGATTTCAATTTCATGACTTTATCTCATGTTTAAAAAAATTTAAATTTTTAATTATTTCTTATTTATTTATCTTTGCCTTTTTCTTTGTCCCTCCATCGTGACTGGCTGGCAACTTTGCCATGGGCGAGCTCGAGCTTGCCGATCGTTGGCGAGCCTCGAGCTCGCCGGTCGCTGGTGAGCTCGAACTCCTTGGGATCTTGCGAGCCTCAAGCTCGAACTCGCCGGCCCACGTCTGTGGCCGATCGTCAGCCGTCGCAGGCCTGGCAACAGGTGAAGGAAGAAAAAAAAATAAAAAATAAAAAATGAAAGCACAAACTAAATTAAAATAGAATAAAGTAAAATAAAATAAAAATATTAAAAAATTAAGAAATTGGAGATGTGCAATTTCAGAAAGTGTTTTCACTTCTTTAGATTTGGGAATTCACTTTCCTAATTTTATGCATGAATTTTTCGTTGACTGGAAAGTGTTTTCCATTAACTAAACATTTCCTCCGAATTTCTTCCTCAACATGACAATTAATCACCATCAAGCTTATATAGCAAAATCGCACTAACATGTTGCATCACCATATTGACTACAGATAATTGTGACGAACGTTTCCACTAAATCCCAATGTGGGTATGGCTGCATATTTCTCTCCATTACGTAATTAACCACTCAACAGTGTTATCTTCGTCGCACATAGAGCTGTCAATATGGGTCATAGACCCATATCTGACCCATATTTTATATAAAATAGGTTATATGCGGGTTATTAGTTTTTAGAAGGCCCAGTAAAAATGGGTCTAAAAAATTAGAGTTAAGTTAAATGGGTCAAAAATGGGTCTCACGTAGAAACCCATTTTCGACCCATCCATCAGAAAGTCATGCTCACGGCTCACAGGTCACGCAACGCGCACGCAGCTCCGCAGTCTTGCCCTTGCAGCTCGCAAGCACCCGCCGCCGTCAGGCGCCTCCGTCTCGCTCGCCTCCATTGCGCGCCTCCGTTTCTTCCGCCTTTGTCGCCCACCTCCATCACGTCTCTCTTCCCCTCACTCAGGTCTGATCTAAGTAAGCCATCTCCATCTCTCTGTCTTTATTTTTTTCCTCCTCCGCATTGCGTCTTTCAAAGCTAACATGACTCTCTTTTGTGTTCCGTTTCTTATTGCCATGAAATATGCTTTATGCTTTCTCTGTTTCATTGCATAACACACATTGCTTGCTTGGCCTTATCCTCCTTGTCATACCAAATTAGTTGCTATCATATTATATTGTCGATATAGATCACATGCCGTGGCAAGTCTAGTAATATGTGGAAAATACTCATTCCGTTAAGCGCAGTCCAAGCTCCATTATACCTATCTCCAGAACTTATGTTCAATTTGGTACAGCAAAGAGGAACCTGCAAGTCAACATGTATGTAGCTCCAGCAAACAGGGGGATTTAACTGATCACATTTGGACATTGGACATGGTTGGACGTTGGGCTGTGGGTCTATCTGGAGTAAGGTTCGTCCAGAATCTTTCCTGTTTTCCCCAACTAGAAATGTTCATATGTATCTGGAAAGTGGAAAGTCTTACTAGCCTTCCGACATGCATCAGTGAACGTGATCTTTTATACGAACTGAGATTCGATGGGAAAGCGATTTAGGAAATTCGGGTCGAAGATGCTTGACGGTTGGTTAAGTTCATCAAACACATGTATATCTACTTCCAAAAAACGAGTTACCCATACGAAATTGGGCTCATTAAATATGGGTCACAACCGACCAAAAAAAAAAGAAATGGTTCACAACCCATTTTGTCAGCCCTTTTTTTTATAAGTATTTCAATTTATATATATTTTTTACATTTTTTATTTTATTTTTTTATTTTTTTATTGTTTAATTTGTCTTTTTTTATTTGATGTAAAGTTTTTATCCAGGTAACATATACATGTTAAGAGCTTAATGTAGGTTTAGTGTGTTTTGATAATATGGGTCAAAACGAGTCGGGTCGGGTATGGGTCAGTTGCGGGTCGGGTCGGATATAAGTCATTAAATATGGGTCAAAATGGGTTAGACGGGTTAATATGGGTTGGACCATATTCGACCCAACCAAATCCAACCTGACCCATCCATTTGACACCTCTAGTCGCACATTATTTGTCGACCATCGAGTTGAGCACGACGGAATGAAGAGCATAAAGCATCGATAACCTTATGATGTAGCTCGGGAACTCTATGGAAGTACCCAACTATCAAGGAGCCGAGAGAGAAACCTGGTACATAAATGACAGTGACCTAAGTGGATGAACATCGTATTGTTCTTCATTTCTTGTCTGTTTGGAATTAGTATTGCAAAAGATTCTTAATTCTCCAAGAAGAATCTTCTTGATTCTGCCCCCAAATAGATTAAGTCACTTTCAGATCTAGTGCATTCCAGGTGTACAACACATTTTGGTCAATCACATCATCACGGTAAGATTGGTTTTCCTACGTGTTTCACCAAAAATTAAAAATTGGTGAAAATTGGTGCCCTTGTAATGGAAGTCAGACTCAATGTTGAGGACAGCAGGGGCGTGAATTGTTCAATTCGGTTCGATTTTAAAATTGAATCGAACTGAACTATTATGATGTAAACTTGAATCGAATCGAATTTCACTTTGAACTGAATATGAACTGAACCAAAAATCTAGTTCGGTTCGGTTTTCGAATTTAATTTTTCTTTTTTGATATTTTTCTTTATTTTTTCTTTATTTTATTTTTTCTTTTTTGGTTCAAAGCCGATGGAGTTGTCGGCCACTGGCTGAGGGCCGGCGACCCCACCGACCCCTGCGAGAGGGGCACAAAGCCCTCGCGAGCCCTGGGCGAGGGGTCGCGGCCCTCGCCCGCCCTAGCTGAGGCCGGCGAGGGCGTCCCGGCCATCGCCTGCCCTTGTTGTGGTCGGCGAGGGCTTGGGTGAGGGTCGTCGGCCCCCGGGATCTCCGGTCCTTTGCTCCAAAAAAGAAAAAAAGAAAAGAAAAAAAAGAAAAAGAAAAAATAGAAAATAATGGTTATTTTGGAGATTTTTAGTGCGATTTGGTTAACCGAACCAAACCCAAATAAGCGAACTAGAAAAAGAAAGGTTAATTTTCAATTACCTAAACTAAAAATTGAACCGAACCGAAATGCACGAAACTTTCGGTTCAGTTCGATTCGATTAGCGGTTCGGATCGATTTTTCGGTTCGGTTTTGATATCCCTAGTGAAAAGAGTAAAAAGAGTTAAGTGCAATAACTGTAATCTAAACGTCACGAGAATGATTAAAAAGAGTAAATTCTCAGGAAAAGTAAAAGATGAAAGGACAAATGCAGAAGAAGATATGTTCTTTATATTGCTTGGTGGTTCTCTCGACGATTACAACGTGAGCTTTCATATCCCACCATCAGTAGTTATATAAACAGTTGTGGACTTTGAATCTACAAATCACTCTCCGGTATTGTTTACAATAATTGATGAGCAACTATGCTTTCTGAGATTCTAGACACGGTCCTCTATCATCTAACAGTGATTAGCCATAAGAAATTTACAAATTCCGGGAATATGGGCATAAGCATCCGGCAGTCATGTGCGGGGAAATTATCAAAAAAGTCATAAGCCTGTTGCACTTTTGCCAATTTAGTTCTAAACCTTTTGCATTTGTGCCAATTCAGTCCTAAACCTTTTTTTGGTGCCAATTCAGTCCTAAACGTTTTGCATTTGTGCCAATTCAGTCTATCCGGCCAATTTTGGCCCACCGACGCTGACATGGACCCAGCCGATGCTGATAGGGTAATTTTTAATAATATTTTAATATTTTTAAAAAAATTTATTTTTATTTTACCGTTCTTCTTCTTCCTTCTTTCCTTTTCTTTCTTTTTCTTTTTACTGATCATCTTGTCATTCCTTCTTCGACAACCGGTTGGAGTCGAGGGCCGGCGAGGACCTCGCCGGCCATTGGCTCCGCCGCCGCTGGACGAGGCTGGCGCTGCGAGGCTGAGCCACCCCATGGCTGGGCGAGGCTAGGCCGAGCCAGATCTGGGCAAGACCAGAAGAAACCCAAGCCTAATGGGGGTGTGGTAGCTTAGCAGCATGTGGGGTTATGATGTCCGTTGTCTCAACAGCCGCTGATCTTATGCAAGATTTCAAGACTGGTTACCTAACTTTATCATCTGCAAAATCCATGTTCGTGAGTCAGCTCGTAGGAACTAGGAACGGCCATGGGTTGCATCATCGCTACACTCACATTTTGGTTGTTTTGGACTACTTTTTGATGTCGACGCTTTTGATATCGGGGCACCTGCTTTTGGCTGGCGTTTCTTCTGGTCTCGCCCAGATCTGGCTTGGCCGAGCCTCGCCTAGCCATGGGGTGGCTCGGCCTCGTCTAGCGGTGGCGACCAGTGGCCGGCGAGGTCCTTGCCGGCCCTCGACTCCAGCCGCCGGTTGTCGAAGAAGGTATTATAAGATGAATGGGAAAAAGAAAAAGAAACAAAAGGAAAAGAGGAAGAAGATGAACAGTAAAATGAAAAATGAAAAATAAAATAGATTTTTTTTTTGAAAAATATTAAAATATTATTAAAAATTGCCATGTCAGTGCCGACCAGCCAAACTTGGCTGGATGAACTGGATTGGCACAAATGCAAAATATTTAGGATTGAATTGGTACAAAAAAATGTTTAGGACTGAATTGGCACATATGCAAAAGGTTTATGACTAAATTAGTAAAATTAAAAGGTTTAGGACTAAATTGATAAAAGTGCAATAAATTTAGGACTTTTTTGACAATTTTCCCGTCATGTGCTCGTGTCAATTTTTGTCTTTGCCTTCGACTGATGTGTTGGCAAAACTCTATTTTGTTTTATAAATGACATTGCTTTAACACTTAACCAAATCCGCAATTTTTTAAATGTCGGTGACCTTGTCGGGGGAAAAATGTCAAAAAAGTCATAAACCTAATGCATTTGTGCCAATTTAGTCCTAAACCTTTTGCATTGGTGCCAATTCAGTACTAAACCTTTTGCATTTTTGTAAATTGAGTCAATCCGGCCAATTTTGGTAGGAAATTCGCTGATGTGGACGCCGGTTGTCCTATGTGGCATGGCTGGCGCTGACGTAGATAATTTTTTTAATATTATTTTAATAATTATTTTAATGATTGAGAAAAGAAAAAGAAGAAAAAACCAAAATATTTATTAAAAAAATCATTAAAAATATTTAAAAATATAAAAAATATCCACATCAGTGCCAGTCGTGCCACGTATGACAACTGACGTCCACGTCAGCAAATTTCAAGCCAAAATTGGCCGGATTGACTCAATTAATAGAAATGCAAAAGGTGTAGGACTGAATTGGCTCCAATGCAAAGTGTTTAGGACTGAATTGGCACCAATAAAAGGTTTAAAACTGAATTTGCACCAATAAAATGTTTAGGACTGAATTGGCACAAATGCAATAGGTTTAGGACTTTTTTAACACTTCTCCCCCTTGTCGGGAGATCGGTCGATTTCCTTCAAGTAGTTGACAGGTGACGGATTTCATTGATAACTTTTGATAGTCGTCGACTTATGAAGGATTTTAAAGATAATCTCTGCACTAATCTCACCATCTTGTTGTGTCGGCATTTTGCACTATCAATGAGCTCATAACTCGCCTATGGTTTTGTTCGTTGATGACTTCTACTTTGACCAAGCTTTCCTTGCATCGGCATAGTTTGCAATCAAATGTAAACCAAGAGTTAGCCATTTTTTTTGACGTTAACGCTATGATTGTCTATTAAAATTCTTCTTTTTACTTTCACATGAGCATCCGAGAAATATAATAGTTGGTCCATTGAAATTCTGAAATAATCGGCAAGAGCTAACCCTATCTCAAATTGTGGTGCAAACTTTTAGGGCGATGACACATGACCATTTTCTACTCATAGCGAGTGAGTGACCACATAGAAATAACTATTTTCTTTATCCCAAATGGTTATTATCTGAAAGATGGAGTATGTTTTTGGTATTTTTCCTTTTTTTTTAATGGATTCTCTTAATTTCTCTAACAATCTAATCGCACCAATGTTGACCGTTGTCATGAAAATTAATTTTGAGGATACTCAGAAATTATCGCAAAAAATACTTAAATCTTCTATACAATGGTTCTGTGGAGTACGCTATTTACGTGAGATCTTTTACATACTTAAGGGGAGTAATATCCATGAAAAGGAAAAAGGAATAGGTAAGAAAGGGTAGACCCAATTTGTTTGGATTAGGTACGGGTCGACAAATTGGCCGATGTGATTTACTCCATTTGACCTGACCCGAGCAGCCCGAACCTAAACCCAACCAAACAAGTCTAATGAACAGTTCCAATCGATCCAAACCAAGTGATGACGCGACCCATCTCTCTTTGGGCCTAAAGGTGTAGATCTGCATCGGGCCTAGAATTCACACAAGATGCGATACACGACCACCGACGATAATACGTCGCTCGAAATAAATATCTCCTCCGATCGCGAAGGCATTTAGAACATTGTCATCGGTTGTTTGTTGCATCCAATTCTAGCATCTCCTGCAAACCTTCAGGCCCTTGGCAAGACTAAAGGGAAGGAGCATAATTAACTCCTTAATGGTCGTTTTGTAGATTTCATTTTTGGAGGAACCGAGCAGGCGCGGGACCCAGCAACGTTTCACCCTTGTTAAGATTAGAGGTGTCAAACGGGTGGGTCGGGTCGAACGGGTTTGGGTCGGTTGAATATGGTCCAACCTATTTAACCCGTTTTGACCTATTTTCATGCAGTACAAATCTAACGACCCAACCCATACCCGACTTGTATTACTTAAACACTTCTATATTCAACCAAATCATGAAATATTTTTTTCTTATAATTTGCTAAGAAATGATATTACTAAAAAAATGTCATGCAATACAAATCTAGTGAAATCTTTTTTTTTTTTTGTTTATCTTTCATTTTTTAAAATTTATTATTTAATTTTTAAAATTTTTATTTTATTTTCCTGTTTCTCCGACGGACGGAGAAGGCGATCGGCGGTGGGTGGTGGATAGCGGCGGACGTCGGTAGCGGACGACGGCGGGGACGGCGATAGACGGTGGTGGACGGTCGTGAGGGCGGCAACGAACGATGGTGGATGGCGGCATTCTACTTCTTTGAACAACTATATTTTATTTTTTCTTTCTATATATATATATATATATATATATAGAAGAATTGTGCTTAGACCAAAACCGGAGTTTGACTCAACAGAATGATTTAACAAGCACAATTTCTGAGTTACTAAAAAAATTTCCGTAGTAAAAATATAAACTTAGACCAAATCGGAGTTTGACTCAATAGAATGATTTAACCAGCACAATTCCTACCACAGTAACGAACCAAACGCACCCAAAACTATGCCTGAGTTTAACTCAACGAAAAAGCTTGAATACGTCTCGATACTACACCAGAGTTTGACTTGATGGCGCAGGATCTAAAATAAAGACAAACGCCGGAGTTTGACTTGACAATGAGCGTTTGAAAACTACAGCTAAGAAAAGTAAAGTGTAGTGCGATAAGTAAATATTGGAGATATGGTTTGATTGATGATTATGATATCGATTCTGATTACGGACTGATTGAATTAGTCAATCCGTGATTGGTTTGGTAAATTGGGAAAATGTAATCTTGTATATTTTTTCCTTGTATTTGTCTTTCTTGTTAGCATTATAAAAAGACCGATGTACTTGCATACAAAGCAGATCAATACAATACATTCTCTCCATTTTCTTCGTCTTCTGTCATGGTATTAGAGCTTTCTTTCCTGGCCTAGCTTCCGCAAAAATTCTCTAGATTGCCTTCGGTCAGTTTTCTAACTTGTTATTGCAAAACACAATCTCCAAAACAAAGTTAGCACTCCGTGTAGGAATCCACATTTTCATCAACGATACCATGGAGAACAATCAAAATTCAAGTTCCAATGAAAATCGTGTTCCGGACATACCTGCGTTGGAGGGAGATCCCAATTCACCCGAAATCAGACTTTAGATCAAACTAATTCGACTCAAGGTGAGCAATCTTCCATCCAAAATCCTACTGGTTCTGTTCAATATCCCGGTTTGACCCAATGGCTATCGGTTCAAGGGCAATGGGCAACCGGGTCAAACCAACCGTGGATTCAGCACGGTCTATTCGGAGAACAAATAGCTTCGGGGCTCAGCCAAATGCAAGTGAGCCGGTTCCTTCTGTTTTTGGGACCAACCTGAATAGTGGTACAGGCTGGTCGCCTACTCTGGCTGGTTTAGGGACAAATCCCTACCAGGGTTTTCAACTCGGTTACCTGCCCTTTGCCATTCCAGCCACCGGCGGCCGCTCGAAACCTGGCGACCCACTCTATACATCGCCGGCCGATGGACCAGAGTTGCGGCTTATCAACCTATAACTCGCCGGACCAAAAAATTATAGCACCTGGGCTCAGGATTTCCGGCAAGCCTTGGTCACAAAGGACAAAGACAGCTTCCTCGATGGAAGCGTGCCATTTTCGATCGACGACCAACTACGACGACACTAGCACAAATGCAACTAGCTCATCCGCACCTAAATCGGGAATTGCTTGACTTTCGAGGTCGCAGCCAGACTCCCATTGACAAAAAACTTGAAGACGATTTGGGACAACATTCGTGAGATGTACGGTAAGCTTGACCGAGCTAAGCTATTCTCTCTCACGTAGGCGTTGTTAGAGTTGAAGCAAGGAAACCAAACAGTCACCACTTGCTTCAATCGTCTCTTGGCTCGAGGGAACGAGCTTGAGGCGGCCGAAGAACAACTCGAGGGACCCGATGAGACACTCCAACAATACCGAGCCATAAAAGAGAGAGAGAGAGAGAGAAGACGACTCGATTCCTACTAATCCTCAACGAAAAATATTCACCTTTTTGGTCGCAAATCCTCGCCATGGAGCCTGTGTTGTTGCTTGGCCAAATCTACCAACTGGCTGTCCAAGAGGAAAGCCAACGGCTGGCCGCGACCGAATATGCATGGGTGAGTGAAGGCGTGACCCTCGCTGCCTTCCCATCTAGCTTTGTTTTGGTTGAATTGACTAATGGAGGTTCTAGAGCTCGACGAGCGGCTATTGCAAGAGTGGAAAATGAAGGAAATACTAAAGGGTTCCGCACGGACGGCTTGGATCAAAAGTTTGGATCGAATAGCTATTATTCATCGATCAATACAGCCGAATTGAACGGCTCCCATTAGGCCACGTCGATGCCAGCTTACAAGATGTCCAACGGTCCACGGAGTGCCACGTCGCAAATGCTCGCACCACACTGTTGATACTTGCTGGAAACTGCATGGAAAGCCGAATGATAACGAAAAAAAGGAAAAAAAAATTCTGCTTACCAAGTTTCAGCACAAAGAACTGATGGGGCACATCAGAAAATTACTCAAGACCAGTACCGAAATATCATGAACGTTCTGAGTCAATTAAAGACTAGCGACAATAATGTGAGTTTTTTAGATACTTTTCTTTGCAAGACGAATTCAGTTTTAGTTGATGCATGGATAATTGATTCGGGTGCCAGTGACCACATAATCTGCAATGAACGATTATATTCTCATGTTCAGAATTCTTCTGTGTCAGTATGTCTTCCAAATGGGAACATCATCTATGTTACCAAGATTGGCACTATTCATCTCAGTCCGAATATTATCCTGAAAAATGTTTTATATATCCCGGATTTTGAATTCAACCTCCTATCCATTTCAAAAGTCTGTGAGGATAATTCTTGTCATGCTGTATTCAATTTCAAAAATTATATTTTTAGGATAGTTGGACTGGCAAACTGATGGGCTTGGGTAACGTTGCACAAGGTTTATATTTCTGGATTGGAGATTTTGATTTGTTGAAGAACATCATTTATTGTAATGCAACCACCGGTAATAAAACTTTCCTTTCTCATCAACGCTTGGGTCATAGTGCGCGTTTTCCTCATCCAAAATGTCCAATATGTCCCTTGGCAAAACAATCTCGGGCAACTTTTCCAATTAGTACATCTCGAGCTACAAGTGCTCTTTCTTTAATCCATATGGATATCTGGGGTCCTTACCATACTCCACATCACGACGGATTCCCTTTTTTCCTCACGATTGTCGATGATTATACTCGCGCCACTTGGGCTTTCCTTATACAATCCAAGAGTCAAACCTTTTCTTATCTGTTGAAGTTTCTTTCTTTGATTAAAAATCAATTTCGACAAGATTGTCCAGCAAATTCGTATAAATAATGGGCGCGAATTCTTCACTACCGAATGCATATTTTTTCTATCCTCTCACGGGATATTCCATGAAAGCTCTTGCACTTGTACTCCCAGACAAAATGGGATTGTTGAGCGCAAACATAGACATCTCTTAGAAGTGGCTTGAGCACTCAAATACCAAGCTTCGATTCTCGAAACTTATTAGGGAGATTGTGTGGTCACGGCAGCCTATTTGATTAATCGTATGCCACGAATTCTTGATGGGCGAACTCCTTTTGAGATGCTTTACGAAAAAAAGCCAAGGATTGATCATCTTTGAGTGTTTAGCTGTTTATGCTATGCAACAACTGTTGGCCCTCGGGATAAAATGGATCCCGGTGTCACTCAATGTATTTTCATGGGATATACTCCTCTACAAAAAGGATATCATGTTATGGAAAATTCTACATGGCATTTCTTTATAAGCAGAGATGTGGTTTTCCATGAAGATATATTCCCATTTTGTGAGATGGCATCTTTGTCAAAATCATCTAGCTTATTATTAGATCGTCGGCAATTTCTATCAGAAGAAGACTTATCTATGGCTTCTCAATATATCCTCGATGTGCCAGAATCATCTATGCCAGTCATGGGGGATTCTTTGCATCAAGAAGTTGAATCACCAGTATTACCACTTGAGGATATTTGTTCGCCTACTTTACCAGTGGCATCTCCACAACATTTTACCCATGAGGCCTCTCCACTAGTTCCTGAACAGACAATAACTGAGCAACCTCGACGTTCTGGATGCCATGTTCGCCCTCCCACATGGACAAAAGACTACATATGTCCTACATTCTTCAGGTACACAATATCCTGTATCCTCATATGTCTCATTTAGTTGATTATCACCAGAAGATATGTGTTGTATTAGTCACATTTTCGAGGCACATGAACCGTCTTCTTATAACGAAGCAGCATGTGATCCTGTTGACACCTAAATTTTGATTTTATTTAGTCATTAGTCGCATAGAAAATTAGGGACTAGCCTTAGGCTCTAGCAAAAATATTAAATCATTTTTATATAGTTTTCATGCAGAATAATTTAATTGTCAGCATACATGCACTTGCATATAATTTGTTTGGACTGGCAGCGGACATGCTTAGATGGTGGGTTCGGGACTTAATTAATCTTTCTTTAGATTGACACAATGAAACTTTAAACTTATCAAGTCCATTGGAATGTGCGTTTTCTTGGCCGTGCAGTGTGCAATTTGATTGAAAGAAAACTGGAAAGAAAATGTGCATGCGTTCAAGAATTGGTCGGAAAAAAATAAGTACACAAAGGAAGATTGTGGAGAATCATTAAAACTTGCCCATATGCCCAAAGAGCAATGAACTCAAAATGCACACTAGGTGATATATTCAGCCTTGAAACGTGACAAATCGGAGGCAATCACGGGAAGAAATTGGCTGAAAATCTGGAAAGGTGGAAAATATGTTCATCAATCACGGGTATTCCTGTTTTTTTTTTCTTCCTTCCTCCAGGAACTTCTCCAGAGATGATAATGGTCAGAGAGAAGAAGAAGAAGACGACGACGAACCAGAAGACCCAAATGCAGCTAAAACGTGCTCTTGTCAAGCTCTTGTGTGCTTGTGAGAACACTTGTACTGCACTCCTTTCTCTCTCATCTCTCTGAAATATGCCTCATATTCAGCGAACCAGTGAGCTTGTCATATACTCCTCTCTCTCTCGATCATTCATTTCGTATGTGCGTGCAGTACACCGTAGTTTGACTACAGGACTACGCGTGTCTGCATCCTACAAGCCTCATCTGTACTAATTAAAAAAAGACAGAAATTTCATCTCTAATTGCTTTGACCGGTTTCTTCTAATTCCCACTCTTCTTCATCAAATCATTTCCTCTTCTACTATCAGAAACTTCTCTCTCTAATCCAATTCATAAGCAAAAGAAACCCATTTCATATAGCAAAAATCTGGAGTAGATAGCACAAGACTTTTACTTTTCGAAGACACGGTGAAAAAATTTTCATTGGAATCCCCGTGTCTCTTTCCTCCGTATGCATGGCATTTATTGAACACATATATCTTAATAATTATTTACATAATGCAAAAAAAAAAAATGAAAACAAACTATTATTATATGGATGCATTATGTGGCATAACCAGAGAGAAATTTGGGGATGGTGTGGACAAATGGCATTTCTGCCTTTTTTTATAAAGGCAGTAAATAAAGCTAGAGAGAGAGAGAGAAATTTGATTTTATTTTTCGATTTATTTTTCCTCTTTTGGGAAAATTAAATGAAAAGCTTTTGAAGGTGAGTCCTGGCAAAACGACAAAGCGTACGTGGGGTAACGCGCTCTCTCAATCATGCAACTGATTCGAACAAAAAACCAAAAACAAAAAATCATGCAACTGACAAACGGTCACGGCCGTCTCCCTCCCATACACAAAGCTCTTTTACCGCTCCGCATGAGGTGAGAAGTTTTGGTGTATGTTATTTACAGTTTTGCATATCATGCATCACGTCATTTACATAAAAAATGGGATTAAAACTCCCGCAAAAATTATTTGTCATTTGCATTTGTATTGTCAAAATTTAGATTCAACTTTGTCTTTGAGCGAAACCTCTACGAGCCTCCACTCAAAGAGGGGCAGCTGTTGACACTTAAATTTTGATTTTATTTAATCATTAGTTGCATAGAAAATTAGTGACTAGCCTTAGGCCCTAGCAAAAATATTAAATCATTTTTATATAGTTTTCATGCAGAATAATTTAATTGTCGGCATACATGTACTTGCATATAATTTGTTTGGATTGGCTGCGGACATGCTTAGATGGTGGGTTCGGGACTTAATTAATCTTTCTTTAGATTGACACAATGAAACTTTGAACTTATCAAGTCCATTGGAGTGTGCGTTTTCTTGGCCGTGCAGTGTGCAATTTGATTGAAAGAAAATTGGAAAGAAAATGTGCATGCATCCAAGAATTGGTCGGTAAAAAAAAAGTAAATAAAGGAAGATTGTGGAGAATCATTAAAACTTGCCCACATGCCCAAAGAGCAATGAACTCAAAATGCACACTTGGTGATATGTTCAGCCTTGAATCGTGACAAATAGGAGGCAATCACGGGAAGAAATTGGCTGAAAATCTGGAAAGATAGAAAATATGTTAATCGATAAAAGATCAGGCCGATATGAGTGAACGTGGACATATTCAAGGAAAAGGGAAAATTACAAGATTGCAAAGGAAAAGAAGAAGAAGAAGCAAGAATCCATCCGATATCGTCAATCATCTTCCACTAATCCAGAACTTTTAAAGAGATGCGAGACTTTTGCTATAAAAGGCGGAGAACTTTCATTCACGAGGAAGAGGCCAATACAATTATCATACACGGCCATTAGGATCCTAGAGAGCTTCACGAGGGGACGAGGAACGGTGAGATTTCACCTCGCCAGACTTGACAAAGAAGAAGATACAAGCATTAGTCATTGGAGGAGCTCTCGTTGGTTTTTCTCTCCACAGCCCTGCTTCGTCAAGTCCACACCATCAATTCCAGAACAGCGGCAATAAGAAAGGTTTTCCGAAGTGAAGTCCACACCAGGCTGAGTATGACATTGCAGATTTGTTGGCCGTGAACACCGTCGGGCATCATCACCAAACGGAGAGACATATTTGCGACATCAATTTATTTCGTTTCGCAGGTCATAACTGACCCGAGGAGCATAGCGGGCCGGGCCACCACCACCGTTTTGCTCCAATCCAGTTTGGGGTCATTCGGTGGTCAGAGTAAAAGAGGTATTGACTGGTAGTCGTGCTCGAATTCCTCATGAACATTGAGAAATGCCCTCCCACAGAGAAGACCTCCACTACTACAAAGAATACTTGCGCACAAATTTGTCCATCTTCTCTGACAGGACACCACTTTGACGAAGGAAGGAGGGGAAAAGGACAAAAGTTCATTCTTTCCTTTAATTATTTATCATGTGCTTGAGTGCTATGGTTTGCAGGTTTCCTGGTTAATACACATGGAAGTGTCGAGAATAGCCAAGTGGAAAGTTTGATTGCAGGAAACCCCTTACAATACCAACCAGATTCGGTCAAAGGGTTAGCAAAAGATAATTTTCTGGGATCATTCGGTGGATTCTCCTTGAGCACTTGCATTAATTTCTGACGCTATTGCGCCCCACCATCGCTGCGATTAGTCGAAGCCGCCGAAGTTCCTGCTGCAAAGTTTCGCCGATCCGTAATCCGCGAGCAAATCGAGTCAATTTCGATTCGATTCGAATTTGGAAAGCTATCCGCAAGATTAGGTAACAATTTCGATCATTAGAATATTTGAAAATTCTGTTACCTAAATTGATTGAGTTGAATTGCTTGGATGCATATTTTTAGGCACAATTTTCTAAAATAAAAAACCCTAAATCTAAATTAGGAAAGTTGCTTTCCTAATAGGCAACGTCTTGTTAAGTCAGACATGTCCTACCCGTCGCCATTCGGGTACGATCCCACCGACTTAGTAAAGACGGGAAGTTAACCAATTCGATCTATTGCCATTTAGATCCGATTCGCTATCTTCAAAATCCGATTTTAGATTTAGGGATATCTTTTTTTGAAAAAATTGAAGAAGCCTTGTTCGTGATTTGCTTTGATTGCTATATTTGATTGACCGGAGATTATGATTATCTTGATTGATATTTTATCTTGATTTAAATTCCATGATAAAATTCCTAAACGATTTAGTAAAGATACGGTTTTCTAGAAACCGCATCTAATTAAATTTTTAGGAAGATTCGGTTTCTTAGAAAACCTTATCTCATTGGAAAATTTGGGATAAAAATCTAGATAATAAAATCTTTCATGATCACCTCCAAGTGGGTGAAAATTCTGAGGAAAAATACAAAAAAATTCTGCTCATTTCTTGTATCATGTTTTGCAAATCTCACGTGTCATATTTCGCATATCACATTGCATATCTTTGCATATTTTTCGAGTATCATTCATCTCACATTCCATTTTTTTAAAAGAATATATCATATTGCATTTCATTGCATTATCTTGTAATTCTTGCATGACAAGTTTTCGAGTTTCACCTATCATTAAGCCCAGTTTTCTCGAAAATTAGCTTATCTATGAATTGCCGTGTCAATTTTTGCATACTTCATATTTTTGCCATGCCGTACATTGCATATCATATTTGGCTATGTCATAATTGCTTGCTTTTATGCCGTGTTATAATGTGAATATGCTATATTGCATGAGTTCATGTTTACTCATCTTAGGATAATTGATTAAGCTTGCATGATTAGTTTAGTCCAATGCATATTTGTTTGCATGATTATCCATGATTGTCTTGTATTGCATTATGCTTTGCTTGGTGTCATGACATTTTTGCATGTTTTAATTGATTAGTTAAATTTGCATATAGGATAAGATGACTCTAATTCCGCATGTCTTGCATTGCATCTTTTGGTTATTGATTCATGTCATTGCATTTTTGTCCGTTCATGCATCATCATCATTCATGCATATGCATCTAAAAAAGTGAGAACATAAACAAATCACCTCATTTGAGTTTAAAGTAAATTCAATCAAGCTTGAGTTGCCAGGTTAGGATTTACATGGAATTAAGGTACCGAAAGGGTATTATTAGCTTTAATTAGTTAATGTAACCAAGTCCCCGAGTCCTTAATCTCTGGTTCGTAGGAATAAAATAGTTCTCCCGCTATTTTATTTAGGTTCCTAACCAACCTACCAAAAATGGTTAGTGGCGACTCCGAATTCTAAATCATTCTAATTAACCAAAGTCGCGATTTGGCAGGGCTTGGGAGAGTCCGTATTAGGTCAGTTTTTAATTAGCCTGATAATCCATTAACCTAAAATAGATTTTTTAGGTCACGACAACTTGGCGACTCCACTGGGGACTTGCTTTAATTTTTCGAAAAAAATTAAGCCTTAATTGGATTACTTGAATTTTTCGAGAAAATTAAAAGCTTTAGCGGACTTAGGCCTAAAGGAAATTCCATGGATGTTTCGCTTTTGGCGATCTTGATTGAATCTCATTTTTAACGTGTTATATGTTCTTGCAAGTTGGAGTGATAAGGGGTGGAGTTGATTGTTGACCCTTTGTTTTGCAGGGAGAAGTAGGAATGAATGTTCTGGTTATTTTGAAGTGTTGAGTGCCATAAACTGTTTCGCATGCCTTTATCTTTTTAGCACGACACTTAGCACACACAACCCGCCACTGAACCCGAGTGGCTAGGCTTAGGATGGTGTTTGATTAGGGGCACACCGGCCATCCCCATTTGGCCCAAGTCTTCCTTTTCAAGTCCCGAACTTTTCAAATTGGTGTTAAGAGCTACCACCCCCATCATTAGCCATGTGATGCGGGTCGTTACTTGGCTGAGCCGAATGTCTACGGGGATCCCCGACTCAACCACAAGCTAAGATGGTTTAATCCGGACATCCTTGGGGTTCCACTTTTGTCAAGCCATGTTAGATGAAAATCGAACCTCATGAGCATTTCATGTGCATGTCTATGTGGTTGGCATGTTGATGTTATTGTTTCTAGATTACCCTTTCTTCCTTGTACGAATTTTTCGAACTTCTTTGAGTTATTTCTGAACTTTGACCTTTGAATGAAAAATTCTCAGAACATATTAATCCATCACGTGTAAAATTTTGAGGATAATCCCATGCGTTTTCCATTTATTGGTGAATTTTCATTGAGGACGAAGCAGGCTGGAATTTTGGCAGTTTTTTGACATCAATCTAATTTCGCTGATTATCACTAATAAATGAGATCTTTTACAAACATTAAAACTATGAAAGTGGTAGAATGAGATGTGAACTAGTGAACTGCAAATTTCTGGGCATCAATTCCCATTTTTGATGGTCCATTTATCCTTAAAATGAAAACCGGACAAATCAGTTTTTTGAACGAATTTTTCTGGAAAAAATATTAAAATGTATTGATGCGTGCAAAAATAGCCCGAGATCAAAGCATGAAAGTCGTTCATCTATGTCTTGACCATGTGTTCGTAATTTTTTGCATTGTTTCAATCACTCTGCAAATTAATGTGATTTTTTTTTTGTAAAAGTCGACGAAACTGGAAAATGTACTGGGTCAATCCTTTGGTTGTGTCTTTAGTTCCTTTTGAGTCTAGAGGACGTCACGGGCCGGCTCACTATTCTCAATGGTTGTACTCATCTCGATCCTTGTCTTTTGAAGATAATTTACCAAAGTTCCCCACAAGAGCCTTACCTACTCAAACCAGGACAAGAGGATGGCTGACAAAGCCGAGGTTGTAACCATCATAAAAGAAAAGCTTGAAGAGCTTCAAGACAGGATGCAAGCCTTCACTACTATCATGGATGGAATGATTGATATCATGAAACATGCTGTTCGGCTTCACGAGTACCAGCTTGAACGTGACATAGTCGAAGACTTTGGTAGACAGGTCCAACTTCCCAATGACAAACCCCCAGTGCTGAAGGGAAGAGAATTTACTCTAATTTTCGTGGCGATGCCTGTCATATGGCCAATACTCCTAAAGAAGGGGCTGATCCAGCTAGAACAAGCCTTTCCATGGCTCGAGAATACCCGTAATTTCGAATTAGGCAAGTTCTGTGATTTTCATCGCGGTCGAGAGAGTCATTCCCTCGAAGAATGCATCACTATGAGATTCCAGGTCTAGGATATGATCGATGCTGCCGATATCATGTTTCGTGCATGGAAATATTACGGTGGAGACCGGGGTATGCTGGTGGTCCCGAGCATGCGATTGGAGTATCCTCACATGTTCAGAAACGAAGTACTTCCGCAGCGCCGTCCTGTCCCTCGTGGCGTTATTTGGAACACATGGGATGATTAGCCAGATCAGAAGACAAGAGAGTTTATCACTGAAGAAGAGAGCATAGACCCACATCAGTAACTCATTTAATTTTATCCCATGCGTGGGATATTTCCCGTTTTCTTGTAGGCGTCTAGGTTGCATTTTTTATTGCTTTCTAGGATTTCTCATTACGACTCATGTCACACTTTAGGATTTCCTTTTTCAACAAAATGTAATTCGATTGATTCATTATCAATGAAATTACAAGTTTTTATTATTATCATATTTTGGAATCTTGTTGAAGTACCCCAAAACAACCTGATGACGATAACTAACAATTGAAAAATTTGTCATCTATGGTAAGCACTGAGGGTTGGGCTTCTTAAGAATTCTTGTCCCGAGGTTTTTGAAAATAAAAAGCTTTTCAAGGAAAATGTTTTGAAAAAAAAGAAAAAAAAATTGCATGCGATTTAACCTGTTTGTCTTACTGACTCATCTACCATATGTCTTGGCATTAATCCGGGGGCAGGGAATAGATTCAAAACTCGAACAGTGCGCCAGTCCGACCGATCCTTAGACAATCCTGCGCAATCCCTACATATGTTTCGAGCCTCGTAGCTCACGATCAAGCCAGAAGTCCTTGGCCGACCCTAGTGCATCGACCAGTTAAGACAGATCCAGGCTTCGCCAATGATCATTTTCCATGCCAGGCGATTGAGCTATTGGTCAACCTGAGTCTAATTGGCATTAGGCCTGATCAAGTCGAAAAGCGAGAAATGAACGGATGTAATCATCCTCGACTGGAGGTGATCTCAAGAATGGGCCAAGAAGAGATTGCCCTGTGACGTTGCCGTATCAACCACTATGATACTTCAATCTTAACTAACAGCGGACTGTCTAGAGAATTCAAGACTGAGGAAAGTATTGCAGGAGATCATGTCAGTCTTATCAGTCAGGTTATTCAGGGGCAACATCTTGACCGCCAATCCAACACGGTCCCATCGGATGATGCCCGATAGACGAACCAAGAGGTAAGTTTTCTTTTTTCGAACTTGACTGACTCAAATGACATTTCCTCCGCTTTGCCTTGCAGGTAATAAAACTAGGGGGCATGTCAACTGTCGATGACATTAGCAAATCAACTAACTCAATTGAGTTATAGCAAAACCTTGATGGGAGTTCACTGGCGATATGGCCATAACCATGTTCATTCGCGACTTACCGTCTTTACCGTGCCCCTAGCGACGCTCTTACTCATGACTGCCAATCATGCCATTCTTGGTGATTATGGATTATTGACCGTTAACCATCCGTACATGGCCGGAAACTAAGAGGCTGGCCCGGTTGATCTTCGGACAGTCCATGTATGAGTAGTGATCCTTGTAATTCATAATCGAGCTAGAGACCCTAGTCGATCCCATACCGGCCCATACATCAAGCTATCAGTCAGTCAAAACAAATCTATGCTTTGCCCTCCATCGATCCTTTGACCGTGCGGCATCAGCTGAAGGAAGACGGGGCAAATCCAAGACCGTCCGATTTCAAAAGGGAATATCTCTACTTAAGTTTGATCGGTCTTGAAAATGACATTTTGTTTTCCTTCTTGCAGGTGCTAAGATAGGAAACATGACCCTAATTTGCTATCGTCGAAGCAAATGAACGATCGAGATATCATGGGTATTCGCCTGCTTTTTAGGACTCCATTCACGCACCCTTTTCTCGTGCAGGATCAAGCACAAGAATGATATGCCTATCAAAGCTGGAAATCAAACTTCCAACTCGGGGCATACCTAGAGGCAATCTCTGATTACGCTACCCGATATAGCCTATTCTGACAGAAAGCGACACAAATCCAAGACGGCCCGACCTCAAGAGAGAGTATATCTTGCATGGCCTGATCATTTTTTGAAACAATGACCCTCTATTTTTCCTCCTTGCAGGGTCAAGTGGTGAAATGCATAATTTGCCAAAGCTCGGGATCAAATTCTCAACATTGGTGATATCTGGGGGCAATCCCAGATTTTTGCAAAGCTACAATCATTTGGCATGATCCATTCTGGCGAAAAAATGAGGCAAACCGACAGCGGATCCCAACTTTGAAAAAGGGAGTATGTTTCTCTATCTCATGTTATATTCAAGGTGATACTTCCCTTTTTGCAGGGGCTTGCGACCGACCATGACGGTTATCACCATTGAACAAGGGCAACTAGAGTAGTGGTGGCCATGGTTCGGAACCGGCCGATTTCGGTTCGTGAACCGGCGGTTCCGATTCATGGCCAAGGATGAACCGAAATCGGAACCTTAAGGGGCGGTTCCGATTTTAAAACGATGGTTTCGGGCCGGTTCAAGGCTCGGTTCCGGTTCAAAACATAAATGGAATCGGCCGAAGACAAAGGAAGAGGAGGGAGAGGGACAGGGGAAAGGGCTCAGGTCGGGGGGTCTCGGGCTGGCAGGGGAAGAGGTGATCGGCGGTGGCGGGCGGAGGAGCAGGCGGCGCGGGCGACGGGGGCTGGTGGATGGGTGGCGACTGGTTGGTAGTGGTGGTAGAGCTCGGCGAAGAGGGAGGAGAGGAGGGGGAGAGAGGAGAATGGGGGGGCGACGGGGGGCTGAGGCGACTGGTCGGGCGTGACGGGGCGACGACGAGCGGAGGAGGGGTCGGCGTTCCTCTCGATCGCTTCCTCTACTCCCTCCAACCCCCCTGCTTTCCCTCTGTTTTTCTTTTCTTTTTTTGCTTTTCTGCTCCTCACCTGCTCCCGTCCCTTCTCTGCTGCTACTTGCTTCCATGCCCTCCTCTGTTAGGCTTTCTCTACTGCTACCTACTCCCATGTCCCATCCCTTCCTCTGTCAGAGAGCCAAACTGGGCGGTTCGAAACCGGCTCGGAACCGCCTATTCTGGGCCTGTTCAAGGAAACGAGGGGCCCGAATCGGCCCCTATGGCATGGGCCGATTTCGAATGGGCCGGTTATGGGTTTGACCCGGGTCGGTTCCAAGCCCAAACTAGCCCGTGGCCACCACTAACCTAGAGTGTCTCAAGTCCTCACTTGACTCGGTCATGCGTGTTTCCTTTCCTCTAGGGCAAATATAGGAATGAGTTTCCTTTCCTCTAGGGCAAATATAGGAATGAGCTAGTCTTTAGTTTGAGGAGTAGACCCCCTGACTTGATCCTCTCACATGTTCTGGGGCAACTCAATTTCTCCCATTCCTAAAAATTCTTTTTCATACTTGCACGGTCTGATCCTTAAGTAGAAGCATAAGATTTTCATGAAATATGATTGTTACTTGAAAATGCTCACACATTGCTTGATTTATTCATGACTATTCTTCATGTTTAATTTGCCAACTCTAAATAGGAAGCATGAATTGCATATGATGCATCGAATGTATAAAATGTGGCATGACAAGATGATGAAAGGCAAGCCATTTCCATACGCGTCATGTATTTTTAATCCCTAATGAGTTGAGCGGTAGCTAGATTTCGCATTCTCAAGGTAAAGGGTTTTCTCGCAAAAGGTACGATAGCTGAAGTGACGGAGGCATTCATTTCTCCATCCCAAACAGTACAGGTGCCCATTGATTAACCCCTTGAGCGGCGGTTTCATTTTTTTACCCCTGTCAAGAACCACCCTACATCGGGGTCCAGACGAGGTAATTCCGGCAAAACATGAGGTAAATGGTTAGAAATTCTCTTGCTCGGACTAACATCAATATTCGAGTTTTGCTTTGCATTACACTCGAACTTTAATTCAAGTGTCTTAGGATGACGAAGAGCATTCATTTCTCTATCCTATACGCTTTATCCTTTGCATAGCCCACTTGAGCCAACAAATTCATTTCTTAAACCCTTGTTGGTGATGATTGCTCATTCCAAGGCGAAGATGGCATTTTCCCCAAGAAGCAGAACTGAAGAAGGCTGGGTCAACAGAGAATTCCCGAGTGAACTCATCTTGTATGCTAGATTTTTCATGTAATGTCTGGCATAATTTTTGTTTGTAAATGCTCGTGTTGTTGTAATTTCTTGAAGAAAAAGAGAATTCAAAATCATGGGATTAAAAAAAAAATCAAGTTCGGCCTAAAAAAAAAAAAGAAAAGGGCCAGCTCCCAAAAAAAAAAAGAGAAAAAGAGAAAAAAATTTGAGGGTCGAGGAAAAAAAGAGAAAGAAAGAAAGAAAAACGGGAGTTAGAAGTAAGAAAAGCAAAGGCTGATCCCACGGAAATCTCGGGTGAAAAAAGCAAAGTGTCTATCAAAAGCAAGGTCAATGCCCATTCAATCCTTGTTCCTTTGTAAAGTACTTCAGAATTTTGAGTGTACATTTTTGTATGTTATTTTTCTTGTAAATTACAAAGTCATTGAGTTGTAGAGAAAAATCCCCAGAGGATCCAAATTGCAAAATGTAATCCTCGATTGAATTCATGCCGTCCTTAATCAATGACGGAATCAGTGGAATCAAATCCAGAAGATCAAGATCGGTGACAAGTCAGCGATGATCACTAACATCAAACCCTTCTCATATACATTTTCTGAGCTAAAACGAGCATTTTCGTTTCTCAGTCCTTTCTCCTAACCTACGTTACAACCCTTCAAAGTCTTTTCGGATTAGGGCATTTGAGTTAACGTAGAGTTAAATGATTTTAAGCATCGCTCGAAGAAGTTCGAGCAAGATTATTTCTCTCATTTTTGCAGGGTTCTTGACTTGTAAACCCAGAATAGATAATAAAAACTTCTTTCAATAGCCTTGACTCAACAGAGAGTCTCCTTTGATGAACTTTTGACCCAGCCTACATTACGGTCCTAATCAAGACCTCCAGATCGGCTCAATCATACCAATTACGAGATTACTCAGACCCTTATTGAATGCGATGATGGTAAGATTGAGTGATTTCTCTTGAATCCTGCAGTCAGGATAAATAGCTTTCCTCGAAAGTGAGAGAAAGCCCGTTTGGACTGAAGTCCCCCATTCAGGTTACATTTGAGGTGTTCATAATGTGATAACCTCCCAGAATAAATTGGTAATGCAAACTCGAATAGTTATGCATGAACCGCATTATGAGTGATTATAGCATGCGAGCAAAATGCACATTTTGTTTTTAATCATGCTTGACAGGAACCAAAGTGAATTGTTAATGCAAGCTTCGCATATAGTTTTGCATAAACTCATTGATGGATATGTCTTCGCCATGTTACCTCTGACATTGTCTGATAGGTAGTGCATTCCTGATGATTCGAATTACCTTCCGAGGTCTCGAAATTCATCCAAGAATTGTTGAATGAACGTGCCTTGCTAGCGTACACCCATCAGGCAATCTTCCAAATCCTCAGGTAAGTATATCTTCACCTGAGTCTTTCAAGAAAAATGAATATCTATGATTGTATAGGTGTTCGATCCTACTATACCCTACGGTACACTTGAGGAAGGTCGAGTACTAAGTAGGTAATTCATTACACTGTGGCGCGCCCAAGAAAGGTTGGGTACTAAACATGTATTTTTGTTGATCCTGCGGTGTATTAGGAAAAGATTGGATACTAAGCAGGTAGTGCGTTCGAGTTAAGACTCGGATACTAAACGAACAACTTATTGACTCATGGTTGATAATCCACGGAGGTATGGTACAGTCAACTTGTCCCATTCCTTAACCATTCATTGTTTGGAAAATCTAGGTAAGTTTTCTGAACCCTTTTCCAAATTGACAGCTTTATTGATTTAAGTTGTCATTTTTTACCTTTCGTGTTCACATTGATGAGATTCAGGTGACGCGTTCCTTTTGTATTTATCGATTCAATTCGGTAGTACATCCCTTATAATCATGCTACTCAGCCTTTTTGGTACTGATTCATAATGATTTTGACCAAATCGCAATAACACACTTTTGCGATCATGGTTTCATCTTGCCAAATCGTAATAATACACTTTTACGATTTTGGTCCACAAAATCACAATAACACACTTTTGTGGTTTTGGCTTTACTAGGTTACAATAATACACTTTTGTGATCTTATCTCAATCAGTTCGCAATAACACACTTTTGCGATCTTAGCAAACTCACAGTGACCCGCTAAAATGATGGTGGTCCTGAGAGACGTTTACTGACTCACGGTGACCCACTAAAACGATGGTGGTCTCGAGAGACATTTTACCGACTCACGATGAATCACTAAAACGATGGCGTTCTCGAGAGACATTCTCCAGCTCAAGGTGACCTGCTAAAACAATGGTGGTCCCAAGAGGCATTTTTATCGACTCATGGTGGCCCATTAAAACGATGGTGATCCCAAGAGACAAATGGTGCAGCTTGAACTGTAATTCAAGCGCATTTCTTCAACTCATATCATTCCTTTGCTATTCGGGGAATCCAGGTAGGTTTTCTGAACCCTCTTCCAAATTGACAGCTTTACTGATTTAAGTTGTCCTTTTTACCTTTCGTGTTCACATTGATGAGATTCAGGCAGCACATTTCTTTCATATTAACCCTGATTCAGTTCGTATAATACATCTCTTATACTTAATCTTCATCCAGTTCATGATCGACCTGCTCTTGTGATCTGGATGTTTATCCTACTCATGATTGATCTGTTCTCATGAGATATTTATCGAACCAGGATTGACCTGCTCTCGTGGTTTCGATAAATTTTATCAAAGTCATGATCGACCTACTCTTGTGACTTTGATACCCTTTCAAGTTCATGATCGACCTGCTCTCGTGTTCTTGATATTTATTTTCCCCAGTTCATGATCGACATGCTCTTGTGATCTGGATATCTACCCAACTCATGATTGACCTCATGAGGTATTTATCGACCCATGACCGACCTGCTCTATAAATTTTATTGAAGTCATGATCGACCTGCTCTTGTGACTTTGATACCCATTCAAGTTCATGATCGACCAGCTCTCGTGTTTTTGATATTTATTTTCCAGTTCATGATCGACCTGCTCTTGTGATCTCGAAAAAACACTTTCAATAGATCTTGCGTTGTCTTGCATCAGAAGGGAACTTCTAGTAATAGATAAGGCACCCAACACCTTGAGGTCCTTGCTTCCACAAAAAGAAGCTTGGAAATCAAGGAAATTGTCAGCATTATGAAGCATCTGGAAAGGCCGGAAACTTCGTATGCGATCCATACACAAAGCTCTTTTACCGCTCCGCATGAAGTAAGAAGCTTTGGTGTATGTTTATTTACAGTTTTGCATATCATGCATCACGTCATTTACATAAAAAATGGGATTAAAACTCCCGCAAAAATTATTTGTCATTTGCATTTGCATTGTCAAAATTTAGGTTCAACTTTGTCTTTGAACGAAACCTCTACGAGCCTCCACTCAAAGAGGGGCAGCTGTTGACACCTAAATTTTGATTTTATTTAGTCATTAGTCGCATAGAAAATTAGGGACTAGCCTTAGGCCCTAGCAAAAATATTAAATCATTTTTATATAGTTTTCATGTAGAATAATTTAATTGTCGGCATACATGTACTTGCATATAATTTGTTTGGACTGGCTGCGGACATGCTTAGATGGTGGGTTCGGGACTTAATTAATCTTTCTTTAGATTGACACAATGAAACTTTGAACTTATCAAGTCCATTGGAGTGTGCGTTTTCTTGGCCGTGCAGTGTGCAATTTGATTGAAAGAAAACTGGAACGAAAATGTGCATGCGTCCAAGAATTGGTCGGTAAAAAAAAAGTAAATAAAGGAAGATTGTGGAGAATCATTAAAACTTGCCCACATGCCCAAAGAGCAATGAACTCAAAATGCACACTTGGTGATATGTTCAGCCTTGAATCGTGACAAATAGGAGGCAATCACGGGAAGAAATTGGCTGAAAATCTGGAAAGATGGAAAATATGTTAATCGATAAAAGATCAGGCCGATATGAGTGAACGTGGACATATTCAAGGAAAAGGGAAAATTACAAGATTGCAAAGGAAAAAAAGAAGAAGAAGCAAGAATCCATCTGATATCGTCAATCATCTTTCACTAATCCAGAACTTTTAAAGAGATGCGAGACTTTTGCTATAAAAGGCGGAGAACTTTCATTCACGAGGAAGAGGCCAATACAATTATCATACACGGCCATTAGGATCCTAGAGAGCTTCACGAGGGGACGAGGAACGGTGAGATTTCACCTCGCCAGACTTGACAAAGAAGAAGATACAAGCATTAGTCATTGGAGGAGCTCTCGTTGGTTTTTCTCTCCACAGCCCTGCTTCGTCAAGTCCACACCATCAATTCCAGAACAGCGGCAATAAGAAAGGTTTTCCGAAGTGAAGGCCACACCAGGCTGAGTATGACATTGCAGATTTGTTGGCCGTGAACACCGTCGGGCATCATCACCAAACGGAGAGACATATTTGCGACATCAATTTATTTCGTTTCGCAGGTCATAACTGACCCGAGGAGCATAGCGGGCCGGGCCACCACCACCGTTTTGCTCCAATCCAGTTTGGGGTCATTCGGTGGTCAGAGTAAAAGAGGTATTGACTGGTAGTCGTGCTCGAATTCCTCATGAACATTGAGAAATGCCCTCCCACAGAGAAGACCTCCACTACTACAAAGAATACTTGCGCACAAATTTGTCCATCTTCTCTGACAGGACACCACTTTGACGAAGGAAGGAGGGGAAAAGGACAAAAGTTCATTCTTTCCTTTAATTATTTATCATGTGCTTGAGTGCTATGGTTTGCAGGTTTCCTGGTTAATACACATGGAAGTGTCGAGAATAGCCAAGTGGAAAGTTTGATTGCAGGAAACCCCTTACAATACCAACCAGATTCGGTCAAAGGGTTAGCAAAAGATAATTTTCTGGGATCATTCGGTGGATTCTCCTTGAGCACTTGCATTAATTTCTGACGCTATTGCGCCCCACCATCGCTGCGATTAGTCGAAGCCGCCGAAGTTCCTGCTGCAAAGTTTCGCCGATCCGTAATCCGCGAGCAAATCGAGTCAATTTCGATTCGATTCGAATTTGGAAAGCTATCCGCAAGATTAGGTAACAATTTCGATCATTAGAATATTTGAAAATTCTGTTACTTAAATTGATTGAGTTGAATTGCTTGGATGCATATTTTTAGGCACAATTTTCTAAAATAAAAAACCCTAAATCTAAATTAGGAAAGTTGCTTTCCTAATAAGCAACGTCTTGTTAAGTCAGACATGTCTAACCCGTCGCCATTCGGGTACGATCCTTCCGACTTAGTAAAGACGGTAAGTTAGCCAATTCGATCTATTGCCATTTAGATCCGATTCGCTATCTTCAAAAGCCGATTTTAGATTTAGGGATATCTTTTTTCGAAAAAATTGAAGAAGCCTTGTTCGTGATTTGCTTTGATTGCTATGTTTGATTGACTAGAGATTATGATTATCTTGATTTAAATTCCATGATAAAATTCCTAAAAGATTTAGTAAAGATACAGTTTTCTAGAAAACCTTATCTCATCGGAAAAATTGGGATAAAAATCTAGATAATAAAATCTTTCATGATCACCTTCAAGTGGGCGAAAATTCTGAGGAAAAATACAAAAAAATTCTGCTCATTTCTTGCATCATGTTTTGCATATCTCACGTGTCATATTTCGCATATCACATTGCATATCTTTGCATATTTTTCGAGTATCATTTATCTCACATTCCATTTTTTAAAAGAATATATCATATTGCATTTCATCGCATGATCTTTTAATTCTTGCATGACAAGTTTTCGAGTTTCACCTATCATTAAGCCCAGTTTTTTCGAAAATTAGCTTATCTATGAATTGCCGTGTCAATTTTTGCATACTTCATATTTTTGCCATGCCGTACATTGCACATGATATTTGGCTATGTCATAATTGCTTGCTTTTATGCCATGTTATAATGTGAATATGCTATATTGCATGAGTTCATGTTTACTCATCTTAGGATAATTGATTAAGCTTGCATGATTAGTTTAGTCCAATGCATATTTGTTTGCATGATTATCCATGATTGTCTTGTCTTGCATTATGCTTTGCTTGGTGTCAAGACATTTTTGCATGTTTTAATTGATTAGTTAAATTTGCATATAGGATAAGATGACTCTAATTCTGCATGTCTTGCATTGCATCTTTTGGTTATTGATTCATGTCATTGCATTTTTGTCCGTTCATGCATCATCATCATTCATGCATATGCATCTAAAAAAGTGAGAACATAAACAAATCATCTCATTTGAGCTTAAAGTAAATTCAATCAAGCTTGAGTTGCCAGTTTAGGATTTCCATGGAATTAAGGTACCGAAAGGGTATTAGCTTTAATTAGTTAATGTAACCAAGTCCCTGAGTCCTTAATCTCTGGTTCGTAGGAATAAAATAGTTCTCCCGCTATTTTATTTAGGTTCCTAACCAACCTACCCAAAATGGTTAGTGGCAACTCCGAATTCTAAATCATTCTAATTAACCAAAGTCGCGATTTGGTAGGGCTTGGGAGAGTCCGTATTAGGTTAGTCTTTAATTAGCCTGATAATCCATTAACCTAAAACCGATTTTTTAGGTCGCGACAGATCCTCGATGGCAAAATGCAATGGTGGCTGAACTCAATGCCCTCATGGAGAATTACACGTGGGATATTGTTCCATTACCCCCAAAGCGAAAGTCGATTGGCTGCAAATGGGTACACAAGATTAAATTCAAGGCAGATGGCTCTGTTGAACGATACAAAGCTCGTTTGGTTGCGAAGGAATTCGCACAACGAGAAGGTTTTGATTATCATGAGACTTTTTCCCCAGTCGCCAAAGAGGTAACCGTTCGCTCTTTTTTATCCATTGTCGCCGTTTGCAATTGGCCACTGCATCAGATGAATGTTCACAATTCCTTCCTGCATGGGGATCTGAATGAAGAAATCTATATGGAGCTTCCTCAGGGTTTACGAAAATAGGGGGAGTCTCGAGTATGTCGTCTCCGTAAGTCCCTGTATGGGCTTAAATAGGCTTCTAGGCAATGGTATGCCAAGTTCACTGCTGCCCTAACAAGTGCAGGTTTTTAGCACTCCAAATATGATTACGCCCTCTTCACAAGGAATGAAGGTACTTCATCAATTTATTTACTAATATATGTTGATAATCTTCCCAATTTCTACATTCTGCTTTCCACATCAAGGACTTGGGACCTATAGCTCGATCCAAGAGAGAATCTACCTTAGTCAACAGAAATTCATCTTGGAGATTGTTTCAAAAGTAGGATTGTCAGGATGTAAACCAGCTGTTATACCGATTGAACAAAATACAAAATTGATGATGCATGAATATGATTTGGGTTCATCTATTGGAGATCGATTGCTTAAAGATCCATTGGGATATCAGCGATTTGTTGGAAAATTAATATATCTCACCATGACAAGACTTGACATATGCTATGCAGTGTAGATACTTAGTCAATTCAGGCATAAGCCGAAACAGTCCCATATGAATGTAGCATTGAAGGTTGTGAAATATTTGAAGGGATGCCCCAGGACTTGGTATATTTTTGTCTCATGACTGCAATACGAAGATGAAAGCGTACTGCGATACAGATTATGCTATTTGCCCGATGACCAGAAGATCCATCACTGGTTTTTGCATCAAATTGGGAAGATTATTAATCTCATGGAAGACTAAGAAACAGTCAACCGTTTCACTATCGTCAGCCGAATTAGAGTATCGTGCCATGGCAAAAACTGTCTGCGAAATAGTCTAGATACGGGGTCTACTATCAGATCTTGGGGTAGAAATCGATGGACTAAGCGAATTGTTTTGTGACAATGATTTAACACTCAAACTAGCGGCAAACCCAGTTTTTCATGAAAGAATGAAGCATATTGAAGTTGATTGTCATTTCACTCGAGACAAGATTCAAGAAAGGATCCTTGTAACAAGAGGAATCGAAACTGTAGAACAACCTACAGACATCTTCACCAAACCACTATGTCAAAGGCAACATACATACCTACTAAGCAAGCTAGGAGTCCTTGACATCTATAGACCGCCAGCTTGAGGGGGAGTGTTGAGATATGGTTTGATTGATGATTATGATATCAATTCTGATTACGGACTGATTGATTCAGTCAATCTGTGATTGATTTGGTAAATTGGGAAAATGTAATCTTGTATATTTTTTCCTTGTATTTGTCTTTCTTGTTAGCATTATAAATAGACCAATGTACTTGTATACAAAGCAGAACAATACAATAGATTCTCTCCATTTTCTTTGTCTTCTGTCAGTAAAGATAAGATAAATTTGTTGATTTGTTCGGGGGCTCTTCTATAGATGCTTAATGGTGTTTATAATGGTTGAGTAGGTAACTACCCTTCGACGATTGTAGCTTTTGGCACGTTGATAGCTTCCAGGTTCATCTTTTCCCATGAACTCATTTGACCAAGTCTTTAGGTAATTGCTTAGTCTTGCGTGCGGCTCTATATAACTGCCGACTACCTTTGAGAATAGCGAACAAGCTAAAGGACATGTGATCGTCAGATATGCACTTAAACTCGAGACACTTTTAAGGCTCCCTATAAACCCCTCTTGGTTGTTTGTACCTAATCCATCACGATTTTTGGGATATTTCTCGAAATTTACATGTGGGGAGCTTTGTCGAGGAAGTAAGTCTGAGGAGCACCGGATGAAATGCCTATATGCTTGTGGACAACACTAAAGCGTACAATGCTAATCCATACAACCACTCGATCTAAAAGCATCATTTGACTTGATGCCATGACATAGAGTTGCGGATGGAGACGTGTCAATTATCATCCTCGGCCAACCTCGTACAGTACCCCCTTATAATGCATGTACATAGCGGGGGACCATTTGAACATACTTTGCCCCTACTCCTTTCCATAATTTATTACCAAATCTTGCGTGTGAAATTTGATCTTCAAGAACATCAAGATGCACCCGTAAAAGGACAATGTTGCGCCACAAAGTTGCGCTCAGAGACTCAGAAAAACAATACGATGATGAACCCTAGAGAATTGTACCAACACAGCTGCTACTTTGCAAACAAAGAAAAGGCTATTGATCTATTGATGCTGATAGCCACGTAGTGAACACTGATTCAAACAATCCATGGAGAAAACCCTAATATCCTTACGGAAATAAGCATCGAATATGACCCATTTATATTAATTTTTTATTTGTATTTTATGATATAAATTTGTATATCAAATTTATAGATCGAATTTAATATAGTTAGATTCGCACTCCCATGCGTTGATGTAGTTTTAGGGAAACGGCTAATATGGAACATGTCTTTTTTGTTTTTTTTTTTTTTAATAAAAGAGGATCACACTTGGTTTGCATTCTAGTACTAAATTTAGAAATTCGAAATAACTCGGTTAGATTTACTTTTTTTGCTATTATCAATGGAATAGATAGTAACGAATGTAAAAACTTAAATTACGATTGAGTCACGGCTTGTGTGACTCACGTACAAGGGTGTGGAATAAATATCCAAATCAAACGGGTGAAGTTAAAGAAGCATTGATAATATCTAGTTGGATCATAATTTGATGGCCTGGACAGTTTAATGAAGATGGTTATAACTAGATGCGTCAACGAGTTCAAACTTTGGCCTCTCTCTTGGATCTCTTAAACGTAAAGGTGTTGGACTTCTCCTACTCTTCCCTCAATAGTGGTATTAGAGTCGATGATTTTTTTTATGGAATCCCTAATATTCGTGTTATCTTCACTCGACAAGTGTTGATGATATGTATCACGTTTGAACCTAAAAAGAAAACTTTCCTAATTCAAGTAGGTATCCTAGTTGGAGAAAGTTTCCTAGTTTCCTGTTTTAAATCCAAACCTTACCTATATATAAGAAGTAGATAGTCTTTGTGAAGATGATTCTACATGTTACATCCCTAGTGTTTGAAGCCATGAAAATCTTATATTAAGATTTTGTAAATTCCTTCGTCAGATTGAGAAATTATTTCCCGAGAAATTGTGGGGGCCAAACACACTAATTAGATGTAATTAGGGCTGAAAAATACGAAATGTGTTTGAATGATTCGAGTGCGGTTGTAATCTTAGTTATATCGCTTGATCTAAGTGGAATTCTTTACTGTTTTCCCCGTGGACATAGGTCACACCAACCGAACCATGTAAATCTGATGTTCAATTTAATTTTTTCTTGTTCTGATTATTTTACGGTTCAATCACTAGGTTTGCGCAACAATTGATATCAAAACAATGATTGGCTGAGTTGAAGCAAATCAATGGTGACATAAGGAAAAAAGTGAGAATAATTTAATGGGAAAGATTTTAGTTTTTGAAAAATGCAGATTGAGGATTACAGAAGAAATTCGAGTTGATGAAGCAAACTGAATGTGAAATGCTAGATAGAAAAGCATTAGGAGTTACTGCTAACATTGGTTCGTAACTTCGCTTTTAATATCGTGAAAGAGAAGACCACTACGAGTTTGATAAATGCTCTGTCGGATATGTACGAGAAGCTCTCTGCGAACAAGATGGTCCATTTAATGCGACGCTTGTTTAATTTAAAGATGAGTAAAGGTGCATCAGTTGTCGATCATATCAATGAATACAATGCAATTAACAGCCAACTAATCTCATTTGGTGATGAGCTATGTGCTTTGATTCTATTATCATCATTGACTGACTGATAGTTGGAATATTACTATTACTGCTATTAGTAATTCCTCTGGGATAACAAGCTTGACGTTTGATAGGTTTCACGATTTGATTATAAGTGAAGACATCCGTAGGAGAGAATTTGGTGAACCTATGCTTCTTGTACAAATTGGACCAAGAAATAATCAAGTTATGTACATATAACATACCTATTTTCTTTGAACCTCATTTTTGATATTTTATTTCGTATTTGATTGGGTTCACATAAATAATTGTAAATCTATGTAATAATTTAGACAGAGAGTAATTCATACATCCTATATTCTATTCCCCTTGCTTCAAATAAACATTATTGAACGAACCCCCACCAGTCAAAGAAACTACGTGTAAAATGGGGAATTGCGTAATGTATTATTGTCGTTCTATTTCAGTGATAACATTTTCTGACAAAGATTTTGGATCCGTTAATTTGAATATTCAATATTCTATATTGAATATTCATAATTCATTCCAATGACAATTGTTCAGTCTATCTGATAGAGGGAATTATTATTTTTTTATGATTTTCTTTTTCTGTATGAAATGAAAGAAAAAGACCCTAAATCTTCCTTTACATCAACCTTTTTTTTATCCACTCCACGAAAAAAAGAAATAAATTTCTTTTTCTATCTATATATATTTAAAGGAATTCAATCAATAAATTGTAAGGAATATGAAGGTTCATATTTGGTTCTTTAAGCAGGGTGATAGAGACTCCATATATTTTAGGTTAATGTCGGCAAGAAGTAGTCCTACATGAAGAACCCTTCTTTGAAACAATTTGGTAGTGCTCCAGAGCACATGGAGCCATCTCCTTATATCTCTTCAACAAGTTTAGTAATGAGCATAATGGCCCTATTGTTTCGATGGAGAGAAGAACCTATGATTATCTATGGGTGGATGTAGCCAAGTGGATAAAGGCAATGGATTGTGAATCCACTATGCACGGGTTCAATTCCTGTTCGTTCGGTCATATTTCTCTTTTTCGAGTAATCGAAGAAGCTATACAAGGGTTTTGTCAAGCCTACTCATTTGGTACCTAGCACAGCCTGAAACAGGTGAAATCAAAGAGCATTACTTGAATGCTACTGCAGGTACATGCAAAGAAATGATTAAAAGGATGCCATGGATCGAATCCATATTCAATCCTATTTTCGATAGGAGCAGTTGAGAATTGAATCCAATTTTTTTGATTATTATTCTTGTCCGATTAGTCGGTTCTTCAAAATATTTACCAAACCTTACTGCTCTATAGGTGAAAGTAGAAGAATAACTAGTGTTATCAAAAGTAGTATAAATATAAATAGAAGTTAGTCTAGGATTGGTGATGCTGTCTATTGGAGTTGTGGCAATAGGAGGCATCTTAGAAGGAATTGTCTTAAGCCAAAGAACGATAAAGATAAGGGAATTAGAGTTGAGTCTGCGGACAATGTTGCAGTTACAATTGACTGTAATATGGATAACAATGATTATGTCTTGTCGGTCATTGGTGATTCGTTGTCTGGCGGATGTGTTATTGATTTTGGTCGTTCGTTTCATGCTACACCAAATAGGAACTAGTTCACTACTTATCAATGCATGGATAGTAGTAAAGTGCAGTTTGGGAACAATACCAATGCGATGTTATAGGTGGTGACGATGTTCGAATCAAAATGTATGATGGTATAGTGAGGACATTAATTAGAGTTATGTGTGTTCCAAAATTGAAGAAGAACTTGATGTCCTTGAGTGTCCTAAATTCAGCTGGGTGTTGTTATACTTTAGAATGTGAAATTATGAAGGTTGTTCAAGGTGCCTTGATGATAGTGAGATAAATTAAGTATAGTGGCATGTATGAGCTTTGAAGTGAGACAATGACATATTTCGCCGTGGAGATATCAGATGATTTGTGTGAAAGTTTGAATGGTGGCATATTCACTTGGGGCACGTTAGCGAGAGAAGTCTGAAAGTTCTAAGTGAAAGGAATCTGCTGTGTGGATATGTGGCAATGTATGCAGCTATTGTGACTTAGAAAAATAGGCGGAAAGTATAAAACAGTATGGCTATAAGTCATGAAGATTGTAGAGTTAATTCACTTGGCTGTTCATAGATTGTGACGATTTCCTTCAAGGAAGAGCGCCATAATTATTCCAACAGTTGTGGACAACTACTCGAGGAAGACATGAGTGTTTGTGCCTAGATACAAGTTTGATACTATTATCAGGATCGGGCAATTGAGAACTTTGATCGAAAAAGAGACTGGTAAGACAATCAAGCATATGCGGACTGACAGAAGCATGGAGTTTTGCTCGGAGCTGTTAAACAAATTCTACATGAAGGAAGGCATAGTGAGACACTACACTAGTGCCAGTAATTCATAATAGTTGCAGAATTAATGAGCAGAACATTACTAAAGACGGCCCATAAAATGTTCTCTAGGGCTGGTATGGCTAAGAGATTTCTAGCGAATAGCTTAGTATGGGAAGTTACTTGATGAATAGATCCCCATCGACTGCGATTGGATGCCGAACTCCCGAAGAAGTGTGCTAAGTAACGTTGCTGATTATTCTTTCCTTAGAATATTTGGTTGCCCATGTTATGTTCGAATGAGTGATGGTAAGCTCGATGGGAGGGCAAGAAAGTGCATGTTCCTAGGTTATGCACATGGTGAGGGAGTTATCGATTGTGGTATCCAGAATTAAATTCATTAGTTGTCAGCAGAGAAGTTACATCTGATGAGTCTCCAGTACTTCTGGGCATGAGTGGTTATAATAGTGTTTAAACAAATTTGGATGGTATTCAGCTCGAGGTGGAGTTGCAACCAAAAACCTAGGGTAGCGAGTACTAGCAGAGTAATTGACATAGATGGTGCTTGTAGCAAAGTGAAGCTGTAGAGCCAACAGTTGTTGTAACTATTGAGTTTGATAATGTGCGAGTTTGACTTCCTAATATGTACAAAATAATGGTTTTTCTTTATTTGTGGTAGAGGAGATTGTGTCGAAAAATCCTCGTGGAGCAGTTAAAGGTGCAGGTAGAGTTGGTACTCTAATGAGCTTCATGGTAATGCCGAAGTTCAAGCGAGGCTTGGACTTGAAAGATGTGTGTGGCGGTTGAGCTCATGAGAGGCTATAGGAGAGTAGCAGCGAAGTTCAGATTCCAACGAAGTGATTGTGACTTGGGTCAAACGTTGAGCCGAAGTGGAGATTGTTGATGATATGTCTCGAGTTTGAGCCTGAAAAAGAAACTTTCCTAATCCAAGTGGGTTTCCTATTTTTAGTAAGTTTCCTAGTTGAATGGTTTCCTAGTTTCCTATTTTGGATCCAAATATTGCCTATATATAAGAAGTGGATGTTCTTTGTAAAGGGCATCAAGAAGAGGAGCTTTTGCTTGTGATCGTGTCGTAGTGTGATAAAAAATAAACCCTAATTACTAACTATAGATAATGATAAGAAGGGGTCGAACCGCAGAGAAAAATAAGGAGGAATTTGATTTTTTTTTACTAAGTAATTTAGTTTAATGCTAAAATTTAGTTCACGTAATTAAAATAAGGTTTAAACAATTATGAGAAAACTATCGCCTTTAAGTCCCGAATCCACGATACCTTCTTATTTGATTAGCCTCTTTGTTCGCACTATCAAACCTAACAAGCTACAAGCTTGCTATAGTTGCTAAGATAATCCACAACCTATCCTAGTTATAACATATCTTGTCGATCACTATCGTCTTTCGCTTTCCAAGCTTAGTACGCATAGTTCGATCAGATATAGATTATCATCGGCCTTGATCGTAAATTGCAATTAAAACTATTGCTTGGGTATGAAATTAGAATCACAAACTAAAATCATAAACGTGATTTAACAATAAAATTCTTGAATGAAATAGATGAAATGCAGTCTGTCCCAAACAATTGAGTGCAATACCAAAAACTAAATAAAAAGTTTAGAATCAAACAAGAAGTATTGTTTCATCTACACTCAAAGACGATAAAATAAATTTAGCTACTCATGGAGATGAATGATGGAGAAGAAATCGGAGAAGAAGCCTTGGCCGAAGTGAATTTTCTGCACGTTGCTTCCTTCGCTTCTTGCTTCCTGCTTCGTCCTTTTCCCTTTTTGTCTCCTCGAAAATCTGCAATAGTCTCCTCTTCTATATTCCCGGGATCTCTCGTGATTCTCTTTGATTTCCAAAATATGCCATCAATCACAAGCTCATGGAAATCCAAACCTGCTAAAAATAATAATTTGCAAAATTCATTAAGGATCTTAGATTTTAAGAAATATCAGGTTTAACCAAATCTCTATAGCTAGAGAATATTCCAAATTCGGTCTTTCATAAAACTCCTCCTATAATCAAAATATTAGCCAAATGAAATAATTTAATTATTAATATTTATTTGAAACCCATAAATTAAATACACTTTTTAGGCATAAATATGGACCGATCATAGTCCCCAACTTAGAATTTTGCTCGTCCTCGAGTAAAAAGGAAAAATCACACCACACTCAGAAACTCAATCGAATCAAGGAAAACATCTTCTACCATTCTTTAGCTGAACACATTAGTAAAGTCCATCCATAAGTCAAATGGCAAGACACAAATCAACTATTAATCAAACCATGTCACACTAAGCTCAGAACAACAAATTCCTCTCGCCCACCAATAAGTTGTCATTGACATTCAGCATCCCCCATTGAGAATTACACAAGCTACGGGATTATATAAACATCATCCTAAATATATATATATATATATATATATATATTGGTTTGTTGTTGTTGCCAATAACTACATAGATTCTCTAGTCTGTGTAATGTTTTGACCCCTTAAGCTTTCTAGATGGTCCGTGTAATGAGCTTTAGGTCAGCTACTCTCAAACCGCAAAAGGGCTTTAAGGAACTAGGTGAAACACCCCCTGGACTCGAACCAAAAAGGTTTCAAGTCAAAACAGGACCAAAGAGTTCATAGCATCATTAGGAATTTATTTAGCTAAACTTACAACCGTTTGACGTGAAACTTCATGCTTGTAACACAAAGCCCTGGTTACTAGGAAGAAACCGCTATCACTTAAGTAGTACAACACCTCAACTGTTTGACGCGAAACTTCATGCTTGTGACACAAAGTCCCGGTTACTAGGCAAAGGTATCTATCAACCAAGGGTTGCAAAGATTCCCATACATACTAGTGTTTACCAACAACGAGGATGCTCACAATGCCAATAAAAACCTATTAGTAGAGAATGTACTAAAACTTGTACAAAGCTTAACACAATATAACCCAGTTAATAACTAACTTATATCCAGTCTCAAAGTAAATTAATGGACTAAACTAATGCATCCAGCATATAAATAGAGATAGAAAGAGATCAACCTTGCACAAAAAGAGAATACTGGATGGTGTAATTTGAAATAAATTGAATTTTTTTTTTTTGGGAATTCAAGCAAAAACTAAATTATCTGACTATCTACCCTCCCCAACTTAATTGACATTGTCCCCAATGGCATGACGAATTAAAGCACAAGAAGGAGCAATACAACCTGGGGGAAAGTAAGCTCGAATCCGCATGTGAAAATCTGGAGAGAAGCTAACACCTCAATTTACATAAGCCTTGTGTATTTAAAGCCTAAAAAAAAAACACGTAATACAAATTAAGCTGAAATAATGTGAAAATAAATACTCAAACCGTGGGTTGCCTCCCAAAAGCGCTAAATTTAATGTCTTTAGCCAGACATGAAGCAACACGAATAACTCCGTAGATGCAAGATCCTCCAATATGGTGGACTCAATAAGTTGACCATCAGCAAGGCCATCAATATAAGGTTTTAAGCATTGTTCATTCACCTTAAGAATTTGTCCCGTGCTAATATTTTGAATTTCTATAGCACCATAGGGAGAAACTTGAATAACTTTGTAAGGTCCATCCCAACGAGGGCGAAGCTTGCCTAGAAATAGATGAAGCTTGGAGTTGAAGAGCCAAACCTTTTGATTCGGTTCAAAGGTCTTGCGGACAATGTGTTTGTCATGGAAGGCTTTAGTCCGCTCCTTGTAAAGTTTAGCACTATCATAGGCATCATTGCGCAGCTCCTCTAGTTTCGTAAGTTGAAGGTGGCGATGTGAACCAACTTGGGTCATGTCGAAATTAAATTGCTTGATTGCCCAAAATGCTCGATGTTCTAACTCGACCGGTAAATGACAAGCTTTACCAAACACCAACCTGTAGGGGGACATCCCAATAGGAGTTTTGTAGGCAGTCCGGTAGGCCCATAATGCATCATCGAGGCGTATTGACCAATCTTTGCGATCTGGCCGAACCGTCTTTTCTAGAATTTGCTTAATCTCCCGGTTAGAGACTTCCACTTGACCATTAGTCTGAGGATTGTAGGGTGTAGGAACCCTATGGTTAACTCCATATTTCTTTAAAAGTGCCTTGAAGCGCCCATGGATAAAGTGAGAGCCACCATTGCTGATTAGAGCTCGCGGAAATCCAAATCTGCCAAAAGTATGACTTTGCACAAATTTGATTACCACCATGTGATCAGTAGTCTTCGTGGCAATTGCCTCAACCCATTTAGAAACATAATCAACAGCTACAAGAATATATTCAAAACCAAAAGAAGTAGGAAAAGGTCCCATAAAATCAATACCCCACACATCAAATATCTCAACAATAAGAATAGGATTAAGAGGGAGCATATCACGACGAGACAAATTGCCCAACTTTTGACATCTAACACATTGTTGGCAAAATAAATGGGCATCACGAAAAAGAGTAGGCCAATAAAAATCACTTTGTAGTACCTTCAACGTCGTTTTCTTACCCCCAAAGTGTCCTCCACAAGCACGAGAATGACAAAAGGTGAGGATACTTGCAAATTCACTTTCAGGAACACACCGACGCAAGATTTGATCTGAACAAGATCTGAACAAGTCGGGATCCTCCCAAAAATAAAATTGGAGTTGAGAAAAGAATCGATCTTTTTCGTGCTTAGACCATCCAAGTGGAAGCTGACCTATAGCCAAATAATTCACAATATGAGCAAACCATGGAGATGAATGGTTAGAAATAATAAATAACTGCTCATCTGGAAAAACATCATGAATAGGCACGGTAGTGGGGTTATTGATAAGAATGCGAGATAAATGGTCTGCCACCACATTCGTTGAGCCCTTCTTATCCTGAATCATCAAGTCAAATTCCTAAAGCAATAGAATCCAACGAATCAATCTGGGTTTGGTGTCGTTTTTTTGCTAACAAATGTCTCAGAGCTTCATGGTCTGAATAAATTATCACTTTAGATCCTAACAAATAAGAACGAAATTTCTCTAAGGCAAAGACAATAGCTAGCAATTCTTTCTCAGTTGTAGTATAATTAACTTGTGCTGCAGAAAGAGTTTTACTAGCATAATAAATAATAGTAGGCTTCTTATCTAGCCTTTGACCCAAAATTGCCCACACAGCATAATCTGAAGCGTCACACATAATTTCAAAAGGTAATGACCAATTAAGAGGCTGAATAATTGGTGCTTGAGTTAGTAATGAACGAAGTGTGTGAAAAGCACTCAAACAGACATCATAAAAAATAAATGGAGCATCTTTAGCAAGCAAATTACACAATGGTCTAGAGATATTGCTTAAACATGGAATAAATTGCCTAATAAACCCATCATGCCCCAAAAAAGATCTAACCTGTTTCACTGAATTAGGTGGGGAAAGTTTTTTAATCAGTTCAATCTTTGCTGGGTCCACTTCGAGTCCATGTTGCGACACTATATGTCCTAATACAATACCTTGTTGGACCATAAAGTGACTCTTTTCCCAACTAAGGATGAGATTCACTTCCATATAGCGCTGTAACACTCTCCTAAGATTCTGTAGACAAATATGAAAAGATGATCCAAAAACAGAGAAATCATCCATGAAAACCTCCAAAAACTCACCAATCATGTCTGAGAAAATCATCATCATGTAGCGCTGAAATGTAGCTGAGGCATTACATAATCCAAATGGCATTTGACGAAATGCAAAAGTACCAAAGGGACATGTAAAGGTAGTCTTTCCTTGATCTTCCGGACACACCGGTACTTGGTTATAACCTGAATAGCCATCAAGGAACAAAAGTAGCTCTGCCCTGCTAACTTTCCAAGAATTTGGTCAATAAATGGTAAAGGAAAATGGTCCTTTTTAGTGGTGGCATTTAATTTGCGATAATCAATACAAACGCGCCAACCTGTAGTAATACGAGTAGGAATCATATCACCTTTATCATTAGCAACAATAGTAATGCCGCTTTTCTTGGGAACCACTTGTGTAGGGCTTACCCACTCACTATCAGAAATAGGATAGATGATGCCTGCATCAAGCCACTTGACCACCTCTTTCTTCACTACTTCCTTCATGCTCGGATTTAGCCTTCGCTGTGCATCGCGAAATGCTTTCATGCTATCATCAGTATAAATTTGGTGCATGCAAATCGATGGACTGATTCCTTTGAGATCCGCCACTGACCACCCAATGGTTGCTTTGTGCTCTTGAAGTACCTCAACTACTTGACTTTCCTGCTCACTGGTCAAATTAGAAGCAATAATGACAGGCAAGGTGCCGTCTGGACCAAGAAAGACATATTTCAAAGTAGATGGAAGAGGTTTCAATTCTACAATAGGTGGCACCTCAAGAGAACATGGTTGAGGTACAGAAGAAAGTTTAGGAAGTAATTCAAATCTAGGCACCCAAGAATTGGATTGAACATTTAAATTACTTACTTCTCTTACCATGTTGTCCTCCTCAGGAATCAATGACTCATATTGAGACAAGTAATCCGCTACCTTATCATCAACTAAGTCCACACAAAAACAATCCTCCTCACTTTGGGGTCTTAAGGCCGCATTGAAAATATTCAGGCAGAGCTTTTTATTGCCAAATGAGAGATCATGGCTCCGGACCTGCAATTTATACATGCATTAGCAGTATTTAAAAATGGACAACCTAATATAATTGGAGGTAGTTTTCCTGGCTGCACCAACTCCATGTCAAGAACTAAGAAGTCAACAGGAAAATATAAGTCATCAATTTTCACTAAAACATCTTCCAATAAACCTCTAGGTTCTTTAATAGAACGATCAGCAAGTTGTAGTATAACCCTAGTTTTCTTTAACTCACCCAAACCAAAATTTTCATAAACTGAGTTAGGCAATATATTCACACTCGCACCTAAATCGAGTAGTGCTCTTTCAATTTCCGCATTACCAATAACACAAGATATGATAGGCGTACCTGGATCTTTAAGTTTAGGAGGAAGTTTCATCAAGAGTACGGCACTAACCTGTGCAGGTAAGCGAACAGTTCGCGGGCTGCTAGTATTTAACTTACGCTTGTGGGTGCACAAATCCTTCAAAAATTTAGCATATTCCGGGACCTACTTAATGGCATCAAGGAGATGAAGGTTGATTTGCACTTGCTTGAAGAGATTTATCATCTCCTCCATCTTTGTTCCCTTCTTATCTCCAAGGATCAAGTTCGGTGACTTTAGAGCTGCTGGGAATGGTGCTTTTGCTACGTAAGTGTCCGGCTCATCTTCCCATCTGGCCATCCTTGCTTTCTTCTTTTGCTGGGGCGGATCTTCCTTCAGTATTGTAGCTTTAGGCTCGCCATCAAGAATGGATTGATCCTTAGGCTTTTGTACTTCTTTTCCATTGCGTAGGAACATGACTGCCTTTGCTTGCTCATGATGCACTTGGCCACTAGGTTGGTTATTGGGATTACCAACCACTTGACTCGGCAACCTTCCCTCTTCTCTTTGATTGATAGCTGATGCTAATTGGCCCATTTGAGTCTCCAGCTTTACAATGGACTAAGTGTGTGAATGGAGTAATTGAGATGTAGCCTCTAGTCCTTGCAAAGTTTGCAGTACCTTCTCTTCAAAAGATTGTTCATTCGGTGTAGGGTGAGGAACTTGCGGAACCTGCATATTGTAAGGAGCGCAATTAGCATAATTATTCACTTGGGGTTTATAAGAGTTACCTTGTTGTTGTGGCTGCCTCCAAGAAAAATTGGGATGTTCTCTCCATCCGGGGTTATAGGTGTTCGAGTAAGGATCATTAGTAGCTTTATGAAATTCTTGGGCTGCTTGAACTTGCTCTTGTGCAAAAATCGATCCCTGTGCTGAACCCTCACCAAAGTATGATGGATCATGCATAACACATGCCTCCTGTTGGGAGTTTTGCCCTTGGAAAAGAAATTGATCAAATCGCCGAGTTAAAGCATCAATCTTAGAGTCCACACTCGCGACTTTGGAATGTACTTCCATGAAGTGACCCACTTCAAATAATGAGTCTTTTCTCGCAGCACTTGAGTAACCCTGTTTCCGTGATGAAGAGACATTGTGCATGGAATTTTCACTCAGCATCTCAAATAATTTCCACTTTCACTCTTTTGCAAAAAGGTTCCCCCACAAGATGCATCTACCATCTTTTTGTGCCTCTCATGGATTCCATCATAAAAACTTTGCACCAATTGCCACTTAGGAACTGCATGATGTGGGCAAGATCGCAATAAATCCTTGAATCTTTCCCAAGTCTCGTGGAACTGATCACCTTCATTCTGAGTGAAACCAGTGATAGCTCTTCTAATTTCAGTAGTCCGACCTGTAGGAAAATATTTTTTTAAAAATAGGCGCTGCAAATCTGCCCATGTAGTGACCACCACATCCAAAGAATTAAGCCAGTGCTTGGCTTTATCTTTTAGTGAGAATGGAAATAGTATAAGCTTGAGTGCCTCATCAAAAAAGTTCTGTAGCTTCACAGTAGAACATATCTCTAAGAATTCATCCAAATGCCTGTAAGGTTCCTCATTGCTAAGCCCATGGAATGATGGTGGCATCTGAATGACACTCGACTTTATTTCATACTGTGCCACTGTGACCGCTGGAATCCGTATACATGAAGCAGATGTATACGTGGGGGGGGGGGAGTGAAGTGATCACTCAAAGGTTGTTGTTCAGCCATCAACGGAGTATTGTTTGCTGTTAACTCAACCTCCTCTGCCTTCAAAATTTATTCCTTCCTAGTCTCTTGGTCTAAATCTGTTAAGGTTGGATGTATCGAGCAACGCCCGTGCATAACCTGGCAAAATAAAATAAAATAAAAATAAAAATAAAAATAAAAATAAAATAGCAAAACTAAATTGCTCATGCAAAAATAAAGAACTGTGCCTTGAGTTTCCCCGGCAACGGCGCCAAAATTTGATCGTGTCGTAGTGTGATAAAAAATAAACCCTAATTACTAACTATAGATAATGATAAGAAGGGGTCGAACTGTAGAGAAAAATAAGGAGGAATTTGATTTTTTTTTTTACTAAGTAATTTAGTTTAATGCTAAAATTTAGTTCACGTAATTAAAATAAGGTTTAAACAATTATGAGAAAACTATCGCCTTTAAGTCTCGAATCCATGATACCTTCTTATTTGATTAGCCTCTTTGTTCGCATTATCAAACCTAACAAGCTACAAGCTTGCTATAGTCACTAAGATAATCCACAACCTATCCTAGTTATAACCTATCTTGTCGATCACTATCGTCTTTCGCTTTCCAAGCTTAGTACGCATAGTTCGATCAGATATAGATTATCATGAGCCTTGACCATAAATTGCAATTAAAACTATTGCTTGGGTATGAAATTAGAATCACAGAAACTAAAATCATAAACTTGATTTAACAATAAAATTCTTGAATGAAATAGATGAAATGCAATCTTTCCCAAACAATTGAGTGCAATACCAAAAACTAAATAAAAAGTTTAGAATCAAACAAGAAGTATCGTTTCATCTACACTCAAAGACGATAAAATAAATTTAGCTACTCATGGAGATGAATGATGGAGAAGGAATCGGAGAAGAAATCGGAGAAGAAATCGGAGAAGAAGCCATGGTTGAAGTGAATTTTCTGCACGTTGCTTCCTTCGCTTCTTGCTTCCTGCTTCATTCTTTTCCCTTTTTGTCCCCTCAAAAATCTGCAATAGTCTCCTCTTCTTTATTCTCGGGATCTCTCGTGATTCTCTTTGATTCCCAAAATATGCTATTAATCACAAGCTCATGGAAATCCAAACCTGCTAAAGATAAGATTTTGCAAAATTCATTAAGGGTCTTGGATTTTAAGAAATAGCAGGTTTAACCAAATCTCTGCAGCTAGAGAATATTCCAAATTCGGTCTTTCATAAAACTCCTCCGATAATCAAAATATTAGCCAAATGAACTAATTTAATTATTAATATTTATTTGAAACCCATAAATTAAATACACTTTTTAGGCATAAATATGGACCGATCAGCTTGTAAATTACATCCTTAGTCTTCGAAGCCAGGAAAATCTTGTGTTAAGATTTTGTGAATTCCTTCATTGCATCAAGAATTATTTCGTGAGGAATTGTGGAGTTAAACACAGTGACTTGATGTAATCGAGGCTGAGAAATGTAGTGAGTGTTTGAGTGCATCGAGTGTAGTTATGAACTCCGTACTATCGCTTGATCTATAGTGGAATTCTTTACTGTTCTCTCGGTGGACGTAGGTTACATAAACCAAATCATGTAAATCTAATGTCAGATTTATTTTTCTTGTTCTGTCTATTTTACTATTCGATCGCTTGATTTCTGCAACAACAAGGAATCTCATGAATAATCGCGATTGTCAAGTAAAATTTACCATGATGGTTCGATTTCATAACAAGAGCATGGGTGAAGACGTGTTTGCATCAGTGGGCGATAGTTGAACATTCGAGTTCAGCTTCTATTCTACAGAAGAATACCCAGCAAGGGGAGGTGGCCAATGGCTGACTATGGGAGAGGGAGAATGGTGACTCCATGTGTGAGGGTATGTGTCGCGACCTAAAATTATGTTAATGGATTATTAGATTAATTATTTGACTAACCTAATTCAGACTCTCCCAAGCCCTATTAATTCGCAATTTAGGTTCAACTTCATGCAAAGATTTATCTTGGGGTCGCCACTAATCATTTTTTGATAGGTTGATTAGAAACCTAAATGAAATAGCGAGAAAACTATTTTATTTCTACGAACCATAGATTATGAGTCCGGGGACTTGGTTACATTAACTTTTCAATTAGCCCTTTGGTACCAATTTTCATAAAAAAAAATCCTTGATTTGGTGATTTAGGGTTTTCTCTTATTAGGGGTAATGCTAATGCAACTATATGACATGGCAAAATATGCATGAATGACGTGCAAATAATGATATGCAAAATGATGACGGGCAAATGCCTGACATGGCAAATATAATACTAAATTATATGCTATGCAATAGTTGTCATAAATCTAGATGGGACAATGTCCTTACCTAATTCGAATACGCTCAAGATAAGCTTCCAAATTCGAATGAGTTTCCGATGGATCGCGTTCGGGAACGATGGCTCACTGATGGTGAGGTCGATGGACGATGGACGTGTCATGGTGAAGCTTAAGAACCTGCAAAATCAAGAACAAATTGGGCGAGGACGAATGCAATCACTAGGATTGAAGGATTGAACTCCAAAAACGTGACTCCCCTGTACTGATTGTGCTTCCCTCTTCGGATGATATGCTGTCCACCTCTCTCCCACGTGCTGCTCCTTTTGGCTACAATTTCTCAAGTGGACTCCATAGTTGTGGGCCTTGTGGCCATGAAATAAAGGACTCCACCGAGGAATTTTCTGTTCCTTTTTTCTTTTCACATAAACAGCTGTGTGGCGACCTTGAATCCTGAATTGTCCTTTCATGGACATTGCAAATAAAGACCAAAAGAAAGACCTTTCTGGGAGGGTTTGAACAACAAATAATCAAAATAGAAGAAAAAAACAAAGAAAGGAAAACTTTTCTTCCTGTCGTCTTCCTTGTGCTCTCCCTCTATTCTCCGAATTCTCTCTGTATCGTGGCCTCTTGAGAGAGAAGTTCTCTCTCGTGTTTTTTTTCCTTCTTTCCACGTGAAAGACCCAGCCTGAGAGAGAAGTCTTCCTCTCTTAAAATCTGCCGTGTTATCTGACGTGAATTCACCTCAAAACCTGAGTAAGAATCAAATCACAGGATTAGATGAATACGTCAGAATCCTGCATAACACTAAAAACTAAAAAACGCCAAGATTGTTAATATTGGAATGGAAAGTTTAAAAAAAAAAAAATCTGCATAGAAGAAACCCCTTTTGTGTGACGTGGCCTTGCATGAATGATCCCTCAATGGACACCAAACGCTAGTGACAGCAAGACACTGGAGGTGTGGACACGATGGGAACACATGCTGATATGCAGATGGTGGATTTGCTTCCTCAAGGCCACGCCTCTATTAATCTCTTGCGTGAAGATACAGAGAGAGAATAAACTGGTGAAATTCCGTGAGTGATCCTTCGAAGCTCTTTGGCATGGCGACGAGAAAAGTTCTGGAACAGCGTCGGCAGTGATCGTATAGGGGCACTGCAGTAGCAGAATCCGTCAGAGGGACCGTCGGGTGTGGAGATCTACAATTGCCGGGAGCTCTCCCTCCCTTTTCTCCATCATGACTGACTCTTCTTTTTAATGGCCGTATGTTTTATTGTGTGGCCTCCTCCCAAATCCTAGACTTGGTGTTATATTTATAGACAAAGGGTTTATCAATCCTAGTCAAAGTAGGACTCCCAATTTGAAAAATATAGAATTTAATTTAAATCTTGAAGAGTCCAATTTTCCCAAAACTCCTTACTATTTTCGCCCAAAGAGGGACTATAATGGGCTAGCTGAATTCCCTTAATTCCTTATGGGCTACAACGCGCATTTTTGAGCTCAAATCGGGTTTTTATTAATTAAATACTAATTAAATAAAAAAATTATTTGAATAATGAGCCAAATTAAATCTGAAAATAGGCCCAAACCCCTTGGTAAAATTCGGCCAACACCTTGGATGGGCTAAGCCGAAATTTCCTTTCAATCATGGGTTCATTCACGCAATTTTAGGCTTCGATTAAGCTTTTTCCAATTAAATGTGCATTTATATTAAGCATTTTCCCAAAATAATCAGTTAAATGGGCTTAATTAAGCTCAAAATAGGCTCCAATAGCCTAAAGAAAATTAGGCACACACTTTCATGCCCTAGCCAAAAATTTGTGATGTGCTCTGGTCCGAATTGTCTGTCAATTTAAGCTCATTCTCACACCACCAGTCCAAATGAAAGTCAATGTAATTCATGAATGCTAAAAATAAATATGAAAAATGATTTGATTATTTTTAGGTAAGAACTAAAATTAGCTCTAATTTTCTATGTAAAAATAATGGCTAAAAAGGTTAGTCAAAATTTAGGTGTCAACAGTGTGAGATAAAGATCCCACAATTGCCTCGCCATGCCCTCATGCAGAGGTTGCCACCCTGAAATGGCCTTAACTTGGCTTTCTAGTGCCTCACAAGCCTTTTGCACAAGATGTTTTCTGCAGGAACATCAATCATGTTTTCTGTAGAACTTGCACCTTCCATACTAATATTGTAGTTCGACCCCAAAAAAAAAAAAAAAAAAAAACTGACATAGTAGGAGCCATCGTCAAATTCCGACGAGGTCAAATCACCAATGAGTGTTGCCCCTTCCCCTAAAACTAATTCATTCTTATTGCCGGACGAGCTGCTCGCTCCTCGGACATAGTATAAGAATCTTTTGGCAAGCACCATCGCAAGGGATGACGCTTCAGAATTTAGCCCTGAAACTCTTGTTAGGGCCTTATCATGGAAGGCATCATTAGCGCGACTGCAGACCGGCGACTGCAGCGAGCAGTCAATCGTTTGGCTCATCGAAACCAGCGACTGCAGCGAGTAGTCAACTGTTTGGCTCGTCGAAACTGGCCGGTCTCAACTGTAAGATTTCCATGTGAAGAAGAGACATCACCATACTTTAGGCGGTACCGGGAGCAGTTTTTCAGGTCGCATTCCTTTTTGGATACATCGCAGTAGTCGGAAAGGCACTATAGATTGGCACATGAATTGGAGTAAGATATATTTCCAGACCCCTTATTTGCCTCCTTCATAGATATATTTTCACGTTTTAGTCCTATGACCTATCCAATATACTTGTGAGAGGAGTGTGAGAATACTTTAAATATACAATTATCGCTTAAACTTTTAGAATGCTTAAACTTTTAGAACGGTTAAACAAAATATCCTATAACCATTTAACCTCCCACTATCTTTGTTGAAACAAATTAAGCACGATTGCGGATATCAATCGTCATTTTTAAGTTGGTGACTAATGATTTCTGATTGAGATCACTTCATTTTATCTGATATTCAAAATTTGCAAGGCTGAACAATAATTCCAACTGGGTGAAATTATGCAATTCAGTATGTTTGTGCGCGGAGAAATTTAGCATTAAGAAGCTAATGCAACGCAATAATGTCAGGTGCATCTGAAGCAAGTACTTCGTAACAAACGATCCATTTATTGATGGGCGACCGATTTTTCCGAATTTGGAAAAAAAAAAATTAAAGGCCAAAAGGCAAATAAATGTAAATTTGAATACGGATGCCGAATTCCATAGGAAAAATACAAATCCACGGCGAAGTCTATATATGAATGAAATGACTCTGGTTCATGTACCAGCAGGCAAATCTTTGCTACATTCGTACGATTTTTCTGTCTCAAGCTCCACTCTACCTTAGTGGAAAACATCCAACTTCTAGGGTTCTTATTCTCCATCTGTCGGCTGATGTAGAACCCGAGATGTTCAGGTGAATTGGTCTTAAGCGAGTGCAAGGTCTCCGGTTCGATTTCTGATGTGATGTCTCTTCGAGATCGCTCCACCGGGACTGAATGACTTGCGCTCGAGTCTCCGGGAGAACATCGAAAGCGGACTTGATCCGGCGCGCGAGAATTAACATGAAATACCACCTGCCAAAAGAGAGAAACTGTCTGTTGACCCATACTACATATAGGGCGGACCTTACCATCTCAGAAAGCACATGTGTTGCTCTTCGTCCAGAACAAACCTCGGATCAAATCCTTTTTCCCAGTTGAACGCTTAATAAAACTGTGTGTCCACTTGAACTCCGTCATCATAGGATCGCACTGAAAGTTTCACCATGAGCGCACGTATAACCGCATCTTTCGGAGTGCAGTAAGATTATGAAAAATGAGATATTTTTTTCTCAGGCTCTAGTTTGAGAAGAATGCTGGCATGGGTTGTTGTCTAAAGTTTTTCCATGAAAAAATACTCCTTTTGGGATTGCCTAGAACCTTTAAGAGGGAAAAAGAAGAACAAGAAACCCTAATTCAGTTATGGCAGTTGACCAAATTTATACCAGAAATACTCTACAAGGCATAAGCCAACAGGGGGTAAGTATACCACAAGTGCCATAACTTTTGTACGGCGCTCACTTGAGTGTCATAACTTTTTTTTCGCTCACTTGAGTGCCATAACTTTTAAAAATTGACCACTAAAGTGCCATCGCTTACGTGGACACTGGAAAAGCTGACGTGGCACCGACGAAACGATTTTTTTGAATAATTTAAGGTACACGTGGAATTTTTCATAATTTTTTTTATTTTGGAAATTTTCTTTTTTTTTCTTTCTTTCTTGATTTTTGCAGCAGACTCTCTCTCTCTCTCTCTCTCTCTATCTCTCTCTCTCTCTCTCTGTTTGCAGAGGAGGGTCGCCGGCGCCGGCCACCATCAGGCGGTCCAAGAGCCAGGGCCGGCTCGCCCTGAGCCAGCAGGGCCGCGACAGACGTCTCGGCCTCGGGGGCCGCGGGCGAAGGCGCGAAGGCCCTCGCGGCCCCGTCGGCCGTCTCGACCTCGGGGGCTGCGGGCGAGGGCGCGAAGGCTCTCACCAGATCTGGGCAAGGGCCCTCGCGGCCCCGTCGGCCACGGGCAAGGCGGCCCTTGCCTGGACCTAGTGACGGCCGTCGCGGCCTCGCCCGTGGCCGGCGGGGCCGCGAGGGCCCTCGCCCAGATCTGGTGAGGGCCTTCGCGCCCTCGCCCGCGGCCGTCGAGGCCTCGCCGGCCCTGGCCCCTGGGCCCCCCAGTGGTGGCCGGCGAGGGTCGCCGGTGACCCTTGCCGGCCAAGGGGAAAAAGGCCACAAAAATTAAAAAACGAAAATATCAAAATAAATAAAAAAAATAAGAAAATATTCTAGAAAATATTTAAAAAATTAAAAAAAATCCATTGTCGCTGAAAAATTAATGAAAAATCCACGTAGGATAATTTGCTGGAAGTGGCACTCAAGTGATTCATTTTCCTCCGATTTGGTACTCAAGTGAGCGAAAAAAAAGTTATGGCACTCAAGTGAGCGCCGTACAAAAGTTATGGCACTCGTAGTGTACTTACCCCAGCCAAGAGGTAATATTTACATATCCTCATATCATACTTCTTACAAGTCCCCTGCCCTGAAATTTGGTAGAAAATTCAAAGTCCAGCGAACTTCAGGAAGAGAGAGAGCGAGATAGAGAGAGAGTCTGCTAGCAAATTCAATACATGAAAGATCCAGTAGTTAACTACTCCAGTTAATAACCCTCTGAACTGGATGGGAATCGAAAGACGAAAATCTTAATACTGGAGCTGAAGAAAAGCTAACCTCGTCCACATTCAGCAATTACCAAGCAGCTTCTTGAACTTTTAATCAAGGAAACAGATCAGCTTCTTGAACCGTGGGATACAGTCATGTATTGCTGATGCAGCATCATCAGGATTCTCATCATCAACAAAATTGCGCGGACCGCCAAGAACAAATGATCTGCAGACGCCACCCCGTGGCAATCGGATCGATGTGAATCTTGGTGATGCTGCATCTGCAAAAAAATGACTTTGCTTTCTTGCCTCCTTGTCGCCGGTCGAAATCCCAGCTTTGAGGATGGGAGAAGGGTAGTCTTTGTTTCCAGATTTGCCAATCTTACATGTATGATTTACGGCACAAACTCCCTTTTCTTCCCTTCCAAAGATATGACAACTAATACATCACAAGAAAGCGAAGCGACTTGAGCTAGACAGAAATTGGAAATTAGTAGGATCTAGGATGTGCAAAAGCGGAGAGAACAGATGAAGATAAAGATCTTTTCCTCTGGATCATCAAGGTTGGTGTCCTTTTCCCCTTCCAATGGAGAAAAGTCGAAAAGGAAGAAGAAGGACGAGGAGGAATCTAAGAGAACAGCGAGAGATGTGAAGAGGTAAACTAAAGAAGAGCATAGAAGGAGGATTCTTATATAGACAAAAAAGATACTAGCCTGACAGTCTGACAGCAGTTATTTCTGACCACACGATCTCCCAATCAATAAGTACTTTATGCAAAATACGTGATGATAATGTGTAAATTTATGATTGAGATTATACCGTTTTTTACAATATGTCATTAACTTTTTTTTTTGGTAATTTTTTTTTCCGTTCTTGACAGTACGTCATTGACTGTTTTATTTTTTTAGGGCAAGTGGGAATGAAACTCTTGCTCGTGGGTCGTGATTCTTTTCCGAAGGAACCTACGAAATTAATCTTGCTTGCAATTTTTGTTTGTTTGTTTCCGGTAATTAAGGTCACAATTCGCGTTCGTACAACAAGTGATGGTGTAAATATTCTAACACGCCCTTGAGGCGTAAATTGGATGTTGGCCTAAAACCTAAAGCGTGGAAATATATAATAGTAGGCATGGCCACGGTTTCGGAACCGCCGATTCCGGTTCATGAACCGGCGGTTCCGATTCAACATTCCGGGGAACCGGAACCGGAACCTTAAGTGGCGATTCTAGTTCTGGTTCCGAACCGGCAGTTTCGGGCCCGGTTCTGTTTCCGAACCGGAAACGGAACTGCCTGTTTCGGTTATGGTTCCGGTTTCAGTTACAGTTTTTGAGTTTAAAAATTAAATTGTAATGAATTTGTAATCAAATTATGAAATAAAAGAAATTAATGAATTATGAAATTATGAAATAATGAATTATCAAATACAAATTGTAATCAAATTTGGGGGGAAAAAAGGGAGGGGGATGAGGCTTGAACTTAATGAATTATCATTAAGCACCCATATATCTTCTTGAGAATAAAAGAATCAAAGCTCATGTAGTTCTCTTACCTTTGATAACCTCATACTTACCTCATTCTCAATCGTCGCTACCCGTTCCGGCACCGGTGGCGGTGGTATCTCTGTCATCAAAGAATTCGGCTTCATTATTGCGATCTATCTTTTGTTGTCTATATTCAGCCTTTGTCCAATCATCAACACAAGCTTGTACCTTCACCGAATCGAGAACTAATCTTGAACGTCGTTTTTCCAAAATATTGCCTCCAGTGCTAAATGTTTGTTCTACCGCAACTGTCGAACAAGGGGTTGCTAAAATTTATTTTACAATTAGAGCAAGAATTGGGTATTGGGTGAAATGCCTCTTTCACCAATTCAATATTGTGAAATTTGTGCTGCCTTCAAATTCATGAAACTCAAAAGAAATGGTTAGATAGATCTCTATTTCAGAATTACTTCATATTGCTTCCTTTTGCTTTTTTTGCCCATGCAATAGAAGTTGGTACCCTCTACTAATTTTAACTATGTTCCCACTTTGTATGTCACTAGATTGAGAAGATCCACTATCACCTAGATTATATGTATTATAAAATTCATGATATAATTCTATTATTGCGTTTTTAATCATTGTTTGTATATTTCTAGTATTTACCTCACCAATTAAATGTAAACATTCATAATACGTATTCAAATAATCACCTAAACCATCTAATTTACAACGTGGATAAAAAACAAAAGCAACTAAATAAATAATAGGAATTTTCCTATAATAATGTAGCCATTTTGTTCGCATTGTTCTAATAGTGTCACTTAATAAATCATCATTTTTATTTTCTTCAAAAACTCCAAAAATATTAATACATTCTATTAAAAATAAATTCGTAGTAGGATAATAAACACCGGACAAAGTATAAGTTGCATCATTAAAAAAATTTAAAATATCTAAAAAAAATTGCAAATATCCCATTCTTGTGGGTATAAATTAATTTGAGTTATATTATCTGAAATAAAAGCACATAATAAATTTTTATATGCAAAAGATTAATTAAGCAACTCGTAAGTAGAATTCCAACAATTTGGAACATCTCTTGAAAATCTTTTTGGTTTTTTTTTTTTCCATTTGCTCTACAAAATTTTGACCACTCTTTCATTTTTTGGGAATGTTTCCATAAAAATTGAATTGCTATTTTTATTGGGTCGAGAAAAATATCAAGAGTTTTTAAACCACTTGTACACATAAATTTAAAACATGACAAACACATCTAAAGTGAAAAAATTATCCACCAAAAACGGGTTTACAAATCTTTTCTAGTTCAACAATTGAAGCGGTATTTGCCGCGGCATTATCAAAACCAATTGAATTTTTTTTATTAAGCAAATAATATTCTTTTAAAATTTGCCTAATTAATTTATAAATATTATTTACCGTATGCCTATCATTAAAAACTCTAAATGATATAACTCTTTTTTGAATATTTCAACTATCATCTATCCAATGACATGTTATACCCATATAAGAATTAACTTGCAAATGATCACTCCAAATATCGCTATCTATATGCACACGTCCATTAAAATTCATAAAAAGGTTTTGTAAGTTTTTTTTTCTTTCTTTGTAAAGTTTTTTTAATAACACGTTTAAGTGTATTTCTAGGAAAACGTTTTGCTTGTGGAGCACATGCATTTTGTATAAATTGATTAAAACTAAATCTTTCACCAAAACTAAATGATAAATGTTTAACGGAAATAAATTTACCTAATTCTTCTTTATAAGTTTTTTCATTATAACGAAATAAAAGATGAGTGTTAGGATTGGTGTACCCGGAAATTTGTTGTTGCATAGTGTCAATTCCCACTTCGGTTGGATGTTTTGACTTAAGATGCCGGTTAAATGTTTCATATCCGGCTCCACCTATATATTTGTATGTTGCCCTACAATATTTACAAACTACATCATACCTTTTTGGAGCTATATCAAATCTTTCAATCTTCGTGAAGTGGTCCCATACGTCGGATGTAAACTCCCGCTCCTTTGTTGTTGACATTTCTTCGATGGCGGTAGGAGGATGAAGACTCTCTTGCATTTGGACTTGCTCCATATTAGGAATAATGTTGATTTCATCATCTACATCAACGTCGAGTTCCCAAGGATAATCGGATTGCCCCACCTTGCTCTTGCCTTTGTCACTAATGCAAAAAATATAGGGTATGAAAAAAGAATTTGAAATAGGAAATTATTAAAGGAGATAATAAATAAAGAAAATAAGGAATTAGAGAATGTAAATGTAATTGAAGAAAAGAAAATAATAACTTAAATGTTGTGAATAATTGAGAGTTAGAGAGAATTTGAGAGAATTGAGATAAAGAGAGAATTTGTGTGAAAAAAAGAGAGATGGGAAGGGGTATTTATAGGTTAGAATTAGATTTAGAAATTAGTAAAGAAAAAAAAAAGGTGACCGTTGCTAATGCAACGGTCACCAAAGGGGCAAGGAAAGAGCCGTTGCAGCAACGACTCTTTCCTTTCTTTCTTTTTTAATCCACGGTTCGGAACCGGCCCGAACTGCTGGTTCCGGGTCAGGTTCATGGTTTGAAGAAATCGAAACCGGGCTCGAATGCCACGTGCCAGTTCCGATTTTGACCCAGGCCGGTTCCAGGCCCAACCCGGCCCGTGGCCATGCTTATATAATAGGATAGGTAAATAGAGGCTTGGAAATGGAACGTGAAAGTTCGTGGGATTATTATCAACTGGTCTAAAGTTTTAGGTTATCCAGTGAAATAGATGGGGAGCTCGCGCCGCGTAGGTTAGACTTTAGTTTAAGCCTAAGAAATGCTCTGATACCAAATGAAATTTCGTGAGAACCATTACTAGCTGCTCTAAAAGTTTAAACTGTTAGATGAATATATAGTTTAACATTTGAATACTCTAACGGGGCCAAAGCTCGAAGGACGGCGGTGAATACTAATAATAAGAAAGTGGGTTCATTCGGGAGGTGACAACATGGGCTTTGCCATGTGATGAAACAACGAACGATAATGGGTCAGAACTCTCACGAAGTTTAGCACAGTACTGCAATCCTCTCGGGGTGATCACCTGAGATCAAGGCCACTTGGACAAGCCGAAGACTCGAACTTAACCTATTCATAAGATTTGCACGATGTTTCATAGGTTTTTATGTTCTTGAGCCTCTAGGCACAAAAACACGTTATCTAAGCTAGATATTTCGACAAAATGAAAAGTTATAGTCTTAAAAAGGGTCACACCATTGATATGGAAATATTACTTTAATAAGTATCATGCGACACTCGTTTGCATAAACCTTACAAAAAAAGAAATGCCCGGAACGTAAATTGGGATTTGAGAATATTGCTTCCCTAGAGATGAAAAGGAGATTAGTGATCCTAATCGTATTTAATTAGGCCACCATTCCACTATGTACACTTAAAAAGATACTACCGAATAAATCAAAGTCTTAATCACACGCAGATAAGATGGCATCTTTAAAGATAAGAAGATAAGCCTCCCCCTGTCCATAGAGTGACCTGAACGGTCATTAATTTCCTCCGCCGCCTCAAACCGCCATTCCAAATTTCCAATCCTTGTTAGCCTTCTTATTTAGCGGTTGTCAACACACTAATGATTGAAAAGGTATAGACGCCTAATTCTCGGGAAAAGTGTCGAAAAAGTCCTAAACATATTGCATTGGTGCCAATTTAGTCCTAAACCTTTTTTTGGTGCCATTCAGTCTTAAACCTTTTATATTTGTGCCAATTTAGTCCTAAACTTTTTATTGGTGTCAATTAAGTCCTAAAATTTTTGTATCGGTGTCAATTTAGTCCTAAGACTTTTTGCATGTGTACAAATTGAGTCAATCCGATCAATTTTGACCCGAAATCGCTAATGCGGACGTCGATTATCCTACGTGGCACTGCTAGAGTTGACGTAGACATTTTTTAATATTATTTCAATTATTTTTAATAATTTTTTTAAAAATTTATATAAAATATTTGAAAATATTAAAATAATATCAAAAAATATCCACGTCAGTGCCGACCGTTTCACGTAGGACAATTGATGTCCATGTCAGTGATTTCCAATCAAAATTGACCGAATTGACTCAATTGGTACAAATGCAAAAAGTTTAGGACTGAATTGACACCAATCCAAAAAGGTTTAGGACTGAATTAGCACCAATGCAAAAGATTTAGGACTGAATTGGCACCAATGCAAAAGATTTAGGACTCAATTAGCACAAAAAAAAGGTTTATAACTGAATTGACACAAATACAATAGGTTTAAGACTTTTTTGACACATTTCCCCATAATTCTCCAAGTATAGAGATATATTGGTAGAAAAAAAGTTACCGTCGCCTGATCTCCCCCTTTAACTTATTTGTAGTTTACCGACACTTTTATAAAATTAAACGAGTCTTTTTGATAACATGCAAATTACCAGCTTCTCTTATCTTGTACCGATTTTCATTTGTTTTTCTTATTGATACTTTAAATTTATTAGCTATCAATCTTAATTTCAGTAACTTACCTATATGTTTCCAATTAAATTACCCACTAGTTTTAGATTATCAGCTCTTACTTGAGTTGCTCACTAACTTTTAAATTTTTTTGCTTTAATTTGTCAACTTATGTTATCGTTTATCGACTTAATCGGTTTTTTTTTAATAAACGCCTTAAATTTATCAGCTCACATATACATTACCAAATTTTGTTTGTGTTACTCATCGACTTTTTTCCTATTAAGTTGCCAACTAATTTTAGTTTACCAAATCTCATTTGAGTTATTTGCCAAAATTCAATTATTTTATTTTATTTTTTAAATTGTCAGCTTTTCTAACGATCAACTTTTACATGCCGTAATTTACCAATTCTATTTAGAAGTTATCAACCTTAGTCGGAGTGATTACCAGTTAATTGCATGTTATGAACTATTGTTTGAGTTAGGTACCGATATTTATTTGACCTTTTTAGGCAACCAACTTCTCTTCTTTGTGACAAGAAACTTATCTTATCTTCTATCAACTTGTATTTACCTTTTTTTTTTTTCTCAATGCTTAAGTTTACCAATTGTTATACGGAATTACTGACGTCTCCGATCAAGTTACTAATTAGCTAGGTTAGGGTAACCAACTCTCAATCAAGTTATTTACCCACGTACTTACATACATGCTTGCGGATTTACCTTCCAATTGAGTCACCATTTTAATTTACCATACTTGCCAACTTTTTATAAAAATGGTCCTTTATACCGGCGGTGTAGGCTAGAATTTGTCAATAATCATCCGAGGAATATGCAGATTCCTAGTTCTTGCCCTGCTGTTTCTCGATCTTACGAAGCCAATAACAAATTATAAACAGCTAATACGCGGTGGTCCAATAATTACTCGAGTTGTTAATGTCCAGCATGTGTGGCTGAAAGTCGGTGCCTTTTCACTTGTTTGGCTTGTCCTTTGTTTATAGTTCATAAAAATATTTTTTTTATTTTGTCAGATCTAGTGATTAGCACCTTATATTAGTTAAATCGGATATTGTATTATCACCTATGTGGGCATTAATTAGGGCTTTCAGCACCAACTTCAAGCGAATCCGTAAAGAGACGCGTGAAACCAATATAACACCCACCATTTTTAATGGTTCATATACCACATTTATCTTACAATTTCACAGAAGCGACCAACTTTAAAAGCACTAAACAATCATCGAAGCAGCCGATTCATCATGAGAAGGACCATAAAGAGGTGCTATTAAGAAAATAAACAAATTTTGGTTACTTCATTGAAATTCTTAATGAAGAATACGTAGGCACATGCAAGTCAAATACAGATTATCAGGTTCGTCCGATGATCTGCTCAACTTTGGAGTATCCGGTTTCAATACCCTCCTAAACCATCGAGCGGGAAGAATTTCGTATTTTAGACTACTCATCCGGATTTTGACTCGCGTTTCGCTTGCCCGACAAAATTAGTGGTGGTATTTATTGGGCAGAGATTTATTTGTCTAGAGGGGCTATATCGTCACCAAAAAATATACGTACACTTGAGGCACCCGTTGGATCCTTCCGAGGCATGAACTTGGCTTTAGTTTGGTGTGTCTTTTGAGGAGATGCGACCTTTGAAATGCCTCTCCATATCTCCCTAAGTTTGCAGTTTGCACCCAAATGCTTTCAAAAATCATGTAAATAAATCTGTAGATCTCACTTTACTCACAATAAAGAAGACGATTACTGAGATTTGTATTGGAGTTACACAAGTTAGTTTATAAAATTGATATATAAAGTAATGATAAAAGATGCGTGGAACGTTAAACAAGTGAGATAAAATATGTCCACCCATCTATGCAATTTTTTTTGGTATCTTGTTAATAAATTGATCTTTTTACCATGCGCAATTTTTACCAATTCATTTTGAATTATGACCATGAATTAACGCAAGTAAATTTTGTTCTGATAATCTCATATGAGAAGATACAGTGAATTTTTGGATTTTGAAAAGTGATTTAATTGTTTTTTTGCATTACTTAGAATTACTTAAGTATTTTATATACTCGAAAGAAATAAGAAAATTAGGAAAAAAAATTGCCAAAGTTGACAGGAGAACCGCCAAAGACACTGACTTTAATGGCCACACGTCAGATTCAATCCTTACTACCATCAATCCTGAGAATCTCTTATGTACTTGATCGTTTGGTAGTTTACCCTCAATCAGCAACGAAATACAAACACTTACAATATAGTTTCTTCTATAGGAAGAATTGCCACTTTTAAGATTATTTAGTTCTTATTGAGTTAAATACTTGATCTTGTGAGGTTTAAAAATTTCAATTTATCTAACTTACTTGTAATTGTGAACATCTTGATTCCAAAATAACTTCACAAAGTTTGGATCACAAGTTGAGGGTCATAATTCATTCTAAAGGAAAAACATCCAAATCAAAGAAAGTTTAGCTACAATAGCGGTCCCGATCTTGTGAGGTTTAGAGTTCTTAAATAATCTAATTTATTTATAGTTGATCTGAGATTGACCTTGTATTGTATTGGTGAGAAATTTCTTCTTTATATGTTATATATCTCGTGGCACAATGGCTACTCGCCGATATTGTCTACGGGTGCGGGAGTTCGCATATATGGTCAATCAATTGGTCTGATTGACCTTCTTTTCAATCTTAACAGTAAGACCGGATGTCTAGAAACCTCGTTAGCTCCTCCTTCTAGTGATGTTGCTTAAACTCGTTCTCTAGGATCTATTTTTACCAACCTGGAAGAGTTGGTGCAGTGTAGCCAAAATACGAAACATGCACAACCAAAGACCGTAATTATAAAATAGTCAGGAGCAGTGCTAAAGTACGTAAAATTATATTCCCTCTTTTGAAACAAAAGAATGGAATTTTAGGTTCCGTTCGTTTCGTGAAAAATAACTTTCAGGAAAATGTTTTCTGAATATTTCGGCATTCGGTTCACGAAAAATAAACGAGTCAAGGAAAATATTTTCCTCTCTTGGAAAAAACACATTCCCTCATCTTTCCTTCCTCCACTCATTCACATTCCTTTTCTTTTTAATTGTTTTTCTTTTTTATTTTCTTTTTAGTAATTTTTTCTTTCTTTATTTCTTTTTTTTTTGCTTCCTTTGTCTATCGCCGGTCACCAGCGACTGGCCGAAGAATAAGGGAAAAGAGAAAAAAAAATAAAAAGAGGAAAAAGAAAATTAATTAAAAATTTTATTTTATTTTAAGAAATAAAACTAATAATAGAAAATTATTAAAATGAGTGCACGGAGGAAATTGATTTTGCTTACCGAAAGGCAGGAAATATTTTTCAGTTTATTTTCAGATTTCAGCCGAATACCGAAAAATATTGTAATTTTCCTAAAAATGACTTTCTGGAAAAAAAATTCCAGAAGCATTTCATTTTCTGCGAGGAGCCTAAGATACTTGATCATTATATAAGATTAATTGAGTAGATCTCTCACCAAACGATTAGCTTAATGGCCAAAAATCAATAGATAGACGGCTGATTCAATGGCAAAACACATGGGGCATTCAAATAATGATCAGATATAATTAGTCTTGTGGGCCTACCACACCATAATATCCGGTGATCTTTTTCAAAACGATGTAGCCATACCTTATTAATGGCCAACAACCTATCACCACACTAACGTCCCTTCGCATGATTTTGCACTCACCTAATCAGGAATCTCGTTTTAGTCTGTACTTAGGAACAATTTGATGCAAAAAGAAAAAAAATGGAGAACCAAATGAAATTTGCTTAATTAATAAAGTTAAGGGACACGACAAAATAGGGATACAACAATATGTAAGTGTATCAATCAACTAATTGGAGGACTTCCTTTAGATAGATCATGGGGTTAAGACCAATCAATCAATTCAAGGATTGATGATTTTATGAAGCACCAAATTAAGCTACCTTCAATCTCCATTACACTAGTGCTTTCAAATATATTGTCAATCTCGTTGTAATGATCTCACATGGGCTATGTGGCGAATATACTGATAAGCTCATGTGGTGATCGGCTTACTGTCGGCCATCACATGATATCGGGGCACTGATTAGATCCCATGGGAAATAAACCGATTCGGTTATGATGACTGATTGCTCGAGTGGAGTGGTACGAATATATTATTTGTGGTCGGTAAATGCGTTGTAACCACATCTACTATTAATTTCCCAGGTACCTCATCGATATCCTAATTCACTAACCGCCATTAACTTCAGTTAAGAATTTTATTTTATCTTTCAGCCAATCGAGATTGCCCGATTTTTTTTGTTTCAAACTCTGTTCTTAACCCTAATCTAAACATTGTTAAGAGTGGTATTGTCCTCGAGAGTGAGGTTTTGCATCAAAACGATGGGCTGTTTTTTAGCATAATATATGTTAATTAAAGTACTTAAATCTTAATGATCGTGCGCACGTGCATGCCTTGGATTCGGTGCCATAAGACTTTGGCCGGTTATTAACCATTGCCAATGCACAGTTACCAGTAATATTTACGAAATTAGCAAAAAAATTGAAATTAGCATAATGGACAAGAAATTTTCCACGTGGTTAGTTCTTTATTTGTGTGTATCGACATGAAATTTAAATTGGGTCCCTGTTTTTTCTACCAAATTTTGTTTCCTGAGATCTGCATTGGTGCAGATAATGTTTCCCACGTTGAGATCATGTTCCTTGCATGTGTTTGTGCAAAGCATCGGATGTTGCCAACCAAAATTCTTGACGTATTACAATAGGAAAAACGATATTATAACTACCATAATTTTTGTGCGGCGCTCATTTTGGTGCCAAAGCTTTTTGCTGTATCACTTAAGAGTCAAATCAGAGAAAAAACGATAACTTAAGTGTCTCTGATGACAAATTCCGGCAAAAGGCATTTTGAATAAGATGTTAACGATGGTGTGCACGTGCACGCCTTGGATTCGGGGCCAAAAGACTTTGGCCGGTTATTAACCATTGCCAATGCACAGTTACCAGTAATAAGAAATTTTCCATGTGGTTAGTTCTTTGTTTGTGTATCGACATGAAAATTAAATTGGGTCGCTGTTTATTCTACCAAATTTTGTTTTCTGAGATCTGCATTGGTGCAGATAATGTTTCGCACGTTGAGATCATGTTCCTTGCATGTGTTTGTGCGAAGCATCGGATGTTGCCAACCAAAATTCTTGACGTATTACAATTGAAAAAATGATACTAGAACTATCATAATTGTCGTACGATGCTTGTTCTGGCGCCAAAGCTTTTCGCTGTATCACTTAAGAGTCAAATCAGATAAAAAATGATCACTTAGGGGGTGAATGAAAACTATTATGTTCCAGAAATAGGTTTTTGGAACAGAAATAGATTTTTCGATTTCTAGTTCGGGATGAGTTTTTGAGCCAAAAAATGCGTTTGATAACGACGTAAATTTCTGATCATGGAATAGAAGTTCATTTGACAATAGTTGAAAATTTACACTTCTAGAATAGAAGTAGGCGGCGACCCGTGGTGGCGGCGACCGGCCACCAGCGGCCAGAGACGGCGGCGGCAACAGCCGGCGACCGCCGACTGGCGGCTTGGAACAGAAATTCTATTTCTATTTCTCCCAGAAACTAAAATTTTTTGTTTCTCAAAGTTGTTCCAAATCTATTTCTGGAACAACTTTTTGTTCCAGAAATAGAAAAATAGAATTACGTTACCAAACGAGTTTCTGTTCCAAACCTGTTCTAGAAATAGGTTTGGAACAGAAATTCTATTTCTGAATGGTTTTCATGCACCCCTTAAGTGCCTCTAACGACAAATTCCAGCCAAAGACTTTTTGAATAAGTTGTTAATCATACGTGGCTTTTTTATATTGAAGAAATTAGTACAACATGGAGTATGACGTAGCCTTTCTATACCTAAACGCCACCGTATCCTCTTCAAATTAACTCTCTCTCTCTCTCTCTCTCATTCCCGAGCTCTTCCTCTCCCTAGCATGGCTGGATCGACACCGTCCTCGATTCCAACGAACCCAAACTCGCCTTCTGGATTTTGGCCTCTTTTCCCACGATGGTGCCCCCATGAGCTCGAAGTTCGTGTTCCTGAACGAGCGGTTGCCGGAGTGGGCCCGTTTCATGCTCGACAACACCAAAGATGGCTGCTTGCTTGCTGAATTTTGCACTTTGTAGTCTAACCAAATTGCCTTCCGAATGAGGGTTTGAAGAAATTGCGAAAATTGCTTGATTTGTCCGAATTAGTGTTTGAAATTTTGAGAAAGTAGCTTGATTTGCCCAGATAAGGGTTTCTGTTTGGGAAATTAGTGTTGAACGACGTCGTTTAGGGCTATTGATGTTGACTTGGAGCACCAGTGAGCCATGTCGGTCAGAAAAATTGATAAATATTGCCACGTCGAATTTCCGACATCCCATATCAGCGATAACATCAAAGTGAGCACCATACGAAAGTTGTAAGACTTCTAATGTCCTTTTTCCTATTACAATGGATGATGTTGATGATTACAAGCAATTCAAATGACGGATTATATGTTGATTAATTGTCTTAGAGACAGTGAAGCCCTCTTTTTGTAGGTAAGCTCCAAATTCATGTGTTGTTCTCCTAACTTTTATGAACCAAATAAGATGCGACTTGGAAATTAACGTTACTCTATGGAACATAAAAGAAGGAAATTAGGTCATCTTCTTCTTTTTCTTCCCGTCAATTAGCTAGGCAAGCGTGATGAAGAAGATAGTAATCGAATCTGTAAAGAGCACAAAACCAAAAGGCAGGGGTGGTAAAGGTGAGAGAAAATTTTCATTTTAAAGAACAAAACCAGAGTTTAACACATCGATAGAAAAATTATACTTGACATTTTGGCATCTCGGGGCTAGGGGCCATCTAAGGATATAAGATGGTTTATGCTAGACTCAAAGCGATTATAATTTTTTGATATTCGACTCAAGCTCAATTTTCTCAAGCTCAGTGTTGAGCCCCACATGGTTAAGTTTTCAATTGTCTAAGCATGACTTGATTAACAGAGTTTTTATAAAAGCTTGAGTTAATTAAGCTCGATCTCTATTCTTGAAATACAAATGCTTTTCCCCCCCTTAAAAATCAGGAATTTTCTAAGTTTATATATGAGATCAATATGTGAAAGTTCTATTGGAGAATTACCAAAAAAGTCCTAAACCTATTGCAATTGTGACGATTCAGTCATAAACTTTTTTTTGCCAATTAAATTCTAAACCTTTTGTATTTGAGCCAATTCAGTTCATTCAGCCAATTTTGGTCGAAAATTGCTGACATGGACGCCGGCCATTCTACGTGGCACGACCAGTGCTGACGTAGATAATTTTTAATATTATTTTAATAATTTTTTATTTTTTATTTTTTATTCTTTGTTTTATTTTTTTTACTTTACTTTTTCTTTTTCTTTTCTTTTCTTTTCTTTCTCTTTTTTATTTTCTTCCCCTCCTTCTCCCTCTAGCCGTTTACTGGTAATCACTGACGTGGACGATGATCGTCTTACGTGGCGCGACCGACTCTAACGTGGACAATTTTTGTAATTTTTTAAAATTTTATGTAGTTTTTATGTAACTTTTTTTTTTATTTTTTTCATTATTTTGGCTTCGCCGACCCTTGCCGACCAATGTTGAGGCCCCGGTGACCCTTGCTGGCCAATGGTGAAATAAAAAAAGAAAATAACATAACAAAAATTTATAAAAACTAAGAATTGTTTTTTAAAAAATGAAAAAATTGTCCACGTCAGCGATGTGTAAGATAGCCGGCGTCCATGTAAGTGATTTCCGACCAAAATTGATCGAAAGATCTACATTAATAAATCTTGAAAATATTTATTGTTGTATCTAGCAATAGCACCTAGAGGGGGGTGAATAGGTGATTCTGAATGGTTTTGAAACTTAATGCGGAATTTAATGGTTCCAAAACACAAACTGAATAAGATCAGTAAAATGACATGCAGATAAACTAAACACAGCAAGAGGAGTTTAGAGTAAGAGAGAATTTGTACGCAATGTTTATAGTGGTTCAGCTTAGCAAGCCTACGTCCACTCTCCCACGATGACAACCGATTGGTTGGATTCCATTATGAATCAATGAAAGGTTATAAGAGTTGTCACTCTTATCACTCTTACAAAGGAACCTCCCAAAGATATAAATTTTAAGCACTCAAGAACAAGAGAATGTAAATTTGAACAACTCAGTACTTTGGAATTTTAGGTTCTTAATCTCACTCAGCAACAATCACCATTGATTTCCTTTTATACTCCTTCGACCTCGAACTAGCCATTAATATGGTCTTCCAAAGGATCGCTCCTCAATATCTAATTGGACGTTATTAATCTTGATTGACTGAGACTGTATATGGGAAGATCTAGCAGCCATTGAAGTAGAGTCTGAACCTTTCAGATTCAGTCACCCATACAACCAAATCTTCAGTTTTCATAAGTAAAGCTCATCCAAATCTCCAAGATATCTTGTCCGTGGAAGGTAATATCCAATTGAGGATATTCTCCTAATTTGATTAGAAAATAATCCTGTCAATCAAATCATATAGACTTCCATAAATAACACTGCCAATTCAGAAATCTGCCAAACGTGGGTCTTTAGAATCTAGTCGTAAGATATTGCAGAATCTGAACGTAGTTCAGAAGCAGTCTTCAGAAGTAGAAAGACTCTCTGAATCTGAACAGATTTAGAATAGTGACTCTAAGCTTCTGAAAAGTCCTTGCTGACGTGTCACATAATTCTTCTCGAGATTAAGTCTTCAGAGGCAATACAATCCTCCATCTGAAGTCTTCAGAGGCAACACAATTCTCCATCTGAATACTAGACTTCAACTTTCTCAAAAGCAAATATGCGACAATTACTCCTTGAATCAAAATGCCAGTTTTGGAACATTATAAGCTTTTGTTCACATGCTCATTCCTATAATAAAAGATTATTTGCATTAACCAGATTCTCTCACAAGAAGGATAGTTTTGTCAGAATCAAAATATTCAGAAGGAAGGTTTTTTCAACAATCTCCCCCTTTTTGATGATGACAAAAATTCCTTAATAAAAGTTGATTACCATAAGAAACGTTTGTATCGATGTTAAGCTCAGAAAAGATTTCACAAAAATATAAACATATCTGTTAAGTGAATCTTTTCTAAAAGATGTGCATCTGAATATGTTAACGTAAAGTATGCACTTTGAGTGATGGAAGGATATCACCATATGTTGTAAACATTGTTAAATTCATGATACTCCATCGTTTGGATGTAAAGAGTTCTTCCATAATCATATCACCGATATGAGCGCATATGTATAATCCGCGCAGATGTAAAACCTGCAATTAAAATGAGGTACTTTCTCCCCATTTTTGTCATCAGCAAAACAATATGAAAATGATAGCAATCCACACATATTATTTAATAAGCACGCTATCAGACCATAATAAGACCGTGATAATTGAAGTCCAAAAAAAAAAATGTCATCCGATAAAGACAAATAAAGTCAAATATGGACTGTTTTGAAAACATTTTCAAGAGGACATATGTGGATTTTGTTTTGATGAGGAGGAGGGAACATCAACATGCTCTTCATCATCCTTCTGAGCAACTTCATCGGGTTTGCCCAATCCAGCAATAAGAGTGGCGAAGTCCTTAAGTTCCTTCATTTGTGGAAATTCTTTGCTGATCCTCTCATCTCTGATCAGTGTGTAGGTACCAATGTTGGCCATCTCAGAGCAGAAAAGACGACAGTATTTGTTAAGTATATCCTGAAACTTGTTCATCTTCTTCTCAATATGTTTCTCCATTTTATCTAGCCTCTGCATAATCTCCACCTGAAGTTTTTCAACTTCCTTCTGAACTAGACTCTGCGACGACTTAGTTTCTAGTAATTCTTTAATGAAGGCATCCAAGGTTTCTTTTGGGGAAAGAATCCTTGCAGGAGTCTATTGTCTTGCTTCTTCCATCACATGAGCATTACCCTTTGATGTTGAATCCAAGACACGTTGCAAATTTATCTCCCCCTGAATCTGACCAGGGGCAGAATCTGAAATAATCGTAACAGCTTCAGCAGTAGTAGATTCAATCATAACAGGTAGCTCTTCTGTGGTCTTCTCACCAACAATAGTACTGGATTTCTTCTCAGAAGTCTTCTCCACCTATACATTGGGTTCCTTTCTGCTGGATTCTTCCTTTTCATCAGCGGCTTGATCCTCATAAATAACTTCAATATGAATGGCATCTGTTATTATCTCCTCAGGTTATTTATGCAAAACAGCAGATTCTTATGGTTGCTCCCCCTGAATATGTGCTGTCTTAACATGAGTGTCTACTATTAATTCATCAGCTGTGACAATGAATTCATTAGTCTTATCGACATCCATATCCTCTAACTTTGAGGATGATTTCTTCTTCTCTTCTCAAGCAACAAGTATATCAATTGTTGCTCTATCATCCATCTCTTCTTCCCAAACTGCAACATATTCATCACAAGCCATCCTGGCTTCTTTTTCTGCATTCTCAACAAATGTTTCTTCTTCTTTTTCATCTCCACTCTCATGAGTTTTAGGGAGGTCCTCTTCTTTGTCTATAGGCTCCTCTTGCTCATGTGCTGTTTTAGCATTCTCTTATTCTTTCTGACCATTATCATGGTCTTCTTCTTCTAACTCATCACTTCTCTCAGATGAGGTAGTGGGGGTTCTCTCATCATCTTCTGATGATACTTCTTATTCTTCTTCCTCTGCTTCTTCCTCAGAGGATTCACTTTGAATAGTAGTCTCATTTCCTTTCCTGGCCACTGTTTTCCTTCTTTTAGCAGAGCTTTCAGACTGCTCTGTCTCCAACTCCACCAGAACTAACTCCTTTTTCTTGTTGTACCATCTCCCATCTATCAATTTAAAACCCATTTTCTGAATCATGTTTTCTCCTACTGGAATGAATGGGTTCTGCTTTTGGGTTAACTCTCCAGGAAGCTTGACTTTATGGTACTTTAGAATCAGATAGATCAGCCTTGCATATGGTAACTGACCTTTCATTTTATGCACAGTCCTATACATATGCAAAAGGATAGTGTGCGCAAGTGAAAAATCATAGCCAGTGAGCAAGGCCCATAAAAGTTTTGCTTCGAACTTGGAGATATCAGTCTTTGAGGAGGCCTTTGTGCATTATCAGATTCTTCAGAAGGAAGTCATTATAGGCAATATGTGCCTTTGAGTCTCGACTGTAATGCTCCTTCCCAATCAAATAACTGTAAGCTTCCTCTGGTTTAATGTTGATTGGCTTGAAAGAGCTCTGTCTCACATCCATCAGTTTTGCCAACTCATTGACATGCAGGTGGTATTGATTGTCTCTAATATTGTAGTAGAGAGAAGCCACTAGATCAGGAAAAATTTGTGCCTTAACAGTCACAAAATCCTTTAGTTTCATCTCTTCCAGATGTCTCCTTATAGGGATACCTACCTTGTCGAAATACTTGACATCAAATACTCTATATGGCATTACCCCTCTTTCCTTAAGGGTCTCGAATCTGTCTACATGCTTCTGCGACATAAAGAGATTACTTTTGAAACTTCTATCTCTTGAAGAGTGGAACAGTCTCCTCTTAAAATTCCTGAAAACAACATCGTGGTCGTCATCAAACTTCCCTTTTCTCTCAATGTCACTTTCTTTTTCAACATTCTCCCGAATGACTACCTCTTTAGATGGGGTCCTTTTAGGTTTCGGAACATCCGGGACCACAAGATTTTCTTTTCCTTTCTTTGATACTTTCTCAGGACCAACAAAAATAGGCATTTCAGTGCGAAGAGGCATATCCAATAATCTCAAATAATCTTCTTCGAGAGAAAACTTGTGAATATTTAGGAGTTTCGCAATTATTTCATCTCCTGAACCATGTTCTTTAAAAGCATCATACATGGGCTTGATAGAATGTGCTAGTGCCACCCTTTCGTCATATATGTGTTTAGACAAACCTGCATCCATAGTTTCTGTTGCCATGTCTTTTATCGAAGTCATATCATGAGATTTGGTGCGATGCGTCAATCTTGACGATTTTCTTCTTTGCCTTTCGCTCTATTCAACGTTCTTTTTTGCCGAGGAAGATGACTTCGGAGAAATTGAAAAAAAAGTTTGGATTTTTATGAAGAAAACAACGAGAGCGATTTTGAGTGAGAAGGAGAAAAAGCAACGATTTTCTGAAAAAGAGTCTGTGATTTCGAATGAGGGTTTGAGAAGACAGATACGAAATATGATTTTTCTTAGAGAGGAGACGATTCGTATCTTTTCAAGATTTTGAAAAAGAAAACTGTAAAACGGTTATTTTTTGGAAATAAAATCAATTTAGAATAAAATCCAAAGAAAACAATTCAAAGACAATATATTATATCAATCAATCGGCGAAGCATATATCTAGAAGTTAGAGAACGTACCTTAAATCGTTGCCTTTCCAAGAATTTCTAAATTTTAAAAATAAATGCACGACGAACTGGCCCTGCTTCTGAATGACTATTCTTCAATTGAGCTTTTGAAGATAGGTTCTGCAGATTTGCTTCTTTGCTTCTGAGCATTTATACTTCTGAACTTTTGCAAATAACCTTTAATAAACTTTTGTTCAAATAGAAAGCTACTTAACCTTTCGTACCAAGCTCGAGGTGCTTGCTTTAAGCCATATAAAGCTTTCTTCAGTGTATACACAAGATCTTTTCCTCTTGGTTCTTCAAAACCAAGTGGTTGTTCGACTTAAACTTCTTCTTTGATGTACCCATTCAAGAATGCGCTCTTTACGTCCATATGAAAAATTTTAAAGTCATTGTAACAAGCATAAGCAAGAAGTAGTCTTATGGCCTCTAACCTGGCAACTAGTGCGTAGGTTTCATCGCAATCTATTCCTTCTTTTTGGGAATATCCTTTTGCCACAAGTCTTACTTTGTTTCTGACCACCTTTCCTTTGTCATCTAGCTTATTTTTTAACACCCATTTTATTCCTATTACAGGACGATTTTTGGGTCTTGCCACAAGCTCTCAGACATTGGTTCAATTTTAGAGATAAGTGCTATGTTACTCATTACTTCCTTGAATCTTGATCTGGTTTTTATTACTTCATCCAAGCTTTCCATTATAAGTTCCTTGGAATGACTAGATTTATGTTTTCAGTTCCTGTTGAATCTCTCGTCTTGGACATCACTTGGGTCTTTAGATTCAGACTATACCTCCTCTGGTTCTTCTGCAGTTTGTTGACTTGTTTCTTAATTCTGAAATTCTTCAGAAGCATGATTCTCTTCAGGATTTTCAACTAGTTCTGAACTTTGAGGAAGTGAGAAGACCGGAGCTTGTTCAGATTGATCACTTTATTTATGAATATTCTCATCAAACTTGATATTCATTGATTCTTCAACAACCTGAGAGTTTTTATTGTAGACTCGGTATGCATTGCTCAATGTTGAATACCCTAGAAATATCCCTTCATCTGACTTCTCATCAAACTTACCAACTCGATCATTAGCATTCTTCATAATGAAACATTTGCAACCAAACACGCGGAAGTATGCTAAATCTGGTTTTCTTTCTTTATAAAGCTCATAGGAAGTTTTCTCAATAATCGATCTTAAAGAAACACGGTTTAAAATATAACAAGCTGTTAACATAGCTTCTGCCCATAAGTGCGATGCAATTTTACTTTCGATCAAAAGGGTTCTCGCCATTTCTTGTAGAGAACTATTTTTTCTTTCCATCACCCCATTTTGTTGAGGTGTGTAAGGAGAAGAAAAATTATGCAGAATTCCAAACTCATCACAAAAATCAGAAAAACTTTGATTTTCAAACTTTCCCCCATGATCAGTTTTAATGCAGGAAATAGCGTAGCCTTTCTCATTCTGAACCTTTTTGGAGAAATTTGAAAATGATGAGAAAGCATCGTTTTTGTGCGCAAGAAATAAAACCCATGTATATCTTGAGCAGTATTTCTTACCTCAAAGACTTAGTGTTCTATTAGGACCAAAGATATCCATGTGAAGCAGCTGTAGTGCACGTTTAGTTGATACATGATTAATAGATTTAAAAGAACTTCTTACCTGTTTCCCAAGTATACAGACTGAACAAAGTTCTAATTTCTCAAACTTTGTCTGTGGTAAACCTCAAACCAGTTTCTTAGAAGATAGTTTTGAGATGTGCTTGATACCGATATGGCCTAGCTTTCTGTGCCATAGTTCAGATTCATCCTTGATAGATATAAGACACTTGATGTCTTCAAAGTCAACATCCAGAAGGTAGATATTTCCATGACGTCGACTAGTGAAGGTTTGCTTCTTGTCTTTGCTAGTACCTAAGCATTTTGAATCTTGAAAGCAAATTTGATAACCAGAGTCATAGAGTTGACTTACTGAAATCAAATTGTATTTTAATCCTTCGACAAGAGAGACGTCATTGATCGTAATATTTTCGATTTTTACAATCCCTTGGCCAACGACTTTGCCTTTGTTTTTTCCACCAAACAACACACTTCTACCATTGTATTTTGAAAGTTGAATGAAATTTTCTGGATCACTAGTCATATGGCTTGAGCATCCACTGTCCAGAAACCATTTGTTCTTTCTCTTCCTTAGTACTTGCAAATAGAAAGTAACTCACTATTTCTTTGGTGCCCAATTCTTCTTGGGTCCATCTGAATTAGTCACAGTTAATATCTTTCTATTGACAGGTCTCCATACCATCATGCAATTATTTCTAACATGATTTCTAGCACCACAGTTTACACAGTGCATTGGATAAAAAGATTTGTAAACTGTTTATAGAAATGTCGTTGATATGCAGATTTGGAAGGTTTATGCGAAATTCTGTCATTTGATTTCGGAAATTTGTTTTTGAAATTGATTTCCTTTTTGAAACCAAGACCAAACTTGTCACCATATGGAACTTGTTTGGAAATAATCTTTTCCAAATTTTTCGAACTTTGAGAAAATCTTTTTGAAATATTTTCAATCTCAGTTTTCAAAGAATCATTTTCTTTCAAAATCAAATCACGATTTTCCTTGATTTGATGAAATTCCCTTTGCAAAAACTCAATCTTGTCTTTTTGAGAAACATCTTGTTGTTTCAAAGAGGAAACTTCCTTTTTCAAAACTGAAACCTTTTTGAGAGCTTCTTTGTAGTTCGTGCATGACTCTTCAATATATTCAGAAACTTCATCTGGTATTTTAGAAGGACATGCCTCTACGTCTGAATCTGTGTCTGATTCTGAACCTGACTTTGCCATGAGACATATGTTCGCATAGTCATCCTCACTATCTTTAGAATCACTCAGAGTTTCTGCCTTCAATGCCTTCTTGTATTTCTCGTACTTGATCTTGTCTTTCTTCAGAAGCGGACAGTTGGGTTTGATATGTCTTGCCTTCTTACAATGGAAACATATTACGTCTTTGCTTTCCTATTTGTCATTGCTTGATTATCTCTAATCATTCCATCTGAATGATTTCTTCCCTTTAAACTTTCTACCTTTTCGAGCCATCTTTCTAAATTTTTTCACCATGAGTGCAAGCTCTTCATCTTCTTCATCTTCATCTTCTGAATCTAGCACTTCAAAATCAATTTCAGATTTTAAAGCAATAGACTTCTTACCTTTTGAATTTCTTGTTTTGTTGGCACACTCAGTCTCATATGACTACAAAGTTTCGACGAGCTCATCAATGGATAGAGGTCTGATTGTTTGACATTCTTGTATTGATGGCTTGATGTAATTCCATTTGACTGTAAGTCCTCGAAGGATCTTTCTGACTTGCATTGGTTCAGCTACAGGAGCACCTTGCCTCGCAAGACCACTTGCTAGTATTTGAAACCTATCAATCATTTCAGCAATTGACTCATCGGACTTCATGTCACGTATCAGGGAACTCTAAGATTGGTTTCTTTCACTCTATCAGTTTCCTGATATGTGACATGAAGTCTGTCCCATATAGCTTTTGCTGATTCTTCTTCTGCGACATGATTATTTAAGGGAATAGATAGTGCACAGAAAAGTGCGTGTACAACTTTAGAATCGAGCCCTTGTCTTTTTGCTCTTTCAGAGTCTGATGGTGTTGCTGTAGGATCGCTCCTCAATTTCTGATTGGACGTCATCAATCTTGATTGACCGAGACTATATATGAGAAGATCTAGTAGCCGTTGGAGTAGAGTCTGAACCCTTCAGATTCAGTCACCCATACAACCAAATCTTCACTTTCCATAAGTAGAGTTCATCCAAATCTCCAAGATATCTTGTCCGTGGAAGGTAATATCCAATCGAGGATATTCTCCTGATTTGATTAGAAAATAATCTTGTTAATCAAATCTTACAGACTTCCATAACTAACACTGCCAATCCGAAAACCTGCCAAACGTGGGTATTCAGAATCTACTAGTAAGATATTGCATAATCTGAACGTAATTCAGAAGCAGTCTTCAGAAGTAAACAGACTCTTTGAATTTGAACAGATTTAGAAAAGTGATTCTGAACTTCTGAAAAGTTCTTGCTGACGTGTCACATAAGTCTTCTCTAGATTAAGTCTTCAGAGGCAACACAATCCTTTATCTGAAGTCTTCAGAGGCAACACAATTCTCCATCTGAGTACTAGACTTCAACTTTCTCAGAAGCAAATACGCGACGACTACTCCTTGAGTCTAAATGCCAGTTTTGAAACATTATAAGCTTTTGTTCACATGCTCATTCCTGTAATAAAAGATTATTTGCATTAACCAGATTCTCTCACAAGAAAGATAGTTTTGTCATAATCAAAATATTCAGAAGGAAGGTTTTCTCAACATTTATGACTAATTGAAAAATTTAGGACTAAACTAACATCTGAACAATAGGTTTAGAACTTTTTTTGGGTAATCATCCCCCATGAATCAGTTATGCCCATAAATTTGATCCACACAAAAGGCTCTAACACAGAGGAGTTTGCACGCATCAGTGCAATACAAACAAATGACCTCCGGTGCCTTAGCTAGGAATCTCCTGATTCCCCCTAACAAACTTTGCCAACTCTTGGATTGGTAGAGTATTTGCTTGAATTCATTTCCACATGGGAAGGAAAAGCCTTCTTCTAATGCTTCGATTCCCACGCATGTGCGCAGAAACCAATACTAGGAACCTCTCCCTGGTACGAAATCCTATCCACATCTTCTGCCCTTTCACATGTTATGATCATCTTTTTTATTATCTCTATGATGTTTTTCTTTTGGTGTGTTCACACTCCGTTGGAGGTGTTAGAAGATGACTAGTTGGCTGATGACCCACTGCATGTCCTGAAACTGAACTAAGCGTTGCATGTCACGCTTGAGCATCGTGCCCACAGGAGAATAAGTTACTACCCTGATCTAGTTCCATGCCTGAACTCTGGCATTTTCATGGTATTACTGACATGCGACAATGGATGACCTCAATTAGGAGGCCCCTAATGGTCTTTTGATGGCATTAACCACTTCAATGAGGTCAGCCTCGGCATTCGCCTCCATGAACAACCATGAATGACCTTAGTTTCGGTGTCTAGCGTTGATCGTCATCATTCTTGTTTCTCTAGAGAGAGATGTTGGAACCAAAAGAATAATTTAAAACTTTGGAAACTAGGAAAAAGAACACAATAGAAATTGGAGGGAGAGCTTCTTATTGATAAATCTTTGAGGGATGTGGCTTTGTGCTTTGACTTGATTTATAACTCACGATCACATTCCTTTATATAGGAATTAGATCTTACAAACGCCTATGATTGCCTTTAATAAAGAAAACATAACAACCACACAGCATTAATAAATAAAACGTAAACAGCTTAATCTGTCGAGGCCATCTTGAAGTCTTTATGGCTCTTCTTTAACACTTGCAATCTTCTCGTCCTGCAATCGACGTGCTCAATCCCACTGATAATCAATTTTATATTATTCCAACAGCCTCCCTTAAAATTGATTTTGGAAATAAACAATACCAAGCATCATCTTTAATTTTTCGAACGAGTCTGCCTTCAATGGTTTAGTCAGAATATCTACAATCCGATCTTCTGATCTACAAAAATTGAGCTCAACCTCACCATCTTTGACTTGCTCACGAATATAGTGATACTTGATGTCAATGTGTTTACTCTTGCCATGAAAAATAGGATTCTTGGCCAAAGCCATAGCCGATTTATTATCACACATTATTTTTGTAGGACTTGTCTGTTCATGCATCAATTCACACAACATCTTGCGAAGCCATATTGCTTGACATGCTGCTAAAGCTAACGCCGTGTATTCTGCTTCAGCTGTCGAGAGTGCAACGACTTGTTGTTTTTTCGATGACTAAGAAATCACTCCTAATTCGAGAAAGAAAGCATTTTCGAAAGTACTCTTTCGAGTCTCGATATCACCTGCCCAATCACTATCTGTGTACCCCACCAAATTGAAGTTGTTGGTATATGAAAAAAAAATTCCATGATCACGAGTTCCACTAACATACCGTAAAATTCTCTTTACTGCCTGCAAATGTGATTGGTATGGTTTCTCCATAAACCGGCTAATAGTTCCCACGCCATAAGTAATATCCAGCATAGTAGAAGCCAAATATCTTAAACTGTCGACAATGCTTTTAAAATAGGTGGGATTTACCAGATCACTAGTTCCTTCTTTCTTCAGCTCCAACCGTTCTACTACTGGAGTTCGTATGGGCTTGAGTGATTCCATCTTGAACCGCTTCAAAATATGATTAGCATATTTCTGTTGTGAAATAAATATGCCATTACTTGTCTGCTTCACTTCAAGGCCTAGAAAATAGGACATTAGTCCTAAATCTGTCATCTTGAAATGGCTAGTCATAACCTCACTGCATTCAGTAAACATCTTTTGACAGTTTCCTATAAATATCAAGTCAGCAACATAAAGGCACACAATTATCATGTCACCGTTAGTATTTGACTTGATATACAATATATGTTCATACGACCACTTTTGAAATCCATCCTCTAAAAGGTACATGTCAATCCTCATGTACCATGCTCGAGGTGCCTATTTTAACCTATACAATGTCTTCTTCAGCTTGTGATCTTGATTTTGATGCCCTTTTATCTCATAACCCCACGGTTGCTCCACATAAACTTCTTCTTCAAGGAAACCATTCAAAAATACTGATTTCACATCCATTTGATGAAATATCCAACGATTTTGAGCTGCGAGTGCTAAAATCATCCGGATAGTATCCATTCGAGCCACTGGTACAAATACTTCAAAATAATCAATGCCTGGCTTTTGCTTGTAGCCCTTCACAACCACTTTGGCTTTATATTGGTCCACCTGACCATCTGGCTTGTACTTCGTCTTGTGCACCCATTTGACACCAATGGGCTTCTTACTAGGTAGTAAAGAAGACAGCTCCCATGTGTTATTCTTCTCAATGGAGTGGGTTTCTTCATCCATTGCTTGGATCCACTTCTCATCTGATGCTGCATCATCATAGGATACGGGGTCACATTCTGCAAATAAACAAAAATTAGCCATCTTTTCATCAGTGATTCCGTCATTATCACTAGCATCATCTCTCGTCACCACATAATCCTTGAGTCTTGATGTTGTCTCCCGCAATCGTTGTGAACGACGTATTGGCGGTTCTGAAATTGCTCTTGGTGAAGAAAATGAACTACTGGGCAAAGATGATGGATCTTCAATTGAAGATTTTTCTATCTCTCCCACCAATGGTTCATCTTTGATGGTGATGCTTTTCTTGTCAATCTTCTGGTTCCAGTCCCAAGCTTCATCTTCCAAAAATTGGACATCCATGCTGATGATTACCTTCTCAGTGACTGGATTATACAGCTTATAACCCTTAGTCAAGTCACTATAGCTAATGAAGATGCACTTCTCCCTTTTGTCATCCTACTCTTTCCGTTGTTCATCTGGTAAATGGGTGTCGCGACCCCTTCTCGGAAGAATCGATCGGCCTAATGGATTGCTAAGCCTCTAGGACGGGCTTAGCTTGGGCCCTCCTAGGTCCATACCACATCGCGACGCGTATATCGGATTTGATATTAGTGTGATTGGGTGGCATATATATGTGTACATGCAAAAAGGAGTTGCCACTAGTCTTTGGGGAAGGCAGACCGAAAACCTCATCGAGCGGTCGGAAGATGCCGACACCCTTTCGGTACCAGGATTGGGTGTTTTTCTATATTGCTCGTGCAGATGTGAGTCTATCCTATCAATCGCAATCAAAGCATATAATGTGCACAATCAAGGAGTGAATGACGTGCGGATAAGCGCATCAAATCAAGCATGGCATTCTTAGTAAAGCTCTAAGAGCTTAGAGAATGGTGTGATTAAAGCTTGGGATGATTTTGGAACAATTCGTCCAAAGGGGTAAAACCGTCATTTTCAGGGGTTTTAAAAGTCAAAACCGAGGAAATAAGGCCAATCTAGCCATTTTCCAATTTTTATGATTTTCTGAAATTTTTCTGAAATTTTTTTGGTTTTTTCGATTTTTTTTAAATTTTTTAAATTTTTTATTTATTTATCAATATTAGAAGCGAGCCAGGCAGGGTCGAGTCCCTAGACCCGACCCGGACAGGTTCGAAACCAGGCCCTCACGGGCTGGACTCCCGGGCCAACAAATCGGGATCAAAAGCATGGGCTGGGCTGGCGCAATAAGCCCTATCTGAAACAAGAGAATTAAAACAAAAAGAACATGCCCGAGACCAAAGAATTTTAAACTAAACCAGACCCAACCCACTCTCTACTCTTTCCATCTTCTAACGAAATGAGCCCAAAACAACTCAAACCTAGACGAGCCCAATTCGCATTTTCCTAAGGTCAGCCCACGTATCGTTTAGCCTGAACAAAGCTAGGGCAGAACAACTGCCCAACGTGACAACTCCTCAAACAGCCACCCCTGCTCCCCTTTTATTATTCTATTTTTTTCTTTTTCTTTTTTTATTAAACATCTGCATGATCTTCTTCACGAAGGATGCACCGAGAGCCCCCGATGTTTTTTTTTTTCACAGAGAAAATAAATGAAGCAAACGAATCCGGCAAAGCAACCTTACCTCCGGCCATCATCGCTGCACCTTCGCCATCAGAATGCCACCCTCACACGGTTACCGCACCATTGGGTCTCCTCGCGCGTCGTCGCCGTCGGGTCTGCTTGTGCCACCACCACCGTCGGGTCCTGCTCATACACCGCCACTGGTATCTGCTTCTGGACCCTCGCCATCCTCGTGCCCCGTTTCTTCGCAACCGTTGTTGTAGCTCATGTCATTGTCGATGAGCTCTTGCTTGGAGAGCGAAGTCAAGTTCCTTGTGACTATCTGGTTTATGCCCTCGACCGCAGCTACAGTCCAAAACGCCCAGCAACTCCTTGAACAATTTTGACCCTCGGCGGCTATCCATCGCTGGCCCACAGATCGCGAGTCTGGCAAATCTCAGAAGGAAGCTTGACTGGTTTCGCCGGTGGCAACGGCGGCAACGCGGTGGAACCTTCATTCTTTTTTTTACTCTCGGGGCTCTCTGCCCCTGAGCTCTTTTGGTCTTTCTACCCGGGAGCTCCCTCTCGTTTCGATAACCCCCAAAAACCAGACCTTGGCCCAGTAGGAACCCCCCCTCTTAACTCTCATGACCTCTCCCTTTCTTTGTCTGGTCTTGCTTCTTCTCTCACACCAAACCAGCACACAAAAACCAGACTCTCCTCTCTCGGTTTTTCTCAGTCCTTTTTTTTTTCGCTGCTGCCCTCTCATGATCTTCCCCCTCTGGCTCTCCCTTCTCAACCATGGCGCAAGCGCGTGGCTTTGAATGGGTTCTCTCTCTCCCTCGTAGACCCCTCTTGGGTCTTGACTTCGCATCCAACGTCTCCTCTGGTTTGGCGGGAAGATGGCGTCGATAAATGGAGGCTTCCGTTGGACGGCAGCTAGTAGTCGCGGCTGTTAACCAGGGAACGGCAGAAAATTGCAGGCTACACCAAGGCTGGTTCGACGTTGTGGGGACGGCACGTGGGGAACGTCTCGCACTCTGCTACTTCCACGACGGGCATGCCGCCGTCGCCGGCTGCCACGAGGTCGGGTCCTCGGGCGATGATGATGGCGACCGACGAGTAGCGGCTCTCCTCCTTTTGCCTCTGTGGAGTCCTTTTTTTTTCGAACGGAGCTCCTGCGCGCCTTTCTCTGTGGCGTTCTCCTTTTCTTTTGGAGTGCTCCCCTTTTTTTTGGGTCTGGTCACACACTTTTTTTCTCTTCGTTCATGGGAGCTCCTCTCCCTTCGAAGACCCCCTGCTCCTTCGGTTTTTTTTTTCCTTTTTAATTCTCAGAACCGCTCCTGCTGTTCCTCTTGGTTTTGAAAAGATTCCAAAGTTTCTAATGAAAATATTGTTTTAAGAAACTCGGAGATTTGGGGAGATCAAGAATCATGCAGAGGTTTCAACCTGAAATAATTCGTAATGCTATGATCTAACTTGAGCTGATCTTTTAGACGATGTCTACCTTTGAGCTGATCCTTTAGGCGGTGTCTACCGTTGAACTGATCCTTTAGGCGGTGTCTACCTTTGGGCTGATCCTTTAGACGGTGTCTACCATTGAGAGGATCCGTTAGGCGGTGTCTACCTTTGGGCCGATCCTTTAGGCGGTGTCTACCATTGAGCCGATCCTTTAGGTGGTGTCTACCATTGAGCAGATCTTTATGCGCTGTCTACCTTTGGGCCGATCCTTTAGGCAATGTCTACCATTGAGTCGATCCTTTAGGCGATGTCTACTATTGAGCCCATCCTTTAGGCGGTGTCTACCTTTGAGTTGATCCTTTAGGCGGTGTCTACCGTTGAGTTAACCCACCATACAGGTTCATTTTGTTTTGCTTAGCATCTTCGACTTTTATGCAACTATTTCGCTCTCTATGCGTTACACATTTGCGATGGGCATCAGCCTTGCTTTTACCAAGCTCTTTGCTCCTGTCAAGCATGATCAGAAACGAAATGTGTATTTTGCACATATGCTATAATGACTCATAATGCGATCAATGCATAACTGTTATGTCAAGTTTGCATTATCAATTCTGTTCAGAGAGGTTGTCACATTGTGAATGCGTCAAATGTACCTCGAAAGGGGGACTTCAGTCTGAAAGGGCTTTCGCTTTCTCTCTCTCTAGGAAAGCTGCTTATCCTGGCTGCAAGATTTAAGAGTCACTCAATTTTACTATCATCGCATTTGGCAAGGGTCCGAGTAATCTCGCGATTGGTATGATTGAACCGATCTGGAGGTCTTAATCAGAACCGTAATGTAGGCTGGGTCAAAGGTCTCCAAAGGGGACTCACAGTCGAGTCAAGGCCAATGAAAGAAAAATCTTCATCATCTGCTCCAGGTTTACTTGTCAAGAAACTTGCAAAATGAGATAGAAATAGTCTTGCTTGTACCTCTTCGACTGATGCTTAAAATCATCCAACTCTACATTAACTCAAGTGCCCTAATCTAAAGAGGCATGGAAGGGTTGTAACGTAGGTTAGGATTAGGGACAAGGAAACAAAAAGGCTCATTTTGGCACAGAACACATGTGAGAAGGGTTTGATGTTGGTGATCATTGCAGATCTGTCACCGATCTTGGCCTTCTAGAATAGTCTTCAAATAATACCATTATTGTATGGGGATGGTGTGAACTTCTGTTGATACCATCGTTGCTTGAGGACGGTGTGAACTCCAGCTGAGGAGTACAATTTGCAATTTGACCCCTCTAGAGAATTTTCTTTACAACCAGACCCCATTGGGGTTCACAAGAAAGATAACATGCAAACACTTTTCACAGAATTTACAAAGATGTACATATGAAATTCAGAAGTATTTATGAATGAACAAGGATTTGAAAGGGCATCGGCCTCGCTTTTGATAGGCACTTTGCTTGTTTAATGCCCGAGATTTTCTGTGGGATTCAGCCTTTGTTGCTTTTACTCTTGACTCCCATTTTTTCTTTTTTCTTTTTTTATCTTGATTTGATTTTTTTTTGGAGCGGGCCCTTTTCTTTTATGTTGAATTTGCTCTTTTATGATCCCATGATTTTGAATCCTTTTTGTTTTCTAAAGGAATTACAACGACAAAAGAATTTACAATAAATATGCTAGAGACACATAAAATGACAACCTAGCAATGTGTGAGCATTTTCGAGCATGCGAAATGTAGCAACTTCCAACAACTTGTTAGGTTTTATGAAAATCTTGAAGAACAAATTACGCAAGCATGCACGAAAAATCCTTGGAATGGGGATCGTGGGTTGCCCCTGTTCATGCGAGTGGATTGTAAAAACCTGCCATCTACTCCAAGACATGAGATTGTTAGATGTTCCACGACTTTTGGGTTCTATTGAGTTTTAAAGAGAAGGGATAATTTCCTGTCCGGCACGGCGGTGACCCTTGTAAAAATCAAAGGGAATGTGTCAGCGTATGTTCCCATGTTCAGGAGAAATTGGAACGACACCACTTTACCCTTGAATGTACTTCTTGTCTTCTTGATGTTCTCCTATCTTGTGAATTTGTATCAAGGAGATTTCTTCATTTGGATCGGATTGGCCAAGTACGCTCGATCTTATATCCAATGATCATTTCTTGGGGTTTGAATTTCCGATGCCGGCATTTCTTTTCGCCGTAAATTCATGTTGGGCAACTCCTTCCTTTGAGTTTTCAATAACTTCCTACTGAGAGGAGAATAAACTTATGTTAAAAATGAGACCATCGGGGGTCAATTTGAAACGATACGAAGTTACCCTTCACTTGAATCCATGCGTACAACTTCGAGATTTTATTCTGATGAGGACGATCTCTATCGAATCTCTTCATTCGAACTTTGGAGGTTTTGCCCCCCAAGAAGACTTGTACTAGGTTAGCTTGATGGGCACACATTTCTTTTGCGTGCATTGACTTGTTGGAAAGGAAAGACTTCGCTTCCACATTCGGTCGTGTCAACTATTTGCTTGCCCCATTTGGGTGGCATCTGCCCCAGCTAAATTCTCCCATGATTCTTTGTCCAATTTGGGGATGTCTCTCATTTGGCCTTTCATGTCTCTTTTCACATATGCACGAAGCAATGAATGTTAGCCCCTATTTTAACTCTACTTGGACTTTTAGGAACGGAGTACTCTCTTTGAGATGTTGTCCTTCCAACACTTGAGGAGACCGTTCTTTTCAAGTGTCTTGTCCTAGTAGGGCACGCCTTGCTATTTGTTATGACGGACTTGGTGGCTTTGACCCAATATGCTCTTTTAATGAGGAAGGAAGAGCCTTGCCCCCGGATTGATCTTTTGGTTGGGTGAGGGGAGACTTGCCCAAAATAGACTCCATCTATGTCCATCTTCTATCATCTATCTTAGCAACTTGAATCTTCGACCATTTTATCCGTCTCGCGGTAGCTTGGTAACCTCCTCATTCACATTTTCCCTTTAGGCATTTGCTGTTTTCCTATTAAGAATAAAGATGAAACATGTCAAAAAAAGATCACGAAGGGTAAATTGGAATCAATACACGATTACCCTCCATTTGGATTCTTCTGTCTTGACTCTTCGGTAACCTCAAAAGGAACGTACACATAGATGGTGTATGCATCATATGCATGACGTGAATGAGCTGCAGCGATTCACATTGCATGAAAAATGGCTTTGTGGCCCTGATCTTATTCATGGAAGGCATTTCCTTATTGCATGCGATAATTCACGAAGTTCATTTCACAAAGACTTCTAATCGGTAAGAAGTTTTGAAACAATTTGAATTTTGATTGAATTTGTTTTCAAGCTTTACCGAAGATTTGGCTCCCAAATAGGCCATTAAGATGCTCTTGAATTCATTTAACCTAAATGCATGTTCGAGATGAAATGAGAGGGATACTCCCTATTTTGGCATTCGAAGGCATTGTTCTTTGGGTGCCTTGCCCCCATTTACCGCGTCCTTTCCATCGAATCGGATGGTTCGACCTCGTCATGTTTCTCAGTTGGAAGTCTTGCTATGACTAAACACATTTTTTATTTTGTGTTTAATGGATGAACTCTGCTTCATGTGTGATAACTTCCATTTGGGTGACTTGCCCCACTTATCATTTGTAGAAAGGAAATGAAACATGGTATTTTCATCCTCAATTGGACTCAACTTGGGAATAGTATACGCTCTTTCGCAATGAGTGTGGTGTCTTTGTCGCCCCAGCACGTTTCTCAAGTGGAGGAGGGATTTGCTCATTGAGAGCTTCATCTTGAGTTCATTGATTTGGTTATATGCAACTCCATCATATTGGGCTGGCGAATCTCCATTTCTTTTGAATCTTTCACTTTACCTGTATGATAAAAATGGATGAACCAGTCAATTGCGGCACAAGAAGTCCTCGTTGGAAGGATTACAAATTTACCGTTCCATAATGTATTTTCCACGGTCATCTTGCACGTGGTCAAATGAAATGATCTCCAATAAATGACCGTCGTGTACAACCTGTCAAAAAAAGACAGCATTAGCATTTAAAAGACCGCTCTGCAGTAATCGATTGAACGCCCATCCAATTCCAAGCGTTTCACATGCAAGTGCGACATTGATCTTGAAAGATTGCTTCGTGATATTTTTTCGAAAAAATGAGGCGATTTTTGTCTAAGGAATCAATTACACAAAATGTGATTTGAATTTTTTTAACTTCACAAAGTGTTCAAGCAAGATTTCTATTGAAAATATGATTTAAATTTTATGCCATGTTGACGCCTAATTTTTTGTCATTCTATTTTTAGAAAATTCATAGAAAATCCATAAAAATTCATAAGATTGCAAACTCAACTTTGGAAGCCTTGGCCTAGCTTAAGGAAGCATTTTTGAACAATTTTTTTCATATCTTTGGCATTTTTTATTATATATTTTCGGAAAATAGGAAAATGCTTAGAAAATCAAGAAAAACAGTATTTGAGACCGCAAAAATACACAAAAATAGTCAATATTTTTCTTTTAATTTCCTTTTCATTTTGGCCCTTTAAAATTTCGAAATTTGATTTGGGAACAGATGCTCCTTCATTGGGCATATTCTCGAATTAATTCAAAAAATTTCATTTTAGCCCTTTAATTTCTCATTTTTCATATTTTTGGAGTCGTGACATCCCACTCTATTACCGAAAATTACAATTCAGTCCAATTGTTCAAGGGATTGCTAAATTTTGGCAAAAAGGACCAAATTACGAAAAAATCTTTCAATTTAGTCCCTATGTTCGGTCAAAGTGAAATTAAAATTTTTTCAGGGACTAAATCGAGAATCCAAGCCCGTCACCCTCTAATTTTCACCCTCCTTAATCCAATTGTGGGGGTGGTTTGGATTAATAAGGCCATTTAGGGTTTGGATTTATTGAATTTCAATCTCGGGTCAGGATCAAAATTTAGGGGTTTTATTCAATTCGGCCTAATTTTACGTCTCATCGATGGAATTGATGTCCTTAAGTCCAATTTTGGGCTTTAATTTGATTAATTTTGAGAATTTTAGGGTCAATTTGAGGAAATTTGATCGACCAGGTCTGCCGGATCCGACCCATAGACCCGGCTGACCCTTCTTCCCCAAATGGTCTGTTTCGCGCGCAGCCTTAAGTAGCCATGCACAGCGAACTTCAAACTCGAAATTAGAGCTCCACAGGCCATAATTGGCGGAGCTGGTGGCTAGGCCTTGAAGCCCCGAAGATCCCGCGTCGATGAAGCCTAACCTCGCCGCTTGGGACAGCCGGAGCCGCCGTGGCCAGGCTGGTCAATGCTATGAACCTGCAAGAGTCAACCAAAGCTCAACTCAGCTCAAATTAGCATCCATTCGTGCACGTCGGAGACCCTAATGGAGTTAGATGGAATCCATAGCTGTCCCGGCGCCGTTTGGACCTAAAATCACGTGGCCTCATGTACATTCAAGTCGGCGACATCCTCTCCTGTGCGCGCCTAGTATAAATTCAAAGTATAAAAGCCTTCCCACGCAATTTCAGTTGTGGAGGCCGGCTCATTTTCGCTCGCAATATATATATATATATCGAGCTCAGACTGTGCGAGCTCATCCACGGCGTCTCCTATAAAATCAAGCCGCGCCACCACTCAGGAAGCTTCGCCGTGACTCTAGGAAGTGATCGAGTCAGCTCGCATTGCCTGTCGACCTCGGAAAGTTGAGTTCGAACTCAGAGCTTCTTCACTGTGCTTGAATGGCGTCTCATGATCTTGACCTGCATTCTTGAAATTTTTTGAGGCGTTTTACTCCTTGAACTTCTCTAAGCATGGTTTATGTGTTTAATTGCATTGATTTTGTGCGAATCACCATGGCTAAGCTTTGAAAAAACCTCGAATCTGTCGCGACCTCCATAGCCAAAACTAGAGATAGCTAGGTCGATCGAAAGCTCAGGTAAGTCTCTTTGGACCTTTTCGATGCTGTTTGAACATTTGGTTTGGTTCGATTCATGTTGATTCCGGTGATATCTTTGGCTGATTTTCGAGTATGTTGATCTATAGGAGTAGGCGAATCGAATGGGGCTAGTTTTAGGCGATTTGGCCAAGGTTTTGCTGTCGATCGGCGTCGGAGAAACCTCGGTCGTCCATTTAGTCTCAGTCGTGAGGTAGGAGACGACTCCACGTCAGCGCGCTGACTCGGTCAACGCTGACGTGGCACGGATGTGGCATGGCACGTCAGACGCCACGTCAGCTTGGTCGTTAGAAAGGTTTTCAGAAATAAAAAAATATAAAAACTGATCGGATGGTGGAGAAGATGCTACGCATCCAGATCTGGTATTTTTTGAAAAATAAAAAATCATTTGCGGATATTAGAAAATCATTTTTCGAAAATAATTATAGGTTTTGATCGAACGGTGGAGAAGTAGTCTCGCCATTCGATCTGAGCCATTGATGGCGATATGCAGATCGGACGGTCACGGATAAGTCGTGTCGTTTGATCTAGTCGTTGATCTCGATATGCAGATTGAAAAACGGTCTAGATCCATCTCTCCATTTGATCTCAGCCATCCGTTTTAGTAATCTGATCCGACGCTCGTGAGTTAACCATGTAGTTCATTCTGGACTGTCGGATCGCGCGGTAATAATAAAAGATTTTCAGAAAATCAAATAAAAATCAGAAAAATTAGAAACAAATCCTAAAAAGTCCAAAACTGCATCGTTTTAGCTCCGGTTTGGATCCGTGTGGGTCTGGGCCAGGTCTTTGGGCTTATGGGTCCGATCAGCCCAGTCCGAAAAAAAAAATTCAAAAAATTAAATAAAAAATTCAGAAAAAATTAGAAAAATTCACAAAAAATTCCCAAAAAAATAGAAAAAATCAGGAAAAATTCAAAAAAAAAATCCCAAAATTCACCAAAAAAAATAAAATGGAAGATGGCCACATTCAACTGGCCTGACTCATTTTTGTCGATTTTGGGTTCTCGAGCCTTCAAAAATGACCGTTTCGCACCTCTGGATATTTTGTTCTAAACTTTTCCAAACTACCCATGAACCTAAATGATACCTTCTCTAAGCCAATAGGGCTTCACTAGGTATGCCATGTGTTGACTTGTGTCCCGATTCGATGGGTTTTATCTGTACGTTCATGATTGCCTTGATTTGCGTACTTTTCGATTCTTGACTATGATTGCTAGGCTAGAAATTCCTATCTGCATGATTCCCTATACATTAGGGCTTACCTGACCTCTTGAGACATCTGCATGAAATCTTATGTTAGAAAATCGATCAACTTAGGTACTGAAAGGGCATCGATGATAATCTCGACGTAACTAAGTCCCCGAACCCTCTTCTCTGGTTTTCGCAAAACCGAACGGTCTCTCCCAACCGCTCGGTAGGGTTTCCAATCATACCCTCCAAAAAATGATTGGTGGCGACTCCGATGACATGCAAACTTATCACATGTCACCCGACCACACCAAGATCGACCTCGTTAGAAATTTCTCCCTGACGCAATTTGGTATAGGTCTGGGAGGGCCCGCGCTTCAATCCCTTTCGTCCTATTGAGCAGATGAGATCCCGAAAATCCATTAACCCTCGAGAATCCCATTTAGAAAATTCTCGAGAGGATCGCGACAGATTGACGACTCCACTGGGGACTTTAGATGACTTGAGCCGATTAAAAGGTTCATTGGTTTTCCAACTTGATCTTATGCAGATGCACTTGAAGGTAAGGTACATCCCCTAAGAAATGTGTTAAACGTTGTTGCAGATGGGATTCATAAGGGATGGTGTCTATGCTGACATGTTTTATGCAGATATGGAGTTTGGGGTTAATTGTTTACTTTATGCAATTTTGAAGCGCTGTTTTGATACCAAATGTTGTGCATGACCTTGCATATTCTGAGGATCACGACACCTGCATACACAAGTGCCTAAACCCAAGCCGCGAACACCCTCTTAGGTTGCTATAGATAGGGATTGGTATGCAAAGCTCTTGCGTTTGATTGCGCTTGGGTTGACCATATTCGATCCCGCTTGTTATCTGGATTAGTGATTCTACCCTCTTGTGTTTGATTGCCCTTGGGGATGAATTTATTAAACCAAATAATGGGAACCTTTCTAGGTCCATACCTTATCCCTTTTTTATTTATTTTTAGAGTCAAACCCCCACTTGTCTCATGCGCATGTGAATGGATGATTGGTATACCTAAAACAAAAAAAAAAGTATGTTTGGTTGGTAAGGCTTCCCCACTTTGATAATTCAGTTTTCATACGTATCATGCATATCATGCATTTTATCATCTTGAGCACGTTACATGTCATTGAGTGATCACTTGAATGATTGATATGAAAACCATAGTTTGTAAGTAGATCATAGATGGATGCCTCGAGAAGGTCGAAGATTCTCGAGTTACTCACATATGAGCGTAAGCTGGTGCGACATCGTACTGATGAGCCCGATACATTGCTAGCATACCGCTTCGTGCGAGGGAGAGAGCTCACAGGACGCAACCTCACCCGAAGCGACAGTTGTTTCTATACCCGAAGTGCATGCTACTTGGAGGATAACCATGGAAAAGCAAGATTTTTTTAGGCACTTAGGAAGGTAAGGAAGGGATGACGTATGCTCCCAAGGAGAGAGGAACCCTCTACTGAAGGTGTCATTATCATAGACATATCTTCTGATGAGGATGATGACACTGCTAATAGGCACCCCTCGCCCCCTGGTCTAGTGGACATTTCTTCCGATGAGGACCCCAGTTTGGACTAGTGATCTTTAGAAAGCTTATGAGAGTTAGACTTGGGGCATCCCTAGTTATGACATTCCCCTGACTTATCTTGCTTTTTTTAGTTAGTTAGTTATCATGTATTGTATTTCCTTTTTTTTGGGGGGGGGGGGGGGTCCTATGCCCTATATCCCTAGATCTGATTGTATTAGGGACCTTTTAGAGTTGTATTTGGTCTACTAGACTCTTTTATGCACTTTTATCTCGGGAATGTGATTATGACTTTCACTTTAATCATTTGAGAGGTTCTAATCAATTGCATAATGCTTTTGGGAGAAATCTAGATTAAAACTCCTCATTTGACTTCTTTTGGCTAAATAGAAGTGTTTAACCCTTATTTCACCAAAATAAAATATGAAATTGAGTTAGTTCACATTCATAACATTTACATCACATCCCCATGCATCTATCATCCTAATCCGTGATAATTGACTCTAGGATACCTTTTCGCATATCTTAGAATAAATGGAGAAATTGGATATCAAGATCATTCTAGTCCCACGTAAGGAACTTGCAGCATGGTGGAACCGTCTCAATCCTACTAATCAAGCACATGTTGAAGAGTGTCTAGGACACTTAGTGGAGCTCATCAAAGTGGATTATCAACCTACTCTTGTTCAAGCTTTGGCGAGGTTTTGGGATCCTGACACTTTAACCTTCAACTTCAGAGGTTTAGAGATCACACAGACTCTCGAGGAGTACACTACTATTATCGAAGTGGATTTTGATGATCATATTGTGCAACCCCTCATGGGAAAAGATTTCACTCATGCGCTATCCAAGTTTCTCCCTCTCAAAACTTCAGAGATAAGAAATGTCTACAAATCCAATTCTAGCAAGTTTACCCTTTCATTCCTGTATAACAATTACTCCTCTCCCAATCAACACCGGTCATAGAGCTGGTAAGGTGTTTATTCTAGCCTTCTTTACATTTGTCTTATTCCCTACTTCTGGAACTACATTTAACCCCTTCCATGGTCTATATAGCTCAACAAGCTTGTTATCGTTGGAACTACTCCTACATGATCTTAGCCAAGACCTTCCTTTCCCTAAACCAATTCCAATCCTCCAAAAGAGGCACTTTTCAAGCATCTAATAGTCTTCTTCATATGTAGGTCGTTTCATACATTAAGACATGTAATCTTCGTGTTGGGTGTTATGAGATTAGCTGACACATTCATCCACTTAGATCCTTCCTGAAATGCCAATCCCTTGTCCCAAAATTCTCCTTTAAAAATGGTTTGATTTCCTTGAGGGTCTAGAACCAAGACAACTCCGATAGCGGTTAACTTGGTCGAGGATATTGGAAACCCGTATTATTAGGATAGATGGAAATCCCATCCCCCTATTAGGTTGCACGGGTGGAATTGCTTATTACTCAATTAGAGTTGTGAGACAATTTGGGATGTTGCAAGAGGTCCCATCAAAGGTATGTCCTGGAATTTTTGCCTTTGATCTACCGCGCGGCGAGCTCACCAAGGAAACCAAGGCGCTTTATCAAGCCAAGGTTGATCTCATAATCCACGCTTTGAAGAATTCTCCCCTACAAGAAGTGGAATGGCCCGATCATCTTGATGAGGAGATGAATATGCACCGTGCTTTCAAGGAGTACATCAAACTATTTAATGAATATCGGCAATCTCTAGTTGAGCCGTACATTCCTGAGTATGTGATACCTCGCTAACCCAATGTGGAGCCATATGTGCCTGATTGCATCATCCCTCATGAGCCCGGAGTGGAGCCGTATACACTCGAAGATATGGGGCCATTATCCCTCGAAGAAGATGAAGATCCTTATACTTGGGACTTGGAAGGATCATAGGACTTTGGAAATACCTTGGGTCCCAAACGTCCATGATCCCCTCATTTAGTTTGATATGCGAATATGGTATTTTAGAGCAGTTTGAACATTTCTGAGAGTTTTGGGTTGTAATGAACTCACTTCATTTTCATATATGCATATTCAGAATATCTTGCATAATTTAGAAAGAAACAATTGTCATGGATTACTTTTCATTTGCGCACGGGTTATTGTTCACTCAAACTCTCCCGTTTTCTCCTTGGTCTGCTGACTTGCGGCCACTATTCACTCGGCAACTTTGTGGCATTTCTGGGTGATCCGCCAGTCGGTTAATTGAGTTTGGGTGGCTTAGGTCGCCTGGAAGTCCTCTTTGATCTATTTGGCGAGATTCCTGCTTGGTCCTTTCGCGTGAGTTCCTCGGTAGATCTGGTTTCCTGGTTTGCGAGCTACTGTTCACCTATCGATTTTGTGGCGTCCACTGGTGATCCAGTCATTGGTTTCTTTTGAGATTTGGTGGCTTTGGTCGCCTGATATACCTCTCTGTTCTATCCGGTGGGATCCCTATTTCGGTACTTTCGTGATAGCCCCTCGGTAGATCTGGTTGTGCAGCTGGGTTCCTGCTCTGTTAGCTCGATTTTTGCTATTCTGGGGATTCTACCCGTTGGTTGCGGCTGTGCTTTGGTGTCTGTGGCCGAATCCTAGCAGTTCCTATACTCTCCGATTGGATTTCCTTTTGGTGTACTCCCGTTTGGTGGTATGGCGACTCTATAGCTGTTTCATGGCTGGAAATCCTGTGATTGATGCTGTCTCTCTCCCGTTGGGGCACAAAGGGGCATTGGCAAAGCCAAAACAAGCTAAGGTGAGCTTCAAGCATCCCTTTGATTCTTCTAGTATGAGTCTTGGCTCAGTGGATGTCGTCCCGAGATTCGATGCCACTGTTCACCCTGGTAAGGTGAAAACTTCCTCTGTTTCTGCTGACCCTGTCGTTGCGGGATTTGAATTTTCTCCCAACCAAGTTTAGCAAGCTGCACGGTCTAGGAGACGAAGCCGTAGTGGAGGAAAGGGTCCATCTAGAGCACTCACTCGTCCCTCCAAAGATGGTCCTCGGTCTGCTTGTTCCTAGGCATCGGTAGCTAAGTCAGCTGAGAAAGGTTATGATCTAACCTATGTTCCTCCTTCGTTTATCGGTGATAAAAAAGGTTGTTAGAGTATCTCCAGAAATTCTTGAGGCCGCTGATCTTAAAATGGAAGGAATGCTTGGTTGGTTATTTTGTTGGTAGAAGACTTCCTTTCAAGCTCAATGAAGAAGTTATTAGGAATGTTTGGGGCCTGCATTTATCTGATGTTATGGGCAACGATGATAGGTTTTATTTCTTTCGTATCCAGGATGGGGAGTTCCGGAGGAAAATACTTGACAACGGCCCTATTACTATTGCTCGAGTGCCCCTTCAACAGTGGCACCCATGACTACACCTTAAGCGGGGTCAACATGAGTCTCTTCAGGTGTGGGTGAGATTGAAATCTATTCCGTACTCTCTGTGGTTAGCCCCGGGCATTATCTTGGTGGCAAGCACTATTGGCAAGCCTCTGTATGTAGATTCACAAATGGAGCAGATGAAAAGGATTTCCTACGCTTGCGTGTGCGTGGAGATAAAGGCTAACCAGCCCCTCGACGACTCGGTTGAAGTCTTCTTGGATGATGATGATGTTGCTCATTCCATTAGAGTGGAATATGAATGGAAGCCTATATCTTGTTTGAAATGGGCACCTTTGGCCATAAATGTCCTGATGTTTGTGCTGGCCCCATTGACTCTCAAAAGGCCCCAGTAGATGGAATTACCCCTACTCTTGTGCAGGATGGGTGGAAAACTGTTGGTAAAGGAGCTGGTAGTTCGCACTCGAAGACTCCCCCTCCTTGCTCTGAGGAGGCCCTTAGTACTCATAGTAGTCCCTCTGGCCCTCATATCTCTTCTTAGCTACCGGTCATCCCGGATTCAGTTTCCTCTCAATCCTCCTCTATGGCATCATCGGACTAGGAGGATTTTGCTGTGGACGTGGTGAGCAACATTGGTAGTGATGTGGACCAGGACCCTCCTTCCCCTTCCCTCCCAATCACCCGTCGTTCCTCTGCGTTGCAGCAAAGGGTAACCCCTGACCTTGGCGTACATTCTGCTACTCCTTCATCCCCTCCCGTGGGAGAGCTCGCTCAAGGTGGTATCAATTCGGCTAAACCGACTTCGAGGAAGAAACGGGGAGGCCAGAAGAAACGGTAACTCCCCTTATCTCTTGTACATATGTATATAGGAGTTTGGAATATAAGAGGTCTTGTTGACTCGTTAAAACAGGCTAAAATCCAGAATTTGGTGATTTCCCATCATCTGTGCTGTGTTGGAATCCTTGAGACGAAAATTCCTTCTTCTCTATTTGTGAGTATTTTCACTGGTCTATTTTCGTCTTGGCAATGGATAGCTAACTACACTTGCTCTCCTCGCGGTAGGATATGGGTTGGATGGAACCCATGGGTTGCTGAACTTGATGTCCTCTCTTCTTCAACTCAAGTTATTCATGGGCGGTTGCGATTTCTATCCATAAATAGACTGTTATCTCTCGGCTGTATATGCTGATCATACGTTTGTTTCGAGACGTTCTTTGTGGGCTGATCTTGAGCTTACTAGTGTCTCCTATGCTGCGTTGCCTTGGCTTGTTTTCGGTGACTTTAATGCTATTAAAGACCCGTCAGACAGAATTGGTCGTTCGAATGCTTGGATCCCCTCTTTTGATGAGTTTGCTCAGTGTCTGTCTAGTGCGGGCCTTGATGATCTCAGGTACACTGGTCATAGATTCACCTGGTCGACATTTTCTAGTGCTCCCCGTAAGCAAAGGAAGATCGATCGTGTTCTCATCAACAATCAATGGAGTAGGGAGTTCTCCTTCTCTGAGGCATCTTTCTTGGCTCCGGGGGTATCAGATCACAATCCCATGATCATCCGTATTGTGCCTCCTCCATCAACTAGGAAGCCTTTCAAATTTTTCAATTTCTGGATGTTTAATCCCTCCTTTTCTACGCTAGTTTCACAGGTTTGGGATATACAGGTGTCCGGGGCTCCTATGTTTGTCTTGAGCCATAAACTTAAGATACTCAAGTGCCACCTCAAATAGCTTAATCAAGACTCCTACTCGGATATATCAGAGCGCACTTCGGATGCAAGGTCCGCTTTGTTGGCGATCCAGGATGCCCTCGTATTGTATCCTCTTAATCAGAGCCTTGCAGACTAAGAGAAAGTGTGTTTAAGTACCTTCTCGGACCTCAGATTACAAGAGGAAGCTTTCTTCAAGCAAAAATCTTGGGTACAATAGCTTAAGGAAGGTGATTTGAACACCAAGTTCTTCCACCATTTCGTTAATAAACGGAATCATCACAACAGAATCGTCTTGGTAGTGGACTTCGATGGTGCTCTCTTGACTGACCCACCATTGGTGCAGCGACGTAGTGTCTCTTATTTTGAGGATCTTTTCGCTTCTCCCTCTTGGCTTAAGCTATCGCCAATTCAGGAGGTACGGGCTGTTATTGACAATTGCCTTAATGTTGATCAAATTCTTTTCTTGTCAAGGCTTGTATCGGATGTTGAGATTCGTAACACAATGTTCTCCTTGGCGATTGGCAAGGCCCCTAGCCCTGATGGTTTTAATGTGGACTTCTTTAAAGCGACTTGGGACATCATTGGTCCTTCGATTATTGCGGCTATTAAAGACTTCTTCCTCACGGGCTGTCTGTTGAAGGAGGTAAACGTTACCATTCTCTCACTGATTCCTAAAGTCCCGAATGCATCCACCATGAGTGATTTCAGAACGATCTCTTGTTGTAACACTATCTACAAATGCATTACTAAGTTACTAGCCAATAAAATTTCTTGTGTATTGCCGGGCCTGATTAGTTCCCCCCAAAATGCATTCGTCAAGGGCCGACAGATTGGCGACAATATATTACTTGCTCAGGAACTCTTTTGCGGGATCCAACATGTGCCCTGCCTCCCGAAGTGTACTATGAAAGTTGATTTTCAAAAGGCATACGACACAGTGGACTGGGAATTCCTTCGGTTGGTCTTGCACTCGTGTGGCTTTCTAGATATGTTCGTCAAGCTTGTCATGATTTGTGTTACTTCACCCAAGTTCTCTGTCTCAATCAACGGTGAACTGCATGGCTTCTTCTCGAGTGGTAGGGGTATTCATCAAGGTGATCCTTTGTCTCCCTACCTCTTTACTCTTATTATGGAGATTTTTTCGGGCATCCTTAACGTGCAAACCAGTTTACCTGGCTTTAAGTTTTTCTAGCGATGCAAATCAACTTGGCTGTCCCATTTATTTTTCGCCGATGATGTCCTCCTCTTTTCTGAGGCGAACTTGCCTTCCATCACCCTGATGAAGGCTAGTCTTGATAAGTTTTCTAGATGGTCTGGCTAGTGGCCGAATGTAAACAAGAGTGAAGTTTTCTACTCTGGTGGCTCTAATGATCTTTGGAACCAGATTTTGTCCACTCTCGATTTCCATGAAGGTATGTTACCTTTTCAGTACCTTGGTGTTCCCGTCATTGCTTCTAGGCTTAACAAGGCCAACTGTACCTATTTGGTGAACTCCATCACCTCTAGAGCTTAGTCTTGGTCTCAAAGATTTCTTTGTTTTACGGGTCGCTTACAACTGATTAAGTCGGTCTTGCACGCCATTCATGTCTATTGGGCTAGCGTTTTTACCCTTCCCATGTATGTATTGGTGAGAATTGAATTGGTCCTCCGACAGTTTCTATGGAAGGGACCGGGATTGGGTGTAGGTGGTGCTAAGGTCTCGTGGTCCAATGTATACTTCCCTTGGGTAGAAGGTGGCTTGGGTATCCGTGGGCTTCTTGATTGTAATCGAGCGGCAATGCTCAAGCATATCTGGTTGCTCTTCACAGACAAGGAATCGTTGTGGTGCAAATGGATTCACTCCACCTTCCTCAAGAATAAGAATTTTTGGGTTGCGACTAAACCGACTTTCTGTTCTTAGGCTTGGAAGAAAATTTTGGAGCTCCGCCTGGAATTTCTCTCTCGGTCTTGTTGGCGGATTGGTGATGGGTGTTCTGTCTCCTTTTGGTTTGACTCATGGCACCCAAGAGGGCCCCTCTACAAGTTCTTCACGGATAGGGATATTTATTGTTATGGTATCCCGAGGAAGGCCACGGTTCGGGAGTTCTTCTCCTTAGTGCCCAACCATCTCTTGTTCTAACCACCATGTCTTCTTGGTCGGACACACTTTCGTCTATTACTCCCGGCAGACGCGGTCGCTTTGTATGGTTATATCACCCCTCGGGTAACTTTTCTATCTCCTCTGCTTGGGAACTTATCAGGCACAGAGGGAGGATCGTCACTTGGCACCGATTCATTTGGGACCGTAGCATTGCTCCTCGGCATGCTTTTCTTTTGTGGCTTATTACCATTAATAGGCTCCCTACTCACGTTCTTTTGATTAATTATCGCAGGATTGTGGCTGATGTTTATGCCTTCTGTCGGTGTAGGCCTGATTCTATTGACCATCTATTTTTTGGGTGTAACTTTACGGGTTCCCTTGCATTATTTTGCGCCTCTAAGTGCAACTTAGCTTGGCATAATCGCGTGTGGCAGGATAACCTTTAGTGGGCTATATAACACCTCGGTGGTCAGCAGTTTCATTGTTGTATAGCTCGTTTTTCGTTTGCTGCCTTATGTCATATCATCTGGACTGAACAGAATAATATTCTCTTTAGAAATCAATCCCGTATTATACTGGCCCTTAAGAAGCATCTTGTTAAGATTGTCCAAGATAAGGCCTTGATGTTTATGAATGTGGATGATATCGCCCGCAATAGACGGATGCAGGCGAGCTGGGGTGCCTCTCCTTCGATCTTTGATTAACCAGGGGCTGTTCTCTAGTTTTTCTTGTTTCTGTTATGTTCTCTTGCCCACTATTTTGGCAGTTCCCTTTTGGTTTGTAGCCCTCGGGTACCTCTGTGACCTGCGCTCCTATTTGCTCGTTTCCCCCCGACACCCCTGCACCCGTATTGACATTAGTGTCTTTTTGGGTGGAGGGTTATTTTGCTTGAGGCCCATCTTTGTAATTGTGCGCATTTGATTAGTCAATATACTACTTACCTTTACCCAAAAACAAAAAACAATTGTCATGGATTGTATTTCTCTTCAATAACATGATTGTTTGTGACAAATGAGAGGAAAGACCATTTATGTGAGGCTAAGACTCACAGATGGGCCTTTCTTTTCATTAGTCTCAAATAAACATGGTATTGAAGAAGTTCTCAAAGTATGAATTCCTCTTATCCTTTATCATGATCCTGACTTACTACTTCGAAAACATGTGATTTCTAAATACGAGGACCCGTAGGAAGGCTCGTTTATTAAGAATGGAGAAAGAGGAACTAGCTTCTCGCATGGTGAATTTAGAAACTCAGATGAATACCGTGGCTACAATGGTGGCAGAGATAAAGGCGATGTTGATCGCCAGCCAGGGTAAATATTCGGTGGCCCCGGATCCTAATCAGACTGCACAACCAAGTTCCTCTACCGACTCGAAGGCCAATCACACATCTAATACGGATCCTAATCCAAACAAAGAGGCACTGCCTAAGAATTCCCCAATTGTCATAGATCTAGAAAAGAAAGAGAAACCGGTGGCTAGAAATGAAGAGGGAGCAAGAAGGTTGGCCAAGATAGAAGAATGTTTAAGCAGCCTAGGATAAGAACTGGCCCATTTTGATAAAATATCCCCTTTCACGAAAATAGAAGTTCCGCAAAACTACAAGGAACCTGAATTTTTTCGGAAGTTCAATGGGATAGGCTGTCCTCGGGCTCACCAGAAGTACTACCTATGCAAAATGGCGCACTACTCGGATTACATCCCCCTTTTGATGAACACATTCCAAGAGAGCTTGGCTGGCGCCGTTCTAGCCTGGTTTATTGAATTGGATCTGGAAGACTATGATGGTTGGGAAGATCTGGCAAAAGATTTCTTACACCAATACAAGTTCAACACTGCGACGGCTCCTACTGGGGAGGACTTGTTGAGAACCACAAAGGGTAAAAATGAGGCTATTCGTACCTATGCTCAAAGGTGGCAAGCTATTGCGACGCAAGTAAAACCAACGATTCTAGAAGAAGAGCTTGTGGACTTATTTTTGAAAGCACTACCGTACGAGTATTTTGAGAAACTGAATACCTTGGGATGCCAAACCTTTGCACATTTGATAAAAGTCGCAGAACGACATGAGTGGGCCACGCGGGAAAAACGCATACCCGACCCGTCTTTTAAATGCCAATATACTGTCTGAAAGGAGTGAGAGAACTCGGGTGACATCGCCTTCGTACCCAACCCTCCAATGCCTTAGAAGTTCCCAGACTCCACCTCTACTCAAGGTGGCGCCTCATGGTCGGCCTTGAAGAAGTTTGAGATTAAGAAGAAATCCCCACCGATTTTTACACCGTTACCTCTTCCGTTGTCCAAACTGTTGCCCATGCTACTAGAAGGGCGACTAGTTGCTAAGGAACCTCCAAGATCCAACCCGTATAGGATTTCCTAGATTTGATGAGACCTAGTCATGTGCTTATCATATGGACGAAAAGAGGCACAATATGGATAATTATCTTGCGCTAAAGTACAAGGTACAAGCCTTGATCGATGGAAGAATCCTGGAGTTTGATAAAACAGAGCCAAACGTCCAACAAACTAAGGTTTATGGTAGACTTGGCTAAGCTGCATGAGATGCTGGCAATAGCCTAGGCATACCCCGCTGAAAGGGAGGCCTCAAGAGAAGAAAAGATGCTCTGTTTGAGGAAGTTGGCTAGTTTGGGAATCATTGATGAGATCGATGGCTCCATGACTAATGGTACCTATTCAACAATCGATTTGTCCTTTGAAGAATTCGGTATAGAGACTGATGATGGACACTCATGGAGAATCCCTCTCGAATATGTGTTGAATGATGAGAATGCTATAAAAAAGGCGGAGGAAGAACTAGATGAAGAGGAAGCTCGTCGCAAGAAATCTCATCAAGCTGACAAGAGGTTTTGCAAGAGGCCCTAAAGAGAGGCAACATTATTGACACGCTGGGTCAAGATAGCATGGCTTATAACTTTCGCATGCTTTATTCGGTTCCGCCAAGTTTCTATGTCAAATCCGAAGATATTATCTCGGATGGTTGGGACGACATGGATGACCCTATAGATGACGGATGGGTCTACGCAATTGATGAAGATATCCCTGGTTGTTACAATCATGTGAAAGAAGAAGGGAGTCTAGAGGCCCATGATCGGCTTACTACTATGGAAAGGAATATGGACCATCTGGTCTCAATGATATCTGAGTTGTCTTGCATAGCAGCCAACATCAGCGTCCCACGGACGGAGGAAAATTATCAAATGCTAGAGCTAAGGAGAATGGTTGAATGACAAACCCGTCGATTGGCCAACTTGGAAGAGCAGTCTAAGGATTTGGCCAATATGATATCAAAATTGAAAGAGCTCATCGCCCAAGGAAGAAATGCAGTACCCCATCGAATTGATCGAATGGTGACGTTCCCACAAAATTTTGACGGTACAGGGTGCCCTTTAGATCACATCTCGTATTATCTCCATAGGATGATCTGTTATCATGAAGATGATCAAGTTCTCATCAATAAATTCAAGTACAGCTTGATTGGATCGGCCTTATACTGGTATCAATCAGTCGACTTGGATTGGGTCCTAGATTGGGAAGATTTTTCAGAGCAGTTCATGAGACGGTTCGAGGCTAATCTGAAGCTCACTGTCACAAAGAGTGATTTGGCCTTAATTACCAAAGCGGAAGATGAGGATTTCGAGGAGTTTGAACAAAGGTGGAAGATGCAAATGGAGCAAATTGTGCCTCCACTTTCGGAAAGGGAGCTAGTGGTGTATTTTCTAAAGACTCTACCTCAAGAGTATTTCAACCATATGTGCGCATATGAGTTCCAATCTTTTGAGCACTTAGTGAGTATTAGTGTGAGACATGAAGGTATCGTCCGAAGAAATAAGGCTAAAAGTAAAAGGGAACGTAGCTGCATTTCTGATGAAGATGCATCTCATGTGAAACCATATGGCGGTTACAACTCCGAAGAACTAGACGATGATGCCCTTATTGGGATGGTGAAAACAAAAACTCCCTATGTGATCAAATTAGATGAAGTGGATAGCTGGAGCAGACTTGGAAGCGATCCCGTCGAGCATCTAGTGATAACACTGTCCGGTATGGATCTAGATGAAATCCCAATTACAGAAATCAAGCCCATTGTGATAAAAATCCCTTCAATAGAGGAATATGACTTAAAGGCAGTACCATGGGACTACGGTATGGGTGAAATAGATGCTGTTATGAGATCCGACAGGTGTTATGCACCTAGAGAAGACGAACCCGAGAAGAGACCGGTGACGAGAGAAAATGCTGAGCAGTTGCAATCTGTTGTAAGAACAAGCGAGTATGAGATCATAGAGCAATTACGGAAGATGCCAGCGCAAATCTCCCTGTTGGATCTCTTCATAAACTCTGAAAAACACAAGAACGCCTTGATGAAGGTATTGGTCGAGATACAGGTTCCTAAGATGATTAACGAAGCACAGTTGGAGGACTTTGCAGGGGCGGTGTTGTTGAAAGACCAGATCTCGTTCTCAGACGAGGACTTTCCTATAGAGGGACAGGCTCATAATATGGCCCTTTATATCTCAGTCAGGTGCCACAGAAAAGCTGTATCCCGTGTATTAGTGGACAATGGTTCCACATTTAATCTATGCCCCTTAGCCACTCTGAGGAGTTTGGGGATAACTGAAGACCTCGTGAGAACTTCAAAGGCCACGATCCGCGCGTTTGACGGAATGGCAAAACACATGGTAGGTGAGATTGAGCTGGATGTCATGATCGGGCCGGCTTGGTTCACCATCCCTTTTCAAGTACTCGATATCCCAAGTGCATTCTCCTTCCTATTGGGGAGACCATGGATACATGTGGCGGGCGTGGTTTCCTCTAGCATACATCAGAAGGTTAAGTTCATAATTGACGGTAAGCTGGTTACCGTGCATGGTGAAGGGGAGCATCTTACTTATCTAAAGGGCCTGGTCCCTTTTATTAAACCACAAGCAAAAGAGGATTCTAGCTATAATTCTCTCGAATTGGTATCTATCATGCATGTCCCGGCTGGGACCCAAGTTAGGACCCTTGAGTTTTCTATGCCATCTATTGTGGCTGGAAAGGTCCTCTTGGTATATGGTTTTATTCCTGGGAGTGGATTGGGAAAACATGCCCAAGGGATACGTGAACCACTTCATTTGGTTTCTAATGACCAAAGGGTAGGTCTGGGGTATAAGGGCTGGTGTGATTGTTCTTCCTCAAAGGACCGTTATGGAGGTCGAGGCCGAGGAAAAGGCTAGGGACACTATGGAAACCGAAATAGTCACTTCATTGGATCGAGCGCCTGGAAAGGCGAGGGCAAGATGTCTGATAATCCCCTAGCTCGGATGTTCTCTAAAAATACCAAATAGCTCAAGGACGAAGATGTTAGTATTGCAGCTGAATCGGATCTGTCCAATCCTTTCTCTGAAGATGGAGTCCACGTCATTATTGAGTGGCTTGCGGACGATGCTGACTTGTCTGAGTAAAGAGGCTTCTTCTCCCCTTTCCTTTTAATGCATTTTGATTTAGAGTCATTCCTTTCTTGCAATTTGAATTCTGTTGTTGCATTTGTCATTAGGAAGCACCCTTGGATCTCTGACCGTTGGTCCAAGTAGTACATGTTGTAATGCGGTCCATTTGCATTCAATAAAAAGCCTCTAGAGTTTTATTAAGGACAGGTGGAACAACAGATCAGCCCAATGATGACATTTGACTTCAAATCTTTGAAGCTTGAGACTTGATTTGCCACATGATTCCTGATTTCTCAAGTGATTTTATGGGAGCAAAAATGTCTGAGGAAATGAGGACTAGCCCTTCTTTATTTTTTTTCTCCAAAAATATTTTTCAAAATGCGTTTCCATAAAATTCATGCATTTATATTGATTTCTATAAAATACTAACCATGCTTATAACATTTCAGGCATACCATCCCTCATATGCATAACAGGTTCTTATGTGGCTCGGATCATCCCGACGATTATTCTTATAAGGTTGAAGAAGAAGGGGATGATGATCTCAGTGATATTAAGCAGAATTGGAGCCGACACGAAGAATTTAAGCCTTTGACTATAGAGAACACAGTTACAGTTAATTTGGGGGATTCTGAGAATATGAAAGAGGTCAAAATCGGGAAAAGGTTATCATCATTTGAAGCAGCCCGGTTGATTCAGCTTCTTAAAGAGTATCAAGACGTCTTTGCTTGGTCATATGCGGATATGCCAGGATTGGATCCGAACATTGTAGAGCATTCACTACCAACCGATCCAACCATCCCACCGAAGAAATAGCAACTTCGACGGACAAAACCTGAGCTGTCCAAGAAAATCGAAGAAGTAATGAAATTACTCAATGTGGGGTTCATTGAAGTTATCTCTTATCCTGAACGGGTTGCTAACATTGTCCCGGTGATGAAGAAAGATGGGTGAGTTAGAGTCTGCGTAGACTATCTCGATTTGAATAAGGCGAGTCCGAAAGACGATTTTCCTCTACCACATATTGACGTCCTGATTGACAGTACTACCGGCTTTGAGTTATTCTCGTTCATGGATGGATTCTCTGGATATAATCAGATCCTTTTGAAAGAAGAGGATAAAGCTAAAACTTCCTTCATAACACCATTGGGCACCTTTTGTTATAAAGTCATGCCTTTCGGTTTGAAAAATACAGAAGCAACGTATCAGAGGTCTATGGTGGCTCAATTCCACGATATGATGCACAAAGAAATCGAAGTGTATGTGGATGACATTATTGCGAAGTCTAGACCCGGAGAAGACCATGTTCAGGTATTAAGAAAGCTATTTGAACGACTCCGGAAATATAAGTTGAAGTTGAACCCTATTAAATGCATATTCGGGGCACGATCAGGAAAACTCTTAGGGTTTATGGTAAGAAACCGAGGAATCGAAATTGATCCTTTTAAAATCAAGGCGATACGTGATATTGGAACCCCCACAACTGTGAAAGAAGTAAGAAGTCTATTGGGGAGATTGAACTACATTGCCAGATTCATATGTCAACTTTTTGATATGGCAAAGCCATTCTTTAAATTGTTGAGAAAAGGTGCTAGGGTGAAATGGGACTCTGAATGTCACTAGGCGTTGGAGAAGATCAAAGAATACCTCATTCAGCCACCAGTCTTGGTACCCCCAATTTCGAGTTGCCCTCTAACTCCATATCTCACTGTCCATCAAGAGTCTTTAGGAGCTTTATTAGCCTAAATGCCTAAGGATGGCAAGGAGTGGTCGATCTATTATCTGAGTAAGAAATTCACCCCGTCTGAGATGAATTATCCCATAGTCAAGAAGACATGCATAGCCTTGGTGTGGGTGCTCCACAAATTGAAATAGTACACCCTTCATCACCATATTCAGTTGGTCATAGAAAACAACCCGATCAAGTATTTGCTAGAAAAACCGTCCTTAATCGGAAGGTTGGCTAAGTGGCAGGTTCTCATATCAAAATTTGATATTAGGAGTTCAACTCAAAAGTCTGTCAAGGGAAGAGCCACAATAGACATGTTGGGGGAAAATACCCAAGGACGTGAAATCCCACATGATGAAGAAGCAGAAGATCGCATTCTAAACTTATCTGACGAAAAGTGGACTATGTATTTTGATGGTGCCGTTAACCTTACTAGATCTGGGATTGGGGCAATCTTAATATCCTCAGAAGGCCAACATTATCCAGTTGCTGTAAAACTGGTATTCTCGTGCACCAACAACATTTCTGAATATGAAGGTTGCAACTAGCACTCTCTATGAAGGTGAAGAAACTGCAAGTCTATAGGGATTCCATGCTGATTATCCTACAAACCCAAGGCGAATGGAAAGCAAAGGACTCCAAGCTCATCCCCTATCACAAATTCTTGGAGGAAATGATTAAAGAATTTGAGGAGATCGATTTTGAATATCTGCCGAGGGCCCAAAATCACTTCGCTATTGTGACATTCTGAATTCCTACCGTATTTCGAAGTTTATGAATGAATAAAATGAGTATCGATGTATTTCAGTAATCTCGCTCAGAATTGATCTCTCTAGAGTCGACTGACCAAAAGGGAATGGCTAAATGGGATCTAAGTACGTGGACTAAAGAACTCGATCGCGGAGTGGTACCTTGACCATAAGGATTGTCGAGAGTATATTTTGGACCATCACTGGCTGATCTAAGATTAGTGTCAGAACGATTTGCTAGTATTATGCAATTGGTTCGCGGGTGATTCCGCTTGACCATAGCATAATTTGCGAATAACCCTGAACTGATTTCAGACGATCGCGTCCTTTTGGGACTAGCAAGTACCCTCACAATTACATAACAACCAAGGTCGCCGTGATTCGAATAATTCTTAAACGTGACAATAATCACGGGTCGATATGAGTAACTCCTAAGAGCCGCCCGTCAGTCTGAGATGTATTGAAATTGCGATCGGTAGATTTTGAGCGCGAAGTGGACTTTGAAATTAGAGACCAGACTTTTAAGGATTCCAATATCAATAAATTGGACGTCGTCTCATCGAGGGTAGTATGGATTGTATAGCGCTCCACATGAATTAGAAAAGTGAAAATTGGACTGTAGAGTGGAAATTACCATTTTACCCCTGAGTTGTTGTTTAGACCTTTGGAATTAGATGAGGGCATTTTGTTCTTTTAACCCTCACCCTCTTGGCCTAAAATATCTAGGGGTATAAGTGTCCAAGATGGTCTTGTAAGACTCAATTAACATGTGCTCTTTAGAAACCCTAAAAACCCCATTTCCAACTTGCACTATTCAAGCCACTATTCCTAATGTCACCACATGGAACCCCAAGAACCACTCCACTCACAATTGCTCTTCTTGAAAATTGATAACCTCTCACTCTCACTCCCTTCTCTTCTTGGCCGGCCACTCCCCATTCCTTCACACTCTCATTTTGCTCGCTCCCTCAAGCTCTCACTCTCTCGGTTTTCTCTCTCTCTTGGCGAGCTTGGTAGGCCGACGCCACCTCCACCTCTCCTTCCTCCTTACTGCTCAGTCGTGAACCACCGTAGCTCCACGCCACCGCTGGACCACCACCTTCTTCCTCCTCACGAAAACGCCGGTACAGTAGCAGATTAGAGGGGCTGTCTCGCTGGTTTTGTTCAGCCATTTCCGGAGGTGAGGTGCTCTATTCTTGTCTTAGGATCATGAGAGACCTATGGTAGTGCTTATAGTTGGTTTTTAAGAGGATTACATGGACTAAACTTGACATTCCTTGCTTGAACCAAACCAGTCTTCCCTGAGCAGTTCTGGTCGCGCGAAGTTGCTGCTCATCCGCCGGTCCTTTGCTAACTAAATCAAGTGTAAGTGGCTTCTAATCTTACCTTAGGACTATAGGATACTAAGTAGCATGATTGGATAGTGATTGTGTGGAATTTATGGGCTATTTTGGGTGTGAAAATGGGGCACCGATTCTGAGTTGTAGGAGCTGAATGATGCTTGATGAGTATTAAAGGGAAATAAGCGTGTATCATGGCTGAGTAGGAATGATAGGTTTGATATAATATGATTGCTAGATGCCGGGTGAATAATTTTCGGCAATGAGCATGTTTTATGTCAATTTGATGCAATAGCGGTCTTGAATGAATTGATGCCATGTATGTTTGTAAAGCTATCAAAAGTTGCTGAGTTGGGACCATGGTGTATTCGGCCATGTGCGGAGGAATGTGAAATTGGATTATGAAAATTATGCCGGAAAACCATATAATCTCGGTTCGGACTAATGAGTGCATTATGTGGTTTTGATGTGTGGGTTAAATTCTTAGTGTAATCCAGACATGGCATGATGATTGGAAATTGATAAGTGAGCTTTTGAAATGCTATAGTGATTTTCGGCTATGGGTGAATAGCGCGAGCCAATTATTGAGAATTTGGCTTAATTTCCTTATACTCGATCATGAGGTATTAAAATGTGAGTCGACTGAGTTGTGGGCATGGAATGCAATTTCTATGCTCTAATTGTGGAATTATACATATGCATACCCTGAGGCGTATTAACGCGGGGCCTATAGTCGACTGAATTGTATGATGAGTATATGTATGCACATCGTACCCTGATGCGTACTAAAGCGGGGTTTGTGCCCGTCCTGATGCGTACTAACGCGGGACCGACCTGAGGCGTACTAACGTCGATCTATGAATCGAAATGGTAACCTGAGGCGTACTAACGCGGGTGCCATGTATATATATATATATATCTGTTATTAAGTTTGAGGCGGTAATCGCGGGCCAGATTATTGAACTATATGCTACTATGCCTGAAGCGATAATCGCGGGCCTAATTGCTGGAATTGAGCCACATTAAGTTTAGCAGTACTCTATGATTGATGTGGTGTTAAGTGCCTAAGAATGAAGCTAAGTCTTAGTGGAATAATTGAATATTGATTGAAAGCATGCGTAGCGCCAGTTTATTTATAAATCTGATTGAGATATTGATCGTCTTTTGAAATTCCTTTATTTGATTTCTGTGCTTTATAAAATGGCTCGGAGGTACTGTAGACCTAGAGTAGGCTTAGGACCATCTTACTGGGATTATATCTCACCTCGTCGTGGGACCCACTTTTTAGACCCGAGACTTTGAAGCATGCCGACACATTTTGGACTACCGAAGGATTTTGAGCCCTTGATCACCCCGTTTCCGGTGGGTCCGAACCAAGTGTATTATAGGAGGGCTAGTACCTTATGGGTAGATGAGGGAGGCGATAGTTGGACGCCACATACCTATCTATCTTGGACGTATAGGGATGTAGACACTCTTTTTGGACCACTTAGGGAATGCGTCATACCGGACGAGGTGCTGAGAGCCGCAGGTCACATGGCGACTATAGTTTCTGAAGATGGACCTGCCGAGTGGGAGCTCGTGGTCAAGCCCGAGCCTGAGCCAGATCTTCCGGAGCCTGAGGACCCTGGTGAAGACGAAGAGATCGTGGAGCCGAGGGATGCTGAGGATGACCCCATGGACACTTCTGAGTCCAAGCTGGAGGTGGAGTCTGAGGAGTCCGAGCCAGAGATGTCAGAGGTGTGCGAGACGAGTGTTTCCACCAAGCATACCCTACCTACCGTCGAGTCCACTGATGGCGAGTCCGACCTTTAGGCTTAGTATTACCGCCTAACCTTTTTTGACACCTCCTAGGATAGGTGTAGTATTTAGCTGGGATCCTTTTATTTAGTCGACCACCTCTCCATGTTTTCCTTGTATGTACTGTTGTTTTTATCATGTTGTAAGAATGATCATATTTTATGCTTAATGAGTTCTCTAACTTCTGAAGTCATCTTGTCGATATTGTCGTATGGAGTTTGTCGTTGCTTCCGCATATGTATTTCATTTTCGCATTCGCGTATTAGCCGTTGGATCCTGGGATTATTATTAAGTAACGGTATGAGAGGGATGTTGGCGCGCTCAAAGGACACGGGGCGTGACATCCCCGTTGAAGTGCTTTCGGGATGTTGTAGCGCTCGAAGGACACGGGGCGTGACAGCTTATGCTTTAGCTACCCTATCATCCATGCTGCAAGTGGTAGATGGTGTGGACGTTGAACCCTTGAGAATTGACATCGTCGAAAGACCAGCCTATTGCATGGTAATTGAAGAAAGGTTTAATGATCAACCCTGGTATCGTGACATTAAGAACTATCTATTGAAAGAAGAATATCCTCATGGGAGTCAGATTGGAGATAGGAAATATATAGCCAAGACGGCTACAAAGTTTTTCCTCAGTGGCCAGACTTTACACAAGAAATCCTTTGACTCAGTTTTGCTAAGTTGCGTAGATGCCAAGGAAGCAAACCTACTTATGCAAGAAATCCATGAAGGAGAGTGCGGTCCACATATGAATGGCCATTTACTTGCCAAGAAGATCATGAGGCTCGGTTATTACTAGATGATCATGGAGTCAGATTGTAACCAACATGTGAGGTCCTACCACCAATGTCAGGTCTATGGGGACAAAATTAACGTACCTTCTAATGAGCTTCATCAAATGTCTGAGGCTTGGCATTTCTCCATGTGGGGGATTGATATGATTGGGCCAATCAACCCTAAAACTTCAAATGGACATCGTTTTATTCTGGTGGCTATCGATTACTTTACTAAATGAATCGAAGTCAATTCATATGCCAACGTCACCGCAAAGAGTGTGGCCAGGTTTATCAAGTGGGATATAATCGCCAGATATGGTACAGGTGATCATTACCGATAATGGTTCAAATTTGAACAATAAGGTGGTTGATGATCTACTAGACCACTTTAAGATTCGACACCTTAATTTTTCCCCTACCACCCACAAATGAATTGAGCTATGGAAGCGACAAACAAGAACATTAAAAGAATCCTATCTAGAACTGCGGAAAACTACCGAGATTGGCATGAGAGGTTGCCATATGCACTAATGGCGTACTAAACTTCTATCCGCACTTCAACAGGGGCAACGCCCTATTCCTTAGTATATGGCATGGAAGCGGTCTTGCCAGTTGAAGTTGAAATCCCCTCACTACGTGTTCTATCTCAGGCTAAGCTCTTAGAGGCCGAATGGATCTAGCAGAGATATGAGCAATTAAATTTGATTGACGAGAAACGCCTAAAGGCCATCTGTCATGGTCAGACTTATCAGAAACGGGTGGCTAAATCATTCAACCGAAAAGTCAAACCCAAAAATTTCATGGTTGGGGATCTAGTTGTGAAGAAGACACTCTCAAATGCCTTGCACCTCTAGGACAAGTTCACACCAAATTATGAGGGTCCTTATGTAGTCTAGAAAGTGCTACCGGGTGATGCTTTGATCCTTGTAAACATGGATGGAGAAGAATTGACAAGTCCTGTAAATGCAGACGCGATCAAGAAATATTACCTTTGAAATGGAATCATAGGGTTTATTCACGCCTCTTTTCCCCAGCGGATTCGAGTCACATCTAGACTAGTTGCATACATTCCATGCATCCATGCATACATGTGCACTTTCTCTCATGAAATTTCAGGTCCCCAAACGGAGGCTCTAGGAAGAACGTGGACAACCTTGGATTAACATCAAGTTCGAAAGGCCAAAGGAAAACCCAGGATTCAGTGAAACATCTACAAGGATGACTGGTATTACTTTAAACCTTTTGAATCTATAAATCCTGACCAATTTGGTTTCCCTTGCATCCCCAGGGAGTTTCAATCGTGGTGAGAAGGTAAGTACCCCCTTCTCTTGAACTTCTAAAGCTGTTTAAGTCTTGACGACCTGTGATTTGATCTGTCGACGAAATTTTTGAAACCCTCAAAATCGCATCATTTGCGTTCAAGAGTTTTTGTGGTCTTCCAAACATGCATTGAAACATACATTATGCATCATGATTCCCCATGTTGTTTGAATTTTGATGAAATTGGAATGGATTACCAAAAGAGGGTGCTTAGACCCATCAAATGGAGTAACTCAGAAGATGAGAGGCAAACCATGCCCAAACACGTCCCTACACACTTGAGTGATGAGTGATAAAAAGAGTAAGATAAAAACCTTTGTCTATAAAGGTATGGATCATTTGTAGTGATTACATGGATTGAAATGATGAAAGTCGTGTTCACTCCTATATCCTAAACACATGTTAACCCTTTTGCAAACATTTTGAACTTGAAAAGGGAGAATTCTCAAAACAACCCCATCAAGAACCACCCCACACCGGGGCAATTTGGAGGTTCATTGGTTGATTTCTCGGAGAAAAAAATTCAAGGTAAGACTTTATTGTGCTGACTTGCAATAACCTTTTTGCGGTAACTTCAGGTGATATCCCGTGGAAGCTTGAAACATCTTGAAGTGAAGGAAAGCATTTCATTTCTCTATCCCAAACACATTATCCTTTGATGAACCAATTTAAGCCTTTAAATCTTCATTTCTAAGCCCTGTTGGTGATAACCTCCCTACACCGGGGCAATGCATATGATTTACCAACAAAAGATCAAAATCATGGTTGGAAAAATCCTTAGAGTTCAACTTAGAAAGAAGTTAAAGAAGGCAAAAGTGAGTAGAAATTAGGGGCTAGCAAAAGCAAAATGCGTGGTAAAAGTAAGGCCAAAGCCCTTCATTGAAAGAAAAATCATGAGATTTGAGATGCAATTTTTAAAAAATGATGATGATGAAAAAATGAATGATCATGTCAAAAGGCAGAGTCTGCCAGGTGAGATGAAAAGAAAAGAAAAGAGCTCTAGAACTTGATTGAATAGGAGCATCTAAAGGGGGTTTTTTTTTTTTTGAAGTTAGAAGTAGGAATCCAACCCCAATGGGTGTTGTAGTTGGTAATAATGCAAAGTCGACCACCAACCTTTTATACCCCTCTTTTTAAAAATATGGCCTTTTTCAAAGCCTACCTTCACCAATGTTACAACCTATCCCGAAGACTTTCCTGATTGCAACCTTTCAAGTAAACATGGGATTTCACACAAGAAGCTACTATCTAAAGGAGTAAGTACAATCTTGTCTTATCTTATCTTTGAGGTTCTTGACTTGTAAACCCGAAGGAGATAACTTGAAAATTTGATCCAATTCTAAGCCTCAAAGTGCCTATCCATTGCACAAGCCTTTGACCAAACCTACGTTACGGTCCCCTTTAAAAGACCTTCTCTGATCAATCAGAATGTATGCACTGCAAATAGTCTCGAAATTCTAGACAAGGGTTTCGAGTGATAATTCGAGTGTTCTTAAAAATTTTCCCTAGTGAGGAAACAAAACCATTCAAAAAGTAAGATTGTGAGGAGCCATCTTTAATGAGTACATTCCAATTGATGTTTAAACAAACTCTTTTGGTAATTTGAGATCATTTGATTCAAAATCATCCTCACAAGGGATTTTTGATCATGTTTGTTATGTTGCAAAATGTTTCGGATAACCTCCTGCATTACACTGCATTTGCTGAGAAAATTCTACATGACTCCTAGACAATCATCATAGGAGCATGGTTTATTCTTGAAAACTTAAAATCTTTGAAATGTTTGAAATCTTTTGGCCTCCACCTCCTTGGTAAGATAAATCGGGTTTGAGCTTCTACAGGTTTCCTAGTCTCCCCAGATCCTAGAAGGACACCTTCCTCAGTTTCCTGGTTTACCCCAGATCCCAGGATAGCACCCCAGAATTAATCTTTGAATCCATATCTCTTCTATCTACATTAAAAAGCTAGGATATTCCTTGGTGACTCCTCAATAAAGGATGATCCATTCTTTAGGCTAGACTCTGTCCTTACGAGTCATTCTTTAGGCTAGGCTCTGTCCTTAGGAGTCATTCCTTAGGCTAGGCTCTGTCCTTACGAGTCATTCCTTAGGCTAGATTCTATCCTTACGAGTCAATCTTTAGGCTAGACTCTGTCCTTACGAGTCATTCATTAAGCTAGACACGAGTCATTCTTTAGGCTAGGCTTTGTCCTTAAGAGTCAATTCTATGGCTATCTTTGACCTTAAGAGATACTTCTGGCTATCTCTGTCCTTAAGAGATTCACATGGCTGTCTCTGTCCTTAAGAGCCAATCTTCTATGGGGGTGACCTACCATACAGGTCAAATTTGAATCATTTTAATCCTTAGAATCCTTTCAATAGGAATCTTCTATGGGGTGACCCACCATACCGGTCAAATTTGAATCATTTTAATCCTTAGAATCCTTTCGTTATGAATCTTCTATGGGGTGACCTACCATACAGGTCAAATTTGAATCATTTGAATCATTAGAATCCTTTCGTTATGAATCTTCTATGGGGTGACCTATCATATAGGTCAAATTTTAATTCTCCTAGGGTATTCTTATAACGAAGCCTTAGGTTCCCATTCAAAGCAAACAGATTAGCGATATCCATGCGGCTAACAGGTAAGCTTTAGGTAAGTCTCTCGTCCTTTCTCTTTCTCACATCAAAAGGAGCAGAATGAAATTTGGACCTAAGCTTACACAAAAAGGTATGTGAGTTGGATGCCACGACTTTTTCAAGTCTTTCCCTAGTCGAGTCGATTAGATTTCAGGTGTCACATTATCTTTAAAAGTGATCTCTCACGAGGTCTCTCTTAAAGAAGGGTAGCTGTTGACACCTAATTTTTTGTCATTCTATTTTTAGAAAATTCATAAAAATTCATAAGATTGCAAAATCAATTTTGGAAGCCTTGGCCTAGCCTAAGGAACCATTTTGAACAATTTTTTTTCATTTTTTTCGCATTATTTTATATTTTTAGAAAATAGGAAAATGATTAGAAAATCAAGAAAAACAGCATTTAAGGCCACAAAAATATACAAAAATAGTCAATATTTTTCTTTTAAATCCTTTCCATTTTGGCCCTTTAGAATTTCAAAAAATTGATTCAGGAACAGATACTCCTTCATTGGGCATATTCCCGAATTAATTCAAAAAATTCCATTTTAACCCTTTAATTTCTCATTTTCACATTTTTGGAGTCGTGACATCCCATTCTACTACCGAAAATTACAATTCAATCCAATTGTTCAAGGGATTGCTCAATTTTGGCAAAAAGGATCAAATTGCATAAAATTCTTTCAATTTAGTCCCTAGGTTCGATCAAAATGAAATTAAAATTTTTCCAGGGACTAAATCGAGAATCCAAGCCAGTCACCCTCTAATTTTCACCCTCTTGAATCCAATGGTGGGGGTGGTTTAGATTAATAAGGCCATTTAGGGTTTAGATTTGTTGAATTTCAATCTCGGGTCAGGATCCAAATTGGGGGGTTTTATTCAATTCGACTCCAATTCGGCCCAATTTTACGTCTCTTCAACGGAATTGATGTCCCTAAGTCCAACTTTGGGCTTTACTTTGATTAATTTTGAGAATTTTAGGGTCAATTTGAGGAAATTTGATCGTCCTAGTCTGCCGGGTCAGGTCGGATTCGACCCACAGACCCGGCCAACCCCTCTTCCCCAAATGGCCAGTTTCCTTCGCAGGCTTAAGCAGCCATGCACAACGAACTTCAAACTCAAAATTAGAACTCTACAGGCCATAATTGGCGGAGCTGGTGGTTGGGCCTTGAAGCCTCGAAGATCCCGCGTCGATGAAGCCTAACCTCGCCGCCGTGGCCAGGCTGGTTAATGCTACGAACCTGCAAGAGTCAACTAGAGCTCAACTCAGCTCAAATTGGCATCCATTCGCGCACTTCAGAGACCCCAACGGAGTTAGACGGAATCCTTAGCAGTCTCGACGCCATTTGGGCCTAAAATCATGTGGCCTCACGTGCATTCAAGTCGGGACATCCCCTCCCGTGCGCGCCAAGTCTAAATTCAAAGTATAAAAGCTTTCCCACGCATTTTCAGTTGAGGAGGTCGGCTCATTTTTGCTCGTAGAGAAACAGAATAGAGAGAGAGACAGAGAGAGACAGAGTGAGAGAGAGAGAGAGAGAGTTCACTGCTACCGCCATCGTCGCACCTTCGAGCTTGGACTGTGCGAGCTCGGCGGCGGTGTCTCCGATCAAATCAAGCCGCACAACCACCTCAGGAAGCTTCGCCGTGACTCTAGGAAGCGATCGAGCCAGCTCGCGCCACTTGTCGACCTCGAAAAGGTAAGTTCGAACTTAGAGCTTCTTCACTGTGCTCGAATGGCATCTCACGATCTTGACCTGCATTCTTGAAATTTTATGTGGCGTTTTACTCCTTGAACTTCTCTGAGCATGGTTTATGTGTTTAATTGCATTGATTTTGCGCGAATCACCATGGCTGAGCTTCGAAAAAACCTCGAATCTGTCACGATCTCCATAGCAAAACTAGAGATAGCTAGGTCGATCGAAAGCTCAGGTAAGTCTCTCTGGACCTTTTCGATGCTGTTTGAACGTTTTATTTGGTTCGATTCTATGTAGATTGCTTGATTGAGTCTGCCATGGCCGTACTAGTTCAAGTTCGATTCATGTTGATTTTGGTGATATCTTTGGCTGATTTTCGAGTATGTTGATCTAGAGGAGTAGGCGAATCGAATGGGACTAGCTTCAGGCGATTTGGCTAAGCTTTCGCCATCGATCGGCATCGGAGAAACCTCGGCCGTCCATTTAGTCTCAATCGCGAGGTAGGACACGACTCCACGTCAACGCGCTGACTCAGTCAATGCTGACGTAGCGCTGATGCGGCATGCCACGTCAGCTTGGCCGTTAGAATGGTTTTTTGAAATAATAAAAAAATATAAAAACTTATCAGACGGTGGAGAAGATGCCATGCGCCCAGATCTTATTTTCTAAAAAATAAAAAATCATTTTCGGATATTAGAAAATCATTTTTCAAAAATAATTATAGGTTTTGATCGAACAGTTGAGAATCAGTCCCGCCGTTCGATTTGAGCCGTTGATCCCGATATGCAGATTAGACGGTCACGGATAAGTCGTGTCATTTGATCTGAGCAGCTGATCTCGGTATGCAGATCGAAGGGTCCAGATCAATCTCTCCATTCGATCTCAGCCGTCCGATTTAGTAATCTGATCCGACGCTCGTGAGTCAGCCATGTGGTTCATTCTGGACTGTCAGATCACGTGGTAATAATAAAAGATTTTCAGAAAATCAAATAAAAATAAAAAAAATTAGAAAAAATCCTAAAAAGTCCAAAACTGCGTCGTTTTAGCTCCGATTCGGAGCCATGTGGGTCTGGACCGGATCTTTGGGTTTATGGGTCGGCTCAGCCCGGTCTGAAAAAAATAAAAATTTCAGAACGTTAAATAAAAAATTTAGAAAATTCATAAAAATTAGAAAAATTCACAAAACAAATTCCAAAAAAATTAGAAAAAATCAGGAAAAATTCACAAAAATTCACAAAAATCTCAAAAAATGGGAAATGGCCACATTCAACTGGCATGACCCATTTTTTTCGGTTTTGGGTTCCCGAGCCTTCAAAAATGACCGTTTCGTCCCTTTGGACATTTTGTCCCAAACTTTTCCAAACTACCCCTGAACCTAAATGATACCTTCTCTAAGCCAATAGGGCTTCACTAGCTATGCCATGTGTTGACTTGTGTTTCGATTCGATACATTTTATCTGCACGTTCATGATTGCCTTGATTTGCGCACTTTCGATTCTTGACTGTGATTGCTAGGTTAGAAATTCCTATCTACATGATTCCCTAGACATTAGGGCTTACCTTACCTCTTGAGACATCTACATGAAATCTTAGGTTAGAAAATCAATCAATTTAGGTACCGAAAGGGCGTCGATGACAATCTCGACGTAACTAAGTCCCCGAACCCTCTTCTCTGGTTTTCACAGAACCGATCGGTCTCTCCTAACCGCTTGGTAGGGTTTCTGATCATACCCTCCAAAAAATGATTGGTGGCGACTCCGATGACATGCACACTTATCACATGCCACCTTACCACACCAAGGTCGACCTAGTTTGAAATTTCTCCCTGACGCGATTTGGTATGGGCCTGGGAGGGCTCGGGCTTCAATCCCTTCCGTCCTATCGAGCGGATGAGGTCCCGAAAATCCATTAACCCTCGAGAATCCCATATAGAAAATTCTCAAGAGGGTCGCGACATGCCCCAAAGTTTAATCTTGGCTTGGAAGAATTTATACACAAAATATCATCTCTAACCCGTGATCGAAAACTTAGATAAACCATCTGCCCCATAGGGTTGAATCAGAGGTTTTTGGAATTCGTATTCAAGATTCACTTGTCAAAAGTGATTGCCAAAATTTTCAATTGAAGTTTAAACACCTAGGGCGCTCGATTGATTTCTGCAGATTTCCAATAATGAAAATTTCAATCCCGAGTAAACAAGCAAATGGAGAAATCATACTCACAGGTTACGATAAATGTAAATCTTGCAAATGAGATGAAAATGCATGAACATAATCAATTTCATAGTTCCTTTTGGCGAAATAAAGATTGGATCTCCTTATATGGCCAAGAGGTCAAATAAGTGTTCCGAATCGAATTTCCTTCGAGAAAAACTATGCAATTGAAAAGGGAACATTTAGGTGATTGAAAGAAATACCCTCCACATTCCAACGATATTTGAATAATACATGAAAAGGTACAAATGAATACAAATGAGATAGATCCCTATACAATCAAATTTAGGGGATGAGATAGTGAGGACCCCGAAGGAAAAACCTATACATGGATTCTAATTAAAGAAAGAAAATAGAATCGAAGGAACGTGAATTGATTCTAAATGATGCCCCAAAGCTTGATCTTCAAGAAGTGGCTACGGGACCAAGTGCGCGTCGGCCACCCAATGAGTGTTGGGGAACGGTTGCATCCAGGGCCTATTTAGATTCGGGGACACCATCTTACACTATCCTAAATACAGCATTTAATCCAATAACTTGAATGATCTTAAAAATGCTGAATGGCATGCTCAAAATGAGTATATGCAATGAATGTTTCAAAATGGATGATATGAGCCCAAAGTAAATTGCAATAAGTTTAAGGGATAAGAAAAGCCTTACCAACCGAACTCAACGATGATGTTTTCTTTCAGTTTTCGGTATACCAACCACAGAGACATGCGCATGAGACTCGTGAGGTTTAGACACCTATCAAGGGTAAGGATCCTGAGGCGAAAGGCTCCCACGATACGGAATATTGAATTCGCCCAAAAACGCAATTACTGCTGTAGATGGGTTGGAATTGAAATTCCGTAAAGTGAGCGGGATCAGAGATGATTGTCCATAAGCAACAACAGCACTAAGTCCAATCATAACCGATGCCCTTCTAAGGTTTCCTAGGGTGAGAGTCGCAGCCGGGGTTTAGCTGCTAGTGTGTGCGATCCTGTGTAGTGCTAAAGCGAATGTAATCTCATGCACAATAAGCAATATCAAAGCACTGCTTCTAATCATCCGCACAATCATACATTCCCCCACCTAGCCTGCATAAAATAAGGTCAACAAAGACTCCTCCTTTTATTACTCCAATCTGCGCCAACATATAACACATCATGAGTGGGCTTACCTTACCTTCAAGAGCGCCTGCTAGAAACAAGTTAGAAAAACACCCAACATTCCAAACGGCCTAAGTCCACTTGAGGTTTAAAACCAGTCCCTAGTAGAGTCGCCAGCTGTGGCGACTCGATCTCAGAAGAATCGATCAGGCTAATGGATTGCTAAGCCTCTGGATGGGCTTAGCTTGGGCCCTCCCAGGTCTATACCAAATCGCGGTAGGTATATCGAATTCGATCTTAGTGTGATTGGGTGGCATGTGTATGTGTACATGCAAAAAGGAGTCGCCACTGGTCTTTGGGGAAGGCAGATCAGAAACCTCATTGAGCGGTCGGGAGATGCCGTTCGATCCTACGTAACTAGAGATTAAGAGTCCGGGGACTTAGTTACATCGGTATTTCTATCAACTCCCTTTCGGTACCAAGATTGGGTGTTTTTCTAAAGTGCTAGTGCAAGTGTGAGTCTATTCTATCAATCGCAATTAAAGCATATAATGTGTGCAATCAAAGAGTGAATGACGTGCAGATAAACGCATCAAAAGCATGGCATACTTAGTAAAGCTCCAAGAGCTTAGAGAATAGTGTGATTAAAGCTTAGGATGATTTTGGAACAATTCGCCCGAAAAGGGCAAAACCATTATTTTTAGGGTTTTAAAAGTCAAAACCGGGGAAATAAGGTCAATCAAGCCATTTTCCATTTTTAATGATTTTCTGGAATTGTTCTGAATTTTTTTGGTTTTTTTCGAATTTTTTAATATTTTATTATTATTTATTTATTTATTTATCAATATTAAAAGCGAGCCGGGCTTGGTCGGGTGACCCGACCTCGAAAGGTTCGAAACCAGGCCCTCACGGCCTAGACTCCTAGGCCCACAAATCGGGATCAAAAGCACGGGCTGGGCTCGCGCAATAAGCCCAATCCGAAACATGAGAATTAAAAAACAAAGAATAGGCCCAAGACCAAACAATTTAAAACTAAACCAGACTCAGCCCACTCTACTCTTTCCCTCTTCTAGCGAAATGAGCCCAAAATAAATTAAACCTAGACGAGCCCAATTCGCATTTTCCTAAGGCCAACCCACATATCGTTTAGCCTGAACAAAGCTAGGGCAGAACAAGGGCCCAACGTGCAACTCCTCAAACAGCCACCCCTACTCCCCTTTTATTATTTTATTATTTTATTATTTTATTTTTATTATTATTAAAGATCTGCATCATCTTCTTCACGAAGGATGCACCGAGAGCCCTTGATGTTTTTTTTTTTCACGGAGAAAACTAATGAAGCAAACTAATCCGGCGAAGCTACCTTACCTCCGGCCATCATCGCTGCACCTTCACCATCAGAATGCCATCCTCGCTCGGCTGCCGCAACGTCGGGTCTCCTCACGCGTCGCAGCCCTTCGGGTCTACTCTTACCGCCATCACCGTCAGGTCCTACTCGTACACCGCAACTGGTAGCTGCTTCTGGACCCTTGCCATCCTTGTGCTCCGCTTCTTCACAACTGTTGTTGTAAGTTGTGTCGCAGTCGATGAGCTCTTGCTCGGAGAGTGAAGTCAAGTTCCCCGTGACTATCTAGTTTATGCCCTCGACCGCAGCTACATTTGAAAACGTCCAGCAACTCCTTGAACAATTTTGACCCTCGGCGGCATCCATGGCTGGCCCATAGATCGCGAGTCTGGCAAAGCTTAGGAGGAAGCTCGATTGGTTTCGCCGGTGGCAACGGCGACAATGCGGTGGAACCTTCCTTCTTCTTTTTTTACTCTCGGAGCTCTCTGCCCTTGAGTGGGCTTTTTTCAAAAAGAGTTAAAAAAAAAAATTACATATTTGGATTTCGTTTGCCAAAAATTACTGGTTTGGGTCCCGTTCGGCGGTCGTGTGGTCGAACAGAACCCAATTCGGTAGTTGTGCTACCGAACTGGACTCAGCTTTCCACACCACTAGGGGAGGCCCCCCTCTGCCGCAGCGCCAAACGCCTGCCCCTTCACGTGAAGGCATTTAGATGCCTCTGAATGCCTGCAAGCGCTTCATGAAGCCTTCAGGCTTCTGATACAAATAACAGAGGCCTGAAGGTGAACACAGAGAGAAAAAAAATAGAGAAACAAGAGACAACCGAGAGACAAAAGAGAGATTTGGAGGCCGTTTGTCGATTTCCGGCGTCTCCATATCCGCGGTCATTGATTCCGGCGATGTTTCCTCACCATCGAACCAGGTAACGATTCACTTTATAATCTATTTTCTTCTGCCCTTCGAGTTTTTCATTTCGTTTTGTCATGCTAATTTTTTATACATGGCAAAGAAGTTAGAGCAGAAGAGCAGAGAAGTTAGAGGAGACCAAGTATCCGGATTCCCATCTCGACGTACGCACGCTTTTTGGCTCAAGGTAATGGCTATATCCTTGTTAGGGTTAATTTGAGCACCTTTTTGTGTGAAAAACATGTTGTTTTAGTGCTGTGTAGTCACTGTTATTGTTTTGTGCTGTTTGGCCTAAAAAATATCTTGTTCTTGCGCTATATATATCTCTATTTTGCATGTCGCTACATATCTCACTAAAAATGTTGTGCATATTAAACCCTATTTTCATCATTATTTTTTAAATTTTGGATTTTCAGAATATTAAAAGAATAACTTAATGTACATGTCTCACGAAAAATTTTGTACAAAACTCTGGTTAGATCTGAATCGTAAGATGTGGTAATTAGATCAGACGGTGTAGATTTGGTCTTCGGTTAAATCTGAGCCGTTGGTTTTAGTCGCCTAATCCAACGGACGTAGGATCTATTCGTAATAATAAAAAGTTTCCAGAATATAGAAAAATCAGAAAAATTTGAAATAATAAAAAAATGCCTAAAACTGTGTCGTTTTAGGTCCCGATTCAAACCCGAGTGGGTTTGGGTCGGCTCTTCGAGTTTGTGAGTTGGGTCGAACCGACCCGGTCCGAAAAATGAATAGAAAAAAAGTAAAAAAATAAGGAAAAAGAAAATTAGAAAACAAATAAAATAAAAAATAATAAGAATAAGAATCTCAAAAATTACGATTTGGTCAATTAATTGACTAGATCTTATTCTTGATGATTTTGTTCCTTCATTCCTTTCTAAATAACGATTCTACCCCTTATGGGTAAATCACCTCAGAATCATTTCAAAAAATTTCTAAAAATCACAGAAAATGGGGGAACAACCACATTCAACTGGTCCAACCTATTTCTATCGATTTCGATTTTTCGAGTCTTCGAAATAGAAAATTGACTGTGAAACAGCCGCTTATGCCCTAAATACGTAAATATTTTTAAAGAATACCTAAATTCTTAAATATGTTTGTGACCCCATTTATTTCATTTGTTATATTGATAGTTATAAGGTTAATTTGTTAATGTGTAGGGAAAAATATTTATTAAATTATAGATGAAAAATAATTTATAATTTTTTTATTTAGTAGAATGTCGTCTACATCTTTTGCGACTGTGAAATGGGGAGGTACAATACTACGAAATGAATTGAGATATGATTACGAAGGTGGACAATGTGCTATGTTTGAGTTTGGAAACATATCCAGATTTGATGAGTTACGTGCTACGATTGAGCGCGAGTTGAATATAACAGAAAATCAGTATATTTCTAGTTTGATGTATAGACAACCGATTCAAGCACCCGGTCATAGTATGTATCAAATTGTGGAGGTGCATAATGATGCTGTAGTTAAGATCATCAAGAAGTTTGCACGTCAGTGTGATTCTATGGGGTTTGTACAGTTTTATGCAACTGTAGATGAACACCAACCGATAAATGATTCAACTGGGGAAGGTTCCAATGTTGGTGAAGATGACGTTGGTGTGGATAATCAGTACTTGGAGTACAATGATAACAATGATAATGATGATGATGATAGTGATGAAGAAGATGATTTATGGTTGGATAGTGATGACAGTGATGAAGAAGATGACGGAGGTGACGATATGGAGGCTTACTATAACACACATTGCAGTAATCCCATTTTGCCGTTGATACATCCACCGCCCCATTCAGAGATTAACTATGATATGATGCAAGTAGATACAAGAACCAAGCCGGGCCGTATGTTGTTTGATCCATCAATAGAATTTCATGTTGGGATGTCATTTCCATCACGAGATACAGTGCAGTTAGCTACGAAAGAGTATTCTCTGAGAAGAAATCATCACTTTTCGCAATGGCGAGACAAAAAAGAGAAAATATATTATACAGTACGGGAATCCAAATGAACCGTGTGATTGGCGGCTCCGTGCATTTAATAAACTGAGTGACCTATTTTGGAAAATAACTAAGTACAGTGGGCCACATACATGTCGTAATCTGCAAATATCAAGGGATCATCAGCAACTTGATCAGAAGTACCTCTGTAGCCAGATAGAAGCAATGGTTGCCGCCCAACCAAATATCAAAATCAAGCCACTAATGGCCGAGATTAAAGACAAGCTAGGCTTCGAACCTACTTATCGTAAAACTTGGGCAGCTAAACAAATGGCGAATGCCAAAACTTTTGGAGGATGTGATGAGTCGTATGGTCAGTTGAGACAGTATATGGATATGATGAAGTCAATGAATCTAGGTTCTCATTTTGTGATCGATGATTGCATGAGCCAAGATCATAATTGTCGATTCAACCAGATGTTCTGGACTTTCAAGCAGACGATTGAAGGCTTCCAAAGTTGTCGTCCTGTGATATTTCTTGATGGAACTTTTTTGTACGGGAAATATCGAGGAACGCTCCTTTGTGCGGCCTCATTTGATGGCAACAATCATATATTTATGTTGGCATTTGCTGTGGTTGATCGGGCGAATTGTGACAATTGGACTTGGTTTATGGATCTGTTGCGGAGATATGTCACTAATAGCCAAGAAAATATTTGTGTAATATCAGACAGGCATAAGGGGATTCTGAAAGCAATGGAGACTGAAGGGTGGCGTCCTCCACATGGCTACCATAGATATTACATTCGGCATGTTGTTAGCAACTACAATAAGCAATTCAAAAATACCGAAGGGAAAATAGCTATTCAAACGGAAGGTAAATTTTTAAATTTAAGTTATTTGAGGAAAAAATGTGTTCATAAATTTGTGTGACAAGTATTTATTATTATTATAATGTACAGCTTACGAGAATCAAAAGCGAAAGTTCTTACGCACCATGACCCGAATGAGTGAGTTGTATCCAGAAACAGCTAAATGGTGTGAGCAGATTCCAAGGGAGAAATAGACGAAGGCTTATGATGAAGGAAGGAGATATAGATCGATGACAACGAATTTAGTTCAATCTGTTAAAGGGATGCTGAAGGATTTTTGTGATCTGCCAATAACAGCTATGGTGAATAAGATATTTTATCAGTTGGCCTATTATTTTGACACCAGAAGAACGACATACAGGGCGCATAAGGTAGAGGGATAGGTAGATACTCAATTTGCGGGTAACATGCTCGAGGGAAATAGTCAAGCTGCAAATATGCATGATGTGACACGGTTCGACTCTGATACATGGATTTTTGAAGTTAAAACTGGATATAATAGATCCAAAAGAATAGGGGGCCACAAACACAGAGTCCAGCTAAACCGGCGAACGTGCACATGTGGGAAATTTCAAGAGATGAAAATCCCATGTTCCCACGTAATTGCAGCATGTCAAAAATATGCAATTGATTACCATGCGTTCGTAGATGAATTATATACGTTGGATAGAACACTTCAGTGCTATCAGTACATGTTTCATCCATTGGGGCATTCGGATTACTGGCCTGAACCTGACGAGCTGCTATTAGTGCCAGACCCAAACCGTATTAGGAAGAAAGGAAGGCCCCGTGCATCACGGATACATAATGAGATGGACTGGAGTACACCGAGCAGTAGCACTTCGCGTAATGCTTGCACCAACTGTGGAAAATCAGGGCACAACAGCCAAACTTGTGCATACAGATCGGCCCATGAATAAAATTTAGATAGTGTGTGAACATTGAATGCAATACATCTGATTTCCATACTCAATTTAGTTGTGTGAATTATGTAAATTAGATATATGAATTTTTTGTAATGTTATAATATCACAATTGTGCGATATTTATTAAGTTCCTCTGTTCCATTTGTAGACATGGCACAAAGGAATTACATTCAGCCGGGACCTCGGGACGATTCACTACCTATAGAGCAGGCCCGACACAGATCTCATGCCATATAGAACGCTCAGGTAATTAATAAATTTAGCAATTGATCTGTCATTTGTATCAGTTATATTGTAATGAAATTGCTACTAACAGTTAATGTAGCATTTTATAAATAGATGAGGATCAACCTCTTAGATGTCAGCGAGATGGATCGACGCCACACGAAGATTTTTTTAGCTCATGGATTGTTAGACACGTTCATTTAATCTAGAATATTTTACTAATTTTATTTTATGAATATTTTTGTCAATTATTTACATACTAAATAAATTAATTACATAAATACTAAATATTTATTAATTATATATCTTAATAAAATTTTCAATTAATTATTGATGCTCTGATTAAATTTTTCAAGTGCGAATAGATTGGTGCTCTGATTAAATCAAGGGAGACTGACCATACCGTTGGAAACTAGGTATAATCTAGTTTCCAAAACAATCAACAGCTCAGGAGATGATCAACCGAGCGCGTCATAACAATGTCGTGAATGTGCTCGGGTGCAAGCCCAAACTCAGAAAAATTCCCTACGCGTTCAGATTAGACTTTTATTTTATGAACTGTTCCTAACACTTGGACAGGAATTTGCATTTCAGATCAGACTAACAGAGCCACTTGACGATATCATATCTCACTCTACAAGTTGAATCTATAGCGAATATGCATACCTACTGTTGACACCTAAAATTTAATTTTTTATTGTCACTTATATTGCACAAAATGAGAATTAATTAACTTTAGTTCTCACCAAAAAATGAACTCTCATGCAGTGCATATTTAAATTTTCTGTCAGTCATTTGCATTCAGGCCAGAGGTGAGGCAATTGAGCTTCGATTTGACAGGCGACTAGACCAGAGCATATTATCTTATTTTCGACCAAGGTCAAGAGGATGTACCAAATTTTATGAAGTCATTTAGACCTATTTTCGCACTCCAATTAGCTCATTCAAGCATAATTAATTAATTAAGGCTTTTAATTAATGATATATTTTTAGGGAAAAAGCCTTAATTTGAGCTTGAGATTTAGTGATTGGCCCGCGATTGGATTGGAAAATTCGGCCAAATCATAAGGTGAGTGTGCCAAAATTTATGATGGGTTTGGACCCCAAGTTTAATTCAAATTAGCCCATTTTAATTAACTAAGGCCCTTAGTTAATTACCTATTTAATTAACTAAGGCCCGATTCAAGCCCGAGATGTCACCACGAGCCCGCGAGAGGGGGCATTTTCAGCCATCCCTCTTATCTTTGCCGACAATTAAAAAAAAGGGAAAATAAAATTCGAATCAAGCTTAATCAATTCTTCATCTTTAGTCATGTTTGTTTGATTGAATTAAAGGTACATTATGGGCATTTTTGTTTATTTTTGTTCAAATTTTTGCTTTGCTTAACTTTTTCCAAATAAAAGGAAAATCGAAAAATCATCATCAAGAAAATAAAAAATAAAAACAAAAAATCATTTTCAAGTATCACATTGGTCCATCCATTTTTCTTAAGTCATTAAATCCATGATCATTCAACCAAAAGGATTTTTTCATGAAATCTGGTACCGAAAGGGCATTAATTTTTCCAAATTAATGTAACCAAGTCTCCGGACCCATTTTCTCTGGTTCGTGGAAATAAATTAGTTTTCCCGCTAATTTATTTAGGTTCTAATCTACCTACGAAACAAAGATTAGTGGCGGCTCCAATTTGATAATTTTGCATGAAATCATACCCTAAGTTGCGATTCGGTAGGGCTTGAGAGGGTCCGAATTAGGTTAAATGATCAACCTGATAATCCGTTAGCCTGAATTTGATTTTTAGGTCGCGATACCTACATGTTCTACTACATGAAGGGAACACAATGGGTCCAAGATTAAGAGAACGTGTCTAAGATTCCATGAGTTAAAAAAATCCACCAAATCAAAATTTTAATAATACATAACAATCCTCAACCCTAATTACATTTATGATGATGTCGTCCTCCTATGCGGCCTCCTGTTCCGCAATCAGGTTGTCTTCGTTCTTCGACACACCTAGTATTGTACCGACGATGACGTTCTGGATGAGTATGATGTGTAGATGACGAAGGCATATCATGTGGCATGAACCGTGGCTGTGATGTGTATGCATCATGAAAGTTAGGAAATATGCGATGCTCCGATGGTACATATCCTACTGTAGACGGGTGTGGGAAGAATTTGGATCCATAGGCACTAGGAGAGTTAGTTGGAGTGAAGGCGAAATCGGATCCCTCATGAAATGGATTGGCAAACTAGCTAAACCCTGTATTTAACCCCGGCGTGAAATCTATCTTATGATATGTGAAGGGGTAGGAGGCGGCGTCATCAACTAGATGAGCTCGAGTGGTCCTCCGGGTCGACTGAACAGTCTCAGGTGGGTCATCCTCGTCCAGCCCAATGGGTGCTGCTGTAGGTGCTGATTGGGGTGGTAGAATCATTGTCAATCGCCTCTCCCCATTGAAGGCGCATAGCATTACCTTAGATATCTTATATATATGCCGTATGTTCTCCTGAGATATAGTGGAAATCAATCGTACGATTTGTTCCACGCCATCACACTATTCATGAAATCAAAGTCAACAGAAGTTATCAAATGCTAATAACTTATGTCACTAAAAAAAATTAATTAAGTAAATTAAATGTGTTTGCACTAACCGCTCCACCTACTGCACCTCCCGTGTAAGAAATCCACCTCCGTGTGTGTTTACGGTATCACTTCATATATTCTGAATGATAGTGAAGTGGCTCCATTGCAAGAGCATAATTGACCATGTGCTCAAGACGATTGTTCCATATACCAATCCACTCTCCGGGAAAATCAACCCAATTCCTTGTGATTGGCTTTAATTGAATATTATCAAAACCTGTATGATTACTGGAAGGAATAGGTATTGGCTGCTACATACCAAACTGACAAAATACTCGGTCTGGATAATGCCACTCAACGATGTGGAAAAAGATGAGTGGGACACAAGCCCTCCAAATGTGTTCTCCCTGCAGGCAGTAATCTAGTAGACTCTGGAGAATGTCATCGGTGTAGGGCTCCTGTCACAACCTAAAAATCATTTAGAGTTTCTAGGCTAATGGATTATCAGGCTAATTCGAGACTAACCTAATACGGACTCTCCCAAGCCCTACCAAATCGCAACTTAAGTTTGTTCAGATGATTCTAGATTTTGGAGCCGCTACTAACCATTTTTGGTAGGTTGGTTAGATACCTAAATAAAACAGCGGGAGGACTGCTTTATTCATATGAACCAGAGATTAAGTTTTCGGGGACTTGGTTGCGCTAGTTAACTGAAACTAACGCCCTTTCGGTACCTTAATTCCATGAGATATCCTAACTTGGCAATTCAAGCTTGATTGATTTTCTTTAAGTTCAAGTGAGGTATTGTTCTTTTTTAGTTTTTGATTTTTTTTAAGGATGAATGAGATGCATGAATGCAAGACTAGACTAAATATGCCGAATTTAATTAAAGATGCAAAATGACATGTCATTAATGCAACATTCAAAGGTAAATAAAAACCGCATGCAGACCATGAACATACAAGAATTATCAGACTAGACAACGTGCAGATTTTTTATTCAAGCAAATCAAACATGCAAAAGTACTTAAGATGAATGCTCCTAGACATGATACTAAATGACGTGCAAAACGACATGACAAAATAAAATGACATGGACATGCAACACATGAGATATGCGAAGATATGCATGATGTAATATGTGATTTTTAAATCATGGAAGGACATAACTTATGATATTTGAAAGTATGCAATATGGATATGCAAGACTAATTTCGAAAAAATGGAAGGAGGAATTAGATGATACTCGAAAATATTTGATATGCATTGGAGATAATGCAAATCATGCAAGCAAGATATTCGAGATATGCATGAAGTTCCGAAAAAATATGGAATGCAAGAAGTGATATTCGAAAAAATCATGATGTGAATATGCAAGATATGAATGAGATTTTTTTTATTTCTTTTAGGAATTAAAATATACAGTGTGACACAAGATAAACATGAATATGCAAATGATATCTTTTGAAAATATGGGATGCAAGATATGGTACTCGAAAATATGGAAAGATATGCAGGATATGCAAACAAGAATATTCGAACCATGCATGAAGATGTGCCGAATTTTCTTGAGACCTTTTTTATTTTTCAGACTGATTTTCGGCTAAATCAGAATAATCTTGATTTGATTCTCTTGACTTTCATTTCCAGAATAAACTTAATGAGATCTCCCTAACGATTTAATTAGATATAATTTCTAGGAAACTATATCTTACTAAATTTTTTAGGAATTTTAAGTCTATCAGAAAATTCAAATCGGACAAGATATCAATCAATAAAAACAAGCAAGATAGCAATCAAACCAATCAAGGCAAATCAAACCCCATCTTCTTATAATTTTCGAAAATCCAAAATCGGCTTTTGAAAGATAGCGAACCGGATCTAAATGGTAATAGATCGAGTTGGCTTATCTTTCCCGCTTTTCTAAACCAGAGGATCGTCCCGAATGGTGACAAGAAGAGTCTCCAAGTTTAAAAATTCGTTACCTTTTAGGGAAGGATTTTCCCTAATTTAGATTAGGTTTTGATTAAGAAAAATTATGCCCAAAAGTCACGATATCTCAATCAAATATTCGAATATTCACTTGGATATCAACTTATTCAAAAATAGGCAATGATATCAGGAAATCAAAATTAGATAAAATTTTACCTAATCTTGAATATTCACCGAACCGAATGATTTCTCATTTTGAATCGAGACTGGACCGGCGGACGGTGAGCCTTGCGGATTGATCGGACCGGTTCGGGCATTGTCAAGCGAATTTTCGCCAAAAGATCTGCAAAACAGAACCCCAATATCGCGCAACTCGGTGGGGTGCCCCCGGTGATCCTTGTTGATGCGTTTTATTCAAGTGTGCAGCCTTGCGTTCCTTCTTCTCTTCAACAGACATATGGACACATCAAGACAAATTGCACCGCTTCCCTTCTTCTTTCATGGTACATCATGCATGTGAAAGGCATAAATATGGGCGTGAGTTTAAGCATGTAAAGGCCGCAAAGTGAATTTTCTTTTGCTCAGCCAACATCAATTTGATCGTGACCACAACATGGGGATGAAATATAACCATAAATATGAAACAGAATAATTGAATAGGAGGAGAAACAACCCAGTTCTATCTCAACGAGATCACTAGACGGCAATCAAGCGCTTGGGGAACATTGGCGACATGGGGTATCGCTTGTGGATGTCATGGGAGTTACTGGCATGATCTGAAAGCGGGCACAGGATATGTCGAGACCCAGTGGCTTCGTCTGGGAGCCTCTGCTGAGATCGTCATCCAAGCGGGGTCACGGAATAGCAGGCGCAGTTCGATGGCATGGTCGCACGGTTTGTCGTTCGGCGGCACTCGGGACTGCTCGATCGAGATTTCGGCACAGAGGGCCTTGATCTGGAACGCCAGGAAGTCGTCGACGTCGCTGAATGGTGCTGAACACTCGCCAACGTCTCCAGTTCGATGTGAAGGACTGCGGGTAGCTCGTTGGTCGATGTTCAAAACTGGAATATCTCCGGGGTCGGATGGGGGGAGCTGGATAGAGCGCAGGCTTGAGCAGCGCTGATGAGACTCGTCAATCGGCAAAGGGGCAATGAGCTTAGTGTTGGAAGATTGTGGAACCGCAGTGACGCTTCTTGTCGTTGTTCAGAGGCGGATCAGAATTCAATCTCTTGGTCTGTCTGTTTCTTTTTCTATGGCTGAACTCCCCTCAGTTTTTGGCTTCTAATTTCATGGAAGGTGCTTTCTAGAGAGAATCTCTCTTCTTTTCTTAATGGCACCAGACCACCCCCACGATCTTTCTCCCTCTCTGACTTTTCTTCTCAATTCTCTCTACATTTGTGAGCTTTCTCAATTGTTTTCCCTCAAATCCACCAATGGCTTCCCGAAGACTTCAATAAAAAATCTCTCCTTTCTATCTCTCACAATTCTGCCGTGTATTCAACGTGTGAATTGGCCTCCTCCTGATTGAATGACCTACGTGTGCTTATATAGGGAACATTAGGTCAAGTTAGGGGCTCTAACTTATGACTTTTTATGAAATAGACCCTGTATTGCAAGACCTTTTTTAATTAAACCCCGAAGGACTTAATCACACTTAATTAACAACCCATATTTCTTAAAAATTTCGGCACAAGCTCAATTTAGATAATTCAATCAAGTTCAAAACCTTGAATTAAGTCCATCCACCGCCGGTCCGGATAATATGCAAATGTGCAAAATGCAATGCATGCTAAACCAAATTAATTATGCTATGCATGAAAACTAATTTATTTTTTGGTGAGAACTAAAATTAATTTTCATTTTTTATGTAAATGAAATAACCAAAGAAAAATCAAAATTGAGGTGTCAACAGCTCCCAAGTAATCTGTTATCGTATTAAAACATATCAAATTAAACTTAGAATTAATTTAAAAGGTAATATTACATTGAACTCGTTGGTTGCTATCATGACTTACATCTACGGATGTCATTCTATCAAATTGGTAGTGCAAATGTCGCAAGGTATGTGTGGGGACCATTGTTGTCTGTAGGGGTTGAGTCTAGCTGTATAAACAAAAAACAAGAACATTTACATATATTATACGCACTGAAACAAATTTATGACTCACGAATTGAAAAAGCAATAAATCACATACCGACTACCAAGAAGTGCATCTGGTAAAGGAACACGGCTTCTGATGGATGGGGCGACACAACTGAAGCGATCCCACGCCCAAATCTGCAATACATGTAGGGCACCACTGATTTGGTGCGTTGATGGATCAGTCGCATTGCATAGCTTCCGATACAACCATGCAAGTGTCGCTGAACCCCAACTATACGGTGTAGGATCCTCGATGTGCTGTAGTAGTGGACGAAAAATCAAACTAACTCTAGCACCTGATTTATCTGAAAAGATAGATCCAGCCAATTGGAGAATCAATGCCCTAGCATGCTGCAGTATGGTAACCTCACCGGCATCGTTAGGAATTACACCAAAGAGTCCTCTTAGCCAGGCTATCGTTACCATCGAACCACGTATTTGATTGGCTGGGGGGCGGTGACCAAGTAGATTCTCACAAAGATTGAGCCAACTCCTACTAGTGGGGCAAGTAACTGCAAGTCCATCAATGGGAAGCTCTGTTAGCACTGCGATATCCTGCAATGTGATCGTGCATTCACCTTCCGGCATATGGAAGGTGTGAGTCTCGGGCCTCCATCGCTCGACCAAAGCTGTAATCAAATGGTGATCAATTTGCCAAAATCCCATTTTCCAAACTCCGTAAAACCCCAAAGCTCGAACATACAATTCAATGTGTTCATCAAGTTCGACTTCGTGTAGCATCGATCCATTTCGCCGACATCTAAGACATTGATCCTCATCTATCTGTAAAATGTTACATTAACCAATAGTAGCAATTTAATTACGATACAACTGTTACAAATGACAGATCAACTGATAAATTTCTTAATTACCTGAGCGTTCCATATAGCATGTGATCTGTATCGGGCCTGCTATGTAAGTAGTGAATCGTCTCGAGGTCTCGACTGAATGAAAGTCCTCTGTGCCATGTCTACAAATGGAACAGAGGAACTTAATAAATATCGCACAATTGTTATTATTTTTTTATTTTATTTTTTTTCTAATTTTATTTTTTCTAAATAAATATCGCCATGTCCTGGCTGATTTTTTTTATTTTCTGCATTTTTAATTTATTTTTAATATTTTTCTAGCTAGGTCAACCAAACCTGAGCGCCCAACCCGGGTCAAACCCCCTCGGGGGTTTACACAAAAAAATCGCGCCGTTCCCATTTTTTTTATATTTTATATTATTATTATTTTTTATTTTATTTGTTTTCTAATTTTCGTTTTCCTTTTTTTTAAAATTTACTATTATTAATTTTTTTTACAATTTTTCTAGAATTTTTCCAATTTTTAAAGAAATTTCTTATGATTTTTTTAATGAATTTTTTGATTTTTTAGTGATTTTCTGATTTTTTATTTTCTGATTTTTTATTTATTTTTTATATTTTCTGGCCGGGTCAACCAGTTCAACCAGACCCGAGGAGCCCAGCCAGGGTCAAACCCCCCCGGGGTCGACCAAAAAAACTGCGTCGTTCCCACTTTATTATTATTATTATATTTGTCAAATTTTTCTGATTTTTCTGATTTCTAGAAATTTTTATTATTACAAACAGATCTTACGATTCAAGTTTGCCCACGTGGGTATCCCACGTCCGTTGGATTAGGCTCATAAAACCAACGGCTTAAATCTAACCGAAGACCAAATCTACACCGTCCGATCTAATTACCATATCCAACAGTCCAAATTTAACCAGGAGATCTAATCTAAACAGCGAAACAGCTCAAAAAATGAAAAATAAAACGTATCATAACATGATTGAATCGACCTTAGAAGGATATTGGTGTTACCTTGATCCGTAGAGCGAGATCCGGGTTGGTTTGAGGTAGAAACTCCACTGGACAGCACCTCCACAGTGGGCTAGACGAACAGGGCGAGTATGGCAGTGCACGGTGGAACGGCACGGAACTGTTCGCGGCGAAAGACGGCGGAGTACGGGTTCGGCCGTGTGTTCTTTCTCCCCCACACTCTTTTCCTCTTCCTCTTCTCCTCTCTGTCTTTTTTCTGCCGCTCACTCTTTTCCTCCTTTTATTGCCTGAAGGCAATAAAGGGAACTGCAGGCACCAAAGCTAGCACCTGCAGGCTGCACACTTCGCGTGAAGCCTGCTTCACGTGAAGGTAGTGCTTTTTTTTACCGTTCGGCAGCTGAGCTGCCGAACTGGGTTCAGTTCGGCATCTGTGCTGCCGAACTCAGAGGGTCGGCAGCACACCTGCCGAACGGGACCCCTTCTGGTAAATAAAAAAAAATTAGACCCAATTTTATAATTTTTTTTTCAGACCCATTTTTTAAAAAAGCCTGCCCTTGAGCTCTTTTGGTCTTTCTACCCGGGAGCTCCCTCTCGGTTTCGACAACCCCCTAAAACAAGACCTTGGCCCCGTAGGAACCCCCCTCTTAACTCTCACGACCTCTCCCTTTCTTTGTCTGGTCTTGCCTCTTCTCTCACGCCAAACCAGCACACAAAAACCAGACTCTCCTCTCTCGTTCTATCTTTTTTCTCTTGGTTTTTCTCAGTCATTTTTTTTTCCGCTGCTGCCCTCTCTTCCCCCCTCTGGCTCTCCCTTCTCAACCATGGCGCAAGCGCGAGGCTTTGACTGGGTTCTCTCTCTCCCTCGCAGACCCCTCTTGGGTCTTGACTTCGCATCCAACGTATCCTCTGGTTCGGCGGGAAGATGGCGTCGGTAAATGGAGGCTTCCGTCGGACGGCAGCTAGTAGTCGTGGCTGGCAACCAAGGAACGACAGAAAATTGCAGGCGCCACCGGGGCTGGTTCGACGTTTTGGGGACGGCGCGTGGGGGACGTCTCGCACTCTGCTACTTCCACAACGGACATGCCGCCGTCGCCGGCTGCCATAAGCTTGGGTCCTCAGGCGACGACGATGGCGACCGACGAGTAGCGGCTCAGTCCCTCGCTCCTCCGTTTTCCTCTGTGGCGTCCTTTTTTTTCGAACGGAGCTCCTGCGCGCCTTTCTCTGTGGCATTCTCCTTTTCTTTTTGAGTGCTCCCCTTTTTTTTGGGTCTGGTCTCACACTTTTTTTTTCTCATCGTTCATGGGAGCTCCTCTCCCTTCGAAGACCCACTGCTCCTTCGTTTTTTTTTTCCTTTTTAATTCTCAGAACCTCTCCTGCTATTCCTCTTGCGTGCACTCCTCTCCAAACCCTTTTTCGTGAGTTTCCTCTTTTTAGCTGGAGCTCCCCTCTTGAAGATCTCTCCTTGGAACTCTCCCGTCTAGTTCTCTCTCTTTTTGTTTTTTTTGGCTCTCTGTGCAGAATCAGCCGCTGGGGAGGAAGAGGTGTAGCATTGACTAAGCTTATTTGGTGATTCTTCCCCCCTTGCTCACGAGAAAGGAGAAGACCCAGTTGCCACTTTTGCTCCTGCTCAGTGTTGGGGAGTGGCTCTGGGTTGACCGGGTCCGGTCGGGTTTGACCCTCCTGATCCGGCTCAAAAATGCCCCGGTTCGATGCCAATTTGGCCCGTTTTCGAGGATTTGATTCGACCAGAATGTAATTACAGGCATCTAAATCAAATGTCAAAACCCGCTTAAAGTGAGAAAAAGACTAAACAAACTAAATTTGATTTTTTTGCTCGATTTAGGGCATAGGAGACCTGAATTGGGTTTTTCTACGACCCAGATCGAATTTTCGAGATTTAAAGCGACCAAAATGCAATTGGAATTAAAAGAAAATATTTGACAATTTTTTCAGATTTTTCCAAACTCAATTGGTAATTTTTTCTTATGTTTGGCTACTTTTAAATGAAAAGAAATTCCAAAAATACAGAAAAAAATATGAAAAATATTTTTTGCTTGAAATTGGTTCTTTGTGCTTGGCCAAGGGTCGCAAAGTCGATTTTCAAATTAATTGGATTTGTATTGATTTTCTATTAATTTTTTTAAAAAATTGATTAAAAATCAGGTGTCAACAATGGGGATATGCCACACACCCCATTATTCGTAGGAACGAAACATCTGGCTTGATGCCACTCCAAGCCTCTTCTAGGGTTCTTCCAAGAACACTCCTTGCTGAACACCTATTTAGCACAAATAGAGCACACGCGGCTTTTGCCCAAAACTTCTTGGGTAAATTTGTAGCCTTTAGCATACTTTTTGCCATTTCAAAAATTGTCATGTTCTTTCGTTTTGCTATACCATTTTGTTGAGGAGTATAGCTAGTAGTCAGTTGACGTTTCACTCCATGATCTTTACAATATTTGTCAAATTCATTAGAAGTGAATTCTCCTCCTCTATTGGATCTCAATGTCTTTAGAATAATGCCACTATGCTTTTCAACATAGACTTTAAATTCATTAAATTTGCCAAAATTTTTGGATTTTTATCGCAGAAAATATACCCATATATTTTCTGATAAAATCATCCACAAAAATTAGCATGTACCTTTTCTGGCTGAATGATTCCACCTAAATAGGGCCACAGATGTCTGTATATACCAACTCCAAAGGTTGTTTTGCTCTTCTGGATTTTCCAACTTGAAAGGATTCTTGATGTTGTTTTCCAACAAGACATCCTTCGCATGGGCGATCTAGACTGTCAATCAGAGGTATACCGGCCACCATCTTTTTCTGGACTAATAATTTAGTCTGCGAAAATTTAGATAACCAAATCAAAGATGCCATAACCAGTTCGCATATTTTATCATCGCTTGAAAGCTCAAACGATTCTTCGTCCGAAGAGTTAGAGGGAACATTTGGTTCTTCGTCATCTGCACCATCGTAATTAATTTGTTATTTACACCTCTAATGGTGCAAACTCCATTTTCAATGTGGACTTTGTGACCTTTTTTGGAAAGTTGCCTAACGCTTAACAATTTCCAAAAAAGTCCTGAAACAAAGTAAACATCTGCAACAGTAACATTAGTACCATCTTTTGACTTGATATTAATGTTACCTTTGCCCATTACGAGCACTTTGGATTTATTCCCGAATTAACTTCACCGCGAACTGTCTCGTCCAACTGCGAGAACAACTCCTTGCAACCAGACATATGATTACTACACCCAGTATCAAGGTACCATATATTGCTGTCCACAGTGCCGGAGTCATCCTTCTTGCACACTAACTCCATGTTTTCCTCAGCATCGTTGGTATGCGCCTGTTCTGCCTACTATATGCTACCTTCGCTTGGTATTCGGATTTGTAGTGCCCGGATTTGTTATACTTAAAACAATTGACCTTTGATTTGTCACGTGTTCTATGTTTTCCAGAGGAATTCAAATTTCCACCTGCACGTCCTCGACCACCTCCGCAACCTCGGCCACCTTGATAGCCTCCTCGGCTTGATTGAGCGATGTGACTCTGCAATGATTGCTCGGGGATTCGAAATGACAGACTTTTGATTCATTCTTTGCTCATCCGAGCACAATGAATCCATCAACAGCTCCAACGTCATAATTGACACATCTTGCCCTTCTTCGATCGCCGCGACAACGTAGTCAAATCTTTCGGTCAAAGACCTCAAGATCTTTTCTATGACTCGCACGTCATGGAGTTCTTCACCGTTAACCCTCAATTGGTTAACAATGGTCTGCACACGATCAAAGTACGCCGAGATTGATTCAGAGTCTTTCATGCGTAAAGACTTGAAATCTCCTCCAAGTGTTTGAAGTTGCACATATCTGACACGATCATCACCTTGGAGGATTGTTGCAAAATATCCCACGCTGCTTTTGCGGTCTCAGCGCCTAATATTTTTTCAAATATCGTTTCCTCGACGGCTTGAAAGATCGCAAATAATGCTTTATGATCTTTCTTTCGGGACTCCAATGAAGAATCTCTCTCCTCCCTTCTTAAAGCATCAAATGCTTCAGTATCGGCCACTTCGGTGTAGCCGTTCTCCACATATTTCACAAATCTTGCGATTTGAAAAGAACCTTCATCTGAACGGACCAGTTATTAAAATTTCTCCCGTTCAACTTTGGAAGTTGCAATTGAATAAAGCTGGTGGAGCTCTGATACCAAGTGTTGGAACCAAAAGAATAATTTAAAACTTTGGAAACTAGGGAAAAGAGCACAATAGAAATTGGAGAGAGAGCTTCTTATTGAGAATGCTTTGAGGGATGTGGTTTTGTGCTTTGGCTTGATTTACAACTCACGATCATATTCCTTTATATAGGAATTAGATCTTACAAACGCCTATGATTGCCTTTAATAAAGAAAACATAACAACCACACAACATTAATAAATAAAACGTAAACATGTTAGTCTGTCGAAGCCATCTTGAAGTCTTTATGTCTCTTCTTTAACGCTTGCAATCTTCACATCCTGCAATCGACATGCTCAATCCCACCGATAATCAATTTTATATTATTCCAACAAGAGAGAGAGAGAGAATATATATATATATATATATAGAGGTGGTTGAAGATGCCAGCCAATGCCAAGGTGATCGAGGTTGGAGGCGTGCCGTGACTTCAGTAAGCTAGAGAGCTGACGCTAGTTGGTGATTGAAATGGAGTTTAGAAGAAAATGAGATAGTGATGGGTAATTTATTTGTTATGAAAGTTCTTTTATTGTCTAAAGAAGTGTAAATTGAAGATGTCAGTTTACCCTAAAATGAAAATGATCTTATAGTGCATTTGTTTAACTGAAAACTTTATGATAATGGAAAATGTTTTTCATGATAATTATTTTTAGTTTTCATATGTGTTTAGGGAAAAACGATTTCCTTCTTGTCATAAGGGGAAAATAATTAGTTTTCATCTGTTTGGTTGTTTAGGGAAAATGATTTCCTTCTTGTCATAAGGGGAAACCAATTTCCCCCGATTTAACCTTGTTATTTTTAGTCAATGAATAACGTTTTATGTAGATCGATTAGTTTTTCGTTATCTAATCACCCGAAAGTCGGAAAACAATCCCCCAAAAACAGTTTTCGTTTAATCAAACGGACCCTTAATTCGTTTCTTATTACCGCTCTTTATAACAGTGTTTCGCCCGTTTCATCCTTATTTCATTAGTCTCCAATTTTCCATTTGTTTAGAGTTCGTTTCAGTGGTAAGGATTCCTTTAGGTTATTGCCTCAGTTTCTTTGTTCGCAACCCTATGTCGTGTGCAAATTACTCTGGTTGACCAAATGAAAGGCCATTTCTGTCTCTTGGGGTGAAAGGTCATCTTGGTAAATGATAATTTAGAAAATCAACCTTATGTCATGTACGGATCATTAATGGTTGTTTTGAGATTTACTATGCACGCTCTGGCGACCCAATCACCTAAAGGAAGGATGAATAAGTGATTTTAAATAAACTTGACAAATAAATGCGGAATTAGATGAATCAAGTTGAATAATAATAAGGACCTATCCAAACAAAGTGTGAATATAATCAGAGTTGAGATAATATTTAGCAGTGCATAAGATTCTATCAAGTAACAAACTTATTCAAATTTCATTTGGTTTTATTTATTTATTTTGGTAACTAACATGATTTTGGTTTTTATTGTTGGGAAATGCTTTCCTGACAGTAGTGTCAGCGACGGTACAATCTCAATTGTAGATCCACACACCATCACCGCGTGTTTTGCATAAATTACCCATTGATTGGGAGATCGTGTGGTCAGAAATAGCTGTTGACACTTGATTTTTAGTCATTATATTTTAGAAAATAAATAAAAATTTATAAAAATTTATAAAATTGAAAAATCAACTTTGGAAACCTTGACCAAGCCTAGGGGACCAATTTTCAACAAAAAATATTTTTTTGAAAAATATTCGGATTTTTCTGCATTTCTTTTATTAAAAAAATACCCTAAAAATAAGAAAAATAGCATTTGTGACCACAAAAATACGAAAAATAGTCATTAGTCTTGTTTTAATTTCAATTGCATTTTGGTCACTTTGAAATTCAAAAATTCGACCAGGAACCTATTTTTCCAGATTTTTACATTTAGGTCCTTAGTTTACCAAAAATAACAAATTAAGCCCTTTCTAGTCATTGGTTTTCATTCTAAGTGCAATTAAGCATTTTTTAGAGAGGTTCATGCAAATCCAAGACCACTACCCTAAGCTTTTCACCATTATGAATTCATTGGGTCGGATTGACTCGATTCAGTCGTTTAGGGTTTAGATTATACAAAATTCATTTTCGAGTCAAACTTGGAATTTGGGGGTTTTGCACAAAATAAAACAAATCTTCCCCAATATTGTCATTCCTAGATGAACACATGCCATAGAATTGATTTATAGCTTCAATATGGTGAAAATATGTCTAATCGGCGTCCAATTTGAAAAAAAAAATATGCCAAACCGGGTCCACTGGGTCGGGTTGGCCCAACCCAGTCAACCCGTTGACCAGCAAGAACAGAAGCCATTCCAGTTCTTCTTCATGCACGCGCAAGAAAACAGAAGAAAAGAAGAAGCTCAAATTAGAGCACCAATTGACACACCCAAGTCACCGATCGAGGACAACAGACTGCCCATGAAGTTCCGGTCCCAACCAACCTAATGGCACACCCGGAGCACGTGCGAGACAGTTCGGCAATAACGGTTTGTGCACTGGAATTTTGAGGGAGAGGGAAGTCTGTTAGGGGAGCTCCATGAACACGAGGTGAGTTCAATTGGAGTTCCAACAGAAAAAGACTTCGACCGAGAGCAAGAGTGAGAAAGAGAGGGATCGCGATCGAGCGGAGCCACTGCCGCGCCGCCACCGCTGTGTCACCATCGCCATTGCTCTAACGAACTCAGGTCAGTTCCTCATTGTTTGATTGTGCTCTGTTTTTTAGTCCAAATCTGTGCTTAAGTTCAATCGCACGGTTTTAGACTTGTTCATGGGTTTTCGACCATCGATCGACCTCTAGAACTACTTCTAAGCCTAGCCTTACTCTTTTTATGCATTGATTTACGTCACAATCGCGTGATCGAAACCTTCCCGAACCTCGCTGGAGTCGCGAGCTACTGGCCTCCAACGGACGATCGCCGAGTGCTTAGGATGATCACGTAAGTTTGCTTAGACCTCATGGATGCTTGTTGTGTATTTAAGGTCGAGTTTGAATGGCTGAAAATGCGAAGCTCGAGCTTGCCGGAACTTGTAAATATGGTCCGATCCATCATCGGCGTTTAGGCGGTTTACTGACGTCGATTTGGTATTATTTTGGTTTAGGGATATTTTTCGTGCAAATTAGGTTCGATTAGATGAAAAAATCGACTCTTTTAGATGTTTTGATCTGGCGTTTTCCGGCAAAGCCGACGGATTTTTCGCTAGAACAGTGACCGCCGGTGATTGACCAGTCAACCCGTTGCGTGTCGCCTACGTGGCGCACACGTGGCATACACGTGTGCACCGTGTAGATTAATATAGAGTTTTTAAAAAAAGAAAAGAAAAATAAAAAATTGATCCGACAGCTGTGGATTAGCCACATGGCGTTTTTGTGATCGTCAGATTGGAAATCGTAGGGAAATAAAAAAAATCATTAAAAAAATTTGAAATTTTCGAAAATTCAACAATAAATTTTTTTTTTTGCGAAGTGATGTCGTTTTTAGTCCGGCCCGGGACCCTTATGGTCCAGGCTGGGCACCCAAGAAGCGCGGGCAGAGTTTGACCTGGTCCAGATAATATTTTTTTAATAATAAAAAATTCAGAAAAAAATATCAAAAAATGATTAAAAAAATCAGAGAAAAAAATGGAAAATTCATAAATAAAAAATCCCAAAAAATTCCTAAAATTCCTAAAATATCAAAAATTAGGAAATGGGTCTATTCAATTGGCCAACCCTATTTTTGATGATTTTGCCTCCCGATTCTTCATAAAATGATGATTTTGCCCCTCAAGGGCAAATGTTCCAAAACAATTCAGAAAAATCCCAAAAAATCTCAGAAATTAGTAAATAGGCACATTCAACTAGCCAATCCTCTTTATAATGATTTTAATTCCAAATATTTTCCAAAATGATAATTTTTCCCCTTTGGATAAATTGTCTCCAAACCTTCCCAATCTCTTTCCACACTTCCAAACACCCCTTCTCTAAGCCATTAGGGCTTTACTAGGGATGCCATGTCACGATTTGATACATTTTATTCTCACGTTTCTGATTCCTTGATTTGCACATTTATTTTTACTTATTGTGACTGTTAGGACTAGATATTCACATCTGCATGAACTCTTAGGTTCTAGAGCTTTCCTCATCTCAAGTCATCTGCATGAAAATCATAGTTAGGAAATTCATTCAACTTAGGTATCGAAAGTGCGTTAATGAAAATATTGGCGTAACTAAGTCCCCGTACCCAATTTCTCTAGTTCTGTTTGAGTCGTACGGCTTCTCTCACCGCCCGATGAGGTTTTCGATCTACCTTTCCCAAAGATCGATGGCGACTCCGAATGCATGTACATCTACACACATGTCACCCGACTACACTAAGGTCGAACTTGATTCTTAAATCCCTCCATCGCGCGAGGTGAGGACTTGGGTGAGTCCAAACCGACCTATGAATCAGCACGAATCCTTCGATACGGTAATCACCTCTAAACTTGCTCGCATCCGCACACCCGGATCACGAGGGGGTCATGATAGACTTGGCGACTCCACTAGGGACTTGGTTTTAAACCTTTAGTGGACTTGAGCCGGTTAAAAAGTTGGGTGATTTTTCTGACTTGGTTTTCATGCAGATGCTTTTGACGTCGAGGTAAGGTCGTTAACCCCTATGTTAGCTGTTTTTGCAGGTTGGAGTTGGGGATGTATGTTTATTTACATGCTTATTGAAGCGGTGTTTGATATAAACTTCTATGCTTGCTATTGCATTGTGGCGATCACGAAACCTCGCACACACCTGCGATCAAACCAAGACTGCGATCACTCTTAGGTTTATCTTAGATAGGGAAAGGGTATGAAAGGATCTTGTGTTTAATTGCACTTGAGACTCTCGTATTCGTTCCTGCTCATGATTCGGATTGGTGATCTCTAATCCTCTTGGGTAGGTGCTCTTGGGAGCGTATCTCCCATATCCGGATCGTCGGAGCCTTGGCTTTAGGTTCCATGCATTTCTTTTGATTTTTAGAGTCTTACCCTCACTTGTCTCATGCGCATGTCTATGGATGGTTAGTATACCTAAAACTAAAAAAAAGAACTTCACGCGTACGGTTGGTAAGATTTTTCTATCCCTTAACCTGTTGGAATTCATTTTCTTGCATCTCATACTGTGAATTGATCATATCTTCCAATCAATTTCATAATTCCTTTGGAAGAAACTTAGATTGGAACCCTTATTTGACCTTTTGGCCATATAAGGGAATTCAACCCTTATTTCACCAAAAGGAAATTTTAAATTGAATTGGTTAATGCATATTTCATCCCATTAGAATTCATTTGTGATCCATGGTAATTGGCCCAAGTATTTCATGTTTCCTAAATTCAAGAGAAGATTAGATGTTCGGATTATTTTCCTTCCTAGTAAACGGTTTCAATTTGAATGTCCTATCCTCCATTGAATTTAGGACATATTGAAATTGTACTTTATTTCTTTTGGACATTCAATTGGTTTTCCTCGGAATTGACCAAATGCAATTACCACGGATTATATTTCTTTCAATGATATGATTTCTTATGAAAAATATTGATAAGTACTTTTCACATAAGGCTGGGGCTCGTGTAAAGATCTTATCTTTATTAACCACAAGAAAGCATAAAATTGAAGGGATTTATGCTTTCTTTTCCATTTCTCTTTCATAATATTGTTCTTGTATTGAAAATGTATTCTTTAATCACGGAACCGACTCGAACTCATGTTACGACTCGTTTAAGAACAAGAATGGAACACAAAGAACTGACCCCAAGGGTTGGCAACTTGGAAACGCAAATGACATCAGTGGTCTCCATGCTGACGGAGATGAAAGCTTTGCTGGAAGCTTCTCAAGGAAAACAACCAGTGATGCCAGATTTGAATAATTCTACTCATCCGTCGTCGTCTAATACTTCTGACACGGTGTAGCCAGAAGATGCCCATCAGATTCCAAACGTCACTCAAATACCGAACGTTGATGCTCAGCTTGAAACAACGCTTGTGGTTATTGACCTAGAAAAGGAAAGGAAGGGGAAGCCTACAGTTAAAATCAAGGAGGGTGCAAAAAGGCTTATGAAGATTGATGAATGCCTAAACAATCAAGGGTACGAGTTGGCTTGCTTTGACAAAGTATCTCCTTTCGTAAAGATCGAAGTTCCACCTGGTTACAAAGAACCTAACTTTGTTAGAAAATACAACAGGACAGGCCGTCCTAGGGCTCATCTAAAGTATTATTTGCGCAAGATAGCGCATTACTCAGATTACATCCCTTTGTTAATGAACACTTTTCAAGAGAGCTTGGCGGGCGCCACTCTGTCTTGGTTTATGGAGTTGGACCTCGAAGATTATGATGGCTGGGAGGATTTAGCTGAAGATTTTCTACATTAGTATAAGTTCAATACTGCGGCAGCTCCTATTGGGTAAGATCTCCTTAGAGAGAGCAAAGGGGAGAACAAGGGTATTCGAGTTTATGCGCAACGTTGGAGAGCTATGGCTATCCGAGTCAAACCCCTTGTTACGGAGGACGAACTTATAAAGCTATTCCTGAGGACCCTTCCGTCTGAACTCTTTAACAAATTGAATACCTCCGGATGCCAAACCTTTATGCATCTCATAAAAGTGGGAGAATGGGCCGAGTGGGCTATGAGAAAGACAAAAGCACCCGAAGTGCCATTCAGACGACAATATCCGGCAAATGAGGACAGTGAACCTTTTGTTGATGTAGCATTCATGCCAAACCCTCTGAAACAAAAGAACCTTTCAGAATCAACTCCTGCTCAGGGTAGCACCTCTTGGGGAACACCAAGAGCTTTCTAGTCCAAGAAGAAACCACCGATGCAGTTTACACCACTTCCCTTGCCACTCTCAAAACTACTCCCGATGCTCATGGAAAGGGTGATGATGGCTAAGGAAGTGTCGAGATATAATCCTCCCAAATTCAAAGGTTATGATGAGACCAAGTCGTGCGCTTACCATATGGGGGAAATGGGGCACAGTACAGACAATTGTATCTGACTCAAGATCAAAGTTCAGAAGCTTATTGACAATGGTATTTTGGATTTCAAAAAGCCAGAACCTAATGTACGCTAGAATCCCTTAGCCTAACATCAAGGGGTCAACTTGATATATGGAGATGACGAAGAGGATAAGATCTTTCTTTCTCCTTCCCTATTGTATTTAGCTTGTTGCATGTCATTTTCATTTCTATTTCGATTTGTTGCAAATTCAATTCCTTTGTTACATTTCCAATTTGTTTGGTTTTGTCTCATCTTGTAAAAGAAAAATACCTTTGCATCTCAGGCCGTTGGTCCAAGTGGTATACCTTGTAATGCGGCCTCATCATTTGAATTCCAATAGAATGAATATGCACGTTTTATTAAGGAAGTGCGAGAATATTCCAAACTAGCCCAATGATGATACTTGTCTTCGACTCTCGAAGCTTGAGGCCTGGATTCCTGCACTCTTCCTAGTTTCCAAATGAATTTTTTTAAAAGGGAACGAGAATATCAGATGATATGAGAATTAGTTCCTCTTTTCTCGATTCTTGCATTAAACACATCTTTTGAAAGTATTTTTCAAAACTTCATGCATAAATTTTGATTTTAGTCACTTGTTGATTTGTGCTGAATGTCCCGAGGAACTATACTTCAAGAAGGTAAATGTGTCGGTCTGATGAAAACATCTCATTTATGAACTAACCTGTCAACCCACTTCTTTTTGGATAGAGGAAAGTGGTCAATGATGCAAGTCACATGGATAGACGATTGAATATGAACAAGAAGAGTCTACTTAGGGGAAAATCCCTCCTACTCAATTAAAAGAGTATATTGGGGCAAAGCCGCCAAGCCCATCATGGCAAATAATCAGACATATCCTACTGGGGCAAGATACCTTGAAAAGGACAATATCCTCCAACATTGAAAAGACAATACATTGAAGTAAAGAGAGACATGAAAGTCTAAACAAGGGATGTCCCATATTGGATAGAGAATTGTAAGCGATTGTGAAATAGTACTAAAGCATCTAGCTGGGGCAAATGCCACTTGACTTGGGCAAATGGATTATTGATGTGACCGAGGGTCTTCCTGTAAACAACGCCTTCAAGATCAAATGGAAAGTTTCGATGGAGATTGCCTATATCTAGATAAGATGTTGAAATGGACTCAATGGCAAGGAAACATCAGCACTTGAAAAAAGAAGGGTAGTTGGGTATTATGTCCAATCTACCTCTTTTCTTTCCATTTGCTAACACAAATCCATTCCGTGTTTTGATAGAATGTGTTGATAAGACTTCGAAAACAGGCTCCAATGCAGGGTAAAACTGTATCGGTTCCAATTTACCCCTTTTGACATTATTTGTTATCTCAATTCCCTTTCTCTTGATAGGAAGACATCAATACAAGAGTAAAGTGGTCATCGCCATGACGTATAGATGGCAGATTCCTACAATCCATTTACTTGCGTTTGAATCAGAATACATAATCAAGAGTAAGGCGGTATCGTTCCAATTTATTTCGGATAAGGAACGTATACTAACTCTTCATTTTGATCTTGACAGGGACTCGCTGCCACAATGGATAGGTAAGTGTCATTTCCCTTCAAATTCCAAAAAAAAAAAACTTTAAGAAATTTTAGAACACTTAACAATCCTATCTTGTTGAGTAGATTGCATATTTCCACTATCCATGCACTCTCATTTAGATTGAAGTACATGACCAATGGTAAGTTGTATCGTTCCAATTTTCTCAAAATTTGAGAACATACACTGACATATTCCTTTTATATCCCCAAGGATCTTCATCCATGGCGTACAAGTAAGTATCCTTTTCCCCAATCCCTTAGAGTTTAAAAATTTCAGAGTCCTTTCTTCTAGAGTGTTAAGATTTCTAGGAGTTTAGAATATACTCAATTCTCATGTCTAAAAAGACACAGAATTCTCACAATCACTTCACTTGCATTCACTCAAAAGCTATTGAAGTTATCCATACATCGAAACATACATCGTGCATCATAAATCCTCATGGGGATTGAATTTTGTTGAAAATGAGATGAGTTTCCAAATGAAAGTGTTTAAGACCTATCAATTGGAGTACCTCAGAGGGTGAGAGGCAAACCCTAGCCAAACACGTCCTATACACACTTGAGAGATGAGTGAGGAGAGGTTGAAATGGATACCTTTGTCTATGGACATAGGGATCATTCGCGGCGACTACATGGATTGAAATGACTAAAGGCATTCGTTTCTCTATCCTAAACACATTTATAATCCTTTGCAAGCCCAATTGAGCCTATAAGGGAGCATTCTTAAAAACAACCCTGTCAAGAACCACCCTACACTAGGGCAATTTGGAGGTTCATTGGTAGATATCTTGGAGAAAAAGATCAAGAAACACTTTATTGTATTAACTTGCATCAACCTTTTTGTGATAGCTTCAGGTGACGTCACGTGGAAGCTCGAAACATCCCAAAGTGAGGAAGATCAGTTTATTTTTCTATCCCAAACACTTTGTCCCTTTGATGAGCCAATTTGAGCCTTTAAATCTTCATTTCATGACCTCGTTGATGATTGCCTCCCTACACTGGGGCGACGTATGTGATTTACCAAAAGATGGGATCTTGATTAGCACAAGAGAGTCTTTAGAGTTCAAGTTGAAAAAAGAGTTGGAAAGACAAAAGTCAATTGAATTTAAGTGCCTACGAAAAAGCAAAGTGCCTGGCAAAAGCAAAATCGAAGCCCTTCATTGAAAAAATGAGAGTCAAAATGCAATTGAAAACAACATGATTGCATCAGAAAGAAAAATTGCCAAAGCAAAACAAGAGAGAAAGATCAAGTCTCTAGAGTTGTAAAAGTGAGCATTTAGTAGACTCTTCAAGTCACAAATGTAAATCAATCCCCAATGGACATTAAGGAAGGTAATCATGCAAAGGTAATCACCAACCTTTCATACCCCTTATTTTGAAAAATTGAGCCTTTTTTAGCCTACCCGAAACCAACATTACAACCCTCTCCGAAGACTTTTCTGATTGGGATGTTTCGAGTGGATATGTGATTTCACACAAGGAGCTACTGCCTAAAGGAGTAAGTACAATCATGTCTTGTCTTATCTTCGAGGTTCTTGACTTGTAAACCCGAAGGAGATATCTCTGATTATTATTTCATTCCTAGCCTCAAAGCACCTATTCGTTGCGTAAGCCTTTGACCAAACCTGAATTACAGTCCCTTAAAAGACCTTTTCAGATCGATCAGATTGTATGCACTGTGAATAGTCCCGAAATCCTAGACATAGGTTTGAAAGGAAATTTGAGTGTTTTTGAAGCTCTCATTCCGCAAATAGATGGAAAGAGAAACCTTTTTGAGAAATTGTGAGAATTCCTCTTTAATGAATGTACTCCAATTGATGTTTTAATCAAACTCTTTTGGCAAATTCAGATCATTGGACTCAAAATCTTCCCCACAAGGAAATTTGGTCATAGATGTCATGTTGCAGCATGTTTTGGATAACCTTCTACATCATAATGCATTCATTGAAACTTTTGCATGATTCCTAGTTTGTCTAAATCTTAGGGTCATGTTATGTCAATGGTTTGTCCCACTTAAGAGGTCGTCAATAGTTCGTCCCACCTAAGAGGTCGTCAATGGTTCATCCCGCCTATAGGGTCGTCAATGGTTTGTCCCACCTAAGAGGTCGTCAATGGTTCGTCTCGCCTAAAGGGTCGTCATTGGTTTATCCCACCTAAGAGGTCGTCAATGGTTCGTCCCGCCTAAGAGGTCGTTAATGGTTTGTCTCGCTTAAGAGGTCGTCTAATGGTTTATTCCGCCTAAAGGATCAGCCCAATGGTAGAGACTGCCTAAAGGATCAGCTCAATGGTAGAGGCCGCCTAAAGGATCGGCTCAATGGTAGACATCGCCTAAAGGATCAACTCAACGGTAGATACTACCTAAAGGATCAGCTTAACGGTAGAGATCGCCTAAAAGATCAGCCCAACGGTAGAGACCACCTAAAGGATCAGCGCAACGGTAGACATTGCCTAAAGTATCGCCTAAAGAATCAGCACAACGGTAGACACAGCCTAAAGGATCAGCGCAACGGTAGACACCGCCTAAAGGATCAGCTCAACGGTAGACACCTCCTAAAGGATTAGCCAAACGGTAGATACCGCCTAAATGATCATTCATGGTTTATCCCACATCATATTGCATTCATTTGTAAGTGTGTTAACACCTAAATTTTGATTTTCCTTTTTATTATTTACTTTGCATAAAAAATCAGGAATTATTTTAGTTCCTACAAAAAATGATTAAATCATTTTTTTATATATTTATTTTCACATTCATGCATTACATTCGACCCGCAGTGGAAAATGGAGCTGAAATTGACGAACGGACGGGCTTAAACCCATTTAGAATTCGGCCATGACATGGATTTGAGTGTACCAAATTTTTCATTATGATTTTGGACTCAAATCGACCCATTTTAGCTCTTATAATTATGAAAGGCCCTCAGTTAATCACCCATTTGATTAATTAAGGTCCAATTAGGCCCGGAATCACAAAATAAGCCCACAAGAGCCTAAGAATTTCGGTCAATTCATATGGACTACCATTTGGACGAAAATTCTTAGTATTTTAATTGATTAGGACTCTTTAAAGATCAAAATTTCAAATTCATTAAAAGAGTCTTATCTTAACTAGATATTAGAGTTTAAGAAACTGAAACTCTACCCTTGTTTGGCTGAAAATAACAGAGAGTTCTAGTGGATTCGGACTCGCGAAATCTAACGGCTCACAAGTGGTCCTACTCTAACTAGGATCGACAATCCAACGGTCCCTAAAGACTCATATTCCTACTATGATTAGTCGGCAAGAGTCTATATAAGGAACGCGTCACATCAAGTTAAGGGGGTCACTTCAATCATCGGGCACATATAAAAAATTCGGCAATCTCAAAGAGCAAGAAGGGTCGATGGCCGAACTCTACACACAAGTCCACTAAGGTGCTTAGTGCTCGTTCATGGTGTGAAGAAAAAGGGTGAATCCTTCTTCCCTTTACTATTATTTTTCTTCACCTGCACATCTTGAAGTCTGCTGGTCAGTGTTTGGGGTTTAGGAGTGGCTGGTTTCTCCTCTGTTTGGGTGCAATCCTCTCTCGTGTTCGGGCTCAAGTCCAGCGACCGTTTTATGATTCAATTAGCTGCTGTCCAACATGCGTTAGGCTGCTGTCCAGAACCGTTTTTTTAGGTTGATCAATCACGTTTTATCGTTAATTGAAGGTCTAACCTTGTTGTCACTTGTGGTAGATCCATTGGGAGCATTTTAGTAGCGAATTGAGTACGAAAGGCACAATTTTGAGCGAAAATCTCTAGCTCGAGCGTGCTGGAATTTTCGCTTAAGACAGGTAAAACTCTCAAATTTTCTATTGCAATCCATGCTTGTTTGGTTGGTAATATACATATGTCTTCATGCGTCTTCATGAATGTACATAGACTTGTGGTTAAAGTTGGAAAATTCAAGATTTTTCTCCACTCCATGCTAGAACCAAAAATTGACTTGTTCTGGACAGAATTCTGATTTGCTTGAATTACCTCAATTGAATCATGAGACCGGTCGAATTATATGCATAAATGGAGAATTGATCTTAATTGGACAACATCTTCTTCTTTTTTCCTTAAATTATGTTCACCGACTCTAAGGTCAAGTTGAATTGTTTGAAGAGGATTTTTTTTTCGTTAATCAAGATAGAGTTTTCGGCACTCTAGTGGATGATCCCTTGATTCTATCCTTTGCACGTTGCTCTGTCGCATGAATTTACCTCATGGATATATGATATTACCTCTGCGCTGTAGATAGTGGTTATGGTGGGTGATTCTTGATGATTGGCTACAAAAGAAAAAATCAGATTTTTTGGAATTTCCGGTTCATATGGTCTCTTGGTCGAATTTGATATGTTTATGAATGAGCTTTGCCTTGAATTCGCCTTTATCTTGGATTGTCTGGTAATCTTTTCATGTTGTGGATGAGATTTGATCAATTTGGACCATTGAAAAGATAAGGATTTTTGTTCGGTTTAATCTGTAATTTTCGGCATACATGCTTCAATTTAACCGAAATTTGCTCGTGATATTTGATCTTTACTCTATGATGATTATCCCTTGAATCACGTTTTGTTCGAATGGTCTTATCCTGAGTGTGTTTGATAATATTTTCAAGTTACGGATAAGAAACATAATTGATTGGATAGTATTTGGTTGTTGTGGATATCCTTTGCTTCAAATAATTATCTCATAATCGTCGAATTGGTTGAATCATCTTATCTCTTGCGGTCATTTGATGTCATGGATAAGAATTGTTTGAATTGGATAATTATCTGATTTTTGAGGATTATCTGAATTATTTTTTGTAAATCCTAAAGATAATTTTCTCAAATCAAAACTGGATCAAATTTTTGATGAGGAAAGGTGGATCCCCAATCTCAAATTTTCGGCCATCCCTCTTGGAATTTTCGATAATTCAAGATTTTTTAGATTTTTTTTATTTTTGTCATGTTTGTTTGTTTTTTTATTGTTATAAAGTTTGCACATTTATAAACAAACATGCCCATAATGTATGCTTCCATGTGTCGTGTGCCTTCGGTAAAATAAATCACTAGCCTTAGCCACGATCTTGTGGAATTGGATAGTGATTTGTATGGAATTTCGCGTTCTGCCCTTTGTCAAAAGGGACGATGTCATTCCATACCTACAATTCGCTTACTGGCTCGAATATAAGAGTACGTTACAAATAAAATTCCACTCCGACCCTAAACTTTGGGTACAAGCGAATTTTTTTCGGAAAATTCGGAAATTAAAGGTACATTATGGGCATTTTTGTTTATTTTTGTTCATCTTTTTGTTTGCTTTGTTTTGTTTAATTTTTTTGAAAATAAAAATTTAAAAATCCGAAAAATAAAAATTCTCATTTTCGAGTATCATATGCGGTCCATCCATTTTCCTAAGTCATTAAATCCACAGTCATTCAATTAAAAGGATTTTTCATGAAATCTGATACCGAAAGGGCATTCATTTCTCCAAATTAATGTAATCAAGTCTCCGGACTCATATTCTCTGGTTCGTAGGGATAAAATAGTTCTCCCGCTATTTTATATAGGTTTCTAATCAACGTACCGTAAATGATTAGTGGCGGCTCCAATTGAATTAATTTTGCATGAAATCATACCTAAGCTACGATTCGGTAGGATTTGGGAGTGTCCGAATTAGATTAGTTAATTGACATGATAATCCGTTAGCTTGAATCTTAGGTCGCAACAAAGTGTTGCATGATCCATAGTCTTCTCAACTCATAGGGTCATTCACTCTTCTCAAGATTCTGAAATCTTGTTGAAAACTCCTTCTGAAGTACTTAGAACACCTCATTAGTTAATTCTCAGTGATTCCTTCCAAAAGGATGATCTGTGCCCAATCTTTGAATCCTTACCTCTTTTGTCTTGCCTTAAATGCAGCATTAGGATATTCCTTGGTGATTCCTTCCTACGGGATGATCCAATCCTGAAATCATTATTGTCGACACCTAAATTTTGATTTTCCTATTTCAGTCAATTTTACATAAAAGAAAATGAGAATTAGTCTTAGTTCTCGCCAAAAATAATTAAGTAATTTTCATTCATAGCATATTTAATTTTCATGCATTGCATCCTGCATTTAATTGGACCGGCAACAAGGAATTGAGCCTAAATTGACAGACGGCGAACCCGGGCCCACATAGATGTTTCAGCCGAGGCAGGGAGTAGGGTGCTGAATTTTTGATGATTTTTGGGCTATTTTAAGTCTAAATCAGCCCATTTATGCATCATTTTTAAGGAGCATTATAGTTGCATCAGTTAATTGTTAATTGGACTAAAAATTTTGCTCAATTCAGCCACAAGAATGAAAATTCGGCTGACACAAGGATCATGGGCCGAATCGAATTTCCCATCTTATCTTTGAGTATAATTGATTTCAAATTAGCCCTTTATACTTAATTAAAAATTCGGTTTCAATTAAAGGGGGCAAGATCACAAAATTTGAAAAATTAGGACCCCTAAGCTTGTAAAGGTTTTCTCTATATATACTAGGCTTTCTCTAGGGTTATGGGGACATGAACTCTCACTCAGAAAAAATCCAGACTTCACGGGAGATTATTAGAGAGAAAAGGAGACCGTGAGAAAGCTTCATCCAAGAGAGAAATTTTTTAGAGAAGACAGTGCAAAAGGGAGTGTGGTGGTTAGAATCCTTCTTCTGGTGGTTCATACTTGCACGCACAGCCACCAGACTTTTTGCTTTGCGGGACATTATTGATCACGAGCACCCCAAGAAGAAGGCCACGTTCTGCAAAGTAAAAGGAAAGGAAATCCCTCTCTCTGGTTGTGGTCCCCACTCCAAAAAGAAGAAAACAAAAGGAGATCCAACCCAAGAACATCTTCAACACGCTACAAAAGGCCAGTCCTTCGGTGCTAAATTTCATTTTTGCAGGTTCACGTTGTCTCCTTCGCTGAGCCGGTTGTCGTAGCGAATCGTCCCACAAGTCGAGCCTCCATCGTTCCCGTGAACTAGTCGTTCATCAACGCAAACCGAGTCAAAGATCCGCAAGCTGCGTACGAGAATTGCTAGTCCGTTCCGTTGAACACCACCCAGCCGTGCGAGTTCCTCCATCCAAGCTGGTCTGTGGAGTGCTAAACCTGGTGTGTGGATTTTGACGCAAAATTCAAAGAAGGAAAAAGCAATTTTGATAATTCGGCCCTCTGTCCAGCTGAGTACAAGAAAGTCCAAGCCGGAGCTATTGGTGGTCGCAAGCCTCAGGCCGATCCGGTTTAGCAAACTTGGCCGTCAAGCTTTTGTGCAAGTCCAAAAGAGGAAAGCATATATTGCAATCTAGGTAAGTTACCTAATTTTGACTATTCTGAATATTTGATTGCATATTTTTTTTGATTGAATTGCATTGTCATAAAGATTGCAATTCAAAAAATTGAATCTTGGATTATCCTGGAAAATATTGTGCATATCTCAAATTTGGATCATATTCTTTGAGATATTTTTCGGCTTTGTGGATATACTATTGGGTACTTGGCATCTTTTTCTGGTGAGTTAATCTAATCTTGAGAATATTAAGCATATAATTCGAAAATATCTAGATTTCCTCAAGTTCAAATTTGGGATTTTTCGAAAAAATTCTGAGCATAACGGGTAAGTACCTATTGGATATCCTAAACATATCTTTACAAATTTGGAAATTCTGAAATATTTTTTAATATCCTAAAAGATAATTTCCAACTTTAGAAGATATGAATTTTGGCGGATAAGGCAAGATTGCCCTACAAATTTTGGCGGTCCCTCACAATTTTCGAAATTGTTGTGGTCTTGATGTTTTATTTTACTTCTATGTTTAGCATGTTTATCTGTTGCATTCTTGTTTATTATATGTTTTTTAGTTATAAAGTTTGAACATTAGTAAACAATATTGCCCATAACACATGCTCCATGATTGTGCCTTGTCCCTCAGAAAACATACATTAAAGGCAACATCTTACTTCGATCTCGAAGTATGATTGTGCCCGTACATGTGAATTAGACATCAAATCCTCGATCTCGAGGAGCAGATTGCTAATTCATAAATAGAATTTCAAGGTTTGTCCTATGTATATAGGGATGACGGCAATTCTATAATATATTCACTTGCTAGCCCCAATCACGGGGAATGTTGTGAATAAAATCGGAATTTCGGATTTAAAGGTGTTTTATGGGCAATATTGTTTAGTTTTGTTCAAATTTCATGCTTTACTTGTTTAATTACATTCCTAAAAAAAAAGAAAAAGATGTTGCATTTTCTTAAGGTAAATCACATTTTTCTTTACCTTTTGCATGAAAATAACATTTAAAAAAATTTAAGACTTTGGGGAATCAATTTCTTAAATCAAATTGGATGTTATTTCACATTAGGATAGTATTTTACACCAATTTTTCATAAATCCGAAAATACAAAAAAAAAAACCCCCAAAAAGTCATTCATTTTGCATAGCATATAGTTTAGATATATTTGCCACGTCATATTTGCCACGTCATATTTGCCATGTTCATGCATATAGCATAGGCTTTGCCATGCCATTTTATTTTACATGTCGTTTAGTTAGATTGCATTTGCATTTCATTTAACAAGAGAAAACCTAAAAAAAAAATTAATTCAAATCATCATACTAAGGATTTTACATGAAAATCGAGTACCGAAAGGGCATTAATGGGAAGATTAATGTAATCAAGTCCCCGAATCCATTTAATCTCGGGTTCGTATGAAATAAAGTATTTTCTCCCGAATACTTTATTTAGGTTTCTAATCTACCTATCACAAAAGATTAGTGGCAGCTCCAAAATTGTAAACATTTTTGCATAGTTAATCATAAATCTTAAGTCGCGAATTGGTAGAGCTTGGGAGAGCTCGAGCTAGGTTAGTTAATTCAATTTAATTAATCTAGTAATCCATTAACCTGAAATCGAATTTTAGGTCGCAACAATTACCTCTCTTGTTCACCTTAAAAAGCAGAATTAGGGTAGTTCCATGGTGATTCCTTCCTATTGGATGATCCATCTTTGTGTCCTTTCTTGTAGGTATTCCTTTGGTAAACCCTTCATCGGGTGAACCATTTCCAAAGTCCTTTCTTACAGGCATTCCTACGGTAAACCCCTCATTGGGTGAACCGTTTCCAAAATCCTTTGTTACAGGTATCCACTTAGACAAGTCCTTTTGATGGGTTAAGTCATCTTTAGAATCCTTTCATTAAGGAATTCTCATGGTCTATCCCACCATACGGGACATCTTAATCCAAATCCTCGGGACATCTTAATCCAAATCCCTTCATTAGGAATTCTCTCATGGTTTAACTCACCATACGAGTTCATTTTAATCCTTAGAATCCTTTCATTATGAATCTCATGAGTTGGCCTGCCATACGGGTTAGAACTTAACCTCCATATGATATTCTTATAACGAATCTTTAGGTATCTTATCAAGGGCAGTCACATTGGCGATATCCGTACAACCGGCAGGTAAGTGCTAGGTAAATCTCTCTCTCTCTCTCTCTCTCTCTCTCTCTCTCTCTCTCTCTCTTCTCTCTCTCTCTCTCTCTCTCTCTTATCAAAAGGACGGAATGTAATCTGGTTTAAACCTTAGCTTACACGGAAAGGTGTCTGAGTCAAATATCATAACTTTTTAGTTTTCTCAGTCAAGTTGATTAAAACTCGGGTGTCACCTTGTCTTTGAGAGTAACCTCTATCGAGATCTCTCTCAAAGAGGGATAGCTGTTGACACCTGATTTTTAGTCATTGTATTTTAGAAAATAAATCAAAAATTCATAAAAATTCATAAAATTGAAAAATCAACTTTGGAAACCTTGGCCAAGCTTAGGGAACAAATTTTGAATAAAAAAAATTGAAAACTTTTCGGATTTTTCTGCATTTCTTTTACTAAAAAAATACCCTAAAAATAAGAAAAATGGCATTTGTGACCACAAAATTACAAAAAAAAAAATAGTCATTAGTCTTATTTTAATTCCAATTGCACTTTCGTCACTTTAAAATTCAAAAATTCAATCAGGAACCTATTTTTTTTTCCATATTTTTGCATTTAGGTCCCTAGTTTACCAAAAATAACAAATTGAGCCTTCTAGACATTTTCTCACTATGGGCTAGCTACGACATTTGATCCTCATGCCTTCAATTTCATTTTGGTCCAATCATTTCACAAATTGAGCAATTTGGGAAAAGGGCTTAAAATCTTTTCAATTTAGTCCTTGGTTTTCATTCTAAGTGCAATTAAGCATTTTTAGAGATGTTCATGCAAATCCAAGACCACTACCCTATGATTTTCACCATTCTTAATTCATTGATGGGGTCGGATTGACTCGATTCAGTCGTTTAGGGTTTCGATTATTCAAAATTCATTTTTGGGTCAAACTTGGAATTTGGGGTTTTGCACTAAATAAAATAAATCTTCCCCAATATTGTCATTCCTAGATGAAACATATGCCATAGAATCGATTTATAGCTTCAATTTGGTGAAAACAGGTTTAAGCGGCATCTAATTTGACATAAATAAAAAAAGCCAAACTAGGTTGACCAGCAAGAACAGAAGCCATTCCAGTTCTTGTTCGTGCACGCGCAGGAAAATAGAAGAAAAACAAGAAGCTGAAATTAGAGCACCAATTGACACACCCAAGTCACCAATCGAGGATACCTCGCCCATGAAGTTCCGGTCCCAACCAACCTAACGGCACGCCTGGAGCATGTGCGAGACAGTTCGGCAATAACGGTTCGTGCAGTAGATTTTTGAGGGAGAGGGAAGTCTGTTAGGGGAGCTGCATGAACACGAGGGGAGTTCAGTTGGAGTTCTAACAGAAAAAGACTTCGACCGAGAGCAAGAGTGAGACAGAGAGAGAGAGAGGGATCGGGATCGAGCGGAGCCACCGCCGCGCCGCCATCGCCGCTACTCCGACGAACTCAGGTCAGTTCCTCATCATTTGATTGTGCTCTATTTTTTAGTCCGAATCTGTGCTTAAGTTCAATCGCACGGTTTAAGACTTGTTCATGCGTTTTCGACATTTGATCGACCTCTAGAACTACTTCTAAGCCTAACCTTACTCTTTTTATGCATTGATTTACGTCAAAATCGGATGATCGAAACCTTCCCGAACCTCGCCAGAGTCGTGAGCTACTAGTCTCCAACGGACGATCGTCGAGTGCTTAGGATGATCAGGTAAGTTTGCTTCGACCTCATGATGCTTGTTGTGTATTTAGGGTCGAGTTTGAATGGCTGAAAATGCGAAGCTCGAGCTCACCGGAACTTGTAAATCTGGTTCGATCCGTCGTCGGTGTGTATGTTGTTTATTGACGTCGATTTGGTATTATTTTGGTTTAGGGATGTTTTTCGTGCAGATTAGGTTCGATTAGATGAAAACATCTCTTGGGGCTAACAATGCAACCTAGAGGGGGGTGAATAGGTTGATTCGAAACTTTTTCAGATAATGCGGAAGACCAAAGGTGATATGAAAAAGATCGGGTGAGCGAATGTTTCTTTAAATAGAATCTGGGTGTGTGCAAGCAAAGATATGAGATAGAAAAGATTGGCACGCCAGATATATAGTGGTTCGGCTTATATACCAAGCCTACGTCTACTCCATACAACTAATAGCCACAACCCGTGCTAGAATGCACTAGTAAACTGCATCACAAGTTTCAAACAGTACGTGAGTTGATCTTTCACTCGATAGATCACACTATCTTGATACAGCCTCACTACTCAGAAATATACACTTGATTTTGTACGATTATAAGGCAACCAAAGATCACATGATCTTTCATAGTTTAAGCTTTTCAACTAGAATAGATTCTAAAGCACTTTTGATATTCAATCAGTCCGAACTCTCTTTTGGCTTTCATGACTACCTCCTTTTATAGGCTTCAGCATTCTAGCCGTTTGAACATATTTGGAGAAGCAAAAGAGCCATTGGAGGTCGATGGGACATCTTGTCCTCGCACTGGAATAGTTTTCTTTCAAGTCAGACCAGACTTGCTAGAAATAGGCGCAGAGATACTGTTCCTCACAGACAAGTTACTGCTGGACTCTGACACAACAGAGACCTATTCCCGAGGAGATCAAAATCTTCCCGTTGGCTTTCCCATCAAGCAATGGCTACTTTAGCCTTTCTTTCACAAACATCAGCTCGTATAGACTTTATACACCTTATCTGACCTGATCTTTCAAGCTCCGATATCAAATAATTGGTGACCAGATCTTTTGTGGTCCTCAGCGGCTGTTTTCACCAAGACACTTCAGACGCCATGTGATGTTTACGCGATGGGCACTAGGTGATCCTTAGCCTTGTATAACAAACATCTGCACACCAAAGGTAAATTAAATACCAAAGGATAGTTTGGAAATCATCAAAATATTTCATGAGATATTTCTCCAACAATCTCTCCCTTTTTTATGATGACAAAACTATCCCGCAGATATAGCGACATAGAGTTTTAGGAAGTGCAATAAAGTAAAGATCCGCATAGCTGATATTTCATTGATAAGGCATAATTGCAGATATATGAGTTCTCCGAAAAAGATTTGGAAATGAACCGGAGAAGACTTGACTAAGCTGATCTTTTGATTTTGAAAGGATTTTTTTATCAGAGTCTTTAGTCACTAGTTCATGATGTTTTCAAGATAAACACGTTAAGATAAACATCTGTAAAGAGATTCTTTTAATCACTTGTCCTTAGGCTCCCCCTGTTTCTCTGGCTCCCCCTGTTTAAGTACTTCCCTTAGGAATATGCATAGAATATGCTCATATTAGCACTCAGCACATCTTTGTACCCTTGCATGATCCTGTTCAATATTCTCCCCCTTTTTGTCATCAGCAAAAAAACAAAGTAAATAAGAAGGAGCAGAATATGAAAAACAGCAGTTCATTCATTCATTTCAAGGAAGCAGCAGTGGGGTACACCAAAGCATCATCAAAACATGAAAGATCAGAAACATGCAGTGCGTGCGCAAACATTAGGTGTGATGCGGAACTTGAATAGATAGAATGTGCTGCAAGGTTTTAGAGCTAAAGGAAAAGTTTGTGTTGATTTTTGAAATATCTTTCTTTAAAGATTTACACTCCTTCTGCAAAGAGTTGCGTTCACTCTGAGTAGTGACCAGATCTTTCTACAATTTCTCAAGCTCATCTTTTTGAGAAAGGTTTTGGTCAGTGAGTTTTAAAACTTCCTTTTTCAACTCAGACAGTCTTTTCGAAACCTTTTTGTGTTCTGCAAACATTTCTTTTAAAAAATCTTGCATTTCTTCATATGAAAGTTCAGAATCATTTACCTCATTTTCTTCTTCTTGTTCGGATTCTTCTATGAGACAAAGATTTGCTTCATCTTCATCGGTTGACTCTCATTCGGTGTCACTCCATATTTCGGCTTTGAGTGCCCTTCTTTTCTTTTCGAATCTTCCTCCTCTTTTCTTTAGGAGTGGGCAATCAGGCTTAATGTGTCCTGGTTTCCTACATTCAAAACAAATAATGTCTTTACCTTTGCTTTCTTCTTTTCCTTTGAAGGATCTCTTCTTTTCTAAGAATCTCGAATTCCTTCTTCCTCTGAAGTTTTCGCCCTTTTTCATAAGAGTTTTGAATCTTCTAGTAAACATGGCCATTTCATTGTCATCTCCTTCTTCAATAGATGTTTCACCTCCTACATTTTCATCGTTGGCATTGAAGGCAATAATTTTCTTACCTTAGATAGGTTTTGCTTGTTTACGCCTCCGGCTTCATAAGACATCAGCGTGCCTATGAGTTCATCTAGGGTGATAGGTTGAATTCTCATAGTTTCTCGAACAGAGGTTTTCACAGTGATCCATTCTTCGGGAAGTGCTCTAAGCAGCTTTTTTGCTTTTTCAGCATTTGTGAATGGTTTCCCTTGACTGGCCATGCCATTCACTATCTCAGTGAATCTCGTGTACATTTCTCTCACCGTTTCATCCGATTTCATCACAAATGTCTCGTAACGACCAAGCAGGATGTTCATCTTGATTTCTTTCACATGATTGGTGCCTTCATAGATTACTTGGAGGCAATTCCATATTTCCTTAGCAAACCACAAGAAGATATACGATTAAACTCAGATGGAGATAAAGCACAGTAAAGGAGATGTCTTGCTTTAGAATTAACAGTGGCTCTTTTTCGAATCAGTTCGAGGTGAGCAGCTGCTACTTCAGCAATCTATTTAGCGGTTTGTTGTTCTCCGACAACAGCAGCAGCAGGAGCAGCAATTGGAACTTCTACTCCACTTTGAATTACGTCCCACATATCTTGATCACATGCATCAAGGTAGGCAAACATTCTGTTCTTCCAGTAGTTGTAGTTGCGTCCATCAAAGTATGGAGGTTTGTTAGGTGCTACGGATTTATTACTCAGAAAACCACCAAAGTCAGCCATAATAAGGATCTTTCTGCTCTGAAGAAATACACTTCAAATAACAAGTAATAGAGCGCTGATACCAATTATTGGGGCTAACAATGCAACCTAGAGATGGGGTGAATAGGTTGATTCGAAACTTTTTCAGATAATGCGGAAGACCAAAGGTGATACGAAAAAGATCGGGTGAGCAAATGTTTCTTTAAACAGAATATGGGTGTGTACAAGCAGAGATATGAGATAGAAAAGATTGGCACACCAAATATATAGTGGTTCTGTCAAGCCCTGATCCTCGAGCTCACGACATCCCTACCAATCGCCTCAGGTCATAAAGGTTAACGTCCCAGGCACGCCAACGACCTATCAAAATATACTACGCATGTGAAAACGTGCAACACTCCCGGACGAAAGCATAAGCAGGGATAGCAAAGCAGGAAGCTCACAACAGTCAGACAGCCAAAGAACATTTTCATTAAAACACCAAAAGCATATGATCGTTAACCCTACAGAGCTATATAGGAATAAATACAACCCCATTCTTCGGGGCGGCTCCTTAAGACCAATAAAAAAGGTAGGTGGGTCGGGAAGGGTTAACTTCTCATCTACTCCAAAAGAGGGGTTACACCACCCTCGTCCTCATCATCACCTTGGACCTGAAAAAGGGTTAACCACGACGGGGTGAGAAATAAATCTCAATGAGCTAACGCCTAAGCCTGATTAGAGCGTGGACTCGCTCAAGCGACCTACACACATAACATATCACAATAGTATAATGCCAATCACATGCAAGCTTACCACGCCTTGGATCACACATATGCAATACTCGACTTGACATGATGGTCAACCAACCAAGGCAACAACCAGAATACCATAATAGCTTGCAAGCACAATGCTCTACACGTATTCTGGTTATTAACGGCCACAAGGCCCGACGCACACGACTGGTGTGGCTCAACACTACGATTGGCAGTGTCTACTGGCATGACCAGGCATCGTCCCTTACTTCCGACGACGGCGTCCGATAGTCCGTAAGATTCGTACGAATGGCAAGACACGAAACTACCAGGAATCCTTATAGGGGCTTCGGTCCATCACAAGCTGCGACTGGCGTCCGATAAATCGTGTGGCTCCGTATGACTGGCACGGATTTATCTCATTATATGACCACACAAGCAGATCATCCAACCAATCGGTTCTTATCTTGGCATTTAGTCAAATGCTCACATGATCATGGTTAAAAACTTGGCCACTGGCCATTTTTCATGCTCAAATATGCAATTTAACTCCACACGTGATCACATGTATATGCACATTATCCACCAGACTTTGCATCTCAATGTGGGTGATCAATCCTCATACAATCAATCACAAACCATTCAGAGCAATCAACAATTAGGCATTGATCACCACATCAAACAGTCGATAGCAAAATCAACATATCGCACTCGAATACTTGAACTGACCAAAGGCAACTAAATTGCTTACTAACCAACCAGTCAATCAAATCATCGCCCTCTCAGCTCTAACCAAACACTTGGTCGCAGTCGAACAATTGCAGTCAATCAAATAATCTAGTCTAATCATCAATTAGCCACAGACAACTAGCTAACCAGTTTAATTTGTTTAATTGTGGTCATTTAACTTAAACTCGATCTCTAACTAAACCGACCACGATTAATCTACTTCAACGCCTAATTAGACTAATTAAGCTAATTCCGAACGCAATTAGCGACCTAACCGAGAGTTAGGGCTAACTCACAACTCTAAGCGGTCCGGCGACGGTGACGATGGCGACGGCGGCTGACGGCGAGCTCCGGCCAGCGGCGGCGGCCGGTGGTGAGCTCCGGCGAGTGGTGGCGATGACTCAGACGACGTTCAAACTGCTGGATGGTGCTCATGAGGGCTGGACAGAGGCTCGCGAGGCAACGACTGGGAGGTGGCGACGTGGCTGGGGCCGGCTGGGTTCAGGTCGGGGTCGTACGTGGATCCTTGAGTGGCTCTTGGCGAGGCGGCAGGTCGGCGACGGTGAGGGGAAGCTCGGGTCGGCTCAAGTAGACGGCCGGGCGCGCAACAGAGGAGGAGGAGGAGGAGGAGGCGCGGGGGTCACGGATTCGCAGACTTCGGCTGCTCACGGGTCGACTCGGGGGTAGAGCGGCGCGGTGCTAGGGCTGAGCGAGGACGAGCGGCGAGGTGTGGTGGAGGTCGGCGGCAGCAACAGTGACGGGTGGCGAGCTGGGGCGGCGACGCGGCGGCTCGGGCTGGAGCTCGAGCGTTAGGGTCGCGGACGGCTGTTGCAGCGGCGGACGACTGCAGGCGCGACTGCAGGCAGCTGGCGGAGCAGTGGCAACGAAGTGGGAGGTGCGGCAGTGGCTGGGTGGTGCTCGGCAACAGAAGGAAGAAGAAGAAGAGTGGCGTCCGGGGGGGCTGTCCACGGCTCAACAGAGAAAAGAGAAGAGGAGAGGATAGAGAGAAAGAAGCGAAAAAGAAAAAGTTGATGGGAGGGGAGAGCAGGTGCACGTGAGAGGGGAGAGCAGGTGCATGGCTGCAGAGGCAGCAGAGGAGAGAGAGAATGATGTGAAAGAGTGGGTGAGAGTTGACAAGGAAGTGGGGGCCACAAGGGATTTGAATTTTTTTTTTGGTCTTGTAGTACATAAAGCGAGGCAGAGAGGCATTTTCACGAAGGTTCAAGCGCGAAGGGGGGGTTTGGGCGAGAAAGGGGAGTCTTGAGAGCAAAGGGTCTCAGACCGACGCTTCAGGGTTCACCAAAATTCAGTCTCAGATCAAATTAAAATCGCGTCCAATAATTATCTCTTAAATCCTTAAAAATCCAATATTATTTATTTTATGGACCTTAAAATTTCGGGACGTCACAGGTTCGACTTATATACCAATCCTACGTCCACTCCACAACTAATAGCCACAACCCGGGCTGGAATGCACTAGTAAACTGTCTCACAAGTTACAAACAGTACGTGAACTGATCTTTCACCCGATAGATCACACTATCTTAATACAGCCTCACTACTCAGAAATGTACACTTGATTTTGCAAAATTACAAGGTAACCAAAGATCACAGGATCTTTCACAGTTTTAGCTTTCCAACTAGAACATATTCTAGAGCACTTTGATATTCAATCAGTCCGAACTCTCTTTTGGCCTTCATGACTACCTTCTTTTATAGGCTTCACAATTCTAGTAGTTTAAACATCTTTGGAGAAGCAAAATAGCTATTGGAGGTCGATGGGACATCTTGCCCTCGCGCTAGAATAGTTTTCTTTCAAGTCAGACTAGACTTGCTAGAAACAGACGCAGAGATACTGTTCCTCGCAGACAGGTTACTGCTGGACTCTGACACAGTAGAGACCTTTTCCCGATGAGATCAAAATCTTCCAGTTGGCTTTCCCATCAAGCGACAGCTACTTTAGCCTTTCTTTCACAAACATCAGCTCGTATAGACTTTATACACCTTATTTGACATGATCTTTCAAGCTCCGATATCAAACAGTCGGTGACCAGATCTTTTGTGGTCCTCAGCGGCTGTTTTCACCAAGACACTTCAGACGCCATGTGATGTTTATGCGATGGGCACTAGGTGATCCTTAGCCTTGCATAACAAACATCTACACACCAAAGATAAATTAAATACCAAAAGATAGTTTGGAAATCATCAAAATATTTTCATGAGATGTTTCTTCAATAACATCAGCTCGTTTAGATGTTTTGTTTTGGCGTTTTCTAACGAAGCCGCCGCATTTTTCGCCGGAACAGTGACCGCCGATGGTCACTGTTAATCTTCTTCGGCAGGGGATTGACTAGTCAATGAGTCAACCGTCTGCATGTCACCTATGTGGAGCACACGTGTGTGCCGCGTGGATTAATATAGAGTTTTTTTAAAAAAAGAAAATAAAGAAAATAAAAATAAACAAATTAATCCGACGACTGTGGATTAGCCACATGGCATTTTTTGGATCTTCAGATTGGAAATCAAAGGGAAATAAAAAAAATCATTAAAAAAATTTGAAATTTTCGAAAATTCAAAAAAAAAATATTTGCAAAGTGAAGTCATTTTTAGGCCGACCCGGGACCCTTATGGTCCGGGCTAGGCTCTAGAGAGGCGCAGACCCGGTTTAACCCGGTCCGGATAATATTTTCTTTAATAATAAAAATTAAAAAAAAAATCAGAAAATGATTAAAAAAATCCTAGAAAAAATGGAAAATTCATATAAATTTTTTTTTAAAAATCCCAAAAATTCCAAAAAATTCCAAAAATCTCAAAAATTAGGAAATTGGTCCATTCAACTAGCCAATCCTATTTTTGATGAATTTGCCTCCCGATTCTTCCTAAAATGACGATTTTGCCCCTAATGGGCAAATCATTTCAAAAAATTTAGAAAAATCCCGAAAAATCTCAGAAATTAGGAAATGGGCACATTCAACTGGCCAATCCTCTTTCTGATGATTTTAATTCCCAATCTTTTGCAAAATGACAATTTTGCCCCTTTCGGCAAATTGTCTCTAAACCTTCCCAATCTCTTTCCACGCCTCCAAACATCCCTTCTCTAAGCCATTAGGGCTTTACTAGGGATGCCATGTCATGATTTGATGCATTTTATCCGCACGTTTCTGATTCCTTGATTTGCGCATTTATTTTTACTGATTGTGATTGTTAGGACTAAATATTCATATCTGCATGAACTCTTAGATTCTAGAGCTTTCCTCATCTCAATTCATTTGCATGAAAATCATAGTTAGGAAATTCATTCAACTTAGGTACCGAAAGGGCGTCAATGGAAACATTAGCGTAACTAAGTCCTCGTACCCAATTTCTCAAGTTCCGTTTGAGTCATACGGCTTCTCCCACCGCCCGACGAGGTTTCTGATCTACCTTCTCCAAAGATTGGTGGCGACTCTGAATGCATGTACATCTACGCACATGTCACCCGACCACACTAAGGTCAAACTCAATTCTTAAATCCCATCATCGCGCGAGGTGGGGACTTGGGAGAGTCCTAACCAACCTATGGATCACAATGGATCCTTAGACACAATAATCACCTTTAAACTCGCTCGCATCTGCACACCCGAATAGCGAGGGGGTTGCAACAATAACTGATAGTACTGTCAGTCTGTCAAGTTAGCAGCTCCCTTTATTGTTACTGTGTAGTGATATTTCGGGAAAAACCAAATCGAAAAAATTATGCTCAGATGTCGTACGTCTTGTAGGGTAGAGTCTCACCACCTATTTTATCACTCAATGAGGTGGTTCTTGAACCTCTTTTCACTAGTACCACATTGAAACTACTTTTTCTCCCTCAAAAATCATAAACGTAAGCAATAACAATCCATGACCATGGTAATATTATTGCATATGAAGTTTAACATAAAAAAAAAATAGCTTATCCTTTGCTTCATTTTTCCCTTTTTGCTCATGCTAGGATTTGAACCTGGACGCCTTTAGTCCCGACACTAAGGGCGTGCATGGCAACGATTCTGATCCGAAAAAATGATTTTGATTAGAATTGATTTTTTCTAATTCTGTTCCATGGATGAATTTTAGAGAATTAGAACGGGTTTAGTAACTGCACAAAATTTTTGTTCCCGAAAATTATTTCTCTTCCCAATTTTCATCATTTAAGTCAAATAATTACTTAGTTACTATGTGAAATTTTATCCTACATTTCGAATTAATTAAAGATTAATTTATAGTGATTCACTTATATAACATATTGCATATTGCATATAATATTTTTTCGTGCTATTCCGTCTAATTGTCTTGTCATAACGAGTCATTTTAAGCTTAAAAAGGAGAGACCATGTTGGGTTAGTGTGTGATTTCATATTAGCTCGGGCCCTTCCAGGCCTATATCAAATCGCATCGAGGGAATTTCAAATTCGAACTTTTTGTAATCAGTGGCATGTGTATGTGTACATGCAAATAGAGTCACCGCCAGTCTTTGATAAAGGTAGACCGGAAAACTTATCGAATGGTAGGGAGAAACCATTTGATTCTACGCAACTAGAGAAATCTAGGGTCCCATCGACGCCCTTTCGGCACTGAAGTTGAGTGTTTTCTAATCGTATTTCATGCAAATTTTCATTTCATTTTTAAACCTATGAGATAAGCCAATGCTAAGTGTTTACGCAAGTTGTTTTTGTCTTTTTCCAAATTTTTTGAAACTAGACTAAGTATAAAGTACCTAAACCTAGGCAAATCACAACCAATGAAATCAAGTGCACAATCAAGGAATAATGGCATTGATAAATCGCATCATAAAACCCTAATGAAGCCCTAAGGGCTTAGAGAAACGTGGTTCTGGTTTAATTTCAAAGGTGCTTATGATTTTCCTAAAAAAGAAAAAGAAAAATATTAAACCTACGGAATCTAGGCCCAAATTTATGAAAATGAGGTCCAAGTAGCCTAATCTAAGTTTCTTCTATTTTTAGGGATTTTCTGAAATTTTTCTGGTTTTTTATAATTTTTTCCAATTTTTTTTTCGATTTATTTTATTTTTATATTATCTTATATATTTTTCCTTGAAAATGAGACCTCGTTCTATTTTAGGTCGATGAAAAAGTGATGAGAGAACCGAAAGGGAAAAGTGAGAGATGTGAGATTTTATTCTGTTTTGTGATTCTCAAAAGTGATTCCTTTTTCCAGAATCAACTTTTTTTTAGTTCTTATTTTTGCTCTAAAACTGTTCCCGGGAATAGAATCACAATCACAATCATTTACGTTACGAAACATGATTCTCATCTTTTTTTGTTCTGAGGAATAGAATCAGAGGAACAGAATTATTGCCATACAGGCCCTAACTAACCTGGCCGACCACCCGGTGTATCAAGCAAACATATATACTTCTCAACGGACGTCGACCCTTTGTTCGAAAACTGGTGCTTTGACGGGCCATTGAAACGCCGATGGTGGAGTCGTGCGAGGTAGAGCAACCTTTTCTTCTTTCGGCGTATTGGCTAAAGAGCAACTTCCATGGGCCAACGATAGTCCGGCATGCACTAAAAGCCATTGGAGAGGTGTCCCAGATAAAACCTGATTGGGCTAAGTGAGTTTCCAAGACTTCCTCCTCCATCTAATCCAACATGAGGACATTGCATGTGAACACTATATAGCGTCTAATGCATGTGGAGAAACGCATGTCAATTAAGCAATCATGAGCTACGTGGTTAGATAGCTCTATGGCCGCGTTTGGTTGTCTAGATTTCTGATCTGGATAGGACTAAATAAGATAGGATATGTAATATAGGGATTTTGCTATATTCTGTCCACTATTTGGTAAATCGCACTAATAAATTGGGATATGTTTTTATCTTATCTTGTCAATTGTTTGGTATGAACAACATGATGAACATAAAAATGAACAAATAGAGATGGTAAGAATCTCTCATGATCTACTTGCTAAAGAATCCACGAATGCACAAACGGAGATAACCTCTGTCAATAATTCATGATATTGTATGATCTAAATCTTAAATAGAAAAGGAGCTCACTGCAAAGCCACGGGTTCGACTATGACAAGAAATGTAAACGGGCTATGGCAACATTAATGAGGTAGATCCAGCAATAAATGTCGAATCAGTAAGAGAGAGAAAACAAGATCATTCACCTTCGCAATTTCGAAAAGCAAAGTGCATTGACTCTTTCTCCTACGTCATTTTATTATTTTCCCTCTTCCTTTTTTCATTTCTTCATTCATTCTTTTTTATTCTTTTCCATAATTCCTTAATGAAATTAATTAAATAAAAAATTATACTAACATACCTAAAATATGTAGCAAAAATAAATAGAAATATGTATAGAATATATACTATAGGATAGAAAGAAATTCAAATGTATAAACAAAAATATGAATTTTAATATTATTTTGATTTCTTAGTTTAAGAAGTTTGTTATTCGAGAAAAATAGTTTTTATACCATTAACATAAGAAATCCTATGTGATATTTTTATCTGGATATATCCCTCTTATATCTAACCTTATCATGTTTTGAGCATGAATCAAGTGCATGATATGTAAAATTTTATCCTATCCTAAATTGTATTCGGACTCACTATGGCTAGTAAGCTCAGAAGAGAAGTATTGAGGGTGCGTTTGGTCGTCTAGATTTGTAGTCAAGATTAGACTGGATATGATAGGATTGGAAATTCATATATTTTGCTATATCAGATCCACTGAATCGCAATAGTAAAGCCGGATATTTTCACATTCTATTTTGTCAATTATAAAATAAAAAATAGGAATAAATATTAATGAAATTGTTGTTATTTTTTGTTATTTTGAATTTTTATATTGGCAATCAAATATTATTTATGTTATAATTTTATTTTAATTTTATCAATTTAAGAAGCTTGTTATTCCAAAATAATAACTTTTATATTATGAATATTAAAAATCATATCCACCTTTATCCCACTTCCTCCTTGGGACAACTTTATTCGGGTTATATCCCTCTTATAACCCACTGAATTTTATCCGCAGGCACCAAACGCATATGGCATATATTTGGTAATATTATATAAGATACATACTTTGGTCGATGTGCATTTACTTTAGATAAGGTTACTTTTTGACCCAATTGAAGGTCTCACCCCAAGTGATTTACTGAAAATTAGGACGCAACAGTGTTATATCTTCTTTTTGATAATTTAATTTAATTTGAATATGTATATTTTAAGGAATCAATACGGTTAAGCATTTAATTTGAAGAAGTATATACCTTATATCTTGAGATGGGTTCTTCAAATGGCAAGCATTTCTTTCGATATCGCCTTGTGTTAACTTCTAAATCTTCGACCATCTTGTTATTAGAGTTATGACACTGTCTGTTTGTTCGTCGCTGTGTTGTTCAATATGAACAAACCAGAAATTTGAAGCCATGATGAACTCAATCAAACGATTTGTGACAAACCCATATTCTATAACTAAGGCTTCGTTTATTTCGAATAAAATAAGTGATTGGAAAAACGTTTTTCTAAAGATCATCACGTGTATTGCTTATAAAAATAAATGAACAAAAAACATTTTCACCATTCATAATAAAGTTTAGATATGTATTGTTGTCAATGATGGAAAATGATTCCATTAATTAATTATTTTATCGATACAATCAATTATTTTTAGGAAAATGTTTTTCAAATCAGTCATTTTCGCGAAATGAACGAAACCTAAATGTAAGCACGTGTGGTGACGGAAAAAGTTGGAAGCCTTCCTCGGTATGTTATTTTGGATGGATTAAATAACACATGGATATAGTCCCAAACCTGTCTTGATAACTTTCATGAGTTTGACATAATATCTTAGACCTCGCAAAATGGAAGACTGCAAAAGTATAAGATCAAAGAGTTGTTGTGAGAAAAAGATTAGATTATAATCCATTTTTATGTAGGAATTTTATAAGCTTACATAGTTTTTTTAATCTTAAATAAAGTACGAAAAATCATCTATCGAGTTCGGGATTCATGTTATCCATTAGATATCCAAACTCGTCACAAACATTATTTTAAGGCTCCGTTTGTTTCACGAAAAATGAATGATTTGGAAAACATTTTCCTAAAAATAATCCCTTGTATCAATCAAAATAATTAATCAATAAAAAAAGTTTCATTACCGGCAACAATTTATGCCTAAATATTTCGTGAATGATGAAAATAATTGTCATTCATTTATTATTATAAACGATACAATCAATAATTGTCAAGAAAATATTTTTCAAATTTCTCATTTTTCGCGAAACAAACGGAGCCTAAGTCCTGTTAGGGTCCGGAAGAGACAGGAACTCTATTATATAAGTCCAATCCGCTTTCATCCCTGCTCAATTATTGCTCTCTTATATCTACTAGTCGTGGTTGGTTCATAGCCTGAATTTGTATTTCTCAAACTTCTCCCGTACTCGTGATTCCTAAGTAGCCATTTGCAAGTTTATCTCAAATCTGTCTGAACACGTGGAATAAAGGCCACTTTCCAAACTCTCTCCAAATAATTTGCATTCATCGGGTAATGAACAAAATGCATCCGAGCGGTCAAATTTAATTTGATGGTTCTCTCGTAGGACATAAAGTCTGTTTCGCCGAAAATGTGTCCCAATAGACGAAATACCTTTCACTGAATTGGTTCTTCAATTTTTATCAAGAAGAGACGAGTTCTGTGGCGATTCCGGACAAGAGTCTCAAATGAATCATAAGGAACATATATACTTCGTTGGAATTTAATCGACGACGGAGTTGAAAACACTTTGCCAGAATTTAGTCGACAACAAGTTGAGATGATATAGAGATACAACGCCGGAATTCAATCGACGATGAAGATATCCGAAACTACAACTAAAGTAGGGGAATTGAAAGGTACGAGAATATAAAGTTGCGGAAAAAATAAATTGCGAAAAGTAAAGATAAAAATAAAGAACGTTGAGTTCTGTGATTGATTCGAGGGGATTTACAAAGAGTACACTTGGGATATTTATAATGCCCCACATGCAGTTACAACTTTGAAATTCATATAAACAAATAACTTCCTAACTACGGTTACCAGAAGGTAGTTCACAAACACTTGTCCAAAAGAAGTTACACAAATCCTAAATTAACGGATATGGACACAGTCACCCATCATTTATCTTCTTATCGGTTGCTCGGCGTCGATATCGATGAATTTGTCGAGAAACTTCAAGGCTCTTGTCAATAACTTCAAGTTGTGTTGTCAATGACTTTACTGGCGAGTTGTCGATTCCCTTCAAGTTATCAGTATTCATGTTCATAAATGATCAAACTCTCTTCTCATCGACTAATTCTATCACTTGTCTAATTACTAAAAGTTGATCATTTTTTGGTGTAAATAGAGTCTGCCGGCCATATGCGATTTCAACGGGCGGGATGAAATGCATTTGCAAGGTGTATGAGCTTAGACGGGTTAACTGAGTAAACTTATATTGTATATCTTATTAGAGAATCCTAATCGATGGTTTCAAGTTTCGAATGCAATAAGAAGCAAGTTTAATCAAATGGAGAGTCATTTCATGTTACAGGGAGCTCCAGGGACTAAACCATAATTTCAGTCAATCATATCTCACGAGGAGCGCTTTCTGAGATTTTCAACTATACGTTTGAGGAATATAGACGGAAATCAAAGATAACACGCTCCATCAAGAGGACGTGACAACATATCCTTATCAAGGATTTCTTAACCGCACTTATATAAATCCTTAGAAGGCGTTGATCTATCTTCACAAATCAAAACCAAAAAAGAATCTCTCTTTCTCTCTCTCCCTCTCGTGCGAGCGATCGATCGGGAAGGGATCAAGGAGGAGTAATTGGTAGGCGCAGAGAGATGGAGGAGGAGCAGAAGGAGGGGCTGAGTTTTCGCGAGAGGCGCGTGACAAGCGCTTGCAGGTCATTTGGCCGGAGATGCAGTGGGCGGGTGAGGGAGCAGAAGGCGAGATTTTACATTTTCCGGCGATGTCTCGCCTTCCTCCTTTGCTGGCAACGGCACGAGCTCAAGGACTCTCAGATCTTATAGTAGACATCAGCCTCTCCATTTGTGTACTAGTTAGCTTTGGCTCATGAGTACAGTATTCCTTCTTAACGTTTCATGCTGTGTGTATGTGTATGAATATGCCAGCCCATCGTATGTATCATATGATGAGCTGCGGAAATGTATCATCGAGCAGTAACTAGTTGTAGCTTGCTATTCTACCATATAAAGAGAGCAACTTTACTAATGTTGCCATGCTTTAGCATCGGCAACATTCTCTCTGAATCACGGAATATTTCTAGCGCACTCTACCGTGACGAATTATTATCTCCGAGATAAATATCAAACACAGGCTTCGACTTTACTTGTGTAAGCCCAAAAAATGGTACAGTTGCATAGGACGTTAAGGGATTTTCCGCTCAAGAACTGAAGGTCACTTGTTCAAATCCTACAAATTGCGTGTAAACTGCACTGAATTGGGGCCATCTGTATAGGCTAAATAGCTTAAATTAACCAATTAACGAGAATTTCGGAATATTAATTAGAACAACAGACAAGGAGTCGGAGGAAATATTCGCCCGGCCATTAAGATGAATTAATTGGTCTACATGAAGTCGTGCTGAGTTGACCATCTACTATCTCAATTCTATCAATCACCGCAAGGATGAATTTTGGCCAATAACTGGAATGATTCATCTTGAAAACGTTAAAATTGAGAAAACCCTTTGACAAGAAAATGGTTGGCAGTGGCAGAGATAAAGATTAGTCAGTTTCAGCAACATGAGATCAAGCATGCACACACACATAAAAACCATAACCTCGTAAGAAAATTACCAAAAAAGTCCTAAATCTAATGTAATTGTGCCAACTCAGTCCTAAAACTTTTTTTTGCCAATTAAGTCCTAAACCTTTTGCATTTGTGCCAATTCAGTCCATCCAGACAACTTTGGCCGGCCGATGCTGACGTGGCGCTATCGACGCTGAAGTGGCAAATTGAAATAATACTTTTATTTTTTTCAAATTTATTTTTATGCTTTTTTCTTTTCTTTTTTCTTCTCTTTCTACCTCCATCCAGTCGAGCTCGGCCTCGCCCAGCCATGGCGATGACGAGGTCGGCCTCACTAGTGGCCGATCCCTAATTCCGCGACCAGCTGGAGGTAGAAGGAGAAGAAGAAAAAAAACGAAAGGAAAATAAAAAAAATAAAAATAAATGTTGAAAAAATATTAAAATACTAATAAAAATTGTCAAGTCAGCGTAGGCAGCACCACATCAGGGTCAGTCAGCCAATGTTGGTCAGATGGCTTGAATTGGCGCAAATGCAAAAGGTTTAGGACTCAACTGGCAAAAAAAAAAAGGGGGTTTAGGACTGAATTGATATAATTACACTAGTTTTTTCAGTAATTTCTCCTATCCTCATCTTGCGCGCATCTCTTACATATCTTCCAAAGACGAAAGCTGTGGACCTGCAGGACGCGAAGACCGCAAATTCTCCACGTCGAAACGACGTCTTAAGATGCTTTGGGAGTAAATAATGGAGATTAGAGAGGAAGATGTCTGTTGACCTCCACAAAAGAAGACTGATGCACAATGGAACACGTTGATCGAAATTGGAAGCATCAGGTGGTAGTCAGGTGGGACTGTCTCCTGAGAAGTTGCTTAGTCCAATCGAGAGTCCAAACTCCCATTTCCCATCCAAGCATGTCAACTTTTTCTCAACCCTTGTCTTGTTTTTTTTTTTTTTTCCCTGTAGTGTCCTTTGTTTTCTTGTTGGGTTCTGTACCTGTTTGTTCCTTTATGTTACTTCTCGTGTCTAAGTGTGTCATTTAGATATGAGGCATGGCAGATAATGAAATCAATATTAGTTGAATAAAAAATGAGCTACAGCCTACAATGCTGAGGGAGAGTACTGTAGGATAACTAAGATTAGGAGTACTTGGGGACTACATAAGTCAAATCTTGCGGAAAATAGAAATGAGTAACTTTTGTATATTTCGATAGCAAGAAATATAGGAGTATTCCTGTATTCTTCGTCTATGTCAAGAGATTATCTAATGAAATTACATGTTCAAACTATAGCACCATGCGCCTCGCTCGATTAGGTTAGCTATGTATTAGTGTCCTCGATGGAGGCGCTGCCGAGGGCAAGGCCGCCTTGCTAAGATTTGGGCAAGGGCCAACCTCGCCAAGGCCTCACTGGCCGCGGGCATGGCGAGGCTACCCTCGCCCATATTTGGGCGAGGGCTGCAACCCTTGCTAGAGCTTGCCAACCGCATTGGTAACACAAAAAGAAAAGAAGGAAGGAAAAGAAAAAGACAAAATAAAAGAAAAATAAAAAAAATTAACTAAAAAATTCGACAAAAAATTAAAATATTATTGAAAATTATTCACGTCAACGTCGGCAGTGCCACGTCAACGATTTCCTACCAGAATTGATCGGATGGGCTGAATTGGCATAAATTCAAAAGGTTTAGGACTCAATTGGCAAAAAAAAAAGGTTTATGACTGAACTAGCACAATTACAATATATTTAAGACTTTTTTGATAATTTTCCCCATAAACATTGCTATCAACGAGTCTCACTATGGAGAGATTAATCATAAGTAATGATAACTAAGTCTCCTCAAAATCCTACCTTTCAAACTATCTTCTAAGGCTCCGTTTGTTTCGCGAAAAATATAGCATTTCTAGAAAATGTTTTCCTGCAAGTCATTCCAGGAAAATAACAATATTTTCCGGCGTTTGGCTAAAATCTGAAAATGCATTAGAAAATATTTTCCGCCATTTAGTATGGAAAATCCGATTTGATTTTCCTCCATGCACTCAATTTAATAATTTTTTTATTTTTATTTCACCTTTTCTTTTTTTATCTTTGCTTTTTTTTAAAATTTAATTTTTAATTATTTTCTTATATTCCCGTTTTCTGCCGGTCCCCGAGCTGATTTTTTTTTCCTCCATCTACTTCGTACCAGACAGATATCTCATCCTCAACCCAAATAATTTCCAACCAAAAGCGACGTTTAACTCTCAGATAACATTCCGACCAAAAAAGAAAAACTCTCAGACGACACAGTTTGTGAAGAAGAGACCGATGTTCAAGCCCCCCTAAAACCCACCCGTGAAGCATTGGACTTTGCTTTCTTGGAATCCCGTGATGACAACGATGTTGAAAGAAAAGACCAAAAAAAAAAGTAATCTTACCAGCTATGCCTCGCCTGTGGCCAGTCGCTGGCCGTGGTTGGGGACCGGCCGAAGAAGAAGGGAATTGAAAAAAACAAAGGAAAAGAAAAAAATTTAAAAAAAGAGAAAAATTAAAATTTAAGGATAAAAAAAATGAAAATTAAGAATTTTTAAAAAAAAATGAAAAGAAAAGAAATGTGAAAGAGAGAAGGAAGGAAAGATGAAGAAAATATTTTCCTCACTTTTAAAGGAGTTTTTTTTATGAGTGGAAAATATTTTCCTTGACTAGCTTATTTTTCGCGAGCCAAATGCCGAAAAATTCGGAAAATATTTTTTTGGAAGTTATTTTCCGCAAAATAAACGGAGCCTAAGATAGTAATTAAGCTCAATTTGCCATTATGGTTATTGCCGAGAATAATAAATCCTCCATGGAGAGAAGCAATAGAATACATTCACACGGTGTTTGCAAAACAAAGAGCATTATCATATGGACTGGCTCAGGATGCAAAGCCGAAGAGCTAAACGTGGAGCTAAACTTCGTGAATACATTTCCCGTTCTCTGGCGATACCGCATTTGTCCCAATCTAACAACGTTTCTTTTGAGCTAGGTCATCCGACATGCGTTGACGTCAGCGAAATTCATTACATATCCCAGTTCAAGGTCATTTCTACAACATTCGAGTCATAAACTTTCCCAGCGCATCAAAAACATATCTGTCAGGTCTAAAAACAACGTTGAGATCACGAGTTCAAATTTTTCTTAGAAAAAAAACCATGAAAGGACAAAGTAGAAATGAGACGAATAAAGAGACGTATGAGCAGGCTGTTTTTAACCAAAATTCGGAACTCAACCGGGACTTCGAGAGATAGAATGGACTCCGAACGAGTTAAGCAATTTAATTAATCTTCATATCTAGTACATTTGTAAGCAATATCTCATTATTTCTTGAGCAATCTAATCAAACAATTAGGGGACAGAACAAAATCGAAAGAACTGCGAAAAGATGGCATCAAGCACCAACTTTGATAAAGATGGGAAGGTATCCAAAGGCAGTTTCAAACTTCTGTGGACTGTCCAATTTTTACTTCATACAACGGTGTTGACAATTACTTGGGTTTAGACTGTACTCGAGTTAGTAAACTCATTAGGAGAAGTCTTCTGGACTTCTGTTCATGCAAGCGAGACTCGCCTAAGTTGAGAATAACCACGACCAAAACCAGAAGTCTCCGACGAAGGAGCATTATCAGTTTCGCCATCTACAGCATCGAATGGCAAAAATGAGATAGTTATCACAAATGGTCAGGAAAGTTACTAGAAGAACTACACCAGTCACTGCATATCAGAATACTGTTATCAATGAGTAGAATATATAATCAAAAGTAAAAACCTTTGCAACGAACTTATCAAGTTTTCCCTTCTCAGATCCCCTTGCGCCTCATCACCTGACACAAATCTCAGGTGCTAAGGTCTCTAGGATCAACTTGGGTAAAAACATTTCCCACTTCTGCTTCTAGGTCCAGCTTCTCCGAAGTTCGTATCTTTCCTCCTGCTCATACACGCCCTCCCTCCCTATGCTTTCGCTGCCATGACAAAAGAGCCGGACCAGGCAAGTCGTGACATATCGCTGATTTAAGACTGCAAGTTGCTCTGCTTGAACTGACTTTCACACTGAAGAACCCAAGCTAGTAGTTTTAGCCTCTTAAAAGTACACTTGATACAATTCCAGTCAAATAGGGGGAAAAGCATGGCGAGTAAATCGTGTGACACTGAAAACTTTTTTGGCAACTCGTCCTGGCATTCCCTTTGTCTAACATTCCATGACTGCCATTGTGCATCGCAATCCAATGTTTTTTTTTTGCTGCCACAAGAATATCCTAAGAGATGGAAGCATGGACAGTAGACAAGAGTCGCAAAATCGACCCAGTATCGTCTGTCTGAAGCTTGATAGCTTAATGCAGCAACTTGTTTGGGTTTCAACATTCAGCTTGCGCATTGTCTGTTTTGATACATATCATCACTATGCTGAAAGAAGTGTTGTTGAATATGTCTGGGCAGCAGCTGCAATTTCCAGCAGGCAAACCTAATCATAAAACCTTCTTCCCCACCAGAGAACAAACTTAGATACCAATACTTCAGGCAGCGTGATATATGCTAGCGACAAATTTGTCTGCCATATGCTCCAGTATCAGATTCCTGAAACAATGACACAAAAGTAAAATTACGTTACAAAAAGAGCAGGAAGCTCCACGTGAACAGCTAAGTTACGGATGGATGGTGAAAAAGAGAAACCTGAAACAACAGTCAGTAAAAACAAAAGTACCAGTTCCGCGAGTTCCAAACAGATTGTAATGCATTGCTGGTCAGTACTTCAGAAATGTTATTCCCGGATCAAATGTAATCACAATGAAAATGGAATTTTTTGCATAGAAATTGGCAATAACCACTCAATATAACCAACTAATTAATTTAAGGGAAACTTAAAGATTGCAATCATGGGAACCTCAACAGGATGCTATGCCTACAAATCAAAGAGATATTTTAAATTAAAAAGAAAAATTGCTAATGGTAATATCAGATCTTACTCTTGTCTGAGAGAGAAAAAAATGCCAACAGATTGAGTTGCAAGCCAAAGTCCCTCACTTTGGCTTCACCAAGTAGGAAGCCCACACTTCATCTGCAGGAGGTGGCGGTTGAACCCAGTGCCCAGGTATGCGGCTACAGCAAAATACAATATTTCTGTGAGGAAATGGCAGAATTTCCAAAACTACTAGCAATGCACTCAAGTTCTCTTGAGCTCAGTGATTCAGAAGAGAGATCTGTATATGATGCTTGAACTTTGAAGCTGATGGACGAATAACGATTGAGGTAGAGCCTCTGGTGGAAATAAATGCATGCCACAGATGTACATTCCTATGGAAGCATCATGATGGAAGTAGCAAAGACAAGGACCAAAATATAGAGATCACCAGGACACTGAAATAATTTGACTAAACAAACAGCCAAACATCTCAATAGTGTGAATATAGTATCACACCATCCAAAACTGAGATTCTTGCCCCAGGCTCTCTATTCTCTTCCATACATACTAGTCGTGGATTTAGTTTGCTGTTCTCACTTCCTTTCTCTTTATAAGTAAATGGAGAGGGGAAGATAGAAATCAATCCCAAGACCTCTTGGATCTTCCTAAGGTGGCTCATCCTTAGGCCAAGCCTCCTGGATCTTGCTCTCACTTACCCTGATTATTCCTCTCATTTTAGTTCGTTGGTCTCGCATGTACGTCGATATCAATATATCAAAAATGCACAAAGTCAATTAACAGGCAGGATACAGAACCTTGTAAAATAAAGTTAGTAGAAAGAATGTGTTTCCTCACCTTCCTCCCCTTCTTAGATATGCATCCCATGTTCTTCTGACCTGCATGATATATAAGAACCATCAACTTTCCCTCGCTGATTCACATAAAGCAGATAATTATCACTTAATTATGCTGCTATGCAAGGATGGCCTTAACAAATTATGATTGTGATGCATAGGGGCTATTAAGGAAACTCAGAACACCAACAGTGATTTGTTATTTACACCAACCAGACTCTCACTGTTAGGTCAGAAAACTCAGCCAGGATACTGATCTGTTATTTAGGAGTAAGGAATAAACCTAAACCACAGGCAATCTAACCTCTATAAGAGTCCCCATATCAGTGTTACTGCCATGATAGTAATGATAGAACTCCATTGGAAGATTTGCCAAGGCATCATAAGATCCAATATGAGCTTTCCCTTCTGTTGCTTCTTTCTTGGATTCCTTATGACCACCCGTTAAATCGCTAATGTTGCCTTCCCCATCAGTAATTTCATCTTTGTTTTCAAGCTTTTGATGTGTGACATCATTTTGATCTTTCGGGTCAGTCTCGGCAGTATCAGCTGTTTTGCGAGATTCTTCGGCAGTTGCAATGGCATCTCTTGCAGCATCTGCATCAGCCACTATCCGAGCCTGGCTCTCCTCTTCCTCAACAGCAACTCTAACTCTCTCAAGAAACTCATTATCCTCCTCTGGGAGAAAATGTCCTGGCAAAACAGACCAACCATTCATACTTCCAGGTGAGCTAGTACTAAGAACATTCGCCGTGAATGTAACAAACGGTTGCTCTTCTCAGCAAATGAACAACACAAAAATTGCAATCTTTGATGGAGGACGCAAATCAAAGGAAATGTGTTTCTAGAACATAGTTACAACACTCACACCAAAGGTTCACCTATTCACAGGTAGCACACTAATTACAATAAGGACATAAATGCCCAACACGGGTGGGAAAATCCAAGAAGTTCACATAAACGACAGCTCAATCGGACTGACAAATGAAAAAGCAGATGCCTCTGTAGTTGATAACGTGTCCAATTCATTTCCACTAAGAACGCTAAAAGCCAGTGGAAAGTTGCAAATTACAAAAACACGACACGGAATATCTTAAAAGTCATAAAGCTGGTAGAAACTGCAACAGGTATCATAGGCATCGCATGGGTAAGCACTAAGCATGAAATTTTACCCTGCTTCTTCAGTTTTCTAACCCTCATTGACCGTAGCTCCTGCAATTTCTCCACAATCAAGACAAGCTCTAGCTGGAAAGCAAAAGAAAGAATAAGTTCATTAAACAAGTTCAACAGGAGCCAAAGAAAACACATAATAGGGAGCAGCAATATAATACAAAGAATCAATCTCCAAGAATGTCTTTAGATGGAACTGCTGCATGACACACGTGCTGCTAGTGCTGCTTAGAGCTTTTCTTTAAACATAGAAATAGGGTTCTGTGCTCTAAAGTATTTGTAATATTCAAGGAAATCAAGTCAATATAAGTAAAACCAGTCAATACTGTCAGGCAATTGGATAAAGAGGGCATTCACTGGGAAAGAGGCATATTTACTTCATCCCACAAAGCAATTAACAAGACCAGAGACGAAAATTTCAAACTGACAAGAATTCTGGATTCTTCATGCTAGTTATTAGAAGACTGGTTTGAATTACCAGTAGTAAACAAAAGAATATGTAGAACAAGAATTGAGCATATTGGTGATCAGTGAGACCTTGCTCCTCCACAACATAAAGCAATAACTGTAGCCCATTGAAAGACTTAGTTTAAAGTCAATGATGTAAAGACAGAGTAAGACAATGCTAAGACGTGTAACATATCGAAAACATCACCATGAAGAATCTAAAGTAGCACATTCGATAAAAGCAAATGAAAGAGGACTGCAAAGCGAATTCAAGAGATGACATGAGAACCTTTCCTCTGAAAATAAAGTACAAGGGTCCAAACAAGTGGAGTCAACAGACTAGCAGCGCTCACCTCAGATTCTAACCTCCTCCTTTCCTCTTTTGCTTTAAGCTTTGCAATTTCCTTCATCTTTTCTATCCGAACATCACCAGATGACATTTGTTTCAATTAGAAACTCGGAACTACAACTCCAAAATGTGGACAGTAAAGTAACAATCATCACAGCCATATTAATCCAAGTTACATTCCAATTCAGAGGGTTTGTGAGTCCAAGCAACTCCATAGAGACTTCACATCAATGTGTTAAAGAGCATGTATTTAAGCTTCTTCAACTTAGGGCATACTCAAAATACTTCTTCTAATTCCTCCAATTGCCACGCTTTATATGTGTATCTACGACATTTAAGCATCTGAAGCTTTTCCTTTATTGGGAACTGATATTTCTGCTTGGACACAAATGAAGTTACTCAGACTCCCCTTCAAAGATCATAAGACAAGTGAGGAGAAGACTTGGGACACAATTGAAGCCGAATAAACGAATGACAATGCACAACCTTTGCGTCTCATAACTTATGCGCCCCAATACCTTGCGACTTGCAATATCCTTGGCAATCTCCCTTGCTCTCCACTCATCAGCATCCTGATCAGCTTGGTCGAACCGTTGGCGCTCCTAAATCATTGACAGAACAGCAGAGTTTCAGACAAAACGAGCAATCCAGTCCAACACTAATCCATTACCGAAAGATAACAAGAGCCAAACGGTCATTTAACAACAGCTTGCCTTCATTTGCTGCTCCGCCACGCGCCTTCTCTTCCTCTTCCTCCAGAGCTTATTTCGCCTCGACTTGGACAGCTTGCCTGGCAATCTAAACACCGCGGATTTCTCCTCCCAAGGACTCGCCTCATCCTTGACGACTTTGAACGGCTCGAGCTGGGCTCTCAACTTCGAAATCAGAGAGTTCGCAGCTTCCAGCGACCGCATTTCTTGCAAATCCAAACCAACGCCCTCATCCTCGACATGCTTCAAGAAATCACGTACAGGACCAGTCCGGGTCCCCTTTTTGACATCTTCACCGCACGCTTCGGATTCTTTAATCGTCCCCAACAACTGAAGCTCCCTCCGCCTGTCGATGTGCTTATTTTTGCTTAACACAATGATAACAACAATTTCAAATTGAAGCGAGATCAAAAGCGAGGATCAGGTGGCAACAATCATACATTGCTTTCGCTTGCGCGAGCGTCTCCTGCAACTCTCGAACTCGATCCTGGACGTTCGCGCCGTTCCAGAACGCGCTCGACGGTGGCGGATGGGGCGATAACGTCGGGTACCAGTTCGGCGGCATCGCCGACGGCGGAGGTGCAAGGTTCATGGTCGGCGAGAATCAGCGAAACCAATCAAACCTGTGATGGTGCTGAGAACGCAGCTTCGGGTTTGCGGCGATCGGACGTTCACAAGAAATGAAAAGCTCTCTCGCTGTTAAAAGACAAATCGTAAATTGGGATCGCAATGCAATTCCCAAAAAAATTGACAAAAATTTCAAATAAGTGCGCGAATTTCAAATAAAAACTTGAAATGGTCGTATCAATCTAAAAAAAAAAAGGCCAAACCTCTCCAGACCAAGGGCATTTTAGTCCTTTTACTTTTTATAATTTTTTTTTCTTTTCCTTTCTTATTCTTTTCTGTTTTCCTCTTCCTTCCACCGATGGCCGGCGGAGGTCGACGAAGTTGGGCGAGGGCCATTTATGGTTAGCCAGGGGAAGGGGAAACAAGAAAAAGAAAAAGAAAAAGACAAAGGAAGATAAGCATATTATTATGCCTTGATAATATTGAGTTGCGATTGATTATACTATTATTATGCTCAATTTATCTACTATCTCCTAATTATATTATTTGGTGGAGATCGCATTTCATACTTACTATGTCTTGATCTGAATTCTTATATTTGGCAAGATAAGCGTATTACTTTTAATACACAATATTTTGAAATGTGTTTACACATCTGCATATTCAGATATTGTTTTGTCGTCATCAAAAAGGGGGAAGATTGTTAGGGAAAATCATTTATGATGTTTTGAAGATGACAAACTAATCAAATGCTATTAATGCATGTATTAATTGAGTAGAACCAGGTGAAAGATGCACAAGCTATTATGCAGATGTTATCTTAACAGAACGTCTAAAGATGAGTTCTCTATCAATTGTGAACACGGCATTGGGCATAGAGATGTCTACAAGCTGGAGGTACCTGAGTCGAATGTGAACAAGCCTAGAACGGGAAGTTTGGTAAAGGTTGGAAGAACCTTGGATAGGTGAACAGCGATGTAGAGTCGCGATTGCCAATAGGACCAGAAGATGAAAGCTCAACTAAAGTTCTGGATATTGCATCTGAAGTTTGTATGTGCTCAGACGATGAAAGGCTCAAACCCTCTTCGAAGAGCTCAGACGTTATTACGTAGCTCAAGCTCTGAAGGAGTATTTCACATGCAATGACCAGATTATCAAGAGATATATTCGAGATGATTTAATTGAGATTATATATCATTACAATGGCTAGCAAATCAAGCTGGATTCGTTCTTGAAGATTATAAATCATGAAGATCAATCAATCACGTGGATGAAGGAAGATGGGTATAACTCACCTAATGAAGAACTCTATATTTGGAAACCCAAGATCATAATTGTATGGGCGATTTGATCTAACGGGAGATTCTTTCTTTTGTTAACCTTAATGGCTACGAAATCCTTTGTATACAATCTCGTCCAAACGGAAAGTTTGGAGAGTGATTCTCTAGAGATCTTGCAACAGGCAGTTGGAGAAGGAGGAGTATAAAAGAAGACCTCAATGCTATAGAGTGGAAGACGAGAGAGTAGAATCTTAAATTCCAAGATTAATAGAGCTTTACATCCTTCATATATTATTGATCCAAACATTATAATACTTAGACGTTCATTCAAGTGAGAGACTGTTAGATGGGAAGTCTAGTGACTCAAGAATCGTCACAAGAGTTGTAACATCTGAGATATTTACTAGTGAAATCTAGCCGATTGGCTGCCAGCGTGAAGAAGTGGACGTAGGCTTGAACAAAGCCGAACGACTATAAACTCTGTGCAAATTCTCTATCCATTAAAATTCTTGATATTATTTTGTGATAGTTGAATTGTGCACGCCGTTGAATCTGAGGACATCTCAGATCTTGTTAGCGATCATCATTTGAACTAAGCTTTGAGCTTACTCGTATAAATTCCGCATTGATTTCTATTGTTCTTTGAAATCACCTATTCTCCCCCTTTTAGGTGATAATGCTAGCACCAACAATTGATATCAGAGCAAGGTGCTCATTATTTGTAGTGTTTTTACTTCTGAGTTAACGATCTATTATGGCTAGTTATATTGCACTAAGTTGGATTGAAGGAGGAAGCAATACCAAACCTCCTTATTTTGATATAAAGGAGTACAACAATTGACAGAACAAATTCAAGGTATTCCTCAGATGCCAAGATCTGCAAATATGGGATGTTGTATAAAAAAGGGTGTATCCCACTGCAAATACATTAGGCGGTGCAAATTCAAATGCAGGGGACAATAACAACAACACTACTCCCACTGTTGTTCTATATGCTACCTAATTAGCAAAGAGAGATGCTCTAGACGCTAAAGCTATTTATTCAATTTATTGTGCATTATCTCCTACTGAATATAAACGTGTTGCAGACTGTCTTTCGTCAAAAGCAATATGGGATAAGTTTCATGAGACCTATGAAGGAACAGATAGAGTCAAAGAAACCAAGATCAACATTCTTCTTGGTCAATACGAATCCTTCAAGATGAAACCAAATGAATCAGTGAAGAAGATGTTCGATAGATTTACTGAAATAGTAAATGGACTTACTTATCAAGGACAACCAGTGTCTAGACCAATGAAGGTCAACAAACTTTTGAGGAGACTCTCAAAGGAATGGAATCATGTCAAAACATCCATTCGAGAAACTCAGAGGATCAGTCCATTATCCGTTGATGAACTTATCAGAACTCTTCAATCATATGGAAATGAACGTATAAATGAAGAAGATCCCGAAGGTAAGAAATATATTGCTTTAAAAACTAACATTGATGATGCAGATGATTCAATGTCATCAAACGAAGACGAGGAGGAGGAGATGGAGTTGTTGACCAAAAGATTTCAAAATCTTGTGAGAAAAAGGAGAAACTCCAAAGGGAAGAAGCCAACGAAGAAATCCAAAGAAAAGAGATCTTACAAGAATATAGACGACAATGAAGGCACAAATATTATATGTTTTGAGTGCAGGAAAAGGGGTCACATAAAACTCGATTGTCCCTTATTCAAAAAAAAAGAAAAGAGAAATTTGAAAAGAAGAAGAAAGCTCTAAAGGCTGAGATGTGGAGCGATACGGAGTGCAAATCCATCGATAATGAAGAGCTTGCACACATTTGTCTAATGGCTGATTCAGATTCTGAAGATAAGGATGAGGTAAATCATTCTAAAATTCCTGATGAGGTGTTGGAATATTTTTGAACAATTTTCCCCTTGTGGTGGACCTCGGCAAAGTTTCCACGAGAGCCATAACAGCCATGATGAACTTGTCGAGGTCACCGCGGGAAGGGAGGGAGGGTGCAATTCTCCACAGGCATGGCAGTAAGTCCCCCGGCCGCGGCGGAGGCAACACCTCTGCTGAGGTGAGGTTTCAAACTCATAGTTCCTAAATATAGATGGAAGCGCAAAATACATAATACGGGTTAGCTTAACCATGAACAGGAGAGTGTTGGAAAAATATTATGCACACGTTAACGTATCGGGGGAAATACATAACATTGTTTGCATGTAATCAGAAGAATAATAACACGGAGAAGGCAATAACAATATTTAATACCGATCAAGCCAATGTACAATCTTTACAAATAAAGATTACAAACAAATAAACTTGCTGAATTCTGTAAACTTGGAAAAAGAAATTGAACAAGAGGTGAGGTACAGCTAACCGAATCTCCTTAAGGCGATTAGTTCCTGCCAACGATGCTAAGCAGCTTCACGAACTATGCCTCCCAAAATACAACACCTCGAACTTATTTGTATTAACACTATACGAACAGGACTTTGTCGAACACTTCTCGAAACCGGCACACTTGGAGGACGACTATGAGAGAACTAGAGGAATGTGCTTCGAGTTGTGAGTTGTAATTCTGAACTATGGAAATACGTCTATTTATAGACTGAAAAAACATCGGTTGCGCCGACATTAATTCACGTCGGTTACGCCTACATTAAACCATATCGTTACGTAAAATGCACGTTGGTTACACTGACATAAGAGCATGTCGATTACACTAACATAAGTTGAGCCATTAACCCATTAACTACAACAATCCTCCACATAATGGCTCAATAGGACTAAGACTCGAGGAATTCCAAGTGTGCTTGAGGAAATACATTGCATCAAGATAGGTAGCTTTCACTTTGAACCTTCTTTAGTGAAAGCCTATCGGACATACTTAACCAGTCGGTGAACTTAGTCTTGAACCGCTAGTTGTTGGTGTAAGCCCAGACAATAGACCTTACACAGAGTATCTTCGAATCAAGATTGATTTTCGGTTGCGTTCATTCTTTCGGCCTTAAACCTCTCAAGATTCATGCGTGTTTTAAAAAATTCAGCCTTCAAAGATTTTGATAGAGTTGGCTAGCTCCACGCATATAGGTGCATTCCTGTTAGAGGTATCCTACCATACCTTACTAGGATGTTAAAATCGAAGCTATAGGAATCATTAAACGCATAGCGTACCCTTAAAACGCTGTAAGAAACGCTGTTGCATCATAGGAATGGGAGACAGTGCTCACTCTAGAGTTTTCGAAATTTACATTGTCCTGTTGAACCTATTCCATGGGATCTCCAATCGCATAGGTTAGGTTTCCACCTCGGAAGCTCTTTATTGGGTTAAGGCTTTTAACCCCATTCCCCTAGATGCGCAGTTTACTTGCTCTCTCAACAAACCTTTTGTCAGCGGATCCGCAATGTTTTCCTTTGACTTCACAAAGTCCAAAGAAATTATTCTATGCAAGAGCAATTGCCTTACGGTATTATGTCTACGACGAATGTGTCTAGACTTACCATTATATATCACATTATGTGCCCTTGCAATAGCTACTCGATTGTCACAGTGAATGCATATTGCAGACATAGGTTTTGGCCACAACGGAATATCCTCTAAAAATTGTTGAAGCCATTTTGTTTCTTCAGCAGCTTTATCCAAAGCAATAAACTTCGATTCCATCATGGAGCACGCTATTAGAGTTTGCTTCGAGGATTTCCATGATACTGCCGCACATCCTAGCGTGAACACATACCCGTTAGTCGATTTCGATTCATCAGAATTCAAAATCCAATTGGCGTCACTATAGCCTTCCAGTACAGCTAGATATTGACCATATTGTAGAATATAGTCTTTGGTATTTTTTAGATACCCTAATACTCGCAACAAAGCATTCCTTAGAATTTTGATGTCGAGTATAACATCCGCAACACCTAAATCTTTCATTTCAAAGTTCTTCTTGAGAACATTCTTGGTGATTTTGATAACTTCGGCGTTATCTCCAAAAATCAGCAAGTCATCGACATATAGACAAATAAGTACACATCCAATGGATGAAGATTTGGAGTACACACATTTGTCACATTCATTGATTCTATACCCATTTTGGATCATCACATGGTCAATCTTTTCATGCCATTGTTTAGAAGCTTGTTTAGTCCATACAATGATTTGACAAGTCTACACACTTTGTGTTCTTGTCCTTAACCTTGAATCCTTCAAGTTGTTCCATATAAATCTCCTCATTGTGATCACCATTCAAAAATGCAATTTTCACATTCATCTGATGTACATACAAATTGTATAGCGAAGCTATAGCAATCAACATCCTAACCGATGTTATTCTTGTTACTAGTGAATAAGTATCAAAGTAGTCTAGACCCTCTTTTTATCTAAACCATTTGGCAACAAACCGTGCTTTGTACTTATCAATGGAACCATAAGCTATACGCTTCTTCAAGAATATCCATTTGCATCCAATTTTTTTTTAATTTCCAGATGGAAGATCAACCAATTCCCAAGTATGGTTACTTAGGATAGAATCAATTTCATTGTCAATAGCTTCTTTCCAAAAAGGAGCATCTGGAGATGACATCGCCTCTTTGAACGTTTCAGGCTTAGCTTCTAACATGTACGTCAGAAAGTCAGGTCCGAAAGATTCTGCAATCCGTGACCTCTTGCTCCTTCGAGGCTCGGCGTCCTCGACCCCAACTTCATCATTATCAGATTCTGAATTTCTGAGTCTCTTCTGAGAATGTTCACCCCGATTTCTTTTCGCAGGATATATAACCTCAAAGAATTCAGCATCCCTTGACTCTAGGATAGTATAGAAAACCCCATTTTTAACAAGAAGTATAACTACAACCAAGAAAATGTGTTCATGAAGATGACATGGTCCCAAGAAAATCACAAGAAATTCTCACTGAATTAGCCCTACTGTACTTACATATAATTCCACGTAAAGAATTATCTGCACCCACAAAGACAACACACGAGAAAAGAAACCGATGTCAGAGGCCAATCCGAGCTTTTCTTTCATCGAAACAAGCATGTGAATATGAGATTTTACCGAGATGGCGATCCGTCCGAGGGTACCAAATGCGGCTTGACCGATGTCCGGGTAAGTCTCGAGCCCGGGCTGGCTGTCCAGACAGTAGCGCAGTAGGATTCCGGTGTAGTAGGACAGCACCGCGAACACGATCAATATGGATATTCCGGCCCACCCTCCTTCTTTTGCTGCATAGGGTGTTGACAGTATCCCAACTGCGCATAGAACGTTCATGCCTATAGAGAAGGTTCCTTATGAATTAAATAGAAAACACTCGAACCCATCGAAACAAGTATTGCTTGTAAATAATGTAGTTGCGCAGAATTTGAAAAGTAGGAATAATTCGAGAGACCTAAGGGCTCTAAAGATCCCAACCCAAATTTGAGTAAAGCGGTTTCTTGACACGGACATTGCATTTGAACTTACCACGTCAAACATCTCGACCATTCCAACACACAAAATCGGGTCCGACAAACCAGATTTGAGCTCGGATGGAGTTGATAAGAGAAGTACCACAGTTTAAGGACTTGATCAGAGAAACCAAAAATTCAAGTACCCGATTCGTATAACCGTTGCAAGTTTGAGGAACAAAAGCGGAATTCCCATAATGACTATGTATCCAAATTATCAAAAGGGGAGATGTTCTTGTATAATTGATGTATCTGAAGAAAGATACTAAATAGAAGTTGGTGCTAATGTTTTTGTCCTTTGATCATAAAATTTGTTAGGGCAGCTGGACGGTTCATGTGCACCATGTGCCATCGTGCAATAAACATAGGTTGATTCATTCCGACAACCTACGACACAAGCCAAGATTTGACGAACTTAAAATAATCAAACAGAGAAGAAAAACACACAAAGAAGACAGAGATCACGAACAAGGCTGGCAACAATTTTTATTTTTATTTTTGTGAGAATACGGAATAGATTAGAATTTTTCCACGTGCATCCAAAGATCTCATCTAGATAAGTCTTAAATTAAGCTGGGGCTATATGGGGTACTATATTATAGACTAGCTGACCCAAAAGGAAAAATAAAAAAACTATAAACAATCCCTATGTTGTTGCAACTACAAGCTATGTATTGATCCGAACGGTGAACCGTCATAATATTAGGAAGAATTGACCATGCCGTTACCGCTTAAAGACTATATTTAAATAATTAGATCTTAATTCAAGATGTGCCTGTTGTTGCAATTATTTCAAGTAATACGAACGATTGCTTTTAAGGAACTATTTTTCGAATCATTTAATTTTGCGAAATGAAATCTATTTTTTTTTTCCGAAGCGAAATGAATTCTAATAGCCAAAAATCAAGGTGAGAAGTTCTAATTGATGGGGTCCACATAAGGAATGGAAATCGTCCGAAGGAACGGAATAAGTCCTAATTGGGCCTCCGTGGGCCCAATTTCCCCCCACATGGCCCCTCCACCACATGTTCACATCATGATCAATAACATTGTTACAGTAGTCTCTTCTTTTGTTTGTTTCCCACCTTATGCTAACGAGTTGGTTTTGGTGTGATTTTGAATAATATTGAACTATAGAATTGTCTAATTTTTATGCGTCTTAAATTACATGTTTTAACGCGTTAGGCCAAATGGGTCTATTATTTACGACATCACAGCGTCTTGAACTACACGTTTAATATGGCACGTTTTAAAGCCGAAACATTTTTGAATTTGATAAAGACAGTTTTCTGTAAGTTCTATAAGCTATTCTACTTCTAGCTATTGACCTAAATCTCTGTAGAAAAGCTTTATCAGAGTGCTTTAAAGTCCGTTCTTGTTTCCCCTTTTCAAGGTCCAGATTATTAGTTGAGGAGAGGCAATATGCATACTTGGACAAACTTAGTGAAGGTCCCATCTGCTACCATTTGCACTTGCAACTTTATATGAACTTTAATTAGATTTGGACCTTGATGTCGTGTCTTGCCTAGTCCCTTTCTCAGTTGTTTTGGATGTGCACGAACATGGATTTTTACAACTAGGTATATACTCTAATTTGGGGACAACATAGTATAGTCAGAAACATCATTTATTTATTCAGTCCATCATCGGTAAAAGAAAACGAATATCACGCGCAAAGTCGAATATGTGCACTACCTAATTCACACGGTGATTGGTCGGTTATGTTATAAGGATATAAATTGAAATTAACATACCATGATTTTTTAAAGAAATTATATTAAATAACATTGTAATGTAGACTCAACATACCATTGAGCACAGCTTGTCCGTAAGAGCTCTGGCGAGACATTGGCAGTTCATGGAAAGCCCCTTTAGACGGTTTCTCATCCTTCTAGTAGGACGCCTTCTGCGGCAGCGGAGGCAGCCGAGCGTGAGAGCTCCGCCTCTGCTGCGACGGCTCCTCCTCCTGCTCCGGCAGCAGCGGTTGGGTCAAAGCATGATCATTTCTATTTCTCACACAAATAGCTGTGACAACACTGGAATAATTATATAATCAAATCTAGCAGAAATAATTGACAGGAAACAGGAGACCTGTAACTTTGAGGCCAGGAGGTGTTGTAAGAGCTGGGCCTGTTCTGCTGGCGGTTCTCCGCCAAGGAAGTGGAGGAATCCGATTCATTTCCGTCGCCGCCGCCGCCGCCACCGCCGGCTTAGCCAAACCCATTCTCTTCATCCCTTTCTTCTTCCTCGTCACTTTCTATGTAGAAGCTCTGCTCAGAAACTGAATTCTTCATCTTTTTTCCCCCTCTCTCTCTCTCTCCTGGGCAACTCGACAAACTCAGTCCTCGATGAACACCGAACAAGTCACTGAAAACGAATCCCAGAAGAAAAATTTATATGTGGAGATCAATAATAAATTCGTGGGAATGGGTCATAAGTTACTTCCCTCATATTCAAGATTTGCAGGCCTCCATCTTTGGATGGAGTAATGGTATTGCCTAAAGTGGAGGTCCACTGACATGGAAACTCCGAAAGAAAAAAATTTCTGCCGAGAATGGTAAGCGAAACTCGATGCTGTTCATGGGTTTTGCAGATGACATCGGCAAACGTCGTAAAAACTCAAGATTGAGGAAGAAAAGGAATGAAAGAAAGGAAAAAAAAAAAAAAAGACATCTGTTGACAGAGTGGAAAGTTGGTAACGCTTACCTTTTTTCCATTTTTTCCCGAGAATCGCGAGAGAAAGTGGTGGGTGTTTTCTTGGATGGATCCCGGAATCTGTGGAATCTCTCTTTCTCTCGAACAACAGAAGAGATTAACTCTGTGCCCGTTGAATTCCACCAGAAATGCCCAGAAAACTCTCTCTCTCTCTCTCTCTCTCTCTCTCTCTCTCTCTTTCTCTTTCTGTCTGCACTGACTCCAGTATGTGGATCAGCTATTTATGTACGACCAATCTGTGTTGGATCCCAGCTGAAAGAGCTGCTGATAACAATCATTTGTTTTTCACCTTGGCTTGGTGAATTTTGTGCTCCGGGAATGTGAGGTAAGTACTGAACAATGACAAGGGGTCGCGGTCTTTCGATAAGAGTCGAGGTCTTTCGTGTTCGTGCGTGTGATTTTGCTTGCAAGTGGACCCGACCATCCGAGCCCCGGGGACTCGAGGCAACACCAACGCTAATCTTGTCACGTCAACATCGATAAAAAAAAAAATAATAAGTTCGAAAAGAATATTAAAATATTAATAAAAATGTCAACGCCAACGCCGACCGTGTCATGTAGGACGTCCGGGGCCCATATCAACGATTTTCGGCCAAAATTGGCTGAATGCACTGAATTGGAAAAACTTGAAAAGATTTAGGACTCAATTATCAAAATTAAAATATTTAATGTTGAGTTGGCAAAAGTACATGCAATCCACTGTTTTAGATCCCAATCGAGTTTGTTTAGGAGGAGGAATCGCCACCTTGGCTAGGCACCCCCACACTTTCAAAAAATTGTAAGATGGTAGCCTACCATTCCATAACTCATATGGAGTCTTACCCATTTTCTTGTGGGGTATTTTATTAAAAATATAGTTCGCGGTTAAAACTGTCTCCCCCCCACAAGTTCTGAGGTAAACCAGAACTTAAGAGCATTGCATTAGCAATCTCCTTTAGAGTTCTATTCTTCCATTCAGTAATTCCATTTTGCTGCGGAGTATAAGGTGCAATTGTTTGGAGGATTATTCCCAAACTAACACACGACTCCTTTAAATTGGAAGAACTGTATTCTCCTCCTTTGTCAGACCTAAGTACTTTGATTCGTCTATCAAGTTAGTTCTCAACCTCATTTTTATACTTGATAAACATGCTCATAGCCTCATCTTTGCTAGTTAACAGGTAAATATAGCAAAATCGAGTACAATCATCCACAAAAGTGATAAAGTACTTTTTTCCACCTCTACTTTCTATAAACTTTAAATCACATAGATCACTATGGATTAGTTGTAGAGGTTCATCCGTTTTTTCAACAGAATTGAAAGATTTCTTAGCAAACTTTGCCTCAACACAAGTCTCACACTTGTAACGGGCATCCAACTCAAATTTTGGAATGAGCCCCAAGTTTGCTATCTTCTTCATTGTACCATACTTTACATGTCCTAATCTACCATGCCATAAATAAGGAGACACAATAATGTAAACTGAAGACTTCTCTTTATTAATAGTCTTTGGGTACAGGAATTTCGAGTTTACATCAATGACAGCCACATTGGCTTTGAACAGGTCATTACTCAAGTACCCTTTCCCCACATACATTCCCCCTTTAGAAAGTATAAACTTGTTGGATTCAAATACAATTTTGAAGCCCATATTGACAAGTATAGGGCCAGAAATGAGATTCTTTCGGATCTCCGGTACATGCGGCACATTTAGCAGGACAATCTCCTTGTCGGAGGTGAACTTCAGGATCACCTTTCCTCTCTCGACAATTTTTGCTGATGTAGAGTTAGCCATATAAAGCACCTCATCTTCCTTAGCCTTCTCGTACGATGAGAATAGGTGTTTGTCCACACAAATGTGATTTGTGGAACCTGTGTCCAACCACCAGTCGGTTTTGTTCGACAGCAAGGATACCTCAGACACCACCACAGCAGTCAGTCTCTCGTTATCTTCCTGCTCTATCAGATTCAGCTGCTTGGCTGCACCACCGCCCTTACCTTTGTTTGGGCGCTTCTTGCAATCCTTAGCACGATGGCCAGCCTTATTGCAAACAAAACATGTCACTTGAAATTTCTAGGATTGTTCCTTCTGCTTGCCTTTTCCTTGAAAAGACTTCTTCCTTTTCCCCAACTGCTTGGAATTGGAAGACTCAACAATGTTAGCCTTTGGTTCAATAGGAGGGTTTGCATTCCTCCTGTTGTCTTCCTCGATTTTGAGGCGCAGAATGAGATCTTCAAGGCTCATCTCTTTGCATTTGTGCTTCAAATAGTTTTTGAAGTCTGACCAGCCCAGAGGTAGCTTCTCAATAATAGTTGCCACTTGGAATGATTCACTGAGTGACATTCCCTCAGCAAAGATGTCGTTCAGAATTATTTGCAATTCCTAAACCTGATGCATGACAGATTTAGAATTCATCATCTTGAAGTCTAGGAATTTGGCAACCACGAATTTCTTGGTGCCCGCATCCTCAGTCTTGTATTTTTTCTCTAAGGACTCCCATAACTGTTTAGCAGTTTCAATGTTATAATAAACATTATAAAGGGAATCTACCAAACAGTTAACGATATAATTTCGACATAGGAAGTCCCCGTGCTTCCAAGCCTGCAATGCCCCTAGCGTTGTGACATCTTGCACATCTGGATTAATTATCGGGCACACCTCCGATAAGTACTTGACCAGATTCAGCGTGGTCGGATAGAATAACATCTTCTTCTGCCATTGCTTGAAGCCCACACCGGTGAATTTCTTCGATTTCTCATTCGGTGTATGAGATGGTACCATCAAGGAAGGCAAAGCCTATTGATGAATACTCGCATCACCATAGGTGGTCTCAGCCCAAAGGCCCGTAACATTTGCTGCCACCAAACCACCCTCGGGTGAACCACTCCATCGGCTACGGTCGCATCGACCAAAGGAACGTTTCCAGAATTATCGAGTACTTGATTGTTATTAGCCATCACAATTTTTCTGACAAACCCAAACAAACAGTGAATATAAGCAATAATCGCCTTAAGATTGTTGGAAAAATATTGTGCACACGTTAACGTATCATAGGAAATACATAACACTGTTTGCATGTAATCAGAAAAATAATAGCACGGAGAAGGCGATAAAAATATTTAATACCGATCAAGCTAATGTACAATCTTTACAAATAAAGATTACAAACAAATAAACTTGCTGAATTCTGTAAACTCGGGAAAAAAAAAATTGAACAAGAAATGAGGTACGGCGGAACTAATCTCCTTAAGGCGATTAGTTCCTGCCAATGATATTAAGCAGCTTCACGAACTATGCCTCCCAAGATACAACACATCGAACCTGTTTGTATTAGCACTATATGAATAGGACTCTGTCGAACACTTCTCGAAACCAGCACACTTGGAGGACGACTATGAGAGAACTAGAGGAATGTGCTTCGAGTTGTGAGTTGTGAGTTGTGAACTACGGAAACACATCTATTTATAGACCAGAAAAACGTCAGTTACGCCGACATTAAACCATGTCGGTTACGCCGACATAAATGTACGTCGGTTACACTAACATAAGAGCACGTCGGTGACACTGACATAAGTTGAGCCATTAACTCATTAATTACAATAGAGAGAAAGAGGGAAAGGCCCCACAATGAACCACTTAACAAAGTTAGCAACCAAAAGAGCAGACAGATTATTCTTTAGAGAAGCATAGGATCAAATGTAAAATTCTTTTGCTTGCTATGGATCTCGTTAGTTTAAAGTTGTTTTCAAGACAATGTATAATACCAACTTAAATCGCCAGCAATCCGAAACCACTATCCTCTTTTAATGAAAAATGCCAGTGACGTGATGCGTGCAATGTTAATTACTGAGTGCCTTTAAACTATGTTATGTATACGTTGTGCATAGTTCATTTTGGGATAAGTATTGAGAAAGTCCTAAATCTATTGTACAGCGGTCAATTTAGTCTTAAACCTTTTAATTGTGACAATTTAGCCCTAAACAGTTTGATGATTTTTCGATTTAGTCCTAAACCTTTTGAAGTTTTCTCAATTTAATGATAAACTTATTATTTGGATAATTGGCCGAAATGACTGCATTGATAAATTGTCAAAATGTTTATGATTAAATTGACACAAATGAAAGGTCTAAGATTGAATTGGGAAATAGTTAAAAGATCTAAGACTAAATTGGCACAATTGAAAGGCTTGGGACTGAATTGATCGCTTTACAATAGATTTATGTGTTTCTCGACAATTGTCCCATTTATTTTGTGTCCAAGCACTCGACAAAGAGTATTTGAGATCTAGATCAAATGAAGCCTCAAGTTGAGGCCCTAACTTCGTCCATTCCATATGTCGCATGGTATTATCTTCTTGTCATTTACAGGAAAATAGATGTGAAAATCTCAAAACAAAAAAAGCTTAGTACAATAAGGAAAAGAATTACGTACGATTTTACATGTCGATATTAGAGTCTGCCCAAACAAATTTCCGCCGATTCGTACCCAATAAAAATCCAATCGTGAGTACCACAAAATTTATCAAAAGCCAAAAGCATAGCAAAATACAATGTCTCCTGTGTACATAGTCATACTTTATGTCAGAATTCACGAATTTAATGAATTCTCCATCAGATCTACCCGTTTGTGATCTGTGAATGATGAAGGTAGACAACATGGATTGAGATCTCAAGACCCATACAATGTTGGCTGTCTCTTCCATCTCTTCCTGTACATGGCTCATCTGCTAAACTTGATCCACCCCACAATCAAGAGAGAGGATGGGATCGAGTCATTTTGATTAATTTTATGGAATTGTCTCTAGCAAAATTATTGAGGGTTTTGTCTCATTATCAATTAATCCTCGTCCTTTGATTGGTCACGATTCTAATAAAAATAAAATGGTCCTTTTCAAGGCTACTAATACTATTCTCTTGGGCTGTGTTTGATCGTCCGGATAAAACTCAGGATATGATATATTTTATCATATCCTGTGTTTGGTAGTTACTCAGGACAGGATAAAGGGGATATATGGGGGATAAAATTATCCTAGAGGAGGGGGTGGGATAGAGTCGGATGGGATTTCTCTTATCCATCACTCAAGCCAACTCTCTCCGCCATGCCCAGCCGCCTCTCCGGGTGCGGCGGGTAACTTCTCTGGCAATGGACTGCTTCTCCGGTTGTGGCGGCCAACTTCTCCGGCGGCGAGCAACCGGAGCAATTCTATCATATAAAAAAATGTTCAAGATAAATGTGTCGCCGTGAGCATAATTTTGAGATTTTTGGTGATTTTTTCCCTATTTCAAAGGGGATCACTAATCATAACTAGCTAGTAAGCACTACACTCAATTATTTTTTTCCTATTTTCCTCTTTGCTGTTTTCTCAAGTAGAAGACTTCGAAAGAAAGGCCAAGTCATATTCATTCATATGCCCACTATTCTCACAAATGGATACATCGTATTGACTTCAGGAGAGAATTCATGGCGTAAATGCTGATGTTGACTTCACTGCAATTGAGATTGTGAGTGTGCTGTCGTGGACGTGCTCGAGTTAGGGACCTGCCTTTCGTCTGATCCATATTGAATGCAAGCTCGTATATGGATCAAGCTCTCTCTCCAACAAGATCGAGGGGCATTCCCTTCGCTAGTGTCTTTGGAAACCATGACGATGCAACATTCGAGCGTCTTTTAAGCCCTGGAGGCCGTTCCCTAGAGCTCCAACCCGACGGCCCCGACAAGTGGCCGGAGATCCGCCGCGTCGGCTGTGGAAAAGAGCCTTCGAATGGTACAAGTCAATAATCATTATATTGATATCAAGTTTCTACCAAATAATGAATATGGTTGGATATAAAGATATCCGACTTTAAATCCGCAGTTCACCAAACAGGAGATAGGATATGATCAAATCCATGCATTTCTTATCTTATCCTATCCAATCCTATCCTGACTATAAATCCGGACGACCAAACGCAGCCTTGATGTTGAAATACTAGGGGGAGTCCAAATCATGCAGTGTGACGTGGATTCAAATTATTGTTCATAACCCTTAAAGCGTAGAAGTCGAACCCCGCACCTATGATAATATCGTCCCCACCCCTTCAATCCCTTTACTAATAGGATCGTATGCCTATTGTCACCCGCAGAGTTTAGTTGATTAAGTGTAAGATTGATTCGATGCACGTGATTGTTGAATATTGGCCATCTTGACAAGTTTTATTGTATACATTTGATTAATTTTTGTCAACCTTCTAGCTTCGTCCTTTGAAATTTTGGGTTCCTTTTTTGTATTATTAGTTTCGAGGCCCTTTTTATTTCTTAAAAAATAATCTAGAGACCCAAGTGGAGATGCCAGTTGTTAGGATGCACGTGTGAGTTGTGTTAGAGAAGTCCCACACGGATAAGTGGTGTGGTGTTGAGTAGCTAATATATCCAAATTATCCAATAACTCATTGACTTAAGCTTTTGAATGAAGGTGGATCCAACTGGATATGTTGACGGACTCGGACTTGGGCTCCCTCTTAGTGATCTTCCCGGGTGAAGGTGTCAGGCTTCTGCTGCACGCTCCTAACAAATGGTATTAGAGCTGATGGTTGATTAGTGGCCCACTCCCAATATGTATCGGTGTATTAAGGGGGAGCAAACCTAACACTAGAGCTCACACGTAAGAGGGAGATTGTTAGTATGCACGTGTGAGTTATGTTAGAGAAGTCTCACATCGAATAAAATGGTGTGGTGTTGAGCAGTTAATATATCCAAATTGGCCCATAACTTATTGGCTTAAGCTTTTGAATGAAGGTGTGTCTAACTGGATATGTTGACGGGCTCAGACTTGGGCTCCCTCTTAGTGATCTCCCCGGGTGAATATATCGGGCCTCTGCTGCGCACTCCCAACACCAGTTGTATGGAGGTCTATGAAATTGCAAGCCCCCATGAAAGTACAAACTTTTGACCCATGCATGTCGATTTGATTCAAAGTAGCTTGCACGCAATTTGTGGGATTTGAACATATTACCTTCAATTTTAGAGCTGTAAATCTCCTTGTTTTAATCAATTACGTAAATTTGGAGATTTTTGTTTCAAGGTTTTTAAGGTTATGTAAACCTTGGATGATAATAACTCAATCATTCATAAACCTATTGTACAGATGCCAATTCAATACTAAACTTTTCAATTTTGTAGATTTACTCCTAAGCATTTGCGTGATATTCTAATGTAGTCCGTCAGGTTAATTTTCGTGAAAAATTGATGATGTGGTGGACCAGTCATCGCTGGCCGTCCTATGTGGCACATCATAACGTCAGCAATTTCTTGCGAAAATTGGCAGGAAGGATTACGTTGAAATTTCGTGCAAAGGTTTATAACTGAATTGACAAAATTAAAAAATTTAGGATTGAATTGATACCTGTACAATAGATTTAGGAATGATTGGATAATTTTTTATCGTTTTGCAGATGTTTCCTCACCTTTCATTTGTCTTCTCTAGCTTTCGTGTTGCCGTAAACAGTTTGGTATTTCGCTTTTGCACATTTACCACCTACCATTTTTATTTTATTTTTGCGCTTACCACCTACCATGATTTGGAAGAAAAAATAAAGGCTTGTCTACTATAAACTTTTTTCTTCCCTCTATCAACTATTTCAATTTTTGGTTCCTTATACCATATTTACAGTGCGTTTGGTTGGACGAAAATTTCGTGTACGAAGAAAATGCTTTTCAAGAAATCATTTTTCAAGATGGTGTCATCCTCTGAAATTTTGGGTTCCTTTTTCATATTATTAGTTTTGAGGCCCTTTTATTTCTTAAAAAAAATAATCTAGAGACCCAAGTGCAGATGCCAGTTGTATGGAGATCTATGAAATTGCAAGCCCCCATCAAAGTTCAAACTTTTGACCCATGCATGTAGATCTTATTCAAAGTAGTTTGCATGCACTTTGTGGGATTTGAACAAATGACCTTCAATTTTAGAGCTGTAAATCTCCTTGTTTTAATCAATGTTGCGACCCGATCTCGAAAGATCGATCGGGCTAATAGATTGCTAAGCCTCCAGAGCGGGCTGAGCTCGGGCCCTCCCTTTTCTTTTTTCTTTGTTTTTTCTCACCACGCTCCCAAGCTCTCTGGAGCTCCCGCTCCTTTGCCTTGTGCCCATGAACCCCCGAACTGCCCTCTTCCCTCTTTCTTATCCTCGGACAGTCTGGACGTGCCTGGGAGTTCACAACCATGGAACTCTCCCCTTCAAAGGCTCAGAACCTATAGCTTCCTCTTCTTCTCTCTTCACTTTCGGCCCCCCATTTTCACAGTCTTTTGGGGTTCTTTTCTTAGCTTTTGAAGCCAACAGAGAGTAGTTGGTAACGTGACCAGCATCTGGGGACGTGGAGTTGAGCTGGTTTTGGGCGTTTTGGGATCTTGGGTATTGCTGCCGAGCGAAGGAAAAGGGGCACCTTCCTGCTTCTGTCTCTGTGCTGCTACATTTTTCTGCTAGTGCCGATTCATGGGATGGGTCCGGTTCAATTGGGCCAGACCGGTTTGACCGGTTCGGTTCAATTGAATCGACGGGTGGAAATCGAACAGTTTCGGCCCGGTTTAAGCTGGTCTCACAAAAATGAAGGCGGTCCTTCGAACTAGATCACATTTAGGACCTCACCGTGGCAAGCTTTTACCCGAACGGTCTTGAATTCCGCAGAAAAAAATGAATTTTTCTTTAGTTCAATTCGGGTAAGTGAACGAAGATTGTCGAAGACCCAAGCTGGATTTTTTACGTTTAAAGTGGCTAGAGTGAAGAAGAAATTAAAAGAAAGACTTTGACAATTTTTTCGGATTTTTCCAGCCTTGTTTGGTATTTTTCTAATTTTCGGCTATTTTTAAGTAAAAAAGAAAAATCCAAAAAATTCCAAAAAAACATGAAAAATATTTTTTGTTCCAAATTGGTTCCTTATGCTTGGCCAAGGGTTCCAAAGTTGATTTTTGATTTTTATGAATTTTTATTGATTTTGATTAATTTTCTAAAATAAAGATGATTAAAAATTAGGTGTCAACAGCTGCCCCTCTTTGGAAGTGATCTCGATAGAGGTTGCTCTCAAAGATTAGGTGACACTTGAGTCCTAATCGACTCAACTGGGGATAAAAATGAAATACCAAGGCATATGCTCGAGAGGTCATTCCATGGAAGTCCGAATTCAAACTAGATTTTCCTTTTTTTTCTTTTTTTTTAGTATGAGAGAGAGGCAGGGGGAGGTTTACCCGAGGCTTACCTGCCATTCGTCCGAACGCTATCCGACATGAGTGACTTTAAAAGATACCTAGGGACTCGCTGTAAGAATACCCTAGGGAAGTTAAGCTCTAACCCGTATGGTAGGTCAACCCATAAGAAGATTCCTAATGAAAGAAATCTAAGATGAGCCCATATGGTGGGCTAACCCATAGGGTGACTTATCCTAGGAGGGATTCGCTGGAAGAGTGCCTTTTGGACAAGGACTTAATGGATCACCCTTTGAGATAGGGTTTACCATGAGATTGCCTTTTGGACAATGACTTAATGGATCGCCCCTTGAGGTAGGGTTCACCATGGAATTGCCTTTTGGACAAGGACTTCTTGGAATGGTTTACCCTTTAGAATAAGGTTTACCATGAATTACCCTAATATTGCTTTTTAGGCAAACAAAAGGGCCTTTGTTTAGGCGTCATTCTGAGATTTGGGAAGACCAGGAAATGCATAAGCTCTAACCTAAAATGATAATGTTGCGCTAAGGCAAGTCAAAAGGTTTTTTGTTCAAGTGTCATTCTGAGATCTGGGGAAACTAGGAAATGCAGAAGCTCTAACCTGAAATGATCATGTTGTGCTAAGGCAAGTTAAAAGGTTTTTTGTTCAGGTGTCATTCTGAGATCTGGGGAAACCAAGAAATGCAGAAGCTCTAACCTGAAATGATCATGTTGCACTAAGGCAAGTCCAAAGATTTTGGTTCAAGTGTTATTTTGAGATCTGGGGAAACCAGAAAATGCAGAAGCTCTAACCTGAAATGATAATGTTGCGCTAAGGCAAGTCCAAAGATTTTGGTTCAGGTGTCATTCTAAGATTTGGGAAGACCAGGAAATGCAGAAGCTCTAACCTGAAATGATAATGTTGCGCTAAGACAAGTACAAATTTTTTTATTCAAGTGTCATTCTGAGATCTGGGGAGACCAAGAAATACAGAAGCTCTAACCTGAAAGGTCATGATGTAGGAGGTTTTTCAAAAACATCTTGCGACATGATAAAGATGATCAAAATTCCTTGTGGAGAAGTTTTTGAGTCAATGATTTGAAATTGTCAAAAGAGTTTGGTTAAAACATCGATTGGAGTACCTTTATCAGAGAAGACTTCTTACAATTTCTCGAAGAGATTTAAATTCCCATCTATTCGTGGAATAACAATTTAAGCACACTCGAATTATCTCTCTTAACCTAGGTCTTAGGCTTTCGGAACTATTCGCAGTGTATACAATTTGATTGATTTGAAAAGGTCTTTTAAGGGACCGTAATGTTGGTCAGGTCAAAGGCTTTCATGAAGGATAGGCGCTTTGAGGCTAAGAGTGAAATATAAATCAAAGATATCTCCTTCGGGTTTACAAGTCAAGAACCTCGAAGATAAGATAAGACAAGATTGAACTTACTCCTTTCGGTAGTAGCTCCTTGTGCCAAATCTCATGTTGACTCAAAACATACCAATCAGAAGAGTCTCTGGATATGGTTGTAATGTCGGTCTTGGGTAAGGCTCAAAAAGGCTCAATTTTCAAGAACAATGGGTATTAAAAGGTCGGTGATTACCTTTTGTTGACACCTAAATTTTGATTTTTCTTTAAATCATTTATAAAACGAGAATTAATTCTCGCCAAAAATATTTCCTCATGCATTGCATATTTTATTTTCTCTGCATTGCATTGCATTTTGCATACTGGTTGGTGGGAGTGGCGGAGGAGTACCAGCTTCTTTCAGACACGCTCTGTCTCTCCATCTCTTACATTGATAGGTTCTTGTCTGCGAATGCTTTGACTAGGCAAAAGCTCCAGCTACTCGGCGTTTCCGCGATGCTCATTTCCGCGTAAGTCAAAGTATGAAGAAATCACCCCTCCTCATGTAGAAGATTTCTGTTATGTGACGGACAACAGTTATACTAAGGAAGAGGTGGTTCAAATGGAGGATGATATATTGAAGGCTCTGGACTTCGAATTGGGCAATCCCACAATAAGGACATTCCTAAGAAGATTCAGCACAGTTGCTCAAGAAGGTCACAAGGTAGGTGTTACTTGCTTATCTTAAGTTTATCCGATTGGCTAACAACATGTTGTAATTCGCAGACTACAAATCTGAAACTGGAGTTCTTGGGCTACTACCTTGCTGAGCTAAGTTTGTTGGATTACGCCTGCATAAAATTCTTGCCATCTGTTGTTGCCGCATCTGTCACATTCTTAGCAAAATATATCGTGCGGCCAAAAGCTCTCCCCTGGCAGTGGTGGAACCGTACAACAGTGTGCTCTCCACTCATGCTCTCCTTGAACACACAGATGTGACCGTTCTTTTGGACAATGAAGCTATTTTACGATATCTGCAGAAAATCCTTAGAAGTGGAGAACCCACTAGAAGAGACCAGCAGATATGGAAGGAAAAGAGAAGAAGAAAAGCAGAGGCTAGGAGGAAAAGGAGAAGAAAAAGACAGAGGATTCAGAATTTTTTGAGAGCAAAAGAGCCCCTCCGCCGAAGCTCTCCCCTTTGGCAGCCGAGCTTCACACACCGCTGTCCACCGTTGGTGTATCGCCTATCACAGCACTTCGTGACCACATCTTCACCGTTGGCAAAGCAGAAGGCCCGAACCAACGGCGTTACTGATCAGAGATGCTCGAGATCTTCTAGATGATGAAATCGTGGATGCCCTGATTCCATCGTCCGGTTTTGCGTCGTTCCTAAGTGTGGGTTACATGATTGAAGTAAAAGACAGGACTTGGTTGAGCAAATGAGAGTTTCAAGGTGGTGTGTGAATTCTTCGAGGATTCCCAGACTTCAATCTGTGCACGTGGTCTCCTGAACCACCTCCCTTGTGATTTCTCCCATAGTGGACATTCCTAGTTTGCTGTTTCCTCCACGTGGTTGACAACTCCAACGAAGGCAGCAGATTTCTTCGTTCGGTGCAATCTTCACGCCGAATAACCTTTCACTAAGACACACCAAGAAGCTACCATTGTTTGACGTTGCTGGTCAAGTCCTGGAGATTCCGTAGTTGCCTGGTGCTATATTCTTGCAGATTCGTGGAGGATCCCTTGCTGTTCGGGGTTCCTTTTCGCTGCAAATCAAGGCCAAACAGAGCTGATTTTGAACGAATTTTCCAGCTTGCGCGTGCGCAGATTTTTGGAGCAAAACAAAGGATTTCTGATATTCTCCATGGTCCACCACCACGAGGAAGTCTCCACAACAAAGTTACTCTAGTGTATCAGACACGCAGAGATGAGTGGAGTTGAATCACGTGGGTCTTCGTCTTCATGCCGGACGATGCCTTGATTGAAGTTCAACAATTTCCTGATCAACACATGGGCAGCGCAACGATGGATCCAGCGAGCTCTCAGTCAAAGCCGATACACTTTTGACATTGTCTCTGCAGGTTCTTTGGTGTTCCTCATCTTGCGAATGATCCCTTGGTTGCGAAGGAGAAGATCTTGGGTCACAAGGACACACGTCCGGGAGGAGATGCGCACAAGGTCCTTCATGCAGAAATATCAGAAAAAGAAGTGCACGATTCGAACGAGTGAAGTCAATTGTTGGATTTTGTCTTTTTCATTGTCTTAGTTAACTCAGATTAGCACCTAATTCTGTGGTTGATTAATTCAAGTCCAGCATACTCATTAAAATGATTCAGTGAAGCTGCAGGGAGAAGCCTTCAAAGGAAAAATTAGTTTCTTTTCTCTCTTTGCAGGTTACACGTATTCCACCAAAAGTCCCACCATGAACCGCTGTGAAGCCATCGTGCCGAAGTCAGCCGTAAGACGGTGGTCCGCAAGTCCACAGTGTACGCAAGTCATTTCCGAACTGGTCGGTCGTTCCGCAAGCCAATCTCAAAGCTCGAATTTGGCAACCAAATCCGTCAAATTAGATTTTTTCGAGTTTTCCAAGGCCGATACATCATAGTACACGACACCAATCTCTCTCTTCTCTTCAATGAACATGCTCGTGCGGTGGAGATTACGGTCCAGTAAAAAATCTGATTTTGTGAGGCAGAAGCGGTGGACGCTCTCGGTTGAAAAGAACAAAAGAAGGAAGAGACAAATTGTCAATACCACGTATGTGAATTCAGGGAGCACTAAATGTTGTCTTGTCTTCTTTTGATTTTGATCAGATTTTAAGAAGATAAGTCAGAAGATGGGTGGTGTTTGAAGTGGGGGAGAATGTCTCGATCATCGTGCTATATTTTGGTGACTACTGTGCACGTCCCAGTAAGCTCTTAGTCAAAATCAGTACCTTCATTGGCCCTCTCATTCTTACTTGCCAGTGCAAGTTCCTCCGCCGGATTTGATCGTAAATCCATCGGGCCGATGGCACTGTGGAGTCCTGCCGATCCGTAATCCGCAAGCTTACTCACAAGGCAATACGGGACTCCAATTTGGCAACCAAATCCGTCAAATTAGGTGACAATTCTAATCTTTAGAATATTCGAAAATTCTGTTGCCTAAATTGTTTGATTTGAATTCCAATCATATCATTGTGAATATTTTGCATATCTTTGCATATTGTGGATGAGCTTTGGCTTTGAATTTTTATCCTGGTTGGTTGAGAGATGTTATCCCATGATTATCTGATGATTTTTCCGCATTGTGGATGAGGTTTATTAAACTGAACTTTATCTAATTTTTCGAGAGTATTTGAATTGAATAAATTCGGATCTTGAAAGATTGTGCATATTTTTTTGGAATATCTGATGGTCAAATTTGAAATATTTCGGATAAGATTGCATCTCAATTGGAAATTCTAAACACATCTTTAAATTCTGGGAAATTATCTGATACACTTCGGAAAATCCTAAGAGATAATCTTTCTTGAAATAAAAGATGTGAATGTCCTTTGTGGATAGGGTCTTATACCCTTCATAATTCGGTACCTACCTTAGCTTGGCCGAAAATTGCATTGCTTTTTATACTATAGTCTAAAGTCAAATATTTTTATAATTTACCTTGAGTATAGTACATGCTCCCTCGTGCCTTTGTCCCTTGAAATTTGTGCATGACCATCCGACTTCACCCTCGAAGTACGACGTCACCCGCACGATGAAATTATCCGTCTCATCCCATAACTTTGGGACCGGACCGACCAATTTCATAATATTTAAATTCACCATCCGACCCCACCCCCGGGGAACGACGTGAATAAATTCCCTTCCGACCCTAAACTTTGGGTACGAAGCGAATTCATCGAAAATTCCGGATATTAAGGTGTACTATGCTCAAGGTTCATTATATTAGTATTTGATTCCCTTTTCTTTATAAATAACATAAAAAATACCAAAAAAAAATGTCATTCATGTGCATTTCATATAGTATAGTTCATACATATTTCCATGTCATTCATGCATACCATAGATGTCATCCATGCATTTTCATGTCATTTAGAACACAGTTTTGGCTTTGCTAGTTTAATTTGCATGTCATTTAAGCTAAAATAAAACCCACAAATTTCGCATGTCATGGTAGAATACTCTTGCTCGTCATGTAGTTTAATTAAATCATGTCGCATGTCATATAGGATGGATTTCATATTGCATGTCATGTAATTAGAATTCACGTTTATGTGCATCAAAAGCCATTTTCTCAATATCATCATTTGCATGTCATATAGGTTAAGAAATCATGTCATTTAGGTTAGAATTCATATTTTTCTTCTTGCATTAAAATTTGATTTCTTTTCTAAAGTCATCATGCATGATTATCTCCTTGTCATATAGTTTCACATCATAGTTGCATTCATGCATTTGCATAGCATCCATTAAATCAAGAAAACCCCAAAAAAACATAATTGCACCTTGCTCTATAAATTGAATCCAAAGTTCAATCAATTGAATTTGCCAGTTCAAGAAATCTTCGCAAGAATGATACCGAAAGGGTGTTAATTGAAAAATTAACATAATCAAGTCCCCGAACTTAAATCTCTAGTTAGCAGAAAATAAAGTATTCTCCCGATACTTTATTTAGGTATCTAATCTACCTACCAAGAAAAGATTAGTGGCGGCTCCAAAATTTAAATCATTTGAACATAAACCTAAGTTGCGAATTGGTAGAGCTTGGGAGAGCTCGGACTAGGTTGGTTAATTCATTTAATTAATCTAGTAATCCATTAACCTGGAATTTCCCCGAATTTTTTAAGGTCGCGACACCTTTGCATCATTCCCATCCTTCATATCCACTAGGGGATTTTCCATTTGTGGCACAAAAGGTCCACTACATGCTCATTTCCACAACTTTGCGAAGTTTGCTCTTTTTGTTTTGCTTAGCAACCTCGCCTTTGGTGCAACTATTTCGCTCTCCATGCGTTTTGCATTCTCGATGGGCATCAGCCTTGCTTTTACCAGGCTCCCTACTCCTGCCAAGCATGATTAGAAACGAACTGTATGTTTTGCTGATATGCTATATTAACTCATAATGCGATCTATGCATGACTACTCTATCAAGTTTGCATTACCAATCTTGTTCAGAGAGGTTGTCACATTGTGAATACATCGAATGTACCTCGAATGGGAGACTTCAGTCTGAAAGGGCTTTCGCTCGCTCTCGAGGAAAGCTGCTTATCCTAGCTGTAGGATTTAAGAGTCACTCAATCTTACCATCATCGCATTCGACAAGGATCCGAGTAATCTCGCAATTAGTATGACCGAGCCGATCTGAGGGTCTTAGTCAGGATCGTAATAAGGGCTAGGTCAAAGGTTTCAAATAGGACTCTCTATCTAGTCAAGGCTTTTGAAATGAAAATCTTCATCATATGCTTCGGGTTTACATTTCAAGAAACCTGCAAAATGAGAAAGAAATAATCTTGCTCGTACTTCCTCGAGCGATGCTTAAGATCATTTAACTCTACGTTAAATCAAGTGCCATAATCTAAAGAGACTTTCAAGGGTTGTAACGTAGGTTAGGATTGGGGACGAAAAGGCTCGTTTTGGCACAGAACACATGTGAGAAGGGTTTGATAGTGGTGATCATTACAGATCTGTCATCGATCTTGGCCTTCTAGAATAGTCTTCAAAAAATACCATTGCTATATGAGGATGGCGCGAATTTTTGCTGATACCGTCATTGCTCGAGGACGGTGTGAACTCCAGCTGAGGAGTACTTTTTGCACTTTGACTCCTTTGAGGAGTTTTCTTTACAACCAGATCTCGTCGGGAATTCACAGGAAAGACAACGTGCAAACACTTTGTACGGAATTTACAAAAATGTACATACGAATTTTAGAAGCATTTACGAGTGAACCAGGATTTGAAAGGGCATTGGCCTTGCTTTTGATAAGCACTTTGCTTTTTAAATGCCCGAGATTTTCTGTGGGATTCAGCCTTTGCTGCTTTTACTCCTGACTCCCATTTTTTTTAGAGCGGGCCCTTTTCTTTTTAGGCTGAATTTGCTCTTTTTTTTCTTTTTTTTTTAATCCTGTGATTCCGAATCCATTCTTTTCAAGGAATTACAACAACAAAAGCATTTACAAGAATTATGCCAGACATTACATGAAAAATCTAGCACAAGAAATGAGTTCATTCGGGAATTCTCAGTGGACCCGATCTTTTTAGTTCCTCTGCTTGGAGGTGGCGCCGTCTTAATCTTGGAATGGGCAATGATCACCAATAGGGATTTAAGAAATGAATATACAGGCTCAATTGGGCTATACAAAGGATATAGTGTGGGATAGAGGAATGAATGCTCTTCGTCATCCTAAGGCACTTGAATTAAAGCATGAGCTTAATGTAAAGAAATGCTCGAAGATTGATGTTAGTCCGAGCAAGAATTTTTCTAACCATTTACCTCATACTACTACTGGAATTACCTCCGTTTGGCCCCGATGCGGGGTAATTCTTGACAGGGATAATGAAATGAAATCGCCATTCAAAAGGGCTATCAATGGATAACCTATAGTGTTTGGGATGGAGAAATGAATGCCTCAGTCACTTCAGCTATCGTACCTTTCGCGAGAAAACCCTCTACCTTGGGGAATGCGGAACCTCTCTACCGCTCAAATCGCTCGAGAAGATGTATCTCAGACGTGTTTGGAAAAGGCTTGCATTTCATCATCCTGTCGTGCCCCGTTTTATACATTCGATGCATCTCATGCAGTTTATACTCCCTATTCATAGTTGGTAAATTAAACATGAATGATAATCATGCATAAACCACGCGATGTGTGAGCACTTTCGAGCATGCGAAATGTAGCAACTTTCAGCAACTTGTCAGATTTTACAAAAATCTTGAAGAACACATTACGCAAGCATGTAAGAAGATTCTCAGACATGGGGGATCGTGGGTTGCCCATGTTCATGCGAATGGATTGTAAAAACCCGTCTTCTACTCCAAGACATTAGATTGTTAGATGTTCTAGGACTTTTGGATTCTACTGAGTTTTAAAGAGAAGGGATACTTTCCTGTCCGGCACGGCGATGAACCCTGTAAAAATCAAAACGGAATGTGTCAGTGTATGCTCCCAATGTTCAGGAGGAATTGGAATGATACCACTTTACCCTTGTATGTACTTTTTATCTCGTGAACTTGAATTGAGGTGACTCCTTCATTCGGATCGGATTGGCCAAGAACGCTCGATCTTAAATCCAACGGCCGTTTCTTGGGATTTGAATTTTCGATGTTGGCACCCGCTTTGGCCTCGAATCCATGTTGGGCAACTCCTTTCTTTGCGTTTTCAATAGCTTCCTACCTTCACTCGAATCCATGTGAACAACTTCGAGATTTTATTTCGATGAGGCCGATCTCTATCGAATCACTTCATTCGCACTTTGGAGGTTTCCCCACCCCCCCCCAGAAGACCTGTGCCACGTTAGCTTGATGGGTATGCCGTTCTTTTACATCCATTGACATGTTGGAAAGGAAGGACTTCGCTTCCACATTCGGTCTTATTGATGATTCGATTGCCCCAGTTGGGCGACATCTGCCCCAGCTAAATTCTCCCGTGATTATTTATCCAATTCAGGATACCTCTCGTTTGGGCTTTCATTCCTTCTTTGGCCTTTGAGATGTTGTCTTTCCAACACTTGAGGAGGTTGTTCTTTTCAGGTGTCCTATCCCAGTAGGACACGTCTTGCTATTCGTCATGATGAACTTGGTGGCTTTGCCCCAATATGCTCTTTTAGTGAGGAAGGAAAAGTCTTGCACCTAGATTGATCCTTTGGTGGGGTGGGAGAGATTTACCCAAAATAGACTCCCTCTCTGTCCATCTTCGTCTATCTTAGCGACTTGAATCATTGACCATGTTCATCTGCCTCATGGCGACTTGGTAACCCCCTCATTCGCATTTGTCCTTCAGGCGTTTGCTGTTTTCCTATTAAGCACAAAGATGAAGCACGTCAAAAAAGATCACGAAGGGTAAATTGGAATCGATACATGATTACCCTTCATTTGGATTCTTCTGTCTTGACTCTTCGGTATCCTCAAAAGGAATGTATGCATAGATGGTGTATGCATGATATGCATGACGTAAATGATATGCAGTGATTCTCATTGCATGAAAAATGGCTTTGCGGCCCTTATCCTATTCATGGAAAGCATTTTCTTTATTGCGTGCGACAATTCACAAAGTTCATTTCACAATGACTTCTAATCGGTAAGAAGTTTTGAAAGAATCTAAAAATTGATTGAATGTGTTTTCAAGATTTATCGAAGATTTGGCTCCCAAATGGGCCGTTAAAATACTCTTGAATTCATCTAATTTGAATGCATGTTCGAGATGAAATGAGAGAGATACTCCCTGCTTTGGCAATTGAGGGAATCGTTCTTGAGTGCCTCGCCTCTATTTATTGTCTGCAAAGAAAAAGATAGGAACATTATTTCCACACTCAATTGAAAGCTCTTTGTCTTTTTAGAAGCGATACACCCTTTTCATCGAGATGGATGGTTCGGCCTCCTCATGCTTTTAGTTGGAAGAGTCGCTATGGCCCAACACATCTTTATTTGGTATTCAACAAATGAATTCCATTCCATTGTGTTTCATGGGTGATAACCACCATTTGGGTGACTTGCCCCATTTATTACCTGTTTGAATGAAAGAATAACATTAGGTGCATGAAAAGAAAGCACAAATCCTTTCAATCTTATGCATCCTCGTAACTAATAAGGATAAGAATCTCTACTCGAGCCTTAGCCTCGCAAGAAAAGTTCTTATCAATATTTTTCATAAGAAAGCATACCATTGAAAGGAATGTAGTCCACGGTAATTTCTTTTGATCAATTCCAAAGGAAAATCTATTTTGATGAATGGGGAATCAAAAGAGTTTAAACCTTTTGAATCACTATGGAATGTTAAAAAGGATTAAAGTGCAATTTCAAAATGCCCTAAATTCAACGGGAGATAGGACATTTAAGTCAAAGCCATTTGCTAGAAACGGATGATTCGAACATCTAATCTCCTCTTTGATTAGGAAACATGAAAGACTCTGATCAATTACCATAGACTACTATTAAAGTGCATGATGCAAATGTGATGAGAGAATGCAAGAACCAATTCAATTTCATATTTCCTTTTGGTGAAATAAGGGTTGGATTCCCTTATATGGCCAAAAGGTCAAATAAGGGTTCCAATTCGAATTTCTTCAAGAGGGATTATGCAATTGGTTGGGAACAGTTGGGGATTAAACGAAATACCGTCTCCACATTTCCTTGACAACTGGAAAACACATTAAAAGGTACAAGTGAATGCAAATGAGATAGATCCCTATATAATCGAATCTAGGGGATGAGGTAGTGAGGACCTCGAAGGGAAACCCTATACATGAATTCTAAACGATAGAGAAACCGAAGGAATGTGAATCAATCCTAAATGACCGAATGATGATGCCCCAAGTCAGGTCTTCAAAAAACAGCTATGGTGCCACGAACGCGTCGGCCACTCGATGTTGGTATCGTCCTCATCACCCAATAGTGTAGAGGAACGACGGCATCCAGGATATATTTAGACTCAGGGACACCATCTTATACTATCCTAGAAAAAGAGGTATTTAATCGAATCACCCAATGCTTATGAATGATAAATGAATGGGATGGACAATTTAAAAATATGGTACATGTCAAATAAACCACGACAAGTTTAAAGAATAGAAAATCTTACCAACCACACTTGCCGATGATTTTTATTTTATTTTAGGTATACCAACCACAAAGACATGCGCATGAGACTTGTGAGGTTTAGACACCTATCAAGGGTAAGGATCCTAAGGCAAAAGGCTCCCACGACCCGAAATAATGAATTCGCCCAAAAACGTACGCATTGCGATAGATGGGTTGGAATTAAAATTCCGGGAAGTGAGCGGGATCGGAGATGATCGTCCTATGGGCGCACCCATTGCACCGAGTCCGATCATAACCAATACCCTATCTAACATTCCTAAGGGAAAAGGCGCAGCCGGGGTTTGGCTGCTTGTGTGTGCTAAGTGTAGAGAAGGGTAATATGCAAATCATGCACCACCAGTGATATTCGAAACACTGCTTCAAAACATCCACACGGTCATACATTCTTACGACTTCCTGCAAAACAAATGGGTCAACAAATCACTCCACCCCTTATTACTCCATCATGCGCTAACATATAACACGTTGTAAGTGGGCTTACCTCATCTTTAAGAGCGCATGCACGAAAAAAGTTAGAAAACACCCAACATTTCAAACGGCCTAAGTCCACTTGAGGTTTAAAACCAAGATCCCCAGTGGAGTCGCCAGCTGTCGTGACCCGATCTCGGGCTAATGGATTGCTAAGCTTCTAGAGCGGGCTGAGCTCAGGCCCTCCCTTTTCTTTTTTCGTTTTTTTTTTCTCACCACGCTCCCAAGCTCTCTGGAGCTCCCGCTCCTTTGCCTTGTGCCCATGAACCCCCGAACTGCCCTCTTCCCTCTTTCTTATCCTCGGACAGTCTGGATGTGCTTGGGAGTTCACAACCTTGGAACTCTCCCCTTCAAAGGCTCAGAACCTATAGCTTCCTCTCCTTCTCTCTTCACTTTCGGCCCCCCATTTTCACAGTCTTCTAGGGTCCTTTTCTTAGCTTTTGAAGCCAACAGAGTATAGCTAGTAACGTGACCAGCATCTGGGGACGTGGAGTTGAGCTGGTTTCGGGTGTTTTGGGATCTTGGGTATTGCTGCCGAGCGAAGGAAGAGGGGCACCTTCCTGCTTCTGTCTCTGTGCTGCTACATTTTTCTGCTAGTGTCGATTCATGGGATGGGTCCGGTTCAATTGGGCCAGACCGGTCTGACCGGTTCAGTTCAATTGAATCAACGGGGTGGAAATCGAACAGTTTCGGCCCGGTTTAAGCTGGTTTCACAAAAATGAAGGCGGTCGTTCGAACTAGATCACATTTAGGACCTCACCGTGGCAAGCTTTTACCCGAACGGTCTTGAATTCCGCAGAAAAAAATGAATTTTTCTTTAGTTCAATTCGGGTAAGTGAACGAAGATTGTCGAAGACCCAAGCTGGATTTTTAACGTTTAAAGTGGCTAGAGTGAAGAAGAAATTAAAAGAAAGAATTTGAAAATTTTTTCGGATTTTTCCAGCCTTGTTTGGTATTTTTCTAATTTTCGGCTATTTTTAAGTAAAAAAGAAAATTCCAAAAATTCCAAAAAAAACATGAAAAATATTTTTTGTTCCAAATTGGTTCCTTATGCTTGGCCAATGGTTCCAAAGTTGATTTTTGATTTTTATGAATTTTTATTGATTTTTGATTAATTTTCTAAAATACAGATGATTAAAAATCAGGTGTCAACAATCAATTGCGTAAATTTGGAGATTTTGTTTCAAGGTTTTTAATGTTATGTAAACCTAGGATGATAATAACTCAATCATTTATAAACCTATTGTACATATGCCAATTCAATACTAACCTTTTCAATTTGCAGATTTACTCCTAAACATTTGCGTGATATTCCAACGTAGTCTTTCAGGTTAGTTTTCGTCAAAAATTGATGACGTGGCGATCTAGGCATCGCTGGCCATCCTACGTGGCACATCACGACATTAGCAATTTCTTACGAAAATTGGCAGGAAGTATTACGTTGAAATTTCGTGCAAAAGTTTATAACTGAATTGACAAAATTGAAAATTTTAGGATTGAATTGATATCCATACATTAGATTTAGGACTGATTGGATAATTTTTCATCATTTTGCTGTTGTTTCCTCACATTTCATTTGTCTTTTCTAGATTTCGTGTTGCGGTAGACATTTTGGTATTTCACTTTTGCACGTTTACCACCTACCATGATTTGGAAAAAAGAAGAAGAAAGACTTGGCTACTATAAACTTTTTTCTTCACTCTATCAACCATTTCAATTTTTGGTTCCTTACACCATACTTAGAGTGCGTTTGGTTGGAGGAAAATTCCGTGTACAATGAAAATACTTTCTGGGAAATCATTTTCTAGAAAAATGGTTAGATTTCCTATGTTTGGTGATATGTGAACGAAAACATTTTCGAATGTTAGGACCTCATCTAGAAAATGATTTCAATCTCATGACTTTATTTCATATTAAAAAAATTAAAATTTTAATTATTTGTTGGTTTATTTATCTTTGTCTTTTTCTTTGTTCCTCCACCGTGACTGGCTGGCGGCTTTGCCACGGGCAGGCTCGAGCTTGTCGATCGCTGGCGAGCCTTGAGCTCACGGGCCTTTGGCAAGCTCAAGCTCACGGGCCTTTGGCAAGCTCGAGTCACCGGCCTTTGGCAAGCTCGAGCTCGAGCTCCCTAGGATCTGGTGAGCCTCAAGCTCGAGCTTGCTGGTCGTCCCAGGCCGGCGACTGGCGAACGAAGAAAAACATAAAATATAAATTACAAATTATAAAATGAAAAACACAAAATTTAATAAAACAAAATACAATAAAAATATTAAAAAATTAAAAAATTGAGATGAGCAATTTTGGAAATTGTTTTCATCTCTTTAGATTTAGGAATTCACTTTCCCAATTTTATGCATGAATTTTTCGTTGACCGAAAAGTGTTTATCCGGTGACTAAGTCATTTTCGGCAAACCAAACGAGTGAAAGTCCGGAAAATCAATTTTCGAAAAACACTTTCACTGACACATACTCACACTTAATACACAACTAACCTTTTCAAATACTTATATTTCAAGTTAAGTGTTTCATAAGCCACCCATTAAAGCATGTTGAAATGTCTTAAGAATTCTATATTAGCATTAACTCTTTAGATATGCCTTTTATTTTCTCAAAACCCCATTGTACTTTAAGCTCTCGTCTTAAAATCCACAAATGAGAAAAAATTTGTAACTAAACATTTCCTCCGAATTTCTTCCTCAACATGACAATTAATCACCATCAAGCTTATATAGCAAAATCGCACTAACATGTTGCATCACCATATTGACTACAGATAATTGTGACGAACGTTTCCACTAAATCCCAATGTGGGTATGGCTGCATATTCTCTCCATTACGTAATTAACCACTCAACGGTGTCATTTCCGTTGCACATTATTTGTCGACCATCGAGTTAAGCATGACGGAACGAAGAGCATAAAGCATCGACAACCTTATGATGTAGCTCGGGAACTCTATGGAAGTACCCAACTATCAAAAAGCCGAGAGAGAAACCTGGTACATAAATGACAGTGACCTAAGTTTATTGTTCTTCATTTCTTGTCTCTTTTGAATTAGTATTGCAAAAGATTCTTAATTCTCCAAGAAGAATCTTCTTGATTCTGCCCCCAAATAGATTAAGCCACTTTCAGATCGAGTGCATTCGAGGTGTACCACACATTTTGGTCAATCACATCATCATGGTGAGATTGTTTTTCCTAGGTGTTTCACCAAAAATTGAAAATGGTGAAAATTGGTGCCATTGTAATCGAACTCAGACCCAATGCTCAGGAAAGTAGGGGTGTCAATTGTTCAGTTCGGTTCGATTTTAAAATGGAACCGAACTGAACTATTAGGGTGTAAGGTTGAACCGAATCGAATCTCGCTCTGAACTGAATATGAACTGAACCATAAATCTAGTTCGGTTCGGTTTTCGATTTTTCTTTTTCGATTAATATCATTATTTTTATTCGTTCTTTCTTTTCTTTTTTCTTTTTTGGTTCAAAGCCGGCGGAGCTGTCGCCCACTGGCTAAGGGCCGGCGACCCTCGCCGACCCCTGCACGAGGGGCACGAAGCCCTCGCCAGCCCTGGGTGAGGGGCCACGGCCCTCGCCCTCCCTTGCTAAGGCCGGCAAGGGCTTCCCAGCCCTCGCTGTGGCTGGCGAGGGCTTGGGCGAGGGAGTGGCAGCCCAGCGAGGGTTGCCGGCCCCCGTCGACCCTCGGGGTCACCGTTCCTTTGCCCCCCCCTCCCAAAAAAAGAAAAGAAAGAAAAAGGAAAAATATAAACATAATAAATAATGATTATTTTAGAGATTTTCAGTGCAATTTAGTTAACCGAACCGAACCGAAATAATTGAACTGGAATAAAGAATGGTTATTTTTCAATTACCCGAATCGAAAATCGAACCGAACTGAATTGCACTAAACTTTCGATTCAGTTCAATTCGATTAGCGATTTGGTTCGATTTTTCAGTTCGGTTTTGACATCCCTAGTGGAAAGGGGTTCTTTGTCGATTACGAACACCCGAATGCAAATGGCGGTAAAGGTAAAAAGATTTACGTGTAATAACTGTAATCTAAACGTTACGAGAATGATAGAAATAGTAAATTTTCAGGTAAAGTAAAGATGAAAAAAGATATGCAGAAGAACATATCATTCTGTTGATTGGTGGTCCTCTCAACGATTACAACGTGAGCTTTTATATCCCACCATCAGTAGTTATATAAAGAGTTGTGGACTTTGAATCTACAAATCACTCTCCGGTATTTTTTACAATAATTGATAAGCAGCTATGCTTTCTGAGATTCTAGACACGGTCCTCTATCAATTACAATAATTGATAAGCAGTCTGCTCGTGTCAATCTTGGTCTTCGCCTTCGACTGATGTGTTGGCAAAACTCTGTTTTGTTTTATAAATGACACTGCTTCAACACTTAACAAAATCTGCAATTGTTTAATGTCGGTGACCTTGCCGGAGATTTGTCGATTTCCTTCAAGTAGTTGACGGGTGAAGGATTTCATCGATAACTTCTGATAGTCATCGACTTACGAAGGATTTTAATGATAATGTCTGCACTAATCTCACCATCTTGTTGTGTCGGCATTTTGCACTATCAATGAGCTTATAACTCGCCTATGGTTTTGTTCGTTGATGACTTCTGCTTTGACCAAGCTTTCCTTGCATCGACCGAGTTTGCAGCAAAATGTAAACCAAGAGTTAGCCATTTTTTCCGACGTTAACGCTGTGATTGTCTAGTAAAATTCTTCTTTTTACTTTCACATGAGCATCCGAGAAATATAATAGTTGGTCCATTGAAATTCTGAAATAATCGGCAAGAGCTAACCCTATCTCAAATTGTGACGCAAACTTTTAGGGCGATGACACATGACCATTTTCTACTCATAGCGAGTAAGTGACCACATAGAAATAACTATTTTCTTTATCCCAAATGGTTATTATCTGAAAGATGGAGTATGCTTTTGGTATTTTCCCCTTCTTTTTAATGGATTCTCTTAATTTCTCTAACAATCTAATCGCACCAATGTTGACTGTTGTCATGAAAATTAATTTCGAGGATACTCAAAAATTATCGCAATAAATACTTAGATCTTCTACACAATGGGTCTGTGGAGTACGCTATTTACGCGAGATCTTTTACATACTTAAGGGGAGTAATATCCATGAAAACAAAAAAAAAGGAATAGGTCGGAAAGGGTAGACCCGATTTGTTTGGATCAGGTACGGGTCGATAAATTGGCCGATGTGATTTACACCATTTGACCAGACCCGAGCAGCCCGAACCTAAACCCAACCAAACATGTCTAATGAACAGTTCCAATCGATCCAAACCAATCGATGACGCGACCCATCTCTCTTTGGGCCTAAACGTGTAGATCTGCCTCGGGCCTAGAATTCACACACAATGCGATACGTGACCACCGACGATAATACGTCGCTCGAAATAAATATCTCCTCCGAGCGCGAACGCATTTGGAACATCGTCATTGGTTGTTGCATCCAATTCTACCATCTCCTGCAAACCTTCAGGCCCTTTGGCAAGACTAAGGGGACGGAGCACAATTTACTACTTAATGGTCGTTTTGTAGATTTCATTTTTGGAGGAATCGAGCAAGCGGGGTGACCCGGCAACGTTTTACCCTTGTCAAGAAAAGAAAAATAAATAAATAATTGAAAATGTATAATTTAAAATTATCAACATCAGCGCCGGCTGCGCCACGTAGTACGACCGACGTCCATGTTAGTGATTTCCGATCAAAATTGGCTGGATGGACTGAATTGACACAAAAGAAAAAGTTCATAACTCAATTGACCAAAAAACAAATGGGTTTAGGACTGAATTGACACAATTGTAATAAGTTTAGGATTTTTTTGGTAATTCTCCCAAAATTATAGTGAAGTTATATAATTACATCTTCTGTAGTTTAAACTACTCAAAACGTGGATAGTTTTTGAGACAATTATTTTGAGATTAATTCAAAGCGTGATCAACGTAATCATATCAAATTTTATTGACCCTAAAAATCTAATTTCTTCACGGAAAAGACATGTTATCACATGTTGGGTGTGGAGCTATGATGAAGCATTGGCTACTATTGCGACGCTGGAGTGGTGGCAGGAGGCGGAGGGTTGGCCAGTGGCAACAAGTGATAGATGGGAGATTAGGGTTTGAGGTGACAGAAGAGGTTCGTCATTACAGCTGTATTTGATATTTGTGATCAACACTCAACAGTAATCTAGTCTTTTTGCTTATGTAGTTTCATATCTAACAAAAAGTACTAAATTTAGATAGGGATAAGTGTACTGAATTCAGATAGGGATAAGTGTACTGAAAGTCCTAAAACTTGTCACGAAAGTATAATTGAGTCCTACAACTTATAGAAAGTGCAATCAAGTGCTAAATCTTGTCAAATTGGTGTAATCGAGTCCTTTCGTTTAATTCATCCAATTTAATTAACGAAAAATGTCGACGTGGCTTTCTTATTATTTTCTCTGTCCTATGTAGCGCTGAGGTGGTTAAAACGACATCATTTTAGTCCAAATCAAATTTTTAATTCCAATTTTATTCAATTTATATTAAAAGTTAGCAAATGTTTTAAAAAAATACAAAAAAAAAAGAAGTACGAAGATGCAGGCGAGGGCCACCGCCGCCCCACCATCACGGGGAAGGGCCAATGAGGGTGGGGGAATGGTCGGCGGGGTTCGTCGGGTAGTGATGGAAACCCTCACTTGCATCTTCCTCCTTCTCTGTTTTTTTAATTGCTTATTTTTAATATAAATTAGATAAAATTCGAATTAAAAATCTGATTTGGACCAAAACGACGTCGTTTTAACCACTTCATCACCACATAGGATAGAAAAAATAACAAAAAAAGCCAGGTCAGCAATTTTCATTAGCTAAATTGGACGGAGTTAACTAAACGACTTGATTACACAAATTTTAAGACTTGATTGCACTTTTTGCAAGTTTCAGAACTCAATTGGATTTTCGTGACAAGTTTTATGACTTCCAATAAAGTTATTCTACTTAGATATAAGGTATGCAAAGTAGAGTTGGAGATAAATATAAGGACGTATTTTTTTAGTATTTTTCCTTGAAATTGATTTCAACTGGGGACCCCGCCAAACTCGAAAGGAATAATTAGTGATGGCCAATCCTAGGCAAGGATGATATTATCTACTTAGGCCCCAGAGTAAAAACGTGTCTGAATTCTTCATTCAACATCACTTGCAAAAGATGTTACAAATACAATTCTTGTGGTAAAGATTATTATGTTTAGGGCAAAAAGTACGGTAACCTTGACCTCACCTAATTTAAGTTGACCTTCCATTAAAAATGTTACATGTGGCAATATGTCCATGTGACGATCCTCATAAAATAAATTAAAAGTAAAAAGTAAATTCTCTCAGAAAAATTATCAAAAAAAATTCAAACCTATTCCAATTATATCAATTCAGTCTTAAACCTTCTTTTTTTGCCAATTTAATCCTAAACCTTTTACATTTGTGCAAATTTAGTCTATCCGGCCAAAATTCTATGAATATATTATTATTATTTTATTATTTTTCTCTATTTTTTTCCTTTTTATTTTTTGTTTTTTCATTGCGGCCGGCGACCCTCGACCTCGTTGTCGTTGGGTGAGGCTAGACCCTTGCCAGCCCAGCCATTGGTTAGGTCGACCTCGCCTAATGATGGTGAGGTTGAGCCTCGCCAGCCCAGCCCAGCAATGCCGACCTCGCCCAGCAATGCCAAGGTCAAGCCTCTGCTAGCTAACAAAGGTTGCCGGCGACAATGAGAAAACATAAAATAAGAAGTAAAAAAAGACACAAATAGTAAAAAATTATAAAATTTTAACAAAATTATAAAAATTAGCCACATCATTGCCGGTGATGCCACGTAGAACTGCCGATGTCCATGTTAAGTATTTTGGGTCAAAATTGACCGGATGGATTGAATTGACACAAATACAAAAGGTTTGGAACTAAATTGGCAAAAAAAAAAAAAAGTTTAGGACTAAATTGGTATAATTGCAATAAGTTTATGACTTTTTTTGGCAATTTCCCCAATTTCTCTCTATACTTTAAGTCCTTGATCCGACCACTTTGTCGTAATCTGCTATTGGCACTGCGACCGCCACATTATCGTCCGCGCCACCACCAAGTTATGATTTTGTTATTTCATCGCCTAAACTAACGCATCGACGTCCTCCCATCCACAACAGAGCCGTTGCCTTCCTTGCCCCTCTTTTTTAATCGCCATTGCTGCCTTCATGTGCTCCATCAACGAAGGAGACCTCGTAGATTGGCATGTCTTCCACCGATGGAGGAGGAAAGACAGATCCAGGTGTTTTCTGTTCGAGTAAAAGTCATATCTTACTATATTAATGAGTTGTTGTTAGAAAACTTCCGTGATGTTTTGAGGATGACCAAACATTCCAAGCGATATAATCCGGGTATTTGAGCGTGCCGATGAAATATCTTCTACATACACAGTATCATGCACAAATGATATCAACAAAAGGACGTCTATGTCTATAGAACCCCTTTGCTCTAACAATGGAGAACAAGCTATTATACGTGAAATGTATTACTGACTAAAATGACCTTACAAAAGGAGAACAAGTTATTGTTAGTGCTAGCATTATCACCTAGAGGGGGGTGAATAAGTGATTTCAATGAACTTTAGGAATCAATGCAGAATTTAAACAAATGAACTCAGAGTTTAGTTCAGAGTCTAAGCAAGAGCAAGATCCGAGATGTCCTCAGAGGCAGTAACATGCATAATTCAACTATCAGATATAAATGACAAGGTGTTCAGAGGATAGAAAATTTGCACAGAGAGTTTATAGTGGTTCGGCTTTGTTCAAGCTTACGTCCACCTCTTCATGCCGACAGCCGATCGGCAGGATTCCACTAGTGAATAGCTCAGAGGTTACAACACGGTGGCGATTCTTGAGTCAATAGACTTCCCGCCTAACACTCTCTCACTTAGATATGAACCTTTCGGTATTATAGTGTTTGGTTCAAGAATATATGAAGGATGTGAAGCTCTCTTGAACTTTGGAATTTAAGGTTCTTGACTCTTGTACAGTCTTCAGCCTTGAGGTCTCATTTTATACTCATCCACGTTCAAACTAGCCGTTGCAAGGTCTCCAGAGGATCACTCTCCAAACTTCTCATTTAGACGAGATTGTATACAAAGGATCTCGTAGCCGTTGAGTTTATCAAAAGAAAGAATCTCCCATTAAATCAGATCACCCATACAATTGTGATCTAGGTTTCCAAAGATAGAGTTTTTCTTAAGGTAAGTCATCATCGTCTCCCTTAATCCACGCTCTTGAATGATCTTCATAATTGATCATCTTTAATAACGAATCCAGCTTAATTTGCTAGCCGTTGTAACAATATAATATCTCAATTATATCATCTCGAATGTATCTTATGATAATTTGATCGTTGCATATGAAATACTCCCTCAAAGTTTGAGCTACGTAACAACGTCTGAGCTCCTTAATCACCGTCTCAGCCCTTCCTTCTAGATTCAATCATGTGGAACTATTCTTTAACAACCAAATGTACATTAGGACAATCTGCAAAACAGTATTTCATTGCATTAACTTAGATATTAGAGGATATGGATTGTTTTGTCGACTTTAAAATCAATTAGGGGTTTTTCTCGACAGTTATTAGAAGTAGAATATGTCGATGTGTGAAAGGACTTTGAGAATAGCGAACAAGCTAAAGGACATATGATTGCCAGATATGCACTTAAACTCGAGAAACTTTTAAGGCTCCCTATAAACCCTCTTGGTTGTTTGTACCTAATCCATCCCGATTTTGAGGAAATTTACGTGAGGGGAGCTTTGTCGCGGAAGTAAGTCTGAGGAGCACCGGATGAAATGTCTATATACTTGAGGACAACACTAAAGCATACAATGCTAATTCATACGACCACTCGAGCTAAAAGCATCATTTAACTTGATGCCAGGACATAGAGTTGCGGACGGAGATGTATCAATTATCTGCCTCGGCCAACCTCGTACAGTACCCCCTTATAATGCATGTACATAGTGGGGGGCCACTTGAACATGCTTTGCCCCTACTCCGTTCCATAATTTATTACCAAATCTTGCATGTGAAATTGGATCTCCACGAACATCAAGATGCGCCCATAAAAGGACATTGTTGCGCCACAAAGTTGTGCTCAGAGACTCAGAAAAACAGTACGATGATGAACCCTAGAGAATTGTACCAACACAGCTGCTACTTTGCAAACAAAGAAAATGCTACTGATGCTGATAGCCACGTAGTGACCACTGATTCAAACAATCCATGGAGAAAACCCTAATAGGGAGGACCGACCGCATAGCCTTACGGAAATAAGCATCGAATATGACCCATTTATATTAGTTTTTTATTTGTATTTTATGATATAACTTTGTATATCAAATTTATAGATCGAATTTAATATAGTTAGAATCGCACTCCCATGCGTTGATGTAGTTACAGGGAAACGGCTAATATGGCACATGTCCTTTTTTTTTTTTTATAAAAGAGGATCACACTTGGTTTGCATTCTATTTTTAAATTTTGAAAGTCAAAGCAAGTCGGTTAGATTTACTTTTTTCGCTATTATCGATTGAATAGATAATAACGAATGTAAAAACTTAAATTACAAGGGTGTGGATCAAATATCCAAATCAAATGGGTGGAGTTCAAGAATCGGTTGATAATATCTAGTTGGATCATAATTCGATGGCCTAAACAGTTTAATGAAGATGGTTATAACTAGATGCATCAACAGTTCAAGTTTTGGGCTTTCTCTTGGATCTTTTAATGGTGAAGGTGTTGGACTTCTCCTACGGTTCCCTCAATAGTGGTATTAGTGGTATTAGAGTCGATGGTTAATTGATGAAACCCCTAATATTCGTGTTATCTTCACTCAACAAGTATTGATGATATGTCTCGAGTTTGAGCCTCAAAAGAAAACTTCCCTAATCCAAGTAAGTTTCCTATTTTGAATAGGTTTCATAGTTGAAGAAAGTTTCCTAATTTCCTATTTTGGATCTAAACCTTGCATATATATAAGAAATAGATATTCTTTGTGAAAAGTATCAAAGAGGAGCTTCTGCATGTTTCATCCCTAATGTTTGAAGCCATGAAAATCTTAAGTTCAGATTTTGTAAATTCCTCAGTGAGATTGAGAAATTATTTCCCGAGGAATTGTGGAGCTAAACATAGAATTGGATGTAATCGGGGCTAGGGAATACAACGAGTGTTTGAGTGATTCGAATGTGGTTGTAATCTCCATTATATTGCTTAATCTAAGTGGAATTATTTACTACTCTTCCCATGGACGTAGGTCACGACGATCCACGAAAATTTAGTATTCAATTTTTTTTTGTTATTACTATTTTATGGTTTAATCGCTGGGTTTGTGCGGCAATTGCTATCAAAGCTAGGCTTGACTGAGTTGAAGTGAATTGATTGTGATTGAAGAAAAGAAAAGTGAGAATCGTTTGATGGGAATGATTTTAGTTTCTGGAAAATGCAGATTGAGGATTACATTATCCCTGTCTGGGAAGAAATCAGAGTTGATGAAGCAAGCTAAATGTGAATTGCTAGATAGACAAGTGTTAGGTGTTACGGCTGACGTTGGCTCGTAAGGTCGCATTTAATAACGTGAAAGAGAATACCACTACGAGGATGATAAATGCTCTGTCGAATATGTACGAGAAGCTCTCTACATCAACAAGGTCTATTTGATGCGATATCCGAAGAGCAAAGGTGCATCAATTGCCGATCATATGAATGGATTTAATACAACTATTAGTCAATTGAGTTCAGTTGATATTAACTTTGATGATGAGGTATGTGCTCTGATTCTATTATCATCATTGATTGATAGTTGGAATATTTGTTGATACTGTTGTTAGTAATTCCTCTGGATTAATAAGCTTGACGTTTGATGGGGTTTGCGATTTGATTATAAATGAGGATATTCGTAAGAAAGAATTTGGTGAATTTGCAGTTGTTGCTTTATAGGTGAAAGTAGAGGATTAACTAGTACTCGTATTAGCAGAAGTAGTATAAACATGAATAGATATAACCAATCTAATATTTGTGGTGCTATCAGTTGGAGTTGTGGCAAAGAGGGTGTCAGGATTCGGCGCACAATCAAATCGAAATAAAACGTAAAGCGAGAAAGAGAAATCGAGACACGAGATTTTATCCCGGTTCTCCCTTAAACTAATGCTACGTCCAGCAGATGATTCTACTATAATTAGCATCCCGCACCTCTCATTACACCACTCAATTACAAGAGAAAAAGAGTATATATAGCAGTAGCTATTCATGAGCTCACGTGTTTTTCTGTCATTGAGGAGTATGAACCACACCCCAACAGAGGGGGTATCTTAGAAGGGATTGTCTTAAGTTGAAGAACAACAATGATAAGAGAGTTAAAGTTGAGTCTGCAGATAGTTGCAGCTTATTGTGCAGAAGAATACCCAGCAAGGGGAGGTGGCCAATGTTGAAGGCTGACTACGGGAGAGGGAGAATGGGTGAGCCCATGTGTGAGGGTGTGAGATAAAGATCCCACAATTGCTCTCACCATGCCCTCTGACAGAGGTTGCCACCCTTGAATGGCCTTAACTTGGCTATTTAGTGCCTCACAAGCCTTTTGCCCACGATGTTTTCTGCAGGAACATCAAGCATGTTTTCTGCAGAACTTACACCTTCCAAACCGACACAGCAGAAGCCATTGTCAAATTCGGACATGATCAGAACACCGATGAGTATTGCCCCTTCCCCTAAAACTGATTCATTCTTATTGTGGGACTAGTCACCCGCTCCTCGGACACAGTATAAGAATCTTTTGCCAAGCATCATTGCAAGGGATGACGCTTCAGAATTTAGCCCTAAAACTTCCATTAGGGCCTTCTCATACATTGGCGTGACTGCAGCGAGCAATCAACCGTTCGGCTCGTCGAATCCAGCCAGTCTCAACTGCAAGATTTCCATGTGAAGAAGAGATATCCCCATACTTTTAGGCGGTAGAGACAGCGGTTTTTGAGGTCGCATTCCTTGCTGGATACATCACAGTAGTCTGTAAGGCATGATAGATTTGCACATGAACTCAAGTATGATATATTTCCACACTGTGTGTGTGTATGTATATGTTTTAGTCCTATGACAAAGTCCTATTTATTTGTGAGAGGGAGTGTGAGGATACTTTGAATATAGAATTATCGCATAAAATTCTAAAACAGTTAAACGTGATGTCCTATTACATTTTAACCTCCCACTATCTTTGTTGAAACAAATTAAGCACGATTACTGATATCAATCGTCGTTTTAAAAGTTGGGTGACAAATGATTTCTGATTGAGATCACTTGATTTAATCTGAAATTCAAAATTTACGAAGTTGAACTATAATTCCAACTGGGTGATATTATGCAATTAAGATGTTATGCGATTCAGTATGTTTGTGCACAGAGAAATTTAGCACAAAGAAGCTAATGCAAAGCAATAAAGTCATGTCCATCCCAAGCGAATAATTCGTATCAAACGATCCATTTTTCGATGGGCAACCGATTATACCGAATTTGAAAAAATCTTAAAGGCCAAAAGGCAAATAAATTATACTCTTATGGTCGATTCGAATGTGTTTTTACTGAACAAAAGTAACCATGTACAGTAGGTACAACCCAGATTTCTTCTCCTACCTTTAGCAACTGGGACACTTGAATACGGATACCGATCTCACCATAAACCATGTTTCAATCATTTGCATAACCTATATGAATGAAATGACTCTGGTTGATGTACTAGCAGGCAAATCTTTGCTCATTCGTGCGATTTTTCTGTCTTAAGCTCCACTCGACCTTAATGGAAACCATCCAAATTGTAGGGTTCTTATTCTCCATCTGTCGGCGGATGTAGAACCCGAGATGGTTTAGTGAATTGGTCTTAAGCGAGTGCTAGGTCTCCGGTTCGATTTCTGATGTGATGTCTCTTCGAGATCATTCCACTGGGACTGAATGACTTGCGCTCGAGTCTCCAGGAGAACATTGAAAGAGGACTTGATCCGGCGCACGAGAATTAACATGAAATACCACCTGCCAAAAGAGAGAAACTGTCTGCAAAACCATACAACATATAGGGGGGACCTTACCATCTCGAAAGCACATGTGTTGCTCTTCGTCCAGAACAAACCTCGGATCAAATCCTTTTTCCCAGTTGAACGCGTAATAACGCATCTTACGGAGCGCAGTAAGATTATAAAAATTAATTGCCATAAGAAGCTACTCTTTCCAACACTCGATGAGACATTTCTTTCTCAGGCTCTAGTTTGAGAAGAATGTTTGCAATGGTTGTCTAAAGTTTTTCCCTGGAAAAATGCTCCTTTTGGGATTGCCTAGAAGCTTTTACAAGGAAGAAAACGAAACCCTAATTCAGTTTTGGCAGTTGACGAAATTTATACCAGAAATACTCCACAAAGCATGAGCCAAGACGTAAGACTTATTTATCATACTTCTTACAAGTCCCCTCCCCTGTAATTTGGAAGAAAATACAAAGTCCAGCGAACTTCAGGAAGAGAGAGAGCGAGATAGAGAGAGAGTCTGCTAGCAAATTCACTACATGAAAGATCCAGTAGTTAATTACTCCAGTTAATAACCCTCTGAACTGGATGGGAATCTAAAGACGAAAACCATCATGCTGGAGCTGAAGAAAAGCTAACCTCGTCCCCGTTCATCAATTACCCAGCAGCTTCTTGAACTTTTCGTCAAGGAAACAGATCAGCGTCTTGAACCGTGGGATACAGTCATGTATTGCTGATGCAGCATCATCAAGATTCTCATCAGCGACAAAATTGCGCGGACCGCCAAGAACAAACGATCTGCAGATGCCACCCCATGGCAATCGGATCGATGTGAATCTTGGTGATGCTGCATCTGCAAGAGATGACTTTGCTTTGGCGCCTCCTTGTCGCCGGTCAAATTCCCGGCTTCGAGGACGGGAGAAGGGTAGTCTTTGTTTCCAGATTTGCCAATTTTACATGTATGATTTACGGCACAAACTCCCTTCTTTTCCCTTCCAAAGATATGACATCTAATATATGGGCCAGAAGAAAGCGAAGCGACTTGAGCAAGAGAGAAGTTGGAAATTAGTAGGATCTAGGATGAGCAAAAGCGGAGAGAACAGATGAAGATAAAGATCTTTTCCTCTGGATCATCAAGGTTGGTGTCCTTCTCCCCTTCGAATGGAGAAAAGTGGAAAATGAAGAAGGAAGGACGACGAGGAATCTGAGAGAGAGAGCGAGAGATGTGAAGAGGTAAAGTAAAGAAGAGTATAGAAGGAGAATTTTTATATAGGCAATAGGTCATTGACTGTTTTCTTTTTCTTTTTTTAATCTAGGGCATGTGGGAATGAAACTCTTGCTCGTGGCCCACGAAATTCACCTCGCTTGCAATTTTGCTTTTTTGTTTGCTTCCGGTAATTGGGGTCACAATTCGTGTTCGTAGAACAAGTGAGATAGGCGCAGATATTCTAACACTCCCCTGAGGCTTAGATTGGATGTTGACCTGAAACCTGAAGCGTGAAAATATATAACATGAGAGGTAAATAGAAGCATGGGAATGCCATGTGAAATTTCTCGTGGGATCATTATCAACTACTCTAAAAATTTAAGTTATTTTGTGAAATAAATGGAGAGCTTGCGCCGTGTAGGTTGGACTTTGATTTAAGCCTAAGAAATACTATGATACCAAGTGAAGTTTTGTGAGATCCATTCCTACCTGTTTTAAAAGCTTAAAGTGTTAGATAAATGTGTAGTTTAACATTTAAGTATTCTAACGGGACCAAAGCACGACAGACGGCGGTGAATACTAATAGTACGAGAGTGGGTTCATTCTAGAACATGACAAAATGGGCTTTGCCATGTGGTGATAACAACGGACGATGCTGGGTCAGAACTCCTGTGAAGTTTGGGACAGTAGATGAACGACAAAAGAATTATGTAGAACATTGCGATTTAAGAGGAATTAAAGAGCATGGCACCCAATTCGCTCAGGGTCATCCTGAGATCAAGGTCACTAATCGATCCGTGAAGTTCGCGGGGCGTTTGATAGATCTCTAGGCGCAAAAACACGTCATCTAAGCTAGAAATTTTAACAAAATGAAAAGTTAAAGTCTTAAAAAGGGCCACATCATTGATATGGAAACTCTAAATATTGCTTCCGTAGAGATGAAAAGGAGATTAGTGATCCTAATCGTATTTAATTAGGCCACGATTCCACCATGTATACTTAAATAATTATTACCCAATAAATCAAAGTCTTAATCACTCGCAGATAAGATGGCATCTTTAAAGATAAGAAGATAAGCCTCCCCCTGTCCATGGAGTGACCTGAGCGGTCATTAATTTCCTCCGCCGCCTCAAACCGCCATTCCAAATTTCCAATCCATGTTTAGCCTTCTCATTTAGCGGTTGTCAACTCAACACAACAACGATGGTAAAAGTATAGACGCCTAATTCTCCAAGTGTAGAGATAATATTGGTAGAAAAAAGTTACCGTCGCCTGATCTCCCTGATAACTTATTTGTAGTTTGCCAACACTTTTATAAAATTAACAAGTCTTTTCAACTAGGGTTAACATCACGAAAAACTCCAAATTGATACATATGTGGCAAATTTACTTCAAACTAAATTTTTGACTACCAAAATTCCCAAATTAATACATTTGTGACAGATTCACTCTCCGTTAGTTTCCGTTAAATTTTACCGTCTAATTACTGAGTTAGATAACATGTGGCAGTTGACGGTGTACCAGTTTGGGTTGTTACCCTCCATTTGTCACGTGTGTACTAACTTGTGATTTTTTGTTGTATTAACCCAATTTAACGAACACTAATGGAGGGTTATAGATGTATCAGTTTGGGATTTTTTGTGGTAAAAATTTAGTTTGAGGGAAATTTATCACAAGTATACCAATTTGGGGTTTTCGTGATATTAACCCTTTCAATAATATGCTAATTACCAACTTTTCTTATCTTGTACCGATTTTCATTTGTTTTTCTTACTAATACTTTAAATTTATTAGCTCTTAAATGAAAGCATCAATCTTAATTTTAGTAACTTACCAATAATTTTCCAAGTACTTGTCCACTAGTTTTAGATTATCAACTCTCACTTGAGTTGCTCACTAACTTCTAGTTTTTTGCTTTACTTTGTCAATTTTTTTTATTATCGTTTATCGACTTTATTTGTTTTTCTTAAGCATTAAATTTATCATCTCATATATACAATAGCCATTTTTGTTTGTGTTACTTATCAAGTTTTTACCATTAAGTTGCCAACTAATTTTAGTTTACCAAATCTCATTTGAGTTATTTACCAAAATTTAACTATTGTATTTTATTCCCTCAAATTGTCAAGTTATCAACCTTAATTGGAGCGATTACCAATTAATTGTGCATTATCAACTATTGTTTGAGCGGTACCGATGTTTATTGACCTTTTTAAGCAACCAACTTCTCTTATTTGCGACAAGAAACTTATCTTTATCTTCTATCAACTTGCATTTACCTTTTTTCCCAATGCTTAAGTTTACCAATTATTATACAGAATTACTAACGTTTGATTGAATGACTTATCAACTTTTCTCCAATCAAGTTACGAATTAGCGAGGTCTGGATAACCAACTCTCAATTAAGTTATTTTCCCATGTACCAAAATGTAATATAACATTATATATATATATATATATATATATATATATATATATATATATATATATATATATATGCACGCACGCACGCACGCACGCACTTGCGGATTTACCTTTCAATTGAGTCACCGTTTTCATTTACCGTACTTGCCAACTTTTTATAAAATGGTCATTTTTATATATGCAGATTCCTAGTTCTTGCCCTGCTGTTTCTCGATCTTACGAAGCCAATAACAAATTATAAACAGCTAATACGCGGTGGTCCAATAATTACTCGAGTAGTTAATGTCCAGCATGTGTGGCTGTAAGTCGGTACCTTTTCACTTGTTCGGCTTGTCCTTTGTTTATAGTTTATAAAAATATTTTCTTATCTTGTCAGATCTAGTGACTAGCACCATATATTAGTTAATCGGATCTTGTATTATCACCTATATGGGCATTAATTAGGGCTTTTAGCATTGTTAGGATTCGGTGCACAATCAAGTCGAAGTAAAACGTAAAGCGAGAAAGAGAAATCGAGACACGAGCGGAACCCACGTGCTTTCCTATCACAGGGGAGTATGAACCACACCCCAACAAACACCAACTTCAAGCGAATCTGCGTTGCGTCAAGAATCTTATGATAACATTAAAGAGACTGTAAGCTTGGAAGCGACGAGAAATTATTTAATGAACTCAGTATACATAAGAACCGCACTGTCAAATCCGGTGGGCAGGCGTAAAACCCATTTAACACCCACCATTTTTAATGGTTCATACACAACATTTATCTTCCAATTTCACAGAAGCGACCAACTTCAAAAGCACTAAACAAACACCGAAGCGGCCGATTCGTCATGAGAAGGACCAGAGAGAGGTGCTATTAAGAAAATAAACAGGTTCGTCCGATGATCTGCTCTACTTTGGAGTATCCGGTTCCAATACCCTCCTAAACCATCGAGCGCGAAGAATTTCATATATTAGACTATTCACCGGATTTTGACTCGCGTTTCGCTTGCCGGACAAAATTAGTGGTGGTATTTAATGGGCAGAGATTTATTTGTCTAGAGGGGCTATATCGTCACAAAAAATATACGTATGCTTGAGGCACCCGTTGGATCCTTCCGAGGTTTGAATTTGGCTTTAGGGTGCGTTTGATTTAGCTTTCCCAAAGCCCCTTTGGGAAAATTTTGGTGTGGCCTTTGAGGAGATGCGGCCTTTGAAATGTCTCTCCATATCTCCCTAAGCTTGCACCCAAATGCTTTCAAAAATCATGTAAATAAATCTGTAGATCTCACTTTAGCCACAATAAAGAAGACGATTACTGAGATTTGTATTAGAGTTACACAAGATAGTTTATAAAATTGATGTATAAAGTAATGATAAAAGATGCGTGGAACGTTAAACAAGTGAGATAAATATGTCCAACCATCTAAGCAAAAAATTTTGGTATCTTTTTAATAAACTGATCTTTTTACCATACGCAATTTTTACCAATTCATTTTGAATTATAACCATGAATTAACGTGAGTAAAGTTTGTTCTGATTATCTTATATGAGAAGATACAGTGAATTTTGGATTTTGAAAAGTGATTTAATTGCTTTTGCATTACTTAGAAATATTTAAGTATTTTATAGACTCAAAAGAAATAAGAAAATTAGGAAAAAAATTGCCAAAGTTGACAGGAAAACCGCCAAAGACACTGACGTTAATGGCCACACGTCAGATTCAATCCTTATTACCATCAATCCTGAGAATCTCTTATGTACTTGATCGTTTGGTAGTTTACCCTCAATCAGCAACGAAATACAAACACTTACAATATAGTTTCTTCTAAAGGAAGAATTTCCACTTTTAAGATTATTTAGTTCTTATTGAGTTAAATACTTGATCTTGTGCCTCCGAGGAAGCAACCCGCCCCTCCCAGTGCTCCTGGGCAGCAGTGGCAAATCTGCAGCCAAAGGGTATGACCTAACTTATATCCCTCCCACCATTGTTGGTAATAGAACTGTTGTCAATATCTCGGATGAAATCCTTCAGGCGATCAATCCGAAATGGAAAGAATGCCTGGTTGGTTATTTCGTTGGGAAGAAACTCCCATTCAAACTTACTGAGTCGGCTGCCAAACACATTTGGAGACCACACCTGTCTGAAGTCATGGCTAATGATGATGGTTTCTACTTCTTTCATATTCCGGACGATGATTTCCGTCGAAAGACCCTTGACAATGGGCCTTTAACTGTTGCAAGAGTACCCCTTATCCTCCAATAATGGCACCCTCTTATCGACCTCAAGAGAGGCAAACATGAGTCCCTTCCTGTTTGGATTCGACTTAGGAACATTCCCTATTCTTTGTGGTCTACTCCTGGCATTAGTGGAGTGGTTAGCGCTATTGGTAAGCCCCTCTACGTGGACCTCCAAACTGAAAACATGAAGATGATCTCTTATGCCCGTGTATGTATTGAGATCAACGCTAAGCAACCCCTCTGTGATTCTATGGAGGTACTATTGAACGGTGCAGCTCGTCCGATCAAGGTTGAGTATGAATGGAAGCCAACTTCATACGCTAGGTGTGGCACGTTTGGCCACAGGTGCCCCCCGCCCCGGCAGATCACACTATTGTCTCGACGGATGTTACACCTGCAGCCGAAGCTATGCCTCCTCAACCTACTGATGTATGGGAAAGTGTTGGCAAAAGACAGAGATGTTCACCACCTAAGGTTGCTACCTCTAACACTACTGATATTGCTGGGTCTTCGGCAATAACCCCTATACCAGATCTTGTATCTCATAGTGTTTTGGCGTCTGAGCCTATGCTGGCACCTCGGGCTGCATCTATGGCTTCCTCTGTTTCAGAGGAGTTGGTTGAAGATGATGCTAGCAATATAGGCAGCGAAGAGGATGAGGATCCCTCCCCCCCCCCCCCGGGCCCCTCCAAACACCCGCAAGAAAGCTTCTGACTCTCAAGGGGCCAAGACTACTCTCGGCAAGCAATTGCCAACATTTCCCCCTCCCTCGGTGGATATACAGCAGGAGCATAGCTCGGACAACAGTCACAATTCTGCTAAGACGGCCAAACCGACTTTAAGGAAAAAGAAGCGGGGTGGCCACAGGAAACGATAACCCTTTCCCTCATTGTATATATGTATATAGGAGTGTGGAATATTAGGGGTCTTGTTAACCCTTTGAAACAAGTTGAGATTAGGAATTTGGTTAGATCCAATGATCTTTGCTGCATTGGTATTCTTGAGACTAAGGTACCCCAGTCCTTATTTGCAAATATCTCATCTAATATGCTACCTGGATGAATGTGGATTGCTAATTATGAATACTCCTATCGAGAGAGGATATGGTTTGGGTGGAACCCCCTGCTTGCGAACTTTGTTGTTTCTTCCTCTTCCTCTCAGGTTATTCATGGACATCTACAACTCTTGGCCATTAATAGGGCCTGTTGTTTATCTGTGGCTTATGCGAAACACACCTTTGTGTCTAGACGAATTCTGTGGGCTAATCTTAATTAGACCAGTATGGCCTTAGCTGTGTCTCCTGGCTTATTTCAGAGGACTTTAATGCTATTAGGGACCCTTCGGATAGACTCGGCGATTCTACTAGTTGGCTCCCTTCTTTTGATGAGTTTGGTCAATGCCTTGCTCAAGCTGGCTTGGAGGATCTCAAGTATGTAGGCCACAGGTTCACGTGGGCTACCTCTTCAGGTGCTATTCGTAAACAAAGGAAGATTGACAGGGTCCTTATTAATGCTTAGTGGAGTAATGACTTCCCCTTCTCCGAGGCTTCATATGATCATTAAGATTATGGTTCCCTCAATTCCAAAAGGCCTTTCAAGTTCTTTAATTTTTGGATGTCTCACCCGTTCTTTTTTACCATCGTCTCTTAGGTGTGAGATACCCAAATGTCTAGGACTCCTATGTTCATTCTCTATCGAAAGCTCAAGGTACTCAAAGGCCGGCTAAAGCAGCTCAACAAGGACTCTTTTTCTGACATATCGGCCAGCACCTCCGAAGCCAGGAATTCCTTAACTTCCATTCAGGACTCTTTTGTTCTGGATCCTCTTAACCAGCTATTGGCTGATTACGAGAGGGACCAGCTATGTATTTTCTCTAATCTCTGTCTCCAAGAGGAAGCATTCTATAAGTAGAAATCCTGAGTTCAATGGCTAAAGGAAGGGGACCTTAACACCAAGTATTTCCACCATTTTGTTAACAAGAGACATCTTCGTAATAGAATCCTCTCTGTTGAGAACCGCTCTGGAAATCTCTTGATCTATCCGAATTCAGTCCAACAGCATATAGTTTCTTATTTTGAAGGCCTACTTGCACCCACTATACTCCCTGCTTGGCCATCTATCCAAGAGCTGCATTCAGTTATTGAGCATTCCCTTGATGACAATCAAGTTCGGTTACTCTCACGACCTATTTCTGATGTTGAAATTCGTAACACCATGTTTTCTTTAGCCCTTGGCAAGGCCTTGGGGCCTGATGGATTCAATGTTGAATTCTTTAAAGCCACTTGGGATATTGTTGGCACAATAGTGTTATTGGCTGTTAAGGATTTCTTTGAGTATAATAGCTTTCTTCGGGAGACTAATGCTACCATTATCTCTCTAGTGCCCAAAGTCCCTAACGCTGCCGCCATGAATGATTTTAGACCTATTGCATGATGCAATACCATATACAAGTGCATTACGAAGATTATAGCTAATAGATTGGCTTGTGTTCTTCCTGCTCTTATTAGCCCTCCTTAGAATGCATTTGTGAAAGGCCGCCGTATTAGTGGCAATATTTTCCTTGCTTAGGAACTTTTTTGTGGGTTTCATCATGAGCCTTTTTTGCCTAAGTGTGCCATCAAAGTTGATTTCCAAAAGACTTATGATACTGTGAATTGGGAGTTCTTGGAGCTGGTTCTACAAGCTTTCAGGTTTCCCGTGTTGCTGACTAAGCTCATTATGACTTGTATTCGCACTCCCAAGTTTTCCATTTCCATTAATGGGGAACTTCATGGTTTCTTTTCTAGTGAGAGAGGCATCCGACAAGGGGATCCTATGTCATCATATTTCTTTACCTTTGTTATGGAGATATTCATAGGCATCCTGAATGTGTAGACTCGGCAACCGGGCTTCAAATTTTACTGGAGGTGCAAAGCTACTCAACTCTCTCATTTATTTTTTGCAGAAGATGTTCTTCTTTTTGCTTAGGCAAATCAGGCGTCCATATCCCTATTGAAGAATGGACTCGATAGATTTTCCAACTGGTCTAGACTTAGGCCTAATGTGACCAAGAGTGAGATTTTCTTTTTGGGGGGCACAGAGGAACTTAGGGGCCAGCTCCTTTTTGCTCTCGGGTTCCAAGAAGGCACCTTGCCGGTCCGGTATTTGGGTGTTCCCATTATTGCATCAAGACTTAGCAAGGTGGAGTGTATTTCTTTGGTGAACTCAATCACCACTAGAGCCCAATCTTGGTACCAACGGTTTCTCTCTTTTTCTGTGTTATCCCGCATTGAGCAGATCCTCAGACAATTTCTCTTGAAATGCCCGAATCTTGGCGTAGGTGATGCTAAAGTTTCTTGGGACGATGTTTGCCTCCCTAAGGAGGAATTGGGCCTTGGCATTCACAGACTTATTGATTGCAACCGGGCAACTATGCTCAAGCATATTTGGATCATCTTTACTGATAAGGAATCCTTATGGTGTAAGTGGATCCACACGACCTTCTTGAAGAACAAGAATTTCTGGATCGCCACTAAACCAACTTTTTGTTCGTGGGCTTGGAAAAAAATTCTTGATCTTCGCTCAGATTTTCAGAATCTTTCTCGATAGTGGGTTGGCAATGGTTACACCGTCTCTTTTTGGTTCGACTCTTAGCATCAAAGATGGCCTCTCAACAAGCTTTTCTCTGACATGAATATTTATCGCTCTGGTATCTCTCGGAAGGCTACCGTGTCTGAGTTTCTCTCCACAACCTTCCATCCCTCTCAAGTAACGACCACCCTTGCATCTTGGCCTGAGCCTCTTCCGTCTCTTGCCCCCGAGAATAGTGATCGTTTTATATGGCTTGGTCATCCTTTAGGAGTATTTTCAATTGCTGCTACCTAGGACCTCATCCGATGCAGAGGGCAGACGGTGCCTTGGCACTCTTTTATTTGGGACTGCTTTATCGCTCCTCGGCACTCTTTTCACCTTTGGCTTATCACACTGAATAGGCTGCCAACTCAAGTTTTGCTGCTCAATTACCATAGAATCCTGGATGGTGTATGTGCAATCTGTGGTAGCCGCCCAGACTCTATAGACCACCTCTTTTTTGGATGCCGCATCACTAGTGCCCTTGCTTTATTCTGGGCTTCCAAGTGCAATCAGAATCGTTGTTGGAGTGCCAACCTCCACTAGGCTATGCAGCACATCCGAGGCAAACATTTTCATCAGATTATTGCTCGGTTCTCCTTCGGCGCTATGTGCCACATAATCTGGACGGAAAGGAATCATATCCTCTTCCGTAACCAGACTCATTTCATGCCGGCGCTTAAATAGCATCTTGAGAAAGTGGTCCGTGACAAGGCCTTGACGTTTAAAAGTGTGGATGACACCCCAAGAAACCGAAGGATGCAAGGAAGTTGGGGCATTTCTCCGTCAGTTTTTGATTGACCTTCGGTCGTTGTTCAAAGTAGTCTGTTTTCTGCTTTTTGGCCATCTGTTTGGCCACCCTTTGCCCCCTGTGTATTCTCCCCTTGGGTTACTACCCCCCCCCCCACCCCCAACCCCAATTTTCTTTTGTATTCTCACCCTTGACACCCCTGCACCCGTGGTGACATTCCTTGGTGTCATCCCGAGTGCAAGGCTTCTCCTTGTGTCATCGGGTTTCGTTTCGTAATCCGCGCTTTGGTTAAGTTTTTATACATCTTACTTTACCAAAAAAAAAAAAAATACTTGATCTTGTGAGGTTTAAAACTTTCAATTTATCTAACTTACTTATAATTGTGAACATCTTGATTCCAAAATAACTTCACAAAGTTTGGATCACGAGTTGAGAGTCATAATTCATTCTAAAGGAAAAACATCCAAATCAAAGAAAGTTTAGCTACAATAGCGGTCCCGATCTTGTGAGGTTTAGAGTTCTTAAATAATATAATTTATTTATAGTTGATCTGAGATTGACCTTGTATTGTATTGGTGAGAAATTTCTTCTTTACGTGTTATATATCTCGTGGCACAATGGCTACTCGCCGATATTGTCTGCGGGTGCGGGAGTTCGCGTATATGGTCAATCAATTGGTCTGATTGACCTTCTTTTCCATCTTAAGGGCTAGACCGGATGTCTAGAAACCTCGTTAGCTCCTCCTTCTAGTGATGTTGCTTTAACTCGCTCTCTAGGATCTATTTTTACCAACCTGGAAGAGTTGGTGCAGCATAGCCAAAATACAAAACATGCACAACCAAAGACCGTAATTATAAAATAGTCAGGAGCAGTGCCAAAGTATGTATAATTATATTCCCTCTTTTGAAACAAAAGAATGGAAATTGAGGCTCCGTTCGTTTCATGGAAAATAACTTTCAGGAAAATGTTTTCTAAATATTTCGGCATTCGGTTCACAAAAAATAAACGAGTCGAGGAAAATATTTTCCTCTCTTGGAAAAAACACATTCCCCATCTTTCCTCCCTCCACTCATTCACACTCCTTCTCTTTTTAATAATTTTTTAATTTTTTATTTTTTTAATAATTTTTTTCTTTTTTTCTTCCTCTGCCTGTCGCCGGTCACCAGCGACTGGCTGAAGAAGAAGGGAAAAGAGAAAAAAAAAATAAAAAAAAATAATTAAAAATTAGATTTTCTTTTGAAAAATAACAACTAATAAAAGAAAATTATTAAAATGAGTTCACGGAGGAATTTGATTTTCCTTACCGAATGGCAGGAAATATTTTTCAGTTCATTTTCAAGTTTCAGCCGAATACCGGAAAATATTATGATTTTCCTAAAAATGACTTATTTCCAAAAGCACTTCATTTTTCGCGAAACGAACGAAGCCTAAGATACTTCATCATTATATAAGATTAATTGAGTAGATCCCTCACCAAACGATTAGCTTAATGGCCAAAAATCAATAGATAGCCGGCTGATTCAATGGCAAAACACAAGGGGCATTCAAATAAGGGTTAATACTACCAAAAACCTCAAACTGGTACACATGTGACAAATTTACCCCAAACTATTTTTTTGACCACCAAAAACCCCAAACTGATATATCTGTGACAAATTTACCCCAAACTGGTACAGTTGTGACAAATTTACCCTCCGTTAAATTTTATCGTTAAATTGCTGAGTTAGATGACACGTGACAATTGTCGGGTGTATACGTTACCCTCTGTTTGTTACAAGTGTATCAATTTGTGATTTTTCGTGGTATTAACTCAATTTAACGGAAACTAACATAGGGTAAATTTGTCACATGTGTACCAGTTTAGGATTTTTGTGGTAAAAATAAATTAGTTTGGGGTAAATTTGTCACAATTGTACTAGTTTATGTTTTTTTATGGTCAAAAAAATAGTTTGGGATAAATTCGTCACAAGTGTACCAGTTTGGAGTTTTTTGTGGTAAAAAAAATAGTTTGGGATAGATTTGTCACATGTGTACCAGTTTGGGATTTTTGATGGTATTAACCCTTCAAATAATGATCAGAAATAATTAGTCTTGTGGGCCTACCACACCATAATATGTGGTGATCTTTTTCAAAACGAGGTAGCCATACCTTATTAATGGCCAACAACCTAGTACCACACTAACGTCCCTTGCCATGATTTTGCACTCACCGAATCAGGAATCTCCTTTTCGTCTGTACTTAGAAACAATTTGATGCAAAAAGGAAAAAAAAAATGGAGAACCAAATGAAATTTGCTTAATTAATAAAGTTTAGGGACACGACAAAATAGGGATACAACCATATGTAAGTGTATCAATCAACTAATTGGAGGACTTCCTTTAGATAGATCATGGGGTTAAGACCAATCAATCAATTCAAGGATTGATGATTTTACTAATCACCAAATTAATCTACCTTCAATCTCCATTAAACTAGTGCTTTCAAATATATTGTCAATCTCGTTGTGATGATCTCACATGGGCTATGTGGCGAATATATTGATAAGCTCATGTGGTCATCGGCTTACTGTCGGCCACCATATGATATCGGGGCACTGATTAGATCCCACGGGATACAAATCGATTCGGTTATGATGACTGATTGCTCGAGTGGAGTGGTAAATGCGTTGTAACCACACCTACTATTAATTTCCTGGGTACCTCATCGATATCCTAATTCACTAACCGCCATGAACTTCAGTTAAGAACTTTATTTTATCTTTCAGCCAATCGAGTTTGCACAATTTTTTTGTTTCAAACTCTGTTCTTAACCCTAATCTAAACATTGTTTAGAGTGGTATTGTCCTCGACAGTGAGGTTTTGCATCAAAACGATGGGCTGTTTTTTAGCCTAATATATGTTAATTAAAGTACTTAAATCTTAATGATGGTGCGCACGTGCATGCCTTGGATTCGGTGCCATAAGACTTTGGCCGGTTATTAACCATTGCCAGTGCACAGTTACCAGTAATATTTACGAAATTAGCAAAAAAATTGAAATTAGCATAATGAACAAGAAATTTTCCATGTGGTTAGTTCTTTATTTGTGTATCGACATGAAATTTAAATTGGGTCGCTGTTTTTTCTACCAAATTTTGTTTCCTGAGATCTGCATTGGTGCAGATAATGTTTCCCACGTTGAGATCATGTTCCTTGCATGTGTTTGTGCGAAGCATCGGATGTTGCCAACCAAAATTCTTGACGTATTACAATAGGAAAAATGATATTATAACTACCATAATTTTTGTACAGCGCTCGTTTTGGTGCCAAAGCTTTTTACTGTATCATTTAAGAGTCAAATCAGAGAAAAAACGATTACTTAAGTGCTTTTGACGACAAATTCCGGCAAAAAGCATTTTGAATAAGATGTTAATCTGACGTGGCTTTTTTATATATTAAAGATATAAGTACGTCATGGACTATGTCATGACCTTTCTATACCTAAACGCCGCCGTATCCTCTTCAAATTAAATATCTCTCTCTTTCTCTCTCTCTCTCTCTCCTTCAGCGATGACCTTTCCTTCCCTCATCTTCAAGCTCTTCGACTTCAGCGATGACCCCAGCCCTACCATGGCTGGATTGACACCATCCTCGATTCCAACGATCCCAAACTTGCCTCCTGGATTTCAACCTCTTTTCCCCCAATGGTGCCCTCATGAGCTCGATTTTTGCCATCAATCGGCTCAGCCTCGTGAAGTTCGTGTTCCTGAACGAGCGGTTGCCGGAGTGGGCCCGCTTCATGCTCGACAACACCAAAGATGGCCGCATGCTTGCTGAATTGTGCTCTTTGTAGTCTAACCAAATTGCCTTCTGAATTAGGGTTTGAAGAAATTGCAAGAATTGCTTGATTTGTCCGAATTAGTGTTTGAAATTTTGAGAAAACTGCTTGATTTTCCCAAATAAGGGTTTATGTTTGGGAGATAAGTGTTTAACGACGTCGTTTAGGGCTATTAATGCTGACTTGGAGCGCCGGGGAGCCACGTCGGTAAAAAAAAATTGATATATATTGCCACGTTGAATTTCCGACGTTCCAAATCGGCGATTGCATCAAAGTGAGCACCGTACGAAAGTTATAGGATTGCTAGTGTCCCTTTTCCTATTACAATGGATGATATTAATGATTACAAGCAATTCAAATGACGGATTATATGTTGAGTAATTGTCTTAAAGACAGTGAAGCCCTCTTTATGTAGGTAAGCTTCAAATTCATTAGTCGCCTAACTTTATGAACCAAATAAGATGCGACTGGAAACAAAGAAATTAGGTCATCTGCTTCTTTCTTCTCGTCAATTAGCTAGGCAAGCGTGATGAAGAAGATAGGAATCGAACCTCTAAAGAGCACAAAACTAAAGCAGGGGTGGGAAAGGTGAGAGAAAATTTTCTTTTTAAAGAACAAAATCAAAGTTTAACACATCGATAGAAAAATTATCCTTGACATTTTGGGATCTCAGGGCTAGGGGGCATTTAAGGATATAAGATGGCCGGAAATTGCTGACATAGACATCGACCATCCTACGTGGCTCGACCAGTGCTGACGTGGGTAATTTTTAATAATATTTTAATAATTTTTCGATCTTTTTATTTTTTATTGTTTATTTTATTTTTATTTTACGTTTCCTTTTTTTCTTTTCTTTGTCTTTTTTATTTTCTTTCCCTCTTTCTCCCTCCAGCCGGTTGCTAGCAATCGGTGACGTGGATGTTGACTGTCCTAAGTGGCATGGCCGAATCTAGCGTGGACAATTTTTGCAATTTTTTTAAAAAAATTTTGCTTATGTTTTATATAATTATTTCATTTTTTATAGCTATTTTTTATTTTTATTTTCATTTCTTTCTTGTTTCCCATTGTTGGTCAGCAAGGGCCGCCGAAGCCTCGGCGCCCTCGCTAGCCATCGTCGAGGCCCCGACGACCCTTGTCGACCAATAGTGCAATAAAAACAGAAAATAACATAACAAAAATTTATAAAAAAACTTAGAATTTTTTTTTTAAATGAAGAAAAAAATTCCACGTCAGCGATGTGTAAGATGGCCGGCGTCCATATCAGTGATTTCCGACCAAAATTGACCGAAAGGACTACATTACCATATCGTGAAAATGTTTATGACTAAATTTATCAAATTGAAAATTTTAGGACCGAATTGACATCCGTACAGTAGATTTAGAACTTTTTTTGTAACCATCCCCAATGAATCAGTTAAGCCCATAAATTTGATCCACGCAGAAGACTCTAACACATAGCAGTTTGCACGCAACGGTACGATACAAGCAAATGACCTCCGGTGCCTTAGCTAGGAATCTCCTGATTCCACCCAACAAACTTCGCCAACTCTTGGATTGATAGAGTATTTGCTTGAATTCAATCGGTTCTCGTGTCGGTTTTTTCATTTCCGCATGGGAAGGAGAAGCCTTCTTCTAATGCCTCGATTCCCATGCATGTGCGCAGAAACCAATACTAGGAATCTCTCCCTCTGGTACGAAATCCTAACCAGATCTTCTGCCCTTTCACATGTTATGATCATCTTTATTATTTGTCTCTATGATGTTTTTCTTTTGGTCAGCTTTTCAGGTATCGTGTTCACACTCCGTTGGATGTATTAGAAGATGACTAGTTGGCTGTTGACCCACTGCATGTCCTGAGACTGAACTAAGCGTTGCATGCCCCGCTTGAGCATCGTGCCCACACGAGAATAAGTTACTTCCCTGATCTAGCTCCATGCCTGAACTCTGGCATTTTCTTGGTATTACACATGCGACAATGGATGACCTCAATTAGGAGGCCCCTAATGGTCTTTTGATGGCATTAACCACTTCAATGAGGTCGGCCTCGGCATTTGCCTCCATGAACAACCATGAATGACCTTAGTTTCGGTCTCTAGCGTTGATTGTGGCCGTTCTTGTTTCTCGAGAGAGAGAGAGAGAGAGAGAGAGAGAGAGGGTGGGGGGGGGGGGGGGGAGAGAGTAGGGAGCGATGGTGGGTGGAGATGCCAGGCAATGCCAAGGTGGTCGGGGTTGGAGGCGAGCCGCGACTTTAGTAAGCTAGAGAGACGACGCTAGTTGGTGATTGAAATGGAGTTTAGAAGAAAATGAGATAGTGATGGGTGATTGATGTATTATGAAAGTTCTTTCAAGCCATTGTCTGAAGAAGTGTAAATTGAAGATGTCAGTTTACCCTAAAATGAAAATGATTTTATAGTGCGTTCGTTTAACTGAAAACTTCATGATAAAGGAAAATATTTTTCATGATAATTATTTTCAAGGAAAATGATTAGTTTTCATCTGTTTGGTTGTTTAGGGAAAATGATTTCCTCCTTGTCATAAGGGAAAACCAATTTTTCCCGATTTAACCTTGTTATTTTCAATCAATGAATAACGTTTTATGTAGATCGATTAATTTTCCGTTATCCAATCACCTGAAAGTCGGAAAACAATTCCCCAAAAACAGTTTTCTTTTAAACAAACGGACCCTTAACTCGTTTATTACTGCTCTTTATAACAGTATTTCGCCTGTTTCATCCATATTTCATTAGTCTCCAATTTTCCATTTGTTTAGAGTTCGTTTCTTACATACGGCCTGTTTAAGTGGTTACGATTCCTTTAGGTTATTGCCTCAGTTTCTTTGTTTGCAACCCTATGTCGTGTGCAAATTACTCTAGTTGACCAAATGAAAGGCCATTTCTGTCTCTTGAGGTGAAAGGTCATCTTGGTAAATGAAAATTTAGAAAATCGGCCTTATGTCATGTACGGATCATTAATGGTTGTTTTGAGATTTACGATGCACGCTCTAGCGACCCAATCACCTAGAGGAAGGATGAATAAGTGATATTAAATAACATTGAAAAATAAATGCGGAATTAGATGAATCAAGTTGAATAATGATCAGGACCTATCCAAACAAAGTGTGAATATGATCAGCGTTGAGATAATATTTAGCAGTGCATAAGATTCTATCAAGTAACAAACTTATTCAAACTTCATTTGGTTTTTATTTATTTATTTTGGTAACCAACATGATTTTGGTTTTTATTGTTGGGAAATGCTTTCCTAACAGTACTATCAGCGACGGTACAATCTAACCCGTAGATCCACACACCATCACCACGTGTTTTGCATAAAGTACTCATTGATTGGGAGATCGTGTGATCAGAAATAACTGACGGTACTGTCAGACTGTCAGATTAGCAGCTCCCTTTATTGTTACCTTGAGGTGATATTTTGGGAAAAACCAAATCTGAAAATTTATGCTCAGATCTCGTACGTCTTGTAGGGTAGAGTCTCACCACCTATTTTATCACTCAATGTGGAAGTTCTTGAACCTCTTTACACACTAGTACCACATTGAAATTACCTTTTCTCCCTCAAAAATAAAAAACGTAAGCAATAACAATCCATGACCTTGGCAATATCATTGCATATAAAGGTTAACATAAAAAAAATAACATATACTTTGCTTCTTTTATCCCTTTGTGCTTGTGCCAGGATTTGAACCCGAACGCCCTTAGTCCCGACACTAACTAACCTGGCCGACCACCCGGTGTATCAAGCAAACATATTTATTTCTCGAGGGACGTCAACCCTCTGTTCGAAAACCGGTGCTTTGACGGGCCATTGAAACGCCGAGTGCGGAGTGGTGCGAGGTAGAGCATCTTCATCCATCGCCGAGTTAGATCAATCTTTCTCTTCCGGCGTATAGGCTAAAGAGCAACTTCAATGGGCCAACAATAGTCCAGCTTACACTAAAAGACATTGGAGAGGTGGCCCAGATAAACCCTTATTGGGCTAAGTGAGTTTCCAAGACCTCCTCCTCCATCTAATCCAATATGAGGACGGTGCATGTGAACACCATATAGCGTCTAATGCATGTGGAGATACGCATGTCAATTAAGCAATCATCAGCTACGTGGTTAGATACCTCTATGGCCGCATTTGGTTACCTAGATTTCGGCAAAAGGACACATAGAGTGCCAATATTTGTGTACGGCGCTCACTTTAGTGTCAATATTTTTTTTTTATCACTTAAGTACCAATTTTTTTGAAAAACGATTATTTCAATGCCAACTCGAGTGAGTTTGGCCTGAAATCTGACATGGCATCTACGTGGCTCGCCGGAGCATCCAAGTCAGCAATAACAAAAAAGCCAAAAGTTAAAAAATTAAAAAACTAAAACATAAGCTAAAAAAACAACAACAAAAATTGAAAAAAAAAAAAAGCAAAATACTTTGTTGCAGCGGTGAGGGCTTGGAAGCCCTTGCTGCTGCCGCCCACCATCACCGGCCATTGCCGGCCTGGCCCATGTATTAGATGTCATGTCTTTGGAAGGGAAAAGAAGGAGTTTGTGCCGTAAATCATACATGTAAGAAAGGCAAATCTGGAAACAAAGACTACCCTTCTCCCGTCCTCGAAGCAGGGAATTCGACCGGCGACAAGGAGGCGCGAAAGCAAAGTCATCTTTTGCAGATGCAGCATCACCAAGATTCACATCGATCCGATTGCCACGAGGTGGCATCTGCAGATCGTTTGTTCTTGGCGGTCGGCGCAATTTTGTTGCTGATGAGAGTCTTGATGATGCTGCATCAGCAGTACATGACAGTATCCCACGGTTCAAGAAGCTGATCTGTTTCCTTGACGAAAAGTTCAAGAAGCTGCTGGGTAATTGATGAACGTGGACGAGGTTAGCTTTTCTTCAGCTCCAGTATAATGGTTTTCGTCTTTAGATTCCCATCCAATTCAGAGGGTTATTAACTGGAGTAATTAACTACTGGATCTTTCATGTAGTGAATTTGCTAGCAGACTCTCTCTCTATCTCGCTCTCTCTCTTCCTGAAGTTCGCTGGACTTTGTATTTTCTTCCAAATTACAGGGGAGGGGACTTATAAGAAGTATGATAAATAAGTCTTACGTCTTGGCTCATGCTTTGTGGAGTATTTCTGGTATAAATTTCGTCAACTGCTAAAACTGAATTAGGGTTTCGTTTTCTTCCTTGTAAAAGCTTCTAGGCAATCCCAAAAGGAGCATTTTTCCAGGGAAAAACTTTAGACAACCAATGCAAACATTCTTCTCAAACTAGAGCCTGAGAAAGAAATGTCTCATCGAGTGTTGGAAAGAGTAGCTTCTTATGGCAATTAATTTTTATTATCTTACTGCGCTCCGTAAGATGCGTTATTACGCGTTCAACTGGGAAAAAGGATTTGATCCGAGGTTTGTTCTGGACGAAGAGCAACACACGTGCTTTCGAGATGGTAAGGTCCCCCCTATATGTTGTATGGTTTTACAGACAGTTTCTCTCTTTTGGCACGTGGTATTTCATGTTAATTCTCGTGCGCCGGATCAAGTCCGCTTTCAATGTTCTCCCGGAGACTCGAACGCAAGTCATTCAGTCCCAGTGGAATGATCTCGAAGAGACATCACATCAGAAATCGAACCGGAGACCTCGTACTCGCTTAAGACCAATTCGCTAAACCATCTGGGCGAGGGCGAGGGCAATGCCTGGCCCCTGCCGGCCATTGCTGGTGATGGTGGGTGGTGGCGGCGAGGGCTGCAACCTAGTAATTTTCCTTCTTTTTTTGAATTTTTTTTATTTTTTTTAGTTATTTAGCTTATTTTTTAAAATTTAATTTAATATTACAAAAATAATTCCACGTGGCGTCCATGAGAACTGAATTTTTTTAAAAAAAATTGCCACGTGGATGCCAAGTGGACTAACTTTTTTTTTTAAAATCCACATAATATTAAAAAATTTAATAAAAAGGTCACGTGTACTGTTTGGCCGGAATTGGCACTTAAGTGATCGTTTTTTCTCTTATTTGGCACTTAAGTGATCCAAAAAATATATATTGGCACCAAAGTGAGCGCCGTACACAAATATTAGCATTCCAAGTGTCCTTTGCCTCTAGATTCCCAATCTGGATAGGACTAAATAAGAGAGGATATGAAACACATGGATTTTGCTATATTATATCAACTGTTTGGTGAACCGTAGTAATAAAATTAGATATTTTTGCATCCTGTCTTATCCATTATTCGTATGAACAACATGATGAACATAAAAATGCACAAATAGAGATGGTAAGAATCTATCATGATCTACTGCTAAAGAAACCACGAATGCACAAACAGAGACAACCTCTATCAATAAATCCATGATATTGTCTAATTTACATCTTAAATAGCAAATGAGCTCATTGCAAAGCCATGGGTTCGAATATGACAAGAATTGCAAACGGGCTATGGCAACATTGATGAGGTAGATCAAACAATAAATGTCGAATTTAGTAAGAGACAGAAAACAAGATTATTCACCTTCGCAATTCCGAAAAGTATAGTGCATTGACTCTCTCGTCTACGTCATTATTATTTACTTATTTTTTATTCGTTTCCCTCTCCCTTTTTTTCATTTCTTTCTTTATTTCTTTTTATCCTTTTCCATAATTCCTTAGTTAAATAATAAATTATACTAATATACCTAAAATATGTAACAAAATAAATATAAACATGTATAGATTATATACTATAGGATAGAAAGAAATTTAAATGTATAAACAAAAATATGAATAAATAAAGGAAATTGTTGTTATTTTTTATTCTGATTTATTTTATATTAGAATTTTAATATTATTCATATGTTAATATTATTTGGATTTCTTAATTTAAGAAGTTTGTTGTTCGAGTAAAATAGTTTTTATACCATTGATATAATAAATCCTATGGGGTATTTTTTTTATTCGGGCCATATCCTTCTTATATCCAACCTTTTAATGTTTTGTGCAAAAATCAAGTACATGATATAATAAATTTTGTCCTATTCTGAACTTTATCCGGACTCACTATGGCTAGTAAGCTCTATGGAGGCAACAATCCAGAAGAGAAGTATTGAGGCTGCGTTTGGTCGTCTGGATTTCTAGTCAAAATTAGACCGAATAGGGTAGGATATGAAATTCAGAGATTTTGCTAAATTCTATCTACTGTTTGGTGAATCGCAATAATAAAGTCAGGTATTTTGACATCCTATTTTGTCCATTGTTTGGTATGAACGACATATCAGTGTAAATGAACCTAAAAGTTGTACAAACAAAAATGATAAGAAACTCTCATGACACGCTTGCCTACTCCTTTTTATTGCTTTTTTTATTATTATTTTTCCTTCTCTTTTTTTATTTCTTTTTTCCCCTTCCATTATTCTCTATTAAATTTTTATAAAATATAAACTATACTAGTATTCCTAAAATACTAATAACCTAATATGTGTACTTAATATAAATATAAATGTAAATACTGGAATATATTGAATATATAATATAAGATAGAAAGAAATTCGAATATATAACTAAAATTGGAATAAACATTAATGAAATTGGTGTTATTTTTTTATTTTGAATTTCTATATTAGAAATCAAATATTATTTATATTATTGTACTATTTTAATTTTATCAATTTAAGAAACTTAATATTCGAAAATAATAACTTTTACATTATGAATATTAGAAATCATATCCACCTTTATCCCATCTCTCCCATGGGATAGTTTTATTCGAGTTATATCCCTCTTATAACCTATTGTATCCTGTCATGAGCAGGCACTAAACACAGAATAGGATAAATTTTATCATATTCTGAATTTTATCCCGACTACCAAACGCAAATGGCATATATTGGACAAAATAATATAAAATACTTACTTTGGTCGATGGGCATTTACTTTAGATAAGGTAACTTTTTGACCCAATTGAAGGTCTCACCGCAAGTGATTTACTGAAAATTAGGACGCAACATTGTTATATCTTACTTTTTGATAATTTAATTTAATTTGAATACGTATATTTCAAGGAATCAGTACGGTTAAGCATTTTATTTGAAGAAGTATATACCATATATCTTGAGATGGGTTATTTAAATGGCAAGCATTTTTGTCGATATCGCGTTGTGTTAATTTCTAAATCTTCGACCATTTTGTCATTAGAGTTATGACACTGTCTGTTTGTCCATCGCTGTGCTGTTCAATATGAACAAACCAGAAATTTGAAGCCATGATGAACTCAATCAAACGATTGGCGACAAACCCATATTCTATAACTAAGGTTCCGTTTGTTTCGCAGAAAATAAGTGATTTAGAAAACGTTTTCCAAAAAATCATCACTTGTATCGCTTATAATAATAAATTAACGAAAAATATTTTCACAGTCGACGATAATGTTTAGATATGGATTGTTGTCGATGATAAAAAAAATTCCATTAATTAATTATTTTACCGATACAATTGATTAGTTTTTTTAAAAAATATTTTTTAAATTATTCATTTTTTGGCGAAACAAATGGAACCTAAATATAATTACCGGTAACAACAGAAAAGGTTTGAAGCCTTCCTCGGCATGTTATTTTCGATGGATAAAATAACACCTGGATATAGTTGTCCGAGGTGTTCTAATAATCGTCGGAGATGAAAGCGGAACAGTTTGGGACGGTTGACTTAGTCCCAAACCTGTCTTGATGACTTTCAAGTCTCTCTCAAACTCGTCCCTAACCAGTCATGAGTTTGACATAATATCTTAAACATCGCCAAATGGAAGACTGTAAAAGTACAAGATCAAAGAGTTGTTGTGAGAAAAAGATTAGATTATAATCATTTTTCTGTAGGAATTTATAAGGTCACATAGTTTTTTTTCTTAAATAAAGTATGAAAAATCACCTATCGAGTTCGCCATTCATGTTATCCATTAGATATCCAAACTCGTCCCAAATCCTATTTTCAGGCTCCTTTTGTTTCGCTAAAAATAAATGATTTGAAAAATTATTTTCCTAAAAATAATCCCCTGTATCGATCAAAATAATTTATCAAAAAAAAAAAAAGGAGTTTCATTACCAATGTGATGAACCCAAAACCCCAAACAGCTTATCTTGAGTTGCTATTGAGTGATTTAGAAATTACATTGAGACGACTAGGCAACACACTATTATTGAAATAGGTCCCGATTGGGCCAAGAAAGTGAAAATTGGACCAGACGAGGACAACGGGAGCGAGCCAACACGTAGGGGGCCACGTGTCAGCACGTGGCTGGGCAAGGGACACGTGTCACCATCCAGGGACAAGTGTCAGGCGTAGAGGGACACGTGGCACATGCACGCCACCGGCGTGTAACACGTGTCACTGCCTGATTCGTCCGTTCGTCAGCTACTTCCCCCTACAAATAGAACTTGACGTCAGTTCATTTCTTCATTCGATCGTCAGAAACCCTTACGCGCCCATGCCCTGCCCCACAAGCCTAAGTCCTATTGCCGTCCATGCCCTTGGTCCGTCATCGGTCGCCAGAACTCGCCCGTCATCGTCGTCGATCCGCCATCAAGAAACTAAGGTGAGTGGATTTCTAACTTTTATAGTCTGTTTGTATTGACGTTAGAATTATACGTCGATGATTGATAGTATACTCGTTTTCATGGAAACCTATTTGATTCGTATTCTTGGAGCCTCGCCTGTTATGGATTGACGTTAGAATTACAAGTCAATGGTTGATAGTATACTCATTTTCATGAAAACCTATTTGATTCGTATTCGTGGAATCTCGCTTGTTATGCATGATCATTGAATTTCTGATAATTCCACCGAAGGAAGTGCCAAGGAAGGTAAATTGCATATTGTATGCACATCATGGCATTTCATTCTGTTATTCTATACCCCGTGGAGCCAGAGGGAATTCGGGATGCTTTCGATTTATTCGGGACTTGCCTCTGCGCTTCGTACGAACTGGGATGATGCCCCGTGGAGCCGGATGTGACGTCTTGAAATTTCAAGGTTTATTAAATAAATAATATTAGACCTTTGAAAATTGAGTGACATTTATCGAACGTGGAATTGTTCGATCTGGAAAACTTTGACCAACGACTAAAGCGTAGATAATTGTAGTTCGTTTAGTTTCGTCGCGCTGTAGAATCTATCGCCGAATTCCTTCGCCCCCGAGCTCAACCTTGAACCAAATGTCCAACCAGTCCTGATTTATTGAATTACTATTTTACCCTCAGATATTATTCATATAGGCCGAACGCCATAAATGCAAAGTGAGTATCTCAAATCTACTATTCACCCTTTGACTTTTTCGACAAATTACCAAATTGCCCTCAAGAACATCTTCTTTTTCTTCTTCTTCTTCTTCTTCTTCTTCTTCTTCTTCTCTCTCTCTCTCTCTCTCTCTCTCTCTCTCTCTCTCTCTCTCCTCACCTGAACTCTCTCTCTCTCTCCCTCTCCTTGTGCGCCGGCCGTGCACCACCGCCAACCACCACTGCACGCCGCCACCGTCGTTTCATTGCCGCGCCGCTCCCCCTAGCCACATCCTGCCGTGCCGCTGTCCACGAGTCGCCTTGCGCCGCATCCGCCGAGCCCAAACCCGAGAGCCCGTCATTCCCGTTTTTCTACGCACGCCCAAGGGGAAATCGCTCGTTTGAGCTCGTCCGGAGGGCGAATCGAGCCCTGTTTTCTCCTATGTGACCGTAAGACCTTGGGCTACGTATATCTGAGGACGGATTGGCCATGAAGTTGCTGGATTTTCATGGGTTGAAATGAACAGAGGCTGGTAGTTGGGGAAACGATGCGTTTCGCTTTGATTCAAGCTCCGTCATCGTCGTATTCGAGTCCGGAACGTCGAGACGAGTCCGTAGACCTGTCGCCGGAGTTTTTTTTTGTCGCCACAGCTGACCGCCGCTCACCGTCAATCGCCGCCAATCGTCGCCGCCAATCATCGCCGCCAGTCGCCAAGTGAGTTAACCCCTAATCCCTGATTAGGCCATTAATTGCACTTAGGATTCGTTTAATTAGTTACCATAGTTAATTAGTTAGTTACCGTAGTAAAATTAGATAGTTACCATGGTTAGAATAGTTACTGTGGTTAGGTTAATTATTTACTATGGTTAGTAGATAGTTACCGTGGTAGAATAAATAGTTACTGTGGTTAAATGGAATTACCGTGATTAGGTGAAATAGTTACCATGGGTAATTGCCTGCTTTATGTTAAATTGACGTGACTGATTTTTATCTGTTGGAGAGATAAATAGTCCGGCTATGGATATTTATCGGTTGATGAATAGTGAATGTATGATCACTGATTGATTGACTGTTTGATGACTTGAGTGTGGACTGCGCATTTTGTTGAATGGTCCCACTTGTTTTAAATGCCATTTTAAATGAATTTTTAAACGCCCGTGTGACCAATTGTGGCTTTGAGTACAAAAATGACCGAGGGCCGAGTTGAACATGAAAATAGCAGTGAGCTGAGTTCTGAGCATGATTGAGTTTGCATTGGCTAAATGCGAATATATGAATTGACCTGGTTGCCTATGTTGTTGTGTGGTCGCACGATGGATAAACGTCACCCTAAGGTAACTGGGGACGTAGAAGGTACCCGGGGTAACTCGGATCCGTGGCTTGATAAGTTTGTGCCGGCGGGAGTTCAGAATCTCACGACTTATCGAAAGCCTGGCAGTTCGTACCGGCGGGAGTTCGGAATACTACGATTGTTTCAGAAGCCGGTCGCGGCTAGTGATGGGCCGAAGTCCATATTGGAATCCTAATATGCTTGCCTTAGGGGTCTTGAGGAGCTATTAGTTGCCGTCGCCGTGAACGTTGTGGGACGACGCCCGGTACAACCGGAAGAGTATTAGTAGTGATGCTGTACTATGGCAAGAGTGGGGCGACTCTTGCGTTAATAACTGGAACGCGCATGTTGCATAATGCTTGAGTGCCTGAGTGCCTGAATGACTGACGTGTGTTCTGGTTGTGTATCGTGACCTGTTGTGATTAATTGCCATGTGATATATGTTGAGTGACTAAAGCAGGTAAGTTTGCATGTGATTACCTATTGACCGTTGGGTCTTTTCCTGCGTTGTTATGTGCTACTTGAGTAGGCCGCTTGGGTGAATCAACGTCCTAATCAAAATTAGGCATTGGCTCATTGAGATTTATATCTTATTCGTTGTAGTTAACCGTTTTACAGGTCCCTGAGCCGGGTAATGATGGCCAGCGAGCTGGCGCTGCTGTAAAGGTCTTTTGTGGTAGCTTTTGTGTAGTGGTGGTAGTAGACCCTTAGCCTTGCCTGGTATCTTTTTGTCAAGCATAGGAAATGGCCTTGGAGATGGGTTTGTAGATCTGTAAGTTTCTCTATTGGACTAAATGAAGATAAATAAAATGGGTGTGTATGTTTTATATATCTCCTGCTGTCTATCCCTGTTTGATTACTTGTCTGAGGTTTATATCGCTTCCGCATGTGCTTAATGGAAAGATAAAAAGAAATGGGTCGATGATGCGCTTGAGGGTCGGGGCGTGACACCAGAGGTAATTCGGGATGCTTCCAATTTATTCGGGAATTGCTCATGCGCTTCGTGCGAACTGGAATGCCTCTTGGGGAAAGAGATGCCACAAAAAGATTTATAAGCAAGGATGGCCTCTTTGTGAGCCGGCGTTGCATTGCATATGAAATCAAGAAAATAGAAAGAGATATCATGCACATAACATCTCTCGCATGCATCAAAACTGTGAATTATTGATTCTATATTCTGATTTCAATGCTTGCATGCTATTAGGTTAGACTTACATTCGCGAGACGTAAGCTCACTGTTATTGATTTGTGGTTTTCAGATAAAAACAATGCCAAGGGTTAGCCCGGCTACTCCGACCCTATGTTATGGCGTCCCCTGAGATTACCCTGAGATCAAGTTTAAGAAGCTAGTGAATACGTTAGCTGTTGAGGTAGGCCTAGGTTCCGCCCTAGTCATGTACCGTTTCGTAGCTTTGTATATCGCTGGAGATGACGATGAGCTCCTAGGTCCCCTTCCCATGAGTTCGGAGGTCGGCAGTAGCAGTGTTGGGGGCGGACAGGCTTAGTTGGGAGTAGTACGCTGGGGATAGGGTTTTTGTGTTTGGTTGTAAGTGGAGTGGAGTTTGTAATGACCGACGCAAAATTTTGATGTAAGATATCTGCGTGACGATATGTAGTGGTGGTGGTTTAGGTATCCCGCATCCCCAGAAGTCAAACTGTAACGTTGTACTGAATTGTAAATATATGGAATGAAAGAACAGGTTGAGGTCTGACTGTTGTCCATATCTTGTTGATTGAATGTATGCGGTTAGTTAAACCCATGAATGGCCATACCCTATTAGGCGTGCCTGCCAAATGTGAGGGTATTGTTAGTGTATCATGCACTTGTATTATGTATGGCCGCCTTGATCAATTTACTTAGTCTTCCGCATGCGCCATTTGTATAAAGAAAGATTAAAGAAGAGAGCGTGGTTAGTAAGCCTTAAGGACTATGGCGAAATTGGACATCACAGTAATGTATTTGGTATCGGAGCGAGAATTTTGGAGTGATAAGGTGCGCTAGAGAATGAAGTGCTTGGTAGGCACGTATGCGATTAAGATTACAAGTGCATGTGTTTGTGGTTGTCTCTGATTGGCAGTAGCAAATGCTATTTATCTCGACTAATAGTAACTAAAGCTACTTTGGATGAAACATTGATTTCTGCTAACCATCATGTAGAAAACTAAGAAAAAAATGGTGAGATCAAGTGGATCTCATAGGACAACTGATGAGGCCGCAGGAAATGATCCTCGAGTGGAAGGAATCCTATAGGCACTCGCTACCATAGGAAACTTGATGCAACCGTAAGCTAGGCAACAAGCCGCTACAAATGCTGAGAATGGTGGACACCGTATTCAGGAACTACTAGAACGATTCCTGAGGCAGAAACCAAGTAAGTTCTCCGGATCAAGAAGGCCAGATGAGGCCAAAAGATGGGTCAAAGGTATGGAAAGAATATTTAAAGTATTAAACTGTAGTGAGGCTGAGAAGGTTGCTCTTGCTGAATACCAATTAGAGGGAAATGCTGAGCATTGGTGGGGAGCAATGAGGACAACTGTGTTTCCCACTAGTATAGATGTAACTTGGAATAAGTTTGTGGAAGCATTTAACGGAAAGTACTTCTCAGACTGTGCTCGAAAATAGAAAATGGAAGAGTTTATAAAATTAACTCAATGGAGCATGTCTGTAGATGAGTACGAAGCTAAGTTTACGAAATTGTCTAGGTATGCACCTAGATTAGTAGAAAATGGGGAAGATAAGGCAAGGCGATTTATAGATGGATTGAGAAATGACATCAGAAGACCATTAGTGCCTCTTGATATAAGGGACTATACTACCCTGTATGGACGAACTCAATTAGTTGAGCAAGCTTTAGCAAAAGAAAGGAAGGAAACGGAACCACAGGGTAGGCCAAGTCACTACACTCCCCAGAACAATTTTAGATTTAATAAAAGGACTAACTCAGTTGGGAGACGTCCGCTCGTTCCCAATAAGAGAAGTGCTAATGGAGATCCAATGGAAATAAACCCTGGACAGTCCAGAGAAAAAAGACAATATCCAAATCAAATTTTCCGCAACTGTGGCAAGGCATATGGGAACACGCCATGTCCAAGGTTGTAAAAGTGTTACAAGTGTGGACAGATAGGTCACATGCTACCAAATTGCCCACAAAATTTTCAACTACAGAGAAATAGCCAACCTCAGGCGATGACTAATGTAATATCTTCTCAAGGAAGTAACCAACGACCGCCAGCTCAGGCAAAGGTCTATGAGTCACCCAAGAGGAGGCGAAAAATTCTGAGGCTGTGATAACAGGTGTTGACACCTAAATTTTGATTATTATTTTTTTTATGAATCACCTCATTTGCATAAAAATTAGAACTAATTCTAGCCAAAAATAATTGAATCATTTTCACATTTTATTTCACATACATTGCATCTCATTTGCATCGGATCGACAACAGGGCGAAGATGAACTTAAGTTGACAGACGACCGGATCGGTAGCAGCCTAGAGAGTTCGGCCACACTGATGGCTGTGCCGAAAATTGTCAAGGGGCTTGGACCTAATTTCATTTTAATTCAGCCCATTTGAGCTCATTTTAAGTTATAAGGTTTTTAATTAATTGCTCGTTTAATTAGTTAGAGCCTGATTTGAGGCAGGATTGTGCGATTGAGCCCACAAGAGCTTTAGAAATTTGGCTGGCCCATGGTATACCTCTAATAGCTGAAAATTTTAAGAGTTTTTAAAGGTTTAAGACTCTTAATTTTCAGATTTTTCAATCCTGCGGCCGTCATCCCATCTAGATTTCCTAAACCGATGGTCTAGATTAAATCATGTTTTCTATTAACCTTGATGCTATAATTAATATATATATATATATATATATATATATATATATATATATATATATATATATATATATATATATATATATATATCATTATGATTAAGGTTAAAAGGGGGGACGTGAGAATTACTTGAGAAAAGAAAAACGAGAGAGAGAGGATCACGGCGGAGAGCTTCTGCCCGTCGTCCACTGCAAGCACCACTATGCCAATCCGCCTTGCGCCGCTGTCCTCCGCTGATCTGACTGGTGCTTGCTACTATGACAACCCTGACATCTTGATCTATCACCAGCCGCTGACGGTGCGACGATCCGATACTTGGAGCCACCCGTCCGAGTCCCTGAAGTCGTTGCTCTGTGGTTTGCTTTTCCAGCTCGTTTGTTCACTGCTCGAGGTGCTGTCCATCATTATTTTGGCCGCAAATTGGTTCAAATCTCACCCGACGAATCAAGAATTTTGCGGGAGCGCTGAGGTAAGGTTCTACCATGCTTACGATGCTGTTTTGCACGAATTCAATGCTGATTTGATGCTAGTTTTGGGCGTCAGTTGCCAATGTCCTCAGAGAAAGTCATGAAATTTTGTGTATTGAAGCCCTAATTTGCTCATGATATTTTCGAAATTTTGGGGCATAATTACATGATTTTCAAAATAATTAAAGATGATAGCTAAATCTAAACTAGGAAGATATCTTCCTAATAGGCAATGAAATTTTAAACTTGGATAATCTTTCTTGTTGCCATTCGGGAATGATTCTCCGGTTTAAAATCGGGAAAGATAGCAAGCTTGATCTATTGCCATTTAGATTTGTTTCGTTATCTTTCGCAAAGCCGATTTTAGATTTAGTTATTTCTTTTTTTTTTTAAAAATGATAAAAACTGAGGCTGAATTTGTCTGGATTGCCATATTGAAATAAGTCGACTTGATTGATATTTCATGATTGGTTTGGATTTCTGTCTGATTAGGTTTCTTTAATGGACTTAAAATTTCCTAAAAAAATTAGTAAGATATGCTCCTAGAAAGGCATGTCTAATTAATTCCTTAAGAAGATAGAGTTTCTTAGAAAACTCCATCTCATCAAGCTTGTCTCGAAATGTTAAGTCAAGAGAATCAAACCAAGATCTCATAATTCGGCCCAAAAAAAAAAAAATCTCAGTCCATATTCATAAAAAATCAATAAAAGTCCAGCACTCTCAGCACGCATCTCTTCGGATTTCATATCATACCTGCATTCCATATTTTCAATGATATCATCTGCACATTCATGCATGTTACCTTTCGCATCTTTATTTGCCCTAAAAAATAAAAATAAAAAGCATGTTTGTTTGTGATCTTGCATCAAATTTTCGAGTGTCATTTAGTCAATCCTCCATTTTTTTTCGGAAGAAGTCATATTACATGCCCTTGCATTCATAATTTTCGAGTATCACAGCCATATCTGTTCTGAGGATATAACTGCAGGATGAGTTTTTTATGCCGGGTCATTTCCCCATGTCTCATGTCTTGCACATCTTTGTCATTCTTGCATGTTGTTTAGTACCATGTCTAGGAGCATTCAGATCTGTTAGTATAATTGCATGATTAGAATGTCTGAATTAAGAGTTGCATGCTACTCAGATTAGATGGATCTTCGTATGTTGTATGACCCCCGCACCGCATGTTTAGTTAAAATAATTGCATAGCTCTTTGCATGTCACTTTGAATGTCATGTCACCTTACGTGTTTAGTTGAATTCGGCATATTGGTTAGTCTTGCGTTTTTATTCGTCACATTTGTTCCTAAATAAATGAAAATACAAAAAGAACAACACCTCACTTGAACTTAAAGAAAATCAATCAAGCCTGAGTTGCTGATTTAAGATTGCCATGGAATTAAGGTACCGAAAGGGCGTTGGTTTAAATCAACTAGCGTAATCAAGTCCCCGAGTCCGTAATCTCTGGTTCGTAGAAGTAAGGTGTTTCTCCCGATACCTTACTTAGGTTTTCTAATCCACCTACCAAGAAGTGATTAGTGGCGACTCCAAATATAAATCATTTGAACATGACTTAAGTTACAATTTAGTAGGGCTTGGGAGAGTCCGTACTAGGCTAGTCACGAATCGGCTTGGTAATCCATTAATCTAAAACCACTCTAAATGATTTTTAGGTCGCGACAACAGGTACGATCTCTGTAAATAGTTGCAAAGCCTATGCATTATTTGATACGGGTGCAACGCATTCGTTTGTTTCGTCAAGATTAGTACAAACGAATAACTTAAGTACTAATCTCATGAACGTACCACTTAGTGTTGTTACACCTCTGAAAGACGCTATCTTATCCACAGTAATGTGTGAGAACGTCAAGATAGAAATAGCTGGACAAGAATTGATAGCAGACCTAATAGTACTGGTTATGTATGACTTTGATGTTATCTTAGGGATGGATTTGCTTCATAAGCAAAGAGCTAAGGTGGATTGTTACCGGAAAGTAATACAGTTCAATCCACCAGACTAGTCCAGTTTTGAATTTATTGGCAACCGTGTGAGTTGCACAAAAATACTTTATCAGCTTTAGAAGCGCATCAATTACTTGAGGATGGATGTATGGGTTAATTGGCAGTTATAAAAGACGAATGAAAAGAAAGTGCCAAATTTGAGGAAATACACGTACTAAGAAAATTTCCTGATGTGTTTCCAGAGGAATTACCAAGTTTACCATCCAAACGTGAGATTGAGTTTGTAATTGAATTAGCTCCTGGAACAGAATCAATCTCAAAAGCTCCGTATAGGATGGCATTGACGAAGCTGAAAGAACTAAAAGTACAACTACAGGAGTTATTGGATAGAGGGTTTATCCGACCAAGTGCGTCACCATGGGGTGCGCCAGTACTGTTCGTAAGGAAAAAGGATGGATCCTTATGAATGTGTATAGACTATAGACAACTAAATAAGGTAACCACTAAGAATAAATATTCACTTCCTAGGATCGATGACTTGTTCGATCAATTACAAGGAGCGTCTATGTTCTCAAAGATTGATTTGAGATCAGGGTACCATCAATTGAGAATCAAGAATGAGGATATATCTAAAACGGCATTTCGAACTCGTTATGGACACCACGAGTTCTTAGTCATGCCATTTGGATTGACTAATGCACCCGCAGCATTCATGGACCTAATGAATAAGGTGTTCAAGCCGTTCTTAGATCAATTTGTGATAATATTCATTGATGACATCCTAATTTATTCAAAAGAACCTATAGAGCATGAAGAACATTTAAGAATAGTCTTGCGGACTTTAAGAGAACGTCAATTGTATGCCAAATTCAGTAAGTGTGAATTTTGGCTAAATGAAGTTACATTCTTAGGTCATGTCGTATCTGGCCAAGGAATATTTGTGGATCCAGCCAAGATTAAAGCTGTGATCGAATGGTCAAGACCTACAATAGTAACTGAAATCCGAAGTTTCCTAGGATTGACAGGTTATTACCGGAGATTCGTGGACGGATTCTCCAGCATCGCAGGTCCCTTGACTAAGTTAACTAGAAAGAATACCAAGTTCATATGGGACCAAGAATGTGAAAAGAGTTTTCAAGAACTCAAGGAAAGACTAACATCAGCACTAGTGTTGACTATACCCTCAGGATCTAGAGAATATGAAGTATACAGTGACGCTTTCCTAAAGGGATTGGGTAGTGTCTTAATGCAACATGGAAAGGTTGTTGCGTATGCCTCTAGGCAATTAAAGCCATATGAGTTGAATTATCCAACTCATGACTTAGAACTGGCTGCAATTGTTTTTGCATTGAAAACATGGAGGCATTACCTTTATGGAGAGAAATTTGAGGTATATACAGATCATAAGAGTCTTAGATACTTATTCTCGCAAAAAGAGTTGAATATGAGACAAAGAAGATGGATGGAATTATTGAATGACTATTATTGCGAGATATTATATCATCCTGGAAAAGCAAACAAAGTTGCAGATGCCCTTACTCGGAAGTTTGCACAAGTGGCAACCATGATGATCCGAGAGTGGAATTTACTAAAAGAAACGTCATGCTCAGAATTTAAGTTGGAGGTAGGAAACCACACAAATATTTTAGCCACTTTGAGAATAGAACCAGACATTATTCAAAGGATCAAAATGTTACAACAAAAGGATCTTGAAATTTTAGAGAGTCGGGAAGAAATGCTAAAAGGAAAAAGGCCGGCTTCCTTATAACCAATGATAGAACGGTAAGATTCCAAGGACGGTTGTGCGTACCAGACGATAAGGAATTGAGGGAAACAATTCTGTCTGAAGCACATCGAAGTCAGTATAGTATTCATCCTGGAAATACAAAGATGTACCGTAACATCTGCTAACACTATTGGTGGAATGGGATGAAAAAGGATATTGCTAAACACGTTGAGAAATGTCTGACGTGTCAGCAGATAAAGGCTGAACATCGTAAGCCAGCAGGAATGCTTAAACCATTGGAAATTCCTGAATAGAAATGGGAGCAAATAACGATGGATTTCGTGCAAGGACTCCCAAGAACACCACGAGGTCACGATTCCATTTGGGTAATAGTGGATCAATTGACCAAGAGTGCTCACTTCTTAGTAGTGAAAAAGGACCATAGTTTAGATTACCTTGCAAATCTGTAGGTTAAAGAAATAGAACGGTTACATGGTGTACCGGTTACTATAACGTCAGATCGAGACCCAAGGTTTACATCGAACTTTTGGAAAAGTTTACAAGCTGCCTTAGGAACGATGCTACAATATAGTACCGTCTTTCACCCGCAAACAGACGGGCAATCTGAAAGGGTAATTCAAATATTATAAGACATGCTGCAAGTATGTGTACTTGATTTCAAAGGCAGTTGGGGAGAAAACTTACATTTAGTAGAGTTTGCCTATAACAATAGTTTTCAACAGAGTATAGGCATGGCTCCATTTGAGGCATTCTATGGTAGAGCCTGTAGAACTCTCATATGTTGGAATGAAGTGGGAGAACAAAGTTTAACGGGGCCAGAACTAGTTCAAATTACAACTGATACGGTCAAGATTATACGAGAAAGACTTAGAGTCGCTCAGAGTCGGCAGAAAAGTTATGTCGACAGACGTCAAAGATCGTTAGGGTTTGAGGTAGGTAATCATGTATTCTTGAAGGTATCGCCTACAAAAAGAATCTCAAGATTCAGAAAGAAAGGAAAATTGAGCTCGAGATTCGTAGGACCCTTCGAGATACTTGAGAAAGTTGGTGATCTAGCTTATAGATTGGCGATACCGCCAAAACTATCTCAAATACATGATGTATTTCATGTATCAATATTAAAAAAGTATCATCCAGACCCTATTCATGTATTAGACTTTTAAATAATTGACATTGACGAAAGGGTCAGATACATTGAGAAACCCGTATAGATACTAGATCGGAAGGAACAAGTCCTCCGAAATAAAACTATCCATTTAGTTAAGGTATTATGGAGATACCATGATGTCGAGGAAGCGACATGGGAAAGTGAGGAAACTATGAACAAAAGTATCCCCAATTGTTCGAAGGAGGGGAAGGTGAGGAGGATTGTGATGACCCCAAAACCCCAAACAGCTTATCTTGAGTTGCTATTGAGTGATTTAGAAATTACATTAAGACGACAGGGCAACACACTATGATTGGAATAGGTCCCGATTGGGCCAAGTATGTGAAAATTAGACTAGACGAGGACGATCGGAGCGCATCGACACATAAGGGGCTACGTGTCAGCACGTGGCTAGGCAAGGGACACGTGTCACCGTCCAAGCACACGTGTCAGGCGTAGAGGGCCACGTGGCCAACCATGTGTCCGTACGTGGCACATGCATGCCCCCATCGTGTGATACGTGCATGCCACGTGTCACCGCCTGATTCGTCCGTTTGTCAGCTGCTTCTCCCTATAAATAGAACCTGACATCAGTTCATTTCGTCATTTGATCGTTAGAAACCCTTACGCGCCCACGCCCTGCCCCACACGCCTAAGCCCTTCTACCGTCTACGCCCTTGGTCCATCGTCGGTCACCAGAACTCGCCCGTCATTGTCGTCAATCCGCCGTCAAGAAACTAAGGTGAGTGGATTTCTAACTTTTATAGTCTGTTTGGATTGACGTTAGAATTATACGTCAATGGTCGATAGTATACTCATTTTCATGGAAACCTATTTGATTCGTATTCTTGAAATCTCGCCTATTATGGATTGACGTTAGAATTACACGTTAATGGTTGATAGTATACTCATTTTCATGAAAACCTATTTAATTCGTATTCTTGGAATCTCGCCTGTTATGCATGATCATTGAATTTCTGAGAATTCCATTGAAGGAAGTGCTAAGGAAGGTAAATTGCATATTGTATGCACATCATGGCATTTCATTTTGTTATTTTATACCCCGTGGAGTCGGATGGAATTCGGGATGCTTTCGATTTATTCGGGAATTGCCCCTACGCTTCTTGCGAACTGTGATGATACTCCATGGTATTATGGAGGTCGGGATGCTTCCGATTTATTTGGGAATTGCCCCTGTGCTTCGTGCGAACTGGGATGATGCCCCATGGAACCGGAGGGAATTCGAGATGCTTTCGATTTATTCAAGAATTGCTCATGTGCTTCGTGCAAACTGGAATGCCTCTTGGGGAAAGAGATGCCACAAAAAGATTTATAAGCGAGGATGGTCTCTTTGTGAGCCGGCGTTGCATTGCATATGAAATCAAGAAAATAGAAAGAGATATCATGCACATAACATCTCTCACATGCATCTAAGCTGTGAATTTTTTATGCTATATTCTGATTTCAATGCTTGCATGCTATTGGGTTAGACTTACATTCGCGGGAGGTAAGCTCACTGTTGTTGATTTGTGGTTTTCTGATAGAAACAATGCCACGGGTTAGCCCAGCTACTCCGACCATCTGCTATGGTGTCCCCCGAGAGTACATTGTCCCTTGGGAGGACCATGTGGACACATATCACCCTGAGATCAAGTTTAAGAAGCTAGTGAGTACGTTACCATTTCGTAGCTTTGTATATCGCTGGAGATGACGACGAGCTCCTGGGTCCCCTTCCCATGAGTTCGGACGTCGGTAGTAGCAGTGCTGGGGGCGGACAGACTTAGTTGGGAGTAGTATGCTGGGGATAGGGTTTTTGTGTTTGGCTGTACAATGGAGTGGAGTGGAGTTTGCAGTGATCGACGCAAAATTTTGATGTAAGATATCTGCGTGACGATCTGTAGTGGTGGTGGTTTTGGTATCCCGCATCCCCAGAAGTCAAACTGTAACATTGCACTGGATTGTAAATATATGGAATGAAAGAACAAGTTGAAGTCTGACTGTCGTCCATATCTCGTTGATTGAATGTATGTGGTTAGTTAAACCCATGAATGGCCATACCCTATTAGGCGTGCCTGCCAAATGTCAGGGTATTGTTTGTGTATCATGCACTTGTATTATGTATGCCTTGATCAGTTTACTTAGTCTTTCGCAAGCGCCATTTGTATAAAGAAAGATTAAAGAAGAGAGTGTGATTAGTAAGCCTTAAGGATTGTGGCGGGCTGGGACGTCACAACAGACAACAATTTATGTCTAAATATTTTCGTGGACGGTGAAAATACTTTTCATTCGTTCATTTTATAAACGATACAAGCAATCATTTTCAAGAAAATATTTTTCAAATCGTTCATTTTCAGCGAAACAAACGGAGCCTAGGTCATGTTATATAAGCCCAATCTGCTTTCATCCCGTGCGCAATTATTGCTGTCTTATATCTACTAGAGAAGGTGAAAAACGTTTCTCATTCTCATCCCGATTGGATGGATGCAGTGAAAAGCTTGATTTTGATGCTTCAGACGATTAGTACCAAAACTCATGGCTCTAAAATGTTGAGAATGAGAACATAGTCGTGGTTGGTTCATAGCCTGAGTTTGTATTTCTCAAACTTCTCCCGTACTCGTGATTCCTAAATAGTCATTGGCAAGTTTATCTCAAATCTGTCTGAACACATGTGGAATGAAGGCCACTTTCCAAACTCTCTCCAAATAATTTGCATTCATCGGGTAATGTACAAAATGCATCCGAGCGGTCAAATTTAATTTGATGGTTCTCTCGTAGGACATAAAGTCTGTTTCGCCGAAAATATGTCCCAATCGACGAAATACCTTTCACTGAATTGGTTCTTCTATTTTTATCAAGAAGAGACGGGTTTTGTAGCGATTCCGAACGAGAGTCTGAAATGAATCATAAGGAACAGATGTACTTCATCGGAATTTAATCGATGACGGAGTTGAAAACACTTTGCCGGAATTTAGTCAACAACAAATTGAGATGATATAGAGATACAACGCCGGAATTCAATCGACGGTGAAGATATCTGGAACTACAACTAAAGTAGGGGAACTAAAAGGTACGGGAATATAAAGTTGCGGAAAAAATAAATTGCAAAAAGTAAAGATAAAAATAAAGAACGTTGAGTTTTGTGCTTGATTCGAGGGGGTTTACAAAGAGTACACTTGGGATATTTATAATCCCCCACATGCAGTTTCAACTTTGAAATTCATATAAACAAATAACTTCCTAACTGCGGTTACCAGAAGGTAGTTCACAAACACTTGCCCAAAAGAAGTTACACAAATCCTAAATTAACGAATATGGACACAATCACCCATCATTTATCTTCTTGTCGGTTGCTCGCCGTCGATATCGATGAATTTGTCGAGAAACTTCAAGGCTCTTGTCGATAACTTCAAGTTGTGTTGTCGATGACTTTGCTAGCGAGTTGTCGATTCCCTTCCAGTTATCAGTATTTATGTTCATAAATGATCAAACTCTCTTCTCGTCGACTAATTCTATCACTTGTCTAATAACTAAAAGTTGATCATTTTTTGGTGTAAATAGAGTCCGCCGGCCATATGCGATTTCAACGGGCGGGACGAAATGCATTTGCAAGGTGTATGAGCTTAGACGGGTTAACTGAGTAAACTTATATTGTATATCTTATTAGAGAATCCTAATCGATGGTTTCAAGTTTCGAATGCAATAAGAAGCAAGTTTAATAAAATGGAGAGTCATTTCAAGTTACAGGGAGCTCCAAGGACTAAACCATAATTTCAGTCAATCGTATCTCACGAGGAGCGCTTTCTGAGATTTTCAACTATACGTTTGAGGAATATAGACGGAAATCAAAGATAACACGCTCCATCAAGAGGACGTGACAACATATCCTTATCAAGGATTTCTTAACCGCACTTATATAAAGCCTTAGAAGGCGTTGATCTATCTTCATAAATCAAAACCAAAAAGAATCTCTCTCTCTCTCTCTCCCTCTCATGCACGCGATCCATCGGGAAGGGATCAAGGAGGAGTAATTGGTAGGCGCAGAGAGATGGAGGAGGAGACGGAGGAGCGGCCGAGTTTTTGCGAGAGGCGCGTGACGAGGGCGTGCAGGTCATTTGGCCAGAGATGCAGCAGGCGGGTGGGGGAGCAGAAGGCGAGGTTTTACATTTTCCGGCGATGTCTTGCCTTCCTCCTTTGCTGGCGACGGCACGAGCTCAAGGACTCTCAGATCATATAGTAGACGTCAGCCTCTCCATTTGTGTACTAGTTAGTTATGGCTCATAAGTATAGTATTCCTTCTTAACCTTTCATGCTGTGTGTATGTGTATGAATATGCCAGTCCATCATATGTATCATATGATGAGCCGTGGAAATGTATGATCCAGCAGTAACTAGTTGTAGTTTGCTATTCTACCATATAAAGAGAGCAACTTTACTAATGTTGCAATGCTTTAGCATCTGCATAAAACATTCTCTCTTAATCACGGAATATTTCTGGCGCACTCTGCCGCGACGAATTATTATCTCCGAGATAGATAACCGACATAGGCTTCGACCTTTTGGAGAATACCTTTGTAAGTGTGGACAAAGAAATTTGTCTATTTTCTTGTGTAATTAGCCCAAAAAATGGTATAGGTGCATGGGACATTAAGGGATTTACAGCTCAAGAACTGAAAGTCGTTTGTTTGAATTCTACAAATTCCGTCTCAACTGCACTGAATCGGGATCATCTGCGTAGGCTAAATAGCTGAACTTAACCGGTTCATGAGAATTTCGTGTGTTTCATGTTGGTGGTGCATCCTTTATGCCTTGGTGGTGATTGTATCTATCCTGCATTAGCATTCATCCTTCAATTTTCCACCACATACACTCTAATTTATTCACACTTCTTTTCATAATCACTCAAAAGGCACTCGCCCGCCTCACGCACGCATCAAGAAAACCCTTCGATGAGAAAATGGTTGGCAGTGGCAGAGATATAAGATTCAGTCAGTATCATCGGGTGCTTGTCCCAGATATTGTATTGGACTATAAAAGGAAGGCTTGGGAAGGTAAGCTTTTTCTTTTTCTTTTTCTTTTCTCTTCTCCTTCTTCCTCCGGTCAGTAGCTGGATTGGCGACCGGCAAGAGGCGAGGGCCGTCACTGGGCGAGGTCAGCCTTGCCAGTGGCCGGCGAGGTCGATCTTGTCGACCCTCGCCTTTGGTCGGTCGCCGAGGAAGAAGGAGAAGAAAAAAAAAATAGAAAAAGAAAGAAAATAAATAATTTGAAAAAATGTTAAAATATTATTAAAAAATTGTCACGTCAACGCCGGCCTACCAAAATTGGCCGGATGGACTGAATTGGTATAAATGCAAAAGGTTTAGGACTAAATTAACAAAAAAGAAAAGTTTAAGACGGAATTGGTATAATTGTAATAGTTTTAAGACTTTTTTGGTAATTCTTCCTTATCTTGGGCGCATCTCTTACATATCTTCCAAAGACGAAAGTTGTGGACCAGCACGAAGCGAAAATCGCAAAGTCTCAATGTCGAAACGACGTCCTACGATGCTTTGGGAGTAAATAATGGAGGTTAGAGACTAAGGGAAGATATGTCTGTTAATGGTGTCCAACTCCACAAAAGAAGACTGATGCACAATGGACCACGTTGATCAAAATTTGAAGCATCAGGTGGTATTCAGGTGGTATTCAGGTGGGACTGTCTCCCGAGAAGTTGCTTAGTCCAATCGAGAGTCCAAACTCCTATTTCCCATCCGGACATGTCAACTTTTTCTCAACCCTTGTTTTTTTTTCCCTGTGGTGTCCCTTGTTTTCTTGTCGGGTTCTGTACCTGTTTGTTCGTTTATGCTGCTTCCCGTGTCTCAGGTTCCATCGATTGTTTTGCAAAAAATCAGTAGTTCGGAACATATTTTCCTAAAAATAATCGCATGTATCGCTTGGAATAATTAATCAATAAAAAGATATTTTTTATTACCTACGACACTTTGTGTCTAAATATTTACATTAGCGGTAAAAATATTTTTCGTTTATCAATATTTGTAAGCTATAAAAATGTTTTCCCACTTATTTTTCGTGAAACAAACGGAGCCTTAGTATTTCATTTAGATATGAGGCACGGTAGATCATGAAATCAATAGCACATTATTAGCAGATTCAAAATGAGTTACAGCCTACTATATTATGAGTACTTGGGGGAATATGTAACTTGCCTCTCGCGGAAAATAGAAATGTGTAACTTTTGTATATTTCAATAGTAAGAAATACAGGAGTATTCTCAGTCTGAGGAACTCCGGTGCATGTCATGTAGTAACCATCACCACCATAATAATTAGGAAACCATAAGAGCATATTACTTTCCTTTAGGCTCCGTTTGCTTGGCGAAAAATGAATGATTTGAAAAATATTTTCCTAAAAAGATCGTATGTATCACCTATAAAAATGAATAAACGAAAAATATTTTCATCGTCAATGAAAATGGTTAGATATAAATTGTTGTTGACAATGAAAACATTTTTCGTTGACTAATCATTTCAAGCGATATAAACGGAATCGTTGTAAAAGAAGCAATAATCTATATTTGAATTTCTGTAGTTGTAGATCAGATTGACTAGAGAAATAAAAGCCATGAAATGAGGTACCATGTTGTAACAAGAACGAGAAGAACTGCACAAAATGCGTCGCATGTGGTGTGCTTATGAATTGGCTGATAAAGTGTAAAAAATGCACAATTAGGATGAATAACAATGAGATACATAAGACTGACAACTCAGGAACGATAAAGTCCCATACATGGCATTGAATTTGACATTGGTCTCAATGGGGATAACAGAAATATTGCTATCAACGAGTCTATTAGGGAGAAAGTTTTTCATCGAACTACCCATGTCGGAAAAGATAGTGACGGGAAAAGTATCAAAAATGTCCTAAACCTATTGCATTGGTACTAATTCAGTACTAAGCCATTCAATTGAATCAATTTAGTCCCAAACATTTTCTTGTTATACCAATTCAGTCCATTCGGCCAATTTAAGCTGGAAATTGCTAATGTGGATGTGTCATTACTAGTGTTGAAGTGGACATCTTTTTTTAATGATTTTTTAATAATTTTTATTTTTCCGAAATTTGTAATTTTTTTATTAATTTCTCTTTTTTTTCCTTTTCTTTTTTTCTTTTTTTCTCTTTTCCTTCTTTTCTTTTTTCTTTTCCACTGTGGCTGCTGAGGGACACCGGAGCTCGCCAGCCACTAGGCGACGGTCGCGTGCGAAGCTGCCTCGCCAGCCATGGGCAAAGCTACCTCGCTGACCGTGGGAGAAGACAACCATGGCCTCACCCATGGCCAGTGAGCTTCGGCGACTCTTGCCGGCCATAGTGAAAATGAAAAATGTAGAGGGAAAAATAATTAAAAAATTCAAAAAAATATTTAAAGATTAAAAAATATTTTTCACGTCAGCACTAGTTGTGTCGCGTAGGGCGGCCGACGTCCACGTCAGCAATTTCCGACTTAAATTGGCCGGATAGACTGAATTGACACTAATGCAAAAGTTTTAATTGGTCCAATTGAAAGGTTTAGTACTGAATTGGTATCAATGCAATAGGCTTAAGACTTTTTTGGTACTTTTCCCGATAGTAACTAGATGAATCAAAAGTAGTCGTCAAACCCTATAAGTAACTGAGTCTCCTTAGGATAGTTCATTTCAAACTATTTACTAAGACAATGATTAAGCTCAATATGCCAATATGATTATTTCCAATAATTATAAATCCTCCATGGAGAGAAGCAATAGAATACATTCACGAGGTGTTTGCCAAACGGAGAGCATTATCATATGGCCTGGATGCAATGCCAAGAGCTAAATGTAGAGCTAAACTAGGTCAACCACGCACGAGGAGCTAACTTGAGCCTCTATAATGCTCAGTTTAATTGACTCACTTTGTTGGGGAATATGCGTATATACCCAACAGGAGCTCCATATAGGCTTCTTCCATTCGAAACATGCTCCATAAATTGATAGTAGAAACAACAAGAAAGCAAGGAACAAAAGTACTAAGTCGTGCCTTTGGGAGCGAAATGTCTCCTTGTAGACACCTCATTTTTTACGTCTAAAGATTTTGCAAGTTCGACCACAGTTTGACAAACTCTGACCTGAGGTCAAACCACATAAAAACCTGATCAAGTGGTGTAATTGGGTAGAATCCGTCAAGATTTTTCTGGGAATACCCAATCTAACATTCGGGTCATAAGATATTGTGTCTTTTGTCGTCCGACTGCGATGACGTGAGCAAAATTCATGATATTTCCCAATTCAAGGTCATTTCTGTAAAATTGAAGACATAAACTTTCCAAACGCATCAAAAGCATATCGGTTAGGTGAAAAGCAATGGACAAATCACGAGTCAAATCTTTTCTGAGAACAAACCATGAAAAGACGAAGTAGAAATGAGACGAATAAAGACACGAATGAGCAGGCTGTTTTTAACCAAAATTCGGAACTCAACCGGGACTTCGAGAGATAGAATAGACTCCGAACGAGTCAAGCAATTTGATTAATATTCATATCTAACATATTTGTAAGCAAGATCTCACTAATTCATGAGTAAACTAATCAAACAATTAGGGGACAAAACAAAATCAAAAGAAGGGTGAAAAGATGGCATCAAGCACCAACTTTGATAAAGATGGGAAGGTATCCAAAGGCAGTTTCAAACTTCTGTGGACTGTTCAATTTTTTCTTCGCACAACGATGTTGACAATCACTTGGGTTTGGACTGTACTCGAGTTAATAAACTCATTAGGAGAAGTCTTCTGGACTTCTGTTCATGCAAGCGAGACTCGCCTAAGTTGAGAATAACGCACGACCAAAACCAGAAGTCTCCAACGAAGGAACATTATTAGTTTCGCCATCTACGACATCGAATGGGAAAAATGATGTAGTTATCCCAAATGGACAGGAAAGTCACTAGAAGAACTACACCAGTCACTGCATATCAGAAGACTCTGTTATCAATGCAGAAGAGAAGAAAATCTGATTAAAAGTAACAACTGTTGCAACGAATTTATCAAGTTTGCCCTTCTCAGATCCCCTTGCGCCTCATCACCCGGTACAAATCTCAGGTGCTAAGGTCTCAAGAAAAACTTGGGTAAAAAGTTTTCCCACTTCTGCTTCTAGGTCCAGCTTCTCCGAAGTTCGTATCTTTCCTCCTGCTCATACACGCCCTCCCTCCCTATGCTTTCGCTGCCATGACAAAAGAGCCGGACCAGGCAAGTCGTGACATATCGCTGATTTAAGACTGCAAGTTGTTCTGCTCGAACTGACTTTCACACTGAAGAACCCAAGCTAGTAGTTTTAGCCTCTTAAAAGTACACTTGATACAATTCCTGTCAAATAGGGGGAAAAGCATGGCGAGTAAATTGTGTGACACTGAAAACTTTTTTGGCAACTCGTCCTGGGATTCCCTTGGTCTGACATTCCATGACTGCCATTGTGCATCGCAATCCAATGTTTTTTTTGCTGCCACAAGAATATGCTAAGAGATGCAAGCATGGACAGTAGACAAGAGTCGCAAAATGGACCCAGAATTGTCTGTCTGAAGCTTGATAGCTTCATGCAGCAACTTGTTTGGGATTCAACATTCAGCTTGCGCATTAACTGTTTTGATACATATCATCACTATGCTGAAATAAGTGTTGTTGGATATGTCCGAGCAGCAGCTGCAATTTCCAGCAGGCAAACCTTATCATAAAACCTTCTTCCCCACCGGAGAACAAACTTAGATACCAATACTTCAGGCAGCGTGATATATGCTAGCGACAAATTTGTCTGCCATATGCTCCAGTATCAGATTCCTGAAACAATGACACAAAAGTAAAATTACTTTGCAAAAAGAGCAGGAAGCTCCACGTGAACAGCTAAGTTACGGATGGATGGTGAAAAATAGAAACCTGAAACAACAGTCAGTAAAAACAAAAGTACCAGTTCTGCGAGTTCCAAACAGATTGTAATGCATTGCTGGTCAGTACTTCAGAAATGTTATTCTTAGACGATATGTAATCACGCTGAATGGCATTTTTTGCAAAGGAATTGGCAATAACCACTCAATGTAATCAACTAATTAATTTAAGGGAAACTTAAAGATTGCAATCATGGGAAAGCTCAACAGGATGCTATGCCTACGAATCAAAGAGATATTTTAAATTAAAAAGAAAAACTGCTAATGGTAATATCAGATCTTACTTTTGTCTGAGAGAGAAAAGCCAACAGATTGAGTTGCAAGCCAAAGTCCATCACTTTGGCTTCACCAAGTAGGAAGCCCACACTTCATCTGCAGGAGGTGGCGGTTGAACCCAGTGCCCAGGTATGCGGCTACAGTAAATACAATATTTTTGTGAGGAAATGACAGAATTTCCAAAACTACTAGCAATGCACTTAAGTTCTCTTGAGCTCAGTGATTCAGAAGAGAGATCTATATATGATGCTTGAACTTTGAAGCTGATGGAGGAATAACGATTGAGGTAGAGCCTCTGGTGGAAATAAATGCATGCCACAGATGTACATTCCTATGGAAGCATCATGATGGAAGTAGCAAAGACAAGGACCAAAATATAGAGATCACCAGGACAAAGAAATAATTGACTAAACAAACGGGCAAACATCTAAATAGTGTGAATATAGTATCACACCATCCAAAACAGAGATTCTTGCCCCAGGCTCTCTATTCTCTTTCTTACATACTAGTCGTGGATTTAGTTTGCTGTTCTCACTTCCTTTTCTTTATAGGTAAATGGAGAGGGGAAGATAGAAATGAATCCCAAGACCTCTTGGATCTTCCTAAGGTGGCCCATCATTAGGCCAAACCTCCTGGATCTTGCTCTCACTTACCCCGATTATTCCTCTCATTTTAGTTGGTTGGTCTCACATGTACGTCAATATCAATATATCAAAAATGCACAAAGTCAATTAACAGGCAGGATATAGAACCCTGTAAAATAAAGTTAGTAGAAAGGATGTGTTTCCTCACCTTCCTCCCCTTCTTAGATATGCATCCCATGTTCTTCTGACCTGCATGATATATAAGAACCATCAACTTTCCCTCGCTGATTCACATAAAGCAGATAATTATCACCTAATTATGCTGCTATGCAAGGATGGCCTTAACAAGTTATGATTGTGATGCATAGGGGCTATTAAGGAAACTCAGAACACCAAGAGTGATTTGTTATTTAGATCTGCAGTGATGTAAGGCCAACCAGACTCTCATTGTTAGGTCAGAAAACTCAGCCCCGATACTGATCCGTTACTTAGGAGTAAGGAATAAATCAAAAACACAGGCAATCTAACCTCTATAAGAGTCCCCATATCAGTGTTACTGCCATGATAGTAATGATAGAACTCCATAGGAAGATTTGCCAAGGCATCATAAGATCCAATATGAGCTTTCCCTTCTGTTGCTTCTTTCTTGGATTCCTTATGACCGCCCGTTAAAGAGCTAACGTTACCTTCCCCATCAGTAATTTCATCTTTGTTTTCAAGCTTTTGATGTGTGACACCAATTTGATCTTTAGGGTCAGACTCAACAGTATCAGCCGTTTTGCGAGATTCTTCAGCAGTCACAATGGCATCTCTTGCAGCATCTGCATCAGCCGCAATCCAAGCCTGGCTCTCCTCTTCCTCAACAGAAACTCTAACTCTCTCAAGAAACTCATTATCCTCCTCTGGGAGAAAATGTCCTGGCAAAACAGACCAACCGTTCATACTTCCAAGTGAGCTAGTACTAAGAACATTCGCCGTGAATGTAACAAACGGTTGCTCTTTTCAGCAAATGAACAACACAAAAATTGCAATCTTTGCGGAAGGACGCAAATTAAAGGAAATGTGTTTCTAGAACATAGTTACAACACTCACACCATAGGTTCACCTATTCACAGGTAGCACACTAATTACAGTAAGGACATAAATGCCCAACACGGGTGGGAAAATTCAAGAAGTTCACATAAACGACAGCTCAATCTGACTGACAAACGAAAAAGTAGATGCTGCCGTAGTTGATAATGTGCGCAATTCATTTCCACTGAGAACGCTAAAAGCCAGTGGAAAGTTGCAAATTACGAAAACACAACACGGAATATCGTAAAAGTCATAAAGCTGGTAGAAACTGCAACAGGTGTCATAGGCATCGCATGGGTAAGCACTAAGCATGAAATTTTACCCTGCTTCTTCAGTTTTCTAACCCTCATTGACCGTAGCTCCTGCAATTTCTCCACAATCAAGACAAGCTCTAGCTGGAAAGCAAAAGAAAGAATAAGTTCATTAAACAAGTGCAACAGGAGCCAAAGAAAACACATAATAGGGAGCAGCAATATAATGCAAAGAATCAATCTCCAAGAATGTCTTTAGATGGAACTGCTGTATGATACACGTGCTGCTAGTGCTGCTTAGAGCTTTTCTACTCTAGATGCCCATTTTAAACATAAAAATAGGGTTCTGTGCTCTAAAGTATTTGTAATATTCAAGGAAATCAAGTCACTATAAGTAAAACCAATCAATACTGTTAGGCAATTGGATAAAGAGGGCATTCACTGGGCAAGAGGCACATTTACTTCATCCCACAAAGCAATTAACAAGACCAGAGACAAAAATTTTAAACTGACAAGAATTCTGAATTCTTCATGCTAGTTATTAGCACCATTTTCAAGACTGGTTTGAATTACCAGTAGTAAACAAAAGAATATGTAGAACAAGAATTGAGCATATTGGTGATCAGTGAGACCTTGCTCCTCCACAACATAAAGCAATAGCTGTAGCCCATTGAGAGACTTAGTTTAAAGTCAATGATGCAAAGACAGAGTAAGACAATGCTAAGACGTGTTACATATCCAAAACATCACCATGAAGAATCTAAAGTAGCGCATTCAATAAAAGCAAATGAAAGAGGACTGCAAAGCGAATTCAAGACATGACATGAGAACCTTTCCTCTGAAAATAAAGTACAAGGGTCCAAACAAGTGGAGTCAACAGACTAGCAGCGCTCACCTCGGATTCTAACCTCCTCCTTTCCTCTTTTGCTTTAAGCTTTGCAATTTCCTTCATCTTTTCTATCTGAACTTCACCAGATGACATTTGTTTCGATTAGAAACTCGGAACTACACCTCCAAAATGTGGACAGTAAAGTAACAATCATCACGGCCATATCAATCCAAGTTACATTCCAATTTAGAGGGTTAGTGAATCCAAGCAACTCCATAGAGACTTCACATCAATGTGTTAAAGAGCATGTATTTAAGCCTCTTCAACTTAGGGCATACTCAAAATACTTCTTCTAATTCCTCCAATTGCCGCGCTTTATATATGTATCTACGACATTTAAGCAGTTGAAGCTTTTCCCCTATTGGGAACTGATATTTCTGCTTGGACACAAATGAAGTTACTCAGACTCCCCTTCAGAGATCATAAGACAAGTGAGGAGAAGACTTGGGACACGATTGAAGCCGAATAAACGAATGACGATGCACAACCTTTGCGTCTCATAACTTATGTGCCACAATACCTTGCGTCTTGCAATATCCTTGGCAATCTCCCTTGCTCTCCACTCATCAGCATCCTGATCAGCTTGGTTGAACCGTTCGCGCTCCTAAATCATTGACAGAACAGCGAGTTTCAGAAAAAACGAGCAATCCAGTCCAACGCTAAGCAATTTATCGAAAGATAACAAGAGCCAAACGGTCATTTAACAACAGCTTGCCTTCATTTGCTCCCCCGCCACGCGCCGTCGCTTCCTCTTCCTCCAGAGCTTATTTCGCCTCGACTTGCACAGCTTGCTCGACAATCTAAACACCGCGGATTTCTCCTCCCAAGGACTCGCCTCATCCGTGACGACTTTGAACGGCTCGAGCTGGGCTCTCAACTTCGAAATCAGAGAGTTCGCAGCTTCCAGCGACCGCATTTCTTGCAAATCCAAACCAACGCCCTCATCCTCGACATGCTTCAAGAACTCACGCACAGGACCACTCCGAGTCCCATTTTTGACATCTTCACCGCACGCTTCAGATTCTTTAATCGTCCCCAACAACTGAAGCTCCCTCCGCCTGTCGATGTGCTTATTTTTGCTTAACACAGAGCTAACAACAATTCAAATTGAAGCGAGATCAAAAGCGAGGATCAGGTGGCAACAATCATACAATGCTTTCGCTTGCGCGAGCGTCTCCTGCAACTCTCGAACTCGATCCCGGACGTTTGCGCCGTTCCAGAACGCGCTCGACGGTGGCGGATGGGGCGGTAACATCGGGTACCAGTTCGGCGTCATCGCCGACGGCGGAGGCGCAAGGTTCATGGTCGGCGAGAATCAGCGAAACCAATCAAAACTGCGATGGTGCTGAGCACGCAGCTTCGGGCTTACGGCGATCGGACGTTCATAAGAAATGAAAGCTCTCTGGCTGTTGAAAACAAAAAATCATAGATTGGGGATCGAAATGCAATTCACTAAAAAAATAGGAAAAGTTTCAAATAAATGCACGAAATGTCCTCGTTTTAAAACGAGGGTCTCAAATGAGAGCCTAACTTTATTTCAATTAACATCCTCAAATGGCCAAACCGTTTCAATTAAGATCTGAAATGCATCTTATTTTAAATAACGTCTCTGGACGAAGGGCATTTTAGTCCTTTTACTTTTTTTGAATTTTTTTCTTTTTTTATTTTTCTTTTTCTTTTCTTTTTTCCTCTTCCCTCCGTTGATAGCCGGCGGAGGTCATCAGACTCAAGCGAGGGCAGCCCTCGCCTGAGGCCGTCAATGGCCGGCTCTAGGGAGAAGAAAGGGAAAAAGAAAAAAGAAAAGAAAACTAAAATATATATATGTATAAACTTCGTATTTTTTTTAACTAAACTACCCATTCTCCGACGGCCGGAATAGTTACTTGCCTCGTCGGCCGACCAAACGCCTTTATTTAAGACGATTTGGCCACTTCTGTAACAACTTGAATTTCCGCCAGAGTGATTTACGAGCTAAATAGTCATTATCGGGCTTAGAGTATGTCAAAGATAGTGATGTGGAATCTGAATTAAAGGTGCAGTGAACTGTGGGCTACAGGTTAGGTATGGGCGCGCGATGAAATTAGAACAAACCGAAAATTGCCGTTAATTATTTTACTCTTCGATAGAGCGGTTTGCGTGAAAGTTAGACTGAATTGGAGCTCGAAGGACCCATTTGCACCTAGTGGGCTGAAGACATGTGGAGATAAGCATGAAAGACAAGTGGTAGCTTCCTTCTTGCATGATGGACAAGGCGCGCTCATGCAATTAACCTCCCATCCACTATATAAGATCTTTCTCTTCTCTCTCTTCCCATTGTTGCAACCTCCCACAAGAAACACTCTCTCCCTCTCCTCTTTTCCTCCCTCTTGGCGCTGAAGCAAGAAAGAGGAGCTGAGCTCCATTTCCCATCGATTCAATCTCCATTTTCTTCGTGCTTCGATTCAAGGCGAGTGGGCCTCTAATCTTACTACAAAATTGTTCCGTTGATTGCTCGATTAGGGCTAAATGCCGAGTATTGTTGTGAGTGGGCCGAATGGGTCTTTGGTTTTCATGCCCAGGTGATCAGCCATGCATGTTAATTATGGTGCTCGAGTTAGTGTACTAGGACCATGGGTAACACGAATTTATATTCTAATCGCCTTGAATGTTGATGGTTCGGCTTGAATTGATCTTACACCAAGGGTGGTGGGTTCGGTCCTGAGTTTGGGGGGACTGTCCATGGAGTCTGGTAGTTTGCACGTTGATTCTGATGGACAGTATCTCGTGAGTTCGAGGAATTTAGTTATATCGCTGAATAAACTTGTATATGAACAATTGTGTCAGAATTGCCTTAATTGGTGTGAGCTGAGAGAGAGAGATTGATGAATGAAAGGCGTGTTCAAAGTGTTTGTGCCTGAATTGTGTTATCTGTGGCATTATGTCTGATTGAGTAACGAATGGTAGGTTTAGTGGTTCGATTTGATGTACTTCTTGCTGGGCTTTAGCTCACCCCTCGTTGTTGAACATCTTTTCAGATACTTAGATATGGCGATGGATAGAGCCATGTTGGTGGTGGTGGTGAAGGAGCACGTTGACGGTGCTAGTTACTTAGAAGGCGAAATCTGTTGTAGGCTATCAGTGTTTCCTTTGTTGATAACTATCATTTTGTAACTAACTAGTTACATATGTATATACAAATGAGATCAGATAATTATGGGATTAAGTGTACTTGTTATTTGTGTTATCTGTGAATGTTTGCATGTAACAGGTTAGTAAACCTATTGAGGCCATACCTTGTGAGCGTGTGCCTATCGTGTTTTTTATGCACTTGTATGATGGCCTGTTTTTTTATTTGAATCTTTCGCATGCACCAAGTATACTATATGTATAATAATAGATTAAAACAGAGCACGCTAGTCGAAGGTAGCGCTCTGGGACGCTACAGGCTTTGTTAGGCATCTCAGGTAAGGACGTGACTGAACGTCTCGGTATCGAGGAAGGTCGGTAGGGCCTGAGCTAGTGCCGGGGTGGGTCGTTACAATTTCAAGCCTTTATTTGAGACGATTTGGCTATTTCAGGCCCTTATTTGAGAAAATGAGGGCATTTCAGATCATTATTTGAAATTTTCTAAAAAGTTGGGTTAAATAGTAGGCACATTTATTTCCCAAAAAATAAATAATTGCACTTTTTTTTTTATAAAAAGGAATGTTTGAGAAATTTTTTTGTTCAGATTAATATCTATAGCAAAAATATTTTTTATTGACTAATTATTTCAAGTGATACAAGCTATTCTTTTTAGAAAAATGATCTCTAAATAATTCATTTTTAATGAAACAAAAGGAAACTAATTCTTCCCTGTTTTGATTGATTGACATCGCGATCTTAATTGTTAGGGAAAATCCCTTTTGATGTTTTGAAGACAGCAAAATAAATTAAAGGCTACTAATGTGTTTAATTGGTTGAGTAGAACCAAGTGAAAATGCACAAGCTATTATGCAGATGTTGTCTTAACAGAACGTCTGAATGATATTATGAGTTCTCTATCAATGGTGAACAAGGTATTGGACGTAGATGTGTCTACAAGCTGAAGGTACCTGAGTAAAAGGTGAACAAGCCTAGAACAGGAAGTTTGGTAAAGCTTGAAGGGACCTTGGATAGGTGAACAGCGAGGTAGAACCGTGATTGCCAATACGCTTGGAGGGACCAGAAGATGGAAGCTCAAGTGAAGTTCTGGATATTGCATCCGAAGTTCTGGATATTACATTTGAAGGTCTCAGACGCTACTGAAAGAGCTCAGACTTTGAGTGGGGAGCTCAGATGTTGAGCGGGGAGCTCAAGAGTTGTTACATAGCTCAAGCTATGAGGGAGTATTTCACATCCAATGACCAGAATATCGTGAAATATATTCGAGATGATTTAATTGAGATTATTCATCAACATAACGGCTAGCAAATCAAGCTGGATCGTTCTTGGATATTCTCAATCATGAAGATCAATCAAGGACGTGGATTAAGGAAGATGAGGATGACTCACCTAATGAAGAACTCTATCTATGGAAACCCAGGATCACGATTGTATGAGCGGTTTGATCCAACAGGAGATTCTTTCATTTGTCGACCTCAACGGCTATGAGATCTTTTTGATACAGTCTCGTCCAAATGGGGAAGTTTGGAGAGTGATCCTTGGACGCCTTGCAACGGGTAGTTGGAGGTAGAGGAGTATAAAAGGACATCTCAAGGTCGAAAAGTGTAGCCCAAGAGAGTAGGATCTTAAATTCCAAGATCAAGAGAGCTTCACATCCTTCATATATTCTTGATCCAAACATTGTAATACTTAGAGGTTCTCATCCAAGTGAGAGTGTGTTAGACGGGAAGTCTATTGACTCGGGAATCGTCACCGTATTGTAACCTTTGAGATATTCACAAGTGGAATCCAACCGATTGGCTATCAGCGTGAAGAAGTAGACGTAGACTTGAACAAAGCCGAACTACTATAAACTCTCTGTGCAAATTCTCTATCAAACTCTTTGTTATTATATTGTGATAGTTGAATTGTGCACGCTGCTGCATCTGAGGATACCTCAGATCTTGTTAGCGATCATCATCTGAACTTAAGCTTTGAGCTTATCCATTTAAATTCCGCATTGATTTTTAAAGTTCATTGTTATCGCCTATTCACCCCCTTTATGTGATAAGGCTAGCCCCAACATTAATTAGTTTAGCTAACTTGAATTTGTTTTATGTTACTTTATATTCATATGGAAACATTGTTGCCACATATAGTGACCTTGGCGTCAAAAAACACATATAGTGACCTAAGTTCACGAGAGTTACCATAGCGAGGATCATGTGGGATGCAAAAATTGATTTGAAACTTAAAAAAACAAACGTACTTTCTATACGAAGAAAACGAACTTAGCTAGCAGATGCCTAAGTTGCAATTTTAATTTTAGGAATCAAATGAAATAAATGAAAATTTTAGGACTAAAATGCGAAATTGAGACAAGTTCTAAGACTTTTAGAAGAGGCAGCATAAGAGGTGTTGACATAATCACTTTTATCTACGAAGTATATTTAGATATGAATGCCATGTCGTCCTCCTACATAAACCTTGGTGCCACTTATTCAAGGACGAAATAAGCAGCCGTACAAGTACATGGTTATCACTTGTCACTTTCGATCTCGCATTTTGTTTGTCCTCCTAGTCTTTTCCCCTTCTTATCTATGAAATTGGATGTTTTAGTTGGAAGTATTAATTAGCCTCTTCGGCTAATTTATATTTAGACAAACACTTAATGTTACTAACACTCTCCCATTCAACCAAATTCATGTCCAACAGCAAGGGATTGCATTCAAGTAGCAAGCATACTTGTCCTTCTCGTTCAACACTAGGATTCGTGTTACCGTATCCTCTCGAGTCACCTCCAAAAACATAGATCTATGTGTCTATTGTAATTATTGGGTAAATAAGACCTAACGACTGTCATACGGTCAGGGATGAATTGGATTCTCATGATGTTCGCTAACAGTATCATCCAAAGGGTGGTGAATAGGTGATCTAAAGAAACTTGACAAATTACTGCGGAATTAAAAGCGTCAAGTTTAATATAAGCGTGACCAGGTAGAATAGTGTGTCGTCAAGTTTGATTTAAGTGTGACAAGGTAAAATAATGTGTTACTGCTTATATCAAACAGTGCATTGCGCTTCTATCAGACAATAAATGAATATAGGTAGAGAAATAGCAAACAATGCACTCAAAACTTTGTAGTGGTTCAGCTTGGAGTAAGTCTACATCCACTCTCCCATACTAACAGTGTATTGGCTGAATTCCAGTGGAAATCTTCTTGAAATTACAGTAGAATGTGTCGTTTATACTCAAGCACTTACCCTCGAAATTGGCCTTGCTTATAATCCAAGCTGATAGATCTCACTAACTCACACCTAAGTATAAACTATTACACTGCCAACATTTCTCAAAAGATTACAATTTGAATGTTCTCAGAAGGCAGATGTAAAGTGAAAAGCTCTCTCTAAATTTGGATAGATAAACTCTTGATCTTTCTGCTCTCGTCGACATCCAAACTTCTCATTGGACAATCTTCAAGAGGATCAATCTCTAAATTGACCATTGGATAATTATTGAGAAGATTAATTAGCCGTTGAAGTCAGTCAATCAGAATCCACGTAGATTTGGTTGCCCAAACAATCAAATCTTTGTTCCCAAAAGTAGAGTGGTTCTGTTATGGAAAAAAGTATCTTAGCTTCGGGATGATTATTAATCAATCAAGATATATACGTGATTCGCATAGATAATCTTTACGATTGATGGTCAATCAAATCTTCTAAATAAGGAATCCATACCAAATCTCAAAATAATGATCTTGAAGTTCGTGACCAGATTGTTGTCGTAGGTAGTTTGAGTACTCCGCTTATATCAGCAGTTCTGATTATATCCACCTTTCCAGTTATCTTCTTTCACCAAGCTTCTACTTCTATTAATCTTTCGCAATATTCTTCTTATATCCAGCTTCTTCTCATTGGTCTTCCTTAGAATCTTTGTGATCCAAGACTATATAACTGTCCACCTTATCTGCTACCTCCAAATCTCCACGAACTTCCCATTCTTCATGACTTGTTTATCTCCATAAAGGCCCGTCTAGTGTCAGTGTTTCAGTTCATCCTTGGATACCTTTATTATAGGCAAAGTACATCAACTTCATTTTAGCCTCTATCTTCTACACCTTTCAAGCATATTGGCAATTGTGGCTCTACCTTGTTGTTCACGGTACCTCCAAGATTTACCGAACTCCCTGTTCTAGGCTTGTTTATCTTTTATTTAGGTATCTCCAGCTTGTAAACACCCCTACACCAAATGCTTTGTTTACCTTTGATAGAAAACTCATAATCTTTAAATGTCTTGTTAAGACACCGTCTGCATAACGGCTTGTGCAATGGTTCTACTCAATCAATAAACGCATTAATACCTTTGATTATTGTGTCATCTTCAAAACATCATAAGGGATTTTCCCAACAAGTCCCGAACGCTCTATTAATATGAAAAAGATATTTCAGGTCCATAAGCATAGAAAGTTATAGTTTTTCTTTCATGACAAGATGAATCCCATCTTACTTACTTATCCAATGGATCTAGTCAGATGCAAATAGAACAAGAAGTTATATATCTTGCCTCACCTTCGAAACAAGAATACAAACTTAAAACTACCCATAAGACATTCATCTCGCTTGTAGCTTTGGCAATGTCTTTAGCAAAGTGAATGGAACGATCCAACAATGCAAAAACAACTTCTACATGCAGACAAATAGCAAGACATCAACGTAGGAGGCAACAACCACAGGAAGAGGAATACAAATCTAGAAAGGAGATAGGATGGTCAGTGCAAGATGTTCATCATCTTCCCTTTTTTTATTTATTTCTCCACTTATATAAGCTAAAGCATCTACGTGAGTCCACAACCATCGCAGTGAAATAGATTATGGGACTCAATTGCATGATAAGGTACGTAATCTAATGTAAGAGCACAAAACGTTGGTCGTGTTGGGATATAAAAAACCCTAATGTCCTCAAATCCCTAGAACAAACAAACTGGAAACAGCTCAAAGATTGTTTCAAGTGAAGAACCTACACATTAAGCGTCTGGGTTTGGAGCAAGATGAAGGGGGAGTCTGCAGTAGATTTAGCAATCCTCTGCTCATGCATTCTTATGTCAGTTGTTGGCAGTAATGCCGGAGGAATTGCGATATACTGGGGCCAGAATGGAAACGAAGGTACCTTGGAAGAGACCTGCGCCACCGGCGACTACGACTTCGTCAACATAGCTTTTCTCCCGACTTTCGGCGACGGTCAACCGCCCATGATCAATCTCGCTGGTCACTGCGATCCGACCGTCAATGGTTGCGTGGGTTTGAGCTCCGATATCGCGCCCTGCCAAGTCAGGGGCATAAAGGTGATGATTTCTCTCCGGGGAGACAAACGGAGCCCCCCAATGGCCTCCAAGCAAGACGCTGCAGAAATCGCGGCTTACCTCTGGAACAACTTCTTGGGGGGCCATTCATCATTTCGCCCTCTCGGCAACGCCGTCCTGGACGGCGTGGACTTTGATATCGAAGGAGGGTCCAATGCGCACTTCGACGATCTCGCGACCTACCTATCCGAATATGGTGAAAGAGGTAGCAAGGTCTGTCTGACCGCAGCTCCTCAGTGCCCTTACCCTGACGCTTGGCTCGGAGGCGCTCTCGAGACCGGTTTGTTCGACTACATCTGGGTCCAGTTCTACAACAACCCTCCATGCCAATACAATTCCTCCGCCATCGACAACCTTGAAGATGCTTGGAGGCAGTGGATCAACATTCCTGCAAAGCAAATCTTCTTGGGACTGCCGGCGTCCCCTGATGCAGCCGGCAGCGGCTTCGTTACCGTCAGCGATCTTCTGTCGGAAGTTCTTCCGAGCGTTCAGCGATTTCCTGAGTATGGAGGCGTAATGCTGTGGTCAAGATACTACGATGATCAATCTGGATATAGCCATGCCATTAGGAAATATGTTTGACTTTCAAATATCCTACTCTTGGCCTGCAAAAGACAAATTTGTATATTTCAATACATGTTGGTATAGTCATTATTATCAAGTCGCCGACTTCTTTTATCCATAGATTACATTTCCTTCTTTGGTAACTCCAAGATTACATATAAGGGCGATAACATATGTTCCTACAAAAAGCCATAAACATATTGTATTAATACCAATTCAATTCTAAACCTTTCAATTGAACTAATTTGATTTTCAACCTTTTAACATTAGTACCAATTGAGTCCATTCGACCAATTTAATCAGGAAATTACAAAAAAAATGCAAAAAATATTAAAAAATATCCATGTCAGCACCAACCGTACCATGTAGGACGGCCGGCGTTTACGTGAGCAATTTTCGATCTAAATTAATCGAATGGATTAAATTGGTATCAATATGAAAAAGATTTAGGACTAAATTGGTCAAATTGAAAGTTTAGAACTGAATTGATACTAATACAATATGTTTATAACTTTTTTGACATTTTTTCGTACAATATGTCTGAGGCGAAATTTAGTATCGATGACTCCTCTTGACAGAAGCACTCAAACGTTGGGTAAGACTTCACCCAAATGCCCGATGACATAGTCGAAAATCGTGTTCGCGACATGGGATACAGTGCGGATCAGCTTCCTTCTTATTTTCACATTCTTAGAGAAAACATCGATGGCCCCATCGAAAATTAGAAAAGTATTTTACGTATCTATCACACAATCATTGTGATGTATCGACTAATCGCGTAGCCCGTGTGTGACGTGCATTCCAACTTATCTATCACTAAAATTAAGGATGAGCGATTTCAGGATTGGTATAGGTTTTACCTGGATCCTGAAACCTTGCCGTCGAAATCGGTTCTCCAATTTTTGGAAGCTGGAACCTACTATGGAACCTGGAACTTCCTACCATGTCACAGGTCCTAGGGTCTACCCAAACTCTATATGAGTTATTAATTGAATGATAGCAACAAATCACCACTTCTAATTTACTGCTACAATGCACTGACCATAACTCATATTTAGATGCATAAATAATATAAAAACATCAACAAAATAAAAATTTCAATCATGAATATTACTGAAAATGGAGATTCAGATTGGTGACTCTAGATCACACTCTACGATAAGATCGTGCGAAGACATAAATAATAATAATAATTAAAAAAAAAAAAAAAAGGCTGTCCATCAAAATCGATTTCTCAATTTTTATACTGTACACCCTAGAATTTAGAACCGGACAGAATTGCACCGATTCCGGATTATACTGTGGAACCACGTTCATCCCCGGCTAAAACGATGGAAAGGCTGACTACTGATGATGGGGTTGACGCATCAAAAGCTTCTTTTCCGTGCATCCTCGTCTTATTGCGTGAAAGAAACATCGCTTCTGATTTGTGGGACCCACGACGTACCCGCAGACACGAACGAGCGTTACCTCGTTGTCTGTCGCTAAAAAAGTTGTGCCTTTTCGAATTTTCAAAAATCAATAAACGAATTCGCGTAACGCCATGATCGATCGTCGTCGTTCACTTCATACAAAATCCTGCCGTCTCTCCACGCACACAGTGACAATCTCTCTCTCTCTCTCTCTCTCTCTCTCGTCGTGCCGGCCTCAATCTCTCTCTGCGACCGGTTCAAATCGTTGAAGAACTTCGACGAGGCTGTCGGGCACTAACCGAGTCTTCGTCCTTGGAGCCCGCATTCTCCGTCCTCATTTTGCTCTCCGCGAGATGAGCGTGCCCTGAAGGGAGGGAGGGCGTCTCGCGATTGCGAAAGCCATGGCCACGAGCTTTGGTTCGAGAGCACCCCACCACAGTCAGAGAGCGAGCAACAGCTCTCATGGCTCGTCTTCTGCTTCTTCTGCTGCTGCTGCTGCTGCTTCGTCGTCGACGGCGAGAAGTAACGGCAACGCGAGCCAGGGACAGAACAATCGCCCCAAACCCCCGGGCTCCAGACGCTCCGTCACCCCTACCTCCCGAGCACACTCCAATGCCAGCGCCGACGAAGGTTGATTTTCCTCTCTCTGATGCATTTTGGCTTTTGGCTTTACTTGGATGGGACGGGTCGATGCTCTGACTCGGTTGGAACTGAGTTTTGACTGAGCTCGACTCGATCAAGTGTTTCGTGGCTGGAGTTCGGCTCTGGGTCAACTTCGAAGAAATTTTGATTTGAAGCTTGAGCTCGAAGTTGAAGTTGAAATTCCGTCTTCGCAGTAGAAAGGATAGTAGATATGTTTGTCGTGGTATAACACATGACCCTGGATGCTTCGATGATGGTCCTGCGCTACTATGTGACTGTAGTTGAGTTATGGAAAAGAATAAAGCTGACAACTTGATTGGTTTCACGGCTATTTAGAACTGCTCTTTACACTCAACTTCAAAAAGAGTGCATACACATCGAGTCATGTTGTCTATTGACTTTACTTCTTTAGGGTGGCATCACATTTTTATCAGCCATGAAGTTGTTTCCAATGGTTTTCAAATCTAACTTTGAAAGGACCTTTATATTTTGTGCTTACAGGAATTGCGACTGCAAAATGATTTGCTGATTAAAGCTCAATTTTTTTTTAATCATAATTTCCATGATTAAGTGATTATTCAGGTGGCATGGAAATAATCAATTAATTAAGAACTTTGTGCAACAAATGGTTTGTGATGCTTGGAACATCAGTTTTTATGATTTGGGGAACCGATGCAAGGTACAGATCCCTTAGCCGCCCCGTATTCCCTCCCACTACATTTCTTTGCCTTACTTGGACCATGAAGCTGCTGATAGTAATATCAATGTCACCGAACATTTGCATTTCAACTAGTCCGCGCACTCTGAACGAAAAAAAAAAACTAGTCCGCGCACATATTATCAATAAGTTGGATTTCGTTTCAATTTGATTATGAAGCTTGACGAACAATTTAACAGCAGTTCTCCTGCAGTTGAGAGAAATTGATGCATTTCGTCTGTTGCCTTTAGCTTTTCAAGTTCTCGAGTTAAAGCTTGTTGAAATTTACAGATTCAGGCAGGGTTAGAGTCGCTGTCAGACTTAGACCAAGAAACTCAGAGGATCTACTCTTGGATGCTGACTATGCTGATTGTGTCGAACTGCAGCCTGAGGTTGGTTATCTCTATTAAAAACCCAGATACGGCTGTTCTGAGTTGGCACTGAATGTCTATATTGCACTCTTACTACATGAACATGTCTTGCAAGGAACTTACAGCCTTTGAGCTAAGTTCAATTTTTGTCCTTTCATGTAGTTGAAGAGGTTAAAGTTGAGAAAAAATAATTGGAATTCTGAATCATATAGATTCGATGAAGTCTTCACGGATACTGCCTCCCAAAGACGTGTTTATGAAGTGGTAGCAAAACCTGTTGTTGAGGTAAGTAATTTAAGTATATGAGCATCTTCACTGGTATGTATATGCAAATTGAAGGTGTGTACAGGGCACTAGCCTTCTGTCACAGAAACTCTATTATGGGAGAACTTTATTTGTTGTTTCATTTGTAACATCAGTGTAGAGCATTTTGGTGGAGGGGTTTTATCTCAGAATTTGCAACTGACCAAGTTATCATATGGCCATCGAATCATGCTCTAATACCCACTCTTTGAGTCTCCAGCAAAGATTTCATCATATGCACATCCAACCTAATATATTTATACTATGTAATCTACAGGTGAGGGGTCGATAATAATTCTCTCTGTTTACAGAGGAAAAAGAGTGATGGACGTATTAACTTAGATAATTAACTTGCCAATAACATGATCCCCCAATCCTTTTGAATCATCTTCAAGAAAGACCTACAGAATACTCTAAAAAAACTTTGGACCCTACGCTTCATAAAAGGCAGATTGATGACAATAGATTTATCGCTTGCGCAGAACCAGTACAAGTATATAACCAGTTGTCATTTACTAAGTTTGAATTAAATCTAAGATGCTCTTACACTTTCCACGCTGGATTACTATGCCATTCGAAAAATTGACTATCAGATTTCGAAATTTTGGATGCCAAGAGTGCACGTAGAAGTTGGGACTTTTTAGGACTAAATAGTGCTACGTGTGCTATCGGAATCTCTCTCTCTCTCTTTTGGGTAGATCTGTCAGTGATTTTTGCTTTTCCTGCAGAGTGTATTGAGTGGCTACAATGGGACTATCATGGCTTATGGTCAAACCGGCACTGGCAAGACATACACAGTTGGGCGACTAGGCAAAGATGATGCATCAGAGCGTGGTATAATGGTCAGAGCTTTAGAGGACATCATTTCTAATATTTCTCACGCTTCTGATCGCGTTGAAGTATCCTATCTGCAGGTAATTAAGTTGCCATTTGATGCATTAACCATGTCATGTCTTTACCAGCTAGAACAGAGCTTACTGCCTAGCAAGAACAACTGACTCATCAGCAATGTGCCATCTTATTTAAGTGTATAAGCTAGTCGGACTTTAGAAGGTCTTAGTCTCTTTAATCAAATAACTGTTCTACTCTTGGTTGACTAGGATAAGCCTTGTGAGGATTATGTCTTTGAACTCTATTTCTCGTAATTATTTAAAGCACAAACTTGTGATATGAACTGCTTTAAATGCCAGCCACATCAATATGCTTTGTACTGAAAATAAGGTCCTGTAACCCAGTATATGATACACAAATAGCTTCTGTCTGTTTCTCGTCTTTCTGAATGCTTCTCTGGTTGGTTACACAATACTTGGTCAGGGCTTATTCATGAGCAAATAGACATAAAGGTTTTAATTGTAAATTTCCTCCACTGAATTTTTTATTTTTTTTTACTGTTGCTTCTCAGTTATATATGGAATCCATACAAGATTTGCTCTCCCCTGAAAAGATCAACATTCCCATTACTGAGGACCCCAAAACGGGGGAATTGTCACTGCCTGGAGCCACAGTAGTTAATGTTCATGGTGTTGATCATTTTCAAGAGTTGTTGCAAATTGGTGAGGCAAATCGTCATGCAGCTAATACAAAGCTAAATACTGAATCTTCACGCAGTCATGCGATTCTCATGGTGGGCAATTTTTTTATATGTTTTATAGACCTTAATTTCTAGAGGACCTTTATGTTCTTTTGATTGTCGTGATGTTAACATTGAAGGAATGATTCTTAATCCTAGGTCAATGTTCGAAGATACGTTGATGGTCAAGATAAAGAGGAGACCAATCTCCAGGACAGGGATCAGACTGATTTACCTCGTAGCAAGCCCATTCCTATAGTTCGCAAAAGCAAATTGCTAATCGTGGATCTTGCTGGATCAGAAAGACTAGATAAATCTGGTTTGTGACTATCCTGTAATATGTTCTTGGAAGCCATTATTTCCTGATCCTTTGGTGACACTCACATTTGATACTCCACAAGTTTTCTATTCATAGTTATAGAGTTGTTTCCTGAAGTTTCCGTGGGAGGTCCAGTGTGGCAAGTTCTACACTTTTTCCTACTTTTTATGCTTGTCCTTAGGAATTTTGGCATCCTGAGAGTGGTACTTTATGGAGTTTATTGTTGTTATTGATGCAGGCAGTGAGGGCCACTTGCTTGAAGAGGCTAAGTTTATTAATCTTTCTCTCACTTCCCTCGGCAAATGCATAAATGCTTTGGCTGAGAACAGTGCACATATACCTTTCAGGGACTCTAAGCTGACAAGATTGCTTCGTGATTCATTTGGAGGTGCATGATTACGTCTTACAGTTGTCCATTCTTAACTTAATATCAGATTTCTGGAGAATGTAAAGAACTTTGAAAACTTTGTTTGTGACACCGACCGTCTAGTTACTAAATTAAGATTTTAAATTATTTAATTTAGTGCATTGTCTTACTTCAATCTTCAAATTTTAAATATGCATTTACTGCCAGACTTAGTTGCAAGACTGTTGGTGGTAGTACATATGTACGTACATATTTTCTGCATATATCTCTATACATCACTGGTTGTGAATGTAACAACAGCTTCTCGGTGGTTTTCCATGTGCAAAATAAGAGCTTCATCCGATTACATGCTATCGTTCTTTCGTAGTGTTCTTGTATTCTTTCAAGATTTGAGTGTGTTATAACCATCCTAGATGAATGATTCAGTTAAGAAATTAATACTTCAAGCATATCTCTGCAAACCTTCTTCCTCAGCTTTTTTATGTGATAGGTTCAGCAAGGACGTCGCTTATCATAACGATTGGGCCATCTGCACGACATTATGCTGAGACCACTGGCACAATAATGTTTGGGCAGCGGGTGAGTAGATAAGAGTTCATTATGCAAAAATCCTGCAAATCATTTTGCAATACACAGCGGTTGTTGACAATCTATAGCTTCTGAAGTTGAATTCCGATATTAATTATGATATTGAGTTCATCGACACACCTGTATGGAATGAGTTCCTCTATTGAGCGGAGAACATTGCCCATTACTGAAAGTTCTGGGATTTCTTTTTCTGTCTGTGAACCCTGGTTTCATTTCAGATGAGAAGTTTTTCACTGTGTCAATTTTCAGTTTGGTTGAAGTAATTAGAAGATACAAATAGCACTCTGTATACATCTAAGAAGATAATGATCATGGTCTAACTGCTCTTATCTGCCATACAGAGCTGATTTCTGAGAATGCTTCTTTTGGTTTTTACCTTTGTTGAGAAGATCATGACAGCAGCTGTAAAACAACATAACTACAAGTAACTTATATAAAATGATAAGAATGGTCCTCTGATGGTTGTGAAAGATGTGCTGAAGGAATACTGCTCTAGAAAGTCAAGCTGAGACTGGAAAGTGCTGAAGAAAAGAGGGAAAGAAAGAATACACGAGAATAACAGAAGTACGTGGATATCCTTTTTGTGTGTGTGTGAGCATGTGGGCTCATTCATGCACACATGTGTTGAGTAGATGCATGCCGACTTACATTCATAACTGCATGAATGTCTCTGTATTAATGCACGTGGATTTGTATGTGTGTATACGTGCATCATCTGCCAATCTTTTTGATAAAATGACGTCGAAGCTTGATGATGAGTTGCTTTTGCAGGCAATGAAAATTGTCAATATGACGAAACTCAGAGAAGAATTTGATTATGAAAGTTTATGCCGTAAGTTGGAGAGTCAGGTAGACCACCTTACTGCAGAAGTTGAGAGGCTGGAAAAGTTGAGAGAGAATGATAAGGGCAAATTGGAGAGACAGCTAAAGGAGTGTGAAGACTCTTTTTCCGGGGCAGAAAGTCTAATGAAAAGGTCCGAGGTAGTTGACTCTATTGCTAGTGTAACAGCTTCATTTGATATAATGACACCTCTTAATCGCTGGTTCAGATTAGTTTCCTATCTCCGCGTCCGGTTTGTTTGGAAAAATAGAATACAGTTTTCTTATACTTTCTTCAAATGTCCCTTCGGTGATGCTTCTTCGTCTTCTTCCAGTTCTTAGAAAAGGAAAATGATCGTCTGGAGTCAGAGATGAAAGACATTTTAAATGAATTAAACCGCCAGAAAGATCAGAACGGTCTGATGCATAACAAGATTTCAGAGCTCCAAACACATATAAATTACATCCAGGTACTTCCTTCATTCAAATGCTTTACTTCTCTGAAGACATTTTCCTTACTATGTTGTTGGTGCCTTCTTGCTGAACATTCCATATCATGATAGTTCTCTTTAATAAAACTGGGGACAATGGGGCAGCATAGGGACTTGCTATCAGCTTTTCTAAATCGATTGGCATTATGCTTTGAGAAGTCAGTGTGATTTTACTGCAAAATTGGTGTTAATGCAATTAAATTTTTTTCTTATGTAACCTGCAGTAAAGTCATGTTGAAAATGCTCAACTAGTTTGACTTTTGAAAGCCACAATTTCTTAATTTTTTTATCGCATTGAAACCAAGTCAAGTTAGGTAATGAGAATTATCTCCGACTGTTTTTCTGATTTAGGGCACTGAACTGTGGAATCTGAGTTGTTCAGTCATATGAATTATGATTACCTACTTTGCTAAAGCAAACTTGCATGCAGCCAGAGCAGGTGCACTTGGTTCACTGTTGGGAAAACTACTTGATTGGATGCTAAGGAGTTGGCTGTTGAATCACCATCCCAAGTGTTAATTTAAACATCACGTGACCAAGACCTAGTGACCTATGCCTCCATATGTTCAAGAGAGGACCAACACAACTTGAACTTCTTTCCCCAATAGGCATAGGCAATCACTTTACACACCTATTAATCTCTTCTGGAAAGCTTGCACTTTTATCTGTTCTTAATTAACAATATTAGCTCAGCGGGTTGCGTTCGACCCCAAAGCATAGGCTCGATCTCAGGCCAGGCTCTTCCACATCTATACCCATACACTTTTTCCATTTAAAGCCCACCCAATCAACTAAAAAGTGAAGCTCGGTGCAAAAGATAACAATAAGGAAAAAAATTGGATCTTCTCAGGTTGAGAAAGCTGAATTTTTAAGACCCAGGCCAGGCTTGCCCTTTGCAAACTGTGTATTCTGGATTTGGCTATGCCCAATACAAAAGGCAAAAGCTCAAGACCAAGCTTAATAAGGTGATTGGCAGGTGTGTCAAACCTTGAGGTAGCCAACCCTGTGGTGGAAGTGGATAGATTGGTCGAACCACATTTAACCTGATTTGACTGTTCAATCCATCTGCAATAGCCAGCTTGTGTGTTTTCCCATTAAGTTTATGTCCTTTTATGGTTTGCCGTGGGTATAGTGTTGAAAATATTGTCGATATGTGATAGGAGCTGGGTCTTGAAAAATAACCCTTGTAAATTCCCTCTAATTTCATAGTGAAGTCTGTATATTGAGAATCAGAGACCTGGTGTTTTTCTCTGCATGGAATGCCTTGTAGGTTGTAATACTTCCATAGGTAATGGTTTCAGTTGCTAAGATCAAAAGGGAAGAATGTGGTTACAATGCTAATTCCTCATCCTGAAACCCATTCTTTCAATGGTTTGTGTCCTAATGTTTAAGTAACTGTGGAAGTAGAAAAGGATATAACATGAAAAGAAGAGCAAACCCTGACATGGAATTTAAGAATGTTTGCATTTCTTGATTTTATAAAAATATACAAAGGCATATGCAGATAAAATCACCAAAACTACAGTCAATCCGTAACCATTGACTCTCCCGTAAAATACGGAGACTAACCTATGAAGTAACTTGTTTTGTTTCCTTTGTCTCGGGTTATCTTGCTAGACCATTGTATGGCTTGGCCAGACCATCAGTAAGTTAAACCAAATGGAGGTCTAGAAAGAAGCTTGACAGTTATCTCTCCCATTTTACAGCAGTAACTTAAACCAATTGGAGGTCCAGAAGGAAGCTTTACAGCTGTCTCTCCCATGTTACATGCATGTACATCTTGATATTTTGTTCTCGTTTCATTTATTAGACATCCTTGGACTTGGTATCAAACATAAAAGGGTTACATGCTACTTACTTACTGTACTTCAGCCCGTTACTCTAAAGAAATTCTTTGTGGCTCTTAGGAGCAGCAGCGTCTAGAAGCATCTACCTATCAGAGTGTCCTAGCAGATACCACACAGATGTATGAGAAGAAAATAGCAGAGTTGATTAGGCAATCAGAAGAAGACCGTTCCCGTGCCATAAATGTTGAGGAACAGTTAGATCGTATGAAGGAGCTTTTCGGTGATCATCAGATCACAATTCAGGTTGGTGAAGAAAAACACGTATTATTTGCAGTATCTATAATTGGGCATGCTCTGTCATGATTTTTAGAATGCATAGAAGCAGCACGATGAAATGAGATATTAGGATCTCCCTTATGATGCTAGAACGTATACTATAACTTCACATCAAGTTATCTCAGAAACTAATATTGGTAAAGTTGCCAATTTGCTATGCCTTTTTGGATAGTCTTTTTTTATTTTAATTTATGTGTAACTTTTGCAACCTTCTGAAGGCGTTTTTTTCCCCCAATGTTAGCAACATGAGATGGAACATTGTTCTTATCAGAAGACACTTGATGGAACTACTCAGATGTATGAGAAGAAAATTGCTGACCTAATGAAGCAATTAGAGGACGAACATGGCCGTTTTGATGCTGTTGAAGAGCAATTCGATTTGGCGAAGAAGCTTCTAAGTGATTATCAGAGCTCCATGCAGGTTTACTTCTTGACTAGCCTTTTCTCCTTTATAGCGGCAGTTAAATGAGTCGAGTGGATATTAGAGGAGCTCTACTTTAATTATTAGCACTTAATGTAACAATTTTGAGTTAATGTCCCCTTAGTTAGTAATTTGCCTTGGGATGTCCAAAATACAAAAGCTCTGCAGATTACATGCTCCAGTAAATAAAAATTCTAAAGATACAATGTTCTAAGGTTTTGTTAAATAGTACATGGTGTATCGTTATAAGATACTCTCTCTCTCTCTCTCTCTCTCTATAAGATTTATGTTTTCAAGTTATTGAAAAATATTAAAAAGCATACGGGATAGTAATTTGGCACCCGGCAAGGCGTTAAAACATGGACAATAGATCTTTTTATTATGTTGAAGGCATCTTATATGTAGCTTGACCAGTTCATGAAGGGAACTCAATAGCATTTCTTCAGTCATAAATATTCTGTTGCTTCCTCCATATTGGCATCTTCAAGTATTCGGTCATGCCTGAACCATGAGGGAAGCTGATGAGAGAGGATTTTTTACTTGAGTCTTGACAACTACCTGGAAATATATGGAGTTTCCAACTTTATTTAATAGGTCGGTTAATAGTTGAACTAGGATATCTCTGTGAAGTTGCATAGTTGCATTTTCCGTTACAGTCTACTCTTACTTCATCATCAGGTATGCATAATGATTCTATCTTAGTTTGATATTTATATGCAAATGTGATTCTCTTGGAAATGATGTTGCTGATGTTTAAGTCCGGTAAATTCATGGGGGAACTTTATAATCTCTCATTGACCATTTTCATTATTGCTCTGTTGTTATTTTCCATGTTTAGGGGCAAAAAGAGATCAACGAACTCAACATGAAGTTAGAAAAAATGCACAAGCTTCATGAGGAAGGTGCAGCTAAACTTCAATTAATAAAAATGGAATACGGAGCTCTTTTACATGAGAAGGTATGGTGGACAAATTTCCTAATAAATGTGCCCTATTCAAGTATTTAGTGCAACCCATGGCAGATCAAAGAATCACATGCAAGATAATTCCCAGTGGAGTTAAAGACTAAAAATGATTTGTTACATGCTTATTGCAATGAAAGGAAAAGTTAACGGAAGACCTTCATACGATGAGGGAAAGACTTCTACAAGAAGAAAATCACAGGAAGAATATTGAAGATGAGCTAATTAAGGTAAAGAAGCTTGTAGCTGATAACGAGAAAGATCAAAAGGTAAGCTGAGTTAGAATTCATAGAGAAAGTACACTCTTTTGGTTCTGGACTGATATCCCTTGTACAGGAGAAGCAACTAGACATGAAAGAAAATGTTGGTAAAGGGTCTACACCAAATGGTTCTAACCCATTGAAGGAGACACAATCAAGTCAGAGGACCACGATTGCGAAAATATGCGAAGAAGGCAAGATAGATCCCAATATAGCTCACAGCTTACACCTGATTTGCTGTTTAATCTCAAGGCTCATCGCAACTTACAATTTTGTTTCTTCGATGAAGTTGGTCTGGAAAAAATACTAGCATTGTTAGCATCTGAAGATACCGATGTCCAAATTCATGCCGTAAAAGTGGTGGCTAATCTTGCTGCTGAAGGTATCTAAAGTATTGCCAATAGTTTCTAACTTTCAGTGACTGCATGCGTCAGTCCTACCTGTCTAACACTAGTGGCACCATCACTTCGGCTTTCTCATGTTCTTTTTGAAGATTGGGCAACCTTTGATTTTCTCAATAGGGCTTGTAATGACAATTGCTGAGAAAAAAAAAGGCATTATAATGACTGAAACATTCTTCTTTTGGTTGACTTTCCTAAGTGAATATGAAGATTGTGCTGTGGTTGAGTGGTAACTGGTAAGTAGAGAAAGAGAGTAAAGCATAGTAAGTCGTCTAACGATATGATGCGTGGGATTTGTCTATCTTAATGACTTTTTAAGTTAAATGTGGTTAAAAGAATGTGAAAATTTGGAAGCTGTCCATCCTATTTTAAGTAAATACTTGGAAGATTTGCTACATGAGGATATTTGTATTTGTTAGGTACATGATGATTTATTTTGGTTTTCATTTTTCTTTTTTTGTTGAATGGGATTACATATCCTATTAACAATTATTACATCATTAAAGAGTGGCATTGGGACACTTGTTAAATTTTAGTAAATGTGCTTTGGAAACTTAAATTTTACTATGTGAAGTGACTTTATTAAATTGTGTAAGTCTTCTATTTTTTAAGTGTCTTGGAAAGTGTTATTTTCAATTTTACTTAATTAGTGCCCTAGGGTTCTTGAACAAGAACCATATGATAAATCTAAATAGTAAGCAAAGGCTAAATCTTCCGGAAAAGTTATATGCAGGATAACAACATTTAGGAGGTAACCTGACTAAGAACTTTATCAACATGGAGATGCGAACATGGGGATTATCGATGGTTCAACTAATCATATTACTATCTACATAACACAACGGTCGTGACCAGATTTCTTTCCTTGTCAAAATTCTAGATCACTGCGTGATTCGTTTCATGGTCTCTGAGTGATTTTATAGTTTAAGTTATGCTCACTACAAGAAACTCCTCATATTTCTAGATCTATAAATAAAATTTGCTGGGTTACCTTGTCAGTTGGTTTTCTCTTTTCTCGTTGGTATTTCTTGAAAATTATCCTTTTCTTATGTGATTTTCAACTGCATGCCCAGGTCTCTGTCCTTCCTGTAAGTCTTCATGTCCACTAAACTGACATGGTGGTGAATGTAAGAGTCCAGAGCATATGAATTTGGTTATGAGGGAAAGGAGTCTAACCTATATTCTTAGAAATTCCCAAGAATTGCATCCATCACTATTGTATCCCAAATTGGGAGTAAATAAATTTTTATTATCTAATCTGCCAGACCATCTAGCATGCTTGGTGATGTACCTGATTTGATGCTCTGTCTTCAATGTTATTTGTACTTCCAGACATTCATCAGGAAAAAATTGTGGAAGAAGGAGGCTTACATGCACTGCTTATGTTGTTGCAGTCATCACGAAATGCAACTGTGCTTAGAGTGGCCTCTGGTGCCATTGCCAATTTGGCAATGAACGGTAGTTCAAGTCCTTCACATATCTTTATCTTAACATTAAGGCTTCTACTTAACATGTTGCTAATTGAGTCCTTTTTTTTTTCTTTTAACAAGTATTGAGTCTTATGCAGAGTCTTTGATTGAAATGGCACTTAAATGTTGCTGGTAAAAGCTTGCAGAAGACAATATAGTGATCTACTGTTATTGACTCTATGCAGTAAGAAATTCTTTACAATGAAAGCTAACCAACCAAAGGCAGTGTACAATTTCCCCTGATTTCCTGAACTTGCTGGTGATTTTCTGTGAGATAACTGGTTAAAAGAACTCAGAGAACACCTTACTCAGTGAAGTAGAACTAGCTTATACACGATGAAGTTTTTAAGAGCAAAAAACTAAGGATAGCTGATATAACATTCACTTTCAACTTCTGTAGAACTAGAAGTTTGTACTGTGCTTCCCAAAACAGTATTCAAGGGGTAACAATCAGAAATGTCTGACTTACTACATCAAAGTCCCATGTCCATTCCATTCTAGGCTGTATCAGGGTTCTCACTTCTCACGTTCTCACTAGGTATAGCCACTTACTATTCAAAAGATAGGGAAATACTTTCTAGAAGCTTGAAAGCCATCGTGTAGACATTCTGGCACATCATGCTTTGACCTGTGTTTTTGCATTTTGAGAGTAACGGTGACAATCATGGCCATCTTAGTCGAGGAAATCGGTGCATAATCTTTTCATTGTGCTATATGTATTTATTTAATTTCTCTCTGATTTTTTCTTGAATTTCTTTATCACTTCTGAGATAAAGTTAAATGTGGAGAACATGATAATGTTAGTTGTTTTAACTGAAGCCATCGAACATTTGTTCAACCTTTCCAGATTTGAAAGCTTTGGTGCTAAGTTGTTCATCCCACTGGAGTAGTGTTCTAATGGCCTTTCATTAACTTGACTCATTATCTTACTAAATCCAAGTATTGTGCTTGTCCATGTTAGAATTGAACCAAGGCTTGATAATGAGCAAAGGAGGTGCTCGGTTACTTGCAAATGTAGCATCTACAACGGACGATCTGCAGACTCAAAGAATGGTAGCTGGTGCAATTGCTAACTTATGTGGAAATGGTGAGCTGAAGTTGCCTTTGACATGAGTCCAATGCTTTAATCTAATCATGCGTTCACTACCACACCACATGGATAGAGTGTCGTGCCAAAACATGTTTCTTTTTTCTTAGTCACTCTCTGATGCTATTTATTGGCCCATCCTTTCAAAAGAAAAAAGAAACTTTTTTGGATCAAATAATTTTAAACATATACGCCAGAAACTAGCAAAGAGTTTCTAATTTGGTTTGCTGAAAGCTCCTACATAGTCATTGTAATTCAATTATGCTGGCTTCTTCATCCTCTCTAGTTTATCTTCCTGTGGTGAGAAACCCAGCGATTTGGTCTTTAACCTGTACAAGCTCGTTTGAGGGACGTGAATTGAGGGGAACCTGGTTTTTAATCACACTTATATATGATTTCGATATATGATAAAGGAAGTACATGTTGCTTCTGTTTTCTCTGTGATGAAGCTGGTTTATTCAATGGACTGATGCCCTGAGGTTTGCATGTAACAGAAAAATTGCATGTGATGTTGAAGGAAGATGGAGGCCTGGAAGCACTTCTGGGAATGGTTAGATCAGGGACTAATGAGGTCACAGCACAGGTTGCTAGAGGAATCGCCAATTTCGCCAAATGTGAATCCCGAGCGGTTGTTCAAGGTTAGTCACAGCTTCTCTTCAGGATGTTACTTGATAACACTTGGTAAACCAATGGCCTTTTTTTTTTCATTTCTAAATCTGAGTCGACTTCCTGTAGGACATCGGAAAGGCCGCTCACTTCTCATGGAAGATGGTGCCCTCGAGTGGTTGCTTGCAAACTCCGACTGCGCTTCTACTTCAATTAAGCGCCATATCGAGCTCGCTTTGTGCCACTTGGCCCAAAACAGTGAGCTACTCGTCTATACATTCCGTATTGGTGAATTTTGACTGGGAAAAAGAATATTGGTGAATGAATGATACGACAGAAATACTTCAGTGATATGAATGTTTGGTAGGCATCACATTATGCTTGCTTTTCTTTTGTTCTTTAATGGAGTCACATTGCTCTTGCAGAGGATAATTGGAGGGATTTCATGTCCAGTGGGGCGGTGAATCGAATACAGAGGATTTCGGTCGAATCCAGTAGAGAAGACATCCGGAACCTAGCGATGAAGACTTTGAAGCTCTTCCCTACGCATCAAACCGACCTGTACCCTACACATCAAACCGACTTGTATGGTGTGTAGCCGCTTCCTGAAAATATTACAGTGCATATACTGTATATTGAGATGTAACTCCTGTTTATGTTCTTAGTAGAATTGTACTAAACTAGAGACCTCTTTCTCATTATATTGAACCCCTGTTTAACAGGCGCGGCTGTAAAGGACGTCAGATTTTGAGAGGAAAGATCAAACGCGCGATTGTCGTCACCACTCCGTTCATGCACATTTCTGATAATACACATTTCTTATAAAGCTCATAAAAGTTTTCGAACATGGCTTTAAGGATCTCTAGGAGGAGGACTATCTTTGCGTATTGGTCTCTCTGTGAACAGCATACCATACGACACCGTGAAGAAGTATATCATTAGAGCCACTCCGACTGCTCCCACCAGCACGGTCACCGTGCGCATCGTGTAGTCGCTGCCGCACGAGACCTTCCCGAGCTTGATCTGAACCACGTCGACCATTGCCAGGAGCAAGAACAGGCACCCGGTCATGGTCCCGTATATCGCCAGATAGAACACCACGAGGCTGAACGTCTGCCTGTGAGGGTTCGTGTACTGCTTCCTCTCGTAGATGTAGAGGACGATCTTCACGGTCTTCCCGAGGAAGCCCGAGAAGATGAAGAAGCTGAAAGACGAGATCTCGTAGAAGATGAGCTGCTTGCGGAGCTTCGTGTCGGGGTGGCACTCGGGGCGGTCCTACTCGAGGCTGTGGACCTGGCCGGGGTTCGCCAGCGAGAGGCCGACAAACATGGCCACCGTGAACCACGAGTTGAGCCGCACGATGGCGTCCAGCACTTTCTGGAAGTACTTCCTCTCCTCCACTTTTGCCACTTCTTCTACTTTCACCTCATTCCTAGAGAATGAACAGGAAAAGGTGTAAAATTTGAAGGCATAACGATTCACGTGTGCAGCGAAAAAAAAAGAGATGCATCGAAAAATCATAGTAAAAGTTCGAGAAAGAAAGAGAGATTACCCGTTTCTGGGGTTCGCCATGAAGAGATGTCCTTTCTTTTTTGCTCCTGTACTGTATCTTGTCTTGTTAAGCCTTTAGAGTTGAGGATGCAGCCATACGCCGAGGTTTAGGATGGAAGAGAATTCACTTTGTTTTCCCTTCCTTTAAATTGAATCTTGGCGCAATTCTATCCACACACGAATAAGGTAAACGTGCCGCGACTACTTGCTCCTACGGACTAGTTCGTGTTCGCCTGAACTCATTTTACTAAATCGAGCTGATCGAACCACGAGGATCTGTTAGAGTCATAGATCTAAAAGCAAAATACTCAAATTATTATATATCGGTGTATCGATGTGATTGATTCTATTCACCGCATCATTATAAAACTTAGGACTCTGCCAAGTGTTAGATGGAGTCCAGAATGAGCTAGCATTACCAAATTCCGACCCCATTCCATGATTGTGAAGCGTTGTGAATGTGGAGATGGCGACCCGCAGATGCACCGGAGCCACCATTTGGACACAGTAAGCTGGACAGCCAGTGAAGCTGATGTGCATCCTCTGTTCAATATCTTCGGACATGAAGTTTGCTGGGAAAATTGTCAAAAAAGTCTTAAACCTTTTGCACTTTTGCCAATTCAGTCCTAAACCGTTTAATTTTGCCGAGTCAGTCCTAAACCTTTTGCATTTGTGCCAATTCAGTCATAAACATTTTTTTTATGCCAATTCAATCCTAAACCTTTTGCAATTGTGCCAATTTAGTACTAAACCTTTTGCAATTATGCCATTTCAGTCCATCCGGCAAATTTTGGCCGGCCGGCGCTGACGTGGACGCCAGCCGACAGGAGACAGAATATTTTAATATTTTTTTATTTTTTATTTTTATTTATTTTTATTTTTTTATACTTTTTTTTCTTTCTTTTTTTTTCCTTCCCCCTCCCCTCCCCTCCCCTACTCGGCGACCGGCCACAGGCGCGGCGGGCGAGGAGGAGCCCCGCCCAGCCATGGCGGGGCTCGACCTCGCCGTCGCTGCCTCGCCCGACGATGGCGAGGTCGAGCCCCGCCATGGCTGGGCGGGGCTCCACCTCGCCGGCCGCGCCTGTGGCCGGCCGTCGGGTAGGGGACGGGGAAGGAAAAAAAAAAGAAAGAAAAAAAAGTATAATAAAATAAAATAAAATAAAAAAATAAAAAAATAATTAAAATATTCGATCGCAGGCCGGCCGGTGTCCACGTCAGCGCCGGCAGGCCAAAATTTGCTGGATGGACTGAAATGGCATAATTGCAAAAGGTTTAGGACTAAATTGGCACAATTGCAAAAGGTTTAGGACTGAATTGGCACAAAAAAAAAGGTTTAGGACTGAATTAAAACAAATGCAAAAGGTTTAGGACTGAATCGGCAAAATTAAAAGGTTTAGGACTGAATTGGCAAAAGTGCAAAAGGTTTAAGACTTTTTTGACAATTTTCCCGAAGTTTGCTGGTTGTTTGGTTATTGCTACCGACAGCTATATTGGTAGGTTAAACGTGGAGCGCGTACAAAAATATTGCGGGGACCACAGGGATGGCAACTTCATCCGTCCAAGTGACTATAGCGGGGAAAAAAAAAAAATATCATTCATATATTATTCAGTTCTAAACTTTTTTTTTTGTCAATTAAGTTATAAAATATTTTTATTTTTGTTAATTTAGTCCATCCGACCAACTTTGACCGGCCAGCGCTGACATGACAATTTTTAATAATATTTTAATATTTTTCAATTTTTTTTTATTTCTTTATGTTCTTTCTTTTTCTATTTTTTTCTTCCCCTTAAACCTCCAGCCGGTTGCCAGCGATCGGCCAGAGGTGAGGGCTGGCCTCGCCCTCGCCGTCGATGGGCGGGGGCATAAAGTAAATCCAAAGTCATGTCTACTTTCCGAATATTTGGATTTGTTCGAACAATTTCAGGTCTTTCCACTATTTATTTTCTGATATTATCTCTTTTGTTAGGTCTTCACGGAATAACACTCGTATACAAATAGGGCTGTCACCACAAAATCCAATGGCTCCGGGGATATTGGTAGAAGCCTTACACCAACGAAGGACCTCCTCTTTTACTGTACATGTAGTTTGGAGTATTCTGGAGAATGTAACTCCCAAAAAACTAGGTTCTGGTTAGGAAATCTGAGTTTAGGTATTTTCATATTTATTTGTTCATGGCCTGGGCAAGGCGCAAGTGGCCGCGGGCGAAGACGGGCTTGCCTGCGGCTGGTGAGGAGATGGTCACCTTCGCCTGCGGTTGTGAGGCCTTCAGGCCGCCTGGTGATGGTTAGGGCGAGGCGCAGGTGGCTGCGGGCAAAGCGGCCATGTCCTCGCCGGCCGTGAGAGAAGGCGGCCCTAGCCTCGCGGTCGGCTAGGCCATGGCGAGGCTTGCCTAGGCGAGGCTTGCCTAGGCAAGGCCGTGACCCTCGTCTAGTGGCCGGAGAGCTTTGGCAACCCTCGCCGACACAATGAAAAAAAAAAAAAGGAAAAGAAAAGAAAAGAATAAAAAATTCAAAAAAATTACTAAAAAATATCTACGTCAGCGCCAGCCATGCCATGTAGGACAGCTAACGTATAAATTAGTAATTTCCAGCCTAAATTAGCAAGATGGACTCATTTAGCCAAACGTGAAGAAGTTTAAGACTAAATTAGTCCAATCGAAAAGTTAAGATATTTTTTCGCCATAATTTACTCTACCTCTTTTAATCATAAGAACATATCTTTGTCATTTTGCTTCTCTTTGGAGTGAGGTTGCGGGGATAGAGTAGGGGGTCGTAGTTTTTGTTAGATGCTAAAGAATTACACAAAAAAAAAGTGTTGAATATGTTAAGATCAGTTCATAAATTATTTATTATGTTATGGTTTGTTACATATTCTAATACACAATTCATGCCAAAGAATGAATTTTTCCAAAAAAAAAAAAATATTAATATATCTAACATTATGTGTATTTGCGAAGTGGAAATATTTTGAAACATCTGTTTAATATTTTTAACATTGCTTCGTAGCATAAACCGTCCGGCAAAAATAGTTTCTTTTTTCCATTGTCGAAGAAGGTGTTATTTATAGGATGAAAACATCACGTGGCAATTAAATAAGGTGTAACCAATCAATCAACCGTGTAATAAATCTCGCTCTTGTTAATCTGGCTACTTATAAGTTAAAACTAGTCAGATCTATTTTTGATTAATCGCAAAAGTATGACGAGCCGTAAAAAGATTGACAGAGACAGTCAGAACACGATTTCGAAAAGACAATTGAACCTCAACGCTTGGAACCAAGGCTTCGGGGCTCCAGCGATTGGGTCTGGTTCCCCGAGGTCGAACCAAGGACCCTAGCAGCCGTGTGTGAGTCCTTGCCGCTTGTGCCAAGGCACCTGGTGGCTAGCTTGGGTACCCAGCAACCTGAGCTAGGTTACCCCAAGGCCAATACTTAGACCCTAGCAACTGTGCCTGGGTTCATTAAGGCCAGGCCTTGGACCCCATGCTGGGGCCACGGTCCCTTGAGATCGAGCTCGAAATTCCCAAGACGAGGCTTAGGTGCCTTAAGGCCGAGCCCAAGACCTTGGTGCCTGGCTCAGGACCTCGACGGCCGACGGTTGGATTGGGTTCCACCAAGGCTCAGTAGTCAGTACATGTCCACGTGCATGATATATCCAAACTTTTCTAACTCGATAACGTGCACTTGTAAGACTCTACTCACAAAGCGACGGTTGGAGTTTCTGAAACTATCATGAGCGGAACATGTTATGGTTTGATCACTAAATCTGCACAACATACAAACTAATTGCTTGACTATTCATATCACCCCTTGAGAACTTTCGGCATAATTCATCTAGTAATATCTTAATGAAGGCGATCGGCATGGTTCACAACATAAATGGTGCTCACCTGAGGAAGTCACTCGTAGGTCGTAGCTATTGGATGTGATTATTTATAACAGACCAGCACTTCATCCATATGAGATTGGTCGTGTAACTAAACTCTTGTTTCGGACCCGACAAATGATATGTTCAAACCTAAGCATATTTCACTCAATTTAACCTTGGACACCATGCCCGTTATTCTATTTTTCACACGTATTCATGGAGATTCACAGATTCAAGGTTAAAAAAAAAAATTAAAAAAAAAATAGTAGACCAAGACCACAAAAGTCTTGGTCATGTCAAACGTGAATAATGTAGCAAATTAGAAAATGTCAGTTCTGTCTCTTTTCTTTACGGATCGAAAAGTTATATGTCACTCAAGAAATTGTAATTGTCCATGTTAACGTCGGCCGTGCCACGCAAGACGGCCAACGTCCATGTTAGCAAATTTCAACTAAAATTGACCGGAAGGACTAAATTGGCAAATTGTCAAAAAAATTATGACTCAATTGGCACAATTGAAAGATTATGACTGAATTGGCACAAATATAATAGGTTTATGACCCCCTTTTTTTATTTATTTATAATTTCCTCTAGAAATAACTTAACCAAAGTTCACCAACATAGTTCGTGAGATAAATGGTGCTCGTCATAAATTTCCGATGTGATTGTCCAATAATAGACCAAGACTTCATCCATAAAGGGTTGATCGAGTAATTAAGGGCCTGTTTGATAAGAATTCCGTTCTTAGGAACAGTTCCTGAGTAGAAATGATTTAATTATATTATGTTCTCGGAAACAGTTTCTGAGCAAAAGAACGCGTTTGGTAAATGCACAAAGTTTCTATTCCCAGATTAGAAAAAGAACAAAAATGCGTTTGGTATGGCCCTAAAAATTCATATTCCCAATTTTTTTATTTAATTATAAAAATGTGAGTGGAAGCTGCGGTGACCTGGTGGGACAGGCAAGTTTGAGGTGGTCAAGTTCGTTCGACTGAGATCTGACCTCAATAGCTCAGTCGAAAGGGATATCTTTTTTGGTTTTAAAAAAAGGAAAATCTTACCTATCGACTCATTATACATTTCAATTGGAATTAGGAATTCCGTGTACAAATACAAGCAGTCCTTAACTACTTACATATATCTTATGTCGAATCATATATGTATTACCATTAGGCATTACAAGACCGGGCGACAATCGGCGGTGGCGGAGAGTGGTGACCGGCAGTGGTGGAGACCGATGGCGGCGATTGGCGACTGGCTGCCGCGATCGGCGATGATGGTGATTGCCAGCTTTTGGCCATGGAGACCGACGGTGGCGGCGATCGGCGCCATCGGTGATCGCGACCAATGGTGGCGGTGGTCGGCGCCATCGGCTATCGCGACCGACGGCAGTGGACTCGTGATTGTATATTTTTCCTTTTTGTTCTTTTTTTTTTTTGTTGGGGCTGGCAAGAGGCCACCGGCCACCAGATGAGGCCCAGATCTGGGGAAGGGCTCGCGGGCCCTCACCTAGTGGCCGGCAGAAGTTCCCTAACAAAAAAATAGAAAAGGAAAAAAAAGAGGAAAAAATTTATTAAAAAATTTGAAAAATATTAAAATATAATTAAAATTTGTGCACCATGTAAAGTCTCATTTGCATTGATGGAATATAAAAGAACATATAGGACCCATTGTTAAGCGATGTGGAACAACCACTTCAACAACACGAAAATCACCCAAAACTCACAAGAAACATGGAATGCATGGTAAAGATAACGCCTTCACTTCAAACATGACACACATGGACCTTTGACATGTTGAACCCAACAGAAACCTACATCTAATAAAACACGTCTCGCTGGATATATGTAACGTGATAGTTCCTGCATATTTTAGATAGCCTTATTGATTAACTTCTCACCTCTTGTCGTCGCACATTCTCAGGCACCTGCGAGACGGTGCCCTGTTTTTTTATTTTTTATTTTTAATTTCCGCATAGGCGATCCTCACGCCGTTGCTCACTGCAATGAAGAAGATCAGCAGGCCAAGGCTGATGAAGCCAACCATGACGCAGACGGTGGTGACCGCATACTTGCTGTGGCTTGAGAGCCGACCAAGCTTGATCTGGACCACGTCGATCATGGCCCGGAGCAGCAGGAAGCACCCGAGCATGGTCCCATAGATTGACAAATAGAACCCGGCGAGGCTCTTCCAGTGGCGGTGGGGCTTCCCCTTCTCTTCCTCCGAGCTGTGGGGGTCCACGTTTCTCTTCCGTTCTCTGTCTAGGGCATCCTGCTTCTCGGAGGTGTAGTGGAAGACCTTGACGACCTTGCCGAGGAAGCCGGCAAAGATGAAGCAGCTGAAGGAGGCGATCTCAAAGTATACGAGCCACTTGCGCATAGAGGCGTCCGGGTGGCAACTGGGGTCAGCGGCGAGGCTCTGAACTTGGCCAGGCTGGGCAAAAGAGAGGCCGATGAAGACGGCGACGGTGAAGAGGGAGTTGAGGCTGACGATGTCGTCAAGCACCTTCTCGAAGTACTTCTTCTCGTCCACTAGCTCTTCTTCTTTGGATGGTTTGCTGTTCTTGCCGTGGGCAAGAAAGAGAAGGAATATTTGCAGAGAATGAGCTCAGAAAATGAGAGAGAGAGAGAGAGAGAGAGAGAGAGAGTTATACCTTTGAGACATGAGTAAGAACTAGCTTGAGGTTGGAGAGGAATTTTCCGATGGTTTGTTATCGGAGGATCCAATGACATTGTTGGTGCTTATAAGGTATTGATGATGATTGAGAAATGTTGACTTACTTGTTGACTTTGGTGAAGCAATTTCTTTCTTTTCTTTTCTTTTTTCATCTGATAAAGGTGCCCAAATTTGGCAAATTATGGAACACTCAATATTCAGATTAAGGCCACGGATTTTACTTACGGATCACTATCCTCCTACGAAGCAAGTAGCAGTGTTGCAAACACGAGAAGCGTTTACTGTCTCACAAGGCAAAATTACTTCCATCCTATTAAGGAAAATTACTAGTATTAAAAAAAAAAAATTACTGCCTCATTCGGTTTGATAACAGTTACCTCTTATAAAACTTTTACTCCATTATCACTTATAAACCAATAATATGAACGCGTGCAAACAGTATCTGAACGCGTGCAAACAAAGTAATGACTAGGAAAAGATCAGCACACTAGATATATAGTGGTTCGGCTTATATACCAAGCCTACGTCCACTCCACACAACTAACAGCCACAATACGGGCCGGAATGCACTAGTAAACTGCCTCACAAGTTACAAACAGTAAGTTAGCTGATCTTTCTCGCGGTAGATCACATTATCTTGATACAGCCTCACTGCTCAGAGATGTACACTTGATTTTGCACGATTACAAGGCAACAGATGATCACAAGATCTTTTTCATTTAAGCTTTTAAACTAGAACTAAATCTAGAGCAACTTTGGATATTCAATCCATTCAAGTGGTTTGTTACTGCTTGGTTTTCACGAGCTCCTCTTTATATGGCCTTCAGCATTCTGACCGTTTGAATATCTTTGGAGAAGCAAAAGAGCCGTTGAATTAGAGCAACTTTCTTTCAAGTCAGATTGGACTTGCCTAAAACAAGCGCTGAGATACTATTTCTCGCTGACAAGTTACTGTTGTATTCTAACAGAGCAGTTGTACTGTTCCCGAGAAGATTTAAATCCTCCCGTTGGCCTTTCTCATCATTCGCAGGTCACCTAAGCCGATCGTTCTAAAACATCAGCTCGTTTGGTTTTTATAAACCTTGTTTGACCAGATCTTTCAAGCTCCGACATCAAATATTCGGTGATCAGATCTTTTGTGGTCCTCAGCGGATGTTTCCACGAAATAGCTTCAGACTTCACACGATTTGTACCCGATGACCATAGTGTAATCCTTAGCCATAAATATCAGACATTTGAACACCAAAGGATAGTTTGGAAATTATCAAAATATTTTATTGAGATGTTTCTCCAACATCTTTTCCATAAATGAAAGACGATGATATTAATTTTCTCGGTTGTGCAAAGTCGTCTTATGGAACGCGAACTTACGTGCATCGATGTTGCACTTACCATATGATCGGTATACCTCGGATTTATTTTTGATTAATCATAAATGGGACGGAAAATCTTTCAAAAGCCAATTGTTTTTGGTAACATGGAATAACCAATGTTTTCCAAATTCGACTACTTCTAGGAATTCGTGCAAACTATTCTATCAAAGTACTTACAAGACAACAGGTGTAGCCTTCGGATCACCCTAAGCGGAATACGTTATGGTTCGATTACAAACTAATTGCTTAGTTATTCGATCAGAGTTTTCGAAAACACTTTTTGTTGCATAATACGTCTAGAAATTACTCGATCAGAGTTCATCAACACAGTTCATGGGACAAATGGTGCTTGCTTGAGAAAGTCACTCGTAGCCGTTGGGGTACGGTTCATACTCCCAAACGATAGGAAGGCACGTGGATCCTGCTCACGGGACACCAAAGGGCTTTTACGATTTAAGCCCATAATTTTTCATTAGTAGTTTGAGTTTGGGCTCATGAATAGCTACTGCTATATATACTCTTTTTCACTTGTAATTGAGTGATGTAACGAGAGATGCGAGGTGCTAATTATAGTGAATCCTTAGTTAGACGTAGCCCTAGTTTAAGGGTGAACTAAGATAAAATCTCGTGTCTCAATTTCTCTTTCTCGCTTTTGAGCTTTACTTCGTTGTGATTGTACGCCGAAACCTAACAGTAGCTATTGGATTTGGTTGTTCAACAATACACAAACACTTGATCCATAAAGGATTGGACGACTAATTAAGCACTTGGTTTGGACGCGATAGATTGGATGTTCAAATCCAAGGTTCTCCTACTTAGATTGATGTCGGGGACCATATCTGTCATCCTATCAATGGAATCATACATGACAACTGTGGACTTATTTAAGAAATTAGGTTGGCAGATGAAAGCACTTTTCAATTTTTTAAATGATGTAATGCTCACTCTAAGGCTGTGGTTGAGATTTGGTCCAAGAATCGAAGTACTGGAAGATGATTATGCTTGAGAAGGCCAATTAGAGAGCTGGAGAGATTTGAGCCTATGATCTCATCTTTTGGCAGCATGTTCAAATTGTATGCCTTCAACTTATATGTGGAAATGGAGAAATCTGTCGGGGATGGACTACATTGAAAAACCGTCAAAAGGTTTAGGACTAGATTAACAAAGTTTAAAAGTTGAGCATTGAAGTGACCACTGTACAATAGGCTTAGGACTTTCTAGATAATGTAAGTATACGAGAACATCAATAGTTGACACCTAACTTTTGGCGATTCACTTAGTCATTTATTGCGTAAAAAATTAGGGATTGACCACGACCCCTAAACAACAATTTTAATAATTTGCATTTGCATATCGGGAGGATTATTATAAGCCCACATGAATTGCATATTACATTGGAGCTAATGGACTTAAGTATATATTAGGATTCGGCTAACAATCCAATCGAAATAAAACGTAAAGTGAGAAAGAGAAATCAAGGCCATGTGCTTTTCTGTCGTTGGGGAGTATGAACCACACCCCAATAGTATAGAGGCCCTTAGCGTAAATGAATTATTTGGACTAAGCCCGCGACAGCATAACATTGGGCCTCCCTACCTAACGCCTAGGCGATTGCACTAAATTTTTTGCAGGTTTTTTTTGACAAAAAATGGTCCCGGTGATCCTCCGGACGTAGACCTTTGCCGGCGAGTTTCCTATTCAACTTTGCCGCTCTCAGACAAGTAACTTTTTGTCTGCTACCAATCCTTGCCAAGCACTCCTTGCCGTGTCCAGTCTGGTCGTCATTTACCCATCGTTGTTGTCGTGAACCTCGTCGCCGGCCATCGTTAGGTCGATGTCTGAATCTCAATTTGGATTATTCTATTATGATTTTTTTTTGGTCGAAATTATTCTATTATGATTTGACTTGGTAAGTTTTTAGGCGTTTTCCCATATAGGAAATTTCCCGTTTGAATCATTGCATATAGTTGAAAATTCTTTCTTCAAGACCTGAGATAGGATCCCCGATCACCGTTGTTTTCTAATTTTAATGTGGTGAATATCTTAATATGTGGGTTTATACATTGCATAACATTTATTTAGGGAACATTCCTATTATGAAGATATGAAAAATTGCATTGCATTTAGGGTAGATTGCATTCACTTAGTTTCCTAATTTAGAATTGAATATTTTTAGGAACCATATTGGATGATAATGGAGCTTTGCTCTTGCTTTGCTTGAGGCATTAAGGTTTTCTTTCCTCATTTCTAGCAAAAAAAAAAAAAATTTGTTTGGATTTAGTGAGTGCTTAATTAGTTGATTACTCACTCGCATGATCATCTCTCAAATGTTAATGGATTAGGATTAAAATTGACCAAGATTGTTTGCAATTTTTTTAAATAAAATAATACCGAAAACGTGTTAGACTTATCTAGCGTAACCAAGTCCCCAGTGTCCATAAAATCTCTGGTTTGCAAAAGTAAAATGTTCACCACATCTTACTTGGGTTTCTAGTCGATTGGTAATAGATCAGTAGCGACTCCTAAATTAATTGATTTGCATGTTCACATAATTTGAATTAAAACCCCAAAGTAGTGACGGTAGGCTTGGAAGAGTCCGCACTAAACGCGAGCGGTTGCGTCATAAGAGGAACCTTGGTTCCCGTTTAGAAATCAATTAGCTTTCCTTTGGTGGTTTACCTGGTAGAAGGTCGCAACATCAAGAACGAGACTACAACCTCCTCTTGTGCTGATAAAAGTCATTATTTCTCAAAACCACTTCTGTGACATACCAATGAAATATAAAACGAATATCGGATAAATTTTTGCATATGGTGTTTTGTTCTATATTTATGGATTAAATTATACGAGTTTTCACTTTCATTGATTCTTTTCCATTGTGTTTATTATACATGGTTTGAAGGAACGTGTGTTCTTCGGTATAATATTAACTGCATCATGTGCATATGAACCCACTCACATCAACCATTAGATTAGGTGGGTCTAATGATTGATGTTAGTTGTGTCGGAATAATATAAAATTGATTATTGCTGATGCTGAGCACGCCGGTTGCTGGACGAGAAGATTGCGAGCATTAAGGAAAGAGCCATGAAGACTTCAAGATGGTTTCGCCTCCTTAGACAGATTAAGCTGTTTAAGTTGTTATTATTAATGATGTGTCATGGTTATGTTTTCTTTATTAAAGGCAATCATAAGGGTGTGTAAGATCCAATTTCTATATAAAGGAATGTGATCGTGAGTTATAAATCAAGCCACAAGCACATCCCTCAAAACAATTTCAATAAGAAGTTCTTCCTTCAATTTCTATCGTGCTCTTATTCCAAGCTTCCAAAGCTTATTGTTATTCTTTTGGTTCCAACAAGTTGGGCTCACATGGTCAGTGTCCACGTAAGTTCCTTTCTCTGACCTTTTTCGAGCAACTATGGTGAAAAATGACTTATTTGACAGATAGTTGTTTGGATGCACAAAAGGTCATATTGCTGATACATATGATAGCACAAGAACATGCCCCGGAATATGGTATAAATTGGATGTGCTGCTTGTGAGTAATAGCAGACCCTAATTTCAGGGGAAGAAATTTTGATTATTTATCGTATTTTCTGTGGATCTTTTCTAGCTCCGAAATCTAAGTGGTTAGAAAGAGCGTGAAAAGAGCTTTGCAATAACATAATACTTTGCAGTTCTTGGACTTCTGTAGCTCAAGATCGTAAATCCCGAAACACAAAGGTTCTCTATGTTTTTTAGCTTCCATAGGTCAAAGGACGAAGATGCCGACGTCAGCGGTGTTAGTTAGTGAATGCCACACGTCTCACGTTGATGGGTGCTGACTATGCACTGACAGAGAGGCCATGTGACGTGGCGGATGACTCGACATGAAGCTAACGCAGTGCCACGTGTCGCGCTGCAAAACACTGACGACGTGTCAAACAACGCTAATGTGGTAAGTACGTTTCATTTCCTGTCGACATTGGCTTGATGACATGTCGATTATGATATGATATCCAGGAATAACCATACGAAATTTGCTATAAAATGAATGTTCTGTTTGTGAGTAATTGTTTGAGGCTGAAACTTTGATTATTTATCATATTTTCTGTGGATCTTTTCTAGCTTTGAAATCTATGTAATTAGAAAGAGCTAAACAAAGCTTTGCAACAGCATGTTATTCGCAATTTTCGAAAGTCCGTAGCCAAGATATCAAATTTTGAAAAACTAGGGCTTTTTTTCTCTCTCTCTCTCTCTCTCTTGCTTCAATAGGTCAAAGGAAGAAGATGCTGACATCAACGCTGGCTATTAAATATTAATGAACACCATGCGTCAAACATTGATCGATGGTACCGTCACGAAATATACCGTCAAGCAAAAAAAAAAAACAGACACTATCATGACATGCGTATATTTCATAGTATGTAGCTATTTAAATACCTGTCACATGCCTTCATATTAAGTCCGTCTATAAAAGGTTTTTCCTTAGACTACCGGCGTCTCTTTTGAAAATCCAACATTTGAAAAAAACCAATCACTTCCTTACTATTTATTGCTTGTTTAACAACACATTTAGACCTTTTCTTATTAAGAAGCCAATTTCTATTACCGGCCCGCGTAATTAATATTGCCCTTGTTAATCTAGCTACTTATAACTGATTAATTGTCAACGTAAAAATATTCTTACCGAGTTGTAATAGATTGATTGAAAGCGGTGTAAGTAGGGCAGCTCGTTCTTATGGTCGGGAGAAAAAAAAAATGGTTGAAAGGATTAGGCTGGACAGTTATCTATCACATCCCTCCCTTCATGGAGACAGCCTTGGCCCTGGTTTTCTTCCCATTGGTTATGGAATTAATCACCACCTCTCCTCGGATATGGACGGAAACAAGAAAGGGAGACGGAGTCCAAATAATGTTTCTATTTTTCCAAATGGATTAACAGTACCAGTAACTATAGAATATTTCACTGGGTGTAAAAATAAATTTACAGAAGCGGTCCTGTATATCATCGATTTGGAAGAGAGAGTAATTCTAACTTTTGGGAAAATCACCAAAAAAGCCCTAAACCTATTGCAATTTTGTCAATTCAGTCTTTAACTTTTTATTATTATTATTATCAATTGAGTCCTAAACCTTTTGCAATTGTTTGGTACAATTGCAAAAGGTTTAGGACTCAATTGGTAAAAAAAGAAGTTAAGGACTGAATTGACAAAATTGCAATAGGTTTAGGACTATCAATTCAATCAATTTGGCCGGCCGGCGCTGATGTAGCGCCGATATGGATAATTTCTAATTATTTTAATATTTTTTGAATTTTAAAAAATGATTTTTTTTTTTGTTAGGGCCGATAGGAGGCCACCGACCATTGGATGAGGCCCAGATCTACGCAAGGGCTCGCAGGCCCTCACCCAATGGCTGGCAAAAGTGCCCTAACAAAAAAACTAGGATAAAAAAACGGAAAAAATTATTAAAGAATTGAAAAAATATTAACATATAATCAAAATTTGTGCACGCCAGAGTCGTCAGCGCCGACCGACCAAATAGACTGAATTGACATAATTGCAATATGTTTATGACTTTTTTAGCAAGTTTTCTATGATTTTTAGATTAGGCCGCCCGTGGAGAACCTCCTTTGCACTGACAAGTCGCGGTCGAAGCTTGGCCCCAGCCGAAAGTGAACCAAATTCAGCACTGACTGAGAGCTTTGACTTTCTGTTGATACATGAACTTTGTAAGTCAATATGGACTATTAGACGAAATGGAATGCACGGTAAAGATAACACCTTCACTTAAAACATGACATACATGGACCCGCGACATATGGAGCACAACACAAACTTACATCCAATAAAACACGTCTCACTTGGTATATGTAACATGATAGTTCCTGCATATTTTAGATAACTTTATTAATTAACTTATACAACACCTCTTGTCGTCACACATTGTCATGCCCCCGCAGGATGGGTTTTTTTTTGTTGCTCATTTCCGTGTAGGCGATCATCACGCCGTTGCTCACTGCAATGAAGAAGATCAGCAGGCTAAGGCCGATGACGCCAACCATGATGCTGACGGTGGTGACCGTATACTTGCTGTGGCATGAGAAACGGCCAAGCTTGATCTGGACGACGTCGACCATGGCCAGGAGCAGCAGCAAGCACCCGAGCATGGTCCCATAGATTGACAAATAGAAACCGGCGAGGCTCTTCCAGTGGCGGTGGGGCTTCGCGTTTCTCTTCCGTTCTTTGTCTAGGGTATCCTGCTTCTCGGAGGTGTAGAGGAAGACCTTGACGGCCTTGCCGAGAAAGCCGGCAAAGATGAAGCAGCTGAAGGAGACGATCTCATAGACTACGAGCTGCTTGCGCATAGTGGCGTCCGGGTGGCAACTGGGGTCTTCCGCAAGGCTCTGAACTTGGCCCGGCTGGGCGAAAGAGAGGCCGATGAAGACGGCGACGGTGAAGAGGGAGTTGAGGCTCACGACGTCGTCAAGCACCTTCTGGAAGTACTTCTTCTCGTTCACTAGCTCTTCTTCTTCTTCTTTGGATAGTTTGCTGTTCTTGCCGTGGGCAAGAAAGAGAAGGAATATTTGCAGAGAATGAGCTCAGAAAATGAGAGAGAGAGAGAGAGAGAGAGAGAGCTATACCTTTCACTTTGAGCCATGAGTAAGAACTAGCTTGAGGTTGGAGAGGAATTTTCCGATGGTTTGTTATCGGAGGATCCAATGACATTGTTGGTGCTTATAAGGTATTGATGATGACTGAGAAATGTTGACTTGCTTGTTGACTTTGGTGAAGCAATTTTCTTTTTCTTTTTCTTTTTCATCTGATAAAGGTGCCCAAATTTGTCAAATTATGGAACACTCAATATTCAGATTAAGGCCACGGATTTTGCTTGCGGGTGACTATCCTCCTACGAAGCAAGTAGCAGTCTTGCAAACACGAGAAGCATTTACTGTCTCACAAGGCAAAACTACTTACATCCTATTAAGGAAAATTACCGCCTCATTCTGTTTGTTAACAGTTATTTTTTTTTTTTTTGGTCAAAGTAACATTTCATTCACCGTAACGGTTACCTCTTATAAACTTTTACTCATTTCACTATCACTTATAAATTCTATAATGGAGAATTAATTTTCACAAAATGGTTGTAACAAATAATATTCTCAAATGGCAATAAGTAGTCCCCTAAGGCGGAGCACGAGACCCTCGTTGGCGAGCCCCGCACTCCAATGACCAGGCTCGGTTCCACCGAGGCTAGACCTTGGTCCCGGCACCCTAACTCAGGTCTCCAGCACCCGAGCTCGAGTTCCTAGTGCCCAAAAACTAAGACATTAAAATGTTTTCATTATCCACAACAATTTATGTCCAAACATTTTCATTGATGATGAAAATATTTTTCTTTTATTCATTTTTATAAGTAATACAATCGATTATTTTCAGGATAATATTTTTCAATTCATCCATTTTCCGCAAAACAAACGGATCTTGAATTTCAATTTCCTTGATGTATTTATGAGATTCGATTTACTTAAAGTATATATGAGATGCGACATTATTCTATGTAGAGAATACGACAAAATGCAATAATTGGTCCATCGAGATGATATGCAATTTATAATTGGATCCTTTTTGTTTGTTTGAATGAAAACTGTTTCCGGAAGATTATTTTCTGACTTTCTGATATTTAGATGACGAAGAACTAATCGATCTATGGAAAACGGTTTCCATGGTCTGAAAACAATCATCTTAGATTGAGGGCAAACGACTTCTCCTTCTATCAGGAAGGAAACTACTTTTCGCTAAACCTTCAAATAACAAACCATTTTCCTTGAAAACGATTTCCATGGATAATATTTTCATTCTATCATGAAATTTTCAGTGAAGGGTTGTTTCACGGAAAATGAATGATTTGAAAAACATTTTATTAAATACGATCGCTGCATCGCTTACAAAATTAAGTCCATCTAAATTGAAAGTACATGATAGGTTTTCTAACTGTGAGAACATGTCGACATGCATGATATATCCAAACTTTTCTAACTGTGAGAACATGCACTTGTAAGACTCTACTCACTCGTAGGGTCGTAGCTATTGGATGTGATTATTTATAACAGACCAGCACTTCGTCCATATGAGATTGGTCGTGTAACTAAACTCTTGTTTCGGACCCAACAAATGATATGTTCAAACCTAAGCATATTTCACTCAATTTAACCTTGGACACCATACCCGTTATTCTATTTTTCACACGTATTCATGGAGATTCACAGATTCAAGTTAAAAAAAATTAAAATAAATAAAATAGTAGACCAAGACCACAAAAGTCTTGGTCATGTCAAACGTGAATAATGTAGCAAATTAGAAAATGACAGTTCTGTCTCTTTTCTTTACAGATGAAAGACGACGACGTTATTTATGTGGGTCGTGCAAAGTCGTTTTAAGGAAGGCGAAATCATGTACATCTATGTTGCAATTTATTGGATAATCAGTTGCTAGGGACTAGGGCTTCCACCAACACGACATAGTCTTTTTCTTTTTGCTTCTTTAATTGTGGGTGAAATGAAACCCTAGATCAATGTAGTTGATCCTTGAAATCCATATCAAAAGTATGACAGCTTTGGTTTATTTAAGAAATTAAGTTGGTAGATGCAAGCACTTATCAATACATAAACGACGTAATTAATGCTCTCTCTAATACCTTGGTTGACATACCAATCGAAGTGTTGGGAATTGATTACAATTGAGAAAGACCAAGTAGGAGCACCGAGAGGTTAAATAAATGATTTGTCTTTTGAGAGTATGTTAAAATTGTATACCGTCTACTTGTCTATGAAAAAAGATGAAAGTGTAATTTCACGAGAACACCTGCAAGGTCGTCCCCTACTAGCCCTCTCCTGTGGCCGGTCGCCGAGGCCTGGCGACCATCGGAGGAAGGAGGAAAAAGAAGAGAATAGAATAAAAATATATTTAGAACATTCGATTTTTTAAGAAATTGTAATTGTCCATGTTAAGGTCGGTCGTGCCATGCAAGACAGCTAACGTCCATGTCAGCAAATTTCAACTAAAATTGACCGGAAAGACTAAATTGGCAAATTGTCAAAAATATTATGACTCAATTGGCACAACTGAAAGATTATGACTGAATTGGCACAAATGCAATAGATTTATGACTCTTTTTTTTATATATAATTTCCTCTAGAATTAACTTAATCAAGTTAATCAACATAGTTCGTGAGATAAATGGCGCTCGTCATAACTTTCCGATGTGATTATTCAATAAAAGACCAAGACTTCATCCATAAAGGGTTGATCGAGTAATTACGGGCATGGTTGATAAGAATTCCGTTCTTAGGAACAATTCTTGAGTACAAATGATTTTTTTTATTCTATTCACGAGAACGGTTTCAGAGCAAAAGAACGCGTTTGGTAAAGATAATAGGTAAAAGGAGATGACGCAGCGTTCAGCGATAAACAGTAAGAAAATCTTGCTACGGAGAATAATCTCTAAATTCTGTATTCAAAAATAAAACGTATCCCTCAAAATATAAAAGAACGCCTTTTATATGAGGCGTTAACCATAACATCAAACCATATCATTAAATTCGCAAAATTACTAAACTGCCCAAAAAAAAAAACAAAAAAAAAAAGAAAATTCGAAAACTCTATATAGACAACTCCGAATCGCCGAAATCAGCCTTTAATCATGGCCAAAGGCCATGAAAATTGATCAGGACGCCGTTTTTCTTTAGACGACCGAATTTGAGCTCGATCCAATATCGTCGACTCGATTCGCCGGTTCTAGTCACCATACCGTTTCACCTTCCGATTGGACTTCTTCCTGTCAAATTGATTCAGAAACGCAGCACTAATACATTCTGCATCATTCTCCTCCACTTAAGAAAAACTCGTCCTCGAGTTAGAATCAAAATCAGGATACATCGGCTCGTTGGACTCATGAAATGGCGACAAATCAGCAACATTGAAAGTGTTGGATATACCCATGCTATGTGGAAGGTCGATCACATAAGCATTGTCATTAATCTTCCTACTGACGGTGTAAGGCCTACACTTCTTCTGCTGCAATTTGTTGTAAGATCCAGCTGGTAACCGCTCCTTACGAAGAAATACTATCACCTGATCACCAACTTCAAACACCTGCTTTCGTTGGTGTTTATCCGCGGTTGCCTTATACTTCTTATTAGCTTCCTCCAGCTTCTGTTTAACTTCATGATGGACCTCTACAATCTGTTTAGCCATATGATCTGCTGATGTACTCTTGTCTACTTGCTTAGGCAATTGTACCAAGTCCAGAGTATGTTGAGGCGCCTTCGTATATACAATAGAAAAAGGTGACCTGCCAATAGAACTATGGACAGTATTATTATAAGCAAACTCCGCTTGAGATAAAGCAACATCCCACTGTTTCGGCTTGTCTCCACAAATGCTTCGAATCAAATTGCCAAGCATTCTATTAACCACCTCTGTCTGTCCATTAGTTTGCGGGTGTGCTGTGATACTAAAATTCAAAGACGAATCAAACAGCTTCCACAAAGTCCGCCAAAAGTGTCCTAGGAATTTGCTATCTCTATTAGAGGTAATAGATTTAGGCACACCATGCAAACGAACAACCTCCTTAAAGAATAATCTGGCTACACTTACTGCATCAAAAGTTTTCCGACAAGGAATGAAGTGTGACATCTTGGAAAATCTGTCAACCACCACAAAAATAGAATCCACGCCTCTTTGGGTTCGTGGAAATCCAAGCACAAAATCCATGGACAGATCTTCCCATATATTATCAGGAATAGGTAAAGGCATATACAAACCTGTATTTTTAGATAGCCGCACCGTCGCCCCGTCGTCGTCGCTAGCCATTGTTGTGAGTTAACCCATAATCTGTGATTAGGTCATTGCTTGCACTTAATGTTAGATTAGCTTAGTTTAATTGTGGATTAGTTAGTTACCGTGGTTAGATTAAATAGTTATCGTGGTTAGAGTGGACTCACTATAGTTACTTTAGTTAGCAGTTGTTACTTTGGGTGATCGTGATCGGTTAATTAGCTGAGATCGAGTTAGTTAATTATCGCCTGATTAATTAACTGTTGTGGAGATAAATAGTCAAAATCGGGATATTTATCTATTATTAATTAATTAATTATTGGATGCTGATTGGTTAATTGCTGAGTGCCTTAGATGTTTAATTGCGTGAATCTAATGAGTGATCACATATGTTGAAATATCATGTTTAACTCGAATTGAATATTCATGTGATCAACTGCGTCCTTTGAGCATGAAAATGGCTGCTAGCCGGATTTTGAGCATGATTATGAATGTGATTGCATTGGACTAAATGTGAAGATATAAACTGGCTTGGTTACCTGGCGTGTCTGTGTGATCACACGATGGTTGAGCGTCACCCTAACGTAACTAGGAACATTAGCGGTACCCTTGACGGCTTGGGTTCGTCTCCTGGTATGTCCGTGCCAGCTGGGTCGGAATCACACGGCTTATCGATTGCTTGACAGTTCGTATCGATGGTCTTCGGAATAACACGACTGATCAAATGCCGATCACAGCTTGTGACAGATCGAAGTTCCTTATCAAAAAGCCTGGTATGTCCACCTTTGGGGTCTTGAGGAGCTATCGGTTACCGTCGCTGGATGGAATGGGACGACGCCCAGTCCTGCCGGAAGAACACTAGCGATCAGACTGTGCTGTGGTCGAGAGTGGAGTATCTCTTGCGTCAATAATTAGAACACGCATGTTGCATTGTGCATGAGTTATTGATGAGTGTTCTGGTTGCATGCCTTGGTCTGTATATGATTGAATGCCTTGTGATTACTGTTGTGTGGGCCAAGGCAGGGTAAGCTTGCATGTGATAGGTGATTGATTGTTGAGTTGTCCCTAGCTGTTTGGTAGCTAGAGCGTGGCGTGAATCGCAAGCGATTAATGTGTCATCGCTTTGTATTGCATGTGTAGGCCGCCTGAGTGAATCAATGCCCTATTCGAACTTAGGCGTTGACTCACGGAGATTTTATATCTCATTTGTCGTTGTTAAATATTTTTCAGGTCCATAGTACAGAGGTTCGTCAGGTAAGGCTTAGGGAACCACTCACCTGTCGTTCGATATCATGTACCATACGGTCCCAGATTCGGACCGGGTATGGGAACATCACGTGACGACTCTCTGGGTTGAAGAGGGGATGGAGCACTTGGTGCCTCATCGCTTCAAGGCCTAGTTTGTCCGCCACGACGATGTTCTCTGCGGGCCCATTCGAGGGTTTGAGGGACCCCCGATTGTGACCCTAGTTTTCCGAACATGGGACCCGATGGATATTGATACCCCGGATGAGGCAGTGGTTAACCTTGAGCCTGACCCTGTAGAGGAGGACCCTAAGACTCCGCCTGGCTACCACTACCTCTGAGCGAGCATGGAGGTGGAGACTCCCTTTTTGGATAGCGCTTTTGGAAGCCGTAGTTGACCCCTAGCCTTGACCCGGTATCTTTTTCGTGGTCTTAGGAAGCAGCCTTGAAGAGTGGGCTTGTAGATGTCTTCGCTTCCTTGGATTAATAATATATATATATATATATTATTAATCCAAGGAAGCGAAGACATCTACAAGCCCACTCTTCAAGGCTGAGCTTTTGTTGTTGCTGGTTTTTGTCTTCCTGCTAACTGTCCCTGTTGTTTATTTTTGTATGGGGTAGTAGAACATTCCACGTGCGCTTAATTGCAAGATAAAACGAATGGGTCAATGACGTGCTTGGGACGTCGTCCTTAATGACCTGAGGCGTTTGGTAAGGTTATTGTGTGCATGCGATTCAAGGCATGACAACCCCGTCCCGAGGTGGTATTAGAGCAAGATCAGCCTGAACCACTTGATCATGGCTTGGAGTGATAAGGTGCACTGGGTTTTGGGATAGTTAGTAGGATTAAAACCCCGTGCATGTGATTGTTGTTCGATTTTATTTTATGTTGTAGTCCTGAGTCCTCATTACATGTTGTCTTTGGGTGAGCAGGAGTCCGTAAGGTCCTGCGGGATAGGCAACCGTAATCCGAGAGGTAGGCCTAGAGGAAGGGCGGCTTAGGAGGATCCTAGAGTGGACGGGATCCTGCAGGCGTTGGAAGCCTTCGGAGATCTCATGGGGCAGTAAATAAGGAACCAAGCTGCTGCTGCTGTTGCCGCCCCGCAAGAAGACCTGTTGGCTGGAAACGAGATTGGTAGACCATAGACGTACAAGTTGGTAGAGCAGTTTCTAAAGCTCAAGCCACCGAAGTATTCGGGAGCAGGTGATCCGAAGTCCGCGACCACTTGGATCGAGGAGTTGGAGAAGGTTTTCGCTTTGTTAAGACGTTCCGAGGAAGAGAATGTAACACTGGCTATGTACCAACTGCAGGGTAACGCTAGCATGTGGTGGAAAGCCATGCAAGGAAGGACTTTTTTCTAGAGTACGATCCCGGTGTGGGATGCCTTTGTGGAGGCTTTTAATGGAAAGTATTTCTCGGACTGTGCGCGAGAACAGAAGTTGACTGAGTTCCTGTGCCTTCGTCAGAATCAGATGTCGGTGGATCAGTACGAGGCAAAGTTTGCTGAGTTATCGAAGTATGCACCAAGGATGGTTGAGGACCCTGTGGATAGAGCGAGGAGATTTCGAGATGGGATTAAACCTGAGATTAAGGGTCTACTGGTGCCGTTGAACCTTAAGGATTACAACGAGCTGTATGAGAGGGGCCAGCTAATGGAAATGGATATGTCCGAGAGGGCAGCTGCATCTAGCTCGCATTTTGTGCCTGCTACAAGGGATAACCGTAGGTTTGGGAAAGGACCAATGGTAGGAGGAAGGTATCCCATCCCGCCCAATCAAAGAAATGATGTCGGGAAGCCGGTGTACCACCCCAGTGATGTATGTCGACTCTGTAAGTAGAGACGTGGATCAGCCTCATGCCCTAGGAGGGCGGGTGCTTGCTTTGGTTGTGGTCAGTACGGCCACCTGATGAGGGATTGCCCGCAGAGACAAATGGAAAGGCAGGTACTATTGCCGCAAGGAGGATAGATGCGGGGGAACGTTCCGTAGAAACACCAGAACCGGCCCCCAGTGCAAGGAAGAGTGTATGCTGTCACCCGAGAGGAGGCAAAGGACTCGCCGACCGTTACAGGTACGGTCTTCTTGCATGATCATGTAGCTTACGCTTTGTTTGATCCTGGCACTTCGCATTCGTTTGTTGCTGAGCAGTTTGTTAAGTTAGCTGGGTTGGGTTCGGAACTGTTGGAAACGGTTTTTAAGATTTCTACGCTGCTTAAGGATAATGTAATGTCCGCGGTAGGTTGTCCTAGCTGTAAGTTGGTTGTAAACGGTCGCGAGGGAAGAATAGATTTGATCATGCTGGCAATGTTTGATTTTGATGTTATTGTTGGTATGGATTGGCTCAATGAGCAAAGGGCTGTGATGGATTGCCATCGTAAGACCATTCAGTTTAACCCATTGGATGGGGTTAGTTTTGAGTTCGTTGGAAACCAAGGAGGAACCTCGATCCCCTTAGTTTCGTCATTGGAAGCGTCTCGATTGTTGGATAGTGGCTGTCAAGGATATTTAGCGATTGTGGTGAACGTGTCGATTGAGGAATCAAGGATGGAGGATATCATTGTGGTATGCGAGTTTCCTGATGTCTTTCCGGACGAGTTGCCAGGGTTGCCACCGGAAAGGGAAATAGAGTTTATGGTTGAGTTAGCCCCTAGGACGGAGCCGATCTCCAAGGCACTGTATCGGATGGCATTGTCGGAACTTAAGAAACTGAAGGTGCAGATGCAAGAGTTGCTGGACAAAGGATTCATTCGTCCTAGTGCGTCTCCATGGGGAGAGCATGTGTTGTTTGTGAGGAAGAATGATGGATCGTTGTGTCTGTGCATTAACTACCGACAGCTCAATCAGGTGACAGTCAAGAACAAGTATCCATTGCCAAGGATTGACAATTTGTTCAACCAACTTCAAGGAGCTTCGGTATTTTCCAAGATAGATCTACGAACGGGATATCATCGGTAGAGGATTAAGAAGGAGGATATACTGAAGACGGCATTTAGGACACGTTATGGCCACTATAAGTTTACCGTAATGCCGTTTGGTCTAACAACCGCCCCTGTTGCTTTTATGGATTTGATGAATATGGTGTTCAAGGAGTATTTGGACAGATTCATCATTGTGTTTATCGACGATATCTTGGTGTATTCGAGGAGTTTTGAGGATCATGAGCAGCACCTGAGAACGGTACTGGGGACTCTTCGGGAGCATCAGTTGTTTGCTAAGTTTAGTAAGTGTGAGTTTTGGCTAACTCGTGTAGTTTTCCTAGGTCATGTAATTGCTGGAGAAGGGAGCTTCTTGGGATTGGTAGGCTATTACATGCGTTTCGTGGAAAGATTCTCTACGATAGCTATGCCGTAGACGCGACTGTTGAAGAAGGACGAGAAGTTTGGGTGGACGGATAAGAGCGAGCGTAGCTTTCAAGAGCTTAAGCACAAGCTAACTACGGCTCCTGTTTTGACAATACCGTCTAGTCCCGGAGGTTATGAGATTCACAGTGATGCGTCTTTTAAAGGATTAGGCTGCGTTCTTATGCAACATGGGAGAGTGATTACGTACGCATCTCGTCAATTGAGGCCACATGAGTTGAACTACTCGACACATAATTTGGAGTTAGCAGCAATCGTTTTTGCTCTCAAGATTTGGAGGCATTACCTGGTTAGAGAAAGGTTTCAAGTTTACACAGACCATCAGAGTCTAAAGTATCTGTTCTCTCAAAAGGAGCTGAACATGAAGCAACGTCATTTGATGGAACTTCTTAAGGATTATGATTGTGAGATTCTGTATCATTCTGATAAGGCTAACAAGGTCGCAGATGGGCTGAGTCGGAAGCCAGTGATTGCCTAGTTGATGGTCCAAGAGTGGCATCTCCTGGAGGAAGTACGAGATTCAGATTTTAAGTTGGAGGTAGGCCGTCTATCAAGTCTAATGGTTGTGTTGAGGATTAAGCCAGAAGTACAGGCAAGAGTTAAGGCTTTGCAATCGAAAAATCCTGCCATTCAAAGAATCCTTCAAGAGGGCTCAAAGAAAAGGAAAGCCGACGCCTAGGTAGCCGAGGACGGGATATTGAAGTTCCGAGGACGTTGTGCGTGCCTGCCGATGAGAGTCTTAAGGAGGAAATCTTGTTAGAGGCACATCGTAGCAGTTATAGTATTCATCCGAGTAGCACGAAAATGTATCAGAATTTGATGCAGTACTTTTGGTGGAATGGTATGAAGGCTGACATAGCCAAGCACGTGGCGAAGTGTTTAACATGCCAGCAAGTCAAGGCATAGCATTGTAAGCCTAGTGGACTGTTGCAGCCGCTTGAGATTCCAGAGTGGAAGTGGGAGCATATCACGATGGACTTTGTGATGGGTTTGCCAAGGAGTCAAAGAGGCAATGATTCGATTTGGGTTGTAGTGGATAGATTAATGAAATTTGCTCACTTCATCTATGTGCGAAAGGACTTCGTTTTGGACAGGTATGTTGAGTTATATGTGTGACAGATAGTGCGTCTTCATGGAGTGCCAATGACAGTCACATCGGATCGTGATCCCAGGTTCACTACCACCTTTTGGAAAAGTTTGCAGACTGCATTGGGAACAAAGCTACAGTTTAGTACGGCTTATCACCCGTAGATGGATGGCCAGTCTAAAAGGACAATTCAGATGCTTGAGGATATGTTGCGAGCCTGTGTGTTGGATTTCAAGGAAAGTTGAGAGGAAAAACTTCACTTAGTTGAGTTTGCCTACAACAACAGTTATCAGTAGAGCATCAAGATGGCACCATTCAAAGTGTTGTATGGTATGGCTTACAGGATGCCAGTCTATTGGAACGAGGTTGGTGAAAGGAAGATCACTGATCTTGAATTGGTGCAACAGTCGTTGGATGCTGTCAAGGTCATCAGAGAAAGACTTAGGATAGCCCAGAGCCGTCAGAAGAGTTACGCCGACAAGCGGCGCAGACCTTTGGAGTTTCAAGTGGGTGATCATGTTTTTCTGAAGTGTCGCCTGTGCGAGGGACATCTCCTTTTGGTAAGAAAGGAAGTTAAGCCCGAGGTATGTTGAACCGTTTGAGATTCTTGAGCAGATTGGAAATCTGGCTTACCGTTTCGCGTTGCCGCCGAGACTTGCTCAAGTGCATGACGTTTTCCATATGTCAATGTTGAGGAAGTATGAGCCTGATCCAGCTCACGTGTTGAGTTTTGAAGAGATTGAAGTGGATGAGCGTGTATCGTACGTGGAACGTCCGGTGAGGATTGAGGACAAGAAAGAGCAAGTGCTACGGATCAAGACGATCCCTGTAGTTAAGGTGATTTGGCAACACCATGGAACGAAAGGAGCAATGTGAGAAAGCGAGGAGATCATGAAGAGTCAATACCCTTTTCTTTTTGAAGTTGTGTAATGGTTCAATTTCGAGGACGAAATTCCCTAAGGAGGGAAGAGTTGTGACGTCCCGAAATTTTGAGGATTGTAAGATAAATAATATTGTATTTTTTAGGTTTAAGGGACAATTATCGGACGCGATTTTGTTTGATCTAGAAGGGATTTGGAAGACCCTGAAATGTAGATCAGTAGAATCAAGCCGGTTTAGTCGTACCATAAAACCTTGCGTCGAGACCCTTCGCGCCCGAGCCTAACCCAAACCGAAATACCTTCAGTCATTTGTGCCAAATGACCAATCATTCCCGAATTACCAAATGACCAAAACGCCCTCAGATATTATTCACAAAAAGCCAAAAAATATTAATAGTAATTTTACCCTTGTAGCCCCACCCATCTTTTCACCATTAACCCCCCATCCAATCTCACCCACCCCTCTCTCTCTCTCCCTCTTTTTCCCTCTTCTTTCTCTCTCTCCTCTCTCTCTCCCCATACCCCCTTGGCCGAACCTCACCCCCCCTTCTCCTCTTGCGCGCACCCCTGACCCCCTCCGCCACCTCCGCTGTCGCCAATCGCCACCGCCGCAGCTCGCCGTTGCCCCTCGCGTCGCCAAGCAGCCCCGTCTCCGCCCTCTGCCGTCGACCCTCTAGCTCGTCGTCGTCCCCTTCACCGAGCCCCGTCACCCCCCGTAAACCCCGACCCCTCATTCCTCCTCCGCCCGTGAGCCGCCGCCGCTGTGCCACCCCTCACCGTCGTCCCTTGCTGCCTCACCTCACCGCCACCCTTGCCGACCCACCCCCGCGAGGCCACCGTCCTTCGTCATCGTCATTGTCGACCGTAGCCCCCGTGTGCCGTGGAACGCCCTCCACCCGTCGTCGCCGGGACCTCACCCCACCCCCAAACCGCCGCCGCCGTGCGCCCGCGACCTGCACCCTCGCTCAGCGCCGTCGTCGCAATTGTTCGCCGTCATCCCTAGCCGCCCGCGAGTCACCATCATCCGTCGTCGTCCTAGCCGCATCGCCGTCGTCGTCGTTGTCGGCCGTTGTTATGAGTTAACCCCTAATATCTGATTAGTTCGTTAATTGCACTTAGTATTGATTAGCTTAGTTTAATTGTGAATTCGTTAGTTACCGTGATTAGAGTGGATTCACTATGGTTACTTTAGTTAGCAGTAGTTGCTTTGGATGATCATGATCGGTTAATTCGCTGAGATCGGGTTAGTTAATTATCATTTGGTTAATTAACTGTTGTGGAGATAAATAATCTCTGTTATAAATTAATTAATTATTGGATGCTGATTAGTTAATTGCTGAGCTCCTTGGGTGTTTAATTGCGTGGATATGATGAGTGATCACCTATGTTGGAATATCATGTTTAACTGGAATCGAATATTCGTGCGATCAACTGCGTCCTTTGAGCATGAAAACGGCTGCTAGCTTGATTTTGAGCATGATTATGAATGTGATTGCATTGGACTAAATGTGAAGATATAAACTAGCTTGGTTGCCTGACGTGTCTGTGTGATCACACGATGGTTGAGCGTTACCCTAACGTAACTAGGGACGTTGGCGGTACCCTTGATGGCTAGGGTTCGTCACCTAGTATGTCCATGCCGGCTAGGTTGGAATCACATGGCTTATCGGTTGCCTGACAGTTCGTGCCGATGGTCTCCGGAATAACACGACTGATCAGATGCCGGTCGCAACTTGTGACGGATCGAAGTTCCTTGCCGAAAAGCCTAGTATGTCTGCCTTGGGGGTCCTGAGGGGCTATCGGTTGTTGTCGCTGAATGGAGCGGGACGACGCCCGATCCTATCGAAAGAGCACTAGCGGTTGGGCTGTGCTATGGTCGAGAGTGGAGTATCTCTCGCATTAATAACTGAAACACGCATGTTGCATTGTGCATGAGTTATTGATGAGGGTTCTGGTTGCGTGCCTTGGTCTGTATATGATTGAATGCCTTGTGATTACTGTTGTGTGGGCCAAGGCAGGGTAAGCTTGCATGTGATTGGTGATTGGCTATTGAGTTGTGCCTAAATGTTTGGTAGCTAGAGCGTGGCGTGAATCGCACGCTATTGATCTGTCATCGCTTTGTATTGCATGTGTAGGCTGCCTAAGTGAATCAATGCCCTATTCGAACTTAGGCGTTGACTCACGGAGATTTTATATCTCATTTGTCGTTGTTAAATATTTTTCAGGTCCATAGTACATAGGTTCGTCAGGTAAGGCTCAGGGAGCCACTCGACCTGTCGTTCGATATCACGTACCATCCGGTCCCAGATTCGGATCGGGTATGGGAACATCACGTGACAACTCTCTGGGTTGAAGAGGGGATGGAGCACTTGGTGCCTCATCACTTCAAGGCTTGGTTTGTCCGCCACGGCGATGCTCTCTAGGGACCCATTCGTGGGTTTGAGGGACCCCCGATTGTGACCCTAGTTGTCCAAACATGGGACCCGATGGATATTGATACCCCGGATGGGGAAGTGGTAGACCTTAAGCCTCACCCTGTAGAGGAGGACCCTAAGACTCCGCCTGGCTACCACTACCTCTGAGCGAGCATGGAGGTGGAGACTCCCTTTTTAGATGGAGCTTTTGGAAGCTGTAGTTAACCCCTAGCCCTGACCCGGTATATTTTTGGTGGCCTTAAGAAGCAGCCCTGAAGAGTGGGCTTGTAGATGTCTTTGCTTCCCTGGGTTAACATTATATATATATTTATATATATTTTGTTGTTGCTGGTTGTTGTCTTCCTGCTGACTGTCCCTATTGTTTATTTCTAGCTAGGGTAGTAGAATGTTCCGCTTGCGCTTAATTGCAAGATAAAATGAATGGGTCGATGACGTGCTTGGAACGTCATCCTTAATAACCTGAGGCGTTTGGTAGGGTTGTCGCATGCCTGGGATTCAGGGCGTGACACAAACCCATTATTTTGTTTGCACTTGAATTCAGTGAAATACAAGTGTAATCCCACTTTGAGCTTGATTCTTTTCAACTCGAGGAGAAAAATGCAGGAGCATAATCCTGTTTCAGTCGTTTTAAGTGTTTTTCTTTTTAATTTAGTCTTTTCTCATTATTTTAGGATAACAAGTACTCATGTGATAGTTATACGATGGTCATGTGTATGCTTTATTAGGCTGGATGGTTGAGATTGGAAATTGTTTCAAGGGTTAGATTTCTATAAGCAGCTGGTGTTAGCGGTCCCACTGGGACCGGACCGCCGGTCCCGGTCTGATCCCGGGTCCCGAAAATTTGGGGACCGGGACCGGACCAGTCCGGACCATGCACACCCCTAACCACCATATCACTTCCTTATTCCACAATAACCAAGAATTACAAATGGTCAGACAGAACTCAGATGATAAGCAAATAAGTAGATTCTAGTTCAACCGCAAATCTCTTCTATCCATCAATTTTCTTAGAGTGTGTGCATGGTGTGAGACAAATTAGAATATCTTCCCATCCATCATGAAAAGAAAAGCGCCACCGGGTTCATGATAAATCTTAAAGAATTGAAGTCAGCCAGTTTCAATCTAAAATACGAAATAATTGAAGCCGGTGTCAAAGAATCGTTGCACGAATAACAAACTGGCTCAACAAGGAATTCCTGGCTAATGTTGCAAAGCTTTGGGATCAACAGGAGGAACTAATGATTTCGTCAGTTCAAGATAAGTCGAAGTAGAGAACCTCCGGGGAAGGATCATATTTGGTTCATCCCGACTAAGTTTGTGATATGCCACCCCCAAGGCATAGCCCAAGGCCTTAATTGCGTTTGCTGGAAGCTGGTCCTATGTCTAGGTTAATTTTTTATAGTTGAAGGAAATGCTGAGGGAATATGGATGCAAAATAATTTTCCGACAAATTGAAATAAGGTATTTTAGCGAGAACTTGTTGAGTATGCATCATAAGGAAATGTTTTGATTTTTGGAAATCACAATATTTTATGGGTGTTTAATGAGTGGCTTACTCGTTGACAAAATCTATTGAAATAACTGACGAAAAGTATTTTACCAAGTGTTAAGCTAATGCTGCCTTTTTGTGGAATTATAAGATGATGAAAAGGTGAAAAGGTTATGAGAAGATGAAAAGTTCCAAAGTTTCATTATCTGTATTTGATTGGGAATTGAAGAGGCACGTTGTATGTTCAAACAAGATGTGCTTCTCTTCTAAGCACAACATTTGTGTTGAGAAGTCTCATTGCTTAATCACGATTATGGTCTTCATCCCCGTGGTTTTGGTGTATGTGTAGAGCTAGGAAAATATCTAGGGTCCTTTTGATTCATGGAAGAACTTCTTCGAAGCATTTTCAGTCAGTATTAAAGAGGAAGAATAAGAGGCTTAGTGGATGGAAATATTAACGTTCCAATTCATGCTTGTCGAGAGTTTCAAAAGAATTGCCGTGCTTTCGTATGGGGAGACACAAGTGACCAACGTCGAATTCACCTTCTGAATTGAGAGTCCATCTACAAGCCTAACAACTGTGGTGGCCTTGGTTTTAGATCTCTTGAATTGCCTAATTTAAAGATGTACGATGAAGCTAGCATGGGGCCTCAAGACTCAATCCAATAATCTTTGGGAAAAAGTCTGATTGCTAATTACTTTTCATAGAGAATCAAAATTCATGCTAAACATGGCAACTCAATCTTATGGAAGGCTTTCGACCAAAACAAAACAAAAAAAAACAAATCAAATCTTATGGAAGGCGACTGCGAATGAATGGCCGACCTTAGGGAATGAGCTTTATGGAGTAACAAGTCACTTTTCGATACAAATCACTTAAAGACTCGCAAGAAATATGGAATACACGGTAAAGATAACACATTCACTTAAAACATGACATAAATGGACCTGCGACATATCGAGCACAACACAAACCTATCAAACTTGGAGTTTTTATTTCCGCGTTATTTTACCAAGTTTGATTATATTAACCCCCCTCTAGATGATATTGTTAGCAAACAACAAAACCTACGTCTAAAAAAACACGTCTCACTGAGTGTGTGTAACATGATAGTTCCTGCATATTTTGGATTGCCCGATTGATTAACTTCTCACCTCTTGTCGTCACACATTCTCAGGCACCTGCCGGACGGTGCCCTGTTTTTTTTTTCTTTTTTCTCGGTGCCCTGTTTTTTTTTTCTTTGTTCTTTTTCATTTGCACGGCGGCGATCCTCAGGCCGTTGGTCACTGCAAAGAGAAGATCAGCAGGCTAAGGCCGATGATGCGAACCATGACACAGACAGTAGTGAATGTGAACTTGCTGTGGCATGAGAGCCGGCCAAGCTTGATCTGGACGACGTCGACCATGGCCAGGAGCAGCAGCAAGCACCCGAGCATGGTCCCATAGATTGACAAATAGAACCCGACGAGGCTCTAACACTTGCGGTAAGCCTTCACATCCTCGGAGTTTCCATTCTGTTCTTTGTTTAGGGCATCCTGCTTCTCGGATGTGTAGAGGAAGATCTTGACGGTCTTGGTGAGGATGCCGGAAAAGATGAAGCAGCTGAAGGAGGCGATCTCAAAGGCTACGAGCTGCTTCCGTAAATTGGTGTCCGAGTCGCAACTGGGGTCATCGTCGAGGCTCTGAACTTGGCCCGGCTGGGCAAAAGAGAGGCCGATGAAGACCGCGACGGTGAAGAGGGAGTTGAGGCTGAGGACGTCGTCAAGCACCTTCTCGAAGTACTTCTTCTCGTCCACTAGCTCTTCTTCTTTGGATGGTTTGCTGTTCTTGCCGTGGGCAAGAAAGAGAAGGAATATTTGCAGAGAATGAGCTCAGAAAATGAGAGAGAGAGAGAGAGAGAGAGAGAGAGTTATACCTTTCACTTTGAGCCATGAGTAAGAACTAGCTTGAGGTTGGAGAGGAATTTTCCGATGGTTTGTTATCGGAGGATCCAATGACATTGTTGGTGCTTCTAAGGTATTGATGATGATTGAGAAATGTTGACTTACTTGACATATTTGTTTGACTTTGGTGAAGCAATTTCCTTTTCTTTCTTTTTTTGCTCTTAAAAAGGTGTCCAATATTAGATTAAGGCCACGGGTTTTGCTTGCGCATCACTATCCTCCTACGAATCACGTAGCAATGTCGAGGAAAAATTACCATAAAAGTCCTAAATCTATTGCAATTGTGCCAATTTAGTGATAAACTTTTTTTTGCCGATTCAGTTCTAAACGTTTTTGCAATTATGTCAGTTCAGTCCATTTGGCCAATTTTGGCATGCCAGCGCTGACGTGGAGGCCGTCCGACGACATAAATGATACCCATTTCAAAAAGTTGCTCGTAGCTATCAGATGCAATCTTCCAATGACAGACCAACGCTTCGTCCATAAGGGATTGGTCGAGTAATTTAGGGTTTGGACAAATTACGTCTTCACATTCAAGCATGTCCTATTCAGATTAATCTCGAGAACCATACCCGTCATCCCATCGCAAGAGTCTTATAATGTATACGGACAAAACGGTATCTATTTAAAAGAATTGATCGTATGACACGTGAATAATGTGGATAGAAACTTCCAATGCTCTTAGGCCACATGTAGTAATTAGGAAACGACGGTTTATCTCTTCTTTTCCGAGATGAAAGACGATAACATTAATTATTCTCAGGCGTCCAGAGTCGTTTTAAGGAAGAAAACAGTTTGTCTCTTCCAACTCAAACGTGAATGATGTGGACAAACTTCCAATGCTATTTGGCCAAATGTACTAATTAGAAAATGACATTGTGTGTTCAAACTCTTTTCCACCTTTGAGAGACGACGACGTTAATTTTTATTAATCGTGCAAAGTTGTTCCAAGGCAAGTCAAATTTGTACATCTAACTATGTGGGCTCAGGGATAATGTTGGGAGTGCGCAGCAGAAGTCCAATACCTTCATCCGGGGAGATCGCCAAGAGGGAGCCCAAGTCTGATCCCGTCAACATATCCAGTTGGACCCACCTTCACTCAAAAGCTTAAGCCAATGAGTTATGGGCCAACTTGGATATATTAACTGCCCCACACCACATTAATTCTTCAATGTAGGATTTCTCTAACACAACTCACACGTGCATCTCAACAATCTCCCCCTCATGTGTGAACTCCAGTGTTAGGTTTGCTCCTCCTTAATCCAAATATCGTTCTGCGTCAATTGATCTCAACTTGAATCTCCAAGTCATTGCAATGCACCCGCAACTATGCACCGCAATCAACCAACATCAACTGCTAACTTGGGGGATTGCATCACCCATGGTCTCTATCTTGCGTCTCCAGCCCAACTGTCCATGGTCTCTTCTTGCCAAGACTTGCGTTACCAGACCAACTGTCCATGGTCTCTTCTCGCCAGACCAACCGTGATGGCAATTTTCACTCGAAACAAGCGTCGATTATGGGCCAACTTGGATATATTAACTGCTCCACACCACATTAATTCTTCAATGTGGGATTTCTCTAACACAACTCACACGTGCATCTCAACAGATACCACCCACATGAAAAACGTTTGGTTTTTTTTCCCATTCTTGTTTCACTGTGGGTGAAATGATCCTTGAACCGACCGTTCGAGAAAGTTGATGCCAAAAACATGACAACTGTGAACTTATTTAGGGAATTAAGTTAGCAGATGAGAGCACTGTCCAATTTTTTAAACGATGTGATGCTCACCCTAATGTTGCGGTTGAGGTTTGATCCAAGAATCGAAGTAAGAGTGCGCATGATCCGGGTGGGCGGTTCCACCCTAGAATCAGGAACCACCCACTAAGGACTTGTTCCAAAAAATTGAAATCGAGAACCGCCCGTTGATTCCATGGATCCACCCGGGAACCAGACCGCCGATCCGATACCTGGTGAGTCCATGGAACCGGTTCCAGCAAGCTTCACCGACCAAATGGAGATTGAAAATTAGAGATTTGGTGAGTAGATTGAAGATTATGGATTTGAACTTAGAGCAAATGGAGACAACCGATAACTCGAGAGGGAGGTGATGAATGGCCGGAGGCGTAGCTGTGAGTTGATGGGAGTTGAGGCTGTGATTCAATGGGAGTCGAGAGACGAAGATAGAGGCGGAGACAAAGAGACCGAGGTGAAAGTGAGATACTGAGAGTCTGAGACGAGAGCGAGTAGAGACCGAGATGAGAGAGTGAGAGTTTGAGACGAGATGAGCGAGTTTTAGATTAGGAATTTAGTATTTTTTTTCATTTTTTTAAAAGAATCATAAATTATATATAACTGGTCTGGTCCGAGTGGGCGGATGGACGATTCCTCACTTGGAACTAGGAACTGGACCGGTACCTATTGGTTCCCTTAGGAACCACCGGTTCTGGGCCGGTCCGATCCAGTTCGGGGCGGGGCAGTTCCCGGTTCTTTTCCACACCACTAAATCTAATTATTGGAAGTAGATCATACTTGAGAAGGCCAATTAGAGACCCGGAGAGATTTGAGCATATGATCTCATCTTTTGGAAGCATGTTCAAATTGTATACCTTCTACTCATTTGTGGAAATGGAGAAATCTGTCTGTTTCATATATATAAAAAAACACGTGGGATTGCCTATATTGGAATTTCGTCAAAAGTTTGTGGACTAGTTTAGCAAAATTGACAAGTTGATAATTAAATTGACCGTTGTACAATAGATCTAGGAGTTTTTGGATAATTTTTTAAAATATATGAAAACATCAAGGTTTGACACCTAACTTTTGACGATCCACTTAGTCATTTATTGCATAGAAATTAGAGATCGAGCCCTACCCCCTAACAAAAATTTTATTAATTTGCCTTTGCATGTTAGGAGCATTATTATAAGCCCACATGAATTGCATATTACATTGGAGCTAATGGACTTAAGTACGGAGGCCCTTAGCGTAATTGAATTACTGGAGTAAGCCCGTGAGAGCATAAAATTGGGCCTCCCTCCTAACGCCTAGGCGATTGCACTAAATTTTTGGCAGGTTTTCCGGCAAACTCAATGGTTCCAGTGATCATTTAGACCTTTGCCGGCGAGTTTCCTCTTCAAATTTGCCTCTCTCAAACCAGTAACCTTTTGTCTGCTACCAATCCTTGCCAAGCACTCCTTGCCTTGTCCAGTCTGATCGTCGTCTACCCATCGTCGTTGTCGTGAACCTCGTCGCCGGTCATCGTTAGGTCGATGTCCAAATTTGGTAATTGCCTAGACTAATCTCAATTTGGATTATTCTACTATAATTATTCTATTATGATTTGACTTGGTGAGTTCTTAGGCGTTGTTCCATTTAGGCAATTTCCCTTTTGAATCATTGGATATAATGGAGAATTCGATCTTTTAACACCTGAGATAGGATTCCCTATTACCGTTGTTTTCTATTTTTGATGTGGTGAATATCGATATGTGGGTTTATAAATTGCGTTACATTTATTTAGGGAACATTCCTACAAAGGAGATATAAACAAAACAAAAAAATTTGCATTGCATTGCATTTCCAGTAGATTGCATTCACTTAGTTTCCTAATCTAGAATTGAATATTTTTAGGAACCATATTGGATGATAATGGAGCTTTGCTCTTGCTTTGCTTGAGGCATTAAGGTTTTTTCCCCTATTTTTACTCATTTATTTTTTGTTTGGATTTATTGAGTGTTTAATTAATTGATTGTTCACTCGCATGATCATCTCTCACATGTTAATGGACTGGGATTAAAATTGATCATGACTGCTTGCAAAATATATTTAAAATAAAGAGAAATAGTGCCAAAAGGGCATTAGATTTATCTAGAGTAACCAAGTCTCCGTATCAATGATATCTATGGTTCGTAGAAGTAAAATGTTCTCCACGATTAAACCCAAGTCGACCAGTAATAGATTAATAGCAAACTCCTAAATGAATTGATTTGCATGTTCAGATAATTTAAGTTAAAACCTCAAAATAGCGATTGATAGGGCTTGGGAGAGTTCATACTAAGCGCGGGCGATTGTCTCGTAAGAGAAACTTTCGCTTCCGTATAGCAACTCATTAGGTTTCCCTGGATGGTTCACCTCGTGAAAAGTGACGACATCGAGAACGAGGCTTCAACCTCCTCTTGTGCTAATAAACGTCGTTTTTTTAGAACCACTTTTGTGACCTAACAATGACGTGTAAAAATGGATCGGATAAATTTTTGCATATGGTGTTTTGTTCTATTTTTATAGATTAAATTATGCCATTTTTCACTTACATTGATTACAATTCATTTATATTGTGTTTATTATGCACGGTTTGAAGGAATGTGTGTTCTTCGGAATAATATTAATTGCACCTGGTGCAAATGGGCCCAACTCACATCAACCATTAGATCTGCCTAATTTAACGGTTGATGTGAGTTGGGCTCACGTGAAGTGTCAACGTAATACTAATACTCTCTCTATTCCTTCCAAAATCGCCGACCAGTGACCACCATCGGCCACAACACTTGCCGACCACAATCGCTTGTCGGCACCATCTCCCTATCTCTCTCTCCCTCTCTCACCAACTGATGATCCAGTAAGTTCATTTCTCTCACTTTTAATTTGTGATGTAGCCATTTATTTCAGTATATGATTATAAATTCTACTTTTCGAGCAACTATGGTGTAAAATGACTTATTTGACAGATAGTTGTTTGGATGCACACAAATTCATATTGCTGGTATTAACCCTGAATCACAAGGGTTCTTTATGTTTTTTAGCTTCCATAGGTTAAAGGACGAAGATGCCGAAGTCGGCCGTGGCGGTTAGTGAATGCCACATGTCGCATGTTGATGGGTGCTGAATATGCACTGACGGAGAGGCTAGGTGATGTGACGGATGACTCGACATGAAGCTAACACGGTGCCACGTATCCGTATATAATTTTCTAGATCTCCATGCAAATTTGCATGTTTGGCATCCAATTGACAAAGCTTCCAACCAAAGCGGCTCGCAATAGCTAATGTTGATCTTAAGACTCCTACCTCAACAATTGAACTGAAGGTTTCTTCGTATATAGTTCCGGCCAATTTTGGGCGAAAATAGCTCACGTAGCGATGTTTCGCGCATAGGTTTAGTACCGTATTGATAATCCAATATCGTCATTTATAGTCGCTAGATATATTTTGTATGCACCATCGCGAAAGGGATAGCACTGGCTCTGATAAACTGATACTATGTTAAAAAGTCCAATCCAAAAGTTTAAGCTGATAAGTGAAGGGAGACCACATGAATATAAAGAGCACTTAGAATTATCAAACGATGTGAAACAATATTTCTAACACTTGTAAATGAAAACTTCATGATTGATAGACTCTTTCTCCACAATTAGTTGGGTCATACCCATCGTTTTCACATACCAACTCATCATCGTTTCTTAACTCTAAAGAGGAAAATTAAAAGTCAAAAAGCATTTGCATATAAAGGTCTTCCAATGTTCTATGTTCAACATTGCTATTCATAGATTGGCGTTACCGCGTGTTCTTCTAACCAAAGAAGAAGGATGGAGCAAGTCTACTATGCTCTCTACATTTGGACAATCCAAATTATGAGGGCTAATTGTCAGAACTCCAAGTTCAACTTGAAAACCAACAAGAAGTTGCAGACTGATTCCCCAATGCCTCGGTGCATCTAGAACTTCAATACAAGTTATCGCACGTGATAATCTTTGCTCTTATTCCTTCCATTCAGAACACGTTTAAAGTTCCTAAGTAAGATTCTAGTTTCTCATTTTTAATCAACGCTCTAACGTAAATAATCGAGCGGTAGATGTTTCAGTTTATACGAACATAACTAGCTATATTTCCTAGCACTAAGTAGGATAAGTTTTTCATAACCTGTGCTGCTGGGACGTGGACTTAAGCTTTAATAATTGGTTGGTTGTTTCCAAACTTGATTAAAATTTTGTAGCGCATGTCAAAGTCACCAGGAAAACGAGGTTAGTTGCTAACGTTGTGTTAAATGTTTTTATGCGATGGGTAGAACAATGGGTAGAACAAAACACAAACCACAAGAGAACGAACCACAAGCCACAAAAGAAACGAACCACTGTCTATTTTTGAGAGAAGGTTCGTGCGATGTCGTTTAGGCAAACCAGCGCCCTTAGAAGTCCACGTGGAACTCATTTTTAATATAAAAAAAAACACATGTCGGATTAAACATTTAATTATAAAAGACACATATTATCTTTGGCCGAAATTTGTTGCCGGAAACTCTTAAGTGATCGAATTTTTTTTTTCTATTTGACACTTAAATGAGCCGGCGAATTCTTTTGAGAACGCCATACGGAATCTTTGACATTTTTAATGTCCTTTTCTTTATGAAGAGAGTCGTTGCTTCTTTATGAAGAGAGCACGGGGAAGTTGGCCGTTGATGGAAGCGGCAATTTCTAGCAATGAAGTTCAAGATATGACAGTCCAAAAGGAAGGAGCGTACCTAATGGAAACTCATATACGACGAGGACGATGTTAAAGTGCACATAAGAGATGTGCTTGCCCCTTCTCACATCATCAGACCTGCAAATCAATCTTCCATACTGTAATTTGGATACCACACACTCACCACCATCGTCACCAACCCGTAGTTTATGCGATCAAAGAAACAAAGGAGTTTGGTAACAAGTGTAAAAGGAGAGAAATGAATACAAGCTCAGCCCGGTGCCTGGGTCACAACCGCGGAAACCATGGTGTTCATCCCGCACATCCCATGCCCCCGGCAAAGCCGGTAATAGCCGTGCTCTCCCCACCGCTTCCCCCACGAGTTCTTCATGACCCAATACGGCCTGTCGCCGAACCTGATGATGGAGAACCCCTTCGCCCCGTAGCCGACGAGGAGCACCCCATGATTGACCCACCTCTTGCCGCAAATGATCGGGCACGAGACTCCCCCGATGTAGGTTTGCATGAAGACCGCGTTCAGCCCCACTGTGATCAGAACCAAGGACTCATCAATGAAGCTGTTAATACAGCCAGTCCGATAAGGGCACTTAGAATGTCAGAAGCCTAGGTGAGTTCATTCATCAAGTTAACAATTGAAATAATTCGAAAGACACGGAGAATACAGACAATTCCTAGCCCATACCAGGAAGATTGTCCTAGTAAATTTGAAGACCTTCCAAGAAATTCTAATCAGATTGTGATCGACATGAACCGTGCTAGTCATGGAAAAAACCTACCAATACGACCGATGTGGTTTGCATTTTACTAATGTGAGAAACTATAGTCTTGCCTTTACATTAAGCTAATACGATCCACAGGCCTTGCATCTCTCACCGGACAGGGCTGGAGGGTTTGAGCTCGAACGTGATTGAATACTGAGTAAACGCAGGAAAAGGAGGAAAGACAGATTCTTGAACCCGAATTCCATACCTGCAAGGGGACCGTGCTTAACCAGATGCGCCGCTATCTGGTCCTCGTCGACGGGGATGGTGGTGAAATTCACCACCCGGACGGCTATCTTATCAGATTTGAACTTGCACTCCCCGCGCTTACCGGTATAGGGGTACAAGCTCTCCTCTTCCAACCCGCCCGCCTCGATCAAGTACCGGTACGCGTTCGTCATAAGACCTCCGCCACAGCCTCTGTCGCACGCCGTCTTGTCCGACAAATCGCACTTTGAAAACAAATTCCCGAACAAAAAGTTACAAGTCGAAGTAAGGATTCCGGCAGTAATTCCGAGCACAATAAACGACACCAATCGATTGATTTCACACAACTTCTCTTCAACAGCATTTGGATCTTTTAATTGGAGTTAGGAGCTAACCGTGCTATCGCAGTCGACGAGCTGCTGCTCGCTGAGATTGAGAAGTTTCCCGGTGGCGATGAAGTTGGCTCCTTCAACAGCTCCTGTAGTGCTAAAGGCCCAGCAAGAACCACATGAACCCTGCAAATTCCCACATTAGATATGTCTATGATTAGAAGACGATGTAAAAGCGACAACAAAATGAAAAGAATGAACACGATAGAGAGAGGAAAAAAAAACACTATTACAAGCGAAAATGTTGTGCAAAATTAATGTTGCTGCCCAGGATCGAACTGGAGACCTTTAGTGTGTAAGACTAACGTGATAACCACTACACCACAGCAACACCAGTATACCAGATTTGCATCAGAAAAAGAAATACTTACTTGCTTCTTGACCTCAGTGACAGCTCCCCTCTCTCGCCAGTCGAAGCTCTCCGGCAATCCATTCACCTCCTCCTCCGTCGCCGCCGCCGCAGGGACGACGCCGTTCAGGGAACCTAGGCCACCTCCGCCGCCCGTGACGCCGGTGTAGAGCCTCTCGAACTCCTCGGGGGAGAGGTCGGAGAAGGGGGTGACGCCGTGGACGGCGGTGGGGTCGAGGGCCTGGTGCTCCGCCGCCAGCGCGAGGTTGGCCGCGAAGATGCCGAGGCGGCGGGAGTACTCCTCCCGGGTGGAGTAGCTCCTGTCGTGCTTGCGCATGAAGATCTGGAACCTGCGCTCGGTGGCGAGGAGAGGGTTGCGCTCCGTGACTTGGAGGATGGCCGGCGACGACGAGCAGAGGGTGAAGGAGAGCGCCAGCGCGACGAAGGCGACGGCGCGAGATGGGGGTGGGTTGGGTTTGGGCAGCGACATGGTTGCTGATCTGTTTACACTCAAATTCAATCGGAAACTCTTTCCATTACTGAGCAAAGTTCCTCAGTCGCGCTCTTCGGAATGGGAGGCCCCAAGCAGATGCGGCGGCGAGGACACGTGGCGGCCATGCACAAGGGGAGTGACTCCAGCAAAGCCTACGTGCTTGAGCTGCCGTTGCTCCACGAATCTAGATGGGGGGCGGTTCAAGGCTTTGACGTTTTCCTAAGGAGTGAAGCGAGTCAGGAGGGAAAACTCTAGTAGTATGGATAGAACGTGGCTCCAACTAATTCGCATCGTCACCGTCGACGTGGCTAGTCCAGTAACACACGAGTTACTCTCCAATTCCGCAATCTTCCCTCGATCTTAGGCGAAGTAGATTCGACCGTATCCTAACATAAGATCGATCCCGACTCTACTTTTATTAATATTAGGTGGAGCATCATTTCAGGGTAAAATCACGAACCGGCGAATCGGACCGATAGAAACTGGTCTATTTTCGAGTTTTAGGATGGGGAACCAATTCCGACGAGTAGGTTAAATATCAAGTCTTTGTGTGTTTTTTATTCTATACATTCGCGCGATCCTGCAATATTCCATGACATCCGATGATGAATGTGTAATCTGAAAACACTAGTCTGAGCTTCCACTTCCAGAGATATCCTGGAACTTTTACTTTATGAATATTTCATATTATTCGTGTGTCTAATACGAGTTGTGGCTAGTGGATTGTAACATCAAATGATGATGATTAGAGGTGGTGATTCATTACAATCATTCAATTAAGAACATAAGTAAAACCTAGTAGACCTTGGAACAGATTCTGGCACATGTGACAGAGTAGGTTCCAGGTTCCACAGTACACATGATAGGTTACAGATTCCAAAAATTAGGGAACCGGTTCGAACGGTAAGGTATCATGTGGAACCTACCCGACCCTAAAACCGCTGACCCTAGAAAGACATAGTTTTATGTTTCATTACAAAGTATCGTATGAGTGAAACGGGGATTTCACATTGAATTCATGTGCTCATGATTTTAATTGAAATTGTTCATATCAAGAAGAACTGGGTGCATGTGGTTTAGCATTTTGAAAGCCTCTTAAAAAAAAATTAGGGTGTTGGACAACCATTCTCAATGAGCTTTAAGCCAAAAGCTAACATTTGGGAAGGCTGAAAACGCAAGGCAGGTAGGGACATGACTTGGGCTTTCAGCATTTGCGGAATGCTGAAACTAGATTTTAATAATAAAAAATTCTTCCAAAATTACTATCACCAATTCTTTAGTTTTCTGGTTTTACCCCTCGTTATTATTCATCTTCTTTGTGCGAGGGCGGCCGTCAGATCTGGCTAGCGAAGGGCGGGCGAGGTCACGCAACCACCAACGGTCGCCTAGGTCGCGCGACCCTACCGGGGGTCGTCCAACCCCCCTCACCTGGGTCACGCGACCCTCAACAGTGGTCGCCCAAGATTGTGCAACCTCGGCTAAGGCCACCAGCAGCCTAAGCTCTTCACCGAAACCAGCGAAGAGTTTGATTTTTTTCAATAAACAAAAAAGATAAATTGTAGCCAAAGCCCTTTGCAAAAAAAAATTGTCAAACACTAGTTAAACAAAAGTTTCTTTTTAAAGGATTTTTTACCAAATGTCATGTGTATTTTCCCAAATCAATTAGGCTAAAGGTTTTTGCATTTTCCCAAGACCCATTCTGAAAGCCAAACCAAATGCCGCCTAAGTAATACTTTTAAGGGTCGCGAAACAAGCAAATTTTTTTGTCCTAAGCATGACCTTAAAAGATTTTGTCTGAACACGTAAAAAATTCAGGGGTATTCCTAAGAAAAATGGAAGAAAAATATTTTCTCTCAACTTGAAGGGTGGCGGTGATGAAGGTAAACTCCACGTCATCTTTTGATGGCTACCGCCAAGTAAGCTCGTATAGTAGTGGCCCGAGCCAGAAGTGAGTCATCGAAACTTTAACTCCTGCATTGTCAGCATGTACTTCACACAATGCTTGCTGGCAACGTACCCGGTTACCAGGCACTGTGCGTGAAAGCCAAACCAAATAAGCAAGTTCTTTAGTATATCCAGCACTTGGTGCCCCTACTTTCACCTTTTTCTTTCTCATTCCCTTTTGCTTTTGCCCATTCGGCGTCTCTTCGGAATGGGAGGTGGTCCAGGGCAGCCACCGGCGGCGACAAGGACACGTGGCATCCATGCACGAGGGCAATGACCTTCAGCAAAGATACAACTCCATTTTCTCTCCTTTGGTACGACCGTGAGTCTGAGACTGCTCGCTGCTCGGTAACTTGCGAAGCGAAAGTCTGAATTGACGCTCGTTAAGGGACCCGTTCGCCCTGCGAGCCGAGAATAGCGCTGAATTGAACCCAAGACCTCCTGCTTCCGAGCTCGACTCTTCTGCAGCGGAGCGCGAACCGGAGATAGACCCTTCAGCAATTCCGCAATCCGCTCGAGGAATTGCTCAAGGAAATATGAAATGACCGGACACCTCAAAATCCTTAACATGAATGTGGATCAGAGTACCAACAGAAATTCACTGACACTGCTGTAGTCAAATATATATACATCAATGATATGCGAATGCTGGAATTCTGATGGAAAGTGTAGACTTAGTTGGGATTGGGAAGCACCTAGCCATGATCTGTACCCCCAGCATCTCGTGATATACAGTGATCGCCTCCGTTAGATTGATCTAGATGTGATTTGTATGCCTAAAACTGAAAGCAATTTGCTGTACACTAATGGCGATGAGAGACTGATAAACTTAAACTCACATCAACATCTCAACCTACTCCCACCCCATCAATTTGTTTCTCACGCCTTCCTCGATCTTCTTTCTCGGCACGCGCAAGCTATCGGCTTCGTCGATCAAGATTCTGTACACTTCCCACTCCCGGTTGCGCACCATGTGTCTCCCGATTTCTACCTGGAAAAGGAAATGTCGATGGGTTTATTCAGATGATTACGATGAGTCGTTCCTCGAGAGCGCTGGAAAGGCAATCGGGACGTACCGAAAAGATCCGAGTGTTGAGAGTCTCTAGAGCGAGAGTAATGTCGTGGAACACGAGCGGTCGACCTCTTCCGGACAATGCGACGTGATTAGCGACTAGCAGCTCGGTGTCTGGACCCCGGTTCACGACGGCCACCCTAAGAGGGCGCCAGAGCTCCATTCTAAGACGAGAACATAACGCGTTCTTTTTGTTCGGATCGACTATCTTATTGCCATCCGCTTGCATGATGAACAACTCCACCTCGCAGTTCCCTTTCGCTTTCGCACAGAACCGTCCGTAAGATACCTGCGGGGAAAAGCATCGAATCGAGTTAATCAAAGTACAAGGGCTAGATTGTTCCATTTACGAACTTCTTCTAAATATCGCTTCCAAAATGCACAGTTTCTATCTGGAAACGTATATATGTCTACCTGGATGTTATAATCCTTCAACGTCCCCATAATATCATAGATCAGACCTTTGTGGTCCTGACAAAGGACCTGAACGAGCGTGTGCGACCGGCTAAGGGAGTTGTCCATGATAATAGAAAGGGGGTTAGAGAAAAGAGAGCCAGTTGGGTTTTCGCTCGATAGTTCTAAGCTGAACATGTCTTCAGTAACAGCAGACGGCAGAAACAGCGATCCCTGTGAACAGGTAGTGACTTCAGGGCCGGCCATTTCAATCTCACAACTAAGAATGGAGTCCCCTAGTACATCTCTGAGACGACGCATCGTTTCCTCCTGTCTCTGCTGAGTATGAAGAAGTGCTCTGCCCAAGGAAGTAGACAAGCAATTCATTAGTATAGAAGGGAAAAGGCTTGCATCAGATTACTACTGTCAAATGAAGGTCATCCCATTCAAAGCCCACCCAGCATATATGATGGGGAAAGCATTTCAAAGCTTAGTACATAATCTCGGACAAGAGAGACACACAAACTGAATCAATCGAGCTCAGTGGTTCGGTGTCCTTGATTTAGTGATAAAAGTGTATTTAACGCTTTAGTGTTTTCAGTCACAAGAGGTCTCACCATTATTGATTATATCCAGCCAGAAGAAGAGCTCTACCAAAGAATCTATATGCTTTCGAGTCGAATTGCCTACTCTATGAAGTATAAAACGGATAATAAGTGAACCCTTTGCTAAATGGAGCATTATGACCCCGTATAGTTGACAATGACTACTTGCCAAAGTGATGCGACGGCAAACTTAGACAATGGTAATGGCCAGAACTTAGACGTAGGAAGTCGCTTATATTTGGCAATGTAGCTGATTGTATACATCAATCGGATAAAATTAAGAAGACCATTCTACTACAGCAAACTTGGACAATGGTAATGGCCAGAACTTAGACATAGGGAGTCGCTTATATTTGGCAATGTAGCTGATTGTGAACATCAATTTGATAAACTTAAGAAGACCTTTCTGCGACATTAGGTTCCTAATATCTGGCTCCTTAGTTAAACATTTGAACCTCCAATTCTACTGGTAGGGTGGCCTATCCATGCACTCGTCGAAGACAGCCAAACTTAATCAACCAACCATTTAGGTTAAAACGCCTAAACTTAGGTCAGAGATAGGATTCTCGAGTATTTTCAGCAAGTAGTTCGATTGGCTCGAGCTCTTATGGAATGGGAATTCCCGCTTCCCGTTAATAGATTCAAATTTCTCCAGATGTTCTTCAAATATTAATAGGGCGTTTGAAGTCTTTCAGAAGGTCAATAAGCAAAAGCAAGGAACACTGGAAACGGAAGATAAAGGGCTTCTCCTCCATATAACAGGACAAGAAAAAGAAGAACAGAAGATCAAAGATAAAAACTATCAAGTCAAACCTGGAGTCTGTCACGAAGAAGAGGTCCATCACCCTCCCATCTGGAGCAGTGGACACCTTCACTCTCTTTATCGTAAGCTCCAACTCACAGAGGACACTTGTTACATCTAAAATTGGAAACAGAAAATGCAGAAACAGAATCATTTGTCGGCGAATATAGGAAGAAAAGGGTAGTCGTCATACAGCAATGATGCAATTAAAGACTAATCAACAAATGTTTTGGAGAGGACACATTTGTTCAGAATGCTAATTTTGTCATGTAAGAAGTTGACATAGCAATTTCTCTAGGAGGTTGAAATGGAGAAGCAAATCACAAAATCTACGAATTAGAATTTACCAATGTAAATATGTCAACCCGCTAGGAATGTGAAGATGACAAGAACAAGAAGCATTTGCTTCATTGTAGGGCAGGAGCCAAATGGTTGTGAAACAAATTCAACAAACTCAAATCTTAAACTACTGTGCATTTAGTTTCCCGATCAGACTTCGCATCTGAACTAACATTTCAGGCCTGATTTAAGGCCGGATATATACTAAGATTCTTATTTGTGCGCATTATACACAGGACATAGATCATACTATAATATGCTTTGTTGAACTAATGGAAAGAAACTCTCAATGTAAAATGCAAATTAACAGTACCCATGTGGAAATAGGAGTGCACTTTAAAACCAAGCATACTTTCCAGTAGAAACAAAATCAGATAATTAACTAGAAAAGTGTGTGACTAATTAGATCTGAAATATAGTTTACATCAAGCAAAAAGGGGCCTAGGGGAGGAGAAATCTCACCATGTAATAGACCTTTACGGTCACAGGAGCACCAGAACTTCAAGAGGAAGAAACCATGGGGCTTGGGCTGATCCATCTCTGGTCTGTAATACTCAATTCCTGACATAGAAAAATAAGAAGGGCACACCTCCAACAGTCTCTTCTTCAACAAACCCCACCTCGTTGTTGGTCTCCCCACCACCCAAAGCACTACGTAGCACCACTTCCCATCCGTCGACATATCTGTAAAACAAGAACATGCAACAGAAAAAGAGATTAAAGAACAACAAAGTCACTCCTGGTGGTGCAAAAATCGGATCTTGTTCTCGCAGTGACATGTTACTCCATTTGCCTTTGCGTCTGAGTCCCTCAAATGGAAATGTGAAAACTCATTCAAAAGTAAGAGTTCTTATCCTCGTCGTCCTTGGTTTACTAGAGGTCTCCAGAAAAGTTTGAAATGGCATGCATTCATTCTACTCCAACCCTCAAATCAAATCTATCAGAAAAATCAAAACTTGGAGAGAGAATCAGGAAATCTCGGAATGACCCATTTTTCCTAATATCGAATTAAATAGGAGAAGCGCAAATGAAGCACAACCCATGACTCATGAACACACAGATCTGTCCCCCATCAAAACAATACTCTGCAGGGAACACGGAAAACACAGCTCACCTCCTTTGGTAATGCTCAACCCAAAGAGCAAGATGATCCTGCACAAATCACATCCCAGTCCAGTTTTGTCGGGACAGCTCACGGTGATCACGGTCGTGTCCTTTGCCTCCTCCGACTCACTGATCTGAACAGCATCCTCATACGCATGCAAGATCCCCATTGTCCCTCTCTGTTTAACTCTGTTAATCTCTTGCTCTGTTTCTTCTGGTGTCCGAGCTCAAAGGGGATAAAGCAAGAACATTAGAAAAAGAAGCAGATGGGCAATGAAGGATTACACTTTGTTTTATCTTCGGAAGTTTTATTTAGGAGATAGCGGATTCGATCGGGCAAGCAAGAGAAAAAAGAAAGAGGGATCAAACGAAATGAATTGGAGATTCCGCAAGGGAAAGAGATCAGACACAAACGCAGGCCTCTGCTTTCCTTCTCTCTCTCGTCTCTCTCTCTCTCTCGCTATTTTCGACCGCAAGTTTAATTTATGTATGCAGCGAAGTCATGAGGCAGTCAACGAAGCTTTTTGTTTTCTCTTTTTACTTTTATTTTTACGGCAAGGTTGATTCTTGGTCTGCTTTATTTGCGTGAAAATGCAGGAATCTTTCGGAATTGTGTTTGGAATATTTGATTTATGCTGAGATCATCTTATGAACAAGAGGGATAATTCCATTTGCGGTACTATAACTTCTGTTAATTGTGCGATCGAGTCCTTTATCTTTTAGGTTAATATCACGAAAAACTCCAAACTGGTATATATGTGACAAATTTACCACAAACTATTTTTTTAACCACAAAAAATCTCAAATTGGTACAGTTGTGACAAATTTACCTCAAACTATTTTTTTTTTACTACAAAAATCTCAAACAGGTACACATGTGATAAATTTACTTCAAACTATTTTTTTGACCACCAAAAATTCCAAACTGGTACACTTATGAAAAATTTGTCCCAAACTGGTACACATGTGACTATTTACCCTTCGTTAGTTCTCGCTAAATTTGGTTAATACCACGAAAAGCCCCAAAATGATGCATCTGTAACAAACAAAGGGTAAAAATCTCAAATTAGTACACCCGTCAACTATCACGTGTCACCCAACTCAATAATTTGATGGTGAAATGTAACGAAAAATTAACGGATGGTAATTTTATCACAAATGTACTAGTTTGGGGTAAATTTATCACAGATATACCAGTTTGAGGTTTTTTGTAGTAAAAAAAATAATTTTTGGTAAATTTGTCACAAGTGTACCAGCTTAGGATTTTTAGTGGTCAAAAAAATAATTTGGGAGGTGTATCAGTCTCGAATTTTTCGTGGTATTAACCCTTATGTTTTAATTTGTTCAATTAAGAATTTCCAAATCATGCAACTTTTTTTTCCAATTAGGCTTCGTTTTTTCCTCAAAAAATGAGTTGTTTCTGGAAAATATTTTTCGGGAAGTCAATTTTCAGGAAAATGACTATATTTTTCGGTGTTTGGCTAAAATATGAAAAAAAACTCGAAAATATTTTTCGGCGTTTGGTATGGAAAAGTGGATTTGATTTTCGCCCATGCACTCCTTTCGATACTTTTTTCTTTTTATTTTCATTTAAAAAAACAAATTTTTTTCTTTACCCAAAAAAAAACAAATTTTTTAATGTTTTAATTATTTGTCTTTTTCTTTTTCCTTTTTTCTCTTTTCTTTTTTTCTTTTTTTATTTTTTCCCTTTTCCTTTTGGTTTCGGCCATCGCCGGCCACGTCGATAACCAGCCGCAGGCGAGCTTGAGGCTCGGCCGGTCCCGGCGAGTGTGGCGAATGCGAGTACTGCAAGTGCAAGAGGACCAACATGTGCAGAGATTATGGGCTGAACCTGATGAAGAAGGTGGTGATCAGCGACGGCAAGTCCAAGTTCTGGACCAAAGAGACGAAACAGCCCATCTTCCACTGCCTCAACACCTCCACCTTCAGCGAGTTCACGGTGGTCGAGTCCTCCTGTGTTGTCAAAGCCGACTTTACTTTCCCTCTCCAGAAGATGACCTTGCTCAGTTGTGGCGTCTCCACCGCTCTCTTTCTCCCTCTCATGCAAAAGGTATTAACGAGAAGATATAACATCATGAAATCACTAAAATACATCATCGATTTGAAATGAAGGTGTTGGAGCTGCATGGAACACGGCGGATGTGAAGGCCGGGTCGAGCGTCGTCGTCTTTGGCTTGGACGCCGTGGGTCTTGTGGCACGTGTATGTTCCCGATCCATTCGAGCTCAATTTCTTCGTATTCATTTTGTCAACTTTATCTATTTGCTGGGATCGGCCGAGCCTCGAGCTCACTGGCCCACGCCACGGCCGACCGTTAGGTTGCCGGCCGACGCAGAGGTCGTGGTCGTCGGAGGAAGGAGCCACGGCGAAGGGAAGAGGAAGAAGGAGAAAATAAAATAAAAAAGAAAAAGAGAAAATTCAAAAAATAAAAATTACAAATTACAAATTTTAAAAAGTAAATAAAAAATGAAATGAAAGTAAAAAAATAATTAAAAAGAAAGGAAATATGAAAGAGATGGGGAAAATATTTTCCATTCCTCACTTTTGAATGAGTTTTTTTTTCATAGGAAAAAATATTTTTCAGGACAAGGTTATTTTCTGCCCCCAAAATGCCACAAAATTCGAAAAATATATTTCAAAAGTTATTTTTCGCGAAACAAATGAAGCCTTAATCTATCTAAATTATAATAACATTAACGATTGAAATTCATAAATCATGTGGGGGGGGGATTCCATCTTGACTTGTACCCACTAGTTTTTGGGTCCGACGTGGCAAGGAATCTTTCCTTTTTTCCTCCTTTTCTCCACTTTCTTACCAATGACAAACAAAACTGAACTGGTTGATCTATGATCGCTGGATGCTTTTAATTTTTGCAGACTAGAGAAAAGTAAAAGCTGGTCAATGGTGACTGGAGGAGAAGAAAAGTTGCTTGTTCGCTAAGAAGTGTCGATTTGGAGCAACACCCTTTTCTTCTTTCTCTTTCTTTCCTGCTAAGAAAATTATACTTAATTTATGGATAATGACATAAATAATCCCTAAATTTTGACTTAATATACAATGCATTCCTTAAACTTTTAATTTGATCAATTTGATCCATAAACTATAGCACAATTTGCAATGTGGTCCCTGAATTTTTAATTTGACCAATATTGTCCCTGAATTTTTGAAACGTGTTCGGCTTAATCCCTAATCTATAGGAAGATATTCGATGTAGTCCTTCCATTATTTTAATTTCATGGGCGACATTTGACATTTTCTAATAGTTCGGGGACTAAGTTAAATATGTTCCAAAAGTTTAGGGATCACAATTGAACAAATTGAAAGTTCAAGGATCACATTGCACACTAGGCTAAAGTTCATGAACTATATTGATCAAATTAAAAGTTCATGAACCACATTGCATATTGGGCCAAAATTTATGGATCATTTGTGCCATTTTCCCTCTAATTTATAAAAATGCTTCAGAAAGAAAAAAGAACTCAAAGTTCCCACTTTATGCCTCTTTTTTTCTTCCTTCTTGGGCAATTCACACATCTTGATTTCTTGGCTGTCATTTCAAGGAATTAAATCCTGCCGTGGTATATGGTAACAACATAAATCTACATTTATTTACTAAAGATTGATGTTGTACTCTAGGATATTGTCACTGATTGATCAATCATGCGCAAAACTTGGGCTTATTGCCTTTATGTCATTTATGTGGTTTTGCTTTGATAGATTGGATAAAGCAAATAATCAACGATGATTATCAATGGATTAGCTTATATAATCCGACAAAGTAAATAATTAACGATGATTATCAAAGGATTAGCTTATATAATCGGATGACTGTCTTCACTTATTTTTCCTTGGTATCGGGATTGGCCCGATAAACTAAATTTACCTCTCTGGCCTGGTCAAAGATAGTTTATCGAAGTCTGACTCGGACTACTGTAATGTTTTATACCATCTTAAATTTCAAATTATTATGTACCACAAACTTGTCGTATGTGGCAAGGACAGTAGATGAAAATAAGTTTAAGAAAAAGAAAAAATGTTTGAAAATTTAGCATTTATAAAAAGTATATGTCAAGAAATGAAAATTCGTTCAAATTAAAGAAGCCGCCTTATTAATATCTTGATTGTATGCAAATTGCGGTTTCATCCTTCATTTAATACTTTGCGATTGTGATTTGTTTTACCAATATGTATTGCTTTTGTTGGAATTAATCGATAAGGGTGCGTTTGGCAACGTTTCTATTCCCGGAAATAATTTTTGAACAAAAATGATTTTTTCATGATTCTGTTCTCGAGAACAATTTCTGAGCAGAAGAACGCGTTTGATAACTTCATAAAATTTCTATTCCCGGAATAGAAAAAGAACATAAATACGTTTGGTACGATCCTAAAAATTTCTATTCTCAATTTTTTTATTTAATTATAAAAATGTCAATGGAACCGACGACTAGTGGCCAGCGGTGGCGATCGGCGGCGGGGGTGGTGGACTCGTAGTTATAAAGAAAAGTATTAAGTTACACTGAGCTTGTTTTTCTAAAATTGTATTGTCTCTCTTTTTATTTCCGAGAACAATGAAACTACTTTTTTTTACTTCTTGTTTCTATTTCCGGGAAAAAAATATCAATTTACATTTCCAAGCAGGATTCTGTTCTTATTTCTGTTTCAGGGAACAAAAGAATAGAAAAACAGAGCATCAGAACGTTACCAAACACGATGAGAATTATTTTTGGATTCACCTCATGATAGAAAAACAAAAAAAAAACCCACGTATACAAAATTTCCGAGTGATTCTAATACTATATTAAATCGGGATAAACATTTATCAAAATAATCTCAAAAACTTAAAGATGTCTTCGTTTATACTTGTATTGTTGTAATGCGTAGCTTAATGCACTTAAATTATTGATGATGTCATTTATTTCGTCATTTAATATTGTCTATCTGCGGAGGGAGTTGCAATGTCCGTCCTCAACGTGCCTCGTCTCCACCCGGACACGTTGGAAGGAGAGATTTTGCGATGTCTCAATCCCTCGCGACAGCTCTGTCTCTGTCAGCTACAGTAGATCATTCAGTTTTCAGCTCTGTCTCTTCAGCTGGTTGTATTCTTTTAGTGGTATATGTGGATGTTATCATCATTACTGGCAGTGATTCAGATGGTATTCAGAAACTGAAATAATTTCTACATATAGAATTCAATACTAAAGATTTAGGACTTCTTCGATACTTTCTTGATATTGAAATAACTTATTCACGTGCTAGTATCACTTTGTCGTAACGGAAGTATGTGCTTGACATTCTTGGTGAGGTTGGACTTTTTAACACTTATGACTACCTCAAAGTTGTCGGCAACCTAGACAGCACCATCACGCGCCACCTCGACTATCTAGACACACCGGTTGTGCCCGATCCCGACCAGCCCTTCACCATCCGCTCCAAGGACGTACTACTCAACCCCATGCACAACACTTGGGCCAGAATCTACTTGCCTTGCCCACTACCACCGCCTGACCAAAAACTGCCGCTCATCGTGTATTACCACGGCGGCGGATTCATATGCTTCAGTCCGTCCTTCATGATGACCCATGATTTCTGTGCGCTCATGGCGGCAAAGCTCTCTGCCGTCGTTGTCTCCGCCAGCTACCGCCTCCCTCCGGAGCATTGCCTTCCCGCAGCGTATGACGACGCTGTGGAGGCCCTCCGCTGGGTCAGGACCTCCGAGGAGGAGTGGCTTCGTGAGCGTGTTGACTTCTCACGGTGCTTCCTGATGGGCACGAGCTCGGGCGGGAACATTGCATACCACGCGGGCCTGAGCACGCGCGTCACCGCGGTGGATCTCGAGCCATTGGTGATCAGAGGGCTGATCTTGCACCACCCATTCTTCGGTGGGTCCCAAAGGACGGAGTCGGAAGTGAGGCTGTTCAACAACCCGATCTTGCCGGTGAATGCGATGGACGTCATGTGGGAGCTGGCGCTGCCTGCCAGCGCCGACCGTGACCACGAGTATTGCAATCTGATGGCTGTGGAGAGATCGGAGGAGTGGGAGAGGATGAGAACAAAGGGGTGGCGAGTGGTGGTGGCGGGCGGCGGCGGCGGAGATCCGTTGATAGATCGGCAAAGTGAGTTGATGGCGAAGCTGGAGGCGAAGGGCGTGCAAGTGGTGGGCCTTTTCGGCGGCGAAGGTGATTGTCATGTAGTGGAGATGATGGAACCGGCCAAGGCAGAGTTGTTTGTCGAGAAACTGAAAGGCATAGTTGAGCTGGCGGCTCAGCTAGGCCGGTGGCCGAGGACGAGAAGATAAACGGCGGTCAAAGGCGGAGTGCACGGTGCGTGTGGTGGTTTGTCATTTGCCTTCGTTTTCTTTCACGTTGTCTTTATGCCTTGTTTCTTTTTGAGATTTTATTCATGCCAATGTCACCCTCTATTTCTAATCCGCGCAATAGAAATTTAGCAAATTATAAATCATCAATCGAATGAAAACAACCCTCTATCTTGTAAGAAAGTGAAGATGAGTCGCATATACGTGTTCCTCCGTAAAGGCATAACTTTTAGAGCAATGCTAGGACAATGGTGCCGTCATAGCTTCATCGCAATGGTGCATTTTGAGCCATTAGTGCCACTTCAAATGCCACGGGCAATCGGACATTTGAGTAAATGAATGACAATAATATTTGGTGCTCGAAAATTATTTTGAAGGGAATAAAACAATTCCCTGAGAATAAAATTATTCATGTCATCTTTCCTGAGAAAAATTGTCCAAAATGTTCTAAACCTATTGTACGGCGGTCAATACAGCCATAAACTGTTTAATTATGTCAATTTAGTCATAAACCTTTTGACAATTTACCAATTTACCAATTTATTCATCAACCTTTCAATTGTGTTAATTTAGTCCTTAAACATTTTGATGAGTTATCAATTTAGTCCTATACATTTTAACGATTTGATAATTTAGTCATTTCGGCTAATTTTGGCTGAAAATTACTGTCGTGGATATTGACCATCTCACGTGACGTGGCAGGCATTAACGTGGACAATTTTGTCAATTTTTTATAATTTTTTCCTTTGGCCTGTGCCTGTACTCAGCCATGGCCGGTGACGGACCATGGCGAGAGTTGTACTCGCCGGATCTAGCGAAGGCTCCACCCTTGCAGTTGGGTGACAACAGCCCTCGTCGGATCTGGCGAGGGCTCGACGAGGGCGCCCCTCGCCCATGTGGCGATGGTCGAGTCCTCGCTAGGTCCGCGAGGGGGGACCATCGTCTATGGCCGATCGCTGGGCATTGCCAAGTATCGGCCACAGGTTAAAGGGAAAATAAAGGATTCTTTTAAGAAACAAACAAAAATAGTTTACGTCAACACCGTTGCCATGTAGGATTACCGGTGGCTGACCTACGTCCATGTTAGTGATTTCTACCAAAATTGGCCGTATGACTAAATGGATAAATCGTTAAAAAGTTTATGGACTAAATTGCCAAATCATCAAAATGTTTATGACTAAATTGACACAATTTAAAGATTAGGACTAAATCGGCAAGTTGTGGTTTTAGGACTAAATTGACGCAATTGAAAGGTTTATGATTGAATTATCCGTTGTACAATAGGTTTAGAACTTTTTGGACATTATCTCCATCTTTCCTCTATGAACAATTTTGTAGAAGATTCTTTTTTTAATCTTTTACTCAATTTTACATTATGTTGTAGAAAAACTCCATAATGCTCATAAAATAAAAATGTCCATACTCTACGATGTTTAACCCAGTAAATGTCAAAATGTCAACACCTCACAAAATGAAAAAAGAAATTTATGGCACGCTTAATTACGACAAATCGTAGTAATGATCTAAATAAAAGATTCACATATTATAAAGTTTTGCCCTTATAACCTAATGGAATTATTCATCGAGAAGTACGACTAACTTCTATCGACGTTCGATTGCGGAATTGCCCAGGAATGTCGTTGAATCACCGACGCGTCCACGTATCTTCAAACCCACGATAGTCCAAATACAATCACAAGCGAAAAGTATTCTTGTTTCACAACGTACATGCCGATTGTTACTCAAATCGATGATTTGCTTTGGTTTGTGTTTGTGTGAAAGAGAGAGGAAGAACGAACGTACCTCGTTATTTCATCTAAGTAACCCCTTTGGAAGTTATCTATTTATTTTATAGATAAAGAGGCACCCATTCAAAAGACGCATTTTCGTGGGGCCCTCTCTCAATCGCGCCCTCTCTTAGTCGTGATATAAAAAAATTCAATCTTTACTGATATTCTATAATATGATGCACTCGGTTACAATAAAATATTGTTAATGGTGGTGCAACGTTGCAAAATTGAAAACAAAATGCATTTTATGATATTATGTATACTCGATCACGATCAAACGTCATAAGTCTTCATATAAATGTTGTACGACGAAAAAAAAAATTAACGATATTTTCCATATTGTCACATCCCAACGTTGTAAATTTCCAAAATTTGATTTCTTTTTAATTTATGTGCTTCTTTTAAATTAAGTGAAAAATGTTGTGATAATTTCTTTTTGTTAGCCGGTCTACAGATCACCATATCTCAATTGCTTTACATAAAAAAGAGAAAAGGACTTAGTAAAACATAAAACAAAAGAGAAAGTGAAAAGGAAATTAGAACGTGCAGCGGGATAAATTCTGAGAGAGAAGGACGGCTCTGTCACATAAGTATTATTGCGATACACATAGAATTTTCCACATCTAAATATTTTGAAACATTTCATGCCCCATGAAAAAAAAAAAAATTCTTTAGTTTTCTTTTTCTTTTCCCCTTATATTTTGCATTTCGCCAGTGAGGAGAAACGGAAAACAACAGGAAAAAGAAAAAAAAAAAGGAAAAAAAATGAAGAAGAAGAAAAGGTAACCAAAAAAAAAAAGTTCCGAAAAAATTATAATTTTCGGATTACAGAAAATCCCACCACATATTTGGTGGAATCCAAGATAGGATAAACAATATTTGAAAATATTTTGAAAATCTCACTTGCCTCCCTAAGGAGCGTCTTAAACCCCGTTCTTTTCAACTCCCTTCGGTTTGTCTCCTTCCCTGACAGTTTCGCTAGATCAACTGCCATCTCCACCTCCAAACCGTAGTCCTTGCTCAACTTCACTGTATCGGAGGCGATTCGGACAACGACGAAGACAAGCCTCGGGTTGTCGAGGGCATCACTGAGCGACCGAAGGAGGTAGCGGCTGCAACGATCTGGTAGACGAGGCAAGAAATGTAAGTGTGGTTAATGCCACGCGCAAAGCTTAGTTGCCACTTGACTTGAAATCGAGACTTGGGGTAGAAAGGGGCGGAGAGGAGGTGGATGAAGATCCACCGGTGGACAGCACTAGGGCAGCAAGTAACAAGGGCAGACATGCCTTTGTTGTGGATGACGATGCGAAGGACGAGATTCGAGTTTTTCGATGGTGATGGCCATGTGATGTATAACTTCTCCTTCACACCCTCAGTCGTCGGAGTACGATCGGCTGGACTGCGATAACCATCGTGCGGGGGTCGAAGGCGATGACAATTGCACGGTGATCGGAAGAAACGATAATCAACTGTCATGAAGGTGCGTGATGGCCGGCGAAACTTGATACGTCACTCCATCACTCATTGTTTTACTTTTATTTGAGAAAAAAAAAAGCTATCCAATCCGAATTTACCCCACCCCCTAGCCCAGATTTCTTATCTGATATTTTATCCAGGTATATCCCAGTTTATCCAGTCCAAAGGACGCCGCCAAACACCGGATATGATATTTTGTTATTCTACTCGGACTCAAATTCGGACCGCCAAACCCACCCTTATATGAGTCCGTTTAGGAGTTGAGCTGGTTTTATCACGGCCCACACAACATCACTCGGCCCGGCCAGGGCCGTCCCAACCGAGCCGACGATGCCCGAGAAAAGCAGTTTGAGCTGGCCCAAAAAGGCCACTCGAGTCGTCCTTGGCGAGCAAGGCGAGGGGGCAGTCATGGCTGTCACAGTCTCGACTGCATTTGACTTTTTGACTTTTTGACTTTAGAGAACTCCGACGGCCATAAAGAACCGTTTCCTGCTTCTTTCTTCAGTCCTCCCCCCCCTCGAGCAAAGCAAACATGGCCGGTCAACATCCGGATCTTGATCCAGCTCCGGCCGTCGATGCCTATGACTACCTCAAAATTGTCCTCAACCCAGACGGCACCATCACGCGCGGCCTCGACGATCCAACTATCCCCGCCGTGCCCGATCCCGACCAGCCCTTCGCCGTCCGCACCAAGGACGTCCCGCTCGACCCGACCCACAACACTTGGGCCCGGATCTACGCGCCTCGCGCATCACCACCGTCCAACCAGAAACTATCCCTCATCGTGTATTACCACGCCGGCGGATTCGTACACTCCTCCCCGTCCTCCGCCATGCACGACAATCTCTGCTCCCTCATGGCGGCGAAGCTCTCTGCCGTCGTTGTCTCCGCCAGCTACCGCCTCGCTCCGGAGCACCGCCTCCCCGCGGCCTACGACGACGCCGTGGAGGCCCTCCGTTGGGTCAGGACCGCCGAGGAGGAGTGGCTTCGCGAGCGCGTTGACTTCTCGCGGTGCTTCCTGATGGGCACGAGCGCGGGCGGGAACATCGCATACCACGTGGGCCTGCGCGCATGCACCACCGTGGCCGATCTGGAGCCTTTGGTGATCAGAGGCCTGATCTTGCACCACCCCTTCTTCGGTGGGTCCAAGAGGACGGAGTCGGAAGTGAGGCTGTTCAATAACCCGGTCCTGCCGGTGAATGGGGCGGACCTGATGTGGGAGCTGGCGCTGCCAGCCGGCGCCGGCCGGGACCACGAGTATTGCAATCCCTTGGCTGCGGAGAGATCGGAGGAGTGGGAGAGGATGAGAACACAGGGGTGGCGAGTGGTGGTGGCGGGCGGTGGCGGAGATCCGTTGATAGATCGGCAGAGGGAGTTGATGGCGAAGCTGGAGGCGAAGGGCGTGGAAGTGGTGGGCTTTTTCGGCGGCGAAGGCGATTATCATGGAGTGGAGTTTGGGGAACCGGCTAAGGCAGAGTTGTTTCTCGAGAAATTGAAAGGAATCGTTTGAGCCAGCGGCTCAGCGATGCCGGCGGCCCTGGACGGGAAGATAAACGCCGGTCAAAGACGGATGCTATCTATCAAATAAAAACAACCTTATTTCTTGTAAGAAAGTAAAGATGAGTAGCATAAATGTGTTCATACATCATCCTTAGCTCCGCCATATGAAAAGGCATAACTTCAACCGCAATGAATGTGATGTGATGCACATACCCTTCCTTTCCACTCTTTCTTCCTTCCTTTCCTTCCTTGCCAATCATCGACGGGAGGGCCAATCCGGGTCCTAAACCCGGAGTCTCCGACCCGGATTTTGCATTGCTGATTAATTCTCGGATCGAGCTTTGGTTGGTAAGATAGTCCTTAAGTTTAAGCATTAATAGCTTCCACGTCTTAGGACATTTTTGAATCGATACGTGTCGCGCAAATCATACTAGTTGTGAAAGATTGCTCGAGATATGGCACTTTGATTCTATAGCCATGTTCAGTTGAACGTGATGGGAGGTAAAGCTTTTTGGCGTATCAAGAGTATAAAATACAATCTTTCAATAGCTCGCCTTTTCGCGATCTCTCCGTGCTCCATCGGCACCGACAGAGCCCCCCATTCGTGGATGTGAGCAACGCTTTCCGTCGATGTCCTCAACTTGGTTGAGCCCCGATTGAATGGCCGTCTCTTGAACTTGGTAAACCCCCTTTTCTGGAACGTGTGTATATTATTAACGTGAACAATCATCTCGCTCTTCTTACCTCTCTTTTGAACCAAGAAATAGAGAGATCATCCTCTTTATCACCCGAGTCAGGAACAGGTCAATTATTAACTAAATGACGTCCAGTTCCCAAAATCCAATCTACACAACTCTTGCAACGATCTTTCTCCCTTCTTGTTTTGCCTAGGCTCAGGCTGAACTTACCATGATTTCATCTGGTGACCAGATCCTCACTTGTCCCTTGTGATTTTGCTCATCTTGCTTGATTTTCGCTTTTTCCTTCTATATCCGGAATTTGGTTTGCTACATAGGACAGTTGGGAATATGTCTCGAGTTTGAATCCGTGAAATGAATCCAATATGAGACCCATTGAGTCAGCTAAAAAGGATTCCTATTATGGACTTAGATGTTATATGTGTGTATAGCACACTAGAGTGGCGATGAGCTTTCGGCCATAACAACCAATTGCGTGGGATGCTAGTGAATCACATCACGAAGAAATTGCAAATTTTTTTGAAGCCGATATAGATCTTGTGGTAGATTTATGATTTCCTTTGTTAGGTTAAGTAATTGTCTCAAGAGAAATTGTAAAGGCTAATGTGTGAGTAATATTACTTGTAATTGGGAGCTGGAAGACACTAAAAAAAATTTGAATGGCTCGAGTGTGGTTGTAATTTCTCTCTATTGCTCGATCTATAGTGAAATCTCGTGCTATGATCGAATCACATAATCCGATTCCTTTTCTCGTTCTATTTTTTTATTCGATTGCTTGTTTTTCACAAGAAAATCAAACATATGCGAAAAAAAAAATCGGCGATAGTTTCAATCTGTCTCTGTTGAGATCATTTGCAGACCCAAAATCATAATAATCACACACTCTCTCTCTCCCCGTCTTTCTTCTAATCTATAGTTTATCGCAAAAATCTCTCCTGATAACACCACATGTCTAGAGAAATTGTAGATTAAAGATTCCTGAGAATCGCTATTAAACAATAGGGATAAGTGCACAAGAAATATTAAATCTTATGGCGAAAGTGCAATTGAGTACTAAAACTTTCAAAAAATGCAATTAAGTCTTAGAACTTGTCAAATTGATACAATCAAATTCCTCCGTGAACCACATCTAAATTTTTTATGGAAAATGATGACCCCAAATCAGAAAATAAATTCGAAAATTTTAAAAAAAAAATCCAAAAAATAGAAAACACTATAAAAAGAGAAAAGGAAAAAACTAGAAAAAGAAAAAAGGAAAAGGGAGAAGAAGAACTTGGGGGAAGAAATCTTGCTTGCTCCATCTCCAGTAACTTTTTGTCACCCAACCCGATCATTTGGCGATTCTTGGTTAGAACTTTTCATGGTTTCTCTGGATTGAGTTCTTGAGATGGAAGCTTGAAATGCTAATTGGAAGCTCTACTGGCCATTACTGGGGTAGACATGTGATGTTCGTAGGAGAAGATGCGCTCGAGTGTCTGTTTGGACAAGTAAAGAGAATGCAAAACTTGATGCGTTTGATTCGGGATTTATCGAACTCGACCAAGCTCAAGCGGCCATGGCCGCGAGCTCAAAGAAGCTTCAGCTCTCATGGCCGCGAGCTCCAAATCTCTCTCGCCAAGCTCATGCCAAGATAGGTGAAATTGCTTGATTTTTTCCCCCCCTAATTATTTTTTTGGTCAGATTTTCCCCTTAATTTTTTTTTTGGTCTAAAGTAAAATTTCATTCATATCCAAGTGGAATAACGCAGTTCAACTACTACAACTTCAAAACAAAACAAGTTCTAGAAAACAAGATAAATCATCGGAATAAAAATAGGGATCACACACTAAAAAAACAAATCTATGATTTTTTCAAATCAAAATCGGCGGCCGATAACCGAATCCGTCTTCAATAAGGAGCACACACCAAGATCTTTCATCCGTTGTTATGGTTTTGCGACGGTACGCGTCTAAGTTCAGCGTCTCCAATATCGTCGCCATGCAAAATAAAAAAGTTGAATAGGCACGGATCTGATAGTGAGATTGAAACCTTGCTCCTCGGAGCTCTTTTGAAACTGGATTTGTAAGCTAACGAAATTCGAGGGAAACGAACCACTAAAAATATACACTAAAAAAACTTCTCGAAACGAGAGAGAAACTTTTAGATTTAGATTAAATAGAAAGAAAATGGCTTCACAAATGGGAGGAAAGTAAAAAAAAAAAAAGAACAGAAAACTAAATTAGCTAGTGAAGTGGGGAGGGGAGGGGAGGGGAGGGGAGGGGACTAGCTAAAACCCTCTCTCTCATGTAAACAGAAGAAGGGAGTTGTGTGGAGATGAGATGGAGAGAAAAAAGGAAGCCGGCGGCTAGGGTTTTCTTTTGGGGGGAAACTATTCCCCTTAATTTTAGCCAGCGCCATTATTGCTCTGTACTTGCTTTGGTCAAAGCCCTTTGGAAGGTAGCGAAGAAGATGATAATTTTTTTTTTTAAGGGAAAAGAAGTTTAAAACTAAAAAATATTATAATCCTTGATGCATTGTTTTTTTCATGTTTCGTACCATTAGTATACTAAAAGTAAAGTAATATTTTCGAATTAAAGCTGATTTTTTTGTTTTTTTTTTTGTGTGAATATTTCTTTTTTCTTTCTTCTCCTATCTGAGGTTTCTTGCACATAGAGAAAATGGCTTACTTTTTCTTTAGCCTTTTCTTATAAATTCTTATCGTTTTTTTTTTTTTTGCTTTTATCCTCTTTTCTATTTTATGATTTTTTTTTAATTTCAACTTTTACCAGAATACGATTAATCCGGCATGGGCTACATGAGCCTCCAATAGTTTACCGGATAAATTGACAAGTCGTGCATTCTCGGCCCACTAAGCGAAACTCGTGGTTTCTTGGTCACGACCAGCTAAAGCTAAAGTTCCATTAAAGAGCGTTTCCACGGGGTAGAACTCCTCAGGAGATATAAACGTCGATATGGTCACTATCCTCAATATCGACATCTTTAATAAAAAAACCTTTAGACTTGTTATCCAGAAACTTGTTCAGAAAATAATGTAATGAAAGGAACATAGGAGTTTGTTGCTAGGTATTTGACCAAATAGGATCGTCCAGTTCCTATAGAACCTATCACTAAAATACCCATAGAGGGGATAGGGCTAAGCGGAGTAAAAAGGGTTTTTCATGAAATGTGAACTGAAAATTATTAGCCCTACACGAGGTTTGTGAATAAGAGATTGTCCGATAATGAGCAAGGAATATCCGTATTTCTTATGATATGACGCTTTACTGGCGACATAAATGTTATGAAATTAAAAAAAGGCTACATTATTATTTGTCATTAGCCATATTAGATAGAGTTAATGGAGGAACTTTAGTTACATCAATTTGACAATTTTTGAATGTTGCAGGACTCAATTATAAGTCATAAAACTTATCCCGAAAGTGCAATTAAGTCCTAAAACTTTCAAAAAAGTACAATCCAGTCCTAAAACTTGTCAAATTTGTGCAATTAAGTTCTTCCGTTAACACCGTCAATTTTTCTAACAAAAAACGATAACGTGACATTTTTAAATTAATTTATCTATTCTACATGGTATGTTTATTTTTATTTTTTTAAGTCTTACTTAAATCAAATTAAAAAACTAAAAAAATACTAAAATATTAAATCTAAAAAGATATAAAAAAGCAAGTAGGGCCTTGCCGGTGAGGCACGGCCACCGCCTCCGCCCATTGCAAGAGGGTCCGGCCCTCGCCAGCCCCGAGTGAGGCCTCGCCGCCCTCCCCTAGGGCCGACGACCATAGCCCTCCCTTGGTGAGGCGTCACCGGCCCCAAGCGAGGACTTGTGACCCTCGCTAGGCTGGGCGACGTCGGCCCTCGCCCGCGCCTGGTGAGGGTCGGCGGTCATCTCATGGGTCGGTGACGTCTCGCAAAGGGCGGGCGATGGTCGCTGGCCCAAGGGAAGGGCCGACGAGGCCTCGCCCGAGGCTGGCGAGGGCTGGCGACCTCTGCCTATCCCATCGGCAATGGGCGGCGGCGGCCGCACCTCACTGGTGAGGCCTTGCCCTGCCTTGCCTCTTTTTTTTTTCTTTTTATGTTAGCTTTTAAATTTAATATTTTAGTCTTTTTTAGTTTTTTTTATAATAATAGAAAATAAAATAATAAAAAATGGAAAAAGAATTAATTTAAAAATGACACGTCAGCATTTTTTGTTAGAAAAATTGACGGTGTTAACGGAATGACTCAATTGCACCAATTTGATAAAATTTAGGACCTGATTGCACTTTTAGAAAGTTTTAGGACTTAATTGCACTTTCGTGGTAAGTTTTAGGACTTCTAGTAAACTTATCCCTTTTTTTTTTCCTTTTTTTTTTTGCCCTGTTCTAGTGTAGCAAATGGACGAGCTGCAACAAAGTGAGTGGCTTGGCCATGGACCGCAACGACGGCCAGCCAACGCAACAACGAAGGGGTGGCTCTAGACATAGCCACGGTTCGGAACCGCCGGTTTCGGTTCGTGGCCATGGGGGAATCGGAACCGGAACCAGCGAGAGCAGTTCTGGTTTTGAACAGGCGGTTCCGGGCCCGGTTCAGGTTCAAAATCGAAAATGGAACTGCTAATTTCGGTTACGCTTTTTGAATTTAAAAATTAAATTGTAATAAAATTGTAATCGAATTATGAAATTATAAAATAATGAATTATCAAATATAAATTGTAATCAAATTATAAATTGTAATCAAATTTGGGGAAAAAAAAAGGGAGGGTGAGGGGGCTTGAACTTAATGAATTATCATTAAGCGCCTACATATCTTCTTGGGGATAGAAGAATCAAAGCCCATGTAGTTCTCTTACCTTTGATAACCCCATACTTACCTCATCCTTAATCGTCGCTTCCCGTTCCGGTACCGATGGCCGTGGTATCTCCGTCATTAAAGAATTCGACTTCATTATTGTGATCTATATCTTGTTGTCTATATTGAGCCTTTGTCCAATCATCAACACAAGCTTGAGCCTCCATCGAATCAGGAATTAATCTTGAACGTCGTTCGTCCAAAATATTGCCTCCATCGCTAAATGCTTGTTCTACCGGCAACTATCGAACAAGGGGTTGCTAAAATTTATTTTGCATTTAGAGCAAGAATTGGGTATTGGGTGGAATGCCTCTTCCACCAATCCAATATTATGAAATCTGTGCTACCTTCAGATTCACCAAACTCAAAAGAAACGGTTAGATAGCTCTCTATTTCAGAATTACTTCATATTGCTCCCTTTTGCTTTTTTTTTTTGCCTATGCAACAAAAGTTGGTACCCTCTACTAATTTTACCTTTGTTTCAATGTCACTAGATTGAGAAGATCCACTATTACCTAGATTATATGTACTACAAAATTCATGATATAATTCTATTATTGCTTTTTTAACCATTGTTTGTATATTTCTAATATTTACCTCATCAATTAAATGTAAACATTCATAACACGTATTCAAATAATCACATAAACCATCTAGTTTACAACGTGGATAAAAAATAAAAGCAACAAAATAAATAATAGAAATTTCCCTATAATAATGTAGCCACTTTGTTCGCATTACTCTAATAGTGTTACTTAATAAATCATCATTTTCATTTTCTTCAAAAACTCCAACAATATTAATACATTCTATTAAAAATAAACACGTAATAGGATAATAAATACCGGACAAAGTATAAGTTGCATCATTAAATTTTTTTAAAATATCTAATTTTTTTTTTGCAAATATCATATTCTTGTGGGTATAAATTAATTTGAGTTATATTATCTGAAATAAATGCACATAATAAATCTTTATATGCAAAAGATTCATTAAGCAACTCGTAAGTAGGATTCCAACGATTTGGAACATCTCTTGGAAATCTTTTTGGCTTTTTTCCATTTGCTCTTCAAAATTTTGACCATTCTTTTATTTTTTTGGGAATGTTTCCATAAAAAATGGATTGCTATTTTATTGGGTAGAGAAAAATATCAAGAGTTTTTAAACTATCTTGTACACATAAATTTAAAACATGACAAGCACATCTAACATGAAAAAATTTTCCACCAAAAACGGGTATACAAATCTTTTCTAGTTTAACAATTGAAGCAGTATTTTCCACGGCATTACCAAAATCAATTGAATTTTTTTTTATTAAGCAAATAATATCCTTCTAAAATTTGCATAATTAATCTATAAATATTATTTGCCGTATGCCTATCATCAAAAACTCTAAATATAATAACTCTTTTTTGAATATTCCAACTATCATCTATCCAATGACATGTTATACCCATATAAGAATTAACTTGCCAATGATCACTCCAAATATCGCTACCTATATGCACACGTCCATTAAAATTCATAAACAAGTTTCGCAAATCTTTTTTTCCTTTTTTATAAAGATCTTTAATAACGCGTTTAAGTGTATTTCTAGAAACACGTTTTGCTTGTGGAGCACATGCATTTTGTATAAATTGATTAAAACCAAATCTTTCACCAAAATTAAATGATAAATGTTCAACGGAAATAAATTTACCTAATTCTTCTTTATAATTTTTTTTTTCATTATAACGAAATAAAGGAGGAGTGTTAGGATTGGCGTACCCGAAAATTTGTTGTTGCTTGGTGTTAATTCCCGCTTCGGTTGGATGTTTCGCCTTAAGATGTCGTGTAAATATTCCATATCCGGCTCCACCCATATATTTGTATGTTATTGGACAATGTTTACAAACTACATCATACCTTTTTGGAGCTATATCAAATCTTTCAATCTTCGTGAAGTGGTCCCATATGTCGGATGTACACTCCCGCTCCTTTGTTGTTGACATTTTTTCGATACCGGTAGGAAGATGAAGACTCTCTTGCGTTTGGACTTGCTCCATAGTAGGAATAATGTTGATTTCATCATCTACATCAACTTTGAAATCGAGTCCCCAAGGATAATCGGATTCCCCCTCCCTGCTCTTGCCTTTGCCACTAGTTCTACTCCCACTTGCCATTTTTTTTTATATAGAAAAAATATATGGTATAATGCAAAAAAATATGGTATGAACAAAAATTTGAAATATGGAATTATTAAAGGAGATAATAAATAAAGAAAATAAGGCATTAGAGAACGTAATTGAAGAAAAGAAAATAATAAATTGGATGTTGTGAACTTGTGAATAATTGAGAGTTAGAGAGAATTTGAGAGAATTGATATGAAGAGAGAATTTGTGTGAAAAAAATGAGAGATGAGAATAGGTATTTATAATATATCATAGGTTAGAAATTAGTAAAAAAAAAAGAAAATAAGAAAATAAAATAAAGGTTTGGGCTTTGGCTCTACAAGTGCCGTTTTTTTTTTCGGAATCGGCCCGGAACCGGTTCATTCAAAGTACCAACCGTAACCGGGCCCGTATGTCACGGACGGGTTACGGTTTGGAACCACGGGCCCCGGTTTGACCTGGGCTGGTTTCGGGCCCAAACTAGCCCGTGGCCATGCCTAGGTGGCTCAGCCATGGACACGCAGCACTGGTCGACTTGGACGCATTGCCGGTGACTCTAATGTAGAAGAATGAATGAGAGAGAAAAAGGAAGACTGATTTTTTATTTTTTTATTCGACCTGCCGCATCATAGACACGTGTCAAATATCGATTGGATTTAAGTACAAAAATGCATACTACGTCTATGACGTGCGAACCTAACCAACCAATAGCCAATTATTTCAAACTTCAAATGTTTGTAGCTCCACCTTCTCTACCTCTGTCTCACTCGCATGCATTTGACTTTTGAGAGAACTCGGTTGGCTACAAATCACGGTTTCCCGTTTCTTTCTTCAGTCACGTCTCGAGCAAATATGGCCGGTCAACATCCGGTACTGTTCCGGCTCCCACCGTCGATGCCTATGTATGACTACCTCAAAGTTGTCCTCAACCCAGACGAACCATCACACGCAGTCTTGACTATCTAGCTACACCGGCCGTACCCGATCCCAACCAGCCCTTTGCCGTCCGCTCCAAGGACGTCCTACTCAACCCGACGCGTAACACTTGGGCCAGAATCTACTTGCCTCGCCCACCACCATCGCCCGACCAAAAACTGCCGCTCATAGTGTATTACCACGGCGGCGGATTCATATGCTTCAGTCCATCCTCCATGATGAACCATGATTTCTGTGCGCTCATGGCGGCGAAGTTCTCTGCCGTCGTCGTCTCCCCCCGCTACCGCCTCGCTCTGGAGCACCGCCTCCCGCGGCCTATAACGACACCGTGGAGGCCCTCTGCTGGGTCAGGACCACCGAGGAGGAGTGGCTTCGCGAGCAAGTTGACTTCTCACGGTGCTTCCTGATGGGTACGAGCTCGGACAGGAGCATCGCATACCACTTGGGCTTGAGCGTGTGCGCCGCCTTGGCCGATCTCGAGCCATTGGTGATTAGAGGACTGATCTTGCACCACCGTTCTTCGGTGGGTCCAAGAGGACGGAGTCGGAAGTGAGGCTGTTCAACAATCCGGTCCTGCCGGTGAATGCGACAGACGTGATGTAAGAGCTGGCGCTGCCTGCCAGCGCTGACCGGGACCACGAGTATTGCAATCCGATGGTTGGGGAGAGATCGGAGGAGTGGGAGAGGATGAGAACGAAGGGGTGGCAAGTGGCGGCGAAGATCCGTTGATAGATCGGCACAGGGAGTAAATGGCGGAGTGGGCTTTTTCGGCGGCGAAGGCGATTGTCATGTAGTGGAGATAATGGAACCGGCTAAGGCGGAGTTGTTTATGGAGAAACTGAAAGAAATCGTCTGAGCTGGTGGCTCAGCTAGGCCGGTGGCCGGGGACGGGAAGATCAACGGTGTTCAAAGACGGAGGGCATCTATCCAATAAAAGCAACCTCATATCTTGTAAGTTGTAAGAAAGTGAAGATGAAGTAGCACAAATGTGTTCATACATCACCCTTATCTCCACTTTATGAAAAGCCACAACTTTGAACCCCAATGAATGTGATATGAAACGCACTTGAATATTATTAGCAAGATGAATCGTTAATTAACAAGAAATCAATTCTACGTAAATATATATAATTGATCACTGGTAAAAAAAAAAATTGCAACTAACGATAATAATATAAGTTCAATTAAGTTATGTGTACTTCATTATTTAAAATTCTGTTCAACATGAAAATTGTGAGGTGCGTAGAGTTTTGGTGTTGAAATTTCAATTGCGATTATGTACAGGCGCAAACGATTTTGACCATGTAAATTTTAGATTTGTCTAGGTCATTTGATTAAGGAGTTGTGATACTTTAACATTTGTCTGCAAATGACCCGTCCAAATGTCAACACCAGATGAAGAAAAAACACCAATGCCTTCTCTTAGATAAACTTCAAATGATAAGGACAAAAAAAAGAAGAAGAAGGAATTATGCTTTGGTGAATGAGAGGTTGCGTTTGTTTAATGAAAACTCACCATTTAAATTTTTTGTTTCAAAAAATAATCGCTTGTATCGCTTATAAATATGAACGAATAATAATATTGTCATCATCTACGGAAATAGTTAGGTAAACATTTGATAACATTTTCCTTTTGAGTAGTTTTTCTAAACGATATAACCAATCCATTCTCGAAAAATATTTTCTAATCTCAAGTTTTCAGTGAAACAAATGCACCAAGAGAGTGGATTACAAATCCTTTTTGGGCCTTTTGCTATATAGCTCATCCTAGGGCTTCTACTGATTCATGATAATTTAGGGAAAATTTTTCAAAAAAGTCATAAAACTATTGTTATTGTGTTATTTGGACGTCTCCATATGCTCCATTGTTAATAACAACTACAGTTCTCAAAATTAATAGTTCAGATTGAATAAGATACAGGGTAGAACCATATGAATTAGAGGATCCATGACCCATCATACCTATTTGGCCTGCCTATATAATGTCTTGTTTCATGGACTCATAATTAGTTGCATCATTACCAAAAAAAAAAAAAAACACTAATAGATGCATTTTTTTGAATAGATTATTATACGTATGTTTCTATATTTTATGTAAATTCGCATAAAAAATAAATAGTTTTCCCTATATCAATAACCTTTTTTTATTATAAAATCTCGTCTCCTTTTATGCGGAACCAAAAGGGACAGGATTGTTAGAAGAGACTGTGATTGAACGAGCTCCAAGGAAGGAGGTGAGAGGAAGGCAAGAGCCACGCTTTAAGAGAAGGTAAGGGCAAGGAGAAGGAGTTCTCGACTCACAACAATAGAGTATGGCTTATTTAATTACATAGTTTGGGTTCCTAGATATGGTGCACTTAAGAATTTTTATTTGATTCTATCTGAACCCTATTGGGTCGGGTCATTTTGGAGCAAGCGCATCACTTATGAATATTGTCGTGGAAAGATCAAATTTTATTTCATCCCCATCCAGAATAAAACTTCCATAAAAAATCACATTAAGACGGTTTGAATTGATAAGATTCATGGTATGCTTTTTTCTGGACTTTTCTAGTATAGCACTCTTTGGGTGACTGTGAGAATAACAACATGTTGTGAGCTACAAATTCTTAAAAAAAAAAAAACCCCCATAATAATATTTTATTAATTATTAATTATTTTTGTGACCCAAAATAGACTATTAGCATAACAGTCATCCAAAGACTTATATAATCAATTTTCCTTTTTTCTGCTCATCACAAGAAATTTGAAGAACACATAGATGAATATAGTGTGCATTCATTATCAACAGAAACTAGAAGTCAATTGTCTTTTTCTCTTAAGTGATTGAGTGACCCGTCCTTCCAAGCATACAGGGCTCAATTAATTGTATAATTAAATTGGTGAAGTCATCGTTTTATCAATCTCAGGTTCATCTTTTTTAACCATAAGTATTCTTTTCGGTAGTAGCACGGGCTAACGAGGCATGAGAGTCATATTGGAATTGAGAGGGGTAATAACCCAAAAAGTAAGTTCTAAACATATTATACGACGGCCAATTCAGTCATAAACCTTTCAATTGTGGCAATTTAGTCCTAAACCTTTTGACGATTTGCTAATTTAGTTTTAAACCTTTTAATTTTGCCAATTAAGTCCTAAAATTTTTGATAATTTGCCAATTTAGTCCTATTCCTATTATTTGGATAATTGGCCGGAAGGATTACATTGATAAATCGTTAAAAGATTTATGACTAAATTGGAAAATCACAAAAAAAAAATTTAGGACTAATTTGTTTACAGTTGAAAGGTTTAGGACTAAATTGGCAAATCGTCAAAGTATTTAGGACTAAATTGGCCGCCGTATAATAGGTTTAAGATTTTTTGGACGACTTTCCCGGAATTGAGACCCAAGCAAACTTCGGTAGATATGTGAATAAGAAAAAGAGTGGACTAATTCCAAAAACACCTTGTCTCGTATTTAGTACGGCATCGTTTCACACAACAAAAACTCTAAATCATATTTTTGAAATTCTTCCTTTTTTGGTGTGTTTGTTTCACGGAAAATCAAAATTTTGAAAAATATTTTTCAAAAAATAAATGCTTGTATCACTCATAAAAATGAATGAATGCAAAATATTTTTATCACCGTGAAAATAATTAGGCATAAAGTGTTATCGATAATGAAAATATTTTTCGTTGACTAATTTTTCTAAAAGATACAAGCGCTTATTTTTTAGAAAATGTTTTCCAAATTTTTGATTTTTCATAAAACAAACACACCGTTCGTGAATGATCCTCTCATTCAGTGAAAACTTGACAGGTTATCAATGTTAGTTTTCTATAGTGATCAGGTATGAAAGCATACAGTGATGATTACAAATATGGTTAATGTGATTGTCGAATTATCATAATAATTCAACAATAAATAAGGGCTTTGCCTACAGCGGCTCCATCAACTGGTAATAAATAACAGTTTCCCATTTCTTTCTTCAGTCCCACCTTGAGCAAAGCAAACATGGCCGGCCAACATCCAGATTCTGCCGTCAATGCCTATGACCACCCCCGAGTTGTCCTTGACCCAGACGGCACGTTCACGCGCCGCCTCGACGATCCAAAGACCCCAGCCGTGCCTGATCCCGACCAGCCCTTCGCCGTCCGCACCAAGGACGTCCCACTCAACCCGACCCACGACACTTGGGCCCGAATCTACTTGCCTCGCCCAACATCACCGCCTGACCAAAAACTGCCGCTCATCGTGTATTACCACGGCGGCGGATTCGTATACTTCTCCCCGTCCTCCACGAGAATCCACGATTTCTGCTCCCTCATAGCGGCGAAGCTCTCCGCCGTCGTCGTCTCCTCCAGCTACCGCCTCGCTCCGGAGAACCGCCTCCCTGCGGCCTACGACGACGCCGGGGAGGCCCTCTGCTGGGTCAGGACGGCCAAGGAGGAGTGGCTACGCGACCACGTCGACTTTTCGCGGTGCTTCCTGATGGGCACGAGCGCCGGGGGGAACATCGCATACCACGCGGGCCTGCGCGCGAGCGCCACCATGGCTGATCTAGAGCCGTTGAAAATCAGAGGGCTGATCTTGCACCACCCCTTCTTTGGTGGCTCCCAGAGGACAGAGTCGGAAGCTAGGCTGTTCAACAACCCCGTCCTGCCGGTGAACGGGACAGACCGGATGTGGGAGCTGGCGCTGCCAGTCGGTGCAGACCGGGATCACAAGTATTGCAATCCAATGGCTGGGGATAGACCGGAGGAGTGGGAGAGGATGAGAAGGATGGGGTGGCGAGTGGTGGTGGCAGGCGGCGGCGGAGACCCGTTGATAGATCGGCAGAGGGAGTTGACGGTGGAGCTGGAGGCGAAGGGCGTGCAAGCGGTGGGCTTCTTCGGCGGCGAAGGCGATTATCATGCCGTGGAGATGATGGAGCCGGCTAAGGCAGAGTTGTTTCTCGAGAAACTGAAATGCATAGTTTGAGCTGCCGGCTCGGCTAGGCCGGTGGCCGGGGACGGGAAGATAAACGGCGGTCAAAGGCGGAGTGCACAGTGCGCGTGGTGGTTTGTCATTTGCCTTCGTTTTCTTTCACGTTGTCTCTGTGTCTTTGTTTCTTTTTGAGATTTATATTCTCGCCAATGTCACCCTCTATTTCTATTCCGCGCAATAGAAATTTAGCAAATCATAAATTATCAGTCGAATGAAAACAACCTTAGATCGTGTAGGAAAGTGAAGAGCAATGCTAGGACAACGGTGCCGTCATTGCTTCAACCAAACGGTGCATTTTGAGCAATTACTTCAAAAGTCACGGGCAACCGGACATTTGAGTAACTGAATGAAAAAAAATATTTGGTGCTCGAAAAATTATTATGAAGGGAATAAAACAATTCCCTGAGAAGAAAATTATTGATGTCATCTTTCCAGAAGAAAATTATCCAAAAAATCATAAACTTAATCTACAGCGATCAATACAGTCCTAGATATTTTAATTGTGCCAATTTAATCCTAAACCTTTTGGGAATTTACCAATTTAGTCTTCAAACTTTCAATTGTGTCAATTTAGTTATAAACTTTTTGATGAGTTGCGAATTTAGTCCAAACTTTTTAACGATTTGCTAATTTAGTAATTCTAGCTATTTTAGCCGAAAATTGCTGATATGGATAATTTATGCAAATTTTTTTAATTTTTTTTCTTTGGCATGTGGCCTGTACTCAGCCATGGCCGGCGACTAGCCACAGGCAATGGTTGTCCTCGTCGGATCTGGCGAAGGCTTGACCCTCACAGGCTACGTGAGGGGAGCCCTCGTCACGGGGGCCCCTTGCCCATGCCGCAAGGACTACCCTTGCCTATGGCCGATCGCCGACAATGGCCGAGTATCGCCCACAAGCTAAAGGGAAAATAAAGGAAAAAAAGGAATTTAAAAAATGCAAAAATTGTTTACGTCGGCGGCGGTCTCGCCACGTAAGATGGTTGGCGGCCGACCAACATTGGCGATTTTCGATTAAAATTGACCGGAATGATTAAATTGACAAATCATTAAAAAGTTTAGAACTAAATTGGCAAACCATCAAAAGGTTTATGACTAAATTGACACAATTGAAAGGTTTAGAACTAAATTAGAAAGTTGTCAAAAGCTTTAAAACTAAATTAACATAATTAAAAGGTTTACAACTGAATTAGTTGCCGTACAATAGGTTTATGACTTTTTGAATAATTATCCCATTCTTTCCAATATGAACAAATTTGTAGTATAATCGTGTACTCAACTTCGCATTATGTTATAGAGAAACGCCATAATATCCATAAAATAAAAATATTCATACTCTAAGCCGTTTTACCCTTAATAAATGTCAATATCTCACAAAACGAATATATATATATATATATATATATATATATATATATATATATATATATATATATATATATAATTATGGCATTCACTTGATCACGACACGCCGTTGATGATCTAAAAAAAGATTTATAAATTAGGAAGTTTTGCACTTATAACCTATGATATGAGAAAATTCACATTTTCTGATACTTTTTTATAAGGGTTAATATATTGAAAAACCCCAAACTGGTATACCAGTGACAAATTTATCCAAAATCATTTTTTTTTATCACGAAAAACTTTAAACTGGTACATTTGTGACAAATTTACCCTAAATTATTTTTTTGACCACGTAAAACCCCAAATCGGTATATCTATCACAAAATATTTGGGGTAAATTTGTCATAGATGTATCAGTATTAACCCTTTTTATAATACGTTGCACTCGGTTACAATAAAACATCCTTAACGGTGGTGAAACATTGCAAAATGGGAAAAAATGCATTTTATGATATTATGTGTACTCAATCACGATCAAAAGTTGTAAGTCTTTACGCAAATATTGTACGACGAAGAAAAATATATTGTACGATATTTCTCATTTTTGTCCAAATCTTGATTTCTTTTTATTTTACAAACTACGTTTAAATTAAGTGGAAAATGTTCTGATAATTTCTTTTTGTTAGTTGGTGTACAACTAACTAAAATCACCATATCTCAAATGCTCCATATAAAAAAGAGAAAAGGAACTAGCAAACAAACAAAAGAAAAGAGAAAGTGAAAAGGAACTAGCAAACAAACAAAAGAAAAGAGAAAGTGAAAAGGAATAGCAAGCCGGGAGAAAAGGAAATTAGAACCGGCTAACGCATGACAAAACTTCTGGAGTAGAATTTCTACTTCAAAAGTGTTTATGGAGCAGAAATCTGTTTGGCTACGCAACTTCATTTTTCTACTTTTGGAGCATTTTTTTTTCTCCAGAAGTAGTTTTTGATCCACTTAAAGAAGTAAATTTTTTTTACTTATGGAGCATTTTTTTTGTTTCAAAATTAGTTTTGGAGCCACTTGAAGAAGTAAAAACATTTATTTTTAGAGCAGAAGTAGAAAAATCAATTTCTAGCCAAAAGTTGATTTTTAGATCAAAAGTGTTACCATACGCACATCCTAAGCAAATGTGCAGTGAGATAAATTCCGAGAGAGAACGACGGCTTGGTCACAAAGCATTATTGTAACTTTTAATTACAATCTATTGAGATACACATAGAAATTTCTATATCTAATTTTTTTGAAACATTTCCTGCCCCTAAAAAATTCTTTAGTTTTCCTTTTCTTTTTCCCTTATCTTTATTTTTTCACCCGTGACTGGCCAGCAATAAGAAAAAAGGAAAGGAAAATGAAAAAAAGAAAGAAAGAAAAGAAAAGGTAAAAAATAAAATGAAAAAAATCAGAAAAATTATAAAACTTGCAAATATCGTCCACGTTAACACTGACCATCAGCCGTGCCAAGTAGATGGCCGGTGTGCCACGTAAACTATAGGCACAGTGCTGATTTGATTGCCACATTAGAGATATTTGGTCAAAATTGATCGAAAAAAATTGTTAAAAGGTTTAGGACTAAATTGGCCAAATTGAAAAGTTTGGAATTGAATCGATCGCCGTGCAACATGTTTAAGTATTTTTGGACATTTTTCCCTTACTTCTTAGTCTCTTTCCTTGTTCACTATAGTTTTTATATGCTTCACAATGAGATATGATGCCAAGGCAAACGAAAAGAAAGGATAATAATAAAAGATGGGAAAATAACATTGAAAATGTCATAACTTTTGTACGGCACTCACTTTGGTGCAAAATTTGTCGCTGGATAACTTAAGTGCTAAATTGAAGAAAAAACAATTACTTAAGTGCCTGGGTGACAAATTCCGGCCAAAAGTCCTACATGAGTTTTTTTTTAATAAAAAGTTCAATTATACGTGGCTTTTTTATATGTATAAAAAGTCCAATGTGGACTATGAGGTGGCTGGTCTTGGCCTAAACTACGCAACAACAAGTCGTTGTCTCAAAAAGATAGATTTCTCTATGTCGTTGTCTTTCCCTTGACTCCGACGCTCACTCTCCTCAATTGTTCGAAGCACCCTCACACCGGCTCTCTCTCTTACTCAGTCTCTCTCACTCACTTGCTCAATTAGCGCAGGAAAAAAGAGCTCGGTGCTTGGAGAGAAAAATTAGGGCTCGGTACTTGGACCACAGAAATTGGTGCTCGGTGCCAGAGCGAGGAATCTCACAACAGAGAAAAAGTGAGTGATTTTGTACACGTTGAAATGAACCTCGGTGCTTATGGAAACAAATTTGATCCCGAAGGAAACGAATTCCTGTTTTAAATGATAAGCGTGCGGAAAATCATACTGTAATATGCCCAAGATTCACTAACTTGTAACACCGATCGGAGTACGATCACACGAGGGAAAGTACCCGATGTTCACAGATTAAGAGCCTCCGACGAACCGCCTTGCGAGAATCAGTCGTTCGAACGAGTGCGAGAGGAGATTCTGTTGTTCTTGAGAGAGAGTTTTCCACGAGAGTTTTCTGAACCCCCAAACCTCCTCAAATTACTCCACCACCACCTCCTTGTCCAGATGAACAAGAAATACATCTGATCTTGTTCTGTGGCTGCTTTCCACCAGTCTTTCTTCTGCGAAGGAACTTCCACTTGCCTCTGCCTCGCTTCTTCTTGAAGGAAACCTTCCAAGTAGGGAGTGCTTGAAACCATACCAACATATCTAAATCAGTGAGTACAATTCTGAGTTGTGGAAGTTGGTTAAGAATATCCCAACCAATGATGAGATCTTTGTCAGGGGAATTACACCCAAGATAAACACGAGCAACTTCTAAATTGAATTGGGGCTTGTATGTGGTTGTTCCAATCAAGCTTTGTTCTGATCTCACTTCTCCAATTGGACTAACAAATGTCCATGGTCTGTGAAAGAGCATGACAGTGTTTCTTTCAGGCTCTGGTCTTTCTACACGATTCTCTGATCCACAACAAAAGTATTATCATTCACCCAAAATACCCGCCCTTAATGATGTGGATGCTCATGGACGACGCAAAGGACCCACTCCTGCTGAGGTTGTCTTGAATTAGCAAATAGAAAATGCCCTTGGTTTTGTATTCCAAACCAGCATTTTCAGTGGACAGAGGTTTGGGGGTTCCATACTAAACCATGAACTGGAATCTTCCACCATCTTCTCCGAGCGATCCCACCGTAGGATCACCGTCAAGATACCTCTGGTAGAGGGAATCTTTCTTCTTTTTCTTTTTCTTGGAGGAAGGTCTGTCATCTTCTTCTTCAGGCTCACAAAGAGAAGAGGGAAAACTGACGTGATAACATCACGTTTCAAAAAGCTGATAACTGTCAAGCAGTTATCAATTGTGGGTAGGGGTTGTGGTTGCTTACATGGGCGGACCACAGTAAATCCTCATGAAACCCAACATCTCTCACTCACTCATGAAGGGCTAAACAACTCCCACTCGCACATTATGGGCTATACACAATGCCCTTTTCTCTGCAAGTTTCATATTAGCAAATAATCCGTCCGACTAGCATACACTGAGAGCTCGTTACCATACATCCGTTGTGAGTATATAGCAGCTCAAAAATGGACATAATCAAGAGTAGATTTTCGTATGCTGTACCCTAGATCGATCAGTCACATTTATATCTATCTCGATCTCTTTGAAGTATGATATGTTGTACTCATAATTATGATCATACAAAATAATCATAATGGACCGGTCTGTGAATACACAACTATCATGTGACTCAAAGTCTAAATTGATCTTTCTCTTCTCTTAAACCTCTCAATCTTAGTTCAGCTCGCTTTTCTAAAAATGTCCTATTAGATCGAATCAATCTCATGACCATTGGTAACACCCTAAGATAGCAAATACTGAATAGAAATCTTGAGAATAAGTTAGAGTCGTGAGGGCACTAAATGAGAAATACTTATCCTCGAGAGTCTCACACGGCTTAAAAGTTGAGATCAAAACTTTTGCCAACTCTCATTGGTCGTCTCTTGCATACATAGTATGAAATACATATTACGATATTCTCTCCTTCCCATGGAGTGTATGTCTTTCTACTTAATACCGTACAGATGATAGTTCAGACATACCTAATGTCTAACTTGAGTTCACACATCTGCTCTGCTCAAAAGTATCCATCAAAACTCACATATGGCAATACAGACAGATAAAGTAAAATATGTGGGTTATTTCACTTAAGGACATAATAAAAATTATGACCTTATCTTAACACTATGTTAAGGCGACATATATACTTTAAGCTCGAGCTCTCAATTATTACCTAGATAATGAGCTTAAAATTGTCTCATCTCTATTTATCCACAGTAAATAGAGGCGATTACCCGTGTGAGTGGGCTAATCTTTTATATGTCCGACATACCTTCTCAACATAATGCATTAAGCATTAATATACATAAATGTTATACAAAATCATAAGCATTAATGATAATGGAATACACCATCAACTGTGAACTTTGGGAAATACAAGTATTCAGTTCTTCAGCTTCTACGCACTCTTAGAGATTTCAATGTAGGGAACTAATCCCTTTGTCAACACATGACCAAGGAAAATATTTCTAGGAATTGACTTCGTCATAGGATCTGCTATCATTTTATATGTAGATATGTGCTATACGTTCACATCCTTTTCGTACAATCACGTCTTTCACAAAATTATACTTCATGTCTATATGTTTGGTCTTGCAATGGATCCCTTAGTATAAGTTATTACTGCTTGATTATTACAATTAACCAATAATTGAACCTGCAGCATTCTTAGCAACACCTTATTGATCCAAGCATCTCTTAAGCCAAACACCCTCTTGTACTACTGCCGATAGTGCCACAAATTCAGCTTCTATAGTGGATAAGGCTATACACATTTGCTTCTTACTACTCCATGATATGGCGCCATTGCTAAGTAAGAATGCAAATTCAGAAGTAGAGTTTCTCTCATCTAAACCTCCTCCTCAGTCAGCATCAGTATAGCCTTCAAGGTGCAAATCTCTACCTTGATAACTCATGAAAAAAATCGGCAGTACCCTTCAGATATCTCAAGATTCTCTTTACGGCAGTCAAATGTGCTTGACCTAAGTTGAATTGGTATCTACTAACCATTCCAAATGCATAAAAAATATCAGGTCTTGTACACCCATAGCGCACATTAAGGGCCTGTTTGGTAACGTTTCTGTTCCTCTGATTCTGTTCCCCGGAACAAAAAAGGATCAGAAACATGTTTGGTAACGCAAATGATTCTGATTCTGATTCTGCTCCCGAGAACAGTTTTGGACCAAAAATAAGAAACAAAAAAAATTATTTCTAAAAAACAAAGAACACTTTTGAGAATCACAAAAAAGAACAAAGTCCTAGTTCTCTTAAAAAGATTAACTCCACGTGAACTTCTGAACTTTTAAAAAATTAAAATTAGATTTGAAAATTTACTAACTACTAATTTTTAAACAAATTTTTTTTAAAATTAAATTTAAAAATAAGCTTTAAAATTTAATAGAAAAATTTAAAAATTTTAAAAAACTGGGAAATTAAAAATATAACAATTCAAAAATGAAAGTGTTTTAAAAAATTAAAAATTAAAAATAGGGGGAAATTAAAAAAATGTAATTTTTTTTGAAAAATTTAAAAATTTAAAAAATTTAAAAAATTTAAAAAAACATTTAAAAAGGATTTTTAAAAAATATGAAATATTTTTAAAAAAGAATTCTCACCACTTGATTATTTCTGGGAATAAAAGTTTTGTGCAGTTACCAAACACGTTTCTGTTTGGGAACAGAAATTTTGTGCAGTTACCAAACACGTTCTGATTCTCTAAAATCATCTAGGGAACAGAATCAGAAAATATGATTTTAATCAGAATCACTTTTTTGGATCAGAATCGTTGCCAAACAGGCCCTAAGCTTCCAACAGCACTAAGACATGGAACACTTTCCATTTGTTCATTTGTTTGTGGAGTCTCAAGACACATTATGCGGCTCAGACCTTCACCTCTTGCAACAGGAGTATATATAGGTTTATAGTCTTGCATGCGAAATCATTCAAAGACTTTATCAATATAAGTCTCTTGTGAAAGAGACCACATCTCTTTGAACGGTCTCTTGAAATCTTAATTCCAAGAATATATGCAGCTTCACCCATATCCTTCATCTCAAAATTGGCACATAACTAGTTCTCAACTATATTGCCAAACTCCATATAGCTTCAGGCAATTAGTATATCATTAACATATAATGATAAGATCACAAATTGATTTTTGGATCTTTTGATATATACACAATGATCTTCATCAATCATTAGAAAATCATATGCCACTATGACATTATGAAAACGCATATACCATCATCTCGAAGACTACTTAAGGCCATATTTTAATCTCAAAAATTGACACACCTTTTGTTCTTGGCCTTCTATAACAAACCCAATGGGTTGTTCCATATAAATTTCTTATTGTTATTCTCCATTGAAAAAAGCAGTCTTTACATCCATTTGATGTAATTCAAGATCCATACTAGTCACTATTGCCAGAATAAGGCGAATTGAGGTAAATCTCACCATAGGAGAAAAAACTTCTTCATAATCAATTCTTCTTGTTAATTATACCATTTCGCCACAAAGCGAGCCTTATACTTTTCATTCGAGCTATCAGCTTTATGCTTTATTTTGGGAACCCATTTGTTCCTAATGGCTTTGTATCCGTTCAAAAGATCAACCAGTTCCCAAACTTGGTTTGATTCCATTGACTCCATTTCTTCTTTCATTGCTTTCATCCAATTTTCCTTGTCAGGGCAAGATAGAGCTTCATTTACATTCCTTGGCTCATCCTCATCTTGTGGAGCGACCATGAAAGCTTCCCCTTTAATCTCAAAAACGTCGACGGGAAATACTTTTGCAACTCGTTCGCCGTGGAGACAATTGTACCCTTGGTACTTCATCCTCCATTACACTCCCACTAGGATCGGATAATGATAGTATCGACTCATTAAGTGGTTGCAATTGAGATTGGTTCGAAACTAATTCCCTACTTCTCACATTACTCCCACTTGGATCAATATATCTGACCGTTCCATTATCTCAATCCAATGTCTCAAATAGGGAATAGTCTTCACCTATTTAGCCCTTTTTCGAAAAATCATTCTCTAAGAATGTAGCATCTCATGATTCAAATTCAGTCACACTTCCATTTTCTTGCTCGCCTATACACACATACCCTTTCGAGTTCTCCATATACCTTTTGAAGATACTCGTTTTGCCTCTTCGACCCAATTTTCCATATTTATGAGAGGATTGGTGAGTATAGGCAGCACAACCCCAAGGTTGAAGAAAGCTCAAATCGGGTTTTCGATCTGTCCACAACTCATATTGAGTGGAAGTAACTGACTTAGAAGGCACATGATTAAGTACATAGAAAGCAGTCAACAAAACATCACCCCAAAAGGTAATTGGCAAATTAGCCTGCGCCATCATAAACCTAACCATCTTCATCAGGGTTCTGTGTCTTCTCTCTGCAACACCATTTTGTTGAGGAGTATATGGAATAGACAACTATCTTTCTATTCCCTTTTCATCACATAAATAAATGAACTGATCAGATAAATATTCTCGACTTCGATCGGATCTCAATGCTTTTATTTTCTTATCCAATTAATTTTCCACTAAGGTCATAAAATTCTTAAAGTAACCTAATGCTTCAGATTTCTGAGAAATCAAATAGACATATCCAAATCGAGTATAATCATCTATAAATGTGATGAATTAAACAACCTCATGCTTTGCTCTCACATTCATTAAACCATAGACGTCTGAATTGATAAATTACAAAGGAAACTCATCTCTTGTTCTTTTTTCAAATGGTTTCTGCGTTGTTTTTCCTATTAGGCAATGCTCACAAATTGGTACCTTGACCTTTTCAATATTGCCCAATAAGCCCTCTTTGGCTTATCTAATTATTTTATGTTGGTTAATATGACCCAGCTTAGCATGCCACACATTCACATCATTATCACAATGACCAGAAAACGTGAATAAGGGAATAACAAACATTTACATTATTGTACTCAACAATCAGCACAATTAATACCATCCAGAAAATATCCAGAATTATAATAACTTGTTCCCAACGACAAGTCAACATCATCGTTATGAAAGTTAAAAACAAAAATCAAGTTTAACCAATTTTATCACGAAAACTAAATTTCGTTGAATTTCTAGAGCATATAATACATCATGTGGGAACATGATACGTCTACTGCGCATATTCAATTTGGCAAGTGCCAATCCCTTTGACTTTCACTCAGGAATTGTTTCCTGCATATATCCATTTTGCTCCATGTGGAACTCGTCGGAATTCCACTAAGGCATATCTGTCCTTCGCTTCATGGTCTGTGGTCCCTGAGTCTACAGTCCACAAAAGATGATGTTCAATTACGAAAACTGAACTGGAGACATAAGTAACACTCTCAAGTGTTCAAAGGGTTTCTAACTTCTTTAACTCACCACAGTTGTGAGCAAAGTGACCCTTCTTGCTACAGTTAAAACACTTCACTTTTGAAATGTCATTCTTGAAAGGACGTTTTCCCTTCCCATGTTGGTTAAACTTCGATTTTTTTCCCAAAAAATTTGTTCCATTGCCCTTCCACTACTTGAACCCACCTTGACACTTACACTTGGAGCTCGAAGCCCCATGTGAGCCAAAACCAACATAACAAATATTGATTTCTTGTTTAGCCGCCAGAAGGTGATCCACCTCTAGCTCAAGACGGTGTATAGCATCCTCAAAATCTTTACTTTTCATTGTGAATCAAGTGTATTTTCATATGCACACAACTATGAGGCAAAAAATAGATTACTGCTTGCACTTGTTGCTCATCTGTCAAAATGTGGCCTGCATGTTACGGTTCACTTATCATGTTTGACACACGCCTCAAAAGTTAATTCATATTCTGCCCATGAGGCATCATATAAACGTCAAACCTTATAGTGATATGTTTCGGTTTGGTGACCAATGTCTTACCAAACTTGACTTTTAATGCTCCTCACATGTCTTTGGCATTTTCAAAATCCTTGAACTCCCGCATGATAACATTTTCTATGCTACTCAGCAACGTAATGCGAGCAATAGAATTCAGCTTTTTTCCATGCAGCTAATGCCTTTTATTCCTTCTATGTCGTGTAGTAATTCCTCCTTCAGGTTCTTCCATAACTAGGTCAAGAGATTGTAGCGTTTCTTGCTTTTCTAACACATACTGGATTTTCATATTCTTGATTGCAAAAAATTTCACTGTTCAATTTCCCTCCTTTATTTAGCTCAACTACAATATTATTAGAAACTGAAGCTATTGTATCTAAACACGAAGTTCTATAGACATGTATTCACGAACTATCAATGCATAACATTTATGCATCTATTTTACACTAACTAATTACATTAATGAATAATTTCACATAAGGTCTCGGATTCGAAAGATCACTATGTTCCCAATCATTGTCTAAGAATCCTCGCTTGAAATTATCTTTAATATAATTATTTATGTAAAATTGAGTTCATTAAAGTCTCTAAAATTTTTTAGAACTCCCCACTCAACCATATAACACCACTAAGGCATTATAAAACACATCCTATAAACCATTCACAAGTAAATATTTCATATAATATTTACATATAACGTGAATGATAATAGTAACATTAGAAGGCAAATATTCACAGGATGTCAAACTCTAGAATAACAACATCGGGTGATATAATGCAAACCAAAAACAAGGAAAGATTCAACAAACTCCTTAGGAAACTTCTTGACCCTAGAAGGCATCCCTATAGCGGCTCTTGCGAAACCCTCGGGTCTAAACTAGGGAAATAAATCTCTCCGCCAGGGCGCATTCTATCTGCGCCAAGGCGCATTCTGAGCAAGAGTCGATGTCTTCCTTACCTTGACCCCCATGAACTCTATCAGGGAACTAATTCCAAGTTCCTTATAAGATTTGGGGCCGACCTTCCATAAGTGATCCAAGATCTCATGCCATTCAGGAAGAGTGGTTTTCAGGGCAACGACATTCAAATAGTCTGGCATAACATAACCATTCCAAATGATTTTGTTGACCGTTATGATGTGAGACATCACGTCAACTCTGCCATCCCATCAATAAAGAGCCAACTCATTCCTCATCTTCAAGAGTCTCTCCTTTTCCTCATCTGTCCATGGGAATATTGAGGTTCGCACCATGTTTTTCATCGTTCCTACAACGAATGCAGAATAAAATTGGGATTACTCATAATTCATGATGCATAAAATGGTAAAACAAATATACCATATTGTAGGAAATTTCGATATGAACACGTCGGTACCAAAAACACCTCAATCGGAGACTCCACGCCCCCTCACGCATCGGTCAAAGCTTCGGCGGGTGAGGCCCATGAGCGGTCAAGCGTTGACCAGAGGGACCAAAATTGCAATTTCTAAAATTTTGGGGACCAAAATGTAAATTTCCAAAAATTTAGGGACCGAATTGCAATTCTCAAAAAATTTAGGGACCAAATTGAAATTTCCAAAAAGACTAGGGATCAAATTGCAATTTCTCAAAAGCTTAGGGACCAAATTGTAATTTTTTGAAAAAAGGGGATCGGGTTTGGCGAAAATCGGGTCATGGATCGGGTCAAGGCAGGGTACCCGCTTGCTGACGTCAGCAGCAGTTTTCAAGCGACGAAGGCACGCGTGGTGCACGTGGCGCGTGAAGCCTAGGCGCACCGAGCCTCACCGACGAGTGCACGAGCGTGCGGGGCCGTCCGATCTCCTCCGGCGGCGTTCGACCACTCGTTGGACTTGTATCAAGGAGTACTTTCCAACTATGCAATAATATTTCACATTTACTAAACCAATTTTCCAGAAAAAGTATGAACAGTACCGACGACGTAAAAACGTGATAAACTTCAATGAACAGTGTACGTAACATGGCATAATTGGTTGAATCAGTGAATGTACGATCAGAAAAATAAGTTTACTTGCTATGATACCAATGACGGAAACGAATTTCTGTTCTAAACTATAAACGTGCGAAAAATCATACTGTAATATGCCCAAGATTCACTAACTTGTATCACCGATCGGAGTACGATCACACGAGGGGAAAGTACCCGCTGTCCATAAATTAAGAGCCTCCGACGAACGGCCTTGCGAGAATCAGTCATCCGAACGAGTGCGAGAGGAGATTCTGTTGTTCTTGAGAGACAGTTTTCTACGAGAGTTTTCTGTCAGTTACGTAAAACTGACAGACTCACAAAGAGAAGAGGGACAACTGACGTGATGACATCACATTTCAAGAAGCTGATAACTGTCAAGTAGTTATCAATTGTGGGTAGGGGTTTTGGTTGCCTACATGGACGGACCATAGTAAATCCCCATGAAACCCAACAAATCCGCTTATGTTGCTCTTGCTGTCCATTGCAAGAATGAGCTCTTAATTTTGGGGTTCCCCGAATTAGGGTCTAAAGAATTTGGGGACGTAACTTGATTTGTCCAAATTAAGGTTTATATTTTGGGCAAAAAATGTAGACGACATCGTTTAGGGCTATTAATGCTAACTAGACACGCCATTGAGCCACGTCGATCAGGGAAGTTGATAAAATATTGCCACATCGGGTTTCCAGCATCCCAAATCAGAGTTGACACTTAAGTTTTTTTTTTTTTTTAAGTGACACTTAAGTGATCCGATGAAAGTTTTGACACCAAAATGAACGCCGTAAGAAAGTTACAATATTTATAATATCCTTTTCCCATTAAAAGATAGTGTACACAACTTGTCTTCTATGTTATATGCAATTAGGTCATCTAACAAAGGGGCCGGTAGTTCCTTGTCAGGAAAGATTTGTCATATATGTCACCTGATTATTGATTTCTTCTTGAATTGCTCTAATTATTAAACTGACAATTCAATAATGTGTTCTTGAATTGAGCATGTTTGATTGTATCCACTTTCTCCTGTCTTCTTATGCATGGTTGGTCGCCAAAATCTCTCTCGATTGCTGGATAGGTATATAAAGTTATAAACGGTGGACAAAAGATTTCTTGAGAATCGCCAATAAATATAGCTAAAATGGACACGTCTGATGCGGTTGAAAGAAAAGGATTCGTACACTTTTGTTGTGAAAAAATTAGATAACATGAAAAATAAGAATTATTAGAAATCTATTTAGTAAAAATAAATTAAGTAAGAACAATTGTTTGCAAGCACTGTCCTTAAAGATAATTTCACCATTCGGAATACGAAACTCGATGCGTAAGGCTCTAGCGGTTATCCTCACAGGATATAACAAATCTTCCTCTATATTCCGCACAGAATAAATAGAGAGAGCATGAACAACAATGCTAACGTAAAACCCAGCTAATGAAGGGAAAGAAAATAATAGAGGATCTCTTGTTTTGGTATCTTTTTATTGTAATAAGAGATTCTCTTTTTAGGCGAATAAAAAAGGGAGTTAATAAGGAAATAAATCAAATCAGAGCCATTACAAATTGATTGCATTGATTGCGGTCATAATTATCATTAAAGCCCTCACAAAACAATCGCTCCGATAATATAGAAATCGTTGAAACATCTAACAATCCCCCAATATTTCAAAAGGTTTTTGAAAAAGAAAACGCTAGTTAAACTCAATGAATGTAATGCATCGGAACTTTTGCTTGTTAGGCTATGAATCAGACCTAGAAAGAATGAAATATAATTCACTAAATCATTGGTGAAGTTTGAAACTTCTATGAACCAAGAACTTGTGTGAATTATAATTTTCACCAACCACATTACACCCCCACAATTTTGTTGTTCAACGTGGTTTTGGTTTTACGCTAATAGGCCATGCGCGTTCCTGGTTTATTCTTAAGTGCTCTAGAGATTTTAGCCGAAAATTCTCATAGGAGCCGTCCCACTCCACACTTATATAAGTGATTTCATCAAGTGTATTCTACAGTTAAATACACCATCAATGATGGCTATGGAATTCATTAAGAGCTTAGCTCAACCTCTTTTTCATTGCAGTCTCGCACTATTGTCATATAGACACCAAAGATGTCTATATGAGGGACAACAATTTTAATAGCGCATTATCAGATCAACAAGCAACTTGTTATTTCCCATATAACCCTAATTCATGGGGTCACAATCACATAGGTTGGGCTACCATTACTGTTGATTTTCTTTAACTGGCTTAAGTCTCATTCCCCTCAATGAATAGTTAGAGGATTGACCAAAATCAGTTCTAACTTTAATCTAAACATAATTCCATCTTTAAGTAGCTACTTTACCACATCGTGCCGCAATTGGATGTGTCTCTTATTGCCATTGAATTTTTTTTCATTGCAATGCTCACTGCTACGTGGCAATCACAATGCACAGACACCAAAGATGTTGATTTCATTCACAAGGAATATTCATGAAGATGTTTCTTAGCTATTAGAACTGAGTTTACCACCTATTCTTTCACTTAGCCACAATATTGGCTTGGGAATGATCGGAGCAATTATGTCATCAGATCATCTACTTCAACCAAGTGTCATTTCCCCCAAAAAAATTATTTGGCCGATTCCAAGTTACAGCATCTTCACTATGGGTAAACACATTTCTTACAACAGATTTTGTCTCATCTGAATTCGAGATCAAGTTAACATCACTGTGTCCTTTTGGTACAGCGTAAATTCACAATATAAATTTTTTTTATTATGTAGTCTCTCCACGTAATGCTCTCGAGGAAGCATTAAGCTACTATCACTTCTTATGATTTTAACACCTAAAACAATATGAACTTCTCAAATCCTTCTTATTAAATTTAGAGGCACGAAACATTTTGTTTCATTCGCAACATTAATGCATGTACCAAAAGTAAGCATGTCGTCAATATGTAAGCTAATAATTAAAGATTCACCAAACAAGAAAGAAGCTATTTGAGCAATTTTCTATTTGTGAGGCTCACATAGCTACACCTTTGGACTGCATCACAGAGGACAACATCCATTCTCTGTAAGAATGGACATAAAGTACGTGGTCTGAAACTTTGGGTCACATGATTCATAATTTCACAATTGGAACAAAAAGTAAGATTACCCAGTGCACTAATTAACTCCAACAAAACACTTCAATACTAACTTACTGCAATTCTGATTCCATCAAAAACCATGGCCACTTCTGAGGCAGGATGAACTCGGTTTGACACTTTAAAACAGAATTATCAAGAAATTTAACAGCAACTGGGCTGTAGATGTCGAAACCACACTCAACAGATGTAAATAATTGCTGAAAGCATAAACTCGAAATAGCTAGCTCATGCAATTGCAAACTGACATCTCATTCGCAACTAAAATGATTGCTACTCATGGAAAAGAAGAGATCTACTCGCATTTAGTTCATTAGTTCTTTTTATTCAATGTCTTCAGAATTGTTCTTTTTCTATTTGCCACAGTAAATCTGCAGATCTGTCCTACAGTAGTAGTTGTGCGGATCGAAAGCATGATTCACAGTAGACAGGCAACTTCTATGTTCTCTGCTCACAAAATTGCTAGGGAATGGCCACCTTTCCATGACCAGAACAATATCCCCATCCATCAAATTGAACCAACAAATGAAACAGCGCATCATTGATCCGAAAAAATTGCCAGATTAAGAACCGAAACCCTAACCTCAAGAAGAAGCTCGCTTTCCTTCTTCGGAAGGAGGGGCCTCGGTGAAATTCTTGGAGGGATACTTGGTGATGGTGCCGCCGACCATGAAGACCAAGTTCTTGACTTAATCTGGCTGATCGATCATCACCTGAAGAAGGCTCTGACCCGGATCTCCTCCAGATCCGACAATGGTGATAGGAGCGGCAGCTCCTGTTTGGAAATTCATAAGGCAATTATAAAATTATTGTAAAAAATATTAGATAACATGAAGAAATAAGAAGCATTAAAAATCTATTTGGAAAAAAAATAAGAAAGTAAGAACAATTGTTGAGGTATGCAAGCACTGTTCCTAAAGATAAAATGATAATTCCGCCCCTTGGAGTATGAAACTCGGTGCATAAGACTCTACGGCTATCCTCCAGGATACAGCTGATTATTCCGCACAGAATAAAAAGAGGGAACATGAACGATAACGTTAACTTAAAATCCAGCTAATGAAGGGAAAGAAAATGACAGAGGATCTCTTGTTTTTGTATCTTTTAATTGTAATAGGAAATTATCTTTTTAGTCGAATAAAGAAGGGAGTTAATAAAAAAATAAATCAAACCAAAGCCGTTACAAATTGATTGAAGAAATAAATCAAATCAGAACCTCGCTCCGATAATATAAAAATCATTGAAATATCTAACAACTTCTCCCTGGACCCATGGTTTCTGCTCCCTCACGGCGGGGAAGCTCTCCGCCATCATCGTCTCCCCCAGCTACCGCCTTGCTCTGGGGCCACAGCCTACGATGATGCCATGGAGGCCCTCCACTGGGTTAGGACTGCCGAGGAGGATTGGCTTCGCGGGCACATTGACTTCTCGCAGGGCTTCCTGATGGGCACAAGTGCGGGCAGGAACATCGCATGCCATGCGGGCCTGCGCGCTTGCACCGCCTTGGCTGATCTCGAGCCATTGGTGATCAGAGGGCTGATCTTGCACCACCCGTTCTTTGGTGGTTCCCAAAGGCCAGAGTCGGAAACGAGGCTGTTCAACGTCCCGGTCGGCCGATCTCGAGCCATTGGTGATCAGAGGGCTGATCTTGCACCACCCGTTCTTTGGTGGTTCCCAAAGGACAGAGTCGGAAGCGAGGCTGTTCAACAACCCGGCCTGGCCGACCGGGACCACGAGTATTGCAAGCAATTCGACAGCAAGGAAGAGATTGGAGGAGTTAGAGAGGATGAGGACGAAGGAGTGGCGAGTGGTGGTGGCAGGCGGCGGCGGAGATCCATTGATAGATCGACAGAGGGAGTTGATTGCGAAGCTGGAGGCGAAGGGCGCACAAGTGGTGGGTATTTTTGGCAGTGAAGGCGATAGTCATGCATTGGAGATGATGGCACCGGCTAAGGTATCTCGAGAAACTGAAAGGAATCGTTTGAGATGGTGGCTAGTCTAGGCCGGTGGCGGAGACCGGAAGATAAACCGCGGTCGAGGACGGAAGGCATGGTGGACGTGATGGTTTTTTCATATGCCTTGTTTTTCTTTCACGTTGTCCTTACGTCTGTTTCTTTTGAAGATCAATGTTTGGGCTTTTGTCAACAAGAACTTCTTGTGAATAGCAACTCATTGTGAAAAGGAAGCACATGCACGTTTGGAGAGAAAGGAGGACGAGGAGGGAGGAACGGTTGAGAAAGCATATCAGAATTTTGGTTTGATTATTGAACATAGAGTTTCTTTTTTCACTTGAAAACTCATTTAATGACTTTTCTTGTTTTTATTCTTGTCTTAAAGTTGAAAAACAAGATATTTGAACTTAAAAAAAAAACACTATATTTTTTCCCTAAAAACAATCTGCAATTATGTAGCGAATATTTATACTCATCGTTCTTGAGCAAAAATAAGTAATAAAACTAGAGGGAAGTTGAAAGGACCCTGAGGGCTATCACTGTGTAATATTATCTGCTTTGGGCTAGTGCGCGTTACACAGAGTAGAGAACTTGCCGAGTTACAGGGTCTGGGTCGTCACATTCTCCCCCCTACGGGCACAACGCACTAGCCCTGTCCCTGCCAAGTTACAGGGTCTGGGTCGTCACATTCTCCCCCTACGGGCATCGGGCCCCACACGTAGTCGGGAGTCGACTTTGATACCACCTGAAAGGACCCTGGGGGTCTACTACTGTGTAATATTGTCCGCTTTGTGCCGCCCCCTACTGGCACCGGGCCCCACACACGGTCGGGAGTCGACTTTGATACCACTTGAAAGGACCCTGAGAGGTTACCACTGTGTAATATTGTCCGCTTTGGCCCGGAGCCTTCACGGCTTTAAAACGTGTTACACGGAGTAGAGAATCCCAAACCTTATCAACTAACCCAGGACTCCCCCTTAAGCGATATAGGACAGAGGACATGTGCTTAGCCTCGCCCGTGTACTGCCAAGGCATTGCACTAGCCCGTCCCTCTGTACTTACCGGGTTTGAGTCGTCATAGAAGTACTTTGAAACTATCGGTGCGTTTACTTCATGAAAAAATGGAGGATTTGGGAAACATTCTCCTAGAAATGATCGAGAAAGTTGTATTGTATAAAAAATAATCTAATTGTCCACAAAAATGTTTAGACATAAATTATTATTGATAATGAAACCATTTTTCGTGGACTAATTATTTCAAACGATACAATCAATCATTTCTTGGTAAATAATTTTCGAATCATTATTTTTCGCCAAACAAACGGAGCAAGCGATAGTCACTAATTCTCGGAACATAAGTTATTATGAAGACGAAAACATATGGTGACTACTAATAAGAAGCTAAATGTACTAACAAGAGAGTAAAAGAGGGAAACACATACTATATCAATCTAATCTCTAGAGCTTGTTTTCCAATGCTATAATTCCATGAAAATTATATAGTCTACCGTAAGGCCTTATATTCGTGTTTTTACTCTGTGTAGTTATTTGGATCGGTCAGATCATAAGAAAGTAATTTTTTTACGATTCGTTTCGCTGGAGAATAATGGTTTATTTTGTTATCGGATTAGATAAGTGAAGTTACTATTGCACATTAACTATTAACTCCTGATATCATACGATGGATAAAAAAAAAAGAATTGAAGACTTTGCAAGCATTCGAGTCTTATTTATGCGAAATTAAAAGTCCTTTTTCCTGATTTTGTCTTCTTCTCGGGTAATCAAAACTCAAGATGGCCAGTGAGACTCTTCTTCTGTGAAGACTTGAAGAATCCCGTTCCAAGTTATCGTGCCAACATGGACAATCCAATTCCACTGGCATCGCCATCTCTTCCCCAGCGAGCAGCCCCCACGTGGTTCAACTCCCTTTGCAGCTTCCATGGTCGTTAACACTTTGTCTCCTTCCGTTGCCTTGTGGTGGCTCCCCACTTCTTCTCCGATCCCAGAGGAGATTCCTTCGAATCTTCTCCTCCTCCTTCTCGTTGCTTCACTCTTCCTCCTTCGTCTCCAATATCTCTTTCCTCTCTCTCTCTCTCTGTCTTCCCAAACCCCACATAAAAGCATCAATAAGTGAGACCCAGATCGCAGGACACAGCAAAGTTTAGTTCTTGAGCAAGGATGAGAGCCTTGTGTTCAGATTTTCTGCTCATTGATCTCAAGACCTCGTGGAACTCGGCTAACCAGATCCCCACCTCCACCCTCACGTACCTCCGCGGTTCAAGTTTGATCTCCGCGGTCTCTTCGTCATTCCGTCGAACGGGTCGTGGGCGTAGAGGGGTCGCATCGTCGAAATCACAGGCCCCGTCGGTTCGGTCCCCGGAAATCCGGCGGCCGTCGGACCGGCTCTTCGGAGGAAATGGGTCGGCGTCAAATCCGTCTACGAGCGCTGCTTCGACGTCGCAGTCCATGGCGGACTCGGAGCTGGAGATGTTTCTTGAGTTAGTGCCTTTGAGGATGAGAAGGGAGCTGGACAAACACGAGGAGATCGGGGCGTTGATTGAGGTCGTGATGGATTTGGGTAGAAAGCCGCTCGCCAGGTTCCCATCGGGTGATTGGGTCATATCACAGCAGCCGATTAAGTTGGATGATTTGAGGCATGCTATATCTAAGGTGATCTTCTTAAGTGGATTGTGGTAGCTGTAGCTATACTTGCTTGGTTTGAGGAAAAAGTCTCTGAGATCAAGCTACTGGATTATCGTTTTATATGTCCAAGCCTTATCCCTTACATGTACAGTGAACAAGACTGATGCAAAGTTTGTAATCTGTTGCTGAATTGTATTTTGCAGTAACAGCTTTCCATTGTGAGAATCGAAATGCATATTGCTGTTACATGGGTATCACAATTGCTGAATAGGACAGATGATGTGATTGTGGTGCTTGAAAATCCTTTCTATTTGACTGTTGAGCTACTAGAGGTTGGGCATTGTATCAATTACTCTTTATATGAAGACCTTCATGATTCATATTGTTAGGATATGATGTTTACACCACGTTCCTTACAGTGCATATTAGATAGTTGAGCAATTTTGCCTGGTCCTCTGATAATTCTGATCATCTGGACATAAGAAAGGAAATTTGGGATGACATGGAAATTAGTTGGCTTTACATCATGTTGCCTTCTCTCTCTTTAGGTTGGAGAGTTTTCAGATGACAACAGATCGGGCATTGATAGTTCATTGCATCGTATTAGTGCCATCCGAAACCGTAAGATGCAAGTTATTGGCCTAACTTGCCGAGTTGGGAGAGCTCTATCTGGAAGTGCTGAGACAATTCGTGACTTGATTGAGGGAGGTGGCTCAATCTTGGTCATTGGTCCACCCGGAGTTGGAAAAACTACCCTAATTAGGTACTTCTCTCCTCAAGGATAGCTTCCAACTGAGATTGTTTAGCTTACAGTCATATTTAGGCATTTTCTGTTGCTATTATGCTCATTATTATTTCTGACTTTTCTCAGTGCTAGAATGGCTGGTTTATCTAAAACAAGTCTGTTTTGACAGAGAAATTGCGAGAATGTTGGCAGATGAGCGCATGAAGCGCGTCATCATAGTAGACACATCTAATGAGATCGGAGGTGATGGAGATGTCCCTCATTCAGGAATAGGCCGGGCAAGGAGAATGCAAGTGCCCAATGTCCATCTGCAACATAATGTAAATTTTGAGTTTATTATAGCATTTCACCCCTGCTTTGACTCTGACTATGTTATAAGCTCTTACAGTTTCTGCTCAGACGTGCTATAAACCATGTGTCTTCTATACAGGTTATGATAGAAGCTGTTGAAAATCACATGCCCGAGACAATCATAATTGATGAAATTGGAACTGAACTTGAGGCACTAGCTGCCAGTACTATCGCTCAAAGAGGAGTTCAGCTTGTCGGCACAGCACATGGAATGACAATAGATAACATAATAAAGAACCCTTCTTTGCAGATCCTTGTCGGCGGCGTAGAGGTGCGATGCAGTTATCAATTTATTTGTAGTGATCTACTGCTACCAATTGCTTTTCCCGTTCCTTCATTTCATCTTGGCGAATAAACCCGCAATCAGCCAGATATAAACCTGCATAATCCCCACTACATGATAGTGGAGAGAGAAGGTGGTTTCTGGCACCATTGGCTGCTGATGTGGGTTGGTGTCCGTGTATCTCGAGTTTCTTTATTCTAATATTGTGTGGTGTTCCGAGGATATATGCGAATGTATATTTGAAAATTTTCCTAGTTTGCTTGAGAGTTGAAAAGTGGTCCATCTGAAGTCATAGTCCTTGGGATTCTATGGTGGATTAAGCCTGAAAATTTACCTTTCAAACAGAGTGTGACACTCGGTGACGAGGAAGCAAGGAAAAGGAAAGTGCAGAAGACGATTCTTGAGAGGAAAGGCCCCCCTACATTTACTTGTGCTATGGAGATGATATCTAAAACAGAGTGTCGCGTTCATCACCGACTGGATGCTAGTGTTGATGCTATACTGGCAGGTACTTATGCCTCCTCAATTTGAAGATTAAAGTGGGAGCTTGTCATTATATTTACCTTTCAACATGTCTGAGGACACTGTCTCTCAATATGATTTTCCAAACATCAGTTTCTCTAAGGAAAACATTTTCTGTGTTATAGGAAAATCTCCCCTGTTTGAAATCCGTCGTATGCAATTTGAGGCCAATGATACTCTGAAATCTACTCCACCATTTGATGAGGAAAGCAGAGAAAATCACAGTTCGGCTGATAATACAGGCTTAAGTAACGATATAGAGTCTGATGAGGAAGATATAGATCATCTCTCCAGTAAGGCTAAAAGTCGTAGCACTAATCTGTCTGCAAGAAAGAGAAGCTCGCCAGTCTCTGTTTACACTTACAAGGTAAATATTCTGACTGATCATTCTGGTGTAATACAATTTTATCATTTCTACCCCGTTGCACCAGGGCACTTCTGTCAAATACCAGATCTCTATTTTTCTCTTTTCCGATCTTAAGTTAGTCATATGACTTTTTATGGCGCCACTGTTGATATTGGAACATTTATACCTGACTTTACGCGTGATCCAGATTCTTGAAGCTGATCTACTACAAGTGGCCATGGTGATGGGGCTTGAAGATGAGATAGATGTAACCGATGACATTGGAACAGCAGATGCAATTCTTGCCTGCAGTGCTGAAATGAAGGAGAACCCTTGGATCCGTAGTGTAGCTAAATTTCACCAGTTGCCGGTTTTTGTTATCAAGGTATATAATAACCCATTCTCTTCTCCAGTAACACTTTTGTTGCATGCTTCTAAATAAAATGTTATTTCTCTGGTATTGCAGTCAAATACCATGGCGCAGATGGTTAAGGCAGTCCGTATGATCCTCCGAATGGAGTCATATAGCTCATGGAAGCTGCGTGTCAAAAATTATGTGGATGTTGAAATTGAAGATGATGCGCCAACAAGAAAACCGTCCCTTGAGGAAATCGATGCACTGGAGGTAAATTTTCTTCTTCCTCAAATAAGGATAAAGCACTCAGTTGAAGCCTTGATTCAGAAACATCCCATCTGCTATTTGCATGAAGTAAAGAAAGATCCTGCCATTCATGCGTTGTATCAATCAAGAAAAAAACTAGTCCCGCATCGACACATTGAACATACGCTTGCACATTACTTTAACAGAGACGTAGAAATTTCTGGTCAGTTTTTGTTCATCATGCACTCTTCTTTACAGAACTTGAGGTCTCTGGCCTTTTACTCATCTACCTTTATATTAGGCAAAATCCTAGACAGGCTCGTGCTTTCACGCCAGGGAATATGTATTACATGTTCTATGCAATATGGCTTATTCTTTAGGAGATCCAAGAAAGTAAAAAAGATGCAAGTCATTAATACGTTTTGATTTGTTTCAAAAGAATTATTCCTTTGGAGAAATATGCTCTTGGCCAAATATCTGCTGTGCAGAATGGTCTACTGACGGTAACCTAACTTCATGGACAGAATTCTCCACAAAGTGACTTGACATTGCATTTTTGTCTGTCTCTTGCGCTATTAGCTTAGCTCACATCTGGTCACCGTTGTTAGCTTAGATTTGCATCGAGTGGTCGATTATTTGCTGCACCCTGAAAAGACATTGTGTCTTATATCTACGTATCTTTTATTTCTGCTACTAAGCGGCAGAAGAAAATATTGTGTGTTTCGCATGATCTTTCCTGTTAACTTTCTTGATTGTATAATAGGAGGTCCGTCTTGCAATCGAGTACATCGTCATTCCCGGTGGAGAGCCAGTAGAACTTCTCCCTAGACGCTCCGAGATAGTTGCTCGACAGCTCGAGCTAGTGGAAAGCTATCAGCTAGCTGCAGAAAATTCTGGCACTGAGCTGAACCCTCGATTGCAGATTCTTCCGCTCAAGATAAACAAGAAAACTTCTAAGCTGTCTAAGTCCGGTTCGAGCGACCGAAAGGAAATGAGCTCTAAATCACTGGCTAATGGCGGCGGCGGAGGCACAAGTGTAAACAAGCTGCCTCTTTTACCCGAGTAACCCGACCATCTTCTCTGGCCGTAAATATGGCAGCAGTTATATGGGTATGCGCCATGTCTTGTACAGTAATGTATATTATTGTATCCTAGTGGGTCTGATTGTTTGGCTACAAGGGAAGGCTAAAACGTTAATGACCATTAATTCTTTTGGAATGATTGAGTCTCAGCTCAAGAGACTCAGTTGGAAATAAAGAGCCTCTAAATGAAGGTGACCTTCCTTACATGATTAACCATCTAATTAGAGGCAACTTATCTGTCCTTTCTGGTCTACATCTCTGGTGAAAGGCGATAGACAGATCTGTGTTTTAATTATGTTTACTTGAAGATGCAAGCCATAGTCATCCTAACCGATCAAGCACTTTTATCTTTGCCTAAATCTTTAAGAAGAGATAGTTCGCAGGGTCTTCTCACCCTAGCTTCGTGTCGATGCTTTATTTCCTAAATAACCGATGTAGAGTTGCCGCTGATTGACTCTAATTCTTCTTATCCTAGGTTCATGAAAAAGTCCTAAGCCTTGTATTGGCCCGGTCGTCGGGAGATGAACTCTCATGGGTTGTTGCTCCACTTTATGCCGTCATCTCACAACCCGGGTTGGTCGTCCACCCAGCCCGTCGACTCGACGTCCTTCATAGTTCAAACTTGTGTCATAGTCTGGCCTGTCATACCAATCATAGGATTCGAACTTTTCCGAGGGTTCACCCGGCAGGCCTACTTTCGGGTCGCCAGCCTTTTGCCTCGCGCTTTCCTGATCCTGTTGGTCCTTCCTAGGCTCTCCTTCATTTGCCCTTTGCCTGTCTCTCCGTGTCCTAACTTCCTACATTCGATTTCCAATTGTCATTTGGCTTCTCTGCAAATGATTTCTCTACACCAGCAACGACAATTCACATCGGAAGATTTTTCTGCAAATTGACCATGATAAAGTGGATGAAATTCATGATAATCGTCTCTTATAATGCTTCAAAGTGCGAAGTTTGCTTTCGCATTTTCGACCGTAATTTTCCACGGCATCGACCAGACATGAAGAATCACGGAGGATGCTACAAGTACAAATAGCTCTGTGCTTTTTAACATGTAGAGATACAAACTTTTGCAGGACTCAATGTCACGTGATGTGGGAACTTGCTATAGCTACCTCCCTTTGGATGACTCTGCGCTGATATTGGAAGCTTGAATAGAGTGAGTTCATATCTTAATCGGAGTTTTGTAAGGGGCCTTAGATTGATACTATTTGGCCCAAATAGTTTGAGCAAGACAGATGGATAGAACCTAAAACTACCCGGTTCTATCCGGTTCTCGAGGGTGTCGGTTCGGTTCTCGATTCCATAAAATTAAAATCATTAATTTTCTGTCCAGTTCCCAGTTCTAGAGGGAATTGGACCGCCCGAATAGGAATGATCATTTATTTATTTTTATTTCTTAATATAAACCTAACAATTCACGGGTTATTTTTTAAATGTAAATTTAATTTTAATTAATAAAATTAAATTAAAATTCATCTACCGTTTTCATTGAATTACCCGATAATCGGACTGTTCGTGAGTAGGAACACACCAACCAGGATCCGATCAGCCCGCCCGACTCAAATGATAAAATCGTGAAATCAAGGTTATGTATAGTATTGAAAACCTACACCTACACGTGACCACGACACGAGAGCCTTTGCAAAGGTCAGGACGGTTCGGTTCCCCCGACGTGGCACGCCCACGAAGGAACGAGTCACTGAGTCGGGACTCATGGGAAGATAGATATTTATAACCCTCACAGGAAACGGACGCATCGCTTTCCTTTCTTCGGAAATCTATCCGCTAGGGTTTTTCAAAAGTTCTCCCTTTCGCAGTTTCCGTCGATCGAGTGAAACACCCAAGAAGAAGAAGAAGAAGCGAGGTATGAAGCGACTTCGCACTCTCCTCTCCTCTCCTCATTCCCGTTTGCCGTATCTGCGAAATCAGGGCACAGTCTTTTTTAGGGCTCTTCGTTATTTCGTGCGGTTTTGGCTTCAGGCGATTGAGCGAGGACTCGGATATGGTGAAGGAGGAGTATCGCATATTCGTGGGCGGTTTGTCGTGGGACATTACCGAGCGTCAGCTCGAAAGAGGTTTCAGCCGTTTTGGCAAGGTTATCGAGTCTCAGGTAAAATCATTCTTTGGGCTTCGAAACCCCTATTTTCTTTCCGAGAGGAAATTGGACGTGTTAAGGTGTTTTCTCTCTCAAGTTCGTGATTTTTGTCTCAGTATCTAGGACTGGAAATTGGGGCACTCGACGATATTCTGTTGTTTGGTTCATGTGAAGAACATTAGAAATAATTTCCTGTTGGAGAAGAAAGCTAGGTTTGACACTGTAAATTGGTGAGGCACGTGGGTACTGATATTTGTTGGGTTTCTTTACGTGTAATTTTGAGAGCTCTGTTGTGGGTAAAATTTTCACGAAGACGGGTGTCTGTAAGCTTGCCTGGCCTACGTTTGTGTAAATAGGTTTTTGTATGCTAAAACTCTCTAAAGAAATGGACAATTCGCGTAAGAAAGTGTTTTATTTCTCAAGGAATGGTAAGGCTTTATAGTTGCCTAGCTCAAGGTAGGTTAGAAAGTTTATCCGTTATTTTTGTTGCTTTCTGATTTTGTTGGAGGAGATGTTACCGCAGATTCCAAATTTTAATTTTTTTCTACCTGTTCTCTGTAAATCTTGTAATATTGGCAGCATTTGGAGGTTTACTTTTGTTAATATGGAATGCCGATTCAAATGGAGTAATTTGGGTGCGTTTCTCAAAAGAGAAATGCTGGTGTTTTACCCTGTTTGCTGTCTATGTTACCGAAAGTACTTTCTGTTGGTCCTTAGTTCTTCCCATTCTCCTACTTAATTATGTTTTCAATTAGATGTGCATTCACGAGGCCAGTTAATAGCGAAAATTTTATGATGAACTGGAAAAAAGCCAATTTGAGTAAAGATATGAAATATTAATGAAAGGATCCAGGTGCATTGGCTATAGTCAGATGTTCTCTCCTTTTGTTCCATGACATGGGTATTGCATTTGTACTGATGGTTCTACAGCATTACTATGTAGGGGAAAAGTGGGGTGCACGACACAAGTAAAGGAAAATTGGTCAAAATCTTGTTAGATGATTTTTTTTTTTTTCCTGTTTGAATAAGATATTGATGTTATTTCGGCATGTTGGTTTGGCTATTGGTTATGTCTATATTCTAATACTTTAGTACTATATTAATCTTGGTTCATTTCTTGTGCTGCTGGATGCTGGTTTGGTTTTTTGAGATGCTGTAGATGGGTTTAGAGAAGCTATTGCTCAGTTTAATTGCAGAATCTTCTGGAGGCTCATTTAGTAGAGTATATCAGAAGGCTATTTCAATGAACTAAGACATGGCTGATGTATGTAATCCAATCTTCTCTAGATCTCAGTGGATGGTTTGTGACTTTGTGGAAGGAATCTCTATATTTTTGACTAAGCATGAAAGAGTCTTCATGAAAGGGTCCATACTTGGGCACAGTGGCTAATGATGCTCATACATATGAAATGAGAGTAGCATGTAGATTTGGGGGAATTACTTGAAAAGTGAATAGAAGGTTCCGTTTTAGCAGAAGAAGAGGTTTCTCGGTATCTTGCTTCCCCAGTCTCTGCATAATGACACTGCAAAGTTGCCTTTGCACAATGGAAGTGCAGTTTTTTTCTTTGAGATGAAGAAACGTGCCTTGGTTCCTAGAAGTTATTTGATACAAGAGGCTCAGAGTCCATGCCTTTCTGTATCACACTTTCGTGGAAATGGGATGTGGTTTGCCTCCTTTTAGTAGTTCAGGGCTTCCGATCTCTGTTTCAAGTTTTCACAAGAGATGTCAGGCGAGCAGGGGATGTATGATTTTATCAACTGTAACTTTGCAGCTGGAAGAAATACACCAACTTTAACCATTCTTTTTGGTGAGGATACGTTGATTACAATTCCCTGTTGCTAGGGGAATATGTTTTCGGCTAGCTTGAGATATCTGCCAGAGTGATTGGCTTATGATATCAACTGTTTCCTTTTTGGCCATTACCTTTTTCCATTAATAACCAATGGTACAGAACTAAAAGACGTGGGAAATTCAGTTCGATTAAGAGTAAATCAACAGTTTCCTCTCCTATTTTGAGAAAGTCCTTTGCTTTTTTTTAGTGTCCCAGAATCTAAAGAATCAGTATTTCATTGCCCGTTCGGTATACAGTGTAAAGCAGGAGGGATTGCAGTTCCTTGATCTGTTACTCCGTGGAAAATATGTTGTAGGCAGAGTCAATTGGCTCTGCTTGTCCAGCCTTGAGGAGGGATGGTGAGAAGATTCATTTTAAGCTCCATCGAGATGAAAGATTGATTGCTATGCTGATATTGATTGAGATTTCCGTATGACTTTTTGATATCAAACTTTTAATGGATAAGGAAACTTAAAATTAGAACCTGATGATTTGGTTGCTCAATTAGAGGCTGTGGATCTAATAAGAAATCTTCCTGCATGGGCTGGCATACAAGGCTACTATTGCAAGCCAGTATATGTTCATCAACCGCTGTCCATGTTAGGTTTGCATCCAGCTGCTTGATAGCCATATTGAGACTCATCAGATCTGTTTTGTCTGTCCGGGAGGAGAATCAGCTCTGCCTCAGGGATCAGCTCTCATAATTTTGTGTCATCAGTCTGAGTGGTTCCATTTGTGATTTAGTATTTGAGATTGTTCAATTGGGTCAGCTTTTGGCAGTTTCAAGTGCTGATTGGCCTGAAAAACCTTTCGTTCCTCTCCTCTCTTGAGATACATTCTGTCCGCATAGTATAACTTGGGAATACCCTACCAAAGAGATTGGTGGTATGATGTGCGTTCTTCCGATGGCGGATCAGTGACTTTCATATAACAAGGGCAATGTGGAGCGTGGAAACCTACAGTTGTATCTGTGTGCTAATTCCGAGAGATTGTAGATTTTCCTTTGAGTACTGTCTCTGTTCTATTTCTTTCCCCATATCCTTTTCTGGGAGCAAGATATTTCACTGTGCTATTGTTGGCTTTCCTATCAGAATGTTGTAGTGCCAAGAATGCAGCAGAATTATGAAACAAATTTCCCGACACAAATTTGAGGAAACATACCGTGATGTGCCATTAGTATTGAATGATTATGGTCAATGACAAAAATACTGGATCGCTGTAAAGTTTCCTCTTCTGTGGGTAATGCTTATTCACTAACTGTAGAGGGGACATGCTGTCAGAACCCTTGACGTGACTATGATCTTTACAGTGCTCATTGCTGGTATGAGCTGTTTGAGTTTAAGTCTCTTGGCGGCAACATCATCTTGTACGAAAATGAAGAAAATCAGATTTAGTGGACACTTCTAGTCCATTCGAAAGTTGTCAGTTGTGTGGTCTATGATGCGATTGGTTGATGCCAGAATTGCTTTCTCTATCTTTTGGGGGTACTGAGAACGAAATTCCATTTCAACTAATTTCGGACTGTGCAATGGCAGACTGTCTTGTGTTTACATTGCATTTGTTTGACTCCTTGCCATGCCTTTCTTGTTATACAAAACTGAGTAAGTTCAGCTTCTTTATTACTGATTAGCTCTCTACTTACTGCCTATGTAACCATGAAGCTTAATTAAACAAGAAGTTAATCTCTAACTTCGGTTATTTTTATGAAAGTGCAAAAGAGGTAGGATCCTTGAATGTGGTACTGATGAAACCATGAATAGAGCATGTTCAACTTGTCCACTTTAGCATGTGAACATTGTTCGTCTGTCGTTTAACCATCGTGTCTTCTTATAAAGAAGCATTATGGTTCATTATCTGTGAAAATGATGCAGTGGATGAGGAAAGTTGCCTCCCTTTTTTTTTGTTTCTACTCTCAGGGCTGTTGCATTTAGACTGTTCCTTTTTGTCAGAGTATGAATGTGAAGGAATTTTACGTTTTTCTGGATTTAATGCTTGTAAAATAGAGTACATGTTTCTGGTACCAGTTAGCTAGTCGATGATTTCTTTTTTCTCTCTCTTGTTGTTTTCGTGATTTTGGCCTTCATAAGGGCTTTAATCCATCTTCTTTCCCTCCCTCTTTTGAGATTAATATATTGTCTTGTGTTTACCATGGGCTAGGTTTTTTTTGGAGGGTACTATATGTTTGTGGTAATATATAAGCAGGAGTGACTGCCAAGTCGAGTGAATAAATATCTCACAGCAGCTTTTTGTTGCATGACTCTTTTTTGTGTCCAAATTTTGCATATGATGCTTGGCTTTTGCTCTAGTTCTCTTCTTGTGCTTTAATTTTCGTCCAGTTTACAAATGACTGGACTTCTGTCAAATGCTTCATTTGCACAGTTTCTCTAACATTGTTCTTCCGTAGATTATGCTGGATAGAGACACAGGCCGTCCTCGTGGATTTGGGTTTATAACCTATTCTGATCGTCGTGGTATGGAGGATGCTATCAGAGAGATGCATGGACGTGAATTTGGTGACCGCGTTATTTCAGTGAACAAAGCTCAACCCAAAATGGCAGATGATGTAGACCATGCCTATCGTGGAGGCTACTCATCGGGTGGCCGGGGAAATTATGGAGGAGACAGGCCTGCTGCACAAGATGAATGCTTCAAATGTGGTCGCCTCGGTCATTGGGCTCGTGATTGCCCTTCGGCAGGTGGTGGACGAGGTGGGGGTGGTCCTCCACTCCCACATTCTCGTTACGGAGGGGCTGGTGGTGGTGGAGATCGCTTCGGAGGAGAACGTGATCGTTTCATTGATGACCGCTATGATGGAGGCCGTTATGGGGATAGGGACCGCTTTGAGAGCAGAGATGTGAAATATGCTGGCCGTGATCGCTATGTTAGCGACAGGTACTTGAATCTTTGTTCTTTTTCATTCAGCTTATATGTAAAGGGTGGAGTTCAACTTGACATTTGTTTACCGAGAGGCGTATTTCGTGGTATCTGTCTGGTTTTTGGAACAAAAATCAGTCTTAAGCTCTACTTATTTTGTCATGTTTATCACACTTATACAGAATAGTTATAGAGCCAAAGTACAAAGTTCCTACTTGTTCTATATATATATATAATGTAGGTATATCTCCCTAGATAACAAAGATAAGTGCTCTTCTTTGTCTGGATAACAATTCAAATAAGACAAGGTGCACTCCCATCAATAGCGATGCCGTCACTTGTAGTTGAACTGTGTTCTGCTAATCATTCAGGTACCCATCTGGTGATCGCTTTGCCAGCGACAGATATGGTGGTTCAGATCGTTATCCTCAGAACGGTTTCAACAAAGATAGAGGCTATGACAGGGATGCTGGCCCACGAGGAGGTGGTGATAGGTACGGAAGTGGAGGGCCGGCACGTAACGAGGATCGGAGCTACCGAAGTAGGGCGGGTCCTTATGACCGTCCAAGCCGGGGAGGAGGGCGCCCATCTTCATTCGAGCGCTATTGAACACTCGGGAGTGCGCTCCGGCTGTCCTGCTTTCAGTCTTGTTTAGGCTCTATGTCCCCGCTTATCTTCGTGTAGGATGTTCCAGCTGCGACAACTTAGCATGTTTTGCAGACCTATTATTTTTCATTTGCTTTTCATCTGTTCTATGACTGTTCATCTTCCTACCAACTAGCGTGTTCCATGAAAACTTAGGTCATGTGTTTTCATGTACGTGCTGCTTCTATATCTAAATATGATGACGCTGATGTGCTTGGTGCTTGATAATTGCATGCACAATAATAGACTCCTCCCTTTCTCCGAGCACCGTGAGTTGGCTTGTGAACCGAAAAAACAGGAGGGGAAATAAGCAAGTCAATGCCAACAAGGTAAGTTCCGACCCTTGTGTATATATATATTAAAACTGCATAATGTTAACATTCGAGATATATATGATCTTGGTAATTGTAGATCGCATTTCAAATGCTTAGATTTCTAAAAGTTTAGGGAGATTTAAATTAAATAAAAGAAGTGTCGAAAGCTAGAGTAAGTTTTTAATGAGCTCAAGTTCAAGCTTGATTTTTTTTATTTCGATCTCCACTCGAATAAAGTTTTCAGTTTAAGTTCGGTTTGGCTTAAATAATTAAGAAGTTCCACCCAAAACTCGGATTATACTTGGACTTGAGCTTGAATTGTCAAAGTACACCAGAATTGGATAATCTACTATATACTTATCAACGTATATGTATAATTCAAATTTATAGTATTTTAGCTATAAACACCCTCGACTAGGCTCGCAAGCTCCTTGAGTTAGATGATAAGCTACTCTAAACTCGACTTAATCTCAAGTGCCCTATTATCATGTCGAGTAGCTTGGGAACAATTATCCAAAAAGTCTTAAACTTATTGCACTTTTGCAAATTAAATCCTATATTTTATAATTTTGCTAATTGAATCATAAAACTTTTCACCTTTTGCCAACTGAGTCCATCTATCAAATTTGGTTGGAAATTGCCGACGTGGAAACAGTGTTGACATAGACAGTTTTTAATAATATTTTAACAATTTTTGAATTATGTATTTATTTTTTCCTTTTCCTTTTTCTGTTCAAAGGGCAGGCCACTAATTAAGGGCTGGCAAGGACTCCTCGTTGAGGGCGTCGCAAGATCTAAGGCGACGAGGGCGTGGTGGCCCGCGCTTAGGCTCGTACCGGCCACAGCAAGGGGGGGGGGGGTCATTGGCCCTGAGAGAGTGGCTGGCGGCCACGCCAATCCTTTGACCCAAAAAGGAAAAAAAACATAAAGAAAAAGAAAGAAATACAAAAGAAGAATAAAAAATGCTAAAATATTATTAAAATTGTCCACATCAGCATTGGTCGTGCCACGTAAGACAGTCGTCATCCATGCCAGCGATTTCCAGCAAAATTGGCTGGATGGACTCAATTGACAAAAAATGAAAAGATTTAGGACTCAATTGGCAAATGAAAGGTTTATGACTAACTTGACAAAGGTAAAATAGGTTTAGGACTTTTTAGACAATTTTTCGGTCTATCTTGACACCGGCTTACAAAATAAATCTTGGCTAATAATGGAATTTACCCTCCCACCCACACCGGACATGGATCTATTCTCTTAAGTAGTTCTTACAATATGTTTAAGTATAGTGATTTGGATTATTTTTAGCAAGATGACATATTTTTATTGCATAATTGTTACTTTAGATGGAAAAAGTAACAAGAAAACGTTAATCAAATTCAATAAGAGAAATTAGTTCTCGAATAAAAGAGGTAGAAGTACATTAAGAAAAGGAAACTGCATTGATGTACTCCATCCTGCTCTCTACCCTTCTCCAACCTTGTAGTAATCTAGCTAGCAAACCCTTGAGTTCTTTTTTTATTTAGATTTGATGTAACAATGGTAACTATGTACTTACAAAGTATTAATGGTGTATTTTGTGCACAGGTAGGTGGATTTAACGGAGGATGGATGCGTTTAAGTCAGCTTTCCCAAGGGGTCTTAGGCCTCCAAAGTCCCATGGAGAAATGCTGAGGTGTTTTGGCAAAGTGTTTGGCAAGTTTTTCCATGGAACATTTGACCAAATACTAGCTTTGAGAATCAGCATTAAGGGCCTGTTTGGTAACATTTATGTTCATCTGATTCTGTTTCCCGGAACAAAAAAGAATCAGAAACATGTTTGATAACACAAATGATTCTGATTCTGATTCTGCTCCCGAGAACACTTTTGAACCAATTTTGAGAAACAAAAAAAAATTGTTTCTCCAGAAAAAGAACATTTTTGAGAATAAAAAAGGCAACGATAGTCTTCTCTCACTTTTGTCGGGCGCCTACGAGGTGTGGGCCGGGTCAACCCGATCTGGTCCGGATAATTTTTTTTTTAAATAAAAATTTCGTAAATTAATAAAATAAAATAAAAAATCAGAAAATGATTTTAAAAAATCCAAAAAATGGAAATTTCTAAAAAATTCTAAAAAATTGAAAAAAAATCAGAAAAAATTCCAAAAAATTCCAAAAAAATCTCAAAACTTAGGAGATGAGTCATTTCAACTGGCCAATCCTATTTTTGACGATTTTGCCTTTCGATTTCTCTCAAATGACGATTTTGCCCCTCATGGGCAAATCGTTCCGAAAATTCCCAAAAAATCTCAAAAAGTAGGAAATTGGTCCATTCAACTGGCCAATCCTATTTTTTGTGATTTTGCCTTCCGATTTTTCCTAAACCCTGCCTGATTTGTTGTCGGAGTACCATGCTGCATCAGTGACCATCTGCATCTGAAGCATCCTTATTTTGGCCAAAAAGATGTCATGGTGCAAGAGGATCACAATTGTGAAGTCTGAGGAAAGTCATCAAATGTGATTATGTAATTATTTGATTTAAATGACAAATTGGGAAGAGAAATTATTTCTCAGGACAAATTTTGTGCAGTTACCAAACGCGTTTCTATTCCGGGAGCAGAAATTTTATGTAGTTACCAAACGCGTTCTGATTCTCTAAAACTCATCCATGGAACAGAATAAAAAAAAATTGATTTTAATCAGAATCATTTGTTTGGAATAAAACGTTATCAAACAGGCCCTAAGCTTTTAACATTTGCCAAATGCTAGGTTAGGGCTAATTTTTTCTTCCAAAACTACCCTAACTAATTAGTTAAAATGTTGATTTTGCCCCATTACTGTTCATCTTCTTCTTTGTGCGAGGTGTCCGGGCAACCTCGGCCGACGGCACCAGGTCTAGTTCGCCGCGACGCCGGCGACCTAACCCATAGGGTTTGAGTTTTTTTAAAAGCAAAAGAAATAATGCAACAAAGCCCCTTTGCAAAAAAATTTTTTGCCGAACACTAGTTGGCCCAAAGTTGCTTTCTAAATGATTTTTTACCAAATGTCATTTGCATTTCTCCAAAGTCTCTTAGGCTAAAGGTATTTGCATTTATCCAAAACCCATTTCCAAAATCGAACCAAACGCACCCGATATCCTGTACGAGTTACTAATGGCCCGATAGTAAGGTGCGAGTTGAGTACACGATAGGATGCGATGCGATGGGTTTTACTAACATAAGGTGTATTAAGTTCGATTTTGCAAGTTAGTTTCATAAAGCAATCCTACGCGGCATCACTCTAAAAATTTATCACCTTGAATTTATGCTGTGCTCTTCCTATTTTTTTGGTCATATTTAATATGATAAAAATTATCAAAAAAATCCTAAACCTATTGTACTGATATTAATTTAGTCATAAATTTATCAATTTGACCAATTTAGTACTAAATATTTTTTCCTCACTATGGCTGGTAAGGGTCGTTGGGGGCTCACCGGTCCTAGGCTAGGACGTACAAACCCTCATTGATCGCCAACGAGGACCGGCCTCGCCCAAATCTGAGGGCTGCTTAGCTGGCCACGGGCGAGGCTTTCGCATCCCTCATAGCGGGGGACAGGGCTTGTAGGTCCTTACCGGCATCTACGTTAGCGATTTTCGGTCAAAATTGATCAGATTGACTAAATTGATAAATTGTCCAAAGTTTTAGGATTAAATTGATAAAATTAAAAATTTTATAACTAAGTTGACACATATAATAGATTTAGGGCTTTTCCGGCGATCACCTAATTTAATCCGTGTTCTTGAGTATCAGTTTCGAATTTACCCCAATGACAGTTTCGACCCATCAAATCAATTGAAAATTGTCTTTGTACTTTGTAGGTAGACTTTGACCGTCGGCGGGGATGACTAGAACGACATGTAACGAGTGAGGGTAAAAGTGATACGTACCTTTAGTGGTGGCCACGGGCCGGTTTGGGCTCGGAACCGGCCCTGGTCAAACCCGGAACCAGCCCATTGATCGGGCTCGCTGGTTTCGAGTTACGTTTTTTGTGAACCGGCCCGGAACCGGCGGTTCCGAACTGAGTGGAGGAATCGCATGTTCGGAACCGGCTTATAGTCGTTGCATTTGGCCAATTTTTTTTATTAAATAAATCTATCCTAAATTCTATAAATATCCCTTTTCATCTTTCATTTTTTCTCACAAATTCTCTCAAATCTATGACTCTGTCAATTTTCTGAATTCCCTTTCTACTCAATTCTCTCAAAAAATGGCAAGTTGAAGTAGAGGTGGTGGTAGAGGAAAGAGCCTGATGGGCCCAATGGGGCAATCCGATCATCCTCATGATCCTCGTGATTTTGCATATTGGGGAGACGATGTTGATGATATCAATATTATTCCCAACGTCGAGCACATCCCAACGCAAGAAAGTCTGGATCATCCTCCTATTAGTGTCGAAGAAATGTCAACAACAAAGGAACTAGAACAGGAGAGTACATCCGACATATGGGAACACTTCACGAAGGAACATTTAGGCGGAAACAAATATGAGGTAAAATGTAAATATTGTGGGGCAACATACAAATTTACAGGTGGAGGCGGCTATGGAACATATAAACGGCATCTGAGGTCGAAATATTCAACGCAAGCAGGGATCGACACCAGCCAACAATAAATTTTCGGGTACGCCAATTCTAACGCTTCTCCTTTATTTCGTTACAATGAAAAATTTTATAAAGAAGAATTAGCTAGATTTGCTGCTGTTGAACGTTTATCGTTTAATTTTGGTGAAAAAGTTGGTTTAAATCATTTTATACAAACTGCATGTACTTCACAAGCAAAACCTGTTTTGAGAAATAAGCTTAAACGCCAACTTTTTAATATCTATAAAAGAGAAAAAGAAGATTTGAATTTTTTTTTTATGAATTTCAATGGACGTGTGCATATAGGTAGCGACATTTGGAGTGATCTTTGAAAAATTCATTCTTATATGGGTATTACATGTCCTTGGATAGGCGATGATTGGAGCATTCAAAAAAGAGTTATTGCATTTCGAGTTTTTGATGATAGGCATACGGCAATTAATATTTATAGAATAATTATGCAAATTTTAGAAGAATATTTTTTGGTTAATAAAAATTTTTCAGTTGGCTTTGATAATACCGCGGCAAATACAACTTTTATTCCCGAGTTAGAAAAGATTTGTAAACCCGCTTTTGGTTGACAATTTTTTCACGTTAGATGTGCTTGCCATGTTTTAAATTTATGCGTACAAGATGGTTTACAAACTCTTGATGTTTTTCTTAACCCAATAAAGACAGCAATTCAATTTTTATGGAGACATCCTCAAATTATGAAAGAATGAAGAAAATTTTGTAAAGCAAATAGAAGAAGACCAAAAAGATTTCCAAGAGATATTCCAACTCGTTGGAATTCTATGTACGAGTTGCTTAATTAATCTTTTGCATATAAATATTTATTATGTATGTTTATTTCGAATAATATTTCTCAAATTAATTTATTCCCACAAGAGTGGGATATTTGCAAATTTTTTTAGATCTTTTAAAAGTTTTTAATGATGCAACTTATACTTTATCCGGTGTTTATTATCCTACTACGCATTTATTTTTAATAGAGTGTGTTAATATTGCTGGTATTTTTGAAGAAAATGAAAAAGATGATCAATTAGGTCCGACTATTATGGCAATGCGAACGAAATGACTGCATTATTATAGCGAAATTCCTCTTATTTATTTGGTTGCTTGTATTTTCGATTCACGTACCAAATTAGATGTTTTAGGTGATGATTTGAATACATATTATGACTGTTTACATTTGATTGAGTTTATATATATTAGAACTATACAAATAGTAATTAAAAAAGCAATAGTAGAAATGTATAATGAATTTTCTAATAGATATAATGTAGGTGATAGTGGATCTTCCCAACTTAGTGACGTACAAAGCCTGGGACCTAGGTAGAATTAGTAGATGGTACAAAATGCTGATGAATAGGCAAAAAAGATAAAAGGGAGCAACAAGAAATATTTTCAAAGTAAAGACCTATTTAGCTACTTTTTTTGAGTTTAATGAATCCGACAGATTTCAAAATTCTAGAGTGGTGGAAGAGGCATTTAACCCAATTCCTAATTCTCGCTTTCATTGCAAGACAGATTTTAGCAACTCCTTGTTCAACAGTTGCGGTTGAACAAGCATTTAGCGCTTGAGGCAACATTTTGGACGATCGGCGTTCAAAATTAGCTCCAGAATCGGTGGAGGCTCAAGCTTGTGTCGATGATTAGACAAAGGCTCAACATCGACAACAAGAGATGGATCGCAGCAATGAAGCCGAATTCTTCGATGATGGAGATACCACCGCTATGGGTATCGGTACTGGAACCTGCGAAACGGGTACCGACGAATGACGATGAGATAAGTATGAGATTATCAAAGGTAAAAGAACTACATGGGTTTTGATTCTTCGATCCCAAGAAAATATGTAGGCGCTTAATGATAATTCATTAAGTTCAAGCCCATTCCTCTTCCCTTTTTTTTTTCCCTCCAAATCTGATTATAATTTACAATTTGATTACAATTTGTATTTGATAATTTATTATTTCATAATTTCATAATTTTTTTTTATTTCATAATTAATTATTTAAAAATTAAATTTGAAAACCGGAACCGGCCGGTTCCATTCCGATTTTGAACCGGAATCGGGCCTTGAACCGGCTCGGAACCGCCGGTTCAAAATTAGAACCGGAACCGGCCTGTTCCAAATCGTGGCCATCACTACCCACCTTGCCCATCTTGCCTCTTTTCTTTTTTTTTTGTGGAAAATGTAACCATGTTTTTTGCGTTCGCAAGCGAGCGAGCTTGAGGAAGGTTTTTTAGGTCATGGTGATAAAAACATTGTGAGTGTCTTCGTAATTAAGTACGATTGTGTATTGCCACGAAAATGAATGGTACATCGCAAAAGGGGATAATTACATAAATAATTTTTGAACTTTTGATAGATGGTCCCTCAACTTTCAGTTAATGTAATATTACTCCTAAACTTTTAAATTTTTCAATATAATTCCCGAACTTTCGGCTAACGAGAAATGTCGCATCCGAATTTAGTTCCCGGACTATTTGATTATGTTTAATATTATCCTTCTATTGATTCAAACTGACGGAATTAGTTAGATTTGGCTTTCAATTCGGTAATTTAATTTTTTCTCATACAATTTGGTAAATTTTCCCTGACGTCCGATCTAAACGCGATTCGTTTCTCTTTTACAGTGCCACTCTCTCTCTCTCTCTCTCTCTCTCTCTTCACAAAATAAAAAAGCCCTCTCCGTCTCTCCCTCTCCATGTCAGTCTGAGAGCGTCCGGTAGTGTGTTCCTGGAAAATGGCGAGGAAGGGCAAGGAAGTCGCCGGGAAAGGATCGTCCGGCAAACGGAAGGTCGACGACGACAAGACCGGCGGTGGCCGTAAGCGGAGGAACCGCGGCGTCCTCCAGTTCTTCGACGACGCCGCCGACGAGGTCGGCGGTGACGACTCCAGCGACGACAGCATTTTCGACGATGAAGGTTTGTGACTCTCTCGGTCTGCGACGCCCACATTTGGGTCTGCATTTCGGTTTTGCCTTTCCGTGTTTCGAAGTGGTCGAGTTTCTGGGAGGGTTTGCGGGAAATTGTGGTGAATAGATGGGGTTGTTTTTTTAAATTTTCTTGCTGTGTTTTTGTTTCCGTCCGCGGGGTTGTATGTGTATGCGCTAAAAAATGTCGCGGATTCTTAGTTGTGGCGATGGCTAATAATGTTGAGCTTGTGTCCTGTAATTTCTGGAAACTTGAGGTTACGAGGTTGAATATGCTGGAATGGTCAAAATCTAGGGTTTCAGGGGAAGGGGAGGGCTTTCAGGTTTCCAATTTTGATTTCTTTCAACTTTTTTGGGGGACGCGTGGTTTGCTGGTTGTTGATGCTTAATGCAAGTTCTGTTTGAATCACTTGCAACTGGGAATCATGACCAGTGTTTGCATGCCGGTTTTTCTTTGAAATATTGCTATCAGTTAGTCACCCAGTCAAAGGTTCTTTTCCAATGGCTCAGAGATGAATTGCATCATCTTTGGTAACGCTGGTGAGTGTGGCGTTGTTGCATATCGCGTTGTTTCGCCGGGTATTTTATGATGCTAGGTGATGTAAGAAGGGCGATGAGGGTTGTTAATGGCTTGCAAGCTTTGTACAAAGAACTACCATCATCTTAAATTTGGTGGAGCCATTTACCTTTCTCAGTAAGATAATTTAGTTGCTCTAAAGTTGATAGGAAGCTGGAGAAGGAACACCTACCTTTGACATACTAGAAACATTTGGAGTGAAAGCTAAAATGCATGCTGTTTAGAGTCCCGTGGTGTGGAGACTTTGCTTGATCTTTTTCTAGTTAGCTTTAATTTGATTAGTCAATTAGCTTCTCCTTTGTTTATACTTGTATGTTTGTATGGTGTACCTCCCATTCAGATAATGACCTATCTTTGCTTAGAATGCAGTTGTATTAGCTGTTTGACCTAGATTTGGCTTGATCATGTGTCGGAGAAGATAAGTGTGCATCTCATTCCCCTCCTACCATCTGCACTCACAATTACAAAGAATTGCATGACTTGGAGTTGCTTGTGGAGTAGTATATTTTTTCGTCTCCCTTGTGCTAGGTTTGAGAAGAGAAAATGGGGGGCGGAGAATAAGATTTCAAAATTTCCCCCCTCTTTTTCTCACGAAAAATTTACAATTGTCCTCACCCACTGTCCATTTTCTTCACCTTCACCCCTTCCTAGACAAAGCATCTATGGTCAAGTTTAACTTCGTGTTGCAGGATATCATATTTACATGGTGCAATCAATTTCCATCTTCTCTTTCCTAGTTAATATGCTATGGGGATGTTGATTTTAAACTTTTGGTTGAATTGATCATATTGTTTTGTTAAAGGTTCATGGTCAGTTCTAGTGGTTAATGTTTGTGACTCTGCATTCCAGAGGACTGACTAGTCTCTGGATAATCTCGTGGTATTGAACAGTGAAGACTAGTTGTGGTCCTTAGGAAGTAGTGACGATTTTATGTTAAGTTGTAAGCATGACTCAGTGTTGAATTGCGCATGTACAGTTTGCAAGCTTAAAGCCTCTTGAGGTGTAATGCTGAGTTATAAAACGACTTAATCTTTATTTTTGTCCATTATGCCGTTTATTAATTGGTAACAGGTTTTATGGAAGAAGTTGATGCTGTGCAAAATCTCAAGAATGATGCATTTAAAGCGCCTAACCTTCCAGTTTTCCCCAAAGAAGAGCAGTTTGAGGAGGAATTTGATAAAATTATGGAAGCACGTTACAGAGATGGTTCGGCGCAAGTTAGATTTGCTGATGAATATGATGCCAAGGACTCAGTTCATGGAGGTTCTAGTATGCCTTCTGTTAAGGATCCAATGGTCTGGAAAGTTAAATGCACGGTAGATATTTATTTTCTTTTATTCTGTGACATAAAGCCAAAATTTTCAATCTTCTCTGGTTTCAGTTTCTTTTCATCATCTTCCTTCCTAATAGGTTTTCTCCCATTGACTAAATGTTTCAGGTTGGTCGAGAGAGAAATTCAGCCTTTTGTCTTATGCAGAAGTATGTTGACTTGAAGGAACTGGGTAACAAGATTCAGATTATATCTGCATTTGCTATTGACCATGTGAAAGGTTACATTTACGTCGAAGCAGACCGTCAGTCTGATGTTATTGAGGTAACTGATTTGTTTATGGACGTTAGTACACAAAAATGCATATAATCTTTGTCTACTGTTTTTGATAAATAGATCTTTGTCTACTTTTTTGATTAATGGACCAATTTAGAAGAAGTCATTGGTACTTATTTTATTTCATTTTCAAAGGTTTATTTATGGTAATGATATGGTTGTTTCATTCTTATACCAGTCATGTAGGGGTCTATGTAGTATCTATACTAGTCGAATTGCTCCAGTTCCAAGAAACGAAGTTTCCCACTTGCTTTCTGTGAGAAGCAAGCGCAGTGAAGTCTCTGTGGGCATGTGGGCCCGTGTGAAGAATGGTAAATACAAGGGGGACCTTGCACAGGTATGATTTCAGGGGTTAGGTTGGTGTTAGTAGTCGAATTCACCTATTAATTATTCTTCAGAACTGATGTTTTTTAGGTTGTTGCGGTAAATGATGAGCGAAGAAGGGCAACAGTGAAGTTGATCCCCAGAATTGACTTACAGGCGATGGCTGAGAAATTTGTAATTACTTAACTTAGTTCTGACATTGCTCCTATAGATATCTTTTTCTCTGTTAATTCACAATCAGCTATTGGATCCTGAATTGTGTAACTTGACGTAGCTTTGTGATGTGTTTTGCTACTTCTTTGGTTTTTTTTTTTTTTGTACTCAGTTGCCTTGTTCAGAACAGCATGACATCTCAAGTTCTTTTGTCCTCATCATACGTGAAGAAGCATTTTTATAAGTTCTTCATTTTATTCCTATAGACATCATGCTTTGTCTTGTTACTGATTATAAGAATTCTGGCCACTAATGGCTGGCTTTACTTGAAAGTTTTAGTGGAGGCTGTTTGAAGCACAAAGTATCTACTGCATTGTGAAGTCTCATGGCATTATGATTTATCTCATGAGTTTGTAATCATGATTTGTGATCAGCATATTTTCGTTTTCCCAGGGTGGGGGCGTTTCTATTAAGAGAACAGCTGTACCAGCGCCCAGATTAATCAGCTCAAGTGAACTTGAGTAAGTGTAAGATAGATATCTTAGTCAATAGAGTTTATCAACTCTGGTTCATGACACGTATCTTTCCATCTCATGTATAGGGAGTTTCGTCCTATCATCGAGTATCGGCGCGATCGTGATACTGGCAAACATTTTGAGGTTCTTGATGGATTGATGCTTAACGATGGATATTTATACAAAAGAATGTCATTAGAAGCATTAAGCTTTTGGAGTGTCATGCCTTCAGAAGAGGAATTACTGAAGTTTCAGCCTTCTGACAATAATGAATCTGGAGATGTAGAATGGCTTTCACAGCTTTATGGCGATAAAAAGAGAAAGCGAACGGTAAAGTGTGATAAAGGGGGTGAAAAAGGAGATGGTTCAGCGAGCTCCAATTCTGCAAAGAAGTACGAACTATATGAACTTGTCAGTCGTGGGTGAGTCTTTGTGATAATTGGTCATTATGCATATCACTTGGATTTACTTTGCCTTGCACCTATTGCTCCTTTTTTCCAAATGTAATTTGAATACTTGCATCCAATGCGCTTATAGGCGAAAAGACTTTGGTCTTATTGTTGGCTTTGACAAAGACGATAGCTACAAGGTAAACTTTTCATTTTTTTTTTTCATCGTCTCATTTTATAGATGCACCTTTTAAATCTTATATGTAGAGTTGTTATTTCTTATTTCCCCGTTACTGTTTTATCATTGTTCCAGATCCTTCAAGAGGGCTCCGAGGGAAATGAAGTATTGAATGTGGGTGTTCATGATATAAAATTTGGACCCTTTGAGGGAAAGTTTACAGCATTTGATCAGCACAAGAATGCCATTTCAGTTAACGACTCAGTTCGGGTGCTAGAAGGTCCATCAAAGGTTGGTGGCAGTTGCTACACAGTTGCAGGCTAACTAATTATACTCTTGATTAATGTGTGCAGAGACTTCAACCTTGGCATTCTGATACATCCTGTTGCAGGATAAGGAAGGGATTGTCAAGCAAATCTACCGAGGGATTATCTTCCTATACAATGAGAATGAGGAGGAAAATGGGGGTTATACCTGTTGCAAAGCTCAATGTTGTGAGAAAATAAAAGCTCCAGTTAATGCACGCTCTGAAAAGGTTCCCTTTTTCTGCAATCTCTTGAAAATTTGAAGGTTCTGAGTGTCTTTGTTTGGCTCCTTTCTGATACATGAGGTTTTCTCCTTCCTTTTCTCTGTTTTAAACTCTCCCACTTTCAGGGTGCTGAATCAGGTTTTTTTGGATTTGATGATTCACCATCTTCTCCCAAATCCCGTTTGTCACCTAAGAAGTCCTGGCAAGCAAGGGAAAACAACGACTGTAAGTAACTAACTACTTAGTGTAACTGTCCGTACATTTCATGTGGTTGGGTAATTAACATCTATGTGAAGTTACTCGAGGTGATAAAGAAGGACCATTCTCGGTTGGGCAAACATTGAGAATCAGGGTTGGCCCTTTGAAGGGATATCTTTGCCGTGTCATAGCTATAAGGCGTTCTGACATCACAGTGAAGCTTGACTCTCAACAAAAAGTTCTTACAGGTTTGCTTATCATTTTGAACTTGTTCTTCTGATTAGGTCAGTCAGCATGGTGACACTTTCACATACCCTCTTATCGCTGCAGTTAAATCAGAGCATCTTGCTGAGCTTCGTGGAAGGAGCACTGCTATATTGAACGGGTACTTCTTATTTATTCCATGATCTGTGAGTAATTCCCGAACTCTGAGATGCACCTATACTTTGCTCTTACGTAACTTCTGTGGGTTTATATAGGGTGGACCCTGACTCCAGTACTTCAAAACCATTTGATCTTTTTGGAAGTGAGGGATGTTCTACAGGTGAATGTCTGTTCATATAACAAATGTTCGTTTTTCTGGTATTGTTTTGCCAAATCACATCTTCGAATCATTGTGATAGGAGGTTCTATTTGCGTCTCCTGATTCATTTGGTTTGAAAACTTTCTCTGGTCTTTGTTCTCTAGTGCTCTGCTTTGAACAGATAGCTTTGACGTGTTTCCTTTCTCAATTTCTTATTGGTTTAGTTTTTTGGACAACTGATAAAAGAGATGCTCCTAATGATTGAAATGAGGTGTCATAAAAGATTTCGTGTTCTTTGATATATGTAGATTGGATAGGTGGAGCTGGAGCTTCAGCAGGTGGCGATGGCTGGAACGCTGGAGGGTCATCTGCTACGGGGTACTCTCATGGTTTATGTTGCTAATTATTTGGTGCATATTCAAACCAAAAATGAAAACAGATAAGCCACCATTTGCAAGAAATATGCCCTGCAATTTAGAACTTCCGTTGCTTGCTCTTGTGCTTGAAATTGTCTTCAGCATGGACTTTTATGTTTCTGTGGACCAAGTGAACTATAGTCGCATGCCTGGTCATATAGCCGAAGAGTGGCCTCTAAGATCTACTTTACTCGTTCGCTAGTTTGTCTGTGGTAATATAATCACGACATTGTGACTGCATGCCTTTGATATGATTTTGCTTGGAATCTTTCACTCAGTTCTTGGTTTTTTGTGCTATTAGTACTCTCCTGAATGTTCTTTGGTTACTGAACATCAGCTATATGATTAGATTATCGGATTCTGTACCTCTCGATCTGAGTGCAATATTTGTAACTTCGCTATCCATCATAGGAAATTTAGAGCTCAGACAAAGTCTAGTTGCCTAAGTGATCTCAAAGAATAGGTGCAAGTTTTGTTGTATCAAATGCCTAAGTCCAGGTCTTAATCCAGTATCAGGTTGTTACTGGAGGCATTGCATGTGGTTGCATGACTATTTTACCAGTGGAAATTTGTCTATTAGTTGTTCATGTCTTACATGCTCTATTTCTATACAAAGATTGAGATCGTTTCTTGCTTTAATCACATAATGGTAGTTGTGACAACCCTTCATTGCCTCTTCTTTATTCTAGGAGTTCCTGGCCTAGTTTTTCTGCCTCAGGATTTTCGGTTAGTAAACTGGCTCTTGTTACTTTATATTTACTCTTTTCCATTCCTTTTTCTTAATGCAAATATCTGAAGTATCGTGAAAAAATTGTTCTGGCTATCCAGGTTCCGACAGAACATAATTCTGCAGATCTGTCCAGCTCTGCAGGTTTTGATTCCAAAAAGGGTCAGGAGTGTTTTCATGCGATTGATCTTTGTTTTATCTATTTGTCGTCATGTTTGAACCATCTTATATCCCTTTTGTGTACAATTATGTAGATGTAGTAGATGTAGAGGACAACGGATGGGAGAGAAAAGTGGCTCCTGAACAGCACTCCACCTGGGGTAAAGCTGCATCTGATAATAAAGTGGCCTCTAATAATGATCAAATAGGTGGGTGGGGAAAAGGTGATGACATGTGGAACAAAGTTAGCACAAAAGGTAGTTTTGGTGGCGGTTCATCAGGTAGCTGGGGTAAAGGAGCACAACAAACTGGAGATGCTGCAGAATCTTCTAAAAATGATGCAGGCAATTGGGGCAAAGAAACACTTGGAGCTGGGAATGAAAACGATAGGGATGTCACCAACAAAAGTGCATGGAAGGATTCGGATGAATCCTGGGCCATGGGGAAGGAGGATAATGCTGTTGGTTGGGATGAAGGTGGTAGGAACAAACCAAATGCTTCCAGCACTGATGGAGGTTCTTCTTGGAATAATTGGAATAATCAAGATGCCAGTTCATCATTGGGAAAAGCGGAAGACCCTTCAAAAGATTCTCGAAGTTGGGGTGGTGCCAACCTTAAGACAAAAAGTCGTCTTGATTCCTCTAGTGACGCTGCAGCTTTTGGAGAAGAGAATAAGGATTCGAGTGATAGTTGGGGCAAACAAGCCGGAGGTTCTCGGAAGAGAACAGATGGAAATTCTTGGAATGCAGCTGGTGAGGGCTCATCACTACAGAGAGATGGAGGGGTTTCTTCATGGAAGAAACAAGATGGAGTTTCTTCATGGAGCAAATTTGATGGTGGTAATGAGAAAGATGGCTCTTCTACATGGGGCAAACAAACTGACAGTTCTTGGGATAAAACAAGTAAAGGACTTTCTTGGACTGAATCACAAGGTGAGTCCAAAAGAGATGGAGGTTCTTGGGAGAGAGAGAGCAAGAATTCTTCTTGGGGTGTACAAGATGGTGGTTCTTCATTGGATAGGTTAGCTGATGAGCGTAAACAGCTTGGAGGTTCTTCTTGGACCAAGGATGTTGGAATCTCTTGCAATAAAGCAGACGTGGTTTCATCATGGAGTAAGCAAGCTGACGCACATAAAGAAGATGGAGGTTCTTGGGGAAAAGGAGATGGAGGTTCTTCTTGGGGTAAGCAAACTGGAGGGTCTTCGTGGGACAACCAAGGAAGTGAGGACCGAAGTGACAGATGGAGTACACCTCAAACTGTTGGTGGAGATCAAGGGCGCAGAGATTGGGGGAAGGAAAAGAAAGATGATTCGAATAATCAAGACTCATGGGAGAGGCAGAAAACATTTGATGGGGGTCGTGGATCAGGTGGGAGAAGAGGAAGAGGTGGCCAACGAGGCGGTGGTCGTTTTGGAAGTGGAAGATCATACGGTCAGGATTCGTCATCTGGATGGAAAAATGAAGGTCTGCTGCAAATACTCTTAGCCTCTGTAGATGGTCCATGTACTGCTAATTGGAGCACTTTCTGTTATAGGTTATAGAACCTTGATGGGGGACTTTTAACAGTACGTAGGTATGGAGAATCATGAGTTTAATTCTGTGAACAGCCAAAACGCCAGACACTACTTTACTAATGATACTGTGAAATTAAAGAGAAAGAAGAAAGTTTAGTCGTGGATTGCATAGAACAACTGAAGTTTGGTCAAGCGTATTGAAGTTGAAGAAACAATAGATGCAATAAGCTGCTGAAACTTTTAAAATTGATTTCTTATTTTTCTTGAACTCTGGACGCTTGAGTACTATTGATTAATTTTGCTTGGTTAAATCAAAGTCAGTTTTTAGGGGATATCTTTCTACCTGTTTATTTAGTGGCTTGATCATATTTTGCAAGATTATCCTGTCTTATGAATTGTCATCATTTATGTGCGCCACATGCCATTACTTTCACTGCGGTATATTACCATGTCTCTTTGTATACTTGAATAGGTTAGTAATAAAAAAGTTATTATACATATCATATTATGTAATGTTATTTTGTTGGATACACATCCTTAAATTTTCATTGGATAAGTAAAGAGCAAACTTCATGGATGAACATTTTTGTAATAAATTTGGGAACAATGAGAATAAATACACTCAAGAACATTTACATTTCTTTAATAATCGTAATTTGTTGTAGAGATTGAAGATCTTTTCACCTTCAATCTTTACTAGTTTCTAATGTCGGGTGAACCTCTGCTTATTTTCAATATGCCTTCATCTGGTTTCTTTTTGCTATAGACTTTCCTCTTGTCATATTTATTATGTCAAAAATCAGTTGGTTAGGTATTGCTTGGGAAGTTTGTAATATTTGCTCTACAGGTGATGGGGCTGCATCTTGGGTTAAAGAAAAAGGTTCAGGCAGGGGTTGGGGAAACTCAGAGGGATCCTGGGGCATAGGAAAAGTGGATTCTTCTGGGGTCTTGGGTCAAGGTGGATGTGAGAGCCGCGATCAAAGAGGCAGTTGGAACAAACCCAAATCTTTCGGTGCTGATGGAGGATCTTGGAATAGACAAGATGAAGGATCCTGGAGTAAACCGGTTAGAGGATCTTGGAATGATGCTGGAGGTAACTCTGGCGATATGGACCCGAAAGCTGATTTCGCATCTTCCTGGGGGAACAACGAAAGTTCAAAGAGTGACTGGGCTAAACCCAAGGACTCCTGGGAGAAAGAGAAGGGGGATTCAGGAGCTGGTGGATGGAGCAAAGGTAAATTTGGTGGCAACGATCAAACCGACAGCTGGAACAAGCCAAAGATTTCTTCTAGAGGGTCTTCATGGAACAAACAAGGTGAACACTTTTCAGGGAATGAACAAGCAGGAGATACTTCAAGAGCTGGGGATGACAAGTGGGATGATAAGACTGGAAACCTCAATAAATCTTCTTCCAGTGCCGCACCATGGGGAAAGAACAAATTCACAAGTGATGCTGAGAGCAGCAGGAAAAACTCTGAGGAATCTTGTGACACTGGAAATGCAGATTCTGGTGCAGATGCATTGAATAAAGGTGGATCTACTGGCCAGGAGATGGACCAGTGGAGCAAGCCAAAGGCTTCCGATGCCGCCGGAGGGTCATGGAACAAAAGCGGAGGCTCTTGGAATAAACAAGATAAAGATTCTTCCTATGGTAAACAAGATGGAGGCTCTTCTTGGAGTGGTATGGGAAGTGGGAAAGATGTTGATGGTTGGAAGAAAACTGACTGTCCTGTTGGGGGAGAAGGGTCTGGTGGTTGGAACAAGGGATGGTCTGGAAACAAATATGATTCTGATGGTGGGTCATGGAATAAAAATGGTGGCTCTTTTGGGAAAGAAAGTGGAGAATCGGGATGGGGCAAACAAGGTGGTGTGTCCTCCTGGGCTGGGCAGGGAAGTGGAAACAATGGTGATGGTTGGAAGAAAGCTGAGAATTCCGGTGGAGAAGGGTATGGTGGCTGGAAGAAGGGATGGTCGGGAAACAAAGATGACCCTGGCGGAGGGTCATGGAATAAAGATGGAGGCTCTTGGAAGAAAGAAAGTGGAGATTCTTCACGGGGCAAACAAGGCGGTCAGTCCTCCTGGGCTGGGAAGGGAAGTGGAAGCAATGGTGATGGTTGGAAGAAAACTGGGAGTTCCGGTGGAGAAGGATCTGGTGGTTGGAATAAGAGTTGGTCTGGAAAAAGAGATGATGCTGATGGTGGGTCTTGGAACAAAAATGGAGGCTCTTCAAATAAAGAAAGTGGAGATTCTTCATGGGGGAAACAAGGTGGTGGGTCCTCCTGGGCTGGGCAGGGAAGTGGAACCAGTGGTGATGGTTGGAAGAAAACTGAGAGTTCTGGTGGAGGAGAGGGTTCCGGTGGTTGGAAGAAAGGATGGTGAGACAATATGGATGACGCAGGTGGGAGTAGTTGGGAGAGGCCGATGGGGGCCAAGGATGGTCAGGTGGGAGAAGGGGGAGGGGAGGCAGCCAAGGTGGTAATTGAGATCAATTTGCTGGCGGAAGATAATCTAATCGTGGTCAGTCTTCAGGATGGAATGGCTGATGTTTTTAAGTGTGGGACTTCCTAAACCTTTTGGGACGCATAACTGGCCAGCCTTTGTTAATATTTTGGTACGTACTACTTTGCAGTGAATGTTATTTCTAGCGAAGGTGGACAAATGTCTAGAAAATATTATGTTATGGGAACAGTGGAAATGTTTGAAATGTTATGTTGTTTCTGTTGTTAGCCTTCTGTCATATCTGCTACTCAATTGAATGTGCTGCTTGCTTTGGTTCTCAACTGAAACTCTAGTGCATTGAGTGATTAAAATCAAAGTTTAGTGATCTAATTGCAAACTTCACAATATTTCAGTGACAAAGGACGAAATTTACCCAATTTTATGTCTAGTTTATGAAACTTGTTACTCAGGTAGTTGGCCAAGTGGTACAAGCTGCATTGTTCATGCCCAAATAGTATGAAGAAGCCTTGGTCCTAGGTTCAAATACCAATTGCTCCTTGGTTAATCTGTCGATATTTTGATTTTCTATTTGTAGGCATGAGTTGTTTGGGATAACAATGATGCCCCAACTGTGTCCACTCCCTATATTGCTGTTGTGCCAAAATATCGGGTTGTTTTCTACGAACCTGCAAATTGCTAAAGTAGACATGAACTTGAGTAATGCAAATGGCCATACCACAGTTGATGCGCATTGCGGTGGGCTGCATGGGCACGCCTTTCTAGGCAGTACTCATCGCTCAAATTGGATAGAACTCCTATAATAATGCTTAGGGAATTACCAATGCTAGTCGCCCTTTCACCTTTCTATGTGAAGAAATTTCTTATTCTGTGAATTATTGTTTTGATCGGTGCTTTGAATATTCTTTAAGTAGGTTCTGTGGTCGTCTACTTTTTGTTTCTCATCTATATGGCGGCTAGATATTCAATCGTTAGTTTACTTTGCTTCTGAAATCATCAGATTGAGTCCTCCTGTATAGAAATTGAGTGTTGAGGAGAAGATTTCTTCTTAGGTTATATATGATTTGAGTACATCCTGGAAATTTCTTTTAGTGGACCCGAGGTATGGAGGGTAATTCTGTGGTTTAAGATGCTCAGTACAAAAGGACTGACTGTGATGAACAAGAAGATAGCTGTGTGGTTCGAAAGAGAGACGAACTAAGCCCTTCGTCGCTCTGAACAAAATGAGGCTTAGATTTTCATGGAAAAGTCAGCATTTTGTGGGAAAAAAATGAAGTGGTAATTGCTATTATACTCGAGTATCGATCAACCATATTCTCTTGCTGTGTTGTAGTTTTCTACAAATTGAAAACAGTTCCTCGCACAATGCGATATTGACCTTTAGGATTTAACCAAATTCGTCAAATGACTAAAGGACGGACAGCGTCCTAGGTATTTTCTCTGCTTTTTTTTTGTTTGGTAAGGTGGTATTTTCTCTTCCTGATCTTCTCTCATCCGAAATCCCGAATTCGGGTTATCACTAGGATTCTATACCTAATGCAGATGTTAAATTAGGAGCTTAGTCTAAAATTGGTGGTCCCTAGCAAACCCAACCTGGAAATACTTGTTCCTGAAATTTTTAACATGAGTCGGAACGATATGGTGATTCAATTCGATAAGTGCTAACAAATTCGAAATTGTGGCCGAGTCGAGAGACTAGACAAACTGATGTCTTCATGGGCCTAATTCGCGACCCAATCTTCTTACCTCAACCAAGTTCGTGTTTGATCCGTGAATTACCAAAGTAATAAGCATGCGCTCGCCCCAAATGAAGGCAAACATCTTGACTTGTTGAATTCGCTCTGTTATCTCACCGTTCTCTGTTGATTTCGCCAAGTCGCGGCTCGCGGCAGATTCAGCTAATCGATGTTTAGAAGCAGAAGTTTCACTCTGACGGGCTATAATCCAAGTTATAACCATCATAACGTGCCGTGCGTATTGCGGAAATAAAACCGACATGTATGTGCAAATCTAGTTGTCACCTTGCAGCGCAGGTATTGTCAATGCAAAAAAAATTCATCAGGTAGGTTGTCTCGGTTTGATAGGTACAGAAATAGTTTCCTTTGAATAGGTAATCCACAAAGAGATATCGAGTGTCTCACCATTGGGATATACTGCCTAAGTGCCCAGTCCACACGCACAAATTATATTAAAGAATAGCCAAATTCTGTCTGCTTATGTATAGAAGTTCCTAAGTGCTTACGTTGTGATTATAACCAGTCGCAATACTTATTGAATTCTAGTTTTTGGGTCGATATGAACAACGTTAGCCTGCAATGGTAATGTCACCATCAATCCTATGCATAGAGCTTGGCCAGTTCCTCCTTGTCCATTTCTCAAGTCCTGCAGATGCCAGATTCTTGAAGACCTCTTATAAAAATCAACCACCCTGAAAATCGGGGTAGTTCGATTTTGAAAAAAAGAGAGAGGACCGTTTCCAATTGACAGAGGAAAAAAAAAGGGGCATGCCAGGAGAAAGTTTCCGGGGCCGGAAGAAGTCCTCGTCCCGAGGCCACTATAAGTTCGTCGGAGTGAGGCAGAGGCCGTCGGGGAGGTGGGTGGCGGAGATCAAAGACTCGTTGCAAAAGGTTAGGCTTTGGCTAGGGACATTTGACACGGCTGAGGATGCGGCGCGGGCCTATGATGAGGCTGCCAGGGCCTTGCGTGGGGCCAACGCTCGGACCAACTTCGAGCTGCCCAAGTCCGAGCCAAACTCGAGTGACGGGAACGGCAGTGGAGGCAGCTGCATCACAGATAACTTGGTGCCGTTCTCGTTCGACGAGATGTGTGGGAATGGGAATGAGGCGGAAGGGCTTGTGGGAGCATTAAAAGCGAGGCTGTTTGACGGGAAGTCGCCGAACATGCTTCCGCCCCTGAGCAACCGCCCCGCCCAGCCGAGAGTCATGGCGGACTCATCTCGGAGGACCAGTACGAACAAGCCCCGAGTCTCATCCGCCCCGAGCGCTCCTGCCTCTCATAGGGTCGCCAATCCCGCACAGGGTAATCCCAGCAACTCGGCGTCCCTCCAGACCGAGCGACAAAATCCTGGACGCGTCACTAGCTACGACCATCAAGAGCGGCACAATGTCCCGCCAGTTCATGCCCAGCAGATCCAATTTCAGTACCCCGGCCAAAGTGCGACGATCACGAGCACCGCTATGTGGTCTGGTGAGCCATCCTTCGAAGTGCCCTGGGACACCAACATGAATCTGGTCCTGGAAAACAGCATATTTGATCACGGCACCGTCAGCGACACCATCTTCACGCCACAGGCGTGGCCGATTTCCGAGGCTGCCGGGACAAGCATCAGCGCGCCCTACACGGATCAATGCTCCGCCGAATTGTCGGCGAGTAGGAGCTGGAAAGTGAGCTCCATGAGCATGCCAATGTCTCAAAATGATCATCAAACGGGCATGGAATGTGCTTGGCCCACCGTGCAGCAGATGCTTCACTATGAAAACAACTTCCCGGTTGCTGCCAATGCCTCCTGGGATCCTCTCCTCCATGGCTTCTCTGTGCTTCACTGAGTTTTACGCCGAACCGGAACATGATTGCCGATCGCGACCGCCGCCTGATGGTATTCTTTTACTCGCCGACACCTTTCGATTTTTTTAACAGCTAATTATTCTTTATCCGCCTCGAGAAACCAAAGAGAGAGAGAGAGAGAGAGAGAGAGAGAGAGAGAGAATGAAATGATTCTCGCTCCGGCATCGTATGGCCAAGAGTCCGCTTCACATCAGAATCACACTTACTTTCAGTTTGTAGCTCTAGCAGGGTTAACTAAAGCATTTGAAAGTGCTCTTTCTTTAGCACCATCCTTGTTATGTAACAGGAGTTATTCAGTGTCATCTTCATCTGTATCAATAAAACGCAATCGCTTCTCTTTGCAAGCTTTAACTAAATTGTCTCTGAGTATCTCTACCTTGTCCCTGGTTAGATTAATTGAAATGACCAAGAATTTAAGTCGAGAAATCGGAACCACGCGATCGAAATCGGAATTACGTGACGACGAATATGATCTACGGAGTTTATTTTCCGCAGAGTTTTCCTTGACATAACCAGGCAATGATACAGAATTACAGGAACCTTAGTCACTTGCAACCATCATTCGCTAATTACGTAATTTTTTCCTCATTTTTAGCAGCTGCCTGAAATTCTCGTACTGATGTATTGCACTGTAGACGAGGCATGCTATGATTTTTGTGAGGATTGATCCAATTTTTTTCATGGAGATATTTTTCCGAGTATGACGCAATATTCAAATAATCTCTCTTTCTTGAACTCTAAAGCAATCAGGATTCAAAAAATTAGGGTCAGCGGAAAACTAAACATCACTTTGGAAATAAAGAATATTCTCCGCCTAAAAAAATATGTAGACATAAATTGTTTTGATAACAAAATATTGCCCCTTGGTTCGTTTTCCTAAGCGATAGAAATTTCGTCATAATTAGGAAAATACTTTCCATATTACTTATTCTTCTCGAAGCAAGTGGAGCCTAAAAGAAAGCGAAGAACTAGCACCGATTCTCCAAGGTGATAGATATCGATAATAATCTTTTTTGATAGAAAAATAACAATAATTAACATGAAAAAAACAAAACAGCCAGTATCACATGAACTGGATTTATTCCGAAGGGCCTAGATGTCTGCGGGCGAACTACCCTTGTTTTTGACCATGTGTGAATGTGACAGAACATATGCTCATAGGATTAAAGTGTTGTTTAAACATTAATTTCACCGAAGCTTTGTAATAAGGACATGAGGTTCTTGTAATTACCATTGTGCACCCTGTATTTTTTATTTTTCTTGCAGATTGCCACGGGGAATAAGAGCAAAACATCATTAATAAAATAACATCGAATTCTGCTCGATTGCACCACCTATTGTCGCGGTCGGCCAAAAACTGGAGTACTTCAAAACCGTCACCCTCGCAAAGAACAACTCATCATGCCCGACAAACACTAGCATTTCTAGAAAACTAACAAAGATTTGGTCTATTAGGGTAAAAAAATAAATAAATTTAAAGTATCGTAATATAAGACATCTCTAATTTATGTTAAGAAAGTACTAGACATGTTAGGAATCACTTCATTATTATATCGATATCTTTCGAATTACGATTTTGTCCATAGCCTGACGTTATTAATTACGATTCATCTCGATAACATTACTTATTTTTGTTATTATTCAAGTAAAAAAAATTTGCGGAAATAACATTAAGATCATAGAAAAGCCTATCCGTTTATAGGGACAACACTACCCGGTAACGTTATAGCATACCAATGCTCGATAATTGTGTAATGTAAGCACTCAAATCCCATTACAGTGAATTAATCCTCAGCAAAGCGGTTGTTAATAATATTCCATGTAGTTCAGTTTCAAAACAAGCTCCAATGCTAACTTTTAGAACTCTGGTCATCTTAATATGAAATTTCTGCTTGACATTTCTCCAAAACAACTTGGTTTAAATTGAGACTATATCACACATGGTCCACTTACTTTAACTTCTCAACAAATTGAGTTTCCATTTAATTACATAAGGGATGGATTTACATGGGTGATCGAACAAAATCTCGAAAATGTTTGTCAAATTTATATGTTTTGGTGTCACTCAATTACAAAGATAAATTTTTAAAAGGTCCTAGACCTAGTGTATGGATGTCAATTTAGTCATTAATCTATCAATTTGGCTAATTCAGTATTAAACTTTTTGACAATTTGCCAATGTAGTCATTTCAATTAGTTTTGACCAAAAACTGCTGGGGTTGATATTGACCGTCCTACGTGGCACGGCCAACGTTGACATGTGTTAAAATTTATTTATTTATTTGTTCTTTTCGGCGACCCTTGCTCGCCACAATGAAATACAAAAGAAAAGAAAAGAAAAGAAATATAAAGATGCAGAATCTTTTTAAAAATTGCAGAAACTGTCCACATCTGAGCTAGTCATGTCATGTAGGACGGTTTCTGTCCACGTCAGCGATTTCCAGCCAAAATAAGCTGGAAGGATTACGTCAACAAATGGTCAGAACGGTTATGACTAAATTGGCCAAAATTGAAATGTTTATGGCTAAATTTATATCCGTACCAAATTGACATTCGCGCAGTGGGTTTAAAATCTTTTTGATAACTATCCCCAATCACATTAAATAATCAGATTATCAAGGGGAAAAGGAATGCTTCTTTAAGAAGCCTCGCGCAATTCCAGGAAAAAAGAAGAAAAAATGAAAAGGATTTTGCTAGGCTGACCGTCCCACCAGTGGGACGGTCAAATTCTCACCACAAACTGATATCACTATTATCTAGATGGGATCCACTTCTCCTCTTTCATACATGGAATACATTCGTACGTCGCATTAGATAAATGGTTACAAGCTCTAACATAAGCAGTCATTGACTTTGCGATCAGTTTGTGTAGTGATAACACAGCTTAGAATCTTACGGCAATCATCGCCAACAGTCATTCATAACCAACATTCACACTAGAAAGCTACCATGGTCAAGAAACTGGGTCGTAGTCCTGGGTCGTGTCGCAGTTGCCGTGGAATGGAAGCGAGATATGATGGAAATAAATAAATAGAATGGATAAAATCTTAGATAATCCGGTGTTGTTGTCCTTGACAGATGAATAAATAATCTCCAAAATCAATTTATTTGAACGGTGACGATTAAAAAGTGCATAACAATATCTTCGAAAAGAGGATAGGCGGGACAGACTCTGACTCTGCCCACTGGTCCAGGGCATGCGGCATACTATTTTACAAGCTTTACCGGATATATATCAACATCACCATGTGTGTATATCCATGAGAAATAAAAGATTTGAATATTTCGTATTATTAACAAATTACTAAATAAGAAAAGGGTATGTGATACCTAGACCCGTCAAACGGGTTAGGTTGAAAATGGTTAGACCATTTATGTGCAATACAAATAAAGCGACCTATGCCCACCCGACCCGCCCCGGCCTGAGATCCATATTTAGTAAGCTTTCTCTTTATATGAAGAATGGACGGCTCCATAGACCAGCTCGTCGAGTTAGTGAGGGAGCTGGGGAATCAGGTAATCGAGTTGAAAGTCTGGTCTAAGCCATCCGGGTGAATTACACCCAAAAGACTCATTCCCAAAGAAAACGTGCATAATGCAATTACGTTTCTTCTTGAACTTTAAGAACCTGACCACCGAAACGAGACAAAGTACCGCATCGAATCAAGAAATTCAAAGTGTACTTACGTCTTGTGAAAGGAAAAAGTATTATATAATATAATTACGGATTACATTAATATATTTAGTGCTCACTAATAATGAAGAAGACTAAACTACTCTTGCTAACAATAAAATCAATAATTAAAGTTTCAGTACTCCTCCTCAAGTTGGAGCATAAATACCAAAGAGCCCCAACTTGTTACACAAAGTAATCACTTTACTACCTCGCAAAGACTTAGTGAAAAGATCAGCAAGTTGGTCTTTGGTCCGTGTATATTGAAGTGTTATTTCCTTGTTTTGAATCTTTTCTCGCACAAAATGACAATCTACTTCAATATGCTTCGTGTGCTCATGAAAGACTGGATTTGAAGCGATATGCATAGTGGACTAGTTATCACAACACAGAACTGAGGGAGCTGAAGATGGCATTATAAGTTTGGATAACAACATGCTCAACCAAAGCAACTCACTAGTCACATGAGCCATGGCCTGATATTCCGCCTCTGCACTCGATTGAGACACAACCTGTTGCTTCTTACTTTTCCAACTCACAAGATTGCCTCCCAAGAACACATAGTAGCTAGAATTGGATCTCCTATCAATAGGACACCCATCCCAATCAGCTTCAGAGTAGCCAATGACACTAAGATGTCCATGATTCTTGAACAAAAGCCCTTTACCTAGTGCTCCCTTAAAGTACTTAAGAACACGTAGCACCGCTTCCCAGTATGTAGTGCGAGGAGCACTCATAAACTGACTAATCACGCCAACAGCAAAAGAAATACTTGGTCGGGTGACAGTTAAATAGTTGAGCTTACCCACTAGCCTCCAATATCTACTCGGATCATGAAGTAAGTCGCGATGTTCTACATCAAGCTTCACATTAGGATCCAGCGGAGTATCGACATGCTTCGTTCCAAGAAAACCAACCTCATTGAGAATATCCAGAACATATTTCCCCTGTGATAATGAGATACCATCACGTGAGTAGGCCACCTCAATGCCCAAAAAATACCGCAGACAACTCATATCTTTTGTGCTGAACTTTGTCTGTAAAAACTGTTTCAACTTCTGTATGCCCACCGAATTACTGCCAGTGATGATAATATCCTCCACATACACAATCAGGAGTACACACCCCGCAGGAGAAGTGGAGCTAAACGCAGAATGGTCCTCGGTACAACGTCGCAAACCAAACCGAATAACTGCATCACCGAAACAGCCAAACCAGGCACGAGGAGACTATTTCAATCCATATAATGCCTTGCGCAAGCGACAAACACCAATAGGCTCCCCTTGAGCAATAAACCCCAAGGGTTGCTCCATAAAAGCTTCCTCTACCAAGTCACCATGAAGTAAGGCATTCTTGACATCAAGTCGATGGAGAGTCTAACTATATTGGACAACAAGAGAGATGAAAACATGAATGGACGGTATCTTTGCAATAGGAGAGAATGTATCATCATATTCAACTCCATAGGTCTAGGTGTAACCTTTGGCAACAAGATGTGCCTTCAGACGTTCAACAAAGCCATTCGGTTGAAACTTCGATGTGAAAACCTAACGGCACCCCACAGCCTATTTGCTAGTAGGTAATGGTGTAAGCTGCCATGTCCCATTATCCTGTAGCGCCTGCATTTCATCCAAAATAGCCCGCCACCAACCTGGATGGGCAAGAGCCTATGCAACAGTACTTGGCACGAACAAAGCAGATAAAGAAGCAATAAATGAGGAATATGTAGGAGAAAGACAATTGTAGGAAAAAAACTGAGAAAGAGGGTGACGAGTATGTTCATGACAAAGCAATATAGAGAGAAAATCGAGAATTGGGTTGAGCGACGTAAGAACGCATACCTTTACACAATGCAATGGGAATGTCAATAGTAAGATCAGGCTCAGAAGAAACTGGCGGATCAGAGGCCGGTGCATTAATTGGTGAAGAATCATGCATATCCAATGAGGGCGGCGACTATACTACCTCACGTTGAACAGAACAACGTCGTTGATAGGTTCGATCGATGAATTGAAAATCAGGTGACGGCTTGGACACACTCGGCAAGGGGACAAGCGGCAGTGGAGCCGTGACCGTGGACAGAGCATCTTCGGAAGGAGTCATCAGTTGGGCAGCGGAGGAGTAATATGATTGGTTCTAAAAAAAGGTCACATCTACCGAGACATACAACCGTCGGCTAATCGGACTATAACACTTGTACCCTTTCTGAGTTCGAGAGTACCAAAGAAATACACACGTGTCAGCTCATGAATCGAGCTTATCATGACCAGGAGCAAGATGATGCACAAAACAAACACACCCAAACACACAGAGTGGTAAGGAAAACAGTGGACTCGTAGGATGAAGAGTAGATAAAGGTATGTCCCCACGAAGCACAAAGGATGGGAGGCAATTTATGAGATAGCATGCTATAAGAATAGCATATCCCCAGAACATTTTGGAGAGGTTCATATGAAAATGTAGACAACGAGCAACATCCAAGAGGTGGCAAATTTGTTTCGCCACCCCATTTCGGTTTGGGGGGGTATAGGGACAAGAAGTCTGATGCAGAATCCCATGAGATATAAGAAATGATTGAAAACCAGAGGAAATAGCCATATATTCTTTGGAATTATCTGAGCGTATACATTTAACAGAAAGATTATACTGATTGAGAATATCAAAGTAAAACATACGAAAATAGGAAAAAACTTCAGTTCGATCTTTTATTAAATATAACCAAGTTATGCGGGAATAATCATCCATGAATGTAACAAAATACTTGTAACTAGGCATATCATTGACATGACATGGTCCCCAAACATAAGAATGGACCAACTCAAAAGGACTTGACACACGACTCTAGACATGGGAAGGAAAAGATGCCCGATGATGTTTGCCAAATTGACAAGCATCGCACTGGATATGACTCATAGACACTGAAACAAGAGAGAAATGAAGAAGTATGTTAGGCAGCGGATGACCCATATGATGACGCGTCTGAAAGAAGTCGGAGGCAGTAGTGCTCTTTTGAATAGCAGCATCAATAAGATCTTTGTTTCGGTAGTACAACCCATCGGACTCATGATCTCCACCAATCATCTGCCCAGTCCTCAGATCCTGAAGGACGCAATGATTAGAGGTAAATGTCACAGAACAATTCAAATCTCTAGTAAGGGAACTAACAGAAAGCAAGTGTGAAGATCCGATTTTTTTGACAAACAGATTTATAAGTGAAATAGTAACTATTGGGTTTGGAATATAGCAATAGTGGAATTGGGGGATTGTTAGTATTTGTGCGAGGGATTAGATTGGTTTAGTGGTATAGTTGGGCATGGTATTGTTAGACGGACCGCTTATGTTTGATTGTATAGTTTATGTGAAATCAGTCCGACGTGAAATTAGTTCACGGTTTAAGCGCGAACCCCCAAACTGCCTCACCTTAACCGACCTACCCCTCTATAAAGGCCCTCAATCTCTCTCTGTCTCTCTCTCTCTCTTCATTTTCCCTTCCCCTTCTTCGTGGACAGCTCCCTTTCTCTCCTTTCTCTCTCTCTCTCTCGGTGACTTCCGCTCAAGCTCTCTCCCTCCCGCGCATGGCCAGCGACAATTCAGCTCGTCAACGGTGTCCCTCAAAGCTTCTAGTCTTCGTGCACCAGCCCTCAATGCCGCTCGTCCCTCTCTTCCCCATCGGTGTCCCCGCGCGCCAAGAAGGAAATGGGTGGTTTGAGCTCATCTGGAAGGCGAATTGATCCCCGTTTCTTCATACGCGTTCCTAAGGCAAGTGTTCATCTAACCTTACCACTAGATTGTCCGGTTATCATTTGATTTAGCATAAATTGTCAACTATGAAAATGGGTATATCGGATGGACTTTTAGCTTGCATGGAGGGGAAACCACTTTACATGTCTAAATCGTTGCTTGATGTAGTATCTTTAGGTCTTGGGAAACTAGAACGTATGGATGGATCGTCAAGTTTGACCTCGGTTTGGCGTGATTTGCTTTGCACCATATAGGGTGGCTCGGCCATGAACCCAAAAAGGGTGATGCTTGAAGTTAGTGACTTGCTTGTTGACCCTATTGTGTTAAATTGATTGTGATGTAGCTATGGGTCGACTGAATAGATGATTGGCTCACCTCGTACGTTATTAGCTAATGGTGAAGTGTAGATTGAACCCATGTTGAGGTTCGACCGGGAGAAAAAGGAGCGGCTCAATGTCTAGTTTGGTCTCCATGTCTATTTAATAATGAGATATGGACTTGAGCTATCGGATTATCTGATTTGTGGGTTGGATTGCTGAGTATGTGGTGGTTATAGCGAAATTCACTATTCCAGGCCATAATAGCTCTCGGCCTTGAGCTATTGAAATAGCTGTTTGAGCCATAGTGTGACTCATTCGTTGACCCTGCTTGATTGAATGGTAATTGGACAATTTAGCCGTTTGATTAGATGTTTTACTTGCTGAGCTTCGGCTCACTCTTTCGTTGTTAAACCTTATTCAGATATCCAGATTTCAGCGGCTCAAGGTGATAGTGATGGGGTCGGAGCGTGCTAAAGGAGATAGTGGATAGTATTCGGGATTAGTTGTTCCCTTTTGAAATCCTCCTAGTGGTTCTCGTTTTCATTAATGGATGATGTATTTATAACTCTTCATGAATATATTAAAGTAATCATTTTCACCATCTGCTGAATGATCTTACTATGTATTGTAAGCTATAGTGAACCCTAAGAGGCCGTACCCTTTAGACGTGCCTACCCTGATGCATGCACTTATATGTCGGCCTCACCTGATTAAGATAGTCTTTCGCATGCGCCCTCTGGTATTATACGTAATAATAGATTAAAACAGATCGTGATTGGCATAGAAGGGATGGCACCCTAGGACGCTACAGAAAGTTATATGGGAAAGTTGGTAAATAGTAAACAGATGAAAGAGAAAGAGAGGGGTCCAAGGTTACACTCTCTTGACCAGTGATATGGGACTGTGAACCGCGACAAGTGTAACAGAACTAGGAAACATAGAGGTAATACTAGATAATAAGTTAGAGTTACCGGTCATATGATTGGTAGCACCCGAGTCTACGACCTAGGAAGTGGACGTAGTAGAGAGTAAACAAGACGAACTACTTGAAGAAGTCTATGCCAAAGTAGCAGTAGGAGCGGAGGAATCCACCACATGGTTGGGATGCACTAAGGACTCATACTCGGTGCGAGACAACATAATGGTGTTAGGCAGCTCTTGTGACTGATCAGGGACCACTAGACGACTGAGAAACCATAGCACTTGCTACAGGTGCAGAAGAGAGTGCAGACGATAAGTTAAGCATGCATTGAAGGACCCGAGAGAAGACCTCATCAACTGATGGAAGAGTATCTTGAGAAGTAATATGCCGTCGGAGAAAAGAATGAGTAGGACTAAGCCCCCGGAGAAATAACATAACTCTCATATCCTCTCGACGCTTGGCCAACTCTATAATGTCATCAGTGGCAGGTAAATAAGTGTCCAATCTATCGTAAAGAGTGGTGAACCTGAAATAGTAATCGGATATAGATATGTCTCCTGCACGTAGATCAAATAGTTCCTCCCAAACATCACAAACACGGGTTGTGTTATTTTGACCCGAAAACATAAGAGCACACTTGTTCCAAATGGATTTGGCTGATGTATACTGCATAAACTGAGGACTAATCTTGGAATCCATGGTATTCCACAACAACATCCGAATGGTAGCATCGCTAAAATGCCAATCATCCACCTTTGTTTTGTCCGAAGGAGGAAGTGAAGTTAGATAACTCAACTGTTTGGTGGCTAAACGATATGTCTCGACTGCCATAGACCAAGAAGGATAATTGGTCCCATCTAGCTTGACAAAACTCAACTTCAGATTAGTAAGACTAGTATCCATGCTCCCAACATGATCAATAGCCGAGTTTCTAGCCATAACTCAATAATAAACAGCGAACTTAACAGAAAAATAAATCACCAACAAATTTCTATTATCGGCAATCACCAAATCCCCTTGTATGCCAATCTCCTACTGATACTTCAACCAGACAATCACTGTTCCTCCCCCCCTTAATCCAATACACTCGGAAATATATCAACACATAAAGAAAAGAGTCTCACGACCCACAAACACCTTCAATCAGGAGAAATTTGGTCAAACACACTGATTCAAATTGTGGTAGAAACCAACGTAGCCATCAATCAGTAGACCATAACTAAATTGGTCAAACACCCACTTGCTAAATACAAAAGAGTAAGAAATCCAGACCTAGCAGGGAAAAAACGAAGGAGCAACTCACGCAAGAACACCTCCAATCACAGCCATGGCGCTGAGTCGCATAAGGTGGAGGGCAGTCACTGAGTCCCAAGAGCACCTCCAATCACAACCATGGCGCAACTCATGCGAGCAGGGCGTTGGACTCGCGCGAGTCACGCGATGGGGGAAATACGCGACTAGTACAAGTGGAGAGAAACGGCTTGGTAGAGGTAAGCCGAGGCGGCGGCAAGTTGTTTTGGCAAGTGGTCAACGGCGGAGAGTGGTTGCTCCGATGACTAGTGTTAAAGGTTAAGAACATGGCTCTGATACCATGTGAAAGGAAAAAGTATCATATCATTATAATTACGAATTACATCAATATATATATAATATTAGGGCTCACTTATAATGAAGAAGATTAAACTACCATTGCTAACAATAACACCAATAATTAACGTTTCAACACGTCTAATTCATCGTATCATTGATGTCTAAGACCTTTTTTGGATATAAATCTTGGCACATTTCAATTTTTCCTTAGGCATTGTTAATGGACATTAGTTTATAGCATGCAAAGATTGGTGCTGAGGATGTATGTTTCTTTGTCCTTAGCTAGAAAAGGAGCCAAACTTGCCATGAGGCAAGCTAAGCAAAGTTATCAAAGTAGCCTGTTTTGGCCCCCCACACCACAAACTCCACCGCATTCTCAGGCACAAACAAGTAGAACAAAGCAATCAACCCAGGTTTTATCTATGGTTCCCCAAGCAGAGTTCAATGACAACACAGATGATCGTAGATCAATACCGAGTGTCGCAAATCATCTTTTGTTCCTTGTGCTGAAATGTCTGCAAAAATACTTGTCTTTTACAGGACGCCGGGCTTTCAAGTGGTTGGCCACTCTCAAGCATGAGAATTCCAGACTTTTCTGTTGCATGTAATGACTTGTGAAATATTGATAAAAGATCCTCCTATTTGTATCTGCATCAATCAGGCAAGGCGTTACAATTCCAGTGAGATATAAACTATCGAACAGATTCACGTTGAGATAAAGCGCGTGCATAACCTAACAATTCTTGAGGTAGCAACTATAGATGAAAGAAAAGTTGCACCTGTCTATCTTGATAGCTGAGAATAATAGTGATGACAGAAAAATGTAATATTATGTACATACTGAAGTGAAGATTAAATGAGCCTATTGATAGGCTTTACATGAGACTATATGAAGTAACAAACTAAATACAATCAATCAGGATCAATCAAAGAAAATATACCGAATACAAATATCCTAAGTATATCTAACATCCCCATCAAACTCAAGGTGATTTGAAGAATGTCAACTTGAGTTTGGAAAATAAATCCAAAAAATGCCCAATGGATGTCTCTTCGTGAAGTCATCAATAGTCTGTTCAGCGGATGAAGTAGAGACAAGTCAAACGGTGCCACGAAGAATGTGATATCGGATGAAATTATGCAATGCATGAATGATAATGTCCCAGAATAGGTCCCATTCTTCAACAGTCTATTTCAATGTGCTTACTGCGTTCATGAAAAAGCATCATTATACGCAATTTATGTAGCACTTTGATTGTCCCAATGAGTAATTGTTCCACCATGGTGACACGCTCCTATGTCTTCTAGTAGCCACCGTAACCATAGTATCTCCGATGTCGAATCAGCAAGAGCTCGATATTCTACTTTTGTACTAGAGAGAGCGACAGTTGTCTATTTCTAGCTATGCCATGAGATAAGTGAATCGCCCAAAAAGAAATAGTAGCCCGTAGTGGAGCGACAATCTTGAGGATCACTAACCCAGCCAACATTAGAATAAGCTGTCAACTTCAAAGTAGAATGAGCAGAAAAGTGAAGGCCATGAAATAACGTACCCTTGACATACCAAAAAATTTGAAGGATTGCAGCAAAATGAGTTGTATGGGCCGCAGTCATGTACTGACTAATAATGTGAACAATATAGGCAATGTCAGGACAGGTGTTGACACCTAAATTTTGGCTACCCTTTTTAGTCATTAAATGCATTACAAATTAGAGACCGATACTGGCCCCTAATAAAAAATATTAGATCATTTTCATACAGTATTCATATATGATATTGTAATTTATGCATTCATGCATTGCATTTGCATTTAATCAAAGCTATGAATAGTCATTGACTGCCGGAAAAGGGTAGAAGAATGGGACCTATTTTGAGACATATAATGCATTACAGGCGTATGATCATTATGCTTCAACCGATCGGCGAAAACGAACCTGAAACAGACGCGCAAACTGGGCCAGAACACCAAAAAATTTTGACCAAGGCATGAAAGGAGGCTTAGCAAAAAAATTATAAGGCTTTAAGGCCTAATTTGGGCTTAATTCAGCCCATTAAAATTTAATTAATTAAAAGGGTTTAATTAAAGCTTTATTAATTAGAAAAAAGCCCTAAACTAAGCCCAAAAAGAATAAAAAAAGCCCACAAAAGAGACCACAGGCTAGCCAAGCTCATTCAATGGGCGGGCCGACCAATCAGGGGTTTAAGTGCAAACGAAATCTTCCCCCAGAGACCAAATTGCAAATATCCAAAACTTGGGGGGCTATTTCGTCAATAACCAAAAATAGCGTGAAACCCTAGGAAAGCCTATTTTAGAGCTCTTATGCCTCTTAAACAAGGGGGGCAGACATTCTCATTCAAAAAATACTTAGAGAAAAACATAAGGGGGGGGGGGGGGGAGAGAGAGAGAGAGAGAGAGAGAGAGAGAGAGAGAGAGAGTCCCCGACAGCCCTCCCTCAACTCTCGCCATCGTCGCCGTTGCATGGCCTACTGCAGTCCCTAATGTTGCCTTGCTGCTGCTACTATGCTTGCTGTCCAGTAGCCGTCCCTGAGTAGCCCCGACGTCCCTGTTATCCTCGTTCCAGAGCAGACGCCATTGCCCTTGTTGCCGCTGCTCACCACCATTAATGGCAAGTCTCTCGTCAGCGTAATCTAGCAAGAACCATCCATGTCACACCACGACACCGTTGCCGAGATATCCCAAGCTGCAACCAACTACCGTTGAGACAAGTCCTCACCAAGAACAGCCTCATCGAGCCTCATTGCCGCTGCATTGATGCCGCCCGTGAGATCCAGCCATGGTCGCGACCAGCTGCTATCTTGTAGTCCTTGCCGTGGCTTCCATCACTGTCGTCGAGCAGCCCTGTTACTGTGAATCGCTATTCGAAGGAGTCGCCGAGCAGTCTTGCAGCTGATACAGACCAGCCGTGAGCCCTCACTATCGTCCGCGAGTCATTACCTAGCATCATCGCGAGTAACCGAGCCACCGAAGTCGCTGTCCCGCTAGTCCATCGCCGCCATTCACCGTTACCGAGTCTGCCGGTCCGAACCGTTATTCGGAAAAGGGAAATAATCCTTGATAGGTATGTAATCCTTTCTCGATTTGATCGGCCAAATATTATTTCCTGATTTGGAACTAACATTATTTTTTAGTATATTTTCTAGATTATACAAAATCTAATTCAAAGTAGGGATTTATTTCCCTACTGACAATATGACTATATCCATGGTCAGATCTCGACCATGAGATCCCGTCGTCAATAGCGCGGAAAATCGGACAGTCCGATCTACAACCACGTAGATCCGATTCGTTGATTTTATTCGTTACCAAATTTGGATTGGAAAACATTTTCAAAAACATTATGCATTTTATGCATATTATCTTTTGCATATCTCATGTAATTTATTTTCGCATTCTAAAATAAAAAATACTAATTAGATTTAATTAGATTAGCAAGATGAGATTAATAAATTCGGCGCATTTAATTTAATTTGCATATTAGATTAGTTTGCATCATCTAGGTACATTATCATATTTTAAAACATTTAGAAGTAGGGTTTAAGATTTCCTAAATAATTTTAGAATTTAATTTAAATAAATTCCTAATAGTTTAAGATAATGTTGACTTAGATCATTTTTAATAGCTTTAATGCCTAATTTCGAAATTCATCAAAAAATACCAAAAAATATGACATTCATGTGAATTTCATTTAGTCTAGGACATTTTATGTCATGCATATAGGTTAGCGATTTATTTTACATGCATATCATATAGTTTAGAATGCATATCTTGCCATGTCATTGATGCCGTGTCATGTTTGCATGTCACCTAGCATCATGTCTAGGTTCATTCGTGTAGTATGCATATCTAGGTCCATTAATTTAGTTTGCATAATTAAAGAATTTGATCTAAATTTGTATGCCTCTTAGGTTAGATTTATTTTCGTACATCATATAGTTTTGAATGTTAGGTTAGTTCATTGCATAACCATTTCCATGCCTTATAATTAGAACATTTAATTAATTGTTTGCATGCCATTTAGATTAGGTTCATTTAGTGGATTTGCATATTCATGTCAACTAAATTAACTTGCATGTCCTTAGAGTTAATGTCTTGCATGCGATATTAGAGTAATTTTCGTCATTTAATGTAGCTGCATCTTAGAGTAAAGTTGCATATGCATTTCATTCATCACTTAAATAAGTGAAAACCTTAAAAATACCGCATTAGTTTAAGTCTTGCGTTTGGGAGAAAAACACTAGGGATTAGGCTGCAGAGCGTCCAGTACGTTTCCTTTCTTCCTAATCTTGCAATTTATTTACTGTTTTGACTATTCGGTGTTTCAATAATGTTTGTGCATCCGAATGATCACCACACATGTTAGGTCGCAACAGTGGGAAACGGTGAGATATATAAGACTTCCAACCAAGTGCCGATAAAGTGTTGATTCGAAAGAAGAGTTCTATCCTTCTCATTGAATTTAATATTTGACTTAATGGGAGTGGAAGCAATCTTGTTATCAGTGAAGCCAGCTCGACAAATAAGATCAATGGCATATTTCGCTTGAGAGAGATAATAACCAGAAGTATCAAATGCAACCTCCAAGCCTAGAAAATAGCCGAGTCGCTCGAGATCTTTATTTCGAAGTGTTTACTAAGATACTACTTGAGTTTGGTAATGTCAGTCTGTCATCGCTAGCAATACCTATCTCATCCACATATAATACTAGCATAATGTACCCACGATGTGTGCGCAGAACAAAGAGAGCATGCTCATAAGAACTGGATTTTAAACCAAGAAATTCTATGGTTGAACTAAACTTAGAATAACATGCACGAGGAGCCTGCTTCAATCTATACAATGCTCGATGTGATTGGCAAACTTTATTAGATGGATGAGTGTATCCAGGAGGAGGTACCATGTAAACTTCCTCAGTAAGATCACCATTGAGAAATGCATTTTTAACATCTATTTGATACAAAGGCGAACGCTTATGTAACAACAAGAAGACTGCAAACAGAAGTAAGACGAGCAACAGGGGCAAAGGTCTGATCATAATCAATGCCGTACTCCTGAGTAAAGCCTTTTGCTACTAGCCGAGCTTTACAGCGATCCACAGTACCATTTGACTTTTTTTTTAATCTTATACACCTATTTACAACCAACATCAGACTTACCAGGAGGCAAATCAACCAAATTCCATGCATGAGACTTTTTTAAGGCCTATAACTCATCTGCCATAGCTTGCTGCCATAGAGGATTAGTACTGGCTTCTTTATAAGTATGAGATTTGTGAAGAGAAGCAATGGTAGAGTAACAATGATAATCACGAAGATGAGCCGGAGGTTGACTTACTCTGTTGGAATGATAGATAGAAGTAGATGGAATGGCAGAAAGAGTAGGATCCTCTGTTGGGGCAGACATGTCAGAAGTTGCCAAGGTGGGATCGCCAGATGGTCCTGCATCAAGATGAGTAGAAGACAACTGTGGAGAGGAAGATTAACATTACGGTAGTGTGGGATCTTCCAGAAATAAATCCACTGAAGGATCAGTGAAGAAGGGAACATGAGTAGTAGAAGATTTGAAGGAATGAAGAGATAAGAACATCTTATGTTCCCAAAATGAAAGATGAGGAGACACACAAAGACGGCTAGAGATAGGGTCCCAACATCTATAAACCTTGTGCTAAATACCACACCCAAGGAAGCAACACAAACTAGCACGGGGTTCTCGCTTCGTGCGTTCATGTGGAAGAAGGTGCCATATAATCACTCACAAGGAGAAATGTTGTTTATGACAGGGGGCAGGGTAGACAAAAAATAGAGATTAAAAGAGTTCATGTACCATCTAAGATATGCCTATGTTTATGTTCTGCAAGGCCATTTTGTTGAGAAGTGCCTAGACATGAACAATGAATAGTAGTACCATGTTCGAAGAGAATTCTAAGAAATTTTGTGTCTCGAATTTCATGGCATTATCCGTATGAAAAACCTTGATATCTTTAGAAAATTGTGTTTTTATCAAGGTAACAAAATCACAGTATACGAGCAAGCTCAGATCGATTTTTCATAAGATAAAGCCAGGTATAACGAGAGTAATCATCAACAAAAATGACAAAATAGCGAGAGCCTTCCATGGTAGGTGTTGGAGAAGGCCCCCAAATGTCAGAGTGAATAAGATCAAAGGGAGCATGAGAGACAGATTCACTAAGATCAAATGGTAAGGCATGATGTTTTCCTAATTGGCAATGCAATCAATCAAAATGTTTGTCATCAACAGAGCCTAATTGACCACTTGAAATCAAAGATTTTAATCTAGAATAAGAAGGGTGACCTAATCGAGAATGCCAAATTTTAGATGCCACTTGCCAGCACAACCAGCAAAAGAGTTAGGAATGTTTAAGGAAACGAGTTCAAAGAGACATCCCACTCTGCAGCCAGTCCAATGGTCTGTCCTGTCCATGGATCATGTACATGACAATCGAGAGAAGAGAAGTGAACATCAAAGCTAAGTTCACACAATTGTCCTACTGAAACCAAATTTAGAGAGAGTTTGTGAACCATAAAAGTGTTAGGTAAGGACAGGTGGATGTAGAAATGTTTCCTATATGACTGATTTGTATTAGAGCATTATCAGCTATGTGAATAATAGGTGCATGTGAAGGGGAGGATTTTGATTGAAACAGATTAAAATTAGATTTCATATGATTGTGGCAAGCTGAGTCAAAATACGATGAATCTAAAATACTTGAAGCGACAAACATAGCAGAAGGGATAAAGGAGCTAGAAGTAATAGATTAGCAAAGAATAGAATGAAGATCCTCTATTGAGAGAGCTACCGATAACCCATTGGAAGACGCGTCAATAGTAGCAGCATTGGCAGATAGATGTGCAGGTGAACCTCGGCTTCTGGATTGATTGTTTGGCCTGGTAGGTTGATTAGGTCGTAATCGATAGCAATGGGAAGCTATATGACCATGTCGGTGACAATGCTTACAAAATTTGTCCATTATGGGCACTTTACCTGGGGAAATGTGACGTCCCAGTCCATCAATTTAGGCTTACTAACCATGCTCTCTGTTTTAATCTTTTATTTATACGATGGCGCATGCAGAAGACGAAGTAAAAAAATCAAGATGGCCATACAAAATAAGTGCATGACAAAATCAACACCAATGGTAGGCACACTTAAATAGGGGTATGGCCTTTATGGGTCATACTACCCGGAAAACATGCATTAACAATGACATGAACAACGGTAAGATTCTAACCCATCATTTCATATTCATATCTCGTACAAACTATATACATTACTACTTGATTAAATCATTATTCTGGGAGGATTTACGAAAGACAGTGATCTACTCCTGATTATCAAAATCATCCACCAGTTCCATTACCCGAGAAAACATCATCACCGTGTGTGTCCCGAACTCTGTATCATCAGTCATATTCTTAGTCCGTCCTTCCAAATCGAATTGATGAGGTGCCAGGGGACCTATCCACCCAGTCAGGCCACGACGGTACACAACCTTGAATTTGAATGTGACCAATCCAACTAGCGGTCCTTCTTCCACATAGACTCTAGAACGGATAACCTTATAACGAATTCTTAACGGACTGTTGGGTCGGGTTTCGGTGAATTCTTCTATAGAACGAAAGATCCACAGTGGTTCACCATAGAAGCGCTCCTGCACAGGCGTTGGTCGTTCCGTCATTCTAATATACTGAAAAATGTTTCAATCAACAGAGTGAGTATAAACCCAACAAGGAGATCACTAGGCTGAACGACTAACCAGCTATAGAATCGCAGGATTGCAATCAAAGTCATCACGATAAAATCCAAGGTATACAAGGATAGAATCTCGGATTCAAACTAGAATCCAAGGTATACAAAGGATAGAATCTCAGAATAAAACCAGAATCCAAGGTATATAAGGATGGAATCTCAGAATAAAACCATAATCCAAGGTATACAAGGGATAGAATTTCAGAATCAAACCTAATTATAGTCATCACAAATCAAGATCGATCGATGATCAATATTCGCAATGGCGAACCATAGACAATATAGTAGTAAGGACTAGAGATCTACTTGCCTCGATTGATATTCGAGAAAATGACGTAGAAACGACGCACGAACAATCTTGGATTTGCTTCAATTCCTTGTACAAACACTGCTACGGATCGACATCGAACCAGTGGAGCTCGTCCGGGGCGTTGGCCATGGGAGAAGCATGTGGTGAGAGGCACGGCTCGGGCGGCGTGGCAAGGGAGGTTTTAGAGAGAAAGAGAGAGTAGTTTTGACGAACGAATGACGAAACAAACTAACGTCAAAGGAGTATTTATAGGGAAGAGCGCGCATGACGAGTCAGCACCCCGGCTGTCACATGGTGACACGTGTCTGCTACGTGTCACGCCACAGTGACACGTGGCATCGCTACTGCCACGTCTTGACACGTGGTGCCACGTGTCCTTCTTCCTCTACGTCTCACCACCATGGTGACACGTGTCCCTCTAGCCGGTCACGTGATGCCACCACGTGTCCACGTGTCCCACCACGTGCCTACGTATGGTCGTATTTCTTGTCCGGTCGCAATTTTTCATGTACTTGCCTTGATCTGGGCCCAATTTAAACACATAGTGTCCCAAAAAATATTATCAAGTTCGGATAATAATCCCTCAAAACCTATCCAATAATCCGAACTTGTTAAATACTAATCCACTCTTAAGCAAGTGAAGGTTTGGGTCATTATAAGAAACACAGTAGGTTTGACAATAAATATGAAGAAACCAATACATGGAGAGAACAAGGCCAAAAATGGACTCAGCGGGCCAAAATACCTTAGGAACCGGTCAAAAATCACCCAAAATCGGTTTGAAAATAATCAAACTAGAAGGAAACGCAATGGAACCGGTCTGGCTTGTCTGAAATGAACCTGTCAACGGTCGGTCAATGGCGAGTCAATACTAGTCAACGATCGGTCGATGGTCAACGATTAGAGATGACGTGTCGTTGACGTGGCATATGACGTTAGCAAGCATTAAGGACAGCTGACGGGTGTCGCTAGGGGAGGTGAGTGGATCTCACACGCAAAGGTTTCTGGCGACGCGTGGGAGCACGTGCGGAGGCTTTTGGCGATGAAACTTCACGGGATGCGTAGGCAAATGGCGGTGAGGCTTGGGTTGTCTTTTGTTTTTCAAAATATGTGACAGAAGATGTCCAAATCACCACTAAACAATGGCGGGCTCCCCGGGTCAGTGGTGGCCATGGTTCGGAACCGGTCGGTTTCGGTTCGTGGCCACTGATGAACAGGAAACGGAACCTTAAGGGCTGGTTTCGGTTTCGATTTTGAACCAGCGGTTTCGGGCCGGTTCAAGGCTTGGTTCCAATTCAAAATCGAAATGGAACCGGCCAATTCAGGTTTCGATTCTGATTTTCAAATTTAATTTTAAATAATGAATTATGAAATAAAAAAAATATGAAATTATGAAATAATAAATTATCAAATACAAATTGTAATCAAATTTGGGGGGAAAAAAGGGAAGAGGAAGGGGCTTGAACTTAATGAATTATCATTAAGCGCCTACATATCTTCTTGGGATCGAAGAATCAAAATCCATGTAGTTCTTTTACCTTTGATAACCCCATACTTACCTCATCGTCAATCATCACTACCCGTTTCGCCGGTTCCGGTACCGGTACCCGTGGTGGTGGTATTTCCATCATTGAAGAATTCGGCTTCATTGCTGTGATCCATCTCTTGTTGTCGATGTTGAGCCTTTGTCCAATCATCCACACAAGCTTGAGCCTCCACCGATTTCGGAGCTAATCTTGAACGTCGATCGTTCAAAATGTTGCCTCCAGCGCTAAATGCTTATTCAACCGCAACTGTTGAACAAGGAGTTGCTAAAACCTGTCTTGCGATGAAAGCGAGAATTGAGAATTGGGTTGAATGCCTCTTCCACCATTCTAGAATTTTGAAATCTGTGCCGCCTTCGGATTCACTAAACTCAAAAAAGTGGTTAAATAGGTCTCTACTTTGAAAATATTTCTTGTTGCTCCCTTTTGTCTTTTTTACCTATTCATCAGCATTTTGTAGCCTCTACCAATTCTACCTAGGTCCACGTTTTGTACGTCACTAGGTTGGGAAGATCCACTATCACCTACATTATATCTATTAGAAAATTCATTATACATTTCTACTATTGCGTTTTTAACTACTGTTTGTATAGTTCTAATATCTATAATTTCAATCAAATGTAAACAGTCATAATACGTATTCAAATCATTACCTAAACTATCTAATTTGGTACGTGAATCGAAAACACAAGCAACCACATAAATAAGAGGAATTTTGCTATAATAATGCAGCCATTTCGTTCGCATTGCCATAATAGTCGGACCTAATTGATCATCTTTTTCATTTTCTTCAAAAATACCAGCAATATTAACACATTCTATTAAAAATAAATGTGTACTAGGATAATAAACACCGAGTAAAGTATAAGTTGCATCATTAAAAACTTTTAAAAGATCTAATTTTTTTTTTTGCAAATATCCCACTCTTGTGAGAATAAATTAATTTGAGAAATATTATTCGAAATAAACGTACATAATAAATATTTATATACAAAATATTGATTAAGCAACTCGTACGTAGAATTTCAACGAGTTGGAACATCTCTTGAAAATCTTTTTGGTCTTCTTCTATTTGCTTTACAAAATTTGGCCCATTCTTTCATAATTTGAGGATGTCTCCATAAAAATTGAATTGCTGTCTTTATTGGGTTGAGAAAAACATCAAGAGTTTGTAAACCATCTTGTACACATAAATTTAAAACAATGCAAGCACATCTAACGTGAAAAAATTATCCACTAAAAGCGGGTTTGCAAATCTTTTCTAACTAGGGAATGGAAGCAGTATTTGCCGCGGCATTATCAAAATCAACTGAAAAATTTTTATCAACCAAAAATTATTCTCCTAAAACTTGCTTAATTATTCTATAAATATTAATTACCGTATGCCTATCATAAAAAACTCGAAATGCAATAACTCTTTTTTGAATGTTCTAATCATCGCCTATCCAATGACATGTAATACCTATATAAGAATGAGTTTGCCAAGGATCACTCCAAATGTCGCTACCTATATGCACATGTCCATTGAAATTCATAAAAAAGTTTTTCAAATCCTCCTTTTCTCTTTTATAAATATCAAAAAGTTGACGTTTAAGCATATTTCTCGAAACAGGTTTGCTTGTGGAGTACATGCAGTTTGTATAAAATGATTAAAACCAACTTTTTCACCAAAATTAAACGATAAACTTTCAACAGTAGCAAATCTAGCTAATTCTTCGTTATAAACTTTTTCATTGTAACGAAATAAAGGAGAAGCGTTAGAATTGGCGTACCTGGAAATTTGTTGTTGGCTGGTGTCGATCCCTGCTTGCGTTGGATGTTTCGACCTTAGATGCTGTTTAAATGTTCCATAGCCGCCTCCACCTGTAAATTTGTATGTTGCTTCACAATATTTACATTTTACCTCATACTTGTTTCCGCCTAAATGTTCCTTCGTGAAGTGTTCTCATATGTCGGATGTACCTCTCATTCCAGTTCCTTTGTTGTTGACATTTCTTCGACACTGGTAGGAGGAGGATTCAGACTTTCTTGTGTTGGGACGTTCTCGACGTTGGGAATAATATTGATATCATTAACATCATCTCCTCAATATGCAAAATCACGAGGATCATGAGGGTGATCGGATTCCCCCATCGGGCCCATCAGGCTTTTTCCTCTACCACTACCTCTGCTTCCACTTGCTATTGTTTGAGAGAATTGAACGGAAAGCGAATTTAGAAAATTGACAGAGTCATAGATTTGAGAGAATTTGTGAGAAAAAATGAAAGATGAAAAGGGATATTTATAGAATTTAGGATAGATTTATTTAATAAAAAAAAGATTAAATGGGCCAAATGGCCATTGCAAGGCAACGGCTATAAGCCGGTTTCGAACCGGGGGTTCCGGGCCGATTCACAAAAACTGTAACCCGGAACCGGAGGGCCCAGTCAACGGGCCGGCTTCGAGTTTGACCCGGGCCGGTTCCTGGCCTAAATCGGCCCATGGCCACCACTACCCCGGGTCCAAGATGCGGTGTCGCGTGGCGGCATGTGTGGAGGATTCCGGCATTCGTTGGCTATGAATCATAGGGTTTGGTTCGTATGAGGGTGACGAGTTTGATGGTGGTGTTAGTGGTTTGAAATGAGCAGCGACAGTGCGCTGAACAATAACCAGAGGCTTCGATTAATCGGAGTACGCAGCTGATGCGGTTGGCGTAATGGCCACCACTGTGAGAAAAGAAAAAATGCAACTGATGCTGCTGGAGTTACCGGGGTGTTCTTTCTTGCTCAAAAAAATGATGCATTCTCACATTTTGAAAGTTTTACAAAGACAGCTCAAAATGAAAAATGTTATTCTATTTCGTGTATCAAAACGGATCATGGGGAAGAATTTGAAAATCAAATCTTTGCAGATTTTTGTGATCAAAATGATTTTCAACATAATTTTTCTTCTCCTTACACTTCTCAACAAAATAGGGTAGTTGAAAGGAAAAACTGTTCTTTACAAGAAATGGCTCGAACTCTTCTTATTGAAAGCAAAGCCCCTTCTCATTTTTGGGCAAAAGCCGTTTCAACTACATGTTATATCATAAATCATGTTTTCTTGAGACCGTTGCTTGAGAAAACCCCATATGAGCTTTACAAAGGCAGAAAACCAAATATTTCATACTTTCATGTATTTTGCTGTAAATGCTTTATTCTCAAAAATTTAAATGATCGTCCAAGTAAGTTTGATGAGAGATCAGATGAAGGAATATTTTTTGGATGTTCCACTTCAAGAAAAGCATATAGAGCATTCAACAAGAATTCAGAAACAGTTGAAGAATCGATGAATGTGAGAATTGAAGATGGAAATGATACTCAGAAGTTAGGCGCTGAAATCACCATATCATCTGAGCAGACTCCAACATCTAAGGACAAAACATCTTCTGAGGATACTCAAAACGATGATGATACCAAAAAAAAATTGAATCTTCTGAGGATGTAAACCAAGATGGTTCTCCAGAAGATATTCAAGATGACAAACTCAACAAAAACTAGAAGCTAAAAGTCCAGTCATCCAATAGATCTTGTCATTGGAAATATAGAAGACGGAGTCAAGACCAGTTCAACATTCAAGAATGCCATAAATGTTATTGCACTTGTATCTGAGATTAAACCAAAAGGAATTGAAGATGCTCTTGCAGACGAAAGCTGGATAGAAGCAATGCAACAAGAGCTACATCAATTCAAACTTAGTGAATTTTGGGAATTAGTATCCAGACCTAAAGATCATCCAATCATTGGAACCAAATGGGTGTTTAGAAACAAGTTGGATGACAAGGGCAAGGCAACAAGAAAAGAGGCAAAACTCATAGCAAAGGGATACTCTCAAGAAGAGGGGATCGACACGATGAAACATATGCTCCCGTAGCAAGGCTGGAATCAATAAGACTACTCCTAGCCTATGCGTGCTACAACGACTTCAAGCTATATCAGATGGATGTCAAAAGTGCATTCCTGAATGGCTACATCAAAGAAGAAGTATACATGGAACAACCCTCGGGATTTGAAAATCCAAAGAGCTCAAAACATGTTTACAAACTCAAGAAAGCTCTATATGGACTTAAGCAAGCTCCACAAGCCTAGTATGAAAGGTTAAGTAATTTCCTTGTCAAAAAAGGTTTTGAAAAAGGTAAGGTAGACACAACCCTATTTATCAAAAGGGAAGGTAAAGATATCCTACTCATTCAGATATATGTTGATGTATCATATTTGGTTCTTCTAATGAAAAACTCTGCAAGAATTTTTCTCAGATTATGCAGAGTGAATTCGAAATGAGTATGATGGGAGAACTCACCTTCTTCCTTAGACTTCAAGTGAATCAAACCCAACAAGGAATCTTCATACATCAAGAGAAATATCCGAAGGAAATTGTGAAGAAATTTGGTCAGGAAAACTATAAGAAAACTATATCACCAATGTCTTCTTCATCCAAGCTAGACAAGGATGAATATGGCAAACAGGTTGATCAGAAGCTATATATAGAAGCATGATTGGTTCATTATTATATCTCACTGCTTCTAGACTTGATATTATTTTTAGTGTATGTATGTGTGCAAGATTCCAATCAAATCCTAAGGAATCACACCTCTCAATAGTAAAGAGGATTATTAAATATGTTGGAACCAATCCTAATCTAGGCTTATGGTATCCAAAGACCTCAGACTTTACTTTATGTGGCTACTCAGATGCTAATCTTGCAGGATGTAAGTTAGACAAAAAAAGTACCTTGGGAACATGTCAACTTCTGGGATCCATGCTAGTGTCTTGGCACTCAAAGAAACAAAACACTGTGGCACTATCAACCGTAGAAGCTGAATATGTAGCCTTGGAAAGTTGCTGTGCTCAGATGTTGTAGATGAAGCAACAACTGAGGGACTTTGGTGTTGAAGATTCAAACGTGGAAATCAAGTGTGACAACACCAGTGCAATCAACCTCACAAAGAATCCAATTCTGCACTCTCGAGTGAGTCTGTCTACATTCCCCAAGAGCAGCTGCTCGAACTGATGACTTCCACCACGTCAAGAAGCATATTGAAATTAAGCATCATTTCATTCGTGATCATGTGCATAATAGTGATGTTAATATTCAATTTGTTGACTCAAAGCATCAATTAGCTGATATATTCTCGAAGCCATTAGAAAAGAATTCTTTTGAATGTATTAGACAAGAATTGGGTATTACTATTATGCCTTTTTGAGTTGTCTTCAAGATAAGTTAAATCTGCTTCTGAGCAAAATGCAACATTTGACAAAGTTCGAAGCAAAGTATCAGAACTTACACAATATCTGAAGATGATATTTGCTTCAAAGAGCAAAAACATCATCTGAGGGGATACAAATGCTTAAATGAAACCTCTAAACTAGAGGATCATCTGAGGAGGTTTTCATCATCTGAAAGATATCTACAATAGGTTTGATCGTTCAAACTTTTGGCGTGTAAGTAGTTATTTTTAGCAAGAAATAAGGTACGCACAATCTTAGTCTTCTTAAATATTCCCTGAAATATTGTGATTGTCGTGATTGCTTTGATTAAACTGATTGAATATTTATTTTCCAAAAAAAATTTATCATATCTTTTCAAAATATTTTATTTTTGGAAATCAAATCTCAAATCTGTTAACTGTCAATAGCAGTTTCCAATTTTGGTTAAAACAAAAGGCACACACTGAACCGTCGCACCTTTATAAATTCCTTTCACGAAGCAAGAAACTTTTTGCGCTTCAAAAATTCATTCAATCTCTCTCAAACACTCGTTTGCAATTTATTCTCGAATCCCTCTTTCTTGAGAAATCTCTCAATCTCTACTCTAAATCCTTCGATGGCACCCAAGAATCCTTCAACCACGAAGAAATCAGCGACTGGTGCTCGTCACTCGGGCAGATTGGAACTTCAAGGTCCTAGGGCTCCAATTGACGCTCCTACTCAGTTCAATCTATCAAGTTCCTCAGAAGAAGGAGGCGAGGAACAGAGGACTGAGGAAACGAGCAGCGTACCTCAATCCAACCCTGCTGATGAAACCCCTGCCATGGCTAAGGCAAGGAAGATGAAGGAATTGAAGGATCGCCTATCGAAAAGAGCAGTAAGAACTGTTGCTCAAAATGCTGCACTCCCTATAGATTCTAGAATCAGCTTAGCAAGAGATATTACAAATCTGGTTAAGGGACTGAGAATGCATGGTAGAAATGAAAAGTATATTAGAGATTTAGTGATTGAGAAAGGATTCTTCAATGAAGGAGAAATGCAAGGATTTAGTTCGATGTTAACTCAGAAAGAAATTAGGCAAGCTAGAGAATTGGCTGATCAAGTTGAGATGGGAAGATCATCTGAGCCCTTTAGAAAATGAAAAGAGAAGGTTGGTGAACCTTTTGGGAACGAGAAAAATGTCGAGACAGAGACCAGATCTGAGGGTGAGAAAATTGAACATCTGAGAGAAGATGATGATGAGGCGTTATACTCTCACTTTAGGAGTATGGAGATGAGGTTTGTGGCAAAGGTAGGACAGCAGGATGATTTGTTCAGATCAGATGATCATTTGGAACACTTCAAAATGTTGCTTGGCAGAACTTCGATGAACAGTAGACCTGTTGATTTTGAGTATTTTGAAAAGGTAGATATGCAAATTCTATCCTTGCTGTCTAATCTGCACTTGCAAAGTCTCTGTTCCTTGAATACCCCTTGCTATCCTGAGCTTACTGCCTATTTTTACTCTAACTTCTCCATGCCTTCACTAGACATGATTCAATTTTCCTTGTATGATCAAAACATTCTCCTGAGTGCCTCAGAACTTGTAGAAATTCTAAGTTCTGAACTTTATGCTTTCACTCCTATCCCCATTACAGACAATGATGTATACAAGGTTCTTTCTGGCAATCCAACCCTCTCCAGAACAAATAAACCTCACATCAAACACAATCATTTCCCTCTAAAATGTATTGTTCTTCATAAGGTAGTCATAAATTGCCTTAGACCCAAAGCTTCATCCAAAATAGACGTATCCAGATATGAAGCCAAGATCATCTAGGCCATTCTCAATGGCAAGCCTTTCTGTCTTCCTCATATCATTTTTTTTTTTGCATATGCTTAGAACAGTAAGGAAGATCAAAGGACAACTACCATATGGGTCACTGATCACCAGGATCTTTGAGTATCTGAAGCTGGACATACCAGAGACACTCAGATCCCTGCAACTACCGGAGGGTGTAATTGGTGAATACATGATGGTCAAGATGGGTTATAGGTTTGCGGATGGGCAATGGAGAGACACGAAGAGAAATGTGGTATTGGTAGATCTTCCTATGACATAAACAACAATGGCAACACAGTTTGAACCTTCACTTGCAGAACGCTCAACAGCAGAAGAATTGCCAGCTCAACCTTCTGAGTCCACAAGGAAAAGGAGGATGAAGATGCCTGCTCACAAGTCTACAAAACCTGGACAGAAAAAGAGGAAACTCGCTCAAAAGTTACTTGACAGGATCCTAAAGGAACAAGAAATAGAAACATCTAAGAGTTCCCTAGCAAGTGACAATGAGATAGAAGAAGTCATCCAAACTATTGTGAGGACTGCTGTAGAGGATGAAATTGCAGCTCATATGGAGCAGCAAGAGAAGGAGACTAAAGAGAAAGAAGGAGTGGAGCATGAGAAGGAAGAAGAAGAAAGTCCATTGGGTGTGGAAATTAGAAATATGGAAATTCAAACTGTCCCAGTTGAGGACACAGAAGTTGGTGAACAATCTGAGCTCCCAGAGCATACTCAAATGATGGATCGGGTGGAGACTGAGATAGGTGCTGGAATGGAAACACAGGTTGAGGAGGAGCATATTGAACAAGTCAGTATTCCAGAGGTTGATCTGCAGGACAAAGCTAAAGAAGATATTCAGAAGGAAGCACAATCTGAGGGGGAGCATACTGAAAATGAAAGTCCATAGAAAATGGACATTGATGCTGCTGGCACAGCAGATGTAACTCCAAGCAAGAGTGCCTCAGATTTTCCACTGCAGGACACTTCGATTTCATCGATTGAAAGACACACTAAAACTCCAAGGGAGCCATCCAGTGTTGGTGTCCAGATGAAACATGAAATGGGTGAAGAATCAAACTCTGAGCTGCTCCGAAACATTCAATACAAACAAGGGGAACTAACCAACCTGATCAAGGACATGTGGACATTAGTCCATGTGGAGGTGGATGAAATGAAGGATCAAATGACCTTTGAACTTCAGAAGCTGAGGAGAGACATGTCCTCTAACAACAACCTGGCCTTCATTGAAACGGAAAACATGGGAAGGAAGATGGACAATATGAGAGCCTCTATCGATATGAAGCTGGAATAGTTATCCAAATTCACTCTAGTTCAACTCCCTTCAGACCTTGTTCCACCCACATCCACAGCCACTCAAGCCCCTTCAACATCAACTCTCGCCCCCAATCCTCCCAATTAAAACTCTTTTTCATTCGTTTAAATTTATCATTTTTTGGTCTATTTTCAATGTTGAATGATTTTGAGTTTGGATTTGGATATTTTTTTTGTTATGCTTAAATTTTCCTTGATTGAACCAACTTGGATCTTTTATTGAATATATCATTACCAGTTCGATCTATCTTTTTGTGCTAATGACAAAAAGGGGGAGAAATTATCCCTTGACTTTTTGCAAGAGAAGAAATGATGATTTGCAGAAACAGGTATCAAAGTTATATTCTAAAGCAAACAAGTTCTCAAAAGAACAAGTTCTGAGAATGACGCAGGAACAAGTCATTCTGTATACAGGTTTTTATAGGAATGGGTTTTGAGGATGACACAGAAACAAGTCGTTCTGTGTACACATGTTCTGAAAACAACACACTTATAGTCTTTGCTTTGAACCTATACATTGTCATGCTCTGAATATACATTGATGATCTGAGGCTATGCATATTTATGCCCTGAATATTTATAATGCCTTAACTGCTTCGATACAAGCTAAACATTGCTCTGATATAGATCATTAAGCTTCTCAGATCAAAATAGAATCAAATGTTCTGAATCTAAATGTTCAAGCGCTGAGAAACGAGTTAGACTCCATAAACTCTGATACAGGTTTTAGAAGTTCTGAAGGCAAAACCAAGCTATGTTTTGAGAATGAATTCAATCGTTGAATTCATCTTTTCCAGAACTCAATTGTTTGCTAAAGCTTTATATGATATATCATTGAATAGAAAAATCTCACCGAGTAGCAAACCATCATGTTACTCAAACCTTTTATACAACAATTGGTGTATTTTTGTGGATAGTTTTGTCATCATCAAAAAGGGGACATTATTGAAAAAAACCCCTAATTGATTTTGAAGTTGACAAAACAATCCATGATCTCTTATATCTGAGTTAATGCAATGAAATACTTGTTTTATAGATTATCCAAAGGTGTGGGTTACACAGGATTTAATCTGGCAGAAACAGCTCAGATGGAGTTCTAAGGGACTTAGACGCTGTATGGAGCTCAGAAGTTGAGCAGGGAGCTTAGACGTTGGAATGAAGCTCAAGCTCTGAGAGAATACTTCATGTGCAACGACTAGAATATCGAGAGATATCTTAAAGATGATTTAATTGATATAATACATCACAACGGCTAGAAAATTGAGCTGGATCGTTCTTGAAGATTCTCAATCTTGAAGGTCAATGAAGGACGCAAATTAAGGGAGGCAAGCACAACTTACCAAATGAAGAATTCAATCTATGGAAACCCAGAATCATGATTGTATGGGCAATTTGATCCATCGGGGGATTCTTTTCTTTGTCGACCTCAACGGCTACGAGATTCTTCTTTGTGATACAATCTTGTTCAAACGAGGAGTTTGAAGAGTGATCCTTGGGTGCCTTGTAATGGATAGTTGGAGGTGGAGGAGTATAAAAAGGAGCGGTCTCAAAGTTGAAGAGAGAGCGCAAGAGAGCAGAATTCTAAATTCCAAGATCAAGAGAGCTTTCTATTCTTTATACACCTTGATCCATACAGTGTATTACTTAGAGGTGTGCATTCTAGTGTGAGTGTTAGGCGTGAAGTTTTTCAACTCAAGAGTTATCACTAAGTTGTAACCTCTGAGCTATTTACTTGTGGAATCTAGCCGATTGGCTGTCAGCGTGAAGAAATGGACATAGGCTTAAACCAAAGCCGAACCACTATAAATCCTTGTGCAGTTTCTCCATCCCTTGATCTCTCTATTTAAATCTGTGATAGTAGAACTGTGCTCACTATTGATTTTGAGAATATCTCATATCTTACTTGTATTGATCATCTGAGAGATAAGCTCTGAGCTTATTCGTTTATATTTCCGCATTGATTTTTAAAATCCTTTGAAATCACCTATTCATCCCCCTCTAGCTGATACCGCTAGCCACAATACGATTTTGTGCAAGGACTCCCAAGGACGGTAAAGGGTCATGATTCTATTTGGGTGATAGTGGATCGATTGACCAAATCAGCCCATTTTCTGGTAGTACGAAAGGATTATAAGTTGGATCATTATGCAGATTTGTACGTGAGAGAGATAGTTTGACTACATGGAGTGCCAGTTACTATAACGTTAGATCGAGATTCAAGGTTCACGGTGAAATTTTGGCAAAGTCTCCAAACTGCCCTAGGAACAAAGCTGCAATATAGCACAATTTTTCACCCGCAGACGGATGGATAATCTGAAAGAGTGATTTAGATATTGGAAGACATGTTCCGGGCATGTATCATTGATTTTAAAGGCAGTTGGGATGGAAATCTACATTTGGGAATTCACCTATAATAATAGTTTCCAATAGAGTATTGGCATGGCACCATATGAAGCATTGTACGGTAGATCTTGTAGAACTCCTATCTATTGGAATAAAGTTGGAGGAAAGAAGTTTAACATGACAGAATTGGTACAAATCACCACAGAGATGGTAAAAGTAATACGGGACAGACTAAAAACTGCTCAAAGTCGACAAAAAAGTTATGCCAATAAACGTCGAAAACCTTTAGAGTTTGAAGTAGGCGATCAAGTATTCTTAAAGGTATCGCCAGAGAAAGGAGTCTCGAGATTTGGAATGAAAGGGAAACTAAGCCCGAGATTCATCGGACCCTTTGAGATACTGGAAAGGAAAGGCGATTTAGCATATTGACTGGCATTACCGCCAAAACTGTCTCAGATACATGATGTGTTCCATGTATCGATGTTAAGAAAATATCAACCTGACCCTAGTCATGTACTAGACTTCGAGACTATTGGTATGGACGAGGAGGTTAAATACATTGAGGAACCAGTGGAGATAATGGATCGAAGCGAACAAGTCTTATCCCTCTTGTCAAAGTACTATGGAAGTATCATGACGTAGAAGAGGCAACATGGGAAAGCGAGGAAGTCATGAAACGTAAGTATCCTTAATTATTCGTAGGAGGGTGCACGAGCTGAAATTTCGGGGATGAAATTTCCTAAGATGGGGAGAATTGTAACGACCTGAAATTTTGCCAACATGATTAACCGAACGAAATGAAATTTTCGGTGATGAATATTGTGGCTTGAAAATTTGTGTGTGCTAGCTAATGACACTGAGGGTTAGTGTTGGGAAATCAAGGACACCTTGTAGTCGAAATTTAAGTCCAATAAAGCTAAAAATATGTGAAATCAGGACACGGTTGGCATAATAGAGGTGACACATGGTGCCGGGGACAAGTGGCGCCACCACTTGTCCACATGTGGTACCCCTTCCCTCCTTGCACGACACCTCACCACCGCCCCACCGATTGCTCCCCTCCCTCTATAACTTCCTTCTCTCTTCTTCTTTCTTCATTTCTGGTGAACGACACCACCGAGGAAGCTCCATCTGTCTCTCTCATCCTTTGTTCCATCTTCTTCTTCGACCGAAGCTTGGTGGATCTCATCTTGTTGATCGTTGCCTCGCCGTCAAGTCCACGAGCTCTCGCCTTCTTCGGCTTGTTCGAACGCCGTCGATCAAGCTCTCAGATCCCATCTCGTCAGCGCCTCACTTGTTCGTGGTCGAGGTTGAGGTCGAGCGAAGAACAAGCTCGGGCGGTGCAATGATCCATGGTGGTCTTTGTTCGTGTGAGCACTAAGGCGAGTAAATTTCTAACTCGCATAGCTTCTAGAGGTTAATTTTGAGTACGTACGTTGTCGGATCGTTTTATAGGTATTCTGTATTGATTGATCTTCATCTGAGTGAGTTGAGTTAGCCCTAACGATTACGAACGGTGGATTCGAGTTGTGAGACGAGACTAATGGTCTTAATCGATTTCGATTTAGACGAGGGGTAAAGTTCGGTCCTAAAGTCGTACGTAATGAGATTACATTATTCTGGTTGTGTAGGTCTTGAACTATATGCTTGATTGTGTTTTGTGGAAATGAAAGACCTAGATACTTGTGATTATGGCGGTGCTTGTTTTTATAAATTGAATCCACTTTGTGCCGTCGATAAGAATGCCGACAATGAATTGAATTACACTACATAAGCATATTATTTCTATGCATTGAGAGTCAGGTAATCGATGCCGTCGATGTTTGATGTCGATGAAGCCTAGTGGGAGCCGGTATGGAATTTGGGAAGCCTCTGCTGTGAGATCAGAGATGCCCCTGCTATTGTGATCAGGGAAACCCTGGCATAGGGAACGCCGCATTGAGTATTCTGTGGAGGTTTGCACTGTGTATGCCGAAAGTGAAAAGGACGAGTGGAATCTCATGCATTCGTGAGATCCATAGTGCCTATTGTTCGTCAGATTCTTGAAGTTTAACTCTGTATTACCTTTTATGAATTGTCCCATGATATCTGATGTGTGTGCTCTAAGATTAACATTTAGTAATTATCGTGTTAGACTTTTATTTGCTGAGCCCTAGCTCACTGACGATAATCTGTGGTTTTCAGACAAGTAATATGTCGTTAATAGCACCCGCATCCCCCATGGTTCGTTATAGGGCGCCTGTGGATTTTACTACTGAGTGGGAAGATCACGTAGACCCGGAGTTCCCAGTGGTTCAGTTTAAGAAGTTGGTGTTTGCCCTGATGGTCAACGTAGGGTTGGTTACTGGTCCAATACCATACAGTTTCGTAGCTATATACATAAGGAGCTTTGAGGGTTGTTTAGTGGGACCTATCCCGCTAGCTCTGAATAGTGGTAATGGAGGTGCCGGCAATGACCAGGAGTAGTGGGTTTTAGTGAAGTTGGCGACGGGGATGTGTACGTTGTGGGATTTTAGTAATGGTGGGACGGTCAGTATCTTTTGGGAGACCATGGTAATAGCTATGTCTTGTTTTTGTTGTAGTTAAGCGGCTTAGTAAAGCCAATGTGTTTGATCCCCGATCCCCCCAGAAGTCAGTCTGTAATATGTAAAGAAAACACATATCTTAGCTATATATGTGTATGAAAACTAGGTCTTATGTGCATAATTTTGTGCTATTCATGTGTGAATGTTAAATGTATTGTGACGGGTATAGAATAAAGGTAACCCAAGCAGGCCATACCCTCATTTTTACGCGCGTGTGGTTGATAGGTGGTTGCAACTGTCATGGCCTGATTGTTTTAAGTCTTCCGCATGCGTCTCTTTTTATATATAATATCGGATTAAAACAGAAGCGCGTAGTTTGTAAGCAGGTGACGAGCCTGGATTGTCACACAGTTACCTAAACAAACAAGGAAACAAAGGCAAGAAAGTAATACACATAGTCATGCGTTCATGATGTAGCAATAACTAAATGACACAAGCAAGATATCTAAATTCAATAGGAAGAAAGAAAAGAGAAACGTAGGGCATACCTTTTTAACAGTGATTATATGACCTTCAAGCACAGATCGATCTAAATACTTGATGCAACGCTCAGCCTCCTCAATGGTTGACATAGTTACAAACCCAAAACCACATGATTCCCTTGTCCATGGGTCAACCACAAGATGCACATCCACCACCCACATCAATAAACAAACAGTAAAAGAGTTTTACATAACACAGATTAAGATTCAACTTGGGTACACCTTTCCCTCGCTCGCTTAATGCTTTTTCAATTCCCTCCTTGTGATCCGGGGGACAGTCCAGTTACATTCAAATTATTGCCAGGGTTCTGAACATCACTAGAAACACTGCTGTTATCCAATATCAGAGGCTTCCATCAGTATCCAACCTCGAATAGTCTGCAAAACCTAATATGCACATCATCTATCAGATTCCAATAGTCCAAAATAAGTAGCATGTTCATCAATCCCAAATTGTCGACCTCGAGTATCCACATCTCGAGCACAATTCCAATCAACCTCCAGGATCCCACCGAGAGAGAGAGACCAAGTAATTTTGAAACTCGGGGTGTCAGGGATTGTGCTCCACTAATAGAGGATTTTGTTCTCCAACCTTGTAGAAATAGAGAATGGGTGCTCCAAGCGAGAGGGGAGAAGAACCTAGAAGAAGAAGAAAAACGTGAAGAAGTTGGGGTTTTTTCTGTTTTAGGGCTCGTTAGTTTTTACCCATATTTTTTTGGGGACAAAATTGCCCATATACCAGCCACCAGAAATGTGAATATTTGGCTGGCCGGCGAGCTCAGATCCTTATTTGAGATACATTTAGCCATTTCGGGCCCTTATTTAAGACAATGTCACTTTGGGTCCTTATTTGAGGAAACAGCCCCACTTTGGGTTCTTATTTGGAATTTTCCCGAGTATCATTCAAGATTCATCTAATGGAAACATATTGTTTAGACTTTGAACTAAATTAAATCGAATCGTAGCGTTATCTACGAATCGAGAGCCGTTCCATAATTATACTACTATCTCAAAGGAATACACTAAACTTTCATTTTACACTTTCAATTCAGAGATCTCTATCCATAGATGAATAATGTCTTCTTCTTTTTTTTCTATAAATAACATGTACACCAGGTCCTTTTTTCTGTATATAACATGGCACTTTCGTGTAACTTTTTTTGTGGCAAGATTTTAGAGTGATGTCTTGACAAAATTAAAGTAGTAGTCTCACCACCACGAAGAGGAAAGAAGAATTACGCCAATAAATTAGGAATTGGTGACGAGCAAAATGATGCAAATTTAATAGAGCTGAGTGGGCCTAACGGACTGGACTGGAGCAAGGTGGTCGGACCGGGCTGGAGAGTGAAGAGGTCGAACTTAATGGATAGGCTGGAGCTTCATTTGTTATTATTGATTGCTTTTAGTATTTCTTTTGCAAAAATGCATGTTCGGCTTGCCGGCAAAAATTCAGGTGTTAACAGGAGAAAATTTTAATGTAATCCAAACAACTCAGACAATTCCGACTTTGAAAAAAACTTAAAAAGAAAAATATTGTATGTTTCATTTGAATTCACATAACACTCCCTGCAAAAGTTGACGTACAGCTTCGGAAAAAAAAAAATTCGAGCGAACAATATAAATTGGAAAATGCATCTTTAGCAGAAGTTCTCAATAATCGCAAGGTTTTACCATAATCGATAAATGCTTCTTTGCTTCCGTCCAAATGAGCAGCTTCGCCAAATCACGTGCCTCATGCAACCATCGCTTCTCTTCACGTCAAAAAACTCGCTATCCGTAGACTTTCCTTCCTATTTTGTTACTAGTTTATATATATATACACACGTACAATTATTTATTTTGCATGCACCATGCTGGGCACAAGGTATGAAGCGCAACGTATGTTGCCAAGACTTTCTTTCTTCTTTCTTCTTTCTTCTTTTTTCTTTTTCTTTTTTCTAAATAAGTTCCCACTTTCTTTAAATAACATAACATAGGCCAAAGCTCTAGAGAAGTTAAATTTCTTCGCGACCATATATCTGAGTATGACATGAGCATATGCTCATAAGATTATATTACATGTCAACATCCGTAATTTTCCATACTTTTGGATACGGACATCACATTCTTGTAATTAGCAATAGCACCTAGTAATATTTATAGTAATTTTTTTCGTTTCATTTTTAATAATATCTGCTTGCTTGCAATCTGTTGTCGCGGTTTGGCCAGAGCGTACCAAATGTCAGACTTGCAAAGAAGAAATTAACATGCATGACAAAACACAATAGGAAAACTAACAAAGCATTTGAAGTTAGATCAAGAGTCCACTTGTTTGAGGGAAAACTATTTTCGGAAAATTGTTTTTTAACTTGTCAGTAATTAGATGACAAAATATTAATCTATCTGTAAAAAGGATTTCTCATGGATTGAAAGCAACAAAATTAGATTGGGGGAAGACGACTTCCCCTTTTAATAAGAAGAAACTCACTTTCCTTAAATCACCAAACAATTAAAATCTAATTATTTTCCTTGAAAATGATTTTCATTAAAATATTTTTCTTTATCAAGAAGTCTTTATTGAAACAAATGCATCCAAAGCGAGCCGATAATTTCAGCAATTAGTCATAAGGTTCTTTTTATTGGTTTTTTATGGTCGAAAGGCGCGAACACCTATATGAGATCTATGAAACACCCTCCAAGCCTAACAAACTAATTAAGTCCGAACCTTTGACCTAAATAGGTGATGACAATCTAGATTTGCTAGCAGTCATTGAGATTGAATAGGTGACCTCCAATTTCTGAACTGAGAAATTCATCGGCCCCCCAATGGACCGTACAGGTGGTTCTAACCCTGAGTTCTCTTTCTTGTCACCTCACGCACATTGCGAAAGTAAAGGACAGAGCAAGAAAAAAGTGCCTCAGAAAAATATAAATGATTGAAGATTAGATATAATTATGAAAAAGAGCATTCGAATTGTTATAAGATCTTATAAGTGCTAGTGACTTGTTGCTTGTTATCATCTTGACTACTTTCAATAACACATAGTTATGTCCATGACAATATTATCTTAACTACTTCTAATGACAATTTTGTTCCTCGTTTAACGTTCCGTGACTGCGATTTATCCGAATAATATTATGAACTGGTTTTGTATGGAATTTATCGGTAACAATTAGAATTGAGATTTGTTTAATATTGTGCATATTTATTTTAGTACGGAAGAAAGTTACTTTCATCTAACTTTGACATCCTAAAATACTCCTTCTTTACAGATTAAAAATACAATAGATCTCACAGAACCACTTACTTTGTAAATAACCACTCATTTTCTTTTTATCCATAACCAAACAGTAATGCTCGCGTGCCTAGCGCCTGCCTCATCTTAGTTGGCTTTCTATGCCACACAATCAACATAACAACCATATGTAATGTGGTCGTGAGTTATTTTAGCCTATTTGTTAGGAAATTTTATTATATAGATTTCTTTCTAGTATAGAATCCTTCCTATTGTATATCCCCTAATTAGGGTTGTCATATGTCATATATATATATGATAGGATTAAGCATTGTAAATGTACAGAAAAAATATTCATTGAATACAAAAGGAGAGTCTCTTTCTACATGGTATCAGAGCCCTAGTCTCTTTTGGGCCCGCTTTCTTTCTCTATTGCGCCATCCGACGTGCATCTTACCCGATCTTCTTCATCACAATTCAGTTTGCGAACCTGATCTCATGGCCGACGAATAGCCGATTGTTGCAACTGACCAAGCGGATGCTAGTGCCTCTGCTACTGCCATTCTGGCAGACCTGACAGCTGCGATGAAGCAGCTCTTGACCTAGCAGGCCGCGCTGCCGCGCGTTGAACCTCCTGCTGCACCAATTGCTGTCAAGCTTGATGGCAAAAATTATGGCGTATGGTCCCAGGTTGTTGAGATGTATGTCTCAGGCAAAGACAAACTGGGCTATTTGAATGGTGGTTCTCCTGAGCCCCCTCCTACTGATCCGTTTTTTAGACAATGGAAGACCGATGATTCTACGGTGAAAGGTTGGCTTATCAATTCTATAGACCCAGCCTTGATACCAAACTTTATTCGGTTTCCTACTGCCAGAGCCGTATGGGATGCTGTGACAACGACCTTTTTTGATGGATCTGACACCTCCCAAATCTATGATCTTAAGAGGCAGGTTTCTCGATTGAAGCAAGGCGGTGGACCCATCGAGAAATATTACAATGATCTTCAAAGGCTCTGGCGTGAGATTGATTTCCAACGTCCTAATCCTATGCAATGTCCGGTCGATATTCTGAGGTACAATGCCATTGTCCATGAAGATCGAGTTTATACTTTTTTGGATGGTCTCGATGACCACCTGGATAATGTTCGTGCTGATGTTCTGAAGATGGATCCATTTTCCACTATTGAGCAATCTTATGCCCAAGTCAGGCGAGAGGATATGCGCCAATCTGTCATGCTCTCCACTCCCGTCGAGGTCACCTCTGGTTCCGCCATGGTGTCACAGCGGGGCAAGGGTGATCTGTACCTCCAGTTAGTGCTTTCTGCCCCGGGACCTCGCCGTAAACCCGGTATGCCAATTCAATCCGAGGGATGCTCACTGTGGGAATCCTAAACATACAGCAGCCTCTTGTTTTAAACTGCATGGTTATCCGAACTAGTGGGATGATTTTCAAACCAAGAAAAAGAAACCAGGCTCACAAAAGGGGCGGAATGGAGAACAAGCCTCCTTAGTGACTAGCGGCTTGTCATTAATTCCCATGGAGCTTGAATCTGCTAATGCTGAATCTCTTGAAGGTAATTGTGGGTTTGTCTTTGCTAATGGACATGGTGATGGTCATCATGGGTGGATAATTGATTCTGGCGCTACTGATCATATGACTCCGGAATCTGGTGACCTTCTTACATCTACTACACCACTTCGAGATCATATCTACAATGCCAATGGACATAGCTTTCCTGTGACGGCTACTGGGCGTGTGTCTGTCACGCCTTCTCTCTCTCTCTCTCTCTCTCTCTCTCTCTCTCTCTCTCTCTCTCTCTCTCTCTCTCTCTCTCTCATACCTTACTTGTTCCTACATTGTCTAATCGTCTGTTATTAGTTGGACAGCTTACTAGTAAGTTGAACTGTGTTGTGCTTATGTACCCTGATTTTTGCCTGTTTCAGGACATTCTCACCAAGGAGATTATTGGGCGTGGTACTAAGAGGGAGGGGCTGTATTTCGTGGATGAAATTACTTCCGGACGGACCTATCATTCTCGTGGACAGTTAGCTCAAGAGAAGGAACTTTGGTTATGGCACCATCGGTTAGGTCACCCATCCTTTGGGTATTTACGGCATTTGTTTCCCAAGTTATTTCATGGTCTATCGAACTCTAGTTTTCAGTGTGATACATGTATTTTGGCAAAGAGCCATCGCACTTATTTTCCTCCCAGTTTGAATATAAGTTCTACTCCTTTTTCCTTAATTCATTCTGATGTATGGGGTGCGTCTCCTATTACTACTGTATCTGGGTTTCGATGGTTTATCATCTTTGTTGACGATTGCACACGTATGACTTGGCTATATTTGATGAAACATAAGAATGAGGCTGAAGCTATCTTTCGGACTTTCCACCGTATGATTCAGACTCATTTTGGGGCCAAACTTCAGGTTCTCAAGTCTGATAATGGTGGCGAATACTTAAGTAAACCCCTTGCAGCTTATTTTCAAGAACATGGTTTGATACATGAAACTTCTTGCCCTCAGACTCCTCAGCAGAATGGTGTTGCTGAGCGCAAGAATCGCCATCTTCTTGAAACCACTCGAGCACTGTTGGAGGGTGGCCATGTTCCCCATCATTTTTGGGATTCTGCCATAGTCACAGCTGCTTATTTGTTGAATCGCATGCCTTCACACATTCTAAGCTATCGCATGCCAATGCAAGCACTTGCCGCCCATGTGTCTCTTCCTTCGGTTCTTACATTGCCTCCTAAAGGTGTTTGGGTGTGTCGCTTATGTCCATCTTCACAAAAATCAGTGGACCAAACTTGACCCTTTTGTAGTCAAATGTGTGTTTCTTGGTTATGGCCCTTCTCAGAAAGGGTATCAGTGTTATGATCTTGCCAGGAAGCGCACGTATGTCACCATGGATGTAACATTTACCTAGACGGAGTCCTATTTTCCTTCCCCTCAGTGTCCTGTTCAGGGGGAGACTAGTTGTAGAACCAGACATTGGTGGGAGGTTGAAATTGCAGGAGCGACGGATGGGTGCGTACAGCCACGTGATTCTGAGGCTGCTGAGGCTGAAGTTTTTGAGCTACTGCCGCATGATTCTGAGGCTGCACAACCAGACAACACTGAATTACTACATGGGTCCGAACATGTGTCAACAGATGCACAGCTGCAACAGCCCTCCTTGTCTTCACCCTCTTCGCCCTCTTCAGTACCACTCCTAACTCTTGAGAATGTACCTGAGGTAAGTACTTCTACTGTACTTGATTCTTTTGAAGATACTGATGTGCTTACTGGTTATAAGCTGTCCGACAGGCATAATAGGGGTAAACCACCGAATCGATATTCTCCAGTCGATACCCTATTGCAGACTATGTGTCTGCCAAGCGGCTGTCCACACCACTACAAGCCTTCGTGTTCACGATTTCCTCAGTTCAAGTTCCAAACAAGGTTGAAGAGCCATGAAGGATCCGAAATGGCTTCAAGCAATGGAGGCAGAGATGGAGGCGTTGGAGAAAAATTGAACCTGGAAACTTGTGGAACTACCAAAGGATAAAAAGCCGGTTGGATGTAGGTGGGTGTTCACAGTCAAACATAAGGCAGACGGCACTATTGAGAGGTATAAGGAGTGACTGGTAGCTAAAGGGTATACACAGACTTATGGGGTGGATTATCAGGAAACATTCTCTCCAGTTGCGAAGTTAGACACTATAAAAGTGTTGTTATCTCTGGCTGCAAACTTGGACTGGCCGTTGCATCAATTTGATGTGAAGAATGCATTTCTTCACGGAGATTTAGAGGAGGAGATCTATATGGAGCTTCCACCTGGATACAGGTGCGCAAATAAGCCGAACATGGTTTGTAAGCTGGAAAGATCATTGTATGGGTTGAAGCAGTCCCCTCGTGCATGGTTTGGTCGCTTTAGCTCAGCTATGAAAAGGTATGGATACTCCCAAAGTAACTCAGATTATACTTTGTTCTTAAAAGGTGCTCAAGGAAGAATGGCAGCTCTTATCATATATGTAGACGACATGATTATTATAGGCAATGATAGTGCAGAGATTATGAGATTGTAGGAATTATTATCTAGGGAGTTTGAGATGAAGAACTTGGGAGGTCTGAAATATTTCCTGGGAATCGAGGTTGCTAGGTCGAAGGAAGGGATTTACTTGTCTCGACGGAAGTATGTTCTTGATCTTTTGACCAAAGTTGGCATGCTAAATTGCAAGCCTGCAGACACTCATATGGTACAAAATTATAAGCTTGGAGAGTACCCTGATCAGACGCCTACTAATAAAGAGAAATACCAAAGGTTAGTAGGTCGATTGATTTACTTATCACATACACGTCCTGATATTGCTCATGCAGTAAGTGTGGTGAGTCAATTCATGCATGCACCTAGTGAAGATCATATGAGTGCTGTGTGGCGCATCATTCAATAATTGAAGTCAGCCCCAGGAAAGGGGTTGCTATTTGCAAAGAATGGCCACCTTGAAATAGAAGGTTACACAGATGCAGATTGGGCTGAAAGTGTGACAGACATGAGGTCTACATCAGGGTATTTTACATTTGTGGGAGGCAACCTTGTTACATGGAGAAGTAAGAAACAAAAGGTTGTAGCTCGGTCTAGTGCAGAAGCTGAATTTAGAGGTGTAGCAAAGGGGTTATGCGAACTTCTATGGCTTCGGAAGCTGCTAACTGTGCTCGGGTATCCAGCAGGTTTGGAAATCAAATTGTTTTGTGATAATAAAGTAGCCATAAACATTGCTCATAATCCAGTTCGGCATGATAAAACCAAACATGTAGAGATTGACAGACATTTCATCAAAGAGAATTTGGAGGCAAAAGTGATCCAGTTACCATTTGTCAAGTCTGAAGACCAGTTAGCTGATATATTGACAAAGGCTCTGTCAAGTAGAGAATTTCATTGCTCACTTATCAAGTTGGGTATCAAAGACATCTTTGCACCTACTTGAGGGGGAGTGTGGTCGTGAGCTATTTTAACCTATTTGTTAGAAAATTTTATTATATAGATTTCTTTCTAGTATAGAATCCTTCCTATTGTATATCTCCTAATTATGGTTGTCATATGTCCTATATATATGATAGGATTGAGCATTATAAATGTACAAAAAAATATTCATTGAATACAAAAGGAGAGTCTCTTTCTACATGTAACGCCATGGGATTGGCTTAGTGGGTGAATACAACAAGTGTTCAAGGGCTAGGTACACAACACTATCGACATAGACAACACCGTGAATGAGTGACTCATTCGAAATTTTGCCCGCGTTTTACCTTGTTCATGAGACGGAGCCAACAAGAAGGGCGGCGGCTCTTTCGTATAAAATTGGAAGGAATATCTTCAATTGCGTTGCCCTAATCGTAATTAGGATCTTAGACCTGTAAATGTCAAAACAAAGTATTTATTCGAGTAAAGAAAACTGATTGAGCTTAAAGAAAATGGAAGACTTCTGAACATTTTACACATAGGAAGCACTATTCGGTTAGTGTATGGGTATTGCGAGATTGGAGACCGTTTTATCACGATGAGATTAGTAAAGTGCTCGAAGAGAGATTAAGATGACCACACAACACAAAAGGAAGGCAGACCTTCTTGCAGAGCCCATCACGCCAGCTCCAAAAAGCCCTCTCATCGCTTGCTAGCAACCAAACAAAATAAGAGGAAGGAGAAATTGCAAAGGCTTAACGAGGAATGAAAGTGGTGGCGATCCTTTGGGCCTTTGGTAGTAAGACCAGTCTATTTCTGGGCTTTGGTATACATTGATTATGGATCCATGTGATGATGCCGGAACCCACGTCAGATCGAGATGGGATGTTGGTTGGCAGCAACATTGTCGCTTACTCCATCAAAGCACTCTTAAAAAAAATTGAAATCTACTAGCCTGACAATCTAACGGTACTGCTGCACGATCTCCCGATCAATTAATACTTTATGCAAAACACGCGGTGATGGTGTGTGGATCTATGGTTGAGATTATACAGTCCCTGACAGTACTGTCAAGGAAGTATTTCCCTAAAAAAAATTCTGCATTTCGCGAGCAGTACTTGCTTGTATTTTGACTAATCCTATTCGAGAAAACTACCAAAAAAGTTTTAAATTTATTGTAATTATGCCAATTCAATCCTAAATATTTTTGTTTTGCCAATTAAGTCCTAAACCTTTTATTTGTGCCAATTCAGTCTATTAGATCAATTTTGGTTAGAAATCGTTGACGTAGCATGGCCAACGCCGGCCCTTGCCTCTAGTCGGTCGTTGAACTCTACGACTAGCTAGAGGAAGAAGGAAGAAAAAATAGAAGAAAAAAAATAAAAGAAAAAAAGAGGAAAAAGAAAACAAAAAATTTAAAAATATTGAACCCACCCATGGGTGGCTCAGTTGGTTAGGGCACACTTGGGATTGTGTGGTTAGGCGCACTGGTCCTAGGTTCGATTCCTCAGCTGAGCACCTGTAATTTAAGTGGAGGGCCATGGCGGTGGGTTGCTGTGCTAGTCTCCCTCGAGGAATAATCGAGGTGCGCGCAAGCTGGCCCGGACACCTCGGTTACAAAAAATAAAAATAAAAATATTGAAATATAATCAAAATTGTCCACGTCAGCATCGGCCGCGCTACGTCAGCACTGACCGTGCCACGTCAGCGATTTCCAATCAAAATTGGCGGGATGGACTGAATTGGCATAAATACAAAAAAATTGTAATAGATTTATGACTTTTTTGATAATTCTCCCAATTCTATTCGGAAGTCAACACAGGTGATTTAGTAGCTGCAAGGATCTTGTGAGATGATCAGCCACTGCCAATGTACATGTCGCTAGTGGTTTCCATTTCTTTAGAACTACGAAAAAGAGAAATATAACAAAGAAAGACTTCTGCAGGTTTGACTCCTAACCAATCCCAATGATTAGATAACTTCATTTTTTTCTTTTACTAATGTCCCATCGAATTTCGTGGCTCGGCACTTATGCAATCATGCGAGAACAAGATCCATTGAAGGGGGTCATGTACAAGTTCCGAGATTGTTAGATCGTTCTAGGGTTTCTCACTAGGTCACAAGCTTCGATTATTTTGTAGTGTTTATAGCCAAGAATGAATTGAGCGTTGATCACCGAGGTTGATGGTTAAATGATTTGAAAGATCGAGACACGAAAGGTTTTGTGCATGTCAAGATGTCTATCATCACAAGAAAAAGATTCGTGCTTGCTAGATAAATCTTGCAAGGAACATCATCTTGTCTTTCCTTTAGGTCCGCCAAGAAATTGCAGTGAAGTGGGTCTCTTGGATCTGTGAAAGTTTAGGTATTTGTATCATTCACCAAGTTCTAATACGATCTATCACAGTATTGTCTACGCATTAATTTCATGCCAATACTAGCGAATCTACCGACAGACGCGTCGCGTCCTTATCGACATATATCGTCGTGTGCAGTATGAATTTTTCTAATCATGTTACCGGCAGTGTATAGAGCAAATTGTGTGGAATGGTTGACTTGAAGGGGATTGGAGCTAACATAATGTAAGTCGATCAATTATTTGGTCCATTTTGGCTTGTGGATTATTATATTGGGGACTGAAGTTGCTTACTACATGCACTGACCATGTTCTCTTGAGTGGCACCGAAGCTACTCCTTTTCTCTCTCTCTCTCTCTCATGGATGACTTGTGAAGTAGAAATAGTATAATGGGGGGCTTAAAATATACGAAAGTATGTATCTTGTAAGTTGCCAGCAGCTTTCTTGAAACTCGGTTGCCCTTGCTCTTCTCATCACACTCTAGGTCAGTTGGCAAATCCAAATGACTAAGTACTTAAGAAAACAAATGAGTAAATAAATAAGTACATGAAGCGGCGAATTATGAGCGCTCATTCTTCTGAATCTGTGCTTAATAACTCCGGCCTACTTTATTTTTTCGACATAATCGATTTATTTAGATCACAATTATGAAATTTATGGAAAACGCCTTCGAACAGTAAGTGGGTATACGGCATCGTCTTCTGCTTGATGTGAATTTGGGGGCCATGCCAGCTATCTAGTAAATGAGTATCGCCTGATGCAAGTGGTCTAAACGATTTGTGCACATCGTGAAAAGCCAAAGAGTTCGCGCACCTAACGTTACAAGAATAGTGAACAGGTACATAAACAAATAGAAAGGTATGTGATCTTCCATGGATTGTGGCTGAGATAATGGTGTAGTAGAGGTTTCCATGATGTTGAGCAAGAAAAAGATGCTTTGCTTCCCTCAAAATAAGCAGCTTCAACAAAGTGGTGTTTCCTCCTCGAGCCGCATTACGTGCCTCCCACCATCCCCTTCAATCTCTCTTCTTCACGCCAAGAACTCGTCATCGTAGACTTCCTTCCTTTTGTAATTAATCATTTTGGAGTATACAATATACGTAGGGAAATGCTTTCCTGACAGTACTGTGAAGGACGGTACAATCTCAACCGTAAATTCACACACCATCACTCATTGATTGTGAGATCGTGTGGTCAGAAATAACTGACAGTACTGTCAGACTGTCAGGCTAGCAGCCTATATATATAATAAAGCAACAATTATTGATTTTGCATGCATCATGCTGGGCCCAAGGTATGAAGCACCGCATATCTTTTGTAAATCACATATCATAGGTCAAAGCTTTAGAGAAAGTTAAATTTCGTTTCAAATATTTCTCATCATCCTCTTTTTCTTTTTCCCTTTTTTGTCATGAATGTTGCAATATTTGGAAATTATGTTCGCCTAAGTATTGCCAGGATCCGTATAAGCACCGTACCCCTCGTAATTGACGCCACATTTTGACGTGTTAGATTCTTGTAGCCATCTTGTTCCCTTATCTATAGAAAATAATCGTTTTGTTGGGAAGAACAACTCGCAAATTAGGGCTTCTCTAATCGCAGACTTCGGTCAGAATTACACAAGAGCGTGAAATTATTAGTCTAGTCTTCCGAAATTACGTTGGCAGACCTGTCATTGATCCAGACAAGAGAATAGAGTGAACATGATATGCTTGTACATATTAATTCTCTTCATTGGATGTTATAACTGGAGTAACATGTTCCCAGAAACTTCTGATTAGTCAAGTCAAGGAAAGTAGTCACAGGGAAGGGTCGCGATTGCAATCCTACTCGCTAGCCAAGCAAATTGACTGGATGCAATTGGAAGGAGCTAGGGTTTCACACTTGCATAAACACATGGAGTCATATGGTTTACTTAGCTTAATTTGTACAACTTAACAAAGGAAGAAAGGGGATATTCATTATAAAAAAAAAAAATTCCCCCAACCTTTTTTTGCCCTTTTAGGGATGAAAAAAGGCTAAAGCCGAACACAAAAAATTGAGGTTTTGAATTCATCATCCTTAATATACCACCTGGCAGCGAAAGGAACCTAGTATCCAAACGTTTGTCAATTCCGAGGTTAGCAAGCCACTTAGCAGGATGATTTTTGACCAGAAAGTTATGTTTCACTATGAACTCAAAGTGAGAGCTTCATAGTCTTCTAATATTATTAAGTAAAGCGGGGTCAACATGATCAACCATGAAATCTAGAGCAACAAGATTGGCGATGGCTTTAGAGGCAATCTTTGTGAAAATCAAGTTGTTTCGCGTAATTGATTCCAAAGAAGGTGGCAAAACCTGTTAGGATTTGGCGTACTACCACAACGAAGTAAAGGGTAAAGCGAGACAGAGAAATCGACACAAATTTTATCCTGGTTCACCCTTAAATTAGGGCTACGTCCAGCAGAGGATTCCACTATAATTAGCACCTCGCACCTCTCATTACATCACTTAATTACAAGCAAAAAAGAGTATATATAACAGTAGCTATTCATTGGCCTAAGCCCAAACTATCAATGAAAAAATATGGGTTCAAACTATAAAAATCCTCTGGTGTCCAGGGAGTGCTACCCCCTTGAGACCCCCGCCATGCTTTCTTGTCAATAGGAAGTATGAATTACACCCCAATATTCTCCAACTAGGTGAATACTCCACATACTCCTTCAAACCCAACACAATTGTACACTATTCAAACTTTTCTGCACTCACTGTCTAGGTCAAAAAATCTGCACTATTCACTAGTGTATCAACTTTCTCCAGCACTACAACTTTTTGTTCTACTTTCCCTCGGATGAAGTGATATTATATGTCAATGTGCTTTGTTCTTGCATGAAATCCAGGATTCTTAGCCAAGAATATAGCACTCTGGCTATCACACCCAATCTTTACTCCTCATTGTGTAAAATTAAGCTCTTTACATAATCTGCGTATCCAGATCACTTCCTTAGCCTTATGAGTAAGAGCCATGTACTCTGCCTCAATACTAAATAAAGCAATTGTGCTCTATCTCTTGCTCATCCAACTCACAGCTTCGCCGAATAAGGAAATAACATATCCGTTGGTCGACCTCCTGCTATCAATGTCGTCTCCCCAATCAGCATCCACAAAACACTTCAATTCTAATGCTTGTAGTCCCTTTGAGCTTTTCTTGCTTTCATAACATAACCCAAAATCAGATATATCGCGACAATAATGAAGCACCCTCTTTGCTGTCATCCAATGCTCTTTCCCCAGATTGGACATATATTTTCTCAATACTCCCACTGCTTAAGCAATATTTGAACGAGTACACTTGCCTATGGAATTGCTACTATCTCTACAGCTTCCCCTTCTATCTTGAGACATTAGAGCGCTGATAACTTGAAATTTGTGGACATAGGGGTCTTCACTAGTTTTTAGTCTGTCATGTTGAACTTTTTCAACACACTTTCAACATATTTCGTCCAACTTAGCCACAACTTCCCATTCTCACGTTCCCTTTTTATCTACATGCCCAAGATGAAATTTGCTGGGCCTAAATCTTAAGTCTCAAACTGTTTTGCTAACGGTTCTTTCACAGTGCTAATCATTCTCATATTGTTCCCAACTAGTAGTATATCATCAACATATAAGGTTAAAATAACAAAATCATCACCTAACCTCTTCACATAGATACACTGATTAGCATCACAACGAACAAAGCCAAGCTTCAAGACATATGAATCAAACTTTTAGTACCACATTCTTGGAGATTGCTTCAGTCCATACAAAGACTTATTTAGTTTGCAAACAAAATCTTCTTTTCCTCTTACCTCAAACCTTTCTGGTTGCTTCATGTAAATATCCTCATCTTTCATATGTTGTCTTCACATCAAGCTGCTCTTCCTCTAGATTATATGCAGCTGCTACAGATAAGACAAGTTTTATGAAATTTAATTTAGCAACAGGAGAAAAAATCTCACCATAATCGAATCCATCTATTTGCGAGTACCCCTTCATAACCAAACGAGCTTTATATCGTTCTATCTCTTCATCTGCAGATATCTTCTTCTTGAACACCCACTTGCAACCAATTGCCTTTCAATCTGCAAGTAGCTTTACCAGACCCCATGTTCCGTTTTTATTTAATGGGTCCATCTCATCTTTCATGACTTTCTTGCTTTCTTAACATTATTTGGATCATCACCTATAACAGTCATAGCACAATTTTCATTACTAGCAAACAAGGCATACCTCTTAGGTGGTCTTCTCAGTCGTGTGGACCTTCTTAAGATCGGTTCAGGTGGTGCTTCAACTTCAAACTCAGTATCAAAACCTGCTATATTATCCTCCACATCAAGCTCATTATCTTCAGAATCTGAATTTTCTATTCCAGTTTTTATAGCCTCTGTCTCTTCCTTCAAACCAACATCTAACTCAACCGCTTGTGGTTCTTCAGGAGCCTGTGAAACAATCTAATTTATCAAAGATTCTCTAAACACCACATCTCTGCTGTAGATAATACGTTTAGTATCAAGATTCCATAGCTTATACCCTTTAATATCATCCTTGTACCCAATGAAGATGCACTTTTCAGACTTACTCTCAAGCTTGTTCCTATTTTCCCTTGGCATATGCACATACGCTTAGCAGCCAAACACTCTAACATGGGATATGTTTGGCTTCTTCTTAAATAGTGCCTCAAACGGTGTCTGATCCTTCAAAGCTGATGTGGGAGACATGTTCTTTAGATAGCACGCGGTAGCCACTACTTCGACCCAAAATTCAGCTGCTAAGCCTGCACCACTTAGCATACTCCTTGCCTTCTCCATGAGATATCGATTAAGCCTCTCCGCCACCCCATTTTGCTGAGGTGAACAGGGCGTTATTTTTTGCCTTGCAATGCCACTGGTCGCACATAATTGATTAAATTTCACTGAACATAATTATACTCTGTTGTCAGTCGGCAAAATTTTGATTTTTCTATCAAACTAATTTTCCACTAAAGCTTTGAACTCACAAAATTTTTCAAGCACATCATCTTTCCTTTGCAAGAAATATATCCACACATATCTGAAAAAATCATCAGTAAAAGAAACATAATACCTTGATTTTTCAAACGGTGTTACAGATGTAGGACCGAAGACGTCACTGTGGGTCAGATCCAAAATTCCCTTCACTCTTCCTCCTACGGATTCAAAGATACTCGATTCTATTTTTCATGTAGACAATGTTCACAAAATTCAAAACCCATAGAATAGATTGGGATTCCATCCACCATCTTCTTTGAAGTAAGGGTCACCGGCCCTTTCTCACCGATATGACCCAATCTCTCATGCCATAGTATCGCAGGATCTTTTCCACCTGCTCCGTGATGTAGCTCTCACCACTGATCATTGTGCTTCCCAATAACTTCCACAGTTTTTCATATTGTTCGCCTCTAGCAATCACCATAGATCCAGGGGTTAACTTGCATGAATACTTGTCGCTGGTCAAAGTAATGCCAACATCTGCCATTGTTCCCTCAGAAATAAGATTCCTGATAAGACTAGGAATATGCATCACATCCGGAAGATTCTTGATTGTCCCATCTTTCATCTATAGCTTCACCTTTCTGCGATCGACAATATCAAACATCGTATCATCTCCCATCCGCATTGTACCTCCTTGATGTGGCTCATAACAGTGGAACCAATCTCTATAAGGCGTCATGTGGAAAAATACTCAAGTATTAATTATCTATGCATTGCGGTCAACCTGAGTTGTAGACGATATATATGTCTCCCGCGCTGCTGTCATCATCCTTCTTTGTACTAGAGGATGATGCCTCATCTCGCTTCTCTAGACTCACACTTTTTCTTCTACAATCCTTCTTCAAGTGTCCAGCTTTTCTGCACTTCCAACACTTTATTTTGGATCGATCTCGACTTTTAGATCTTCCTCTAAACTTATTCCTGTCACTAAATCTAGATTTGGATAGTTCCATGTTCCTTCCTCTTACGAAAAGAGCCTCATTCGTTACATTATCAAAACATGCTATCCTCATCTCCTCAAACAATAAAGCAGATACAACGTTTTCAAAGGACGGCGCACTAACACCATTACCGATCGAAATAATTATATGTTTTCATGAATTAGGCAGTGAACACAGCAAGATGCACGCTTTATCTTCCTCATTCAGATTAATATCAATAGGTGCAAGCTCCCCACAAATAGTATTAAACTGGTTTAAGTGTGCAGAAAAAGAATCACATTACTCATCCGAAGGTTGTACAGTCGCTTCCGCAGAAACAACCTGTTCACGAGCGACTTGCTATAATATCAGTATTGGGTGATCTTGTGCCTCTCTCATCCCAAAAGCTAGCTCAAATGGTAAGACTTTTCCTCATGCTTATAAACCGACAACCAACCTCTTCCACAACCGATATGGGATAACCCAACAATCTCCTCTTCACACATCGGGCCATAGGTCGGAACAGCAATAACCTGTATCTCTCATATGTGGCTATTGGGTCCAAATTTATTGGTAACCTGGGCTCTGATACCAGTGTTAGGATTCCGCGTGCAATCACAACGAAGTAAAGCATAAAGCGAGAAAGAGAAATCCACATAAGGTTTATCGTGATTCACGCTTAAACTAGGGCTGCGTCTAGCAGAGAATTCTATTATAATTAGCACATCGCACATCTCGTTACATCACTCAATTACAAGCCCAAACTACTAATGAAAAAATATGAGCAGGACTCCCGTACTTTCCTGTCAATGGGGAGTATGAACCACACCCCAATAAAATCAACAAGCCCGTTCATTTATGAATAATCCTCCTGCACATGCAAGTTTTGGATTGCCTTTAGAAGCCTCATTCGTATTGGGTAATCCACCATGAAGGTGGAAGATCCCAACCAACCAAAATCGGATAAGTGCATGATCCACTTAACGTTAAGTCATTCACAGATGCTTGATGATTTCCTTCATGTGTGGCCGAAATACTTGTACCAAATTCAAAGGGAAAACAAAATTGTCCTGAAAATCTGACATGTTTCTCCATTGCCAAAAAGACCACAGTCATGCCAAAAGTTATGCTACAACCATAATGAAAATTCGATCACCCATTACCATTAAATTCAACCTTCAAGACAAACTCGTTGAGAAGAATTCTTCCAAATTTTTGTTGTGAGACAAACTCAAGCTATTTCTTACGGGCAATTGGATAATCTCATAAAACATGCAATATTGTTTCAACAAGAGACTCACATCTCAAGCAATATGGGTTTCCTCCCAAGTTGCGAGGTGTCTTCGTTTATTAGTCAATAGTCGCTTATGAACACTAGCAAGAGGAAAATTCTAAAACATTGAGGGTCTCTTCCACTTCTAAATAACAGACAATATACTGTCAAGTTCTTCATTATCTACCACATTGATCACCTTGCGCACTGAATTAAACAAAGAAAAACTTGTTCCCAGTACCCTCCCACAAAGATTATCTTACCCGTCGAAGGCTAAAAGGGTCGTAGAGCTTTCACATCCAGAATACGAGTAATAGGCTTAGCGGAAGAATCTAAGATCTAGTCTCCATTTGTTTTGCGAAAAAATGAATGATTTAGACTAGAAACGATCGATTGTCTCACTTAGAAAAATGAATAAACGAAAAATATTTTGAAATTATTCATTTTTCGAGAAACAAAAAGAGCCCATGAGAAAAAAAAATGAAAGAGGGAGAAAAAAAATAAGGAATAAATCTGGGCGACCTCTCAAGAGTAATACGTTTAAGATATAAAATTAGCCCATAAATTTATAGGTTCTCAATCCGTGATATATTTGCAATATAAGAAAACTACACCGAATGTCAGGATTTCTTATATGTATGAAGGAGTTTGTGTCAATGATGGACGGCTGCCCATATCTTTATCAACGCTCCGATAGTTAAATTCAATTTCTTGGTTTTAATTTCACGTCCAAATGTCACTTCACCTTATGTAGTAATTCAAGTAAAAGTCAACTTTAATTTGCGTCTTTAATTGAAGTTTATGTGCGTTTGAGAATTTCATCCCCAGAAGCAATAAAGTCTAAACAATGATTGAATTGTGAATTGTGCGTTACACCTTCATAAATGTATTGTATTGATACCAATCTAATACATCCTAAACTTTTCAATTGGAATAATTTAGTCTTAAACCTTTTGCATTTGTGCCAATGTAGTCCATCTGGCACATTTTGGATGGAAACCACTGGCATGGACACTGGCCATCCTATGTGGCACAACCAGCATTGACGTGGACAAATGTTACAATTATTTTAAATATTCTTTATGTATTTTTAATATACTTTTCTCTTTTTTTCTTTTTTTACAGTTTTGGTCGGTGAGGCCAACGACCCTTGCTTGGATCTAGGCGAGGGCATCGCGGCCCTCATCAGCCACGAGAGAGGGATGACCCCCTCACTTGCTGGCTAGCGAGGGCCGCGACACTCTCGCTTGCTCTGGGGGAGGGCCCGCCGCCGTCATCTGGATCTTAACGAGGGCGCTAAGGCCCTCGGGCATGTCCATTGAGGGCATGTCGCGACCCTCACCTGCCATAGTTAAAAAAAAATTAAAAAAATCAACATTAAAAACTCGAAAAAAATATTTAAACCCTATAACATTTGTCCACGTAAGACGGTCGAAGTCTATCTTAGAGATTTCTAGCCAAAATTGATCGGATGGACTACATTGGCACAAATGCAAAAGGTTTTGGACTAAATTAATCTAATTGATAGGTTTAGGACTTAATCAGTATCAATGTAATAGATTTAGAACTTTTTGTGTACTTTTCCCCACCATAGTAGTGCCCCCACTCGGGTTACAAGCTCGCGCAACTGCGCTTGGCATACTTTCATGATGTAATCCCTGCAATTAGTATATTGGATGCAAGTGGACATAGAAATAGAAATCTAGGTGTTTCACCAAACTATCTAAATTATGTATGTGTATGTTTGGAAAACTAGGAAGAAACTATATGAATATTTTATTGGAAACATTTCAATAATTATCTCTTCAACCTTGAACATGTAACTTTTTTTTAAAAAAATTCTTTTAAGCAATTATCCACCCCCATGATGTTGTCATGAAAAGGGAAAAGGTTGGGGGTGCTAAAAAAAGAAGAAAAAATTATATTCTGAAAAGACTTGGAAAGTTCATGGAAAGCAGGGCAACAACACAAATCTGAGGGGGGAGTGAAGAAAGGAAAGGCATTAGAAAAGGAGTGGAGGGAGGTGCACCGCGGATTCCGTGCTTCCAGGCTTGCACTCCAATCATTCCCTCTCTCTCTCTCTCTCTCTCTCTGACGCGCGCGCACACAATCGTTGAGGCAAAGTCATGCACTTTCCCCTCTCTCTCTCTCTCTCTCTCTCTCTAAAAATATTCATTGTAGATCCATTTCATTACCCGTATTGACTGTACAGTCATAGTTAACCATGGCATAGAAACCATGTGCGGTTCTTACCTATGGTATTAAATAAACTTTAACTTCTCTTTATACCCACGAAAGCCGCTAATCTCAAAGCCTCGATCATCCTACCGGTCCTCGCTCGCCGAGACATGGAAATTTAACGCTCGCATCGCCCCGTGATTCGGAACGAATGACCCGTTCGTCCCATTTCAAGAGTTCCGGTAACCCTTTTAGCGAGTGTGTGATTGTCGGGACATGTTTTTTTAGTGTACTCTCTCTTTCTCTCTCTCTTGTTTTTGGGGTGCCATTTTGTTTTTTAAGGATGTTGGGTTGATGAAGACGTGTGAGCAACTGTGGACAGCAACATGGAAAATGGCCAGCGCGTAGCATTGTTACCAACAGTCACGAGGGGAACACACACACACACACTCTCTCTCTCTCTCTCTCCTGTCCAAAGAGGAAGATTTGGCTTAGCTTGGCTTTTCTAGGCCAAACGTTGACAATTCATGCATGATATCTTTAACTGCAACACTAATTACACTCACAAAATGTTCCCCACACAGCTAAGACTCTTACTTGGTCGTTAGCTCATGGCAAGTTTTGCAGCAAACGAAGAGAAGAAAAAAAAACGAAATTTTTAATTAACAATGCAGAGACAACACAGAAGCCCAGATGAATTTGGGACAATGTGAATGAGTTGGTGACCGGTAACCTCGATCTGTTGAGGGGGTGCCCATTAGGACGGGCTAAATTTAGGACAGCTGAAGTGAAATTTTGAGGGTAAGTTGAAGAGGTTAGTGGTTGTGATGAGGTGGTGGTGGAATGAAGAAGCCAAAAAAAAAAAAACTGGTGGGAGTCGTTTTTGCATCAAGTGCGTTGGCAAAGTGTGAGAAAGAGAGTGTGAAACGGACTTTACGTTCCCATCCCCTCCCTCCCAACTATTTTTACTCTCTCTCTCGTTTTGCATATTTTCAGTTACACCAGTCTCTTGATTTCCCTTCTCTCTCTCTCTCTCTCTCTATTAATCATTATTAAACTCGCTCTATATATAACTTGCAAAGAGTTGGGAAATCAAGAAAGATTGGCATTACACTAACGAGTGTGTGTGTTCCATCCATTTTGGGGTTTGTCTTCTTTGTTTACTCCCTTCTCAAACCACCTCCTCCTCCTTTGCCCTCTCCCTCTCTATCAACAATGGAAGTCACCGCCGATGAAGCCTTCTCGGGGGGCCGGGACTACGCCGGCCACATCGCCAAGCGCAAGCGGACCAAGAGGCAGAGAGTGCAGTCCCCGTACCGTTTCGGGATCGCCAGCTCTCCCAGCGACGATGACAACGACAGCAGCCGCGACCACCACCACGCCGTCGGCACCAGCAATCACAATTCCTCTCCAGCATCCTCAGCCGAAGCTGAAGGGATGAGCACCTTGGAGGAGGAGGAGGAGGACATGGCCAATTGCCTAATCCTCCTGGCCCAAGGCCATTCTAAATTGCCCCAAAAGCAAGCAATGTTGGAGCAAGATGTTGGTGACCTCAAATTCAATAGCAAGAGGTACATGGAAGCATCCACAGGCACAGGGAACAAGATTGGGTATTATGTGTATGAGTGCAAGACTTGTAGCCGCACTTTCCCTTCCTTCCAAGCTCTTGGAGGCCACCGCGCCAGCCACAAGAAGCCTAACAAGGCCGCCGCCGAAGACAATAAGCATCACCAACAATTCGGGACATTGTCGTCGGACGATGAGGAGTCGGCACAATTCAAGGGCCACAATGTCGCGTCGTCAGCTCTCTCTCTTCAATTGAGCGGTCGGAACGTGTTGTTTGGGAGCAGCTTCAGCAATAAGCACCCGAAGGTCCATGAGTGCACGATTTGCAGGGCCGAGTTCGCGTCCGGCCAAGCCCTAGGTGGTCACATGAGGCGGCACCGAACTCCGGCGGGGACGAACATAGGGTTGCCCCTAAACCCAATGGCCTCCGAGTCCGAGGAGTCACCGGCAAGGGCTAGGAACAACGTCGTGTCCTTGGATTTGGATCTCAATCTACCAGCACCCGACGAAGATGACCACATTGATCATAAGGAGACGCAGTTTTCCTTGTGCTCGAAGAAACAAAAGCAGCAGCAAGAACAGCAAGAAAACCAGTCGAGGCTCGTGTTTTCTGTCCCGGCTTTGGTGGATTGTCACTACTAGGAAGGTTCAAGAATCCCATCTTCCCTTTTTCCCCAGATCTTATAAATTCTTTTCAGACCTTCCGCATTCAAAAGCGAAACTTGAAATTCAATGTGATCTTCACAGTTTATTCTGGAATTACAGATTCTTTCAATTCTTTTCCTTTTCGGGTGCAGTGGTATACGGATCGTTTCAAGTTTACATGAAGAATTCTTCTTCTCTTTGTCAAAACAATTAGTCCATGATCTGTAAAGCCTTGAATTCATGTGAATTGCATGTAGCTCAAGCAAGCCCTCATGTTCTTCCCTATTGCTTTTCCAGTGGGACTTCATGGGCAAGGCCTTGTTTAGAGAGAGAGAGAGAGAGAGAGAGAGAGAGAGAGAGAGCTTTCTTGTGAACGTAAAAGACTGGAAAACAAATCGCAAACTATGCCATTACTTTAGGTTTGTGGTGGCGGTGACAAGCGAAGCAACAAGTTCATTAATTTCGATTCTCTCTCTCTCTCTGTATCTCTCTAAAAATACTAAAGTTATTACAACACTCAGTAACGTACTCAACCTATGAATCCACGCCCTCCTGTCCGTTTTCTCTGCAGCAAGCAAAACCCTAGCGAATGTTTAATAAATACCCTAGTTTTGGTTCTTCTCCATCTTCCTTCCCATCCCATGGCTTCCAATCCAATGGCTCAAGCCGCAAGGGCGAGTAAATTTTACGTTCTAACCCCTAATCCATCAACTTAGATAACTCAAACTACGAGAACTTATGATGAAGTTAAGATGGAATTACTATTGCTTTAACTGTGAAATTAAAGCTACAGACAACATGCTGGCCAGAGTGACTACATTAACCGAACGTTAATCTGGTCAACGCAGCTACGTTAATCAACCATTAAGCTACTAGTTGTTCTTTGAAGATGTTGCTTCATGCCAAGTTTTCAGTCAACGATTTATTTCATATATACAATCTCTAGAGGCGTTGTTTCGGGAAGAAGATTTTCAATTATCATCCTCACTTCTTGTCTCCATACATCGATCTGCATCCATACTTTGGAAGATCTTCTAGTTTGTTATAAGTTTTCTTACCCATGATCCTTATCCACTTATTGATTAAACTACCATTTTCTTTCTCAAAATTTGCACTCATCACTCTCTTCACCCCTTCTCCTTAAAAAAAAAAACCTTGAACTTTAGAAATCCCTCCCTCCTCCTCCTCCGTTTTCCGCCACCCTCTCAGCCACCCCGCTCGACTCAGCCACTGTCATTGGCAATTTCTCGGACCCTGCCCAACGCTCCTCCACTTAGTTTTCTTCGATTTCAGGTTAATCGGATTTGAATGCCTGAATTATTCGAGTTCAGATTATTCCAGCTACAGTTCGAGTTGCGTACGAATTTGTTGATTTTCTTAGTCAGGTCGGGACTCGGGAAAAGCTCAATCTGGCTTTCGGGTCAGTTCGGGTTTTGTCACCTCTACCCAAATTAGTACCACATCCGCTGATTAAAATCTTCACATGCATGCCACGATTAGTCAACTTCTTAAGTAAATAGGGCCTCCCTGCTCTCCCCAAGAAAATAAAAATTGAAAGCCCATAATGGATGTTGTCTTTGGCTCAAACTCAACTTCCTCCGGCAATTTATAAGGCCATGGCCCAACTCCCCTTCCCCCAACTTGATATGCTAACATCTACCCTTCTCTCTCCCCCACTTTATTCTCACATGACTTGGTATCTTATTCCCTCTCCTCTCCTCTCCTCCTCTTTCGTGCTCTCCACCAAACCAGCATCCATCTCTCTCTCTCTCTCTAACCAAGAAATATCAAAGAGTCTTTTTGTTTTTTTAGCTGGCCTATGCTATGAAGTTTTTCTATTGGATAAGTTAGTCAGGTGGTGTCCGGATCGTCCGACCAGTCTACCTCCCTTGGCGATTCACGATCCACCCTCCCATATCGGTGTGCATTCAGAATTTGAGTCTTGTAATGCTCTCAATGAAAGTTTGAACCAAGATCACAAGAAGAGAAACAAACTCTTTCACCGTCATAATTTGAATAATCGTGCTTTGAATTTAATTAGCACATTGGTCTTGTCGACCGGTCAAAAGTAGCTAAGTGAAAACAATCATGAAAAAAACGCACACAAAGTGACTACTTACAAGCAGTCATTTATATGAATTTCGGAATCCGCATCACATGATGCTAATAGTTTCTCTAGCAACTACGAAAGGGGAGAGATGCATTATACCTATTGTACCCTTATATACCTAAACAAAATAAACCATATATAAGAGATTAATATCTGTGTAGTATCCTGTGGTTCTTCCATGTTTCATGTACATAATTCACATCTCGATCATTGAAAGAATATCCATCGCCAATCGGAAATTCCTTACATGATTGTGGCGATAAGAATCATCATGACATGAATCCTGTGAGAGAGAGAGAGAGAGAGAGAGAGAGAGAGAGAATGAAAGTTATTAAGTTGAATGAGGAATTTAATAAGCATAAACAAAATCAGAAATGAACTATTTTTTTGGCTCTCGACTTACCAAGTATGGGGAAGAAGCGGTGCAGTGTCTGCCTTAGGGGGTGAGGCTGTGGGCGTAGGTGCTGGAAATGGAGATGGAGATGGAGATGGGGGTTGAAATTTCCCTTAATTGAACAAATAATGAATAATCAACAATCAATTCAGTAGGTATTGAAAAGTTTATTATTTTGCGAAAAATGAATAATCCGAACATTTTCTTAAAAATGTGTCGCTTGAAATAATTATGTCAAGTTAATTAAAAATGTTTTCGTTATCAGAAACAGTTTATGTCTAAACGTTATTATGACAACATTTTTCTTTCATTCATTTTTGTAAGCGGTACAAGCGATTAGTTTTAGGAAACTATTCTTCAAATCATTCATTTTTCGCGAAACAAACCGAACCTTAAAGAAAATGCTGGAAATACACAGAGCGGTCCACGATGTTGATTTACAAAGTTTACTATGTATCGGGTTTTTTTCCGGCAGTAAATGTAGTCGACTTTCTCGAAATACCCACTTACAATAGCATATAACCTCACCTTGTAAAATCAATTTTATGGATCGGCCTTAATATTCATATTCAAAATAATTCCAAAGTTAGATAAAACGAAGTTACTGACTAACCACATAGGAGGAGATTTTCTGGGGGTGGCCTCTCCTTGGCAGGATTGGGGTCAGCATCATAAACCCTAACGTAGAGCTCTTGTCCAAGATACCAATGCTTCGAGTGCTGGGATCTCAAGTTCCACATTCCCGGGTTATCAAGGTAAGCATAGACCGCCGTCCATTTCCCAGGATAAACCTTGTTTAGGAATGAAGCATGTTACTATAGTACAAGAATGTGATTAAACATGTGATTATAGACACGTATAGATCGGAAGAGAGAGTCAAGACGAACCTGAACCGTAGACCGGACGACCGGATCATGTCTGTTGTACATCGATCGCGAACTGGGTGTCCAGCCTCCATCTCCAAACCTGTAAATTAACGAGTAATCCAATGGATCAACTTGACGAGATTAATTAGGTTCTAGCACCGTCTAACGGATACATGAAATAATTGGGATGATGCATGTTGTATATATATCTAGGCTTGATTCTAGGTCCGACCTAAGTCAAATAGTAATTTTCTACTTGTGCTTGCGCATAATCCTGCCATGATCATTGATGGAGAAAATTCTAAAAAGTCAACTACATACCCGACCACATAAAACCCAAACCCGTCCAAGTGCCAAGAGTCCATGACAGGCAGGCCGTTCACGAAGACGAGCTCGATCCAACCCTTGTGAACGCCGGTCACGACGAAGACGCCTGATTCCGCCACTGGGTTCATGGACTCCACTGGGTAGGAGTCGAGCTGGTACACGCCCGACCCGTTCACCAAGAAGTCGGCCAGCTTGAGCGGTGTCTCCAGGGTGCGGTACGACACGTTGTTCACCGTGTAGCGAGGCGCTCCGTCGATCTCGGCCGTCGACCCGTGGAGGACAAACGTCTGATTCGGTGTCACGTGGGAGACGTTGAACGTCCCTTGCGGGTTGGGCCTCGCGGCACCCGCGGTCATGTTCCACCTTCAAGGGCGGAAGTCCCACCGGAGGAAAACATTAGAGAGAGAACTGAAACTTTTAAATAATTAAAATATAAATTGGAGAAATGAGTTCGACAAGCTCCTAAATAAAAAGAAATTTAAATTCCCGTTATCTACTATTGTAATTTAAAATAATCAAAGTCTCAAATTTGAGTTTAAAGCTTACTCGTTCAAAATTATTCAAAATCATTACCCGAAATTTGAAATGTGAGAGATTATCCAAAATGATTTTTCACGAATTATGAATTTTAAATCTCACTCATCCTACACTATTTGAATTAGTTACCTGAAATTATTCAAAATTCAGACCTCTCCTTATCATTTCTTTTCTAGGGAGATTTGCTAGTCATAAAGTAAAGTGCTTGTCAATTTCATACCAAAATCAAATGAACGGAACCAATTGGTACAAACTAAGGACAAACTCGTTCAATTTGTTAATCAGGTAATTAGCCGGTCTAATCAAGTTTAGGAATTTGCTTTACATTACCTGATAGACTTGGCTTGGTGGATGGAGAAATCAATGTCAAATGCATTAGGCCCGGAAGGAATGGGGTAACTTGGGGGTGCGGTGGAGTTCTCATAGTGGAGAACTCCCAAGGCGGTCAGCTTGCCGGACTCCGCCGCATGGACCAGCTTCGGAGTCGCCGCGATGAAGTAATCAGCCTCCGCTCGGTCTGCCGTCACGAGAACCGAGTACGACTGCCCGACGTGGATGTCGAGCGAGTCGACGGTGATCTGGGCAGTGTACGACCCTTCCGCCTCGACCACCGCCATCTTGTGCCCTTGGATCCTGAAGTTGAAGCTCAGTGCATTGCCCACATTTGACACCCTGATCCTGTAAGTCTTACCTGCAGAATAAACGCATTTTGGTGCCGGAAAAAAAATGAAAAAAGGGGTCCAAATTGAATTCATATTCTAAAAAAGTTACTAAAGATTGGTTGATTTCTGGCTCTTTACCTTTGGTGACGTTGAATGTCTCAGGATCTTCTGCAAATCCATACGGGAGTTTGCCGTTCATCAATAGCGCATCTGGGTTTCCGCCGTAAGCGTTTTTCTTGTCGCTCAACGACGATCTGATCGTCTTTTACGACGATCCGCGCAAGCAATTGAAGCGACAAAATGAAGTCATTTAATTAGTCTAAGGACTTATTTGTAAGTAAATCTCCCATTTAGGAGTTCGAATTGATTCGTTCTTCTCCAAAACTTTGAGGGCAAAAAAACTATTTAGGGGGATGCCAGACTTATTCGGGTACCTTGTAGCTTTGATTGTACCAATCTCCGATCAGAAGGTCGTACTCGGCCTCGGGCGTCGGGAATGGAACGGCGATGACCTTGCGGTTGTTGACGCGGATAGGGCCAAAGCCGCCGGCGGCTTTATGGAAGTTGAGGGAGGGGAAGTAGAAGAAGGTGCCGATCTGGTCCTTGGCCTGGAACACGTAGGTCCAATTAGTGCCGGGTCGGATGGGGCAATTCGTACCCGAGACTCCATCTTCCCATGAGTTCAGCCTCTGTTGTAGGCCATTCCTTCACCCCCACAAAAAAAACAAAAAAGGCGTAAAAAATTTTGCGAAGTTATTTTAAGGAAATATCATGTGAGAATTAGACCCAAAAAAAAAAAATAGTAAATGTCGTTAGGACATTGAATGGAGACAACGACTCCAAGGCAAATTCTCTTAGAAATCTACATCAAAGTCTAAGAATTTTATGTTAGGTATGTCCTGTTCTTTCTCTAGTTTTGCTATACTTCGGTTATACAACTATTATTGACGAGGACGAAGGAATTCACAGGAGAAAACCCATTAAAAATATGATCTTTTTGGTCATATTTTGATGATCTAATTGAACGTATTAAAACGTCCAAAAATAACAAAATTGAGAGAAATGTGCATGCTGAGCATGTAATAGGCAAAGATAGATCTTCCAGATATGTACCATGTGAAAAGCAAAGGCTCGTCCAGATTGTTGAACACGTTCACGTAAGCGACGTCGTTCGTCGACATGTTTATGAGAGGCCCTGGAAACATTCCATTGATGGTGATTACCTGCATCCACAATTTGAACTCTCAAACATCATCCTTTTCAAAGAAACAAAACCCTAATACAATATGTGAAGCAATACATGGTTACTAATAACGCACTGGTTGTTCTTGAGACGAGAAAGCCGAGCTCGGGTAGAGTTCAACGTTCCAATCGTAGAAGTGATCGGCGCAGCGTGCGGCCCTCGTCATGAAAATAGCACAAACGATGAACCACAAGACGCTCCGCCCACAAAGGGTGGTGGAAGCCGCCATTGTCGCACCGGGTCGTGTAATGCTGAGCGGGGTTTTCCTAGCCTCCGATGATGCGTGACGCCAGTTGAGCTGACTGTCCCGGAAAAGGGAGATCTTATATAAGGGTCTCTTTGATGTGGTTATTAGGGTTTGAGAAGTGATGATGCTCTCTACAAAGGAACAAAGTTGCTTGAGTGAAAAGAACTCTAGTTTGCATGAGACGGTACGGGGACTTATCTCATCGTACAAGATAAGGATATTCACTTGTAACTACCCCATCTCTTTTTAGAAGAGTTTGACTCTTACACGAACTCTTTTAGTTGTTTTGGACTATTTCATGCGAGATTTTCTAGGACTAGGGAATGGTCGAATGAGTTGGCTCCAACGTGGCATGCAACTGTATAATGGAGTTTAATTAAGGAAAAACCAATGAGAGGGTGAACTAAAAAAAATAGAAAGACAGCAACACCACATTAGTCAATACCCCTTTTCCTTAAAATTTCCATAGACTTAATTTGACTCTTATATAGTCCTGTCCTCTAGAATGAAATGGTAGAGTCTCGACAGAAATTCTTAAAAACTCCTACGCCTTATGCACAAACGCAATCGAAAGGTTAAGTACTTTTATGAGTGCAATCTAAAAGAAAATAAAGAATACGGCGGACGTTGACGTGGCAATTTTCAATAATATTTTAATTTTTTTCAAATTTTTGTTGTTTTTAATTTTATTTTATTTTTCTTCTCCTTCTTCCTCTAGCCGGCGAGGTTGACCTCGCTGGCCACTAGCGAGGCTTGGCCTCGCCTCTAGCCAGTCCCCGAATTAGCGACCTGCTAGAGGAAGAAGGAGAAGAAAAAAAGAAAAAGAAAGAGAAAAGAATAACTAAATAAGTAATTCGAAAGAAATATTAAAATACTATTGAAAATTTTCACGTTAGCGCCGACCGGTCAAAGTTGGCCGGATAGACTGAATTGGCACAAATGCAAAAGTTTTAGGACTCAATTGATTAAAAAAAAAATAGGACTGAATTGACACAATTGCAATAAGTTTAGGACTTTTTTGATCATTTTTCCCTACATTATTCGTGACGGTAAAACATTTTGAAAGTTAAGAACAATGTAAAATTTGGAGAGACCCTTCTGTTGAGGGTTTTACGCTATTTTATTTGTATTCCTCGGTGATTCTTTGTCAAGGTGTATTGACCCGTAAAGCTCTTTGGAGAGAAGACGTATAGATAATTGTTAATGCCAACGACATACTACGTTTGCCGAGTTATTTAATTCAGTATCTAGTCCTTGAAATATCAATGAAAGGATGTTGTGATTCTAAAAATATAATCCAAAAATATCAAGAATCACCATAAATTAATTCAAGATAAACTCTAGGTTAATTGGTAAAGGCGAAAGCCGTGTCCTAAATTGGGTCTAGGAAGCCATCTAATCAGTAATCACATCGGCATGTGTTGTGTTTAAGAGCTGTTGATCCATCCAATTGCCTATGAGTAGTCCGAGGGTTCTCTAAGGGAAGGGATTGCCGCTTCTATTACATAGTTATAATCGGCCAATTGAAAATTCGTAAAAACCTACCTCGGTCCCGAGAGCTGGCCAAGGTGCAACCATGACACTTCGTTCATTTCGCGAAAATAAATAATTTAAAAATCATTCTCCCAAAAACGATTACTTAGGGAGAACGACACCAGAAGTGGTGCCAAAAATTATGTACGGCGCTTACTTTAGTGCCAAATTGAAAAAATAAAATGATCACTTAAGTGCTTTCGGCGAAAAAATCCGGCCAAAAAAATACGTGGCATTATAATTAGAATTTGTAAGTGACATGGCATTTTTAATTTCTTTTTCTTTTTTAAGTGACATGTCAACTTAATTTCACTTTTTAATTTCTTTTTTTTTTCTTACCTTCTTCCTCTGGTCAGTCGCCAACTAGCGAGGCCGACCGCCGACCTCGTCGGCCCTCCCCTTGGCTGGTCGGTGACCAAAGGAAGAAGGGAGAAAAAAAGAACAAAAAAGGAAACGTAAAACAAAATAAATAAATAAAAAAGAAAGGCCGGGGAAATGCATTAAACAACGTCGTTTTATGCCTTAGATTCGGGAAAATTATCAAAAAAGTCATAAACCTATTGCACTTTTGCCAATTCAGTCCTAAACCTTTTGCAATTGTGCCAATTCAGTCCTAAACCTTTTGCAATTATGTCATTTCAGTCCATTCGGCGAATTTTGGCCGGCCGGCGCTGACGTGGACGCCGGCCGACCGGCGACCGAATATTTTTTTATTTTTTTATTTTTCTTTATTTTATTTTTTTCTTCCTTTTTTTCCCTTCCCCTCCCCTCCCCTCCCCTACCCGGCGACCGGCCAGAGGCACGGCCGGCGAGGCGGAGCCTCGCCCGGCCATGGTGGGGCTCGACCTCGCCGTCGCCATGGCCGAACGAGGCTCGACCTCGCAAGCCCAGATCTGGGCCGGCGAGGTCGAGCCCCACCATGGCCGGGCGAGGCTCCGCCTCGCCGGCCGTGCCTCTGGCCGGTTGCCGGGTAGGGGAGGGGAGGGGAGGGGAAGGGAAAAAAAAAAGGAAGAAAAAAATAAAATAAAGAAAAAAAATATTAAAATATTCGGTCGCCGGTCGGCCGGCGTCCACGTCAGCGCCGGCCGGCCAATTCCATCTTAAACTTTTTTTCTCTCATAAAAAATCATCAACTTTTGGTCCACTACCAATTCAACCCTAATTCCTTTTTTGTCTTTTAAAAAATCACGGCTTTATGTCCATTTCAATTTTACTCTTTTTTTTTTTTTGTCTCATAAAAGATCACCAACTTTTACTTGAGTCCTAAATCTGCCTCCATTAATCCTTCGTCAAAATCGCCCTAAGTGATTTTGCAATCAGTCTTCGATCTCTCGTGCTTGGAAATGTTTCATTTCTCACGGTCGGAAAGCTCACACTCGGGATGCTCGAACAGCTCGTGCTTGGGAGTTTTTCATTTCTCGGTTGTCAACTAAGTAGCACCGATACGGACACGCGACACGATACGCCGACACATCATTTCTCAAAAATAGAGAATTTCGACACGTTAAGACACGTTGTATATTAAATAAATATTTATATATATATGAGAAATTATTATTTTTAAAAAATTTACAAAAAGAGCTTTTATGCACTAGCGACTCTCTCTGTCTCTTTGACTCAGTTCACTTAGCTGGTCTCTCTCAGTAATCTTTAGTTGAGATCCCCGCACGAGTCTCGACGCATCGCTCAGCCTTCGTTTACATTTTTCTGCAACCCCCACGTAACAAAAAACAATAAAATTTAAACAGAATTGAAGGAAGAACCTCAGAAAGACAAAATAATATAGGGAGTTGCGAGGAAAATATGTGTGTTAGAAGCTGGACCGATCAATGTGCTCAGGCCCATCATCGTCTGTCTAGGAAAGCTTCTGATGGCATAGAAGAAAAGAGATTGACGCAACTTCCTCCGGGTCTCTTCCCTCCCAAAGGAAGTTATCTCCTTCTGTCCCGTCTCGGTCGAAGCGCGCACCGCGTTGCAGCTCGCAGCCCCGTTGTCCGCCCTCTCGGACGAGCTCCAGCGATCCTAAGCAACCGTCCTCCTTCTTCTCCTTCTAGATTTTCCTCGCTTTTCTACCACGCTACCGAGCTCCGGAGCTCGTGGATCCACGTCAGCCCCTGATTTGCCTCGCGTTCGCCGATTCTTCTACGTCAACCCCTGATTTCCCTTTCTCCTTCTTTCTTTTCCTCCGCATCTCTCTCGCTCTGTCTCCCTCATCTCTCTCATGGCCTCAGACGCCCTCCTCCCCCTCATCTCTGCCCTCCAGATCTGCGCTGTTCCCCGGCGAGATCTGACCCCAACACCACCATAGCAGTTGTCGAGAGGCTAATGAAGTGCGTGAGGACTTGGGTCATGGCCGACTTCACCGACTCGCGTGTCGCCGGTGATACGCCGGTGTTGATCGCGTGTCGGACGCGTGTCGGTGTCCGACACCGACGCGGCCCCTCCATCAGCGTGTACGTGCTTCATAGGTTGTCAACGAGAAACTTTGGACAGGAGTTACTTGGGGCAGATTTGTGACTTAAGTAAAAGTTTTTGTTTGTTTGTGAGACTGTAAAAATTTTAGGATAAAATTGGGACAAGACCTAAAGTTGTGAGTTTATTATAGGACAAAAAAATTATGGTAAAATTGGGACATGATCTAAAGTTGAGGGTCTTTATGAGACAAAAAAAATTTAATGTAGAATTAGGACGTGACCTAAAATTGAGGTTTTTTTATGGGACAAAAAAAATTAGGGTAGAATTAGGATAGGAGTTAAAGTTAGAGGTTTGTTATTAAAAAAAAAGAAGAAGATAAAATTGAGATAAGAGTTAAAGTTAAAGGTTTTTGGGAAAATTTCAAAAAATGGCCTCAAGTCCCTTTATTTTCTCAAATAAGGGCTTGAAGTTGACTTTATTTCAAATAAGGGCCTGAAGTGCCCTCTTTGTCTCAAATAAGGGCATGAAATGGATATTATTTCAAATAAGAGCTTAAAGTGATTTTATCAGTTTCAATAAAAGGACCCAACTCACCAGTTAGTAATGGCATTTTGGTCATTTCATATTTTGTTTTTATTTTTATTTTTTATTTGTTTTTTCCTTTTTTCCTTTTTAAAAAAATTAAAAGTAAAAAAAAGAAAAAGAGAGACACAGGCAGGAGGGGGTTGCCCTCCCACCTGTGGCCGTGCCCCACCACCAGTGGGGAGACGGCCATGGCCTGCCGGGTCGTCGGCCCCTCGGCGTGGGCCGGCGACCCGGCCGACCGGAGGCGAGGGCCAGCAAGCCCTCGCCAGAGCCGGGGGAGGGCCGCAACCCTCTCCTAGATCTAGGCGAGGGTCACCGGCCCTCGCCCAAGTACGGGGCACGGCTGCGGCCCTCGGCCGAACCACGGCGAGGGTCGCCCACCCCTCGGCCTAGGGCCGCGACCGTCCCATGTACCTAGGTGAGGGCGGCGACCCTCGCCCAGATCTGGGAGAGGGTCGTGGCCCTCTCCCGGCTCTGGCGAGGGCTTGCTGGCCCTCACCTCCGGTCGGCGGGAGGGCACTTTATCTCTTTTTTACTTTTTTTTTTTTTTACTTTTTTTAAATTTTAATATAATTTAACTAAAAATTAGGTTAAATTGTGTTTTGACGAAAATGCCCTTGATCGGCTAAAATATTTGGCCGGCGAGGTCAGGCCCTTATTTGAAACAGACATGGTCACTTCAGGCCCTTGTTTGAGATAGAAAGAGCAATTCGGGCCCTTATTTGAAACAAGGTCAACTTCATGCCCTTATTTGAGAAAATGAGGGAACTTGGGTCCCTTATTTGAAATTTTCCCAAGATTTTTTTAGAGGATTAGGCCCAAGAAAGATGATGTGTTTAGATTCTCATGAGCATGTGATGACGCAGGGGATCCAATTACCTACCTGTCTTTAAACGAGGCCTGCCATACCGCGACATGGAAACTCCTTCATTTTTTAAATTTTGCAGAAAACCTAAAACGAAACGGAATGAATTAGATGATAAATAGATAAAAAGAAAAGGCAAAACAAGAAGAAAGGTCCGGATATGTTCTGCCAAAATAGAACTCTTCCCCCATTTTTTCTAAACATATTACACTTTTGCCAATTCAGTCCTAAACTTTTAATATTGTCAATTCAATCATAAACCTTTTGTATTCGTGCCAATTCAGTCCTAAACCTTTTTTGTGTCAATTTAATCCTAAACCTTTTGTATTTGTATCAATTCAGTCCATCCGACCAACATTGGCCGGTCGGCAATAACGTGGATGTCGGTCGACGCTGAAGTGGATAAATTTTAATGATATTTAATTTTTTCCAAATTATTATATCTTTTATCTTTTATCTTTTTCTTTTCCTTTCTTCTTCCTCCTTAGGGCGAGCAAGGTCGAAGCTCGCCCTCGCCGGCCACTGGCGGGGGCGAGCCTCGCTAGCGCTGGTTGCCCAAGCCAGATCTGGGTGACGTCGCGCCTTGTCGTTGGCCGACAGGGGCGAGCTTCTCTTGAGGCCGGTGTGGTCCACCACGCCGGCCCTAGCCTTTGGCCGATCGCAAGAAGAAGAAAGGAAAAGAAAAAGGAAAGAGAAAAAATATTTAAAAATGTTAAAATATTATTATAAATTGTCAACGTCAGCGTCGGTCGGGCAAAATTGGCCGGATGGACTGAATTGACACAAATGCAAAAGGTTTAGGACTGAATTGGCACACACAAAAGGTTTAGGACGAAATTGGCACAAATATAAAATTTTTAGGACTGAATTGGTAAAAGTACAATAGATTTAGGCCTTTTTTGACAATTTTCCCAATTGAAATAGGACATGGTACTCATTCTTGCTCAAACAGTATTTAAAAACAATTTACGGTTCTTCACCATGTGTTGGTAATTGATCAAATCAACTTTTATTTACCGACTCTATGAGTTGGAGAAGATGAATGGTTAGTGGTAGGGGTGAGCAAATCGGACCGACCGAACAGGGACCGCCCAACCGGTGGTCCAGTTCTCGGTTATAGAGGGGTCCGGTTCGGTTCCCGGTTCCAGGGACATAGGACCGAATCGGACCGGTCGATTTTTTTTTTTTAAGTAATCGGGACCAGGTTGGTGGTGGGACGTGCATCTTCTCTTCGTGGTTAAGTGGAATGAGGTCACTGGGGGTGAGTGAGAGCAAGAGAACGAGAGCCAAAGTTGGAGTTTTAGGAGTGATTCGTGTCTGGACAGAGGAAAAGTTGGAGCCAAAGTTACTGGGGGTGTACCTTCTCTTCGTGATTAAGTGGAATGAGGTCACTTGGGGTGAGTGAGAGCAAAGAGAACGAGAGCCAAAGTTGGAGTTTTAGGAGTGATTCGTGTCCGGACGAGAGCCAAAGTTGGAGTTTTTTAATTATGGTGCATGTTTTTTTTTTTTTTTGTCATGTTACCGGTCCAATGGAACCGCCCGGGAATCGGACCGGATCGGTCGGTCCGGTTCCCAGTTTCGGCAAATTGGGAACCAGGACCACCGATCCGGTTCCTGGTTCTTGAAGGAAATCGGACCGAACTGGGAACCGATCACCCCTAGTTAGTGGCAATTGTATGGAGTATTCTAAAATTGTGTTTTGTGCTAAATTGTTCTTTAATATTAGTATGGTTTTGGGTTGATTTGTCTAAAATATTTGGGGCTAATTTTTGCTTGCATTAGTAAAACCACTTTAAATTGCCAAAGTCGGTTTCGCGTCAGCTAATTTCCTAAAAAAAATCAAACTTTAAGTCCACCCCCAATTATGCCCCAAACTTTCTTTTATCCAAAAATTACCAACTTTCGTTTTAGTCCCAAATCTGCTCATGCATCCAAAAATATCTACTCATTTCCTTAAAATTTTCAACATGGAGGCTACTTAGAGGTTCATTAGCGGAACCTACGTCTTCATCAACATGGTCACATTCACATGGAATAGCAGCAGCTTACAGATAATGGTAATTTTTAGAAAACTAATGGCGAATTTTGAATGAAGGATTTGACAAGGACAAATTTAAGATTAATGTGAAAGTTGGTAATTCTTTTTTTAAGCAAAAAAAGTCTGGACAAAATTGTTATTGAATTTAAAGTTGAGAGTTTTTCACGGAGTAGTTTTGTATATTTCCCGGGAAAAAAAATGTCAACTAGCTGAATTACATTACCATACCGAGGCAGTTACATGAATAAAAAAGAATTCCAAGTGTCTTCTGACACAAGAAAGAACCCAGACTCGATTTAACAAAGCTTCTTTGCAGGGGAGGCGGGCCACCGAAGCCCGGAACGGGGCTATTGTCCGGCCAATATAAGAAAAGCCAGGTCCACCGATGTCCCATTCTCTTTCTTGAATGAGATAACACAGTAGGACAATGCATCTTCAACAAGCAGAACATAAATAAAGTCCCAGTACAAGCACAAGGAGTTTAGTCTCCCTAGTAACTCTTTGTGCCTAGTTTATCACTTAATCAGGGCCAAAAAAAAAGTCCCGAGACCAACACAGCTTGTTATCCAACAATCAGAAATCTCTCCATGGCTCTGCTCGGCTCTGATTCAATGCTATGACCTTGCCCAAAATTGGACGGTAGAGGAAGAAAGAGAAGTCAAAGGAGCATGCCAGGATGAGATCGAAAAGTCGAATGAACAAATCCTCACAAAAACCCTGGTGGCAACGGGATCGTGTCACTCATTCATGTCACCACCCGTCCCCTCAAAGGCCTCGTACTCGTAATCCTCGTCAAGATTCTCCATTGTTTTTCCAAAGACGAAGGATTTCGTTCCCATCGTCGTGAAAGGCATGAGGCCAAAAGCTCGAGCAGTTTTAATCTCCCTCGCAACCTTCCTCTGCGCCTTGGCACGGATGCGAGTCTACGAAAAGGGACCAACGGCAAATAAGCAACAAAATCAATTTGCAGCTCAATTAATTTCCATAACTGATATTCCAACTTTACCGAGCTCCTCTTGATTATTATTCCGGCCTCAGTTATGAAATTTGCCAGGAATCTCACATTCTGCAGAAAAGTGAATATTAAGAAAATGAACCTCTAAGCACAAAGATACCAACTGAACATGATAAACCATCCGAACATGCAAAAGTTTCACCCGAGCCATGTCATCCCTATATCAGTTGGCGAACTACAGCGCTTCGAGAGAACTCATGCTGACACCAGGATAACCTCTGGCAAAACCTAAACTTATGTCATTCACCCCTTAATCTGAATAGGACGTTTGTTCCTATAAATACACGGGGTTACATTACAGGAACGGTAGTGGAATGACCCGAGGGAACTAAACTTGAGTGATGGATCAGAAGGAAGAAAGGAGTGGAATGCTTATTCAACCTTTTTTGATGTTGTAATAATATGCGGAAGGGACAGTAATCAGATTTTCCGAAAAAGAAAGTGTCAGAGTTGTCCTTAAAATAATCTTATGCTATAGTTGAAAAGAGATCTCTTGGGGGGGCATCTGTCATCCTCTCAATAACTCTCCACATCATTCTTTTTCTTTTCCTTATCGCGTAGTCGCATCATAATTCTAACAATTATTTTGACACCTAACGTTCTTCACTGATGAATTCCTTTATCTCGCAGCAATGAGTGGGTGATGTCCTAGTATAGAGCAAGATAGGATGACAACATTAACTCATAGGGTATATAATGGCCTTCCTTCACTCTGGGGACAATGTCCGTTCTTTACATTGGTAGATCGGGCAAAGCAGAACCAAGCAGAGAAAAATGGAAGAGAAATGTCAGTAGAGCACATATAACCATACATACGTATTGCCTGTAATAAGAGTTACTCACTTGCTAATTCAATGGTTATGGCGTCAATGGCCCCTAGAGACACACAATCTCCACAGAAATATCAACGAATTTAACAGCTTCAGCATGCTGAAGGTATTAACAATATCACATGAAGCAGGAAATACGCTTGAAAAAGGTTCAATCAGAAGGGTATGAATGATTAACGGTGATCAAAGAACCTCTTGCTCATAAGAAGCGTTTGTCAGTCCAGCATCTACTGAATACTATTTGACAATTCTAAACAAAATAATATGATCAACCTGATGCTCACCCTAAAATCAGCTTTTCTCAGCACTTCCTCTGTAGTAACTTCAAATTGTCGTCTTTTGGCGAACTTGCGCACTCCTGGTTTCTTAAGATCGAGATCCTAAAAGAAAGATAGATAAAGCACAGAGAACGAAAGGACACTAACGTGAAAAGTAAAACATTGCAGGAGAGAGTTAGCAACATTACATAAAGGACAACCGCATAATAGTATGATTGCGATGATAACAAGTATAGTAGCTAAAACCATGACCCAATCCCTATAGGCCAATTAGTTTCATGCTAAACACCGACAAAGTACATAATTCATAAGTAGCAATAGGTTTCTCTCCCAAATCATATGTCAGGATGGTGTGGACAGCATAAGCAGATTAATGTAGAAGATTCACATAGGAAAACCCTCCACAGAGAGTAACCCTGAAAAATTAAAGTTATTTACAACAAAAATTGCAATTTGACCTATCAGAGAGCATAAGAAAAAGGTATAGATATCGCACAACTTCTAATCCCTCAACTGCCTTATGAGTTTAAAGTGCTTTATTGGACTGCATAGAATCGCAATATGGTACCTTCTTATCATATGTCGTTCCCACAGGAAAACTCATATCAGGTCTAAATGAATAATCTTCTTCTTCTACTTCATCCCAATCGATCTCGAAGTATGAGGCTTCTTCCTTCAATCTCTCATCCATACCATCTGATAATGTACTAAAACTATCGCTTAGGCCATCAAACATCCGGGAGCTATCTTCACCATTCAGTCTTGAACCTGATCTGGCCTTGTCGATTCTGTCAAACTTCTGGAAAAATGAATCAGTTTTTGAATCATTTCCAGAAAAGCCACCAAATATCCGCCCCTCAAATTCATCAGCAGAACGTTGTTTGTCATTACTGTTATGACCTGCAGAACAATACATCAACATGTTGGCAGTATCATAAAATGAACAGGGCACGATATGAAGTTTTCTCTAGATTGCCCATGTTAAAGAATTGCACAGGAAACCCAACATCCGGGAGCTATCTTCACCATTCAGTCTCGAACCTGATCTGGCCTTGTCAATTCTGTCAAACTTCTGGAAAAATGAATCAGTTTTTGAATCATTTCCAGAAAAGCCACCAAATATCCGCCCCTCAAATTCATCAGCAGAACGTTGTTTGTCATTACTGTTATGACCTGCAGAACAATACATCAACATGTTGGCAGTATCATAAAATGAACAGGGCACGATATGAAGTTTTCTCTAGATTGCCCATGTTAAAGAATTGCACAGGAAACCAAACATCCGGGAGCTATCTTCACCATTCAGTCTTGAACCTGATCTGGCTTTGTCAATTCTATCAAACTTCTGGAAAAATGAATCAGTTTTTGAATCATTTCCAGAAAAGCCACCAAATATCCGCCGCTCAAATTCATCAGCAGACTCGGACAAAGTAGAATGTTGTTTGTCATCACTGTTATGACCTGCAGAACAATACAACAACAGGTTGCCAGTATCATGAAAGAAACAGGGCACGATATGAAGTTTTCTCGAGATTGCCCATGTTAAAGAATTGCAAAGGAAACCAAACCTACTTCACAAATTTGTTCATATATTTTTCTTATGATGAGTATTTTGAAACATACATTATATTGATGGTTGAAGATTATAAGTCAGCCCTAGAAAAACATTTGTCAACAAAGTTTACAAACAAACGCTGCAGCAGAAAGGAGAAAACAAAGAGAACTTTATTATAACAAGCAAACTTCCCACCAAATAATGAAATGACTCGCCCACAAGACTAAGTTTGCATAAGCTTGTTTCCCTTAAAAACAAGGAAGCTTAAAAAGAAAAACTGCAAACTAATCCGACAAACAACATTCTAATTTCAAAACAAAACCGGACAAAAGAGCATTCCCAAGAATGCTTGGACCATTCCAACAGCTCAGAACAGCACGCGGACAGTGAAAACCCAAAAGTACCTGACGCTGCATTCACTGAGAGGGGTCTAGCTAAATGGGGACGATGAAATTGTCGCAGTAAGCCATTATTCAAGGATCGCATCACAGCCCGAGAAAGCATCATCTCTCCTTCTAACACCAGAATCTTCCGTGCAAGGACGTTAAAGTCAGCTTTTGGAGTCTTGTAAGACTGAATCACAGTAAGATCCTACAAACTTGAGCAGATTACAAACCAAGAAATGCAAATTCTTTACAATGCTCGTGTTGGTAAAGTAATTCGACATCATGAGAATCGCGAAATATCTTCCAATGCTAGAAAAACAACGAATTACTGACAACTTAAGGTATAAGATGGCGAAAGTCCCACTCAATACTCAGAAACTTAAAAGAGAAAAAATTAAGCTCAAAAAACAGCACAGGAGAATGAAACGGACTAAAGTTAGCAAATTTATCGCGAAATGACGCCGAGAAACACTAGAGATTCCAAACCCAGAATCGAGAAAGCCCCAACAAAAAACAAAAACAAAAAAAAGTGGAGAAAGCAAGCAAACCCAGCAGCCGAAGCGGACGTCACGATTTGGGTAGTGACGGTGAGTGCTCCGAATTGATTTCGAACAGAAATGGCTTCCAAATCTGATGCAAACAAAGTCGAAGATTACGGCAGAACACAAACCATGCGTCAGTTTATAGAGAAATGGCTCGGATTCAGGTGCGATTTTTTGGGGACTGGGGCTTAAGCTGGGAAATAGGGTTCTTTCTTTAGCTCCAGGAAAAAACAAAACAGCAGATAAAGTAAAATACGAAAATCAGACAAATTATTTTTTATTATCAGGAGAAATCCAGTTAATTTAAATAAAAAAGGTGATACAATTAATATGTAGCAGGAATATAGGTATATTATTCAATTGGCGCAATACTTTATTTCCTACATGTAAAATCTAACTTTAGTCAATAGGCATGGGGCCCGGTAAAGGGATCGGGGGTAGAGACGCTACTACCATAGGTGCGGGATTATGAGTCTCGCGCTCTGTCAAGAGGTAGAGTAAAAGCCAGAGAGACGAGAGCCAAAAATAGGACAAGACAAAAGAAAAATCTAACTTTTTATACAAAATTACATAGAATAAGAAAAAAACATAACAAACGAATTGGAGCAATTTTTTTTTTTATCGAATTGGAGCAATTTAAAATGTAGTTTATTTCCACATTTTAGGCTTTAGGCCTCGAAATCGGGTTGTCTCCCAATTTGTCGCCTGTCGCGACCCACCCGATTTATTCAGCCCGAAACAACCTAAAGCCCACACACCTATTCCAGCCCAAAATGAACTACAGCCCCCATGCCTTGCCTATAGCCGAAGCCCTCAAAATTTTAGCCCATTTCATCCAACACTCGACCGAACAGCCCCTACCTCCGGCGATATTGAACCTTCTCCGACGGGCGACACCGTCGAACCACAAACCCGGACCGTTCCCTTCGGCCACCACAACACAACCGAGCCGAATAGACCTAGAAAACGGAACAAACACATCTGCGCCGTATACGGCCGTAGACCCAATCACAGCAAAAATAAACACAGCGAGAGGAGGCGCATATTGATGCAGAAAAAGTGTGTTCGATCATTACAAAAAACAAAAATTTAATCCAAGCCAAAATGCACTCAGTTTAAACAGAAAGCGAGACTGCCTTGCTTGGGGCTGTCGTTGGCATTTCGTCGAACAGGTGGTGGTTGCGATGAGTGGGGGCGTGATGTTGCTCGTTTCCTTAGAACTCGAATCCAGGATTAGACTCAACAAATAACAGGCAATGGATGTGATAAAAAAAATCATCAGAGTCGACGCCGACAACTACGAAAGAAAAAGAAACCGAGCCTTAACTTCTGGCTCAAACATGAACGGGGACAGTAAATGGGGTATCGAGCGTTGGTGTCCCTAGCCGGCTCGGGAAGGGCGATTGGTGGGCGAGCTCGAGACGAGTCGAGATATGGCCCACCTGTTAGATGTATGCCCTAAAGCTACCATGTAATAGTTACATGTTAGGGATTTCTATTGTATTTTCAATTTCTTATTAAATTAATGACAAATACGTGTTTATTCATTTGTCCAATTATTTATATGAATAAATTCCATAAGATTAGTTGTGACTGAACCTATTCTTGAGACGTTGAGAATATGTGTGACGGGTTCACAGTTAGACTGAATCTTTAAACTGTTCCCGGTCGATGGATCATTGAATGGATATTAATGATCCTGTTGAGACCGGTGTGTTCTTAACTTCACCATTAAGTATTGGATACTTAAGGGAATGACGAGTCACAAGTCATTGGTTATTGCGATGCCCGAGTTAGAACACAGGTGCTTGTACCAGACAAGTTCACTGAACGTGACACGCATTGAACGATAAGCAACATGGAAGCTTTTAGCGTGGTCAATGTCTAATTGTTCATGCTCTGGTCTTGTGTAAATAATCCTTAGACCTGAGGCACAGTGTTGACTTGTGTGTTGGATGGCTATGGTTCACAAGTGCGCTTATTGGCGGTTCGTCGATCCGTCTCTGTACTTGACGGTTATAGTTCATGCACATACGGAGTCACACGTGTGCGCAAAATGGAATCTGTCTCCTTATTACATGCAAGGTATGATGTCCTATGCAATCTAATTATGACAATGCATTGAAATCCTCGGCCGGGGTTGCAGCCGAGAATGAAATGTTCATGTCTCGTATAAATGCACGTCGATTAGATTTGTGCATATGATCAAATTTGTGGCTTGACAAATATTCCATGGTCTTTGTTCGATCGGGACATAGTAAGACAGAGGGATTGAATTACACTGTAACCAGAGCTGACAGGTTCATTGTGTTCTTAAAGCATTCACACTGTCTGGGTAGCCATGACATATTGCTAGATGTCACTCATGGCTTGTAGGACCTAGTGGTTGATCGGGACAATCAATTTTCTTGGAAGTACTAATGTGTTAGTGCATGTCTTACTACCGGCTCAGTGATGAACCTAGGGATGTCACACACCTTAACCAATACATGATAACGTTAAACGGAAAGACAATATTGCAAATATGTTTGCAATCACGGCTGTCGAATAGTCGGACTGAAATTAGATTAAATGGGATTTAATTTAATTCTTCTTCTTTTTGGTCATTGACGTGCGTGCATATGATGCACATACAAGTCTTGTACGGACACATATTGATGTGCCCAATTTGCACACATGCTGGTGGTGTACCTTTTATTTTTTATGATAATAATAATTGTTATTATTAATTATAAAAAAAAATTAAGGTTAATGCACACGGTTTTGACCGTGTGCATTATTATGTGCATGTGCTGCACGGTTTGTTGACCGTGCAGCACACTTGCACGATCAGCAAAGGGTTGCTGATCGTGCAAAGCACACTTGCACGATCAGCAAACGGTTGCTGATCGTGCACAGCACACTGCACGATCAGCAAACGGTTGCTGATCGTGCACAGCACACTGCACGATCAGCAACTGTTTTGCTGATCGTGTGTGTGGTGCATTCCACCACAAAATTTATATTCAATCCGCAAAAGTTGTAGAGATGATTTTTCCATTTTGTTGTGTGCAATTTTCAGAGTGAACGTAAGACAAAAACTCTCTCACTTTTGTTTTTACGGCAGACCAAAAATTAAGAGTTCTGAGAATTGATTCCACAATATCGCTAGCACAATACAAGTGGCGATTCTCGCAAGTTCGTTTTTCCGTTCGACGTTACGATTGGTGGTGTGTCTGAACTAGAGGTCCGACACTTGTGGAGCTCGAATCGAAGAACATCTGAACCAACTCGTTTCAAGCACGCTTCAAGAGGTAATTCGTTTAACCCCTTTTGTGTAATTTGATTTTTGATTGAAACGTACAAACAACGCCTCTGGAGATACATGTATGGGTTTTTATTTCCGCTGCGTTTATATGTATTATTTTCCTATGCATGTTACGTGTATCCCAACAGTGGTATCAGAGCCAATCCTTAGGCATATTCGTGCGTTTAATTGATTTAGGTTCGTAGTAATTTTTGCGTTCTAATGGCCAATTTGATTTTAGTGAATTGTTCGCTCTTACATGGCCTATAGAAGTTGATTATTTTATATGATAAATTTGATCAACTGAGCAAAAATTAGAACTAAATCAATTTTGAATCGAAATTCCGTAGTTAGTTTTATTTTACGTATGAATTTGATTCAGTGCAGAATTTTTAATGTGCCTTCCGTAGCATTAAATTATGAATTTATTGCTCACGTGGAAGGGTGGTGATCATGGAAAAACCCCTAATCAATGTGATTGTTGTATGGATGAATGTATGATGATTATAGGTATTTTTTTAGGGTTGTAATTATCAAATGGAGGCTGCGTCCTTCTTTTATTTTTTATGTAATATTTATTTTCAGTATAGTTTAGCATAGTCAATTGTTGATGTAATTGCTACGAGGATTACGTGGAGGAGCCGTTAAGCCGGAGAGCTCTTTGGGCCCGGTTCGTGAAGAGTTGGAGGAACCAAAAAGATGTGACAAGCGGCTCTCCGTTGTTAAAATATTAAAATGGTTAAATGTGGTCTCATTGGCTCGAGACCTATTAAACCATAATTCCATGATCACCACGTAGGATAGATGTTTATGTGCTTGACATCTATTTATTTGTTATGTTTATGTGAGCATGTTAAACCGGTTAATGTGCAAAGTGAGACCTTTAATAATGACCAAAACCTCCTTAATAATATATTAAGTCGAAACGGGTTTCGGACTCGTGGCCTTCCGTCGTCGTGGTTTGATCCTATATTATAGTGGTTGATTGACCGGCTATGGATACATAGGGGTCAATTGTCATTCATAATAATGGACCACTCCATTAAACATATGATGTTGTGGGGTTGGAGCCGAATGATTTCCAATAACTGTTAGGTGAGGGGATCGTTTGCGTTTTCAATACTTGCATGAGACGATGGGTTAGACTTAACTATGATCCTGAAGTCAATAACTGTCAGGTGAGACTTTTATGGTCTAGAGGCCGAAGTTATGATTGGGACTCGCATATGATGCGTTGAATAAGTTGATTTACTCACTAAGTTCATAGAACATCAATAACTGTTAGGTGAGGTGGACTATGGGCTGGTGGGACTCCAATCCCCACTAGTAATCTTTACCCAACAAGGATTGCCGTTTCCCATTTTAAGGAGTATGGGATCCGAATATAAATTTAGTGGGAGGATCTATTTCATTTAAAGGCCAAAATGAAATAGTTATTTTGAAAGACAACGGCTAACAATTTATTTTCTGCACAGATATTTATTACTCTGAAAATGGTGAACTCAAACCCACTCGCTTCGATACTTGACAAGAATTGTTTGACTGGACCCAATTTCACCGACTGGGTAAGGAATTTGAGAATCGTTCTCAATTCAGAAAAACTCGGGTACGTGCTTGATGAAAAGATGCCAACCTCCTTTCCTGAGGGTGGGACCCAAGAGGAGCGTGTCACTTATGATAAGTGGCATGATGATGACTTAAAAGTTAGGTCATATATGCTTGCTTCGATGAATAATGAATTTCAAAAGAAGTATGAAGCAATGAAAGATGCTAGGTCGATCATATTGCACTTAAAGGAATTCTTTGATGAGAATGGTCGAACCTCTAGATATGAGATATCTAAGGCATTATACCGTATGAGGATGGCTGAGGGATCATCGGTTAATGATCATGTTCTGAAAATGATCTGGCACATAGAAGAATTGGCTAGGCTGAATCTTGTTATGGATAACGACTTAGCTGTGGATTTGATCCTCCAATCTTTACCCGATTCCTTGTCTGGTTTTGTCCAAAACTTCCACATGCATAAGATGGAGAAAACTCTTGCTGAGTTACATAGCATGTTGGTAGTTTATGAGAAGGAAATGCACAACACGAGGCCCAATGTAGTGGCTATGGCTAAAGTTTCTTCTTCAAAGAGTAAGACTATTTTGAAGAAAAAGAAATGGAAGAAGCCTGCGAAAGCTGCTGTGCAACCAAAGCCCAAGGTTGAAAAAGGGAAATGTCATTACTGTGGTGTCATGGGGCACTGGAGGAGGAACTGTAAGAAGTACCTCGCAAGCTTGAAGGTCAAGCCCAAGAACCAACCTTGCGAAGGTATGGTGTCTATGCTTATTGAAACTAATCTTATGGTTAGTGCTGAATCTAGCTTATGGATTCTAGATTCTGCTGCAACCTCACATATTTGTATGTCTTTGCAGAATCTGAAAATAAGCAGGATGCTGGGGCGAAATGAGATTGTCCTGACATTTGCAAATGGAGCAAGAGTTGCTGCGTTAGCTATAGGGACTTTTCGTTTATGTTTGCCTTCTGGACATGTTTTGGTTTTAAAGAATTGTTTGCATTATGAGAATGCTGTTCGGAACATCATCTCTATACCTCGTCTGGGTAAAGAGAATTATGAATTTTCTTTTGCTAATGATATATGTTCTATTTATTATAATAGAACGTGTATTGGTTCTGGCTTGTTAACCAATAATCTTTATACCATTACGATGTCCGGTAATACGATTACCAATGTCAATAAGCAAAATAATCATGATGTAAATGCCATAACTAAATGCTCTAGAGATAGTCCAAATCCAAAGTATGTTTGGCATCTCCGATTAGGTCATATTGGAGAAGACAAAATCAACAAGTTGAGTAATGATGGATATATTGATCCAACCGGTTTTGAACCATACTCGGCTTGTGATGCATGTCTAATGACCAAAGCGCCTTTTGTAGGACATACTACGCGAGCTGCTGACATACTGGGATTGATACATACAGATGTATGTGGACCAATTAATGAAACTGCTAGAGGTGGTTATTCTTACTTCATTACCTTTACCGATGATCATTCACGGTATGGCTATTTGTACTTAATGAAGTATAAATCCGAATCTTTTGAAAAGTTCAAGGAATTCAGGTCTGAAGTTGAGAAACAAACAGGAAAGAGTATTAAAGCTCTTCGATCTGATCGAGGAGGTGAATACCTTAGTACTGAATTCCTGGACTATCTTAAAGATAATGGCACTTTATCACAATGGACACCTCCTGCAACTCCAGAACATAATGGTGTATCTGAAAGAAGAAATCGCACTTTATTAGATATGGTGCGATCTATGATGAGTTACACCGATTTACCTATATCCCTTTGGGGATATTCCCTTGAGACAGCTACATATTTGCTGAATAGAGTGCCATCCAAATCTGTTCCAACTACGCCTTATGAGATATGGCATAGTAGGAAATCAAGTCTTAACCATATCAAGATTTGGGGTTGTCCAGCTTTTGTCAAGAAGTTGAGAACAGAGAAATTGGAGGCTAGGTCTGAACAAGGTCGCTTCATTGGATATCCAAAAGAGACTCTTGGATATTATTTCTATTTTCACTCTGACCAAAGAGTTTCGGTCAGTAGGCATGCTTCTTTTCTAGAGAATCAGTTCATCGAGGAAGGTGGTGCTGGGCGAAAAATAGTCTTGCAAGAAGAAATCAATGAAGTACCAAATAACCAAGTTCAGACACCGATCTCTGATTCAGTGGGAGCTTCTGATACACTACCTCTTAGGAGGAGTGCGAGAACGTCTCGTCTACCTATTCGTTATAGACACTCGCTTGAAGATATTGAGCCACTATTCATTGTGAATGATAGTGATCAGCCGAGTGATCCTAACACCTATGAGGAGGCGATGTTGGACATCGATTCTGGTAAATGGCTAGAAGCCATGAAATCCGAAATGGATTCAATGTATTCCAACGATGTTTGGACTCTAGTTGATCTGCCTGATGGTATTGTACCAATTGGCTGCAAATGGATCTTCAAGAGGAAGATGAACGTTGATGGTCAAGTTGGAACTTACAAAGCAAGGCTGGTAGCAAAAGGATATCGTCAAAAAGAAGGGATTGATTACGACGAAACTTTCTCACCTGTAGCCATGCTAAAATCCATTCGGATTATGTTGGCTATAGCTGCGCACCTTGATTATGAGATATTCCAGATGGATGTCAAAACGGCTTTTCTAAATGGTTTTCTTGATGATGACATATATATGGAACAACCACAGGGTTTTGAATCCAATAGTGAAATTCAGAAGGTGTGTAGACTTAAGAGATCTATTTATGGACTCAAACAAGCCTCCAGAAGTTGGAACATCCGTTTTGATGAGGTAGTCAAATCGTTTGGCTTCATCAAGAGCCCGGATGAACCTTGTGTATACAAGAAGGTCAGTGGGAGCGCAATTGCGTTTCTAGTTCTGTACGTCGATGATATACTTTTAATCGGGAATGACATACCGATGATATCATCGATTAAACTGTTCTTGTCACAGAAATTCTCCATGAAAGATTTAGGAGAGGCAACCTATATTTTAGGTATCAAGATCTATAGAGATAGATCGAGACGATTGATTGGCCTCTCACAATCTACGTATATAGATAAAGTGTTAACACGATTTAACATGCAATGTTCCAAAAGAGGATTATTGCCTTTTAGGCATGGAATTCGCCTTTCTAAGGAGATATGTCCCAACACTCCTGAAGAAAGAGAGCGGATTGCGAAGATACCTTACGCATCCGCTATTGGAAGCATAATGTATGCAATGCTATGTACCAGACCTGATATTGCCCATGCTGTAAGCATTACCAGCAGATATCAGTCTGATCTAGGGGAAGAGCACTGGATAGCAGTCAAGAATATCCTTAAGTACTTACGAAGGACTAAGGATTTATTCTTGATATATGGAGAAGGAGAATTTAAAGTTGAAGCTTTTACTGATTCTGATTTTCAATCAGATCCTAATGACTATAAGTCTACATTTGGGTTTGTCTTTACACTCAATGGTGGTGCAGTTAGTTGGAAGAGTTCCAAATAGAGCATAACTGCCGATTCCACCACTGAGGCAGAGTATGTAGCCGCTTCTGAAGCAGCGAAGGAAGCCGCTTGGATGAAGAAGTTCATTTCTGAACTTGGGGTAGTTCCTTCCATTGAGCAGCCGATTACATTGTTTTGCGACAACAATGGGGCAATAGCTCAAGCTAAGGAACCAAGGTCTCACCAGAAGTCCAAGCACATCGAGAGACGCTTCCATCTCATCAGAGAAATAGTTGGGAGAGGTGATATCGCCTTGCAGAAAATTGCCTCAGCGGAAAACGTGGCAGATCCCTTTACTAAGGCCTTACCTCAGTCTTCTTTTGAAAGACACATTGACAAAATGGGTTTGAGGTACCAGACTAGTTGACTTTAGTGCAAGTGGGAGATTGTTAGATGTATGCCCTAAAGCTACCATGTAATAGTTACATGTTAGGGATTTCTATTGTATTTTCAATTTCTTATTAAATTAATGGCAAATACGTGTTTATTCATTTGTCCAATTATTTATATGAATAAATTTCATAAGATTAGTTGTGACTGAACCTATTCTTGAGACGTTGAGAATATGTGTGACGGGTTCACAGTTAGACTGAATCTTTAAACTGTTCCCGGTCGATGGATCATTGAATGGATATTAATGATCCTGTTGAGACCGGTGTGTTCTTAACTTCACCATTAAGTATTGGATACTTAAGGGAATGACGAGTCACAAGTCATTGGTTATTGCGATACCCGAGTTAGAACACAGGTGCTTGTACCAGACAAGTTCACTGAACGTGACACGCATTGAACGATAAGCAACATGGAAGCTTTTAGCGTGGTCAATGTCTAATTGTTCATGCTCTGGTCTTGTGTAAATAATCCTTAGACCTGAGGCACAGTGTTGACTTGTGTGTTGGATGGCTATGGTTCACAAGTGCGCTTATTGGCGGTTCGTCGATCCGTCTCTGTACTTGACGGTTATAGTTCATGCACATACGGAGTCACACGTGTGCGCAAAATGGAATCTGTCTCCTTATTACATGCAAGGTATGATGTCCTATGCAATCTAATTATGACAATGCATTGAAATCCTCGGCCGGGGTTGTAGCCGAGAATGAAATGTTCATGTCTCGTATAAATGCACGTCGATTAGATTTGTGCATATGATCAAATTGGTGGCTTGACAAATATTCCATGGTCTTTGTTCGATCGGGACATAGTAAGACAGATGGATTGAATTACACTGTAACCAGAGCTGACAGGTTCATTGTGTTCTTAAAGCATTCACACTGTCTAGGTAGCCATGACATATTGCTAGATGTCACTCATGGCTTGTAGGACCTAGTGGTTGATCGGGACAATCAATTTTCTTGGAAGTACTAATGTGTTAGTGCATGTCTTACTACCGGCTCAGTGATGAACCTAGGGATGTCACACACCTTAACCAATACATGATAACGTTAAACGGAAAGACGATATTGCAAATATGTTTGAAATCACGGCTGTCGAATAGTCGGACTGAAATTAGATTAAATGGGATTTAATTTAATTCTTCGTCTTTTTGGTCATTGACGTGCGTGCATATGATGCACATACAAGTCTTGTACGGACACATATTGATGTGCCCAATTTGCACACATGCTAGTGGTGTACCTTTTATTTTTTATGATAATAATAATTGTTATTATTAATTATAAAAAAAAATTTTAAGGTTAATGCACACGGTTTTGACCGTGTGCATTATTATGTGCATGTGCTGCACGGTTTGTTGACCGTGCAGTACACTTGCACGATCAGCAAATGGTTGCTGATCGTGCAAAGCACACTTGTACGATCAGCAAACGGTTGCTGATCGTGCACAGCACACTGCACGATCAGCAATTGTTTTGCTGATCGTGTGTGTGGTGCATTCCACCACAAAATTTATATTCAATCCGCAAAAGTTGTAGAGATGATTTTTCCATTTTGTTGTGTGCAATTTTCAGAGTGAACGTAAGACAAAAACTCTCTCACTTTTGTTTTTGCGGCAGACCAAAAATTAAGAGTTCTGAGAATTGATTCCACAATATCGCTAGCACAATACAAGTGGCGATTCTCGCAAGTTCGTTCTTCCGTTCGACGTTACGATTGGTGGTGTGTCTGAACTAGAGGTCCGACACTTGTGGAGCTCGAATCGAAGAACATCTGAACCAACTCGTTTCAAGCACGCTTCAAGAGGTAATTCGTTTAACCCCTTTTGTGTAATTTGATTTTTGATTGAAACGTACGAACAACGCCTCTGGAGATACATGTATGGGTTTTTATTTCCGCTGCGTTTATATGTATTATTTGCCTATGCATGTTACGTGTATCCCAACACCACCGTCTCGCAAGGTCTCCGAGCCGAGATTCTCGGGAAGAAGTGGCTCGAACCAAAAAAATAAACTCACCGGAGATGGCTGCAAATCGGGAAAGCCAGGAGCCACAAGAAGGACGTTGCCGGCTTGAAGGGTCTTCGGACAGCGGCGCTAGAGGCAGCTAGTCGGAACCGATGAGGGAGTGCGTGGGGCTCTCTTTGTGGAAAATAAATCGATGATCCCCTCTCTCTGGCTCTCTCTTTTCTCCCTTGGCTCCCCCTCTTTTTTTTATTTTTCCGAGATACTGTCAGATTGGGCAATCACCGCCTAAGTAACACTCATATACGACACGTGATAAGCAACACGACACGACACAATATGCTGACATGTTATTTCTAAAAAATAAATATTTTCGACACGTTAGGATAGGCTATAATATATAATTATTATTTCTATGATTTTTTACAAAAATAGAAAATAAATTTCCTACCATGGGTACTCCCGTAATTTGATCTATAGTCTAGATACTTGAAGCCTGTATGGCAATCATTCTGGTTCTTTGATTCTATTCCTCGGAACAAAAAAAAAGATGAGAATCCTGTTTGGTAAGGTAAATGATTCTGATTCTGATTTTGTTCTCGAAAACAGTTTTAGAGAAAAAACAAGAACAAAAAAAAAGTTGGTTCTGGAAAAAAGAATCACTTTTGAGAATCACAAAACAGAATGAAGTTTCACATCTCTCACTTTTCCCTTTCTCCTTTTAGTTCTCTCGTCACTTTTCCCTCGACCAAAAATAGAACGAGGTCTCATTTTCAAAGAAAAATATGTAAGATAAAAAATAAAAATAAAAAAGAATCGAAAATATCAGAAAAATTTCAAAAAATCCCTAATAATAGAAGAAGCTTAGATTAGGCTAGTTTGACCTCATTTTCATAAATTTGGGCCTAGATTCCCTAGATTTCATAGATTTATTTTTTGTTAGAAAATCATAAACACCTTGGAAATTAAACTCGAACCACATTTCTCTAAACCCTTAGGGCTTCATTAGGGTTTTAAGATGTGATTTATCAATGCCGTGATTTCTTGATTGCGCACTTGATTTTTTTGGTTGTGATTTGCCTAGGTTTATGTACTTTAGACTTAGTCTAGTTTTAGAAAATTTTGAAAAAAAGACAAAAATAGCTATCATGAACACTTAGCAAGCTCTCGTTCTTAAGTTTTCAATGAATTAAAACTGAGATATGATTTTCTGGAACAAAAAACGCACACCAATGTAGGGCAGTATAGTGCATTTTCCTTGCAGAAAAGAGGGTGTCGCTCATGTCGGTTGTCCACTCGCTCAAAAGAGCTCGATGAAACCCCACAATAAATGGCGAAAATGACTCGTGATGATTTTTGATATTTATTTTTACATTTCAATATGCAATATGTTATATAATAGAATCAATATGAATTAATCTTCAATCAATTCAAAATATAGGATGAAATTTCACAAAGTAACTACATAATTATTTGACTTATATGACAAAAATTGAGAGGAGCAATTGTTCTTGGGAACAGAAATTTTGTGTAGTTACCAAACGTGTTTCTGTTCCAAGAACAGAAATTTTGGGCACTTACCAAACGTGTTTTGATTCTCTAAAACTCATCCAGAAAACAGAATCAGAAAAAGCCATTTTAATCATAATCACTTTTTCGGATCAGAATTGTTATCATACAGGCCCTTGACAGACCCCTCTTTACTTTTTGAAAAAATCTCTTCCACCAAGTGAGCCCAAAGCAGATTTCGAAAAATTTGCCTTTTTCTCTCTCCTATTAAGTACAAAAAAAAATTGAGCTCTGTGCACTGCACGGTAGACTAAACAAAACACGCTATCTCTCCTCTCTCATCTTGCGTCTTCTCCACCCACTCTCTCTCTCTCTTTACTTTTTTGAAAAAAATCTCTGTCCTACCTCTCTCTTCCTCCTCTCTATCTCGCGAAGGGAATAACGACCGCCATGGCTACCTCATCTCTCTTCTGACGCTGTCTTGCTCTGTCCTCCGGTAGTCTTTGCTCTCTGCTCCGACGCACCCGAACCCATACTCTGCTCAAACACTCGTCGCGCGTCGCAGGCTCTTTCCCTCATCTCTCTCATGGCCCAAGACGCATCGATCTCTGCTCTCCAGATCTCCGCCATCCCTGCCATCCTTCCTCACCGACTCGCGTGTCCCCCGCGTGTCGCTCTCGTTGATCACGCGTCGGACCTCCGACACGCATTGACCAAGTGTCGGACGCATGTCCATGATCGACACGTATCCGACACCAACGCGGGAACTCTCGCTGCGTGTCAGTGCTTCATAGATCATCGCTAGTTCTGTTTTTCTTTTCTTTTTTTTTATAAATTCCATCTTATTTATTAAATTAAATAAAATAAAAATCATATTAAAATCATATTCGAACCAAAACGACGTCGTGTTAGCCACGTCATCGAGAAAATATGAAAAAAGTCACGTCGATATTTTTTGTTAGCCAAGTTGGACAGAGTTAACGGAAGAACTCGATTGCACAAATTTGACAAGTTTCAAAATCCAATTGCACTTTTTGTAAATTTTAAGACTCAATTGCACTTTCGTTATCAGTTTTAAGACATTTAAGTGAACATATCCCTCTTTTTCCTTCTCTTCAAGAAAACCATACCCCCATTTGAGCCGAGCTAAGGGAAAAAGAGAAAGGACGAAGAAGCACGTCGCGTGGGGGTCGACCCAAGGGTCAGTCGTGTGGGCCGGTTTGTGAGTTACTCGAGCAGGCCAGTCCGTTGGCCGGTCCGAAGGCTCTTTTTTTCATTTTTTTATTAATCTATTTTGTTGTGCTTTTCTATTTTGCTATTTCTATATTTTAAAAGAAGAAGGCGATTCATGGGATCTACATAATTAGGTGTCAATATCGCCCTTTCATTTTTGGTCTTGTAGTTTGTGTTGATTGGGTAACCTGGTTCTTTGATTCTTGAATTGTCAAATCTAGTCATTTAACTTATATAATCCGCCTTATCGAGTCTTTTTAGTGTTAGCATACTTAATCACACTACATAATAATTAACATAACAAGTTTAAATATTTTTAAAAGAAAGAGAACATCAAAAGAAGAATTTTGAAAATCGAAATAATTCAGAGGGAACAAAACAAGAAATCTAAAGAAACCGTGAGGGACGAGTAGAGGTCGCCAATGGATAGATTGGATAGGTCATAAAACCCTCGCATGCCTCAAAGCACTTCGCTTCTTCAAGGATTGGTCTACACTACCCCTCTCGTTTGAGTCAGATTGCATTAGGGTGATCTGCACACTTACAGATCATGATCTGTGCTCGTGGGAAGTAGCTCCACTTATCACTGAGTGCTTTAGATTAATGGGCCAATATAAGCATCTCCGAGTAGCCTATTGCGGAAGAGAAGAGAACTAAGTGGCTGATTGGGTTGCCAAAGTCCATAGACGAAAAGCTCTACCTTGTAATTGGACTACTAATCCCCCTCAAGTTTTATGGGACCTCTTATGTTCGGAAGCCCTTGTTGGCTGTAATTCTGAAATCACTTGAAGCAATGAAAGGAACTTTTTATTTGACCAAAAAAAAAAATTAACTCACATTGACCCATTTTATTTACTAAAAAATTTAAATGACCCACGCTAAACCCATACTAAATCCAATCCAGAGCGGGCCTAAACCCACTCATAGAACACATTAGAAAAACAAATGAATAGGCTCAACAATTATTCAAAATTGAATAAACAAAAACTAAAAAAAAAATATGCAGAGTAAAATGATAACCCTAGCCATAAACGTTCAAGCTTGAGAAGGCTATGGTTTGGGACCCCGATGCGGCTACCTTAGCCCCGATGACAGTGCCCTAATGAGGGCAGCCTGAAAGAAGGCGGCCCCCTAAAGAGATCAAAAGTAGGGAAGTTGCAAGCCTCATGCTTCCTCTGCCACTTGATTAGGTCGCGAGCGTTGAGCTTGCCATTGGAAATGCAACCATCCCTTAAATATCTCATCACAAGGGCCGTTGCACCTTGTCGATATGGAGCTCGGATCATAGATCCGGGATTCGATGGAGTAATTGCGGGGCCAACCGGAGGTGGCGAAGTTGAGCTGGCACTTTTACTTCACTTCGAGGGTTTAGTAAGAGCATATGGAGAGCGGGAAGGTCCATCAAAAGAGAGAGAGGCAAGGAAGATGGAGACGAAGTACAAGAGGAGGTCTCTGGAGGTGGCAATGGAGGTTCAATGGGTGGTGTATGTATCACCGTCCGGCAAAATCCTCGATCGAGGATGGACCGTGACACGAACGACCGACCATGCGGTGATGTATACAACGAACCAAGTCATGGTCGGCCACGAGGATCAACTGTGATCAATCCTGCTCAGTCGAATGATCGATCCACGAACGATGCTAAGCAGCCGAAAGATTGATCCACAAACGATGCTGAGTAGCCGGATGATCGATCAACAGACAGTGTCATGAATCATGTTGAACGACCAGTTGATCGACCCATGGACGATGCAAAGTTGACGGGCACTCGATACAAGATTGCCGGGCGGTCGTTTCAAGAACGATACAAGATAACCGGGCTGAACGATCCATGGGAGATGCCCGAACGACCCCTGAACGATCCATGGATGATGCACGATCGATCCCTGGACGATGCTTGAACGATCCGTGTACGATGCATGAACCATGCGACATGAGCGAGCGACCGATGCATGCATCATGCACGATCAACCTAGCGGCTGAGTAAGCGGCCAGTGAGGCGAGTGACGTGGCTACTTCCTGGTTTAGCGAATTTTATTGATGTGGGCAGTTGCTGTCCTAGCTCTCCCCTTGGAACTTAAACCATCTAGAAGCAAGACTAAAGTCCACGAAAACATCATGAGGACTATGCTAGGTGTGCCCTAAAAGTTAAGATCTCTTCAAGCAGAGCACCTTCCCCGCGCGCGCGCGCGCATATATATATATCTCTCTCTCTGTTCCTCCTTTGCCTTGCCACGTTCGATTGATTTGTGAGCTAGTGATAGATCCGGGGTCAAGGCTTGATTCGAGCGAAACACCCATCCGTTCAGCTCGAGTCGCCGCATGATCGTGGTTGAAACACCGGCCCGTGCCAAGTGGTATCCGAACTGGTCATGGCTCGATCGAGCAAAGCTGTTCCGAGAAGAACTCTTGGTATTGCCAAGTGATCGAGAGGATGTCTAAGGAGATCATGCCTATTAGTAACAAAGTCGCCCCCGAAATGGACGCCCAGGGTACCCGCGAAACTCGCGACCCTCGTCCAAAGAACAAGGACAAACAACGAGCTGCCTCGAAAGATGTCACATCCTCCTTCGATGACAAGCTCGCCTGCATGAAAACTGTCATGGCTGAGTTCTTCGACAAAGAGGAGGAGTGGCTCGAGCAACTCAAACAAAGACTCTGTGATGAGTTCTCCACTAGCTTGAGTGTCGTTGCTGCGACGGCAAGCGATCGAGCTGAGGCCTTGGACACCCTGACTAGCAACCTTCAAGGTGAGCTGGATTTCATCAATGAAGACTACCGAAACTACAAAGTAGCTACGACCAGCAAGCTTAAACGACTCGAACAAGAGCTCAAAGCTTGCAAGGCGGCTGTGGCGCAAGGTGTCATCACTGTGATGCCGAGGCCAAAGCTGGATGTGCCCAAACCGACGCCATTCGAGGGAGAAAGATTCGCCAAAGAGGTGGAAAACTTCCTGTGGGAGATCAAGCAATATTGTGATGCCGTGGAAATCACGGACGATGGAGCCAAGGTGCGGACAGCCACCATGTACTTGTCCGAGGTAACCTTGCTGTGGTGGCATGGACATTGTAACAACGATGAGCGTTGTGGGGGTGAAACCCATAACTCACTAGCGGTGTGGGGTGAAACCCATAACTCACTAGCCCAACTTCGTCGCCACGTTCCGCGAGCAGTTCTTCCCCGAATGCACGAAGAATGAAGCTCGCGACAAGCTCCACCGTCTCTCGCAAAAGGGAGACGTCCACAAGTATGTTTGGGAGTTCTCCAAGCTCTTGCTCGAGATCCCGGACATGCTCGACGCCGAAGCACTCTTCACATTCCTGGACGGTCTCAAATCGTGGGCAAGAATGGAGTTGGAACGACACAGTGTGCAAGAGCTGTCCAAAGCTCTCGCCGTGGCCGAGTCCCTCATCAACATCCAACGGTTTGATGAACCGAGACCCAAGGAAAATGGTGGGGGAGCAACAGACTTCCGCTACAACAACAACAACAGAACCTATGACGACCGTGGTCGTCAGCCCGAGCGAAGAACATGGGGAGAAGGAACATCCAAACCGGCGAACCAAAGGTGGAATCGACCATTAGGAGACTTCAACAAGGAGAGGTACAAGAAGCCGCCTCTATCTCCGTGTTTCATTTGCAAGGGAGATCACTGGACCCAAGAGTGGCCAAACAAGAATCGAATCAACACACTGCTTGCCTCGAAAAAAGATGGGGAAGAGCCAAAAGCGCAGCAAGAACAATGACTGGAGCTTCGACTCGGAACCGTCAAGGCCCTGAACATGGTTGTCTCCAAGAAACTCGAAGCTTCACCCAAGAAGCTGACTGCAAGCGTGACGAGTCTGCCATTCATGGCGGTCAAGATACATGTTGGGTTGTGTTTAGTGACGCTTCATGCCTTGGTTTACACGGGTGCGTCGAACATCTTCATGTCAAGCGAAGCGGCAAAGTGGCTGGGACTTCGAATAGACTCGGATGCACGCCGGTTCAAAGAACCCAACAAAGAAGACATGCCGACCGTTGGCGTAGCTTGGAAGGTGGACCTTGAAGTCAGTGGATGGCGAGGCAAACTCCCCATCGATGTCGTTCCTCTAGATGAGTACGACCTCTTTTGGGGATGGAGTTCTTCGACACGGCAAAGGCAATGGTCGACGTACAAAATAAAGAGGTGATCTTTGCCGACTCGAAATGCCCAACGGTGGTGCCAATGATCTTCGGGTTGGGCAACACCAAAAGCTTCACCACGATACGACTCATGGACGATGGGTGGAGAGCGAACCAGCTTAAGGCCAAGACAGAACAGCAGCCTTTGGGCGAACAGTTGAAGTTGGAGCAGAAGCGATCTGCACCAAACCCGCATGAAGTCCCGATCCATGTACTGTTCCTCGAAGTAGCCAACTGGCCGGGCGACATCGATGAGGCTGAACCAGCAAAGAAGATTTCGACGGATGCCCTTGAGGTTCTCACGCTGGTCAAAAGGCGAAGAAATCGAAGGCGAAAGAATCACCGACACTCACCGACTCAAGTGTATGATTCCGGGACACGAGCGCCGGGGACGTCACTCGATTTGGTGGGGGAGAATATCACGGTCAGGCAAAATCCTCGATCGAGGATGGACCGTGACACGAACGACCGACCCTGCGGTGATATATACAACGAACCAAGTCATGGTCGGCCGCGAGGATCAACCGTGATCAATCCCGCTCAGCCGAATGATCGATCCACGAACGATGCTGAGCAGCCGAATGATTGATCCACGAACGATGCTGAGCAGCCGGATGATCGATCCACAGACCGTGTCATGAATCATGTTGAACGACCGGCTGATCGACCCATGGAAGATGCAAAGTTGACTGGCGCTCGATACAAGATAGCCGGGCGGTTGATGCAAGAACGATACAAGATAGCCGGGCTGAACGATCCATGGGCAATGCCCAAACGACCCGTGAACGATCCATGGACGATGCTTGAACGATCCATGTACGATGCATGAACCATGCGACATGAGCGAGCGACCGATGCACGCATCATGCATAATCAACCCAGCGGCTGAGCGAGCGGCCAGCGAGGTGAGTGACGTGGCTGCTTCCCGGTCTAGCGAATTTTACTGATGTGGCCAGCTGCTGTCCTAACTCTCTCCTTGGAACTTAAGCTATCTAGAAGCAAGACTAAAGTCCACCAAAACATCATGAGGACTATGCTAGGCGTACCCCAAAAGTCAAGAACTCTTCTTGTATATGTATGGGAATTATCCCCTCTTGTAACACACTTGAATATTTTGAAATTGAAGTAGAACACCTTCTGCACATCTCTCTCTCGGTTCCTCCTTTGCCTTGCCACGTTCAAGTGATTTGTGAGCTAGTGATCAATCCGGAGCCAAGGCTTGATTTGAGCGAAACACCCATTCGTTTAGCTAGAGTCGCCGCATGATCGTGGTTGAAACACCAGCCCGTGACACATGCGTGGCAGCTTCAAGTATCAATTGTTGCCATAGCCAATTCTACTGCTAGGACATTTAAGTGAACATATCCCTTTTTTTCTTCCTCTTCAAGAAAACCAGACCCCCATTTGAGCTGAGCTGTGGGAAAAGAAGAAAGGACGAGGAAGCACATCGCGTGGGGGCTGACCCAGGGGTCAGTCGTGTGGGCCGGTTTTTGAGTTACTTGAGCGGGCCGGTCCGAAGGCTCTTTTTTTTTTTCATTTTTTTATTAATCTATTTTGTTGTGCTTTTCTATTTTGCTATTTCTATATTTTAAAAGAAGAAGGCGATTCACGGGATCTACATAATTAGGTGTCAATACCGCCCTTTCATTTTTGGTCTTGTAGTTTGCGTTGATTATGTAACCTAGTTCTTTGATTCTTGAATTGTCAAATCTAGTCCTTTAAATTATATAATCCACCTTATCGAGTCTTTTTAGTGTTAGCTGAAGGATAATACATCCAACCGCTAATCCAGATCTATAAACGAAGCGAAAAAATATAGATCTACATACCCATGAAGTAACTTACGGATTATAACGGAACGACAACCACAATCGTCATATACGTACATATACGCAGCAGATTACTCATAGATTAACATGCCCTAGAATCAACTTGTATCGCTGATCGTTGAAGCATATCACGATTAATGAATATACCTCGATTTCCACATATTAAGAGCCCTAGTCGCAAGTGAGAAAGAATCCGGATCCGTTGATCGCTCATTTTTCGAGAGAGTTTTTACTGAGAGAATTTTGGAGAGAGTTTTTGTGTCGATAGATTAAATGTACATTCTGTCCAAGAGAGTATATAATCTACTCTCTCTCTTGGAATAGAATAGGAAACTAAATATTTCATATTCTAACCAATAAAGACTTGCTTTATTCTTTTGCTTCTATATGGTAACTAATACCATAGAATAAAGACAATTTCCTTTATGGGCGCAATTTTCCAACATCTCCCACTCATCCATAAAGCGCCAAACATCTCTATTTCTCTTCTCATTGCAAAGTTTATATAGGCAAATAATCCGTGCGACCAGCATACTCTGAGAGCTCGTTGCCATACATCTGTTAGGAATATATAGCAGCTCACATTGGGCATTCTAATTTAGAGTATATCTAGTATGCAGTACCCTAGATCAATCAGTCACATTTATATCTCTCATGATCTCTTCAAGAGTTCGATATGTATTGTATTCACCATTACGATTACACTCATTTAATCATAATGGGTCGACCTATGAACACAAAATCATAATGTGACATCAACTTCGAATTGATCTTCCTGTTTCCTTAAAAACTCCCAATTTCAACTCAATTCGCTTTTTCAAAAATGTTCCGCTAGATCGAATCATCCATGATCATTAGCAACACTCTAGGATAGCAAACACTGAATCAAAATTTCAAGAATAGGTTAGAGTCGTGAGGGCACTAAGATGAGGAAATCATATCCTCAAGAGTCTCACATGGTTATAGAGTTGAGATTAGTACTCTTGCCATCTCTTCTTGGTCGTCTCATGCATATGTAATATAAAATACGTATTACGGTATTCTCTTCTTTCCCATGGAGCGTATGTCTCTACATTCAATACCGTACAGATGATAGTTCAGACATTCCAAATGTCTAACTTGAGTTCACAAATGTACTCTCTTCAAAGAATCCATCAGAACTCACATCTTGTACCAAAGACAGATAAAGTGAAATACGTAGTTACTTCACTTTTGGGCATAACTTATTATGACCTCATCTTAACACTCCTGTTAAGGCGACATCAAAATTTCAAGGTTAAGGTCTCAACTATCACCTAGATAATAAGCTTGAAATCGTCTCATCTCTATTTATTACATAGTAAATAGAGGCGATTACCCGTGTGAGTGGGCTAATCTCTTATCTGTCCGACATACTTTCTCAATATAATGTACTAAACATTGATATGCATAAATGTCATACAAACTCATAGGCATCAATAATGATAACAAATACTATTAACAGTGAACTTTGGGTAATATAAATATCCAGTACTATAACTTCTACGCATTTCTAGAGATTTCAATGTGGGGAACTAATCCCTTTGTCAACACATGACCAAGGAAAAAACATCTCTAGTAATTAACTTCATCGTAGGATCTGCTTTCATTTTATGCGTAGATATGTACTGTTCGTTCACATCTTTCGTACAACCATGTCTTTCACAAAAATATACTTCATGTCTATTTGTTTGGTCTTGCAATGGATCTTTAGTGTAAGCTATTGCTGCTTGGCTATCATAATTAACCAATAATTGAACCTGCAGCATCCTTAGCAACACCTCACTAGCCCAAATATCTCTTAAACCAAACACCATCTTCTATTGTTGTTGATAATACCACGAGATCAGTTTCTATCGTGGATAAGGCTATACACATTTGCTTCTTACTACTGCAAGATATTGCGCCACTGCATAGTATGAATACAAACCCAAAGGTAGATTTCCTCTCATCTAAACCTCTTCCTCAGTCAACATCAGTATGGCCTTCAAGGCGCAGATCTCTACCTTGATAATTCAGCAAAAAATCGGTAGTACTCTTCAGATACCTTAGGATTCTCTTAACGGCAATCCAATGTGCTTGACCAGGATTGGATTGGTACCTACTTACCATTCCAACTACATAACAAATGTCAGGTCTTATACACATCATAACGCACATTAAGCTTCCAATAGCACTAGCATATGGAACACTTTCCATTTCTTCATTTGCTTGTGGAGTCTTAGGGCACATTTTGCAACTCAGACCTTCACCTCTTACAATAGGAGTATCTATGGGTTTACAGTCTTGCATGCGAAAACGTTCAAGGACTTTATTTACATATATCTCTTGCAAGAGAGACAACAACCTTTTTGAAAGATCGCTTGAAATCTTAACTCCAAGAATATACGCAGCTTCAGTCATATCTTTCATTTCAAAATTGGAACATAACCAATTCTTGACTGTATTAACATACTCCATATTGCTTCCGGCAATCAGGATATCATTAACATATAATGATAAGATCACAAATTGATCTTTGGATCTTTTAATATATACGCAATGATCTTTATCAATCGTTACAAAATCATATGCCACTATGGCATTATGAAAACGTATATACCATTGTCTCGAAAACTGCTTAAAACCATATATCGATCTCAAAAGTCGACATACTTTTTGTTCTTGGCCTTCTGTAATAAACCCAACGGGTTGTTCCATATAAATTTCTTTTTTTAATTCTCCATTGGGAAAAGCATTCTTTACATTCATTTGATGTAATTCAAGATCCATACTAATCACTATTGCCAGAATAAGGCGAATTGAGGTAAATCTCACCATAAGAGAAAAAACCTCTTCATAATCAATTCTTTCTTGTTGATTATACCCTTTCACCACAATGCGAGCATTATATCTCTCAATTGAGCCATCAGCCTTTCGCTTTATTTTGAGAACCCACTTGTTCCCAATGGCTTTGCGTCCGTTCGGAAGATCAATCAATTCCCAAACTTGATTTGATTTCATTGACTCAATTTTCTTTTTCCATTGCTTGTATCCATTTTTCCTTATCAGAGCAAGTTAGAGCCTCATTTACATTCATTGGCTCATCTTCTTCTTATGGAGCGACCATATGGACTGACCATGAAAGCTTCCCTTTCAATGTCAAAACATCGACGGGAAATGCTTTTATGGCTTGTCCGCCAAAATGGAGATTGTACACTTAGTATATCATGCTCCATTACACTCCCACTTTGTGACTTGTTCGCCGTATTGGAGATTGTAACCTTGGTAATTCATGCCCCATTACACTCCCACTCGGATTAGATAACGAGACATCTTCACATCAAGTGGTTGCAATCGAGACTAGTTCGAAATAAATTCCTCACTTCTAACATTGCTTCCACTAGGATGAGATGCCCCAATAAAAGCATTATCACTATCCAAGGTTTCAAACAGAGAATAGTCTTTATTTATCTCGCCCTTTTTCGAAAATTCATTCACTAAGAATGTGACATCTTGTGATTCAAATTCAGGATACACTCCCACTTTCTTGCTCACCTATAACACATACCCTTTCGAGTGCTTTCAGTATCTCGTGAAAATACTCTTTTTGTCTCTAAGGCCCAATTTTCGATACCTATGGAAGGACTCTTGTGTATAGGAAGTACATCCAAGGTCTAAGAAAACTCAAATCATATTTTCGACCTATCCACAACTTATATGGAGTGGAAATAACTGATTTAGAAGGCACATGATTAAGTATCTTGATAGCAATCAACAAAGTTTCACCTCAAAAGGTGATAGGCAAATTAGCATGTGCCATTATAGACTTAATCATTTCCATTGAGATTATGTTTCTTCTCTCTACAACTCCATTCTGTTGAGGAGTTGCTGGACTAGTCAACTATCTTTATATTCCTTTTTCATCACATAAACATCTGAACTGATTAGATAGATTTTCTTGACCTCGATCTGACCTTTTTTTTTTTTTAAATTTTCTACCAAGTTCTCAAAGCTACTCATGCCTCAGATTTATGAGAAATCAAAACGACATGTCCGAATCGATTGTAATCATCTATAATGTGATGAAATAAATAGCCCCATGCCATGCTCTCATATGTATTGAATCACATATGTTTGAATGGATCAACTGCAAAGAAAACTCAACTCTTGTTCCTTTTCTAAATGGTTTCCAAGTTATTTTTCCCGCTAGGCAATGCTCACAAATAGGCGAATCGACTTTTTCAATATTGCCTAATAATCTCTCTTTGGCTTAAGAAAAATTCGTTGTTGGCCAATATGACCCAGCCAAGCATGCCATATATTCACATCATTATAGAAGATGTAAATATGGAATAACATATACTCACATTATTGTACTCAACAATTAGCACAATGAAACCATCCAAAAAAATATCCAGAACTATAATAACTTGTTCCCAACGACAAGTCATCACTATCGTTATGAAAGTTCAAACTAAAACCAAGTTTAACCAATCCTAACATGGAAACTAAATTCCGTTGAGTTTTTGGAGCATATAACACATCATGTAGGAATAGGGTGTGACTACCGCGCATATTCAATTGGCAAGTGCCAATCCCTTTAACTTCTAGTCGGGAATTATTTCCTACATTTATCCACTTTGCTCCATGTGGAACTCATTGAAATTCCACAAAGGCATTTCTATCTTTTGCTACATGGTTTGTGGCCCCTAAGTCTACAATCCACAAATGATGAGATTCAGTTACGAAAACTGAACTAGAGATATAAGTAACACTCTCGAGTGCACAAAGGGTTTCTAACTTCTTTGCTTCACCACAGTCATGAGCAAAGTGACCATTCTTGCCACAGTTAAAACATTTCACCTTTGAGATATTTTCCTGGAAAGGACACTTTCCTTTCCCATGTCAGTTAAACTTTGATTTCTATCCTGAAGAATCTGTTCACTTGTCCTTCCACTTCTTGAAGCCACCTTGACACTTACGCCTGGAGCACGAAACCCTATTTAAGCTAGAACCAGCATAACAAAAGTCAGTTTTTGGTTTAGCCCCCAGAAGATGGTCCACCTCTAGTTTAAAACAACGCATATCATCCTCAAAAGTCTTTACTTTTCATTGTGGATAAAATGGATTTTCATATGCACACAGCTATGAGGTAGAGAATAAATTACTACTTACACTTGCTGCTTATCAGTCAAAATGTGGATTGCATCTTACAGTTCACTTATCATGTTTGACACACGCCACGAAAGTTGTTTCATAATCTACCCATGAGGCATCATATAAGTGTCAAACCTTATGGTGATCTGTCTCAACTTGGTAACCGATATCTAACCAAACTTAGTTTTTAATGCTTCCCACTTGACTTTGGCATTTTCATAAATGCCTGAACTCACGCATAAAACCATTTTCCATGCTACTCAGCAACATAATGCGAGCAATAGAGTTCGTCTTTTTCCAAACAGCAAATGCCTCTTTATACTTTCTATGCTATGCAATATTTTCATCTTCATGTTCTTCCATAACTAGGTTAAGAGCTTTTAGTGCTTCTTGCTCTTCTAGCACAAACTGGATTTTCATATTCCAGATCTTACAATTTCTGCTGTTCAAATTCTCACTTTTGTCAAGCTCAGCTACGATATTCTAAAATATTGTAGCCATTGTATCTGAACACGAAGTTCTATAGACATGTATTCACGAACTATTAATGCCTAACATTTATGCATATATTTTACACTAACTAATTACATTAATGAATAACTTCACATAAGGTCTTAGATTCAAAAGTTCACTATGTTCCCAATCATTGTCTAAGAATCCTCGTTTGAAATTACCATTAATATAATCATTTATGTAAAATTGAGTTCATTAAAATTACAAAAACTTTCTAGAACTCCCCATTCAAATAAAGGATCATAAATAATATAAAGATCTCCTTATCTTGTAATCATAACATGGCATAACATGATATGAACTAACATACAAATAATTCACGCTTCAAATCATAGCCAAATTGCAGAATACAAGATACAAATAGCAAGTACGTCAAACTATAGACGTGCTATCAACAAAACATGCTCTACACAATCTCTATGTAGATATCCACATGTAAGCCATATTCTGTATTTTTCAAAAAAAAAAAAAAAAGAGGCAAAAATACTCGAAAACGCCCCAAAATACTTGTATCATGGGTTTCATACGTATTTTCATAACTTTAAATACAGCAAACATGTACAATATGTATATCAAAATGAAGATAATTCCAAGACGAACACAATGGTACCTCGTACGCCCCCATCGGAGGTCAGACACGCCTCTACATGCCGGTCAAACCTTCTGCGTTGACTAGTCAACGGTCGATCAAAAAGGTCAACGTTGCTCCAAAATGCAATTTATTAAAAATTCGAGGACCAAATTGCAATTTTTTGAAAGTTTGGGGACCAAATTGTAAATTTCAGAAAGTTTGAGGACCAAATTCCAATTTTCAAAAAGTTCAAGGACCAAATTGCAATTTTCAAAAAGTTCGGGGACCAAAATGTAATTTTTAGAAAATTCGGGGATTAACCGATCGGAATGTTACTGAACCAGGTCTGGAATACCCTGAACCGGGTTTTGGATACGATGAAACCAATTCTGGGATAGTGCAAAATCGGGTCTAGGTACGTTGCACATGCCGCTCATGTGGGTGCGTGAAGCCCACGTGCACCGAACCCCTCCAGCGCGTGGTGGTGTGTGCTGCTTTGTCCGGCTATATCCGGCGGCGAGCCACCCCTCAAAATGATCGTATTGATAATACGAACCCAATAGTATATTCAAAACCAATTTTCGTTTAACAAAATTTCACGAAAAGGTGACGTTTCGCCGCTGCCTCGGAGAACCCGATCCCCATCGCAGCGCGTGGCGCGGGTGCGGCCTCTGCCTGCGTCTCCTCGCAACGGGCGACCACTCAAATTTCTCGTCTCGCCGAGCCCGTTCTGACCATGTGTTCAAAAATCGTGTTTGATGAATATAATAGAATCAAAAGCCAATGAACAATGCGGTCGAAAACGGTGTTTTTCGCGCTAATTCGACTATCAAAATTGAAACAATCAGGATACAAGAACAACTACGCTCTGATACCAATGAAGGATAGTACATCCAATCGCTAATCCAGATATATAACCAATAAAGACTTGCTTTATTCTTTTGCTTCTATATGGTAACTGATACCATAGAATAAAGACAATTTCCTTTATGGGCGCAATTTTCCATATTCTAGCCAATTCTACTGCAGTTAGGACATTTAAGTGAACATATCCCTTTTTTTCCTCCTCTTCGAGAAAACCAAACCCCCATTTGAGCTGAGCTGTGGGAAAAGGAGAAAGGACGAAGAAGTACGTCGCGTGGGGGCCGACCCAGGGGTCAGTCGTGTAGGCCGGTTCGTGAGTTACTCGAGCGGGCCAGTCTGTTGGCCGGTCCGAAGGCTTTTTTTTTTTCATTTTTTTATTAATCAATTTTGTTGTGCTTTTCTATTTTGCTATTTCTATATTTTAAAAGAAGAAGGCGATTCACGAGATCTACATAATTAGGTGTCAATACCGCCCTTTCATTTTTGGTCTTGTAGTTTGTGTTGATTGTGTAACCTGGTTCTTTGATTCTTGAATTGTCAAATCTAGTCCTTTAAATTATATAATCCGCCTTATCGAGTCTTTTTAGTGTTAGCATACTTAATCACGCTACATAATAATTAACATAACAAGTTTAAATATTTTTAAAAGAAAGAGAACATGAAAAGAAGAATTTTGAAAATCGAAATAATTCAAGGGAACAAAACAAGAAATCTAAAGAAACCGTGAGGGACAAGTAGAGGTCGCAAATGAATAGATTGGATGGATCATAAAACCCGCGCATGCCTCGAAGCACTCCGCTTCTTCAAGGATCAGTCTACACTACCACTCTTTTTGGAGTCAAATTGCTTTAGGGTGATCTGCACACATACGAATCATGATCTGTGCTCGTGGGAAGTAGCTCCACTTATCACTGAGTGCCTTAGATTAATGGGCCAATATAAGCATCTCCGAGTGGCCCGTTGCGGAAGAGAAGAGAACTAAGTGGCTGATTGGGTTGCCAAAGTCCACATACGAAAAGCTCTATCTTGTAATTGGACTACTAATCCCCCTCAAGTTTTATGGGACCTCTTGTATTCGGAAGCCCTTGTTAGCTGCGATTCTGAAATCACTTGACGCAATGAAAGGAACTTTTTATTTGACCAAAAAAAAAATAACTCACATTGACCCATTTTATTTACTAAAAAATTTAAATGACCCACACTAAATCCATACCAAATCCAATCGAGAGCGGGCCTAACCCACTCATATAACACATTAGAAAAACAAATGAAAAGGCTCAACAATTCTTCAAAATTGAATAAACAAAAACTAAAAAAAAATATGCAAAATAAAATGATAACCCTAGCCATAAAAGTTCAAACTTGAGAAGGTTACGATTTGGGACCCCGATGCGGCTACCTTAGCCCCTATGATAGTACCCCCGATGAGGGCGGCCTAGAAGAAGGCAGTCCCTAAAGAGATCAAAAGTAGGGAAATTGCAAGCCTCATGCTTCCTCTGCCACTTGACCAGGTCACGAGCGTTGAGCTTGCCATTGGAAATGCAATCATCCCTTAAATATCTCATCACAAGGGCCGTTGCACCTTGTCGATTTGAAGCTCGGATAGCGGGGTCAACCGGAGGTGGCGAAGTTGAGCTGGGGCTTTTGCTTCACTTCGACGGTTTAGTAAGAGCATATGGAGAGCGAGAAGGTCCGTCAAAGGAGAGAGAGGCGAGGAAGATGGAGACGAAGTACAGGAGGAGGTCCCTGGAGGTGGCCATGGTGGTTCGATGGGTGGTGCATGCATGACAGCTTCAAGTATCAATTGTTGCCATAGCCAATTCTGCTGCAGTTAGGTCTTCATTGCTGACTGCTTGAAGCGAGCGTAGAGATGTGAGGGTGACAGTGGCTTTGAAAGCAAGGGGTCATAAAAATGGGTTTGAAAAGTGAATTTACGAAAGAAACAATAAAACCCATCTTGTTTGGGCTTTTATTTTTAAAATTCATTTATGACTCCTATCTTAATTTTAAGGTGATCTATATATGATTTACTTTCATAAATGTGAGTTAAAATATTAGTTCCTGACCCATTTTAACATCCCTCAAGACGGGCCACGTCTCATGCTAAAGTGAAACGGAACAAGCCTACTGGCTTTGGTCACCACCTAAAGTGAAGGTCATGCCTCGCATGGTACCTCAATGGCACATGAGCCAATGGTGGTAATCGACCGACCGCCACCACTATCAATCTCGTCGATACTTCACAGTGGATTGGCGGCAATCACCAACATGAGCCACTACTCCCCATGTGCTCACTCTCCTCCCCCTTCCTCCGCTCTCTCTCTCTCTCTCTTCAGATATTTCAAAATTAAATTTTCAAATTACACAAGGCATATAGAATTTTTTTTTTTTGTTAGAAGTCGCAAATAAAAAAGGCTACAGAAAATCAAAAGAGAATTAAACAACAAAAAATAAAGGAAAGAATTAGTCCAGCCAAGTTGGATTTCATTTCAGGAAGTCAGCGGTCAACACCACTCGAACCTCGTAAGCGCCCACGTCAAACTCCGGTTCCAGAACCTTCTCCTTACCACCGATACGTCACCGAACACCGTGACCCACCTGCGGGTGACTCTAGCACCTCCCCTCTGGTCTCCCTCCACGCAACTTCCCTGTTCCTCTTTCTTATCTAAACTTTATCAATTAATCATTAAATTAAAATATAATTAAATAGAAAAGATCGCTTTTTTTCAGGATAGTTTCTTCATCGCTTCACTTCTCCCCCTTCAAAGCGAACACCAAGCTGCGATCTTTTCCATTCAAAACCCCTCTCTCTCTCTCTCTCTCTCTCTGCAAACCCTAGTTCGGAAGACCCGAGGATTTGATTCTTCATGGGACGCGATTCGGCCCAGTCGCTTGCTCCGGGGTTCCGGTTCCACCCCACCGACGAGGAGCTGATCCGGTACTACCTGAAGCGCAAGGTCTCCGGCAAGCCTCTCCGCTTCGACGCGATATCCGAGGTCGACGTCTACAAATGCGAGCCCTGGGATCTCCCCGGTAATTTTCGCTTCCTCTGCTCGGTTCTTTTGCAGATCTTGTGTCCGTGGTTTGTGATTTTGTTCGTCTAGGACTTTTGGCACATTTGGTGTTTGGTTATTTTGGTCTTCGTCGTTGAAGAGTTTACGTATTTTATCCACGATGTTGTGAATTGACTTGCTGTGGGTTGACTAGGAAGACTTGCGGAGGGTTTTTGCCTTTCAGCTAGGTCAAGTTGAGAATTTAGGTTCTTGAGAATTCGTGTGACTGGAATTTGGATTGGTAAGCGAATGATTACTATAAATACGCTGTCATCGGAAATGGAGGAGCCATTTTTTGATCTTGGAAATTTCTATCCGGAACTGCTCCTTGATGGGCAGGGAAGCAAAACATCTGCTTCCTCCGACAATTGTTTATGAGCCCCAAATCCAACAGAGAAATTTGTTGCACTCCCTTCAATTTTAACTGAGTGCGTGAAATGATCTTAGGTATGTGTCATTCTACTTCTTATCCTGGCAAAGATGACTGAGATGAAACCAGTCTAGCTAGTGGTGTCAGCCTCTAGTAGTTTTTGGTGTGTTCCACCCTGGTAATGCGGATAGTGAGGACCATCATCCTCTACATCCCGAGGCCAGCGTGGAAGCTAATATGTTCTTGGCAGGGATGCATGATCAATTCTTTGCCTTGAAATTGTTATGGGTGTATTGACTTGGTGGTGAGGAGTGAAAGTAAGGAGCTATTTCTATGGCGGCACCTTCCAGTTTTGCTGGAACAGGCACCATGAGGCAAGGTAGGTCTGAAATTTGCTGGAGGAGGCAAGTTAGCTGCAGCAATCGATATTCCATATTGCTTGCTGAAAGTTACACCGGATGATATCACTTGTGAACAAATGTTTTTTCCATGTGGCGAAGCCACGTTGGATTGACTACTATCAAGTCCAGGGTCTGAAATTAAAATGGAAATGAGTCCATTTAGGTCTTAAATTCTGATTCGGTAGGATTTGAAACAATCGTTTCTTCTCTTCTATTCCAATTCATTTTCTTAATGTATTCAGTCAAAGTGAACTTATCTTAATTTCCTTTATGAGATTCCAGATAAGTCGAAATTGAAAACTAGAGACCTCGAGTGGTACTTCTTTAGTGCGTTGGATAAGAAGTATGGAAACGGGTCAAAGACAAATCGTGCCACAGAGAATGGTTACTGGAAGACAACAGGGAAGGACAGGGCAATCTTTCATTACTCTCGAACAGTTGGAATGAAGAAAACTTTGGTTTATCATATTGGGCGAGCTCCACGTGGACAGCGCACAAATTGGGTTATGCATGAATATCGGCTTACCGATGAAGAATTGGAGAAGGCTGGAATTCCACAAGTGAGTTTATGCTATAAAATTGTTAAGAATAGATGGCATTTTGTTTTATTTCTTGGCATCCAATTACTATTGACATTTACTTTTTTCTTTTTGGCTGTTTGTGGGATTGTTTGGGTTCCGAAGGATGCGTTCGTGCTGTGCAGGATCTTTCAGAAGAGTGGTCCTGGCCCAAAGAACGGGGAGCAATATGGTGCCCCATTCATTGAGGAGGAGTGGGAGGATGATGATGTGGCTCTGTTTCCTGATCAGGAGCCAATGGTGGTTGTTGATGATGAATATGTTGAGGCAGATGACTTGGATCAGGTTCGGTTTCCTTGTGTTACTTCCTTCAGTAATTTGGTGTCCACAGTGTTACAATGAAATGACACTCCTATAGAAGGAATCAATTCAGTGGATGTCCAGATTTAGTCTTGAAGGGAATGTTTTGGTAATCACAATGTTGAAGTGGGAAAAGAACAATTTTTCTTGAAACTATCAGAGAGGGAGTATAGACATATGAAAAGATGCAACCGACTTCCATGGACTTGATCAATTCACAATGGGCCTCCAATTATAGGTGTCTCCCTGCAGATCTTTCCTTTGGTGATTATTGGCTAGCTGTAGTTGAAGCTGTTATATGAACGTAGATTTTAAAGGTTCTCCAGGATTTTAACCTTGAAATAGTGTACTGGCGCCAAAAGAACTTAGAAAGTGTGGTGACACAAATGCCTCTAAGGTATATCTTCTGCATCCCGAGGGTAACAAGATTATACTGTTTAGTGCTGTACTCAGATAATCAGTTGTTTGGTGATAATTAAAAGCTTGGGAATTTTGGGAGACCTAACATGAAGTCGAGGGAATTTTTCCTTTTCCCTTTGATGCTAGAGAAAACCCTTCATATTTACAGAAGCACCTTGTATTTTTACATCTTTTTTTTTTTTTTTTTGTGAATGCTGTGTTTTATTTAGCAGAATGAATTGATCCCGGGTGTTGCAAGTGTAATAGTGAGCAAGATTACTTAAAAGATTTCACAAAGGGGTGCCACTCCTTTATGTAGTTCTAGTACATTCTTGTTACAAAAAAATCAGTCCTTCTAATGAATGATCCTTCTCATGAATGACTGAGGGCAGTTGGGTTGATGGTAGGTTGGAATTGGATCTCCTATTTGTACAAGTGTGTATTAGTTTCTTTACAGAAGGTTGAAGAGCGGCTTGAATTGGACCTCCTATTTTGTGCAAGTTTATATTAATTTCTTTACAGAAGGTTGAAGAGCAGGAGGGTCTACCAGTATATCTTTTCTTGCCTAGGCAGGGGGTCATCTCATTTGCTAGTTCTCCTTAAATTAGGTGACCTGAAAGTCAGGAGATCTGGTCATTTGAGGGATAGTTAAACATAAATAAATTTCGCGTAGGCAGTGTCAACTGACCTGGACCTACCCTCTTCTTTTGGAAATGGCGATGAGCCCCACGAGCAATCGAACTACCCTCTAGGTGAAGAAATTTTCAAAAATACTCCCGAGAGAGTTGCTTTACTAGTCATTATGGGCATCCTGATCAATGACTCAGGAAGAGCCAATTAAAATTATAGCGCTCACATGACCTCATGTTATGCCTGGGTCTCTAGATACCACCACCCAATATCTCAAAGAAATACGGAAAAGCTTAAAATTCCACAAGTTGTTGGATACCTTATGCAGTCCATGTCGTTTGCTGGGCAGAAAGGATTTATTTTGTCCTGTGCAGTACCTACAGTGCATCATTCTTTGCTGGAAAAACAGAGGATCAAGATCAGAACTTGACCTGTGCAATTTTAATGAAGTTCATGCGCTGTCAAGTGTCAACCTGCATTGGAATAGCTAGAAAGGAGAATTAGAGGGTTGAAAATCAGAAGATACGTGCATGGTGCGTTCTTCCCAAGCAAGTGGCTTCTGTCAGGGCAATATGAAGTTCTGTACAATCCGCTTAGTCTTTGTTAAGTCTCCTCACATCACGAGATTATTAAGTCCTTGCTTTAGCATCTTTTGTACTGTCTCCTTTTCTCTTCTTTTTGGGTCTTGGAAGGTTGGTCCTGATCATTGTATGTTCTCATGTTTTAGTTACTTCCGAGTATTATTCTGTCATTTTATGAGATAATATATGTAGAACTACTATTTTGGCTTCTTTCTTTGCCCTTGTTTACTTAGAGCTTTTTTTCGAGTGTCCACTTGCATTACCTTGATTCTTGCACCATTTTTGTGTTTCAGAGTATTGATGTTGAAATTGAATCTGGAGATGCTCCAGTTCCTCTGAACTTCCATCATGGTGAGACAAGCCAGGGCACTGAGCACTCAAATGACTTCAATGAAGATGAGCAAAAGCCTCTGATAGATAACATTGCAGTTCAAGCCGGTTCGCAACAGCTGGATGAGCAGTTCTTTGTTTTACCAGAGCAGTACCGGATGGAAATGAAAGCCATTGAGAAGGGATACATTGGCCAATCAGATGATAATGACAATCCTGTGGATGCCAATTACTTACTCGATGGGCCATACTTAGATGCAGCTGATAATCACCTTCCAGGAGATGAGTTCTACCTCAAGACAAATGACCTTACTAATCTCCTTGGGGAGGATGCAGCAGATTTTGCTGTCGAAGATTACCTAACATTCTTTGATGCAGATGATGAGAATGTCTTGCCATATGAATCCTCTCAACTTCCATCTGAAAATGCACTTTCTGATCACACACTTCATGCCGAGGTAAGTCTGCTTCATATTTTGGAGAAGTACCACTTTTGTGGCATTTCTAGTTTCGGCTCTATTGAATCGTTTGTCTTGCAGCATATTAATGGAGGAAATGAGGAAGTTCCTCTGGCAGGCAATCTTCCTTCAGAATCTTGCAGTAAGGACTATGCGTCAACTTCGAAGCCACATTTGGATTCAAAGGACCCTGAATCAAGTAAGAGTTGACCTTTATTATGACCCGGCACCATCTGATATGTCCCCTTTGTGTCTTCTATTTTCCGTTTATTTCTGTAAGAATTGCTTTTCACATTTGCCTGAGCTTAATCTGGATTTATTCCTGCAGGTATTAAGTATCCATTCATGAAAGCAGCCAGTCAAATGTTAGGCAGCTTCCCTGCTCCTCCTGCTTTTGCTGCAGAGTTCCCGGTGAAAGATGCGGCTCTCCATCTCAATTCAGCTGCACAGCCTTCAAGTTCTGTTCATGTTACTGCTGGCATGATAAGAATAAGAGACATGAATTTGGTTGGCAGTGGAATGGACTGGTCAGTCGGGAAGAATGGAGAACTCAACATCGTTCTCTCTTTTGGGATGTCTCAAGCTGATGTCAGCCCTGGCAATTCTGGCCTGCTCTCTCGCAAGACACCATCAGTGGTTTCATGGAGCTGGTGCTTCTTTTTGTTCTTTTGGATTATACTTCTCTCGGTCAGCGCTAAAGTCGGTACCTCTATCTATTCAAGGTAGTAGGATACTGGATAAGGTGGCAATCTCGGCCACTGGAATGGAGATAGCGGATAAACTCACATAGGAACATACTATTCAGTTATCTTTATGTAGGACTCTGACATATTTTACTTAAGTTATTATATGTCAAGTGCAAAACTATTGCTCGGCCTTTTTTTCTGTACCGACAATGTTGAACCCCGATGTCACGGGTATCTGTTGTGGCGTTTGTTTTATTGCTACAGCCCATGGATAGGATTGGAATCATCAGATCAATTTGAATGTCAGCTCCATTTATTCGTTCCGCTTGCTGTTTGGTGCATAAGGATTGCCTCGCCTTCTATGAAGTCTATGATATCAATGATTTGCCTTCAGGAGGTGAATGCATAATGTTCTGCATGCATTGTGGCTTCTTTCATAGTGTCAGCTTCGGACGATTTTGCTTATTGGAGCAATGTGGAAACTGGGCGAGAGATGGAACATGCCCGGTTCATTATGGCCTTCGAGGTACTCAGCAGTTTGCATTTGTGGTACAAGCAAGTCGTGAGTAGCCAGATGAGTTTGAAATCGGAAGAATTGGCCGGCTGCGGATTTTTTGTCTAATGGCATGCTTGCTACACACGGACGGAAGGGCGGAAAAGCGTCACCATCCGGAAAATTGTTACCAAAAATATCCCAATCTATCTGATATATTCTGTACAAGAGATCTTCAAAATTAGAAATATGGTTCGCAATGGAAATGTTAGTTATCGCTCCTTAGCAATTGACATCGTTAGCCTTGAATAAGGCTGTGACATTTTTGGATTGGAGCATGTCTTCTTTCATTGTTGGGCAATGGCTTCTACGTCCACCCTCTTTCCGAAAGTATGGAGTAAGTATATTCTACTTCACTTGCTTTACACAGAAGAAAAACGAGGACAAAGTGTTGGATCTGAATACAAGGTACCACTAAAGGCTGGTTCCATGTTTTTCGTCACAAAGAATTTAACGAGACCGAGCAAGAATTTGAATTCCTTGGAAATTAGGGTTGCAAATCTGATACTCTTTCCAAACAAAAAGTTTGGAGTTTTAGCAAATCCATGATTTATTATCAGGCTTCCGCTTGTGCAAAGTGACAGAAGAGAGAAACGGGGAGTTGGTACCAAAGTGTCAATCCACATTCCAAAGAATGATTTTGCGACATATGCGCCCGACAATGATGAATAACTCGTCGGTGATTCTACCAAACAATGATGATCTCCATCAAGCGGCAGTCGCCGATGTCGGAAATTAAAACAAAGGAAAAGAAAAGCTTAATAATCACAGAAGCAAAGCAACCCATTTGGAGTTCAATGAGCTTATCAATAGGCATAGAGATTCCACAGCCAAGGCCATCTGAGAATAATTTCGAAAGCACAAGACACTGTAATACACCACTGTCCACCAAAATTTTTTATCGCAAATCTTGAATATGAAGCCACACTATCCACCTAATTAGTTTTTTCTTCTCTTCCTCCATTCTTCGCATGAATATTAATCTTCATCTAATTATATATTCTGAAAACGAACCCCGGCAACTTGTTATTGTTAACAACCAGCTCTTTGCAGATTCTCCAGGGAAAAGAAAAGGCCAGGTATGAATGAATAGAATTACATTTCTCCAGGAAGCATAGTGTCCTCCGGCAGATCACAATAGGCAACACCCTGAAAGAACAGATGGGATTTGTAAATTATAAGCCAAAAGAAGGGTTTTTTGAAAGAATATTTACGATATGGCTATCCGATGCCTACCCCTCCAATCAGGTGAGCTACACATCGCCTCTCTGCCAGCAACTCGGCTTCAGTCTGCAGAATGACGGTTCAAGTAAGATGAAAACTAGCAAACCCATATAGGTCAAATGAAAATCGAGAGTTTTTCTCATCAACAATTGATTACAGTTAATGATCATGCAAAACTCTATGTTTGAGGAATCGGCATCCAGAAGAATATTCACAGCCCCTAGTTGATGAGACCTTGAAAACAAGGAAAGACATTCATACTTTTTGAAGAATTAGAGTTTCCAGATTTCATTCTCGTCACATAAAAAATGTCCGTTCTATGTATATTTTATCATATTTCCTGCAGAGATTTGTGCACCTCTATTCACTGAAGAACTTTCGTGCCGTTCAATAAGCAACATAGAAGGCCAACTGCTATGGAGAAAAGAGTACCTTGGTTAATCTCTTGAGGAGGTACTTGTCGAATATTACATCCTTCACAAACTCATAATCACCATCTCCCTAAAATAATGGGGATTATTTTATCAAGGATTCCAACGTGATATGGGCATTTAGAAACCACTGAACGAGATAATAAACGATTTACTTACCTTAGATCTGCATGGCATGCTGAATACAATGCCCTCGGCAATGCCGTAAGGATTTCCATCAGTATACACCTGCACATTCATTTTTACAAAATAAGACAAACAAATAACTGACATCACAACACGCTAACCGCAAACGCCACTTAAGCAAAGAACTGGGTTCGGCGGTCACTTCTTACTGATCAAATCTTAGTAGGTGCACTGCAGGGGGATCAGTAAAATTTAAGGTTGTTTAACAATAAAAAGCCATATCTAGGGGCATAGGGATGAACTATTAATCTCTCTTGTCATGCATTGTCCTCATTCCCACTTTTCTCTGAACCGTAATCTTTCCAAAATATCGGAAGTGCTACTTTCTGAATGAATCAACAGCTTCGGTAAACCAAGAAAAATTAAATAGCAAAGCCAAACTGCATACATTCAAACCAAAGAATTTTAAAAAAGTCAAAGAGAGAAAGAAATATACTCATGAACGTTAAGGACAGAGATACTCACCCCTGAAGAGAACCAATCACCCTCAGGTGTGGGAGTGACGAGAGACTTTATGGCATCAGCAATTGACACCGCAGTTGATGCAGCTGAAGATCTTCCCCACTTCTTAATCAACACCCCACCTCTCTACAGATCAAATCCGTACTTCTCTTTAGTAATCAAAGGTGAGATACAAAATTCTCAAAAGATTCGAAATCGAATTATACTTGTCCAATACAATGCATAAAACTCATCTGTTTCTTGGATCTTACGTTCTGGACTTTTTCAGTGAACTCCTCTTCTAGCCACTTGTGATCTGTGACCACCTCCTTGACTGGAAGCACATTGATTCTAGCATTTAAAAAGTCCGGCACCTGGATATTCCAATGGTTTTATCTTCTCGATCAAAGATGAAACGGGGGTGTTTTTACTTCCACTTTCCTAGAGCAAAATCTGAGTAATAACCTGAGTTGTCGAGTGGTTGCCCCAGATGGTCACATTGGACACCTTATCATAGAATACACCTGCCTTGAGAGCCAGCTGCACAATATTAAAGCCAATATTTCGTTTCAATCGACATTATTTTCAGGACATAATAAAAAATATATAATTCTTCACTTCAACGAGCATATCTTGCCTGGCATTTCGCACGGTTCTCATCCAAACGTGTTAAAGCATGGAAGTTCTTTGCAGGAATATTAGGAGCATTTTTCAAGCAAATCAGCGCACTGCCAAAAGAATGAAGCAGAACCTTCCATTAGGGGCTATGATAGAGCTACACTCCTTATGTTGTCTCCAGAAACAAAGAGCAAAAATAGAAGTATAACCAAAACATATCTTACTTGGTGTTACAGGGATTTCCTACAACAATTACTTTGACATTACGCGAGGCCACAGCATTTAGAGCCTTTCCCTGAAAAATAAGTGAAGGAGATAGAATTAGCACCACCAATTGTTTCTTGAGACGTTCATGAGCGGTCATATGCAGTCTGCAAATGATACTGCTACGCCACCTGCTCAGCAAAAATCTGCCCATTTATGTCTAGTAAGCCAGCTCGTTCCATTCCAGGCCCTCGAGGCTTTGCTCCAATTAGGAGAGCCCATTCTACATCTTGGAACACCTCATAAGGGTCGATGCCGATCTGCACTTCCCTCAACAATGGGAACAAGGAATCCTCCAATTCCATAGCAACTCCTGCATGCATTGACATATTATCTCAGTAGTAATGAAATGATGGTTGATCGAGAGAACAGCTACTTGTGTCTGACTGTGAGCCTGGACACGCAGAATTGTTTAATACATAGATAAATTGAGCAACTCTGGAACTGATACCTTTCTTACACTAGGACTGTATCATATTATACTTGCCAATCAGAGAGGATGATGAAGGGAATCCTATGAACAGGTTACCCCAATGTAGTCATCTTCGTCTAGTTGCTACGGTGTAAGTCATGTGATTTTGTACTACCTTGATATATGCATCTAGATTAGACCAAACAAATGTGCACACATGCATACAGTTCTTGTTAAGTATCACCAGGAGTACCAAAATGACTAAGTTCAACATAGACAACACAATATGTGTGTGGAAGTGTCCCAAATAAATATAAATTTCCTCTCAAAAACTGATGTTTGTGTTATATGTGAAATGACTGCGTTCAACATAGACAAAACAATATGCCCGTGGAAGTGTCGCAAACAAATGAAATTTCCTCTCAAAAACTTATGTTTGTATTATACGCGTAAAACCAGGGATTAATTGGACAATGGATGTAGCGTGGTACCAATTTGCCGACAAATATTTAATGGCGCAATCAAGACAAGCATCATATGCAAGAACACTTACTAAGGACATTCAAAATAGTCAATGGTGAGACGGACCAAGGCACCCAGTTACAAGGATGCTTGATCCCATGTTCATAAGATATCCTCAGGAGCTTCCAAGTATGTATCAAAAACTAATATTACTGGATTTACGTCCATGCACTATTGGTTAAAATGGTGATATTTTCCAGAAACTTGAGAGCAAGAAGTAGCCCTCCATTCGGGGCACATACCTTCTAGAGCTTGGAATGACCTTTCTGAACCCAAAAGTTTTAAAGCAATAGGTTGATCAGGGCCAAAAACCTGACCTGATGCAAGCTGGAAAAGAAGGAAAAGTTGGGTCAATCTTCCAAAGTTGGGAACCAAATAGATTTAGAGAAATCTTGTGAATTAAATTGTGGAAAAGATGTAGCAGCAGAGTTAATCTGCAGAAAGCAAACAAACTCATGAACTTTCTCCACCAAAGATCAAATGACTATTTCTCTTTGTATAGTTTATTCAAACCTCAAACACAATTTGGTCAACTGAAGAGACAAGTAGTGTCAACAGTACACGGAAACGGAACTGCTATTAGAAAAACAAATAAAGGTATCACTTCTGCAAAGGAAAAAGAAAAAACAAAGATGGGTATGCACTGAAATGCTGTCCCAAGGAGCTGCTACTGATAATAACTAAGGAACACATATGATAGTTCCAAATTTGTATTTCAATTGGCAAAATGTTGCAAAAGTCATGCAGTTAATAAAACAGCAATTCTCCCACTTTCAGAAAAGGACCCTTGATGCCAGCATCAATAAGAACTCTGTAAAATGGTCCAACTGCAGACCAGAATCAATCAATAGAGCAGACAGAGAATAATATCTACCAAGAGACTGCCACAGATCCTTACTTTGAAGAGCAGATGATTAGAAATCATTCCAGCAGCACCAGATACTGCAATATTTATTAGTTTCTTCCAAGATTTTGTCTCTTCTTCCTGTGACCATATTCAACAACATGAAACACATTATTGAAGGAAAAAATGTCCCTGGCAGTTCAAACTGAAAATGGGATGACATTAAACCAGCTCAATTCCAAAAACTATTTTTTTCCTTTGATATAATAGTAAATGGAGACTCGACATGCAGCCAATCCTTGTCATAAACCCATGCTGAAGAACTTCTTAATTATAAATCTAGGATTAGCCCTTATTTCACTTATAAGTCAAATAATTGATATGCAGATTCTATGCAACCATACAGGCATTTGATGGAGCCAGCATCAAGAGACATAGCAACTAAATTAAGTCGAAACTGTACGTGAACCAGTCGGAAGAATAATAATACAAACTAAACACATATACACATCCATTCACTTTGGAGGTATCAAACAAGAAGTGCTCGAATAAGTCGAGTCGTGTTTACTGCGTGTTTATTGCTTTTTTTAACAGGATCCATTTTCTCACATGAACATATTTACTTAGAATTTCTGCACCTCCAGAAAACATACCATTAGACATGGACACCATCATAATTAGGTGAGGAGGAGATCAAGCATTCATAATCTAATGACTGATCGACCAAATTAAAAATCAAGAACACTAAATGCACGACAGCCAAAACAAAGACTGCCAAAGTAACAGACACGACCATAAGGGCCAAGGCCATTCCTTTTTCTCGGTTGAACATTTCAACAAGCAATTCTAGTGCTATATCACCTTCTCATTCAAGCTTGTCAGCATACAATATAGAGCACAGAAAAACCAATTACTTGTCCATCACTAAGGAGCAACATTGAATCAAAGTCAAGATAATATGACACACTAAGTAAAGAAAGCTACACAAAACTGTCAAAAAACATACAGCTTTGAGATCGTAAGTGAGGCAAAAGACACCGAAGCATTCAGGCTTATTGCTCTTCGGTTCTTCCGTTTGCACTGTTACTGGAGCTTGAGCAGTTTGACTGAAAACAATTAAGCCACCATAAACTCAGTACAAAAAACCCCCAAAAGCGAAAACAGAGTCTAATTAAGACATGTTAACAGTGAAAGGAAGCAACTTAGTGAAGCAAGTGCTAATAAAACTTACTTGACAGAGCAAGAGATTCTTGAACTGTGGGTTCGCCGGAGAGGTCTGAAAGACAGGCGACGGAAACTGGAAGTGCGAGCAGATAAGTAGAAAACCTCCGAAGAACGAAGGCCCTGTTTTGTGCATGTGGGTGTGGTCAGCTCTGCCACCGCCATGGCAGCAGAGTTCAAGAAAACAGAGACTACTCAAAAAAGGATGAGACTTTGCCGAGAGAACGATGTCCTTTAATGGGTGATTGTGGGTGTTTAGCGAGAGAGAGAGAGAGAGAGAGAGAGAGAGAGAGAGGAGAGGGAAAGGATGATCTTTCAAGGGACGGTATAAGGCCAGGAGACATGACACTTGTCATCACTACACGAGTCATTAAATCTTCTTGGAAATCAGAGGCTGCCGTTTCCTGCTGCTCCTTCTTGGGGCTTTGCTCTTTGGTGCGGGTGAACCTTCTTGGTCCAAAAATGGACTTGCAGTTGCAGTTAGCCCGCAACCGCCCCTTTTCTCTCTATGATGGTTGATGCGTGTGCTTCGTTAACTATTGTGAGGGAGAGAGAGAGAATGTTTCGTTTGGGCAGATGACAATTGAGACCAGATGGGTTTTAGCATCATGGTCCCACGATGTTCGTTCCAACAAAATTTGCAGCGTCAAAGGAAAAATAATAATAATACAGTGTCCTCATTTTCTCAAATAATGACATGAAATGGACTTTATTTCAAATAAGGGTCTGAAATGTTGGTCATAATGTCATATAGATCGCAACCAATGCTTAACTATCAAAAAAGGGGAAAAATTTGCAGCGAAGGCTAATGGTCACCCAACGCTTTTATTAATCCCTTTTCCGAGTCAACGAGTATGTAAATCGAATTGCATTCAATGCTCCGACGGCAATCGAGAAAAAAGAAGTAGTATGCTCTAATTTCCCTTCATTTATTCGTCGTTACCCACTATTTTTTCACCGTGATTTGATCGATACAACATCTAATCACAAAATAAGATCCTCTCTTACCATACCTTATTACTAACGTTTGAAGTAGTCTTCTACAGATACCAGCTCTTTTTTTTCTTGTTCTTGACTCTGCAGATTGTGCCGTACATGTTTCCTTCTTGCATCTAACGAACGAACCTTTCGACGGTGAGAAGTTCTGGTCCGGGACCGAAAACTCTTGTTGGTCCAAGGGGGCTTCAAGAGAATGTCAGTTGATCACTTCTCAGCTGTACTTCTTCAAGTCCACTTCCCCTCACCAGTAAATCCTCCTGCCTGACATGGCCCATGTGTCCATCAGTTTTTTACTTGTGTAGTTAGAATTTGACCTGATACACTTGCACATATGGGGATTAAGAAACAATTAATAATCACTTTTGAATTGGTATGTCCAACCTGATTGTACATATCATTATGTTTCGTAACCTAGAAAGAAACTGAAAGCGCATAAAATTCAGGACTTCTAAAGAACAACCAGTTATTTCGCCATTTTCTCTTCTTCTTTTTTTAAATCGGGATTGGGAGTACTCGTAAAAATTATGAGATCAGGCGTAAAAGCCTTTACAAGAGCTTGCTCTCGGGGTCCTATCCGGCTAAATAGCAACACGGATATGTGCGAATGGAGAAAGAATTCATGCATCGGTTTCACGAGTGGCGTAATATAACCGCTCAATCACACCGTCCGCACAATGTACCAACACTGTAGTAGGATTCTGTATCATTTTCTTTCGATCGACTTGCTTCTCAATCTATCATTCTGACGTGGCCGCCGCACAAAGTACCTTCTTCATATGTCGGGAGAAGAAAACGATGATATACGAAAGTAAACAGTAATTGGCAGTCACTAGGCTTACTATATGCATGTTTGAACAAGGTGAGAGAGGCTCCTCTACAAACCCAGATTAATTTTCACCGAAAAAAGAAGGGAAGAACAAAGAATCTACAAGTGAAACATTCAACTCATTTGTCTGCTACTGATGAAATTTTTGTGTTCTTGTGCAAATTCGGAGCATGTTTTGTTTCGTCTGCAAATGCCAAAAGAGTACAGGATGAAACAGGCTAGGGACCTCAACATGGCCGAAAGTTGTCGACCCGACAGCAACCTCTCTCAAACTTGAGTGCCCGTTTCGTCTAGTTTTCAACTTTTGATGAAAAGTACGAAAAAGATCTAAACCTATTAATATTTTTCAAATTAGTACCAGTTGAATCAATTTGGCCAATTTAGTTCGGAAATTATTAATGTGGATGCCGGCCATCCCACATGACATGATTAGCGCTGCTATGGATAATTTTTATTGATTTTTAATAATTTTTTCTTTCTTTCTTTTTTCTTGCATGGCCGCCCTCAAGGCCAACGCCAAATGTATCCTGGGCGAGGACGAGGCTCAGCGAGGCCAACCCTCACCTAGACGATGACCGGCGAGGACCCCTGGCATGGGCCGAGGCGGATCCTTGCCTGTGGTAGCGAGGGCGACCCTCGCTGGCACAGGTCATGAAAAAAAAAGAATGAATAAATAAATAAATAAACAAATTTAAAAAAGTCCACATTAGCAACAATCATGCCACGTAGGACAATTAACGTCCATGTCAATAATTTTCAACTTAAAGCCAAATGGACTCAATTGGTACCAATGTAAAAATGGTTAGAACGAAATTGATCTAACTGAAAGGTTTAGGACTACATTAGCACTAATGCAACATGTTTAAAACTTTTTTAGTACTTTTCCCGATCTCATTCCACAATTTTCATAGTCAAACGCGGCCCATTGAACGGCATGGAGTAATTGCTAATGCAAATTGGACCAAGAAGACAAACGTAGAATAAATGACATTCGCCTCTTTTAGGATGCACTAGGTTTTTTTTGGTCGAAAGCAGAGGAAAGAGCTATTTGGTGAGAGTGGGGAGTCTATTGTTTCTCCTCGGCATCGTGCCTCCACAGATTTTCACCGTTGGATTCAAAAAGCAAAAGATCGCAGCCGTCCAGGCTGGGATCTGGAGCAACGGGAAGTGAAAGAGTAGTGTACTGAAAGTCCTGAATTTTGTGCATCAAACATTAACCGCGTTTTCAGATTTTTAGATTTGGTGCAATCAAAGGCCAGGAAACTCTTGCCCCTGTATTCGCCGGGACGAAACATTAGCGAAGGAAACTGGCTCGGTCGGTGTCCTTGTAGCGCCTTGGATTCGCTTCGGTTATGAGCTGCGGAGATGGGAAGATCCACGCAATCGAATGACAAAGCACGGAAAGAAGCAATTGAGATTCGGATCATTGAAGGATTCACAGAACCCTCTGAAGTTGAATCTCCTCTTATGGAACGTCGATAGTAGTCGAAGAAGCAGCATGAATCGAGTCCTTGTTGACGTGTTAGGACTAAAGTTTCTCTAGGCTGATCATTAAAACATTGCATAAAGCAATTACAAGTGTATTGTGACAATAACCATGGACAGAAACTAAGAGACCAACCTCAAACATGGTCACCAACGCCGACCGCGAGGTATTGGGAGGTAGTTCCACAGTTATCCATCTCCCTCCATGCTGAATCTGAAGACCTAGAACGGATTCGTCCTGATAAAGAAGCATGAGAAACCTGTAGTCCGAGTGAGGTGGCATGCCGAGCGACGAGCATGAGGTTGGGCTCGTGGCGCACTGGATAGCAGTTCACCACGAGAGTTTGAACCCCCGTTCTCTAAATCTTCCATTGAAATGTCGACCTCATCTTCGTCAAGTTACTTTTCCTGGTGGGGCTTCCTTCACTCGTAGGCTCTCCAGGATTTCCTCCATGAGGTTCAAGTATAAGGACTTCAATTCATTGGAGTAATCAACTGCTGTTTCCCTGTACTGAGAAGTGAAAAGGATCCACCAAATTCTGCAGATCACTATACTTTTCAACTCAAATACCCGATAAAGAATGATCTTGAAACAACTTCATTAGGAATTTGTAGCTCCTTAAATTAATCATGTTTCTTTCCGAAACATGATTTGTGTATACCCTAGACCAGAGTTTACAGATGAGGCCATGCACACATTGGCAAGTAAGAACATCTATTTAAGACTATGGTCAGTTTTTGTCTAATGTATTCCACATTTGCTTGAGTAGAGCTGGCATATTTTCACACAATTTGACACGTCTATGAAATGGCAAACTAGACAATTGACATGAATTTCTAAAAATATGATTTTTTTTCATGTTCAACACACAACACGACACGACACGAATTGACAACCCAAACTCGACAGCAAACACGAACTGCCCTCCCTAGGCACAAAGTGGCAGGATAAGAGGAATGTAAGGCATCTTTGTTAGGATTAGGCGCACAACCACAACGAAGTAACCTTGCTTTCTTGTGGATGGGGAGTATGAACCGCTCCCCAACAATCTTAACAAGTAGAGTTGGGCTCTATGCCTTTGACATAAATGGTCTCTGCAATGTATCTGGAAAAAGCCACGCTCTTCACAAGCTTTTGAGAGGGAATTGAGAACCTGTGGGATCTATATGGAGCCTTGAAGAAGAGCAAAGTCAAACGACTGGCTGCTTCAGAGCTCGGCCACCCTACCACTTCTCTCTTTCCATATTTGGCCTCTCTGAATGTGGCAACATGTATTTGCTTTGAACTCTCTCTATCCCTCTCTCTCTCTCTCTCAAAGGTGTCTCCCTTGGTTTCTTCCAATTCACCATTATCTCTATTGCTGTCACAAATTGTTGCCTCCACCCGTTCACAGAAAAGTTCCAAAATGATTTGTGAAAGCCCAGGTATTAGTAAGTGATTGAGGGTATGAAAGAGGAAAGGATTTTGATGAATATTTGCTGAGAGAGGGTCTATTCATAGGGAAAAGAAATAGGGGAAGACATTACTTATTTGAAATGTGTGTTGTGTATGCAAGGAAATGTGCGTGGCATTTTCTTATTAACGGTCATGCGGGATTGAAAAGATAATAAAATTTATCACGTGACATTTTCTATCCACTTAAAACTGACGAAGTTAACAGAACAGCTAAAAGCCTCCAAGTTGCAAATTGTAAGATAGTAAATGCATGGAAAGAAACATTTTGCTAGGACTTGATGCATTAATCTGACAAGTTTTAAGATTTGTCCTGTAATTATCTCCTAAGTTTTCTACTTTTGTTTGGACAGGTATGCAGCAACTTGATGATTGACCTTGCGACGACCAAACGCCAACCATGAAGTTTACAACATCTGATTTGGTAAAATAATCTTTTCTATCATCACATGTGATACAACTAAAGATAGAAAGGGAATGCAATTCCCATGTTCTGCTAATAATTTGCCTGATGTGCAACTACAAATTGTCAAAATCACCGAGGATTTTCTAGGTGATCAGAATTCATAATCAGGTCAATTTCCTGGTGTCTAAGAAATTTTTGCCCTTGTGTCCAACGGATGAAATGTAGTGAAGAAAACTGGCAAAGTCGGTGTCCTTGTAGCGACTTGGATTGGCTTCGTCGATCAGCTTCGGCGACGGCTGGACTGTGCTGTCGAAGGATAGGCTGTGCAGTGATGCAATAGAGATTCGGGTCGACGAAGGGTTCACGAGAACCCTATGAAGCACGCTCTTGAATCTCCCATTGCTGAATATCTGCCACAAGCCATGAGAAACCCTTTGTAAGTATCAATTAAACCAATAGGAACTTACTGAATCCGATTGCAACAACAAAAGACATATCGTCTGCTACACTCGTTCGTTTACAACGTGACAAAGCAGTGAACCAACCTCAAGATGGTCACCAACATTGACAACAAACGAGTTGGGGAGTGGCTCCACAGTCACCCATCTCCCTCCATGGTGAATCTGAAGACCCTGGACCGACTCGTCCTGAAGGAGGAGAGTGAGCAAACCGTAGTCTGAATGTGGCGGCATGCCGAGCGTGAGATCGGGTTCGGGGCACGCCGGGTAGCAATTCACCATGATGATTTGGCTTCCGTTATCTAAATCTCTCGCCATCCGGTCACTTTCGTGATCTTCCCTAGACTTTGATGCTGTCTCCTTCACCCCAAGACTCTCCAGAATGGCCTCCATGAGCTTTAAGTACAGCAACTGGGTCTTCATGGAGTAGTTAGCAGCTACTTCCCTGTTTCAAGCACATTAAGAGATCAAAAACACATATATATCAGCTGATAGGATGATGATAATTTTCTCCGTGCTATTATAATAACTGTTGCAAATCTGTGAATACTATCTAATTGATCTGAGCAAAGTAGAACAAAACGAGTATAATATGACGGTTCGCTGCATACACAACTTCAATACGGCATAATTGATAGAGTTGAAGTATAGCTCTTTGGGTCAGGTCGAGATCGGGATCGAGATCGTGAGAGAGAGAGAGAGATGATCACCTTAGGTCAGAAGGATTGGAGGGCCAAGAGGGGAGATGTTGTGGCAAGGGGTGGCAACTGAGCTTGAGGAAGTCTCTCCAGCAGAAGAACTGGTCTCTGTTCTGGTTGAAGCTGGTGCCATACCTGACCGGGGACCGCATGTCTGGGGTCATGTACTTGCACCTCTCCTCATATGGCAGCTCAAAGAATCTCCTGCCCACACTCCCCATTTCCTGGATCAGTTCACTTGGTATCCCATGGTTCACCAGCTGCATCCACATAGTCAAAGATTAAGCACCAAACATTTGCCGGGTCGACGTGCGTTTGATCTAACATCGATAGGAGAAACGTGAATTGATTTTCGTTGATTGCAGTGTATCTGAAACGCCGTCGAAGGCACGACTTGTGCGCAATGAGTTAACAAAGCTAAGTATGGCGAAAAAAAAAAAACAGCAAAAACCTCGGCGTTCTTGTTAGTTTCTTTGACTACTAATGATGTATTGCACCAACCCCTCGTATTATTGTCTACATAGTTATATATCGATGTATATTTATGCAGTGTCTCAATCTGTGCACTTCTCGACTGTTCAGAACTATGCTCGACATGTTTATTACCTGAAAGAAGCCATATTCTTCGCAAGCATTCGCGAGGCACTTGAGAACTTGGCATCTGTCGGAGCCTTGAAGGCGAGCAAAGTCGATGACCGGAAGCTTGAGGGTTTGGTTGCTGCTATAACAAACGTTGCTTCTCTCCGTGTCCAAGCTCGGCCTCTCCGAAACCGGAAAAACGTACTTCCCCGGAACTCTTTCTATTCCCCCCTCACAAAGGTGCCTCACTCCTCTCTGGTACTTGCTCTCTTCCACCTCATGACCATGGTTACTCTCCATTCCTAAAACCATTACTGCAAGCGACAGTACTTACAGAAACTTCGCCAAAGCAAAAGAGAAGTCTGGGGGAGAGAATGATAGGTGGATAAGTTCAGAGAGGAGATGGGTTTATTCGATGGAGGAGATTCAGAAGAGGGTGCGTGTATATATATAGGGGGAAGAAAGTTGGTGCATAGAAATTAAAATAAGAATCCGTTTGTCGCGAAGAATGAATAATCTAAAAAAAAAAAAATTTCTAGAAATGATGCCCTTTATTTCGCTAGACATAAGCTGCTGTTGATAATAGAACTTTTTTATTCGCTAACTATTTTTTAGCGATATAAAAAATTAAGTTTCAGATTATTCATTTTTCGCAACCTTAAATAATGGAATTTGTCCATGTCGATGCAGAAGGGAGAGAGTTGGCTTAGTAGGGCAAAAGAGGAGCCGGACAAATTATGGATGCATCTGCATGGTCCCATTGACTTCGTGGCTTTAGCCTATAAGGTTTGATACGACTTCTTGCTTTTTCTTTCCATTTTTTTTCCCATTTTTTTTTTTTTGATTTTTGCTTTCTTTTAAAAGAGTCAGGGATAGCATTCTTCTTTTAATATGCTGTAGTAAATAAATTTTGGCTCCAGATGTTGGCGTGACGAGGTTGTCTTGTGGCAAGAATATTGTTCATATACAGACACAGCTCAAATGAGCAAATCGGACCGGATCGATCCATTAGTGAAACTCTTTTTTATCCTAGTCTGTCTTTCTTTCCGGTGCGTGCACAATCTAGTTGTTTTTCTTTTCTTTTCTTTTTTTCTGCTGGTTAAAGATTAAAGTGTCATCTATGTCTTTTGTATTATTATCCTCAATGATGATGGCAAGAAAAATCACACTTCTTATGAGATAAATTCAATCAAACTTTAGAAAATTTAAGGAAATATGCTTCGGTTTTCTCGAGATCCCGCGGTAGGCGGGATTTGAATAGATTATCTCTAGCCCTTTTGAACTGAAAATCCGCTAAGGCCGGGATCAACTCAATCAACCCTGGAGTTTGCTGACTAAGTTGCTACTTCAGCTGCAGTTTCACTTCTATTGATATAACTCTGCTGAATATTATAAGTATTGGTAGTAATTCGAAACTGTCTGAAGTGTTGTCAAGACATAGTATATTTGGTAAATGTGATTGCTAAACACATGTTGTTTTCATCTACTCTCGCATAAAGGCATTCAGCACGATCTTTTTTTGGTGAAAAAAAGAAACAAATAAATAATAATAATAGCCGAACGAATCTAGTATTTCATTTTATGCATGAGGATTGAGATAACCCTAGTCCTACCACGTGTCCCTTCGTCCTCAGAAGTCAAATGCCGGTTTAAATAAGAGGCGGTTAGCAGTTCAGCATACACAGTAGTTGAAAAACGAAGCAGAGAGAGAGAGAGAGTCCAAATCGATTGGCCATGGAACGCCCACGTGTCCTCCACCCAATGATTTGCATGGTTATGGAGACAACTAACAACTTGCGTTCTAACCTAAAAATCAACAAATGAACCGAAACATCGACTCGAATAGATTGCTCAAGTGATAAATGTGTACGTCGTCCATAGCCTACGTTAACCGTTATCACAAGATATAATCTCGGGTCGCTTTGAGAATACGACGTCCGGGCATCACCACAATCAATGTGATAAGTACAGAGCTCGAGTGACGTCCATCGTTGGCAAAACAGAAAGTATTGAACGTCGTTATCGTGTCATCTAAAAAATCATGTACAAAAGCACTCTAGTTGACAAATAGGGTTAATTGTTCAAAAAGTCCTAAATTTGTTGTACAACGGCCAATTTTATCTTAAACATTTTAATTATGGCGATTTAGTCCTAAATTTTTTTACGACTTGCTAATTTAGTGCTAAACCTTTCAATTGTGTCGCTTTTGTCATAAACCTTTTGAAATTTTGCCAATTTAGCCATGAATGTATTATTTGGGTAATTGGCCGAAAGGATTACATTGTCAAATCGTCAAAAAGTTTAGGATTCAAATGGCACAATTAAAAGGTTTAGAACTGAACTGGCCGCCGTACAATAAGTTTATTATTTTTTGGACAATTTTCCCTTGGCAAATACCATGGCATCAAATGTCGTTGCGACTCCATGCAATTAACTTAGCCTTCAAGGAAATGCGTATGCTACACACACACACAACAAGTTCGATATCTTAGGCTCCGTTTGTTTTATGGAAAAAGTTTTTCTGGAAAATATTTTCCCCAATTTCCAGCGTTTGGGGTGCGGAAAGTGTATGGTCAAAGAAAATATTTTCCGGTCAACGTAAAATATCCTTCTAAAACTAACGAAAATGATTTCCATTTTGAAAAATCGAAAATCATTTTCCCCATATTCTCTCTCTCTCTCTCTCTCTCTCTCTCTCTCTCTCTCTCTCTCTCTCTCTCTCTCTCTGACGCTTTTTGAGTGATCTGAGAGAAAAAAGATAAACGAAAACCATTTACAAAATCAATTTTTTTAAAAATAAAATATAAATATTAAAAAGTGAAAATTGATTTTCCTTACCAAACGACAGAAAATATTTTCCAGTTCGTTTTTAGGTTTCAGCCAAACACCGAAAAATATTGTCATTTTCCTGGAAAATGATTTTCTAGAAAACATTTTCCAGAAGCGCTTCATTTTCCGCAAAACAAACGGAGCCTTAGTCTACGCTAGCAAGCTATTTCAGTTATTCAGCTTGCATCTTATCTTAACTCATTATATTCAGTTAGTAAGGCATTCCATAGATTTTGGTTCTTTTTAGCTAATGTAGGTGTTGGCACAATCACTGTGATAAGTGCGGACCTTGAGTGACGTCCATGGTTGGCAAAACAAAAAGTATTGAAGGTCATTATCGTGTCATCTCAAAAATCATGTACAAAAGCACTCTAGTTGACCAATAGGGTTAATTGTTCAAAAAGTCCTAAATCTATTGTACAACGGTCAATTTTATCTTAAACATTTTAATTATAGCAATTTAGTCCTAAATTTTTTTACGACTTGCCAATTTAGTGCTAAATCTTTCAATTGTGTCACTTTTGTCTTAAACCTTTTGAAATTTTGCCAATTTAGCCATGAATGTATTATTTGGGTAATTGGCTGAAAGGATTACATTGTCCAAAAGTTTAAGACTCAATTGGCACAATTAAAAGGTTTAGAACTGAACTGACCGCCGTACAATAGGTTTATGATTTTTTGGATAATTTTCCCTTGGCAAATACCATGTCATCAAATGTCGTTGTGACTCTATGCAATTAACTTAGCATTTAAGGAAATGCGTATGCTACACACACACAACAGGTTCGATATCTTAGGCTTCATTTGTTTTACGGAAAAAGTCTTTCTAGAAAATATTTTCCCCAATTTCTAGCGTTTGGGGCGCAGAAAGTGTGGTCAAAGAAAATATTTTCCGGTCATCGTAAAATATCCTTCTAAAACTAAGGAAAATGATTTCCATTTTGAAAAATCGAAAATCATTTTCCCCATATCTCTCTCTCTCTCTCTCTCTCTCTCTCTCTCTCTCTCTCTCTCTCTCTCTCTCTCTCTCTCTCTTGCGGTGGATCTGTGAGGTGAGAGAGCGAGGCTCGGCCTCGCTCCAGGCCGGGACGCCGAGGCATTGCTCGGCCTGGGGAGACGAGCCTCGGCATCGCCGGCCTCGAGCGACGCTGAGCCTCACCGGATCTGGCTAGGCCTCGGTCGAGGCCGGTCGCCAGTCGCTGTAGCCATTCTTGTTGCTGTTTGGGGATGAGGACGAGGAGGGCAAGGCTGCGATGCGAGATTTACGCGCGACACGAGGAGCCACTACACCAGGGAGAACAAGATCCCAACCACGACGCAGACCGAGACCACGATCTTTATCGCAAGAGTTGAGAGCAACGCTATCCTCACCAGAACCCTAGACTACTTTGCCGGAATCTCTGGACGCGACGCCATACAAAGTGAGAGAGAGTGAGACGTAGAGAGGAGTGAAATGGGGTCGCCGAAGAAGAAAGGAAAATAAATAAAATTAAAAGAGAAAAAAGATAAACGAAAATCATTTACAAAATCGATTTTTTTAAAAATAAAATATTAATATTAAAAAGTGAAAATTGATTTTCCTTACTAAACGACGGAAAATATTTTCCAGTTCGTTTTTAGGTTTCAGCTAAACACCGAAAAATATTGTCATTTTCCTAGAAAACAATTTTCTGGAAAACATTTTCCAGAAGTGCCCCATTTTCCGCAAAACAAACGGAGCCTTAATCTACGCTAGCAAGCTATTTCGGTTATTCAGCTTGCATCTTATCTTAACTCATTATATTCAGTTAGTAAGGCATTCCATAGATTTTGGTTCTTTTTATCTAATGTAGGTGTTCTCGTCATTAAGTTAGTGAGATATTTAATTTTAAGGTTAATACCACAAAAAATTCCAAACTGATACACATGTGATAAATTTACTCAAACTACTTTTTTTACCATAAAAAACCCCCAAACGATACATTTGTGACAATTTTATCTCAAACTATTTTTTTTTTACCATAAATAACCTCAAACTGATATGCATATGACAAATTTGCCCCAAACTATTTTTTTGATCGTAAAACACTCCAAACTGGTACACCAATGACACATTTACCCCAAACTATTTTTTTGATCACAAAAAACCATATACTGATACACCTATGATAATTTTACTCCAAACTAATTTTTTGACCACAAAAAATCCTATCCGTTAGTTTTCGTTAAATTGGGTTAATACAACGAAAAACCTCAAACTAATACACCTATTACAAATAGAAAGTAAAAATTCCAAACCAGTATACCCGTCAACTGCCACGTGTCATCCAACTCAGCAATTTGACGGCAAAATTTAAATAAAAACTAATGGAGAATAAATCTGTCACATGTGTACCAGTTCGGAATTTTTGGTGATAAAAAATTTAGTTTGGGGTAAATTATCACAAATGCACTAGTTTGGGGTTTTCGTGATCAAAAAATAGTTTGTGGTAAATTTGTCATAGATGTACCAGTTTAAAGTTTTTGATGGTAAAAAAATAGTTTGGGATAAATTTATCACGTGTGTACCAATTTAGGATTTTTCGTGGTATTAACCCTTAACTTTACTACTTCCATAATTTGCTTATATTTGTAGCTTGACTATATTTTGATTTTTGTTTTGCTTGGACGTAAAGAAAAAATTGTTTATATCACATGTGAAATTATTATTTTACTATTGTTATTTTCTTTCCAGCAGAGAATTTTGTGGTCACCATCAAGTTAGGACATTTTTAAATAGGTTTTCAACTCCCGACAAAAAAACAAAAAAGGGTTTTCAACGCCGTCCAAGGATACTGATAAAATAAGAGTTGGTGGTTCATTTTGCTACGGCAGTCATCTCTCAACCGGCCAAACTAAGTCCAAAACAAAGATGCTAACAAATCTATGTCATCCCCATAGATCAGATGCTTATACCAGAGCTATTATTTCATTGACTTTTCTCATGCACTATTCTACTCTCAAATTTTCTTAATTTTGTACGCTACATATGTTATATATATATAGAGAGAGAGACACACACACACACACTCACCAAAAAAGCCATAAATTTGTAAACATAGACGCCAGCCGTCTTACCTGACACAATCAGCTTTGACTTGGACAAAATTAATAATTTAGAATATTTCTTTTTTTATTTCTTTAATTATTTTTTCTTTTCTTGTTTCTTTTTATTTCCTTATCTTTCATTGTGGCTGGCGAGGGCTCAATCCTCGCGGCCGGGCAAGGGCTGCCCTTGCCGGATCTGGCAATGGCTTGGACGATGGCTGCTACCTCTCCGACCACAATGGAAAAAAATAAAATAAAAATAACAAAATAACTAAATTTAATAAAAATATTAAGAAAGTGTAAAATTTGTTTATATGAGCGCCGGTCATACCACGTAGGATGACCGGCGTCTATGTAAGTGAAAATTAGGCGGATGGATTTTTGGCAAGCCTTCACAAAGTTTAGGACTCAAGTGGAATAATGTGACTCTAGGCTTGTACGCAAATAATTATGAATGAGCAATATTTTTCTGGTTTCTCTACCGTGTTTTTTTATTTTATTTTATTTTATGCTTGTCCTTATTTAGTCACTTGATGTTGCGATAATTGAAAGTTATTAACGGAAATATTATTAAAAGAGATTATCTGAGATGCTAACGCCTTCTTTAGGACAATTCCTGCCGGGAACTCTTTAGATAAGACAGATTACGTGAGTGCTAGCTGTTTCCCAAGTTCAGATTTTTCCAATTTTCTTGCGCCTGTCGTGTTCTCTACGTCCAACAACAACATAAGTAGCATATATAATTCCTAGTACATCGTCCCCCTTCAATGAATCTGTGTCACTAGTTGTTTAATTAGAAGAAAGTCCACTATTTAAAAACGGGTTATGATGCGGATCAAATGCATTTTTGGGCGGAGTCAAAAACGCATCTATTAGATAATCCTCTCTCTCCAAGCTAGGCTGACCTAGGTCGAAAATTTGTACATAAAAATTTCTTCGACGGGCGGACTCGAGTAAAAATGTAGACCCGACCTTAAGGCCCGTTCCGATCCGTGCCTGCCTAATGATCAGCTCTAGTCTCCATGCTCCTATGCCCATCACCTAAATGGAGTAATTAGGCGAAGTAAGTGTGAGAGAGAATTAGATCGAACATAGATGGAGAGGATAGAAAGAAGCAAGAGAATGAGGAGGACGAGAAAGATGGATAAAGGAGACGGTGGTGGTAGTCGACGCGTGTGGTGATCAATGGTGGTTTTACCGATAGTCGAGGTGGCGACCGATGGTAACGACTGCAGGAGGTGTAACACGGGTGGCAGAGGGCAATGCATTGGCATTTTTACTTGCCACGTGACGCACATCCAAGTATTCATGAGGAGATAGGGTGAGAAACGGGTCAAGTAAGTGGAGACAAGCCCCTCTTCCCATTCTCAATTCTTGGATGCTTATTTGATGTCATTTACATAAGAAAGTATGTAAAATATTTTCAGCTATCTTGGGTCAATAATGGCTAGATGAAAAAAGAAAGGAGAGAATTGCCCCAAAAAAATCCTAAACCTATTGTAATTGTGCCAATTTAGTTATAACATTTTTTTTTTGCCAATTGAGTCCTAAATATTTTGCATTTATGCCAATTCAGTCCATTCGGCCAATTTTGGCCAAAATCACTGACACTGATGCTGCAGTCCTACGTGGCGTGGCCGGCGCTGACTTTGACAATTTGTAATAATATTTTAATATTTCATCGAATTTTAATTAATTTATGTATTCTTTTTTTCCTTTTCTTTCTCTTTTCCTTCCATTCTTCCTTTAGCCGATAAGGTCGACCTCCGCTAGCCACTCACGAGACTCGCCATCGTCGGCCCTCGCCTCGGGCCTTGATGACCGACTAGAGGAAGAAGGGAAGTAAAAAACAAGAAAGAGAAAGAAAAAAAAATAGAAAATAAAATATTTGAGAAAATATTAAAATATTTTTTATATTTGTCCACGTCAGCGACAGCCGTGTCATATAGGACGGCTAGCGTCCATGTCAGCAGTTCCCGATCAAAATTAGCAAGATGGACTGAATTGACACAAATGCAAAAGGTTTATGACTCAATTGAAAAAAAAAAAGTTTAACGTTGAATTGGCATAATTGCAATAATTTTAGGACTTTTTTGGTAATTTTTCTAAAGAAAAGTGATTGCACATCCCTTTGTTGACCTATTATAATATTGTATACATATAATCCCCCTATTCAATATCTAATTTAGTATATTCTAATTTGATATGGAGAGCTAAACTTCGATCCCCTTCATCTCATCCACTATATGTTTGGCATGTCTCCTCACTTGTGCATTGTATCATTCACATTTGCTCAAACTATTGATGTAACGATTTCTTAGGATAATTAATACCAGAAACTTTTTAGATAAGACAGGTTACGTGAGTGCTAGCTGTTTCCCAAGTTCAGATTTTCCACTTCCTTGCGCTCGTCGTTTTCCGTACGTCCCACCAACAACTTAAGTAGCATATAATATAATTCCTAGTACATCGCCCCCCTTAAATGTATCTGGGTCACCAGTTGTTTAATTAGAAGAAAGTCCACCATTTGAAAATGGGCTATGATATAAGATCAAATGTATTTTTGGTTGGAGTCAAAACGCATCTGCTAGATAAGGGAGACGGCGGTGATAGTCGACGCGCGTGGTGATCAATGTTGGGTAGTCGAGGTGGTGGCCGACAGTAGCGACTATAGAGGTGTAACACGGGTGGTAGGACAATGCATTAACATATTTACTTGCCAGGCGACGCGCATCCAACTATTCGTCAGGTAGGATGAAAAACGGGTCATGTAAGTGGAGACAAGCCCCTCTTCTCATTCCCAATTCTTGGATTCGATATTTTGGGCCAATAATGGCTAGGTGAAAAAAGAAAGTGATTGCACATCACCTGCTTGATTTATTACAATAATGTATATATATAATCTCTCTCGATCCAATATCTGATTTAGTATATGCTAGTTTGATATGGAGAGCTAAACTTCCATCCCCTACATCTCATCCACTATGATTGTGTTTGGTCGTCAGGATATAAGTCGAGATATGATATGTTTTATCCTATCTTGTGTTTGGCAGCTGTTCAGAATAGCATAAAGAGGATATAACCAGGATAAAAAAATCTCAAGGGAGGGGCTGTGATAGACTAGGATAGGATTTCTCAAGAGAACAAACACGAGGAGAATCGGGTTTTTCCCACAACCACTGCCTCTCCTCCGCGTTGGGCCGCTTCTCCGCTACGCCGGGCCGCCTCCCCGGTGGCGGTGACCTTCAAGTGTGGTTGCCTCTCCTCTAACGCCGGGCTGGGGCCTCCGACCGCAAAGTTGGGTATCTCCATGACATTGTTCTTTAATCAATTGTTTAGCATGATATGAGGTCACATTCCTCGTTCTTTAACCGCTTGAGCCTTTCTACCATTCGAAAGGGGTCTCGACATGTTATGAAAAACTCGATGTTGATCATCGACTTTCAAAAGAGGTCTTGACATTCGAAATGACTCTCTTGGACATTCGAAAGGGCTCTCTTGGACGACCTACTTGACTGTATCTTCAACGTGCGAAAAGAGGCCGAATAATTAGATTGTTCGGCACTTGTTTACTCATTCGACAAGATAACGAGCAAGGCCAACGGATTATTCTCAGAGAATTCGACTCCAAATCAAGACCCGTGATTCTACAAATTTGCTCCGTCGATGTTGTGTCCAAATTCAAATGACACAAACCTCTGCTTGAGAATAACTCACTCACCAGAACTCATCATTGAATAATTTCCAAAACATTTTGATGTTTCAGCAAAATAGAGTCGATCTCAACCGCGCATTGTCTCTGTTTATTCAACTTTCAATCCGTAGTTCACTAAACAGGAGATATGATATAACAAAATCCTTGGATTTCTTATCCTATCCTATCCAGTCCTATCCTGACTAGAAATCCAGACGACCAAACGCAGCCTATATGTTTAGCATTTCTCCTCACTCGTCGATTCACATTTGGTCAAATTAATGATGTAACGGACATGAACGGTTGCCCTAACGTTACTCATCACCAAAACCCTAATTGAACTTTCGCGAAGCGCTTCGACAAATTTGTCGTCAATGTAGATAGAATCCTTGAGCCAACTTATCTCCAAGCTTTACTAAGTCATGAAGCTTCGAAGTCGGCTTAGCTTAAACATGATTTGTGTGAAGAAACGGAAATTTTGGGGTGTTACAGCGTTTACCCGGTCTTCGTGCAAACCAAGGGGTCACCTCCCAAAGGTATAATTCCTTCTTGGATTCAACCCATATTCCAATTTGGTTCATTCAAATCTCTCTAACCTGAGATTAATTATTCTAATTTGTTCCAAAAGAGCCAAAAATAATGTTTGATGATTTGTCCATTTGACCGGCTTCGATGCGTCCACGTGGCGAGTTTCTCTTAGATCCCCAAGATGTTGTGGTCCAGCTTTTATTCACTCGTCATTGAAACCAAACGTTCGAGGACAAGAGTGTTTGGATCTTCCTACTTAGTATTAGTTTAATCATGATCTTGCCTCCAAACTCCTCTGCCACGAAGAGCCAAATCAAGGTTAAAACACAAAGGAATATATACATATGAAGATATTGCCTACTTCCACGATAGAAAAAGCCACTTATGTGCGTCCAAATTGATTACATTACAAATTCTCACCTAATCACATATGTCCCGCATGAGTTGGTGGATTAAGCATTCAGTTCATACTTAGAGTGCGTTTGTTTTACTGAAAATTTCATGATAAAAAAAATATTTTTCATAGAAATCATTTTAAAGGAGAACGAATAATTTACATTTGTTTTGGTGGATTAAGGAAAGTGATTTCTTTCTTGCCAAAAGGGAAGCCGTTTTCCCCCATCTACGCTTGTTGTTATCAGTCCACGTACAACGTTTTCTATAAATTAGTTTCCGTCATCCAAATATCGGAAAGTCGGCAAACGATTTCCTGAAAATGATGACGGAAACTAATTTATATCAACATGGCTGTTCATTAGGGTTCGTTCCAGAGGGTTTCTATATCTTGAGAATTAATTAGAAGTTAGCACTTCAAATCACATGTGGATAAGCATTGTATTTCGGCCAGATTTGTGAGCACAACATCATTACGTCCAATTCTCGTTTGTTCACACCGAAGGTGACTCTCGCATAGTTGTACATAATTTTGGTAGTATGTGTTGTCGGGCCACACAACCGATATTTGATACCTTCTTATGTATGGTGAGGTCACCGAGAGATGGTCTCAAATGTGAGCTCATTAGTATGTATCCAACTGGACTTCTAAGGGAAAATTGTCTATTGTATTTTTGCTGATTCAGTACTAAACCTTTTTATGTTTTTCCAATTGAGCACGGCCAGCGCTAATGCTGACAACTTTCAATAATATCTTAATATTATTAATTTTTTATTATTTCATTTTTCCCTTTTTTTTTTCTTTTCTTCTCTTATTTCCTTACATTTCTCGCTTTGGCAGGCGAGGATCGCAGAGCCCTCGCCAGCTGCGAAGCCTGCGATGCCCGCGGCTGCGATGGCCTCCGATGGATCTGGACGAGGCTGGGCCAGGGCTCGACGACCATCGCTAGCCACAGTAAAGAAAATGTAAGGAAAAAAATAGGAAAAAAATCAATAATTTTTTTTAAAAAATAGTAAAATATCATTAAAAGTTGTTCATGTCACCGCCGGCCATGCCACATAGGATAGTCAGCATCAACGTCAGTGACTCCCGGCTATAATTTACCAGATGAACTCAATTGGCCAAAATTTGAAAATATTTAGGACTCAATTAGCAAAGATTTGAAAATGTTTAGGATTCAATTGGCAAAATTAAAAGGTTTAAGACTGAATTAGGGAAAAGTGCAATTGGTTAAGAACTTTTTGGACAATTTTCCCGACTTCCAAGGATAAAGAAACTTGACTATTTCACACTAAGGAGAATTCGGGATTTAGCTAGCACCAAACTTTTCGCAAGTGCCTTACCAAAAAGAAACTTTTCGCGAGTGTATTTCAACAATCTCCCATGACACGTGAGACTCTTATATATTATGTGAGCTCCCCCTTAATTTTGATATCCCTTATGCGCTGACAAATCTAAAATTAATGTCCACATTGTTAATCCTGACATTTTTTCTTTGAGATATTCATTAAACACCAACACGCTATGATACCATTTGTTAAGGCGGCGCAGAACAAGCCCGAAACCTAGCACTGGAGAAATCATCACGAGAAATGCTTTAGGTTCAAGTGAATTAAACTAATGAGTAAAAGCTAATCGGGACATGTTAATCGATCCACACTACATCAATTCCACAACATGGTTTTCCACCAACACTCCCTCGCACGTGACACGAGGAGTGATTTGTGAGAGAAAATGGAGAGAAACCCTCGTGACAGAAGCGTGCTTTGAAGATGGTGAAGCGCTTCGATCCTTCGTACTTCACCAAGAAAGATTGGCCGAACAACTATTGTTTTTACCTCATTAGGTCCGACAAAGTACGATAGTGAACTCTTTTCCATGTTTTTGTTTTTATATAAAAAAAAATTGTGCGCTAACAATAGAAAGAGATCCCCAATTTGCACGGCCTAATACTAAAAAAAAAAACCATGAGCTTTAGCAACTATCTCAATTATATCTAAAACTTTTTTTGTCTCATAAAAAATCCAAAATTTTTACTTTTGTCCCAATTCTACCACCGTTAGCCTTCCGTCCCTAATCACCGTTAGTTAATCCTACGTGGCTCGAATTTTCTCGCCGAACTTACCAATGAATCTTTAAAATTAGAAAAAAAAAAAACAGGTTTCACGGACAACGAGATTTGAGATCGTTCGTCCAAATAATCAGATCTCCACGTCTAGCCATTCTCTGGGCTGTTGAGTGCCAGGGATAATCCGAAACGTGCCTTCTTGAGTGGCTATGTATCTCCCGGTAATGTGTAGGGGAAGCATATAAAAGAAGAGAAGTTGAAGATTTTTTTATGTCAGCTTTGTTGAGATGTAATTTATTAACGACATGGAAATACCACGTAGGATTAACTAACGGTGATTATGGACTGAAGGCTGACGGTAGTAGAATTGGGACAAAAGTAAAAGTTATGGGTTTTTTATAAGAAAATTTTAACTTTGGATATAATTGGGACATATACTAAAGTTCTGGGTTTTCTTGAGTATTAGGCCGGTAGAATTGCGACAAAAGTAGAAGTTGAGGGTTTTTTATAAGATAAAAAAAGTTTTGGATATAATTGAGGCAGATGCTATAATTTGGGTTTTTTTTCTTTAATTTGGCCCAATTCGCACCTGTCCAGCCTCATGCCATCAACTGGCTCCCCAGATCAATAACCCATCTAACCCAAATTTCCCATGGGCTAGAATAGCCCAACAATGTCCAGCGATGGCCTATGTCCTATCTCATTAATTGAACAAGCCTCTCTCTCTCTCTTAATCTCGATCCATAATGACACTTATAATTTACGTACAATTTCGTCTTCAAACTTTTAATTGGTTCAATGAGGTCGCTCACTCTTTTATTAAATGAGAAATGGTATCCCTTAAATTTCGATTAATTCTTAAAATATATTTTTATATTCAGTATGATCGTTATGTTAAAAATTTAAAAATCAATATGAGGCCATTTAATCAATATGAAATAACCGTCATCTTCCTCAAGTTTCTGAATCAATATGAGGTCATTTAATCAATATGAAATAACGTCATCTTCCTCAAGTTTCCAGAGTGTAATAATGTGAAATGCTCCTAATTATGAGTAAAGCAATAAAATTTCTCAATACTCGTTATTCGCGAATATTTTAGTGTTGTTTTTCTGTTTGTTCTGGCCTCTTCATGAAGTTTTCATCGCATATGTAACCTCAAAATCACCATTCGAAAAGTTAAGTTGATGTGATGGGAACATCTGCGCACGAAAAAAATTTAACAAAAAATTCCTAAACTTATTATATTTATATCAATTCATTCCTAAACCTTTTTAATTTGGCCAATTTAGTCCTAAATCTTTTGCGATTTGCCAACTTAATCATTTCGGTCAATTTTGGCAGAAAATTACTGAAGTGAACACCGGCCATTCTAGGTGTCACTGCCAATATTGACATGGACAATTTTTTTAAAAAAAAAAATTGATTTTTGTTACAATTTCTTAATCTTTATTTATTTTTATTTTTTTTCCTTCTTCCTCCGTCAGTCGCCAGACCTCGGCAATGGCCAACAACCACCACAAGCAAGGGTCGACGAGGTCGACCCCTGCGAGGTGACCTTACTAGGCTACCCAACCTCAAGGGAGGCTCGCCCTCGCTAGATCCTGTGAGGGTCAGGTTATCTCGCTGGGATACAACGAGGTTGACCCTTGTTAGCCTTTGGTGAGGGTGAGCCTCGCCCAAGGCTTGGCATCGGGCAAAGGAAGATGGAAAGCAAAGAAAAAAAAAGAAAATTCAAATAAAAATTAAAAATTACAAAAATTATCCACCTCAATGTCGATTGTGCTATGTACGATGGCACGTTAGCGATTTTCGACTCAAATTGGATGGAATGACTAAATTGAATTTTTTTTAAAAGGCTTAGGATTAAATTTGTCAAATTAAAAAGTTTAGTACATATTTGGTATAATATAAGTGCAATATATTTAGGATTTTTTTGATAATTTTCTGTCCGTGCAGATGGCTGCATGAATGAAACATTGCTTGTTTAAAGAGAGAGTACCTAGGAAAGTAAGGTGTATTGTATTTGCTATTTTAAATATTTCATGTGTGCATTTTCTCCTTGTCTATTTTAACAAATTAATGTAAGGCTGCTTAAAAATAATTTAGAGGTAAAGAAATTAGGATTTATACCACTAAAATCCTAAATCGGTACACTCTTGTTACATTCATCTCAATCTAATTTTCATGTTACAAGAAATCTCAAATTGGTATGATCATGCCACATTTACCTCAAATTATTGTTTTTTTTTTTTGTGGTAACCAAGGTGTTCGGGCCAGCTTGCGCGCACCTTGACTATTCCTCGGGAGAGACTAGCACAGCAACCCACCGCCATGGCCCCCCACTTAAATCACATGTGCTCAGCTGGGGAATCGAACCTGAGACCAGTGCGCCTAACCACACAATCCCAAGTACGCCCTAACTAACTGAGCCACCCATGGGTGGGTTACCTCAAATTATTGTTCATGTCGCAAATAATTCAAAATTAGTATACTTGTGACGAATATTGAGGCAAAATCCGGGATCGTAGCATATTTGCGTCTATTTAAGCAAAATTAGCAAATTTTAATATATCGTACAATCTTAGTTTATTTTTCTTTAAATCTTTCTTCTCATAATGACGCCGTTTAGGAGATTCATTTAGGTTACGTTTGTTTCGCGAAAAATAAATGATTTGAAAAATATTTTTTTAAAGACTATTGCTTGTATAAGCAATATATTGATTATCGACAGTAATTTATATTTAAAAAATTTCGTAAGCAATGAAAATATTTTAACAAAAGAGACCCTAAGGGCCTGTATGGTAACCATCCTAGTTCTCTGATTTTGATCCCCAAAAAAAGAAGAAGATGAGAATCCTGTTTGGTAACGTAAATGATTTTGATTTTGATTCTATTCCCGGAAACAGTTTTGGAGCAAAAACAAGAACAAAAAAAAGTTGGTTCTGGAAAAAGAATCACTTTTGCGAATCACAAAACAGAATGAAGTACCACATCTCTCACTTTTCCTTTTCAGTTCTCTCGTCATTTTTCCTTCGACCTAAAACAGAACGAGGTCTCATTTTCAAAGATAAAAAAATAAAAAAATAAAAAATTGGAAAAATTCTAAAAAATTAGAAAAATTTCAGAAAATCCCTAAAAATAGAAGAAGCTTAGATTATGTTAGTTTAATCTCGTTTTCATAAATTTGGACCTAAATTCCCTAGATTTCATAGATTTTATTCTTTTTTAGGAAACTCGTAAATACATTTGAAATTAAACCCGAACCACATTCTCTAAGCCCCTGGGGCTTCATTAGGGTTTTATGATGCGATTTATCAATGTTACGATTCCTTGATTGTTGCGCTTGATTTTATTTGTTGTGATTTGCCTAGGTTTATATACTTTAGACTTAGTCTAGTTTTAGAAAATTTTGGAAAAAGCCAAAAATAACCAGCGTGAATACTTAGCAAGCTCTCGTTCTTAAGTTTTGGATGAATTAAGATTGAGATTTGATTTCCTAGAACAAAAAACGCACACTAATGTAGGGCAGTGCAGTGCAGTGCATTTTTTTTGCAAAAATAAGGGTGTCGCTCGTGTCGGTTGTCCGCTCGCTCAAGAGAGTTGGATGAAACTCCACAATAAATGGCGAAAATGACTCGTGATGATTCTTGATATTTATTTTTACATTTCAATATGCAATATGTTATAAAAGAGAATCAATATGAATTAATCTTCGATTAATTAATTCGAAATGTAAGATGAAATTTCACAAAGTAATTTCGTAATTATTTGATTTAAATGATAAAAATTAGAAAAAGAAATTATTTTCGGGAACAAAAAAGTATGTGCAGTTACAAAACGCATTTCTGTTTCAGGAACAGAAATTTTACCAAACACGTTTTAATTATCTAAAACTCATCTAAAAAATAGAATTAAAAAAGTCATTTGAATCAGAATCACCAAGATGAATCAGATAGTTACGGTACATGCCGAAGTCATGGTTTTTTTTTTTTTTTTGACAGCCTAAGTCATGGTTGTTTCTCGTGTAATTTCTTTGTTTTTTGCTCTAGATCAGTACTTTTCGTTTTGGTCAGACAAGATCAGTACTAGAAAAATCAGACGTGAGGTTTTTTCTTTTTCTTCTTCCAACAATTCTCTGGTCCAGTAAACATTTTTCTTCACTGAGCAAGCTGATCATTCACCGAGCAGAGCCGTCAATTTTACTTCCGACAGTGACAAAGACAATAATAGCCCGCCGCTGCCGATGAGCAAACGACCTCCGCCCGATCCCGTCGCGGTGCTTCGCGGTCATCGCGCCTCTGTTATGGACGCTTGCTTCCGCTTCTATCGCCCCTTGCTCTTCACTGGGTAACTCTCAAATCCCGTTTCTTTTTTCCCGGTTCTCTGTTCGTATCTCCACCATGAAAATGACTTTTCGAGTTCTACACCGTCCACGGGCTTTTGATATCGCAGTGCTTCGGACGGCGAATTGCGGATTTGGGACACCTCTCAGCGACGGACCGTTTCGTCTTCTTGGTCGTTGCTTCCTCAAAGTTTCCTTTTTCTTTTTTGGGAATACTTTGCTTGTAGTTTTCCATGAAAAGTTGCAATTTTTTTTTGTTTTTAATCGTATATAGTGGTTTTCTGTAAATGGATTGCAGGGTGCACAGTGCGGCTCACGGGGATCATCTGCGTCGCTACTAGCCCTGTACTTGGAACTGATAAAATTCTTAGGTTTCCCTTTCTCTTTTTGCAGATGCATCAATTTTGTATATTTGTCGTTTGAAGTGATTGTTGGGTTATGATTGTCTTGTTGAGATTGTAGCCAGGGAAGGGATGGGACGGTTAAGTGCTGGGGCCTTAAGATGGTGGCCTGTCCAGGTATTGGGTCGCCATTATGCATGCTTTCATCGTGGAAATGTTGCTGGATTTTGTCTTGTAATTAGCTGATTCTAAGTCGAGGTGGTCCTTGTTCTAGTGTGCGAGAGTAGAGTTACCATGAGGGCAGACATATTATATGTAACATCACATTGGAAATGGATGAAGGGGCAATGGTTATGGAGATGGTTATGCCTAAGAAAGTTGATGGTGTAGATGAATGCCGTTCGTACTGAGAGTTTATGCTAAAATGCCTTCTAAGTGATGTAGTAAACCTTCTTTAGCCATTTAGATGGAGACTGTTTCTTTGAGCCCAGGCTTCGAGGAATCAATCACTTGTACTGGCACTTCATTTAGCTGGCAAGATTTAGCATATAGTTAGCATCCTTGTTTGTACTAATACGGGTGCTCCTTTTCTCTTCATAAATGTATGCAGAGTTAAAAGTTACATGTTCTTGCTTGTGGCAGAAATCCCCTGCTGACTATCAACGCAAACTGTTATCACTTTTGCAAGCTTTCATTGGTGAAGAAGGCTTCTGCTTGTGTAAGGCCAGCTGAAGAGTCTGCAAGTTTCCTAGACGTGGGAGTTGGAGAAACTACCGATTCAGAAACACGAAATGGTAGTGGAGGACAGGTTGAGGGAAGTCTAGCAGAGTGTTCCCATGCCTCTGAAGGTTTGTTCAGTTACATTTCCAGGAAACACCTAGATTTACTACAATCATGTCTGTACCTGATTTAAGGCGAGTCAGAGAGAGCATGTTAAGGGAGTTCAATTTATTCTCTATGCATCATGATAAACTGAGCTTGCGACTGTCATTGTCCAAGTGTCACACGGTTGTCTATGCATGGACCGGTAGTTCTGTCTGTTGTCCTTCTTATTGTCCTTTAGTTTCTCTTGTTGAGGTTTAGCAGTTATTCGGGATAGATAACTTTTTGGCTGCACATAATTTACAATAAGGATGAAGTTGATTTACCTTTTACCTCGATGGTTGCTGACAAAGGTTTTATGTGCTAAAGGACCCATCTACATGGCTATAGCAGGGGAGCAGACTTCGCAGGTTCTTTTCTGCTGATTTGGAAAACTATGTCAGATTTCTGCAATCCTATTGCACTCTTCTTATTGGTCTTCTACTCATGTGAAACGAGAAGGTTGAAATTTGGGATCTTAGAAGTAATCAAAGGTCAGTTCAACTACCTCCAGACAATCTTGGTGCCTGCCAAGGGATCTCAACTAAAGAACGAGGTATTCTCACGTCTGTCTTTTCTTTTGGGAGACTCTCGCATGCTCATGTTATGTTATTGTGTAGCTGCTTCTTGAATTTTTCTGCTGACCAAGTTTGTCTAAATTATTAATTCCTTAGAATAGCCGGCAATTGATGTGTATGTTCACTTTACTTGAATGTTCACAAAATGCTATCTGGCAATATTCATATACTTCTGTATTTCTTTTCCATCCATGAAGGTTTTTTTTTTTGGGGTTACTACTACCACATCCAAGCCGAGTATTAAAGAAGGCATACAGTTGTTGGGGAAATCATTTAACCTAACGATTACTAAGTGGAAGTATTTGTCTGATTAGCCGGAAACCTTAATTACTGGTTGACTGTCTTAATTATTTGACATAATTATTACTAACTGGAAGTTGGCTATCGCCTAATCTCACTGTCAAAAGCACATGGGGGATTTTCTTATATTTTACTCTCTGCCCCCCTTCTCACACATGAGGGAACTATGTTTTTGTTTTTTCCAACTTCCTGTGGAACACAATATGTTTGCTACATATTAAGATGCTAAATACTTGGCCAATCGGCTGGCACCTTTTTCTTTTGGCCAGAACATCTTACCTGCAATGTTGTCAGGAGCTTCCTTGTCACAACAATACTATGTTAGGTCCTGGTTCATATAGTTGCTTGAATTCTTAGATTCAGTGTTCATCTGTCTACTTATGAATTTCATTATAACTCTGAGAGTAAGTAGACTAGTTTTTGGTTATTTCTGTTTTCATGTGGTTCGTTTTAATATTTTAAAGTATCATTGACTTACAATTTATTGTTTCTTAGCAGGTATGTGCATGGCAATTCAAGCCTCTGTACCATCTGGCTCACAGGGGTTCCTCAATGTTTTGGCTGGGTAATGTCCTCATTCTTCCTAATAACCATGTTATTGTCTGGACCAATTTTCCAATTCTTTTAATACACATATTTGTTGAGAGATGAACAGCCTATGAAATCTGGTAATTGTAACTTTTCTCTTGGGATATCTTGACAAGTTTTGTAAATGTAAAAGTTTATTTTAACGAGTCTGTCCTGTTTTTGAACTTGGGCTGTGTAATAGGACGTATGACGACCCTCTTTTGTACCTTTGCGCTGATGTTTATCATGTTGTTTTTATACCCTTTATCAGTATGAGCGAGGTGAAGAATAAATTGCTGTAGAGAATGGAGATGCTCGACATCCCCCGTAAACATTGAAAAGAAATTTGAAAATTTGGGTTTCTTTTATCCATTGATTGTCAAATGAAGAGTTTCTTTTTCTGGTTCCAAAGCCTCTATGATTTACCTCATTGCTTCTAGGATGCTTGTTGCAGTTATGAGGATGGATCAATGCTGTGGTGGGACATACGTAATCCTCAGATTCCAATGACTTCTGTAAAGTTTCATTCAGAGCCTGGTGACTATCCTATACACATTTTTTTTCATATATTCTGCTTCTATTTCATTAATACACTTACAATGAGATCGGGTTAATTCTTTGTTCACAGTGCAGTTCTGAGCCTGTGCATAGATCAGTCAAACAGTGGGGGTATCTCTGGTGCTGCAGATAACAAAATCGTATGGTACAGTTTGGACCATTCTCTGGTAACTACCTTTATGAAGATAATTCTTTCTACCTAAGTATTGTTTCGTATTTAGTGATACTTCTGTCTCATTGTCATAGATTGTGTAAGAGCTAATTCATTGAGGTTTGGCAATAAGAAAACGCGTTGAGATGCTTGATGTTGTCGCCAGCATGTTTTAATCTTATGTCATGTCCTGCCTAATTTTCTTTAGCTGCATTCACGTGGTCAGTGGCATTTTGACGTCTGCAGGCTATGAGAAGATTGTGTTAGGTTTTATTAGGCTTCCTGTGGTTTCTGGGATTTTTTTTACGCTTCCTATTAGTTCTGGGATTTTAAAATTTCCTAAATACAAGCTGAATTTAGAGTTGTTGACACAGTGTAATGGACAATTGGGTGTCTGATATGCGGAAATTCTCCATTTTTTTGTATTTGAAAATGAGATTCTTACTAAATTTAAATTTGTTTAAGAAGCTCAGGAATAAAGTTACCCCCCCCCCCTCTTTCTCTCTCCAGTTTATGGGCTGGCAACTTCAGAAGAACATTTTTCTCAAAAAACAAAGATGAAAATTTATTGGAATATGTGTCCACAGGTAAACTTAATTTCCATTCCTACTGGAAATTGTCTCAGACTTGTTTTCACAAACAAAATAGACAATTTTCTGTGAAAAATGACAACTGCAAACATTTTGGAGAATTGAAATTATATATTTGGCTTTAGGTCAAAGCCTGTATTATCGTCGGCCCAAAAAAGCCTGTATTATTAAAATTATTAGAATATACAAGAGTTCAGTAGAAGGCAATTATTTATCAGTGGAGATGTGAACATTGAATTAGATAATCGAGGGCAATCTGTGGGAATGGATAATCCAGTAAGCTTTTCTTTGTACTTCTCTGGCTTGTGAAGGGTCTATTTTGCACACCTAGTCTCTAAATAGCAGGTAAAATTCCTATTACGAGAAGGGATTTTATTAGGTTAATCATAATTAACTTATTCAGGCCCTTTTTCAGCTATTCTTCTGTTTTTGTTATATATGTGTGTTATTGTGTGACAGTGGACTATTTTTCTCCATTCTGTCCTTTTTCCGGTATAATTGCTTGTTCTTGTGTGTTCAGGGACGCTGTGTGGCTAAAACAGAAATTAATTTGGAGCGAGGTGGCATCACCAGCGCATCAATAAGACCAGATGACAAAATTGCTGCGACTGCTGGCTGGGATCACAGGTTTGAGATCTAAACTTGCAACGGGATTTCTCTGTGTGGTCATTATTAACGGGGAACATGTATTCACATGCTATGCTGCTTGAGTTCTGGATGAGGAGTCCATTTGCTCTTTGTAAAACCACCAGCATTGGGTAGGTACCTGTTTTCTTCTCTACCACGTTTGATATGACGTCTCGTATTTTATTTCATAAGCAGAGTTCGGATATACAATTATCGCAAAGGGAGTCCTTTGGCAATATTGAAGTATCACCAGGCAACGGTATTTGATTCCTTTGTCCTTTTTTCAAAAACTTACATTTTTTATTCCCTTTTTTGGATCACCAAGCATGCACACATTCTTGAGTATCTCAACTTCCTATACATTTTTATGGTGATCGAGATTCGAAGATGTTCTTTGCAGAAGCTCTCTCTCTCTCTCTCTCTCTCTCTCTCTCTCTCTCTCTCTCTCTCTCTCTCTCTCTCTCTCTCTCTCTCTGACTATTGAGTTATGGCTTGCATTGGCAGTGTAATGCGGTTTCATTCTCAACTGATTGTAAGCTGATGGCCTCTGCATCAGAGGACACTACCAACGCACTGTGGGAGCTCTATCCTCCTCGTACTTGAAAAGGTAATCGTTCATTGTGCAAGGGTAGGTAGATGGAAAGTTATTTTCGGTTTTCCTGTGAATTTTTCACATATGCTGTCACTTCATGCCTGTGGCTAAATTATAGGGTGCTTCAACTTTTTTTTTTTCAGCTTCATCTCCATCTCCACGGGATAAGAAGCTTGGGAGATATCAGAAATGGGAGGCGGAATGGCCAGATCTCATGTGGAAGACCATCCTTCAAGCAATGTCATGGGCCTGCAAATTCGTCTTTCTATGGATTAGCAAATCTTTCGCGACTCTGAAAATAGCATTGTCGACTACAGGAAGATCATCTTTCGGGCATTCGCATTCGAGACATCTTGGCTATCAAAAGAATCCCGCTTGCACATGGACATCCAAATTTGAGACTGTTGCATGGGTCAGACTTTGTTACCTCGATGGTATCATCTCAGTTTTGCAATCAACTGGAGAGGAAAAGTCGTATCTAGAGGGGCCAACCTTCAATTTGGGAACGAAGCAGTGCGATTTGGATCTTTAATAATCGTAGGGCATTGCCAGGAATAGTACCAGACGGTCTTGCGAGGACTCTTCAGTTATCACTCATCAGTATCGCCAACTGTGAAATCATACGCCGGGGTTGCCACTTCGGTCATTGAATCTGCAGTCGACTACTCGTTCAGAGACCGCTGGATTATCTCGAGTTACTTATTTACTTGAACAACTGTTTGTAATGCAAACTATGACGCGGTGATGGCTACTGTAGGGGTGTCCAAACAAGATACCCGACCCGAAACAAGACCCAACCTGACCCGAAATTTGTGTCCTTTGCACCGGGCCAGCATGGATTCAATCCGGTGAAGCATTGCTGCTGAAGTGTATTTCCTAAACCTGATAAAGATCTGTCCTGCGGAGTTTGAAACAGCTGGTTCACGAGGACACATGAATGGTACTTAATCAATGTTAAACAAGTGGGATGGGTCCAAGCATCCATTCGGTTTTTGTCGATTCCCTTCGTAATCAAATTGGGTAAACCATGGTTTTTCACCTCGCAGTATTATTATTCATGATGAAATGGACATCCACGAGATTAATTTTGATTATACATGTGAAATTCCTTGATGATGTCAGAGAGTACTCATATGGCATTGTTAAGCAAACAATCTGAAAGATGTCTTAATTTTCGACATACTAGCTTTTGTCTTTCGCGACGAGTGTGATTAACACTTTACAAATCTGGTTTTTCCTAATTAAATATGATTAACGAGTGACTTAGAAGCATTTGTTAACGTGACGTCAATAGCAGGAAATTTCTCGCTACTTATGATTTGACGATATCAAGTGCAACACCAGCGTCCCATGTCAATTCATCGTCATGTCAGTCGTGCGATGGATTCGATTGCATAGCTCAAAAACAATACAAGAGCTAGGGAAAACTCCAAATAATGACTTGAAGTACCCTCATTTTCACAAATAAGAACTTGAAATAAACATCGCTTCAAAAAAGAGACTAAAGTGTCATTATTTTCTCAAATAAGGGCTTGAAGTGGACCTTGTTTCAAATAATGGTATGAAGTTGTCATATCAATTTAAAAAAAAAAAAGGCCTTAGCTCACTGACTGGTCAAGAGCATTTTCGTTCTTTATTTTTTATTTTTTACTTTATTTTTTTCATTTTCTATTTTTTTCTTTCCTTTTTGTAGTGGCCGGCCTCAAGCGATGGCTAGCCATGGGTGATGCCCAGAGATGGAAGGGGGAGGCCGCCCTCGAAAGCCACAAGCGAGGGCCGCGGCCTCACTTGGGCAACCCTCGCCTGCCACAAGCAAGGCCGGTCCTTGCCAGATTTGGGTGTGAGTTGCCTCGCCCACGGCCAACGAGCACTTGTGCGAGGCAACCTCGCCTCCCAAGCAATCGACGAGAGCTTGTTGGTAAACTAAAGCTATAAAACGATGCCGTTTTGATCCGAATCCTAATTTTTACACTAAATCTTAATTAAATTAGGTTAAAAAATAATAAAAAAAAGACAAATTGAAAAAAGAAAAAAAAACAGGTAGAAATTTGGAAAAAAAAGAACACACATAAAAGCAAAAACCCAAGCCCTCCGCTTGTGGCTCCTGACCCATCGCCGGTGGCGCGGCAAAGATGGCCGATGACCTTGCCAACCAAAGGTGAGGGCCAGCAGCCCTTGCCAGAACTTGGAGTGGGCCACGACCCTTGCACCGGTCTGGGTGAGGGTCGTTGGCCGTTGCTCAGGTTTGGCCGAGGGTCGCGACCCTCCCCCAGACTGCAGCGAGGGTCGCGGCCCTCTCTCGGTTCTAGCGAGGGTCCCCGATAACAAATCATCCGAAATGCGGCACATGCTTTTTTCCAGTGAAATAGTAACATTGTAAGATTCCTTTGCAGATAATGGAAAACAAAAAAGTGACAAGACGACGGAAACGCGGCACATGCTTTTTTTTTTCCCGAGGCATATAAACACAGAAAGTGGAAAAAGGGCTACTTCCAAGTATTAAATAATTCGTGGAACATGAAAAAGGGCTACTTCCACGTATTTAATAATGCGTGGAACATGAAAGCGGATTCATTCCTAAGTACAGATTCGACAGGACGAGACAGGACAGGCTTCAACTTCACACGCGCAAGACGGGTTGTGGATGGAATCTTAGTGACGGGACAACTGGTGGAACTGAAAAACGGGAATATCGAGCAAAAGAAAATTAAGAGGGAGGGACAGAATAACGGGAATATCGAACAACAGAAAATTGGGAGAGAACGTCGGGATTCAAGCTCTCGGCCTGTGCTTTAGTAGGTATGTTAGAAAAACCATTTTTCTTGGAACCTTAAGATATCAAGAAAATAGCCAATAATGTTTTTTATAGCATACGACTTTACAACTTGGATGGGCCTTATGTTCCTATATCTTGTAATAACTAAGATATAAAATATGTTGTGTGTTGTGCTTTATAGATGTAAGCTGATATGTTACTTAAATTACAACATATCTCTATTCGCAGATACTCAGATTGAGATATCCTATCTATTTTATAATACGAGATATGCAAAATGTAGTGTCCACATGCACCGAGCAAGATTTCACTCGTTGGATGACTAGTCCGAAGCAAACGTTGTAATTTGGACCCCAAGGCCACATGGCCCCTAAGCCTCCTCTATATGAAAAATGTTGTAATTTGAACAAGAGATTTGTTGAATCAAGAACTATACAGTGATTCCTACTTAGCCATTCACACAAAGGGCATAAAGACGGGTTTCGGAAATAAAACGCACTAGATCAAAAGCCCGGTTCCTCCGTGACGGGTGAGCTTGGATTCCATGCTAGACGCGAGGGCCGGGTCGGCCCGGCGGTCGATCGGGTTTGGTCTTGAGAACGGAACATGTAAAAGCAAATTTTACTGAGTTCGAGAAAAGAAAAGAAAAGAAAAACAAGCTAAATGAGATGTGTTCATTAAGCTCCCACAGACAACTTACGTAAGAAGGGATAACCCTAATCTCCTTTTTTTGTGGAGTGTGAAGGGAGTTTTCCTCGTACCCGCATCTCGCCGATCTTCACGTTGGATGCTTTCCGTGACAATGACTCCTCTCTCGGCAAAAGCATCATTCTCTCTCTCTCTCTCTCTCTCTCTCTCTCTCTACTGTAATGGAAGTCACAGCTTTATGAGGAAGAAAGAGAAATCCATGCATATATACATCGATCCGAGGATTATGAATTGGGTTTTATGGAAGTTTGGGGCAAAAATACGACGAAAAACTTCAAATTGGTAAATTTTTAACAAATTTATCACAAATTAATTTTTTGATCACAAAAAACCCTCAAACTGGCAAACATGTGATAAATTTATCTTGCGTTAGTTTCCGTTAAATTCTACCGTTAAATTGCTGAGTTAAATGACACGTAACAATTGATGAGTGTATCTTTACTAAAAAAGAAGAAGAAGACAATTGACTGGTGTATCAATTTGGGGTTTTTTACTATTCGTTTGTCACAAGTGTACCCGCTTAGGGATTTTTGTGGTATTAAGCCAATTTAACGAAAATTAATGGGGGCAAATTTATCATGTGGGTACGAGCTTGGGGGTTTTTCGTGGTAAAAAAATTAGTAGTAATTTTCCTTAATAGGATGTAAGTAATTTTGCCTTGCGAGACAGTAAATGCTTCTCGTGTTTGCAACACTGCTACTTGCTTCGTAGGAGGATAGTGATCCGTAAGCAAAATCCGTGGCCTTAATCTGAATATTGAGTGTTCCATAATTTGCCAAATTTGGGCACCTTTATCAGATGAAAAAAGAAAAGAAAAGAAAGAAATTGCTTCACCAAAGTCAACAAGTAAGTCAACATTTGTCAATCATCATCAACACCTTATAAGCACCAACAATGTCATTGGATCCTCCTTTAACAAACCATCGGAAAATTCCTCTCCAACCTCAAGCTAGTTCTTACTCATGGCTGAAACTGAAAGGTATAACTCTCTCTCTCTCTCTCTCTCTCTCTCTCTCCCTGAGCTCATTCTCTGCAATTATTCCTTCTTCTCTTGCTTGCCCACGGCAAGAACAGCAAACGATCTACAGATGAAGAGCAAGTGGACGAGAAGAAGTACTTCCAGAAGGTGCTTGACGACGTCGTGAGCCTCAACTCCCTCTTCACTATCGCAGTCTTCATCGGCCTCTCTTTCGCCCAGCCGGGCCAAGTTCAGAGCCTCGACGATGACCCCAGTTGCGACTCGGACGCCACTGTGCGCAAGCGGCTCGTATTCTATGAGATCGTCTCCTTCAGCTGCTTCATCTTTTCCGGCGTCCTCGCCAAGACCGTCAAGATCTTCCTCTACACATCCGAGAAGCAGGATGCCCTAAACAAAGAACAGAATGGAAACGTGGACCCCCACAACTCGAAAGGAGAGAAGCAGAAGGCTTACCGCAAGGGGTGGAGCATCATCGGGTTCTATTTGTCAATCTATGGGACCATGCTCGGGTGCTTGCTGCTGCTCCTGGCCATGGTCGACATCGTCCAGATCAAGCTTGGCCGGCTCTCATGCCACAGCAAGTTCACATTCACTACTGTCTGCGTCATGGTTGGCATCATCGGCCTTAGCCTGCTGATCTTCTTCTTTGCAGTGACCAACGGCCTGAGGATCGCCGCCGTGCAAATGAAAAAGAACAAAGAAAATAAACAGGGCACCATCCCGCAGGTGCCTGAGAATGCGTGACGACAAGAGGTGAGAAGTTAATCAATCGGGCAATCCAAAATATGCAGGAACTATCATGTTACACGCACTCAGTGAGACGTGTTTTTTTAGACGTAGGTTTTGTTGTTTGCTAACAATATCATCCAGAGGGGGTCAATATAATCAAACTTGGTAAAATAACGCGGAAATAAAAACTCCAAGTTTGATAGGTTTGTGTTGTGCTCAATATGTCGCAGGTCCATATATGTCATGTTTTAAGTGAATGTGTTATCTTTACCGTGCATTCCATATTTCTTGCGAGTCTTTGAGTGATTTGTATTGAAAAGTGACTTGTTACTCCATAAAGCTCATTCCCTAAGGTTGGCCATTCATTCGCAGCCGCCTGCCATAAGATTTGATTTTTTTTCTTTTTAGGTCGAAAGCCTTCCATAAGATTGAGTTGCCAGGTTTAGCATGAATTTTGATTCTTCATGAAAAGTAATTAGCAATCAGACTTTTTCCCAAAGATTATTAGATTGAGTCTTGAGGCCCCATGCTAGCTTCATCGTACATCTTTAAATTAGCCAATTCAAGAGATCTAAAACCAAGGCCACCACATTTCTTAGGCTTGTAGATGGACTCTCAATTCAGAAGGTGAATTCGACGTTGGTCACTTGTGTCTCCCCATACGAAAGCACGGCAATTCTTTTGAAACTCTCGACAAGCATGAATTGGAACTTTAATATTTCCATCCACTAAGCCTCTTATTCGTCCTCTTTAATACTGACTGAAAATGCTTCGAAGAAGTTCTTCCATGAATCAAAAGGACCCTAGTTATTTTCCTAGCTCTACACATACACCAAAACCAGAAATCTTTGCTTAAATTTCGTTTTAGCCCCAGAAAACCAGAAGTGTTATTTACACAGAAATTTCTTGTTTTAGCCTTGCTCATAATCTGTCCTGATCTGTTGGAAAAATCACCTAAACATTCCACGATGACATTCGTTTGATCTCTCGAAGCCTTTGCCATCAATATCAAATCGTCCGCAAACATTGGATGAGAAATTTGCGGTCCACTCTTTCGAAAACAAAAATGCAATGCTTTCACCGTTTCTCATTTATTGCATCATTGATAAGGCGGGATAACCTTTCCATGCATAATACAAAGATGTGCGGTGGAAGAGGGTATCTTGACGTATTCCTCTACTTGGAAAGAATTTATCCGCGGTCTCGCAATTCATGCAATTCCTAATTAAAGGAACCATAAAATCGAGACACTTGACATGTGAAGAGTCTCCTCTATGAAGGACCACTTAAGTCGATCATACGCCGTCTCAAGGTCGATTTTGAATATCATATACCCTCGTTTTCCTTCAACAAAAAAAGATTTGTACCTTTCTCAAGTGCCTTTTGGATGCCTCATAATTTGGCCAGCGAATTCGTATTGTCTTCGGAAAATGTTTCCAAAATCATCTTCATTCCACTCCTTGAGGTTGTTTAGAAGTTGGGACAGAACAACATGAATCAGGAGCTCATCATTCCAATTAAGTTGAGCCAACTCATTGAAAGAAGTATGAGTTTACCAAGATGCTTCAAAATGAAAAGCCCGATTTACCTTAGGAGTCCTCTCAGGTTACAGAGAAATCAAGAGAGGGTGATGGTCAGACTCTTGGAAGTACTTGAACCTTCGCTTCGACGAGTAACGAACGCTAAGAGAGATTACACAATTCTCTCGGTCGAGGCACTTGAATACCCGATCCTATCCATTCAATTTGGGCCCACGCTACGTAAATTCATTCCCATCCAACCAAGATCAATCAGATAACATGTGTCTTGTGCACCTTTTTTTTTTTGGTCTAGGAACACAACATTGTTAAAAGGGATAGGTATGAAGTCATAAAACTTGTTACAAAAATGTAATTAAGTCCTAAAACTTTCTAAAAGTGCAATCAAGTCCCAAAACTTATCACGAAAATGCAATCGAGTCCTAAAACTTTCGAAAAGTGCAATCTAATGTGAAGACTTGATTGGATCAATTTGACAAGTTTTGAAACTTGTTTGCACTTTTCGAAAGTTTTAGAACTCAATTGCACTTTTGTAATAAATTTTAGGCTTCTGATGCACTTACCCCTTGTTAAAATCGCCGGTGACCATCCAAGGTTATGTTATTGTAGGAGCTATTTGCTAGAGATGATCCCTTAGTTGTACTTTAGCTAATTCATCTGGTTTTGGCATTGACAGCAGATAACCATTAGGATCTATTACCATCCTCAATAACTCGAACATGAATAGATTGAGAATCAACTTGGACCACTCCATGGTAAAGGAAGCATCACGCCATAGCAACTAAATTCCTCTTGAAAAGCCTTGTGCTTCAGCGCGAGAATAATTAGGAAATCGAAGTTTCTTCACCTTCGACACAGTTATCAGGTGGCTTTGGTGGTGCTCGTAGGGCATCTTTCGAACTCTGCGGCACATTTTTTGATTTGAAGAGAGCTCTGTAATAGAGTGATGCACAAGGGGGAGCACCATGTTGTTACTTGTTAGGATGCAGATTTAAAGAATTAAGTGGCAATGCAGATAAGTTATCTTGAGTGGAAGAACTTTGTTGAGAAAGTCCCAAACTCTCGTTTTCTGTGAACAAGCCCTTAGAATCAAAATCAACTTCACCTTTCTTTTTTCTCTTTGGTTCTCCTGGCGGTTTCGTCCTTCGGAATATGTATCTCTTGCTAAGGAGGATCATTCAAATCTTCGCAGAAGTTTGCTTGAGGTAGCACTGAAGGGCGAGACCCCGCATCAACTAAGGCTCCAACTTTTTTTTTTGTGTGTGTGTGTGTGTGGTTCATACTCCCTATCAATAGACAAGCATGGGATCTTATGAATATCTACTATTATATATACTCTTTTTCGCTTGTATTTAAGTGATGTAATAGAGAGGTGCGGGGTGCTAATTATAGTGAAATCCTCTGATGGATGTAGCACTAGTTTAAGGGTGAAGCAGGATGAACTTTGTACATTGATTTTTCTTTCTCGCTTTTATGTTTTATTATGTTGTGGTTATGCGCCGAATCCTAACAGTTTTCGACTATTAGATAGCGCTTCTTTCACTTGTTGTCTTTGTCTCCTTTGGGTTTTGTGCACAACCATCCATGGGCGAAACTTAACATGGGGCTCCCTTTGAATATGTTGTTGTTTTGCTATGTTCACACTTCACAGCAGGAGAATCAAGGGCTAAAGTACACTATAAGTGCCAAAACTTTCAAAACGATCACTTAGGGTGCGCATGGTAACACTTCTGGAAGTGAATTTCTGCTCCAGAAGTGTTTCTGGAGCAGAAATCTGTTTGGTAAAAATTTTCACTTATGAAGAAATTTCTACTTCTGAAGTGAATTTTCACTTTTGAAGTTGTTTTTCCCTCAATTTGAGAAGTTAAAAAAATTGATTTTCAACTCAAGAAATACTTCTCGTCTTACCCTCTTTTCGACCACGCCCGCCTCCGCCCACCGTCGACTACCACTCGCGACCACTGCCACCCACCACCCCCCATCGCTAACCTCCAACCACCGCCGCCGCCGACCACCGCCGACCATCGCCCGCTGCTGCCCACCGCAGACCTTCCCCGGCTGTCGCTCGTGACCACCGTCGTCGCTGACCACCACCCATCGCCACTCGGTGATCGCCCCCCGCTGCCAACGACTGCCGACCTCCGCCGGCTGCACCCATCACTGCCTACGACCACCACCACCTGCTGCCAACCACTGCCTATCGCCGCCACCGACCACCTCCCACCGTCGGCCGGCCGCCAGCCGCCATCCATTGCCGCCCACCACCCCCCACCGCCAACCGTCGACCACCGCCTTGCCTGCAGCCACCGCCTTGCCTGCAGCCACCGCCAGCCGTTGATTGTCGCCGACCACCACCACGACCACCGCCATTGCCGCCGAGTCGCCGTCTTCTGCCGCCGGAGTAAAAAATAAATTATAATTTTTTAATTTTAAAAAGAAAATAATATTTTTAATAATAAAAATTATTTTTAGAAGAAATTTTAAAAATGAATTAGAAATTTTTCGGTCGCTGACAATAATTTTTCTTAGAAGATTTTGTGTTAATAATGTTTCAGGAGTAGAAATTTTAACCGTTACCAAATGAATTTATCTGATCAGAAATCAACTTTTGAAGCAGAAGTAGAAAAATCAACTTCTGCTTCTGAGCAGAAGTAGAAAAATCAACTTCTGGCCAAAAGTTGATTTCTGAAGCAGAAGTGTTGCTATACACGCTCTTAAGTGCCAATTTTTTGAAAAACACTCACAATGCAAACTCCAATTTGAGCTGACGTGGCTCGCCGGAAATCCAATGTGGCCTATTTTTTTTATTAATATTTGAGCTGACGTGACTCGCCAAAGTTGGCACTGAAGTGAGCATTTTTCAAAAAATTTGGCACTGAAGTGATCGTTTTTAAAAAACTTGGCACTTAAGTGATCGTTTTGAAAGTTTTAGCATTAAAGTAAGCGCCGTATACAAGTTTTGACACTTGTAGTGTACTTAAGCTGAGAATCAAGTATAAAGTTACCCATTCCCAGTTTCTTCTGCCATTTTATCCCTTTTAGACCCACGGTCATATGATCCGTGTCCATAATGACCACATTTAAAACAAATCAGATGTATACCTGCATGTTCCACACGTCTAAGTTTTCATGAAGCTCTATATTAAATTAATACTCAAGCATAGCAAAAAATTAACTAGAAAAGTCTTATTACAACAAAAATTTAATTAAAAAACTCGTAAATTCAGCATTCAGCGTTATCGGTAAATGAACCCAATATATAATATTTTCCAAAAGTAACTATCATGAAGAGAGAAATTTCCTAGGAAGATAGGAATTAAAATCTCAGATTAAAGAATACTTATCCAATTTGTATCGCCTACATGTTGCAGCGCCATTATGTTCGCATAAATTGAAATATCTACCCTTCGATTAGTTACATTAGTGCGTTGATTAAAGATGAGAAACTAGGATCAACTTAGGAACTTTAGACATGTTCCTAATGGAATAAATAAGAACAAAGATTATCCGCAACAATGGATCCCTAGTCTCATCCCAATTTACTCGAGGAAAATTACCAAAAAAGTCATAAACCTATTGCAATTGTGTTGATTCAGTCCTAAACCCTTTTTTCTTTTACCAATTCAGTCATAAACCTTTTGTATTTATGTCAATTCAGTCCATTTGGCTGGCCGGCGTTGATGTGGATAATTTTTAATAATATATGTGTCTTTTTTATTTTATCTTTTCTTTCTCTTTCATTTTTTTTCTTTCCCCTGTGGTCGGCGAGGGCTTCGCGGCCCTCGCCTGCGGCCGCGTGTCTCGAACCCAGACCATCGCAAGGCGCAGCCATGAGCGAGGCCGCCTTGCCAAGGCCTCGCCGACAACGGGCGAAGATGGCCATGGCCTCGCCAAACTTGGGCGAGCCGAGCGAGGGCCGTGAAGCCCTCATCGGCCACAGTTGGACGAAAAAAGAAAAGAAAGAGAAAGAAAAGAGAAAAAAAGAATATTATTGAAAACTGTCCATGTCAGTGCCGGCTGGCCAAATGGACTGTATTGACACAAATGCAAAAGGTTTATGGCTGAATTGACAAAAATATGTTTAGGATTAAATTGACACAATTGCAATAGGTTTATGACTCTTTGGTAATTTCCCCATTAAACTTGGAACTTTCAACTATATAGCTATTGGACCAACGACTTTGCTGTCTTGATTCCAATGACATTACTCAAAAATTTGATCATGGTTATGTATGATTTCCCTCCACGAAGAAAAAGGAGTATGTTCTTTTATCACATGCGTTAATTTGATCTAAAGTGCTTTTATCACATTATTCGATTTGAACTCGAATGTGATTTGGTTCACATGAAGCCATTTGATTACATGCGCCATTGATGAGGTGATGATGCACGGAGAGAGCATAGGAGACTTGCTCCATCCTTCTTCTTAGGTTAATTAATGGAAAGAAGAACACGTGATAACGCCTATCTATGAATTACTAATCGTGAAAATAAAACATTGAAGAATCACTTTCCACTCAACACCTTTATATGCAATCATCAAATGCATTTTGACTTTTAATTTTCGCTTTAGAATAATAATAAAAAACAACGAAGAGTGGAAGGGTGACCCAATTAATTGTGAAGAATGAGGTTACCAATCATGAAGTTTTCATTAAAGCGTTGAAGTATCGTCCATCTCTTCATGACGAGTCTTAAATATTCTTATATATTCATGCGATCTCTATTTACCTATCAAGTTAAGCATTTCGGTTAGATCTTCTAACATGGTATAAGAGCCGGCATTATCCCTTTCTCCAATGTGCGTCCAAAAAATAACTAACGACTATAATCGACAGCAGGAAAATTGTCCAATTGGGTACAGGTATCAATACGGTCCTAAATTTTTCAATTTTTTCAATGTAATCCTAAACCTTTGGGCAAAATACCGTCACGCCAGCGATTTCCAGCAAAAAGTGGCCGGAATGACTGCATTTCAATTTAGCGTAAAAGGTTTAGAAATAAATTAGCAAAAATTAAAAAGTTTATAACTAAATTTCCATATGTACAATATGTTCCTGGAATTAGGCTATATATGAACAAACCTTCAGTTCAATCTTTGAGATAGGAATCTTTAGATTAACATTAGCTATTGCAAACCGCTTTGGTTGGAAGCTTCATCAATTGGATGTCAAACATGCAATTTTGCATGGAGATCTACAAAATTATATTTGGAGCAACCACATGATAAAATCGTGAATGTAGCAATGCTATTAATGAGAAAATGATGCCCTTAGTTTTACTTATAAACTTGATGAGAGAATTTACACGTTAAAAGTTGGCAAAAAAAAACTCTTGAGAAATCATGATAAGTAGTGATTCTCATTTATAGTATTGTGTGAGGACCCCAAAAACCTTAGCCTATGCTTTACTGAATTAAGAATTGAACTATAAGTGATAAGGGAAATTACGAATCGATGACGAGACGACGTGGTGATTTATCATATTTAGATTGGATACCGACTGGGCTAAATAGGCCCAAAATTGAGACAACCGGGAGCAGAAACGGACGTGTGGCCCCATGTGGACACGTGGAGGGCCACGTACCCAACGTGGCAGCCACGAGTGCAGGCGTGGTACTGACGGTGCCACGTGTCACCGCACGATGACACGTAGCCTGTGACACATGTTACACATGCATGACACGTGTGACATGTGTCACATGAGGGGGCAGCCGCGGCTTGACACGTGGCACACACGTGTCACTGCCCGGTTCACCGGTCTTCAGCTGCTTTTCCTATAAATAGGACACGTCGTTAGTTCATTCGGAAAATGACCATCAAAATACCGTTACTCTGCTTGAACCACCCATGCCCGTCCGTCGCCCTAGCCCGTCCGCTGCCCTAGCCGCACCGCCGTCCACCCCAAGCCATCCGTCGGTGCCGTCCAGTGGTCGCGCATCCAGGTGGAAGCTCAAGAACGACCCTCAGATTGTTCATTCGTCGTTCGTCCTTTCGTTTCTTGAATTCGAAAACTAAGGCATGCGGGTCTCTAATCCTTATTACCAACCCATCTATGTTTTGTTATTATAGGCTCTGTGATCTGTCTTGCTGTTGTTGTGGTGATTCTTGATAGAAACATCGTTATTGGTAGGATCGTTATGTTGACTATAGCCTTGGAATATCAGTATTCGAAGATGGTTAACTTTGTTTGCAATCCAATGATTCTATGGAAGAATTGGTCGTTCAGCTTAGGAATCCTCTTGCTGAGTTATACTCACCCTGTTGTTGAAACCACTTTTTCAGCTTAATAGGATGTCTGAGACACCGACTATCGTGCGACGACATCTGCACGGTAAACCATTGAGAATAACTCCCTTGATAAAAGAATTTCTGAGGAATTTTCCTGATAGGCCAGGGACGAGGAAATTTAGAGTCATTCACTCGAGAGTATACATGGATGAAGGGCCGCCAGATGGAATGGTTGCACTTGAATTCAAAGCTGTGTATGAACGAGGTATAGGTATATGGATAGGTCCTATAGATCCACATATTTTGGAAAGTGGAGATGTAATGAGCAGTTTAGAGATTAAGGGAGACCTTGAGTCTGAAGACTTTGTGAACGGTCCCTGAAAATAGGAGACAGTGGTCGGACAGGTGAAGATTACGGTTGATAGTAACTAGGAACTCTGAAGTAGTTTCACCCTTGTCGAATCCTCCCAGTTTGTAACTTTGAACTTTTGTAAAGAACTATTTCATTAGAAGTCATTTGGTGTATATATGTGAAATAAAGTATGTGAAATAAAGAGATTTGGTTGTTGTACTTTTGTCCCATGATTGCATTAACTGATTAGTGGAACCCTATAAAGCCATGACCATTATTAGACGTGTCTATCAGACAGTCAGGCGATTGTTTTGATATGCACTTGTATGCTGTATGGCCGTCCATTCTGTTTATATAAAGCTTCCGCGTACGCCGTTTGCATAATAAGAAAAGATTAAAGAAGAAAGCATGGTTAGAAAGCCTTCCCATGTTATTTGGCGGTATGGGATGTCACATATTGCTACCTTATTAATTACCCCTATCGATGGCCCATCCCAATCTCTTCTGCCACCTCTACCTTCTGATTAATCTTCAATGCCCCTCTGTCGTTCTCACCAGTCCGTCACAACCACCGACCAACTCATGCACAAGGATTCTTTCTCAGAGAACATTCATGACACAAAAAGTTGAGGGAAAGAACAAGACAAAAAGAAGGCAGAAGAGGACAAAGGGAGGAAAGATGGTGAGGCAGAGCACCTGTCCAGAGAAGAAAGCATAAGGAAAAGGACGCGGGGGGAAGACCTTTCTTTCTTTGGTTTATATTCTTATCCATTATAGTTTTCTTTGACCATGCTTGCAGGATTCGAAAGCATCCTCCAACAGCCACGCCTGTGAAGCCCTACTGCCGTAGAACCTTCCAGGAACAGCAGCTCCCATTGTGAACACCCGTTGGTCCGGCCGTCCTTGTCGCGAGACATCATCGTGATCCCTGCTGTCGCGCCATTACAGACCACCTGGACGACACGCTCTGTTCGATTGAAACAAGAAAGCCTCAGCACAGGTTCGATAAAGCAGATCCACATGCATTCTAGTACTTGAGCAGAAGAAAGAATCATGAGAGACCACCCAAGACACACCTAGAGAAAAGCATCTGGAGCAAAGCTGTTGGAGTTGGCGAATATTTCGGGGACCCTTGTTTCTCACATCGGGCACGCCCACGTGAGCTTAGGGAAACTGAAGTGTTATCCAACGACATGTGACCCTTACGAGCGAAATGCGGGGGTTCGGGGGCAGCGCCCCCGACACGGGTGCCCCGCTGCCCGGTCAGCGGGCGGGGGTTCGGGGGCAGCGCCTCCCGACGGGGGTTCCATATAGGTTTAGGTTTTGGACCCGTTTGGGGCATATATATATTTTCTCGTTTTTGATCATTGTAACGAGTTGAGCGGCTGTAAATCGAAACTATAGTGAAATCTCTTTGCAGGACGTAGCCCTATTCTGGGGTGAACCTGGGTAATCTCGTGTGTCGTCCAATTTTCTCTTTGATTTCTGTGTGATCATTCTGAATCGGTGTGCGATAAAACCCTTCAAAAGCACCCACACACGAACGACTTTTACTCAGTTCATGCGTTCAAATCAATTCCGTTGTTTTGCCATCCTCGAGGTCTCCATCCGTAGTGACGTCTCTATTCATAAACTCGTCACCAACATAGTCACGCGAAGGGACAAAGGAAGAGTACGTCCACAAAGTATAGGAAGCGGTGACTAGAGGACAAATTTGTGAGATTGGTCCAAAAGGTGGAGAGGCAAAATCCTGGTCAAAGAATAAGGAGTCTGCAGGCCATTCATTGACACAAGAGCAGGGAAGAATACCAACAAAAGGATAGTTTTGTTTACTTTTCTCCTTGCAGGTCCACGAAGAGTGCAATAAGAGACTTCCCTCTGGGTTTTGATCCCTTCGCCCAAGACCTCAACGACGATCCTCGTTGATCACCCGAGCAATCCCGGCGGTCACCACCGTGAGCACCCCGAGCGCCATCGTCACATCCCCGTCATGACACGAGTCGAGTCTCCACCAGTGTCGCAACCCTCGTCCGGATTTAGGGGATCTGAGGAGTTTATGGGTGATTACCGAAGTATACGGATCTGATGCAATCCATAGGTCAACTTGGACTCTCCCAAGTCCTCACCTCGCGCGACAGTGGGATTTAAGAATCGAGTTCGACCTTAGGTGCAGTCGGGTGACATGTGCATAGGTGTACATGCATTTGGAGTCGCCACCGATCTTTGGGGAAGGTAGATCAAAAACCTCGTCGGGCGGTGGGAGAAGCCGTACGACTCTAACGGAACTAGAGATTTGGGATCGGGTAGTTACGCCAATGTTGCCATTGACGCCCTTTCGGTACCTAAGTTGAATGATTTTTCTAACTAAGATTTCATGAAGATGAATTGGGGTGAGGAAAACTCTAGAATCTAACGATTCATGCGGATGGAGATATCTAACCTATTTAATCACAAACAATAGAGATAGGTGTCCAAATCAAGGAACGAAAACATACAGATAAAACGCATCAAATCAGTACATGGCATTCGTAGTCAAGCTCTATTGGCTTAGAGAAAGGGTGTTTGGAGGTATGGAAGGAGTTTGGAGATAATTTGCCCAAATGGGCAAAATTATCATTTTTGAAAAGACTTAGGACCAAAAATGTCAAAAATAGGGTTGGCCAGTTAAGTTTGACCATTTCCCATTTTCTGTATTTTCTAGATTTTTTTGAACGATTTGCCCACGAGAGGCAAAATCGTCGTTTCAGGAAGAATCGGGAGTCAAAATCATGAAATACGAATTTGGCCAGTCAAGTTTGACCATTTCCCATTTTTTGTGATTTTTGAGAATTTTCCAAGACAATTTGCCCTTAAGTGGCAAAATCGTCATTTTGGAAGAAAGAGAGGGCAAAATCGTCAAAAATAGGATTGGCAAGTTTTTTTTCCCTAATTTTTGAGAGTTTTCTAATTTTTTTTATTTTCCAATTTTTTAGAATTTTTTTTATGAATTTTCCATTTTTGGATTTTTTAATCATTTTGTAATTTTTTTAATTTAATTTTCGAATTTTCCTGCCTATTATTAATATGACGATCTACAACTCGCCACGTGGCGCAATCTCAGCCACTGGATCAAAAAATAAATTTTTTATTTTCTAAAAAAGAATGGACTACTCAGATCGCGACTCGTGGCCAAACTTGGGCCACACGATCACAAAATAATTTTTATTTTCTAAAATTCAATTAAATTCTAAAAATCAATTTTATTTTCTAAAATTTTCAGATCTTAACACGTAGCACAATGACCACCATCGGATCTAGATTTTTATTTTTTATTCGAAAAAACATTTTTTATTTAGAAAAACCTTTTTTTTAGAACGCCTCCACTGACGTGGCTGCCACGTGACGCCACGTCAGTGTTGACTCGATCAACGAAGGTTGACCGAGTGAACCCTCGCTAGGGAAGACGGTGAACAGTGCCACTGGTGGCACTGTTCCTGCTCGAAAATCCGACGATCTCGCCGGAAAACTTGAAACCGACATCAAAACAACCCTAAAAATTTCCGATTTCAATTCTAAACTCATCCTCAAGATCTCCTCATCAACATATGTTAAATTTGAAGCAAGATAAGGTCTGAAACTACCCTAGCAGTACACGCACAGAGCATAGCCATGGCAGTTCAGATTTCTCAATCCACGCACCGTCGGACCAAAACAAGCACTCGAATAGCTCCTAAAGAGTCGATAAGTACTTACCTAGTGGTCCGATCGGCTTGAGGATGTTGAGAACGAGCTTTAGAGCTCAAGGTAGGTTCGGAGGGGGCCGAGTTGACTCGGGTGTTTTATGCAATAAGAACGCAAAAGGTGTTGAGAAAACCTTCTTCTTGAATATTTTGATTCACAAAACTATCCTTCTTGTGAGAGAATCTAGTTAATGCAAATAAACTTTTATTGCGGGAATGAACATGTGAACAAAAGCTTTTAATGTTCCAAAACTACCGTTCAGACTCTAGAAGTAGTCATCGAGTATTTGCTTCTGAGATAGTTGAAGTCTAGTATTCATATGGAGGATTGTGTTGCCTCTGAAGACTCAATCTCGAGAAAACTTATGTGACACGTCAGCAAGAACTTTACAAAAGCTCAGAGTCATTGTTCTAATCTGTTCAGATTCAGAGAGTCTTTATATTTCAGAAGATTGCTTCTGAACTATGTTCAGATTCTGCAATATCTCTCTACTAGATTCTGAAGACCCACATTTGGCAGATTTCCGGTTTGGCAGCGACTTTTTATGGAAGTTTGTAAGATTTGATTGACGGGATTAATTTCCAATCAAATTAGGAGAATATCCCCGATTGGATATTACCTTCCATGGACAAGATATCTTGGAGATTTGGATGAACTCTACTTATGGAAATTGGAGATTTGGTTGTATGGGCAACTGAATCTGAAGGGTTCAGACTCTACTTCAACGGCTACTAGATCTTCCCATATACAGTCTCGTTCAATCAGGATTGATGACGTCCAATCAGGATTGATGACGTCCAATCAAAGATTAAGGAGCGATCCTTTGGAGGACCTTGGTAACGGCTAGTTCGAGGTCGAAGGAGTATAAAAGAATATCAATGGTGACTGTTGCAAATAGAACACATGAACTTAAAATTCCAAAGTTCTGAGTTATTCAAATTCACATTTTCTTGTTCTTGTGAGCTTCAAAATTCATATCTTTGAGAGGTTCCTTTGTAAGAGTGATTAGAGTGACAACTCTTATGACCTTTCATCGATTCATAGTGGAATCCAGCCAATCGGCTGTCATCGTGGGAGAGTGAACGTAGGCTTGCTAAAGCCAAACCACTATAAACATTGCGTGCAAATTCTCTGTTCCCTAAACTTCTCTTGCTATGTTTAGTTTGTCTGCATGTTATTTTACTTATCTTACTTAGTTTGTGTTTTGAATCTATCATATTTTGCATTAAGTTTCAAAACAGTTCAAAATCATATATTCACCCCCCTCTAAGTAATATTGCTAGATTCAATAATTGGTATCAAAGCAGGTTGCTCATTATTTTGAAGTATTTTACTTTAGAGCTAACGATCTATCATGTCTAGCAATAATTTCACAGGAGCAAGTGATGCACATTTCAGCAATAAACCACCTTATTTTGACGAAAAAGATTACAATATGTGGTGCAACAAAATGAAGTGGTTCTTCAAGGCATTAGATGATCTGATGTGGGATGTTGTTGTCAATGGAGTAGTTCCTGTTGTAATAGCAACTCCTTCCATTGGAAATGAAGGAAACAACAATACAAATGTTACTGCAACACTGTCAGACGCTGAAAGAGCAAAAATACAAGGACTCGATTCTAAATTTATACACGCACTTTTCTGTGCACTATCTATTCCCCTATATAATCGAGTTGCAGAAGAAGATTCAGTGAAAGCTATATGGGACAGACTTCATGTCACATATCAGGGAACTGACAGAGTGAAAGAAACCAATCTTAGCATTCTGCTAAGTGATTACGAAGCCTTCAAAATGAAGCCCGATGGGTCAATTACTGAAATGATTGACAGGTTTCAAATACTAGCAAGTGGTCTTGCAAGGCAAGGTGCTCTTGTAGTAGAACCAATGCAAGTTAGAAAGATCCTTCAAGGACTTACAGATGATAGGAATTACATCAAGCCATCAATACAGGAATGTCAAATGATCAGACCTCTATCTATTAATGAGCTAGTCAGAACTTTACAGTCGTATGAGACTGAGCGTGCCAACAAAATAAGAGATTCAAAAGGTAAGAAGTCTATTGCTTTAAAATCTAAAATTGATTTTGAAGTGCCAGATTCAGAAGATGAAGATGAAGACGACGAAGAGCTTGCACTCATGGTGAAGAAATTCAGAAAGATGGCTAGAAGAGGTAGAAACTTTAAAGGGAAGAAATCATTCAGAAAGAATGATCAGAGATAATCAAGCAATGACAAACAAGAAAGCAAAGATGTAGTATGCTTCCATTGTAAGAAAGCATGACACATCGAACCCAACCGCCCGCTTCTAAAGAAAGACAAGATCAAGTATGAGAAATACAATAAACCATTGAAGGCAGAAACTCTGAGTGATTCTGAAGATAACGAGGATGACTATGCTAACATATGTCTCATGGCAAAGTCAGATTCAGACTCAGATTCAGATGTTGAGGCATATCCTTCTGAAATACCAGATGAAGTTTCTGAATACATTGATGAGTTATGCTCGAACTACAAAGAAGCTCTCAAAAAGGTTTCCATTTTGAAAAAGGAAATTTCCTCTTTGAAACAACAAAATGATTTTAAAAAAGACAAGATTGAGTTTTTGCAAAGGGAATTTCATCAAATCAAGGAAAATCATGATTTGATCTTGAAAGAAAATGATTCCTTGAAAATAGAGATTGAAAATACTTCAAAGAAATTTTCTCAAAGTTCGAAAAACTTGGAAAACATTATTTCCAGACAAGTTCCGTATGGAGACAAGTCTGGTCTTGGTTTCAAAAAAGAAAATAATTTCAAAAACAAATTTCCGGAAACAAATGACAGGATTTCCCATAAACCTTCCAAATCTACATATCAACAGCATTTCGAAAAGCAGTTTACAAAATCCTTTTATCCCATGCATTGTGAAAACTGTGGTGTTAGAAATCATGTTAGAAATAATTGCATGATGGTGTGGAGACCTATCAATAGAAAGATATCAACTGTGACTAACTTAGATGGACCCAAGAAAATCTGGGTACCAAAGAAATTGTGAGTTACTTTCTACTTGCAGGTACCAAGGAAGAGAAAAGACAAATAGTTTCTAGACAGTAGATGTTCAAGTCACATGACTGGTGATCCAGAAAACTTCATTCAACTTTCAGAATACAATGGTAGAAGTGTGTCGTTTGGTAGAAAGAATAAAGGCAAAGTGGTTGGTCAATGGACTGTAAAAATTGAGAATCTTACGATCAACGATGTCTCTCTTGTCAAAGGATTAAAATACAATTAGATTTCAGTAAGTCAACTCTGTGACTCTGGTTATCAAATTTGCTTTCAAGATTCAAAATGCTCAGGTGTTAGCAAAGCCAAGAAGCAAACCTTTACTAGTCAAAGTCATGGAATATCTACTTTCTGGACATTGATTCTGAAGACATCAAGTGTCTTATATCCATCAAGGATGAATCTGAACTATGGTACAGAAAGCTAGGTCATATCAGTATCAAGCACATCTCAAAGCTATCATCCAAGAAATTGGTTCGAGGTTTACCACAGACAAAGTTTGAGAGAATTATGTTCAGCTTGCACACTTGGAAAACAGGTAAGAAGCTCCTTTAAATATATTAATCATGTATCAACTGAACATACATTGCAGCTACTGCACATGGACATCTTTGGTCCTAACAGAACACTAAGTCTTAGAATCAAGAAATACTGCATTGTTATAGTTGATGATTACTCAAGATTTACATGAGTTTTATTTCTTGCGCACAAAAATGATGCTTTTCATCCTTATCCAAATTCTCCAAAAAGATCAGAACAAGAAAGGTTACTCTATTTCCTGCATCAAAATTGATCATGGGGGAGAGTTTAAAAACCAAAGTTTTTCTGATTTTTGTGATGAGTTTGGAATTCAGCATAATTTTTCATCTCCTCACGCACCTCAACAAGGTGGGATAGTGGAGAGGAAAAATCGTTCTCTACAAGAAATGGCGAGAACTCTCTTGATCGAAAGTAAAATTGCATCGCATTTTTGGGCAGAAGCTGTGTCAACAACGTGTTGCATTTTAAACCGTGTTTCTTTAAGACCAATCATTGAGAAAACCTCGTATGAGCTTTTTAAAGATAGAAAACCAGATTTAGCATACTTCCGTGTGTTCGGTTGTAAATGCTTCATTCTGAAGAATACTAATGATCGAGTTGGTAAGGTTGATGAGAAGTCAGATGAAGGAGTATTCCTAGGGTATTCAACAACGAGCAAAGCATACAGAGTCTACAACAAAAACACTCGAGTTGTTGAAGAATCAATGAATGTCAAGTTTGATGAGAATATTCAGAATCAGAATGGTCAATCTGAATATGCTCAAGTTCTGTCACTCCATCGAAGTTCAGAACCAATTGAAGAAACTGAAGAGAATCATGCATCTGAGGAAGTTCAGAATCAAGAAACAAGTCAACAAACTACAGAAGAACCAGAAGAGATGCAACTTGAATCTAAAGACTCTAGTAATGTCCAAGATGAGCGATTCAACTGAAATTGGAAACACAAATCCAGTCATCCCAAGGAACTTATAATGGGCAGCTTGGATGAAGGAATCAAAACCTGATCGAAATTCAAGGAAGCAATGAGCAATATAGCATTAGTTTCTGAAATTGAGCCTAAAGGGATTAAAGAAGCTCTTACTGATGAAAATTGGATCAATGCAATGCAAGAAGAATTTCATCAATTCAAGATCAATAATGTTTGGGAGCTTGTATCAAGTCCCAAAAATCGTCCTATAATAGGAACAAAATGAGTGTTCAGAAACAAGATGGGCGATAAAAGAAAAGTGATCAGAAACAAAGCAAAACTTGTGACAAAAGGATATTCTCAAGAAGAAGGAATAGATTACGATGAAACTTACACACCTGTGGCCAGGTTAGAGGCCATAAGGCTACTTCTTGCTTATGCTTGTTACAATAACTTTAAATTTTTTCAGATGGACGCAAAAAGTGCATTCTTGAATAGTTACATCAAAGAAGAAGTCTATGTCGAACAATCACCTAGTTTTGAGGAACCAAGAGGAAAGGATCTCGTCTATTCCCTAAAGAAAGCTCTATATGGTCTAAAGCAAGCACCTCGTGCTTGGTATGAAAGGTTACGGAGCTTTCTATCTGAACAAAAGTTCATTAAAGGTAATATTGACACTATTCTCTTTATTCAGAAGCAGGGTTAACGATATTCTTATTGTTCAGATTTACGTTGATGATATTATTTTTTGCTCTTCTAATGAATATCTATGCAAGAATTTCTCTAAAGTAATGCAGGATGAATTCGAAATGAGCATGATGGGAGAATTAAGATTCTTTCTTGGACTTCAAATTCAACAAACCAAGAAAGGAACATTTATTCATTAGGAGAAATATGCTCTTGAGATTGTCAAGAAATTTGGCCTAGAGAATTGCAAGAAGACAGAAACTCCAATGTCTCATTCGTCTAAGCTCGATAAAGATGAACAAGGAAAAGAAATTAATCAGCAGCTATATCATAGAATGGTTGGGTCGCTTCTATATCTCACTGCATCAAGGCCAAATATTCTTTTTAGCGTCTGCTTATGTGTAAGATTTCAGACAAGTCCAAGAGAATCGCATCTTACAGCAATCAAAAGAATCATCAAATATATCGGAACATATTCAGCTTATGGACTCTGGTATTCAAAAGATTCTGATTTCATTCTGAAGGGATATTCAGATGTAGAGCTCGCCGGATGTAAAATTGATAGGAAAAGTACTTCTGGAACCTATCAACTTATGGGAAATATGCTTATTTCTTGGTATTCCAAAAAGCAAAGCACAGTAGCTCTCAGTATAGCAGAAGTAGAATATGTATCTCTGGGAAGTTGTTGTGCTCAGATCCTATGGTTAAAACAACAACTAAGAGATTATGGAGTTGATGATTCAAATGTGGAGATCAGATGTGACAATATAACCGTCATAAATTTAACCAAGAATCCTATTCTTCATTCAAGGGCAAAGCACATCGAGATCAAACATCATTTTATTCGCGATCATATTTAGAATGGAAATGTTCATATTCAGTATGTTGATACGAAGAATCAACTCGCAGATATATTTACTAAGCCTCTTGATAAAGAGACTTTCAATTTTATTCGAAACGAATTAGCTATTACTAATCCTTTATCTTGAGATGTATTAAGAACAGGTTACTTGCAATTGTTCAGAAGCATAACTGTTCAGAAGCATAATTGCTCAGAAGCAAAGTTCAGAAGCAAATCTACACAACCTATGTTCAGAAGCACATTAATAGAGAAGTCTATTAGAAGCAAGGTCAGTTCATTGTTTTTTTTTTTTGTTGGAAAGGCAAGGATTTAAGGTACGTTCTCTAACTTCTAATCATATGCCTCACTAATTGATTGGTATAATACATTGTCTTTGGATTGATATCTTCGATTTTATTTTAAATTGATTTTATTTCCAAAAATAATCACTTTTCAATTTTTCAAATTTTTTGAAAGGTCACGAACCGTTACGTTTCTTAGAACCTCTTTTTACATCAAAATCTCCTTTCAAACCCTAAATCGGACTCTCTCACCGATTACACTCTTTCTCGTTCTCTCAAAATCTTTCTCTCCAAACTTCCAACTTCTTCATCCATGGCTCCGAAACCATCCTCTTCCATGAAGAAAGGAGCAGAAGAAAGTGCCAGTCAGAGAAGGAAATCATCAAGGTTGACAAAGGGTAGAAAAGCTCACGACACTGAACCTATCGATGTCTCTAGGTCCGAACACGAAGACGAGAGACACATTACTCAAAGGAAATCAGGTTTGTCATAGTCTGAGTTTGACGAAAGAGTCGCTCTGGCTCTCTCTATCAAACCTTTGTATGATTCTTTTAAGGACCAAGGATCCAGTGATGATATGGTCAAGTTACTATTGAATATTCACAAGTTTGCAAGTAAAAAAGATTTTCTTGCTATTTTAGAATTGCCTCTGTAAACTGTGACACCGATTGCTACAGTTGTACTTGAGAATGTCTCTCGAAAAGGAAAAGAAAAGGTTATGTCAACTGGATCATCGAAATCTAAAAGGTCACCATCAAATGGAATTGTTATTAGAGAAAAAGTAGGAGAAGAAAGTGATACTGAAACCAGAGGTAGACCTGATAATGATGATGATGATGTTTTGGTCAGAGATTTTAAGAAGATTAGAGGAATTATAAATGACAAGGATTTTAAGAATAAACTATTCTTAAGGCAGAAGCACTGTGGCAGGTACGAATCATTGAAGGAAAGAGGAGTTATACCCCCACAGGGTATTTGACCTTAAATATTTTGATAGGGTTGGTATCCCTATAAGGAAGCACTTGGAACAAATGAAGCTGAAAGATTTTGCAACTGCTAGGAGGTCTATCTTTCCAGACTTAACGGCTTACTTCTATTCAAGTCTGTGTTTCAGAAATTTTGATTCTCTATTTTATACTGTTGGAGAAGTTCAATATCATCTGCATGTCAGAGAACTCGCAAAACTGATGGGTGTTGATGAAATGGACTTTGTACCCATTGATGTACAACCTGATGCTGCCTATAATTTTCTTACTGGAAAAGAAAGCTATTCTAAAGACTCAAAGATAGATATTGCTTACAATGACTGCCCATTGAAGCACATTGTAATGCACAAGATTGTGATCGAGTGTTTGAGACCCAAGGCTGCCTCAAAGACAGATATTTCGAAGTATGAAGCCAAGCTGATGTGAGGTCTATTAAATGGGTGCAAACTCTCTCTGGCACACACTGTTCTTCTTCATATGTATAGGACTGTGTAGAAGACCAAAGGACAATTACCCTACGCTGGGTTAATCTCTCGAATCATGTTCTTCCACAATATCAAGATTCCTATTGAACTTCTTCAGAATGAAACTCAGGTCATGGTAGCTGGAGAGTCCATGATACAAAAAATGGGCTTTAAACTGACTGCTGGTGGATGGTTGAACAAGAACAGAGAGGTTGTTTTGGTCGATTTAGAGGAGAAGAATGTAGAGAGTGAAAGATCTGCAAAGAGAATGAAAACAGTGGCCAGGAAAGGAAAGGAGACTACTGTTCGAGATGAGTGTTCAGAAGAAGAAGAAGCAAAAGAAGAAGAAGATGTATCATTAAAAGATGATGAGAGAACCCTCACTGCCTTATCTGAAAGAAGTGTTGAGTCAGAAAGGTGAAACGAATGAGCAAGAGGATCCTATGGACAAAGAAGGGGACCTCCATAAGACTCATGAGAGTGGAGATGAAAAAGAAACATCTGCTGAGAAGGTAAAAAAAAGGCCAGGAAGGCTAGTGAAGAATAAGTAGCTGTTTGGGAAGAAGAGATGGATGACAGGGCAACAATTGATGTGCTTGTTGCACGAGAACAGAAGAGGAAATCCTCTAAGGACATGGAGATTGATAAGGATGATGAATTCACTGCCATCGCTGAAGGATCAATAGCAGTTACCCCTATTAAAATAGTTCAGATTCAGGGGGAGCAACCTCAAGAATCTACTGTTTTGGATGAACAACCTGAGAAGATAATAACAGATGCTATTTAGACTGAAATTCAGACTGAAGTTGTTTAGAAGGATCAAGCTACTGATGAAAAGGATGAAATCAACAAACAGGAACAAAATAAACAGGAAGAGAAGACTTTTGAGAAGGAAACAAGTACTGTTGAGAAGATCACAGAAAAGCCACCTGTTATGATTGAATCAACTAATGCTGAAGCTACAATGATTATTTCAGATGCAGACCCTGCTCAAACTCAGGGGGAGATAAATTTGCAGCATACCTTGGATTCAAGATCAAAAGGTAAGGCTCGGATGGTAGAAGAAGGAGAACAACAGACTCCTACAAGGACTCTTTCTCCAAAGGAAACTTTGAATGATCTTATTGGAGAACTAGTGGACGCGAAGCTCTCTCAAAATTCTATTCATAAGGAAATGGAGAAGCTTCAATCTGAAGTTTTTAAGAGGTTGGATGCTCTAGAAAGCTTGGTTTCAAAGAGGTTGGATAAATTCAAAGAATCGCTCAATCTATACTGTCGTCTTTTCTATTCTAATATGGCAAGTTTGGGGACATATACTATGATTCGAGATAACAGAATTATTCGGGAGTTCCCTCATTCGCAAGCCCTTTGAGACTACATGCTTATTGTCGCCAGAGAAACTGAAACACAGGTTGCAGAAGATAATCAGGAGGGTGATCAAGAGAACATGGATGTTCCCTCCTCTTCCACAAAACCACCTCAACCACTGTCTGTTTAAAATTGATTTTTCAATAGTCTTTGATTAAGATGTTTTTTTGTTTTTTATTTGAATATCCTTGGTCTATTGTGAATTTGTCTATCGTGTCCTTATTATGGGCTGATAGCTCTGCTATTCAAGTTTGGTGTGTGTGCTATAATATCCGTTTATTCCTCTTGCTGATGACAAAAAGGGGGAGAAGTATCGTGTTTCTTATTGCAGAACTGCAGGATCATACGCAATTATTATTCTTGGAGGACTATATGCAATGGTGATATGGTGAAGTATCACATAAATTCACATTTTCACATGAGGAACAAATATATTTTATTCAAATGCATATTCAGATGCACTTCCTTTGGAAAAAATTCAATTGAGACAGATATTCATATTTTTGTGAATTCTTTTCTGCGCTTATACTCATAACTCTTTTTCAAAATCTATTATTTTTTAGGAAGTTTTGTCATCATCAAAAATGGGGAGATCGTTGAGAAAACCTTCCTTCTGAATATTTTGATTCTGACAAAACTATCCTTCTTGTGAGAGAATCTAGTTAATGCAAATAAACTTTTATTGCAGGAATGAGCATGTGAACAAAAGCTTTTAATGTTCCAAAACTGGCGTTCAGACTCTCGAAGTAGTCGTCGCGTATTTTCTTCTGAGATAGTTGAAGTCTAGTATTCAGATGGAGGATTGTGTTGCATCTGAAGACTTCAGATGGAGGATTTTGTTGCCTCTGAAGACTCAATCTCGAGAAGACCTATGTGACACGTCAGCAAGAACTTTACAAAAGCTCAGAGTCACTGTTTTAATCTGTTCAGATTCAGAGAGTCTTTATATTTCAGAAGATTGCTTCTGAACTACGTTCAGATTCTGCAATATCTCTCTACTAGATTTTGAAGATCCGCATTTGGCAGGTTTCCGGTTTGGCCGAGAATTTTTATGGAAGTTTGTAAGACTTGATTGACAGGATTAATTTCTAATCAAATCAGGAGAATATCCCCGATTGAATATTACCTTCCATGGACAAGATATCTTGGATATTTGGATGAACTCTACTTATGGAAAGTGAAGATTTGGTTGCATGGGTGACTGAATCTAAAGGGTTCAAACTCTACTTCAATGGCTACTAGATCTTCCCATATACAATCTCGTTCAATCGGGATTGATGACGTCCAATCAGAGATTGAGGAGCGATCCTTTGAAGGACCTTGGTAATAGCTAGTTCAAGGTCGAAGGAGTATAAAAGAAGATCAATGGTGACTGTTGCAAATAGAACACATGAACTTAAAATTTCAAAGTCCTGAGTTATTCAGATTCACATTCTCTTGTTCTTGTTAGCTTCAAAATTCATATCTTCTAGAGGTTCCTTTGTAAGAGTGATTAGAGTGACAAATCTTGTAATCTTTCATTGATTCATAGTGGAATCTAGCCAATCGGCTGTCATCGTGGGAGAGTGAATGTAGGCTTGCTAAAGCCAAACCACTATAAACATTGCGTGTAAATTCTCTTTTCCCTAAACTTCTCTTTCTATGTTTAGTTTGTCTGCATGTTATTTTACTTATCTTACTTAGTTTGTGTTTTGAATCTATCATATTCCGCATTAAGTTTCAAAACAATTCAGAATCACCTATTCACCCCCCCTCTAGGTGATATTGCTAGATTCAACAAAAGGAACATATAGTCGACATCAGTAGGTGCTCAGAAATGATTCCGAACTAAAATATCGAAAGAACTCAGTGAAACTATGAGTCCACCATTGATGTAACTCTATAAGCTTAGGTACGCCATTCACCTTTTGTCGCGACGAAATGGTGATCCATAGAGATTGGAACCTTCGTCTAGACTCTACAAAACTTTTGGGACTAGATTCGAGGCTCGTCTCACTCTGCTTCGTCGTGGCCAGAGCTTCGAAGCTCCTGCTCCCACCCTCGTCAATGGCGGACGCAAGCTCGGGGAGAGCCTTCTCTCTCTCTCTCTCTCTCTCTCTCTCTCTCTCTCTCTCTCTCTCTCTCTCTCTCTCTCTCTCTCTCTCTCTCTCTCTCTCTCTCTCTCTCTCTCTCTCTCTCTCTCTCTCTCTCTTCAAGTTTGTTGTTTTTCTCTCTGCGAGTTTGTTGTTAGTTGTTGTTGTCTAACTGAATCAAATCCCCCTCCAATCTGTTATCTCCTGAAATTTTTCATAACAGCCGCGCAGGGGGGGAAGCCATCTCCAGCTCACGTGGCACGCACGCATCACGTGCCAAAAAGTCGCCTGAGGTCGAAGGGGTGTGGGTAGTCAAGCGTCTCCGTTTTCGCTCCGATTGTGCATCCATTGTCGTTTAATTTGGACCTCTCTTTACTCTGCTACCACCTGCGTGTGAAAGAAGGAATAACAAGGAAGGCCAGTTCTGGTCTTTGGCATGATGGGTTGACCCGAGTTGACTGGGTCGGGTTTATCCGACTCGGTTGATCCGGTTCAACGAAAATATCCCAATTGAGCTTTAAAATGTTCATTTTTTGAAAACTTAATGCCAATATTGGAATCTAGAGTATAGAAATCATCTAAGAATGACAAGCTTGCGCAAATTTGGTTTAATTTTGTGCAAAACCCCCAAAATTTAAATTCGACCCGAAAGCGAAATTAGATCAATTGAGGACCCTAATGACCAAATCAGGCCAAACCAACCCCACCGATGGATTTAAAAGGAGAAAATCCTATGGGTAGAGGTTCAATTGTTCATGGGTTCATCTTTAAGATGACCAATTTGACTTCAACAGAAACACAGGGACTAAATTGAAAAGATTTTTCCCATTTTTCCAAATTGCCCAATTTTTGAAATTTATTGGACCAAAGTGCAATTTAAGGTATGAGGATCAAATTTCATAACTATCATAAAGTGAGAAAAGCACTAGAAAAGACTCAATTTGATATTTTTGGTAAACTAGGGACCTAAATGCAAAAATATGAAAAAGCAAGTTCCCGATCGAATATTTGAATTTTAAAGTGACAAAAATTCAATTGCAATTAAAACAAGACCAATGACTATTTTTTCGTATTTTTTTTTATCACAAATGCTATTTTTCTTATTTTTGGGCTATTTTCTAATTAAAAGAAATTTCAAAAATTAGAAAAAATTTTAAAAAATATTTTTTGTTCAAAATTGGTTCCTTAGGCTTGGTCAACGCTTCCAAAGTTTATTTTCAAATTTTATGAATTTTTATTGTATTTTTCAAGATTTTTCTAAAGAAAAACTAATTAAAAATCAGGTGTCAACAGCCGGTCCCCAATCCACAATCGATTCAAGGTTCAAAAATGGAAATGCAATATCCCGAGATATTCTCAAACATTTCAAATTACGTAAATTATCTTGCCTTGATTTGATTTATTGATAATGTTTCCTGATTTAAATTGTTTCACATCTTTCGGGCATACTTTTCTGAATTAAAATCTAATCCAAATTAAGAAAGTTTCTTTCCTAAAAGGTAACGGGTTTCCTAAATTGGACACGTCCTATCCGTGACTATTCGGATACGATCCTCTGGTTTAGTGAAAAATGGGAAATTAGTCGATCCAATCTATGATCATTTAGATCCGATCCGCTATTTTCTATAAGCCGATTTTGGATTAGGAGTGCCATAATTCTTTCGAAAAGATTTGAATGAACATCCATCCCGTGGATGGCTATCTTGCCCTCTTTGGAAGTTTAGACTCTTGTTTGATATGTCTTGATTTAATTCTTATATTTAAGATCCCTAAAAATTTAGTAAGATACGGTTTTCTAGAAGCCTTATCTAATTAAATTTTAGGAAGCTATGGTTTCTTAGAAACCTTATCTCATTGGATAATTTGGAATAAAATCAAGACAATCAAATCATTCGTGCATATCTTCCAAATTGTCGAAATTTCACATAAAAAATCAAAAAAATCATCATCTCATATCTTGCATTATCTCATGCATCTCATTAAATTAGGATATCATGTCTTGCACGTCATCATTTTTTTTGTCCCATGTTCATATGTTTTTGCATATCTCATAAAATTGTCATATTGCATAATCATATGTTTTGCACGTCTCGTGTTTAGCTATGTAGATTGTTCACATGTTCACATGCTATATCCGTTTGTTACGTCGTATCATGTCATGATATGTCACGCGAATTCATGTTTAGATTTATCTTCGTTTTAGGATAGTCAATTGCATGCATGATTTTTTCACATATAGTTAGGGTAAATTGTCTTGCGTTTTATATCATGTTTTGCGTTACATCCCGCATGCATTAATTGATTAGTTAATTTTTGCATATAGGAAAGCATGATTTTAATTTTGCATGATTTGCATTGCATCCCGTCATTTAGGTAGAATTCATTGCATTCATGTCATTTATATCGTTCTTGCATCCATGTAAGAAAGCGAAAACATAAAAAATCACTCTCTCTGAACTTAAAACCAATTCAAGTTGAGTTGCCGAACTTAGGATTTTTCCTGAAATTTAAGGTACCGAAAAGGCATTAATTTTAATTAATTAATGTAACCAAGTCCCCAAACTCATAACTCTAGTTCGTAGGAATGAAATAGTTCTCCCGCTATTTTATTTAGATTTCTAATCAACTTACCAAAAATGATTAGTGGCGACTCCAAATTCATAATCATTCTAATTAATCAAAGTTGCGAATTGGTGGAGCTTGGGAGAGTCCGTATTGTAGAGGCTAGCGTTATCACCTAGAGAGGGGTGAATAGGTGGATTTCGGGAATTTTAAGAAATTAATACGGAATATAATTAATCTGCTTACAACTTCGTTCAGATGATATTAGCTAGTAAGATCTGAGATTCCCTCAGAAGCAGAACTTTGTTCAGACGATGCTATTAGGATGATCTAAGAAGCTCTTAGATGCAGCGCCGTGCACACAACTACTTTCACAGATATGTAAACAAAGATATTAAGAGAAAGAGAATGTGCACAGAGGATTTATAGTGGTTCAGCTTGTTTAAGCTTACGCCCACTTCTTCACGCCGACAGTCAATCGGCTGGATTCCACTAAATAATAGATCTGAGGCTACAGCTCATTGATCTCTCTTGAGTCAAAAAACTTTCTACCTAACACTCAACACTCGAATGTACACGTCTAAGTATTACAGTGTATAGATCATGGTGAATATAAAACATTGAAGCTCTCACAATCTTGGAATTTTGAACTCTATTCCCTCTTACGCCAACTCTTTTTTCTCTTCGGCCTTGAGATGTCCTTTTATACTCCTCCACCTCCAACTACTCGTTGCAAGGCCTCTAGAGGATCTCTCTCCAAACTTCCCATTTGGACGAGACTGTATCTCAAGAAGATCTCGTAGCTGTTGAGGTCGACAAAGAAAAGTGTTCCCCGTTGGATCAAATCGCCACACAATCGTGATCCTGGATTTCCATAGATTGAGTTCTTCATTAGGAAAGTGACGCTCATCTCCCTTGATCCGCATCCTTGATTGATCTTCAAGATTGAGAATCTTCAAGAATGATTCAGCTCGATTACTAGCCGTTGTGATGATGTAATTTGTCAATTAAATCATCTTCAATTATATCTCTTGATATTCTGATTGTTGCGCATGAAATACTTCTCTCAGAGATTGAGCCTCATTCCAACGTCTAAGCTTCTCACAACGTCTGAGCTCCCCCGCTTAATGTCTGAGCTCCCCCGCTTAATGTCTGAGCTCTTCACAATGTCTGAGACCGATACAGCGTCTGAGTCCCTCAGAACATCGTCTGAGCATATCTTTCGAGATTCAATCCTGTGTATCCCACGCCTACGGATAGTCTGCAAATCAAGTATTTCATCGCATTAATTCAAATATAAGAGATCATGGATTGTTTTGTCAACTTCAAAATCAATTGGGTGTTTTTCTCAACAATCTTCCCCTTTTTGATAATGACAAAACTATTATTATAAATATATCAAATGTTGTACAAGAAGGTGCATGAAAAAGATATAGATTTCATTTAAAGGCTCGGTACTTGAAGTCTCATATCCTATATTAGAGCTTATAAGGTCTATCCATTTCTCAGATTTTCAAGTCATTCATTTTAATTTCGATCTGAGAAACTTAATAGTCTATATCAGAGCATTATGAAAAATAGATTCTGACCATAGATACAGATTTAGAGTATAGGTTCAAAGCAAATTCACATAAGTATATCGTTGCTCTGAATTTGTAAGCAGAGTCATTCTCAGAACCTGTTCTCCATAGATTGTAACACTGATACTCGTACAGAACCTGTTCTTGCAAATCATTATGTTTTCCTTGTGCAGTAAATAATCAAGAATATTTATAACTCTCACCCTTTTTGTCATCAGCACAAAAGGCATAGATCGAACTACTAAAAAGTATTCAATAAAGGCTCAATCAAGTTCAATCATCAAACAGTGTGCGTCAAATGTCCAAAACATGCTCAAGCCAAAATATTCAAACATCCAATCAAAACAAATCAAACACTTTAAGTCTTAAAAACAGAACCAAAATTGTCGAAATAAGTGAGTGAAAAACGAGTCTATTTTGGAGAGTTTGGGGGCTGGAATAGAGTTTAAAGGGGTTTGAGTGGATAGTGGGACAAATTCTGAAGGGAGTTAGACCAAGGCGAATTTCGATAGCTGTTCCATCTTCAGATCAAATGCAGTTTTGAGATTGAACAGCTTCCTATCCATGTGCTCTATTTGTAGAGCAGCAAAGTTTGCATTTGAGGTCCTGTCTCTCCTCAGTTTCTGAAGTTCAAAATCCATTTTATCCTTCACTTCATCGACTTCCACGTGAAGAGATGCGCACATATCCTTGATTAGCTGTTCAATTCCTCTCTATTTGTGCAGGATTGCTCCGAGCAACTTTGAGTTTGTGGCTTCACCCATTTCTTCCTCTATCTGAATACCAGCATTGGAAGACTCCCCCTGAGTTCTAGCTTGTCTCCCAGATGAAGAAATTAGAGTGTCCTGCAGTGGAAGATCTGAGGCAGTCTTGCTTGGAGAATCTGCTGTTCCAGCAGCATTGATGTCCATTTTCAGTGGACTTCCATTTTCATATTCCTCCCTCTCAGATGCAGCTTCCTTTTGAGCTTCTTCAGCTATATTCTGCATAATAAACTCATAAATGTTTACTTGCTCAATATGCTCTTTTTCAAATTGTGCTTCTATTGCAGCATCAGTTTGAGTTTCCTTCTCAAATTCCATCTGATCATCTGACTGTTGCACAATAGCGAACTTGGATAGCTGGGCCAACTTCAAGTTAATCCTTTCCTTCATTGTGTTCATCTTCCTTTCTGCTTGTTCCATTTTAAGGAAAGTTGGATGGAATTTCTTGTCCGAATCATCCCTTAGACTCTGAGTTAGCAAAGTCAACTAATCTTTCATCTGAAGCATTTGAACGCAGAGCTCAGTCTTCATTTTTCTCAGATTGTCTTTGCACTCTCCTTGTTTGAACAGAATATCCCATAACTTCTCTGAATCCGAGTTTTCTTTTTTATTTTGAGTTCCAGTAGCTACACCACTCCCCTTGAGTCTTGATTCTTCTCTTTTGTTCAATCTCATCATCTATCTCCTTGTTCACTTGAGCAAATAATTTTTCTAAAGCTTTTATCCCTTCTAAAATATAGCTAGGATCAAGCTTTTGTTCCTCCACTATCATCCTTGCATACTCAACTCGTGCCATAGCCTGCTCGTTCTCTTGGAAAAATTTCAGAAGATCGTCAACACAAAAGCCTTCTAAGTTTGAATCCTTAGAACTCTCATTTTCTATACCATGAACAACCTTCCCTTGCAGTTAGGCGGCCTTTAATTCTTTTTCATTCAATGTAGATCCAAACTCCCGGACTTGCTCTTCAGAGATGAATACATTATTCTTGATCAATGTTTTCATAACATTTTCATGACCTCCCCTCAATCTCATACCCTGAACAACTTTCACGACACTCTAGCAAGTCTGATTTTTCTTTCTATATAGTAAGAAGCTTGTTCAGCAGAGAAAGGATGTACCGTATTTATGAGCTGTTCGGTCTCCTGTTTCATCTGGTGCACGGGTGTTGGATTAGGTGTTGGAGTGGATGAAGAAGGAACTTGAGTTACAAGATCTGAAGGAAATTGGACTAGAGCAATCTTGGAACACTGTTCCAGTTTTTAGTCAATTTCCATTCTAAAGGTGTTCGCCTTTTTGCCCATGTGTTCTACCTTCACAAAGACAAGACTTGTCTTTTCAGACACATTTTTCCTTAACTTCATAAATTCTTGAATCATTCTGTCTTTTGTTTCACCAACTTCCTGAAACATGGTCTTGTACAAGTCTTGGACCTGTAGTTTCAATTCATTCTAATAGTACATAATGTCTTTGAGTAGTTTAGAGTCAGTGTTCTCACTCATCTCCTCTTCTTCTTCATCAGTCTGACTATCTGTGTTGTCAGTTGACTCCCCCTCAGATTGTGCTTCTTTCTCTTTAGCAGGTTCCATTTAATCTCTTGTACCATCTTCCCTATTTTCATTAAGGAATGCATGGTATTCATGCGCCATCTCCTTGTGACATATCTGTTCTTCTTCTTCCAGCATAACTCTTTCATGCTTTGCTTCCATAACAGCTTTTCTTTCGTTCTGAATTTTCAGTATGAATTGCTTAAGAGTAAGATGATCCTCATCTTCGGAGTCACTCACGGTATACTTAGAGTGATCTGCGAGATTGCCCTGAGTAGTAGCTCCGATTTGAGCTTTAAAACTTGTAAGTTTCAGTTTGTCCGAGCACCGAATACCGACTAAAGGTTTCTTTATGGTAGAGGAGTTTTTGGGTGCCATGAAGGATTTTGAGAAGAATCTTTTCGAAAAAAGAGATTTCGGGAGAAGAGTTGCAGAAGATGATTTTGAGAGTAACGATTTTAAGAAGGATTTCAAGTGTAGAGAATGAAGATTTTATCTTTGTTTAAATAGGCTTTAGAGAGAGAGAAAAATGTTTAGTAAGGAATGAATTATTTTGGAAACAAAATCGGAGATAACTTTTGATAATTTAAGGATTTGATATTTGAATTCCGAAAATAAAATATTTTGAAAAGATTTGATAAATTAGTTTTTGGAAACGAAATATTCAATCAATTCAATCAATATAATCACTTCAATTATAATATTTGACAGAATAGTTAAAAAGATTGAGATTGCACGTACCTTATTCATTGCCAAAAATAACTACTTACGCGCCAAAAGTTTGAACGATCAAACCTGATGTGAGTGTTGTTCAGATGATGACCTCCTCAGATGATGCATTCGTTCAGAGATTTCATTCAAGCATCTGTATCTCCTCAGATGATGCTTTTGACTATCCTCATATGTTGAACAAATTCTGATGCTTTGCTTCAGAAGTTGAATTTCCTCAGATGTTGCGTTTTGCTAAGAAACAGATTTTAACCTGTCTTGAAAACAACTTAAACAGGCATAATAGTAATACCCAATTCTCGTCTAATATTTTCAAAAGAATTCCTATCGAGGGGCCTTGTGAATATATCAGCTAATTGATGCTTCGAATCAATAAATTGAATATTAACATCACCATTATGCACATGATCATAAATGAAATGATGTTTAATTTCAATATGCTTAGCTCGAGAGTGCAGAATTGGATTCTTTGTGAGGTTGATTGCACTAGTGTTGTCACACTTGATTTCCACGTTTGAGGCTTCAACACCAAAATTCCTCAGTTATTGCTTCATCCACAAGATCTGAGCACAGCAACTCCCCAAGGCGACATATTTAGCTTCTGTGGTTGATAGTGCCACAGTGTTTTGTTTCTTTAAATGCCAAGACACTAGCATGGATCCCAGAAGTTGAGTTGTTCCTGAGGTGCTTTTCCTGTCTAATTTGCAACCTGCAAGATCACCACCAGAATAGCCATGTAAAGTAAGTTCTGAGGTTTTTGGATACCATAATCCGAGATTAGGATTGGTTCCAATATATTTTATGATCCTCTTTACTGCAGACAGATGAGATTCCTTAGGATCTAATTGAAATCTGGCGCACATACACACACTAAAGATGATGTCAGGTCTAGAAGCAATAAGATATAATAGAGAACCGATCATGCTTCTATATAGCTTCAGATCAACCGTTTGCCCTGTTCATCCTTATCTAGCTTGGATGAAGAAGACATTGGTGATTCAGTTTTCTTACTATTTTCTTGACCAAACTTCTTCACAATTTCCTTTGCATACTTCTCTTGATGTATGAACGTTCTTTGTTCTGTTTGATTCACTTGAAGTCCACGAAAAAAAGTGAGTTCTCCCATCATGCTCATTTCAAACTCGTTCTGCATGATCTGAGAGAAATTCTTGCAGAGTTTTTCATTAGAAGAACCAAATATGATATCATCAACATATATTTGAATAAGCAAGATATCTTTACCTTCTTTTTTGATAAATAGAGTTGTACCTACTTTACCTTTTTTAAAACCTTTATCAACAAGGAAGTTACTTAACCTCTCATACTAGGCTCGCGATGCTTGTTTGAGTCCATACAAAGCTTTCTTGAGTTTATAAACATGATCTGAACTCTTTGGATTTTCAAACCCTGGTGGTTGTTCCACGTACACCTCTTCCTTGATGTAGCCATTCAAAAATGCGCTCTTGACGTCCATCTGATATAGTTTGAAGTCGTTGTAGTAAGCATAGGCTAGGAGTAATCTAATAGATTCCAGTCTTGCTACTGGAGCATATGTTTCATCGTAGTCAATCCCCTCCTCTTGAGAGTATCCCTTGGCTACAAGTCTTGCCTTATTTCTAGTAACTTTGCCCTTATCATCCAACTTGTTTCTGAATACCCATTTAGTTCTAATGATTGGAGAATCCTTGGGTCTGGGCACAAGTTCCTAAACTTTACTGAGTTTGAATTGATGTAGCTCTTGTTGCATTGCTTCAATCCAGCTTTCGTCTGCAAGAGCCTCTTCACTTCCTTTGGGTTCTACTTCAGATACAAGGGCAAAAGCATTTATGGCATTCTTGAATTTTGATCTGATCTTGATTCCATCTTCTATATCCCCGATGACAAGATTTATAGGATGGCTGGATTTGTATTTCCAGTTCTTGTTTCTACTGTACTGTTCATCTTCTGGAGAAGGATCTTGGTTTTCATTCTCAGATGATGTGGTAGCCTGAATAATATTGACGTTCTGAGTGGCTTCAGATGATATTTTATCCTCAGATAATGTATTTCTCTCAGATGATGTGGTGATAATGGAGCTTGCTCAGATAATGTATTTCTATCAGATGATGTGGTGATTTCAGTGCCTATCTTCTGAGTGTCATTTCCATCTTCAAACCTCACGTTCATTGATTCTTCAACTATTCTTGAGTTCTGGTTGAAGACTCTGTATGCCTTGCTTGAAGTGGAATATCCGAGAAATACATCTTCATCTCCAATGCTCTGGGTTTTGTTTTTCAAGAGTGCAAGCGTCACAAAGTTTTGCTTGCTCAAATCTAGCATCTGGTAATCCTCTCACAAGCCTTTTTTAGGAAAGCTTTGAGATTTGGTTGAAACTTATGTGTCCCGGCTTCTTATGCCAAAGTTCTGAATCATCTTTGACTGACACTAGACATTTCACATCCTCAGATGATGTATCCAGAAGATACATATTACCATGTCTGTATCCGGTGAATGAGCACTTGTTGTCCCGGCTAACACCTAAGCATTTATCCTCCACAAAAGAAATTTTATATCCAATATCACACAATTGGCTTATGCTAATAAGATTTAAATTCAAACCCTTAACCAATAAGACGTCATTAATGAAGAGGTTGCCAATCTTTACGGTTCCTTTGCCAATAATTGTTCCTTTGTTGTTGCCGCCAAAGGAGACATTTCCTCCATCAAACTTGGTAAGATTGATAAATATCTTGGAGTCTCCAGTCATGTGTCTAGAACACCCACTATCAATATACCATTTATTTCTTCTTTTCATTGGTACCTGCAAACATCAAAGGAATTCAAGTTTTCTTTGGTATCCAAATCTATTTGGGTCCTTTTGGGTTAGTGGAGTTTGCAAATCTCATAATATCTCGTATTGGTCTCCAAATCTTAGGACAATAACTTCTGGAATGCCTTGGATCACTGCAGTTTGTGCATTTTGAGACGTTCTGTCCCTCATATCTTATAAATTGTTTATGAAAGTGATTTCTGTACGCTTGTTTCGAAAGTCTTCTTCTGAGTCTGTCTTTTACCTTTGGAAAATCGTTTTTCAATTCACTTTCCTTTTGAAAACCAAGTCCAGACTTATTGTAGTAAGGAACTTGTATAGAAAGAATATATTGTAAAGTTTTTGAACTAGAGGAAAACTTTTTATTAATATCTGAAATTTCCTTTTTCAAACAATCATTTTCCTTTTTCAAAGAAACGTTTTTCTTTTTCAAAGATTCGTTTTCGATTTACAAATCTTCATTTTTTTAGAAATCAAATCTGATTTTTTCTTGATTTGAGAAAATTCGCTTTCGAGAAAATTTACTTTATCTTTTTGAGAAATATCATTTTTCTTTAAACAAGCAATTTCCTATTTCAATTCAAAAAGCCTTTTACGAGCAATTTTCTAATCTAAACACAATTCATCTATATATTTAGATACCTCAGAAGGAATGTTAGTAAAAGTTACCTCAGATTCATCCTCAGAGTCTGAGATGGCCATTAAACAGATATTGGCAAATTCCTCATCACTTTCACATTCTGTGTAGCTCCAAGTTTTAGCTTTTAGAGCTTTCTTGAATTTTTCATCATTTCCCTTCTTCTTTAGAAGAGGACAGTTTGGTTTGATGTGCCATCTCTTTTTGCATTCATAGTAAATCACATCTTTGCTTTCATCTTTGTCACCAGATGATCATCTCAGATCATGTTGCTTGAAATCTCATTTGCCTTTGAAATTTCTACTTTTCTTTGCCATTCTTCTGAACCTTCTGACCATGAGTGCTAGTTCCTCATCATCTTCATCTTCAGAGTCTGAGACATCAGAATCAGCATTAGATTTCAAAGCAATGGATTTCTTACCTCTCGATTGAGTTTCCTCATTGATTCTTTCATCCTCATAGGATTGAAGAGTTCCAATGAGTTCATCTAAGGACAGAGGTGAGGTCCTCTAAGTCTCTCGAATGGAAGTCTTGATATTGTCCCATTCTTTTGTGAGTGCCCTTAGGAATTTATTCACTCGCATCGGTCCAAACATAGGTTGCCCATGATAGGTGAGACCATTCACTATTTTAGTGAATCTGTCGAACATCTCTTTCACTGTTTCATTAGGCTTCATCTTGAAAGCTTCATACTGGCCGAGGAGTATGTTGACTTTAGTCTCCTTGACTCTATCTGTCCCTTCGTAGGTAACATAGAGCTTGTCCCAAATAGCCTTTGATGAGGAACAATCTGCAATACGTTTGTATTCAGTAGGAGATAATGCACTATAAAAAGAATAAACAGCCTTAGCATCTAGAGCATCTCTCTTTGCTAATTTAGTGGCAGTTAGAGTAGCTGTGGGAGTGGTGTTGGTGTTGTCCCTTACATTTAATCCACTTGAAGTGCTTGTAGATAGATCAACGCCTCTTTGAACAACATCCTAGATCTGTAGGTCTTGGCATCTGATATATGCCTTGAATTTATTCTGCCAATCGCTATACTCTTTTCCTTCGAAGTAAGGTGGTCTGTTGTTGCTTCCGCCTTCAATCCATGTGGGAGAAAAATTACTAGCCATAAAGATCATTAGCTCAGAAGTAATAGCACTTCAATAAAAATATGAGCACCAGGCTTGATACCAATTATAAAGACTAGCGTTATCACCTAGAGAGGGGTGAATGTGTGAATTTAGGGAATTTTAAGAAATTAATGAGGAATATAATTAATCTGCTTAGAACTTCGTTCAGATGATATTAGCTAGTACTATCTGAGATTCTCTCAGAAGTAGAACTTCGTTCAGACGATGCTATTAGGATGATCTAAGAAACTCTCAGATGCAGCGCCGTGCACACAACTACTTTCACAGATATGAAAACAAAGAGATTAAGAGAAAGAGAATGTGCATAGAGGATTTATAGTGGTTCGGCTTGTTTAAACTTACGTCCACTTCTTCACGCTGGCAGCCAATCGACTGGATTCCACTAAATAATAGCTCAGAGTTTATAGCTCAGTGATCTCTCTTGAGTCGAAAGACTTCCTGCCTAACACTCAACACTCGAATGTACACGTCTAAGTATTATAGTGTATAGATCATGGTGAATATAAAACGTTGAAGCTCTCACGATCTTGGAATTTTGAACTCTATTCCCTCTTACGCCAACTCTTTTTTCTCTTCGGCCTTGAGATGTCCTTTTATACTCCTCCACCTCCAACTACCCGTTGTAAGGCCTCCAGATGATCGCTCTCCAAACTTCCCATTTGGACAAGACTGTATCTCAAGAAGATCTCATAACCGTTGAGGTCGATAAAGGAAAGTGTTCCCCGTTGGATCAAATCGCCCATACAACCATGATCCTAGATTTCCATAGATGGAGTTCTTCATTAGGAAAGTGACGCTCGTCTTCCTTGATCCGCATCCTTGATTGATCTTCAAGATTGAGAATTTTCAAAAATGATCTAGCTTGATTACTAGCCGTTGTGATGATGTAATTTGTCAATTAAATTATCTTCAATTATATCTCTTAATATTCTGATTGTTGCGCATGAAATACTTCTCTCAGAGCTTGAGCCTCATTCCAACGTCTGAGCTCCTCACAGCGTTTGAGCTCCCACGCTCAACGTCTGAGGTCTTCACAACATCTAAGCTCGATACAGCGTCTGAGTCCCTTAGAACATCGTCTGAGCATATCTTTTCAGATTCAATCTTGTGTATCCCACACCTACGGATAGTCTTCAAGTCAAGTATTTCATCACATTAATTCAAATATAAGATATCATGGATTATTTTGTCAACTTCAAAATCAATTAGGGGTTTTTCTCAACACGTATTAGGTTAGTCATTTAATTAACCAAATAATCCATTAGCCAGATTTTTTCGTTCGCGACATAGTTGTACTACGTAGAACGGCATGTTAGCGATTTTCGACCCAAATTAGCTAGAGTGACTAAATTGATAAATCGTCCAAAGGGTTTGGATTAAGTTGGTCAAATTAAAAAGCATAGTACTGATTTGGTATAAGTGCAACAAATTTAAGATTTTTTGGTAATTTTTTGTTCGTGCATCTGACTGCGTGAATGAAAAATTGTTTGTTTAAAGAGAGAGTACCTCGGAAAGTAAGGTGTATTATATTTGCTATTTCAAATATTTTTTTTTATCGAAACTGTTTTAAATAATTTATGTGTGTAATTTTTCTCCTTGTCTATTTTCATGAATTAATGTAAGGCTGCTTAAAAATATTTTTGAGGTAAAATAATTAGGATGTATATCACTAAAATCGTGAATCGGTACATTCGTGTTACATTCATCTCAATCTAACTTTCATGTTATAAGAAATCTCAAATTGATATAGTCATGCTACATTTACCTCAAATTATTATTCATGTCACAAACAATCCAAAATTAGTATATTTGTGGCAAATATCGAGGCAATTGTAGCAGATTTGCAACTCTTTAAGCAAAATTAGCAAATTTTAATATGTTTTACAATCTTAATTTATTTATTTTTTAAATCTTGCTTCTCAAAATGAGGTCGTTTAGGAGATTCATTTAGGCTCCGTTTTGTTTCGCAGAAAATGAACGAGTTCAAAAATATATATATTTTTAAAAAAATTAATTGTATAGATTAAAATAATTAGTTAATAAAAATATATTTATTATGAATAATAATTTATGTCTCAAAAACTTCGACGATGAAAATATTTTAACGAAGGAAGCCTAAGTCATGGTTGTTTCTCTGGTGTAATTTCTCTGTTTTGTGCCCGTGATCAATGCTTGACTAATCGGACGTGAGGTTTTCTCTCTTTCTTCTTCCAACAATTCTCTAGTCCAGTAAACAGTTTTCTTCACTCAGCAAGCTGATCATTCACCGAGCAGAGCCGTCAATTTTACTTCCGACAGTGACAAAGACAATAATAGCCCGCCGCTGCCGATGAGCAAACGACCTCCGCCCGATCCCGTCGCGGTGCTTCGCGGTCATCGCGCCTCTGTTATGGACGCTTGCTTCCACTTCTCTCGCCCCTTGCTCTTCACTGGGTAACTCTCAAATCCAGTTTCTTTTTTCCCGGTTCTCTGTTCGTATCTCCACCATGAAAATGACTTTTCGAGTTCTACACCCTCCATGGGCTTTTGATATCGCAGTGCTTCGGACGGCGAATTGCGGATTTGGGACACCTCTCAGCGACGGACCGTTTCGTCTTCTTGGTCGTTGCTTCCTCAAAGTTTCCTTTTTCTTTTTTGGGAATACTTTGCTTGTAGTTTTCCATGAAAAGTTGCAATTTTTTTTGTTGTTAATCGTATATAGTGGTTTTCTGTAAATGGATTGCAGGGTGCACAGTGCGGCTCACGGGATCATCTGCGTCGCTACTAGCCCTGTACTTGGAACTGATAAAATTCTTAGGTTTCCCTTTCTCTTTTTGCAGATGCATCAATTTTGTATATTTGTCGTTTGAAGTGATTGTTGGGCTATGATTGTCTTGTTGAGATTGTAGCCAGGGAAGGGATGGGACAGTTAAGTGCTGGGTCCTTGAAGACGGTGGCCTGTCCAGGTATTGGGTCGCCATTATGCATGCTTTCATCGTGGAAATGTTGCTGGATTTTGTCTTGTAATTAGCTGATTCTAAGTCGAGGTGGTCCTTCTAGTGTGCGAGAGTAGAGTTACCATGAGGGCAGACATATTATATGTAACATCACATTGGAAATGGATGAAGGGGCAATGGTTATGGAGATGGTTATGCCTAAGAAAGTTGATGGTGTAGATGAATGCCGTTCGTACTGAGAGTTTATGCTAAAATGCTTGCTAAGTGATGTAGTAAACCTTCTTTAGCCATTTAGATGGAGACTGTTTCTTTGAGCCCAGGCTTCGAGGAATCAATCAGTTGTACTGGCACTTCATTTTGCTGGCAAGATTTAGCATATAGTTAGCATCCTTGTTTGTACTAAAACGGGTGCTCCTTTTCTCTTCATCAATGTATGCAGAGTTAAAAGTTACATGTTCTTGCTTGTGGCAGAAATCCCCTGCTGACTATCAACGCAAACTGTTATCACTTTTGCAAGCTTTCATTGGTGAAGAAGGCTTCTGCTTGTGTAAGGCCAGCTGAAGAGTCTGCAAGTTTCCTAGACGTGGGAGTTGGAGAAACTACCGATTCAGAAACCCGAAATGGTAGTGGAGGACAGGTCGAGGGAAGTCTAGCAGAGTGTTCCCATGCCTCTGAAGGTTTGTTCAGTTACATTTCCAGGAAATACCTAGATTTACTACAATCATATCCATGCCTGATTTAAGGCGAGTCAGAGAGAGCATGTTAATGGAGTTCAATTTATTCTCTATGCATCATGATAAGCTGAGCTTGCGACTGTCATTTTCCAAGTGTCACACGGTTGTCTATGCATGGACCGGTAGTTCTGTCTGTTGTCCTTCTCATTGTCCTTTAGTTTCTCTTGTGGAGGTTTAGCAGTTATTTGGGATAGATAAATTTTTGGCTGCACATAATTTACAATAAGGATGAAATTGATTTACCTTTTACCTCGATGGTTGCTGACAAAGGTTTTATGTGCTAAAGGACCCGTCTACATAGCTACAGCAGGGGAGCAGACTTCGCAGGTTCTTTTCTGCTGATTTGGAAAACTATGTCAGATTTCTGCAATCCTATTGCACTCTTCTTATTGGTCTTCTACTCATGTGAAACGAGAAGGTTGAAATTTGGGATCTTAGAAGTAATCAAAGGTCAGTTCAACTACCTCCAGACAATCTTGGTGCCTGCCAAGGGATCTCAACTAAAGAAAGAGGTATTCTCACGTCTGTCTTTTTCTTTTGGGAGACTCTCGCATGCTCATGTTATGTTATTGTGTAACTGCTTCTTGAATTTTTCTGCTGACCAAGTTTGTCTAAATTATTAATTCCTTAGAATAGCTGGCAATTGATGTGCATGTTCATTTTACTTGAATGTTCACAAAATGCTATCTGGCAATATTCATATACATCTGTACTTCTTTTCCATCCATGAAGGTTTTTTTTTTGGGGGGTTACTATTACCACATCCAAGCCGAGTATTAAAGAAGGCATACAGTTGTTGAGGAAATCATTTAACCTAACGATTGCTAACTGGAAGTATTTGTCTGATTAGCCGGAAACCTTAATTACCGGTTGACTGTCTTAATTATTTGACATAATTATTACTATCTGGAAGTTGGCTATTGCCTAATCTCACTGTCAAAAGCACATGGGGGATGTTCTTATATTTTACTCTCTGCCCCCCTTCTCTTAGGAAATTGTGTGCTACTCAAATTGGTCTAGACACTTACACAGTCTCTCACACATGAGGGAACTATGTTTTTGTTTTTTCCAACTTCCTGTGGAACACAATATGTTTGCTACATATTAAGATGCTAAATACTTGGCCAATCGGCTGGCACCTTTTTCTTTTGGCCAGAACATCTTACCTGCAATGTTGTCAGGAGCTTCCTCGTCGCAACAATACTATGTTAGGTCCTGGTTCATATAGTTACTTGAATTCTTAGATTCAGTGTTCATCTGTCTACTTATGAATTTCATTATAACTCTGAGAGTAAGTAGACTAGTTTTTGGTTATTTCTGTTTTAATGTGATTCGTTTAATATTTTAAAGTATCGTTGACTTACAATTTATTGTTTCTTAGCAGGTATGTGCATGGCAATTCAAGCCTCTATACCATCTGGCTCACAGGGGTTCCTCAATGTTTTGGCTGGGTAATGTCCTCACTCTTCGTAATAACCATGTTATTGTCTGGACCAATTTTCTAATTCTTTTAATACACATATTTGTTGAGAGATGAACAGCCTATGAAATCTGGTAATTGTAACTTTTCTCTTTGGATATCTTGACAAGTTTTGTAAATGTAAAAGTTTATTTTAACGAGTCTGTCCTGTTTTTGAACTTGGGCTGTGTAATAGGACGTATGACCACCCTCTTTTGTACCTTTGCGCTGATGTTTATCATGTTGCTTTTATACCCTTCATCAGGATGAGCGAGGTGAAGAATAAATTGCTGTAGAGAATGGAGATGCTTGACATCCCCTGTAAACATTGAAAAGAAATTTGAAAATTTGGGTTTCTTTTATCCATTGATTGTCAAATGACGAGTTTCTTTTTCTGGTTCCAAAGCCTCTACGATTTACCTCATTGCTTCTAGGATGCTTGTTGCAGTTATGAGGATGGATCAATGCTGTGGTGGGACATACGTAATCCTCAGATTCCAATGACTTCTGTAAAGTTTCATTCAGAGCCTGGTGACTATCCTATACACATTTTTGTTCATATATTCTGCTTCTATTTCATTAATACACTTACAATGAGATCGGGTTAATTCTTCGTTCACAGTGCAGTTCTGAGCCTGTGCATAGATCAGTCAAACAGTGGGGGTATCTCTGGTGCTGCAGATAACAAAATCGTATGGTACAGTTTGGACCATTCTCTGGTAACTACCTTTATGAAGATAATTCTTTCTACCTAAGTATTGTTTTCTATTTAGTGATACTTCTGTCTCATTGTCATAGATTGTGTAAGAACTAATTCATTGAGGTTTGGCAATAAGAAAACGCGTTGAGATGCTTGATGTTGTCGCCAGCATGTTTTCATCTTATGTCATGTCCTGCCGAATTTTCTTTAGCCGCATTCACCTGGTCAGTGGCATTTTGACGTCTGCAGGCTATGAGAAGATTGTGTTAGGTTTTATTAGGCTTCCTGTGGTTTCTGGGATTTTTTTACGCTTCGTATTAGTTCTGGGATTTTAAAATTTCCTAAATACAAGCTGAATTTAGAGTTGTTGACACAGTGTAATGGAAAATTGGGTGTCTGATATGCGGAAATTCTCCATTTTTTTGTATTTGAAAATGAGATTCTTACTAAATTTACATTTGTTTAAGAAGCTCAGGAATGAAGTTACCCTCCCCCCCCCCTTTCTCTCTCCAGTTTATGGGCTGGCAACTTCAGAAGAACATTTTTCTCAAAAAATAAAGATGAAAATTTATTGGAATATGTGTCCACTGGTAAACTTAATTTCCATTCCTACTGGAAATTGTCTCAGACTTGTTTTCACAAACAAAATAGACAATTTTCTGTGAAAAATGACAACTGCAAACATTTTGGAGAATTGAAATTATATATTTGGCTTTAGGTCAAAGCCTGTATTATCGTCGGCCCAAAAAAGCCTGTATTATTAAAATTATTAGAATATAAAGGAGTTCAGTAGAAGGCAATTATTTATCAGTGGAGATGTGAACATTGAATTAGATAATCGAGGGCAATCTGTGGGAATGGATAATCCAGTAAGCTTTTCTTTGTACTTCTCTGGCTTGTGAAGGGTACTATTTTGCACACTTAGTCTCTAAATAGCAGGTAAAAATCCTATTACGAGAACGGATTTTATTAGGTTAATCATAATTAACTTATTCAGGCCCTTTTTCAGCTATTCTTCTGTTTTTGTTATATGTGTGTGTTATTGTGTGACAGTGGACTATTTTTCTCCATTCTGTCCTATTTCCGGTATAATTGCTTGTTCTTGTGTGTTCAGGGACGCTGTGTGGCTAAAACAGAAATTAATTTGGAGCGAGGTGGCATCGCCAGCGCATCAATAAGACCAGATGACAAAATTGCTGCGACTGCTGGCTGGGATCACAGGTTTGAGATCTAAACTTGCAACTGATTTCTCTGTGTGGTCATTATTAACGGGGAACATGTATTCACATGCTATGCTGCTTGAGTTCTGGATGAGGAGTCCATTTGCTCTTTGTAAAACCACCAGCATTGAGTAGGTACCTGTTTTCTTCTCTACCACATTTGATATGACGTCTCGTATTTTATTTCATAAGCAGAGTTCGGATATATAATTATCGCAAAGGGAGTCCTTTGGCAATATTGAAGTATCACCAGGCAACGGTATTTGATTCCTTTGTCCTTTTTTCAAGAACTTACATTTTTTATTCCCTTTTTTGGATCACCAAGCATGCACACATTCTTGAGTATCTCAACTTTCTATACATTTTTATGGTGATCGAGATTCGAAGATGTTCTTTGCAGAATCTCTCTCTCTCTCTCTCTCTCTCTGACTATTGAGTTATGGCTTGCATTGGCAGTGTAATGCGGTTTCATTCTCAACCGATTGTAAGCTGATGGCCTCTGCATCAGAGGACACTACGGTCGCGCTGTGGGAGCTCTATCCTCCTCGTACTTGAAAAGGTAATCGTTCATTGTGCAAGGGTAGGTAGATGGAAAGTTATTTTCGGTTTTCCTGTGAATTTTTCACATATGCTGTCACTTCATGCCTGTGGCTAAATTATAGGGTGCTTTAACTTTTTTTTCAGCTTCATCTCCATCTCCACGAGATAACAAGCTTGGGAGATATCAGAAATGGGAGGCGGAATGGCCAGATCTCATGTGGAAGACCATCCTTCAAGCAATGTCATGGGCCTGCAAATTCGTCTTTCTATGGATTAGCAAATCTTTCGCGACTCTGAAAATAGCATTGTCGACTACAGGAAGATCATCTTTCGGGCATTCGCATTCGCGACATCTTGGCTATCAAAAGAATCCCGCTTGCACATGGACATCCAAATTTGAGACTGTCGCATGGGTCAGACTTCGTTACCTCGACGGTATCATCTCAGTTTTGCAATCAACTGGAGAGGAAAAGTCGTATCTGGAGGCCAACCTTCAATTTGGGAACGAAGCAGCGCGATTTGGATTCTTAATCATCGTAGGGCATTGCCAGGAATAGTACCAGACGGTCTTGCGAGGACTCTTCAGTTATCACTCATCAGTATAGCCAACTGTGAAATCATACGCCGGGGTTGCCACTTCAGTCATTGAATCTGCAGTCGACTACTCGTTTAGAGACCGCTGGATTATCTCGAGTTACTTATTTACTTGAACAACTGTTTGTAATGCAAACTATGACGCGGTGATGGCTACTGTAAGGTGTCCATACCGAACAAGATACTCGACCCGAAACAAGACCAGACCCGACCCGACCCGAAATTTACGTGCATTTCTTGTTCGGGTCACACTGTGTTTGGGTATATGATTAGAACAATGTGTTTCTGTTCGTGTTCAGATAATTATTGGAATACCTGAACACATTTACCAAAACTAAAACCCTAGGTATTACTTTGCGTCTCCTTTCACAAGCCCATCGTCTCCTACCTTCGCCCCTGCAATCGAGGCCATCTTGGTCTTCCCTTGGTCGCCAACATCGACTCGCCCTAACCCCATCGTTGACTCTCTCCTTGAAGAATCCGTCGCCGTCTCCTTCGTGCCCTTCATCTGCAACTCCGATTGTCGGATCTCTCTCTTCTCTTCGTGGTCTTTCTCCTTGAAGAATTTGTCGCCTTCTCCTTCTCTCTCCGATTGTCAGGCCTTCCTTGCATCTCCGTTAAACTTGTTTGAGTTCTTACTTGCATCTCCCTGTTGGGCTGGAACCCAAAGTTTGGGTTCTAGAAGTTGGTGAAGATGATGGTGGACGAGGACATGGAATTGTCTAAGAGAGAGAAGGTTCTTGTTGATTCTGGGAACATAGATGTCAGCAACAGTCGAGTAATGGCTAATGGGTACTCTCTTATCTCTTGCTGCTCTGTTTTCCCTCGACAGTCCATCGTCTTCTTCGATCTTGTCCTCTCCAGCGCGAACCAAAATTTGAAAGCTCACCCATCGAGAGAAGCAGGGAAAAAGATGGGGGATTTCTCTTGGAACATCGATCTGGAGTAGCTCGTTTCCTACGGCGACGACCTGGCCCAGGTCCTCAGGGACGACAAGGACATTGCTAACCTCACTCATTGTCTCCGCCACTCCGACGCTCTCTGCTCCTCCTGCGACGACGACCTCGCCGACCTCCGGTCCTCGCTTCTGGGTCAAAACTCTTTTCCTTTTTGCCCACCCTTTTGTTCCCACGTTCCAATTTGATGATGATTTCGATCGGAGACGCGCAATTTTACGTTTCTGGGAGTCTCGGAGTCTGTTGAGCATTGCGACTTGTGATTGTGTTTGATGGGTGCAACTGTTTCTTGTCATTTCGTAGTAACAGTTCCCAGTGGCATGATTTGAGCTGAAATTAATTCAATTGAAAGTTACTGATCAGTTCCAGTTCATGCCTGAATTGGCATGACATGGTGTCATTTGAAGTGTGACTGCTGTTCTGTAGTGGCATTTCCGAGTCTCTTTCAAAAATTTGTTCTTTTACTGATAGGGATGACAGAATCGAAGTGCAGGTAGCTCAGGGCTTTTGAAATGCTATTTGGTGCGCGATTGATATAATTGGCCAAGTTTTTCTTGTTGGTTATTTGACAATGAAATGAAGATGCAGACAATTTGTTTTGGCATATCCTTTACTCCTTGTTATCTGTAGTGCTTTGCTTCCCTGCTAATTCTGTAGAATCTTCTATGACTGAGGAAGAGATGCGCAATAATCTGTTATGCAGTGTATACAGTTCTGCTGTAGTTTTCATTACTCATATTTTTGGAGTCCCCCATATTTAATATGGACATCCTAATACTGGGATGGTAGCTGTTCAATTTGTGCGACCCATGAGTTAACATATATATGTAAGTTCTGATTTTGATTTTGAATTACACAAGTAAATAGCAGACCAGACACCAATAGGATTAGAGATATTTGGTACCCACGTTAATCAGTTAGAGGAGGCTTTGTCTTTCCTGATATAAGGCTAAAGGCATTTCTTATTTCGTGAGTTCATGAGATCTGATTTAGAGACTCCTCAAGAACATGAGCCATTTTGCAGATGTGCTTGACCGGTCTGTTTATTATGATGTTAGAAGAACAAATATTTGGAAGACCTTGGTGATGCCTGCACATTGTTCAAGCAAACTACATATTAAGCATGTAGTTTCTAACCCATCGAATCACATAGAGGACGACAATTTGTGCCACAAATTGATACAGTATCTGTTAGTATTTTGACGAGCTCGAAATTCTGTCAATAGCATCTGCACAGTTTTCGTTATAATATTTTCATGATCATCTGCAGCTTGATGAATTAGAAACACGTTATATTACTTTCGGGGGCCTCAGATTCCACGAAAAAAAAAAAAAAAAAGTTAGCAAATCTAGATCTAAAACCCGACCCGGACCCGACCCGAATGACCGGACCCAATTGTTCGGGTCATGCTCCGTTCGACCTTGTTTCGGGTCGGGTCAAGCATACTTGTGTCGTGTTTCGGGCCGGGCCGGGCATCATAAAAACCCGACCCGACCCGTTGACACCTTGGCTAGTGAATTCCCTCACCATTACAAACCTTTTGCTTTGGCAATTGATTTTGGGAATTTAAGTGAATGCCATAAACTCATTTTACTTATTCCAAAAGGTAAGAAATCCATTCCTTTGAAATCGAATATTGATTCTGATGTCTCAGATTCTAAGGATGAAGACGATGAGGAACTAGCACTCATGGTCAAGAGGTTCATAAGAATGGCAAAGAAAGGCAGAAATTTCAAAGGCAAAAGAGATTTCAAGAGGCATGATCAGAGAAAATCATCCAGTAGAAAAGAAGAAGAAAGCAAAGACGTGATGTGCTTTGAGTGCAAAAAAAAAAAGGACACATCAAACCCAACTACCCTCTTTTGAAGAAGAAAGGAAGGGATGAAAAATTCAAGAAAGCTTTAAAAACAGAAACCTGGAGTGACACATAATGTGAAAGCGATGAGGAATATGCCAACATCTGTCTCATGGCTAATTCGGATTTTGATGAAGAATCTGAGGTAACTCACTTTGGTATTCCTCCTGAGGTATCTAAATATATTGATGAACTATGCTCCGGTTATAAAACTGCTCTTAAAAGGATTTCAGAATTGAAAAAAGAAATCTCGTGTTTAAAACAATGTGATGTTTCTCAAAAAGATAAAATAAATTTTCTTCAAAGCGAGTTTTCTCAAATGAAAGATAGATCTAAATTGGTTTCAAAGAAAAATGAGCTTTTACAAAAAGAGAATGATTCTTTGAAAAAGGAAAACATATCTTTGAAATGGGAAATTTCAGATGTTAATAAAAAGTTTTCATCCGATTCAAAAACCTTAGAGCATATTCTTTCTATACAAGTTTCATATTACAATAAGCCTGGACTTGATCTTCAAAAGAAAAGTGATTTGAAAAATAATTTTCCAAAGGTGAAAGAAAGACTCAGAAGAAGACCTTCAAAACGTACCTATAGAAATCATTTTCATGAGCAGTTTATAAGATCTCGAGGGCAAAGTTTCTCTAGATGTTCAAAATGTTATGATCAAAATCACTCCATAAATTATTGTCCTATAGTCTGGAGACCCACTCGAGATATTCTGAGATTTGCAAAATCTTCTAACCCGAAAGGACCCAAACAAATTTGGGTACCAAAGAAAGCTTGAATGTTTTTTATCTCTGCAAGTACCAATTAAAAGAAGAAACAAATTGTATCTTGATAGTAGATGTTCGAGACATATGACTAGGGATTCAAAGAGATTTATCAATCTTACAAAATTTGATGGTGGAAGTGTTTCCTTTGGCGGCAACAATAAAGAAAAAATCGTTGGCAAAGGAACCGTGAAGATTGACAACCTCTTCATCAATTGCGCGTCTTTGGTTAAGGGTTTAAATGACAATCTTATTAGTATAAGCCAACTGTATGATATTGGATATAAAATCTCTTTTATGGAAGATAAATGTTCAGGAACTAGCCAGGACAACAAGTAGTCTTTCACAGGGCGTAGACATGGAAACATATATCTTCTGAACACATCATCGGATGATCTCCAATGTCTAGTATCCATCAAAGATGAGTCAGAACTTTGGCACAAAAAGCTGGGACACATAAGCTACAAGCAAATCTCAAAACTCTTATCTAAAAGGCTTGTGAGAAGACTCCCAGATGTTAAATTCGAGAAGACAAACTTATGTTGCGCTTGCGCTTGCACTCTTGGGAAACAAGTAATGAATTCTTTCAAATCTATAAATCAAGTTTCCACTAATCGTGCTTTGTAGCTTCTATATATGGATGCCTTTGGACCTACTCAAAGCCAAAGCATTGGGGGTAAAAGATATTGCTTGGTAATAGTAGATGATTATACTAGATTTACTTGGGTTTTCTTTCTTACTCATAAGAATGATGCATTTTCATGTTTTGAAAGTTTTCAAAAAAAATTCAAAATGAAAAAGGCTATTCCATTTCTAGCATCAAAACATATCATGGGGGAAAATTTGAAAATCAAATCTTTGCAGATTTTTGTGATTAAAATGATTTTTAACATAATTTCTCTTTTTCTTGTACTCATGAACAAAACGGAGTAGTTGAAAGAAAAAAAAAGATTTTTACAAAAAATGGCTCGAACTCTTTTAATAGAAAGAAAAATTCCCTCTCATTTCTAGGCAGAGGCTGTTTCAACTGCATGCTATATTATAAATAGAGTTTTCTTGAGACCATTGATTGAGAAAACCCCGTGTGAGGAAATTCCTTTAGCAGTATCTCCTATTCCAATGTGCCCCTCTTCAAATGTAAGGATATTTCTTTCCTTGGATTTCTATTTGTAAGCCGAGAGAATGCCACTTTCTAATTTTTTTCGGTTGCGACTTACTTGAGGTTCTTTTTCTGGTCAGAGCTCGTGTCACTGGGAACAATCTGAACTTCGAAATCATTCTATTCCAACAGCTCCCGGAGTTTGATTCCAGTTCTGCTCTATCTAAATTTTGTCAGTTTTAGTTCCAGTAAGCTTTGCACGAAATACACCTCTAAACCTGTTGAGTTCTTTTTTTTCTTTTCAAAAAAAAAAAAAGCCTGTTGAGTTCTTGTGAACAGATCTTTTAGTAATCCATGGGAATCCTTCGTCGGAAAAGAGGGCTTGTTAAGTTATTTGTAAAAATTTCGACCAAAAAAAAAGTTATTTTGTAAAAAAAAATTATCTCCAATCCGGGTTTATCCCACCCCTTCCCTCGGATTTCTTATCCGGTATTTTATCGGGGTATATCCGGGTTTATCCGGTCCGAAGGACATTGCCAAACACCGGATAGGATAATTTGTTATCCTATCCGAATTCAAATCCGAACCACCAAACGTAGCTTTTGCGATTTGTCATCCCGATCAATTTTGGAAGGAAATTACAGAAGTGAACACCGGCTGTTCTAGGTGTCACGACCAATATTGACATGGACAAATTTAAAAATAATAATAATTTTTTCTACAAATTCGTATTCTTTATTTTATTTTCTATTTTTCCTTCTTCCTCCGCCGGTCGCTAGACCTCTACGATGGCCAGCGACCACCACAGGCGATGGTCGACCTCGCCGACCTATGCGAGGTGACCTTACCAGGCTACCCAATCTCAAGCGAGGTTCGCCCTCGCCAACTCCTGTAAGGATCGGGTCATCTTGCTGTGATCCAACAAGGTTGACCCTTGTCAGCCTTTGGTGAGGGCGAGCCTTGCCCAAGGCCTAGCATTCGGTAGTGGAAGATGGAAAGAAAAGAAAAAGCAAGAAAATTCAAATAAAAATTAAAAATTGCAAAAACTATTCACGTCAACGTCGGTTGTACTACGTAAGACGGCACGTTAGCGATTTTCGACCCAAATTAGCTGGAATGACTAAATTGATAAATCGTCAAAAGGCTTTGGATTAAGTTGGTCAAATTAAAAAGCATAGTACTAATTTGGTATGAGTGCAACAAATATAAGATTTTTTGGTAATTTTTTTGTCCGTGCATCTGACTGCGTGAATGAAAAATTGCTTGTTTAAAGAGAGAGTACCAAGGAAAGTAAGGTGTATTATATTTGCTATTTCAAATATATATTTTTTTATCGAAACCATTTTAAATAATTTACGCGTGTAATTTTTCTCCTTGTCTATTTTCACGAATTAATGTAAGGCTGCTTAAAAATAATTTTGAGGTAAAAAAATTAGGATGTATACCACTAAAATCCTTAATCGGAACATTCGTGTTACATTCATTTCAATCTAATTTTTATGTTATAAGAAATCTCAAATTGGTACAGTCATGCTACATTTACCTTAAATTATTATTCATGTCACAAACAATCCAAAAGTAGTATATTTGGGGCAAATATCGAGGCGATTGTAGCAGATTTGCGATTCTGTAAGCAAAATTAGCAAATTTTAATATATTTTACAATCTTAATTTATTTATTTTTTAAATCTTGCTTCTCAAAATGACGTCTTTTGAGAGATTCATTTAGTCTCCGTTTATTTCGTAGAAAATGAATAAGTTGAAAATTATATATATTAAAAAAATAAATTGTATAGATTAAAATAAATAGTTAATAAAAATATATTTATTATGAATAATAATTTATGTCTCGAAAACTTCGACGATGAAAATATTTTAACAAAGGAAGCCTAAGTCATGGTTGTTTCTCTGGTGTAATTTCTCTGTTTTGTGCTCATGATCAATACTTCACTAATCAGACGTGAGGTTTTCTCTTTTTCTTCTTCCCACAATTCTCTGTTCCAGTAAACAGTTTTCTTCACTCAGCAAGCTGATCATTCACCGAGCAGAGCCGTCAATTTTACTTCCGACAGTGACAAAGACAATAATAGCCCGCCGCCGCCGCCGCCGATGAGCAAACGACCTCCGCCCGATCCCGCCGCGGTGCTTCGCGGTCATCGCGCCTCTGTTATGGACGCTTGCTTCCACTTCTCTCGCCCCTTGCTCTTCACTGGGTAACTCTCAAATCCCGTTTCTTTTTTCCCGGTTCTCTGTTCGTATCTCCACCATGAAAATGACATTTCGAGTTCTACACCCTCCACGGGCTTTTGATATCGCAGTGCTTCGGACGGCGAATTGCGGATTTGGGACACCTCTCAGCGACGGACCGTTTCGTCTTCTTGGTCGTTGCTTCCTCAAAGTTTCCTTTTTCTTTTTTGGGAATACTTTGCTTGTAGTTTTCCATGAAAAGTTGCAATTTTTTTGTTTTTAATCGTATAAAGTGGTTTTCTGTAAATGGATTGCAGGGTGCACAGTGCGGCTCATGGGATCATCTGCGTCGCTACTAGCCCTGTACTTGGAACTGATAAAATTCTTAGGTTTCCCTTTCTCTTTTTGCAGATGCATCAATTTTGTATATTTGTCGTTTGAAGTGATTGTTGGGTTATGATTGTCTTGTTGAGATTGTAGCCAGGGAAGGGATGGGACAGTTAAGTGCTGGGGCCTTGAAGATGGTGGCCTGTCCAGGTATTGGGTCGCCATTATGCATGCTTTCATCGTGGAACTGTTGCTGGATTTTGTCTTGTAATTAGCTGATTCTAAGTCGAGGTGGTCCTTGTTCTAGTGTGCGAGAGTAGAGTTACCATGAGGACAGACATATTATATGTAACATCACATTGGAAATGGATGAAGGGGCAATGGTTATGGAGATGGTTATGCCTAAGAAAGTTGATGGTGTAGATGAATGCCATTCGTACTGAGAGTTTATGCTAAAATGCTTGCTCAGTGATGTAGTAAACCTTCTTTAGCCATTTAGATGGAGACTGTTTCTTTGAGCCCAGGCTTCGAGGAATCAATCACTTGTACTGGCACTTCATTTAGCTGGCAAGATTTAGCATATAGTTAGCATCCTTGTTTGTACTAATACCGGTGCTCCTTTTCTCTTCATCAATGTATGCAGAGTTAAAAGTTGCATGTTCTTGCTTGTGGCAGAAATCCCCTGCTGACTATCAACGCAAACTGTTATCACTTTTGCAAGCTTTCATTGGTGAAGAAGGCTTCTGCTTGTGTAAGGCCAGCTGAAGAGTCTGCAAGTTTCCTAGACGTGGGAGTTGGAGAAACTACCGATTCAGAAACCCGAAATGGTAGTGGAGGACAGGTTGAGGGAAGTCTAACAGAGTGTTCCCATGCCTCTGAAGGTTTGTTCAGTTACATTTCCAGGAAATACCTAGATTTACTACAATCATGTCCATACCTGATTTAAGACGAGTCAGAGAGAGCATGTTAATGGAGTTCAATTTATTCTCTATGCATCATGATAAGCTGAGCTTGCGACTGTCATTTTCCAAGTGTCACACGGTTGTCTATGCATGGACCGGTAGTTCTGTCTGTTGTCCTTCTTATTGTCCTTTAGTTTCTATTGTGGAGGTTTAGCAGTTATTCAGGATGGATAACTTTTTGGCTGCACATAATTTACAATAAGGATGAAGTTGATTTACCTTTTACCTCGATGGTTGCTGACAAAGGTTTTATGTGCTAAAGGACCCATCTACATAGCTATAGCAGGGGAGCAGACTTCGCAGGTTCTTTTCTGCTGATTTGGAAAACTATGTCAGATTTCTGCAATTCTATTGCACTCTTCTTATTGGTCTTCTACTCATGTGAAACGAGAAGGTTGAAATTTGGGATCTTAGAAGTAATCAAAGGTCAGTTCAACTACCTCCAGACAATATTGGTGCCTGCCAAGGGATCTCAACTAAAGAAAGAGGTATTCTCACGTCTGTCTTTTCTTTTGGGAGACTCTCGCATGCTCATGTTATGTTATTGTGTAACTGCTTCTTGAATTTTTCTGCTGACCAAGTTTGTCTAAATTATTAATTCCTTAGAATAACTGGCAATTGATGTGTATGTTCACTTTACTTGAATGTTCACAAAATGCTATCTGGCAATATTCATATACATCTGTATTTCTTTTCCATCCATGAAGCTTTTTTTTTTTTGGGTTACTACTACCACATCCAAGCCGAGTATTAAAGAAGGCATACAGTTGTTGAGCAAATCATTTAACCTAACGATTACTAACTGGAAGTATTTGTCTGATTAGCCGGAAACCTTAATTACCGGTTGACTGTCTTAATTATTTGACATAATTATTACTAACTGGAAGTTGGCTATCGCCTAATCTCACTGTCAAAAGCACATGGGGTATTTTCTTATATTTTACTCTCTGTCCCCCTTCTCTTAGGAAATTGTGTGCTACCCAAATTGGTCTAGACACTTAACACAGTCTCTCACAAATGAGGGAACTATGTTTTTGTTTTTTCCAACTTCCTGTGGAACACAATATGTTTGCTACATATTAAGATGCTAAATACTTGGCCAATCGGCTGGCACCTTTTTCTTTTGGCCAGAACATCTTACCTGCAATGTCGTCAGGAGCTTCCTCGTCGCAACAATACTATGTTAGGTCCTGGTGCATATAGTTGCTTGAATTCTTAGATTCAGTGTTCATGTCTACTTACGAATTTCATTATAACTCTGCGACTAAGTAGACTAGTTTTTTGGTTATTTCTGTTTTCATGTGATTCGTTTTAATATTTTAAAGTATCGTTGCCTTACAATTTATTGTTTCTTAGCAGGTATGTGCATGGCAATTCAAGCATCTATACCATCTGGCTCACAGGGGTTCCTCAATGTTTTGGCTGGGTAATGTCCTCATTCTTCCTAATAACCATGTTATTGTCTGGACCAATTTTCTAATTCTTTTAATACACACATTTGTTGAGAGATGAACAGTCTATGAAATCTGGTAATTGTAACTTTTCTCTTGGGATATCTTGACAAGTTTTGTAAATGTAAAAGTTTATTTTAACGAGTCTGTCCTGTTTTTGAACTTGGGCTGTGTAATAGGACGTATGACCACCCTCTTTTGTACCTTTGCGCTGATATTTATCATGTTGCTTTTATACCCTTCATCAGGATGGGCGAGGTGAAGAATAAATTGCTGTAGAGAATGGAGATGCTTGACATCCCCTGTAAACATTGAAAAGAAATTTGAAAATTTGGGTTTCTTTTCGTTGATTGTCAAATGAAGAGTTTTTTTTCCAAAGCCTCTACGATTTACCTCATTGCTTCTAGGATGCTTGTTGCAGTTATGAGGATGGATCAATGCTGTGGTGGGACATACGTAATCCTCAGATTCCAATGACTTCTGTAAAGTTTCATTCAGAGCCTGGTGACTATCCTATACACATTTTTGTTCATATATTCTGCTTCTATTTCATTAATACACTTACAATGAGATCGGGTTAATTCTTCATTCACAGTGCAGTTCTGAGCCTGTCCATAGATCAGTCAAACAGTGGGGGTATCTCTGGTGCTGCAGATAACAAAATCGTATGGTACAGTTTGGACCATTCTCTGGTAACTACCTTTATGATGATAATTCTGTCTACCTAATTATTGTTTTCTATTTAGTGATACTTCTGTCTCATTGTCATAGATTGTGTAAGAACTAATTCATTGAGGTTTGGCAATAAGAAAACGCGTTGAGGTGCTTGATGTTGTCGCCAGCATGTTTTCATCTTATGTCATGTACTGCCGAATTTTCTTTAGCTGCATTCACCTGGTCAGTGGCATTTTGACGTCTCCAGGCTATGAGAAGATTGTGTTAGGTTTTATTAGGCTTCTTGTGCTTTCTGGGATTTTTTTACGCTTCCTATTAGTTCTGGGATTTTAAAATTTCCTAAATACAAGCTGAATTTAGAGTTGTTGACACAGTGTAATGCAAAATTGGGTGTCTGATATGCGGAAATTCTCCATTTTTTTTGTATTTGAAAATGAGATTCTTACTAAATTTACATTTGTTTAAGAAGCTCAGGAATAAAGTTACCCCCCCCCCCTCTTTCTCTCTCCAGTTTATCCGCTGGCAACTTCAGAAGAACATTTTTCTCAAAAAACAAAGATGAAAATTTATTGGAATATGTGTCCACAGGTAAACTTAATTTCCATTCCTACTGGAAATTGTCTCAGACTTGTTTTGACAAACAAAATAGACAATTTTCTGTGAAAAATGACAACTGCAAACATTTTGGAGAATTGAAATTGTATATTTGGCTTTAGGTCAAAGCCTGTGTTATTGTCGGCCCAAAAAAGCCTGTATTATTAAAATTATTAGAATATACAAGAGTTCAGTAGAAGGCCATTATTTATCAGTGGAGATGTGAACATTGGATTAGATAATCGAGGGCAATCTGTGGGAATAGATAATCCAGTAAGTTTTGCTTTGTACTTCTCTGGCTTGTGAAGGGTACTATTTTGCACACTTAGTCTCTAAATAGCAGGTAAAAATCCTATTACGAGAAGGGATTTTATTAGGTTAATCATAATCAACTTATTCAGGCCCTTTTTCAGCTATTCTTCTGTTTTTGTTATATATGTGTGTTATTGTGTGACAGTGGACTATTTTTCTCCATTCAGTCCTATTTCCGGTATAATTGCTTGTTCTTGTGTGTTCAGGGACGCTGTGTGGCTAAAACAGAAATTAATTTGGAGCGAGGTGGCATCGCCAGCACATTAATACGACCAGATGACAAAATTGCTGCGACTGCTGGCTGGGATCACAGGTTTGAGATCTAAACTTGCAACGGGATTTCTCTGTGTGGTCATTATTAACGGGGAACATGTATTCACATGCTATGCTGCTTGAGTTCTGGATGAGGAGTCCATTTGCTCTGTGTAAGACCACCAGCATTGAGTAGGTACCTGTTTTCTTCTCTACCACGTTTGATATGACGTCTGGTATTTTATTTCATAAGCAGAGTTCGGATATATAATTATCGCAAAGGGAGTCCTTTGGCAATATTGAAGTATCACCAGACAACGGTATTTGATTCCTTTGTGCTTTTTTTCAAGAACTTACATTTTTTATTCCCTTTTTTGGATCACCAAGCATGCACACATTCTTGAGCATCTCAACTTCCTATACATTTTTATGGTGATCGAGATTTGAAGATGTTCTTTGCAGAATCTCTCTCTCTCTATTGAGTTATGGCTTGCATTGGCAGTGTAATGCGGTTTCATTCTCAACCGATTGTAAGCTGATGGCCTCTGCATCAGAGGACACTACGGTCGCGCTGTGGGAGCTCTATCCTCCTCGTACTTGAAAAGGTAATCATTCATTGTGCAAGGGTAGGTAGATGGAAAGTTATTTTCAGTTTTCCTGTGAATTTTTCACATATGCTGTCACTTCATGCCTGTCGCTAAATTATATGGTGCTTTAACTTTTTTTTTCAGCTTCATCTCCATCTCCACGGGATAGCAAGCTTGGGAGATATCAGAAATGGGAGGCGGAATGGCCAGATCTCATGTGGAAGACCATCCTTCAAGCGATGTCATGGGCCTGCAAATTCGCCTTTCTATGGATTAGCAAATATTTCGCGACTCTGAAAATAGCATTGTCGACTACAGGAATATCATCTTTCGGGCATTCGCATTCGAGACATCTTGGCTATCAAAAGAATCCCACTTGCACATGGACATCCAAATTTGAGACTGTCGCATGGGTCAGACTTCATTACCTCGACGGTATCATCTCAGTTTTGCAATCAACTGGAGAGGAAAAGTCGTATCTAGAGGCCAACCTTCAATTTGGGAACGAAGCAGCGCGATTTGGATCCTTAATCATCGTGGGGCATTGCCAGGAATAGTACCAGCCGGTCTTGTGAGGACTCTTCAGTTATCACTCATCAGTATCGCCAACTGTGAAATCATACGCCAGGGTTGCCACTTCGGTCATTGAATTTGCAGTCGACTACTCGTTCAGAGACCGCTGGATTATCTCGAGTTACTTATTTACTCGAACAACTGTTTGTAATGCAAACTATGACGCGGTGATGGCTAGTGAATTCCCTCACCATTACAAACCTTTTGCTTTGGCAATTGATTTTGGGAATTTAAGCGAATGCCATAAACTCATTTTACTTATTCCAAATGCTCTGTGGGTTGGGGCTGTGAAGGTTGCGACCAACTGGTGGACGAAAGGTGCCAGTGAAGACTATTTGCACCGGACCAAATCTCACTGTCGTTGAGGTAGGCGTGCCGGTGAATTTAAGTGTTTTTTTTCTTTTCATGGTTTGAGAAAAGCCGGTGTCGTCGTCGCAAAAAACAGATTCATTGGTCGGAATTTGTGTCCTTTTCACCGGGTCAGCATGGATTCAATCCGGTGAAGCATTGGTGCTGAAGTGTATTTCCTAAGCCTGATAAAGATCTGTCCTGCGGAGTTTGAAACAGCTGGTTCACGAGGACACATGAATGGTACTTAATCAATGTTAAACAAGTGGGATGGGTCCAAGCATCCATTCGGTTTTTGTCGATTCACTTCGTGATCAAATTGGGTAAACCATGGTTTTTCACCTCGCAGTATCGTTATTCATGATGAAAAGGACATCGACGAGATTAATTTTGATTATACATGTGAAAATCCTTGATGATGTCCGAGAGTACTCCTATGGCATTGTTAAGCAAACAATCTGGAAGACGTCTTAATTTTCGACATACTAGCTTTTCTCTTTCGCGACGGGTGTGATTAACACTTTACAAATCGAGTTTTTCCTAATTAAATATGATTAACGAGTGACTTCGAAACACTTGTTAATGTGACATCAATAGCAGAAAATTTCTTCCAACTTATGATTTGACGATGTCAAGTGCTACACCAGCGTCCCATGTCGATTCATCGTCATGCCAGCCGTGCGATGGATTCGATTGCATAGCTCAAAAACATAACAAGAGCTAGGGAAAACTCTAAATAATGACCTGAAGTGCCTTCATTTTCACAAATAAGGACTTAAAATAAACATTGGTTCAAAAAAGAACCTAAAGTGCCATCATTTTCTCAAATAATGGCTTGAAGATGACATTATTTCAAATAATGGCGTGAAGTTGCCATATCAATTTCAAAAAAAGGCTTTAGCTCACTGACTGGTCAATGGCATTTTCGTTCTTTATTTTAATTTTATTTTTTTTACTTTCTTTTTTCTTTTTTTTTCTTTCCTTTTCGCAGTGGCCGGTCTCAGGCGATGGCCAGCCACCGGCGATGCCCAGAAAAGGAAGGGGGAGACCGCCCTCGAAAGCCACAAGCAAGGGCCGGCCTCACTTGGGCAACCCTCGCCTGCCACAAGCAAGGCCGGTCCTTGCCAAATCTAGGTGAGAGTCGCCTCGCCCACGGTCAACAAGCACTTGTGCGAGGCAACCTCACCTCCCAACCAGTCGACGAGAGCTTGCAGGTCAACTAAAGCTTTAAAACGACGCTGTTTTGATCCGAATCCTAATTTGTACACTAAATCTTAATTAAATTAGGTTAAAAAATAAATATAAAATCATAAAAAAAAATTGAAAAAAGAAAAAAGAACATGTAGAAATTTGAAAAAAAAAAAAAAGAACACACAAAAGCAAAAACCCAGGCCCTTCGCTTGTGGCTGCCGCCCCATCGCCGGTGGCGTGGCGGCGATGGCCGATGACCCTCACCAACCAAAGGCGAGGGCCAGCAGCCCTTGCTAGAACTTGGAGAGGGCCGCGACCCTTGCACCGATCTGGGTGAGGGTCGTTAGCCGTTGCTCAGGTCTGGCCGAGGGCTGCGACCCTCCCCCAGACTGCAGCGAGGGTCACGGCCCTCTCTCGGTTCTAGCGAGGGTCCCCGGCGACCCTGCCGGCCATCACCGATGGGGCGGAGACCACAAGTGGGAGGGATGCCTCCCGCATGTATTTTTTTTTATTTTCTCTTTTTAAATTGTTTTGATTTTTAATCTAGTGTAACTAAAATTTTGGTTCCTTGACTGGCCGGAATATTTAGCCGGCCGGCGAGATCGGAACCTTATTTGAAACAATTATGGCCACTTCAGACCCTTATTTAAAATAACGTTTATTCAAGTCTTTTTTTATTTGAGAAAATGAAAATACTTCAGGCCTTTATTTGGAATTCCTTTAGAAAGCGAATAACCTAATCAAGAAAATCAAAAGATTAAGTCAAGGAAAGCAATGAAAACCAAGACAAGTAACCATTTTACCGGTGGAACAGTAACATTGTAAGATTCCTTTGCTGATAATGGAAAACAAAAAAGTGACAAGACGACGGAAATGCGGCACATGCTTTTTTCCCGACGTATTAAATAATGCGCGGAACATGAAGTTCGATCCCTCCCCCACACCTTTTTGCAGTCTTCTTACCTCACAAGACAAAAAGAAGATCCATTCCTAAGTACAGATTCGACAGGACAGGCTTCAACTTCACTTTTCCCCTCCTCCACTTTCCCTTGATTCTCTTCAGTTTCTTTCGGCAAGTAAAGCGGACAGCTACGTCATGGGGGGACGGTTGGATCCATAAGAGATGCTCAGAGTCTCGCATCTGTTCCGTTCAGCTAATGCAGCAAAAGGGGCTTTGATTTCGCAGTTTTCTTGCCTCAGATGATGAACGGTTCTTTCTTCCTTTCCGAGAATCAAAATCGCCCGGAAACCGGGTCGATGATATTTTCATTCCCTCTCGCATTTAAGCCGATCCTTACACGCGCAAGACGGGTTGTGGATGGAATCTTATTGACGGGACAACTGGTGGAACAGAAAAATGGGAATATCGAGCAAAAGAAAATTAAGAGGGAGAGACAGAATAACGGGAATATCGAGCAAAGGAAAATTGGGAGAGAGCGTCGGGATTCAAGCTCTCGGCCTGTGCTTTAGTAGGTATGTTAGACAAACCGTTTTTCATGGAACCTTAAGATATCTAGAAAATAGTCAGTAATATTTTTTATAGCATACGACTTTACAACTTGGATGGGCCTTATGTTCCTATATCTTGTAATAAGTAAGACATAAAATAGGTTGTGTTGTGCTTTATTGATGTAAGCAGGTATGTTACTTAAATTACAAAGGGTTATCACGAAAAATCCCAAATTAGTACATCTGTGATAAATTTACTCTAAATTATTTTTTTGATCATCAAAAACTCCAAACTGGTACACATGTGACAAATTTACCCCAAACCGGTACACTTGTGACAAATTTACCCTTCGCTAGTTTTCTGTTATATTTTACCATCAAATTATTGAGTTGGATGACACGTGACAGTTGACAAGTGTATCAGTGTGGGGTTTTATCATCTGTTTGTCACAGATGTATCAGTTTGGGGTTTTTCGTGGTATTAACCTTATTTAATGGAAACTAACGAATGGTAAATTTATCACATGTGTATCAGTTTGGGGTTTTTGGTGGTTAAAAAATTTAGTTTGAGACAAATTTGTCACAGACGTACCAGTTTGAGGTTTTTTGTGATAAAAAAAATAGCTTGTGGTAAATTTATCACATGTGTACCAGTTTGGAATTTTTCGTGGTATTAACCCAATTACAAAATATCTCTATTCGCAGATACTCGGGTTGAGATCTCCTTTCTATTTTATAACACGAGATAAAATCTTTTTGAGCAAGACTTCGCTTGCCAGATGACTAGTCTGAAGCAAACATTGTAATTTGGACCCCAAGGCCACATGGCCACTAAGGCAACGATTCTAATAAGAAAAAGTGATTCTAATTAAAATTGATTTTTTCTGATTATGTTCCCTGAATGAATTTTAGAGAATCAGAACGTGTTTGGTAATTGCACAAAATTTCTGTTCCTAGAATAGAAACGCGTTTGGTAACTGCACAAAGTTTTTGTTCTCGGGAATAATTTTTGTCATTTAAGCCAAATAATTATGTAGTTACTTTGTAAAGTTTCATCCTACATTTCGAATTAATTGAAGATTAATTTATATTGATTCTCTTATATAACATATTGCATGTTGCATATAACATTTTTTTTGTGCTATTCCGTCTAATTGCCGTGTCATAACGAGTCATTTTAAGCTTAAAAAAGAAGAGACCATATTGGGTTAGTGTGTCATTTTATATTAGCTCGGGCCCTCCCAGACCTACACCAAATCGCAACGAGGAAATATTGGATTCGATTTTAATGTGATCGGTGGCATGTGTATGTGTACATGTAAATGGAGTCGCCACTAGTCTTTGAAGAAGGTAAGCCAGAAACCTTACCGAGCGGTCGGGAGAAACCGTTCACTCAACTAGAGAAATTTAGAGCTTGGGGACTTGGTTACGTCGATGTTTCCATCGACGCCCTTTCGGTACCGAAGTTGAGTTTTTTCTAAATGTGTTTCGTGCAAATTTTCAATTCATTTTTAAATCTATGAGATAAGCCAATACTAAGTGTTCACCTAGGTTGTTTTTATTTTTTTCTAAACTTTTTAAAACTAGACTAAGTCTAAAGTACATAAACCTACGTAATCACAATCAATGAAATCAAGTGCGCAATTAAAGAATCATGGCATGGATAAATCGCATCATAAAACCCTAATGAAGCCCTAAGGGCTTAGAGAAATGTGGTTCGGGTTTAATTTCAAAAGTGTTTATGATTTTCCTAAGAAAGAATAAAATCTATGAAATCTAGGCCCAAATTTATGAAAATTGGGTCAAACTAGCCTAATCTAAGCTTCTTCTACTTTTAGGGATTTTCTATAATTTTTTTCGATTTTTTATTTTTTATTTTATTCTTTATTATCGTATATACTTTTTTAGAAAATGAGATCTCGTTCTGTTTTAGGTCGAGGGAAAAGTGATTAGAGAACTGAAAGGAAAAAGTCTTCATTCTATTTTGTCATTCTCAAAAGTGATTCGTTTTTCCATAATTAACTTTTTTTTTGTTCTTGTTTTTGCTCCAAAGCTGTTCCTGAAAACAGAATCAGAATCAGAATCATTTACGTTACCAAACATGATTATCATCCTTTTTTTGTTCTGGAGAACAGAATCAAAGAACCAGAATTATTACCATGTAGGCCCTAAGCCTCATCTATATGGAAAAATGCCGTAATTATAACGAGAGATATGTTGAATCAAGAAATATACCGTGATTCCTACTTGGCCATTCACACAAGGGCAAAAAGACAGGTTTCAGAAATACAACGCACTAGATCAAAAGCCCGGTTAGCCGGAAAACGCGCACTCCTCCGTGTTAGACGCGAGGGCCGGCTCGGCCTAGTGGTCGATCGGGTCTGGTCCCGAGAACGGAACATGTAAAAGTAGATTTTACAGAGTTTGAGAAAGAAAAAAAAAACACACACACACACAAACTAAATGAGATGTGTTCATTAAGCTCCCACAGATAACTTACGTAAGAAGGGAGAAGGCAGTTTTCCTCGCACCGCATCTCGCCGATCTTCATGTTGGATGCTTTCCGTGACAATGACTCCTCTCTCGGCAAAAGCATCACTCTCTCTCTCTCTCTACTGTAATGGAAGTCACAGCTTTACGAGGAAGAAGGTGATGATAATGCTCTTTATTCCGTCAAAATTAAGATGCGCTTAAGAGGAGTACTCCTTAAGCTCGCCTCAATATTCTTCTCTTTCGGAGAGTTGAATCGGTCATCAGACGATTATTTAGTGCGCTTAATTACTACAACCCATCTTGTTCGCCACTCTACCCTTTTTCCATTTTTTTTTTGGTAAGGTTCTACCCTTTTTCCATTGGGGTCTAAAAGACTTTAAAAAAGTGAATAGATACGTGAAATTGAAGCCAAAGCTACTACACGTTATTCTCTCTTGTCCAAGGAGAAGAAGAAATCCATGCATATATACATCGATCCGAGGCATATGAATTGGATTTTATGGAAGTTTAGGGAAAATTGTTTTTTTTTTTTTATGTTTTGGGTTAATACGACGAAAAACCCCAAATTGGTAAACATGTTTTAAATTTATCTCAAACTAATTTTTTTGACCACAAAAAACTCTAAACTGGTAAATCTGTGATAAATTTAGCCTCCGTTAAATTCTACCGTCAAATTGTTGTGTTAGATGACACGTAACAGTTGATGGGTGTACCGGTTTGAAATTTTTACCTTCCGTTTGTCACAGGTGTATCAATTTGAGGTTTTTCGTGGTATTAACCCAATCTAATGAAAATTAATGGGGTCAAATTTGTTGCTTGTGTACCAGCTTGGGGGATTTTTTGTAGTAAAAAGTTTAGTTTAGAAGTAAATTTATCACATATTTACCAGTTTGGGGTTTTTCGTGATTTTTTTGTTTGTTTGTGTTTTTCATGTTTAGCATTAGAAAGTCGGATCCGAGAACTTAAAAGTCAATAAGTGGATGGAGAATATAAGTATGGGATGCATGCTGCAATTGTAGAGAAATTCAGTTTTTTTTCCGCTTCTTTTTAAACGTAAAAATAGCTCTGTGGGTGTGGCATTGAATAAGTTAGAATGAGGCCAAATGCAATTGTTTTGATTTTTCTATTTGGTAGCGTTGACGCGGAGTGATTATCACGTGTAGTCCGCAAATTGAGTTGGAGGCTGAAAATGAATGGTGGGCTGAAAAACTTATTTTTGATTAGATCAAGGTCTGGGGATCGGAGAGGCCCAATTGGTTTCATGTCAGAAAAAAAAAAATATATATATATATATATATATATATATATATATATATATATATATGTATATGTTCCACATGGCAACAATAATTAAAAGTCAGAATTTGTCGAAGAAGACAAATCGTGCCCATAACATCCAGCAGTACACATGATGTTGCACATTCCATCTATTTTGGACTTATTCAAAGAGTCTCTCTCTCTCTCTCTCTCTCTCTAACATGGAAAATTAAAAATGAAAATTGATAATGACTTTATGAAAAAAATAATGTGTGGGAATCAATCCCAAAGCCGTGTCTAACACTCGACAACACTGAATTGTCAAAGGGGAATACAGATCAACCATCTTTAACCAACGTCTAATAAAATATAATTTGATTGATCCTCCCTCAATCAGCCCCACTCTCTTAATCTTCACTTAATCACCCCCCACAACCAACTTCATCTACCATATCATTTATTCCAACCCCCCCCAAAAAAAAAAAGTAAATGAAAATAAAAATGAATAATTTCACACCATGTTTGATCTCTCTTTCTCTTTCCAAGATGTAATGAACAAAGAATATGTTGGGATCAAGCGATAGGAGCTGCATATGTTTATGTAATGTGGTATGTGTAAATTGCAAAGTGTGTGATAAATACATTTCACCAATGAATTTCGGTATTTGAACCGCCATCCTTCATTCCACAAGGGGGCGTCTCCTTTTAGAAACTCCGGCGGCAGCGACAGCAGTGGCGGCCAGCTCGAAGAAAGTGTCGACCTCGCGGCGATTCACGATATCGAAGAAATCCAGCTCGGACAGCTTCCGCTTGCATGAGGATGAGCGAGAGAGCCTCGGCTTCTTCGGCGCGGGAGGACAACGGAGGGCCGCAGGGATCCTATGCTTCTCGGACGTCGGCGTTCGGCAAGATTCGTTGCCGCTGCCATCCTTGCCGTTTTGACTCGGCCGAGCTATCGAATCGGAGAATTGGTCATCTGGGGTTTGGGTGTGGATCGAGGGTAAGTTTAGGGTTTGGTGGTTGAGGACTTGGAGATCGGTGGACATGATTTTGGAGGAGGGGGAGAGAGAGATCGGAGAATCAAGGAAATAGGAGGGAAGGGGTGATGATGATATGCATTTATTTGTGGAGGAAATTGACAAGGAGAGAGCCGTGTAAAGGAAGGGAAGAGAGGTCGTCGGTCATGCTTTCAATTTCTTTTTCTTTTTTTTCAAATCTTGACATATTAAATTTTGTTCTCGTTCTTTTCTTGAATTCACCGCCGGGAAAGAATTGATAGAATTTAAATTTCGAAGTACAAATTTTCTTGTTTACTACCCAATAAAATTACCATAGTCAACCTAGAAGAGGATGCTTTAGAAGCACTTGAATTATGTGAGTCCCAACGTAAAAGAGGTAAACTCTACTAGAGATCTTCCTATGTATGAATAATGCTAGATTTACCCACATTTCTCATCATACATCATGTTTGATAAATGACGTGTAAAGTTTTGATTGGGTGTTTTCAATTAGTGGGACCCGTGTATTTGATAATTGACTCAATCAAACTACAAATTGAAATTTGGACTCATCATTTTTGTAAACATGTAAAAAGTCTTTAGTATCTCTAACATTAGGTGGGTTCAATACAAGAACAAAGAAAATGACTGGCTGAGATGAGTCGGGGCTAAATGGCCCAAACACCTAGCATCATCAAAAAAGAGTCAGCTGCAGCAAAATTTTGTAATGTCTCCCCACACATGCCATTTTCACACGTAAATGGTTCATCTGTATGTCCTCAAGTTATATGCGAAAATCGATTTTATTTTGAGTTTTGGGATTATTGAATTTACAAACTGAAACGTTTTTCACGACATAGGATATCTGAACCTTTCGGTCCCCTCCCTTCTCTCTTCGTCTTCTCGCTCTCTCAATACGAAATGGGTGCACTAAAAGGCTCAGATTATTTCAATAAAAAATGCATGATTTAAAAATATTTTCCCAAATAATCAGTCAGTGAAAAATATTTCCATCATACACGACAATTTATATCCAAATAAGTTTGTGAGCGATGAAAATTATCTTCATTCATTTATTTTTCGTAAGTAATAGAAGCGATCTTTTTTAGAAAAGTATTTTCTAAATCACTCATTTTTCGTGAAAGAAATGGAGTCTAATAAATGAGAGAAATACCAAAAAAGTCCTAGACCGATTATACGGATGCCAATTCAGTCTTAAGTCTTTTAGATTAGTCAATTCAATCCTAAACCTTTTGAAAATTTGCTAATGTAATCATTTCGGCCAATTTTGGCCAGAAATTGCTAGTGTGGATACCGACCAGTGCTGTAGACAATTTTTTGTATTTTTTTGAATTTTTTTATAAATTTTTGGGTGAGGCTGGACCTCCTTAGCCCTCATCTAAGGCTGGCCGTTGGCCATCGCCGAGGACTGGTGACTGGTGGAGGAAGAAGGGAAAAAAAGAAAGAAAGAAAAATTCATAAAAACCTAGAATTTTTTTTTTTAAAATGCAAAAAAAATTTCACGTCAGTGCCTGCCTTGCCACTTGCCACGTAGGGCTTTCGGCATCTACATCATCATTTTCAGGCCAAAATTGGCCGGAAGGACTATATTGACAAATCGTCAAAAGATTTAGGATTAAATTAGCCAACTTGAAATGTTTATGACTGAATTGGCACCCGCACAATAGATTTAGAACTTTTTGATAAAGTTTCCCTAAAATATTGAGCTTATAACCTTTTAATTGGTGCATTCAAGTCGCTAACCCTTTGAAAAAGTGAAATCAAGTTCTTTCGGTTAATAGTAATGTTTTATACATATGCATGGCATCGAAAATTGCCCATGTGACACTGTAAAATTTCCAATGCCTGTAGCTTTAAATTGCAATTTTTAGTATGAATTTAGGGCTCGATTGCACATAAAATAGATCTTTAGGATCTGACTACGCCGATTGAAAGGTTAAGGACTCGCTATTGCACTTTCAGATAAGTATTTAAGACGTGATTGCACAAACATAAAAGTCTAGGAGAGTTAGGTTAATCTCACAAATAACATGTAGGTGTTTGGGTCACTAATCAAGCTTTCAAGTGGAGTAGTCCGTTTGGATGTAAATGTAGCTGCACTGTAACTGTCTTGTGTTGTAACCGTGCTGTGAAACACCATAAATTACATGTTTTAAAACTGCAGTATCTCAAAGCTGGGTGAGACAGCTTCCAGAAAGCCATTTCGTGGGCTCTTGATACGTTGAGCTGTCGATTAGATTAGGGTTTTGCATTTATGAATCTTATAAAGAAACTCCCTCGCAAGAAAATATTTCGAAAAATAATTGTTGGGTGTACGCATATAGACCCTGTAAAAAACTTAAAAAAAAGATATTTATCAAGCTACAAAGGATAATTGCAGTTCTAAACAAAAACGCAGCATCACTTGATGTTGATGCCATTGTCAGGACTGGTATCAATCACCATTATCATAACCAGCTCACCATCTACAACTTACCTTCTTTTCATTCAGACAAAAATGATTTAAGGAGAAAAAGGAAAAGGCAAAAAAAAAACACCCAAACAAAACAGCCTCGTAAGAACTGTCTGCGTGTTCTTCCTCCGAGTCGATGTACATGTTCGTTTTCTGCTGAATTAGTCAGCGGAAATGAAGCTGGAAATGTGAGATTTTCTTGCACGAGGCCAATGGAGTATTCGAACTTAAAAGCGCAGCAAAGATCGAAATGGAGATTCATTCTGCAGCAGAACTTCACAGCAAGACCAAGATCACACAAACGAAAAAAGGCAAAGAACAAGAACGTTTTAACAATATTGTTATATACTTACATTCAGCAACATCTGGTCGCAGGATTACACGTTTGATGATTCGGTATAAACAAATTGGAATCGCGAGTGATAATGACAATTTGCCCAAGAAAACCAGAAAAAGAAAGAGAAGGAAAAAGAAAAAAGAAAAAAGAGCTGATCAGAGAATTGCGACCACAACGCCCTTACTCAGGAACCTCCTCTTCACGGCCGCCCCGCGAGGCCCGTCTCTCAAGCGCAGAGCCAGCTCGCAGCTCCGGAAGAAACCCTCCACCTCGTCCTGGTTCGCCGCGTCGAAGAACTCGTGCCTCCTCTTCTGCCGCGAAGGCGCGGCGCGGGGCTTCTGCGGCGCCACCGGGCAGCTGGCGGCGGCCTGGATCCTGTGCTCGCTCAAGGTCGGGGTCCGGCAGCACTCGCTGTCCTCGCTGGCGACGATCTGGATTGCACCCGCTTCACCGTTCGACGACGCTTTGTCGGCGGCAGCGGCGGCGGCAACCGAAGAAGAGGGTACTCTGATCTTGGGCAGCTCCAGATCTAGAGGCATGATGGTGGAGGGAGATGGGGAGAGAGACGTCTTCATGGGTCGAGACTGTGCGATCTTGATTCTTGAGGTTGCGTATAAAAAGAAGTCTCCTCCGAGAGAGAGAGGCTTGCTGGACAAGGTTAGAGAGAGAGAGAGAGAGATGATGACCTGGATTTGTTGTCCTAAAAAAGGTTGCTTGCTGCTGAGGCACTATCACTCCCTTCACTTACCTCAGATCAGAATAATTACTAAAAATAAATGTAATACAACAAGGTTTATTTCTTTTTAAGCTTTTTTTCTTGAGCTTCTTTATTTTCTTTCCAATTAGGATTCGTCCGTGATCACGAGATTGCGATCTGACGTTACATGGTTTTCTAGCCTTTTTAGCTTCGGGAACTTGGGATTCACTCACCAGCTGAAAAGGAACAAAAAAAAAAAAAAACTAGAAGGTATTGTATTAAATTTCATTTTTCTGTTTATTTGCATTTACCCATGATATACATTCAAAGCATATATGATTTGTAAGGAAATATTGAAATTAGTATTCTAGACAGAGAGAGAGAGAGAATTCACGTAAAACTTTCGAGAGATAAATTTGGGTACAGGGTGAATTAGCTCTCTCGTACATTCATTATATTATAAATAATAGGGTTTTACTAGCATAAAAATCTTTAATTATTTATTATTTATTTTTGTGGCAAAAATTAACTTGTTATTCTTACAATAGATTAAGGATTGCCACATAATCATTTCTCTATATGATATTAGCTGTATTTAAGAATTAGTTCAAAAAGCTTTTAGGGAAAAAAATAAACCAAAAGGAGAAGATTGGTTTTGGGCAGCTATAGGTTTATGCTTAATATCCTTGGCATGAAGCTAAAATAGGTTAAATGGTCCATGCAAGGAAGAAATGCTACAAGAATGGTTGATTACCACATTGGGCACTTAATTAATAGGTTAATTAATTAATTGCGCTTATATATGTTGCTAAAAAGGCAGCATATATTCGACTATCAACACATCTTAGTAGTAAGTTGATCAAGGGATTAACTATGTGATAAATTTCATACACATTTGTAATAATGTTTCCTATTCACTCTATAAGTCACAAGATATTTTGCACCTTCCATCTGCCCTAAAAAAAAGGGGGGGGGGGGGGGGGGGAAGACGCAAATGGTCCATGAATTTTGGCCCAAATGTGCAATGTGATCCATGAACTTTTAATTTGACCAATATGATCCTTGAACTTTAGCTCAATGTACAATGTGGTCCCCGAACTTTCAATTTGTTCAATGTGATTCATGAACTTTTGGAACATGTTCAACTTAGTCCATGAATTATAATAAAATATTCAAAGTCGTCCCTGAACTAGAATTAGTGGAATGACTATATTGAACATCTTCCTATAATTCAGAGACCATATTTGTCAAATTAAAAGTTTAGGTATTACATTACACATTGGGCTAAAGTTCATGGACCATATTAGTCAAATTAAAAGTTTAGGGACTACATTGAACACTGGATCAAAGTTCATGGACCATTTATGTAATTATCTCAAAATAAAAACGGACCAAATTGCCGTTCCTAGCTACGCTTATGACATACAAACGGACTAACCATACATGACTGACAAAGGGTTGTGATAAATCATACGTTACAAGCTAGGCAGCACCGACACTCTTCGGGGGCCTTCGTGTCATGTCAAGTCGTGTCCGATACTTTCAAACACTCCGACACTCTTTGACATGGGACCGACAAGTGATTAGCACTCCAAACAAGCCAGCGACTCGCGAGTTCAGTATCTCGACACGCTATTTCAACACGCACTAGGTCAATTTTAAGCATTTTCAATAAATTAGGAATCAATTGTAAATTTATCAAATATATATATCTTAAATCATGAATCCAGCTACCCCAAAATTAATATATCTAGCCAGTAAAAAAAAAATCTAATTGTGAATCCCTAACCAAAGAAAAAGAAGAAACTCACCGTTGATATTTTTATATACATGATAATTTATCATGTGCATATAAAAATATACATTTAATATATAACGTGTCCCAACGTGTCCAAATTCTTTATTTTTTTAGAATGACGTGTCGGCATGTCGTGTGTCGGTGCTACTTAGGTTACAAGAAAAAAAAAACCTACGTTATCGAATGTCCTAAAATTTTCAAAGTGAAATATAATTTTTATTTCCTGGAAATGAATTGGACCCTTAAAAAAAGAAGTTCGCTTACAGCATTATTTTGCACTTTCTTATCTACTTAGGAAACGTCTGTAAATGCCTTCTTTATTAACCCAGTACCAACTAAAACCTACCTATTAAATAATAACATCTAACTTCTCCGCGGTAATTACTCCACCGTCCGATGCTGTGCATGAGCTTGGGTGGCAAATCCTGAGTGTGTTTATCCAACGGCAGTTGATTAGGTGAAGGAAATAATCATGTGTGTTCGGTGTAGGTACGGCCTCCAATGAATTAGAAAAAAAAAAACTTTTCCACTCAACCACTCTCTTCATAAGTCTTTATACCTAAAGAGTAAAGACTAGTATGACAAGACCCGCAAGGGTGACAACTGACAATATACTAAGCAAGATCTTCACATGTTTTAGATGTAGGCAACAACCAAAAAATCATCTTAATAGTTAATTTGTATAAATACTACGCCGCGCCTTCGTATAATTGCTTAATCTTTTAGTTCATCGGAGGACGGTCGCATAAAAATGTTAGTTGATAACAAGGGAGCGAACTGAGTTCTTCAATTAGTCAACTAATCTTTCACTTGACGTAATTTGTGATCTTTAGGCTCCATGCGTTTTGCGGTAAATGAATGATTTGAAAAACATTTCTCTAAAAATGACCGCATATACTGCTTACAATAATGAATAAACGAGAGATGTTTTCATCGTTCACGAAAATATTTAGAAATAAATTATTATTAATAACGAATACATGTTTCATTGGCTAATTATTTTCAAGCGATACTGACGATCATTTTTAGGGAAATATCTTCCAAACGGAACCTTAAACTCGGATCTTGCTTTTAAAAAAAGGGTTAATGCCATGAAAAATCTCAAACTGGTACACATGTGACAAATTTACCCCAAACTATTTTTTCGACCATCAAAAATTCCAAACTGGTACATATGTGATAAATTTACCCCAAACTAATTTTTTTGATTACCAAAAACTTCAAACTGGTACACATGTGACAAATTTACCTGCCATTAGTTTCCGTTAAATTGAATTAATACCACAAACAAATTTTAAATCGATACACATGTGACAAGTAGTGGGTAAAAACCCCAAACGTGTATACCCAGCAATTGCGACGTGTCATCCAACTCAGCAATTTAACGATAAGATTTAACAGAAACTAACATAGGGTAAATGTGTCACAGGTGTACCAGTTTAGGGTAAATTTGTCAAGGGTGTACCAGTTTGGGGGTTTTTGATGGTCAAAAAAATAGTTTGTGGTAAATTTGTCACAGGTGTATCAGTTTGGAGTTTTTCGTGGTATTAATCCTTAAAAAAAAGATAGGTTTCCATAAATGACTCGACATCAAACTAGTTTCGTTCAGTCGGAATGACTTAATTATTCGACTGATTATTTCGCGTCTAGAGAGGATTTAACACTTTTGGCATAGGATTCCATGTCGGACCCTCCGAATCTACCTTGGGAATCAATTAATGAATGAGCAGATCTCAGTGGGTGTGTGGGGATCGGGTTCACCAAATACCAAACCCGATTGTCATAATAATAATAATTATTATTATTATTAAATGGAGATATGAATCTTTGCACGTGAAATGTCTGGTTCTTGCCACCTTTGCATGGGTTTCACCGCCGGTACATGGGACGACACGAGACAAGAAAAGTGGCAATCCCTATCTATCCGCCTTCTTTCCTCTCATCTCCTGCCGGAATGAAATGTTTAGTTTAACCGTTAACTTGCACTGAATATCATGCTGGCCCCAGCGTCACCCCCCACTTTCGACACGTGGAGCCTCATTTTTTTTTTTCAGCAGAAGATGTTGTCAAATATAAGGGAAAAATTACATTTATCGATGCACCGACTAATCTCGTGGTATGTACAATCAATACTTAAAATATCGGATACTTCTTGATTAAAGCTCCGTTTGTTTCGCAGAAAATGAGCAATTTTTCGAAAATATTTTTCGAGAAGTCGATTTTTAAGAAAATGACTATATTTTCCGGTGTTTTGCCGAAATATGAAAAAGACTCCGAAAGTATTGTTCGTTGTTTGGTATGAAAAAGTGGATTTGATTTTCCTCCATACACTCATTTCAATAATTCTTTGTTTTTCCATTTTTTTTCTTTTCATTTTTATTTTTTTAAAATAAAATTTTTAATGTTTTAATTATTTATCTTTATCTTTTTCCTTTTTTTTCTTTTTTTTATCCCGTTTTCTGCCGGTCGACGGCTGGCGACCGGCCGCAGGCGAGCTCAAGCCTCGCTACTGGCCGGCGAGGCTCAAGCTCACCGGCGAGGCCTAGCCGAACACCGAAAAATATTGAGTGACTATATAACTCTAAGAGAGAGAGAGAGAGAGAGAGAGAGAGAGAGAGAGAGAGAGAGAGAGAGAGAGAGAGAGAGAGAGAGAGAGAGAGAGAGAGAGAGGAGATATAACAGAAGGAGGAATTGCCGAAATGGATTAGATTAGGTATCTAATTTCAATTATCAAGAGGTTGTGTGTATTTTGAATATTTTCTAATGTTTATCTTTTGTATTTTATTATTTTTTTAATTTATTTTATTGAATAATTCTTAGCATTGTGGAATTTCTTTAAACCAATTTGAAAATCGGATAAAAAAATATTATTATTTATTGTAATCGTGTTCAAATGAGGGAAGAAATAGTTACGTACGAAAAGAAACATCATATATTTGTTTTAATTAGCAAACTTCTAAGGTTTTCGTATTTTGCAGATGATCAAACTATTTTTAAGCTATTAAGAATTTCCTTAACAGAAAAACATAAATATACTAGGAAATTTAACTAGAACTTGTCTGTTGCTTGATATGGCAAATATTCAATATTGGGTCGAGCGGGACCTATAATTGAATTATTAACTTCTTTAAACATTCAATGACAAGTTGATGCATTACTCTATAGCAATGTAATGATGAGATTTGTTAATATGCGTATCATCGATCTTTCTCGATACCATGCAACCGACATGAACGAGTATGTTTTGAGGTGGGTATTTAAGTTTGCAAGGTAAGTTCCATGTATCTACATTTTGAAACAAGTAAGTGCAAAGCGAGTTCCAAGGTGCGGGATCATACTACAGTATGTTCGCCTTCTGTGCTGTCTGATTAGCAATTTCCGACCCGAATTGAAAAAAATAGCTCTCTCTCTCACACGAGCTTGGACATTAGGAATTGGATCTAAAAATTCTCTTAATAGGGGGCAAAATGCGATCAATGATCATTTTAAGAATTACAATAATAATGTTCTTACGATTGAAAAAAAAGAAAGACATTGTTTATAATTGATTTCTTAATGATGCTTATTAAGAAATCCTAAGTGATGTGGCATTGCTTAATGAGATCCTACATTAAATACGTAGCTTATTATTAATTACGGTTCTTGGTTTTTTGGGTGAAGGGAATTTATAATTTACCTAAGTTTTTTGGCCTTTTTAGCGATTACTTTCATTTGGTTGGCGAATAAATATTTGCATTTCAACGTCGCTTATGTAAATGGATATTGATTAAACTAAGCACATGACTACCATTATTTTTCTTCTAACAAATCAAGTCGATATATACTTTGGCAGTGAGCTAATCACACAACATTCCAAACCCACTCAAATCTCGAATCGAACCAAAGCAACTTTATTCCTTGTGTCGAGGCAGTAACCCTTTTGTCCAAACATTGGACTATTAATTTTTAATTTTATTTTTACTATCTTCCAACGTAAGACGTCACATTAATCATTCGTTAATCAATTAATTAGTATAATAATTGATTAATTTACAGCAGGAAGCTGCCAGATCCAAAGATGGGAAGGTAGATTTCGTCACAAGTTATCGTGATGCGTGTCTTGAGAGCACTTTATGTAAAGGGTGAAAGATCAGATCATGTTCTGGGGCCATGTTGGGGGAGCTTAGGGTTATTTTATTGTATTATAGTTAGAATCGAAACAAATAATTAGTTTAATTTAGATTTGTGTGTGGAGTTTCCTAGACAGCTAAGGGCGCGCATGGTAATACTTCTGGAAATGAATTTCTGCTCCAGAAGTGCTTCTGGAGAATAAATCCGTTTGGCTACGCAACATTACATTTCTATTTCTGAAGCAAATTTCTACTTCTGAAATTATTTGAGTCAATTCCAAAAGTTAAAAAAAGTTACTTTTCTTTTAAAAGTAAAAATCTCTTAACAGTAATATCTCTATCACTTCGACCTCTTTCATTTTCAGCGCCTCTCTCTCCCAACCAAGCCTCCGCCGCCGCCGCCCGCCATCGCCAACCACCGCCCTTCGCCACTACACCTGCCGGAGTAAAAAATAAATAATATTTTTTTTTATTTTTAAAAAGTAAATAATATTTTTTTAATAATAAAATTATTTTTTAAAGAAATTTTAAAAAATAAAAAATGAAGTAGAAATTTTTTGTCCGCTGACAAAAAAATTTCGTAGAAGGTTTTGTGTTAATAATATTCCAGAAGTAGAAATTTTTAAATGTTACCAAACGAATTTTTGTTCCGGAAACAGAAATTTGTCCTATTAACAAACGCTTTTCTCTGATCAGAAATCAACTTCTGAAGCAGAAGTAGAAAGATCAACTTCTAGCCATAAGTTGATTTCTAAAGCAAAAGTATTGTCATACGCGGCCTAACACATTGCAGGTCGGGTTTAGCACACTTTAATGTTTGGTCTCGGCCACCTTTCTTTGGTCATTTCTTTCTTCTTGGAACATCCAACGAACTTCGAGACATGCTCGATCAATTTGGACATACATATTCTTGTGGTAGTAATTCAACTTGTGGCCATCCATCTTTGATTGAAGCTAAGCTAATCTCAGTGTATATATAGAGATTTCTTTAGGCTATGTCGCTCCATCCCTAATTATGGAAAAATTTCGTGCACCAAACTTCTTATTGATGGGTTATTCATACGGACGTTATCCACATAAAGACAACATGCGTGGTGTTCATACCGGTAACTCATCTGTCGAGAGATTGATCGGAGAAAATTTACTTAAACCGGAGATTTAGTGATATTTTTTGTCTGTGACCGCCAATTAGTAATTGATTGGATGGAGATTCCTTCGATCGTAATCGGAGGAAAACACCATCTTTTACGCTATTATCTAGTAAGTGCCATTTGATTCCTTTAATTAGATTTATCATACTAAGTTGCCCAAAATAAGTTTAGAAATTTGCTGAGCTGGCATTCTGGCCATTTGGATTTGTCTAGGTGGTGATTTGGGGACTATTGGCAAATTTGTGAGCTTATGTAAATATGTATAATCTTACCTGGCTATATGGAAGAAAGAGCAATATTAGGTCAGCAGTTACAAGATGACCAGGAGATGATTGGGCCTAGGTCACTTTTAAGCCCAAATCCTAGCCTCCTAGACTCAGTGTTGATTACCATGATTTCATTTTCACCACAATGGAAAAGAAATTCATGACTGAAGAACTATTTATTTCAATAGTAGAAACCGGAAAAAAAGCAGAAAAATAGAGACCACTGCTGAAAAATTGTTCATGCAAATGAGAATGATAGTCCTAACTGAAGAGACAAGAACATTCTCGTCTCGAATCCGAGCATATGCCACATACTTTAGCAGTCTTCCAGCATGTCGTGTCTGTTTTCCATCCGTTCAACTACGGATCGGGCATGACGGCTTCAATCACCGGCCTAGCGGGTCGATCACTCCTCGGGGAAGTTCCAAAATGAATCGGAGTTCTTATAGAATATGTAGTATGCAACCGCTGATGCCAGAAACAATCCTAGAAGTATCCCATAGAGTTGCCAATCTGCATATACAAAGGTGAATGGTGAGAAATCGTGGCTGCGATAATAATTTACGTGTGTGCTCGATTTAGAGAGCGACCTTTCCACTCGGCCGGTACGTTTAGCTTCGTCGCCGATGCTCCGCATTCGCTGGAAGTACTCAATAGGACCCTGCAAAAGAAATCAAAAACTCCGTCGACGCTTCTTGGCAAAGTGGACAACACTGAACTTTCTGAGGAATCTTAACATTAGGGTAGGTTTGGTTCGACTTTGCAAATGGGTTTTGGGGGAATGCAAATACCTTTAGCCTAAGAGGTTTTGAAGAAATGCAAATAGCGTTTGGTAAAAAATACTATGAAAAGCAACTTTGGCATAACTAGTGTTTGGCAAAAAAAAATTGTAAATGAGTTTTCTTACAATATTTATTTTTAAATAAAATATAATAAAAACAATAAAAATAAAAAGGAAAATCAAACCTAGGGCAAAGGCCAGCGGCCGCTAACGGCCGTCGACAGCTGTTAGCCGAGGCTACCAAGGGTTGGGCGACCTTCGGCGATGGTCGCTTGGGCTGCGCGGGCCATCGCCGGGGTCATGCGGCCCTGGCAACAAGGCTTGAGGTCACGCGACCTAGGCAACGGCCGCTGGGGGTTGCCCGACCCCTTGCGGCCGCTGGCGACCCAAATCTGGCTCGCCAACAACCTAGGGTTTCATTTTCTTCTTTTTCTAAAATTTTTATTTTTTAATAAAAAATAAGGGACAAAATCAGAATTTGAAAGAAAAAGTGAGGATAGTTTTGAAAGAAAAAACCTTAGCTTAACATTTGGCCAAATGTTGAAAGCTCAAAGCTGGTCCCTACTAGCATTGAACTTTCAGCATTCCCAAGACCAACTTTCATCTCAAAGCCCTTTGAGAATGGTTGCCAAACGACCTGCATTTTTCCCAAGAGGCTTTCAGGCTCCAATGGGCTTTGGGAAAGCTGAACCAAACCCACCCTGCCGGTCCGTGGAAATTTCACTGGTATGGAGTTTAAGAATAGTCTAGCTCTCGATGGCCGTTACCTCTCAGTCGGACAAAATTCCAGCGACGAGATGTTGGTACCGGAGTGCAGCCTCTTACTCCAATGGCATATCTCCATCTTCTTCAACTCGACCACACAGAAATCACCATCTCTGCCTCCCCTAAGTTGTTGGAGGGTTGCAGACAATTAATCCCTTTTTTGCATAGAAGGAAAAGGCGAAAAAACATAAGATTGTTGTCGAAAAGGTAGAATTCGAGTTCCAAGTGATTACAGCGCGAGATATTTTCCGTCCAAACTGATGGACATAGCTGAAGCCGGCTTCCCGAGCAATGTCTTGTGACCGATTCTGTCCCATGAGCTTATGTTCCAAACTCCCGTCAAGGCCTTATCACCTGCCATTCGACATATGCAAGCACCGGATGATGCAATGATCAAACTACTCTAGTATGCGCAGCTTCGAGGAAAGGGCGCGCCCAAGAATGAACCAACCTTTCTGAACCGTGCAGAACAAGAACGGTCTCGCCCCGTCCCTAGAGAACCGACAGAGCTCAAATCTTTCATCCTGCCCGGGGATAAAAATTCAAATGGCTAATGAGAACTCGAATAATCTCCCAAGTCATGCTTACGCCGGCATGTTTCGGTTGTACTTGGCCTTACCGGACCACGAGCCAAGGTAGCCAAGAGAACGCCATCTTCGGCCCTCCATATTCTCGCCGAACCATCAGTGGAGGTAGAGGCCAGCAATTCTGAGTCTAGGCTGCGAAAAATGAGAAGCACTGTAAGTCTTATGCAGAGGCTGCCCCAAACGTGCATCCCCAGGGGCCAATCAAATTTTCAAAGAAAAGATAGACCCGCAATCGACCTAAAGTCGAGATCCCGATAGGAGCTGCGCTCGGTTGGTTCGTCCAGCACGACCTGGAGGGTCGGCCACTTGAAGATCCTGAGACGACCGTCCTGTAGTTTCCCACGCGATAATAACCATCGGAACACAAACATGCTACCTCACAAATCTTGAGAAAAAACACGATTGATTGATTGATCAGTTACCAATCCACCAGCTGCGAGTCTGGATCCATCACCACTGAACGCAAGGCATTGCTGAGGGCCAATGTCCTGGAGAAGAGGTGGCTTTCTGGCTATCAGCTTCAGATTCGATTCTCGACCATACAGTTCCAAGATTCTAGGAAAACCATGGGAAGAAATGGTATCCTTAAACATAAAACCAACGTGCTTAAAACACATAACCAGAGAGGAAACAAAGCAATTTTCGGACAACGGGGAGGAGAAGTCGACTTACTTGCATCCGCCAGAGCTTGTGGAGAACACGATGTCATCGCCGCTTGGGTGCGCTGCGATGGTCAAGGGATGGCCTTCACTTGCTCCGAGCTCATGAGCTGCCTGATGGTCAAAAACTAAGTATAATGCACAAAAACTAGTCATAAAATCAACAAGTTTTAATGATTGAAGAAAAGAAATCTTCGGATACCAGAGGGAGAGAGGGAAGAGAAGTAGTCTTGGGATCGAAAGAGAAGATCTGTGTCAAAGATGGTGAAGAAGGGTGGTCGTTGCTCCCTGGCTTGCCCAACGCTACCAAGTTCGCCTTCTCGGGTCGTCGGATCCACGACCCGCACGTCACCTTGCCCCGACCCGACTCAGTTCCCTCCATTACCGGGGAGGGGGGAACTGATGGAGAGAGCGATCAAGAACTAAAAGGAGGGTTCGCAATAATTTGTCAAGAATGCTATATGCGTGATTGGTTTTATTTGTTCAAGTAGCTCAACAAGAACATAAGAAGCAACGTTTTGCCTGTGGATGAATTTGAGGAATATACAGTAGATCATTCCACCCAGAAAAAGAAGATGGGAAAATTAAGTTGACATCTGGATTTTGCTTGTTTTTTTCCTTGTTTTCTTCATTCATCTTCTTGTTTGCTTCTTATGAGAAAGTAGAGCTGTCATTCGTGAACTTGATAATAAAACGACATAACTTTAAATGAGAGAAAGGGAGCTGCACTATACTTGGCCAATGGACGGCCGACGCCGTGTGCTTCAATACATACATTACCGATCATACAAATTGCAACACTTCACAGTACAGTTGCAATTGGCCTATAGCTAATACCAAACGGGCTCTTAGCCGGCAAGGACTCCCCACCTCAAGTTTGAATTATACTCTAATTGCTGCTTTGTGTTTGGCATTGGAGATTTTATTTTTTTTGTCGGAAGGATAATTTCATTTCATTCGAAAGAGAAGTGTATAACTTCAAGATAAAGATACAAATCAAACAAAGCAAGTAAATCCAAAAGATAAATCAACTCGATACAGCCTGCAAGACTCGTTTATTCCATAAAGACGCATCAAAGCACAATCGAAGGGTGATCACCGAATCACATTAGCGATGAGTACACACCAAGATTTCCCTCTCTAATAACTACGGCTTTGCCAAAAGGTTGTGCGTGCCTATGTTCGACGTCCCCAGTACCGTCACCGTGTAGATATACGATAACAACAACACCAACAGGTTGAAAAAGCACAAATAAGACATTGTAAATTCTAGATCTATTTTTAGATCGGAATAGAAGAGCACCTAGATCTAAATCTAACTCTAGTTCGAGAAAGAAGACTTGCAAAATAAATACTAATTGATCACAAAATAACTTTTAGTTAAGCCGACTGCTGAAGCAGAGGAGCCGATTCGACTATATGGAGCAAGCACCGAAGTCGGATAGAGCGAGCAAATTCAGAATAGCAGATTCTTCCGAGATGATCGCGCTTCGAACTGACGTCTTACTGATTGAGTCCATTCGGACCATTTTAGCTAGAAATTGCCGACGTGGACATCGACCGTCCTTTGTAGCACAACCTGCGCTACGTGAACAATTTTTATAATTTTTTATAATTTTTTTTTCTTTTTTTTCCTTGTTTTCCTTAAGGTAGGAAAAAAAAAAAAGGAAAACAAAGAAACAAAAAGAGAAAAGAAACTAATAAACAGCTCAATTTTTTTTAAAAAAAAATTGTCCACTTAGCATTGGCTGTCCTACATGTCCACGCTAGCAAGTTCTGACTAAAGTTGGCCGGATGGTCTCTAAACAAAGTAGATCCCTAAGGACCTGTGGAGGGCAAGCTAGCCAATTTTGGGGGAGGGACTTTTGCCTGTGGGCCTTGACGACCCAATCAACCACACCATTACATGCTATGCTGCAATGGATTATCTTCAAGCTTGAAAAGACGAGTAACAGATCACGGCCCTCAACGATAAGCGCACGCCCTTCCCAGTTAGACTGATCTGTGGACTTCAGCAAGTTAATTAAGAGGCAATCAGGCTCCAAGACAAGTTGTTCGTGTGTACATGGAGAGAGAAATTTCAGGCTGCGTTTGGTCGTCTAAATTTACGATCAGGATAGAACTGGATAGAATAGGATAAGAAAACCGAAATTTTTTGTCATATTCTAGGTAAACTGCGAATTTAAAGTCTGCTAAGCAGAAGCAAGACGCGGTTGGGATCGATTCTTTTTTGCTGAAACAGCAGAATGTTTTAGAAATTATTCAGCGATGAGTTCTGCTGAGTAAGTTATTATTGAGCAGAGGTTTGTGCCATATAAATTCGGCACGACATTGACCGAACAGACCCCGTAAAATTAGGGGTCTTGATTTGGATTCGAATCTTTTGAGAATAATCCACTGACCTTACTTGTTGTCTTTTCGAGTGAGTAAATAAATTATGAACAATCGAATTATTTAGCCTTTTTTCACAAGTTGAAGATGTATTCATGCAGGTCGTCCAAGAGAGCTACCATTTTTTTTTTTGTCAGAAATAACATTTCATTTCATTCGCTTCCTCGAGATACAAAAGAGAAATATCGCAGTTCAATTACAAACAAAACAACTTCAAAACAAAACATGCTCCAAATAACAAGAGAAATCATCATAACAAGGTTGTGGATTACATGCTGAAAGAGCACATCCATGACTTCTTCACACCATAATTGGCGACCAATCACCGAATCCATCTTCAGTAATGAGCACACACACTGAGAACTCCATCTGTTGCTACGGCTTTGCCTTTCAATGGTGCGCGCCTAGGTTTGGCATTCCAAACACCTTCACTTAGCATAGTACAAAGGTTGAACGAGCATAAATTTGACACCTGTGAGAGTGAAACCTTCACGAAACTCCTCTGGTCTCCTTCGAAGCTGGACTTGTTCACCAATAAAACCCGAGAAGAGCGAAATCTTGAAAACATACATGCAAAAAACCCAAATCTAAACTAGATCGGGATAGAAATCTCCCAAAAATGAGAGAGAAAAGCTTTTAGATCTACGCTAAATCAGAAGAGAAAAGCTTTCAAACGGGAGGAAAGCAAGAAAAAAAAAAATAAAAGATCAAAACAACTTAAGAAAAAGGAGAGGGGGAGGGGAGGGATCCCTCCCTCCCCTCAGAAAATGTTACTGGCGGCTAAAGTTTGGTGAGGGTGGAGAGAGAGAGAGAGAGAGAGAGAGAGAGAGAGAGAGAGAGAAAGGGAAGGGGGATACTTAAGAGATCTACTTTGAAAATTGATAATCAATCTCGAATTCTTCATAACATGTCGAGACCCCTTTAGAACGTTAGAAAGGTTCAAGTGATTAAAGAAATAGAGAAGTGATCTCATTTCACGCTAATCAATTGATTAAAAAAATGAGGTCATGGAGATATCTGGCTTTGTGGCCGGAGACCCCTACCTGGCACCGCCGGAGAGGCGACCACACTTGACGGTCATCGCCATCAAAGAGGTGGCCCGGCGTGGAGGAGAGGCAGTGGTTATGAGAAAAATTTGATTTTTCTCATGTCTGCTCTATTGAGAAATTCTATTCATGTTTATTCCACCCACTCTCTTAGGATTTTTTCATCCGAGCTATATCCTCTTTATCTTATCCTGGACAGCTACCAAATATAGGATATGATGGCTTTTATCCCAACGATTAAACGCATCCACCATAGCTAGTCCAGTTCCTTTGATCGGCTCCTCTTTGTTGCCATTACTTTTGGTGATTGACCGTCGACATTGGCGATTTTCTTCTGGGTGTGTTCTGAACCGGGTTAAGCCATAAACAGCCCCGGTCGAACCGGGACTCACTTGGGCCGAGCCAATCGCCACTTGATTTGAGACGGGCCGACTTTTCGGGTCAAGGGTACCCCGGCGCTGGTCCAATATAATCGGGTCATATGACCCGATTCGTTTGCAGCCCAAAACCGCGCCTGCCAATAACGTTTTCAGGGTTTCGGCTAAAACCTAAAACCCTAATCTCCTCCGTTCACCTTATTCTGCGATTCGCTCGCCACCGGCGAAAACGAAGCCGTGCGAGATTGATTGAAGATTTTTCGAAGTGCTTGCTCTATCTCGAATCTATGTGCTGAATTCGCCTCAGCTGCTTCTAACTATTGTATCAACTCGTTAAAGGTGAAATCAAGCGCTCTTCTGGTGGATCAGTTGCTGATTGCGTTGCCGTTTATCTGTACGCGCGAAGCAGAAGAAGTGCGAAGCAAGAACGATGGACGTGAAGCAAGAAACTGGCGCTCCGGAAAAGATTAAGCCTCCTACTGAACTGGTTGGTGTTGTGAAGTTTTGCGTTGCTTTTGGAGCTCCGTGATTCATTCATGTGTTCATGACATAACCCTGAATCTGCTACATGTTTAGTCCCGAAATAGGAAATCTCTGCATGTTTTTTTTCTTTGGGGAATTTTTGTAGCTGTTTTGTAGCGTGTCTTGGGATGTTCAATGAGGTAATAAACCAAGGCAGTATAAACATTGTGATCATTGACAATGCAATGGTGTTTAAATGTTTCGTCCCCTTTTCTTGGATGCGTGTGGTGTTTATATCATGATCAGTGAGACTTAACTTACCCACCACCTTTTCCTCAATGGTTATATCTTTGATGTATGTAACATTAACCTAATCTGGAGCTCATGTCTCTGTTACTTTCCGGTGCAGGAGGACTCAGACGAATTGGAAGCACGAATTAAGAAATATCTGAGAGGTGATGGTGCTAATTTAGAGGTATGCTAGGTTGTGATTAGACTAAGTTTCATACCAAGCTGTCTGTTTTCTGTGTCTTGAAGAATTTCCTTTATCGCAGGCTTTGCAAGACAAAAAATTGAGGGGCCAACTTACTGTTAGAGAAAAGTTATATGGAAAATCTGCAGAAGCAGCTGCCAAGGCAGAGAAGGTAAACGTTCTTGTATATGATGACAATTCCGAGTTTGCTCAAAGAGAAAAAGAAGAAAAAGAAAAGGAAAAATCCCGTTAGTTTGTCTTCAACATTTAGTCAAAAGGTTCAGCCCGAGCTTCAAGTATGGCTTGAAGCCAGCCTTAGTTTCATCTTGGTGCTATTCCTTCTATGTACTGCACATACTTTCCAATTTTCGAGTGATCGACACTTTGTTACAGCTTTTGTAAGCTGTAGAGCAAATACCTCACAGTGCAACACTTTCATAGCTGTATGACCTCAAAGATGCTTCTAGGAAACATATGAACTACAACACATCATTGCACAGCAACAGTAGAGCATTTCCGCAATACATATAGTTATACCAAACAGCCTCTGAGTCTCAGATGGAAGTATATCCTATGTTGTTGTTAACATGGTCTATCTGCTGCTCCAAGTTGTTGACCTTTGTAGTAAAACCGAGAGTTGTCAACTTTTTTCGCCTTGATGAGAGATAATCATTGTCCAATGTTTGTTTCTTGTGAGAAGGTACATGGTCGTTTGGTGTAACAAAATTGCCATGCTGAAATTCTTTGTGATGTAGTTGTGTTGTGATGTGCTAGTTGGCTGGAGCAAATACCTGGAAATAGCTTTAAGGTGCTGCTTTGGCATGTCGTTGGAGGTTTGAGATATTTCCCAAAGATGTTGTAACAGCTAAAACACCTTATTTTGTAGTTGTAGCTACTATATTGAAGCTTTATAAAACACCATCTTGGTGTGGATTGATGTGATTGACTTACTGGCTTTATCTGATCTGCAAAGTTTTTGCTGAAATGACTCTTTTACTGTACTTTTGGGTTTCAGTGGAGTATTTGATTTTCCATGTGTCCTTTGAGCATTTCAGTAAATGGTTCTCTTTTTTAGTGGCTTATGCCTAGTGAGGGAGGCTTTCTGGAGGCTGAAGGTATAGAAAAAACTTGGAGAATCAGGCAAGAATCAATTGCTCGTGAAGTTGATATATCTAGCTCAAGAAATCAGTATGACATCGTCTTACCAGGTTGGTTTTAGTTGGCTGATGCCGGACATAAATACTGGGAGAGATTGTTGCCTAGAAAGCACATTCTAAAGGGAACCTTCTGTAACCCTTAGAAGAATGCACACAGCATTCCTTGATTGCCTGCGAACATAATGTAATGGCACCTTCTTTCTGATCTTGAATGTTCTGTATTCATCCAATTGGAATAGTGTAGTGTATTGAATTTAAGCTGGCTCGATTATTTCCAAAGATGAAGATCTCCCTCTCTCTCTTTCTCTCACATACACACACATTGACCTTTTACGCTAACAACCGTCTCGTGTATTCACTCTTTTAATCATCTGATCTGTGAGGTATAGTTATCCGTTATTTTCCAATTATTTGGTGGTGTTTCTATACCTAAATCCGCGGTCGGGAATATTCCACTTGCAAGGAGTTTTAACTGAGTCATTTCCTTTTCCCTTTTACTTTTTGAAGTCATGTTAAGAAATTACTCTTTAATTTTTCACTTCAAGTAATAAATTGATTTGCAGATCTTGGTCCTTACACTCTGGATTTCACCTCTAGCGGTCGGTATATGGCAGCAGCTGGACGCAAGGGCCACTTAGCTGTTGTTGACATGAAGAACTTGAGTCTGATTAAAGAAATTCAGGTATAAGGTGCTTTATAAAGACAATAATTTGGGTGGCATAGAAGGATTTCATTCGAGGTTATGAGAGATGTCATCCCTCCATAACATGTTAGTAAGGATAATAATGAGATTAGTTGGCTGAATTAAGCTTGAAAGGCATCTTGAATGTTTCTGGGTTTCATTTAGAATGTTCATATAACAGGAGTATCATCTCTACTCAGTTTCAGTTTGAAAATATATAAATCACGATTACATTAGGGAATAATAAGCGAGAGTTGAGCTTGTAGCAGCAAATGTAGAAGCAAACGTTTATTGTTGAGAGGACATAATTTATATTATCTTTTGCTGTAGGAAATATTCCCTATCCATTACATGTTTTGGGTGGATAATTGGAGTAGACAATAAAAATGAAAGCTAATACTGAAATTTCCAAAAGGATCTATAGTAGGGAAACTTTAGAAACCCTTATGAATTGGAAATGCTTGATGATGCCAAGAAGGTAGTGAGCATTCCCACCTTGTATAATGGACGCTTGGACCCGTTTGATTTGGTATTTTGTGCTTTTTGGATATCCTGAATGTCTTGAATATCAAGAGCACTCCAACGATACTGAGAAGTATGGAGGGCGCGACTTGAGTTTTGAACACACCATCGATCTTTGAGGCCAAAGCCTTGCAACCAAACTGAGAAGTAATGGACTCTATTTATTCGCCATTTATGTATATTTAGCTTTGAAATTGGGAGAATTGTTATATAACTTAATATCCAGGATCTTGAGGGTAAACTACTGCTTAGAGAATTGATAAATAAGTAGCTGAAGTCGGGCTTCATTGAAATATCTATGAAGTGTGAACAATACCGAGGGATTTGGATGTATCTTGTTTCTTGGCATTGATGTGTAATCCCCCGTAGATGGACAACTAAACTGATTTTGGTTGTTCTTGTTGCGCAAGAATTGATAGGGACACTTTTAAGTTTAATTGTCACAACATGTAGTTTGGATTGTTGTGGGACTGACTTGTATAACCATCTCTTCTTTTTCAGGTTAGAGAAACAGTACGTGATGTCGTCTTCTTGCATAATGAGCTGTTCTTTGCTGCAGCGCAGAAGAAGTATTTCTCTCTCTCTCTCTCTCTATCTATAATGTAGAGAAGCATCTCTCTTTTGACTAAGCTTCAATCATCATCTAAACACTTTGTATACTAACTCGTATGCTTGACTTGATGCCAATTGTCTTCGTGTGCATGGTTATGATGGTTTCTGCTTATTGTTTAATTAATTTGATGCTTGTTCTGAAACTACTTTAGAGAAATGTCTAGGCACCTGTTATACTCTGACTCTTTTGAAATCTGACCTCGTGAACTTCTTGCTTTTATGGAATAATTTCGCATACTATTTAAGACTGGATCTTATCCCATCCATTCATTAACAGTTAGGTTCTCTTCAATCTGCTGATCCCCGTACTTTGGGTGCAAAACACTACATGTTCCCTATGCTTAAGAGAAAGTTGGTAGTTGAGCCCTCATTTGGAATTTGGACTTCTGTGAAGCGACTCCTTTTATCTTAATGAAGTATATGTCTAACAGCTGATTGATGAAGTGGGATATGATTGCTCCCACCCAAAAAAACAAAAACCAGTCAGGTGGTCAAATTACAAATTACCTAATTACAATAAATAAGGACATGTTTGAACCTTTTTCTTTATTATTCAAGTGAACTTTAACTTTAAATGTTTTGTTGTTTATACATCTTGAATTGATACTGCAATTTATACTAAATGTATGGACATCTGAACTGGTAAGTAGACAATAGTGGTGAATGTGGGGTTAATTCTTTTCTTGGAGTAAGATGATCTGCTTTCAAGACTCACAATCACATTGTAGGATATGCTGATGATGATTCATGGATGATTTATAGTTGTGAATTCACCAGAATTACAGTGGTAAATTTCCAGAATGATCAGAGTAATGTGTTGTCTCTTGTCCATTAAAATAAAGAAGTAATCTGTTGTTTAGTTGGTTTCAGTCAGGAACTTTTTGCAAATTTTGCAGCTTTTGGAAGAGTAACACATCTTGATGGTTGATCCTCATATGTATCTTCCTCAAACTTGGCAGGTACCCTTATATCTACAACAGGGACGGTATCGAATTGCACTGTCTAAAGGTTTGTATTTTGATAGATGTATCCCTTGTCATGTTGCGGATGACTTTCCGCTATCCTTGTGTATTGTTATTTGGGAGGCTAGGAATTCATAGAATTGGTTCTTCCATGACACTAGATGAAAAATGTTTTGTGAGCATCCAGGTGGCACTTTCATTTTCTGGCTGCCAAGTATCTCTATCACAATAGCTTTCCTTTCAGTACATGAGATCTTCGAGTATATCTCCAAGCTTCCACTTCTACATGATATTTCCTTTTTGTCCAGTTCTTTTTCCTGTAAATAGTCACATTATTGTCATATGAAACTGGTGAACTTGAAAGCAAGAATTTGGAGTTCAAACTTCGTGTAACTAACATTGCGTGGCGTGATTACCGCCAAATACGTAAAGCAACTGAAAGCAGATCAGACTGCTTACCACTTTTCTTTTTCTCTCTACTTCTCTTATGGCCCAGGAGTGGCTCTGGATATCATATTTCGGTGTAGGTGTTGCTCTGGCTCTAGTATTCTGGTATTGGCAGCGTATCGCTATGATAGGGTCACATATATCACTTTTGCTTGTCAGAAAAAAGTGAGGCCCTGTCTACTTTTGGTAAACTTACACATATGCACACTTAGAAAAATATCACACAAAAATAAAATGATAATAGAGATCCTACTCATGAAATTCACTTCCATTTAAATTCCTTTTTAGGGGCAACTAATAATTATGACGGAATCCCTGAGAGTACATCCATAAGGAAAATGTTAAGAAATGCTCTAAATCACTGGTTTGGAAGATGCTAATTGGTAAGTATGTCAATTTCCCTTTGAAAATGAGAGGAGATTTTCTTTTGGTTTGTTCCATTGTCTTGTGCTACATGGAAACAGTATATGCATTTCCATTGCACTTTTTGGTTCTTCAATTATAATGTCCTGAGGACGCTCATAAGCAGGATCATTTCTAGAAAATTTCACCTGAAAAAGTAGCTTAGATTAGTTATGTTACCCAGTGGTTGACTCCACTGTATTACTTAGTAACTGGACTGCTGGCAAGTTTCCTCTTGTTTTTACAGGCAAGCGTCTGCAACTTTATAGTCCAGTACATGTCTCCTCTTGCTGTGTGCCAACAAAGTTGAAATATCTACATTCACAGGAAAAAATTTCTTTTGTAACTTTGGACTTTTGACTTTCTCAGAATGATCTTAGTAGAGCGGACATTTTTGGATCTTGGAATAAAACTCTGGTTTTTCATTTTTCATGGTCTTAGATTATACGAATGATAAGCTACTTTTATATGCATAGATGCAAAGAGCAATGGATATATCTTCATGAAAAACTGTGAAGGAGCAAATAAACCAGGGGGTTCTTGGAGGGCTTCACATCTTTGTTTTCGTTGCAAATTTATAGAAATTATCTAAAGACTACTGTGAATCAGTTACATTCTAATTTTTTCATCTTTCAGGAACATGGAGCAGTGCTTAAGCTTCAATTTCTTAAAAACCATTTCCTCTTGGCATCCATAAATAAATTCGGCCAGCTTCATTATCAGGATGTTACGACGGGGGGGATGGTTGGCAACTTCCGGACTGGTTTAGGTCGTACAGATGTAATGCAGGTGAATCCCTTCAATGGGGTTGTTGCTTTAGGCCATTCAGGTGGGACGGTAACCATGTGGAAGCCCACCACTTCAGCTCCTCTCGTCAAGATGCTGGGCCATCGTGGCCCTGTATCAGCATTGGCATTCCATCCTAACGGCCATATTATGGCAACTTCTGGCAAGGAAAGGAAAATCAAAATATGGGATTTGAGAAAGTTCGAGGTTCTTCAAACTTTGCCTGGCCATGCGAACACCCTGGATTTCAGTCACAAGGGTCTGCTTGCTGCTGCGACTGGATCATTTGTGCAGATCTCAGGAAATTTCTCGGAATCTCAGAGCTACAGCAGATACATGACTCATTCCATGGCGAAAGGTTACCAAATAAAGAAACTCTTGTTCCGTCCATATGAAGATGTCTTGGGCATAGCTCACTCTATGGGGTGGTCTTCTGTTCTAATTCCGGGATCAGGAGAACCTAACTTCGATTCTTGGGTTGCAAATCCATTTGAAACATCTAAGCAGAGGAGAGAAAAGGAAGTGCGCTCCCTTCTTGACAAACTTCCTCCGGAGACCATCATGTTGGATCCATCAAAGATTGGCACCGTGAAGCCACCAAGTAGAAAACAGAAGCCTACAAAGCAGGAGAGAGAATCGGAGATGGATGCCGCCGTCGCAGCTGTCAAGGACATGCCGATGAAGAAGAAAACAAAGGGGAGGAGCAAACCGAGTAAGAGTGCGAAGAAGAAGCAAGATATTATTGGGAGAACCAAGAGGCCTTTCTTGGAACAACAGATGAAAGAAGAGGAAGCATTGTCTAGAAAGAAGCAAAAAGCGAGCGAGGAAGCTGAACTGCCAAAGTCCTTGCAGAGATTTGCTCGGAAAAAGGCGACATGATCAACTTTCCTCCAATTTTAAGGTATGTCTAGTGATGGTGTAGCTCAAAATTTTGTTTTCTTTACCATTACAAGGGTGTCTGGAGCAATAGTCCGGTCTTTCTTTGTTTTTCATAGTCTTCCCTTTTACGGCCTCGCTCTAGTTGGTGCCACAAGGCTCATTGAGTCGATCTAATTTGTTGTAGAGTATAATTATTTGCTGTGTCCAGCTGCGATAAGGAATGTTTCAGCAAAATCCCTTGCTGTGTACTCCTTCAAATGGGTGCAAATGTTGGTAAATGCATCTCCGGCAAGTGTCATTTGTCGTACTTGCATCGTATCTGTGCAGGTGATGACCTCTGGTACTTGTTATGAGTCCTGTAATGCATTGTTGGGTGGTCGACGAAACCTTTAATATGGCAGATTAGCTTGTATAGCAATGGTTTCTCGATTCGAGACTACCCACCGTATGATGGTTCAGCCAAAGAGAACTCCATTCTGTCATGAGATAATGACACAAATGGCTCTTGAACTTTGGCTCAATGTGTAATGTTGTCCCTGCATTTTTTATTTGTTCAATGTGGTCCCTTAACTTTACCCCAATATATAATGTAGTCCAAAATTTTTAATTTGTTTAATGTGATCCTTGAACTTTTGGTACATGTTCAATTTAGTCTTTAAGTTATATGAAAATTTCAATGTTATCTTTTCTTTAATTTAAGTTAGGGGCAATATTAAATATGTATCAATAGTCAAGGGACCACATTAAACAATCTAAAAGTTTAAGGACGACGTTTAAGGATGACATTGCACGTTGGGTTAAAGTTCAGGGAGCATTTTGAACAAATTAAAAGTTTGGAGATCACATTGAACATTGGGCCTAAGTTCATGAATTATTTGTATCATTTTCCCTTCTGTCATTCAATGGTCATGCCTAGAGAGCCTCTAGTTCATGGATCTGACCAATACTTCATTAAAAGGTCTAACCAATTTATGCTCACTCAGGTTGGTCCCCTCTCCAATTTCTAGGAAGAAATATTATTGTTCCTAAATTCTATGAATGTGTAATGCAGTTGAATCATATTGTGGACCACTGCCTTATTATAATAGACCGGCCAACCAGTTTGAGCTCACGGCATGGGCTGGCTGGTCAAAACATGGGGCCTATTTGTACTTTGGAACAGATCAACATTGCACGCATTATTGCGTTATCCAGCTCAAACATACCAAATTAGCCTAAACCGTAGGAATATGATTTCTTTACTCACGTGATTGTTTATCTCACATTGGCGAGTCTATACTACAAGAAGGAATGCGAAAGCGTCATCAGTTGACAAGGCATGTGACGAGACCCATTTTCGAAGCTGCCTAGATAGCGGGCAAATTATTGTTTCAAGCGGCGTTATGTTATTATTGTTTCGAAAATGATGTGAACGCTCCGTGCATGTAAATTGTTTTCTTCCTCTGCTAAGCTTTGCCTTTTTGGCGATGTTTAGTGATTACTTGTTGATTTGTACTTGTGATTTTCCTTCTTAAATATGATTATGAAAAAAATATTTGAAAAATTGCAAAATATTATGAATAGATGTCAAAATTCTTATGTATTAGAAGGCTACGCGCATTTAGAGTTAAGTAAAAAGCAAGTTGTGATCATTGGAAGATTTGCTGCAAACAGTAAGAAGTCATATACGTACAATCTTCTACTCAGGTCAGGTTCCAATAATCGGGTTTTATTTTAATTGTGTGAAAGGATTCCTAAGATTAATTTGAGAATTCTGTTTTACAAGCGACCTGCAACACTTAGTTTTTTTTTTTCTTTTTGGTCAAATCCCAAAACGCTCGTCGAACACGGAAGTGAAAAATGTTGACGATCTTCAATGCACTGTCTCCTTTCTCCTTCGTGTAATGTGCAATCAGTGTATAGGACATCGATAATTTTCTTATAAGGTAAAGTTAATGAATACCCCGAAAATACTTGTTAATAAGATCTTCTGAGTAAATATAACGAATTAAGCTGTCCTTAAATTGACACTATGAGCTTTTGAGGATTGGAAATCGCAATTGCTTGCCTAATACCTTTCATATCTCAATCAACTTACTAAGTTGCAAAAATGGAATGTTGGAAAAAGGTGGCAAGTTCAGGTCACATTTCAAAACCGATGAACTAAAAATTTGAAGTGTTATGATAGAGTTGTACCATCTAGCTGAAAAGGCGCGTACTGCTGTGCCTTTTCAGTCTATGAATTAGAATTTTGCATCCCTTTTCTTCATCAGGAAGTAATGTTGACTAATTGATATGATTTTTCACCTTACAAAGTTTAAATTGACATAAGATGCTGAGAACCTAGCCGAAGATTACGCCGTAAATGCCATTTGTTGAGCATCGGATATATTGTTGATCTCCTATCGTCCATATCTCGATTATTGGGCTGATACTATCGCGAAACCCCAAATACCACCATCCTTTTTAAAGCAGTGCTGGCACGGGCGAGTCGCAATCGGAGCGGGCAACGTCGTGTTGGATGAATTGGATTAGGCACATCAATCAAGAGGGGCAAATTGATTCTTTTATTAAATTCGAAACTGTTTTATATGGTGTGTAGAGTGTGAACTGGTGCTATAGAAAGTTGTACATTTTGTGCATAATTACAATCTTCTATTAAACAGAATTGAAAGGAGTTTCAGCAGTAGTGGACTTGGCCTCCACACTTCAAGCTCTAGCAAACCCAACAAGGCAGCCTGCTACAAAATTCTCGAGATTTACGAGTTGTAATGAACATGCCGCTTCTTGAAGTTTCTCGAGTTGCTTTTCCATACTCGAGCACTTCTCATAATACCATATCACTCCTTTCCCAGATTACAAGTATTCACACCCTCTACGGTAATTTTGCAATGAAATATTATCCAATTTTGCGCAAACGAATACAAGAGAATCTAATGAATCATTGTGGGAGTTATTCGTGAGCTTCTTGTATATCGCCAACTACTCTGATATGTATTTTAACAGTACAAGCTTCAATAAATCGTTATTCGTTGGTTTGCCCTACTTTGACCAGCAGAACGTACTTCTATGGAGCACTGCTTTTGCAGTTTGCCTGGCATCGTTTTTGTTCATCCAATCAGCAAAATGGGTCTGGTTTTTTCTGTTGAGAAAAACTGTATTACATTTCAAAGTTGACAAAACTGCTATAATATGTCGAGAAAATTTCAAATAAGAGCCTGAAATACTCTCATTTTCTCAAATAAGGGCCCGGAGTGTCCTCATTTTCTCAAATAAGTGCTTGGAGTGGAACTTGTTTCAAATATGGGCTTGAGGGGGTTATGTCAGTCTCAAAGAAGCGCCTGACATACTAGCTGGTCAATGACATTTTCGTCTCACTTTTTAATTTTTTTTTCCTTTTTTTACTCAAAGAAGGGCCTAAAAAAGAAAAAAGAAAAAGAAATTCAAAGATGGTCATGGTGTGGGCCGGCGTGTACGATCGATTGCCACCGGGGTCAGCTGATGCACATCGTGACGGAGCTCGACCACAAATCTGGGTGACGGGTTGCGAGGGAGCTCAAACCTATATTTGATGTCGAGTTCACTTTTGCTTTGAGATCGACTCTTAGATCTGGGAATCACCATTAAACTACTCAGGCACAAACCACTTGGACGAGTCCCACAACTATTCAGAAGCTTTGTGGAGCTTTTATCTTCCATCGATCTTTCATGGAGCTTATTATTAGAGTTTTGAGGGTCAGAGTGAAAGATAGCCGGAGGTGGTGGGTCATATTGGGGATAATATTGTTCTTTGATAATGAGGATGAAGTGCTTGTTGAAGTTTGTTTGCAAAACAAACAAAAAGTGCCCTTTTCCAATCCCACATAGGATGGAAGGAAGAGTGCAAGTCTTAGAAGGCTACTATGGTCTTTCAAAATGAAGAAATAGGCAAGTAGGCTAGGCCTTACTATACGTGCGTGTAGGTGCGCGATTATTAGGCGCACTTAGCACGCTTGCGCGATCGCGGTTCAGAATTGTCACTATTCAGCAATTGTTTTTTTTTCTCTTCGAAAGTATAATAAAAAAATTAACTGTTGAATCTTACGGAAACAATTCTCGGATGATTTAAATTTATTTTTTATTTTATTGTTATTTTTGAATTTCAAATTTTATATTAATTTCGGACAATAAGTTGCAATTTTTCAGACGAGACAGTTTTCAGATAATGAAGAGTTGTGTTCGTCTTTTCGGACAACGAAGAGTTGTGTCCGAAATTAACTGTTCTTTGGACACGAAGAATTGTGTCCGAATGACAGTTTTTGAAACATGAAAAGTTATATTCTTTCAACTATTTTATATTGAGTGATTCTGTTCATTTTCAGAACAAAACTTATATTTTCATTTTTCAAAAGATACACAACCATTGTTTCTAATTGTTTTCCTTGAGAGATCCTGGATGATATTTGTCGGAACCATTAGCAACGTTGTGGGATAAATAAATCCTTAAAGAGAGTGTTATCACACCTCAAAGTCTGGTTCGATTTCATCTCACTTCGATCGATCTTTTCCAACAGTACTTTCCCTTTTTTTCGGTGTAAATGACGATGAAATTGCAGATGAAGATGATGGTCTCTTGCTATTCCTTTTTTTCTCTGGCGAGGTCTTCTTTTGCTTCGACCCACCATTCACAAAGACATTTTACAGAGACAACTCCCCGACCTAAGCTCGAGCTCCTCACCATAAAACGGAAATCTTCGCTTTTCGATTGTTCTTTATTGCTCGGTGTTTATTCATCCTATTCATCTTTATTCTCAGTTGATGGTGAGGACTATTGGTGCAGCGGAGAGGACAACCATGGACGAAGAAGAAGATGAGAAGAACAAAAAAAAAATCTCTAGACGAAAATTTCCATAACCTTATTGCCGGAAAATCAAGTGCTTGCCGGCTGGTGAGCATTTGGTCTGCCGGTGATCTCAGGCCCTTATTTGGGACTAATAAAGCCACTTCAGGACCTTATTTGAAACAAAACCCACTTTAGGCCCTTATTTGAAATTTTTCCACGTTTGTTGAAACGACTTTGTGAAATTATTTGAGGATATAGTTAGAATATATCTTCATGTTCTACGAACCCTGTATCTACCGAGTCTTATTCACTCAAATAGGCTATTCTGATAGAAGCAGATTACGTGGATAGAAGTGGTCTCTCTCATCTTGTTAAGAGCAACATATATTCTGATCCGTCATGCGTTTCCTCAAAGTTTTTATAATCTTTATCTTGAATGTTTTATGTTAAGATATCTCTCTCTAACAGCTCATGATCTGGTTAGTATTACTTTTCTAAGTTTGATTGATTGTCCAACAATCTTAAAGATCATCTTTGTAACTTTCCATACGATGAATCTTTGGTTGATTGGCAATCAACCCGAAGATAATTTCGTTTCTTAAAGACTCGATTTGTGGATTCAAGGATTTGATTGTATGGACAAGAAATCCTCTCAAATCTCCGATCTTTCAACCTCAATGGCTATGTGATCTTTATCATCAATCTGCCAACGACTAGTTTGAAGTTGATCCTTGAGGTGATTCTATCCAATGGGAAGCTTGGATGACGAGGAGTATATAAGGAGCACAAAGCACTGAAGAGAGAGATATAAAGAGTTTATACATCCATATTTCGAGATAGCTACACATATTCTAAATTATCTTCTTTGAGCTTATCATTTAGTTCTTTTGAGAGGTGTTGCACAAAGTTCAAAAGTGTGTAGAGTGAAAAAGCTTTGGGTAGAAGCAGTACTCGCTTCTGTTGAAGTGCTTGAACATTAGCCATCACATTTTTCTATAATCTCTCATTTGATTATTTAGTAGAATCCAGTCAGTAGGCTATTAGTGTGGGAGAATGGACGTAGGCTTAGCAAAAGCCGAACCACTATAAACTATTGAGTATTGCTCTCTATTCTCTTACTCGCATCTGTTTACAGTCTCATAGAAGCACTGCATATTTCTGTTCTCTTTATCCGATCCTATCAAATTTGGAGCTTTTATTTCCGCATTATTTTATCGAATTTGATTATAATCACCTATTCACCGTCTCTAGGTGATAATGTTAGCAAACAATATTTTCTAGACTTCTTATAGCGGATTCCAACACTTGAAGACAAGTGTAAACCATCAACTCAAGTTAAATTCACATTAATAAAGAGTTGAGTTTTACCATCAGAATCGTAGAGACTTGTACGTAGAACCATCTATACCTTTTCCAAACAGGTTCTTTCAAGCAAATTGATTTGGTTTTGTGGGACCTGGACTTTAGTCGAAGATCAAGCTTTGAAATATGTAACAAGGTAGGCAAATATTTGTACGGAGATTTGAACTCGGCATCTCGTGTTCTTATATCATGAAATTGTTCGAAATGTTTAAGCCGTTAAATAAAGTCATGGTTTGTATTTCACTATTTTAACTGATATGTCTCTCATTGGGATAAGAACCGCAGGAGTGCCGTAACTTTCGTATGTCGCTCATTTAAGGGCCATAATTTTTTTTTGTCGCTCACTTAAGTATCACAAATTTGAAAAATCGATCACTCAAGTGCCATTGATGATTTTCCTCTTCGAAAATTTAATGTGGACAATATTTTTATTTTTATTTTATTTATTGAATTTTTTTATTTTTCTTTTCCTTTTTTTTTTCTGTGCAGATGAGGGTCACCGGCGACTCTCGACGATCGTGGGCGTGGGCCGTCGTGGCTCCGTCGGCCACGGATGAGGGCCGCCTTGCCCATGGCTGGCGAGGCTACGAAGGTCCTTGCCTGCAGCAGGCGATGGCCTCGCCCAGGGCCTTCGCTGCCCCGCTGGCCAAGGGCAAGGTGGCCCTCGCCCAGTCTGGGTGGGCGTTTGCGGCTAGTGAGGGTTGTCGTGACCCTCGCCGGCAAAGAAAAATAAAAATGAAAAACTCACAAATAATAATAAAAAATCAACGTCGAAATTGAAAATTAAATAAAAAATTCACGTTGGGCGATTTGCTGGAAATGACACTCAAATCATCGATTTTACTTCGATGTAGCATTTACGTGAGCGATAAAAAGTTATGGCACTCAAGTGACGCCGTACGAAAATAATGACACTCTTGTTGTTCTTATCCCGTCTCTCATTCTATGTTCCTCGTGTCTAGAGTCATTGCATCGGAGAGATAAATCTTGCGGGACCTTAAACTAGCACGACTCTATTTCAAAGCCGTCCGAGCACAGGCGAGCCGCGACTAATGCCAACAATCTCATGCTAGCGACTTGCTCGATGGGGTTACCCTACACTGGAATCAAAGCTATGGCGTAGGAATGTTGGGTACCAGACATTGTTGAATCGTGATTATGACAGATATTATCGTTCTGGGACGGAGCAGCCTAAACCCCTTTTCTAATATAGTATATTGTTTTCTGAATGATCCAATATAGCTCGTGCTTGATGTGAAAACAAACCTTGAGAGCTTCACAAGATAGTCTTAGCTTATGTATCCGACGAAGAAGAAGAGATCGTTAGAGCCGGCCAAAAAAACAGCCAACCCCAAAAGATGGAAAAGGTTTTTGTCTTTTTTAGCTTTGTCCTCCCTATGCAAATTTATCAGGAAGTGGTAACATAGCCTACCATTGGACGAGCTCTTCACTCCCCGGTTCAATCAACAGATGGGCAACTGATAGTGAAAATTGACTGCCGCCATTATAAAAAGTGCATTCTTTCAACACAAGTGTATGCATAGGCAAGTTGGGCATCATGTGGGCCAATTTTGCTTGGCTGACAAGAAAAAACTACTTACTCTTAAGGACTAGAAGGCGTTAACTAAATCACCAGATAACTGGAATTTCGGGCTTCGATGCCATCAAAAGTCGAGTGGATTTATCGACCGATTACTTCTCTCCGAATCTTCCCTTCTCGACTCAGATAGCATGTCTGTGATTGGATAGAAAAGACGCATTCAATCCGATAAACAAATCGATTCATAAAAAAATGAAATTCACTATTGCGATTTCTCGAATATTTTTCTCGAAAATTATGTTGTTGTTATTGTAATAAATTAAGAGACATGTCTTTCATAACTAATTCTGAGCATTATTGGAGGGGGTTGAAAGTATACAAAGTCCAGTTTAGTGACAAGAAAGGGATCAATTTTTCTAAATAATTGGATTTGGTAATAAATAAGGTAATTGCATGAAAGGAGGGTGACATGAGGTTGGAATAAAGATTCGAGTTCCTTTGTCTTTTGATTGATGGAAAAGTAACAATGTCGGAGAATAAAAGAAAGTAATGACAAGATGTTACATATGTCCTTAAAATGGACTATGAAGAAGACAACACGCAAGGGCAAACGTGTAAATTTCTGTGGGAAAGTCGTATAGAATCGTGACTCTTTCACCTATGCAAATGATACTTTTGAATGCGAAATCCCATCACGTATTATATATACAAGGAATGATTATGAAAAAACCATCCCTAACTTTGCTCTATATAACAAATACCCTCTTCAAATTTTGAAATTTGTATTTTTTTCTACGTCTCCTCAACTTAAAAAGGCCCATTTATCCTCATGCATGCCAACATTCTACACTTAAAAGTGAAATCCAATGTCGCGAATTTGATAATTTGGAAAAGAAAATGGCAACTTGTTAAATTATGTGCGGGTGAGAGAGGCAATTCGAAATCGCGAGGACGCTAATTGTAAGATGGGGAGGGTATTTCATGTGAAAAGCAAAGTTGATGACCGTATTGTAATTCTCCCTAAAAATAATTTCCAACTATATAGGAATATCCGCTCCTTCGACCAAATACAATGTTAGTGTCCTTAAATAGTGACCACCAAGCATCATAGCCTATAGTAAAAACTTTAATTACCTTGCGTAATGTTACAAGGTCAAGTCATGTCGCGAGCGAAACGGCCAGCCGTTTCTTGAAAATTTGCTACATCATTTGGAGGGACTTGCTAGCATATAACATGTCGATGGGGGCAGCGGTGATGAACTTATCAACTTTGCACATTCATGTCCCGATGTACTAAATAATCATGACTTTAACCGAACATTATTTAAGAAGTGTGAGACTTTTATGGTGACGCGGCAAAGGGGGTAGCTGGGCTGGCTAGTCCTCTTCGCCGTTTTACATTATATAAAAGAGTATCTTTCAAGTTGGATTTGACTAGCTATTAAAAGATACAAGCAAAAATGGCAAACTTACTTGTGTATAATTGTAATAGAGAAAAGGGAAAGTGTGATTTGATTTATGTCTGGAAATTGATTATGCTCGATGACGAAGGTTACTTAAGTTTAGAATTTACGTAGATATATTGGATGACGTGATATTTTTGTTCATATTTTTAATTAATATTTTCACCGGAGATTTTTTTTTTTTTACACAATTATTGTTAATTGTCTTAGTTTTTCTCTATTGTCTTAGTTAAAAGGGTATTTTTTCCAGCCATGGTTGGGGGCATTTTTGTTGGGGAAATTTTATTTCTCTCTCTTTCAATGCGCCATATCGCTCGACGTCATGAAGTCGCCAATGAACCTCTGTACAAGCGTCACCTATGACCGCCTCTCTAGTGAGCACCGGCTCGACAACATCGATGCTCGTTCTCTCCCTTTTCACTCGTGGCCATGACCATATATTCGAGGGGAAAATTATAAAAAAAAGTCCGAAACTTTTTGCATTTTTGTCAGTTCTAAACATTTTAAGTTTGTCGATTCATTCCTAAACCTTTCACCTTTTGCCAATTCAATCATATTGGCCGGAAATCCCTAACGTGGATGTCGGTTGTCCTATGTGGCACCAGTGGCGCTGACATGGACAATTTTAAATAATTTTATGAAAAATCAATTTTTATTTTATTTTTCTTCTTTCTGGCTTCAGACTTCGGCGACCCTCGCCTGCCCTTGGCCCTAAGATGGCGGGACCGCCGGCCTCTGAACCCAAAAGGAAATTTTTTTAAAAAAATTGTTTACATCAATGGTGGCAAACTTGTCATAGTGTACCGGTTTGGGATTTTTGGTGGTTAAAAAAATTATTTTGGGGTAAATTTATCATATGTGTGCCAGTTTAGGGTTTTTGGTGGTCAAAAAATTAGTTTGGGGTAAATTTATCATAAGTGTACCTATTTGAGGTTTTTTGTGATCAAAAAATTAATTTTGGGTAAATTCATCACAAGTTTACCAGTTTAGGATTTTTCATGACATTAACCCATTGACAAAAGTTATAAATAGATAGTGAAATATACTTTTGTGCTCGTGCCATACATATTCTTGGAAAAATTCTAACTAAGGGCCCGAAGTGCTCTCGTTATTTCAAAAAAGGGCTTGATCAATGGCATTTTCGTCATTTCCTTTTTTGATTTTCTTGTTCCTTTTTCCTTTTTTTTTTTTTTTTCATTTTTTCATTTTTTTTGCCCCCTAACTTCTCACCGGTGGCTGGCCATCGGTGAGGGCTAGGCGAGGCCCTCGCTGGCCTCTAGGGCGGCCCTCCCTCGCCGGGCAGATCTGGCAAGGGCAGCTCTCGCCTAGCCTAGGCAAGGCCAATGAGGGCAGCCCTCACCTCTCCTAGGCGAGGCCGGCCTTGCCCAGCCCTCGACGGTGGCCAGCCATCGCTTGAGGTCGGCTACCGGCGAGAAGCTAGGGAAAAAAGGAAAAAAAGAAAAAAGAAAAAAAAAATGAAATAACGTAAATGCTTTTGATCATGCAATTCTTTAAAATAATGAGGGCACTTCAGGTCTCTATTTAAAACAATGTCCACCTCAGGTCCTTATTTGAGAAAACGAGGGTACTTCAAGTTTTTATTTAAAATTTTCCCCATATTCTTCTCTCCCCTTTTTTTAACTGGAGATATCTGGAATTTATTTCATTCACGTGAAATTGCTTCAATTTTGCTTTCTGCACTTTGCTAGAAGAATTACACTTTCTTCTCATTTTCCTCTTTCCAATTTCTCTTTCCTCAGAAAACAAAAATTGACATGGCACCTCCTCTTAATCATGGACAGCATCAGCAGCACCATCACTGGCCACTTTTCTTTCCCTCCCCTTCCTTTTTTTAGGTCTGCCTAATAAACTGGAGAGAGAGAAAAAAAATGATAATTAAAACGAAAAACTAATCTCTTTTTTGTCTGAAAAAAAAACTAATCTAGCAAGAGAGAGAAAGAGTGTGTTTTTGGGTGTTTTTTGTTAATGGGAATGAATGAATGATCCCCATCATTCAATCCCATGTGCTGTTCCCCTTCTCTTCTTCAATCCCCATACCTCTCTCTCTTCCTCTTCCGCCCTCAAAATCCACATTCCCTCTCCTCATCATCAACCCTTCCCCTCACTTTCTGTGTTCTTCGAAAGCAAAAGCTGATGATCTCTCAGACCAACCCATCCCCCCTCCAAAAGAAATATGCAAAAACAAAACAACCTCATATCATAGACCACACATAGAACACAAGGGAATCAAAATCAGTTCTTCTACTTTTCTTCTTTATCAGAGAATCCCACCCAAATACCAACCTCCAAAAGAGAGGAAAAAAGAAGAAGACCCCAACACAAAGAAATAATCTCTGATCCAATGTGGGTTTCCCTTTGAACGGTCAAATCTCTCCTCCCCAGATTTCTTGAGGGTGAAAGTTTGTGAAAGTTTAAATCTTTCTCTCTTTTTTTTCCCTAGAGAGAGAGAGAGAGAGAGAGAGAGAGAGGTTGTGTTAAAAAGTTGGTTCTTATGTAGGGTAACAGCTATTTTGTGTTCTTTCTATTTGGTTGGTTTGAGGGAGAAATGTTGGCAATGGAGAAGGAATTTGATTCGAAGCTGAAGATTCAGGGGAATAATTCCAATAATTCATCCAATGGAGGGAATGTTCAGAGATCTAAGAGCTTTGCGTTCCGAGCTCCTCAGGAGAGCTTCACGATTCAGGACTTTGAGTTGGGGAAGATCTACGGCGTTGGCTCTTATTCAAAGGTTCGTTTTTTCTTTCTTCCTTATGTTTTTCCTTTTCTTGAGCTAGTAAGTTTGTCGTTGTTGATTTGTTTGGTGTGCTTTCGTTGACGGCATTTGTTTTAGTTTTGATTGGTTAATTCAGCTGATTGGTGATTTTGCGTTGATGTCTTTCGACCTGGAAAATATTGCTCGTCCTCAGCCAACAAAAAATTAAAAAAAAATAATAATGAACAGAAAATAATTGCTCGAATTATTCATTGGAAGCCTTCTTGCTAGCTCAGCCGCTGGGGCAGTTGATTCTGTGCGAATCTCTCTTCCTTTTCGTTCTGTATGGTTCGGTCAGTATATGCACGTTGCATAGCGTAAAATTATAAACCAAATATGTTGTTTGTGAGCTTGTGGGCTTGTTTCCAGAGTCAGTAGAACATCATGAACTAGGATTGTAGGAGAGGGATTTTAGGCAGGAGCAGTCCAGAAGAGTACATGCATTGCTCTGCTATGCTATGAGGTGATGGTATATTTATATGGCAAAGTTTGATGAACTAGTAGGAAATTTTCTGTGAGTCGCTCTTCCATGCAATGTGTGTAAAATCTGTTTCATTTCAATAGGCTAGTTACTGTTAAATTTTACTCATTGCTATCTTTTTCCGGATATGTCGTGATATAAAAGATTTTATCTTCTGATAAGCTTGTAGATTATTCTGATGTTACTGTTATATGTCTCGCAATATCGCCAGGTTGTGAGGGCAAAAAAGAAGGACACAGGAATGGTGTATGCATTGAAGATTATGGACAAGAAATTCATCACCAAAGAGAATAAAACAGCTTACGTGAAGCTGGAGAGGATTGTTCTTGATCAGTTGGACCATCCGGGCATTGTGCGGCTATATTTCACATTCCAGGACACCTTTTCACTATGTAGGTCCTGTTGGTTCTGTCTGTTTAGAATTCTATTCCTTCTTCAAGTGCTTCACTTTTCCTTTATATTTTGCTGCGTGGTGATTTCTTTTCTCTTCTTCTCCTGGGCTTGACTTTTTTGTCGTCTAATGATGCTCCATTTAATTTTGTAGATATGGCACTTGAATCATGTGAAGGTGGAGAACTTTTTGATCAAATTACCAGGGTGAGTTCTTGTAAAATGATCCCTATGTTGCTTAATACTTGTCTGGTATGGTTCTCCTGATATTACCTCACTCGCCATTTACATGAAATTAGGGTTGCTGTCCATGCTACTCTTTGTAGAGTCGACCTGATTATTACATTAGTCGTGATTGCCCTAGAAATAGTTTATAATTATATCACTTTAAATTTTCTATTTGTAATCTGCTAATTTCAATTGATTGCAGAATCCATATCTATATGAATGCCTTTGACCTTGTTGATATGGGAATATCTTAAAAACCAACATGGGCACCACCATAGTAATATGAGAAACATTCAGAAATTTTAATCAAACATACTTTAGATGAACAATTAATGCATGAATGGGAGCTTTCCTCCCTTTTGGCTTCTTTCAGAATTGATGTCTTCGGGGATGACAAGATGGTATGGTACCCAGCTACTACCAAGACATTCAGTGTTAAATCATCTTATTCGACCGCAGGAAATTTCTCCCCTCGTTCCTCTCCCTCTAGAGCAATCCGGCTGCTTCTTATTCCTTATAGAATTGCCTTCTTTTGTTGGACAGTAGCTTGGACCAAGATTCTCACTATTGAGAATCTTAGGAACAGTTCATTTTCACGGTCTGGTGTTGCATGCGTGAGCATTCAGGGGAATCTCTTGATCATCTCTTTCTTCATTGTGAGTTTGCTCTTGAGCTTTGGAATCATATCCTTAGCTCGTCTAAGGTGGCATGGATTATGCAAAGTCATGCCATCAAACTTTTTGGCCATTGGAATGCTTTCGGTGGAGACTCGATGTCTTGGAGTGCTGCACCACTTTGTCTCATGTGGCGCATTTGGAGAGAACTTAACGAAAAAATGTGTGAGGGTTTATAACTTTGGTTGATTCTCAATCAAGAATTCTGGTTTAAACAACTTTAAACTAGAAATAGTACTAAGTTTGTGCTACTTCACGATCATATACCAACGAAGAAAAAAATCCCAAGATCATTTTTCCTGCAACTCAAATATCTACCATGTTTCGGCTGGCTTTTGTTTTGCATTATTAGATATTAGTGAGCTTGTTTTTGCAGAAAGGTCGCTTATCAGAAGATGAAGCTCGCTTTTATGCAGCTGAAGTTGTTGATGCTCTAGAATACATACATAATCTCAGATTGATACATCGGGACATTAAGGTAATCTTGTAATATACTTTTCTCATGCTTCATAATTTGTAAAAGGCTTATGGTCACTTAAATGACAGCCAGAGAACTTGCTCCTTACCAACGAAGGTCATATTAAAATTGCTGATTTTGGGAGTGTGAAGCCTATGCAAGATAGCAGTATAACTGTCCTTCCAAATGCTGCATCAGGTGAGAGTTGTTCTCACTTAGAGTCGTTTCCATGAATCTTTACCGTTTCATCGCATTTGAAGTTTATTCTGTTAAACTCCATTTCAGATGATAAGGCTTGTACCTTTGTGGGCACAGCAGCATATGTTCCTCCAGAGGTCCTCAACTCCTCTCCAGCCACTTTTGGGTATGGGACCTTCCACTGTTCAATGCTCCACCTCAGTACTAGCAAATTTGGAATAGCTTTTTTACTAGACCGAAACTTTTGTTGCTAACCTTGCATTCTTTTAAGGATGATAGTTTGATCTTCTGAACATGCATTCAAACAGAAATGATCTCTGGGCGCTGGGCTGCACATTGTATCAAATGCTTTCAGGAACTTCTCCTTTTAAAGATGCAAGTGAATGGCTTACGTTCCAAAGAATTATAGCAAGAGATATACGATTTCCAGAGCATTTTTCTGATAAAGCTAAGGACCTCATTGACAGGTTGTTGGTAAGCTACTGACTTGATGCTGAAGAAATTGTTTGGTAAAGCATGCTTACACACTACAAGGATTGAAAACAATTCCGTAGGTTTGTCTAGTTTATTGACCGGAAGTGCCTAATTTTCCTATGCTGTCATCAGAATACAATCTGCAATGGAACTACTGGTTGAGTTAATTTGTGGTAGTCTTCCTGAGTTGATACATTGATTTATGATATGAAGGACTCTATATTAGGATGCATTTGAAAAGCAATGTGAGAGAAAGAGTCCATACTCCCATTACTAGAAATCCTTAATGTAGTTTGGAGGCTGAAAGGTGGGGAGAGGGGTTGAAGGGGGACATAATTTTGCCAAGATAATGTTGCTTTGTTATTGACTATTATGCAAAGAGCCTCCGTCTCCCCAGCAAGTATGGAGAGGGACCTTTCTGGGTTGACCATTCTTTTGTTGCAGATGCTTCAGAGACTGGATTTCAACGTATATAATGCAGCTATGATAGAACTTATGCCTTGTTTAGATAACAAGGCTGAGTCTAGTAGGAGGTTTGATGGAAGTACAGTTTTGAGCTCTTTATATGTGCTCTCTATTGGTTTTGCGAGAACAGATGCACGGTGTAATGCATGGAGCTACATTGACATAAGACTGGGATGACTCTCTGAGAAATAGTAGTCTTTTTCTGGCTGCCTGATATCTTGCATATGCATATTAATCTCGCTGATTTATGGTGTTGGTTAGTTTATATTTTTGTTTTTGTATCTCCGGTTCTTCAACATGTATGTGTGAAGACATGACCTGCATGCAGATTAATCACATTATCTGGTGATGTTCAGAAATACTTTGGTCCTTCCTATTCTCACCCATTTTTGTACGAACCCATTCTTAGACATTTTACTGTTGTTGCTGAACAAAGCCTTAACAAAATCTCGTCAACTATTCGCACTTGGTTTAGAAGATGATGTTTAAATCAGATTCGTGAAATGTTTCAGTGATTTTTCCACATCATGTGCTGATAATTCTGTGAATAGCAGTACTATGAGGTGCTCTCTTTGTTTTCTGGGAAAGGTTGAATGGACTGACGTGTACATTTGAAGCAAGTGGCTTCCTTGGATAGGAGATCTGAATTCCCCACAAGTTGTCTGATATAGACGCATGTATTCCGCAACTGGGATTCATCATATACAAGAAGATGGTGCGCACACTGCTAACAAGAAAATACACAAGCAAAGAAATAGTGGAGTTATCTGTGGAACAACATATGCTTAATGAGCAAGTAAATTAAGGGGCAGAAAAAAAGAGGTGGCTAGTGGTGGTCGAGGTGGGACGATATCATGTAAACTGTCCTGCTGTTTGAATATGGGTATTTAGTAGTGCGTGGTTGTAAACGGACAACTTCCAAAACGAAAATATATCACATGGAATAAAATGACGATATGGTTGGAGGTGGTGTTGTTGTATTTACATGTTTAGTAGTAGTCCTGCACGTCATCCTAATCATTTGGTTAAGCTTCAATGAGATTTAACTTGGGGGACGAAACAATTGAAGTTCAAATTGTTTCTATCGACATAAGAAGCACTTAGTAATGGGCACCAAGAGGTGCTCCCGTAGGACTCTGAATATTGGAACTCCAAATGCTGTATCATGAATATTTTGGTCAATAACGTGGAGCAAGTTTTTGAGTCCAATTTGTAGTTGTTACTCTGGAATTTCCTACTGATTTATTTTGAGGCTGCGTGGGTGCAATTACACATACAGTTAATTTGATTACTTATATTGGGAGCTAGAAATATATGAAGCATTGTACTACGATCGTTGAAATATGTAAATTAGTATGTAGGAGGACTGAATTTCAGAACCTTATTTTTGTTGCAATTTGTGCTTTTGAGACTTGTCACATAAAACATCTTGGCTTAATTAAGAATTTTGTAATTCAATGGGGTCAAAGATAAAAAAACTATAGGTCAATTGATCTCTTTATGAAAGAAAGAGAATATCTTTCTCAATGAAAGCGATTGCCCCCATTAAGTATACCACAGACTATCCCTATATACATCTCATGTTGCTTTACAGAGCGTGGCAACTGTAGTTTAATAATGTTCAAGTAATCATGTGCAGGACATTGAACCTACCCGAAGGCCAGGCGCTGGACCTGATGGTTACGACGCACTAAAAATGCACCCGTTCTTTACAGGAACTGACTGGAAAAATTTAAGAAAGCAAATACCACCAAAACTAGCTTTGGAGCAAGTGGTACAATTTATGTTGTTTTGAAGCATATGGACATCCAAACATTTGGGATATCATTTTAAAGGAACACATTTTTGTAGGTTCATTCAGGGGATGCTGATGATTCTCAGGAATCTTCATGGAACCCTTCTCATGTGGGGGATGGTGCATTGAGGCAAGTTGAAGGAAATAGCGGTCCTGCATCATCTTCCGAATCATCTGCTCATATAACTAGGCTTGCTTCCATCGACTCCTTTGATTCCAAATGGTATCACTTCATCTGCTTGAAATTTGTCTCTATTCGGCATTATTTCTGTCTGTTACAAACGAAAATCCAAATTAGCTAGTTGTTTTGGTTCTTTAGTTTCTTTGGCGTGGGATATGGGAAAAGCTGTAAGATGCATGGTGTAAATAGTTCAATATGCAAGTAAAAAAGGGTTGTATATGACCGATGGCATCCCATCCTTATCTAAAGAGCGTCAGGACTTCTTGTTCGCTTGAAATTGATATTAAGATGGTATATCAGAATTCAGGTTATTCTTGTTACTCAATTTTTTGGTTATATGGTGCTTAATATCCTCTAATGTGTGAAACATGAAATTGCTTGATGCTTGCTTGAGTGTCTGTATATTAATCTACTCATTCTATACACCCATTTCGACTTTAGAGGTGATGCCGTCTGAGGAAATGGACTTCATGGCCAATGGCATTTTCATATCAGTCTCATATTATGACCATATTTTGGGTTTTAGCTTCCATTTAAGTTTTTAATTTGTTGTGTTGCTAGAATTTTTCCAAACAGAAAGTTGTTTAAGTTGTCTTTTTTGTGTGGCTTTGGGCTACTTTTAGGTAGCATGGGTTCAGTTTTTCTTGGGGAATCTGACAACGTTACCATGACAGGCAACAATTCCTGGATCCCGGGGAATCTGTCCTGATGATCTCGACGGTGAAGAAAATAAGGAAGCTAACAAACAAGAAGGTTCAGCTTATCCTTACTAATAAGCCCAAATTAATATACGTGGACCCGTCAAAGCTAGTTGTAAAAGGAAATATTATCTGGTCCGACAATCCTAACGACCTCAGTATCCAAGTCGCAAGTCCTTCAAGCTTCAAAATCTGCACGGTACGTCTCTTTTCTCTGTTATATGTCGAGCCGAGTTTTCCCGGGCAAATTCTCTGTCCAAACCCTTTTTGCTGATAAACTTACGTTGTCCTGGGACATTTAGCTGCAGAATATGTTTGGGCTTCAAAAACCATAGCACATATAAGTATTAACTTTCATCAACATTAGCCATCCAATCAATTTGACCTCAAAAAATGGCCAACTGATGTTCTTTTCATATTAGTCAATTTGTGATACAGAAATTAGTGACTCTGACAGCTCTGATTGAGATGCTTAGTGTATTAGAAACTGTAAGGCATTGTCTATGCATCGTAACATAAGTTTAGGACTGTCGGTGACATTTCTTGCTTTATTCCCGGGACTAATGTCGGATGTAGCACATTTGTGCATTTTTTTTCTTAACCCGGCATATGATGATTGGTCGATGCTCTTCCATCTCTTTAAATGAGATTTTTATGTGTGTAAGCTAGCTGTTCGTTCGCCTGATTCGATTTGCTGATGGTACAGCCAAAGAAGGTAATGTCATTCGAGGATGCAAAACAGAGAGCGTGGCAATGGAAAAAGGCAATCGAGGGTCTTCAAAGTCGGTGAGACTGCTTCGATTTTGGACGTTTCGATACTGTAGGGGCACGAAGGGGGATACTTAAAGCAATCCACCCCCAAGCAATTTTTACATGACGGACAAGCGAAATTCGAAGTTCGAGATTCAGAATTTAGGTGCTCAGTGTATCCCCCTTGAGATCTCCATCCCAAGTCTGCTGGTGACTGATGCAAATGGCAGCAAACAATTTTCTTTCTTTTTCTCTCTTTTTTTTCTTTTTTTCCCCTCTTTTTCTTTCCCCCCCTTTTTTTTAAATAAATTATTTGATGTAATTCCAAGCTTGTTTGTAAAATAGAAAATGGTTGTAGGGATTCTAAAGGGGTTTCTCTTTATTATTTTTGTTGTAACTTGTAATAACACTCATCATCAATTTATTGGAAAAAAAAAAAAAAAAAGAACACAAATTCTCTGTTAACACTTACTTGTCCAACTTGGTCTCCCATTCTCATATGATAGAAGTCAACCTTGCACAGCTCAGAGCACTGAAGCTTTGCAAATTATATGTTTCTTTCTTCCTCCTTTGTTAATAAACTTTATTAATTTTAGCATTTCTCAGCTCTTCTTACAGGCCATCCTTAGTTTCTGCAAAAGTCTCATTTTCGTATTTGAGGCGTTTTATTATTAGTGTAGTTTTACCACGTCCCGGGATAAAAAACGGATGAATTCGCGACGCGAGCTTCAGTCTATAGTCGATGCTTACTAGATAACCGAAAAAGTTAGATGATTGTGTAAAAATCGATAATGACCAAAATATAAGTAAGTTCACATTATAAAGAAGTTATTAACTACATACTGTTGTTTACTCATCATAAATAAGCAAAGACTTACTTTTTATAAGAAACCTCACTAGTAGCATCAATAAGTTATTAACTAGAGCTGTCAATATGGGTCAAAAATTTATATTTTAACCTACATTTATGAAAGTGAGTAAAATATGGGTCATATTAGAATTAAGAATATGGGTTATGCATGGGTTTAAAAAAGAAAAGCCCAAACAATATAGATTTTATTTAGGTCTTTTACAAACCCATTTTGACCCATTTGTCGGCCCATGGCTTGCTTCCCAAACACCAACTTTGTAAATGGGCCTCAACTCTATATTAGTTTAACCTTTCTTTTTTTTTTTTTAATTTAACTTTTTATAAGTAAAACAAAGAAAAATAATAATAAAATAAAAAATGTTTTGCAATGTCGCCGGCCGCCGCTCCGCTGCCAACCTCCTCCCGCCGACCGCCAACCTCCTCCCGCTGACCGCCGCCGCCGTCCGACCGTCTCTGCCACCTCTAGGTCGCCGTCTCCGGCCACCAAAGAAAAAGGAAAAGAAAATAGAAGATTAAAAAATTATTTTTTAAAAAAATAATATATTTTTAATAATAAAAAAATAGAATTTCTATAAAAAAAAATAATTTTTAAAAAAATATTTAAAATTTTTAAAAAAAATTCAGTTGCATAAAAGTGTGTTAGCAATATCATTTTTCTTAACAAATTATAAGACACAAATATTCCATGATTTAGTTAATATATAAGTATTTAAGTTATATGAGTTGGGTATGAGTCGATAAATTTGTACTACATGAAAATGGATCAAAACAGTTTAAATGAGTCAATATCGGACCATATTCAACCCGACCCGACTTACTCATTTGATACTTCTAGTTATTACCAACACAAAATTCTACCTTTTCTATGTGAAGAAATTGCTATATTCCTCTGAAAAGTTACTAAATCGATTGGAAATTATTTTTTCTAGGGCAAATTTACTAAGAGAATAGTGACATTTAGTAGTTAGTAATAGGTTTTCAATATTAAAAAGTTATTAATATCTATGAAAATGTCGCACAAATTAATTACTAGGTTTTCTAAAGTACTAATTATAATGAAAAGTTGTATTTCACATGGAAAAGTTACCGATTATCTAAATTTACTCAATTACTTAGATATGAATTGTTATAACCACTACAAAAAAGAGAGTAGCTTTGTCTGATTTTTAATTGCGTGGAATGTTAGTACTTACTATCTTCATTTTGAAAGTTACTAACCAAGTAAAAAAAGAATTACTAATTCTCAAGTCGTTGACCTATTGAAAAATTATTAACAAGATGAAAATATTAACAGTTATCAATAGGAATATGACACATTCTTTTCAAAACTATATAAATCGAGAATAAAAGTTACTTCAGTAGGAGAATTGTACCTAGCTTGCCGTCGTTGACTTTGACAAGGCTATAATAGTGTGCAACATCAACAAATTCGCTCATAGTCGAGTTAAAACATAAGAATGATGACCAAATTATATTAATCGTGATACCAGAAGCTGTCAATCAATCAAGTATAAGAGTGACTAAATTATTGATTGATAAAAAATAGCTATACTTTTCGGGATTAAGATATGTTTTTTTTAACTCGTTTGTGTAATTTCTCTTTACTTTTTAATTTCTGTTTAATTATTTAATGGATTTCTAAAAATCCCACTATTTAATATGTGAAATTAGTACTCGACGACTCGTAATTAAAATTAATGAGGTATTGGGAGAACTCCCCGTAGCTCGCCACTCTTGATCTCTGCAAACACCTTCGGAGGGAGGAGGAAGCAGTTTCTCGCACATGGCGCTTTCTCGGCTACGGAGCCCGGTGATCTCGCGCGCGCCTCTTCTCTTCAGAGCTCGTTCGCTCTCCTCCGTCGCCGCCGCCGCGTCGTCCTCTCGATGCGCCTCCCGGTAATCTCCTCCTCCGTCGCCGCATGGATCTATCTCATCGGAATGATCATGTGATGCGGTGCTGGTTTTATAGATGGGGAGCATATGGATTTGTCATTTCCTTTTTTCATTTTCCGCTCGTAATGCTGCGTCGCTGAGAGAAAAATCGGGTAGGTTCGGAATCGGAACGAACGATCATGACATGCGGGTGGTTTCTCGAACTTCGTATGGAAAAGGGGGAAGAATCCTCTGTTGCGCATTGAGGATATTTGCGAGAGAGCTGTTTCTCTGCATTTTGTCTGTGCTCTCTGAATTGAGTGACGATTCGGCGTGCATTTGAGTGTAGATGAGACTCGAAAGGATAATTAAGTTATTTGGAAGGCTGATCAAACTGTAGATCAAGTGGTTTTGGTTTAGTGCTGTTTTGGCCTGGTAGTGATCAAGCATTGCGGTGGTTAGGTGATTTCTAGCTTGTGTCTTGGATGATGGCGATACCTTGCATTTGCAATTTTTAATTGTATTCTTTTCCTTGTGTTGTTATATCTAGCCATTGCTTTGTGCCTAATTGTGTTTGCCGGGTTTCTTCGTGTTTTGATATGAGGGATCACGGACGACATCTTGAGTGTTTTAAGAGTGAGACAGAACGTAGAGATGTTGTGCTTCTTTGTCCACAAGAGCTTGTTGCATCTTGTTCCTAACTTACTTTACCACCTCACAAAAGTTGCTACTCTGCATATATAAATCGTTGCTATAAAATTAGTGTACACGTACACCAATTGTTGGAAAAATTGATCACGAGGGAAACGGCTGTTCTTTTTAAAGTAAGGCCTTTGCTCCTTTATTGCAGGATTTGTGCAGGTTTGCTCTATATTTTTTGTTCCATACTCTCTAGTAACTCAGAGCTGAAATAGTATCAGAAGAGTCTGAAGATGCCACTTCATCCATTTGATATGAAGGGAAACTGCATTAGTCAATTTCATACCATTTTCTCTCAGGCTGTATTTCTTTGGTTCCTAGGTATTAGTAGGAGTGGAGATATGTTACACATGGATAGTTTGTATGTGTCTGGGTAGTGTTATTATTATGTTGTCTCATCTGGTTTATGTACTTATGTTCGTGAATATCTGGTTCAAGCTTTTTCAGGTGATAAATCGATAATTTATCAATTATGTCTTTTTTCTTTGTATTTTCATATTCTCATAAGGCAGTTCCAGGATGGTATATTTCTAATGAATTTGTTTAGCTTGTTCTGTGGTTTTCTTTTGCAATGATCATGTGCAGACTAACTTGGACTTGTTGATGCAGCTCTTGCAATAGGAGGAACTCTTCTGTGATAAATGAAGCAACATTAAGGTCTGTATTTATTGCATTTCTATTGGTGCCTGCTCACAAATGATTTTTATTATCCCTTTACTACGTTATGTAGCTCTATGACATAAGTCTGCGTGCGATGCATTCCTCCACTGTATGCTTAGTGTATGGCGCTTAAGGTATTTACCTTGGGAAGGTGGTGGAAGGTGCTAAACAACTGTCCTGATTGGTTTTATGAGGGTTTGTTCGTTCTTAGTGAGTTTTAACTTGTAATTAATTCAAGCTGGGTATTGTCTGTTGAAACTAAGCCATGTGAGACTGTCCAACTAATCCAATTGTCTCTCAATTCATCTTTTTGCTCTTTCCTTTTCTATCTATGTATATACATCCCATGCATGAATCTGTGAGCAATTTCGTGGACAGACATGCACACATGACATTTAAACCAAAGTTCTTTGGGTCCATTTTTTTGTCGTGGTATCTCAATTGATAGTGATGCCATACTTTCTGATTAGACCCCTTCTAGGTTATCTAATCAGTTATTTTATTTCTGAAGATTATTTCCTTTATGTTTCATGCTTGACCATCTCAATCCCTATTCTATAAGTAGCTCACAATGAGAATAAAAATTATCAGGCCTTCTTCTTTCTCCACCACTGGTGTTCATGATACTTATTTGAAGCATCAGGTAAGTATGCAACCATTAATGTGCTGGAATTCGCTCTAAGCTGGTTCTCATCTTTTCCTCAATGTGCAGCTGCAAGTTGGCGTGCGATGCTTCTCATCCGCAGGTACATCTCTACCAATAATGTATTGGTCCGAGTGTGTTTAGGATTGAGCTTATGTACTAGAAGGAAGTTCTTTTACTTCTTAACTGAGTTGATTGTTAGAGCTGCTGAACAAGCAAATAGATCCTCACTAAAGCTTCCATGACATTGAGTTAGGAGAGATTTTTTCGTGGGAGGTTGAGGAGTTCATGTTACCTTCTTTCTTGGATAAGTATTTTGTTGAATTTTATCAGATGTTGTGTGGCTTTAGAGCCTGTGTAACTGGGGTTGCAATTGTCTCTTGAGTGAGATAAGAAAGCTCGTTTTCTTAATTGTCAATAGAATTGACTCATGAATGGTAAGATTCAATAACGAGTTTTAGGATGGTTTGAAATGGAAGCACAGCTGACCTTTCTAAAATTGGTAGTACTTTCTGGAATTTGGGTAATAATGTGACATTTCAAACCATGGCCTAAAAGTCCGTACTCTCTTGGTCGGACTAACCTAACTATTAATGTTGATGCTTCGTCTCTCTTAATGAAGAAGGGCGATGCCATCGACAATGCTATGACTTCTTAGAGGTACAGGCAATATTTTCAACACCAATTTTTGTCTTAGGAATTTCTGTAAACTACCTTATGATTGTAATAATCACTTTATTACCTAATTATTGTGGTTGAAACATTTTTCTTGTCTTCCAGACACCACCAATTCCCAATTGGAATCATTGTAACCTAACATGAATAATACGAGGAAAGTGGTTTTTCTTCTGCCAGTTTTTCGAGTTTCTATAGGCTTCTTTGTTAGGTCTTTCTGCTTTTAGCAATTTTTTTAGCAGCGAAGAGTCTAATATTGTACTTACCATTAAACTTATCATCTTAAAGGAGCCTGCTTCTCTTTACCTGACACTGTTTGTATCTGCAGATGTTCCTCCACATACTGTTCTTGGGATGCCAGCCTTGTCCCCTACAATGGTGAGATTTTCCTCTGGGATTTCTTGAGTTTTTTTTTTTATATGTTTTATCCCATTTCGTTTCTCTATGATTAATATTCATTGTGCTTGGACAGAACCAAGGCAACATTGCAAAATGGAGAAAGAAAGAAGGAGATAAGGTCAGTGTTGGAACAAAGGGGTAGTTTCGAGGATATTCTTGTTACCCTTAAAAAGCAACCGCTACATGAATTTTTTCTCTTTCGTACTCTGCTGGGAGAAGATTGTTACTATACTGATTTATTTGTTCCTTTAACAGATAGAAGTGGGAGATGTATTATGCGAAATAGAGACAGACAAAGCAACTTTGGAGTTTGAATGTCTTGAAGAAGGGTAATTCTAATGCTCTGTGATATTTCTGTTACCTAGAATGTGGTGTGCACAGAAACACTGTCTATTAGGGTGGAGATTTTGCTGTGCCTTGATAGTCTTCCTTCCAGTAAAGGTGGAATCCCCTTCCTTGTATTATTTCGGATCTCATGTCACATGCAAGTATTATTCTGCAGCTTTTTGGCTAAAGTTTTGGTACCTGATGGTTCAAAAGATGTTCCTGTTGGACAACCTATTGCAATAATGGTAGGATTCACCTCAATCCTTTACTCCATTTTAATCACTAGAGAATTGCTTGGCTTCTATATTTCTAAATATTGCTGGTTTTATTTATCTGCTGATTTGGGTATCTTGCTTCGCAGTAGTTCAGTTTATTTTATAAAGTAATGCAATGCCTGTTTTGGCTGCAATTGTCCTTTTTTTCTGGGACCTTTAACCTCTAATTGACGAAACTGTTTAATTATTGCTTTGAATTGAAGCATTCCAAATTAAACACACTTAACAAGTGCTCTGGGGGAACTTGTCGATGGCTCTTTTTCCTTTTCCTTTTTTGATGTTTTTCAAATGACAAATGTTGGATTCTCTGAAAATGTCTTTCAAAATACTTATATAAATACTTTACGCTCCTTTTTTAAAACTAATATTGGAGTTGTCATATAATACTCAAGTTTGTTCTTGTTTTGTCAGAACATTACTGAGAACAAATTATTTGACTATAAATGTTAGTTCGGATGCAGCCTCATGCTGTTGGAGAATAAATCTCAGCCATCCCCCCCTCTTGAGATGTACTTCAGTTTGACCCTGAATAGTTTTACCCACAGCTCCTCACTGTACAATTGGGAGAAAAATGATTGTGTTGACACGTCAATAGGACGTTAATTTCCTATGTGAGACTTGTTTAGAGGTGAGAGGAAGGAAGGTGAGGCATGGTAGGGGTTCTATTATTAGTTCACTTAGTATTTGAGTTAGTTGATTACTTTTAGACAAATAAAGAAATCCACTGTTGAAGTCCTTGTTTGACTGTATCCCCTGTGGTTTTACTAGCAATATTTGAAAAGCTTATAGGATTGTATCTTTGCTTAACTAGCTTTGTTAAAATTCTAATTTGCCAGGCTCTCCGCTTGTTGCTTTAGAGTTGGTAGTTTATATTGCTCATCAGGTTTTTGGAAATTTTTGATCTGGGGTTGATAGTTATTTCTGATCATGGAGTCAGTTCCTTGTTGCATTGTGTACTGTGATTCTTGCTCTATGAGCATTCTAATTTTTTAAAAAATAATGAGAACTTCTGCAGTTACATTTATTTGTGTAGCTTACTTTTGTCTGTTTGTTCTACAAGGTGGAGGAATTAGATGATGTTCAGAAGATACCAGCTTCTGTGACTGGAAGATCAGAAGCTAAGACTGAAAAAGTTTCTGATGAGAACATAAAAGCTGGAGGTGGCGTGCAGGAGACAAGTTCTGTTAATATTAACACATCTGAACTTCCTCCTCATGCTGTCCTTGGAATGCCAGCATTATCTCCCACAATGGTAAGGAGTGGTTGGTAGTTGGCTTTGATATGTACAAGAAATGCAGCTTATTCTGCTGATTTATTTGGGAGCTCATTTTTTGGTTTGCTTGTGCATGTGCAGAACCAGGGAAACATTGCTAAATGGAGAAAAAAGGAAGGGGAAAAGGTTGGTGTTATGAATAACTTATTAAATAAACTTAGGATTTGTGATTTTATATTCCTGACTAGTTCAAGTGAATCAGTCAAAGTCGCATGTTTTTATTGTATGGTTTTTTCTCAGATAGAAGTGGGTGATGTGATATGTGAGATAGAGACAGATAAAGCCACTCTTGAGTTTGAAAGTCTTGAAGAAGGGTAAAATTTCGTATCTTAATAAGTGTGCATATCATATATTCTGTTATTCTTTTTCTGATGTTTCTGCAACGGTGGTGCCCGAGTTTGGTCATATATTGGCTGTTGTTGATTCTTCGTTCCTTTCCTGTTCCATCTTTCATCTCAATGTCTTTTTGACTATTTGCACAATCGTATGGGGGCCAAAAAGGATGTCTAGGAGATTTTGGCAGAGCTTGGAGAGAGATTACTTAGTCAGGAAGTAAGAAAAAAAAATTCAAATGCATATACAAGTCATACCAATTAGGTGATAGGTCTTAGACATAAACTACAGAACATTTTTACGCCACGTCTATAAAATAGATATGCAAACTTGCATGATATGGTTCCAGTGGAATAAAGTCCAATAGAATTAATGAATTGAAACAGTGAATAGAGATGGAGGTCTGGAACGAGAGACAAGACGGGAGAGAAGTGTAACTGTAACTTAGAAATTGAGCAAATTCTTGTGTTAAAGTATATTTAGTAGTTTAGGAATTGGCTTGTAGGTGGTTTAATGAGTTAATTAAGATTTGCGAGTCTCTCCGCATGCTCTATACATATAGTGGTGGAGTGACAGGAAATTGATGATGTATGTTGGTCTAGTTGATCAGATTCTGTCAGTTTGACATTCAAATTGAGGAGGAGATAATGAATTATCATCCTTATTAGTAATAGTATGAAAAGAATCTGTAGTCTTAATTTGGATCCCCTTTTTGTATCTAGACGATGAAGCCGTGCAGAGTGAGTTTTGAGGATGTTAGCTGAGTTCATGTGAGCTGGATCTTCCTATATTAGACTTCAATTTCTCTCCATGTAGTATAGATGATTCATATTAGAAACTTTGGATTCATTTGGCCTTATTACAAAAGAAAGCCGTTTACAAGTGTTGGTTTCAAGACTTGGATGACTGGCAGAAAGTGGTCAGTGTCTCTCCAAACGTGTTCGTTAAATGGAACCGTTTCTCTATATGGTTTTGCTTTTTAATAGACTGGTAACCTGCACCTTTTAGGGTCTATGCTGGATTCGATTTGCTTGAGATCTTATGAATTTGAATGGACCGGCATAACTTACTATAGAATAATTAAACATTAAACCATGCCTTTATCCAACAGCTTAAGCTTTTAGAACAATTGGCAGTGGCTCCACAAAATCTCACATGATATCAGAGCAGGAGGTCCTGAGTTCAAATCTTTTCAGGCCCCATTTGCCTCCCCAATTATATATGTCCACGTTTAGTACTAGGCAAAAAAGACCAAACTAAGCGTGAGGGGGAGTAATAGAATAATTAAATACTAAACCACGCATTCATATAACAACTTAAGCTTTTAGAACTGTTGGCAATGTTCTCACGAAGTCTCACAATTACCAAACCTTGCTCCTCGTGCCTTTGGATGTTTGACCCGAGAGCATAGGACAGATGGGGAAGTTACTGTTTGATTGTGTTATTTTGAGTCTTTTGTTTAACTTCGTTTGTTGCTATTAACCACAGCTTTTGAGAGGTTGTCATTTCCATATTCAAATCTAGAGATTATCTGCATGTCCAGTTGTAATAATTTCTAAATGCTGTAGTCTCTTGCTTAATACCAATGTGCAAATTCTGAAGAATTTGTTGTGCCTTTTGGGTTCGCTTGCTCATGCTTTTCCTGAAATTATGCTGGTCTTAGTTACTTGGCAAAGATACTAGCACCAGAAGGTTCAAAGGATGTGCCTGTTGGACAACCAATTGCAGTAACGGTAAGTCATAGTTGCAAGAATGATTATATGTTATTATTGTCTAGGATTATAGATACTTCTCATGTTGGTTCCCTCGAACTTTTGTCTGTTTATCGCTTCAACCATTATCTCCCCGAGACACATGGATATGCTAACTCACAATCCTTTTCAAGGTTGAAGATCCAGAGGATATCGGGCATGTGAAAAGTTCTCTTGGCAGTGGTTTGGTACATGAAGAGAAGCCCATCCATGAAAAACCGAGAGCTGAAGTTCATCCGGGGAAATCTATTTTTTCAAGGATCAGCCCATCTGCAAAAGTGCTAATTACGGAGCATGGACTGGACTTATCTTCATTGAAGGCATCAGGTGCCCATGGCACTTTGCTAAAAGCAGACGTTCTAGCTGCGATTAGGTCTGGAAAAGTTTCTCCAAGCTTACCTAAAGATACAAAACCTTCGACTGAGATTCTCCCCAAGTCGACAGCCAAAATAGCGGAGACTAGTCCTCACGTAAAGCAGTCAGATTCTTTTGAAGATCTGCCAAACAGTCAAATTCGCAAGGTTTGACTTTTATAACTGTTATTGCAATTGGGTTATGTTCTACTTTTTCGTGTTTGTTTTGTGTTTATGTGATTCAATTTGGGTCAAGATCTGCCAAGCGTGTTTAGGTAGAGAATAAATTGGCCCTCTATCTTTCTAAAGTATACTTACTCTACCGATCCATTATGTTGGTTAATTTGCTATATGTTACAATGTCAACAGAAGAAAAAGTTCTTCGGAGTGAATGGAAAGTGGCAAAGATACTCTGACGCCCTTTCATCACTCCTCGATTTTAGTTGATTAGTACTATATAATCCAATTTGTCGATGGAAGATCAAATCACACCCTAATCTGCAGCTTATAATTAGATTATTCAAATGGATAACAAGTAGTCATTGGATAAACAAATGGATAATAACTAGTCAAATCGATATCACTGGCTTGCGGCATTCGTATAGTCATATGAAAAGAAAGCTCCAACAAGCAACTTGCAAAATATGTCTTCCTATGTCTACTTGATGTGCCTGTGTTTCATCTTTGGTAAAATACGTTTTTTTTGGTCGAATTGCCTGTGTTTCATCTTTGGTAAGATACTTCTTTTTTTGGTCGAATTGGTAAAATTCTTTGACTGGTGAAAAAGTGCTGACTAGTAAAGCACCCACGAGTTGCCCATCTGTATATACAAGACAATTTGGAAGAAATACATTCCATCATCCCCAGAAAAAAATCAAGAGAAGTGATGCCAAAACCATAATGCGGTGAACTTTTAGTAACTGAAAAGTTCTCCTCACTTGGGAAATAATCCATTATTTTTCGTATGCCGACCCTATCACATGTTTTATTGTGCTATTACAGTATAACGAAGTAAGCTTTCAATAAAATGGCTGGTTAGTACTTGTACAAGCTTTTTTTTTTTTTCACTGGTTTTCAGAATAGATGAAGGAAAGTTTTGACACAAAATGCCTTCATCCACACCTGTTTGGAAAATCTGAGAGTCCACTAAATGAAGCTGTGGCGTGAAGGAAAAAAGACCATAATCTATTACTTAGCTCTTCTTCTAGCACTCTTGAGTGAGTTCCACGTCCATTGAGAATAGTGATTTCTTATTAGCTTATCCAAACTGAATAGCAGGCTTTTATCCTCTACAAAGTGTACTGCAATCAGTAAATTTCTGATAACAGGTGACATTGCGTCATTAACAACAGAGTAATTGTTATTGAGAACATCATGATGAGAGAGACTTCCCTATGTCCTGTCCAGGGTGTCACTATCGATTTTATGGGTATGTGAAATTCTTCTGGACGTGATGTTGGGACTGGGAGCATGGGTGAATACTAAGACTAGACTTAAAAAGGAGTCAAAGCAAGTTTGCTTTGGACTTGAAAAGAAAATGCAAAGAGATGGAGGTATTTGTTTGAGTGTAAAAAAATGCATAGAGATGGAGGTACTTGTTTGAGTGTAATATTAATCATACTCTCCTTATGCTGTTGAATACTTAATTGCCTAGTGCTGGCTTACTTAATTGAACATTGGTATCCATTTGTGTGACCGTGGACATGCCTGCTGTATTGGAGGGTCTACATGCTCAACACCTTAAGCTACAGTTATTGTTTGGAGTAATTATTACAGAGTCTAGTCAGATGAGACCTGTCAAATAATGGGTATCATAATTGACTGAGAACATAGGGGCAAAAATTTCATTTGGTGTAATTTTTGTATGAATCGTGCATTTTGCAATTCTATAGATTAAACAGCATACAAACAGAAAGGATATATTCATAGTAGCTTATTTTTTCTGGTGTCCTCGTTATTAATGTTTTAGTTGTGTATTGTAGTGGTGATTCAACTAACAATGTGTATGACTATGACACAATATGAGATGGGTGTTCTCATGAGGAGAAGATTATCATTTAGCTGATAATGGTAGATGTTGGCAATATAAGTTTTAATTCCTCATAAGGAGGTTTTATTCGTTTTATTGCTCATTCTGTTTTCTTCCTCGGGGTGCTCCTGTAGTGATTTCTCGAGCCATGCTTTGATAATCTTGTATTTTTGAAGGTAATCGCAAAAAGATTATTGGAGTCGAAGCAAACTACACCACATTTATACTTGTCTATAGGTTAGATATTATCTGCTTCCCTTGCACATGTCCTTTTTTCATTTATGATATGACTGAAATTGCATTTGTGTATTTCAGATGTTGCATTGGATCCTCTACTTTCATTTAGAAAAGAGCTGATAGGTTTGAGAAGCATACCTGTATTTTGTTCGTTCAGCTTTTACAGGTCTTTTCATGGTCGCTAATTTGTGTCTTTTACACCTTTCCAGAGCGGCATAATGTGAAGGTCTCGGTGAATGACATTGTCATCAAGGCTGTGTCCATTGCCCTCAGAAATGTACCAGAAGCAAATGGTGAGACACATAAAGCACAGAAATAATATATATTAGGAAGTGGAAAATTGCTTTTTGATGCGCTTTTATAAGTAGTCACTAGTATTCTTCTCAGCCTTTTGGTCGATTTATTGACCGTTATAGTATTGGTCTTGTCTATTGCAAACCGAGGCTTTTTTGACAGCTGATTGAAATTAGTTTCTATAAGCTTGAAGGATATGACATATCAACGATGTACAACACTAGATTCCTCTTGTTCAAGCTTGAATACAGGCTAGATTTTCAATTTTGGGGTTTCAAGGGAAACAAATGCAGGTAGTTTGTTCATATTCGTTATTTCGTCACACATTATGTACACTACTAAAGGGAGAGAATTACTGTAGACTTTAAGTTGAACTCACCATTAGATTGAACTGGCTGTGAAACGACCATATTTGGCCATTTTCGTGGGTTTTTGATATAAGTGAAGTTTACAACGCTAGTGGCTGTGCTGTTGTTTATCTTTGAACTTATTTAGTTACATAGTACCCATCGGATTGGCATCTAGATATATTCAATTTTTGTATGTCTTGTTCTGGTGGATTCATGGATTTTTATAAGGTCCATTGCTGGTGTCAAATTCTCACTCTTCTCAACCATGTGACAATGATTGTGTAAGTATTGTTTACATCGTCATTGGGCCTTACGAAATTCTGTGAATTCAAATTTTATGTATTGCCCAAATTAACATGGGCACAAGGACAAAGATTTTAAAAGTAAATGCGATGTGTGTTCATGTGTGGAAATGCTTTTCTATGGAGAAAAGTGGTGAAAACCTCTGGGTTTCTCAAAGTAGTCCTGTATATTCAGCTTACAGAGAAGACTATTTCCTTGTTGGGGTGTCGGCCAAAATTGAGGTTCAAAACTTTGTTTTTGGGCATGTTGCTGCTTTATATCAAGCATATAATGTGTCTACATACATGGAAGTTCTTTAGTGAACAAGGGAAACTATCATATATCAATTAAATTTTTTTTTGGTCATTTGTGGCAGCCTATTGGGACACTGAGAAGGGGGAGGTGATTCTCTGTGATTCTGTTGATATATCGGTTGCGGTTGCGACTGATAAGGTAATTGAGTGAATTTTTTTTCTCTATCTTCATTGTAAACCACTGCATAGAATTCATCCTGTATGGCTCATTTTACAGGGTTTAATGACTCCAATTGTCAGAAATGCCGACCAGAAGACCATATCTTCAATATCCTCTGAGGTACTTGGTAAAAAAATTAAAAATTTTCGTCATTTTTTCCTTGATACTTGTTTACTAGATCATTAGCCAGTTAAATCATTATGAACTTATATATCTTGCTTTTAAGCATTGAATTTTCAGTTTACTCTTGTTGATAATCAATGATGCAACTCATCATTATCTTTGTGTATTGTTGTTCGCACTGGAATTACAAGTTTCCTTGTTGATCAAGATAGGGACATTGAAATTATGAACTTGATAGGTTGATATCAACTGTTGGAATGTTTAGGTTCCTCTTTCACACCCATTTTCTTTCATGTTGACCTAGATTCTTGCCAAATCATATTATGTTTGTGGTCTCTTCATTTAGGTGAAGGAATTGGCTGAAAAGGCACGCGCAGGGAAACTAAAGCCAAACGAATTCCAAGGAGGAACTTTCAGGTTAAAAGATTATTATCATTTTGTGCGAAGTTGCATTTCCATTTTCAACTAATGCTTGACACACAGAAAAACTGTTTTGTCTTAACCTTGCAGCATTTCAAACTTGGGAATGTTCCCAGTGGACCACTTTTGTGCAATTATTAATCCCCCACAGGTATTCCTCTTGGCCTTGCACATTTGAGTGTATGCACTATGCATTCTCAGAAGTTCAAAAGCATGGTGCTGCCATAATGTGCTAGTATGTGCTGGTAGAAAATTTTGGCTTAAAATTTAAAACAAAAATCATGCATGTGCCACTCTCCTTTTTCCCCTCTTCCTCGGAAGGCTCAAGTGTTTGGTTTCTGGAAAAGTTTTCGAAAAAGTCCTCGAAGACAGAATATCTAGGTGATTAAATCTTTGATGACAATTACTGTTATCTATTATGAATCTTTTATCATTATTAGTTTGTAAATTTTGTGGAAGCATCAAAGCTTACATGACTTTTAAGAATCCAAATAAAACCTATATTAATTAGTAAACGAATCATATTCGAATTCCATTGAGAACAACTCGAGCGTACATTGGGTGAGAAGACATACTTGAGAAAACCACAATCGATGCCAATCGCAAATATATGTGGGTCGTTGGAGAGAGTGCCTGAAAAAGTAGAAAACATTCGATTGAGAAATAGTACCATGTGATAACATTTCCCTACACACTAGTGTTGAACATTTATTACTCAAGGTCATCCAACTTTGCACTTTTACTTTATGTCATATCTCATATATGTAAAAAGACGAAAGGAATGTATGCTTTGCCTTTTTCCATTTATTAGATTAATATCACTCCATAAATGATGGGAAAAAATTCATGCACGAGAATAGCCGCTATGAAAGTATGTACTTTTGGAGGATAGCTAGTGTTTAAGATGATGTTGGTAAAAGAGAGAATTAATTATTATTTCTATCAAAAGAAGTATTTATAGGCTTAGGGTTAAGCTTTGTACAATTACATAAATAACCCCAACTTGCTAACACTATATAATAATAAGTAATAAACCCAACACGCCCCCTCAAGTTGGAGCATACATATTAAAAAGGCCTAACTTGTAACAAATGTATGAAACTCGTCCATGTCGAAGAGGCTTTGTGAAAATATCTGCTAGCTGCACCTGAGAACGTGTGCGCATTAACCGTATATCACCACAATTCACCTTTTCCCGAACAAAATGGCAATCCACCTCTATATGCTTGGTTCGCACATGAAACACTGGATTGCTAGCAATGTGAATAGCGGATTGATTATCACAATGGAGAGTAGATGATCCGGTCATAGGTAGTCCAATCTCAGCCAATAGTATACGTACCCATTGAACTTCGCCCATAACATTAGCCATAGCATGATACTCGGCCTCTGCACTAGATCGAGAAACAACGGATTGTTTCTTACTTTTCCATGGCACAAGGTGACCACCAAGGAAGACATAGTATCCCGAAGTTGACCGGCGATCCACAGGGCAACCAGTCCCATGTGCATCGGAATATGCTGTCACCTCCAATGACTCAGAATAACCAAGTATATGAAGATGACCCCGATTATGGAACACAAGCCCTTTATTTGGAGCTCCCTTCAAATGCCGAACAATTTGTAGGACGGCTTGCCAATGAGTAGTACGAGGAGAGCTCATGAATTGACTCACCACACTAACAGCAAACAAAATATCCAGACGAGTGATAGTGAGATAATTTAACTTGCCTACTAACCGGCGATACTTCTCTGGATCATAAAGAATCTCTCCGTGTTCATTATCAAGCCTCACCCCAGGTCCATAGGTGTGTCACCAGACCTAGTATCATGCAAGCCCACCTCCTTAAAAATGTCAAGAGTATACTTTCGCTGAGAGTGAGTGATGCTGCCATCTGCATAGGCCACTTCTATGCCAAGAAAATATCGAAGGCGACCCAATTTTTTAGCGTTAGACTCCTTTTGTAGAAACTTCTTGAGCCGTTGTATACAATCAACATCACTTCCTGTAACAATAATATCATTAACATAGACCACAAGAATAACACACTCTTTTGAAGAGGACATACTAAACACGGAGTGATCCACAGTGCACCGATGCATGCCAAAAGTAATAACCGCATCACTAAAGTGGTCAAATCAAGCACGAAGAGATTGCTTAAGTCCAGAAAGAGCTTTTCACAGCCAGCACACCTCCTCCTGAGCAACAAATCTGGGTGGTTGCTCCATATAGACCTCCTCGTGAAGATCACCATGAAAGACTGCATTTTTGACATCAAGTCGATGAAGAGTCCACCGAAATCGGGCAGCTAAAGAGATAACGACACGGACGGAAGGAATTTTGGCCACTGGAGAAAAAGTCTCGTTATAATCAATACCATAAGTCTGAGTATAGCCCTTCACAACAAGACGCGCCTTTAAGCTCTCAACTGAACCATCTGGACGGTGTTTAACGACAAAGACCCAGCGACAATCCACCAATTGTTTATCAGGAGGCAGAGGAACCAACTCCCAAGTTTTATTATGATGTAATCCAGCCATCTCCTCCTCCATAGCATGAGTTCAACCTAGATGAGCCGAAGCCTCCTGCGCTACTTGGCATAGACATAGATGCAAGGGACGACACAAAGGTAGACATTTGAGGGGTTAAGTTATGATAAGATACAAAATGAGAAAGAGGATACCGAAACCGAGTATGGTGAGCAATAGGAGAATTGACAGAAACTGGTGGATGAGGATCAGAAGCCGGGGCCGAAGGTGGTGGTGGGACGTCTGCTGGTGGAGAGGCACGACCCCAAATAGGACGAGGAACACGTGTATAAACCTGAAGAGGAGTAGGTGCAGGTGATCGTGGATTGGGCGGAGCATTAGTAGAAGTAGAAGGAATAGGCAGTACTTCCAATTGAGATATAGTTGGAGGCAGCAGCAATGACTGATAAAGTGCGGAAGGTGGCAAAAGATCTATCATTGATGGCGCCTGAGGAGAAACATTGCCAAAGTATGCCTGATCCTCAAAGAAAGTTACATCAGCAAAAATATACTCCCGACGACGAGTAGGACTATAATAGACATAGCCCTTTTGAGTACGGGAGTAACCGACGAATACACATTTTTCGGCACGAGGCTATAATTTCTCCAACCCAGGAGACAAAGAATGGACAAAACAGACACACCCAAAAATACGACGACGAAGAGACTACAAAGGACAATTGGGATAAAGAAGAGCATAAGGGATAGCTCCCTTCAACATTGAGGATGGAAGACGATTAACAAGATGACATGCTGTAAGAAGAGCATAGCTCCAGAATGACTTCGGCATATGGGTGTGGAGAAGTAGACAACGAGCAACATCCAACAAATGACGGTTCTTACGTTCAGCAACTCCATTTTGTTGCGGAGTGTGGGCGCAAGAACTTTGATGTAAAATACCATGAGATTCAAGAATGGAATAAAAGTAGGAAGAAAAATATTCACGAGCATTGTCTGTATGCAAGCACTTAACAGGATAGCCATATTGAGTGCGAACTTCATTATAAAAATGGCGGAAAGAATGAAACACTTAAGTACGATCTTTCATTAAATATAACGCAGCATCACCAAGAGAGCACTAGAGGGTGAGATTTAAAGAAACTTTTGTTTTGCAGACTTACTGTTAATCGACTATAAGTGTCTTGTCGATTACTTGGAATATAGTCGACTAGTCAGGAACCACAAGACAAAAGACACCACGAACATAAAAGAATCTCACCCAAACCACCACAACTTTTTGATCCAATTATCACATCACCACAAACAACTCAACATCAATCAAAACACACCTTGAAGAAACAATGTCAAGGGAACGGTGGTGGAGGCTAGAGAAATTGCAGCTGCAAGAGTAGCAGCGATGGGAGGCAGCACGGTTGGAGATGTGAGACAAAATCACAACCGAGCCAAAATACTCTCTTCTTACTTGCTGGCGATCGCAGCAAGGGAAGGAACCCTAGCGGTGGCAGTGTGGTCGTACGTCTTCTCTCACGTTGGAAGGTTGTGCTCTGATACCATGTTGTTGGTAAAAGAGAGAATTAATTATTATTGAGATCAAAAGAAGTATTTATAGGCTTAGGGTTAAGCCTTGTATAATTACATAAATAACCCCAACTTGCTAACACTATAGAATAATAAGTAATAAACACAATAGATGAAAAGCTTTATTTCTTCCAGCAATTTATGAATTAACAGGTTAGAAGAGGAAGTAAGAACAACTAGATTAAGCGATGGAAAAAATTTCATGCATGACCACACCCGCTATGAGAGTGTATACTATTGAAGGGTAGCTAGTTGCTTAGATTGAAGTGTCAATGAGCGGTGACACTCCCTCGGTTTTGCACAAATGAGACAGCAATTGGATGAAAAGCCTTATTCCTTCAAATCATCTAGGATGAAACTATTAAAGAGGAAGTAAGAGAAACTAGTACCATAGATCTTTTGATTTTGCAGAATCTTGTTCTCCTTCATTTTTCCCTTTTGGTATGAGCTTAGTGTGCATCCATCTCTCATATGTGCATGCCGCGTGAATTTTACGAGATTAGCTCCTGTTTGATAAAAATTAGATGTTATTAGCTCTTAAAAATTCTCGTGCTTCTTTCCATGCAGTCTGGTATACTTGCAGTTGGGAGAGGAAATAAATTTGTTGAACCAGTAATTGGAAGTGACGGTAAGATATTATTGACTGCGCTGCACTTTTCTATGTACCGTGCATGGTTAAGGTGACTCACCTAAGCTTACCTACATCCTGCTTAGGGGTTGAGTGTCCTGCAGTTGTCACAAAAATGGCCTTGACATTATCTGCTGATCACCGAGTATTTGATGGCAAAGTTGGAGGTACTTTTTTCTGAATGATTCAGTGCAATATTTTCACTAATCATAGTGTAATTACTCTTGCATATATTATTTTCGAGCCCTCCCTTGTATCAAGGATGAACCGCATGTTTCTACACTTCTTGTAGTTGGTTCCACACTGCTGAATTCACATGTGTGTATAGTTAGAAGTTATAGGTAGCAGGTTAATTGGTATGGCTCTTCCTTTTTTTCTCACTAATTAGTATATGGAAAGCAGATTTTTACCCATAAGTAGATGTCACTCGTTTCTCTTCGTACATCTTCTCCTCGTGCATTGGAATTTCTGATGATCAATGGTGGAGCAACACGAAGTACCATTATCCTCATTTTAAAATTGTCAATCTATTGTTGGCAGTAGAAGTCTAAAAGATATGATTCTGGACTTAGTTATAGAGTCACAAATGTTTGCCTAATTTTTCAGTTTCTTTTTTCTTTGCTGAAAATTTGCGGCATCTTCATTTGGTGTTATTGCGATTGCAGGTGCATTTCTTTCAGATCTCCGTTTGAACTTCAGCGACATTCGAAGACTTATGTTGTAATAACATGGAAAATGCCCTAATTAGCTGTCGGGCACCTCATCATCTCACGAAACAGTGGCTTCACCTCCTAAATTGTTTAGAATGATTCGGGACGATCTTGCTAGTTTATGTGGGGATCGACGTTCCATTGAACCCCCTTGAGTCCCATCGAAGGATCAAATTTTGTCGACTCGTTGCACTCAACTCACTTGAGAGGGAATTAAGTTATCAAGGCGAGGAATGATTTGCAGCACCTGACTCTGGCTTTCAAATTTTAGCTCCAGCAATAGAATCTCATTCGATTGCCTGTTTCGATCCTTCCTTATGTTTAAATTTTCTCTCTCTTTCCCGTGGTTTCTTTCTCTTTTTATTTCTTTTTGCAGCAGACTGGGGTAGGTTTCTGAAGATATGGGTGTTACTCGGAAGATACTATGAAATAATACGCTGGAATGCTGATGTGCCTAGGTTCTTCTCCATTTAAGGATTGTTATGTCTCGAAAACATTATCTTCCTTCCTCGTTGTACATGTCATTCTGTATGTTTCACATATTCGATGTCTGAACATCAGCAGATAATAATCTATGATCATCCGGCCGCTCTGCTTTCTCTACCTATGTCGGGGCCATTGGTAGAAGCTGGATCGAGCGGAAGTACATGTGTGGATTAGTTGGTGCGGTGTTTTGAGGCACTCAAAGTTCACAACAGAGTATTTTGTATCTTACGAGAACGCACTGGGGAAATAACGGTAAGTGTAAGGAATGCCTGGCTCCAAATTTAAGAGTGATTTGAGTTCATTTTCAGGATTCCTGGTCTTTTATGATAAAGACCGAGTCACTTTTATTGATCGCACATGAGGTGGGGGTCAGCCGTCCTTTAGCTCACATGACCTGTCCTTCTCCCTTATCTTCTTACTCACTAAAACCTAATGCGTGTATTACACACGATATTATCACATGAATACGTTCTCTCATTTTGGCTGCTTGATTATTGTTCAGTCATAGATTTTGTTGTAGTAACTCAGTGGCCTGTACCTTGGTATCTTGTTTGTAAGGTAATATGATCTTCATAAAACTAGGAAATTTTTTCTAAATCCATCGTAGTTTGTGGTTAGAGGGAACTTTCCCTCCTCGTACCGCATTGGCGTTAGGTGTGACGAAAAAAGACCGGGAGCCCGAAAGCCCAAATAGATTTGTATAGGCCCGGGCCTCAATTTCGGGCTTGTCCTATTTTCTTTACCTTTTCAAGAAAAGCACTCTAATCACCGTGACACTGCTGCGCTTGAACATCACCACCACCACCACCACCTTGCTTGGTCACCACTGTTGTTAGACTCAATAGTCGGTACCGCCACGAGAGTTGGCAACCACCACCGGACTTGTCGAACACCACGTCCTCTAGAGTTGTTCACTTCCACCACTAGCAATAATAGGCTCAACGCTACCACTCCGAATAGAACGGCTAATGACTTACCTTACTGACCGATACCACCATCACATACAACGACTCTCTCTCTCTCTCTCTTGAGATGTATACCCGAATATGAGGGCACGACCTTAAATATAAGGTTGTTGCGACTTTCCTCATATAGAGAGAGAGAGAGAGCGAACATGCGAAGCTAGTCGGAGATAGACAAGGTGGGAGGCATCGAGCAACAATGTGGAAGATGGTGACAATGGCCGGTGGGAGGCATCGAGCAACAATGTGGAAGATGGTGACAATGGCCGGCTGGCATAGGACTGAGGAAGGAAAAAGCGGCAGAAGAATTTGTTATCGACGTTCTGCCTGGACAAATATACCGAATTGAACATCTACATAAAAACAACACATGCCACAAACCATTGCAGTTCAAAACCAGAAAAAAAAAAAAAAAACCAGACTAGAAAACAGATCAGGCAATACCTGTGTCACTACTCTTACAAGTTACAAATAGTATATGATGAAATCAAAATATCAAGAAACATTAAATCAAAAACCATTACCGATCCCTTATGAGATCATTCAAAGAGGATTTCTCTGGTCTATTGAAAGATTGATTTTCATATCATAACCATATAAATTATTATTGTAATTTCTATATGAAGTGTTTCTTTTTGTCGGAGGTATGTGTAACGTGTAATAACACATAAAATAACAATAAAAAAAATAATAAATTGACGAGCGAGATCTCATTCTTCTTTGATTCAACGGCTATCAACTTTTCGAAGAAAGATTAAATGGGCAAGTCGTCAATCTTAAAGGAGAAAGATAAATGAATAAAAGGAAAAAACAGAAAAGAAAAGGACAGCTAACAACATTATCAATTTCATGGTTAGCGTGCTATAAGTATTCCAGCTTTCTAGAGCAAAGCTATAGTAGAGAAGGAAGAGCGCCTTCAAGAAGAACTCTCTCTCTCTCTCTTCTCCGCCTCTGCAGAAATTTTTAGACACAAATCAACCAAATTTGTCCTCTCTCTCTCTCTCTCTCTCTCTCTCTCTCTCTGGGGGACAAACATGGCTGAGAAAAATGGGAACTTGGTGAGTAGTGAGACTCGCAAAGACCAGAAAAACCCCTTCCCTTTCTTCCCCAACTTTGGTTTCAAATTCCCATTTCAATTCCCCAAGAAGGAGCCGAAACCAGTGAAAAAACCTGAACTAGCTGCTGGCGAGAGCGAAAGCAGGAGCGAGAAGCCTGACGTTGTGACGTTCCCTCACAAGCCTTTGGAATCTCCGCCTCCGTTGAAGCTCGAGGTTGAGGAAGAGTCCAATAAGACTTCGAATCCCGTGATTTTATGGCAGGTATGTGTATGTATGTGGCTGATGGGTTTTGTTTGGTGGCTCGGAACGTTTCCAAGTAATTATCATGTTCATGCTTGTTTGGCAATGTTTTAGCGAAGGGGGTTTGGGTTCGATGGTCTCTTTAAACGCATGATCAGGAATTTATCAGCACTCGTGTCGATTATGAGGCAAATCGTGAGCTTTTCTCCCCATTCGGACAAATTAATTGTCGTGTCAGGAACAATTGTTGTTGCCTGTGTGGAATTGCTGATTTACAGGGTCTTCGCGAATGCTTCAATGGGAATGGTGATGATGAAATGTGAAGACGGAAGAGATATCATACGAATTGCTAACTACTTGACTTTTCTTGGTTCGTTAGAAGATCTATGAAAGATATATTGTATCCCATCATAGGCCGTGAATGATGGCACGCAGAGAAATGTCATTGGAAATTTCTTTTGCATTGGCCAGTGAGGATGTAAGTCACCAGATCATACGTCCGGGAGGGATAAGCGTGCCACTCGTCGCCTTCACGTTAATCCCACAAAGTCACAGATTCACTCGGGTATTTAGTCGTGAGGTTAGATTGTGGTGAGGTTCTTTTGATGGAGACACCGACTGAGAGCATGACGAACTGAGGAACTGAGTTGACTAGGGCCCTGTTCAAATCCTGAAAATTTTCAAAATCCTCTCTTTTTGTTTTCATTGAGAATGAAAGCACTTGGAGAATATAACTACATCTGCTGTCATTTTTGAAACAGTTTTTGTAGCTCACAAGAGAAAACAGGTTTTTTGTGTCTTCAATCTTTCAAATGCGAAATAAATACCGTCTTTTTATTTAGCGGTTTAGAGTGACAAAAGTGCAGTTTCTTCACGGACGAACTGCACACGTGAAGCATCAGAACAAACAATGGTTCCCAGGCTGACTGAAGCTTGGTCCAGCTTCAATTGTGGCTGGGTGAGGCTTCCCAAGGCTCTATTGAAGCTTTGACTAGCCTCAGTCAAGGCTTGTTGAAGCTTCAGACGAAGCTTCACACAGATTCTGTTGCTGACTATGACTATTATGTATGCGTTACTTGTCAGGAAAAAGAAAGAAAGTGAAGGAGTCAAACAAAACATATGGAAGTATATACTATTATTAGGAGATTTCCTTATTAGATATTTAGCTATTGATACAGTAACGTCTTTACCATATCTTTATAAAACATCTACTGTTTTATGTATTGTGAATTTACTGTAATTAAACAAGTTTGCCCAAATATTATTTTTGTAGGAAGTTTTCTTTGTTACGTAGTCTGCATGTTTTGAAGCACGTATATAAGATGAAAACACAACAAAATTGCTTTCGTTTTTTATTGCACTGAAAACGAAACCTGAAAATGTCTGTAGAAACCATACCAAATGCACCAGTCGGCTGTAGGTTCTTGCATGTTGTGATGTTTATAGTAGTGTTTTTATCATGCTAATTCACTTACATTGTAAGGTCACTCTAGCTGTATAAAGTACTGTACCGTAATGAAGATGGTTGGAGGCCTACTATTTATAGCATCTTGATGACAAGTGTGTTGAGAAGCTAGGAGGGGCTAATTAATGCTTCTCAAGCACGTGGACAATTCAAGAGGATGTGTTAAAGTTGGTGATAAATTTATGATCCAACAGAGTGGTATGTTAACGCACGAGCTTGTGATCTATCTTTGTTTCACTGTCGGGCTTGCCCTTGCGTAGTCACATTTTGATGCCGGATTCTTGCTAGCTACTTCTATTATAAATAAATAGAACGAGAATTTCTATTTCTTTCTAGTCTTCTGGTTTCATTTGTTTCAGCACATGCTTCTAATAGTAATGGCGAAAAGAGGTGCATCGTGCGCGGTTCTTATTCGTCGTGGTTCGGAACTATTAGAAGATCTAAAACCCTACTTTTTGTTAAGCTCCTTGCTATGCCGCATCAATTAATGGAGGAAAATTTAATTGATGAAAGTTGCAGGTTTATGCTATTGGGGGCTTCCTCATCTTGAGGTGGGTCTGGGGAAGATGGCAAGAGAGGAAGGCCAGAAAGGGCAGTGATGATCAAGCTACCGAAGATGCCCAAGACTCTGCACCTGATAATTCCACTACCCATTAGCATAATGATCACTCACTCTTTCTTTACTATGTTGTGTGGTATAGTGGTTTTGTATACTCTCCCCTCTCATAACTTGGTTCAGTTTATAAACCCTCCTGATGGTTTAGTGAACTGAAAGGCTTTTCTCAAAACTTGGCTCGAGTGGTATATACACCCTCCTGAGACGAACCCGGGTTTCGCCTGCCGTAGGTACTCAGCTGTCGCCAAGATTTGGTCTTTTGAATTGCTTTCACCAAGAATTGTGTTTGGAAACACGAGTCAAGTTTACAAAATCGGTTTCTTTAGGGCGTTTGAATGTGGCCACCGGACCGGTTATTCAAATACTCATTTTGTTGTTTCTCACCGCTGTGCTTTGTACCGTTGTTTGTTGACTAATTGTTAGGGGTGATCGGTTCTTGTGCGATTCGGTTTTCACCTGGGAATCGGCTCAGTTCCTGGAACCAGTCTGGTACGGTTCTCAGTGGGCCAATGGAATCGGTCCCCAGAAGAATCTCAAGAACTACTGGGGCAACACTCCCGACGAAGAAGACGACTACTTCGAGCAGCAAAGCATCTGGGGCGCCACATCCTTCCGCACCTCCCTGCCAAGCCTCACCCTCCTCACACGGTCATGGCAGTCCTTGTTCTTCCCTCCCTGCGGTGTCGTCCTAATGGTCCATGGCTATGGCAATGACGTCACGTGGACCTTCCAGATGACCCTGATCTTCCTCGCTCAGAATGACTTCGCCTTCGGCCTCGAAGGCCACGGCCGGTCCCAGGGCCTCCAGGCCTTTGTGCCCCACGTTGACGACTCCATCTCCTACTTCGATTCCATCAAGAATGACCCCCGGTTCAAGGACCTGCCTCGCTTCTTGGACGGGGTGTCGATGGGGGGGGGCGGGGGCGGGGGCGTGATTTGCCCGCTATTCCATTTCCGAGATACCAAGGCGGGGTCCCATGTACAAGATCTCGGACAAGGTGAGACCCGTTTGGCCGGTTCCTCAGGCCCTCTCGCTGGTCACGAGGGTCAAGCCCACCCAGCCCATCATGCCAACCGCCAACATCATGAAGAAGTCGGTCAAGGTCGAGGCCAAGAAGGGGGATTGCGCGCTTTCAGACGACTCTAAAAATTACAACAGCACAAGGTGTAAATTTCACTGGGTTAACTAGACGCCTTTCCATGCTTCGCTAAAAGGATAAAAAAGATCGATATGAAATTACAATAGTAAAGGAACTAAGCGAAGAACGAGAGGCAGTCAAAGTCATTTTTAACCATTTTCCTCATATTCCAAAGTAAACTAGGAAGGATAAAATAGCTGAACAAAAAAAGAGAGTCTATTTCTGATTTAGCAAAAGGAAAAGTGAAACTCGAACTGATATTTCTCAACTGCTGCTTACGATCAACTGATATTTATGCCAACCCTTATGAACCACTTTATTGAGCACTGATATTTAGGTTATTGATTACTCGTGCACAAAACGGTGATACCGCTAAATCTCGTATAAAAGGCCTGTTTGATATATTGGAAATTAAATGCTGGAAATTTAAATATTGAATTTTCAAATATTGACCCTTTTAAGTGACCAAAAAAAAAAAATTCGACCAAAAAAAAAGTGATAGAAAATGAAAATAAAATATTGTCTCATGATAATCGAATATTTGAGTATGAAATGATATCTTTTTCTCACCATTTATGGAATTGAGAATATTATTGAGAAGTTTTAGGCTTTTATTTCAGATGTGGATGCGTTTTAATACCACGAAAAACTCCAAATTGCTACATGTGAGATAGATTTACCCCAAATTAATTTTTTGATCACAAAAAATTTCAAATTGGTATACTTGCGATAAATTTACCCAAAATTAATTTTTTTGACCACGAAAAATCCTAAACTGGTACACTTGTGACAAATTTACTTCCGTTAGTTTCCGTTAAATTTTACCGTAAAATTACTGAATTGGATGACACGTGGCAGCTGACATGTGTACCAGTTTGAATTTTTTACCGTCACGATTGTACTAATATGGGGTTATTCGTGGTATTAACCCAATTTAACGGACACTAATGGAGAGTAAATTTGTTACAACTATACCAATTTGAGATTTTTGGTGATCGAAAAATTAGTTTGAGGTAAATTTGTTACATGTGTATCAGTTTGGAATTTTTGGTAGTTAAAAAATTAATTTGTGATAAATTTGTCACATGCACTAGTTTGGGGGTTTTTGTGGTTAAAAATTTAATTTTGGGTAAAATTATCATAAGTGCACCAACTTAGGATTTTCCGTGATATTAACCATTTATTAAATGAATTAAGTAACTTCATCCTTACTAAGTGAATTAAGTAAGTTTTGACTTAATTGGATCTTTTAAGTCAAAACTAACTACAGTTATCTTATGTGTTTAATTTTATTCAAGTATCGACTAAATTAATTTGAAGTTATCAAATAGGCCCTTAGAGAGACGAAAACTATTGAGTCTCAAAAAGCTGATGAGGCAAGGCCATACAAGTTTAAATAATTATAAATGAAATTGTTGTAAAGTTAATTCGTGTTAAGTACACTACAAGTACTAAAACTTGTGTACAACACTCACTTTAATGCCAAAAATTTCAAAACGACCACTTAAGTGCCAAAATCAAAGAAAAACGATCATTTAAGTGCCAAATCACAAAAAGTCCGGCCAAATGAAATACGTAGCTTTTATGCTTAAATTTATTATCTGACGTGGCATATTTCTTTTTAAAATTATGGCCACGTGAACTTCCACTTAGGCTTCTAAAATAAAAATTTAATAAATAAATAAAATAAAATAAAAATAAGCTGAATTTTTTTTTTTTAAAAAGAGGGGTTGGGGTTTCGTTCAGGCGAGGGCAGTGTAGCCCTCGCCATCATCACCCCCCCAATTGCCGGCCAGTGGTTGGTGGGGGTCGAGGGTCGACCTCACCAGACCGGCAAGGGCCAAGCCTCACCGAGGCTAGGAGAGGCCCCGCTTGCTGCCGGCAGGGGTCGCCGGCCACTAGCCGAGGCTCGGCGACCCCATCGCCCCCCCCCTCCCCTTAACAGACTTTTTTTTTCTTTCAATTTTCAGCTTATTTTGTTTTTAGTTTTAATTTTCTAGTTAATTTTTAAGTTTAAGTCCACGTGAAAGTCCACGTATGCTTTCGACGAGCCACGTCAGCTCAAATATTAATAAAAACAGGCCATGTAGGATTTTCGGCAAGCCATGTCAGCTAAAATCGGAGTTGGCACATAAGTGATCGTTTTTAAAAAAAATTGACACTGAAGTAATCGTTTTAAAATTTTTGGCACTAAAATAAGCGCCGTACACAAGTTTTGACACTTGTATTGTACTTAAGCAAGTTAATTCACTTAAGAATAGTACACAAGCCTCTTACCACGAGCTTTATTATATACATGTGATAAATATGATCACTCATGGGAATTTCTATGGTACAACATTGTCCCGTGCAATTTCAACACTCCAGACTTAATCATGACGAAGCATCTAACACCAAAAATCACTTTTATCAATTTTTTTTTTGTACGTGATTACGACTCCACGTCGCAAAGTTGTAGGGTACAATGGTGTACCGCAATCTGTGTCCCTCTCCACATGTTAAGGAATGAAGAATGCAACATCAACAGAATTTCGACAAAAAAGCGCCTTTATGAAGCTTAATGCGTCGCATGTAACAATGCCCAAGCAGATGAAGCCACCTAAGTAAAATATAAAATTAAGCTTTTAACTATCAAAATTGTTTGCTCCAAGGCCTTACATCAATTGCCTAAGGAAGAAGATGACTTTAGGATCTGTACATAGTCTAATCTTTATTCTGCTGCTAGACATACACCGATCTTATTAGCAGAAGGGAAAAATACTAAAAACATAAGCTAATGTTATTCTGATGGATGCGAATATAGCTAAACTGTGATTAAACAGCTCACCTCAGTTGAATACATTATCCTCTACCTGATTCAACCGGCACCGGGCATCGCGAGTACTGTAGAGGAGGCTGCAAAAGGTGTCCTCTTCAGCTGTAGAGAGTCTCACAACCCATCCACAAACCGTGGCCCATCCCCTTAGAACTAGGGTTGGCTTCATAGAAGCTTAGAAGAAGTGAGTAGTCTCTCTTTTCCATCCAATGCCTAGCACTGAAGCTTCTCTAATGGTTCCCAATTGATTAAATACACCCGCCAATCTTTACGCTCATTATCTATAGTTTGTCCGAGTCAAAGTAGCTGTCATAGATGGAGAGCCGGTCAAATGCATCAAAGTTCGCCCTCAATCCAACAAACTGGCTGCCAAACTGGGCACAACCGGCATCTGGCCACCGACAACCCCCATCCCGTGTGCGCATCGGGCATAAGCTTTCACAAGCACGGGTGATTGGGTTATTGGGAAGAACCTCATCACCCACTACAGTGATTGATACAGAGAGGTCGGATTTCTCATCGTGTTGGATGGGATCAGACTCTCTTTGTGAATAAGAATACATAGAGACTTGCGGGCTCACTGTGGGATTAGCTTCAATGTCAACTGTGCAATCGCCATTTCCAGAGAAGTGGACCTTACATCCCAGGGACTGAATTGCACGCTTTATAGCAGCATTTTCTTTGCTTGCTTTTTTGGCCAAGTTCACAGCAGAAGTATTCAGTTCCCTCTCCCTCTGTAAATCTGCAGTTAAAGATTCCACTGTAGCCGCTACTTCTTTAGCTTTTCTTTCTGCCACTTCCTTTGCCTGTTAACGAAACAGCATAGAATAACTAATAAAGATGACATTGTGGTGGCAGGAAGAACTAGACAACTTTTTGATATGATAACACACAAACAATAGGCGTCAAAGGAAGCATCTCTAGTTCACAAGGCAAGACCTGATGGACCTCTGAAATTGAACCTCAAAATTCTGAGGCATTCTGGAAGCTGATTTCCATAAGTCTATAGAAGGACATGGAAGCACAACCCACATACGTATCCAGAATACGCAGTCAACTAAGTCCACTTAAATGTCACTGAAAACCCTAAAGACATTTATTGCGGGCCATGATGTATCCACATTTATTACTCAATCTAATGTTCTTCTGTCCAGTGTCTGAGGTTTCATTATGCATGCATAATGTTACAGGTTACCAATCACTAAAGTCCACACTAAGTTCTACATAGGTAGGAAAGGTGCGTCATACACCCACGTGGTTTTGCCAAATGGCAAGACTATAAGAGAGTTTACCTAATTTATCTCCATTGATGAACTTATGGAGCATTCTAACTCATACATTCTGTGGTCTAATCTTTAATGTATTGTACTCTAAATACACTGATTATTTACTTATTTTTGTTCATAATTAAATTAAACTCGAGGAAAAAAAATCAGATTTTAGGACATCATCACACTATATGACACTAATATCAATTCTCCAAGAAAAGCTGAGAACTGATGTTTTATTATTCAATCATCTGAGTAGTATAAAAACGAATACAAAAGGGAATTAGGTTGTGTTACATAATTGCCTCCAATGCTCATTTTGTGTTACAAATAGCCTTTTGATTGCCCCTAAACAAATATTGTCAACAGTCTATCTACCATAGTAGCAGAGCGAAAATCACTACTTTTAATGATTTGTGGTGACTAAAATGACAAAGATATCATACCACTATTGATAATAAAAATTAGGGTTAATACCACGAAAAATCTCAAACTGGTAAACTTGTGACAAATTTAACCTCAAACTAATTTTTTTACCACAAAAAACTTCAAACTGGTACACATGTGACAAATATACCCCAAACTGATACACCTGTGACAAATTTACTCTCCATTAGTTTCCGTTAAATTGGATTAATACTATGAAAAACCCCAAACTAGTACACCTGTGACAAACGGATGGTAAAAACTCCAAACCGGTACACTCATCAACTACCACGTGTCATCCGACTCAGTAATTTGATAGCAAAATTTAACGAAAACTAATGGAGGGTAAATTTGTTACAGGTGTACCAGTTTGGCGTTTTTAAAGGTCAAAATATTAATTGGGGGTAAATTTGTCGCAGGTGTACTAGTTTGAGGTTTTTCGGAATATTAACCCTAAAATTATAAGTGCCTACAAAATTTTCCACATCGTGAGTTCATGGGGTTTCAATTGGCCTTATATTCATATACTCTCCTTCCAATAACTAGCTACGCTTCGGATCGGATCGGATATTCTAATATGGTGTCAAAGATAGGTTTCATCTCGGATTTATTCTGTGTTAGCCTCCCCATTCGTCAATTTCACGTGCCGTTCTTAGTTCGGTTTGCGCATGAGGGGGTGCTACAATATCCACACCACTTGTCTATGGGGTTTAAATGGACCTTATATTCATGTAGTCTCCCTCGACCAATCAGTTTAAGCTTTTGGATTGGACTTTCTAACGGATTATCAATTTCATTAAAATATGTGCTACAATTGCACGGATGAGCAAATTAAAGTTTTCCATCATCGAAGAAAACTTGTCACAGAGAATGAATCGCCAAAAAGCATTTATAGAGATAAAAGCAGATGCTGACAGCAGAGGAGATAAACAATTTACCTTCTGCAACTCAGAGAATTTCATAGCCATGCTACGGCATTGAGCTTCAAGTTCCCCTACTTGGGCTTCAGAGGGGCAAGCCCATCGAAGGTGAAACTGGGGCCAAAGTGTTGGGGCTAAAGCAGCAGCTGGAGGCAACAGTGGACCATTATGTTTTGATGGATCATAAAAGAGGTTATAGTGCACATGAGATTTCCCCTCTGAAATGCGTAAATCTGTCAAATAAGCCCACAAACATCCGCAAGCTTCAGAGGCGCTGCACTGCTGCCTCTCCTTCTCACTGAATTAGTCATAATGAATTAGAAGGTGGAAGACAGTAAGCACTCCTTAATCTACAGTGGACAATCTCACAGGCAATATTTACTACAACATATTGAAAAAATAAAAGTGAAGTGGGAAGTTTGTCTCCCATGAGAGGCCATTTTTCATGAAAAATTCCAAAATTTAAAGCAACAAAACTGAAAAAAAAATTGATACTTCTATCTAATTGCTGATTCGTCATATCTTCAGCTACTTAGTTTAATTCATTTACTCATTACAAATTTTAAATTAATAGCTAGACCAGAATTGAGTCTCAACATAGGCTGGCTGTGATTTATTTATACATTATGAAGCCAAACCCAGCAGTGTTTTGTGGAGTGTTTACCTGTTGCATAAGAAGTTCCCAAAGCGACAAGAAAGCACGCAGTCCAAGAAGTCAACCAGAAATGTCTGGAATACCAATACAAAATAAGTGAAGCGGACGTTATAGAGGAAAGGTGCTCTATGATCAGGAGGAAAAAAGAAGCTGCAGGAAAAAACAAATGGCAAGAGCCTCGTATAAATGAAAAGTATGTACCGAGGAAAACTCAAAAGCCAATGGATACATCCTCGATAGTTGCGAGATGCAGTCAACCCACTGCATAATAAAGAATATACAAAGTCATTGGTGACATAACAAGCCCAATCTCAACTAGTGTTAAAGATTTAAGGAAATAAGAAAGTAAATAGTCCATGCGACAAGAATCTAAATGAAGCGTCGAAAGAAAAAAGTCCCTCCATTTAGTGAAACAAATAAGTATGAGACTTGAGATGTGTTTGGATTGGTTATTACTTTTGACTTTTTTGCTTGGTCTGAATCGTGCGACGCACATACTTTTGACTTTTTAAAAAAATTCCGAAACACTTTAAACTTTCAAAACAAATATATGGGGGCACGTGGATTTGCATGTTTGTTTTTTTCATTATTTCTTGAACCTTTGATAACATTATATATTTTGAAAGGAACTAACAAGGCACTTCTTGCTTATGCTTAATCTTAAACAAGCTGGATTGGCATCCTTAATATTCAGATGGATACCTTAAAGAAACCACTTGAAAAATGATAAACCTTGATAATTACATAGCTCAACCTTGATATATGTAGCTCAGCATTCATGTAAATGCCCTAGTTGTCATGAGCTTCTGAATCAAGAAAACCTAAAAGCACAACCCTAGGTAGCAGGATCGAAGGATGCATGACGAAACTGAAACATTATGGATCCCCAATAAATATCGATCCGACCATCATCAAACTTAATATACTGGACATGTTAGAAGGACCTAACACACATGAGGCACCGCATAGATACTTTTCCCTACATAACATGCTCGAGAAAGTATTGTCAACAACAAAAGCAGGCAGAAAAGGCAAAAGTTTTGACAAATTTTAAAAGCAGTGAAGAATCTGCGTATACCCATTATATCATAGTAACCACCTGCAAAAATATGGGAGAACTATTATTTGAGGCCTGACTATGAGAGGAGCTGGTAGCTTGAGTTGTGAATGATCCTGATGACTGGCGCATTGGTGATGATGAGTAACTCCCAGTCGAAGATTGCCTAGATAACTCAAAGGGCGTGTTGCCAACTCCAGATATAGTTGGCAGTCCAAAACGATCTGAAAATGGATGGCCAAATGCTAGCCAGTCTTTTTCCACAAGTGCCTAAATCAAATTACAACCAAATGATCTAAACTGGCAAGAGAAGTCCCCAATCCAAGGAACAATAGCACTGCACAGAAGCTTAAAGGTGCAACAAGCAAAGTGCTTGATGATTCAAGCACATGATAATCTTAAAAGAAAGGGAAAATACAAAAAAGAAAATAGCCCATCTCTCATCCAATAACCAGTTACATATCTCTACTTTTGGAAGTATCAAATACACAATTTGAGTTCTACCTTCTGGAGACCACTTTGCAACTTCGCATCGTTTATGTGTGTCCCTACTTACGAAATGCCATTTTCTTCCCAAAATTGCCCATCCCCAAATCCTAAATTGTCTTACCCCCCAAAACACTCAAAACCAACTAAAAACCAAACCATTTAAATCCTAAGTAAGATGCTAAAATGAGTTTGTAAGGAGGGATAATTTCTTTGGGTTTTTTTTGTAGAGGCAAAGGAATGGTATTTGCAAAAATAAAGGTATGTAAGTGGTCATTGGATCAAAAATGAGGGACGTTCTCCGTTCTCTCCCTAAGAAAAGATACAATCATATGATAGAAGTCAGCTCCACATTTAAGATATAGGGATGCAATATACTATTGGGCAAACATTTCTTGCCCTCGCCAAAATGAAGAAAATCTCATTCTCAAGCAGTATGCTTGAGATTAAGCAGTCTCAGTATTACCTGGAACCCGGCAAAAGTCCGATAGTATGGATCAAGTAACAAGCTTGCAAGTGAAACCAACTGTGTCGTTCTATCCCACCCGTCACTGCCAAAAATTGAATACAAATACATACGATCACCATGGGTACATTTAACTACTAAAAAAGGCATTCAATGAACAAAGAGCTAGAAAGTAATATTGACAAATCCAATCCCACAGATATTACTCAGGCGGAAATTGAAAACGCGATAAACAACAAAGAGCATCTCTCGCCCTCCCTCCCTCCCTCTCATACATAAATACATATATGTATTGCCCATGATAACATGCATATCAATTCACTGCAAGAAAAATGACTACAAGGCATATATGGTCCTGAAAGAACCGTCATCCATCCCTCCCTATCTCGCTCATGATAACATGCATATCAGTTTTCCACAAGAAAAATGACTACGAGGCGTATAAGGTCCTGAAAGAACCTCCCTCCCTCCCGCTTTATATATACACGTATATATAATCTCATCAATTATGCATCTCATCATAACAAAGGAAACAAGGGCGACATTCTTGTTCACCTCATTGAAATGTTAAGCAAACAACTAATACCTGCAGTGGACAAGTACCGAAGCTGACTCTAAAGCAACACGTGCTGCAATCCACGCTGAACCAGCCAAAACACTCTGGACATGTATTAGCCAACCACTGTCTCCAAGTGTAGATACTGAAGCTGACATACTACTAAGATTGCCCCCACCCCAAGTCCAGCCACCATGTCTCTGTTCATTTGATTTTTGCATAAGTAAACAGTGAACGCCATACAAAAAATAACTGAATGACGATGACTGACAGAGAACCCTTCAAACAATCTGGAGAATGATTAGGAGAGGGAACCAACTCTCAATCACTATTTCATGCAATGACTCTGCTAAACTCCTAAAGAAAGTAAATTATGTTCCTTACTCTATAAAGCAAGAAAAGATAATCTAGTTTCTTGAGACTGATAAATGCCGTAAGAGCTGTATTTATGCATAAACATAATACCACAAGCAAGAAACTCTCAACAGCCACACACAGGTACTGCATGTTGCATTTTCTATACCTTTCTTGGATCGAGAAGCTTCAATTAGGACTGTGGATAGTGAAAGACCTTTTAGATTCCTCAGCATATTTTTTTCAAGAAAAAACTGCATAGATATGATTCACCAAAGCTACTCATGACGTCAACAATGTAAACAATGACTACTAGAGACCAACTAATGAGGGGAACAGACCATCAAAAGCAAGTAAAGCGTTTATAGAACCAGTTAGAGAGATTTAAATCTATATAACTAGCAAATATTTATAAAGCGTTAGGGATCAAAATACCAACCAAGAATGAGGACATTCCATCTGATGAGGTTGCCCCATGAGTATCCAGATACTCCCTGAGCCGAGCTAGACTTTCCCTCATTGCATGGATGTTGTCTATCCCAAAGAAAACTATCTGATTTGCAGAGAGGAAGATTGGCTTAGCAAACTAGTAACACAGATATCATATATCGAAAAGGACAAATTTAAGAGACCTCAGACTGGAAATAATTGGAAGATGACTCGGAACCACCCCCCATGGCACCATTAGCCAAAGCATTTTTTCTTGGTCTTGCATCAGCAATGTAGAGCTTCCTAACCAAAAGTGAGGATAAAATCAGCAAATATCAACTTACATTCGTAATATTAATAACTCATGTTCATAACATGATAACAGAATTCACGTTTCTAAAGAGATGACACATCAATATATACGCATCAACTAACTGACCAATAATTCTCAAATAACCGAAAAAAATAAATTAACTCCTTAATTAAATTCCGAAATGGACTACGTCATGTTCAGAAGAAGTTAATGGACTGTGTCAAGTTCGGGTGAAGTTGGTGAAACGGTTTGATTCCATAGTGAATTGCTGCAACTGCTCGTAATAATTAACTTTTATCCGACAATGCAGTCAATAGTCACATAAAGTGATTTCATGGGGTCACAAAAAGGGTATCACATACGTCAGAATGGTTACATGGAACACAAATGTGTATTATCTAAAAAATTACGCATGCTGTATATAAACAAATGTATTTTGTTTGTAGTTTTCGAATACAGCTTATCTGCATAATCCAACTAAATTCATCTTTTCCACTATATACATGTGGATCTTGACTATCTCATCAAAATTCTGGTTTTTGATTTTTTTCATAGGGCGCTTCTAGGGACCCATACGAGAAAAACAGGACTCCATCCCGTGTACAAAAATTGACCAGCTATAGTGAGTCATTTGTAATTAACGCGAGTCATTAAGCACTTTACGGAGACAAAAAAAAAAGTTTACAACCTATAAGATAATATTTGTATGCACACATATCTACGAACTTAAAGGTAACTTACGATGCTGAAACTTTGTTTACGGAGACAAAATATAACTTACAAGAAGGTATGTTATTACGATTGGATTTTGGTAGCTATCAACTAAGAATAACTATAATTACAATCATCAAGAATTAGCACTCACTCAATTTACTAATTACAAGGGAAATTACAATTTTAAAGCGAACAATATCTTCTAAGGTAAATTACTATCCTATAAAGTAATTTTGTTTTGTCTTAACAAATGTTACTACCTTGAAGGTAAATTACTCTTTTTGAGGATTATAGTTAAAAGTAATTTACCACTTAAGATAGATATTACTTCATTAAGTTCTCCCAGAATCAAAATTAACACAAAATTTGAAATCTCTAATCCTCAGAAGATCAATCATTTTACACTTCGTAACCTGAGGATGTTGTTGTCACCAGTAATTATCCACTAATAAGGTAATCGTCCCCAAATAGTTATAACAGGTAGTACATGGTGGTTTGTAATTTTCAATCGTTAATAGTAACTTCCCTTTATATTCAGTAACTCGACGATAAAATCACTCAGTATTTATCCTAACATATGGTAATTTTTCCCAGTTCCTTTTTTTCAGTAATTATACTTCCAATGACAGTAATTTGCCTGAAGTAGTTGTAATCTCTATTGCACCAAAAGCTAATATTTTTCCTTTAGACATAGTAATTTAGCCATAGATTTTTTATCAGAAGTTCCTATTACTCAGTGATCAACCCACGGCCCACTAATGTACCTTAAATTGTAAAAAGAGACAACTTATAATCAGTAATTGCCCTCCATATCATAAATTACCAATAAGACCATGTAAATGACGATTAGTAATCTACCTTCAGAGATACTAAATTACCTTAAAAGTCTTGTAAGTTCTATGGTCTTAATGATTTGTAACTTCTCTTGAGAAATAGGATGCAACCTAAAATTACTGTAACTTTCTCTTTCCCTATTCTTAGTAAATTTACCTAAATGACTGTGACTTTCCTTTCAAGTTTGTAAGTCAATGGAGCCTATCTGTAAGTAATAATCCTTAGTTGACGTCATTTTCTGCATGAATTGTAACATCTACAATGTAATAATCCTTAGTTGACGTCATTTTCTGCATGAATTGTAACATCTACAATGCTACTTCAGTAAACTTCCTTAAATGTAAGTAACTTACCGCTTTAACAGGTAATAAGTTAAACTTTTTTTAAAATTGATCCAAGGACAAAAAAATTTGGCTTTAAATCCAATGGCCAATATTCTATATTTGACCGGTCCTGAAAAACACCCCTACTGCACCATAGATTTTTCCATTTTTATAAGATTCTAGCTTTCGACGTAAAAGAAAAAGAATCTTGCTCCTCAATTAACAAAGCATCATCTCCTCAGTTGTAAGGACTTGAAATATACCGGGGCCCAAGTAGAATAACCTGATACTAAGCTCCTCTATTACTTTTATTTAAAGAAAGTCTGCCTACACAACTAGTGCTCGCCTAGTTGCCACCATTCTTTTACGAGAAAAGGAAGGTGGGAGTCGGTCATCATTGAGGCCAAGCCAAGCTCAACCAATCAAATGCCGTTTGGAGATATGGTCCACATAGTAGTCTGATTAGCAACTAACAATTAGTTTCCACGGGATCTTCTCCATGTCCGACTGCAAAGGCTTCTTTACCTCTTTCTCTCGGCCTTCTTCTCAAACTCTAAATTGGTTATTCCCAACCAACAACCCAGCCCTTTTCTCCCCCGAAATTTCAGTGCCTATACAGGTCAGTAACTGGAGAACTTGCCTGTCACAGCCACTGCAGTAGCTGCAATGGTCGTCACATAATGTCATAACAGCCATTACTAGAGAGATTTTAACTATCAAAGCAACAGCAGTCCGGAGCGGAACCTGCAGCTGTTATTGTTAAGGGCTGCTACAGCCATTACAGACTCTGATTTAAAACAATAGTTATGGCACAATTAACCAGTTGCTGGCAATGCTTACATCATCTGAGCAAAGGAAAATTAGAGTGCCTACCTCCGCGTCCCCTTCACACCAGAAAGGTTTGAGCAAAGTGCAGCTACAAGCTTTTCATCCGTGTTGCTGCAAAAATATCAGGTGGAAGATGTTTAGAATGGTTTGAAGAGCACGGGACACAACCAATTTGAGGTTGCGATCACAAGATTTAGACCAAAAATCCAAAAAAAGAAAAAGAAAAAGAAAAAAGGTTCAGCCCCAAGGTGCTGTTGCACATGTATCTATTCATGCGAATTGGGTCTTCAAATGTATATCCCTGTGGAAGCCACTAGCGTGAGAAGTTAACATTACCTCCTCATATTCATCATGAGACCGACCAAGGGCTGGGAAGAACGTGCAAGCACTGCCCCCGTCCCTGTACATCAAAAGTATAGGGGTCAATTCAGACAATCACCAAAAAGTGTCCACAGATAGGATGCACAGTATATACCTGGATGACACCAGGTGATTACAGGCAATCGACCCCTCGCTCGGAAATTTGAAGCCTGAAGAATTTCTTCATCACTAAAAGAGCAAGCATGCAAGCTTAAGTCATTCGTCTTATAACATCGATTCATGATATAGGGAATCTAAGAATTCCAAATATAATTTTCAACCGCACCTAATGGATTTTGGAACAATCAAGGCAAATGGGTAAGTCTGGCACAGTGAATAGTTTGCATTCACACTACTTATTCTCCACAACTCATTAGCCACTGTGAATGAACAATCTTCTACTATACTCATTGAAGCACGGTGAGATCTTCTTCCAATAAGCCGAAAATACTCATTCAACAAACGCAACTTGGGATTAGTGTTTCTGAACTTGGACGGTTGTGAGACAAAAGCATAAAGATCCCATAGTCCACCTGGCTTGGTCCATCTCAGCAGTGCATCAAATATCGCACGTCTCTGGAAAATTTGGATATTTAGCCATATCAGAGTTTTCCATAAGCTAATTTACTCTGACTATGGTTGATGTATATGTGATCGATACATCAAAAAACATCTATCTTCTCTAAAGAAGTTGCTTTCTAAATCTCCACCAACAGATCAAACAATAAATGACAGACTTGGCATTGCTAGTGAAACTACTCATTGACATACTCTTAAATCATGAGTCACCGAATTCCATGCTAAAAAATTTAAAACAGTTGCTTCCTCATGAGTTCGATTCTACAAGTACAAGAATTGTTACCTGTTAAAAGAGAAATTGCTCTTATTCAGGTTTACTTATTCCCAAGAACAGTTCAGAAGTTAGCACGAACATTAGAATTAGACATTGGTCTTTTCTTATGCATAATTCCAGCGAGCCCACTCTTCATACTCTTCAGTCTTTGTCAGTTTGCAGCATTTATGGGATTCTTATCTAGTCTCACTTAGCACTAGCTTTTGCTTGGTTTTGTTCGTCTGTTCTTGGCATTTTGTCCTTGTATTTTCCTGATGTACTAAAACAGTCTCTCTTTCAATAGTGAAGGTAATTACTCATATAAGAAATCGAGCTACACATTTGCATTCGTGGATCCTAACTATATACTCTCATTAGCAGGTTGATGAACACCAAAGGGAGAAGAAAGTCCATCTTGATTCTGAAAATCGAAACACAACGAAAAGATATAACGAGCATTTAACAGGGAAAAAGTATGAACAAAAAGAGGATGTCGAAAGGTAGAAACAATGAGAGATCCCGGCACAGAAGACAATGAAATGATCGAAAGAGCTCAATATGAATCTATCTGTCTTGATAAGGAAAGTATCCTCAATAAGCTCCACTCGCTTATGAAGCTACTGCATTCAATTGAACAAAAAAAAATTTAGGAAGTGTACAACTCTTTCAAGCCACACAGTAAAGATCACATCATGGTTTTACCAGAATCTCCCCATCTAGAAAGAAAGTTTGTTACTACTTAACACAACACCAGCAGTTAGTGTCACGATTCTAATGCAGTGGCACTAAGGAGATGGCAAACCCATTCAGAAAAAAAGTTTGTGACTCCTTCCATAACAAGATGAAACCATCGCAAAACTCTCAAACTTAAGAAAAGTAAAGAACCCACTAAGATTAATAAAGATTGGGATATAACTCAGTGATTTATTTCAAGCTCTCTTCAGATACAAAATAAAAGTACACCGACAGTGCAGACAGAAGATTCTAACCTGCTTAGTCCGAGGGCGAAAGCCAAAGACAATTATTCTCATATCTTTACCTGAGAAAGCAGCAAAATACCGGAAGAAATATTATTGACTCTGTGAAAGTAGGATGTTCAATTTTATGCAACAAAAGAGTACATCAGCCAATCATCACTTCTAGAAGTGCCAATGCAATCATAATCATGTAACAAGGCAGCAGTTTACACCAGCAAAAAACAGACCAACACAAAGCAAATTGAATACTGATATAGCTAAATGAACAAGGTTTTTCATGGGGAAAACTCTTGTCTTCCATCAGAAAAAGAGGGACCCAAATCAATGACTCAATAAAATAAACAATGCTATCCATCTGAAGCGAATCACATTTAAAAGGAAAAGAATAACTAAAAAAGAATCAAACCTCCAAAGAATAAAACTGGACTATTGACCAATCATCACACCAAGTAAGAAGGTGAGGGCTTATCAACAAGCTAATCATAAACTTCTCCAACAAAATGGCTGAGAGGAGTCTGGGCAATATCCAAAAAACTAAGTAGTGGTTAAATTTATGAGAGGTGTCCTTTGTCAGAAGCTATTAGGGGCAGAGGAACTGGAATAAAAAAAATGTAAATACATCAAATTGGTGGGTTTAAGAACTGTCCTCAAGAGTGCTTCAACTCAAGTTAAAGTTGGTCTTTCTTTTCCCCCTTTTTCCACTTCTTTGTGTCATTCCCCAAAACAAACACATATTTCATTACTACTGGTTAATACTATACAGTTCTCAACTTACTAATAGTTTTCATGCTTCATTTGCACCAAATTATGGCCTTGCTTTTTGTCACACTCAAAGGCTATTTTTATGTCCTTTCTCATAGGTCAATATTGATCGATATCTTTTCATCTTTTTCCTAACTGTCTGTACGTCTAACACAGTATGGTTTTCAGTTTGGCCAGTTTTTCTTTCTTCAGAACTCTAATTAATTCATATCTTTGGATTGTTTATAATGACGATCATTGATTTTAAACTCTGAAATAGGTTCAAGGAATGGTAAATATGCTGGAAGATCCCACCATAATCTATTCACAGCTGAAAAAGTATGGGAGTGAATTCCCACGTCCTTGTTAAAGATCACTATATCTTGTCAAGGCATCATAGTGATCCTGGATACAGGACGGGATATTGACAGAGCTAATGAACTTGGACTTTTTTTTTTTCGGTCGAATGAACTTGGGACTTATACTAAATAACAAACTAGCATTAATGATGACAACGTTCATTCAAAATGAGATATAGTTTTATGCACTTCATGTTCCCTTTCATCCTATGTGTACAAGCGATAAATTCGAAGAACACATAGTGGCATGACTTGATCGAGATTCAAATCAACAAACTTGGGTCTGTCGTAATGTATTTTATCAGGTTGCTCAAGAAAATTGGATAGACAATTCGTCTCTGAGTTCAACCTTTGTAACAAATTGATCGCATTTAGTTAAATGGACACCGGATGGTCATGACTCATTCACTGGAAGATTCTTTTTTTTTTTGTGGCCAAGACATGCAATTTGCTTATTCATATTTGCACTCAATTGATACTAATTTGGTCATTTGAAAGTTGTCTGTTCTAAATACATTTGAAACTTTAGGTCTTTTGCATCATTCGGGTTAATATACCAGTCCACCAATATTATGAGAATACAACTAGACTACAGAAGTACTTTGACATGCCACGTACTTCCCATGGAATGAACACAGGGAAAGCTGAAAGCATTCTGTATAACAGGGCCCACCTAGCATTGTTTCATGAATTTCTGTCTCGGAAAAGAAAAAAAAAGTTGAAAAACATAAACGGCCAAAAGCAACACGAGCTTACACCACGCACCTTCATCCAATACTCAGCAAGACAATTATACAGTTCACATAGAATTTTGAAGCAAAACTCTCAAAAACTTTGACGCCACAGAGCGAAGCAAGAAAGTTTGAGTAACATAATTATCTACACATTGCTTTTTTCTTTCAATCAGAGAAGTGAACACCACTGCCCAGTATCCTCTGAATCACTAGAAGAAATCTACCATTACTAAGGAAGTACCGCTTCTCAAATATAGAAGTCTACACCAGATTCACCCTACTAACACTCCAGGAAAAGACTAGTGCGAATCATGCTTAAAACGAAAATAAGCATCTAAGTTCCAGCATTAATGAATGATACCAATGACTTGAAGCAGCCGTTGAGAAGGGTTCTTTTCAGGCTGACGTGGCACCGATTGACCTTTTACAGCCTATGATTTCTCAAAGTAATCAGCATAAATGAGTTAGTAATTCATACTTGAAGATGATCGAAATATCATTAGCATCAGCGACAGGAAACAACTGAATACATGTAAATAACAACCATACACGAAGGGTGAGCATGGGAGAACTTTCGAAATGGTATATATTTGTTTTCCTTCCAAAATTTGCTTTCCCGCCAAAAAGAAAAACAGCTTATATTTACAAAATAGCAAACAAGATTCTGAGAACGTCAATAGTCATATGTTCTAAACTTTTTAAGTGTTCTAATCAAAATAAAGTGCAATTTTCAAACGCCAAAAGAAAAGCCATGAGCAAAAAGTTGAAAAGGAGTCCTCTCAAACCACCCTAAGGGTGCGTTTGACAAAAAGAAAAACCGTTTGGTAAAATATTTTTGGGCCAGCTTTTGGGAGATGCATTACATTGCATTTCCAAAGTCCTCCAAAGGCCTTTTTTTCATGCAAGTCCTACCCAGCTTTCGGCTTTGAGCATTTCCAAAATCCAAATGGATTTTTTTGTGCTAATACTACGAAAAACCCTAAACCGGTACACCGGTGCCACATTTAGTACAGACTAATTTTTTTTTTTGGTCGAAATTAGTACAGACTAATTTGTGTCACAAAAACTCCCGAACTCCTACCCCCGTGCCACATTTACCCAAAATATCAATGTGGCATGGGTGTATTAGTTTGAGATTTTTTGTGACATACAAATTAGATTGGGAAAATATGGCACGGGTATAACAGTTCGCGAGTTTTTGTGACACGAAAATTAGTTTGGGGTAAATGTGACATGGGTGTACTAGTTCGCGAGTTTTTGTGACATATAAATTAGTTTGGGGAAAATATGGCACTGGTGTAATAGTTTGCAAGTTTTTGTGACACGAAAATTAGTTTGGGATAAATGTGACACAAGTGTACCAATTTGGAGTTTTTGTCGTATTAACGCTTTTGTTTTCTTTAAACTTTGCCTTCACTAAACTCTAGAATTCCGGTTTTACCCTCACTATGTGAGATGCCAGCGAGGTCAGATCTGACTGCCGGTGGGCAACCTCAGGCGTGGGCCACCTGGGTCGGCTTGGGGTTGCGCTGGCTCGTCGGCATTTGGACATCGCGCTACCGATTGCTGGACTTCAAAATTTTTTTTTTATTTGAAAAATATAGCTGAAGTCCTTTACAAATGTAGTTTTTTCCAAACTACATTTAAACCCAAGTTGCTTCCCAATGCACTTTTTAATTACACTTTACCAAATGCAACATTTTAATTACACTTTACCAAACACTATTTGCATTTCAAAAAAACCCTTTAACCTAAAGTCCGTTTCATTTCCCCAAAGGCTTTCTCCAAAAGCCAAAGCAAATGCAGCCTAAGCAATCAGAACATTCCAGAATTGCAAAAATAAGAGGAACTTACAATCTTGCCGATCTTCTCAATAGTTGCCAGTGGTACAGTACCCAGTGGAATGATATTCCTAGTTCCTTCACTCTTGGGAAAAAAGAAATCTCAATAAATCACAAAACATGTAAAAGAGACGTATAAATATGCGATATGCGGATTATTTGCTTGAATTTTGCGAGAAGATGAGCTTGTGTCACTTCATGCTTCAAACATCTTAGATGTGACATTCTAGGGTTATAACATAGATATCTTTAATGACAGTCAGCAGCAACAGCTCCAAACTTTGCATGGAAATGTAGTAGGAAAATGGAATGCAGAAAAAGGTAACTCAAGGCATCTTCATCTAGTATAAACATAAAAAAAAAAAAAAAAACACTTCCTACAAGCCATTACTGCTTCTGCAAGGAGACATACAGGATTTTGTTCACCAAATACTAATTCATAACTATGTAAAAGCCTAATGCAATTGGTCAAAGAAGATTTTCATGGATGCATACTCACCAGAAAGAGAATTCGATAATTTGTCACTAACACAGTACCCGCTTCATCAGTGTTAACAAGGACTACACCATAACCCTGTAAGATAGTAACCACACATGAACTGTATGTTCTGAAAACAAATAGTAAAATAATTAATCATGGGGTAAGAAATCAGGAACCATTATTCTGATGGTACAACTAACACCCTTATTAATGTAACTCTTTCAAGAATTCTTAGCTCTGTCTCTTGTAAGTGATTCCGATCTGCCTTAATTCCTTCATCTCAATACAAAGGAGATCAATCTAAATGAAAGATATGAAAAGAACAGAAAAGGCACTGCCAGTAATGGCCGGACACTGAAGAAAAGGGCATTCAATTTCGAATTAACCCTACACTATCTAGGAATAGGTGAAGGAAGAACAAGAGTACAACAAACTGAACGTTAATTGATTTTTGAAGCATTATCTTTAATCCAGATGCTCTGATATCTTCCAAGTAAAAGGGGTGATAGCAAAGAAGCCATCCACTCGTCATCATATCTCAGTTCCAGCACTATGCAGTTCTTTCTTCTTTTACTTCTAAAAATGCTCCTGAGATATTCCATAGATGGTCCCTGTGGAAGTACTATATCACCTGGCCAACCACCCCCCAAAGGACAACAACAAAAAGCAGAAGAGAAACAACAATATGAAACGAAAACGAACGAAAAAAGAAATTAAAAGCAGTCTAACTTTAGGCGGCCAGCATGGTCAATTGATTTTTAAAACCTAATATCACCCACCACTCAGCATATGGTCAATTAACCTACAAAGAGACTCCAAAATTCAACTCCATCACTCTATTAGCCAGCCCAAGCACTTAGACTAACTCCCAGCATACAATAATCTAATAAGTGAGATTTCGGGTGAGTGGTTACATAATCTTCTTTTATTCAAAGAAATGCTTGCGATCCATCATTTTCAGAGTAATAGGAATATCCATAACTCTTTCTCCAATGTAGCACTGTAATGTTTCATCCTCCTTTGCTACTACGCACCCGTGGAACTGAACATCTGGAACACCCACACCAATAAAGGTCCGCAGTAGAAATCTTAGATTATGTCAATGAGAAGTTCATCGACCATATGGTGGCAAGAAGGTACTTAACATAGGCAGTGAAAAACCTCAAAATTTCTCAGAAATCAGCTTTTCAAAGCCAAGAAGATTCTCTTTTATTTCGGCACTGGATTGGGTCCCCAAACAAAAAGAAACAAAAATTGTCCAGGTAAAAATATTATGACTGCAAACTCCTTTAGCAGCAAATGTGACCAGCTAGTCTTCTCTCCACTTCAGAGGAGGTGACCCACATAAAGGACCCACATAAAGAAGAGATCACAGAACATGAAAATTTATTTGAAATGTGACAATGCAGAAGTGCTGATTCCCACATCCGATATGCTATTCAAATGGGGATAGCCCGTCACAGCAGGATGAAACTATTCTACATCTCATGAATCGATGAACTAATAATAGTAAACCAAACAGAAAGTAACCTATGGTGCTTCTTAGTTCAGCAGAGAAATGGAACCATCTGACTCCCTCCAACCACATCATAACTGTTGTTTGGTTGAATGGGGGTGAAGAATCAATAAGATTAATAGCCCAAAATGTGGCGATTGACAGAAAAGACCCCTACCCAAATAATCTGCGATCACATAGGAGATTAAAAACTGACCTCAGCAACTACAAACGTAAGCGGAGCCTCATTTAGATCAACGAGGTTTCACAAGTGAAATCCAGTGAGAAAAGCTACCAATATCCTTTCTTTATGAATTTAAGCAGCGTGCCAATCAGGTGAAGCATCTTTACGATTCTTATCGATCTAGGCAGGATGCACCCACAGCAAACTCTAGCCTGGAGCCCAGAACCAGAGTCCTATTCGATACAGAATGATGCTAAAAGTCCCTAAGATCATCAAGTTCTTCATCACGGAAAACAAATTGACCTACCTCCGCAACGACTTCTTCGGCTTCGAGCAAGAAATCGCACTTGACGAGAGAGACGGACCTCGAAATTGGCTGCCAAAAACACGCCGACCAATCCCAAAAAAAAACCCAATTCAATCCCAAGCACATACCACCACATCAACTGGAAAATCACAGCAACAGAAAAAAAAGAAAAAGAAAAAGAAGAACCGACGTCGATCTTAGTCCATTCAAGGGCTTCCCAGCTGCCGGCACCCTCCATCTTCTTCGGCTCGGGAGCTCCTCCGAGCGACGTCGCCCTCTACGACAGAGGCATGCGGCGAAACGGTCACCCTCCACCCTCTGCAAATTGTCGTTTTCGTGCTTCCAGAGCGGGAGAGAGAGAGAAAGGAGTAGAGAGAGAGAAAACACCTACCGGTCTAACAAATCTTCTTCTTTTTATCTGTTTTTGTGTGTTAATCAGACTTTGATTAGAGGAAGCGACGTCGTTGGAGTCGCTTGACGTATCCTCTGATCCGCATGACTACATTTAAGAAAGGCGCCTAATTATACATTTAACTTAATTTAATCTAATTTATTGCAAAGACCGCATGCGGTCAAGCCACGTGGACAAGAATTTTCCTTCAGCTATAGCTTTGTTTTGCGAGCTACTCTCAAGCAGGGGTGAGAAAAAAACCATACGATTCAACCAAACGGACTAGAACGTACCCAATCGGCTGATTTTGGATGGTAACCGATAGTTACGGTCTGTTCCCGGTTCCAATTTTCTAAAATCGATGGGTACCAGTTCGGTTCCCGATTTCGGGTGGGAACCATCCAACCGGTCCAGTCGAACCGATCCTTTTATATAATATGAATGTATATTCATTTAAATGTTTCGTTACTGAGTGATGCATTAGGATAAAAAGGTCTAAAGCTCGCGACTTTTAGCCATCTTATGTCACTTTCAAAGGCTGCCACTAAATTCAAAAGATAGACAAAATAAAGGGATGCTAAATTCCGATGCAGTCTGAGCTAAAATTTACTGGTGTCGATACGTTTTTGGCCCCAAAGAGTTCGTTGCTTTGTGGAGCTGCCTCGGTCGGTGGAGGGTAAGTTTCACTTTCGTTTAGCGGATTAAGCTTTCTGTCTTTGGTCAGTTGGCACAAAATTCTAAAGTAATGTCTTTGACTCATCAATCACTGTTCAAGTACTATCTTCTTAAATAATTTGGATGTGGCGGAGCAACATACTTGGTTGTTCTACAGGTCTTCTCATGTTGCACGCGGTAATTAAGAATGATTCACATGCAAAATGGTGAATGAGTGCTACGTGGGGAATGAAAATGAGCCATCCTCTTTCAACCGCTAGGGACTGGTTCCCTCGACAGGATTGTAATCGGGATCCAACCGGGAACCGGACCGAACCGGTGATTCGGTTCTCGGGTGGATCCATAGAACGAGTGGGTCGTTCACGGTTCGCATTTTGCGAAACCGATCCCTAGCGGACGGTTCTCGGTTCTAGGGTGAGAACCACCCATCCTGAAACCGATTACCCCTACTCTCAAGATTCACAAATTTTCTTAAAATTATATGTCAGCGTTTTAGGACTTCCTACAAGGACAAGACAAATAACGAACAATAATTTACGATTTATTTTGAGATTTCAAGCAAACATCGGAAAATATTGTCATCATTCTATAATATGATTTCCCGAAAAATATTTTCCACAAATATTAAACTCGTGAAATAAACGAACCTAATTCGCATTCTGATCGTTATATTGAACAAAACAAATTGATTAGATCAATGTGAAACGTGTTTGTTTTACATTTCAGATCAACTTCCCCGTTTATGCTATCTTAAATTAAACCTTCATTTTGTTTGCTCCATCTTTCTTAACCGTAATGTTGCTTTTTAATTGTTTTTTTTTTTTAAATAATTGATCGTGCCTCGTGCGTGCATTTTTAATTAGATAATAATTACCTATTACCCATACACCCTACCATGTAACCACTCAATTTCTTTTTTTTGACAAAAAAAAAATCACTCAATTTATTTTTTTGACAAAAAAAAATCACTCAATTTCTTTATGAAAAATGATTTATTTCTCTTCCTACTTAAGCTAGATCATTAATATGTTATAAATCAACAAAGAAGTAAAGCCGAGGCGAGAATGTATTCGATAATTTTATAACACCACGTTGACGGTGGATGTGACAAGCATTATTTACCTAAATCCAATTACAAATTCACACATGCCACTGATGTGAATCAAATAAAAAAAAAATTAGAAATATGGCCATTTTTTTTTTCTCTCTCTCTCTCCCTCATCCTTCATCCACAGCCACCTCTAAGTCCAATCTTCTTGCCCCCTCCCCCGTGGCTACCGGCAGAGCACATTGGTATTAATTAAGTCAATTCGGCCAATTTAGATTAGAAATTGCTGACCGTGAACGCCGGCCGCCTTACATGGCACGGTTAGCGCTGACGTGGAATTTTTTTTATTTAATTTTAAATTTTTTTTAAAACTTTTTATGAATTTTGCCATTTCTTTTTCTTTTTTCTTCTCTTTTCTTTCCTTTCTTTTTATTTTCTTTTTTTCCTATTTCCCTCCGCCAGTCGCCAGCCTCTGCCCCTACGTAAATTAGCCAAATGGACTCAATTGGTACTAATGTGAAAATGTTAAGGGCTAAATTGGTTCAATTAAAAATTTTATGACTGAATTGGTACGTATGCAAAAGGTTTAGGATTTTTTTGGTACTTTTCCCATTGTTGGCCAAAAGCCAATATAGCCAGCAATTGTGCAACTCCATGTAGACGAAGAAGGTAAGGGAGATCTTCGCAAGCTTGAAGTTGTGCAGATGATTTAGTTGTGGAGATAGTTCAACGAAATAGTGTCATCATAGTCGAAAGGCAGGTGATCTCGAGGGACGATGAAGAGCTCCATCGCCATGGAGAAGGAGGAGGAATAGAGAGAAAAAAATTTGAGCTTGAGCACAAAATGCTTGTCATATCAGCCGCTGACGTGGTGCAATGAAAACATTGAGTAGTATTTTTTTCAAAGCGGAAAGAGGTGGAGGAGACAAAGTATATACATATGATATACTTTTTTTTTGGGTAAAGTAAGAAGTATATTAATGTAGAAATGTGCAGGTAATAAAATAAACCTCCACCGCACACCACAAAGTGTCGCAAAAGCGCAAGGGCGGCTCGGGTGAAAGGGGAAAAAGTTCACAAGGAGGGGGGGGGCAAACAAGCGGCCAAATAACAAAGACAAGCAGCCAAAGACAACAGCCTAAATACAGTAAGAACCAAAGCAATGACAACACAGAAGCAAGGCCAAACAGGCGGCCATCAAACAGAAATGAGCAGGCGCAAACAATAGCCTAAAATCAGTCAAAAATTGATGTTGAGATGCCCCAACTGGCTTGTAACCTCCGGTTTCGATGGGTGTCGTTGACATGTTTCAAAGTTAAAGCCTTATCCCTGACCACTTTCTCGAGGTGCGCTTTAATAGTCAGCATGATAAGAGTCTTGCTACAGAAGAGGATATGGTTCCTCTCTGTCCAGATAATATGACACAAGGCACCCAACGAGAATCTTGCCATACACGGGTGGAACAACTGTCCGCGAATATGTTGCATCGCCCAATGTAGGTTGTCGGGCCAAGAAGAGTTATTCTAAGCCAGATTACACTTGGCAGCCCAAAATAACGCAAGGGCTCCCGTATAACGGCAACCGAAGAAGAGATGATCGATAGAATCCGGGCGACATCCACAAAAAGCATAAACACCTTCGGGATTCTATGATAGTTAAGAAGTAAAATCTAAGTTGGAAGCCTATTGAGGGTGATAAGCCAAAGATGAAAGGAGTGCCGAGGCGCGATATGACGATCCCAAATAAATGAGTGCCATGGCACAACTTGCCCTCTAATCCAAATGAAGTCCCAAGCCGAGGCGATGGAGAAAACCCCCGAAGGGTGCCTAAGCCATATCAAACCAGCGCAGTTCCCAGATATAAGAGAAGGAAGGGGCTCAAACCAGGATGTGATAGTTACCGTCACATTAGAGGGGTAGTGAGTTGTAGAAAGAAACTCATACACCGCGGCCTTCCGCGAAATGCCCGATCGATAGATTTCCATATCAAAGAAGATCTTGTGTAGAGGCCCCTTCTGGTGCCATGAATCAAACCAGAACGAAACATTGCAACCATCTCCCATTCGCCACCGAAAGAGGTGTTGATAGTCCTGGCGAAGATTCAGTATTTTCTTTCAGGCCTAAGAACAAAAAGTCGGTTTCGTGGCGACCTAGAAATTCTTGTTCTTCAGAAACGTTGAATGTATCCACTCACACCACATGGATTCCTTATTAGTAAACAGGATCCAAATATGCTTGAGCATAGACGCCCGGTTGCAGTCAAATAGTCTGTGAATACCAAGACCACATTCGTCCTTGGGAAGGCAAGTATCATCCCAAGAAACTTTGACACCGTCAACTCCTAGGCCCGGTCCTTTCCAGAGAAACCGACTAAGTATCTGCTCAATGCGAGACAGCACTGGCTTTGGAAGAATAAACACACTTGCCCAATATACATGAATAGCATGAAGAACCGACTTGGTAAGTTGTAAGCGCCCCTCAAAGGAGAGAAATCGATGAGACCATGATTGGGTTCTCGCGGTGATGGAATTAACCAACGAAATGCAGTCTACCTTCCCAAGTCTAGATGCAATTATGGGCACTCCTAAGTAGCGAACAGGCAAGGAGCCTTCTCGGAAATCAAGACAAGAGAGGAGCGCAGACGAAGTTCAAACAAGCCCCCTGAGCAGAAAATCTTGCTCTTAGTCACATTAGGAATAAGCCCGGGCCAGCTAGAGAATTTGTCAAGTCCCACCTTCAGCAAGGAAACAGAGACGAGGTTTGCCTCGGAAAAAATGAGGATATCATCCGCGAAGAACAAGTGAGAAAGCTTAATGGCTTTGCACCTCCAAAGAACTTAAAGTCAGGTAGTCGAGTTTGAGAATTAAGGATACCTGAGAAGATCTCCATAACAAGGGTAAACAAATAGGGAGACATACGGTCGCCTTAGCAGATGCCTCTACTGCTGGAGAAGAAACCGTGAAGTTCACCATTGATAGAGATAGAGAATTTCGGAGTACGAACACATGTCAGTAAACATCTCGGGGAAACCAAAGGCTTGCAAGACCATCTGAAGGAAGTCCCAGTTAACAGTATCATAGGCCTTTTGAAAGTCTACCTTGATAGCACATTTCGGCAAGAAAGGCTCATGGTGAAACCCGCTGAATAGCTCCTGAGCGAACAAGATGCTGTCACTAATACGGCGACTATTGACAAAGGCATTTTGGGGGGGGGGGGGTTATCACCGTAGGGAGGACACAGGAGATCCTGTTTGCCATAATCTTCGTAATACACTTGTAGATGGCATTGCAGCAAGCAATATGTCTAAAGTCATTCATCGCAGTGGCATTGGGGACCTTGGACACCAAGGAGATAATGGTAGTATTGATTTCCTGAAGTAGGCATCCTATAACAAAGAAATCCTGGATTGCCAAGATCAGAGCAGGGCTAGTGAGATCCTAAGTGGCTTTAAAAATTCAATGTTAAACCCATCAAGCCTTGGAGCCTTGCCAATAGCTAACGAGAACAAGGTGTCACGTATTTCGGTAGCAGAGATAGGACGGGACAGGTACCGAAGCTGATCGTGATCAAGCGGGTGTTCAATCACTGACCTGATGTCTTGGACAGAAGGCCGGGTTGCTAGAATCGAGGGAGCTAGCAGGTGTTCAAAATAGGAGACTATATGCTGCTGTATAGAGGCCAGCTCAGTCAAAATATCACCAGAACTGTCTACAACAGATAGTATTCTATTGCGGTGTTGCCTTTTAATAACAGAGTGATGAAAGTACTTAGTATTGAGGTCCCCTTCCTTGAGCCATTAGACCCGAGACTTCGGTTTATAAAACACTTCCTCTTGAAGACGAAGAGTAGAGAAAGACTGACACGGATCACTTTCTTGATTAGCCAGATCCTGATTAAAGGGGTCAGTAACAAGAGAGTCATGGATGGACAATAACGCTGCCCTAGCATCAGAAGTATGGGCCAAAATATCAGAGAAAGATTCCTTATTGAGCTATTTGAACTGGCCCTTGAGCAACTTGAGCTTTTTGCAAAGTTGGAACATAGGTGTCCCAAACATTTCTATCTCCCATACCTGCTTAACCAAATCCAGAAAAGAATGGTGATTCATCCAGAAGTTGAAGAATTTGAAAGGCCGTTTGGAAGAAGAGGGAGCCATTACTTCGATGATCATGGGAGTGTGATCAGAAACCCCTGGAGGTAGAAAGGATGCCTCAGAAAAGGAAAAATCGATACTCCACTGAGCATTAACAAGAACCCTGTCAATCTTCCTTTGTTTACGCAAAGTACCCGAAGAAGAGGACCAAGTGAAATGATGGCCAGTGTATCGTAGATCCTCTAAACCCGCTTGTGAAAGGCATGGCTGAATTCATCGAAAGAGGGGAGCTAACTGTTAGAACTGCCAACTCTGTCGAAAGGGTCCCTGATTGCATTGAAGTCCCTAGAAATCAGCCAAGGACAATCAACAAGAGTCACACTAGACTGGACAATATCAGCCCAAAGAGCCCTTCTAGTTACAAAAGTATGTTCAGCACAAACAATAGAAAGCCAACAGGTCTTATTAACAGCCAAATTTTGCAGACGTCCATGCACAACATGAGCCGAAGAGGATGACATAACAAAATGTGCAAGTAGAGGATTCCAACCAACCTAAATGCGCCCCCGATGGGAGTGGTCATAGTTGGCAATCCAGGTCCAACCAAGTAATAAACCATTAGATAACTCTGCAAAGGAGGATGAAGGCACCTTCGTCTTGAGAATGCCAATGCAGTATGAGTTATTAGACCTAACCAAGTTCCTTATTTCAGCTTGCTTAAGAGGATCAACAAGTCTCATGATATTCCAAACTCCAAAGAACATATACACAGTGGAGGAATAGTTACCATTTCCTGTGGCGACTCGGCCTCTTTTTTTTTTAGGTCGATTTAGCCTTTTTTGCAGAGCCGAGGCTGCTGTTAGAGCTGGGGTTGCCTTGTTGTAGATCTGTCAAAGGGAAGGGACATGAAGCTACTAGCTTGCTGAAAGTGTTTTTTGCATCTTTAAGGCTTGCAGACTTTTTACGGGTGTTAGGAGGAGATGGGGGAGACTCCACTTCCTTATCGCTACCAATGTTACTCCCTTCATCAGCAATATCATTCGGTTCAGAGGAGTCCACAGATGCAGCCCGAGAGATCACTACAAGTTCAGGTAATAGAGTAATTTGGGTGACAGAGTTTGGTTGCAGGGCACAGCCGGGGTCTCAACAAAAACATCCTCATGAGCAGCATCAATGGATGGTGAAGAAGCCTGTCTTTTACCAACAACACGCCAATTATCAACAGGTTGAGGATGCACCAGATTTCCAGTCACTGAAGGCACCACCAGAGGGGTAATAAGGGTGTTTGTGGCGGTAGAATAGCATTTGTGACAAAATGTGCCACATTTATCGCAAGAAATAGGCTTCCATTCAAACTCAACTTTGATTGAGCAATTAACACCACCGAACACTACCTCGACTGAATCACACCTGGGCTATTTTGTGTTGATTTCTACACACACACGAGCAAAGGATAACCTTTTCATGTTTTCTGTTTGTTGATCCACATAGAGGGGCTTGCCAACAGCACTAATGCCAGGGACTGACCATAGGAAATAAGGGATATTCCTCAAACGAATCCACACAGGCAACGATTCGTGCTGGTTTCTTTTGAGCTCCAAGAGAGGATGCCACTATAGGGCCCCGAGCAACTGTTATAGGGCCATTATCAAGCACCTTCCTATATAAATCAGCATCTGAGATATGGAAAAAATAGAATCCATCATCATTGGCCATTACTTTAGATAAGTGGGTACCCCATATGTGCTTGGCAGTAGATTCAGCCAGTTTAAACGGTAGCTTTTTACCAACGAAGTAACCGACAAAGCATTCCTTCCATTTCGGGTTACACGCCTCAAGTATTTCATCAGATATATGCACAATCAGTCTATCATCAACCATATCGGGAGGTATGTAAGTAAGTGCATACCCTTTTGCAGCTGATTTGGCTACAGTAGCCCAAGAACGCTGGGTAATCGCAACTGCAGAAGCCGAAGGAGGATGCTGTGGCGGCTTGGATGGAGCCTTACCACGACTCCTACTACGTCCCCGAGGGTGGAGAGTTTGGGATTTTGGAAGCTGAGCAGATGAGGTACCCACACCGCTCGAACCATTTGTTTTTCACCCCTTCGTAGGAACAGTTCCTATAGCAGGAATTGGGGCATCTTCAACAGACCCAAAATGAATTGCAGAGGGGCGCATAGAAGGTGTGATGAGCTTAGGGAAATCGGCATAAACCAAATCAGTAGCCATCTGCTGAGAGCTTTCTGCTTGAATCTTAGGTTGAACTGCCATGGGTTGCTCAAAGTCGATCTGCCATGGAGACAGATTGAAGGCACTGATACAGAATCCCAACGGTGTGAGAGCTGAACGGTGAAGGTTGACCAACGACCTAAAGAATCAGGAGGATCGGACTGATCAACCGGTAGAAATCGCCAAGAAACAGGGGCGAAGACCAGCTGAATCCGAGGGGGGGGGTAGCGAGAGGGTTTTTGAGAACAGTAATGCGGACGCTGGAAATGAATTGCGCATATTAGGATATACTTTTTATGTCTCTATTATTAAGAAATTGCGTCTATATGTATTTTTATGGCCATAGTTACCAAAATTTTTATAACATTTCTTCAAGAAACAGCTCTCAATGCATCATTTTCCATTCTACATCTCATGCCTGCTCTACTTCATGCTAATGTAGCTACATGTATCAACGGTTCGGTTCTGATCGGGTCTCAATAATACTCAAGTTGAATCGAACAAAGAGAATAAATGTCCTTTGCTACTCGAGCCGAGACCTGAACCGCATAATAACCTAACCGAATAAACCGTTCAGTTCAGTTTGGGATTTCAATTTTTCTCTTTTTCCAAATTATTTTTTGGGCCTCCTTCTTCTTCTTCTCTTATCGCATACCTCTGTTATAGCAAGTCAGCAAACTCCACAAGTCTCTCTGTTACAGCAAGTCAGCAAGCTCCAGAGTCCAACACAACGCCCTGGACAGATCTTGCGAGCTCTGTAACGCCATGAACGAGACAATCTTCACGGGCTACATGTCTCCTCCAGATCTAGAGATGTTTTGCTTGAATAGGATTCTACGACGAAATACCTTTCCACCGAAAGTCGTTGTTCATTTTTTTTAATGAGAGGAGACATATTCTGTGGCGATTTTGGACAAGAAATATAAAAAAGTACAAGGAAACCAATATATTTACTTCAACGGAATTTAATCGACGAAAAAGTACAGTGAGATAAAGATACAACTTCGGAATTTAGTCGAAGATGAAGATCTGAAGATACACGCCAAGATTTAATCGGCAACGACATATCTAAAAACTAACTACGATACGGGAATTGAAAGATAACGACTTTTGTTTTTTTGTGCACCGGGGTGAGAGGGCTATGAAGATTACGATTTAGCAATTTTAAACCTACAATGGACGGTTATAAACAAAGGTTACAAATAGAGATCAAATAGTAACATCGATTCCACTATTCGACGGTTACTAAGACTACATTACATTACTAGACCGATATATTGATAGTTACCTTGATGATTTCATCGACTTCACCATATTGACGGTTACTTGATTCCACTACGTTAAATGTTACTTCTTTGACAGGTGTATCCGAGATTGTTGACTCCGCTATGTGGCCATTCCTTCAAGTTATCAACTATTCTAGTCATAAATGACCAAACTCTTCTTTCATCGACTAAGTCTAACCAAACGTTTTTCATTTTTTGTGTAAATAAATACCCCTTTGAAGATGTGAAAACGACAGCTAAGATACACATCGAAATTTAATCCATGACGAAATATTTGGAAACTAAAGCTATTAATTGAAAGATAACCGATTTTGTTTATTTTGTGAGTCGGGCGGCATACAAAGAGTATGATGTGGCTATTTAAAGTTTACAATCGACTGTTACAAATAAAGATTACAAATGGAGGTCACAAATAAAGTTTACAAACGATTAGTACGACTCCCCACTATTCGACCATTACTAGACGGGTATATCAACGGTTACCTCGATGGTTTTATTGACTCCACGATCTTGATGATTACTTCATTCCACTACGTTGACGGATACTTCTTTTGTTGTGCGGAAGAGCACCCTAACCAGATGAGATGAAAGAAGGAAAAACAAGAATAATAGAGAACATAGAGATTTATGTGGTTCGGCGAAAATCCACCTACGTCCATGGGAGAGAGAGCGACGATTTCTTATTTTGAGCGTAAAGAGATACAAGGTATAATGCTGAATAAATAGATCCTCAGATTGATATCTCTAAAGATCTTATCAGTTTAGGAAACTAACTAATAAATCTTTAGTGATTATCCCCAAATCTTTAGGAATATCTTGATATATCTGGAAACGTGTAGCCTGCAAGCTCCAAGCCTTCCTTGACTTCTCAATCGACTTTTTCGAGTCTCTAATCGATCGAAACTTCGTGAAATTCAAGACAACATCAACAAATCTCCACCTTTGGCTTGAACAAACCACAAGCCTCCACTCGAACCAAGAAAACGAATATATATATATATATATATATATATATATATATATATATATATATATATATATATATATATATATATATATATCTATCTATCTCTCCACCGTACCTTCGCAAAGGTACGCCTGCACCTAGACCAGTGCGGCCTTCGTCAACTTCAATGATGAGTGAGAGAAATCAAGTCCCTGCAGGACTTGAACTTCTTCGTAGTAACCGTCTTCGTGAGCATATCCGCGGGATTATCTTTAGTATGGATTTTCTTCAAAGCAATGCTACCATTCTCCACAAATTCTTGAATCTTGTGGTATCGAACTTCAACGTGTTGCGTTCTGGAATGAAACACTTGATTCTTCGCGAGACATATTACACTTTGGTTATCGCAATATAGTGTAGCACTTTCCTGTTTTAAACCCAACTCCGTGACCAAACTAGTCAGCCATATTCCCTCATTCGCAACTTCAGTTGCTACCATATACTCAACTTCGATTGTAGATAATGCTACAGTAGACTGAAGCATTGCCCTCCACGAAATAGCTTCACCTCCAAGAGTAAAAACGTATCCTATAATGAACATTCGCTTGTCCAAATCACCAGCGAAGTCTGAATTGACATAACCTGTTAAATTGATCGATTCTCCCTTTGAACTGAACATCAAACCCATTCCAGTAGTTCCAGCCAAATAACAATAATCCACTTAACAGCTTCCCAATGCTCCTTACCCGGATTGCTCCTGTATTGGCTGGCGAGACTCACTGCATGAGCCAAATCCGGTCTGCTACAAACCATAGCATACATGAGGCTCCCTATTGCGCAGGCATAGGGTACTCGAGACATCTTTATAGCCTCCTCATGTGAACTAGGGCATTGTTTCTCAGATAATCTGAAGTGATTTGCTAAAGGTGTACAAACCGGTTTAGCTTTTTCCATGTTGAACCGCTCCAAGACCTTCTCAACATACTTCTTCTGATTTACCCAAAGCTTACTTGCACGTCTATCTCGAAAGATTTCCATGCCAAGGATCCTCTTTGCAGCGCTCAAACTCGTTGCTTAACTGAGACTTTAGTGAAATGATGTCTCTCATTTTTCTTGCAGCAATCAACATAGAGCATCAACAGAATAAGCGATTTGTCATCCAAAACTCTGTAGTAGACACAAGAATCATGCACACTCCTCATGTAGCCAATACGAAGCATAAAAGAATCAAACCTTTTATTCCATTGCCTCGGAGATTGCTTCGAATCGTAAAGTGATCTCTTGAGCAAACAAACGTGATTATCTTTCCCTTCCACCTTGAAGCCTTCGAGCTGCTCCATATAAATTTTCTCCTCCAAGTCACCGTGAAGGAATACTGTCTTCACATCTAGCTACTCGAGCTCCAAGTCATACACGGCCACCATAGATAGTAAAACACGAATTGGCCCGTGTTTTACAACCGAGGAAAATATTTCGTCGTAATCGATCCCCTCCTTTTATGCATAGCCTTTAGCAACAAGTCGGGCCTTGTATCTCTCTTGCTCTTTGTCCGTTGCTGCTTCCTTTCTTCGAAGAACCCATTTGCAGCCAATGACATTCCGATCCTTGGGCTTCTTCACAAGTTCCCATGTCTCATTCTTTTGTAATGACTCCATCTTCTCCATCATAGCAGTCATCCACTCTTCTTTATGATCACTTTTCAAAGCTTCACGATAGGAGCTTGGATTGCTGGAGCCTACGGTAAGAGCATAAGCAACCATGTCCTCAAAACTGCACCGCTCCAGTGCTTTGAGAGTGCGCCTTCCTCGACCCATCGCAATAGTACGAGGAACTTCTACCGTTTCTTTAACTTCCGGAGCTTCATTGGATGACTCACCATTCTTTGCAGATTCTCTGGCTTTAAACTCCACCTTAACGATAGATTTATCACTCTCCTCTTTAGTAGTCGCGTGTGGCACGCAGCTTGACTTCAACATTACAGATTCATCGAACACAACATTCCTGCTCGTCAGAACTTTCTTCTCACTTGGATCCCATAATTTGTAGCATTTCACTCCTTTCTCGTAACCGAGAAATATGCACCGTTTTAACTTTGGATCCAACTTTGAGCGCTTCGAACTCTGCACATGTACAAAAGCAGGACAACCAAATATTCTTAAATTAGAATAATCGACAGTTTTACCAGTCTATACCTCTTTGGGAATTTTGCATTCAACTACAGTTGATGGAGACCGATTCACAAGATAACACGCCATATAGACGTCCTCTGCCCAAAATTCCTTGCTCAGTTCCGCATGAAGCCTCATGCTCTGAGCTCTCTCTAATAAGGTCCGATTCATCCTTTCTGCTACACCATTCTATTGGGGCGTATCCGGAACTGTGAAGTGACTTCTAATCCCTTCATTCTTGCAAAACTCCATGAATTGTGTTAATTTGTACTCTCCTCCATTGTCTGATCTCAAGCACTTAGGGTGGGTTTGGTTCAGCTTTCCCAAATCCCATTGGAGTCTAAAGCCTATTGGGGAAAATGCAAGGTATTTGGCAACTATTCTCAAGAGGCTTTAGGATGAAAGTTGTCATTGGGAATGCTGAAAGCGGACCAGCATTGAGCTTTCAGCATTTGGCCAAATGCTGAGTTAGGATATTATCTTCCAAAACTATCCTTACTTTTTCTTTCAAATTTCGATTTTGTCCCATATTTTTTTTATTAAAAAAAGAAAAGAAAATGAAACCCTAGCTGCCGGTGAGCTAGATCTGGCTCACAGTCTGCCTTGGCTGAGGCCGCCAGGGGTCTGCGACCCCCGGCGAGGGCCGCCTGGGGCCACGCAATCCTAGGCGATGACCGTCGGGGCTCGTACGACCCTCGACAACCCGACCTAGGCGACGGCCGCTTGGGTCATGCGACCTCAAGCCTCGTTGCTGGGGTCGCGCGGCCCAGGTGACCATCGCCAAAGGTCGCCCGACCCATGGTGGCCTCGGCCGATGGCCACCGGCGCCAGATCTGGCTTGCTGGCGGCCACCAGCCTTTTGCCCTAGTTTTGGTTTTCTTTTTCATTTTTTAATTATATTTTATTTAAATATATAAATATGATAGAAAGCTCCTTTCGAAATTTATTTTGCTAAACACTAGTTAGCCTAAAGTTATTTTTCAAAGTGATTTTTACCAAATGTCATTTGCATTTTCCCAAAACCCCTTAGGCTAAAGGTATTTGCATTCTCCCAAAGCCCATTTCCAAAGTTGTACCAAACCCACCTTTAAGCTTCTTCCCCGTTGAAGTCTCAACTTCGGCTTTCCATTCTTTGAACTTGTCAAAGACCTCACTTTTGGGACACATGAAGTAGACCCAAACTTTCCGAGAGAAATCGTCAATGAATGCCACGAAGTATTCCTTCCCGCCTTTTGACTTTACCAGTGAAGGACCCCATACATCTGTGTGTACATACTCGAGCACGCCCTTGCTCGTATGAGTTGCAACCTTGAACCGTACTCTGTATTGTTTTCCAAACAAACAAAATTTGCAAAAATATAATTTGCATGTTTTTATACCTTGGAGTGCATTCCTCGTGTGAAGCTCCATCGGTCCTCTTTCCCCCATATGCTCAAGATGCATTTGCCATAGATAGGTGTTATTTGTCTCTGTGCTAGCATCCGTGCACACAGATGCTCCACCTTGCACTGTGGTTTCTATAAGTCGATATAGGTTCTCGGGTCTCTGTCCTTTTAGAACAACCAGAGCTCCCTTTATCACCTTCAAGACTCCACCCTGAGCCGAGTACTTGCACCCATTGGATTCAAGTGCTCCCAATGAAATCAGATTCTTCCTTAGACCCGGTACGTGACGCACATCCGCCAGGGTTTTGATCATGCCATCAAACATCCTGATTTTCACGGTTCCAACTCCCATAGTCTTGCACGAAGTGTCATTCCCCATGAGAACTGAACCACCATCATATGCCTTGTACTCATCGAAGGCTTCTTGATGAGGACACATATGATAAGTGCATTCGGAGTCCAAGATCCACGAATCGTCAAAAGTGTCCTTCCCCAACGATATGGACAAGACGTCCCCATCATTGATCTTAGTGCTGTCAACTACACTTGCTTCATCCAGGCTCTTCTTCTTTTTCTCGTTCTTATTTGGACAAAATCTCTTTGTATGCCCTTCCTCATTACACCCGTAGCATCTTCCTTTGAACTTTCCCTTGGATTTTGATCGACCCCTACGGCTCGATCCTCGATCTGTTGATCTTCCTCTTCTTGGACTACTTTTTTCCGTCCCAAAAAGTCCCTCTCCCGAAGATTTTGAACTACTTGCCCTTTTTCGGGTTAGGGTAGCAGTCACCTCTTCGATCTCTAGGGTTTCTTTGCCATAAAGGAGCGTAGTCACCAAGTAGTCAAACGAATCCGGCAACGACGCCAATTGTAGAAGCGCTATGTTTTCATCCTCAAACTTTACCTCTAAGCTTGTAAGTTCACTAATCATCTGATTGAACAAGTTGAGGTGTTCCAACAGATCTCCTCCTTCACTCATCTAAAGCGAATAAAATCTCTTCTTCAAGAACAACTTGTTTGTAAGAGATTTCGTCATGTAGATGCTTTCGAGTTTGAGACATACCTCCGGAGCGGTTTCAATTTCTACCGTGTATTGAAGGGCCTAGTCCGATAGATTTAATCGAATTACGCTGCACACCTTTTCCTCCATGTCGGCCCAGTCATCATTGGTGATGGTGGCAGCTTGTTCGAACTTTCTAGAAGAACCTTTGATAAACCCTGTTGAATCAACAGGCCCTTCATCCTTCTCTGCCATAGTGTAAAATTATTCTTCCCGGTGAATCGTTCTATATCGAATCGAACGGTCGAACCTTTTCTAGCCATCTAATCAAAAGTCATAGTATAGGAATGGAGAACCTTGCTCTGATACAAATTATTGTGTGAAAGAGCACCTTAACTAGATGAGATGAAAGAAGGAAAAACAAGAATAATTGAGAACACAGATATTTACGTGGTTCGGCAAAAATCTGCCTACGTCCACAGAAGAGAGAGACGATTGTAAAAGTTATTTCGTAATTTGGGCTTTATTAATTGTTATTGTAATTATTAATTGGTCTAATAAAGAAAATATATACAGTTTCCTATTTAGTCTAATATGGAGCTGGATGTGTGGGCTGAGGTATTTCCTTATCCATAATGAGAGGGTAGGTTATAAACTCTACAAATAAAGTACAAGTCCCTCCTCTAAACCCTAATGTCCATATAACCTCACAAAAGGAGTCATCAGAAAGCGATACGTGAGGGGCTGTCTCATTGAAGCCAGTGCATAAGTGGGTTCTAGAGGAGAAGATCTTGAGCATCGGTTCATTGCTATTTTGCATCAAGAATGATGGATCCGAAATAAGGTGCGTTAATTCTTTTACTTTATGAAACTGTGATTTGCATATCTATACGTGTTATCTTGGGTTGCTGCATAAGGATTAAAATCGTAGCTTACATGTGGTATCAGAGCCAACACGGTTTAGATCTCAAATCACGATTTTGGTTAATTTTTGGAATTTTTTTATGTGGATTGTGCTTTGGATGGCGTGCAGACAAGACCGCAGTCAACTTTTTACTCTGTGGCGATTTTTTATCCTACTTCGTGCTGCTCAGGCTTCTTCGTAAAGTATTGTACGGCCGTAAGAGAGAAAAGTTAAAAGAAAGTGAATTCACGTTTTTTATATCTTCCTCTTACAAACCCTTTTTAACCTTATTAAATAAATATATTTATGGGATAAAGTGAGTTAAAAGTCATGAGCCCCTTTTGTCTCAAAAGTGCTGATATCAATTATGAAGAAGAAGTTTACCGCGGCCATGGGCCAGAAGTTTCCCCACTCTTGCTAGACCCGACCCTACACGTGTAAGGCTGACGTCACTTTAGTCTAGATAGACCCGATCCGACCGGACCCGACCCGTGACCCCGACCTGAATCGGTTGACTATTGACTCGGGCCTTTCGGTCGAACTGGTCATTAACCGGTCGGACCGGATCGCATGACCTAGTTCGCCGGTTCGGTCAAGGGATAGCAGTTGGACTGGAAAAGTCGGTTGGACCGATTTTCAGGACCGGCTAATACTCAACCACGTGCGTTGCACGTGTCAGCGCGTGGGGACCACGCGCAAAGAGCTTAGGGGGCGCATGAGGGCGCATGAGACATTCGAATGAGGTGTTCCAGGTACTGGCGTGCTCGTATGCTTATGCTCTACCACGTGGTATATTTATTTTTTATGGAATGAAAATACTTACAGAACCCTAAATACATGTATATGTTTAGGGTATTTTTGGTATTTTTCGTATGTATTTTTCTATGGTTTGTGAAATTCAAGTGCAAGCTCACATGTAAGTATCACATACAAATATGTGGAGCATAATTTATCAACTACATGTATATTATTTAACATGTATTGTTGAGTGTATCAATGTAAATTAGCACGGCATGTAATTTTTGTGGATAATTGTCCATAATTTTAAGTTTGAAATTACATGCATACGGTAAATTCAATTGGGTTGTGACTGCCAAAGTGGCACACTTGATTGGATTTAATAAATAACGGTTTATAAAGTATTGGGATGTCTCATGTTTTAATACGTGGTCATACTCCCAAAGGAGGTAGTTGCGTATTGTTACATGGAGGGATACATGTACAGCATATGGTTGAGAATTATCTAATCTACGTATTTTCATACACCCAAAGACGGTGATTTAATGAAGATTAAAATAAATTATCATGATCACTGTAATGTAGAGAGTATACAACTACATATCATGTTTTCTGCCCAAAGGTGATTATATAGTGATGTATGTAACTCTCAAGGTTAATTTTCACATTATGCTAATTATAAACATTTCCAATCACCTTTTCAGTGAATGGTAACTCCATAACTATTGAGATCCTTACTGGTTCTAATTTTAAGAAGTGGAGAGAGGATTTTCTATTTAGCATGGAACTAGCGGATGTTCATATTGCGCTTAATGAGGATAAACCGACAGCTCTCACTGAGGCTAGTACACTTTGCTGCTTGTGAAAAGAGCAATAGGATTTACTTACTGTCTATGAGGCGATCCATACAAGAACATCTAAGAAGTGATTTCGCAACTGACATCACTGCTAAGCAGATGATGAAGGCCTTGGTGGCAAGGAATCGCGACTCTCCTAATGCTGAAATTGGGACACATCTGTCGGGGTTATTTAGCTTGAAGTATGATGGTTCTGCTGGTGTTAGGGATTATGTCCTAAGGATGGTGGATCTACAAACAAAGCTCAAGGCGCTTGATGTTAATATTCCCGATGCTTATGTTGTGCATCTTGCACTCAACTCTCTTCCACTTGAATTTGGTATTATTCAAACACAGTATAATACTGCAGATCAGACATGGTCAATCAATGACTTGATTGCAAGGGTGGTGTCAGATGAGATAAAGTTGAAGAAAGGTAAAGCACACATTGCTATGTTTGTTGCCTCTAGTTTCGGTGTCAAGAAGGGCAAGGTGCATAAAAATCGTACTCATAGAGGAACTCATTCATCCGATGATCCTTCTTACAACTTGGGTCCAAAGAAACCGGCCTTCAAAAAGGACGATAACGATGGTAAGGATGGTCTCTGTTTCTTCTGTAAGAAGAGAGGACACGTAAAGAAAGACTGCGTTAAATATAAAAATTGATTATCTAAACATGAGCCTAAAGGTAATGATTCTTTGGCATTGGTTTGTGAATCTAATCTATCAGAAACCTCATCTTGTTCGTGGTGGCTAGATAGCGGTGCAACTAATCATGTTGCGTTTACCATACAGGGATTCATAAATCGAAGGAAGCCAAATAAGGAAGAATCAAAGCTCACTGTAGGAAACAACAATAAAGCTGACGTCGAGTTCGTGGGAGATGTTATTTTAATTTTAAACTCTGGTTTTAATTTGATGTTAAGGAATACATTTTATGTACCTTCTTTTAGACGAAATTTAATTTTCGTATCAAGTTTGGATATGTGTGGTTACTCTTTTGAGATTTCAAACAATGCAATTTCTATTTCTTTTAATTCAAATAAAGTTGGGTATTGCACTATGTCCAATGGATTGTACAGATTATGTTTGTCTCCCAACGAAATATACGTCACTTATACAGCTGAAAAAGTTATTTCAAAGGACCTCTACCTAAGGAACAATCTTATGCATTATGGCATAAACGTCTCGGTCACATCTCTAAAGAAAGAGTGGAAAGACCGATAAAGGCAGACATTCTACACACTCTTAAAAGTGACCTAGACACATGTGTAGACTGCTGTAGAGGTAAGATGACTAAAATAAAGAAGAAAACTATAGTTCCTAGTTTTCATTTGTTAGAGATCATTCATATAGATATAAGTGGACCCTATACAGCAACTTTGTGTAGAAATTTTTATTTCATCATATTTATTGATGATTTTTCCCAATATGGTTATATGTACTTCATTAAGGAAAAGTCTGAATCTCTTGACAAGTTCAAGATTTTTCGGACTAAAGTCGAGAAACAGTTGGGAAAAATCATAAAAATTGTCAAATCTGACCGCGGTGGCGAGTATTATGGTCGACATGGTGATGCTGGACAGCTTAAGTGGCCATTCGCCAAAATACTTAGAGGATTCTGGGATTGTGGCTCAGTTTACTATGCCCGGGAGTCCTGAATAGAATGGTGTAGCTGAAAGGTGTAATCGTACCCTTATGGACATGATGAGGAGTATGATTAGCAGAACTAATTTATCTGAATTTCTGTGGGGTGAAGTTTTGAAAACAGCACTTTATATTTTAAATTGTGTTCCTACGAAATCTACGCCACTTACTCCTTTTGAATTATGGACTAGACGTAAGCCTAGTCTAAATCATCTAAAGGTTTGGGGATGCTCTACAGAAGTAAAATTATATAATCTAACTTTGAGTAAGTTGTACTTCAGAACCACTCTATTATTTCGTGTCTTATCTAGATTATTCGAAAGGATGTCGATTTTATAATCCCAACGGAGGTACTAGAATTGTGGATTCACAGACAGCGAAGTTTCTGGAGCTTGATGTGACCGAAAAAGGTGATTGCTCACAGACTATTGAGCATAACATTACGGTGGGTACTTCTATGTCGTTCTCTCTACCTATATGACAATTGTGGAGGTCCCTACACCACAGACTGAGCCTGTTGAGGTTTAGGAACCTGTTATTGAAGCATTTCTTGATGAAGTTCCTCAAATCTCTCAGAAGCAGAATGAGGTTGAAGATGCTCCACTGAGGAGATCCGTTAGGTAGAGACGGTCAGCTATACCACCAGACTATATAGTCTATTTGGGAGAGCAAGATTATGATATCAGCTGTGTTGTTGATCCGGTAACTTATACATAAACTGTTTCTTGTTCTCAGTCTGATTTATGGTTAGATGCGATGAAAGATGAGATACAGTCTATGAAACATAATGATGTTTGGGAGCTTGTTGAATTGCCTGAAGGTTATAAACCCATCGGCTGTAAATGGGTGTTTAAGACCAAGAGGGACTCCAAAGGAAAGATTGAGAAAATTAAACCGAGACTAGTAGCCAAGGGATTCACTCAGAGAGAAGGAGTAGACTATGAGGTAACTTTTTCTCCAGTCTCTTCTAAAGACTCTTTTAGAGTGATAATGGCTTTAGTAGCTCATTTTAATATGGAGCTTCACCTGATGGATGTTAAAACTGCTTTTCTGAATGGAGATCTTGATGAACATGTCTATATGGCACGACCTGAAGGTTTTATAACTGATGATTCAGGTAATCTGGTTTGTAGATTGAAAAAGTCTATCTATGGTTTGAAACAAGCTTCTAGACAGTGGTACTTAAAGTTTCATAGTGTTGTTACTTCTTTTAGTTTTATTGAGAACAAACTGGATCAGTGGGAGGAAAAAAAAATTTCTTGTTCTTTATGTTGACGACATTTTGCTTGCAAGCAGTGATATTGAATTACTACATGAAACAAAGCAAATGTTATCAAAGAACTTTGATATGAAGGACCTTGGTGAGGTGTCTTTTGTCCTTGGCATTGAGATCCACAGGGATCGTTCTCGCCGCATTTTGGCCTTATCTCAAAGGGCATATATTGATTGTATTTTGGAAAGATTCAATATGCAACAATACAAACTAGGAATTGCTCCTGTCTGTAAAGGTGAAAAAATTAAGTCTTTCACAATGTTCTCATTCAGATATTGAGATAGCCTAGATGAAGAATGTACCTTATGCTAGTGCACTTAGTAGTATCATGTATGCTCAAGTTTGTACTTGGCCAGACATTGCTTTTGCAACAGGACTTCTAGGCAGATATCAGTCAAATTCAGGACACGATCACTAGGTTGTTGCCAAGAAGGTTTTGAGGTACTTAAAAAGGACTAGGGACTATTTGCCGGTTTATAGATATGTTCAAAACCTGCAGCTAATAGGGTATTCAGATTCAGACTATGCTGGTTGTCAGGATGACAAGAAGTCAACAATAGGGTACATCTTTATGCTAGCAGGTGGTGCAGTATCATGGAAAAGCGAGAAACAGAAAACGGTATCATCATCTACCATGTAAGCCGAGTTTATAGTATGCTTTTCAGCTGCTACTCAGGCTATTTGGCTCCGGAATCTCATAAGGGAGTTGACCGTATTTGATTTTGTCGATAGGCCCATATAGTTATATTGTGACAATAACTCTATAGTGTTGTTCATTAATAACAACAGAGGTCTCAAGGGGTCTAAGCATATGAAGGTCAAGTTTTTTACCATAAAGGAATCCGTACATAATGGTGACGTTGCAGTAGAGCATATTTCTACAGATGATGTGATTGCTGATCCACTGACTAAAGGTCTACGCTCTTGTGTATTTGAAAGACATGTCATTAACATGGGCTTAGAAGCATCGTGAGATGCTATTGTTTAGTGGGAGCTTTTCAGTTTTTGCTCTAATAAAGTTTATATCTGTATTATGTTACATTTAGTAGCATTTTTATATGTACAGACTCTTTTACATTCAATGAAGTGTTTATGAATGTGTTATTTTCATATTAAATACATATTTGTTTAAAATCTCAAGGTATTGTGTAAACCTTGAGTGATGGCTGGAGCATTTATTTTTTTAGCCATATACATATGTCTTGTTACACATAAAGCACAGTTAACTATAAAAGTAAGATATATATGGGTTCGTTGGAGCCATAAGGATATTCTCTTGTGGCACATCAGATTTAGTGACACATAAAGTAAGAGAATGATGACTGACAAGGAGGATAACACATAAAGTTTTCTCCATTATTTGAGGTGTTATCCGTTTGCCACACTACCATATTGAATCAATATCAGTAAAGTTAAGAGCACTCGTAACCATGGATGGCTCTGTGTCTTTTGATGCAGTTACTGCAATGATTCGGTGTTTGAGACTTTATGTGATCGGATTAACTATTAAGAATTGTCTCTAGACCAATATAAAGATGCGCATATACAGTACAATTTTAATTAATATAGCCCAAGTGGGAGAATGTAAAAGTTATTTCCTAATTTGGGATTTATTAATTGTTATTGTAATTATTAATTGGTCTAATAAAGAAAATATATACAGTTTCCTATTTAGTCTAATATGGAGCTGGATAGTGTGGGTTGTGTTATTTCCTTATCCGTAATGAGATGGTAGGTTATAAACTCTATAAATAGAGTTCAAGTCCCTCCTCTAAACCATAATGTTCACATAACCTCACAAAAAGGAGTCGTCAGAAAGCGATACGTGAGGGGCCGTCTCATTGAAGCCAGTGCATGAAGGGGTTCTAGAGGAGAAGATCTCGAGTATCAGTTCATCGCTATTCTGCATCAAGAACGATGGATCCGAAACAAGGTACGTCAATTCTTCTACTTTATGAAACTGTGATTCGCATATCTATACATGTTATCTTGGGTAGCTGCATAAGGATTAAAATCGCGGCTTACAACGATTTCTTATTTTGAGCGTAAAGAGATACAAGGTACAATGCTGAATAAATAGATCCTCGGACACAGAGCCATAAAGATCTTATCAGTTTAGGAAACTAACTAATAAATCTTTAGTGATTATTCCCAAATCTTTAGGAATATCTTGACATATCTGGAAACGTGTAGCCTGCAAGCTCCAAGCCTTCCTTGACCTCCCGATCGACTTTTCCGAGTCTCTAATCAATTGAAACTTCGTGAAATTCAAGACAACGTCAACATCTTTGATAGGTGCATCCGCGACTCCACTATATGTCAATTCTTTCAAGTTGTCGATTGTTCAGTTCATAAATAACCAAACTCTACTCTCTTTGACTAAGTCCATCACATGTCGATAATAACCAAAATTTGATCAGTTTTTGGTGGATGAGGGTCCATGAGCGCGATCTCGTCAATATCTGGACAGCCATGGAGGCAGCTCTGGAGATATGGACGTCCGTGGATGCATAGATATCTAGACTGCCATTAGAGCTTAACCACTGTGGACGATGGCTCTGGTAAAGTCGATGGTGAGCTGTTAGCGTGGATTTGGAGGAGACACCGCCGATCATGGAGGCCGGATGGAGTGGGACGAACACAGCGGAGAGAAACTGCCCACGAATGGGATTCGATGGAGATCAGGCTCTAATTGCCATACTCACTTTGACTGTCGGAGGACTGTAAGTGCTCTAATTCGATTTCTGTCGAGCTCTTGTTGACATGTAACGGACAAAGAAGAAGAGGATTACAGATGGAGAGGGGTTCAAAAATGGTTATTTCGGGTCAGTTCGATTATATGACCTGAATCGTTAAAATCCCCAAATCCAATTCTTCTACTCATTACCCGAACCGAATGAAACTCGACCGCAATCTTCTTTCCGAATCAGTTCGGCGTTTATACACGGGTCCTCATCTAGCTCTAGATCCATGACTTTGAGTCACAGCGAAAGGGTGATCACATATCTATGCGCTAATATCATAACGAGAGTCAGAAGCGAGAGTCTCAACCGATTTTAATTTCGGTTTCGCCTTACACATTCGGTATTGTTTTTTCCCCCTCAGACAGATCGATTTTTTTTTTTTTTTTTCTGTAGTAGCAGACATCCAAATACAGAATACAAAAAGACAAATACATGGATGGATAATGATCGAATTGGCATCGGTTCAGAAATGAAGGTAAGAACATGTCAAAGTGTCGGGAGAAAAGAGGGTCGTATTTTGTATAGGTGCTTTGGCAAAAAGAAAAAGTTGGAATATGTGTTTTAGATAAAGGTCAAAATGTCCGCACCAAAGGATGGATAGATAATCATATAGTTGATAGCTAGCAACAAGCCTGATTTGGCCAAAACCTGGTAGCAGGAGATGCAAATGGCACATATACAAATTGTCACCACCATACGTTTGCCAACAACTATACACCTGGGAAATCTCAGACTTCTACTAAAACCCAATTGTAAAGATTACTTCTTACGAGGAAGGCGGACGGCGGGGCCAAAATTTTCTGGCTGGTGAGATATCACATCTGCCGTCGAGCCAAAAAGCAGGGTGGTGAAACTCCAGACTATAAGCATCTGGGTATTATACTATCTGTATTGTATTGCAGGTAAAGGTAAGACTTTTACCTCTACAGTACCAAGAAGTTTAAATTGGAATCCTACGTGGCACAACAGGAACTTGATCGATCAGCAGGGGATAGAACCTTTGTTCCCCCGTGGGAAAAGTGTGATTTCGAGTGAATTGCCGGTTTGGTGGAAAGTACAGTAACGCTCACTCTTTCAAATCCAAGTACTCGTCGAATATTCGACTGCTTGCGCACTCCACCAAGGCTTTTGCATTGAGTTCTCGACCGAATCTCCATATGTAGTTCAGACCCACCAGTAGCTCTGTGATGATCGCCTCTGTCTTCTCCTGATTTGCGAAATAAAGGGTCTGTACGAGGAGCATGTTCGTCCTCGAGACCAGGTTCTGTTGCTCGAAGCTCCGCTCGGACTGCCACCTTATCATGTTATGCGCGAGAGGGGCCAACCAGTCCAGTATCCGTGATATCGCCTCGCTCCACTCGCCTGCAAGAACTGTGTCGTAAACCGATGAAGCCAAGCTCTTGGCACATGGCTTGAGCCTCGATTTTAAAGTGGTCCTCACGCTTGCAGGTAACATATTGTACAGATCATCCCTGGCATCAAGACCAATCAAATGAGGAGCTTCAGCTAGCTTCTGGATTACAATAATGACATTTGCATAGTGCAGCGCTAAACCGGCAGCACCGAGACTCTCTGGCGAGGCATTCAGCAATCTGCACTTAGAACTGAAGCTTGACAAATTACCGTCAACCTTGTATCCATTGACATCTTCAAGCTTACTGCCTTTGCTGCTGTCATGGGTTCTGAGAGGAACACCATCTTTATCAACATGACAATCAGTTACAGGTGAATTGTTCCCGTTTATCATGCAACCTTTCAGAGGTCCAATTGAAGCCAAATGGTTCTGCTTGGAATTTGACTTCCTTCCTAGGAATACAGACGAATGACCAAGACCCCGCCACAGCCCTTGCCGGAACTTATTTGCACTAACTAATGGGCCAGATTTTGTCGACTTACCAAGAGGACCAGAATGGAAGCTGACACTGTTAGCATTATCCATTCCAGAAGCAGGGCTAGCTTTCGCACTGGAGCCTCCAAGAGGACCAGAATAGAAGCTCACGGTCTTGGGATTATCTATTTCAGAAGCAGTGCTTGCTTTCATGTTGGAACTGCCAAGAGGACCTGAATAAAAATTCTTGGCTTTACTTGCCTTCGGAAAAGGAGCTGATTTTTCAGTTGACCTCCCAAGGGCACCTGAAAAGAACCTTACATGGTTGTTCTCAGAAGGATGAACAGAAGATTGCAGTAGCGCAGACAGTGGCTGGCTGCGAGAGACATGATTTGAACTCAAAGCCTTTGGGTCCTTGATATCACCAACATCAGCAAACTGTTGAATCCCGAAGACATGTTTTATCCGCCCGAACACTGTAAATAATGACCTTGCCAATAGTCGAACTACATAGTCATAATTTTTGTTCCAAAGCGACATCTCCTTCAATGTCTTAACCTCATGCCGCTTCCACATGACCTTTTTCTGGTATTCCAGTAAACTGGCTGGATCGCCATCATTACTCTTCATTCTTTTCAGAGTCTGCTCAAGGTCAGCAAGAACTTCCATCTCCTGATACAAGTTCGCGTTAACTGTAACAAATCTTTCCATCTTCTTGATTTTCCTCTCCATCTTCTTCCGTGTGAGTTTCCAAGCACATGGGTCGACACCTATCCTCATCAAATTCTCAAAGAAGGCCTCAAAACTCTTCAAACCAGGGTCTGTGCATTTCTTCCCCAGCCTGGCCACAGGTTTTGCAATGTTTCTCATATTCTCAATCATCTCGGAACATATCAGCCGCACAATGAACTCATCATCATCCGAAATGAGCTTCTTTATACCAACCGAATTTGCGATCTCCTCTCTCAGCCGATTAATGTTCTTGTCACTCAGAGACTGCCAGAGATGTACCACCTTTGACATCAAGCTTGCAGACTCAAACGCTAATACACCAATCACCACCTTCTGAGAACCAGCTGCATTCTTCCGTGGTGTTCCCCAAAGACTACGAAACCAAGATTCTGCAACCATCTTCCACGAAAATTACGCCTAACAAAAAAGTCTCTACAGCAAACTGACCATCAAATCCCTACATTCTGCAACGTTGAACGGTGAATATACTAAAAGTTATATGAAGCGAGAGACCACATTAAGCAAAGGAATCAATCATATCCACAAATAAAATTTGAAAAGTCTCCAAGTTCTATAGAAAGGAATGAATAGCCAAGGGACCATAAAGTGCACTGCATGTGAAGTAACAAGGATAAAAGGAACTATTTCAACTGACAAATATCAGCGTTTCAGAGGTAACACCAACCACACCATTTGCAGCTGAACTCCGAGAATTTCAGAGATCAGGAGCCCAAGAAGATCAATAGAAGAACACTCCAAAGAACTAGCTAAAAGAAATTCCTTCTTTTACCAAAAATACAAATACACCGAACAAAAAAAAAAGATCATTTTAAAAAAAACAAGCAGCAAAAAGTCAAACCAATAAACATAGAATAACAACAGATTTAGACAATAAAGAACCTCAAGCCCGAGTTCTCTTGCTTTCTTTCATAAAATTCGTGTAAACAACAGGAACGAAGCCGTAACATGAAATCGAAAAATCCCCCCAAAAAAAAAAAACTATAATTTCTATTTTGAAAACGATTTCCTCAAGCTTTCACGGCAATCAAAAAGCATACCCAAAAAGAGAAATAAAAGAAAAAAAAAACAATAAATGAAACCTCAACTGCTAGTTTTCATAGGGTCATGAACTGCTTTCACTTATTTCAGCATAACAAGATCAACCCATCAAAGCAAGAAGATGACAGAGCAACACCTATAAATCCAGACTCTACGCACTACAAATTCCACCCAAGACTCGAATTGAAAGGCAAGAAAGTTCAAGCAGCTGAACTGAGCACCAGCACTACATTCATACAAACACAAAGCTCAGAAACAGAGCAATCAAAAGAGCGACTTTTACCAGCAGCATGAGCGTTGCAGAATCATCTTCTCACCGTCCACAGAGAGAGAGAGAGAGAGAGAGAGAGAGAGAGAGGAAGGAGGAGGGAAGATGCAGAGAGAGAGAGAGAGAGTGAGGGCACATGGGTGGAAGCCGAAATTTTAGAAAGAGCGAACAAACGAGTGAATTAAAGAATTTTCAGTGCATTCTTTTGCATTCCCAGTCCCTCTACTTTCTCTCATTTACCTAATGGCCCCCCGTCCACAAGTGATCATCTTCTAGATTGACCCACAAAAAGGAATTCAGAAGTTTCTTTTACTCCTCTCACTTCATTGGGGGTGAAGAAGACGAGTGGAGATGATGGACAGCAGGAGAGCAAAAACAACATTTTTTTTCAACCTGATAAAGTTGACCCAATTATTTGGTCAAACTAATGATTAAGTATGATTCTCGAACAGAGTTTTTTTTTTCTTTTACCATTCCGCATTTTACAAATGACACGTCTCGTACAATTTAATTTATATTTAAATTCAATTATCGATAAAAGTAGAAATACACAGATATTGGCGTGTATAGATATTTATTATTCTCTTAATATTTTTTTGAAGTATAACTTACTTTTTAATTTCTTGAATTCTAGATAGATAGTTGAAAACGAAAATAAATAATTTTAGCTTCTCGACAAGCCCAAAGACGAAATGTGGGTTGAGTCAAGAGTCAAAACCCACTGCTAAGTCCATCATGTATGGTCTCAATCGTATAGCTTAGGATGATAAAGCGACCTAATGGGCAATTAATTGGCAGGACATTGACATGTAATTCTGGGGAAAGAATGATATTATAAGAGAGGATTATTTGGCCGAATTGAAAATGAGAGGTTTCTTCCACTCCAATGTGTGAAAAGAAAGGTAGACCAAAAGAAAAAAAAGCCAAAACAATTGCGCATTTGTGCATTTACTTATGTGTATGGAGAAATACGAGAACAATTCAATTGAAAGAGTAACGATAAAATAAGGTACGATCCCAAAGAAAAAAAATTAGTTGTCCGCGAAGTGAATTAATTTAGACACGCTAACTACCATCACCATCCATGAATAAAGGGTGATATCCTAAATAAACTATTAACGGGGGTTTATCTTTTCTTTTCTTTTTTCGATTTTAACGACGGCTGATATTAATTTATAGAAAGTGTAAAGCTAGCCAAAAAAAAGTTTATCCCCTTCTTTCTTTTTCTTTTTTGTATACACTGTTCATGAATAAACTATAGTCATGTGGTTGTTTAGTCAACATGGGTCTCCATTTTCCATGCAATATACAAAAATATATAAAATTAATGTCCGAATAAATATAGTGACCGTGACTGTTTGAAAGTTTCGGAAAAAAGCTGCTTTAGCCATCGGCAGTGTGGGGCCCGCCATTTAGACCATTCAAAAAAGGTTGGGGAGACTTGAGTCCCTCGGTCGATAAAATCATGATCACTCGTCGTGGGGCGTAGGGACTTATGTGAACAAAATCGCGAATGTTTTGGGGACCGAAACGTGAATAGTCAAAAAAGAAGTCCTCCCCCCCGGGTAAGGAATTAAGTGAAAGTTGAGGGGCCACACGGGAAAAGATTAGAGGAGAGCAGTCGCCATCATTAATGGCTACCACGCGGAAACGAGCCGTTTTTACCGATTTGACCCCAGGCGTCCCAAAGTGCTGTGCGAGTCGCCGGGGCCGGGGAAGAGGAAGCCGACATGCTTATTGAATTTTTTCTCTTCTCTCTCTTTCATTTGTGGGGGCGACAAGCGCAGCTATCCCTTTTAGGCATTTACCATGAGGATTTTACCTCTCACGAAATGTTCGATTTGAGCGATTTCGACTCGGTCTCCTTGAAAATGAGTGAGCTCGTCACGGCGCAGATAGGGAATGTCCAAAGCACAACGGTTCGCTTGTGACCACATGGAAGACAATGTGAGCCAATTAGCATTGGATAACCAGCATGGTCCTAATGCATGTGGACTTATCGGACACGCTTTAGAAAGAACGTTCGACAGAGTTGCTTAGTGTATGTTTCGTATAGGAAGAGTTCTCGTAGGAATCACATATGGGAGTGTAATCAGAGTCAACACAATTTAATATCGAGCTTGATTCAGCACGAATATCCAGGCCTCCATACTTGACTTGAGCTCCGTGGAGCTTGACATATCAAGCTCAAACTCGACTCTAGGGTGAGCAAATTGGACCTGGCCGGGACCGGACCAGACCGGCTGGGTTGGTCTAGTCCTTGAGGGGGGCTGTCCGGTCCCCGGTTCCATGATGGATGGGAATCGGACCGATATAATTAGAAAAAAAATTAGAAATTTTTTAAGAACTAGTTAATATAATTTTCCTATCTTCTACTCGACACTCACTCATCTCCTCTCGCTCGATGCTCGCTTCTCGCCTTTGCAACGCAGCCTCCGATCGTGTTTTGTCTTGTCTTGACTCAATCTATGCTTTGTCTTTACTATATTATGCAAACCCATTATTTTGTTTACACATGGATTCAGTGAAGTACAAGTGTAATCCAACTTTGAGCTTGATTCTTTCCAACTAGAGAAGAATGATGCAGGAACATAATTCTATTTTAGTTATTTTAAGTGTTTTTCTTCCTAATTTAGTCTTTTCTCATTATTTTAGGATTATAAGTACTCATGTGATGGCTGTACGATGGTCATGTGTATGTTTATTAGGTTGGATGGTTGAGATCGGAAATTGTTAGTTTAGATCCAAGGGTTAGATTTCTATAAGTAGCTGGCGTTAGCAATTCCACTGGGATCGGACCGGACCGCCGGTCCAGGGCTAGCCTGATCCCTAGTCCTGAAAATTTGGGGATCGGAACTACCTGTCCAGTCTCTGGTTCCATACCGGGACCGAACTGGCCCAGACCATGCACACCCCTACTCGACTCGAATAGGTTCTCATTAAGCTCGAGCTCACTCAACTAAATTTAGCAAGCAAATATTTTGTTCGAAAATCAATTTTGAGCTCAGATTTTGAGCTCGAATTCAGGAAACGGATTACAGTTAAAACATTAATAACTTTTTGTGAATTAATTCACACTTATAAACTATCATAACTAAAGCATGTAGAAAGTATAATAGCTCGATTAGACTCACGAGTTGCTCGACTCGATTAAGTATTCGAGCTACTCATACTCAAAAAGAATTTAACCGAGTTCAACTAATCCCTAGTCGAACTAGAGTAGCTCATGAGTAGGTTAACTTGTTTACGTCCCTAATCACGGTTGTTCCTCTCGGAGTAATATAAGGGTCGCATCAATCTTCTTGTTACTGGAGCCTAGGGCAGGCAATATGGGTCCATGATTTATTTTCTGACTCATATTTTGTACAAATGTGTTGTATATGAGTTGTAAGTTTTTAAAGGGCCGAGTGAAAATGTGTCCAAAAAAATTAATAATTTAGTCGAAGAAAATTGCAATTATGCAGACAAAGCAACATTAAAAAAAAATTGCTAAATTCCAAAGTCGGTGTCCGGATTTTAAGCTCCGGGTACTTAGGTTATTTTTGGCACTTTATGCATGTGAATTTGAACAGTATTTTGCCTTTGCATGCTTGACATTCTCTTATATGATAGGCAAGCAATTTGTCTCTACTATACTCTGCAAAAGAAGGAAGATTTAATATATAATTTTAACTTTGGGAAGTGACCACATAACCCAAAATTTTTTAATTATATGGTGTACGCTATAGGAATCTTTTGTGATCACTTCTTTTTGTTGGTATCAATTCCTTTGGATGACCATCCTTAGAAAAGCCAACCTACCTCTTGAAAAAGTAAATTTATTGTATTCCTAATTGGTCAGGTGTCGTTAGAGAGATAATTATCTTGATCGATCCATTTAAATTTTTCGACACGTTGATTAAATAGGCCTTATCGGTTGCTCCTTTAACCAGAGCTTCATCCATAGTCTATCGGATCCCAGTTCGGGTGAGCCAAATAAGCTCAACCGTTCGACATGATCTGGTGAAGCTCACCGTGTACCATTAACATAAAACGTACTAACCGCTAGGCCTGTCAAAACGGGTGGGTTGAGTCGAAAATGGTCAAACCCAAATTGACCAATTCAATCTGTTTTGATCCATTTTACATGCAATACAAATTCAGTGACCCATATTCGATCCGACCCGTACACAACCCATACCCGACCCTACCCAAGATCTATATTTAGTAATTTTTCTCCTTAATTTGTTGCTTTTGAAGAATGATCGGCTTTGTAACTAACCAATAAAAAAGAATGGGCGGCTCTATGGACCGGCTCCATGTATAATTTGGGTTGAAAGTAGGCTACTAGCTAACCCACTAATTCCCATCTTTTTCGGGCTTTACTTTTCAAAACTCATTTATGATATTTTGAGTTTAAAGGTGACCCATATATGACTCATTTAAATAAATATGGGTTAACATATGAGTTTATGACCTATTTTGATAGCTCATCTAATCGCGAATACGAACCCTAATGATTAACATGAATTACTAAGGTCAATGAATTTCATATATACACACACACACTTGCAATGGCTTTGTTTTCATCCCACCAATTCATCCTTCTCTAGGAAACCAAATCATGATGCATTTTGTTTTTTGTTTTTCAAGCAAGTGGAGATCAAAGTCTCACGGCCGATGCGGGGGTGGATTAGCTTTCCCCATCTTAGTGGCTCTTTAATATTGATGGAAATGACGGGTAAAAGATGCTTTTCTATATTCTTAATGTTGTAATCGATTAGGAGAGTTTCCAATTCGACAAATAGGAGCCGCGAATGATTCCAAAGGAGATAAGGCTCTTTTGACTTGCGATCGGCAATCATTCACATTACTGTTGGGCCAAACCAGCAACGTGGGTCCTTCACACTAGCCAAGTAATTAGCTTGAAGGTCGTCGGCCTATTTGTCATTTCACCCTTCGATTAGGCACAAAGCAGAAAATCTAGTGTCAACACGACAATAATGTGATCGAGACGAAGGGTGCTTTCGCTACACTGAAAACATCATGATAAAAACAAAAAAAAAATTCGTTGAAATCATTTCAAAGTAATTAGTTTTGATTTATTTGATGAGAGAAAGTGATTTTTTTCTTGCCAGAAAGGGAATACCGTTTTTTCCTAATCTAAGTTTGTCATTTTCAGTATATAAATAACGTTTTTCGTGGATCGACTAATTTTTCGTTATCCAACATAGAAGGTCGATTTTCAGCTTTCCTTCAAACAAATCCACCCGAAATTACTATTTTAAAGTTGCCATTGAATGGTGGACTTTTCTTGTAACGTCTTTGACTGAAGAAACATTCATGACAGTTCCACTCCTTGAAACCAATGAATTACTTGTTTTTTTTTTTTTTTAATTTTTCTTTTTCTTTAAATAACTGGACCAACTAGATTTGACTCAGTAATACTGTTTATATTCGATGTAGCAATTTGGGCATAAAATATCAATAGTGGCAACATTTAGGTGGTATTCGGAATCGGATCACTAAACTTTGATTCAGATTCTCAAGTATACTGAAATTATGAATTTTTCTTTAGCAATCCACTTCGATTACTGTTTGACCTCTGAAGGATACTAAATCCTTGTTTCTAAATGAAACACGTGCGGAAGAACATGCCCAAACCTAATTTGTATCACAGATCGAACGACACATCACACGAGGGACGTACCGTATTGTCCACAGATTATATGTCGCCTTTTGCAATTCCGAGAGTTTCCTCGCTTCGATCGCGGTTCAACAGTAGAGAGGGAGAGCGTCGTTCGTTTTCTCTGTCGTTGTATTCTGTAGAATGATAGACTTACTAAAGGGGAGAGGCAAGTTACATCTTTTCAAAAGACGTGACTTTCCCACGTTCAAAAGATGATGGCAGCGCCTAACAGTCTAAGATTGAGGTTATAAGACAACATACTGACCTCTAAGGCGATACCTAAGCCATGCGACTCCCAAACAGTCGTGATTGAGCAATCACTCCTCATGCGAAGGTACCATTCATGGAAATCATGGTCGAATGAGGGGAATCCCCGGAACTTGAAAGGTTTAGCGGTCCATATGTCAAATATGGCGGTCCTTTAGAAAGGAAGCAGTTCCCCACGTTTCATTGACAAACAGCTTTGAAGGGAAGACGGAATTTCTAGATGATGATAGAAATAGGGGCCAAGGATTAACCCATCTGGGTAGGTTTTCGGACAGGTCAGAAGATAAAGACAGCAATTATTGGAATGCTCACCACACTTTAGTTTATCAAAGCTGGCTATGAGATCTTTAGGAGCAGTATTGGAAGAAACCTCAGAAGGAGTTTTGGAAGAACATGGCGCCATCGAAACCCAAAGACTCAAGGAAGCGACAGAAAGGTTTAGGGTCTAAGAGTTCAAGAAAGAAGAGGCAAAAGGTTGGATTTTTTATTCTTCTTGAAATCGAAACCCAAGAGACGCTGATCCGAGAAGACCATGATTGCAAAGATTCGAAAATTGCGAGAAATCAGAAGATGTGGCAAGTCATTATGGGATTATAGCCTGGCTGTCATAATGCAGAATACGAAGATTTTGGATTAAAACGATGCATAGTCAGGGAAGCCGCGAGAGACCGAGATGGTTTAAAAGAATTAAAGTTCTTTTAATTCTTTTAAAATGGGGCATACATTGTCACTCAAAATAAGTCGCTCGCTGAAACACATGAGAGATCGACACATGTGTGGATCACGTGAGGAATCAACACATGCACAAAGCATGTGAGGAGTCGACACACGTGGTAAACACGTGAAGACGTTTCGATAGAGAATAAAGAAGGCTCGATAGACGTCATCTGAAGAAGTCGTCAAACTAGTAAATTGAGTGCCAACAAGAAGCAATCCCGCAGGATTCAAAGTTTTTAAGAGCGCTAAAGAACACGAAAATTATCTTCTTGAATTCCATGGCGGGAGAACAGATTCGAGGCAGATAAGGTTCGAATAGTCTCTAAGAACAGGTCAAGGAGTCCGTAGAATGCGGAGGACATGAGCATACCCCCACGATCGAAAGAAAGCTGGTAAGCGTCCTATCGATAGTTACTAGATTGTCGAACTTCAAAGCCCTAATATGCGAAAAACATGGGCACTCCCGGCACAAATAGAAATTAAAGATAGGCACCAACATCATCAGTTATCTAGACTCAAATAACTGCTCAAAGACTAGGTCAAAAGAATTCGAAAAGACCAAGGAAGGTGGCAACTGTTCGCGCGCTAGGATTACAACCACTAAAGAGCAGTTACCACTCCAACCATTATAAATACCACCAAACATCCATAGAGAAGCCCCCCTCCCCCGATCAAATCAACAAATTTATCTTATCTTTACTTATCGTGCTGCATTTACTTTTCTTAGTTGTAGCTTTCAGATTCTCGTCGTCAAGTCAAAGTCCGGCGTTTATCTTTATCCCATATACTGTGCCATCGAGTCAAACTCTGGTGCATTATCGAAGCGTATTCAAGGCATTGTCATCGAGTCAAACTCTGACACCGTTTTGGGTGCGTTGGTTAGTTATTCTTGAAGGGAATTGTGCTTGCTAGGCCATATCATCGAGTCAAACTCTGGTTTGCTTTACGTTTGTACACTTTCTTTCATTTTCATTTGTATCGATTCCTTTGGATTTGTACTTGTAGACTATCACTATCGAGTTAAACTCTGGTCGAGACGATATTTCTGTAATTCTATTGGATTCTGTACGAACTTCGTGCGTTGATTCTTTTGACTTTATGGAACTCTCATGTCCAAAATCATCACAGGACCCCTTATCACATTTTAAAAATCGAAGCACAAATTTCAGTAAAAGATATTTTGTCGCGGAGCAATTCCGGCGAAACAGCTATATATAGATGCATTAGCTGACTTAGAACCACCATGCACGAGGTGGAGATCGTTCCGGGAGTGAGAGCCTACTGCGAAATTAGCATTAAAATGAGCGCCGTACACAACTTATGGCACTTGTAGTGTACTTTTCCAGAGTTTTTTTTTTTTTGGTCGAATATGGGTTTGGGTTGAGGAGACGTCAATTTTGCAAGTTTTGGTGAGGGAGTAGAGATTGCTTGTTAGCTCTGTAGCTGCTTCGATGACTTCGACTCAAAGGTTGTCTTCAAACGCTGACGCTAACATTGCATTAGATACCCTCTAGGCTCTTGCATTGTACATGTCCTTTTTCTTCTTCATTTTTATTTTATTTTATTTTTTCTCCCTTCAAGTGAACGTCCTTATGATAGAAAGAATTTATAAGTGTGTATATATAGAAGCCTCTTTGGTCTCGCCCTCGTTTTCCGACTGCAACAGGGAGTTGAATATGGACTAGAATACACCAAGGTTGACTTCTCTGCATTGGTCAACAACTTGCACCTTGAAAGATTCTTGATGTCTTCTAGATGTCTTCAAAGTTGAAGGCGGAAATTTGAATGACAAGAGTACACCAAGGTTGACTTTTCTGCTTTGGCCAACAGTTTGCACCTTGAAAGATTCTAGATGTCTTCAAAGTTGAAGGCGGTAATTTGAATTTTCCTTTACCAGAGTCGGGTGAAGACCAAAGTCCACTCCTGTTTACACTAAAAAAATATCAACTTTTAATTATTATCGATATGTGATAAATTTAGTCGATAAAAATGGAATTTGGTCATTTATGAACAGAATGATCAACAACTTGAAAGATCGACAATTTGATGAATCCAAAGCTTGAAGAAATCGACTAAAACTGAAGTCGACAATTTCGGATCCAATCGTCAAAAAAGTAACCGTCAACATAGTGGAATAAAACAATTGTCAAGATAGTGGAGTCGAAAAAACCATCAAGGGGGTGGAGTCAATGTAACCGTTCGATAATCGTTTATAACTCTGTTTGTAATCACTATTGATAACCGTTGATTGCTGGCTTTAAATAGCCACGTCGTAATCTTTGGAGCCCCTCCGCACAAACAAACAAACAAATGTGTTATCTTTATCTATCAATTCTATAATATAGTTATAGTTTTTAGATTCGCATCGTCGATTAAATCTGGCTTGTATATTTGCCATAGTTCTTAGGTGCCTCGCCGCTGATTAAATTCCGGCGTTGCAACTTTACATTCTCAGGTTTTGTGTTTGATTGGATTCCGGTACAGTTTGTGTACAATCGGTTTCATTTGAAGTGAGTATTGGATTCCCTTGTCTACTTGTCATATTTCTGTTCAGAATAGCCACATAACCTGTCTCCTCCAATAAATACTGACGAATAGCTTTCAATGAAAGGTATTTCACCGCGAAGTCGAATTCTGGCGAAATTTTTTTTTGGCACCCCCGATAAGACCAATGTGGTCGATTTGAAGAAATATAATGCTGAGAACAAGGAATCATCTAGAGCCCGATTACATTGTGGGTAACAACCCTGATGATACGGTTACCTAGTCTAAGACCTTGACCGCTCTAGCAGCAAAGCCAAGCCAAGGGGGGCAACGTAGAAATCCCACGACACTTTACGGAGGTGCAAGCGAGGGAGTTAGCACCAAAACCCATTTGGTGGCTACCTTGAAGAGGCTATTCGAGGGACAACAAAATAACATGGCAAATGATACAGCGAGAAACATCTGTAATGTGATCAGGCCGATGGCCGTCAATGCAAACAACAATGTTATCTTTAGGCTCGGAACATCAAATCAGTCCATACCGATCCAACTGAACATGGCGCTTCCGGGTTGTTCCTCCAACTCCTAGTCAATTGAACAACTAAATAATTTAGGCCAAGTGATCTCGCCACTAATGAGGATTTTACAAGGGCCAAAAAATCTCATCTACCCTGAACCTAGGGGGTAGGAAGGTTGGTCTATTGACCTATTTACCCTGAACCTAGGAGGTAGGAAGGACAAGTTTACAAACTTGCGAATCTTGATCAAGTGGCTGAATTTGTATTATAATAATAAGGTAGCAGCTGAGGAGTGGTTAAGCCAGCATATAGGAAGTCACATCCCGATTGGGTTGATACTTTACCTTACCCAAGTGAATTTAAAATTCCTGACTTCGTTGTTTTCACTGGCGAAGATGACCAATCGACTGTCGAACACATTAGTCAATTTATTTTCAATGTGGAGAGCCTAGAACAAATGAATTCCTAAGACTTAGGTATTCCCTTTATCTTTGTCAAAAACCTTTACTTTGTATATGCTATCATAATTCAATCCATACTTGGGCTGAGATGAAAAGAAAATTCCATACTCGATTTTATAGAATGAAACTTGAAGTATCGATTGCTGATGGCCAGAAACTATCGATACAATTATGAGTCTGTTGGTTAGTTTGTTGCTCGATTCAAGAGGGCTAGAAGTAGATGCCTTACTTCACTCTTAAAGAAAGAATTCACAAATTTGGCTTTCAGTGAATTGAAATTCAATCTTAAGAAAAATATGAAGGCCGAATTTTGCCGATTTATTCCAATTGGCAATGAGAGTATCTAAGTATGAGCAACTACTTTAGGGCAAAAACAAAGGGCCACATGAAGACTTTACACGAAACATGCCTTTCATAGAAAAATATGAGTTATATGATGAATCTGATCAAGATAAAATTCGGCAAGAGAAAGTTAAATTTGTCAATGACAAGGGGGCACGTTATGGCTTTTGATTATCTAATTTAAAAGAATTGAATGACTAATGAATTTTCTTCTAAAAGGGGACATTTGTTTACATTAAAACAACTTTTGGTTATTATCGACATGTGATAGACTCAGTCGATCAAAGCACCGTTTGGTCATTTGTGAACAGAATTATTGAGAACTTGACGAATCAACATTTAATGAATTGACATCTTGATGGAATAGACAAAAAGTGGATTTGATAATTTCGGATGCAACCGTCAAAGAAGTAACCGTCAACGTAGTGGAATAAAGCAATCGTCAAGATAATGAAGTCAAAGGCATCGTTAAGGTGGTGGAGTCAATGTAACCATCGATGCAACTGTTTGGTGACCGTTTATAACCTCTTTTTATAACCTTCGTTGATAACCGTCCATTGTAGGTTTTAAATAACCATATCGTACTATTCGAAGCCGCCCGACGCATAAGCACACAAACATGTTATCTTTCAAATTCTGGATTGTAGTTATAGTTTCCAGATTCGCGTCGTCGATTAAATTTTGGCGTGTTTCTTAGCTGTAGTTTCTATAGCAATGTCATCATTTAAATCAAAGAACGACTTTCGGTGAAAGATATTTCGTCGTGGAGTCGAATTTTGGCGAAACAATTCCAACATCCCTTAACTTTAAATGGATATGAACTCAACTAAAATTTACTCAGTTACTATCGTCTAATGTAGCACTTCAGGTGAAATATTTATGAAAAAAACACATCTTGATTTTATTTAAGTTCAAAGAAACAGGGCCATGATCACGTACAAAAGTTAGGTCTCCTTGAAGCTGCTCAAGTAGGTTATATGCTCTTGAGTTCGGACTATAAGGGCGCGTATGATAACATTTCTGTTCCTCTATTTTTCTATTTTTTTGTTCCGGGAACAAGTTTGGAATAGAAATCTGTTTGGTAGCGCAATTTTATTTTTCTATTATGGGGACATATTTTTGACTCATAAATAGATTTTGAAGAGAAATCAGAAGTAGAAAAAAGTTACTTTTTTGTTTCTGGAACTAAAAAAAAGAAATAAGTTCGAGCCATCCAAAAAGAAATAAGTTAGGGCTGTCTGATTCTGCCGACCCCTGTCGCCGCCGCAACCACCGCCGCAACCACTGCCATCGCCACCCCCATGGGCTGCGTCGTCCACCGCTGTGACCACTGCTAGCCGCCGCCAACCGTCGCCCCCCCCCCCCCCCCCCCCCCCCCCCCGCGGCGCCAACCACTACCCTCCGCCGCCCACTGTCGCAACCACCGCCGGTCGCCGCCAACCGCCACCGCCAGCAGCTGCCGCCGCCCACTCCCGACCACCCCCCGCCGCCCCCCACCGCCCCTCGCCGCACCGCCACCGCCACCGCCGTCGACCACAGCCCCCCGCCGCCAACCACCGACCACTGTTGACCTCCGCCGGTCGCACCCGCCCACCATCGTCGGCCACAGCAATCACCGTCGCCACCGGAGTAAAAAATAAATAATAATTTTTTATTTTTAAATAGTAAATAATATTTTCTAATAATAAAATTTATTTTTTTAAAGAAATTTTAAAAAATTATAAATGAAGTAGAAAATTTTCGTAAAATATTTTGTGTTAATAATATTCCAGAAGTAGAAATTTTCAACCGTTATGAAACGAATCTCTGTTCCATGAACAGAAATTTTTTGTCGTTATCAAACACGTATCGCGGCTCAGAAACTCTTCCAGAGAATAGAAATAAAAAAATCTATTTCTAGCTAGAAATAAGGCTAGGGAAGAGAAATGTTATCATGCGCGCCCTAATTAGCTCGGTAGAAATTGACATGCATGGCATCTGACTTTTCAGAGTTCTCTCTTTCAAAGGTGGTTTCGGATGACCCTCTTCGTACTAAAACCATCATTTTGACCGACCCAATGTCATCCCCGATTCACTTTGACTTCCCTACACGTTGTAATGTCTTTTTTTTTACACGTTGTAATGACTTCCAAATCTCGAATGAGTAAAATAATAAATTTGAATATTTGATTAACCTTCGAGGCAAAGGCTCGCCTTGGAAGATAGCCTGTCATCTCTAGGGGTGTGCATGGCCCGGGCCCGTCCGGTCCCGGTATGGAACTGAGGACCGGAATGGTAGTCTCAGTCCCCAAATTTTCGGGATCGAGGACCGGACGGGACAGGGACAAGTGGTCCGATCCCAGTGGGACCGCTAACACCAGCTGCTTATAGAAATCTAACCCTTTGATCTAAACTAACAACTTCCAATCTCAACCATTCAACCTAATAAAACATACACATGACCATCATACAACTATCACATGAGTACTTATAATCTTAAAATAATGAGAAAAGACTAAATTAGGAAGAAAAAAACTTAAAACAACTGAAACAGGATTATGCTACTGTAACATTCTCCTCGAGTTGGAAAGAATCAAGCTCAAAGTGAGATTACACTTGTACTTCACTGAATCCAAATTCGAATAAAACAATGGACTTGCATAATATAGTCAAGACAAAACACGATCGAAGACTGCATATCGACAAACACGATCAGAGGTTGCGTTGCGAAGGCGAGATGCGAGCGTTGAGCAAGAGGAGAGGAGTGAGTGTCGAGCAGAAAATGAGAAAATTAGATTAACTAGTTCTTTAAAAATTTCTATTTTTTTTCTAATTGAATATATATAATTATATATATTCTGGGCGGTCCGTCTGGGTGGTCCTATCCGATTTGGTCCCATCCACCATGGAACCGGGGACCGGATCGCCCCCCTCAAGGATCAGACCAACTAGGCCGATCCGGTCCAGTTTGCTCACCCCTAGGAGTGTGCATGGCCCGAGCCGGTCTGATCCTGGTATGGAACCGAGGATCGGACTGGTAGTCTCGGTCCCCAAATTTTCGGGACTCATCTCTTGTTCAATTAAACCTAATCCGGAAGGTTCATGCTCCACTAACATCCTCCCAATAGCTCCCCAATTGGATGTAATAAGCACAATGACTAATCTAATCCGTGACCATCCTAGTAAATCCTAATGAACATTGTAGCTAGTTTGGTGTGTAACCCTTCTTATCTTAATGACACAAACAGATTAAATTACGAGGTCTATCAGACCGACGACCACCTATATGTTGGCTGGGTTCACTCCTACGTGGAGGAAGCCCAATGAATTGCAAGCGTGAAGGCTTGAACCCACTATCTTTATGTCGTAGCCGCAAAAGACGTTCTTTTTTCAGACGTAATAGCAAGAGAGAAAGAGCAAAGGAAATCTGGAAAGAGGTGCTGTCCGGTTTTCATCAAGCTAACATTAGAGGTCGATCCGTGGTCCGGTTGCTCGTGATGCATTGTTCTCGAATTTGATCGGTTTGATTTTCATATGGATCTTCTTTCATCGGATTTTTCGTGGGTAGAATAAAACCTACGTTTTAGTGAGATTTATCCTTGATCTCTTGTGAATTCACGTGTATTGCCAAGAATGGTGTTCTTAATGTATTTGCTGCTATGTACCTCTAGTATTAACTAGAGAAGAACATTGTCTAGCCAATTCGTTGATAGTGAAGTTTTTGGGTGGACTCCGGTCTCGTGGTTTTTTGTCTCCTCACATCGGGGAGATTTTCCACGTAAAATTCCTTGTGTTCGTGGGTGCTTGTTATTTTAGCAAATATATTACTCTATTGTATCGTTTCCTATTAGGTTTGCACAAGAGAGGAGATTGCTTTATTCCGCTGCGCTAATTCGATATTGTTCGGATTGTCAAAGTAGTATCAGAGCTTTGGTTCTTGCTGGATTTTTGTGCCTTGTGTTAAACGATGGAAACGAATACGAGCAGAATGGTTACATTGAATGGTGCAAATTATCATGTCTGGAAAGGAAAAATGGAAGACCTTTTATATGTGAAGGATTATTATTTGCCTGTGTTTGCTGATGAGAAGCCTGAGAATAAAATTGATGTTGAATGGACTATATTTCATCGTCAAGTGTGTGGTTACATTAGGCATTGGGTGGATGATAATGTTTTGAACCATATCATTGTGAAAACACATGCACGCAATTTGTGGACTAAGCTCGACCAGTTATATCATCGAAAGACTGGGAATAATAAGTTATTTCTGATAAAACAGATGATGGCTTTGAGATATCATGATGGTACCCCTTTGACTGACCATTTAAATTCTTTTCGAGGAATTATAAATCAGTTGGATGTGATGGGAATCAAGTTTGATTATGAGATACAAGCATTATGGTGTTCTTAATGTATTTGCTGCTATGTACCTCTAGTATTAACTAGAGAAGAACATTGTCTACCCAATTCGTTGATAGTGAAGTTTTTGGGTGGACTTCGGTCTTGTGGTTTTTCATCTCCTCACATCGGGGAGATTTTCCATGTCAAATTCCTTGTGTTCGTGGGTGCTTGTTATTTTAGCAGATATATTATTCTATTATATCATTTCCTATTAGGTTTGCACAAGAGGGGAGATTGCTTTATTCCGCTGCGCTAATTCGATATTGTTCGGATTGTCGCTGATATCCTAACAAAGTGGTATCAGAGCTTTGGTTCTTGCTGGATTTTTGTGCCTTGTGTTAAACGATGGAAACGAATACGAGCAGAATGGTTACATTGAATGGTTCAAATTATCATGTTTGGAAAGGAAAAATGGAAGATCTTTTATATGTGAAGGATTATTATTTGCCCGTGTTTGCTGATGAGAAGCCTGAGAATAAAATTGATGTTGAATGGACTATATTTCATCGTCAAGTGTGTGGTTACATTAGGCATTGGGTGGATGATAATGTTTTGAACCATATCATTGTGAAAACACATGCACGCAATTTGTGGACTAAGCTCGACCAGTTATATGATCGAAAGACTGGGAATAACAAGTTATTTCTTATAAAACAGATGATGGCTTTGAGATATCATGATGGTACCCCTTTGACTGACCATTTAAATTCTTTTCGAGGAATTATAAATCAGTTGGATGTGATGGGAATCAAGTTTGATTATGAGATACAAGCATTATGGTGTTCTTAATGTATTTGCTGCTATGTACCTCTAGTATTAACTAGAGAAGAACATTGTCTACCCAATTCGTTGATAGTGAAGTTTTTGGGTGGACTTCGGTCTTGTGGTTTTTTATCTCCTCACATCGGGGAGATTTTCCACGTCAAATTCCTTGTGTTCGTGGGTGCTTGTTATTTTAGCAGATATATTACTCTATTATATCATTTCCTATTAGGTTTGCACAAGAGGGGAGATTGCTTTATTCCGCTGCGCTAATTCGATATTGTTCGGATTGTCGCTGATATCCTAACAAAGTGGTATCAGAGCTTTAGTTCTTACTGGATTTTTGTGCCTTGTGTTAAACGATGGAAATGAATACGAGTAGAATGGTTACATTGAATGGTTCAAATTATCATGTTCGGAAAGGAAAAATGGAAGATCTTTTATATGTGAAGGATTATTATTTGCCCGTGTTTGCTGATGAGAAGCCTGAGAATAAAATTGATGTTGAATGGACTATATTTCATCGTCAAGTGTGTGGTTACATTAGGCATTGGGTGGATGATAATGTTTTGAACCATATCATTGAGGAAACACATGCACGCAGTTTGTGGACTAAGCTCGAACAGTTATATGTTCGAAAGACTGGGAATAACAAGTTATTTCTAATAAAACAGATGATGGCTTTGAGATATCATGATGGTACTCCTTTGACTGACCATTTAAATTCTTTTCAAGGAATTATAAATCAGATGGTTGCTATGGGAATCAAGTTTGATGATGAGATAGAAGCATTATGGTTGCTTGGTACTTTGTCGGACTCGTGGGAGATGTTTCGAACATCTTTGTCTAATTCAGCTCCGGATGGTAAGATTACCATGGATTTAGCCAAGAGCAGTGTTTTGAATAAAGAGACGAGAAGGTAGACACATGGATCCTATTCACATTCTGATGCTTGGTTGTTGAGAAAAGGGGGAGAAGTGAGACTCGTGGTTCGTGGAATAGAGATAAGAGTCGAGGTAAAAGCAGAGGCAAATCTAATAAATTTGCAAACATTGAGTGTCATTATTGCCACTAGAAGGGACATATCCAGAGGTATTGCCGTCAGTTGAAAAAAGAGAAACAGAAATAGAAAAGTAAAGAGACGAAAAGTGATAATAACAGCGATGACAATCGTGTTGCTGCACTTTCTGAAGATTTTCTCATTGTTTTTTATGGTGATGCAGTGAATCTTGCATGTCATGAGACCAGTTGGGTAATCGATAGTGGTGCATCTATTCATGCTACATCTCGTAGAGATTTCTTTACATCGTACAGGACGAGTGACTTTGGATCTGTGAAGATGGGAAATAATGGGCTGACTGAAGTTATAGGCATTGGTGATGTGTGCCTAGAGACCAGCAATGGCGCGAGGATAGTATTGAATAATGTTAAGCATATACCTGATAATCGTTTGAATTTGATTTCCAATGGTAAGTTGTATGATGAGGGGTATTGCAACACCTTCAATGACGATCAATGGAAGCTTACTAAAGGTTCTATGGTTGTGGCTAGAGGAAACAAATGTTCTTCGTTGTACATTATGCAGGCAAAATTGTCCACAGACAAAATTAATGCAGTAGACAACGAAGAGACAGTTGAGTTATGGCACAAGAGGCTCAGTCACATCAGTGAGAAGATTTTGTCAGTATTGTCCAAGAAGAAACTCCTTTTAGGAATGAAAAATTCAGCATTGAAGAAGTGTGCTCACTGTTTAGCAGGAAAACAGAATAGAGTTGCATTCAAAAGCTTCCCCCCTTCAAGAAAGTCAGGTATACTTGATTTAGTGCATTCCGATGTTTGTGGTCCTATGAAGACAAAATCGCTTGGTGGCTCTCTTTATTTTGTTACTTTCATAGATGATTATTCAAGGAAAATTTGGGTTTATACCTTGAAATCTAAAGATCAAGTATTAGATGCTTTTAAGCAGTTTCAGGCTTCACTTGAGAGACAGACAGGAAAGAAGTTGAAATGCATCAGAACTGATAACGAGGGAGAGTATATTGGACCTTTTGATGAATATTGCAAACAGCAGGGTATTCGATATCAAAAGACACCTCCCAAGACACTTCAGTTAAATTGCTTAGCTAAAAGAATGAACAGGACATTAGTTGAATGGGTAAGATGTTTTCTTTCATAGTCAAAGCTATCAAGATCATTTTGGGGTGAGGCTTTAAGTACAGCTGCACATGTATTAAATCTTACTCCATGTGTTCGTTTAGAATTTGATGTTCCTAATAGAGTTTGGACAGGAAAAGATGTTTCTTATGATTATTTGCGTGTTTTTAGGTGCAAGGTATTTGTGCATATTCCCAAAGATGAGAAATCTAAACTTGATGTGAAAACACGACAGTGCATATTCATTGGCTATGGATAGGATATGTTTGGCTATAAACTCTTTGATCCAGTTGAGAAGAAAGTTATAAGAAGCAGAGATGTTGTGTTTATGGAAGATCAAACAATAGAGGATATTGAGAAATCAGAGATGATTTCAGCGCCACAGGTTAGTGATGATTTGATTGACTTGGATCTAGTTCCTCACATACATGTTCCTGCACAGGTTGATGAGGAGCAACCGAAAATAAATGTTCTAGATAATGCACATGTCCCGGAACATGTTGAGACAGATGATGTTGTTCCTGAACCAGAAGCTCCATTAGATACTCCACCAGATGTTCCAGTCCGGAGATCTATCAGAGACTGACGACCTTCCACCAGATATTCTATAGATGAGTATGTATTATTGATGTATGCAGGTGAACCACATTGCTATGTAGAAGCAATAGAAGATGAGTGCAAAAGCAAATGGTTTGTTGCCATGCATGATGAAATGCAGTCACTTTATGATAATCACACTTATGAGCTAGTGAAATTGCCTATAGGCAAAAGAACTTTGAAGAACAAGTGGGTATACAGATTGAAGCAAGATGAACATACTTTACAACCACGATACAAAGCTAGATTGGTTGTTAAGGGATTCGGTCAGAGAAATGGTATCGATTTTGATGATATATTTTCTCCGATGGTAAAAATGTCTTCTATCCGTGTGGTTTTAGGCTTGGCAGCTAGTCTAGACTTGGAAATTGAACAGATGGATGTAAAAATAGCCTTCCTACATGGTAACTTGGAGGAAGAGATATACATGGAACAGCCAGAAGGTTTCAAAGTGAAAGGAAAAGAGGACTATGTGTGCAAGTTGAAGAAGAGTCTCTATGGCCTAAAGCAAGCACCGAGACAGTGGTACAAAAATTTTATGTCAGTTATGATTGAACAGGGCTATAAGAAGACTTCCTCGGATGACTGTGTGTTTGTCCAAAAATTTTCTGATGGTGACTTTATTATTCTCTTGCTTTACGTTGATGATATGTTGATTATTGGCAGGAATGCTTCGCAAATTAAGCTATTGAAGAAACAATTGAGCAAGTCTTTTGCCATGAAAGACTTGGGCCCGGCGAAACAGATTCTTGGTATTAGAATTACTCGGGATAGAAATTCTAAGAAGTTGTTCTTGTCGCAGGAGAAGTATATCGAGAAAGTCCTTCAAAAATTTCACATGGACAAGGCTAAAGTGGTTAGCACTCCTCTTGCTGTCCACTTTAAGTTGAGTATGAAGCAAAGTCCTACGACTGATAAAGAGAAGAAAGACACGGAAAGTGTTCCATATACCTCAGCTGTGGGAAGCTTAATGTATGCGATGGTTTGTACATGGCCAGACTTGGTGCACGCAGTTGGTGTTGTTAGTCGCTATTTGTCAAATCTGGGAAGAGAGCATTGGAATGCGGTAAAGTGGATCATGAGGTATCTTCGAGGAACTTTAAGTTTGAAACTCAGTTTCGAGACCGGGAAACTAGAGTTTGTTGAATATACAGATTCTAACTTGGCCGGAGATATTAATACATGGAAATCTACTTCTGGTTATTTGGTTTCTTTTGCCAGTGGGGCTGTGTCATGGAAGTCAAGGTTGCAAAAGTGTGTTGCGCTTTCTACAACCGAAGCAGAATTTATTGCAGCGACCGAAGCTAGTAAAGAGTTGCTGTGGCTAAAGAAGTTCTTGGAAGAACTTGGTTTCAAGCAAAAAAGGTATGTGTTATTTTGTGATAACCAAAGTGCGATTCATCTTGGTAAGAATTCAACTTTTCATTCTAGATCGAAACATATTGATGTTAGATATCATTGGATAAGGGATGTTCTTGATGAGAAGTTGTTGGAACTTGAAAAAATCCATACGGACCATAATGGTTCCGATATGATGACAAACACTCTACCAAGGGAGAAGCTTGAATATTGCAGATTGATAGCGGGGATGGTGAATCCCTCCACATCGTCGTGAGGGGGAGATTTGTTGGCTAGGTTCACTCCCATGTGAAGGAAGCCCAATGAATTGCAAGCCTGTAGGCTTCAGCCCATATAATAATATATATGGAGAAATAGGGTTTCTCACTATCTTTATGTCGTAGCCGCAAAAGACGTTCTTTTTTCAGACGTAATAGCAAGAGAGAAGGAGTGAAGAAAATCTAGAAAGAGGTGCTGTCCGGTTTTCATCAAGCTGACATCAGAGTTCGATCCGTGGTCCGATTGCTTGCGACGCATTGTTCTCGAATATGATCGGTTTGATTTTCATCTGGATCTTCTTTCATCGGGTTTTTCGTGGGTAGAATAAAACCTACGTTTTGGTGAGATTTATCCTTGATCTCTTGTGAATTCACGTGTATTGCCAAGAATGGTGTTTTTAATGTATTTGCTGCTACGTACCTCTAGTATTAACTAGAGAAGAACATTGTCTACCCAATTCGTTGATAGTGACGTTTTTTGGTGGACTCTAGTCCCGTGATTTTTTATCTCCTCACATCGAGGAGATTTTCCACATAAAATTCCTTGTGTTCGTGGGTGCTTGTTATTTTAGCAGATATATTGCTCTGTTATATCATTTCCTATTATGTTTGCACAAGAGGGGAGATTGCTTTATTCCACTGCGCTAATTCGACATTGTTCAGATTGTCGCTGATCTCCTAACACTATATGTAGTAGGGAAGGTGGACGAGTGGCATCCGCATCGCGATTGATATTCGAGATAGAAAAATCTCTTTGATTCCTTATTATAAAACAAGTGACCATGAACCGGAAAATAGAATCGAGAGAGCATAAGAAGGTCACGAGAGCTTAGGTGGTTTGGATATTGCGCAACCTCAACACCGTTATGGTGGTTTGAATTTGAAGTCGGGTTGAGAATCTATACTGCGGTATAGGGGGCTAACTCTAGGATAGATTCCTATTGATGTGTTGATTGAATTTGTAGTTTGTGTTGATTTGAGTCTTCAAACAGAATCTAAGGTTGAACTTGCACTGAAATGAATGGTTGATTTTCGAAAATCAACAAAGGGAGGATCTCTTAGGACACTTGTTAAGTATCGATACGACGATTTTTCACAATTTTCATTGCACCGACAGTGCTCGTACGATATAAAAAATCAAACGTCCCCTCATGAAACATATTTAGCAAGTTCTAACCACATTGATCAAATGTCAGTTTGTTAAACCAAATCAAGTGTTAGTTCACTAATCACGTTGTGCCTATACCATATGCATTAGGATAATGACCTCGTGTACCTTGACTTGTGGTTATTTATTGACATGTACAAATTGGGGTTGATTCTTCAATCGAATCCAAGAAGGTGGCCGGTCATCAACGCCGTGCGCAGACTAGTTATGTATTCTTCTAATAAACTTGTTTGAAAGAAAACTTCTTTGGAAGTAGATTTGTTTAGAAATAAATTTATGGTGTCAAGTCAATGGCACGGTCAATAACGGTGCCGCTACCACCCTATAAAAAAAGCATCAAAGGTCATGCAAACTCAACGCCCACCCACCCTCTAGAGAGAGAGAGATGGAGCTGCAAGTATGGAAACTCATCTTCACAGCCCTCACGGTGGCTTTCCTGAGCGCCGTGATTCGAACTCTCGACGTCCTGATACGGAGGCCGCAGAGGCTCCGGTCAAAGCTCCGGGGACAAGGCATCCGAGGCCCTACAGGCTCTTTTCTCCTCGGGAACCTCCGCGAGATGAAGAACCATCAATCGCGTTCCGCCACGCCCTCGAAACCGCCGTCGCAAGAAGATCAGCAAGCCATAGCGCACGACTGCTCCTCCAAGCTCTTCCCGTTCCTAGAGAGCTGGAGACAACAGTACGGTAATTAACTGACTAAATCATGTCCCAATTCAGGTTGTCATGGGATTCATTATTCGTTAATGACGGAGTTAATGGTCCAGGGAGCGTGTTCATGTTCTCGATGGGGAACCTGCAGATGCTGCACGTGTACGATGTGGAGGCGGTGAGGGAGATAAGCACGTGCACTTCGCTGGACTTTGGAAAGCCTTCTTACCAGCTGAAGGCGATGGGCCCTTTGCTTGGCCAGGGCATTCTGACCTCCAATGGTGCCAAATGGGCTCACCAGAGGAAGATCCTTGCTCCTGAGTTGTACGCCGACAAAGTTAAGGTGGTCTTAAACACATGAACTCTCTCTCTCTCTCTCTCTCTATTTGCACACAAACCCAAGATTATTCCTCTGCTTTTGGTTGTTCAGACACGGATTGGGATAAAATAGGATAAGATGTGATTAAAATTCTTTCGGAATGTGAAAAATCCCATCATATGTTTGGTAAATGTCCGGATATAACATGAATACCGGGTTGCGTCCTCGGCGGAGTCGAAGGTGCCGAGCCAGAATCGGACCACCAAACGATCGAAAGTATGGCTGACGTGATGGAAACATAAGCAATCACCACACTTACAAATCATCTCTGACACCCTGCGAATGATCATTTTTTGGTTATTAATGTCCTTGTAGGGTATGATAAACTTGATGGTGGAGTCTTCAATAGTCCTGGTGAATTCATGGGGTGAAGAGATTGAGAAGGAAGGAGGAGTTGCAGACATCAACATTGACAGCCACATGAGGACCTTCTCTGGGGATGTGATCTCAAAGGCATGCTTTGGGAGCAACTACGCCAAGGGACAAGAAATTTTCTCGAAGCTTGGATCTCTCCAAGAAGCAATCTCCAAGATCGCCTTCACCGCTACAATCCCTGGGTTTAGGTATTCTATTCAAATGAATTGCTGGAAGAGAAATGCTATTTCCATTGCGAAACCCTATTAGACCTCTCTTATTGACTGATGAAACATGGTGATTCCTTCTAGATACTTGCCAACCAAGAGCAACAGGGAGATATGGAAGCTGGAGAGGGAGATCCGGTCCTTAATCCTGAACGTATTGAAGGAACGGAAGGAAGCAACCCCAGAGAAGGATCTGCTTGAGATGGTACTCGAAAGCGCTAAGAACAGCAGCGAGCTGGGACGGGGAGAGGCGATGGACCGTTTCGTCGTGGACAACTGCAAGAACATCTACTTGGCCGGGTACGAGACGACTGCCGTTGCAGTCTCGTGGACGTTGATGTTGCTGGCCTCGAATCCGGGATGGCAAGCCAAAGTACGAGAGGAGGTCACGCAACTATTGCGCGGCGGCCAATTTCCCGATGCCGACATGATTCGGAAGATGAAGACGGTTAGTGAACACATTTGGTCTTTAGTAGTGAAATGAACTTTCTTTTCCTTTGTAAACTACCATACTCATTAGCTCGAATCACGGTATTAATTACAGTTGACGATGGTAATCAACGAGTCACTACGTCTGTATCCACCGGTGCCCTTTGTCTCAAGAGAGGCTCTTGAAGACATGAAGTTTGGGAACATCCAAGTCCCAAAAGGTGTCAAAGTTTGGACCCCCTTGGTGACCCTCCACCAGGACCCAAAGATCTGGGGGCCGAACGCGGATCGGTTCGACCCGGAGCGGTTCGCGAACGGAGTCACCGGAGCGTGCAAGCTCCCATACACGTACATGCCCTTCGGGGTCGGCCCTCGCACGTGTCTAGGGCAGAACTTCGCGATGGCCGAGCTGAAAGTCCTCCTTGCCCTCATAATTTCCAACTTCTCTGTCTCAGTCTCGCCCAAGTATAGACACTCCCCAGTTATGAGGTTGGTCATAGGGCCTGAATTTGGAGTGGATCTTCTTGTAAGGAGGCTCTGACCTTCAAAGAAGAATGTTGTTCAACATTTGCATTCTCTCTTATTAGCGTTCTGCTTGTCTGTCTTGATATCTGATTACTATTCTATTCTCCCCAAATTAGTCTATTATGTGTTATTGTATTCCGATTCGAATAAACTCCGCACACCTTTTTTTGTGATGATATCTTGTTGGGGTAATTATTGTTAAATATCGTATTTTTAAGGTTCTCGCTCTCCACATAAATGTCGATCCTTCGGAGATAGCATTCTAAATATGAGTCTAGTTGGACTTTATGTCACCTCGGCGATTGCGTAGTCCTCGGCGCGACCTCGCACGACCCTTGGTAACCCTTGGCCAGGTGTCGCAACCCCAAGCGAGGGCCACCAAGCTCACGCACCCCAGGCGATGCAGTGCCGGTATTATGGGACCTCGATGACGCGTCGCCGATGTCGCGCGACTCGGTCAGCTTTGACCCCGCTTCAGCCCTCATGTTTACCGGTCAGATCTGCACAAGAAAATGAGGACGAGGGTAAAACTGGAACTGAGACACTTTAATGACAGCAAAGTCGGTTTGCTTTTATATCTTAAGTCTGCAGTAGCCGTAAAGAGAAGAAAAAAAAGGTATTCTTGGAGCCGCACAGTGAAGAGCCGCCGCATGAAGAACAAAAAATAGAGAACGGAAAGGTCGTTCCAGTTTTGATCGTACGCGAGCTATTTGCTTCAGCGTGAACACCCATTGATTTGTGTCTATGAGTTTATATCAAGTTGAGATATTTTATTTGTAAATGTTTTGGGTTTGGTGTTGAAACCGAAATTTTAATCATCTTTTTCTTAAAAAATTCATAAAAAATTCATAAAAATTCATAAAATTGAAAAATCAACTTTGGAGGCCTTGGCCAAGTTTAAGGAACCAATTTTTAATAAAAAATAATTTTTAATAATTTTTGTATTTTTTAAATATTTTTTATATTAGAAAAATAATCAAAAAAATCAAGAAAAATAGAGTTAGTGGCCAAAAAAAAAATGGAAAAACAGCCAATATTTTTATTTTAAATCTCTTTTCATTTTGACCTTTAAAATTTGAAAAATTCAATTTGGGATAATATGTTTCTTCACAAACGTAAATCCGAATTGAGCCTAAAAAATACAATTTGAGCCATTTTACTTTCCTTTTTTACTTTTTCTGAGTTGTGACATGGTCCTCTAATACCTCAATTTGCATCTCGGGCTAATTGTACATAGAATTGCTCAATTGTGACAAGATGGACCTAATTGAACTTTTACTTTTCATTTTAGTTCCCAAATCACCAAAAATGAAATTAATTTTTTTTCAAGGGATGCCATACAAATCCAAGACCTCTATCCTATAGTTTTCACCCTTCCGAATCCAATGGTAGGGTTGGTTTAGGCCAATTCATACATTTAGGGTTTGTATTTTGTGAAAAACTCATTTAGGTGAAACCTAAAATTTAGGACTTTTTGTAAAATTCCTAGCTTATTTTTCACAAGTCACATTTTTAGAGGTATTCTGTGCTGAAAAGGCCAAATCCAACTTCAATTTTGTGGAAAAAAGTTCAATTACTAGACCAATTTGGAGAATTTTAAGCGGTCGGGTCTGTTGGGTCGGGCAAGTTCGACCCGACAACCCGATACTATTGATCATCTTCTTCATTTTTCTTCTTTCACGCACATCATACCAAGACCGTTTTCAAACAAGATTTGAGCACCCATTCACGCACGCCTGAGCTCCGACACTTCTAAAGGATCGTGTCTGGCCCCGACGTGCCTAGTGGCACATGTTCGTAGCACCGGGCACGTCAGGGAATCCAAATTTTCATTCCCCGCGCCAGGACGTGTAACAAAAATCGGTTAAGGGGAATTTACGATTTTTGGAACAAAAAAAGGAATCCAAGACGGTTGGTGACGTCCAGAACAGATTCAAAAGGATCGAGAAAGAGAGGGAGAGAGGAATTTCGAGCTCAGGATGCCATTGAAGCTAAAGAACCTGAGAAACTTTCGAGTTCCCTAGAGCTCGAACCAGAGACAATTAGACGTCGCCACTACCACTCCGAGCTTCGTAGAGTCTTGACGAAGCTACTGCACTGCCTCTAGCTTGCCTGCTTCCCCTAAAAAGGTAGGTGCTGTATTCGAGCTCACGGAGGTCCGTTAATGGCGGACCTCCCATTTTTCAATATACCTTTGCGCTTTTGGATTCAGTTACTCCTCTAGCCCTACTAAGCATGAATCCTTCTTTCTTTTTCATTTTTATTGCGTGAATCCTCCCATGTCAACCTCTAAATCCCGAACTTGCACCGAGCTCGTGGAGCTATTTAACGACCTCCCAGGCCTTAGCGATCAAGCAGGTAAGTTTCTTTGACTTCTGGTGGTGTTGCTTGATGCTTTAGGTAGCTTGATTAATGCTAGAATCGGCTAGGTGGATCTTCGTCGGAGCTTAGCTTCGACCGGTGGTAGAATAGGTGGTTTCAGGTGTTGTCTTGGCTCTAAATCGGAGTATGTTGTTGCTGGAATGTGCAAGAGTCGAATAGCATGAAAATCGCGAAGCTTTGGGGTCGTTTTGACGTAGGATTGGGGTCTCTGGCGAGGCGCCGGCGCCGATCATCTTCCTTACCAAGTCAAGTTGACTGGTCAACCTTTGTTGACCAGTCAACGCTGACGTGGTACCCATGGATTGGCCACATGGCATCCACGTCAACCACCGGGTTTGCGTCCTGTTACAATAAAAAAAAAGGCTAGATCGGACAAGTGTGGCTTCACCACGTGTCCCGATTTGGCAATTTTCGGAAGATAAAAAAAATTGATTTTTCAAAATATTCTGAATTTCTAAAACTAAAAAAATATTTTATGATTGTATGGCTCAGGTTTGGCCACGCGTCACCATCCTGATCGTCCGTTCAATTTTCAAAAATTCAAAACAAATCTTTTTTTAGAAATAAAAATAGCAAGATCGGACGGCCATGCATTAGCCACGTCGCCCGATTGTGACCGTAGATTTGATCGCTGGATCGGAGAGCCGTGGGCTAGCCACGTGTCTCATCCCTGACCGTTGGATTAGAAATTAGAGTGAAAATCTGAGAAATTCAAAGAAAAATAAAATAAAATTCGAAATAAAAAATAAAAAATTTAGAAACGACGTTGTTTAGCTTAGATTGGCTCGGGACCTATATGGTCTGGGTCGAGCACTCGTGAGGTGTGGGCCGAGTCGACCCGACCCGGTCCGAAAAATTAATAAAAAATTCAAAAATTAATAAAAAAAAATCAGAAAATGATTAAACATCCAAAAATTTGGGAAAATTCATAAAACAAAATTCTAAAAAAATTGGAAAAAAATCCCAAAAAATTCAAAAAAAAATTCCCAAAAGCCTCAGAAATTAGGAATGGGTCGTTTTGATCGATCAATCCTATTTTTGATGGTTTTGCCCTTCTGATCTTTTCAAAATGACGATTTTGCCCCCTTATGGGCAAATCGCTCAAAAAATCTAGAAAAATCCCGACAAATCTTGGAAATTAGGAAATTGTTACATTCATTTGGCCAATTCTATTTCAGATGATTTGGGTTCCTAATCCCTTCAAAATTGACAATTTTTCCCTTTATGGGTAAATTGTCTCCTGATCTTTCAAAAATGACGATTTTGCTCCTAATGGGCAAATCGCCTCCAAATTTCCCAAACTCGTTCCAAACCTCCAAACACCCATTCTTTAATCTCATAGGGCTTTACTAAGGATGCCATATATTATTTTCATGTGTTTTATCCGCACGTTTGGATTCTTGATTTGCGCACCTGCTTAACTGATTGTGATTGTTAGGATAGACATTCCGATCTGCATGAACTCCTAGATTATAGAGCTTACCTCCCTCCAAGTCGTTTAAATGATATCTTAGTTAGGAAATCACTCAACTTAGGTACCAAAAGGGTGTCAACGGAAACATTGGCGTAACCAAGTCCCCGAACCCTTTCTCTGGTTCCGTAGAACCGAATGGCCTCTCCCAACCATTCGATAGGGTTTTCGATCTACCCTCCAAAAAAGATTGGTGGCAACTCCGTTGGTATGCACACATATGCACATGTCACCCGACCACACTAAAGGTCGAATTCGTTTCCTAAATCCTGCCGTTCCGATTTGGTATGGGCCTAGGAGGGCTCGCGCCAAGCCCACGTCACGAAAGGGCTCGGCAATCCATTAGCCCATCCTCGCCCCTTCGAGAGAGGGTTGCGATAGATTTGGCGACTCTACTGGGGACTTGGTAAAACCTTTAGTGGACTTGAGCAGATTAAAAATTTGAGAGTTTTTCTAACTTGATTTTCCGCAGATGCTCTTGAAGGTAAGGTAGGTCCGCTAACCTTCGTGTTGGATAATTTTGCAGATGGAAGAAATAAGGGGTGGAGTCTTTGTTTTCTGCAGGTTGGGAGTTTGAATGTATGTTTATGGATGTGATTATAGAAGCGGTGTTTTGATATAAACTGCTGCGCATGTACTGCATCTTTTGGCGATCACGACACTTCGTACACACCCGTGGTCAAACCCCGACTGCAATCACCCTTAGGTTTACCTTAGATAGTGAAAGGGTATGAAAGGATCTTGTGTTTGATTGCACATGAGACTTTCGTATTCGTTCCCGCTTATGATCCTGATTGGTGATCTCTAACCCTATTGGACGGATGCTCTTGGGGGCGAATCTGCCTCATCCGGATCGTGGGAGCCTTAGCCTTAGGTTCCTCACCCCCCGCTTCTGATTTTTAGGGTCTTACCCTCACTTGTCTCATGCGCATGTCTATGGAAAGTTGGTCTATCTAAAGCCAAAAACCAAAAAAAAAAGAAGGAAAATCTTTTCTTTTCTTGAGTACGGTTGGTAAGGTCGTTCCTTTCTCGAACTCGTTTCATTTTTTTATATATGTCATTTAAGTGTTAAATTGCTCATGGCATGCATAATTTCACTTTTTGAGCATATCATACATATGATCACATCCTCATTCAAGTGATTAAAATTAATGCCGACTCTAGGATAGATTGTCAATGTATCCCATGAGTTCGGTGGAGTTAGAGCCGTTCCGCCACGAGAAGAAGGTGGTGTGGCCCACCTACAATACCAGGTTTCATTTCACACAATTCGTGCATGGACGGGAGTTAACTGGACGAAACTTGGGGCAACCTGAAGATTGCTACACCAACTACAATATATATAAACTCCAGCGAAAGCGAGAATTGGATGAGATCTTTGAGTCCCAACTCGAAATCAAGAGACAACTTCGCAACTAGTAGGCTAGAGAAAGGCTCGACTGAAGAGGGAATGCCTGGCGAAGGAGAATCGCCCAATGGTAGCACCTTGGGAGAAAAAGCGGCATCCTGCCATCAAGACTTGTCGGAAACCTATTATACTGAAGAAGCCTAATGTCGTGGAAACCTTGCCTCATGGCGAAAGAGACCTAATCGATGAGTTGGCTCCATCCTTTCCCAACCTATTCGGGATCTCCTCTGACGAAGATCCAAGCATGGAGTAGAAGATCTGGAAGACCTCGAGACTCAAAGCATGAAGGCCGAACTCAGAGGTCCTTTTAGATAGTTATGGTCACATTCCATTTGATCGTTTTTCTTTTTAGAACTCATGTATAGGATTTCCCCTACTGGGATCCCAATCCTATCATATCCCTTAGATATACATATATAAGGGATCTACATCAGTTGTATACCCTTTTATATCTCATCAATGGAATATGACATTGGCATTTCTTTTAATCACTTGGACTTCCCCAATTAATTACATGCATCCTTCGAGTGAAATATTGATTAGAACTCTTATTCAGTCCTTTCAAGTCGAATAAGAGGACCTAACTCTTATTTCACTGAAAAGAGATAAGCAATTGAATGGATTCGTGCATAATTCATCACATTTGCATCATGCATTTTAAAGTAATCCACGCCAATTGATTTTTTCAAATATCATTTCTATATTCTAGACTCGATGGGGAAGAACGACATCCAACTATTCGCTGTCCCTAGAGATGAGCTCCTAGCCTGGTGGGACAACCTCAACGAAGCCAACCAGTCGTACATCAAGAAGCGGCTGGGATACATGGTGGACCTCATTCAAGTAGATTGCCAAGCCAGTCTTATCCAAGCTTTGGCCCACTTTTGGAACCCCGACACCGTCACTTTCAACATGGAAGGATTGGAGATCGCACCGACACTGGAGGAGTATAGCACTGCCATCGGGGTTGAGTTCATTTCTCGTCTGATACAATCACCAATAGGATTTGAACCTCATAGGTCCTCAGCCGAGTTCCTAGACATCAACCTCTCAAAGATCTTACCTCTCATGAAGAGCAACTCTGGTAGATTCCATTTATCCTTTCTTATGGAAAGATTCTCCCATCTCCCTGCAGACAAAGGGACCGAGTCTGGTAGAGTATTTATCTTAGCTTTCTTTAGCTTCATTCTGTTCCCCATTTTCACTACCATGTTTGACCCTCTCATGTCTTTAATCACTAGGCAAGCCTACTGTGGGTGGGATTACTCCAACTTGATTTTAGCTGAGACTATCAATTCTCTCAACCGTTTCAAAGCCCGGGGCAAAGGCATCTTCCGAGCCTCTTCTGGATTCCTCTACATGTGGTTCTCATTCCATATCAAAGAATTTAACCTTCGCATGGGCTTCAACGAAATTTGCCAACATACCCACCCCTTCAAGACCTTCATTCAAGTCCAAACTGACATTTCGAACACTCATTCGTCAAATGGAAGGAATTCCTTAGAACCCTAGAACCAAAACAACTCCGATGGCAGCTTAGGTGGCCAAAGCTTTCGAAGGCACGTCATACCTGCAACAATAGAGATCCTGTCCCATTGTTCGGCATCACTAGAGGGACGACCTACTATCCGTTACGCGTCGTCAGACAGTTTGGGGTCCTGTAAGAGATTCCACCACTGCTGTGGCAGAAGACATTCTCGTTTGACCTACCACCAGTGTAGAGGCTAGCGTTATCACCTAGAGGGGGTGAATAGGTGATTTCAATAAACTATAGAAATCAATGCGGAATTAAAATAGATGACCTCAGAGCTTAGCTCAAATGATGATTGCTATCAAGATCTGAGGTGTTCTCAGATGCAATTGTGTGCACAATTCAACTATCACAATATAATAACAAAGAGTTTAAAGGGATAGAGAATTTTCACAGAGAGTTTATAGTGGTTTGGCGTTGTTCAAGCCTACGTCCACTTCTTCACGCTGACATCTAATCAGCTGGATTCCACTAGTGAATATCTCAGAGGTTACAACACGGTGATGATTCCTGAGTCAATTGACTTTCTGTCTAACACTCTCTCACTTGGATGAGAACCTCTAAGTATTACAGTGTTTGGATCAAGAATATATAAAGGATGTGAAGCTCTCTTGATCTTGAAATTTAAGATCCTACTCTCTTACACTACACTCTTCGACCTTGAGATGTCCTTTTATACTCCACCACCTCCAACTACCCATTGCAAGGCTTCCAATGATCGCTCTCCAAACTTCCCCATTTGGATGAGACTGTATCAAAAAGATCTCATAGCCGTTGAGGTTGACAAAGGAAATAATCCCCGTTGGATCAAGTTACCCATACAATTGTGATCCTGGGTTTCCATAGATAGAGTTCTTCATTAGGTGTGTCATCCTCGTCTTCCTTAATCCATGTCCTTGATTGATCTTCATGATTGAGAATCTCCAAGAACGATCCAGCTTGATTTGCTAGCCGTTGTGTTGATGTATAATCTCAATTAAATCATCTTGAATATATCTCATGATATTCTGGCCGTTGCATGTGAAATACTCCCTCAGAGCTTGAGCTACGTAACAATGTATGAGCTACCCGCTCAATGTCTGAGCTCCTTGCACAACGCCTGAGCTCCTCGTACAACATTTGAGCTCCTCGTACAACATTTGAGCTCCTTCAGCAGCGTCTGAGACCTTCAGATACAATATCCAGAACTTCGGATGCAATATCTAGAACTTCACTTGAGCTTCCATCTTTTGGTCCCTCCAAGCGTATTAGCAATCACGGCTCTACCTCGCTGTTCACCTATTCAAGGTCCCTCCAAGCTTTACCAAACTTCCCGTTCTAGGCTTGTTCACCTTTTACCTAGGTACCTCCAGCTTGTAGACACATATACGCCTAATGCATTGTTCACCATTGATAGAGAACTCATAATCTTCAGACGTTCTGTTAAGACAACATCTGCATAATGGCTAGTGCATTTTCACCTAGTTCTACTCAACCAATTAAACACATTAGTAGCCTTTGATTTATTTTGTCATTTTCAAAACTTCATAAGGGATTTTACCTAACAATCTCCCCCTTTTTGATGATGACAAAACAATCTCTGAATATGTAGATGTGTAAACACTTTTCAAACTAATACGCTTATCTTGCCAAATATAAAAATTCAGATCAAGGCATAATAAGCACGTAATGCGATCTCCACTTTAAATTAATCAAAGAATGTAATCAGGAGATAGTAGATAAATTGAGCATAATAATAGTATCATTAATCGCAGCTCAATATTATCAACACATATGCATATTTATATTCTCTCCCCCTTTTTGTCATAATCAAAAAGCGCTAATGATAGAGAGAATTTCACGTAGAGAATATAACAATGAATTTCATGTTCTTCTGCAAATTATAAGGCATGAATCATAATCTTGAGTTGCTTTGTCAAACATAAAAGATATGCAATGTAGCTCATGTTCTGAATCAATATGCAAGTATCATTTAGAACCTGTATCCTTTGTTCTCATCGATAGGTTCAATTTCAACCTCAGAATCTGTATCATTCAGAGCCCTGTACTTGCAAATACTTTTTCCATACTTGATTCTGTATCATTCTCAGAACTTGTATGCATAGAATGATTTATGTCATTCTCGGAACCTATTCTCCTCAGAATGTAACTTTGATACTAATGTAGAACTTGTTCCTGCAAATCATATTGTTCTCCTTTTGTGACAATAAATAATCAAGGGATATATAATCTCTCCTCCTTTTGGTAATCAGCACAAGCATAATGATCAAGCTAATATCTTTGTTGAATCAAAATCATACCAATATAGGTAGAATAGTTCTTGTGCAAATATCATGTACGTCAGTGAACATATATCAATTAGCACAGATGAATTTCACTTCCTTTTTATCATAATAAAATGATAATATAGATTTGAGTTTTATTAATGACAAGAAGTAAGGGAAATGGAAGATGTACTAACCGGATTATGTAGAACTTAACAAGTTCTGACACACGTTTACCTTTTCTTCCAAAGTCAAAATAGCCATCAAGATCGAGCAGAAATTTACTGATGTTTAGCATGATTTTCCCATACTTGATCTATGCTCCCCCTCAATTTGTTGCTTCTTTGAATGATTCTCCTCCTTTCTTTTATGATTCCCATAATAAGATCTTTTGGATAACTGGATTTGTGTTTCCAGTTCTTGTTGAATCTTTCATCTTGTTTTTCTTCTGAAGAATCATCTTGGTTCACATCCTCAGATGATGCAATCGTCTGAGTATCATCAAGGTTCAGAATAGCCTCAGACATTATTTTGCCCTCAGATGATGGATTCTGCTCAGATGATATGGTGATTTCAGCGCCTATCTTCTGAGTGTCATTTCCATCTTCAAACTTCACGTTCATTGATTTGTCAACTGTTCTTGAGTTTTGTTGAAGACGTTGTATTCTTTGCTTGAAGTGGAATACCCAAGAAATATTCCTTCATCTCCAGTACTTTGGCTATTTCCTAAGGGTGCAAGCACAACATAATTCTATTTTCTCAAACGTAACATTTGGAAGTCCTCTCACAAGCTTTTTAGAGGAGAACTTTGAGATTTCCTTGAAGTTTATATGTCCCAGCTTCTTGTGACATATCTCGAATTCATCTTTGATAGATACTAGGAACTGAAGATCCTCAGATGACGTGCCAAAAGATATATGTTTCCATGTCTACGACCTTTGAAAGATTGCTTGTTGATTTCCATTTCAGTTGCAACTTCAAGGATGCTAGGACTGATCAGAATATCCTCAAGAATGTCATCCTTGTGCACTTTTTCTAACTCCCCCTGAGTTTGAGAAGGGAATTTTATGTTTCTTCTGAAACTTCCTCTGAGTCTAAACAACTTCTGGAATGATGTTCAGATGCTGATTTATGTTGAGTAGAAAACACTGGGGTTCTAGTCATCCTCAACATTTATTTGCTCATGGAATTCGAGAGAGAAGATCTTATTCAATCAAGCTCGTGTCGAATTCAATCTGCATAAGCTCAACAAACTTTTTGCACAAATTTGCATTAAAGTTATAAATGTCTCACGTAATATATAATGCCCTTCCTTTCGGATAAATTGAATAGTAGCTATAAGAATATCAAATATTTGAGTCTGAAACTACTTAACCTTTCATCCGATCCATTAAGGATTTGCTCAAAATATTTCGAGATGCCATCAAGAAATTTGTGAGAATTTTGCGCAAAGGGAAAAAATTTCGATCCTTGGAGAGTAGTGCAAAATCTTTACGATTTTTGGATCAAACTTTCCGAATTTCATATGGAGAAGCTCTTTTACAACCTGCAATCTCTTGTAGAAGAGAGAATAATCTTTGCAAAAAACAAGGCGAATATTGTTTACATACCTTCCTTCGAATTAGGGATCAAACTTGCCATGTATCAAATGTGCATTTAAGAATATAGCAAGTGCATCTAGATATATAAAAGTATGCAGAGATTTTTCTCAAAATACTTTTCTTAAAGCATAAATCTCAGATGCATATAATAGTAACGTTGTTTGTAAAAAAGACGGAGATGTTTCAAGCATTAAATCTATGCAAGATCTTATACCAAGGTATATGTTTCAAATATACCATTGACTAAGATATGATTCTCCTCAATATTTGCTTGAGAGATTCCTTTGATTGCGTCATGATTGCGTAGATTTGTAATCTATCTTCCTTCGTAGAATTTCCTACAATAAGCTCATTTCTTTTTTGGTATCCAAATACTGGGATCCTTTCTCTATGTTAGAAGAAAAAAAAAAGGAAATCTTCGAGGATGCCCATGGAATCTTTTCAAATTTAACATATCAATTAAGGAAAGTATATCATGCATAATAATCTCATTTTAAAAGGTTCACACAATGCTATGTGAGAGAAGATCAGAGAGCATAAAATTAGCTTCATCTCTAATTGAAAGCAAGATATCAATCAATCACATATTTCATTGAATCCATCTCACGAGCCACAAAAATTGCATCACGTGATTCTTAAAAAGAAAAATATATCTCACGTAACCGACGATGTAAATTATAGAACATGCCAAAGAAATATCAAATGCAAAGAGAATTTATGATATGTAAAGTATGCCCATAAAACAAATCGAAAATATAACATACATTTTCTTACCATTTTTCTTTTTATTCTCTGCAAGAAGAACGAACTCAACTTTTCTTTGGTACCCAAATGAATTTGGGTCCATTCACATTAGAACATTTTGTAAATCTCAAAATATCTCGAGTGGGTTTCCAGATCTTAGGACAATAACTTCTGGAATGATTTTGATCACCACAGTTTGAGCACTTGGAAAAACTCTGCCCCTCAGATCTTATGAATTGTTTTCTAAAATGATTTATGTATGCATTTTTCGAGGGTCTTTTTCTAAGTCTGTCTCTTTCTTTTGGGAAAACATTTTTCAAAACATTTTTCTTTTGAAAACCGAGTCCTGACTTATTAAAGTATGGAACTTGTAAAGAAAGGATATGTTCTAAAGTTTTTAAATCGAAGGAAATTTTTTTATTGGTATTCGAAATTTCCTTTTTCAAAGAAACGTTTTCCTTTTTCAAAGAATCGTTTTCAGTTTGTAAAAGCTCATTTTTCTTTGAAACCAAATCAGATTTTTCTTTGATTTGAGAAAACTCGTTTTGAAGAAAATTTATTTTATCTTTTTGAGAAACATCATTTTGTTTTAAAAAAGAATTTTCCTTTTTCAATTTGGAAATCCTTTTAAGAGTAGTTTCAAGTCCTAAGCACAATTCATCTATATAATCAGCTACTTCATCCGAAATTTCAGAATGATTTGCCTCGATTTCTTCTTCTGAATCCGAGTCTGCCATTAAGCATAAATTTACTCGCTCACTAATTTCATTGTCTCTGGATTTGCACTCTGTGTTGCTCCACGTATCAGCCTTTAGAGCTTTCTTCTTCTTTTCAAATTTCTCTTTTCTTTTCTTGAATAAGGGACAGTCGGGTTTTATGTGACCCTTTTTCCTGCACTCAGAACATATTATATTCTGACCTTTATTGTTGACTTTGTTCTTATAAAATCTCCTTTCTTCTTGTTCCTTGCTCTGTTTTCTTCCCCTGAGGTTTCTTCTTTTCTTAGCCATTTTTGTGAATTTCTTCACTATGCGAGCAAGCTCTTCATCGTCCTCTTCATCGTCCTCAGAATCTAAATCATCAGAATCAATGTTAGATTTCAAAGCAATTAATTTCTTACCTTTGGGATCTTCTTCATCGATTCGTTCATCTTCGTAAGATTGAAGAGTGCCAATAAGCTCATCAATAGTCAATGGCATGATCCTTTGAGTCTCTCGAATGGATGTTTTGATGTTATCACATTCTTTTGAGAGCCTCTCAGAAGCTTGTTGACTTTCATCGGACCAGACACTGGTTGCCCATGATATGTAAGACCATTCACTATTTTAGTGAATCTGCCAAACATGTCCTTGACTGATTCATCTTGCTTCATCTTGAAGGATTCATATTGACCAAGAAGAATGTTAATCTTGGTTTCTTTAACTCTATCTATTCCTTCCTATGTCACATGAAGCTTATCCCATATTTTCTTTTGCTGAAGGATAATCTGCAACACGTTTATATTCAGTCGGAGATAATGCACAATAAAATGCATAAATTGCTTTAACATCTTATTGACACCTGATTTTTAATCAATCATTTTTAGAAAATTAATAGAAATTCAATAAAATTCAATTAATTCAAAAATCGACTTTGGGACCCTTGGCCAAGCCTAGAGAACTATTTTTCAACAAAAAATATCTTTCGGTATTTTGTACATTTTTCAGTATTTTTATATATTAGAAAATACCCAAAAATTACACACACAAAAAGCATTTGTGACCAGAAAAATATACAAAAATAGTCGTTAGTCTTCTTTTAATCCCAATTGCATTTTAGTCACTTTAAATCTCGAAAATTCGATTGGGTCGTATAAAGCCCCAATTCGCCCCTTTTATGCCCTAAATCGAGCAAAAAAAATCAAATTGAGATTGTTTAGTCTTTTTCCCACTTTAAGCGGATTTTGACATTTGATCTAGATGCCTATAATAACATTTTGGTTGAATCAAATTCGCGAAAACTGATCAAATTGGCATCGATTGGGGACATTTTTTAGCAGGATCGGGCGGGTTGGACTTGACCCGTTTGATCCAGGCCTCGGCAAAAGCAGCAGAAGCCAAAAATGGTATACTGCTCTTCTCCTTTCTCACGCGCAGGAGCTCCAGACGTTCAGGCAACAAAAAAAAAAAAGGAAAAAGCGAAGAAAAGCCAAGGGGGTCAGTGGACAAAAGAATAAAAAGCAATGGTAATAACATAAAAGAAAAATAAAAAGAAATAAAAAGCGTGAACGGTGGAGGCCATCAGATGGGGTGTTCATGTTCTTTTTGCCTTTGCAATTTAGGTCAGTTTTGGCGTCTGGGCTATTGGTTGGGCCGGCTGCTTGGAGAGTTGGGCCTGACTAGGTTTAATTGGAGGAGAGATTAGCAAGAAGGTTGGGCTTGCTCTTGTGGGCCTTTTTTAGGTTTTTTTTTGTTTTTTATTTGGAGTCTGCGGACTAGGCTTATGATCTGAGCCCAGTCCGAGCGTGGGGACCCTCCATGCCGGAGGCCTGGGTTCCGTCCTCTTCGGGTCGAGAACCCGACCCGGCCCGGATCCCTTTTTTTAAATAATAAATAATAAAATATATAAAACATATTAAAAAATTCAAAAATAATAAAAATAAAATCAGAAAATTTCCAGAAAATCATAAAAAAAAAAAAATGGGAAATGGTTAGATTGGCCTTGTTTCCATGGTTTCGACTTTTAAAACCCTTGAAAATGACGATTTTGCCCATTTGGGCGAATTATCCCAAAATCGTCCCAAACTTTAATCACCCTATTATCTGAGCTCTTAAGGCTTTATAAGGGATGACATGCTTGATTTGATGCGTTTTATCCGCACGTCATTGACTCCTTGATTGCGCGCATTGCATGCTTCGACTGTGATTGATAAGACAAACTCACACCTACACGAGCACTTTAGAAAAATACCCAATTTCGGTACCGAAAGGGGGTCGATGGAAACACTGGCGTAACCAAGTCCTCGGACCCTTGATCTCTGGTTGCGTAGAATCAAACGGCATCTTCCGACCGCTGGATAAAGTTTCCGGTCTACCTTCCTGAGAGACTGGTGGCAACTCCTTTTTGCATGTACACGTACACATGCTTCCCGATCACACTAAGATCGAATTCGATTTATCCCGTCGCGATTTGGTATGGGTTTGGGAGGGGCCGAGCTAAGCCGATCCTGGAGGCTTGATAATCCATTAGCCCGATCAATTTTTCGAGATCAGGTCGTGACACATCTAGAGTATCTCTTTTGGCCAATTCTGTTGCAAAAAGAGTAGCAGCAAGAGCATTGTTATTGTTGTTGTTGCTTCCTGCATTTGTATTTCCACCACCGGGCGTATTAGCATTATGGTCAACTCTTCTTTGTATAACGTCCCATATCTGAGTGTTTTGGCATCTGATGAAAGCCTTGAATTTATTTTGCCAATCACTGTACTCCCTTCCATCAAAATAAGGAGGCCTGGTAGTGCTTCCTCCAATCCAACATGATGCAACATAGCAAGCCATAATAGATCGTTAACTCACAAGTAAGAACACTTCAACAAAAACATGAGCACCAGGCTCTGATACCAATTGTAGAGGCTAGCGTTATCACCTAGAGGGGGGGTGAATAGGTGATTTCAATAAACTATAGAAATCAATGAGAAATTAAAATAGATAAGCTCCGAGCTTAGCTTAGATGATGATTGCTATCAAGATCTGAGGTGTTCTCATGTGCAGCTGCGTGCACAATTCAACTATCACAATATAATAACAAAGAGTTAAAGGGATAGAGAATTTGCACAGAGAGTTATAGTGGTTCGGCTTTGTTCAAGTCTACATCCACTTCTTCACGCTGACATCCAATCGGCTTGATTCCACTAGTGAATATCTTAGAGGTTACAACACGGTGACGATTCCCGAGTCAATAGACTTTCTGTCTAACACTCTCTCACTTGGATGAGAACATCTAAGTATTACATTGTTTGGATCAAAAATATATGAAGGATGTGAAGCTCTCTTGATCTTGAAATTTAAGATCATACTCTCTTGCACTACACTCTTTGACCTTGAGATGTCCTTTTATACTCAGTCACCTCCAACTACCTGTTGCAAGGTGTCCAAGGATCGCTCTCCAAACTTCCCCGTTTGGACGAGACTATATCAAAAAGATCTCATAGCCGTTGAGGTCGACAAAGGAAAGAATCCCCCGTTGGGTCAAGTCGCTCATACAATCGTGATCCTGGGTTTCCATAAATAGAGTTCTTCATTAGGTGTGTTATCCTCGTCTTCCTTAATCCACGTCTTTGATTGATCTTCATGATTGAGAATCTCCAAGAATGATCCAGCTTGATTTGCTAGCTGTTGTGTTGATGTATAATCTCAATTAAATCATCTTGAATATATCTCGCGATATTCTGGTCGTTGAATGTGAAATACTCCCTCAGAGCTTGAGCTACGTAACAACGTCTGAGCTCCCTACTCAACGTCTGAGCTACCCGCTCAAGGTCTGAGCTACCCGCTCAAGGTCTGAGCTCCTCGCACAACGTCTGAGCTCCTCGTACAACGTCTGAGACCTTCAGATGCAATATCCAGAACTTCACTTGAGCTTCCATCTTTTGGTCCCTCCAAGCGTATTGGCAATCACGGCTCTACCTCGCTGTTCACCTATCTAAGGTCCCTCTAAGCTTTACCAAACTTCCCATTCTAGGCTTGTTCACCTTTTACTCAGGTACCTCCAGTTTGTAGACACCTCTACACCTAATGCCTTGTTCACCATTGATTGAGAACTCATAATCTTCAGACGTTCTATTAAGACAACATCTACATAATGGCTTGTGCATTTTCACTTGATTCTACTCAACCAATTAAACACATTAGTAGCCTTTGATTTATTTTTTCATCTTCAAAACATCATAAGGGATTTTACCTAACAACCAGGGTTCCTCTCAGGCAAGATCAATAACCAATTCCAAGCCAAGGTGGATTACATCAAGAACAGTCTGAAAGACTCCCCGATGCAAGATATTGAGTGGCCCGATTCCTTTGAGGGCGAGATGGTGATCCATTGGGCCTCCCGAGAGTACATTGATTACTTCAAGATGACAAGGCGCAGTTTCGTGGAGCCCTATGTGGTGGAATATATCGTTCCGTACGTACCTGGAGTGGAGCCCTATATACCTGAAGATGTTGGATTACCAAATTTCCATGGAGATGGGGAGACTCGGATCTAGGGACCGGGGTTTTTTGGGGACGTCGAGGAGGCCTTAGACTCCAAACGCCATAGACTTAGATAGAGAGTTCCCATCAAGTTTTAGGATATACTAGTATTTCATATTTTTTTAAACGCTTCTAGAGAGCTCTTTCATTGTAAAAGGCATATTTGGATTTTCATGCATATTGAGGCATTTTTGTTTCATTTCTCCAAAACTATTGGCATGGATTACGCTTCTTTTAATAACATGCTGTCTTGTGAAAAATGACAAAAAGAACTTCATTTGAGAGGCTAAGGCTCGCATGGCAGTCCCTTCCCTCATTAATCACATGAAGACATGGAATTAAATGGATTAAGTCTTTTCTTATCCATCTTCGCAATTCTGACTTCATTTTACTTATAAACAGGTACCAGTTAATCACGAAAGCCACAAGAAGTTGTATTAAGACCCGTCTGAGAACGAGGTAGAGCAAGAAGAACTAAGCCCGAGGGTTGTTAATTTGGAGACAAAAATGACTTCTGTTGTCACATTACTAGCTGAGATGAAAGCCATGATGATGGCAGCTCAAGAGAAGATCACTTTTGTGCCTGATCTTAATCAGTTTGCCCTCCCATCTTCGTCCAACACTTCAGATGAGACACACACTCCTGATGAGAACAAAAATGCGAGGGCCAATCAGATCCCACATGTTGAGTTGCTGCCTAAGGCCACCCCTGTAGTTGTTGACCTGGAAAAGGAGAGGAAAGAAAAGCCCAGTGCCAAGAATGAGGAGGGTGCGAGAAGGCTCGCAAAAATTGAAGAGTGCTTGAGTAGCCAAGGGTATGAGCTGGCCCATTTCGACAAAGTGTCCCCATTCGCAAAAATTGAAGTACCGCCGGATTATAAAGAGCCAAATTTTGTGAGGAAATACAACGGGATAGGCTGTCCCAGAGTTCACTTGAAGTATTATCTGCGAAAGATGTCGAACTATTCTGACAATATCCCCCTCCTGATGAACACGTTCCAAGAAAGTTTGGCAGGCACTGCATTGTCATGGTTCATAGAGTTGGACCTCGAGGATTTCGATGGTTGGGAGGACTGGCTGAGGACTTTCTCCACCAGTATAATTTCAACACCGCAATAGCCCCTACTAGAGAGGACTTGTTAAGGACCACTAAAGGGAAAAATGAAGCAATACGTACGTATGCCCAAAGGTGGGGAGCTCTAGCGACACAGATTAAGCAGTCGATCCTTGAAGATGAGCTCGTCGACCTCTTTCTGAAGGCTCTACCTTATGAATATTTCGAAAAATTAAACACTTTTGGGTGTCAGACTATTGTACACCTTATAAAGGTCGCCGAAAGATTAGAGTGGACGATGAGAGAAAGGAAGGCACTAAAAACGATCACCAGACGTCAGTTTCTGATAAGGAAGAAAAGGGAGTCCGATGTTGATGTGGCCTTTGTGTCAAACCCGCCTAAGGCCAAGCAGTTTCATAACTCTACCCCAATACAAGGGGGTGCCTCCTGGTCTTCCTAGAAGACGTATGAACCAAGGAAGAAGCTGCATCCTAAGCAGTTCACACCACTTCCCCGACCTCTGTCTAAGCTGCTACCTATGCTGTTAGAAGAGCATTTAGTCGTAAAAGAGCCACCAAGGTCGAACCCTGTGAAATACCAAGGTTACGACGAGAGCCAATTGTGCGTATATCATATAGGGGAAAAAGGGCACAATATTGACAATTGCATCATATTGAAGTATAAGGTCCAAGCTCTTATTGATAATCGGATCCTGGAGTTTGATAAAATAGAGCCAAATGTGTAGCAAAAGCCACTTCTGGATCATCAAGTTGTAGGCATGATATTCGGGGAAGAAGAGTCGGATAAAGAAGAGCTCGAGCTAACAAAGACCTGTCAAGGAGATGCAAGGTTTGTAAGTGAAGCCCGTAAGAGGGGAGAGATCGTAGACAACCTTGGACAAGACAGTGGAGCGTACTACTTCAAAGTCCTCTACTCTGCCCTTCTGAGTTTCTTCATAGACGCTAAGGACATCATGCCCGATGGATGGGGTGGTATGGACGATGAAAATGGAGGATCCGAGGAGACGACAGTTACCGTGAAAATAGGTGTAGACCGGGTTGAAGAGCAAAAGAATGAGAATCAAATAGAGAACATTGAAAATTTAGATGATGCCTCAGAGGGCTGTTCGTTTGAGACGGTCGACAAGATTATCCCTAAGGGGGCGTATGAGGAGGAAGTTGATTCGATGGGAGGACTAGGTGTCACAGACCGACTCGATAACATTGAGAGACTATTGAATTACGCCTCAAGAAAATTGTTAAATTTACTTCAACAGTTGGGGGTGTTAGATCAAGCACAAGTTGTGAGCGATATGCTCTCCCTGGAGCTATACACGAAAGTCGAAAGCCAGGATCATCGATTGACCATCATGGAAAAACGATTGGAGGAATTGGCTATTTTGGTCACGAACTTGAAAAAGCAAATGGGTTGGCTTGAGCTTGATATGGGAAATGTCCCTACCCGAGCAGACTTGACCCTCATGACTAAATAGGAGAATGAAGAGTTTAAGCTCTACGCACACAGATGGAGGGTGCAAGCCTCGCGTGTTTATCCGGCTTTGACCGAAGAGGAGTTAGTGGGGTATTTCCTAAAAACCCTCCCATATGAACTATTCGAGCATATGTTCGCAATTACCTATGAGTCATTTGCGCACCTAGTTCGAGTAGGCGAAGGTATTGAATGGGGGTTGAGAAGTGGGAAGTTTGATAGCATGGATGCTAGTTCCTCGAAAGGAAGATTTGATCAGAAATTCCAAAAGCGGAACGCCGAACCCGTGAGGGTATCTCATTATGCGCCTGAGTATGGATACAATTTAGAAGACCTTGACGATCTGATCGGGATGATCGGAGCGATGACTCCCATCAAGATTAATCTAGATGAAATTGACAATTGGACAGAAAATAGCGACAGCCTAGTTAAGTCAATTGTGATCAAGATTCCTGATGACCTGGATGATGATACGGAAAGTGCGAAGATAGAGATCAAGCCGGTCGTAATTATGATTCCTCCTGTGGAAGAGTATAACCCCAAGACAGTCCACTGGGACTATGGGATAGGCAAGATCGACACTGTAATGCGATCTGGTAGATGCTATGCACCCAGAGAGGCTGAGACAGAGAAGAAGGATGTATCCAAGGAAGATGCTGAGAAGCTCTTGTCTATCGGCAAAACGAGTGAGTATGAAGTGATTGAACAACTCCGGAAAACACCGGCCCAGATCTCTTTGTTGGATCTTTTCATCAATTCAGAGAAGCACAAAAAGGCTCTATTGATGGTCCTGAATGAGGTGCACGTACTTGAGACCATTGATGAGGTACAACTTGAGGGGTTTGTGAGTGCGATCTTGCTAAATGACCAGATAACGTTCTCTGATGAGGACTTCCCATGAATGGCCGAGCTCATAACAAGGCTTTGCATATTCCTGTGAGATGTCATGGCAAGCAAGTATCCCACGTACTGGTGGATAACGGCTCAGCGTTTAACATATGTCCACTGGCCACCCTAAACGGCTTTGGGTATAAGTGAGGAGCTATCCAGACCTCCAAGGCCACCATACGAGCTTTCGATAGATTGAGGAGAGCTGTGGTGGGGGAGATCGAGTTGGATGTGTTTATAGGTCCAGTCAAGTTCTCTATTGATTTCCAAGTGATGGACCTCCAGAGTGCATTCGATTTTCTGTTGGGGAGACCGTGGATCCATATAGCCGGGGTAGTGCCTTCTAGCCTGCATCAAAAGGTTCGGTTAGTAGTCAATGATAAAGTGATCACCGTGCATGGTGAAATGGATCTGATGACCTATTAGAAGAGTGTTGTTCCCTACATGGAATCTGAGTTAAAAGAGGAGGCGAGTTACCATTCTCTGGATTTGGTAGCGGTTATACATACTCTCATTGGGACCAAGATTAGGCCCCTACTCTCTCTAAGCACGCTCTCTCGCCTGGAAAGATGCTTTTGGCCTACGGCTTTATCCCGGGAGGAGGTTTGGGGAAGCATGGCCAAGGAATTCCCTCTAGCTGAGCTCTAACGAACACCGAACCGGTCTAGGTTATACGGGTGAGTCTAGTCGAGACTTCACCCTGAAGAGTTGTTATGGACGCCGAGGCCGAGGCCGAGGTATGAGCCGTGGAGGTCGAGGAGGCAAAGGTAGCTCTTTCATTGGCTCTAGCGCCTAGAAAGGCAAAGCAAAAATGTTTGACAACCCACTGAATCAGTTCTTCTCCAAGTATCCCAAGTGGCTGGCAAATGAGGAAGTTCAGACTGTACCGGATCCCGATGTGTCCAGGTCCTTTCTTGAGGACACCGTGGACGTCATTATTGAGTGGCTTGATGAGGACTCCATCTCGCCTGAGTAAAGAGGCTTCCCTCCTTCTTTTCCTTACTGCATTTTATTACCTGCAATTTCAATTCCGCCTTTGCATTTTAATTCATCCCCTTTCATTTGACTGTAAAAGAAAAATACCATTGGATCTCTGACCGTCGGTCCAAGTAGTACACTATGTAATGCCGTCCGTTTTACATTCAATATAGGCCTCGCAAGTTTTACTAAGGACATGGGGAATAACAAATCAGCCCGATGATGATACTTGTCTTCATAACCTTGAAGCTTAAGGCTTGATTTGCCACATGACTCCTTATCGCAACCTAAAAATTTAGAAAACGTTAGGTTAATGGATTATCAGATTAATTAAATCAACTAACCTAATTCGGACCCTCCCAAGTCCTACCGAATCGCTGATTAGGTTTATTTCATGCAAAATTAATTCAATTTGGAGCCGCCACTAATCATTTAGGTAGGTCGATTAGAAACCTATATAAAATAGCGGGATGACTATTTTATCCCTACAAACCAGAGAAAATGAGTCCGGAGACTTGGTTACATTAATTTGAAAAAAGTAATGCCCTTTCGGTACCAAATTTCATGAAAAATCCCTTTGATTGATGATGTGAATGAAGTGATTATGACTTAGGAAAATGACATGGATGACCATATGATATGCAAAATATGTTTTTTTTAATGTATTTTCAGATTAAATGACGACCATTATGAAAACATGCCTAAAATAGAATATCGTCCAATTTAACTTAAGAAAATGATTTCTCAAACCCTTAACTTATATTAGACGATATTTACGACATAAAAACGGACTCTTGACATCATTAACTATGAAAAAATGAGAGTTATTTTTTTGGGATTTTTTATTTAATTAAACGTAAAATGAAATGCAAAGTTTGAACAAAAATAAACAAAATGCCCATAATATACCTTTAATTCTGAATTTTCTAATTAATTCGCTCGTACCGAAAGGTTAGGGTCGGAGGAAATTTATTAGCAACGTACTCTTAGATTCGAGTCAGTAAGTGAATGAGGATATAGAATAACATCGTCACTTAATACAAAAGGCAGACCACGAAATTTTTTACAAATTGTCGACCCATTCCACAAGATCGTGGCTAAGGTATGCAATTTCTTTTACCGAAGGGACAAGGCACAATGGAGCATATATTATGGGCATGTTTGTTTATAAATGTGCAAACTATATAATAAGAAAACAATCAAACAAACATGACCAAAGATAAACTATGAACCAGACTTGTCTTGAAAAATGTTTTCCTTTTCTTTTGATTTTTTCGAAAATGAGAGAGGGGTGGCCGAAATATTCAAGTGGGGCCACCTTTCCTCTTGAGATTCAATGTTCAATTTGAGAAAAGATTATCCTTAAGATTTGCAAAAACTGTTTCAGATAATTCTCAAAAATTTGGATAATTTATCTAATTCAATCAAATCTTACCCTCAAATCAAATAGCATCAGAAAATTCATAAGAGATAAGATAAGATATCTACCGGATAAACATCCCAACCAACTTACATGCTAGAGATAAACATTCAAAGCAAAGGATTATTCGCAACCACCATAGAGCAATTCGGCCAAGGGACACATGTATGCCAAAGATATATATTTTAATTCACCAAAAATTCAATCTTTTCCGATCCAATTTAAATAATAGAAAAGTGCCGAACAATTTTAGCTTTGAGAAAGGAGTTTTCCAATCAAATTACATCAATTCTCAAGATTATTCAATCAAATTCATGATTAAATCGAAAAAATTAGAATTTTTAGCCACAATGATCCATTTTCGGTCCTTAACAAGATTTAGCAAAAAAAGGTTTAACCTTTCACTTTTAATTGCAAATCAACGTGTATTCAACGGGGTATTGAAACACATATGCAGGTTACCAAGCTAAGAAGCACGAATCACAATAAAAGTTAAGAAATTTTACCTTTTCTAAAGCTAAATTCCAGCATGCGCACTAGCTCGATGATCGCCCAAAACTAGCACCTTTTGAGCTCGATTCACCACCAAAATACTCCGAACGCTCTAATACAAGTAACGACAAAGTTAGATCTCCAAACAATGGTAAGACGGGTGATCGACCTTGAATCGGGATTGAACAGAGGCGCCGACACCGCTGGACAGCAGTGAATTAATCACCAAACAGCGGCCAAACTTGAGCCTGAACATCAGGAAGGATTGCACCTAAACAGAGGAGAAACCAGCGCCACTCATCAACTGGAATCACCAGCCACTTTGGACCCTCAAACGCTGACCATCAGACTTCATGACGTGCAGGTAAGATTGCAAGGCAACAGAGGAAGAAATTAAAGAAAAAAAATAATAAAGAGAGAGGATGAAGGATTCCCCCCTTTCGTCCTATTCTTCTCCCTTTTTCTTCACACCATGGTCGAGCACTAAGAGCTTCAGTGGACTTGCATGAGGGGTTCGGCCGCCGATTTTCTTTGCTCTCTTGGTTGCCGAAATTTTTTATGCGTTCTGATTTTTAGAATGTAGCCATCCTTTGCATTTGATGAAGGTGTCATTAAATAGAGCTTAGGCTTTCCTAATCCTAGTCGAGGTAGGATTCATTTGTGACCGTTGGATTAGCAATCCTAGCTAGAGTAGGATTCAGTGACAACCGTTGGATAAAAAATTCTGGTCTCAGAAAAGTCTGGATCTGCTGAAAGTCTCTGTTATTTGCAGCTTAATAAAGATAGAGTTTCAGTTTTTCAGGACTCTAATTTTTTGAATTTATTTAATCCTTGAAGAGTCCAGATCAGTCGAAATTCCTCTAAAAATTTTGGCCATAAGAGGATAGTGAAGGGGCCAGCCGAATTTTGATGATTCTGCAGGCTTAACGCTCGTCTTCGGGCTCGAATCGAGCTCTAATCAATTAACGGGTAATTAACTAAAAGCCTTTCCAATTAATTGAGTTAAAGACGGGCCAAAATGAATATGAAATTAGGTCCAAGGCCATTGAAAATCTCGGCACATCCATACTTCATCCTGGCAAAAAATTGTTTTCATTTTCAAGCTCAATCACGCAGATTTCTAAACTCAAACTAGGCTTTTTCCTAAAAAATATGCATTTTCACCAAGCCTTTTCAAAAAATAATTATCTGACCAGCTCAATTAAGCTCAAAAACATGCTTGAGGGACTCTGGCAATGTCAGCTTGTCTTAGCCAAAAATTATGATGAACCTCAGTCCAGATTGCCTGTTGAATTAAGCTCACCCTTGGCCTGAATGCAAATGATAATTCATTGCTAACAAAAATTAAATATGCAATGCATGAAAAATTATTTTTGTGAGAATTAATTCTCATTTTTGTGCAATATAAAAGAAAAAAAATCAAAATTTAGGTGTCAATACTCCTGATTTCCAAACAAATTTGGAGGAATGAAGATGTCCGAGGATATGAGGACTAGTTCCGTTTTCTATATCTTTTCTTCGAAAATGCATTTGAAAATGCTTTTCATAAAAAATCATGCATTGAAATTACTCATTGAGGTGAATTGGCCATTTTCATGACATTTCAGGCATACCATCTCGAGCATGCATAATAGGTTAATATGTGACGCAGATCACCAAGGGGATTATTCTCGTGAGATTGATCAAGAAGATGAAGACTATGTGGATATTCAGAGGGATTGGGATAGATATGAAGAGTCTAAGCCTCTCACCGCAGAAGTGCCCGTCACTATTAATCTTGAGGATTCTGAAAATATCAAAGAAGTTAAAATTGGGGCACATTTATCCCCATCAGAAGCATCAAGGATGGTTGAACTCCTTAAAGAATACCAAGACATATTCGCTTGGTCATATGCAGATATGCCTGGTCTTGACCCTAGCATTGTGGAGCACACATTGCCTGTTGACTCCAGTATTCAGCTAAGAAGCAAAAGCTTAGACGAACGAAACCTGAGCTATCTAAAAAAATTGAAGAAGAGGTGATGAAATTCCTCAAGGTGGGGTTCATAGAAGCAATCCCTTACGCTGATTGGATCGCCAACATTGTTCAGGTGACGAAGAAAGACGACAAAGTCCAAATCTGTGTGGATTATCGGGACCTGAACAAGGCTAGTCCAAAAGATGACTTCCCTTTGCTTCATATCGACGTGTTGGTCAATAGCACAGCCAGGTTTTTAAACTATTTTCATTTATGGATGGATTTTCTAGATATAACCAGATCCTAATGAAAGAGGAAGACAAGGGAAAGACTTCATTCATAATGCCATGGAGAACCTTTTGTTACTGGGTCATGCCTTTCGGGTTGAAAAATACCGGGGCAACATACCAAAGAGCTATGGTCTCTCTATTTTACGATATGATGCATAGGGAAATCGAGGTGTATGTGGACAATATGATCTCTAAATCCAGACCAGGAGAGGATCACGTCCTTGTATTGAGGAAATTAGTTGAACGTCTGCGAAAGTACAAGTTGAGGCTGAACCTCAACAAATGTGTATTCAGGGCAAGGTTTGGAAAACTATTGGGATTATTTGTCAGTAACTGGGGCATTGAGATAGACCCCACCAAGATAAAGGCTATCCGAGAGATCCGGACTCCCACGACGGTCAAAGAAGTAAGAAGTCTGATGGGCAGGATGAATTACATAGCCAGGTTCATATCCCAACTTTCTGATATGGCTAGGCCGTTCTTCAAACTTCTAAAGAAAGGTGCCAAGGTGGTGTGGGATGCAGAATGCCATCAAGCCTTTGAAAGGATCAAAGAATACCTGATCCTACCCTAGGTATTAGTACCTCGAGACCATGGAGTTCATCTGAATCTATATCTGACGATCCACCAAGAATCATTGGGAGCTCTGCTTGCCCAAATGAACCCGGAGGATGGCAAGGAACACGCGATATATTACCTGAGTAAAAAGTTCACCGCTTCTGAAGCGAACTATCCTGATGTATAAAGGACTTGCGTTGCGCTGGTTTGGGTGCTCCACAAACTGAGACAGTACACCCTTCACCATCATATCCAGCTAGTGACCGAAAATGATCCGATCAAGTATCTACTGGAAAAACCAGCTTTAGTCGGGAAGTTGGCCAAGTGGCAAGTGCTATTATCAGAGTTTGACATAAGAAGCTCGACACAAAAGTCAGTCAAAGAAAGGGCCATAGCTGACATGCTAGCTGAGAGTTCTCAAGGGTTCGCAATCCCTAGGGAGGAAGAAGCTGAAGATTGAATCCTAGCATTGATAGATGATATATGGACCATGTATTTCGACGGTACCGTTAATTTGGCTGGGTCTGGCACTAGAGCAGTTCTGATATCCCCGAAGGGCTTACACTATCCCGTTGCTGCAAAACTGATATTCCCGTGCACCAACAACGTATTGGAGTACGAAGCTTGTATTCTTAGCCTACAAGTGGCCATCACCATGAAAGTGCGAAAACTACAAGTCTATGGGGATTCCATGTTGATTATCCTTCAGACTCAAAGAGAATGGAGAACCAAAGACTCCAAGCACATCCCTTATCATGAATTCCTCGAAGAATTGGAGAAGGAATTTGAAGAAATTTCGTTTGAATATCTGCCAAGGACCCAGAATCACTCCGCGGACGCTTTAGCCACGTTGTCTTCCATGCTACAAGTGGCAAACAGGCTTGATATTCAACCCTTGAGAATCAACGTGATCAATCAACCAGCCTACTATATGATGATTGATGAGGGCTTCGATGGGGAACCTTGGTACCACGACATCAAAAACTATCTCTTGAAAGGTGAATTCCCCCAAGAAAGCGAGATAGGAGACAATAAGTATATAGCCAAGATGGCTACCAATTTTTTCTTGAGTGGTTAAACCCTGTACAAGAGGCCGTTTGATTCAATCTTATTGAGATGTGTAGACGCTAAAGAGGCAAATGTACTCATGAAAGAGATCCACGAAGGAGTGTGCGGCCACCTCCTTGTAAGAAAGATTATGTGACTCGGTTATTACTGGATGACCATGGAGTAGGACTACAATCAACACGTGAGGTCCTGCCACCAATATCAGGTGTACGGGGATAAAATTAATGCGCCTCCAAATGAACTTTATCAAATATCTAAGGCCTGGCCATTCTCTATGTGGGGAATGGACATGATCGAGCCAATTAATCCAAATGCCTCCAATGGGCACCGCTTTATTCTGGTAGCTATCGACTACTTCACATAGTAGATCGAGGCCAGCTCGTACGCAAACGTCATGGCAAGGAGCGTGGCAAAGTTCATTAAAAGAGACATTATTTCTCGATATGGGGTTCCCTAGGCAATTATCACCGATAATGGGTCGAATTTAAATAACAAGATAGTCGACGATCTTTTGGATGATTTTAAGATCAGACATCTGAACTCTTCTCCCTACCGCCCACAAATGAATGGAGCTGTGGAGGCGGCAAATAAAAATATCAAGAAGATTCTATTGAAAACTATAGAAAATTATAGAGATTGGCACAAGAGATTACCGTATTCTTTGATGGCATACCGAACTTCTATTCGGACTTCGACTGGGGAAACTCCTTGTTCCCTAGTTTATGGCATGGAGGCAGTTTTGCCAGTGGAGATGGAAATCCTGTCCTTGAGAATCCTATCCCAAGCAAAGCTCACAGAAGCAGAATGGGTTCAGCAGAGGTACAAGCAGTTAAACATGATCGACGAAAAGCATCTGAGAGTGATCTGCCATGGTCAGAGCTACCAGAAAAGGGTCGCCAAATCCTTTAATCGTAAGGTCAGGCCCAGACAATTCAAAACTAACAATATGGTTATCAGGAAGTCACTGCCAAATATTTCTCACCCTGGGGGCAAGTTCACCCCCAAACTATGAAGGCCCATACGCTGTTAAAAAGGTCCTTCCTAGGAGAGCCTTGATTCTTGTAAATGCGGATGGAGAAGAATTGGGCTATCCTGTAAATGCGGATACAGTCAAAAAGTATTATTCTTGAAATGAAATTAGAACCCGATTTAGCTATCTTTTGGACGATTTGAGTCACTTTAGAAGCATTACATGCATCTCATGCATTTCATACACACATGCATGTTTTTCTTCTCCGTGTAGGTTCAAAGGAAATTCGTAGACCAAAAGGCAATTTGAGCTAAACAAGAAGCTCAATGATGCAAATCCACAAGAACAGGTGAAATGTATTCGTTCCAATACTACTTGTTATATTGCACACTTATCAAGTGTTTTGTTTTCTCTGGCAGGTCACTATTTGGGGATCCGAAGAGTCGTACGTAGAGAAGGAACGGTATTACCCCAACTCCTTTGGATTCCTAGATCCACCCTAACACTTTCTTTGTTTTCCCCAAGGATGACGGCCGCAACGGGCGGAAGTCGTCATCATGACTGGAAGAGTCCGGAGGTTATCCAAACATGCTTGACGTGTCATTGTGCATCATAAATCCCCACATAGAGTAAATTTTGAAGAAAATGAAGTGAATCTTTCTAACAAGAGGTGTTTAAACCATTCAAAAGGGTGTTTTCCCAGATGAAGAGATGCAAACCCTAGCCACACACATCCTGCACACACCTGAGATGAGAAAAAGCGAGAGTAAAACCTTGATCTACGGAAGTAGAAATTACTCGCAATGTTCACATGGATTCAAGTGATGAAAGGCATGTTCATTTCATATCCCAAACACATTTTAATCCCTTGCAAAGTAGCCCTATCAAGAACCACCCTACAATAGGGCAATTTGGAGGTTCATCAGGTGAGCATCTTGGAGAAAAAAACCAAGAAAGACTTTATTGTGCTAACTTGTATCAATCTTTTTGTGATAGTTTCAAGCGATATCCCATGGAAGCTTGAAACATCTCGAAGTGAGGAAGAGCAGTTCGTTTCTCTATCCTAAAAACTTTAACCCTTGTTAAACCAATTTGAGCCTGAAATCTTCATTTCTAAACCCGTTGGTGATTACCTCCCTACACTGGGGCAATGCACATGATTTACCAAATGGTGACATCATGAAAAGAACCCTTGAAGCTCAAATCAAAAGAGTCGAATGGTAAAGAAAAATTGTTAAATCGAGTCAAAGGGCTAGCAAAAGCAAAGAGGTTGGTAAAAGCAAGGCCAAAGCCCTTCATTGAAAAATGATGAGAGTTGAAAATGCATTAAAAAGCATGTAACTACATCAATGGCAAATCTGCCTAGTCAAAACAAAAGGAAAAAGAGAGAATATTTGAGCTGAAGAAAAAAAGAATGATCAAGGGCTTCTTAAAGTCACAATTGAAAATGAATCCCCAGTGGATACAAAGAGTAGGTAATGGTGCAAAGGTAATCATCGACCTTTCTTACCCATCTTCCTTAAAATTTGGCCTTCCTAAAGCGCTCCCAAACCCAACGATACAACCCTTTCCGAAGACTCTTCTGATCGAGTTGTTTCGAGCCAACATGGAATTTCACACAGGAAGCTACTGCTTAAAGAAGTAAGTACAATCATGTTTTATCTTGTTTTTCAGGTTTTCGACTTGTAGACTCGAAGACGACCCCTTGGAGTATATTTCTTTCTTGACCTCAAAGCGCCTATCCGTTGTGAAAGCCTTTAACCAAGCCAACATTACAGTCCTTTAAAAAGACCTTCTCTGATCAATCAGAATGTTTACACTGCGAATAATCCCAAAATCCTAGATGTTAGGTTTTGAGAGATTATTGAGTGTCTCATTAAAATTTTTCCCCAATGAGTGGGAGTATTAAACCATTTTTAAGAAATTGTTAAAAAGTCCTCTTCGATGAGAGTACTCAAATTGATGTTTTAATCAAACTCTTTTGGCAATTTCAAGTCATTTGATTCAAAAATTTTCCCCACAAGGAATTTTTTATCACCTCTGTATATTGCAAGATGTCTCGGATAACCTCCTACATTGCATTGCATCCTTTCAAAGTGTTGTAGGATTCCTAGTCTGCCCAAAGCGTAGAATCATTCGTTATTCTCAAGATTCAAACTCTTGTTAAAATTCCTTTTGAAGTACTTAAAAACACTACATTGGGTCCTTCCAATCTTAGATTCCTTACCTCTCTTGTCTACTTTAAAAAGCGACATTAAGGTAATTCCTTGGTGATTTCTTTCTACGGGATGATCCAATCCTAAAATCCTTACATCTCTTGTCCACCCTAAAAAGCGACATTAGGGTAATTCTATAGTGATTCCTTCCTATTAGATGACCCGTTTTCGAGTCCCTTTTTATAGGCATTCCCTAGTAATTCCTTCTCTTAGGATAACCTAGAGTTGAGTCATTACCACTTTTGCTCGCCCAAAAAGTAGAATTAGGGTAATTCTGTGTCCTTTCCTATAGGCATTCCTCTGGTTAACCCTTTATCTGGTAAACCGTTGCAAAAGTCCTTTCCTATAGGCACTCTCTGGGTAAACCCTTCATTAAGGTAAGCCATTTCCAAAGTCCTTTCACACAGGTATCCACTTAAATGAGTCCTTTCTCAAAGAATAAGTCATCTTTAGGACCCTTCCAATAGGAATCCTTTCATGGGTTGACCTACCATACCGGTCGAAACTTAACCTCCTTAAGGTATTCTTATACCGAGTCTCTAGGTATCTTCTTGAAATCGTTCACATCAGACGCTACTCACGCGTAAGGTAGGTAAGTGACAGGTAAATCTCTCTCTCTCTGTCTCTCTCTCTGTCTCTCTCTCTCTCTCTCTCTGTCTCTCTCTCTCTCTCTCTCTCTCTGTCTCTCTCTCTCTCTCCCCCATATCATAAGAACCTCATGAAACCCGATTTGGACCTAAGCTCACATAGAGAGGTATTTGACGGTCAAATGTCATAACTCCTTTTGTTTTCTCCAGTCGAGTTGATTAAGGCTTACGTGTCACCTTATTTTTTAGACTAACCTCTACCAAGATCCCTCTCAAAGAGGGACAGCTGTTGACACCTGAATTTTAATCATCTTTTTCTTAAAAAAAATTAATAGAAAATCCACAAAAATTCATAAAATAGAAAATTCAACTTTGGAGGACTTGGCCAAGCCTAAGGAATCAATTTTGAACAAAAAGTAATTTTTGATATTTTTCGCATTTTTTTAATATTTTTTTATATTAGAAAAATAATAAAAAAATCAAGAAAAATAGAGTTAGTGGCCACAAAAATATGGAAAAATAGCCAATGTTTTTATTTTAAATCTATTTTCATTTTTACCTCTTAAAATTTGAAAAATTCAATTCAGGAACATATCTTTCTTCACAAACGTAAATTTGAATTGAGCCTAAAAAATACAATTGGAGTCATTGTATTTTCCTTTTTAATTTTTTTAATTTTTTTTTAGTTGTGACATGGTCCTCTAATACCTCAAATTGCATCTTGGGCCAATTGTACATAGAATTGCTCAATTTTGACAAGAGGGACCTAAATCACCAAAAAATGAAATTAAATTTTTTCAAGGGATGCCCATACAAATCCAAGACCTCTACCCTATATTTTTCACCCTTCCGAATCCAATGGTAGGGTTGGTTTAGGCTAAATTCCTAGCTTATTTTTCACAAAAGTCACATTTTGAGAGGTATTCTGTGCTGAAAAGGCCAAATCCAACTTCAATTTTGTGGAAAAAAGTTCAATTACTAGTCCAATTTGGAGAATTTAGGCGGTCGGGTCTGTCGAGTCGCGTGGGTCCTACCCAGTGACCCGACACTGTTCATCATCTTCTTCATTTTCCCTCTTTCACGCACAGCATACCAAGACCATTTTCAAGCAAGATTCGAGCACCCATTTGCACACGCTTGAGCTCCGACACTTCTGCCGGATCGTGTCCAACGCTGACATACCTAATTGTACGTGTTCATAGAGCCGGGCACATGAGTGTCGCGACCCGAAGATTCGAGCTAATGGATTGCCATGGCCTCATTTTTTTTTTTGGAAAGAGGCTTGGCGCTGGCCCTCCCAAGCCCATACCAAATCGCAACGAGATTTTATCGTTTGATTATCGATCGAGTTCAACCTTAGTGTGGTCGGGTGGCATGGGCAACGTGTGCATGCAAAAGAAGTCGCTATTGGTCATTTTTGGAAGGTTGACTGGATACCTCACAAAGCGTTTTGGGAGAATCCCTTCGGTTCTGCGGAACTAGAGAATTTGGGTTCGGGGACTTGGTTACGCCAATATTTCTACCGATGCCCTTTCGGTACCTAAAGTCGAGTGATTTTTCTAACTATAATTTCATGCAGGTACAATTCTCAGGTGAGGTAAGTCTAGATCTAGGTTTCATGCAGGTCAGGAAAACTAATCCTATCAATCACAACAATAAAGTAAGTGCGCAACCGAGGATGCAGATAAAACACATCAAGATAGGTCATGGCATCCCTAGTATAGCCCTAAAGGCTTAGAGAAAGTGTGATTAAGGTTTGGGGTCAATTTGGGAAAGATTGGAGATGATCGGTCGAAAGGGCAAAATCGTCATTTTTTTGAAGGATCAGGGATCAAAGTATCCGAAAATAGGTTTGGCTAGTTGATTGTGGCCATTTCCTAATTTTTGGGATATTTTGGAATTTTCAAATTTGTTTCTATTTTTTATTTTTTTAATCATTTTCCATTTCTTATGATTTTTTTATATTTTTTAATTTTTTTTTACAAAATTATCCATATCGGGTTGACTCGACCCGCGCCTCGTGGGCGCCCGGTCCAAACCATAAGGGTTCTGGGTTGGCCTAAATGACACCGTTTTAAGTAAAACAAAATTGATTTGTTTTGAAATTTTGCTTAACCAACGTAGCGTTTTGTTGGGCAAATATCTTGGCCCTTGAACACAATTAGTGAAAACCAAATATGCCACGCAAAAATAGAAAGGAAGAGGTTTCCAAAACAGTTGATGGCTAGGGAAAAGCTTGATCGAGCGCTTCGTAACGACGTCACGAATACGCCCACTTAGTGGTCGACACTTCGAAAAATTTGCGACCTCTAGCATAACAGCTCACTGAGGTGTTTTCGAATATGAATATCTTATTATTCAAATCAAACTGAGGGAACCTAATCATATCACGTGAAACTAGGTATGATCAAGTTTCCAAAACAACCGACGGCTCGGGAAATAGTCAATCGACCGCGCCATAATGCTGTTGGGAAGGAGGCAAATCACAAGCCCAACACTTAGCCAAAAAGAAGCCCCTTACTTGACAGTTCACTGAGGCATACTTAAGAGTGATTATCTCAATGCTCAAATCGAATTAAGGGAAACTAAGCATACCACATGTGATTAGGTTTCCAAAACAATCGACGGCTCGGCAAATGGTCAACCAAATGCGTCGTAATGGTGTCGGAAAAATGGCTACTCGCGAGCCCACACTTAGAACGAAAAATCAACCTCTAGCATAACAGCTCAGTGAGATGTTTTCAAGTGCAAATATCTCAATGATCCGACATAACCAGCAAGCAAACAAAATACCAATGCGAAGAACTACATGTACGGAACGCCATCAAACAAGAATGACTCTTAAATCACGCAAGATGACAGAAAATCACCCCAAAATTCGGGGGTTTCATTGTTCTCAAGCCGCGATTAGATCAACAGGGGGTATTCCCGACACCGTATCTCACTCCACAAGCACAACCAAGAGCGAATACGTACATGCACACATTCTCCTTCGCATACAAAACACAGAGAGCCCAACAATGACAAAAGATGAGCTCCGTAACACAATGAAAAACTGGCTCAAATTAGGGGGGGCTGCAATCAACACTTGGAAAAATTTTCAGGCCCGAAGCAACCAGTTCACAGAGGCATATTGTGGATCATTTTTCTTGCTCTCTGATCATCACTAATGAGAAAACCACATACCGACAGGAGAACTACACAAGAGGAAGAGAATCGACAAAAAAAAAAACTCGAAAATAATGTAAAATGAGGGAGAAAAATGACCCCAAAGTAAGGGGGTTGAACTGTTTTAAGCAATAACAGAGGACAAATCAGACCAACATGGCATATTCCCACGCCCACAACTTTTTCCACAAATTGAACCAAGAGCAAATATGCATACTGATGCGTTCTACTATATGCAGAAACACAACGAGCCCAAAAATGGCCAAAAATAACCACGGGAAGACAATGAAAATCGAGTGCAAAGTGGATGGTTTGGACTGTTCCCGACAGACAAATTTGCATCTCAGATCAGACTAATAAAGCCACTTCCTACCCCCATAACTTTTTTCACAAATTAAACCAAGTGCAAATAAGCATACCGACACGTTCTACAACATGCAGGAAACACTATGAGCCCAAAAACAACCAAAAATAACCACGGGAAGACAGTGAATTGAGTGCAAAGTGGACGGTTTGGACTACCCGAGGCATTTCATCAAACACGTTGCATGCGAAGTTGGAAATGCAAAACTGAGCTACTAAACTTGAAACCGAGGCATACAAATATTCAAATGAGGTCTTATGAGCATGGAACGATGAATGGGAGTGGTCGGTTTGGCTCTGTTCGACCCGAAAGTTGAACAGAGCCAACTCGGCACCAAAACGGGCAAAAAATAGGGGAGGGGGTTTGCAGACCTGTTCGAGTGGAAGCACGGCCTCGGCGGCGACCGGCGGAGCTCGGTGATGGTCTAGGGGGGACGGTGAATAGAGGTGGTGCTTCGCCGGGTCTATGGACCACTCAAGTTCTCTCCTATCGCTCTCTTTTTTTCTTTTTCTCCCTCTCAGTTCCCTCTTTCTGCTCTCTATTTCCCCCTTTTTCTTTCTCGAAAATCCGAAAAAACCCCCATCAGACTCACTCTCTCTCTCTCTCTCTCTCTCTCTCTCTCTCTCTCTCTCTCTCTCTCTCTCTCTCTCTCTCTTTATAATCTTGCGGCACCTCTTCAAAACGCCACCCTCTGTACCCAGCGCCACCCCCCTCTACAAATTCCTTGGTTGAAGAATTCTGCTCATTCGAAAATCGTTATTTTTCCCAAAACCTCCAACTCATTGTACCAACTTGTATGAGAATGAAGAACTAGCACCTATGATGAAAGTTCTAGAATTTGGTGATGAGAGGGCGTTGGCGTTTTTCTGTCCGTTCTTGTGTACATGAGGAACAAAACGTGCTTCCGCTGCTGCCCTGCAGACCCAGTTCGGGTCGGGTCGGTTCCTACCTGTCCGACCCGATTCTGCTTTTTCGCTCAAATTGGGCCCCCAAATGACATTTTTTTTTTTTGCAAAATTGATGCCAAAATCAAGTTCCCAGCATGTTTTTCATGTAAAAAAGATATTTTTGGGATTAAAAAGTTTGATTTTCATCAAATAAAAAAACCCTAAATTTTAAGTTCGACCCGAAAATAATTTTTGTATAACCCAAAGCCTAAATGACAAAACCGAGCCAAACTGTCACGCCCCGAACCCGCAGAGCTCGTGGACATCCCATCTGGCCGTTTCTATCTTAGATTGGTTTCCAGGATCCTTCGGCCCACAATTTTAAAAATCCATAAAACAGGCGGAAGCGAGTAAACATCTCCATACATCAATACGACCAAATGACTTAGGACAAAAGTGGTGTACATCACATATCTGTATAATACACTTCAATTGATACAGTGGTCAAATATCAATGGTTCAATCTTAATCCACAAAACCCAACCAAATCCATAAGGCCACATAATGTGTTATATTCATTCGACCAACTAATTTCTCGAACGTCAATCCTTGGCAAACTTGGTGTTCCATCGCCTGATACCTGAAAAATGTTAATCCCTATCGAGGTGAGATATAAATCTCAATAAGCTAACCCCTAAGCCTCGCTTAGGATAACAGTACCTCCAAGCCAACCTAACATGCGATTCGGACCCAACCAAGCTACTAGCTTAGCAATGACAGACAGCAGGACTCACCAAGGTACACGTACTCACTAAACATTCCTAAGCAAAGAATTGTATCCGAAGCATAGCAAGAGCTAACAATCTAACCAATCCAAATCACACTCTTGAATTCAGTACTTTCATCTATGCATAACGCATATATAATCTGGATGAATAACGACCCGCGTTTAACGCCTCAGGTCCTTGCCACAACCCGCTTTTAACGCCTCAGGTGTGCAATCAACTGTTCTGCCAGGCATCACATCCCGCGTTTAACGCATCAGGATCACAATCGTAATTCATAGACCCGCGTTAGTACGCCTCAGGTCGGTCCCGCGTTAATACGCATCAGGACGGGCACAAACCCCGCGATTATCGCATCAGGGTACAATGTGCATAAATACTCATTGTACAATTCAGTCGACTATAGACCCTGCGTTAATACGCCTCAGGGTATTCAGGCATTCACATATGCACAATATCAAACAACGAGCCCCGCGTCATAACGCTTCAGGGTTTAACGCAACATGAACATCATAATCTCCATTTCTAAGCATACCTCACGTAAACACGCGTCAAGGCAAGAATTCATGCATTCAAAATATGCCGACAATTTAGCTAATTACTCAAAAGCTAAGCATGGCATAAGTTCCACAATAATTCCAATTCCTTCCCAACATGCTTATCAAGCAAGAACAAGCAATCAAGCCACAATTGGCACGTTCGGGCTACATGGCCGAATACAAATGCACACGAGCACGTTACAAACTCATCAAATTAACCAATGGCACAAGATCACCATCAAAACAGCCCCTAGTTCTCATGAACACAAAATTGCTCAAACTAGCTCAACTTAAGCTATTTGCAAACGTGGATTGACCTAAGTGATTCCGAGCCTTCCAATTGATCCTCCAACCACTCTAAACCACAAGACAAGTACCCAAGATCACCCTAAGCCTCAATCAAATTCGGATCAGCCCGTGAATAGTGAAAATCTTCGATGAACAGTGAACTCCTTCAATGAATAGTGTTCCAAAACTTCATAACTATGTACAACAACCTCTAATAGGCCTAACTAACCATCCCTAACACTCAAGATCACTTTCCAAGCTTCCAAGATCATCAAAACCTATTTTTCCATTCCCGGTTTTCTTCGATGAACAGTAACCCGGCGCCCTAAAATTCACTAATTTCACTCCTAAACATGCTCATTAGTACTACATTAGCCTACACAAGGATTAGGGGGTTTGCTTACTTGAGATTAAGCTTGAATCGAAGGGGAACGCGCCGAGTCTTGCACGATCAGCCTCTGTGCAGCTCAGTTCCACGAAAATCCAACAGTTTATTCGATGATCAGGCTTCAGATCCTCGTAGCCCTTGATCATATGGTCGCATAGGCGAAAACGGAGCTCGATTCGCCCTCTGGACGAGCTCAAACGAGCGATTCCAAGTCGGACGTGCGCAGAAAAACGGGAAAACGGCCTCTCGGGTTTTAGGGAGATTTGGGACCGAATGGAAGAAGAGAGGAGAGAGAGAGAGAGAAGGGCAAGAACACACTTCACTTGATCTTAGGCTTGAGTGGGAGTGAGAGTGAGAGGGAAAGGCAAGAACACTTCCACTTGTTCTTAGGCTTGAGTGGGAGTAGGTGATGTTTGGCAAGGGTTGGTAGTGGGGTCTCCAAGATGTGACTAGGAGTGGTTGAGGGGATTTTCAAAAGTTCAAAATCCCATCAAGGCATTTGGCTCTTGCAAATGAATATCGCGAAGCAAAAACCGACAATCCGCAACTTTAGGATAGGCCAGGAATTTTAGTTCGGGCGATCGGTATGGCTGGCCAACGATCACTGAACCCCAATGAGGCGACGTCCAATTATTAGCGATGATATCCTTGAAAATTCGACCCCCGAATCCGGAATCTAATTCACGGTCTACACCAGTCGATTGCGACTTTAGAATATCTCAAACTGATGGGCGGCTTTTAGGAGTTACGCGTATCGACCCGCGATAGGTCCACGTACTTAAATTCCTAATTAACCTTTCCCTCACGGTCAGTCATCTCGAGAGTGATCAATTTCGAGTGAGATAAATCTAGAGTGCAACGACAAGATATCCATTCATTCCTAAATCCCGAAAGTGGGTCGAATTTCAGAATGTCACACAAACTACCCCCACCAGTGGATTCAGAATGATGAAAACTATAGGGTAGTGGTCCTGGATTCTCATTGGTAACCCTAAAAAGAATTTAATTTCTTTTTTAGTGAAACTGTGGACTAAATTGAAAATAAAAAGTGTAAATAGGTCCTTTTGGCCAAAATTGAACAAATTATTAAGTAAATGGACCCAATTGCAATTCAAGGCATCATATGCCAATGTCATAGCTTGGAAAAAGTAAAATTGAAAATAAAAAGACTCAAAATGTAATTTTTTGGCTCAATTTGGGTTTATGTTTGTGAAGGAACATGGTGACCCAAGTTGAATTTTCAATATTTGAAGTGTCCAACGTGAAAAGGGAATTAAAATAAAAATATTGACTATTTTTGTATATTTTTTGGACACAGATGCTATTTTTCCTGATTTTTGGCTATTTTTATAATTAAAAAAATAAATATTAAAATGTCAAAAAAATGAGAAATATTTTTTGTTTAAAATTGGATCCTAAGACTAGACCAATGCTTCCAAAGTTGATTTTTCAATTTAATGATTTTTTATGCTATTTTTAATTAATTTTCTAGAAAAATAAAAAAAATGATAAAAAAATCAGGTGTCAACAGTGAGGGAATCCAAATTTTCATTCCCCGCGCGAGAACTTGTAAGAAAATTTGGTTAAGGGGAATTTTCGATTTTTGGAACGAAAGAAGGAATCCAAGACGATTGGTGATGTCCAAAACAGATTCAGAAGGATCGAGAAAGTGAGGGAGAGAGGAATTTCGAGTTCAGGACGCCATTGAAGCTAAAGAACCCGAGAAGCTTTCGAGCCCGCTAGAGCTCGAACCAGAGACAATTAGAGCTCGGCACCACCACTCCGCGCTTCGTGGAGTCCTGACGAAGCTACTGCATCGCCTCAAGCTCGCCGACTCCCCCTAAAAGGTAGGTTCCGTATTCGACCTCGCGGAGGTCCGTCAATGGCGGACCTCCCATTTGCCAATATACATTTGCGCTTTTTTATTCAGATTACTCCTCTAGCCCTACTGAGCATAAATCCTTCTTTCTTTTTCATTTTTATCATGTGAATCCTCCCATGTCAACCTCTAAATCCTGAACCTACACCGAGCTCGTGGAGCTATTTTTCGACCTCTCTAGCCTTTGCAATCGAGCAGGTAAGTTCTTTGACTTCTGGTGGTGTTGCTTGATGCTTTAGGTAGCTGTTTAACACTAGAATCGGTTAGGGTAGATCTTCGTCGGAGCTAGCTTCGGCCGGCGGTAGGATAGGTGGTTTTAGATGTAGTCTTCCTCTAAATCTGAGTATGTTGTTGCGAGAATGTGCAAGAGTTGAATAGCACGAAATTACGAAGCTTCGGGGTCGTTTTGACATCGGATTGAGGTCTCCGGCGAGGCACTGACACCAGCGCCGATCGTCTTCCTTCGTGAGTCAAGTTAACTGGTCAACGAAGACGTGGCGCCTGTGGATTGGCCACATGGTGTCCACGTTAGCCGTTGTGTTTACATCTTGTCACAATAAAACAAAGGCTAGATTGGACGACTGTGGCTTCACCAAGTGTCACGATCTGGCAATTTTCAGAAGATAAAAAAATTAAAATTTCAAAATATTCTGAATTTCGAAATCTAAAAAAATATTTTGTGATCCTGTGGCCCAGGTTTGGCCACGCGTCACCATCCTGATCATCCGATCAATTTTCAAAACTTCAAAATAAATCTTTTTCAGAAATAAAAATAGCCAGATCGGACAACCGTGGATTAGCCACGTTGCCCGATCGTGACCGTAGATCTGATCGCTAGATCGGAGAGCCGTGGGCTAGCCACGTGTCTCATCCCTGACCATTGGATTAGAAATTAGAGTGAAAATCTGAGAAATTCAAAGAAAAATAAAAAAAATTGGAAATAAAAAATAAAAATTTAGAAACCGCGTCGTTTAGCTTAGACCGGCTCAGGACCCGTATGGTCTGGGCCGGGCACCCTCGAGGCATGGACCGGGATGGACCCGACCCAGTCAGAAAAATTAACAAAAAAATCAGAAAACGATTAAAAATAAAAAAAAATAGAAAATTCATTAAAAAAATTGGAAAAAAATCCCAAAAAATTAAAAAAAATATTCCCAAAAGCCGGAACTGGAGGTTCTGATTCAAAATTCGGAGGAACGGGAACCTTAAGTGGCGGTTCCGGTTCCGGTTCCGGTTTAGATTCCGAACCGGCGGTTCCGGTCCCGGTTCCGAACCTGAAATGGAACCGACGGTTTCGGTTCCGATTTCGATTACGGGTTTTGAGTTTAAAAATTAAATTGTAATGAATTTGTGATAAAATTGTAATCAAATTATGAAATAAAAGAAAATAATGAATTATGAAATTATGAATTATCACAAATTGTAAATTGTAATCAAATTGGGCTCTTTTTTACTTTTTTTTAATCCCATTTTCAGCGGTTCGGAATCGGCTCGAAATCGGGTCTAGAAGCCACAGGTCGATTCTGATTTCGAACTGCGGGCTTGGTCAACGGATCAAGCCGATTTCGGGCCCAATTTTGACAATTTTGCCCCTTATGGGCAAATTATCTCCTAATCTTTCAAAAATGATGATTTTGCTCCTAATGGGCAAAGCACCTTCAAATTTTCCCAAACTCCTTCCAAACCTCCAAACACCTCGTCTCTAAGCCCTTAGGGCTTTATTGGGGATGCCATATATTGTTTTCATGCGTTTTATCCGCGCGTTTGGATTCTTGATTTGCGCACCTACTTTACTGATTGTGATTGTTAGGATAAACATTCACATCTATATGAACTCCTAGATTCTAGAGCTTACCTCCCTCCAAGTCGTCTACATGAAATCCTAGTTAGGAAATCACTCAACTTAGATACCAAAAGGGTATCAATGGAAGCATTGGCGTAACTAAGTCATCGAACCCACTTTCTTGAGTTCCGTAGAACCAAACGACTTCTCCCAACAGATCGGTAGGGTTTTCGATCTACCCTTCAAAAAAGATTGGTGGCGACTCCGTTGGCATGTACACCTATGCACATGTCACCCGACCATACTAAAGGTCGAATTCGTTTCCTAAATCCCACCGTTGCGATTTGGTATGGGTTTGGGAGGGCCTACACCAAGCCCACGTCACGAAAGGGTTCGACAATCCATTGGCCCATCCTCGCCCCTTTGAGAGAGGGTTGCGACACTTGGGAATAATCTAGGTTTGGAAAACACGAGCATTTAAGCGATTATAACTCCGATTCTTCGATTACAATGGATTACTCTTGTTGGTTCTTCACGTGGATATAGGTACCAATATTCGGACCGAATCACGTAAATCTCTGGTATCCTTTATCGTTCCTCGTTTATTTCTTTGAGATTTTCGCATTGACTTATTTGCTAGATCCTGTTATTTCGCATTAATTTTACAACAATTGATATCACGCCATAGAAAGTCCAGTAGCATCGGGGGTCTAGTAGCAACATAGGTAAAAGCAGGTCTAAATCACGCCATAGAAAGTCCAAGGGACCCGCGAAGTGCTTTGAGTGTCACGAGGAAGGGCACTTCATGAGAGATCGTCCAAAGTTGAGAAATAGAGGTGACAAGCAGAATGCCACAAGCAGTGTGGTGAATGTTGTTGAGGAGAGCACTAGTGATGTAGAAGCTATTTTATGTGGGACTACAGGTTCGTCAGAAGACGAATGGGTGCTAGATTCGAGGAGTTCTTATCATATGACGCTTCATAGGAACTGGTTTACTACTTACCAAACTACAGATAGTGGTAGAGTTCTGATGGGGAATAAGACAGCATGCAAGGTTGTGGGGATATGGATAGTTCAGATCCGTATGCACGATGGTGTGGTGCGCACATTGATAGACATTAGGCATGTACCGGAGTTCAAGAAGAACCTTATTTCTTTGGGGGCACTCGATATCGGGTGTAAGTACACCGTTGAAGGTGGAGTGCTAAAGATCTTTCGAGATGCCATAACAGTAATTACAGGGAAGAAAGTGAGTTCTCTCTATTATTTACTGGGAGAGACCGTGACAGGAGCTGCCGCAGTTTCATTAAGTGAGTCAGATTCTGATTTAACTTAGTTACGGCATATGCATTTGGGGTAGATAAGTGAGGCATGTATGATGATGCTGAGTGATAGGGGGTTGTTAAAGGGTCAGAAAACAAGTAAGTTAGACTTATGTGACCACTATATCTTTGGGAAGTAGCGCCGGATTAAGTTTACTATGGGTATTCATTCGACTAGGCAACTAATTGAATATATTCATTTAGACGTCTAGAGCCCGTCTCCGGTTCCTTCGAAAGGAGGTGCTCAATATATGCTGACATTTATCGATGCCTATTCCAGGAAGGTATGGGTATACTTTTTGAAGCACAAATCTGATGTGTTTGATCGGTTCAAGAAATTTAAGATATTGATTGAGAAGCAGTCAGATAAATAGATCAAGTGCCTAAGAACTTGTGACATTCTGAATTCTGACCCCATTTCGAAGTTTACGAATGAATAAAATGAGTATCGATGTATTTCAGTAATCTCGCTCAGAATTGATCTCTCTAGAGTCAACTGACCAAAAGGGAATGGCTAAATAGGGTGTAGGTACGTGGACTAAAGAACTCGACCGCGGGCCGGTACCTTGACCATAAGGATTGTCGAGAGTATATTTTGGACCATCGCTGGCCGATCTAAGATTTGTGTCAGAACGATTTGCTAGCGTTATGCAATTGGTTCGCGGGTGATTCCGCTTGACCAAAGCATAATTTGCGAATAACTCTGAACTGATTCCTGACGATCGCGTCCTTTTGGGACTAGCAATTACCCTCACAATTACATGATAACCAAGGTCGCCGTGATTCGAATAATTCTTAAACGTGACAATAATCACGGGTCGATACGCATAACTCCTAAGAGCCGCCCGTCAGTCTGAGATGTACTGAAATTGCGATCGGTCGATTTCGAGCGCGAAGTGGACTTCGAAATTAGAGGCCGGACATTTAAGGATTCCAATACAAATAAATTGGACGTCGTCTCATCGAGGATAGTATAGATTGTGTAGCGCTCCACATGAATTAGAAAAGTGAAAATTTGGATTGTAGAGTGGAAGTTACTATTTTACCCCCGAGTTGTTGTTTAGACCTTTGGAATTAGATGAGGGCATTTTGGTCTTTCAACCCTAACCCTCTTGACCAAAATATCCAAGGGTAGTATGGTCCAAAGAACTCTTGCAAGAAGCCAATTCCCCATGTGCTCTTATTTTTCCCCAAAAACCCCATCACCAACTTGCACTATTCAAGCCACTATTCCTAATGTCACATCCCCCAATCCCATGAACCACTCCACTCAAGCCTTCCCTCTCTCCCTCCTCTTGGCAATTTTTTGAAATCACTCTCTCTCTCTCGGAGCACTATCTCGCTCGGCTCTCACCCGCCCAGTTCCGAAGCCCTCCACTGTTTCGGCCATAACTTTGTCATCCGACGTCGGATGGAGACGTTCCACCCATCAATAGAAATCTTATTCTCTTCCCGTTCTAATGATATATTATGAGCTCAATTGGTTCAGCCTTTCATTTTGTAGAGCGGTTTGAGTGAGTAAAGGTCGCTGACCGACCCTGCCCGACCAGTTGCTGCCGTCTGTTTCGTCCTGCTCGAGCGCCGTCTCCGGCCACCTCCGAGCCGGTCTCCGACCACCTAAATCACCCTCAGCCTCTCCTCTACAAGTTCCAAGTGGTAGCTCGTCCATTGGAGGTCCCATTCGTCTGAACCAGCCCTAAACTCGAGAGTGGACAGAATCTGTCCAAGCTGAGGTAAAGCTTCTGTTCTTCCTCTTAAAGACTCCGATTGGCTTCAAATTTTCTGTGGGATCTTCTAGACATCTAGTGCTAGGGTTGGCTGAGTTAGGGTTGCAAGTTTATTTGATTTGAGGAGTTTTCATGGCTGATTTGAGGTGATTTCTGGGAGGCAGATTCTGACCGCATGCGCACTTGAGGGAATTGGATTGATTAGAGGTCTTAGAGGTGAGATGCTCTAGTTCTTGCCTTAGTTTGATAGGGGACTTTAGGTAGTGTTTGTAGAGGGATTTCATGAAGGTTTCATGGACTAAAACTTGATGTTTCCTTGCTCGAACCGAATCAGTTTTCCCCGAGCAGTGCTGGTCGCTCGAAGTTGCAGCCCTTCCGTCGGCTTTTCTTCATCAAAAAGAGTGGTAAGTGGCTTCTAATCTTACCTTAGGACTATGGGGTACTAAGGAGCTTGATTAGAAATGATTTAGTTTGATTTTGGGGGCTGTTTTGGGCATGTAGAAGGGAAAAACGAGATCTAATATGGGGGGTTGAATGATGCTTGATGGGTGTTAGAATGTTATATGTGTGTGGCATGGCTGAATTGGGATGATAGGTTTGACCTAAAGTGATTGCTAGAGACCGGGCGAACAATTTTCGACAATGAGCATGTTTTATGTCGATTTGATGCAATAGCGGTCTTAAATGAATTGATGCCGTGTATGCTTGTAAAGCCATCAAAGGTTGCTGAGTTGGGGCCATGGTGTATTCGGCCATGTGTGAAGGAATGTGAATTGGGTTATGAGAATTATGCCGGAAAACTATAAAAATCTCGGTTCGGACTCACGAGTGCATTATGTTGTTTCGATGTGTGGATTAAATTCTTAGTGTAATCCGGACATGGCATGATGATTGGAACTTGATAAGTAAGCTTTTGAAATGCTATAGCGATCCTCGGCTATGGGTGAATAGCGCGAGCCAATTATTGAGAATTTGGCTTAATTTCATTATACTCGATCATGAAGTATTAAAACGTGGACCGACTGAAGTGTGGGCATGGAATGCCATTCGTTTGCTCTGGTTGTGATAATGTGTATATATAAACCCTGAGGCGCCTATATGACGCGGGGAATGAGATTATTAAACTCTGAGGCGCCTATATGACGCGGGGAGTACGGTTATTAAACCCTGAGGCACCTATATGACGCGGGGAATGTGAGTGTTAAACCCTGAGGCGCCTATATGACGCGGGGAATGTGATTGTTAAACCCTGAGGCGCCTATATGACGTGGGGCCAGATTATTGAACTATATGCTGCTATGCCTGAAGCGATAATCGAGGGGCCGGATTGCTGGAATTGAGTCATATTAAGCTTAGCAGTACTCTGTGTTTGATGTGATGTTAAGTGCCTAAGTATGAAGCCTAGTCTTAGTGGAATAATTGATTATTTATTGAAAGCATGCGTAGTGCCAGTTACTTATAAATCTGATTGAGATGTCGTTAGTCTTTGAGATTCCTTTGATTGACTTCTCTATTTTTATAAAGTTGCTCGGAGGTACTGTAGACCTAGGGTAGGCTTAGGACCATCTTACTGGGATTATATCTCACCCCGTCGGGGGACCCACTTTTCAGACCCTACGCCTTGACCTGTCTGCGATGCCGACCCTTTTTGGATTGCCAAAGGATTTTGAGCCCGTGATGGAGCCTGAGCCTGAGCCGGAGCTTCCAGAGCTTGAGGACCCTGGTGAGGCCGGAGAGATCGTGGAGCCGGAGGATGCTGAGGACGACCCCATGGACACTTCTGAGTCCGAGCTTGAGATAGAGTCCTCTGTCGGCGAGTCTGACCCTTAGGCGTAGTATGTTGGGCGCTTAGAGGGTAGTTCCCTTTTTGATTCGTATTGTCTTCGTCGAACCTTCTAGTATGTTGTCTAGTCTTGGGCGTTGTATGACATTACGTATTATGTTATGTGATTTCATTTCCTTAGTCATCTTGTCGTTTTAAATTGTCTGGAGTTTATCGTTGCTTCCACATATGTATTTCATTTTCGCATTCGCGCATTAGCCGTCGGATCCTGGGATTACTAGAAAGTAACGGTATGAGAGGGATGTTGGCGCGCTGGAAGGACACGGGGCGTGACAGAACTAATAATGGCATGGAGTTCTGTGGTGAAGATTTTATTGAGTTCTGTGAGAGAGAACGGATTATGAGACAGCGCACAATATCTAGGACACCACAGCAGAATGGCATGGCAAAATGGAAGAACAACACTTTACTTGAGCGGGCTCAGAGCATGCTTTCGCATGCTGAAATAGGTAAGAAATTTTGGGCTAAAGTAGTAAATATGGTATATTACCTAGTTAATCGACCTTCATCATTTGCTATAGTGTGGAAGACTCCAGAGGAAGTAAGTCGGGGAAACAAATTGATTACTCCAGATTACGAGTATTCGGATGTTCAGTGTATGCTCATGCGAGTGATGGCAAACTTGAGTTGAGGTCGAAGAAGTGAATATTTATGGGTTATGCACATGGGGTGAAAGGCTACCGAATGTAGCGCACCAATCTCAAATCACCGGATTTTCTAATCAGCAGAGATGTGATCTTCGATGAGACTGTAATGCTTCGATAGAGGAGTTCTGAGACACTAAGAGCAGAGTAGACAGATCACAGTATCAGAATGAGATGGAGCTTCAGGTGGAGACTCCGGAGACCTAAGAGGTAATAGACGTTGAGACTTCAGATGCGGCCGCAGTTCCTAAAGTCGATGATACTGAATAATCAGTAGAGCCGCAGCACACTATAGCGGTAGACAGATAGAGAAGGAAAATTAAACTACCGGTACGTTATGGCTATACAGATATTGCTTATACTTTGATTGTGTGTGACAAGGTGGAGACAGATGAGCCTTCGTTTTACTTTGAGGCGATGGCTAGTAGTGAGTCGTCGCAGTGGCTAGGGGCTATGAGTGAAGAGATGGAATCACTCCATCGGAAACAAGCATGGGAGCTAGTTAAAGCACCAAAGAGCCAGAAGATTGTCAGAAGTAAATGGGTCTATAAATGGAAGAGGGCATTCCCGGTGTCAAGGCAGCAAGGTATAAGGCGAGATTTTTTGCAAAGGGGTATACACAGAGCGAGGGCATTGACTACAACGAGGTGTTCTCTCATGTGGTAAGACATACTTCTATTCGTGTTTTACTTGCTTTAGTTGCTGCACAGGATCTCGAGTTGGAGCAGCTTGATGTGAAAATGACGTTTCTTCACGGAGAGTTGGAGGAGTAGATTTACATGAGGCTGTCAAAGGGATTTGCTATTCCGGGTAAGAAAGACCATGTTTATTTACTAAATAAATCTTTATATGGGCTGAAACAGTCTCCTAGACAATGGTATAAGCATTTTGATACTTTCATGGCTAGTCAGGACTATTCTAAAAGTCAGATGGATAGCTGTGTTTACTTTAGGAGATTGAATGATGGGTCTTTGATATATCTGTTGTTATATGTTGATGATATGTTGATTACATCTAAGAATATGTCTGATATTGATGTGCTGAAGAGGTTGTTGAGTGCTGAATTTGAGATGAAAATTTTAGGTGTTACAAAGAAAATTTTTGGTATGGAAATTTTGTGTGATAGGACTGCAGGAGTATTACGTCTATCTCAAAAGAAATACATTGAGAAGATTGTGGCACGTTTTAATATGCAGTCAGCGAAGCCTGAGAGTACACCATTAGCGAAGCACTTTAAACTTTCAGATAAGTTATCACTACAGACTGAGGAAGAGGAGGAGCATATGTCTCGTGTTCGTTATTCTAGTGCAGTGGGTAGTATTATGTATGCTATGGTATGCACTAGACCTGATATAGTCGTTATATGAAGCATCCTGGTAAAACTCATTGGGAAGCTGTGAAATGGATCCTCTGATATTTGAAGGGGACAATAGATGTTGGTATAGTGTATCGGAGGGACAATAATGGCAATGAGACCACAGGTTGTGTGGATTCAGATAACGCATATGACTTGGATGAGTGCAGGTCTTTAGCAAGGTACGTGTTTATGCTTGCTGGTGGTGCAGTTAGTTGGAAGGCGTCCTTACAGGACCACGTTGCTTTGTCATCAACTGAGGCTGAGTACATGGCACTGACCTTTATAGAGAAGGAGGCGATATGGCTAAAAGGTTTACTCTTGGACTTTAGATTAGAACAGAAAAGTGTTAATATACATTGTGATAATCAAGGTGCGATATATCTGGCGTATAATTGAATTTATCACGAGCGGACGAAGCATATCGACTTCAGGTATCACTTCATCCGAGATGTCCTAGCGAAGGGTAAGGTTGTTGTGAAAAAGATTGCTACAGCAGAGAACCCAACATACATGATGACTAAGCTTGTTCGTTTGGCGAAGCTCAAGCTTTGCTTGAGCACCATTGGCGTCTATAGAGAGTAAGCGCCCGTCGGGGTGTTGGGAGAGCAGCATGGATGATGAGTACTATGATTTAGCTTTAAACGTCGAGCTAAAGTAGAGAATTATTAAATTTATGCCTCGAGTTTAAATCGTTTACGATTATAAATCAGTTTGTTAAATATGCAAGATTTGACCGTTCAAGAAGTGGGTTCTTTTTTGTTTTTTTTTTTTGTCGAGAAGTGGGTTATTCAATTGGCGTGCAGTGGACGACTTCTTCCTGCGGTATTGATATCTGCATTACAAGACAAAATAAGGGACTCAAGTATAATATATTATATGGGGGTAGAAAAGTCTTTATCTAAGAAAGGAAACAAAAGCAAGGGTTTGTTTTTATTTCTTAAGTCTGCGGTAGCTGTAAAGAGAAGAAAAAAAAGATATTCTTGGAGCCGCACAGTGAAGAGCAGTCGCACGAAGAACAAAAAATAGAGAACGGACAAGTCGTTCCAGTTTTGACCGTACGCGAGCTATTTGTTCGGTGTGAACACCCGTTGATTTGTGTCAGTGAGTTTATATCCAGTTGTGTTATTTTATTTATAAACACTTTGGGCATTTGAGCGAGTGTAACTCCAATTCTCCGATTATAGTGGATTATTCTTGCTGGCTTTTCCTGTGGATGTAGGTACCGACATTCGGACCAAACCACTTAAATCTCTGGTGTCCTTTATTGTTCCTCATTTATTTCTTCGAGATTTTCGCATTGACAGCAAGATCCTGTTATTCCGCGTTAATTTTACACTATGTATGAGTTATATATATATATATATAATTAACAGCAAAAGGACACCACAAGTGCCAATATTTGTGTACGGCTCTCACTTTGGTGCCAATTTTTATTTTTGAATTACTTAAGTGTCAATTTTTTTTAGAATGATTATTTGAGTGCCAACTCTGGTGAGCGTCGCTGGAAATCTTATATGGCGTCTACGTGGCTCGCCGGAGGATCCCAGTCAGCAATAAAAAAAGCCAAAAATTAATTTAAAAAATTCCACATATTATTGTAATAATTAAAAATAAGCCAAAAAACTAAAAAACATAAGCTAAAAAATTTAAATAATAATAATAATAATAATAATAATAATAATAAAAGAAAACCCAAGTTGCAGCGGCGAGGGCACTGTCGCCGCTACTCCATCGCTGGGCGTCACCTAAGCTGGTTGAGGTCATGGCCGCCTTCACCCGTGGCCGGCGAGGCCATGGCAAAGCTGCCCTAGCCCAGATCTAGGCGAGGGGGCCTTGCCCGGGGCTGCCATAGCCTTACCCAGCCTAGGCGAGGCCTGGCGAGGTCGGTCGAGGGCAGCAAAGCTCTCAACGGCCACAGTAGCATTAGGAAGGGAAAAAAAGAAAGAGAAAAAAAATTCTAAAGAATTTACCATCCGTCCACATTAATCACTCAGATATCGACCTAGAAAGAATCAATGCTAGGCTTATTGATAATCCGTGATTAACTTCCTTTCATAGTACCTTACCCCCCAGGGGAAATCAAATCCCCGCTGCCTCCTTGAAAGAGAGATATCCTGAACCACTAGATGATGGGGGCATACTTGCTCGACCACGATATTTAAAATTGTCCACGTTAGCGCAGACCAACAAAATGGACTGAATTGGCACAATTGCAATGGATTTAGAAATTTTTTGGTAATTTTCCCCACCCTTTTTTCTTAGAATTTCAGGAATACCCCCCTTATCCTTTAAAGAACATATTCGAAATAATTCATGTCCCTTTTTTTTTTTCTAATTTAAACTCATTTTTTTGTCGAAATTTAAGCTCGTTGGAAGATACAAGTTTTTGGATGATAAGATTAGTAAACTAATCACCACTCGTCGAATGTGGCCACATGGAAAACTTATGACATGTGTCTTGCCACATGGCCAATTACAAAGGTAAAGTGAAGTATCGCGTAGCATATGGGCGAACATTCTCTCAATTCTGATTTTAAATAAATCATTTTTCTCATTGTCTTTTTTCCTGTTACATCATGTTCGAATAGGATTGATGGGCACAAAAAATTGAAACTCTACTAGGTGACTGAATTTTTTTTTATCAGGGGAAGGTGAAAAAATGCGTTTACGGGACCGTAAATTTGGTATTGTTAATCAATTGTCTTCTGAACAATAGTCGAGTTAGCCGTAATGATATAATAAGTTGCCCTTGAAAAGTAATGTTCCATTTATGAAAATGTAACCGTCAACATAGTGGAATAAAATAATTGTCAAGATAGTGGAGTCGAAAAAACCGTCAAGGGGCTGGAGTCAATGTAACCGTTTGATAATCGTTTATAACTCTGTTTGTAACCACTATTGATAACCATTGATTGCTAGCTTTAAATAGCCACGTCGTAATCTTTGGAGCCCCTCCGCACAAACAAATAAATGTGTCATCGTTATCTATCAATTCTGTAATATAGTTATATTTTTTAGATTCGCATCGTCGATTAAATTCTGGCATGTATATTTGCCATAGTTCCTAGGTGCCTCGCCATTGATTAAATTTCGGCATTGCACTTTACATTCTCTGGTTTTGTGTTTGATTGGATTCCGATACAATTTGTGTACAATCGGTTTCATTTGAAGTGTGTATTGGATTCCCTTGTCAACTTGTCATATTTCTATTCGGAATAGCCACATAACTTTTCTCCTCCAATAAATACCAAAGAATAGCTTTCAATGAAAGGTATTTCATCGCCAAGTCGAAATCTAGCGAAATATCTTTTTGGCACTCCCGATAGGACCAATGTGGTCGATTTGAAGAAATATAATGCTGAGAACAATGAATCATCTAGAGCCTGATGATACAGTTACCTAGTTTGAGACCTTGACCGCTCTAGTAGCAGAGCTAAGCCAAAGGGGCAACGTAGAAATCCCACGACACTTTACGGAGGTGCAAGTGAGGGAGTTGGCACCAAAACCCATTTGGTGGCTACCATGAAGAGGCTATTCGAGGAACAACAAAATAACATGGCAAATGATATAGCGAGAAACATCTGTAATGTGATCAACAATGTCATCTCTAGGCCCGGAACATCAAATCAGTCCATACCGATCCAATTGAACACTGCGTTTTCAGGTTGTTCCTCCAACTCTTAGTCAATTGAACAGTAGAAATAATTTAGGCCAAGTTATCTCGCCACTAATGAGGATTTTACGAGGGCCAGAAAATCTCATCTACCCTGAACCTAGGGGGTTGGAAGGTCGGTCTATTGACCTATTTACCCTGAACCTAGGAGGCAGGACGGACAAGTTTGCAAACTTGCGAATCGTGATCAAGTGGCTGAATTTGTATTATAATAATAAGGTAGTGACAGAGGAGTGGTTAAGCTAGTATATAGGAAGTCACATCCCAATTGTGTTGATACTTTACCTTAGCCAAGTGAATTTAAAATTCCTGACTTTGCTGTTTTCACTGGCGAAGATGACCAATTAACCATCGAACACATTAGTCAATTTATTTTCAATGTGGAGAGGTAGGAACAAATGAATTCCAAGACTGAGGTTATTCCCTTTATCTTTGTCAAAAACCTTTACTTTGTATATGATATCATAATTCAATCCATACTTGGGCTAAAATGAAAAGACAATTCCATACTCAATTTTATAGAACGAAACCTGAGGTATCGATTGCTGAAGGCCAGAAACTATCGATACAATAATGAGTCAGTCGATTAGTTTGTTGCTCGATTCAAGAGGGCTAGAAGTAGATGCCTTACTTCACTCTCAAAGAAAGAATTCACAAATTTAGCTTTTAATGAATTGAAATTCAATCTTAAGAAAAATATGAAGGCCGAATTTTGCCGATTTATTCCAATTGGCAATGAGAGTATTTAAGTATGAGAAACTACTTTAGGGAAAAAATAGAGGGCCACATGAAGACTTTACATGAAACGTGCCTTTCATAGAACAATATGAGTCATATGATGAATCTGATCAAGACAAAATTCGGCAAGAGAAAGTTAAATTTGTCAATGACAAGGGGACACGTTATGACTTTTGATTATCTAATTTAAAAGAATTGAATGATTAATGAATTTTCTTCTAAAAGGGGACATGTGTTTACACAAAAACAACTTTTGGTTATTATCAACATATGATAGACTCAGTCGATCAGAGCACCATTTGGTCATTTGTGAACAGAATTATTGAGGACTTGAAGAATCGACAATTAATGAATCGACATCTTGAAGGAATAGACAAAAAGTGGATTTGACAATTTTGGATGCAACCGTCAAAGAAGTAACCGTCAGCGTAGTGGAATATAGTAATCGTCATGATAATGAAGTCGAAGGCATCATTAAGGTAGTGGAGTCAATGTAACCATCGATGCAACTGTTCGGTAACTGTTTGTAACCTCTTTTTATAACCTCCGTTGATAACCGTCCATTGTAGGTTTTAAATAGCCATATTGTACTATCCGAAGCCGCTCGACACATAAGCACACAACATGTTATTGTTCAATTTCTGGATGGTAGTTATAGTTTCCAGATTCGCGTGGTCGATTAAATTTTGGCGTTTTTCTTAGCTGTAGTTTCTATACCAATGCCATCATTTAAATCGAAGAACTTTCGGTGAAAGATATTTCGTCGTGGAGTTGAATTCTGGCGAAACAATTCCAACATCCCTTAACTTTAAATGGATATGAACTCAACTAAAATTTACTCAGTTACTATCATCCAATGTAGCACTTTAGCTGAAATATATATTAAAAAAACACATCTTGATTTTATTTAATTTCAAACAAACAGGGCCATGATCACGTACAAAAGTTAGGTCTCCTTGAAGCTGCTCAACTAGGTTAGGGTGCACATGATAACACTTCTAGAAATTGATTTCTGCTCCAGAAGTGATTCTAGAGTAGAAATTCGTTTGGTGATGCTTCGATTCGTCTTTTGCGTCCAAGGTACCCAGATCTGCGAGATTAGGGTTTTCTTCGTCAAACGTGTTCTCTGTTGTTTGTTACCACACTTTGATCTTTTGCATCCGATTCGTCTTTTCCTTCATTTTCTCCCTGTGTGGGTGGGTTATGAAACATTGATATGTTTTCTAATCCCCTGTACTCATATGATGTCAAAACTGGCTACCTTCCGACTTCTGAAAAACTAGTCCTGCTTATTCCCGTTGATGAGACGAATGTATGGCCCCGGTGTCGTTGAATTTCACACTCACTACTTTTCTTTTTGTAGTTTTGTTGTATTACTAGTTAACCATGATTGTGATGATTTATTATTTGACATTTCAAAGAATGATTGTGCTGGCTATGTGGAAGTTCTTAATACTCTTAAGAATTATAGGCATCGACAATTTGATTATCTGTAGTCCCCCTTTATATTACTTTCCGATATATTTGGAATCGTGGACTTAGTTTGTCTAATTAATCTATTTATTTCTGGGTTATAGGATGTGAAGTGCCAAGGATGCTTCAACATGTGAGTACTATCGATTGTAATTCTTTTATTTGAAGTTTGTTTCTCTTTGTGGCGAGTTGGTGTTAATTTTTTGTCGCAATGTGTTGAATGCAAAACAACTATCTTTAGCCACTCTCAAACCGTGGCGGTTTGCGATAACTGCCAGTCAGTATTGTTGTATCTAGCAATATCTCCGAGAGGGGGGTGAATAGGTGATTCTGAACAGTTTTGAAATTTAATGCGAAATTTAATAGAATCTAAAAACAAAACTGAATAAGATCAGTAATATGATGTGTAGCTAAACTAAACACAGCAAGAGGAGTTTAGAGTAAGAGAGAATTTGCACGTAATGTTTATAGTGGTTCGACTTAGCAAGCCTACGTCCACTATCCCACGATGATAGCCGATTGGCTGGATTCCACTATGAATCGATGAAAGTTACAAGAGTTGTCACTTTGATCACTCGTACAAAAGAACCTCTCAAGGATATGAATTTTAAGCTCACAAGAACAAGAGAATGTGAATCTGAATAACTCAGGACTTTGGAATTTTAAGTTCGTGAACTCTCTCTGCAACAGTCACCATTGATCTTCTTTTATACTCCTTCGACCTCGAACTAGCGGTTACCAAGGTCCTCCAAAGGATCACTCCTCAATCTCTAATTGAACGTCATTAATCTAGATTGACCGAGACTATATATGGGAAGATCTAGTAGCCATTGGAGTAGAGTCTAAACCCTTCAGATTCAGTAGCCCATACAACCAAATCTTTAGTTTCCATAAGTAGAGTACATTCAAATCTCTAAGATATCTTGTTCATGGAAGGTAATATCCAATCGGGGATATTCTCCTGATTTGATTGGAAAATAATCATGTCAATCAAATCTTACAAACTTCCATAAAAAGTAGTGGCCGAACTGGAAACCTGCCAAACATGGGTCTTCAGAATCTAGTAGTGAGATAATGCAGAATCTGAACGGTGTTCAGAAGTAGTCTTCTGAAGTAGAAAGACTCTCTGAATCTGAATAGATTAGAACAGTGATTCTAAGCTTCTGTAAAGTCATTGCTGACGTGTCACATAAGTCTTCTCGAGATTAAGTCTTCAGAGGCAACACAATCCTCCATTTGAATACTAGACTTCAACTATCTCAAAAGCAAATATGTGACGACCATTCCTTGAGTCTAAATGCCAGTTCTGGAACATTATAAGCTTTTGTTCACATGCTCATTCCTATAATAAAAGTTTATTTGTATTAACTAGATTCTCTCATAAGAAGGATAGTTTTTTCAGAATCGAAATATTCAGAAGGAATGTTTTCTCAACAATCTCCCCCTTTTTGATGATGACAAAACTTCCTCAAGAATAATAGTTTTTGAAAAAGATTTATAAAAATAAATACAAGCGCAGAAAAGAATTCACAAAAGATATGAATATCTGTCTCAATTGAATCTTTTCCAAAAGATGTGCATTTGAATGTGCATCCGAGTAGATGGAAGGATATCACCATATGTTGTAAGCATCATTGAATTCGTATCATAATATACCATCGATTGAGGGCATATTTTGTATAACCTACAATTAAAATGAGGTACTTTCTCCCCCTTTTTGTCATCAGTAGGAATGATAAACAGTTATTATAACAGACAAAACATACTTGAATTAACCTAGATAGAAATATCCAAAAGAGATCAAAGATGTTCAGAACGAAACAAAAAACAACACAAATAATGACTGATTAAAACAAATTTTAAACAGACGGTGGTTGAGGTGGTTTTGTGGAAGAGGAGGGAACATCCATGTTCTCTTGATCACCCTCATGATTATCTTCTACAACCTGTGCTTCTGTATCTCTAGTCACAGTAAGCATGTAGTCTCGAAGGGCTTGCAAATGAGGGAACTCCCGAGCAATTCTTTTATCTCGAATCATAGTATATGTCCCCAAACTTACCATCTCAGAACAGAAAAGATGACAGTATAGATTGAACGATTCTTCGAATTTGTCCAACCTCTTTGAAACCAAGCTTTCTAGAGCATCCAACCTCGTAAAGACATCAGATTGAAGCTTCTCTATTTCCTTCTGAACAAAATTCTGAGAGAGCTTCGCGTCCATTGGTTCTCTAATAAGATCATTCAAAGTTTCCTTTGGAGAAAGAGTCCTTGCAGGAGTCTGTTGTTCTCTTTCTTCTACCTTCTGAGCCTTACCTTTTGATCTTGAATCCAAGATATGCTGCAAATTTATCTCCCCTTGAGTCTGAGCGGGGTCTACATCTGAAATGATCGTTGCAGCTTCAGCATTAGTTGATTCGATCATAACAGGTGGCTCTTCTGTGATCTTCTCGATGACAACAGTATTCGTTTCCTTCTTAGAAGTCTTCTCTCCCTGTACCTGTTTGCTAGATTCTTCTTTTTTATCAGTAGCTTGATCCTTGTGGACAATTTTAGTCTGAATTTCTTCAGTTTGAATAGCATCTGTTGTTGTCTCCTTAGGTTGTTCATCCAAAATAGCAGTTTCTTGAGATTGCTCTCCCTGAATTTGAACTGTTTCAACAGGTGTAACTCTTGTGGATCCTCCAGCTATGTCAAGGAATTCATCAGTTTCGTCGATCTCTATCTCCTCAGCTGATGATGAGGACTTCTTCTTCTTCTGTTCTCGAGCAACCAGAACTTCGATTGTCGTTCTGTCATCTAGTTGTTCCTCCATTATCTCTACATATTCATTTGTAGCAAACTGAGCCTCTTTCAGTGCCATTTCATCAGTTGTTTCATCAACTTCTACATGTCCACAGTCATGAGTCTTATGGAGGTCCTCTTCTTTGTCCATAGGTACCTCCTGCTCATTCGCTATTTCAGCATCTTCATCCTTCTGGCCACCTTCTGACTCAACATTTCATTCAGATAAGGCAGAGAGTGTTCTCTCGTCATCTTCTAACTCAACACTTTCTTCTTATTCTACTTCTCCTCCTTCTGAAGACTCACTCTGAATAGTAGTCTCCTTCCCTTTCCTGGCCACTGTTTTTCTTCTCTTTGTAGATCTTTCAAGCTCTGCATTCTTCTCCTCTAATTCGACCAGAACAACCTCTCTATTTTTGTTCAACCATCCACCAGTAGTTAGTTTGAAACCCATTTTCTGTATCATGGACTCTCCAGCTACTATGACCTGAGTTTCATTCTAAAGAAACTCAGCATGAATCTTGACATTATGGAAGAACATGATCCGATAGATTAACCCAGCGTAGGGTAATTGTCCTTTGTTCTTCTGCACAGTCCTATACATATGGAGAAGGATAGTGTGTGCCAGAGAGATTTCGCATCCATTTAATAGACCCCTCATAAGCTTAGCTTCATACTTCAAGATATCTATCTTTGAAGTAGCCTTGGATCTTAAATACTCGATCACAACGTTATGCATTACAATGTGCTTCAGTGGGAAGTCATTGTAAGCAATATATGCCTTTGAACCTCTGGAATAGTTCTCTTTGCCAGTAAGAAAACTATAGGCATCATCTGGTTATACATCAATAGGTACAAAGTCCATTTCCTCAGCACCCATCAGCTTTGTAACTTCTCTGACATGCAAATGATATTGAACTCCTTCAACAGTATAAAATAGAGAATAAAATTTCTGAAACATAGACTTGAGTAGAAATAAGCCGCTACGTCTGGAAAAATTGATCTCCTTGCAGTTGCAAAATCTTTCAACTTCATCTGCTCTAAATGCTTGCTAATAGGGATTCCAATCCTATCAAAGTATTTAAGATCAAATACCCAATGGGGTATAACTCCTCTTTCTTTCAACAACATGTACTTATCAATGTGCTTCTGGCTTAAGAACAGTTTACTTTCAAAATCCTTGTCCTTTATAATCCCTCTAATCGGGGTAAGTACACTGCACGTGCCATAATTTTTGTACGGCGCTTACTTGAGTGTCATAACTTTTTTTTCACTCACTTGAGTGCCATAACTTTTAAAAATCGACCACTTAAGTGCCATCACTAACGTGGACGCCGAAAAAGCTGACGTGGCACCGGCGAAATGATTTTTTTGAATATTTTAAGGTACACATGGAATTTTTCATAATTTTATTTATTTATTTTGCAAATTATCTTTTTTTTTTCTTTCTTTGGTTTTTGCAACAGTCTCTCTCTCTCTCTCTCTCTCTCTCTCTCTCTCTCTCTCTCTCTTGCAGAGGAGGGTTGCCAGCTACCATCCGGCGGTCCAAGGGCCAGGGCCGGCGGGGCCCCGACGGCCCCGGGTGACGGTCATCGCGACCTCGAAGGCCGTGGGCGAGGGCGCGAAGGCCCTCGCCAGATCTAGGCTTGGGCCCTCACGGCCCCGCCGGCCACAAGTCAGGGGGCCCTCGCACTGCCGTTGGGGCCTCGGTGGACGCGGGCGAGGCTACGACGGCCATTGCCAGGTCCAAGCGAGGGCCGCCTCCCCTATAGCCGGCGGGGCCGCGAAGGTCCTCGCCCAGATCTGGCGAGGGCCTTCGCGCCCTCACCGGCCGCCGTCGAGGCTGGGACGGCCGGCACCGGCGACCCTCCTCTGCAAACACACAGAGAGAGAGAGAGAGAGAGAGAGAGAGAGAGAGAGAGAGAGAGAGAGAGAGAGAGAGAGAGAGAGAGAGAGAGAGAGAGACTGCTGCAAAAACTAAAGAAAATAATTTTTGTAAAATAATAAAAAATAAGAAAAAATTCTAGAAAATATTTAAAAAATTAATAAAAATCCATGTGTCGCTGAAAAATTAATAAAAAATCCACATAGGACAATTTACCGGAAGTGGCACTCAAGTGATCCATTTTCCTCCGATTTGGTACTCAAATGAGCGAAAAAAAAAAGTTATGGCACTCAAGTGAGCGCCGTGCAAAAGTTATGGCACTCGTAGTATACTTAACCCCCTCTAACCAACACATCATCATCATCATCAGGTCTTCCTCTGGTTTCAGTATCACTTTTTCTCCTACTTTTTCTTTAAAGACAATGCCCTTCAATGGTGACCTTTTAGGTTTCGAAATTCCAGTTGGGATAACCTTTTCTTTCCCTTTCCTAGCGACATTCTCAGGAATAACTATAGCAATCGGTATCACAGTTTGCAGAGGTAGTTCTGAAATAGTAAGAAAATCCTTTTCGCTTGCAAACTTGTGAATATTCAACAGCAACTTGATCATATCATCATTAGATTCTTGGTTTTTAAAAGAATCATACAGAGGTTAGTGACTCTTTCGTCAAACTCAAACTGAGACAAACCTGATTCCTTTTGAGCAATGTCTCTTTCGTCTTCATGTTCTGACCTAGATACATTGATAGGATTAGTGTTGCGAGCTTTTCTCTTCTTTGTCAGTCTTGACGATTTTCTTCGTTGACTGACACTTCCTTCTGCTTCTTTCTTCATGGAAGAGGATGATTTTGGAGCCATGGATGAAGAAGTTGGAAGTTTGGAGGAAGCGAAGGAAAGATTTCGCGAGAACGAGAAAGAGAATGTAAACGGTGAGAAAAGAGTACAATTTAGGGTTCAAGAAGAAATTTTGATATAGAAAGAGGTTATAAGAAAGGTGACGGTTCGTGACCTTTCAAAAGATTTGAAAACTGTAAAGCGGTTATTTTTAGAAATAAAATCAATTTTTAGAGAAAAATCAGAAAATATCAATCCAAAGATAATATATTATACCAATCAATCATCGAGGCATATATTTAGAAGATAGAGAGTGTACCTTAAATCCTTGCCTTTCCAAAATTTCTAAATTAAAAAGAGTACAACGAACTGACCTTGCTTCTGAAAGACTTCTCTATAAATGTGCTTCTGAACATAGGTTATGCAGAATTACTTCTGAACTTTGCTTCTGAGCAGTTATGCTTCTGAACACTGCTTTTGGACAATTGCAGTAACCTGTTCTTAATACAACTCAAGGCAAAGGATTAGTAATGGCTAATTCGTTTCGAATAAAATTGAAAGTCTCTTTATCAAGAGGCTTAGTAAATATATCTGTGAGTTGATTCTTCGTATCAACATACTGAATGTGACCATTTCCATTCTGAACATGATCGCGAATAAAATGATGTTTGATCTCAATGTGCTTCGCCCTTGAATTAAGAATAGGATTCTTGGTTAAATTTATGGCGCTTGTATTGTCACATCTGATCTCCACATTTGAATCATCAATTCCATAATCTCTTAGTTGTTGTTTTAACCATAGGATCTGAGCACAACAATTTTCAAGAGATACGTATTCTGCTTCTGCTGTACTGAGAGCTACTGTGCTTTACTTTTTAGAATACCAAGAAATAAGCATATTTCCCATAAGTTGACAGGTTCTAGGAGTACTTTTCCTGTCAATTTTACATTCGGCGAGATCTGCATCTGAATATCCCTTCAGAATGAAATCAGAATCTTTTGAATACCAGAGTCCATAAGCTGGATATGTTCCGATATATTTGATGATTCTTTTGATTACTATAAGATGCGATTCTCTTGGACATGTTTGAAATCCTGCACATAAACAGACGCTATATAGAATATCTGGCCTTGATGTAGTGAGATATAAAAATGACCCAATCATACTGCGATATAACTTCTGATCAACTTCCTTTCCTTGTTCATCTTTATGGAGTTTAGACGAATCAGAAATTGAAGTTTCTGTCTTCTTACAATTCTCTAGGCCAAATTTCTTGACAATCTCAAGAGCATATTTCTCTTGATGAATAAATGTTCCTTTCTTAGTTTGTTGAATTTGAAGTCCAAGAAAGAACCTTAATTCTCCCATCATGCTCATTTCGAATTCATCCTGCATTACTTTAGAGAAATTCTTGCATATATATTCATTAGAAGAGCCAAAAATAATATCATCAACATAAATCTGAACAATAAGAATATCCTTACCCTGCTTCTGAATAAAGAGGGTAGTGTCAACATTACCTTTAATAAAATTTTGTTTAGATAAAAAGCTGCTTAACCTTTCATACAAAGCATGAGGTGCTTACTTTAAACCATATAGAGCTTTCTTTAGCGAATAGACGAGATCCTTTTCTCTTGGTTCCTCAAAACCAGGTGGTTGTTCGACATAGACTTCTTCTTTGATGTAACCGTTCAGGAATGCACTTTTTACGTCCATCTGAAGAAGTTTAAAGTCATTGTAACAAGCATAAGCAAGAAGTAGCCTTATGGCTTCTAACTTGGCAACTGGTGCGTAGATTTCGTCATAATCTATTCCTTCTTCTTGGGAATATCCTTTTGCCACAAGTCTTGCTTTGTTTCTGACCACCTTTCCTTTGTCATCTAGCTTGTTTCTGAACACCCATTTTGTTCCTATTACAGGACGATTTTTTGGTCTTGTTACAAGCTCCCAGACATTGTTGATCTTGAATTGATAAAGTTCTTCTTGCATTGCATTGATCCAATTTTCATCATTAAGAGCTTCTTCGATCTCTTTAGGCTCAATTTCAGAAACTAGTGCTATGTTGCTCATTGCTCCCTTGAATTTCGATCTGGTTTTGATTCCTTCATCCAAGCTGCCCAATATAAGTTCCTTGGGATGACTTGATTTATGTTTCTAGTTCCGGATGAATTTCTCGTCTTGGACATTACTTGGACTTTAGATACAGATTGTATCTCTTCTGGTTCTTCTGTAGTTTGTTGACTTGTTTATTGATTCTGAACTTCCTCAGAAACATGATTCTCTTTAAGTTCTTCAACTGGTTTTGAACTTTGATGGAATGATAGAACTTGAGCATGTTCAGATTGACCATTCTGATTCTGAATGTTCTCATCAAACTTAACATTCATTGATTCTTCAACAACTCGAGAGTTTTTATTATAGACTCTGTATGCTTTGCTCGTTGTTGAATACCCTAGGAATACTCCTTCATCTGACTTCTCATCAAACTTACCAACTCGATCATTAGCGTTCTTCAGAATGAAGCATTTATAACCAAACACACGGAAGTATGCTAAATCTGGTTTTCTTTCTTTAAAAAGTTCATAGGGGGTTTTCTCAAAAATTGGTCTTAAAGAAACATGGTTTAAAATATAAAAAGCTGTTAACACAGCTTCTGCCCAAAAATGCGATGCAATTTTACTTTCGATAAAGAGAGTTCTCACCATTTCTTGTAGAGAACGATTTTTCCTTTCCACTACCCCATTTTGTTGAGGTGTGTAGTAGATGAAAAATTATGTTGAATTCCAAACTCATCACAAAAATTAGAAAAACTTTGGTTTTCAAACTCTGCCCCATGATCAGTTTTGATGTAGGAAATAGAGTAATCTTTCTCGTTCTGAAACTTTTTAGAAAATTTAGAGAAAGATGAGAAAGCATCGTTTTTGTGTGCAAGAAATAAAACCCATGTAAATCTTGAGTAATCATCAACTATAACAAGGCAATATTTCATACCTCCAATACTTAGTGTTTTGTTCGGACCAAAAATATCCATGTGAAGCAGCTGCAGTGTACGTTCAGTTGATACATAATTAATAGATTTAAAGGAGCTTCTTACCTGTTTTCCAAGTGTGCACGCTGAACATAGTTCTGATTTCTCAAACTTTGTCTGTGGTAAACCTCGAACCAATTTCTTGGATGATAATTTTGAGATGTGCTTGATACTGATATGCCCTAGCTTTCTGTGTCATAGTTCAGATTCATCCTTGATGGATATAAGACACTTGATGTCTTTAGAATCAATATCTAGAAGATAAATATTTGCATGTCATCGACCAGTGAAGGTTTGCTTCTTGTCTTTGCTAATACCTGAGCATTTTGAATCTTGAAAGCAAATTTGATAACTAGAGTCACAAAGCTGACTTACTGAAATCAAATTGTATTTTAATCCTTTGACAAGAGAGACATCATTGATCGTAAGATTTTCGATTTTTACAGTCCCTTGACCAACCACTTTGCCTTTGTTCTTTCCACCAAACGACACACTTCTACCATTGTATTCTGATAGTTGAATGAAATTTTTTGGATCACCAGTCATGTGGTTTGAATATCCACTGTGCAGAAACCATTTGTCTTTTCTCTTCCTTGGTACCTGCAAGTAGAAAGTAACTCACTATTTCTTTGGTACCCTGATCTTGTTTGGTCCATCTGAGTTAGTCGCAATTGATATCTTTCTATTGATAGGTCTCCATATCATCATGCAATTATTTCTAACATGATTTCTAGCACCACAGTTTACACTATGCATTGGATAAATGGATTTTGTAAACTATTTATGAAAATGCTGTTGATATGCAGATTTGGAAGGTTTATGCGAAATCTATCATTTGATTCAGGAAATTTGTTTTTGAAATTATTTTCCTTTTTAAAACCAAGACTAGACTTGTCTCCATACTGAACTTGTCTGGAAATAATGTTTTCCAGGTTTTTCGAACTTTGGGAAATTTTTTTGAAGTATTTTCAATCTCGATTTTCAAAGAATCATTTTCTTTCAAGATCAAATTGCGATTTTCCTTCATTTGACGAAATTCCCTTTGCAAAAACTCAATCTTGTCTTTTTGAGAATCATTTTGTTGTTTCAAAGAGGAAACTTCCTTTTCCAAAATAGAAATATTTTTGAGAGCTTCTTTGTAGTTCAAGCATAACTCATCAATGTATTCAGAAACTTCATCTGGTATTTGAGAAGGATATACCTCAACATCTGAATCTGAGTCAAAATCAGACTTTTCCCATGAGGCATATGTTAGCATAGTCATCCTCTCTATCTTCAGAATCACTGAGAGTTTCAGTCTTCAATGCTTTCTTGTATTTCTCATACTTGATCTTGTCTTTCTTCAAAAGCGGGTAGTTGGGTTTGATGTGTCCTGCTTTCTTACAATGGAAGCATATTACACCTTTGCCTTCCTGTTTGTCATTGCTCAGTTGTCTCTGATCATTCTTTCTGAATGATTTCTTTCCTTTGAAGTTTCTGCCTCTTCGAGCCATCTTTCTGAATTTCTTCACCATGAGTGCAAGCTCTTCGCCACCTTCATCTTCATCTTCTGAATTTGGCACTTCTAAATCAATTTCAGATTTTAAAGCAATAAACTTCTTACCTTTTGAATCTCTTGTTTTGTTGGCACGCTCAATCTCATATGACTGTAAAGTTCCTACGAGCTCATCAATAGATAGAGGTCTGATTGTTTGACATTCTTGTATTGATGGCTTGATGTAATTCCAGTCATCAGTAAGTCCTCGAAGGATCTTTCTGACTTGCATTGGTTCAGCTACAGGAGCACCTTGCCTTGCAAGACCACTTGCTAGAATTTTAAACCTGTCAATTATTTCAGCAATTGACTCATCGGGCTTCATTTTGAAGGCTTCGTAATCACTTAGCAAAATGCTAAGATTGGTTTCTTTCACTCTATTAGTTTCCTGATATGTAACATGAAGTCTGTCCCATATAGCTTTCACTGAATCTTCTTCTACAACTCGATTGTATAAAGGAATGGATAATGCACAGAAAAGTGCACGTACTGCTTTGGAATCGAGTCCTTGTCTTTTTACTCTTTTAGCGTCTGACAGTGTTGCTGTAGCATTAGTGCTGTTGTTTTCTTCATTTCCAGTGGAAGGAGTTGCTGTGACAGCAGGAACTACTCCATTGACAACAACATCCCACATCAGATCATCTGATGCTTTAAAGAACCACTTTATTTTGTTGCACCACATATTGTAATCCTTTCCGTTAAAATATGGTGGTTTGTTGCCATAATGTGAGTCGCTTGTTCCTGAGAGATTATTGCTAGACATAGTAGATCATTAACTCAGAAGTAAAATACTTTAAAATAATGAGCAACCCGCTCTGATACCAATTGTTGTATCTAGCAATATCTCCTAAAGGGGGGTGAATAGGTGATTCTGAACGGTTTTGAATTTAATGCGAAATTTAACAGAATCTAAACACAAACTAAATAAGATCAGTAATATGTCGTGCAGATAAACTAAACACAGCAAGAGGAGTTTAGAGTAAGAGAGAATTTGCACGCAATATTTATAGTGGTTCGGCTTAGCAAGCCTACGTTCACTCTCCCACGATGATAGCCGATTAGCTAGATTCCACTATGAATCGATGAAAGGTTGCAAGAGTTGTCACTCTGATCACTCTTACAAAAGAACCTCTCAAGGATATGAATTTTAAGCTCACAAGAACAAGAGAATGTGAATCTGAATAACTCAAGACTTTGGAATTTTAAGTTCGTGAACTCTCTCTACAACAGTCACCATTGATCTTCTTTTATACTCCTTCGACCTCGAACTAGCGGTTACCAAGGTCCTCCAAAGGATCGCTCCTCAATCTCTAATTGAACGTCATCAATCTAGATTGACCGAGACTGTATATGGGAAGATCTAGTAGCCATTGGAGGAGAGTCTAAACCCTTCAGATTCAGTAGCCTATACAACTAAATCTTCAGTTTCCATAAGTAGAGTACATTCAAATCTCCAAGATATCTTGTTCATGGAAGGTAATATCCAATCGGGGATATTCTCCTGATTTGATTAGAAAATAATCATGTCAATCAAATCTTACAAACTTCCATAAAAAGTAGTGGCCAAACTAGAAACTCGCCAAACGTGGGTCTTCAGAATCTAGTAGTGAGATAATGCAGAATTTGAACGATATTCAGAAGTAGTCTTCTGAAGTAGAAAGACTCTCTAAATCTGAATAGATTAGAACAGTGATTCTGAGCTTCTGTAAAGTCCTTGCTGACGTGTCACATAAGTCTTCTCGAGATTAAGTCTTCAGAGGCAACATAATCCTCCATCGGAAGTCTTCAGAGGCAACACAATCCTTCATCTGAATACTAGACTTCAACTATCTCAGAAGTAAATATACGACGACTATTCCTTGAGTCTAAACGCCAGTTTTGGAACATTATAAGCTTTTGTTCACATGCTCATTCCTGCAATAAAATTTTATTTGTATTAAGTAGATTCTCTCACAAGAAGGATAGTTTTGTCAGAATCGAAATATCAGAATGAAGGTTTTCTCAACAAGTATTGTGCCAACTGACCGGAGGGTGCGCTAGACTCACCGAGGGTTGCTCTTTTAGGAGGAAGGGTGATTGAGAAATGATCAGATCCGATTTTCCATTGCCTATTGTGTGTTGAAGAACTGCGAAATTTAGTTTTAGGGGAAATTTTAAGTTCTATATATTCTGTTTAAGTTTCATTTTTGGGGGGATCTGCTAATCCTCAATGACATTGCCCTGTGTTGCGTATTTTGTTCCTTCATATTGTGGATTGTGGATTTTTCTTAATAAATTGTGTTCCAGTCAATGAATTCACAGTTTTCTTACACATGACTTATGGTTGGAAGTTGTCTAGCCTGCATCTCATACCCCCATATGCAAAGACGACCTTTTGGTATTTGCAGGGTTGCATTTGCTTTGCGTAAGCAGCAGTTTGGCTACAATTTGTTGGTCCCCAGTTTTTAGTTTTTTTCCACATGCATCAGTAGTAACCCCTTTAATTCTTGGCTTTGTTTTCATGGCTGAAATCTTCACCCACAGCATAATTTTACCTTGCATTTTCATTCACTCACATAGAAATTGTCAACCGTTACCAAACGAATTTTTATTCCAAACGCAGAAATTTTGTCCTATTATCAAACGTTTTTCTCTATTAGAAACCAACTTCTGAAGCAAAAATAGAAAAATCAACTTCTGTTCAGAAGCAGAAGTAGAAAAATCAACTTCTTGGCAGAAGTTGATTTCTGATAGAGAAGTGTTATCATGCGCACCCTTAGATGCTGTTGAGTTCGGACTATAATTAGCTCGGTAGAAATTGACATGCATGGCATCTGACTTTTCAGAGTTCTCTCTTTCAAAGGTGATTTCGGATGATCCTCTCGTACCAAAACCATCATTTTGACCAACCCAATTTCATCCCTAATTCACTTTGACTTCCCTACACGTTGTAATGTCTTTTTTTATTTATTTTTTATACACGTTGTAATGACTTCCAAATCTCGAATGAGTAAAATAATAAATTTGAATATTTGATTAACCTTCGAGGCAAGGGCTCGCCCCGAAAGATAGCCTATTATCTCTAGGGGTGTGCATGGTCCGGGCCGGTCCGGTCTCGATATGGAATCGAGGACCGGACCGGTAGTCTCGGTCCCCAAATTTTCGGGATCGAGGACTGGACCGGCCCGGGACCGACGGTCCGGTCCGGTCCTAGTGGGACCGCTAACACTAGTTGCTTATAGAAATCTAACCCTTGGATCTAAACTAACAACTTCCAATCTAAAACATCCAACCTAATAAAATATACACATGACCATCGTACAATCATCACATGAGTACTTATAATCTTAAAATAATGGTAAAAGACTAAATTAGGAAGAAAAACACTTAAAACAGCTGAAATAGGACTATGCTCCTACATCATTCTCTTCGAGTTGGAAAGAATCAAGCTCAAAGTGAGATTACACTTGTACTTCACTGAATCCAAGTGTGAACAAAATAATGGGTTTGCATAATACAGTCAAGACAAACACAGATTGAGTCAAGACAAAACACGATTGGAGACTGCATATCGATAAACACGATCGGAAGTTGCATTGCGAAGGCGAGATGCAAGCGTCAAGCGAGAGGAGAGGAGTGAGTGTCGAGCAGAAGATGGGGAAATTAGGTTAACTAGTTCTTCAAAAATTTCTAATTTTTTTTTTCTAATTGTATATATATAATTATATATATTCTTGGCGGTCCGGTCCGGGTGGTCCGGTCCCGTCACATCCACCATGGAACCGGGGACCAGACTGCCCGCTTAAGGACCATACCCACCCGGCCGGTCTGGTTCGGTCAAGTTTGCTCATCCCTCATCTCTTGTTCAATTAAACCTAATTCGAAAAGTTCTTGCTCCACTAACATCCTCCCAATAGTTCCCCAATTGGATGTAATAAGCACAAGGACCAAGCTAATCCATGACCATCCTAGTACATCCTAATGAACATTGTAGCTAGTTTGGCGTGTAACCCTTCTTATCTTAATGATGCAAATAGATTAATTACTATTGTGCGGAACAAGCGATCGAACAAGAAAATAAATCAACACCAGATGTACGTGGTTCGGTCGTAGAGACCTATGTCCACGGGAAGAGCAGCAACGAATTCTATTATAGATCAAACGATGCACGGATATTATAAACCACATTCGAGTCACTCAAACACTCTCAGTATTTTTCAATCCCAATTACATCCAATAACGCATACAGTGTTTAGCCCCCAATTCCTCACAAAATAATCTCTCAATCTCATGAATGAATTAATCAAAAAACTTACGACAAGATTTTCAAGGCTCGTAACATATGTAAACAATTCCCTTGGATGAAATCCCCCGAGAAAGAACTCCTATTGGATGTAGAGCAAATTCACGAACACGCTCTGAACGGCATCAACCACGGCGCAAGAAAGCTCCTTCAATTAGAATATATATATTGGTCAAGTTCACCGAATATTGCTCAAATTCAAGCTCTGGTTGGACTTTCCAAATCTTGACTATTCAACTTGAGTTCTCAAAAAGAAAAAAGATTCGGTCAACAAGTCCAAGTTTGGACTTTCTTCTTTTAACTTTTTACTTTATTTTTTTCTTCTTATCTTTTATTCTTAGCCGCTCACTGTTGCACGCTGATTCAATATGAAGATAAGTCCAGGAAACCACCGAATCAGGAAATCTATATTTCCACGGACGTCCACATATATCCAATTTCAGATTTTCGCTACGAGCTCAAAGCCGAGATATATTTTAACAATTACGACGTCTATTAGACCAACGACCACCTATATGTAGTTGGGAAGGTGGACGAGTGGCATCCGCATGGCAATTGATATTCGAGATAGAAAAATCACTTTGATTCCTTATTATAAAACAAGCGACCACGAACCGGAAAATAGAATCGAGAGAGCATATGAAGGTCACGAGAGTGTAGGTGGTTTGGATATTGCGCAACCTCAACACCGTTACGGGGGTTTGAATTTGAAGTCGGGTTGAGAATCTATACTGCGATAAAGGGGGCTAACTCTAGGATAGATTCCTATCGATGTGTTGATTGAATTTGTAGTTTGTGTTGATTTGAGTCTTCAAACAGAATCTAAGGTTGAACTTGCACTGAAATGAATGGTCGATTTTCGAAAATCAACAAAGGGAGGATCTCTTAGGACACTTGTTAAGTATCGATACGACGATTTTTCACAATTTTCATTGCACCGACAGTGCTCGTAGCGATATCAAAAATCAAACATCCCCTCATGAAACATATTTAGCAAGTTCTAACCACATTGATCAAATGTCAGTTTGTTAAACCAAATCAAGTGTTAGTTCACTAATCACGTTGTGCCGCTACCATATGCATTAGGATAATGACCTCTTTACCTTGACTTGTGGTTATTTATTGACATGTACAAATTGGGGTTGATTATGCCATGGGACACGTTGTTTTGATTTCTTCAATCGAATCCAAGAAGCTGGCCGGTCATCAACGCCGTGCGCAGACTACTTCCAAAGAAAACTTCTTTGGAAGTAGATTTTTTAGAAATAAATTTATGGTGTCAAGTCAATGGCACGGTCAATAACGGTGCGCTACGCTAGCGCCACCCTATAAAACAAGCATCAAAGGCCATGCAAACTCAACGCCCACCCACCCTCTAGAGAGAGAGATGGAGCTGCAAGTATGGAAACTCATCTTCACAGCCCTCACGGTGGCTTTCCTGAGCGCCGTGATTCGAACTCTCGACGTCCTGATATGGAGGCCGCAGAGGCTCCGGTCAAAGCTCCGGGGACAAGGCATCCGAGGCCCTCCGGGCTCTTTTCTCCTCGGGAACCTCCGCGAGATGAAGAACCATCAATCGCGTTCCGCCACGCCCTCGAAACCGCCGTCGCAAGAAGATCAGCAAGCCATAGCGCACGACTGCTCCTCCAAGCTCTTCCCGTTCCTAGATCGCTGGAGACAACAGTACGGTAATTAACTGACTAATCATGTCCCAATTCAGGTTGTCATGGGATTCATTATTCGTTAATGACGGAGTTAATGGTCCAGGGAGCGTGTTCATGTTCTCGATGGGGAACCTGCAGATGCTGCACGTGTACGATGTGGAGGCGGTGAGGGAGATAAGCACGTGCACTTCGCTGGACTTTGGAAAGCCTTCTTACCAGCTGAAGGCGATGGGCCCTTTGCTTGGCCAGGGCATTCTGACCTCCAATGGTGCCAAATGGGCTCACCAGAGGAAGATCCTTGCTCCTGAGTTGTACGCCGACAAAGTTAAGGTGGTCTTAAACACATGAACTCTCTCTCTCTCTCTCTATTTGCACACAAACCCAAGATTATTCCTCTGCTTTTGGTTGTTCAGACACGGATTGGGATAAAATAGGATAAGATGTGATTAAAATTCTTTCGGAATGTGAAAAATCCCATCATATGTTTGGTAAATGTCCGGATATAACATGAATACCGGGTTGCGTCCTCGGCGGAGTCGAAGGTGCCGAGCCAGAATCGGACCACCAAACGATCGAAAGTATGGCTGACGTGATGGAAACATAAGCAATCACCACACTTACAAATCATCTCTGACACCCTGCGAATGATCATTTTTTGGTTATTAATGTCCTTGTAGGGTATGATAAACTTGATGGTGGAGTCTTCAATAGTCCTGGTGAATTCATGGGGTGAAGAGATTGAGAAGGAAGGAGGAGTTGCAGACATCAACATTGACAGCCACATGAGGACCTTCTCTGGGGATGTGATCTCAAAGGCATGCTTTGGGAGCAACTACGCCAAGGGACAAGAAATTTTCTCGAAGCTTGGATCTCTCCAAGAAGCAATCTCCAAGATCGCCTTCACCGCTACAATCCCTGGGTTTAGGTATTCTATTCAAATGAATTGCTGGAAGAGAAATGCTATTTCCATTGCGAAACCCTATTAGACCTCTCTTATTGACTGATGAAACATGGTGATTCCTTCTAGATACTTGCCAACCAAGAGCAACAGGGAGATATGGAAGCTGGAGAGGGAGATCCGGTCCTTAATCCTGAACGTATTGAAGGAACGGAAGGAAGCAACCCCAGAGAAGGATCTGCTTGAGATGGTACTCGAAAGCGCTAAGAACAGCAGCGAGCTGGGACGGGGAGAGGCGATGGACCGTTTCGTCGTGGACAACTGCAAGAACATCTACTTGGCCGGGTACGAGACGACTGCCGTTGCAGTCTCGTGGACGTTGATGTTGCTGGCCTCGAATCCGGGATGGCAAGCCAAAGTACGAGAGGAGGTCACGCAACTATTGCGCGGCGGCCAATTTCCCGATGCCGACATGATTCGGAAGATGAAGACGGTTAGTGAACACATTTGGTCTTTAGTAGTGAAATGAACTTTCTTTTCCTTTGTAAACTACCATACTCATTAGCTCGAATCACGGTATTAATTACAGTTGACGATGGTAATCAACGAGTCACTACGTCTGTATCCACCGGTGCCCTTTGTCTCAAGAGAGGCTCTTGAAGACATGAAGTTTGGGAACATCCAAGTCCCAAAAGGTGTCAAAGTTTGGACCCCCTTGGTGACCCTCCACCAGGACCCAAAGATCTGGGGGCCGAACGCGGATCGGTTCGACCCGGAGCGGTTCGCGAACGGAGTCACCGGAGCGTGCAAGCTCCCATACACGTACATGCCCTTCGGGGTCGGCCCTCGCACGTGTCTAGGGCAGAACTTCGCGATGGCCGAGCTGAAAGTCCTCCTTGCCCTCATAATTTCCAACTTCTCTGTCTCAGTCTCGCCCAAGTATAGACACTCCCCAGTTATGAGGTTGGTCATAGGGCCTGAATTTGGAGTGGATCTTCTTGTAAGGAGGCTCTGACCTTCAAAGAAGAATGTTGTTCAACATTTGCATTCTCTCTTATTAGCGTTCTGCTTGTCTGTCTTGATATCTGATTACTATTCTATTCTCCCCAAATTAGTCTATTATGTGTTATTGTATTCCGATTCGAATAAACTCCGCACACCTTTTTTTGTGATGATATCTTGTTGGGGTAATTATTGTTAAATATCGTATTTTTAAGGTTCTCGCTCTCCACATAAATGTCGATCCTTCGGAGATAGCATTCTAAATATGAGTCTAGTTGGACTTTATGCCACCTCGGCGATTGCGTAGTCCTCGGGGCGACCTCGCACGACCCTTGGTAACCCTTGGCCAGGTTTCGCAACCCCAAGCGAGGGCCACCAAGCTCACGCACCCCAGGCGATGCAGTGCCGGTATTATGGGACCTCGATGACGCGTCGCCGATGTCGCGCGACTCGGTCAGCTTTGACCCCGCTTCAGCCCTCATGTTTACCGGTCAGATCTGCACAAGAAAATGAGGACGAGGGTAAAACTGGAACTGAGACACTTTAATGACAGCAAAGTCGGTTTGCTTTTATATCTTAAGTCTGCAGTAGCCGTAAAGAGAAGAAAAAAAAGGTATTCTTGGAGCCGCACAGTGAAGAGCCGCCGCATGAAGAACAAAAAATAGAGAACGGAAAGGTCGTTCCAGTTTTGATCGTACGCGAGCTATTTGCTTCAGCGTGAACACCCATTGATTTGTGTCTATGAGTTTATATCAAGTTGAGATATTTTATTTGTAAATGTTTTGGGTTTGGTGTTGAAACCGAAATTTTAATCATCTTTTTCTTAAAAAATTCATAAAAAATTAATAAAAAATTCATAAAAATTCATAAAAATTTGAAAAATCAACTTTGGAGGCCTTGGCCAAGTTTAAGGAACCAATTTTGAATAAAAAATAATTTTTGAATAATTTTTGTATTTTTTTAATATTTTTTATATTAGAAAAATAATCAAAAAAATCAAGAAAAATAGAGTTAGTGGCCAAAAAAAAAAATGGAAAAACAGCCAATATTTTTATTTTAAATCTATTTTCATTTTGACCTCTTAAAATTTGCAAAAATTCAATTTGGGATCATATGTTTCTTCACAAACGTAAATCCGAATTGAGCCTAAAAAATACAATTTGAGTCATTTTACTTTCCTTTTTTACTTTTTTTGAGTTGTGACATGGTCCTCTAATACCTCAATTTGCATCTCGGGCTAATTGTACATAGAATTGCTCAATTGTGACAAGATGGACCTAATTGAACTTTTACTTTTCATTTTAGTTCCCAAATCACCAAAAATGAAATTAATTTTTTTTCAAGGGATGCCATACAAATCCAAGACCTCTATCCTATAGTTTTCACCCTTCCGAATCCAATGGTAGGGTTGGTTTAGGCCAATTTATACATTTAGGGTTTGTATTTTGTGAAAAACTCATTTAGGTGAAACCTAAAATTTAGGACTTTTGTAAAATTCCTAGCTTATTTTTCACAAGTCACATTTTTAGAGGTATTCTGTGCTGAAAAGGCCAAATCCAACTTCAATTTTGTGGAAAAAAGTTCAATTACTAGTCCAATTTGGAGAATTTTAGGCGGTCGGGTCTGTTGGGTCGGGCAAGTTCGACCCGGCAACCCAATACTATTGATCATCTTCTTCATTTTCCTTCTTTCACGCACATCATACCAAGACCGTTTTCAAACAAGATTCGAGCACCCATTCACGCACGCCTGAGCTCCGACACTTCTAACGGATCGTGTCTGGCCCCGACGTGCCTAGTGGCACGTGTTCGTAGCACCGGGCATGTCAGGGAATCCAAATTTTCATTCCCCGCGCCAGGACGTGTAACAAAATTCGGTTAAGGGGAATTTACGATTTTTGGAACAAAAAAAGGAATCCAAGACGGTTGGTGACGTCCAGAACAGATTCAAAAGGATCAAGAAAGAGAGGGAGAGAGGAATTTCGAGCTCAGAACGCCATTGAAGCTAAAGAACCTGAGAAACTTTCGAGCTCCCTAGAGCTCGAACCAGAGACAATTAGACCTCGCCACTACCACTCCGAGCTTCGTAGAGTCTTGACGAAGCTACTGCACTGCCTCTAGCTCGCCGGGCGGACCTCCCATTTTCAATATACCTTTGCACTTTTTGATTCAGTTACTCCTCTAGCCCTACTGAGCATGAATCCTTCTTTCTTTTTCATTTTTATTGCGTGAATCCTCCCATGTCAACCTCTAAATCCCGAACTTGCACCGAGCTCGTGGAGCTATTTAACGACCTCCCAGGCGTTAGCGATCAAGCAGGTAAGTTTCTTTGACTTCTGGTGGTGTTGCTTGAAGCTTTAGGTAGCTTGTTTAATGCTATAATCGGCTAGGGTGGATCTTCGTCGCAGCTTAGCTTCGGCCGGTGGTAGAATAGGTGGTTTCAGGTGTTGTCTTGGCTCTAAATCGGAGTATGTTGTTGCTGGAATGTGCAAGAGTCGAATAGCATGAAAATCGCGAAGCTTCGGGGTCGTTTTGATGTAGGATTGGGGTCTCTGGCGAGGCGCCGGCGCCGATCGTCTTCCTTGGCAAGTCAAGTTGACTGGTCAACCTTTGTTGACCAGTCAACGCAGACGTGGCACCCATGGATTGGCCACATGGCATCCACGTCAACCGCCGGGTTTGCGTCCTATTACAATAAAAAAAAAAAAAGGCCAGGTCGGACAAGTGTGGCTTCACCACGTGTCCCGATTTGGCAATTTTTGGAAGATAAAAAAAATTGATTTTTCAAAATATTCTGAATTTCTAAAACTAAAAAAATATTTTGTGATCGTATGGCTTAGGTTTAGCCACGCGTCACCATCCTGATCGTCCGTTCAATTTTCAAAAATTCAAAACAAATCTTTTTCAGAAATAAAAATAGCCAGATCGGACGGCCATGGATTAGCCACGTCGCCCGATTGTGACCGTAGATCTGATCGCTGGATTAGAGAGCCGTGGGCTAGCCACGTGTCTCATCCCTGACCGTTGGATTAGAAATTAGAGTGAAAATCTGAGAAATTCAAAGAAAAATAAAATAAAATTCGAAATAAAAAATAAAACATTTAGAAACGGCGTTGTTTAGCTTAGATTGGCTCGGGACCTATATGGTCTGGGTCGAGCACCCGCGAGGCGTGGGCGGGGTCGACCCGACCCGGTCCGAAAAATTAATAAAAAATTCAAAAATTAATTTAAAAAAATCAGAAAATGATTAAACATCCAAAAATTTGGGAAAATTCATAAAACAAAATTCTAAAAAAATTGGAAAAAAATCCCAAAAAATTCAAAAAAAAATTCCCAAAAGCCTTAGAAATTAGGAATGGGTCGTTTTGATCGATCAATTCTATTTTTGATGGTTTTGCCCTTATGATCTTTTCAAAATGACGATTTTGCCCCCTTATGGGCAAATCGCTCAAAAAATCTAGAAAAATCCTGAAAAATCTTGGAAATTAGGAAATTGTTACCTTCAATTGGCCAATTCTATTTCAGATGATTTGGGTTCCTAATCCATTCAAAATTGACAATTTTGCCCTTTATGGGTAAATTGTCTCCTGATCTTTCAAAAATGACGATTTTGCTCCTAATGGACAAATCGCCTCCAAATTTCCCAAACTCCTTCTAAACCTCCAAACACCCCTTCTTTAATCCCATAGGGCTTTACTAAGGATGCCATATATTGTTTTCATGTGTTTTATCCGCACGTTTGGATTCTTGATTTGCGCACCTGCTTAACTGATTGTGATTGTTAGGATAGACATTCCGATCTGCATGAACTCCTAGATTCTAGAGCTTACCTCCCTCCAAGTCATTTAAATGATATCTTAGTTAGAAAATCACTCAACTTAGGTACCAAAAGGCTGTCAATGGAAACATTGGTGTAACTAAGTCCCCGAACCCACTTTCTCTAGTTCCAAAGAACCAAACAGCCTCTCCCAACCATTCGATAGGGTTTTCGATCTACCCTCCAAAAACGATTGGTGGCAACTCCGTTGGTATGCACACATATGCACATGTCACCCGACCACACTAAAGGTCGAATTCGTTTCCTAAATCCTGCCGTTCCGATTTGGTATGGGCCTAGGAGGGCCCGCGCCAAGCCCACGTCACGAAAGGGCTCGGCAATCCATTAGCCCATCCTCGCCCCTTCGAGGGAGGGTTACGATAGACTTGGTGACTCTACTGGAGACTTGGTAAAACCTTTAGTAGACTTGAGCAGATTAAAAAGTTGAGAGTTTTTCTAACTTGATTTTTCGCAGATGCTCTTGAAGGTAAGGTAGGTCCGCTAACCTTCGTGTTGGATAATTTTGCAGATGGAAGAAATAAGGGGTGGAGTCTTTATTTTCTGCAGGTTGGGAGTTTGAATGTATGTTTATGGGTGTGATTATAGAAGCGGTGTTTTGATATAAACTGCTACGCATGTACTGCATCTTTTGGCGATCACGACACTTCGCACACACCCGTGGTCAAATCCCGACTGCAATCACCCTTAGGTTTACCTTAGATAGTGAAAGGGTATGAAAGGATCTTGTGTTTGATTGCACATGAAACTTTCGTATTCGTTCCCGCTTATGATCCTAATTGGTGATCTCTAACCCTCTTGGGCGGATGCTCTTGGGGGCGAATTTGCCTCATCCGGATCATGGGAGCCTTAGCCTTAGGTTCCACACCCCCCCCCCCCCCCCCCCCGCTTCTGATTTTTAGAGTCTTACCCTCACTTGTCTCATGTGCATGTCTATGGAAAGTTGGTCTATCTAAAGCCAAAAACCAAAAAAAAAAAAGAGGAAAATCTTTTCTTTTCTTGAGTACGGTTGGTAAGGTCGTTCCTTTCTCGAACTCGTTTCATTTTTTTATATATGTCATTTAAGTGTTAAATTGCTCATGGCATGCATAATTTCACTTTTTGAGCATATCATACATATGATCACATCCTCATTCAAGTGATTAAAATTAATGCCGACTCTAGGATAGATTGTCAATGTATCCCATGAGTTCGGTGGAGTTAGAGTCGTTCCGCCACGAGAAGAAGGTGGTGTGGCCCACCTACAATACCAGGTTTCATTTCACACAATTCGTGCATGGACGGGAGTTAACTGGACGAAACTTGGGGCAACCTGAAGATTGCTACACCAACTACAATATGTATAAACTCCAGCGAAAGCGAGAATTGGATGAGATCTTTGAGTCCCAACTCGAAATCAAGAGACAACTTCGCAACTAGTAGGCCAGAGAAAGGCTCGACTGAAGAGGGAATGCCTGGCGAAGGAGAATCGCCCAATGGTAGCACCTTGGGAGAAAAAGCAGCATCTTGCCATCAAGACTCGCCTGAAGCCTATTATACTGAAGAAGCCTAAGGTCGTGGAAACCTTGCCTCATGGTGAAAGAGACCTAATCGATGAGTTGGCTCCATCCTTTCCCAACCTATTTGGGATCTCCTCTGACGAAGATCCAAGCATGGAGTAGAAGACCTGGAAGACCTCGAGACTCAAAGCATGAAGGCCGAACTCAGAGGTCCTTTTAGATAGCTATGGTCACATTCCATTTGATCGTTTTTCTTTTTAGAACTCATGTATAGGATTTCCCCTACTGGGATCCCAATCCTATCATATCCCTTAGATATACATATATAAGGGATCTACGTCAGTTGTATACCCTTTTATATCTCATCAATGGAATATGACATCGGCATTTCTTTTAATCACTTGGACTTCCCCAATTAATTACATGCATCCTTCGAGTGAAATATTGATTAGAACTCTTATTCAATCCTTTCAAGTCGAATAAGAGGACCTAACTCTTATTTCACTGACAAGAGATAAGCAATTGAATGGATTCGTGCATAATTCATCACATTTGCATCATGCATTTTAAAGTAATCCACGCCAATTGATTTTTTCAAATATCATTTCTATATTCTAGACTCGATGGGGAAGAACGACATCCAACTATTCGCTGTCCCTAGAGATGAGCTCCTAGCCTGGTGGGACAACCTCAACGAAGCCAACCAGTCGTACGTCAAGAAGCGGCTGGGATACATGGTGGACCTCATTCAAGTAGATTGCCAAGCCAGTCTTATCCAAGCTTTGGCCCACTTTTGGAAACCCAACACCGTCACTTTCAACATGGAAGGATTGGAGATCGCACCGACACTGGAGGAGTATAGCACTGCCATCGGGGTTGAGTTCATTCCTCGTCTGATACAACCACCAATAGGATTTAAACCTCATAGGTCCTCAGCCGAGTTCCTAGACATCAACCTCTCAAAGATCTTACCTGTCATGAAGAGCAACTCTGGTAGATTCCATTTATCCTTTCTTATGGAAAGATTCTCCCATCTCCCTGCAGACAAAGGGACCGAGTCTGGTAGAGTATTTATCTTAGCTTTCTTTAGCTTCATTCTGTTCCCCATTTTCACTACCATGTTTGACCCTCTCATGTCTTTAGTCACTAGGCAAGCCTGCTGTGGGTGGGATTACTCCAACTTGATTTTAGCTGAGACTATCAATTCTCTCAATCGTTTCAAAGCCCGGGGCAAGGGCATCTTTCGAGCCTCTTCTGGATTCCTCTACATGTGGTTCTCATTCCATATCAAAGAATTTAACCTTCGCATGGGCTTCAACGAAATTTGCCAACATACCCACCCCTTCAAGACCTTCATTCAAGTCCAAACTGACATTTCGAACACTTATTCGTCAAATGGAAGGAATTCCTTAGAACCCTAGAACCAAAACAACTCCGATGGCAGCTTAGGTGGCCAAAGCTTTCGAAGGCACGTCATACCTGCAACAATGGAGATCGTGTCCCACTGTTCGGCATCACTAGAGGGACGACCTACTATCCGTTACGCGTCGTCAGACAGTTTGGGGTCCTGCAAGAGATTCCACCACTGCTGTGGCAGAAGACATTCTCGTTTGACCTACCACCAGTGTAGAGGCTAGCGTTATCACCTAGAGGGGGTGAATAGGTGATTTCAATAAACTATAGAAATCAATGAGGGATTAAAATAGATGACCTCAGAGCTTAGCTCAGATGATGATTGCTATCAAGATCTGAGGTGTTCTCAGATGCAACTGTGTGCACAATTCAACTATCACAATATAATAACAAAGAGTTTAAAGGGATAGAGAATTTTCACAGAGAGTTTATAGTGATTCGGCGTTGTTCAAGCCTCTTCCACTTCTTCACGCTGACATCTAATCGGCTGGATTCCACTAGTGAATATCTCAGAGATTACAACACGGTGATGATTCCCGAGTCAATAGACTTTCTGTCTAACACTCTCTCACTTGGATGAGAACCTCTAAGTATTACAGTGTTTGGAACAAGAATATATGAAGGATGTGAAGCTCTCTTGATCTTGAAATTTAAGATCCTACTCTCTTGCACTACACTCTTCGACCTTGAGATGTCCTTTTATACTCCTCCACCTCCAACTACCCATTGCAAGGCTTCCAATGATCGCTCTCCAAACTTCCCCGTTTGGATGAGACTGTATCAAAAAGATCTCATAGCCGTTAAGGTTGACAAAGGAAATAATCCCCGTTGGATCAAGTTGCCCAAACAATTGTGATCCTGGGTTTCCATAGATAGAGTTCTTCATTAGGTGTGTCCTCCTCGTCTTCCTTAATCCACGTCCTTGATTGATCTTCATGATTGAGAATCTCCAAGAACGATCCAGCTTGATTTGCTAGCCATTGTGTTGATGTATAATCTCAATTAAATCATCTCGAATATATCTCATGATATTCTGGTCGTTGCATGTGAAATACTCCCTCAGAGCTTGAGCTACGTAACAATGTATGAGCTACCCGCTCAATGTCTGAGCTCCTTGCACAACGTCTGAGCTCCTCGTACAACATTTGAGCTCCTTCAGCAGCATCTGAGACCTTCAGATACAATATCCAGAACTTCTATGTGATATCCAGAACTTCGGATGCAATATCCAGAACTTCACTTGAGCTTCCATCTTTTGGTCCCTCCAAGCGTATTAGCAATCACGACTCTACCTCGCTGTTCACCTATTCAAGGTCCCTCTAAGCTTTACCAAACTTCCCGTTTTAGGTTTGTTCACCTTTTACCTAGGTACCTCCATCTTGTAGACACCTATACGCCTAATGCATTGTTCACCATTGATAGAGAACTCATAATCTTCAGACATTCTATTAAGACAACATCTGCATAATGGCTTGTGCATTTTCACCTAGTTCTACTCAACCAATTAAACACATTAGTAGCCTTTGATTTATTTTGTCATCTTCAAAACTTCATAAGGGATTTTACCTAACAATCTCCCCCTTTTTGATGATGACAAAACAATCTCTGAATATGTAGTTGTGTAAACACTTTTCAAAGTAATACGCTTATCTTGCCAAATATAAAAATTCATATCAAGGCATAATAAGCACGTAATGCGATCTCCACTTTAAATTAATTAAAGAATGTAATCAGGAGATAGTAGATAAATTGAGCATAATAATAGTATCATTAATCGCAGCTCAATATTATCAACACATATGCATATTTATGTTCTCTCCCCCTTTTTGTCATAATCAAAAAGCGCTAATGATAGAGAGAATTTCACGTAGAGAATATAACAATGAATTTCATGTTCTTCTGCAAATTATAAGGCATGAATCATAATCTTGAGTTGCTTTGTCAAACATAAAAGATATGCAATGTAGCTCATGTTCTGAATCAATATGCAAGTATCATTTAGAACCTGTATCCTTTGTTCTCATCGATAGGTTCAATTTCGACCTCAGAATCTGTACCATTCAGAGCCTATACTTGCAAATACTTTTTCCATACTTGATTCTGTATCATTCTTAGAACTTGTATGCACCTAATGATTTATGTCATTCTCGGAACCTGTTCTCCTCAGAATGTAACTTTGATACTAATGTAGAACTTGTTCCTGCAAATCATATTGTTCTCCTTTTGTAACAATAAATAATCAAGGGATATATAATCTCTCCTCCTTTTTGTAATCAGCACAAGCATAATGACCAAGCTAATATCTTTGTTGAATCAAAATCATACCAATATAGGTAGAATAGTTCTTGTGCAAATATCATGTACGTCAGTGAACATATATCAATTAGCACAGATGAATTTCACTTCCTTTGTATCATAATAAAATGATAATATAGATTTGAGTTTTATTAATGACAAGAAGTAAGGGAAATGGAAGATGTACTAACCGGATTATGTAGAACTTAACAAGTTCTGACGCACGTTTACCTTTTCTTCCAAAGTCAAAATAGCCATCAAGATCGAGCAGAAATTTACTGATGTTTAGCACGATTTTCCGATACTTGATCTATGCTCCCCCTCAATTTGTTGCTTCTTTGAATGATTCTCCTCATTTCTTTTATGATTCCCATAATAAGATCTTTTGGATGAATGGATTTGTGTTTCCAGTTCTTGTTGAATCTTTCATCTTGTTTTTCTTCTGAAGAATCATCTTGGTTCACATCCTCAGATGATGCAATCGTCTGAGTATCATCAAGGTTCAGAGTAGCCTCAGACATTATTTTGCCCTCAGATGATGGATTCTGCTCAGATGATATGGTGATTTCAGCGCCTATCTTCTGAGTGTCATTTCCATCTTCAAACTTCACGTTCATTGATTCGTCAACTGTTCTTGAGTTTTGTTGAAGACTTTGTACTCTTTGCTTGAAGTGGAATACCCAAGAAATATTCCTTCATCTCCAGTACTTTGGCTATTTCCCAAGGGTGCAAGCACAACATAATTCTATTTTCTCAAACTTAACATCTGGAAGTCTTCTCACAAGCTTTTTAAAGGAGAACTTTGAGATTTCCTTGAAGTTTATATGTCCCAGCTTCTTGTGACATGTCTCGAATTCATCTTTGATAGATACTAGGCACTGAAGATCCTCAGATGACGTGCCAAAAGATATATGTTTCCATGTCTACGACCTTTGAAAGATTGCTTGTTGATTTTCATTTCAGTTGCAACTTCAAGGATGCCAGGACTTATCAGAATATCCTCAAGAATGTCATCCTTGTGCACTTTTTCTAACTCCCCCTGAGTTTGAGAAAGGAATTTTATGTTTCTTCTGAAACTTCCTCTGAGTCTAAACAACTTCTGGAATGATGTTCAGATGCTGATTTATGTTGAGTAGAAAACACTGAGGTTCTAGTCATCCTCAACATTTATTTGCTCATGGAATTCGAGAGAAAAGATCTTCTTCAATCAAGCTTGTGTCGAATTCAATCTGCATAAGCTCAACAAACTTTTTGCACAAATTTGCATTAAAGTTATAAATGTCTCACGTAATATATAATGCCCTTCCTTTCGGATAAATTGAATAGTAGCTATAAGAATATCAAATATTTGAGTCCGAAACTACTTAACCTTTCATCCGATCCATTAAGGATTTGCTCAAAATATTTCGAGATGCCATCAAGAAATTTGTGAGAATTTTGCGCAAAGGGAAAAAATTTCGATCCTTGGAGAGTAGTGCAAAATATTTACGATTTTTGGATCAAACTTTCCGAATTTCATATGGAGAAGCTCTTTTACAACCTGCAATCTCTTGTAGAAGAGAGAATAATCTTTGCAAAAAACAAGGCGAATATTGTTTACATACCTTCCTTCGAATTAGGGATCAAACTTGCCATGTATCAAATGTGCATTTAAGAATATAGCAAGTACATCTAGATATATAAAAGTATGCAGAGATTTTTCACAAAATAGTTTTCTTAAAGCATAAATCTCATATGCATATAATAGTAACGTTGTTTGCAAAAAAGACGGAGATGTTTCAAGCATTAAATCTATGCAAGATCTTATACCAAGGTATATGTTTCAAATATACCATTGACTAAGATATGATCCTCCTCAATTTTTGCTTGAGAGATTCCTTTGATTGCGTCATGATTGCGTAGATTTGTAATCTATCTTCCTTCGTAGAATTTCCTACAATAAGCTCATTTCTTTTTTGGTATCCAAATACTGGGATCCTTTCTCTATGTTAGAAGGAAAAAAAAACGAAATCTTCAAGGATGCCCATGGAATCTTTTCAAATTTAACATATCAATTAAGGAAAGTATATCATGCATAATAATCTCATTTTAAAAGGTTCACACAATGCTATGTGAGAGAAGATCAAAGAGCATAAAATTAGCTTCATCTCTAATTGAAAGCAAGATATCAATCAATCACATATTTCATTGAATCCATCTCACGAGCCACAAAAATTGCATCACGTGATTCTTAAAAAGAAAAATATATCTCACGTAACCGACGATGTAAATTATAGAACATGCCAAAGAAAGATCAAATGCAAAGAGAATTTATGATATGTAAAGTATGCCCATAAAACAAATCGAAAATATAACGTACATTTTCTTACCATTTTTCTTTTTATTCTCTGCAAGAAGAACGAACTCAACTTTTCTTTGGTACCCAAATGAATTTGGGTCCATTCACATTAGAACATTTTGTAAATCTCAAAATATCTCGAGTGGGTTTCCAGATCTTAGGACAATAACTTCTGGAATGATTTTGATCACCACAGTTTGAGCACTTGGAAAACTCTGCCGCTCAGATCTTATGAACTATTTTCTAAAATGATTTATGTATGCATTTTTCGAGGGTCTTTTTCTAAGTCTGTCTCTTTCTTTTGGGAAAACATTTTTCAAAACATTTTTCTTTTGAAAACCGAGTCCTGACTTATTAAAGTATGGAACTTGTAAAGAAAGGATATGTTCTAAAGTTTTAAACCGAAGGAAATTTTTTTATTGGTATTCGAAATTTCCTTTTTCAAAGAAACGTTTTCCTTTTTCAAAGAATCGTTTTCAGTTTGTAAAAGCTCATTTTTCTTTGAAACCAAATCAGATTTTTCTTTGATTTGAGAAAACTCGTTTTGAAGAAAATTTATTTTATCTTTTTGAGAAACATCATTTTGTTTTAAAAAAGAATTTTCCTTTTTCAATTTGGAAATCCTTTTAAGAGTAGTTTCAAGTCCTAAGCACAATTCATCTATATAATCAGCTACTTCATCCGAAATTTCAGAATGATTTGCCTCGATTTCTTCTTCTGAATCCGAGTCTGCCATTAAGCATAAATTTACTCGCTCACTAATTTCATTGTCTCTGGATTTGCACTCTGTGTTGCTCCACGTATCAGCCTTTAGAGCTTTCTTCTTCTTTTCAAATTTCTCTTTTCTTTTCTTGAATAAGGGACAGTCGGGTTTTATGTGACCCTTTTTCCTGCACTCAGAACATATTATATTCTGACCTTTATTGTTGACTTTGTTCTTATAAAATCTCCTTTCTTCTTGTTCCTTGCTCTGTTTTCTTCCCCTGAGGTTTCTTCTTTTCTTAGCCATTTTTGTGAATTTCTTCACTATGCGAGCAAGCTCTTCATCGTCCTCTTCATCGTCCTCAGAATCTAAATCATCAGAATCAATGTTAGATTTCAAAGCAATTAATTTCTTACCTTTGGGATCTTCTTCATCGATTCGTTCATCTTCGTAAGATTGAAGAGTGCCAATAAGCTCATCAATAGTCAATGGCATGATCCTTTGAGTCTCTCGAATGGATGTTTTGATGTTATCACATTCTTTTGAGAGCCTCTCAGAAGCTTGTTGACTTTCATTGGACCAGACACTAGTTGCCCATGATATGTAAGACCATTCACTATTTTAGTGAATCTGCCAAACATGTCCTTGACTGATTCATCTTGCTTCATCTTGAAGGATTCATATTGACCAAGAAGAATGTTAATCTTGGTTTCTTTAACTCTATCTATTCCTTCCTATGTCACATGAAGCTTATCCCATATTTTCTTTTGCTGAAGGATAATCTGCAACACGTTTATATTCAGTCGGAGATAATGCACAATAAAATGCATAAATTGCTTTAACATCTTATTGACACCTGATTTTTAATCAATCATTTTTAGAAAATTAATAGAAATTCAATAAAATTCAATTAATTCAAAAATCGACTTTGGGACCCTTGGCCAAGCCTAGAGAACTATTTTTCAACAAAAAATATCTTTCGGTATTTTGTACATTTTTCAGTATTTTTATATATTAGAAAATACCCAAAAATTACACAAAAAAAGCATTTGTGACCAGAAAAATATACAAAAATAGTCGTTAGTCTTCTTTTAATCCCAATTGCATTTTAGTCCGTTAAAATCTCGAAAATTCGATTGGGTCGTATAAAGCCCCAATTCGCCCCTTTTATGCCCTAAATCGAGCAAAAAAATCAAATTGAGATTGTTTAGTCTTTTTCCCACTCTAAGCGGATTTTGACATTTGATCTAGATGCCTATAATAACATTTTGGTCGAATCAAATTCGCGAAAACTGATCAAATTGGCATCGATTGGGGACATTTTTGAGCCGGATCGGGCGGGTTGGACTTGACCCGTTTGATCCAGGCCTCGGGAAAAGCAGCACAAGCCAAAAATGGTATACTGCTCTTCTCCTTTCTCACGCGCAGGAGCTCCAGACGTTCAGGCAACAAAAAAAAAAAAAAAAGGAAAAAGCGAAGAAAAGCCAAGGGGGTCAGTGGACAAAAGAAGAAAAAGCAATGGTAATAACATAAAAGAAAAATAAAAAGAAATAAAAAGCGTGTACGGTGGAGGCCATCAGATGGGGTGTTCATGTTCTTTTTGCCTTTGCAATTTAGGTCAGTTTTGGCGTCTGGGCTATTGGTTGGGCCGGCTGCTTGGAGAGTTGGGCCTGACTAGGTTTAATTGGAGGAGAGACTAGCAAGAAGGTTGGGCTTGCTCTTGTGGGCCTTTTTTAGGTTTTTTTTTGTTTTTTATTTGGAGTCTGCGGACTAGGCTTATGATCTGAGCCCAGTCCGAGCGTGGGGACCCTCCATGCCGGAGGCCTGGGTTCCGTCCTCTTCGGGTCGAGAACCCGACCCGGCCCGGATCCCTTTTTTTAAATAATAAATAATAAAATATATAAAACATATTAAAAAATTCAAAAATAATAAAAATAAAATCAGAAAATTTCCAGAAAATCATAAAAAAAAAAAAAGGGAAATGGTTAGATTGGCCTTGTTTCCCTGGTTTCGACTTTTAAAACCCCTGAAAATGACGATTTTGCCCATTTGGGCGAATTATCCCAAAATCGTCCCAAACTTTAATCACCCCATTCTCTGAGCTCTTAAGGCTTTATAAGGGATGACATGCTTGATTTGATGCGTTTTATCCGCACGTCATTGACTCCTTGATTGCGCGCATTGCATGCTTCGATTGTGATTGATAGGGCAAACTCACACCTACACGAGCACTTTAGAAAAATACCCAATTTCGGTACCGAAAGGGGGTCGATGGAAACACTGGCGTAACCAAGTCCTCGGACCCTTGATCTCTGGTTGCGTAGAATCAAACGGCATCTTCCGACCGCTGGATAAAGTTTCCGGTCTACCTTACTCAAAGACTGGTGGCGACTCCTTTTTGCATGTACACGTACACATGCTTCCCGATCACACTAAGATCGAATTCGATTTATCCCGTCGCGATTTGGTATGGGTTTGGGAGGGGCCGAGCTAAGCCGATCCTGAAGGCTTGGTAATCCATTAGCCCAATCAATTTTTCGAGATCAGGTCGTGACACATCTAGAGTATCTCTTTTGGCTAATTCTGTTGCAAAAAGAGTAGCAGCAAGAGCATTGTTATTGTTGTTGTTGCTTCCTGCATTTGTATTTCCACCACCGGGCGTATTAGCATTATGGTCAACTCTTCTTTGTATAACGTCCCATATCTGAGTGTTTTGGCATCTGACGAAAGCCTTGAATTTATTTTGCCAATCACTGTACTCCCTTCCATCAAAATAAGGAGGCCTGGTAGTGCTTCCTCCTTCAATCCAACATGATGCAACATAGCAAGCCACAATAGATCGTTAACTCACAAGGAAGAACACTTCAACAAAAAACATGAGCACCAGGCTCCGATACCAATTGTAGAGGCTAGTGTTATCACATAGAAGGGGGTGATAGGTGATTTCAATAAACTATAGAAATCAATGAGAAATTAAAATAGATAAGCTCAGAGCTTAGCTTAGATGATGATTGCTATCAAGATCTGAGGTGTTCTCATGTGCAGCTGCGTGCACAATTCAACTATCACAATATAATAACAAAGAGTTAAAGGGATAGAGAATTTGCACAGAGAGTTATAGTGGTTCGGGTTTGTTCAAGTCTACGTCCACTTCTTCAGGCTGACAGCCAATCGACTAGATTCCACTAGTGAATATCTCAGAGGTTACAACACGGTGACGATTCCCGAGTCAATAGACTTTCCGTCTAACACTCTCTCACTTGGATGAGAACATCTAAGTATTACAGTGTTTGGATCAAAAATATATGAAGGATGTGAAGCTCTCTTGATCTTGAAATTTAAGATCATACTCTCTTGCACTACACTCTTCGACCTTGAGATGTCCTTTTATACTCATTCACCTCCAACTACCTGTTGCAAGGTGTCCAAGGATCGCTCTCCAAACTTTCCCATTTGGACGAGACTATATCAAAAAGATCTCATAGCCGTTGAGGTCGACAAAGGAAAGAATCCCCCGTTGGGTCAAGTCGCCCATACAATCGTGATCCTGGGTTTCCATAAATAGAGTTCTTCATTAGGTGTGTTATCCTCGTCTTCCTTAATCCACGTCCTTGATTGATCTTCATGATTGAGAATCTCCAAGAATGATCCAGCTTGATTTGCTAGCCGTTGTGTTGATGTATAATCTCAATTAAATCATCTTGAATATATCTCACGATATTCTGGTCGTTGAATGTGAAATACTCCCTCAGAGCTTGAGCTATGTAACAACGTCTGAGCTCCCTGCTCAACGTCTGAGCTACCCGCTCAACGTCTGAGCTCCTCACACAACGTCTGAGCTCCTCGTACAACGTCTGAGACCTTCAGATGCAATATCCAGAACTTCTATGTGATATCTAGAACTTCAGATGCAATATCCAAAACTTCACTTGAGCTTCCATCTTTTGGTCCCTCCAAGCGTATTGGCAATCACGGCTCTACCTCGCTGTTCACCTATCTAAGGTCTCTCCAAGCTTTACCAAACTTCCCATTCTAGGCTTGTTCACCTTTTACGCAGGTACTTCCAGTTTGTAGACACCTCTACGCCTAATGCCTTGTTCACCATTGATAGAGAACTCATAATCTTCAGACGTTCTATTAAGACAACATCTGCATAATGGCTTGTGCATTTTCACTTGATTCTACTCAACCAATTAAACACATTAGTAGCCTTTGATTTATTTTTTCATCTTCAAAACATCATAAGGGATTTTACCTAACAACCAGGGTTCCTCTCAGGCAAGATCAATAACCAATTCCAAGCCAAGGTGGATTACATCAAGAACGGTCTGAAAGACTCCCCGATGCAAGATATTGAGTAGCCCGATTCCTTTGAGGGCGAGATGGTGATCCATTGGGCCTCCCGAGAGTACATTGATTACTTCAAGATGACAAGGCGCAGTTTCGTGGAGCCCTACGTGGCGGAATATATCGTTCCGTACGTACTTGGAGTGGAGCCCTATATACCTGAAGACGTTGGATTACCAAATTTCCATGGAGATGGGGAGACTCAGATCTGGGGACCGGGATTTTTTGGGGACGTCGAGGAGGCCTTAGACTCCAAACGCCCTAGACTTAGATAGAGAGTTCCCATCAAGTTTTAGGATATACTAGTATTTCATATGTTTTTAAACGCTTCTAGAGAGCTCTTTCATTGTAAAAGGCATATTTGGATTTTCATGCATATTGAGGCATTTTTGTTTCATTTCTCCAAAACTATTGGCATGGATTACGCTTCTTTTAATAACATCTTGTCTTGTGAAAAATGACGAAAAGAACTTCATTTGAGAGGCTAAGGCTCGCATGGCAGTCCCTTCCCTCATTAATCACACGAAGACATGGAATTAAATGGATTAAGTCTTTTCTTATCCATCTTCGCAATTCTAACTTCATTTTACTTATAAACAGGTACCAGTTAATCACGGAAGCCACAAGAAGTTGTATTAAGACCCGTCTGAGAACGAGGATAGAGCAAGAAGAACTAAGCTCGAGGGTTGTTAATTTGGAGACAAAAATGACTTCTGTTGTCACATTACTAGCTGAGATGAAAACCATGATGATGGCAGCTCAAGAGAAGATTACTTTTGTGCCTGATCTTAATCAATCTGCCCTCCCGTCTTCATCCAACACTTCAGATGAGACACACACTCCTGATGAGAACAAAAATGCGAGGGCCAATCTGATCCCACATGTTGAGTTGCTGCCTAAGGCCACCCCTATAGTTGTTGACCTGGAAAAGGAGAGGAAAGAAAAGCCCAGTGCCAAGAATGAGGAGGGTGCGAGAAGGCTCGCAAAAATTGAAGAGTGCTTGAGTAGCCAAGGGTATGAGCTGGCCCATTTCGACAAAGTGTCCCCATTCGCAAAAATTGAAGTACCGCCGGATTATAAAGAGCCAAATTTTGTGAGGAAATACAACGGTATAGGCTGTCCCAGAGCTCACTTGAAGTATTATCTGCGAAAGATGTCACACTATTCTGACAACATCCCCCTCCTGATGAACACGTTCCAAGAAAGTTTGGCGGGCACTGCATTGTCATGGTTCATAGAGTTGGACCTCGAGGATTTCGATGGTTGGGAGGACTGGCTGAGGACTTTCTCCACCAGTATAATTTCAACACCGCAACAGCCCCTACTAGAGAGGACTCGTTAAGGACCACTAAAGGGAAAAATGAAGCAATACGTACGTATGCCCAAATGTAGCGAGCTCTAGCGACACAGGTTAAGCAGTTGATCCTTGAAGATGAGCTCGTCGACCTCTTTCTGAAGGCTCTACCTTATGAATATTTCGAAAAATTAAACACTTTTGGGTGTCGGACTATTATACACCTTATAAAGGTCGCCGAAAGATTAGAGTGGACGATGAGAGAAAGGAAGGCACTAAAAACGATCACCAGACGTCAGTTTCTGATAAGGAAGAAAAGGGAGTCCGATGTTGATGTGGCCTTTGTGTCAAACCCGCTTAAGGCCAAGAAGTTTCATAACTCTACCCCAATACAAAGGGGTGCCTCCTGGTCTGCCTAGAAGACGTATGAACCAAGGAAGAAGCCGCATCCTAAGCAGTTCACACCACTTCCCCGACCTCTGTCTAAGCTGCTGCCTATGCTGTTAAAAGAGTGTTTAGTCGTAAAAGAGCCACCAAGGTCGAACCCTGTGAAATACCAAGGTTACGACGAGAGCCAATTGTGCGTATATCATATAGGGGAAAAAGGGCACAATATTGACAATTGCATCATATTGAAGTATAAGGTCCAAGCTCTTATTGATAATCGGATCTTGGAGTTTGATAAAATAGAGCCAAATGTGTAGCAAAAGCCACTTCTGGATCATCAAGTTGTAGGCATGATATTCGGGGAAGAAGAGTCGGATAAAGAAGAGCTCGAGCTAACAAAGACCTATCTAGGAGATGCAAGGTTTGTAAGTGAAGCCCGTAAGAGGGGAGAGATCGTAGACAACCTTGGACAAGACAGTGGAGCGTACTACTTCAAAGTCCTCTACTCTGCCCTTCTGAGTTTCTTCATAGACGCTAAGGACATCATGCCCGATGGATGGGGTGGTATGGACGATGAAAATGGAGGATCCAAGGAGACGACAGTTACCGTGAAAATAGGCGTAGACCGGGTTGAAGAGCAAAAGAATGAGAATCAAATAGAGAACATTGAAAATTTAGATGACGCCTCAGAGGGCGGTTCGTTTGAGACGATCGACAAGATTATCCCTACGGGGGCGTATGAGGAGGAAGTTGATTCGATGGGAGGACTAGGTGTCACAGACCGACTCGATAACATTGAGAGACTATTGAATTACACCTCAAGAAAATTGTTAAATTTTGTCACGACCTATCCTTTCCCCTCTCGAGGATCGTTTAGGTTTAGAGGTATTACCTATTAGTTTAGGCGCAAATTCTTCCAAATCCTACCTCGCGCGACATTGGAATTCTTTTTCATGATTTAACATTCTAAACCATTAGGAGTCGCCACTAGCCTTTGGGGTCAGCTAGAAACCAATCGAGACACGGGAGCGATTATCTCAATTCCTACGCAACCAGAGTATCTAGATTCGGGGACTTACTTACGCTAATTATCTAACTAGCGCCCTTTCGGTACCTAACCAATTAATTTTTCTAAAATGACCACGCGTCTTGCTTATTTACTCAAGTCTCAAAGATGCCTAAACCATGCTAGATGATCAGGCATGATGTTTTTTTTGTCGTTTTCACGCAATTATCTATCTGATCCTGAAGCTAACATTCATGAAATAAAGGCTCAGAGGAAAGGAAACTTCGAGCAATTTTAACGAGACGCAGATTGTTAACCAAACAGTCAAATATTTGAAACGGCCATTTATTGACGAAAAAAGTAAATACACGGAACAACCAAAAAGAATTGAAAACCGAGTAATTGAACATGGAATATGGTCAAATACGTGACAAGCTAGATCGGGATGGACGTTGGTCACTCTTCGTTGTGAAATGACGGCTAAAAGAACGAAACGTAAAAGAAATGAATGTTCGGTTCTTTCGAGATTTTTTTTTTACTTTTTCCTTTTATACAAAAAAAAATGCTTCTTATTCTACGCTATTTTTTTCTTAAAAAAAAAAATTGAGGCTCTTCGTTATACAAAAAAGGAAAGAAAAAAAAAGGGTTAAATGAAAACATTAAAAGAGACTCAAAGTCAGACGCCAATCCCCTCAAAATAAAACTGGGCTACAATATCAAAGAAAAGTTCTTTATCAGAGACATTTTCCCAAAAACACTGATGTTATAGCTAATTATCTAAACTGTTTTACGGAGCGTCTTTCGTGGCCGCATATCTTGAACCTCGGGAACCACAAGCGGCAAACCCGAATACGAACGTGAATTACTAAATACGCAGAATAATTTGACTAAATAGCTGCGGCCAGATCAAATGGAATCATGGTGAAAGAACCACCCCAACGCGGAGAGCCTGGTGTTTTTTCAAGAACATGGGGGTTTGGACTCAGGCAGAGGAAAAGGTTCACTTGCATTAATTCGCACCAAAAATCTTTCACATACATTTGACGAGGGAAAAGATGCTCAATCCAAATGAAACTAAACCGCGTGTAGTTTCCGACGCATCGATCGGTTCATGGAATGATTAAGTACACACGTAGAAAAGGCATCGCGAAGCAAGCAGTGCAGGAGATCCCTATTAACCGACAACATGACTTCCTAAGGGCACGAATGCAGCAGTTTAAACCATAAGTAATGGCCAAAGACGAACCAACACCAAAGGGAAAACCACAATACAGAAATTTAACATGGTATGAACCAATTCGATATTACTCGAACTACAATGTCAACTTGAGTTCGGGTTCGCCGGACCGAGGAAAACAAGGGTCTCGGCCCGGCGAACCTGAGTAGTTAAACAAAAAAAATAAAACCAGACCCAGCAGCGAGTATACTACCTGTTGAAAGTTGGAATGACAGATGAGCTCGATGAACTTGATGTTAAAAAAAAAACTGGGAAGGTTCCTTGTCCCCCGATTGTTTAATCCTCAACCATTCTCTTCTTTTGCTTTTTTTTCTCTGTTTTTTGTTGCCGAGAGAGTGAAAAAAACCCCCCATCCCAGCTCTGCCTCTTCCTCTTTTATTCCCTTCCAGTTGTGTCGCCCAAGCTAACTCAAGCCTTTGTCCTCATCTCTCTCGGGAACTAGCCTCTGTTGCATCGAAATCCTCCCCCTCTGCTGCAGATATTCTGCTGTTCATAGCCTTGCACAGCCGTCCAGATCAGCCTCTAACAATTGCGTGCGATCGAGCCTTGAGAGCCACATACATCAGCTCCAACTTGGCTATGTTTAGCCATCATTCTCTGTTGCAAATCAGATCCGCAATTGTAGATGTTATCCCTTGTGATCTTCTGATTCTTGTGCTCAAGTTCTCTGCTGATTTTTCTTGGGCAGCTGCCCAAATCATCTCCAAGAGCCAATCAGTTCCAACTTGTAGCCTCAACTTGCTTCTGGTCATCATTCTTTTTGTCCTAAGTGTTCTGCTCCTCGGGAACAAGCTGAAGTCAATTACAACTTGGCCTTATCCTCTGCTGCAGATAATATTTCTCTGCTGCAATAGGTATCCTCCGTTGCAAACATCCTTCCACTCTAGTCCTTTGGCTGAACTTGGCAGACAATCTAGTGGCTTGCGGCTCCTTGGGGATAGGCTGGACCAAGTTGCAACTCGAGATCGTTTGCAACTTGCTTCTGGATCTTCGATCATCATCCTTTTTGTTTTCTTCATGTTGCAGGCGGTGAAGGGGGACGAACCGGATGATTCAGCTGCAAATTGCAGCTTCAACTTGACTCTCTCTATTCATGGTCATCATTCTTTTCTGCTGCAGCCTAAATCCTCTGCTCTACATCTCATCTGCCTCTCTCGGTAGCCAATCGGTTGGCTCGCAGCTTCTCGGGAACAAGCTGAACTAAGCTGCAACTTGCTTCTCATTCTTTAGTCATCATTCTTCCTATTGCAGCCGAAGCGCCCTGCTGTTTTTCCCCTGTGCAGCTGCCCAAATCATCTTCTAAAAGCCAATCAGTTCCAACTTGCAGCCTCAACTTGCTTCTGGTCATCATTCTTTTTACCTCAGAGGTGTTCTGCTCCAAATTCCTCTCTTAGCAGCCAATCGTTGGCTCTTGAGCTTCTCGGGAACAAGCTGAAATCAGTTGCAACTTGCGCTTGCAACTTCTGCTTCAAATATTTCCCTCTGCCGTGGATCCTCTGCTGCAAATATATGATGACATTCTCTGCTGCAAATCTTATAGGCTGCTGCAGACTAAATTCTTCCTTTTGCAGCCAAAGATAGAATGGACCCCGAAAAATAAAAAACAAAAGAAGAAGGGAGGAAAATATATGTGAACCGGGTCATTTATGCGGGTTCGGGTTGACTTGGCTCGATCCGACCTCTTTTGTTTTGTTTTCTTTCTCTCTAACTGTGGCATGGTCATTTTCTTTTCCTTTTGTCCCATTCGGTGAAGTCAAACGTAAGAACAAAAACAGAGGAAGGGACTGTGTGGCCGAAACGAGGAAAAGAAATAAAACGGGCCACGAGGTAATAAAGAAAAGAAAAACGGGAGGGAAAAATGAAATGAGAGCCGGGCTGTCGATGCGGGTCTAGCATTAGCCTCGCTTGATCCGATATGTCTTGTTTCGTTTTGTTTTCTTTTTTTTTTCTTTTTTTTTCTTTTTTCTTTTTTTTCTTTCTCTCTTTTTTTTTGGTGTGTAAGCACAATAATCGTATTTACATGACTCGGTCTATTCTATTTTACGGAGAAAAATAAAGTACAAGGCCGATAGAATTAGGTGTCAACAAATTTACTTCAACAGTTGGGGGTGTTAGATCAAGCACAAGTTGTGAGTGATATGCTCTCCCCGGACCTATACACGAAATTCGAAAGCCAGGATCATCGATTGACCATCATGGAAAAACGATTGGAGGAATTGGCTATTTTGCTCACGAACTTGAAAAAGCAAATGGGTTGGCTTGAGCTTGATATGGGAAATGTCCCTACCCGAGCAAACTTGACCCTCATGCTTAAATAGGAGAATGAAGAGTTTAAGCCCTACGCACACAGATGGAGGGTGCATGCCTCGCGTGTTTATCCGGCTTTGACCGAAGAGGAGTTAGTGGGGTATTTCCTAAAAACCCTCCCATATGAACTATTCGAACATATGTTCGCGATTACCTATGAGTTATTTGCGCACCTAGTTCGAGTAGGCGAAGGTATTGAATGGGGGTTGAGAAGTGGGAAGTTTGATAGCATGGATGCTAGTTCCTCGAAAGGAAGATTTGATCGGAAATTCCAAAAGCGGAGCGCCGAACCCGTGAGGGTATCTCATTATGCGCCTGAGTATGGATACAATTCAGAAGACCTTGACGGTCTGATCGGGATGATCGGAGCGATGACTCCCATCAAGATTAATCTAGATGAAATTGACAATTGGACAGAAAATAGCGACAGCCTAGTTAAGTCGATTGTGATCAAGATTCCTGATGACCTGGATGATGATATGGAAAGTGCGAAGATAGAGATCAAGCCGGTCGTAATTATGATTCCTCCTGTGGAAGAGTATAACCCTAAGACAGTCCATTGGGACTATGGGACAAGCAAGATCGACGCTGTAATGCGATCTGGTAGATGCTATGCGCCTAGAGAGGCTGAGACCGAGAAGAAGGACATATCCAAGGAAGATGCTGAGAAGCTCTTGTCTATCGGCAAAACGAGTGAGTATGAAGTGATTGAACAACTCCGGAAAACACCGGCCCAGATCTCTTTGTTGGATCTTTTCATCAATTCAGAGAAGCACAAGAAGGCTCTATTGAAGGTCCTGAATGAGGTGCACGTACTTGAGACCATTGACGAGGTACAACTTGAGGGGTTTGTGAGTGCGATCTTGCTAAATGACCAGATAACGTTCTCTGATGAGGACTTCCCATGAATGGCCGAGCTCATAACAAGGCTTTGCATATTCCTGTGAGATGTCATGGCAAGCAAGTATCCCTCGTATTGGTGCATAACGGCTCAGCGTTTAACATATGTCCACTGGCCACCCTAAAGGGGTTTGGGTATAAGTAAGGAGCTGTCCAGACCTCCAAGGCCACCATACGAGCTTTCGATGGATTGAGGAGAGCTGTGGTGGGGGAGATCGAGTTGGATGTGTTTATAGTTCCAGTCAAGTTCTCTATTGAATTCCAAGTGATGGACCTCCAGAGTGCATTCGATTTTGTGTTGGGGAGACCATGGATCCATATAGCCGGGGTAGTGCCTTCTAGCCTGCATCAAAAGGTCCGGTTAGTAGTCAATGATAAAGTGATCACCGTGCATGGTGAAATGGATCTGATGACCTATTAGAAGAGTGTTGTTCCCTACATGGAATCTGAGTTAAAAGAGGAGGCGAGTTACCACTCTCTGGATTTGGTAGCGGTTATACATACTCTCATTGGGACCAAGATTAGGCCCCTACTCTCTCTAAGCACGCTCTCTCCCCTGGAAAGATGCTTTTGGCCTACGGCTTTATCCCGGGAGGAGGTTTGGGGAAGCATGGCCAAGGAATTCCCTCTAGCTGAGCTCTAACGAACACCGAACCGGTCTAGATTATACGGGTGAGTCTAGTCGAGACTTCACCCTAAAGAGCTATTATGGACGCCGAGGCCGAGGCCAAGGTATGAGCCGTGGAGGTCGAGGAGGCAAAGGTAGCTCTTTCATTGGTTCTAGCGCCTAGAAAGGCAAAGCAAAAATGTTTGACAACCCACTGAATCAGTTCTTCTCCAAGTATCCCAAGTGGCTGGCAGATGAGGAAGTTCAGACTGTACCGGATCCCGATGTGTCCAGGTCCTTTCTTGAGGACACCGTGGACGTCATTATTGAGTGGCTTGATGAGGACTCCATCTCGCCTGAGTAAAGAGGCTTCCCTCCTTCTTTTCCTTACTGCATTTTATTACCTGCAATTTCAATCTGCCTTTGCATTTTAATTCATCCCCTTTCATTTGACTGTAAAAGAAAAATACCATTGGATCTCTGACCATTGGTCCAAGTAGTACACTATGTAATGCGGTTCGTTTTACATTCAATATAGGCATCACAAGTTTTGCTAAGGACATGGGGAATAACAAATCAGCCCGATAATGATACTTGTCTTCATAACCTTGATGCTTAAGGCTTGATTTGCCACATGACTCCTTATCGCAACCTAAAAATTTAGAAAACGTTAGGTTAATGGATTATCAAATTAATTAAATCAACTAACCTAATTCGGACCCTCCCAAGTCCTACCGAATCGCTAATTAGGTTTATTTCATGCAAAATTAATTCAATTTAGAGCCGCCACTAATCATTTAGGTAGGTTGATTAGAAACCTATATAAAATAGCGGGATTACTATTTTATCCCTACAAACTAGAGAAAATGAGTCCGGAGACTTGGTTACATTAATTTGAAAAAAGTAATGCCCTTTCGGTACCAAATTTCATGAAAAATCCCTTTGATTGATGATGTGAATGAAGTGATTATGACTTAGGAAAATGACATGGATGACCATATGATATGCAAAAGATGATTTTTTTGTGTATTTTCGAATTAAATGACGACCATTATGAAAACATGCCTAAAATAGAATATCGTCCAATTTAACTTAAGAAAATGATTTCTCAAACCCTTAACTTATATTAGACGATATTTACGACATAAAAACGGACTCTTGACATCATTAACTATGAAAAAATGAGAGTTATTTTTTTGGGATTTTTTATTTAATTAAACGTAAAATGAAATGCAAAGTTTGAACAAAAATAAACAAAATGCCCATAATATACCTTTAATTCTGAATTTTCTGATTAATTCGCTCGTACCCAAAGGTTAGGATCGGAGGAAATTTATTCGCAACGTACTCTTAGATTCGAGTCAGTAAGTGAATGAGGATATAGAATAACATCGTCACTTAATACAAAAGGCAGACCACGAAATTCTTTACAAATTGCCGACCCATTCCACAAGATCGTGGCTAAGGTATGCAATTTCTTTTACCGAAGGGACAAGGCACAAGGGAGCATATATTATTGGCATGTTTGTTTATAAATGTGCAAACTATATAATAAGAAAACAATCAAACAAACATGACCAAAGATAAACTATGAACCAGACTTGTCTTGAAAAATGTTTTCCTTTTCTTTTGATTTTTTCGAAAATGAGAGAGGGGTGGCCGAAATATTCAAGTGGGGCCACCTTTCCTCTTGAGATTCAATGTTCAATTTGAGAAAAGATTATCCTTAAGATTTGCAAAAACTGTTTCAGATAATTCTAAAAAATTTGGATAATTTATCTAATTCAATCGAATCTTTCCCTCAAATCAAATAGCATCAGAAAATTCATAAGACATAAGATAAGATATCTATCGGATAAACATCCCAACCAACTTACATGCTAGAGATAAACATTCAAAGCAAAGGATTATTCGCAACCACCATAGAGCAATTCGGCCAAGGGACACATGTATGCCAAAGATATATATTTTAATTCACCAAAAATTCAATCTTTTCCGATCCAATTTAAATCATAGAAAAGTGCCGAACAATTTTAGCTTTGAGAAAGGAGTTTTCCAATCAAATTACATCGATTCTCAAGATTATTCAATCAAATTCATGATTAAATCGAAAAAATTAGAATTTTTAGCCACAATGATCCATTTTCGGTCCTTAACAAGAATTAGCAAAAAAAGGTTTAACCTTTCACTTTTAATTGCAAATCAACGTGTATTCAACGGGGTATTGAAACACATATGCAGGTTACCAAGCTAAGAAGCACGAATCACAATAAAAGTTAAGAAATTTTACCTTTTCTTAAGCTAAATTCCAGCATGCGCACTAGCTCGATGATCGCCCAAAACTAGCACCTTTTTAGCTCGATTCACCACCAAAATACTCCGAACGCTCTAATACAAGTAACGACAAAGTTAGATCTCCAAACAATGGTAAGACGGGTGATCGACCTTGAATCGGGATTGAACAGAGGCGCCGACACCGCTGGACAGCAGTGAATTAATCACCAAACAGCGGCCAAACTTGAGCCTGAACATCAGGAAGGATTGCGCCTAAACAGAGGAGAAACCAGCGCCACTCATCAACCGGAATCACCAGCCACTTTGGACCCTCAAACGCTGACCAGCAGACTTCATGACGTGCAGGTAAGATTGCAAGGCAACAGAGGAAGAAATTAAAGAAAGAAAATAATAAAGAGAGAGGATGAAGGCTTCCCCCTTTTCGTCCTATTCTTCTCCCTTTTTCTTCACACCATGGTCGAGCACTAAGAGCTTCAGTGGACTTGCATGAGGGGTTCGGCCGCCGATTTTCTTTTGCTCTCTTGGTTGCTGAAATTTTTTATGCGTTCTGATTTTTAGAATGTAGCCATCCTTTGCATTTGATGAAGGTGTCATTAAATAGAGCTTACACTTTCCTAATCCTAGTCGAGGTAGGATTCATTTGTGACCGTTGGATTAGCAATCCTAGCTAGAGTAGGATTCAGTGACAACCGTTGGATAAAAAATTCTGGTCTCAGAAAAGTCTGGATCTGCTGAAAGTCTCTGTTATTTGCAGCTTAATAAAGATAGAGTTTCAGTTTTTCAGGACTTTAATTTTTTGAATTTATTTAATCCTTGAAGAGTCCAGATCAGTCGAAATTCCTCTAAAAATTTTGGCCATAAGAGGATAGTGAAGGGGCCAGCCGAATTTTGATGATTCTGCAGGCTTAACGCTCGTCTTCGGGCTCAAATCGAGCTCTAATCAATTAACGGGCAATTAACTAAAAGCCTTTCCAATTAATTGAGTTAAAGACGGGGCCAAAATGAATATGAAATTAGGTCCAAGGCCATTGAAAATTTCGGCACATCCATACTTCATCCTGGCCAAAAATTGTTTCATTTTCAAGCTCAATCACGCAGATTTCTAAACTCAAACTAGGCTTTTTCCTAAAAATATGCATTTTCACCAAGCCTTTTCAAAAAATAATTATCTGACCAGCTCAATTAAGCTCAAAAACATGCTTGAGGGACTCTGACAATGTCAGCTTGTCTTAGCCAAAAATTATGATGAACCTCAGTCCAGATTGCCTATTGAATTAAGCTCACCCTTGGCCTGAATGCAACTGATAATTCATTGCTAACAAAAATTAAATATGCAATGCATGAAAAATTATTTTTGTGAGAATTAATTCTCATTTTTGTGCAATATAAAAGAAAAAAAATCAAAATTCAGGTGTCAATACTCCTGATTTCCAAACAAATTTGGAGGAATAAAGATGTCCAAGGATATGAGGACTAGTTTCGTTTTCTATATCTTTTCTTCGAAAATGCATTTGAAAATGCTTTTCATAAAAATCATGCATTGAAATTACTCATTGAGATGAATTGGCCATTTTCATGACATTTCAGGCATACCATCTCGAGCATGCATAATAGGTTAATATGTGACGCAAATCACCAAGGGGATTATTCTCGTGAGATTGATCAAGTAGATGAAGACTATGTGGATATTCAGAGGGATTGGGATAGATATGAACAGTCTAAGCCTCTCACCGCAGAAGTGCCCGTCACTATTAATCTTGAGGATTCTGAAAATATCAAAGAACTTAAAATTGGGGCACATTTATCCCCATCAGAAGCATCAAGGATGGTTGAACTCCTTAAAGAATACCAAGACATATTTGCTTGGTCACATGCAGATATGCCTGGTCTTGACCCTAGCATTGTGGAGCACACATTGCCTGTTGACTCCAGTATTCAGCTAAGAAGCAAAAGCTTAGACGAACGAAACCTGAGCTATCTAAAAAAATTGAAGAAGAGGTGATGAAATTCCTCAAGGTGGGGTTCATAGAAGCAATCCCTTACGCTGATTGGATCGCCAACATTGTTCCGGTGACGAAGAAAGACGACAAAGTCTGAATCTGTGTGGATTATCGGGACCTGAACAAGGCTAGTCCAAAAGATGACTTCCCTTTGCCTCATATCGACGTGTTGGTCAATAGCACAGCCAGGTTTTTAAGCTATTTTCATTTATGGATGGATTTTCTAGATATAACCAGATCCTAATGAAAGAGGAAGACAAGGGAAAGACTTCATTCATAATGCCATGGAGAACCTTTTGTTACCGGGTCATGCCTTTCGGGTTGAAAAATACCGGGGCAACATACCAAAGAGCTATGGTCTCTCTATTTCACAATATGATGCACAGGGAAATCAAGGTGTATGTGGACGATATGATCTCTAAATCCAGACCAGGAGAGGATCACGTCCTTGTATTGAGGAAATTATTTGAAAGTCTGCGAAAGTACAAGTTGAGGCTGAACCTCAACAGATGTGTATTCGGGGCAAGGTTTGGAAAACTATTGGGATTTGTTGTCAGTAACCGAGGCATTGAGATAGACCCCACCAAGATAAAGGCTATCCGAGAGATTCGGACTCCCACGACGGTCAAAGAAGTAAGAAGTCTGATGGGCAGGCTGAATTACATAGCCAGGTTCATATCCCAACTTTCTGATATGGCTAAGCCGTTCTTCAAACTTCTAAAGAAAGGTGCCAAGGTGGTGTGGGATGCAGAATTCCATCAAGCCTTTGAAAGGATCAAAGAATACCTGGTCCTACCCCAGGTATTAGTACCTCGAGACCATGGAGTTCATCTGAATCTATATCTGACGATCCACCAAGAATTATTGGGAGCTCTGCTTGCCCAAATGAACCCGAAGGACGGCAAGGAACACGCGATATATTACCTGAGTAAAAAGTTCCCCGCTTCTGAAGCGAACTATCCTGATGTATAAAGGACTTGCGTTGCGCTGGTTTGGGTGCTCCACAAACTGAGACAGTACACCCTTCACCATCATATCTAGCTAGTGACCGAAAATGATCCGATCAAGTATCTACTGGAAAAACCAGCTTTAGTCGGGAAGTTGGCCAAGTGGCAAGTGCTATTATCAGAGTTTGACATAAGAAGCTCGACACAAAAGTCAGTCAAAGGAAGGGCCATAGCTGACATGCTAGCTGAGAGTTCTCAAGGGTTCACAATCCCTAGTGAGGAAGAAGCTGAAGATTGAATCCTAGCATTGATAGATGATATATGGACCATGTATTTCGACGGTACCGTTAATTTGGCTGGGTCTGGCACTGGAGCAGTTCTGATATCCCCGGAGGGCTTACACTATCCCCGGAGGGCTTACACTATCCCGTTGCTGTAAAACTGATATTCCCGTGCACCAACAACGTATTGGAGTACGAAGCTTGTATTATTAGCCTACAAGGGGCCATCACCATGAAAGTGCGAAAACTACAAGTCTATGGGGATTCCATGTTGATTATCCTTCAAACTCAAGGAGAATGGAGAACCAAAGACTCCAAGCACATCCCTTATCATAAATTCCTCGAAGAATTGGTGAAGGAATTTGAAGAAATTTCGTTTGAATATCTGCTAAGGACCCAGAATCACTCCGCGGACGCTTTAGTCACGTTGTCTTCCATGCTACAAGTGGAAAACAGGCTTGATATTGAACCCTTGATAATCAACGTGATCAATCAACCAGCCTACTATATGATGATTGATATGGGCTTCGATGGGGAACCTTGGTACCACGACATCAAAAACTATCTCTTGAAAGGTGAATTCCCCAAGAAAGCGAGATTGGAGACAATAAGTATATAGCCAAGATGGCTACCAATTTTTTCTTGAGTGGTGTCGCGACCTAAAATTAGGCTAACAGATTATCAGGTTAATTAACTAACCTAATTCGGACCCTCCCAAGTCCTACCGAATCGCAACTTAGGATATGATTTCATGCAAAATTATTAAATTGGAGCCGCCACTAATCTTTGCTTGGTAGGTAGATTAGAACCTAAATAAATTAACGGGAGAATTAATTTATTTCCACGAACCAGAGAAAATGGGTCCGGAGACTTGATTACATTAATTTAGAAAAAATTAATGCCCTTTCGGTACCAGATTTCATGAAAAATCCCTTTAGATTGATGAAGTGAACTGACTATTTTTATTTTTTTCTTTGAGAAAATGTGAATGCAAACTATACTATATGACATGCAAATGATTTTTTTTTATTTTTTCAAAAATTAGTAAGCAAAGATAAGCAAACAAAAGGATGAACAAAAATAAACAAAAATGCCCATAATGTACCTTTAATTTCCGAATTTTCCGAAAAATTCGCTCGTACCCAAAGTTTAGGGTCGGAGTGGAATTTTATTCGCAACGTGCTCTTAGATTCAAGCCAGTAAGCGAATTGTAGGTATGGAATGACATCGTCCCTTTTGACAAAGGGCAGAACGCGAAATTCCATACAAATCACTATCCCGTTCCACGAGATCGTGGCTAAGGCAAGTGATTTATTTTATCGAAGGCACAAGACACAAGGGAGCATACATTATGGGCATGTTTGTTTATAAATGTGCAAACTTTATAACAATAAAAAAAACAAACAAACATGACGAAAATAAATAAATAAAAGTCTAATTAATCTTGAATTATCGAAAATTCCAAGAGGGATGGCCGAAAATTTGAAATTGGGGATCCACCTTTCCTCATCAAAAATTTGATCCAGTTTTGATTTGAGAAAATTATCTTTAAGATTGGAAAAATTAATTCAGATAATTCTCAAAATATTTGGATAATTATCCAAACCAACCAATTATCATCCATGGCATCGGATATCCACAAAAGATAAGATTATTCAACCAACATCGCAAGTGGAGATAATCATCCAAAATAAAAATTATCCACAATAAATCAGATATTATCTAATTCAGACAATCAAAATTGGATATTATCCAATCCACTCCAACCTTTATCCCTAACATCAAGATATGCCAAATAATCACAAGAATAGAGATATTCCAACCATTTATGGACGAAAATCAAAGCAAAAGCTCATCCATGAGCACATGAGATTCGGCCAGGAGAGCATGTAAAATGAAAATTCCCACCTCCCAAAGAATGATTTTTTTCTTTTGTAACCAATCATCAAAAATTACCCACCGTGACCATTATCCATAACACAGAGCTAATATCATACATCCATGAAACAAATTGACAGAGCAACGTGCAAAGGATAGAATCAAGGGCCATCCGCTAGTGCAATTCGGCCAAGAGAGAGATAGAGTGCTGAAAACTTCATTCTGATTAGCAAATATTCATCCTTTTCAACCAATTCAATTTGATCCTAGCACAAGCTCAATTTTCGGTTCTAGCATGTTTTTATAAAAAGCTTGAGTTTTCCAGCTTTAATTGCAAATCAATGTGTTCAAAAAGGTCTATGGACAACAATGCAAGTTACCGAGCACGATTTAGCAACCAAAAGTCGAGAAATTTCATACCTTTATCGGGCAAATTTCAGCACGTGCACAAGCTGCAGTTTTCGCCCAAACAGCCTCTTTTGAGTTCGATTCGTCACCAATCAATCTAACACACGTAGCAACAATGTTAGACCTTCAAATAATGAGAAAATAAGGGCTGATCAACCTTGAATCGTGACTGAACAGACGCGACAACACTGCTGGACAGCAACGGATTAATCAACAAACAGCGGCCAGACTTGAGCCCAAACCACAGGGAGAGTTGCGCCCAAACAGAGGAGAAACCAGCACCAATCGTCAACCGGAATCACCAAAACAGCAGCCTTGAACAACAAGAGGAGCCGCACTGATCGGTGGCCATAACCAAGACAGAATCACTAGAGGATGAACACCGTCCAGCCAATTTTGACCATCAAACGCTGACCAGCAGACCTTGTGCAGGTGAGATTCGCAAGGCACCAAAGAAGGAAAATAAAAAAAGGAAGAAAATCATAAAAAGTCAAGAGGACCAAGGACTTCCCCCTGGCTAATTGCTCCTCCTCTTGCGCACAAGACCTTCCTCCGCCTTTTCTTGCCCGTGCTCTCTCCACTTTTTTCGTGGCCGTGTGTTCAATTCAATGACCCCCTTAACTTGATGTGATGCGTTCCTTATATAGACTCTTGCCGACTAATCCTAGTAGGAATATGAGTCTTTAGGGACCGTTGGATTGTCGATCCTAGCTAGAGTAGGACCACTTGTGAGCCGTTAGATTTCTTGAGTCCGAATCCACTAGAACTCTCTGTTATTTTCAGCCAAACAAAGGTAGAGTTTCAGTTTCTTAAAACTCTAATCTCTAGTTAAGATAAGACTCTTTTAATGAATTTGGAATTTTGATCTTTAAAGAGTCTTAATCAATTAAAATACTAAGAATTTTCGTCCAAATGGTGGGCCATATGAATTGACCGAAATTCTTAGGCTCTTGTGGGCTTATTTTGTGATTCCGGACCTAAATGGACCTTAATTAATCAAATGGGTGATTAACTGAGGGCCTTTCATAATTACAAGAGCTAAAATGAACCGATTTGAGTCCAAAATCATAATGAAAAATTCGGTATACTCAAGTCCATGTCATGGCCGAATTCTTAATGGGTTTGAGCCCGTCCGTTCGTCAATTTCAGCTCCATTTTCCACCGCAGGTCGAATGTAATGCATGAATGTGAAAAAATAAATAAATAAATAAATGATTTAATTATTTTTTGTAGGAACTAAAGTAATTCCTGATTTTATGCAAAGTAAATAATAAAAAGGAAAATCAAAATTTAGGTGTCAACAAGTGGTTAAACCCTGTACAAGAGGCCGTTTGATTCAGTCTTATTGAGATGTGTAGACGCTAAAGAGGCAAATGTACTCATGAAGAGATCCACGAAGGAGTGTGCGGCCACCTCCTTGTAAGAAAGATTATGTGACTCGGTTATTACTGGATGACCATGGAGTAGGACTACAATCAACACGTGAGGTCCTGCCACCAATGTCAGGTGTACGGGGATAAAATTAATGCGCCTCCAAATGAACTTTATCAAATATCTAAGGCCTGGCCATTCTCTATGTGGGGAATAGACATGATCGGGCCAATTAATCCAAGTGCCTCCAATGGGCACCGCTTTATTCTGGTAGCTATTGACTACTTCACATAGTAGATCGAGGCCAGCTCGTACGTAAACTTCACGGCAAGGAGCGTGGCAAAGTTCATTAAAAGAGACATTATTACTCGAAATGGGGTTCCCTAGGCAATTATCACCGATAATGGGTCGAATTTAAACAACAAGATAGTCGACGATCTTTTGGATGATTTTAAGATCAGACATCTGAACTCTTCTCCCTACCGCCCACAAATGAATGGAGCTGTGGAGGCGGCAAATAAAAATATCAAGAAGATTCTATCGAAAACTATAGAAAATTATAGAGATTGGCACGAGAGATTACCGTATGCTTTGATGGCATACCGAACTTCAATTCGGACTTCGACTGGGGAAACTCCTTATTCCCTAGTTTATAGCATGGAGGCAGTTTTGCCAATGGAGATGGAAATCCTGTCCTTGAGAATCCTATCCCAAGCAAAGCTCACAGAAGCAGAATGTGTTCAGCAGAGGTACAAGCAGTTAAACATGATCGACGAAAACCATCTGAGAGTGATCTGCCATGGTCAGAGCTACCAGAAAAGGGTCGCCAAATCCTTTAATCGTAAGGTCAGGCCCAGACAATTCAAAACTAAAAATATGGTTATCAGGAAGTCACTGCCAAATATTTCTCACCCTGGGGGCAAGTTCACCCCCATCTATGAAGGTCCTTCCTGGGAGAGCCTTGATTCTTGTAAATGCGGATGGAGAAGAGTTGGGCTATCTTGTAAATGCAGATACAGTCAAAAAGTATTATTTTTGAAATGAAATCAGAAGCCGATTTGGCTATCTTTTGGACGATTTGAGTCACTTTAGAAGCATTACATGCATCTCATGCATTTCATACACACATGCATGTTTTTCTTATCCGTGCAGGTTCAAAGGAAATTCCTAGACCAAAAGGCAATTTGAGCTAAACAAGAAGCTCAATGATGCAAATCCACAAGAACAGGTGAAATGTATTCGTTCCAATACTACTTGTTATATTGCACACTTATCAAGTGTTTTGTTTTCTCTGGCAAGTCACTATTTGGGGATCCGAAGAGTCGTACGCAGAGAAGGAACGGTATTACCCCAACTCCTTTGGATTCCTAGATCCACCCTAACACTTTCTTTGTTTTCCCCAAGGATGACGGCCACAACGGGCGGAAGTCGTCATCATGACTGGAAGAGTCCGGAGGTTATCCAAACATGCTTGACGTGTCATTGTGCATCATAAATCCCCACATAGAGTAAATTTTGAAGAAAATGAAGTGAATCTTTCTAACAAGAGGTGTTTAAACCATTCAAAAGGGTGTTTTCCCAGATGAAGAGATGCAAACTCTAGCCATACACATCCTGCACACACCTGAGATGAGAAAAAGCGAGAGTAAAACCTTGATCTACGGGCGTAGAAATTACTCGCAATGTTCACATGGATTGAAGTGATGAAAGGCATGTTCATTTCATATCCCAAACACATTTTAATCCCTTGCAAAGTAGCCCTGTCAAGAACCACCCTACAATAGGGCAATTTGGAGGTTCATCAGGTGAGCATTTTGGAGAAAAAAACCAAGAAAGACTTTATTGTGCTAACTTGTATCAATCTTTTTGTGATAGTTTCAAGCGATATCCCATGGAAGCTTGAAACATCTCGAAGTGAGGAAGAGTAGTTCGTTTCTCTATCCTAAAAACTTTAACCTTGTTAAACCAATTTGAGCCTGAAATCTTCATTTCTAAACCCCGTTGGTGATTACCTCCCTACACTGGGGCAATGCACATGATTTACCAAATGTTGACATCATGAAAAGAACCCTTCAAGCTCAAATCAAAAGAGTCAAATGGTAAAGAAAAATTGTTAAATTGAGTCAAAGGGCTAGCAAAAGCAAAGAGGTTGGTAAAAGCAAGGCCAAAGCCCTTCATTGAAAAATGATGAGAGTTGAAAATGCATTGAAAAGCATGTAACTACATCAATGGCAAATCTGCCTAGTCAAAACAAAAGGAAAAAGAGAGAATATTTGAGCTGAAAAAAAAAAAAAGAATGATCAAGGGCTTCTTAAAGTCACAAATTGAAAATGAATCCCCAGTGGATACAAAGAGTAGGTAATGGTGCAAAGGTAATCATCGACCTTTCTTACCCATCTTCCTTAAAATTTGGCCTTCCTAAAGCACTCCCAAACCCAACAATACAACCCTTTCCGAAGACTCTTCTGATCGAGTTGTTTCGAGCCAACATGGAATTTCACACAAGAAGCTACTGCTTAAAGAAGTAAGTACAATCATGTTTTATCTTGTTTTTCAGGTTTTCGACTTGTAGACTCGAAGACGACCCCTTGGAGTATATTTCTTTCTTGACCTCAAAGCGCCTATCCGTTGTAAAAGCCTTTAACCAAGCCAACATTACAGTCCTTTAAAAAGACCTTCTCTGATCAATCAGAATGTTTACACTGCGAATAATCCCAAAATCCTAGATGTTAGGTTTTGAGAGATTATTGAGTGTCTCATTAAAATTTTTCCCCAGTGAGTGGGAGTATTAAACCAATTTTAAGAAATTGTAAAAAAGTCCTCTTCGATGAGAGTACTCAAATTGATGTTTTAATCAAACTCTTTTGGCAACTTCAAGTCATTTGATTCAAAAATTTTCCCCACAAGGAATTTTTTATCACCTCTGTATATTGCAAGATGTCTCGGATAACCTCCTACATTGCATTGCATCCTTTCAAAGTGATGTAGGATTCCTAGTCTGCCCAAAGCGTAGAATCATTCGTTATTCTCAAGATTCAAAATCTTGTTAAAATTCCTTTTGAAGTACTTAAAAACACTACATTGGGTCCTTCCAATCTTAGATTCCTTACCTCTCTTATCTGCTTTAAAAAGCGCCATTAAGGTAATTCCTTGGTGATTTCTTTCTACGGGATGATCCAATCCTAAAATCCTTACATCTCTTGTCCACCCTAAAAAGCGACATTAGGGTAATTCTATAGTGATTCCTTCCTATTGGATGACTCGTTTTCGAGTCCCGTTTTATAGGCATTCCCTAGTAATTCCTTCTCTTAGGATAACCTAGAGTTGAGTCATTACCACTTTTGCTCGCCCAAAAAGTAGAATTAGGGTAATTTTGTGTCCTTTCCTATAGGCATTCCTCTAGTTAACCCTTTATCGGGTAAACCGTTGCAAAAGTCCTTTCCTATAGGCACTCTCTGGGTAAAACCTTCATTAAGGTAAGCCATTTCCAAAGTCCTTTCACACAGGTATCCACTTAAATGAGTCCTTTCTCAAAGAATAAGTCATCTTTAGGACCCTTCCAATAGGAATCCTTTCATGGGTTAACCTACCATACCGGTCGGAACTTAACCTCCTTAAGGTATTCTTATACCGAGTCTCTAGGTATCTTCTTGAAATCGTTAACATCAAATGCTACTCGCGCGTCAGGTAGGTAAGTGCCAGGTAAATCTCTCTCTCTCTCTCTCTCTCTCTCTCTCTCTCTCTCTCTCTCTCTCTCTCTCTCTCTCTCTCTCTCTCTCTCTCTCTCTCTCTCCCATATCATAAGAACCTCATGAAACCCGATTTGGACCTAAGCTCACATAGAGAGGTATTTGATGGTCAAATGTCATAACTCTTTTTGTTTTCTCCAGTCGAGTCGATTAAGGCTTACGTGTCACCTTATTTTTTATAGTAACCTCTACCAAGATCCCTCTCAAAGAGGGACAGCCGTTGACACATGAATTTTAATCATCTTTTTCTTAAAACATTTAATAGAAAATCCACAAAAATTCATAAAATAGAAAATTCAACTTTGGAGGACTTGGCCAAGCCTAAGGAATCAATTTTGAACAAAAAATAATTTTTGATATTTTTCAAATTTTTTAATATTTTTTATATTATAAAAATAAAAAAAATCAAGAAAAATAGAGTTAGTGGCCACAAAAATATGGAAAAATAGCCAATGTTTTTATTTTAAATCTATTTTCATTTTGACCTCTTAAAATTTGAAAAATTCAATTCAAGAACATATGTTTCTTCACAAACGTAAATCCGAATTGAGCCTAAAAAATACAATTGGAGTCATTTTATTTTCCTTTTTCATTTTTTAATTTTTTTTTAGTTGTGACATGGTCCTCTAATACCTCAAATTGCATCTCGGGCCAATTGTACATAGAATTGCTCAATTTTGACAAGAGGGGCCCAAAATCACCAAAAAATTAAATTAAATTTTTTCAAGGGATGCCCATACAAATCCAAGACCTCTACCCTATATTTTTCACCCTTCCGAATCCAATGGTAGGGTTGGTTTAGGCCAAATTCCTAGCTTTTGTTTAACAAAAGTCACATTTTGAGAGGTATTCCGTGCTGAAAAGGCCAAATCCAACTTCAATTTTGTGGAAAAAAGTTCAATTACTAGTCCAATTGGAGAATTTAGGTGGTCGGGTCTGTCGAGTCGGGCGGGTCCTACCCAGTGACCCGACACTGTTCATCATCTTCTTCAATTTCCCTCTTTCACGCACAGCATACCAAGACCATTTTCAAGCAAGATTCGAGCACCCATTTGCACACGCTTGAGCTCCGACACTTCTGCCAGATCGTGTCCGGCGCCGACGTGCCTAATTGTACGTGTTTGTAGAGCCGGGCACATGAGTGTCGCGACCCGAAGATTCGAGCTAATGGATTGCCATGGCCTCATTTTTTTTTTTTGGAAAGAGGCTTGGCGCGGGCCCTCCCAAGCCCATACCAAATCGCAACGAGATTTTATCGTTTGATTATCGATCGGGTTCAACCTTAGTGTGGTCAAGTGGCATGGGCAACGTGTGCATGCAAAAGAAGTCGCTATCGGTCATTTTTGGAAGGTTGACTGGATACCTCACAAAGGGTTTTGGGAGAATCCATTTGGTTCTGCGGAACCAGAGAATTTGGGTTCGGGGACTTGGTTACGCCGATATTTCTACCGATGCCCTTTCGATACCTAAAGTCGAGTGATTTTTCTAACTATAATTTCATGCGGGTACAATTCTCAGGCAAGGTAAGTCTAGATCTAGGTTTCATGCGGGTCAGGAAAACTAATCCTATCAATCACAACAATAAAGTAAGTGCGCAACCGAGGATGCAGATAAAACACATCAAGATAGGTCACGGCATCCCTAGTATAGCCCTAAAGGCTTAGAGAAAGTGTGATTAAGGTTTGGGGTCAGTTTGGGAAAGATTGGAGATGATCGGTCGAAAGGGCAAAATCGTCATTTTTTTTAAGGATCGAGGATCAAAGTACCTGAAAATAGGTTTGGCCAGTTGATTGTGGCCATTTCCTATTTTTTGGGATATTTTGGAATTTTCAAATTTGTTTCTATTTTTTATTTTTTAATCATTTTCCATTTCTTATGATTTTTTTTATATTTTTTAATTTTTGTTTTTTACAAAATTATCCAGATCGGGTTGACTCGACCTGCGCCTCGTGGGCGCCCGGTCCGAACCATAAGGGTTCTGGGTTGGCCTAAATGACACCGTTTTAAGTAAAAGAAAATTGATTTTTTTGAAATTTTGCTTAACCAACGTAGCGTTTTGTCGGGCAAATATCTTGGCCCTTGAACACAATTAGTGAAAACCAAATATGCCACGCAAAACTAGAAAGAAAGAGGTTTCCAAAACAGTTGATGGCTAGGGAAAAGCTTGATCGAGCGCTTCGTAACGACGTCACGAATACGCCCACTTAGTGGTCGACACTTCGAAAAATTTGCGACCTCTAGCATAACAGCTCACTGAGGTGTTTTCGAATACGAATATCTTATTATTCAAATCAAACTGAGGGAAACTAATCATATCACGTGAAACTAGGTATGATCAAGTTTCCAAAACAACCGACGGCTCGGGAAATAGTCAATCGGCCGCGCCATAATGCTGTTGGGAAGGAGGCTAATCACAAGCCCAACACTTAGCCAAAAAAAAGCCCCTTACTTGACAGTTCACTGAGGCATACTTAAGAGTGATTATCTCAATACTCAAATCGAATTAAGGGAAACTAAGCATACCACATGTGATTAGGTTTCCAAAACAATCGACGGCTCGGCAAATGGTTAACCAAATGGGTCGTAATGGTGTCGGAAAAATGGCTACTCGCGAGCCCACACTTAGAACGAAAAATCAACCTCTAGCATAGCAGCTCAGTGATATGTTTTCAAGTGCAAATATCTCAATAATCCGACACAACCAGCAAGCAAACAAAATACCAATGCGAAGAACTACATGTACGGAACGCCATCAAACAAGAATGACTCTTAAATCACGCAAGACGACAGAAAATCACCCCAAAATTCGGGGGTTTCATTGTTCTCAAGCCCCGATCAGATCAACAGGGGGTATTCCCGACACCGTATCTCACTCCACAAGCACAACCAAGAGCGAATACGTACATGCACACATTCTCCTTCGCATACAAAACACAGAGAGCCCAACAATGACAAAAGATGAGCTCCGTAACACAATGAAAAACTGGCTCAAATTAGGGGGGGCTGCAATCAACACTTGGAAAAATTTTCAGGCCCGAAGCAACCAGTTCACAGAGGCATATTGTGGATCATTTTTCTTGCTCTCTGATCATCACTAATGAGAAAACCACATACCGACAAGGAGAACTACACAAGAGGAAGAGAATCGACCAAAAAAAACTCGAAAATAATGTAAAATGAGGGAGAAAAATGACCCCAAAGTAAGGAGTTTGAACTGTTTTAAGCAATAACAGAGGACAAATCAGACCAACATGGCATATTCCCACCCCCATAACTTTTTCCACAAATTGAACTAAGAGAAAATAAGCATACTGATGCGTTCTACTATATGCAGAAACACAACGAGCCCAAAAACGGCCAAAAATAACCACGGGAAGACAGTGAAAATCGAGTGCAAAGTGGATGGTTTGGACTGTTCCCGACAGACAAATTTGCATCTCAGATCAGACTAACAAAGCCACTTCCTACCCCCATAACTTTTTTCACAAATTAAACCAAGTGCAAATAAGCATACCGACACATTCTACAACATGCAGGAAACACTATGAGCCCAAAAACAACCAAAAATAACCACGGGAAGACAGTGAAAATTGAGTGCAAAGTGGACGGTTTGGACTACCCGAGGCATTTCATCGAACACATTGCATGCGAAGTTGGAAATGCAAAACTGAGCTACTAAACTTGAAACCGAGACATACAAATATTCAAATGAGGTCTTATGAGCATGGAACGATGAATGGGAGTGGTCGGTTTGACTCTGTTCGACCCGAAAGTCGAACGGAGCCAACTCGGCACCAAAACGGGCAAAAAATAGGGGAGGGGGTTTGCAGACCTGTTCGAGTGGAAGCACGGCCTCGGCGGCGACCGGCGGAGCTCGGTGATGGTCTAGGGGGGACGGTGAATAGAGGTGGTGCTTCGTCGGGTCTATGGACCACTCAAGTTCTCTCCTCTCGCTCTCTTTTTTTCTTTTTCTCCCTCTCGGTTCCCTCTTTCTGCTCTCTATTTCCCCCTTTTTCTTTCTCGAAAATCCGAAAAAAAACCCCCCTCAGACTCTCTCTCTCTCTCTCTCTCTCTCTCTCTCTCTCTCTCTCTCTCTCTCTCTCTCTTTATAATCCTGCGGCACCTCTTCAAAACGCCACCCTCTGTACCCAGCGCCACCCCCCTCTGCAAATTCCTTGGTTGAAGAATTCTGCTCATTCGAAAATCGTTATTTTTCCCAAAACCTCCAACTCATTCTACCAACTTGTATGAGAATGAAGAACTAGCACCTAGGATGAAAGTTCTAGAATTTGGTGATGAGAGGGCGTTGGCGTTTTTCTGTCCTTTCTTGTGTACGTGAGGAACAAAACGTGCTTCCGCCTCTGCCCTGCAAACCCGGTTCGGGCCGGATCGGGTCAGTTCCTACCTGTCCGACCCGATTCTGCTTTTTCGCTCAAATCGGGCCCCAAATGACATTTTTTTTTTATTTTGCAAAATTGATGCCAAAATCAGGTTCCCAACATGTTTTTCATGTAAAAAAGATATTTTTGGGATTAAAAATTTTGATTTTCAATAAATAAAAAAACCCTAAATTTTAAGTTCGACCCGAAAATAATTTTTGTATAACCCAAAGCCTAAATGACAAAATCGAGCCAAACTACCCCCACCAGTGGATTCAGAATGATGAAAACTATAGGGTAGTGGTCTTGGATTCTCATTGGTAACCCTAAAAAGAATTTAATTTCTTTTTTAGTGAAACTGGGGACTAAATTGAACATAAAAAGTGTAAATAGGTCCTTTTGGCCAAAATTGAATAAATTATTAAGTAAATGGACCCAATTACAATTCAAGGCATCATATGCCAATGTCATAGCTTGGAAAAAGCAAAAATTGAAAATAAAAAGACTCAAAATGTAATTTTTTGGCTCAATTTGGGTTTATGTTTGTGAAGGAACATGGTGACCCAAGTTGAATTTTCAATATTTGAAGTGTCCAACATGAAAAGGGAATTAAAATAAAAATATTGACTATTTTTGTATATTTTTTTGGACACAGATGCTATTTTTCCTGATTTTTGGCTATTTTTCTAATTAAAAAATAAATATTAAAATGTCAAAAAAATGAGAAATATTTTTTGTTTAAAATTGGTCCCTAAGACTAGACCAAGGCTTCCAAAGTTGATTTTTCAATTTAATGAATTTTTATGATATTTTTAATTAATTTTCTAGAAAAATAAAAAAAAATGATAAAAAAAATCAGGTGTCAACAGTGAGGGAATCCAAATTTTCATTCCCCGCGCGAGAACTTGTAAGAAAATTCGATTAAGGGGAATTTTCGATTTTTGGAACGAAAGAAGGAATCCAAGACGGTTGGTGACGTCCAAAACAGATGCAGAAGGATCGAGAAAGTGAGGGAGAGAGGAATTTCGAGCTGAGGATGCCATTGAAGCTAAAGAACCTGAGAAGCTTTTGAGCTCGCTAGAGCTCGAACCAGAGACAATTAGAGCTCGGCACCACCACTCCGCGCTTCGTGGAGTCCTGACAAAGCTACTGCACCGCCTCAAGCTCGCCGACTCCCCCTAAAAAGGTAGGTTCCGTATTCGACCTCGCGGAGGTCCGTCAATGGCGGACCTCCCATTTGCCAATATACATTTGCGCTTTTTTATTCAAATTACTCCTCTAGCCCTACTGAGCATAAATCCTTCTTTCTTTTTCATTTTTATCATGTGAATCTTCCCATGTCAACCTCTAAATCCTGAACTTGCACCGAGCTCGTGGAGCTATTTTTCGACCTCCCTAGCCTTCGCAATCGAGCAGGTAAGTTTCTTTGACTTCTGGTGGTGTTGCTTGATGCTTTAGATAGCTGTTTAACACTAGAATCGGTTTGGGTAGATCTTCGTCGGAGCTTAGCTTCGGCCGGCGGTAGGATAGGTGGTTTTAGATGTAGTCTTCCTCTAAATTTGAGTATGTTGTTGCGAGAATGTGCAAGAGTCGAATAGCACGAAATTACGAAGCTTCGGGGTCGTCTTGACATCGGATTGAGGTCTCCGGTGAGGCACTGACACCAGTGCCGATCGTCTTCCTTGGCGAGTCAGGTTAACTGGTCAACGAAGACATGGCGCCTGTGGATTGGCCACGTGGTGTCCACGTTAGCCGTTGTGTTTGCATCTTGTCACAATAAAACAAAGGCTAGATCGGACGACTGTGGCTTCGCCAAGTGTCACGATCTGGCAATTTTCAGAAGATAAAAAAATTAAATTTTCAAAATATTCTGAATTTCGAAATCTAAAAAAATATTTTGTGATCCTGTGGCCCAGGTTTGGCCACGCGTCACCATCCTGATCGTCCGATCAATTTTCAAAAATTCAAAATAAATCTTTTTCAGAAATAAAAATAGCCAGATCGGACAACTGTGGATTAGCCACGTTGCCCGATCGTGACCGTAGATCTGATCGCTAGATCGGAGAGCCGTGGGCTAGCCACGTGTCTCATCCCTGACCATTGGATTAGAAATTAGAGTGCAAATCTGAGAAATTCAAAGAAAAATCAAAAAAATTGGAAATAAAAAATAAAAAATTTAGAAATCGCGTCGTTTAGCTTAGACCGGCTCAGGACCCATATGGTCTGGGCCGGGCACCCTCGAGGCATGGACCGGGATGGACCCGACCCAGTCTGAAAAATTAATAAAAAAAATCAAAAAATGATTAAAAATAAAAAATAGAAAATTCATTAAAAAAAATTGGAAAAAAATCCCAAAAAATTAAAAAATATATTCCCAAAAGCCGGAACCGGAGGTTCTAATTCAAAATTCGGAGGAACCGGAACCTTAAGTGGCGGTTCCGGTTCCGGTTCAGAGTCCGAACCGGCGGTTCTGGTCTCGGTTCCGAACCTGAAATGGAACCGATGGTTTCGGTTCCGATTTCGGTTACGGCTTTTGAGTTTAAAAATTAAATTATAATGAATTTGTGATAAAATTGTAATCAAATTATGAAATAAAAGAAAATAATGAATTATGAAATTACGAATTATCACAAATTGTAAATTGTAATCAATTTTGGCTCTTTTTTGCTTTTTTTTAATCCCATTTTCAGCGGTTCGGAATCGGCTCGAAATCGGGTCTGGAAGCCACAAGCCGATTCTGATTTCGAACTGCGGGCTTGGTCAACGGGTCGAGCCGATTTCGGGCCCAATTTTGACAATTTTGCCCCTTATGGGCAAATTATCTCCTAATCTTTCAAAAATGATGATTTTGCTCCTAATGGGCAAAGCACCTTCAAATTTTTCCAAACCTCCAAACACCTCGTCTCTAAGCCCTTATGGCTTTACTGGGGATGTTATATATTGTTTTCATGAGTTTTATCCGCACATTTGGATTCTTGATTTGCGCACCTACTTTACTGATTGTGATTGTTAGGATAAACATTCCCATCTATATGAACTCCTAGATTCTAGAGCTTACCTCCCTCTAAGTCGTCTACATGAAATCCTAGTTAGAAAATCACTCAACTTAGATACCAAAAGGGTATCAATGGAAGCATTGGCGTAACTAAGTCATCGAACCCACTTTCTCGGGTTCCGTAGAACCAAACGACTTCTCCCAACAGATCGGTAGGGTTTCCGATCTACCCTCCAAAAAAGATTGGTGGCAACTCCGTTGGCATGTACACCTATGCACATGTCACCCGACCATACTAAAGGTCGAATTCGTTTCCTAAATCCCACCGTTGCGATTTGGTATGGGTTTGGGAGGGCCCGCGCCAAGCCCACGTCAAGAAAGGGTTCAGCAATCCATTGGCCCATCCTTGCCCCTTCGAGAGAGGGTTGCGACACTTGGGAATAATCTAGATTTGAAAAACACGAGCATTTAAGCGATTATAACTCTGATTCTTCGATTATAATGGATTACTCTTGCTGGTTCTTCCCGTGGATATAGGTACCAATATTCAGACCGAATCACGTAAATCTCTGGTATCCTTATTGTTCCTCGTTTATTTCTTTGAGATTTTCGCATTGACTTATTTGCAAGATCCTGTTATTTTGCGTTAATTTTACAACAATTGATATCACGCCATAGAAAGTCCAGTAGCATCGGGGGTCTAGTAGCAACATAGGTAAAAGCAGGTCTAAATCACACCATAGAAAGTCCAAGGGACCCGCGAAGTGCTTTGAGTGTCACGAGGAAGGGCACTTCATGAGAGATTGTCCAAAGTTGAGAAATAGAGGTGACAAGCAGAATGCCACAAGCAGTGTGGTGGATGTTGCTGAGGAGAGCACAAGTGATGTAGAAGCTATTTTATGTGGGACTACAGGTTCGTCAGGAGACGAATTGGTGCTAGATTCGAGGAGTTCTTATCATATGACGCTTCATAGAAACTGGTTTACTACTTACCAAACTACAGATAGTGGTAGAGTTCTGATGGGGAATAAGACAGCATGCAAGGTTGTGGGGATAGGGATAGTTCAGATCCGTATGCACGATGGTGTGGTGCGCACATTGATAGACATTAGGCATGTACCGGAGCTCAAGAAGAACCTTATTTCTTTGGGGCCACTCGATATCGGGTGTAAGTACACCGTTGAAGGTGGAGTGCTAAAGATCTCTCGAGGTGCCATGACAGTAATGACAAGGAAGAAAGTGAGTTCTCTCTATCATTTACTGGGAGAGACCGTGACAAGAGCTGCCGCAGTTTCATCAGGTGAGTCAGATTCTGATTTAACTTAGTTACGGCATATGCATTTTGGGTAGATAAGTGAGGCATGTATGATGATGCTGAGTGATAGAGGGTTGTTAAAGGGTCAGAAAACAAGTAAGTTAGACTTATGTGACCACTGTATCTTTGGGAAGTAGCGCCGGATTAAGTTTACTATGGGTATTCATTCGACTAAGCAACTAATTGAATATATTCATTCAGACATCTAGAGCCCGTCTCCGATTCCTTCGAAAGGAGGTGCTCGATATATGCTGACATTTATCGATGACTATTCCAGGAAGGTATGGGTATACTTTTTGAAGCACAAATCTGATGTGTTTGATCGGTTCAAGAAATTTAAGATATTGATTGAGAAGTAGTCAGATAAATAGATCAAGTGCCTAAGAACCAATAATGGCATGGAGTTCTGTGGTGAAGATTTTATCGAGTTCTGTGAGAGAGAAAGGATTATGAGACATCGCACAATATCTAGGACACCACAGCAGAATGGCATGGCAGAACCGAAGAACAGAACTTTACTTGAGCGGGCTCGGAGCATGCTTTTCGCATGCTGAAATAGGTAAGAAATTTTGGGCTGAAGTAGTAAATATGGTATATTACCTAGTTAATCGACCTTCATCATTTGCTATAGTGTGGAAGACTCCAGAGGAAGTAAGTCGGGGAAAAAAATTGATTACTCTAAATTACGAGTATTCGGTTGTTCAGTGTATGCTCATGCGAGTGATGGTAAACTTGAGTTGAGGTTGAAGAAGTGAATATTTATGGGTTATGCACATGGGGTGAAAGGCTACCGACTGTAGCGCACCGATCTCAGATCACCTGATTTTCTAATCGGTAGAGATGTGATCTTCGACGAGACTGTAATGCTTCGACAGAGGAGTTCTGAGATACTAAGAGCAGAGCAGACAGATCACGGTATCAGAATGAGATGGAGCTTCAGGTGGAGACTCTGGAGACCTCAAAGGTAATAGAGGTTGAGACTTCAGATGCGGCCGCAATTCCTGAAGTCGATGATACTGAATAATCAATAGAGCCGCAGCACACTATAGCGGTAGACAGACAGAAAAGGAAAATTAAACCACCGGTACGTTATGGCTATACAGATATTGCTTATACTTTGATTGTGTGTGACAAGGTGGAGACAGATGAGCCTTCATTTTACTTTGAGGCGATGGCTAGTAGTGAGTCGTTGCAGTGGCTAGGGGCTATGAGTGAAGAGATGGAATCACTCCATCGGAAACAGGCATGGGAGCTAGTTACGGCACCAAAGAGCCAGAAGATTGTCAGAAGTAAATGGGTCTATAAATGGAAGAGGGCATTCCCGGTGTCGAGGCAGCAAGGTATAAGGCGAGATTTTTTGCAAAGGGGTATACACAGAGCGAGGGCATTGACTACAACGAGGTGTTCTCTCTTGTGGTAAGACATACTTCTATTCGTGTTTTACTTGCCTTAGTTGCTGCACAGGATCTCGAGTTGGAGCAGCTTGATGTGAAAATGGCGTTTCTTCACGGAGAGTTGAAGGAGTAGATTTACATGAGGCCGTCAAAGGGATTTGCTATTCCGGGTAAGAAAGACCATGTTTATTTACTAAATAAATCTTTATATGGGCTGAAACGGTCTCCTAGACAATGGTATAAGCATTTTGATACTTTCATGACTAGTCAGGACTATTCTAAAAGTTAGATGGATAGCTGTGTTTACTTTAGGAGATTGAATGATGGGTCTTTGATATATCTGTTGTTATATGTTGATGATATGTTGATAACATCTAAGAATATGTCTGATATTGATGTGCTGAAGAGGTTGTTGAGTGCTGAATTTGAGATGAAAATTTTAGGTGTTGCAAAGAAAATTTTGGGTATGGAAATTTTGTGTGATAGGACTGCAGGAGTATTACGTCTATCTCAAAAGAAATACATTGAGAAGATTGTGGCACGTTTTAATATGCAGTCAGCGAAGCCTGAGAGTACACCATTAGCAAAGCACTTTAAACTTTCAGATAAGTTATCACTACAGACTGAGGAAGAGGAGGAGCATATGTCTCGTGTTCCTTATTCTAGTGCAGTGGGTAGTATTATGAATGCTATGGTATGCACTAGACCTGATATAGTCGTTATATGAAGCATCTTGGTAAAACTCATTGGGAAGCTGTGAAATGGATCCTCTGATATTTGAAGGGGACAATAGATGTTGGTATAGTGTATCGGAGGGACAATAATGGCAATGAGACCACATGTTGTGTGGATTCAGATAACGCATATGACTTGGATGAGTGCAGGTCTTTAGCAAGGTGCGTGTTTATGCTTGCTGGTGGTGCAGTTAGTTGGAAGGCGTCCTTACAGGACCACGTTGCTTTGTCATCGACTGAGGCTGAGTACATGGCACTGACCTTTATAGAGAAGGAGGCGATATGGCTAAAAGGTTTACTCTTGGACTTTAGATTAGAACAGAAAAGTGTTAATATACATTGTGATAATCAAGGTGCGATATATCTGGCGTATAATTCAATTTATCACGAGCGGACAAAGCATATCGACTTTAGGTATCACTTCATCCGAGATGTCCTAGCGAAGGGTAAGGTTGTTGTGAAAAAGATTGCTACAGCAGAGAACCCAACATACATGATGACTAAGCTTGTTCGTTTGGCGAAGCTCAAGCTTTGCTTGAGCACCATTGGCGTCTGTAGAGAGTAAGCGCCCGTCGGGGTGTTGGGAGAGCAGCATGGATGATGAGTACTATGATTTAGCTTTAAACGTCGAGCTAAAGTAGAGAATTGTTAAATTTATGTCTCGAGTTTAAATCGCTTACGAATATAAATCAATTTGTTAAATATGCAAGATTTGACCGTTCAAGAAGTGGGTTCCTTTTTGTTTTTTTTTTTTGGTCGAGAAGTGGGTTATTCAATTGGCGTGCAGTGGACGACTTCTTCCTGCGGTATTGATATCTGCATTACAAGACAAAATAAGGGACTCAAATATAATATATTATATGGGGTTAGAAAAGTCTTTATCTAAGAAAGGAAACAAAAGCAAGGGTTTGTTTTTATTTCTTAAGTCTGCGGTAGCTGTAAAGAGAAGAAAAAAAAGATATTCTTGGAGCCGCACAGTGAAGAGCAGCCGCACGAAGAACAAAAAATACAGAACGGACAAGTCGTTCCAGTTTTGACCGTACGCGAGCTATTTGTTCGGTGTGAACACCCGTTGATTTGTGTCGGTGAGTTTATATCCAGTTGTGTTATTTTATTTATAAACACTTTGGGCTTGGATATAATTTAGGTTTGGAAAACACGAGCATCTGAGGGAGTGTAACTCCGATTCTCCGATTATAGTGGATTATTCTTGCTGGCTTTTCCTATGGATGTAGGTACCGACATTCGGACCAAACCACTTAAATCTCTGGTGTCCTTTATTATTCCTCGTTTATTTCTTTGAGATTTTCGCATTGACAGCAAGATCCTGTTATTCCGCGTTAATTTTACACTATGTATGAGTTATATATATATATATATATATATATATATATATATATATATATATATATATATATATATATATATATATATATATATATATATATATATATATATATATATATATATATATATATATATAATTAACAGCAAAAGGACACCACAAGTGCCAATATTTGTGTACGGCTCTCACTTTGGTGCCAATTTTTATTTTTGAATCACTTAAGTGTCAATTTTTTTTTAAAATGATTATTTGAGTGCCAACTCTGGTGAGCGTCGCCAGAAATCTTACATGGCGTCTACGTGGCTCGCTGGAGGATCCCAGTCAGTAATAAAAAAAAGCCAAAATTTAATTAAAAAAATTTCACATATTATTGTAATAATTAAAAATAAGCCAAAAAACTAAAAAACATAAGCTAAAAATTTTAAATAATAATAATAATAATAATAAAAGAAAACCCAAGTTGCAGCGGCGAGGGCGCTGCCGCCGCTCCTCCATCGCTGGCAAGGGGTTGGCGAGCCCCGGCGAGTGGTTGGCGACCCCCGCCGCTGGCTGGCGAGGCCTCGACCTCGTAGATCTGGTGAGGTTGAGTCTCACCGCGGCTGGCATCGAGAACCGGCCGTATCTTGGCAGGGCTGCCAGAACCAGTCGTAGCCATGGCGGGGTTCCTTCCAATTGCCTGGTCTAAGGCGAATCTAAGCCTTACTATCAACAACTTTCCCGAATTTCCTTTTCTTATTCCCAGATCTTCTTGAGTTCTTGTGTTTTACTGTGACAAAAAGGTCGGTTCTTTTATAGCCCTTTTTCTTGTTCGAGCTGCGGTTGTCCTGATTTTGCACTGCGAAATTCTGGTTCTCTCCTTTGTAAATCAATTTTAGAATTTATCTTTCTAGTTTTTTGAGTTGTGTTTGGGTATTGGGTTTCTACATCGACAAAGAAAGGACCAAAACTCGTCTCTTTTCTTCTTTCTTTGCTCTGCAGAAGCGGCATTCTATAACTGCTCTTATTTTGTGGGACCGAGTTTGCCTTTGCACTTACAAATTTCTGACTTCATTCGACAAAATCTACCATGGATGAGTTTCCGGATTGATCGAGTCTGAAGAGTTCACCGGAAAGATCACTGGAAGAGGAAAAGAAAAAAGCAAAATAAAATTTTGACGGCATTTGCTTTAAGAGAGTTTTCAAGATGTTTTTAGTTGCAGATGAATCGGTTTACGGGCAGCGATGATGTTTTTGCCGAAGACGGTGAACTGTTGCCTGAACTTGATTCTCATTGTAGTTGGAGTTCTCTACAACTCGCCCAGCCGATGCAACTTGGGTTTGCTTTTCTTTTTTTTTTTAGTTTTTAACCTTATTTTTTAAATTTATTTTATTTTTATTTCAAAAATTAGCTTAATTTTCCACATGGAATTATTTTTAAAAAAAATTTCCACATGGACTTATTTTTTAAAACAATTGCCACGTGAACCGCCTTTTTTTAAAAAAAATTCACTTAATATTAAAAAATTAAAAAAATGCCATTTTGATTGTTTGGCCGTAATTGACACTTAAGTGATCGTTTTTTCTCCGATTTGGCACTTAAGTGAACCGGCGAAAAAATTGGCACCAAAGTAAGCGTCGTACACAAATATTGACACTTTAGGTATCCTTTTACCTATAATTAAACCATATGGTATTTTTTTTATTTTTTTCCTTATTTTTTTCTCTCTTTCTTTTTTCCCCTTCCTATTGCTATTTTGGCTGGCGAGCTCCGGCGAAGGTTTCGCGGCCCCCGACCGGCCTCGCTGAGCCTCACCTAGGCTGGTTGAGGCCATGGCCGCCTTCGCCCGCGGCCGACGAGGCCGTGGCAAGGCCGCCCTAACCTAGATCGTGGCTAGGGGGCCTCTCCCTGGGCTGCCATGGCCTTGCCCATCCTAGGCAAGGCCCGGCGAGGTCGGTCGGGGGCAGCGAAGCCCTCGGCGGCCACAATAGCAGTAGGAAGGGAAAAAAAGAAAGAGAAAAAAAAATAAAAAATAATACTAAAGAATTTACCATCCGTCCCCATTAATCGCTCGGACATCGACCTAGGAAAAATCAATTCTAGGCTTATTGATAATCCGTGATCAACTTCCTTTCGTAGTACCTTGCCACCCAGGGGAAGTCAAATCCCTGTTGCCTCCTTGAAAGAGAGATGTCCTGAACCACTAAATGATGGGGGCATGCTTGCTCGACCACGATATTTAAAATTGTCCACGTTAGTGCCAACCGGCAAAATAGACTGAATTGGCACAATTGCAATAGGTTTAGAACTTTTTTGGTAATTTTCCCCTTCCTTTTTTCTTAGAATTTCAGGAATACCCCCCTTATCCTTTAAAGAACATATTCGAAATAATTCTTGTCAATTTTTTCTAATTTAAGCTCTCTCTTTTTTTATCAAAATTTAAGCTCGTGAAAAGATACAAGTTTTTGGTTGATAAGATTAGTAAACTAATCACCACCTGTCGAATGTGGCCACGTGGAAAATTTACATCATGTGTCTTGCCACGTGGCCAATTACAAAAGGTAAAGTGAAGTATCACGTAGCATATGGGCGAACATTCTCTCAATTCTAATTTTAAATAAATCATTTTTTATCATTATTTTTTTTCCTGTTACATCATGTTCGAATAGGATCGATGGGCACAAAAATTTAAAACTCTACTAGCTCACTGAATTTTCTTTTGATCAGGGGAAGGGGAAAAAATGCGTATACGGGACCGTAAATTTGGTATTGTTAATTAATTGTCTTCTGAACAATGGTCGAGTTAGCCTGATCTAATAAGTTGCCCTAGAAAAGTACTGTTCCATTTCTGAAAAGGTATCCGAAAAAGTTTGGAAAATAAAAATATTAATGCCAATACATTTTCAAGAGTGAAATATTAGGAGACGTTTGTTTTACGGAAAACTTAAGATTTGAAAAATATTTTTCAAAAAGACAACGGGGTTGCCAATAAGTATTGAATGCGACTCGCTTATTTTAAGATCCAGTTATAGCCCAACACGTCATTTAATAAGAGAGGCTGGGACGGATTGAGCCCAATGCCTAAAGAGGTGCTATTGTTGGGCCGAAAAGGCTTGGACTCGTTTCTGCCGGCGGTTGGATCAGGGACTAGCTCGGGAAATTGCAGAGGTTCTGCTAATTTCTCGTGTCATTCCTCTGCTCACGGGACTGCATGGACTAAAGAAGGTCATTCATGAATCGAACTCTCAAACTCTAGCGCAAACCTTCGAATTCGACAAACTAAGCAGGTTTAGCGAGACGAAAAATGTTATCCGCAGATAGTTTAGCCGACTGTGCTTTCGACATGGAGCCTTTTAGACTTTTCACGCCCCAATCCCTTGTGAGGTTGAAAGTACTCAATGTGGTTCGGGCTTTCACCCCGATCGTCGTCCCCAAAAAGCGACGAAGGTAAAAACTCATGTCTCCTTTACCTATCTCGTTCACGACGCAGCTCAAATTTATGATCTCCTGAAAGATAGAGAACCACTTTACCACCTTTGCTGAGTCCCCTGCCACTCAGGAAATGGAAATCAATAAGTGCCAGAGAAAATGACAATCAAGAAAACCAGCCTCGCGGTCGATTGCGCAGTGACACCAAATCACGTTTGAACCAAATTAAGCGTAGACATAAAGCACGCAGAGAATTGGTCTATGGAACGCGTATAAGACGACTAGGGAAGAGATAAGAGGAACAAAAGAAACCAAGTTACTCTACAACTTCATGGATAGAGATGTTACGCTTTGGAATAATGATAATCATATGACAGCATAGAATTTGATCTTTGAGCCATTTTATTGGAGCACAACTGCTCGTTAAGGTTGCTACATTCACATTACCATGAAACAACAGAAGTTATCATCGGAAATTCCAATTGAACTAACGGAAAATGATCTACAGAAAGAAACTAGTAATCTTCTCCACCTGTGGTTTAATCAAGTGACCTGAGGAAAAACTTTTCGAAACGGATGAAAAATACCCTACTATTGGAAGGCAGCTGTTACTTCACAAGATAACTCATCTAACAAAACTGGATTGTCATTAGAAGTTTCTTACTCGAATTCTACATGCATGCTATCTAATAGCTTTGACCGGCGAACGACTCCAGTATGTCGTAGTGACCATACCCATGAAACAGGACGTTAATAGAACTCTCTTCACCCTTCCTATACTCTTCACCGTACTTTGCAATGTTGACCAGACTGCCAGAGCTTCTATCCACCATGAAGACCGAGATCGGTGTCCTGAGCCAATGATGTGAAGGTGTAAATCCAAACACAAACATGAGTACACATAATTCCAGACCAAAAAAATTAATGTATACACAACAACCAATTATGTAGTGAGTAAATACAAAAATTCAAGAATGAAGCTTAAGCATAATATCCAACCTCAATATGAGAGATTTAAGGCACCACTATATTAAAGGGATGCAAGAGTAATGACTAGTCTCACATCATCCGGAACAGAGATGATCCTTCAGTTTCTCAGAGTTACTATGACAGCGATCCTCTAATAATTGTACCATGACAGTCTTTAAGTATGCTAGGCAGTTAAAGTGAAACAAAATAAAAAATGGCTTCCCACACGAAAAATCAAAATCAGTAAGCAAAATGGCCAAAGAACTCACTTCAGGACATGAGAAGCCATTAGCAACTCTGGTTCTCCACCCCATACATATGGTTGTTGGATTCTCTCAATATATGCATCGAAATCTCCTTCAATGGCCCTGAACATAAAAAATGAAAACCATATCATGCCTTAATGCGTCAGCTACTCATTGCTTATGCCCCATCAAACGAAAACTTACCACTCTGTTTCTTCCCGCCTCTTTAAGAGCTCGTCTACAACCTGCATGGCAGATGGATCATACTATCATGAGACAGCCCTGATTTTCAAACAAGGTAAGATAAATCTGGTAGAAAATTTATATTCAGCAAGAAACTATAGAATGCCAATTTTACTTGAGCTCTCAATTCATCAGCGAGTTCTCTCTGACGATTGTCATCTGGAGCTGCTTCTCCCTTTCTCAAGCAAGCGCAATGAGCTATTGCTCTGAATAGGCATCGACCATCCGCCAGCACCCCTGTATCATTCTTTCGCAATCAGATACAGATTGAACTGCATTTAAAAGTCACTATAGTGGCAATCTGGAAGCACAAGATAAAGGTGGACAGTAAGGATTGCGCTGCTTGAGAATTGGAATGAACAATCTATCTATTCATCTATTAACAACCTAGGATACATATCCACACGTATACATATGCAAACATGTTTCAGGAGAAAAGAAATTTTCCATTTTCCTAGTACTGTCTACTTGTCATCAAGCTCAGCATCCAAAAATGATGTCAGGAGAGAAATCCCAGGACAACAACATAATTGATCACAATAATCTATTTAGAGTGTGGCAAAACCTAAATGAAGGTTTAATCAAGTGAAACGCAAAAAAAGTTAACTCTCCCTTGATTAGCCACCCAAGAAATTGTTACATCACTTAGCAAACAACTTATGATGTTTTACAATTCAGTTCCAACCTGAAAAACAAAAATGAAAGTTCGATCAGCCACTAAAACAATGACTCAATGCAAAGTGGTCGAACACTTAATCATAAATACAATCGTAAACATCAGCCGCCAAACCAACATGATCAACCATCATCAATTACAGAAAATTCGATTTCAGCAACAGCACAAAATGAAAACTCCAAATCCCAAAAAATAACACTTACACTTCGATGAGATAACGTATCAATTTAGTCCAACGAAAAAATCAGCGAGTTACTGTTCCATTGCAGAGGTATCATAACACACACGTCTCACTAGTAGCCTACGGATACACCAGTAAGAAGCAAAGGCATATGCGCAAACACAGGACACGCATCGCGCAAGTGCAATCAATCATCTCCACACACACACACACACACGATTTATCCACAAACAACCTGTCACTCTGTAATCGGGAGAGTTCCGCTTAGCCTCGTCCAAGGAATCGCAATCCTCGACCCTCTCCTCCGGCACGATCTCCTCGCGATTCAACTCGGCCGTGTCAACCGGCGCGAGGCAAGCGCAGACGCCGAACAGGAGCCAAGCGGAGTCCGGCCTGTGCAGCCACCGCGCCGGCCTCGCGTCCCAGGCCACGTTCCACGACCCCTCCCCGCGGAACACCGGCCGCCGGGGATCCATCCTCCTCATGGAGTCGCCGTCTCCGGACGGAAGGATCGCGTGCCATATGGAGGCGACCCCGCCGGGGTGGGCGCAGGAGGAGGAGGAGCCGGCGCCGCCGCTCCCGAGGCGGCAGGAGCTCGAGTGGTGGCGCCGCCGGTCGGGGGAGTCGGCGGCGAGCTGCAACCGGACGGCGGAGCCCCAGGCCAGCCGGCTGCAGTGGTGGGCCGCGGAGGCGTGGAAGAAGCAGGAGGCGACGATCCAAGGCTTGGGGCGCGCGCACAGTACCCCGAGCATCAGAGTGTGCGGAAAGCGTATCGACAAGAGCAGCAGCAGCAGCAGCAAAAACAAAAACAACAACAACAACAGCAGCGAAGGAGCTCAATCCTGAGCTTCCATGGCGGACGTATGAGATTTAATCAAGCATCGAATGGCGGAGGAAGAGAGAGAGAGAGAGAGAGAGAAGAAGAATATCCATGAATGAATGTGCAAATGGTAATTCTTTTATACATTTCAATATTTTTTTGGTTTTTTCTCATGAGTAATTAAAATTATATATTTTAAATTTTTTTTTTTGGTTTTTTTTTTTTGTTTTTGTGGGGGTGGGGGGTTTGGTGACGGCGTAGCAATTTAGGGAAGACGGGAGTTGGTGCGAGTGAGCCCACCAGCTGTGCGTATGCGTACGCGTGGGCCCCACGCCGTTCGCCAGCGAGTGAAAGTCGAGAATGGCATCTGCTGTAAAAAAGATTCCAGATTTGTTCCTCCCCCTTTTTCTTAATTTTAATTTCCAAAAGGAAAAAAAAAATGTTTCTTCCAAATTTAAAAACGTAAGTGGAAGAAAGGGTAGTTTGGGTCGATATTTTCGAGTCAATTTTCTGTCTTGAACGGAATTTTCCGTTGGAGCATGGTGGATTGGACATTTAATTCACGTGGTAAATTCTATGATCCGGCCCGATGATTAAGTACATAATTCGAACCGCAAGACGAGACGTACAGAATTGTCGGCAAGCCACCGGTGACTTATGGACATCTAAGAGAAATTACCAACCATGAGATTGTTGAAGTTACTAGTGATCGAAGAAGATTGTGACGTACGAGGACAACTATTCGTTGGTGGGGCTTGTAAGTTTTCGAGCCAAGACAATATGTTTCAATAATAGAACAGGAGAGCTTACAATGGATGCAAGTTGATCACGGGTCTTTATAAGAAAGTCAGGATTATCATGATATTTAGCCACAAGAGACTTTTAAGGTAAATTACTATACGCAAAAGATATTTACAAACTTGTCATTTACAAGGATTTTTAAGGAAACCATAGTTAGCTACCTAAACTAGGATAAAAATTACCATGTCACAAAAATAATTCTATGTTTTAGACAACCTTCCTTTTCTTGCAATAATTTAAATCCATTTCCTAAAAATAACTCTAGCCATTTTGGCCCTTTAATTTATTTTCTTCTTTTCCATATTTTCCACACAATTTGGGGTTGTGCTTTTGCGCACTTATTGTCCTATCAAGGCCGAGGCAATTATGATAGAAATTACGATTGGACAAGATCGAATGATTTTATTTTCCTTTTTAGACGAAACTTTTCTAGTAATTTATTGATGACAGCATCTTTTAATGCACATTACCTATTATTTCTAATATTTCCCTTTCGAAGTCTCCATCCGTTTAATTATTATGTTGATTCTTTACGATTGAGGGGGACCTTTTGTTACTTCATATGAGCAACTTTTCTATAACAAGGGGCTTTATGCGAAACCGATCTGATTCAGCAATCCAAATTATTTAGATTCTGCAACAACAACAAAATGTCGCTCGAACTAGTATAATTGGACAATTCGCTTCTCGCCTTATGATTTAGACACAACGTAAATATCTCGAACTAGCAAGGGATAAAGGAAATAATGAGGAAGATGGCTATTGAGGTTGGCATTGGGATATATCTTTTGAAAATTAGGGCATGCAACACTCATTGTCGTTGCTAATAAAATAGATGGCATGGGTCGCGTCATGGCTCACGTGTTTACTTGGAAAGTTGAAAGCATATTTCATGCTTCTTTTTGCCAATGAAAAAGTAATTCATCTTTTAATTTATTTATCTTGTTCCTTTTACTTTTCTAGGGGGAAAACATTTCTCATGCTGATGAATTAAGAGCCATTTTTTTAAAATATGTAGACTCTTAAAAAGTCATATTTGAATGGGTTAATACCTTCTGCCATAAATTAATCTTCAACTCAAAAAAGAAAACGAAAAAAAAAAAACACACAAACTGACACTCCATGACATATGTAGCTCAAACTAATTTTCGCCTCACAAAAAATCTCAAATCGGTACTTCTGACCAAAATCTAACCCCTCCGTGTCAGATCTCAAAGTGCCAACGCAAGGTAGATCTCGGATTTTCACGAGACGAATTTAGTTTAGGTTGAATGTGTCGAGTAAAGGTTTGGTATTTTTTGAATAATGAAAATTAATTGTGGGTGAATGTACAAAAGGGTGCCAGGTTATTCTGGGGTTCATATTATAAAAAATTCTAAACTAATGCATCCGTATTACATTTACCTCAAACTAGTTTTTATATCATAAAAAATCTCAAATAGGTACAACCATGCCACATTTACTCCAAACTACCTTTTGTGTCATAAAATTTTTTAAACCGGTACACTTGTACCATATTCATTTACGTCGAACTTGTACATTTATGCCTCATTTGCATATTTATTTTTGGGTAAATGTGGCATAAGTGTATCAATTTTTGGATTTTTTGTGTGTGGTATTAACCCATATTAAGTTATAAAAAGTATTACAACCAACTTGAAGTAACTCTAAAGAAATGTTAAAATTTCTATGTTTTTATGTTGAGAATTGATGTTTCTAAATATTTTCACTATTTTACATATAAAAAAAAAGTTGGCAAGATTAATGTTAAGAGAAACTGAAAACCAATTTTTTTAACAAAAAAAGAAGAAGCAAATAAACCAAATAAAGAACTGCATACCAAAAAATGGTTGCTCTGTCGTCTACTGGGTCATTGCCACGTGCGCGCACAAAATGGTGGGACCCGTTGTAATCTGATTGGCCAATTGTTTAATATTCTAATCTCTGGTTAATTTGTTGCACTTTTCCCATTGTACTTATTGACTAAAAAATTATTTATTAATGAAGTTTTGAGTTTGAAAATGCAATATTTTCTAGGTCATTTCATTTTCTTTTTGTATTTTTCATTTTTTTTTTCTCGTGGGCTGCCGCCTTATTTTACTCGAATTCTTTTTATTTCTTTTTTCTTTTTTCCCTTTTCTAATTTTGATGAATAAACCATATGCACCAACCAATTCAGTTGACAAACGTAAACCTAACCTCCGGTGCTTTTTTTTTTTCCTGGAGATTCTATGAACTACGAATTTTTTTTCTTCTTCTTTTGCAAGCCAATAGGACCAAAAATACCTTGCTTACGTATTATTAGAAAATGTATTAACATAAACATGGGCAGAAAGAAAAGGTAATACAAATTGTGTAAACTATAAAAACGAGTCAAAGTGGATTGTCTCATACTAGCACTTCCGCGTAATAACTCTACTAAAAGGGATCCTATTGCAAGAATAGCTTTCAATAGACCTGTTACAATTTTGATTGCCCAATAACCGATTTGGTTCCGAGGTAAGGAATAACCAGTTACGCCAAAGAATGTGGTCAATACAGCTCGAACCACAAATTTAGACACTTTCAAATAATTAATGGCTAAATAACAAGTTAGAGATGGGGAAAAAAAAAGTCAGGCTTTGCTTTCATTGGTCTAGTGCTCGTTGCTTTCAGACCTTTAGTAGGAAGTAGGGAAATTTTCAAATAAGGGGCCCAAGTGCTTTCATTTTCTCAATTAAGAGCCTGAAGTGGTATTTGCTTCAAATAAGAATCTGAAGTACCATCATTGTCTCAAATAAGAGCTTGAAGTGGCCATGGCTGTTTCAAATAAGGGCCTCACGTCACCTACCAGTCGACCTGCTAAATATTCCGACCGATCAAGGACATTTTGCTCAAAATGCAATTTTAACCTAATTTTTAATTAAATTAAATTAAAATTTTAAAAAACTAAAAACTAAAAACTGAAAAGAAGAAGAAGGGAAATATAGGCGGGAGGCTCCTCCGGCCTGTGGCCGCCACCGCACCGGTGTCTGTGTCTTCTTCTTTTTCACTTCCAGTTTTAATTTTTTAATTTTTGAAAAACAGAAAAAAGGAATAAACAAAGAAAAAAATACAATAACAAAAAAAGGTAAATAACGAAAATGCCCCTACAACTGGTGAGTCAAGCCATTTTTTTAGACTTATATAGCCACTTCAGGCCCTTATTTGAAACAATATCCACTTCGGGTCTTTATTTGAGACAATGAGGACATTTCAGGCCCTTATTTGAAACAAAATCAATTTCAGGCCCTTGTTTGAGAAAATAAAAGCACTTGGGACCCTTTTTTGAAAATTTCCTAGGAAGTATTAAATCAAAAGCTTTGTTAATTTGGATGAGTCTATGGTTCTCAAGAGACACCGTGCCTCTTGAAATTTTTACCAACATCTCGAAATGCAACATGCTCAGCCGTTCTACAGATCTCAACCTGGACGGTTGAGATTTGTTACTTTTTGATCCGACGGTCACAGTCTCACGAGGCACCGTGCCTCGAGGGAATTATAGATTTAAGCCATTAATTTAGCTGTGTTTGGGATGGGAGGCAAAAAGGCCACCCACTATTTTTCTATATTAGTTTCATAATCAGCAGTAAAAGCAAGATGTGCTTATTAAACGTATTATAAGCAGGTTTATCGAGGGGAAAACGCATAATTAGGTCTTTTCTCAGCTGCGTTCGTTTCGCGAAAAATCAGCGACTTGAAAAATATTTTTCGAAAAACGATTGTTTATATCGTTTAAAAAAATTAGGCAAAGCAACAAAATTTCATTATTGATAACAATCTATGGATAACTATTTTCTTAGGCGGTGAAATTTTGTTCCATTCTTTTACTTTTGTAGGCGATATAAGCAATTTATTTTTCGAAAAATATTTGCCAAATCACTTATTTTCGCGAGACGAACGCACCCTAAGTACGAGTTGCTTCACCAGCATCTCGCGAATTTTTCTTTTTATTTCCATATGTATCTATTTCTACATTGGGTTATTTACAGTAGTTCATACCATTCGGATTAATTTGTACTTATTTTCAAAGATTAAGAGACAGGACGAATAAGTACACTCAGATTAAAAAAAACGAAAAACATAATACAAAAAATAAAAATTCCATTACTACGAGTGTCCATCATTTCTAATCAAGCAGTTAATATACAAGGAACCAATGCACGTCACCGTATGATAACACTTTAATCTCACCAAAGTATCTTGAATCTTATTTTTAACAATTATTCATTTATAAATTTGACAAACTTAGTAATTTCGCATCTTAATCTAATAGAATGCATCAACTGGAGTGTTTAACAACTTTTGGGCACATCCATCGGTTAGGGCCTGTTTATCAACGATTCTGATCCAAAAAAGTGATTCTGATTAGAATCATATTTTCTGATTTTGTTCTCTGGATGATTTTTAGAGAATCAGAACGCGTTTGGTAACTGCACAAAATTTCTGTTCGCGGGAACAACCATGTGGCGAGAATTCTTTTTTTTTTTCATCTTTTTTTTTAAATCTTTTTGAAATGTTTTTTCACTTTTTTTAAATTTTTTTAAATTTTAATTTTTAAAAAAATTACATTTTTTTAAATTTCCCCCCATTTTTTAAATTTTTTTCATTTTTTTCATTTTTATATTTTTTTAATGTCCCCTCCCTTTTAATTTTTTAAAATTTTTTGGTTAAATTTTAAAGCTTATTTTTAAATTGAATTTTAAAAAATGTATTTTAAAAAATTAGTTGTTATTAAATTTTCAAATCTAATTTTTTTTTTTAAGTTCAGAAGTTCATGTGGAAGCCTACGTGAACTTAATCTTTTTAAAAGAACTAATACTCTATTCTTTTTTGTGATTCTCAATAGTGATTCTTTTCTTCAAAATCAACTTTTTCTTTTATTCTTGTTTTTGCTCCAAAATTATTTCCGAGAACAGAATCAGAATCATTTACATTACCAAATATGTTTCTGATCCTTTTTTGTTCCGGAGAACAGAATCTGAGAATCAGAATCGTTACCAAACAGACCCTTAATATGTGAGTTCGAGGATATTCATGGTCAACGGTTGTCGAAAATACTTAAAAAGTTATAGAATTTATCTACTCGTTTGAGTTGCTTCTGGTCTCGATTCGAAACCCAAAGAGGGAAAACACGAGAAGGAAGTATAGGGGTGGCAACGGAACGAATTTCCAATAGTTTGAGACAGTTGATTTTATCCCAAATCTGTCCCAATTTCAAACCCGTCCCACTAAATTATTGAGCACTCGTCGCGCTCCCAACCGTGCTGCACCTATATAACTTTCGTTAAAGAATTGTCTAACACGAATCAAACAGTACGTATCTTGATTATAAAGTGGTGATCATGAAAATCCATATGCCATCACTTCATCTCAAAACTCTTGTATGAATTCTGGAGATCAAGAAAATAAGTAGAAACAACAAATGTTGCAAAATAATGTAAACGTGGCAGCTTGTTGTCCAAAACTCTGGTATGAATTCTGGGGATCACGAAATCATCGTTGTCTTGATTACCAAAAGCGCTTGTTGTCCAAAACGACGTGAACGTGGCAGCTCTACGACAGCTCATTTCTTCCTTGTAGAGTTGTGGACGGTAGGAGATCCTCATTAAGGCAAGATGTTGACTGTGTGCGTGTGCGCATACGAAACATCATTGTCTACCTTGTTTTATTAGTAGAAAATACAACCGTATCTGCCAAAAAAAAAAATTGCAAATGAAAAAACCAACTAGATTGCCTTCAACCATTCCCACCCACAAAAAAAAAAAAGTTAATACCACGAAAAATCCCAAACTAGTACATATGTGACAAATTTACCACAAACTATTTTTTTTTACCACAACAAACCCCAAACTGGTGCATCTGTCACAAATTTACCCCAAACTATTTTTTTTTACCACAACAAACCCCAATCTGGTATACCTGTGACAAATTTACCCAAAAAAAATTTTAACCACAAAAAACCCTAAGCTGGTACACATGTGACAAATTTACCCAAACTAATTTTCTGACCACCAAAAACCCCAAACTGGTATATACGTGATAAGTTTACCCTTTGTTAGTTTCCGTTAAATTGGGTTAATACAATAAAAAAACCCAAATTAATACATCTGTGACAAACAGAGGGTAAAAACCCTAAAGTGATACATCCGTCAACTGACACGTGTTCCGACAAAAAAAAAAACTGACACGTGTCATCCAACTCAGCAAATTGACAAGTAAAATATAACGAAAAACTAACGGATGGTAAATTTGTCACATGTGTATCGGTTTGAGATTTATGGTGGTAAAAAATTAGTTCTAGGTAATATTGTCACAGGTATACCGGTTTGTTATTTTTGGTGGTCAAAAAGATGGTTTTGGGTAAATTTGTCACATGTGTACCCGTTTTGGGGTTTCTTGGGGTCAAAAAATAGTTTGGGCTAATTTATCATAGGTGTACCAGTTTGGGGTTTTTCATGATATTAACCCAAAAATAAGTATGCAAGTACTACCAACTTATTTCATTCGCCACTGGTTTAGGGTTAATACCATTAAAAATCTCAAATTAATGCATATGGCACATTACTATAAATTAATTTTCATCTTACAAAAAATCCAAATTGGTACCCCGTAACTCATTTGTCACACAATAATTTTCATCTCACGAGAAATCCCAACCCGGTACTCTAGCTCAGATCTCCCCTCCATGTCTAATCCCAAACTATCGACGGAGGGTGGATATGGGTCAAGGTATCAAGTTGAGGTAAATGTGTTATGAGTACCATTTCAAGATTTTTTTGCGAGACAAGAATTTTCATGGCAATAAGCCCCGGATTTATGCATCACATAATTATCCGAGATGAAAATAAAAACATTGGACTCCCTTAATCACATTGTATTTTTTTTTTCTTTAAAGTTCCTAGGTACTATATTGTATAAGTAAGACATATACATGAAGTAAGATACAATAAGCCAAAAGATGAGGCTGGGTCACATAATAAATAGCCCATGGACCAGATTTCATGCTGGCAAACCAAAATGAAACGAGAAGGTCACAAGGCCCAAATATAAAACAGGTTGGTAGGAAAGCGTTGAGAGTTCTCCTTCCATATGTGTGGGTGGAGGAATCTTGTCTGATAATTCCAATAAAAATCGAAAATTGAAATAATCGACACTTGTATAATTAAATATGTTTGATAACCGTAACTAGTTTTGACTATAAGATTTTAATTAAGTGAAAAGATCGCTTAATTTGCTAAGTGAGGATGAGATTACTTAGGGCGCGCATGACAACACTTCTGGAGTAGAAATCCATTTGGTAACGCAACTTCTGGAGCAGAAATCCGTTTGGAAATTAAGTGGGGGCCCCAAAAATATGTTTCGGTATTTAGTGAATGAAGTTGGGCGTAATTTTCAGGTGATGGGTGTTGTGGTGTAACAATTCAGGTCCGGTGCTAGACTTCATAGTTCGGTCTGGAGAAAGATATCTTGATGCAGAAGGATACCTGGATTAAGGGGAGTAAATTTAATACTAACCTCACACGTGAGGCGAAGATTTTTAGGATACATGTGTTGTTAGGGTATGGTTCATACTCCCCAACGATACCATAGGGCTTTCATAGTTTGAACCCATAATTTTTCATTAGTAGTTTGGGCTTGTGCCCATGAATAGCTATTGTTATATATACTCTTTTTTGCTTGTAATTGAGTGATGTAACGAGAAGTACGAGGTGCTAATTACAGTGGAATCCTCTGCTGGACGTAACCCTAGTTTAAGGGTGAATTAGGTTAAAACCTTGTATCGATTTCTCTTTCTCGTTTTACTCTTTACTTCGTTGTGATTGTACGCCGAATCCTAACATCTGGTATCAGAGCGAGGTTTGAGGTTAGGGTTTTCTTGGTGAATAGAGTTCCGAAATAAATCGAATATTGGGAAGATGTCGGCTGGTCAATCGCGAATTGAAGTAGAGAAGTTTGGAGGAAAGGGTTTCGAGTTATGGAAGCTGAAGATGGAGGCTTTGCTCGTGGACAGAGATCTATGGAACGTGATCGAAGAAGATAAATCTGAGGTGAATACTAAGGAGAAGGCGAAGGAGGAGATTGCGTCCGCATCCAATCAATTGAAAGGGTGGATTAGTAGAGATTGTAAGGCGCGAAGCCTAATTTGGCTATGTCTTGCTGATAACGTCCCGGTGAACATGACCTCTGAGAAGACGGCGAAGGACCTCTGGATGAAGTTAGGAAGCCTTTATCACAGCAAGTCGCTTGTGAACAGGTTGTTTCTATGAAAGTGACTGCACAACCTTCAGATGAGTGAAGGTGATTCCTTTTCTGCACACTTAAACAAATTTGATACTTATGTGGGTAGCTTGCATCTATTGATGTTAATCTGGATAAGGAAGATAAAGCTTGTACTTTGCTGTGTTCATTGCCAAATTCATGGGAACATATAATTGTTTCGATTGACACTGGTGTTAGTGCGTTATCCTTTGAGAATATTGTATCTGTGTTATTTTCTGAGGAGATGAGGAGAGCAAGTCCTAATAATGCAATGAATGAGGCCCTTTTCGTAAGAGGAAGGAACGGTGAACGATCCAAATCCAGATTTGATGTCAAGAATAAGTTTAGAGGAAGATCTAAAAGCCGAGATCAATCCGAAATAAAGTGTTGGAAGTGCGGAAAAGCTGTACAATTAAAGAAAGATTGCAGAAACAAAAGTGTGGATCTAGAGAAGCGAGATGAGGCACCATCATCTAGTACAAGAAGGATGATGATAGCAGCGCGAGAGACATATATCTCGTCTGCAACTCATCTCAGGTTGACCGTAGTGCATGGACAATTGATACATGAGCGTCTTTCCACATGACACCTCATAGAGATTGGTTTTGCTGTTATGAGCCACATTAGGGAGGTACAGTGCGGATGGGAGACGATACAACGCTTGATATTATCAATCACGAAAAGGTGAAGTTGAAGATGAAAGATGGGACAGCCAAGAATCTTCCGGATGTGATGCATATTCCTAGTCTTACCAATAATCTTATTTCTGTGGGAACAATGGCATATGCTGGCATTACTTTCACCAGCAACAAGTATTCATGCAAGTTAATTGTGGATATATTTCTTGCAGAGGAAAGATGATGTGCTTGAAAAATTTCATGAGTTCAAAGCTTTGGTGGAAAATCAGTTTGATAGAAAAATCAAAGTTTTATAGACTGACAACGGAGGAGAATTATGTTCAGCGAAATTTTATCAATTCTGTGCAATCAGTGGCATTGCAAGGCAGAAGACAATACCATATTCACCTCAGCAGAATGGGGTGGCAAAGAGGCTTAATCGGTCTCTCATGGAGAAGGCAAGGAGTATGCTAAGTGGTGCAGGCTCAGCAGCTGAATTTTGGGCAGAAGCAATGGCTACAGCGTGCTATTTGAAGAACAGGTCTCCCACATCAGCTTTGAAAGATCAGACACCGTTTGAGGCACTATTCAGGAAGAAGCCAAACATATCCAATGTTAGACGGTTTGGCTGCGAAGCGTATGTGCATGTGCTAAAGGAAAATAGGAACAAGCTTGAGAACAAGTCGGAAAAGTGCATCTTCATTGGGTATAAGGATGGTATCAAAGGGTATAAGCTGTGGAATCCTGATACCAAATATATTATCTACAGTAGGGGTGTGGTGTTTAGAGAATCTGCGGCAAATCAGATTGTTCCACAAGCTCTTGAAAAATCATAGACGGTTGAGTTAGATGTTGGTTTGAAGGAAAAGACAGAGGCTATACAAGGTGGAACAGAAAATTCAGATTTTGAAGCTGATGAGCCTGATGTGGAGGATGATATAGTAGATTCTGATACTGATTTTGAAGTTGAAGCACCACCTGAACCGATCTTAAGAAGGTCCACAAGGCTCACAAAACCACCTGAGAGGTAAACCCTATTTGCTAGTAATGAAAATTATGCTCTGACTATTACAGGTGATGATCCAAATACTGTTAAGAAAGCAAGAAGCGCGGAAGATGCCAAACTGTAGGAGAAAGCTATGAAAGATGAGATGGACTCATTGGATAAAAACAGAATGTGGAGTCTGGTAAAACTACCTGCAGATCGGAAAGCAATTGGTTGCAAATGGGTATTCAAGAAGAAGATGTCTGCAGATGGAGATATAGAACGTTACAAAGCTCATTTGGTTGCGAAGGGGTACTCGCAGATAGAGGGAGTTGATTATGGTGAGATTTTTTCTCCTATTGCTAAATTAAATTTCATAAGACTTGTCTTATCTGTAGTAGGTGCATACATTCCGGAGGTAGAGAAGCTTGATGTAAAAACAGCATTCTTACATGGTGACTTGGAGAAGAATATTTACATGAAGCAACCAGAAGGGTTGGAGGTCAGAGGAAAAGAATACTTTGTTTGCAATTTGAACAAGTCTTTGTATGGCCGCCTAAAGCAATCACCAAGAATGTGGTACTAGAAGTTTGAATCTTATGCCTTGAAGCTTGGCTTTGTTTTGTTTGTTGTATGCCCTAAAGCGAGCATGTAATGGTTATATGTTAGGGATTTTAGTTGTACTTTCAATTATATATTAATGGCAAAGACATGTTCATTCATCTACCTCATTATTTAGATGAATGATTCCATAAGATCAGTTGTGACTAAATCTTTTCTTAAGACGTTAAGAACATGTGTGACTGGTTCACAATTAGACTGAATCCTTAAACTGTTCACAGTCAATGGATCATTGAGTGGATATCAATAATGCTGTTGAGACCGATGTGTTCGTAGCTTCGCCATTAAGTATTGGATACTTAAGGAAATGATGAGTCACAAGTCATTGGGTATTATGATACCCGAGTTTGAACACAGGTGCTTATACTGGACAAGTGCACTGAACGTGACACGCATTGAACGATTAGCAAACATGGAAGCTTCGAGCGTGGTCAATGTCTAAATCGTTCATGCTTTGGTCTTGTGTAAATAGTCCTTAGATCTGAGGCACAGTGTTGACTTGTGTGTTGGATGGCTATGGTTCACAAGTGCGCATATTGCCGGTTCGTTGATCCGTCTTTGTACTTGATAGTCGTAGTTAGTTCACATACGAAGTCACACGTGTGCGCAAAATGAAATAGGTCTCCTTGTTACAACAAGGTTGATGTCCTATGCGATCTAATCGGGACATTGCATTGAAATCCCCGGCCAGGGTTGTAACAGAGAATGTCTCGTATAAATGAATGTCAATTAGATTTGTGCATATGATCGAATTGGTGGCTTGACAAATGTTTCATGGCCTTTGTTCGATCAGGAGCATGGTAAGGCAGAAGGATTGAATTACGTTGTAGCCAAAGCTGACAGGTTCATTATGTTCTGAAGCATTCACACTGTCTAGGTGCCATGACATATTGCTAGATGTCACTATGGCTTGTAAGACCTGGAAGCTGATTGGGATAATTAGTTCTCTTGAAAGTACTAATGTGTCAGTGCATGTCTTACTACCAGCTCAGTGATGAACCTAGGGATGTCACACACCATAACCAATACATGACGATGTTAAATGAGGAAGTCGGTATTGCAAATATGTTTGCAATCCATTTGAACAAGGTCCCGATTGAGCCATGTGCTTGAGAAATTGGGTCCGGACGAGGAAAAGGAAGAAGAAAAAGGCCAGAATGGAACCTCCCCGAGGGACACGTGTCGGACACGTGTCATGCGTAGGGGACACGTGTCAGACAGGTGTCCTTGCCTATGCTGACCAGTTAGCTTCCGTTTTCACTATAAATAGCTGACGTCAGTTCATTCGTACGACGACGATCGTCAGATCAGAAACGTCCTCTTGAATCCTTACCCTTGTCCTGCTGCCGTTACGCCCTCGTTCTGACTGATATCACCGGGAGATTGCTAGCACAATCAAGGTGGTGGTTCCAAAAGCTCTATCTCTCGTCCGTCGATTGGTGGTGTATCTGAACTAGAGGTCCGACATTTGTAGGACTCAGATGGAAGAACTTCTGAACCAAGTTGCGTTGAGCATGCTACGAGAGGTAAGCCGTTAACCCTCTCTGTTGAATCTGATTTTCGATTGAAACGCGCGAATGACACCTCTGGAGATACGTGTGCAGGTTTTGGGTCTATTTTCGCTGCGTTTATATTTTCGTTTTTGTTTTAAGATTTTCCCCTACACGTGTTCCGGGATTCCGAATCCCAATAGTGGTATCAGAGCCAATCCTTAAGCATATTCGTGCATTTAATTGGTTTAGGTACGTAGTAATTCTTGCCATTGGCTAATTTGTTGTAGAGAATTATTTTCTGTTACGTGGCCTATGGAAGTTGATTGTTATAATCGACTTAGCAAGAAATTAGACCTAAATCAATTTGAATTGAAATCTGTTATTAGTTTCATTTTACGTATGAATTCTGCGAAAAGATTCGCGGCTATGAATCTGGAGGCGAGAATGCTGTTACCGCTTAGAATCACGCACGTGAAAATTGTTTCAGTGACGTTGATTCGTTGACGCGGCTTACGTTGCTCGGCCATGAATTTGATTCAATGCAGAATTTTACTTGTGCCTTCCGAAGTTTTAAATTATGAATTTATGGCACGTGAGGAAGGGTGGTGATATAACGGTTAAATGCGGTCTCATTGGCTCGAGACCCCGTTAAACATAATCACCACGTAGAATAGATGTTTAATGCGATTGACATCTATTTATTTATTCTGTTTAATTGAGCATGTTAAACTAGTTATTGTGCAAAGTGAGACCATTAATAATGACCCAAACCTCCTTTTAATAAATTAAGTCGTAACGGGTTTTGGACTCGTGGCCTTCCATCGTCGTGGTTTGATCCAATATTATAATGGTTAATTGACCGGCTATGGATACATGGGAGTCAATTGTCATTCATATTATTGGACCACTCCATTAAGCATATGATGTTGTGGGGTTGGAGCCAAACGATTTCCAATAACTGTTAGGTGAGGGGATCGTTTGCGTTTTCAATACTTGCTTGAGACGATGGGCTAAACTTAACTATGATCATAAAGTCAATAACTGTCAGGTGAAACTTTCATGGTCTAGAGGCCGAAGTTATGATTGGGACTCACATGTAATGCGTTGAATAAGTTGATTCACTCACTAAGTTCATTGAACACCAATAACTATTAGGTGAGGTGACTGTGAACCTGTGGGACTCCAATACCCACTAGTAATCTTTACCCAACAAAGATTGTCGTTTGCCATTTAAGGAGTATGGATTCGATATAAATTTAGTGGGAGGATCTATTTCATTTAAAGGTCGAAATGAAATAGTTACTTTGAAAGACAACGGCTAATAATTAATTTTCTAAAAAAAATTTATTACTCTGAAGATGGTGAACACAAACCCGCTTGCTTCGATACTTGAAAAGAATTGTTTGACTTGACCCAATTTCACCGACTGGCTGAGAAATTTGAGAATTATTCTCAATTCGGAAAAACTCTGGTATGTACTTGATGAAAAGATGCCAACCTCTTTCCCTGAGGGTGGGACCCAAGTGGAACCTGTCACTTATGACAAGTGGCATGAGGATGACTTAAAGGTTAGGTCATATATGCTGGCTTCGATGAATAATGAATTTCAAAAGAAGTATGAAAGCATGGAAGATGCTAGGTCGATCATTTTGCACTTAAAGGAATTCTTTGATGAAAATGGTTGAACATCTAGATATGAGATATCTAAAGCATTGTACCGTATGAGGATGGCTAAGGGATCATCGTTAATGATCATGTTTTGTAAATGATCTGGCACATAGAAGAATTGGCTAGGCTGAATCTTATTATGGATAATGAGTTAGCTGTGGATTTGATCCTTCAATCTTTGCTCGATTCCTTCTATGGCTTTGTCCAAAACATCCACATGCATAAGATGGTGAAACTCTTGCTGAGTTACATAGTATGCCGGTAGTTTATGAAAAGGAAATGCACAACACGAGGCCAAATGTAGTGGCTATAGCTAAGGCTTCTTCTTCAAATAGTAAGACTGTTTCGAAGAAAAAGAAACCGAAGAAGCCTTTGAAAGCTACTGTGCAAGTCAAGCCCAAGATTGAAAAAGGAAAATGTCATTACTGTGGTGTCATGGAGCACTGGAGGAGGAACTGTAAGAAGTACCTCGCAAGCTTGAAGGTCAAGCCCAAGAACCAACCTTACGAAGGTATGGTGTCTATGTTTATTGAAACTAACCTTATGGTTAGTGCTGAATCCAGCTTATGGATTCTAGATTCTACTGCAACGTCATATGTTTGTATGTCTTTACAGAATCTGGAAATAAGCAGGATGTTGGGGCGAAATGAGATTGTCTTGACATTTGCAAATGGAACAAGAGTTGCTGCATTAGCTACATGGACTTTTTGTTTATGTTTGCCCTCTGGACATGTTCTAGTTTTGGAAAACTGTTTGCATTATGAGAATGCCGTACGAAACATCATCTATATACCTCGTTTGAGTAAAGAGTTTCTTTTACTGATGATGTGTGTTCTATGTTTCATAATGGAAGATGTGTTGGTTCTGGTTTATTAACCAACAATCTATATACCATTACAATGTCCGATAATGCGATTACCAATGTCAATAAGCAAATTGATCATGATGTAAATGGCATAACTAAACGCTCTAGAGATAGTCCAAATCCAAAGTATGTTTGGCATCTCCGATTGGGTCATATTGAAGAAGATAGAATCAACAAGTTAAGTAATGATGGATACATTAATCCGTCTGGTTTTGAACCATACTCAGCTTGTGAGGCATGTCTTCTAGGAAAAATGACCAAAGCGCCATTTGTAGGACATAGTGCGCGAGCTGCAGACGTATTGGGATTGATACATACAGATGAATGTAGATCAATTAATGAAACTGCTAGAGGTGGTTATTCTTACTTCATTACCTTTACCGATGATCACTCGCGGTATGGTTATTTATACTTAATGAAGCATAAATCTAAATCCTTTGAAAGGTTCAAGGAATTCAGGGCTGAAGTTGAGAAACAAAAGGGAAAGTGTATTAAGGCTCTTCGATCTGATCGAGGAGGTGAATACCTTAGTACCGAATTTCTGGACTATCTTAAAGATAATCGCATTTTATCTCAATGGACACCTCCTACAACTCCATAGTATAATGGTGTATCTGAAAGAAAAAATCGCACTTTATTAGATATGGTGAGTTACACTGATTTGCCTATATCCCTTTGGGGATATGCCCTTGAGACAGCTGCATATTTACTGAATAGAGTACCGTCCAAATCTGTTCCAACTACGGCCTATGAGACATGGCATAGTAGGAAACCATGTCTTAATCATGTTAAGATTTGGGGTTGTCCAGCTTTCGTCAAGAAGCTGAAAATGGATAAGTTAGAGGCTAGGTCTGAATAAGGTCGCTTCATTAGATATCCAAAGGAGAATCTTGGATATTATTTCTATTTTCACTCTAACCAAAGAGTTTTGGTCAGCAGGCATGCTTCTTTTCTGGAGAATCAGTTCATCCAGGAAGGTGGTGATGGGCGGAAAATAGTCTTATAAGAAGAAAATAGTGAAGTACCAAACAATCAAGTTCAAACACCGATCTCTGATTCGGTGGGAGCTTCTAATACACAACCTCTTAGGAGAAGTGTGAGAACGTCTCATCCACCTGTTCGTTATAGATACTAGGTCGAAGATATTCAACCATTATTCATTGTAAATGATGGTGACGAGCCGAGTGATCCTAACACCTATGAGGAGGCGATGTCGGACATTGATTCTGGTAAATGGCTGGAAGCCATGAGATCCGAAATAGATTCAATGTATTCCAACGAAGTTTGGACTTTAGTTGATGACCTGCCTGATGGTATTGTTCCAATTGGCTGCAAATGGATCTTCAAGAGAAAGAAGAATGTTGATGGTCAAGTTGGAACTTACAAAGCATGGCTGGTGGCAAAAGGATATCGTCAAAAGGAAGGGATTGGTTATGACGAAACTTTCTCACCTGTAGCCATGCTAAAATCCATTTGGATTATGTTAGCTGTAGCTGCACACCTTGATTATGAGATATTCCAGATGGATGTCAAAACGGCTTTTCTAAATGGTTTCCTAGAGGAGGACATCTATATGGAACAACCACAGGGTTTTGAATCCAATAGTGAAAGTCGGAAGGTGTGTAGGCTTAAGAGATCCATTTATAGACTCAAACAAGCCTCCAGAAGTTGGAACATCCATTTTTATGAGGTAATCAAATCGTTTGGCTTCGTCAAGAATCCGGATGAACCCTGTGTATATAAGAAGGTCAGTGGGAGCTCAATTGCATTTCTAGTTCTGTAGATTGGAAATGATATATCGATGATATCATCGATCAAACTATTCTTGTCACAAAAATTCTCCATGAAGGACTTAGGAGAGGAAACCTATATTTTAGGTATCAAGATCTATAGAGATAGATCAAGACGATTGATTGGCCTCTCGCAGTCTATGTACATAGACAAAGTGTTAACGCGGTTTAACATGCAATGTTCCAAAAGAGGATCATTGCCTTTTAGGCATGGAATCCATCTTTCCAAGGAAATGTGTCCCAACACTCCTGAAGAAAGAGAGAGGATTGCGAAGATACCTTACGCATCCGCTATTGGAAGCATAATGTATGCAATGCTATGTACGAGACCTGATATTGCATATGCAGTGTGCATTACTAGCAGATATTAGTATAATCCAGGGGAAGAGCACTAGATGGCAGTTAAGAATATCCTTAAGTACTTGCGAAGGACTAAGGATTTATTCTTAATATATAGAGAAGGAGAGTTCAAAGTTGAAGCTTATACTGATTTCGTTTTTCAATCGGATCCTAATGACTACAAGTCTACTTCGGGGTTCGTCTTCACACTCAATGGTGGTGCAGTTAGTTGGAAGAGTTCCAAACAGAGCATAACTGCTAATTCCACCATTGAGGCAGAGTATGTTGTAGCTTCTGAAGCTGCAAAGGAAACCGCTTGGATGAAGAAGTTCATTTTTGAACTTGGAGTAGTTCCTTCCATTGAGCAGCCGATAACATTGTTTTGTGACAACAATGGGCCAATAGCTCAAGCTAAGGAACCAAGGTCTCACCAGAAGTCCAAGCACATTGAGAGACGCTTCCATCTCATTAGAGAAATTGTTGGGAGAGGCAAATCGCCTTGCAGAAAATAGCCTCAGCGGAAAACGTGGCAAATCCCTTCACTAAGGCCTTACCTCAGTCTTTATTTGAAAGACACAATGACAAAATAGGTTTGAGGTACCAGTCTAGTTAGCTTTAGTGCAAGTGGGAGATTGTTAGTTGTATGTCCTAAAGCGAGCATGTAATTGTTACATGTTAGGGATTTTAGTTGTACTTTCAATTATATATTAATGGCAAAGACATATTCATTCATCTGTCCCATTATTTAGATGAATGATTCCATAAGATCAGTTATGACTAAACCTTGTCTTAAGACGTTAAGAACACGTGTGACTGGTTCACAGTTAAACTGAATCCTTAACTTGTTCCCGGTCAATGGATCATTGAGTGGATATCAATAATGCTGTTGAGACCGGTGTGTTCGTAGCTTCTTCATTAAGTATTGGATACTTAAGCGAATGACGAGTCACAAGTCATTGGGTATTATGATACTCAAGTTTGAACACAGGTGCTTGTACCGGACAAGTGCACTGAACATGACACGCATTGAACGATTAGAAAACATGGAAGCTTCAAGCGTGGTCAATGTCTAAATCGTTCATGCTTTGGTCTTGTGTAAATAGTCCTTAGACTTGAGGCACAATGTTGACTTGTGTGTTGGATGGCTATGGTTCACAAGTGCGCATATTACCGGTTTATTGATCAATCTCTGTACTTGATGGTCATAGTTAGTTCACATACGAAGTCACACATGTGCACAAAATGGAAACTGTCTCCTTGTTACATACAAGGTTGATGTCCTATGCTATCTAATCGTGACATTGCATTGAAATCCTCGGCCGGGGTTGTAACCGAGAATGTCTCGTATAAATGAATGTCAATTAGATTTGTGCATATGATCGAATTGGAGGCTTGACAAATATTCCATGGCCTTTGTTCAATCGAGAGCATGGTAAGACAGAAGGATTGAATTATGTTGTCGCTAAAGCTGACAAGTTCATTATGTTCTTGAAGCATTCACACTGTCTGGGTAACCGTGATATATTGCTAGATGTCACTCATGGCTTTTAAGGCCTGGAAGCTGATCGGGATAATCAGTTCTCTTGGAAGTACTAATGTTGTTAATGCATGTCTTACTGCCAGTTCAGTGATGAACCTAGGGATGTCACACACCATAACCAATACATGACGATGTTGAACGAGGAAGTCGGTATTGCAAATATGTTTGCAATCCATTTGAACAAGGTCCCGATTGAGCCATGTGCTTGAGAAATTGGGTCCGGACGAGGAAAAGGATGAAGAAAAAGGCCATAACGGAACATCCTCGAGGGACACGTGTCATGTGCAGGGGACACGTGTCCCTGCCTATGCTAACCAATCAACTTCCATTTTCGCTATAAATAGCTAACGTCAGTTCATTCGTACGACGACGATCATCAGATCAGAAAAGTCTTGTTGAATCCTTACCCTCGTTCTGACTGATATCACCGGGAGATTGCTAGCACAATCAAGGTGGTGGTTCCGAAAGCTCCGTCTCTCGTCCGTTGTGGACACCTAAATTTTGAAATTTTTTTTTTCATATATGTTGCACAAATTTGAGAATTAATTCTCACAAAAAATATTTCCTCATGCATTGCATTTTTTTTTCTCATGCATCGCATTTTTTGCATTAGCAGCGAGGGAGTGAGCTTAATTCGACAGGCGGTCTGGACTAAGGTTCATCATAATTTTTGGCTGGCATGACTGAAAATTATTTGAGGACCTTGAGCATATTCTTGACCTTAATTGAGCTGGTCAAATGATTATTTTCCAAAAAGGCTTAATTAAATGCATATCTTGATTGGAAAAGGCCTGATTTGAGCTCAGAAATTTGCGCGAGTGAGCTTGAAATGAAAATGATTTTCGGCTAAGATCATCCATGGGTGTGTCGAAATTTTTAGTAGCCTTGGACTTAATTTCAAATTTATTCTGGCCCGTCTTTAGCTTAATTAATTGGAAAAGGCCTTTAGTTAATTAGCTGTTAATTAATTAGTGCTCGATTCGAGCCCGAGACGTCACAATAAGCCTATAAGAGCTCCTCATTTTCGGCCACCTTCACTGTCAAATCTCCTGGCCGAATTTTCAGAGGTCTTTCAGTAGATTTGGACTCTTCAAAGATTAAATTAATTTATAAAATTATCCCAAAAAATAGAGTCCTGAAAATTGAAACTCTATCTCCAAATAGCGGAGAGTTTCGTCTGATCCGGACTCTTCCGGGATCAGAATTTTTGATCCAATAGCTTGAAATAAATCCTACTCTAGCTGGGATTGCTAATCCGACGGTCCGTATTGACTCCTACTTCTACTAGGACTCGTACGTTTATGCTCTATAAAAACACCTTTGCTTCACATGCAAACGAGGTCGGCAACTTTGACACAAATTCAGAAAATCAGAGCATATTACACTCAGAATTTCGACCAAAGAAGGAAGAGAAGAAGGAGATCCCGGTATCTCGAGCATCCAATTGGCTGAGATACCCTCCGTGCAGACTCACCCACCCCGACGTACACCGCCGCTTACGCCTCCGCTGTCTGGAGCAACTCCGACGTCCCAGTAGCTCCGACGTCACCCCTCCAGCCGCCAAAGCTTCCGCTGGTCCACCCGATCGGCCATCAACGTTCGCTAGTCAGGCCGGAGCTCAAAACTGCCGCTACATTGCTTCTGTCCAGCCACAAATTGCCGCTGTCCAGCCTCGGTTCCAGGTCAATTAGTCCATGTTTTGACATTTTTTTAAGGTCTAATCTTATTACCACTTGTGTTAGATCATTCGGGTGTGGTTTGGTAGCGAACCGAGCTCGAAAGGTACAACTTTGAGCGAATTCATCGAGCGCGTGCACTGCTGGAATTTTGCTTGGAAAAGGTAAAAATTCTCAACTTTTGGTTGCTAAATCATGTTTGTTAGCTTGGTAACTCGCATGGTTGTTCTTAGGCATATTTGAACATATTGGTTTTTGCAATTAAAAGTGAATTTTTTTATTCCTTTCTATCAATCCTTGCTAGAACCGAGTATTGGACTTTGTGGGATTAAATTTGATTTTTTCGATCAAGCTTAACTTGTTAATCAATTTAGTCGAATCGTGATGCTCTTGAGAAATCGATGAAATTTAATAGGAATGATATTTTTTCTCAAAAGTAAATACGGTTAATTTTCTCGAGTTTAAGTTGGATTGATTAAGAAGGATGAGAATTTTTGGTGAATTAAAGCTCAAATTTTCGGCATATACACTCTCTTGGCTTACTTTACGAATAATCCTTGCATTGTTGTGATGATTATCTTTTGTCTATTGGTTGGTTGAATCGGTATTATCTTTGGTTATCTGATGATATTGAATTGTTATGGATAAATATTGGTTGAATTGGATAATATCTGATTTATCTTGGATAGTCTTTGCTTTGAATTTGTTATCTCATGATCATTGAGTTGGTTGGGTTGATTATCTCATGGATATCTTGTCTTATCTTTTGTGAATTTCCTTAGATTATTCGATTTAAGGTTAAGATTGGTTTGTTTGGATAATTATCTAAATCTTTGGGAATTACCTGAAATTAACTTGCAAATCTTAAGGATAATTTCTCAAAAAAATCAAAATTGAATTTTGGTGAGGAAAGGTGGCCCGCTTCATGAATTTTCGGCCATCCCTCTTATTTTCTCGAAAATTTAAAAAAAAATGAAAACTCAAGTCGAGTTCAATTGCCTTCTTTTGGTCATGTTTGTTTGATTTTATTTTTTGTTGTATGGTTTGCACATTAATAAACAAATATGCCCATAATATATTCTCTCTTGTGTCTTGCGCAATTGGAAAATAGATTGCAAGCCTTAGCCACGATCTTGTGGAATAGGACGGCAATTTAGTATAGAATTTCATGGTCCGCCCTTTGAAAAAAGGGATGATGTTATTCTATACCATAATCCGCATACCGACTCGAATCTAAGAGTATGTAGCGCATTCCTCGCACCCTAATCTTTGGGTATGAGTGAATTAATCGGAAAGATTCGAAATAAAAGGTATATTATGGACATTTTTGTTTAGTTTTGTTCAATCCTTGTTTGTTTGATTTTTTCGAATAAAAGGAAAAAACAAAAATCATTTTTCGAGTCATATGGTCCATTCCATTTTCAGAAACATTCAATTCGCAATCATTTAATTAAAGAGGATTTTTCATGAAATCTGGTACTGAAATGGCATTAATTCTTTTGAATTAATGTAACCAAGTCTCCGGACTCATTTTCTCTGGTTCGCAAAAATAAATTAGTTCTCTATCTAATTTATTTAGGTTTCTAATCGACCTACCAAGAATGATTAGTGGCGGCTCCAAATTGAATTATTTTTGCATAAAAATCATAACCTAAGTTGCGATTTGGTATGGGCATGGGAGAGTCAGAGTCGGGTTAATTAAATTAACATGATAATCCATTAACCTAAAGTTTTTCCCAAAACTTTTAGGGTCGCGACATCCGTCGATTGGTGGTGTGTCTGAACTAGAGGTCCGACGTTTGTGGGACTCAGATGGAAGAACTTCTGAACCAAGTTGCGTTGAGCACGCTACGAGAGGTAAGCCGTTAACCCTCTCTGTGGAATCTGATTTTCGATGGAAACACGAAAATGACGCCTCTGGAGATACGTGTGTGGGTTTTGGGTTTGTTTTCGCTACGTTTATGTTTTCTTTTTTGTTTTAAGATTTGCCCGTACACTCATTCCGGGATTCCGAATCCCAACATGTTCGTTATGATGCTGATCATTGTGTCTATGTGAAGAGTTTAGATGATGATTTTGTTATCTTACCCTTATTTGTTAATGATATGCTATTAGTTGGGAATCGTATGAGAATGACTAGCACTGTGAAAGGACTGTTAGTAAAACAGTTTGAGATGAAAGATCTAGGCCCAGTAAACTTCATCTTGGGCTTGCAGATAAAAAAGAAGTGTGAGAATGGAAAATTATGGCTCAGTCAGAAGAAATATGTTGAAACTGTGTTGAATAAGTTCAATATGACAAACTATAAACCAGTGAAGACCCCCATGTCCACAAGTTCTAAGTTATCCGTGCTCTAGTGTCCCAAGACTGAAGAGAAAGCTGAGGAGATGGCAACAATCCCATTTGCAAGCGCAGTAGGGAGCTTGATGTATGCCATGGTGTGTACTTGTCCAAATATTGCTCAAGCAGTGGGAGTATTGAGCAGATATATGTCCAATCCGAGGAAAGAGCATTAGATGGCAATAATGCGGGTGCTTCGTTATCTTCACGGTATATCTGACTTTAAGTTATGTTATGAAGGCATGAAAAGCTCAAAGGGACAGTAAGCATTAGAACTTAAAGGTTTTGTAGATACTTATTGGGGAGGTGACATTGATAGTAGGAGGTCGACCAGCGGATATGTTATTTTCTTATTCGGGGGAGTTTTGAGTTGGATGAGCAAGAGGCAGAGCACGGTTGCTTTATCTACTACTGAGGCAGAGTCGTGGCTCTTACTCATACTGCTAAGGAAGTGATCTGGATGCACATATTATGTAAAGAGCTTGGCATTATACAAGGAGAAGTGAAGATTATGTGTGATAGCCAGAATACTATATTCTTGGCTAAAAATCCTGAATTTCATGCAAGAACAAAGCACATCAACATACAGTATCACTTCATCTGAGAGAAAGAAGAACATAAAGCTGCAGTGCTAGAAAAGGTTGACACACGGGGTGAATAATATAGATTTTTTTAACAAGGCAGTGAGTGCAGAAAAGTTTGAATGGTGTACAACTGTGTTGGGTCTAAAGAAGCTTGTGAAGTATTCACCAAGTGAGAGAATGTTGGGATGTGGTTCATACTCCCCAATGACACCAGATGGCTTTTATAGTTTGAGCCCATAATTTTTCATTAGTAGTTTGGGCTTGTGCCCATGAATAACTACTACTATATATACTCTTATTTCTCTTATAATTGAGTGATGTAACAAGAGGTGCAATGTGCTAATTATCGTGAAATCCTCTGTTAGACGTAGCCCTAGTTTAAGGGTTAACTTGGATAAAACCTTGTATGGATTTCTCTTTCTCGTTTTATGCTTTACTTCGTTGTGATTGTGCGCCGAATCCTAACACGCGTGAGTTGTGTTGGAGAAATTCCACATTGAAGAATTGATGGGGTGTAGAGCAATTGATATATCTTAATTGGCCCATAACTCATTGGCTTAAGTTTTTAATTGAATGTGGATCCAACTGGATATGTTAACATGCTCAGACTTGGGCTACCTCTTAGTGATCTCTCCAGGCGAAATGTATTGAACTTTTACTACGCGCTCCCTAATAGGAACCTTATCTTGCTTACACACTCCTTTTGACTAGTGCCTCTCAGTAAATTGTCTTTTTATTAATCTTGGTATAATTAGTTAGGACGTCAGGGAATTTTTAGTAAATTGTCTTTTCATTAATTCCGACGTTGGTATAATTAGTTAGGACATCGGGGAATTTTCAGCTTAGGAACTGAAGGGTTACCTATTCAAATAGCACCAACTATATGAAAACTGCTTTAGGTTAGGACCCCTTTTTAAATAGCACCAACCGCATGAAAATTGCTTTAGGTTAAGATTGCCTGTACATGTCAAACACCCCGGGGGGAAATTCCAAATAAGGGCTTAAAGTGCTCTTATTTTCTCAAATAAGGGTCTGAAGTGGACCTTATTTTATATAAGGACCTGAAGTGCCTTCATTATTTCAAGGGAGAACTCCAAATAAGGGCTTGAAGTGCTATCATTTTCTCAAATAAGAGGTTGAAGTAGACCTTATTTGAAATAAACGCTTGAAGAACCCTCTTTATTTCAAAAAAGGGCTTGACCAAAGGCATTTTTGTCATTCCATTTTTTTTCATTAATTTTTCCTTTTCTTCTTCTTTCGTTTCCTTTTCCCCATTTTTTTCCTTTGTTTCGGCTGCTGGAGACCCTCTCTTCCTCTTCCTCTTCCTCTTCCTCTTCCTCTTCCCATGTCTCCTCTTCTTGCTTCCATTTCAAGCCTCCACATCATCGACCACAGAGGCACAAGCTCTTGTCAAATGGAAGAACTCTCTCTCCCCTCCTCCTCCACCACCTTCTTTGAGCTCATGGTCACTCTCCAACATCACCCATCTCTGCATTTGGACTGGCTTTGCCTGCAACAATGGTGGATCAGTCTCAGAGATCAGCCTCTCTGACTAAAGCCCCGGCGGCACGCTCGATGTGCTCGACTTCGCTTCATTCCCGAACCTGACCCGCTTTGACGTCTGTGTATGCCAACCCAGTGAACCTTGAATACCTCAACCTCACAGTAAATTCACTCCAGGGGCCGATCGGGCGAGGGCTCGCCTCGCCCCTCGCGGCCATCGAGGGACGCGTCACCTGGGCGAGGGCTGCCCTTGCCGGCCTCTCCTAGTGGCTGGCTAAAACAAACGAAAAAAAAAGAATGGGAAAAAGGAAAAGATAGAATAAGAAAAGGAAAAATAAATCAAAAAAGAAAATGACAAAAAAGCCTTTGGTTAGGCTTTTTTTAAAACAAATAGAGTACTTCAGGCCCTTATTAGAAACAAGGTCCACTTCAGACCCTTATTTGAGAAAATAAGAGTACTTCAGGCCCTTATTTGAAATTTTCCCTTATTCCAAAGAATGGCTTAGTCGAAGAGCATTTTCGTCCTTTACTTTTTTTTCTGTTTTCATTTTTCCTTTTTTTCCATTTTTTTTCCTCTCCCCTTCCCCGGCCATCGCTAGCCTCAGGTGAGGGCACCCTCGCCTGGGCCAGCGTTGGGCGAGGGCAGGCGAGGGCGACCCTCACCATATAATCTCCTATCGAAACCATTTTAACAACAATTTTTCTGGAACGAATTATGGAAGAAGAAGAGAAGATCGAACGATAGATGGGTTGCTCTATCGAGGCATCAAACAAAGATGACAGATTAGAGGAGAGAATCTCAAAGCATTGATGAGAAAACTTGAAACCAAGATAGATATATTTATAGAATCTCTCTTCTTTTTCTTCTTCTCTCCTTCTTCCTGCCAGTGATTGTTCTTGCTTCTCTCGCTCCCTCGACAGATCCCAAAAAGAAAGAAAGAAATAACTTGAAAGGAAAAAACAAAAGGGCCTAGCTTAACTACATCCAGAACGGCGGTGGCTTGTTCCGATCAAAGGGAAGCCCGCGACCCACCATCCCCAGCAACGCCGCGGTTCTGTTGCTGTCAGCCTCTGGAGCGTCGCCGCTGCCGACACCTCCTCGCGCCCCTCCAGGCCCTCACCGCCGGCGGGTTCGAATCTCAAGTCCTTGAGGACCCCGGTATGCAAGAACTCGCCGAGGGCGACTCAGAAGTAGTGCCAGGCGTCGAGAGGAGGCGGAGTGCCGAGGGAGAGGTGGTGGTGAGGAGGAAGCAGAGGAGGAGGGGGAGGGGGGTGCAGGTTGGCCTCAGGTGAGGGTTGCCCTCTCTGGATCTGGTGAGGGTCGCTCTTGCCTGCCCTCGCCCGACGCCTGCTCGGGCGAAGGTCACCAGACACTGTCTCAAGCGAGCTGGCCATGGCCGAGGGAGGGGAAAAAGAAAAAGAAAGAAGAAAAGGAAAAGAAAAAAGAAAAGAAAGGAAAGGAAAACAGAAAAAGAAAAAAAAAAGATATTATAGTACAATTGGAGTGGTTAACAACTTTTGGGTACATCGATCCCTTAATATGTGAGTTCGAGGATATTCATGTTTAACGGTTGTCGAAAATACTTCAAAAATTATAGAATTTTTCTACTCATTTGAGTTGCTTCTGGTTTCGATTCGAAACCCAAAGAATGGAAAGAGGGAAAACACGAGAAGGAACCATAGGGGTGGCAGCGGAACGGATTTGCGATAGTTTGGGACAATTGATTTTATCCCAGATCTATTCCAAACTCTATAAGATTTTGTAAAGTATCAAACACTCGTCGCGTTCCTAACCGTGCTGCACCTATATAACTTCCATTAAAGAACTGTTGACCTTGTATTCTATTCTTCGTAAGAGTTACTACATGTTATTACATCGGCTCTCGTTTTCGGGGGGTCTCGAATTATTCAAGGGACAAATCTCAATCCCATCCTAAATCCTACAAGATTTCGCGGATGAAACCCGAAACCCGTGTCGTGACCCTAAAGCGCGACCCGTTGAAGTCGGCTAGGGTTCGGGAAGGGTCGAGTACCCTATTAGATCCAATCAGGTGCCATCCCTTGTCGTCTCCTTTCCAAAACAAAGCCATAGTGTTCGAGCTTAAAACGGAAGAGAAGAGACGCTCACCAGCTTTGACGAAATCATCGTTGTCCTGATCACCAAAAGCGTTTGTTGTCCAAAACGACGTGAACGTGGCCGCTATACGACAGCTCATTTCTTCCTTGTAGAGTTGTGGACGGTAGGAGATCCTTCGAAAGGGCAAGACGCTGACTGTGTGCGTGTGCGCATACGAAACATCATTGTCTACCTCGTTTTATTAGTAGAAAATACAACCGTATCTGCCAAAAAAAAAATGCAAATGAAAAAACCAACTAGATTGCCTTGAACCATCCCCCCCACCCACCCAAAAAAAAAAAAAAGAGTATGCATGTATTACTCACTGATTTCATTCGTAGCTGATTTAGGGTTAATAACATTCAAAATCTCTAATTACACACATAGCACGTGTATTATAAATTAATTTTTGTCTCATAAAAAATCCAAACTAATACCCCTTCCTTAACTCATTTGCCGCACAATAATTTTCATCCCGCGAAAATCCCGAACCGATACTCTCGCTCAGATCTACCCTCCATGTCCAATCCCAAACTACCGATGGAAGGTGGATCTGAGTCGAGGTATCAATTTGAGGTAAATGTATCAAGAGTACTGGTTCGAGATTTTCGTGAGACGAGGACATTCATGGCAATAAGCCCCGGATTTGTGGATCACATAATTATCCGAGATGAAAATCAAAACATTGGACTCCCTTAATCACATTGTATTTTTTTTTAAAGTGCCCAAGTATTTACATGAAGTGAGATACAATAAGGCCAAAGAAGAGGCTTGGGTCACATTATAAATTGCCCATGGACCAGATTTCATGCTGGCAAACCAGAATGAAACGAGAAGGCCACGGGGCCCAAATCTAAAACAGGTTTGTAGGAAAGCCTTGAGAGTTCTCCTTCCACATGTGTGGGTGGTGGAATCTTTTATGATAATTGCAATAAGTATCGAAGATTGAAATAATCAACACTTATATTATGAAAACCTTACCTACCACATTGTCAAAAGTCCAAAACCTACCAATAAGCTCCACAGTTCCGTATTTGGTAGGAAGCTGATATTATTCAATTCTTTAATATTCAACTATTATAAAATAACATTATTTTTTCATTTACAGCACTTAAAATAGTCAATACTTAAATGTCAATACTTGTTTTATTTTCTATTTTTATCAAACAAGCTTGATTCCGGTTTTTATTTTTATTTTTATGTATTCAAAAGATTATTTGAGTTAATGTAAAGATATGTTTTTTTATTCCTTCAACCGTGATGGGGAGCGACTAGATTTCATCTTCTTCTTCGTCAAGGATAATCGATGTTATGACAGAGCCAGGATTTAGGTGTTTTTTTTTTTTAGCACAAAGGATTTAGGTTGAGTGGAGACGAAAATTGCTGTGGAATATGGAGTACAAAAAAAAAAAAAAACCATTACAAGTGAAATAATTGTGTTAGGCATTACTATTTTAATTTATTCAAAACTCGAAGAAAAAGCACACTCTCCGTGGGTGCCATAAAAAAAACATTTTCATATATATTTAGGAAAATAAAATCTAAAGGTTTTGATTTTAAAATTTATAAGTGAAAGAGCATATTTTAGATGTGAGAAGAGATTTCATTCTTATCTTATCAATTTCCATCTTTGCTCATTTTTTTTTTTTTGAAAACCCATCTTTGCTCATTGAATACAACATATAATTGGCATTCACCTTAAGACTGATAAAATTATGTGATTGATTCTTACGCAAGGCAGGATAAAGTCGGATATAAGAGGCATATAGCCTTGATAAAATAACCCATGGGGGAGGTGGGATAAATGTGGGTAGGATTTTTGTTAATCTGTGGTATTTTTTCTCGAATAACAAACTTCTTCAATTAATAAAATTAATTTTTTTTTGTCAGAATATAATTAATTTAATTACATATAAACAATACTTGAATCTAATATAAAAAGAAATTTCAAAATAGTACAAGAATAACAACAATTTCCGTTTCTATTTATTTCAATTTTTATTTATATATTTGAATATCTTTCTATCCTATAATATTATTTATATATATATATATATATTGAGCATTTATATTAATTAATTGTATTAGGTACACTAGCATATTTATTATAATTTATTAAAGAATGATGGAAGGTCATTAAAAAATTGAAAAGAAATAAAAAAGAGATGGGGAAGATAGTAAAACATAACTAAATAAAAATAAGTAGGCGAGAGAGTCGAAGCACTATATTTTTTGGAATCGTGAAGGTGAATAATCATGTTTCATCTCTTTTACTAGATTTGACATTCGCTGACCGATCTACCTCATCGATGTTGCCGTAACTCATTTATATTTCTTGTCAAAGTCGAACCTCTAGCTCTAAAATACTGCAATGAATTCCTTTACTATTTATGATTTAGACCGTACAATAATTACAGATTTATTGATGGAGGTTATCTCCGTTTATGCACTTGTGATTTCTTTAACATTGCATCGTAAGATATTCTTAACATCTCCGTTTAGGATTTCAGATTCATTTACATTGACATACCGTTGATACCAAACGCTAGACTAGTAAAATATGAAAATATACGATTTTATTACTACAATTTACCAAACAATGAATAAGATATAGCAAAATTCTCAGATTTCATATCCAATTTTATCCAGTCTTATAATGAATAAGAAATCCAGACGACCAAACACGACATAAGTGAATTGACATGACCTTTGACCGAATTTTATGAATAGAAAAGTTATACTTTGAACTAAATAATGAGATTACTTTCTAATGTAGACATTAATAATTTCCCATGGAGCAATTCACTTATAAATAATTGCAATCTCCTTTGTAGTCAAGAAATTTTTTGCATGTCTAATTTTATTTTCCTTAAATCTCACTCCTTCTATTTAGATGTAGGTGTTGGAAGAGTCCCACGTTGGAGAATTGATATAGTATAAAATATATCCCAGTTAGCTCACAACTCACTGGCTTAAGCTTTTGAGTGAATGTATATCTACCTGAATATGTTGACGAGTTAGGACTTGGGCTCCCATTGGCGATATTTCCAAATGAAAGGTATCAGTCTTTTGCCGCGCACTCCTAACAATTGGTACTAGAGCTGATGGTTGATTGGTGGCCCACTCTCAATGTCTACAAGAATCTCGTGACCTGTTGATGCAAAATGATAGTCGAATTAAAGAGAAGTAGACCTAACATTGAACTCACACGTAAGGAGGAGATTATGGACATACACGTCCTATATTGAAGCATTGGTGTGATGTGAAATAGTTAATATATATCATTGTTATCTGTAACTTATTAGTAAAAGTGAGTTTAACCGAATAAGTTGACGGGTTCATATTTAGGCTCCCCTTGGCGATCTCCCTAGCCGTAGGTATCAGTCTTTCGCTGCGCGCTCCCAACACTTCCTATTAGAGATAATGCGATCTCCATTTCTTAGAATTTCAGATCGTAAAGAAGGATCCTAGGACGAAGGAGCCTAGGGCGAAGAGGTCAAAACACAAGGAACCCAGCGCGTGCATCTTGTGGTTCATTAGGAGTTTGCTAGGAGAGCATCACGTTTAACAATAACTTCACTTAAGACTCGTTCGCTATCCGAAGGAAGTGCAGAAGGTTGTGTTCGCCCTACATGGTGATCCAGTAAACTTCCTTCACCTTCCGCACTAAGTCGATTTTGCTTGGTAATGCCGCGCCTTTCCCTGCGTTACTAGTGTGATTACCGAGCACGGGATAAGATAAAGGAATCAATCGGCTAACAACAATAAAAAGAAAGACATGATGATTCCTAAACCTGAGCAGCAGTTTTTGACGGCAAGGTCAAAGATCAATTTCATCTTCAACATTTCAATTCTTTTTGTGTTCAGTCATAAGTCCAGCCCGTTTCTTTTGAAGCTTGTTTCCTCCTCCCTTTGTTTGTAACATTGGGATTCAATAATCACATAGACGGAAAGCTTTGTTTGATGCTCGCTCTTCTTTATCATTTTTCTTTCCTTATTTGAATGCTTTCGAATCAAAGAAAGAAAAAAAAAAGCGTAGTCTAAGATCCTAGCCTAGATCCTTTCATGATTGCTTTTCAAAGTCAAATACGACTGAAAGTCTACTCCCAACTCAATGGAATTCTCTCCCTATATCGCTTCAAACAATCACGGACGACTATCTATTCTGTTGCCTCCGTGACCACTCATTGCGGTCGCCAGTTTCGAATGTCTGACCGCTCGCTGCGGTCGCCGATCACCTTCAACTCTATTTCTTTAACTAAACATGTCAATTCAGATGTCTGTTTGACCTTGTTCTCATATAAAACTCGCGATTTTCGATGGGCGGTCAAGCGAGAGAGATATTAAAGTTTAAGCGAAGAGTAACAAACTTGATTTTCTCATCACGATAAACAAACTGCGAGGTAGAATGCTCCAAAAATCAGTAGAGAAGGTAACGGTACATCTTGTAAACCCTTTTGTTGATCTTTAAATTTTTGGACGAGATTGATGCTATGCAAAATTTTAAAACTCGAAATTGCGAAAGAAAACTGAGAAGATTGGTAGAACAGTTATGTTTCCTTTTCTTCTTCTAACACGGATAATATCTAGATATCCTTTACTACCTTATTAAAATGGGCATAATCCCCTAAAAAAATTCCTAATTTTAGGTCCAATCCCAAATCTGGCCAAACTTCTTTTTGTCTAAAAAAAAATCCTTAATTTTCACTCTAGTCCCAAATCAACCCACGCGTCTAAAAATCCCCACTAATTTCTTCGAAATTATCTCAAACATTACGACCAGTTAGAGGTTCATTATCAGAAATCGCCTATTCATCAATATTCTCATATTCGTATGGAATAACAGTAGCCTCTTAATGTAGATAAGAGAAGAGGAAACAGTGATGATTTTTGGACGCGCGGGCAGATTAATGACTAGAGTAAAAATTAGGGATTTTTTTAGACAACAAACAATTCAGGCCAGAATTGAAATTGAACCTAAAGTTGAGAGCCCATTAAAATGTGAAACAAACTATCCTTGGCTTAGATCATCTCGACACCACCAAGAAATAATAATCTTTGCTATAGTAATATTTGTATTTTTTTTGTTACAACTTCTTTATAATAGTTAACTAAATTGGATCCAACCCTAGGCATCCCCGCTAGATAGCCGCCCCCATATCTCTTTTGATAGCCTCGAGATGAACTAACCAATAGAGATATTCGCCAAAATAGAATAATTCTTTCTTGCTGATTTTTCTATTTAATTACCTTTTTTTGTCGATATCAAATTAAGCCAAGTCAAGCTTTGATTCGACCTAAAATTTGTGCCCCATGAGTCACGCCTTTCATATTGCTCTTGTGCATCGGGACCACGGGATTAGCTTAACGTGATAGACTGGACTTATTCAAAGAAACAAGAATACGGAAATCATTCCTCCCACGTTTATATCAAGAAAAGGCCAAAAAAAAAAATATTACCTTGCGAAAATAACTTTTTCGTTAAGTCCGGGCCTATTCAAGTGCATCATCCACTTAACATCAATCAATTCAAATGTTGTTTGCATAGCCATCATTGTCAATTTTGTTACAAAGGGACGGGAAGATTTCTTCGTAGCTACATAGTCTATTCCTCGTTTCTTTAATGACATTTGAAAAATCGGTCATGCGATTCGATGGTTTTATTATTGAGAAAATTGCGTCGAAAATAAAATTAGTAGGATACCCAATTTCTAGAAACATTTTTTCATGTAGCTTTTCACAAAGGAAACGTTGACCTTGACTTGGGTCAAGCATAATCACTTTGCCAAAATAAAAAGTAAGAAGCAAGAAAATTTGGAAGACTCAAAGCACACGGCCAGAGCGGAAAAGTCGCCTTGGAATTGCCGAAGGGAAATTTCTCCCATCCCAGAAAATGAAAACCTTAATTGGCGGAGACTCCAACGTTGACAATTCGTCGGATCCGCTCCTATTATGGTGGCTGCTTGGGACAAGTGTCTCTCTGTGATTGCATATGACGCCCGCAGACATCTCTATCACGATCATTCCTCATTTTTTTTATAATGATGTGATGGATATAATCAATCATTACTATCGCTTTTTTAACTTTTTGACTCTAACTTCGAGAAAGATATTGCTAAAAAGGGAATGGTCACTGACATTTTGTGATATTTGTCCTAGATTGAAATTGAGGTTTTTTTTTTGTGGGGATTGTGTAAATGAATATGGCCCTTCCTTGCATCATTTTACGTGCCTTGAAGTAAATGGTCTATTAGTAAGGAGGTCACAAAGAAGATCTCAGACTGCGTTTAATCGTCGGGATAAAAATCAAGATAGTATATGTTTTATCCTATCCTGTGTTTGGTAACTGTCCAGGATAGGATAAAGAAAGATATAACTCGGATAAAAAAATCCTACGAGAAGAGGCGGGATAAACTCGAATAGAAATTCTCGTGAGAGCAGACACCAGAAGAACTAGATTTTTTCCACAACTATCGCATCTCCTCCGCACCGGACCACCTCTCCATCCCGCCGAGCCGTCTATCCGGCGGCGATGATTGTCAAGTGTGACTACCTCTCCTGCGGCGCCAGGATGGGGTCTTCAATTGTAAAATCGAGTATCTCCACGACCTCATTCTTTAATTGATTGTTTGGTGTGACATGATATCACGTCACTCGTTCTTTAATCGCTCGAACCTTTCCAACATTTGAAAGGGGTCTCGACATGTTATGAAGAACTCGAGGTTGATCATCGACTTTCAAGATAGCTCTCTTAGACGACTTGCATGAGTGCATCTTCAACTTGTGAAAAGAGGCTGAATAATTTCATTTTTCAGCACTTGTTTACTCACTCGACAAGAGAACAAGTAAGGCTAGCGGATCATTCTCAAAGGATTCGACCCCAAATAAAGACTCATGGTTCTACGAGGTTTGCTCGACCGATATCATGCCCAAATTTAGATGGCACAAAGCTTTACTCAACAATAACTCACTCATCATATGTGAGTCGATCTCAGCCACGCATTATCTTTGCTTATTCGACTTTATATCCACAGTTTACCAAACAGTAGATAAGATATGACAAAATCCTTAGATTTCTTATCCTATCCTATCCAGTCCTATCTTGGCTAGAAATCCGAACCACCAAACGCAGCCTTAGGGGATAAGGATACCATAAGTGTCATAACTTTTGTACGACGTTCACTTAAATGCATAACTTTTTTTCGACCACTTGAGTGCCATAACTTCTAAAAGTACGTTTACTTGAATGCCATTACTTTTAATTTATCACTTAAGTGCGAAAAATCTTTAATAATGTTCACCTATGTGGTGAAAATTTGACGTGGCACGACACATTTGGAAAACAATTTTAAAAAGTTAGGGCACTCAAGTGATCAATTGAAAAGTTATATGACACTGAAGTGATTGAAAAAATTGTTATGCCACTCAAGCGATTGTCGCACATAAGTTATGACACTTAAGTGATCGAAAAAAAAAGCTATGGCACTCAAGTAAGCGCGCACGAAAGTTATGACATTTGTAATGTCTTTTCCTCACGATATTGGGAAAGTAAGATAATGAAGTTTTACCCCAAAAATGATAGTCAATGTCAGCGTGAAAGTATTTTATAAGACGCCTCTATTTTTGTCTATTATTTCTTTTTCACCTAGATAACACATTTTGCCTAAGCATGGGCAAAGGTTACGACCAGAGGGAAATCACTATTTTTCCGTGCCTTGTGTGAAACAAATGGAGTTTTGAGATCAAGCCTAGAAGAGAGAGGGAGAACTTAAATTTGATAGAAGATAGAGATAATCATGATATGATTGGTAACAACATAGGAAACTTATCTTGCTTACACACCCCTTTTGACTAGTGCCTCTCAGTAAATTGTCTTTTTATTCATTTCCAATGTTGGTATAGTTGGTGAGGACGTTAGGGGATTTTTAGCTTAGGAACTGAAAGTTACCTATTCAAATAGCATAAATTGCATGAAATCTTAGAATTACCAGAAAAGTCATAAACCTTTTGGCAATTGTCCTAATTTAGTCCTAAACCTTTTACATTTGTGCCAACTCAGTCAATACAGCCGACTTTAGCCAAAAATTGCTGACATGGATATCGGTTGTCCTACGTGGCGCGGCTGGAGCTGATGTGGATAATTTTTAATAAATTATTAATATCTTTTCTAACTTTTTTTTAATGTTTCTTTAATTTTTCTTTTTTATTTATTCTCTTCCTCTTTCTTCTTTTTTTCTTCCCTTCCTTTTTCCTCCAGCCGATTACCGGACCTCGTCGATCGGCCAGAGGCTAGGACCGGCGAGGCACGCCCTCGCTAATGGCCGACGGGGGCGAGCTTTGCTAGAGGCTGAAGTGGTCGACCTCGCCGGCTAGAGGAAGAAGGAAGGGAAGGTAAAAAGAAGAACAAAGAGAGAGAAAAGAAAAAAAGGAAAAAGAAAAGAATAAATAAAAGTTTGCCTTAGCATAGGCCAAGCTCTAGCTCTTCCTGCCTAATGATTACTTGACTTTTCACTTTTGTTGGAAGGGGATGAGAGTCAACAGAGGAAGAGTGCTCCGTATCTACCCGGTCTTATCCTCATTCGCACAAAAGTATTTTGGGAAAATCAATTGTGTGATTCATTAGTTCTATAACTCAGAAATTAAATTAATGGAATAGTCAATTACAAGAAACATCTTTCAGACCACGTTGCCTCTGACTGAAGTTATATATTTAGTCAAGCAAAATCAGCTTCCCAAATAAAAAATCAAGCAAACCGAGGCTTCTTCTGTACAACTAACGTACGGTACAATTTTATATCTGTTTCAAATTCATGAAAGTAAAAATTAAAAAACACATTTGCAGAAGAACGTTGGGTACTTTGATTGATTAGAGTGTCCTTTACAATTAACATATCTAGAAATGTATAGCCCTTTCCAAGGCAGTTATATATAACGGTTACTAAATTTAATAAAGAAATATCTTCCTAGTCCTACCGACGATTAGAAAAAGTACATTATCGAGAAAAGTCATAGATCTATTACAATTGTGCCAATTCAGTCCTAAACCTTTTTTTTTTTGGCCGATTCAGTCCTTAACCTTTTGCAATTGTGTCAATTCATTCCATCCGATGAATTTTGGCCGGCCGGTGCTGACGGATGCCGGCTGGCCGACGATCTAATATTTTAATATTTTTTTGAATTTTTTTATTTGTTTAGTTTTTCTTTTCTTTTCTTTTTCTTTCCCTTCCCCTTCCCCGCTCCACCTCCAGCCGGTCGCTGGACCTCGGCGATCAGCCAGAGGACGACCGGTGAGGCAAGACGGAGCCTCGCCAGCCCAGATCTGGCGATCTTGGGACCAGTGGCTTTCGATAAGCTGACCCCAACAATCAAAACAACGGTATTCTTTTGCTAGAGTGACCGGTTGGTGCTGAGCGTCGCTTGAGGAGCGCTGGCAAGGAGCCGAGACGGCTGGGCTTGACTGAAATTCGCCGGAAAGCTTGGGTCTCGCTGGTTTCTGGGCTTTGAAGTGTTGCCGAGCGTTGAAAAATTTCGCCTTTGTTGAACTTGTCTGCAAGCGGACGTTTGACCAAATTGTCAAACTACACTCACGAAGAAGGAGAAAGCAAGAATGAGGTCAGAGAAGGACCCAAATCAAGATCAAAAGCGCCAACGAGAAGGAGAACAACAACGTCTCCAAATCAAGACCGCACTCCTCCTCTTCCTCCACACCAGAGAGCTCATCACTCGCTCCTCAAGCGACGCCCAGCACCAACCCTTGCTCCGTTTTGAAGAAGTCTCGCCACCAGTCCAGCAACTCTTGGTGTCATTGTCCAGCAGCCTCAGTCCAGTCCTCCATCGTGCTGAGGTCCTTTTTCTTTCTTTTTTTTTGTCGGGGTTGGCTTATCGAAAGCCACCCGTCCCAAGATCGCTAGATTTGGGCTGGCGAGGCCCGGCCTGGCCTCGCCCGGCCACGGCGAAAGCCTCGCCAGTCGTCCTCTGGCCAGTCGCCGAGGTCCGAGGACCAGCGGGAGGTAGAAGGGGGAAGGGGAAGAAAAAAAAAACAAAAACAAATAAATAAACAAATAAAAAAAATTCAAAAAAATTATTAAAATATTAGATCTCATGCCAAAATTCGTCAGATGGACTGAATTGGCAGAATTGCAAAAGGTTTAGGACTGAATCGGCAAAAAAAAATGTTTATGACTGAATTGACACAATTGCAATAGGTTTAGGACTTTTTTAGTAATTTTTCCCAAAAAAAAAAAAAATTAAAAGTCTGCCATGGAGTTGCAGAAGTGAATTTTTGTCTGCTCCTTTCCTTCTCGAAGGGGGAAAAATGAAACCTTAATTGGTGGATACTTCAATGTCGACAATGGAGGGATCCACTTCTACGATGAGGCCACTTTTGAGAGGTGTTTTAGATTAAACATGACGTCATCAGACATCGATTGTCGTTAACATGTCACGAAACGGCGATGACGTGATGGATAAAATTAATCATTATTTAACTTTTTACCTCGTAACTCATGTTTTGAAAAAATCAGCAATGACCATCATTGTTCGTGTGCCTTGAAATAATACCCTTATGAGATTTGACTGAGGTAAGGGAATGAACTTTTGTCACTAAAATGATTAACAACGTCAACCTAGAAATATCTCATAAGGTGTCCCTATTTTGTTTATTAATTTTTTTTCTTTTGGCTAGATAACTAAGATAAGGTATTTCTGTTTCCGAACTTGCTTATGAAGTAAGATAAAAACATAATGATGCGAATCTTTGCACAAAGCAACATGCCAGTACTGAGAAACTTCCCTTGCAAGAATATAAAGTATAGAGCCCCATGAATGGGATTCGTCGAGGGCACGTGAGGTTGAGGTGGATCTCACGTATAAAGCTCACAATTTATCGCCATCCCATGACTAGCAGATGGATTTGAAGATTGAGAGTAGGAAGAGGGGAGAGAGACCGTAGTCGAGGCTGAGTGTAGGCATGAAAGGAGGTCAAGAGAGATTAAGAGTGAGCAAGGTTTCTTTTAAAGGCTATGTTTTGCTCCATCCTTGTTTCTGATTGGTGGATTATAAAATAATGGAATTTGCTTTACTTAAGATTGCACCAGGTGAGAATGGAGGAAAACATAACTTTTTTTTTTTACTAATCAAAGAATGGACACGTGGTACATGTGCAACAACTCAATAAGTGGTGAATCGGGATAAGCATAAGGGACAATAAAAAGTAGACTTGATCATTGGGTAGGTCTAACCTCCTCAGGTCCTCCCAGGCCCGTACTTGCGAGCTTCGGCAAGTGCAGAGGTCCGCTTATTGAGATACATGTGAGTTGTGTTCAAGAACTTCCACATCGGAGAATCGGTGTGGTGTGAATCAATTAATATATCTTAGTTAATCATAACTCATTGGGTTAAGCTTTTGAGTGAAGGTGGTCCAACTGGATATATTAACGAGCTCGGATTTAAGCTCTCTCTTGGCTATCTTCTTGTGTGAAGGTATCGAACTTCTACTACGCACTCCCAACAAGTGGTATCAGAGCATATGGTAAAGTGGCGGGCTCCCAATCTGTTTCAGTATTTGGTGAATTTTTCAAAAAAGGAATCTAGTGATCAACCCAATTTTCAGACAGTGGGCATTGTGGTGTAGCAACACAGTATTCGGTCCGAAGAAAGATACCAGAGATGAAGTTGGGCGTTGATGGAGATTGAAGTTGAGATATTTTGATGTAGAAGAATACCTGGATTAAAAGGGAACAGACCTAACACTAAATTCACACGTGAGTGAAAGATTATTAAGATGCACGTGCGAGTTGTGTTAAAGAAGTCTCATATCTATTCTAGTTAGTCCATAACTCATTGGCCTAAACTTTTGAGTGAATTTGCGACCAACTGAATATGTTGACGGGCCTAGTGGGCTCTCTCTTAGCGATCTTCCCGAGTGAAGGTATTGAACTTCTGTTTCGCGGTCCCTACATTGCCCAAGATCAAAAAAGGGGCAAGCCAAGCCCGCTCATCGGACCACCTTTTTGTTTCTATTTTCAAAATTTTCAACTAAAAAAACTTAAATATAGATAGAAAAGAATGAAACAAAATTTTAGGATTTTGTGTTTTTTTTATTACTTAACTAACAAGTATTATACTATGTTTCTCTACTTCATTAGAAATTTGATCTTATTTTATCCTATTAGTGTTCATAAATATCAAATATGAAAATAACATTATTAATAACACAAAAATTGTAATTCTTTTAATGAATATATGGGCGGGCCTGAAATTTTTGTCCAAGTCTTCCCAACAGGCCTAAAAAATTCAACCAAACCCACCCATTTTATGAGCAGGCCTAGGTGGGCCCACAAGTCGCCTGCTCTTTGATCAAGTGTAATGGCAAGACCCTTTTTGTCCTTTTCCTTCTATGAATGAACAAGAGAACGAGAATTTCCTGCCCCAACCCTTGTTCCAAATCCCTCGTTTATGAGACTGAATATATGTCATGTATTCCATTCACATGTGACTCACCATATCTACTGAAATCTCAACTTTAGTCACCAACTATTTGTTGGGAAATATGATGAACGAATGGAACAAAATGGAATCAGATTCTAAGGTGTGATAACACTCCCTTTAAGGAATTATTTGCCCCCACAATGATGTTAATGGTTATCGAAAAAACTCATCCAGGATACAACAGAGTCTTGGAATGAGAATATTAGATAGCAATTCTAATAAAACTTAGTACTGGAGGTGAAAAGAGGCACGGCGAAGGCGACGTCGACTAGGTGTGAAAAGTGCATAGAGAAGAAAGAGGGAAAAGAGGGTAAGCAATTTGGTGGTTTTGTTTTGTGTGGGTGATCAAACACCAAGTAGATTTGCAACAGTAGATTTGCAAGCTGAATGTCACATGTGCGATTCTTCAATCTATCATTGATTATAGGAAACCTCGATTATTTTGCGAAGGATGGGCCTCGGCTTAGGTGTATCACTGGTATTAAGCTTTTCCACTCGCACCTAGTTGGATTACGGTAAAGAGATCACCTAGTTGAAAGTTGGTACTTCAAAATGTTCACACAGCATGTAAAATAAATCTCAATCCCGTCAAAACCCTTTTTTGTGGGTAAAAAAGAGTAAATACTAATATGCGTATAGATCGAGACAAGCATGATGAAGTCGAATACAGAGGGTCCTTTCTTGGAGATAACAAAACAACCTACAGAAGGGTGAATAGGTTGAATGAGAACTATGAAGAGCATTTGCTAAATATAACAAGTTAAGCTTCACCAGCTGCAGAAACAAAGTAACATAATCAGGTGTGTTGCTGATAATAATGAACAGGTAACGCTAATAATAAAGAGATAGTAGATAGCACATTGAAATTTATAGTAGTTTGGCATTATCCCTAAGGTTACATCCACTCTCCACACTAACAGCCACAATAAGGTTAGAATCCACTACTAATCAGCACTGCAAGTTATAACTAGCAAGTGTTGTTCCTTCCACGCAATAGAGCACACTATCAGGACACAACGACCGTTCTCACACTTATACACTTGAGTATTAGCTATTTACAACTTAGTAGCACCATACAAAAATATAATTAACAAAACAACTACTATCAACAAAAGCAGAACAAAGAAGAATACTCAATGGCACTTGACTGAATTTGTTTGTTCCACCCGACTTCAATACTTCTCTTGGATTGAATATGTAGTCATCTAACCTTATATGCGTTTGAAACTCAACTCCATGAAGTAGCCATTGATTCTCCCGTTACCGGTGGCAAACGTCTTTCTGTCGCTCACCAGCGTCAGGAGAGCTCTCTCTAATAGTGGCAGTTTTCCCAAACCAATCAAACCACTCTTGTTAGAGTTTATTTTCTACTCAGTATTGTCAGAATTGCCCTAATTCATCTCCGGTGCTCCTAATATGAATTCCACGCCATTATAACGGCTATAAGTGTGCTATTACTGTTCCAACCAAATAAGCAAGCGGACACCACTTTCTAGAGCTCAATATCTACAATGTACGTGATCCATAATCGAGGACCACATATTATTAGAAGTCTGCTGATGCTGGCCACGACGAAACTGTGTTGAATAACATGTAATTAATCTTCCAATGATCTTTTTGGCTTCTTCAACATGCAAAGGCTTCCAAGGACATCAGCATCCTCGCTGATTCCTCATCTTCGCTGATTGATCATATCAGCTTCTAAAGACCTCCAACGACATCAGCATCCCTGCCGATTCCTCGTCTTCACTAATTTGACTGAGTCGGCTTCCAAGGACCTCCAACGACATCATCATCCCCATTGATTTCTCGTCTTCACTGAACTCACCGAGATCATCGGTATTATCACAATCTTCTACCTCATCTGATAAGAACTGCTCCAGCCAATAATCCTTTGTCCTAATGACGATCCGCTCTTCTATCTTTTGGTCCTTCCAAGCATATTGACAATTATGACTCTACCAAGCTGTTCATTTTTATGGTCATTCCAAGCTTTACCGAACTTTCTCGCTCTAGGCTTGTTCACCATCACCAAGTCCATCCAATTGTTCACTAGATCTTGGTACGTCTAAGTTATCATGAATATCCCTGTTCTTTTTTACTTGTTCATTCTTGATCAAGGTCTTTCTAGATGTTCAACTTATCTCATGGTCCTTCTAGCTTGTAATCATTTCCACTCCCAAAACCTTGTTCACCCTTGATATCGGCAGCGATCATTTCATATTAACAAATCATTCCCAATTATGACAGAACACTCGGCATATTGGGATTACACCTGATAGGACATCATCTACAATGTGACTTGTGTATATATCACCCGATACTACTCAACCAATACACATCAGTAGCTTTTGATTACTTTGTCATACGCAAATCGACATAGGGAATTTTCCCAACATCCTTCTCCTCTATATGCGCACCGTTGGCTTGTCTTCTTATAGTTAACATGTGACATCCACAACTTAGCCTAAATGAAATTATTAAGTTTTGCTCTAAAAGGAATATAGGCTAACTATGAAATTAAGAATTATAGCAAGATTGGTTAAATAACGAACAAGGCGGGCGGGGACGAGACGGTCCGGGGTAGGACCCGCCAACCAATGCCCGACCAAGGTCAAACAGGTCCGACCGCCACCCGGCCCAGCTGAACAGGCCCAGCCGGCACTGGACGGTACTGGATGTGCGCCCAACCAGGGCTAGTCGCGCCCAGCAGACGCAGTGCAGGACTGCCCAGCCTGGGTGGTGCACGGCCAACCGCCCAGCTGGCCGACGCCGATCGCCCGATTGCGCTGCCACGGCTGCCCGCCCCTGTCCCAATGTCCCTGGTCATCAAATATCACCAAAAAAGTAAGTCAATGGTAAGTCAATTAGATGAGGACAAATAGGAAATGTCATTATCAAACTTTAGGATAAGCATAGATGTCATTTTCAAACCTTAGAGATAATGATAGATATGATTTTCAAGCTCTAAAGGATAAGATAATGTTTCATTACTAATCATAAAAATGGACCAATTAGAATAAGACAAGTGGACCAATCAAGAATCGATAAGTGTCTAATCTAGAAACCTAAGAGGATAGCCTAAATAAGTGGACCAATCAAGTATCGATAAGTGCCTAATCTAGAAACCTAAGATGATAGCCTAAACAAGTGGACCAATCAAGTATCGATAAGTGCCTAATCTGGATACCTAAGATACCTAGCCTTTTATGTGGACCTATAATATTAAAACAACAAAGCAATGTCATTATCAAAGAATCTTATAAAGGAAGCTAGGAAACTACTATAAATATGGTTTTGATCCCTCATTTCCAACATCCACCAACTCCTTCTTTCCTCCCCACTCTCACGTCCTCTCTCCCTCTCCCTCTCCCTCACTCTTTCTCACGCCCCACTCTCACGCCCACTCTCTCTCTCATGCTTCCTCATGACCCTCGCACTCCCCTCGTACTTTCACGGGTAGTTCTACGTCAAAGGTAGGTAGAATTACTAAGTTTAAGGTAGGGATGTTAGTTTGATGCTTTGATGAAATGATTGCATGGTTGTTATTGCATATGGAGTAGAACGCGTGCCAATGATGGAGTGATTGCATGAGTGTTATTACATATGGAATAGAACGTGTGTGGAGACATTTACATCACACAAATATTGTAAGAAAGATTGAAAAATGTATCATTTGCTTGCAAAGGTATGCTGCTTACATAAATAAAACGATGACGTGCCATCGTTCGTGAGAAAAGCGACGATGTAGGGACTTGAAGTGACGATGTAAGTTCTTACCATTGCTTGCGACAACGTGACATGTATATGTCGTCATACACCAAAAAGTGATATACTTGAGGCTATGACGTAGACGTCGTTCACTTATAAATGACGAGAAATATATATGCCGTCGTCTACAAGAAGTAACGACGTTGCCCGGTACCAGAAGTCCCGATGGGAGACTTGGGAAAATAATGCCCAAAAGTGAAAAGAAAGAATGCTTGTTGCATTTATTGAAATTTATGCTTGATAATATGATTAATGGCATACTTGATTATGCTTGAATAATGGATCACATGACAGCTTTGTAATTTACAACATAAGGTGTTAAACTTCTACTCTATCTTAAAATTAGTAATTTTATCTATTGGCCTGTGCACTCATCCCTTTATTTTTCCAGGAATTAGCATGGCCGCACCCGCTCCGCGCCTCGGCTTGGTCATGGGATTGGACTATACTGAACGGGATGTAGTATGCACCAATTTAGGGACTACATATACTAGAATAAAGTCAACAGTATGGGTGAACATAAGTCAGTCACGACTAATTTCAATTAAGTTTGTGGCATGGTATCTCAATTTAGATAGACGATTAATTGGTCCTCTATCAGGATTTGATGGACCCCCTGGTTTTCATGAAGGGAGGTCTCCGACTAGAGGTTGAGCTGCCATGGAGTCCCGGCCCGGATAATGTTATAAAAGTTGTGAAAGTGTGGTTGAGAGGCCTGAGGGCCAATATGTTGGAATGAGAAGTTTAGTATTTGTGTGTGTAAGGTGATGAGAGAAGTTGTGAGCCGACCCCTTCCTTTTCCCTCAAACTTTGATTGTCTATAATTTTTGGGGGAAGAAAAATATGATATGTAAAAAGCAGAAGCAGTACAGTCAATAAAAAGGTTGTTCAGCCCTAATGGAGGTGTTCATGATCCGAGGTTTTGGTTGCTCCTTCTCCACGAGTCAAATAATTTGAGCAACTTCTATTACAAGATTATCTATAAAAATGATAAAGAATAATAAGAATTGAAGGGGATTGGTCTTGGGACGTCACATAACAAAATGGTGACACATACAAAATAAGATTATAGTGTATAGGGACAGTGATCACTAGTTTTGGTCTTCATACATTATGTACCTCCTTGTAGGGTCAAAGACTCTATGGAGTTTTTTGTTTCTAAAATACACCACATCTACAAATTATTTTCTAAGAAGTATGATAAGATGTAATGAATTCTTTTAAAAGCACATAATTTCGATTTCAAATGTTTTAGTTTGTCATCTAAGCTCTTATCGATCGCGAAAGTTCTACGCGGTAAGATTTAGTCTCGCAAATTTTACCACTGAGGAAATCAACTTAACAATTCCTTCTTGTACTGAATGTCTCACATGGAGTGGAATCCGGATTGCCTTGAAATTGAGAAAATGATATTAGAAGTGCCATAAATTTCGTACGGGGGCCACTTTAGTGCGAAAAATTTTCGCTAAATCACTTAAGTGCTATTTAAAAAAAGAGATCACTTACTCGACAATTCCAATTTGGGATGCCGGAAATCCAACTCGGCAATATTGTAACATTTTTTTGACCAATGTGGCTTGCTGGAAATCTCACGTGGTAAAATTCAACAACAAAGCCCTTAAACGACATCGCTACGCTTGAAAAGCGACAAATTTCCCCTCTTCTTCAAACCCTAAGAGAAGGCTTGCTGATTTATCCCAAAGTTCACCTCTCCTTGAAACCCTGATTCAAACTTATGAGGGAAAAAAAATAAGAGCTGAATCTTACAATGGAGAAGAGAATAAGCAGAAGCGGCTCAAGTTTGTGTCTACAAAGCCAAGACGAAGGTGAGAATCAAGCTCTAGTTGGCACCGAGCCCCAATTTTTTCCCCTCCAACCATCGGCCAAGCCCTAATTTTTCCCTGTGCCAATTGAGTGAGTGAATGAGAGAAGATGATACTAATTAAGTGAGAGAGAGCGAGACAGAGACAGAGAGAGTCCAAGTCGATGAATGGAGAAATTTGTCTATTTGAGAGAGAGATTCGGGTGCGGCGTTGTTTAAGTGTGAAGTGGCCACCTCATTGTCCATGTTGGACTTGTTTTTAATATATATAAAAAAAACCACATTTGATTTAACATTCTATTTAAAAATTCATGTAGGAAACTTTACCGGAATTTATCGCCAGAGGCATTAAGTAATGGTTTTTTCTCCAATTGAGCATTTTAGTGATTCGACAAAAAGTTTTGACATTAAAATATACGCCTTACGAAAGTTATAAAAGTTCTTTTAGTGTTATTTTTTCTTAATATCAGTGCTTTTAAAAAAGCGAGCTTTATCCATTTGCAGATGCTATCAAATCATTCATCATTGGAAATGGTTTTAGAATGATTGACTGTATTTGCTGGAATATATACTAGTCATGTCACATGATGACGAATGGTGCCGGAATTGTCTTTGAGAACATACTATTGCTTTGGGTTCCCCAAACACTATTGAAGTTTCCATCCAATCGCCTTGCTTTTCTTATTTTATGTAAGTCATTATTGACGTATCACCATCGAAACTATTTATTTGTATGGAATCATTTTAATCACATAAATCTTCTTTTCTTTTTTTCAATATGATGTAAAATATGATGGAAAATCACCGGATGTATGATCTAACGGATTTGAGTTTATTCTTTCGAGATTACTTTTTAGAGAATAGAATTATGTATCTCTAATAATTACTCGATATGTGTGTGTCGGGACATTACCACATCTAATAAAAATCGTCCTGAATGCATAAAGAGTTTTAAAATTTTCATTATTAACGAAGCAAATGTTATTTTATGACCAAATACAATACATATATTTTCTATGAAGTAATCTTCTAGATTTCTCACACTTATCTTATATGTTGGACTGGATGCACCCAATAACTTGTCGGACCATAAGTTGTGCTGTTTGTCGTGTCCCGTGCCTATACACGGATAAAACAAGAGAAATCAAGCCTCAGCTAACTATCCTTCAATTTATTAATATAAGATTTGATGTTAGATAGTGCCTCAAGGACAACTCGTCCTAAAATTAGCTTTTCCTTAGCATGGACATGCAAAAATAAATTAAATAAGAATTGCTAACATGCTATGATCTTTGTGCAATAACTTGCAAGTTGCAACGCATTGCTTTTCCTAACAAGTATCACATTAAGAGGTGACTATAAAAAAGCTTATATATCGTTTCTTTTAGGATTCACGTGTGAGTTGTGCAACCGCGGACTCTAAAAGTTTAAATTGTTCAAGTATGGATTTTATTATTTTTATAGTTGAACGAACACTCCCCATCATGCGAAGGCTAATACAATGAAAAAATGTAAAGCATGCAACCCGATATGCGTGGCTTGTGGGCGAAGCATTATTGAAATCAGCATACATATTAAGAAGGAACTCAAATTGAATGGCCAATGGGAGAAGGATTGAAGACATTCAAGGCATATTGAAGAAAGGGAATAAAAGGACACCACAAGTGTCATAACTTTCATACATACGACGCTCGTTACTTTTTTTTTCGATCACTTTAGCGCAATAACTTATGTACATCGCTCATTTGATTGCCATAATTTTTTTTTCCCGATCACTTAAGTGCCACATAACTTTTTATTCAATCACTTGAGAGTCGTAATTTTTTAAAAACGTTCACCACAAGTATCATGCGACATTGGATTTTCGACACTTGGGTAAACGTTTTTTTAAAGGTTATGGCACTCAAGTGAATGTTTTTTTAAAAGTCATGACACCCAATTGATGGGGAAAAAAAATAGAACACTCAAATGAGTGTCGTACGAATATTATCATACTTGTGGCGTCCTTATCTTGATAAAGAGAAGCCATACTTCGGTTAAAAGGATATGATGAATCGAACTCGAGATCAGTCACTCTGATACCGAGACAAATTCATGTTCACGACATTTTACTCAAAATCTCAACCTATTAGAATATGGTGCGCAAGATAGTTATAACTTAACAAACTACAGTGGAAGACCAATAGAGATCTTTCATGTAAGACTTATTCGAATCCTACCTCATAGTGCTACAATCGCAAGACAAAACAATACCTCAAAGTTAAATACAAACATAAGTATGTATCTCCCCCATCAATTCACTTATTAAAGAATGAATTTTTCATCATCGTAATTTTCGTTAATCAAAAGTAACATTTAGAAATCACATTCCGTAATTTCTCTTAATTGTCCGTAAATTGCTACCGTTTTAAAATCATATGACGGTTTTTTTTTTCCTTCCTTTCGATCCAAGTATTCAAACTACGTTCAGACGCCGGTCCCTTTAACCCGTTTGGACCGGACCATAGAATTTTCCAAAGAGAATAAAGCAAATGCAAAGACTAGTTGGAATAAAACAAAAGATAAGTGGAGAGGAAGAAAAAGAAACATCACTGATAACGACGGATCACCCTATTACAGCTCCACCCAACCTAACCAGACCATTAAATAGCCGCCGGCTGGTCTTTTCCTTCTTTGAAATTTAGCATAGAGCAGCGTTAAATCCGTCTCTCCGACAACCACTGTGACGATGTAACAGTTAATACTTAATAGTCATTCACGTGACTAAAGTTGTTAAATTAGAATTAACAATCTGAAAATGGCAGATATACGGGGATGATTACAGAGAAGAAAGTTTTATACATACTTTATTTATATCAATTCAGTTCTAAACTTTTCGATTTGACCAAATTGATCCTCAATCTTTTGATAATTTGCCAATATAGTACATCCGACCAGATTTTTCGGAACTCGCTGATGTGGACGCTCGCGCGTCCTACGTGGCACGGCCAGTGTTAACGTAGACAAAATTTTCAATTTTTTTTTAAATTGAATTATTTATTTAATTTTTTTCCTTTTCTTTTTTGCCCTTTCATTGTGGCTTGCGAGCACCAGTGATCGCAAAACCCTCGCCAGCCACGGGCAAAGGCGGCCTCACCTAGACCATCGTGGGCCTCGATGGAGCTCGCCAGCCACACTGAAAAGAAAAGAAGGAAAAGAGTAGAAAAATTAAAATAATTGTTCACGTCAACGCAGGTCGTGTCTCGTTAGACGGCTAGCATCCACATTAGTGATTTTCAGATAAAATTGGCCGGATAAACTAAATTGACAATGCGTCAAAAGTTTTATGATTAAATTGGCTAAATTGAAAAGTTTAAGATGAATTGGTACAAACACAATAGATTTATGAATTTTTTTTTTTTTGTTATTTTCTCAAGATATACGACTACATACGAATTATGAGCCATATATCCCAACCATGTGAATAGTGTTCATATGGGTTCTATGGTGAAAATTACCTAATCCATTGGTATGATTTGTAGACCACACAATAACCCCCAATGTCGCATTTAATGTGCCGCTGCCACGTTTCAAACAGAAAATGCGAAAGTGTTGTTTTCATATATATGTTAGCAAACATGCAAGTACAATTTTGAGAAAATTTCGAATAAGGACGTGAAATGTCTTTATTTTCTCAAATAAGGATATGAACTGAAGTTTATTTCAAATAACAGCCTAAAATGGCCATATCAATCTCAAATAAAATCCTGAAGTAGCCATGATAGCAAAGAAGGGCCTGACCTTGCAGGCCGATTAAATATTCTAGCCGGTGAAGAACATTTTCATTCAAAGACAACTAGAATTCTAAATTATCTTTTTATTTTATTTTCTTTTCTCTCATTTCTTTTTTTTTATTTGTTGCGGCAAACGATTGGGCGAGGGCCTTCAAGCCCTCGCCGGCTGCTAGAGCCCAGTCCCTCACCAGTGGCGTTCGAGTGCGGCCCCGGCCATGGCTTGCCCAGCCCTCTCCAGGCGGCCACTGGCGAAAAGAAAAGAAAAAACACAAACAAACAGAAATAATAAAAAAAGAAAAAAATTCAAAAAATCATAAAATAAAAATGCCTTTGACCAGTTAAAAGGTCGGGCGCTTCTTTCAGCTCCCCTCCCTAACCTTAATTCTTGGTCTGTCATTGGACGGCGCCACCCAGCAAGGGGGCTGGGACCCTCGTCTGGCTCAGGCGGCGGCAGCAGCGCCGCCACCATCCATCTAAGAAGGAGCAATTTTATGGTCCTATCAAAGATCTCCACTTTTGCAGGACCTTTCCCCCATCTTCAACTGCTCTAGAGCTCTTCATCACTAGCTCTCTCCACAAATAGAACGAATAAGAGAAGGTGAATCAGCCGATGCTTTTTCGACCAAAAAAAATAAAAATAAAATCAGCTGATGCTTCCACAAAAACCCCAACAGAAATTTGTTGGAGAAGGTGGCGTTGACGTGAACAACCATGTCAACATTTTAGTCTAACTCTTTGACGAAAAGACTAATTTGAACGAACAAATGTACAATTCAAGAACCTGACTATTCAGACAGAATCCGAAGACGATATACAACAAATTACAAGAGTTCTGAGACTCCGGTGGATGGATCCCTAAAATTTTAGAAGCTTGTAATCTATTCACCTTCTCCCTTAATTTTCCTTTACATTTGACAATTTGTTGGTAATTTCGAGTTGTTCTTTCTTTCTATTTTGACAAATGATTGGAATTCGTGATTTATAACTAATTATATTTCCTTAGTGGTGTAGCAATGAGATCGGGTAGTGTCATGAGCCAGTTTTCGCACGCCAAACTAAATTCACCTTTCTATTGCAATCAAAGGCAAACGATGTCAATTCTAGTAATTATATATTGTTTTTTTAACGATACTATCTCCTACAAACCGTGTGCAATTTCTATGTCCATATGGATCTTTAGATATGTTGTTTTTGAAATTAAGGTCATTATTGCACATAGCAGGATGGATCTCTGTAAGCATCACGTGTCGATGGTGTCGATCGTCGGTCTTGATTCATTTTTTTTAACGGCGGGGTTTCGAACGGAAATTTGACGGAAAGACTTGTGTCACCGGTTGGGAAACGCATTTTATATTAGCTAACGCCGGCTAAATTGTAGAAACTTGTGAAGGTTTGATACGTACAAATTTAATTATTAAGCAAGTCTAAGTTCATGATATTTTTCCAAATCTCTTCTGCGGTTTTTAATTTTTGTTAACAAGTTGCCCTTCGTTATACGTTAAGTCAAATAAAAATTGATAAGCACACTCATCGAGACAACTTTGAAAATTCGCAAAAGTTACACATTGCTGACAGATATAAAAATGTTTTTTTCTTTCCTTTCCTTTTTCCCTCCGTCGGACCCGCTTTAGCATCTTGCTTTCTTTACATAGAAGTTAGAACGCCATATATAATTCTGGAAAATTTTACAAAAAACAAGCAAGGAGAACATTACACGTGTCATGCAACGGGGACCTTGGCGACCCCCAAAATAAAATAAAAATTCAATTTTTGCTTCTTCTTTTTTTGTCTCTCACAAGTTGATGTAATAATTCCATGTTAATTTGACTCCACTACTTCGTTAGTTAGTGCGACTTAGGCATGACAATTCTTGGCGCGACCCACTTTTACAAGACGTTCTCGATGCATGGTTAAGCGTGTTTTAATTAAGGCTAATCGTGTTCGTGCGAAACGAAGGCATTGAATTTTTGGACATATAATAAAACAAGTTGCTCACATGTTGACCTTTAAACCCGCTCATGGTACGTTTAGACACGTTAGTTAAACCGGTCAACATGTTATTCGTATCCACGCGACACGTATATGTTCGTTCGGACAAGCTAATATTTAGATCAATTACTACACATTTTTATAAACAAGAGATTACATGGTAAATGTTCTAGGGATGTCATGTCATATCCGCTCGTTTGATGGATTTATCGCGTTTTGATCACGACCGATAAATGTCTCAAATTTGGCAGGACCTAAATTTGACAGGGAAAATTGCCAAATCAGTTATAAATCTATTGCATAGATGTTTTTTTTTTTTTTGGGTAAAGATCTATTGCATAGATGCTGATTTAGTCCTAAAGTTTTAATTTTGTCAATTTAGTCTTAAAAATTTACGCGAAATACCAATGTAATCATTTTGGCCAATTTCGTCATAAATCGCTGACGGCAAAAATTGACTGGAAGGACTACATTGGAATTCACTCAAAGGTCAACAAAATAAGAAAGTTTATGACTGAATTGACATCCGTTGGGTGGGAGGAATTAAGCGAATTTTTGCGCAATCACTCCCTCTTTTGTCCCTCTAGGGTTTCCAGCGCCGCCAAGCACTTCTTGAGGGAGTCTCTCTCTCCCCATCTCCCTCTCACCCTCCCTTTCCGTACAAACATGTTTAGAACTGATTGGACAATTTCTCTAAATCTGACATGATACGATTAGGTCACAAATTGTCGGCCCAAATTTGACTCCATTCAAATTGGGAATTCAAACTTTATGTATATCCACGGCAGTACCTTTTTTTTTCATATGTTTTGCGGTAACCAAGTACAATACCTACCTACCAGTTTTTGTGTCATTGGTGTGAAAGGGTGTCCAGGAGCAACAACTCAAAGATTGACTGCGGGAGACTTGTTGACTGGTTGAGGCGACTCATTCTCATCAAGTTTGAGTTGAATTTGAGTAACTCGAGAATTGGAAAATCAAATCTGACATTGAAAATAGTTGGACAAAATCGAGCTCGAACTCGCAATACTTGATTCAAGCTTATAGCAAGCTTAGTTTTGTCGTCAAAATCATACTTACATTAAATATATGACCATGTTCGTAAAATCAATTGAAAATGAAATTGACATTGCTTTCAGTTTTTATTCTGCTCTACACCTTCAGCTGGCTCTAAAATTTTTTCGTCGAATTAAAGTTGAGAGCGCAACAACAGTTCTAAAAACTTAAACCGTAAGAAAAAAATTAGATCAATTGCTATGTTAATCAGAGTATAACGCGTAATCTCTTGCTCGGTAGCTTAAACTGATATAGTTGAGTGTGAATCGAAGCGATTGACTCAGGAGCTCCCTCTGAGAGTTCAGGTGCGCCGACCAATCACGAGACAAATTTCGAGACATGTTTGGAGAGCATGTCAAAGTTTTCAAATCGTGACGTACCAATGGTGATTCGATTTCTAACGATCGAGTCCGAGCTCGAGCGCACAAAATCACGCATCGATTGAGCATGAGGTTCGGCGATCAAATTTAACCTAATTCATAATCCCTCGACCTTTTCGTATTTCGCCTAGTTTTCATACAATAGATGACGTCGGATCGGCTTAACTCGATTTAACCTCTCTTTTTTCCCTTTTTTTCCTCCGAAAAGATTCTAATTTGGACTCTCTACTCCACCTCGCCGACAAGAATGGCGTCTCGTAAAACCTAAGATTTTCACACATGAAGACCGTGGAGAATCCGAATAGAACCCACACACCGTGTTTCTCGCCTTTTTTTTTTGCCTTTTGGTACTAACTTATGAAAGTGGGCGGCGAATGACTGATGGAAGCCACTGAATGCTGAAGTCGCGTAATGATAGAAGTTGGCTTCAACCTCAAGCTTGAGTTTGAAGTCCAGCATCCGGACAACAAAAGGAAACAACACAAATAGTTGTCGAACTTTGATTCAATATGCAGTGCTGTCGCCATGTGGTCCCTGAACTTTAGCCCAATGTGCAATGTCGTCCCTCGATTTTTGGTACATGTTCAATTTAGTCCATGGACTAGATAATCTAGAGAGATTGAATCTAGGGATATAATAATACATGGAGTAAGTTGAACATATACCAAAAGTTCAGGGACCATATCAAATAAATTAAAAGTTCAAAGACCACATTTAACAAAGTTAGAAAGGGTATTGGTCCATGAACTTTTAATTTATTCGATATGATCCTTGAACTTTTGGTAAATGTTCAATCTAGTCCTTATATTATTATATCCCTAGATTCAATCTAGTCCATGGAAAAGTTTAGTACTTTAAATCTCTTAAAAAAATCCAAACTTTTTTCCCATGGGATACTCTAATATTTTTTTCCGTCTCACAAATACCGTTTGTACTAGTGACCCAAAAATACCTTTTGTTAGGTTTCTTTTTATAATGGCCCTTATAAGTTTGACGTGACAACATGCATGAACAACGTCGGACAAATGGTTCTGACGTGGCAATAGACGAACACCGTCGCGTGTAACCACGTCACATTTTCAACGCCCACGTGGATTGGTAGGCACTTTCGAATCATTAATAAAAAGTTTAGGGTATCGGTGAGACAAAAAGAAAATTCTAGTACTAATGTCTTGTAGGAAATTTTTTATTATTATGAGATTATCCTTTTTTTTCTGAATATTTTTTTTTTTGGACTCGAACTCGAACTCGACCCGACGACAGGTGGCGCTAGGTCCGGCCGCAGTCATGCAAGCGCGACGTAGTCACCTCCACCTCGTAGAACGCGAAAAAATATTTCCGTGCATGAAGATCGTGAGGACTTCCCTTTTTCATATAATTAATTAGTTTTATTTTTAATTCCTTTTCCCTTTTCTCTTTCTGCTCCATTTTCTAAAATATTTTAATTGGACCCTTTTACCAATTTTTTTCTTTCTTTTTTTTTTTAAAAGGAAAAGTCTTTTGTTAAATTTTTTTTTTTTTTTTATAGTTCCGCAGGAAAAGTCTTTTATTCAAAGTCCGCTAAAGCGAACAAAACAAAAGGTTGCTCCGCCATTGGCCGAATCTGGTGCTTCGGACAGACAGAAACGACGACAAGAACACGCGTTGCACGAAAACCCCCGTGGGTTCTGGCTACAAGCTCGCGATTTTACGTAAATACCCCTCGAAGGATTTAGGAGACGCAAGCGTTTTCTTTTCCCAAAGGGCCCTTTGGCATTTACTTTAACCTGCTCTTAAAGAAGCGTATCTCCCAAATTTACTTACCCAAAACACATTAACAGAGAGACAAAAAAAAGTTGCCCACGGACGTTACTTTTCAGATATAGCCACTTTCGCATTCATGTATGTTAAGCTATCGAAAAACACCCCTTAATTTAAAAAAAAAAAAGGAAAAAGAAAAAAAGAAATTACCATATGACCTAACTTAGCATATGATTTTTTATATATTTTTTTTTTGGTGGTCAGAATATGGCCTAGCTTTCACAAAAGAAGAATGAACGAGGAAACCCCTCTCTTCCTGTTGTGCAAACCATCATCAAAAGGTTAATTTGTCCAATTGGAGATTTTAGGTGGGAGTTGGCTTTAGGTCTCGTGTGGTTTGGTCAGCATATGGGGCTACATTGCTGTACTGACATAATTCACAAGATCCAACATTTAATGTTGCACCAAAAAATGATGTTTGATTGTAGATATGTGTATTTAGTAGTCCAAGATATGGCATCCAAAGATAGGTGAACAAACTAATTTGATGGACCATGCTCACCGTGAGATTGTGACGAGGTTATGATTTTTCTTTTTAAATAAGCAATACGAACGTAAGTCGAAGTACACTACAGTATGATTTAGAAACTACATAAGTAGGGTTAGGTGAAAAAAAATATATCTTTAGAAAAAAATTATACCTCACAAAAAGATTGCAAGAAAGTGTGTGTTTTTGTGTGTAAGCATTTGCAAGTTTTTCTTAGGAATTGAGCTAATTGGGCAAAACTTTACCCACATTACAGCAAGCTCTAGTACTTGGAAAGAATTTGCACAAAGAGAAACTATCAAAATTTCGTTACATAATAGTAATTGACGTAATGACACTAAATGAGTGGATAGGATCGTATCGGATCTCATTCAAACAGTAAGTAGCCTTTCATGCGAGATTTCGGTTCCGAGATTCTAAAAGGTCGTCAGAAGTTAAGAACTAGCGAGATTGGCATGTCAATCACTTACTCACGCAGAGAATAGCCTTCCATGCGAGATTTCGGTTCCGCGATTTCGAAAGGTAGTGCGAGACTTCGGTCCCGGGAATCTAAAAGGTCGTCAGCAGGTAAGAACTAGCGAGATTGGCACGTCAATCCAAATTTTTTTTTTTTTTACCTTGTATTTTCTTGTCGATTTTTTTTTTGGGGGGGGTGGGGAGGGCCAGAGCAGGTCTCTACTGTGGTGCATGAAGGTTTGTTATGTCACGAAATTTGGCAACAGCCAGAAAGGTAATTTTCAGATTTTGGAAGTCATGAACTGGTTGGTGTGCCCAGTCTGAAGATACCAAAGGTGCCCCATACCCATCTCTCCTATATATAAAAATTGCATTTTTTTTAATCCAATAAAATAAAATTCTCCATCTATCTATTTGGTCTACTCTTCTATCTTCCCTCTTCTCTCTTCTCTCTTCTCTCTCTAGCTTGTTTACCGCGACGAAGACTGACTGGGCTGCTTCCGGCACGGCATTGATTCCGTTTCTGAAGCAACCCACCCGACGCCGGCCGTCCGAGTCACGACCAGATCGGTGAGCTGAGCTCGAAATCGAATACCATTCTCGTCTCCTCCTAATTTCGCCTTTTGACGCACCCGGCAGTCGCAGCTCTTTCTGATTTTTCCTTTTGCTGTTCTTAACTCATTCATCCCCACGTATCTCTGAAGATTCCGAGGAGATTTCCTTCTTGTTTCGGCTGCCTTGTGGATATCGATCTCTCGCATTTGGGAACTAATCAATCCGTACCAATTCCTGCTGGTTCAGGAATTTCCATCATTTTCTCAGATACTTGCTAGTTTTTTTTTTTCTTCTTCTTTTTTCCAGCAATCTGTTTCCATTTCTGTTCGTGACTTTCCATGTTTTAAGAGCTGGGCATCGTTAGCTGGATTTAGTTGTTGAGAAATATCTGGGTAAGTCATTAATGCACAATTTGGTTCAATCAGGTGAGGAGCGGAGCCATCTCTCTCTTAACAGCTGACAATTTCACTGGGTGCATGGCACTTTGAGTGGAGGTTGTGGTTCAGCAAGAATTCGATTGCGCAACTTCAGAAGCGCGGTGAATTGAGGAAATGTGGTACCAGAAAGGATCGGGTTTTAGAGATAAACGCTAGAATTCTGGAGAATCTGCTGTCTTATTTTTTTTTTTTACTTCTTGTTCTTTTGGTAGCCGCATTTGGCTACCAGAAGAAAATAAAGAGACTTCGAGATTCCAGCCAACTGGAAAAGGAATTGTACAAGGGATTGAATAACGAGGAGGTCGCATGAATTCCGGGTGGGATTCGGGCGGTGGGTTCCCAATGCCGCAAGGAGGAGACTTCGAGATTGGCAATTGGGAAGTACACACTCCGCAGAGACCAATCCCAGTAAGATCTCGTGCAACTCCAGTTGACCAAATCGAGAGCCTACAGGGCAGAACGAATTACCCTGTGTTTACTGGCCTCCCCAATGGCCATGGTTATATGCAGGAGATGCCGTACTGCAATGGTGGGTCGGTCCAAAATCTCAACTTTAGAGCACCAGCAGAGGAGATTCAGAGCTACCTCGGGTATGATGTAGATTTAGCCCGGTCGAACCACCTGATCAATCGGATTGCTGGACAATCGACGCCTATCTTCGATATGGATGGAACAGGTTGGAGTAGTGGACCAATGATGAGTTTACTGGGACTCGACGCTTCTGCTTTTGATCCATCAGTTGAAGGAGCTTCAAGCAGTGGTGCCAACGGGGTTCAGAGACCTTGGTCTTCTGACTACCAACCAATTTCCAGCAGCGGTGGAGATTTCACCACAATCGACTTGATTGGCAGTCAGATGAATGCTGCAAGCACAAGTGCATTGAGAAGAGATTACTCATCTACTCAGGCAACTGAATGTAAGTATAAAGATTGTTTCGGGACTTCCTCAGTAGCGCAACTAAAGAATATCAATTGCCAGTGCTGTAGATTGTCCTCCCACATTGAAAATATTAGACTTTGTAAGGGGTATTTTCATCGGGATATGCTTCTGTAGAGAAGCATGTCACTCCACCAAGATAGTTACCGCAATTAACACAATATTTGAAGTAAATCAAGAAATAAAGAATAGATCATTCTAATACAAGTCTTTATTTTAAAATAAGGTTAAGACACCATGTGAGATGACGAAAACAAATAGCTCTAGACCAAAATACAAAGGCTATTTATAGGAATACGAAAAGAATCCTTACCTTCAAAAATAAAACGAAACCGAAGAAACTTGCATCCTTGGAATGAGTAGCATCGTCCCCACAGCAGAGGTTCCTCAGGCTATGCATCCTTGGTGTCAACATATACGAACATCTTTTTTTTGGTTTTATGCTATTCTACCTCAGAATTCGTTAACAAGAATTGAGTGACGCTGAAAATTTTGAAGTTTGTGCATGCTACGTTGCTGCTGACATAGTGCAATACCATAAAAAATTCGTTTAGCCGACTCAGCACGATGAAGCTTGGTTGCTGTCTTTCTTGTTTGTGCCTCTGGTACTTTTAAGCCTAAGAATATCATTCCTTCAAAGATTATACTGTGCATCTGCTAACAGTGAAGATTGAACTCTGTTTTTTACAGATGAATTCCCTTTGCCTTCGAGACCAACCTATGATCTAAACTCCACTCCACCAGAAGTCAGTTCCCCACCAAGCATGACCAACTTATTGTTTACACCAGCAACACCTTATCAGGACAACCAGCTTTCTGCATTTCTTGAATCCTCACCATTCGAAAGCACAATCCAAGAGAAGGACAAGCAGGGAAAGTTGTTCTCATTGACAAGTGAGACAAACCATTCAGACGAACTCCTGGAGAATATTGTGGAATCTTTCAAGCAGAAGAAGGATGCCATCGTAGAAAGCAGCCAAGGCATTGACCTCAATACAACACCCCAGCAGAAAACACCCAAGCGAAGAAAGCACAGACCGAAGGTGATTAAAGAAGGTAAGCCAAAGATGACTAGAAAACCTGAAACTCAGGTAAAACCAAAGAGAAATGAGAATCCATCTGGAAAGCGGAAGTACATACGCAAGAAAGGCCTCAAAGAATCAGCAAGTGAACAGGCAGATGCTGAACAGGAGACCGCAGTTGGCAATGATGGAACTGCTGTAAAGTCCTGTAGGAGAGCTTTGAATTTTGACTTAGAAAAGACAGCTGAGGCAAGCACAGTAGCTGGACCAGAGGAGTTGAGGAATATGGAGGGTTTTCGCTTGCCTGTAGATTCACAAGCCTCGGAACTACGCAGGAGAGTAAACATTCTGTCTGGAATGACATCAGCTCAGCAGATAGGTCACCATGACAGATCAACCCTGATAAATCAACCGGAAGCTGTGAGTTTGCTTGGAACAAATCAAAGGCCCGCTCCATTTTTTCCACTGCTACAAAGGCAGGGTGGTGAGTGCCTGCCAGCCAGAACAACAGACCAACTGGAACATAGAATAGCCACACGGGATAACATGGATAGGGCCATTGGCATTGCTTGCCAGATGGGTTCGAAAGATGGACAGCTTCTTAAGCAGCAGCAATTTGTATGTGCAGAACGAAGAGAAGTGAACATTCCAGGACTTCGCAACCTTCAGATGTCTAGGCAAGCAATACCTCAATCAGCACCATTAATTTTTTCCTACTCCAGTGAGGCAAGGGGACTAAAGAGGGTTTATCATCAAAATAACGAGCAGACATATCTTCCTCGCGCAAATTCAATGCCCACATGGCTGCAACAAATGGTCCGGACTGGTGAATTCAGCAACACTAGCATTCTCAGTTCGGCTTACTCAGAGACCCAGAAAAGGAAGAAAGCAGAGAAAACACTTGATATTAACAGTGTCTCATCTTGTGTTCCAGCGATCTTAGATTCTTCAAGCCAAGCGCATGTAGGAGGTGTATATGGTCAAGCCACATGTAGAAGACCATTACAGATGAACGATGAGATGTTGAACCCCTTTTTAGCTTCTGGAAGCATTTACCACAATGAAAAAGACAGGCTGCAGAATTGTACGAGTGGATGGAATCTTCCGTCTCTCACTTTGGGTAATGTTTCAAGAGAGCATCAAATTTGTGCTGAACAGCATTCTCACGAACAGAGGGAGGAGGAAACCAGCAGATTGCAAGTGAAAGACATGCCCAAAACAGCTTGGCAGGATTATCATCAAAGGCAAAAGGCTCCAGAACATACTGTTCAACCAGTAAAGAAAGGAAGGCCAAAAAAGCCGCAGGCAAATCGTTTAGCGAAGAAGACTGCACCTCCCACCAAGCAGAGTCCTTCCACAGAGAAGTTCCATAAAGAGCAGAAGGATCCATGCCATGAAAATCAACAAAATGGTGAAGTGACAAGAGGTATTTCCTGGAACTCAATCTGTAAGCACTTGCAAGGCCAGTATATTTTGCTAGAGTCCAACATAATTATTAGTCTATTCATGCTATTCAGGTTCAAGCTCATCGATGGAAAAAGACCCCAACGCTCTTGACGAGATCATATACAAATTGGAGGTGCTCAATCTCAATGGAGAAGGCAGCAAACTGAAAGAAGCAGAGCAAAATGCAATTGTACCCTATACTGGAGCTGGCATGATTGTTCCCTATGAAGGCAGGAAACGCAAACCGCGGCCAAAAGTAGACCTTGACCCAGAAACTAACAGGGTATGGAATCTTCTAATGGGTAAGGAAGGAAGTGGACTTGAAGAAAATCACAAGGACAAGGAAAAATGGTGGGAAGAAGAGAGGGAAGTGTTCCGTGGACGAGCAAATTCATTCATCGCCAGAATGCATCTCGTTCAAGGTGAAGTGCTTTGTCTAGTTTCTGTAGATCATTGATCCATCGCACAAATGTTAATAGGCACTTCTAGTTGCATCAGAGCAGCAAGACCAGCTGTAATATTCTCGACAATCATCATGAGACGTCCCTATATGTGAGATAGAGCAAAAAGTATTACATAGATTACAATTCACCCAGCAAAATCATTTGAAAACAAGAACATACAATCAGACATAAAACATCAATCTATATAAGACCCCGAAGTGCCGACTCTCTCAAGGTCAATATGCAAAGATCAACAATACTATCTCGGTGAAAGTGCATGCATCATGGATCAGGCATTTTATGTTCAGAATTAAATAACAGACGAGTCCTGCAGAAATCAATTTTGCATTCGAGTTGCAGTCATATGAAAAGTCTCCATATTTCAAAAGTTCATTTCATTATAATTTTCCTATGAACAAAAGACCACATAACAGCCCAAACAACAGCATCAAGAGTTACCGAGCATGCCTATTTTACCTCTCTCAGGTGACAGACGCTTTTCTCGATGGAAAGGATCGGTTGTTGATTCGGTGATTGGAGTATTCCTCACTCAGAATGTCTCTGATCATCTTTCAAGGTAAGTAAACGTTATAGGAAAATTCTGAACAATTGCCAACAGAACACATCCAGTAAAACTGACCATATTTTGTCGACAATGCAGCTCTGCCTTCATGTCTCTGGCGGCACGGTTTCCACTGAAGTCAACTTGCCTTGGAAGTGGTTATAACAAGGATAACACAAACATATTCTCCAAGGAACCAGAAATAATCATGTTGAGCCCAACTGACAGTATCAGTTTGCATGCAAAAAGGCACCCAATCTACAGCCAAAACTCAGTGACTGACCATGAATCAACCGTGTCTTGGCAAGCCGCGGAAATTCCAGGGACAGAAACCATGAACTTGTTAGGGGGACAAACTCATAGCTCGGAGGAGGAAGTCCTCTCTTCCCAAGAATCTTTTGATTGCTCAATCAACGAAAGCATTGGAGGAATCAGATCCTATTCGGGCTCCAATTCTGAATCAGAAGATTTGGTCATTGGCCACAGACCTGAAGAAATTCGCCGTTCAATGTTCGAATCTTCTTTACGGAAGGAGAAAGCCCTTTTCCAGGATCTATTCACCCATCAAAGCAGGAGCACATTGGGATCTGGGGATCATAGAAACTCAGCGTTCAACACTACCAATAGGATTAATGGCTCTTCATCGTACACTCAGCTGATAAATTCGGATACTCAGCCTGCCCATTTTCCACCAGTTGCTTTCATTCCACAGCACGTGCAAATTAATCCAGATTCCAGAATATCGAGAGTGGAGGATGACATGCTTGGTGATGAAAGCATATGTTCATGGCCAACAGCATCTAAATTCAGCACTGCAGATGCAGCAAATCATATAGCTAAACTGGTAGAGCAACAGGAGGAAAGTCAGCATATATACGCAGTCAACCACCAATTGTCACTACGCACTCAAGAAATACCAATGATGAGCTATCACAAGTCTTTGGGCTCAAATTATGCATGTCCTCAGAGTTCCAACTCTGGCCCTGATCTCACAATTAGCCAACCTTCTTGCATCTCCCATCAACATGCAGATGAGAAGTTCTTTCACTTGCAGGGTAGTTTGGCTACAGAAGCGGATACTCTTGGGGAATCAATTTCTCGAAGGCAGTGTAATGGCGTGCACAATGTTTCACTGAGTCCTCAGCAAGTTACTGATGTTAGGGACGGAATCTCAACAGTCGTTAATCAAAGCCATGTGGAAAATAAAGCTGCCGAGCCGCATATTGAGGAGCAGTTGTCTTCATCTACTAAGCCACGTAAGGAGACAAATATTGAGCCAGTGAAAACAAAGAGAGGAAAGGCTAAGACTGGGAAGAGCAATGAAATTGATTGGGATATTTTAAGGAGAGAGGTGGAACCTAATGGAAGAAGAAAAGAAAGAGGCAAAGATGCAATGGACTCACTAGATTATGAAGCAATAAGGCAAGCCAGTGTTAGTGAGATATCGAATTGTATTAAAGAAAGAGGGATGAACAACATGCTAGCAGAAAGAATTAAGGTATTTCCATCAAGCTCAACAGCCACATGTATTTTAAGAGCAGCATATATGATATCCTCTTAAAAAAAGAAAAGGCAAAAAAGAATAGGAAGAATGTAAAAGGGAATGGTATTTGACAATGGCACATTCTGCAGGGATTCCTCGACCGGTTGGTCCAAGAACATGGAAGCATTGACCTTGAATGGTTGAGAGATGTCTCCCCCGACAAAGCAAAGTAAGCAATCTAATATATTGCTAATGTAACAGCATGAGCATCGTAATCAAACCTTACATTTAGCATCCGACACATCCATATCCAACCCACATACATATTCACATCAAGCTGCAATATCACATAGCACATGTGCACTGCAGACCAAAAAGGTTTCACACAAATATGCAGCATAAAATTTGCCATAAGCATTATCTGACACCTACATGTGTCAAATTGCAGGGACTACCTACTGAGCGTACGAGGGCTAGGACTGAAAAGTGTAGAATGTGTGAGGCTTTTAACGCTTCATAATCTTGCCTTTCCAGTAAGAGTTATTACATGAAACTACTAGCTATATAACCTTTCTGAAGAGATGGAAACTAAAAATTAAGGATGACTTTTGGCTTTGTTTATCATCTTCCGCAGGTGGACACCAATGTAGGACGTATAGCAGTTCGACTTGGATGGGTACCTCTCCAACCACTGCCAGAGTCACTGCAATTGCACCTCTTAGAAATGTAAATCCTTTGGCCTGTTATCAGAAGCACAGCCTCGAGATTGTTCATATATCTAACAACGATGATTAAATCCTCAGGTACCCAGTGCTGGAGTCAATTCAGAAATATCTGTGGCCAAGATTGTGCAAGCTTGATCAACGAACACTGTACCGGACTTTCTCCCTTTAATTTCCTAAAGTTCCTAGCATGACCTCCTCAGATAAATTAGTATATCATATTAACTCCAAGTTCTAAAGAATGTTTATTGATGTGGTGTTACAGCTATGAGCTACATTACCAGCTAATTACATTTGGAAAGGTACTTCGGATAAACTCTCTGTGTTGCCATAAGATTAATCAGATGAATTTTCATGTTTCTCATATTTGATTGTCATACAGGTTTTCTGCACCAAGAGTAAACCAAATTGTAATGCCTGCCCAATGAGAGGAGAGTGCAGGCATTTCGCTAGTGCTTTTGCAAGGTTTGCTGCTTATTATCTCTTCCATGCAACATTTATGGTACCATTACGCCAGAAAATAAGCATAATGAGCTACTTATCAAATTCTTGAAGGTAGAGAAAATCCAAAAAGGATACTAGATACTGCACTTAAATATTATAGAATCTATGACATCTATTGTTAAGCCTTGCAGTCCAACAAGTTCGGCAGCACTCTGACACAACTCAATAATTCCTAGTTACTAGATGCAACTATTTTAAGAGGAATAAACACACAGTGTGAGAATGAGTGTGAGAGTGATCACAGGACGAGATAGAATATATAAAAAAAGCTTAACTCATATTTCACTGTTTTGAAAGAACGTCATAATCAAACTAAAGCCACACCTGTCTTTTGTAGCGCGAGACTTGCCCTTCCAGCACCAGAGGAGAAGAATCTTGTTTCTTCGACAGTTCCTTTGGCTGAGACCAAGCCCGCAACAGTCATCAATCTCATGTCGCTACCTCCACCCTACTCACATGAAGAAATGTTTCAAGTTCATAACTGTGAACCCATCATTGAAGAGCCAGCCACTCCAGATGAAGAGCGTGCAGTAGCATTGGAAAGTGACATTGAGGATGCATTGAAGGATGTCGATGAAGAAATCCCCACCATCAAATTGAATATCCAAGAGTTCACCGAAAACCTTCAGCAATTTATGCAAGCGAACAACATGGAACTCCAGGAAGCTGACATGTCCAACGCCTTAGTTGCTCTGAATCCAGAAGCTGCTTCTATTCCAGCTCGAAAACTCAAGAACGTGAGCAGACTAAGGACAGAGCACCAAGTGTAAGTCGAATTCTTCTCAAAGTAATTATAAAAAGCATAGGACAAAAGCTTCTTTATTAGTAAAGACTCTTATAACCATACTTAAACGTGATGCATGAGATATATATTGTGAACAAGTGGGAAATAACTGCTACTAAGATGGAACAATAGGACTTACAACTGCCTGCATTTGAATAATGACTCTTATCCCAAATTCTCAAAACTTGTTTTTTTCACTGGAACGAAGAGGAACTAGCAAAGTTTATCAAAGAATCTTCTGACGAAAACACCGATTTATCTTCTCTTCTAAGTTCTTGGCTGGGTTTTTTCCCCACAAACCTCTAACGTTCACTGCCTTCATATGTTGCAGATACGAACTTCCTGATGATCATCCTCTCCTACAAGGGGTTTGTTTCCTGTTTTTTTAAACAACTTCTCTATATGACTTTACATAGACTACAAGTCCACAAATATATGCATACAAAGCATCACTTCTGACTAGCGACTCTATTTATCGACAGCTGGAAAAGAGAGAACTGGATGACCCAAGCCCTTACCTACTTGCTATATGGACACCAGGTAAGTGTACAGCTTTAAGTAAAACAATGAGCTATCTGCATGTGACTGCCTATTACCATAGAAATTATGCCACAAGAAATAGACTGAATGCAAGTCATTCTTCCTGAGAAGTTGATCGTTCTATGTCAAATTTTACAATTCCGATATAATACAACACCAGGTGAAACTGCCAACTCAGTCCAACAATCTCAAGAAGGTTGTGAACTCCAAAAGACAGGAAGTTTGTGTGAGGAGAAGACATGCTTTTCATGCAATAGCATTCGAGAAGCTAATTCACAAACTGTCAGAGGGACACTTCTGGTGAGATAATACATTCCTTCCAACCTTCTTAGCATGAGCTAAAACATTTTTCCGACCCTATTACCTTTTCCTATAAGCAAGATGCAATGTGTAGAAATGGTGATTTGCTGACATTCAAGCAACGCTTTTGTAGATACCTTGCAGAACAGCAATGAGAGGAAGCTTCCCATTGAATGGAACATACTTCCAAGTAAATGAGGTAAATAAGCTACCCTTGTACTTATAAAAGACAATTAAATGAAAAAGCAGCTAGTTTTCAAAAGTACATCATAGTTTTCGTCGCTATCAGCAGTAATAACACTGATACCTTCATCATCCAGATGTTTGCAGATCATGAATCAAGCATCAATCCAATATGTGTTCCAAGAGATTCTATATGGAGTTTGAGAAGACGGACCGTATACTTTGGAACCTCTGTTACAACAATATTCAGAGGTAAGCAAAGATAGCAAACCCCATTTTTGCACTTTCAACAGCAACATGAAAGAATGTTTCTTACCAAGAAATTATTTCTTCTAGGCCTGTCAACTGAGGAAATTCAATATTGCTTCTGGAGAGGTAAGCAATGTTTCCATCAATATCATCATCATCAATTTACTGTTAACCTGCAAAAGTAAAATTCTGTCATAAAACAAAAACTATATTAAAATAAGAAGATACAATGGGAGGTATCATCTACAAATAATGACGATTCCCTTGGACATTGCAACAAACTAGTTCTACCCCGTAGTTGTCTATATCTGGGGAGAACACAGCGGTTCAAAAGGAGAAACCCATACTTCAGATATAATATTACCCAAGTGACAGAAAATGATAAAAAGACGATTATGGTTCCAATCGATTTCCTCACTTGATTGCGCGTGCATACATCTATTTGATAGAGCCATTTTTTGACAAATGAAAGTTCAAATGCAGGATTTGTTTGTGTGAGAGGGTTTGACCGCAAATTCCGAGCCCCTCGACCACTGGTGGCTAGGTTGCACTTTCCCGCAAGCAAGGCCAAGACCAGAAAATTAGAAGAAAAAAAGTAAAAGGAAAGCAAGCAATGAAAGGAGGCGTCTAGCCAACTAACAGGATTTTTTCGCAGAAGAGCAGATAACGCTGATAAAGCCAGGACCAGTATTCTCCTTACCACAATGCAGCTTTTCTTCATCTAACTGCCAAAGGGTCAACAGAAAAAACATTTCAAGTTCAATCTTCCTCTAACGGGAGAGATATGGTCATCACATGGCACAGGGAAGATCTCAACTAACTACCAGAGAAATAACAAGTGCAGATTAGCCTGTACATATAATTGCTGTCATTTATTCATTCTTGCTCACAATGAGCCATTCTTCAAGAGCTGCCCTGTCAATCGCGAAAGCAATTATATAGTGACATGGAAGAAGTATGGTGTAGCACCGTAGACAGTGCTGGGACGGTTCATAAACATTTATCATTATATGTCGTGAAAGCATCAATGCAATGACAAAACAAGCTTTCAACAGGTCATGCCACATTAAGTAGCTCCAAACCTTCAAATACTCTCCAATACATCTACCATGTGCCACCTATGAAGCGCACTTTACATTTCCTTAGCTGGAGAGTTGAAATGAGCAAGCCTAGATGACTTTCCGTTTCCATTTCTTCTTCACAATTCCGAAAGTAATTCTCATTTTTCTTAAACTGTTGCAAATAAAGCAAATCTCACCAGGCCATCTATAATTTAAATCCAAAGTTCTCATAGCTGGTTAGTTCCATGGTGCTTACAGTGGTACAGATTCCCCAGGGAAGTTGATACAGGTTGCTAACCATCCAAAATTCACACAGATCTGTTTATCGACCAGGAGCGCACGTTCTTAAAGCATCAGTCAATCACAACTGTCATCTTTTTCTTTTCATTTTACTCTATATTAAGGAAACTTCTAAAATGCTTTTGCCTCCTAATTACATCAAGGAAAAGCTTAAGTTCTCTAAGGAAAAATTAACAATCCTCTCTATGTTGTTATTTGTAGCTACCAAACTTCTCATCAATAAGCTTACAGCTGATGTACCTTCAGAAGTGATATTTCAACAAAAGTCAAGCAAGAAACATGACTAGAAGTTGAAATCTCTGTAGCATGGGCTGTCATTGATTCAGACAGATCTAACACCTATGATGCAAAGTAGAATGATATCCACATTGTTAAATCAGGATGATGTGTAGATGACTGATTTCCAGCCATAAGGTCAATGGATGTTACCTGAAGCACAAGATTGACATGCCACCGCATTTTCCATCTCCTGACTCAACCAGCAAACAGCTGAACTTCTAACTGTAAAAGCCATGATGTTATGATGATTTAGTTTTGGATCTATACTGAATAACAATCTGGAAAAAAATCCATAAGCTATTCTTACAGATATTTACTTTTCTCTATCAAAATTTCTATCAGTGTAATGTCACTGGCAGGGTTAATCATTCTAATATTACATACCAAGTTAACAAGGGAGCAGTTTGACCCCCCCCCCCCCCCCACCAAAAAAAAAAGAACAAGGGAGTAGTCCAAACAAACTTCCAGTCAGGTGCCAATACCCAAGCAAGATACGGTGAAGAAACAAAATTGATAGGAAAGGCGGCTTTCTTTCTCAAAGCAGCACTTATTTGCACTGAACGTGCCTCCAGCAACGGTTTCTTCTAATTCATTCGCTAGATGGAGAAGCAGCAAGACAAAGCAACAACATTCTTTAAAGAAGTACGACAATTACAGAGGACCAACAAACAGTAAGTTCTACTTGACGATTATACTCCGGTATATGGATATTCAATTGCAAGCAAGAGTAAAAAAGGGGCATGCGGAATAAAAGGAAGACAGACAGATATCTGAAATCAATATACAAATAAGAATATCTAGCAAGTGAAAAACTTCAAGCTTCAATAAATCTCTCAGGAATGTCCTTAAAGATGAGCTATCTTTCTAAGAATTAAAGACATTAAAATAGCAGCTACAATTAAACGACCTCACATTATCTTTTTACTTGTGCAGAAAAGCCTTGTCTCATTTCATAACCAGATTTACTCAATGACGTAAATGTTCAGATTACATACAAGGACTATTACGTCTCAAAACTGCTAATCATGATGATTCAGAGCCCGCAGTAGAAATAAACAAGGGAAATCAGAAACACCAACTAAATCTTGCATGAACTCTATTTGCTTTTCATATGTAAATTGCACAAACTGTCCCGAGATTTCATCAATGTTAGCAACCGTTTCTGACATGATCAACATATAAACAGAGACCTCGAAAAAAATACACCAAATCTTTATATAGATTCCTCCCATGTCAACATTACTGGAAAGCAGAAAAAATCTTCGACTCACCTATGAAACAATTACCATAGTCACATGAAATATGCCATATTATGGTGCTCCGTGACAGGATATCACGTTAATTATATAAAACTCGTTTTTTTTTTTTTGCCAGTAAAACTCATATGTGAAAATGCTAAAAATTAAACATAGGAAATAAATCCTAATGCTCTTAAAATTTCTTCCTAACAACTCATCGTGCTACTCTTGACAATCTTCTCTTCAATGTCTGAAAGGAATAAATGGCACAGGGAAACTTAAGAATAGTAGCTAAAGATATATAAGTCAAATTACCAAAGTTATGCACCAAAAGAACAAAGTTTTATCAACCATATGACAAATTACCACAGTTTAGCAAAAGTACCAGTGCTCAGTACGTGGGAGATAGGAAGACAATCAGTTCTATTATAATTTGGCAGATCTCCTTCTAATTTTCTTAAATACAGGATACTTCTTTTGGAAAATACACAAATTACCCTATAGTAGTACAACATACTAAGAATACTATAAGATCACTTCCTCAGAAAATCTAAGATTAGTTCCTTAATGAATGGATCTTGTTGACGAGTGCCCCGGGGCCACTTGATAACCATACTTAATAAAGACACAAGGAAGACAGGAACATATGAGATTGTAAAATACAGGATACTTCTTTTGGAAAATACACAAATTAGCCTATTGTAGTACCAAATATTAAATAATCCTATAAGATCACTTCTTAAGAAAATTTCAGATTAGTTACTTAAGCAATGGATCTTGTTATCGAGTGCCCCCGGGCCACTTGATAACCATACTTAACAAAGACACGTTGTGATTTCCAATGCTTTGATTACACTTAACACAAGGAAGACAGCATTAGTGTAGAAAAGTTGAACTTCTAGAAGACTCCATATGAGATTGTTACTATGCTTAACCTAAGTGTCGAAAAGCACGAGTGCAACGTGATTTTGCTTGTCACGTGCCGAGGCAGGAACATATTGCACAAGACATGGCACATGATAGTAAACGAGTATCTGAATTATACGTCACATGTAACTGAAATCATTTGGCTATTGTTTTTGAAAGAGACTAATTGCTTTTTCCAATATGCTCATATAATTTTACTGCAACTCTTCATCTAATAATGAGAACATTGTACTGTGCATTTATTATGTCTTTCAGCATCAAGTGATTGGAGGACCTACTAAGAAAGATCCAAGAGGGAAACATGAAATTGCAAGACAAAAGTAGGACCCCTTGTGCCATATTATTTAGCAAATAAAGTAAACTCCTCAATGACTTTCTCGACGATATTGTCCTATATAAAGGAAAACAAGATCTCGTGCATTTCAGTTGACATTGTACGTCGAAAACTCCTAATCGATAAACTTAGAGCATATTTAACGGATACCTATAATCTTCATCACGTCCCAAAGTGAGCATGATTTTAAGGAGAAGTCATAAAAAAGAGAAACTGAAGGTTCAATCTACATCATCTAACACCATAAAAAATTAATCTGTAACCTTGATCAGTTAACACGTACTACAAAACAACGTATCAAACTTAGCGTCACCCACCTACTATGTTGGATCACTTCTCCGCTATATCTTCCACAACCTTGGCTGCAAATTTACATAGGTGAAAGAAAAAAAAAAAAAGCCCATAAAACATATTGGTTAAAATTTAGACAGAAACAACATGAATAAAGTAGAGAGACATTAGGAGGACACCACCAAAGTAGTAAATTGGTTTTTTTTTTTTTGGTCGAAAATTGGTTAATTCAAGAGGACAAAAAAACACAAAAGTATAATTGCAAGATGTCAAAAGAAAGAGCCTCCTCGCACCATAATATTTAATACCATGCATTTACGTAAATAACTTGAAAGCAACAGGTGAAGAAAACACGGTGTGGATCTGAAGTTAAAGCCGTCTAAAGGTATGAGGGCTTAGATTTAAGCACCCTTTGGATGCTACTTGCCATTCTGTCAGTCAATAAACATCAAATGCATCTAAAAAGCTAATGGGCATGTATAAATAGTGCTACAAATAGCTTTTATATTGCTCATATCTAGTACAGGTGTCTAGTAACCGTTGCCAATTTTTTCAGCTATACCTTCCATATTAATATTACATGTCTACCTAAAATAAGAAGGTTCACCTCCAATAAAAAAAAGGTAGTAGTCTTGCTAAGCAGAACTTGGGGAATCAATCGCTCGCACCAAAAAACTTCATTCCGAATCAAAGTTGAGTGTCAAATGCAAGCCACATGAATACATGCCTTAAACATTAAATGATCCCAACAAAAAGTGTATTTCATGCCATCCTTGCTAAAAATTAACAAAGCAGCAGTTGGTTCCTGATCCTTGAGCTCATCAACGAGTTCCTTGCAAGATACCTTCTCAAATTTTCCAAGACGCCTCCATCAGTAGCCAATTGAAAACGATTAGGAAATTAGTCAGCTGGCAAAATCAAAATGGATTAGTTGAAAAACCTACCGGACGGTCAAAGTTACATGCAAGAATTTCAAGAAGTCACTATGATACTATGGTGCTAGACAAATGAGAAAAGGTGCCACACATGCAAGTTAATCCAATTATTGTTCATTGACAGCTGTACAATAAGGTTGTGAAGCTTGTCTGAAGGTTCTTAACGTAACAGATGGCCAAGAGGATGATGGTTGGGAATACCTTGGAATAACTTTGCTACCAGAAAACATAAGTAATAGCATATAGCTAAGGAGGAAAAATTTGGTGGTGAATGCTAAGGATTCACGCTAGAAAAACTTGGGTTCTCAATTATCATGGAAATTCGTAGTTATCCTATATACCACAAGGCGAATTAATCAATACTATTGATGTTATAAAGAATACACGTGGCTTCCTTTTGCATTCGTCCACTTGGCCATAATTTATACTCGTCCATACTTAAGTTAACTTGTCAACCAGCCTAATCAAGAAACAAGAATCACATTTTGTTCTAAAAAAGTTATATCTTTATTAAGCGTAATCATGTCACAAATCTGGTCATCTGGGTAAAAAATACAAAGGCAAAAACAGAAACAGAAGAACCTTAGATTAGGCATCATGAGCAATTAATTGAATGACAAGGCTATCGGTTGCCAACTACTATTTCCCATGCAGTTCATACATGTAGGTTAACTGCTGAACAGCGAAGTTACATTAAAAGAAGTGAGGGCCATTTTCAAAAGTGGTCGGCCAACCATGTGTGAAAAGAATTGGTGCACTGGTATAATCATCATATCACTCTTCAGTATGATTGAAAAGTCTATTTAATCTATTTCAAGAAAGAAGATATTTGCTTCTGATGTTAATATTTCCACTCTACACCGTGGAAAAAATAGTACAAATCATAGAGGCAATAAAAGTAGCCAGAAGCAATGCAAGAACCATCTCAGCAACACTAAATGCGAAAGATCAACACATCCATTGAAGAAGAGAATGCAGAAGAAACTCATCCATGAAGAGCAGGTAGAAAGCAAATCAACAAACAGCCTTGTGGGCAATGGCCATGAGAGAAAAAGCTCCTCGATTCCATAAATAAGCTTGCGAATCCTTTCTGACCATATGCATAGAGAACCACTTCCAATCCTAGAATCCCTTTTCTTACCAAATTCTTGCCAGATAGTCTGTATCATTCAAGTGGCAGACTGAACAACAAGCAACACCATCATGGCATAATCGAAGACCACAAATATGGATGCAACTGATTCTCTTTTTCGGCTATCCGCCAGGCACGTACAGTGAGAACTGACGGGCACTTGTACTCCCTTGGACAAATTAACCTGTTGATATTCGAAGATGAAATGTCTATGAAGACAACTTCAACACAAAACAATAAGAACTTATATCTATTACTCTTGGCCTGAGCTGAATAAAGCTTGAATAGATCGTGGCGGTACTTAAGTATAAGTTGATGGACAAGCCTTCCAAGTAAAAAGTTGATGCCTTTTCATGACCTAGACAAAAGCACTATCAATTATCAATTTCATATGGAAATATTGTTTTAATGGTGGTCAGTAACTCCCATGGTCATGCTTGAGAGAATTGCCATTAAATCATAACCCTCTTTTACCTTCTTTTCCTAGCCAAAAGAATTTCAACCTCTCCAAAAATCTGCAGCCATGAGATCATGTGGAAGTAATCCACCTAGATGATACGATAATCATACAAATCACGAAACTTCACATGTATGCAATTTGTCATATTGGCTTTCTTATTGAAAATGGTTGACCGGACACAATTCAGATATGCCTCTTGATGCTACATGTAACGGGTGTCTTGAGTTTATTCATTGTTTGTACCTTTTTAGAACACCTGATTAGTCAGTTAAGACAAATCGCATACATGTTAAAGATCATAGACAAACTTGTCTATGCCGTAAGGGACACAGCAATAACCACCATAAACCACAATAGACAAAACCAAATGAGAACCATCTTTCTACTAAATAACATTGTCTATGATGGCTTAAAAAACATCTGGCACCATCTATGCATAGATAGGTTTTAGATACAGTGGCAACTGTATTTCCCCTCATCATAGGCCTAAATGGGATCACTCATCTGCACCCTTGACATGCGGAGACAACAGCTAACGCCTACGACCCACGAATAATGGTCAAACTAATATTGGCCTAAAGACCAAAGAAAGTGTTTTGTCATTTCCAGATCAACAAGAACCTATTATAATTATAAAGCAAAGTTGCTGAACTTTGACAATACAGCATTTATTTTCAAAATGCAGCATTTAATTATCTTTCAATGTGCTCAATCGATGAGGATAAAACTATCATCTGAACATTATTCACAAAGCTGAGCAGTCCTTTCAGAACCTGACGTAGTTTTCCGAAAAGGGTAATTAAAGACAACTAAACTTTACATCGAGAGTTATTAATCTTTATACTAGCTACAAGCTTTATGCTAAGCAAAAATCCTATAGCTTGGTGCAATGAGGCCAGGCCAACAATGCTGCAAATTGCTCTTTAATGCAAACTACATGAAACTCACATTAACCACCTCGGTTAATGCACTCATATAATCTAGAACACCAACTAGGGAAACACCAATCCAAGGAACAAGGGCTGGGCCAAATGGAGGTCCACTATTACCAAGATCCAACACATCTTGGATTCTCGGTTACTATCTTTCCCCTCCCCATCAAACCTATCCAGAGAAAGGTTGAATACTTACCCAAGCCACTGAAGATTTATGACAAGAAACGCATGTGACTCAGGTTAACAAATGACAGCCATAAACGTAACTAAATATCCCCAAACCTTGTTACTATCAACCTCTGAACCTCATTCTCTCCTAGACTTCGGACTAATTAGCTTCAACATAACCCATTCAAACAAACAAGCATTACAACTCAAGTTTTCAGTGAAAATCAAATCAACGAGCAGAGCCAGCCCATCGCCACAAAAACAAACAAACAAACTGAACCTCGACGCGGCCTTCTCTCACCACAACCCAATCTCTCGTGCTCTGCTCACTTCATCGATGCACTAACCAACATCGAAAGCACAAAAAGAAAAAGAAAAGAAACGGAGATAAGAAAGTTTCGCTACCGCGACGCACTTCTTCAACCGGCGATCGCGTCGCGCGCGCCTTCGCCTCGGGTCCTCAGGGGCCTCCCCCCGCTCATCCAGAAATCCCAATGCAAGCGCGACACCGAAACCGGAAGCGACCGCCTAGGGGTTACGAACCCCGCTCGCGGGCGCGTCGAATTCGAAATCCCTCGCGGAGAAGGAGGGGGAGGGAGAGCGTGAGCGATGAACCGATGAGAAGAGCCCGAGCCGGGAAGAGAGTGGATGGCGCTCGTGCGCGAGGACGAAGACGTTCGTTCAGGTGCGGCGGGGAGAGAGCAATCCAGCGGGGAGATTTGGAGGGAGACCGCCGATTCTGGAGAGGCTTCCGCTGCGACTTCTGCTCCCGATGTTCGTTCGTTCGTTCGTATGGTTTTCGCGTTGCCGCCTTTTGATCTTCTTCGCTCCCGCTCTCTCCCCCTCCTCTCTAGTCTCAGTGATTTTTGTTGGTGGCAGTTTCGTAATTGCGGCGTCACTTCGAGCGCCACGTGTTAATTGCTCCGGGTTTTGGGATTAAAGGAAATAAACGTAGGCACGCGCATCACGAGGAAAGCTTTTGTGTCCGAAAAAATCTCACGAAAACTCGCTCATCGTGAAAATTAGATTTCAAAAATATATATATATTTTTCCACCTAATGTAGAAAAAATTATAATTTTATTGGTTGCATAAAATTCTTTTCAACTCTTCGATGACTTGAGTAACATGTTACCACTTAGTTGCATCGACTCAAGCAATCCTTTAATTCGATGAATCTAGACGAATGTACTCGAGATTTCGAAAATAATCAATCAAACAAAAGCGCTTACCTTAAAAAAAGAAAAAAAAATCCATCTAAATTCATAAAAACGACCGGATTTTTTGCCATACTAGAGAACCAGCAAAAAAAAAATTACTGTAAAATAATAAAAGTTAAAATTCCTAGAAAGCTAAAGATGGGAGAGATCCCAAAACATAACATCGTAAAATGAATATGCTTCTTTTAGACCACTTTAAATGACAAAGAACTCTAAATAAATAAAACTTAGCATTCGATTATGTGAAAGATTTGAACATATACATTGGATCTAGACAAATTCCGTTTTCTGCACCATTTATGTGATTTTGAGAAGGGGGAAAAACAAAATAATGTGCAATCAAAATAATTTCTTTTCTGTTCTGATAATCCCTCAAACGATATCTTTCAGATGATACAGAACACTGATAAAACAAGATATCCATAATAAAATTCCCGAAATCTCTTACCGAAACCCTTCGAATTGAATTCTCCCTCAGACTAGATGAGCCATCCCCACAGATTCCTTAGCTGAAGCTAGTCATTATGATCTAGACCAAAAGATGAAGACGAAGATGGGATGAAATTCTCCTACGGCACGAGAAACAAAAAGGGCACTTCAAAATTCAAAATGACAAGCGAAATAAGATGAAATACAGATGGAAAAACCCTAAAAGCTTGATGTTACCTAGAAATCGATGAAGGAGGAAGTCGATGGGGGGTGCAGTAGTGATGGAAAATCAGAAGCAGCGACACCCCCAAAAGAGATTGGAAGAGCTGGAGTTGGTATAAATATAAGTCGTCAAAGTCATCTTTTTCGGTAACAACATAAAAACTTGATTCTAAATAGGAAAGTAATTGGCCCCGTAGGAAAAATTGTCCAAAAAGTTATAAACTTACTTTATGATGGCCAATTTGAGTCCTACACCCTTTAATGATTTACCAATTTAGTCATAAATATTTTAATTATCTTAATCTAGTCCTAAACATTTTGACGATTTGTCAATTCAGCCATAAATCTTTTGACAATTTGTTAATATAGATCCTTTTGGCCTATTACTCAAATAATAGTTTTAGGTTTAAATTGGTAAAATTTCAAAAGGTTTAGGACTGAATTGGCCGCCATATGATAGATTTTGGACTTTTTGGACAATTATCCCTGCTCTGCATTTTGCCAATTGTGCAAACCGACAAAGTTATACATGACAAATGCACGATGAGCCTTGCCTATTTAGAATCACCTGTTCATGTTGTTACCAAAATGACGAATACCTAAACCATATTTGCATCCCCCCAAACTCTTGCGATTTTTCGCGGGTGCCATTGTGTTTGATTTTTTTTCATCACTATTCACCACTTTAAACTTCAAGTGGATACTAGCGGCAATTTGATCTCGTTAGAGATTGTGAGGTGGAGTTAATCATGTAAGAAGTGAAAATATTCCCGCCCTAAAATTGAAGCCGGTCAAATATCGACACCATCATGGAAATGTATTTCGTAATGCTGGCAATGTTGGCAAAAGATGAAAAAGTATTTGAACTTATTTTTCCTATCCTAAAGAATATATATATATAAACACACAGACACACGTGGCACCACGCAAGCAGATCACCCTACAGCTGCCAAGCATGTATTGGTCAGTTTCCACACTTGCAAATCATGCAAGGGCCAACTCTGAAAAGTGGGCAATTCATTAATTACAATATCTTCCAGGGCATTAATTCAAAATTCAAAATCGCATCTAAGTTCTCAAATGCCAACGCCTTAGATCACTTCATTATTTTACATGGTCGGTCATTTTTTGTCCCACTGGAGAACCAAATAAGAACTTTTGCAATATAAAAAAAATAAAAATAAATGTTGGATTCCCAGAACGCTAAAGACGGAAGAGATATCAAAACACTGCATATTCATTACGACTTCGTTACAATCGTTAGACTCCATTTGTTTGACGAAAAACATTACATGTCTAGAAAATATTTTTCAGAAAGTCATTTTTTTTTTGTCGTTTGGAAAAGAAAATCTAATTTGATTTTCCTAATTACACATATTCTATTCAAGCAAGCTAGTGACTTGTGCACCGCCAGCCAAGGAACCGGGTACGGTCACCGGGATCCTGAGTCCAACCACAATGGACCCTGGCCCTGGCACCAAGGACTCGAGCAAGGCCACTTGGGTCCTGAGCAAAAGCACATGTACCCGTGCAAGACTTCTTGGCACCTCAGCCTGAGTCCACAGAGGTTGTGCCCGAGGCCTCGATGATCGTGCTTGGATCCTCGACACCTAGGCCAGAGTCCACAAAAGCCGAGCACGAGAAAGAGTCCACAAAGGCCAAGCGCACTCGGGTCCCCTACGCTCGAGCTCGGACCCTGACACTTAAGCCTTAGTCCATTAAGGCTGGCTCAAGGACGATGGTACTCGTTCCCAAGTCCTCGATGACCGAGCCTAGGTTCTAGGCGACTAGGCTCGGGTTCATCGAGGTCTGGTTCGGAACCCTTGGTCGCCCGGAACTGAGCCTAGGCTCGGCTTTGATGGACACAGGCTTGGGCGTAGACCACCCGGGCACGAGCATGGACATAAGCACGGGCATGGGGTTCTAGGCCAGGCCTCGATGGACCTGGGGAAGCGTACTGGGGTCCTAGGCCTCGGCCTTGGTGGACTCGGACTAGAGCATAGGGGATCCGAGCACGGGCACTAGTTTTTGGGCCAAGCCCTCGATGCACGCAGGCTCAAGCATCGGGGACCCAGGCAAGGGCATGGGGGTCTTGGGTCCATCGATGCCTGGCCTCTATGGACCTAGGCTCGGGCACTAGGGACTTGGGCAAGGGCACAGAGGTCCCAAGCCTTGGCCTTGATAGTCTTGAGCTCAAGTGTCAAGGATCTGAGCATAGGCATGTAGATCCCGAGCTCAACCTCGACCTTGATGGACCCAGGCACGGGCACCGGGGTCTCGAGCCTTGGCCTTGTTGGACTTAGGATCATCGGAGGGGAATCCAGGCACAAGCACTTGAGATCTGGGCCATGCCTCAATGGACCCTGGCATGAATACTGGGTCACGGGCTTCAGCTTCAATGGATCAAGGCTTGGGCGTGGGGATTTGGGCATGTGCATGGGTACCGGGGACCCGAGCACTGCCTTTGTGGAACCGGGCCTAGGCACAAGTGATTGTGGTACTAGGGTCCTATGCTCGGGCTTTGTGGACCGGACATCCCTTCGTTTGAGCTCGAGCTGCGCCCACGGCTTTAGCCCATCTATGAATGCACCAAGGGCCTCCTCTTCACCCAGATTGGGGATTTGGAGTTTGAGTTCAATGAACTCTTTGACGTACTCCCAGATCGAGCCTTTTTGCTCCAGACGATGCAGCTTGCTATGAGCTTCCTACTATCGGAGCATGGGGCACCAGCACTAGGGTCTCGTGCCCGGCCTCGATTGACCCAGACACAATCGCCACGGGATCAGTCCGTGATTCGGGGACCCGAGCATTGGCATCGAGGTCTCAGACTCAACCTTAATAGACCCGACACCAGGTGTCGGGGACCCATCCCGTGTCCAAGCGCAAAATTTCGGGTCAAATTGCCGATATTTACTCAGATTGAGAATAATGATTTTCGAATTTTAAAAAGGAAAACATTTCTTGAATTTAAGCATAAGTTCTTTGTTGACCATGACAATGTTTTCCGTTCACTCATTTTCCTACGCAATCCAAACACCAAAAAATGATGAAATATTTTTTGCGAAATAATTGGAGCCTTAATTAAACATTCGATGATGGGAAGGATTTGAGCATGCGTTTTAGATCTAGACAAATTTCGTTCTCTGCTCCACTTAGTCAATCATACGTGATTTTGAGACAGCAAAAAAAAAAAAAAAACTGTGCCATCAAAACAATTTCTTTTCTTTTTTTATAGTCCCAAAAATGGCTTTTTTCAGGGAAAATTTCAAAGAAGGGCCCGAAATCCTCTCAGTTTCTCAAATAAGGGCCCAAGTGAACCTTGTTTCAAATAAGGGCCTGAAGTGCCCTCATTTTCTCAAACAGGGCTATGAAGTGAATGTTGTTTCAAGTAATTGCCTGAAGTGGCCATAAAATCTCAAAAAGAGCCTGATTTTAAGGGCATTTTCTTCTTTTTCATTATTTGATTTTTTAATTTTTTATTAGACTTTTATTTTTTCTAATTTTTAAAAAATTTAAAAAAAAATAGCCACACACAAGCGAGAGGGCTGTGGCCGGCGGCCCATCTCTGGTGAGGGTCGGAGGGGGCGGCGAAGGCCGGTGACCCTGCTGACCTGGCCCTCGCCAAAACAGGGAGAAGGTCGGGCCCTCTCCCGGATCTGGGCTGGGGTCGCCGGCCCCCGTCCTGACCAGGGGAGGGCTGGCGATCCCAGCCTTGGTCAAGGTGAGGGTCGGCAAGCCCCGCCGGCCTTCGCCGCCCCCGCTGACCCCCCACCAGCGGAGGGCCACCCCTCCCGCCTGTGTGTGGCTGTTTTTTTTATTTTTTAAATTTTTTGGATTTTTAAAAAATAGAGAAAAAAGGAAAAAATAGAGAAAAAATAAATAAATAATCAAAATGGAAAATGACGAAAATGCCGTTTAGGCCGGACCCTTTTTTGAAACTCTATGGCCACTTCATGCCCTTATTTGAAACAAGGTTCACTTGGAGCCTTTATTTGAAAAAATGAGAGGACTTTGGGCCCTTATTTGGAATTTTCCCGTTTCTTTCATGAGATAAATAACACTAATAAAAGAAGAGATCCATAGTGAAAATCCTGAACTCTCTTACAGAAATCCTTTGAATTGAATTCTTCTTCAACTGATGAGCCATCCCCCACAGATTCCATCGTTGAATCAAGTGATTCACGGCCTAACAAAGGTGAAGGTGAAGATGGGATTAAATTCTCCTTTGGCACAAGAGTCATATAGGGTACTTCAAAATTCAAAATGGCAAGAGAAAATACGATGAAATAGAGATGAGTATCCCAAGTTTGAACGATATCTCATCAACATTTATGATCCACAACAAATGGAATGGAAATTTTTGAGACACAAAACGACCAAAAAAAAAAAAGAGTTTGTGTCTTATGTCTGGTCGAAGAACAAAAGAGTTCATGTTACCTGGAAATCGACGGGGGAAGTTGATGTGGGGTGCAGTATTGATGGAAAATCTGAAACAGCGGGACCCCCAAAAGAGATTGAAAGATTTCGAGTTGGTATAAATATAAGTTGCCACTTCATCTTTTTTTCGGTAACAACATAAAACTCGATTCTAAAAAGGCAATTACATGACGAGTTTTTGCTAGAATTGGCCATGCACATGACAACCTAAATAGCATCAATATCGACATACGACATACGACACGACACCCCGACACGTCATTTCTAAAAAAATAGAGAATTCTGACACGTTCGGACACGTTGTATATTAAATGTATGTTTTTACATATACATAATAAATTATCATTTCATATCAACGGTCAGTTTCTTCTTGTTCTGTTAGGGACTCACGATTAGTTTTTTTTTTTTTTGGTTGACTGGATATATTAATTTTGGGGTGGCTGGGTATATGACTTAAGTGTGTGTATAGATATATTTGATAAATTTACATTGTGACCCCTAATGATTGATTAATTTTCCCAAAAAAATTCCCTATAGTTTGTTAGTGGAATCCTTTGAATTGAATTTTTCTTTACCTAGATGAGCCATCCATAAATTCCACCCTTAAAAGTAAGTCCTTTATGATCTAACCAAAAGATGGCCATGGAGACGAAGATGATGTCGAGAAAACCTCCTAATATATTTTGAAGTTGACAAAACTATCAATAGTTTATATCAATCCTGATAAATACAAGAGTTGTTTGTATTTCAAGTGTTATCCAAGTTAAACAAGCATTTCATATGATCAGTGAGAAGATTATCTTTATCCAAGAAGAACCTTTATGGAGTTCAAATAAACCTAGAGCTATCACGGTGTCAGAATGTATATCACTATTGTATTTGAAGTGTCTTGAGTATCGGTAGATACTTGATGTACTTGAGTATCGGGAGAGACCTGATATACTTGGATATTGGTAGAAGCCTGTGCTATCTGCATATAGGTAAAATACTGCGTGAATATCAGCAGTTTACTTCATGGATATAAGCAAAGTACTAAAAGGCTGAATATAAGCAGAAGCTTGGAAAACCACATATGTTCAGAGGACTTATACTACCTTCAACGACAATCTTGTTACGTTTTTCAAGATCATTATTTTGGGATACTTTATCTCTGTGATCTGGTATGGATTCCTTTATTAGAAGATTTTGATTGTCCAAGATTATCTACGCGAAAAATTTAATAAGATATCTTGATTGATTGATATCCATAAGACAATGTACTTTCCTTTATTGAAGCACTCAAATATTGAAAACCGAGATTTGATTGGATAGGCAATCAAATCTTCAGAAATTCTGATTGATCGACCTCAATGATTATCCTAATCTTCTTGACAATTGTACAATGACTAGTTTCGAGATTGACCCTCTTGAAGATTGTCCAACGGGAAGTTTGGACGAAGAAGAGTTTCTAAGAAGACCAAGGTGCCGAAGAGAGAAATAAGAAGATTAAGGGCGCGTTTGGTAATGATTCTGATTCAAAAAACCAATTCTATTCAGAATTCAACTTTTCTGATTCTGTTCCCTAGACGAGTTTTAGAGAATCAGAACGCATATGATAACTGCACAAAATTTCTGTTCTCGGAATAGAAATGCATTTGGTAACTGCACATAATTTCTGTTCCCCGGAACAATTTCTCTTCCTATTTTTTATTTATTTATTTAAGTCAAACAATGTTGCCAAGCAAAGGACATTGAATCGAAGGATTTTCGTGCCTCAATCTTGCTGGGGAGATTCAATAAGTAGAGGTAGGCGTCAATCAAGCAGAGGCAAGGACAAAATGGGACTGTGTTCAAGCAAAAGCTGATCTCAATTTCACAACGATCTAAGGTTCTTCTGCTCTGCCCCTTATAGATTGGCGAGGGAGACCCTCGCTCGAGGTTGACGAGGGAGACCCTCGCCCAGGTTGGCCAACAAAAGGCTGGCGAGGGTGACCCTCGCTCGAGCCCAACGAGGGCCGCCTCGAGCGAGATCCTTGGAAAAGGGACACCCTGAACTAAACGACAAAACGAAACTCACCGGATTCGTGCAATGAGGCCACGGACAGCGGTGGTGGAGCTGGCTGGTCCAACGAGGGGAGCAGCGTATGATGGTGGTCGAGCTAGTCGAGGAAATGGAGTCGAGCTGTGTCGAGAAGTGGAGTTGAGCTGGTCGAGAGAAAGCCTTCTCACTTTGATCTTTTTGGTCGGTCTCAAAGAGCTTGTATTTTAAAAGTGATTATGGAACAAAGAATCCATTTTTTTTTATTGTTGTTTCTACATCAAATTTATTACCGGGAACATAATCAGAGAATTAGAGAATCAAAATCAATTACGTTACCAAACATGTTTCTCATCTTTTTTTTTGTTCCATCAGAGAATTAGAATCGTTACTAAAAAGGCCCTAAGAGTTTATAAATCCAAATTTCAAGAGAGCTTCATACACTTTCATTTGTCATCGGAGGGCTTTCATATCATAAACCTTGAGAAGTGCTAACAAAGAGATAGTTTGTGCTTAGGTGTAAGATTGTGAGATCTATCAAAGAAGTGCTTGAGTAGAAGCAAACTATTGTAATTTCTCATTGACTACTAGCTAAATCCATTTAGTAGGCTGTCATCATGGGAGAGTGGACGTAGGCTTACACTAAGTCGAACCAGTATAAACTCTGTGTGTATTGTTCTCTATCATCTTGCTCATATTCCTTTACTATATGATAGAAACACAACACTGCACTGCTTGATACTACTAGAACTTAATTATGTCAACTCTCTATTTTTCCTTGTTCGCTAATATCTAACTCGACATCTTCAAGTTCTGGAATATTTAGTCAAGTTGTTTGAAATCACATATTCACCCTCTCTAGGTGATACTGTTAGTCTATATCAGATGACATGAGAATGTACTTCAAGATGTCAAAATAAAGAAGATGTTTTATATGTTCGATCTAAATCTGAACAAAATATTTTGGCGCGCGTGAAATTAAAATGCTTTAGACATATGAGAACTGAAGAACTTGTTGAGGTTGCCTGAAAACCTTGGTGGAGGGTGTAGTGGAGATTCGAATGTCGGAAACAAGGGCACCCCCAAGAAACTAAGGGTAAGGGACTTCCGGTTCATCTTATTAATATTGTTTTTGAATTCATCATTTCATAAATAGCATGACAAGTGGTTGTGCACAAGCAAACTGCCCCTCTAGTTGTCATGCATGTATTCCTCAGGTTGTACATTTGTAGATGATGCAATGGCCAACCTTAAAAGTAACAATTCATTAATTAAAATGTATTTCGTGACATTAAATGTTGAGATACACGTGTGGGTTGTGTTAGAAAAATGTCCCCCGTCGGATAATTGGTATTGTGTGAAGTAATTGATATATTTTAGTTGGCTCATAACTCATTGATTTAAGCTTTTAAGTATAACTGGCCCAATTAGATAAGTTTACGGGCTAGTTTGGGCTTCCTCTTGGTAATCTCCCAACCTGAAGGTGTCAGATTTCTGTTGCGCGCTCCCAACAAATTGGCAGTAGAGCCAATGGTTGATTGGTGCTCCACCCTCAATCTTGTTCCAACATTTGGTGAATATCCAAAGGCAGCCTTCATGGTTCGGTCTGGAGATGGGCGTTAATGAAGATTAAAGTTAAGATATTTTGGTGCAGAAGTATACCTCAATTTAAGGGGAGCAAAGACCTAATATTGAGCTTATTATTGTGAAACACGTGCGAGTTGTGTTGATTGAAGATAGATTCAACTGGATTATTGACTGGCTCGGCTAAGCTCTCCTAGGTGATCTCTTGAGTGAAGGTATAAAATTTCTCTTACAACACTACAACATAGTGATACACAACATGTATGTCATTCAAGAAATGCTAGTGTCATTGCTTCTAAGTTGATCATGAGTAGTGTCTTTAGATAAATACGTTTTTCTATTGGGGTTGGTGAATTCTATGATAGTGACAAACTAAAGCATACGAATGTATGGTTCACATGTGATGCACAAGTGTGTTACATGCTTTTTGTGAGTTTGAAATGTTTGGTATGCACTTTAACTTCAAGAAACGTCCTACGTTTGGTAGCATCAAAATATGATAAATTTCATCCCATCTTATGTTTGATTCCTACCCAAGACATGAAATGGTCGGATATAAGAGGGATAAACTCCAAGAAATGTCCAACATTCAAAATTCATCTCATCATGTGTTTGGTTCTAACCCAAGACATGATAAGCTTGAATAAAAATGTCATATTGAGAGGTGGGATAAAGATGGATATGATTTCTTATTTCTGTGGTATAAAAGCTATTTTTCTCGAATAACAAAATTATTAAATGAATGAATTATAATAATGATTAAGTATTATTATTTCAATCTAATATAGAAAAACAAAATTCACAACAACAACAAAAACGACAATTTTCGTTTTTATTTATTTATATCATATTTATATGTACTTATATTTAGCAGCTATATTTACTACATATTCTAAGTATATTAGCATTGTTTACTATTCATAGAATTTTTATTATGGAACGATAGAAGGGAATAAAAAAGAAATAAAAAGGATAAATAAAAATGAAGTAAAAGATTGCATATCTTAAATGAACATATTCAAACTTGAAATAGTTCTTTCTGGTTCCCAAAAAATGAGGACAGATAAGATTTTTAAAGAGAAGCTACCTTCTCCGGCTCTTTCACCGTCTCCTATCTTTATCGAAGGTGTTCATCCATTTGTATTTTAGAGGATGTAGCCTACTGTTAAGTTTAGCTCACCTAGATAGAAGAAAAGGTACTAAATAGACATGATCACAGGTGACGGGTCGAGTGGCGACAAACTTACGCATTATGTGAACAGATATGAAGTTATGAACAATGATTTCGGGCCTGTCGAATTGAATCAAGCGGACTCCATCATTTTTCTCAGGTTATTAAGTTCACTTTTGATTGTATAATTTATGTTATTTGTGAAAATCTTTTCCAAACTTTTCACTTGGTAAATTTTGGCCGGAAATTGCTGACGTGGATGACAGCCGTCCTACATGGCACCACCGACGCTGACGTGGACAAAATTTAATAATATTCTTTTCAAATTTTTTTTTCTTCTGTTTTTGTTTATTTTCTTCTTCTTTTTCTTCCCTTCTACCTCGGCCGAGGGCATAGGGCCACCCTCGGCCGATCTGGCAAAGGGCTACCCTCGCCTAAGGCCGGCGACCTCCGTCGGCCATTGCCGGGCTTGTCAATGGCCGGCGGAGGGAAGAAGGGAAGATAAAAAGAAGAAAAGAAAAACATAAGAAAAGAAAACAAGGAAAAATATTATAACAATATAAAAATTATCCACGTTAGCACCGGTCGGACCATCTAGGACGACTGGCGCCCACATCAGCGATTTCCTGTCAAAATTGGCCAAGTGGACTAAATTGGAAAAATTAAAAGATTTAGGACTGAATTGATAAAATTACAATAGACTTAGAACTTTTTAAACAATTTTTTCCTTTACGACGAGCACCTCCAATTTATGGTATATGGACAACACTCGTGATAAGGCATTTATTGGAATAGGCGGCTTTCCATTATTTTGCATATTTGGTTCGACCACCTTGACTTTGAGCAATAGCGTTCAGAAACCTAATCGAACAAATCATATATCGTGAAAGAACCATGTAGGGACGGTAAACAATCGGGAGCCGAATGGGTAAGCAAGATTATTCGTGGACACTTGGATAGAATATACGAGGCCTTTAGATTGGAAAGACATGTTTTTCTGAATCTATGTGATTTAATGAGAGAAAATGGTTGATTGAAAGATAGTCGGTATATTAAAGTAGATGAACAACTCGGTATCTTTTTATTGATAGTTAGTCAGAAGAGCTTTATGAGAACTTTATGCGAGAGATTCCAACATTCCCCACAAACAGTTAGCAAGTATTTTACTGTAGTGTTGAAAGCAATGATCAAACTTTCAAATGAAGTCATCAAAGCACCTTCCTTTGATGTTGTCCCGGAGGAGATTATGCTGGATCCTAACCACTCACGCTACTTTAGGGTATGTTTTCCATATTAAGTTTACATCATCAAATACTTGTAATTGATAATCTTGTATAACACTATACTTTTATAAAATCACAAGGCTGCGTAGGTGCTATTGATGGTATGCACATTAGTGCTATCGTGCCTGTGTCGAAGCAGGTCCCATATAGAAATAGGAAAGGGAACACCACCTAGAATGTGCTATGTGCTTGTTCCTTTGACATGAAATTTACGTTCATGTATGCTGGATGGGAAGGATCAGCCAACGATTGTTGAGTTCTCTCGGCCGCACTCGAGGATTCCAAACAGAATTTTCCTCGACCACGACCAAGTATATTCTTTATCTATCAGTAGTAGTTTGCTTATGATTATATTGTGGTTGCATATCATAACAAATCTATATTGTACCTTGTTGTAGGCAAATACTACGTGGTAGATTCTGGTTATGCAGCACTTTCAAGATTTTTAACGACGTTTAAAGGTGAACGGTATCATTTGAATGATTATAGAGGTAGAGGAAGACGGGCTAGAATAGCAAGAGAAATGTTCAACCATAAGCACTCTTCACTTCGGAACGTAATTGAGAGAGCATTTGGGGCACTGGAGAAACGGTTCTTTATATTGCAACACATGCCTTCCTTTCCAATTCGGAAGCAAGCCCTCATTGTGATTGCATGTTGTGCTCCTCACGATTATATTCGCGACCAAGATAGGATGGACAGAAAATTTTCCGATTATGGTGATCCTGACTACACATATGGGTCTATAGAAGAAGAGGTTGCTAATGATGTATCGGATGCACAGGCAAGTGAGATGAACATGCTTAGGAAAAGTATTGCAAATAAAATGGCAAGTGACTATAATATGCCTGGAATTTCATGACTTTGTATTTTTCAATTATGTAATCATATTTTTAACTACTTTGGAACATTTATGTATGACTCATAATTGTAATTTTTCCTATCTATGGAAAACATATTTGATGTTCTCATTGTTCAATTCCAATTCGTCTTCTCTTTCAGTTTTTTTTTTTTTTTTTTTATAGTTGATCTCGTCCATATTGTAATTTGATAAATCGTGCATAAATTGCTTATACATATATTGGTCTAATTTGATTTAGTAAATTGAACAAATGAGATTTAATTTGATTTAGTAAGTTAAAACGATAAAGACATCTTAATTTTAATATATATATATAGTCCCCTTAATTAAATGAAAAAAATTAGGAATAGAATTTTTTTGCAGTTACTAAACGCTTTTCTATTCTCAGAACTCGTTGCCGGGAACAGAAACAGAAAAAATGTTTCTGTTCCAAAAGTTGTTCCGGGAACTTAAGTGATCTGAGATAAACTTTTGACACTAAAGTGAGCGCCGTACACAACTTTTGGCACTTCTGATGTTCTTCTTCCCTTTATTTCTTAATGGATTGAAAGACATCAAAATATGTTCTCCCAAACGAGCTTTGCGCTATATGTTCTAGTGATGTTCAATGTTCATTTTTTTTGTTAGGAAAGCTTGATACTTACCATGGGCCGAAAATGGGTTCTCTAGAAACTCATTAAGACCGAAATCCGATAGAACTTAGATTCTTTAAACCCATTTTCACATTGTCCTTTAGATTTTTAAGTAATCCATATACAGCCCGATCTTAAAAATAGGAGTTAACGAATGGGTGATGACCAATTTTTAACACCCTAAGGCTCGAATTGGCAATGTGTGAATCCCGTCCTACATGGCGCCATATGTACATGCCTCGCACTTTCGATCGATCGGCTGTACCTCTTACTTCGAAACTATGTGCAATACTATGGAACTTCCTTGCCCCTTTTGGTAAAGAACTTCTAGTTTGACTTTGAAATAACTCCTAAGGATTGTCGGCATGTGCAATTTGAAACTGCATCTCTGATCACCGATGGAGGTGGAAGAAGCCTAGCGAACATGATCGGTTTTTGTAGTTTGTAGGGGTGGGCACCAGGGAGTGCCCGGACCAGACCGGACGAACCGGTCGGTGACTCGGTTCTAGGCGGTTCCCGAGAGCTGGTCCGGTTCCCAGTTTCATAAATTTAGAGCGAGTGATTTTCGGTCAAATTCCCGGTTCTAGAGGTGGAGCCACCCACCTAGACCGCCTGAATGGGACCGATTATTATTTGAAAAAAAAATCTTTAAAGAACAGTAGTAAACCTAATTGCTCTTTCCCTGTTCCCTCTACTCACGTTCTCTCTTTCACTTTTCCTCTCACGATGCCTCGCCTCTCACAAAAGTTCTAAACAGCCATCGACTGGTGATGGAGGAGAGAGAGAGAGAGAGAGAGAGAGAGAGAGAGAGAAAGAATGTGTGGTCGCTCGCCCTTGTGATCTCCACAAATTGATCGATATGAGCTGGTGCTTGACTCGACTCCAACCCTAGAATCTCACTCGACTGCTCCCCCTCTTGCACCCGACCGTAGTTGTCTTCTTCAGGATTGAGCTCGTTTTTCGTTTCAGTCTCGCGGTGTCGGGATTAAGATTGTTTATGTTCCTTGTGCTCTTGGCTTGGGTCGATTCTTCGGCGTGTTCCTGGCTACTTTTCGTTTGTGATGGATCCGCAAGTTGTGTTGTTTTTTGATGTGTTGAGGTAATGGAGGATTTGACCCCAAAAAAAAAAAAGGGTAATGGAGGATAGAATGACATGTGTTGCCTTTCTGGCTCTTGATTTCGTGCGACCGATCCAATGTTTAGATCGCTCGAGAATTGGATCGTACCGATCAGTACGGTCCTAAGACCAGTTGGTCCGGTTCCGATTTCTAGGTAGGATCGGACCGGACCGGACCTGAAACCGGTCACTCCTAGTAATTTGGCCTCGCATCGTCACGGACTTTCGCTCAAGCCGAAGTCGCCGCGAATTCGGTATTCTTTTGGGGCGTGACACTGTAGTATGCAATCAAGAATTACAATCCCAGCATTACCAATAGTTCACTATACACATCATCGACCAAGCTCCCCATATCCAAGAGGACCATCTATCTTAATGGCCGATTCAACTTCATCAGGAGCTTCGAGACCACCATTGAAATTGTTGTGCAGAAACTAGCAGAGATCGACCCCATTTCACACCAGGGTTTGAAATTCGATACAAACAAGAGAAAAATTTATCATATACAGTTTTGCTCACTGGATCACAAGAGCGTGATGAGAATGAAGAGCAGAAGCGCGGCGATGAAGGAGTACTTGAGAGCGGCCACCAGAATGGCCACCGAGATGAAGCAGAGCTGCCACAGCACCTGCACGCTCGCCCACGCCAGGAGGCCCGTCAGCCCCACGGCTAGGATGTTGTCCGGGTCCGGGTCCAGCAGATCGCCCAGCCTCAGATTAAACAAGGGCCGCCGATCGCTCTTCGAATCGCCGTCGCCATCGCCGCCGCCCACTCCTCCTCCTCCATCGGACCCGTCCTCTCGCCGCTCGACGCTCCCCGGTTCTTGATTTCGAACGTCACCGTCGCCGTCGCCGTTGAAGGCGGAAACGGCGAATCTCGATGGGTTTCCGTGGGTCGAGATTGGGGCTTTGAAAAGGGAAGATGGGAATGTGAGATTGCGGTGGGCGGTCGGGAGAGGAGGCGGCGGCGGAATTCGTAGAATTGGAGGGTGGGAGCGAGACGCACAAGCGAGCCCCAGCATCGTTCCTCTTCCTCTGCTGCCGCCGTCGCCGCCGCTTCTTCGGCGATGAAACTAAAATGCTGCGAAATCGTCTTCCCCTTCGTTGGGTCTCGGCTCTCAACTCGACTGTAAGGGATTGGGCCTGTGTCCGGTCCAATTCGAGCTGGCTTCGGCCCAGTTTCGCTTTAGGAGTATCACGGTAATATTTGTATATTTTGGAAGTTTATGTTCACTTTTAAGCTCAGAAAAATGAGCGGTTCAAAAAATATTTTCCTAAAAATGATCGCGCGTATCACTTGAAATAATAAATCAGTAAAAAATATTTTCATTATTGACAATAATTTGCGTCTAAACATTTGAGTAAACGATGAAAATATTTTTCGCTTATTCATTTTCGTCAGTGGTATAAGCGACTATTTTTTGATTTTTTTTTTTCAAATCACTCATTTTTTGTGAAATAAACGGAGCATTAAACAAAAAATTTAAAAAAAATGTGAAAGACTATCCAGACACGGCCGTAATTTAATTCTCACAGTGTAGGTGAAATTTTCTTGAGAAAAAAAAAGGAAAATTATTGGGATAAATACCATACTTTTATAATTACAAGTTTGCTACCTTAATTCAGTAAATTTTTTTGATAAAAAAAAAACTCAGTAAATTTGTTCATTTATTTACAAGAATATTGCCATTTCACTTTCCACAAATGCCCTCCCCGTGTTCTTACACCCATCCACATCCAAATCCTAATAAGTATTTGTGCATAGAGTGTGCTTTGCGTGTCTGTGGAAATGAAGACCATAAATGTCACAAGTGCAAATTCCAGTTGGATTATCAATGTTGTAGTAATAAGTATTTGTGCATAGGTGGATTATATAGAGTGCCGATAAATCACGTATCGCCATTGTAATTGTGAGCGGCGACTGATATGGTCCGTATTGTAGATCGAATAATTTTTAGGTTAGAATTTTACTGAGTTGTGAATCTCCTAGCGTTGGGTAACTTTTGCTGAATGTTCTGGTAAGTTCAAAATATTTTTTGATGTTATTAGTGTGAACAGACACTGATTTCTTTGTTTAGATACTGATATACTAGATATCTTAGTGACTAACCAAAATATCTTTGTTTCTATCATCCAAATTTAGCCATGCGTCACTCTTTAAACTTGAACGCCTCTCTCTCGTTTTTTTCACCTAGTGTTTTTAACCCATTGTTATCATTCCTTTTAGCTTTGGTTAGTTGTTCTTATCCTTTGTAACACTTATGTAGTCTTCCGAATATATTCCCCCTGGTTACATAATCTCGTCTCGGAACACTTCAAGTCTTCAACTTTCTTCTTCAATCTCACTCACCGAACTTTTGAGTGTGAGCAAAAGTCTTATACTTGTGTTGTTGAAGCTCCAAATTCCATCATTCAAGAGTTTACAAGGTGAATTTGTGAGTTTTGTTTTATGTTGTTAAACTAGTTTTGTTAAGAGATTGAGAGTTGTTAATGTTTGTTCTTGTTTTTGCCTTGAAGGTGGTTAAGGCTTTGAGTTGTCAAAGTCTTTGTTCAAGGCAAGTGAAAACTCTCAGGACCAAGTTAGATTGATCTACCTAGTACTCTTGACTTAGTTGATTGAGGGTTGTTAATTTTTTATCCATCTTTGTTGTCAAGTCTTGGTAAGTTTCAATGAGGGTATGCAGAATCTTTGTGTTTATATGAATTGGATCGATAAGCTTGTTACATGCTTACGATGTATTTTGATTGAGTTCATAGGGGTATTTAATTGTTTCTGTAAGATGTATGGCATGTTTTTAAGTGTGAAAATGTGGAATTGATGCAAACTAAACTTGAAAGTGATATTTTCGTAATTCTGATTCAGTTTCCGATTTACCAACTAAGTGTTGCCTGACTTATTACGTTGTCGATTTTTGAGTTGTCTTTTTAACCAGCTCTCTGAGTTGTCAATTGTTAAGATGCCGATTCTTTAAGTTGTCGATTTTATAACTTGTTGATATTCTGAGGAGTTTACTAACCTTTGATTAAATTATCATAGGTTATGCGAGAAATGAAAAGAGGTAAGCATGTCATTATTATTACCTATGTATGTGATTATGGACATAGCATGACAATGGTATTTCAAAAGTGATTTGCATAAGAAGATATTGTGTACTAAATGTTGATTCTTGAAAATGGAAATGCAAAGAGTTAATAAATGGATATTGATTTCACCGTTGAGTAAGGAAGATCATATGATTATAGTGTGATCATGTGCACTCCTATCGTATCATTATAAGGATAAGTGAACTAGAATTCCTAAAACTTGCCACAAAAGTATAATTGAGTCCTAAAACTTTCAAAAGTATAATTAAGTTCTAAAATTTATCAAATTGGTGCAATCGATTCCTTCTATTAACTTTGTCAAATTTGTCTAACAAAAATGCTGACGTGGCTTTTTATTATTATTTTCTTTCTCCTACGCGGAGTTGACATGGTTAAAACATGAAAGATAAAGCTAAAACGACGTCGTTTGGTACAAATATAATTTGTTAATCTAAATAATATTTAAATTAGATTAAAAATAAAGTAAATTGAAAAAAAGGGAAGGAAGGCAAAACGACGTCGTATCGCCCCAAATAGCTTCCGAAGCGATCTAATGGGTACTTCGGCAATTTTACCGTCTCAAACTCATTTCTACCAAATGAATGACCGAAAACTGGCGACAACTGAATAATTCCTCCGGTTTTGAAGAAAGTTCCTTTTTCCTATATTATTGTTCTTGAAATATTGCGCAGAATCAAGCCTAGTATCGTCCCAAACAGCTTTTAGCCACGTCAGCGCCACGTAGGAAAGAGAAAATAATGAAAAAGCCCGTTAGTATTTTCAATTAACTATCGGCATAGTTAACAAGAGGACTTGATTGCATCAATTTGACAAATTTTTGACAAATTTTAGGACTTGATTGTACTTTTTGAAAGTTTTAGAACTTAACTGCACTTTCGTGATAAGTTTTAGGACTTCCAGTATACTTGTCCCATAATAATATGTAAAGTATCAAGGTATATTTTTCGGTCGCTCATATATTAGCGGTGACAATGCGCTAAAATGTCGGGATGGCTCGAGAGTCGAGATGCTCTGTGTTCGGGATGCCTTGGGAGTCGAGATACCCCGTGCGTCGAAATGCCTCAAAGTTGAGATACCTCGTGTGTCAGGATGCCCCAAAAGTATTGGGATGCCTCGTTAATTGAGATGATTTGCCAGTAACAATACGATACACGTATATAAATGTGAGTATATAAATAAACAAATATACATAAACACACATATTCACATGCGGACATCGATGAACTACCGTGGATAGCCGTGCATCACGATAAGTCGAGTCACTTGCTTGCATTGGAATAAATGTTGTTATGCATCATTGTTCAGTGGTTTCATTGGCATATTATAATAAGGAAGATAGTGCATTTACCCATTTAATTGCCATATGTAATCATTTTGTACTTACATTAAATTTATGTAGTTCTATTAATATCATGTTGAGTAGTAAGATGATCTCATATATTAAACTTAGAGATTTTATTTACTGAGCACTGACTCACTCCTTTATTTTTCCATATTTGTAGGATGGATCTACCTCCCGCTTTATGTTTTGGAGTACGTCCGTATGTAGAGTGGGAATACCAAGATATACATGTGTCAGAGTTCGATATAGTGCATGTTAAAAGTAGCTCTGTCGTCTAGGTTGATGTGGGACTACTCGAGTTTCTTCCCACCGTTTCATCGCTGGGTACATGTTAATGGCAAGAAAATGGGATCTTTGAGAGGGTTTGATGGTTCCCATGGCTTCATTGGTGACGGCAATTTGTTGATGGGCGAGATTGTCGATCCATAGTATAGTCGCTTGACTTTTGTATAGGCAAGTTTTTGGTGTCGGAGTAGGGGTGTCGCGATGATTGTCGACCCAACACTCTTCTCAGAATTACGTAATTTTTTATGCTTGTACTAATACTTGGAAGAGGAATATTTATTGGGGTGTGATTCATACTCCCCATTGACAGGAAAGCACGGGATTCCGTTGGACACTAGAGGGCTTTTATAGTTTAAGCCCATATTTTTCCATTGATAGTTTGGGTTTTGGGTCCATGAATAGCTACTGCTATGTACACTTTTTTTCTTTTATAATTAAGGGATGTAACGAAAGGTGTGAGGTGCTAATTATAGAGGAATCCTCTACTGAACATAGCCATAGTTTAAGGGTGAACCGAGATAAAACCTTGTGTCTCGATTTCTCTTTCTCGCTTTTACGCTTTACTTCATTGTGATTGTGCGTCGAATCCTAACATTATTAAAGGAAATATGCATACACAAATAACTTAAACTTGTCGATTTCTTTTCTCGTATGATGTGATTATTTTGTTGTGCTTCTACGTGCCTAAGAGTTCTCATATCGCGTTATGTTCTAGTGCGTCACAATGTAGGTGGTATGAGACTAAAGTTTTGAGATCTTTACACAAGGAAGGGTAATCAAGTTATTTTGGTGGAATTTGATGTATGTAATCATATTTTTGAAAAAATGGAGGCATTATTTGGGACAAAAGAACACATGGAGTGCCAATATTTGTGTACGGCGGTCACTTTGGTGCCAATATTTTTTTTTTTGGATCACTTAAGGGCTAATTTTTTTTAAAACGATTATTTGAGTGCTAACTCCGGTGAGAGTCGCCGGAAATCTTACTTGGCTTCTAATAGCTCGCCTGAGAATCCTAGTTAGCAATAAAAAAAGGCAAAAATTAATTTAAAAAAATTCCACATAATATTCAAAAAAATAAAAAAAATGGCTAAAAAGGCATTAGACTTCAGCATTTGTATCTGAAAAATTATAATGCAATCTCCATCACTTTTATCTGCAAAAACATCAAATTTTACTCCCTAATTTGTATTGAAAAATAAAAAATTAGAAATTAAGCTAAAAATAACTAAATAACAAAAAAATTAAAAAAAAAACACATTAAAGGAAAGTTGGTAGCGACAAGGGCAGCCCTCGCCGCCGCCGCCCCACTGTCGTCGAGCACTGGCGAGGGCCAGCAGACCTCCCCCAAATCGGGCGAGGGTTGCCGGCCCTCGCCCAGGCCTGGCCGCCACTGGCGGTCAACCCCCGCCACCGGCTATTTGCGGCTCGCGGCCAGGCCTTGCGAGGGCCACGACCCTCGCCCAGATCTGGGCGAGTGCTATTGGCCCTCGCCAGTGCTCGGCGGGGCGAGCCCCTCCCTATTGGCCAATGGCTGGGGGTCACCAACCCCCGGCGACGGTGGGGCGGCGGCGCAGCCCTCGCCGCTACCATTCAGGTTTTACTTTTTTTTTAAAACTTTTTTTTATTTTAAGAGTGAATTTTTGAATAAAAATTGCCACAGACTTTTTTTTCAAATAAAATTTCCATATGGAGTCCACGTGGACTGATTTTTAGAAAAAAAAAATTGCCACGTGGACTTATAAATGATGTGGCACTAAAACGTTTTAAATAAAAATGCCACGTATATATTTTGGCCGGAATTTCTCGCTGGCACCAAAGTGATCGTTTTTTCTCCGATTTGACACTTAAGTAATACAAAAAAAATATTGGTACCAAAGTGAGTGCCGTACATAAATATTGACACTCTAGGTGTTCTTTTGCCTATTATTTGGTTATGGAGTAAACAGTGAAGCTTATTTTTTTATTTTTATTTTTTTGGTTCGAAAAGATTTCTTGGGTTTTACAAAGTATCATCGTGCAATCTCTATTTATGAAGCTGCTACTTTTGCAAACAAAGATGGTATCCCGCAAAGAAAGACACCCGATTGCCATAGTGCAAGTCTTATCCCTAAGCTCTAACATTTCAGAAACCTACCACCACCTGCTGCCGCCGTCAGCCGTCGCCTCCGCCAGAATTTGTTCCCAAGGCAAACGTTGTCCCAGGTTTTCCGTGGCTTCCTTGGACCTGAACTGTCGGCAACTTCAAGCTACAGAGACTCAAACCAGAACTCGAAGCAACGTTAGACCGTCCGATGAGACGACTTGTCCAATCCCTCTTTTCGAATCGAAAAGCCTCCCGTCATCTTTCCTTTTGATCTTTCTTTTGGGCAACACCAAGATTATCTAATGATGACGAACAAAAGCGCCTCCTCTTTTCTTGAAATTTTCCTCTCTCAGAATCATCATTCACCATCATCGTCATGGCCATCTCTCTCTCTCTACCAACCATCCATCAAGTGCCGTCGACTTCCGATCTGGGCCCCGCGCTCGTACGAAGAGATTATGTTGATATGATGTCCAGCTGTGATCGTAGGGCCCGCATTCCCTTTTGGGCAAGACAAACCCTACCTTCCCTTCATGGGCATAGGATCTCCATCTCCATTTCCACGAGCTTTTCCTGTCGGGTGAATCGAGTGCATGTGCTCTCCAATGCTAAGTCACATGAGTTTTGGGCATGACGCTCATGTATTCACGGATCGGGATGGGGAGGAGCGCCCTGTATTTCTGATTTTATACGAGAAAAGTTCCTCCTAGTTGTCCCTGTAAGAGATGTGACTATTTTGCTTGGTGGTATGTCGACGTGCCTTTGTCCAAGAAGCATACTTATCGTCGGTTTTTACTTGAATAATTGATTGGACATAAAGTTCGGAGAATCATAAGCAGAGACTTAGAACGATAGCCTGAAGGGTACGCATGTAAAAAATCCAGACAGGATTTTAATTGGGTATTCGCTGGACTAACCCGATTGAAAGAATCAAAAGCAAATTTATGTATATCGAGAATTAAAAAGTTGAGTGGCCTTTGTGAAAGTAATTTCCCTTGCTTTCGTAGGTATGGAGTCCGATACAATCATCTGGGGAGATCACGAGGGAGCTCAAGTTCGAGCCCGTCAATATATTCAGTTGGACCCACTTTCACTCAAAAGCTTAACCCAATGAGTTATGAGCCAATTAGCATATATTAACTGTTCAACCGCAGATCAATTCTTCGATGTGGGATTTCTCTAACACAACTCACACATGTATCTCAACAGAAACTATAGGTTTACTTGATTAACGAGAATGCAAGTAATGGAATGGAATTGGATCCTCGTTCCCATTCTTAGGTCTTTTTGGTAGGGCATGGACATTGAAGAATAAAAGATGTTTTTATTATTATATATTTTATTCAACAGGGAGGATGTGGTGTGAGAGGGAATGAACGAGACAAAAAAAAAAAAAAACCCCAACAAAAATGTAGGTTCATAAATCAACAAAAATTAGGCATCATGATTATCGCAAGCTCACATGAGGTTTAAAATGCGAGTGAAAAGTACTTTATATAATGATCGCAACATGTGTTACTGAGAAGAACAGCTGAGATTTCACATTTGGGTGGGCTTGTTAAGGTTCGTTAACTTGACTAGGCCTACAAATCAATTAATACTTCTTCGATGATGGACGGAGACCAGATGAGCTAGGTTCATCCCAAGAACTGACACCGGCTGGGCCCGATCCGACCTGTTTAATGATGTGCTCTAAGTTTTTTTTTTTTTTTTTTCGTGTTAAGATGACCTTCTGTTTTTTTTGGTCTGGTCCTATTCTATTCTAAAAGTATGTGTGCGTAGGTTGCGAAACTCTGCTCCCTCGTTACGCGTTCCCACCCCACTTCACCCGAACCAATTGAGAAGAGTAGCCACCGGGGCAAATACCAAGTGATTAAGATGACCTCCTGTTGGAAAGGGAAACATCACGCATACTTGGAGAATTCGTATACAATTTTTTTTTTTGAGAAAAAAAGTGGATATTAATCCTATCAAATGGGAATAAAAAAAGGGAAAAAGAAAAGGTAGGCTAGGGTTTGTCTTTATGTATTCACTCGTGTGTACAGTGAAGGGGCGGGGGAGAGTGTCAGCAACTTCTGATATAAGCAATCAGACCTGAGAGGGTTCTGGGGACTCGTTCAGGTCAGGAGGTGGGAAGGAAGGACTGAGATTCTTCCCTTTTTAATGCTACGTGGGAATACTCTGCCAAAGTGTCGAGTTGAGCGCCCGTCCTTCAACCGCCCCATGCGTTATCGAAGTCCTCCTCCTCCTCCTCTTTTTTTCCTCCCCTCTCTTTTGTCCTTTCTGTGAAAGAAAATCTCAGCCATTCTTCTTGTTCCTATTTTCCTCTAATTAGTGCTCCCGATCTTCGTTTAACAATAGGATAATCGCAAGAAGAAGACTTTCCCCTAGATATTCTAGCGTGAGAGTCTCGTTGAATTTTCGACACTTGAGTTCCACCTACGATGACGAGATCGAGATCTCATCGAGACTTCTAAGCATTCAGGACGGTCCACTTTTCGTTTTCAAGGAAGGCAATAAACGATCGGGGGTGTTGTTTGCTTGGTTGGAAGAGCAGGTCTTAGGAAAGGAAAGGACCGTTCAGGAAACTTAAACGTGACCACCGTGGGAAGGTCAGGCACAAGAAGAGTCGTTACCGGGAGTGGATTGGATATCATCCGAATTGGAAGCCAAGATGAGGTGGAAAGGCACGTTAAGGGAATGCTCCCACAGCGACTGCACAATCCACACAGACTAGCAATGGCAGTTCTGGTACTATTGCAGATAGCAATTGAGGAAGTCCACAGGGGATTGAGACAACAACAACAACGAGCAATGATCAATATCAGCATCTGGTCAATCTGCTCACGGCAATAAAACCACCCACTTCTAATGATCAACTCTTAGGTATGGTTTATTGGTCCAATGGTCTTTCCACCAAATTGGATTATCGATAATGGAACCTCCGAACACATGACAATGCAACTTTTGCTTCTAAATCAACCGTGGAGCATCACGGCTGCATATCCTATATGAACTGATGATGGAAAAGTGACTCCTGCCACCAAAAGAGGGAATGTCTATTTAAGCCTTGACTTTATTTTGCACAATGTGCTATATGTCCCAAACTTTAAGTACAATAAATATATATATTTTTTGTTGTTGGAAGGTTGCGTTCAAATTTACTATGCTCAGTAAAGTTTTTCTCTTCAAGAGATCGAGTGGAGCGGGTAATCTTCGAGAAGGGCTTATTATCTTAGATGTACGAGAACTCATTCGGCTTTTCTAGCGGTCAAGGTACAAAATATTGACATGTGGCATCAACAATTGGGGAAACCATCACGACAAGCTTTGAGTTTGATTGCCTATATATATATTATAAAGAAGGGGCAGATTCGTGTGATGTATATTGTCGCGCAAACGAAACCCGTTCTTCATTTCCTATGAGTAATAATAAAGCCAGTGAAATTTTTGATTTGTTGCATTGTGATGTTTGGGCATTAAATCAAACAGGGCCTCTCTTTTTTTTTTTTTTTTAACTATCATTGATGATTATAGTCAGGCATATGGGGTCTATCTGATGAAGGAAAATTCGGAGATGTATAAAGTCTTCGTTAATTTTTATTATATGGTAAAAACCTAATTTGGCCGAGTAGTTAAAATAGTTCGGAGTGATAATGGTTATTTTTATCTTTTCCATTACGAATTTTTTTTCAGAAGGTGGAGTCAAGCATCAGACCTCATGTACCTACGCGCCACAACAAAATGGGTATGTCGAAAGAAATTACCGACACATTCTCAATGTAGCACGGGCACTTCGTTTTCAAGCGAATTTACCAATTCAGTTTTGGGAAGAATGTATATTGACGGCTGCTTATTTAATCAATTATTCTCAAACTACGTTATTATTTGGAAATATGCTTTTCAAGCTTTTGTTTGGGAAACCCCATGGTTATAGTCATTTGCTAGTTTTTGGTGCACTATGCTATGCTCACAAACCATCAAAAGGCAAAGATAAATTTGAAGAAAGGGCAAGAAAATGTATATTTTTGGGATATCCATACGGTACGAAAGTTGGAAATTGTTTTATTTGGAAGCTGAAGAATTATCGGTATCCCATGATATTGTATTCCACGAAAATAATGTTCCATTTGCTTAGTAACTTTGCACATGAGGATCAAACATCTCTTCCTCTTTTAACACTAGCTCGTGAGTTGAGGCCTTTAGATGGTGGGTGGAATTGACATTAGAGGGAGGAAGAAAAGGTGCCAAGTCAAGTTCACGAAGAAAATGGGCGAACAGTGGTACAAGATTGCGAAAGTTCAGTCCAAGTTGAAGAGCAGCCAAGCGAGCAGCCCGATGACCGAATTTCAGTCCCAACTCGTCCTGCACGACAGAAAAGACATCCAGCCGATCTCCAAGATTATGTCTGCCATACGGTCCAAATAGAGACCCCAACTCTCTCAGTCCACTTCTTCTATATCTTTATGTACGGAATATCTAATTGAGAAGTTTATTTATTACGAACGATTTACAAAGCCTTACATTGTTTTTTTAGCTGCTATTGATTTTGTTATTGATGTTTCATCCATTCAATTTGGGCTATAGACCAGAAATGATAGTGATGACGAGGCAGAGTGAAAGTCCAAGGCAAGTGCCATGCACACCTTTAGCTAATTTGATTCGATGGAGAGATAAACCAGTTGCTCTTTCCATTGTATAGATTACACTAAGGCTGTAAAAAATCCTTTGTGGAGAGAAGTGCTGGCGGTAGAAATTAAGACATTCGAAGATAATGGGACTTGGACTCTGGCAACTTTGCCAGAGTGTAAGAAACCCATAGAGTGTAAGTGGGTTTGCAAAATCAAACCTCGAGTTGATGACAGTATTGAGCGATATAAAGCTGGTTTTGTCGCGAAGGGATTCACCTAGATAGAGGGTGTGGACTTTCATGAAACCTTTGCAACAGTGGCTCAAGTAATCACAGCAGTGTCTTCTAGCAGTTGCTTTGACTCATGATTAGGAGTTGCATTAGATGAAAATTAACAACGCATTTCTACACGGCACCATGGATGATTAATTTTATGTGAAACTTCCACCAAGCTTCACGACAAGAGGCTCGAATCGTGTATGTCCACTACAGAAGTCCTTATACAGTTTTCGACATACATCTTGAAACTGGTTTTTAAAATTCTCTAGTGCATTGAGCCAGTATGATTTTGATCAATCATTAGTAGATTACTCGTTGTTCACCTATCCTCATGGCGATACTTTTCTAGCCATGTTAGTATATGTTAATAATCTCATCTTGGCAGACTATAATTCAAAGGTGTGCAACGCTCAAATGGTACCTTGATGACTGTTTTCCTATCAAGGACCTCAACCAATTAAAGTACTTTTTGGAAATTGAAGTGACGCGTATGACTTCACGGTTATTTTTGTGCTAGAGAAAGCATGTAGTTTACATCCTATCGAAATGTGACATGCTGGAAGCTAAACCAGCAACTTCTGTGATGGAGCGACAACATTGGCTAGCTATAGCAACTAGACCTGCCATGACAGACCGAAATCGTCATTGTAAATTGGTGGGACGTCTACTTTTATCTCTCTATCACTCAACGTGAACTATGTTATTCTGTCCGTATACTTTCCCATGCAGGAACACACGGAGTATCAATGGGAAGTCGCTATACGAATTCGTCGATATCCTAAGGAAAACCTAGCAGAAGAAATTATGTTATCAGTGCCGACTTCACTTCGCTTGATTGCCTTTTGCGACTTCAGTTGGTCGAGTTGCCCGATCACTCGACGATCGGTTAGTTGTTATTTTGTCATGCTCGGTGGTTGTCTAATCTCTTGGAGAACAAAGAAACATACCACAGTTCCTCGGTCTTCTGCTGAAGTTGAATATCCCGCCATGGTAATTGCCACTGGTGAATTGATTTGGTTGCGTACTTTATATGCCTCCGTCGGGGTATTGCACGACAAACCAATGGCTCTTTATTGCGACAACCAACCTGACTGACACATCATGGCAAATATTTGTACTGTACAATGACCAATACAAGCAATTACGATCTCTCTCATCTCCAAACCAAGTTACCCTTGATTGTCCTGTCAAAGGAAAATTCTTAGTACTTGCCGGGATATTTGTGGGATGGGCGGCTCGTCGGCTACATGCTAAATTGGCCTAAAGTGCAACATCGGCGGATGTGGGCAAGCATTGCCCTAATTCCTCGGACCTACTTCCTCTTTACGCCTACTTAAGCTTGTCAAGAATTAATCAATTTATTACGACTAATGCAGAAGCGTGAACAAGTGAAATCATTTGAGAAGAAATAAATTGTAGAACTAAAACCTGAACACAACAAATTTACGACTAATCGACAGAGAGAGATCGATGGGATGGTTCTCCTATAATTGGCTAAAATGAGATTGCAATCATTCAATCACACTCACTATAAGTGTTTTCCAATTTTAAATTATATTTGAACCTCTAGAAAAATTTATAGAATCGGAAGAACTCTTGCTCTCGGACGAAATGATAAATTAATCACAAGAAAAGAATTTTATTGCATTCTCAAGTCTCTTGGAACATAGCTCTCGATGCTTTATTGGTCTTTGGCAAGTTTTCACACATATTGAACACACTAAGTAAAAGAAGTCTCGTGGGAAACTAATTTCCCTTGGGTTCAATTCGGACTTCCTAATATAACCTGCGCTTCTGTGCAATTCAATCGTGACTCGGGTTTTAAAAACAATCTGGATTAATTTCGAGCAATAATCAACAAAATTTATAATAATAATAAAAAATAGAAACTATTTTCATTGGTCGCCCTTTCTCATCCTTGTTAGTGAGCAATAGAGACTTGACATGATGTTAGCATCCATTGTGAGATGGGGAAACATGTTACTTTACCTTATCTGCTACTAAGATATGCTTGACAAATTCCTATGAAGTTCTTATACAGTGGATGTCGAGTAAAAAAAAAAAAACTTTTCACTAGCAAAATGGGTTAATAATGTTGGGAGCACGCAACAAAAGTCTGATACCTTGGACTCACATTCACTTAAAAGTTTAAGCCAATGAGTTATGGGCAGATTATGATATATTAACTGCTCAACATCACATCAATTCTCCGATGTGGGACTTTTCTAACACAACTCACACATGTATCTCAACAAATAATATCTGTTTTACACACGGGTTTGGGACTACAAGTGTATTATTCTAAGTATTGTCGCCGACATGAATTTTGCAAAAGAAATAATATGCAGAAAATTGTAGCATAGTAAAATTCACATTAATTAGATTCTACGCCGGGGATTACGTGGAACTCAATTTAAAGTGGATCCAAATACCAACACGTAGGTTTATCCATAAAACTGCCAATATTTTTCCTTGAAATTGCTTTATTTTTCCTTCAATGAGTCCAAGCGCATACCCATTTGCTTAATATGTCTTAGAGAAGTAGGGCCTATGATGAAAATTAACAACATGGGATTTTAGTTATCATCGCCAAACGTAGCCAAGTTGAGTAGATGCTTATCACAATTTATTCTCACCCATTACAAATTTCATAGTAATTATCTTCGTCAACTATAAATTGATAAGATTTTTTTTTTCATGCTTGTTCACGTGTAATTAGAAAAATGGTATCTACAAATTATATCATTTAAAGTTGCCTTGAAATTATGAATTTCATCACATGAGTCATCGATAATCATGCGCTTATTGATATTTATTAATGGAACTTATGAATATGGAAAATCAATTATCTATTCAAAATATTTTTCCTATTTATAATATCATGTTGTTATGGTTTTATTTTTTCAAAAATTTATTTCTATATATTCTTATCATTAATTTATCCGTATCAAGGTCACTATCCTCAATATCGATATCATCAATAAGAAAACCTTTAGGCTTGGTATCCAGGAACTTGTTCAGGAATACTGTAATGAAAGGAACATGAGTACATATGCACTCATGGACTATAACTTTATAATGGAATGTAACTTTTTTATGCATTTCAGTTTTTTTTTTTTTGGGCTTATATGCAAGAATTAATTCCATCAACGTTTTCTTTCATCAGCTTAATTGAGGCTACGAAAACTTAGACGCAAGACTTTGTTCTCATCATCTTGAAAAATCATCATAATTTTTGTGATCATAATTTTGATACAAAATATGTGCAATCATGAGATATAACCTTTGAAAAAACTAACTTTCCAATCTATAAGTTAGATGTACGAATTTGTTTCATCGACTTAAAATTCAGTCTATAGATAGATCAAAATAGAATCTATATATGCATACAATTATACATTTATTACTGAGATTTGCCTAAGAATTAGAAATTAGAGGTTTGTTAAAGTAACAATGAAAAGTAAACTATCGGGTAAACTCATAAGTGAGGATGTCACGTGACTCAACCTCGCGCAAACTTTACTCACTTTTGTGTATAAAGTAACCATATATCTCTTTGAAAGCCCTTCTAATTCACAATCAATTCCCAAGCTTTTGTTTTTGGCCAAAACTTATACAAAGCGGGGTTAGAGTACTTATGTATCGAACAATATGTTTGCTAGTTAATAGATTATATCACCGGGAGAAATGACTGTTTAACCATAACAAACTAATTCTTTCTAAGGATAAGTGCATTGAAAGCCCCAAAACTTGTAACGAAAGTGCAATTGAATCCTAAAACTTTCAAAAAGTGCAATCAAGTCCTAAAACTTGTTATGAAAGTGCAATTGAGTGCTAAAATTTTCAAAAAGGTGCAACCAAGTCCTAAAAATTGTCACCAAAGTACAATCGAGTCCTAAAACTTTCAAAAAGTGCAATCAACAAAAAGTCTTGATTTCAGCAATTTGACAAGTTTTAACAGTTCATTACACTTTTTGAAAGTTTTATGAATTAATTGCACTTTCTCGATAAGTTTTAGGACTTGTTAACGCATTTATCCCTTCTTTCTATCTTGAGAAACTATTATAAACTCATCCCTGAACGAAGGCAGAAATACGCAGCTACGTAAACGAATATATTATGAACCTCACATATAGTACCTTTCTTTATAATAATGTAAACCACTATATCTTTTTTATTAACATTAGTTAATAAAGTCGATCCCGAAGTAAACATATTATGAATCTACCTAACATTTTCCATGCTATTCCTCTCTCACACGCACGCACACAAGGACACACATACACAACACAAGTGATAAGAGAGTGATGAAAAGGTGCGGTAGACTCGGATCCTGTCGCTTGAGAAAAAAGCTCATCAACACTCCCCATCTCCTTTTCAGCTGCAATATTTGACTCTCTCTCTTTCTCTCTCTTTCTCTCTCTCTCTCTGCTTTGAAAACCTAAACAGAAAACAACAATGGACGACCAGTACGGACTGCCGGATCTCCGGCAGCTCATGGCCACTCGAACCGCCCAATTCTCCTCCCTCCTCCAACTCGAACCACCGCCCCCTCCACCTCGAGCCACTATTCACACCAGCTTCTCGCCTTCTTCTCCACCATCTTCTTCCCACTATGAGCCCACCGTCGGTATGTTGAGCACAGCCCTCGCTAACCCGAACGCTCACTCCACCCACCCTTTTGCTGCTGCTGCCACTCCTCCTCCTCCTCCTCCTCCTTCAGCTCTAACTGGTGGCTTCGACATATTCGAATGCGGAAGCTACAGGAGCGACATGATTGGAGCTGCTGGGACAAGCAGCATCGGCAGCAGCAGATGGCCGAGGCAAGAGACGCTCACTCTTCTTGAGATCAGATCTCGCCTCGATCCCAAGTTCAAGGAGGCCAATCAGAAAGGACCCTTGTGGGACGAAGTCTCCAGGTAACAAAAAAGATTCATGATATGAATTCACTGAAAACGAATTAGACCCCATTTTGGATTTTCAGAAGTCTCTTATGCACGATGAATTGGGTCAGGAAGAAGAAGAAAAAGAGAGGGACTGCTAGTAGTAAGCTCCAAAACCCTACTGATAAGTATCAAGAATTTACTTTTTCTTGATCTTCTTGATCTTGGCACTGTTTCAAAAGTGAGAAGCTGCTGTGAAAAGCTTCTCTCTCTCTCTCTCTCTCTCTGCATCTGACGATGCTCTCTGGTAGGGGGTTGAAAAAGACAAGCCATTGAACTGAGAGTCTCAGGTGTTCTTATTTACCCATTTTCATTTGCCTTTTCTATGAAAGATCTTCTGCAACCCCTCTTCCTCCTCCGCTGCTCTCCATCAATTTTTCCCTTTTTAATGTGCTTTCTTTGCTATGAGCCTAGGCCAGTGTGTACGCCACATGGATTCACGAGAAACAAAAAGCTTTTCTTGACTGGAAGTTTCACTGTTTGCACGAATCCAACATGCCCATTAATCCACGCTTTTAGCTCAAACGACAGATTTTTTTTTGGTGTTTCGAAGTATAGCGAATGTGTCATATACAAATCAAAATCTGCTTGTTTCTTGGAAGCAAGCAAGGACACACGATTCTACATTAAATTATACCTTCAAACTAGGACGAACAACCACCTCCAAACTATATATTTTTCGTATGACATCCTTTGTTAAAATATTCATTTTTCAGTAATTAATTTAAGCAGAAGTGTATGAGGGAAACATTTGGAAACAAGCTTCTAGGGTTTATCTTGTTGCTCATTAATTTGTGTTCAAGGTTTCAACTTGCTTCTCTCTCTCTCTCTCTCTCTCTCTCTCTCTTAATGCAGGATAATGTCTGAGGAACATGGGTACAATAGAAGCGGCAAGAAGTGTAGAGAGAAGTTTGAGAACCTGTACAAGTACTACAAGAAAACTAAGGAAGGCAAGGCTGGAAGGCAGGATGGGAAGAACTACAGATTCTTTCGCCAACTTGAAGCGATCTATGGAGAATCGACCACCGCTAACCGAAAGCCGTCTTCGGATAATTCGTCTCTTGTCTCCAACATTAATTTCTACCCAGCACCGAACAATATTAGTAGTCATGCTATCCAAGATCAAGCTCTGCAACGCGAAATGAGCCTCAGTTTCTCGAACTCATCATCGCATGAGCTCGAAACGGCCTCTTCCTCAGAAAACAACGAGGAAGATCTCTCGGCTATCGCTTTCATGATGAATAGCGGTCATTGCTCAGAGAAGAAGAAGAGATTGGTAAGCGAGAGCGACAGCTCAAAAAGGAGTAAAAAGGGGTGGAAGGAGAAGGTGAAGCACTTTGTGGATTCACAGATGAGGGACATCATAGAGAAGCAAGAGGCTTGGATGGAGAACATGTTGAAGACCATTGAGCTAAAAGAGCAAGAGAGGGTTTGCAGGGAGATGGAATGGAAGAGGGAAGAGACGGCACGTTTCGACTGCGAGCGTGAGCTCTGGGCCAAGCAAAGAGTCTGGATCGAGGCTCGCGACACGGCACTCATGGAAGCTCTGAGGAAGTTCACAGGGCAAGAACTGGCAATCCTGTCCCCCCCAAAGGACCGGAATACCGCAAAAGAAGAAGAGCAAAGCACGAACTCATTCTCTGAGCCGGAGATGTTAACTTTGATTCAACTGATAACGAGCTTGGAACCAGGTTTTCAAGAATGCGGTTTTTCAAGGGAAGGATTTTGGGAGGTAATAGCGGCGAAAATGGCATGTTTGGGATATAATCGGAGCGCGGGTGAGTGCCAAGAGAAGTGGGAAAATGTGAAGAATTCTTTCAGGAAGATCACTGAATGGAACAAGAAGGAAAGAGAGGACTTTTCCAGGAGCCAGAATCTATTCTTTCACCAACTCCACAATTCCTAGAAATTCCAAGGGAAGTTCCTAGAAAATAATCTAGCCTGACCAGAGTTGGAGGAAGATCCAAAACAGAAACTGCAGGCTTCACATCCTGGTGAAGGTGCAAGATCAAATTGGTTGGAGGGTCTTGTGTATTGAAGCTTTTAGGACAGCAATGACTTGTAAGTTTGGTAAATTTCAGTCCCCCCACTTTTTTTTTTTTGTAATTTCTTTGGAGAGTCGTGGAGTCAGTGAAGCTCAGGGGGGGCAATAACTGGTAAGCTTAGCAAATTAGCAATTTCAGCTTTTTCAGGTGTACTTTTGGGTTGACTTGATTGTCGAGAATGTGGAACTGATGGTAGTTTTTGTGATTGGCTTGGTTATTTGTGTAAGGAAGCTGCACCTACTAGCTAGGTAGGAATTTCTTCTAGGATGATGTCTTTGATAGTCATTAAACTCTGGTTCATCCGTTTAATTTTCTCCATAAAGAGATGGAAAATGCTGTTTATTGGTAACTTGAGGATTATGCAAAATGGCAGTTAATGGCTGCAAAACTATGTTGTTCTTTGAAGAAATGTTTGTTACAAACTTACAATCGATGTGTATAGTTTTACATCAGTGATTAAGCCCGGTTGTGATGAGAACCTCTAATTTGTTCTTCTGGGAGGTGGTGTGTGGACGCCAAATCCGTAATGTGTAGCCCTCTTTTCAGTTCCGGATAACTGAGCTAATCAGCTGGCGAAAATGAAAATCTTATGTCGCGAAACTCATGTTCAGAAGTTTATCATAATGTGACAGCGCATATGGAGTTTAGTCTTAGTTTTTCTACTTCGATCCTTCTCAATAAGACATGAAGATTTTCAATGGAATATGCTGTGAAAAATTGGCCTGCCTAAGCTGAACTTTTTGTCTCGGTAACCATCCTCGGAGGTCATCCGGTGGATATGTGATTTGAGTTGATCTAGAGACAGTGCTGGTCTTGTGAGACGAGTCTAGGCAATTCTTCTGATTAGACGATTTGTGTTGGCCTGAGCAATGACTTGACATTTGACCATATGACCTATTTGAATTAACTAGGGCTTCTTTCAGGCGGGAGAGGTCACTAAGGTTGTATCATGTCACGATCTTTACTATTCATTGGCTGAAATGACTGACGAGTCTTAATCACCTCTGTCATTTTGATTATCTGATATAACTGCAGTTTTTGCTGAAATAATTTATCAAGAAAATTACCCAATCACTCATAATTTTTTTTTCAATTTTGTTAATTAAATTCTTCACCTTTGCGTGAAATTTTATTATAGTTCTCACGATCAATTTTTCGCCGGAAACTGCTGACACGACGGTCCAATCATTGCTCGCCGTCCTACGCAGCACACCGTCACATTGGTGATTTCCTACGAAAATTGGTCGGAATGACTACATTAAAATTTAGCACAAAGATTTAGGACTAAATTGGTAAAATTGAAAAAATTAGGACTGAATTGACATCCGTACAATAGATTTATGAATGATTGAACAATTTCCCCATAATCTATCCAACGAGGTTGAATGTTTCTGCATATTGGCAAAAGAAGCAATAGAGTTAAATATGTTTGCTACTACACTAGCTATTTGTAGCTGAAATTAACCTAATCATTTCACTAAACAAATTAACTTTCCTTGCAAGGTTGAATATACACGTCCAAATAACAACTTTCAAGTCGAGTCTAGACGACAGGGACTTATATCTATCGATATTTTCATCACGTGAAAATATGTTTAGATGATTGAGAAAAACCAACTTCATATCCACGTATAAGGTCATAATATTCTTGGTACTTTGATATTTCGATTCAATGACTTCTTACATACTTTCAATTTGGTAAAAATAATCTACGCACTTTCGCGGTAACATAGAAAAACCCCTTTTCACAAGTTTTTGGAAGGTTTAATATCGAAAAAAAAAAAAAATTTCCAATGTGACATATTTAAGCCACCATGGTAGCTGAAACGGATCCTTTATCTCGATATCATTTGAACCACAGACTTCTTCCTCTTGGTCGATCAACTAATCTTACAATACTAAACCTAAACTACAGGGGCTATTGAAACACCAATTCTCAAATGCTTAGTGACGATTCGATAGGCAAAACTCCCCACTATCTCTGCGATAACGAGTTAAATGCGTAGTACAGTTGTCCAGCAGCAGGCAACATCTGAAACTAAATATGACCTCCAAACAATGTATCTTACGGAGCAAACTTCTCGGACCTTGGACTTTGTAGTATCTTACTATTTCTGGTAATAAACCCACTTGAAAACGTACGCGAGCTATTTTCACCGGATTATAAGTGTTCCGCGGCAGGAGTCGGTCTAACTAGGATAATATAAAGTTAGGTCAAGGTATAAGGGGTGGTCGGGCAAATTTACCTGGTTGAGTGCATTTTGAGGAAGAGGTCATGGAAGGTCTAAAGCAAGAATCCCATCCTTCCATTTTACTATTCTTTTCCCCCCAATTTCTGATTGACAAGTCCCAACACGTAAAGGAGGGAAAGAGAGGGAGTCGGCAGGTGTCGATTTGAATACCTCTCTACGAGAGAATAAATGGGAAAAATTTACAAAAAACGAAAATGGTATTATATCATGGCCCATGGCCCAAGCCCATTGGATAGAATGAGGCCCAAAATTGTCTTCAAATCATGCTGCTTCACCAAAGCAAATGGTGCACATTCAAGTTCCCTATTGATTGATTAAATTTCATGGACTCGAGCGTGGGGTCTAGCCCAAATAAGCAGAGGGTCGGGTCCAAGAAAGATGAGCTTCCATATTTTATTTACTAGATTTCCATCAATCTTTCCAAAATAAAATGTATGCACCAAAAAAGGCTAGATGCCGACTTTCGGACCACGTCATCAGCCGATGTGGCGGACATTTTTTCTCATAACCACTAAACAATTGACAAGTGGATGTTGACTTGGAATTAAAAAGAAAAAAACAATTGTTTAGAGTACAGCCAGTGAAAGTTCAACCATGGAAGCCTGAAACAGATCTGGACGAGCATGACTCCAAATCGAGATCTACATCCTGAGTCGTGCGTCTGTAGTTGGCGACTGCGAGCGGTGCGGACGTGGTCTTGCTATAGATAGAGGACGATGAGGCACTTTAGACAATTGTAATATTTTTAGTGGTTATGACGGAAAAAAGAACACCCACCACAGATGATGTAGCGATTGTTAACCACCGAATATTTTCTACAACTTTTCGCAACAATAAATTGGACATTTCATGCATAAGAACGACATAACATGAAGTTGCATTTTCAACCGAATAAGTTGCTTGGACTTTCTATCTAGTGATCTCTTGACATCTCTAAAGATTTGAGCCGAACATGGATATTCTCTTACCTTTTACGTTGATATGGTAATGCAATACAACGTTAAAGAGAAAGAAAGTGACTTTTAGCCAAACAAAATGGTAAAACCAAAAAAAAAAAAATAAACATCCACTTTCCACTAAAAACTACCGTCAGTGAAATTCCTCATTTGTCCTTACCAAGCAACAATAAATGTAGAATGAATGTTTGCTTTTCATTAGTGAAAGAACAACAATGTTTACATTTGGAATATGCTTACATGACGGTTTTTTTTTCTTACTGTGAGATTGACAGTATGTTGTGAGCCACAAAAAATAGATAACAAATAATTAAAAATCATTATGGGGTCCACTTCTTCAAGAATTTGTGGCCCACGTGACGCAGGGTTCTGCGATAAACAGCAAGGAAATCTTGCTAGAGAGAGTAATCTCGGAATTCTGTATTCAAAAAATAATATCTGTCTTTCAAAACACAAAAGAACGCCTTTTATATGAGGCGATAACCCTAACAGCAAACCATATCATTAAATTCGCAAAATTACTAAACCGCCACTGGTAATAAATTAAATTAAAAAAATCGAAAACTCCATCTAAACGACCCCGAATTGCCGAAATCAGCCTTTAGTCACGGCCATAGGTAGTGAAAATTGATTAGGACGCCGTTTCGCTTTAGACGGTCGAATTTGAGCTCGATCCGATATCGTCGACCCGGTTCGCCGGTTCTAGTCGCCATACCGTTTCGCCTTCCGATTGGACTTCTTCCTGTCAAATTGATTCAGAAATGCAGCACTAATACATTCCGCATCACCACATCATGCTGTTATTTTTATGGTCACAAAAAAAAAAAAAACTGTTATGCAGGCAAAGTCCTTTACATTTTACATCAGAATTCGTACAAGGGTGGAAAAAAAGAAGGTTATGTTGAGTATTCTACTTCTCCCTCCAATTGAACTCATTAACTTCGTTATCTACTCGTATGACATTGCATAAGAAACGAAAATTGATCGCGCACATGCGTGGCCGGAAAAATAGTTTTAAATAGAAACGAGAAATGAACATGTTTAGAATGCGCGAATTATTATCCTTAAGTTAGTCGAGATGTCTGCGCGACAAAATAAAGGAACAAGTGCATTCACGCAGTGTTTCTCCAAAACCGTATTTTTAATCACGGTAAATATTCGCTTCCCGACGGTCATTCACTCGACAGGTGCTAGAATAGAAGGATCACAAATTGGGCTGTTCAAGCATGAATTTTCCTGGGTTCATTTTGATTTTCAAAACTAATGCTTGGACAAATTGGGAAATTCATATCGATAGGCCCAAGGCCCACCTATAAAGTGTCCAAACTAAATTGACCCGTTTCGATCAATTTGGCTTTAGGTCTTTTCTACATTCCACTCGGTCTAGTCGTGTCCTCAGAATATGTGCTCTTTTTAAGGACTTGATTAGCCTTTTCAACGTCTAAGCTCGAGATGCATGAGGATGGTCTCCCTTGTTTCCAGAAGCAAAAAGGTCCTTTGTAGATGTAGATCTTGAAACCTGTGGGTTGGTAACAAATCCGTGGGTTGGACCCATGTGGTTTCCAAAAGCGGAAAAGGGAAAATTACCAATTCAGTCCTAAATCTATTGTACGGATATCAATTCAGTTCTAAACATTTCAATTTTGTTAATGGAGTCATAAACCTTTGAGCGAAATTCCAATATAATCATTCCAGCCTATTGCTGCCGAAAATCGCTGACATGGCAATCCACAAGTTATCCACGCCAGTGTGCCATGTACAACTGTCGGTGATCAGTGGGCGCTCCTGTCAGCGATTTTTCCGAGCGAAGATTTAGGACTACATTGGTAAAATTGGAAAGTTTAGGATTGAATTGATATCCGTACAACATGTTTTATTGAAGACTTCTTTCCGAGAGACATGTCAAATAATTTGTGAGAATTATAGAACTTAAAAAGCACAAAACGGAAGAAGAAAAAGACACCTTCGTTTTTGTGATAAAAGAGGCGAACCCCTCATACAACTAAAACACCTAAAATGAGTTGTTGCCACTTTATCACCTACTAGCTCACAAATCGACTCAAGAGGAAAATGAAAGAACATCATCCGATTTAGATCCAATGCCGTAGTTTGCGAGCCAATCGCGGCCAATTGATTTCATCTCCCGCTCGTTACGGAGAAGTCGAGTGACGTCTTCGAGCTAAGTCGAGTTTTGCGTGCTTGTCATCACCAATGGCTTCATTCACGGTTTCCGCAACGCTCTTGGAATCCGAAGTCGGACAATTATCTTTCTGTTTGGCCTCCGGCAGCGCATGTTAAGGCCATACTAAAGCGGCGAAAGTCTGCCCGGATAGAAGGTGCGAATTCTCATGAGGGAACATGAAACCCACTCTTCCGATCCCCACCTCCATGTCTAAGTATTCTCCCTTGTGCCGGCCATCCCGGAGTTTCTTAAAGAGAGAACACCCAAAGTCGTTTCTACGTTAAGCTGATCACATGTCATCTTCAGCCTTCCTTTACTAACTATCATGGAAACATGACCCGACCCAACCCGGCCAGATTTTGCGTTTCGGGTAATATAAGGCTCGGGTCGTGTTCGGGTCAGAGAGAACATGTTTCTCTTAGGATTCAGGTCGGGTAGCATGGAAACGTGACCCGACCCATTGACACCCCTAGTACGAAAATACTTCATAGAATTGGAAAAATTATCAAAAAAGTTCTAAATCTATTGTAATTGTGCCAATTCAGTCCTAAACCTTTTTCATTTGTGCAAATTGGCTAGAAATCGCTGACGTAGTGCTGTCAGCGTTGACGTAACAATTTTTTCTTTTAATATTTTTTGAAATATTTTTTGTTTTTTGTTTTTTTGATTTTTTGGCTAAGGTTCGAACGAGGTCACCGGCTGACCCTCGTCGGCACTGAGCGAGGGCATTGTGGCGCTCTCCAGCTTTGGGTGAGGGCTGACTACCTCTATTGCCAAGGGTGAGGGCGTCGCGGCCCTCCCCCAAAGCCAGCGAGGGTCGGCCGGCCCTTAGTCAAAAAGTAAATAAATAAATAAATAAATAAATAAAATTATGAAAATAATAATTAAACATTGCCACGGCAGCGCCGACAATGCAACTTCAATGATTTTCGGCCAAAATTGGCCAGATGGATTGAATTGACAAAAATGTAAAATGTTTATGACTGAATTGACATAATTGCAATAGGTTTATGGCTTTTTTGGTACTCCCCTAGGGGTGATCGGTTCTCGATCCGGTTCCCAGGTGTTCCAATGGAACCGGTGTATTTGTGAAGACAGTTCTACGGTGGGCGACAGGCCGCGACAACAACTTGAGTCCGATTGGACGACGACTGCGTGGCCGAGAGGAAGCAGACCGGTGACGGTAGCTAAGAACTTGGTGGAGATGATCGTGAACGACCTCATTGACTCCGTGGTGTGAATGCATTGAAGAAACTCTGTGGGTACGGACATGTAGAAGAGAAGACCGAAAAAGACGACAGGAGCTAAAAGTCTTGTTCTACGTGAAATTGGCGAAGAAGCTATGCAGTGGCGTGCACGGATGTTTCTAGCGGTGGGAAGTGGGTGGAGATTTCTCTGTTTCTTCAATGCATTATGGAGTCGCCGTCTACGCTTCTGGTGGTCGTCAATGGAACCACCAGGAAGTTGCATGGAGATGTTGACGAGAGAAAGTTTGGTGGTCTGATTTCAACATATATTATTTCCTGAGCTGGCCTTGAATTAAGAAATGCATTGTGTTAAATATGTCTTGAAATTTTATGTACTTGGCCCGGTTCATCACCCGACCCGACATATTTTTCGTGCGATCCAAAAAATAGAGAGAAAATTGAGATTTAGTTCGCGACGCGGAGGGTTGGGCCGATAGGCCCAACCCGGAGCAAGTGAATTTTTTTTTTTAGAGTTCTTTTTATATGGTCGCTAGGGTTGTAATTCGAACTATCTTTGTTTTTCATAGTGGAACCTTTGTTTTGCCTCGCCCGTGGACGTAGATCACCTTAATCGAACCACGTAATCCTTGTGTTCTGTTATTATTTTTTCCGCATTTGTTACTACACATTGTCCTTGTCAAAATCAGATCAGAATCCAGAAACCCATTGGAAATTGACGTGGAAACTTTTGGAAAAATTTTCGGTCCGATCCCGGGTTCCCTTGGAACCGGAAAGCAGATCGAAAACCACCGGTTTCAATTTTATGGAACCGGAAACTGGACCCAACCGGCCGATTCAGTCTAATTTGGATAATTTCCAGTTCGATCGGTCCGTCTTGCTCCATATACTTCTCAAGTTATTTGTGCCCGTTTTTAGCACAGGCAGGATATATTCAATTTGAATTTACATCTGAGATGGGACTAGGCTCGAAAGGGTCAACTCTGTCGTTCGCTGCAACTCATCCTCCCATGTCAATTTTTTCTGAAGCACGGCAAAGAGTGACATCATATTTAAAATGTTCACAGTAGAATGATTGGATATATTAAAACTGCACAATCAGTTAAGTATAAAACCTTGGAAGTAGCCTAAAAGTGCGTTTGGAAACACTTTTAGAGAAAGCCTTGGAAAAATGAAGGGTTTTTCCAAAATACAAATAGTATTTGTTATTATATAATTTAAAAACATATTGGGGAGCAACTTTGACTCAAACGTTATTTAGAAAAAAAAACTACACTTTGTAAAGAACTTTGCTATTTTTTTTTTTTTAATTCTCAAATGTTTGCCGGCTGAACTCAGCCACCGATGAGACAAATTGGCCGCTAGCCAACCGCAAGCGGAAAGATCTAGCCTCCAACCATCCTCGACTGTGGTCGCTCGACCTCTGGCATTGCTTGAGTTCTCTTGACCCCAGGCACCGACGCCTGAGGTCCGAGGTTGGCGACGCCATACTGGCTTGCTGGTAGCCAGATCTGGCCTCGCCCGCCCCTCATCGGGGACTTCGCGTGAGGTATGGACATTTTTGAAGTTATAAAATTTTAGCGAGGAAAAGTCGGAGGAACAAATATATTTGCATTTCGAAAATGCTCAAAGCTCAAAGCACCTTCGGATCCGTCTTGGGTTAAAGGCCATTGGAGGCCTTTGAAATTGCAATTGCATCTCCCCAAAGCTCTCCAAAAAATTTGCTTGCCTAAGGCGTTTAGAGCCCAAGGGGCTTTAGGAAAGTTCAAGGTTCTTTTTTTGACCAAACTCTTCTCGATGCAGGTATTTTTTGGTGCCGATTTCTACTTGATGTGCGATTTTTGTCGTTGGAGATTCGATCATAATTTGTTTCTAATTCTTTCAATTTAGCTTGAGGATATGATAATGGCCTCTTGTTAAACTCAAAAATTTTCACAGGTCGAGTTCTCAAACATGGTAGGCATCTTATTTCATCACATACGCCCCTATTTCATCTGGATTTGTATAGAGCTCAAAAGTACCTCGGCAATCGTCCTGTCGATTTACTGAGGCAACAGATGAAGAAATGAAGCATACGAGAAGTTCATTGTCATTGAAAGTCAATAAGAATCACAACCTGCTAATCAAAGTAAGACTCTTCTAAATTTAGGAGTGAAAAAAATTTACATTTAAAATTTACCTCCTTCGACAAGCGTCGAATCGGCTAATAAATTGACTATTCAAATCAACCATCTATTTGAACAAAAAATAAAATAAAATCAATCCATCTCACCAAAATGTTGATGGACTACATTTGATTTTTCACCTTTTTATCTTGTCCTTCAATTATATTGTTGATGAATCATGCGTTCTATACTCATACCACTTTTTCATATTTAAGAACAATATTCTTTCTTTGTATATAATTCACATTGAAGACAAGAATTAATTTGAACTCAGTATATTTAGTGAAAATGACGGACCATATAATGAGAACAGTTATAAATAATTTTTTTACACGACAACGTTGCTTTTACAAAAGAAAACATTTACTTAAACTAAAAATAAGCTAAACATATTAATTCAGTCATAAAATTTTTCTTTTTCCAATTCAGTTTTAAACCTTTTACGATTGTGCCAATTCAGTCCATTTGGCCAGCTAGAGCTGACGTGGCACCGTCGGCGATAATGTGGCAAATTTTTAATATTATTTTAATTTTAATTTTTCTAATAATTTTTTATGTCTTTTTTTTTCTTTTCTTTTCGTTTTTGGGTTTGGGCCGGCAGCCTCCTGTAGCCCACTGGCCCCTCGCCAGACCAAAAAGAAAAAAAAAAGAAAAAAAAGACATAAAAAATTATCTAAAAAATAATTAAAAAAATTGAAAACATTAAAATATTATTGAAAATTTGCCACGTCAATGCTGGCTAGCCAAATGGACTGAATTGACACAATCGCAAAAATTTTATGACTGAAATGGCAAAAAAAGACGTTTAGAACTGAATTGGCACAATTGCAATTGGTTTATGACTTTTTTGGTAATTCTCCCTTCATTTAGTATGCTTATTTTGATAGAAGAACGATCTCCTTGCCAAAAAGAAGGATATGCATCCGTTTATATCACAAAAATTATGACATTTCTAAAAATCTAGGAAGTCATTTTCCAGAAAATGACAGTATTTTTCAGTATTTGGCTCAAACTTGAAAATGAATCGAAAAATATTTTGATTGGATTTTACTAAATAGGCATACGGTCTCGAGCACGTGCACGAACGCGGGCACGAACGCGGGCACTCGGTCCAAGGTTTATAGAAGCTAGGCTCGGGAACCCAGTGCCTATGCCTGTGCTTGAGACCCTAGCTCCCGTGCCTAGGACCATGGTGCTCGAGTCCATCGAGGTCTGGCCTCGAACCCAATCACCGATGGACCCAGTCCCAAGTGTCAGGATTCGAGGCCCGTTCTCGATGGACGTGCACCCAAGCATCAGGAACACGAGCACGAGCACGAGCGCTGAAATATAGGGCTCGACCTCGATGGACTCGAGCCTGGACGTCGGGGTCCCGAGTGTGACGGCCTGATTTTTCATAAACAGATTAGCTAATGTCAGACCTAAATGATTGGACTTTATAATTCGGGAATCAATGGGCGACGACTACTTGAGCCAAGAGCGCATTTTGAACGTGGTCATTTTATTGGACAATTGGTGAAATAATATTTGAAATTGTGGCGCACAAAATCGGTCCGGACAAGAATTCGAATCTCGGTTTGACCGCGAAACTCCACGCGGCCCTTAGCTCCCACCGACCAGCCTACTCACCCCCACCCATACTTAAGCTCAACACACACTCTCTCTCCTCCCATTATTTTCTCTTGGGCGCACCCCCTCCCTCTCTTTTCCTCTCGCGCCCGAGGCCCTCCCTCGGTCACTCTGCCTCGCACTCTGCTCCAGCCCGTCCTCGACGCCGCGCCCTGCCGAGCTTCCGACAGCGGCGACGGCGGTAGCTACCACCTTGCGCACCTCACCCTCGGCCCCAACTCCTCTCTTCCTCGGCCGACCAACTCCTTTCCTCGTTCCCTCGCTTAGACCCGCAACGCCGAAGGAGGAGGAAGAAGAGCCCGGACTTGTTTCAACATCGAATCAACTCTGATTTTCTCCTGATGTGGTCCCAGGTAAGTAGTCATCTATTCTTACTACTAGACGGCTCAATTAACACTCGACATAGCGCGAATCCTCGGTTGCGGACTGTGGGTACGCCGCGTACGACTTTAGCTTGTATGATGGAGAGGATTGTCTTGCATGTATCATCTGGTGCGTGGGATTACATTCTCAGATCATGGGTAGTCTGAAGATGTGATTTGATCGTCCTAATTGTTGTTGGGTAGAGGTGGACCGGAGCTAGATGGTGCGATGGCGTTCGGCCGAGTGAGATGGGAATGTATTCGTGGGGTCTCATGGCTGATTGTTGTTCTGTTGCCTAACTACGGTTATTCGGAACATAGGTAGACTAGAATCGGGGATTCTTTAGCCTGACTTGAACGGAATCAGCTCGAAGTAAGGATTTGGACTTCGGGGTACTACTGCCGCGTCATACATGGGAGGAACCATTCGATATATTAAGGGCAAATTTCCAAATCAGGTGGAAAAAAAAAATTATTTACCGGATCAGGTTGAATTTTTTTTTTTTTACCGGATCAGGTGCCGCTCGGCAGTCATAGTGCCGAGCGGCACCCCGCTCGGCAGTTACACTGCCGAGCGGGTTGCTGGGCCGGCTCCAGCAGCCCGCCGCCTCCGGCGGCTCACTCTGCAGTTTGGCTGCCGAGTGGGTCGCCGCCGCCGGCCCACCGACCCGCTCGACAGCCACACTGTCGAGCCGGGCCCCAACTAGTTTTTTTTTTAAATTTCGAAAAACTATTTTTTTATAATATTTATTTTATTTATAATTTTGTTCTTTTTAAGCTGATTTTTATAATATAATTATCAATATTTAATTACTTAAGATATATAATTATAACATTACAATAAATTCACATATGTAATGTCGACATCGAACAGAAAAACTAAATAAATATTGATCGAAAGGTCTAGCGATTCGCGTAATCATTGTACCATCTGTGGGGAATAAGGGCACAACATTCAAACGTGTGCATGCAGATCGGCCTAGGAATAGATCACAGTTGTGTCAATTATGTAAATTAGTTTGATGAAATTTTTGTAATGTTATAATATCGTTCAAGAAACATATTTATTAATTTCATTTTTTCGTGGTTTTTATATTAGATGTGTGAATTTTTTGTAATTTCATTTTTTCGTGAGTTTTATATTACATGAAAACCCTAGCCTCAGTAAATAAGGCCCAAAAAAAAAAATTTCTCGGGGGCGTTGCCCTCGAATCCCCATAAAAATCTGCTCTAGCGCTAAAAAGATTTAGTTTTCGCTAAAGAGGTTTAGTTCACTCACTCCGGGTTGGGCCTATCGGCCCAACCCTCCGTCGTCGCGAACTAAACCTCTACTTTTTCTCTTCTTTTGGGCTGCACGAAATATATGTTGAACTGGATACATAACATTTAAAGACATATTTAACAATCCCAATTGCGCAATATTTATTTAGTTCTTCTGTTCGATGTCGACATTACATATGTGAATTTATTGTAATGTTATAATTATATATCTTAAGTAATTAAATATTGATAATTATATTATAAAAATCATCTTAAAAAGAACAAAATTATAAATAAAATAAATATTATAAAAAAATATTTTTTCGAAATTTAAAATAAAAAAAAACTAGTTGGGGCCCGGCTCGGCAGTGTGGCTGCCAAGCGGGTCGGTGGGCCAGGCGGTGACGACCCGCTCGGCAGCCAAACTGCCGAGCGGGCTGCTGGAGCCGGCCCAGCAACCCGCTCGGCAGTGTAACTGCCGAGCGACACCTGATCTGGTAAAAAAAATAATTTTCAACCTGATCCGGTAAATAATTTTTTTTTTCCACCCGATTTGGAAATTTGCCCATATATTGCTCTTAGCTCTCATTGCCTTCCGCTTGTTCGAAAAGTTATTTGATATTCTAGCCGTTTGGTTAGATGCCCTACTTACTGAGTTTTATGCTCACCCCCGTTGGTTGACACCTTTTCAGCTAAATAAATATATCGTCCACCCCTCCTCCTGTCAGGACTATCTATCACTTCGGCGCACTAGTGCGCTTTATACGTACATGGGAGGAGCGCACCGAGCCCTACCCTCCCTTCACGCGTTATGGCAGGCTCCGTACGATTGTAGAGGTGGATGTGGGATCTACAGATGGTCGCGTCGTGCACAATTTCATTGCCCTTTACGTCCGGGGCTTGGGATAGTGGGTTGGGCCACTCCACTCTCCCCTTGCAGGTGAGTGTAGCGATGGTGGTAGTGATGTTGACACGATTGACAGTAGCGAGAGTAAATGGTGGGGAGCTGGTTAGAGGGGTAGGTGCACAGGTAATCTTTTGACTCGAGTTGACACGGTAGCTACTTTTTGATGTGGCCGTGTGATGGTGTTAGGGTGCCGATGGAGGGCGCTAGGTTTGGGTTGTGGAGATGGGGAGCTGAAACTTTTTGATTGCCTCCCAGATGTCCTGTTTATCTTTTAGTCTTTCGAAAATGGCTATTGTACTTGAACTTGATGTTATATATAAATATTAGTATTTTCTAGATTGCCGTGTATGATTTTATTATCTCTTGTAAGCAGATAGTGAACCCTAAGAGGCCGTACCCTTTAGGCGTGCCTACCCTTATGCATGCACTTGTATGACGGCCTCGCTTGATTTATGATAGCTTTTGCATGCGTCCTCTGCGATATACGTATTATCAGATTAAAACAGAGATCGTGAGCAGGTGACACCCTGGGACGTCACACCGGGCCTGGACGTCGGGGTATCGCGCCCGACCTTGATGGTCTCGAGCCCAGCCACGATGGACCTGAGTGCAGGTGTCGAGGACCCTGTCTCGAGTGCTGGATCTTGAGCTCGGCCTCGACCCTGGTTTGACCACGATGAACCCTTGCCGGGCGCTGGGGCCTTGAGCTCGACTTCGATGGACTCGGGCACAGTTGCCGAGGTGTTGGGCCCAGGCACCGGGGGCTCGAGCACAGGCACAGGATTCCCGAGCCCGCCTCGATGGACTTGGGCTTGGACTTCTCGTGAAAAATATATATATATATATATATACATTTCAATGACGTAAGAAACTGTTTGTGTAAACGTGGCTTCTGTATAATATCCATGAGGAAGGAAGTAAATGCGGGCACGGCTGCGAAGCCCTGAAAGCCGCAAATCTTCTTGTGGGTGTTCATTGATGCAGAGCATGCGGTAACTAGTAACTAGAAACAACCCCAGAAGTCATTGATGATCTTCCCACTCTTTAACCCCTTTTCTTTTTAGGGTTTCTCTTGGGACCGCAAGCCCGATGAGCCACTCGCTCAGCCCCACAGACTTCGCTCTCATCCTCTCATTCCATCTCCCCTCTGAATTCACCTACTCGATTTAGCATTTCATTGCACCTGTTAAAGACACCCGTAGCTGTCACCACCACCATTTAAGTACCTCCTCACTCGCATCACTTCTAATTCGGCCTAATTAACTTTAAAAAGCGCCAATTTTAGGACAGATCTCAATTCTGGCTCAATTTTTTTTTTTCTGTCTCATAAAAAACACCAACTTTTAGTCAGTATCCAAATCCGATCCCAATCAAGTTTTCATCAAATGATGCCCCGATAAAGATTGGACATATCATTCCACTTGTACTCGGCAAATTCTTGAACGGAAACTCAATGGGAATCATATTTGGCCACCAACTTAAAGTTGGTACAAAAAAAAAAAGGCTCGAGTTAGAATTGAGACACAAGCTAAAGTTGGTGTTTTTCAATGAGACAAAAAAAAGTTTGGGCTAGAAATGAGATTTGACATAAAAGGGCATGTTTGGTTCGATTGTGGGGGAATGTCTTTGGGAAAATGCAAACGCCTTAGTGTTAAAGGGGTTTTCACAATGCAAGTAGTGTTTGGTAGAGTGTATTTTAGAAACACATTGGGAAGCAATTTTGACCTAAAATAGAGTTTGGTAAAAAATACACCTTGTAAAGAACTAATAGTTTTTTAAAAAATATCTCACACTATTTGTCGGCGGAACTCAGCCACCGGCGAGCCAAATCAGATGTCAGCCAACCACTGACGGCTAGATCTAGATGTCGGCCAGCCTCGCCTGGGGTGGCGCGACCTCAAGCAACGGCATTAGGCTAGGCTGGCCGGCCGCTGATTTGGCTCGTCGACTGCTTGCCGATAGCTAAGGCATTTTAGGGATATTTATGGAATTATGAAAGCTGGGCGAGGCCAAAATTAGAAGAAAAAAAAGTCTATTTGCATTTCGAGAATGCTACTTTCCAAAATAGCTCAGAATCTGCTTTGGGCCAAAGTACTTTGGAAATGCAATTGCATTTCCCTAAAGTTCCCCAAAAATATGAACCAAATGCCATTTGCATATATAGCCCCAAAACCTATTTCAAATGCTACGAAAAAACAATTGAAGTAGAATTGAAAGTTCAGTCAAAGTAGGTGTGACTTAGAGGAATTGGGCCCTTCTAGTTTCACACAGTCTCAACCAACCAACCCTCATCATCTCTATATAGTCTCCATCCACTTCGCCTTTCTACCCACCATACATGACACCTTTTACCAAGTGGTAGCTCAGCCGCTTGAGCTTTTATTGAACCGTCACCTGCAATTTCATGCTCTCTCTTCTTTAATATCCTTCCTCCATTCCTCTGAACTCTGTCTCTCTCAAGCGCCATCCACGACAATGGATCCGTCCTCGTACTACCATCTCGGTCTCACTCTCCTGGCGGTCTTAGTTTCCGGCGTCATTTACTTCTTCTCGCGTAAAGCGGGTGGGAAGGGCCTCAACCTCCCTCCGGGACCTCCCGGTTGGCCCGTCGTCGGCAACCTCTTCCAGGTCGCCCGCTCGGGGAAGCCGTTCTTCCAGTACGTGGAAGATCTCAGGCCCAAGTACGGCCCGATCTTCACGTTGAGGATGGGGACTCGGACCATGATCATCCTGAGCGACGCGAAGCTCGTCCACGAGGCCCTCATCGAGCGGGGGCAGCTGTTCGCGACCCGCCCCAGGGAGAACCCCACCCGGGCCGTCTTCAGCTGCAATAAGTTCACGGTCAACGCCGCCCTCTACGGCCCGGTGTGGCGGTCCCTGCGGCGGAACATGGTGCAGAACATGCTCAGCTCGAGCCGGCTCAAGGGGTTTAAAGGTGTTCGCGACGACGCGATGGACAAGCTCATTCACCGGCTCCGTACCGAGGCCGAGGCCAACGGTGGCGCCGTTTGGGTGCTCAAGAGCGCGCGGTACGCCGTGTTCTGCATCCTCCTGGCCATGAGCTTCGGCCTCGAGATGGACGAGGAAACCATCCAGCGGATGGACAATATGATGAAGACGGTGCTCATCACCCTCGACCCTCGGATCGACGACTACCTCCCGGCGCTGAGCCCCTTCTTCTCGAAGGAGCGGAGGCGGGCGCAGGAAGTGCGGCAAGCGCAGCTCGACTTCGTGATCCCGTTCATCGAGAAACGGAGGAAGGCGCTCGAGAACCCAGGGTCGGACAAGTCGGCGACGTCCTTCTCGTACCTCGACACGCTGTTCGACCTCAAGATCGAAGGGCGCAAGTCTGGGCCCACGAACGCCGAGCTCGTGACGCTGTGCTCGGAGTTCCTGAACGGGGGGACCGACACAACGGGGACGGCGATCGAGTGGGGGATCGCGCAGCTGATTGTGAACCCGGACGTGCAAAGCAAGCTCTACGAGGAGATCAGATCGACGGTCGGTGACCGGAAGGTGGACGAGAAAGACGTAGAGAAGATGGTGTATTTGAACGCCGTAGTGAAAGAGCTGCTGCGAAAGCACCCACCCACCTACTTCTCTTTAACTCATGCGGTTACTGAGCCGACCAAACTTGCAGGTACGTAAGTGAGGTTGCCATTTACTTTGACAAATGCTGCCCCATTTGGCATTTGAGAAAGAAATTTTAGGGTTTGTGAGTTTATGTGGGATCAGCAACGATGTTACCTGGTTTCATCGTCTTCGATTGATGCGTAGTTTGATGAAATGTTTCGTAAGTTCGAGATTTACCTAACTTGCTTGTTGTTTAAAAATGACTTACCTTATCATATTATCATGCAGGAGTGACACGAGTTATGGATATAATGTCATCTCAGTTTAGAAATAGGTCACGGTAAATAGTTATGACATGGTAAATGCTTCTGAGGTAAAGTCGGCTCATTGAATATATGGATAGAATATACTAATTATTTTTCTCAATAATTCATAGATCATGGTTACAATTAGATGAGCCTAGCGTGTTCACCGACAGGGCATGCATTTCTGTGTCCTAAACCAGCAAATTTCGTTTTAAGATAGAAAATTTGGAATGGTCATATAATTAGATGAATATACTCCGGCTATATTAGGCTTAAGAAAGGTAAACATATATGATAGATGTGAATGGCCCGACTTAAAATTAGGAACATTAGAGCGTACGTCTTAATTACTCAATTAACACATTTTTGGTGAACAAGTTCGTTGTTTAATAGAAGGAAACAATACTTTCCTACGGTAATTATCCTAAGACTAGTACGGTATATGGATGGAGCGCTATACTGATGTGATTATGAAATGCTAATATGGATTAACGTCGTAATTTTCCTTGCAGGCTATGACATACCCACAGATGCAAATGTGGAGATCTACTTGCCTGGCATCGGAGAGGACCCGAAGCTGTGGACCAACCCGGAAAAGTTCGACCCGGATCGGTACATCTCGGGCAAGGAAGATGCCGACATCACCGGGGTAACCGGCGTGAAAATGCTGCCGTTTGGCGTGGGACGGAGGATATGCCCGGGACTCCAAATGGCCACGGTTCACGCTAATCTAATGCTCGCCCGGATGGTTCAAGAGTTCGAGTGGAGTCCTTATCCTCCGAATGGCAAGATCGACTTCACCGGAAAACTGGAGTTCACGGTGGTCATGAAGAACCCTCTCCGGGCCACGATCAAGCCTAGGGCTTGAGCCGAGAGGCCGGGAGGTCGCGCATTGCACTTTATGTAATTCGTTTTGTTTTTCGTGGGGTTGTTCGATTTAACTAAACAGTGGCTTTGATAAAGCTGGAGGATGGACCTTTACATTGCTGTTAATTATATGAGTTATATGTCAATTTACAAAAAAATTATTAAGCGTGTCATAAAAAGAATTATTAACGTAACCATCGTGTAAGTTTTTTTTTTTTTTTTTTCCTTTTTTCATCTTCAAACAATACACAAAGAGATACCAACATTCCAATACCTGGGGATTGAATATCAGCTTGTTCCTTTGCAAAGGCGTGTGTAGCACCAAACACCTCCTAGTGCTAACATTAATTAACACAATCTTAATATAACATGTAACATCTCGTGTGGGTAATTGTGCAAATGGTGGTTAATTTCTCAAATAGTACGGATGAAAAAGTTCCAAGAAAGAAAGAGTTATTTTTTTAGATTGACAAGCTTGGCCTATAGATGTGTGAATATATGGGAAAATTACCCAAGCAGTCCCGAATCTATTGTGCGGATGCCATTCCAGTCATAAAATTTACAATTCTTTAGTTTAGGTATGAATTTTTGCGTGAAATTCCAATATAGTTATTTCGATCAATTTTCGTCAAAAATCGTTGACGTGGTGGTCTGGCCATCCTACGTGGCACACCGCCATGTCAGCGATTTCCGAAGAAAATTTGCTGAAAATGCTACATTGAAATTTTACGTAAAAGGTATAGGATTAAACTAAAAAATTAGAAAGTTTAAAATTGAATTGACATCTGTACAATAGGTTTACGATTGAGAAGAATACATAGTTTGTATTTTTTTGTTTTGCTCGAAATATAGTGAGCAATTGTCATCATTTTCGTTATTGCTGATTCGGATTAATTGAGCATACATCACTCTATATATCCCTAATTTAGGAAATTAATTTTCATGATTAAGACTTGTGGATGAGAAATTGAGGGGTCTTCTTCCATATAAAGCCTATGAGCCAGAGTCATTTGTTATTCAAGGAGAGAGAGAGAGAGAGAGAGAGAGAGAGAGAGAGAGAGAGAGAGAGAGAGAGAGAGAGCATCAAAATCATCAAAGTCATCACAGGACAAGGATGATCTGTCCACTGGCTTCCATGAAAAATCTCATTTAATTGTGGTACGGCAATTAATGCATTGGATTGGTTGTGAGGCGATTAAAAAGCCAATTTTTCTAGATGAGCTATGTTCATTTAAGGCTGTCCCCCGACAAGTCCTTTGACTCCTCAACAACCACTAGACAATTTGCAAAAAAAAAAACAAAAAAACAAAATAATAATAACAATAACAAGAATAATAACAACAACAACAACAAATTAGGCTCTTACTAAGGGTTACGAATTGTGCTTTAGAAATATGAACATTTTCTTTTCTAAACATGCTACCCGTTTTGAGATATGTTCCTTTTCGATTTTGAAAATGTCTCGATTCGTGATTTTTACTAGCTTTTAATAGCATAGACTAGTGATCTTGGGGCACTTTTTGTAACAAGTCCCTTAAGAAAATTTCGCAGACTTCCATGCGCTGCAAGTTATATATTTTTGAGTTACACGTAATAGGTACTGCGAAAAATAATGTGTTGTGTATGCTTAACAACTATTAACGAGCTTTAACAACTATGCAAACGCATTGATTTAACAACTTAAATATGTGCAAAAATAACTTTTACTTTTCCCACGGAGAAAATAGATTTCCAAGGTAGGAATTTATAGTGATAGTTTTTTCTTGCAAGATAAAGGAGCATATGACAATACTTCTGCTCTAGAAATTAACTTCTGATCAGAAGTTGATTTTTCTACTTCTGGAGAGAAGTGATTTTTTTTTTTTACTTATTCAAATGGCTTCAAAACTACTTCTAGAGAAAAAAAAAATACTCCAAAAGTAGAAAAATGAAGTTAAGTAACCAAACGGATTTCTGTTTCAGAAATTATGTTACCAAATGAATTTCTACTTTAGAAATATTGTTATGTGCGCCCTAAATGCCATGTAACTGCTTAAAAGCACAAGCAAAGAGCATTAATTGGGACAACAGAGAGCTCGTTACAAATATGGCGACTTAGGCTGCGTATGGTAACGTTTTTGTTCCCGGAACAATTTTTGGAACAGAAACACTTTTTTCTGTTTCTGTTCCCGGCAACGATTTCTGGGAACAGAAACGTATTTGGTAACTGCAAAAAAATTCTGTTCCCGGAACAAAAAAAGAACAGAAACGCGTTTGGTAACTGCATAAATGCCATATCCTCAACAAAATTCCTCCACCTATAGTAAATTCTAAAAAAATTAGTAAATAAAATAAAAAATGATATTACTAAAATACTTTCATGCAATATGAAAATTTTTCATATTTTTTAATAAAAATTTTCTGATTTTTTTAATTTTTTTAAATATTTTTATTCAAAAAATATATTTTATTATTAAAAATTATTTTTTATTTTATTTCATTTTTCTCCTACGACTGACGGCGGGCGGCGGCGACCGGCGGCATCGGATGGCGGTGGTAAATAAAATAAAAAATAATATTACTAAAATACTTTCATGCAATATGAAATTTTTTCCTATTTTTTTTAAATTTTTCTGATTTTTTTTAAATTTTTTGAAATATTTTTATTACAAAATATATTTTATTATTAAAAATTATTTTTTATTTTATTTCATTTTTCTCCGGCGGCGGACGGCGACCGGCGGCGGATGGTGGGTGGCGGCGACCGGTGGCGGCACTAGATGGCGGCGGTAAATAAAATAAAAAATGATATTACTAAAATACTTTCATGTAATATGAAATTTTTTCCTATTTTTTAATAAATTTTTCTGATTTTTTTTGGCTTTTTAAATTTTTTAAAATATTTTTATTAAAAATATATTTTATTATTAAAAATTATTTTTTATTTTATTTCATTTTTCTCCTGCAGCGGCGACCGGCGCCACTTTGGGAACAAAGTGTTCATAATTGTTTCTAAAAAATGTTCTAAATGTGTTTCTAAAAAGTGTTCCGGAAACACAGAAACAAGTTTTTTTTTGTTTCTTGTTTCTGCTCCAAAAGCGTTTCTATTTGTCAAAAGTGTTCCCGGAACACTTTGGAAACACTTTTTTACCATACGCGTTTCTGAAGCATTACCATACGCAGCCTTATTGTCTCCCACGGGCATGTCCCGTTTAAATTCTGCTATTGTCTTGATTAGTAGCATTTTCTTTTAATTAAAACAAATTGGGGCTTGTGCAGTCTGGGCACAAAAAACATAAGGGTTCATCCAAATTTGCCAACTTTCAACTTGCATCCTGTAGCGTAAAAAGAGAAAAGTGTATATATCATCATTATTTTTCTTGAATAGCGCAATGACTTAACTTTTCTATGATCTAGAAATGTTGTCATAACGGAGTGACTCTAAATGTATGTTGGTTAATTCAAGTACATCACGCGAACAAATGATAGTGTCCAGTTGATGAACTTAGGCTCCATTTATTTTGTAAAAAATGAATCATATGGAAAATATTTTCCTAAAAAAGATCGCTTACATTACTTATAAAATTGAACGAAATTGAGATATTTTTGTAGCCCACAAAAAATTTAGACATAAATTTTGTCGATAACAATTCATTGACTAATTATTTCAAACGATAAAAGAGATCATTGTTAGAAAAATAATTTTCAAATTATTCATTTTTCGTAAAACAAATATAACCTTATTACCTACTTCTACTCTAGTAAGAAATCAAGCATTACGTTCATAAGTATGAGTATGATGCGATACTAACAATATTTGTACACACAAATGAAAACAAACATAATAACATGATTCATATCTGACCGCACGATTTATGCGAAATAAACTAGAATATTTTTGATGACTCATAATGCTATAACTTTTTGTTTGCGTATTATTCGTTTTGGAGTGTGTACTTTCGCATGGCTGGCAAAACCGACAGGATTGCAAGCAAGCAATACTTCGAAAGTCAAAACCCCTCTTATGACGTATTACCTGAAGAGAATCTTGGAGGAAAAGTCGTCAACTGACCCGGTTTATAGGCGCAATGAATAAAGGAATCGACAGATTTCACTGTAAGTTTCACTTTTCCATAGGATCATGAAAGATCCCTAGTTAAGATTTGCTTTATGAAGGAGGAACACTGTTTTCTTTTGGAAATGGAGACCACTGTGCGAAACTTCATTTAACGAGGGCTCTTGACAACGAGTGTCCTCAGAATATCTATGAAATGCGTAGCTGTTTCGCAACGAGGGTCTTGTTCATAAGTATTCTACAGACATAGGTTAAAATCACTTAAAAGTTGTTGAAACACATTCGCCAAGTGTAACTAATGACTCTTAACAAGTACCTTGGAGGCACTCTCGACGATTTTAAAGTATCGATTAAGCACGGCACGAGATAGCTGGCATAAGTGGTGCCAGAGAGAGAGAGAGAGAGAGAGAGTGTGTGTGTGTGTGTCATAAAGAGGTGGGTGGGCGGTGAGATCAGAGATGAGAGTGGCAGCATTCCTCTTTCGAGCGCCTCCCTGTGACTCGAATGTGGATTCAGAAAAGTCTCCTGCAATTCAAAGCTGCATTGATGATGCCAGTCCAGCGAAGTGAAAGGAACTCATGCTGAATGGTTTCTGTGGTGTCATGTATGGCCCCCCTTGTCAGGCTCCTGAAGTTTCGAACCAGTCCCAAAGAACTGCATGCAGCTGCAGACAGGCCCTTTCTCGTCGGTCAAGGGATTTTTAAGACAAGCAGTTCTTTCCTGGCCGACCAAACAAACAAAGGAAGGAAACAATCTCACATGCTTAATGTTGGAATGATAAATTTCTTATCATCTGTTCTTCTTCTTCTTGATTGGGCCAAAAACTGGGCAGCAGCGGTTGGCAGAGAACAGACCGAGAGCACTTGCTCGCAGAGAGAATTGATGATGTATGACGATCGTATTGGACATGATTGCTTGTTTTAGATCCTCTCACATGTCAAACATCATTGGGTGATTGTTTAGATTGCGTTTTTCCTTCGCAACCTTTATGGATAGCCAGAACGGGACCGAAGCTTAGCTGAGACTTTGATTTCCGTTTTCCCGTTTTGGCCAGCTTAAACAGTGTGGATATCCGCAGATATGAGCATGTGGCCTTAGATTTGAGGTCACGAGCTCTTATCTAAGGTTGCATGACCTCAAACACGGTGGTAGCGGTGACCTCTATTGTATTGGGGTATAGTTCATACTCCACATCGATAAAAAGACACGAGGGTCCAGTGAGCCGCCCCAGCGGGGGTTGCGGGAGCAACGTCTCCGGGACGCCAGATGGCTTTTATATTTTGAACTTGTATTTTATTGGTAGTTTGGATTTAAACTTATGAATAACTTTTGCTATATATAATCTCTTGCTCTTGTAATTGAAAGGTGAGAGATGCTAATTATAGTGAAATCCTCTATTGGATGTGGCTCAGTTTAAGAGTGAACCGAGATAAATTTCTTCTCTATTTTTCTTTTTCGCGTTTACTCTCTATTTCGTTGTGTTTTTGCGTCTAATCCTAATATCGCAGGTCGGTCGACCAGAGTGAGCAAGCATCGAAGGTGGTGGTGGTGGTGGAGAGCAGAAATCGGCGACAGAGTTGAGCTACGACAATCATGCAGCAATGATGGGGAGTTTTGGCAGCGTTCGAAAACCCTGTCAGTAACCCAATATAGAGAAAGGACTTGCGAGCTAGGTGCGGGAGTGGCGCAAATGGAACCAGGTGTAGGGCTGTGGAGGCGGTGCTGAGCACGGGTTGACGGTGGCGCCAAGTGTGTCCAAAGGCGGCATCAATCTTGCGCAGTAGTGGAGATTGGCATGCTTAATTGCATGATTTGAAAGTTTATGACTTGATTGCATTTCATGCATAAGTTCTATAATTTTTTATGCACCATCTCTTTCCCCTTATTCAATTATGTCGACATTTTATGTTTCACGTGTAAGACCCGACTTACATGCAATAGAAATTGCTAGAGAATATGAGGTATGTACATTATTCATGCATCTTTTAAAGGTAGTAAAAATTGTCGAAAAAGTTCTATACGTATTGGACTTTTGTCAATTCAATTCTAAACATTTTCACGTGTTGTCAATTGAGTGAATCTGGCCAATTTTGACAGAAAATCACTCACGTGGACGTCGGCCATCCTATGTGGCACGGCCCGTGTTGACGTGGACAAATTTAATAATAAATTATTTTTTTTAATTTTACTTATTAATTAATTTATTTTCCTTTCTTCGTTTCGTTTTTACTACAGTGGTCAGCGAGGTCGCTGGCCACAAGTTAGGGCCAACGGCCCTCGCCCAGATCCAGGTTAGGGCCGACACCTCGGTGAGGGCATCGTTGCCCTCGCCACATGGCGTGCAGTGGTCGTTCTGCGACCTCGCCGGCCACAACTATTAAAAAAATGAAGAAAAAAAATAAATTCAAAAAAATAATAAAATATCAATAAATATTGTTCACGTTAGTGCCAGCCATGTCAGGTCAGACGACCAATGTCCACGTAAGGAATTTTCGGCCAAAATTGGCCGAATGGATTTAATTGGTAAAACGTGAGAAGATTTAGGACTCAATTAACACAATTTAAAGATTTTGGATTAAATTGGCAAGCAATAAGTTAGGTTTAGGATTTTTTGGATAGTTTTCCTTATCACGCGTCATCATCATGTGAGCCCGTGATCACAGCTTCTTTTAAACACAAGATTCGCTCAACTAGTGAAACGTTCTTGGAATCATGGGCCATTAAGAAAACAAGATGGGATTGACAAATGAAAGAACTCAATGAAAACGGGCTCGGGGTGAGCCCAAGGCAACAGAGATTTCGTGGGAAAAAAAGAAGACAAATATTGAGTCACATAGCACGTAACTAAATCATAATGCAACAGGATAATAGTTCAGGTAAAGCAATAGTCCTCTATTTGGTCTTGTAAGTTGTAACTTATGTTGCTTATGCAATTGAACCATCAAATGTTTAAGCTTCTAAGCAGAGAATGACCCATATATATATAGGGTCAAGTCAAAATCCAGTAGTCAAGCAATCTGAAATAGTATTATTGTTATCCTTTTTTGGTTTAGGTCAAGTGGTATCCAAGTTAACTTTCACATATCTCGACTATTTCTTCCCTAACGATTTTAAGGACGCATTCTCACACATTGGTCTGGTGCATTCTAAGTTTATTCCGAGAATGTTTTAACTAGATTTGAACTCAAGACCACAAGGAGATGGGCAAGTTTACTTGCCATCTAGGTCAATAGATGTTCGATAATATTTTAGCATATTCTCTCATGTGGAAACCGGATTGAAACCATAGTGAATGCATGTGCAATTGAAGAAAGAGGAGCCACGCGTACGCAAAATAAACCTTAGGCACGAAGGATGTGGAAGTTTGGCTATGATACTATGTGATAATGCATTTCAAAACTTAAAATATTTGGTAGAAGGAGATCAAATGTATATAGGGCGGAATGAAAAAAATCCAATGTGAAAACAAGAATATAACAAAGAAAATCAACACATAGTCTCAAACTCCATATGTAAATTGTCTTTTCAGTACGTAGACTTTGAATCTGTAGGAAAACATCTCTAAATGGACCTTGATGGTAACAAAAGGTATTTGAGTATTCAATAAATTTGATTAAGTGCTATGTTATATTAAGAGAAAATGATATAAATAGTCTCTAAATTTGGCCTAACGTGCAATGTAATTCTTGGACTTTTATTCAATTTAGTCCCTCAACTTTCCATAGGAAAAGTAAAATTTTTTCATAATCCCCCTATTGTTCGGATTTTAGAATATTTCTCATTTTAATCCATTTCCTTAACCAACATGAAATATGCCTATCTTTTTATTAACTTCTTTACATATTTTTGTCTTTATAAATATGGCAATAGTTCCATTTAAGTGTACTTTAGCTTACGATCTTTATAATAGTAAATGTAGATACTCATTTAAAATTGTATTGGATTGGTATTCCTACTATTAGTATATCCTAATTTACAGATTCCAAATTTAATTAGAAAAAAAAAACTTGAAAATTTTATTTTTTGACCAAATTAGGAATAATATCTAGATTAATATAAGTACGAGAAATCTATTGACAATTTAATATCGTTATTAAATATTCTTACTTATTTTCAAAAAAAAAAAAAAGTATGAATCCTATATTACCCTTAATGACTTAAAATAAGTCTTAAATGGAACTATAGTACTAGTTATAAAGAACAAAAAGGTAATAAAAATAGCATTTTTTTTGTTGATTTAGGAAAATGGATTGAAATGAAAGGATAGTCTATAATATAGGTAACCGTGTAATCATGAAAACTTGTGAATAGTATCGAAAAAAGTAATTTGACTTTCTTATGGAAAGTTGAAGAATTATACTTGAACAAATTGAAAGTTTGGGGACTTGATTGCATCTTTTGAAAGTTTTAGGACTCGATTGTACATTCATGACAAGTTTTAGGACTTACTTGCAATTTTTGAAAGTTTTAGAACTCAATTGCACTTTCCGATAAGTTTTAGGACTTAATTGCATTTTTTGAAAGTTTTATGGCTCAATTGCACTTTTGTGACAAATTTTATGACTTTCAACGCACTTATCCATTCCATTTGAAGATTGATTGTAAAAACAGAAGACACAACTCACAGAATCGTAAAAATAGAAGACTCACTCATATCATAAAACATGGATATCCAAGTATATTTTGGCAAAAACTCACACACTAATTCCTTATGGAGAATGATCCATGTGGATGGCGACAAAACCTACCTTATATAGAAGATAATCCCGACTCACCAAATTGATTGAAGGTTTTACATGTGATTGCCAAGGAATTTCCAAGAAAGTTTTTACCAGTAGACATAAGAGTAATAGATTCAAGCTGAACGTTTGAATTTGGAGGAAATAAAAGGACTGAATGATGAGCAGAACACTGTCTGTCCACAAGCCCTTTGAACCAAGAAACTGAGGCAATTAGAATTCTTAAGTCTATCTCTACATCGCTGCTTCATAGTAGATGAAGAACTTATCCAAAGAGTTAACAAGAGTATCAAACATTTCGAAACACTTGGGAGGTGTACTTTATAATTTAAGGAGTGAGTCTATTGTGTTGTGTGTACAAGGTGCAAGAACAACAATTGGAGGGTTACGATAATTTTGTTATCTGTAGCGGGACAGTTGTAGAAGAAGTAGATCGCTGCGAGGCGGAAGTTTCCGTACTCGTAACACGGCGGCAATTGCATTCTTAACTAAACTAGTGGATCTCAGCTTATTTGGGCTGTTAGAATTGGAAGAGAGGAGTAGGCAAATTTAAACCGAACCTCTATAAATCTCACTCGTGATTTCACTTTCTCTAAACTCTTTAACTTCTGCCGCTTATATTGTTAGTCACTTGCACCTAGAAGCAAAGTTTTTTTCGAAGGGATTGGCTATATCCAAATAAGCTTTAGTTTACTCGAAAAACCAACTCGCCTCCTTAATTGTTTATTTGGACCAACGAGATTTAGCTAAGAATTGCTCAATAACTCACAAAGAATTTGGTCAACGATAATGCAGATAAGACTAATGAACATTTGCTTATGGGACAAGACATTGGTATGCACGTGGTGTAAGTATCAGGAAATTTGTCAAAAAAATCTTAAATTTATTGAACTTTTGCCAATTCAGTCATAATTTTTTTAATTTTGCCAATTATGTCCACATGACCAATTTTGGACGAAAATCACTAGGGTGATCACCTTCCGTTTTACGTTGCACGGTCAGTACTGACGTAAATAAACGTTTCAAATTTATTATTAATTTTTTATTTTTGCCTTCTTTTTCTTCATTACCTTTTTCTTTTTCCCTTTTTCCCTTCGCCAGCCACCATCGTGCCTTGTCGATGGCTAGCAGAGGTTGCCGGCCTTCGGTGAGGGTTTTTAATTTTGCCAATTGAGTCCACATGACCAATTTTGGACGGAAATCATTGACATGGACGCCCTCCGTTCTACCGTTGGACGGTCAGCATAGACGTAGATAAACGTTTCAAATTTATTATTAATTTTTTATTTTTTCCTTCTTCTTTTTCATTACCTTTTTCTTTTTCCCTTTTTCCCTTCGCTAGCCACCATCGTGCCTTGTCGATGGCTAGCAGAGGTTGCCGGCCTTCGGTGAGGGTTGCCCAAGGCCGCTTAGGCGAGAGCGTCCTCGGGCGAGGATCGCCCTTGCCTTGGTTGGTTGGCGACGGTTGCCCTTGCCTGAGGCCAGCGGTTGCCGGCGGACGGAAAATGGGAAAAAGAAAAAAGAAAAAAAAGCAAAGAAGGAAAACATGAAAAAAGAAAAAAAAAATAATGAAAAATTTGCAAAAATATTAAAAAAAATTATCTACGTCAACATCTGCCGTGCAACGTACGATAGACAACATCCACGTCAATGATTTTCGGTTAAAATTGATCGGATGAATTTAATTGGTGAAACATGAAAATACTTAAGATTTAATTGATAAAATTAAAAGGTTTTAGGATTGAATTAATGTAAATGTAATAAATTGTGACTCTTTTGGATAATTTTTTTTCGGACGCATCACATGAAGAAAGACTTTCTTCACTAACTCGGGGTCGATGATTTGACCCTTTGATATGGCTGCCTCTGATTTCGTGTCGAATCCACCTCGTAAATACTCACAAATCCTTTCTAAGCTCCAATGAAATGCTTTTTACGAGTCGGGTCATAAGATGCACTTTTTGGGGTCATTTGATTGGTATGGTGTCAATTCACGATAATACCACGTTTTGTGAAGAAACGTACCGCAACTGGTGAAGGACGGAACTAATCCGCGATGTTATTATCACAAACTAGTCAAACCATGTTTCTTGTGCTCGCGCACGAAATTTTTTTTTTTTTTTGGTCAATTCTTTTATTGAAAGAATAAAGTTAACCCGAAATGCCAAAACATGCTTTGTCTGAAAAAAAAAAAAAAAAACCTTACCTATTTACACATTCTTTCCGGTCTGCAATCCAACAATACATGTCCAAATAAAATCTTCTCCATCGATTCAAAATAAAAAAATAAAATTGAAAATAAAAAAATTCACTTGGATTTGGATCCACCAGAAGGCTTTGTGCCACCCTTTCCTCCTTGCCCACCGCCTTGACCTCCGCCGCCCCCGCCAGCAGGTGGAGCATCGTCATCTAAATCCACCGTCCTCACTTTGAACCTCTCCAGCTTCAAGGGCAAATCACCGCCTCCTATCTCTCTAGAAGTCGTTCTCGGCGATCCGACGCTCAGGCTCCGCCTAAATCGATCCCCCAGTCTTTCCTTCTCCTCTCGAAACAACAAATCCTCGAGCCTCTCCGAGAACTCGGCGAACTCGTCGTGAAGCTTCGGAAACAGCTCCTTGAACAAGTCCCTCCTCCGAGCGTATAGTTCTCTGAAGAACTCCAACACAGCTAGCAACTGCGGGTCGACGGATTTTCCGGCCTTTGGTCGATACTTGAAATTATCATTTCCACCACCCATATTGTTGACGCAATTCCTTCCGCGAAGGCCGCTCTCGAGGAGGGAGAAATCATCGAACGTGCGAGGGAACGACGAATCTCCGGCGCTTGACGATTCGGCCTTCATCTGCCACGGCGTGCGGCGGCGATCCATCAACATGGTGATGTATGTGATGGAGTAGGGAACAATATAAGAAGGTAAAATGGAGGGTATTGGTTATAGGATGTCTTGAAGAAATTCTATGTCTATGTGTTGGGGAGGTTGAGCTAGGGATAGGTTGGCTAGGGTTTTGTATGTGTAATATATATGTTTAAAATGTTGGGTGGCTTGTGGAATAATTAAGGATCAAAGAACAAGATAATGAAGACACGACTTGGTCGTTTATTCAACTAAGCTGCGCGTTGCTGATTTTCACGTTTTCTTTTTCCTGATTAACATAATGCCAACTAGGAAAGGTGAGGGTTGACCAATTTCATAAAGTAATGTCTAATCATGAGACCAATTGGTTCTAAAGTTCTAGAGAAAAGTAGCTGTAAGGCGTTAGAAGGATCGTGGAAATCACATAGGAAACAACAGGAAGAAATCGTTCCAAAAAACCATTTCTTAATTACTTTCTTATTGAAAGGATAGAAGTGCATGATTATATTTGCATACCCAAACCTGTGTTGACATTTACATTATCCATTTGCTTTGTCATGACAGGCATATTATAAAGTTACAAATGTGAAAATTTGAGTCACCATAAGAAAAATTGAGATTCTCTAAATTTACAGGGTAAACTTATTCTTAAGAAGTCGACACCTCATCACAAGTATAATGGATGGTTCAGATGTATTTCCCATTTGACCATTGCTAGCCTGACAGCACCGTTAGGTAACGGTGCAATGCATAACACATGTTGGGAAAGAGTCGATCTTATTTTAAGAAACAAAATTTACTCATATCATTTAATGGGGAGAGCTAAAGGTGGAGAAGCCACCATTCAGGATGAAAAGCTGACCGCACCGTCAACTCATCATTTCCCTTCCCATTTTTATTTGTTTTTTTTTTTACTCTTTTCTCCTTTCCACATCTACCCCCCGCTCGTTGCACGGCGGTGTCTGCCACCGAGCCGCTCGACCCGCCTTGTTGTCGCTAGACTCCGGTACTTGCTCCATCTTTGCTTCGGCCCTCACTACGGCGAAGGTCGTTGGACTCGGACGACCCAAATCTGAGGTCGCCTGAGGGCAGACAATGTCCAATCTGAGGAAATTGGCGAGGTGGCGCATCATTTTTAGGTTGTTTTATCCATCATTTCTTCCATGGGGTTACTCACTTGCCCTCTCGAGAAGTTAAGTCTTTTTCACATTGAGTACATTGGACCAGTCATAAATTTAGGTACTTTGTAGCAGTAAAGCTTGTGCCACCATATTCTAAATCAACGGTACAAATTCATCATGAAAATGAACTTGCTCATAAATCAATAGTACAAATTTAGATACTTTATAGCCGGTCGCCGATCCTGCCGCCGCCGGATCGAGCGAGAGAGAGAGAGAGAGGTGGTCAATGAGAAAGTTCCTTTCCTTGCCCAACAAACAACGACTAATTCCGACAAAAAAAAAAAAAAACCGCCGACTAAACATTAGATTTGGGCATATATCATCTGTTAAAACTTTAGATAAATCAAACGAGGCATCTTGACTTATTTTGGAAAAAGCTTAAATATATAGGAAAAAAAAAACGTTAAAACGCCGGTGTACTTGCATTTTTCAATAGAAAATTTACCAAAAAAGTCATAAACTTATTGCAATTTTGCCAATTGAATCCTAAACATTTTGCATTGTGCCAATTCAGTCCATTTGACCGGCCGGCGTTGACGTGGATAATTTTTAATAACAATTCAATATTTTATATTTATGTTTTCTTTTCTTTCTCTGTCTTTTTTTTTCTTTCCCCCTTGTGGTCGGCGAGTGTCATCGGAGCTCACTGGCCACTGGGCGAGGGCCATGAAGCCCTCACCGACTACTGGGGAGGGCTCGCTCTCGCGGCCGTCGGCCGGCCTTGCCTGCGGCTGGCGAGGCCATGACCACCTTCCCCCAGATCTAGGCGAGGCGGCCTTGCCTAGTGGCTAGCGAGGTCCGACGACCCTCGCTGCCACAGGGGGGAAAGGAAAAAAAAAAGACAGAGAAAGAAAGAGTAAAAGGAAAAACAAAAGACAAATAAAAAAATAGATAAAAAAATAATTATCATTAAAAATTATCCAGGTTGGTGCCGATCGGAAAAATGTGTTGAATTGGCATAAATGCAAAAGGTTTTGGACTCAATTGACAAAAAAAGTTTAGGACTGAATTGACACAATTGCAATAAGTTAAGGACATTTTTTTTTTGTAATTTTCCCATTCTTTAACATATTGCAAATTTGTGTAGAATTTAGACGAAAAATTAGATGGAACGTTACATTACAATGTAAACCTTTCAACTCACCCGAGGTAGTAATTACATGTACTCATAAATAGAATCGTGCGCAGTCGATTCTCGCAATTGCAATCTAGTCAACATATTCTAGATTGTCACTAAAATCAACTCTTGGGGTACAAAGTTTCATGCACATAGTATAAGGCATAAGCCTATCTACTAGTTTTGTCTAGATTGTGTGGAAAGGCCTATACAAAACTTTGGGAAAATTATCCAAAAGGTCCTAAACCTATTGTACTTTTTCCAATTCAGTCCTAAACATTTTAATTTTGTCAATTGAGTTCTAAACATTTTCACATTTTACCAATTGACTCTATTCGGCCAATTTTGGCCTAAGTTCGTCGACGTTGACCCCGCTGTTCTACATGGCACGGCCGGCGCTGACGTGGACAATCTTTAATAATATTTTAATATATTTTCAAATTTTATTTATTTCTTTTCTTTTCTTACTTTTTTTCTTACCTTCTTTCTCTAGCTGGTCACTAGGCCTTGGCGATGGTTGATGATCGGCCAGAGGCGAGGGCCGGTGAGGTACCTCTTCGGCCTCGGGCGAGGCTCGACCTAGCCAGCCCAACAATGGCGAGCCTCGCCCACCCTTGGCGATGCTCCACCTCTCTGTTGCTAAGCGAGGTCGGCCTCGCCAATGGCTGGGCAAGGCTTGCCCTAGCAGGATCCGTTGAGGCCGACCTTGCCTAGCGACGGCAAGGTCGGGCCTCACCAGCCCTCTCCTCTGGCCGGTCGCCTACCCGAAGAAGGAAAAAAAAGAAAAAAATAAAGGAAAAGGAAAATTAAAAATTACATAAAAATATTAAAGTATTATTAAAAATTGTCAACGTTAGTGATTCCTGCCAAAATTGGTTGTATGGACTCAATTGACAAAAGTAAAATGTTTAGGACTGAATTGACAAAAATGTAATAGGTTTAAGATTTTTTTTTGGATAATTTTCCCACAAAACTTTTATACAAAGAGGGATCTCATTCAACATCCATTCAGTCAAGGATGGATTGGTGTTACAGACTTGTGTGTAGTCATACTTTGCTTTCTTTCTATTGAAGAGTATTGCTTGCAAGTTTTAAAAAAATTTATGAGGAGGTCTTTGGGCTGAACACTTGTAGCGGAGAACTTAGCCGCCACGTCTTCTGTTCGACAAAAGGACTAGGTGAGGGAGTCTTCGTTTGGGCCCATCTTATCCAGAGAAGCCGCCTCTATTTTCCGTCATTTTCTATTTTGGTTTTGTTGAGTCATTGCGTGCTTAACTATTAGAGATTCAATTTCATTATTTATGAATAATCCCTCGTTTCGTAATTAAACAGATATTGTCGTTACATAACAATTGACTTGCTAGTAATTTTCAGAGGTTCTATCCTTTTTCTATTTATGGTTATAATCTAAAGCTCGGATATGAAAACCTAACTAGATGGAGGCCTATGAAATACCCTGCAAGTCTTATGAACATGTTAAGGTCAAATCGTCGGCTTGTGCAAGTGGCCCAAATCCATAGTAGTTTGCACGCGCAATGAAATGTGTACGGACAACCTCCAACTCTTGATCTGGAAATCTTCTAATGCGTCAAGCAACTGCGCCAACTTGATAATTTGACTTACAGAAGTTTAGGTAGTGTTTTTATTTCTTGCCACTTTTCGCGGACTAGTTTCTCCTGATCCTGCCTAAGCAGTCCGCCACTTTGCTATTAACATCATAATTTGAATTTTGTACGTAAGTTATGAACATGGCACGTGAATACAATAGTATCCTAACTTTGTGTTTCTTTGTAAAATATGCATGACATTTACTATTCTACAAATATGTGCGATTCGCGACCTCAAATTATTTGTGAGCACTTCAGGTCCTCCACCAAAGAGATTGTGGCCGCCTCTCGTGGAGGACCCACACTTGCATAATCCTAGAGCACATGTGCCCAGTTAATCCCAATTATTAAGTCACGTGAGCTTCACGTGAATCTCACATGAGTGGTCAAATCAGATCAACCGGACATCTTCCCTATTTCACTCGCGCAAAGATAGATGAATATTTAATTGTTTTCAATCCTAATCCCATATGGTACCTCTTGCATCCGATCAGGACATGTGAAAATTTAATTGTGGACATGTGAAGCCCACATGATTGGTCGAATCAGATCAACTATGGATTTGTTGTAGCATCAAGGCTCATACAACGGCCGATCATCATCAGTGATGAGCACACACCTAGAAATTCCTCTCCAGTAACAATGGTGTTGCCAAAAGGTAGTGCGCGCCTAAGTTCGGCATCCCCAGCACCATCACCGTGTAGAGAACACAACAACACCAATAGATTGAAGGAATACAGAAAACGTCTTGCAAATCCCAGATCTATCTCTAGATCGGGATAGAAGAGCACCCAAATCAAGATCTAGCTCTAGATTGAGAGAGAAAGGCTACAAAATATATAGCAGTTGATCACAAAATCACTATTAGACAAGCCAACTGTTGAAGACAGCAACAAAGGTACCTCGAAGACTTGTGGAGCGTTCGACTATCTAGAACAAGTGCCCGGAACTGGAGCGAGCGAGCAAGCAAATTCGGATGGAGTAGCACGCTTCGATCTTCAGAGCACTTCCATAGAGAATGTCGATCGCGTCGTCCACGAAATCGACGAAGAACCCAAAATATAGAGAAAAAACAGAAACAAAGGGAGAACAACAGATGAGGGGAAGAAGGGGGGGGGGAGAGATCTCTCCCTCAAGATGTTTGCTTCAGAAGGTAGGGCGGCGGGTTTGTAGAGAGAAACCCTAAGAGGACATCTTCCCTATTCACTGGCATAAAGACAGATGAATATTATTGGGAGCGCACAGCATAAGTCCGATACCTTCGCCTAGGGAGATCGCCAAAAGGGAGCCCAAGTCCGAGCCCGTCAATAATTCCAATTGGATCCACATTCACTCAAAAGCTTAGATCAATGAGTTATGGGCCAACTAGGATATATTAACTGCTCAACACCACATCAATTCTCTAATGTGTAACTTCTCCAACTCACACGTGCATCCTAACAATCTCTCCCTCACGTGTGAGCTCCAGTGTTAGGTTTACTCCCTCTTAATTCAAGTATCATTCTACATCAACTTATCTCAACTTAAATCTCCAAGTCATTGCAATGCACCCGCAACTATGCACCGCAACTAACCAACATCAACTGCTAACTTGGAATTGCGCATCACCCATGGTCTCTATCTTGCATCTCTAGACCAACTGTCCATGGTCTCTTTTGCCAGACCAACTGTGATGGAGACTAACTTTCCATGGTCTCTTCTCGCTAGACCAACCGTGATGGCAATTTTCCACCCGAAACAAGCGTCAATTATGAGATTTCTTTCATGAGATATTCACCAAGCACCAGAATAGATTGGGGGCCACCAATCAACCATCGGCTCTGATACCATTTGTTGGGAGCATGCAACAAAAGTCCGATACTTTCGCATAGGGAGATCGCTAAGAGGGAGCCCAAGTCCGAGCCCATTAACATATCCAGTTGGACCCACCTTCACTCAAACGAACGTACTTGACCCGAATGTACCCGACCCGAATGGAATTACTCGGCATGTGAAATTTCAAAAACGAGTAATGCAGACTACGAAAGTTGGTTCTACATTGGAGCGGCTAAGAATGCAAAGTCCAACTTAGACTTTAGGTTAGATACAAGTATGTTGGAAGCACACGGCAATTTCCTTGGCGAAGAAAAATAGGAAAGAAAATCCTACGTCCACTTTGATTCCTAATTGAAGTATGATCCGGGGAAAAAGAAAGAAAAAGGAATCCTCCAATTTAGGCTTTGCTCACTAATACAGGTTGACCGAATTTGGAATTCTTTAGGCGGTGGGTAAACATATATATACTTGGGGTTGTTAAAAGGTACGACGCGAAGAACGTGATCAGGAAGCGCCGTTCTCTAAGTGCTTGGCAGCGGGTGTGTTGTTTTTATTCGCGAATTACATCCCAGAAGAATTTGTGTTCTAGCCGATAAATTCTCGTGGTAATAATTTGTGTATAATTTTTTTGTGAGATTGAGAGATTATTTCATGAGAAATTGAGTGCTAAAAACTGTGTGCGTTATTGATTGTAATTGGGGCTGGGAAACACTGAGAGTGTTTGAGCGACTCGAGTGTGGTTTGTAATCTCCAATTAGATTGCTTGCTCTATAGTGAAATTCGTTGCTGCTCTCCCCATGAACGTAGGTCTCTACGACCAAACACGTACATCTGGTGTCCGATTTATTTTCTCGTTCTGTCTATTTATTGTTCGATCGCTTGCTTCCGCGCAACAATTGGTATCAGAGCTAGGCTTACTTGAGTTGAAGCGAATCGATGGCGATAGAAGAAGTTAAAGTGAAAATCGACAGATTTGATGGGAAGAATTTTGGTTTCTGAAAAATTCAGATTGAGGATTATCTGTATCAGATGAAATTACATTTACCCTTGTCTGAGGAGAAACCAGATATGGTGAAGCAAGTTGACTAGGAATTGCTGGAAAGACGAGCGATGGGTATTATTCAGCTGACGTTGGCTCGTAACGTCGCGTTTAATATCGTCAAAGAGAAAACCACTGCGGGTTTGATGAAAGCCCTGTCGGATATGTACGAGAAGCCCTCTGCGATCAATAAGGTCTATTTGATGCGACGTCTATTTAATTTGAAGATGAGCGAAGGTGCATCAGTTGCTAATCATATCAATGAATTCAATGTGATCGTTATTCAATTGAGTTCAGTTGATATTGACTTTGAAGATGATGTATGTGCATTGATTCTATTATCCTCATTGCCTGATAGTTTGAATACTACTGTTACTGCTTTTAGTAATTCATCTGGATCGACAAGTTTAACATTTGATGGGATTCGAGATTTTAATTCTAAGTGAGGACATCCGTAGAAGAGAATATGGTGAATCTGTATCTATTGCTTTAGTAGGTGAGAATAGAGGAAGAGCTAGTAATCGTGTTAGCAGAAGTAGTATAAACATAAACAGACGTAGTCAGTCTAGGATTGGTGGTGCTGTCTGTTGGAATTGTGGCAAGAGGGGGCATCTTAGAAGGGATGGCTTTAAGCTGAAAAACGAGAAGGGCAAGGGAATTAGAGTTGAATATGCGGATGATGTTATAGCTGTAGCTGACGGTAATTCGGATAATGCTGCTTATGTTTTGTCTATAACTAATAATTCGTCGTTTGGCGGATTGATTATGGATTCTGGTTGTTCGTTTCATGCTACACCAAACAGGAACTGGTTTATTACTTATCAATGCATGGATAGTAGTAAAGTGCAGTTCGGGAACAATGCTGAATGCAGTGTTGTAGGTGTTGGTGATGTTAGAATTAGAATGCATGATGGTATTATGAGGACATGGACTTGAGTGAGGCATATTCCAGAGTTGAAGAAAAATCTAATTTTCTTGAGTGCCCTAGATTCAGCTGGGTGTCTGTATTCTTCAGAACGTGGTGTTTTGAAAATTATTCGAGGTGCCTTACTGATAATGAAAGGAATCAAGTACAATTGCCTATGTGAGCTTCAAGGTGAGATAATGATGAATTTCTCCGCGGAGACGTCGAATGCATCTGTTCGAGATTCTAAATTGTGGCATATGCGTTTGGGGCACGTTTGCGAGATAAGCCTGAAGGTTCTAAGTGAAAGAAATTTATTATGTGGTTATGTTGCTGATGAACTAAATGTATGCGGGTGCTGTGATTTAGATCAACGACGGAAAGTGCAGTTTAATGCGACTGTAAGAGAAATCATGGAAATTGCAGAATTAATTCACTTGGATGTTTGCAGGTTGTCGCGGTTTCTTTCGAGGAAGAGTGCTAGATTTATGCTAACAGTTGTAGATGACCACTCGAGGAGGACCTGGGTGTTTGTGCTAAGGCACAAGTTTGATGCTATTGTCAGGATTAGGCAGTTGAGAGCTTTGATCGAAAAGGAGACTGGTAAAACGATCAAGCATGTGCGGACTGACAACAAAAGCATGGAGTTTTGCTCGAAGCTGTTAAATGAATTCTGCCTAGTGTTGGTATAGCTAGGAGATTTCTAGCAGATACGCTTAGTACGGCGAGCTACCTGATAGATAGATCCCCATCGACTACGATTGGATGTCGGACTCCCGAAGAAGTGTGGTCAGGTAACGTTGCTGATTATTTTGTTATTAGAATATTTGGTTGCCCGTGTTATATTTGAGTTAGTGATGGTAAGCTCGATGGAATGGCAAGAAGTGCGTGTTCCTAGGCTATGTACAAGGTGAACGTGGTTATCGGTTGTGGTACTCGGAACTAAATTCACCTGTTATCAGCCGAGAAGTTACATTTGACGAGTCTCTAATACTTCTGGCTATGAATGATTATAGCAGTATTCATACGGATCTGCACGGTGTTCAACTTGAGGTGGAGTTGCAATCAGAAACTCTTGAGGTAGCAGGTACTAGTGGAATAATTGATACATTTGGTGCTTATAGCGAGGTGGAGCCTATAGAGCCAACAGTTGCTGTAATTGCTGACATTGACAAGGTACGTATTCAATTTCCTGATAGATATGGATGCAATAGTGGTTTTGCTTTATTTGCGATAGAGGAGCTTGTGTCGGAAAATCATTGTGGAGTAGTTAAAGGTGCATGTGCAGTTGGTGTTTTGATAAGGTCCACGGTTATGGCGAAGTTCAAGCACGACTTAGACTTGGAAGATGTCTGTGGCAGTTGAGTCCATGGACGCTATGGGAGAGTAGTAGCGAAGTGTGGATTATAGCGAAGCGATTGTGACTTGGCTTAAACGTCGAGCCAAGGTGGAGATTATTAAAATATGTCTCGAGTTTAAGTTCATGAACGTACCCGATCCGAATTGAATTACTCGGCATGTGAAAGTTCAAAAACGAGTAATGCAGACTACGGAAGTTGGTTCTATATTGGAGCGGCCAAGAATGCAAAGTCCAACTTAGACTTTGGGTTAGATACAAGTGTGTTGGAAGCACACGGCAATTTCCTTGGCGAAGAAAAATAGGAAAGAAAATCCTACGACCGCTTTAATTCCTAATTGAAGTATGATCTAGGAAATTAAAAAAAGAAAAAGGAATCCTCCAATTTAGGCTTTGCTCACTAATACAGGTTGACCGAATTTGGACTTCTTTAGGCGGTGGGTAAACATATATATACTTGGGGTTGTTAAAAGGTACGACACGAAGAACGTGATCTGGAAGCGCCGTTCTCTGAGGGCTTGGCAGCGGGTGCGTTGTTTTTATTCACGAATTACATCCAAGAAGAATTTGTGTTCTAGCTAATAAATTCTCGTGGTAATAATTTATGTATAATTCATTCGTAAGATTGAGAGATTATTTCATGAGGAATTGAGTGCTAAGCACTGTGTGCATTATTGGTTGTAATTGTGGTTGAGAAATACTGTGAGTATTTAAGTGACTCGAGTGTGGTTTGTAATTTCTGATTGGATCGCTTGTTTTATAGTGAAATTTGATGCTTCTCTCCTCGTGGACGTAGGACTCTACGACCGAACCACGTACATCTAGGGTCCGATTTATTTTCTCGTTTTGTCTATTTATTGCTCGATCGCTTGCTTCCGCGCAATAATTATTTAATTGTTTTCAATCCCAATCCCATATGCCACCTCTTGCATCGGATCAGGACATGTGAATTTTTTTTTCACTTCTACATCACACTCTAGCAAATAATATGTTGAGATCCACAAGTTTTTTCATTTCGTGATTACAAAACCACATTAATATATTTGATGAGGTAAATAAATGCAGTGACAATTTTGCGAAAGATGAAAGTTTCTAAATAGGAAAATGCTTCCCTGACAGTACTGTTAGAGATGGTACAATCTCAACCGTAAACTTACACACCATCACCGTATGTTTTGCATAAAACACTCATTGATTGGGAGATCGTATGATTATAAATAACTAACAGTACTGTTAGACTGTCAGGCTAATAGCTTCCTTCTAAATATCATACCATGTCAAATGACCCGAATCTATTGTGACATCATACAGATATTCATGTTTTAAGTGTCATGTCTATATCGTGGGGAAAAGTGTCAAAAAAGTCATAAACTTATTACATTGGTGCCAATTCAGTCCTAAAATTTTTATTGGTGTCAATTCAGTCCTAAATTTTTTGCATTGGTGCCAATTCATTCCTAAACCTTTTATTGTTGCTAATTCAGTCCCAAACCTTTTGTATTGGTGCCAATTCAGCCCTAAATCTTTTGCATTTGTATTAATTGAGTCAATCAGATCAATTTTGGTCGAAAATTCGCTGACGTGGACATTGGATGTCGTACGTGGCACGGCTGGCACTGACGTGGATATTTTTTAATATTATTTCAATATTATTATATATTTTTTAAATAATTTTTTAATAAATATTTTGGTTTTTTCTTCCTTTTCTTTTTCTCTATCATTAAAAATTATTAAAAGTATTAAAATAATATTAAAAAATATCCACATCAGCGCTAGCCGTGCTATGTAGGACAACTGACGTCCATGCCAACGAATTTCTGGCCAAAATTGGCCGGATTGACTCAATTAACACAAATGCAAAAGGTTTAGTACTGAATTGGCACTAATGCAAAAGGTTTAGGAATAAATTAGCACCAATAAAAAGTTTAGGACTGAATTGGCACAAATGCAAAAGGTTTAGAAATGAATTGGCACCAATAAAAGGTTTAGGACTAAATTGACACAAATATAATATGTTTATGGCTTTTTTGACACTTTTTCCCTATATCGTGAATACCTCAAAGAGAAAGGAAATATTTTATGAAAGCCACATATGATTGATACAAAACGTACAAAATCAAAATACAGACCGTAGGAAGTACTACAAACACGAAAATATGAGATTTTTGTTTTCACTTATCTATCATTTCAGGTTCTTTAGATGTTTAGATATCTATTAAATTATTACTCAAGATACAACTTTAGCAGGAGAGAATACTAGGAGTGTCAAAAGTTGTGTACAACGCTCACTTTAGTGCCAAAAGTTTTGTACGGATCACTTCAGTGCCAATTTTTTGAAAAATGATCACTTAAGTGCCAATTTCAATCTGCTTGACCGGAAATTCGATGTGACATTTTTTTATTGATATCTGAAGCCGACGTGGCTCGCCGAAGGTCCAGTCAGCAATAAAAAAGCTAAATGTTGAAAAAATAGAAAAATAAAATAAAAAATACAAACTTAATCAGTTAAAATAAAAATAAAAAAAACTAATTTTTTTAAAAAAGGACATGTGCAATATTAGGTCATAAAACTTGTCAAGAAAGTGGAATTGAGTCCTAAAAAGTATAATCAAGTCCTAAAACTTGTCAAATTGATGCAATCGAGTCCTTCCACTAGTTCCGTCCATTTGGACTAACGAAAAATAATAACGTTTTTCAATATTTTCTCTCTCCTATGTGGTAATGAAGGGCATGTATGGTAACCATTCTCATTCTCTGATTCTGTTCCCAAGAACAGTAAAGAATGAGAATCATGTTTGGTAACGCAAATAATTCTGATTCTAATTCTGTTCATAGAATCAGTTTTAGAGAATCAGAATCAGTTTTAAAGCAAAATCCAGAACAAAAAAAAAAGTTGATTCTGGAAAAAAGAATCACTTTTGAGAATAAAAAAAAAGAATGAAGTCTCACATCTCTCACTTTTTCCTTTCAGTTCTCTCGTCACTTTTCTCTCAAACTAATAAAAATAAAAAAAATTCAAAAAAAATCATAAAATTTTTAGAAAATCTCTAAAAATAGAAGAAGCTTAGATTAGGCTAGTTTGACATCATTTTCATAAATTTGGGCCTAAATTTCCTAGATTTCACTCTTCTGCAAAAAAATGTCGCGGAAGATGATTGCATCCAACATGCGGATGATAACATATATACTCGTAGCCGTGCGTCACAAAATGTGACTATCTGCATGTGGAGCTGGAGCCAAACACCCACTTGGATTTAGGACAGAAGCTGCAAAATGATAGTGAAGGACTTGTACTTCGTATCAAGGAGGATAATTTGGTTTTTTTTTTGTCAGTGGATAATTTGGTTATTTAGTTGCTATGTTTGTATGTATTTTGGACAAAGCAACATTTAAAGAAAAAAATGAGTTCTTAATATGGGAACTATCCCATGCTTCAAACGAACTTCAAACGTCATGTATTAAAATTTGTGTTTCATTTATGACATGCTAAAAAAAATAATGTATTTTAAATTATTTTAGTGTGCATTGGAAATTAGTCTTCAATTTAGGATGAAATTTTACAAAGTAACTACATAATTATTTGACTTAAATGAAAAAAATTAGGAAGAGAAACAGTTTTTCGAAATAGAAATTTTGTGTAGTTATCAAACGCGTTTCTATTCCAGAAACAAAAATTTTGGGCAGTTATCAAACGTATTTTGATTCTCTAAAACTCATCCAGGAACAGAATCAGAAAAAGTCATTTTAATCAGAATCAGTTTTCTGGAACAGAATGGTTACCATACGCAGCCGAAGTGGCTAAGACGATGTCATTTTGGTTATTTGATTTTTACTACAACTTTTATTTAAAATATATTCTAAAAAAGAAAATTTAAAAAAAAAAGGAGTGGACCTCGCCGCCTGGTTCTCCACACTTTTTTTTTAAAAAGAAAATTAAGCTTTTGTTCAAATTTATTTTATATGAAATTATTATTTAAAAAATTATTTTTTAGCTTATTTTTAATTTTAATTTTGATTTTAATTTTTTAAATTTTAGAAGTCCACGTGGACTTAATTTTTTTTAAAATGTCACTTCATAATAAAAATTTAATTATAGATGCCACTTGTTAATTTTGGCCGGAATATCTTATCGGAGGTACTTAAGTGATCGTTTTTTCTTCGATTGGACACTTAAGTAATTCGGCGAAAATTTTTGACACTAAAATGAGCGCGGTAACCAACTTTTAACGCTTTTGATATTCTTCTCCCAATCTTTAGCGCTGGTAAACCATTTGATTATAGAAGGTGGCGTGGCACAAGGGCACAATGTGGGTGAAAGACTTATCATGAGAATGTCGCCATCAATAGAATCCAATTTGCCTTTGTCTAGTAACTACTACTTGTCAAAACCAAAGAAAAAAAGGGGCGTCTCATCTTCTGATAGCCACTTCTTCTCTGCCACGCCACCAACGTCTCCTAAGCTCACCTCCCTAACATGCCACGTCGCAGACTTCTCTCCTAATTAGGTCCCTCTCCGCCGCTATACCGCCGTAGTGAAGAGCGGTGCAAAGTTGGATCCTCAAAGAGAGAGGTGAGAGCTGGAGGAGAGAGAGATCATGAGCAGAGAGAGCAAGACTGTTCATGTTCTGATGCTGCCATGGCTTGCTCATGGTCACATATCGCCATTCCTAGAGCTAGGGAAGAGGCTTTCCGAGAGGAACTTCCATATTTACTTGTGTTCCACTCCTGTCAACCTTGCTTCCATCAAATCCAAGATCTCTGAGAAGTACTCATCCTCCATTGAACTTGTTGAGCTTCATCTCCCATCCCTGCCTGACCTCCCTCGTCTCTACCACAACCAAAGGCTTACCGCCCCACGTCATGAACACCCTCAAAGCGGCCTTCGACATGGCGAGTCCCGGCTTCTCCGACATCACCAAGAACTTGAGCCCGGATTTGATAGTCTACGACTTTCTTCAACCATGGGCACCGGAAATCACGAGATTGCACAACATCCCCGCGGTCAACTTCTGGAGCGCCGGCGCTGGAGTGACTTCCTTCTTTTTCCACGTGATCAAGAAAATAGGCGAAGAGCTCCCGTTCGAGGCGATTAGCCTTCATGACCACGAGCGATGGAAATTCGACCGGCTGTATGAGAACTCGGCCGGTGGCATCAAGGACAAAGATAGGGCTCTGCAATGTGTTGAAAGGTCTTCCAGAATCATCTTGGTGAAGACATTTCGAGAGCTGGAGGGGAAGTACATGGACTACCTCTCCAGTCTTGTGGGCAAAAAGGGTGGTCCCCGTTGGGCCACTCGTTCAAGATCCTATTCAAGAGGACGGCGATGATAACATCATTGAGTGGCTTGACAGAAAAGGAAAATGTTCCAGTGTCTTCGTATCGTGTGGCACAGAATATTTTCTCACCGAGAGAGAAAGAGAAGAGATTGCTTATGGATTGGAGCTTAGCAGTGTCAACTTCATTTGGGTCATTAGGTTCCCTGTCGGAGAGAGCATGGAGCTCGAAAAGGCATTGCCTGCGGGGTTCCTGGAAAGAGTTGGAGATAGAGGATTGGTGAGGGAAGGATGGGCACCGCAAGCGAAAATACTGGAGCATCCAAGCATAGGTGGGTTCATGAGTCACTGCGGATGGAGCTCCATCATGGAAAGCATGAAGTCGGGGGTCCCCATCATCGCGGTCCCGATGCAACTCGATCAGCCGCTGAACGCCCGGATTGTGGAAGAGGTCGGGGTCGGATTGAAGGTCAAGAGGAGCAAGAGCGGAGAGCTCGAGAGAGGGGAGATAGCGAAGGCGATCAGAGGTGTGGTGGTGGAGAAAGATGGAGAGGGTGTGAGGAAGAAGGCCAGAGAAATGAGTGAAAGCATTAGGAATAAAGGGGAGAGAGAATTAGATGAAGTGGTGGATGCCTTGGTCGATGTTTTGCATGGAGAATGAAGAACGATTGTCAAAGAGTAGACGTTCTTTTCTTTCCGTGGTTTGGCTTCTTTTTTTTTTATTTGGTCAGCCGTGGTTTGGCTTTGATACGTCGATAGATCCGCCGTCCCCAAAAGGTACCCCATCTACAGAATTTAAGTAGGCATTTTTGAGCTTTATTTTCTCATGTCTATATTTTTAGAATTTTGATTGATTTTATTCAAATAAGACAATAGTTATCAAGTTAGTTAGAATTTCCAAGTTAAATTATTTTGATTGATTTCCTAATAACATGCGATATTTGTTGGATATAATCTCAGATCTTAAGGATTGATTTTGATAATAGTGTTGGGAGGTTCGCTGAATCGCGCATGTGGAAGGAGGGTTAAAAATCGAACCGAGCCGAACCGAAATTTAGATAACGAAAAAAGTAATCATTTTTTCTTTTTGATTAGGATAATTTCGGTTCGGTTAATTGAACGGAAAAATAAACCAATCTGCTTGGCGAAAACGAAGAGAAAAAAAGAATTGGGTTCGGAACTCAAGGGAGAAAAAAACCGAACCGAACCGAACCCAACCGGGTCTTTGGTTCAGTTTATATTCTGTTTGAGTCGCGATTCAGTTCAAGGCTAATTCACACCCAGGCGGTTCAGTTTGAATTTCCTAAAAAAAAAAAGCTATTAAAATATGTCTCGAGTTTGAATTCGTGAACAAAACCCGAAATTAATTATATGGAAGCTGACTAGTAAAGGAAAGTCAGATATGTTGGATATTTTGTGGATATCCGAAGTCGAGCAAAGGGGAATATTTGGATATAAGTTTACTGAAGCACGCAACAATATCCCTATACGAATTGGAGATTTTATTCCCAAATTGAAAAGTCCAACTTTCCAGTAACTTTGAGTGGACGACTCGGTCAACGGAAGAGAAAGGATAAGAACAAATAAAAGATATGGAAGTCATCCTGCAGAAGTCGGTTTTGGGTTTCTTTAGGTATAGTGCATATATATGTTTAATGGTATGTATGGTAACTATTCTCATTCTCTGATTCTGTTTCCCGGAACAGTAAAGAACGAGAATCATGTTTGGTAAAGCAAATAATTCTGATTCTGATTCTGGAAATCTGTTCCCAGAATCAGTTTTAGAGAATCAGAATCAGTTTTAGAGCAAAATCCAGAACCAAAAAAAAAGTTGGTTCTAGAAAAAAGAATCACTTTTAAGAATCACAAAACAGAATGAAGTCTCACATCTCTCACTTTTCCCTTTCAGTTCTCTCCTAACTTTTCTCTCAACCTAATAAAAATAAAATAAAATAAAAATAAAAAAATTCAAAAAAAATTCTAAATTTTTTAAAAAATCATAAATTTTTTTAGAAAATCCCTAAAAATAGAAGAAGCTTAGATTAGGCTAGTTTGACCGCATTTTCATAAATTTGGGCCTAAAGTTTCTAGATTTCATAGATTTCACTCTTCTGCAAAAAAAAAAACAAAAAAAAAAAAACAAATGTCGCGGAAGATGAGGGCATCCAACATGCAAATGATAACATATATACTCGTAACCGTGCGTCACAAAATGTGACCATCTGCATGTGGAGCTGGAGCCAAACACCCACTTGGATTTAGGACAGAAGCTGCAAAATGATAGCGAAGGACTTGTACTTCGTATCAAGGAGTATAATTTGGTTTTTTTTTTTCAGTGGATAATTTGGTTATTCAGCTGCTATGTTTGTATGTATTTTGGACAAAGCAACATTTAAAGAAAAAAAATGAGTTCTTAATATGGGAACTATCCCATGCTTCAATCGAACTTCAAACGTCATGTATTAAAATTTGTGTTTCATTTATGGCATGCTAAAAAAATGTATTTTAAATTATTTTAGTGTGCATTGGAAATTAGTCTTCAATTTAGGATGAAATTTTACAAAGTAACTACATAACTATTTGACCTAAATGAAAAAAATTAGGAAGAGAAACAGTTTTTCGAAACAGAAATTTTGCGTAGTTATCAAACGCGTTTCTATTCCAGGAACATAAATTTTGGGCAGTTATCAAACGCGTTCTGATTCTCTAAAACTCATCCAGGAAGAGAATCAGAAAAATTCATTTTAATTAGAATCAGTTTTCCGGAACAGAATGGTTACCATACGCAGCCTAAATGTACTCGCCGGTTGTTTTAAGTGAGACACGAAGAACGAGAATTCTAGAAGCGTCGTCTTATGAGCGAGTGCTTGACGTGTTTTTACTTCGTGGAATTATATCAATAATTCTTGTGTTCTAGTCGAGAAATTCTTGTGGTAAGAATTTGCGTTGTAATTTCTTCGTGAGATTGAGAGATTATTTCGTGAGGAATTGGAGGCTAAACACTGTGTGCGTTATTTGATGTAATTGCGGCTTGGAAAACACTAAGAGTGTTTGAGTGACTCGAGTATGGTTTGTAATATCCGTATATCGCTTGATCTATAGTGGAATTCGTTGCTGCTCTCCCCGTCGACGTAGGTCTCTACGGCTGAACTACGTACATCTGGTGTCCGATTTATTTTCTTGTTCTGTCTATTTTATCGTTCGATTGCTTGTTCCGCGCAACAAATGGTATCAGAGTCGATGGTTGATTGGTGGCCCACTCCCAATATGTATTAGTATTTGGTGAATATCTCAAGGAAGAAATCTCATGATCGACGCTTGATTCGGGTGAAAATTGCTATCACGGTTGGACTGGCGAGAAGTGACCATGGACAGTTGGTCGGATAACACGAGTCTTGCAAGAAAAGACCATGGATAGTTGGTCTGAAACCCAAGATGGAGACCATGGGTGATGCAATCACAAGTTAGCAGTTGATGTTGGTTGATTGAGGTACATAGTTGCGGGTGCACATTACAATCACTTGGAGATTCAACTTGAGATAAGTTGATGCGGAAGGATAATTGGATTAAGGGGGAGCAAACCTAACACTGAAGCTCACAAGTGACCGGGAGATTGTTATGATGCACGTGTGAGTTCTGTTAGAGAAGTCCCACATCGAAGAATTGATATGGTGTTGAGCAGTTAATATATTCTAATCCATAACTCATTGGCTTAAGCTTTTGAGTAAAGGTGGGTTCAGCTGGATATGTTGACGGGCTTGGACTTGGGCTCCCTCTTGGCGATCTCCTCGGATGAAGGTATTGGACTTCTGCTGCGTGCTCCTAACAATTGCTATCAGAGCCAGGCTTGCTTGAGTTGAAGCGAATCGATGGTGACAGAAGAAGTTAAAATGAAAATCGACAGATTTGATGGGAATGACTTTGGTTTCTGGAAGATGCAGATTGAAGATTATCTATATCAGATGAAGTGCATTTGCCCCTGTCTGGGGAGAAGCCATTGACGATGAAGCAACCTGATTGGGAATTACTGGATAGATGAGCGATGGGTGATATTCGGCTGACGTTGGCTCATAACGTCGGCTCGTAACGTCGCGTTTAATATCGTCAAAGAGAAAACCACTGAGGGTTTGATAAAAGCCCTGTCAGATATGTACGAGAAGCCCTCTGCAATCAACAAGGTCTATTTGATGCGACGTCTATTTAATTTGAAGATGAGCGAATGTGCGTCAGTTGCTAATCATATCAATGAATTCAATGTGATTGTTAGTCAATTGAGTTCAGTTGATATTGACTTTGAAGATGAGATATGTGCTTTGATTCTATTATCCTCATTGCCTGATAATTGGAATACTACTGTTACTGCTGTTAGTAATTCTTCTGGGTCGACAAGTTTGACGTTTGATGGGATTCGAGATCTAATTCTGACTGAAGACATTCGTAGAAGAGAATTTGGTGAATCTGTGTCTACTGCTTTGGTAGGTGAAAATAGAGGAAGGATTAGTACTAGTGTTAGCAGAAGTAGTATGAACCCGAATAGATGTAGTCAGTCTAGGACTGGTTGTGCCGTCTGTTGGAACTGTGGTAAGAGGGGGCATCTTAGAAGGAATTGCCTTAAGTTGAAAAACGAAATGGGTAAGGGAACTAGAGTGGAATCTGCGGATGATGTTGCAGCTGTAGCTGACGGTAATTCAGATAATGCTGATTTTACCTTGTCTGTCACTGATGATTCATCGTTTGACGGATGGATTATGGATTCTGATTGTTCTTTTCATGCTACACCAAACAGGAACTGGTTTACTACTTATCAGTGCACGGATAGTAGTAAAGTGCAGTTGGCGAACAACGCTGAATGCAATGTTGTAGGTGTTGGCAATGTTAGAATCAGAATGCATGATGGTATTGTGAGGACATTGACTGGAGCGAGGCATGTTCCGAAGTTGAAGAAAAATCTAATTTCCTTGAGTGCCCTGGATTCAGCTGGGTGTCGGTATTCTTCAGAATGTGGAATTTTGAAGGTTGTTCGAGGTGCCTTGGTAATAATGAGAGCAATCAAGCACAATGGCTTGTATGAGCTTCAAGGTGAAACTATGACGGATTTCACCGCGGAGACTTCGAATGCATCTGTTCGAGAGTCTAAATTATGGCATATTCATTTGGGGCACATTAGCAAGAGAAGCCTGAAGGTTCTAAGTGAAAGGAATTTATTATGTGGTTATATTACTAACGAACTGAATGTATGCAGGTGCTGTGATTTAGATCAACGGCGGAAAGTGAAGTTTAGTGCGATTGTCAGAGAAACCACGAAAATTGCAGAATTACTTCACTTGGATGTTCGCAGGTTGTCACAATTTCCTTCGAGGAAGAGTGCCAGATTTTTCCTAACAGTTGTGGATGACTACTTGAGGAAAACCTGGGTGTTTGTGCTTAGGCACAAGTTTGATGCTGTTGTCAGGATCAGGCAGTTGATAGCTTTGATCGAAAAGGAGACTGGTAAAACGATCAAGCAGGTGCGGACTGACAAAAGCATGGATTTTTGCTCGGAGCTGTTAAACGAATTCAGCATGAAGGAAGGCATAGTGAGACATAGCACTAGTGCCGATGAACCACAACATGTTGCAGAATTGATGATCAGAACATTACTAGAGACGGCCCATAAAATGCTCTCTAGTGCTGGTATGGCTAGGAGATTTCTAGCCGATGCGCTTAGTACGACGAGCTACCGGTGCATAGATCCCCATTGACTACAATTAGATGTCGGACTCCCGAAGAAGTGTGGTCAGGTAACGTTGCTGATTATTCTGTTCTTAGAATATTTAGTTGTTCGTGTTATGTTCGAGTTAGTGATGGTAAGCTCTATGGAAGGGCAATAAAGTGCATATACCTAGGCTATGCACAAGGTGAATGGGGTTATCGATTGTGGTGCCCGGAATTAAATTCACTTGTTATCAGCAGAGAAGTTACGATTGACGAGTCTCCAGTATTTTCTGGCTAAGAGTGATTATAGCAATGTTCATACGGATCTGAACGGTGTTCAGCTTGAGGTGGAGTTGCAACCAGAAACTCTTGAGGTAGCGGATACTAGCGAAGCAATCGACACAGATAGTGCTTATAGTGAGGTGGAGCCTCTAGAGCCAATGGTTGCTGTAATTGCTGATATTGACAAGGTACGTATTCGGTCTCCTGACAGATATGGATGCAATGATGGTTTTGCTTTATCGGTGATTAAGGAGCTTGTGTCAGAAAGTCCTTGTGGAGCAGTTAAAGGTGCATGTACGGTTGGTATTCTGATGAGGTCCACGGTTATGGCGAAGTTCAAGCGCGGCTTAGACTTGGAAGATGTCTGTGGCGGTTGAGCCCATTGAGGCTGTGGGAGAGTAGTAGTGAAGTTTGGATTCTAACGAAGCGATTGTGACTTGGCTCCAACGTCGAGCCAAGATGGAGATTATTAAAATATGTCTCGAGTTTGAACTCGTGAACGAAACCCGATCCGAGATTAATTATATGGAAGCTGACTATTAAAGGAAAGTCAGCTATGTCGGATATTTTGTGGATATCCGAAGTCGAGCAAAGGGGAATATTTGGATATAAGTTTACTGAAGCACGCAACAATATCCTTATACGAATTGGAGATTTTATTCTCAAATTGAGAAGTTCAACTTTCCAGTATGGACTTTGAGTGGACGACTCGGTCAACAGAAGAGAAAGCATAAGAACAAATACGGAAGTCATCCTGCAGAAGTCGGTTTTGGGTTTCTTTTGGTATAGTTCATATATATGTTTAAATGTACTCGCGGGTTGTTTTAAGTGAGACACGAAGAATGAGAATTTTAGAAGCGCCGTTTTATGAGCGAGTGCTTGGCGTGTTTTTAATTCGTGGAATTACATCAATAATTCTTATCTTCTTGTCGAGAAATTCTTGTGGTAAAAATTTGCATTTTAATTCCTTCATGAGATTGAAAAATTATTTCGTGAGGAATTTGGGGCTAAACATTATGTGTGTTGTTTGATGTAATTGCGGCTTGAGAAACACTGAGAGTGTTTGAGTGACTCGAGTGTGGTTTGTAATATCCGTGTATCGCTTGATTTATAGTGAAATTCGTTGCTACTCTTCCCATGGACGTAGGTCTCTACGACTGAACCACGTACATCTAGTGTCCGATTTATTTTCTTGTTCTGTCTATTTTATCGTTCAATCGTTTGTTCCGCGCAACAAATGGAATTAGAGTCGATGGTTGATTGGTGGCCCACTCCCAATATGTATCAGTGTTTGGTGAATATCTCAAGGAAGGAATCTCATGATCGACGCTTGATTAGGGTGAAAATTGCTATTACGGTTGGTCTGGCGAGAAGTGACCACGGACAGTTGGTCGGATAACGCGAGTCTTGCAAAAAAAGACCATGGATAGTTGGTCTGAAACGCAAGATGGAGACCATGGGTGATGCAATCTCTAGTTAGCAGTTGATGTTGGTTGATTGAGGTGTATAGTTACGGATGCACATTACAATCACTTGGAGATTCAATTTGAGATAAGTTGATGCGGAAGGATACTTGTATTAAGGGCGAGCAAATCTAACACTGGCGCTCACACGTGAGGGGGAGATTGTTATGATGCACATGTGAGTTGTGTTAGAGAAGTCCCACATCGGAGAATTGATGTGGTGTTGAGCAGTTAATATATTCTAGTTGGCCCATAACTCATTGGTTTAAGCTTTTGAGTGAAGGTGGGTTCAGCTGGATATGTTGACGGGTTCGGACTTGAGCTCCCTCTTGGCGATCTCCCCGGATGAAGGTATTGAACTTCTGCTGTGTGCTCCTAACAAAATCAAATCAAATCGAACCGTTGATAGTTGACACTCCGCGTGCGAGCGTGTTGAAATTACTTTATCCGTGCTTATGGCCAATTTTCATAAAATTCCAATAGTCTTTTTTCATTTTTCCTGCGTAATAGAAGTCTTCGGTCAATCACCTACGGGTCCTGAGGCCTCGCTCATCAAGAGGACACGTAGGTTTCGCTAACAATAAAAATCGGATTGCTCCTGGTACCTGAGGATGCAATTCACACGATTTTCTTTTCTCATGCTTGCTCGAGGCCATTCCTTGTCCTCCTTCCTCTTCATGAACTTTGAAAAGCTAATTAAAGTTAGGCTGGGTTTGTTTCGTAGAAAATGAGTTATCTGAAAATGATTTCTTAGAAATAATTACATGTATCGCTTGAAATAATTACTTTTTTCATTACTGATAACAATTTGAGTCAAAACATTTGCATAAATAATAAAAATATTTTTTCGTTTATTTATTTTTGTAAACAATATAAGCGACCACTTTCTAGAAAATATTTTCTGAATCATTCATTTTCTGCCAAATAAACGGAGCCACGGAACAGATTCTCTTTAGTTTGAGTTGTTGCCTTGGTTATATACATGTGTCATGCATGATGACAAATCCAAAAATGCCAAATTGGAGTCCAACTTCAACTTGGCATTTCCCTTTGAAACTATTAGGACTCGTCGCACAATCAAATCGAAGTAAAACGTAAAGCGAGAAAGAGAAATCGAGACACGAGATTTTATTCTGGTTCACCCTTAAACTAAGGCTATGTCCAACATGGGATTCCACTATAATTAACACTTCGTACCTCTCGTTACATCACTCAATTACAAGTGAAAAAGAGTATATATAGCAGTAGCTATTCGTGTGCACAAGCCTAAACTACTAATGAAAAATTATGGGCACAAACTATAAAAGCCCTATGGTGTCTAGAGACCCACGTCCTTTCCTGTCGTTGGGGAATATGAACCACACCCCAACAGAAACGATAGGACATATAGCAAATACAATTACACATTCTCCACTAAGAAGCTTGGGCAGAGGGAGTGGGGTGTTGAAGTTAGGTTGTAAAAGAAATAAAAGGTGTCTTTTCCTTGTCCCAAGTAGGAAAGATGGGAGAGTGCAAGACACTTTATTAGTTAAAAAGTCATTATAATCTTTCAAATGGAGAAATATGCAAGACCCCATGCGTGTCGGTGTGCGATTTTGGCGCACTTAGCACTTGGAATGCTTGCACTGTCGCGGATAATAATTGACACTAATCAACAATCATTTTATTTATTAAAATTATAATAATAATAAACTGTTGAGTCCTAACGAAATAGTGCGACTGTTCACGTTGGAGTTGCAATTACTTTTATTAAATTTAATTTTTAGTTTTAATTAATTAATTATGTCCAATTGTAATTAATTAATTAATTTGTCCAATGATTGTAACTTTTCAGACATGACAGTTTCGGACATGAAGAGTTGAGTCAGAATTAGAGTTTTTGGGACTTGAAAAGTCGTGTTTTATTAGGCACGAAAAGTTGTGTTTTGTTCGAAATTACATGAAAAGTTGTCTTCTTTTGCGCTATTATATATGGGCCATGCTATGCTGTCCGTCCACTGTCATTTTGACAGTGGACGGTCAAATGCTAGCATAACACTAAAAAAAAAAAAGGGATGTTGAAATTTTTTGTGGATTGCATGACACGGTCACACTGTCATGCACAGTGTGACCGTCATGCAATCTTTTTCCATTATATATTGAATGATTCTGTTCAATATCTTACTTCAACTTTCATTTTCGTTTCACTAAAAGATATATAGCTATTGTTTTCGATTGTTTCCTAGAGAGTTCTTGGAGAAATATTAAAATTGCTATCTAATATTGTTCTAATATTCTCCTTTGAGACTCTTTTGTATTCCGGAAAAGTTTTACCGGTAACCATTAGTAATGTTGTGGGGTAAATAATTCTTTAAAGAGAGTATTATCACGCCTCAGAGTCTAATTTCATTTGTTCCCATTCATTCTTCATAATTTTCCTACATGGGGAACCTAGGATGACACGTGTCATCCACTAAATGAGTCGGCCTCATAGTGATGTCGAGGGGCTGACCCACCTAATATTTTCTCGAAGGCGACACCGCACTCTCTAAATCTAAGCCGGTTGGCCGCAATCTCGGTCAAGCTTTCTCCTCCGCCTCCTGCTTGACTTCTCAAGATCACTCAAATCCTGCGTCACAGGGTCTCCTGCATTCGCTCTCCTCAGCTAATGTATACTCATCAGAGATAGATACCTAAAAGAGAAGAAACAAGAGAGAGACTTGAGATCAGGAGAACAATATGCAAGGACCCATGAAGGCTTTGTTGTTGCCATGGCTTGCTCATGGCCACATATCGCCATTTTTAGAGCTAGCAAAGAGGCACTCCAACAGAAACTTCCACGTTTACTTGTGTTCCACTCCTGTCAACCTTAGCTCTACCAAACCCAAGATTTCCGAGAAATATTCATCCTCCATTGAGCTTGTCGGGCTTCACCTCCTGTCTCTGCCTGACCTGCCTCCCCGTTATCACACAACCAAAGGCTTGCCTCCTTACCTCATGAACACCCTCAAAGTGGTTGGGAGGGCGCAGTTGAAGTTCGATACTTTAATCCAAGAAGATCGCTAAGAGGGAGCCCGAGTCTGAGCCCGTCAATATATCTAGTTGGATTCAAGTTCACTCAAAAGCTTAAGTCAGTGGGTTATGAGCTAATTATTATATATTAGCTACTCCACACCACACAAATTTTTCGATATAGTACTTTCTAACATAATTTACATGTGCAACTCAACAATCTCCGCCTTACGTGTGAACTCGGTGTTGGATTTGCTCCCTCTTAATTTAGGCATCATTCTACATCAACTTATCTCAACTTAAATCTATATTATCTACCTTCATCCATGATCCCTTCCTTTAGACGGAATTGTGAAGGTTGCCATTGGAACTGCGTTGCTACACCATAACAACCACATGCTTGGAACCGCTTTGGACACCAAATTCCTTCATTAAGATATTCATCAAATATCGGTACAGACTTGGGGCCCATCAATTTACCATCGGCTCTAATACCATTTGAAGGGAGTGCGTAGCAGAAACCTGATACCTTCACCTGGTGAGATCACCAAGAGGCGGCCCACGTTAGAGTTCGTCAATATATCTAGTTGAACCTACATTATGGGTTAACTATGTTATATTAATTGCTCCACATACCACACCAATTTTTTATGTGAGTTTCTATTACAACTCACACACACAACTCAATAAGAGTGGCTTTCAACACGTCGAGCTCCAGCTTCTCCAATATCATCAAGAGCCTTGGCCTCGATTTGCTCATCCACGACTTTCTCTAACCGTGGGCAGCGGAATCGACAACATCTCATGGCCTGCCATGGTCGTCTTCTTCAATATTGCTGCGAGGACGCTACCTTTTATGTTCCATATCGTCAAGAACATCGGCAGTAAGTTCCCCTTTTACGCGCTGGCAAAACTCATCAAGGGGAGAGAGCATTGAGCTTGAAGAGGCACTGTCTAAAGGGTTCTTACTTCTTGGTGTTGGATGTATGCCATAAAGCAATCATGTAATAGTTATATGATAGAGATTTTAGTTATATGAATGACTGCATAAAATCAGTTGTTACTGGACCTATTCTTAATACGTTAAGAATATGTGTGACAGATTCACAGTTAAACTGAATCTTTAAATGGTTAATGGTTCATGGATCATTGAGTGGATATTAATGATCCAGTTGAGACTGGTGTATTCTGAAATTCAATATTAAGTATTTGATACTAAAGGGAATGACGAGTCATGAGTCATTGGGTACTGTGATGTCTGAGTTATTGTACTAGACAAGTTCACTGAAGGTGACACGCATGGAATGATTAGCAACATGGAAGGTTATAGCCTGGTCAATATCTAATCGCTCATGCTATGGTAATGTGTAAATAATCCTTAGACCCGAGGTACAATGTTGACTTGTGTGTTAGATGGCTATGGTTTATAGGTGCACATATTGCTGGTTCATTGATCCATCTTTATAATTGATGGTCATAGTTCGTTCACATACAAAGTTACACATGTGCGCAAAATATAATATGTCTCCTTGTTAGATGCAACTTACAATAATGGTGTCCTATGCGATCTAATCACGACACTGCATTGAAATCTTCAGCTGGGGTTGTAATCGAGAATGAACTGTTTATGTCTCATATAAAATGCATGTCGATTAGGTTTGTGCAAATGATCGAATTGGTGACTTGACAAAAGCTCCACGGCCTTTGTTCGATTGAGACATAGTAAGACGGAGGGATTGAATTATATTGTAGCCAAAGCTGATAGGTTCATTATGTTCTCAAGGCATTTACACTATCTGGGTAACCATGACATATTGCTAAATGTCAATCATGGCTTGTAGGATCTACAGGTTGATCGATACAATCAATTCTCTTGGAAGTAATAATGTGTTAGTACAAGTCTTACTACCAGCTCAGTGATGAACCTAGGGATGTCACATACCATAATCAATTCAGGATGATGTTGAACGGGAGAGACAATATTGCAAGTAGTGTTTGCAATCTCGACAATGTGTGCCCACGATAAGCAATTGCTGATTGCACAATAAAAGTGTGATCAGCAATAGTTGCTGAAGAGGGTGTGCCATATGTGTGCGTGAGAGGACAAAATTTTCTCTCCTTTTGTGGGTACCTTGACCGTAATATCAAGAGTGCGGAGAATTGTCTCCATGAGATTGCTAGCATAATTAAAGTGGTGATTAGCCGTGAGTTAATTCTTCCATTCGACTTGCGATTGGTAGTGTGTCTGAACTAGAGGTCCGATAATTGTGGGGCTCGAACTGAAGAACATCCGAGCCAAGTCGTTTTGGGCATGCTACGAGAGAAGTCCGATGAATGTGGGGCTCGAACTAAAGAACATCTAAATCAAGTCGTTTTGGGCATTTTACGAGAGGTAATCTGTTTGACGCTCTTTGTTTATATGATTTTTTTTTTATTAGAACACACCAATAACGCCTTTAGAGATTGTCGCGACCTAAAATTAGGAAATTCCAGGTTAATGGATTACCAGATTAATTAAATGAATTAACTAACCTAGTCCGAGCTCTCCCAAGCTCTACCAATTCGCAACTTAGGTTTATGTTCAAATGATTTAAATTTTGGAGCCGCCACTAATCTTTTCTTGGTAGGTAGATTAGATACCTAAATAAAGTATCGGGAGAATACTTTATTTTCTTCTAACCAGAGATTTAAGTTCGGGGACTTGATTATGTTAATTTTCCAATTAACACCCTTTCGGTACCATTCTTGCGAAGATTTCTTGAACTGGCAAATTCAATTGATTGAACTTTGGAAATCAATGTGTAATTATGTTTTTGGGTTTTCTTGATTTAATGCATGCTATGTAAATGCAACTATATGACATGAATAATGATGATATTGAGAAAATGGGTTTTGATGCACATAAAAACGTGAATTCTAACTACATGACATGCAATATGAAATCTAACCTATATGACATGCGACATGATTTAATTAAACTACAGGACGAGCAAGAGTATTCTACCATGACATGCGAAATTTGAGAGTTTTATTTTAGCTTAAATGACATGCAAATTAAACTAGCAAAGCTAAAACTGTGTTCTAAATGACATGAAAATGCATGGATGACATCTATGGTATGCATGAATGACATGGAAATATGTATGAACTATACTATATGAAATGCACATGAATGACATTTTTTGGTATTTTTTATGTTATTTATGAAAAAAGGGAATCAAATACTAATATAATGAACCTTGAGCATAGTACTTCTTAATATCCGAAATTTTCGATGAATTCGCTTGGTACCCAAAGTTTAGGGTCGGAAGGGAATTTATTCACGTCGTACCCGGGGGTGGGGTAGGATGGTGAATTTAAATATTATGAAATTGGTCGGTCCGGTCCTAAAGTTATGGGATGAGATGGATAATTTCATCGTGCAGGTGACGTCGTACTTCGAGGGTGAAGTCGGATGGTCATGCACAAATTTCGAGGGACAAAGGCACGAGGGAGCATGTACTATACTCAAGGTAAACTATAAAAATATTTGAATTTAGACTATAGTATAAAATGCAATGCAATTTTTGGCCAAGCTAAGGTAGGTGCCGAATTATAAAAGGCAAGATTGCCCTATCCACAAAGGATCACATCTTGTTCAAATTAAGAAATTATCTTATGATATTTGAAAAAATATTTTCAGACAATTCTTAATCGGGAAAAGATATATTCAGAATTTTTTAGATAAGCCCAGATATCTCGAGGATATGTTTCGAAATTTAAAAGATATGCACAATATCTAAATAAAGAAATGAGATATGTGAGATATTCCGAAGACATGCCAAATATTCAAAAATAGGCAACAAACATTTAGAATATTTCCTGGATAGGGTCGTTACCTAATTTGTGGATAAGCTCCCAAATTCGATCCGACGATGGATGACGATCGGCAAAGGACTCTCAGTGGGGCTCGGCAAAGGACTCTCGGTGGGGCTCAGACGAGGTCTCTCGGTGGTCAATAAGTGTACTGGACAGGGATGAATGGGGTTGCTCCACGATGAGATGAATTGTCCCAACTACCTGCGAGAAAGTTGTTATAACCTGCTGGAAATTCACCTAGAGACACGTATTTCTGAATATTTGTCTTCTCTGGATTTGTTTATGCATGACTCAACCATGTGGATCAACATCCTTCTTTTCCACGAAGCATTCAATGCGTTGAACCCTCTTTTGGGCTCCCACCTATATCGCACTCCAAAACCTGCAGGAGGAAGAAAAACCCTCCTCTCCTTTCATCTCGTGGCCGTGTGCTCTGTGGAGGCCTCCAAAGTGCCGTATACTACAATGAAAGTGATCTCCTCCCTTGATTCATCGGGTGAAACTTGAGCCTAATTGAGGCTAAAAAAGTGCTGGACAGCACCTCGAACACGAGCTAGACGAACAGACGGCATGGCTTGAGCTTGTGGTCGACGACCTGCAAAAATCAGAGAAATTTTCCAAGTGCTTCTTGGTGGTGGTTTGAACGAGTCTCGAACAACCCGGGCAAATCGTGATCGTTACGAGCGAAACCAATTGAAAATGGCTAACGACGGGTGGACTACTGTTGTCTGGACCATCACTCCTCTTGTTGAATATCGATTGTTTGACCTGCAAAAGACCAAAAGAATCTGCCAACAAATGCCTTGTTACGTGAGCCTTCCTCTGACTATAACTCTTCAAGTGGGCTCCGTCACCACATGACGTTGTTGCCTTCTTTTCTGTGTGATTCTCGGACGTCTCTGGACTTCCAAAAAAGGAACTTTGATCAAAGAATTAAACTTGGGCCATAAGGTCCCGTTAAACTGCCACCAATGGACCGAACATGCTGGGACTTCGCCAAATGTTGCTGATCACAGTGGAACCTACAGGAAGAATTCCCAGCTCGGTGGTAGGGACAAAAATTGACAATTTCAATCGAGCGCGGAGAAGGGACTCATTGGTTGCTCTGATCGTGCAGAAGAAAAAATTCACGAGCTGGAGAAGGGCTCGTTATCACTATTCAGCATGCAAGTCCACCACGCTCTAGTTTCTAGCGAGGTGCAGGGACGAAGAGACTACAAGGTAATCGCAAAGAACAAACCAACAACCTACGTAAAACAATAAAGACCGAAAACAGAAGAACCTGCAAAAGACACCTCAAAACCTGCTTGTTGCTTCTTCCCTTCGTGTGATCCCATGGACCCCTCTCTCTATTTCCAGATCTTCTCAATTCTGGCGGTGAATCATTGTTTTTTTTTTCCTTTCACCTCTGCCGTCCAGGGATAGAAGAAGACAAAGAAGACCCTGTCTCTCTCGTCCGTGTCTTTCAAAATTCTTCTCTTTCACTCCAAGAATGCCGTGCGTGCGACAATTGTCTTCCTTGGTGTTCCCATCCGTGTCAACTTCGATACCTGCAAGAAGAAGACAAACTTTTTTTCTTTTCATCTCCCACGCATGGCTGCCATGGAGTCCACCTTTGACCTGCGAATTCTCCCTATGCTCTGCCGTCGGGAAGTATTGACTAAGGACTCTGCCGTATGAAGAATTGTGTGGCCTCCCCCTCGATTGAATGACCTACGTGTGCTTATATAGGGAACATTAGGTCAAGTTAGGGGCTCTAACTTATGATTTTTATGAAATAGACCCCCGTATTGCAAGACCTTTTTTAATTAAACCCCGAAGGGACTTAATCACACTTAATTAACAGCCCATATTTCTTAAAAATTTCGGCACAAGCTCAATTCAGATAATTCGATCAAGTTCAAAACCTTGAATTAAGTCTATCCACCGTCGGTCCGGATAATATGCAAATGTGCAAAATGCAATGCATGCTAAACCAAATTAATTATGCTATGCATGAAAACTAATTTATTTTTGGTGAGAACTAAAATTAATTTTCATTTTTATGTAAATGAAATGACTAAAGAAAAATCAAAATTTAGGTGTCAACAGAGATATATGTATGGGCTTTTGCTTTCGCTGCATTTGTTTTATTTTACCTACAATGTTTCGTAATAATGAATACTTGGAAAGAGTGAGAGACGGGATTGGTGATATAGATGGATGGGCACCACAAGGAAACAATCTGGAAAAACTTTAGCGGGCGGCGCACTAGATAAAAAATGACGCCGTGGAAAATGGCCTCTCTTCGGCAACTACCAAGGGTGTAAGATCTTTTGAAGCTCGGATTTGATGATGACCTATAGATAAAGATGGCAATACTGCTCCCGCCCACAAGGACCCACTCCACCTTCGCCTTTTAGTATGTGTAATTATTTTCATATTCTCATAAATTTCAATTTGCATATGTAATTCTTTCATCTATATAACTCAAAGTGAAAAATAAATCTTGGTGAGCGACCAATTTTAAAGATTTGTATGACGTAATACTGCCAAATGCTTGTTCATATTTGTTAGGGGTGAAACGTTAATTTCACTGACTGTTCTATTCCGAGTCGCACTTTCGCCCCTTTGCCATCCCTGGCGGTGCATACCCAAGAGTGGGTGTTGGATAATCGACACTAGTAGTGTACTCTTCAAAGCAGTGAAAAATAAATTTTGTTGAGCGACCAATTTTAAAGATTTGTATGACGTAATACTGCAAAATGCTTGTTCATATTTGTCAGGGGTAAAACGTTAATTTCACTCCCCATTCTATCTCACACTGCGCTTTCGCCCCTTTGCCATCCCTGGCGCTGCATACCCAAGAGTGGGTGTCATATTTTTGTAAGCTATATAAGACCATCCTTCATTTTTTCACTAAACAAATGGAGTCTTAAGATTTATAAAAAAAAAAAATTAGCATCGGATTTTTCCTTTTTGCGCTCACAAATTCGAACCATGCTTTTGAGCATGCCTAGATCCTCCCTGCACTTTGATGATAATTACCTGCCATTCTTCTTCAGGACAATCATTGAATTCCATGCGTAATCTATCCTTTGCGACTTTAGGAGTGGAAACCCATCAAATCAGTGTGTTGGAAATCATTGAATTTTTAGAAGTTTACAAACGTTGTAAGATGTCGTACTTCTCACGGAATCTCTCCCCGCATATGCCATTACGTAAGCCTTTTTGTTTGGGCATAGACAAAAGAGTCTTGATTCAATGTCTCATATATACGTGGAGGAGGAAATATAAAAGATCAGAAGCTAAGAGAGTCACGCGTTCACGAGAAAAATCATATCGAGCATGGCTACGACAAGAAGAACCATTAGGGTTCTCATGCTTCCATGGCTTGCTCATGGTCACATAGGTCCATTTCTAGAGCTAGCCAAAAAGCTTTCGAAGAGGAACTTCCACGTCTTCCTGTGTTCGAGTCCTGTCAACCTTAGTTCCATCGAAATCCCTAACGAATATGGTTCCGCCATTGAGCTAGTGGAGCTCCATGTCCCATCTTTGCCTGGTCTCCCTCCTCAATACCACACAACTAGGGGCTTGCCGCCTCACCTCATGCCGAAACTGAAGACAGCCTTGGACATGGCAGGCCCTAACCTCTCTGAAATCATCGCTGAACGCCGACCCGATTTTCTTATCTTCGATCATCTCCTCCCGTGGGCCCCAGAAGTCGCGAGGTCGCACGGCATCCCGGCGGTCGACTTCTCAAGCGTGGCAGCGGGGACGAGTTCATACGCGTTCCACTACATCAAGAGGCCAGGCGATGAGTATCCTTTCAAGGCGATTCGTCTTCAGGACCATTGGGTGGCACAGTTTAGTAATCAAGTAGAGCAAGCATCGGAGAGTGGCATGAGCGACACGGAAAGGTTCACGCGGTGCATCGACCAATCGTCGGGCCTAATTTTCCTGAAGACCTTTAGGGAATTGGAGGGCAAATACATTGACTACCTAAGTGATCTTTTGGGGAAGAAGGCCGTGCCGGTCGGCCCGCTAGTTCAAGACCCTGTCCAAGAGGCTGGGAATCGCATAATTGAGTGGCTTGATCAAAAGGAAAGATCGTCGACCATATTCGCGTCGTTCGGCACGGAGTACTTCCTTGCGGAGAAGGAAAGAGAAGAGATAGCATATGGGTTGGAACTTAGCAATCTCAACTTCATTTGGGTGGTTAAGTTTCCTGGGGAAGAGCACATCAAGCTTGAAGAGGCACTTCCTAAGGGATTTATTGAAAGGGTGAGAGATAGAGGACTAGTGATAGAGGGATGGGCACCGCAAGCTACGATTCTAGCACATCCAAGCGTTGGTGGATTTGTGAGTCACTGTGGGTGGAGTTCGGTCATGGAGAGCATGAAGTATGGAGTCCCGATCATCGCGATGCCGATGCATCTCGACCAGCCGCTGAACGCGAGGGTCGTCGAGGACGTCGGTGTCGGATTGGAGGTGACGAGGAATGACAGCGGAGAGCTGGAGAGAGAGGAGATTGCGAAGGTGATCAAGGGTGTTGTGGTGGAGGAAGGTGGGGAGTGTGTGAGGAATAAGGTCAAAGAAGTGAGTATCGGCATTAGGAACAAAGGAGATGAAGAGATTGATCAAGTGGAGGACGCGATTGTGAAGCTTTGTGGAATGGCGACGGGTAGCGGTTGACTGTTCGTTGAGTTTCTGTCTTGGGTTATTGGAGAGAGAGAGAGAGAGAGAGAGAGAGAGAGGGAGTTGTAATAAAAGATTGTACAGTAGCTTTCACAATTCTTAATTATTTATGCTGAGGTCAAAATTATTCTTGAATGTTGTCTTGAGTTAATGTTACCGACGACAAAACATCCTCGCTTTGGCTGGCGAGGGTATACTCTCGCGGCCAGTCCTCAGTAAAAATACATAAAGAAAAAAAAAGAAAATACCAAAAAATTATTTAAAAAACTATCCGCGTCATCGTCGGCTGTTCCACATAGGACGACCGGCGTCCTTATCAGCAATTTCCGGCCAAAATTGGCCGATAGACTCAATTGGCGCAAATGTAAAAGCTTAAGACTAAAAAACTATTATTAAAAAGTTCGTGATTGAATTGATACCAATGCAAAAGATTTAAAACCTTTTGGAAACTTTCCTCGTGCACATAAGTGGTGCCACCTCATTTTTGCATAAGTTAATTCATTGAGCGGGTCCGATAGGCCCGCATTGCAGATTTTTTTAGAAATCTCTCTCACTCACCTTCTCTTTTTCATAAACACCCCTCCCTCTTTCTTGTCGCGGTCCTTTCCGATGACCTTGTTATCTTTTGTCCTTTAGAGTGCATCATTATCTTATTTTATCATGGAAATAAAACCATTCTAAATGGCACCAAAAGGTTCAAAAAAAGAGAACAAGCGGGCAAGTGACACTAAGCCCTTTAGACCTGCTTTTGCGCATGTTCATCAACACAACGTTTCCGTTTCCGTCCTCCATTTCTCGGCCACGTTTCGTGCAGATACATCCTCATGCAAAGGTAGCCTCTCAATCACCTATGCACAGTTGCACACTTGTTGAACGTTCCAGTTCGTTTATCATCAAAAAGCAGCCCAGAAACATAGTGAACCAGAAAAAGCAAGAAATGAGCCGAGAGAGAGACTTATTCATGAGCAAGAAATGAGTCCTTTAGTTGTAACTCCAGGCTTATATATATATATATATATATATATATATATATATATATATATATATATGGCTTATTACTCCAGGATTGGGTTTAATTCTCTTATGGCATGCCCACCAAAAATCTCATCCGTAATTTGATAGCAACATTTGAAAGTGGTTGTGCTAGCGTTATCACCTAAAGGGGGATGAATAGGTGATTTTAAAGAATTATAACTATCAATGCGGAATTTAAATAGATAAGCTTAGAGTTTAGTTCAGATGATAATTGCTAATAAGATCTGAAGTGTCCTCAGATGCAGCGGTGTGCACAGTTCAACTATCACAGCATAATAACAAATAGTTTAAGGGAAAGAGAATTTGCACAGAGAGTTTATAGTTGTTCGGCTTTGTTCAATCTTACGTCCACTTTTTCACGCTGGCAGCCAATCGTCTGGATTCCACTAGTGAATATCTCAGAGGTTACAACTCAGTGACAACACTTGAGTCTAAAAACTTCCCGCCTAACACTCACACACTCGAATGATCTCCTCTAAGTATTACAATGTTGGATCAAAAGCATATGAAGGATGTGAAGCTCTCTTGATCTTGGAATTTAAGATTCCGCTCTCTCGTCTATACGCTCTTCAGCCTTAAGGTCTCCTTTTTGTTGAGACAAATCCCTAATTGATTTTGAAGCTGACAAAACAATCCATAATCTCTAATATCTAAGCTAATGCTGTGAAACACTATTTTTCAGATTATCCAAAGATGTATGGACCAAGATACATGGGATTGAATCTTGCAGAATGGGCTCAGACGTTGTTTCAAGAACTCAGACATTGAGCGGGAAGCTTAGACCGTGTTTGAAGAGTTCAGACGTTGAGCAGGAAGCTCAGACGGTGTTTGAAGAGCTCAGATGAGCTCAGATGTTGAGCGGAAAACTCAGACGTTGGAATGAGGCTCAAGCTCTGAGAGAGTATTTAACGTGCAACGACTAGAGATTTATTTCAAGATGATTTAAATTGACAAATTACATCATCACAATGGCTAGCAATCAAGCTGGATTCGTACTTGGAGATTCTCAATCATGAAGATCAATCAAGCACGTGGATTAAGGGAGACGAGGATGATTCACCTAATGAAGTAATCCATCTATGGAAACTCAGGATCGCGATTGTATGGGCAATTTGATCCAAAGGGGGATTCTTTCCTTTGTCAACCTCAACGGCTACGAGATCTTTTTGATACAGTCTCGTCCAAACGGGGAAGTTTGGAGAGCGATCCTTGGGCGCCTTGCAACAGGTAGCTGGAGGTGGAGGAGTATAAAAGGACATCTCAAGGCTAAAGAGTGTAACGCACGAGGGAACAGAATTTAATATTCCAAGAGCGAGAAAGCTTCACATCCTTCATATACTTTTGATCCATCAGTGTAATACTTAGAAGAGAACATACGAGTGTGAGAGTATTAGACGAAAAGTCTATTCACCAAGCTGTAACCTCTGAGTCATTCACTAGTGGAAACCAGCCGATTGGCTGCCAACGTGAAGAAGTGGAGGTATGCTTGAACAAAGCCGAACCACTATAAATCCTCTGTGCACATTCTCTTTCCATAAATCTCTTTGTTTATATATATATATATATATGAAAGTAGTCGTGTGCGCGACGCTGCATCTGAGAGTTTCTCAGATCTTCCTAGTAGTATCGTCTGAACGAAGTTCTACTTCTGAGAGGATCTCAGATCTTACTAGCTAATATCATCTGAACGAAGTTTTAATTAGATTAGTTATATTCCGCATTGATTTTTTAAAATTATTTAAAATCACCTATTCACCCCCCTCTAGGTGTTAACGCTAGCCTCAACAATTGGTATCAGAGCTTGGTGCTCATATTTTTTGAAGTGTTATTACTTCCGAGCTAACGATCTTTATGGCTAGCAATTTTGCTCCTATTTGGATTGAAGGAGGAAGCAACAACAGGCCACCGTGCTTCGACGGAAAAGAGTACAGCGACTGGTAGAACAAATTTAAGGCATATCTCAGATACCGAGATCCACAAATATGGGATGTTGTGCAAAGAGGGGTGATCCATCCGCAAGCACTTCAGGCAGTTCAAATGCTGGCGACAACACCAATCCTACTCCCACAGCTGCTCTATCTGCTACCGAATTAGCCAAGAGAGATGCTTTAGATGCTAAGGCTATTTATTCTTTTTATAGTGCAATATCTCCCACTAAATACAAACGTATTACAGATTGTCCTTCTTGGAAAGCGATATGGGACAAGCTCTATGTAACATATGAAGGAACGAACAAAGTTAAGGAGACCAAAGTTAACATACTCCTCGGCCAATATGAAGCATTCAAGATGAAGCCTAATGAAACGGTGAAAGAAATGTTTGATAGATTCACTGAAATAGTGAATGGGCTCACCTATCATGGGCAACAAGTGTTTGGTCCGATGAGAGTGAACAGACTTCTGAGAGCACTCACAAAAGATTGGGACAACATCAAAACATCCATTCAAGAGACTCAGAGGATCTCACCATTATCCATGGATGAACTCATTGGAACTCTTCAATTTTACGAGGATGAAAGAATCAATGAGGAAGCTCAATTGAGAGGTAAGAAATCTATTGCCTTGAAATATAATACTTTTTATGATATCTCAGATTCTGAAGATGAAGACAATGAGGATCTAGCTCTCATGGTTAAAAGGTTCAGACGAATGGCAAAGAAAAGCAAAATTTCAAAGGCAAAAGAGATTACAAGCAATATGATCTGAAACGATCATCTGGTGATAAAGAAGAAAGCAAAGATGTGATTTGCTATGAATGCAAAAAGAGAGGGCACATCAAGCCCAACTATCCTCTTCTAAAAAGGAAAGGAAAAGATGACAAATCCAAGAAAGCTCTCAAAGCTGAAACTTGGAGCGACACGGAATGTGAAAGTGATGAGGAATTTGCCCACATCTACTTAATGGCCAACTCAGACTCTGAAGAAGAGTATGAGGTAACTCATTCTAACATTCCTTCTAGGTATCTGATTTTATGGATGCAATGTGCTTAGAATATTAAAATGCTCTTTAAAGGATTTCAGAATTGAAAAAGGAAATCTCATGTTTAAAGCAAAGTGAAACTTCTCAAAAAGACAAAGTAAATTTTCTCGAAAGCGAATTTTCTCAAATCAAGGAAAAATCATATTTGATTTCTAAGAAAAATGAAGATTTACAAATCGAAAATGAATCTTTGAAAAAGAAAAAACGTTTCTTTGAAAAAAGAAAACGATTGTCTAAAAAAGAAAACTTCATATATCAATAAAAAGTTTTCCTCTGGTTCAAAAACTTTACAACATATTCTTTCTATACAAGTTCTTTACTACAATAAGTCTGGACTTGGTTTTCAAAAGGAAAGTAAATTGAAAAATGATTTTCCAAAGGTAAAAGAAAGACTCAGAAGAAGACTTTCGAAACAAGCGTATAAAAATCACTTTCATAAGCAATTTATAAGATCTGAGGAAAAAAACGTCTCAAAATGCACAAACTGCAGTGATCCAAGGCATTCCAGAAGTTATTGCCCTAAGATCTGGAGACCAACACGAGATATTTTAAGATTTGTAAACTCTACTAACCCAAAATGACCCAAACAGATTTGGGTACCAAAGAAAACTTGAATTTCTTTGATGTTTATAGGTACCAATGAAAAGAAGAAACAAATGGTACCTTGATAGTGGGTGTTCTAGACACATGACTGTAGATTCCAAAATATTCATTAATCTTGCCAAATTTGATGGAGGAAGTGTGTCCTTTGGCGGCAACAACAAAGGAACAATTATTGACAAAGGAACCGTAAAGATTGGCAACCTCTTCATTAATGATATCTCATTGGTTAAGGGTTTGAATTTCAATCTTATTAGCATAAGCTAATTGTGTGATATTGGATATAAAATCTCTTTTGTGGAGGATAAATGCTCAGGTGTTAGCCGGGACAACAAGTGCTCATTCACCGGACACAGACATGGTAATATGTATCTTCTAGATACATCATCTGAGGATGTGAAATGTCTAGTACCAGTCAAAGACGACTCAGAACTTTGGCACAAGAAGTTGGGACACATAAGTTTCAAACAAATCTCAAAGCTTTCATCAAATAGGCTTGTGAGAGGACTCCCAGATGCGAGATTTGAGCAAGCAAAACTTTGTGAGGCTTGCACTCTTGGAAAACAAGTAAAAAATTCTTACAAGTCAATAAATCAAGTTTCCACTAACCGTGCTCTGCAACTTTTACACATGGATGTCTTTAGACCAACAAGAACCCAGAGCATTGGAGGTAAAAAATATTGTCTGGTAATAGTAGATGACTATACTAGATTTACTTGGGTTTTCTTCCTTGCACATAAGAATGATGCTTTTTCATATTTTGAAATTTTTTTAAAGAAAGTTCAAAATGAAAAATTTTATTCAATTTCCAGCATCAAAACTGATCAAGGGGGAGAATTTGAAAACCAAATCTTTGCAGACTTTTGTGATCAAAATGGTTTTCAACATAATTTTTCATCTCCTTACACTCCTCAACAAAACGGAGTAGTTGAAAGGAAAAATCAATCTTTACAAGAAATGGCACGAACCCTTTTAATTGAAAGCAAAGTTCCTTCCCATTTTTGAGCAGAAGCTGTTTCTACTGCTTGTTACATTATAAATCATGTCTTTACAAAGGCAAGAAACCAAGCATATCATACTTTCATGTATTTCGCTGTAAATGCTTTATCCAAAAAAAAAAACTCAAGTGATCGTCCGGGAAAGTTTGATGAAAGATCAGATGGCGGAGTATTCCTTGGATATTCCATCTCAAGCAAGGCATATAGAGTCTTCAACATGAGCTCAAGAACAGTTGAAGAATCAATGAACGTGAGGTTTGAAGATGGAAATAACACTCAGAAGATAGACGCTGAAATCACCACATCATCTGAGAAGAATACATCATCTGAGCAAACTCCATCATCTGAGGATAAAACATCATCTGAGGACACACAGAACGTCAATATTATTCAAACTGCCATATCATCTGAGAACGCAGACCAAGATCCTTCTCCAAAAGACGAACAAGATAGAAGATATGACAAGAACTGGAAACACAAATCCAGTCATCCAACAGATCTTGTCATTGGAGATATTGAAGAAGGAATCAAGACCAGATCCAAACTCAAGAATGCAATAAATGCTTTTGCGCTTGTATTTGAAGTTGAACCCAAAGGAATTGAAGAGGCTCTTATAGAAGAAAGCTGGATCGAAGCAATGCAACAAGAGCTACAACAATTCAAACTCAGCGAAGTTTGGGGACTAGTGCTCAAACCCAAGGGTCATCCAATCATTGGAACCAAATGGGTATTCAGAAATAAGTTGGATGATAAGGCTAAGTTACTAGAAATAAGGCAAGACTCGTAGCCAAGGGATACTCTCAAGAAGTGGGGATTGACTACGATGAAACGTATACTCTAGTAGCAAGACTGGAATCTATTAGATTGCTCTTAGCATATGCTTGCTACAACAACTTCAAGCTATATCATATGGATGCCAAAAGAGCATTTTTGAATGGCTACATCAAAGAAGAGGTGTACGTGGAACAACCACCAGGGTTTGAAGATCCAAAGAGCTCAGATCATGTCTACAAACTCAAGAAAGCTCTGTATGGACTCAAACAAGCATTGCGAGCCTGATATGAGAGGTTAAGTAATTCCTTGTTGCTAAAGGATTTGAAAAAGGTAAAGTAAATACAACTTTATTTATCAAAAAGGAAGGTAAAGATATCTTGCTTATTCAAATATATGTTGATGATATCATATTTGGTTCTTCTAACGAAAAACTCGGCAAGAATTTCTCTCAGATTATGTAGAACGAGTTTGAAATGAGCATGATGGGAGAACTCACCTTCTTCCTTGGACTTCAAGTGAATCACATAGAACAAGGAACCTTCATACATCAAGAGAAGTATGCGAAGGAAATTGTGAAGAAGTTTGGTCAAGAAAACAGTAAGAAAACTGAATCACCAATGTCTTCTTCATCCAAGCTAGATAAGGATTAACAGGGCAAACAGGTTGATCAGAAGCTATATAGAAGCATGATCGATTCTCTATTATATCTTACCGCTTCTAGACCTGACATCATTTTCAGTGTGTGTATATGCACCAGATTTCAATCAGATCCTAAGGAATCTCATCTCTCTGCAGTAAAGAGGATCATAAAATATATTGAAACCAATCCTAATCTCGGATTATGGTATCCAAAGACCTCAGAACTTACTCTGCAGGGCTACTCAGATGCTGATCTTGTAGGTTGCAAATTAGATAGGAAAAGCACCTTAGGAACATGTCAACTTCTGGGATCTATGCTAGTGTCTTGGCATTCAAAGAAACAAAACACTGTGGCACTATTAACCGCAGAAGCTGAATATGTCGCCTTGGGGAGTTGCTGTGCTCAGATGTTGTGGATGAAGTAACAACTGAGGGACTTTGGTGTTGAAGCCTCAAATGTGGAAATCAAGTGCGACAACACTAGTGTAATCAACCTCACAAAGAATCCAATTCTGCACTCTCGAGCTAAGCATATTGAAATTAAACATCATTTCATTTGTGATCATGTGCATAATGGTGATATTAATATTCAATTTATTGATTCTAAGTATCAATTAGCTGACATATTCACAAAGCCCCTCGATAGGAATTCTTTTGAATATATTAGACAAGAATTGGGTATTACTATTATGCCTGTATAAGTTGTCTTCAAGATAGGTTAAAATCTGCTTCTGAGCAAAACGCAACGTTTGAGGAAACTCAACCTTTGAAGCAAAGCTTCAGAACTTGCTTATCATTTGAGGAACTTCAAATGCTTGAATGGAACATCTGAACCAAAAGCATCATCTGAGGAAATATCTAAACCAAAAGCATCATCTGAGGAGATACAGGTGCTTGAATGAAACTTCTGAACAAACGCATCATCTGAGGAGGTCATCATCTGAACAACACTCACATCAGGTTTGATCGTTCAAATTTTTGGCGTGTAAGTGGTTATTTTTTGCAACAAATAAGGTACGCGCAATCTCAATCTTTTTAAATATTCTGCGAAATATTGTGGTTGCCATGTTTATACTGATTGAATTGATTGAATATTATGTTTTCAAAAATAATTTTCCATATCTTCTCAAAATATTTTATTTTTGGAAATCACAAATCTCTGAACTATCGAGAGCAGTTTCTTATTTTGCTTAAAACAAACATTGAAATGTCACCCCTATTTTAAAATCACTCTTTCAAAGACTCAATTTTTACTCCTTACTCAGAAATCATCTCTCGAAAGAACTCTTCCCCAAATTCTCTCTGCGATTTCACTCCCAAACTCTCAATTTCCTCAATTTTCTCCACACAAAAAAAAACCTCAATGGCACCCAAGAATTCCTCAATTGCGAAGAAACCCTCTACCGCTTCTCGACGATCAGGCAGATTGGAGATACGAAGACCCAGGGCTCCAATTGATGCTCCAACGTAGTTTGATCTCTCAAGCTCTTTAGACGAAGAAAGGGGAAATTAAAGACCTGAGGAAACGAGTAGTGTTCCTCAGAGTGAACCTGCTATTACAACCCCTGCTGTTGAAGTCTCAGAGGTTGAGACTCCCGCAATGGTCAAGGCCAGAAAGATGCAGGAGATCAAAGACAGACTCTCAAAAGAGGTACCTAACGCTGCCGAAAGGGCTGCTTTCCCTGTAGATGTTAGAATTAGACTAGCAAGAAGAGTCGCCAATTTAATTCGTGGTATGAGGATGCACGGTAGGTCTGAGAAAGATATTAAGGAATTCGTGAATATACATGGATTTCGTGATGAAGGAGAAATGCAATGATTTGATTCTATGCTAACTCAGAAGGAGATTAGGCAGGCTACAAAAGTAGGGGCAGAATTTGAGAAAAATAAGCCCAAATCATCTGAACCATTTGGAAAGGGAAAAGAGAAGGTTGGTGAACCTTCAAGGGCTGAAGAAGCATAGTTTGCTTCGACTGAAGCACAATCTGAAGGAGATAAGGTTGAGAAAGAAGATAGATCTAAGACTGTGCTGATTAGTGATCATCTGAGGGATGATGATGATGAGATGATTTATGCTCACTTTAAGGGCATGGTGATGAAGTTTCTGGTAAAAGAAGGCAAGGCAAATAGGATTTTCAAATCCAAGGAGCATGAGGAATACTTTAATTCTTTGCTTGCTAGAACTACTATGGCTAACAGGCCAGTTGACTTTGAGTTCTTTGAGAAAAATGATTTGCAGATCATTAATCTGCTTTCCAATTTGCATTTGCAAACTCTCTGTTCTCTAAATACTCTATGTTACCCTGAGTTGACTGCCTACTTTTACTCCAACTTCTCCATGATCTCTAGAGATGCCATTCAGTTTTCTTTCTTTGGACAAAATATTATTCTGAGTGCTGCAGAACTTGCTAAAATTCTAAGTTCTGAGCTGTCCACTTTCACTCCAATTCCCATCTCAGAAGATGAAGTATACAAAGTTCTATATGGTAATCAAAATCTCTCAAGAGCAAACAAGGCTCATGTTGAACATCGTCACTTTCCTCTAAGAATCATCATTATGCATAAGGTAGTCATAAACCGCCTTAGGCCCAAAGGATCTTCCAAAACTGATGTCTCTAGATTTGAAGCCAAAATCATCTAGGCTATCCTAAATGGCAAGCCTTTCTCTTTTCCACATATTATCTTTCTACATATGCGAAGAACCGTAAGGAAGAACAAAGGACAATTGCCATATGGTTCATTGATCACCATGATCTTTGAATATCTGAGAATAAACATTCCACAGAGACTCAGATCTTTGCAGATTCCTCAAGGAAGTACTGGTGAAGTAATGTTTGCCAAGATGGGCTACAAGTTTGCAGATGGTCAGTGGAGAGATATGAAGAAGAATGTGGTGATGGTAGATCTTCCCTTGGCAGCAACTAAAATAGCAGAGGATATTCGAATCGAACCTTCTACAGCAGAACCATCAGCAAGAGATGGTACTCCCATTGAAAAGTCCGCAAACCCTTCATCTGCTGGACCATCCTAAGAATCCTCTCGAAAGAGGAGGATGAAAATGTTGGCTCACAAATCCACCATGCCTGGTAAGAAGAAGAGGAAGCTTGCTTAGAAACTGCTTAAAAGGATTCAGGATGAATCAGAAATACAAACATTTGAGAGCTCCTTGGCAAGTGATAGTGAAATTGAAGAAATTATACAGGCAATTGTGAAGACAACTTTTGAGGATGAGATTGCAGCTTAGATGGAGCAGCAAGAAAATGAGAAGGAAGAAGGAAAGGAAGAAGAGAAGAAGGAAAAGGAGAAGGAAGAAGAGAAAGAAGAAAAGACAGAGAAAGATGAGAATGTCCTGGGAGAGGACAAAAAAGTTTGTAAACAATCTGAAGCTCCAGAGCCTACTCAGCAAACAGTTGAACAGATGGAGGTTCAAACTATTGGTCAGATAGAAACTCAGATGGAATCTGAGAAAGAACTTCAAGCTAATGTTGCAATGGAAACACAGTTTGAAGAAGAGCAGATTGAGCAAGTCAATATCTCTGAGTTCATTCAACAGAATGTAGAAGAGGAAGAAGGGCAGAAGGATACTACATCTGAGGGAGAGAGATCTAAGAATGAAAGTCCTTAGAAGATGGACATTGATGCTGCCGGCACAATAGTTGAGACTCTACTCAAGATGGCCTTAGATCCTACTCTACAGGACACTCCACCATCATTGTCCGGAAGATAAGCTAGGACTCAGGGGGAGTCTTCTAATGTTGGTATTCATATGGAAGATGATATGGCTGAAGCTACGAATTCAGAATTACTAAGAGAAATCCTATACAAATAGAGAGGAATGGAGCAGATGATTACAGACTTGTGGACATCACTACATCTGGATATTGATGAACTGAAGGATAAAGTGAATCTTGAACTTCAGAAGCTAAGGAAAGAAAGGAGCTCAGATGCGAGCTTTGCTGCATTGCAAATGGAACACATGGACAGAAAAATATTCAATCTGAAAGCAGCATTTGATCTGAAGTTGGAACAGTTGTCCAAATATGCTTTGGTCCACCATCCTTCAGACTTTGTGCCACCCACAACCACTCAAGCACCATCCTCATCTACTCCAGCCCCAAATCTTCCAAAATAGAACTCATTTTTTACTCCCTTATTTCATCAAATCTTGATTCTATTTTAAGATTTGGAAGTGTTTGAGTTTTTTTTTTGTTTAATATCTGAACTTGGTTAAATCATTGTTAAGTTTGAATATTTTAGCATGCACAAGTTTTTATATTTAGCTTGCACAGTTTATTGATTGAACTTGATTGAGTGCTTATTGAATACTTTTACTAGTTCGATCTATGCCTTTTGAGCTGATGACAAAAAGGGGGAGAGATATATCCCTAATTATTTTCTGCAAAAAGAGAAAGGAGAACATTATGATTTGTAGGAACTCGTTCTGAACAGGTTTCAAAGTTACACTTTAAGTTGAACAGGTTCTAAGTTCTGAGAATGATATAAGTCGCTCTCTGCATACAAGTTCTGAGAATGTTACAGATTCTGAGAATATCACAGGAACAGGTTCTAAGAATCTCTCACATCATTCTACATACAAGTTCTGAGTAAAAACATACTTATTTGATTTCTCTCTAAATCTATATCTTACGATGTATCAACGCTCTGAATCTATTCTTCATAATGCTCTAATACAGGCTATTATGTTTCTCAGATCGAAATTAAAATGAATGACGTGAAAATATGAGAAATGAGTTAGACCTTATAAACTCTGATACAGTTCTTTTGAAGTTCTGAAGGAAAAACGAACTATACTTTGAAAAGGAATTCACACCTTGAATTCATTATTTTCCAGAACTCACTTTTGCTAAAAATACTACATGATATATCATTGTTTAGCAAAATTTCCTGGAGTGACAAATCATTATGTTACTCACATTTCTTATACAACAATTGGTATGTTTGTGTGGATGATTTTGTCATCATCAAAAAGAGGGAGATTGTTGAGAAAAACCCCAATTGATTTTGAAGCTGACAAAACAATCCATAATCTCTAATATCTAAGCTAATGCTATGAAACACTACTTTGCAGATTATCCAAAGATGTATGTGATTGAATCTTGCAGAATGGGCTCAGACGTTGTTTCAAGAGCTCAGACATTGAGCGGGAAGCTCAGACAGTGTTTGAAGAGCTCAGACGTTGAGCGGGAATCTCAAACGGTGTTTGAAGAGCTTAGACGTTGAGCGGGAAACTCAGACGTTGTAGAGGACTCAGACAATTGAGCGGGAAAACTCAGACGTTGGAATGAGGCTCAAGCTCTGAGAGAGTATTTCACGTGCAACGACTAGAGATCTATTTCATGATGATTTAAATTGACAAATTACATCATCACAATGGCTAGCAATCAAGTTGGATTTGTATTTGGAGATTCTTAATCATGAAGATAAATCAAGGACCTGGATTAAGGGAGACGAGGATGATTCACCTAATGAAGTAATCCATCTATGGAAACCCAAGATCACGATTGTATGGGTAATTTGATCCAAAGGGGGATTCTTTCCTTTGTCAACCTCAACGGCTACGAGATCTTTTTGATACAGTCTCGTCCAAACGGGGAAGTTTGGAGAGAGATCCTTGGGCGCCTTACAACGGGTAGCTGGAGGTGTAGGAGTATAAAAGGACATCTCAAGGTTGAAGAGTCTAACGCACAAGGGAACAAAATTCAAAATTCCAATAGTAAGAAAGCTTCACATCCTTCATATACTTTTGATCCATCACTGTAATACTTAGAGGAGAACATATGAGTGTTAGAGTGTTAGACGGAAAGTCTAATCGCCAAGCTGTAACCTCTGAGTCATTTACTAGTGGAAACCAGCCAATTGGTTGTCGACGTGAAGACGTGGACGTAGGCTTGAACAAAGTCGAACCACTATAAATCCTCTATGGACATTCTCTTTCCCTTAATCTCTCTGTTTATATATCTGTGAAAGTAGTTGTGTGCGCGACGCTGCATTTGAGAGTTTCTCAGATCTTTCTAGTAGTATCGTCTGAATGTAGTTCTGCTTCTGAGGGGATCTCAAATCTTACTAGCTAATATCATCTGAACGAAGTTCTGAGTAGATTAGTTATATTCCACATTGATTTTTTAAAATTATTTAAAATCACATATTCACCCCCTCTAAGTGATAACGCTAGCCTCAACACTTCTACACTTCTCCATCTCCAAGTGTCCGTTGCAAGATCTCCAAAGAATCACTCTCCAAACTTCCCGTTTGGACGAGATTGTATACAAAGGATCTCGTAGCCATTGAGGTTGACAAAGTAAAGAATCTCCCGTTAGATCAAATCGCCCATATAACTAAAAAAAGACGTGAGTAGAAATCAAAATGAAAGAGATTTCAAGAGAAATAAATGATTCAATGATCTATTCATGATTCCCTCATTGAATCAATTACATATCAGTTCCAAACTAGAGGCGTGTTATAGTAAAACTTTGTTTGAAACGATGTGGTAGAAAGCAACGTGCGACTTGAAGGACACGATCAGTTGTGGATGCTTACATCCACCTTTTTGATTATATAAGAATGAAGAGAACTAATTCTTTTTTTTATTGGGCCAGTTTTGGTATGCACCATCCTATTATTTATATCAAAATAAAGTAATGTAATAACTATTCTAAGTCTTTGTGACATAACCCTGATGAGAAGAAGAAAAAAAGAAGAAGGTGGGAGCCCCAACTCCAAAGGAAGGGCATTTTCGGGGACTAGCCCGCTAGGTGGACGCTCCTTCTGTTCAAGCAAGAGAGATGGATGATGCCCGCGATGCAATCATATCACATCTCAACTGGTATGTCGTGATCTTGGGTTTTCATAGATAGAGTTCTTCATTAGGTGAGTCATCATCGTCTCCCTTAATCCACGTCCTTGATTGATCCTCATGATTGATAATCTCCAAGAATGAATCCAGCTTGATTTGCTAGCCGTTGTGATGATAATATATGTCAATTAAATCATCTCGAAGATATCTCTTGATAATCTGATCGTTGCACATGAAATATTCCCTCAGAGCTTGAGCTACGTAACAACGTCTGAGTTACCCGCTCAATGTCTGAGCTCCATACAGCGTCTGAGTCCTTTAGAACATCATCTGAGCCTTTCTTGCCAGATTCAATCCCGTGTAACCATTCCTTAACACTTGAATGTACATTAGAACAATCCGCAAAATAAGTATTTCATTGCATTAACTCAGATATTAGATAATATGGATTATTTTGTCAACTTCAAAATCAATTGGGATTTTTTCCCAACAATCTCCCCCTTTTCTATGATGACAAAACTATCCACACAAATGTACCAATTGTTGTACAAGAATTGTAAGTAACATAATGATTTGCTACTCAATGAAATTTTACTAGACAATGATATATCATATAGTGCATTAACAAAAGATAAGTTTTGGAAAAAAGATGAATTCAAGGTTTGAATTCGTTCTCAGAATATGTTTCAGTTTTGCCTTCAGAACTTATAGAACCTGTATCAGAGCATGTATAACTTGTATCAAAATTTGAACAAGTTTCATCTATTCATAGCATTTGGTTCATTCTTGATCTGTAGAACCTATATAGCTTGTATCAAAGTAGTGAGTTTAAAGCTTTGTCTACAGTGATAGCTTCAGAACATAGCATAATATAGGTTCAGAGCAAAAAATATGAGTTTGTAACTTTCAGAACTTGTATACTCAAAACGTCTTGTTCCTATGAACTTGTATCATTCTCAAAACTTGTTCCTGTGAGGACTTATGATATCTGTCCATTTCAGAACGTATCTTGGAATCTATTCCTGCAAATTGTGATCTCTCACTTTTGCAATATAATATATAAAGGATACATATATCTCTCCCCCTTTTTGTTATTAGCACAAAAGTAAGGATCAAACTAGCATAAGTATTGAAAATAAAACATTTGTAGTTCAAGCCAAAATACATCAAAATATTTCAATCAGAGCATTAAAGTAATTGTACAGAATCAACAATCAAACTCAAAAACATCCAACCATAAAATAGAACCAAATTTGATAAAATAAGCGAATGAAAAAGAGTTCTATTTTGGAGGATTTGGAGCAGGAGTATAAGTGGATGATGCGGAGTTGATGTGGATGGCACAAAGTCTGAAGGAAGTTGGACTAGAGCAAATTTTGAAAACTATTCCAGCTTCTGATCGATTGCAGCTCTTATGTTGTTTATCTTCTTACCCATGTGTTTCATCTCAATGAAGGCCAGGCTGTTATTAGAAGACATATCACTTGTTAGCTTTCATAATTCAAAATCCATATTGTCCTTCATCTCATCAATCTCTACATGAACTGAACTCCACATATCCTTAATTAGGTTTGTCAGTTCACCTTGTCTGTACAAGATATCTCGGAGCAGCTCAGAGTTTGAAGCTTCATTTCATCTTCCGTCTGAACACTAGCATTAGATGATTCCCCCGAGTCTTAGCTTGTTTCTCAGTCGATGAAATTGGAGTGTCCTGCAGAGTAGGATCTGATGCAGTCATGAGTAGAGTCTCATCTACTGTGCTGGCAGCATCAATGTCCTTTTTCTGTGGACTTTCATTTCCAGTGTGCTCCCCCTCAGATTGTGCTTCCTTCTGAGCATATCTCTCAGTTTCCATCGAAGCTTCATTCTGCAGATCAAGCTCTAGGATATCAACTTGTTTAGTAGGTTCCTCTTCAATCTGAGCTTCCATCTGAGTAAGCTCTGGGAACTCAAACTGTTCTCCTGTTTCCTTGTCCTCATCTAGGATAGTTTGAGCATCAAATTGCTCATTGACTTCAACTTCCACACCCTGTGGATTCTCTTCTTCCTTCTCCTTCTCTTGCTGTTCTTCATTCTCCTTTTCTTGCTGCTCCATCTGAACTGCAATAGCATCCTCAATAGCAATTTTTACAACAGTTTGAATGACTTCTTCTATCTCCTTATCCACCATTATCAATCTTTCTAACTCAGCAATTGCAGTAGCTACCTTTTGCTTATGATCCATCTGAACTCATCATAGCTGTTGTGCTCTGCATCTGAATCACTTTCTAAGGATCCTTCAGAAGTATTCATCTCTAAGTCATTTAGGATCCTTTCAAGCAACCTTTGAGCAGGTCTTGTTGACTTGTGTGAAAGCATATTTAGCCTCCTCTATAGAGTAGACTCAGAAGTTTGTGTAGGTAAGGATTTAGCTGGTGCTGGTTCTCTAGATGATGGTTCTGCAGACTAAGTTGCTATTGCTATTGCTATTTCTGCCATAGGAAGATCCACTAACACCACACTATTCTTTCTTTCTTTCCATTGTCCATCTGAGAACTTGTAGCCCATCTTAGTCATCATAGATTCACCAGTAATACCCTAAGGAATCTGTAAAGATTTGAACCTCTATGGTATGTCTACCTTCAAGTAGTCAAAGATTTTGGTAATCAAGGAGCCATAAGGCAGCTGTCCCTTATTCTTCCTTACTATTTTGAACATATGAAAGAATAGGATATGAGGAAGAGAGTGAGAGATTTTCCATTCAGTATGGCCTAGATGATCTTGGCTTCATAACGGGATACATCTATTTTTGAAGATCCTTTGGGTCTAAGGCAGATTATGATTACCTTATGCAGAACAATATATTTCAGAGGGAAATGATTGTGTTCAATGTGAGGCTTGTTTGTCTTGGTGAGATTAGGATAACTAGACAGAACTTTGTAAACTTCATCATCTGAGATAGGGATAGGATTGAAGACATACTGCTCAGAACTTAAAATTTCTGCAAGTTCTGAAGCACTCAGAATGAAGTTTTAACCAAAGAGAGAGAACTGAATATGGTCTTTACTGGGCATAGAAAAGTTTGAATAGAAGTAGGCAGTTAACTCAAGATAACAATGAGCATTTAAATTGCAGAGAGTTTGCAAATGCAGATTAGAAAGCAAGGATAAGATCTGCAAACCAACCTTCTCAAAATCAACAGATCTATTGTTCATGGAAGTTCTAGCAAGCAAAGACCTGAAGTATTCATGATGGTCAATAGATCTGAATATCCCGTCCTCTTGACCTTGTTTTACCACAAAATTTCATCTCCATACCTTTAAACTGAAAATACAGCTTCTCATCATCATCCTCTCTCACATGTTCAGCATGAGAGTTTACTTGAGAGTCAACTTTCTCACTCTCAGATCTTGCCTCTATTACAACGTTTGGAACCTCCTCAGCCCTAGAGGGTTCACTAACCTTTTCCTTCCCTTTCCAAGATGGCTCAGATGATTTTTCCATCTCTGCCTTAGATTGTTCAGTCAACTCTCTAGCTTGCCTAATCTCCTTCTGAGTCAACATCGAATTAAATCCTAGTAATTGTCCTTCATTCAGGAATCCACTTTCAGTCACAAATTCTTTAATATCCTTATCATCTCTGCCATACATTCTCATTCCACGAGTAAGATTTGTAACCCTTCTTGCTAGCCTGATTCTATCATTTACAGGAAGACCAGCCTTTTGAGTAGGAGTGCTTACCCTTTTCGAGAGATGATCTTTCAGTTCCTGTATTTTTTTGGCCTTAGTCTCATCAAGGGTTTCATCAGCAAATTCTGTTTGAGGAACACTACTTGTCTCTTCAGGCCTTTGTTCTTCCTGACCTTCATCTAACGAACTAGTGAGATAATACCGTGTATGAGCATCGATTGGAGCCCTAGGTCCTCGGAATTCCAATTTTTCCGAGCGACAAGTACCAGTTGTAGGCTTCTTCATTATTGAAGAACTCTTGGGCACCATTGAGGGTTTAGGATGTGACGTCTCAAGGCGCCACCAACTAACAAGCTCTGCTTTAATCTGATATTACATAATATAGTGGCGCAAGCAGAAGACTAGAAACATAAGACAATCAGACGGCCATACAAAACATACAAGTGCAGTCAACTGACGTAGCCACGATGCCTATGGGTATGACCTCAATAAGTTTTCCTAACCTGCAACTTATCAGTAAGATCATTCAAAAAATAAGAAAATATACTTCTTATATATATATATATATATATTAATCAAGTTATATACATCATCTATTTAAATTAAACTAGTACACCAGGAGGATTCAAAAGGAAACCTCCTACTCCCAACTATACCATTAGTGAACTCCATCACCACCACTAACATCTATAGCCATCGATACTTGGGTATCTGAAAAGGGTTCGACAAACGAGAGTGAGCCGAAGCTCAGCAAGTGGGATATCTAATCAAGTGACTAAGCTATCTATTCATCATTCATTCAAGCAGAACTAAATGAGAAACAAGCCAGTAGAACACTCAATGAAAATCACCACACAATAAGCATGGAAAAGTGACAGCTAGCCAGATATCAATCAAAACCAACATTCGTACTACAAAACTCCACAATAGTCTTCCCCAAGTCTTACGGCCATAAGGACTCGATCCTCTACTAGTGTATATCTGGCGATAAGCAAGATGATTTGACTTTAAATCCTGTTTACCTAGAGATCGGTAATAATGAATTAATCAGCAGAATCAACATGCAAGCTATAAACTCCGTCGAATCACCTCCAAAGTTCACGATCGAACACCCTTATAAATCCAACTTCGATCCACGCCAACCCAATGACAAACGAGATGATCGGACCACATTTTCTAGTTGCCCATGACCGTAGGACTCTAACCCAAGCTACAATTTCAACCTACATAGCCGTTCTCCCTTCCATGCAAGCATAAATTCCCTTTGGCAAACCCACGGTCAGATTCAACAATCCACGCTAAAATGAACAAGGAATGGATAGTAAAGTCACAAGGTTAGAATCTCACTTGCCTTAGGTCCGTGCACGAGAAAATGGGGATCAATTCGCCACAAGAACGAGCTCAGGTCTGCTTTACCTCCTTTGGCGCCGCGCTAGTAAGCCGACGGGGAGAGGGAGAGAGAGAACGAGCTGGTTGAGATAGTGGCGAGGCTATGATCGAGGCTCAAAGCTCAAAGCTTGCCGGCGTCGAGCTGAGGAGTCGCCGGTGCAAGAGCGAGAGGGAGAGGAGCCGGGCGGAGAGAGCAAGATCGAAAGAGACGAGAGAAGAGAGAGCTTCTTGTGAAAAATGTGAGAGAGAGAGAGAGAGAGAGCTGAGGGGTTTATATATGGGCCAAATTCGATGGTAGGGGCTAGAGGCAGTGGCTTCGCGCTCAAATCGCGAACCAATTTCTCGTCGACCCGTTTTACTCAAACAAAAATTGTCAATCAATCACAAACGGTCTATCTAACCTTATCGTATCCGACTATATCATTAAACCAATCTAATCTACTGCACAAAATAATTAAACCCCAAATCACCATCTCTAATAATCCATGCCCGTCATTGACTATTCCGCTCATTAAATTACTTTGGCGGAATTCACGTCGTCACAAATCTCTCATCCTTAAGAAATTTCGTCCTCGAAATTTCAGTCGTCATTCTTTATCACTGAACCTCAAGACCCTTAAAGTCGATAATCTTATCAAATATACGTGGCCACACTACGCCTTCGCTGACCCACTCTGATAACTTATTTCTAAAAGTCAATATAATAACGATTTCTCATCTATGTCCTCATAGACTTTTCCACGATCCATCATCAGGATCGTCATACACATTAGTCCTCTACGAACAACTTAAGTTCGTTACCACAATTTGCCAATCCCAGATGGCATCACAATGGACCCATCATATCACTTAGCATCACTTGGAACATCTCAATGATGCCTGCCCATCACAATGCCACTCATGCCATGCCCGTGGTTTTGTTGGTTACAGTCTTTAAATATTTCACACCCCACTCACGACACTGCAGGTTCACTAACCAGCTAGCTTATGTGGGTCTCATCTCATTCTGAGGCTTCCCTGATCACACAGTAGGGGCCCTCTCCGAGCACACCTCGAAGGCACACAATAAACTTTCACCAACTTCCACAAGGCATCTCAAGCATTTTCGCATCCATGGCGTTATTCATTCACTCTTTCGTTCACCGAAATGAAATATAATGCCATGCATATGTCGTGTCAAAATGGTTTAACTCGGGAAAATATTTTAAATATTGAAATCAGCTTGGTTCAAAAACACTTCACATTTTGAGAACTGTTCCAACTTTAAAAGATTTACATTTTGAAAATAACTTGGACTTTGGAAACAGTTTAGATTTCGAAAACAATTCGGACTAAGCCTGACACCTATACCCACATTTTTCAATGTATGACTTGGTTCATTCCTGCCCCCATTGCCATCTTACTAGCTAGCCAGGAGCCGCTCCTTGTCCAAGCCACTCTGCCTTGGCGTCCACTCCCCGCCCTCATCAGATCGGGTCGGTATAGGTCCACCAGCCTTCGCCTAGTTCGTCCCCAAGCCACACATCTATGAAGGGAACCTCGCTTGACAAGTCCCATACCAAGTCTCAAGCTTGTTAGGTATCACGTTTAGCTCATCCCATACCGAGCTTTATAGATTATCAAGTCCGACTAAATCAATAGAATATTATGTAATGCATGCATGTTCTCAAAACTCAATTGTTTTAATGCAGGAAACATGTGCAATGCATGAACGTTCGCCAATCTAGATCACATACCGATCAACTTCCACTCTTGCATTAAATTCATAATCTAAACTCCAGTTCCTGGTCTCAATGTCATAAATCATTCGTCGACTACCAAATCCAACTTGTAGAAGCCGACCACTTTCAATTCACATTGATCTTTCTTGATTCCTGCTTAAGCTAGATCCAAGATCAATCAAATTCATCAACAAACATTAACATCTAATCCCTTCAGCTACAAGTTCAAGCCTATAATTAGCGATCATCACTCACTTCATCGCTAACTTCACATAGCACATTAAGTCCATCGATACATATTGATATCTAAACCTCAATGTCATCACAAATTCATTCCTATAAATCCTCGATTACTACTTGCTTCATCGCAAGTCTAAAACCATCATCTGTTAACCATCGACCTCGTCAATTCAAGCCTACTAAAGATCACTGTTGAGAAAAACCTCTAATTGATTTTGAAGTTGACAAAACAATCCATGATATCTTGTATCTGAGTTAATGCAATGAAATACTTATTTTGCAGATTATCCAAAGGTGTGGGTTACACAGGATTTAATTTGGCAGAAAAGGCTCAGATGGAGTTCTAAGGGACTTAGATGTTGTATGGAACTCAGACGTTGAGCGAGGAACTTAGACGTTGAAATGAAGCTCAAGCTCTGAGAGAGTATTTCATGTGCAACGACCAGAATATCAAGAGATGTCTTAGAGATGATTTAATCGATATATTACATCATCACAACGGCAAGAAAATCGAGCTGGATCGTTCTTGAAGATCGTCAATCTTGAAGATCAATCAAGGACGCAGATTAAGGGAGACAAACACAACTTACCAAATGAAGAACTCAATCTATGGAAACCCATGATCATGATTGTATGGGCGATTTGATCCAACGGGAATTCTTTCCTTTGTCAACCTCAACGGTTACGAGATCTTTCGTTTTGATATAGTCTTGTTCAAACGGGAAGTTTGAAAAGCGATCCTTAGGCACCTTGCAACGGGTAGTTGGAGGTGGAGGAGTATAAAAAGGAGGAGTCTCAAAGTCGAAGAAGAAGAGCAAGAGAGCAGAATTCTAAATTCCAAGATCAAGAGAGCTTCATATTCTATATACACTTTGATCCATACACTATTACTTAGAGGTGTGCATTCTAGTGTGAGTGTTAAGCGAAAAGTCTTTTGACTCAAGAACTTGTCGCGACCTAAATATCGGGTTTTCCGATCTTAGGTTGATGGATTACCAAATTAATTAATTAGATTAATTAACTTAGCTTGAACTCTCCCAAGTTCTACCAATTCGTGACTTATGGTTCAAATGATTATCTTACAAAAGATTTTTAATTTTTCGGAGCCGCCACTAATCATTTTTTGGTAGGTCGATTAGAAACCTAAGTAATTTAGTGGGAGAACTAAATTACTTCTACGAACCAAAGATTTTGAGTTTCGAGACTTGATTACATTAATTCTAAAATTAATGCCCTTTCGGTACTAATTTCATGAAAATTTTTATTTTGGCAATTTTGACGAATTCTGATTTGAAGTTCAAAGGTGCATTTTTTGGGATTTTCTTTTTATGAATTTTTTTTTTGTATTTTCTAAATGATTTTCGAAATTAAAAATTAAAGGAAAATCAGAGTGAATTGGTTCAAGATTATCTTATAATTTTCGGATTTAATTTGCATTAATTCCCAAAAAAAAATTAAGAAAATCTTTTTACCCTATGTCTACATCTTTTTAAGCTTAAAATGGATTCCAAAAGATTTTATTCATTAAATGGCAATCCATTAGATATGATTTCTAGAAAATCCTATCTTTCTAAAAATGATGAGATGCGGTTTTTAAGAAACCGTATCTTGCTAGATTTTTCCTTTTAATTTTCTGAGATTTTGTGAATTGAAATTAAAAGATGAATCACCAAAGAGTTTTTCTTGAATTTTCGATTTTTATGATTTTTTTTTATTTTCGGTTTTTATGGATGAAATTTAGAATTCAAGTTGCAAAGATTAAAGGATAATTTCCGCTATTTCTTTCGAATTAAGTTTCGATCTAAAGCCTGATAGATCGACCCTAAAACTCGAAATACCCGCTATGGAAATAATTCTATCTAAAGCCTGATAGATCGACTTATTTCCATGTATGCGGTTGCGGATTAGGAAATTTCCTAATCGATTACATTTTGAGATATTTTGGATGTCTTGAGTATATTCAGAAAATTTTCAGATTATCAGGAGATTTACACAAGATCCCCAAAATATTCAGATTGAATCGCAATCTTTCGATTTTGAGCATGAGATATATTGCAAGATATATTCAGAGTTTTTATTTCCAAATTTAACATGCAATTGTTCCACACATGCAAGGCAATTCTCGAGATATGCAAATTCAATCGACAAGTTTGGCAAGTGAATAATCAAAATTTCAAGGATGCCTAAAATTCAATCTTTCGATGTGCAGATTTCCAAATTAAGCAATTTTCGGCATCTTAAACTTGCAACATGATCTTTTCAAGATATGTCAATTCAATCAAATTTTGCAATCAAATATTCAGAAGATTCGAATTAGAAAAAATACCTAGATTGCAAGATTACGCTTTTCTCTTTTGATTCACAGGAAATTTGCGAACCAAGACCTCGGGATTAGACCTTTGGACCTTTGGACCAGCAGCTTCAGGCACAAACGGCAGCTCGACTTCGACACGCACGGCTGGTCGGCGGTAACTTGTGGATTTGGTGAAAGCACACCACAGCGGCAGCACGTCGGGATGGTGATTCAACGGGCGACTTGGAGCAATAGCTACGTAGAGACTTCAGACGATGGCCTAGCTATCCCTCGGGTCTGCTTGCTTGCAGGAACAGCAGTAGCAATGATGTAACGACGTCGGGACAGCTTTGATTGTCCTCTTCTCAATCGGCGCAGCAGAGCCAATGTCAAGACTCAAACGGCAGCGAGCAAAAACACTATCGAAGGAGAAATCGGCGCCTTTTTGAATCAGTGCAAGAGAAAGCAAAATGTGGGATCTTCAACTCCAACACCAAGACAAAAACGCAGGAATTTGTTGACTTCAAGCAACCGTAGCAGTCATCCTTCTCAGCAACAGGAGTATCAGCACAAGTGAAGGACGCCTGGTACAAGGATGATTGAGGGAGAGGCTATTCGAAAAAGGGGAAGGGTCACCGAGAAGATTTCCACCAAACCTCTTTCTCTCTCTCTTTGCTCGGCTTTTCTCTCAATTCTCACGTGTATTCTCTCTTTTCTGAATGAATCCCCTTTTTTTTTTTTTTCTCTCTGACCTTGCTCTTCTTTATATAGGCCAGCATATCCAATCTTGGACAAGGAAAAGAAATATATCTTTTATTCCCTCTCAATCAAGTGAGATTCACTTTTGCTTCTTCCCTTTTCCAACTTGTGTGAATATGGCCAGAGAATCGTGCACCCCTTATACCAATCAGGCTTATGCGATTTTCCTTTTGTAATGTTTAGAAGATATTATATATTCTTTTATTTTATTTTTCTTTTTACTCAACTGATGCATATTCACACGTGAAGGTCTTATTTGCATTGCCTTCTTTAAAGCAAAGAAATATTGTTCAAAATCAACATGCCATCACGTGTGATCTTGTCCACTTTTCAACCATGAACTTGGTTAAATTTTCAATTTTATGGACTTGTTCCAATTTATTCAATTAAGCTCAGCACTCCCATCGCTTAAATCCGTAAACCACCGATCCAATTAAAATGCAATGCAATGCAATAAATATGCCATGCATGAAACCATAATTATTTTTGGTGAGAACTAATTCTCATTTTATGAATAATAAATGATTTAAGGAAAAATCAAAATTTAGGTGTCAACAGCTGCCCCTCTTTGAGTGGAGGCTCGCAGAGGTTTCGCTCAAAGACAAAATTGAACCCTAAATTTTGATAATGCAAATGATGAATGATCTTTTTTTGGTGGGAATTTTAATCCCATTTTATGAAATGCAGGAAACGATGCATGCTATGCAGAACTGTAAGTAAACATGTGTCAAGACTTCTCCGCTCCAAGAAAATGAATTAGAGAAACCTGCACATGGATCGCACATGAAATATCAGAGTTACCAAACATTTCATAATGCTGATGATTCCCCTGACTTCCAAGCTTCTTGCAGATGCAAGGATCTCAAGGTGCTGGGCCCATCTGTTATCAGAACTCTCATTCTGACGCGAGACGGCGCAAGACATATGTAGAGTTGAAATAATGTTTTTTAGAAATCACAAGAGCGCATACATTGTGAATCGGAAAATGGATCAAGATCGCAAGAGCGCATACATTGCGATTTTGATGAAAGACCAAGATCACAAGAGCGTATACATTGTGATTTGGTAAAAGGATCAAGATTGCAAGAGCGCATACATTGCAATTTGATAAAGATACCAAAACCATAAGAGCGTATCATTATGATTAGGTAAAGAACCAAGATCATGAGAGCGTATACATCACGATTTGGTAAAAGATCAAGATCGCAAGAGCGTATACATTGCGATTTGACAAAAGTAAAGATCATGAGAGCGTATACATCATGAATCGATACTATCAAGGCTAAATAGCACAAATATAAGGGATGTATTACCGAATTGAATCGATGAATACAAAAAGGATGTGTCGTTTGAATCTCATCAATGCGAACACGAGAGGTCAAAATGGCAACTAAAGTCAATAAAACTGTCAATTTGAAAAGGGTTCAGAAAACTTACTTGGATTTTCCAAACGAATGATCAAGGCACAGCTAGGCTGACTACATCATACCTGCTTATTCACTTGAAGTATAATCATGCATATGGACAAAACCTAATGCTAATGCGACATATATTTCACAAAAATCATGCTTCACTGAAGAAGGTGGATACCTGCATGATCGAATATGCCGCAATGGATTCGAATACTTTGACAATCATAAAAATTCATTCTTTTGAAAGGTTCAGGTTGAAGATATACTTACCTGAGGGCTTGTTCATTTAATAATCCTTGGATGAATTTTGAGACCTCGGAAGGCAACTCGAACATCAAGAATGTATTACCTGTCAGACAGTGTCAGAGGTAACATGGCGAAGACATATCCATCAATGAGTTTATGCAAAACTATATGCTAAGCTTGCATTAACAATTCACTTTAGTTCCTGTCAAGCATGATTAAAAATAAAATGTGCATTTTGCTTGCATGCTATAATGACTCATAATGCGGTTCATTCATAACTATTCGAGTTTGCATTACCAATTATGTTCTGAGAGGTTATCACATTATGAACACCTCGAATGTAACCTGAATGGGGGACTTCAGTCCGAAAGGGCTTTCTCTTACTTTCGAGGAAAGCTATTTATCATGACTGCAGGATTCAAGGGAAATCGCTCAATCTTACCATCATCGCATTCGATAAGGGTTTGAGTAATCTCGTAATTGGTACGACCGAGCCGATCTGGAGGTCTTGATTAGGACCGTAATGTAGGCTAGGCCAAAGGTTTACCAAAGGGAACTCTCTGTCGAGTCAAGACTATTGAAAAAAGAAGACTTTATCATCTGCTCCGGGTTTACAAGTCAAGAACCCTGCAAAAATGAGAGAGAAATAATCTTGCTTGAACTTCTTCGAGCGATGCTTAAAATCATTTAACTCTACGTTAACTCAAGTGCCCTAATCAGAAGAGACTTTGAAGGGTTGTAACGTAGGTTCGGTTTGGGGATTGAGAAACGAAAAGGTTCGTTTTGGCTCAGAAAATATATGAGAAGGGTTTGATGTTGGTGATCGTAGCTGTCTTGTCACCGATCTCGACCGTTCTGGAATAGTTTTCAAAGGATACCATCATTTCTTGAGAATGGTATGGACTCGCGCTGGAAATTGCATTTTGCAATCCGGCTTCTCTGGAAATTTTCCTTTACATCTCGAACTCTTTAGGAAATTACAAGAAAGAGCATGCAAATATACGCATTTAAAGTTCAAAATTACTTTACAAATGAACAAGGATTGAATGGGCATTGGCCTTGCTTTTGATAGGCATTTTGCTTTTTCGCCCGGGATCTTCTGTAGGATCAACCTTTGCTTTTCTTACTTCCAGCTCCCATTTTCTCTTCTTCTTCTTTTGACATCTTGATTTTTTCGGGAGCAGGCCCTTTTCTCTTTTTTTTTTTAGGCCAAACTCGATTTTTTTTATTTTGAATCCCTTTTTCTTCAAGGAATTACAACAACACGAACACTTACAAACAAAAATTATGCCAGACATTACATGAAAAATCTAGCATACAAGATGAGTTCACTCGGGAATTCTCTGTTGACCCGGCCTTCTTCAGTTCTCCTTCTTGGGGAAAATGCCATCTTTGCCTTGAATGAGCAATGATCACCAACAAGGGTTTAAGAAATGAATTCGTTGTCTCAAGTGGGCTATACAAAGGATAAAGTGTATAGGATAGAGAAATGAATGCTCTTCGTCATCCTAAGACACTTGAATTAAAGTTTGAGTATAATGCAAAACAAAACTCGAAGATTGATGTTAGTTCGAGCAAGAGAATTTCTAACCATTTACCTCATGTTCTGCCGGAATTGCCTCGTCTGGACCCCGATGTAGGGTGGTTCTTGACAGGGGTAAAGAAATGAAACCGCCGCTGAAGGGGTTTGCAATGGATAACATGTAGTGTTTGGATAGAGAACTGAATGCCTCCGTTACTTCGGCTATCGTACCTTTCGCGAGAAAACCCTTTACCTTGAGAATGCAGAATCTAGCTACCTCTCAACTCACTGGGGATTAAAAATGCAGGATGTGTGTGGAAATGGCTTGCCTTTCGTCATCCTGTCATGCCCCATTTTGTACATTCGATGCATCATATGCAATTCATGCTCCCTATTCAGAGTTGGTAAATTAAACATGAAGAATAGTCATGAATAAATCATGCAATGTGTGAGCCATTTCAAGCATCAATCATATTTCATGAAAATCTTATGCTTCTGCTTAAGGATCAGACCGTGCAAGTATGAAAAAGAATTCTTGGGAACAAGAGAAATTGAGTTGCCCCAGAACGCGTGAATGGATCAAATAAGTTGGGGAGCTTAGTCCTCGTGTCGAGGAATGAATTACCCCTGACTTTTCCCTTGCACAAGGAGACACATGAACAAAAAATAAGTTGAGTAAAGACCCGAGATGCTCTGGTTGTTCATTGGTGTTGACTATCATGTCGGTCGTGTGCTCCTGCAAGAAGGAAAGTATGAGTGTTATCTTGAAAATATCATGAGATAGAGAAAACACAACTCCCTTTATCCAAGTGAGGGTTCGCTATCGATTTGCCCCATTTTCGTCAGAATGGATCATGTCAGATGATTGTAGCTTTGTAAAAATCTGCAATTCCCCCCAGATATGACCGATGTTTAGAATTTGATTCCGGGCTTGGCAAATGATGCGTTTCACCACTTGACCTCTCTCTTGAGGTCAGGCCGTCTTGGATTTGTCTCGCTTTCTGTCTGTCAGAATAGGCTATGTCAGGTAGCATAATCTGAGATTGCCTCTAGGTATGCCCCGAGTTGGAAGTTTGATTTCCAGCTTTGATAGGCGTATCATTCCTGTGCTTGATCCTGCACAAGAAAAGGGTGCGTGAATGGAGTTCTAAAAAGCAGGCGAAGACCCATGATATCCCGATCATTCATTTGCTTTGGCGATAGCAAATTAGGGTCATGCTTCCTATCCTGGCACCTGTAAGAAGGAAAACAAAATGTCATTTTCAAGACCGATCAAACTTAAGTAGAGATGTTTCCTTTTGAAATCGGACGGCCTCGGATTTGCCCTGTTTTCCTTCAGCTGAAGCATAGATTTGCTTTGACTGACTGATAGCTTGATGTATGGGCCGGTATGGGATCGACCAGGGTCTCTAGCTCGATAAGGCTCACTACTCATGCATGGATTGTCTCAGGATCAACCGGGCCAGCCTCTTAGTTTTCGGCCATGTACGGATGGCTAACGGTCAATGATTCATGGTCACCAGGAATGGCATGATTGGTGGTCATGAGTAAGAGCGTCGCTAGGGGCACAGTAGAGACGGTAAGCCGCGAATGAACATGGTTATAGCCGTATCGCCAGTGAACTCCGATCAAGGTTTCACCATAACTTAATTGAGTTAGTTGATTTGCTAATGTCATCAACAGCTGACATGCCCCTAGTTTTGTTACCTGCAAGGCAAAGAGGAGGAAATGTCATTTGAGTCAGTCAAGTTCGGAAAAAGAAAACTTACCTCTTGGTTCGTCTGTCTAGCATCATCCGATGGGACCGTGTTGGATTGGCGGTCAGGATGTTGCCCCTGAATAACTTGACTGATAAGACCGACGTGATCTCTTGCAATACTTAAGCTTGCCTCAGTCCTGAATTCTCTAGACGGTCCGCTGTTAGTTAAGATTGCAGTGTCATAGTGGTTGATGCGGCACAAGGCAATCTCTTCTTGGCCCATTCTTGAGATCTCCTCCAGCCAAGGATGACTACATCCATTCATTTCTCGCATTTCGACTTGATCAGGCCTAATGCCAATTAGACTCAGGTTGACCAATAGCTCAATCGCCTGGCACGGGAAATGATCATTGGCGAAGCCTGGATCTGACTTAACTAGTCGATGTACTAGGATCGGTCAGGGACTTCTGGCTTGACCGTGAGCTACGAGGCTCGAAACATATGTAGGGATTGCGCAGGATTGTCTAAGGATCGGTCGGACTAGCTCACTATTCGAGTTATGAATCTGTTCCTTGCCCTCAGATTAATGCCAAGACATATGGTAGATGAGTCATTAAGACACACAGGTTAAACTGCATGCGTTTTTTATAATAAAAAAAAAATTCCTTGAAAAGCTTTTTATTTTCAAAAACTTTGGGACGAGAAATCTTGAGAAGCCCAACCCTCAGTGCTCACCATAGATGACAAATTTTTCAATCGTTGGTTATCGTCATCGGGTTGGTTTGGGGTACTTCAACATGATTTCAAAATATGATGAAAAAACTGTAATTTCATTGATAATGAATCAATCGAATTACATTTTATTGAAAGGGGAAATCCTAAAGTGCGACATGAGTCGTAATGAGAAATCCTAGAAAGCAATAAAAAATGCAACCTAGACGCCTAGAAGAAAAAGGGAAATATATCATGCATGGGATAAAATTAAATGAGCTACTGATGTGGGTCTATGCCTGCTTCTTCAGTGATAAACTCTCTTGTCTTTTGATTTGGCTAAGCGTCCCAGGTGTTCCAGGTAACGCCACGAGGGACGGGACGGCGTTGCGGAAGTACTTCATTTCTGAACATGTGAGGATACTCTAATCGCATGCTCGGGACCACCAGCATATCTCGGTCTCCACCGCAATATTTCCATGCACGAAACATGAGATCGGCAGCATCGATCATATCCTGGACTCGGAATCTCAGAGTGACGCATTCTTCGAGGGAGTGACCCTCTCGACCGCAATGGAAATCACAAAACTTGCCCAATTCAAAATTGCGGGTATTCTCGAGCCATGGAAAGGCTTGTTCTCGCTGGATCAGCCCCTTCTTTAGGAGTATTGGCCATATGACAGGCATCGCCGCGGGAAGTAGAGTGAATTCTCTTCCCTTCAGTACTGGGGGTTTGTCATAGGGAAGTTGGTCCTGTCTGCCAAAGTCTTCGACTATGTCACGTTCAAGCTGGTACTCGTGAAGCCGAATAGCATGTTTCATGATATCAATCATTTCATCCATGATAGTAGTGAAGGCTAGCATCCTGTCATGAAGCTCTTCAAGCTTTTCTTTTATGGTGGTTACAACCTCAGCTTTGTCAGTCATCTTCTTGAGTAGGTAAGGATCTTGTGGGGAACTGTGGTAAATTACCTACAAAAGACAAGGATCGAGGTTAGTACAACCATTGAGAATAGTGAGCCGGTCCATGACGTCCTCTAGACTCAAAAGGAACTAAAGACACAACCAAAGGACTGACCCAGAGCACTTTCCAGTTTCGTCGACTTTTACAAAAGAAATCACATTAATTCGCAGAGTGATCAAAATGATGTAAAATTTTACGAGAACATGTTAAGGAGGTAGATAAACGACTTTCATGTTTAAAGGTTGGGCAGATTTCCCCTGGATCAATACAGTTTAATAGTCCTTTCCAAACATTCTGTTCAGAAAACTGATTTGCCCGGTTTCTGTTTTGAGGATAAATGGGCCACCAAAAAAGTGAATTGATGCCCGGAAATTTTCAGATCACTGGATTACATCTCATTGTTCCACTTTCATGTTTTGATTTCTTGCAAAAAAGCTCATTTGTTAGTGGTAATCAGCGAAATGAGATTGATGTCTGAAAACTGCCGAAATTCCAGCCTGTTTCATTTTCAAAGAAAATTTGTTAATAAATGGAAAACGCCCTGGATTAATCTCGAAATTTTATAAATGATAGATTATGACCTTGTGAACGTTTTTTATGAAGAATTTGAGGGCCATATCAAATCTCAGAATTCAGTAAAAATCTCGAAAGACCAAAAGGTCAGTCTAAACAGCAGCATATATTACCAGAAAATTCCAATGATGAAACGTAAATGAAAACTAACATCCCAACCTAGAATAAAGAAATGTAAGGACAAAGGCTCTCTAAAAGAAACATGACATCAAGCAACTTTTCTCTTCTTAGAGGCCACATGATCTATAGACGAATGGGCCTTCAACGCGCGCCGTAGTCGTGCATTCTCTTTAGCCAAAGCATCTAACTTTTTCTGGGCCTCCATCGCCTTTTCCTCGCTGATTCTAATCTGGGCCTGACGGGTATGCTACTCTGTCATGACCGGGATCTCCGGAAGTATCTCAGCAGGGATGGTATGGTACTGAATATACCGGGCCGTGGCAAAGTGTTTCTTCATCCTCCCAGTGGGCTCATCTGCGGGCCAAATCAGCTTCTGGTTGGAACACTTCTGCCAAGTCTCGGAATGACGCCTAAGCTCGGCTCTGTAGTTCTCGCCCTTCTCAAACTGAACTTGGAATTCATTGCGCCCATGTGGAGGTGGGATATCCTGCAGAACTCGGAATTGTCGTGCAACTCGAAGAGGCTGATAGCTGGTTGCTCCATAAATGCCCATCAAAGGTATGGGCTTCTGATCACCATGGTATAGTCGAGCCTCAGTAACTCTGAACCATACGGCTTGCCAAAGGAAAACCTTAGGGTTTGGATCGCTGAAGAGGTTGACCCATTGTGTATAATGCAAGTTCTTAGTTTGATCTTGTATTTGCTTAAACCTTAAAATAGGGTTATCAGTCATGCCCATTTCAAATACAGTCATGTTTTCCCCAAATTGAGAAAGGTGTGAGAAAAACCATATTTGCAAAAGCTCAATTGGGGCTCGAAATGTCTTGTCTTTTTCTTTCTTGTCTCTTTCTTTTTCTTTCTTGAAACGTGTCAATGAAATGAAAGTTTCTGCTAGAATAGTGTTTATGAAACTAACTCCACCACATATTTGTTTTACCGTCCAAGCTATCACGGGATTAATAGCATTCTGACGGAATGGAAAGATGATAAGTCCAAAAAAGGCTAAGATAAAAATCCTAGATCTCATGAGGTCAGAGTTATTTTCAAAACATTCAATGAGAAAAGATAATGAGCATGCTTGACAATTACCCTTCAGCACTTTTTCAATTTCTTTTTTAGTCAAATTCAAAAATTAAGCAAGCACTACTGCAGGATCTACTCGGATGGGTGGTTCAACTATATCCAACTTAGTCGATTTTCCAATGGCAATACCATATTCTTCTAGAGTAGGTGTGAGCTCAAACTTACCTCCCAACACAAATGTAGTTGTCTCGGGGCACCAAAAATGAGCAAGTGCCTGCATGATTCCACTCTGGACATCTATTTCAAGGATCGGCAACATGAACTCAATACGCTTGAGCACGTACTGCTGGCCATCCGGCTTCAACTGACCCCATAGCTTCTTGATCTCTAGCTTCGGAGTAGGCACGAAACGAATATCGTTGCGACCCATTCGTATGTAGATCACGCGCCAAATAAATCAACAATCCTAATCATGGACCGACCCAAAATGAGATGACAAGAGATAAGGGTCAAGAAATTACCGCCTTTAAAAGCGAAATGGCAACCACAAAGACATGCGCATGAATCGTGAATTCAGATTTTAATCCTTTTAGCAAAGTGAAGTGACGGACGAAACGACATGTCGCAGCCTCGCGCACGTTCATCATGACTAGTTGCTACCTCACGTACATAGTCATAACTAGTCGTGTCCAATCACTCCGGCTTGGTTCGATCGACAAGGGTAACGCCCATGCATCATAGCCTCACGTGCATGAGAACAACCCTTGAGCCATTTTTTGAGAAGTTCGGGATCCAAGTGGGATAACCTTTAGCGAAGCCTTACCGCCAAGGTTAAAGAACCACTTAAATACCATCCTGAAACTATTGGTGTGACCCGGGTTCGGTCACAAATTGAATGTGGTGCAGTGTAATTACACTAAAGGCATGCACAACATTTGAAATCAATCAGCGCTCCAATAGTTCAAAGAATTAAAATCAAAATTTCCCTTTCACCAAACCTGCAAAACAAAGGGTTAGCCAAAGACTCCTCCCCTTATAACTCCCGTTCTGCAAAACCATTTAACACCTAAGGATTATAACTCAAACAAGATTGCCAAACCAAGTGACATTTTTCATGAAATTTTTCTAGCCTAAGTCCTCCTTAAATTTTCAAAAAATTCAAGTATGTCCCCAGTGGAGTCGCCAAGCTGTCGCGACCTAAAAATCGGGTTTTCCGATCTTAAATTAATGGATTACCAAATTAATTAATTAGATTAATTAACTTAGCTTGAACTCTCCCAAGTTCTACCAATTCGTGACTTATGGTTCAAATGATTATCTTACAAAAGATTTTTAATTTTTCGGAGCCGCCACTAATCATTTTTTGGTAGGTCGATTAGAAACCTAAGTAATTTAGTGGGAGAACTAAATTACTTCTACGAACCAAAGATTTTGAGTTTCGAGACTTGATTAAATTAATTCTAAAATTAATGCCCTTTCGGTACTAATTTCATGAAAATTTTTATTTTGGCAATTTTGACGAATTCTGATTTGAAGTTCAAAGGTGCATTTTTGGGGATTTTCTTTTTATGAATTTTTTTTTGTATTTTCTAAATGATTTTCGAAATTAAAAATTAAAGGAAAATCAAAGTGAATTGGTTCAAGATTATCTTATAATTTTCGGATTTAATTTGCATTAATTCCCAAAAAAAAATTAAGAAAATCTTTTTACCCTATGTCTACATCTTTTTAAGCTTAAAATGGATTCCAAAAGATTTTATTCATTAAATGGCAATCCATTAGATATGATTTCTAGAAAATCCTATCTTTCTAAAAATGATGAGATGCGGTTTTTAAGAAACCGTATCTTGCTAGATTTTTCCTTTTAATTTTCTGAGATTTTGTGAATTGAAATTAAAAGATGAATCACCAAAGAGTTTTTCTTGAATTTTCGATTTTTATGATTTTTTTTTATTTTCGGTTTTTATGGATGAAATTTAGAATTCAAGTTGCAAAGATTAAAGGATAATTTCCGCTATTTCTTTCGAATTAAGTTTCGATCTAAAGCCTGATAGATCGACCCTAAAACTCGAAATACCCGCTATGGAAATAATTCTATCTAAAGCCTGATAGATCGACTTATTTCCATGTATGCGGTTGCGGATTAGGAAATTTCCTAATCGATTACATTTTGAGATATTTTGGATGTCTTGAGTATATTCAGAAAATTTTCAGATTATCAGGAGATTTACACAAGATCCCCAAAATATTCAGATTGAATCGCAATCTTTCGATTTTGAGCATGAGATATATTGCAAGATATATTCAGAATTTTTATTTCCAAATTTAACATGCAATTGTTCCACACATGCAAGGCAATTCTCGAGATATGCAAATTCAATCGACAAGTTTGGCAAGTGAATAATCAAAATTTCAAGGATGCCTAAAATTCAATCTTTCGATGTGCAGATTTCCAAATTAAGCAATTTTCGGCATCTTAAACTTGCAACATGATCTTTTCAAGATATGTCAATTCAATCAAATTTTGCAATCAAATATTCAGAAGATTCGAATTAGAAAAAATACCTAGATTGCAAGATTACGCTTTTCTCTTTTGATTCACAGGAAATTTGCGAACCAAGACCTCGGGATTAGACCTTTGGACCTTTGGACCAGCAGCTTCAGGCACAAACGGCAGCTCGACTTCGACACGCACGGCTGGTCGGCGGTAACTTGTGGATTTGGTGAAAGCACACCACAGCGGCAGCACGTCGGGATGGTGATTCAACGGGCGACTTGGAGCAATAGCTACGTAGAGACTTCAGACGATGGCCTAGCTATCCCTCGGGTCTGCTTGCTTGCAGGAACAGCAGTAGCAATGATGTAACGACGTCGGGACAGCTTTGATTGTCCTCTTCTCAATCGGCGCAGCAGAGCCAATGTCAAGACTCAAACGGCAGCGAGCAAAAACACTATCGAAGGAGAAATCGGCGCCTTTTTGAATCAGTGCAAGAGAAAGCAAAATGTGGGATCTTCAACTCCAACACCAAGACAAAAACGCAGGAATTTGTTGACTTCAAGCAACCGTAGCAGTCATCCTTCTCAGCAACAGGAGTATCAGCACAAGTGAAGGACGCCTGGTACAAGGATGATTGAGGGAGAGGCTATTCGAAAAAGGGGAAGGGTCACCGAGAAGATTTCCACCAAACCTCTTTCTCTCTCTCTTTGCTCGGCTTTTCTCTCAATTCTCACGTGTATTCTCTCTTTTCTGAATGAATCCCCTTTTTTTTTTTTTTTCTCTCTGACCTTGCTCTTCTTTATATAGGCCAGCATATCCAATCTTGGACAAGGAAAAGAAATATATCTTTTATTCCCTCTCAATCAAGTGAGATTCACTTTTGCTTCTTCCCTTTTCCAACTTGTGTGAATATGGCCAGAGAATCGTGCACCCCTTATACCAATCAGGCTTATGCGATTTTCCTTTTGTAATGTTTAGAAGATATTATATATTCTTTTATTTTATTTTTCTTTTTACTCAACTGATGCATATTCACACGTGAAGGTCTTATTTGCATTGCCTTCTTTAAAGCAAAGAAATATTGTTCAAAATCAACATGCCATCACGTGTGATCTTGTCCACTTTTCAACCATGAACTTGGTTAAATTTTCAATTTTATGGACTTGTTCCAATTTATTCAATTAAGCTCAGCACTCCCATCGCTTAAATCCGTAAACCACCGATCCAATTAAAATGCAATGCAATGCAATAAATATGCCATGCATGAAACCATAATTATTTTTGGTGAGAACTAATTCTCATTTTATGAATAATAAATGATTTAAGGAAAAATCAAAATTTAGGTGTCAACAGATCACTTAGTTGTAACCTCTGAGCTATTTACTAGTAGAATCTAGTTGATTAGCCGACAGCGTGAAGAAGTGGACGTAGGCTTACACCAAAGCCGAACCACTATAAATCCATGTGCAGTTTCTCTATCCCTTGATCTCTTTATTTAAATTCTGTGATAGTAGAACTGTACTCGCTGTTGATTCTGAGAGTATTCCAGATCTTACTTGTGTTGATCATCTGAGAGATAAGCTCTAAGCTTATTCCTTTATATTTTCGCATTGATTTTTAAAATCCTTTGAAATCACCTAGTCACCCCCTCTAGGTGACACCGCTAGCTACAAAATTGGTATCAGAGACTAGTGCTCGTATTTTTATTGAAGTGTTTTTACTTCTGAGCTAATGATCTCTATGGCTAGCAACTTTGTTCCAACTTGGATTGAAGGAGGAAGCAACAATAGGCCACCATACTTTGATGGGAAGGATTACAGTGATTGGAAAAATAAATTCAAGTCATTCATAGATGCCAAGATCCGTAAATCTAGGATGTTGTTCAAAAAGGGGTTGATCCTGCTGCAAATACAATGGCCGGTGCAAATTCAAATGCAAGGGATAACAACACCAACAACAACAATGCTGCTCCCACTGCAACACCATCTACAACCGAACTAGCAAAGAGAGACGCACTTGATGCCAAAGCTATTTATTCATTTTATAGTGCATTGTCTCCCACTGAATATAAACGTATTGCAGATTGTCCTTCTTCCAAAGAAATTTGGGACAAACTTCATGTAACCTATGAGGGAACGGACAGAGTTAAGGAGACAAAGATCAACATTCTTCTCGGCCAAAATGAGGCTTTCAAAATGAAGCCCAACGAAACCGTGAAAGAAATGTTTGATAGATTCACTGAAATAGTGAATGGTCTCACTTACCATGGGCAACCTGTTTCAGGACAAATGAGGGTCAACAAACTTCTGAGAGGTCTCACAAAGGATTGGGACAACATTAAGACGTCCATCAGAGAGACTCAGAGGATCATGCCACTGACCATAGATGAACTCATTGGAACACTCCAATCCTATGAAGATGAGAGAATCAACGAAGAAGCTCATACGAAAGGTAAGAAATCCATAGCTTTGAAGTCTAATACTAACTCTGATGTTTTAGATTCTGAAGATGAAGATGATGAGGAACTAGCACTCATGGTTAAAAGATTCGGAAGAATGGCTAAAAAGGGCAGAAACTTCAAAAGAAAAAGGGACAAAGATCTCATACGATATGATGAGAGGAGATCATCTGAGACCAAAGAAGATAACAGAGACATAGTTTGTTTCGAATGTAAAAAGAAAGGGCACATCAAGCCTAACTTCCCTCTCCTAAAGAAGAAAGGAAGGGATGAGAAATCTAAGAAAGCTCTGAAGACTGAAACTTGGAGCGATACAAAATGCAAAAGTGATGAGGAATACGCCAACATCTATTTGATGGCTAACTCAAACTCAGAGGAAGAATCTAAGGTAAACCATTCTGAAATTCATTCTAAGGTGTCTAAATATATTGAGGAATTGTGCTCAGATTATAAAACTACTCTTAGAAGGATTTCCGAATTAAAAAAAGGAAGTCTCTTGTTTAAAACAAAATGATGCTTCTCAAAAGGATAAAATAAATTTTCTCCAAAATGAGTTTTCTCAAATCAAGGAAAAATTCGATTCGATTTCAAAGAAAAATGAAACTTTACAAATCGAGAACGATTCTTTGAAAAAGGAAAACGTTTCTCTGAAAAAGGAAATTTTAGATTTCAATAAGAAATTTTCCTCGGTATCAAAAACCTTAGAGCATATTCTTTCCATACAAGTTCCATACTACAACAAGTCTGGGCTTGGTTTTCAAAAAGAAAGTGATTTGAAAAATGATTTTCCTAAAGTGAAAGAAAGACTCAAGAAAAAAACCTTCAAAACGTACTTATAAATCTCATTTTCAAAAACAGTTTATAAGATCTGAGGGACAAAGTCTTCATAAATGCTCGAATTATGGTAATCCTAATCACTCTATAAATTATTGTCCAAATGCCTGGAGGAATACAAGAGATATTTTGAGATACAAAAAATCCTCTAATCCAAAAGGACTCAAACAGATTTGGGTACTAAAGAAAGCTTGAATGCTTTTAACGTTTGCAGGTACCATGAAGACGAAGAAATAAATGGTACCTTGATAGTGGTTGTTCGAGAAATATGACTGGGGATTCAAAAGGATTCATAAACCTTTCAAAATTTGATGGAGGATGAGTTTCCTTTGGCAGGAAAAATAAAGGAAAGATTTTAGGCAAAGGAACTGTGAAAATTGGCAACCTCTTCACTAACGACGTGTCTCTGGTTAAGGGTTTGAATTTCAATCTTATAGGTATTAGTCAATTATGTGATATTGGATACAAAATATCTTTAGGCAAGATAAGTGTTCAGGAATCAACAAGGACAAAAAGCAGTCCTTCACAGGACGAAGACATGGAAAAATGTATCTTCTAGACACATCATCTGAAGATATCCAATGTATAGTATCCATCAAGGATGACTAAGACCTTTGGCACAGACAGCTGGGGCACATCAGTTACAAGCAGATCTCAAAGCTCTCAACTAAAAAGCTTGTTAGAGGACTCCCAAATGTTAGATATGAGAAAACTAACTTGTGTGACGCTTGCACACTTGGGAAACAGGTCAGAAACTCTTACAAATCTATACATCAAGTTTCCACTAATCGCGCTTTGCAGCTCCTACACAAGGATGTCTTTGGACCTACTCGAACCCAAAGCATTGGAAGTAAAAAGTGTTATCTGGTAATAGTAGATGATTATACTAGATTTACCCGGGTGTTCTTTCTTGCTCACAAAAATGATGCATTCTCACATTTTCAAAGTTTTGCAAAGAAAGCACAAAATGAAAAATGTTATTCTATTTCATGCATCAAAACAGATCATGGGGGAGAATTTGAAAATCAAATCTTTGTAGATTTTTGTGATCAAAATGATTTTCAACATAATTTTTTTTCTCATTACACTCCTCAACAAAATGGGGTAGTTGAAAGGAAAAAATGTTCTTTACAAGAAATGGCTCGAAGTGTTCTTATTGAAAGCAAAATGTTCTTTACAGGAAAAAATGTTCTTTGCAGATGAAAGCTGGATAGAAGCAATGCAACAAGAGCTACATCAATTCAAACTTAGTGAAGTTTGGGAATTAGTTCCTAGACCTAAGGATCATCCAATTATTGGAACCAAATGGGTATTTAGAAACAAGATGGATGACAAGAGCATGGTAACCAGGAACAAGGCAAGACTCGTAGCAAAGGGATACTCTCGAGAAGAGGGGATCGACTACGACGAAACGTATGCTCCCGTGGTAAGGCTGGAATCAATAAGATTACTCCTAACCTATGCGTGCTACAACGACTTCAAGCTATATCAGATGGATGTCAAGAGTGCATTCCTGAATGGCTATATCAAAGAAGAAGTATAAGTGCAACAACCCCCATGATCTGAAGATCCAAAGAACTCAGAACATGTCTACAAACTCAAGAAAGCCCTATATGGACCTAAGCAAGCTCCACGAGCCTGGTATGAAAGGTTAAGTAATTTCCTTATCGAAAAAGGCTTTGAAAAAGGTAAGGTAGACACAACCCTATTTATCAAAAGGGAAGGTAAAGATATCCTACTCATTCAGATATATATTGACGATATCACATTTAGTTCTTCTAACGAAATACTCTGCGATAATTTTTCTCAGATCATGCAGAGTGAATTTGAAATGAGTATGATGGGAGAACTCCCCTTCTTCCTTGGACTTCAAGTGAATCAAACTGAATAAGGAATCTTTATACATCAAGAGAAGTATGCGAAGGAAATCGTGAAGAAATTTGGTCAGGAAAACTATAAGAAAACTGTATCACCAATGTCTTTTCATCCAAGCTAGACAAGGATGAACAGGGCAAACAGGTTGATCAGAAGCTATATAGAAGCATGATTGGTTCATTATTATATCTCATTGCTTCTAGACCCGACATTATTTTCAACGTGTGCATGTGTGCGAGATTCCAATCAGATCCAAAGGAATCACACCTCTCACCAGTAAAGAGGATTATTAACTATGTTGGAACCAATCCTAATCTAGGATTATGGTATCAAAGACCTCAGACTTTACTTTATGTGGCTACTCAGATGCTGATTTTGCAGGATGTAAGTTAGACAGGAAAAGCACCTCTAGTACATGTCAACTTTTGGGATCCATGCTAGTGTCTTAGCACTCAAATAAACAAAACACTATGGCACTATCAACCGTAGAAACTGAATATGTAGCCTTGGGAAGTTGCTGTGCTCAGATCTTGTGGATGAAGCAACAATTGAGGGACTTTGGTGTTGAAGATTCAAACGTGGAAATCAAATGTGACAACACCAGTACAATCAACCTCACAAAGAATCCAATTCTGCACTCTCGAGCTAAGCATATTGAAATTAAGCATCATTTCATTCGTGATCATGTGCATAATGATGATTTTAATATTCAATTTGTTGACTCAAAGCATCAATTAGCTGATATATTCACGAAGCCATTAGAAAAGGATTCTTTTTGAATATATTAGATAAGAATTGGGTATTACTATTATGCCTATTTAAGTTGTCTTCAAGATAGGTTAAATCTGCTTCTGAGCAAAGGGCAACATCTGAGAAAGTTCAAAGCAGAGTCTCAAAACTTACACAACATCTGAAGATGATATCTGCTTCAAAGAGAAAAAGCATCATCTGAGGGGATACAACTGCTTAAATCAAACCTTTGAACTAAAGGATGATCTAAGGAGATTTTCATCATCTAAAGGACATCTACATTAGGTTTGATCGTTCAAACTTTTGGCCAGTAAGTAGTTATTTTTGGCATGAAATAAGGTACGCACAATCTCAATCTTTTCAAATATTCTCTGAAATATTGTGATTGTCCCGATTGCCTTGATTAAATTGATTGAATATTTCTTTTCCAAAAATAAATTATAATATCTTTCCAAATATTTTATTTTTAGAAATCAAATCTCAAATATTTTAGCTGTCAGAATCAATTTCCATTTTTGGTTAAGTTACACAGTGAACCGCCTCACCTTTATAAAACTTGTTCACCTAGCAATAGCTTTTACGTTCTCAAACTTTTTACTCTCACTTCAAAATCTTCGTTTGAAACTCTTCTCCCAAAACACCTTCTCTCTAAAACCTCACAATCTCAACTTCAAATCATTCAATGGCACCCTTGAAACCTTCAACCATGAAGATACCAGCGGCTGACTGCTCTGGTAGATTAGAACTCCAAGGACTTAGGGCTCCTGTTGATGCCCGAACTCAGTTCGTTCAGTCAAGTTCCTCAGAAGATGAAGATAATCTCACCATTGAGCAATTCAGACTGAAGATTCAGAAGGAAAGAGAAGCTACTACAAAAGCTAAACTTGAAAAGGCAATGCTAGAAGAAGAAGAGACATACCACAGAGAGATGGTAGATGAATATGATGCCTTCCTTAATGAGAATAGGGAAGATGGTACAGGAGAACAGATAGGACTTATTGGGGAGAAAGAAGCACAGTTAAGGGGGAGTAAGTTTCTGAAAACAACACTACTATTGCAACTTCAACTCCAATTTTGCAGATCATGAGACCAAACAGCTCACAAATCTGGTACATTCTTTCTCTGCTGAACAAGCTGCTTACTATCTAGAAAGAAAAATCAGGCTTGCTAGAGTTTTCTTGAAAGCTATCCATGGCATGAGATTAAATGGAGGCAATGAAAATGCCGTGAAAACATTGATCAAGAATAATTGATTCATTACTGAAGAAGTGGCCTTGGATTTTGCATCTAAAATGACTGAAAAAGAAATAAAGGCTGCCTCGAAGGATGTTCTTGAAAATGTTGAAGATCAAAGTTCTAATGATTCCGACTCAGACGATTTCTGTGTTCAAGATCTCCTGAAGTACTGTGAAGAGAATGAGCAAGCTATGGCAAGAGCAGAGTATGCAAGAATAATAGTGGAGGAACAAAAGCTGGATTCTAGCTACATCTTAGTAGGGATAAAAGCTTTGAAAAAACTATCTGCAAAAATGAAAAAGGAGATAGATGATGAAATCGAACACAAGAGGAGAATCAAGACTTAGGGGGAGTCATCCTTTATTATTCGTGAAAATAAGGAGGAGCTTTCGAAATTAGAGAAGTTATGGGACATTCTGTTCAAGCAAGGAGAAACCAAAGACAAATTGAAGAAACTGAAGACTGATTTTTATGAGAAAATGCTTTAGATGAAAGATAAGTTGGCTTTGCAAACTCAAAGTCTAAGGGATGATATGAACAAGAAATTCCACTCAACAATCCTTGAGATGGAATAGATGGGCAAGAAGATGGATGAGATGGGAGAAAGGATTGACCTAACGCTGGAACAGTTATCCAAATTCGCTCTGGTCCAACTCCCTTCAGACTTTGTGCCACCCTCATCCACAGCCACTCATGCCCCTTCAACATCAACTCTAGCCCCCAATCCTCTCAATTAAATTTTTTTCATTCGTTTAAATTTTTCAGATTTTGGGACTGTTTTTCTGTTGAATGATTTTGATTTTGGATTTGGAAATTGCTTTTAAGACTCTCTTATTGCTATAACTTTGCACTGATTGAACTTGAATCGATTATTGAATATATTATTACTAGTTCGATCTGTCCTTTTGTGCTGATGACAAAAAGGGGGAGAAATTATCCCTTGATTACCGCGAAAGGAGAAATGATGATTTTCAGGAACAGGTATCACTGTTAAACTCTGAAGAAAATAGGTTCTCAAAAGAACATGATCTGAGAATGACACAGAAATAAGCCGTTCTGTGTATAGGATTTCACAGAAACAGGTTCTGAGAATGACACAGAAATAAATCGTTTTGTGCACACAAGCTCCAAAAACGACATACTCATAGTTTTTACTCTAAACCTATACATTTTCGTACTCTAAATATACATTGATCATCTGAGCCTATGCATAATTATGCTCTGAATATATACAATGTCTAAACTGCTTTGCTACTGGCCAAACATTGCTCTGTTACTGACTATTAAATTTCTCAGATCGAAATAGAATCAAATGTTTTGAATCTAATTGTTCAAGCTCTGAGAATTGAGTTAGATTCCATAAACCCTGATACAAGTTTCAGAAGTTCTGAACGCAAAACCAAGCTGTGGTTTGTGAACAAATTCAATCGTTGAATTCATTTTTTTCAGAACTCAATTTTTTTCTAAAGCTTTATATGATATATCATTATTAGAAAAATCTCACTGAGTAGCAAACCATCATGTTACTCAAATCTTCTATACAAATAACTGCTATATTTTTGTGGATAGTTTTGTCATCATCAAAAAAGGGGAGATTGTTGATAAAAATCCCTAATTGATTTTGAAGTTGACAAAACAATCCATGATCTCTTGTATTCGAGTTAATGCAATGAAATACTTGTTTTGCATATTATCCAAAGGTGTGGGTTACATAGGATTTAATCTGGCAGAAAAGGCTCAGACGGAGTTCTGAGGGACTCAGACGCTGTATGGAGCTTAGATGTTGAGCGGGGAGCTTAGACGTTGGAATGAAGCTCAAGGTCTGAGAGAGTATTCATGTGCAACGACCAGAATATCAAGAGATGTCTTAGAGATGATTTAATCGATATATTACATCATCACAACGGCCAAAAAACTGAGCTGGATCATTCTTGAAGATCGTCAATCTTGAAGATCAATCAAGGACGCGGATTAAGGGAGACAAACACAACTTACCAAATGAAGAACTCAATCTATGGAAACTCAAGATCATGATTGTATGGGCAATTTGATCCAATGGTGAATTCTTTCCTTTGTCAACCTCAACAGCTACGAGATCTTTCTTTTTTATATAGTCTCGTTCAAGTGGGAAGTTTGAAGAGCGATCTTTGGGCGCCTTGTAACGGGTAGTTAGAGGTGGAGGAGTATAACAAGGAGGAGTCTCAAAGTCGAAGAAGAAGAGCAAGAGAACAGAATTCTAAATTCCAAGATCAAGAGAGTTTCATATTCTATATACACCTTGATCTATATACTGTATTACTTAGAGGTGTGCATTCTAGTGTGAGTATTAGGCGGGAAGTCTTTCTACTCAAGAACTATCATTGAGTTGTAACCTCTGAGCTATTTACTAGTAGAATCCAGTCGATTGGCTGCCAAAGTGTGTTGATATCTGAGAGATAAGTTCTGAGCTTATTCGTTTATATTTTCTCATTGATTTTTAAAATCCTTTAAAATCACCTATTCACCCCCCTCTTGGTGACACCGCTAGCTACAACAATCTTCAATATAATCCAAGCAACCAAACATTTCCTTCACATTGATCACCACACTAATGTCATCAATAACCACGATATTCACAAAATCTTAAACAGTGATCAATGCATAACCTAACTATCAAGTAGCATAAGCTACTGTCAATCCCCTAACAATCACAACCACATGCACTTATAATTTTTAATCGTGTTCGTGCCTACCAAACACTTCCACCACTAGCGCACTTTATCACGCCTATTTCCTAAGCTCTAATACCAATCAAAGTGAGCTGTGACATCCCAGGGCGCCACCAACTAACGAGCTCTACCTTAATATGATATTACATAATATAATGGCGCAAGTGGAAGACTAGAAACATAAGACAATCAGACAGCCATACAAAACATACAAGTGCAGTTAATTGACATAGGCACGACGCCTATGGGTATGGCCTCAATAAGTTTCCATAACCTGTAACTTATCAGTAAGATCATTCAACAAATTGGAAAATATTTTATATATATATATATATATATATATATATATATATATATATATATATCAGGTTATATACATCATCCTTTTAAAACAAAATAGTACACTGGGAGGATTCAAAAGGAAACCACCTACTCCTAACTGTGCCATCAGCTAACTCCATCACCACTACTATCTTCCAAAGCCACCGATATTTGGGTATCTGAAACGGGTTCAACAAACGAGAGTGAGCCGAAGCTCAGCAAGTGAGATATCTAATCAAGTGATTAAGCCATCTATTCATCATTCATTTAAGCAGAACTCAACGAGCAACAAGCGAGCAGAGTAATCAATGAAAATCACTACACAATAAGCATAGAAAAGCGACGGCTAGCCAGATATCAATCAAAACCAACATTCGTACTACAAAACTCCACAACGGTCTTCCCCAAGGCTTACAACGGTCTCCCATGATGCTCATTTTAAATTCACTCTGCATAATCCAAGAGAAATGCTTGTAAAGTTTTTCGTTAGAAGAACCAAATATTATATCATCAACATATATTTGAATGAGCAAGATGTCTTTACCGTCCTTTTTAATAAATAAAGTTGTATCTACTTTACCTTTTTCATACCCTTGTTCAACAAGGAAGTTGCTTAACCTTTTGTACCAGGCTCGTGGAGCTTGTTTGAGTCCATAAAGAGCTTTCTTAAGTCTGTAGACATGATGTGAGCTCTTTGGATCTTCGAATCCTAGAGGTTGTTCCACATATACTTCTTTGATGTAGCCATTTAAAAATGCGCTCTTGACATCCATCTGATACAGCTTGAAGTCATTGTAGCAAGTATAGACTAGAAGTAATCTTATAGATTCCAACCTTGCTACGGAAGCATATGTTTCATTATAGTCAATCCCCTCTTCTTGAGAGTTTCCCTTTGCTACGAATCTTGCCTTGTTTCTGGTTACCTTGCCTTTATCATCCAACTTGTTTCTGAATACCCATTTAATTCCGATGATTGGATGATTCTTGGGTCTGGGCACAAGTTCCCAAACTTCACTAACTTTGAATTGATGTAGCTCTTATTACATCGCTTCTATCCAGCTTTTTTCTGCAAGAGCCGCTTCAATTCCTTTGGGCTCAATTTCAGATACAAGTGCAAAAGCATTTATGGCATTCTTGAATTTGGATTTGGTCTTGATTCCATCTTCTATGTTTCCAATGACAAGATCTGTTGGATGACCGGATTTATGTTTCCAGTTCTTGTTGTACCTTTCATCTTGTTTATCCTCTGGAGAAACATCTTGGTTTACATCCTCAGAAGATGCAATCGTCTAGGAATCATCAAGGTTCTGAGTAGCCTCAGATGACATTTTGTCCTTATATGATGGATTCTGCTAAGATGATATGGTGACTTCAGCGCCTAACTTCTGAGTATCATTTCTGTCTTCAAACTTCACGTTCATCGATTCTTCAACTGTTCTTGAACTTTTGTTGAAGACTCTGTATGCTTTGCATGAAGTGGAATATCGAAGAAATATTCTTTCATCTGATCTTTCATCAAACTTACCTGGACGATCATTTGAATTCTTGAGAATAAAACATTTACATCTAAATACATGAAAGTATGAAATGCTTGGTTTTCTGCCTTTGTAAAGTTCATATGGGGTTTTCTCAATCAATAGTCTTAAGAAAACTTGATTTATAATATAGCATGCAATTGAAACAGCTTCTGCCCAGAAATGAGAGGGAGCTTTGCTTTCAATCAAAAGGGTTCAAGCCATTTCTTGTAAAGATCGATTTTTCCTTTCAACTACCCCATTTTGTTGAGGAGTATAAGGAGAAGAGAAATTATGTTGAAAATCATTTTGATCACAAAAATTTGCAAAGATTTGATTTTCAAATTCTCTCTCATGATCTTCTTTGATGCTTGAAATAGAATAACCTCTTTCATTTTGAACTTTCTTTGTAAAATTTTCAAAATATGAAAATGTATCATTCTTATGAGCAAGAAAGAAAACAAGTAAATCGAGTATAATCATTTACTAATACCATGCAACATCTTTTACCTCCAATGCTTTGGCTTCGAGTAGGTCCAAAGACATCCATATGTAGAAGTTGCAAAGCACGGTTAGTGGAAACTTGATTTATAGATTTGAAAGAATTCCTTACTTGTTTCCCAAGTGTGCAAGCGCAACATAGATCTTTTTTCTCGTATCTAACATTTGTGAGTCATCTCACAAGCCTTTCAGAGGAAAGCTTTGAGATTTGTTTGTAACTTATGTGTCCTAACTTTTTGTGCCAAAGTTCTGACTCATCTTTGATGGATACCAGACATCGGATATCCTCAGATGATGTGTCTTGAAGATACATATTTCCATGTCTACACCCTGGAAATATAAAAAACATTCAAGCCTTCTTTGGTACCCAAATCTGTTTGGGTCCTTTTGGGTTATAAGGCTTTGCAAATCTCATAATGTCTCTAATGGGTCTCCAGATCTTAGGACAGAAATTTACGGAGTGATTTTGATCACCACACTTTGAACATTTAGAGAAACTCTGCCCTTCATATCTTATAAACTGCTTGTGAAAGTGGTTTCTATAGGCATGTTTTAGGTCTTCTCGTGAGTCTTTCTTTCACCTTTGGAAAATCATTTTTCAAATCACTTTTCTTTTGAAAACCAAGTCTAGACTTATTGTAGTATGGAACTTGTATAGAAAGAATACACTTTAAAATTTTTGAACTAGAGAAAAACTTTTTATTGATATCTGAAATTTCCTTTTTCAAAGAAACGTTTTCCTTTTTCAAAGAATCGTTCTCAATTTGTAAAAGCTCATTTTTCTTCGAAACTGAATCAGATTTTTCTTTGATTTGAGAAAAGTCGCTTTGAAGAAAATTTATTTTATCTTTTTGACAAATATCATTTAATTTTAAAAATGAGATTTCCTTTTTCAATTCAGAAATCCTTTTAAGAGCAGTTTTATAGTCTGAGCACAGTTCATCAATATAATCTGATACCCCATAAGGAATATCAGAGTGAGTTACCTCAGATTCTTCTTTAGAGTTTGAATTAGCCATTAAACAGATGTTGGCGTATTCCTCATCGCTTTCACATTCTGTGTTGCTCCAAGTCTCTGCTTTTAGAGCTTTCTTAGGCTTTTCATCTCTTCCTTTCTTCTTCAGAAGAGGGCAGTTAGGTTTCATATGCCCTTTCTTCTTGCAATCGAAGCAAATCACATCTTTACTTTCATCTTCTGTGCCACTGGATGATTTTCTCTGATCATTCCGATTGAAGTAGGGTGGCATGTTGTTGCTTCCTCCTTCGATCCAAGATGGAACAAAATTTCTAGCCATAGAGATCGTTAGCTCAGAAGTAATAACACTTCAATATAAAATAGGAGCACCATAATCTAATACCAATTATTAGTGCTAGCGTTATCACCTAAAGAGGGTGAATAGGTGATTTCAAAGAATTATAGAAATCAATGCGAAATTTAAACAGATAAGTTCAGAGCTTAGTTCAGATGATGATCGCTAACAAGATCTAAAGTGTCCTCAGGTGCACAATTCAACTATCGCAGTATAATAACAAAGAGTTTAAGGGAAAGTGAATTTGCACAGAGAGTTTATAGTGGTTCGGCTTTGTTCAAGCCTACGTCCACTTCTCAGAGGTTACTACTCAGTGACAACTCTTGAGTCAAAAGAGTTCCCGCCTAACACTCACACACTCGAATGATCTCCTCTAAGTATTATAGTGTTGGATCAAAAGTATATGAAGGATGTGAAGCTCTCTTGATCTTGGAATTTAAGATTCTGCTCTCTCGTCTGTACGCTCTTCAGCCTTGAGGTCTCCTTTTATACTTCTCCATCTCCAACTACCCGCTGCAAGATCTCCAAAGAATCACTCTCCAAACTTCCCATTTGGACGAGATTGTATACAAAGGATCTCATAACCATTGAGGTTGACAAAGGAAAGAATATCTCGTTAGATCAAATCGCCCATACAATCGTGATCTTGGGTTTCCATAGATAGAATTCTTCATTAGGTGAGTCATTGTCATCTCCCTTAATCCACGTCCTTGATTGATCCACATGATTGATAATCTCCATGACCGAATCCAGCTTGATTGTCTAGCCGTTGTGATGATGTAATATGTCAATTAAATCATCTCGAAGATATCTCTTAATAATCTGATCGTTGCACATGAAATACTCCCTCCCGCTCAACGTACAACGCCTGAGCTACCCGCTCAGCGCTTGAGCTCCATACAACGTCTCAGTCCCTCGGAACATCGTCTGAGCCTTTCTTACCAGATTCAATCATGTGTAACCATTCCTTAACATTTGAATGTACATTAGGACAATCTGCAAAACAAGTATTTCATTGCATTAACTCAGATATTAGAGATTATGGATTGTTTTGTCAGCTTCAAAATCAATTAGGGATTTTTCCCAACAGAAAGTGCTGTCACTGGTCGATACATACTAATTCCTCTCCAAAAGGGATACTCCATAAAACACAGAATGGGCATTGGGATGCCCTGGTGAGCTCAAATTGCCGCGCCCAGTATTTCGGGGAATACATTTCGAGTCCGGGCTTGAGTTTCCCTTTTGCTGACACTTTTAGGGGAAGGTCTACAGGAGTGAGAACAGAGAGTCAAATTTATGCTACATTAATTAACCACATATGGGTAAAGTTTATCTCGAAAGGCACAAAGGTATACGATGCTCGTGGTACGATTGAACTCGGTTGACTTTCGCTGAGATAAGAAAAATTGCGTCCGCTGGTAATAATAACTAGAGCTATTTCTGACCCTAGCCGCCCGGCAACCACCAAGATTGTAAGATCTTTTGAAGCTCGGATTTGATGATGATCTATAGATAGAGATGGCAATACTGCTCCCGCCCACAAGGACCCACTCCACCTTGGCCTTTTAGTATGTGTAATTATTTTCATATTCTCATAAATTTCAATTTGTATGTGCAATTATTTCATTTCTATGACTTGAAGTGAAAAATGAAGACTTTGTAATTGATTGTTGAGCGACCAATTTGAAAGATTTGTATGATGTAAATACTACCATATGCTTGTTCAGATTTGTTCGGGGCAAAACGTTTATTTCACTTCCCCATTCTACCCCGCGTCACACTTCGCCCCTTTGCCATCCCTGGCGGCGCATACCCAAGAGCGGGAGTCGGATTTCCGACTCGTCAAAGCAGAGGATGTACCTTGGGGGGGGGGGGGGGGGGTCGGATTTCCGACTTGCTACCAGTTTCTGACCATGTATGTGAAATGATTTTTTTTTTTTCTAATCTATATCGCAACTGAAAAGGTTTTGTTGATTTCGACAACATTGATCAAGAATGGTATGACATTCTGCTGGTAACATTAAGGTTTAGCAATGAACGTTGGATTGTAACTACATATGTCCTCAAGGCTGGCCAAATCTCATTATACTACAACTGAGGCACACAAAAATTGAGGAGACTCTCCGAAAAGCTTAATCTTTACACTTGTAGAAACTCCCCACAACATGAGAAAATAAATAGGGTAAAATAACGTAATTGTAATAAGAAAATTTCATTCTTATATACTAGCGAGACTTCGTACACGCGATGCCGGCGTGCTAGATTTTTAAAATCTAGTGTGATTAACCGTATGCTTTGGTAATAACGTGTGTATATAGGATTCTTCTTTTTCATTCTTTGAGTGAATTATGAAAGCAAAAACATTTCCTCCACCTCCTATTTTTTCTGTACTCCTATAGTCTTGAGATCATGGGGTTGTGACTGAACTGCAAAAGTCACCGTCAGACATGATTTTACATTTGAGCGTATAGTTATAATTTAGGAGGTGCACATCAAAATTTCAATGTTGGCTTTATACGTCACAGTATAGGTAGGCGACTGGTTTGTACTTCTATAGTACCTTAATAACATTGATTTTAAAAAAGCAATTCTCTCTTAGGCTCCGTTTCTTTTGCAGAAATAAATGATTCAGAAAATACTTTTTAAAAATGATTTTTTTTAACGGATAAAAAATGATTGTTTATGTCGCTTAAAATAATTAGTCAACGAGAAATATTTTCATCACCAACAATAATTATTGTCTAAACATTTTCGTAAATAATAAAAATATTTTTCGTCCATTCGATTTTTGTTTGCCATACAAGAGATCATTTTGAGAAAAATACTTTTCAAATACTTCATTTTTCACGAAACAAATAGAGCCTCAAAATTGTAAAATTTTCAAAATCAGGTTTTTCCTTTTGCACTCACTAATCCAAACTATGGTTCCGTTTGTGTGGGGAAAATTTTCATGATAAAGGAAAATAGACTTAAGTACACTACAAGTGCCAAAACTTATGTACATCACTCACTTTAGTGCCAAAACTTTCGAAACGATCACTTAAGTGCCAAATATTTTTAAAAATGATCACTTCAGTGCTAAAACTTTCAAAACGATTACTTAAGTGCCAATTTTTTTAAAAAAATGATCACTTTAGTGCCAACTCCGGCGAGTCACGTCAGCTCAAATATTAATAAAAATTTGGCCAAGTCGGATTTCCAGCGAGCCACGTCAACTCAAATCGGAGTTGGCACTGAAGTGAGCGTTTTTCAAAAAAATTGGCACTTAAGTGATCGTTTTGAAAGTTTTGGCACTAAAGTGAGCGTCGCACACAAGTTTTGACACTTGTAGTGTGCTTTAGCCAAGTAAAATACTTTCCCGAAAATACTTTTCAGGAAAATGGTTAGTTCTCCTTTGTTTGGTGATATGTGACTGAAAACATTTTCTAGTGTTTGGATCTCATTTGAAAAATGATTTCAATCTTATGACTTTATCTAAGGAAAAAAATTGAAATTTAGATTAATTTTTTCATCTTGTTTTATTTATTCATTTTCTTTTTCCTTGTTGATGGCTGGCGACTGGCCACGGGTGAGGGATAGCTCACCCAAGGCCAGTGAGCTCAAGGCCTTGCCAGAGGTCGGTGAGTCGCGGCGAGCAAGACCTCGTTGACTCGTCAACCTCTGGCGAGCTTGATGCTGGCCGATTTGGCGAGGCTCGAGCTCGCCATCCCTCGCCTATGGCAGGCCACCGGTAAGGAAAATGAAAAAGAAAGAAAATAAAAGAAAACGAGGAAAAAATTAAAAAGTTCGAGGTGAGCAATTCCGGAAAGTGTTTTCACCTCTTTAGATTTGTGCATGAATTTTTCATTGTTTGGAAAATGTATTTTATTGAGCAAGTGATTTTCGGCAAACCATACGAGTGAAAATTCAGAAAACTAATTCCTGAAAAATACTTTCAGCCAAACAAATACACCCTATGCCTAGATATATTTGCGCAAGCCTTGATCCTTCTTTCTGCACGTTAATGATAATTGGTTGGAGCTGTCAACAATGAGAAGCACTTTTGAACAAGTCGTGTAACAAAAGATGATTCTCAACGCCACTCCAAAAGGAAACATACCGCTCTTCTAAGCGCAACTTGTCTAGCTTCTTTTTTGGGCGGAGGTAGTGTTCTTCACGATGTATATGACCCACCTCAACTGTATCGTCGGATCAGATAGGTCCCACGTGAAACTCGTCACATGTACCTAAAGTTCCTAAGAGGCAAATCCCCGGGATTATGTCTAATCTCGCTTTTTTAGCAGTGGATTAGAATTTATCTACCATTCTTATTTAACACTATCATTGAATTCCATGTGTAACCCATCAAATCAAAGTGTGTGTGTGGAAATGATTGGATAATATATAAAGACCGTCTTCTGTCACATGACATGAAGGAAGATTACAAACTTTGAAATGTCATATTCTCATGGAATCGCAGGAGACGGTCAGATCACATCTCTCCCGCGTATGCCATTACGTAAATGCCAAAAGAGTCTTGATTTAAAAAAAAAATGAGTCTTGATTTGATACCTCATATATATGTGGAAGGAGTAATATTAAAGAAAGAAGGAAAGAACTCATGGATAGATGATCGAATACGCCATTTCTTCAATAAATAGCCATTTGAAATCAAACTGATCAGAAGCTTTAGAGCGAACAATAATTAGCTAAGAGAGTCGCCCAGATGGCTACGACCAGAAGAAGTATTAGGGTTCTCATGCTTCCAAGGCTTGCTCATGGTCACATAGGTCCGTTCCTAGAGCTAGTCAAAATGTTCTCGAAAAGAAACTTCCTCGTTTTCCTATGTTCAAGTCCTGTCAACCTTAGTTCCATCGAAATCCCTCATGAATATTGCTCCACCATTGAGCTGGTGGAGCTCCATGTCCCGTCTTTGCCTGGTCTCCCTCGTCAATACCACACAACTAGGGGTTACCACCTCACCTCATGCCGAAACTGAAGGAAGCCTTCGACATGGCAGGCCCCAACCTCTCCGACATCATCGCTGATCACCTACCCTTTGCTTATCTTCGATTTTCTCCTCCCGTGGGCGCCCGAAGTCGTCAGGTCTCACGGCATCCCGGCGGTCAACTTCTTGAGCATGGCAGCGGGGGCGAGTTCATACGTACTCCAATCCATCAAGAGGCCGAGCGATGAATATCCTTTCAAGGCGATTTGTCTTCAGGACCATTGGAGGGCAAAGTTAAGGCACCAAGTAGAACAAGCACCGGAGAGTGGCATGAGCGACACGGAAAGGGCCGTGCGATCCATTGACCATTCGTTGGGCCTAATCGTCCTGAAGACCTTCAGGGAATTGGAGGGCAAATACATTGACTACCTAAGTGATCTTTTAGGGAAGAAAGTCGTGCCCGTTGGCCCACTAGTTCAAGACCCGGTCCAAAGGATGGGAATCCCATAATTGAGTGGCTTAATCAAAGGAAAGACCGTCGACCATATTCATGTGCTTCGGCACGGAGTACTTCCTCACGGAGAAGGAAAGAGAAGAGATAGCCTATGGGTTGGAGCTTGGCAATGTCAACTTCATTTGGGTGGTTAAGTTTCCTGTGGAAGAGCACATCAAGCTTGAAGAGGCACTTCCTAAGGGATTTCTTGGAAGGGTGAGAGATAGAGGACTAGTGATAGATGGATGGGCACAGCAAGCTACGATTCTAGCACATCCAAGGGCTGGTGGATTTGTCAGTCACTGTGGGTGGAGTTCGGTCATGGAGAGCATGAAGTTTGGAGTCCCGATCATCGCGATGCCGATGCATCTCGACCAGCCGCTGAACGCGAGGGTCGTAGAGGACGTCGGTGTCGGATTGGAGGTTTCGAGGAATGAGAGCGGAGAGCTCGAGAGAGAGGAGATTGCGAAGGTGATCAAGGGTGTTGTGGTGGAGGAAGGTGGGGAGTGTGTGAGGAATAAGGTCAAAGAAGTGAGTGTAGGCATTAAGAACAAAGGAGATGAAGAGATCGATGAAGTGGAGGTTGCGATTGTGAAGCTTTGTGGAATAGCGACGGGTAGCGGGTAACTGTTCGTTGAGTTTCTGTCGGGTCTTGTTACTGGATCGCTTAGGTTATTCGAGAGAGAGAGAGAGTTGTAATAAAAGATTGCATGGTAGCTTTCATTATTAATTATCAATGCTGAGGTCAAAATTTTTCTTGAATGTTTCCTTGAGTTAATGTTACTGTTAATGCGAAAATAATAACGAAATTAAAATTGAGATGAAGAAATGAACACTCAAAGATTTATATGGAAACCCTTGCGAAAAAAATCACAGGGAGAGGAGACGCAAAATACACTATAGAATCAAGGATTACAAAAGATGGCTCTCAAAAAAATAAAAGACTCTTTCTATCTCTGCTTCTTAACGTAATAGCTTGAGAAGAGCAATATTTATACTACTGCCCCCAAACCTTAACATTGACCCAAGCCCATAAAGAATTAAAGACATACTCAACAAATCTCCACCTTGACTAGGATTCCTCAAATAGACATAAGTAATAAGCAATTTTCTCCTCTCACCAGAGTAAGACTCAATTGCAGCAAACATTAACCAAATCCAAGCAATGCTTAAATTTAGCAATAGGCAAGGACTTCGTCAACATCTCAGCTGGATTATTTTCTGTACCAATCTTCAAGACCTTAATATAGCCATCAGCAAGAATGTCTTGAATATAGCGATACCGTCCATCAATGTCCTTTGTCCTCTCATGATACATTTGATCTTTAGTAAGATGTATAACGCTCTGACTATCACAATGGATAATGGTTAACCATGATCCACATTGAGCTCTCCAAATAAGCCTCTTAACCATACGACCTCTTTAACTGCCTCTATAATGTCCATATACTCTGCCTCTATAGTAAACAAAGCAACAGTATGCTGTAATGCAGCTTTCCAACTGACTGGACAACTTTCAATAGTAAAGATGTACCCAATCAAAGACCTCTTACCAAGGTCACAAGCATAATCAGAATCAACATATCCTGTAAGAGTTTCACAAATTTTCCCAAGCTTTAAACCATAATTTGAAGTACCCTTCAAATATCTCAAAATCCACTTCATAGCTTGCCAATGAACTTTGCCTGGGCATGATAAATATCTACTTACCACGCTAACAGAATGTGAGATATCGGGTCGAGTGCAAACCATAACATGCATAAGGCTACCAACTGCACTAGAGTATTGAATACGTGACATATATTGTATCTGCTCATCTGTTTGTGGATATAAAATAGCTGATAATCTAAAGTGAGCAGCAAGAGGAGTACGTACTAGTTTGGCATCTTTCAGTTAAGCGCATCCGCCAGGAATCTCCTAGCCATACCAACATTAGAGAGCATTTTATGGGCCGTCTCTAGTAATATTATGCTCATCAATTCCGCAACATATTGTGGTTCATTAGAACTAGTGTAATGTCTCACTATGCCTTCCTTCATGCAAAATTCATTTAACACCTCTGAGCAGAACTCCATGCTTTTGTCAGTCCGCACATGCTTGATCGTTTTACCAGTCTGCTTTTCGATCAAAGCTCTCAACTGCCTGATCTAGACAATAGCATCAAATGTGTGCCTAAGCACAAACATCCAGGTCTTCCTTGAGTAGTCATCAATAACTGTTAGCATAAATCCGGCACTCTTCCTAGAAGGAAACCGTGATAGCCTGCAATATCCAAGTGAATTAATTCTGCAATTTTCGCGATTTCTCTGACAGTCGAACTAAACTGCACTTTTCGCCGTTGATCTAGATCATAACACCTGCATATATTCAGTTTGTCAGTAATATAACTACACAGTAAATGTCTTTCACTTAGAACCTTCAGGCTTTTCTTGCAAATGTGCCCCAAATGCATATGCCACAATTGAGACTCTCGAACAGATGCATCCGATGTCTCCGCGGTGAAATCTGTCACTATCTCACCTTGAAGCTCATACATGCCATTGTGCTTGATTCCTTTCATTATCATCAAGGGACGTCATTTAATTTTCAAAACTCCGCATTCTGAAGAATACCGACACCTAACAGAATCCAGGGCACTCAAGGAAATTATGTTCTTCTTTAACTCTGGAACATGCATCACTCCAGTCAATGCCCTCACAATACCGTCATGCACTCTGATTATAACATCGTCAATACCTACAACATCGCATTAAGTGTTGTTCCCTAACTGCACTTTACTACTATCCATGCATTGATAAATAATAAACCATTTCCTATTTTGGTATAGCATGAAAAGAACAACCAGAATCCAGAATCCATCCATCAAACGACGAATCATCGGTGATAGACAAGATATAATCACCATTATCAGAATTACTATCAGCTACAACTGCAGCATCATTTGTAAACTCAACTCTAATTCCCTTACCCTTCTCATTTTTTAGCTTAAGGTAATCCCTTCTAAGATGCCCTCTCTTACCACAGTTCCAACAGATAGCACCAATAGTCCTAGAATGACTACGTCTATTCGAGTTCATACTACTTCTGCTAACACGAATACCAGCTCTTCCTCTATTTTCACCTATTAAAGCAATAGACACAAATTCATCATATTCTCTTCTATGGATGTCTTCACTCAGAATCAAATCTCGAATCTCATCAAAGGTCAAGCTTGTTGACTCAGAGGAATTACTAACAGCAATAACAGTAGTATTCCAACTATCAAGTAATGATGATAATAGAATCAAAGCACAAACCATATCTTCAAATCCAATCTCAACTGAACTCAATTGACTGATGATTACATTGAATTCATTGATATGATTAGCAACTGACTCACCTTCGCCTATCTTTAAATTCAACAGACGTCGCATCAAATAGACCTTGTTGATCGTAGAGGGCTTCTCGCACATGTCCGATATAGATAATCTTCAATCTCCATCTTTCAGAAACCAAAATCCTTGCCATCAAATCTGTCGATTTTCACATTACCTTCTTTTGTTTCCATCTATTCGCTTCAACTTCAACCAAGCCTAGTTCTGATACCAATTGTTGTGGAAACAAGCAATCGAACAGTAAAATAGATAGAACAAGAAAATAAATTGGATACTAGATTTACATGGTTCGGTCGTAGAGGCCTACGCCCATGGGGAGAGCAGCAACGAATTTCAGCATAGATGAAGCGATACAATGAAGATTACAGATGACACTCAAGTCATTCAAATATTCTCAGTGCTTTCTAGCCCCCAATTACATCCAATAATCCATAAGTGTTTAGCCCCACAATTCCTCACGAAATAATCTCTCCATCTCACAAAGAAATTCACAAATATTACTCACAAGATTTAATTGGCTTCAAACACTAGGGATATAACTCACTAGCAGAAGCTCCTCTTCAATACTCTTCACATAGAATATATGCTTGTTATTTATAGGCAAGGGTTGGATCAAAATAGGAAACCTTCTCCAACTAGGAAACCATCAATTGGAAACCTATTCACAATTGGAAACCTTCTCCAACTAGGAAATCATCAATTGCAAACCTGTTCAAAATAGGAAACCTACTTGAATTAGGAAATTTATCTCTTTTAGGCTCAAATTCGAGACATATTTTTCAACATGTCCAATTAAGACCGGTGAAAATCAAGCAATTGTCATAATGATGAAGTAGCGCAACCGCAGTTTTGCTTAGGCTTTAAGAGGGTGAATTGTGATATTCTGGTGCATTCAAAAGAATTTTTTAGTTCTTTTAAAAGGGGTATTTGTTTACATCAAAAAATAACTCAAATCCTAACGGGAGACGTTGGCATTAAGTTGTTGGAGGGACAGTCAGGTAGCATGATTGCAAATTGATGAGTAACCAATGCAAGATCGATGTCACGTGACTTACAATAGGGGTGATTAGTTCCAAGTTCCGTACATGTGCTATTTGCAACCTAGAACCTACCTGTCAGAATAGGTTCTTCATTTTTTGAAACCTGGAACCTACCTTGCATACCTTGAAACCTGAAAACTACCCTATCACAGGTGGCAAGATCGGTTCCAAAGTCTATACAAGTTCCACTTTGTATTTTGAATTGAACGAGTGCAGTGAATCGTCACATTTAATGACTACCATTTGCTGCTACAATCCATGACAACAACTCATATTTAGACACACGAATAAATATAAAACATTAACAAAGTAAAAGTCTCAGTCATAAATATCGTCGAAAGTGGAAGTTCAGACTAGTGGTTTCAGATTACACACTCATCATTGGACGCCATGGAATACCGCAAGATCGCGCGAAGAGAAATACCAAGAAAAACAAAAAAACTTGTTACATGTTATATTACAGGTTTTAGGTATCTACCTAGAACCTAGAACCTACTCGTCGGAACAAGTTCCCTAATTTTTGAAACTTGGAATCTACCCTACATACCTTGAAACATGGAACCAGATAGGTTCCCCCTAGTCTAGTTCCAGGTTTCAAGTGCTATCTTGGAACCATGCTCACTCCTAACTTACGATGTCATCAATGAACAGTGACAGACCAAGGCGACTATCAACGTACAATGATAGGCGGTCAACCACACTAGTAGAAGAAAATAGAGAAAGTCAAACTGGATAGAATAACGGATATTATAATTGCTTATGAATAAGAATGTGCAGTTGAAAATAGTGAGCTCGCCAAGTAGAATAAGTTGTAAATGATTCGCAATCAAGAGCACATATCAAATTTCTGCAGTTCAATATACTAATTCATCGTTATTTTTCAAAAATCTTTATTCTTTCAATTTAGTTATCATTAATAGTATGTTCCATATACATTGTTCCTATCTAAATTGTCACTGAACTCAATTCACTTAAAAAATAAAAATCTAACATTTGTTGAATGATCCTTCGTTGACCAACCATTTTCGGCCAAACATGGCTACGTAAATGCCAAATGTACTTGGACTCAGCCGTTTTGTTTGGGGCAGAGACAAAAGTGTCTTGATTTGATACCTATAGGAGGAAGAAATATTAAAGAAAGAAGGAAGAACCCATGACAGATGATCAACACGCCATTTTTCTATAAATAGCCATTTGAAATAAAAATATCAAAAGTTTAGAACGAGAAAAATCTTATCGAGCATGGCTACGACCATAAGAACCATTACGGTTCTCATGCTTCCATGGCTTGCTCATGGTCACATAGGTCCATTTCTAGAGCTAGCCAAAAAGCTCTCAAAAAGGAACTTCCACGTCTTCCTATGTTCAAGTCCCGTCAACCTTAGTTCCATCGAAATTGTTGCGAAAACAAGTGATCAAACAATAAAATAGATAGAACAAGAAAATAAATTGGACATCAGATTTACGTGGTTCGGTCGTAGAGACCTATGTCCACAGGGAGAGCAGCAATTGATTCCACTATAGATTAAGCGATACAACGGAGATTACAAAGCATACTCGAGTTACTTACATCCAATAACTCGCAAGTATTTAGCCCTATAATTTTTCATGAAATAATCTCTCAATCTCACGAAGGAATTAACACGCAAATTTTACAACAATGTTTAATCTGCTTCAACGCTTGAATTCTTGATGTAATTCCACGAACAAAACCCACTTTTAGTGCTCGGTCGAAAATGGTACTTCAAGGTTGCACGTATTGATAACAACTACGTCTACAAGCACTCACGTAAAGTGGCGCTTCTTCTCTGCATATACCCCTGAACTTTCCTCTTTGTTGATTTGTTGCTGACTTCAATTTGGGAATTTGATTTCCGTATATATCAAAACAAAGTCTAAGCTTCCTTTTTATTTCCTTTTCTTGGTCGACAATCGGGAGTATTAGTGTTGATATCAAGCAAAATAAGAAATATCCAATTCTAAATATTTAGGTTTTCGCTTCGGGCACAAACTCGAGATATATTTTCAACAATCTCCATATTGGCTCGACATTTGAGCCAAGTCACAATCGCTTCACTAATAATTCCAAACTTCGCTACTAGTCTCCCACAGTCCCAATGACCTCAACTGGTACAGATGTCTTCCAAGTCCAAGCCTCGCTTGAACTTCGACATAACCGGTGGCCTAATCAGAACACCAATTGCACATGCACCTTTAACTTCTCTACAAGAATTTTTCGACACAACCTGCTCTATCACAAATATAGCAAAACTACCGTTGCATCCATATCAGTCAGGAGATCGTATACGTACCTTGTCGATAACAGTAGTTACAGCAACCGCTGGCTCTACGGGCTCCACCTCGCTATGAGCACCATCCGTGTCAATTACTTCCCTAGTATTCGCTACCTTAGGAGTTTCTGGTTGCAACTCTAACTCAAGCTGAACACCGTCTAGATTCGTATAAGCACTGCCAATAACACTCCTACTCAGAAGCATTGGAGACTTGTCAAATATAACTTCTCTGCTGATAATAGGTGAATTTAATTTCGGGCACACAATCGATAGCCCCACTTACCTTGTGCATAGCCTAGGAACATGCACTTTCTTGCCCTTCCACAAAGCTTACCATCACTAATACCAACACAACATGAGCAACTAAATATTATAATAATAGAAAAATTAGCAATATTACCTGACCACACTTCTTTGAGAGTCCCACATCCAATCGCAGCCAATGGGGATCTATTCACCAGGTAGCTCGCTATACTAATCGCATTCTCCTGGAATCTCCTAGTTATACCAGCACTAGAGAACATTTTATAGGCCGTCTCTCGTAACGTTTTGATCATCAATTCTGCAACATGTTGTGATTTATTGGCACTAGTGTAGTGTCTCACTATGCCTTCCTTCATGCAGAGTTCGTTTAACAACTTCAAGCAAAACTCCAAGCTTTTGTCAGTCCGCACATGCTTGATCGTTTTACTAGTCTTTTTTTATTAAAGCTATCAACTGTCTAATCCTGACAACAACATCAAACTTGTGCCTAAGCACAAAAACACAAGTCTCCCTCGAGTAGTCATCAACAACGGCTAGCATAAATCTAACCCTCTTCCTCGAAGGAAACCGTGACAACCTGCGAACATCCAAGTGAATTAATTCTGCAATTTTCGTGGTTTCTCTAATAGTAGTACTAAACTGCACTTTTCACCATTGATCTAAATCACAGCACCTGTATATATTCAGAAAGTCAGTAATATAACCACACAGTTAATTTTTTTTCACTTAGAACCTTTAGACTTATCTCGCTAATATGCCCCAAATGCATATGCCATAATTCAGACTCTCGAACAGATGCATCTGACGTCTCCATGGAGAAATTCGTCACCGTCTCACCTTGAAGCTCACACAGGCCATTATGCTTAATTTCTTTCATTATCACCAAGGCACCTCGAATAATTTTCAGAATTCTGCATTTTGAATAATATCAACACCTAGCTAAATCCCGTGCACTCAAGAAAATTAGATATTTCTTCAACTCTGGAACATGCCTCACTCCAGTCAATGTCCTCACAATACCATCATGCATTCTGATTCTAACATCGCCAACACCTACAACATCGCATTCAGCATTCTTCTCCAACTGCACTTTACTGCTATCTATGTACTGATAAGTAGTAAATCGGTTCATGTTTGGTGTAGCATGAAAAGAACAACCAGAATTCATAATACATCCGTCAAATGACGAATAATCAATGGCAAACAAAACAGAATCAATACTATCCGAATTACTATCAACTACAGCTGCAACATCATCCGAGATGCAACTTTAATTCCCTTACCCTTCTCATTCTTCAGCTTAAAGCAATCCCTTCTATGATGCCCCCTCTTGCCACAACTCCAACAGACGGTACCACCAGTCCTAGACTGACTGTGTCTGTTTAGGTTTATACGGCGTCTGCCAATACAAGTACTAGTTCTTCCTCTATTTTCACGTACTAAAGCAGTAGACACAGATTCACCAGATTATTTTCTACGAATGTCCTCACTTAAAATTAAATCTTGAATCCCATCAAATGTCAAACTCGTTGACCTAGAGGAATTACTAACAGCAGTAACAGTAGTATTTCAACTATTAGGCAATCAAGATAATAGAATCAAAGCACACACCTCACCTTTAAAAGTCAATATCAACTTACCTCAATTGACCAATGATCACATTGAATTCATTGATATGATTAGCAACTGACGCACATTCGCTCATCTTTAAATTAAACAGACGTCACATTAAATAGACCTTGTTGATCATAGAGGGCTTCTCGTACATACCCGATAGGGCTTTCATCAAACTCGCAGTGGTCTTCTCATTCACAATATTTAACGTGACGTTACGAGCCATTGTCAACCAAATAAAACCCATATCTCGTATATCCAGCAATTCCCAATCAACTTGCTTCATTGTATTTGGCTTCTCCTCAGATAAGGGTAAGTGCAGTTTCATCTAGTACAGATAATCTTTAATCTGCATCTTCCAAAAACCAAATTCCTTCCCATCAAATCTGTTGATTTTCACTTTACCTTCTTTAGTCGTCGTCGATTCGCTTCAACTCAATCAACCCTAACTCTGATACCAATTGTTACGGAAGCAAGCGATCGAACAATAAAATAGACAGAACAAGAAAATAAATTGGACACCAGATTTAGGTGGTTCGGTCGTAGAGAACACGTCCATGGGAAGAGCATCAATAGATTCCACTATAGATCAAGCGATATAACGAAAAGTACAAACCATGCTCGAGTCACTCAAACACTCTTAGTATTTCCCAGCTCCCAATTACGTGAAATGTAACCCAGAAATGTTTATCCCCATAATTTCTCATGAAATAATCTCTCAATCTCATGAAGGAATTATCACGCAAATCTTTTGACAAGATTTAATCTTCTTCAATACTTGAATCCTTGATGTAATTCCCCGAACAAAACCCACGCCAAGCGCTCGGTTGAAAACGGCACTTCAAGATTGCACGTATGGATAACAACTGCGTCTACAAGCACTCAGGTAAAGTGTCACTTCTTCTCTGCATATATTCTGGACTTCATAATGTAAAATATATCAATAACAATAAAAGGAATAAATAGAGGCCGAAATCAACTGTCAACATGAATTAGGAATATATGTATATTCCGTCAACCCGAGACTTTCCTCTTTGCTGATTTGTTGCCGACTTCAACACGGGAATTTGATTTCCGTATATATCAAAACAAAGTCCAAGCTTCCTTTTTATTTCCTTTTCTTGGTCTGACAATCTCGAGTTTTAGTGTTGATATCAAGCAAAACAAAAAATATCCAATTCAAAATATTCATATTTTCGCTTCGGGCACAAACTCAAGACAATTCAACAGAAATTCCCCGTGAATATTGCTCCACCATTGAGCTAGTGGAGCTCCATGTCCCATCTTTGCCTGGTCTCCCTCCTCAATACCACACAACTAGGGGCTTACCGCCTCACCTCATGCCGAAACTTAAGACGGCCTTCGACTTGGCTGGCCCCAACCTCTCCGACATCATCGTTGATCGCCAACCCGATTTGCTTATCTTTGATTATCTCCTCTCGTGGGCGCCCGAAGTCGGGAGGTCGCACGGCATCCCGGCAATCAATTTCGCGGGCGTGGCAGCAGCGTTGAGTTCACACGTACTCCACTCCATCAAGAGGCCGGGGCATGAGTATCCTTTCAAGGCGATTCGTCTTCATAACCATTGGATGGCAAAGTATAGGAACCAAGTAGAACAAGCATCGGAGAGTGGCATGAGCGACATGGAAAGGGTCGCGCGATGCATCGACCAATCTTCGGGCCTAATCTTCCTGAAGACCTTTAGGGAATTGGAGGGCAAATACATCGACTACCTAAGTGATCTTTTGGGGAAGAAAGCCGTGCCTGTCGCTGGTTGAAGACCCTGTCCAAGAGGATGGGAATCACATAATCGAGTGGCTCGATCAAAAGGAAAGATCGTCGACCATATTCACGTCCTTCGGCATGGGGTACTTCTTTACGGAGAAGGAAAGAGAAGAGATAGCATATGGGTTGGAGCTTAGCAATGTCGACTTCATTTGGGTGGTTAAATTTCCGGTGGAAGATCACATCAAGCTTGAAGAGGCGCTTCCTAAGGGATTCCTGGAAAGGGTGCGAGATAGAGGACTAGTGATTGAGGGATGGGCGCCACAAGCTAGGATTCCAGCGCATCCTAGCGTCGGCGGATTTGCGAGCCACTGCAGGTGGAGTTAGATCATGGAGGGCATGAAGTTCGGAGTCCCGATCGTCACCATGCCGATGGATCTCGACCAGCTGCTCAACGCGAGGATGGTCGAGGACGTCGGGGTCGGATCGGAGGTGATGAGGAATGAGAGCGGAGAGCTGGAGAGAGAGGAGATTGCGAAGGTGATCAAGGGTGCTGTGGTGGAGGAAGGTGGGGAGTGTGTGAGGAACAAGGTCAAAGAAGTGAGCGTAGCCATTAGGAACAAAGGAGATGAAGAGACTGATGAAGTGGAGGATGCGCTTGTGAAGCTTTGCGGAGTAGCGACGGATGGCGTTTGACCAATAGAATTTATCAATTTGTTATGAATTTCTAGGATCTTGGTTGATCTTGTTCGAATAAGGGCAATAGTTACAAATTAGTTAGAATTTGCTAATTTAATTATTGTGATTGTTTTCATAGTGTAGCTCTCCACTTCATATCAATACACGGCTTTAGTTTGATAAAATTCAGCTCTAAAAAAATTTAAATTATTAATAAAAATTGTTTACGTTGACGTCAATCGTGCCACGTAAGACGATCGGTATCCACATGAGTAATTTCCGACTAAAATTAGCTAGATTGACATCTCTGGTAAAGTGTGAAAATGCATATGATTCAATTGACAAATTAAAATAAATTAAGATTAAATTGATAAAAGTGTAATAATTTTTATTTTTATTTTGTTAATCTTCCTGAAGATTGAGTTTGGTAATCACACGGAGAGAGTCCTCTCTGAACTTGCGGATTGTTTCATCAGTTCTGATCGTCAGTTTTCACTCTACATCATCAAGTTGCAATCGTAGCAGTAGAGTCTGCTACCAATTAGCGACTGATGTTGACTCCTCGATCTTCAAGAGGACACTTGAAGTGGCTACAATCATCGACCAAAAAAAAAAAAAAATGGCTACAATTAATTGGATTTGTGTGCTAGCCATCTTTATGAGCTGTCACAATGACGGGGAAGTTGCAAGTCACATTGTACTGTCCATCTCCTAAGTGGGTAGTGCACTTTATTGATGTGTTCGGTTGGACTTTGGAGAATTTTAAAAAAAAAAATTACAAAGATTTTAGGTTGAAGAAGTATTTTTTCGAAATACAAATAGTATTTGATAATTTGTAATTGAAAAGTAAATTGAGAAGGAATTTTAACTTAAATGGTAATACTTTGTAAATTTAGAAGCAATCCCAAACCCTCAAAGGTTCCTGAGGACCTTAGGCGAGGCCTCACCGGCAATCAGATTTGGCCTCGCCTATGGCCAAATCTAGCCTCGGCCTCTAGTGAGGAAAGGGTATTTTATAGAATTATGAAAGTTTAACGAAGATAAAGTTAAAAGAAAAAAATATATATTATGAATTTCACATTGTCAATTTTTATCACGTCCGAGTAGTGTTTTGAATCAATTCTTTTTTCATGCCAAAACGTTTTTTCAAAAACTAGAGTTTTTAGTTGTGGCCTCAGTTATAACTTACACATGCGTCATCATGACGACAAATCCAGAAGTGCCAAATTGGATTCCACCTTCAACTTGGCTTTTCCCTTTCAACGACAAGATAGATAGCAATTGCAATCGAGAGAATGATACTATAAGTGTTGTCACTTTGATACCGCGCTCGTTTGAATATTATAATTATTTTCTAAAATATTTAAGTGCCAAGAATTCTAAAGAGACGTTAGTGTCATCACTTTTGATCGACCATTGAGTGTCATAACATGTAAAAACGTTCCTCTGCCAAAAATCTAACTTGACATAACATTTATAATAAACATTTTTAAAAAGTTACGGCATCCAAGTTATCGATTGAAAAGTTTATGGAACTCAATATGTCACTCACATGAGCATTGTACATAAACTATGAACCTCATGTGATCGTAAAAAGTTATGGTAATCAATTGAGCACTGTTTCGACAAAAAAAATGAAATAAAAATCGATTGAGAACCGTACGAAAATTATGACAATTGTGTTGGGTTGTGGTTCATACTCCCCCTACAGCAAGAAAGCACGTGGGTCCCGCTCAGCGCCTCCTAGATATCAGAGAGCTTTTACAATTTAAGCCCAAAAAATTTCATTAGTAGCTTGAGCTTGAGCTCATGAATAGCTACTGATATATATATATATATATATATATATATATATCCGTTTGTAATTGAGTGATGTAATGAGAGGTGCGAGATGCTAATTATAGTGAAATCCTCTGCTGGACGTAATCCTAATTTAAGGGTGAACTAAGATAAAATCTCGTGTCTCGATTTCTCTTTCTCGCTTTACATTTTACTTCGACTTGATTGTGCGCTGAACCCTACCAAATTGTAGTGTCCTTAAAGCGGCGCACACATTCTAAAAGCGGCGGCACACCTTCTAAATCTATGTCGCAGTCATGCGCCTGCCCTTGGCTCTGCAATATCACTCAAATTTCTCTATCAAGCGGTCTCGTGTTTTCTCTCCACTGCCGCTATATACCCATTTAGAGATAGATGGCTAAGGGAGAAGAAACAAGAGAGAGATTTGAGATCAGGATGGACAATATGCAGAGACCCATCAAAGTTCTGATGTTGCCATGGCTTGCTCATGGCCACATATCACCATTTCTAGAGCTAGCAAAGAGGCTCTCCACGAGAAACTTCCACATTTACCTGTGTTCCACTCCTGTAAACCTTAGCTCCATCAAACCCAAGATTTCCGAGAAACATTCATCCTCCATTGAACTCGTCGAGCTTCACCTCCCATCTCTGCCTGACCTCCCTCCCCATTATCACACAACCAAAGGCTTGCCTCCCCACCTCATGCAAACCCTCCAAGCGGCCTTTGACATGGCGAGGCCGGGCTTCTCTGATATCGTCAAGAGCATCGGCCCCAATCTGCTCCTCTACGACTTTCTCCAACCCTGGGCACCGGAGGTAGCGAAATCTCACGGCGTGCCGGCGGTCATCTTCATCAGTGCCGGTGCGGGGCCGTTTTCGTTTATGCTCCATGTGCTCAAGAACACCTGCAACGAGTTTCCGTTTGAAGCAATTTTCCTCCACGATTATGAGCTTGCGAAAATCATGAAGGCGGTGGAAGACGCCGGGGACGGCGGGAAGGATAGGGCTCCACAGAGTGTTGAGAGGTCCTCCAACTTCATCTTGATGAAGACCTTTAGAGAGCTGGAAGGTAAGTACATGGATTATCTCTCAAATTTCTCGGGGAAAGAAGTGGTGCCTGTTGGTCCACTTGTGGAAGAGCCTAGTAACGTAGAAGATGGAGATAACATCATGGAGTGGCTTGACAAGAGAGAGAAGTCATCTACTGTTTTAGCGTCGTTTGGCACTGAATATTTTCTCACTGAGAAAGAAAGAGAAGAGATTGCTTCTGGATTGGAGCTTAGCAATGTCAACTTCCTTTGGGTCATTAGGTTTCCAGTAGGAGAGAGCATGGAGCTTGAAGAGGCGTTGCCTGTGGGGTTCTTGGAAAGAGTGGGAGATAGGGGATTGGTGATAGATGGATGGGCACCACAAGGAAAGATTCTGGAGCATCCAAGCATTGGTGGGTTTGTGAGTCACTGTGGATGGGGCTCCGTCATGGAGAGCATGAAGTCCGGGGTCCCAATCATCGCGATGCCAATGCAACTCGATCAGCCGATGAACGCCCGGACGGTGGGCAAGGTCGGGGTGGGATTGGAGGTGAAGAGAAATGAGAGCGGAGAGCTCGAGAGACTGGAGATAGCGAAGGTGATCAGAGATGTGGTGGTGGAGAAAGATGGAGAGAGTGTGAGGAAGAAGGCAAAGGAAATGAGTGTCAGCATTAGGAAGAAAGGAGAGGGAGAATTAGAGGAAGTGGCTGATGCATTGGTCCAACTTTGTGGGATATAAAGAGTATGTTTTTTTTTATCGAAATAAAGAGTAATTGACTTGGCGTTAATACTTTTATTGAAATAGTTGCATCCTATAAGATACTATAACAGTATTGTGACCGCAGAAAAACCTGCGTTTATATATACGAGTATACAAATGAATTTACGATTTATTTCCGGATGTCACATCTTTTTACCTTTGTAAAACAATCAACTTTTCTTATCGAGAAGTGGAAGTATAGTAGACAAATACGAGTTGTCATAAATTGTAACTATAGATTCGTAAATGTTGAAAGGATTATTCGAATTTGAACTATAGATTTTTGGTTTTAATATCATTGATCCTAAAAGCTTAATTATCAAGCCAAGCTCGGGATTAGTATAGAGTATGAATATAATATAAGTTACTGTCTATCTATCCGGATTTTGATGTAGTCTTCCAATGGGATATGTTCCATAAAGCTGAATATAACCTAGCTAAATCATGGAGATTGCAAAAATTTGAATGGTCCACGTCAAAGTCAGAAAATGACCACCGTAGAAAATGACATCTCCCTGGACCCTGACAACAAAGGTGGTAGATCTTTTTAACCCTGCATTTGATGGTGGCCTATTCGCGATCCTCTCGAGGCAAGATCCCTCGACAGAGTTTGACGGATTGTCATGCGTTGATCCTTAAATTTTGATGATTTATATAGGTAATGATCGCCCCCAATCCTAAACAAAAATTAAATTGTACTTGCATATTAAGAACATTTTAATTGGATTGGTGCTAATGAACTTATGCGGGAGGGGTCTTGAACTTAATTAAAGCTACATGTTGCTTGGCCGAGAATCACATGCAAAATACATGTGATGTTCTGGACAAAGCAAGCAAGAAAAACCTAAAAAACAAGACCAATTCTTGTGGTGAGAATACCTGCCGATATGTGTTTGTAAAATAAATAAAAAGTGTCTCTTCATTATCCCACATAAGAAAGATGAGAGAGTGCAAGACACTTTATTAGTTAGAAGGCTATTTAGAGTCTTTCAAGTAAAAAAATGGACAAATGAGCTAAACCCCACTATACCCGCATGTCGGTGCGCTATTATTAAGCGCACTTAGCATCTTGCACGGTCGCGAATTAGAATTGGCACCAATTAATGATTATTGTTTTTTTATTTTCAAAATTGTGATAATACATTAATTGTTAACAGTACGACTGTTTACATGGGAGTTGCAATTAATTTTTAATAATTTTTAATTTCGAATTTTATATTAATTTCTTATGATTTTTGAATTGTTGCAATTTTCAGATGTGATAGTTTTTCCGAATAAATTATTTTTAGGACACAAAGAGTTGTATCTGAAAAAAAAAAAATTGCTTTTTGGAAAAGAAAAATTGTGTTCCTTTCTCATTTATTTATTCAACGATTCTGTTGATTATCATAAATCAACTTCTGTTTTCGTTTTTTTCTCAAAGTAATACAAAATCCTAGAGCTATTCTCATTTTAGACTCTGTTGTACCTGAAGGACATTTGTCGAAAACCATTAATAATGTTGTGGGGCAAATAAATCGCTAAAGAGAGTATTATCACCCTTCAAATTCTATTTCATTCTATTCCGAACATATTTTCCAATAACAACTTAGGCCACCGAGATGTCGGTCCAGCGTACGCCTCGCAGACATACCCGACGGGCTGCTCCCTTGCCGCAAGGACGCTTGCCATTCCGCGAATCCTCACCAGGTGAGCAACTGTCCTGCTCGTGCGACTCCACACCGCTACTCTCGCCGACGAGCCGCTCGTTGTATTACCACGATACCGCAAATCCAACCGAGGCCAAAGGCGAGCTGACCTGCCTCCCTGCACCGAGAGACCACGAGAGACCATCCATCATGGCTTGCTCCGAGCCTCACCTTGCCGCCACGAGACTGCTCAATCTTGGGCTTTTAGTATGTGTAATTATTTGCATATTCTCGTAAATTTCAATTTGTATGTGTAATTATTTCATTTATATGACTCGAAGTGAAAAATGAAGTCTTTGTAATTAATTGTTGAGTGACCAATTTTGAAGATTTGTATGATGTAATCCTACCAAATGTTTGTTCATATTTGTCAGGGGCAAAACGTTTATTTCACTCCCCCGTTCTATCCCGCATCACGCTATTGCCCCTTCACCATCCTGGCGGCACATACCCAAGAGCGGGAGTCGGATTTCCGACACCGGTATCGTACTCGTCAAACCAGAGGCTGTACTTGGGGGGTTAAATTACTAACCAGAGGCCATGTGTGGAATAATTTTCATTCCAAGTTCGGAAGCTAACAGTTTTTGACAATGTATGTGAAATTTTTTGTTTCTTTAGCTTTTTAATCTATATACGCAATTGAAAAGGTTTTGTTGATTGCAACAACATTGAACAAGAATGGTATGACATTCTGCTGGTCAAATTAAGGTCTAGCAATAAACGTCGGATTATAAGTTGTAACTACATATGTCCTCAAGGCTGGCAAAATGTCATTATATTACAACTGAGGCACGCAAAAATTGAGGAGACTCTCCCAAAAGCTTAATCTTTACACTTGTAGAAACTCACAGCAACAAGAGAAAATAAATAGGGTAAATAACATAATTGGAATAAGAAAATTTCATTCTTATATACTAGCAAGACTTCATACACGCGATACGGGTGTGTTAGATATTTAAAATTTGGTGTGATTGACTGTATGCTTTAGTAATAACACGTATACATAGGGATTCTTCATTTTCCTTCTTTGAGTGAATTATGAAAGCAAAACGTTTCCTCCACCTCCTAATTTTTCTCAACATCTATAGTCTTGAGATTATGGGGTTATGACCAAACTGCAAAGGTCACCATTAGGGATCCGGATCATCTAACATTGAAGTTTCTGTGACATGAGTAATATTACTCAAATCAGACCGTCCATTTTCATTTGGACGGTCAAGAATGGGCCACATCATTTGTTAAGAGGGAGGGAAAAAAAATTGGGCGGGAATTTTTTTGGAGTTTGAAAAATTTTGAATCCCAACCCTCTCTCAAATCAGGCTGTCCATTTTCATTTGGACGGCCTGGTTTGAGTAATGTTACTCATGTCACAGAAACCCCAATGTTAGGTGATCCGCTTCCCACCATTAGACATAATGTTACGTTGGAGGGTATAGTAGTAATTTAGGAGGTGGACATCTAAATCTGAATGTTTGTTGGCTTTATTCGTCGCAGTATAGGAAGGTAACTGGTTTGTACTTTTATAGTGCCCTAAAACATAAACTTAAAAAAAAAAAAAATACTTAGGCTTCATTTATTTTGTGAAAAATAAATTATCTGAAAATTATTTTCGAAGATGATTATTTGTGTCGCTTAAATTAATTAGTTAGCGAGAAATGTTTTCAATACCGACAATAATTAATGTCTAAATATTTTCGTGGAGGATAAGAATATTTTTTATTTATTCGATTTTTGTAAACCATACAAAAGACCGTTTTTAGAAAAATATTGTATATTTTTTTTTTCATTTTTCCGAAATAAATAAAACCTTGAGTTTGTAAAATTTTTAGGACCAGATTTTTCTTTTTGCGCTCACAAATTCAAACCATGCTTAGATAGTTAGATGTATATGTTTGAGCAAGCCTTGATCCTTCTTCCTGCACGTTGATGGTAATTGGTTGAACCTGTCAACATGAGAAGCACCTTTGAACGAGTCGTGTCACACGTACCAGAAGCTCCTAAGAGGTAAGTCGCCATGGTTAAGTCTAATCTCACGTCTTTAGCGCTTACTTAGATTTATCTACCATTCTTCCTTAAAGCTCATAAAAATAATTGCTTGTATCGCTTAAATAATCAGCTAAAGAAAAATATTTTCATTGTGAACAATAATTTATGTCTAAATATTAAAACATTTTCGTGGATTATGAAAATATTTTTCATTTATTTATTTTTCTAAGCGATATAAGATATCGTTTGTCAAGAATTTTTTTTCCGAATCATTCGGTTTCCGAGAAATAAATGAAGCTTAAGGGTGCGTTTGTTTGGAGGAAAATTTCATGAAAAAGGAAAATGCTTCCCGACAAATCATTTTTGAAAATGGATACTTTTCCTTTATTTAGTGCTATTTGATCGAAAATATTTTCTGATGTTTAGATCTCATTTGAAAAATGATTTCAATCTCATGACTTTATCTTGGCAAAAGAAAATTCAAATATTTAAATTTATTTTTATTTTATTTTTTCTCTTTTTCCTTCTTGCACTGCCGATCGCCGATTGGCCACAAGAGATCGAGTCTTGCCTTTTTCGTTGACTAAGTCATTTTCGACAAATCAAATCGTTAAAAATCCAAAAAACTAATTCCCAATTTTTTTTTTCACTCAAACAAACGCACCCGACAATCATTGTACATCATATAAATGCCGTCTTCTGTCAATTGACACGAAGGAAGATTACAAACTTTGAAATGTCATATTTCTCATGGAATCACGGGAGACGATCACATCACTACGAGAAAATATTCGGTGGTTGCCAAACTCCACGTCAATTGCTGACTTGGCATGCAACTTTAACTCATACCCAATAATGAAGTGATATGCGCCTGTTGATTTGAAATTAAAAAAGAAACAAAAAATCAATTTCTCTTTCTTCCTCCTCCATTCTTCGTTCTCCTCCCTCCTAAGTCCTAACCATTGTCCATGGCCGTCTGCTCCATGGGAAAAACCAGTGGACGAGAAAAATTAAAACTTTAAAAGGTTTTGCACTTGAAAATGATGAAATCTTTCGCCACTCAGGAACACCGACGAGACTTTGTTCTAGTGGGTCAAAAATCAGATTTGCAGAGAACAACGTCAAGATTAGCCTTTATTTAACACCAACAATGGTGTTCCCTTCTCAAGAGCACCATCGTCCATGGCGGTCTGTGCCGTGCTCACGAGTTTTCTTGGCCGGCTCTTCAATCTGGCTGTCCATGGCCGTCGGTACAAGCGCGAATGAACTGTCGTCTCTGGCGGCCATGGCCTCTTCTGGCGTTGCTCGAAGCCGACGACGGCCATGGACAAGCGACACAACGCCTGAACTCGTTCGGCAATGGATGGCCGGATCTGGATGGAGAGCCACGCCGGTGAAGGTGACAGCGGCCATGGACGAAGGACGCAATGCCAGATCTGGAGGTTGGAGAAAAGCAGAAAAAAAAAGGAGCCGGAGGGGTGGCTCGGGTTCAACTCCGTTCTCATTCATGGCTACAAGCTTGCCTTGCCCATGGCTCGCGAGGCGCCTTACCCACAGATCTGGCAACCCCGGATTGTCCATGGCCGTGAGTTTTGACGGCGAGCTCCAAATCTCGTCCATGGACGAACAAGGTTGACAACGAAAGCTTCTTTGCTTCGTTGGAGTTGGAGTTGCAGACGGCAGCCATGGATGATGGAGGAGGAGCAGAGAAAACAGGCTGGGATGGAGGACAACGAAAGATGAAGGAGGAAGAAAGAGAAATTGGTTTTTTATTTTTTTAATTCCAACTCAACAGACACGTGTCACTTCATTATTGGGTATGGATTAAAGTTGCACGCCAAATCAGCAGTTGACCTGGAGTTTGGCAACCACCGAATATTTTCTCACCCTACGCATGACAGCTGATCAAACACGCCATTTCTTCTATAAATAGCCATTTGAAATCAAAATGGTTCAAAGGCTTAGAGCGAACAATAATTAGCTAAGAGAGTCGCACAGATGGCTACGACCAGAAGAACCATTAGGGTTCTCATGCTTCCGTGGCTTGCTTATGGTCACATAGGTCCATTTCTGGAGCTAGCCAAAAAGCTCTCGAAGAGGAACTTCCACATCTTCCTGTGTTCAAGTCCTGTCAACCTTAGTTCCATCGAAATCCCTGATGAATATTGCTCCACCATTGAGCTGGTGGAGCTCCATGTCCCATCGTTGCCTGGTCTCCCTCCTCAATACCACACAACTAGGGGTTTACCGCCTCACCTCATGCCGAAGCTGAAGGCAGCCTACGACATGGCAGGCCCCAACCTCTCCGACATCATTGCTGATCACGGACCTGATTTGCTAATCTTCGATTTTCTCCTCCCGTGGGCGCCCGAAGTCGCGAGGTCGCACGGCATCCCGGCGGTCAACTTCTCGAGCGTGGCAGCGGGGGCGAGTTCATACGTACTCCACTCCATCAAGAGGCCGGGCGATGAGTATCCTTTCAAGGCGATTTGTCTTCAGGACCATTGGATGGGAAAGTATAGGAACCAAGTAGAACGAGCATCGGAGAGTGGCATGAGCGACACGGAAAGGGTCGCGCGATGCATCGACCAATCTTCGGGCCTGATCTTCCTGAAGACCTTTAGGGAATTGGAGGGCAAATACATAGACTACCTAAGTGATCTTTTGGGGAAGAAAGCCGTGCCCGTCGGCCCGCTGGTTCAAGACCCTGTCCAAGAGGATGGGAATCACATAATCGAGTGGCTCGATCAAAAGGAAAGATCGTCGACCGTATTCGCGTCATTTGGCACTGAGTACTTCCTCACGGAGAAGGAAAGAGAAGAGATAGCATATGGGTTGGAGCTTAGCAATGTCAACTTCATTTGGGTGGTTAAATTTCCGGTGGAAGAGCACATCAAGCTTGAAGAGGCGCTTCCTAAGGGATTCCTGGAAAGGGTGCGAGGTAGAGGACTAGTGATCGAGGGATGGGCGCCACAAGCTAGGATTCTAGCGCATCCCAGCGTTGGCGGATTTGCGAGCCACTGCGGGTGGAGTTCGGTCATGGAAAGCATGCAGTTCGGAGTCCCCATCGTCGCGATGCCGATGCATCTCGACCAGCCACTCAACGCGAGGCTCGTCGAGGATGTCGGGGTCGGATCAGAGGTGATGAGGAACGAGAGCGGAGAGCTCGAGAGGGAGGAGATTGCGGCGGTGATCAAGGGTGTTGTGGTGGAGGACGGTGGGGAGCGTGCGAGGAATAAGGTCAAAGAAGTGAGTGTGGGCATTAGGAACAAAGGAGATGAAGAGATCGACGAAGTGGAGGATGCGATTGTGAAGCTTTGTGGAGTAGCGACGGGTGGCGTTTGACCGTTCGAAATTATCAATTGATTATCAATTGAATCTTGGTTGATTTTATTCGAATAAGGGCAATAGTTACCAATTAGTTAGAATTTCTTAGTTTAATTATTCTGATTGTTGTCCTAGTTTAGCTCTCTTATCGTCTGTTTTCACTCAAGAGCTTGCGTTGAAGTATGCTACAATGAATCAGATTTGTCTGCTAGCCACCCCCTCCTTGGACTTGTCCATCTTCAGGAGCTGTCACAGTGGCGGCGCAGTTACAAGTCACATTGTACCGTCCCTTTCCTAAGTGGGCAGTTCACTTTATTGGTGTGTTTGATTCGACTTTTGACAAGTATTTTTGAAATGGTATGAAAATTTAGGTTGAAGAAGTATTTTTTGAAATATAAAGTAATATTTGATAAATAATAATTTAAAAGTAAATTGAGAAGCAACATTAGTTTTTTTTTTTTGGGGTTGAAAAGCGAATGATAAGTTACGGGTTTCTAAACTTAAAAGATCCCATAAATGTGAGGATCCGAATCACCTAACGGTTTCTGTGACATATGTAACATTACTTAAATCAGGTCGTCCATTTTCATTTGGACGGCAAAAAATGGGCCACGTCATTTGTTGAGAGGGAGAGAAAAAAATTAGGCGGGAATTTTTTTGGAGTCTGAAAAATTTTGAATCACAATGGCTCTCAATGACTGGAATGTCAAGGGTGTCCCTAACCCCTCCAACTCAGAATCTTCATTTAAACCACTTAATCATCTCACTAACCCCTTTCATCTTCTATTACAGTTTTCATGGATGAAGAGCAAGGCCAGCTACTGAAACCCAGCTACAGGCTCAAGAGAACTAGAATCCTCAGTGGCAAAATACATGTTATCCCCAGCAAACTGAGGGGTACAACTCCGAGAACCCAGCTACCGATACCCATAGGAAACAACCCTGACGTAGAGACCTTCCTCAACTCAGGAAGAGAGAATAGGACATCGTAAATCATTCTAGTACCTCGTGTAGATTTGCTGCAGACTGCTTTATGTAGTTATGCTTCCTCAACTGGCCTCAGATGTGATGGTTAACCAAATGATTCTCCTGGATGGGAAGAATGATTCTGTGTTTGGTGGAATGCTGGCGAGTGATTGAAGGGAGCTCTAGCAACGGAAAAGGTTATGGAATGGGGAAGAGGGGTTTAAACGAAGGTAATAGTGATAGAAAGGGAAAAGAGGTTCAAGTGTTAGGGTTGGAGATGACTGTGGCTGAAAGGAGAGGGGGAGGAAAGAGACGAGAGTGTAGATTTGCTGTTCAGGGGAGAAGTTCCAAGTGGTAATACTGGGATTGAAGAAATTAGGGTTTACGCCATTGGGATTTTAGGGGAAACTATCACCATTGGAATAGAGAAAACTCTTCATGAAGAAGAGAGAGGAAACTCTTCATCGCGATGCATAGTTGCCATAATTGAAAAAATAGTGACACTTTGAACAACATTAGTTGAAACAGTAACACTTTGAATCAATTTTTTTTCCCTGCCAAAATGTTTTACCTAAAACTCTAGGTTGTGGCCTCAGTTATATATGCGTCATCCATGATGGCATATCCAAAAGTTGAGTACCTTTGAACGACAAGATAGAGAGCAAGTGTAATTGGGACAAAGACACTACAAGTTTCATAATTTTGATATAGCGCTCACTTGAATATTATAATTTTTTTTCTACCACTTGAGTGTCATAACTTTTGATTGATCACTTAACTGTCATAACATTTAAAAAAACGTCCAGCTAAGAGTAAAAAATCCGACGTGGTTTAACACTTATAGTGATCATTTTTTTAAAAATCAGGTCACGTGGACTTTTAAACTTAAAAATAAGTTAATTTTTTTAAAAAATTAAAATTAAACAAAAAAATAAGCTAAAAATTTAAAAAAAAAAAGGGTTGTTTGCAACGATGAGGGCTGGCCCTTGCCGTCGCCGCCCTACCATCGCCGAGGCCTCACGGTGGATCTGCAAGGCCTCGATCAGCCACGGCCAGGCCTTGCCATCCTTGGCGTGGGGTTGCCGGGGCTTGGCCATACCCCACCCTAAAGCCGTTGCAACTTCTTTTTTATTATTTTTAGCTTATTATTTTTTTTTTGTCTTATTTTTTAATTTTTTAATATTACGTGGAATTTTTTTATTATTAATTTTTAGCTTTTTTTATTCCTGACCGGGATCTTTCGGCGAGCCATGTGAATGCCACGTAAGATTTTCGGCAAAGCTCACCGGAGTTGGCATTGAAATAACGTTCTTAAAAAAACATTAGCACTTAAGTGAAATGAAAAAAAAAATATTGACACCAAAGTGAGTGCCGTATACAAATATTGGCACTTGAGATGTCCTTCTGCCAATATTTAACTATGATCGGGTGTACATTAAGCTAACCCTAAACATGTAATCATCACTACATGAAGTTCCGATTTCTTTTGATAATCTTCTATTTTCTTGTACTTTTATTATAACATAAAGCCTACATATAACTTGAACTAATGAGATACACATCCTAAGGCTAATAAGACAAGGAATATCTAATATTATGGGATTCAACCAAGCACAAATTATTGTTCTCGGTCCATTTTTGCAAGCTTAGTAAAAATTGCATTTCGTCGGTTCATTGTACTCTTCTCGTCAATGGTAGACCCATGGGAAGTTTTAAACCTCAGAAGGGACTTCGACAAGACGACCCTATCTCGTCGTATATATTTGTGATTTATTCTGAACTTCTTTTTAGAATTCTACATAGAGCAGAGGATTTGAAGATTATTGCAGGTTTAAGAGTAGGGCGAGAAAGTCCGTCGTTAACTCACCTTATGTATGCCGATGACTTGTTGTTATTTGTCCAAGCCACTAAGCATCATGTGCGAGCATTAAAGGAATGCATTGAAATTTATTGCTCGTGGTCAGGTCAGATTTTGAATCGTCAGAAGTCATCTGTCTTTTTCTCTAACAATACTTAAGTGCGGATGAAAAAATTTTGTATGGACGAGCTCCACATGTGAAAGACCGATCCTGAAGCACTGTACCTTGGAAATCCCCTCTTCCAACTAGGAAAAGGTGTGACAAAATATAAATTCCTTGAACATAAGGTTGTTAACAAACTTAGTCCCTGGAAAAGGAAGACACTATCTTGGGTGGGTAGAGCAACATATATTCGATCGGTTGCTCAGAGCACACCGATCTATGCTATGCAATCTAGTCAACTGCCACGAAGCACTTTTGACCAACTTGATGCCTCTACAAGAAAATTCTGGTGGGGTGTGCCGAAGAGAAAAAAATATACTTTACACCTAGATGTTGGGATTCTCTGTGTCGAAACAAGAAGTGTGGAGGAATGGGTTTTCGGTTGAATAGGGGTTTCAACAATGCTATGCTACTAAAGCTTGGTTGAGGAATGATCCAAGATAGAGGCAAGTTATGGGTTTGAGTTCTTGAAGGGAGATATCTTTGAAGCTCAAATTTTTGGAATCACGAGGTCAAGGCATCAGCCTCTCCTTTGTGGAAGGCAATCATACATACTAAAGAAATACTCAAATTAGGAACTTAGTATCAAATAGAGGATGGAAAGTCGATTGAGGTCAAAAATCATCCTTGAATTCCTAACGTCTCATCTCATCTGCCTTCTTTTATTGATCCAAGACCTTCGGGAAAAGCATGAAAAAAAAAGGCTCGAATGGTACGATCCCTCCGTCACTCCAGAATGAAAGGGGCGATCTCGTAGTTCTTGATCTGTAAAGATACGCTGTTAGGTGCTCCATTTTATTTTTCCATGCCGGCTGTAAAGGGACGAATTGAAGAGCCAAGAACTTCTACAAAGCTTCTTTCTCGGGGACAAAAACTTGGATTGTTTTTAGTCTAAGTCAGACATTTTGCCCAACCTCAATCCAAGCCATTCTTTAGATCCCTGCGCCGAATTCCATTTGGGTGGACAAACCAATTTGGCATCCAACTACTGATGGAACTTTTTCTGTCAAATCTGCTTACAAACGCATCAAGTTGCGAACTGAAATGGCAACAACTCCGGGATTTGGAACAAAATATGGAAAGCTAGAGTCCATGAGCAGCACAAAATGATGTTGTGGAGGACATCGGCTAACATCTTGCCTTGTCGAGGTAACTTATTTCAATTGTTCCATATCCCATATCCTTCTTGCCTATTGTGTGGAGTCTCGGAGGAAAATTCGTTACATTTGTTCACAACATGTCCACTAGCGCAAATTTTGTGAAGACAGAGCCAATGGGGTATTATCTCATCTGCTTGGAACTTCAGGTCCCCGGAGAGATGGTGAACCACTTTCTTAATCCAGGAAAAATAGCACAGAGAATGGGATTGGATTGCAAGCTATTCACCCTTTATGCATCAATTATTTGCACTAGAATGTGGCGATATAGGAATGCAAAGTTACATTGTAAGTCTATTCCAGTTCCTTCCCAAGTAGTTGAGCTGGTCATACAAGATTTCATGGAATATTCAAATATCTTTAGGAAGGAGAAAAGAGTTGAGTTAAGCGAGGAACCAAATTCTATTGGGGTAAGGACAAACTCTTGGATTCCTCCATCAAATCAAGAGTTGAAGTTTGATGTAGACGGTGCATGTGTTAGGATTTGGCGCACAATCACAATAAAGTAAAGTGTAGCGAAAAAGAGAAATCGAGGCACAAGATTTTTATCTTGGTTCACCCTTAAACTAGGGCTATATCTAGCAGAGGATTTCACTATAATTAGCACTTCAATTAAGTGCACAAGCCCAAACTACCAATGAAAAAAATATTTACTATAAGTGTTAAGCCGAGTCCGATTTTTGGCTCTTAGGTGGACTTTTTTTAAAATGTTATTACACTCAATTACAAGCGAAAAAGAGTATATATAGCAAAATCTATTCATGGGCATAAGCCCAAACTACCGATGAAAAAATATGGGCTTAAACTATAAAAGTCCTTTGGTGCCAAGGGGGCGATGCCACCTTGAGACCCCGGCCGGGGTGGCTCCCCCGATCCCACATGCTTTTCATTCGTTGGGAAGCATAAACCACATCCAACAGCATGGAAGGATAATAAAGGGGCCATAGGTATTATTGCACGTTCAAATGGAGGCTCAGTTGTTCAAGCGTAGTAGACAAGATGAGGAAGATAGAACTCGCCAATGGAAGTGGAAGCTGCAGCTCTTCTTCTCGCTTGCAATGCTGCTCAATCTCTTGGCATCCACAAAGTAGTCTTTGAAAGTGATTGCAAGGTGCTAATTGATGCAATTCAACATAGGGACCTTTGCCCTTGGTGCATTCATCCTTTCGTCTCAAACTCTCGTCTCCTCCTAAGAAACAACCTAGGATGGAGTTTGAATTGAACCAGTAGAACCAGTAATGCAGTTGCTCATGAGCTTGCAAATTGGGCTTTTCATTTGATAGGAACTACATATTCTTTTCTTTTTAATGATCTCCCATCTAGAGTAAAAAATATAGTGTTAGTAGAATCTTTTATAATCAATCATCTTCTCTTTTTCCTCCTTGTAATATTTGCACTGCTTTGATGGAGGTGAAAGTGTTTTTAGCAACAACAAAAAAAATCGAGCACAAATTAAGTGTTTCTAGCAAATATGATTTAACACTAAATGCCAATTTCATTTTTTTTTATCCTTTCTATTTATCATGTTTTTACCATTTTCATTTTTACACCTAAAATAACATTCACTTGTAACCGTTATTCGAGGAAAATAACAGCCCGAGGCCTGCTGTTCAGCGTGTTAAAGGCAAAGGACAACAGGCTTCGAGCGCTCATTTGGGCTTTAAATGGGGTCGAACGTACGTGAAATGCCCTGAATGACGTGCCATGGTAATTGAGATGTCCTGATAAAACCCTGTGACATCCTGATGTTTTTGCCTATCCGTTTAACGAGTAAGGCGGATAAATTTTGATGGCGATAGTCTTGGGATCATATGTAAAGGACTTTAGCCGAAGACGCAACATTTATCGGAACGGAAAGAGGCACCTAATATTTATTTTCGGACCACAGAGTCAAGTTTTCATGAAAATGAGTAGGCGGTTTTGGTTTCAAAATTTGGCAATTGGATTTGCCAAATTAGGTAATATTTCTTATCTTCAGAATATTTTAAAAGTTTGTTGCTTGAATTAATCGATTTGCATATCTTGTGGGATTCTAAGCATATCTTTGTGAATATTGTGCTTATCTCGTGGAATATTCTGGTATACCTAGTGACGAGGTTAGACTGCACTTACTTAGACGATCAACGCGCAAAACAGGTCACCGACAAAAAAGCAAATGGATTTTTGGCCGTAATCAAGGCCAGTGAATACAGTGTTGTGGACAAGTTACGAAAAATGCCCGCTCAAGTTTCATTGCTAGAGCTCCTTCAGACATATGAGAAACACTGAGCTCCTTTAATGAAGGTCCTGAGTGAAGTCCACGTACTAGAAAATATCGCGAAAGACAAACTTGAAGGATTTGTCGGGTCTGTCTTACTTAAGGATCATGTAGCGTTTTCTGAGGAGGAGATCCCAAAGGAAGCATATCTGTTAAGCACAAGCAAACCCATTTGGCTCGTGTGCTCGTGGACAATGGTTCCGCTTTGAACATATGCCCACTATCCACCCTGAAGCACTTGGGTGTTGATTTATCTAGGATGCGAGCGACAAAGACCTTCGTCCGAGCGTTCGACGGGATGAGGAAGGAAGTCATGGGCCAAATTTATCTAGAGCTTCAGATCGGACCTTCTATGTTTGATGTTTTTTTTTTTCAGGTGCTAGATATCTCGTCGTCTTTCAATTTCGTACTAGGTCACTCGTGGATTCATAATGCGGGTGCAGTACCATCTAGTCTTCATCAGAAGATCAAGTTCATGGTCAAGGAAAAGCTGGTTACCATATACAAGGAGGAGAATCATCGCATCTATAATGAGACGGCCATCCCATATATTGAGCCTGATCATGTAGAGGAGGATAGCTACCACGCATTTGAGCTGGTCATGACTATTCATGCTTTCGAAGACATGCCCTTACCCGTTCCTGAAATCTATAACACGGCACTCATGGTCGCAAAAGTTATGGTGAGTAATGGCTTTACACCAGGCACTGGGTTAGGCAAGAACAGCCAAGGCATTCGTACTCCAATCGAAATCAATGGACAATCCCATACAGCTGGTTTGGGATACCATGGGTCGGAAGACCATGGACGAGGTGGGTACAGCCGAGGACGGGGTCGTGGTCGAGCTGGACAAGGAGGTCAAGGCTGAGGAAAAATTGATCATAGCCCTCTACTGCCCCCAATCTATCAGACTTTTCGCTCAGTTTGAGTGATTAGCATATATGAGCATCTGAAGCCAAGTCTAATCGATGATGATCTTGGGCTCATATTTCCTGAACCGGCCAGAGAGAAGAAGACCAAGGCGAGGGTGCTTTGAAGACTGAATCCATGGTGGTTGATCCAGATGATGCTGAAGATGCTGTACCTTATCTTTCCTCTTGTTTCAGCGAGCTCTCTGTCAACGCGATATATATTTGATGATTCACTAGAGGGGTTGGATTCAGAGTAACAGTTTTAATTTTTTCTTTCCCCTGCGTGGGAATTTTATTGCTTTTTCGGATTCCTTATTTCATTTCATGTTTCACTTTAGGGGTCATTTCAATTCAATAAGATGTAATTCATTGATTCATGATCAATAAAATTACAGAAGTTTTTCATTATTTTGGAATCTTGTCGAGGCATACCAAACTAACCCGATGACGAAAACCAACGATCGAAAAATATGCCATCTATGGTAAGCATTGATGGTTGGGTTTCTTCAAAAATTCTTGTCCCAAGGTTTGTAAAAACAAAATTTTCGAAAAAAAAAAAAGTTTTAGAGCTAACGTGAGAAAGATAGTTTAACCTTGTTTGTCTTTCTAATTCCTCTACTTTATGTCTCAGGGGAAAACTTGAGGATGGGGAAGTGGTGGATCCAAATTGATACGATGTTGATGATTCAGACGATTCCGATTCGGATACTGAAGAGATATGGTGAAATTTGGAGAGACATGAGCAATCTAAACCCCCGACCATTGAGAAAACCATTTCAATCAACCTTGGTGATTTGGACAATCCCAAAGAGGTGAAAATTGGGGCAAATCTCCCGAAAGACTTGGCTGAACGCCTTACACTTTTGCTCAGAGATTATCAAGATATTTTTGTTTGGTCATATGCAAATATGCCCGGACTCGATCGATTAATTATCGAACATTGTCTACCGATAGATCCCTCAATGGCACCAAAGAAGCAGAAGTCTCGAAAGATTAAGCCCGAGCTAGCAAAGAAAATCGAGGAAGAGATGATGAAGCTCCTTAAGGTGGGATTTATGAGGTATCCCAGTATCCTGATTGGGTTGCCAATATAGTCCTAGTAATCAAGGACGGCCGGGTTAGAGTCTGCGTGGACTATCGCGACTTGAACAAAGCTACCCCGAAAGATGACTTTCCTCTCCCTCACATAGATGTACTCATAGAAAGCACAACTGGTTTTGAATTATTATCGTTCATTGATGGATTCTCTGGCTATAATCTGATACTGATGAATGAAGTAGACAAGGAAAAAATGGCGTTTACCCCCCCCCCCCCCCCGGGTGTATTCTATTACAAGGTTATGTCATTTGGCCTTTAAAACGTTCGGCAATGTACCAACGGGCGATGGTAACTTTATTCCATGATATGATGCATGAAGAGATTGAGGTCTATGTCGATGACATGATCGCAAAAACTAGACGCAGAGAAGATCATGTGAAGATTCTAACTAAGTTGTTCGATAGGCTCCGAGATTTTAAATTGCGCCTCAACCCAGTAAAATGCGTGTTTGGGGCATCCTCAGGCAAATTACTTGGCTTTATTGTCAGTAGCAAAGGCATTGAAATTGACCCTTACAAAGTAAAGGCCATTTGTGAGATCAAACCTCCCACATCGGTGAAGGAAGTTCGAAGTCTGATGGGCAGACTGAACTATATAGCTCGGTTCATCTCCCAGCTATCTGAAACAGCAAAGCAATTTTTTAAACTCGAGAAGAATGCATTGACTAAGTGGGATGAGGAGTGCGAACAGGCGTTTGAAAAGCCTAAGCACCACTTGATGAATCCTCCAATGCTTGTTCCACCGACGCCGGGGCAACCCTTGATCCTTTATCTCACGATTAATAGCGAGTCTCTGGGTGCCATGTTAGCCTAGAAAAGTCCTGACGATGGGAAGGAGCGTGCTATATATTATTTGAGCAAAAGGTTCACCACCTCCGAGTTGAATTACTCCGAATCAGAAAAAATCTGTGCAGCTTTGGTATGGGTGCTACATAGACTTTGGCAGTACACCTTGAATTATCAGATACTCCTTGCAACAGAACGTGACCCTATAAATATTTGCTCAACCAACCCGCCTTGGTTGGAAAGTTGGCGAAATGGCAAATCCTCATTTCTAAATTTGACGTCCAATTCTTGCCATAGAATTCAGTTAAAGGACGAGTCATAGCTAATGTCCTGGCCGAAAATCCTGGGGTAGATGAAAGCAGCGGTTCTCCAGAAGACCGCATTATGTCGACTGATGAATATGTATGGACTTGTACTTTGATGGAGCCGTGAATTTATCAGGATTAGGCACTGGAGCGGTTTTAATATCCCCATGTGGGCAACATTACCCATTGGCGTCAAAATTGGTGTTCCCATGCACCAATAACATCGCTGAATATGAAGCATGCATTCTCGGGTTATAGGCTGCTATTGAAATGGGAATAACCTGACTTAAGGTGTTCGGCATTGATTATTGTTCAAACCATAGGAAAATGGCAAACTAGCTATGCTAAGCTACAACCTTATCATGATTATTTGGAGGAGTTTGATGATATCTCATTTGAATACTTGCCAAGGACTTAAAACCGGTTCGCTTATGCATTAGCCACCTTGTCAGCAATGTTACAAGTCACTGATGGACTTGAGGTCGAGCCTTAGAAGATCAAAGTGTTACGGGGAGCTGGCTTATTGTATGGTCATGGCTGAAGAACCCGATAGCAAACCATGGTATCACGATATCAAAACTTATATCTAGAAGTAGGAGTTTCCTGAAAAGAGCACCGTGTCAGACCCAAAATACATAAAGAAAATGGCATCGAAGCTCTTCTTGAACGGAGAAAGCCTATACAAAAGATCGTATGATTCGGTCTTGTTCAGGTGTGTTGATTCGACTGAAGCCGTTCGTTTAATGTTGGAAGTACATGAAGGGATATGTGGTCCGCATATGAATGGTCATATGCTGGCGAAGAAGATAATGAGGTTGGGCAATTATTGGCTCACGTTAGAGAGTGATTGTATCCAGCACGTCCGGAGTTGTCACAAATGCCAGATTCACAGAGATAAGATCAATGTTCCTCCGAATGAATTACATCAAATGTCTAAACCATGGCCATTTTCTATGTGGGGCATTGATGTGATTGGCCCAATCAATCCTAAGGCATCGAATGGACATCGATTCATCTCTGTTGCTATCGACTATTTTTCAAAGTGGATTGAAGCTTTGTCATATATGGCGGTTACGGCACGGAATGTAGTGAAGTTATTTCGTCGTGATATTATTGCTAGATACGGCGCACTTGAGACCATATTCACTGACATTGGGTCAAACCTGAATGATAAATTGGTTGATGAATTGTTCAAGGAATTCAAGATTAAAAATTTGAACTCATCTCCATATCGCCCTTAGATGAACGGAGCATTAGAAGCAGCCAATAAAAATATCAAGAAGATCTTAGCCAAAACTGCTGAGAGTTATCGTGATTGGCATGAACGATTGCCCTTTGCACTTATGGCGTATCGGACATCCATCCGAACATTGACCGGGGCAACCCCATATTCGCTTGTGTATGGCATGGAAGCAGTTTTACCAGTTGAAGTGGAAATTCCTTCATTACGTATTCATTCTCAAGTACAGATGACAGAAGCTGATTGGATCTAACAGAGGTTGGACCAATTGAATTTGATTGATGAAAAGTGGCTCAAGGCTCTATGCCATGGCCAGTGCTTTCAGTAGAGAGTTACTAAATCCTTCAACAAGAAGGTCTGACCCAGACATTTTCAGGTAAACGATTTAGTTTTACGAAAGTTGTTCCAGAAGGGAAATTCGCTCCAAACTATGGTGGCCCATACATTGTGAAGAAGGTACTCCCAAGAGGTGCCCTGATCTTAGTAGAGATGGATGGTCGTGTGTTTTTCAGTCCTATTAATTCTGATTCTGTGAAAAAGTATTACACGTGATTTGTACTCACTTTCTGATTCTAAATAGTCAAGTTGAAAATGAATTTCGTGTCTTTGTCGGTATTACTGATCTTTGTTGGGGAAGGATTTTAATCAGGCAATCTAATCTATTCTGTGAAATGATCATATTGAATGAAAAACGTTAGGACGACGAAACGCAAGCCATTCCCATATACATCCTGAACTGTGATCTTCAGTAATGAGTGAAAAATTTCCGTGCTCACAAGGGAAAGGGTTATCTCACGAAAAGTATGACGATCAAAGTGATGAGAGGCATTCATTTCCTCTATCCTACACACCACAGGTTATTCCTTAATTGACCCATTTGAGCGAAGGTTCATTTTTTACCCCTGTCAGGAACAACTCCACATCGGGGCAATTACTCAGAAAGTTTAGAAATGATTAGAATTTTCTTGCTTTCACTTGCATCAATCTTCAAGTATATTTATTGCATGTGAATTCTGTATTAGCTCAAGTGCCTTAGATATGATGAAGAGCATTTCTTTCTATATCCCTACATACTTTACCCCTTTGCCTAGCCCATTTGAGCGGTGGTTCATTTCTCATAACTCAAATCGATGATCATTCCCATGGTGAACCAGTGGAATCATCTCAAAGCGTCAAGATAAATACAGATTGAAGTGACTTGGGGCAAATGAATTTCGAAAGGAAATTCATCAAAGAAAATGCGTAAGAGGGTTCCATCAAGCGAGGTTCTCTCTCTCCAAACAAACAAAAAATAACAAAAAAAGGAGAGAGGCCTTGGCAAAAATGATTTGCAAAGCTGTTCCTTGAAAGAAACCATCAAAAGGTCTACAAAGAAATCTGCGGAGTATTTGTCAAAAGATACCAATAGTTTTCAGATTGGGTCTTGGAATTATCGATAAAAATGACCAGAGCAAGAATCGGTGGCGAAAGCGTGAAGAATGGGTGATCGCCAGTTTCCTCAGATGATATCCCTTCCTGTCAGATCGACTATACAAAAAAATTTTATCTTACACAAATCCCAGAGACATTTGGAATGCCTTAGAGACCAAATACAATACTGACAAACAAGGTACTAATAGATTTACTGGTTTGAAAATATTTTGAATTTACCATGATTAATGGAAATTCTGTCTCTAAGCAAGTGGAGGAACTTCAAATATATGTTGCCAAACTCAAAGACCTTATGATTGAAGTCTCTGAACCTCTTCAAGTTGCTGCAATTATTTCAAAATTGCCTTCAACTTGGAATAACTATCGAAAGAAACTTCTCCATACAACCGAGAACCTAACTATAGACAATTTGATAAAAACACATTCGAATTGAGGAAGGTTCTCGGGAACGTGAGCCTACTTACGTGAAAGAAGTTGCAAACAAGGTACATTTGGTTGAGAATGACAATATGAATAGAGACAAAGAAAATATGAAGGGAAACAAGAGGAAGTTCACTAACACCACCAACAACAACAAACCTAGCAATAGTAGCACATCCAAGAAGGACAAGTCTTGCTTTTACTGTGGTAAAAAGGGCCACTACAAGAAGGAGTGTTGCAACCGGAAAAAGCAAAAGGTTGACACAATAGCAAATATTGTGGATCAGAACTTCAACGGATTAGTAGCTTTGGTTTCTGAATTGCATATTGGGATGGCGACTGAATTAAACATGGCAACTATGAATGATTCAAAGGGTTGGTGGTTCGATTCCGATGCAACTGTGCATGTCTGCAATAATAAGAACCAATTCAAATCTTATACACCTATGGAGAAGGAACAACAAGTGTTGATGGGAAATCACAATACTGTAATTGTTCTAGGGACAGGCACAGTTGAATTGCAATTCACTTCTGGAAAGAAATTGACTTTGATCAATGTGCTCCATGTTCCTGATATTCATAAGAATCTTGTATCAGCAAATTTGTTGTGCAAGAATGGAATTAGGTTGTGTTAGAGGCTGATAAGCTTATCCTATCTAAGTACGAGATATTTGTTGGGAAAGGGTGCTCTCGTAACGGAATGTTCAAATTAAGTATTAATGAGAATTTCGCTTCTATTTATATGCTTGAGTCATCTTCTTTGTGGCATAATAGACTATCACATGTTGGGTACAGTACTTTGAAATTTATGAATAAAAGTGGTATGATATCTTGTGATAATTTGGATAAGAAGGATTGTGAAATATGTTTACAAGCAAAGATGACTAAGAAATCGTTCTCAAAGGTGGAAAGATCTACTAAAGTACTTGAACTTGTGCATTCTAATTTTTGCGAATTAAATGGTGTAGTAACTAGAGGTGGAAATCATTATTTCATTACATTTATCGACGATTACTCTAGATATACCCATGTTTACTTAATGAAATCAAAAGATCAAGCTTTTGTTATGTTCAAGATATATAAGGCTGTTGTTGAAAATCAAAGGGACGCAAAAATCAAGGTTTTGAGAAGTGATCGTGGAGGAGAATAGTTCTCATTAAACTTTTCTGCATTTTGTGAAGGAAATGGTATTGTGCATCAAGCAAGTGCACCTTATACACCACAACAAAATGGATTGGCAGAAAGAAAGAATCTAATTTTGGTGGATATGGTTAATGCCATGATCTTACAAGCAAAATTGCCAATAAATTTGTGGGGAGAAGCACTTCTTACTACATGTCATATTCACAATAAAATTCCTTCAAAGAAATTTAAGATATCTCCATATGAATTATGGAAAGGAAGGGTACCGAATATCCAATACTTTAAAGTATGGGGATGTCTTGCATACTATAGAGTTCCCGATCCTAAGCGAACCAAATTAGGACCAAGAGCATTAAAAGGTGTATTTCTTTGATATACTGAAAATTCTAAAGCTTATCGCTTATTAGATGTTGAATCTAATGTAATTATGGAATCAAGAGATGTTGAATTTCTTGAACACGAGTTTCTTAAAGATTCAAGTGATACTTCATCATATTCACAAATAGCAATTGATGCAACCAATCCTTCATCAATTAAAAGAAAACCATTTGATTCTCCAAGCGAGCCAAGGAGAAGTCAAAGAGTGAAGAAAGCGAAAGATTTTGGTTCTGATTTTGTAACTCTCCTAGTAGAAGGAGATAGGGAAAATGTTGTGAACAAATTACCCATGTTATTTTACTTGGATGAAGATCCAATGACGTTCAGTGAAGCAATGGCATCTAGAGATGCATCATTTTGGAAAGAAGCAATTAATGATGAAATGGATTCAATTATTGCTAACAATACATGGACGTTAGTAGACTTGTCTCCTGGATCAAAGCCAATCGAATGTAAATGGGTATTTAGAAGATAGTATAACCCTGACGGTACATTACAAACCTTCAAGGCAAAGTTGGTAGCAAAGGGTTATAAGCAGAAAAAGGGAATTGATTACATTGATACATATGCACCAGTTGCTCGAATAACATCTATTAAAGTTCTATTGGCTTTGCCATCAATTTATAAATTGCATGTGCATCAAATGGATGTTAAAATAGCTTTTCTAAATGGTAAATTAGAAGATGAGGTGTATATGGAACTGCCTGAAGGTTTTATTCTACCTAGAAATGAGAATAAGGTTTGTAAGTTAAACAAATCATTGTATAGTTTGAAGCAAGCACCGAAACAATGGCATGAAAAATTTGATTCAGTGATTTTGTCATATGGATTTAAGCATAACAATGTCGATAGGTGCATTTACTCAAAATTTACCAAAGAGTATGGAGTTATAATCTGCTTATATGTAGATGATATGCTGATTGTTGGTACAAATGTGCATGGTGTAGATGAAACTAAAAGGTATCTATCTTCTCAATTTAAAATGAAAGATTTGGGAGAAGTGGATACAATTTTAGGTATCAAAGTAATCAAACATAATGGGGGTTATGCTTTAAATCAAGGCCACTATGTGAAGAAAATCATTCAAAAATATCAGCACTTGGGAATCAAAGAGACAAATGTACCATATGATGTGTCAATGAAATTGATGGAAAATACTAGACAACCTTTAGCACAATTAAAATATGCTAGTGCGATTGGAAGCTTGATGTATGATATGCATTGCACTAGACCAGATATTGCATTCATTGTGTGTAAATTATCCAGATTTATTAGTGATCCCAGTACTGTACATTAGAATCTCATAAGTAGAGTTCTTGGTTATTTAAAGAAAATAATACATTATAGTCTATTTTATGAAAGACAACCAGCAGTATTGGAAGGATATTCAGATGCTAGTTGGATAACTAGTACAATTGATAACAAGTCAACATCTGGATGGGTTTTCAAGCTTACGAATGGTGCGGTCTCTTGGCCATCAAAGAAGGTTTTCAAGCTTGCGAATGGTGCGGTCTCTTGGGCATCAAAAAAGCAAACTAGTATAGCTCATTCAACGATGGAATCTGAATTTATATCACTATCGGCGGCTGGTAAAGAAGCTGAATGGCTGTGAAATTTGCTATTGGATATAGAGTTGTGGCCACAACAATAGTAGCCATACCTTTACATTGTGATAGTGACACAACTATATCTAGGGCATACAATAAAATATACAATGGAAAATCCAGACATATTAGTTTGCGACATGAGTATGTTCGACAATTAATTATTGATGAAATTATTACAGTAATATATGTTCGAACAAATAATAACTTGGTCGATCCATTCACCAAAGAACTCTCGAGAGGTTTAATAAACAGCACTGCCAAAGGAATTGGTCTCAAACCAATTGATAATAGTCAAACATTGTGGAAACCCAACTTTATAATTTATAACGAAATTATTAAAGTTAAATGGTTAACAACAAGCTATTGTAACTTGGCGATGAACAAGTACGAGGGCACAAGGTTGGTACTCATGAAAAGTTAGGAGGATGAGTGTAAGAGAACACTCTTAATGAAGTTCAAGGCTTTTAGGAAGGCAATGCTAATGTGATAAATTAAGAACTTCACCTATATGAACATAAGAAGTGGTGCCGCTTCAACAAAAGTTGGATGAACTTTGTAAATGTTCATGAATGCAGGAGGGAGCACAAGACTATAAAAGTACTGAGGCATAGGAAATTTCTATGTGATAGTTTGATTAACAAATGGAATCATGGTTCAAAGTTTTATCTACCATTGATTTTGTTAATGAAATTATTTACACTAATTGAAGGTTCAAATCTTAACAGATACCTTCTTGTATGTATGTATTTATGTAAATTAGTGCTAATAACAAACTAAGTTTGGGATTGTTGAAATAGTTTGTTATCATTGAATGAAAATAGGCAACTCTTCGTTACGAAAGAGAGGTTACTGGCAGTTGTGAAAGGAAGATATTTTAAATGTGGACAGTGGTGATGGTTGGGGATAAGGTACCTATTCCCAAGAGTTGTATTGATTTGGTATCTTTGAATGGAGACCAAATCGTATGTTATTGATAATGATCACAATTGTTCACAACTTCATAGATATATAACTCTCTTCTTCTTCTCTTTTCACACACACAACTTTGACGACACATTCAAGGTGAAATTTTTAAGAGAGAGATTGAGTAATTGCTGAACTTGTTTTCTCTATGGCTTTAGTGTATATCCTAGAGGTGTATTTGTTCTAAACTCGGCAGCAACAATAGTGGGGGCAAATAATACCTTAAGGACAGTGATCGTCATCACGTATCAAAGCATCAAGGATCTGTTTCTACTTCTCTATCTTCATCAGATTCTCAAGTTTACCCCAGCATAAATGACCTTAAACAACAACTATAACTGCCACATCTTATGGAATGTTGTCTTAAAGTTTTGCCAAAAATTTCGAGCAATGCATTTTGTTGTTGCATTAGGCCATAACCCGCGATGTACTTCAACTCATGAAGATCGATTGGCAGCTAGAGTACTAATGTTTACATGTTCATTAGATGATGAATAGGTCCTTTTCAAGGTGGTGATGGATTAAACTGTTGTCAAGAGGGAACCCAAGTCCGAGCCCGTCAACATATGTAGTTGAACCCACATTCAGTCAAAAGCTTAGGCCAATGAGTTATTGACTAACTAAAATATATTAAATACTTAACACCATATCAATTCTCCGATTGTTGACACCTGATTTTTGGTAATTTTTTATTTAAAAAAATTAAAAATCAATAAAAATTCATAACATTCAAAATTCAATTTTGGAACCCTTGGCCACACCCAATGAGCCAATTTTTCCAAAAGATATTTTTCTCATTTTTTCGGTATTTTCGAAATTTCTTTTCGTTTAGAAATGAACAAAAATTGGGGAAAATACCAAATGTAGTCAAAAAAATCTGAAAAAATACTCAATAATTTTATTTTTATTTTAATTTAATTTTGGAAACTTTAAAAAAAAATCGATTAGAATCATAGTTTTTCCCAAATCATAAGAATTCACGACCTAATTAGCAAAAACAAAAATCAAATTGGCCTCCTTGTTATTTTATTAATTTGAGTCAGTTATAGCATTTGATTTAGGGACCTTTAATTTCACTTTGGTCGAATCATTTTCGCATTTCGGGCGTAATCGAAATTTGACCTAATTTTAGGACATTTTGGGCCTAATCTTAGCCATCCATTGGGACATAAAATCATGGCTATCCAAAATGATACATCATAGGTCATGGGCCAATCAAGACCTTTCATGGTTAGCAAGAGGGAATCTAAGCCATTAGATCAATCCTAGGGCTACAATGGAAACCTTAAAGTGTCATCAAAGACCTATAAAAGGTCTAGGACAGCCCACCAGCCCCCAACAACGACACCACTCCCAAAAATCCCTTCTTGGTTCAAGAACACACAAGTGCGTGAGAGGGAAAGGGCTGGCTTTCAGAAAAAAAAAAATACAAAAAAAAACAAACAAGGGAAAAACCCAGAAAAGGTTAGTCACAAAGGAAAATGCAGGGGTTTGTGTGGTGAGCTGAGTGAGTTTAAGAGCAAAAGAAAACTTAAGAGACCTCAAGGGAGACTCCCTCTACCATTTTCCACCTTCGCCTCACTGTCGTTCTTCCCCGTGAGCGCCGAGCAAGTTGGGTTTTGACCCTGTGCGAGCAACCAAGTCTACATTTCTTAGTATGGGTCTTGCATGTAGGCTACTTCATGATGCGTTTGCGATGCGTGTGTTTAACCATTTTTCGAGCCATTGAATATTTTTGAAATCTTGTGTTGCGTACTTTCATTTGGATTGAGTGGTTTTTCCTGTATAGCATACGTGTGAGAAGTTTTGGGGCTTGAATCAGGGCAGGTAACCAGTTCACCTGACCTGGGTTCAAACCCAGTTCTTCAAAATAGCTCAGACCCACGACTTTGAGGTGGATTTTCGTTGTGATTTTTGTGTGTTTTAGCCGTTCTTGTTTGGTTAATGTCATTTCCCGCATGTATTAGTACACATCTATATACGATTTTGATCCTTGTTATGCGCGAGGTCCAAGATTAAAGGCCACGGAAAATGCTCTAGAGGTCTGGTTTTAGGCGTTTCTATAGGTCGGGGTCATGCGTGTCGGCTACTTCGTGATGCTCTCATGGTGTGTACATTTAACATTTCCCAAGCTATTTGATGCATTTGATTCCTTATGTTACGTACTTGCATTTAGATTGATCACTTTTTCATGTATGACGTGCATGTGGGTGGTATCGGGGCTTGAATCCAAGCATGTAACCTGTTTACTTGACCTGGGCTCAAACCCAGATGTTCCAGAAACAGGCTAGACCTGCCACTTTAATGCGATTTTTCATTTTGTTTTATTTCGTTTTAGTTGTTCTTTATTAGCTAAAGTTATTCCTAGAATGCTGTAGTACACGCCTATGTGTGGGTTTGTTACTGGTTGCGCTCGAGGCCCCAAATTGAAGGCCATGAAAATGCTTCCGAGAGACGGTGGTTGATAGAATGCCTGAAAGAGGGCAAACCCACTTGTACCGAATGACACCGTTTTTACAACCGCTGAAATAGCGCCGTTTTGGGTTGTGGTTAGACATGCCAAACGATGCCATTTCGGCCCCATTCCAAAAAAAAAAAAAAATCATAAAAAAATCATAAAAATCCCAAAAAAATTGTAAAATAAAATTCCAAAAAAATTGAGGAAAATTTGGAATTTAAAAAAAATCATATTTACTATATTTTTAGCCTAATTAGCATTTTTAGGCCTTTATTTCGCGATGGAGGATGATCGATGTCCATTCCGGTCTAATTTGTTGTACACCCAATCATGTCTCAAGTTCGATTATTTGGCATTGTAATCTATATTGATTGGCTTGCATGTTTACTTTCCAGTCAGTAGGTAGCTTCTTTAAATACTTAAGTGTTTAATTACAGCTCTGTATTTCGATAAATTGCCTGTTAATTGCTTTTCCTAAATGCAAGGGTAAGAATTAAGTAGGAAATTGAATGAAAATGACAAAAAAATCATTATGAATGATCATCTAGCACTGGTTTGATACTTGATAGGCTTTGAATGATAAGCAAAATGTGTGATCACTTTAGAAATTTTAATTGGTTAGGTACCGAAAGGCCGCTAATTAGCATAAACAAGTCCCTGAACCCAAAATCTCTGATTGCGTAGAATCGAACAGTTTCTCAGGGTCATTCAATAAGGTTTCCGGTCTACCTTCCCTAAAGACTAGTGGCGAATCCTTTGCATATGCACATACACATGTCACCGATCATATAAAGATCGAATCTGATATATCCCACCGCGATTTGGTATGGGCCTGAGAGGGTCCGAGCTAAACTTGTCCTGGAGGCTTAGTAATCTATTAGCTCACCACTCGATACCCTAGAGATCGAGGTGGGTCGCGATAACTTGGTGACTCCACTGGGGATTCGGTTACGAACCTTTGTAGACTTAGGCCATAATAACCAGTTGATTGTTTCCTAACTTGATTTTCATTTTGTAGCGCGTGTTAGAGTCGCGTGGAAAATCAGGTTAGTCCGCTAACCCTGGGTTAGATGTTTTTACAGGTCGAAGTAATAAGGGGTAGAGTCGTTGTTAACTTTTTATCCTATAAGTTGGGCGTAGCAATGTATGATATGTAGATGTTTTTAGAAGCGGTGTTTTGATTATCACTTATTATGCATTCTTTTTATCGTATTAGCACTGCACATTTACACACACACACCCGCGCCTAAAACCCCGGGCGCCTCCCCTAGGAAATTAATAGAAAGAATTGGAAATGGAATCTCCGTGGAAAAAAACAAGGGGTGATCCGCTTCCTAATTCCATTCACCTTGATCTATGGATAGGGTGCCAATGCACCGATAGTAGTGCTATTGGAATCAACCCTTTCTAGAACTCGAGGAGGGAGCCTTTAGCCTTAGGAACCTTACTTTTTTAGGCGTCTAAACCTCACAAGTTCATCTGCGTGTCTTTGTGATTGATATAAACAACAAAAGCAAAAAAACAAAAACAAAAACAAATCGCCGAACTTGGTGTGTATGGTTTTCTATCTCTTGCTTATCGTGATTCTCTGTTATTCCTTTTGCACATTTGAATTGAGATTATCTCTTGCTTATCGTGATTCTCTGTTATTCCTTTCGCACATTTGAATTGAGCATCTCATACATCATTTGTATACATTGGGTGATCGAATTGAATACCTCTTTCTAGAATAGGATAAGATGGTATCCCCAAGTCTGAGTAAGCCGAAGATTGGGGCTAAATCATCCACTACCACTCCATCAATCGAAGCCGTTCACTATCTACCGACATTATTGTGATTTCATCGGGTGAGGAGGATACCGATATCGAGTAGTTGACGTTTTCAGTCCCGTGGCCGTTTCTTGAAGACCAGACTTGGGGCACATCTATTGGCCATTTAGGATTGATTCACACTCCATGGTTTCTCTATCTTTTAGAAATCTTGTATAGGGTTTCCCTTCAGGATCTCCACTGCCTCATCCCTTAGACTTAGTTGTATAGGGATCTATCTCGATTGTATTCACGTCATTTGGATTCCTTAAATGTTTTGAAAGCACTGTCGAAATGCGAAGGGGTATTTATTTTAATCACCCAAATGTTTCCTTTCAATTGCAAATTCCTTTTGAGAGAAATTTGATTCAGAACATTTATTTGAACTTTTGGCCATATAAGGAGATCCGATCCTTATTTCACCAAAAGGAAATATGAAATCGAATAGGCACATGCATTTTCATCACATTTGCATGATTAGCATTCTTTTGTAATCCATGGTAATTGGACAAAGTCTTTCATGTTTTCTAAACTCAAGGGGAAGGTTAGATATTTCAATTATTCTCGTTCCTAGCAAATGGCCTCGACTTGAATGTCCTATCTCCCGTTGAATTTAGGATATGTTAAAATTGTACTTTACTCCTTTTGAGCATTTCATTAGTGATTTGAATTGTTTAAAATCTTTTGACTCCATGTTCATCAAAATAATTTTTTCTTTGGAATTGATTAAAAGCAATTACCATGGATTACATTCCTTTCAATGGTATGCTTTCTTATGAAAAATATTGATAAGAAATTTTCACACGAGGCTAAGGCCCCGTGTAAAGATTCTTATCTTTATTAATTACAAGGAAGCATAAAATTGAAAGGATTTGTGCTTTCCTCTTTCTTCTAATGTTTTCCTTTCATCCAAACAGGTTATTTTTTATCACGGGACCCAAAAGGACTTGCATGAGAACCCGATTGTCAAGCCACCGCGGGGTAAGAATGATCTTTTCAAACCTGGAAAAGAAAGATCAATCCGGGGCAAATCCCTTCTTCCCTCACCAAAAGAATATGTTGGGACAAAGCCACCAAATCCATTATAAAGGGTGTGAAAATTAGCGAGACATGTCCTACTGGGGCAAGATGCCTGAAAAGGACGATACCCTCAAGCATTGAAAAGACGACATCTCGAAGGGAGCATTCCGTTCCTAAAAGCTCAAGTAATGTCAAAATACGGGCTAACATTTGTTTCTTCATGCACAGGTGAAAAGAGAAATGAAAGCCCGAATGAGAGACATCCCAAATTGGACAAGAAATTGCTGGAGAATTTAGCTGGGGTAGATGTCACCCAACTAGGGCAAACGGATCGTTAATGTGACTAAATGTGGAAGCGACGTTCTTCTTTTTCAACAAGTCAATGGATGCAAGAGAAATGAATACCAATCAAGCAAACGCAGTACAAGCCTTCTTGTGGGCAATGCCTCCAAAATTCGAATGAAGGGATTCGATAGAGAATGGCCATATCAGAATAAAATCTCGGAGTTTTCAACACGGATTCAAGTGAAGGGTAACTTCGTATCCCAAATTGGACAAGGAATTGCGGGAGAATTTAGCTGGGGCAGATGTCACCAAACTGGGGCAAACGGATTGTTAATGTGACCAAATATGGGAGCGAGGTTCTTCTTTTTCAACAAGTCAATGGATGCAAGAGAAATGAATACTCGTCAAGCAAACGTCGTACAAGCCTTCTTGTGGGCGATGCCTCCAAAATTCAAATGAAGGGATTCGATAGAGAGTGGCCATATCAGAATAAAATCTCGGAGTTTTCAACACGGATTCAAGTGAAGGGTAACTTCGTATCCCAAATTGGACAAGGAATTGAGGGAGAATTTAGCTGGGGCAAACGTCACCAAACTGGGGCAAACGGAATGTTAATGTGACCAAATGTGGAAGCGAGGTTCTTCTTTTTCAACAAGTCAATGGATGCAAGAGAAATGAATACCCATCAAGCAAACGCGATACAAGCCTTCTTGTGGGCGATGCCTCCAAAATTTGAATGAAGGGATTCGATAGAGAGTGGCCATATGAGAATAAAATCTCGGAGTTTTCAACACAGATTCAAGTGGAGGGTAACTTCGTATCGTTCCAAATTGACCCTTGATTGTCTCATTTTTAATATGAATTTGTCCTCTTCTTAGCAGGAAATTATCGACACTCAAGAAAACTTAGAGAAAAGAGTTGGCCAACATGGATTCAAGGCAAAGAGAAATATCAATGTCGAAAATTCAAATACCCAAGAAATGATCTTTGAATATAAGATCGAGCAGACTTGGCTAATCCGATCCAAATGAAGGAATCTCTTCCATTCAAGTTCACGAGACAAAGAGAACACATACAAGGGTAAAGTGGTATCGTTCCAATTAGTCTTGAACTTGTGAACGTACGCTTACATGTTCCCTTTTCATCATTGCAGGGATTATTGCTGCACTGGACAAGTAAGTACCCCTTCCCTCTCTTCAAGAACTTAAAAGTTTCAAAGAGTCTAGAAGCATTTAATGATGTCGCATCTAGAAAAGTGTATAGAACTCTCAAATTCACTTCATTTGCATTCAAATTGGAAAAAAATTTTGAAGTTGTCTAAAACATGTTTGAAACAAGCATCATGCATCAAAAATCCCCATTGAGGATAGATATGACAAAATGGAATGAATTTCCCAAAGAGAATTTTTAACACCTTTCGAAATAAGGTACTTCGGGTGATGAGAGGCAAACCATGCCCAAACACGCCCCTTATACACATTTGAGAAATATTCGAGGTGGTCGTGAGATTGGAACCTTTGTTTAAGGTCATAGGAATCATTCGCAGTGATTATATGAATTGAAAAGACGAGAGGCATTCGTTTCCACACCCCCAAACACAAGTTTAATCCTTTGCAAGCCAATTGGAGCCTAGAATGAAGAAATTTTTAAAACAACCCTGTCAAGAGCAACCCCACACTGGGGCAAGTTAGGAGGTTCATTTGGTTGAAATTTTTGGACAAAAAGATCAAGAATGACTTTATTGTACTTACTTGTATAAATCTTTTTGTGATAGCTCCAGGTGACATCGCGTGAAAACTCGAAACATCTCAAAGTGATGTTGACACCTAAATTTTGATTAACCATTTTAATTTTGCATAAAAAAATTAGAGACTAATCTTAGTCCCTACCAAAAATAATTAATCATTTTTTTATGCATGCATTTATACATTTGCATTTGATTGGACCAGCGGTAGAAATTTGGAAGGCAAACTTGGGAAGCAATTAAAGATGGATATCATTTCAATTCAGATCAAACATTGGTAGAATGCTTCGTCATGCGTGCGTTGAATCAAAACCCTTCCTTCATGGAAGTTGTTCATGACACTTTGCTGCACATCATATATTTTTTTGAGATTTTTTGGATATCATTTGCACAGCTAGATCATAGCTCGTTGTAGATGATGATTCAGAATCAGACTTTTGATCAGAATGACCTATCGGCACAAAGTGACACATTGACTTATCATAAAGGCCTTTGCTCGAAAATTGTTCTCCATGAAATTTGTTGGTGACATCTGGAGCTTTAAATTGACATAAAGATCACGAAAATTGAACCATATTTGAGTGTCCTTTCGTTATTTCTTTGGCAAGTTTCATCTCAAACCTGAAAACTAATTCCAGTAACTGACTGATTTTATCATTTTTTGGTTGACTAAGAAAACGATGTCTTTTGAAAAAGTTCAGAATAAAAAATGTTTCAGACAATGTCTTTTAATTGCCTGAATTTTCTCGGAATTTTTGTGTTCTATTTAATATTTTTTCCAGATTTTTTTGGCAAAGTTGGTAAGTCTGCATTATTTTATCAAATTCGGGGATAATAAGAATATAATCCTTAAAACTTTAATTGCAGAGATAAGGATATATTCTTTGGTTTTAGACAGGAAATGATCAACATATCTTGAAGAAACCCTAAACTTGCTCTATAAATCGGTGCTTAAGGTTTCGAGGAGAGGGGGGGCCATTGGGCAATTCGAGATTCAGAAAATAAAACACGAGAGAATGGGCGTGAGAATTTGGGAGAGAAGTAAGGAAGTTCACTACCGAGGAGCATAGGGACGTGCCTTCTCCGAGATGCCTACCACCGCTGGCTGCCCTTCTTTGCGGATGAACAGCTGGATCTCTCCTCTAATCAAGCAGTTTTATCTCCAAATCCTGTGAAGCAATCAGAGTTCGGTGATTACACGAAGAAAGGGACAAGAAGAGGGAGCGACTGGTCTTTCATCAGTATCTTTTTCTTATTGTTGCTTTGATTACTTGTCCAGGTGTGCTCGTGAACTCTACTTGCATAAAGTGCCAAAAGAGTAAAGAACTCATGAGAAACAAAAGATAGAAGACATTGTCCACACTTTGAAGGCCTTGATTTCTCCTCTTGATTAGTGGTCCCCCGTGAAGCTACCAACTTGTCCTTGCTCGTGACCAGCACCAAAGCCGATCGTTGATGCTCCAACGAGTCTGTAGCTTAAACGACGTTGCCGATACAGCCCTGACGTAGGCAAGCCAGTTACTGCCCCGAAGTCACGACGACTCTTCTCGGCCGAGTTGATTGATGTTGCTCTCCATCGCAATATTACGAGTCTCGATGAATGCTCTCAATTCTTTTTTACAGGTTCTAATGTTCGTTCAAAGCGCCACCGATCCGTGAGCAACCATCTTTGTGAGCCTGGTCAAATCCCCGCCGTGCACCACCAAGAAGCCGTGCGTCACCACAAATCAGACAGCCACCGCTCTTGCCATACCAGCACATCCAGACCAGCGGGCGAGTTCCAGGTCCTTCAAGTTCCACAACAAACTCTGTCGCGACCTGTTATCTCCGTTCACGCCGCCTAGATTTGACGACCTTCTGTGGCTCAATTTCCACCGAAAGTTGATAGAAGAAGAAGAGGACGATAAGTCCAAATGGTGGATTTGCATGCTTTTGGGTTTTGTCCGGGTTTCCCAACAACAATGCGGGTGCTGTGATTTTGATTTGTGCAGGAAAAAGAGTACTTTTTCCAAGGAAAATCGTGAGTTGGGTCTTGTCCGTGAACGAGCAAGCCCAAGGAATCCTTCACGTTGCGGCCATTGATATGATTCTCCGTGAGCATCACGAGTAGTCTCACCAGTCAAGAATCCACGAGCCATCGAGACTCCACCACCGCGAGTGGCTGTCTACGTCCGAACCGTTCTGATCTGCAATTTCGATCGGTTCAAATTTGGCAATGTTATCTCCAAATTAGGTAACGATCCTATCCCAGAATATCTTGAATATTGCGTTGCCTAATTTGAGTTTATTGTTATCTCCAATGAAATCTTGCAGATATTGTGGCACAAATTAAGGATAATGTAATTTATTAGGGATAATGTAATATTATGTTAGAAATAACTAAAATTATTACGTTATAGATAATATTGCACATTAACTATAATTTTCCCTGGATCGATTTACTTTTCCTTATTTGTTTTATTAATTCGATTCCGCACTTATCAATTGCATTTTTATTTATTGCTTACTTTGCTTGTTTATTTTAATTTAATAATAAACCTTGAGTATAATACATGCTCCCATGTGCCTAAGTCCCGAAGAAAATATGTGCATGAAGGATGACTATCCGACTTCATCCCCGAAGTATGATCTCATGCGCACATCGAAATTGTCCGTCACATCCCATACCTTTGGGATCAGACCGACAAATTTCATAAAATTGGACTTCACTATCCGACCCATAATATTTGGGTGCGACTTTAGTCCAATATTAAAATTCACCATCCGACCCCACCCTGGGGTATGACGTGAATAAAATTCCCCTTTCGACCCTAAACTTTGGGTATGATGCGAATTTATCAGAAAAATCGAATTATAAGGTGTATTATGCTCAAGGTTTATTATTCTTTTATTTGATTCATATTTTTAGAAAATAACAAAAAGAACATCAAATCATGGTCTAGAATGAAATTAAATGTCAAGATATCCTTTAATATAAAATTAGACTTTGAGAAATCAATTTCTTAATTTATATTAACCGTTATCTTTGGACCATCTTTCATTTTAGCATTCTATTTAATCCGAAAATTCATTTAAAAAAAATACAAAAAATGTCATTCATGTGCATATCATATAGTTTAGGTGTCATCATGTCATGTCATGCATATCCATCATGTCATTACATGTCATTCATGCATATTCTACATCATGTTATTTAGAACATAGGTTTAGTCCATTAACCTAGTTTGCATGTTAGGATTTTTAATCTAAAGTCCAGTTTGCATGTTAGATTAACCATTTGCATAAGTACTTGCATGTCACTTAATTAAGTAGATATATCATATTTTCGCATGTTATATAGGATAGAATTCATTCTTGCATGTCATTCATCATATGTTATATCATGTCCCAAACCAAATAAGGTATTCTCCAAATACTTTATTTAGGTATCTAATCTACCTACCAAAAAAGATTAGTGGCGACTCCAAATTGAAAATATTTTGATTAAAAAAAATATGTAAACCTAAGTTGCAAATTGATAGAGCTTGGGAGAGCTCGGACTAGGTTAGTTAATTCATCTAATTAATCTAGTAATCCATTAACCTGAAAATATTCTCAAAATAATTTTTAGGTCGCGACAGCTTGGCTACTCCGCTGGGGAACGAACCCAGAATCTCTGGTTATTTATTATCAGGTTAATTATTTCAGGTTAACGGATTACCAGGTTAATTATTTCGACTAACCTAATATGGATTCTCTCAAGCCCTACCGAATCACAATTTAGGTTCAATTTCATACAAAGTTTATTTAATTTAGAGCAGCCACTAATCATTTTCTTGGTAGGCCGATTAGACACCTAAGTAAATTAGCGAGAGGACTAAATTACTTCTACGAACTAGAGATGATAAGTCCGGGGACTTGGTTACGCTAATCTTTCAATTAACGCCTTTTCGGTACCTATTTTCATGAAAAAAATCCTCTAGTTTGATGATGTGAATTGAATGATTTCTTTTGGGGTTTTCTTTTTTCTTTTTTAAATGCAATGCAACTATTCTATATGACATAGCAATATGAATGAGATAATAACATGGCAAAATATGATCTAAACTACATGATATGCAAATAACAATTTTTTTTTGTATTTTCGGATTAAGGGACAATTATTATGAAAACCTACTCTAAAGTGAGATAACATCCAATTTAATTAAGAAAATGATTTCCTAAAGTCTTAACTTACATTAGAAGTTATTTATGACACACAAAAGGACTTTTAACATATTTTACTTTAAGAAAAATGAGGCTTGTTTTTTGGATTTTTTTTAAAGAAATTAATTAAACAAAGAGAAAAGCAAAGAATGAACAAAAATAAACAAATATGCCCATAATGCACCTTTTATTTCCTTTTACTTTTGAAAATTCCGATTTTTATCCGCAACGTAATCTTAGATTTGAGTCAGTAAGCGGATATGGTATAGAATAACATCGTCTTATTCTAAGAAGGGCTGATTACGAGATTCTATACGAAATTACCGACCCATTCCATCGAGATTGAGGATATGGTATGTAATTTCCGTGCAGGCACAATCGTTCTGTAAGATTAAAGTTAGATATTACCTTTTTACACGTTCCAAAGGGTCTATGCACATGTGGGAGCATATATTATGAGCATATTTGTTTATAATTGTGCAAACTTTTTTATAATAAAAGCGAACAATTAACAAACAATGTGCAAAGAGATGGACATGCTAAACATGAAAATAAAAGTCAACCACCAAGATCACATAAATTTCGAAAATCATAGGGGTGGCCGAAATCCATGTGGGGTCCACTTGCCCTAATTGCCAAAGTTCACATCTTTTCCAACTCAGCAATTATCTCTTATGATTTTTCAAAATATTTTCAGATAATCACCAAAAAATGATATCTTTAGTCCAACCAAAACTTATCCATAATATCTAAAGATGTGCAAAATATTCACAATGGATGTGCAATCAATCGAATTAAGTAACCAATCCAAATCTCAAAAGGATATATCCAATTGAATATTTATCTTGCTAAGATTCACGATTATCCAATCAACTTCTTAAGATATGCGAACTAATTCAAAGTCGATCAAGATAAACGAGACACAGCAAAATTCCATCCAATCCAAGCATATTCAATTTTCGAAAATTGCAAGAGAATGATCTGAATTTTTTATGCAAGCTTTCCCATTTTTAGATTTTGATCAAACTTGAAAATTATGCTATTCATCAAAGAACAAACAACCTAGGCATACACGCTCGATATCATGGTTCACTCAGACTCTGGTTGCGGCACGAACGTGGCACACGAGGTCGAGTGAATCATAATACGACAAGGTGCGAGCTTTGGGTGTTTGAACTTTAATAAAAGACAAAAGTTTTCGCCTTTTTAGTCAAAACGATTTATATCCCAAGTTTGATTGCAAAAATCATATAAATTCAGAACAGAAAAAAAAAAGTATATGAACATGTGCAAGTTTCCAATTAAACGATCACATGTTTGCAACCAAAAGGGGCGAGGAATTACCAATGAACTTCAAGCAAAAATCTGCACCGAATCTCCACACAAATTTGCCAAAACCAGCACCTTTTTCACTCGATTTGCAACGAAAAAAAAAAACACTATCCCTGAACAGCAGATTTTCTAGCACAATATAGCAACTAGCTTAGACCTTAATTTGTGACTAAAAGGGGGCTAATCAACCACAAACAGCGGCTGATCAATAGCTAGACAACACATGGCGTCGCGGCTGAGCTTTGGGCTACGCTAGGGCTGGATCGGCGGAGCTTCGGCGACTGGACACGTTGGACAACGGCGGATGGGAGCTGAGGTGGCGTGGCTGCACGGAGGAGGGACGGAGGGGCTGCACGGAGGAAGAATGGCGGACGGCTTAGTGGTTGGGCGAAAAATCAAAGGTGGGGAGGAGAGTCTCGATCCCTCGGGGGAAAAACTCTCAAACTCCTCAAGTCTTTCTCTCAAATACACTCTGAATTTTCTGAGCAAAGTCTATGAATCAATAAACCTAGGCATAAGTCTTATATAGGCCTTAGGGAATCCTAATCCTAATTGGGGTAGAATTGATTAACAACCGTAGGATTAGAACCCCAACCGTAGGATCAAAATTCTGATTTTCAAGAGTCCCATCCTCTTAGGACTCTTCAAATTTTCGGCCAATAGAGGCTTGTTAATGGGCTAGCCGAATTTTGCTTCCTCGTGGGTCATCTCGGGTGACTTTTGGCTCTAATCGGACTTTAATTAATTAAAAATTAATTAAATAAAGGCATAATGGGCTAAATTAAATATGAAAATACGTCCAATTACCCTTAAATTTCAGCACACTTATGGAATGGGCTCAGCCGAATTTCCCTTTCAATTCTGAATTTATTCGCTCAATTTTGGGCTTTAATTAGGCTTTTTCCAATTAAACATGCATTTATTTTTAGCTTTTTCCCAAATCAATCATTTAAATGGGCTAAGTTAAGCTCAAAATATGCCCTCATGCCCTAGCCGAAAATTATGATGAATTCCAGTCCAAACTACCTGCCGATTCAAGCTAGTTCTCTCATCGTCGGTCCAAATGAATATCAATGCAATACATGAACACTAAAAATAAATATGAAAAATGATTTGATTATTTTTTGTAAGAACTTAAGTTAGTTCTAATTTTCTATGCAAAAATGATGACTAAAAAGGTTAGTCACAATTTAGGTGTCAGCAAGTGAGGAAGAGCAGTTCATTTCTCTATCTAAACACTTTATCCGTTGATAAGCCAATTTGAGCCTGAAATCTTCGTTTCATAGCCTAGTTGGTGATTACCTCCCCACATCGGGGCAATGCATATGATTCACCAAAAGATGGGGAGATCATCATGGAAAAGTCAAAAGAGTCGTTAGAGCTCAAGTCAAAAGAAAACAATAGACAAAAGTCAATCAAGCTAGATGGCAAAGAAAGAGCAAAGAGTTTGGTAAAAGCAAGGTCAATGCCCATTGAGGATGCAAAATGTATAGAGAGCAAAATAGTTGCATCGAAGGCAAAGTTGCCAAGCAAAACAAAAGAGAAAGAGCAAATCTCTAGAATTGTAAAGACGGGCATTTAGTGGACTCATAGGGTCGCAAATGTAAAATCCCCAGTGGATACGAAGGATAGTAATGATACAAGGATAATCATCAACCTTTCAATACCCCTTATTCTTGAAAAAATTGAGCCTTTTTTAGCCTTACCCGAGACCGGCATTACAACCATATGCGAAGACTCTTTTGATTGAGATGTTTCGACATGTAATTTCAGATAAGGAGCTACTACCTAAACGAGTGAGTTCAATCTGATCTTATCTTATCTACGAAGTTCTTGACTTGTAAACCCGAAGAAGATACTTCTGATTCATTTTTTGTTCATAGTCTCAAAGTGCCTATCATTTGAGTAAGCCTTTGGCCTAACCAATATTACAATTCCTTAAAAGACCTTTCCAGATCAATCAAATTGTACACACTACGAATAGTTCCGAAAGCCTAAGACCTAGGTTAGGAGAGATAATTCAAGTGTATTTAAATTGTCATTCCACGAATAGATGGGAAAATATAAATTATTTTTGAGAAATTGTAAAAGTCCTCTTTGATAAAGGTACTCTAATTGATGTTTTAACCAAACTCTTTTGACAATTTCAAATCATTTAATTCAAAATTTTCTCCACAAGGAATTTTAATCATCTTTATCATGATTGCAAGATATTTTGAAAAACCTCCTACGTCATAGCATACTAAAAGAAACTTCTGCATGATTCTTGGTCTCCCCAAATCTCAGAATGTCAATAAAACAAGATTTTCATTAAAAATTTTGAAATCTTCTCAAAACTAAAGCCCTTTTAAATTGCTTAAATGCAAAGTTATGACTTTTCTTTAAGACCTTTTGATGACACCTACTTTTTTATCCTTTTATTTTTAGAAAATTAAAAATCAACTTGGAAACCTTAGCCAAGCCTAAGGAACCATTTTTTAACAAAAAATAATTTTCGAAATTTTTAATATTATTTTTAATTAGAAAAATACCCCAAAAATAGAAAAAATATTGTTCGTGACCATAAAAATATGAAAAAATATTCATTAGTCTTATTTTAACCCCAATTGCATTTTGGTCACTTTAAAATTCAAAAAAATTGACTCGGGTCCTTGATTTCGAAATTTTTTGCATTTAGGTCCCTAGTCGAGCCAAAAATCTCAAATTGAGTCCTTTCTAGTATGCCTTTCACTTTGTGCTAGTTATGACATTTGGTTCTTACATCTTTAATTGCATTTTGGTCCAATCATTTCACAAATTGCACAGATTTGAAAAAATGAACTTATTTGAAATTTTAGTTTAGTCCTCATTTTGAACTCGTGTGCAATTGGTCATCGTCAATTAAAATTGGACGTATACCCAAACATAATCGATCACTTTTTTGTTTTTGTTTTTTTTTTTGGCACAATAATCGATCACTTTAAACTCATCGGAAAGGTTGGATTCATGAAGTGTGGTCATTTGAAATTCGAATTTGGTAATTTTTATACAAAATCACCTTTTAAAATTGGGGTTTTCATGGATAATCCCTAAAAAAAACCTACTCTAGAATCTTCCATGTGAAAACAAAGAATGACTGAGCTGGCATAGCAAAAAAGATGCCAAAAATCTGTTGGAGGGGGTTTTGGTGTGAGGGAGCTCGTGAAAAAGAAGAAGAAGAAGGGGGAGAGAGAGGATAAGGACGTCAGAGGAGCGTGAGAGCTCCAGGGGGAGAGAAAATTTTCTACAGAGAGCAAGCAGACTTGAGGGGGGTTCATTGATTTTCTTGGGTTCAAAAGCTTAAACGAAAGAAAAAAATACAAGGAAAAAGGGGGCACGTCACGGAGGGAGCTCGTGAGTGAGAGTGGAAAGGGAGGCCATTCGGCCTAGTTTTTTTGGGGCTCCAAAAGATGACAGGACCGGGCGACCGAGGAAAATGAGAGAAAAAAAAAAAAGACAAATTAAGAGAGTGATCTAGGGCCTACATGGCAACCATTCTGGTTCTCTAATTCTGTTCCCTGGAACAAAAAGGGATGAGAATCATGTTTGGTACCGTAAATGATTCTGATTCTGATTATGTTCCTGGGAACAATTTTGGAGCAAAAACAAAAACAAAAAAAAAGTTGATTTTGGAAAAAAAAAAATCACTTTTGAGAATCACAAAATAGAATGAAGCCCAAATCTCTCACTTTTTCCTCGGCCTAAAACAAAATGAAGTCTCATTTTTAAAGAAAAATACTTAAGATAATAAAAAAAATTAAAAAAATCGAAAAAATTGGAAATAATTCTAAAAAATCTGAAATTTTTAAGAAAATCCATAGAAATAGAAGAAGCTTAGATTAGGCTACTTAGATCTCATTTTCATAAATTTGGGCCTAGATTCTTCAGATTTCATAGATTTTTCTTTTTTAGGAAAATCATAAACACCTTAAAAATTAAACCCGAACCACATTTCTCTAAGTCCTTATGGCTTCATTAGGGTTTTATGATGCGATTTATCAATGCCATGATTCCTTGATTGCGCACTTGATTTCATTGGTTGTGATTTGCCTAGGTTTAGGTACTTTAGACTTAGTCCAGTTTTAGAAAATTTGGAAAAGGAAAAAAACAACCTGTGTAAACACTTAGCATTAGCTTACCATATTGGTTTAAAAATGAATTGAAAATTTGCACGAAACACATTTAGAAAGCACTCAACTTCGGTGCCGAAAAGGCATCGATGGAAACATCGACGTAATCAAGTTCCTGGACCCTAGATTTTTCTGGTTGCGTAGAATCGAACGGTTTCTCCCGACCATTCGATAAGGTTTTCGATCTACCTTCCTCAAAGACTAGTGGCGACTTCATTTGTTTGTACACATACACATGCCACCGATCACACTAAGATTGAATTTGATATTCTCTCGTTGCGATTTAGTATAGACCTAACATGGCCCGTGCTAGTCTGAAATCACACACTAACCCAACATAGTCTCTCCTTTTTTTAATCTTAAAATGACTCGTGATGACACTATAATTAGACGGAATAGCACGAAAAAATATTATATGCAATAAGCAATATGTTATATAAGAGAATCAATATAAATTAATCTTCAATTAATTCGAAATTTAGAATGAAATTTCACAAAGTAACTATGTAATTATTTGACTTAAATGACACAAATTGGGAAGAGAAATTATTTTCGGAAATAAAAATTTTGTACAGTTACCAAACGCATTTCTGTTCTAGGAACAGAAATTTTGTGTAGTTATCAAATACGTTCTGATTCTCTAAAACTCATCCAGGGAACAGAATAAGAAAAATTCATTTTAATCAGAATCAGTTTTTAGGATCAGAATGGTTACCATGCAGGCCTCTAGGTACCTTCCAAGCAGGGTAGTTTCCTTCCAAGCATTTCCCGTCCGACGCTTCTCGGAGACCGCCAAAGCGCCCTCGCTCGATTCAGTCTTGCCAATAGGAAAAACCAAGAGGCCATGCGTTTGCCCGTGTCTCCTCCTTCAAAGCTAAGTTTTCCCAGATTCACTAAGTCCTATCCTTCTTCGGTCCCCGCTTTCTTTCTTTTTTACTTCATCCTTCTCGTATTTCCAGTGTTTTCGTGCTTCTGGAACTCCATCTTCACTTGTTGACCAGAGGAGGCGTTCACTGAGAGAGGAAAGCTCGGGACCAAGAGACTAAGAGAGCAGAACAGAGTAGAAGAAAAAAGAGGGAACAGTGAGAAAACGAAAGAGAGGTTTAGAGAGAAAGGAGTGAAAGAGAAAAGACTAATGGGAAGTTCCGTTCGTGAAGAAGTTCCGGCGTCCCTACCGTAGCTGATTTCCGACGATTCCCTCCCATCAGCGGACCAGATCTTCGTGATTCTCCGTGCTGATCATGGACGAATGTGTGAGCCGGAGCCGTCATTCTTGCTGGCTGCTCCCTTTATTTTTATCAGGTATGTGTGTTTATTGTCCTTATTTGAGTTTTTTTTTTTATTTGGCGATACTGTTTTGGTCGGTTTTAGTAGCCCGCGTTGATTGTTTCGGCCGGAGATTTGGTCCGGTGATGTTTGTGTTAATCGGTGCCTTTGCCGGAGGTGGTGGTGCCGAAGGATGTCGGAGGCGATGGTCGATGGAAGAGTCATTAGATGGTCGGGTCCAGCGTAGATTTTAGGGTTTGGACCGGTGAGTCTTTCTTTGAAATTGGTTCGAAGAACTTTTAATAATAATAAAAACAAAAAGAGAATCAAATTTGTTAGGTTGGTTAAATCCTGGTTATGTTAGTTAACCTAGGTCTGGTTAATTGGTTAATGATAGTTAGTTGACTAACTAGGCTAGTTAATAAAAGGATTTTCAGAAAAAAAAAATACAAAACTTCCAAAATTAAATTGGGTTGGAGTGGCAGTTGGACTAACCTAGAGTTTCAAGTTGGGCTTGTGGGTCCTTCCCTTAATTTGGCCAGAGTTTAAAATCAGACCAAAATCGGGCTTCAATTTGGGCCTCTTGAGAATCAATTAAAAATGCAAAGATTGGGCTAAGCCCAAGAGTTGGTTTTTGCCTTAGACCCACTTGGGCCCTTAAGTCACGAGTTGGGCGCCTATGGCGCGGGCCGGGTCTGTAGGCCCGGTCCAGATCATTTCCCGGAATTAAATAAATAGAAAGTAAAATTAAAAAAAAATTCGAAAAAAATTAAAAAAATAAATTTAAAATCGTTAAAAAAATTTCAAAAAATAGGAAATTGCCACAATCAACTGGCCAAACCTATTTTGGGTGCTTTGACCCTCGATTATTCCCAAAAATGATGATTTTGCCTCTCTAGGCAAATTGTCTCCAATTTTTCCAAATCTCTCCCAAACCATAATCACACTTTCTCTAAGCCTTTAGGACTATACTAAGGATGTCATGATTTGTCTTGATGTATTTTATCTGCATGTTTTGGATCCTTGATTGCGCATTTACTTTATTGATTGTGATTGATAGGTAGTCTTCCCGACCTGCATGAAAACCTAATTCGGACTTATTTCACCTAAAAATTGCACTTGCATAATCTCATAGTTAGGAAAATCACTCGACGTTAGGTATCGAAAGGGCAACGGTAGAAATACCTGCGTAACCAAGTCCCCGAACCCAAATTCTCTGGTTCCGCAGAACGAAACGGATTCTCCCAACCGCTAGGTAAGGTATCCGATCAACCTTTCAAAACTGACCGATGGTGACTCCATTTACATGCATACATTACATATGTCACCCGACCACACTAAGGTCTAACCCGACAATTGAATCTCTCGTCGCGATTTGGTATGGGCCTGGGAGAGCCCGAGCTAAGCCCTGCATCTTCGACAAAGAGGCATTGGCAATCCATTAGCCCGATCATTCCTCCGGGGATCGGGTCGCGACACCCTTCCTACATGGAATTTCAAGATAGATCCCTTCCTACATGGCATTTCAGGTTAAGACCCTTCCTATAAAGCATTTCAGGATAAATCCCTTCCTACATAGCATTTTAGGTTAAACCCCTTCCTACAGGGCATTTCAGGATAGATTCCTTCCTATAGGGCATTTCTGGCTAGACCCCATCTTATAGGGCATTTCAGGATAGATCCCTTCCTATATAGCAATGCAGGTTGGATCCCTCCCTACAGGGTATTCCATCGGTAAACCCCTTCCTATAGGGTAATCTATCTTTAAGACCCTTCCCACGAGGCATTTCAGGTTAAACCCCTTCCCACAAGGTATTCCATCGATAAATCCCTTCCTACATGGTAATCCGTCTTTAAATCCCTCCCTACATGGTATTTCAAGATCTTATCCTCAAGGGTCATTTCAATTTCGATCCTGCCCTCACGGATCATTCTAGGTTAGATCATGTCCTCATGGGTCATCTTATGGTTAGGTCCCACCATACGGGTCATCTCATCATCAAATCCCCCTAAGGCTTTCTTCCAACGAAATCTTAGATTTTCATCAACACTGATTTTATTTTTTTTTGGACTTTTTTTTATTTAATGAATGCAATGCATGAATGTGATTGTATCCCGAGAACACAATTATTCTAATGACATGATAAGTGACGACTGTCCTAATATGACATGAATACGTGACGAATTTTAAAAAAAAAAATTCGAATCTTAATGACGTGCAAAACAACATGAATTCTAACCTACATGTTATGCAAAAATGACATGAATTTAATCTAAATGGCATGTGACAGTAGGCTAAACTAAGTCTCTTAGACTAAAATCAATGAACCTTGACATAATTCTAAATGATGTACGAATGCGACATGGCATCAATGACATGTCAGGGCTAATGACATGATGAATAATGCAACATGTAATAAATAATATGACAAAGTGGCATAACGAACTATATGATATGACAGACTTTAATGACATGGCCAAACTGTATGACATTGCTAATTAATGTGTCGTGGGAGTGACATGACTGTTATGCAACTAAACCTATATGACGTACATATAAAATAAAATGCTCATCTACATGAATAAATGAAATGTTCTAAACCATATGCGAACTATATGAATGAGGTATATTTTATTTTATTTTTGTATTTTTGAATGAATTTTCAAAATTAAAGATTGATGAATAAAATTTGACATGAGTCGGTTAAAGATTATCTTAAAAGATTTGGAATTAACTTTTATTAAATCCCATAATCTTTAGAAAATCTTTACCCGTTCACGAATTGGTCTTCGAATTTGTTTGATTTATTACCCGAAACTGATGAGATCTTCCTAATTCAAGATTAGATAAAACCTTACTGCTAAATCTTTTAGACGGGTGAAAAATCAAATCAATCAAAGATAATGCATGATCTTTTACGAAAATATTTTTCGATTCAAATTATATGACGGATTGGATCGAGGAATCAAATCTAGTGGTTAAGATTAGATATCTCGATCCCCGTGCCATCGAGACAAATCTCAGGGTCGATATTAGTCCGAATTTGCACTTTGTCGGTAGAGAATCACCCCACAATTCAAAATGGTTTTCTAGACTAAGAAATATGCTAAAGATATCGAAATATTCAAAAAGACCATCATCACATTTTGCAATATCGGGAGACAAAATTTGCCTAACCGAAATATCATCCAATATTCACATCAATTCAAAATAGAAAATAAAATCCGATACACCGCAAGTGCCATAACTTGTGTACGGCGTTCACTTGAGTGTCATAATTTTTTTTCGCTCACTTGAGTGCCACAAATTTGAAAAAAACGATCACTTAAGTGCCATCTCTAATTTACCCCGCCGAAAATCCTACGTGGACGCCGGATAATCTAATGTGGCATCGCCGGAGCAATTTTTTTGAATTTTTTAATGCACACATGGATTTTTATTTTATTTTTTTAGTTATTTTGAAAAAAAAAATTGTTTTGTTTTGTTTTTTGTTTGTTTCCCCCTCTTGGCCGGCGAGGGTCAATAGCGACCCTCGCCGGCCACGGCCAGCTAGCCCGGGGATGAGGGCCGCCTCGCCCTCGAGGGGGGGGGGGGGAGGGCGAGGGCACAAAGGCCCTCGCCAGATCTGGGCGGGGGCCCTTACTGCCCTACCGGCCATGGGCAAGGCGGCCCTCACCCAGACTTGGCGAGGGTCGTCGCGCCGTCGGTCGCGGTCGACGAAGCCCCCTCGACCGCGGCCGAGGGCGAGGCTGCCCTCGCCCCTGGGCGAGCAGGCCGTGGCCGGCGAGGGTCGTCGGTGACCTTGCCGATCAAGGGGGAAATTCAAGCGTTTTTTTTTTTAGAAAATATTAAATAATTAAAATTTAAAAAAATAAAAAAATTCCAGAAAATATTTAAAAAATGTAAAAAAAAAAATCCACGTGTCATTGAAAAATAAAAAATAAAAAAAAAGTCCACGTAAGACGATTTGCAGGAAATGGCACTCAAGTGAACGATTTTGCTCCGATGTGGCACTCAAGTGAACGTCGTACAAAAGTTATGGCACTTCCGGTGTACTTATCCCAAAATCTGAGTGAATTGGATTCTCACCTAATCTGAAAATATTTTCAGACTTATTGCTTTCCATTTGAGCACGTAAGCGAATCGAATCGGGACTGGCTTGGCAAAAGGGATCCACAGCTTGTACTCCTCGGTTGGCTCGGTTCCACGGCAACCCGAGACGGTTTGCAATCAAGGCTTCGCAGTGACGATCTATGACAAAAATAGCGGCTACCCGTGGGGCTCAGTGACAGACTCCTCGAGGACGGCTCACGAAACGGATATGTTAGAATCAAAAGTAGGCTGGTTTTGTCCGTTTGACTTCGAGAACTTGCTGAATTGTTTGACCACCGAATGCTATCAAGAAAGCACGTGGATATGTTGGGGAATTGCTAGACACCTTGGACTCCTTGATGGTTGCCAAGAACCTCTGCTGGATCATAGAAGCAAAGGAAATTGATGGATAGTGATCAAGAACAAAGCAGAATTTGACTTTCCTTGAGACTCAGAACACTTGTCTTCGCAGGAGGTAGGCACCACAGCCAAAAAGGGCAGTAGCCTTGTCGGTCTGGTTTTATTCGGCACAATTTGTAAGGTGGAACAAGGATCCTGGACTCCACACGAGCACGGAAGCAGTAGTAAGGATGGCGGTGGACATTGGACAAGGACTGCAGAGAGAAAGCTCTCGATTCTCTCTCTCTCTCTTTGGACCTCCTTGATGGAAAACTCCTCTCGCGAATACTCTCAAATGGTGGAGCTCTCAAAAAATTCTGATCCTCTCTTCTTCACTCTCTCTTTTACGTATGTCTTTTTTTTTTCCGTCCGAATCCCCCCATGAACGTGAATCGGGTTTATCAGGGATGCACCGAGAAGTCAAAACTCTGAAGAACACCTCTCAAATTCATCTGCCGAATTTCCAATGTTAGCATTGAGCAAAGACCAGTTAGCCTTCTCGATTGGCTGAATTTCCAATGTTCGCGGATTTAGTCCAATCAACTAAATTGAGCTCATAACCATCACCTTTCAAGTTCATCTACCGCCGATCCGAATTAAATGCGAAATGCTCATAAAATTATATGAATGTAATTTAATATTTTTGGTTAGGGGCCGAGGTCAGTCCCTAATTTTTATGCAATGAATATTAATGACTAAAGAGGATAGTCAAAATTTATTTGTCAACATGGTCTACCAAAGTTCCACATGTATTCTTAATTGAACTATTACAATGAATCATCACATTTAATGACCACCACTTGTTGTTACAATCCACTGCCCACAACTCATATTTAGACACATGAATAAATATAAAACATTAACAAAGTAAAAATCTCAGTCATAAATATCGGCCGAAATGGAAACTCAGACTAGTGGTTCCAGATTATACACTCATCATCGGACGCCATGGAATACCGTATGAACGCGCGAAGACATATACCAAGAAAAATACAAAAACTTGTTGTAGTTTTCAGGTTCCAAATTCTAGGTTCCATCACTGGAACCTGGAACCTACTCATCGGAACAGGTTCCCCAATTTTGAAACCTGAAACCTACCCTACAAACCTTGGAGCCATGTTCACCCATACGGAATAAGCTGTTTAATCTCACAGTAGATTAAGTACTGTCACATTTGCTATGGAATTTGCTCCAAAAATACTCATATCCAAACCTTAACCTTAACTCTCTCTCTCTCTCTCTCTCTCTCTCTCTCTCTCCCTACTTCATTGTAGGGGTGAGCGTTTCCACAATCGGTCCAAGTTTCACTTGAAACCTAGAACATACCGGTCAGAACCTATCTCCAATTTTTGAAACTTGTAACCTACCCCGCATATCCTAAAACCTAAAACCTAGCCTATCATAGGTTCTGGGGTCTACTCAAGTTTCACATGTATTCTTAATTGATCTATTGCAGTGAACCATTACTTCTAATGACCACCATTTTCTACTATAATCCACTTACCACAACTCATATTTAGACGCACGAAAAATATGAAATATTAACATAGTAAAAGTCTCAGTCTTAGATACCGCCGAAAATAGAAGTTCAGACTAATGGTTCCAGATTACACAATAATCATTGGACGCCATGGAACATCGCAGGGTCACGCGAAGACATGAACAAGAAAAACACAAAAAATAGTTCCAATTTTCACCCGTCGGAACAGGCTCTCCAAATTTTGGAACCTGGAACGTACCTTGCATACCTTAGAACCTAGATCCGGGCCGGTTCTTAGATTCCCGGTTCTACCTTGGAATCGTGTTCACCTCTACTGATGTAGCTAGGAGGGGGGTGAATAAGTGATTTGAAAAAACTTGATAATTTATTGTGGAATTTAAACAACCAAGTTCGAATTAGTGCAGGAATAGCAATACATTTAGATTCTGGTGTATGCAAGAATCATCAGATCCAGCATATAAAAGTTCAGAGACAGAGAAACTTGCACACGATGTTTATAGTGGTTCAGCTTTGGATCAAGCTTACGTCCACTTTCCATGCTAACAGCCTATTGGTTGAATTCTACTATTCAATCGTTCAAAGGTTACAATGAGTGATGATACTCTGGTTGATAAATCGCACTATCTCACGCAATCACTCTAACAAGAACCTCTCAAAGATTACAGTTTGAAGCTCAACAAAGACAAGTGTCAAATCGAAGCTCTCTTCAGACTTTGGAATTTTAGATTCTTGATACCACTTGCTCTTCAGCACCTTGATCTCCTTTTATAGTCCTCCACTTGCAATCTACCCATTGGACAGTCTTCAGATGATCAATCTCCAACCAACCCTTTGGATAAAATTGCTAAAAGAAGATTAAGTAGCCGTTGAAATTGAGATCAAATTCTCCCATTGATTTGGCAGCCCATACAACCTGATTCTGGGTTTCCATAAGTATAGTTCTTCGTTTGGAAAATAATCTCGTCTTTCTCAACCAATAAAGATGTCTTGCTGTAATATTTAATTAGCAAGACTATCTAAAATTAATACTTTCCAATGTGTAGAATCCAAGCCAAGTTACTAGCTGTTGTAAATATGATTTGCTTCTGAGTTTGGACATAGGTTAGGCTTAGGATCTAAGTCTGAGCCTGATAATTCCCTATGTCAAATGCCTTGAGAATATATGCATCTCAGCTTCTAAGCATATCCAGGAAGCCTCACAAGACTATCTTCATAATGTACTATAACATCAAGGAATATACTGCTATGGAATATACTGCTATGGTCCATAGTTGTGTAATCAAACTTATAAAGTCTGAAGTCGCAGACAGCGTTGATAATTCTGTTTCTTCCGAAGTTATCAGCCGTATACAAATAGCTAGATGCATTTATCAACTTCAGACGATGAGGATTGTTTTGTCATTATCAAAAATATATTAGGATGTTTTCTTCAACACCTACTTCGTTGTGGAATTTGCACCAAAGTACCGCCACCAGAACATCATGGAAATTTCAGCTTTGCTACTTGAGAATTCAAATTACAAATACAGGCATGCCCGCGCTTTGCACGTGTCGGGTATCTAGTTATTATTACTAAGCCTCAGTTACAACACGTCACGTTATTTAGATTGTACTCCAATTACAACATATCAAGCATCAGGTCCTTCCGGATGACCTTGCTATATTATCATGGAAATTTAACAAATTCCAAATGGCACCAAAAGGTTCAAAAAAGAAGAAGAAGAAGACAAGCAGGCAAGTGACACTAAGCCCTTCAGACCTGCTTCCACGCATCTCCATCACCACAAACGTTTCGCCTTCCGCCCTCCACCTCTCGGCCACGTTTCATGCCCATCCATCCTCATGCAAAGAACTTAGCCTCTGAACCGCCGTCCTCTTCCCCTTATAACCTATGCACGCTTGTTTGAACATCAACCCTGAAGCAAAACTGAACCCAGACAAAGGCAAGAAATGAGCCCGGAGAGAGACGCGTTCACGAGCATTCTCATGCTTCCATGGCTTGCTCACGGCCACATCTCCCCATTCCTCGAGCTCTCCAAGCGGTTTGCCGACAGAAACATCCACATCTACTTCTGTTCCACGCCTGTGAACCTCGCCTCTGTCAAGCCAAAGCTCTCGGGCACGAAGTACTTCAGCAAGATAAAGCTCGTCGAGCTTCATCTTCCTTCGCTGCCGGAGCTTCCTCCTTGCAACCACACCACCAAGACACTGCCTCCGCACCTCATGCCAACCCTCAAGAAGGCCTTCGACATGTCGAGCTCCAGCTTCGCCGGCATCTTGAAGCTGCTCGTCCCAGATTTGGTCGTCTACGATTTCCTCCAACCTTGGGCGCCGGTGATCGCCTCGTCGTTGGGCATCTCAGCGGTCGAGTTCCTGTGCACGAGCGCGACGATGTGCGCTTTCGTCAACCACGCTAACATGAAGCCCGGTGTCGAGTTCCCGTACCCAGGGATCTATCTTCACGATCACGAGGTCCATAAGTTCACCAACTTGCTCGAGTGCTCTGCTAACGGGATCAAGGATCGGGAACGAGTGTTCCAGTGCTATGAACGCTCCTTGGACATGATCATGATCAAGGGCACAAGGGAAATCGAAGGGAAGTATATTGACTACCTATCGTTCTTGATAGATAAGAGGGTGGTCCCAGTCGGCCCGCTTGTGGAAGTTGCTAAGTTTGAAGATGGCGAAAAATCCGAAATCTTGGACTGGCTCGACAACAAGGAAGAGAAGTCGACCGTCTTCGTGTCGTTCGGGAGCGAGTACTTCCTCTCGAAGCAAGAAATGACAGAGATAGCTCACGGCTTGGAGGCCAGCAAGGTGAACTTCGTCTGGGTCCTGAGGTTTCATGACGGAGAGAGAGACGCAGCAGCGAACGGCAGATGCCACTTGCCAGAAGGTTTCCTCAAGAGAGTCGGGGGAAGAGGCCTGGTTCTAGAAGGGTGGGCGCCGCAAGCGGCGATACTACAGCACTCGAGCGTCGGTGGGTTCGTGAGCCACTGCGGATGGAGCTCGGTGATGGAGAGCATGAGGTTCGGAATCCCCATCATCGCAATGCCAATGCACCTGGACCAGCCCATGAACGCGAGGGTGGCGGAGGAGGTGGGTGTCGGCACAGAGTTGAAGAGGGACAAGACGGGGAACATCCGGAGAGCGGAGGTGGCGAGGAGCATAAGGAATGTGATGGTCAACAAGGCGGGGGAGAGAGTGAGGCAGAGGGCGAGAGAGATGAGAGGGATCATGAGAAGGAAAGGCGATGAAGAGGTCGATGGGGCTGTGTACGAGCTCTTGCAAGTTTGCAGGAAGAGGAATTGGGGTGGAGAGAATCATAGGATTCTAGTACCCAATTGATGATGATGAGGACGACGACGACGACTGTCCTGTTTAACTGGCACTTCGTCCTTAATAAGATGAACATACTAAAGAAGCCATAGTACAGAAATATGACTGATGATGAACAATCTAATGGTCAACCGTCGATTTCTTTCGTATCCATTTCAATGTGGTCATGTTCTGGGAGTTCCCATTAGTTGAAAATCCGAAACTAGCCCATCAAAAATCCAGCCACTTACGATAATACTCGCAAGTCGTCGGAGAAATGATGCCGCTGGGCGTGCAATGGGCTATCCGCGGGCACACCCCGCAAGGTATCGAAGCCATCGCCCCCACCCTCAGCTCCTTTGCGGCATCGGGCAACCTCCTGCACTTATAACACACCCTACCAGTCGGGATGGAAGCAAACTCCCCAAGTCCATTGCTCCTCATCTCGATCACGTCGTTGTCCAAAACCAGTGCCCTCACAATGTCCCCGATCTTCTGGCTCGAGTAGTCGTCCTTCAGGACCCTGGACCGCCGGACGGCGTCCGCGACCGTGTCCACCGTCGCGACCTTTAGGTTCCTGATGTGCTTCAGGCACTGGTCTTTGAGGAAGTTGATGAACTCGGTGTCGAGGCTCCCTTGGTCGTTGTACCACTGCCCACCGGTGATCTCCGGGGAGGGCTCGAACTCGGAGGCGAGGAAGTGCTTCCGTCCCTTGAACTGGACATTGACCACCTCCTTGATCAGACCTCTGCCGAGAAGGGACTTGAGGGACTTATCGACGACGTTGTCGGGGAGCCTGGTCTCCCGCTTCATGTCCCTCGACCAGATGCCCAAGTCTTGCTTGCTCTGGATCAGATTGTAGAGTATCTTCTCTTGCTCAGTCATGGACTGAGCAGGAGCTTTCGAGTCCGGTCGCTTCCTTTTGCTCATTGCTGTCACTGAACACAAGATTACGAAATTGTTATCTTAACCAAAGGAGAAAAATTGCTCCCTCCGATGGCAAAACAACATTAATCTTGAAAAAACAGAGAATTTATCCGACCCGTCTGGCAACCGATCACTAATTCGAGATTATTTTCACAATCCACCGTATTGACCACTAGAAATTCTTACAACTAGATCAATCCACCAAATTTAACATCGTGAACCAGTTACAGATATAATTCTCACGTAGTACTAGTTCAAAACAGTCAAAGAATGTACAAATTGGAGTTCTGAATAATCAAGAATTTACAAACACACAATCAGCTGGTGATCAAACTATCAAATGGGGCATAAAAAGGTCCCCGTCTTCTTGATAATACAAGCACACTGGAAACCAGCGAGAGAGAAGATGGGAACCTGCTAGGGGAGCGATTGGGCGGAGGAATCTCGACGGAGCTCGGACTCAGCTGCGCCGAATGAAACCGCGTGACCGCCCAAGGCGACGGAGCTCGGCTGAGGAGTGGATCGGCGACGATCGAGTTCCGCGTAAGGCAGAAGGTGAAAGTCGTGAAAGCCGCCTGAACCCGTTGTCCGTCGGGCTAGTCGTCATCCGGCTGAGGCTGCACGGATCGAATGGATTCGGTCAATAAAGAGAAAACCCATCGTCCATCAGAGTTCACACGAATCACTAAACACGATACCAAGCGGCATAACCAAGCATACCATTTTCGGCGGCTCTGCGGAACGAACGGAAGAAGATGGAAGCACGAGGAAGAGAGATTCCTTGGAGAGGCCAACACCAACAACAGTTACTGTAAGCGCGACAACAGCGCGAGCTCGCGGTGCTCTGCTCTGGAACAAAAACCCTTAAGGCTTAAACGATCGCGAGATTCTTGGTTTGGGTCGGCATGTGTGGGCTTCTTCCCTTTGGGCGAGCGTCCACGAGGAACCCAATATCAAGAAAAGGCGTTTCATAAACAATTTACTCCAAACCATTTTGGGAAAATTTTGAATAAGATCCAAATACCCTTATTTTCTCAAATAAAGGTCTGGAATGAAACTTGTTTCAAATGAAGGCCTGAGATGCGCTAATTATTTTAAATAAGGGCCCGACCAAGGACATTTTGCGTCATTTATTTTATTTTATTTTATTTCCTTTTTCTTTCTTTCTTTCCTTTTTTTCTTTCTTTCTTCCTTTTTTTCCCATCTCGCCGGTAGCTGGTCGGCCATCGGCGAGGGCCTCTCCTGAACGAGCCGAGGGTTGCCCTCACCGGTCTTGCCCCACCGGTGGCTGGCCGTCGCCTGAGACCAGTCACCGGCAAGAAGGAAGTGTAGAAAAAAAAGAAATGGGAAAATAGAAAATAATAAATAATAAATGACGACGGCCCGTTTTTGAAACAATGATAGCACTTCAGGCCCTTCTTTGAAAGAATGTCTATTTCAGGTCATTATTTGAGAAAATGATGGTACTTCAAGTCTTTATTTGAAATTTTTCTAGTCATTTTTATGTTCTAGTGATTCACCTTCACCCGACCTAAAACCCCTTTAGAAAATCGGAACTGAATGTTTTATCGGACCGGTGTACTGGTCCTCGTGTGGACTAGCTTGAAATGAGTTGGGTAAGGCCGGTTTGGCCCGAAATCATGCCTTGGTTTGTTTTCCTCTATGGGACCATTTTCTTTTGTAGGACGAGTTTTAAGGAGTTAAACACTTAAATATCCCTCGAACTAAAACTATTTATTGTTGGATAGTGATCCCTTAAATTTTATTTCTTGAGAAAATTATCCCTCGATATTACATAATTTTTCAAATTATTTTCTACTTAGCAGTTTTTGCATCAATTAACCTTTTGAAAATACTTAACGAGTGATCAATTGTTGATGTTTAACCTTTTTATTTTCGGTACCTTGTCCCTTTTACTTGACTTTTTGTTCTTTTTCCTAATTTGTCATATTTAGTTCCTCTATTAAAGTGGTTATATTCACCAAATTCTAACATAACTTTTTAATTTATTAATATTTGCTATTTCCATTTAATTTAATTTAGCTTTTCGTTGTCCTCCAATCTATGTCCATTGTCCCTGTTGACAACCAAAAATGATTTATCTATCGACTCACGTGCCTGAAGCATGAGGAAAACATGATGTCAAGATATAAGAAGGTCATGCGCTAAAACGTAAGGAGAAGATATCGAAGTGCAGTATCAGGATATAAGAAAGGCACATGCCTGGCACGAGAGGACTATACAATTATCGATCAGTGAGAGAGTTTTGGGAAGCCTATCAATACTAGCACAGATCAGTGCCACTAGTCCTTGCCAGTTACACATAAAGAAGAAAGTGAAATAAACATAAACATTGTCGCCGATAATAAACAATGCCGCCAAGAGTTTGAAGTAACTTTCAGAAGGTGCGCCAGAATAGATGGGCACTCATTATTTGAATATTCGGGGAATAAAATTATCGACAGTTACTTGAGCGCTAAAATAGCCTCCTAAAGACTCGGCTCAAAGGCTCTTAAAGAGTGGAAAACGTGGGCACGATTCATTAGAGCAAAAGGAGTAGAGGATCGAACTGATTCAAGTGGCTTGAAGACCATCGACAGTTACATAGAGCAACAACAGACTAAATAACTGCCCGAAAACTTAGTCAAATGAGCTCGTGGAGAATGATGGATGTGGAGGCAACTGATAAAGAAATGCTAAGAGTTACAACTGTCAAAGAGCAGTTATCAACTCAAACCCTATAAATACCACTAGGCATCCACCATTATACGCCCCTCGAACAAATCAACAAATTACCTTTATCTTTACTTTTTGCACTGCACTTTACTCTTCTCAGCTGTAGCTTTCAGATTCTCGTCATCGAATCAAACTCCAGTGTTTGTCTTTATCTTAGAAACTTTGCCCCGGCAAGGTTTGAGTACATTGATTCATTTTGTGGTAGAAATTGTACTTGTTAAGCCACACCGTCGAGTCAAACTCCGGTTTGGTCTACATTCGTGTAGTTTCTCCCAGTTTTCTGTGTATCGGTTCTTTAGAATTGTATTATCGGAACCTTCCCGTTGAGTTAAACTCCGATCTGGTTCACATTAGTGTAATTGTATTGAAATATTTGCACAATTTACGTTTTACACAATATACTTGTTGATTTTCTGATTATCTGGATCACTCCTGTCCGGAATCGGCACAGGACACTTTTCTACATTTAAAAGCCCAAGAATGAATTTCGATGAAAGATATATTGTCGCGGAGAAATTCCTACGAAACAGTCCCATACATAGTTTACATGATTTTGGGTACATTTTTATGTTCTAGCGATTCAATGGACATAGATTAGACAAAAGTCCATGGACAAAATTGAGGAACTTATTGAGACAATGGAACCTGTTCAAACGTGCGTATGGGACTAAATTGAGGATAACATTGAAGATTTTTATACAGTTCATGGACTAAATTGAACATGTTCCAAAAGTCCAGGACTAAATTGAGGATAATATTGAACATTGTTGTACAGTCTATTGACTAAATTGAACATGTATCAAAAGTCTATGGACCATATTGAATAAAAATTAAAAGTTCAAGGATGACATTGCACATTGACTAAAGTTCATGGACCATATTGAACAAATATAAAGTCTGGGGACCACATTACACATTGCATTGGACCAAAGTTGAAGGATCATTTGTGTCATTTACCCCACCCGTTTCATAGACTTGTCATCTATTAGCAAGCAATGAGGGATGAACTTGAACTTCGACTGCGATGCACAGCTCAGTGTGCTTTCGAATGTTCAAATACAATTGTTCACTCTCTAAATATTCATTCTTCAAGAACGAAAAAGTTCAAATATATTCTTGTAAGATCAAATAGAAATAATAGTATGAAGCATTAAAATGAGAATAGCTTGATCACTTCTATCAGGAAGCATCTTCGTATGTCAATGCACAGACTCTGCATTCTTGCTCAGCTCCTCGAGCTTCTTCATCCTCGACTTCTCACTCTCAGATAGAAGCTGATACAAATGATCACAACGAAACAGGCAGCGATCAATCATGAGGATACACCAACGTTATTCAAACCGCAAACTGCGCACGCGATGCTCGACAATAGAGGAGAAGAATCGAAACTGGGAAGATTGTGCAGGAGTCGAATGGAAGATACCTCCATTAACGTGGCCATTAGTAGAGCCTTCTCCTTCCTCTTCTCATTGAAAGCTTCCATGGCTTCTTTGTACTCCTTTTCCTGATTGGATCAGAATACCCAGATGACAAACCGAAATTAGAACCGATGCTCACACGGAATGGTCCGAACGGTCCCATATGTGTCAAAGTAATTGAAAGGGCTTTGTCCGAGACAGACAATGCGGAACGAGGTTACCGTGACGGAAAAGTTCATGCGGAGACTAGACTACGGATTGGAGAGTTTAAGGTCTGACCTTTTTCTGGCAACTCTGTCCGAGCGGCTTGAGCTCGCGAATGACCACATCAATCTTCTTGCGAACGGTCGCGACTTCCTTCCTCAAGGGGTCTGGTAGCTCTTCCAGATCCTAACAGATCATCAAGACAAAGTGGTCGACAACCGATGCTTCACAATTAGCTCTTAGTTCTTTACTAGTGTAACCTAACGGTCCGAAAAATGCAACTTCATCTAGTTACAGATGTACCGCGAGAATGTAAAGATGTTTGGTCATTTTCTAGCAACATATACAGTGTGGCGCAGGTTTAGTGCGACAGAAGACAGATCAGTGCAGATAAAACTTTGGCTGTCGAGAGCTTATCAAGGGCTGACCTCCCAAATCTGAGCTAACCGCCTCGTCGCTTCCTCGGCACGCCCCAACTGAAGTTCCACTCTCTCCTTCACCTCCATCTTCTTCCTCGCGATCTCTTCTTCCCGAGCTTGCAAAGTCGATATGGCCAACCTCGAGATGTCCTCGTCTTCGTTGACCTGGTCTTCATCCGCAGATGGCCTCCCACCGCCATCGACGCTCCCGTGGTTCTTCATTCTATGCAACTGTAGCATAGCAATTCGGTCGTTTGCGGACTAGTTCGACGCAGAGGGCTCAAATTCTCTTTAGGGGTCTGTTTTTATGTGCCCTCGCTCCATCATTTCTTACCCTTTTGCTTCAATCCACTGCTTCAGGAATGGGCAGAGAGCTTGCTTCCCTTTCAAAACATTCCAAGAGAAAGCAATGAGAAAATAGAAGATTAGGAACTCACTCCAAAATTTCTTGTGCCATAATCTTCAATTAAGATTGAGATTTAGGAGAACCGTTCTTAATTCTTTGAACATCTGTCGGGGCAAATGGAAGACAGTGTCAACAATCAGCAAAGCAAACCATGCTGTCTCCGAAAACGGTAAGAGATAGGGATAATAATAAGGGTGTTTCGTGACTTTTCTTCTATGTTCAACGTAGTCCTTGATTAGTGCTCAAACTCTAAACATTCGACTTAATGTCCTTCCGTTAAAAATTCTAAGGCCGATAAATTGATGTTAGATTTGCCGTGCCGGTGTTCACGTGGCTTCTAATTCAATTTTCTCTCATTGTATTTGGCTCAAAAAATAGGGAAAAGTTTTGCCAATTTGGATAACCACGTGACAATTCATGTCATGGTTTTAGCTTTAAAATCGCCAAAAATGCACGTGACTGGCAATATCCTTGGCGGAAGGATGACATTGAGTGGAATTTTTTTAAAAAAAAAAAATTAGAGACCCCGTTCAACACCCGAAGAAAAGTTCATGGACCAGAAACTCTTCCAAATAGGAAGATCGTGGGAATTTGCTGTTACCCTTTCCTGCAACTAGAATTGTTGAACTGTCAATTTGGTGTATGACCAACTGGGTCCATTTTCCAATCTGGGAAGCTGGTTTGGTAAGTCATCTTGAGGTGGAACCAGAAAGTTGCTTGGGCAAGAAGGGTTGAATCCCAATGACACTTATGTCATCTATTTTGCAAAAGACATATAAGAATAGACAACATGATATATGTCTCAAATTTGATCCGGTGGCGCAATGTGACAGATTCAGTGTTCAATAGAACTCTTGTTACTTATTAAATGAATTTAGTAGATCAATCACCGACTATTATTTAAAAAAAAAGGATTAATACTACGAAAAACCCCAAACTAGTACATCTGTGACAAATATACTCCAAACTATTTTTTCAACCATCAAAAACCCTAAACTGGTACTCTTTTGACAAATTTAACCCAAACTGGTACGCCTGTGATAAATTTACCCTCCATTAGTTTTCGTTAAATTTTATCGTCAAATTGCTGAGTTGGATGACACGTGACAATTGTCGGAGATACACGTTTAGGGTTTTTACCCTCTATTTGTCACATGTGTATCAATTTATGTTTTTTCGTGGTATTAATCCAATTTAATAGAAACTAACGGATGATAAATTTGTTACATGTGTACAAATTTGAGGTTTTTAGTGATCAAAATAATTAATTTAGGGTAAATTTATCACAGATGTATCAGTTTGGGATTTTTGGTGGTCGAAAAAATAGTTTATGATAAATTTGCCACATGTGTACCAGTTTTTGAATTTTTTGTGGTCAAAAAAATAGCTTGGGGTAAATTTGCCACAGGTGTACCAGTTTGGGGTTTTTCGTGGTATTAACCCTTAAAAAAATCACACTTCAGATTTAGGCTCCGTTCGTTTCGCAAAAAATATAACATTTGAAAAATGTTTTCCAAGAAGTTTATTTTTCAAAAAAAATGACGATATTATCCGATATTTGGTTGAGACCTGAAAATGTACTAGAACATATTTTTTGTTGTTTGGTAAGGAAACTTTACTTTGATTTTTCGCATTGTCGTTTGGTCAAAAATTGTTGATTTGGACGCCAACCGTCCTACGGGGTACGGTCGGTGCTAACTCGAACAATTTTTGTAATTCTTTCAAATTAAATTTTCAATATTATTATTTATTTTCTTTACTTTTCTTTTCTTTCTTCCTTCTTCCTCCACCCTACCGGCCGGCGGTGACCATAGGCGAGCTCAAGCTTGCCAGATCCCAGCGAGGATGGGAGAGCTCGCCAGCCCGCGTCTGTTGCTGACTATCATCATGACCGAGGAAGAAGGAAGAAAGAATAAGAAAAGAAAAAAAATGAAAAGAAAGAAAAGATTAAAAATAAAAAATAGTTAAAAAGAAAAGGAATGTGAAGGATAGAGGGAGAAACTTTGAGGAAATTATTTTTTCCACTTTTGAAGGTGTTTTTTCGATTGGTGAAAAATATTTTTCTCAACTAGTTTATTTTCTGTGAACCAAATGTCAAAAAATTCGAAAAAAAAAATTATCATTTTTCGTGGAACAAACGGTGCTTTAATGTCACTTATTTTATCATTATCCAGAAGATATGCTCTATGATATCCTCTCATCCAATTATCTATTCGGTAAGAAAAAGGTGGCAAAAGTCTAAAACAGTAGTCGCGTGATATATTTCGTCTTGGCAGAACAGTACAAACTTGATCTCTTAAAATTAAACTGATTAAATTTATCGGAAGAGGGATTGATTGCCGATCAAACTTTCTAATACTCAAAAAAAAGCCTCCGAGCATCAAAATCGCAGGATAACTATATCACAAGTGTCATAACTTTCGTATGGTGTTTGCTTGAGTGTCATAACTTTTTGTTTGATCACTTGAACACCATAACTTATGTACGTCGCTCACTTAAGCGCCATAATTTTTTTTCTATCACTTGAGTGCCATATAACTTTCAATCGATCATTTGAGTGACATAACTTTTTAAAAACGTTCATCACAAGTGCTATGCCATGTAGGATTTAGGACTTGGGTGAACATTTTTTTAAAAACATTGCACTTAAGTGATCGATTGAAAGTTATGGCACTCAAGTGAACATTTTTTAGAATATATGGCACTTAAGAGCGCGCATGGCAACACTTCTACTTTAGAAATCAATTTCTGGCCAGAAGTTAATTTTTCTGCTTCTGCTTCTGCTTCTGAGCAGAAGCTGATTTCTGATCAGAGAAAGGCATTTGATAACATGAAAAAATTTCTTCTTCCGAAATAGAAATTCGTTTAGTAACGGTTGAAATTTTTTACTTCTGGAATATTATTAACACAAAATCTTCTACGAAAATTTATTGATCTTAACCTAAAATACATGTTATTCGAGAAAGTGAAATACAAATACTGATGGATTTACATATAATTCGTCATTTAATTATTTTATGCAAATGGGGACCAAATTTATGGGAAAAATTCTATTAATGAATATGATGGCTGAGCTAATATATCCAAATTAAAAGCACAAGTAGTTCCGGTGCTTCCTCGGCCGTGCCTCTAACGTGGTTTATATCGCAATGGGTATAGATAGTATATAAACCTTCTTCGTGCCTAAACCGTCTCTTGCTTAGAGGTGCATCATGATACATTCAGTAAACCATACAATCGAACGAGTTGGTTTGTAGCAACAATGCTTTCCAACAATTTGGTCTGGTACTTGTCGAGAACCTAAGGAGAAATTCCAAGTGAATACATCTAAAAATGATATTCACAAACCCTGTATTTTGCCTTCTCAACATTAAATTCCCTTGCTTTCAAGAATTTGAGAAACGAGACAGATGACTTGAGAAGTTAAAAAATGGCAACAACAATAGTATAATTGTGTCTTTGTGGGATTACTCGGTCCACTTTAAAATATTTGCGGATGCCATTTAACCAACTTGGGCCAAATTCTCGATCCACTTGGCCATGATTGTGTGTTTGTGGAATGTCATTTAACCAAATAATGGAACATCTATTTCTTTTAATTTGTTAAAAAAAATGATATTGCTAAAACACTTTCATGCAAATACAAAATTTATTGAAAATTTATTATAATTTTTTTATTTTTATAAAAAATTAATTTTTTTATTTAACGGTAGGAGGAGACCGGCAGCGGCGACGGTCACCGATGGTGGATTGTCTCTTTCTGCTTCAGAAGTTACGTTACCAACGGATTTATGCTCCAGAAGTATTACCATGCGCGCCCTAAGTGGTCGAAAAAAAAATTATGACACTCAAGTGAGCTAAAGTTATGGCACTTGTGCTATAATTGTCCCAAAACCACATTTAAAGGACTCGAAATTGAGTGAAACTTTCCCAATCACTAAGTTATGCCAAAAAAAAAAAAAAAAATTTAAAATGACAAATTAGCGATAGAATCACGCGAATCGGACCGCCTCGCCTATAAATGCTCTTCATTTTGCTCATTTGGGGAAGAGGAGAGAGAGGAAGAAGAGGAGACGTCCCGCTCCCTGCAGCTCTCTGTGGAATTTTTATTTGTTTTCAAAATTCTAGCGCTTTCAAGCTAATGCCTGCATAATTCAATATATATATATAACGCTTTCAAGGTAAATTGCTCGTATTATCCTAACTGATAGGATGCTACTTCTGTTGCAATTGCCTGAAATCGCATGAAAAGGGTTATTGGAAAATTCGATATCGAAACGTGATTCCACGGATTTCAAGAAGTTGCATTCCAGATTCCATTTCGACTTCTAAGTCATGCAATTGTGTCTCGTTCAATGTCTTTTTCCATCATAACGTGTCTTGCATATCACGTTTTCAAAGTACACGTTCACACATGATGTGGTCACTCCATACGCAAAGTGACGGATATTTTCCCCATAGGCCAAAAGTCGATTTTCAAACATTTTAAAGGTAAATGCTTGATAAATGCGAATTAGGACTTAATTAAGAAGTTGCGATGCCAAAAGAGCATCGTGGGGTGCTAATTCACCCCTCGCTTACTAGAACTCTCGAACCTCAACCTCCGGTCATCGCACTCGGATTAGTTACCTTGCAGATGCCACCTAGGTAGTTTATTTTCCTTCTAACTGCTTACGCGTTCTAAGTATCTAATCAATTTAGGTTAAGATAAATCGATTGACGGTGACTCCTCTCTGCTTATCTTTTCACGTATTGACTATTTGGCACAATACCAGTTAATACGTTGGTGTTTTGTTATGCTAGTGCTCTTTCTGGTCGTGGCCAAATTAGTGCTGCGGTGTCAAAACGCATCGCCATCGTATGTAATGAGGGGGCGTGATTTGACTGACAACGGACATATTTAACTTTCTACATTATTAGACTTGACTCTTGATCGCCAGTCAAGATTAAGTCGGACCATCTAATTGTCAACAACAAAGTCACACCTAACTCGTTCCGAATAAAAAGGTCCATAATATGAATTAGGATTGCGGGCCTGTTTGATTCAGCTTTGAGGAAATGTCCTCCAAAAAAAGCAAATATCTTTGGGTTAAATGGAATTTTCGAAATGCAATTAGCATTTGGTAAAGTACATTTTAAGAACACATTGAAAATCAACTTTGACGTGAATGCCATTTGGTAAAAATTACATTTTGTAAAGGACCGTTACTATTTTTTTTAAAAAAAAAACTTTAAACTATTTGCGTCGGCTTCAACCGCCTGTAGCCAGATCTAGCCTCAGGCCAATTGCTTGCGGCCAAATCTAGGTGTCGGTTGGCCTCTCCCGTCGCGCGACCTTAGGCGACTCCGCTTGGTGTCGTGCGCGACCTAGGTCTCGCCTGAGGTCGGGCAACCTCAGATGAGGCTGGCGGCCGCTTGCGGAACTTTCGCCGGCGGTCGAGTCCTTTGCCGACAAAATTAAGGTTTTCGAGGATATTTTCAGAATTATGAAAGTTGAGCGAGGGCAAAATTGAAAGGAAAAAAAAATTGTAGTTGCATTCCGGAAATGCAACTTTCCCAAATATCTCCGGAGCTACTTTGGAAATGTAATTGCATTTCCTCAAATTAAGCAAAAAACGAATCAAACGCTACTTGCATTTGGTCAAGGAATTGTGTAATTAGCACATTGAATGATGAGTGCAATTGGAGCACTTATTAAATAATTAAATTGAAAAAAGTTAACAGTTTAAAATGCAATACCTATTCCTCGGAGTTGTGTAATTAGCACTTCGAGATTCGAATTTTCCTTTTATCGGATAAGTTTAACAAGTGGCCAGACATTCTCTGGAGCAGGACTATGGGGGATTTTGTGGATATAGCTGTCTATTTAGTTAAGGAGAAACATCCAATGGTCTCATTTTTGTGTTTTTTTGACATTAAGGTATTTATAAACTTAAGCTCCATTTATTTTATGAAAAATGCATAATTCGAAAAATATTTTTTAAGAATAATTGTACATATCCCATGAAATAATTAGTTAATGAAATTTTTTCATCGTTGATAACAATTTATGCCTAACCATTTTTGTAGATGATGATAATATTTTTTGTTCATTTATTTTTGTCAACGACAAGCAATTACTTTCAAAAAAATATTTTACGAATCATTTATTTTTTTGCGAATGAAATGAAGCATAGGTTTATAAAGTATATATTTTATTGTTAGCTTATAATGATTTCCAAAAGATGAGAATTAATTGAGCATTAATCCTCACATTTTTTTTATAATTAGGCTCCGTTTGTTTCACAAAAAATAAATTATTTGAAAAAATAATTTCGAAAAATGATCATTTGAAGTAATTAGTCAATGAAAATATTCTCATTATCGATAATAATGTATGTCTAAATATTTTCGTAAATAATGAAAATATTTTTTTGTTCATTTATTGTCATAAGTGATATAAGCGATCACTTTTAATAAAATGTTTTCCCAATCATTCATTTCTCGAGAAACTAATAGAGCCGTTTGTTTCGGATAAAAATGAATGATTGAAAAAATATTTTTGTAAAAATGATCGTTCGTATCACTTGAAATAATTAGTTGATGAAGTTTATTTTATTATTGATAATAATTTATATCTAAACATTTTTATGAACGATGAAAATAATTTTTATTTATTAATTTTTATAAGCGATACAATAAATTATTTTAAAATATATATTTTTAAAGTTATTTATTTTTTGCGAAATAAACGTAGCAAAAAATGTCATGATAAATTTCTCAGCATCGTGAAATCCGTGAACCACGATGCGCATGAGTCAGCTACCAAAAGTGGGCTGCGTAGAAAGGCGAACGGCCTCCAAAACGCATGAACTATTCGGAGTCACAGCATCATCTCATCGCTCTGTTGAAAAAAAGTAACAAAACAACGATCTTGGTGCTGCTCATGGTACTTCTCAGTCGGACACCCTTCATCGCTCGCGTCCCGACAACCTCTCCATAACCTCGCAGCCGGTTCGTCGACGCGATCGACGACGACGACGACGATGACGACGATTCTGTCTCCACCCGATCAGGTCCGAATCTGGAAGAGTTGAGAAATTTTGCTTATCTTCCTGTTGTTACGTTCCATTTGCTTGGTTGCCGCTATCGATTCAGCATCGCTGTGCCGCGATCGATCGATCGATCGGCCCTTTTGGATTGCGATCGGTGATTGCAGTGCCTAGGGTTTCTGGCGATTCGCTGACGCGTGCTACCGCGCCTCGCTTGGTACTCTCAGTGGATTCGATTGAACGAGGTTGAGATTTTTGAGTCCGCCGGGGTTTGTTCGCTTGATCTTGATTAGGGAGTGGGCGAGTGAGGTTTTGAGCGGGGATCGGAAATAGTGTATTTTTACTTGTTGAGGTGAGGGAAGATGCAATCGAAAAAGCCTCTGGACTGTGAGAGATTATCTCCGCTGGGGAAAACCAAAAAAGGTAAGCCCGCGGTGAGTGCTGAACTGCGCGCTGTTTCGCAACATGGTGGTCTGGATGGATCGCACGAGGGCAATGATCGCAGGAGTTTGAACCCTACGGGATTGGATGAGCCTTCAGGGGACGGGGGAAGAAGTTCGCCGAAAAGAAGGGTTTCTTATTTGCCCTCACATGGCGCTAGAGATGGTCGGGTCGATTCGAGATTGGCGACGTCGGGACATATCAAGAAAAGGTCTTCCAATGATGTGGTTAAACATAGGGAACTTGAATTGGGTGAGTTCATTGGGGATTCTGATGCTGACACAGATGATAGTAGACTGATGCACGGACAATCTAATGATTATGCGACTCGTAGATTCATAGAGGGAAGAGAGTGTAGTCAAAGTAAGATCCTACCCTCTGCTCGGGAATATGCGATGGTGGATAGAAAAGCAGTAGCAACGAAAGATGGTGTCGTAGGGGAGCCTTATTGTGAACTTTGTGCGATGGAGGCAGCATTACACGACACTGATATGCGCCGGTATGAAAGTGAGAGATATGGGTGCCAAGATCGCATTCACTTTAATAAGTTGCAACATCTTAAACCTCACCAGCAAAGTGATGCAAGATTTCATTCAAGAGCTGTTGCTCGCGCAGCTCTGCCTGCGGCTTATTCTAAAAAATCAAGTTATCACAATGATTATGGGAGGTCGTCAGGCAGTCATTCACGGACAGAACTTATGTACTCTCATGGGGTTAGAGAACCCTTGAAATTTATAAATAAAAATTCAGAGAGGCAGAAATATGCAGAAACTTCATATGCAGGTGCCAATTACCAGAGAATGCTTACTGATTCTGGAAGAGATTCTGATATGAGACTGAGGAATATGCCCATCCACAGGCAGCACAGTTATGACACCCTCGGGGATGAGCAAGACTATTTTGATGTCAAGCCACAAGGACTTGCTCATGAGATTGATAATTTGCATGAGACGATACCTATTCATGACCAAGTGAATGATCAAGTACAGTACAACCATGGTGAAATAAATAATCATGCTAGAAATATGACAGGACCAAGTATTGTTCGGGTTGCTGTAGACAATGATGAAGAAAATGCTGAGGATTATAGGAACTTTGAGAGGAGAAATGCATGGAATCATGCTACCATGGAGGACTTAACTGTTCCGAAGAGTTTTAAAGCATCAGATGTTTCACATCAAGGTTGGACACGTGCTGATTATGGTTCTACCCGCGCCATTCATAAGAGCAGATCGTCGCAAGAGTCTGCCCTTTTACGTATTGGCGTAAAGCAAGGTAATCAGATGTCAAAAGTTAGACCAGGATATGATGTTAGAAGAGATGATGACTCATTGATCCCAAAAGAGATCTATTTTGATGCCTCCATGTCCAATTATGATAGAGGCATGCATAGAACTGCTACAAGAGTAAAGAGACTGAAAGTGGAAGAAGGCTGCAGTTATGAGTCTTATAATAGGATACCAAAAAGAAAAATGTATGATATAGAGGAAGATTTTGGTGGATATGCTAATAGAGGTTCAATGCCTGCAAACAGAAACATATGTGAGTTTGAGGATCTAGATAACAGCGAAGAGTTGGTTGAGGAAGATTATAGGACTGAGTTATACTCATCTAGTGGTGTAACATATGATTCTGACGAAGAGAGATTGAGTGAAATGGCATATTATAGACAAAAGCATCATCAAGATGATGTTGCAGATGATTGTTGGTCATACCAAAATGGTTCAGAGCATCAACAAGCGCATCCAGTGAGATTATCTGAACATGGACATAGATACTCGAAGAGTTATCTTAAATCTCAGCCTTTGAAACAGCACAAGTCACAGCACAGTTACAAGAAGCGATTTTACAAAAACCAGAAAATAAGGAAGAGATATGATGAATCCAATGAGGGTCAGTATTCAAATGATGGTGATGGATTAGAAGAACCAGAAAGTGCTGTAGTATCTGAATTTCCAGAGGAATCTGAGGAATTTGAGAAATCAGTGCATGATGCCTTCTTAAGTTTTTCAAAAAAGCTTAACACTAACTCAAGGGTTCAAGGACGATACCTGGCTCAAGGAAAAGCTGGAAGTTTATTCTGTGTTGTATGTGGCAGGAGGTCTGTTTTCCTATCCAATTTTTCTTATTTGAAGGTGGAGTACTTGCTTTATATTTTGATTGGTTGTCTAAGAATTATGCAATTGTGTTTCAAGCCATGTCAGCCGTAAGCGAATATCATTCTGATGGTTAGACTATGCTTAGGATGATATGGTTTCTTAAGTCAATCAGCTGAGCTTCTTTTGCAATGCCAGTTTAGATGGCGCTGTCCCTGACTCTCTGGCATCCTTAAAAAGGAAAACGAACTTCTCTAGGGCTAGTGCTATATGCTTTCTGACATTGACAATGGTCATTGTGACTTCATACTATGAGTGGTGTAAGTTAAGCTATTTGAAGAGGAGATATTGACGCTGTTGTAGTCAGGAAGGTTTTTTGGGTTCTGCTGCCCATCCGAGTCTCGTAGCTTATGCCATGCCATGAGTAAAGTGGGTCAGTTGTGACATGCTGTCTGGGCACAATTTTGTATGTTGACGAGCATGAAGTTAGTTTTGGTTGAGTTCCATGCTTTCATATGCTAGTGGGAAACTATATTCATTTTCTTGGCAGCTAAATTGTTTGCAAGCTGTTTGGAGTGAAACCAAAATGCTTTGGGCAGCATATAAAAGAAACTAGCTGATGGTAATAGTGATTTTCAACGAGGATAAGTTAGCATGCCGATTGGAGTTTTCTAGTTTAGGTAAAGGCTTTTTATCTTGTCCTGGGTATTTGGCCTAGTGGCAAGTGAGAAGTTTAGATCTGGGTTGCAGGTGTGATCCTGCATACAAGCAAAATCGAAACTGCATACTAGCAAAATTGAATAGGTGTCTGTTTGGAATCAGAGTTGTTCTGTGATTTTTATCTGTCAGACTCACTCACATAGTTCGGGTCCTCTCATCTTTATAATTACAGTTAAGGTGACAGTTTAAGGGGCATAGGTTTCTCTTTACCTATGATTATGCATTTTTTGGACTGGTCATTCTCAAACATAGAGCAGAGGGAAGGTTAAAATGAGTAGCATACCTCCTTTTTGCTTGGTTTGGATGGTAAAGGTACGTGCTTATGAGCTTCTAAGGTCAAGAATCAGTGTGGAGAGGCTTGAAGTACCTTTAGCTTGGCAGTGGAACTCAAATCTTAGTAGATCTGGTGGTGGTGTATGTTACTCTACTTGACACTTAATCCCATATCTAGCTCAAACACGTTTGAGGACTTTATGATTTTTCAGCTTCCTGCTCAAACTAGGAATTACTTACCAGTCTTTGAGGGTGTAATTACAGCATCTGGTGGTTTTTCTCAATCAGTATTCACATCATCATTTTGTTTTCTGTGTGTCGATCCCTAAAACGGACATATCTCCTCAGAGAAACTTTGTTATGCCATTCTAGTTCTCAGTTCATTATATCCTTGTCAAGCATTGTACTTCCAGTTGTTATGCTGTTAAAAGTAACGTATATGTTTAGCTGATACGAGCTATGTATCTTCTCATTTTGTGTAACATCTGGAGAATGATTGATCTATATTGTGACATCCTGGACATGTTTGTTACAGAAGCTGTGCGCTCTCTTCACATTTGTCACATAGCATATATTGGAGATGCACACACATGTACGCAAGCATGCCTGCGCACATAAACACACCCAAAAGGTGCTGTTTTCAATTTAAGGTAGCTTCAATTTTGAAATTATAGTTTTGCAAACACACTCATACACACATTCACCCACCCACCCGCATAAACTCGATTTTCACACTTCACTCACTGATTTCTGTCAGATCTCTTAGATGTGTGCTTTTCTAGTCTGATTAACAGGTCTATGGAGTGCATTCTGATGCACTACATTTGGTGTTTTCTTCTGAAAGCAGCTTGATGTTTTTGTAATTGTCGTTCGAAGGTTCATATTTTCTGCAATATCTGAATAATAATGAGGTGTTCTATGGAAGCTGCTATTAAGGAAGATGCTACTCCTGAATGTCTTCTACTACAACATAAGCTTAGTTTATATGGTTGATTATACTGGTTTAAGGTCACTGGTTCTTGAGCACCTTTGTCTTGACGACTTTCTGCCTACTTGCACATCATCTGTAGCCCTTGTTTCCCCTTATGGTTTTTAGTGCTTTTTTGCGCTTTAAAAGCTTATTTTCTTTGGAGGATGGATAAGTGTCTTTATTGAATAAGATCTGCCCCTTATTTGTAGAATGAATAATTTCCTCATGCTGGTATTACAATTATGCATTATATACTGTACTCCTTATTGAATAAGTTCTGCCCCTGATTTGTAGAATGAATAATTTCCTCATGCTGGTATTACATTAATGCATTATATACTGTACTGATGAATTTCGTATCGATGTCCTACAACAGCTCCTCCAAGGAGTTCCAAGGTACTCAGAACTTGGCAAAGCATGCCCTCATGTCTCGGAAAATTGGGCTGAGAGCTCAGCATCTTGGACTTCACAGGGCAATCTGCGTTTTGCTTGGGTGGAGTCTTGTGACTGCAGACCCCATAAATTGGGTTCCAGAAGTGTTGCCTGATGACATCGCATTGACTCAGAAGGAAGACTTGATTTTGTGGCCTCCCCTTGTAGTCATACACAACATTTCCATGGCAGTGGATGATCCGAAAGACCAGAGAGTAATCCCAAGGGAAAGGGTTGAAACATTTCTGAGAGGTTCGTGCTTGTGTAGATTTTTTGAGCGAGAACATGCTACTCCTTCTGAAGATGACTTCTTAAAAATATTCCTCTTTCTTAGTCACCTCCTTCATGAAAAAGGGTTGGTTTTTTAACATTTAAAGCAATGAAACATCTAAACTAATTTAAAGAAAGCCCTACACATAGCATTGCCCTTGGGTTTTGTCTCAGAGCTTCTGATTTTTCCTGATTCACTCGTTGTGTGATGTGCCTGAGGTTAAGTCCCAATATGCAGTGTTCATTCTAAAAGCGGAATATTGACTTCTATTATGATTATGCTGCTTGATTTGTTTTCCATATTATGGCAGGTAAAGGTTTTGCGGAGGGTAAAATGGTGGTTTGTCTCGGAAAGCCTGCAGACCAAAGTGTCATTGTGGTGAAGTTCCTAAACACGTTCTCCGGCCTTGGAAATGCCGGTAAACTGCACGAGTATTTTGCTGAGAACAAACGCGGGAGGGTTGAATTTCAGAAGAGAACTACGGATCATGGCAAAGGCAATGACAGTGAAGCGCCGGGAATGCAGGGAGATGACCAAGAGGAGACGCTTCTCTATGGATATATGGGGATTGCTGAAGACTTGGACAAAATCGATTATTATGCTAAGAAGACCAGTTGGGTAAAGAGCAAGAAAGAGATCTACGATCTTGCAAATGCTCCCGTCAAATCCAAGGAGAATTAATCGTAACCGACCTAGCCCTCCGTGATCGACAAACTTACGTGGCATCATTGAGTTGTGCTGGAATTAGAGTGCATTTTAAAGGCTGGATGAGGACCTTTTTCTATTGTGAGATCTGTGTATGACGTTAAACTTTTATTTTCTAAAACCAAATATGTTTAATGCTTCTGAAGATAATGTACAGGTGCAGTGACGTCTTCACCTTTGCACTTGAGTCTAATTAATGTTTCCTTTCTTTATGGCGCTGTTGTTACCAATGGATTCATCAGATGGTGGGTTGACTTTCCTGTAGATAAGAGAGAGAGAGAGAGAGAGAGAGACCAGTAACCTCAAATTAAGTAGATTACACAACAATTTGGGTCACCCTTTTTCCACTCTCTTTTTGGCTATCACTTCCTGAATTAGTGTTTTGATAACAATATCCCTTATAGGTACCATTTTTTAGCATATCATTCTTATTAACAGATTATTAAATTCAAGTGTGGGCTTCATTTTGTGTTTACTTTTTCTTTTCTTTTTCCTTTTTCTTCGTTATCTCTCTCTTCTCTCTTTAGGTGTTCGTCGCGTACGGCCTCCAACCCAAAGGCTCCATTGGCCGTGCCATTCGCTCACTTCTCCACCTAGCCACCTCGACCCGCCGTCATTAAGATCTTCTCGACTATCGTTTATTCCGCTATGAAGGGGAGGCGTTTTCACCTTAAGAGCATCGTCAGGTTGGCCGCTTCTCTCTCATCTCTCTCTCTCTCAAGTTCCTTAAGTTTATCATGTGGTTGGATCTTCGTCTTCAAAATCGTTCAGACACACTGTGGGGTCGAGCTATGCCTCGCTGATCTTGTGCCCCTTCGTGGCGGAGTAAACGATGGGCAAGAGGTCTTGATGACGGCAGGTCGAGGCCGCGAAGAGTGGCGAGATGGAGAAGCGAGCAAACAGCACGGCCAATGGAGCCTTGGGGTCGGAGGCGCAGTGGAGGACGTATGTGAAGAAGGCAACGAGAAAGAAAACAAGGAACACGCAAAAAGAGAGAAGAGAGAGATACCAAAGAAAAAGAAAAGAAAAAGTAAAAAGTAAACACAAAATGAGGCTCTCGTTTGAATTTAATAATTTGTTAATGTGAATGATGTGCTAAAAGGTGGGATCCACAAGAGATATTGTTGTCAAAACACTAATTTAGGGAATGGAAAAGGCGTGAGCCAACAATTTGATTTAATTGTTACGCGTCTAATTAATTGTTCAATGCTTAGGAAGTCCAAATAGAATTGTTTTAATTGACAGGATTATGTGATACATAACGTAGTCGTGAAGACGTGAAAACTCCTACAACAGTCGGCTGTCAAGCAGCTAGAACATTAAAACTCTCTCTCCCCCTCTTCTCCCCCGCCCGTTAGTTGAAGGCTGTCACAACAAGTCACCAACTTTGCATCAAAGCTCGGCGATGGTCGCAACCTTTAATCTTCGATCGAGGTTGGGCACACCTCCATACGGCCACGGAGGTATCCCAGCTATGCCAAGCTCCCAGACAAAGTTTGCATAGCCGTCACAAGCTCGAGTGGCAGTGAGCTCACGCAACCATGGCAAGAGCTCGAGCTCTCGCCGTAAGTTTGGTTGGGGTAAATCGGGATTTTGGACATTTGAAGGTGAGAGAAGAAGAAACTTTATTTGCACGGTGGCGTCCACGGGGATAGGCGCAACGTTACTAGTCACACTCCAGCGTTAGGTGACCGCCACTTTAGCTCGATTGAGCCGGAGTCCGTGCCGGAGGGGCTTGAAGGAAAGAATGCCTGCCGGAAGCACTTTAGATCCGCAAAATCTCGTCTTACCTAGTGTTATGTCCAATCTTCCATCCTAAAAAGGGGTGTGTCAAATGAGAAATCTTTTTTTCTATGACATGGACGTTTAGGTCACATATCCAAAGAAAGAATTGTAATGTTCGATTAAGGATAATATCCGTCTCTTGATTTTAGCGACATGAACTCTTGTGCTGATTGTATTAGGGGCCAAAAGATGACGGAAAGACATTTCTTGGCTGAAATAGAGGAGGAGAACATTTCAGAGACGAGAGAGAGAGTCACCAACCAGATTGTTACCAAAACCGAATGATCACCTTTTCATCTGTTTATGTATGTAAAATCCTGAATTTTCTAGTTAATTATAGTGCTAATACTAGCTATCTTTGTTATGGAGAAAAGAAGCTACGGACATTCTTCCACCGAAAGCGGCGCCGGATCCAAGGTCTCCGCGATTTTCCTCTCGGATGCGGACCTTTCACACCGAGGATCGATCATCTGACAATCAGGACAAATGAAGATGAGTTGAGAGACGATTCGGTCTTAGAGGGAATCGTTCTTGACGAATGCGAAGAGTCAATCGATGAAGGATAAGAAGAGGAGGATGATGATCTTGAAGAAGATCCGGAAGAAGTGACCGTCTCTAAGAATGAGAATGATGGTTTAGGGGATCTTGACCCGGTCGAAGATGAATATGGAGACGTAGATGAGGATGAGGACGGCAATGGCAGCGAGGAAGACGCGGATATTGACATTGAGTGTCTCGCATCGGATAATGATTTTAAGGGTGATCAACTAGCATTTTTACCTAGCTGTGGTCGTGACGACAAAACAGTCGACGTGATCGAGAGCGACGGAGACAATTAACCAAGATACTATTCTCATGACATGCTCCTTAACATCCAATTACATCTCTTAGTCTTAGGTTAAGTGAGTGCTTGCAAATGTTTTCTTCAAGTTCTATCCTTGCATGGATTTATCTTGATTGATTGGCTGTCAAAATCTATCGGGTTATACACACGCAAATTTACAAGTCAGTGGATAAGAGAAAGATCTAAGCTTTTCCAATTTGAGGAATCTTATGGACTAAATTATAGCTGTATTCTCAATTTTAAAAATTTATCAACCGATATGAAGCATTGGAAACAAGTTTTCAACGTCGTAAAAATCTTTTACAAACATATAACGAAAGAGTTGAGTATTTAACCGACAATGTTTTTAAATTTTTCTAAGTCCATGCTTCTGATTATGAGTTACAACATGATTATTGCTCTTAGAGACAAACCATGTAATTAATCCCATCCCTTTCTTTATTTAAATCTTACTAAAACAATACCAAAGATATACCCATTTTATTATCATATTTCCAAAATAAAAATTCATGACATTTTGACCTCCTTTTTTTTTTAAAGGTCATTTCACTCATCTTCTTCAAGAGATTTCTCTTGGAGTAAAATGGTAAGTTAGCAAAGGACCAAACATTGAAGTGAAATCTACAAGAAGATGGGTAAGAGTCTTCTTGAACTGAATTTTCAGAAGCATCGAATGCAATGCTTTTTGACTCCATAAAGAGCATCATGATGCCCTTTTGAACGAGCACGTGTACTATACAGCTATCCCATATTTCAGAAAGAAGCTTTTGTAGGTTTGAAAGGTCAAAAAAGGGCAAAACTGGTTGAAGGAATGAATATTCAATAGATGCCATGAGAGCTTTCAGTTGCGATGGCATTGTCAAATTCATTACCATCTCTTTTGCAACATCATGCTTCTCGTTCTTTTAGGAGTGAACAAATCGCTTCGCTTTACACCTAATTAAAACCCATTTGAATCTAATGGATAAAGTCTAAAATTCAGTCTGTTGAGATCTCTACGGGCTAAAAAAAAAACATAAAATTAGGCTAGTAAATTGGGTTGATTATTGCAAATGGTTTAGAGTCTACATAAGACATAAAATGAGTGTTCCAAGGATAATTCTTCTAGCTGTTGATAGAGATGGCTGCATTCTTTAGATAGATTGTTCTGAAGAAGGGGGGAAAACATGTGGAAAAGACCACTAGGGCTCAGCTTGTTTCGCGAAAAATGAGTATTTTGAAAAATAATTTTCTAAAAAAGATCCCTTATATAGTTGATAAAAATGAATGAACAAAAAATGTTTCCATCGTTTAGGCGAATGTTTACACATAGGTTGTTGTCGGTAGCGAAAATATTTCTCATTGACTAATTATTTCAAGTGATACATGCGATCATTTTTAGGAAAAATATTTTCTAAAAGTCACTATTTTCCACGAAACAAACGGAGTCTATGATGATTGTCACTTACAGTCGCCTCGCAGCTTGAATTTTGACGAGCAAAATACGGATTTACAGAACTAACTCGGAGAGCGATGTGGCACACTAAGCGTATGATCCGTATTAAAGTACCAAATCGAATTTTTCCCAAATCACTTTATGTACTCGGAAGACTGATCATCGATGGATTTTTCTCTTACCCTAATTGTCACTTTATATACTAGTCCCATGCGGTGCACACGATTGTTTCTTATGATTTGTGCATATATTCTCCCTCTTACACACATTTTATCCGGGCAACCACTTCATCTTTTTGTAAATCCAGTGATAAGACAAATACTCAAATACACATGAGCAAAAATATGATGAACCTATTATAAAAAGACGAATGAAAATATCTTGAAGAATGGAATTTGGTGACCAATGTGAACCATCAAAATGAAATCAAAACATGAATTTCGTTAAGGACATGATTTGCGTGACTCTCGTTTAAATCATTAGTTTCATATGAAAATTCGAATACAACAATGCTGAATTTGCGTATTTCGAGTTAGTTTAAACTTGTAATCAATTGCAGAACCTTAGTAAGTTGCCGGTAAAGTTTTTAAGGCTTCGTTTGTTTCGCTAAAAATGAAAGGTTTGGAAAACATTATACTAAATCATTATCGATAATGAAAATATTCGTCATTGGCAAGTTATTTCAAGCAATACAAGTGACCATTTTAGGATAATGTTTTCCAAATCTTTCATATTCTGCAAAAACAAACAAAGCCTAAATAAAATTACCAAAGACAAAGAGCGAAGTATGTGAAATGAGGACTAGATGCATGTATATAGAGTATACAAACTCCTAAATAAATTTTGTAGGAGGACTATTTCGATTAATCGAGACGACGAACTGGCTACATACTGAGAGATTGTGATTATGTGCAACAACATATGCTGTCCGTGGGACTATCCGCTAACTTTCAGTTGCATCCGTTAACCAAGCTAATTTGATTGTTTATGTAACCTACGGTCCTACGCTTAGATTAGATTCCTCTTTTTCTATTTCTATATCGTCGCCTCTAGATGTAATTTTCCTTTTCGTGAATACAAAATAGTCCTTTTCACTAGTAATATGTTATATTGCCAAGGTTATTGCAATTAGAGGGTATTGAAGTTATTGCAATTAGACGGCCGTTTCATATCAAATGAGAAATGGAATAACGTGCTAGCTTGCTGCAAACGTGAACCAATCTCCAAGCACATAAAACTTTTGGCATCATCCACATTAGGAAATGTATTATAACATTTGACAAATGTTCATAACTTTTCTGGATCAAATAAGACTTTAACTCACTAGTGTTTACTTGAAATATAATATTCGTCGAGGTTTGAGTGCAAGTTAACGGAAAGACTCAACAAAGTCTTGAAATTTCTTAATGAGAGGATTTACCCCAACCAAGTTCCTCGAAATTACGAGGATGCATAGACTACTTCAGGGTTCGGAACAAAACCTAACATTATGAATTTCACGAAGAAGAGAAACTACATTTTTACACTTTTGTAACATATTTAAACAAATTCACACAAATTAATCAATTGACTAATCCCACTCCCTTTCTTTTAGGTGCATCAAACCCGTGATTATGTCTTTCCCCAAATGATAGAGAAGGGAGAAAGGCAAATCCGAAGAACGAGCAGGGAATAGCATTCAAAAAGATGAAAAGGATAAAGGGAGAAAGAGCTAATAGGGAAAACGACAATATCTTTTAGTATCAATTCGGCCTCAGAATAAGTTTATTTGAGGCTTGGGATAACATTGTCGTGAATATTGAGCATTCTCATATAATGCCTCACTAAATGTTCTTTTGGATAAGTGTATTGAAAGCCCTAAAAAATTTGTTATGAAAGTGCAATTGAGTCCTAAAACTTTTAAAAAGTGCAATGAAGTCTTAAAACTTGCTAAATTGATGAAATCAAGTCTTTTAGTTAACTCCGTTCAACTTGATTATCAAAAAATACTAACGTGACTTTTTTTTTTTTTAATTGTTTTCTCCCTCCTATGTCGCACTGACGTGGCTGAACATGAGGTATAAGGCTAAAACGATTTTGTTCTGATCCAAATACGATTTCTTAAAATAAAACTTATTTAGTTTAGATTAAAAAAATAAATCTAAACAATAATAAAAAGGAAACCAGGTGAGGGCCTGCAGGGCCTTTGTTGCAACCTCCCCACCATCGTTGGAAATGGATGACGATGGTGGGGCGATGGCCGGCGGCCCTTGCCGGCCGTAGAACCTGACTAGATTTGGTGGCCCTCGCCTATAGTCAGCGAGGGTCACCGGCCACTGGCTGGGGCTTGGCAACCCCCACCAGCCATTGCCCCAACAAAGCCGGCCCTTTCCGAAGATGCTGGGGCAACGCCGGTGAGGGCCCCGTTGGCCTCACCTGCTTTTCCATTTTTTTTTTCTTTAAAAAATTGCTTATTTTTTAAATTAAATTAAATTAAATTTGGGTTAAATAATTAGATTATGATCAAAACGGCGTCGTTTTAGCCACTTGTAAGAGAGAGAGAAAATCACATTAGCATTTTTCGTCAGCCAAGTTGAAGGGAGTTAATTGAAAAACTTGATCGCATCAATTTAACAAGTTGTAGAATTTTATTGCACTTATCCCATATTCTTGTAGTGATAGAGGAACAAATTTATGTGTGCATGGATTAGCCACACTACAAGGTTAGTAGGTCGGATTCACTTATGATAGACATAATCTCGGTGTTACTATCTATGCATAATAACTTACCGGCAAAAGGCTAGAAACAGTTGGAAAGTATATCCCAAATAATCATCACTTGTCTTTAATATTTGTGGCTATCTCATAAGAATCCAAGCGATATCAAAAGAGATTATTCATACATAGAATTTGAAAAGGTATGCAATGCCTTAACACCCCTTTTCCTGGACACACCAACAGTGCCAGTCAAATGCCTTCATAAACTAATCCACAATATCTTGGCTGGACTACATGTAATGACAACCATCATATGATCTTGACTTTGCCCTTAATCCGCCTTTAAAAAGGAATTAACGAATGTTTCAACCCAAATGCGGCACAGTATCCAAGATTTGGTATGCTTTGATGGTGAGATTTTTCAATTTCAATAGCATTAAAGTATAATTGGCCAAATTTAGGGCAACCCCACTTGGCCCGCCTATAGAAAAAAAAGGCAAATAAAGAAAGGGAAAAGGCTAAAAATAAAATGTTAAATTACGTTGGTGGCATGGAATTAAGATAATTAGCTAGAATTAGTATCCAGCTATTGGGCCCACACGTGGGTCCTCGCCACACGAGAGCAAGCCACGTGGTATAGCTTGATTTTGCCGGCCCATACCATTCCCATTCCCTCTCTCTTCAAAAACCTCTTTTATCTCCTTTGATTGCTCGCTCAGCTCTCAACACAGTTCAATTCAATTGTAATCTCTCCGCGCCTCTCATCAGATCAAGTTCCATATCTCCACTAGGGGGGTGGCCTCACCACCACCTATGGCCACCGCTCCGCCCGCCGCGGTTGCTGCCTCGACCGACACGAACCAACCATGCGCCGACGACTCGGCCGACGACCTACGGAGCCTCAGCTTCAATTCCGCGGCGTCGGCAGTCGATACCGTAAAGCGTAGCCCAAGTTCGGGGTCCGAGACGACGTGGACCGCCTCGAGCGTCGTCTCCGCCTCGTCCGTCAAGCCCCACGCGCACACGCCCTCCAACGACCCGCGCTGGGACGCAATCCGGCGTACGAGGGAGGCCAGCGACGGCTCCAAGCTCGGCCTCGGCAACCTCCGGTTCATCTACCGGCTCGGGAGCGGCGACATCGGGAGCGTGTACCTGGTGAAGCTGAAGGGCGGCGGGGAGTGCATGTTCGCCGCCAAGGTGATGGACAGGAAGGAACTGGCCGGCCGGAACAAGGAAGGCCGGGCGAGGATAGAGAGGGAGATCCTGGAAATGTTGGACCATCCCTTCTTGCCCACTCTCTACGCCACGCTGGATTGCCAGAGGTGGTCTTGCTTGCTGACCGAGTTCTGCCCCGGCGGGGACCTCCACGTTCTCCGGCAACAGCAACCAGAGAGGCGGTTCGGCGAATCGGCTGTCCGGTACGTCAAAACTCGTTATAAATTCACGTCAACATGATCTCTTGACCTCTCCAAAATGTCTGAACACACCCCGACACAATCCCAGAAATGGAACTACATTACAACTCGTTTCGATTTGAATTTGAATTATTCTTTTTTGTTTCTTGGCATTATTGCGAAATAGCGTGATGAACGAAAGGTGATGAATGATCAAGGGGAGGTCCACAAATAAATGAATTAAGTCGTGTCTGTCGTGCACTGTGAATCATAATAAATGCTACCATCTGATCCAGTAAAGTACACACAAAGGTCAGCTCCTACTCTTCTGCTGCAATGATTACCGCTCTGTTACCAGTTTTGGTGAATCTTCGGACGAATTATTTGGTTCTTGGTACAAAACTTTCTGCCCTAAAGTTTTGTTTTGAGAACAGTAATTTTGATTTTCCATATCTCGTCAATCTATGAATACCAAGGTCACAATGTCATTGATTTACCAAAATCCTAAAAAAGATATTTGTTAGGGTTTTGTTCAAGAGCCCTACTAGGGCACTCTTTAACCGTACATGTTATGGAAATATTGTGATTTTGGATGCACCAATTACTCATAACAGGAGAGAGACATTGCATTAGAAATAGCAAAAATCCTTATGCTAATCGCATACCATAAATGACGAAGCATGAGTGATTTGCATTTCACTTATTCAGCAAACATTTTATACTCTCATCAAACGGACGGGAAATGTGATTTTATTTGTAAAATGACCTAATATCTCAGAAAAAATAAAATAAAAAACGAGGCACTCACATTCAATGATCGATATACTTAAGCTTTGATCTGGCCAAAAAAGTAATACTTTAGCTTTGATATTTATTTATTTTTATAGAAAAAAATCCCTTCTAAGGAGCTTTTTCAAGCCTCCCAAAAAGAGATTTGTGTCTTTAGAATTAGGTGGATTGAAAGTTTTTTTTTTTTGTGGTTGGATTGTGTGAGGCCCACTCAAATTATCAAACATTACAGATTTGAACTGGTAATTATGCCATGCACTGACTTTGCATGGCGTGACAAGATACACAGAGACAAAACATTAGTACTCTTTGCCCCCCTCTCTCTCTCTCTTGAGAATAATTAAAGTTTTGATTTCTTTGTTAGTCCTTATAAAGTTGGAAATTTCTCTTTTGTCACGTCCCTAGACTTCACCACTTGCTCACTTTTTCTTTTTCTTTTTGTTGCTGGGGAGGGGCCATGATTGTGGGATTCTTCTTACATAAAGAGAAATTGACATTCCATAAAGAGAACAAAAAAGGTGATCGAACGGGGGGCCCCGCGATTCAAAATCTCTCCTTGGCCTGCTTTGAACGTTCATGATGCAACCCCTCCATGGACCCACCTCCGTTCATGATTATTTTTCATTACGCCCATACTCTCTATCCTCTTCATTGAGCTTCTCGAACGTGGCAGACATCCTTCCTAGACTTAGAATTCTATGTATATCTGTCTGTACTTGCGATGTAGTCAGTTTTTTAAGATTTCTAGTTCACTCTTGTTTGAATAGGTTCTATGCGTCGGAAGTGGTGGTTGCGCTTGAGTACCTACACATGTTGGGGATCATCTACCGCGATCTCAAGCCCGAAAACGTCCTCGTCCGGTCGGACGGCCACGTAATGCTCACGGACTTCGACCTCTCGCTCAAGAGCGACAACCCCGCGTCGGCGGCACAGCTTGTCTCCGATCAAGACGACCCCGCCGGCGGCGACCCGGCCGAGCCCCCTCCGTTCGCCGACTCGTCGTGCATCATCCCCAGCTGCATGGTCCCCACCGTGCCGTGCCTCCACCCGAGGCGCAGGCGCAAGAAGAAGCCCGGTGCACGTGGGAACCTCGAGATCGTGGCAGAGCCGGTCGACATCCGGTCGATGTCCTTCGTCGGGACCCACGAGTACCTGGCGCCCGAGATCGTGCTGGGGGAGGGGCATGGCAACGCGGTGGACTGGTGGACGCTGGGGGTCTTCGTCTTCGAGATGTTCTACGGGGTGACGCCCTTCAAGGGGATCGACAACGAGCTGACCCTGGCCAACATCGTGGCCCGGGCCCTCGAGTTCCCCAAGGAGCCGTCGGTCCCGGGGCCGGCGAAGGACCTGATCGCGCAGCTCTTGATCAAGGACCCGGCAAGGCGGACGGGGTCCACAATGGGAGCCACGGCCATCAAGCACCATCAGTTCTTCGATGGGGTCAATTGGGCATTGCTAAGATGTACAAAGCCACCCTACACTCCGAGGCCGATCGATTACAAGGACTTGGCAATGGCAGATAGTAGTGCTGATAATTCAATAGAGTATTACTAGGGAAATTCAATTACAGAGGGATGTAATTAAGCAAATCCTAAGCTTGTTTCTCATACCATGGGCAAAGCATGCCTTGGATGCCAATCCTAAAAGAAACTTTCTTGGGACAGGTGGGTCTTCAATCTTTAGGACTCTCGATAATGTCGATCAACGTGGGGATGGTTATGCAAGAATATATGATCTGCAAGGTCAATTGGAATTTGTGACAAGGACACACCAAAAGTATACTAACTTTCGTACGGCGCTCACTTGAGTGCCTTCACTTATTTTTGATTACTTAAGTGCCACATTGATTAAAAATCGCTCACTTGAGTGCCATCAGCGATTCTTATAGCCGGAATACCCGACGTGACATGAATTTAATATAAATGTGCCGACGTGGCTCGCCGGAGATGTGAAATCGGCAAAAGAGTGCATGAACGATGTCGTTTGGGCCATTTTTGTTGCCCCAAATCGATTTGAAGATGGAACCCAAATTTAACCGAAAGGATTCAGATTTCGTTCATGAGGAATGATGTTTCAGTAGCGATTATGTCATCTGAGTAATGATCCTCGAACCTGTGTTCTTGCCCCGCTTTCGCGCAATCAAAGCCACCATGCATGGAAGGATGAGGTCCGCGGCAACAGCAAAGATGAGCACACGAAGAACATGATCCCCCACTATCTATAGTATATCTAGAGCCGTCAAGTGGGTGGGTCGAGTCAAGTCGAAAACGGTCTGATCCATATTGGCCAATTTAACCCGTTTTGACCCATTTTCATGCTATACAAATTCAGCGACCCATACGCGACTCGACCCATATTGTTAAAGCACTTTAATATTAAAATCCAGTTTATAGAAAATTATTTCTTATACACTTTTAAAGAGATATATATTGCTAAAACTGTTATGAAATACATAAATGAATATTCATTATATTCATCCTATCTAATGTACCTATTATGGTACATTTGTATTATACATTCTAAGTACATCTCCATATTCAATGTATGTTCATCTCCCTATCCAATGTATGTATTTATTCAATACATTGATATTAATGATAAGTGCATCCTTGTTCTCCTATAAATAGAAGCTTAGTTTTGGTCATTTGTATGAAGAAGAAATAGTTGAAAATAAAATTTCTCCTCTAACCTTCTTTACTATCTTTGGTGTTTATCTGCTTTCTCTACTTAATCTCTCTCTATTCTCTCTATTATATACTTGCAACGCAATATTTTACAACACGTTATGAGCACAAAGATCTACCAACTGTGTAAATAATTTTGCAAGGTAAGTGTTCTCCTTGTTTTTCTTTAATCAACTTATACTTCATCTTCTTCTATCAATTCTTCATTTTCTTTTTCTTTTTCTTAGCCCGAAACCAATTTCAAATCTAAAAGTATCCTTCTACTCCTGAAGTGGCGGTGGATATTTGGAAATCCTTCTAATTAATTTAAGGATTCATTTTATTTTATTTTTGCAAGAATTATGGCAAATATTGAAAAGCCCAAATTCCACATCCTGGAAGTGAGTGAAAATAATTATCTTTCCTAGTGCCTTGACATGGAAATGCACCTCCAAGGGCAAGGTCTTGATAATGCAATTATAGAAGACGGAACCTCAAATGCAAAAGATAATGCAAATGCACTGATTTTTATTCGTCGCCATTTGCATGAGAGCTTGCAGACTCAATATTTATCCTTTCGAGACCCTCAGACCCTGTGGAAGAGTTTGAAGGATAGGTATGATCATACCAAGACTGTTATCCTCCCTCAAGCACAGTATGACTGGCAGCATCTCATGCTGCAAGATTTTAAATCAGTGTCTGACTATAACTCTGCTTTATTTGATATTGTTTATTGGCTTGAGTTATGCGGTGTCAAGCTCACTGATGCAGAACTGTTAGAGAAAACTTTCTCCACCTTCCGCGCTTCGAATAATGTATTGCAACAGCAATACCGGCAGCGTCAATTTGTCGCATACTTTGAATTAATTTCTGTGCTCCTCACTGCTGAGCAAACTAATGAATTGCTGCTCAAAAATCATGATCTTAGACCTGCTGGCTCAAAAAGATTGCCTGAAGCACATGCTAACCCTGAGAAAAATACTGGCCATTTTAAGGGCTATAAATGCAGGCAAGAACATATTCCTCGAAGGGGTGGCAGGAAATTTAACCGCCCTAGGAAATCTAACTTTGGCCCAAATCATGATAAAGAAAAGAAGCCAAATAAGGTGACTAATGAAAGTATTTGCCATCGCTGTGACATGGTTGGACACTGGTCACATACTTGTGGTACGCCAAAACACTTTGTTGATCTATACCATGCATTTTTAAAAAATACGGGCAAGCGTGATGAATCTCACGCCATTGAAATTAATCCTACTGCTATAACCACTATTGAGGCCAACAATATCTCTGTTGGTGGGACTCCTCTTGCTCCTGAAGTAGCAAGTGCATCCCTAGATGTCTCTGATTTCTTTGAGGATATCTGATTGCTTTGATGAGGCATTAGACTGGTGGATGACAACTTAGACTTCGAATTTTATGATTCTAATAATTTCTTTTCTAGTTGCTTTTCTTTAAATGTATTATCTTTTATTGTTCTCTAATATGGTTATGTAATGACATGCTTATGAACCTTATATAATATTTATTATTTTGAAATTTTATTTGATCCTATAACTAATATGCAAATTTTATGATACTTGACACCTGAAGTTGTCAACAAAAGTGCAAATGAAAAATACCGAGAAAAAGGAAGATGTTGGTTTGCTTGATAGTGCATCAACACATACCATATTTCGTAGTAGACACTTTTTCTCGTGTATGACATTGCGTAAGACACATGTCCATACAAAATCAGGTCCTGTTCCGATTATTGATAGTTTTGGGAATGCCACAATTGTTTTGCCAAATGGCACCATCCTGCATATTGAGGATGCGTTTCTAAGCAGTAGATCAAAAAAGAATCTGCTCAGCTTCAAAGATGTATGCCGAAATGGGTACCATATTGAGACTATTTATGAGCAAAATAAGGAATATATCGGCATTACCTCTTATAAGATGGGCCTAAAGACCATCCATGAGAAGCTAGAAGCTTCTTCTATGGGTTTGTATTGTGTCATGATTAAGACTGTTGAAACCTACGCCACCATGTCTTGGAGATTGGTAAACCTTGATCAGTTTGGACTATGGCATGATCGCCTTGGTCACCCTGGCGCTTCAATGATGCGTAGAATAATTCAGAATACAAAAGGGCACCCTTTAAAGGACACAAAGGTACTGTTGTCCAAAGATTATAATTGTGAAGCTTGTTCACAAGGAAAACTCATTACCAAACCTTCTATAACAAAGGTTAATCTTGAATCCCCTTTATTCTTGCAAAGGATTCAGGGTGATATTTGTGGACCAATACAACCACCAAGTGGACCGTTTTGATATTTTATGGTGCTAGTGGACGCATCCTGTAGATGGTCCCATGTTTACCTATTATCTACGAGCAATGTCACATTTGCACGTTTACTTGCGCAGATTATAAAGCTTCGAGCACAATTCCCTAATTATCCAATTAAAAGCATAAGGATGGATAATGCTGGTGAATTTACATCAAAGAGTTTTGATGCGTATTGTGCTTCACTCGGAATCGAGGTTGAGCACCCGGTCGCATATGTTCATACTCAAAATGGATTGGCAGAATCCTTGATTAAACGTATCCAAATCATTGCCCGCACTCTATTATTGAGAACGAATCTCAACGATACAGCATGGGGTCATGCAGTTTTGCATGCGGCAGCCCTAATTAGATTGCGCCTCACTGCTAGTCTCTTACTATCTCCCCTTCAAATGATTCTTGGTTACGAACCTGATATTTCACATTTACGCACCTTTGGTTGTGCAGTATAGGTGCCTGTAGCATCGCCAAAAAGAACGAAAATGGGTCCCCAACGCCGTTTGGGCATTTATGTTGGGTTTAATTCACCATCCATCATTAGGTTCTTGGAACCAACTACTAGTGATCTTTTTACTGCCAGATTCACAGATTGTCATTTTAATGAGACAATGTTTCCATCAATTGGGACACCTACAACTTCCATGACTGCAAAGCAAAAACCAGTTAAAGTTATCTCCTGGAATGAGAAAAATTTATCTCAATTAGACTCAAGAACTCCTGAGTGTGAAAATGAGGTACATCGCATAATCCATTTACAGGCTATGGCCAATAGACTTCCTGACGCATTTAATGATGCTGCTAAGGTAACGAAGTCTTATATTCCAGCTGCAAATGCTCCAGCTAGGATAGCTACTCCCGAAAGACAGGCTAAAATGGATCAAAATCCCCCACACCTGAAGCGTGATAGACCGATAAGATCAAAGGACATTGTCCCTCGAAAACGAAGGGGAAAGAATCAGGAATCCGCTCCAGAAGAGCCTGGTGTTGTGCTTGCTCCCAAGGAGCTTATTGCCCTTGAAGAGGCACAAACCCATGAAAAGATCACAAACCCTGGGAATACTGAGAATTTCATTACATATTGTAATGAGATTTGGGATCGGAATGAAATCATCATTGATAATGTTTTTGCATTCTCAGTTGCTTATAAAATTATGGATGATGATTGTGAGCCGCAATCTATTATTGAATGTCGTCAAAGGCAAGATTGGCCTAAGTGGGAGGAAGCAATTAAGGCTAAATTAGCTTCCCTAGCTAAACGAGAGGTTTTTGGACCCGTAACTTGAATCCCCGATAATGTAAAGCCCGTTGGATATAAATGGGTATTTGTCCGGAAATGAAATGAGAAAAATGAGGTTGTCAGGTACAAAGCCCGACTTGTTGCCCAAGGATTCTCCTAGAGACTTGGGATTGATTATGATGAGACATATTCACCTGTGATAGATATGATTACATTTCGTTTTCTAATTAGCCTAGTAGTCTCTGAAAGATTGAAAATACATCTTATGGACGTTGTGACGGCATATCTATATGGCTCATTAGACTTTGATATTTATATGAAAATTCCTGAGGGATTCAAAATGCCTGATGCATGCACTCCCCGCAACTTATTCTCAATAAAGTTGCAAAGATCTTTGTACGGGTTAAAACAATCCGGTCACATGTGGTATCAACGTCTACGTGAGCACCTAATTAAGGAAGGGTACAAAAATGATCCTATCTACCCATGCGTGTTTATTAAGAAATCAGAAACCGAATTTGCTATTGTAGCAGTTTATGTCGACGATATGAATTTAATTGGAACTCCAGAAGAGTTAGCTAAAACTACTAAGTATTTGAAAATGGAGTTTGACATTAAAGATTTGGGTAAAACCAAACTTTGTCTTGGTCCAGAGCTTGAGCATAAAGCAAATGGAATAATTGTTCATCAATCAGCATACATTGAAAGATTACTTAAACGCTTCAACATGGACAAGGCTCACCCATTGAGCACCCCTATGGTTGTAAGGTCTCTAGATCCCCAAAAGGATCTATTTCGTCCTAGAGAATCTGATGAAAAGATACTTGATCCTGAAGTACCATATCTCAATGCAATTGGGTCTTTAATGTACTTGGCACAATGTACGAGACCAGATATCGCTTTTGCGATAAATTTATTGGCACGTTTTAGTTCTGAGCCAACTCGGAGACACTGGAATGGAGTTAAACATATTTTTCGTTATCTCCGAGTAACCATAGATTTGAGATTATATTATTCTAAGGATTCCACTAGCTCTGGTATAGTTGGATATGCTGATGTTGGATATAGATCTGATCCACATAAGGCTCGCTCTCAAACCGGTTATTTATTTTATTATAACGGCACAGCCATTTCTTGGCGTTCTACGAAGCAATCGCTAGTAGCTACATCTTCTAACCACTCTGAGATTATTGCTTTATATGAAGCTGGAAGAGAGTGTATTTGGTTAAGATCCGTTATAACGCATATTCACAATTCTTGTTGTTTAACACCAGTTACAAATTCTCCCACTATAATTTATGAAGATAATGCTGCTTGTGTTGCACAAGTTAGGGAGGATATATCAAAGGTGATAGGACCAAGCATATCTCGCCGAAATTTTTCTATACTCACGAACTCCAAGAAAATCAACAAATTGATGTTAAACAGATTCAATCTATAAATAATCTTGCAGATCTTTTTACTAAATCATTGCCAACGTCAACTTTTGAGAAATTAGTATATGGCATTGGTATGCGGTGAGCTCACAAGATGCAAGATTAACTAGCCCCAGCAGTGGCTATGTAGCTCAATTGAGGGGGAGATATTACGAACTATGCATTGCACTCTTTTTTCCTTCTGATCGATTTTTCCCACAGCGTTTTTCCGGCTTAAGGTTTTTAACGAGACAATTAATGCATCCATAAAATGGAGAGATCATAAGATTTGTGCTCTGTACTCTTTTTCCTTTTTGTCCGATTTTTGTCCTACTGGATTTTTCCAGCTTAAGGGTTTTAATGAGGCAGTATCATTCAATGCACATTCATAATATAAGGAATACAATGAATATTCAAGGGGGAGTGTTATGAAATACAGTAATGAATATTCATTATATTCATCCTATCTAATGTACCTATTATGGTACATTTGTATTCTACATTCTAAGTACATCTCCCTATTCAATGTATGTTCATCTCCCTATCTAATGTATGTATTTATTCAATACATTGATATTAATGATAAGTGCATCCTTGTTCTCCTATAAATATGAGCTTGGTTTTGGTCATTTGTATGAAGAAGAAATAGTTGAAAATACAATTTGTCATCTGGCTTTCTTTACTATCTTTAGTGTTTATCTGCTTTCTCTACTTAATCTCTCTATATTCTCTCTATTATATATTTGCAACGTAATATTTTACAACAAACAAGTTTTTATAGTTTTTTTAAAAAAATTCCGACTCACTTAAGATAGTTATCTTAACTAACCCATTTATGACCTATTTAAAATCCATTTAAGACCTATTAAATTTCTAAATAACACATTTATGACCCATTTAGCTTGTTTTAACAATCCATTTAGGACCCACCACTCTTAAATATGGGTCAAATATAAGTTCTAGACCTATTTTGCCACATTTAAGTATATCAACCTTATCGGTATCGGCCACCATGAGGCTGAGTCGCCAATATAGTTATTGCTCTAGCTATAAAAAAGAAAAAAGAGGATGTATAAGTGTACTGTGACACCAACTCCTTTCTTTTTCATGCCCCATTCTTACAATTTTGCACTTAATCAAAATGATCATTTTTAGCCAAAAAGATTGATCGTACATTCATGGAAGCACATGGCCTCTCCTTTAGATCAGGTTGCCATGATAAATCTTGTCGCCATGTGATGTGGGATCAACATCTTAAAAACACCGTTCAAACCCAACAACTTATGTACTCATCATTCCATTTAGCAGCAGCAACAGACCAAGCCCTTTTGCTCTTCCCTTCTCTTGGTAAATAATATTAAGGCAAAAAAGAGGGAAAACAGTACATTTTCTTGTTCTTCTCAGAAGGAGCTTTACCTTTCAACATGCACTGCAAGATTGATTTCTGTCATTTAAAATTGCAGGGTTGAAGATTTGAAGGCAAATGAATGCAGTTATGACACAGAAATATAGAGGACAATGACCTACTCTTGCCAGAAAGAAGATGCTTTTTTTTTATCTTCATGCATGCTTTCAGATAGATATGCAGCATGACAAAGCTTAGATAAATGGGTACTTTTTTGTAACTAGTCATCCATTGCTCTATTTTGTGTCAGTCTCTCTTCGAGCAGACGATTGAAATCAAGAGAGTAGTCTTCTAAGCTTCGCGGCCTACCGCTATGGCCGCAAACTTCTTTTTGAGGAGCAGATAAATTTCCATGTCCACCCAACAATTGATCTCAGCCATATGAAAATAATCACAAGTACACACTAACTAAGCAATTGCAGAACGATTCATTGGTCGTACTTTAGTAAAAGCCGTCGAACACCACAATCGAGACACCATCCATGCTTAAGGCGCGCATAATCACAAGGAGTTATTCTCTTAATTAGCATTCAAGCACATACTACACTTGATGACCAAGTTCATGTGAACTAGAGTGTAAGCTTATCGAGATAGAGTATATTTATACATCGCTAGCACCATTAAAGCGAATGGGGCGAAGATATTAGGCAGTGGCCACCGCTTCGGCAGGCTTCACTTCTTCGGCAGGCTTCACTTCTTCAGCAAGCTTCACTTCTTCGGCGGGCTTCACTTCTTCGGCGGGCTTCACTTCGGGTTGGGCCGGAGCTTCCGCTTCCCAGAAAGCAGTTTGTTTTCCGGACTTTGAGACGGTTTGCAGGACAGCATCAGGCTGCACATTTCCCTTGACTGTCACCTTCTGTTCCTTCAGATCGATGTCGAATGATTCCACACCTGAATTTGCAATTCTTTGCCGTTTCAGGATCAGAGAAGGTAATGCCAATCAATTTTGCAACCACATTTTTTTCAGCAAGTGAGGATTTCTAGCACACATATGTAAGATCGAAGAGTGAAAAAAAGCAAATTAAGAATGCTATCAATGATGTCAAATTAGTCATGTTTCTGCAGTCCAATTGGTCCTCAAAACCATTTTGAAAAATATGGGGAATCCAACTGATATAGCTATCTTAAGCACAATTCGACGACTGGCAAAGCAGGGGGACATGCAAAGAAAGTTGGAAAAAGACATGTTGCCAAGCCAGAAAGTAGAACAACTTTTTAACTGCCGACGATTTGGAGATTGCACGTTCTTTATTTGTTGCTTTTAGCAACCAAACTCTAGTTGGAGGAAAGGCAAATTCTAAGGTATTTTAACAATACTTGTGAAAAGTAGACTTGAAGAACAAACTTCACATAGCATTGAAATGATGCAATGCAAAAAAAATGATAATGTCCTGCTTATGTGACCAAAAACAAGGACAGACGGTTGAGGAGAAAACAGGAAACAAACAGAGTATGCACAAATAGTGAACCTTCCATTTTTTCCAGCACCCTCTTGACAGCTCCCGAGCAGCCTTGACATGACATGCGAACCTTGAGAACAACAGTCTGTGGGAGTAAAACAAAGTGTCAAAAGAGGAAAACGATAAAATGGTCTCCTTTTCCTGTAAGATGTCCAAATATAGAGGGAGAGAAGTCGAGAATAAAGCAATCCAGACATAGGGAGAGAATGGATCAGTACGAACTTTGGAATTCACAAACACCATCTGAATTTATGCACTCAGATTTCATATGACTTCATATGGGTTTCTTCAAAAGTCAGTACTTACAACCAAGCACAACCAGATCAATGTTCATTATAATGAAATCAGCTGAGCTCCTCTCTGAAGTCATGATAGTATTCGAAAATTAACACTTCAAGAAGCATTCCTGTCTGTTCTGGAATGACAGATTGTTTTTGGGAATGACACTCCTGCTTCGTTGTAGCCTCGGTGGAACTCTAATTTCTGTCAAAATAGTTGCATCTATCGTGATACTTACAAGTACTTCCACCTCTTATTATGCTAAACTAATGTTACAATCCGATGGATAGATAAGATATCTAGCTCCTAAAGAAAGTTCTTTAGATGGCATTTGACAGAGAAGTTGAGTGACTTGATTCTTGACATCTGACCTCTATACCGGTATGTGTATGTAACCAAAGGTGAAATGTTACAACCACCTCAGTTGACAGCACGGAATTGATGACAACCCCCATAGATCAAGGCATGCATATTACTAAATCAAGAGGGAAAAATAGGGAAAAAAAAATCCAAACTGTTGGTATCATCTCAAGTACAGCTACTCGGTATCCAGATCTCTCATATATCTCATTTTGAACTTTTCCTATTAGACAAAAGGAGATGGGGATAATTCGGAAGCTCTGAATTCTGGGATTGAACACTTTTGCAGCCCACCCAACACGATTTTAACAAGCTAGGAAAGAAATAGAGAACTTTGCCATATTCATTCAACGACAGAACACAACACAAATTCTCAATTACTCGAGCATATACTCGTTTCGCCAACCATTCCAATTTTGAAATCGCCATGTTCGGGATAAAGGCATCACGAAATAACCCCTCAATGCTTTCAGAATGCCTTGAGTGCTTCACTTCATTGACAGCCGACATAAGAAGAGCATAGTCTTTGCAGCCAAATCACATAGACTCATCTAACAAATTCAGTCCAATTTCAACCAGTCTACGTTCCCATTCATGCATCATGGGCTATTACAAGAAATCAAAAGGTGCAAGTTCCTACAAAGAAACCATCTTTAACTTCTCAGTCTAGTAAAAGAAAGCATGCCCTCAGGCACAAAAGAAAAAACAATGCTTACCTCCAAAAAAACAAAAAACAAAAAAAAAACTCATCTTTGGGCAACAGGAATTGACCCATTCACACAGAGAAGAAGAAAGAACAATCCAACCAAACTCTCGAAAACAAGAACACCAACAATGAATCAAAACATTCGCAAACTAATTGCTAACGTAAGATAAACCAGATACCTGAGACATGGTTCTGAGTTTGAAGAACGAAAGATAAACCAGAAACAGGGGGAGATACGAAATTTGAAACTACGGTTCTTTTTTGTGGCGTTTGAGCGTTGAAATTGGGGCTTTGCGGTGGTGGTCTTTATAAAGGGATCGACAGGAGGGGAGAGAAGGGTCGCTACGGAGAGTCGGGTGTGGGGTCAACGGTTCAAACCCCCATGACCCCCCACCCATCATATTGACTCGTCGATTCAGTTTCCGTAACGTTCAAGACACCCTCTTCTAATCGAATCTTGATTGGCAAAAGGGACAAGTGAAATTCCAATTGTCAGGGTCGTTTGTGGAAATCCGTATCACATTCTTTGTTTGCCTTTCGGTTCGAGTTGGATGCCCACCTTGCAATTCCTTGTCTGAGTCCGTTCGTAATTTTGACCCAAAAAAAAAAAAACATTTAAATGTTAGCATTTGTTCAGTTTTTTTTTTAAGCAAGTCAGATGTTCAGGGCTTGCATGGCAACCATTCTAATCCTAAAAACTAATTCTTGATTGGAATGATTTTTTTCTGATTTTGTTCCCTAGATGAATTATAGAGAATCAAAACGTGTTTAATAACTGCACAAAATTTCTGTTCCTAGAACAGAAACGTGTTTGGCAACTGCACAAAATTTTTGTTCCCGAAAATAATTTCTCTTCCCAATTTGTGTCATTTAAGTCAAATAATTACGTAGTTACTTTGTAAAATTCCATCCTATATTTCGAATTAATTGAAGATTAATTCATATTGATTCTCTTATATAACTAACATTTTTTCGTGCTATTTCGGTCTAATTGCAGTGTCATAACGAGTTATTTTAAGCTTAAAAAATGAGAGACCATATCGGGTTAGTATGTGATTTCAGATTAGCTCGGGCCCTCCCAAGTTTATACCAAATCGCAACGAGGGATAATCAAATTCGATCTTAATGTGATCGGTGGCATGTGTATGTGTACATGCAAATGGAGTCGCCACCAGTTTTTGAGGAAAGTAGATCGAAAACCTTATCGAACAGTCCGAAGAAACCGTTCGGTTCTGCGCAACCGTAGAAATCTAGGGTCCAGGAACTTGGTTACGTCGGTGTTTCCACTGACGCCTTCTCTGCACCGAAGTTGAGTGTGTTTTCTAAACGTGTTTCATGCAAAATTTTAATTCATTTTTAACCTATGAGGTAAGCCTATGCTAAGTATTTACACAAGTTATTTTTGTCTTTTTCCAAATTTTCTAAAACTAGACTAAGTCTAAAGTACCTAAACCTAGGCAAATCACAACCAATGAAATCAAGTGTGTAATCAAGGAATCATGGCATCGATAAATCACATCATAAAACCCTATTGAAACCCTAAGGACTTAGAGAAATGTGATTCGGGTTTAATTTCTAAGATGTTTATAATTTTCCTTAAAAATAAAATAAAATCTACGAAATCTGGAAAATCTAGGCCCAAATTTATGAAAATGAGGTCAATCTAGCCTAATCTAAGGTTCTTCTATTTCTACGGATTTTCTGAAATTTTTCTGATTTTTTTCAATTTTTTTTTATTTTTTTATTAACTTGAGTATTTTTCTTTAAAAATGAGACTTCATTCTGTTTTAGGTCGAGAGAAAAGTGATGAGAGAACTGAAAGGGAAAAGTGAGAGATCTGTGACTTCATTCTGTTTTGTGTTTTTCAAAAGTAATTCTTTTTTCCAAAACCAATTTTTTTTTTTTGTTCTTGTTTTTGCTTTTGCTCCAAAACTGTTCTCGGAAACAGAACCAAAATCAGAATCATTTACATTGCTAAATATGATTCTCATCCTTTTTTGTTCTAGGGGAACAGAATCAGAGAATCAGAATGATTATCATACATGCTCTTAGTGTCAAGAAGGTCTCACATTCCACGTGGAAGTACAAAAAAACCAAAAAGGGAGAAACCAAACTCCAAAACATTAACCCAAGCAATCAACAGCTTCATGTGGGGAATGATTTTTTTTTTCCTCGAATCTTTGCAATTTATTTTTTCAAAATGCTGCGGCTCACGCAATTTAACTTTTATTTATCATGAAAAATATCCAAAATAGGTCACACAAAATCGGATAATGATTCGACCAAAAAAAATAATCGAATAATGCGATTTGAATCGAATTCGCGATAAGATTAGAGGGGTAGAAGATTCGACCGTCCGACCCAAGATCTTGGACAGTACGAGAATATCAAGTCGAGGCAGTGCAAGGCCGATCGATTTGTAGTACCGAAGTACGAGGGTGCCCACACAACTGCCGTGGGAGTAGTACCATCCGGCATCTTGTCCTACTTTTCGGATAGGATAGGTTGGCCAACCTCCATGTCCTACTTTTTCTTTTGACCTATTTCCTACCTCCCAAAGAAGAAGAAGAAGAAGAAGAAGAAGAAGACGACAACCGAATCTCATCTTAAATGCGATTGAGAGTTCATAATGTGATATCCACGTAAACACTCATCGGTAGATCATGCCCAAAATATTATGTTGTGACTCGGCTATATCTCCGTCGAATGGTGCAATGAGATCGCGCTTCTGCGACAGCTTTCTGACGACACTCATTTTTGGATGGCCGGATCACGGGATATCGCGACTTTTACTCGTGATTGTTAGAAAATTTATACGAAGACATCATCGTCAGATTTCTGAGGGAAAATTTCCAATAAAAATCCGAAGTGGGGTTGTTTTCACAGAAGAGGACCCAAAGTGGACAGTGTCTCAAATAAAGACCTGAAGTGGCTAACTGAGTCTCAAAGAAGGACCCGAAATGGCTAACGGCGTCTCAAAGAAGAATCCGAAGTGGTTAACTGCATCTCTAAGAAGGACCCAACTCCAAATCTTATTCATAGCCCGGGGCATTTTCGTCCAAATCTATTTTTTCTTTATTCTTCTTTTTCTTTCTTCATTTTCAATTCTCGCTTGAAGACCTTGACGATGAGATCGTGGTACTCGTTAGAGTTCAGCGACAAGTAACAGGCGAGAAGCTCCTCCAAGTGCTTGGATGCCCTGATGTCGTTCTCCACCATCGAGTCCCTGAAGTCCCTCTGCAGATCGAGCGACGACTTCATGACGGCGAAGCTGTCCGACACGCTAGATTAGATAGCGAAACGAACGGTCAAAATTGGATCGAAAGTCAAAGGAGAAAAGCAATAGTTGTTCAAAGAACAAACAAAAAACCGCGTATATTGAAGTGTCCAAAGTACGAATTCCAACAAAAAAGGTACGAATACCAACAGGTGAATCAAGGTATTAAAGAATAAATAATTCAAACAAATATTATAATATTATGAAAAATAGTCCACGTGGGGCGGCGGCCAACGTTTACATTAGCGATTTCTGGTCATTGGCTGAATGGATATAATTGACGAATCGTGAAAATGTTTATAACTTAATCGACAAAATTTAAAAGTTTAGGACTCAATCGAAAAAAGTGCAATAAGTTTAAGACCTTTCTGAACAATTTTCCCTGGACATGTACTCTAAGTTAAAGACTCTTAATGCCCCTATCTTAAAGTTTCAACATCGGCCTTGGAGAAAATCATGTGCAGCCGTTGCACACTTCCACTGTTCTTCACGTGGAATAAGAAGTAAAATCGCAATTTAAGAACGTGTTTGTTTCGCGGCAAACTTAAGATTTTGGAAACATTATCCAAAAAACGATTGGTTATTTGGTTTAGAAAAATTAATCAACGGAAAATATATTCATCCATAACAATTTATGCATACTAGTCATGTATTTTTATAAGCGCTACGAGCGATTATTTTTCAGAAAATGTCTTTCGAATCTTGAGTTTTTTGTGAAACAAACGCATACTAAGAAATCATTGTTGGTACATCAAATTTTCCATAGGAAAATTGAAGAAGTTCATCAAAAAGGTTAATACCACCAAAAAAAAAAAAAACCAAAACTGGTAAACATGTGATAAATTTATCTTAAATTAATTTTTTTGATCACCAAAAAGTAAAAACCTCAAACTGATATTCCTATGACAGGTTTATCCCAAACTAATTTTTTGATGGTACATTTATGATAAATTTACCCTCATTAATTTGCATTAAATTGGGTTAACATCTCGAAAAGCCCTAAACTGATACACTTGTGATAAATAGAGGGTAAAAATCTCAAGCTGGTATACCCGTCATCCAACTCAGCAATTTGACAACAAAATTTAGCGAAAACTAACGGAAGGAAAATTCGTCACAGGTGTACAAATATGGAGTTTTTGGTGATTAAAAAATTAATAAATAAAAAAAAAACCAAAACTGGTAAACATGTGACAAATTTATCTTAAATTAATTTTTTTGATCACCAAAAAGTAAAAACCTCAAATTGATATTCCTATGACAGGTTTATCACAAACTAATTTTTTGATGGTATACTTATGACAAATTTACCCTCATTAATTTGCATTAAATTGGGTTAATATCTCGAAAAGCCCTAAACTGATACACCTGTGATAAATGGATGGTAAAAATCTCAAGCTGGTACACCCGTCATCCAACTCAGCAACTTGACAACAAAATTTAGCGAAAACTAACGGAAGGAAAATTCGTCACAGGCATACCAGTATGGAGTTTTTGATGATCAAAAAATTAATTTGGAGTAAATTTATACCAGTTTAAAGTTTCTGGTCATATTATCTCTAATAAAAATACATATTATGGGGAATACCTGCGTTTACAACCTCACAAGACTCTATCACATCAAAAGACACCGTCCAAAGCAATCGAAAGAAATTGCCAACATGTCCGCAACCACACATCTCACATCGGCATGCACGAAATCTCCATGATTAAAGAACAAAAAAGTCAACAGAACCAAACAAAGGGAACTAGGCTTCAACAATGCCCCATCAGCTGACACTGATCCACTTTTACCTCCAATTCCTTTTCCGTATGATCTCAACTCGATTTGTTTGTAATTGATTACATTTGATACTCCTTTCAGCTGGCTCAACACCTTGTAACCAACATTTGTTTTTGCTGGTTCGGTCGGCGCCTTTCTCCGTCTCGCATGGCGACCGTCATTTTTCTAAGCCGTCTCGAGTCTATCATGCTTGTCTTCGAGCGAAATGAAATGAATCTTTTCTCGGCACCGCTTGTGCAGCACCCGGTCCTTCCACAACATTATGCAGATGGAATTGATGTAGTTCACAGTTGTGCTGATAAGTTAGTCTTTGGACTCTTGAGACTGTTCTTCTTGACAAGGACTGATTCTTGGATCTTTATGTCCATCACATTCACAACACAATATAACTAGAACTGAAGCAAAAAGACTGATTTGACTTTAATTAAGTCATCTGATGGCCATATGATAGAGTGAAAATTTAGAAGTTAGCTGGGCTGCTGATTGTTATAATTAATACGGTAACGAGGAAATACTTTTATCGATACAGTTGGTAAAGCGAAATTTCATAGCAAGATCTCCTACTGGCAAAAGCTGGAGACGTATACCTTAAGCTGCTTATCTAAGATTCAGCTCCCAAACTCTCCTATATTTACAACTTTGTCAGATGCAACTCCTTGAAAACATACTCACTTCTCCAAGAGCCTATCCGAGGTACATGCAACAGCAACACCCCCGGTGAAAATTCACGACTACAGGAAAGGTTGGATGGTTTGTAATTTATCCAGTACTGCTGCAAAGTAATGGTGCTTCTTGGTCTTCTATGTTGTCCTGATCTGAGTTCTGGCTCGACCAATCTTCAGGTTTCAGCAGACAAGCGTACGCGAAAGACAGAATCTGAACATGTACATCGTTTTAAGGAATAATGTAATCAAAAACTCTATTACTGGGTGACAAACTGGGGTCTCATGAGAGTTTTTTTTTTTTTTCTCACCATGCATACAGTGGCACATACAATGCTGAAGCCCTTGCAGTTGAAGGGGGCATTATCTGATAGGAACCAAGCTGAGAAAACAGAACATTTTAAAGATTAGCATGGTCGGTTAGAGAAAATACGTTTCAAAATGCCGAATGAAGGTAAAAGCAGGCAACTCACCGGTCAAGGGACTCATGGCAAGAGGTGATAAAAAACTGGCTATTGCTTGTATACCGCCTATGAATCCTTGCGCCTTTCCCTGCAGGTAAATCGAAGCCCGCGTCTTTTAATCACTTGTGATGAGTTCAAAAGGGTAAGGCCTGCATCACGCGACACATAGCAACAACTCTCGCATGATGTGCAGATACAATGAAACTATAGACTGAACTAATCAAGAACAAAGCGCATTGATCATCACGCTTCATAGATGTTTAGTTAGGGGAAACCATCTGCATTTTTCATACTCTCTGCAAGGGCTTTCATAGATGTTTCTCATTTCGAGTGAGACGACCAACACATGGCATTCTTGTCATCCTACTTAGTTGTTCCACACCACAAAATGTCATCCATCAAGAATCTACTCACAAGATCGGATGAAGGTAAAAGTAACTCTCGATGCATAGTATTTCCAAGTGAGAAAAAGTCCAACAAGATCAGATGATTTTTCAAGTGACTTCATCATGTAACATCCATGACATGACAACAAAGACATGTTGGCTTATAGCATATGACCTGTGTGTATGTTGTTTTCATAAGGGTGTATTAAGGAACAATGACTTGAGGACGATAAAGGACAAGTCTTTCATAACAAAGTGCCAGGCAAGTAGCTTACACATCCAAATTTATTTAAATGTCTCTCGACATAAGTATCAACTAACTGAGCTGTGTAAGTTTGTATTTCAGTTCGCAAGATAAGTTCAAGTTATGCATGTATAAGCATGAGCTAATGTCACTGTCCTCAGCACTGATAATTTGGCACTGCAATGTGAGCATTCTAGCAATCCATAAGTGCCTCAAAATTTACACCAAAAGATGTTTCCAATGTCAGTCATAGCAAGCCCAAACTAGTTTACCTTTGACTGTCCCCATAGCAATAACAAACTCTTTTGCTTATGCTAAGACATGCATATCTGAATCTCGGTTTGTATTCTCAGAAACAGAGAGCGATCAAAGTCAACATCCCTTGGTAGTAGAGTTTGGCAGTAACTACAAGTCCATGATGCACAGTGCACAGAAACAGAATAGATAATGGAAGATCTATGCTAACCTGATCGGCCGAGCTTGATGCTTTTGAAATTATGGCGTAGGTCTTCACATTCAGATGTTAAAATCGACAAACATCACCAATAGCAAGAGTAACAAGAAGGACAACGCATTAGAATGAAAGTCGCTCTCCCATGGGAGGAAATGATGAGGATAGTCACTTACAGCAGGATCAACAAGGGCATAAATAACTCCGAAAGAGGCACTTAAGTATGCCACCTGCAATATGCATTGCCACAATTATTATATCATGAAGCGTAGAGAATCACCAGAACTCATAACTTTGGACTTAGGTGAATAGAAAGCTATAGTTCCTCCATTCTCACTTAATCACCCATAAAGGGTGTCCTCCTTTTTCCTTTTTGTATATTTTCCCTGGTGTTTCCAAAGTCATCCTACTTGATTTTCATGCTATTGACAACTCCTAAAACCAGGAGAAGGAGAAGAGATTGCAGAGTTACTCTAACAATATTCTCTTCTCCTGAAGAAGCCATTAGCATTTTCATATTTGCTGAAGAACTAGTGTTTGGAAATGAGCCTCATTTATATCTTTTATCCCGTGACAACAGTTGAAGGTCTTGTTACTTTGCTTGCTGCATGCATAATAGTGTCCCACCCCCTCTGTCGATAGTAATGTCTTCACGGGATATTATTTCTGTAATATCTATTGACCACGCTGCATAATAGCACGCTCAATATGTCTATTTCTTCAATAGTCATGAGATTGTTCTTTTTCTCTTAAAAAACTGAAGAACCATTCTGGGTAGATAGAGATACATACCCATGGTGCCCAAGCCAAGCCATAGAACAATGCCTGTGAAGGGAAAGGCAATTCCCATGATTATCCATCTACAACTATTGTTGAAGAACTGTAGTTATCTGAGGAAGTACAGCTTACATATGCAATTGATGCAAGTAAGCCTACGCAGAGTATTACTTTTTCTCCAACCAAAGGATTTACAAGAGGGAGAACCAAAATCTGCAAAACCATAAATTAAACAGAAGATTGATTAGGAGGTGATTTTGTACCAAATAATCAGAAAAGCATCGGTCAAACCATGAAATGGTAAATGAATGACATTGGAAGTGGTTCTGCTAAAGACGCAATTCAAACTAATGCTTATTGAGACCAAAGAAAACCTTTGTAGGACCTCTAACAAGAATCTTAAATTTTGCTTGGACTGTTACATTGCACAAATGCATTGTTCAATATCTGAACCTTACCGGTACTCTCCCTTTTACTTTACTTCCATGCACTAACATAATTACATAACATATTCATGTTATACTAATTATCCATAGGATGAAGAGGGAAGAAGGAAAGAATAGCGAGCGACATAACAATGCCTAGTGCTCAATCTGTATTAATTATCAAATGAAAATATAACAACTTGCATAGAAAAACATACACGGTATACTGATGACAAACCTGTGAAACTATTGAACCCGCTTCCACCACTATTAGAATCTCCGAAAATTGGTTCTTAGTAAAACCAAAAGCTGCCTCCAGATAGTACTGAAATGGTAGTTTTGCAAGTTTAAGCATTTAAATTGAATAAAAGCAACAGCTATGAGTATGAGAAACAGGAACACGGACTGGATACCACTAATTCCATCACTTAAGTCCTACTGGGGTCGGTGATCTTTCCGACAAAGTACAGAATTCCAGGCTCTGCCCCTCTTTAACTAGTCCATATCAGTATGGTCTTTGCAGCACTATCAATACATTATATCAAGAGATTTGGGAAGCAGGAGTACCATTTTGCAACCTCATATTAAGAAGAAATATGAGATGACAAGCATTAAGAAGATTATATCGACGTGACGATATAAGGATTTCCACATATTTGAGTTCAAATTATAATGTCACACTTTCCACAAATTTAAATGTGCTGGCAAGCCCTGCTTAATTGTCTTGAACCTCCTGGTTTTCATGGAAGATTGAATTCGCCTATAATCACATCATGCGTGTACTTCTGAGGGACCGACACTAGAAACAATCAAGTTTCAGAGAACCATTGATATATCAGTATTGGCTAAAGGAGCAATACCAGTAATACGTCGCTGATGCCAGTCTTTCCCAACTGGTAGAAGAAGGAAACAATGGAGATGCCTCTGAGTGTTTGACTGAAGAGCGACAAGGAATTCATTAGGCAGATAAATACAAGATGAACAGGATCCTATTCTTATGAAAATGCGCACGGTGTAAAAGAATTGAAATCTTTCCGAGATGCAATTTACAAGACCACGAGAAGAAGCAAACATAAATACCTCCTTATGACTATTATTGCAGCATCTCTCATTGACCAGTACCGTTTGGACACACCCCTAAAAATCCTAGTCGACCATGTTGCGTCTTGGTCCTGCCTTGGGGCATACTTAACTGTCTCCTGCAGAAACACGTAGATATATATCGGGCAACAGACCAGGAGAGCTATTGAAACCTGTAAGGAGAAATTTCATTAGCAAGAGGACCTGAAAATTGAAATGATATAACAGAAGTGCTGTTAAAATTTCATCAACTGCTTACATCAAATATGTACTTCTCTGGGAGAAAACGTGCTAACAAGTTTCCCAGGACATGAGAAGCAGAACAGAAACCCGTAATCCAGCTAAACACGAAAGCCCTCTTACCGGGTTCGACAACATCTGCCTACTAAGAGGAAAGGAACTTTTTGGTTATAGTCTGGTATTTATACTCAGAGATTTCTTCCAGTTCAGGGAAATGCTCACCGCATAAGCAACGGAAACACAGAATACACTGTGCTGGCTGAGAATGTATGATATGGTCTGGAGCACATAATACGCGTATACAAATCCCCTCGACTGATTCCAGGCCAGCATAGCTGAAACAAGAGAATGAAGAAAAGGATGAACTCGCTATTGATGAGAACTACATTGAAGCTAATCAATGAATAAGGGAGCAACCAAAGCATGGGCCTGGTATAGTTCCTTTGTAAGATTTAAGTAGCATTTACTCATTGTAGTACAAAAATCTGCCATTTCTCTTGCAATAGTTCAAAATGGATAAAGGGAAGCAAGTCCATTCAGCGGTATAGACAAGACAGGGCATGATGGATGAATCATTTTATGACCTTTACAGCAACTTATGAAGAATAAAACAATAGGAATACGAAATAACTTATTAATTCCTGATCTTGTTCCTAGTTTGAACACGCAACATACATACTGTTATCGATCCCGAGCAGCTCAACTCGGGCAATAACAGTAAATAAGAGAGAATCAGTAGTCTGAGTCTGTTCTGAAGTGCATTATTAGACTTGAATGGATCAGAAAGAAGGAGAGAAAGTAATGCTCGAACGACATGTCGGCAGATGCACGAACAATACAGTCACACCAAGTCACTTCAAAAAATTTCAGAAGCTACTTTCAAGTGAGTCTCACCAAAGGGAAACACGGCGGTTGATATGATCACAAGGAGCACCGGTTTCCGTCCATACTCGTCTGCAAGCTGACCGAGGATTGGAATTGAGAACATCTTGAAAACTCCAACGATCTAAACTAGAAAAAGAAAAGGACATCATGAGTTATCTTTGCCCGGCAGTGTTGTTTAAACTAATGAACTGAGTAGTCAGCCGAAATGAACGCCGTCCAGCTAAGCCTTTTCCCAACGGGGCGCCCAATTGGATCTTACATTACAATGCCGAAGCATACTCTCTCTCTCTCTCTCTCTCTCTCTCTCTCTCTCTCTCTCTCTCTCTCTCTCTCTCTCTCTCTCTCTCTCTCTCTCTATGTATACGTATTTCCCAATGACCATTCTAGGAAACTAGTGAATGTCCACCATCCATGGCCATTATGAATATGCTTAAAGAAGTTTCTGTGAGAAACACAGAGCATGACCGACCCTCTTTCACTAGAATCTCTATCCGCCCGCAGCCTGACATGTCGCTCGCTCGTTGCTACTTCTTGCTGTTACTGTAAAAATTAAAACATTATCCTCGTATACTTGTAGATAATGCCAAATAAATTAGAGAAGAAGAAGAAGAAGAAGAAGAAGAAGAAGAAGAAGAGAGTGCTTCATCCAAACCAAAAAGGACAAAAGAAATAGTGAGTATTAAAAAAAAAAAATCTCAATTTAATAAATAAATGCATATCCAATTTAGTAGCTGACGTCACCTGAAACTCCCCAAAAGGAATATTGCGTCAGCGATACGTCATCCCCGGTGCATGTAATGTATGGCCCAAAGGGAATATTTTTACCTACTTCTCTCAGCAAAAACGCAGATATATATATATATGCATGTAAACAATAAAAATAAAATAAAAGAAAGAGAAAGAGAAGCAGAGAGATAATTCCTTTACCGTCTGTTGGAGGCCATTGATGTAGATGACTTGGGAGCAGGTGGTGTCGCCGGGGCACAGAGCGTCGATCAGGACGTCGACGAGCACCGACACCGTCATTTCCCCGGCGATCCAGTGGGCGCAGAGCGGGACCAGCAGGTGAACCAGCGGCCTCAGCCCCCTCACCCCTTCCCCGCCCTTGTTCAACAACATTCCCCCTCGTCGCTGCCGTGAATTTAGCCGGCGACGTTGTTCTTTTGTTCTGGGCGCACGTCGAGAGAGCGTCGTGCTTGGGAGGGGGGGCTGGTCTATAGCCGAATTTAACGATGGAGCTCGTGAGTGAGAGAACGTAGAAGTTGGTTGGTGTCCGGGGGGTTGAACGGTTGTTGAACGCAAAAAACGACGTACGAGATGATGTGTGACAGGAACCACTCACAAGATTCTATCTCATCAAAAGACACCGCCCAAGTAATGAAAGAAATTGCACAACATAACTAGAACTGAAGCCAAAAGACTGATTTGACTTTAATTAAGTCATCTGACGGCCATCATGCTATAGTTATAATTTAGAAGTTAGCTGGACTAGCTATTGTTATAAGGGCTAATACCACGAAAAATTTTCAACTGATAAATTTACCTCAAATTATTTTTTTGACCACAATAAACTCCAAACTGATACACATATGACAAATTTACCCCCAAATTATTTTTCTGACCATCAAAAACTCCAAACTTGTACATTTATGACAAATTTACCCTCAAACTAATTTTTTGACCACTAAAAACCCCAAATTAGTACACCTGTGGCAAAATTTACTCTCTGTTAATTTTGGTTGAATTAGGTTAATACCACGAAAAACCTTAAACTGCTACACTTGTGACGAATAGAGGGTAAAAACCCCAAATCGGTACACCCGTCAACTGATACGTGTCATTTAACTCAGTAATTTAACTGTAAAGTTTAACGAAAACTATCATAAGGTAAATTTATCACAAGTGTACAAGTTTGAGGTTTTTTGTGGTCAAAAAATTAATTTGTAATAAATTTGTCGCGGGTGTACCAGTTTGGAGTTTTTTGTGGTCAGAAAAATAGTTTGAAGTAAATTTGTCATAGGTGTTCCAGTTTATGGTTTTTTATGATCAAAAAATTAATTTAAGGTAAATTTGTCACTGGTGTATCAATTTGGGATTTTTCATGGTATCAACCCTTGTTATAATTAATACAACAACGAGGAAATCGATGCATTTCATAAAGCGAAAATTCATAGCAAGATCTCCTACAGGAAAAAGCTGGAGAAGTAACCTTAAGCTGCTTATCTAAGAGATTCAGCTCCCAAACTCTCTTATATTTACAACTTTGTCAGATGCAACTCCTTGCAACAGCAACACCCTGGGTGAAGTTTCACAGCTACATGAAAAGCTAGACGTTTTGTAGTTTATCCAGTACTTGATGCGGGAGCAGCATCAGTACTGCTGCAAAGTAATGGTGCTTCTTGATCTTCTATGTTGTCCTGACCTGAGTTCTGGCTCGACCAATCTTCAGGTTTCAGCAGACAAGCGTACGCGAAAGACAGAACCTGAACATGTACATCGTTTCAAGAAATAATGTAATCAAAACTCCATTACGGGGTGACAAGCTGGGGTATCATGAGAGTTTTTTTTTCTCTCACCATGCATACAGAGGCACATACAATGCTGAAGCCCATGCAGTTGAAGGGTGCATTATCTGATAGGAACCAAGCTGAAAAAGCAGAACATGTAAAGATTAATATGGTCAGTTAGAAAAAATACGGTTTCAAAAGAGGCAACTCACCGGTCAAGGGACTCATGGCAAGAGGTGATAAAAAACTGGCTATTGCTTGTATACCAGCTATGAATCCTTGCGCCTTTCCCTGCAGGTAAGTCGAAGCCGGCGTCTTTTAATCACTTATGATGAGTTCAAAAGGGTAAGGCCTTCATGACGCGACACATAGCAACAATTCTTGCGTAATGTGCAGATACAAAGAAACTATAGACTGAATTAATCAAGAACAAAGCACATCGATCATCACGCTTCAGATGTTTAGATGCACTTTTTTTTTTCTCCAAACACTACATGAGCGCCACTAGTAGAAAAGGAATTCAATCAGATACTATAGAATGCTTGGACACAAATCGAGTATGAAGGTTGTTCGATGATGTCTTAAGTTCTATAACCTGACTAATCATTTCCACCACTTCCAGTCAGGTTTTCAGATGTTTAGATGCACTTTTTTTTTTCTCCAAACACTGCATGAGCGCCACTAGCAGAAAAGGAATTCAATCAGATACTATAGAATGCTTGGACACAGATCGAGTATGAAGGTTGTTCGATGATGTCTTAAGTTCTATAACCTGACTAATCATTTCCACCACTTCCAGTCAGGTTTTCAGATGTTTAGATGCACTTTTTTTTTTCTCCAAACACTGCACAAGCGCCACTAGTAGAAAAGGAATTCAATCAGATACTATAGAATGCTTGGACACAAATCGAGTATGAAGGTTGTTCGATGATGTCTTAAGTTCTACAACCTGACTAATCATTTCCACCACTTCCAGTCAGGTTGATTTGCTTAATCAATTATATCAGGCAATTTTCAACCTCATTGCTGTTGAAAATGCTACTTCAATTAGTGAAGGTTTATAGGGAGCACAGACACATGAATCGTCCGATCTTTCTAGAGCTAGTAATGGGCTTCTAGCTAGCTCTCTCACTAAAATGCAGGTGACACTAAGGAGATCACATAATCATGCAAGCTTTAAAGCACAGTTTCATCCCTCAAACTTTTCTACGAACTTCATTTTAGTCCCTGAACGTGAAATTTCGATAGTCTCATCCTCTAACATTTGTTGTTTTGTCTAGTTAACGGAAATCATCTGCATTGTTCATACTCTCTGCAAGGGCTTTCATAGATGTTTCTCATTTCGAGTGAGACGACCAACACATAGCATTCTTGTCATCCTACTTAGTTGTTCCACACCACAAATGTCATACATTGAGAATGTACTCACAAGCTGCACTGAAGGGAAATTTAACTCTCGATGCATAGTATTTCCAAGCGAGAAAAAGTCCAACAAGATCAGATGATTTTTCAAGTGACTTCATCATGTAACATCCATGACGTGACAACAGTAACAGGTTGGCTTGCAGCATATGACCTGTGTGTATGTTGTTTTCATAAGGGTGTATTAAAGAACAATGACTTGAGGAGGATCAAGGACAAGTCATTCATAATAAAGTGCCAGGCAAGTAGATTCTACATCCAAATTTATTTAAATGTCTCTCGACATAACTTTTGAGCAAAGCTATAAAAAGAATGTATGAACTAACTGAGCTGTTTAAGTTTGTATTTCAGTTCGCAAGATAAGTTCAAGTTATGCATGTATAAGCATGAGCTAATGTCACTGTCCTCAGCACTTGGCACTGAAATGTGAGCATTCTTGCAATCCATAAGTGCCTCCAAATTTGACACCGAAAAATGTTTCCAATGTCCGTCATAGCAAGCCCAAACAAGTTTACCTTGACCATCCCCATAGCAATAACAAACTCTTTTGCTTATGCTAAGACATGCATATCAGAATCTTCAGTTTGTATTCCCAGAAACAAATGTAATGGAGCAATCGAAGTCGACATCCTTTGGTTGCAGAGTTTGGCAGTAACTACAAGTCCATGATGGTGCACACAGTACATAGAAACAGAATAGATAATTTGAATATCTATGCTAACCTGATCGTCTGAGCTTGATGCTTTTGAAATTATGGCATAGGTCTTCACATTCAGATGTTAAAGTCGATAAACATCACCAACAGCAAGAGTAACAAGAAGGACAATGCATTAGAATGAAAGTCACTCTCTCATGGGAGGAAAATGATGAGGATAGTTACTTACAGCAGGATCAACAAGGGCATAAATAACTCCGAAAGAGGCACTTAAGTATGCCACCTGCAATATGCATTGCCACAATTATTAAACCATGAAGCCTAGAGAATCCCCAGAACTCATAACTTTGGACTTAGGTGAATAGAAAGCTATAGTTCCTTCATTCTCACTTAATCACCCATAAAGGGTGTCCTCCTTTTTCCTTTTTGCGTATTTTCCCTGGTGTTTCCAAAGTCATCCTACTTGATTTTCATGCTATTGACAACTCCTAAAACCAGGAGAAGGAGAAGAGATTGAAGAGTTACTCTAACAATATTCTCTTCTCCTGACGAAGCCATTAGCATTTTCATATTTGCTGAAGAACTAGTGTTTGGAAATGAGCCTCATTTATATCTTTTATCCCGTGACGACAGTTGAAGGTCTTGTTACTTTGCTTGCTGTATGCGTAATAGTGTCCCGCCCCCTCTGTTGATAGTAATGTCTTCACGGGCTATTATTTCTGTAATCTCTACTGACCATGCTGCATAATAGCATGCTAATATTTCAATAGTCATGAGATTGTTCTTTTTCTCTGACAGAACTGAAGAACCATTCTGGGTAGATAGAGATACATACCCATGATGCCCAAGCCAAGCCATAGAACAATGCCTGTGAAGGGAAAGGCAATTCCCATGATTATCCGTCTACAACTATTGTTGAAGAACTGTAGTTATCTGAGGAAGTACAGCTTACATATGCAATTGATGCAAGTAAGCCTACGCAGAGTACTACTTTTTCTCCAACCAAAGGATTTACAAGAGGGAGAACCAAAATCTGCAAAACCATAAATTAACCAGAAGATTGATTAGGAGGTGATTTTGTACCAAATAATCAGAAAAGCGTCAGTCAAACCATGAAATGGTAAATGAATGACATTGGATGTGGTTCTGCAAAAGACGCAGTTCAAACTAATGCTTATTGAGACCAAAGAAAACCTTTGTAGGACCTCTAACGAGAATCTTAAATTTTGCTTGGACTGTTACATTGCACAAATGCATTGTTCAATATCTGAACCTTACCTGTACTCTCCTTTTTACTTTACTTCCATGCACTAACATAATTACATAACATATCCATAGCGACATAACGATGCCTAGTGCTCAATCTGTATTAATTATCAAATGAAAATATAACAACTTGCATAGAAAAACATACATGGCCTACTGATGACAAACCTGTGAAACTATTGAACCCGCTTCCACCACTATTAGAATCTCCGAAAATTGGTTCTTAGTAAAACCAAAAGCTGCCTCCAGATAGTACTGAAAAGGTAGTTTTGTAAGTGTCGAGCATTTAAGTTGAATAAAAGCAACAGCTATGAGTATGAGAAACAGGAACACAGATGGACTGGATACCACTAATTCCATCACTTAAGTCCTACTGGGGTCGGTGATCTTTCCGACAAAGTACAGAATTCCAGGCTCTGCCCCTCTCTTTAATTAGTCCATATCAATATGGTCTTTGCAGCACTAGCAACAAAATAATATCAAGAGATTTGGGAAGCAGGAGTACCATTTTGCAACCTCATATAAAGAAGAAATATGAGACGACAAGCATTAAGAAGATTATATCAGTGTGACGTTGTAAGGGTTTCCACATATTCGAGTTCAAATTTATAATGTCACACTTTCCACAAATTTAAATGTGCTGGCAACCCCTGCTTAATTGTCTTGAAACTCCTGGTTTTCATGGAAGATTGAATTCGCCTATAATCACGTCATGTGCGTACTTCTGAGGAACCGGCAGTAGAAACAACCAAGTTTCAGAGAACCACTGACATATTAGTATTGGCTAAGGAAAAGCAATACCAGTAATACGTTGCTGATGCCAGTCATTCCCATCTGGTAGAAGAAGGAAACAATGGAGATGCCTCTGAGTGTTTGACTGAAGAGAGACAAGGAATTCATTAGGCAGATAAATACAAGATGAACAGGATCCTATTCTTATGAAAATGCGCACGATGTACAAGAATTGAAGTCTTTCCGAGATGCAATTTACGAGACCACGAGAAGAAGCAAACATAATTACCTCCTTACGACTATTATTGCGGCATCTCTCATTGACCTGTACCGTTTGGACACACCCCTAAAAATCCTAGTCGACCATGTTGAGTCTTGGTCCTGCCTTGGGGCATACTTAACTGTCTCATGCAGAAACACGTAGATATATATCGGGCAACAGAGCAAGAGAGCTATTGAAACCTGTAAGGAGAAATTTCATTAGCAAGAGGACCTGAAAATCGAAAGGATAAAACAGAGGTGCCGTTAAAATTTCATCAACTGCTTACATCAAATATGTACTTCTCTGGGAGAAAACGTGCTAACAAGTTTCCCAGGACATGAGAAGCAGAATAAAAACCTGTAATCCAGCTAAACGCGAAAGCCCTCTTGCCGGGTTCGACGACATCTGCCTACTAAGAGGAAAGGAACTTCTTCGTTATAGTATGGTATTTATGACTCGCGATTTCTTCCAGTTCAGGAAAATGCTCACCGCATAAGCAACGGAAATGCAGAATATACTGCCCTGGCTGAGAATGTATGATATGGTCCGGAGCACATAATACGCATATACCAATCCCCTCGACTGATTCCAGGCCAGCATAGCTGAAACAAGAGAACGAAGAAAAGGATGAACTCGCTATTGATGAGAACTACACTGAAGCTAATCAATGAATAAGGGAGCAACCAAAGCATGGGCCTGGTATAGTTCCTTTATAAGATTAAGCAGCTTTTCCTCTTTGTAGTACATATGTCTGCCATTTCTCTTGCAATAGTTCAAAAGGGATAAAGAGAGGGCGTGATGGATGAATCATTTTATGACTGTTACAAGAACTTAGAACATGAAAGAACTTATTAATTCCTGATCTTGTTCCTAGTTTGAACATGCAACATACGTACTGTAATCGATTCCGAGCAGCTCAACTTGTGCAATAACAGTAAATAAGAGAGAATCAGTAGTCTGAGTCTGTTCTGAAGTGCATTAGACTTGAATGAGTCGGAGACATGGCGGCAGATGCACGAACATACAATCACACACGTCACTCACAAATTTTCAGAAGCTACTTTCAAGTGAGTCTCACCAAAGGGAAACACGGACGTTGATATGATCACGAGGAGCACCGGTTTCCGTCCATACTCGTCTGCAAGCTGACCGAGGATCGGAATTGAGAACATCTTGAAAACTCCAACGATCTAAACTAGAAAAGCAAAGGAAATCATGAGTTATCTTTGCCTGGCAGTGTTCTTTAGCTTATGAGATTAGTCAGTCAAAATGAATGCCGTCCTGCTAAGCCTTTTCCCAACGTGGCACCGAATTGGATCGTACTTTGCCGAAGCATACTCTATGTGTATCCGTGTTTCCCAATGAACATTCTAGGAAACTAGTGAATGCCCACCATGGCCATTATAAATGTGCTTAATGAAGTTTCTGTGAAAAACACAGCATGACCCTCTTTCACTAGAATCTTTATCCGCAGCCGACACATCGCTCGTCGCTACTTCTTGCTTTTAGCAATATATGTTAGAGCGGCAATCTGCTTAACCCGTTTATGGAATTTATTGGCAGATGACATAGGAGATCGACCTAACCAGTTTGTCGGCAAAACATATCTGGAATTGAACAGCACCGCCCTGTCAAGGGCGGAAGCCAACATTCAAGTAATCTGTTGCTTCATATGCTGCTAAGGAAATTTACTTTGAGCAGTACCAGGAATGTGCTGGGGAACAGATAAATGAAAGGGCATGCCTATATGTACTTGAAACATTTATTTCTTGTTGAATTATTCTGAGCTGACATAGATAACGACTGATCCAAGCTTCAGTTTCATCAGGTAATGCAGAGACCGTGCAAGTCGTAGGTTACTTAAAAAGTATGGTTTCACTACACAGGAACATTACAGAAAAATGAAGCCGGAGGCGATTGAAAATTCTCGTTCACAACATTTTTTTTTTCCTTTTTTTTTGGGGGGGGGGGGGGGGGGGGGGAAATCAATTATAGTTTCGGCATTACATAGAGAAAGGGGCATTTTGACATTCAGCGAAACAAAATTACGGTAAAAACAAGACATTATCCATAATAACATAGTCCCTGTAAAATTACGGTGCATGGCAACACTTTTGTTCTAGAAATCAACTTCTAGCCAGAAGTTGATTTTTCTACTTCTATTTCTGAGCAGAAATTGATTTTTCTATTTCTACTTCGAGAGAGAAATATTTTTCCTTTTTACTACTTCTGGAGCAAGTAGAAAAATAAAGTTGTGTAATCAAATGAATTTTTACTCCAGAAGTATTGTCATACGTGATAATGTCAAAGAAAATTAAATAAAAAAAGAAGAAGAAGTAGGGAATGCCTGTTCCGAACCAAATGGGACAAAAAAGGGAGAGAAATTGTGAAGTATAAAAGAATTCTCAATTGAACAACTAAATGCTTATTTAGTAGCTGACGTCATCTGAAACTTCCCCAAAAGAGATATTGTGTCAGCGATACGTCATCCCGGCGCATGTATGGCCCAAAGGGAATATTTTTACCAATTAAAAACACACACATATATATATATATATAATCTTGCAAAAAAATAAAATAAAAATAAGATGAAAGAAAGAGAAGCAGAGAGAAAAGAAGAGGGCGAGTAATAATAATTATTAATTACCGTCTGCTGGAGGCCATTGATGTAGATGACTTGGGAGCAGGTGGTGTCGCCGGGGCACAGAGCGTCGATCAGGACGTCGACGAGCACCGACACCGTCATTTCCTCGGCGATCCAGTGGACGCACAGCGGGATCAGCAGGTGAACCAGCGGCCTCAGCCCCCTCACCCCTTCCCAGCCCTTCTTCAACAACATTCCCTTCGCGAGTTCCTCGTCCCTGTCGTAAGTTTAGCTGGTGATGCTGTTCTTCGTTCTGGGCGAATGTCGACAGAGCGTCGTGCTTGGGGAGGGGGTGGTCTCCAGCGAATTTAACGATGGAGAGCTCGCGAGTGAGAGAGAGAGAACGGAGAAGTTGGTTGGTGTCGGGGTTGACCGGTTGTTGAGCGCAAAACATGACGTACGAGATGTGCGACAGGAACCACTCAGGAGTTTCAGACATTGGAGAAACAGAATCACACGCACAGAGAGATTGATTCAGTGAGACTTCGTATTTGAAGCACCGAATACGATCATTTTTTGTCTAGATATTTTCGTTAACAATAAGAATGCTTTTCGTTCCTCCGTTTTTGTGAGCCATGCAGTGAATCATTTTTAGGGAAATTTTTGCTAAATCATTCGTTTTTCGGGAAACAAACGGAGGCCGAATGTCCCAAATCTTTTGCCCAACTTGATTTGCGAGTGTCGAGATATTTGGGGGACCATCGATCAAGCACGACGACGACCGCCGTGATTTCTTTGTATGGATCGATCCCGTACATGTCGTGATATTTTTAGCGTATCTCCCAATTCCATCCTTCACAGAGTTCAATTCGAAAGAGATGTACGATGTCATGGGATGGCTTGCTAGGAATCATAGGATTCATACCCTACTACCCGTGTCGTTTCGCTTATGTTTCTGGTTCCACCTTTGTTGACCGGACGCTGTTTCCAGTTGCCTGGTAGCTCAGGACGCTAATGGTTGGGTGTGCTTTTTTCCTGCACTTGATTCAGTGGTCCATGTTTATCTTTATCCTAGCTTTTGCAGCTTCTCTGGTTGAAAATGTCCTTGCTTTGTCCAAAAGCACTAACGAAAGGCTACAGGATCTGGGGACCTTAGGATGTTGTGGGACCTAGGACGAGAGAATGGGTGTGCGCCGGCCGAGTTCGTCGTGCACCGAGAGGCTGGCGAGGCAATAATCTTTTGGTCATTTGTGTTAGGACGTGATTTATACTCTCGTCGATAAAAAAAAACGCGTGGGCCCACCGGCGACAGGGGTCTCCAGGGGCAACGCTTCTAAAAAGCGAGAGGAATTTTCTAGTTTGAGCCCGTATTTTATTAATAGTTTGAATTTGGGCTACTGTGGCGTTTATATATAATCTTTTTTAATTACAATTGTAAGTTATAACAGAGACGAGGAAGGTGATAATTATAGTGAAATCTTCAGCTAGATATAGCCCTAATTTAAGAGTAAATCATGATAAATTTTGTATTTCGATTTCTCTTTCTCGCATTTACTCTCTATTTCCTTGTGTTTGTGCATCTAATTCTAATAATGCGATGATCATCTCGAGTTAGGTACTGCGAGTTGTTCTTGCCACCCGCCGCGAGCTAATTTCTCTTCTCCTTTTCTGTGTTTTCGAGGAGTGTGTCGGTGCGTGCTGTGCAGGTGCTCCGTGTGGGCGGCGGGCGTGCGGCCGTGTGATGGGTGTGCGTGGAGAGCGTGGTGTGCAGGGTGGGGTTGAGCGACATGAACAAGGGTTGACTCCATGAAAGCTCACATGCGAGCTGAAATATGCATTACTGGTTTGATTGGTTGGCGTTCATTTGGCAGATGAAAACGAGAACTGTGCGATCAGATAAACGTGAATTGACTGGAAATTGTTATCCCGATTTCGAAGTGAATTTCGATGGAGAGGAGCGAGTTTTAAGAACTTGCTAGCAACTGATTTCATGAACTTTGCTTTTTATGTAAAGAAGTTACTCAACATTCGCGAACTTTGCTGTAGGTAGTGGGTTTTTACTTGCTTGTAAATTGAGAGAAGTTACTGGCCAGTTCTGGAATTTACAATTCACCTTGCAAAAGTTAAGTGAGCATGGACAAAATTACTTTTGTTATTGTAAAAAAGCTACTTAATGATGTGGAAAAGTTAGATATTTTAATTCATATCAAAGCTTTACGGTAGATGGGTTATCCGTCTTTCACAAGGTCACAAGTTCAATTCACATTATATCATGAGTGAACATCTGAACGGCTTGCATTATGTTACCTAACTGCAGTATACCTCGTGTTGAGAGACTTTTAGTGGATTAAATTGATAGGTTCGCAAACCTCGAACCCTTCAATCACAGATGGTACGAAGTAATTGCGATTCAAATCATGTATTCCGTAATAGGTGTAGGATTCTTATTAGGTAAAAGTATTTGAATTCTAGTTGAAAAAATAACATAGGGACCAGTTTTGTCAGGAAACAAAACTATCTTGAGCTTCACAAGGAATGCATGGGTAAATGTCGAATCTCGTCCAGAGCATGTGCGCGTAAGCACCACGTGTCAATGGCAAGTGCTTAATCAATAATCTCCATTGGATTTTTCGATGAAAAATTAAAGAAATGAATGAGGGGCAAGTTGAAGAAAACCTTAGGAAGTTCTAGACTCCCTAAGTGCTTTGACCGTAAGCTTCAGTGTTTGGTAAAATTATTCTAAAGCTCTTTGGATCAAATCCTGCCAATTGGAAAGTGCTGTAATTATGAGTGTTAATGGCTCAACTTATGTCGGCGCAATCGACGTGCACTTATGTCAGCATAATCGACATGATTTAATGGGAGCGTAATCGACGTACACTTATGACAGCGTAATCAACATGGATTTATGTTGGCAGCTGTTTCCCTGGTCTATAAATAGACGCGTCTCCTCAGTTCAAAATAACAACTCATAACTCGAAACACACTCCTATAGTTCTTTCATAGTGGTCCTCTAGGTGTGCCGATTTCGAGATGTGTTCGACAGAGTCCTGTTCGTATAGTGCTAATACAAACAGGTTCGAGGTGTTGTATCTTGGGAGGCATAGTTCGTGAAGCTGCTTAACACCATTGGCAGGAACTAATCGACTTAAGGAGATTCGGTTAGCCATACCTCACCTCTTGTCAAATTCTATTTTCGAGTTTACAATATTCAGAAAATTTATTTGTTTTGTAATCTTTATTTGTAAAGATTGTACATTGGCTTGATCGGTATTAAATATTGTTATCGCCTTCTATGTGTTGTTATTTTCTGATTACATGCAAACAGTGTTACATATTTCCCCCGATACGTTAACGTGTACGCAATAATTTCCAACAATCTTAAGGTGATTATCACTTATTCTCACTATTTGTTTGGGTTTATTAGAAAATCGCGATGGCTGATAACAATCAAGTACCCAATAATGTCCAGAATGTTTCTGGGGACGTTCCTATGGTCCATTCGACCGTTGCTAGTGGAGAGGTTCATACCTCAAGGCCTAGTGTTGTGGTAGCAAATGTTGCGAGCCTTCGGGCTGAGACCATCTTTGGTGGTACGGGTATACATCAACAGGCTTTGCCTTCCTTGATGGTGCCATTTTAGGTTATACCGAATGAGAAATCAAAGAAAGTCACCGATGTAGGCTTTAAGCAAAAGGAATGGTCCCAAAAATTCCACGCGACATGTTTTGTTTGCATTCAGTCTAGCCATCGGGCTAAGGATTGCAAGAAGTGCCCGAGCAAAGGCAATGGCGGTGGTACAGCCAAGCAGCTAAATCTGACAGAGCAGACAGATAATCAAAGACTGAGTGCTGTGATGGTGTCTGAGGTATCCTTAGTGTCGAACAATACCGATTGGTGGTTGGACACAGGTGCCACAAATCACATTTGTATAAATAAACACATGTTCTCATCGTACGAGAAGGCTAGGGAAGAGGAGATGTTTTATGTGGCTAACTCTACATCAGCAAAAATTATCGGGAGAGGAAACGTGATCCTAAAGTTCACCTCCGGCAAGGAGATTGCCTTGCTAAATGTGTTGCATGTACCGAAGATCTGGAAGAATCTCATTTCTGGCCCCATACTTGTCAAGAAGGGCTTCAAAATTGTTTTTGAATCAGACAAGTTTATACTTTCTAAAGGGGGAATGTATGTGGGGAAAGGGTACTTGACCAATGACCTGTTCAAAATCAATGTGGCTGTCATTGATGTAATTCGAAAGTCTTGTACCCAAAGACTATTAATAAAGAAAAGTCTTCAGTTTACATTGTTGTGCCTTCTTATCTATGTCATGGTAGATTATGACATGTAAACTATGGTACAATGAAAAAGATAGCAAACTTAGGGCTAATTTCAAAGTTTGAGTTGGGTGCTCGTTACAAGTGTGAGACTTGTGTTAAGGCAAAGTTTGCCAAAAAAATCTTTCAATTCCGTTGAAAGAACGAGTGAATTTCTACAATTAATCCATAGTGATCTATGTGATTTAAAATTTGTAGAAAGTAGAGGTGGAAAGAAGTACTTCATCACTTTTGTGGATGATTGTACTCGATTTTGCTGTGTTCATCTGTTAACTAGTAAAGATGAGGCATAAGCATGTTTATCAAGCATAAAAATGAGGTTAAGAACCAACTTGATAGACGAATCAAAGTGCTTAGGTCTGACAGAGGAGGAGAATATAGTTCTTTCAATTTAAAGGAATTGTGTGTTAGTTTGAGGATAATTCTCCAAACAATTGCACCTTATACTCCACAGAAAAATGGAATTGCTGAACGTAAGAATAGAACTCTAAAGGAGATGGCTAACGCCATGCTCTTTAAGTTCTGGTTTACTTCAAAACTTGTGGGGGGGAGGCAGTTCTAACTGCAAACTATATTCTTAATAAAATACCTCACAAGAAAACAGGTAAGACTCCATATGAGTTATGGAATGGAAGGCTATCATCCTACAATTTTTTGAAAGTGTGGGGGTGCCTAGCCAAGGCGGTGATTCCTCCTCCTAAACAAACTCGATTGAGACCTAAAACGGTGGATTGCATATTCATCGGTTATGCTCAAAATAGCAGCGCATATAGATTTTTGGTCCACAAATCTGAAAATGCAAAAATCCATGCCAATACTATCCTAGAATCAAGGGGTGCTGAATTCTTTGAGGATATATATCCTGCGAAAAAAAAAAATCAGGGTGAACTTTCTCAAAAGAGATTCAAAAACTAAGAATCTGAAGGAACAAGAGGTTGCAGATTGCAAAATCTTTCAGACCAGACTTTTCAACGTATATGTTAGAAGGTGAGCCTCAAACCTTCAAAGAGGCGATGTCATCTCCAAATACTCCTTTCTGAAAAGAAGCTGTTGACAAATGTTGACAATGAAATTGATTCTATCCTAAGTAACTATACTTGGGAATTGATTGATCTTCCATATGGAAATAAATCAATTGGGTGCAAATGGATATTCAATAAGAAGCATAAAGCTGATGGTTCCATTGATAAGTACAAAGCACGGTTTAGACAAAAAGAGAGTCTAGACTACTTTGATACTTATTCACCAGTAACAAGAATAACATCAGTTAAGATGTTGATTGGTATAGCTTCTCTATACAATTTGCAAGTACATCAGATGGATACTTGAATGGTGATCTCGATAACGAGATTTATAAGGAACAACCTGAAAGATTCAATGTCAAAGGATAAGAACACAAAGTATGTAGATTTGTCAAATCATTGTATGGACTTAAACAAGCTCCTAAACAATAGCATGATAAGTTTGACCATGTGATAATCCAAAATAGGTATAGAATCAATGAATGTGACAAATGTGTGTACACCAAATCTACATCCATTGGATGTGTACTTATTTGTCTATATGTCGATGACTTGCTGATTCTTGGAGATGACGCTAAAGTTATCAAGATCGTCAAGAATGTTCTTAAAAAGAACTTTGAGATGAAAGACTTAGGTGTTGCGGATGTTATACTCGGCATCAAAATTCTAAGGAATTCTGATGGCCTGGGTTTAACACAATCTCATTACATTGAAAAGGTAACTGAGAGGTTTAAAGGATTCGGCATTAAAGATGTGAATAATCATTTTCTATCGCACCTAACTTTAAGAAAAAATACTAGAAACAGTATCAGGCAGCTGGAGTACTCTCAAGTAATCGGCAGCCTCATGTATATCATGAATTGCACTAGACCGGATATAGCATACTCAGTAGGAAAACTGAGTAGATATACAAGTAATCCTGGTCACGAGCATCGAAACGCTTTGTTAAGAGTATTAGGGTATCTGAAAAATACCAAAGACTATATTCTAGAATATGGTCAATATCCAGCCGTTTTGGAAGGCTATAGTGGCGCCAATTACATTTCGGATTCTGATGAATCGACTAGCAGGTATGTGTTCACGTTAGGAGGTGCCGCAGTATCATGGAAATCTTCAAAGCAAACTCTAATAACGTGTTTCACGATGGAATCAGAGTTTATTGCTTTGGATAAAGCTACTGAAGAAGTAGAGTGGCTTCGATGGTTTTTAGAGGATGTTCCGTTGTGGCCAAAACTTATGCCTGCAATATGCATTCATTGTGATAATCAAGCAGCTATTGCAAGGGCACATAATGCGATATATAACTGTAAGTCTAGACACATTCGTCGTAGACATAATACTGTAAGGCAGTTGCTCTAGCATGGAATAATTTCTTTGGATTTTGTGAAGTCAAAGGAAACATTGCCGATCTGCTGACAAAAGGTTTGTCGAGAGAGCAAGTAAACTACGTATTGAAGGGAATGGGGTTAAAAGTATTAACCCAATAAAGAGCTTCCGAGGTGAAAACCCAACCTATGCAATTGGAGATCCCATGGACTAGGTTCAACAGGAGAATGCATATTTCGAAAACTCTGAGTGAGCACTGTCTCCCATTCCTATGATGCAACAGTGCTTTCTACAAAGTTTTAAGGGTACATTATGCGTTTAATGATTCATATAACTTGAATTCAACATCCTAGTAAGGTATGGTAGGATACCTTTAATAGGAATGCACCTATATGTGTGGAGCTGACCGACTTTATGAAAACCTTTAAATGCTAGATTTTCTAAAGCACGCATGAATCCCGAGAGGTTCAAGGCCGAAAGAATGAACGAGACCAAGAACCAATCGTGATTCGGAGATACTCTGTGTGAGGTCTATTGCCTGGGCTTACACCAACAATTAGCGGTTTAAGGCTAAGTCCACCGATTGGTTAAGTATGTCCGATAGGCTTTCACTAAAAAATGTTCAAAGTGAAAGCTACCTATCTTGATGTAGTGTATTTCCACAAACACACTTGAAATTCCTCGAGTTTTAGTTTTGTTGAGCCATTATGTGGGGGATTGTTGTAATTATAAGTCTTAATGGCTCAACTTATGTCAGCGTAACCGACATGCATTTATGTCTGCGTAACCGACATGGTTTAATAGGAGCGTAACTAACGTGCACTTATGACAGCGTAACAGACTTGGATTATGTCTGCAGCTGTTTCCTTGGTCTATAAATAGACGCATCTCCTAATAACAACTCGAAACACACTCCTCTAGTTCTCTCATAGTCGTCCTCTAAGTGTGTCGATTTCGAGAAGTATTCGACAGAATCTTGTTCGTATGATGCTGATACAAACATGTTCAAGGTGTTGCATCTTGAAAGACATAGTTCGTGAAGCTGCTTAGCACCGTTGACAGAAACTAATCGCCTTAAGAAAATTCAATTAGCCGTACCTCACCTCTTGTCAAATTCTTTTTTCGAGTTTACAGTATTCAACAAGTTTATTTGTTTTGTAATTTTTATTTGTAAAGATTGCACATTGGCTTGATCGATATTAAATATTGTTATCGCCTTCTATGTGTTGTTATTTTCTGATTACATGCAAACAGTGTTACGTATTTCTCCCGATACGTTAACGTGTGCACAATAATTTCCAACAGAAAGCAGCTACCCCGCTACTTTATCTACTTTGTAAAGTTTCACAAACTCACAGTTGCATTATCACCAGAGAATAGTACAATAATAATATTTGTCACCAAACGAAATAAGACCAAAGCGTACGGTACGAAACTTCAAAAATAAAAGTGTAATTTACAAACTCACAGTTGAATCGGACAAGGAATGTCCCCCCCTGCTCATCCCAGAATAGATCTCTCAAAGAGTGAAAAAATTCCTGCTTCGAAATTTTAAACCCCCTACCCCCACCCCCAAATCCACAATTCTCCGAGAAAGAAAAAAATTCCACTTTTCTGGATATGTATACAGATACCCGCAGCGCCTCCTCAACCCTCTCTCTCTCTCTCTCTCTCTCTCTCTCAATTGCAATTTAGGCGCACAGAAGGCCCCAAGGGATTAAATAAATAATTCAGACAGATATTTGTAGACTTACTAATAGTCAATAGTCAGCTTACTGTCTACATGCGAAAAGCTCTGATAAAATGCCTTGAAATGCTGGTACGCGATGTCAATATCTTCCTTCCCGCATACTTCTCTCACACTGTAAATGTGAAAAAACAGACATAATCATGACACCAGTTTCACACTTTTCAACTTTCACACAGGAAGAAAAAGCATCTGTCATGACCAAACAGCAACCCACCCCGGAAAGAGAAGGGAAGAAAGTTACAAATATGCGTCCTGCTGGAAGGTGAAAATAAATCAACATATCACACAGATCCCTCAGGTTCCTATGTTGAAGACGGCCCATCAAATGAGCTCTTGAGCATAATTTGCATAGGCTTATGAATGGATAGATGCCGGACTAATATACTTAAACGAAGCAGCACTTAAATTTTGAGAGATTCAAATGAAGATTGGAAACGTATTTTTTTGGCATAGAGATATAGCTGCTGAATATACTGAGTTATGTTTTAGAATTTCTCTTCATAAATGCCGATTTGTAACTACTTGCCTATTGAGCAACAAGCTACAGCAGATGTGATGAATACAGACCATGGGACTATCACAATTAATTACACAAGGTCAGTTCGATACCTGTGCATCGAAAGTTGAGCAATGCCACAATCAACCGTGCGGATACCAACTCCTGATGCCAGTATCGGACCTATGGTGGATCCACATCCCATGTCATTTCTAACTGCAAATTCCTACACACAGAATAGTCATGCGAAAATTTTTCTGTTAGGTCTCCTGTATAAAGCATGGCACAACCACAAACTTCAGTTCGATATAATCTACAAAAGTAATTGACACATCACATTGGTAACTCTGTATAATTTATATCCATATAGCATCATTTTTGTCTAACCAACTAAAGAGAGCTTGATTTCAAATGACACCATATTACAATATAATCATTGAACACACACATTTACGTACGCGCGTGTGTGTTTGTGTGAGAGATTGATAAAGATATGTCCAGCAAGAAATAGAAGTGAAACCGAGGTAGCTTTCGAGCAACCATATAAAAATCACCAAAACCTCCAGACCATATAAATCCTTAGCAACTTGTGGATAACAACTTTTAAAACAGAGGAAGATAAGGAAGACATGTATAATACACTTGTTATCATTGCCGGACTTCAGCAGTGAAAACACGGATGTGAGATTGACAGTTAATCCTAGGATATGGATTGGAAGAATGAAATGGAGAGAAAATGTTAAAGCGGGCCAACATGGTATCCGCATAGTAGCGAAAACACACTTATTAAACATTGCCGGACTTCAGCAGTGAAAACAAAGATGTGAGATTGACAGTAAATCCTAGGATATGCATTGGAAGAGTAACATGGAGAGAAAATGTTAAAGCAGGCCAACATGGCATCTCCATAGTAGCTGATGTGATAGTTACAAAAACTCATATCTTGATATTTCAAAGAGGTTGATCTCCTTGCTTCTCTTGCAAAAAAATCATCTTAAGAAGCATAAGGTCCTCCCTTTCTCCTTGGTCCACAGAAATGCAAAGTAGAATTAGGACAAAGTTAATTGCTGAAAGCTGATCTAACTATCATAGACTACTAATTCTAACATATAAGGAATAGTGATTCTTGGTTATGCAAATGGCAAGAATGACCAAGTATCTTTTTTAATTAAAGACTGCAGGCTACATGTCAAAATCTTGCTTCACCACAATTTGGAGATTACAACTAAATTTCCCAAGGGTCTAATATGATAGAGAGTGCCTTGACCAAAACTATAATAGAAGCTTAAGTTTCAAGAGACATCTCTCAGTGTTAAAACTGAATCTACCTGTGTTGGCAAGTTATGAATTTTGCCCACTTCTTTGAAAAGAAAAGCGGTAATGCCACTGGTAGCATAACGCTGATTGGCATTGTGCTTAATTACTAGCCCCTTCTGCATTTCAGGTCGATGGTGTTCGTCATGCTTGTCCATAAAATTTGGGTGAACTCCATGAGCCATGTCTGCAGAAACTGCATTATCCTAGATGTCAGCAGTTATGGAGGGACAAATCATATTAGTATGAAAATACAACACGAACAAGTTTATTAGCTGGTGGTATTCAATTAAGAGATCACAGGACCTCCTGAAAGTGGCTTTAAGAAATACCAGAAGAAATGTACACGTGTGAAAAAGAAAAAAGCTTATTATTGTTTGCTGTTAACGCAATTTGAACCTTTAATATCTGCAACATAATGAGAAAAGTGGATAGAATTGAGCTTTGTGGTTGAGCCACGTCATCACAAAGGTCCATTGCCTCTTGCTACCCTTTGCAATTATTGGAAGCCACCACCATTAAGATTTTTTCATCTCATAGCCAATCATTCATAATTGACTAGATCATTGATAGAAGTTATGGATACAATTTGACATATAGTCAACCAGTACGAAATAATAAATAGGACAATGCAACACCAATCTCATAATGACAAAAACAAAACGTACCAAGAAATGATTTCCGTATCGCACGCTCAAAAGCATTCTCCCCAACATATTTATCAGCTAAGGAATCAATGATGCGTCTAATGGCCTGAAACATGGTCGGTGCACCAGCTCCTTGAAAGGAATCCGAACCCACCTGATCAATAGAGTTAACAGCTTTACTACTGTATTCAAAGTAGTAAAGCAAGATCAATGCATTAAAGCTGATCAATCCACTACACTCTCCCTGCATGAGTGTATTTGGTGCTGCTGATGTCAATCAGAGGATAATGAAAATTTTTCTGAGTACAGTTACCTAACAATATAAATTGTTAATTATCATCTTGTCAATTGTCTAGCTCATGTTTGAAACAGGTCAGAGTGAAGACAAAACTACAGAAAACATCTAGACAATGAATTTGGATGTTCTTCTTCTATAATGAGGACAGATTTGAATGTAAGTTTATTACAAACAGCACTTACATATCCCTTTGTATCCACAAGCATAATCACATTTATATGCGTAAGCATAACTTTCTACTGATCTTGAAATGTTCATGTATCAACAGAAAGTCTCAGGGAGCAAAGCAGTCTAAATCTTCTTATTTTCCCTCAGTCATAGCAATAGTCTAATTAATCATGAAACTTGAACAGTACTCTTTCTAAAATATCATCAACGTGACTAAGAACGCCGAATCAATGGCTATATCAGCAAAGCCAAAAAACTATCTGAATTCTTAAACTCCTTTTTCAGCCGCAGGAGCAGGTGGAGACCCTTGCTTTGGTCTGCCTATTTTCTTTTAGGCAAGAGGAGTGGAGAAAAGAATATGTTAACTGAAGGATACAAATATGCCTGTGAACTTCACCTCTTCATTGTCAAATAAAGCAACCATCCGAACAGCATGCTCAGTTGATAAATCCGCGGGTAATCTACAAGAGTCAATTAGAGCTCTCAATGCACAATAGCTTGAAGCAAGATTATCCAATCTTCCTGAAAAGATGAACTCATTGTTTCCACCCCCAAGGCAGCTAGGTTGGGTATCACAAAGATTCAACTCAATACTCATGATATCATCTGCACAGCATCCAAGTTCATCGGACAATATCTGGAACAAAAAAAAGAAATGTTAGATAGTTGACATAAGGAATTTCTAAGCATTCTCTCTCAAAACCCGAGATTTGGAGACAACTCCAACAAGCAAGCAGGTGAAACTGATGATCATGTGTCAGATATACCAACTAAAAAACATAATACACAACAACAAACAAAGAGAAAAGGAAGAAGAGAGAAAAAAGAAAGCACATAAAGAAGACAGCATGGATTCCAGTAGAAAGTCATCTAAATTGAATATCACCAATCTTCTGGAAAAAAAATGGAATAGATTTTGCCACCTATACTTTGGATAGAACATATGAGAATACAATCTCAGTGACTCTCTTGCTTTGCCTCATAGTAATAGGAACTAAACAAGTACATTAGCATGAAAATTGTTTATATCCATACCCTCGTAGAATCTAGTATTTTGCAGTTTCCATCCAAAAAATGGAGACAGTTACCTGCAAAAGCAGGGGATGATGAATGGGCCTTGAGGAAACTGTGGCACATTTCTCTTTTGACTCTGCAGATGTTTCATCAGGTTTTGTGGAAAGCAGTGGAATGAGGTGCGTCTCCAGGTTAGGCTTAAAACCATCCTTGTTTACTGTGCTAAACCATCAGAAGAAAAATAATAATATCCCAGCACAGTGTCAGTGAGGATATGGATTTGCCACCAGGCAAGATATTTATCCCAAAAAAAACAAAAAAACTGTGGTATGTGTCAAGTACACAAATGAAGATGACCAAAGCAGAGTAACATAACAACAAAACAGAGGCCCCACAGATAATTAGGGCATATCCTCATAATAATTATTCAAGGACGCCAAACGTACCGGTCAAGGTGTATGGCTAAGGTGGGTACGCGTAAAAGTGGTCTTTTAATCTTGACAAGTTTGTGCAGAAAGGAACCATCACTATCTCTCACTATGACCCTTCCTGCAACACTCAGATCTCTGTCAAACCAAGTATGCCATAAACCACCACCATAAGTCTGCACATTGACCATGAGATAATTAGACTTGGTTGATGCAGATTTTGGCTTCAGTTTTAAGCAAGGGCTGTCTGTGTGAGCAGCAATAACATGAAAACCACTGCCAACATCATATCTGCAAACTAAAACCAGAAAGGCGTAGTTATCAAAAACAATGAAATGGAAAATTCGTTGTTAGTAATGGAAACAAAGTGACCAATTACTTTTGCAAATTCAAAAAAAAAAAAGAAGGAAGGAAGGTTGTAAACTTTGATTCCTATTGAAGCAACCGCATCAATATCAACAAGAGAAAGCACATATAAAACTTATTTCGAGATGGATTGAAGCTACTAAAAGCACTAGTTACGATAATCACTTCAGTTTCAGTACTGAGTCTGCTGCCAAGCGCTATTTCCTAAGACATTAACCAGGCAATATGTCCTGATGACGTTTTACTGGCACTTCACAGAACCAACATCAAGTATATAAGATTGCAAGCCTGCCTCCGCACCAGCTGATTCCCTCTACCAACGATATGATGATCAAATCAAGAAGTACTTCACTGACCTTTCTCCTACAGCAAAAGCAATTAAACAAGACATATTCCGCGTAAAGAAGTAGCGTCCTCCAGGCTTTAGGTTCCATTCCTCATTTTCATTCAGCAAATGAAATCCAGCATCGATTAAATGTCTTTTGGCTTCAGCTGGACACACGAAGGTAAAAAGCATCATCTAAATGTTATGAAAAAGTACATTTAGTTGTACGAATTGGATATGTCAACAACAATTACGACTATAGCCTCAATACTGGTTATGTCAGGTCAAGACGAATCTCACCAGAGGTTTCAATGAAATGTTACATAACTATCATATGACACCGCGCATGGAGCCTCAGTGCAATCATACTACAGATTGTGGTGATTACATGTTAAACTCTGCTGTATAACAAGGTCCACTTACCCAGTGGAAGGGACTTGCGGCAGTTTATCTAATGATGCTCGCACAGGAAGGGCCTATCTATTATTGACAACCAGTTTTCTTACTTAAAATCTTGCCTCAGAACAATTGCTTCACATTCACCACACAGAAAGTTGTCAGAAAGTCCAAAACTCCTTCCCCTCTCAAAATCTGTATGAAAACAACTAGGATGAGGTAACCCTCACTAGATGCAATCGGACATTATGCTTATGGCATAGAACAAATTCTTGGAAAGCAAATCAAATAGGCCCAATATCAAAATCAGAGTAAAAATAAAAGATAAAAGCTAGTCTCCATCATTTAATCCTCACGACGGGATTAAATTAGTGAAAGCATGTCTAGCTAATTTTTACTTAACAATACCATGGCTACTAATAATACAACTACGACTGCCAGTACAACAGCACAATATTACAAAACAAGGATGATAATGAAAAAGCTTCCATCAACAGGTTTGGCTATGAGATCCAAATAACCAATGTTTTTTCAGAGTATCTCAAAGTGGCTCTACTTGACAATGTTTTAGTATGTTGATGCTTGGAAACGTCCAAAGAAGGAAGTTTAAAATTTCCGCGATTCTAAACTTTTACAGTTAATGCAAGAAATCTCAAAAAAGTCGAAGAAAAATAATCAACTTCTGTTTAATACTGTTAACACAGTGATAGACTCTGATACTCCTGCACATGAATAATTTGAATGGTAATCGAAGAGTTGTGAAAGAGAGAAGCCATTGCATCAGCATTTGCAATGTTCTCTAACTCTTCAGACTGTGAGTTAAGCCTGGATACCTTGAATTTGTTAGTAAGAAATTCATGAGCAAGAATATATCACGAAACTAATGGCAAACCATGTTGCCTAATATAATAATACGCACCAGATTTCTAAGACCAACCGCTACTTGCCCAAAGCAAGTGTTTGACCTTGAACCAAAGGAAATTGATTATATTGTGAGGATATGTGGCCTTGTTGCAGTACCATCCATATATTAGGCATACAATATAAAGGAGTTCCATTCATGTGCAGGGAAAGGAATATGGATGGCTTCATACATTTTTCGTCTTCTTTTAGTTAGAACCGCACACGTTTGATGAAGAGACTAGCAAATAAGCAGAACCCCGAATATCGTATATTAAATTCTGATCCAAACTGCAAACTTCTGGCATAACGTATCAGCTCTTTTTTTGGGACGGTATCCATTCCAATAATTTGACTAATTCCAGTTACTTAATCAAATATCTTCAAAGAATCTGTGATCATATACCTAGCAAACTCAAAACTGTCGGAGCAAATTCAGTCTTCCAAAACATCCAAAACAACAAAAACACCTAATCCTTATACGATGCCTTTTACAAGTACATTTACGCGTGTTAAACAACAACTAAGCACCGATAGGAGGAGGTCATACACGAGAAAGGAACTGTAGTGAAAGGCATTGTAGCTTTCAAACTCTTCCAAGGCAGAAATATAAACACATTTTGAACAAACACTGACGAACTAGCATCACAATCAACCTCAATTACCTTAAACCAAAGCTTGAACCACAAACGACAGAATTTTCAAGTACCTGTAGCATGAAACTGAGTCCAGGACTCATTGAGATAATCCAAGAGGTCCCCTACAATAGAAACGCTCGACGCACCCGCCGAAGAAGCGCTCTGGTTGCGAGCAAAGCCGTCAGAGAGACGGATCAACATAAAATCCCACACACAGGAAACACCAAAGGCATCGATTCAGAGAGAGAGACCTGAGGTGATTGATCTGCGTTGGAGCAGAGACGACGAAAAGTGGACAGCTTGCGAATGCCCGAGGCACGTGGAGATAGCGAAGGTTTCAGGAACAGAAGAGAACGTCGGGAGATATTCGGAGGATACAGGAGATGCAGACGAGCCATCGCTGCCATTTTCGTTCTGCGGTTGCTTCGCTTCCTATCTGAACTGAGTCGAAGCTTTGACCGTCCTACACAACTCTCTTCCTTTTCGAGGAAAATGCAGAATTGGTCCCTGTACTACAGTCACTATTCAATTTCGATACACATACTTTATCTTTTTAACAGATTAAGTCCCCTAACTCATATCGTTCCCGATTTAGGACAAATTCCACCCTTTCGGCCAAATGCCCAGTGGGAAAATTTTAAATAAGGACCCCAAGTACCTTCATTTTCTCAAATAAAGATCTGAAGTGGACTTTGTTTCAAATAAGAGCTTGAAGTGAATCTTACTTCAAATAAGGGCTTGAAGTGCCCTCATTTTCTCAAATAAGTGCATGAAGTTGATATTTTTTCAAATAAGAGCCTGAAGTGGCCATAAAGTCTCAAAAAAAGTGCTTGACTTACCAGTTGATTAGATTAGGGGCATTTTCGTCATTTATGTTTTTATTTTTTTCTTTGTTATTTCCTTTTTCTATTTTTTTTTAAATTAAAAAACAAACTAAAAGTTAAAAAACAAAAAACCAAAGAAACGCAGACGGTGGAGCGATGGCCGGCGGGGCGGCGGCAGCTTGTGTTTCCTTCTTTTTGTTTGACTTTTACTTTTTTATTTTATTTTTTTAATTTAACTAAAAATTATGATAAAATTGTATTTTGACAAAAATGCCTTTGATCGGCCGAAATATTTAGCCGGCCGGTGAGGTCAAACTCTTATTTGAAATAGCCATGACCACTTCAGGCCCTCATTTGAAATAGCCATAGCTACTTCAGATCCTTATTTGAAAAATGACTATTTCATGCCCATATTTTAGAAAATAAGAGCATTTGAGGCCTTTATTTGAAATTTTTCCAATATCAGCAAATATGCTGGCTAAGCACCGGAGGGTATACACATGATGCTGACGTTGAAATAAAAATTAGAATATTAAGCAAGTAATACAAAGACAGTCCCCGTATTATTGCTGATGTTTGATTTTGGTCCTCATATTTCATTATTTTTTATAGATTCGGTCTCTAACCGGATTTTCCATCTTGATTTCAAGATACTTCCATCCAGATGTAGATAGAAATTGCTAAATAGGTGTCGATCAGGTCCGCTACCGCTAGTTCGCTCGAATCCAAAAAAATTATCATGGGGAAGCCATATGCAGTAAAACTTGCGGGTATTGTTCTGGTTGAGCTTTCCTTAGGTATCTAATGAACATTTTACGAGGGAAATTTAGCTAAGATTTGTAAAAAATTGTCATGTGATCTAGAGGTGATCGGTTCCAGGATGGGTGGTTCCCACCCTAGAACCGAGAACCATTCCCTAGGGATCGGTTTCGCAAAATGCGAATTGTGAACCACCCGCTCGTTCTATGAATCCATCCGAGAACCGAACCACCAGTCCGGTCCGGTTACGGTCCTACTGAGTATCAACATCAATTAAAAAATAAAAGAAAATTAGTATTGACATGAACATCTCTGCTGAATTGAAATAGTGGCCCATCAATGATCTCTCACCGAGGGAAGAGAACAAAAGATTTGGATATCAGAACATAGCCTAGTGCTCAAAATGAACTTTCATGAAAACAGTGGGTACTGCACTCATTTAAGATTCCATTAGAAGACAGTAAAGAAAGAAAATTAATAATTTAACCATGCGACAAAACTACTAATGTTATTCAGAAACTTACGTTTGTAGCCATCACCACGGCTAATCCATAAGTTGACAAGGAGGATGAGCCTCCATAGAACAAACACTAATTCAACCGATCCGGTTGGGCCGGTTGGATGGTTCCCACTCGAAATTGTGAACCGAACCAGTACTCGCCGGTTCTAGAAAATTAAAATCGGGAACCGAACCTTTACCCACCGGTTCCATCCAAAATCAACAGGTTGGGTACGGCTCGATCCTATTTGGATGGATCATGGTTTTTTTGCTCACCCCTAATGTGAGCATTGACCAAGCCCGGCAAAAGTGATACTCAAGAAATGATCATTTAGGAAGAATGGCTCTTAGGTCATCATTTTTTCACTAATAGCACACCGGGCTTTTTATTTTTATTTTTTGGGTCATACACCGGCTTCACATTTTCATCTTTAGCATTTAGGTAAACTTTTTCTTCTATTCGAATGGAAATGATGCGAAGTTTGTCCAAAAACTAGGATCAAATATTAGTTGAGGGACCAAATTTGTTATAATAATGAAGCATGTGACCCAAATTAAATATTGTTACTAGCACAGGGACTATCGTTGTAATTTTCGCCCGATTATTCCATGTCGGCGCCATGTGTTCATTCCAATGCTTAGTCAGCATTTTCCGTCAACATTTACATGGAATATTAGGTCAATTTTTCTGATTTAGAATAAAAGAAAATATGAAAATGTGTTTTGAATAGTTATGGAGAAAACTGACTATTAGAAAGGGATGAAGCATTGGTTGAACTTTTGCAGTTTATTTATTCAGTTTGGTCCTTCAAAATTTTTTTTTGTCCGATTGGGTTTCTCAGCTATACATTTTTATGCTCAATTTGGATTAAATTGTTGACATGACAGATCACGTCACATGCTCGACTCATTTGGTGAAACACATGAGACCGAGGATAGTATTCTTCGCGCGGTCCTCTGAACGGGGCAGCAGCTCGAACCGCGAAATCGATATAGTCCATGTAGGCTATCTCACTTAATATAAAATAAATAATTTCGAACTAAAATTAGTTAGCCTAGATAATTTTCGATTTTGAGCAAAAGTAGGTACGCCACTGCTCGGTTTTTTCATATGGTGATAAAAATATTATTTTTTGACCCAAAAAAAAAAATATAAGAACATTGGAAATGACTCCAGTGAAGTGGAGGTTAGTTTCGAATATAAAAAAAGGGTTAATACCACGAAAAATCGCAAACTGGTACATCTGTGACAAATTTATCCCAAATTATTTTTTTGACCACAAAAAACTCCAAACTGGTACACCTATGACAATTTTACCTTAAACTATTTTTTCGACCATCAAAAACCCCAAACTGGTACATCTGTGACAAATTTACCATAAACTAATTATTTTGACCACCAAAAACCTTAAACTGGTACATATGTGACAAATTTACCATCCGTTAGTTTTTGTTAAATTGGATTAATACCACGAAAAACTCCAAATTGATACATCTGTGACAAAATAGAGGGTAAAAATCATAAATGTGTACATTCGACAATTGCCACGTGTCATCCAAATCAGCAATTTGACTATGAAATTTAACGAAAACTAACGAATGGTAGATTTGTCACGGATGTACTAGTTTAGGGTAAATTTGTCAAAGGTGTATCAGTTTAGGGTTTTTTGTGGTTAAAAAATAGTTTGGGGTAAATTTGTCACAGATGTACCAATTTGAGGTTTTTCGTGGAATTTACCAAACAAAAAAAAAAAAGTGGAGGTTAGTCAACCAAATAAAAGAAAGAAATTTCGGGCATTCAAAATGGGGGAAAACGAAGCACCCAGTACGTTTCAGAAAATTGACTAGGGAGAGTGCAACGTTCCACAAGCGAATTGCCATGGCGGGAACGCTTCAAACCCTAATTCTCTCCCCTGCAACCTCCAAGACGGTCCGGCTTTGTCCCCGGAACATGCAATTCTCCTCGCATGGCACTCGTCTCTCCGTTTGCCCCGTCAAGATTGGCCCGCGTCGCTCGACTTTGCGACCCGTCAGAGCCTGTGAGGCATCGGGTCAGGTTAGTTCGGCTCTTTGCTCAGACCGATTCGTCGTAACTGGGAGCTTCGTTCGCGTGTTCTGAGAAGTCGATGAGAGAACGACTGTTTGGTTCAGTGAATTTTAAACTTCTAATACACGATGGGGTTGAGGGAGAAAGGTTTCAAGAATGCATTACGTTCTGCACTCAGTTAAAGTGGTGTTTTAGGTTGGGCATTTTGGAAGATAATGTCTGTTTGATATAATTTCCGTAAAGGATGTGATTGCGAGAAGAACGAGTTGGAGCCCATTTTTAAATTCATAGGTAGATGATTTTTGGATTTCAGGTAGGTGGAAATGATTTTGCTCCCAAAACTCCCAGGAAGGCAAAGGTGGGAAACCCATTCTCGAAGTTTGTTGCAGATAATTTTCTTCCATTAGGTAATGATATCTGTTTGATGGCATGTATCTTGGTCGGTGCAAAAATTGCAAATTCTCTGGCTCGACCGTAGTACACATTAGGATATCATTAGCAATCTCTTTACTTTCTTGCTAGAGGCGGAGTTTCCACTTTTCATATTCACTCTGATATGGAGGCCAGTGATTATGTAAGCCTTTGTCTGTAATGTCGACATGGTGGGTGGCACCTATCCATGATCTTGAGCTTCACCTGTTCGCCACAGTAATTCAACTCTTAGCTAAATTTAGAGAGCTTTGACAGCTTGAACCAAGATCGTTTTCCTATTAGTGATCTCATTCTCTGCTTTAAATTCCTTTCTTACTGAGAGTCAATAATGATTTTAGTCTGACAACAGTACCATGCTTTCTATTTGTATGAAATGTGTGCTGTAATGGTAGATTAATGCCATTTCATCTCATGCCACAGCTCTTATAGGTGGAGTTGCCCTAGGACTTGCAAATCCTAGTCTTGGTTGTCTTGCAGATAGATACTATTTATCGAAATTTAGTACCTTTGGGATCTTTATTATATCAGGTTAGGAAGTGAACCTTTCTTCTCATACATAATATTCCTTTTTTTTTTGTGATGCCATCTTTATGGAAAGCTTCCTCCATGTTCTAGGATTGACATTGCGGAGTGGAGAAATTGGTGCGGCTGCGGAAGCATGGCCTGTGGGAATGTTTGGGCTTGTATGACTCCAAGTTTCTTTTGTGGGATTGTGCATATTGTAGGTCGATTGTAAATGTTATGTGATATTTTGTTCATCCTACTAAGAAATGTATTGTTTAGAACATGTCAGTTGTTTTATTTGACATTTATTTCATGTAGTTGTGGTCGCAGCCATCTTTTGTGGAATCTATCTTTTCACTCTTTTAAATTTGCATATGAGATACAGCTATGGCGTGCATATAGAAGGGAATTATAGTCTGGCCGTGTACGTCATTCTCGAGCAGTCTCCTTTAACTCTACCTGCTTGATGGCTAACCTAAATGAAATCTAGTTATCGCGCTATAGTGAGTTTTAGCGGTTTTACATCTTCTCTGTGTAGGGATCAATCCTGTTGTTCACTCCATATTTTTCAAAGCTAATTTTGCAAATTCAGCTTCAGCCTCAAGAATTTGTTACAGGTTGGGCATTGATTACTCTCTCTCTCTCTCTCTCTCTCTCTCTCACACACACACACACACACACACACAATTTTTTAATTTGCAGAAAATCTATACCATATTAATTTGTAAGCTACTGGTGCATCTTTTTTCATATTGTGTTCAGGAAGACTTTTGTCCTTGCCTATTTTCTCGGATAGCTATTGGTTCTGTTGTCAATACTGTTCATATATCCAATATTATTGATAAATTAGACGTGCAAACTTTGGCCGCCTTTTATATGCACATAGCTGTTAGTTATCTCTCTTTTAGGATATCTTTCTGTTATGCCTTGTCAATCATTCAAGGATGACGTCTCTATCTGCGCCTCATTGTATTAAGCAAATGAGGATTACATAGATTCTACTGACTAAAAAAGAAAAGAAAATGGTTTTTGTTGGGGACTCGATGCTGTACATGATTGTTGAAGAGCGAGCTTCCTATTTGCATCGACTTACTATTACTATACTTTTAGAGCTCATAATCATTTAAAGATAACTTCTTCTTTTTTCAATTCTGTAATGCTCTTGATCCTGCAGGACTGGCCATATTTAGCTGTATGCCTACTACATTATCAAGTGGAGTGGCTCTTACTCAGGCATGCTTACTATTCTTTTCTTTGAAAGTGGTTGCTATCAATGATAATTTATCCATCGATGGAAGGTTGTGACTGCAGCTTGCTGGAGGAAATTCTGCACTTGCTCTTGCAATGACAGTGTTATCGAATCTGTTGGGAATTCTAATTGTAAGTTATAATACTGTCTTTGTCAGTGTACTGTCATTCTCAGAACAAGAGGTGTTGTGCCAGATGTTACCTGATCTACTTTTCCTCAGCAGCTTTTTCTCTGCTGTTATAATTCTTTCTGTTTTCCTTCAAGAGCTGCTGTTGATGCAACTTCTTGTTCTCTTTCCTTTAATCTTCCTCTTTCCATCTTTGAAAAATACCCAGAAGATTTTCTTTGGTTTTTACTTGAATGAAGATTTTTGTAAGTGCTCCTCATGCTTTAAACTTTGGTTGTTGCAATCAAAGAGTGTGATTTTAGTTTTCTACAATAATTATGCAGCAATATTTCCTAAGAGTGGCTGCCTTAACAACTCGTCTAGAATTTTGCATCTAACTGAGTTTTGTAGAGCAAGCTTGGTCCTGCTTTCTGGACATTAAAACTTATTTATTTCCACGTGCATGGCTGTCGGTGCATGATAGTTTACTTTAAATACTTAGAAGCATCTATTTGCTGTTTATTTTCAACATGATCCTGGTATTATATGACTTAAGTTCAACACTGTCATACTTGTACAACAATCTGATGGCATGAGTATCCTTCTAGGTGCCATTTTCTATCTCCAAGTTCATTGCTGATGGAGTTGGAGTCACTGTTCCGACTAAGCAATTGTTCAAAATTCTAGTTCTCACACTTCTTTTTCCATTAATCTTGGGAAAGGTATATAATCATTTCGGTATATGTGGAGTTCTTTGATGCCTTTATGATTGGAACTAGTATTTTACCTCGTATATATAGATCAGGTCTAAACAGGCTGTCAAAAGCTTACCATCTTTCTGGTTACTGATTGCCTGAAGAAATACCGATTAGCAAGAGAAAAAGTAAGGCTGATGCTTAATTAAATTTACCAGCTGGGAGTAGTTGATGTTCTATTTCCAATTAAATGACGTAACCTTTATGTTTGCTGCCATGAAACAAATGTTGAATCTTGTGAAATAATTCAATGTCTTCACTAAGTAGTGCTCGCATATATTTCTGATATTTTGCTACCTCACAGTATATCATTACCTTGGAGGATTAGTTTTTGATTGAAGAGCCAACAGTTACCAGATAGGCAGATACCTATTTGGCTCTGATATAATCGCTACTTGATCTGCTTATTAGTATTGCTATTATATGTACTTTCAAAGTATCCCTTGGGTGAAGAGTGCTAAGAGTAAAGACTTATTACGGTGTCTTCATTTTGACTATGGAAGTATGGTCAATGGAATGCATAATCTAATTATGTTACCTCTAAGTTTGTCTATCTTATCATTGTGGCGTTGATGAGGTACTTGTTACATTCTTCCCTTAAATCCTACCTCTGGATTACGATTTAGCTTTCTCTCCTTTCTGGAAGTCGTCGTGCGGCAGTATGAAGATCCTGTCTTTGTTTAATTACTCTTTCATGGAACTACACAAAATGGTTATTATCCTTCAACAAATTGATGTTCCAATCTAACATCATGATTTTTTTTTGCCCTACAGATATTGCGAGAATCTTTTAGAGGTATTGCTCAACTATCATTGTTCAAATTTATTTAAATAATATAATGGATTTGGCGGATTTTGAGAAACTGTCAATTTATAAGCTGAATTTCTTTTCATTCTTCACTTGTCATTGGGAAATATTGCGCATAAATGTTGCTGAGACCTGAAAAATATGTGTGGATAAAGTACCTGGCATTTATTATAATGCTGAGTAAAAGTTATATCTCAGGCTTGGCAGATTTTGTTGATAACAACCGGAAGCTTTTCTCAAGGATCAGTGCGGTTTTTCTCAGTTTAGTAAGGACCCAAAAATTTCCTTGCTATTTCATTTTGTGATTTGTAGAGGGTAGCATAATTTTCTTATGACAAGCAGAAGTTCAAAGAACAGTGTCGTTTCTCAGTTTTCTGAAGGAAGTAAAGGGCCACAGCTCTTTTTTCTTTTGTCAATGTCAAAAACGAAAGATGTGCATCATGGTCCGTGTCTAGACTGTGGTTACTAAAAGCTTTACAAGCATATGATATATCTGAATTTCTTGGATCTGGCTTTGTGATAGCTTTTTTCCTTTATCTTGACTATAATAGCTTATTTATTTCTGCCAGTTCATCTCTCTAATTATGAGACAGAGCTGGGGAAAACACAATGTAATTGTGAAGCTCATATTTTCTATCAAAAAGACTAGCATGATTTTCTACAGCATTTACTAAGGCCAGTTATGTATTCAGCCAATATCTACTATTTGCGTTGTGTACTTGGAGCTGAAATCTACGTGAGATCGACTGTAAGCCACGTTTTAAAGGATCTGACAGTCTCTACATGGATTCATGCTGTAATTTAGGGACATTTTGAAAGAGAGGTTAAAATGGCTGGTGAGAATTATGACTACACGAAGAAGTTACAATTGGTGTTAGGAAGTCAAGCTAGCCGTTTTCTTCTTATAGAAGAGATAGAGCTCTATGAAGGTTTTGTTGCTAGTCTAAAGGACTGACTGGAATTGTAAGAGCGGAAACTTACATGTTTAGGTTTTTCAAGGCCACTGATTTTGTGCTCCGTAAATTGTGTTATATGACTACAGAATGATTTTTCGGTTAATTGGTTGCTAAATTATGTAAATTTGGTTTTGCTTTAGCTACCCTGTTATGTTATGCATACTGGGGGGTGGGGGGGTGACGTTGGTCTTACAATTTAGTGATTTAGCATATAAAGGTTGTTGGTGATGAGAATGTGGACTCTTTTAGTTGATCTCGTGGAGTCTGTTGGTGATGACATACTGATTTTCCTATCCTTTCTGGCTCTTCCTTTACCTTTTTAACTACTCTATAGGCATTCTGGTTGATCTGCAGCAATGAGTAAAGAGTCGTAGTGATTTGCTGAAAGAAAATATTTCTCTCTTAAATGTTGGCAGTGAAGAGATATGGCGGTAGAATAGATGGATATACCAAGAGCTCTGTCTAGTGCTGTGCTTGATAAATTTGTGCATCTTACTTAGATGGGCACTTACCAAATGTCAAATTATCAGATTTCATTGCTTTTGTTGGGGGATAATAATGTGTCCTTGATGACTTTGCTGAACATGATACTGTCTAAAACTGAAGGTCCTTGTTCATGAGTCCATTCCAGTTTGGCTAATATCACTAGATGTTGTTTTGCAGGTTCCATGGATACAGGTGAGCAGGTCAAGGTCACTTTTGCTGATGGTCCAACCTGAAATTTTCCTTGTTGCGATTGGGATGGGAATGTATGCTCTTCATTCTTGTCCAATATTCATTTTGCAACCTTTGTATGATACCAAATATCCAGCTATTTACTCCTTTGCAAATATTTCAATGCTAATGCGAAGTGAGATGGATGTACTAATTTGTTCTTCAGGATTTCAAGATTAATGAGTGAAGTTATTCCAGAGTGGGTACCATTAGAGTATCTATAGTAAGATTACCTTTTCAAGACATCGTGAATGTTTGCTGCATTTTCACATAAGAAACTTCCTTTTTTCATTATCAAAGCACAAAAATGTCGATACGGGTGGCCCTATATCACTGTAACAAATAACAATGTCCTTTTCTGATTATCTTTTCTTTAAGTTGTCCTAAATTCTCTGCTCTTAGGGTTCTCCAAAGGGTGTAGCTGAGGGCCCATTGATAAGTTAATTACAGAAAACACTATTGTTTCTTTTTAGATATATATTATCTGAACATAGATTACTAAACAAAACATTTCATATCTCTAAGCATAGAAACAATTATTTTGCTTCTCATCTCCTTTAGATTATTCAGTTGATGTCTCTCTGAAGTCTGAAGTTCATTGGTCTGGCCACCATTATAGGAAGCCAAACCATTACAGTTGTCTCCTGGTGCAACGTTATACTCTAATTTCACTAGTGTAATTTCCAATAAGATTCATTATTGTGATTCAACTGCATTGAGCTATGACATGATTGTTATATGTGACTGCAGAGTTCTTCATCTCTTCCTATTAGCAGTTAATGCTTTTGCCATACAATGTCTCTCAACTGTCACTGGTGGTGGTCAATCTGTTTTTGCAAAGAAAGAAAATGCAAATGCTGCTCTTCTTGTGGCAAGCCAGGTAATATACCATAGGTATTTAGTTAAATTCTTTTCTTGTGCAGTTCGAGTAGCCCAAGTCAAAAGTGAGAGAGTAATACGCCCTGCATCTGAGTCAAGGAAATAGAGGAAGGATACAAATGTGTTTGATGCAGAGAAAGAATATCATTGAGATCCTATAAGCATTTTACTTAAGAACACAAACTAAATCTAATGTTTGATATTAAGGAAATTCTAGGATATTATTTTGTGCCAATTATCTTCAATCCTCATTGAGAATGTGACATTGCTATTCTACCATTAGCGATTCCTTTAAAAGAGGATAACTCGTGTTTGGTTAGAATAAATCTTGCATTTGGTATTGTCATTCTACACCAAGTTCAATAATTGCAGATACACGAGAAAAGCTAAAAAAGCAAAGAAAAAGAAAATAGAAAGAAAGAAAGAAGGAAAGTTGTTTGGAATTTGAGTGGAGATTATAAAATCATCTGGACATCCTCTAGCAATAGCAGCCATCTTGCTGATTTGCAGAATGACAGTCCCACGGCATTCATTGGAGATTATACTGGTTGGATGCAAACTTAAATGAAATTGGAATTATATATGGCATGAATTTCGTGGCAATGGACGAAAAAGTCCATTAGGGTGAGATTCTTGGTGTGTTTGACCTTGAGTTGTGATTGTTCAGTTAAGGGATCAGCTATTAGTAACAGCTCCACTTGTCTATTCTTCTGAGGAACACAGAGCGTACGCTTTCTGCTCTGTGATTAATAATTCAAGGGTTACTTCCTCAAGAATGACCACAATTTGCAGAAAACTCTACCAGTAATGGTGGCTGTTGTTGAGCAGCTCGGTGGTGCATTTGGTGAATCTGGTCTGCTGGTTCTTCCTTGTGTCGCGGCACATTTAATTCAGGTAAAGTTTTTCATTGTTTCTATCGGTCTCAAGTTTGGAGAGTTGATTTCCTCACTTCTCTTCCATGTAGATTATAATGGACTCCTTCCTTGTAAATTTCTGGCTGCGGAAAGATGCTGCTTCCAACAGTCTCAAAGTAGCTTGATGCTTAAGCATGTGCTGTTTACCCGATTATCTCTGTATGTTGTGTAGCAATCTGTCTAACTCGGGCTTTTTGCAGATTGAAGTTTTGATTACTGCATTGTAAACAGAATTTTCGAATTGAAAGGGCAGTCGAACTCAGATAGGCAAGGATTTTAATTCAGTGGTCATTCTCATAAACGGCATAATGGGTCAAGTTTTGTACGATGCTGGCATGCACGGCAACTACTTTTTGTTGTCCTTTTGGATAATTTTTTTTAAAAAAAAAATGCATAACAAAACAAAACAAAGCATGACCAGACAACCAGTAACGTAGTGTTTTGCTGCTTTTTCCTCTCTTTTTTTTTTGGCTGCTTGAGTAAGCTTCAAAACAAAGAAAGTCAGCGAATCTTCAAAACTTTGATTGGTTATATTATTCTGCTAATAGCCAGGGATCATCATGGCTAAACATTAAATCGGGCATCAGTATCACTTCACCTGCAAAAGAATGGACTTGTGGTTGGTATCATCTTCAACGAAATGCACTCTAAATGGCAATGCATCTTTTACTATAAAAATAGAATACCAATAGTTTTGACGCAAGCAAGCACGACCTGTGTTCTAACAAATGCAGCATACGAGTCTGGGAATTAAATAAGATATTAGGTCAAATATAATTATGATACCACCATATTGACAATTGAATTGATAAAATTATATTCGCCAACAGTGCCTTTTACTATAGACAAATATCGGTACTGCAATCCATAAAGGCTAAACACACGCATCGGAAATGTGAAGCATCTAGAAAATCACAAAATCAAAGGACTTCGTCAAAGAGGATCATTGGCTTGCCCATCACACTCTTTGTATAGTGTTCCAGATGACTGATCATGAACTTGAAACAAATTGTGCGCTTGATGGCACTAAATATGGCTACTATTGTACTTCAAAAGTCATAAAACACAAGTAAACACCATAATAGTCACATTTGATGCACAGTAACCAGCGCAAATAAAGATCACAAGTTTATGACAAATACACCGTTCGTTCGTGTCTTTTGTGCTCTTTAATTTACTTTTACATTGATGGCCCTACTAGTAGTGGAACAGATGAACTCTCTTTTATCAAGTACTATGAGAAAACCATACTGAGAAGGTTTTTTTCAGAAAAACTTCAAGACAAGCTCAAGGAGGCAGGGAATGGATGAAGCATACATCATCATCTTGTAGCATCTCGCGACTCTCATCCAGAGTCTCTAAATTTCTGTTGTTCCCTACTGTATGAGAGTGACGAAGATGCCACAAGATGATGATGTATGTTTCATCCATTCCCTTGCCTCCTTGAGCATGTCTTGACGTTTTTTCTAGAATACTTTCCCAGTATGTTTTTTTTTTTCTATTCGTGCTTGGTAAAAGAGAGTTCAATCTTCCACTACAGTCATAGAAATAAAATGGTCTATCAATATAAATATAAATTAAAGAGCACAAAAGACAAATAAGTTGAACAGACTAGGAACCTTTGCAGTTCCCTCTACAAAAGGAAAGCTGTGGACATCCTGGTGCCCGTTCTACCATTGCGCTCATCAAGCTATGGTACTCTGTCCCAATTGTCTCAATACTGTATGTGTTGAGTAGTCTACACATCTCGACATTCCGTGCTTTCAGGGTTGCCATTACCAGTTCTGTCGTGAAATCTGCTTCCCACAGCAATTCTGGATGATGCTCAAGACATATAGTTCAGATATTTCACAATGTACAGCGACAAGAACAGTAGTTGAAGTCAAAAGAAAGTCGAGTATTCGGGGAGTTGTCAGATGGATCTTCATCTCGTTAAGTGCTACACTTGCCATTGCGTAATTGTGCATCACCTTCAATTCTCCGATCCTCTTATCTAAGCTGCACATCACACTGGATAAGCAATTTCCCAAGGACGAAGAATCAAAAAGTTAAAAGGCTTTCACATTTGAGCCATCTTCTTATTTATATAGTAGTTGAGAAGAAAATAATGGACATAAGAAATTAATCAAGAAAGCAAACTTGGCTTGCAAAATCAAAAGACATGCATTATACTTAGATCAGAAAAAATCCATCTATGAACACACTATGTCATGAGGAAAAAAAGAGTTCATTTAAAATACGTAAATTTGTTCGATAGCATTTTTAAAGATTCACCTGATGAATAGGTATCTTTTAAACTTTGAATTGAATTAAATCGAGTCGTATATTATGATACGACTCGAGAGCCGATCCACATTAATAACTAGGATTTTAGAGGGATATACTGAAACTATCATTCTATACTTTCAGTTAAGAGATCTCCATTCTTGGATGAAATAATGTCCTTATATAAAATGGCAAGTATGATAGGTATTGACAGATATTCAAACCCATCATAATATGAATTGTAATCATACACATTAAGGAACTCTCAGCCACAACATCAAGAAACAAGGTCAATCAGGTTAAAACTAGGCTCCGTTTGTTTCGCGGAAAATGTGATGTTTTCGGAAAATGATTTATGGTGTTTGGCTGAGACTTCAAAATATACTGGAAAACAATTTCCACACAGCCTATTGGACCAACTAGGAGTCAAGTAAAATACAAGAGACATCTCACTTCCTACGCAACCATAAAGTCAAGGATCGGGGACTTGATCACAATAATTATGTAACTAGTGCCCTTTCAGTACTCTAACTTGATAATTTGTTACCTAAATGATTCAGGCAGTCTTTGACCATTTTGTTAACTTATGCCACTAAATGATGTCCATGCATGAGTGCGCAATCAAGAAAGAGTAAACAAACACAATCAATACGACAAAAACTAAGGTCTAAGAAAGTAAACCCAGTGAAGTAATAGGCAAAGAATCTACATGGTTCATTATTAAACCCCAGGACAGCAATTTGAGTCCAATTTTTTGTCCAAAAGATCAATATATCTAAACCTAGGCTATATCAGAGGTAACTAAAACTAAGCTACATCTAGCACTAAAACTTAACAACTTAATCAAGACCTATATTTTTTTAAAAAATTCAAATTTTTAATTAATTTTCTAAAAAAATATAATTCCGAATATGACCAGCCCAAACCTATCTATACTAAGCCAAGCCCAAACTTACTAAATCAAATCAACCCCAAACTCACTTAAAAACATAACCAGCCCGTATCTACTAAAACCCATCTCGAGCCTTTTCATAATCTTATATTAGGGGTGTGCATGGTCCGGGCCGGTCCAGGCCCGATATGGAACCGGGGACCGGACCGATAGTAACGGTTCCCAAAATTTCGGGACTGGGGACCGGACCGGGACCGCTAACACTAGTTCTTCAAAAAAATTTAATTTTTTTTCTAATTGCCGCGCGCGGGAGCGCGCGCACGCACACACATATATTGCTTTGCATGAATGCAATGTCGAGATGATTCCCAACTCACAATCGCCAAGGAATGCAATGAAGAGAAAAATGAAAGGGAAAAATAAAAGCTAGTTGCAACTCTTCAAGTACATGCAACTAGAGTATCACCAAATTAACGTCCTTGGTTGAAGCAGTCTGCAGTAATTAGCAATAGATAAAATTCAAAATAAGTAGCCAATAGACAATTAAACTGCGATTTTGGAAATTACTGTGATAAGTTTGAAGTGCCGAAAAACATCAAGATTATAATATATATTTATATTTATATTTATATTTATATTTATGGGTGGTTCGGTCCAGGCTGTCCGGTCTGGTCCCATCCACCATGGAACCGGGGACCGGACTGTCCGGCCACTGGTCCCATTTATTGGGACCGGGGTCCAGGCCGATCCTGGTCCGGTCCGGGCCGGTTTGCACACCCTTATCTTATATCCATTTAAAACCCATCTCAAGCCTTTTCACAATATTTATCAATTTATTATATTTTCTTATTATTACATCTACTCTCTTTTTCCCTTCCATTGTTGTCTTCATCGCCCCCTTCTTATTATCCAGAAACCTTCAACACTTGCCGCCCCAAATTGAATCGAATCACCAATGCCGGAAAAGAATGAATGCACAAATCGGTATCTCTAAAGCACAGCCTCCACAGCGAATTGTGGAGATACCAAAACAAAGCAAACATATAGGCATGCAGATCTCAGCGGCCATGGTAAGTACCTCGAAGAAAACTCACCTAGTAATCAACAAATCGACTTCTAACTGATAACATACATCAACTCATTTTCAACAATGCACGAAGTAGGCATTTTGTCAAACACGTCACAGGCGTTCTATTGAGGATTGGGACCGAGCGTGATGAGCTATGGTTATAAGCCAAGTCCATACGAGATCGATTATAAATGTGCACAATCACTGACATAAACTCGAATGGAGCCGAGTCAATCCTAATCTGTAACATGCCATTTCGGTTCCTAATCTTCATAAAAAACAGGGTGTGACAGAGGGATTACCTGGTTTATCGGCGGTGTCAAAATACACGGTTCGCTGCTGCGAAGCAGGGGAGAGAAGGTGCGGCTCCGAGACGGCGAGAAACGACGGCAACAATGGCTAACCGCGTGGAGATGGCGATGAACGTCGACGAGTAGCAACGAACGGCGGGCCACTTTTCAGGCGAAACACCATAGAAACCTCCGAGGCTTTTTGGTCTGGCAGTGGTTTTTTTCTCTAAGTCCCCCTTTGTTCTCTGTTACATCTTTCTTCCTCAGTAAACGTCGCCTTGAACGAGAACGAAAGAGGACAAAGAATCCGAGAGCGACTAAGAGAGAGGACCGTCGGGAATCACCGGGAGGAGCTGGGACAAGCGGCGGTCGCAGGTTGAGATGGTGGTTGCGCGGCTGGTGGAGGCGGAGGCGCGTGGGAGAGTGAAAGGGGGAAGAGTGGGAGAGTCGAGTGAGAATAAAAATTGGATCTTGGAGGGAAGGAGCAACCTTTCCTTCTTTTTTCTTGTGCCGCCAGCATCCCCTTCTACTGACGCTTCAGATGTGAAGAGAAAAACCTAGGGAGGACTTGAGGCTGGGCCTTGTTTGACTACATGGGCCGTACGTCCGAATGGGCTTAATTGACAACAAAACCGGGTAGTGGCCCAACTTCTAGGCAAATTCGGTCCAAATATTGTAAGTTGGACTTAATGGGTGAGCCTGGTGCGACTAAAGCATTTTCTTTCGCCTTTATTTATTTATATATATTCTCCCCTTTTTTTCGTTTTTGCTATTTCCTAATTGTACTTATATAAGAACGAACGCTTGAATTGTCGGCAAAAGCTCGGGTGTCGACATCATCAAACAAGTAACATGCCTTCAATCGAGGAACGAGATGGGACGTCAATGAACTAATTCAAAATTGGTTCAGGACGTTCGAAATCAACGAACAAACTCGACCATAAACGAAATTGATTTAGACAAAGGAGAAAACAATTCGATCTCTTCTTTCATCAGGTTAAAGCAAAAGCAAAGCATGAAAAGGTTTAGGACTCAATTGGTATAATTAAAAAGTTTAGGATAGCCGACATTCATAGTAGTGATTTTTTTTTGCCAAAATTGACCGGATGTATTACATTGGTAAATCGTCAAAAGATTTAGGATTCAATTGGCATAATTGAGATGTTTATAACTAAATTGGCACAAATGCAATAAGTTTAGAAATTTTTTAGTACTTTTGGCGAGATGTAAGGCTTGGGTTGTTCTTGGGTATTCTTCTTATATTATCTGTTTTTGTTATTATTTTTTTATCTTATTTTCATCCTTTTACAAGAATGAAATTAAAATTGTTGATCAAAATTCAGGTGTCGAGCCCCACATGTAATACTAATTCAATGCGATTGCCTGTCATTGACTTTTGGCTTCTAAGCACAGTTGAGCGCTTTAAGACTGACCCCTCGAGGTCCTAGGAATAAACTAAATGGACTAATTATTTGCAATGGGAAGTGTATCCCTAGACGTTTTGTTGAAGAGAACAGTTGACCGAGAATACTATAGTCTCTAGATACCAATCCAAGCAAACAATCCACGCTAGCAGAATATAATAATAAAAGAACGGAATCAGAAGAACATACCAAAGAAATTATTATTGAAGTTCACTCCAATGCTCTTTGCCCGGGTTTCGCAAATATCGACTCACAACTCCCACCGTCTGTGCAATGTTCGGTCTCGTGTTCACCATGGCATACATCAAATTACTCTCTTTGTTATGGAGGTATATCTCTAGAATTGCTGGGTTACATAGATGCAGATCACTCAGCTGATCGAGATAGTGGTAAAAGTACCATTGGATATGTCTTTACAGTTGCAAGTACAACGGTGAGTTGGGTATCTCGACTACAGAAAATAGTGGCTCTATCGACGACAGAAGTAGGGTATGTGGCGATCACGGAAGCCTCTAAGGAAATCATGTGGTTACAAGATTACCTGGAGGAGCTACATCGAAAGTAGCCAGTGAGCACACTGTAGAGTGATAGTGAAAGTGCAGTGCACTTAACAAAGAATGCATCTTATCACTCAAGGACTAGACATATCAAGAAACATTATCACTTCATCAGGTCGGCATTGAAAGATAACGAGTTAAGCTACAGAAGATTGATGGCTCAAAGAATCCAGCTGACATGTTTACCAAGGTAGTAGACAGAGAGAAGCATACTTTTTGTACTACTACTATCGGTATTACTCCATGTTAATTAATGAGGAGTATCGCAGGGGGCACAAGTTCTAGTTACTAGTTTTTGAAGAGGATAGATGCAAAGTTGCTTGGTGCATCAGATATATTTATCTTCAAGTGGGAGATTGTTGGCGTGTGAAGCCAAATTTATGTTTAAGGGCTTTTTTTGTCTTTTCTCCTTTTTTGCTTCTAGGTCAAAAAGCTATACCTCATATATTAGGGATATATATGTAGTAGCCGTCAAAAAGAAAAAAAAAACGCAAAGTAGCGAATAGAGAGAAAAATAAAAAGAAAAGGAGAGCCAAATTTTCTGGTGTGTTCTTCTGATTCTGTTCTTTTATTATTATATTCTGCTAGTGAGGATTGTTTGCTTGAATTATTATTCTGAAATTGGTAGGCAATTCCTAACAAATTCGATGAGTTCATGAACTGAAACCAACAATCTGCCAAATGTAAGACGACCGTCTTAATAGAATTTGAGAGTTCAGCAGTGGTAATTCCTTGATGATGTAAGTTGAATATTTGCCTCGTTGAAGATAAGGCTACAAAACAAATGAGCTTGTGATGCCCAGGACAAACTACAAGTACACAAATACAGAAAGGAACGGAGAGAGTGGCTTCTCAATTATTTTGAGGGCCTTCCTTTATGCCGCAAGAAAAGGTACTTTGAAGTTTACAGATGAAAGAGATACGGAACTGAAAACGTTTATTTGGGCAACCCTGTTTTAGGGTCGATAAGAGCCTGACTTTCATCGGAGAGCTCAACCGGACCCCTCCCAGGTCTTGTGCAGATGAAGTAGCTAACGTCGCCTCTGTTCTTCTGGGCGGGGATCTTATCCTTGATCTCCGGAGGAGGTGGCAAAGCTTCCACATCATCTATCCCTCCGATTCCGGCATCTTTCAGGATTGACTTGTCACCAAGAACGTAACTGCAGATAAAGAGAATCCACGTGATGAGTAATCAATTCCTAAACCTCTTTGAATCTTTCAGAGAGAACAACGATACGACAACTTTGTAAAAAACTAGAGTGTACCTGTTCATGTCGGTGTCTGCGCTGGGAGGGAAGTAGTATAGCAGTCGCTGAAGCAACAGCGAAGCTGCCTTTCTATTGCGTGCGATAAGAACCGCATTTGGCCCCGCATCAAAAGTGTATGCAATCTGTCATGTCTTCCAGTATTAGCCACTTTCTCACCAATTAAAGGCATATCAACTACTATGTTGGGGAACAAATTAAAAATGCTGTATATACTTTGGCTTTTCCAGAACTTTTCGGTACGATGAATCTTATCCTAAATCAATCCAATTAATGCTGAAGCTAGAAGTCTTGCTTTCTTGGTATAACTGCATGGCCATCAGAGTACTGGAGGCAACTGGATGAAATTGGGAAAAAAAAAGGAATAATCTAATAAAGATGAACTGTTTGTCAGATCTAAAGAGGTGCTTTTGTCCTCCTAGAAGTACGCTATTTCAGAAACTGAAATGGCATTACAAGTCAAAATATACAACGTCATTCTGTAAAATATGAGACACCATTCAACTAGATTCAGAAGTAAAAAATCTTGATCGAGTAATGTATTGGCTTCTGAAAATATTTTATGAGATGAACTTGTTGAACCTCATCAGTTTTTTGTACACGCCAGAAAATATTCCTCTCTGTCTTCAAGCGTATACCATGATCGGTAGAAAGAACTTCCAAGAAGCTATATTTAAACAGCAATGTCCATAGAAAGCAGTTCCAGGAAACATTTATCATGTTTTCTTTGACCAGAATGTATACACAAACTTTAGAAACTTGCAGAAGTTACCATGACAATAATGATGCCAATTTCCTTGTTCTTTTCTGATCAATACGGACGGTTTAGAATTACATCAAATACCTACTATCTCGACATGCAAAGAGGAAGTGTCCAAGTTAAACTGCTAAGTACACACGAATAGAATGATGATCAACAAGAATGTGCCTCTACTTAAGCTCGGTGCTGCAAACCCCCAGACAGAACTTAGATTTTATGATGGTAGAAAGGTAAGACAATTTGAATACCTGAGGTGCTTCTTCTGAGCGATTCCATTTCTCAACACAGCTTATTATCCTGGAACATAGCGCCAAATATTTTTAAATGGAAAACAACACACAGTTATCACAGGGAAGAGAAAGTATGGACAAACCAGTAAAAACTAGTAGTATGAATTTTAGTTGTCTAGAAAATGGGTATAACTTGCCTGTGGGATGTGTCATTCATGTAGAAAATTGGAGGACATGTATCAAGGCACACTGCATGGAACTGATTACTATCAGCACAGGCTAATCCTGCAAAAGATGCAAAGTCACGATTTTGAATGGCTTCTTCCATCTTTACAATCCGCTTGGGCACCACCTCCTATTTCAATTAAAACAGAGGAGAATGAGTTGGTGAGTAACTTCAGAAGCTTGCAGAAACTTCAATTGAAAGCTTTTAAGTCAAAGGAAATGCTCATAGGATGCCTGGAAAAAACACTAAATTCAATTCTCGAAGAAGCTACAGAGGTGGAATGGCATGAGATTTCATAAATTTTTCTCATGCAGCTTATGAAATTCTCCAACCATCCAAAGAATTTTCCAGACATGAACTATTAATGACCACTTCATTGAAGGAGAAGAAGAGATACCTTTGCTCTATGTTGCAAAAGCAAACTTGTTTCAACACTTTCACGCATTCCTGAGGTGCTACTTGTTTCCTTTTGCCGGGAACTTACCTGACATGACCATGCAAAGACTGCATAAGATTGAGGACGCACAGGAATCATGGAGCAACAAAATTTATAAGTGTCTAATGTAAGTGTTGGGTGAATGAAGGTTGTAGGATCATTTGAATCTATACTAACCTAACAATAGGGCATATGACAAAGATATAATCACTCATCAGATTTTCATGCTACCCACAGGAATAAAACTGTCTATTGAGTGCTCTAACAGAAAATCTAACTGTTGGATTGGAAAACCGCAATAAAATAATGTCAAGAGAGTGATAGAGAATCTCCTACCGACATTCATAAAGAACACCACATGTACTGTACAGCAAAGGCTAAGTTAAACAGAAGAACCAATGTATAAGACCATGCAGAGAGCAACTGAAACCTGAATACACAGCAATATCTAAATTGTCGACAAAAATACATAACAAGCAGAAATGACGAGTTCTCAAAAGACGCAAAACTGCATAAAAGAAAAATACAAGTAAATTAACAAGGGAAGTAATCCCACCAGGGAAGATTATAAATAACAAATACAAGGCGCTAAGCAGTTATGAAAACATCACGAAAGATCACAGAAGTAGAAGAAAAATTAAATAATGATCAACTTACAATCGAAGAAGGAAAGAAACTACAATGGTAACTTGAACTACATCAGTGCAGTCGTAACAGACAATTCTATCATAAACATATAAGGCTCAATCAATCAACATGCCAAGGAAGAACAAATCCAGACCAACAATCAAATTATAGGTGACGGAATGGAAGAGGATAGCAAGTTCTCAATTGAAAAAATGAGGTATGACTAATAGCCTCTTTGCTGCCTTTTTCCCCTTAACGCTATATGCTTATTCTCTGCATTTTAAAAAATCAACTGGTAGGTCGCAAAAGCATCACTAGTATAATAAAGAGGAGCATACCACAGCAATGATAATAACAAGTTCATCCCAGTGTTTTTCATCTGCCAGCTGAACAGCAAGGCTGTCACTTCCATTTTCCTCCTTAAAATCACCATATTTAATAATCAGAATCTCAGAGAATAATGTCATAGCAAGCTTTAACAGATGGAAAGGCATGACTTCATATCAAACTCACTTTTCCCATTATCCACTTTACAAATCCACCATATAAGCTGCGACAAGCACTACCTGAACCTTGCCTACATGTAGAAAGAACAATTTATTTAGGAATGCACCAAGCTACCGCCCAAGCCACCAATTGAAAGATAGAACATACAAACAGAAGGGCACACGCACCTAGCAATAGCAGAAAGTTGGCTGTGATCTTCTTTAACATTCATTAACTTTGCAAGAGAAAACACTGCAAAAAGAGACAAAGAACAAATTAGTGAACTGTCCATTTTTATCCTAATAAAAGAAAAGATGTCATACATAATGTCAGGGCAAGGGCAAGAAAAAAATGTCGCCTACTAAAATATTAAGTGGAACCAAAGATTCAGCATATGGGAATAAAAAAGTCCAGTATACATCAACCAGATATAAGTCTAAGGAGCAATGATACTTCTAGAGACCCTTTCTAGTTTTGATCTATATCATGGGCATTATTGTAAAACCACGACGTAAAATAAATCCACCAATATATCTTGTTCTTTTCGTTTTCCTAGTTTTATGCACTTGACAATCTCTAAATATTACAATTACTCTGTCTTTTCTTAACCTATATGATTCTGTCTTTTGTATGGATATTTGAGAAACTTATACCTAATTTTAGTGCTATAAATTAACCGAGTTTACGCCCAATGCAAACATGCCGCAGCGCACATATAAGCATCCACATATGGCATTTCTAAAGGCAATATTTGTGTTTTTCATTCTAGACTGTCGGATAATAGCCATGTTGCCTCATCTTTTGTTAAACAACGTTCTATCCATATTCTTGCTCCTGAAACTCCAACTCAGCAGGGGAGGTAGATACAAATTGTTTGGGCTGGTGAAGGGTTAAATTCAACTGAAGCGCAAGGTCCTGCTACAGACCACTTCTTATACAAAAGTACGTCACAAAATTTGACCAGTTGGGACATTGACTCATGAAAGTATCCCATGAACGACGCGAGAGGGAATCGAGATAAAGATCTGTTACCTAAACAGGCAAAGCCTGCAGCTGAGGAAGCTAAACCAGCAGCAGTGGGAAAATTGTTAAAGGAAGAAATGTGGACGTGCAGTTTCTCCCAATCTTTCTTTGAAATTTTAATTCCTTTTTCCTTATTCTCAACATCAGTAGCTCGGGCCCGTATTTCTCTCAAGCAACTCTGAAATCTACCTCCAGAAAGAGATATCTCCTGAAATAACCAAAAAATTTGTTACGTGCCATAAATGGAAAAGTAGAAGAAGCATGAGAGAGAGTAAACAGGAGGAGAAATAAAACGCAGTGCTGTATTAACATCAAGAATCGTAACTGATTCGTCAACTGGTTTGCCACAATCGTCTGGAAGATAAATCAATGATAACGCACTCAACTAAGCGACAAACATGGTTTTCCCAGCTATTTATTTCACATGAACAACCCAACCCTATCAAATCTAGTACAATCCATTCTGCAGCGGCTCAGTTCACTCTCAGCTAAATCAAGCACGTCTCTTTTCCTCGTCAATCGGTCCTTGTGCTAACTTTAATAGCGACGCTTATGTCTACCAACCACGCCATTCCATTAAAGCGTGCAATCTTTGACCAACGTGAATCTAACTCCCCCTTACACGGTCTCAGCAACCACAGACCCAATGAATCCACGAAAGACGAGCGGCGACGAAACCTACCTTGCCATTGAGCCACATGCGGTCCTGCTCGAAGCTGGGGCTGACGGCGACGGTGGTCGTCGTGCACAGATGTTCGGGATCCAAAGTCACGCTGATGCTGTCGTTCACGGGCAAAATGAGGGATTCGTCTCGCTTTCCCCAATACTTGATCACCGCGATGTTCGTCGGCGTCTGCGCGGTGACCATCAGTATCCATTCGCCCGCCATCTCCGGGGAACGAGAGAGAACCGCAAGCGATCGCCCGAGTACACGCCGGAATCAAATGACGGGGGAGTTCCCGGTGGAGATCGGGGATTTTCTCGGGAAAGTGAGAGAGGAGTGAATCAGATCTCGAAAGAGAAATGGGACAGAGAGTGCATGAGACGAGAGCCATGGAGAGTGGTTTTGTTGTTTATATACAGGGGAAGGAGGAGACGGCGAGTAGTGGGGCCCATAAAAACAACTGTTTGAATTGGTTGTTGGGATTGGGAAATTTGGGATTTTTATTTAGATTTTCTTTTTTGGGTGGTAGGCTGAAACTTTTGAACTACATTAAAGTCTTCAAACGTGACGTGGGACTCGGATAACAAAGGGCGACCAGCGTGGACGACTTAGTCGTTATTATAAGAATTTCACGTTTGCGAAAGAATTTTGTTAAAGAGTATCGCAAGACATTTATTAAGTGAACAATAGTTGAGAGCTTACATTTTCCACCGCAATTATTTTTTCTTTCTCGAAAACACTCGTTAACAACGCTTATGATTCATAGAGGCATATTAACGAGTGTCCCTCGCACTTACTGCATATATTTTAATCCTAGATTTTGTTAATCTCAACATACCAATTCTATTAACACGAGAATAGTCGGTGCTTTAGAAATCGTGAAATTTATTTAACAGGAACGGACACTTTTGAGACGCTCGTAAACAACGTTTTAATTTATATTTTGGGAATTTGCTTGTTCAAACATAACAATAGTCGAATTCCTTGTCGGAAATTTCCCAAGAACTGCATGGATTTAATGAGCTCCCTGTGACAAAGGGACTAGGAAAATTATCCGAAAAGTCCTAAATCTATTATACGCCGGTTAATCCAGTCCTAAATCTTTCAATTGTGCCAATTTAGTGCTAAACCTTTTTGACAACTTGCAAATTTACTCATAAACCTTTTAATTGTGCCATTTTAATCCTGAACATTTAGACGATTTGCCCATTTAGTCCTGAACTTTTAGACAATCTGCCAATTTAGTATTTTCGGCCAATTATCCAAACAATAGGTTTAGGACTAAATGACAAAACTTCAAAAGGTTCAGGACTGGATAGGTTTAGGGCTTTTTCAAGAATTGTCCCCAAAGGAACTCCTAATTGATAGGAATAGCTTGAATATCTATTTTCATGAAGTAGCTAAATATTTTTCTTTCTTTCTTTTTTTAACTTTTGCCATCATTAAATATGTCCTTCAGAAGTATTACGATTTTTCTTTCCAATTTGGAGTGATCGTTTTAATTAAGCCCACAATTTTCCTTTTATCTTCTTTTCGTGTTCAACCACAGATCCCGACATATGAAAGGAGGGACAGTGAAGAGAATATTCTCGGAGATGTCCTCGATCAACATAGCCAATAATATAATCGAATTAAGCAGTGGCAAGACTGTTTCTTGTGTGGTAAAAGGTTAAAGAGATTCTCTTGTTTGGATTTGATGAGGTTATGCTCTTTATTGGAACACCTCATAAGCAATTATTTTTATCTTGTTAAAGATCCAAGATGATTTCATTAATTCAATTAGTAACCAATTAGGAGTGTTAAATCAATATTAAAGCTAGTTTTGAGCCCTAATGAGAAATTTCGAAATACTTCCTGTGGAATCATGATTGCAGTTCATTTGTTCTTTCAAATTTTAGAACCATAAAGACTAAAAGCACAGAAGATTAACAAAAAAAAAATTGAAAGGGAAAGAATCAAGACTAATTTCTTTTTTATTTTTCAGCCATGAAGAAAGTTATTCATATTGCTCATGAATGAACAATGCCCTCAATTCTTTTTTTTATGGACACATACAAGTTTAAATTCGAAAAATCCATAAGTAGATTTGGACTTCCGTCGATATCACTCAAAGCTTAGAAATGTGAATAAATAAACAATTCAATCAACGTCATATCTTCACCATATCAATGAACTCATGATTGCGAAAACGAAAAATAATTTTCAACTTCGAAACATAGTTTTACTCACGAGAAAAAAAAAATCTTTTTTAGTTTTTACTTGCTCAGAAGGACAAGGGAGATAAGTTAACTAATTCATTTTAAAACTAGCACAAATATGATATGTGGAGGAGAGATGATGAGATTAATTATTATTTTTTTTTTGTGGGGGGGGGGGGGGGGGGGGGTTGATACCAATTATAAATATCGAATCAAATCATGTGATGGAATGGTAAGTCGGTCAGATAACACAAAAATAATATATTTAGCTTAAAAGGGACGTGAAAAAGTAGTGCACCAATAATAAAATGGTTAATATAACGAAAAATCTCAAATTAATATATTTGTGATAAATTTATCTCAAATTAATTTTTTGACCACCAAAAATCTTAAACTGATACAACTGCGACATATTTACTCTCCTTTATATTCCGTTAAATTAGGTTAATACCACGAAAAACTCCAAAGTGGTACGTCTGTGAAAAACGGAGTCCAAACTGATATACCCGTCAACTGTCACGTGTCCTCCAACTTAGCAATTTGGCAGCAAATTTTAACTTAAACTAACCGATGATAAATTGTCACAAGTGTACCGGTTTGTGATTTTTGATGATCAAAAAATTAGTTTGGAATAAATGTATCTTAATCCAATAATAAAATGGACAATACGTAGTTTCTCAGGAAAAGAATTTGCTTGGCTTATGAACGGTTTCACACGACCATGTGGACACAGCCGAGTACGGTGGGCAGCGTGCCATTTTCACGATCCAACTATAAGTTTTTTGGTAACAAGCAAGACATTTTGACAAGAAGATGAGAATAATAATAATAATAATAACAATAATAATAATAATAATAATAATAGTAGAAGACAAAACATGATTTTGACGAGCACGCCGTGCATAACATTTTTCAACTTGTCGCCGTTTTGTACGAGCCAAAAAATGGTACAAACGTGAAAATCAATGTCGAGGGCTCAAAGCATTGACTTTCATTGCATGTCTCGTGCTCTTAATTGACTTGTTTTTTTTTTTTGCGCGATATATATGCTAAATGAGCTATTTAAACCTCATGCCAAAAAACAGAAAAGACCCGGAAAAAAAGAAAAGAAAAACCTCCACAATTCAGTCAAAGCGTACGAAATTTATTCACTCCGACTCTTCCGACCCAACCCTTTTTTTTGTAGGGCCTAAGCCTCCAAAAGAAGTGCTCTAGGGATTGGTATTGACTTATGAATCACTCAACAGAACCTTTCTTATTCGATGTGGAATTCGAAATGTCGTGAACCTCCCACTCAAAAAACCGGCATTCTCGTCGCTATTACTCGTATAATTAGCGAGAAGACGACTCCTTTCCTATGTTCTACTCGAATTATTTGATAATGCAAAAGAAAGATATCAGTCATGTGGAACAGGAGCACTCCCACGAGTCAGAGAATACTATTTGAGAATCTTGAAATTAAGTTCAAACAAAGCCAGCTTCACATTAAATTAATAAACCAAATCAATGCGCGAAGTGAGCAAGCCACCACATTTTTTAAGCATTAAATGTGGAAGCCTATGAATCAAGAAATCAAGTCGCCAACCATACTTGTCACCTCTTAAATGCCTCATAAGCCCTCCTTTTACCAAACCCTAACGTGCAAAAGTAATTGCGGTTGAACCAAATTCTGGTGCAAAAGGTCCTAGCTAGAGTTCCATGTGGCCGAAAATGATAACCATTCTGTTTCTAACAACAATTGCTAGACAAAAATAATTTTTTCTATTTCTATTCTTGGATGAGTTTCTGAGTAGAGAAACGCGTTTAATAACGACACGAAATTTATGTTCTCAGAACAGAAATTCGTTTGATAATAACATAAAATTTCTGCGGTTGCCGGCGGCAGGCTACAGGGACGCAAGAGAGAGAGGAAGTGAGCGATGGGAAGAATTTATTTTTATTTATGTTCCAGAAATATAAAAGTAGAAAATTTCTATTTCTCATTTATGTTCCAAACCTATTTCTGGACTAAAAATTTGCTCTAGAAATAAATAAAAAAATTGAAATTATGTTATCAAATGGTTTTCTTTTCTAAACATGTTCACGCGAGAGAAACAAAGAAACATAATGGTTATCATGCGCGCCCTTATTGATCCACCGTGCGATCATCCTACAGTAGTATTTTCAAGATTCTATATTCCACACTGGGATTTTTTTTCCAAATATCAAGAACTTCACATCCTCTTACTTTAAAAATTTCTCGACCACTTTCCTGCATGGCGTCCGACCGCAAGATGTGATGTGAACTCTCTCGAGATCCCGTCGGGGTTCCGAAGCTAAACGACGCGAAATGTCCGAGCCCGAAAGGTCGATTTGATCTTTCGAGGGGTTTTCGCGTTTTGTGGTACTGGTGTTGGTAGCTCAACGTGAGAGTTGAATTAGCAATATCTTCGGATGTGAATGAAGTATATGATCCACGGACTCAACAGCATTATTCCTCGACAGTAAAGGAAGTCCATCATCCCACATAACCAGGATAATCTGGAGCATCTTTTGTTCTTGTAAGAGATTCTTTTGGCCAACTTTCCACCAACCGCGGTCGAGTCTCACTTGGCAGTCAGCAAAATATAATGATGCTCCAGCATCGTCAAATTCTGCACACTACAAGTCAACGGGAACAACAAAAATATATATATGCTTCCTCAGTCAAATTAGAGCAGCCCGGCACTCCATTGTGGGCTTCCCATTCATTTTATGTAGACCACCACTACTATAATTCAATATACACACGTGTGAAATCGCCAGAAGTTACACGTCACTACTCAATTTGACCAAATTTTTTAGTTTTTTTTTTTTTTAATTTCTGTTGATTTAGTGGGTTCGAACATGATACTTACGATGGCAAGTATCAGGCCTAATTCCCTGAAAAACTTTCATATTTTTGGTCCAATTCGAATTTTGACTTGAACTTTATTTTTGTCTAAATTTGTTTTCCAAAATTTCACTGTTCTGCGCATCCAAAAATCACCACTAGTTTCTTTGAAATTATCAATATCAAGGTTGGTTAGAAATCCCTCATCAGTACTTGTGTTTACATCAACACCCTCACATTCGTATAAAACTACAACGGCCTTTTGATGTCAATAATCTTGAAGAAACCAATGACGATTTTTTGATACGTTGGTAGATATAGGACTATAGTAAAAGTTGGGGGATTATTTTTAAACAAAAAAAATATTCGGGACAGAATTGAGATTAGACCTAAAATTAGCAATTTTTTTAGGGAATTTGCCCGTAAGTATCTTCTTGTAATGGTTCTTTCCCTTTTTTTATTAATTTTTCTGGCCAACCATTTTCAAGGAATGTTGGGTTGGGGGACAAAATTTGGGTTTTGACTCCGATTAGCTTATCAAAGCTCACACCGTCAAGCCTCGTACATCGTCTTTTTTCCCCCCATTTGAAATTGTAGCTTGGATGATTTTGAGATTGTCCGAGATGGTCCAGCGCTCCAGAAGCACCCAACTAATCCGACCGGATCATGACGGCTCCCTGGGCATAATTTGTTGCAATGTCCGCATCGGTCAATGATCACGAATGCCATCTCGTCAAGGCTTGTATAATTGGATCGCGCTTTGTCGTTGATGAACATCCTCCGAGGTGTTTTTTTCATAATGATACTGACTTACTAAGCCAAAGGCTCAGAAGAAGTGAGATTTCTTTCACAGCTCGAGGGACAGAGGGTGAGTGCAAATAATGGTCGAAGACAATGGCAAAAAGGGGAGGTCACAATTCAACATGCCTCTGTGTGCAGAATTGCGGGCCATTACTAAATCCCCGTGTCGATGAAGCGAGGTTGGGTGGTCACAATTCAACATGCAGCTCGCGAAGGAAACATGTGTGCTGGGCTAGGACTTCACTGTACATTTGAGTCTTCCTGTGGGTGTTTAGGCGACAAAAGGGGCGTCCAGTTCGGCTTTTCCAAGGGGCCCCTCGAGGAAGATTTGGGCTGTTTGAGAGTTTATTTTTCAGACCCCTTCGGCCAAATGCTGACCTTGGCAAAGCCGAAAGACGCCATTGTATGAGGCCTAGAGTTGTAATCTGTCATGTCCTTTTACACCCAAAAAAGGAAATATGATACTGACCTTTTCACACTGCAGCAACATTCGTTGTGAACCTGCTCGGCAGATGCCAAAGTTCATGAACGACGAGCAATCGGTCTGATCATAATCCTGTTAATGAGAAGAATCCAGTTAGCTCCCCTAGCCAAAGGGTTAATCAAATGCATATCGCTCCACTTTTTGTCTTTATACGAATTATGTAAAGATGGGTACGGATGAAACACAGTTACGAATGCACTTCTACGATCCAAAGCTGATACAGAAATTGATATATGGTAACTACAAGGGCGAGACAAAACTCAAATTGATTACTAAATTAATTAAAGATTGGACTCATATGTTTCTGTTCTGCCTTTCATGCCCTGAAAAATATGCCTCTCCATCCCTTCATCATGTGAGACATAGTTACTCCTCATCCGAATCTGGTTCCACGTCAATAATATCGGGAAAAACGTCCACAGATGATTCGTCGTCCGGATTAACAATTATCTCCTTGCCCTTTCCAGAATCTGAAGTCCCCAGCATAACCATTTCACCTGAAGCGGAAATGCCATCCTCTGGAGTCACGACAACATTTCCCTCTAATCCATCTTCTCTATTTTCATGATCTACAGCACCACTGCTCGATAGATCTGTTTTGGTATCTCTTTCCACACCTTTAGAAGCAGTCGCTATACAAGGAATCAGCACAGGTTCCTGTTGCGGATGTTCTTGAACTTTCCTAGTCAACTCTTCATGCTTTGGTGATTCCACAATATTAGGATTCCTGTCTTCCATTTCCATGTCATTCGTATCTACTTCGGGTGGCGATGTCTTACTTTTCTCGGTAGTGCTTTTATCTAATGAGTAGTCATGTTCCTTTGCCGTGCAAATTGCTCGGGACGAGTCACCACGCTCTTTGCTGTACTTAGCTTTCTTAACCTGGTCATCTAATGGAGTCTCAGGTTTTTCCTGATTTTGAAGCCACTTGCTATGGAGCTCATCATCATACGAATCAAGTAGAGTAAGCTCGGTCCTTTGTGAAAAAGCAACTACAGACTGGCCACTAGAGTGCACATTGTCCGCGAATCTGCGGGAAAATCCCCCAAAAGAGTCAGTGGTGGCGGGGGAGTAATCCTCCAGAGGAAGTGCCCGAGGATGAATAAGTACTTCCAAAGCTAAAAGAGCGTGTGCACAAAATTCAGCTACCATTGTCCCTGTTTCTTGTCTTCCTGCAGAAAACCATTATATACTAAGTCCATGTAAAGGAAAATAGAAGATTTATAAGAGAAGCAATTCAATGGTTGAAGAGCAGCGATTGCACTAGTAAGGACATGGCGATCTGCATCTCATGATGAAGAAATAAGATATGGCAAGGATATGCCTAGCCAGTGAGCACAGAAAACCTAAGCAGAAGGAGCCACAATTGCTTCTGTCGATTAGCTGAGTGCAGGATAGATGGATGTTAATTAGTTTGGGTTGATAGGGATTGTTAACGAATCTCAGAAGAAATGAGATAGCTGGTCATTTTGTAAATGACTCCTTTAATCAAAAGTTATCTCAAATCACCACTATCTAATCTATCCTTTTTGAACCCCTTAGTAATTCGTCATTCATGCAGCACATCACAAATTCCACTGTACATGCCCTTAGAAGTTCACCAATGACGACTCCGAATTGACCTTTTTCTTTGTGGACCAAAAAAGGACGAAAAGAAAGGATTTCAGGTGAGATTTAAAAAGAAAATGCAAAAAGATAGACTTCATCAAAGAGGTGCATATGCATTGAATCAAATAATAATTCCACCGTTAAACATATAAAATAATAAACTATAGATTTATAACAAGGTACACAGATATTAAAGGGAAAAGCAGCCATGCGACCTCACTGAAAAGAAAAGTGACCATGCGACCTCACAGTAAGCTTCCATCGGAAATTACTTTCTCCACCTAGCATCTTCTATAAGTAAAATAAAATGCACATTTCATAGCGTGCTCCTGATCGAAGCCGCACACAAGAATAACCCTGTTCATTTACGACTTGATTTGACTTTCCGAGAGGGAGGCATAAGACGGGCGTTATGAAATTAACCGATGAATGCCTGATGATCCATCCAAGAGGTAGGATTCTTACAGATAATATTGTTGGACATTTTGACCAAATGAGCTCCAGCCACTGTACGCCTTAATACTTGTCATATCCCCACTAAGGTCTATGGGGAAGAAAGGAATTCCTTCTTTTTGCACACGATCATCAATTTTTTAACATGCTTTTCTGAAGAAACTTATTGCCCTCACGGCTTTCCAGAAAGACTCCTCTTGACAAAATTTTTAAGGAATAGTTTCAATATCCAATTGTATAAAAAATGAAAATCTCACTAATCCAACATCGAGCCTAATATTAGACAACTGGTGCAGTTTCCTCTGCATATGAATATAGTTCTTCCACTGTTACTTCTGTCACTATAGCCAATCATATATAATCACATAGAAAGGAAACTACGTGTCCGCCAATGAGAATTACCTCTTTGAAAGAGCTCAAGACCTCTGGCTATATTTGCGGGGCGTACATGAGATTGGGAAAGAAGTGATGCCAATAGTGCCCTCAAGGCAGCAAGTTGCAATTTCTCCATCATAGATATTAGTTCATTGGGTATGCAGATGCTATTTTCCTCAATGTTCCATCCATCATGAACTGAATCTGTTGCTACTGAAATCAAGAGTGTATCCACATTTTTCCTCCAAGAGTCAGACCTCAGAGCACCACCCTGCAATGAACATGTCAAAAGCAAGTTATGGAAACAAGACAAACAGTCATAAATTAACTAGATCAACAACAAAAATGTACACCTCCTTGATGGAACGTGAGATACTTTCCCTTGATATTTTCATTGAAAAAGCTCAAGAGTTCGACACAAAAAGAAAGTGGAAATGTCACATTACCCCCTTTGAACTTCATATGGCAGGAGTATGAAATATTCCATAATTTATTCCATTTATCTTTAGACTGTATCCCCAAAACACATTTGCTAAGTTACAGAAAAAAGTAACTTCGTAAGGGTCAAATATTCAGAATATGTAGTTGAAAAGAAACTCATCCAACATCATTATATTGATATATCCAAACAGTCTACCCAGCAGTTTATCTCTATGTCAAATGATGAGGGCAGGGTTCTCTATATAGACAACAGTGCACATTTATGCAGCACTTACCACAGTAAGAAGAACCTCTAATGCCTCCAGTGCAGCTATCTTAACACTGGCAGGTACCACCAGATGATTCTTGGGTGCTTCTCCAAAGCCTGTTTCATGCTTATCCTCTAAAGATCTAGCTGCAGAAGCATGCTTCCTTTTTTTCCTATGTGGGTATGACACTTCATTGGCCCTCGACAGTGTGATGGGAAAAGCAACGCCATTTTGATGATCAGGATTCAAATCGATGAAAACATTGTTGATTACTTCCTGTGTCAGGAATTTTGCTATACCTGTTAAGATGTTATTTCAAGGCAATTACCAGTAGAGCAGAGGTAGAGATATGGACATAAAACAGGAAAATCACGTTCTATAATAGAACTATATCATTAGAAAGCAATGAAATGAAATAATAGAACCAAAAGGTGGAACAGAGAGAAGGCAGAACAAATGACTAACTGTTCTTAGTGTCAAGGGCCCTATAAATAATTGCAACACCTCAAAACAAGGGTTGAATAAGTGCTGCAGAACTTTTTAAGTCAATCTTTTTGGATGAAAGCCATAATTAACTTGCATCACTAATATTAGCCCATAAGTGGGTATTCCACAGAAGCAATCTGCAGCAGATTGAGCTATAAAAGTCACAAAACTCCACGGATGCTGAATTGGCATTTGATTGACTCCTTAAAGTTTAGGTTGGGTTTTACTTTCAGCTTTTGTCCAGAGAGCCAAAAGGGCCTTTTGTTTAGGTTTAAAGCCAGACCCAACACCACATACAATTCCTCTTGGTATGTGTACACATATGCATAGAGATGGAACTCTCTGTTGTCATTGATCAAACACGTCCCTTCCTTACATGTCCTGACAAGCATGACAGCGCCATTTACATCGAGACTCAGAATTTAGTTCGCATTTTCCTCCAAGAGAAAGAAGTTCCAGGTGGTACAGAGAGAGGCCAAGTTATAACTGATTCAGAAGTTCTATATTTGATATTTGATCTCTCTTTCCAGGCCAATGCTTTCAGGGGAAGCAGGGTAACAAAATGATTACTTTATACCCTAACCTGAAAAATAAACTGATTTTATTTAAACAGCCAAAAAGGGAAAAAGCATGTAAGTCGTAAAAGAAGTGCCTTACCTACGCCCATGGACATCAGCAAAGTCCTTATGATTGAGTAGACCTTTACCCTTAACTCTGGCAATGAGCAGTTCTTGAAATATCTCATAATAAGTCGGACAATATATGCAGCATGAGGCAACATTTGACTGCACAAAAATGAAGACTTGATGCCATTGAACACCAGAAAACAAAGAGAGACCAATGAGGAACATGAGGAAAGAGGACAAGTACATCGCAAGATTTTGCCATATAGAATCATTGTAAAACCTCTGTGCAATTTTGCAGAAACAAGAGCATGAAGGACAAGCAGCACTTAAAGCAACCATATTGTTAAGTTGAGAAAAGTGCCACCTACTATCGAGCACCTTGTTCTTCTCGTCCGCCAAAAACTAACACTGCGCCTCGGTACATTTTCAATTCTCACCCAATTCAAGCCAAATCAATTAACTAGGCCACTGATTTTCTTCGTGATGGCTCAGTTACAACCTTGCCATACCCATTATCCAATCACCTTTTAGTCTATTCTTATATGGAGGAAAAACAAACTGTGCCCCCAAGTAGTAGATTCACATTCAATATACCGTATTACATAGTTCTGGAGACAAAATCACTACTTAAGCATTTCAAAGAATCTACCCTAGATAAAATGCTTACTTCACCCCACAGAAAACTGTAGCAGGGCACTAGACGGAAATGGATTACCTGCGCATGCCTTTTGTCAATGCAATTAGCAGATCCAATGCATCGGAATGAAACATTGGAAGCTCTGAACAGAGAGATTCTTGTTGCATGGCCGTGACAAAGGGCAATAAGCTTTGAGAGACAGAGCCATCCACCATTAGCACTCTTTCTATAAGGGCTAACACTGCTTTAACGGGAATATTCACCTGTTCTCACAAAGTAATATTTGTCAAAACTAACAAAAGCAAGAAACAAATATTTGTGATATATTCTCAATCATCAACAGTTCTAAGGTTGCACTTAAAGACTAAACCTAGGTTCCTCTCTGTCATAATGAAGTTGAGAAAAGGTGCAGAGAAGATAGTCACTACCTGAACAGGATAAGGATTTGTAAGCATCTCACAACCGCAAAGCATAAAAGTAGACACACTGGATGTTAGCAATCTCTTCGGTCTTTTTGTGGTCTCAGCAGCTGCTTTGCCAGAAGAGTTCCAACATCCTAAGGGTGTTGGTGGATCTTTTCCTGGTGGAACCAATAAGTTGACAACTTTGGTACTTTTGGTTTCTGCGACATGAAAATAACATTAGTCACACCACCAGATTTCCTGCATTAACACCAGATAATATTAGTAAGCTAACCTTCCTCTAGGCATTGAAAGGCATCAATCAGATGGCTATTGATTAAAAGAAGGATCTTCCGCATCAGTAAAGACCAGGTCTCCTCATCTCCTTTTGATTGGGGAAGAATTGCTAAGCAGTGAGCAAGCTTCTGAAAGGTGAGCAACAGAAATACATTAAGGGAAGATTTACCTCAGAACAACCAATCTTCTCTGAAGCTTGCCAGTCGATCTCACACAAGAAACAAAGAGCCAGAAAAGAGAAGCATACTTACCTTTAACAAGCAAGTACTGCACTTTCCGGACATTATCTTTGAAGCAATAGTTGACTCGACCTGCAAAATGCAGAGGAAGTATGCCATAGAATGCATGATTAATCGAAAAACTAACCCGGTTGGGAGGTCTAGCCCACTACTGCAAACTATTGCCTCTTCACATGAATCTGACAACTAGCTTTACCTCGTCCATTGCATTACCTTACTACTCTTTTTACAGTTGATGTTTGGACCACATAAGGTTGTTATCTAAATGAGTTCAGAAGTATCTTTACTAATAGTGATTCTTAAGTTCTCAAGTGCTTTAACATACACCTATAATCTCCCACTTCAGTATGATAAAAAGAACCAACAAGGAATGTGCAACAGCAACAGCAGCAGCAGTGCAAATATCTGTCGGTCAAATAATTTTCAAGAAAAATCTTTTCCCAAGTGCTTACATATGTACAAGTTAAATTTAATTTTGAGCTGTTACATTTCAAGCCAGAAGGCAAACATGACTCTGCTCTCACATCAGGATGCCTGACAGAAATGAATCTGGCTAAAGTATACCCGGAAACTCACACTGTCATAATGGCGATGGATGGCAGAGGGAAAGTAACATATAATGGTGCACAACATATTAGCTCCTCCATCCTGCAAACATCACAATAACAATAGCATTTGGAAATACAAAAAGAAGGCTGAAACTTCCATAAGATAAACACAATAAACATTACCAAAAAGAAAGTGTTTGGCATTATTAAGCTAAAAACTGTAAACTCGTTCAAAGCTCTGAGAGAGAGAGAGAGAGAGAGAGAGAGAGAGAGAGAGAGAGAGAGAGAGAGAGAGAGAGAGAGAATCATCACAGACTGCAAAATGCTATGCAAGAAATGCCATGCACATGGCAGGATTACCAACCTAGATTTGATTTGCACTAAACAACACGAGTTCAATTACAACAGCAGTCTATGTACTTCCCAATTCTGAAGAAGCTGCATTGTACTTATTACAGTTAAGACCCCCAGTTTTGCAATTGTGTTAAGGGATGGTCGAGTGAAAGCAGATACATAGCCACTAGCCACTTGCATTGCATAGCATCAAGTGTGAAAATGTAGTTTACTTTCCCCGTGGCTATATATGTTGCAGCCAAGATGTGAAAGACCGGTAAATTGCTAATGCTACAAGTACACTAGCAAACTGCAGTAACCCAAAACCATAAGGACCATCACATTCAGACCCACCAAAAGTTTTGTTAGCTGCTTACAAGATCAGAAGTTGGGACAATTTTGCCTTAATTCTGTCCACAAAACTACATTCAGAAAGAATGACATGTTTTGAGTTGCATACAAGCAAAGTATTGCATTACACAAAAGCATCACATTAGGAGTTGCAATCCCAACAATGTAAGATCTCCTTAGAATGCCTCCAATTGAAAAACCATCATTTTGTTCGATTCCATAAGTGTAAAAGCTCCTCCAAGTAGATTGTATACCATTGGCATAATGCGAATTACCAAGTTGGGTATTTCATGTTTAAGGATAAATCAAGAAACTAGACATAAAGCATCAATTTGTGCCCTGAGTAGAAGAGATAACTTTTCCAAATTGCTGTTGTTGTGAGCACTTATATGAATCATAGGCTCAAATGACAATGCTTTGAACAGCAATTGCAACATTTACAACCTTTAAGTTATTCTAACAATCACATCCACAAGCACAAAGGCCCTTCTCCACCTTTCAATTCGCAGAGATTAAAAACAAAAGCAAAGTATAATAGAATACTTAGGTTCACATTGTAGAAAAAGCAAAAGAAGATAATTACTAACCCATAGAGCCTCCGATCCATCTTCATCTAAAAGGTTCAAAAATGGTTGAATTAGCTTCCCAGAAAAACTAATACCATCTTTCTTCACGTTGGGAAACTGACCTAACCTAGTCCAGGAAAATAAAGCACATTAAGACTAAACAATGCATCAGGTAAACAAGATCTACGGTTCTCGCATTGTTCAAGGCCAACTAACAGATGGTGGCATAGATGTTGCTTGAAGTAACTATTTTATTAAAAATGCTTGAAAGGAGTCATTATCAGATGTCACTTTCTCATTGCCTCCTCCTTTTGCTTTTTCTGTAATTTTGATGGGAAATGATCAGTTAATCTCATAAAAACCTTCTGACGATTAAGGTTTTCAATATCCAATAACCTCAGCAGGAACCTTAAATTACCTCACATTTAAAATGAAGCTAAGTCATTTGTTCTATTAAGGAAAAACACAAGGATCATGACGCCACTAGTCAATAGGATTGAGAAGATGTGACTAAGAACCATATTTATCAAATGACAACATCATTGTCGTCATCAGCAACTAAGCTGCCTTCATCTAAGTTTGGTTAAATATACACCTGTATACATGCCTTCTAGGCAATAGCGTGAAAAACCTTTTCTAAGTCAAAATGCAGATATCCCATCATTCACCCCAGTAGCAATTAAGTTGGCTATTCATTGAAAATACAAGTGCCAGTGTTTTCTGAATTTTTGGATCTTTTTATTGCAGTTAGTTTAGCATAAGTCTTGCACACACTTGATGCTCTTTGTGAAAAGCTAATTGTAAATGAAAAATCTTCTTTATAAATCCTTCATTGACATTCTTGATAATCAAGAAATAATATATGAGATATGTGAAGTAGCAGACGAAGTTGATCCAGATGCGTTTATCCTAATAATGAACTCTTCAATGATGTCTGGTAACACAAAATCTGCAATTATTTGATTCTTACCATGATACAGTGCCACGCTTTCTTAGGTTTCGACAAGAAGTAGTGGATGAGCTGGATTTTCTGAATCCATAAGAGAAGGACAAAGGAAAAACAGAAGACAGCTCACCTTGTAAACAAGTCCGAAAGTGAGGCAATAGATGCCACTCTCACAAACTTGGAAACCCCTGGTGCCTATCAAAAAGATGAAAGAAAGAGGGTTTTTAAACTCCAATACCAACAGTATGCGCCTCTTATCATTTTCTAAAAGCCTAGCATCATATCATCAATAATTACTAACTAGAACGCAATCAAATTACAATGAAAAGCTTGGATTTTCTCAAATATGGTGCTATGTGGCAAATTACATTGGATTGTGATTTTCGTCCTCGACATACATGATATGACACTAAAATTTTCATTGACGACGCGTTTAACAAAAAGCACTCCATTAATTGCAGGAGCCGTTTCAAAAGATTACTCTTGTTGGTATTGCTACTTGTGCAAAGAGATATGCATTTTGAAGTGCACAATTCATAACAACAGTCAGCATCACTTGGAGACATCCTTCTTACACCTTTATGACTTTCCTTCTGCCTTGCCTTCTCTTTCAATTTGGTCTTATCATGCAACAGAAGTTGCACAGCACTTTCCAAAAGCAAAAGATTAAAGCTTCCACAGAGACACTTAATCTCTACACATTTAATAGTTTAACAAGCAACTGCCAAAGGGCAACAAGGTATCGATGACTGGTTTGTTGGTTTTACATCAAGACAACACCAGACGCAGTCAGTCAACCACAATGTCCCTCACCCGAAAAAGAAAAAAGAGAAGAAAGAGGAAAATAAAGGTATAATCATAATACAATTCAGATACCTGAACGTGCGCATGAAGTTTCTGATACCAAGAAGAATAAGATGCCAAGAAACGGTGAGAGCTGCAGTCTTGGCAAGTTATGCCCAGCAAACAGACTCCTGCCCAACATTTGTCTGGCTAGAAGAGAATCACATGCTCAGATTCATTAATACTGATACTACAGTTCCAAAGTTCCAAAAAAGCAATTGCAAAGCAATCGGAAAAGAGTTTACTCATCTTTCACAATGCTAATATGTCTCATGCTACCAGCCTAAACTACAAAAGCATTTTAACAGGGCAAAAAAAAAAAAAAAAAAAAAATAGAACAGGAACTGTAGTCAAACAAAAGTATGAGCTTCCATGACCGCCAAGCCAACATCATCACAAAAAATAAGACAAGGCGGAGATCGGTACCACGTCGCTAGACACCAGGAGCAGCAGCCGGTCGACCCAAGCATCCACCGCCTTCTTCCAGCTCTCGACCAACTTCTTGTCCGTGGAATCCTCGAACGACTCGGACAGCAACTTATGGACTCTGACCGTAGCGGTCACGCTTGCAAGCTCCGAGGGGTCCGAGAAGGGACGCGAATCGTCCGGGACATGCTCCCTCAGGAGCGTCGAAAGCAGCCGCGGCTTCAGGGAGACGTCGTACATGTTACCGAGGTTGCCGTAGGCCGCCATTGACCTCGGAGGTCCAAGCCTGAGTCGAGGATGACAGTGACGGAGAGAGAGGGGGTGGGTTTGACACGGGTTAAGAATCAGAGGAGCGGCAGGAAGCTCCGGCGGCAAGGGGCAAACGTGGCGGGGTTTTGGGTTTTACACAAGAAACCGTCGCGCAAAGAGAGATCTTGTAGTTTCAGTAGCGGAAAAAGTGGACAGTCACTGAACCTGACCAGGCAAAGCCCAAGCCCAAATGGGAGAATTTTGGGCCGAAGTGTTGGGCCTGGTGAACTTCGGCCCAGTAAAAGAAAAGAAAAGAAAAGTAAAAAGCGAAAAGAAGGAAAAAAAAGTTTGAATATTAAAAAGGGAAAATTCTAAAGAAGAGACCAAAGTCCTCTTATTTTTTCAAATAAGGGCCCCAAGTGAACCTTGTTTCAAATAAGGACCTGAAGTGCCCTTATTTTTTCAAACAAGGTTCTGAAGTGAATGTTGTTTCAAATAAGGGCCTGAAGTGACCATGAAATCTCAAAAAAGGGCCTGATTTCAAGGACATTTTCGTCCTTTTCCTTATTTGATTTTTTTTCTTTTTTATTAGGCTTTTCTTTTTTTCTTTTTTTATATATATAAAATTAACAAAAAAATAAAAAATAAAAAACAACCACACAAGTGGGAGGGGCTGCTGGCGCCTGGGCGAGGGCCAACAACCCCGCTGACCAGAGGAGAGGGGAGAGGGTCGGGCCCTCTCCGGATCTGGGTGGGGGTTGTCGGCCCTCGCCCTAATCAAAGAGAGGGCCGGCGGCCACAGGTTGGAGGGGCAGCCCTCCCGCCTGTGTGGCTGTTTTGTTTTGTTCTATTTTTTTAATTTTTTTAAAAAAAGCAGAAAAAGGAAAAAATAGAGAAAAAATAAACAAAAAATCAAAATGGGAAATGACGAAAATGCCCTTTAGGCCATGCCCTTTTTTGAAACTCTATGGACACTTCAGGCCCTTATTTGAAACATATTATGCTACTTCAGGCCCTTATTTGAAATAATGTTCACTTGAGGGCCTTATTTGAGAAAATGAGAGGCCTTCGGGGCCTTATTTGGAATTTTCTCTATTAAAAAATTACTACGATGTTTTGATCACAGGCTGTACATGTCAAATCGCCGGCTATGACATGTAGGACGGCCAGCAATGATTAGATCGCCACGTTAGCAGTTTTCGGCCAATTTAGGCCGAAACAACATTGGAAAATCATGAAAATGTTTCAGACTACATTGACCAAATTATAAAGTTTATTTCTGAATTAGCATCCATGCAATATGTTTAAAACTGATTGGGTGAATCTTTTTTTTTTTTTTTTAAGAATTGGTAACTTAAGATGCGCAAATGCATATTTGTAAACTACTTGAATAGTCAATTGTCTTGGAAAATTTTAATACTTTGGTAAAGAATCGTTCACTTTGCTTGGCATATAATTATCGATAGATCATCAAAAGAGCTAGTACTTTTGAAACAATCAAATAAATGTGGTTACTAAAGTCGCATTCGAGTTGGTAATTTCATATAAGAGTTGGTGCCTTTAACAAGTTGATAAGCTGCGGAAATGAAAAATTTCAAATTATTAAGAATAATTTATTATATCGAAGCAATATAATGAATGATACATCAGTCAGCAGTTTTCTGGTACAAAGGAACATGAGATGCCGACCTTTGTCCGACCAATTCACATGCCAAGGTTGGCCTGTAAATCAAGCATCTCTTTGAAATGCCGGTCGAGATACAACTTGACATCATCAGTATCCCAATGAACTTCGCTCCACCAATGTGCATCACCTCTAATCTCCTTTATCGAGTTGCCATTCATCCCGAATGGCAACTTCTTGAGCGAAGGACAGCGCGCAACCTCGAGTTGCTCGAGACTCTGCCACGACTCCTCTCTCCTGCAGAGGCGCTGTAATCGGGGCAGCCCGCTCAAACGTGCGGCCTGCAGGTTAGGAACAGCAGCAGCAGCATGTTCCTTCGCGCTTCCTGGGACGTATTGGAAGAGTTCATTTAGATGGACGCAAGTGTCTACCTTGATTTTGCTCAATTTGGGCAGGCTTGTGATCCGATCCCCCAAGAAGAACAGATTCTCCAATTCGTCGCATCCAGTTACCACCAAAGCTTCCAATCTAGGAAAGCTCAATCCCAAGCGATCGGCTAACACCGATAGGCTCTTTATCTTCCTGATGTTGTCAAGATACAGCTCTTCCAAATTCGGTAGTAGGTCGAACTTAGCGTTGCTTCCTTCGTTCAACAAGGCATCTTTGAGAGTCAATATCTTCATATTAGCAAAACAATCCACTCGGTTTACCACGAGGTTCTCCAGAACCTCATGAAGGTTGCAACAATCATCGAAGGCTAGAGAAGTCGCGTGCGATATGAACCATTCCGTACCGTCTCCTGAGAGGTCTCTTTCCGTTGGTCTCGGTATGTCGCGCAGTGAATACGTCAGTCCCATCGAGCAGCGGAAGGTTTTAAGCCTTTGGATCCAATAAACATCGCATTCTTCGAACGCCTTCACTGTATCGTGCAAGCATAGACATAGGACGGATAACCTTTGCAAAGACTGTAAATCCTCCAGGGTCGCCCTTCGCTCCGTGTGGCGCTCTTGCAAGTAAATCTCGAAGTAGAGCAGCGGAGGTCTTTGCTTGATGAGCCAGCGGTAACCGCTTTCCGTCATGTCTAGGAATTCCAAGGAAGTCAGCTTAGAAACTGTTTCTGCTAGAACGAATTCCAAGTTGGGTGTGTATGACAGATCTAACTTCTTTAGGTTTGTGAGTTGATCCATCCCTTCCGGCAATTTCTTGATACTCGTGTCATGGAGATCGAGTATATTGAGTTTGGTAAGACTTCCCAACGGCGGCAACTCTTCGAGATGGTTACAGCTCCTCAGAAGCAGAGCGCGAAGATCTCGAAGACGGAGGAGAGAAACGGGTAATGACCTTATCTGGGTTCCTCCCAAATTCATTACTTTCAAACCTCCGAATCCTCGCAGAAAGTTCTCTGGAATATTTTGCAGGGAGGAGTTGTATTGAAGGAACATAGATATCACTTTAGGACATTCTATCTCCTGATCAGGCAAGGCCTCTATGCTGTTCCTCATCAGAGAAACCCTTTCCAGATTCCTTTGCAACTCGACCTCCGAAAGTCTAATCACTCCGACATTAGCTTGAACGAGAAACTTCGATTCTGGACCTGCGCACGTCGCGATCCATATCGCAACGTCGCGAACCACGCTGTGCATCTTAATGCTATTGTCTGAATCACCGGTCTCCAGCAAACACGAGTCTTTCAAGCTCTCAATCAAGGCGATTCCCCTGTTTAACGCGGCATGATAGGCAAGTTGTTCGCCGATCAGACCTTCGGCCCACCAGCATTCGACCAGTTCGCTTATGAGAATGGAGTAGTCCTCTGGATACAGGCAGCAATACAGAAAGCAAGATTTGAGTTTTTCGTTCTGCAGCGAGTCGTAGCTCAACTTGAGTGAGCTATACAAGTTGGGCTCTATACCGTGGATAGAAGGTCTCGACATTCTCAACTCATCTATAGCATCCTCCCACAGGCCAACCTGCGTCTTCCGTCTCATCGCCGAACCCACGGTGATGAGAGCCAGTGGCAGCTTTCCGCATTCTTTGCAGACAGTTCCCGCTAATGGCTTGATGCTCTGCAAATCAGCTACTTCTCCGGCATGTTCCTTAAATAGTTCCCATGCTTCTTCATCCGTCAAGACCTCGACCTTAACTTCGACATCGGTCATCATTGTTCGACATACATTCAAGGACCGGGACGTCAGTATGATCTTAGACCCCAAATGGTTTTCCGGTCGTGGGATGCCGACAAGATCCAAGTTGATGTCTTCCCATACATCGTCAAGAATGAGAAGAAACTTCTCCCTCCTAAGCCTTTTCGAAATCTGTATAGCTGTCCTTTCCATGTTTACCTCGTCCTCCAAGTTCAACCGATCGGTTAGCTTGTTCTGCAGATTCTTCACATCCAGCTGTCGCGAAACAGTCGCCCAGATAACCAAGCTGAAAGGTTGCCGCGACGACGAAGAAGTGCTGCTGAGCTTGTTGTTTAGGTTCTTTACCAGGTAGCTCTTGCCTACTCCTCCCATCCCCCATATCCCGATTCGCCGCACTTCATCTTCGTGTAATAATTCCAGAACACGAGCCATCGTTTCCGATGAAGTCGTGTGGTCTCTGATTGAAGGGCCGGGGATATGCTCAGCCACCTTTACGGGAGGATCAGTGGCATCTCCAATCGTTTCTCCATGCCAGCACCTCCTCATCTTGGAAGTGATGGAACGGAGAACGAACTTTCCGCCTTCTACGACAAGTGGAGCAACAAACGAAACGGCGATTTCCATACTGGAGGACGGTCTATGCAGGTCAACACGATCAAGAAGGACGGCTAGAATTCGAACAAGGATCGATTGCAAGTGCTAGAAGCTCTTCGGATCAGATTGCTCTGCGCAGATTCGGCTCAAGTACGAATTGATTCCATAGTCCTAAGTAAGTAATCAACGATGGACATTAAAGAGCCGATGGCTCGATAGTCTTGAGAAGTATCATCGGTAGCGAGTGCCGGTAAAGCTCGTGGAAGAGACGGTGGAGGAAAAGTACGACTCACGGTTTCTTCTGGTCAGCGTCGTGACTCAAAGTCGACGGCATGCGAAAGGCTGTGAGGGAAAATTCGCAGAAAGCACGGATGGTGAAGACTTTTTGTGGTGGGGGGGGGGGGGGGGGGGGGGACTAGAATGAATGGTGATGACTAGTCAACAAAGTTAACAATGGGCCCGACCTCTATCGTCACCACCACCTTTTTTTTATTCCTTTTTGACATAAAGTAATAACTCAGCACCACCGTGTCGAAAGAGAAATTTATCTAAAATATCCTAAACCTATTGTATTATGGCTAATTCTATCTTAAATTTTTTAATTTGGTTAATTTAAGAGTTATACCATGAAAAATCCCAAACTGGTACACCTGTGACAAATTTACCATAAACAGATTTTTTGGCCACAAAAAATCATAAAATTGTACATCTATAATAAATTTATCACCCGTTAGTTTCCATCAAATTGGGTTAGTACCACGAAAAATCTCAAATCGATATACTTGTGATAACCGGAAGGTAAAAACCTCAAACTGCCACATGTAATCCAACTCAGCAATTTGACAGTAAAATTCAACAGAAACTAACGGAAGGTATATTTGCCACGTGCGTACCATTTTGGAAAATTAGATTGAGATAAATTCGTCACAAACGTATCAGTTTGGATTTTTTTAGTGGTACTAACACTTAATTTAATCCTAAACTTTTTCACTATTTCCTAATGTAACCCTTTCATCGAATTTTGACCGGAAAACACTCACGTGACATTCAAGTTAGTAATAGTGGTCCTACGCTGTTGTGGGCAATTTTTATTAAAACTAAATTAACATTTTATGATTTTTTTTTTCTCTTTTTCTCGTTTTCTTTTATCGTATTTTCTTATTTCTTTCCGCCAATCGTTGGGGCCTCGGCAATTGTCGGCGAAGAGCCCTTGCCAAATTTGGGCAAGGGCATTGCCCTCGCTCGATTTGGGCGAGGGTGTTACAGCCCTCACCCGTGGCCGGCGACCTACGCAGGCCATCACCAAAGCCCCAACAACTGGCAGAGGAAAATACAAAAAAAAAAAATCAGAATATTTCACAATATATTTACAAAAATTGTCCATGTCGGCGTTGTCCGTACCACGTGGGACGGTCGATGTTGATATAAGTGATTTCTAGACAAAATTGGCTAGACGGACTATGTTGTAAAATCGCCAAAAGGCTTAGACTAAATTGGCCAAATTAGAAAGTTTAAAACTGAATTCGCCGCCATACAATAGTTTATGACATTTTGGATAATTATCCCCTTTAAAACGAAAATGAAAAACTTCCGGCATGAACGGAAGTTTCGAATCCTTCAGCTCGCGTTGCTCTTTTGGACTTGTCCGGAGCAAGGCATGGGGACTTCCTAACACTCTCCAAGGATATGCTCTCCCCAGCCAGTGCGACTTGGTTTCACCTCAAGATGGTTAGGAAAGTAGCATTTCAGAAAATCTCGAAATCAAACGAAGCCGATATGGATCTTAAAGTGAACCAAACACATCGAATTAGTCTATCCAATTCGTTTTTTAATCCGAACTCTACTCCCTCACCAAAGGTCATTCCATCACTTGGAATTTGGATGACTCCATATCAAATCTTGAAATGAAAAAATGTTTCATTACCATGTTTGCACAACAGGAGAGTACGAGGCCCAGATAGAAATAAATGAGTGAAAGCAAAATGTCGTAACAAAAAAAAAATTAAATTAAATCTGCAAGTAGACCAAGTACTAAAGCTTAGCTAGGCTCGACCTATTCATTGGGTGGGCCCGGCCTTTCAATTGTATTAGTACCAATTTAATCCTAAGCTTTTCAATTGGAAATGGGGAAAGGTACATTAGAAGTTCTAAAAAAGGGGGAAAAGTACCAAAAAAGTTCTAAACTTATTGCATTAGTACCAATTTAGTCCTAAGCCTTTCAATTGAACCAATTTAGTCCTAAATATTTTTGCATTAGTACCAATTCAATCCATCCAGCTAATTTTGACGGAAAATCACTGACGTAGACGTCGGCGATGTCACGTAGGACAGCTGGCACTGACGTGGATATTTTTAAAAAATTATTTCTTAATTATTATTATTATTATTATTATTTTCTGAAACTTTGCTTTTGGTTGCGCCGGGATGGAGAAAGGACAGACAGCAGAGAGAGTGCAGCTCGTCGATATGGCCATGGACGCCACCGCCGCCAACTCGGACGACTTCGCCATCGATGCTTCCTCTCCATCCAGACCACCTTTGATGACGAGTTCGAAGCGCAGGTCGTCGCCTTCGATGTCCCCTCCAACATCCTTGTCCTCCATACCCTCCATACCCTTCTTGTTTCGACCATTTACTCGTTCGGCATTCCTAATTGACTTCGTGCTTCGGGTTTTGTGCTTTCCCTGAAGGTTTTTTTTTTTCTTTATGCTTCAGTTGTCATTTTTCTGGTCTGAATTCCTTGACTATGTTAGCGTTTTCGATTGCCACAAGGGGGTTCGAAGGCTGGGCCTCTGCGAAACTTGAGGATGCTCAAGGTGAATTACATCCACGTCAACGCCGGCCGTCCTACGTGGCATCGCCAGTCTCAACGTAGTGATTCCCAATCAATATTGGCCGAATGGATTGAATTGGAACCAATGCAAAAAGGTTTAGGGCTAAATTGGTCCAATTGAAAGGTTTAGGACTGAATTGATACAAATGCAATAGGTTTATAACTTTTTTGGTACTTTTTCATCTAAAAAAATGCATTTGAGTTCTAAAACTTTCAAAAAGAGCAATCAAGTCCAAAATTTTGTCAAATTGATGCAATCGAGCCCTTCAATTAACACCGTCAATTTGTTAAAAGGAAAATGCTGACATGATGTTTTTATATTAATTTGCCTTTCCTACTTAGCATTTTTTATTTTTTTTTTCCAAATCTTATTTAAATGAGATTAAAAAATTAAACAAGGCTAAAATTTTATTTATTAAAAAAAAAAAACAAGGCTGGAAAAGAATGGCAGCGCCTCACCAGTGGCGCCATCGCCATCGTCCATAGCCGGAGTGGCTGGCGGAGGGCAGCGGCCCTAAGCAAGGGTGGACGGCCCCGAGCGAAACCTCGCCCCCATAGCGACGGTCATCTAGGGCCAATGAGGCCTCGCCCGAGGTTGGTGAGGCTCGCTGACCCCATCGCTCAGATATGGGTGAGCCTCGCCTAGGCGCCGCTGGGGGATGGCCAGGTCCAGCCACCCTTGCGAGCCCTGCATTCTTCATTTTGTTTTTTAGTTTTAGTTTTTTAAATAAAACTCTTGCCGTTTTAGTCTTTTAATCTAATTTACATAAAATTAGAAGAAGACAATAATAACAAAGAAATGTCAATAGGATAGAGAAATTAATTTTAAAATTTCACGTTAGCATAAATTGAGGGTATTAACAAAAGTACTTGATTGTACCAATTTTTGACAAGTTTTGATTGCACTTTTTCGATAAGTTTTAGGACTTGTAGTGAATTTATCCCTAAATTGTTTTATTAGCTACTTCATCTATGAGTTTTATACTATTTCTCTGTGATATATTGGAAATTTGGGCTCAATCTATCCTATTATTGTCCATAAAGTTGTGTATATCAAGGCTGAATTATTGATAGAAGAATAATTCACTATATTTTCTAAATAAAATATGGGCCGACCAGGTACGTCCACTGATTGGGCTTGGAAATTTTTGCCCAGGGTCGTCCAATGGGTCTAAAAATCCAGCCAAAGCCGCTCGTTTTACAAGTAGGCCTGGGCGGGCTCGGACCACTCTCCCAATTGATCAAAGTCTAGCTTGGGCATTGTAAGAGCAAATAGGCGGGCTCGGACCGCCCTCCCAATTGATCAAAGTCTAGCTTGGGCATTGTAAGAGCAAATAGGCGGGCTCGGACCGCCCTCCCAATTAATCAGAGTCTAGCTTGGGCATTGTAAGAGCAAATATTTGACATCCCAATCACATATTTGTAAACTTATAAATTTGTTGCTATTTAGTAATAATTTCTATTTCGAGGTGTTACCAAACGTGGCGATATCATTCTGAACTCTATTGTTCATCCATGTTTCTTTGTTCTTATTTTGTTCGTCTCATTCTTACCAGCCAAACGACTCCTAACTGGTTGACACAGTTGGATGGAGCGTGAGGGAATTGTTAGCCAAGAGTTGGAGGTTAGTTGTTCGTATCTCATCAATTGCGTGTAAACTATTTCAGATCAATATAAGCTGCACATGCTAAACACTACACTTAGGGTGCGTTTGTTTGATTGAAAGTATTTTCTAGAAATTAATTTTTTGGACTTTCACTCTTTTGGTTCTCCGAAAATGACTTAATTGACGGAAAATTCGTCCATAAAATTAGGAAAATGAATTCCTAAATCTAAAAAGATGAAAACACTTCCCGAAATTACTTATTTCGAATTTAATATTTAAATATTTTATTTTATTTTATTTTTCTTGCCGGCGATCGGCATAGGACGTCGAGCCTCGCCGGGAGGTCGGTGAGCTCGAGCTCGTCGAACATGGCGAGGCTCGACCTCTTGTGGCCGGTTGCCGAGAAGGGATTGTATAGGCACATATGTGACGGCCATGGATTAACTCACTGAAGTATTGTCCGCTTTGACCTGTCCCATACCGAGCCTTACGATTCTGTCCTTTAACGTACATGTGGGAACCTTCCAAAGAGGTCACCCATCTTGGGAGTGCTTCCACCTGAGCACGCTTAACTTTGGAATGGCAAAGCTAAGCATTGCCATTACGTCAAAAAGCACCTCCGTAAGTTAATTTCAGTTTTATATATATATATATATATCTTAACTTTGGAATGGCAAAGCTAAGCATTGCCATTACGTCAAAAAGCACATCCGTAAGTTAATTTCAGTTATATATATATATTCCAGAATCGTTTTCCCATTGTTCGGTGCACAATTCGGTTCATTCCTGCCCCCTTCGTCATCCTATAAGCCTGCTTTGAGCAGCTTCTTGTCCAGGCCCAATAGCCTCAAAGACCACTCCCTGCCCTTATCGGACCAGGTTGTTACAGGCTCAGCAGCTTCCACCTAGTTCATCCTCGAACCACACACCTACTGGAGAGGTCCCGCTCTGATACTATTTCACTGGAAAAGGTCCGCGACGAAAGACCTTTCATCGAAAAGCGTAGAATATTTGGATTAATTATTTTTACGGGTTCTTATGACGATTCCGAACTGGAAGTAAAGTAAACGGCAAAAAGATAAACAAGACGGTAAAGTAAAGTGCGATAAAAATATATGCTTGATAAGATAAATTGCATAGCAAAAGGATAAGTGTTTGATTGTTGATTAATCGGTCCCTAACAAAGAGTCGTCTCCGACTATTTATAGCCTAGTATATGGTATAACCGTTGTTGCGGTTATTTCACGTGCACCTTATCCATAAATTCTCGGATTGGCTTCAGCAACTGCTCTACTTATCCTTTAAGCGGTTTTAAACACTAATTTAACTGCTCCGCATAACCGTCGGCATGACAAACCAAATTCATAGTGTCGTCGATGTTTACACTTAACCGAGTGTCGGTTCGTTGTGCTCTCGGCTACCGGCATGACTCTCCGTGGGCTTTGCGTTCCTTCTGTGGGCTCTGTAGCCATCTAAGGCCCAAGCCAATTTTCGGTGTCAACAAATACCATATTGTGACGCCCTAGATTAATTTATTGATGTATTTTTCGCTTTGGCCCGTCCCATAACGAACCTCATGATTTTATCCTTTGGCGTATAGGTGGGACTTTCCTAGGAGGTCACCCATCCTGGGAGTGCTCCTGCATGAGCACGCTTAATATTGGACTATCAAAGCTAAGCATTGTTGTTACGTCAAAAGGCGCCTCCATGAGTTAATTCAAGTTTTTACATACATATTCCAGAATCGCTCTCCCCATGTTCGGCGCATAATTCGGTTCATTCCTTTCTCTTTCGCCATCCTAAAAGCCTACTAAGAGCCGCTCCTTGTCTAAGCCCACTAGTCTCGGCGATCACTCCCTGCCCTCGTCAGACCGGGTTGTTGCAACGTATTTCGATCATCTACGGCTAGAAGGAGTTGCTTCTGCAAAGGATTCTTCTAGACTTTTCACCCTTATAGTTGAATTGTTTGTTCACCTTCTACACAATAGTCCTTCCATGCAGAAGAAGTCCTCATGTTCTACAATATGGTTCACCTCCTACGAAGATCCTTCGAGCCTTAGACACATTTCCGGTCTTATTCTAAGCATTGATATGCCTTTAAATCAGAGTGGCGATTCACGATAATCATAATGGATTGCTTTTAAAATCTAAGTGTTTTGACTCTCAAAGATGCAATATCGAGGGTGTGTTTGCTTCGCGAAAAATAAATGATTTGAAAAATATTATTCTTAAATAATCGATTGTATCGCTTATGAAAATGGTCGATTGCTCAAATGTTTAGGTATAAATTGTTGTCGACAATGAATTCTTTTTTCATCGATTAATTATTTTAAGTCATACGAGCGATTACTTTTAGGAAAATATTTTTCAAATCATTCATTTTTTTCGAAACAAACAGAGCCTAACAAAGAAAGCAATGCTCCGTTCCACCTACTACCGAATTTGGCGGAGATGTGTCTCAATAACGTTGGAGAAACTTTTCTACGTGCCCAAATCGAGCAAAATGAAGGTAGATATTTGTATACATCTAAACGAACATGTGGCGGCGAAAACTATTTAGCCTATGATTAAATGCGATTAAATTCAGTTTTAGTAGCAAATTTATGTAATGCAACTAGAATATATCATTGGCAGTTTAAGGGTGAAATTAGAAATTGTCATCCATGCGAGTTTCGCATAGTTGTCCAATTAAAATAGGACTATTTGTCTTGAATTGATAATTAACTAAACTAAAACTGCAATGAAGAAAATTGGGAGTTAAAAGAATCTAAAGCAAAAGAGAAAAATTCTTGTATATTTCGATGTGAATAGAAAAGAGTACATGGAGCTTATTTATAGCCTTTATTAAATGATTATCGAAGGTAATAAGATATACATAATATCAAATATAATCAATTAATGATATGCAATATCATATATATATAAAATCCTGACAGATGTGTAGAATCAAGTAGATGTCCTAATTTTGCTAACATCCCCTAAAACTCAAGTGACCTAGTCACATTGAGTTTGAAATCAAGTGTAACAGTGCCACGTAAATTTATTTCTCCATGAAATCAACACTCAACGACGGGCATGTGGATCCACGGCGAGGCACTATGGCATCTGTTCGTGATGGAATTTTCAGATCTAGATGATCTGAGGGTGGCAAGTCTGATGGTGGTATTGGCTACTTGAACCAACGTGTCAAATGTCGGGAGTCGGAGGGGAAACGGCAAGCTGTCGATGCGGCTGGCTTGCGAAACATTAACTGAGCAACGCGGCCTATACGTCTGGTGTTGTAGCATCAAGCAGCCTATACGGCTAGCTTGGGAAAATAGTTACTAAGCGATGCGGCTTATGTGGTTGGCATCGAAAGAAAACCACCTTCGTGAGGCTCGACTTGGCGACGCGTCGTCGACTTCGTAACACAATCATCGTGGCGTTTACTCAGACAGGAATGAGGCACTCTGATGAACATTGTCGAGAGACGGAGATGGATTTATTTTGCTATGGATACATGGGGTGCACCGGGTGCGAGTGCACCTGATGCACTAGGGTTGCCTCAAGAAAGGAGGCTCTGATATCAACTTGAGAATAGTACGAAAGTTTGAATTTCGATATTTTTTTTATATGTATTGAAAAGAGTACATAGAGCCCATGCATGCACTTAGACAAGAATGAGGCACTCTGATGAACATTGTCGAGAGACGGGGATTGATTTATTTTGCTATGGATACATGGGGTGCACCCACACCTGGTGCACTAGGGTTGCCTTAGGAAAGGAGGCTCTGATATCAACTTGAGAATAATGCGAAAGTCTAAATTTCGATATGTATTGGAAACAGTACATAGAGCCCATGCATGTGACTGCCGATTGTTTCGTGTCCCTCGTACGATGCGGGGGATCGAACAACTTGTGTCTCCGGGTCCTCCCACACTCATATAACCTTGAAGTGGCACTTGTTGGTGTCAACATAGTAAATGAGCGATGCAGAGGGTAAGAAGCAACTGGGTCTGTGGGAGTGGTGTCAGGACGGTTTGTGCTAGGAGTTCTAGAATTAGATCTAATACATCCCTTAGGCGCTCTGAAGGCGGGGTTGGCCTCCCGTGTACAAACTAGTCGGAAGCCGGTGTCGCTCTCCTAATGAGGCCATGGCAGATCGAAACCAGTTGTTGTGCTTAAAATAATATATTCTCGCTTGATACAAAGGATGCCCGAGCTAAGCTAGGTGTGGTATGGTCCGATACGGGAAAGATATTCACCCGAGTGTTCTATGGGACAACTAAATAAAAAGGACTGGCCTGGCGTGAACAACTCGCCAGGTGCCCCACGGGCTATTCCGCGGCCAAGGAAAGTGCCGGCCCGTGACAAGTGGTATTAGAGTATGATCCCTCCAGTAGGTGTGTGAGTCGGAGAAAACCTGTGGTCTACCCGATCCTATGAGTGCGGAGAGTGAATCGCCGGAGCTAAAACAAAAAAAAATGGCTCGGACAAAGTATAGCTTTCGACTTGCTTCTGGGATGCCAATAAGGGCATAGCAAAGAAACCGATTCATCACTGAAATGGGATAACGTTCCTGGATCAATTTGGCGAATCTCAAGATGGATCCTCTACCATGTTTTAAACAAGGAAACACCTCCATTGGTTAGCTAATATAAAGAAGTGCTTATTAGGAAAAGAAAAAAAAAAGGTGCCGCTAGGTTAGTGCTGTTGGCCAAAGTGCCATACTTTGAAAGCGACAGTGACTATAAAACGGTGTTGCGAGATAAACGCAGTTGGCCAAAGTGCCACACTGAAACGCGCGAGTGACCAAATAAAAGCCGAACGGCCTTTAAAACAAAAAGAAGCTACCGATAGAGAAAAATAGTTCTGTTGGGCGAGCGCGCGCCTCCATCTATGTAAGTCCCAGTTAAGCGGCGTTGATGGTAGGAAAAGGCGCAAGGAAGCGACAAAATAAACCGCATCGAGGGCATTGCAGAATTGAGCGGGGGAGAATGACACGGGCCGGTTGTTTCGTGTCCCTCGTATGATGCGGGGGATCGAACAACTTGTGTCCTCGGGTCCTCCCACACTCGTATAACTTTAAAGTGGCGCATGTTGGTGTCAACACAGTAAATGAGCGATGCAGAGGGTAAGAAGCAACTGGGTCTGTGGGAGTGGTGTCAAGACGGTTTGTGCTAGGAGTTCTAGGATTAGATAGAATACATCCCTTAGGAGCTTTGAAGGTGGGGTTGGCCTCCCGTGTACAAATTGGTCGGGAGCTGATGCCGCTCTCCTGATGAGGCCATAGCAGGCTGAAACCAGTTGTTGTGCCTAAAGTAATCTGTTCTCGCTCGATACAAAGGATGTCCGAGCTAAGCTGGGCGTGGTATGATCCGATACGGGAAAGACATTCGCCTAAGTGTTCTATGGGACAACTAAAGAAAACGGGCTGGCCTAGGGTGAACGACTCGCCAGGCGCCCCACGGGCTGTTCTGCGGCCAAGGAAAGTGCCGGCCCGTGACACTTGCACTTAGGATTTCCTCAGGCGCCCCACGGGCTGTTCCGCGGCCAAGGAAAGTGCAGGCCCGTGACACTTGCACTTAGGATTTCCTCAGGAATGAAAGCTCTGATATCAAGTTAAAGAATGTAAAGCGAAAGAGAGGAATTCTTGTATATTTTGATGTGAATAGAAAAGAGTATAGGGAACCTATTTATAGGCTTTATTAAATGGCGATTTAAGGTAATAAGATAAACATAATACCAAATATAATCAATCAAGGATATGCATTATTAAAAGATATACATGCATAATCCCGAAAGATATGCAGAATATAGTGGATATCCTAAGATTGCTAACAAAAAGACATCTAAAATATCTCTAACATTGGGAAAATTATCCAAGAAGTCCTAACCTATTGTACGATGGCTAAGTCAATCCTAAACTTTTCAACTATATCAATTTTAGTCCTAAACCTTTTGACGATTTGCCAATTAAATCATATTCTTGTTAATCGTGTCACATAGTTCTAAACCTTTTGTAGTTTTGCCAATTTAGTCATTAACCTACTATTTGGATAATTGGGCGAAAGGACCATATTGAGAAATTGTCAAAAAGTTTAGGACTAAATTGGCAAATCATTAAAATGTTTAGGACTAAATTGGCCACCGTACAATATGTTTGACTTTTTGGACAATTTTCCCGAAGAAAATTAGTCCAACATAACTTAAACCGACGCTGACATGTGAATCGAATCCGAAATCAATACTTTCCAGGAAGTGTCAAAGGATATGTTGCTATTCCTAACTTGCGAGCGATACCCATTGGAGCAGGTTATCGTAATGACAATGCTTTTGCGGGAGAGAAGAGTCGTGGCAGAGTTTCGAGCAGCTCGAAGTCGCGCGATGTCGTTGGCTCGAGAAGTTGCCATTCAGGACCATGAATGGCAACTCGATAAAGAAGATTAGAGGCGATAACACATTGGTGGAGTGAAGCTCGTTGGGACACCGATGACATCAAGTTGTATCTTTGACCGCAATTTCATTTACAGGCCAACCTTCGCAGATGAAGTGATCAAAGGAAGGTCGCAGATGTCAGTGTTCCTGTGCACCAGAAGATTTGGTGACTGGCTTTATCTTGCATACCTTGGAAGGCTGCGTTTGATTCGGCTGCAAATATGTTTGTGTTTCGGTTGGTGCAACTTCAAGGATTCGTGGCTTGATTTTGGGTCGATAGACCAAGATTTCAAAGCAAAAGTGCTCCTTTCCTCGTCAAAGTTCCACTCCCCACGTCCGCAATCTACGGGGCGAGATGGTCATTTGCTTTTTATTTCCACCTTTCGACCGCACCAACTTCTCCACGAAGAGAAGAGCACCTTATGCATCGAGTGCTGGGAGAAGTACACCATAAGGAGTGCTAAAAATTATATACGAAGCTCATTTTAGTGCCAAAAGTTTCTGTCAAATTATTTAAATACCAAATCTAAAAAAAAAAACGATCAGTTAAGTGCTTCCGACGAGAAATTCCGGCCAAACTGATTACGTGGCATTTATAATTAAATTTTTAATTTGACATGGCAATTTTTTTAAAAAACTCACTTCACGTGGATTTCTAAAATTAAAAACAAGAAAAACAATTAAATTAAAATTGAAAATAAGCTAAAAAAAGAGAGGGATGCACGGGGGGTGAGGGCTGTGCTGTGCAACCCTCTGTTTTGTATTTTTTGCTTAATTTTAATTTTTTTTTTCTTAAAATCTAATTAATTTTTTATTTTTTTGAATTTTTTTTTATTGCTGATCGGATCTCTGACGAGCCATGTCGGCTTCAGATATTAATTAAAAAAAATGCTACGTTAGATTTCCGGCGAAGAAGATCGGAGTTGGCACTTAAATGATGGCTTTTTTGTTAAAAAATATTGACACTTAACTGATGATTTCGAAACTTTTGGTACTAAAATGAGCGCCGCACGATAATTTTTGACACTTCTAGCGTAGTTTACTATTGAGTGCTTTACACTTGATTCACCGAGAAACAAGCTACTAGGACTCAGGTGTTGATCTTTGAGAAACGATGTGGGTCGACGTACCAAGGCTTTGTTTATTCATTCTCCCTCGTCTCCCTTTCGAAGGAGTTACATCCTTAGACGGCCCACATGGTTCCACTGCTAAAGCAAAGGATGATCACAGTCGACACTGGACAGTGCTGGGGATCACCATTACAAGAAATCATGGCAAATCATGAGAGAGAGAGAGAGAGATAGAGAGAGAGAGAGAGAGGTGGGACCTCACAAGACCGCAAGTCATGCCTTGATGGAGAATGTTGCAGTCAACTTTCTTTTTAAGTGAATGGTTGTCTTGGCTACTCCTTTCATGGGGACGCTTCTACTCCCCTCCAAGCGCTCTCCGATGGCCGGACCGATGAGACCCAAGCTCTTCTCGATCCTCCTCTTCTTCTGCATTGCCCGTCTCGCCCACTTGGAGCGCTGCGAGTCCACGCACTTCGTGAACGACCTAGTGGAGGAAGAAGACAGCTCTTGGCTGGACGAGGAAGATGGAGTGGACATAGTCCAGACGAGGCGCGATGCTCGGAAGCAGAGCTGCGACATGTCGACCGGGAAGTGGGTGTTGGACGCATCGTACCCTCTCTACGACTCCAACTGCCCTTACCTCAGCACCGCCGTGACTTGCCAGAGAAACGGACGGCCCGATTCGGATTACCAGAAGTGGAGGTGGAAGCCCCATGCATGCTCACTGCCTAGGTATCACTACCATCATCAAATCTCCGACAATCTACTTTAATTTGGCATTCTTAAATGATGCAACTGTTAGATGCGGACGCAAGAAAATATGGATGTTGCAATGCAACCGAATCACATTTCGTCATGTTTGATAATGTTAGGATGCCATTGATAAAATGAAGGAACTATGATTAACCATCAAGATTGCATGGCTGCCTATTTCACACTGGCCTTTTTCTCAGATTTTTGCTGCACAGATGATGGTTCTGATGCTTTTCAAGACCTATACAATCCATTTTCCATACCTCCTTTCTGATAGAAAAGGGAAAAAGAAAAGAAAAAAAAAAGACGTGGTAAAATTAGGAACTTGTTCTTGCTGTGCCTAAACCTTATTAGTTTCCTGGGTGTGTGAATTTGCAGGTTTGATGCACTGAAATTTCTGGCAAAGATGAGGAGGAAGAGAATAATGCTGGTGGGCGATTCCATAATGAGGAATCAATGGGAGTCTCTTGTGTGCTTAGTGCAGGGCGTGATTCCGACTGGCCGGAAAACAGTCGCGTACAACGGCGCTTCCATGGCTTTTCATGCAATGGTAAGAACACTATCAAGAGTCGGCTGAAACTGTGAGAGACCTTCACATTTGGAAGTTGATTATTTCCCTCTTCCCAAACCTCCTTTCTGTGATGACATCAGCGCACGCCGCCGATCTTACAGTGAAGAGTCGTAATGACCATGAACCAACTCATCGAATATAGCTCGAACTTGTTGCTTGAACATCATGTGTTTTGTGTGTCTATTGATGGTTGGAACCAGAAAACTCAATGCCACTTGAATTTTTCTCAATGCGCATAACTAAGGCCATTTTTGGCAGGATTTTGAGGCATCCATAGAGTTTTCCTGGGCTCCTTTGCTGGTGGAGCTGAGCAAAGGGCCTCAAAACAAGAGAATCTTGCACCTGGATTTGATTGAAGAGAATGCCAAGTATTGGAGAGGAGTCGACGTCCTCGTGTTCGATTCTGCTCACTGGTGGACTCACTCGGACAAATGGAGTTCGTAAGACGAATACCTTCCTCTTCACCTATTTTCTGTTTTAATCTTCCGAGGAATGAAAAACGAAAACATTCCTCTTTCTCGAAGACCATATCAGGAGCATCATTTTGTTGCCAATACGACATGTCGAGCCACAAAAATTTTATCCTGCTGATTTTAGAATGTGGAACCATCCGATTCTAGGTGGGATTACTACATGGAGGGAAGATCCATGTTCAGGAACTTGAATCCAATGGTGGCTTATGAGAAAGGACTCACTACATGGGCCAAATGGGTGGACTTGAACCTGGATCCTCAGAGAACCAGAGTCATTTTCAGAAGCATGTCACCTAGGCACAACAGGTACTTGCACTTGCTTTGAAACTGTAAAATCTCCTAATCGAAGACTCCAAAATAGGAAACTGCTTATTCGTATCCTAATTCATAGTAGCAGAGTTTTTGTCCTGAATCTTCCATCAAAGAAGATAGAGAGAGAGGCAGAGAGTTTAGATTTCGTTTGGAAAAGCATTGCTTGACCTTGTAATGTAACTAACCTAGGGTACACAATGTAATATTACCATCTTGTTTATAATGAGAACCATCATTTTGACTTGTGTCCTTGTGTGGCTAGGGAAAATGGGTGGAAATGCTACAACCAGAAGCAACCTCTGGCATACTTCAGCCACCGGCATGTCCCTGAGCAGCTAGTCGTGCTACAACAAGTGGTGAGGAAGATGAGATTCCCCGTGTATTTGCAGGACATAACGGCAATGTCCGCACTGAGGAGAGACGGGCATCCCTCGGTGTACAGAAGAGCGATGAACCAGCAGGAGAGGCAGAACCCAAGAGGCTTCTCGTCCGATTGCAGCCACTGGTGCCTCCCGGGCGTGCCCGATACTTGGAACGAGATGCTGAATGCTTTGCTCTAAGCGTTGGAAATCTAGTGCAAGTGTTTGTAGAAGAACTGCTTCTACGATTGATGGCGTGTTTCTTTGTGTTTGGTCTATGTAAATTTGAATGTGATGGTCATCGTTGACGGATTTATCGTGTTTGCTATGCGATTGCTGCTCTGCACCTGCTTTGTCATGCTCATCTTCTTACAAGCAGATAATCTTGCCCAGATGCACATGTCAGGCGAGGAGTGTGTCATAGGGCATGTCGAAATCTAGATCGGAATCCGCCATCCGGTGCGCAAACACTGTTTCGGTCCTTGAATGAGACCTCACCGCAATGAAAAAAAATCGGGTATGCTAGTATTACGCAGACAAGTCTCCACAGTCCTCATTAACGAGACATCAAAATCTCTCTCCAAGTTTGAAAAATGCCAACCACTCCTCTATGGATGAATCATAAAAGAAGCACAAATTAGGGATTAGGTGACCATCTCAGGAAAGTAGTTTTGAAATTGAAGCTTTACCTTTTCAATGTGGATGAGAGAGGGCCTTGGGAAAATGCTTTAGGGCATAGGATCCCACTATCAAGGTGACTAACTTTGACCACTAGAGATCAGAAGGAACATAACTAAAGAAGCAGAAGAGATCTCTCACTAATAGTGGTCCATGTTCTTGTCATGATTCTCATTATTTGTCTTACAGGTGAGAGCAGGAATCAAGGGACGCGAGAGGTACACGCGTTGGTTTGCTTTTTCATTTTAGTAAAAAGGAGACATGATGGCTTTGACATGAATAGACATGAAGACTTCTTAGAGCATAGACCTTCGCATGCGGAGTAACAAAATGAGTCACACTCCAGTCTTTTTCCCTCGTACTCAATCATGTTGCCTCGTCTTTAATCATACCAACCGAAAGAAAAAGTCTAGAAGAACACATGAAGTCATTAAGGGTGGTGAACAGTGATCAATCTATGATCATGATTGTGTTCGTTCCACATTGAGTCGAGAACGCAAAGGGAAATGGGTAAATCCAAGAACTAGCGATGAATGCGATTCGTTCCCTTCATTTTGTTGAAGAGATAATACTACGGTCCGGTCCGATTGACTGATACGAGTAGAAAGCATAGTTGAACATGGCATCGTGGCTCGGGCACACTTTTGGCCGCTTTTCCCCTCTTTCTTAGAGAAAGTGGAGCTGAATGCTACTCTTCTGTATACCTCTCCAAGTCCTACTAACAGTATATTATGGTCGACATGGTTGTCTTTTTCTACTTCTATCACACATATTGAACTGCACCGCAAATTATGTCGGGACTCCACTAGGAAGAAAACAAATAGAGATAACTCTAGCATTGCCCAGTGCTCACCCTTTCTGAAATAGAATAGTGACTTTGGATTCAAAGAAATAGGGTGAATTTGGTTGCCCATTGAAGCCCCTTGAGGAAAAATGCAGGGCATTTGGCAACTATTCTCAAGAGGCTTTGAGATGAAAGTTGGCATTGAAAATGCTGAGCTAGGATTTTTTCTTCCAAACCTACCCTCGTTTATTTTTTCAAATTCCAATTTTACCCCTCAATCTTTTTTGTTATATTATTTTTTAAATAAAAAAAATCCAAACCCTAAGTTACGGCCGGCAGCCAAGGCTGCCAGGGGTGGGGCAACCCCCGACTGCCTCGCCTGGGGTCGGGCGACCCAGGCGTCGATCGCCTGAGGTCGCGCGACCCCAAGCAAGGGTCATGCGACCCCAGCAACCGTCGCCTAGGCTCGCGTGGCCTAGGCAACAGCTGCCGATGGTCACGCGACCCCAGGTGGCCCTCGCCAAGGTTCGCTCGACCCTTGGCGGCCACGGCCGCCCGCGCCCGATCTGGCTCGCCGACGGCCGTAACCTTAGGATTTGGATTTTCTTTTATTTTTTTATTTAAAAAATAAATATGGTAGAAAGCCCCTTTGCAAATTTGTTTTGCCAAACACTAGTTAACCCAAACCTATTTTTCAAAGGGTTTTTTTACCAAATGCCATTTGCATTTCCCCAAAGCCTCTTAAGCGAAAGGTATTTGCATTTCCCCAAAACCCATTTTCAAAGTTGAACCAAACCCATCCATAGTCATTAGAAAAGGTGGGACAATCGAAGTGCTTTGGTGTCGACAAACTCATCATTTTAAAACCGACCTGTGCGGACATAAAATGTCAAGTTACACTGCAATCCCAAGGAATTCAAGCATTTTTTTTTCTTTGGGCAACTGAATTCAAGCAATGAATATGGCAGAATCAGTGCTTTGACAATAAATAGCAGATAAGGTAACGTTGGTAGCAGGAAAGATTACTTATCTCCAGTCACTGGCCACAAATCTTTGCTTACATTATCACGTTTACTCGGCCAGTAGGCCGTAGCACTTAGCAAAAGATCAACCCAGTCTCCCCCCCTCGCCCCAAATAAGTCGGCCGATTTTGTTTTTTACCTAATCAAGTCGCTATCTTAATCTAATGATAAGAGAAATCCAAGACATTATTACGAGCTCAGCGTATTTATGTCGATTCACTTGTTTAATGGTGTTGGTCAATGCCTCCATTGACCAGATCATAAACACACTCAGGTCAAATTTCGGGGACAGCAGAAGCAGTGTGCTTCAAGAAGAAAAATATGTGTTGGTCAGAAGCTTTTAGGCATACTAGTGAGGTACAGGTGCTCCACCAACTAATTACTACACAATGGTTGCCTTCAAGGATGGATCCAACCAATATGCCTAAGCAAATAATCCAAACAAGTGCAGGTTGAATCAACTGGAGTGTGCTCGGTCACTAACTTGTTTAATGTAGAAAAGAAGGAAGGGACTACCTTCCTTGACCCGCTAAATTGAGAAAACTTAAGACTCTGAACAAAGAAAGACGAAAAATGATAAAGAAAGAATGATCCACAGCAATGAGAACAAAATCAAACCAATGTGCTACATGTCCACTAAGTAGCTATTATTTTGGTAGATGTGGGAATTCCAATCAAAAAGAGTGATAGAGCTGATAATAAACGTGGGAAAGACGTCAAAAGCATAAGAAGTGACGTAGCGATATCCAAGCAACCAGTATTCATCCTTTTTCAAGCTGAAAGAAATAGAATCACACAAGATGATGTGGATCAATTACCTCCTGGGAGAGAGAATGAACGAGGAAAATATGGCAGCCACTCTATGGAGCACAAATGGCGCTTTAGAATTTGACACCACATTTCTATCTACTGCTTTCTCGTTCATAGGTTCATGGAAGAAAAGTTTACCACATCTCGTCCAAAGGTCCAGATTGAACTTGACACCAATGAAATGTATATTTGTTGAGCCAAGACAACAGAGTTTATACTAGAAGAATGGTTACATTGTGCATACATCAAAATTTCTTGGTCCAGTTGTTAGTAACTATCAATATCCGTTTCTGGCCTTCGAAGGTAGTATCGCAAGCAATTAACTAGCACCTGCAATTTCAGAATGGTAATGCAAGTGAACCCTGTGACTACAAATGACAGACTTAATAGACAGTGTTTGTATACAAGGTGCTCAGAATGGTAGTCAAAATATTGATCCTACATGGTATACAAACATAAATATTTGTAGTTGAATGATGGTTTTAATAAAATTAAAAACTCGTCAGTAATTAAAGACCAACATCAGTGCTAGAACTAGGAATTGCATAAGGTCTATATATGTTCACGACACTAATATTTCAAACTAAACGAATTTTACTTTTAACCTGTACAAAAATAATATAAATTTGGCCCATGAGATAGGTCTAAATATGTTCAGGATACCAATATTTCAAACTAAACAATTTTCTTTATTTTATTGTAACCTATACAAAATTTATATAAAATATAACCCATGAGATCAGATGAATCAATTCCACGATTTCATCAATTAGGATAGGAACCTATAAATATCTGATGGACTCTTTGTTAGGTTTCAGATCCATAACTCTAGCGGCTTTCCGCTTTTCAAGATTCAACAAATATCACTGAAGATATTTTTGTACTTACTTGGCGTGCCTATCCACCAGATTGAGCTTGAGGGGCACGTTGGAGAATGTCATGTAGTTGGTTGGTGTTATTGTTCGGTTGTTGGATGAATTAAGAAGGCGTACAACAATTTATTAGTTGGGTATTGGTTTCTATGCCCTATAAATTAGCTCTCTTTTGTGCTCTTGAAAGGAGATTACTGAATAAGCACTTTCAATCATTGTCTTACATTAGTCTTAACTCATAGGATTTTAGGATCCTACAATCCGGAGTAGGTATTTAACCACCATCTACTGAACCCAAATCGCTACATTTGACATAAGTCCAACAGAATATGTAAGCACACAGTTTTATGAAATGCTATGAAAGCAAGATTTTTTGGAGTCTACAACAATTACCTGAGACAATGAGCTATTCAGGGCCGCTCCTCCATAGCTCACGTAAAATTTATCTTTAGCCACCAACCCCTGCAAGATGAAAATGCCTTTGAAGTGGGACCAAAGTATTCAAACAACTTGAACGTGCATGGATCTGCAAACAGAAGCGAGACCGGAAACCGGCTAAAATTTGTCGTACTTGTGTATCTATCTCTGCCGATTCCACGTCAATATTAATGTCAGCAAGATTTTTTATGATGTCTACAAGCAATCCAGGTCGATCTGCTGTCTCTACATAAAGCAAGCTGGTCCAAAGCAGGATATATTTGCATAAGCGATCTATAAATCGCATCTCTTTAACAATATGTAATTTACTTACCAAAAACCCAGGGAACCTAGTATCTGGCAATACAAAGATGATCTGATGAAAATGCATACCTTCTCTTCGGTCCATCTTCCTTCACGTGAATGCGAGTTGCAATGTCAACATCAAGCTGTTACAATAAAAGAATGCCACTCATTACAGATCACTTTACAGCAAAAGTGAAAAATTTCTATCAGTTAATGTAGAAAGTCTTAGTTAATCTTCCCAGAATATAGACAGTCATAGCACCGGTCTGAACATTAAGCAGCCAAACTACTAGATGCCTAAACAGGAAGTACAACAAAGCAGTAAATGACATCTCTTTCATGCCAAAATAGAAAAAGGAAGTGGGACCTTTGAAATAGATTTTGTCATGGCAGAACAATTCAAACAATTATTTCTAGGCGCGGAGAGATTTTGTTGGCCTAAAAACAGAGAACCGCATCATTTTTTCCTCTTCCTGCCGTCTGAACATGGAAACTTTTGCAAACTATTAGTTCCAAGGGGACAATGTAAGTCTTGATGAATTTCGTTCCACATGTAAAAAGTATCAGCTTCCGATAGATTTATGTGAAAGTTTAAACTGTTAGATAACTGCATGATTTAATACTTAAATGCTCTATCACTCAAGGCTAAATTTTGATGTATGGCCCGCCATTACAGGGAAATTACGTTTTGACCAAGATATGGTTCGGGTGTAAGGTCATCCAAGCACATCTTTCCTAACGCACTCACACAAGGTGCAGAAGCAACAGTTACCATAAGAATGCGTATGGTAAGGGTAAATAAGAGTAAGAACCTACGAAGGAAAAACCGACTCAGCATGTCCAACTGATGATATCAGCATCATTGGAATGCATAATATTTAAAGACCTCAAAATTACCTAGAAACCATTCTCAGATGCAAACCTAAGCAGTCCAAACTAAAAGCAGGATTCCTAACAAAATCTAGGTCGAAACCAAGTGGACCAACCAAACTGAAGCAAGAATAGTTTCACACGACAGGTAATCAGTCTATGTTGCTTAGATCTAATGGGTTCTTCTAGTGGTATTTTAGATAGTTCTCTCGCTGTCCATACATATATAGGGACAGTGAGAGAAAATGAGGTTCACGTTTCCAGGGAAAAAAAAAAAAGAATAGTTTGACACGACGGGATAAAGTAGAAAACATTTTTAACTCTATCATATGTCTATCAGCCAAATATTATCAGCAATTTCACATAGATTTTAAAACCATGCATCTATACCTTTTGCTATGACTCCTAAAAAGCTTGGGAATCTTCACTAATCCTCTGCCTCTCCTCCACAACCCCCCCCCCCCCAAAAAAAAAAGAAATAGAAAACAAAAAGAGAAGAATGAATGACCTGGATTAACCACATTGAAAAAAAAAAAAAAACTTTTTCCTGCTTCTTCTCTCCAGAATATTTTCTTCTTCTGTGATCATCTCCTACTAATAGCATACTATAGTGTGTTCACAATGCTGGCTTAGCAATGGTGCCAAACTTATTAACTTCGTCTGTATGGTAAAAGGAAATGAATAGGTTATGCACTGACGATGAGACAAAAGTCTGTATGGACGAAATCGATGGAAAATGAAACTTACGCCAAAAAGAATCATGGCCTCTCACAAAAATTTGACGCAAGTGGGTTTCAGCTGGTGATCAACAGGAAATTATCAAAACAAGTGTGCCCCCCAGCAGTTACAAAAGAGACATTCCATATACCTTCACAGAATAGGCTAATCCTATCCTGTGTTTAAGCATACCACATTACTTGTTGATAGGGTTTGGAGTGGCCTTATATACACAAAACTCCTTCAACCTAAAAGCTTAAGTTTCTGGATGGGACTTTCTATCACTAGGAATGAGCGAACAAGTGCCAAAGTACAATTGACACAAACCAAGTAAATCAAACTCGCAGAAATCTAAAAAGAACATCACCTTCTTCTCTGGAGCTTGTATTCCAAATGCCTCACCCAATGCAAGTTGTGCACTGGACTCCTACAGGAAAAATAGCAAGGGTAACAGGAAAGTCACAACCAGAATTAATGTCCACTAGGAAATATTTCTATGATACTCTCACCAAAGAACTCAGTTCAATAAACACTATTGAGCAAGAATCCAAACTCATACTGGATGATACTTCAAAAGATTGTTGATAATTGTAAGGCGGATCCTCTCCAACAGTTCAGGATCCTCAACTTTGCGGCCAGTGTCCCTGAAAAACAAAATGAGATAAATGACTGCTTGCCCCTTTTTATTTCTTTCGATAAGTGACCGTTTCCCATAATGTGATACTAAAATTGACCTATCTTTGCATGCACAAAGGAAGAAAACATTCAAAAGATAAGGACAGCTAAATTTGAGTGTTTAATAGAAACATAGTGCCTGTTTGGTTGAAGATGCAAAAAATTTGTTCTAAATCACATGACTGTGATAATAGATCATAGCAAATGTCTGGTAATATCATCCACACAATTTCCACCAAAACAGGTGATCTGTTTCGCAAACTTAAACCTACAAACAGAAAACAATTTCTCGTGTTTTCAGTATTTCATTCAAATGACAACAAGAAGGTTTGATACAACCAAAATACAACTTCTCATGATTTTGACGGATACCAAGCATGCTCACAATTTTTCATTCCTATTGAGAATTTTCATTCTCACTTGCCGGACCAATTTTCAAGAAGATAATAAATGAAAAACAACAGTGCACTCGTATTTTTGAGATATACATAAACAATGAACTCTAGAGTTTCTACAAATGAAATCATCAAAGCATGGATCATAGAGGAGACAAAAAGATTTATGTCAAAAGTACATCAAGAGTTGCTGGTAGAGATGAAATCTCTTACAGTCTGGTGATGTGGAATTTTGTTTGCTTGACAGGTCCCTCTGTGGTAACAATTCCCTTCGATACATCCAATCCTAAATCCTTCAATGCTCTCATCTGTCAACATAAATCATCAGTCTAATCTCATCAGAATATACACAAGGAAGCAAAACTCTGCTCAGATACCTATGCCATTAAGAACTCTTCAGGTAAATTTATTCCAGTACTCAGTAGATGTACTCAAACCATTTCCAACTTTAAGACCCTACACATTTACATTGTAAATAATCCAATTCAAAGGAAAACAACCAACTTAGATGATCCAATAATCAAATACTTTTGTCCGTAAATAGTACATATTTGATTCTATCCATGAATCGATTTTCTTCCCTATGAGTTCTAGTCTCAATAAGAATTTGAGTTCTTACAGTTTGTTCATATGTTATGATATGAATCAATTCGTTATGTATGGATGATGAGTTTCCCAGTGCTACCCAAGATACAAGAGACTATGCTCACAAGTTTATGCTTCATAGTCCAGCTTGAATCTAGAGGGTAAAAGGTGCTCAAAAGAAAATTTTGAATGATTTGGTTCCTAAAACAAATTATTAAAATGGAAAACCAACTCAATCTGGGAATGGGGAATAACACATAAAAAGCCCGAATTAGACCAATTTAGCCACAAGGCAATAGTAATGGTATAGTAGGCATCATTCTTGTCTTCAATACTCCTCGTTTTTTGGGGCATATATTTGGCAGGATGCACACAATTTTGACAGACAAACAGAGATCCATTCACCCAAAAAAGTGGGGAAAAAAGAGAGCATTGTTGCTGGAAAGAGCATTGGCAGCACATGCAAGCAGCTGAAGCACCCCATAACTTAAACAAGAGCAGCCTTACAGCAATGAAGCTTATGCAGAACTGCAAACGGTTCACCAGAAAGAGTAACAAAGAAGGGGCAAAACTTGCCATGCCATGCATTAAACAAAAAGTGGCACATTTCTTGCTGCAAAGCAAAAGATTTCTACACATGCCCCAAAAATTGCCAAAGGCATTTGGATTCAATTTTCAGTTCGGAAAACAAATCTTTTAATTCATGTTCCATACCTGAATTCACCACCTATGTTTGTTTGACAATATTTTAATTCTCTACACTGCAACCACATGTACCAAGGGTCGGACAAATTAATACAGCAGCCACCAAGGGCAAGAATAATTGAGAAGAAAAGAAAAACCGGAAAACTCTTTCACCTCCTAATGAGTGGATGTTTAAGAACTACCATGCTATTCAGAAACTTCATCATGAAGATTATGACCAGTTTCCAAGTCTAATATTCCTGAAACTGAAACCAACATCACTGCTACTTCTAGGAAGATTTGGCAATAAAATCTTTATAAAAACCCACTTCACCGTGTCAATAAGAGCCCCGAGGCGATCCCCAAAGCTGAGTTGCACTACAGTTGAATCTGAATCTGCATTTTGATCAATCAGCACCACTGGCATGGGAACATAATCCGCAGATTCATTGGACTGCAGAAAAAGTTGCACTTGTGTCATGTCATCAGAACAGATACTTGGGACTTTTTGTACTCTCTACCAACTAAAAATTGACACTTAGAAGAACAATTTAAAAATCCCAATATTGCATTATTGAGATTCCTATCAAAGAAAACCCCTGAACAAGTAAAGGACTAAATAATGACGGAACATTTGTTTGTACTTCATCTAGATAATAGGGAATGAATATATGAAAGAATTGATAAGTGCAGTATATGATTTTCGTGAAGTTGTGGACAGCAGAATACAAGCTTCTCCATCTCACAACCGGATAACGTAAGCAGAAGACACAAGTTGGAGAAATAGTTGGTGAACAGAAAAAGACAATAAACGGCAATATGCCTTCAATATGTCAAACCAAGCTACAGATTTACACTATATAAAGAAAAGTTGGTCCTATCCAGACATTGATTTTCAACATCACCATTGAAAGATGCTTGTTGATTGCACCAATTAGCAATGGAAGAGAAAATGGCCGCGATGAAGGCATTCATTACTCGACAAAGACGGGAAGAAAACTGGTTTAATTGCCACTGAAGCTCTATTAACAAATAATTGAAGTAAATTTAGAGCGAGGGCCAGTTCTCCACAAAATTACATTACAAAATTAAAGGATCCAATAGGCACCAAAATCGAATATAGAGATAGAAAACTGTGTTTTCATCGTTCAAATGTCCAATACATTGTTAAAACATACGAGTTACTTACCATTGAGGTGACGTGCACAGCTGTGCCATTAGTAGAAGCATGAACAATGTTTCTGCATAATAATCCAAATGAATATGGAGAATAAATAAGCAGAACAAAATGCGTGCAACAACAACCAACTACTCACTGCTTCTCTGGAAAAATAAAAGCCATGTATATCAGCCTTTGTGCGCATTAATGATCACACACACACAGAGAAACTGCAGAATCGTTCTATCCTTGTTTTAGATAGGTGTAGTCAAAACATTTCTCAAAGATGCCAGAGAGAACACTAGAATTAGAGTTCAGGCAACCGTTTGATCACAATTTTCTCGACGCGATTTAATGCGATGATCACAGATGCTCATACAAAACGAGAGATTAGACAAAACGATAAAGGAGAAATCAATCAGATTTTCTTCGTCAAACTATATTCCGAAACGCAGGCATCAACACTCCCGATCAGAGTCTAGACAATCAGTCAAGTTCATCGGCCACAAAGTACTCTAAATCCAGGAAAAGAAAAACAGAAGAACTACCGAGGAGGTCCTTGTAGCTGCAGATTCACATCTCAATCTAGTCCTAATCAGTTTCTAAGCGGAAAAAAATAGCACAAAAGCGACGAAAACACGTTGCTCACCTCTCTCGCCAGAATCCGATGCTGAGCTGGAGGAGTTTGCAGTCGAGCGGATGATCGCGAGAAGTCCGGAGAGACGGACATGGACGAGCGAGGTGATCGGAGAAAGCTCTCGAACGACAGAGAGCGAGTGAAGACGAAGAAGAAGAGGAGAAGAAGGCGAGCGATGAAGCCATGGAAGAAGCTCCGGAAGTATCGGGTGTCCGTAACGCGAAGAAATGGAGAGACTAAAAGTGGCACGGAGGATCGGAGAGATATTTATAGCGGAGACGATGGCAGAAATTAGAACGGGCCTTTTGGTAATTTTGAAGGAGTCTCGAGGGCTGAACCGGGTTCTCAGATGCCCGAGCTGGTTGTGAGTCGTGACTTGCGCGAGTTGTTAATGATTGGGGGTGGGGTATCGCGTCGCTTTGGTGGGACCTACTTTGATGCTGTGGCCACGTCAGCCTAGCAGATGTGTTCCGAGTTGACCCATGCTTGCTCTTCTTTAAAACATAAAAAAGGGACTTAAAAAAAGGGAAAATTACAGCAACAAAAAATCACTATTATTACTTCTATTCAATTTTTGTAATTAACTGGATTTTACCTCGGCACCGATCTCTGGTCACACGATAAAAATCGTTATTTTCGTCAAGATATAGAAAAAAAAAATGCTAATTGAATAGTGGAGATCAAGGTAGATGCAAACATAAAATTGGAAAATGCTCCCAAAAATGATTTTTGGATTGGTAACCCCATATTTAAGTTTGTGCCAAATTTGGTCCATTAATTTAATCTCTTGTCATGATATCAAGACAAATCCTATATCTCTCTTTCTGATACCGAAGATCAACATCTGGCATGGACAGGGAGTGAATAGTCAAATTGATGACCTAACCAATAATGAGGTTCAATAGAGCGCACACTCGTTCAATAGAAACGGATCTGTTAAGCAAAATAATCGATGGCCAATCTCATATCTTCCTCAGTGATGAGCACATGTCGGAAATCTTTAATTTTGTTTACACCTAACAATTTTGTCTATAATACCGATTTCTATAGTGTGACCGGAGATCGGTGTCGAGGTAAAATTCAGTAAATTACCAAAATTGAATAGAAGTAACAATAGTTATTTTTTTTTTTGTAATTTTCCCTTTTTTTAAATCCCTTTTTTATGGTTTTAAAAAAGGGACTAAATTGAATAATGGAGATCAAGGCAGATACAAACATGAAATTGAAAAATGCTACAAAAGATGATTTTTGGATTGGTAACCCCATATTTAAGTTTGCACCAGATCTGGTCCATTAATTTAATCTATTGTCATGATAGCAAGACAAATCCTATATCTCTCTTCCAGATGCCGAAGATCAACATCTGGTATGGACAGGGAGTGAACAATCAAAAACTGATGACCTAACCAATAACGAGGTTCAACAGAGCACACACTCATTCAACAGGAACGGATCTGTCGAGCAAAATAATTAATGGCCTATCTCGTATCTTCTTTAGTGATGAACACATGTCAAAAATCTTTAATTTTGTTTACACCTAAAATTTTTGTCTATAATACCGATTTCTATCGTGTGACCGGAGATCGGTGTCAAGGTAAAATCCAGTAAATTACCAAAATTGAATAGAAGTAATAATAGTGTTTTTTTTTTTTTGCAAGTTTCCTTTTTTTTTTAAGTCCCTTTTTTATGTCTAAAAAAAGGGACTAAATTGAATAGTGGAGATCGAGGTAGATACAAACATAAAATTGGAAAATGGTACAAAAGATGATTTTTGGATTGGTAACCCCATATTTAGGTTTGCGCCAAATTTGGTCCATTAATTTAATGTCTTGTCATGATATCAAGACAAATCCTATATCTCTATGGGAGATCAACATCTGGCATGGACAGGGAGTGAATGGTCAAAAAATGATGACCTAACCAATAATGAGGTTCAACAGAGCACACACTCGTTCAACATGAACGGATCTGTCAAGCAAAATAATCGATGGCCGAGCTCGTATCTTCTTCAGTGATGAGCACATGTCGAAAATCTTTAATTTTGTTTACACCTAAATTTTTTGTCTATAATTTTTTCTTAAGAAAATTACCAATAAAGTCCTAAATTTATTGTACGAATGCCAATTTAGTCTTAAACTTTTCAATTTGGCCAATTTAGTCCTAAACCTTTTGACAGTTCGCTAATGTAACCTTCCAACCAATTTTGGCCAACAACCGCTGACATGGATAATTTTTCGCTTTTTATAAAACTTCTCTGAATTTTTTTCTTAGTTTTTATTTTTCTTGCTTTTTTTTAATCTGCAAAAATTATCCACTTTAATGCCGCCCGTATTGAAGAGCAAACATCCAAGTTAGCGATTATCAACTAAAAGTGGTCGAAATGATTATATTAACAAATCGTCAAAAGATTTAAAAATGAGTCGACCAAATTAAAAATTTTAAGACTCAATTGACATATATACAATAAATTTTCTTTGCTAGTTATCCCAATTTTTGGGATTTAGTTCCCTAATACTTGCATTTCTTATTTAGTTAGTGTTACAATGCATCTATGTCAATTTCAAGTCCTAAAATCTATTAACGAAAATGAAACTGAATCTTAAAAAAATTTAACATAAAATTTATCAAATTCATTTTCTTGACAAATGCTACAAAGAAAAGAGAGAAATATAAAACTTCGAGAAGAGAGAGATGCATGCGGGGTTGGCCGTTTGAGGAAGGGGCGGTCGCCTTCGCTTAACCCAACTATTTTCTCCCTCGGTCAATTTCAAATCTTTCCCTGATTTTCCTTTCTACTTTTCTTGAAAATTCCTTCCTTCTAAGGAGTTCCATGATGCATGGTCTAATATTCCACTATTTCCTCGCCATTTGTGCCGGGCCTTTTTTTATCATCCTTCAGACAAATTTCATTCGCAAGTATAGAGGTGTCAAATGGGTGGATCGAGTCGAATACAATCAGATCCATTTTGACCAATTTAATCCGTTTTGATCCATTTTATACATTACAAATTTCATAACCTATACCCGACCTATATCTGATCCAATATGTATTACTTAAATATTTATATATTTAACCAAATAATAGAATATTTGTTTCATAAAATTAAAAAATGTAAAAACTGTTTCGCCAACCGCCGCCCTCAGACGCCACCGCCAACCGCCGCCGTCCACCGCTTTCCTTTGATCCGTTCGCAGGTACTTCTTTACCCCCAAAAGCCAAAATGTAGCAGAGAATTTTCTATTCCGCACGCACAGCGCCCGTGTACGCACACACGATGATTCACAACTCTTCATCGAAACAAGAAATATGCAGACTTACGTGTTCCATCACCGAGAACTTTTACCGGCCTCCCTAACCTCATCTTTTACTATTTTCAACCCTCCTCGCTCTTGTCTTAGTTCTTGTTTTTTGTGTTCTTATCTTACCCTTCTTTTCAGGATGGGAAAGTTGCAGACAAGCAGAGCGATGGCAGGAAGCTGAGATTTTCCTATCACTGTGAATCGCTCCATTAAATCTCTAGCAGTGGGCGGTTGGGCGATGGCGACAGCGGGCAGTAAGGTCCATCTTGAGAAGTTACAAAGATCGAAAATAAATCGACTTAAGACAAGAGCGAGGAAAACCCATATTTGAATAGACTTATAAGCTTAAACTCATATTTAATCCATTTGAAAAATTTATTAAACTTATATATGACCCAAATAAATAAATAAAATGAGTTAAAGAAGTGAATTAAAAATCCATATTGACACCTCTACGCAAGCAGAACAGGGACTTCTACCTAGACAAGACAACTAAATTTAAAATTTCACATCTCACTTATGCTTAGTAGCCAGATTAATAGCCACTACCGTTGTGCAAACTAAGCTGAACATAATAAACCGATCAGATCAAAAACCGTTCAAACCAGACCGAACTAACCAGCCAGTTCGATCCGATTCCAAAAGACTCAGGTCCGATTCCCGATTCCGTTGGTAAACGTGAAAAGCAACGAGATTGTACACTTCGTAATAGTCCGTGCAGCTTCCGTTGCTCATGGCGTTTGATAATATACCTAATTGAAAAATAAGATATTAGCATTATAGACAGATTTTGATTATTGTACTGATAATTCTAATTCGTCATGGAATATGAATGCTGACATTGTTGGCATTGTTTTAAATACTGGAGTATGATGCATCTGTTTACCTTTGGTCGTTAATTTAGAGTACGTAGCTGATGTTTTCATGGAGGATACCAGAACACGATTATGCTTAAAAAGAAGATCCCACCTTTCCAAACTCAATCGGTTCTAATGAACCGCCCAGTAACCATATCGAATGATCGGTTCAGTCCGGTCCGACCTAATGCAACCCATGTCACACAATAGTCGCATTCTTAGAAAACAACGTATATTTACATGGTCGCTTCACCAGCATACGATTACACTTACACGGACACGTACTCGATTACATCAAAACCTCTCGTTTTCCATCTTCCACACCACACCCCGGCCAAACCAAAAAAAAAAAACGAAACAAACAAACGAGAAAACACAACTTTGACGTTGACCTTATTCACCAGCAAAAGCACCCCATCTTGTCTCCTCTTTCTCTTCTCACACCTCCTCCTCCTCCATCAGCTTACTCAACCCTCTCTCTCTCCGACTCTCCGCCGCCGACGTCGATGGCCTTGACCTCGGGCTTCTTCTCCTCCTCCACCTTGGGGACGACCACCGTGAGCACCCCGTTCTCCATGTTGGCCCGCACCTCGTCCAGCTTCACGTTCTCCGGCAGCCTGAACCGCCGCATGAACCGCCCGGTGCTCCGCTCCACGCGGTGCCACTTGTCCGTCTTCTCCTCCTTCTCCCTGCGCCTCTCACCGCTGATCTGCAGCACCCTCCCGTCCTCCACCTCCACCTTCACCTCTGCCTTGTTCAGCCCCGGCAGGTCCACCTTGTACACGTGCGCCTCCGGCGTCTCCTTCCAGTCGATCCGCGCGTTCGCTATGGCCGTGGCCCCCCGGTCCCCGCCGGAGGGCTGGGCGGCGGCGACGCCGAAGCCCTCGAAGGGGTCCCATACGTCGAGGGAGAAGGGGTCGAAGACGCCGCTCCGGCGCGCGCCGAAGAAACTCGGTATCAGCGACATGGTGTCTGACGAAATTCTCAAGCCATGGTCGGAATGTTTCGGTGGGTGTCGGTGCTTTTCGAGAGAGATTTGATTGAAGAAACGTATGGGAGCAGGAATTTATATAAGAGAGAGAGAGAGAGAGAGAGAGAGAGAGAGAGAGAGTGTGTAGTGGTTTCATGGCGCTTCGGGATGATGACAAGTAGCGGTAAGAAGTGAAAGGTGTCTATCTGATCTCTCTCCTTCCACGATGTTCCAGGGGCTTCTTCGGAATTCTGAGCTTAAGTCTGAATGTGTCCACACGTGTGAGAATGGCCAGGAGTTTAATGGGCCGCGAGAAACTCGGGGACTGACTGGGACTGGGCTTGTATTAAACTCAGGTTTCCGTTTGTTTCGAAAAAAAAAAAAAAAGTTTTGGAAAAAAAATCATTAAGTAATTTTTTAAGAAAATGATAATATTTTTCAGTGTTCGGAGGAAATATGAAAATAAACTGAAAAATATTTTTCACCATTTGGTATTTAAAAAAACTGATTTTTTCTTTCATTTTTTATTTTTTTAAAATCGATTTTTTTATTTTTTTTATTTTTCCTTCTTCTTCGGCTGGTCGCCAGCCATCGCCATGGCTCGTGATCGACCGAAGGAAAAATAAAAAATAAAAAAGATAAAGAAAGAAAGAAAAAAAATAAAATAATTAAAAAATTTATTATATATATATATATATATATAAAATTGTAATTAAAAGGAGTGCGTGGAGGAAAATGTGATTGGTTTGGGTGAAAGAAAGAGAAGGGAAAATGATTTCCTCTATTCAAGATGAGGAAATGATATTCCCCATTTTTAAAGGTGTTTTTTATTGATGGGAAATGTTTTGCTTGACTAATTTATATTTTGCAAACCGATGACCGAAAATTTGGAAAACACTTTCCTAGAAGTTATTTTCGCGAAACGAGAGCCGGAAAATACGAAAAATATTTTTCTGTAAATTATTTTTTGTAAAACGAATGGAGACTTAGGCTTCGTTTCAATAAATAGTTTGAAAAATATTTTTCTAAAAATAATCGTTCATATCACTTGAAATAATCAATTAACGAAAAATATTTTTTTATAAGTGTTATAAGTGATCATTTGTATAAAAAAATATTGCAGTCTAAAATTACTTAGTTTTTTAGAAACTAACGGAGCCCTTAACATGAAATTGTAAAAGGCAGCCTTTGATATTCATGCCGGTACCCTAGCAACAAAGGGCGTATTGTTGTCCATTCCACGTGTGCACCTAAAAATATTGAGGGAAAAAAAGTATTTTAAATGGGTAAAAGGGAGGACTTAAGTAAGTCCTTAAACTACTTCGTTTGAACTCTGAGACGTAAAATTCGAGGTTTTTCTTTTGCGATGAAGAGAAAAAAAAAATTTCTCTCAACTTAGGAGGGTGGCGGTGAGGAAGGTAGACTTCACATCGTCTTAAGACGGCTACTTCTAGGTAAGCTCGTATAGTAACGACCCGCGCCTGGAGTGAGTCATCGGAGTTTCGGCTCCTAACATTGTTGGCCTATGCTTCGCACAATGTCAGTAACAGACTTGTTGGCAGCGTACTTCTGGTTACTAACACTGTTGTCCATTCCACGTGCGCACCTAAAAATCTTGAGGAAAAAAAAAGTATTTTAAATGAGTAAAAGGGGATACCAAGCGCTGGATCATTTTACAAATTGAATTTAGTTATCATGTGATGATGAAGATCAAGATTTATTGTGTGAAAATCTAACGAATAATTTAGATCGAGTGTGGCCGTCCAGGTCTGGAAGAGGCATCTTCTGGCAGATCGAGCGTGGCCGTCCACGTCTCGACATTAATAACATCGGTCAAATCTCGACGGCGACTCCGCAGATCTTGACATCCACGCATGCTTATTTAACTGCTAACTCGGTGAAGGATTGCAACTTGGTCAGGTCCTTCTAAAGAGTGCTTCACAATTTCAACGGTCACAATTGCTCGATACCATTCATCTCCCATCTGATTTTATTCAGGTTCAAGATCCTTCATTTTTGGCAAATTAGATCATAATCACATTCTTAGTAAGTCAAACGTAGATCATTCGCAATGTTTTTACGACGATCAATCCCGCAAATTCGCATCGAACTAGATCAAATTCAAGACCTTACGTTTGCCCTGGTTATACTAAGCATTTGTGTTCGTTTTGCATCTTTAGGCAACTCCATTGAGGGGAAAAGTAAAAAAAAAAAATCATAAACCTATTGCATTGAGGTACAAATTCAATCATAAACCTTTTAATTGAACTAATTTAGTTCTAAAAATTTTCACATTGGTACCAATTCAGTCCATTCGGCCAATTTAAACTGGAAATCATTGACGTGGACGCCAGCCGTCTTTCGTGGCATCACCGGCGCTGACGTGAATATTTTATATATGATTTTTAAATAATTATTCTCTTCCATGGCCCGAGCGAGGGTCGCCACCTCACCGCCGCTCCCTCTCGCGGGCCATAGCTTGTGCCGACTGGCACAAGCCATATAGAAAAGAAGGAAACGAAAAACATAATAATAAAAAAATTAAAATATTATTAAAATTTGTGAAAAGAACCAACTAATCTTTTGGTAGTTTTCAGCTCCCTTGAGGAATGCATGTTTCGGAAAATCAGCCGAGTTTCCACAATGAGCGCTTGGTTTGCGGCCGATGGCTACATGGTCATCGCTCTTGCATGTATATTTGACTGGAACCTTCACCGTTAAAGAAATCGAAATGTAGGAAGCATTCGGAAACAGAGGCAACCACGTGAAGGAGGACAAAGAAAAGATGAACCCAACACCGTCCCGCTCTCACGTGCTCGTCTTCCCATTCCCGGTGCAAAGCCACGTGAGCGCCATGCTCAAGTTCGCCGAGCTTCTCTCCCTCGCCGATCTAGACGTCACCTTCCTCAACTCCGACTTCATCCAGAGCCGCCTGCTCCGGTTCTCCGGCCTCGAATCCCGTTTCGCGCAGTACCCAGGCTTCCGGTTTGCCGCAATAACGGATGGGTTGCCGGAGGACCACCCGCGCCACGGTTACAAGGCTCGAGATTTGTTCCACTCGACGAAGGCGGTGACAGGCCCAGTGTTCGGGGAGATGCTAGTTTCGGGCAGGCTGAGGTCCGCGTCGGGGTGGCCGGTCACGTGCATCATAGCGGACGGGTTGCTGACTTTCGCCATTGATTTCGTGAGAGAGATGGGAGTTCGTTGCTTCTTGTTCAGGACTACTAGTGCTGCTTGTTTTTGGGCTAATCTTTGTATCCCTAAGCTCATTGAAGCCGGGGAGCTTCCATTTAGAGGTATCACTCGGATTTGTTTAATATCGAAAAATGTGAAACTATATGAAAAGACACATGAATTTACTGTTAAAAAATTTCTTCCAGGCAATGACTTGGATGAGTCAGTGAGGAACGTACCGGGGATGGATAAGTTCCTGAGACGGCGAGATCTTCCGGGCTACTGCCACTCCATCGACGCAACCGAGGCCACTCTCCAATCAACCGAGGCCACTCTCCAATTCATCCCCAACGAGAGCCGATGAAACGCGAGAGCCGACGCACTCATCTTCAACACCTTCGAAGAGCTTGAATCCCCGATCCTCACTCACATCCGTGACCACGGCTCTATCCCTGAACTATATGCCAACGGACCCCTCCACGTCCAACTCAAATCGAGACTAATGGCGGCTGACACCGACGTGCCGATCTTGGTAAATAATGGGATTCTGAGAGAGGATATAAGTTGCATGGGGTGGCTCGACGACCAGCCGCCGGAGTCGGTGGTCTACGTGAGCTTCGGGAGCCTTGTGGTGATCACGAGGGACCAGGTCATGGAGTTTTGGTACGGTTTGGTCAACAGTGGGGTGAGATTCTTGTGGGTGTTGAGACAGGACTCGGTGGCCGAGAAAGATGGCAGCGGCCGGATCCCCGCCGAGCTCATGCCTCCCAAGCATCCCGGACAAAGTTTTCTTAAGCTTCGTTTGTGTCACAAAAATGAATTATTAAAATTTTTTTTTTCCAACAAATGATTATTTGTATTGTATGAAATAACTAGTCAAAAGAAGATGTTTTTGTTATACGACAATTTACACTTAAACATTTTCATGAACGACAAAAAAATTATCGTTCATTCATTTTTTTAAGCGATAAAAGTAATCGTTTTCTCAAAAAATACTTTCTAAATCATTCATTTTCCTTTTGACCAAAAAAAAAAATCATTCATTTTCCTAAAAAAAAAAAAACGGAGCCTTAATCTTTTCCATCAATTCATCCCATAGATTTTGAAAAATATCTGCGAACATGAATTGAAAACCTAGCTTTTAATTTAGATACTGAGGCAGGCATTTGGGTGAAACTTAAAAGGTCGGTGATGTAGTGTTCTAAGCGGGGTGATGTGATTTCTAGTGTTTTCCACCAACAAAATAGTAATAATGATGACAATAATAATAATAATAATAATAATAATAATAATAATAATAATAATAATAAATATTATGAAATCCACGAGGCCCAAGTGCAAAGGCCCATCAGACATCACCTTGCATCCGTAGGATGGGGTTCGATTTTGAAAAGTAGCGAAGCCCTCGTAATTACGTCAATTAGTGATTGATGCGTCTTTTCACTTTTTTTCTATAAAAAACCAGTGAATGATATTTCTACCTCCCAAAGGTAATTATTAACACTTTTGTTATGTTTCTATCAATAATCACGATTATTTTCTTGATCACGGCGCGCCTTGCGGGGCCTGCGAGCCCTCGCAAAGCAAGCTGTCGACCGAGCCTTGAGCAGTTATGGGTGACCAGATTTATTCGTGTTCTTTAACTTTTTGCTACACAGCATTCCAATTTCATCAGCAATCGATGCGAAATTGATAGAATCAATCAGTCAGCTGGATGAATAAGCCATGATAATCCCATTATTGATCTGTCAATATGCTGCCTTACCAAGGAAGATTAATTCCCTTTTGACCCAAAAGACAGGAAGGTTAATTCCCCAATACCATAGAGGTTGCATACTTATGGATCTTTTTTCAGGGGACTAAGCCTGCATTAGAATATAGTTGACTTCGTCGAGGGACTAATCTCTAATTTGATTCAATTTACATCTTCAAGGAAATCTCTCACCTACGCGATCTCAATTTAGATAATATTTTACCGTCTCGAGAAGGAACGTTGGACCCACCATTTACCTCATCTAAAGTTACCATAGGTGCCTTTGTTTCACTCAAAATTTCATGATAAAGAAAAATATTTTCCATGAAAATCATTTTCAAGGAAAACAGCTAGTTTGCATTCGTTTGATTGTTTACGATAAGTGATTTCCCTTTTATTAGAAGGGAAATTCGTTTTCCCCCAATCAAAACTTGTTATTTTCAGTCCATGGAAAACGTTTTCTGCATATCAAATTAGTTTTCCATCATCCAAACACCAAAAAATCGAAAAATAATTTCTTGAAAATAATTTTCTTTCGAACAAACGAACCCTAGACTTTTGTGAGATAAAAAAACAGTGCGTTAGCTAAGTGAAAGGAGAGTAGAGACCATTACGGCTGTGTCAAGCAACCATTCATCGCATTGCTTCAATGATACATGACGAAGTTTTAGCAAAATTCATTAGCCCATGGAGCATTTCTCCCTTTATAATTAAGGTGTTTTTCTAAAGAATTAGAGTCTGTCAATTCACGCTAAAGATAAGAGCACTGCATCACAAGGAGCCGTCTAGGGCGGCGACTAAACGAAAAATCGTCCAATGGAAAAGAGCCAGGGGGCCGGTGAGAATCGTTTGGCAGGATCGAACCCCTCGGTCTCTATCCTAGATTGGTGAATATTTTACTGGCGGCCGTGAGTTTTCCAAAGCATCCTTTGGATTTTTTTGTAAGGTAGGCGAGGAGGAGTGCCTAGGAATGCAGACCGCCACATATGCTGCGGCGGTGGCCGAGAGAAAGTGAGCGGCATCTTGTGTAGGATGGACGGTGCTTCAAGAAGCGAGCCTCTTTCAGAGAAAGTTATTGCGTGGTAGCAAAAGCGATCGGGGAGTCCCGTGTGAAGGTCTCTTACTCGGCAGATCGAAGGTAAGCCGGGATAACAGGCTGATAACTGTCGAGAGCTCTTGTCAATGGAGTTGTTTGATAGCTGATAATTTTTCAATAACTTTCTAAACATTTCCCCCCGCAGATTTCTGACCACAATCCAATCGTACGATCCAAAAGACCGCAATGGATCCATCGCCTGTTCCTCCTCCTCCTCATGTCGTCATCTTTCCTTTAGCTGCTCAAGGCCATGTGAACTCCATGCTCAAGCTTGCTGAGCTCCTCGCCCTATCCGGTCTCCACATCACCTTCATCAACTCCGAGTACATCCACCATCGCCTCCTCCAACATGCCGACATCCAAGCTCGTTTCGTTGCCTACCCGTACTTCCGATTCAAGACCATATCGGACGGCCTCCCGATGGACCACCCGAGGCCTGGTGACCACTTCATGACCACATTCAATTACGTCAAGAGCATAACCAAGCCGCTCTTCGAAGAGTTGGTGGCCGCTCCTGATCGGCCGGTGACCTGTATCATTGCGGACGGGATCCTCACCTTCACCATCGATATTGCTCAAGACCTCGGAGTTCCTATCATTGCGTTCCGCACGATCAGCGCGAGTTCCTTCTGGGCTTATTTTTGTATTCCGCGCATGATTGAGAGTGGAGACCTCCCCATCAAAGGTAATGGTTCCACTTCGGCATTCACTGAACCTGTTGATTCTGTTCAATTTCGAGAAAAGCTAGATCTAAAAGTAAGGTATGGGTTTTTTTTCTTTTTTGTCTGGTCGGAAGGTATGGGGTTGAAAGCGTACAAAATAATTAAGAAGTTGGACTGAAACTCATTGAAGAATTTCATCAAGCACTTGGACTTCTGTTATTTTGTAGGAGACGACGACATGGACCATATCGTGACGAGCGTGCCGGGCATGGAGATCCTCCGGTGCCGAGACCTGCCGAGTTTTTGCCGAGTCTCCGACCTCTCCGACTGGACCCTCCAGTACGTGACGACTCAGACCCTCCAGACCACCCGAGCCCGAGCCCTTATCCTCAACAGCTTCGACCAACTGGAGGGCCCCGCCATTTCCCAGATTCGAACCCACATCCCGAACCTCTACACAATCGGCCCTCTCCACTTACACCTCAAATCAAGGGTGTCGTCGTCGCCGTCGTCCAAACCTCCGCCGTCAGCAAGCAACAGTCTCTGGGAAGTCGACCGTAGTTGCATCTCGTGGCTCGACGAGCAACCTCCGAAGTCAGTCATCTACGTGAGCTTCGGGAGCATCACGACCCTCAACAGACACGACTTAACGGAGTTCTGGCACGGCCTCGTGAACAGCGGGAGGCGCTTCCTGTGGGTCGCGCGGCCAGACTCCCTCGTCGAAGGCGGCCCCGGCGCCGTCCCGGATGAGCTGAGGGAGGCGACGGCGGAGAGGGGGTGCATCGTGGGGTGGGCCCCGCAGGAGGAGGTCCTGCACCACGGCGCCGTCGCGGCGTTCCTAACGCACAGCGGGTGGAACTCGACGCTGGAGAGCGTGGTCGCCGGGAAGCCAATGGTGTGCTGGCCGTTCTTCGCGGACCAGCAGGTGAACAGCCGGATCGTGAGCCACGCGTGGAAGGTGGGGCTCGACATGAAAGACGTATGCGACCGGGTGGTGGTGGAGAGGATGGTCAACGGAGTGATGGGGGATAGGAACGAGGAATTCGCGGCGGCGGGCGCCGACGTGGCGAGGAGGGCGAGGGAGGCTGTGAGCGAAGGTGGGTCCTCGTGGGATAATCTGGACCGCTTGATTGAGGACATAAGGTCCATGAAGACCGGTAGCTGAAGTCGAACGTCGTGATTTCATCGGTTGCTGCTTCCACATTTCAAGCAACAAACACCAATGGATGCTTGTGCGTGTCTCGTTTTGACGTCTCAATCTCATAATCTTTAATATATTTAGCTATAACATTCAAAGTTAAATACAAATTTACATAAAAATCATATATTATATTGTCGAGACGTCGTAAAGAAACGCGGATACTAATAGAGACGATCTTTGGTTTCATTTAATTATAGGGGAGAGACACTTTCTTAGACATTATGACCACATCATTGAACTTTTCAAGATCTTTCATCGTGATCCCCAGAGTACGGTGCTTTCTCTTTTACTCTCTTCATCGGATTTGTTAGCTTAAGATAAATAAAAGAGAAGGAATTCTATATTTTACTACAGCACAACATACGAGAAATTCTCTTTCGCTTTCAGCATCTAGGAGTGTGGCCCTCTTGAGTCTCGCTTATAATAGAGGACAAAAAGTTTGGTGCATTGATCAAGGACATCATAATTGGCCCAGAAGAATTACATTATAGTCTTCAACATGATATCGGTCGTCCTGTCATTTATGTTGTATGAGAGGACGCATCGGCAGTGATAAAGCACAAGTGTTACAATTCAGGAGCATACATAGAGGCTCAAGTATCACTTAGACAAAACTTTTTCGAAAGTCAACCTAAAATAGACAAAAATGAAACTTAAAATCCATGATTGGAGTGATCATGTACGAATGAATTTGGTTTTCCTAAGAATATTCAATTTCGGGAATAAACGAAATGAGTCAGATCGCGATAAAATATGTTCACTGATAGACATCTTTATCGAAGGACTAAAATCCTATCAATTAATATCCAAAAATAGCGCCTTTCGTGTCCAATCAAGAAGTTAATGATCAAGGCTTCACCAACATTCCCAAAATCCCATCAACGTAACTATTCAAGGATAGCAATAGAGAAGCTAAAAAATTTCCTAGAATGAGACCAAGTACTCAGTCAATTTCTGAAGAGACCGGTATGAAGAACCACCTTCCTTGAGACACTCGTCCTCCTTCCTCTTCAGAGCCTTCATCTTCTCCCTCATCTCCTCCCCCTCTTCGCCCCCTATCAATCTCCGAATCGCATCCTCGATCTCCCTCCTCTCCACCTTGTATTCCAAATGCAACCCGACTCTCCACTCGTCGCGTACGTAATGACTTGATTCCATCACGATTCATGGGTCTTATATGTCAATGTTCTGTCAACGTTCTTCTAACTGTACATTGCAATTGCACGCTTAAGATAATACTCTCGCGTAAGGAATAGAGAGAGAGAAAAAGATATTAAACTCTTGTCAAGAATCACCACCCGAAAGAGAAATATTTGTAAGGCTGGTAACGAAATAGGATTTTATTAACGATGCCCCTGTTGTCACCTAATTTTATCAGTCCCGTGAATTTAATTTATTTTTTCTTTACAGCTTGAAATAGGAAAAGGCCAAGATTGAAATTTGCCTTTCTTTGTTATTTTATTTCAAGTTTTAGGAAAATAGGAATTAGATTTAATTAAAAAAAAAAGAATCGGAGTCCGATCGGGCCGGACCAGCCCTGATCCACGCAAGCGACTCGGCCCACGCGTCTCTTCTTCTTTCCCATGGATTTTTTTTTTAATTTTTTTCGATTTTTTTAAATTTTTCCTTTTTAAATTTTTCTGTTTTCTTTTTCCTTTTTCTCTTTTTTTCCCCACCGGCCTCAACCTCCACTGCGTCTAGCGAGGGACGTCTAGCTGGCGAGGGTTGCCCTTGCCAAGGGTCGGCGGGGGGAGCCCTCGCCTGACATTGGCGGAGGTCGAGGCCGCAGGGAAAAAAGAAAAGAAAAAAAGAAAAAGAAAAGAAAAAAGGAAAACAAAAAATAGAAAAAGGAAAATCAGAATAAAAATATTAAAATATTTGAAAGAATATTAAAATACTATTACAAATTGTTCACATCAGTGCTGGCGATGCCACGTAGGACCGCCGGCGTCGACGTCAATGATTTTCGGCCAATAGGTCTAGATTGGAAAAAGGTGAAAATGTTTATGACTGAATCGGCAAACTTAAAAGATTTATGACCGAATTGGCAAAAGTATAAAAGGTTTAGGACTTTTTTTTATAATTGTCCCAAATATTTCTATACATGATGAAAACATTTATCATTGGCTTGAGCATTAGTGCTTGAAAACACTAGCTTCTAATAGTGACATTGTTAGGAATCGTGCACCAATTTCAGAATAATAATCCAAACAAATAATTCACACTGGCAGAATATAATAATAATAAAAAAAATCAGAAGAACACACCAGAGAATTTGTTATCGAAGTTCACCCAAACTTGGGCTATGTCTCCGCGTAGAAGCATTTTGTGAATCCACTAGTCTTCGAGAAATTCGGAATACAATTGATGATCTTTTCACAAGATCAGGGCACAAAGAGATTGAGAACACTCATAAAACCGTCATGACCTCTCTTTTTCTTTTTCTCTCTATTCACTACTTTACGCTTCTTTTTTATACTCTTGATGGCTACTACCTCTACATCGCTAATATAAGATGTATAGCTTTTAACCTAGAAGCAAAAGAAAAAGGATAAAAGACAAAAAAAAAAACCCTTACTAATAATTTTGGCTTCACCGCCAATAATCTCACACTTGAAGACAAATATATCGGATGCACCAAGCAACTTTGTATCCATCATCCTCTTCAAAAACTAGTAACTGGAACTTGTGCCTCTGCGATACTTCTCATCGATTAACATAGAGTAATGCCAATAGTAATAGTACAGAAAATAAGCTTCTCTCTGTCTACTACTACCTTGGTAAACATGTCAGCTGGATTCTTTGAGTCATCAATCTTCCGTAACTTTAACTCATTATCTTTCAATGCTGACTTGATGAAGTGATAGCGCTTCTTGATATGTCTAGTCCTTGAGTGATAAGCTGCATTCTTTGCTAAGTGCACTGCACTTTGACTATCACTCTATAGTGTACTCAGTGCTGCTTTCGATGTAGCTGATCCATGTAATCTTGTAATCACATGATTTCCTTGGAGGCTTCCGTGATCGCCACGTACTCTACTTCCGTCGTCGATAAAGCCACTATTTTTTGTAGTTGAGATACCCAACTCACTATTGTACCTGCAACTGTAAATACATATCCAGTGGTACTCTTATCACTATCTCGATCACCTAAGTGACCTGCATCCACATAACCCTGCAACTCTAGAGATGTACCTCCATAACAAAGAGAGTAATTTGATGTACCTGCTAGATATCTCAATATCCATTTTACTGCATGCCAATGCTCTCTGCCCGGGTTCTGCAAATATCGACTCACAACTCCCTGTGCAATGTCTGGTCTCGTGCTCACCATGGCATACATCAAACTTCCCACTGCTTAAGCATACGACACTGTCGCCATCTCATCTTTCAAGGCCTGAGTACTCGAACACATATCCTTGGAAAGTTTGAAGTGACTCGCTAGAGGAGTCACAACCGGGTTTGCCTTATCCATGTCAAATCTCTTTAACACCTTCTTCACATAGTCTTTCTATGATAACCATAATTTTTTATTTTTCCTGTCTATGATGATTTTCATGCCTAAAATCTTCTCGGCCTCTCCCAAGTCTTTCATAGAAAACAGTGATGCTAACATCTTCTTCACTTTTGCGATTCTCTTCAAATTGGAACTAGCCACTAGCATGTCATCAAGATATAAAAAGAAATACACAATATGACCATCACTATACTTGCGAAAATAAACACAATAATCAGCCTCACAGTGTGCAAATCCTTTCTCTTCCATAAAACCATCAAACTTTAAGTACCATTGTCGCGGAGCTTGCTTCAAGCCATACAAGCTTTTCTTCAAGCGACACACCATGTACTCTTTACCTTTGGCCTAAAAACCTCTAGGTTGCGCCATGTATAACTCTTCATCTAGATCACCATGCAAAAACGCCGTTTTTACATCTAACTGCTCGAGATGAAGATCCCCCACTACAACTATACTCAGCAAAACTCTGATTGATGTCATCTTCACTACTGGTGAAAATATCTCGGAGTAGTCGATCCCTTCCTTTTGAGAAAAGCCCTTTACTATAAGTCTCGCCTTATATCTGATACTACCATCAGCTTCATTTTTGATCATGTACACCCACTTGTTTAACAAAGCCTTTTTGCTAGTAGGCAACTCGGTCAACTCCCAAGTTTTGTTATGAAGTAATGAGCTCATCTCGTCTTTCATAGAACACTCCCACTACATGTGAGATGTGTCTTTCTTTGCCTCATCATAAGTCTCTGGCTCTCTCGAATCTATATATAAGACATGGCTTAGAACAATATTAGCTGATGGATCAAAACTTACCTTTGGCTTTCTCACACTTGTAGATCTCCTCAAAATAGATATTTTAGGGTCGTTAGTCTGTTCCGGATCACTGTATTCCTCTTGAACTGCCTGCTCATTAATAATGTGTTCTTCTTGAACCTCCCCTTCAGGTGCACTCTGATATGCTGGAATCATCTTCACAGGAATTGTGTCCAGCTCAACATATTCTGGTTCTACTGCCGTCTCATGCTCCGTCTGACGATCTTTGTACATCTTTTCTTCATGGAACACCACATTCCGAATGCGAATGACTTTGTTATTCTCATAATCCCAAAGCCTATATCCATACTCATCGCCGCCATATCCAATAAAGACATACTTCCGAGACTTAGCATCCAGCTTCTTCTTGTCCTCTATGTCAATCAAAGCATACGCAATACAACTAAAAACTTTTAGATATGAATAATTGACCCTTTTACCTAACCACTGCTCTTGTGGTATTCCTCCATCCAACGCACTAGATGGACTCCTGTTAATCAAATATACAGCTGCATCAATTGTAGCAGTCCATAAGTGTAACGGCAGACCCACATGTAGCCTCATGCATCTTGTACGCTCCAAAATAGTCATGTTCATCCTCTCAGCTACACCGTTCTCTTGAGGAGTTCTTGGAACAGTTTTCAACCCGTGTATACCTTCCCAGCTCAAATATTCTGCAAATTCATTGCTCGTGTATTCACCACAATTATCAGACTTCAGAGCTTTAATTTGACAACCCGTCTCTTTTTCTACTATGGTCTTCCATATTTTAAACACCCCAAATACTTTTGATTTTTCTCTGAGAGCATGGACCCAAGTCTTTCTTGTCGCATCATTAATGAAAGTGACAAAATACCTCTTACCACCACAAGGAAGTTCCTAAGTCGGTCCCCATACATCAGTATGGATCAAATCTAGCTTTTGGCCTTTATTCTGTCTCCCATTTAATTGAAAACTAACTGCTTTTGTTTTCCATAAATGCAACTCTCACAGAAATTTAACTCAACTTTTTGCAAACCCGAAAGCAACTTTCTTGAGTGTAACTGCTTTACACCCTTTTCACTAAGATGTCCCAAACGATAATGCCAAAGAGTAGATAAATTACCTGTAGCCACTGTAGTTGCAACCATATCAATGATATTGCCTCTCTGGAGAAGGTAAAGTGTACATGTACGCTTTCCCTTTGCTACTACTCTTGCCCCTGAGGTTATCTTCCACTCTCCGCATCCAAAAGTTGTTACCATGCCTTCTTGGTCAAGTTTACTAGTTGAAATCAGATTTTTCTTCAACTCGAGAATATGTCTAGTTTCACGCAAAATTAGACGTCCTCTACCTGAGATGTTCACAATTACAGTTCCTTTTCCTACAATCGGACAAATGTGGTCATTTTCCACAACCACTGGCCCAAAATTTTCACTGGCATAATCAACAAACATGTCTCTTTACGAGGTGCAATGAAAAGAAGCACTAGAGTCAAGAAACCACTTATCTGTCATCAAATCAAACCCTGCAGATAAACACAAGTTCTCTAGCAAGTGTTCATCGCTTACCACATTAGCTCCTTGATTCTCATCTTGTTGCTTCATTTTATAGGCTTTACACTGAAATCCACGGTGTCCCGTCTGATGACAAAACCATCACTCATCTTTTGCAACATCTCCTCCCCTTGATTGTGACCTACCATGCCTGCTAAATTTTCCTCTGCTTTTACTTGTCCCACGATTCTCTACTACTAGTGCTGTCGAAGACATAGATGCTGAAAATTTATCTCCACCTGAGACTTTCTTCGCATCTCTTCATCCATGATCTTGCTCACAGCATCATCCAGAGTCAAATCATCCTTCTTGGTGCTCGAAATTCCCTGCACCACAGTATTGTAGCTTTCGGGAAGGGAACACAAAAATAATAAAGCTTGGAGCTTCATATCTAGATTTATGCTTGCAGATTCCAACTGACCCGTGACCTGCGTGAAACTGTTAATATGCTCTACAACAGAACCTTTGTCAGATAATTTCATATTAACCAACTTCTTTAGCAAAAATATCTAATTTGATGTGGGCGATTTCTCATAAATATTCATTAGAATATCCATAGCTTCTTTTGCAGTCTTTGCTTTCGCGATGTGATTCCTTGTCTTTTTCGTCAAGCCTAGACAAATCGCACCTAATGCCTTTCGATCAAGAATTTTCCATCCCGATTCTGCCGTCGGATCCACTTTCGCGAGTTTGGGTTTCCAACCCTCAAGTGGTGCATAGAGATCTTTCTGATAAAGATAGTCCTCTATTTGGAGTTTCCACCACCCGAAATCATGCCCATCAAACTTATCGATTCTGATTTTATCTTCTGCCATATCGTTTGCTTTCAATCGAATGTCACCGAAAAACCCTCGATGTTCTCGATTAGCCAACCCAGGCTCTGATACCAATTGTTAGGAATCGCGCGCCAATTCCAGAATATAACCCAAGCAAATAATCCATACTGGCAGAATATAATAATAAAAAAAGAACAAAATCAGAAGAACACACTTGAGAATTTGTTATCGAAGTTCACCCAAACTTGAGCTATGTCTCCGCACAGAGGCACTCTGCGAATCCACTAGTTTCGAGAAAGTCGGAATACAATTGATGATCTTTTCACAAAATTAGGGCACAAAGAGATTGAGAACACTCATAAAGCCGTCACGGCCTCTCTTTTTCTTTTTCTCTCTATTCGCTACTTTGCGCTTCTTTTTTCTGCTATTGATGGCTACTACCTCTACATCGCTAATATAAAAGGTATAGCTTTTAACCTAGAAGCAAAAGAAAAAGGATAAAAGACAAAAAAAAGCCCTTGCTAATAATTTTGGCTTCACCGCCAACAGACACCTATTCACAATTTCTTTTTTTTTTTATCACCTATTCACAATTTCAATGCTCTCAATTCCTCGATACTATTGATCTCCCATCTGATTTTATTTAGATTCAAATTCCTTCATTTTGGCAAATTAGATTATAATCACATTCTTAGTAAGTCAAACGTAGATCATTCGTAACGTTCTTATGACTATTGATCCCGAAAATTGGCATCAAACTAGATCAAATTCAAGATCCTTACGTTTGCGCCTGTTGTACTAAACATCTGTGTTCGTTTCGCATCTCCCTAGACGACTCCGTTGAGAAATACATGTTTCGGAAAATCAGCCGAGTTTCCACAACAAGCGCTTGGTTTGCGGCCGATGGCTACATGGTCATCGCTCTGGCATGTATATTTTGACTGAAACCTTCGCTGTTAAAGAAATCTGAAATGTAGCAAACGTTTGGAAGCAAAGGCAACCCTAGTTTGCATGTACAAGGACAAAAGGAAAGATGAACCCAAAACCGTCCCGCTCTCACGTGCTGGTCTTCCCATTCCCGGTGCAAAGCCACGTGAACGCCATGCTCAAGCTCGCCGAGCTTCTCTGCCTCGCCGATCTCGACGTCACCTTCCTCAACACCGACTACATCCAGAGCCGCCTGCTCCGGTTATCCAGTCTCGAATCCCGTTTCGCAGAGTACACGGGCTTCCGGTTCGCCGTGGTAACAGACGGGTTGCCGGAGGACAACCCGCACCTCGGTAACGAGGCTCAAGATTTGTTCCACTCGACGAAGGCAGTGACGGGGCCGGCGTTCGGGGAGATGCTGGTTTCGGGACAGTTGAGATCCGCGTCGGGGACGCCGGTCACGTGCATCATAGCGGACGGGTTGCTGACTTTCGCCATTGATTTCGCGAAAAGAGATGGGAGTTCGTTGCTTCTTGTTCAGGACTACTAGTGCTGCTTGTTTTTGGGCTAATCTTTGTATTCCTAAGCTCATTGAAGCTGGGGAGCTTCCATTTAAAGGTGCGCTCAGATTTGTTCAACACTGAAGATGTGAAACAATATGTAAAGACACATGGAATTTACTGAAGTTCTTAAAAAATTTCTTCCAGGAAATGACTTGGATGAGCCAGTGAAGAACGTACCGGGGATGGACGAGTTCCTGAGATGGCGAGATCTTCCGGGCTACTGCCGCTCCATCGACGCAACCGAGGCCACTCTCCAATTCATCGCCAACGAGAGCCGACGAAACAAGAGAGCCGACGCACTCATCATCAACACCTTCCAAGAGCTCGAATCGCCTATCCTCAATCACATCCGCGACCACGGCTCTTTCCCTGAACTATATGCCGTTGGACCCCTCCACGTCCATCTCAAATCGAGACTAATGGCGGTCGACACCAACGTGCCGGTCTCGAGAAATTATGGGCTTCTGAGAGAGGATAGAAGTTGCATGGGTTGGAGTTATGGTACGGTTTGGTCCACAGTGGGGTGAGATTCTTGTGGGTGTTGAGGCTGGACTCGGTCGCCGAGAAAGATGGCGGTGACCGGATCCCCACCGAGCTCGCGAAGGCGACCAACGATAGAGGGTACCATTGCATCCTTGATCTTCCCAGATCAATCAATACATCACTTGTCTTGCAGTTCGTTCCTAAGCATTTCTCATAAATTCGACTTTGGGTCTCGCATCGCATGTTCCTAAAAATACAGGTACCTAGTCGAGTGGGCCCCACAAGAGGAGGTCCTTTTCCCACCCAGCCACCGGCTGTTTCCTGAGCCACGGCGGGTGGAACTCGACCCTGGAGGCCGTCGCCGCCGGAGTCCCGGTGATGTGCTGGCCCTGCTTCGCCGACCAGACGCTGAACAGCAGGTTCGTGGGCCACGTGTGGAGGAACGGGGTGGACGTGAAAGACACGTGCGACAGAGTCTTGGTCGAGAGGGTGGTGAGAGATTTGATGGGTCCAGAGAGGGACCATGAGTTCAGAGACTCCGCAGAGAAGATGGCAAAGCTCGCCAGAACCAGTTCTAGCTTCGGAGGCTCGTCCTATCGCCACTGGGAGAGGTTGATTCTGGATATCAAGAACATGGCAGCTCGTCAAAATTGAATTGCGAAATTAAAAAGATTAATGAAATATATTTACTCGAGATATAATCATATAAGGAAATGTTATTGTTTATAGAGAGAAAGAGAGAGAAATATATGTGATAAAGTAATTTTATTTGTTCCATGTGACTTTGTTTATTGGGAACAAAAGAAAATTTTCTATGTAGCGTGAGGTTTCGGATTCGATTCATACTCAGCATAATCCCTTGCGGCCGAGTGAGGAGGAAGTATTTCCTTGCGAATCTCCCAATGTAAACGACCTATCTTTGGTCGAATTGAGAAGGCAAACTTAATCTGGTGCTCAAAAAATGATTTAGGATACCACCTAACCATTATGATGAAAAGGAGTTGGGGAGAAATTAAACAAAGAAATTATGAAACTAAAAGAGGAGGATGTTTGCCTCTGCATATTGGTGTGTTGATCTCCACGGTCTAGCCTTTGATCTTCAAGAGGTGACCCCACAATAATATTGCTAGCTAAACCCTCGATGGAAAAGTTATCCAATCAATTTTAAAATAGGATGTCAATTCTGTTCTAAATTTTTTAATTTTGCAATTTAGTTCTACACTTTTACGCGAAATTTCAATGTAGTGCTTCTAGTCAACTTTTGCCGGAAATCACTGACATTGTGGTTTAGTCATCGCCGGCCGTCCCACGTGGCATACCGCCACGTTAGCGATTTCAAGTGAAAATTGGCCGGAAGGATTACATCGAAATTTCCCGCAAAGATTTAGGATTAAATTAGCAAATTTGAAAAATTTTAGTTATGAATTGACATCTATACAATATGTTTAAGACTGATTGGACAATTTCCCATTGCATTACTTGCCGGAGATGTGATTTGTAGTGTTTTCCACCAAAATAATAATAATAATAATAATAATAATAATAATAATAATAATAATAATAATAATACGACCATTTCGACCAAAAAAAAGGCCATGACCATAACCATCAGAACCGTAGATTTCGCCAAGGCCGTTGATTTAAAATATTTTTGTAGGTGGTCCGTGGTCCTTCCTATTGGAGGCCCCCAGAGCATAGGCCCATCATCCGACATCACCTTGCATCCGTAGGATGGGGATTGGATTTTGAAAAGTAGCGAAGCTCTCGTTATAACCTCAATCAGTGAATGATACATCTGTTTTCTTTCCTATAAAAAATCGGTGAATGCTATTTCTATATCCCATTATGTTTCTATGAATAATCACGATTATTTTCTTAACCACCGCGCTCCCCGTGCGAAGCCTGCAAGCCCTCGTAAAGCAAGTGTCGACCGAGCCTCGGGCAGTTAGCGATGATCAGATTTATTCGTGTTCTTTAACGTGTTGCTACACAACATTCCAATTTCATCAGTAATCAATGCGAAATTGATCAAGTCAATCATTCAGTTGTATGAATATACCATGATAATTCCATGTTGATCTGTCGCCTTATCAAGGAAGATTGATGCTACGTTTGGTTCAGTTTTTCCAAGGTGCTTTGGGAAAATGCAAAGGAATTTAGCCTAAAGGACTTTGGACAAATGCAAATTCCCTTTTGATAAAAAAAAAAAAAAACAGGAAGACTAATTCCCCAATACCATAGAGGTTTCATACTTATTGTTCTTTTTGCAGGGGAATAAGCCTGCACTATAATAGAGTTGACTTAGTCCTTTGATTAGATTTACATAATTAAGGAAGGCTCTAGGCCTACACGAGATCGGGCCTGTTTGGTTCAGCATTTGGAAGGGGCTTTGAGGCTCTAAAGTCCCTTGGCCAAATGCAAATAGAGTTTGGTTCGTTTTTGCTCAATTTTGGGGAAATACAAATGCCTTTCCAAAGGCCTCTAAGGGCCTTTAGCCCAAAGTAGCTCTGGAGTTACTTTGAAAAGTTGCATTTCCGGAATGCAACTATAATTTTTTAATCTTTTTATTTTCTTCTTTATTTTTTCTTTTTATTTTCTTTTTGTCTTTTCTCCTTCTTCCTCCTTCCTCTGCTTGCTGCTCCTTCCTCCGCCGAACGCGGACCTCGGCGATGGTGGCCTCCCGACGTTGGACCATGACACGAGGGCCGACGAGCTCGAGGCTCGCCTCCCCAGATCCTGCGTGGCTCGACCCCAGCTTATCGGCCTTCGACGAGCTCGGGGCGAGGCCGAGCCTGGCCTGTGGCCGGCCGCCGTCGTGGCCTGTGACAGGCTGAGAAGAAATTAACGAAGGAAGAAGGAAAAAAAAAGAGAAAAAAAATTAAAGAAAGTAATTAAAAAAATTATTTCAAAAAATAAAAAAATCATTAAAAATTTGAATTATTTACAAAGGGTATTTTTTACCAAATGGCATTTACGTTAAAGTTGCTTTCCAATGTGTTTTTAAAATACACTTTACCAAACATTATTTGCATTTCGGGAATCCCCAAAAGGTATTTGCATTTTCTCAACGACATCTCCCCAAAGCTGAACCAAACATGCTTGATGTCTTCTTAGTTAAGATTTTACTCGTTTTGAGAAAGGAAATTTGGACCCATCATTTACCTCATCCAAAGTTAGAATTGTACCAAAAGATGCGTTTGTTTAACTCAAACTTCATCCCCCCCCCCCCCTCCAAAAAAACCCTCAAAACTTCATGAAAATCATTTTCAAGGAAAACGGTTAGCTTTCATTCTTTGATGGTTCACGGTAAGTGATTTCCTTATTGATAGAAGAGAAAGTCATTTTCCCCTAACCAAAACCTCTTGTTTTCGGTCCTCGTAAATCAAATTTTGTTTTCCGCCATTCAATCACCAAGAAATCGAAACAAAATTTCTCAAAAATAGTTTTCTTTTGAACAAGCGAACCCCAAGACTTCAATGAAATAAAAACAAAGCGTTAGCTCAGTGAAAGGAGAGTAGAGACCATTACAGAGGTGTCACGCTGACAGCCACCATTCATCGCATTGCATCAATGATACCTGATAAAGTTTTAGTAGAACTTCATTAGCATTGTGATCATTTCTCACTTCATAGTTAAGGTGTTTTTCTATAGATTTAGTGTCTGTCAATCCCATGCTAAAAAAGACACCGACCCAATGCGGAAACAAAGCAGACTTTCGTCAAATGTGATGTGATGTCAATAGCCAACTGCTTTCGTGGTCCATACTGGTCAAGTACAAAATACAAAGTGATCTGAGGGCTGCCCTTGACCTGTCGGGTTTTAAATGTAGGCCACGAAAATGTGGCACGCCCAATAATCGTCTAACCGGAATCAGAAACACTACACGTATAGGGAAGAAGAATGCGTGCACCTTATTTAGAATCCGTCGAAAAATTGATGCGGAACGTCGACAATTCTCAAGACCAAGCCTTCCCCTATATTCCTTATGGTTTGTCGCTGGCCGATAAGAGAACCACCACAGAACGAAAGGGTGTGGTCTGAAATTTCTGCGTCAAAAGGCTAAAGGGGGGGACTTGTGCCTTTTATAGAGGTTTCGGCGCGGACCCTCTCATCACGGGTTGTGCCTCTTCGGCCTCAACAGGTCATGTCTCTTCGGTCTACACTAAACCAGCCCATATTAACATATATTAAGAGTATACTTTAGTAGACCAACCCATATATTAGTTTTAATTAATATAGACCACATTAGGATAATTCTAACATTCTCCCACTTGGGCTATATTAATTGAAATTGTACTGTATGTATATAACTTTATGTTAGTCTTGTGATTATTCTTAATAGTCAATCCGATCCCATAAAGTTTCAAACACCGAATCATGGCGGTAACTGCATCAATAGACACAGAGCATTCCATGGTCACAAATGTCTTTAACTCTACTGATATGAATTCAATATGGTAGTGTAGTAAATGACAACACCTCACATAATAGTGATTCATTATGTGTCATTCTATTTGTCAGTCACATTCTCTCTCCTTATGTATCACCAAACCTGATGTGCTACTAGAGAATATTCTTATGATTTTAATGAACCTACATATTGTTGGATCTAGCAATATCACCTAAAGGGGGGGTGAATAGGTGATTCTGAACACTTTTTGTATTTAATGCGAAAATTAATAGGTTCAGAACATAAACTGAATAAGATCAGTAAAAAAGACGTGCAGATAAACTAAACACAACAAGATGAGTTTAGGGAAAGAGAAATTGCACTCAGTGTTTATAGTGGTTCGGCTTTAGCAAGCCTACGTCCACTCTCCCACGATGACAGCCGATCGGCTGGATTCCACTATGAGTCGATGAAAGGTTACAAGAGATGTCACTCTAATTACTCTTACAAAAGAACCTCTCAAGACTGAGAATTTTAAGCTCACAAGAACAAGAGAATGTGAATCTGAACAACTCAGTACTTTGGAATTTTAAGTTCTTGAACCCCCTCGTAACAGTCACCATTGATCTTCTTTTATACTCCTTCGACCTTGAACTTGCCGTTAACAAGGTCCTTCAAAGGATCGCTCCTCAATCTCTGATTGGTACCATTAATCTTGATTGACCGAGACTGTATATAGGAAGATCCAATAGCCGTTGGAGTAGAGTTTGAACCCTTCAGATTCAGTCGCCCATACAACCAAATCTTCAGTTTCCATAAATAGAGTTCATCCAAATCTCCAAGATATCTTATCCATGGAAGGTAATATCCAATCGAAGATATTCTCCTGATTTGATTGGAAAATAATCCTGTCAATCAAATCTTACAGACTTCCATAAAAAAGATGCGGCCAAACCGGAAACCTGCCAAACGTGGGTTTTCAGAATCTGGTAGCGAGATAATGTTCAGAAGCAGTCTTCTGAACCAAAAAGACTCTTTGAATCTGAACAGATTAGAACAGTGATTCTGAGCTTCTGCAAAGTCCTTGCTGACGTGTCACATAAATCTTCTCGAGATAAGTCCTCAGAGGCAACACAAACCTCCTTCTGAAGTCTTCAGAGGCAGCGCAGACTTCATTCTGAAGTCTTCAGAGACAACACAATTCTCCTTCTGAATACTGGACTTCGACTATCTCTAAATCAAGTGTGCGACGACTACTCCTTGAGTCTGAACGCCAGTTTTGGAACATTATAAAGCTTTTGTTCACATGCTCATCGCCTGCAATAATAAATTATTTGTATTAACTAGATTATCTTACAAGAAGGATAGTTTTGTCAGAATCAAAATATTCAGAGGGAAGATTTTCTCAACAATCTCCCCCTTTTTGATAATGACAAAACTTCCTTAATAAAAGTTGATATATATGAAAAAATTTGTATCAAAGTTAAGCTCGGAAAAGATTTCAGTAATAATATGAATATAACTCAATTGAATCTTTTCAAAAGAATGTGCATCTGAATATATAAGATATGCACTCTGAGTGATAGTAGGATATCACCATATGTTGTATACGACGTTGAATTTGTTTGAGCGCATAGGTATAATTTGCGTATGCGTATGTATACATCCTGCAATATGAACGTGATGAGGTATTTTCTCCCCCTTTTTGTCATTAGAAGATAATATGGCAATCTACACATACGTTATCGGAGATTCACAGATATATTATAAGAAAAAAAAACGTAACATCCAGGGTGCACATAAATGGAATATCCGACAGAGATAAAATAAAAACAAATACGGATAGATTGAAAAACAATTTCAAGATGATGGAGGTGGATTTTGTTTTGAAGAGGAGGAGGGAACATCAACATGCTCTTCATCATCTTTCTAAGCAGCTTCAACAAATTTGCCCATATCAGCAATATAGGTAGCAAATTCTTTGAGTTCTTGCATCTCTGGAATTTCTTTACTGATCCTTTCATCTCTGATCAAAGTATAAGTACCAATGCTGGCCATCTCAGAGCAGAAGAGGCGACAGTATTTATGAAGTATTTCCTCAAATCTGTGCATCTTCTTTTCAATGTTCATTTCCATTCTGTCCATCCTCTCCATAACTTCAACTCGAAGTTTTTCAACTTCCATCTGAACAAGACTTGGTGAAGCATTCATTGTCCCTGCAGAAATTTGTTGGTGTTCTTCTTCCACCATCTGAGCTTTACCCTTTGAGGCTGAATCCAGAATTCTCTGCTAGTTTATCTCCCCCTGAATCTGATCAGGTGTTGAATCTGGAATGATTATGACAGGTTCAGCGGTAGTAGATTCAATCTCTGTGGGTTGCTCTTTAGGTATTTCCACTGGAAGTTGTTCCTTCTGAACAGTACTTTCCTCAACAGCTTTTTCCTTCTGAACAGCAGGTTCGACATCAGCTTTCTCCTTCTGAACAGCAGTCAGAACCTCTTCAGTCTGAACAACATTTGATTCCTCATGTTGTTCTTTTCTGCCGAACTCCTCCTTTTCAGTATCAGCCTTGTCCTTCTGAATAACTTCAGTCTGAACAGCAGATTCTGTAAGTTGCTCCCCCTGAATCTGAGCTGTTACAACAGGAGAGACTTCTATTGATCCTCCAGCTGTGACAACAAAGTCATCAGATTTATCAACCTCCATGTCCTCAGGTGGTGATGATGACCTCTTCTTTTGTTCTCAAGCAACCAAAACATTAATAGTCGTTCTGTCATCTAGTTGCTCTTCCATTATCTCCACATATGCACTTGTAGTAAGCTGAGCTTCTTTTTCTGCCTTTTCACCAGTGGTTTCAGCAGCTTCTACATTTTCACTCTCATGAGTCTTATGGGGATCCTCTTCTTTGTCCATATGATCCTCCAGCTCATTTGCTGTTTCAGCAATCTCCTCAGCTTCTGACTCGATGTTTCCTGCTGATAGGACAATAGGGGTCCTCTCATCATCTCTTGATGATATACTTTCCTCTTCTTCTGCTTCTCTTCTTCTGAAGACTCACTCTGAACAGTGGTCTGTTTTCCTTTTCTTGCCTCTGTCTTCCTTCTTTTTGCAGATCTCTCACTCTCTGCATTCTGCTCTTCAAACTCAACCAGGACAGCCTCTTTGTTCTTGTTGATCCAACCACCAGCAGACTGTCTAAAACCCATCTTCTGAATCATAGACTCCCCAACTACCATTAACTGAGTTTCATCTTGAAGGAGCTTTCCAGGAATCTTGACATTTTGGAAGGACATGATCCTATAGATCAACCCTACATAGGGTAATTGTCCTTTGGTCTTTTGGACAGTCTGGTACATGTGGAGGAGAACAGTATGTGCTAGAGAGATCTTGTAGCCATTCAACAGACCCCACATCAGCTTGGCTTCATATTTCGAAATGTTAGTTTTTGAAGCAGCCTTGGGTCTTAAGCTTTCAATGACAACCTTGTGCATTACAATGTGCTTCAGGGGAAAGTCATTGTAAGCAATGTGTGCCTTGAAATCTCTAGAGAAGTTCTCTTTTCCAGTTAGAGAACTGTAGGCATCATCAGGTTGCACATTAATGGGCATAAAATCCATTTCATCAACTCCCATTAATCTTGCTAGCTCCTTGACATGCAGATGATACTGGACTCCTTCAACCGTATAAAACAAGGAATCAAAATTGCTGAAACATAAGCTAGAATAAAAGTAAGCTGCCAAATCAGGAAAAGTTGGCCTCCTAGCAGTTGCAAAGTCTCTCAATTTCATCTGCTCTAGATGCTTCCTTATAGGGATACCAGCCCTATCAAAATACTTAAGATCAAATACCCTGTGGGGTATGACTCCTCTTTGCTTCAGCGACTCAAATTTGTCAGAATGCAACTGACTTAAAAACAGCTTGCTTTCAAAGTTCTTGTCCTTGATAACCCCTCTGATTTTCTTAAAGTCTTTAAACAGTACATCGTCGTCGTCATCATGCCTTCCCTTGGTTTCACTTTCTTCAGTTACAGCCTCCCTGATAACAATGCTCTTAGATGGAGACTTTTTAGGTTTAGAGACTCCAGTTTCTACAACCTTTTCCTTACCCTTCCGAGATACATTCTCAGAAACCATAGAGGCAATGGGTGTCACTGTTTGCAGAGGAAGTTCTAATATAGCAAGATAATCTTTCTCGCTTGCAAACTTGTGAATACTCAGCAACAACTTGACGTTTTCGTCATTAGAGCCAGTGTTCTTGAAAGAATCATATAGTGGTTTTATAGAGAGAGCCAGAGCGACTCTTTCATCGAACTCAGACTGAGACAAACCTGATTCCTTTTGGGCAATGTGTCTTTCTTCTTCGTGATCAGACCCAGAGATATCAATGGATTCGGTGAGACGTGCTTTCCTGCCCTTCGTCAACCTTGACGATTTTCTTCTCAGACTTGCACCTTCTTTTGCTACTTTCTTCATGGTAGATGATGATTTCGGAGCCATGGATGAGAAAGTTGGAGTTTTTAGAGAGAAAGATTTGGAGTGAGCGAGAAGGAGTGTAAATAGAGAGGGAGAAATCAGTTTTTAGGGTTTGAGAGAAGATTGTGATATTTGATAGAGGTGCCGGTTCAAGGCCTTATGAAAGTTTTGAAAAACTGTAAAGCGGTTATTTTTGGAAATAAAATCAATTTAAAATAAAATCCAAAGATCAATCCAAAGATACAGAATTATTCCAATCAATGAACGAGGCATATATATAGAAATTCGAGAACGTAAAATTTAGAGAACGTACCTTGGATTCTTGCCTTATCAAGAATTTCTAAATAAAGAGGTGTAAGATGAACTAACCTTGCTTCTGAAGTACTAAAAATATGCTTCTAAACAAAGGTTATGCAAATTTGCTTCTGAACTTTGCTTCTGAGCTCTACTTCTAAGCAGTTTTGGTTCTGAGCTCTGCTTCTGAGCAGTTTTGCTTCTGACCTCTGCTTCTGAGCAGTTTTGTTTCTGAGCTCTGCTTCTGAGTTCTGCTTCTGAGCAGTTTTGCTTCTGAGCTCTGCTTCTGAGCAGTTTTGCTTCTGAGCTCTGTCAATTGACCCGTACTCAATATATCTTAAGAAAAAGGATTAGTAATAGCTAATTCGTTTCGGATAAAATTGAAAGACTCTTTGTCAAGAGGTTTAATAAATATATCTGCGAGTTGATTCTTTGTATCAACATACTTAATGTGAACATTTTCATTCTGAACATGATCGCGAATAAAGTGATGTTTGATCTCGATGTGCTTCGCTCTTGAGTGAAGAATAGGATTCTTGGTTAGATTAATGGCGCTTGTATTGTCGCATCTGATCTCCACATTTGAATCCTCAACTTCATAATCTCTTAGCTGTTGTTTTAACCATAGGATCTGAGCACAACAACTTCCAAGAGATACATATTCAGCTTCTGCTGTACTGAGAGCAACTGTGCTTTGCTTTTTGGAAAACCAGGAAATAAGCATATTTCCCATAAGTTGACAGGTTCCTGAAGTGCTTTTCCTGTCGATTTTGCATCCGGCGAGATCTGCATCTGAATATCCCTTCAGACTGAAATCAGAATCCTTTGAATACCAAAGACCATAAGCTGGATATGTTCCAATATATTTGATAATTCTTTTGATTGCTATAAGAGGCGATTCTTTTGGACATGACTGAAATCTTGCACATAAGCAGACGCTATAAAGAATATCTGGCCTTGATGCAGTGAGATATAGAAGCGATCCAATCATACTGCGATAAAGCTTCTAATCAACATCTTTTCCTTGTTCATCTTTATCAAGCTTAGACGAATGAGACATTGGTGTTTCCGTCTTCTTGCAATTTTCTAAGCCGAATTTCTTGATAATTTCAAGAGCATATTTCTCTTGATGAATGAATATTCCTTTTTTGGTTTGTTGAATCTGAAGTCCAAGAAAGAATTTTAATTCTCCCATCATGCTCATTTCGAATTCATCATGCATTGCTTTAGAGAAATTCTTGCATAGATATTCATTAGAGGAGCCAAAAATAATATCATCAACATAAATCTGAACAATAAGAATATCCTTACCCTGCTTCTGAATAAAGAGAGTAGTGTCAACATTACCTTTAGTGAACTTTTGTTCAGATAGAAAATTGCTTAACCTTTCATACCAAGCACGAGGTGCTTGCTTTAATCCATATAATGCTTTCTTCAGGGAATATACGAGATCCTTTCCTCTTGGTTCCTCGAAGCCAGGAGGTTGCTCGACATAGACTTCGTCTTTGATGTAACCATTTAGGAATGCACTTTTCACATCCATCTGAAAAAGTTTAAAGTCATTGTAGCAAGCATAAGCAAGAAGTAGCCTTATGGCCTCTAGCCTGGCAACTGGTGCGTAGGTTTCATCGTAATCTATTCCTTTTTCTTGAGAATATCCCTTTGCCACAAGTCTTGCTTTATTTCTAACCACCTTTCCTCTGTCGTCCATTTTGTTTCTGAACACCCATTTTGTTCCTATTATAGGACGATTTTGGGTCTTGAAACGAGCTCCCAAACATTATTGATCTTGAATTGATGAAGTTCTTCTTGCATGGCATTGATCCAATTTTCATCAGTAAGAGCTTCTTCAATCCCTTTAGGCTCGATTTCAGAAACTAATGCTATATTGCTCATTGCTTCCTTGAATTTCGATCTGGTTTTGATTCCTTCATCCAAACTCCCCATTATTAGTTCCTTGGGGTGACTGGATTTATGTTTCCAATTTCTGTTGAATTTCTCGTCTTGAGCATCACTTGGATCATTAGATTCAGATGGTATCACCTCTGGTTCTTCTGCGGTTTGTTAGCTTGTTTCTTGATTCTGAACTTCTTCAGAAGCATGATTCTCTTCTGGTTCTGAACCTTGATGTAGTGACGAAACTTGAACATATTCAGATTGATCATTCTGAGTCTGAATATTTTCATCAAACTTGACATTCATTGATTCTTCAGCACATCGAGAGTTTTTGTTGTAGACTCTGTATGCTTTGCTCGTTGTAGAATATCCCAGAAATATTCCTTCATCTGACTTCTCATCAAACTTACTAGCTTGATCATTTGCATTTTTCAGAATGAAGCATTTACAACCAAACACACGGAAGTGTGCTAAATCTGGTTTTCTCTCTTTAAAAAGTTCATAGGGAGTTTTCTCAACGATTGATCTTAAGGAGACACGGTTTAAAATGTAACACGCTATTGACACAGCCTCTGCCCAGAAATGAGATGCGATTTTACTTTCGATCAAAAGAGTTCTCGCCATTTCTTGTAGAGAACGATTTTTCCTCTCCACAACCCCATTTTGTTGAGGTGTGTAAGGAGATGAAAAATTATGCTGAATTCCAAATTCATCACAAAAATTAGAAAAACTTTGGTTTTCAAATTCTTCCCCATGATCAGTTTTGATGCAGGAAATAGAGTAACCTTTCTCATTCTGAATCTTTTTAGAAAATTTTGAGAAGGATGAGAAAGAATCATTTTTGTGCTCAAGAAATAAAACCCATGTAAATCTAGAGTAATCATCAACTATGACAAGGCAGTATTTCTTACCTCCAAGACTTAGTGTTCTGTTAGGACCAAAAATATCCATATGAAGTAGCTGCAGAACACGTTCAGATGATACATGATTAACAGATTTAAAAGAGCTTTTTACCTGTTTCCCAAGTGTGCAGGCTGAGCAAAGCTTAGATTTCTCAAACTTTGATTGTGGTAAACCTCGAACTAATTTCTTGGATGATAGCTTCGAGATATGCTTGATACTGATGTGGCCTAGCTTTCTATGCCATAGTTCAGATTCATCTTTGATAGAAATAAGACACTTGATGTCTTCAGAATCAACATTCAGAAGGTAGATGTTTCCATGACGTCGACCAGTGAAAGTTTGCTTCTTGTCTTTGCTAACACCTGAGCATTCTGAGTCTTGAAAACGAATTTGATAACCAGAGTCACAGAGTTGACTTACTAAAATAAAATTGTATTTGAGTCCTTTGACAAGAGAGACATTGTTGATCGTGAAATTTTCGATTTTTACAGTGCCTTGGCCAATCACTTTGCCTTTATTCTTTCCACCAAACGACACACTTCCACCATTGTAATCTGAAAGTTGAATGAAGTTATCTGGATCACCAGTCATGTGATTTGAGCATCCACTATCCAGAAACCATTTGTCTTTTCTCTTCTTTAGTACCTGCAGGTAGAAAGTAACTTACTATTTCTTTGGTACCCAGGTTTTCTTGGGTCCATTTGAGTTAGTCTAGTAGATATCATTCTATTAACAGGTCTCCATACCATCATGCAATTATTTCTAACGTGATTTCTAGCACCGCAGTTTTCACAATGCATTGGATAAAAGGATTTTGTAAACTGCTTTTGGAAATGCCATTGATATGCAAATTTGGAAGGTTTATGGGAAATCCTTTCATTTGTTTCCGGAAACTTAATTTTGAAATCATTTTCCTTTTTGAAACCAAGACCAGATTTGTTACCATACGGAATTTGTTTGGAAATAATGTTTTCTAAGTTTTTGAACTTTGGGAAAATTTCTTTGAGGTATTTTCAATTTGGGTTTTCAAGGAATCATTTTCTTTCAAGATCAAATCACGATTCTCCTTGATTTGATGAAATTCCTTTTGCAAAAATTCAATCTTGTCTTTTTGAGAATCATTCTGTTGCTTCAAAGATGAAACTTCCTTTTTCAAAATGGAAACCTTTTTGAGAGCTTCTTTATAATTTAAGCACAACTCATCAATGTATTCCGACACTTCATCTGGTATTTCAGAAGGATGTACCTCAACATCTGAATCTGAATCTGAATCTGACTTTGCCATAAGACATATGTTAGCATAGTCATCCTCGCTTTCTTCAGAATCGCTTAGCGTTTCTGCCTTCAATGCCTTTTTGTATTTCTCATACTTGATCTTGTCTTTCTTCAGAAGGGGACAATTGGGTTTGATGTGTCCTGCTTTCTTACAGTGGAAGCAGATTACATCTTCGTCTTCCTGTTTGTCATTGCTCGATTGTCTCTGATCATTCTTTCTGAATGACTTCTTCCCTTTGAAGTTTCTACCTCTTCGAGCCATCTTTCTGAACTTCTTCACCATGAGAGCAAGTTCTTCGTCGTCTTCATCTTCATCTTCTGAATCTGGCACTTCAAAGTCAATTTCAGATTTTAAAACAATGGACTTCTTACCTTTTGAATCTCATGTTTTGTTGGTGCGCTTAGTCTCATAAGATTGTAAAGTTTCGACTAGCTCATCAATAGATAGAGGTCTGATTGTTTGGCATTCCTGTATTGATGGCTTGATATAATTCCAGTCATCTGTAAGTCCTCGAAGGATCTTTCTCACTTGCATTGGTTCTGCTACAGGAGCGCCTTGCCTTGCAAGACCACTTGCTAGAATTTGAAACCTGTCAATCCTTTCAGCAATTGATTCATCGTGCTTCATTTTGAAGGCTTCGTAAGCACTTAGCAGAATGCTAAGAGTTGTTTCTTTCACTCTGTCAGTTCCCTAGTATGCGACATGAAGTCTATCCTATATAGCTTTGGCTGAATCTTCTTCTGCAACTCGATTATATAGAGGAATAGATAAGGCGCAGAAAAGTGCATGCACAGCTTTAGAATCGAGTCCTTGTCTTTTTGTTCTTTCTGAATCTGATAGTGTTGTAGTAACATTTGTATTGTTGTTTCCTTCATTTCTAGTGGAGGAGGTTGCTGTTACAACAGGAATTACTCCATTGACAACAATATCCCACATCATATCATCTGATGCCTTGAAGAACCATTTCATTTTGTTGCACCACATATTGTAGTCTTTCCCGTCAAAATAAGGTGGTTTGTTGCTGAAATGTGTATCACTGGTTCCTGTGAAATTATTGCTAGACATGATAGATCGTTAGCTCTGAAGTAAAATACTTCAAAATAATGAGCAACCAGTTCTGATACCAATTGTTGGATCTAGCAATATCACCTAAAAGGGGGGTGAATAGGTGATTCTGAACACTTTTTATATTTAATGCGAAAATTAATAGGTTCAGAACATAAACTGAATAAGATCAGTAAAAAAGACGTGCAGATAAACTAAACACAACAAGATGAGTTTAGGGAAAGAGAAATTGCACGCAGTGTTTATAGTGGTTCGGCTTTAGCAAGCCTACGTCCACTCTCCCACGATGACAGCCGATCGACTGGATTTCACTATGAGTCGATGAAAGGTTACAAGAGATGTCACTCTAATTACTCTTACAAAGGAACCTCTCAAGACTGAGAATTTTAAGCTCACAAGAACAAGAGAATGTGAATCTGAACAACTCAGTACTTTGGAATTTTAAGTTCTTGAACCCCCTCGTAACAGTCACCATTGATATTCTTTTATACTCCTTCGACCTTGAACTAGCCGTTAACAAGGTCCTTCAAAGGATCGCTCCTCAATCTCTGATTGGTACCATTAATCTTGATTGACCGAGACTGTATATAGGAAGATCCAGTAGCCGTTGGAGTAGAGTTTGAACCCTTCAGATTCAGTCGCCCATACAACCAAATCTTCAGTTTCCATAAATAGAGTTCATCCATATCTCCAAGATATCTTGTCCATGGAAGGTAATATCCAATCGAGGATATTCTCCTTATTTGATTGGAAAATAATCATGTCAATCAAATCTTACAGACTTCCATAAAAAAGACGCGGCCAAACCGGAAACCTGATAAACGTGGGTCTTCAGAATCTGGTAGCGAGATAATGCAGAATCTGAACGTTGTTCAGAAGTAGTCTTCTGAACCAAAGAGACTCTCTGAATCTGAATAGATTAGAACAGTGATTCTGAGCTTATGCAAAGTCCTTGCTGACGTGTCACATAAATCTTCTCGAGATAAGTCCTCAGAGGCAACACAAACCTCCTTCTGAAGTCTTCAGAGGCAGCGCAGACTTCCTTCTGAAGTCTTCAGAGACAACACAATTCTCCTTCTGAATACTGGACTTCGACTATCTCTGAAGCAAGTGTGCGACGACTACTCCTTGAGTCTGAACGCCAGTTTTGGAACATTATAAAGCTTTTGTTCACATGCTCATCGCCTGCAATAATAAATTATTTGTATTAACCAGATTCTCTTACAAGAAGGATAGTTTTGTCAGAATCAAAATATTCAGAGGGAAGGTTTTCTCAACACATATGTCTTATCCTTATAGTTAACTTTACTTTATGTGTAACAAGATATATACTTAAGGCTAACAACTGAATGCCCCTAGCCTTTACTCAAGGTTTACACATACCTTGAGATTTCACCAAATACATGTATTCAGCATCAACTCATTCATAAACACTTTATTGCATGCAAAAGAGTTTATACAGATCAAATATTGTTACTAAATGTAACAAACACATATGTAAACAATATTAGAGCAAAATAAAATAGCTCCCACTGAATAACAGCATCCCATGATGCTTCTAAGCTCATCCAAGTGACATGTCGTAACAGCATCCCATGATGCTTCTAAGCCAATGCTTAAGACATGTCGTTCAAATAAAATAGCTCCCACTGAATAACAGCATCCCATGATGCTTCTAAGCTCATCCAAGTGACATGTCGTAACAGCATCCCATGATGCTTCTAAGCCAATGCTTAAGACATGTCGTTCAAATACATGAGGGCGAAGACCTTTTCTTAATGGGTCAGCAACTATATCATCTGTGAAAACATACTCTACTATAATGTCACCATTCTCAATTGTTTCCTTTATGATAAAAAATTTGATCGCCAGATGCTTAGACCCCTTGAGACCTCTGATGTTGTTAACAAACAACATTGTAGAGCTATTGTCACAATATAACTTTATGGGTCTATACACAAAATCAAATACGACCAACTTCCTAATGAGGTTCTGAAGCCATATATATACTGAGTAGCGGCCAAAAACGTATGCTATAAACTCCACTTATATGGTAGATGATGCTTTAGATTTCTGTTTCTCACTTTCCATGAAACTGCACTTCCTGCTAACATAAAGATGATTAACTTCTCGTCATCCTAACAGCAAGCAAAGTCTGAATCCGAACGCCCTACTAGCTGCAGGTTCTGAACTTGTCTTTATATCAGCATATAGTTCTTTGTTTCTTTAAGTACCTTAAAACCTTCTTGGTAGTAACCCAGTGATTGTGCACTGGATTTGACTTATATCTGCCTAGAAGTTCTGTTGCAAAAGCAATGTTTAGGCTAGTGCAAACTTGAGCATACATGATGCTTCCAAGTGTACTAGCATAAGGTACATTCCTCATTTAGGCTTTATCAACATCCGTATGAGGACATTGTAACAGATTTAGTTTATCGCCCTTAATGATAGGAGCAATTCCTATCTAGCAATGTTGCATACTAAATCTTCCCAAAATACAATCAACATATGTCCTCTGAGACAAACCCAATTACGGCGAAAACAATCCCAATGGATCTCAATGCCTAAAATAAAAGACGCCTCATCAAGTTCCTTCAAGTCAAAATGATTTGACAACATCCGCTTTGTCTCATGTAGTAATCCAATATTACTACTTACAAGCAAGATATCGTCTACATAAAGCACGAGGAAGATAAATTTCCCCCCACCGACATTGCAGTATATATACTGATCAAATATGTTCTCAACATAACCGAATGAAGTAATAACACTATGAAACTTCAAGACCATTGTCTAGAAGCTTGCTTGAGACCATAAATAGACTTTTCAATCTACACACAAGTTTACCTTAATCGTCAGCTACAAAGCCTTTGGGTTTGCACCATATAGACTTACTTATCAAGATCTCCAATCAGAAAATCAGTTTTAACATCTATCTGGTATAACTCCAAATCAAAATGAGCTACTAATGCCATGATCACTCTAAAAGAATTCTTAGAAGAGACTAGAAAGAAAATTCCTTATAGTCTACTCATTCTCTCTAAGCGAAACCCTTGGCTACCAGTCTAGCTTTAAACTTCTTGATCTTTTCTTTGGAGTCCATTTTAGTCTTATACACCCATTTATAGCCAATAAGCTTGTGACCTTCAAGCAATTTAACAAGCTCCTAAAAACCATTATGTTTCATAGACTACATCTCGTATCTCATCACATCTAACCACAAATCTGACCGACAACAAGAAACAGCTTCTGTATAAGTTACTAGATCAACCAAACAGCCGATATCACAGTCATGCTCTCCTAGATAGACTATATAGTCAGGTGGTATAGTCAATCGTCTCTGTCTGATAGATCTTCTAAGTGGAGTTATTACAACCTCATCATGCATTTGTGGGGCTTATAGAACTTTATTAGGATCTGTCTCAATAATAGAATCCTGAACCCCAAAGGGTCTAGTTTATGATGCGGGAGACTCCACGATCGTCTGTATAGGCAGAAAACCAACACAGTATTCCCCACCATACCGTTATCTACAATAGTCTGTGAGCTACTATTCGATACGGCCACCTCAAATTCTAGAAACTTCGTTGTCTATTACTCCACAATTCTTGTGCCTCCATAGGGGTTATAAAATCAATACCTCTTCAAATGATCTGGGTAATATACAATGTACAACGAGTGACTCTGAAGTCCAACTTACTTAATATTGAATTATGTTACTTCATTTCTGCAGGATATTCCCAAACCTTAAGATGATTCAAGTTAGGTTTACATCCAGACCATAACTCAAAATGAGTCACTGGAATAGTTTTGGTAGAAACACGGTCTAGAACATAAAGAGTTGCTTTAAAAGCTTCACTCCTCGAAAAAATAGGTAAATGGCCCTTTAAGCTGACTAGCATTGCCATGTCTACCTAAATACTCACCGCCTCAGTCATATCTAACAACCTTTATAACTTTTCCTAATTATTTCTCGACTTCAGTCCGAAAAATCTTGACCATATAAAAAAACTCAGACTTTTCCATAATCAAGTACAGTTAACCATATCGGAATAAGTCGTCAATAAAATTTCTACACAAGGTTGCCGCATAGGGTTTATTGATATAAATGTGAATGACCTCCAACAGGTCAAAACTAGACTGCATTTTTCTTCCTTATCTTCATTATCTTACTCATACAACAGTCTACATAAGTCTCCAGGTCACTACATGAGTAGGTAGATTGTCAATCTTTATCTGCCTTTCAATTCTTTCCTTAGAGATGTGACCAAGATATGTATATCATAATGTATAAGACTATTCTATAGGTAAAGGTCTTTTGGAAATAATCTTTTCAGCCGTATAAGCGACGTATATATCATTGAGAGTTAAACACAATTGGTACAATCCATTGGACATATTGCAGCACCCAACCTGATTTGAATTTAAGAACATAGAAATACTATTATTCCTTATTTCAAAAGAGTAACCACACATGTCCAAACATAATACGGAAACTAAGTTCCGTCTAAAGGAAGGTACATAAATGTGTTCCTTAATGTCATTAAAATGACACCTCCCATAAACTCAACATCGACATTATTGTTGTTTCCTACAGTGAGCATTGATTCATCCTGATTTGGCTTTCTCTAATTCATGAATCCCTGTATGGTGAATGCTACATGATTGGTTGCACCGTTATCCAGCCTCCATGAACTGAATGGGGCTTGCTTACAGATTGGATTCACAAACCAATGCCAAAGAATCATTATAAGTACACTCATGATTGGATAACTAAGTGTTAAATATGTTGCATTCTTTCTTTATGCGACCTTTCTTCTTACAAAAGAAGTAGCGGTCACCATCCTTCTTAAAGGATGCTTTGTTAAGACCCAAACTATCAGAATGACCAGCGGTTTCATGAGTTCCTTTTATGAGTATGATTTTCAGTCATCTTGCTCAACTAGCCTACCATCCTCATGACGTAATCTTTAACTCCACCAGAACCAGCAAAACTCATGTTGAAATATCCTTGCAGTTGTATCCCAATCTCGGCAATAGACAAGACATAGTTGGTAGTCTCCATGACTTTCATCATTTGTCTAGCAGTGCAGTCAGCTGGCAAATCACTATATAGATGCTCATGAATGGATCACTTTATAGATAATAAGCAAATCTTATTGCTCTTTTCCCAAGCAGCAAAATGCGCTTTCTAGGTTTCCAAAATGATCTCAATGAGACTAGTCGGCTAATCCTTAGCAAGAACAATATGAACATCTACCAGCTCCATCCCAAATAGAAAAAAACATCTACTCATTTCTTAAAACTTGAACTAGTTGAACTAGTATGAACCTCAATCCTAATGGAGTTGCATTTTAACATAGAATATGACAAATTTAACAAGCAATGTATATAATTAGCATCATGTGAGTACTGCGTAACTTAAAATCGTATAAGTACACATATCTTGAGGGTTACATGCATCATCATGTAATCACCTTTGGGCAGAATACATAACATGCAGCTGTAAACTTTCCACCTGACAGCGACGATGAGGACATATTCCAATCTTCATGAATCACCACCTTTAGGTGTATGAGCCACCAGGAATTAGTCACTCCTTAACCATATGCTGTACATATGACCTCAATGAACAAAAACTGTGTAACTTGAAATCCAATAAGTGCACAAACTGAGAGCTACATCTATCATCATGTAATCACTTTTGGGCAGAATACACGACATGCAGTTGTATACTCTCAACATGACAACGGTCATGAGAATATATTTCAATCTTTGTGAACTCACCACCTTTGGGTGTATGAACCACTAGGATTAGATAATTCTCAAACACATGTTGTACATGCATCCCTCCATGAACCAATACACAATCACCTCCTTTGGGAGTATGACCACGCATTATAACAGGAGACATCCCACCACAATATGTGACCGATTTTTCTTAAATCCAATTAAGTGTGCCACTTTGGCGGTCACTACCCAATTGAATCCTTGAAAATCTATCATACCAGGGATATAAACCTTATGCCTCACATCTATTATATACTTGTAAATTTAGATTTGATGACAGGGGCAATTTGTCCCTAAAATCACATGTGATGCCAATTACATTGTTCCACTCATTGATACATATCATTGAATCAGCTCTATACATTCTGTATGTGGTCATAAACATGTTAGCTTACATTCTTATTTTCGAAATCATATGAAAATACAAGAAAAATGCCCAAAATACCATTGAAAATACACGTACATAAGGTTCCATAAGCATTTTTCCATTTATAAAATCCTTAAACATGTAATCTAAATATATCACAATGTAGAGCATTTTCATACGAGTATGTAGGTACCAAGAACGTCCAAAACGGACACTGTACGCGCCCTCACGCGCCTCCTGAAGTTTAGGCGCGTGAAGGGCACGCGCCGCACATGCGCTACAAGTGCGGCGGCTCAGCCGGCCCAACGGCCGGTCCGGCTGGATTTACAGGTCCAGCCGTTGACCGGCTCAACCTCGACCAGTCCAATCGGTTTGACCGGTCAATAGTCAAACCGGGTTGGTCAATGGGTCAAACCCGGGTCGAATCGGGTCTCGGACAACTCGGATAGCACCCTCGCTGACATCATGCTGACGTCAGCGCGCGATGGTTGACCGAGTCAACCGACGCGTCTCTTCGCGCCAAAAGCGCGTGGCCGCCATGCGTAGAACCATCGTCGGCACGTGGCGGCGCGTGAGACATCGTCTGGCGTCTTCCGGCGGCCTTCAACCACTCAAAATGATCGTATCGACGAGCCCTATCCAACTATATGTTTAAAACCAAATTTCACCGAACGAAAAAGCACAAAATAGGCCTAAACAGTAACATTTGCCGGTGATTGTCACGCGCCGACTCCGCCGTGGAGCATGGGGGTGCGTGCGGTGGTTCCAGGCCTTCGCTGGAGGCGTGCTACCGCTCATTTTTCTTGTATCGACGAGACGAATCCGAATATGTAACCAAAAATAATTTTCATCGGATGAAACTAACAAAAACATGCCAGAACAGAATGCGTTTCAGTTCCCGGTTAGGCGGCTCTGATACCAAATGTAGGCCACGAAAATGTGGCACGCCCAATAATCATCTAATCGGAATCAGAAACACTACATGTATAAGGAAGAAGAATGCATGCACCTTATTTAGAATCCGTCGAAAAAATGATGCGGAACGTCGACAATTCTCGAGGCCAAGCCTTCCCCTCTATTCCTTATGGTTTGTCGCTGGCCGATGAGAGAATCACCACAAAGCGAAAGGGTGCGTTCTAAAATTTCTGCGTCAAAAGGCTAGAGGGGGTACTTGTGCCTTTTATAGGGGTTTCGGTGTGGACCCTCTCATCACGGGTCTTGCCTCTTCGGCCTCAACAGGTCGTGCCTCTTCGGCCTCAACAGGTCGTGCCTCTTCGGCCTCAACAGGTCGTGTCTCTTCGGCCTACACTAAACCAGCCTATATTAACATAAATTAAGAGTATACTTTAGTAGACCAACCCATATATTAGTTTTAATTAATATAGACCACATTAGGATAATTCTAACATTAAACTCCGGGACAAAAGCACTGCATCACGAGGCATCGTATAGGACGGCGACTTAACGACAAATCGTCCGATGGAACATTTTACTGGCGGCGGTGATTATCCAAAAGCATATCCTTTGGATTCTTAAGTCGGGTGGGCGAGAGGTGGAGCGTCTAGGAATGCCGCCCGCTACAGAAGCCATCAGTGGCCAAGGGAAAGCGAGCGGCACCTTGTTTAGGATGGACGGAGCTTGGAGAAGCGAGCCCCTTTCAGAGAAAGTTATTGCGTGGTAGCCATAGCGATCGGGGAGTCCCGTGTGAAGGGCTCTTACTCCGCAGATCGAAGGTCCGCTGGGGATAACACAACTTTCAAGAGCTCTTGTCAATGGAGTTGCGCGGTGGCCATAGCGATCGGAGAGTCTCGTGCGAAAGGTGTTGGAGTCAACACCTACTGTAGAAACAAAGAAAATGAAGTCGGTAAAAAAAGGAAGCAAAGTTGATTTGGGCTTTTGCTTTGAAAAAGTTACTGCTAACTGGACTTTTTTGATATTTGTCTTCTGTTGATCTTTGCTTGAACCTCAAGTTGGCCTTCAACCGCAAGAAGAAGGGAAGTCAAAGTCTGCTTTCTGAAGTTGGCAATTGGACTCCATGAGGCGGTGCAACTTCAGCCTATAAGTAAGGTTTAACGCTACCGCATTACCTACGAGTGGTATACCACAGAAGGGATCTCACTCGGCAGATCGAAGTAAAGCCAAGGATAACCGGCTGAAAACTCCCGAGAGCTCTTATCAGCGGAGTCGTTGGGCACTTCATAACTTTCTCAATAACTTTCTAGACATTACCTCGCAAATTTCTGACCACAATTCACTCATAGGATCCAAAAGACCGCAATGGATCCGCCGCCCGTTCCTCCTACTCACATTGTCATCTTTCCTTTAGCTGCTCAAGGCCATGTCAACTCCATGCTCAAGCTTGCTGAGCTTCTCGCCCTCTCTGGCCTCCACATCACCTTCATCAACTTCGAGCACATCTACCATCGCCTCCTCCAACATGCCAACATCCAAGCTCGTTTCGTTGCCTACCCGTACTTCCGATTCAAGATCATATCGGACGGCCTCCCAATAGACCACCCGAGGACTGGTGACCACTTCATGACCACATTCAATGACATCAAGAGCATAACCAAGCCGCTCTTCGAAGAGTTGGTGGCCGCTCCTGATCGGCCAGTGACCTGTATCATTGCGGACGGGATCCTGACCTTCACCATTGATGTCGCTCGAGACCTCAGAGTTCCCATCATTGCGTTCCGCACAATCAGCGCGAGTGCCTTCTGGGCTTATTTCTGTATTCCGCGCATGATTGAGAATGGAGAGCTCCCTATCAAAGGTAATATTACCACTTCAGCATTCACTGAATCTGTTGATTCTGTTCAATTGCGAGAAAAGCTTGATCTAAAAGTAAGGTATGGGGTTGAAAGGGTACAAAATAATTAAGAAGTTGGACTGAAACTCATTGAGGAATTTCATCAAGCACGGACTTTTGTTATTTTGTAGGAGACGAAGACATGGACCATATCGTGACGAGCGTGCCGGGCATGGAGGACATCCTCCGGTGCCGAGACCTGCCGAGTATCTGCCGAGTCTCCGACCTCTCCGACTGGTTCCTCCAGTACGTGACGACTCAGACCCTCCAGACCGCCCGAGCCCGAGCCCTTATCCTCAACAGCTTCGACCAACTGGAGGGCCCCGCCATTTCCCAAATTCGAACCCACATCCCGAACCTCTACACAATCGGGCCCCTCCACTCACACCTCAAATCGAGGCTGTCGTCGTCGTCGTCGTCGCCGTCGTCCCCACCACCGCCGTCAGCAAGCAACAGTCTGTGGGAAGTCGACCGTAGTTGCATCTCGTGGCTCGACGAGCAACCTGCGAAGTCGGTCATCTACGTGAGCTTCGGGAGCGTCACGACCATCAACAGACACGACTTCACGGAGTTATGGCACGGCCTCGTGAACAGCGGGAGGCGCTTCCTGTGGGTCGTGCGGCCAGACTCCCTCGCCGAAGGCGGCCCCGGCGCTGTCCCGGAGGAGCTGAGGGAGGCGACGGCGGAGAGGGGGTGCGTCGTGGGGTGGGCCCCGCAGGAGGAGGTCCTGCACCACGACGCTGTCGCGGCGTTCCTAACGCACAGCGGGTGGAACTCGACGCTGGAGAGCGTGGTCACCGGGAAGCCAATGGTGTGCTGGCCGTTCTTCGGGGACCAGCAGGTGAACAGCCGGCTCGTGAGCCACGCGTGGAAGGTGGGGCTCGACATGAAGGACGTATGCGACCGGGTGGTGGTGGAGAGGATGGTCAACGGAGTGATGGGGGAGAGGAAGGAGGAATTCGCGGCGGCGGGCGCCGACGTGGCGTGGAGGGCGAGGGAGGCTGTGAGCGAAGGTGGGTCCTCGTGGGATAATCTGGACCGCTTGATTGAGGACATAAGGTCCATGAAGACCGGTTGCTGAAGTCGAACGTCGTGATTTCTTCGGTTGCTGCTTCCACATCTCAAGCAACAAACACCAATGGATGCTTATGCGTGTCTCGTTTGACGTCTCAATCTCATAATGCTATAACATTCTAAGTTAAATACAAATTTACATAAAAACCATGTATTATATTGTCGAGACGTCGTAAAGAAACGCGAATACTAAGGGCACGCATGATAACCATTCTATTTTTTCTGTTTTCGTTCCAAACATATTTCTGGAACAGGTTTGGAATAGAAATTCGTTTGGTAATGCAATTCTATTTTTCCGTTTCTGGAACAAAAATTTATTCCAGAAATAGATTTGAAAGAGAAATGACAAGCTAAAAATTGTAGCTTCTCCGTTCTAGAAACATAAATGAGAAATAACCTACCAAAGCTCTTCGTTTTTTCTCAAGCCCTCGTCGCGCTCTCTTTGTCGCCCTTCCTTTGTCGGTCGCCGCCCACCGCCGCCAACTGCTGCCCCCCGCCGACCTCTGCTAGCCGCCCCTGCCCACCGCCGGTTGTCGCCGACTCTCGTCGCCAGCCGCTGACCTCCGCAGCAACCACCTCTGGCCGCCGCCGTCGCAACCACCGTCGTAGCCTCCCTCGTTGGCCGCCGTCGCCTGCCACCAACCACTGCCCGCCGTCACCCACCGCCGACCTCCGCCATCCCCCCTCGGCCGCCGCCTGCCACCGTAGCCCCCCGCCAACCGCCGACCCGGCCGCCACCAACCTCTGCCGCCCACCACCGGCCGTCGCAACCACCGCCGCAGCCGATGTAAAAGATAAATAATATTTTTTTATTTTTAAATTGTAAATAATATTTTCTAATAATAAAAATTATTTTTTAAAGAAATTTAAACAAAATTAAAAATGAAGTAGAAATTTTTGTAGAAGATTTTGTGTTAATAATATTCTAGAAGTAAAAATTTGAATTTCTGTTCTAGGAACAGAAATTTTATGTCGTTATCAAACGCGTTTTTTTGCTCAAAAATTAATCCAGAAACTAGAAATTGATTCCAGAAATAGAATGGTTATCATGCACGCCAGGATAGAAACGATCTTTGGTTTCACTTAATTATAGGGAAGAGACTTTCTTAGACATTATGACCACATCATTTAACTTTTCAAGATCTTTCATTGTGATCCCCAGAATACGGTGCTTTCTCTTTTACTCTCTTCGCCGGATTTGTTAGCTTAAGATAAATAAAAGAGAAGGAATTCTATATTGTACTACAACACAACATACAAGAAATTCTCTTTCGCTTTCAGCATCTAGGAGTGTGGCCCTCTTGAGTCTCGCTTATAATAGAAGACAAAAAGTTTGGTGCATTGATCAATGACATAATAATTGGCCCAAAAGAATTACATTATAGTCTTCAACTTGATATCGGTCGTCCTGTCATTTATGTTGTATGAGATGACGCATCAGCAGTGATAAAGCACAAATGTTACAATTCAGGACCACACATAGAGGCTCAAGTATCGCTTAGACAAAACTTTTTCGAAAGTCAACCTAAAATAGACAAAAATGAAACTTAAAATCCACGATTGGAGTGATCATGAACGAATGAATTTGGTTTTCCTAAGAATATTCAATTTCGCGAATAAACGAAATGAGTCAGATCGCGACAAAATATGTTCGCTGATAGACATCTTGATCGAAGGACTAAAATCCTGTCTATTAATATCCAAAAATAGCGCCTTTCGTGTCCAATCATGAAGTCAATGATCAAGGCTTCACCAACATTCCCAAAATCCCATCAACATAACTATTCAAGGATAGCAATAGAGAAGCTAAAAAATTTCCTAGAATGAGACCAAGTACTCGGTCAATTTCTGAAGAGACAGGTATGAAGAACCACCTTCCTTGAGACACTCGTCCACCTTCATCTTCAGAGCCTTCATCTTCTCCCTCATCTCCTCCCCCTCTTCGCCCCCCATCAATCTCCGAATCGCATCCTCGATCTCCCTTCTCTCCACCTTGTATTCCAAATGCAACCCGGCTCTCCACTCGTCGCGTACGTACCTCGCGTTCACCCTCTGGTCGCCGAAGAACGGCATGCACATCATCGGCACGCCCTCGCACACGGCCTCCAGCGTCGAGTTCCACCCATTGTGCGTCCAGAAACCGCCGACCGTGGGGTGGGCCAGGACCTCGTGCTGCGGGGCCCAACCCACGATGTGGCCCTTCCCGTCCAGGCCCTCTAGGAACCCGTTCGGCAGGGCCTCGAGCCATTCTGAGCCACGGACCGACCCGGGCCGGACCACCCAAAGGAAGTGCCGGTCGCTGTTCGCGAGCCCGCAGGCTATTTCCAGGAATTGGGCCTCACTGACTATTGAGAGGCTCCCGAAGCTCACGTAGAGGACCGATTTGGGCTTTTCTTGCTTATCAAGCCACGGAATGGAGCTCCTATCTTGAGGCAACAAGCTGCTTGATGGCTCTACGGACTGCTTGTGGAATGGGCCAACCGTGAAGATCGGGACGGGGAAGCGTCGGCGACACTCGGCCAGTTTTGTCGGTTCGAGCTCTTCGAAGGAGTTGAAGATAAGGCCTGAAGAGGCCTGGATGGTTTCGGCCATGGCGACGATGAGCCTGAGGACATCCTCGGGGTCTTGTGTGTTGATGACGTGAAGGTCTTTCACTTTGAGCGGAGGGAGTTCGGGCACTGCTTCCTCTAACCGGGAATCTGTGAGGAATGAAATGCAGAAAACGATAAAACTCGGAGACACATTAGAGCTGTTTTATGTGTACGCATGTCTGCTTCCTATAAAACAAAAGCTACTTCTCTACGAGAATTAAATGTCAAAATGCGTCAAAAATTCTTTTCTTAATCCATATATGATGTGCTGAGTTGTTATATCGATTAGTTATATTTAATAAATGGATCACAAATAGGTTGAAGAATAATATGAGTGTTAAATGAGTCATGGATCGTAAATGGGTCATAAATGGGTTTAAACTTATCGAAACCCAAATCACCTCTATGACTCTCTCTTTATTTTCTCTAGTTCTCACTCGATCTTGTGCTAACTCGCCCCGCACTCTCACCTCATTTTGGGTATGAGTTTTCTTAAAATTTGGTTAAATATGAAAGTGTTTTAGGAATATTGATCGGGTCGGGTATGAGTCACTAGATTGAAATTGCATGGAAATTGATCTCTTCGAGTCGGACCATTTTCGATCTGACCCATCTGTTTGACGGATCTAACGAGAATACAGTCTTTCACAACATCAGTTAAGGTGATTCTAGATTCAGGTTAAAACAATACTTTCAACGTGCCACTCTCCCATCTCCCACGACAACAAGGTCCACAGGACGAAAAGCATCTTATTTGTTCACAAAATTGCAAACAGTAAAATGCCTGGGATAACGACATAAATAAGGACCATAATAGATAATGATGACAACATATTCCACCCAGATACGTGAGATCTTGATTCACGTGGAAATGAATTCTAACAATACGACGATACGGAAATCCATCAAAGTGTCTCACTATGATTCCCGTATCTAAAAAAATATTTACGCCCAATGGAGACAGAAAATAGCTTCTTAGCCAATGGAAGACTCACTAAGACTGTTTAAGTTAGAGTTCTCGGATCAGCTCCCACGGAAGAGCTAGCCCAGTAGAAGCAAGACTAACATCGGAAACTCAGCATCTCTGACTTAAGGGGCTAATTAGCCATATCGGAGACTACCAGGAGGTGCTAAAGCCAATTCGAGCACAAGGGCAGCAGCCCGGTAGGAATCGATAAGGTTCTCCGGTTTTTGATTCTACCGTAAAACCATACTCACCCTTCGGAGCATTAACACAATGTTCATAATGTTTCTATTAGGTCCCATGGACAATGACCATCGATGAAACGCATAACTCATGTTTTTTACTTTCTTCGACAGGGGAAATAATTATTACTCGGACAGTCAAGTGTATGTGGAGATAACCATCCTATGCTTGCTCAAACACTTGTATAATGATGATTGAAGGCTTAATCAGCGGATATTCTGCAAATTGAAAGATTCTGAGAGACCACTCGTACATCAGAAAGAATCAAGCTATGGCTTGAAATTTCATAGTCTGCAGAAGAATAATAGATCTATTGCGTTCCAATTTGCTATAGAGTCATATGAACTCGGTCACGTATGCAGTAAGATCTACTACACATCATACGAGAACTAAGTTAATTCGTCTAGGGATTCTTATGGGGAGATGGTGGAAGAAGCTTACCTTGGAGTGGGAGGTAACCCTTCTCTCGCATGAGCGGCAATGCGCAGAAAGCGAGAAAAGACGAGATGCTGCTAGTCCGCAGCACCATCCTTGGGACGCGAAGCTCGTCGGCGACCGCCTGAGTGAAGTGCCACACCGGGTCAGTTATCAAGCAGCACGGAATCCGATCCTCTGAAGCGTCGGACAGCAGCCTGGCCAAGCAGTCTCGGAACGGCCCCACGCAAGTAACATTCATCAGCGTCACGAGAGCTATGAAGTCCACGGTCGAGGCCTGGCCCTCTAGGAAGCCGTCCGGGATCGGTTGGAAGTCGAAGTGAGGGTAGTTGGAGGATTTAGGAGAGTTGAAGCGGGTGTGGACTATGGTGATGGAGAAGCCTCGAGAGTAGAGGATGTTTGCAAGCTGAAGCATTGGGGTTATGTGGCCTTGCAAGGGAAGTGGGAAGAGGACGATTTCGCGTCCCGACCTCGGCTTCGCCAGACTAATTCTCCGATCCTCCATGAACAATTTTGTTTTCTGCTTTTTGCTGGTGTGTGTGCGGATATGACTTCCTTTCTTTTTATATTGGTACAAGGGAGTGCCGTGCGACACGAGACTGAGCCATTTTTCCAGAGATGAGAGCCTGGTGAGATGGTAACTCGGTAACTCTTTTCTTTAGACACTTCACAGTCTCACTTCATTGCATGTCTTCAGAATTTCTTGATCAATCGGTTAAACTGGCCGGAGGTTGAAGGAGTTTCCACGACCATGAGGACATCAAGCACCGTCCGATCGGTCCGAACACTATTTCTCCAGCACTAGACTTGATGCGGAGTCTCTCTCTATCCCTCATATCGACCAAGTTTACCTTACTGTATCCGCAGGGTCCTGAATAAGGAAAACAAACGCATCGCAACATGCTAGCCATTACCGTTTTGCCTGTCACGAGTTAGCTCGGCATTTCCTGTCGTTTTGGCTGAGATCTAACCTTTTTTAGCCCGTTCGACTTGAGACGATGTACCCGGTCTCGAACCTTCTTTGTACCCGACTACAATGTCCTAATAGCTACCGACTTTGAGGACGACCTCAGCTGTTTCTAACCCACGATACGGAGTTAATGCGAAGACGCAACTCCACACCCCATATACATCAGGAAAACCGACAACTCTTAAAGGAGTGAGTAGTACAATTGGCAATTGGAGCCATTGTTTGGTCCCAGGCCCTCCGCGGACAGCAATTGCTTTCATTGCCAGAGTCCTGTCGTTTCACAGTGTTCATGCTCATTAATGTGACCCAACGAATTGACTTCCCTCCTGCATATTGAGGCCGTGGTCCTTGGATCGTTGTAGGAAGCTTTGCCTCCAGGGATTCTCAAAGTCGGCTTGAGAGACGGCTTTGAGGAAACAATCGTCTCAAGGATGAAGCGTTAAGTTTGATGTAACTTGTTGGTCCGAGTCCCTGTAGAAGTTTGATTTTAAAGCCACTAGAAAGTTTATCTGCACTATAAAAAGAAAGACAGACTCCAGTGACGAAACATTTGCAATCTTATGGTTACCCGAGACAGGACTGAAAATAGTCCAAAAAGTCCTAACCCTGTTATAGTTTTGTCAATTTAGTCATAAACTTTTCAATTTTGCTAATTGAGTCCACTTTGCCAATTTTAGCTGGAAATCACTACCGTGGGCACTTGCCGTTGGCACTGCCGGCGCTGAGGTGAACAATTTTTACTAATATTTTAAATTTTATCGAATTTTATTTATTTTTATTTCATTTATTTCTTTTCTTCTTGTTTTTCTTTTTCCTTTTTTCTTCCCTTTCTACCCTCGCCGGCCGTCCCACGCCTGAGGCCTGTGGAGAGAATAAGGGAAGAAAAAAAGTAAACGAAAAAAAAGTAAACAAAATCAGAAAAAAGAAAAAAAGAAATAATTCCTATAAATAAAAGAAAATTTAAAAAATTAATAAAATTATCCATGTCAGCGCCGCCCGTGCCATGTAGGACAACTGGCCTTTACGTTAACAACTTCTAGCCCAAATTGGCCAAGAAGGCTCATTTGAAAAAACGTGAAAAGGTTTACGACTCAATTGGTAAAATTAAAAGGTTTAGAATTGAATTGGCAAAACTGCAATAGGTTTATGACATTTTGGACAATTTTCTCTATATTTAATGCTTGAAAATTTCCGAAGTGAACGGTGATAAGGACATCACAAGTGTATTAAAGTTCATATGACGTTTACTTGATTGTCATAATATTTTGATCAATCACTCGAGTTTCATAAAATTTCGTACGCCGTTCGCTTGAATGTCCTAACTTTCCAATCGATCATATGTGTACTATAACTTTCGCAAAATGTTCACCACGAGTGCCAACAATTTGACTAGCATGGCACTTGTGATGACTAGCGTGGTTCTAGTTTTGGTTGATTAATGAAAGAAATATATCTTTGTCCCCAAAAAACAAATCTACTGGGAAGTCATGCCACTCAAGGTATCAATTGAAAAGTCATGGTGCTTAAGTAATTCATTGGAAAAATTATGATACTCAACCGAACACCATACGAAATTCTGGCACTAATAATGTCATTTTCCCATGGACGGCCTTTGAATTTGGTGGGTCTTCTATATAAAATAGGTGAACCCCACTAGTTGGAAACTGTTATATTTGTTTTCTATTTATGAGATGGACACAATATATTTGCTTATAATAGATTAAACATATGCCACAAAAGATCCTTAATACATGCGGTGGCTTTTGTCAAATAAAATAACGTGGAGAAGGTTACAAGTGATTGAAGACAATCGGATAGAGACAAAAAAAAATTGTACCTAAAAGTTATTATCAGAACACTGCATGAAAATGGAGTTTTACCCAAACAGTCAACAATCTTTCCCCAGAAATTTGACTTTTTGTTTTTATTTTTTTAAAGCGGGACGCCGGGAAGTTAACAGTATTGACATGGCGCCCACGTGATTTAAATGAAATAAAAATGACGTTATTTTAGCGAAGAATCATCTAACGGAATCTTGACAGTAGACATAGTTTGGGGGTTTTTTTTATCACAAGAAAAAGTTTAGGGTAAATTTGTTACAGTAGGCATAGTTTGAAGGTTTTTAAATATGTTTTTCCCTTTTAATGAAAGTGAGTTCTGTGATGATTTTGAATAGAAATCTAGTCGGCTTCATAACGAAGATGAATAGCGAACTTAAAAATAAAACGCTGGAAACGACCATGAAAACTTGAAAGACAATTAATAAACTGAGAAAAGTATATTGAGAACGTGCGTTCGTGATCCCTTCCATGATTACATGTCACCATTCATATAACCCACTAATTAGTAATTACAACCATTCACTAGCAGTTATTACTCTAAGTATGGTTACGACTGTACTCCCGAGATTTCAGGTTTCTTATTCGCACGCCGATCTCATCCACAAGCGGTTACAACTTTCAAGACCACTAGGCTAATTAACTGTCGCTCGATATCCCTGCTTTCAATCGATATTTCTGCTCTTGCGTTCTCCTTTTGGTCCCAACACTTAGCCAATTTTAAGATGGCTAACCCCTTGCTTGTTCAGTTGATGAGTTTCACTGAACACTAAGGGTGAGCGGTTCCAGGTTCCGGGTAGGTTCCACCTGGAACCTGAAACCTACCCGCTAGTACAGGTTCCTCATTTTTCGAAACTTAGAACCTACCCTACATACCTTGAAACCTGGAACCTACCCTGTCACAGGTTCCAGGGTCCGATTCCAAGGTATCTGGGAACCTGCCGATTCCATAAGTATCCGCTATTGTTCAAAAATTTAGAGATGAGAATCACCCTGTATTAATTTTCTAACACATGAAAATGAGAAAGCAGCAGCAACGATTTGGAGTTTTTACATATTATTGCTACTTAATTCATACTCCGTAAGGCAATCTTAATTTGCCAATACCCTCGGTTTAAGCTGAACTAATGATTAGCTACGAACCACCAATTCAACTAGCCAAACAACATCATTGATGTAACAAACGCGGAAAAACAAACACAGAACACAAGGATTTACGTGGTTCGATCAAGATGATTTACGTCCACGGGCGAGGCAAAACAAGATTCTACTATAAACGAAGAGTATACTGATTACAACCTTAGCAACAGTATAAAAAGAGTCCCCAAAAAAATTTTCTCGGGGCCTACGCCCCCGAACCCCCATGGAGATCTGTTCACACCCCCATAGTGATTTGTTCGCTTGCTCCAAGTTGGGCTTATCGGCCCAACCCTCCGCATCATGAACTAAATCTCAATTTTCTCTCTACTTTTTGGGTCACACAAAAATATATGTCCGGTCGGATGATGAACCGGGTGAACACATAAATTTCAAGACATATTTAACAATCATCCATGTCCAATAGGCCCAAAAAAGAAGAAGAGTTAACCATTGATTGTCTCAAGGGGTATGTAACAATCGCTGAAAAGTTGTAATCAACGAATTACAGGAGAGCGGGGGGCATGATGACTGCCACAGCCAGATTAAACCATCGAGAATCAAGCCAAGCTAGAACGACCTAATGAAAAGCTTACTCTAAGAATATTGGTTACAATATCAGAACCACAAGAAATGAGAATAGAGAGATCATTTCATTATAGAGTGCCATTTCACTTCTTGGTTGGTTCATCACTACACAGTTAGGTGAGAAACAGAATAATTACCGCTTGGGAAGGACCTCTATTGCGGGCCAAAAATCTCTCATTTCTGCATTGCTCTTGCCTCCTTTCCTTCCTTACCTTCCTTCATTGATTCAATCCAATCTCCATCTCCCCTTCGATTTCTCCGTTAAACCCATGATCCAGATTCTCCTCTTGCTCCCGCACACCACTCAGACACAGAATCCTCAAAGCTTCGAAAGCTGCAGTTGCTGACTCCTTCTCGCCGCTCCTTTTGACTCCCAAACCCACCTTTGTTTCTCATCACCAACTGCCTCTGCCCCCACACAGATTACTGATATCACTCAAGATCTACCCAGCATTAATTGATCAATCTCATCATAATCCAAGGATTAACGCTAGTTAACCAACCACGAAGAGATTCGCAAAAAGAAAAATCGACCCACAAAAAAGGGGTAAAAGATGTGGTGATAACATATGGAAAATCAAGTGAAAAGAAATCAAATGAGAGACGAAATCTTACGGCTTGAGAAGGTGATCTGATAGGAAGAAAAACGAACCTCAGTACACACAGTGAGGGATAGCCGTCGGGCGTCGTTGAGGGATGGCCGTCCGACGAGGCAATGGACAGCGGGGGAAGGTGGGAAGGGCTGTCGTTGAAGGGCTAGGGAGGGAGTAGAGCCCAGTGGACGGCGAGGGAAAACCGGGAGGGTCGTCGTTGAAGGGCTAGGGAGGGAGCAGAGCCCTTCAGTGTCGAGAGACGGAGTCAGCGGAATCGGGAGTCTGAGCGGAGGGTTTTCGGCTAAGGTCACATGGAAAAGGAGCGGGCGTTTCAGAGCGAATGTGGAGTGATGCGTTCAAAGAGAGGGGAAAGCAGAACAAGAACAAGAACAAGAGCAAGAAATCTATTCAGCAAGAACAAGAAATTCGCAGGAAGAACTAGAAAGTAGAAACAGAAAGTAGAAATTAGGGGTTTTAAAAAAACGGTTGCGGTTCGGTTCCACAGAGAACCGGGAATCGGAACCGGAATCAGCGGTTCTTCAAAATGCAGAACATGGAACTGGATCCTAGTTTACTAGAACCTGGAATCGAACCGGAACCACAGGTTCGGTTCTCCGGTTCTCGGTTCTACCCTGGAACCATGCTCACCCCTACTGAACACCTCTCGGCTACTTATCAATGTTGAATCCATGTAGCAATAGATAACTTGTCTACACAGATGTTGATATTTATGCCATATAGTTGTCAATTATTCAATGGCTTAAAACACTTTCATCGACCAGTCTTCCTTGATCGGTTGCACTCCATCGTTCAACCATAACTGTACTGTATAATTGTTGATGACTGCGGACCATAGTCATCGATAAACTAGCTTTGCAATTGTCCAATTTAATAAGCAAACATCAATAATATAACATAACTAACCAATGGTTATGTCATTTGTCCTAACAAGGTTTGGCTCGATTTTCCTTTCTTGGTGCTCTCCTTCAACTCTTTTCGCACTGCATTTCCTTTTGGTCCTTACTTTTTCTTTTCTTTTCTAACTGTATATTATCACACCCCTCGTTGCTCAATTTGTTTCAAAGATGAATATAGCTAGGGAAAATAGTCCAACAAGTACTAAACCTATTGCACTTTTGCTAATTAAGTCCTAAACATTTTAATTTGCCAATTGAGTCCTAAATATTTTTATGTGTTGCCAATTCAGTCCATCCGATCAATTTTGATCGGAAATCACTGACATGGACGATGGTTGTCCTACATGGCACGACCGAAGCTGACGTGGATAATTTTTATAATGTTCTATTTTCCCTTTTTTTTTTCTTTCTTTAGATAAAAAAAACTACACAGAAAAGGTAACATTTTATTATAAAAAAAAACTAAGAAAAAAGAGAATGGCAGGCTCGCCGATGAGGTGCTGTCGTCGCCATCGCCAGCGCCGGAGGGGCCGGTGTGGACTTTTTTTTGTATTTATAAAAAAGACATACAATATTTAACACTAAAATTAAAAAAAAGCACGTAATATTTAACATTTAATTGAAAGTCATATACTATTTTTTTGCCGAATTTTATCGCTGGAGGCACTTAAGTGATCATTGTTTTTTCCGGTTTAACACTGAAGTGATCCGGCAAAAAGTTTTGACACTAAAGTGGTACGCAAGTTATGATACTTCTAATATCTTTTTTCCAAAATATGCTGACTTGACATTCCTTTAATTAGGTGGGATGGTATGGATTAGTCTATAATGTAGAGAGCAAAGTAAAAAATTTCAGTAGTGGTTGTAAAAGACAAAGATCCATGGTGAACAGTCAAAACTTTTAAAATTGAAGTTAATTACAGAAGGAGAACATTCAAAAGGTCCAATCAAAGAAAAGTTTCCCATTTCATAACCTGTCGTCCCCAACAAATTGAAGAGACAAAAGAGTTCCTCAGCTAGAAGACTAATGTCGTCAATTAAGCCGGCTCTTGGCTTCTTCTGTGGAACCACAACATCGTTTTCGATATGATTTCACGTGAAACAAAAACATCCCAAGAATAATTTTTGGAGGCCATAACACCCTTGTGTCTGCATCACCTACACTACCCCAGAAGCTGCAATCCTTCTTCACTTACTCTCCGATGGCGACTACCAATTTTTTCCTCCTCCAATGGATTCTAGTCGCCCTTGTTGGTAGCTCTCTACTAATTAAAGGGATAGTCTCTCAAGATGATCGAAAGGCAAGCCCCCCGCGCGCTCTCGCTCGAAATTTTTTCTCTTGCTCAATTTTCTGTCATAGTCCTGACGTGAAGTATCCCTTTTTTCAACTAAATCCTTGCCTAAAGATCATTTCGATAGACCGACCAAAATCGACTTGAACCCTAAATAGGAATTAGTCATTGTGATTGATTAATGCTTTCTGCCTTTGATATATGGAATGCTTCTGAGTTATGACTCTGTCAATGTTACACCTGTGCAACTCTACTTAGCTAGCTAAGAGCAACATCTCAGTCATTTAAACATTTCTCTCACATGCTTCAAATGCCTTGCATTACTTCCAAATTGGCTGATTTTTTCCCTCTATATTGATTGAAATTTTCTCGTCTTCCTAATATGCAACAAGGCCTTCATTGTGTACATGGGCAGCCGGCTCAAAAATGGTGTTTCCACATCGTCGCCTCAACACATTAACATGCTCCAGAAAATCACCGGCAGGTCAGATAACTCGTACAATCTTAGACCTGGCTTGCTAATAATTTCTTGCGGTTGTACAAACCTATCTGTAGCAACTCCACAGGCATGCGGAAGAGAAATGCTATTCTGCCGATTTTCGAGATTTGAATTGATCAATGAAGCAATTAGTATTCATTTGACTTTGATCTAGAGCAGACCGAACTATTTCATAAGAATTTTCTGAATGTGTACAGCGATGTTCCCTCAAAGCATCTGCTCCGCAGCTACAAAAGGAGCTTCAATGGATTTGCAGCAATGTTAACTGAAGAGGAAGTGAAGAAGATGGCTGGTAATTAGCATCACAGTTTACTCTACATGTTTTATCTCTTTTCGCTTGCATAATCTGAAAAAGGAAAAAAAAACCATTTCTGGGACACAAACTTAGGACTGGAGGGTGTGGTGTCCGTTTTCCCCAACCGGAAGAAGAAGCTCCACACCACAAAATCATGGGACTTCATGGGCTTCTCACGTCATGTGAAGAGATCGGAAACAGAAGGCGACATCATCGTCGGACTGCTCGACAGTGGCGTATGGCCGGAATCGGAGAGTTTCAGTGATCGAGGGCTGGGCCCGCCGCCGAGCAAATGGACCGGCACTTGTCAAAGTTCATCCAATTTCACTTGCAACAAGTACATAAATTAAATAATGTTCCTTATAGGATAAGTACATGAATATTTATTATGTGTATGTCATATTCTTTAATGTGTTACGATAATGATATTTATGTTTGCGAGCAAATTGACAGATTGTTGTCACATCGACATTTTCTTTAAAAAAAAATCAACTTAACAAATTTTGATGGACATGGCTCGTTCTATCCATCGATCGATAGCTTTGTCTTGTAATGAGATGGTCGTGGTTTACTCGACCTAGAACGGTATTTTCAATAGGCTCAATCTTTTCCCTTCATTTCTGCACAATCTCTAGGAAATAGAAAAGCAAAAGAACTACATCCGGAAAATCACGAGGCTTGTGACTAGGATTATCTAATATTTGTTCAATCGATTCAACAAAATTACAATGCAATCCCTTCATGTGGTGACCAACTAACAATTACGCTCATACATTCAACTCGTTTATAGCAAGGTTATCGGGGCGAAGTACTACCGAGCAGATGGCAAATTCGGTCCGAGCGATCTCCAATCCCCGAGAGACTCCATTGGCCACGGGTCGCACACGGCGTCGACGGTAGCTGGAGACGAAGTAACCATGGCCAACCTATACGGCCTGGCTCAAGGCACAGCTCGCGGCGGAGTTCCATTGGCCCGCGTTGCAGTGTACAAAGTGTGTTGGTCCAATGGTTGCTACGACGCCGACATCCTCGCCGCGTTCGACGATGCGATCGCCGACGGAGTCGACATCATTTCCATCTCGATCGGGTTCTTCTACGCTAGAGACTATTTCAGTGATTCCATCGCGATAGGAGCTTTTCATGCCATGCGGAATGGAATACTCACATCAACTTCTGCAGGCAATGAAGGACCCGATCTCGCCTCCATCACCAACTACTCGCCATGGTCTCTCTCGGTCGCTGCTAGTACCATGGACAGGAAGTTCTTCACTGAAGTGCTATTGGGTAATGGTAAGACTTACGAGGTAATAAAGTTATCGCACTGTGATGGGTTCGGTTCACCATATCGTCTATAGACTAGTCTGTACAAAGTAAAAAATACGTTTTCTATGTACCTAACATTTTTGGTACGTGAAATTGAATTGGCAGGGAATCTCCATAAACACCTTTGATCTCAAACGTGAGATGTATCCATTGATTTATGGAGCAAATGCCCCCAATGTCTCTGCTGGGTATGATGGGTCCACATCCAGGTAATTTTACTAATCACCAGAGATTATAGTAAATTTCACTAGCGGTTACTAAGGACGTGAATGATAATCATTCTATTTTTCTTTTTTCTTTTCCTGGACACAGGTTTGAAATAGAAATCCGTTTGGTAAAATAACTTTATTTTTCTATTTCCAAGACAAATTTAACCCAGAGATAGGTTTGAAAGAGAAATGAGAAGTAGAACTTTTCTACTTTTCTATTTCTGAAACAGAAACAGAAATAAGAATTCTTCTCATTGCTCACCTCCTCTCTCTCGCTTGCGGTCTCCCTCTCTCTCTCGTGCCTGTCGCCGGCCGCCGGTCATCAATCTCCTGTCCGCCAGCCGCTGGTCTCAGGTCCAGCGGCCAACAACCGTATAATTTTATATTATTATCAAACGAATTTATGTTCTGGGAATAGAAATTTTGTGTTTCTTTGTTCAGAAACTCGTCCACGCAATAGAAATAGTAAAATATATTTTTGCTAGAAATAGCTCCTAAGAACAGAATGATTATCGTTGGTGCCCTAAGTTTGGGGCATTTTGCAATCAAGTCACCAAAGACGAATTACGATCTGAAGGTATTGCTTTCCAAGCACATTGGACTCCAACTTGGTGAAGGGCAAGATTGTGTTTTGTGATACTGTTGAAAATAGAGGACCGTTCTTTGCTGGTGCTGTTGGTGCTTTGATGCAAGACGATGGACCCAAAGACGCTGCCAACTCTTTCCCCATACCCACATCTTACCTAGACCCAGAGTCTGGCAACGATATCTACTTGTACATGAACACAACCAGCGACCCGACGGCAACCATATTCAAGAGCTATGAGGGACCCAATAAGCTCGCGCCTTACGTGGTGTCCTTTTCGTCGAGGGGTCCGAACCCAGCTACATTTGATATTCTTAAGGTAATTTTACATGTTAGTGTTAGTCTACAAGACTGTGTATCGAGAGTTGTGTGAACCGACATTGAACTTTTTTCTGGTACACCTGTGACAATAATATGCGATGTCCTGTTAATTACAGCCAGATTTGGCGGCCCCAGGCGTTCATATTTTGGCTGCATGGTCTTTGGACAGTCCGGTTTCGGGGCTGCAGGGAGATGACAGATTTGTACCTTACAACATTATATCAGGGACATCGATGGCATGTCCACACGCGACTGCAATCGCGGCTTACATCAAGTCATTCCACCCCACATGGTCTCCTGCTGCTATTAAGTCTGCTCTTATGACCACTGGTAATGTGCATTATCTTGTTGGAAAAAAAATCCATTTTCTTATGGCTGGATTGACAGTTTTGAAGTAGAACAAAGGAAAATGTGGTCATGAAAAGCTATTTGTGTCTTTGGTCGAATGCCGCGCCATTTGAAAAGCATACATCTAATGCTGCTATGTGATAACAAATGTATCGATTACTCCATGAATGATCTGATGTGAATACATCGGCTAATCTGATTTGGTGATGCTACTATCAATTTGTCATCAGTAAAAATTAGGATCACTAAGAGACATTTGTTAGAATGCAGGTCTAGTTGGTAGGTATTCAAATGGGGTTGTGCAAAGAACACAATGACCCCCACGAAGCTTTCAATTTTCATGTTTCACAATATGCACATTGGTCGGGTCTGATTCACCTTCATTTCTCGATAATTTCTAGCTCTTTCCATGAGTGCGGAGGTCAACTCTGAAGCCGAATTCGCGTACGGGGCAGGCCACATTGATCCCATCCGATCGCTAAATCCTGGCTTGTTGTATGATGCCGATGAAACTGACTATGTCAACTTCTTATGCGGACAGAATTACACCACGAAAACATTGCAGCTGGTCACGGGTGAAAATAGCACTTGCTCGGGATTGAACAATGGAACAGCAGCTTGGGACCTGAATTATCCATCATTTGCGCTTTCTACTTCATCGAAGGCCTTTAATCGCACCTTTACAAGGATTGTGACGAATGTCGGGTCGCCTACATCAACATACACCTCTGTCATTCAAGCTCCGACTGGGATCGAGGTCACAGTTATACCCAGTGTCTTGTCTTTCTCGAGTGTAGGACAGAAACTGGCTTTCAGCGTAATGGTTGGAGGGAAGTTGGACAGCTTCATGCTTTCTGCCTCTGTAACATGGGCTGATGGGGTACATCAGGTAAGAAGCCCCATTGTCGCATTCCTAGTCGCATAATTGTGTAGTCATTTCGAACCTTGTGATTTAACATTTGATGATCCAAAAAAATAAGAGGTAACAATAAGATCAGTGATAGTACGGCTACACATTCTATGGATTTTGAAGACTTTTTGACAGGGTGACCTTGTATTTCAGTAGAAGTTTGATGGGCAAATTTCTTTTCAAAATCTGTGTTAGAAGTGCGGACCAACCCCGACCTGTGGTCAATTAGCGTTAGTTGTTTGATGCTCGTCTTGCTATTAGGTCCACGTAATACCAAGACAGGTTTAGACCAAACACACACAAAAATAACGAAAAACGTGCTGCAAACTCGGATGTAAGCAACGGATCCTTCCTCTCCTTGGGAGAACAATTGCTTTTCTTGCCACTTTTCCGTCCTTCGCATTGCTCTTTCTCACTAGTACATCATGAAAATTTGTGCTAACGGATGCTACGTTGAAGTCAAGTTTCGTGAGCCTTTTGTAGGTGATTTCACCGAGAGATCATTTTCCAGTGGCCTTAATTGCTTGCATTGAGCTTGCTTGAAGGACACGCTCAAGAAAACGATATTTTCTGTTTAACAAAGATAGTGCCACATATGCAATGGAAGTTCAAAGCACAAACTATAACAAGTGGGTAAAGGATTGATATAGCAGCTGAATCTTTTGGCCATGCACTTACATGGACAGAAAACTCGGAAAGGATGAATTAAGAAAGGAAACTATAAACTCTTGTAAGTACTAGAGATCTATAAAAGGAAAAGCTAACAATTTCAGTTCAGTACATAAACTGATGAAAAACTGAAGGTTACTATAATCTTCAAGATTCGAATTTTCACTATTATGAGAGTACTAAAAATCATGAAACAAAAGGAATGGGAACAAGAATTGAGAGACCATTCCTAGCGAGTTTAACCTCTAAAAGCAGAGTCCTACAATGATGATAGGTAACCAGTAAAGCTGTCAAGAGACCTATATGCGGAACCCCCCTCCTTAAAACACTGATTTACCTTGTCTTCCAAACTCACTGCTCTGACTCTAATAGCTTCGCCTTCTGGATCCGCCATTAATTATGAGGTGTGTCTTTCTTACAGTTTAGGCACATTGGAAGCCAGGAGGAGCCTTCTTGCCACAAAAATTGAGGAGCAAGGTGAGAGAGAGGGGGATGTTAAGATTGATGCCCAAAATGTCGGCCTTAATGGCAGTGCATAGGCAAACCGCAGCTTCAAGGTTGACGAGGCCACCGAAGAGAGAGCAACAAGGGGTCACCGGGTGTGCCCATGGTCATATTGAGCAGGCTCCAGAGCACACCAGCACACCCCCCGACCTTCAGGGTATCTCTAGGGCATGCACCTGTGGATGAGGTTGGCGTTGGGGTTGGGGTCGGTTTCGGGCTAGGGCAAGTCCCACAGGAGTTTTTTTTTTTTTTGGGTCAAAGTCCCACAGGAGTTGACTAGGGCAAAGAAGAGGAGGTTGAGGGCGAGGAAGAGGGCTAGAGAAGCAGTGCTTTTTGAATAAACCATCTCTCTCTCTCTCTCTCTCTCTCTCTCTCTCTCTCTCTCTCTCTCTCTCTCTCTCTCTCTCAAAAGAAAACGAAAGAAACCCTAAGTGGTTGAGAGGAGTGCTTTGTGTGCTTGTGGGATGGCGAGAGTTGAGAGAGGTGGTGGGGTACTTATATTGGGGTTATGAGGAGGAAGCTTGGTGGGTTGGAGTTAGATGCTGGCAGAGAATAATTGCATGAGGCCATAGAACGAATTTTTTTGTTGTTGCTAAATTAGGATTTAAGATGTATAGTACAATATAGTCCACATGTGTGACCTAGGGATTTTAGCTGGCACTAGTAACGTCCTCCTAATAGGTAGGGGTGTGCAATCGGACCGGATTTACCCGAAACCCCGATCGGACCACCCGAAAATAGGGCCGGGAGTCGGTTCCTGTTCAAACCGGTTCCAATTTTTGAGAACCGGTTGAAACCGGTCCGGTTCCCGATTTTAGGTGAAGACCCACCTGGACCGGTTTTAGAACCGATTTTTACTCATTGTTTAAAAAAAGAAACCCCAGTGACTCTCGCTTGCCAGCCTTGCCTTACCTCCTCTGTTAAACAGAGTCTGTTTCGTGTTTCCCATTTCGTCGTGCTCTCTCTCTCTCTCTCTCTCTCTCTCTCTCTCTCTCGTTGTCACCACCATCGGCTCGCCTCTCGCCATCATCGGTGCCGCAAAGACGCAACACAGCTCATCGTCGCCTCTCGTTGTCGCCACCATCATCACACTATTATCTATTATTATATTTTGGATTGTTGCTTTTGGTGGATTGTAATTTTTATTGCTCATATCAGGGATTGTTGTTTTTGGCGGATAGTGAGTTTTATTGTTCATCTTTTACTTTGGATCATTTCATCGATACTCATATTATTTTGATGGAAAAAATGAAATCAGAAAAAACAAAAAACAAAACAAAAGGAAAACAGGTTCTCAGGTAGACCTTGGAACTGGACCGAAAAATAGGGTCGGTTCCAAAACAAGTTCCAAGACAAACAGAGTAGGTTCTCAGTTCCAAAAACTGGGAACCGGTTATAACAAGGCCGGTTTCAGGGTCTAGGTCTGGACCCTACCCACCCGGCCCATGCTCACCCCTACTAATAGGCAAAGGTTTTCTAATCTAGTTATGACACGTAGTACAAGTTGTTCTTTTAAATGTTTGAAGTCCTTATTGGTTTAAAAAACAAAATTGGATTATCACCTATGTGGATTTCTTTGAAATGCTTATCCCTTATTTTGATATATCAAAAGGGGATTCTTTCTCGCTAAATAGATTGATTGTTATTGTTTGCAAAATAGGGCTACCGAAATAGATGACTCCAATGGTGTTGAGGCCTAGTTCAAGCCAAATTATGCGATTAAAAGTTGCTCAAGAAAAGAATTTAATTGATTAATTTTTTTATCCCAAATGGGCTAAGGTTTATTTCTTTGTATCCCTTGTCTTTTGCTATCCTTTAAACCAACAAAATGCATATATCCATTCATTAATTAAATAAAGTGAATGCTACTCGCTTGTAGTCGTGCCACGTGACACAATTTCATGTGCTAGTAAATAAATGAACCGTGTTGCTTAGTTCCATAATCAATACTTGATAGGTTTTGTTTAACGCTAAAAAACAATGACCTTGTGTTATGGGATTTTTCTTGTATTATGCTTTATGTACTTAGAGAACTGTAGTCAAGACTGTTCCTTCTCAACATGTTCTTTCTTTTGTGAAATGAACGGTAATTAATACAGAATTTGTTAAATCGTTAATCAAATGAAGTCGGAAAAATATTTTAGATTGACTTCCCGCATATCACCTATCTAACATTGCTTTTTTTCCTATATGACTTAAAATAGATTTTGCTAATCAAGCTAGAAAATGCAGAAGAAGAAGTTTCAACATATCCAAAGCATCATTTCTTAGTTGTCTTTAGGATTCGTTTGTTTCACGAAAAGTGAATAATTTGAAAAATATCTTTCTAAAACGACCGCTTCCGCCACTTACAAAACCTAATGAACGAAATATATTTGCATCATTCACGAAAATATTTAGACATAACTTGTTGTTGATAATGAAAACATTTTGCATTGGCTAATTATTTCAACGGATCATTTTAGAAAAACATTTTCCAAATTATTAATTTTTCGCAAAATAAATAGAGCCTTAGAATTCGGCTCTACCACCACAAATGCCTTTGGGCAGGTGGGAACATTCTGTTCAAAGAGGGCAGCAAAGAATTGCCCGAAATAAAGTGAAGCATTTGCCATTCGTTGATTATTAGGAGCATCCCAAAAACGTCCGGGTCGAAATATGGCTTTCAAATTAAGTTTCGAATTAGTGGATGCTGCACCATGGATGACAGCGAGTTGTAACAGGAATAATTTTGCTCGCTTTGTAAACAGCAAAATCTTACCTCACTTAATATTTGAGTCAATAGATTTTGATTAGCCTTATGAACAAAAGAAAGAAAGGAAAAAAAGAAAAAAGATAAGTCGGCTGTTCCTCTCATATATGTGTCGATCCAAATTTCCAAACGAAAAATAACAGAAAGGATAAGAGAGCAAAAAAACCTACGACCTCTTTAAAAGATATGTTTCGCAATATTTTTTCTCGTCATAAAATAATTTTAGTAAAACCAAATATTTATTAAGAGATCAAGATATCAAAAGTTGTTCTCGTAGGTCTGTTCTAGAACACAATATATACTGAACAATGAAAGGAAATTAATGATAACTTCACATGAAATTGTGTCACGTGACACGACTACAATCGAGTAACGTTTACTTTATTTAATAAACGAATGGATGTATGTAGATTGTTGGTTCAAAGGATAGCAAAAACAAGGGATACAAAGAAATAAACCTTAGATCATTTGGGATCGAAAATTAATCAATTAAATTCTTTCTTGAGCAACTTTTAATAGCAAAAATTGGCTTGAACTAGGCCTCAACGCCATTGGACCCATCTATTTCGGTAGGCCTATTTTGCTAACAATAACAATCAATTTATTTAGCAAGAAAGAGTCCACTTTTGATATATCAGAATATGTGACAAGCATGTTCAAAGAAATCCACATAGGTGATAATGCAATTAAGTTTTTTTAAAACCAATAAGGACTTCAAACACTTAAAAGAACGACTTGTACAATGAGTCATAACTAGATTAGAAAACCTTTGCCTATTATGAGTTAGGAATCACGTAGTCCGGGTATATATAGGGAATTTTTTCATAGACTCCAAAGCTAGATTCTTTCAGTTAATCATGTCTCGGAACAACATGCATTTTGGAGGCATCTTCCCACCGAAAACCGACTCATCCGCCATGGCACAACAACAACATAATTATTCCAAGCAGTCGCCGGCCGCACTGATGAATGGACCGAGCGATGACGACAACAGAGAGAATGCTTATAAACTTTTCAAAGGAAAGGCCGCTCTCCAGATAATCAAGGATGTTCACAATCGGGATGATGGCCCTAATTTTTCGTACTAGACGACGACGCCAGACGAAGATTTTGGCTCGACCGTGAAAACAAAATCGACCGATGGAGCGGTATCGTCGAAAGGAAAGGAGCATAAAGTCGAGGAGAAGGGAGGAAAGTTCGCCTCCCGTCCACATTGATTTACAAACTGTTTAGAAATAATTAGGTTGACAATTTGACTTGTTTTTATAAATTTTATTGAAATTTCGGAGTAATTAGATTTTACTCATCATTGGTTTAATTTCCAAATTTTCGTTATTTTAGTATCGATGCATGAAAAACTGCACGGTGAGAGCTGGCCAATCCCCATCGACAACCATTAATTTATTCGTGCCTTTGATGTTTAGTTTTAACCGAAGCATGAAAATTGTTGACTGTGCTTCAATGTGAGAGTCTCTTCCGTATGAATAGCAAAGCATCGCAACTGTTCAAATTAGAATTTCAGGGAACTAAGTCACAAATATCAACTTGGCCGTAGAGGAATCTGTCATGGACAATGAGGTTGTCCTCCACAATCGAGTTCCACACAACCGGGTGAAAATAAGAAGAAAAGAACATTAGATGTAACTCGTACGCTGTCTCGTGCCTTTTTTATTTTGATTCCATCCTGTGCTATTTGTGCTTGGATTTGTGCATATTTGGTGTTGTTCCGCAACACCCATGTCTACATTGTAGGACTCTGCTTTTAGAGGTGAAACTCCTACTAGGAATTGTCTTTCAATTCCTGTTCCGAGTCTGTTTCGTGATTATTAGTACTCTGATAATGGTAGGAAACTTTGAGTCTTGAAGATTATTGTAACCTTTCCGTCCATGTATGTGCATGGCCAAAAGATTCCGCTGCTATATCAATCCTTTACCTGGTGATTATAACTAACATTTAATACAGTCAATCTATGCGGTTTATCATAACTATCTGGTAGCTTTAGGAATCGAACTTCTTCATTCCTGGTACCCACTTGTTATAGTTTGTGCTTTAAACAGAAACTATTGTTTTCTTGAGCGTGTCCTTCAAGCAAGCTCAGTGCAAGCAATTAAGGCCACTGGAAAATGATCTCTCGGTGTAATCTCCTACAAAATATTCACGCAACTCGACTCGAATGTAGCATCCGTTAGCAGAAATTTTCATGGTTTACTAGTGAGAAAAAGCATTGCGAAGGACGGGAGAGCGACAAGAAAAGCGATTCTTCTCCGAAGAAGAGTAAGGACCTATTTGGTAACGTTTTTGTTTTTCTGTTCTTTTATTCCTTGGAACAAAAAAAGAATAGAAATCTGATTGGTAAGGTCAGTTCATTTTTCTATTCCCCGGTATAAATCAATGGCCAGGGAATAGATTTGGAACAGAAACAAGAAGTGAAAAAAATTACTTTTTGTTCCCGGGAACACAAAGAGAAACAAGCTCAACGCCGACCCGACCCGCATATACATAAGTGGTCGGGTCTTTTTCTTTTTCTTTTTGTGTGCAGAAGATCATTTATACTTTTGACTTCCTTAGTATACTTGTCATCAAAATAATGTCAAGATAAAATCAAAATAATCGATTTGATTACGTTAAGAGTTTACTTTCAGCACCATCAGATACATTTTACAGAAGATGCACCTAAAAATTCGTATGCTGCATGAAAGAATTGACAACAGTGGAAGAACATTTAAATTCGTATTCCAATGCTTTGTATTTACATATACAAATTAAAGTCCTATTTTTTGTCTATCGGAGGAGGTTGTGGTGGGGAGTCGACGAGGATGGCGGAGTTATATATTATCAATTTTTGGATTGAATCTTTAAATATTATATTTTGATTAATTATAGCGCTTTTTTAGAATTCTTGGGAATACATGTGACAGGGGAAGAAGAAGAAGAAGTGCAAAAAAAAAAAACCCCCCGATTCGACCGGAACCGTCAATCTACCCGAAATCATTACTCATGACCAGACCCGAATCGAGAAAACCTTGAAAATTTTGGGTCGGGTCGGATTGGGCCTGGTTTTGACACCCCTACTATTACGTTGGATTTTCTGAGGTCATCTTAGAATATCTTGATCAATTAAGTACTTACAAATAGACCAGTTTTATCAAACATGAATTGTTAAGTCTCCACTTATATTTTTATTGTTAAATAAAAAAAATGGAATATAAATTTTTAGGGTGGTACCGAACGCATTCTTATTTTTTTCTATTCCGAAAATAGAAATTTTGTGCAGTTACCAAACGCGTTCTTCTGCTCAGAAACTCGTTCAAGGAATAGGAATAGAAAAAAATATTTCTGAATAGAAATTGTTCCCGGGAATAGTGATGTTACCAAACGCACCCTAAGTATCTGTTGCTTACATCCGATTTGCAGCACGTTCTTCGTTGTTTTTTTTTTTTTTTGTCTAAACCTGTCTTGGGATTAGGTGGACCTAATAGCAAGACAAGAACATCAAACAACTAATGCTAATTGACCACAGGTCGGGGTCGATGCCCGCTTCTAACAGAGTATGCAGAGTGAGATTTTGAAAAGAAATTTGCCCATCAAAATTTTACTGAAATACAGGGGCACCCTGTCAAAAAGTCATAAAAATCCATAGAATGCGTAGCCGTACTATCACTGATCTTATAATTACATCTTATTTTTTTGGATCATCGAATGTTCAATCACAATTAGATTACAAGGTTCGGAATGACAACACATCTATTAGAGTAGGAATGCGACAATGGGGCTTCTTACTTGATGTTACCCCATCTGCCCATGTTCCAGCGGCAGAAAGCATGAAGCTGTCCAACTTCCCTCCAGCCATCACGGAGAGAATACTTACAAACTTTTTAGTGGAAAGACCGCTCTCAAATAATCAAGGCTGTTCATAATCGGGATAATCGCCCTAATTTTTTCTACTTCACGACGAAGCCGGAGGAATATTTTGGCTTGACCATCATAACAAAATAGACCGACAAGGCGGCACCGTCGAAAGGAAAGGAGCATAATGTTGAGGAGAAGGGAGGAAAGTTCGCCTCCCGTCCACATTGATATGCAAACTGGTTAGAAGTAATTGAATTTCAGAGTATTTAAATTTATTCCATCATTAGGGTAAACAAAAAGGAGCAAAGGGAGATTCTTCCTAGCCATCCAAGTTACTTGTGCGGATAAGTCCATATCTTCGAGGGTTTCTTAAATTGTAGATTGTTATCCTTAATTGTAGAGAGGGATAATGACACAAATAATCCATGAACTTTGATCCAATGTGCAATGTAGTCCCTAAACTTTTAATTTGACCAATATGATTCTTGAACTTTAACCCAATGTGCAATGTGGTCCTTGAACTTTTACTTTGACCAATATGGTCCCTGAACTTTTGGAACATGTTCAACCTGGTCCTTGAACTTGAATCAATGGAAGGACTACATTGAACATCTTCATATAGTCCAGTGACTAAGTTGAACATGTTTCAAAAGTCCAGGGATCATATTGGTCAAATTAAAAGTTCAGGGATCACATTGCACATTGGGTTAAAGTTCAAGGACCATATTGGTCAAATTAAAATTTCAGGGACTACATTGCACATTGGGTCAAAGTTCAGGGACTATTTGTGTCATTTTGCCTTTTAGAGAATACTAAATGTACAAGTAAAAATTTAATGAGGTAAAGAGAAAATTCTATAACTTGTACATTGAAGCCCCATTCACTCAACCCCATGACAAGGGGCCAGCCCGTTGCTTCTTCTGGGCCCGGCCCAGCAGGGTCCAATTGCTTGTCCTAAGTTTCGGTGATGGAAGTAGGGTGCTTTTCACATTATCCGGGAAAAGTTGGGTGAGAAAATAGTTCTATGCTCCGTGATAGAAATATAAGGGTCCTAAGCAAGCACTAATTTAATCCTATGACAAAAGCTGTACATGCTGTGCTACGCAAATTCTTAGACACAGGTTTCTTCTTGATAAGTGGGTGAAATAATTATTTTAAGCAATAATCACATAAGGAGATCTCTCAAAATTAGAGAGCGTTGCTAAGTTTTGCGTCCGGATATAACCTTATAAATGTAATTAAATTCTGACGATAGAACTTTTATTTTTCAACATTTACAAGAAAGCTCTAAGTGCATTAGGATATATTGTTTCATAAACTAATCTGTGTAAAATGTGTTCGGTTTTCATGATACAAGGAAACAAGCAGAGAACTGTTTTTTTTTCTCAACTGAATTAGCAGTTATTCATCCGCTTCTCAAGAACTTAAAGCTGGTTCGCGCTTCGTATAAGAGATCGCCACTACCCAACCTCCACAAGCCATTCGATATTTTATGTCCAGAGCCTAAGTTTTCCACCATCTCTGATCTGATGGAGAGAACGCCGAGCTCACACAACACAATTGGCGATGGCGACGAGTTCTCGAGATCGTCGCAATCGCTTTGACCATTTGTTTGGTTAGTGGAGGGTTTCTCCTACTTTAGGCAAATTCTAAAGGAGAAACTTTTTGGCTGGCAAAGCAGTAGAGATGCTGATGGCGCAGGAAATGGTCAAACTATGAGCGTAGAAGTGGAGCAAGAAAACGCGAACACTCTTGGTCGTGATGGTGAGCAAAGGACGACCATGGTTCAAGATCAAGAATCGATGGCGATATCTCACAAACAGAAGAAACGAGGTCGTTTTCATACTTGATAGCACTGATACGAGTTTAAGGGAGTGGCCATTGCTAGCGTTAAATCATGGCATGAAAGATCAAAGAGCAGCAATTCATGATCAAGACTCCTTGTAGAGATCACCCTGGTGGTGGAGTGACTGCGATGCTGTTGCGCATCAGACCACTGCTGGCGGGTCAAGGCAGACTGAATGGCCACAACAGTTCGTCCATTCACTGAAGCAAGGGTTAAAGAAGAAGGAAGCCAAGAGGAAACAGAAGGAACAAGGGAGAACGTCACGAAAGCAATAGATAGTGAGAGAAACCACAAACTTCTTAGCTAGGATGCATTTATGTTCTTGGAAACTCTCTCACAAAGCGTGAGGATTGGTTTCTTCTTGGGCTTTTCTTAGTTTAGAATTTTGTTTGGCACTTCATAAATGGGTTCTCTCTGTGAATAAGGAAATGCATGAAATTGATTTTCCATGGAATTCTCACTTTTTAGTTCGTGAGTCTATGTGAATTAGACAACTGAGGATGAATTTTCCTGTGAAAATGAATGAATTTTCGGGGAAAAGAAACTAATCCTCAATCTTTGTGAGAGAGTTTCCAAGAAAATAACTGCATCATAGCTAAGAAGCGTTTGGTTTCTCTCAATATCTATTGCTTCCGTGACCTCCTCCATTGTTCCTTCTGTTTCCTCTTGGCTTCCTTCTTCTTTACCCCTTGCTTCAATGAATGGTCGAAGTGCTGTGCCCATTCGGTCTGCCTCGACCCGTCAGCATTGCTCTGATGCGTAACAACATCGCAGTCACTCCACTGCCCGGGCGATCTCTGCATCGAGTCTTGATCATCAATTGCCGCTCTTCGATCTTTCATGCCATGATTCAACCCTAGCGATGGCCACTCCCTTAAACTCATATCAATGCTGTCGAGTATGAAAATGACCTCGTCTCTTGTGTGTGTGCGTGATCTCGCCATCAATTCTTGATCTTAAACCATGGTCGTCCTTTGCTTACCATCATGACCAAGAGTGTTCTCGTTTTCTTGTTCCACTTCTATCCTCATAGTTTCACCGTTTCCAACTTGAACGCTTGTGTCACGGGCCGACTCTTGAGGGTCAACGGGCCGACTCTTGAGGGTCACCGTTTCCAACTTGAATGCTTGTGTCACGGGCCGACTCTTGAGGGTCAACGGGCCGACTCTTGAGGGTCAATCTGTGCGGTGACTTAGGCTACCTTGGATGAGAGAAGCTCTAGGAGAAGAATGCTTTGTATTGCTTTGTTGTTGGATGATCAAAATGAGGGGAGGACACCTCTTTATATAGTAGAGGGCCTCTCATTGCAACCTTTGATCTATTCTTGATCTAATGGCTAAGATTGCATCTTCTCATCTACTTAACTACCGACAATAAATAAGAAGGTTCTAGAGTACGAAACAATCACCGTATCGCCCGCCTTTAAGAATGTTCTAGAGAACCCTAAAAAACCCTAGCTGCCAAGATACTTCAGGTCTTGAGGTTCTTCTCGGCCAATCTGATCGACCGGTTGCGCTACGAAAACCTCAGTCTGTGACATTCTCCCCACCCATTTCAACGCCGTCCTCGATGCTCTCGGCTCGGGGCGTTTAGTTTGGCTGCTCACATCCTTCTCTTGGATTGTCGGCTTCTTCGAGTGTTGGTGATTCTTCCGCGTTCGAGGCCGCTTAGTCTTTGGCTTCTTAACTTGACAACTACATGGTTCTTTGCGCTCCTTCTTTGGCTTGGCCGCTCCCATGTTGGTCGGCGAGCTTTCCACCTCCGGAAAGAGATCATGGATTGGCATATTGTTTTGAGTTGGCATAGGACCAAACTCTACCTTCGGCTGTTGAGTCTTCGTGCTTGACTCGATAGTTGGTGTCTTAACTCTCGGCTTTTCCTCCACGAGTCGGATCGTGGAGATGTGCTTGATCTCAGTCAACCCATAGATCATGGGTACCACCAATGAGCATTGTGGGTTGGTGATGATGATCGTCTTGGTGCGTATGTCTGCCATGGCTTTTGCGCTATCAAAGAAATCCATACCTAGGATGATTGTTTGCGTGAGCTGTAATCCCCTAATTTGTAGGAATTTTATTTTTCCTCATGATTTGTAGAGGATTCTTTTTCCTAATTTGTAGAGACTTGACTTGTAGAAGAAGTCCGTCAGATTGTATATCTATGGGTCTGTATATACTTGATGAAATAATGAAGTAGAAAAGAAAAAAAGAGAGGGTGAGGTGTTTGACCGAGGACGTAGGCCTATTGCCGAACCTCGTTAAATCGTATGTTCTTTATGTCCTTTATCTGCTTTTAACAGAGATCGTATTCATCGAGCGAGATTACCTAGAAATTGAGTTCCCCTTTCCATCCACCGACTTGTATTTCGACGTTTGGAGCAATGCCAACGGCTTGTACACCGTCAAAGTTGATTGCTTTGTACCGATGTCCGATAGGTTCTACGCGAAGTCCCAAGCACTTTGCCGCTTTGTTTGAGATGAACATGTTTGAGGAATCGTGTCAACCAAGGCATAGAGCGTTTTGTTGCGTACCTTGACTTCCACAAATGATAGAGTCGTCGTTCTCGAAGGTTTCTTTGGCAGTGATGGAGTCCTCGCCGAGTTTAGAGCCTTTATAGTTCCAAGTCGCACTTCCCTTCTTTCTTCTTTCGACTCCTCGTCCCTTGGCGACGAGCGCATTGACTTTGTTCTGCTTTGGACACAACTGGGTCCAATGAGCGTCGCTGCAAATGAAGCATGGAGACGATGGTGGTGTCTTGAACCTGTTTTGGTTGTTGATGAAGTTGAAGTTATTTTGGGGCAGTTTCCTCAATGGTAGGGAGGTTTGGAAGACCCTTCTCCCCATGTCTTTTCTCATTCACCATGGTCTTTTCGGCCACGGTTGGAATCGCCTTCTTCTTCCTTATCGTGATGACGATCTGATCTCCACTTGTTCCCTTTGGACTTGGATGAATCGGCTTTGGTGAATTCGATGAGAGACTCGGCCACAGAGATTGCCTTCGAGATACTTCGGACGTCCCTTCGCTTGAGCTCAAGTTGTGCCCATGGCTTCAATCCATCCATAAACACCCGAGAGCCTCCTCCTCCCCAAGATTGGGAATTTGGAGCTTGAGCTCGGTGAACTCCTTCACGTATTCCCGGACTGTGCCTTGAACGATAGAGCTTGCTACGGGCTTCTTGTGTAGCGAATTCGGGATAAAAGTGGTCCTGAAATTCCTTGATGAAGTCATCCCACATGTTGATGGGATCGGCACCTTTCTTGGCATCATAACAAACAAAGCGCCACCAAAGGAAGTTATCCACCTCCATGGCGGATCGGTCACCCTTGAACTCTTCGGGCTCTGGCACCTCTAGCTAGGGCACCGCTTGAACGGTTATGGCACTGTTCGCGATACTAGTTTTGCACAAAACTAGCTCGGTTTTGAGTTGTTGGACCTCCACCTTCAAAGCGTCAATCTCGGCTTGGTGGGAGTTGTCTTTTTCTATGACCTCCATCTTCAAGGCGTCCATCGAGGCTTCAAGGGCTTCGTCCTTCATATGTAGCGAGGCCACGGTTTCGTTGATGACGATGGTGAAGTCTTGGCAAAGCGTTTTTTCGACGTTGGCATTTCTCATTTTTGAGAGTTTTTCGTTGAGGGCATACATGGCGTCCGACAAAGCTTCCCTACTTTTGGACTTGGATCTCCCACGGGTCTTCTCTTGGACCTTCTCGTGGGGAATTTCACCATCCACGGCAACTTGAACAACTTCTGAGTTTGATATTCTCTCAACCAGTTGATGCTCCTCAATCTCACGAACGATCTTCTCTACTTTGCTCTGATACCAATTGTCAGAGGCCGACTCTTGAGGGTCAATCCGTGTGGCGACTTAGGCTTCCTTGAATCGTTGGAGCGCTTAAGCTTAGCCTTTTTCGAGCATCGCTGGCTTGAATCACCCGGATCGTAGAGAGAGAGTCCGAATCACCCAGATCGTAGAGAGAAAGTCCTAGAGAGAGAAGCTCTGGGAGAAGAATGGTTTGTATTGCTTTGTTGTTGGATGATCAAAATGAGGGGAGGACACCTCTTTATATAGTAGAAGGCATCTCATTATAACTGTTGATTTCTTCTTGATCTAATGGTTAAGATTGCATCTCCTCAACTACTCAACTACATACAATAAAAGTTTCTAGAGTACGAGACAATTACTGTATCGTCCGCCCTTAGGAATGTTCTAGAGAACCCTAAAAAACCCCAGGGAAAACCCTAGATGCCAAGACACTTCGGGTCTTGAGCCATGTGATCGGCTGGTTGCACCACGAAAACCTCGGTCCGTGACACTTGCATCAACGTTTCGCATTGACGGCAGACCATCCCGACCATCACTTGGTGCACTGAAAACTTCTTCAGGCAATTGTGACGATTTTCTTGCTTCCGTCGCATTACTGATTCCGCTAATTGCTCCTGCGACAAAATTGTCACTTTTTCTTTGAAGCGGTCCCTCTATCCATTCTTGATCTTCAAGTGTCGCCGTCTGATAATTAGGAACATCATCATCCTTTACCTCTTGTTCTGGGTCGACCCTCGCAGTTCGATCATCTCCTGCGCCTTCAGCATATCTACTGCTTTGCCAGCCAAAAAGTACTCCTTTAGAGTTTGCTTAAAGTAGGAGAAACCCTCCACTAACCAAACAAGTGGCCGAAGTGATTGTGACGATCTCGGAACTCGTCGCCATCACCGCTTGTGTTGTGTGACCTCGGCGTTCTCTCCATCAGATCAGAGACGGTGGAAAACTTAGGCTCTGTATATAAAATATCGAATGGCTTGTGGAGGTTTAACTGGGAAGTGGTGATCTCTTATATGAAGAGTGAACGAGGGCTAAGTTCTTGAGAAGCGGTTGAAAAAACCGTTAATTCAGTTTTCACAGCTCTGTTCCCCTAGATATTCAAGAAAGGTGAACGAGTTAAATGTACCTATAAAAGAAAAAAAAAAGTTCTCTGCTTGTTTCCTTGTATCAAGAAAACCGAACACATTTTACACCTATTAGTTTATGAAACAATATATCCTAATGCACTTAGAGCATTCGTGTAAATGTTGAAAAATAAAAGTTCCATCGTCAGAATATAATTACATTTATAGAGTTATATCTGGACGCAAAAATCAACACTCTCTCCCTACTAAATTTTGAGAAATCTCTTAATGCGATTATTGCTAATTGTTTTCACCCACGTATGAAGAAGAAACCTATGTCTAAGAATTTGCATAGCACAGAATGTACAGCTTTTGTCACAGGATTAAAGTAGTCCCTGCTTAGGACCCATATATTACTGTCACTAAGCATAAAACTAATTTCTCACCCACCTTTTTCGGGATAATGTCAAAAGCACCCTTCACTTCCATCACTGAAACTTAGGACAAGCAATTGGACCGTGCCGTGCCAGGCCCAGAGGAAACAATGGGCTGGCCCTTTGTCTCCCGCCCATGCCTAGAAAGAGGCCTTCCACACCCATGTGCCATGATGGCTGGCCCAGGCCCATTTCTTTATATGTGAATAATGTCTTCTTTACGCGTAGGATTCACTACTACTTGAGGCGATCCCAATGTTCCTGATCTTTCTTCAAACTCGTTGCTTTTACCAATTATATCCTTCGAATATGCAGCTCCTTCTATTAGATCAGCAAGAGAGTAGAGAATTCTCGCGTTTTTTTTGTTGCTAAAAGAATTCTCTTGGTTATGTTGGGAACTGAACGTGTAGTTTCGATGGAAAATAGACGCTGTGTGTGGAGATTTTTCTCTAAGACACTGGGATATAATATTTAGATTGATTTGGGGAGGTTCAATTTGTAAGTGACGATCTTTTATGTGAGGAGTGAGTTATTAAGCGACAACTTTTTTGTAAAGCAATTGAAAGCAATTATTAATTTGTTTCTTTTAAATCAGTAAAACTGTGAAAATTATAACGTTCTACATATAATTAAAGCAACAGTTCTTTACTTATTGCCTTCACAGGATAACAATTTTACACTAGTACATAAACTATCTACAATGCACGCAGGGTTTCCGTGAGAGAATTTGGGAGTAGTTGCTTGATAGAGCAGTGGTGAATATATATCAAACTTGCAAGATAGTCTTGTTTGTGAAGTCGAAAGAAAAATATATCAAAAAGTAGTACACGGTTAAGGAATTTTGAATGAATTTCATCCGCTTCATTTACAAACTTACTAGTAATTTATCCCCACGACACTTAAAAGGGGGTAATTTATGAATGAATAGAATGGGTTGATATAGTGTCCAAAAATTATTATTATTTCGAGAATAGAAGAAGGATGAAAAAGAAAAGGAAGAGATGAAAATTACGATTATAAATGAAATGAAATATCATCATTGGAGGAAAAATGAATATCTATTGAAGAAAAAAGCATATAAGTTGCATCTAATATTCTAAGTAGAACTAGGGGTGAGCATGGTTCCAGGGTAGAACCGAGAACCGGAGAACCGAACCTGTGGTTCCGGTTCGGTTCCAGGTTCTAGCAAATTAGGGTCCGGTTCCCGGTTCCGGATTTTGAAGAACCGCCGGTTCCGGTTCCGGTTCCCGGTTCTACCTTGGAACCGAACCGGAACCGGAACCTTATTTTTAAAAACCCTAATTTCCTACTTTCTATTCTATTTTCTCACTCTTCCTCGACGCACACCCACGCCCGACGGTCTCCTCTCTCATTTTTCCAATCCTCACCCCTGCTCTCAACGCAGCAGCACGCCCACGCCCGCTCTGCTCCCTCCCCAGTCCTTCAACGACCACCCTTCCCTCGCCGTCCATCGCCTCGTCGAACGGCCATCCCTCAACGACGCCCGACGGCCATCCCTCACTGTGTGTCGGACGGCCATCCCTCTCGAGGTATGCTGGTTGTCCGTCAATTCTTTCAGCCCCCTTCCTTTCCAGTTGTTCGTCTGAAATTCAAGGCATGTCGTGATTAGCAATCCTTGGTATTTTGTTAGCCAAATATTGGAAATTTATGCTCTGTGAGAGACATTCCACATGTCCTTAAATTGAAATTTGTCTGGCATTCCATTTTATAATTGAATTGGCCAACACACCTGGTGGGAACTTCGTTTTGATATTAGGCAGAAGATTAGGAAGTGAGACCTCCAGTTTTGTTGCTTCAATGTTCACGAGGGTTTACCACCAGTATAGGTTGACAACACTATACCCCCCTTAGGATTGGGCGGCTATAGTGAGAGATCTGATGCAGTGGTACTACTATCTTCGACAAGCGAGTCAAGGCTTGCAAGCCCCCTGTGCCTTGCACCGCCTCAAAGATAGTGTCCATGAAAATCACCTTAATGTTTGTTTTGTTTTGTCACATTCTTTTTATTTATGAAGCCCAGCAATTCCTTGAAACCCAGTGAGGCCTATAACTTAGGGCTTACTAATTGGTTTAAGCACATTCTGGATGAATAACATGAACTTGCATGACTAAAACAGGAGTTTAGTACCTCAAGCATTGAACAAGGCAGTAAAAGTTACATTATTGATTTTCATCTTCTTCTTTTTTTTACCATGGAAATGCAAGAATACCATTTCAGATGTGTGTAGCAATTCGCATTTGTCATTATCTTTTGTGAATATGGGTGGAAAGTCATGGTATGTTCTGGCTTAGTCCTCAGCTGTTTCCTGCCTTTGGCCAAAAAAGAAAAGAGAACCCTGCCTACCTTTTCCTCTACGAGCAGGTTCACCGGTTTGGTCAAAAAGGAAAAAGTGGGCCGATGAATTCATCACCGCTGCAATGTCCAGTTTTTCGTTCCTTGAACAGCTGACCATTCTGTAAGTAGGCTTGGGGAGGGAGGTGTCTGATATGGTATGATCTTTTAGTCCAAATAATGATTTTACCCGTTGCTATTGTGGAAGAGGGACATATGCTTTTATGTAAAAGCAAATTTTCATAAATCTTTTGTACCTCAGTTGCGGTTCCTTTGGTTCTCTCTTTCTTTCACATCCTTTCTATGGTGCAGTTATGATTCTAAACATTCATCTGCTTCAATGGAGGCATTTCAAGTCGAGCTTCTCTTCAAATGAACTTTGCTAATCCAAAACAATTCCAAACTCCAAGCTCTTCCAATTTTCTGCAGTTTGTGAATCCTTTCCCGAAGAAGGAATGCTGCGCATTCCAATTTTTCTGTAAAACTTACGTATTTATCCTATGCTAGCTTGTGTTGTGTTGCGATTTGTTGCCAATACTTGTTTATTGAAGGGTTAGAAAAGACAACTTATCTGTGTAGTCCTTCTTGCAGCTATGATTTCGCATTTGTTAGAGCTTCTTTGCTTGTGAAGGGCTGCTTTTGTATTGATAAAGTTTGTCTTGTAGATCCATCAGTAAGGATATGGTGCTATCTCTGCAGCTTTTTAGGTCAATCCCTTATGATGTAATCTAATTATATTTTATTTTTGTATGTGTGAAGTTGATGTATCAAGATAACATGTCAATGGAGGTGGAGGGACTTGAGCAGATGACTCCAGACATTGAGTTGGGATTGTCGGACAATGAAGGTGAAGAAGAGCCATCCCCAACCATGGGTGCGAGTGCGACAAACAAGGTACTTGGTGCTCGTCTTCCACCTCGTGATAAGAAATATACGTCCGATTGCTGGGAACATTTTACTAAAATCATAGATGAGAAGACTGGAAAAGCAAATAACGTGAGGTGCATTCATTGTGGGGTTCAGTTAAAGTATAGTGTTTCTAACGGTACTTCTTCGATGAGGAAGCATTTGGTAACGTGCAAGAAGTTTCCTCGCAATGTAGATAAGAGGCAAAAATTCTTTGCACCACGTAATGTAAACGTAGATGGCAAGGCAGGGGGAGATCCTAGTACTGGTAATGTCTTATCGACTTGGACGTTTGATCAAGATCGTTCTAGGCAAAAGCTTGCTCGGTTCATCATAGTTGATGAGCAACCTTTTTCGTTGGTTGAGCGTGTTGCATTTCGTGAGTATATCAGTGAGTTACAACCTCTCTTCAAACATATATCGCGATTTACAGTGGCTAGAGATTGCATGAAGTTATATCTTGGTGAAAGAACTTGTTTGAAGACTTACTTTGGTAAGTGTAATTCTAGGATTGCACTCACAACTGATACATGGACTTCCATTCAAAACATGAATTATTTGTGTCTCACTGCACATTTTATCGATGAAAATTGGAAGTTGCATAAAAGAATCATCAATTTTGTGGTGATGCATAGTCACAGGGGTAGGGAAATTGGAAAAATGGTGGAGACATGCATCTACGAGTGGGGAATAGAAAAAAAAGGTGTCCACAATCACCGTAGATAATGCTAGTTCGAATGATGTTGCAATTGGTTATTTGAAGGATAAACTTTCACAAGAAGGGTCATTGATCTTAGGTGGTAAGGTCTTGCACATGAGGTGCACTGCTCATATATTAAACTTGATTGTGAAAGATGGCTTGACTAAGGTAGGTGGTTCTATTGAACGTGTCCGAAACGCCATTAAGTATGTGAGGAGCTCTCCCATGAGAGCCAAAACATTTCAATCTTGCATTGAGAGTGAAAGGATCACTTACAAGGGTTCGGTTTGTCTTGACGTTGCCACTAGATGGAACTCCACTTACCTCATGTTAGACACTGCCATAAAGTTCAGAAAAGCCTTTGCACGGATGGAAGAAGAGGATTTGTCTTTCGTAGGTGAGCTTAGCCATGATCTTCCTGATGATGATGATTGGAAAAATGCCATTATTCTTTCCGATTTTCTAGAACAGTTCTATAAAGCCACTAAACTGATGTCGGGGAGTTCATATGTTACTTCAAATGATTATTTCGAGGGGATAGCTGCTTTGTACAAATATTTGAAAGACGCAGCAGATTCTTTGGATCCTAAGCTTGGACCTATGGGTATGAAAATGAAAGAGAAATTTGACAAATATTATGGGAGTTTAGATAAGGTGAATATGCTGGTGTTGATTGCTGTTGCGTTGGATCCTACAAAGAAGTTGAATTATGTGAGTTTCTGTTATCGACAAATTTATGATGATGAATCAAGAATCAATGAGATGTATGATAAGGTGAAGAACGCTTTGGAGCAGTTGTATGAATTTTATGAACAATCTTTTGCTTCAAGTAATCAAAAGTGTGGTAGCCAAAGTATGAGTGCTAGTAGTAGTGGTTCCAATTCCATTGGCAATGAAGCTAGCAGCAAGTATGACATCCAAGCTTGGCGGAAAATCTATATGCTCTCGAAGAAAAAAGTGCACGATGACAACAAATCTGAGCTTGATCGGTATCTTGAAGATAAAGATGAAGAGGCTCTTGATCTTGACCTTTTGATGTGGTGGAAGACTACTGGCGCAAAATATAAAATCCTATCTTTGATGGCTCGAGATGTTTTGTCTATTCCCGTAACTACCATTGCTTCAGAGTCGACTTTTAGTACATCGGGTCGTGTGCTTGATGGCTTTCGAAGTTCTTTGACTCCTAAAGTTGTGGAAGCTTTGCTTTGCACTCAAGATTGGTTAAGAGCCGTTCGTATGCCGATAAACATTGAAGAGTGCATTGAGAATGCAGAAAAGTTTGAGTTAGGTAAGTAATGTTTATATGTTTATATATTGTAATTCCTTTGTATATATTTTGAATGAACGTTCTATTTAATCTCTTCTTCTTTTCAGATATGGATTGTCTTAATGAGGATATTATCATCGGTAAATAGAGTTTACGGGTTGAAGTGGAATTAATATATGTGGTAAGGCTTTCTAATAGTTGTTTCAGTTTAGTTAACAGTAATTTTAATTTAAAACTAATATTAATTTGTTGTTTCATTTGGTTTCAGGTGGTTAGATTTCAGATCTCGTGTGATCGAAAGGGAGGCTCATGATAATCTTTTTGCATGTGGATTTTCAAGGAAGGCGAAGCTATTAGGGACAAACCTGTGAGTTTGAAGGACAAGGTGGATCAATGTTTTAAGGAAGGGGGTTCCTCATATGAGACTCTTGACAGCGTAACTAGTTATTTATCATCATTGTTGGACTCTGCTTTTAGATGTTAAACTCCTACTAGGAATAGTCTTTCAAATCTTGCTCCCATTCCTTTTGTTTCTTGATTGTTAGCACTCTCATGCTAGTGAAATTTTGAATCTTGAAGATTATCTTTACCTTTAGTTTTCCATCAATTGATGTGCTGAATTGAAATTGTTAGCTTTCCCTTTGACAGATCTCTAGTATTTACAAGAGTCAATGGTCTCCTTTCCTACTTTATCCTTGCTGAGTTTTCTGTCCATGTAAGTGAAGAATGATCTCTAGGGGAAAGCACCTCAATTTAGTATCATGGAGAAGAAATTTATATGGTGTACTAGTGAGAAAGAGCATTGCAAAGGACAGGACAACGGCAATAAAAGCAATTGGTCTCTGTGGACAACTTCGGACCAAGAATGAGAGGAAGTATTTGTTGCTTACATCCGAGTTTGTAGCACGTTTTCTGTTTTTCGTGGCATGTGACCTTTCTTGGGATAACGTGGACCTAATAGTAAGACAAGAACTTTAAACAACAAACGTTATTGTCGAGTACGGCGGTATAAAATCATTTGGTCAAGTACGGCAGGTTCTCGGGTACCCTGGAACCGGACCCTGGAACCTGTGATAGGGTAGGTTCCAGGTTCCACGGTATGCAGGGTAGGTTCTAGGTTCCGAAAAATGAGGAACCTGTACTAGCGGGTAGGTTCCAGGTTCCAGGTGGAACCTACCCGGAACCTGGAACCGCTCACCCCTAAGTAGAACAAGCGCTTGTTACTGTTCACCCAATTCTCTCTCGTTTTTCTGCTCCGTCTGACACTGTTCCTCGTTTTGGTATTTTGGCGATTCTTTGAGATCGTCCCGTTGGTTTCTCCTGAAACTTGGTGTCTGTGGTCACCCCTCCTCCTTCTCTGTTCTCACCATAGGGATCTCACGTTGGAGCTTCACGGCTGACTCTATGGCAGATCTGGATTGAGAATCTCCATAGCAGAACAACCCACGATTCGCGAGGAGCCCCTCCCGCAAAAGCCCTCGACGGCTATGGCGAAAGCCCAACACTCTGAGATGCCTTCCAAGCAACTCTCTGGTGTCCGCTTTGGTTCTACCGAAGCTATCCCGTGCTCTGTTACAAATGTTGACTCTGCGAAGGGAAAGGCAGCTGCTGCCTTTGGAGGTGCTAGGACTTCTTCTGTTCGGAATCAAACTCAGCAAGTCTTACGCCTAAGTAGGCGTAGTCGAAGTCGGGGAACGGCTTCATCCAAGCCACCCCAGCTCCCCACCATTGCTTCTATGGATGCTTCCCCCCCCCCCCCAAACGCTCTTGGGCCGCTGTGGCAAAATCTGCAAAAAAGGGGTACGATCTAACTTATATCCCTCCCCCCATTGTCGACAATAGAACTGTTGTCAATATCTCTGATGAAAATCTTGAGGCTACTGAGCCGAAATGGAAAGAATGTCTGGTGGGTTATTTCGTTGGGAAGAGGCTGCCTTTCAAACTAACTGAATCTGTTGCCAAAGACATTTGGGGATCACACTTGTCTGAAGTCATGGCCAATGATAATGGATTCTATTTTTTCCACATTCCAGACGATGGTTTCCATCGTAAGATTCTAGATAGTGGGCCCCTAACTATTGCAAGGGTGCCCCTTATCCTTCGGCAATGGCACCCTCTTATAGACCTCAAAAGAGGCAACATGAGTCTCTGTCTGTCTGGGTCTGACTAAGAAACATCCCATATTCATTGTGGTCTGCTCTCGGCATCAGTACGGTGGTTAGTGTCATTGGTACACCCCTCTATGTTGATCTCCGAACTAAGAGAATGCAAATGATTTCTATTTCCTGTGTTTGCGTTGAGATCAGTGCTAGGTAGCCCTTCCGTGATTCTGTTGAGATAATGTTGAACGGTACTGCTCGCTCAATTAGAGTTGAATATGAGTGGAAGCCAGTCTCATATTCCAATTGTGGCACGTTTGGTCACAAATGCCCCCTACCATCACAGCCGACACTACTGATGTTACGGCTGTTGCGCCTGCAGCTGATAAAACTCTACCTCCTCAACCTACTGATGTTTGGGAAAGTGTTGGCAAAAAGTAGGGTCGTTCACCAACTAAACCGGTTGTTTCTCCTGCTGCTGATATGGTTGGGTCCTCGGCAATACCATCCATACCGGATCCTACAACTCACAACGTTCTAGTGTCTGAACCTGTCTTGGCACCTCATGTTGCATATGTGGCTTCTTCTGACTTAGAGGATATTGTTGAGGATGAGGCCAGCAATATGGGCAGTGAAGAGGATGAGGATCCCCCTCTAGCCCCTCCAAACCCTTGTAAGAAAACTATTGACTCTCAAGGAGCCAAACCAGCTCTCGGCAAGCAATTAGCAGCCTATCCCCCTCCCTCGGTGGATATACAGCAGGAGCATAACTCAGATAGCAGTCTCAGTTCTGCTATGACGACCAAACCGACTTCTAGAAAAAAGAAGCGAGGCGGCTATAGGAAGCGGTAACCCTTCTCCCTCGTTGTATATATGTATATAGGAGTTTGGAGTATTAGGGGCCTTGGTGACCCCTTGAAACAAGCTGAGATTAAGAATTTGGTTAGATCGAATCATCTTTGTTGTATTGGCATCCTTGAGACTAAGGTCCCCCTTCCCTTATTCGCAAATATCTCATCTAGTTTGATGCCTAGCTAGATGTGGATTGCTAATTATGAATACTCCCATCGAGGGAGGATTTAGGTTGGGTGGAACCCTTGCTTGTAGACTTTGTGGTCTCTTCCTCGTCCTCTCAAGTTATTCATGGTCACCTACAACTCCTGACCATCAACAAGGCCTGTTGTCTATCTGTGGCATATGCGGAGCACACCTTTGTGTCTAGACGAATCCTATGGCTGATCTCATTCGGACCAGTGTGGCCTTGGTTGCATCTCCTTAGCTTATTTCAGGGGACTATAACGCTATTAGGGACCCTCGGATAGACTCGGCAGTTCTACTTGTTGGCTTCCTTCTTTCAATGAATTCGGTGAATGCCCTGTTCAAGCCGACTTGGAGGATCTCGAGTATATAGGCTACAAGTTCACTTGGTCTACCTCTTCAAGTGCTACTCGTAAACAAAGGAAGATTGACCGAGTCCTTATTAATACTCAGTGGAGTAGTGACTTCTCCTTCTCCGAGGCTTCGTTTTTTGCTCCGGAGGTATCCGACCACACCCCCATGACCATTAAAATTATGCCCCCCCCCCCCCCCCCCCCAAATTCAATAGGCCTTTCAAGTTCTTTAATTTTTGGATGTCTCACCCCTCCTTTATGACTATGGTCTCTTAGGTGTGGGATCTTCAAATGACTTAAACTCCTATGTTCATTCTTTGCTGAAAGCTCAAGGTACTCAAAGGCCGGCTCAAACAGCTTAACAGGGAATCGTTCTCTGATATTTCGGCCCGTGCATCTGAATCTAGGAATGCCTTAACCTCCATTCAAGACTCTCTTGTTCTGGATCCACTTAACCAGCTATTGGCTAATCAAGAGAGAAACCAGCTACGAACTTTCTCGAATCTTCGTCTCCAAGAGGAATCCTTCTATAAGCAAAAGTCCAAGGTTCAATGGCTTAAGGAAGGAGACCTAAAAACCAAGTATCTCCACCATTATGTCAATAAGAGACATCTTCGTAATAGAATCCTTACTGTCGCGGACAGCTTGGGAAATCTTTTGACCAATCGGACCTTGGTCCAGTAGCATATTGTCTCTTATTTTGAAGGCCTTCTTGCTCCCACTACCCTACATTCTCAGCCATCTATCCAAGAACTACAGTCAGTAATTGAGCACCCCCTTGATGCTAATCAGGTTCGGTTTCTATCACAGCCTGTTTCTGATATTGAGATACGTAATACCATGTTCTCTTTAGCTCATGGCAAAGCCCCGGGGCCTGATGGCTTCAACGTTGAATTCTTCAAAGCCACTTGGGATATTGTTGAGCCGTCGGTATTATTGGCTGTCAAGGATTTCTTTGAGTCTGGTAATCTGCTTCGGGAGACTAATGCTACCATTCTTTCTCTGATGCCTAAAGTCCCTAACGTTGCCGCCATGACTGATTTTGGACCTATCGTCTGCTGCAATACCATCTATAAATGTATTACGAAGATTATGGCTAATAGGCTCGCATGTGTTCTTCCGGCTCTTATTACCCCTCCTCAGAATGCATTTGTTAAAGGCCGCCGTATTAGCGACAACATTCTTCTTGCCCAGGAACTTTTTTGTGGCTTTCACCATGAGCCGCTCTTGCCTAAGTGTGCCATCAAAGTTGATTTTCATAAGGCCTATGATACCATCGACTGGGAGGTTTTGGAGCTAGTTCTACAAGCCTTCAGTTCCCCCATGGTGCTGACTTAACTTATTATGACCTGTGTTTGCACTCCCAAGTTTCTATCTCTATTAATGGGGAGCTTCATGGTTTCTTCTCTAGTGGAAGAGGCTTCAGACAAGGGGATCTTGTGTCTTCATATCTCTTTACCCTTGTTATGGAAATATTTATGGGGGAAAATTTCGTTTAAGGGCCCGAAGTGCCCTCGATTTCTCAAATAAGGGCCCGAAGTGGACCTTGTTTCAAATAAGGGCATGAAGTACTCTTTTTGTTTTAAAGAAGGGCCTGAGTATGGGTATTTTAGTCATTTCCTTTTTTTTGAATTTTCTTCCTTTTTATTTCTGCGCTATCTCACCAGTGAGGATGGCAGCGGCTACGCCCGGGTGAGCCGAGGGCGAGCAGAGGGCGGCCCTCGCCGGCCCCGCCCGAGGGAGGCGACGGCTGCCCTCGCCAGATCCGGCGAGGGCCGCCCTTGGCTCGCCCGAGAGAGGCCGTCGAGGGCCTCACCTGGGAGAGCCAAGGGCTGGCCTCGCAAGTCGAGGGCTACCCTCGTTGGGGCGAGCAGAGGGTGGCCCTCGCCGGCCTCGCTCGGTCGAGGCTGGGGCTGCCCTCGCCACCGTCGCCAGCCTCCATGGCAGCCCTCGCCGGCCTCGACGGCCTTGCCCGGGAGAGCCGAGGGCGGTCCTCGCCTGGGTGAGCAAAGGGCGGCCCTCGCCGGCCTCTCCCAATCGAGGCTGGAGCTGCCCTCGCAGGATCTGGCGAGGGCAGCCGTCGCCTCACCTCGGCGAGGGCCGCCCTCGGCTCGCTCGGGCATGGCCGCGGCCGCCCTCGCCGGTGGCCGGCCACCAGTGTGGTAGGGCAGAAATAAAAGGAAAAAAGGAAAAAAAAAATGAAATGACTAAAATACCCATACTTAGGCCATTCTTTGAAACAAAAAGGGCACTTCGGGCCCTTATTTGAAACAAGGTCCACTTTGGGTCCTTATTTGAAAAATCGAGGACACTTCGGGCCCTTAAATGAAATTTGCCCTATTTATGGGCATCCTCAATATATAGACTCGTTAGTCAGGTTTCAAATTTTACTGGAGATGCAAAGCTACCTGACTCTCTCATTTATTCTTTGCTGACGATGTTCTCCTTTTTGCTGAGGCAAATTTGTCGTCCATCCTTCTGTTAAAGGCAGGTCTCGATATTTTTTCCAATTGGTTTGGGCTTAGGCCTAGTGTGACCAAGAGCGAGATCTTCTTTTCGGGGGGCTCAAAGGAGCTTCGGGGCCAGGTACTCTCTTCTCTTGGCTTCCATGAAGGCACCTTGTTGATTCGGTATCTTGGAGTTCCCATTATTGCATCAAGACTCAACAAGGTCAAATGTCTTTCTTTGGTGAACTCAATCACCGCTAGAGCCCAATTTTGGTCTCAATGGTTTCTCTCCTTTGCTGGCCACCTTCAACTTATCAAGTCAGTCCTTCATGCTATCCATGTTTTTTGGGCAAGTGTGTTTATCATTCCCAAATCTGTGTTATCCAGCATTGAGCAGAGCCTAAGGCAGTTTCTCTAGAAAGGCCCGGAACTTGGCGTAGGCAGTGCTAAAGTTTCTTGGGACAATGTTTTCCTCCCTAAGGAGGAAAGGGGTCTTGGCATACGCAGACTAATTGATTGCAACTGGGCGACTATGCTCAAGCATATTTGGATCCTCTTTACGGACAAGGAATCTTTATGGTGTAAATGGATCCACTCGACGTTTCTGAAGAACAAGAATTTCTGGATCGCTACTAAACCGACTTCTTATTCTTGGGCTTAGAAGAAAGTTCTTGATCTTCGCTCGGATACTCAACATCTCTTCCATTGGCGGATTGGCAATGGTCGCATTGCTTCTTTCTGGTTCGACTCCTGGCACCAGAGGGGGCCTCTCAACAAGCTATTTTCTGATATGGATATCTATCGATCAGGTATTCCTCGGAAAGCTACGATGTCGGACTTTCTACCCGCAACCTCCCACCTGTCACAAGTGACGGCCACCATTGCATCTTGGCCCGAGCTTCTTCCTACTCTCGATTCTTGGAGCAATGATCGTCTTCTATGGCTTGGTCATCCTTCAGGAGTTTTTTCTATTGCCAATGCTTGGAATTTCATCCGTTGCAGAGGGCAGATTGTACCGTGGCACTCCTTAATTTGGAATCGCTTTATCGCTCCTCGGCACTCGTTTCACCTATAACTCATCACTCTAAACAGATTGCCAACTCAAGTCTTGTTGCTCAACTACAATAGGATAGCGAATGGTACATGTGCGTTTTGTAGATGCAGGCCGGATTCGGTTGACCATCTCTTTTTTGGATGCCGCACCACTAGTGCCCTCACTCTGTTCTGGGCATCCAAGTGCAATCTTCCTTGGCAAAACCGTTGTTAGTGTGACAGTCTCTAATGGGCTATGCAGCACATCCGTGGCCAGCACTTCTACCAGATTATGGCTCGTTTTTCCTTCGGCACTTTGTGTCACGGAATTTGAATTGAAAGAAACCACATCCTCTTTCCCAATCAGACTCATTTCTTGCCGGCTCTTAAAAAGAGTCTCGAGAAGGTTGTCCAAGACAAGGACTTGACTCTTAAACACGTTAACGACACTCCTCGAAATCGGAGGATGCAAGCAAGCTGGGGGCATCAATCTGTCGGTTTTTGTTTGAGCCTCGGCTTCTCTATCCAGTTTGGTCTGTTTTACTCTTAGGCCATGTATTTTGGCCTCTTCTTTTGTTGTGTATTCTACCTTGGGCTACACCATCTTTTTGTTTTGAACCCACGACACCCTTGCACCCGTAGTTACATCTTCTGGTGTCACTACGAGTGCAAGGCTTCTCCTTGTGGTGTCAGATTTCGTCTTGTAAATCTGCGCTTTGTTTGATTTATACATATCTTACCTTACCAATATATATATATATATATTCCGGTTTTTTTTTCCATTCGATCGTGTCGAATTTATTAAGAAATTACCTTCAATTTTTTTTAGAGATTTGATTAGTACATTCTCATTGTGCTGCGTTTATGACTACTTGAGACAAATGCAACATTCTTGATCTTTCTCCAGACTCGTTGTCATCAGCAATCATATATTGTGAATCCCCGACTCGTTGCATTAGATCTTGGGAGCAAATGAGCTACAGAATAACAATATGTTGATTAGCAATGGCAATTAAAGCTTTGCCTGGAGATTTGTTTCTGAGACATTTGGATATAAATTAAGATTGGTCAGTGGATATTTAATTTTCTATGCATATATGAAGAGAAAAATGAGTGTTTATTGAAGAAAGATAACATACAAATTACGTCTAATGTTCTTTTCTTCTTTTTTTCAACCAGTTGTGTAGAACTCGAATGTCGAAGACAGCCTCATTGTCTATAACATATTCCTCTACGGCCAAGTTGACAATTTTGAAGGGATAGACAAAAATCCTGAATCAAATAGTCGACCAAAACAAACAGCAGAAAAGAAACTCACTTTGGCTTCCGTTGAAGACCTCTTTTCTTCCTCCCTTTTCTTATTTTTTACCCTTTTTCTTTATACCTTGCTCCAATAGGTATTGGAGCCCTAGTGGCCCTTTCATCGGAACAAGGGGTAAAGAAGAAAGGAAAAAAGAAGCCGTTTGGCATGGGCCTGAGTGAATGGGGCTTCAATGTATAAGTTATAGAATTTTCTCTTTGCCTCGTTACATGTTTTTTTTTTTTTTGTACATTAAGTATTCTCTAAAATTAAGGATAATACTTAACAATTTAAGATTAGCCACGAAGATATGGACTTATACGCACAATTAACTTGGATGGCAAGGACGAATCTCCCTTTTCTCCTTTTTATTTACCCTAATGATGAGTAAAATCTAAATACTCTGAAATTTCCATAAAATATATAAAAACAAGTGAAATCATCAACCTAAATATTTCTAAACAATTTGCATATCAATGTGGACAGGAGGCGAACTTTCATCCCTTCTCCTCGACTTTATGCTCCTTTCCTTTTGACGGTGCCGCTCTGTCGGTCAATTTTGTTTTCAAGATCAAGCCAAAATATTCCTCCAGCGTCGTCGTAGAGTAGGAAAAATTAGGGCCATCATCCCGATTGTGAACATCCTTGAGTATCTGGAGAGCAGTCTTTCCACTGAAAAGCTTGTAAGTATTCTCTTCATTGTCGTTATATCTTGGTCCATTCATGGGTGTGGCCGGCGATTGTGTGGAATGATTTTGTTGTTGTTGTGCCATGGTGGAGTCGGGTTTCGGTGGAAAGATGCCTCCAGAATGCATGTTGTTCTGAGACATAATTAACTGAAAGAATCTAGCTATGGAGTTTATGAAGAATTCCTTTTGTTTGGTGAGGAGGATTATATACACAGACTCCGTGATTCCTAAATCCTAATAGGCAAAGGTTTTCTAATCTAGTTATGACTCATAGTACAAGTCGTTCTTTTAAGTGTTTGAAGTCCTTATTGTTTTGAAAAACTTAATTGGATTATCACCAACGTGGATTTCTTTGGACATGCTTATCACATATTTAGATATATCAAAAGGGGACTGTTTCTCACTAAATAAATTGATTGTTATTGTTTGCAAAATAGGCCTACAAAAATAGATGGGTCCAATGGTGTTGAGGCCTAGTTCAAGCCAAATTTTGCTATTAAAAGTTGCTCAAGAAAGAATGGGAAAATTATCAAAAAAGTCCTAAATTTATTGTACTTTCTCTAATTCAGTCCTAAACCTTTTAATTTTGCCAATTCAATCCTAAACCTTTTACATTTATACCAATTCAATCCTAAACCTCTTTTTTGTGCCGATTCAGTCCTAAACCTTTTTGCATTTGTACCAATTCAGTCCATCCGGCTAATTTTGGCCGGCCGGCGCTGACGTGGATGCTGGTCGGCGTTGATGTGGACGCCGACGCTGACGTGAATAAATTTTAATAATATTTTAATATTCTTTCAAATTATTTTTTATTTTTTTATTTTTCTTTTTTATTTTCTGTTTCTTTCCTTTTACTTTCTCTTTCTTCTTCCTCCGTTTGCCCTGAACTCGTGTCCATGCAACAAAGAAGAAACTCAAGAATAGAACGTGTAAGAAAAAGAAAAACACGACGCTGACGTCGCCGCCACCGCCGTACCCCACGACCAACCCGACCACTTCGATGGCCCCTGCCGACCTCCTCCGTTCGATTCATTTCGCGGCTCGATCTCTCGCTCTGCCCTTGCGTCGACAGGATGCTGACCTCACTCTCTCCGTCCTGGAACTCCACCCTCAGATCCATGGATCTCTCCCGGTTCAGGTTCTTCAGACACGTGGGGCTGTCGAGCCTGGCCATGAATTGCGCCAGCCTGGTTGAGATCTAGCCAACGGAAGCGACGGCCGAGGCAATTGCCCAGATCTGGCCTGGACGAGGCCGCCTCGCCATGGCTGGGCGAGGAATCGAAGGGAGGAGAGGAGGCCGGCAGGAGCCATCGAAGGGGTCGGGTTGGTAGTGGGGTGCGACGGTGGCGGGGTCGGCGTCATGGTCTTTTTCTTCCTCCACGTTCTGTTCTTGAGTTTCTTCTTTGATGTAGGGACACGAGTTCAGGGCAAACGGAGGAAGAAGAAAGAGAAAGTAAAAGGAAAGAAACAGAAAAGAAAAAAAATGAAAAAAGAAAAATATAAAATAATTTCAAAAAATATAAAAATATTATTAAAATTTGTTCATGTCAGCGCCGGCGTTCATGTCGGTGCCGGCCAGCATCCAAGTCAGCGTTGGCTGGATGGGCTGAATTGGCACAAATACAAAAAGTTTAGGACTAAATCGGCACAAAAAAAAAAGATTTAGGACTGAATTGTCACAAATGCAAAAGGTTTAGGACTGAATTGTCACAAATGCAAAAGGTTTAGGACTGAATTGGCAAAATTAAAAGGTTTAGGACTGAATTGGCAAAAGTGCAATAGGTTTAGGACTTCTTTTAACAATTTTCCCATAAAGAATTTAATTGATTAATTTTCGATTCCTAACGCGCTGAGGTTTATTTCTCTGTGTCCCTTGTATTTTGCTATCCTTTAATCCAACAATATAATACATATACATATACATATACATATACATACACATATACATATATGTATATATATCCATCCATTAGTTAAATAAAGTGAGTATTACACGTTTGTAGTAGTGCCACGTGACACAGTTTCATGCGAAGTTATCATTAAGTTCCTTTAATTGTTCAGTATACAGTGTGCTCTAGAACAGACCTAAGAGAACAACTTTTGATATCTCGTTCTCTTAATAAATATTTGGTTCTACCATAACTATTTTACGACGAGAGATATTATCTCTATTCTTCAACATTTGGTTCTACTATAACTTTTGTTGATTATGCCTATTTATGAAATGAAATAGAATAAAGTCAAGTCAAAAGTAAAAGTACCTTCAAATCTTGGAGCATCTGCAAAGGAGTTGAAGGAAAAATGGTGGAGTTGGTCAAGGAAGGAGGATCTGCGAGAGATTGTGATGATATGGTGGATCATCCATTGTGAAAATCACAAGTGTGTTAAGATTTGAAGCACAACCACGACGAAGTAAAGCGTAAAGTGAGAAAGAGAATTCGATACAAAGTTTATCCTGATTCATCCTTAAATTGGGGCTAAGTCCAGTAGAGGATTTTTCTATAATTAGCATCTCCCACCTCTCGTTACATTCTCAATTACAAGAGAAAGAGATAATATATAACAGTAGCTATTCATGGGTCAAAACCCAAACTACCAATGAAAAATATGGGCTCAAACTATAAAAGTCATCTGGTGTTCAGGGGGCGCTGCCCCCTTGAAACCCCTCCCACCCTCGCTCCAGGGGCGAGAGGCGGCTCCCCCGGACCTCGCCCGCTCACCAGGGAGAGGGACTCCCGTGCTTTCCTGTCAATGGGGAGTATGAACCACACCCCAATACTGTGTACTGACAGTTGTTTGCTTCATATTGACCGCGAAAGAGGAATTGCCAAATTTGGAGGGAACACTCTCCCTCGAGTTGAAAAACAAGGAAGGCCTATAGTCCTGCTTTTCCCTTTGCTATTGCTACTTGGAAAAGTAACGCAGAGATAACATCAGATGGAACATTTTCCGATTCTAGATTTGCGATGAAAGTAGCACAAATACTAGTCTCAGAATGACACCTAGGCATGGTACAAAGGCATTCTGTTGCACTATGTATCCAAGAAAGATGTTTGCAAAGCAATAAATTTTAAGTGGAGAAACATGTAAGTAAAAGAAGCATACAAGGTTGGTCATATTTGTACAAAGTACTAATACCACTTGTCTTTGGAGTTTGAAGAACTTAGCTGCAAGGTTGGTCAACACCATCCTCATGATCTTAAGCTCGTCCGTGACTGCTTGAGAAAAATGCCAAACGTCGTCGGTTATCAAGCAAGCTACGCGATCCTCCGAGTCATCACACAAGACCTTTTGCAAGCACAACCGAAATGGGACGACGCAACTAACATTAAGGCGCATTATGAAAGCTAGGACATTGGGTTCCGAGGCGTCCTCAGTTTCTAGTAGACCATCAGGGATTGAGTTGAAGGTGAAGTTGAGAGCGTGCTGCTAGCTGTAGACTATATTTTGTTATTTGCTTTCTGGCTCTTGTTTTGTTCAGTTGTTATTTGGAATTTGCTAAACTTGAAAAATGTAACTCTCGAGTATTATTATGATATATAGAATGACATCTTTTTTTCGACCAAAACAATCTCTTTCTTGAAATGAGAATGAGACTAATGCACCCCATGGACAGACAGGTCGTCTTAAGGATAGAGTTCTTGGCTACCAATCCAAAGCTGTCCCTACGCCATACTTAGGCACCTTCTTATGCTGATGCTTCTTCAATATAGCTCTCTGTTCTTCTTGCATGTATAGATTTGATTGGCAGGGAAATTTGAAGGTTGGATATGCAAATATGAAATTGAGCTTTTTGGGTTCATGTTATTTCGGTGCTAAATTTATTGCACGGATTCTAGTTTAGTTCTAAACTTTTCAATTAATGAAATGTAATGCTAAACCTTGAATGAAATTCCAATCAAGTCCTTCCGGCAAAAACTCTCCTGAAATTGCTTATGTATTAGAGGTGATCAACGGGCGGGCGGGCGGCCCACCCATGCCCGCCTAGACCTGAGCCCGAGAGGTAAATGGCTAGTATGGACAATGCTCTTGCATGAGAAAGCCTGGCCAGCCCATCTTTGAACCTAAAAGGTACGGGTGAACTTGTGCAACACATTAGGCTGACCTTTTGGGCTCAACTCAATCTGAGTTTGCCCAATGATCATCTCTGTTATACGTATAATGCATGTATATAACATTTTGGCCTTTCGGCCAACTACCACACACTGGACTAAACTCATTTTCAGTCTCCAACTCATCGGGCAGCAATCAGTTATGTCCTTGACATCACCCATATAATAAGGTCTATAAAGTATTTTCTCAACTCAAACATGTCTGCATAGATTAAGTGTACCAAATCGAGCTAACACATTCCAAGATCTTGAAGAAAATCATGAATTCTTGTACAAATTCCGTTCTGTGATTGATATTGTCCAGTGTCACCACATCATTTCTCAACCCCATAAAGTCATAGTAGCAGTCCTAGTAATATCGCAGTTAGGGGTAAGCAAAAGAACGGGACCGAACGGGGAACCGAACCGAACCAAACCGGCCGGTTCTGGGCCGTTCTCAGTTCATAAATTTGGAACCGAGGAATATCGGTCCGGTTCCCGGTTCATGTGTGGACCCACCCACCGGGACCTCCCAAACCGGACCAGTTATTTTTAATTTTTATTATTCTGAATTTTTAAAGCCCTAATTCTCATTCTTTTCTCGCTCAGACTCAGTCACGCTCGTTGCTCACGCCTCTCACTCTCACTTCTCCTAGTCTCAATCACGCAGCGCTCACGTCTCCCTCGCGACTCGATGCCTCTCGCTCACTATAGCTTTGTTCGTGAAGATGATTATCATGTTTAGCTTATCACAAGCTTATTCTATTAATATCACTCGTGTCGTAATTTAGACTATGCAACAACATTTGCAGTCTTACAGTGAAGAAGAAAAAAAAAGGAGATACGATCGATTCCTGAACCTAGGAGCCGGACTGAACTAGTCAGTCCATTTCCCTGGTGAGTCCAAGATCAGGTGGACAGGTTCTCGGTTTCACAATCTGGAAACCAGCCTTTATGATCCGGTTCTCGATTTCATGATAGGAACGGGCCCACCTTGAAACCGATCACCCCTAACTGCAGTACCATGGAACAAGGTAGACCAAACGTATGAAAGAGAAAAGTGGTCCAAACTCAAAAGTTCCAAGAAAGAGCTATAATGGTGAGAAGATGTAAGTAGACGACCATCACGTCCAAGTGCATGGCCAGGCATTTGGAAATTTGTAATTACTCCCAAAGACAGTATGGCCAACCACCCGCGTGAATCCGGAAGTACGGAACGAATATTCAGTGGAAAATTAAGTCGGTGACATGAATTTTGGTTACTTGATATTTATCTTCTGTGATTGTTGTATTTGCTGAGCTACTCTAATGACTTGAGCTCCTTTAGTCAACTGAAAGACATGCATCATCTGTAAACTCAAAACTGTCAAATAAACAAGTGAGAAAAACATGTGAGGTATATTGTGAATTCACTCGGGATGCGAGGAAAAAATGTATAGATAGCTTTCTTTAGGGTTTACTTATCTAAAGTGAGCTTTTTCAGTCATAAAAGATATATTTATATATACTAACCTTCATAATTACTTTATTCCATAATTGGTTTTTGTGGCTAATTATGATCCAAGTTTCACAGAAACAACACTAGGAGCAGACATGAAAAAACTCGTTCAAGGTAAGTACACATACTGTGGCTAAATGGGGGAACCCGTTTGAGGTTTATTTATAACCCATCTGCTGTCTGAAGAGCATGATGCTGATACTAAACTCTGGAAGCTCAAGAATCTGAGGAATCTTTCCTCAAGCAAAAAATGTTGAGCGAATCGGTTGAAACTAGGTTATCAAAACACAGGTTACTTTCATAAAGTAGTCTAAGTTAAGAGACTCTCAGGAATTCCGTCGGAGTAATCTATACTGAGGACGGAAGAAAAGTGCAGGGTCACAAGAATTTTGCTGAAGTGGCTGTGGACTTTTGCGGGTTATTATTTGGCGCTCCTGACAATCTGAATGTTGTTCTGTCTGAAATTACAGAATTTATTAGATTGCAGGCTCTTTGATGCTCGAAGGGATCTTCTCACTTAAACTGTTACTCCACAGAAGATTAAGCCAGTGTTGTGGTCCATGAACGGGGACAGTCCTCGACCAAATGATTTTATACCGCCATACTCGACGACGTTTGTTGTTTAATGTTCTTGTCTTATGGTCCACGTTATCCCAAGAAAGGTCACATGCCACAAAAATCAGAAAACGTGCTACAAACTCGGACGTAAGCAACTGATACTTCCTCTCATTCTTGGTCCAAAGTCGTCCACAGAGACCAATTGCTTTTATTCCTGCTGTCCCGTCCTTTGCTTTGCGATGCTCTTTCCCACCAGTACACCATATAAATTTCTTCTACAGGATACTAAATTGAGGTTGAGTTCCTCGAATCAACATAGGTGCTTTCCCCTAGAGATCATTCTACAGTGGCCTTGATTGCTTGCGTTGAGCTTGCTTCGAGGACGCGCTCTAGAAAACAATATTTTCTGTTTGACAAAGATGGTACGACATATGCAATTCAAAGTGTAAAGCACAAACTACAAGGGGGTTCAAGGAATGAAGAAGTTTGAATCTTTAAGCCAGAGTGTTATGATAAGACGCATAGATTCGCTGAATATAATGTTCGGTATAATCACCAGTTGAAGGATTAATTTAGCTGCTGAATGTTTTGGCCATGCACTCATGGACAGAAAACTCAGCAAGGATAAAGTAGGAAAGGCAATTATGGACTCTTGTAAATACTAGAGATCTATCAAAGGGAAAGCTAACAATTTCAATTCAGCTCATAAACCGACGAAAAACTAAAGGTACAGATAATCTTCAAGGATCAAATTTTCACTGCTATGAGACTACTAATAATCAAGAAACAAAAGGAATGGAAACGAGAATTGAAAGACGATTCCTAGAAGAAGTTCAACCTCTAAAAGCAAAGTCCTACAATGATGATAGGAAACCAGTTAAGCTGTCAAGAGACATATATGACGAACCCCCTTCCTTAAAACACTGATCCACCTTGTCCTTCAAACTCACAGCTCTGTCCCTAATTGCTTCGCCTTCTGGATCCGCCATCAATCTTCTAAGGGCACGCTCTATCTCGCCTCTCTCCAGCTTATCCTCCAAATGCAACCCGACCCTCCAAAAGTCGCTCACATATCTTGCATTCACCTTTTGATCCCCAAAAGAGGGCATACAAATCATTGGCACACCTTCACAAATGCTCTCCAACGTCGAGTTCCAACCACAATGAGTCCAAAATCCACCGATGGCCTGATGAGCCAGCACTTCTTGCTGCGGCGCCCACTTCACGATATGACCCCTTCCATATAACATCCCCAGGATCGCGCTTGGCAAATGTTCGAGCCAGTCTGATCCGCATATTGATCCGGGCCTGACGACCCACAAAAACGGCTGATCACTATTTGCTAGCCCCCATGCTAATTCTAGGAACTCGGCCTCATCGATCGATGCAATGCTTCCCAGGCTCACATAGATGACTGACTTGGGCATTTGCTTGTTCAGCCAGGAGATCGAGCTCATGTCTTGCACCAGCAAGCTGCTTGAAGAGGCTGGAAAGTACTTGTGAAATGGACCGATGACGAAGAAAGGAATGGGAATGGCTTGCCGAGCTTCGGCAATTTTTGTCCCCTCGAGCTCTTCAGAGGAATTGCAGATAAGTCCAGAGGAAGCCCTGGTCTCTCTGCCCACGGTTGCTAATATCTGTTGGAGATTCTCGGGGTTCTTTGCGTGGACAACCGGAAGGTCTTTCATTTTGAGAGGTGGAACTTCGGGAACAGCCTTGTCTAGTTCGGAATCTAACAGAGAAACAAAAAGGAAGCAGTCAATACTCTTTCTTGAGTTGAAAAACATGGAACCCCTATTAAAATGAACCATTTTGGTTGAAAACTCAACTCTTGAGGATACCTCAGTGTTTGCTGTTGGGTAATAAACGATTTTGGTCATCAATCAGCTGAGTTCAACATAAACTTCATCTTTATGTCTAATCTAAAGTGTAAAGTACGAATTTGTTGCTTAGTGCTGGACAAAGAAAGCAGCCCACCATACGGTAAATGGAAGTTTCAAAGGCATACTGTTCCATTGAGTATCCAAGAAAGATGTTTGCAAAGCAGTAAAATTTGAGTGGAGAAAGATGGAAGTAAAACAAGCACATAAAATCTACAGGAAAGCATACAAGGTTGGTCATATTGATACGAAATACAAACACCACTTGCCTCTAGAATCCAGATTGCTGAGACATGCAAAGATTTCTAATAATTTAGCTAGAAGGCACACCTTTTATTGGGAGGAAACCCTTTTCTCTCAGAGCGGACAAGGCAGAGAAAGCAGAAATTGAAGAGATACTAGTACACCTCAGCACAATCCTCGGGATCTTAAGCTCGTCCGCGACTGCTTGAGAAAAATACCAGACGGCATCGGTTATCAAGCAAGCGACGCGATCCTCCGAGTCATCACACAAGACCTTTTGCAAGCAGTCCTGAAATGGGACAACGCAACTAACGTTGAGGCGCATTATGAAAGGTAGGAGATCGGATTCGGAGGCGTACTCGGTTTCCAGTAGACCATCAGGGAATGAGTTGAAGGTGAAGTGAGGGAAGTTGTGAGGATTGGGGGAGTTGTGTTGGGTGTGCACAATGGAAATGTTGAATCCTTGGGAATGAAGAATGCTTGCAAGCTGAAGCATGGAGTTGATGTGGCCTTGAAGGGGTAATGGAAACAGCACCATTGTGTTGACCATTCTCTTTCTTGAGCTGAGAATGAGACTGATCACACCTCATGGACAGATCAATTCTTATGCCGATGCTTCTTTCTTGTGACTCTCTGTTCTTCTTGCATTTACAGAATTGGATTGGTGGGGCTAAAGATTTGATAGTCTGTAACACGTGAAACTGATTTAGTATTGGACCCTGAGAGAGACCCCAGTGGGTTCGACAGATCATCATCAATTCAATAGGTTCCAATGTATATATCGATAATAGCAAGAAAAAAGGAATAAATGCACTGAAAGTTCTAAAACTTATCACGAAAATGCAAGCGAGCCCTAAAATTTTCTAAAAGTGCAATTAAATTCTAAAACTTATCCCAAAAGTGCATGGGCGTCTTAAAAATTTCATAAAATGCAATCGAGTGCTAAAATTTTCAACAAATGCAATCAATGGAAGGACTTGATTTGATCAATTTGACAATTTTTAGGACTTGATTACACTTTTTAAATGGGTTGCGACTCAATCGCACTTTCATTATAAGTTTTCGGACTTAATTACACTTTTTGAAAGTTTTAGAACTCAGTTGCACTTTCTTGGTAAACTTTCAATACACTTACCAAAAAACAAAGAAAGGTCCCTCATCTGCTGCATTAATATGCATATATTTTCGTCTATACAGATATGCATAGGATAAATTAGTTGTTTAGACACTCAAGGAAAGTGCCATGACATTCGGGTGTTGAGATTAAAAATGGTTAAAGGCAGACAGATCATTCCAAAATTGGATAATTTAGGACATGAAAGCTGCTAGCCCGATAGTTTAACAGTACTGTCAATTATTTCTAGGCACACGATATCACAATCAATGAGTGCTTTATGCAAAATACGCGATGATGATGTGTGGATCTACGATTGAGATTGTACTGTCTCTGACAGTACTATCAGGGAAGCATTTTTCTTTAGGACATTAAGCATAATTACATACTTGAGAAGCGAACAGCAACGAAGACAAGAAGCGCGGACGTTGCTAAAAATCCATTGCATCGATTTATTTTAGGGTCCCTCCCTTCAATGTTATTTTTTTTTTCCAAAAATAGTTCAATTTATATTCATATATACTAAGATGACACATTCATAACAATCGAATTATAATCTATTACTTATACGTTCGATGTGATCAATAAGCAGGTGACCTGCCTAAGATTAGCTTGAGCAAATTTGGTGGCCATGGTTCGGAACCGGCCGGTTCCGATTCACGAACCGGCGGTTCTAGTTCGTGGCCACCACTGAATCGGAACCGGAACCTTAAGGGTCGGTTCCGATTTCGATTCCGAACCGACGGTTCCGGGCCAATTCAAGGCCCAGTTCCGATTTTAATTTTCAAATTTAATTTTTAAATAATAAATTATGAAATAAAAAAATAAAAAATTATCAAATACAATGTAATCTCCCATCTCTCTATGGTTAGATTTGTGCTCTGAAGGGGTCAGAAAATCGGCTGAAAATCTTTTATTTAGCCTTGCAAGCAAAAGCCTGCAATGCAAGTACGACAGTGCATCCAGAACAAAAGAGGAATGGACTTATGTCACTCATCCACCACCAAAATCTTTTTCCGGACGATTTTTCTAGATGACCTGTCCCGTCCTTATCCTCAAGTTTCTCGAAATTCGAAGGAAAGATTTGAGTTTGCATCGAACTTGTGATCCAAGGTGAAATTGGATTTTGTGACCCATTTTACCCCTGGACACGCGAGGGACTCGCGTTGACCCGGGGTCAACGTGTCCGGGAGTGTCCAGTGTCCGACACGCCAAAATTCTGAAGAAGTGCGTGTCCGTGTAACGTAGACGGCTACGTATATACAAATAACATGTGATGGGCATGCTCAGGCAATGAATTAGACTCAGACTCTCGAGTTCAACCTAGCCCGAGCCCCGTCCAATGATCACTTTCATCGTTTTAGCTTTAAGGTCACATTTAAGCCTTTAGGCTAACCACCGCACACTAGACTATACTCACTTTTCTCCTCTCCAACTTCTTCGATTGCAATCGTTCGACCAATTCAAGCAAGTATGCATAGATCAGGTGTACTAGAACAAACTAACTACATTTCAAGAATTTGAGGAAAAACATGAATTCTCATACGAATCATATACTGTAATTGATACTGTATAGTGTTCTCTCAATCATATAAAGTAGTAGTAGTAGCAGCAGCAGCAGCAGCAATCTCGTAATTATAGGTAAGCACCAGTCCAGGGTCAAATAAAAAACAGAGCCAAATCAGACCGGCCCAACCCAACGGGTTCTAGTCTAGTTCTCAGTCCAAAAATTTGGAACCGATTTTTATCAGTCCGGTACCAGGCTCAAGGTGCTGAACAGGACCGAATCAGGTAACTGATATCGTTCAATAAAGACGAATAAGCTATATCAAGGGGGTTCCTTTGTCGGATGAAAGAAAAGCTGCAGTGCGCTTCATCTTCTTCGTCAATGAGCTAAGTCCCCGCTTCGCCATGGCTCCGCCGCTCGCCTCATCACTCAAGGCTCGCCGTGGCTCATCCCTCTAGCTCGTCTGTCCCTACATCACAATTCCCGTTGCAGTCGCTGGAACTCAAATCTGGTCTCTTTGTGCTCCAGTCTCGCTCCACAATCTGTTCCCCTCGTATGTCGCTCCATTGCAACCCCTGTTATTTTCATTTTATCTCTGATTTGGTCTCTCTGTGATCGGATTTAGCTACACGATCCAAGCTACAATACCTTCTCCAAAGCTCGTTCTGGTCGCTGAATTCCGATGCTTCAACGCGTCCCTCTTATTCCTGCTAGTTAGCTTCTTACTCCTCGATGGCAACGAATGAATTATTATTGGTGGTGGAAGTTGGAGCTCAAAGACCGGAGGTGCACCGGCAAGTCCCTCTTTGAGGCTCACAGCCATCATCAATCAATCAAGTATCGAGTCTCACTCATTCTCTCTCAAGTAGTAGGTTTGTCTTTCAACAAATTTAAGAAAAAAAAAAACGAAAAAGAAATCAGCCGGTTCCCGAGATGAATTTGGAACTGAACTGGACCTGTAAATTCAGTTCCATGTTTACAGGTCGGTTTCAAGTTTTAGAATCTGAAAACCAGCACTGTGAAGGTAGATTTCAGATTCCAAATGTATCAATCTTAGAACCGATGGTCCCTACTTAGAATGTTGCAGTACGAGGTAGACCAATCGTGGGGAAGAGAAAGGTGGTCCTAAGTGCCAAGAGAGATCTATAAACGTGACAAAATGTAAGTAGAAGACCATCGCGACACAGTGCATGGCCAGGCAGGAATGTGTAATTACACCCAAGGCAATATGTCCAACGACCCTCATGATCGCGGAAGTACGGATGGGATATTTATCTTCTGTGATTGTTGTATCTGCTAAGCTACTTCTAGTGACTTTTTAGTCAACCAAAAGACATGCATCGTCATGTAAACTAAAATTGTCAAATAAATAATTGAGAAAATCATACGAGGTATTGTGTGAATTCACTTGGGATGGAACAAAAAAGTATAAATAGCTTTCTTTGAGGTTTACTTATCTGTGTGCCTACCGTGGCCAATTGGAGGAACCCGTTTTGAGAATATATATTATCCATCTGTTGTCTGAAAATTTTGATGCTAGGCTAAACCCTGAAAGCCCAAGAAGCTGAGGAATTTTTCCTTAAGCAAGGATCCCGAGTGGATTGGTTGAAATTAGCCAATTACGTGACCAAAGTAGTCAAACCTAGAAACTCTAAGTCTCCATTTGTTTCAAGAAAAATAGGGCGTTTCTGAAAAATATTTTTCAACAAATCGTTTTTCAAGAAAATAACGATATTTTTCGGTGTTTGGCTAAAATTTAAAAACAAACTGAAAAATATTTTTTGTCGTTTGGTATGAAAAATCATTTTCTGCCGCACACACCTTTTATTATTTTTTTTATTTTCTAATTCTTCATTTTTAATTTTTATTTTTTAAAAAATAAAATTTTTAATTATTTTTATCTTTGTTACTTTTATTTTAATTATTTTATTTTATTTTATTTTTCCTTTCTTCCTCGGTTGGCCCTGAACAAGCAGCACACGCTCCACAGAGTCGCCACCGAGTGCTCCGTTGCCGTCCTCGACACCTTGAACACGTTCTGCAACATCGACTCCAGGCACATCGCGTCCCGCGCAACGTCGCCCGCCTTCACCAAGGACACCATCTCGAGCAGCTTCATCGCCTTCTCGGTCGGCGAGGCCTCGAGGCTCGGCCGACCTCAAGGCCGGCAAGGCGAGCCTCAGCCTCGCTAGATCTGACAAGCTCGTGGCTCGCCTCGCCGCCTCGAGCTCGCCATCGGTGAGGCCGCGAGGCTCGGCCTCATTCGAGGCCGGCAAGGTGAGCCTCCGCCTCGCCAGATCTGGCGAGCTCGTGGCTCGACTCGCCGTCTCGAGCTCGCCGTTGATGCGAAGTTATGGCGAGGAAGAGAGAGAACCAAATCTAGAGGCAACCGAATGGCGTGGAAGAGAGAGAACGAGATGCAGAGGCAAACCCTTGAGGAGAGAGAACGGGGAGGGAGGAAGAGGAGAGGGAGAAAGATTTTATTTATTTCTAATTTCCCTTTCACATGCACGCGAGAGAGAAGCGTAGACAGAGGGGAAAATGATTTCCCTTTCTCAAAAAAAAAGAAAATCATTTTCTTCAGATTTAGAATGATATTTTTCATTGATTGAAAAATATTTTCCTTGACTGCATATTTTCTACCCCAAACACCAACAATTGAGGAAAATATTTTCTACCGTGAAACAAACGGAGCCTAAGGATCATGTTAGGATAGTAGAACACTACAAGTGCCAAATTTTTCGTACAACGCTCACTTTAGTATCCAAAGTTTTTGTCGATTCACTTAAGTGCCAAAATGAAGAAAAAATTATCACTTAGTTGCAAAAAAAAAATTGCCTCCGACGAGACAGTCCAGGCAAAAATATTATGTGGCTTTTAAAATAAATAGTCTAATCTGATTTGGCATTATATATATATATATATATAAAATAGTCCACGTGGATGACGCGGCTGGCCACGCTTCCCTAAAAACGATGTCGCACGGGTTTGGGGAGGACGGAAGCACCAAGCCCCATCAGTACGATGGCGCCTAGTGACAGCGGCTGGTGATGATTCCGACGATCGTCGCCAAGAATATTACGAGCAGCTACCAGGCGTTCTTCGAGACACCGATCGAGACGAGGACGTACCAGAGGATGACCCTGGTGGCCATGGAGCCGAGGAGAGGCGTCATGGACTTGCCCCGCCATGGCTACGCCAAAGGAGAGATGACCGTCCCAGAGGCAAACATGGCCGCCTTGACAGTTAAGCTTCGGTGAACCCAGCGAGCAAGAGGATGTGAGAGCTATGGACGCTATACCTCTTCTCTCAACGAATTAGGGTTTCGATTTAAAGTTTAGATTTGGGGCAATCCTCTCTCTCTCTCTCTCTCTCTCTCTCTCTCTCTCTCTCTCTCTCTGAGCTTCAAGGAAAAAAAGGTGTAGGAAGAAATTCATTGCAGGAATCCAGTTACCTCTTTGATGCACGAATATAGAAATGCCCAGGAATATACGTCGAATCACCAGTGCATAATCATCAAATCTTCAACCCAACGATGGTCTGAATATAATCACAAGGAAAATATTCTTGTTCCACAACGTAAATGCCAATTGTCCTCTCAAAGCAACGATGGATGTCTTTTACGTGTTTTTCTGATGGAGAGGATAGGGGAGGAGAGGAAGAGGGGGGGTGAGAACACACTTTCAAAGTACGTTGCTCATCTCCTTTTATAGCTTCCATCTTGGGTAACTTCCTCTAGAAGCCGAAGAAGTAACTTCCATTTAGAAGTAACTTACCTCTATGGGTAACCTCCCTGTAGAAGTCACTCCCGCTAGAAGTAACTTCACTCTCAAGAAGTTATCTTAAACTTCTTTTATTGATAAGAAAATGACAAGTTACTGATTGCACCTTTTCAAATAGTGCCTTAGGAGTCACCGATTGTAAACGGTGCCTCTCAAACTCACTCCATCATCGATAATCACATACCCCCATCATGGGCATACTACTGAAATATAACATCTCCCACTCGCACATGATGGGCTTGATAATGCTCTATCAAGAATGTAAGTAATTCAACATCATTTACTTTAGAAACAATTCATACTGGAAAATACATCGTGCGACCAGTGAGTACACCTGCACTTGGGAGCTCAGATTATGCACCTGTTAGGGATAACATAACGACTACAACCCAAAAATAAATAATGTCTCACAGTACCCCCATACATATTTTATTACATCAATCTAAGTATACCTATCCCTTAAAGGCTATACTTGACTATTCTTAGCTCACCATGTACTTACAATTATATCTGAACCCACAAAAGACGATATAATTGGTCGACCGGTAAATACATGTGGTAAATGTAAAGCAACAATAATCTTCCTTCACACTCATGTCTCTCTCCATTTCAGAATAACTGCTTTCCTAGACACGTCCCATAAAAGCCATATCTATTCATGACCGCTGGTAACATGCTAAAAAGGAGGTAATTAATTCATCAATTACCTCAAGGACTCACACAATGAGTAAATAGGGATAATTTAACTCATCTCCTTTATCAGTCGAATAAAGCACATGTAGTATGACTTACATGTTATAGTGGATTTCTCTTTCTATAAGAGCGTATGTCATCTATTAAACATATCCACTATACGGATCTTAGCCTAAACATAGTCACATCCTTATCACGTACATATGTTTAGCCCGAGTGCTATGTCGGCTCACCTTTGACAGCACCCAATTAAGTACTCGGATCCGGCTTCCATCAAGCATACATGATTGTGGAACTATCATGTTCGGTCTTATTATATATAAATCACAAATCTCATCTTGACTCCAATCAAGGCGACGTAAATAAATTATGTATCGAACATGCTCTTCCAGCATCCATAGTACATACTGTCTCATCTCAACTCGCTTGCTATAGCGCTTGAGGCAATTGCTCGAGTTAGTGAGCCAATCATTGCCTGTTGACATACCTTCCAATAATATATGTGTATTTGTGTTAGTCTCGTGACAAATTGTACATAAGTACAATACATATATGTCAATTTACACAACGCAATGGTCCTCAACAACATTACATATCATATTCTACGCAACCCTAGAGATATCCTATGGGTCAAGAACACGTCTCTAGAGACAGCCTTAGTGAATGGATCAGCAACCATTCTGTTCGTAGAAATATATTGTAGGACCACTTCCTTCTGCGCAATTATATCTCTAATGAAGTTATTCTTTATGTCAATGTACTTCGTCCTACTATGATACTTGGGATCTTTCACATAGGCAATGGCTGCTTGACTATCACAATAAATTGTTACTAGTCTTGGAACGTCAGTGACAATGGCTAAATTTTCCAAGAAAAGTTTTAGCCAAACTGCTTCTCTGCTGCATGCAATAAATGTAGCCTCTATCGTAGATAAAGCTATGCATGTTTGTTTCTTGCTACTCCAAGAAATTGCACCTCCATTAAGCAAGAACACATATCCAGATGTCTATTTACGCTTATCTAAGTCTCATCCCCAATCAGCATCAGAGTAACCTAATAAACGTAAATCGTTCCCTTAATAACATAGTCGATAGTCCATAGTGCCTCTCAAGTATCTCAGGATCCTCTTCACTACTTTCCAGTGTGCTTGCCCAGGACTTGATTGGTATCGGCTCACTAATCCCACGGCATGACATATGTCTGGTCGAGTACACATCATAGCATACATCAAACTCCCGACTGCACTAAAGTAAGGAACAGTTTCCATTTATTTCTTTTCTTCTTGAGTCTTAAGACACATCTCAGAACTTAGGCCATCGCCTTGTATGATAGGGGTATCAATGGAATTATAGTGCTGCATATTGAAACGTTCAACAATCCTTTTAATATAAGACTCTTGAGACAGAGCAAGGAGTTTCCTTGATCAATCTTTATCAATCTTAACTCCCAATATATAAGCAGCTTCTCCCATGTCCTTCATTTCAAAATTAGAGGACAACCATTCTTTTATGGTGATAACTAAACCCTTATCATTCCCAGCTATCAGAATATCATTCACATAAAGTGATAAAATCACACATTTGTTCTCGTACCGTTTGACATACACACAGTGATCTTCTTCAATCATCATAAACCCAAAAGAAGTTATGGCTCGATGAAACTGAAGGTACCACTGTCTAGATGATTGCTTAAGGCCATATATGGAACGATGAAGCTTGCAAACTTTGCATTCCTGACCTTTAGCTATGAAACCTATCGGTTGTTTCATATAGATTTCCTCATCTAGTTCTCCATTGAGAAATGTCGTCTTTACATCCATTTGATGTAATTCTAAATCCAAATTTGCGACAATAGCTAGGATAAGGCATATGGAGACAAACCTTACAACCAGTGAGAAGGTTTCCTTATAGTCTATACCGTCTTGTTAAGTATAGCCTGTTGCCACAAGGCGAGCCTTATACTTTTCAACTGATCCATCCACCCTGCGCTTGATCTTGAAAACCCATTTATTTCCAATAGCCTTGCGTTCTGGTGGGTCCCAGACATGGCTTGTTCTCATAGACTCCATTTCATCTTCCAATGCTTTTCTCCATTCTTTCTTGTCAGGAGATGAGAGAGCCTCATCAACTGTCTTAAACTTCACATCATCTTGTTGAGCAATCATAAATGCTTCCCCTTCAACCTCAAAACGACGACGGGGAATGCTTGTGCGATTACTGTTACGTAGCTGAACTCCTTGTGAATTCAGTTCACTAGGCAATGCGACACTCCCACTAGGTCTTGTATATTGAGGTAAATCGTTATTTCCCTCAATAACATTAGTAGGTGTGTTTTCAGGATCTTCCATCTCATAGAGTTGAAAATCCTTGTCAATCTCACCTCGACTAGGAAAATCGTTCTCCAAGAACGTGACATCTCGTAATATCATTTCAATCACACTTCCATCAACTTGTTTACCTATGAACACATACCCTTTGGAGTGTTCAGAGTATCAAATAAAGATACATTTCTTCCCTCTAGGACCTAATTTTTCATATTTATGGGAAGAATCATAAATATATGCTGCATACCCCCAAGGTCGCAGATTACTTAAATCTGATTTTCAACCAATCCATAACTCATAAAGAGTTGAAGTGACTGACTTATAGGGCACACGGTTAAGTATATAGGCAACAGTCAATAACGCATCTCCCCAGAGTGAGATTGGTAAATTTGCACCTAACCATTTCCAACAAAGTCATATTCCTTCTTTCAGCAACCCCATTTTGTTACGGAGTACCAGGAACAGTCAAATGTCTTATAATACCCTTTTCATCACAAAGAGACTTAAATTGCTCAAATAGATACTCACGTCCGCGATCAGTTTTTAATGTCTTTGTTGTTTTGTTTAACCGATTCTCTACCAAACTCATATATCGTCTAAAGCTATCCAATGCTTCTAACTTATGGGAGATCATAAAAACATAACCGAAGCGTGTGAAGTCATCTATAAAAGTGATGAAATATGAGGCACCATGCCTCGCCCTCACATTTAATGGATCACAAATGTCAGAATATACAAGTTGCAATGAAAGTTTAGCTCTAGTTCCTTTATCGAATGGTTTTCTAGTTATTTTTCCTTCTAGACAATGTTCGCATATGGGTAGAATATTTCAACGAGTGACCCTAAAAAGCTTTTTCTAGCTAATCTCTTGATTCTATCTAACCCAATGTGACCAAGTCTAGAATGCCAAACATTTGCATCAATATCTACATTACTAGAAGATGCAATTAAGGAAAAACTATCATCAATATCAACATTATACACATCATAGTCAATGTCTAAAATCATAAAACCATTCAATACATAACCAGAACCATAATAAACTGTTCCAAACTCAATGTCAACATGACCACCATGGAAATGCAGAACATAACCCAAGCCGAGAACAACAACAACAGAGACCAAGTTCAGTCGAATGCTAGGAGCATAGAGAACATCATGTAGGAATAGAGTTCGGCCACCACGTAAATTCAATTTACATGTGCTGATACCCTTCACTTCAATCTTGGAGTAATTTTCAACATGTATCCATCTATTTCCAGGCTGTATCTGACGATACTCCACAAATACTCCTCGGTCTCTAGCTACGTGGTCTATTGCTCCTGCATCTCTTTGGACTCAGTGCATTCACTAGCGAAGTGACCGAACTTGCCATAATTGTAGCATTTCATCTTGGCCTTGTCCTTCTTCCCTCTACGCTTCTTGCGTAAGGTGATTTTCACTTTCTTGGGTGCCTGACCAGTCTTCTTCCCTTTGTTGTTGAATTTGTAGTTCCCTTTACGCTTGAAGTCCGAAGCTTTGCGCAAACCAGATTCAGCAACATACACATGTGTAGAGGATCTTGCAGCCTCTAGGCGCTCATCCTCTAATTCTAAATAATGCGCTATATCGTCAAAAGTTACAATACTCTCATTATGCGTCATATTGATTTTCATATGCTCCCAACTTTCAGGAAGAGATCTGATAACAGCCTGAACTTGCTATTCGTCAGTCAGGGTATGATCTGCTGCCTTCAACTCTCGTATCATGTTTGACATCTCTTGAAGATGATGCATCATCGTTTGATTTTGGCTCTTTCGGAATGTGTCAAACTTGATAGTGTGCCGCCTCAATTTAGTGGCAGACATACCCCCAAATTTATCTTTTAGGGCAACCCAAATTGCTTGAGTGTTGTGAAAACGTTCAAACTCACACTTGAGTTCATATTGCATACAACTCAGCAATGTGATGCGAGCGATGTTATTTTTCTTTTTCCAAGCTTGATAAGCTTCTTGATCTCTTCTATGTTGAGCAGAATTTCCTTGCTCGGGTTCAACCATTATACAGTTCAGAGTTTGCAAAACCTCTTACTCTTCAAGGATGCACTGAACCTTTTGGTGCCAAATATCATAATTGTCACCGTTCAGTTTCTCACCCTTATTGAGGTCAGCCAAAATGGTCTTAGATGCTGAAGCCATAGTCAATGACAGCACTCTTGACAAAAGAAGGGCAGAATTAATACTAGCACATTTTTCTCACCAACGCACATTTTTCTCACCAAGACACATTTTTTTCGCAGCAAAAACAAACTAAATTAAAGATAATTCAACAAAAGACACCGAAACGAACATTCACTATGTTCCCAATCAGCTTATGTGTAACGATTGTCTCACTATCATGAATTTTGTTTAATTTGCGCAAAATTTAAGTTCAAGGTGAGAATTCCTTTGAATTCTACTAACCTATGAACTCCCACTGGAAAAATATAATTAAAATAAATCTTGGAATGATTACTTGCTCTAATAATCATAAATGCATAGCACCATGTGAACCAATGTACAAATAATTCATTAATCAATTATAATTGAATGTGGAATAAAATAAATCTCCTGCCATTGATTGAGTTTCCTTGTAATTCAGAAATTTTATCTCTAAAATTTAATCGGCACCGGAAATATGCTATGCAAGGGGGCAGATTCAGCGAGATAGTTCTACTGCAAGGGGAAAACAAGAAATTCCCAACTCAGAAGGCAAAACCCGTAATTTTGTCGCACAACTCATCATCTGCTCGCGTGACGACGCACACGCCTGCACACTTCCACGCCCTGTTCGTCCTTTGCTCATTTTCGCCAGTTTTTCGCCTCGCCTTCACCACCTGGGTCTCCTCCGATAGCCCATCGATGACCAAATAATTTATGGGTTATGGAGACCACGCCGACGTGACCACATAGGTCCAAGTATCGGTGAAAACAGTTAAGAAAATCGATCGGAATCAAGCAAAATTCCATCTGACGCAAAATTTAACCCAAGTTGCTTCCGCCGCTCAATCATTCTTCGGTGACCAACCTAATGCCGAGCTAACTATGGCCTTTACTTGTCTGATTCATATTTTACTCAGAATATTTCGAAAAACATCAAGGCAAAGATATAGATCGGCTCTAATACCAATGTTAGAAGAAATTCATTAGAGGAATCCACTTACCTCTTTGATGCACGAATACAGAAATACCCAGGAATATACGTCGAATTACCAGCGCGTAATCGTCGAATCTTCAACCCAACGATAATTCGAATATAATCACAAGGAAAATATTCTTGTTCCACAATGTAAATGCCGATTATCCTCTCAAAGTAACGATGGATGCCTTTTACGTGTTTTTCTAATGGAGATGAGAGGAGAGGAGAGGAAGAGGAGGAGGGTGAGAACACACTTTCAAAGTACGTTGATCATCTCCTTTTATAGCTTCCATCTTGGGTAACTTCCTCTAGAAACTGAAGAAGTAACTTCCCTTTAGAAGTAACGTACCTCTATGGGGAACCTCCCTGTAGAAGTCACCTCCCACTAGAAGTAACTTCACTCTAAAGAAGCTATCTTAAACTTATTTTATTGATAAGGAAACGGCAAGTTACTGATTGTACCTTTTCAAATAGTGCCTTAGGAGTTACCGATTATAAACGGTACCTCTCAAACTCACTCCATCATCAGTAATCACATACCCCATCATGGGCGTACTACTGAAATATAACAAAAAGTTATTCATTTCCTTCAAATGAATGGTGTGATTGCCTTGTTTCTATGGCCAAGCCTTCACCCCCTATATCACCACGTTTATGATCTTCTAGCGATTTTTCCAGTGCTCCCAATCCATGCCCACCTTCTTGAGACGGATTCCAACGAACTTCCAGGCGAGCCCAAACGGATTCTCGCGAGTTCCCAGGTGAGTCTTGGTGGATTCCAACCGGTTTCTAGTCACCCGACGAACATTCATCTTTCTCTCTCCATTGCTCAGTGTCGCCGCCGAATCCAGCTTTGTCCTTGGCTATCACCAGCCTCACCTCAACAGTAGTTCCCGACAGCCTCGATGAAATTCTTGGCCATTTCAGCTAGCCGACGAACACCTTAGCCAGTCCCTGACGAGCAACGCAGGATCTAAAGACGCGCGACCCTCTTTTTCCTTCGAACTTCTTGACCATCAACCATCTCTGAGAGCAATGTCTCATACGACGGCAGCCGTAGGAAAGACAGAAGCAACTCAAGACATGGTGACGATCACCCCCAGGAAAACCACCACACTAAAGGCCACCACCGCCATCGTTCCCACCGCGAATATAGCCATTCCTCCTCACTAAAGATCGAATTAGGGTTTAGATTTGGGGCAAACACGTAAACGACTGTATTTGGGATTATTAATGCTGATTGGGCACACCGGCGAGCCACGTGGGTTGAAAAATGTGATAAAAAATTGACTAGTCAGATTTTTGGCAACCCAAATCGGAGATGTCACTTAAGTAGCCATTTTTTTAAAAGAGTGGCACTTAAGTGATCCGAAAAACTTTTGGCACTTATATTGTTCTTCTCCCTTATGTTAGAGTTATCCATGCTCTGGATGGAAGAAAAGTGAAGGGTCATAAGAATTTGAATGCGGAAATTTACAGCAAAAAAGGTCCTAAATCTATTGCACATGTGTCAATTTAGTCCTAAATATTTCAATTGTATCAATTAAGTCCTTAACATTTTCATGTTTTTGTCAATTGAGTCCACATGACTAATTTTGGCTAAAAATTGCTGACGTGGACGCCGGTCGTCCTACGTGACATGGTCGATGCTGAGGTAGAGAATTTTTACTAAATTTTTAATATTTTTTTAAATTTTTTATTTTTTTATTTTTTCTTCTTTTCTTCTCTTTTCCTTCTTTACTTGTTTTCACTATAGCCAGCAAGGATGGCTAGGCTCTCGCCTAACCTCGCAGGCTGTGGGCAAGCAGCCTTGCCAGGGCAAGGCTATGGCGAGGTTAGTCTCGCCCAGATCTAGGCAAGGCAGCCTCACCGTGGCCATTGCCGGCCATAGAAAAAAATTAGGCAAAAAACGACAAGAAACCTCAATCTATAACCATTGTGACATATTTACCCTGAACTTTTTTTATGACATCAAAAACTCCAAAATTTGTCCACGTGACACATTATCCTAAACTTTTTCTCGTGACATAAAAAATCCCAAACTAGTACCTAGGTGACATATTTACCCTGAACTTTTTTTATGACATCAAAAACTCCAAAATTTGTCCATGTGACACATTATCCTAAACTTTTTCTCGTGACATAAAAAATCCCAAACTAGTACCTAGGTGACACATTTACCCTCCATCAAGGTCCGTTAGATGATTTTTCAGCCAACACATCATTTTTATTTTACTTAAGCCACATGGGCGCAATGTCAACATTATTTGCTTTCTAGCGTTCATATAAGCATATTTTAAACGGTTCTCATTGATAGAATTTTGACGGAGAGCAAATGTGTCATATAGGTATAAGTTTGGGATTTTTTGTGTCAAAGAAAAATAGATTGGGTTAAATGTATCACGCATAGTTTAGGATTTTTGTGGCTTTAGCTTGCTGTAAGCCGTGCAAACAAAGTTTCTCCTTAACTGCTGTGGCAAAAAGAAAGAAGATTTTATTTGGTCTTTTGATAATGTACTACCTTTAGGAAGATGTGGGAGGGCTGTGATTAGTTGTTGTTCATTGGTGTCTTTTGGAGCTTTAGAATGGTTGTATTATAATGGGCTGTGACCAATGGAGCTTTCGATTGAGTGCTATGCGGTGCAATTGAAGTTGTAAACTTATATGTTGTTGTCTCAAGTGTTTAAACATGAGTTAGTAATCATTTATGATGGTTGCTTGATGATGCTTATTATGCTGAGCTTGATGATGATAGTAATGGATCTATTGCCAACAACAAAAAGCAAGCATTTGGCAAATGTTTAGCATCCTATTAAGAGAGCATTCTCAGCAAACTAAATGGCATTGGACAAACTTGAATTGATCCATATTGTATGATAAAAAGAGAAACATCCCACCACAAGAAATCTTCTCAACACAGTAGACCTATACATACTTTAATTTTCATATGCTTCCAAAACAAACCCATCTATATCAACTAGATGACAACTGACAACCAACAAATCTTACAAAGTGCCTACATCCTTTTAGAAAAGGGTTAATACCACGAAAAATCTCAAACTGGTACACATGTGACAAATTTATCCCAAACTATTTTTTTGACCACGAAAAATCCTAAACTGGTACACCTGCGATAAATCTACCCCAAACTATTTTTTTTACCAAGTAAAATCCCAAACTGGTACACCTGTGATAAATTTACCCCAAACTATTTGTTTGACCACCAAAAATCCTAAACTGGTACACCTGTGACAAATTTATCCCAAACTAGTACACTTGTGACAAATTTACCCTCCGTTAATTTTCGTTAAATTGAGTTAATACCACGAAAAACCCCAAATTGATACACCTATGACAAACAAAGGTTAAAAACCCCAATGGGTACACCCATCCACTGCCACGTGTCATCTAACTTAGTAATTTAACGGTAACATTTCAAATTGATACACTGTGATAAAAAAAAGGGTAAAAACCCCAAATGGGTACACCCGTCCACTGCCACGTGTTATCTAACTTAGCAATTTGATGGTAAAATTTAACGAAAATTAACGGTGGGTAAATATGTCACAAGTGTACCACTTTGGGGTTTTTCGTGGTATTAACCATTTAGAAAATCCCTCCTCAATGCATCTATATATATTTAGACTCCTCTAAAGTCGAATTGGTCTTAACATTGCTCACTCTTGATTATACAAGTGGATCCTAGGTTGGAATCAAGAAGTGCTTGCCAATAGCTTCTAAGCATCCAAAATTGCTCCTCCTCATTTCCTATGACCATACTCATTGCTGTAACCTAGCTCTACATGCCATTACCCTAGACAGCTTCAAAACATTCTCAAACTCCACTGTTTTCTTCATTGAAGCGTTTGGCTATGTTGGATTATTTCTCAACCGATCACAATATATGTTTGTCAGCCATTTAAAGCTTACTTGAGGAACATGTAGAGCTCTATTACATGTATACACGGGGTTGAAGGTTTTGACTTATAAAGTATGCTCCCTCTGCACTTTGGAAGCATATATGAACCAATCACAACCATTAGAACACACTGCTCTCAACCTATTTAATACATTCTTAGCGAACCTCACATGTCTCCCATTTGTTATGGCATAATTCATAATTGCTTCTCTAAACTCCTTACAATTGCTTAAGCACATCCCCAACTTTAAGGCAGGATTCTCCATATCCACCTCAGTATTGAACTCAGGATTTGTATACTCAAATTGACTATCCATATTCAGGAAAACTACATTATCGGGTAATGTATCTACATACAACCTGATGTCTCCACCCTCTGTAACCCTTTGCATTGAACTACCTTCTATACATCGTACATTTCTTATATAACTCATCAAGATCAATAATGCCAAACCCATCTTCTTCAACACCCTCAGCATCTATCAAATGTGACATATTTCACTTCTTCACATCCCTCACCTGGTGCAAATGGAAGAAAAAAAAACTTCAATATTTTTTCGGACCTATATAAATTCAATAGAATCATACCAACTTAAATCTGTACAAATAAAAACACAAGCTGCAATTACAACATACTGAAATATTTGGACCACGAACAAATTTTTGAGAAACATGGACCACAAATGCAAGAAACAAAATGAAAACAATAAATAATGGACCACGAACAAATATTTGCTTCTGATAATGACAAAACATATGCAAATCAAAATGAAGACAGTAAATAATTAAGAAACCCAAACCACAAATAAATGATAGCAACAAATTCCATTAGAAAAGGTACAATATATACAACTTGTCATTATGAAACTCACTTCCATGTCGCTGCCATCAACATGTTACTTTAACAAGTGTAATCACCTTGTCTTGGACAAACAAAATATCAGTTGAACCAACTTAGGAAACTAACATCCATGGAAACGAAATTAATTAGAGGATTTAGGAAAATTAGGGTTTCGATTTTGAGCTCCACTTCAGAATACTAACCTCGGCCAAATTAAGGAAGCAAAATGAAAGATACAATCGAAACGACTTTGAATTGGGAGAGCGAAGGCTTTGTGTAAACCCTAGGAGGCGGACCCTTTTAGTTTCTTTCAAAATATCTCACCTTTGAAGATCGTCGCCGCTGCCCTGTTACACGTCGCCGCCCGATCGCATGCCACCATGTCCCTGTCCGTTGATAAACGTGGAATTTGCTGAAATTTCAGTTTTGTAAGATTCATTTTCCTTGTAAGAGTACATCACGAAAAGGTAAGAAGTATATTGCTTTAAAATCTGAAATTGATTTTGTAGTGCCAGATTCAGAAGATGAAGATGAAGACGAGAAAGAGCTTGCGCTCATGGTGAAGAAATTCAGAAAGATGGCTCGAAGAGGTAGAAACTTCAAAGGGAAGAAATCATTCAGAAAGGATGATCAGAGACAATTTAGCATTGACAAATAGGAAGGCAAAGCTGTAATATGTTTCCATTGTAAGAAAGCAGGACACATCAAACCCAACTACCTGCTTTTGAAGAAAGACAAGATCAAATATGAGAAATACAAGAAAGCATTGAAGGCATAAACTCTAAGTGATTCTGAAGATAGTGAGGATGACTATGCAAACATATGTCTCATGGCTAAGTCAAACTCAGATTCAGACTCAGATTCAGATTCAAATGTTGAGGTATGTTTTTCTAAAATACCAGATGAAGTTTCTGAATATATTGAGGAGTTATGCACGAACTACAAAGAAGCCCTCAAAAGGTTTCTGTTTTGAAAAAGGAAGTTTTCTCTTTGAAACAACAAAATGATTCTCAAAAAGACAAGATTAAATTTTTGGAAATGGAATTTCATCAAATCAAGGAAAATCGTGACTTGATTTTGAAAGAAAATGATTCCTTGAAAATCGAGATTGAAAATATTTCAAAGAGATTTTCTCAAAGTTCAAAAAATTTGGAAAATATTATTTCCAGACAAATTCCGTATGGTGACAAGTCTGGTCTTAGTTTCAAAAAGGAAAATAATTTTTAAAAAAAAATTCCAAAAACAAATGATAGGATTTCGCACAAACCTTCCAAATCTGCATATCAGCGGCATTTCCATAAATAGTTTACAAAATCCTTTTATCCATTACATTGTGTAAACTGTGATGCTAGAAATCATATTAGAAATAATTGCATGATGATATAGAGACCTATCAATAGAAAGATATCAAATGTGACTAACTCGGATGGACCCAAGAAGATCCGGGTACCAAAGAAATAGTGAGTTACCTTCTGCTTGCAGGTACTAAGGAAGAAAAAAGACAAATAGTTTTTGGACAGTGGATGTTCAAGCCACATGACTGGTGATCCAGAAAATTTCATTCAACTATCAGAATACAATGATAGAAATGTGTCGTTTGGTGGAAAGAATAAAGGCAAAGTGGTTGGTCAAGGGACAGTAAAAATCGAAAATCTTATGATCAACGATGTTTCTCTTGTCAAAGGATTAAAATACAATTTGATCTCAGTAAGTCAACTCTGTGACTCTAGTTATCAAATTTGCTTTCAGGATTCAAAATGCTCAGGTATTAGCAAAGACAAGAAGCAAACCTTCACTGATCGACGGCATGGAAATATTTATCTTCTGGCTATTGATTCTGAAGACATCAAGTGTCTTATATCCATCAAAGATGAATCTGAACTATGGCACAGAAAGCTAGGTCATATCAGTATCAAGCACATCTCAAAGCTATCATCCAAGAAACTGGTTCGAGATTTACCACAGACAAAGTTTGAGAAATTAGAACTATGTTCAGCTTGCACACTTGGGAAACAGGTAACAAGTTCTTTTAAATTTGTTAATGATGTATCAACTGAACGTGCACTGCAGCTGCTTCACATGGACATCTTTGGACCTAACAGAACACTAAGTCTTGGAGGTAAGAAATATTGCCTTGTTATAGTTGATGATTACTCTAGATTTACATGGGTTTTATTTCTTGAGCACAAAAACGATGATTTCTCATCCTTCTCCAAATTCTCTAAAAAGATTCAGAATGAGAAAGGTTACTCTATTTCCTGCATCAAAACTGATCATGGGGGAGAGTTTGAAAACCAAAGATTTTCTGATTTTTGTAATGAGTTTGGAATTCAGCATAATTTTTCATCTCCTTACACACCTCAACAAAATGGGATAGTGGAAAGAAAAAATCGTTCTCTACAAGAAATGGCGAGAACTCTCTTGATCGAAAGTAAAATTGCATCATATTTTTGGGTAGAAGCTGTGTCAACAGCTTGTTATATTTTAAACCGTGTTTCTTTAAGACCAATCTTTGAGAAAACCCCCTATGAGCTTTTTAAAGAAAGAAAACCAGATTTAGCATACTTCTGTGTGTTTGGTTGTAAATGCATCATTTTGAAGAATGCCAATGATCGAGTTGGTAAGTTTAATGAGACTTCAAATGAAGGAGTATTCAAGGGGTATTCAACAACGAGAAAAGCATATAGAGTCTACAACAAAAACTCTAGAGTTGTTGAAGAATTAATTAATGTCAAGTTTGATGAGAACATTCAGAATCAGAATGGTCAATCTGAACATGCTCAAGTGCTGTCATTCCATCAAAGTTCAGAACCAGTTGAAGAACTTAAAGAGAATCATGCTTCTGAGGAAGTTCAGAATCAAGAAACAAGTCAACAAACTGCAGAAGAACCAGAAGAGATACAATCTGTATCTAAAGATCCAAGTAATGTCCAAGACGAGAAATTCAACCGGAACTGAAAACATAAATACAGTCATCCCAAGAAACTTATACTGGGCAGCTTGGATGAATGAATCAAAACCAGATCGAAATTCAAGGAAGCAATGAGCAACATAGCACTAGTTTTTGAAATTGAGCCTAAAGGGATTGAAGAAGCTCTTACTGATGAAAATTGGATCAATGTAATGCAAGAAGAACTTCATCAATTCAAGATCAACAATGTCTGGGAGCTTGTAACAAGATCCAAAAATCGTCCTGTAATAGGAACAAAATGGGTGTTCAGAAACAAGCTAGATGACAAAGGAAAGGTGGTCAGAAATAAAGCAAGACTTGTGGCAAAAGGATATTCCCAAGAAGAAGGAATAGATTACGATGAAACCTACGCACCAGTTGCCAGGTTAAAAGCCAAAAGGCAACTTCTTGCTTATGCTTGTTACAATGACTTTAAACTTCTTCAGATGGACGTAAAAAGTGCATTCCTGAACGGTTACATCAAAGAAGAAGTCTATGTCGAACAACCACCTGGTTTTGAGGAACCAAGAGGAAAGGATCTCGTATATTCCCTAAAGAAAGCTCTATATGGTCTAAAGCAAGCACCATGTGCTTGGTATGAAAGGTTAAGCAGCTTTCTATCTGAATAAAAATTTATTAAAGGTAATGTTGACACTACTCTCTTTATTCAGAAGCAGGGTAAGCATATTCTTATTGTTCAGATTTACGTTGATGATATTATTTTTGGCTCTTCTAATGAATATCTATGCAAGAATTTCTCTAAAGTAATGCAGGATAAATTTGAAATGAGCATGATGGGCGAATTAAGATTCTTTCTTGGACTTCAAATTCAACAAACCAAGAAAGGAACATTTATTCATCAGGAGAAATATGCTCTTGAGATTGTCAAGAAATTTGGCCTAGAGAATTGCAGGAAGACAAACTCCAATGTCTCATTCGTCTAAGCTCGATAAAGATGAACAAGGAAAAGAAGTTGATTAGAAGCTATATCGCAGTATGATTGGGTCGCTTCTATATCTCACTACATCAAGGCCAAATATTCTTTATAGCGTCTGCTTATGTGCAAGATTTCAGACAAGCCCAAGAGAATCGCATCTTACAGTAATCAAAAGAATCATCAAATATATCGGAACAAATCTAGCTTATAGACTCTAGTATTCAAAATATTTTGATTTCATTCAGAAGGGATATTCAGATGCAGATCTCACCGGATGTAAAATTGACAGGAAAAGTACTTATGGAACCTGTCAACTTATGGGAAATATGCTTATTTCTTGATATTCCAAAAAGCAAAGCAAAGCAAGTAGCTCTCAGTACAGCAAAAGCAGAATACGTACCTCTTGGAAGTTGTTGTGCTCAGATCCTATGGTTAAAACAACAACTAAGAGGTTATGGAGTTGAGGATTCAAATGTGGAGATCAGATGTGACAATACAAGCGCCATAAATTTAACCAAGAATCTTATTCTTCATTCAAGGGCGAAGCACATCGAGATCAAACATCATTTTATTCGCGATCATGTTCAGAATGGAAATGTTCACATTCAGTATGTTGATATGAAGAATCAACTCGCAGATATATTTACTAAGCCTCTTGATAAAGAGACTTTCAATTTTATTCGAAACGAATTAGCCATTACTAATCCTTTATCTTGAGTTGTATTAAGAACAGGTTATTGCAATTGTTCAGAAGCAGTATTCAGAAGCATAACTGCGCAGAAGCAAAGTTCAGAAGCAAATCTGCATAACCTATGTTCAGAAGCACATTAATAGAGAAGTCTTTCAGAAGCAAGGTCAATTCGTTGTACTCTTTTTAATTTAGAAATTTTGGAAAAGCAAGGATTTAAGGTACGCTCTCTATCTTCTAAATATATGCCTCGATCATTGATTGGTATAATATATTATCTTTGGATTGACATTTTCGGATTTTTCTCTAAAAATTGATTTTATTTCTAAAATAACCGCTTTACAGTTTTCAAATCTTTTGAAAGGTCATGAACCGTCACCTTTCTTATAACCTCTTTCTATATCAAAATCTCTTCTCGAACCCTAAATCGTACTCTTTTCTCACTGTTTACATTCTCTTTCTCGTTCTCTCGAAATCTTTCCTTCGCTTCCACCAAACTTCCAACTTCTTCATCCATGACTCCAAAATCATCCTCTTCCATGAAGAAAGGAGCAGAAGAAAATGTCAGTCAAAGAAGAAAATCATCAAGACTAACAAAGAAGAGAAAAGCTCGCAACACTGATCCTATCAATGTATTTGGGTCAGAACATGACGACGAAAGAGACATTGCTCAAAAGGAATCGGGTTTGTCTCCGTCTGAGTTTGACGAAAGAGTCGCTCTGGCTCTCTCTATCAAACCTCTGTATGATTCTGTTAAAAACCAAGGATCTAATGATGATATGGTCAAGTTGCTGTTGAATATTCACAAGTTTGCAAGCGAAAAGGATTTTTTTGCTATTTTAGAACTACCTCTGCAAACTGTGACACCGATTGCTACGGTTGTTCCTGAGAATGTCTCTAGGAAAGGGAAAGAAAAGGTTATCCCAATTGGAATCTCGAAACCTAAAAGGTCACCATTGAAGGGCATTGTCATCAAAGAAAAAGTAGGAGAAGAAAGTGATACTGAAACTAGAGGAAGACCCGATGATGATGATGATGTGTTGGTCAGAGGTTTCAAGAAGATTAGAGGGATTATAAAGGACAAGGATTTTGAAAGTAAACTGTTCTTAAGCCAGAAGCACAGTGATAAGTACATGTTGTTGAAGGAAAGAGGAGTTATACCCCATAGGGTATTTGATCTTAAATACTTTGATAGGATTGGAATCCCTATTAGCAAGCATTTAGAACAGATGAAGTTGAAAGATTTTGCAATTGCAAGGAGATCAATTTTTCCAGACTTAGCGGCTTATTTCTACTCAAGTCTGTGTTTCAGAAATTTTGATTCTCTGTTTTATACTGTTGAAGGAGTTCAATATCATTTGCATGTCAGAGAACTTGCAAAGCTAATGGGTGTTGAGGAAATGGACTTTGTACCTATTGATGTACAACCAGATGATGCCTATAGTTTTCTTACTGTAAAAGAGAACTATTCCAGAGATTCAAAGGCACATATTGCTTACAATGACTTCCCACTGAAACACATTGTAATGCATAAGGTTGTGATCGAGTGTTTAAGACCCAAGGCTACTTCAAAGACAGATATCTCGAAGTATGAAGCTAAGCTTATGTGGGGTCTGTTAAATGAGTGCAAACTCTCTCTGGCACACACTGTCCTTCTCCATATGTATAGGACTGTGCAGAAGAACAAATGATAATTACCCTACGTTGGGTTAATCTATCGGATCATGTTCTTCCATAATGTCAAGATTCCTGCTGAGTTTATTCAGAATGAAACTCGGGTCATTAAAGCTGGAGAGTCCATGATATAGAAAATGGATTTCAAACTGACTGCTGGCGGATGGTCGAACAAAATAGAGAGGTTGTTCTGGTCAAATTAGAGGAGAAGAATGCAGTGCTTGAAAGATCTGCAAAGAGAAGAAAAACAGTGGCCAGGAAAGGGAAGGAGACTATTGTTCAGAGCGAGTCTTCATAAGGAGGAGAAGCAAAAGAAGAAGAAAGTGTTGAGTTAGAAGATGACGAGAGAACCCTCTCTACCTTATCTAAAGGAAATGTTGAGTCAGAAGGTGGTCAGAAGGATGAAGATGTTGAAACAGCGAATGAACAGGAGGTACCTATGGACAAAGAAGAGGACCTCTATAAGACTCATGAGGGTGGACATGTAGAAGCTGATGAAACAACTGGTGAAAGGGCACTAAAAGAAGCTCATCTTGCTACAAATGAATATGTAGAGATAATGGAGGAGCAACTAGATGACAGAACAACAATTGAAGTTCTGGTTGCTCGAGAACAGAAGAAGAAGAAGTCCTCATCATCATTTGAGGACATGGAGATTGAAGAAACTGATGAATTCCTTAACACAGCTGGAGGATTCACAGGAGTTACACCTGTTGAAACAGTTTAGATTCAGGGGGAGCAATCTCAAGAAACTGCTGTTTTGGATGAATAACCTAAGGAGACAACAACAGATGCTATTCAGACTGAAGAAATTCAGACTGAAGTTGTTCAGAAGGATAAAGCTGCTGATAAAAAGGAAGAATCCAGCAAACAAGAACATGGAGAGAAGACTTCTGAGAAGGAAACGAATACTGTTGTCATCGAGAAGATCACAGAAGAGCCACCTATTATGATCGAATCAACTAATGTGAAGCTACAACAATTATTTCAGATGCAGACCCTGCTCAAACTCAGGGGGAGATAAATTTGCAGGATACCTTGGATTCAAGATCAAAAGGTAAAGCTCAGATGGTAGAAGAATGAGAACAACAGACTCCTGCAAGGACTCTTTCTCCAAAGGAAACTTTGAATGATCTTATTGGAGAACCAGTGGACGCGAAGCTCTCTCAGAATTTTGTTCAGAAGGAAATAGGGAAGCTTCAATCTGATGTCTTTACAAGGTTGGATGCTCTAGAAAGCTTGGTCTCAAAGAGGTTGGACAAATTCGAAGAATCGCTCAATCTATACTGTCGTCTTTTCTGTTCTGAGATGGCAAGTTTGGGGATATATATTCTATGATTCGAGATAAAAGAATTGTTCGGGAGTTCCCACATTTGCAAGCCCTTCGAGACTACATGCTTACTGTGGCCAGAGATACTGAAGCACAGGCCGCAGAAGATAATCAGGAGGGTGATCAAGAGCACATGGATGTTCCTTCCTCTTCTACAAAACCACCTCAACCACCATCTATTTTAATTTTTTTTTCAATGGTCATTGTTTGTGTTGTTTTTGTTTCATTCTGAACATCTTTGATCTGTTTTGGATATTTCTATCTAGGTTAATTCAAGTATGTTTTGTCTATTATAATAACTGTTTATCATTTCTGCTGATGACAAAAGGGGGGAGAAAGTACCTCATTTTAATTGCAGGTTATACAAAATATGCGCTCAAATGATGGTATATTACGATACGAATTCAACGATGCTTACAACATATGGTGATATCCTTCCATCTATTCGGATGCACATCTTTTGGAAAAGATTCAATTGAGACAGATATTCATATCTTTTGAGAATTCTTTTCTACGCTAATATTTATATTTATAAATCTTTTTCAAAAATTATTATTCTTGAGGAAGTTTTGTCATCATCAAAAAGGGGGAAATTGTTGAAAAAACCTTCCTTCTGAATATTTCGATTCTGACAAAACTATCCTTCTTGTGAGAAAATCTAGTTAATGCAAATAAACTTTTATTGCAGGAATGAGCATGTGAACAAAAGCTTATAATGTTCCAAAACTGACGTTTAGACTCAAGGAGTGGTCGTCGCATATTTGCTTCTGAGATAGTTGAAGTCTAGTATTTAGATGGATGATTTTGTTGCCTCTGAAGACTTCAGATGGAGGATTATGTTGCCTCTGAAGACTTAATCTCGAGAAGACTTATGTGACACGTCAGCAAGGACTTTACAGAAGCTCGGAATCACTATTCTAATCTATTCAGATTTAGAGAGTCTTCCACTTCAGAAGACTGCTTCTGAACACCGTTCAGATTCTGCATTATCTCACTACTAGATTCTGAAGACCCACGTTTGGCAGGTTTCCGGTTCGGCCGCTACTTTTTATGGAAGTTTGTAAGATTTGATTGACAGGATTTTTTTCAATCAAATCAGGAGAATATCCCCGATTGGATATTATCTTCCATAGACAAGATATCTTGGAGATTTGAATGTACTCTACTTATGGAAACTGAAGATTTGGTTGTATGGGCGATTGAATCTGAAGGGTTCAAACTCTACTTCAACGGCTACTAGATCTTTCCATATACAGTCTCGAACAATCTAGATTGATGACGTCCAATCAGAGATTGAGGAGTGATCCTTTGGAGGACCTTGGTAACGGCTAGTTCGAGGTCGAATGAGTATAAAAGAAGATCAATGGTGACTGTTACAGAGAGAGTTCACGAACTTAAAATTCCAAAGTTCTAAGTTATTCAGATTCACATTCTCTTGTTCTTGTGAGCTTAAAATTCATATCCTTAAGAGGTTCTTTTGTAAGAGTGATCAGAGTGACAACTCTTGTAACCTTTCACCAATTCATAGTGGAATCCAGCCAATCGGCTGTCATCGTGGGAGAGTGGACGTGGGCTTACTAAAGCCAAACCACTATAAACATTGCGTGCAAATTCTCTTATCACTAAACTTCTCTTGCTATGTTTAGTTTGTCTGCATGTTATTTTACTGATCTTACTTAGTTTGTGTTTTGAATCTATCATATTCCGCATTAAGATTCAAAACAGTTCAGAATCACCTATTCACCCCCCCTCTAGGTGATATTGCTAGATTCAACAACCAATCTTATATTGCCTTGTTGTAAGCTTCGGGATAGGATCCTCGCGAGCAATGACCATACTTAAACGTGCACATTTATTCAAACTAAATGATGCATGCTTTTAAAAACTAACATGTCGTATTTAATGATAACGAGCTATGATGAACTAAACCTGACCTAATTATGTAATTCACAGCTAAGGGCAAATACGACTTTTATATTTTTAAATGATGATCATGGAATATTCAATGAGAATGAACTAACCCTAAACATGCAATTTGCCACGAAATGTAATTTCCTTTTCTTTTATAATTTTCTATTTTCACCCTTTTATATATTTTTTCACAGAATTAAGCCTTGAATGGAAGGAAATACAAATCCTAAAACTAATAATGATAATGGAATATCTTATAACGTGAGATTCAACTAAGCATAAATCAGAATTTTCAAAAAGAAATGTGGTTTACACTAAACACTAATTTCAATTTTTCATTTTTTTCATTTGTCATTTTGTGTCTGTTCTTTATCTACACTGAAGATGCCATGATAAACATCCACATTTGTCACGATTTTCCCAAAGGTGAACCACCAAAAAGAAAGTTAATGGATTTCTAAGCCAAAGACTTAGCGCGGACTCTCACAAGTCCATACCAATCGCAACTTTTGGTGTTTTAATTTAATCGATTGCACATGCAAATCAATTCAATTAGGAGTCGTCATTAATCTATTACGGGTCGGTTAGAAGCCCAAGCGAAGTAAGTTTAAGAGAACACTCTACTTTTACGAACCAGAGATAACATGGATATGCTTGATAAATTTAATGACCTTTCGGTATCTTTTCTCTTTTATTCAAATATCTTTTCTCTTTTATTCAAATATATGTTGCAAACAGTCTTGATCAATTTTATTCAAAAACCACTAACATGTGACAGGTGGTCATATGGTGCGTGCAAACAAGAATTTAACAATTAATGAATCAATGTAAAGTAAATTACTAGAAAAGGGCAAACCTCAATGCATTAAGCAAAACATAACTTCACTATGATTAATATCTCAATATCTGCAAAAAATGCATGTATGGCCTAAACATGATTTCTAGATGCTATATCAATTAATTCTTTTTGAGTTTCCCATATTGAACAAACGATTAAACTATGTGAAAAATGCAAGACATGCAATTTAATTTTGTTGAGAAAATCTTCTTCTGAATATTTTGATTTTAACAAAATTATCCTATTTAAGAAAGAATCTGGTTAATGCTCTAAAATACTTTATTGCAGGTACAACACGTGAATGAAAAAGCTTATACTGTTCCAAACCTGATGTTCAGACTCAAGACGAAGTCGTTACATATTTGCTTCTGAATAAGTTGAATCTTTTATTCAGATGGAGTGGGATATCACTTTAGAAGACTCAACTTTCATCTTTGGAGAAGACTTATGTGAAACACCAACAAGGACTTTATCAAAGCTCATGTTCACTATTTTAGTCTATTCAGATTCAAGAGACTCTTCTACTACTGAAGATTGTTTCTGAATTATGTTCAGATTCTGCAATATATTCTTTTCAGATTCTAAAGACCCACGTTGGCAAGTTTTCATTTTGGCTACGTTATTTATGGAAGTTTGTAATCTTTGATTGACAGGATTATTCTGCAATTAGATTGGTAGAATATTCTTGATTGGAAATTATCTTCCATGGGACAAGAAAACTATAGCGACCCTAATCTGAGCTCTGTTTTAATATGATACTATAGATAATAGAGGGCGCATGCGGAAGACTAAATAGAAAACAAGCAGATGGCCATATAAAGTATAAGTGCATGCAAAATAGACGGCAGGCACAATGCCTAAAGGGTATGGCCTAAATCGTAGGGTTTCCTAACCTATATAGCATTCAATAGATAGCACGCATAGACCACATAGGGTGAAAGCATCTGATTTTATATATAAATACTATTCAATTACATATTTCGTTAGTCAGACAAACATCAAGATACACTAAGAAGAAGGGAACGTCTACTCTGGATTACTAACACCAACGGCGTGTTCCATCACCATCCCCGTCATCCGAAGCCGCTGGTACCTGGATGTCTAGAAAAGAGGAAATAGCTACGGAATGAGCCGAAGCTCAGTAAGTAAAATATCTAACCTAACGACTAGACTATCAATTAATCATTTGAACAAGCATGAAACAACAAGTAATTGACTCAAGACGCAAGTGGTTCCTCCCATGGCCCATACGGCCGAATCACCAAGAGACTCCGTCCTCAACTCGAACTAATTCCATTCCATGCCAGACTATCTAAACCTCAACTCCCATCCACCCATGACCCAAATAAGCAGAGTTAGTTAGTAGAACCAACAAACAAGCCACGAGACATCCCGAACACCTCCCCAATATACACGGTCGAACACCCATTTCCATCTCATCTTAATTTGCTTCAAACTAGCGACAAACAAGGCGATCAATTCTCATATTCGACTTACCCATAATCTACGGATACAATCCCAAGTAACCGATCAAGCGTGCGACCATAATTTCCTCCTCATGCAAGCCAAGCACCCGCTCCACATACCCATTTTCGAAAACGATGACTCGCGCCATATCAAACATCAATTGAGCTATCTAGAGGTAAGGTTAGATGACTACTTGCCTAGAATTGTCACTTGAAGAAAACGAAAGCCAAATTGACGATGAAATGAGCCCGAACCGCCTCGTTCTCTCCTAGCGAGCGTGCGGTCCGAGAGGAGAGAGAGAGAGAGAGAGAGAGATCGAGTGTCGAGCTTGAGGGCTGGGGTCGTCGGGGGTCTTCACAGCTCCTTGATGTCCTGTGGATCGCCGGTATCGAGGCCGTTGGTCACGGGATGGAGGTGGAAGGCGCGGCAAAGAGAAACCGAGGGAGAGAGGGACAGGGTGCTGTCCATGGCGTGAGGGGAGAGAAAAATGAGGGAGGAGAGAGATTGGGCATCCTTAAATAGAGGGGGAAAAGGCGGTGGAAAGGCTGAGGGGTCCAAGGGGCTTCGCGGCCTCCAGCGCGAACTAACTCCGGCGCAAACTACTCCGTCGAAGATCCAAAACAATTGTCACCCCAAAATGTTCCATCAATTTAAATGTTATCGCGCCCGTTGACCACCAAAGTCCAATAATCCTTTACTACACTATTTAATCCCCAATTCACCACCTTGAATACTCCAAGCTCGACAATTCATTAATCCGCTCGTTAATTCAATTTGGTCAAAATTTCGGCTGTCACAAAAACTTCCATATTTAATTTAGTTATATGGGCAACTGAATCTAAACGGTTCAGATTCTACACCAACGGCTACCAAATCTCTCTAGATACAGTATCTTCTAATCAAGATTGATGATGTCCAATTAGCGATTGAAGAGCGATCCTTCGGAGGACCTTTGCAACGGCTAGTTCAAGGTCGAAGGAGTATAAAAGGGGATCAATGGTGACTGTTGGGTAGAGTGATCAGGACTTACAATTCCAAAGTGCTTGAGTTATTCAGATTCATATACTTGTTCTTGAGAGCGAATACTTTGAGAGGTTTTGTAAGAGTGTGAAAGTATGATATCACTTGTAACCTTTTAACGATTCATCTAGTGGAATCCAGCCAATCGGCTATCAGTGTGGGAGAGTGGACGTAGGCTTATCTAAGCCGAACCACTATAATCTTCGTGTGCAATTTTCCTTATCCCTAAACTCTTTAATTATTGCATACGATTATTCATAATCTTTTTCTGAAAGTCATTCAGATTCTAAATCCGCAATTCATTTGGTTTAACTTGTTTAATTCCGCTTTAAGTTTTAAAACTGTTCAGAATAACCTATTCACCCCCCTCTAGGTGATATTGCTAGTTACAACAATTGGTATCAGAGTAGGTTACTCATTATTCTAAAGTGTTTTACTTCTGAGTTAACAATCTATCATGTCTAGCAATAATTTTTCAAGATCAAGTGATGCTCAGCTCAACAACAAACAGCCTTACTTTGATGGAAAGACTGTAATGTTTGGTGCAACAAAATGAAGTGGTTCTTCAAAGCATCAAATAATCTAATGTGGGATGTTGTGATTAACGGAGTAGTTTCCACCACTATAGCAACTTCTTTCACAGGAAATGAGGGGAACAACAATACTAATGCTGCAACTCTTTCAGATACTGAAAAAGAGAAAAGAGAAGGACTTGATTCTAAAGCTGTTCATTCACTTTTTTGCGCTTTATCTACTTCTATATACAATCATGTTGCAATGGAAGAATCATCAAAAGCTATATGGGACAAACTCCATTTCACATATCAAGGAACTAATAGAGTGAAAGAAACTAATCTCAGCATTCTGCTAAGCGACTATGAAGCTTTCAAGATGAAACCAGATGAATCAATCGCTGAAATGATTGATAGGTTTCAAATATTAGTCAGTGGTCTTGCTCGGCAAGGTACTCTTGTCGCTGAACCCATGCAGGTCTGAAAGATCCTTTCACGATTAATAGACGACTAGAACTATATCAAGCCATTTATTCAAGAATACCAAACAATCAAACCCTTATCCATTGATGAGCTTGTTGGAACCTTACAATCGTATGAAACGGAGCTTGTCAACAAAACAAAGGACACAAAAGGTAAGAAGTCAATTGCTTTAAAATCTAACATTTATTACGAGTTGTCAAGTTCTGAAGATGAATAAGAAGACGATGAAGAGCTTGGGCTGGTGGTGAAGAAGTTTAGACAAATGGCCCGAATAGGTAGAAACTTCAAGGGCAAGAAATCATTCAAACAGAATGATTAGAAATAGCCAGGTAATGACAAGCGAGAAAGCAAGGACGTAGTCTGTTTTCACTACAAGAAGGAGGGACACATTAAGCCAAAATGTCCACTTCTAAAAAAAGATAAAGTCAAATATGAAAAATACAAGAAGGCATTGAAAGTAGAAACCTTGGGTGATTTTGAAGACAATGATGAAGACTATGCAAACATATGTCTCGTGACGAAGTCAGATTCAGACTCAAATTCAGATTCAGACGTTGAGGTATGTTCTTCTGAAATACCAGATGAAGTTTCTAAGTATATTGAAGAATTGTGTACGAATTATAAAGAATCTCTCAAAAAGGTCTCTGAGTTGAAAAAGGAAGTTTCATTGTTAAAACAACAAGATGTTTCTCAAAAAGACAAGAATGAGTTTTTACAAAGAGAATTTCATCAAATCAAAGAAAATCGAGATTTGATTTTGAAAGAAAATGATTCTTTGAAAATTGAGATTGAAAATATTTCAAAATGATTTTCTCAAAGTTCGAAAACTTTAGAAAATATTATTTCCAAACAAGTTCCTAATGACAAATCTGGTCTTGATCTTAAAAAGGAAAGCAATCTTAAAAAACAATTCCTGAAACCAATGATAGGATTTTGCAAAAACCTTCCAAATCTACAAATCAACGTCATTTTCAAAAACAGTTTACTAAACCGACTGGTCGAATGTATTGTTCAAACTGTTATAACTCAAATCATCTCTGATCTAACTGTTTGAAAGTTTAGAGACTTATCAATAGAAACATTGCGACCGTAACTAACTCAAAAGGACCCAAGAAAATCTGGGTACCAAAGAAACAGTGAGTTATTTCCATCTTGCAGGTACCAAGAAGAAGAAAGAATAAATGGTTTCTTGATAGTGGATGTTTAAGCCACATGACTAGTAATCTAGAAAGATTCATTGAATTGACAGAATTCAATGGTAGAAGTGTGTCTTTTGGAGGAAACAACAAGGGAAAAGTAATTGGCAAAGGAACTGTGAAAATTGAGAATCTTACCATCAATGACGTCTCCTTAGTCAAAGGACTGAACTACAATTTGATCTCTGTAAGTCAATTATGTGATTCTGGATATCAAATATGCTTTCAAGATACAAAATGTTTAGGTATTAGTAAAGTCAAGAAGCAAAGCTTCACTGGTCGGCGACACGGAAACATCTACCTTCTGGATGTTGATTCTGAAGACATCAAGTGCCTCATCTCTATCATGGATGAATCTAAACTTTGGCACAGAAAGTTAGGTCATATCAGTATCAAGCATATTGCAAAACTATCATCAAAGAAATTGGTTCGAGACTTACCACAAACAAAATTTGAAAAATCTGAACTTTGTTCAGCGTGCACTTTTGAAAAACAGGTGAGAAGTTCTTTTAAATCAATTAATCATGTTTCTACTAAACGTGCACTACAGCTTCTACATATGGACATCTTTGGACCAAACATAACTCTAAGTCTTAGAGGTAAGAGATATTGCCTTGTTATTGTTGATGACTATTCAAGATTTACATGGGTTTTATTTCTTGCTCATAAAAACGAAGCCTTCTCTTCTTTCTCAAAGTTTACCAAAAAGGTTCAGAATAAGAAAGGCTACGCTATTTCCTGCATAAAAACCGATCATGATGGAGAATTTAAAATCAAAGTTTTTCTGATTTTTGTGATGATCTTGGAATTTAGCATAATTTCTCTTCTCCTTACACACCTCAACAAAATAGGGTAGTAAAAAGGAAAAATCGTTCTCTACAAGAAATAGCAAGAACTCTTCTGAGAGAAAGTAAAATAGCTTCGCATTTTTAGGCTGAAGCTGTCTCAACAGCTTGTTATATTTTAAACCAAGTTTCTTTGAGGCCAATTCTTGATAAAACCCCCTATGAGCTCTTTAAAAAAAGAAAAGCAAATCTTGCATATTTTCGCGTGTTTGGATGTAAATGTTTCATTCTGAAGAATGCTAATGATCGTGTTGGTAAGTTTGATAAGAAATAAGATGAAGAAATATTCCTAGGATACTCAACAACGAGCAAAGCATACCGCGTTTGCAATAAAAACTCTCATGCTGTTGAAGAATCCATGAACGTCAAGTTTGATGAAAATATTCAGAAACATAATGATCAATCTGAATATGCTCAAGTTCTCTCACTCCCTCAAAGCTCAGAACAAGCTAAAGAATCTGAAGAGAAGAAAGATTCTGAAAACAAGCATGCTTCTGAAGAAGTTCAGAATTAAGAAAATGACCAACAAATGCCAACAGAACAAGAGGAAAAGCAACCAGATTCTCAAAACTCAGATGAGGTTCAAGACGAATGATTCAACAAGAACTGGAAACACAATTCCAATCATCTTAAGGAACTCGTGATGAGAAGCTTAGATGATGGAATCAAAACCAGATCAAAGTTTAAACAAGCAATGAGCAACATAGCGCTTGTCTCTAAATTAGAACCAAAGGGAATTGAAGAAGCTCTTGCAGATGAAAATTGGATTAATGCAATGCAAGAAGAACTTCATCAATTCAAGATCAATAATGTCTAGGAGCTTGTGTAGAGACCCAACAATCGTCCTGTGATAGGAACAAAGTGGGTATTCAAAAACAAGCTTGATGATAAAGGAAAAGTGATCAGAAACAAAGCAAGATTAGTGGCAAAAGGATATTCTCAAGAAGAAGGAATAGACTGCGATGAAAGCTACGCTCCAGTTGCCAGGTTAGAGGCCATAAGGTTACTTCTTGCATATGCTTATTACAATGATTTTAAACTTTTTCAGATGGACGTCAAAAGTGCATTTCTGAATGGTTACATCAAAGAAGAAGTGTACGTCGAACAACCACCTAGTTTTGAAGATTCACGGGACAAGGATCTCGTATATACCTTGAAGAAAGCCCTATATGGACTAAAGCAAGCACCGCATGCTTGGTACAAAAGGTTAAGTAGCTTTCTTTCTGAAAATAAGTTTGTAAAAGGTAATGTTGATACTACACTTTTCATTCAGAAACAAGGTAAAGATACTCTTCTTGTTCAGATTTATGTTGATAATATTATTTTTGGCTCATCTAATGAATGTTTGTGCAATAATTTTTCTAAGGTAATGCAGGATGAGTTTGAAATGAGCATGATGGGAGAATTAAGATTCTTCCTTGAACTTTAGATACAACAAACCAAGAAGGGAATCTGTATTCACCAGGAGAAATATGCACTGCAGATTGTCAAGAAATTTGGTCTAGAGAACTGCAAAAAGACATACTCCAATGTCACATTCATCCAAACTTGACAAGGATGAACAAGGAAAAGAAGTTGATCCAAAACTATATCGCGGTATGATTGGATCACTACTATATCTTACAGCTTCCAGACCAGATATACTATACAGCATTTGTTTATGTGTGAGATTCTAGTCAAGCCCAAGAGAATCACATCTATCAGCTATCAAGAGAATCATTAAGTACATTGGGACTTATCCCAAGTATGGACTGTGGTATTCCAAAGAATCTGAATTCACTCTGAAAGGATATTCAGATGCAGATCTCGCCGGATGCAAAATTGATAGAAAGAGCACTTCTGGAACGTGCCAACTCATGAGAAATATGCTAGTCTCATGGTATTCTAAGAAGCAAGGTACATTCGCTCTCTCCTTAGCAGAAGCATAATATGTATCTCTTGAAAGTTGCTGTACTTAGATTCTGTGGCTAAAACAACAACTGAGAGACTATGGTGTTGAATACTCGAATGTAGAAATCAAATGTGATAACACAAGCGCCATAAACTTGACCAAGAATCCTATTCTACATTCAAAGGCGAAACATATCGAGATCAAACATCACTTCATCCATAATCATGTTCAAAATGGGGATGTTCATATTCAATATATTGATACTAAAAATCAATTTGCTGATATATTCATGAAACCTCTTGATAAAGATTCATTCAATTATATTCGAAACGAATTAGCAATCATTAACCCTTTATCTTGAGATGTTTCAGAAACAGGTACATCGCTACTGTTTAAATGCACAATTGCAGAAAATTTTCTCAGAAGCACAGGTCAGTCTTTCGTGTTATTACTATGCTTCGAAAATCATGTCAATGCAAGGACTTAATGTATGCTTTTCATATCTAAATATATTTTGTTGATTGATTGATACAATATATTGCCTTTGATTGATTTTTCTTGGATTTTATTTTAAATTGTTTTTATTTCCAAAAGTAACCATTTTACAGTTTTTCAATCTTTTTTAAATATTCTTTCTAAGAACACGAACCGTCACCTTCCTCTTTTGAAAATAGCCTATTTATTCATAGACCGCTACTGTCTCTCTCTTTCTAACTCTCAACCCTAAATTCTTTCGAAAACTCACAGACTTATTTCTCTTTCTCTTCCAAAAATCTCTGCAAAATCTCTCTCTCTTTTCATCAATGGCTCCAAAATCTGTCTCCCAAGTAAAGAAAACTGCCGGTGTAAATGAGCGACAACAAAGGAAATCTTCTCGTTTGGTGATGAAGAAAGCCAGATCTCACGATGATGCGACCCCTGTTGAAATCTATGCCTTAGATCACTCAGAAGACAAAGGCATTGCTCGCATAGACTCAGGTTTGTCTGATTCTCAAAACGACGAGAAAATTGCTACGACTTTAGCCATTAAGCCCCTATATGATGCCCTAAAGGAGAAGGGATCTGAGAGGATTTAGTCCTGCAACTGTTGAATATTCAAAAGTTTTCTAGTGAGGAAGATTTTGTCGCTACTTTGAACTTGCCTGTTAGAACTGTGACTCCTCTTGCTTCGAGTGTTCAAGAAGTTATTTCTAGAAAAGGGAAAGAAAAGGTGGGAAAATCTGGAGTACCCAAACCTGCAAAAAAACCCCCTCGAAGGCTATTATTATTAGAGAACCAGTAAGGGAAGATAGTGATGTTGAGGTCAAAGGGAAATTTGAAAATGATGATGATATCGTCTACAAGAACTTCAAAAGGAGATTGTTTTTTATCAGGGACAACAACTTCAAGAGCAATCTCTTTGTGTAAAAAGCATGCTGATCGTTTTGAGGCTCTGAAGGAACGGAGTGTAATGCCTTATAGAGTTTTTTATGTTAAATACTTTGACAAGGTTGGTATCCTTGTTCGTAAGCACCTTGAAGAGATGAAGTTGAAGGATTTTCTAACTGTTAGGACTATTGTTTATCCTGACTTGGTTGCCTATTTCTATTCCACACTTTCTTTTGCTGGTCTTGAATCTTTTGCCCACTATGTTGGAGATACTCGTTACACTCTGCATATATCTAAACTGGCTAAGATCATGGAAGTGAAGTTTAGCGAGTTTAAGCCCATAGACATTCAACCAGAAGCAGCATACAATTATCTCACTGGGAAAGAGAACTACACTAGAGACTCAAAGGCTCATGTGGCCTACAATGACTTTCCTTTAAAGCACGTGGTTATGCACAAGATTGTTATTCAGTGTCTGAGTCCAAAGGCATCTTCCAAAACAGACATCTCCAAGTTTGAAGCAAAGTTGATGTGGGCCTTAGTAACAGGTTGTGATTTCTCTCTTGCCGAAACTGTCTTTTTGCACATGTATAGAACTATGCACAAAACAAAGGGACAATTGCCATGTGCAGGCCCGATCTCCTTGATCTTTAAGTACCATAAGGTCCCCCTTCCAGCTAAGTTGACACTAACTCAGACTCCCATCATGGTGGCTGGAGAAATAATGATTCAGAAGATGGGTTTCAGACTAACAGAAAGAGGATGGGTCAACAAAAATAAAGTGTTGTATCTAGCAATATCACTTAGAGGGGGGTGAATAGGTGATTCTGAATAAATTTGACTTCAAATCGCGGAATTAAAAGAAACAAATCAAATATCACAATAATTCAGAATATGATTGTATGCATTTTATGATTCTGAAAAACCAGTATGCAATATTCTATCAAACGCAGTAAGAAAAGTTTAGGGATAGAGAAAATTGCACGCGATGATTATAGTAGTTCGGCTTAGATCAAGCCTACATCCACTCTCCCACTCTGACAGCCGATAGGCTAGATTCCACTAGATGAATCAATGGAGGTTTACAACAAGTGATGATACTCTCTTTGATAGATCACACTATCTTCTCTCAATCACTCTTACAAAGCCTCTCAAAGATTAAAACGTTAAGCTCACGAAGACAAGTGTGTGGAATCTGAAGTTCTCTTGCACTTGGAATTTATGATTCTGAATTCCCTCTCTCGTAACAGCACCAATGATCTCCTTTTATACTTCTCCATCCCCAAACTACCAGTTGGAAGATCACCGAAGGATCGCTCTTCAATATTTAATTGGGCGTCTTCAATCCTTAATTGAACGAGACTGTATCTTGAAGATTTGGTAGCCGGTGAGTGATAAGAATATGAACCCCGCTAATCTGGTCGCCCATACAACCAAATCTTTGGTTTCCATAAGTAGATCCCTTCATTTATGGAAGTCGGCTTGTCTCTAGAAAGGTAATTTCCAATTAAGATTTTCTACGATACATTGTAGAATCATCTTCCAAATCGAAGATTATAGACCTCCTTAATAACAGATTCATAGCCATAACAACATTCGTCATACACGGGTCTTCAGATAAGAATTATTTCTGATTTCTTCATATATCGCTGCTTCTGAATAAGTCGTAGCTTCTGAATTCTTGCTTTTGAATAAGTCGTAGTTTCTGAATTCGTTAGAAACAAAATTAGTCTTTAGAATCTGATCAGAGAAGACACTGAGTTGTAAGTTAATAGAGTCCTTGTTGATGCTTGCACATAAGTCTTCTTCAAAGATGTAGCTGAATCTACATAAGTGATACTCCACTTAATCTGGATAACATAATTCAACTCCTTCAGAGACAGATATGCGATATTCTTAACTTGAGTCTGAATAACCAACTAAGCCAACATAAACTTCTTTTCTCATGCGTCTCACCTGAAATAAAATACAGTAACGTATTTACCAGATTCAAGTGGACTAAGGACAGTTTTGTCAATATCAAAATTTATTAGAGGATTTTTTCTCAACACAAAGAGCTTGTGAAAATTGAACTGGAAGAGCAATCTGAATGTGCACAAAGATCCTCAAAAGGAGGAAGACAGTTGAGGAGAAAGGAAAGAAGGTACATAAGAAAAAGAGGTCATCTCGCGGACAGCTAGAATAATCTTTTCAACTGCAAGATGAGTCTACTGAGGAAGATGAGGCTCATTCTACAAGTTCAGACGATGATGAGAGGACTCCCACAGAGTCATCTGAAAAGAATCTCGGTGATGCTGAAAGCTTAGATGCAGATGATGACCAGGGTAGTGACAAGGATGAAAGAGGAGAAAATATTGCTGAGAATGTTGATAGCATTGATGAGCAGGGTGAGTATGAAAGGGAGATTCTTGATGACATAGAAGAAGATCTCCCTCGGACTCACCCATTATGGTGGCTAGAGAAACAATAATTCAGAAGATGGGTTTCAGACTAACAGAAAGAGGATGGGTCAACAAAAACAAAGAGCTTGTGAAAATTGAACTGGAAGAGCAATCTGAAGGTGCAGAAAGATCTGCAAAAAGGAGGAAGACAATTGAGGAGAAAGGAAAAAAGGTACAAAAGAAAAAGATGTCATCTCGCAGACAGCTAGAATAATCTTTTCAACTGCAGGATGAGTCTACTAAGGAAGAAGAGGCTCATTCTACAAGTTCATACGATGATGAGAGGACTCCCACAGAGTCATCTGAAAAGAACCTCAGTGATGCTGAAAGCTTAGATGCAGATGATGACTAGGGTAGTGATAAGGATGAAGGAGGAGAAAATATTGCTGAGAATGTTGATAGCATTGATGAGAAGGGTGAGTATGAAAGGGAAATTCTTGATGACAAAGAAGAAGATCTCCCTCAGACTCAAATGCGTGAAGGCGAAGAAAGAATGGAGATTGATGAAACGTCAACTGAAAGAGCAGAAAGGGAAGCAAAGTTTGACAGAGAAATGTATATTGAAATGTGGCAGGAAAGACTAGATGAAAGGGGGGGAAGCTATCAGATTAGAGGAGCTTATCTTTACCCTGAAAGACATAAAAATCCCAATATCTGAGGAGATGGTTACGGAGACAGTGGTTGATGATTAACCACTTGTAGATACTATTGAGGGAATGGTTGCTGAGAATCAAGAGAAGATGGCAGAGATTCAGGGGGAGCAACGAGAAAATGTTGATGCTTCTACACAAGTATAGAGGCAAAGTGAATCTACTGCTCAGAAGAAGCAACCTAAGGAGAAAGAGTCTGATGCTGCTCAGAAGGAAGTGAGAACTTCAGAAGGAGTTCCTGTTCAGACTTAGGGGGAGACTCAAACGCAGCACATTTCAGAATCTACTTCTAAGAGTGATTCCTCTGGCAAAGGCAAAGTACCTATGTCTGATGAAGGAAAGGCTAGAATGCCTACTCGCAAACTAACTTCAGAAGAGACTCTCAATGCCTTCATCAAGGAGCTGGTGGATACAAGATCTTCTCAGTTCTATGTTCAGAAAAATATGGAACTTCTCCATAAAGAGGTGATGCAGAGGCTGAATTTGCTCGAGAAGGAAGTCATAAAGTGAATGAACACTTTTGAGGAGATGCTCGAGAAACATCTTCGGCTATTCTGCGCTGAGATGGCTAGTTTGGGTACTTACACTCTCATTCGAGAAGAGAAGATTGTTCGTGAAGTCCCTGAACTCCTTAACCTGAGAAACTTCACTTCTACAGTTGCTGGCACAAGTGGTACCAATCAAGATCAGAATGAAGATCTTCCAAGGGAGGATGGAAATGAGCCAAATGGTGTTCCTACTTCTACTACAAATCCAAATCCAAATCCAAATCCAAATCCACCACCCTATAGTTAAAACTATTTTTGAAGTTTTATCTTTCTGGTGCTTGTTTTGTCTTGTTTTTGTTTGAATCGGACTTGGTTTGGTTGGTTTTTGAACATCCTATCACGGCCTTATTATGGCATGATAGTTAAGCTATTTAAATAAAGTCCCTATGGTTTGCTGTTATATCTTCAATTATTTGCCTTTATTGTTGATGACAAAAAGGGGGGAGAAGTTGCCTCTATTCTACTTTATTCTAATGCAGGGACCAAAGATTGAAGATGCAATGCAAAAAGTCTTCAAGTGTTAAGAAAAAGGAAACGGTGATATTCTTCTAAGTTCTAGTGTATCGTCGTATATTACTCTGAATGCATGTTATTCAGATTCTCACACCATTCAGATTCAAACCAATTCCATTGAAAGATTCTCAATCATTATTTGTTTAATATTTTGATATCTTTCTTGTGCTAAATTGTTATTCAAATATTTTCCAAAAATCTACATTTTGCTGAGAAAGTTTTGTCATCATAAAAAAAGGGGAGATTGTTGAGAAAACCTTCTTCTGGATATTTTGATTTTGACAAAACAATCCTATTTAAGAAAGAATCTGGTTAATGTTCTAAAATACTTTATTGAAGGTACAACACGTTAATGAAAAAGCTTATACTGTTCCAAACCTAGTGTTCAGACTCAAGACGAAGTCGTCACATATTTGATTCTAAATAGTTGAATCTTTTATTCAGATGGAGTTGGATATCACTTCAGAAGACTCAACTTTCATTTTTGGAGAAGACTTATGTGAAACACTAACAAGGACTTTATCAAAGCTCATGTTCACTGTTCTAGTCTGTTTAGATTCAAGAGACTCTTCTACTTTTGAAGACTGCTTCTGAATTATGTTCAGATTTTGCAATATATTCTTTCCATATTCTGAAGACCCACGTTGGCAGGTTTCCGTTTTGGCTGCGTTATTTATGAAAGTTTGTAATCTTTGATTGATAGGATTATTTTGCAAACAGATTGGTAAAATATCCTTGATTGGAAATTACCTTCCATGGGACGAGAAAAATTTCATATTTGAACAACTCTACTTATGGAAACTGAAGATTTAGTTGTATAGGTGACTGAATCTGAAGGGTTCATATTCTACACCAACGGCTACCAAATCTCTCTAGATACAGTATCTTCTAATCAAGATTGATGACGTCCAATCAACGATTGAAGAGCGATCCTTCGGAGGACCTTTACAATGGCTAGTTCTAGGTCGAAGGAGTATAAAAGAGGATCCATGGTGACTGTTGCGTAGAGTGATCAGGACTTACAATTCCAAAGTGCTTGAGTTATTCATATTCATATACTTGTTCTTGAGAGCGAAATACTTTGAGAGGCTCTGTAAGAGTGTGAAAGTGTGTTATCACTTGTAACCTTTCAACAATTCATCTAGTGGAATCCAGCCAATCGGCTGTCAGCATGGGAGAGTGGACATAGGCTTATCTAAGCCGAACCACTATAATCTCCGTGTGTAATTTCTCTTATCCCTAAACTCTTTAATTATTGCATACGATTGTTCAGAATCTTTTTCTGAAAGTTATTCAGATTTTGAATAAGTGATTCATTTGATTTAACTTGTTTAATTCCGCTTTAAGTTTTGAAATTATTCAGAATCACATATTCACCTCCTCTAGGTGATATTGCTAGTTACAACAAATTTTATGTTATGTCTAGCTGAACTCTAATCTAAATAATGACATGTGACATGGAGTTATTTAGATGCAAATCTATGGAACCTAATTCTAATGGTGGACAAAATTGTTTTGAACTAATCTAATATGACATGTAATGACATAGAAATTATGATGACATGGAAATATGACGTAGAATTGATGATATGGAAATTGATGACATGACAATGATGATGTGGCATTTGACGACGTATCAATGATAATGACGCAGCAAAGATGACATGATAATTATGAAACTAATTCTCTCCATGAGATATTTTTTGTGATTTTCTTTTGGAATAAACTACCTAAAATATGTGATTATCTAATTGCAATTGGCATAATTTATATTAAATCCAATTCTAAAGTAGGTAATTTCCTAATTAAGAAATTAACATGGATGCAATCGACAACAACATTGCTGTTATAACATGGTATGACTCTAATTGATGTAAATATAGCGTTCACTGTAAAAATAATATAATATCTTCCATTAAACACGCGGTAAGTTCTCATTTAAAAACCAAGACAATACTAGTGGCTATAGAACACAAGTAATTACTCCAAGGGAAAAATTTAAACAAACATTGATCACTCTTTTTTATCCTCTCCGTAAGTCAGAATAGCAAATACTGTTTGTGCGACAGTGAGAAGGAGCAACATGGTGGCTGTGGAAATGGACAACAAGGCCCAGGGACTATGCAAATGTTCCCTCCTCAGTTTCGCCATCCAGCCGTTGGTTTTCTTTTTGCAGTGGGCATTCACATTTTTGAAGATGTCGAAGTAATAGAAATTGGATGGAGTGACGTAGTCACCCATCTTGTTGAACATCTGGGCAACCACCTGTTGTCGCCCAGGTAGTTCTTGGTGATCCCTGCGCGGCGGAGCCGCTCGACGTCCTTTGAAGAATTTATGAGGCAATCCATGAATGTCGCGTAGTTGATATCTCTGCCTTGACGGTGCTGCTCGTATGCGATTAGGTTTCGGAGTCGTGACTCGGTGTGGTCCTGTACAGTGAAGACAGGTATCTCGAGTATCCCATTGTTGAATTTGATGTCCATCTCGTGGCGCCCTCGCCCTTGCGCCACCTTGAGCCGGACCCCGGACTCCCTGAGCTCTGTTACGGAGGACATGAAGGCGAAATTCTCTTCCGTCAATGGGGTTCTGCCGGGCCTTTTAGGCAAGCCAGAAGTCCAGCACGTGTGCATTAGGTCCATAAGATGCTTACTCTCGCGATGTGTCACATTTTGGCTCAGGTCTCTCGGTTTGAAATCGAAATACCAGGTGGCAACATCGATGAGCTTGGAAGGCTCTTTCGGACCCTTGGTCAGGCCATACAATTCATTCGAGACAAAGAACTGTTGGCGTGTGAAGCCAAAAGTATTATTTTAAGGGCTTTTTTGTCTTTTCTCCTTTTTTGCTTCTAGGTCAAAAAGCTATACCTCATATACTGGGGATATATACGCAGGTCACAGGTCAGTTGGAATCCGCAGGCATAAATCTGGATATGAAGCTGCAAGCTTTACTATTTTTATGTTCCCTTCCGAAAAGCTACAACACCGTGGTGCAGGGAATTTCGAGCACCATGAAGGATGATTTGACTCTGGATGATGCTGTGAGCAGTATCATGGATGAAGAGATGCGAAAGAAAGTCTCAGGTGGAGATAAGTTTTCGGCATCTACATCTTCGACGGCACTAGCAGTAGAGAACCGTGGGAGAAGTAAAAGCACAGGAAAATTCAGCGGGCGTGGTAGGTCACAATCAAGGGGGAAGAGAGAGGTTGCAAAAGACGAGTGCTGGTTTTGTCACCAGACGGGACACCGTAGATTTCAGTGTGAAGCCTACAAAAAGAAGCAGCGAGATGAGAATCAAGGAGCTAATGTGGTAAGCGATGAACCTTTGCTAGAAAACTTGTGTTTGTCTGCAGGGTTTGATTTGGCGACAGATAAGTGGTTTCTTGACTCTGGTGCTTCTTTTCATTGCACCTCGCAAAGAAATATATTTACTAATTATGCTAGTGGAGATTTTGGGCAAGTGGTTGTGGGAAACGGCCACATGTGTCCGATTGTAGGAAAAGGAACTATGATTGTGAACATCTCAAGCGGAGGACGTCTAATTTTGCGTGAAACCAGACATATTCCCGAGTTGAAGAAAAATTTGATTTCAACTAGTAAACTTGACCAAGAAGGCATGGTAACAGCTTTTGGATGCGAAGAGTGGAAGATAACCTCAAGGGCAAGAGTAATACCAAAAGGAAAGCGTATAGATACACTTTATCTTCTCCAGGGAGACAATATCGGTGATATGGTTGCAACTACAGTGGTTACAAGTAATTTATCTACTCTTTAGCATTATCGTTTGGGACATCTTGGTGAAAATGGTGTAAAGCAGTTACACTCAAGAAAGTTGCTTCCAGGTTTGCAAAAAGTTGAGTTAGATTTCTGTGAGAGTTGCATTTATGGAAAACAAAAGGCAGTTAGTTTTCAATTGAATGGGAGACAGAATAAGGGCAAAAGCTAGAGTTGGTTCATACTGATGTGTAGGGACCGGCTCAGGAACTCTCTTATGGTGGTAAGAGATATTTTGTCACTTTCATTGGTGATGCGACAAGAAAGACTTGGGTCTATACTCTTAGAAAAAAATCAGAACTATTCGGGATTTTCAAAATATGGAAAAACATGGTAGAAAAAGAGATAGGTTATCAGATTAAAGCTCTGAAGTCTGATAATAGTGGTGAATACACAAGCAATGAATTTGCAGAATATTTGAGCCGGGAAGGCATACATGGGTTGAAGACTGTTCCCAGAACTCCTCAAGAAAACGGTGTAGCTGAGAGGATGAACATGACTATTTTGGAACGTGCAAGATGCATGAGACTACATGCGGGTCTCCCGTTACACTTATGGGCTGCTACAGTTGATGCAGATGTATATTTGATTAACAAGAGTCCATCTAGTGCGCTGAATGGAGGAATACCGCAAGAACAATGGTCAGGTAAAAAGGTCAATTATTCATATCTAAAAGTTTTTGGTTGTATTGCATATGCTTTGATTGACAGAGAGGATAGGAAGAAGATTGATGCTAAGTCCTAGAAGTGCATCTTTATCGGATATGGCAGCGATGAATATGGATATAGGCTTTGGGATTATGAGAATAACAAAGTCATTCACAGTCGAAATGTGGTGTTCCATGAAGAAAAGATGTACGAAGATCGTCAAACAGAGCATGAGACGGCAGTAGAACCAGAATATGTTGAGCTGGACACAATTCCTGTGAAGATGATTCCAGCATATCAGAGTGCACCTGAAAGGGAGGTTCAGGAAGAACACATTATTAATGAGCAGGCAGTTCAAGAGGAATGCGGTGATCCGGAACAGACTAACGACCCTGAAGTATCTGTTTTGATGAGATCTACACGTGTGAGAAAGCTGTTGGATCTAGCAATATCACCTAGAGGGGGGTGAATAGGTGATTCTGAACACTTTTTAATATTTAATGCGGAAATTTATAAAGGGTTCAGAACGTAGACTAAAAATGATCAGTAAGAGGACGTGCAGATAAACTAAACACAGCAAGATGAGTTTAGGGAAAGAGAAATTGCACGCAATGATTATAGTGGTTCGGCTTTAGCAAGCCTACGTCCACTCTCCCACGATGACAGCCGATCGGCCGGATTCCACTATGAGTCGTTGAAAGATTACAGGCGTTGTTACTCCAATCGCTCTTACAAATGAACCTCTCAAGACAATGAATTTTAAGCTCACAAGAGCAAGAGAATGTGTTTTTGAACAACTCAGCACTTTGGAATTTTAAGTTCTCGATTTTCTCGAAACAGTCACTATTGATCTTCTTTATACTCCTTCAGCCTTGAACTAGCCGTTACCAAGGCCCTTCAAAGGATCGCTCCTCAATCTTTGATTGGACGTTATCAATCCTGATTGACGGAGACTGTATATGGGAAGATCCAGTGGCCGTTGAAAGTGAATCTGAACCCTTCAGATTCAGTCGCCCATACAACCAAATCTTCAGTTTCCATAAATAGAGTTCATCCAAATCTCCAAGATATCTTGTTCACGGAAGGTAATATCCAATCGCGGATATTCTCCTGATTTGATTGGAAAATAATCATGTCAATCAAATCTTACAAACTTCCATAACAAGGCGCGGCCAAATCAGAAACCTGCCAAACGTGGGTCTTCAGAATCTAGTAGCGAGATATTGCAGAATCTGAACGTTGTTCAGAAGCAATCTTCTGAACCAGAGAGACTCTCTGAATCTGAACAGATTGGAACAGTGACTCTGAGCTTCTGTAAGATCTTTGCTGACGTGTCACATAAATCTCCTAGAGATGAGTCTTCAGAGGCAGCATAGACCTCCTTCTGAAGGCTTCAGATGCAACATAGACTTCCTTCTGAAGTCTTCAGAGGCAGCACCGACTTCCTTCTGAAGTCTACTGAGGCACCACGATTCTCCATCTGAATGTAGGACATCGACGATCTCAGAAGCAAGTGTGCGACGACTACTCCATGAGTCTGAGCGCCAGTCATGGAGCATTATAAGCTTTTGTTCACATGCTCATGCCTGCAATAATAAATTATTTGTATTAACCAGATTCTCTTACAAGAAGGATGGTTTTGTCAGAATCAAAATACTCAGAGGGAAAGTTTTCTCAACAATCTCCCCCTTTTTGATGATGACAAAACATTCCTTAATAACAGTTGGTATATATTTTTAGATTGTATGAAAGTTAAGCTCCGAGAAGATTTCAACAAAATATGAATATAATTCAATTGAATCTTTTCAAAAAGGTGTGCATCTGAATATATAAGATATGCATTCTGAGTGATAGAAGGATATCACCATATGTTGTATACGACGCTGAATTCGTTTGAGCGCATAGGTATAATTCGCGTGTATGCATCCTGCAATATGATGAGGTATTCTCTCCCCCTTTTTGTCATCAGCAAGATAAAATGTCAATTTACACATACATGAACAGAGATTCAACCATATATTGTAAGAGTAGCGTAACATTCAAAGCGCACATAAAAAGAACATCCGACAGATAAAAACAAATACGGACAATTTGAAAAATAATTTCAAGATGACGGAGGTGGGTTTTGTTTTGAAGATGAGGAGGGAACATCAATATGCTCTTCATCATCTTTCTGAGCAGCTTCAGCAGATTTGCCCATATCAGCAATGTAGGTAGCAAATTCTTTGAGTTCCTGCATTTCTGGAACTTCTTTGCTGATCCTTTCATCTCTGATTAAAGTATAAGTACCAATGCTGGCCATCTCAGAGCAGAAAAGGCGACAGTATTTATGAAGTATTTCCTCAAATCTGTGCAACTTCTTTTCAATGTTCATTTCCATCCTGTCCATCCTCTGCATAACTTCTACCCGAAGTTTTTCAACTTCCGTCTGAACAAGACTTTGCGAAGCATTCAGTGTCCCTGCAGGAGTCTGTTGGTTTTGTTTTTTCCACCATCTGAGCTTTACCCTTTGAAGCTGAATCCAGAAATCTCTGCGAGTTTATCTCCCCCTGAATCTGATCAGGTGTTGAATCTGGAATGATTATAACAGGTTCAGCGGTAGTTGATTTAATTTCTGTGGATTGCTCTTCAGGTATTTTCTCTGGAATTTGTTTCTTCTGAACAGCACTTTCCTCAACAGCTTTTTCTTTCTGAACAGCAGGTTCGACACTAGCTTTCTCCTTCTGAACAGCAGTCAGAACCTTTTCAGTCTGAACAACATTTGATTCCTCATGTTGTTCTTTTCTGCTGGACTCCTCCTTTTCAGTATCGGCCTTGTCCTTCTGAACAACTTCAGTCTGAGCAGCAGATTCTATAGGTTGCTCCCCCTGAATCTGAGCTGTTACAACAGGAGTGACTTCTGTTGATCCTACAGCTGTGACATCAAAGTCATCAGATTTATCAATCTCCATGTCTTCAGGTGGTGATGAGGACCTCTTCTTTTGTTCTCGAGCAACCAGAACATCAATAGTCGTTCTGTCATCTAGTTGCTCTTCCATTATCTCCACATATGCACTTGTAGCAATCTAAGCTTCTTTTTCTGCTTTTTCACCAGTAGTTTCAACAGCTTCTACATTTTCACTCTCATGAGTCTTATGGGGATCCTCTTCTTTGTCCATAGGATCCTCCAGCTCATTTGCTATTTCACCAGTTTCTTCAGCTTCTGAACTGATGTTTCCTTCTGATAGCACAGTAGGAGTCCTCTCATCATCTCTTGATGATACACTTTCTTCTTCTTCTTCTTCCTCTTCTTCTGAAGACTCACTCTGAAAAGTGGTCTGTTTTCCTTTTGTGGCCTCTGTCTTCCTTCTTTTTGCAGATCTCTCACTCTCTGCATTCTGTTCTGCGAACTCAACCAAGACAGCCTTTTTGTTCTTGTTGATCCAACCACCAGCAGACTGTCTAAAACCCATCTTCTGAATCATAGACTCCCCAGCTACCATTAACTGAATTTCATCTTGAAGAAGCTTTCCAGGAATCTTGATATTTTGGAAGGACATGATCCGATAGATCAACCCTGCATAGGGTAGTTGTCCTTTGGTCTTTTGGACAGTTCTGTACATGTGGAGGAGAACAGTATGTGCTAGCGAGATCTTGCAGCCATTCAACAGACCCCACATCAGCTTGGCTTCATATTTCGAAATATCAGTTTTTGAAGCAGCCTTGGGTCTCAAGCTTTCAATGACAATCTTGTGCATTACAATGTGCTTCAGGGGAAAGTCATTGTAAGCAATGTGTGCCTTGGAGTCTCTAGAGTAATTCTCTTTTCCAGTCAGAGAACTGTAGGCATCATCAGGTTGCACATTAATGGGCATAAAATCCATTTCCTCAACTCCCATTAAATTTGCCAGCTCCTTAACATGCAGATGATACACCACTCCTTCAACCGTATAAAACAAGGAATCAAAATTGGTGAAACATAAGCTAGAATAAAAGTAAGCTGCCAAATCATGAAAAGTTGGCCTCCTTGCAGTTGCAAAGTCCCTCAACTTCATTTCCTCTAGATGCTTCCTAATAGGGATACCAGCCCTATCAAAATACTTAAGATCAAATACCCTGTGGGGTATAACTCATCTTTGCTTCATCATCTCGAATTTGTCAGAGTGCAACTGACTTGAAAATAGTTTGCTTTCAAAGTTCTTGTCCTTGATGACCCCTCTGATTTTCTTAAAATCTTTAAACAGCACATCATCGTCGTCATCAGGCCTCCCCTTCGTTTCACTCTCTTCAGTTACAGCCTCCCTGATAACAATGCTCTTAGATGGAGACTTTTTAGGTTTAGAGACTCCAGTTTCTACAACCTTTTCCTTGCCCTTCCGAGATGCATTCTCAGGAACAATAGTGGCAATGGGTGTCACAATTTGCAGAGGGAGTTCTAATATGGCAAGAAAGTCTTTCTCGCTTGCAAACTTGTGAATATTCAACAGCAACTTGACGTTTTCGTCACTAGAGCCAGTGTTCTTGAAAGAATCATACAGAGGTTTTATAGAGAGAGCCAGGGCGACTCTTTCATCGAACTCAGACTGAGAAAAACCTGATTCCTTCTGAGCAATGTGTCTTTCTTCTTCATGATCAGACCCAGAGATATCAATGGATTCGGAGAGGCGAGCTTTTCTGCCCTTCGTCAGCCTCGACGATTTTCTTCTCAGACTAGCACCTTCTTTTGCTGCTTTCTTCATGGTAGATGATGATTTCGGAGCCATAGATGAGAAGGTTGGAGTTTTTAGTAAGAAGGATTTGGAGAGAGCGAGAAGGAGTGTAAACAGAGAGAAGGAAATCAGTTTTTAGGGTTTGAGAGAAAGTTGCGATATTTGATAGAGGTGCCGGTTCAGAGCCTTATGAAGGTTTTGAAAAACCGTAAAGCGGTTATTTTAGGAAATAAAATCAATTTAAAATAAAATCCAGCGATCAATACAAAGAAACATAATTATTCCAATCAAACAAAGAGGCATATGTATAGAAATTTGAGAACGTAAGATTTAGAGAACGTACCTTGGATTTTTGCCTTATCGAGAATTTCTAAATATAAAGAGGTGTAAGATGAACTAACCTTGCTTCTGAAGTACTTAAAAATATGCTTCTGAACAAAGGTTATGCAAATTTGCTTCTGAGCAGTTTTGGTTCTGAGCTCTGCTTCTGAGTTCTGCTTCTGAGCAGTTTTGTTTCTGAGCTCTGCTTGTGAGCAGTTTTGCTTCTGAGTTCTGCTTCTGAGCAGTTTTGCTTCTGAGTTCTGTCAATTTACCTGTACTCAATATATCTTAAGAAAAAGGATTAGTAATAGCTAATTCGTTTCGGATAAAATTGAAAGACTCTTTCTCAAGAGGTTTAGTAAATATATCTGCGAGTTGATTCTTTGTATCAACATACTGAATGTGAACATTTTCATTCTGAACATGATCACGAATAAAGTGATGTTTGATCTCGATGTGCTTCGCTCTTGAGTGAAGAATAGGATTCTTGGTTAGATTAATGGCGCTTGTATTGTCGCATCTGATCTCCACATTTGAATCCTTAACTCCATAATCTCTTAGCTGTTGTTTTAACCATAGAATCTGAGCACAACAACTTCCAAGAGAGACGTATTCTGCTTCTGCTGCACTAAGAGCAACTGTGCTCTGCTTTTTGGAATACCAGGAGATAAGCATATTTCCCATAAGTTGACAGGTTCCTGAAGTGCTTTTCCTGTCAATTTTACATCCGGCGAGATCTGCATCTGAATATCCCTTCAGAATGAAATCAGAATCCTTTGAGTACCAAAGACCATAAGCTGGATATGTTCCAATATATTTGATAATTCTTTTGATTGCTGTAAGATGCGATTCTTTTGGACATGACTGAAATTTTGCACATAGGCAGACGCTATAAAGAATATCTGGCCTTGATGCAGTGAGATATAGAAGCGATCCAATCATACTGCGATAAAGCTTCTGATCAACATCTTTTCCTTGTTCATCTTTATCAAGCTTAGACGAATGAGACATTGGTGTTTCCGTCTTCTTGCAATTTTCTAAGCCGAATTTCTTGATAATTTCAAGAGCATATTTTTCTTGATGAATGAATATTCCTTTCTTGGTTTGTTGAATCTGAAGTCCAAGAAAGAATCTTAATTCTCCCATCATGCTCATTTCGAATTCATCCTGCATTGCTTTAGAAAAGTTCTTGCATAGATATTCATTAGAAGAGCCAAAAATAATATCATCTACATAAATCTGAACAATAAGAATATCCTTACCCTGCTTCTGAATAAAGAGAGTAGTGTCAACATTACCTTTAGTGAACTTCTGTTCAGATAGAAAGCTGCTTAACCTTTCATACCAAGCACGAGGTGCTTGCTTTAATCCATATAATGCTTTCTTCAGGGAATATACGAGATCCTTTCTTCTTGGTTCCTCGAACCCAGGAGGTTGCTCGACATAAACTTCTTCTTTGATGAAACCGTTTAGGAATGCACTTTTCACATCCATCTGAAACAGTTTAAAGTCATTGTTACAAGCATAAGCAAGAAGTAGCCTTATGGCTTCTAACCTGGCAACTGGTGCGTAGGTTTCATCGTAATCTATTCCTTCTTCTTGAGAATATCCCTTTGCCACAAGTCTTGCTTTGTTTCTAACCACTTTTCCTCTGTCGTCCATTTTGTTTCTGAACACCCATTTTGTTCCTATTACAGGACGATTTTTGGGTCTTGAAACGAGCTCCCAAACATTATTGATCTTGAATTGATGAAGTTCTTCTTGCATGGCATTGATCCAATTTTCATCAGTAAGAGCTTCTTCAATCCCTTTAGGTTCGATTTCAGAGACTAATGCTATATTGCTCATTGCTTCCTTGAATTTCGATCTGGTTCTGATTCCTTCATCTAAGCTCCCCATTATTAGTTCCTTGGGGTGACTGGATTTATGTTTCCAATTTCTGTTGAATTTCCCGTCTTGAGCATCATTTGGATCATTAGAATCAGACGGTGTCACCTCTGTTTCTTCTGCGATTTGTTGGCTTGTTTCTTGATTCTGAACTTCTTCAGAAGCATGATTCTCTTCTGAATTTTCTTCTGGTTCTGAACCTTGATGAAGAGACGAAACTTGAACATATTCAGATTGATCATTCTGAGTCTGAATATTTTCATCACACTTGACATTCATTGATTCTTCAACACATCGAGAGTTTTTGTTGTAGACTCTGTATGCTTTGCTCGTTGTAGAGTATCCCAGAAATATTCCTTCATCTGACTTCTCATCAAACTTACCAGCTCGATCATTTGCATTTTTCAGAATGAAGCATTTACAACCAAACACACGGAAGTATGCTAAATCTGGTTTTCTCTCTTTAAAAAGTTCATAGGGAGTTTTCTCAACAATTGATCTTAAGGAGACACGGTTTAAAATGTAACATGCTATTGACACAGCCTCTGCCCAGAAATGAGATGCAATTTTACTTTCGATCAAAAGAGTCCTCGCCATTTCTTGTAGAGAACGATTTTTCCTCTCAACAACCCCATTTTGTTGAGGTGTGTAAGGAGATGAAAAGTTATGCTGAATCCCAAACTCATCACAAAAATTAGAAAATCTTTGGTTTTCAAATTCTCCCCCATGATCAGTTTTGATGCAGGAAATAGAGTAACCTTTTTCATTCTGAATCTTTTTAGAAAATTTTGAGAAGGATGAGAAGGCATCATTTTTGTGTGCAAGAAATAAAACCCATGTAAATCTTGAGTAATCATCAACTATGACAAGGCGGTATTTCTTACCTCCAAGACTTAGTGTTCTGTTAGGACCAAAGATATCCATGTGAAGCAACTGCAGAACACGTTCAGATGATACATGATTAATAGATTTAAAAGAGCTTTTTACCTGTTTCCCAAGTGTGCAGGCTGAGCAAAGCTCTGATTTCTCAAACTTTGATTGTGGTAAGCCTCGAACTAGTTTCTTGGATGATAGCTTCGAGATGTGTTTGATACTGATGTGTCCTAGCTTTCTGTGCCATAGTTCAGATTCATCCTTGATAGAGATGAGACACTTGATGTCTTCAGAATCAACATTCAGAAGGTAGATATTTCCATGACGTCGACCTGTGAAGGTTTGCATCTTGTCTTTGCTAACACCTGAGCATTCTGAGTCTTGAAAATAGATTTGATAACCAGAGTCACATAGTTGACTAACTGAAATTAAATTGTATTTGAGTCCTTTGACAAGAAAGACATTGTTGATCGTGAGATTTCCGATTTTTACAGTGCCTTAGCCAATCACTTTGCCTTTATTCTTTCCACCAAATGACACACTTCTACCATTGTAATCTGAAAGTTGTATGAAGTTTTCTGGATCACCAGTCATGTGACTTGAGCAACCACTATCCAAAAACCATTTGTCTTTTCTCTTCCTTGGTACCTGCAAGTGGGAAGTAACTTACTATTTCTTTGGTACCCAGTTTTTCTTGGGTCCATCTGAGTTAGTCACAATAGATTTCTTTCTATTAACAGGTCTCCATACCATCATGCAATTATTTCTAACGTGATTTCTAGCACCGTAGTTTTCACAATGCATTGGATAAAAGAATTTTGTAAAATGCTTTTGAAAATGCCGTTGATATGCAAATTTTGAAGGTTTACAGGAAATCCTGTCATTTGTTTCTGGAAAATTATTTTTGAAACTATTTTCCTTTTTGAAACCAAGACCAGATTTGTTACCATACGGAATTTGTCTGGAAATAATGTTTTCCAAATTTTTTGAACTTTGGGAAAATTTCTTTGAAGTATTTTCAATTTTGGTTTTCAAGGAATCATTTTCTTTCAAGATCAAATCACGATTCTCCTTGATTTGATGAAATTCCCTTTGCAAAAATTCAATCTTGTCTTTTTGAGAATCACTCTGTTGTTTTAAGGATGAAACTTCCTTTTTCAAAATGGAAACCTTTTTGAGAGCTTCTTTATAATTGAAGCACAACTCATCAATGTATTCAGAGACTTCATCTGGCAGTTCAGAAGGATGTACCTCAATATCTGAATCTGAATCTGAATCTGACTTTGCCATAAGACATATGTTAGCATAGTCATCCTCGCTATCTTCAGAATCACTTAGAGTTTCTGCTTTCAATGCCTTTTTGTATTTCTCATACTTGAACTTATCTTTCTTCAGAAACGGACAATTGGGTTTGATGTGTCCTGCCTTCTTACAATGGAAACAGATTATATCTTTGTCTTCCTGTTTGTCATTGCTTGATTGTCTCTGATCATTCTTTTTGAATAATTTCTTCCCTTTGAAGTTTCTTCCTCTACGAGCCATTCTTCTGAACTTCTTCACCATAAGAGCAAGTTCTTCGTCGTCTTCATCTTCATCATCTGAATCTGGCATTTCAAAATCAATTTCAGATTTTAAAGCAATAGACTTCTTACCTTTTGAATCTCTTGTTTTGTTGGTACGCTCAGTCTCATATGACTGCAAGGTTCCGACTAGCTCATCAATAGATAGAGGTCTAATTGTTTGACATTCCTGTATTGATGGCTTGATGTAATTCCAGTCATCTGTAAGTCCTCGAAGGATCTTTCTGACTTGCATCGGTTCTGCTACAGGAGCACCTTGTCTTGCAAGACCACTTGCTAGGATTTGAAACCTGTCAATCATTTCAGCAATTGATTCATCGTGCTTCATTTTGAAAGCTTCGTAATCACTTAGCAGAATGCTGAGTTTTGTTTCTTTCACTTTGTCAGTTCCCTGATATGTGACATGAAGTCTGTCCCATATAGCTTTGGCTGAATCTTCTTCTGCAACTCGATTATATAGAGGAATGGATAATGCACAGAAAAGTGCATGCACAGCTTTAGAATCGAGTCCTTGTCTTTTTGCTCTTTCAGAATCTGACAGTGTTGCAGTAACATTTGTATTGTTGTTTCCTTCATTTCCAGTGGAAGGGGTTGCTGTTACATTAGGAACTACTCCATTTACGACAACATCCCACATCAGATCATCTGATGCCTTGAAGAACCACTTCATTTTGTTGCACCACATATTGTAGTCTTTCCCATCAAAATAGGGTGGTTTGTTGCTGAAATGTGCATCACTGGTTCCTGTGAAATTATTGCTAGACATGATAGATCGTCAGCTCTGAAGTAAAACACTTCAAAATAATGAGCAACAAGGCTCTGATACCAATTGTTGGATCTAGCAATATCACCTAGAGGGGGGTGAATAGGTGATTCTGAACACTTTTTAATATTTAATGCGGAAATTTATAAAGGGTTCAGAACGTAGACTAAAAATGATCAGTAAGAGGACGTGCAGATAAACTAAACACAGCAAGATGAGTTTAGGGAAAGAGAAATTGCACGCAATGATTATAGTGGTTCGGCTTTAGCAAGCCTACGTCCACTCTCCCACGATGACAGCCGATCGGCCGGATTCCACTATGAGTCGTTGAAAGATTACAGGCGTTGTTACTCCAATCGCTCTTACAAATGAACCTCTCAAGACAATGAATTTTAAGCTCACAAGAGCAAGAGAATGTGTTTTTGAACAACTCAGCACTTTGGAATTTTAAGTTCTCGATTTTCTCGAAACAGTCACTATTGATCTTCTTTATACTCCTTCAGCCTTGAACTAGCCGTTACCAAGGCCCTTCAAAGGATCGCTCCTCAATCTTTGATTGGACGTTATCAATCCTGATTGACGGAGACTGTATATGGGAAGATCCAGTGGCCGTTGAAAGTGAATCTGAACCCTTCAGATTCAGTCGCCCATACAACCAAATCTTCAGTTTCCATAAATAGAGTTCATCCAAATCTCCAAGATATCTTGTTCACGGAAGGTAATATCCAATCGCGGATATTCTCCTGATTTGATTGGAAAATAATCCTGTCAATCAAATCTTACAAACTTCCATAACAAGGCGCGGCCAAATCAGAAACCTGCCAAACGTGGGTCTTCAGAATCTAGTAGCGAGATATTGCAGAATCTGAACGATGTTCAGAAGCAATCTTCTGAACCAGAGAGACTCTCTGAATCTGAACAGATTGGAACAGTGACTCTGAGCTTCTGTAAGATCCTTGCTGACGTGTCACATAAATCTCCTAGATATGAGTCTTCAGAGGCAGCATAGACCTCCTTCTGAAGGCTTCAGATGCAACATAGACTTCCTTCTGAAGTCTTCAGAGGCAGCACCGACTTCCTTCTGAAGTCTACTGAGGCACCACGATTCTCCATCTGAATGTAGGACATCGACGATCTCAGAAGCAAGTGTGCGACGACTACTCCATGAGTCTGAGCGCCAGTCATGGAGCATTATAAGCTTTTGTTCACATGCTCATGCCTGCAATAATAAATTATTTGTATTAACCAGATTCTCTTACAAGAAGGATGGTTTTGTCAGAATCAAAATACTCAGAGGGAAAGTTTTCTCAACAAAAGCCAAAGGTAATTTTTGATCCATTAGCTAATATTGTTCTGAGCCATGTCTTATATACAGATTCGGGAGAGCCAGAGACTTATGATGAGGCAAAGAAAGACACATCTCACATGCAGTGGGAGAGTGCCATGAAAGACGAGATGAGCTCGTTACTTCAGAACAAAACTTGGGAGTTGACCGAGTTACCCACTAGTAAAAAGGCTTTGTTAAACAAGTGGGTGTACAGGATAAAAAATAAAGCTGACGGTAATATCAGATATAAGGCGAGACTTGTAGTAAAGGGCTTTTCTCAAAAAGAAGGGATCAACTACTCCGAGATATTTTCACCAGTAGTGAAAATGACATCAATCAGAGTTTTGCTGAGTATAGTTACAGTGGAGGATCTTCATCTCGAGCAATTAGATGTAAAAATAGCGTTTTTGCATGGTGATCTAGATGAAGAGTTATACATGGCACAACCTAGAGGTTTTGAGGTCAAAGGTAAAGAACACATGGTGTGTCGCTTGAAGAAAAGCTTATATGGCTTAAAGCAAGCTCCACGACAATGGTACTTAAAGTTTGATGATTTTATGGAAGAAAAAGGATTTGCACACTGAGAAGCTGATCATTGTGTTTATTTTCGCAAGTATAGCGATGGTGATATTGTGTATCTCTCTTTATATGTTGATGACATGCTAGTGGCTAGTTCTAATATGAAGAGAATCGCAAAAGTAAAGAGGATGTTAGCATCGCAGTTTGCTATGAAAGACTTGGGAGAGGCCAAGAAGATCTTAGGCATGAAAATCATCACGGACGGGAAAAATAAGAAATTACGGTTGTCGCAGAAAGACTATGTGAACAAGGTGTTAAAGAGATTTAACATGGATAAGGCAAAACCGGTTGCGACTCCTTTAGCGGGTCACTTTAAACTTTCCAAGGATATGTGTCCGAGTACTCAGGCTTTGAAAGATGAGATGGCGGCAGTGCCGTATGCGTCAGCAGTGAGAAGTTTGATGTATGCCATGGTGAGCACAAGTTCCAGTTACTAGTTTTTGAAGAGGATGGATGCAAAGTTGCTTGGTGCATCAGATATATTTGTCTTCAAGTGGGAGATTGTTGGCGTGTGAAGCCAAAAGTATTATTTTGAGGTCTTTTTTGTCTTTTCTCCTTTTTTGCTTCTAGGTCAAAAAGCTATACCTCATATACTAGGGATATATAGGTAGTAGCCATCAAGAAAAAAAAAGCGCAAAGTAGCGAATAGAGAGAAAAAGAAAAAGAGAGCCGTGACGGCATTCTTGAGTGTTCTCAATCTCTTTGTGTCCCGATCTTTTGAGAAGATCATCAATTGTATTCCTACTTTTCTTGAAGACTAGTGGATTCGCAGAGTGCCTCTGCGCGGAAACGTAGCCCAAGTTTGGGTGAACTTCAATAACAAATTCTCTAGTGTGTTCTTCTGATTCTGTTCTTTTATTATTACAGTTTGCTAGTGTGGATTGTTTGCTTGAATTATTATTCTAGAATTGGTACGCGATTCCTAACAAGAACGGGATTTGGTTCTCGAGCAGCAGTAAATCACGCTGGAGGCAAAATCAAATCCAATCTGCTTCCATAAGGTGGTCGTCTTCGTCTCTCAGTTCCTCCATCCTGAACTTCCGGAACAACTCAACGAGGAAACAACCATCAATGAGCATCATTGCTAGCAACTTTTCTTGGGAGAGGTCAATGGTTTCCGCATAGCAATCACGTGCCCGCTGTTCCATTTCTCTTAGAATCGGCATATACCTATGGACGCTCCCCTCGTTTCTCCTCTTAAGCAACCGCTGCACGTAGCACATTTTTTGCTCCTCCATAAACTTGAATTTGTCATTTCCATAATGATAAGGGCCGGTGATGAGAATCTCCGGTTCATAAGCTTTCTCGTTCGCTTTGCGCAGTAGATGTCGAACCCTAAATATACTATGCTCTGGCAGGGCCGGAGGCACACCACAAAGCATATCCTCAATGTAGATTAAGGCATGATCTTGCATCCCGGATCGATCATCGTTTCTAGCATACTGTATACCTTACAACATGATTAATGTGATGATAAGAAAGTAGTAAAGCAAGATCATGGTTTTTCATGTTCTTAAAAAGGTCCTTCACGGGGTTCCCTTTCATTAAGATGTATTTGTGGCTATACTCAATAGCTTAGCTGTTGCGATGTGGTTCATACTCCCATATGACAGGAAAGCACATGGGTCCCTCTCATAAATAGCTACTGTTATATATATTCTTTTTCGCTTGTAATTGAGTGATGTAACGAGAGATACGGGGTACTAATTATAGTAGAATTCTCTACTGGACGTAGCCTTAGTTTAAGGGTGAACCAGGATAAAATCTCGTGTCTTGATTTCTCTTTCTTGCTTTTACGCTTTACTTCGTAGCGATTGTGCGCCAAATCCTAACATTAGCATGGTAATTAAACTTCATAATTGTTATTATAAGCTTATGTTATGTATATAAAATGGAGCATCAAACTCATTGCTGGCAAGCGATTTTGTAAAGCTCACATATTGAATAGTGGACCATTATCTTCAGTGAATTTGAATAACTGTGCAATAGTTGATTTAGCAATACTCTAAAGCAGCATTTAGAATCGAATACATAGACATGGAGTAATCCTAGAGCAATAGAGAACTTTGTAGCTATTCTGCTTAGAGAGGTGATGTAAGAGCTATTCTCTGTATGCACCTTAATGATCCTACTCGTCGATAGGCTTTCCTCTCCTCACTCACTTGATTATGTTAATATCTTATTGGCATCTCATTCTAAGAAATATCTCTAAATAGGTAAATATTTACCGACAACAAGATAAAGGCAACTTACAAAAACTGTCCTTGTCTGTACTATTTGGCAATTTTTAATTTCGATCATCGTACCGTTTCTACTGACATATATAGTCTCTAAACTAATCATGCAACATAGGCAAAAAGGGAGCTAATCTCCGATCATAATTTCGGGCCAAATCCCATCTTCCGCATGAATTTCCATGGAAAATGCTAACTAAGCGCCGAAGACGAACACGTGGTGCTGGCTTTGAATATAAAACAAATCAATAGTTGAGGAAGAGTTTCGTGAATATGAGACCCAAATCGATGTCGAAGGTGTAAAAACTGTTGGATCTAGCAATATCACCTAGAGGGGGGTGAATAGGTGATTCTGAACACTTTTTAATATTTAATGCGGAAATTTATAAAGGGTTCAGAACGTAGACCGAAAATGATCAGTAAGAGGACGTGCAGATAAACTAAACACAGCAAGATGAGTTTAGGGAAAGAGAAATTGCACGCAATGATTATAGTGGTTCGGCTTTAGCAAGCCTACGTCCACTCTCCCACGATGACAGCCGATCGGCTGGATTCCACTATGAGTCGTTGAAAGATTACAGGCGTTGTCACTCCAATCGCTCTTACAAATGAACCTCTCAAGACTACGAAATCTAAGCTCACAAGAACAAGAGAATGTGTTTTTGAACAACTCAGCACTTTGGAATTTTTAGTTCTTGATCTGTTTGAAACAGTCACTATTGATCTTCTTTATACTCCTTCAGCCTTGAACTAGCCGTTACCAAGGCCCTTCAAAGGATCGCTCTTCAATCTTTGATTGGACGCTATCAATCCTGATTGACAGAGACTGTATATGGGAAGATCCAGTGGCCGTTGAAAGTGAATCTGAACCCTTCAGATTCAGTCGCCCATACAACCAAATCTTCAGTTTCCATAAAGAGAGTTCATCCAAATCTCCAAGATATCTTGTTCACGGAAGGTAATATCCAATCGCGGATATTCTCCTGATTTGATTGGAAAATAATCCTGTCAATCAAATCTTACAAACTTCCATAACAAGGCGCGGCCAAATCAGAAACCTGCCAAACGTGGGTCTTCAGAATCTAGTAGCGAGAAAATGCAGAATCTGAACGTTGTTCAGAAGCAATCTACTGAACTAGAGAGACTCTCTGAATCTGAACAGATTGGAACAGTGACTCTGAGCTTCTGTAAGATCCTTGCTGACGTGTCACATAAATCTCCTAGAGATGAGTCTTCAGAGGCAGCATAGACCTCCTTCTGAAGGCTTTAGATGCAACATAGACTTCCTTCTGAAGTCTTCAGAAGCACCACGATTCTCCATCTGAATGTAGGACTTCGACTATCTCAGAAGCAAGTGTGCGACGACTACTGCTTGAGTCTGAACGCCAGTCATGGAACATTATAAGCTTTTGTTCACATGCTCATGCCTGCAATAACAAATTATTTGTATTAACCAGATTCTCTTACAAGAAGGATAGTTTTGTCAGAATCAAAATATTCAGAGGGAATGTTTTCTCAACAATCTCCCCCTTTTTGATGATGACAAAACTTCCTTAATAAAAGTTGGTATGTATTTTTGAATTGTAAGAAAGTTAAGCACGGAGAAGATTTCAATAAAAATATGAATATAATTCAATTGAATCTTTTTCAAAAAGGTGTGCATCTGAATATATAAGATATGCATTCTGAGTGATAGATGAATATCACCATATGTTGTATACGACGCTGAATTCGTTTGAGCGCATAGGTATAATTCGCGTGTATGCATCCTGCAATATGATGAGGTGATGAGGTATTCTCTCCCCCTTTTTGTCATCAGCAAGATAAAATGTCAATTTATACAAACATGAACGGAGATTCAACCATATATTGTAAGAATAGCGTAACATTCAAAGCGCACATAAAAAGAACATCCGACAGATAAAAAAAATACGGACAATTTGAGAAATAATTTCAAGATGACGGAGGTGGGTTTTGTTTTGAAGATGAGGAGGGAACATCAATATGCTCTTCATCATCTTTCTGAGCAGCTTCAGCAGATTTGCCCATATCAGCAATGTAGGTTGCGAATTCCTTGAGTTCCTGCATCTCTGGAACTTCTTTGCTGATCCTTTCATCTCTGATTAAAGTATAAGTACCAATGCTGGCCATCTCAGAGCAGAAAAGGCGACAGTATTTATGAAGTATTTCCTCAAATCTGTGCAACTTCTTTTCAATGTGCATTTCCATCCTGTCCATCCTCTGCATAACTTCTACCCGAAGTTTTTCAACTTCCATCTGAACAAGACTTGAAGCATTCAGATTCCCTACAGAGGTCTGTTGGTTTTCTTCCTCCACCATCTGAGCTTTTCCCTTTGAATTTGAATCCTGAATCCTCTGCGAGTTTGACTCCCCCTGAGCCTTATCAGGTGCTGAATCTGGAATGACTATAACATCTTCAGCAATCGAAGATTCAATCTCTATGGGTTGCTCTTCAGGTATCTTCTCTGGAATTTGTTCCTTCTGAACAGCACTTTCCTCAACAGCTTTTTCCTTCTGAACAGCAGTCAGAACCTCTTCAGTCTGAACAACATTTGATTCCTCATGTTGTTCTTTTCTGCTGGACGACTCCTTTTCAGTATCAGCCTTGTCCTTCTGAATAACTTCAGTCTGAACAGCAGATTCTATAGGTTGCTCCCCCTGAATCTGAGCTGTTACAACAGGAGTGACTTCTGTTGATCCTATAGCTGTGACAACAAAGTCATCAGATTTATCAACCTCCATGTCTTCAGGTGGTGATGAGGACCTCTTCTTTTGTTCTCGAGCAACCAGAACATCAATAGTCGTTCTGTCATCTAGTTGCTCCTCCATTATCTCCACATATGCACTTGTAGCAAGCTGAGCTTCTTTTTCTGCTATTTCACCAGTAGTTTCAACAGCTTCTACATTTTCACTCTCATGAGTCTTATGGGGATCCTCTTCTTTGTCCATAGGATCTTCCAGCTCATTTGCTATTTCACCAGTTTCTTCAGCTTCTGAACTGATGTTTCCTTCTGATAGCACAGTTGGGGTCCTCTCATCATCTCTTGATGATACACTTTCCTCTTCTTCTGCTTCCTCTTCTTCTGCTTCCTCTTCTTCTGAAGACTCACTCTGAACAGTGGTCTGTTTTCCTTTTGTGGCCTCTGTCTTCCTTCTTTTTGCAGATCTCTCACTCTCTGCATTCTGTTCTGCAAACTCAACCAAGACAGCCTTTTTGTTCTTGTTGATCCAACCACCAGCAGACTGTCTAAAACCCATCTTCTGAATCATAGACTCCCCAGCAACCAATAACTGAATTTCATCTTGAAGGAGCTTTCCAGGAATCTTGATATTTTGGAAGGACATGATCCGATAGATCAACCCTGCATAGGGTAGTTGTCCTTTGGTCTTTTGGACAGTTCTGTACATGTGGAGGAGAACAGTATGTGCTAGCGAGATCTTGCAGCCATTCAACAGACCCCACATCAGCTTGGCTTCATATTTCGAAATATCAGTTTTTGAAGCAGCCTTGGGTCTCAAGCTTTCAATGACAACCTTGTGCATTACAATGTGCTTCAGGGGAAAGTCATTGTAAGCAATGTGTGCCTTGGAGTCTCTGGAGTAATTCTTTTTTCCAGTCAGAGAACTGTAGGCATCATCAGGTTGCACATTAATGGGCATAAAGTCCATTTCCTCAACTCCCATTAATTTTGCCAGCTCCTTAACATGCAGATGGTACACCACTCCTTGAACCGTATAAAATAAGGAATCAAAATTGGTGAAACATAAGCTAGAATAAAAGTAAGCTGCCAAATCAGGAAAAGTTGGCCTCCTTGCAGTTACAAAGTCCCTCAACTTCATTTTCTCTAGATGCTTCCTAATAGGAATACCAGCCCTATCAAAATACTTAAGATCAAATACCCTATGGGGTATAACTCCTCTTTGCTTCATCATCTCGAATTTGTCAGAGTGCAACTGACTTGAAAATAGTTTGCTTTCAAAGTTCTTGTCCTTAATGACCCCTCTGATTTTCTTAAAATCTTTAAACAGCACGTCATCGTCGTCATCAGGCCTCCCCTTGGTTTCACTCTCTTCAGTTACAGCCTCCCTGATAACAATGCTCTTAGATGGAGACTTAATAGGTTTAGAGACTCCAGTTTCTACAACCTTTTCCTTGCCCTTCCGAGATACATTCTCAGGAAAAATAGTGGCAATGGGTGTCACAGTTTGCAGAGGGAGTTCTAATATGGCAAGAAAGTCTTTCTCGCTTGCAAACTTGTGAATATTCAACAGCAACTTGACGTTTTCGTCACTAGAGCCAGCGTTCTTGAGAGAATCATACAGAGGTTTTATAGAGAGAGCCAGGGCGACTCTTTCATCGAACTCAGACTGAGACAAACCTGATTCCTTCTGAGCAATGTGTCTTTCTTCTTCATGATCAGACCCAGAGATATCAATGGATTCGGAGAGACGAGCTTTTCTGCCCTTCGTCAGCCTCGACGATTTTCTTCTCAGACTAGCACCTTCTTTTGCTGCTTTCTTCATGATAGATGATGATTTCGGAGCCATAGATGAGAAGGTTGGAGTTTTTAGTAAGAAGGATTTGGAGAGAGCGAGAAGGAGCGTAAACAGAGAGAAGGAAATCAGTTTTTAGGGTTTGAGAGAAAGTTGCGATATTTGATGGAGGTGCCAGTTCAGAGCCTTATGAAGGTTTTGAAAAACCGTAAATCGGTTATTTTAGGAAATAAAATCAATTTAAAATAAAATCCAGCGAACAATACAAAGAAACATAATTAATCCAATCAAACAAAGAGGCATATGTATAGAAATTTGAGAGCGTAAGATTTAGAGAACGTACCTTGGATTTTTGCCTTATCGAGAATTTCTAAATATAAAGAGGTGTAAGATGAACTAACCTTGCTTCTGAAGTACTTAAAAATATGCTTCTGAACAAAGGTTATGCAAATTTGCTTCTGAGCAGTTTTGGTTCTTAGCTCTGCTTCTGAGTTCTGCTTCTGAGCAGTTTTGTTTCTGAGCTCTGCTTGTGAGCAGTTTTGCTTCTGAGTTCTGCTTCTGAACAGTTTTGCTTCTGAGCAGTTTTTGCTTCTGAGTTCTGTCAATTTACCTGTACTCAATATATCTTAAGAAAAAGGATTAGTAATAGCTAATTCGTTTCGGATAAAATTGAAGGACTCTTTCTCAAGAGGTTTAGTAAATATATCTGCGAGTTGATTCTTTGTATCAACATACTGAATGTGAACATTTTCATTCTGAACATGATCACGAATAAAGTGATGTTTGATCTCGATGTGCTTCGCTCTTGAGTGAAGAATAGGATTCTTGGTTAGATTAATGGCGCTTGTATTGTCGCATCTGATCTCCACATTTGAATCCTTAACTCCATAATCTCTTAGCTGTTGTTTTAACCATAGAATCTGAGCACAACAACTTCCAAGAGAGACGTATTCTGCTTCTGCTGTACTAAGAGCAACTGTGCTCTGCTTTTTGGAATACCAGGAGATAAGCATATTTCCCATAAGTTGACAGGTTCCTGAAGTGCTTTTCCTGTCAATTTTACATCCGGCGAGATCTGCATCTGAATATCCCTTCAGAATGAAATCAGAATCCTTTGAGTACCAAAGACCATAAGCTGGATATGTTCCAATATATTTGATAATTCTTTTGATTGCTGTAAGATGCGATTCTTTTGGACATGACTGAAATCTTGCACATAGGCAGACGCTATAAAGAATATCTGGCCTTGATGCAGTGAGATATAGAAGTGATCCAATCATACTGCGATAAAGCTTCTGATCAACATCTTTTCCTTGTTCATCTTTATCAAGCTTAGACGAATGAGACATTGGTGTTTCCGTCTTCTTGCAATTTTCTAAGCCGAATTTCTTGATAATTTCAAGAGCATATTTCTCTTGATGAATGAATATTCCTTTCTTGGTTTGTTGAATCTGAAGTCCAAGAAAGAATCTTAATTCTCCCATCATGCTCATTTCGAATTCATCCTGCATTGCTTTAGAGAAGTTCTTGCATAGATATTCATTAGAAGAGCCAAAAATAATATCATCTACATAAATCTGAACAATAAGAATATCCTTACCCTGCTTCTGAATAAAGAGAGTAGTGTCAACATTACCTTTAGTGAACTTCTGTTCAGATAGAAAGCTGCTTAACCTTTCATACCAAGCACGAGGTGCTTGCTTTAATCCATATAAAGCTTTCTTCAGGGAATATACGAGATCCTTTCTTCTTGGTTCCTCGAACCCAGGAGGTTGCTCGACATAAACTTCTTCTTTGATGAAACCGTTTAGGAATGCACTTTTCACATCCATCTGAAACAGTTTAAAGTCATTGTAACAAGCATAAGCAAGAAGTAGCCTTATGGCTTCTAACCTGGCAACTGGTGCGTAGGTTTCATCGTAATCTATTCCTTCTTCTTGAGAATATCCCTTTGCCACAAGTCTTGCTTTGTTTCTAACCACTTTTCCTCTGTCGTCCATTTTGTTTCTGAACACCCATTTTGTTCCTATAACAGGACGATTTTTGGGTCTTGAAACGAGCTCCCAAACATTATTGATCTTGAATTGATGAAGTTCTTCTTGCATGGCATTGATCCAATTTTCATCAGTAAGAGCTTCTTCAATCCCTTTAGGTTCGATTTCAGAGACTAATGCTATATTGCTCATTGCTTCCTTGAATTTCGATCTGGTTCTGATTCCTTCATCTAAGCTCCCCATTATTAGTTCCTTGGGGTGACTGGATTTATGTTTCCAGTTTCTGTTGAATTTCCCGTCTTGAGCATCATTTGGAACATTAGAATCAGACGGTGTTACCTCTGTTTCTTCTGCGATTTGTTGGCTTGTTTCTTGATTCTGAACTTCTTCAGAAGCATGATTCTCTTGTGAATTTTCTTCTGGTTCTGAACCTTGATGAGGAGACGAAACTTGAACATATTCAGATTGATCATTCTGAGTCTGAATATTTTCATCAAACTTGACATTCATTGATTCTTCAACACATCGAGAGTTTTTGTTGTAGACTCTGTATGCTTTGCTCGTTGTAGAATATCCCAGAAATATTCCTTCATCTGACTTCTCATCAAACTTACCAGCTCGATCATTTGCATTTTTCAGAATGAAGCATTTACAACCAAACACACGGAAGTATGCTAAATCTGGTTTTCTCTCTTTAAAAAGTTCATAGGGAGTTTTCTCAACGATAGATCTTAAGGAGACACGGTTTAAAATGTAACATGCTATTGACACAGCCTCTGCCCAGAAATGAGATGCAATTTTACTTTCGATCAAAAGAGTCCTCGCCATTTCTTGTAGAGAACGATTTTTCCTCTCAACAACCCCATTTTGTTGAGGTGTGTAAGGAGATGAAAAGTTATGCTTAATCCCAAACTCATCACAAAAAATAGAAAAACTTTGGTTTTCAAATTCTCCCCCATGATCAGTTTTGATGCAGGAAATAGAGTAACCTTTTTCATTCTGAATCTTTTTAGAAAATTTTGAGAAGGATGAGAAGGCATCATTTTTGTGTGCAAGAAATAAAACCCATGTAAATCTTGAGTAATCATCAACTATGACAAGGCAGTATTTCTTACCTCCAAGACTTAGTGTTCTGTTGGGACCAAAGATATCCATGTGAAGCAACTGCAGAACACGTTCAGATGATACATGATTAATAGATTTAAAAGAGCTTTTTACCTGTTTCCCAAGTGTGCAGGCTGAGCAAAGCTCTGATTTCTCAAACTTTGATTGTGGTAAGCCTCGAACTAGTTTCTTGGATGATAGCTTCGAGATGTGTTTGACACTGATGTGTCCTAGCTTTCTATGCTATAGTTCAGATTCATCCTTGATAGAGATGAGACACTTGAAATCTTCAGAATCGACATTCAGAAGGTAGATATTTCCATGACGTCGACCTGTGAAGGTTTGCTTCTTGTCTTTGCTAACACCTGAGCATTCTGAGTCTTGAAAACAGATTTGATAACCAGAGTCACATAGTTGACTAACTGAAATTAAATTGTATTTGAGTCCTTTGACAAGAGAAACATTGTTGATCATGAGATTTCCGATTTTTACAGTGCCTTGGCCAATCACTTTGCCTTTATTCTTTCCACCAAATGACACACTTCTACCATTGTAGTCTGAAAGTTGTATGAAGTTTTCTGGATCACCAGTCATGTGACTTGAGCAACCACTATCCAGAAACCATTTGTCTTTTCTCTTCCTTGGTACCTGCAAGTAGGAAGTAACTTACTATTTCTTTGGTACCCAGTTTTTCATGGGTCCATCTGAGTTAGTCACAATAGATTTCTTTCTATTAACAGGTCTCCATACCATAATGCAATTATTTCTAACGTGATTTCTAGCACCACAGTTTTCACAATGCATTGGATAAAAAGATTTTGTAAACTGTTTTTGGAAATGTCGTTGATATGCAAATTTGGAAGGTTTACGGGAAATCCTGTCATTTGTTTTTGGAAACTTATTTTTGAAATCATTTTCCTTTTTGAAACCAAGACCAGATTTGTTACCATACGGAATTTGTCTGGAAATAATGTTTTCCAAATTTTTTGAACTTTGGGAAAATTTCTTTGAAGTATTTTCAATTTTGGTTTTCAAGGAATCATTTTCTTTCAAGATCAAATCACGATTCTCCTTGATTTGATGAAATTCCCTTTGCAAAAATTCAATCTTGTCTTTTTGAGAATCACTCTGTTGTTTTAAGGATGAAACTTCCTTTTTCAAAATGGAAACCTTTTTGAGAGCTTCTTTATAATTTAAGCACAACTCATCAATGTATTCAGAGACTTCATCTGGCAGTTCAGAAGGATGTACCTCAATATCTGAATCTAAATCTGAATCTGACTTTGCCATAAGACATATGTTAGCATAGTCATCCTCGCTATCTTCAGAATCACTTAGAGTTTCTGCTTTCAATGCCTTTTTGTATTTCTCATACTTGAACTTATCTTTCTTCAGAAGCGGACAATTGGGTTTGATGTGTCCTGCCTTCTTACAATGGAAACAGATTATATCTTTGTCTTCCTGTTTGTCATTGCTTGATTGTCTCTGATCATTCTTTTTGAATAATTTCTTCCCTTTGAAGTTTCTTCCTCTACGAGCCATTCTTCTGAACTTTTTCACCATAAGAGCAAGTTCTTCGTCGTCTTCATCTTCATCATCTGAATCTGGCATTTCAAAATCAATTTCAGATTTTAAAGCAATAGACTTCTTACCTTTTGAATCTCTTGTTTTGTTGGTACGCTCGGTCTCATATGACTGCAAGGTTCCGACTAGCTCATCAATAGATAGAGGTCTAATTGTTTGACATTCCTGTATTGATGGCTTGATGTAATTCCAGTCATCTGTAAGTCCTCGAAGGATCTTTCTGACTTGCATCGGTTCTGCTACAGGAGCACCTTGTCTTGCAAGACCACTTGCTAGGATTTGAAACCTGTCAATCATTTCAGCAATTGATTCATCGTGCTTCATTTTGAAAGCTTCGTAATCACTCAGCAGAATGCTGAGTTTTGTTTCTTTCACTCTGTCAGTTCCCTGATATGTGACATGAAGTCTGTCCCATATAGCTTTGGCTGAATCTTCTTCTGCAACACGATTATATAGAGGAATGGATAATGCACAGAAAAGTGCATGCACAGCTTTAGAATCGAGTCCTTGTCTTTTTGCTCTTTCAGAATCTGACAGTGTTGCAGTAACATTTGTATTGTTGTTTCCTTCATTTCCAGTGGAAGGGGTTGCTGTTACATTAGGAACTACTCCATTTACGACAACATCCCACATCAGATCATCTGATGCCTTGAAGAACCACTTCATTTTGTTGCACCACATATTGTAGTCTTTCCCATCAAAATAGGGTGGTTTGTTGCTGAAATGTGCATCACTGGTTCCTGTGAAATTATTGCTAGACATGATAGATCGTCAGCTCTGAAGTAAAACACTTCAAAATAATGAGCAACAAGGCTCTGATACCAATTGTTGGATCTAGCAATATCACCTAGAGGGGGGTGAATAGGTGATTCTGAACACTTTTTAATATTTAATGCGGAAATTTATAAAGGGTTCAGAACGTAGACCGAAAATGATCAGTAAGAGGACGTGCAGATAAACTAAACACAGCAAGATGAGTTTAGGGAAAGAGAAATTGCACGCAATGATTATAGTGGTTCGGCTTTAGCAAGCCTACGTCCACTCTCCCACGATGACAGCCGATCGGCTGGATTCCACTATGAGTCGTTGAAAGATTACAGGCGTTGTCACTCCAATCGCTCTTACAAATGAACCTCTCAAGACTACGAAATCTAAGCTCACAAGAACAAGAGAATGTGTTTTTGAACAACTCAGCACTTTGGAATTTTTAGTTCTTGATCTGTTTGAAACAGTCACTATTGATCTTCTTTATACTCCTTCAGCCTTGAACTAGCCGTTACCAAGGCCCTTCAAAGGATCGCTCTTCAATCTTTGATTGGACGCTATCAATCCTGATTGACAGAGACTGTATATGGGAAGATCCAGTGGCCGTTGAAAGTGAATCTGAACCCTTCAGATTCAGTCGCCCATACAACCAAATCTTCAGTTTCCATAAAGAGAGTTCATCCAAATCTCCAAGATATCTTGTTCACGGAAGGTAATATCCAATCGCGGATATTCTCCTGATTTGATTGGAAAATAATCCTGTCAATCAAATCTTACAAACTTCCATAACAAGGCGCGGCCAAATCAGAAACCTGCCAAACGTGGGTCTTCAGAATCTAGTAGCGAGAAAATGCAGAATCTGAACGTTGTTCAGAAGCAATCTACTGAACTAGAGAGACTCTCTGAATCTGAACAGATTGGAACAGTGACTCTGAGCTTCTGTAAGATCCTTGCTGACGTGTCACATAAATCTCCTAGAGATGAGTCTTCAGAGGCAGCATAGACCTCCTTCTGAAGGCTTTAGATGCAACATAGACTTCCTTCTGAAGTCTTCAGAAGCACCACGATTCTCCATCTGAATGTAGGACTTCGACTATCTCAGAAGCAAGTGTGCGACGACTACTGCTTGAGTCTGAACGCCAGTCATGGAACATTATAAGCTTTTGTTCACATGCTCATGCCTGCAATAACAAATTATTTGTATTAACCAGATTCTCTTACAAGAAGGATAGTTTTGTCAGAATCAAAATATTCAGAGGGAATGTTTTCTCAACAACCACGCTGAATAGTCTTACGACTATATAACAGAATAATTGGAATGGAATTTAATAAACATAGATCATAGGTATAATTATCCAAAAAGTTCTAAAATTATTAACGGCGGCCAATTCAGTTTTAAATCTTTTTTTTTTTTTTGTCAAAAGTGATAACCTTTCAATTTGATCAATTTAGTTCTAAACCTTTTTATGATTTTCTACTGTATTCTTTTTCGGTTAATTTTGGCCGAAAATCGCTAACGTGAACTCCAGACGTCCTACGTGGCAATACTAGCGCTGACGTGCATAATTTTTAATTTTTTTAAATATCTTGATTTTTTATGTTTTTCTCTTTCTTTCTTTTCATTTCTTTTCTATTGTTCATCTTCCTAGAAGGGCCAGCAGGGGTCGCTGGAGCCTTGGGGATGGCAGGAGTCCGGTCAGCTGGCAGCCAAGTATAATTTTGAGAAGAAAAAGTCAAGTCTAATAAAAGAGGAAAAAAGGAAAAATAAAGAAAAAAATGGAAAACAATAAATAAATAAAAAGGGGAAATTTCAAAAAAGAGCCCAAAGTGCCTCATTGTCTCAAATAAGGGCCAGAAGTTGATCTTATTTTAAATAAGGGCCTGAAGTGACTTATCAGTTTCAAAAAAGGGCCTGATTCACCGGTTAGTAGGGATATTTTGGTCATTTAGTATTTTTTATTTTTTATTATTTATTTTTCCTTCTTTCAATTGTTCAAAAATAATTTTAAAAAACTAAAAGTTGAAAAAAGGGAAACACAGGCAGGAGGGGGCTGCCCTCCTGCCTGTGGCCGCCGCCCCAACGCCGGTGGGGCGGCGGCAATGGCCGTCGGGGTCGCCCGGCACCTCGGCGAGGGCCGGCGACCCCGCTGATCGGAAGCGAAGGCTAGGCCCTCGCCTAGATCTGGGAGAGGGTCGTGGCCCTCTCCTAGTTATGGCGCCGCCTCTGGTCGGCAAGGTCGCTGGCCCTCGCCGCCGCTCCATCGGCGTTTCGGCAGTGACCACAGGCGGGTGGGCAGCCCCCTCCCGCCTGCATTTTTCTCTTTTTTTTTAAACTGATATTTTTTAAATTTTTAATTTAATTTAACTTAAAATTAGGTTAAAGTTGTATTTTGACCAAAATACCGTTGATAGGCAAGAATATTTCGCCGATCGGTTGAGCGGCGAGGTCAGGCCCTTATTTGAGACAATGAGGGCAGTTCAAACCCTTATTTGAAACAATGACCACTTCAGACTTTTATTTGAGAAAATGAAAGCACTTAGGGCCCTTATTTAGAATTTTTCCATAAAAAAAATTAGAAAGTATACATAAAAAAAACGTCCACACCAGTACCGCCACGTAGGCGGCTAGCATTAATTGAACTGCCGCATCAGCAATTTCCAGACATAGTTGGCCAGAAGGAATATATGAAAAAATTGTGAAGATGTTTTAAGACTGAATTGGCCGCATTAAATAAAATAGGACCGAACTGGCCGCCGTAAAATAGATTTATGACTTGATATCATTAAACGCGATAAGAACCGAGGGTTTAAAGTAATTTGTTTAGACACCGTACAAATGATTGTCTTTGGACTTCAATTTTTTTTATATATATCTAAGCATATAAGAAATGTTTGGGCTTGGGGAGGCGGTAGGGGACACCACTAGCCCGACGTCCCCCTGGACCCGCCGCCGATTAACCATTGGATACAATTTTGGAGGGAAAATTGTCAAAAAAAGTCCTAAACCTATTGCACTTTTGCCAATTCAGTCCTAAACCTTTTAATTTTGCCAATTCAATCCTAAACCTTTTGTATTTGTGCCAATTCAGCCCTAAACCTTTTTTTGTGCCAATTCAGTCCTAAACCTTTTGCAATTGTGCCAATTCAGTCCTAAACCTTTTGCAATTATGCCAATTCAGTCCATCCGGCGAATTTTGGCCGGCCGGCGCTGACGTGGACGCTGGCCGGCCGGCGACCGAATATTTTAATATTTTTTATTTTTTTATTTTTTTATTTTTTTCTTTCTTTCTTTCTTTTTTCCTTCCCCCCTCCCCTCCCCTACCAGGCGCGGCCGGCGAGGCTCCGCCTAGCCGGCCGCGCCTGGCCGATCGCCGGGTAGGGGAGGGGAGGGGAAGGGACCGGAGGGGAGGGGGGAAGGAAAATAAATAAAATAAATATTAAAAATATTAAAATATTCGATCGCCGGCCGGCCGGCGTCCACGTCAGCGCCGGCCGGCTAAAATTTTCCGGATGGACTGAATTGGCATAATTGCAAAAGGTTTAGGACTGAATTGGCACAATTGCAAAAGGTTTAGGACTGAATTGGCACAAAAAAAAAGGTTTAGGACTGAATCGGCAAAATTAAAAGGTTTAGGACTGAATTGGCAAAAGTGCAATAGGTTTATGACTTTTTTGATAATTTTCCCCAATTTTGGAAGGTACTTGTGTCATTGCCACACTAGAAGGATGAATCCATCCTCCATAAGAAACAAGACGAAATTGACTATATGACAACGATGTATGAAGTCTTTTGCAAGTTGCATTGTACTATTATCTCGATTGGCACGCCAATTGATTTATATGTCAGGAACTATTAGTCACACGCTCATATTCCACCAATTATGTGCAAATTGCTCCGATTACTGCAATAAAATGAAAGTTGGTGGAACTTGCTGAAGAGGAAAAGGGCTAAGAAGGACTTACAAGGAAACAACAAAAACTGACTTTATGAGAACTACGTATGAAGGCTTCGACAAGTTGCATTGTACTAAGTGAAAACCGACCGCTTAACAAACTTCATGGAACATTTGGAAAAAGTCCTACGTTCAAGCTGCTGGCTAACTAGTTTAATCTCGTTCCTGATTGAGACAACTTGTACACTTGTCATAAACGTAAATCCTCAATATTAGCGCAATTGGTCGGCACGTTAGGAGATTTTTAAGCTGGAAATTGAGAGTCACATGTTCATATTTCATCAACCACGTGCATACTATTCTAGGTATTGCAATAAACTAAAAGTTCATGGAACTTGATGACGAGGCAAAGGGCTAAGAAAGCCTTAAAAGAACACGTCAAAAATTGACTTTATGAGAACGATGTATCAACTCATATCCACAAGTTGCATTGCTTCATGTGAAAACCCACTTGCTGACAAAACTTCGTGGAAAATCTAGAAAGATTCCTACGTTCTAGGTACTGGCTAGTGTAGTCACTATACCTGCTTTCATGATGGAGACAATTGTTACACTTCTAACAAATATAAATATAGAGATGCTGGCCCAATCCTGTGGATTGGCACAATTGGTCAGGGGATAGTAAATTTTCAAATTAGGAACTGAAAGTCACATGTTTAGCGCACCAATGTTAAGAATTATTAGTGACACGATCATTTTCCACCAAGTGCGTGCACACTTATAATAAATTGAAAGTTCGTGGAACTTGATGAAGAGGCAAAGGGCTAAGAAGGACTTACAAGGAAACGACAAAAATTGACTTTATGATAACGACGTGTGAAGTCTTCCACAAGTTGCATTGTACTAAGTGAAAATCGACCATTTTATGAACTTCATGGAACATTTGGAAAGATTCCTACGTTCGAGCTACTGGCTAGACTTTATAATTTTGATCCTGATGGAGACAACTTGTACACTTGTAATAAACGTAACTATAAAGATGCCGATCCAGTGGGTATTGCGATAAACTGAAAGTTCATGGAACTTGATGTAGACGCGAAGGGCTAAGAACAACTTAAAAGGAGACATCAAACATTAACTTTAGGATAACCACGTATGAAGTCATCCCCAAGTTGCATTGTACTATGCGAAAACTGACCCGCTTACAAAACTTCATGGAAAATTTAGAAAGACTTCTATGTTCTAGCTACTGGCCATATATTATAATTGCCTTCGCGATGGAGACCACTTGTACACTTGTAATTAAGGAAAACGTAAAGATTCTAGTCCTATTCTCTATATCGACGCAATTAGTTGGCTCGTTAGAAAATTTTCAAGTTAGAAATTGAAAGTCACGTGTCATATTTTATCAATTGCGTGCAAACTACTCTGGATATTACTGTATAAACTGATAGTTCGTGGAACTTGATAGAAAGGTCAAGTGCTAAGAAAGACTTACAATAAAACAATGAAAATTGACTTTATGAGAACGAGTATAAAGTCTTCCACAAGTTGCGTGTTATTTCCACTTTACAAACCTTAATGGAAATTTGGAAATAATCCTACGTTCTAGCTACCGGACATATTATAATTGCCTTCGTGATGGAGACTTGCAATAAGTGATAAAGATGTCAGTCCAATCCTCTATATCCGCGCAATTGATCGCCTCATCAGGAGATTTCCAAGTTAAAAATGTCACATTCAGATTTTACTAATTGTGTGCAAACTATTTTGAAAATTGCAATAAACTGAAACTTATTACACCTTCAACAAATGTAAATATAAAGATGCTAGCCCAATCCTGTGGATTTACATAATTGGCTGGCGGGTTAGTAGATTTCCAAGTTGGGAACTGAAAGCCACATGTTCAAATTTCTCTACTGCATGAAACTAATCTGAGTTAGGGTCATTTGTACAGACAAAACACCCGAACTTAATCAGTTCAAGAGCTCATAAAATGTTCCGATGGGCCTTCAGTTAGCCGGCCTACTCGCGCTTGTCCACCTAGATTATCAAAGAAAGAAAGGTGTCGGCCATGGAAAAATATATATAGTCCATATTTGTGATTTTGTTTTAGTTAATTTTTTTTGTTATATGGGACAGTCCGAGAAGCCGGCATGTTTAGGAATTAGAGGGACGCTTATTTCTAGACAGATGGATCAGTAGGAATGATGGAATGGGTAGTGTCGTCTTTGGGCTCCCTATCGTTGTCCATCGGCGTTCTATCCATCCTTAGGCTTGCACCACTTGAGGGTCAAGACGCCTGCAAGTGCATGTTCATGGAACTTGAAGAGTAGAGAAGACTAAGAAGACTCGGAAAACGTAGAAATTGTCTCACCTCCGTTTGCTTCGCGGAAAACAACTTTTCGAAAAGTATTTTCCCGATTTTCCGGCATTTGGAGGGCGAAAAATAAGCTAGTCTCGAAAAATATTTTCCCTTTATGGAAAAAAACTCCTTCAAAAATAGGAAAAATATTTTCCTCCAAAAAGAGGAAAATATTTTCCTCATCTTTCATTGCTCCTCTCTTTCACATCTTCTTTCTTTTTAATTATTTTGTTACTTTCTTTTCATTTTTTTAGTTTTTCAAAATTCGAAAAAAAAAATTCTTTTTCTTTTTTTTCTTTTATCCTTCTTCCTCCTTCCTCCGCTGACCACGGACCTCGGCGACGACTGGATGCCCGACAATCGGCCATGACGCGGGTTGGCGAGCTCGGGGCTCGGCCGGTCCCGACGATCTTGGGCTCGCCAGATCAGCGAGCTTCGAGCTCGGCCAAGGTGGTCTCAACCATGGCAGAGAAGGTGAAGAACCCCGTTAAGGACATCCCCATCGGGGTCTCGGGCTTCGTCGTCCTCGTCACCGTCCTCTACTGCTTGATGGCCACTTCCATGTCCATGTTGCTCCCTTACGACATGGTAAAGAATCGCAAATTCGCCCATCGTTTTGTCTGAATCATTTGGTGTGCGTAGCACATTGGCTAAGAGGTTGTTGCGTTGTGCACTACGTTACTTTAACCTTTTCTCTCCAAATGAGTCCTCCTCCTCTCTCTCTCTCTCTCTCTCCATCTCTCTTCAGCGAGCATTCAATGTTCAGCAAAAACAAAAGAAAATAGATGAAAGTAGAGAGAGCAGAGTTGTCTCTCTCTCTCCCTCTCTCCCTCTCTCATTCATCTTCCCCTATCAATCAGTGTCTAACATATCTAATAAAATTCGAGTCGGGCACGAGCACAATCGTCACGATTCTAGTCCAGCCACGTGTTTCTCTTGATATTTTTTTTCGTGCGGCCGATGACGACGGTTGCTGCGTTGTTTCGGTGGCGGCAGATCGATGTGGAGGTGCCTTTCGCAGGGGCGTTCCAAGGGCGAGAGGGTGGAGGTGGGTGTCAAACGTGATCGGGCCGGGGCGAGCTTCGGGATCCTGACGTCGCTGATGGTGGCGATGCTAGGGCAGGCGTGGTACATGTGAGTGATTGGACGGTTCCGCGTGGCTCTTGCCTGGTTGCCCGGGACTGACCGAGCCTCGAGTTCGCCTGCGATCGGTGACCAGCCGAAACTAGAAGAAAAAAATAATAATAAAAAGAGAAAAAAGATAAAGATAAATAATTAAAAAAATTCGAATTAAAAAATAAAATAAAGCAGAAAACCAAAAAATTATTAAAAGGAGTCCATAGAGAAAAATCACATCTGATTTTCCATATCAAACGACGAAAAATATTTTCCGGATCTTTTTCATAGTTTAACCAAACACCGAAAAACATTGTCATTTTCTTGAAAAATAACTTTTCAAAAAATATTTTCAGAAACCTTCACATTTTCTGCAAAACAAAAGGAGCTTAAATATTTTAGATAAGATATGGTTAAGGCAAAACTGTTTATTTCAGTTGGAGGACAGGTGAAAGTTACAAACATTAAAATGAAGTCAGTCAAAAAAGAAGAGAGTTCAAAAAAGTCCTCCAAAAATTGAATGGACGCGCAACTGGAACATTCAATGTCACCTGTAAAGCCGGCTCCTGACTTCTTGCGTGGACTAATTAACATCAGTTTGGATACGACTAACCGCTCCGTTTATTCGCGAAAAATAAATAATTTAAAAATTATTTATTCCTCAAAAATAAAAAAATAAAAATATATTTTTTAAAAATAATCGTTAATAAATATTTTCACCACCCGTAAAAAGATTTAAAAATAAATTATTATCGTTAATAAAAATATTTTTTATTAATTAATTATTTCAAACGATATAAACAATCTTTTTTGGGAAGATATTTTCCAAATTATTCATTTCCGTAAAGCAAACAAAGCCTAATACATCAGTTCAAACGAAACAAGACATCGCGTGAATATCACAAATGCGTACCGACATCGACTTTATTACTATACGATAGAACTATGAACAAGGAAGACTTTTGGACGTCAACTTTACTACTATACGTATACGATAGTACTATGAACAAGGAAGACTTTTGGGAGGCTATAAGAGGGCCCTATTTTCTGCATCATCTGCGCTACATACACAGAAACTGCATCCTTCTTCACTTGCTCTTCAATGGCAACTTCAAAGCTTCTCCTCCTCCAAATCTTTGGCCTCGCCCTTGTTGGTAATCTGCTGATCAGATGGATGGTACCCCGAGTTGAGGATCGAAAGGCAAGTCCGCATTCCCCCTCTCTCTCGATCTGGATCTCGAAAATTTTCTCGTTCGATTTTTTGTCGTATTTCTGACGTGAAGTATTCTTTCTGTTTAAGTAAAAATTCTTGCCTAAAGACCATTTCGATAGATCGAACAAATCAAAATGGAACCTCCATAGATCATTTGAAATCCACCCTTCTATTTGATAAATGAAATGGTCATCAATAGGAATTAGTCTTTGTGATTGATTACTGCTCACCGACTTTGATATATAGAATGTTAACACTGTGTTTTATGAGGTATGAATTGGATAATTACCAAAAAAGTCCTAAACATATTGTACGGATGTCAATTCAATAAAAACTTTTTAATTTGGCCAATTTAATCCTAAACTTTTGAATGATTTGTCAATGTAGTCCTTTCGGTTAATTTTGGACAGAAATCGCTGATATGGACATCGGTTGTCCTCCGCGGCACGGTCGACGCTGGCATAGACAATTTTTGCATTTTTTTATTTTTTCTGAATTTTTCATTTTTTAATTTTTTTTCCTTTTCCTTTCTTTCCTTTTTTTTCTATTTTCCCCTATTTGCCTCCGCCGGTCCATGGCCTCGGCGGTGGCCAGCGGAGGTTATTGGTCATAGGCAAGGGCCGGGACGCCCTTGTCGGCCCACATTGAAAGAAAAAAGAGAAAGAAAAGAAAGGAGAAAAGAAAATAAGTTATAAAAAAATCCAAACAAATTTAAAAAATGCAAAAAACTTGTTCAATCAGCTCCAATCATACCACGTTGGACGGCCAGCATCAGCGATTTCCAACCAAAATTATCCGAAATGACTACATTGACAAATAATCGAAAGGTTTAGGACTGAATTAGTCATATTGAAGAGTTTAGCAATAACAGATTTATGAGTTTTTTGATAATTTTCCTAGTATGAATCTATCAATGTTACACCTGAGCAACTATATTCATCTGGCTAAGAGCGACCTCTCAGTTATTCACACATTGGTCTTACATGTTTCAAATGTCTGCCTAATATGCTACCAGGCCTTCATTGTGTACAACGGCGCCCTCAAAAATGATGGTTCCTCATCGTCGCCTCACCACATTAACATGCTCCAGAAAATCACTGGCAGGTCAGACAATCAACATATTTTCGGGCCTAGATCATTTACAAGTGCTAATAATTTCTTTCTCTTGCGATTGTACCAATCTATTTGTGCCAAAAAAAAAAATCAAAGGTTACATATTCATAAGTCAAGCAAGACTCATGATGATATAATCGAGGAACTCCATAGGCATGCAGAAGAGAAATGTTATGCCGCCATTTTTTCACATTTGAATTGTTAATGAGCCAATTTATATTTTAGGTACATTAATGTAGCTTATCAATAACCAAAATTGTGGTGGAAGACCCCTTTTGCTACCTTTCGTTATATAGCTCAGTACCATCCGAAAAGAAATCATATCCATATTTATCCCACTCTCCACGTGGAATTTTTTAATCCGGATTGTATCAATGTTTTATCCGGCCTTATCATATCTTGGACAACAATCAAACATCGGAGAGAATAAAATTTACCTTATCCAGACTTTCATCATGGTAGCCAACAATGGCCGTAGTATTCATTTGACTCTAATGTAGATTAGACCGAACCATTTCATAAGAAGTTTCGGAATATGTGCAGCAATCATCCCTCAAAGTATTTGCTCTATAGCTACGAAAGGAGCCCCGACGGATTTGCTGCAATGTTAACCGAAGAGGAAGCGACGAAGATGGCTGGTAATTAACATCACAATTTACTCTATATATATTTATGTATATGTGTGTATATGGGCAAAAGCTATAAACTATGCCTATTGTAACATATTTACCATAAACTTTTTTTCAGTGACACCAAAAATCTCAAACTTGTACCTGTGTGACACATTTACCCTCCGTCAAAATTCTGTCAATGAGAACTGTTAAAAATCTGCCTACATGGACGCTAGAATGCAAACAGTTTTGACATGATGCCCACGTGGCTTAAGTGAAATAAAAACGAATTTATTTTGGCTAAAAAATCATTTAACGGAACCTTGACGAAAGGTAAATGTGTCATGTAGGAACACGTTTGGGGTTTTTTATGTCATAAGAAAATTTTAGGGTAAATATGTCACAGTGGGCATAGTTGGGGATTTTTTATGTCACAAAAAAAAATCTAGGTAAATGTGTGACAGTAGACATAGTTTGTGGCTTTTTGTGGCTTTTGTCCTAGGAAAATGCTTATGTGACAGTTTTTTATCAATTGTAAAATTGACAGTATGTTGTGAGACACAAAAAATATATAATTAAAAATTAAAAATTTTGTGGGGTCCACTTCTTCAAGAATTTGTGGCCCACAACACATGTGAGCTTTTGTGTGACCACTGCCAATTGTTCTAAAAGCTTAAGCTGTTAGATAAAGTCGTGGTTTAATAATTAATTACTTTAACACTCCCCCTCACGCTTAGTCTAATCTTTTTGCCTAATACTAAGCGTGGGCATATTTAATTGGGGAGGCAAATGGGGCCTGAAAAGATTTGAACTCAGAACCTCTAGCTCTGATACTTTGTGAGATTTTATGGGATCAATGCAAACTGTTCTAAAAGCTCAAATTTTTGGATTGGACTTTTGAACATGGTATTAGAGCTAGAGGTCATGAGTTGGAATCTTCTAGGCCCAATTTATCTCCCACAATTAAATACATTCATGCTTAGTACTAGGCACAAACCATGCCTTTATCTAAAAGCTTAAATTTTTAGAACAGTTGGCAATAATCCCACAAAAATCTCACACTCAGTCACACAAAGACTTTTATGCGAGCAAAATCTTTTTTTCCATATTTATTGCTTGTAACAAATGAAAAATCGTTTCTGGGACGCGATACTTAGGATTGAAGGGCGTGGTGTCCGTGTTCCCCAGTCAGAAGCAGCAGCTCCCCACGACAGGATCATGGGACTTCATGGGCTTCTCACGACAGGTGAATAGATCGGAAACAGAAGGCGACATCATCGACGGAGTGCTCGACAGTGGCATATCGCCCGAATCGGAAAGTTTCAGTGATCGAGGGCTGGGCCCGCGGCCGAGCAAATGGACCGGCATTTGTCAAAGTTCACCCGATTTCACTTGCAACAAGTACGTCATTCTATAACATTCTTCTTAAGAAAAATACATGAACATATCTTATGTGTATATATACCATATGCTTTTAATATGCTACAACAACGATATTTATGTTTGCGATCAGGTTGAGAGATTGTTCTCACATCGACATTGCCTTAAAAAAAGTAGATGAAAAAATTGAACAAACTTCTATTTAACTACAAATGTTGATTGAGTTGACTCGTTATATGTGTTGATTGATAGCTTTGTCTTGTAACAAGATGTTGGCTTTTTACTTTGCATGCATAGTTTCGTGGTCAATTAGAACCGTTTTCTCTATGGATTTAATCTTTTTACTTCGTTTCTGTACAATCTCCAAAAAATAGAAAAGCAAGAGCATTGAATTGGAAAAATCAAGAAACGTATGATTGGTATTATCTATAACTTGTATTGGCAATATTAAAACTATATATGTTATGAAGCTACAGAGATGAGACCGTAGAATCAAGAAGAAATATGAAGCAGCACGACAATGTGATAATGAATACACTCATATGTCCAATTGTTTTTATAGCAAGGTTATCGGGGCGAAATACTACAAAGTAAGTGGCAATTTTCATCCGAGCGATCTCCAATCCCCGCGAGACTCCAGTGGCCACGGGTCGCACACGGCGTCGACGGCAGCTGGAGATGAAGTAAACATGGCCGATCTATACGGCCTGGCTGAAGGCACGGCTCGCGGCGGAGTTCCCTCGGCCCGCTTCACGGTGTACAAAGTGTGTTGGTCCAATGGTTGCAACGACGCCGACATCCTCGCCGCGTTCGACAACGCGATCGTTCCATCTCGATCGGGTCCAGCACCAGAGACTATTTGAGGGATACGATTGCAGTAGGAGCATTTCATGCCATGCGGAATGGAATACTCACATCAACTTCTGCAGGCAATAGCGGATCAAAGTTTAACTCCATCTACAACTACTCGCCATGGTCTCTCTCGGTCGCCGCTAGTACCACCGACAGGAAGTTCTTCACCAAAGTGCTATTGGGTAATGGTAAGCCTTACGAGGTAATAAAAGCGCTCTCTGAAAACAGTAGGTACCTTCCGGGTTCCATCTTGCACGTAGAGAACAAGCATTCCGTAGACTAAATCATCTAATTCAAGCCAATGATTTGTGGGACTCGCTGTGGTCCCCTTTGAAAATCACAAGTTCCCATGCAATTTTTCCATCGTGATTGATTATGTTCACCCGGGATAGATCGTTGTGTCAGGGAAAGGAAATCCTTCCGATCATTGGGGAATCTTCGAATTCAGGGACCAATTTCCTGACAAAGAGATAGGGAAGTTGACTCACGGTCTTGACCTCCCTAAGATATCTCCGTAAACTAGGATGGATGTACGAGATAATCTCCTACGTAGCACATGTAAAAGATTTGTTTTCTACATACCTAAACATGTGGTGCGGTAAATCGAATTGGCAGGGAATTTCCATAAACACCTTTGATCTCGAAGGTAAGATGTATCCATTGATCTATGGAGGCCATGCTCCCATTGACTCTGCTGGATACAATGCGTCCATATCCAGGTAATTTCAGTGCATTTTTCAATCGAGTCCCTAAATTTTTTTAGTTACGCTAGACAAACTAAAGACTTAGTTTTTATCTGAAGAAAATGCTCTCCGGGAACATTGGACCCCGAGTTGGTGAAGGGCAAAATTGTATTCTGTGATGCTTTGGAAACTGCTGGACCATTCTATGCTGGTGCTGTCGGTGCTTTGATGCGAGGCGATCGACCCAGAGATACTGCCAACTCTTTCCCCATACCCGCATCTTACCTAGACCCAGAGACCGGCAACGAAATCTACTTGTACATGAGCAACACCAGGTCTTCTTTCTTTCTCTTTTTCGCCTTTCGTAGCTTCGGTTAATCCGATTATGGCAATGGCATGAGCACTGAATTGTTCGAAAACTCTCTTAGGTACCCAACAGCGACCATATTCAAGAGCTATCAAGAACCCGACGAGCTCGCGCCCTACGTGGTGTCCTTTTCATCTAGAGGTCCGAACCCGGTTACACCCGATATTCTTAAGGTAATTTTACATGTTATACTAGTGTACAAGATTGTGTGTGGAGATTCGTATGAACCAACATTGAATTTTTTTCTGTATACCTATGACAATAATATGTGATATCTTGTTTATACAGCCGGATTTGGCGGCCCCGGGTGTTCATATTTTGGCTGCATGGTCTTTGTACAATCCAGTTTTTGAGATTCCGGGAGATGACAGATTTGTACCCTACAACATTATATCAGGGACATCGATGGCATGTCCACATGCAACTGCAATCGCGGCTTACATCATTTCATTCCACCCCTCATGGTCTCCGGCTGCTATTAGGTCTGCTCTTATGACCACTGGTAATGTTCATAATCCTGTTGAACGAATTCGATTTTCATATGGGCAGATTGACAAATTTGAAGTAGAACAGAGGAAAATGTGCTAGAAAAAGATGCATAAAAAACTATTTCTCTCTGTGGTCGAATGCCGCGCCATTTCAAAAGTAGCATCATCTAATGTATTGAGCGCTCGATGAATGATCTGATGTGAGTGCATTTCGTCATTGGTGAAAATTAGGATCAACAACAGACATTTGTTAGAATGCAGGTGTAGTAAGTAAATTTTCTAATGGCGTTGCGGAAAAAAAACACCATGAACTCCAGGAAGCTCGCAATTTTTCATATTTCGCAAGATGAGCATAAACCGGGTCTGATTCGTTTTCATTTGTCGATAATTTCTAGCTCTTAACATGAGTGCGAAGACCAACTCAGAAGCCGAATTCGCATATGGGGCAGGCCAACTTAATCCCAACCGAGCGCTAAATCCTGGCTTGTTGTACGATGCCAACGAAACTGATTATGTCAACTTCTTATGCGGACAGAATTACAGCACAGAAAAATTGCGATGGGTCACACGCAATAACAGCGCTTGCTCGGGATCGAACAATGGAACAGCAGCTTGGGACCTGAACTATCCATCGTTCGCACTTTGCACTGCATCGGAGGCCTTTAACCGCACCTTTAAGAGGATCGTGACGAATGTCGGGTTAACTACAACGACGTACACCTCTGCTGTTGAAGCTCCAACTGGGATCGAGGTCATAGTTACGCCCAGTACCTTGTCTTTCTCAAGTGTTGGACCGAAACTGGCTTTCACGGTAATGGTTGGAGGGAAGCTGGACAGAGACATCCTTTCTGCTTCTCTAACATCGGATGATGGGGTACATCAAGTAAGAAGCCCCATTGTCGCGTTCTCCAGCAAGATTACTATGTTGTCATCTTGAATAAATGGGTTCAAAATAGCAAACTTAAAAAATATAAGAGTGTTAAATGGTTTGAGAGGGTGAGAATTATGCTTGCGAACTATGTTCTTGATATATTGCTTCATGAAATCATGGCTATATGCTCTAAAAGAGGATTCATCAGAGAGATTGCTGCAGGTACTCATGAAATCCATGTTTTGAAAAATAATGATCTCCATTAGCTACAATAGTAATCATACTTACTTTGACTATTTGAGCTTTATTTTTGTCTAATTTCAACATGAAAAATATAGTTAGAAAAAGTAAAGCAAGTATAGGAAAAACATAAGTAGTTGAAAACTATATGCATTGTAAATTTGGGTTTTGAATGTGCTTTAAATGAATGTGTACGGGTTTTCATAGGTAAGATTAATTATAGAGGTGTTTTAGTAATATGGGTAGGATAGGGGTCAGGTATATGTCATTAAATTTACATTGCATGAAAATGAGTCAATATGGGTCGAACCATTTTCGACTCGATCCACCCATCTAACAGCTCTAAGTAAAACAAATGAAAATTGGTAACTTACAAGAACAGTTTATGTTTACCTTCGTTACCAACATTGTTCTTAAATGTTACTAGCCTGAGAGTCTATTTTTTCTTTACAATGAATTAGGCTCCGTTCATTTCATGGAAATGAGGCATTTTCGGAAAATGTATTCCAGAAAGTCATTTTCCAAGAAAATAATATTTTTCGGTGATCGGTTGAAACTTGAAAATGACCTAAAAAAAATTTCCACTGTTCGGAATGGAAAATTTTATTTTTAATAAATTTTATTTTCATTTCAATTTTTCTTTTTCTTTTTGTTTTTCTTTTTTTATTTTTTTTCTCTCTCTTTCTCTTTTCCCTTCTTCTTCCACTGAACGCCGACCACGGGAGAGGTTGAGCTCACCGGCCTCGGGCGAGCCGAGCCGTGCCTCGTCGTCGATCACCGTGGCAGGCAACCGGCAGCGGAAGAAAGAAAACAAAATAAGAAAATTCAAAAAAAAAAAAAAAGAAAGGAAGAAATGAAAAATAAAAATAATTGAAAAAGAAAATGAATGTGAAGGAGTGGAAGGAGGAAAGATGAAGGAAAATATTTTTATCTTTTCAAAAAGAGGAAATCATTTTCATCATTTTTGAATGTGTTTTTTTCATGGGTGGAAAATGTTTTCTTTGACTCATTTATTTTCGATGAACTGAATGCCGAAAAATCCGGAAAATATTTTTCTGAAAGTTATTTTTCGAGAAACGAACAGAGCCTAATTAAGCATTCCTTTACCTTGTTGCTTTGCAGCGTTTTCGGTGGTTAATCCCAAGGAAATTGCTACTTGTTTCAGTCCTACCTAATGTGCAGTTCTCTACTTCTTCCAAAAAAGATACGGTGAAAGAGACAGAGAAAAATACAACAGAGAGAAAAGAAAGAACATACTTTTCGAACTTCAGAAATGATAAATCACATATTTCTTGACTATTTAAATGATCCTACTTTATCATTTGATGGAGTCCTGATTCCTGACAACATTACTTGTATGTGACTGTAATCTTCATTTGTTGTTTAAAGCAATTAGAAGAATGACAACATTACTTCTCATATTAAATACTCTTCTCACTTTTTTAAGTTACTCAGCTATCATCCCTACTTTTCATACTAGATTGCAAATTGCATTTACTACCCACGTAAAACTTACCACATTGCCATTTTATTTTTCAAATTGCCCCTACCCCTTAAAAAACCCAACACCCATCCACACTCTCTCCCCTCACTCGATAGGCTTGCTCGGTCCGACACGGTCGCCGCCACATCTCTCCTTCGCCACCGCAAGCCGCTGTTGCTCGTCCTGAGGCCAGCACTAATCAAATCTAAGGTCAAAGATGGTCGTGGCACTAACTTAAGGCCAAATTCAGGTCGATCCCACTGGCCATGGTCGCCATGGCTGAGGTTTTGCTACAGATCTAGTGTGACTCATGAGACTCATTGCAGAGGCTAGCAGCAGGCTACGGCTCTTTGCGAGCTTGAGGCCGACCTAGCACAACCTCGGCAACCTAAATAGAATGTTTAGGTTGGGAAGATGCACAATATAGGTTTTGAAATATGCCGGCAAAATGTAGATTTTTTCCACGGGAAAGGGGTTTGGTCGTAGATTTTGGGCGCACATGAGGGCAAATTTAAGTTTGGAAGCTGCAAAATGTAGGTTTTGAAACATGAGGACGGTGTTTGATATGCGGAGCAAAGTCGACACTATTCTTTGCAATTATCCCATGTATTATCTTATTCATTTTGGAATGGATTTTTCTGAGGCAGACAACAAATGAGGACAACATTAGCAACATCCAGAGTCTCAAACCACATGGTCGGCATAATCACAAGAGGAGACAATGATTAAGGCTTTGCTTAAACCCTTATAAAATAGGGGATTCTAAATCAAGTGATTAGAACAAAGATTTGGTGAGGGAAAAATTTTAAAAATCAAGTTTCCATGCTTCTCGCATCTTGCCTCTACCAGATGAAGCCTGCAAGCACTCGTATTGAAAAATGCGTTAGAGAACAAAAGAACATGCGAGAGCGGTTTCTGATGCCATGTTCCAAATCCAAATCGCCCCAGTTCCTGACAAAACCATTTGCTTTGGATCTGTAAAACCAGCCATACCACCATGTCCTGTCAGATCATAACGCGTGTTACCTGAAACTGCTGCTATGATTGCTGATATTATCAAATTTGAGAAATTTCAAGAAGGATGTTTCAATGAATATCTTTAAAAAAAAATGTGCATTCATAATCAAACTCGATGTTTTGAAATTACTACTTTTTTTTCATTTTCACTTCGATTGTTTCACAGGTATTTTCCAAGTACTTTTTCACACTTTTCATTTTAAAAAAGGAGGACCCGTTAATTGAAATATTCTCAACGACCCTCGTAATATGTACAGAAAATTTCGCTATCCTGACAATCTGTGCGGGTGAAATCCAAAATCGCTGATTTTCTCCTCGCTCGACCGTCTCCTCCTCGCCGTTGCAAAACTTGCAATCCCCTAAGCACAGAGAAGAGATCTGATGCTTCATCAGATCGAGATTATAATGATCGAAGAGAGTATCGAGTAAAGATTAAGAGCAAAATACTCATCAGAATTAAAATACACTGTTAGTGATGTGAAACATAACATGAATCCCCCCTCATCAATAAAGCCAACAGGGGATTAAGGTAAGACAAATCACAAGTGATGGATAATGGAACAAGAGAACATGCAGGTCTTAAACATTACATTGGAAGGATACCAAGCTCTCAAAAGTTCTCAGAAAAAAAAAAAAGGGAATAACGTGTTTTAAAAAATTACAAAATTCTACTCATATCACTATGATAGTGAGCAATTTCAGACAATTATTGTTGGTCGTGGTTCTTACTCCCCATCGACAAGAAAGCATGGAGGTAGAGATCCGGGGGAGTCGCCACTGTATCAGTCCCAGGGGACAACGCACCCGGAAAGCCAGAAGGTTTTTATAGTTTAAACCCGTATTTTATTAGTAGTTTGGGTTTGAACCCATGAATAGCTACTGCCATAGATACTCTTTTTCGCTTGTAATTGAGTGATGCAATAAAAAAAAGCGTGCTAATTATAGTGGAATTATTTTCTGGATATAGCCCTAGTTTAAGGGTAAACAAGGATAAACCTTGTGTCTCGATTTCTCTTTCTCACTTTTATGCTCTATTTCGTTATAGTTATGCGCCAAATACTAATAATTAACATACTGACCAAAACAATAGTCAGCGTAGGAATTCTCCCTTCCTTCTTCTTTGGAATTTGTATTCTCAACTAAATCGCATAAGAATAAACTAAGTACTTGATAAACATTAAAATTTATAATCGACATTCTATTTAACGTTGAGCACCTCAAAATTGATAACAACATATCATCTTGAGTTACCCCGTAATTTCAAAATTTTAAGATAAATTTTACTTTTGTCAAGTGTAACAATAAATTCGCAAAGGGCTTCTCAGATTAGCTTTAAGTCGAAGTAAACACACTTCATTTCGATAACACGCTCGAATTGGATGGATCAACTTCGGATATATGAAACTCCCACACAGATGAGCCGAAACCAGGGAATATTTGCCGTTGATGTGGCGAGTTGAACTTGTGTCACGTGCCTGATGTTAGGAGATCAGCGACAATGCGAACAATATCGAATTAGTGTAGCGGAATAAAGCAATCTCTCCTCTTGCGCAAACCTAATAGAAAACGATATAATAGAGCAATATATCTGGCAAAATATATAAACATCAAGCACCCACGAACACAATGCAATTTTTTACTTGAAAAATCTCCCCGATGTGAGGAGATAAAAAAACCATGGGACCGGAGTCCACCCAGAAATCTTCACTATCAACCAATTAGGTGAACAATGTTCTTCTCTAGTTAATACTATAGGTACATAGCAGCAAATACATCAAGAACACCATTCTTGGCAATACACGTGAATTCGCAAGATATCAAAAATAAATCTCACCAAAACGCAAGTTTAGTTCTACCCACGAAAAACCTGATGAAAGAAGATCTAGATGAAAATCAAACCTATCAATTCGAGAGCAATGCGTCACGAGCAATCGGACCACGAATCGACCTCTGATGTTAGCTTGATGAAAACCGAACGGCACCCTCTTTCCAGATTTTCTTCTCTCTTTCTCTCTTGCTACTATGTCTAAAAAAGAATGTCTTTTGGGGCTATGACATAAAGATAGTGAGAAACCCTATTTCTCCATATGTATCATCATACGGGCTCAAGCCTATGGGCTTGCACTTCATTGGGCTTCCTCCACATGGGAGTGAACCCAGCCAACAAATCTCCCCCTCACGACGATGTGGAGGGATTCACCATCCCTGCTATCAACCGGCAATATTCAAGCTTCTCCCTTGGTAGAGTCTTCGTCGTCATATCGGAACCATTATGGTCCGTATGGATTTTTTCAAGTTCCAACAACTTCTCATCTAGAACACCCCTTATCCAGTGATATCTAACATCAATACGTTTCAATCGAGAATGAAAAGTTGAGTTCTTACCAAGATAAATCGCTCTTTGGTTATCATAAAATAACACATACCTTTTTTGTTTGAACCCAAGTTCTTCTAAGAACTTCTTCAACCACAACAACTCTTTACTAGCTTCGGTCGCTGCAATAAATTCCGCTTCAGTTGTAGAAAGTGCAACACACTTTTGCAACCTTGACTTCCATGACACAGCCCCACCGGCAAACGAAATCAAATAACCAGAAGTAGAATTGCGTGTATTAATATCTCCGGCCAAGTCAGAATCTGTGTATCCAACTAACTCTAGTTTCCCAATCCCGAAACTGAGTTTCAAACTTGAAGTTCCCCGAAGATACCTCATGATCCACTTTACGGCATTCCAATGCTCTCTTCCCGGATTTGACAAATAGCGACTAACAACGCCAACTGCATGCGCCAAGTCTGGCCGTGTACATACCATCGCATACATTAAGCTTCCCACAGCTGAGGCATATGGAACACTTTCCATGTCTTTCTTCTCTTTATCAGTCGTAGGACTTTGCTTCGTACTCAACTTAAAGTGGGCAGCAAGAGCAGCGCTAACCACTTTAGCCTTGTCCATGTGAAATTTCTGAAGAACTTTCTTGATATGCTTCTCTTGCGACAAGAACAACTTCTTAGAATTTCTATCCCGAGTAATTATAATACCAAGAATCTGATTCGCCGGGCCCAAGTCTTTCATGGAAAAAGACTTGTTCAACTGTTTCTTCAACAACTCAATTCGTGAAACATTCCTGCCAATAATAAACATATTATCAACGTAAAGCAAGAGAATAATAAATTCGTCATAAAAAAAAAATTTGGATAAACACACAATCATCAGAGGAAATCTTCTTATAGCCCTGCTCAATCATAACTGACATAAAACTTTTGTACCACTATCTCGATGCTTGCTTTAGGCCATAGAGACTCTTCTTTAGCTTGCACACATAGTCTTCTTTTCCTTTCACTTTGAAACCTTCTGGCTGTTCCATGTATATCTCTTCCTCTAAGTTACCATGTAGGAAGGCTGTTTTGACATCCATCTGTTCAATTTCCAAGTCTAGGCTAGCTGCCAAGCCTAAAACCACACAAATAGAAGACATTTTTACCACCGGAGAAAATATATCATCAAAGTCGATACCTTTTCTCTGACCGAATCCCTTAACAACCAATCTAGCTTTGTACCATGATTGTAAAGTATGTTCATCTTGCTTCAACCTGTATACCCACTTGTTCTTCAAAGCTCTTTTGCCTTTAGGCAACTTCACCAACTCATAAGTATGATTATCATAAAGTGACTGCATTTCATCCTACATGACATCAAACTATTTGCTTTTGCACTCATCTTCTATTGCTTCTGCATAGCACTCTAGTTCACCTGCATCAGTCAATAATACATACTCATCTGCAGAATATCTGGTGGAAGATCGTCAGTCTCTGATAGATCTCCGAACTGGAACATCTGGTGGAGCATCTAATGGAGCTTCTGGTTCAGGAACAATACCATCTGTCTCAACATGTTCTAGGACATGTGCATTGTCTGAAACATTTATTTCTGGTTGCTCCTCATCAACCTGTGCAGGAACATGTGTGTGAGAAACTGGATCCAAGTCAATCAAATCATCACTAACCTGTGGCGCTGAAATCATCTCTGATTTATCAATATCCTTTATTGTCTGATCTTCCATAAACACAACATCTCTGCTTCTTGTAACTTTCTTCTCAACTGGATCATAGAGCTTGTAGCCAAACATATCCTGTCCATAGCCAATGAATATGCATTGTCGTGTTTTCACATCAAGTTTAGATCTCTCATCTTTGGGAATATGCACAAATGCATTGCACCCAAAGACATGCAAATAATCATAAGAAACATCGTTTCCTGTCCAAACTCTATCAGGAACATCAAACTCTAAAGGAACGCATGGAGTAAGATTTAATACATGTGCAACTGTACTTAAAGCTTCACCCCAAAAGGATCTCGGTAGCTTTGATTGTGAAAGCAAACATCTTACCCGTTCAACCAGTGTCCTGTTCATTTTCTCAGCTAAGCCATTTAACTGAGGTGCCTTGGGAGGTGTCTTTTGATGTCGAATACCCTGTTATTTGTAATATTCATCAAAAGGTCCAATATACTTTCCCCCGTTATCAGTTCTGATGCATTTCAACTTCTTTCCAGTCTATCTCTCAACTGAAGCCTGAAATTGCTTAAAAGCATCTAATACTTGATCTTTAGATTTCAAAGTATAAATCCAAAGTTTCCTTGAATAATCATTTATGAAAGTAACAAAATAAAGAGAACCACTGAGCGATTTTGTCTTCATAGGACCACAAATATCAGAATACACTAAATCAAGTATACCTGATTTTCTCGAAGGAGGGGAGTTTATGAATGCAACTCTATTCTGTTTTCCTGCTAAATAGTGAGCACACTTCTTCAATGCTGAATTTTTCATTCCTAAAAGGAGCTTCTTCTTGGACAATACTGACAAAACCTTCTCACTAATGTGACTAAGTCTCTTGTGCCATAACTCAACTGTCTCTTCGTTGTCTACTGCATTAATTTTGTCTATGGACAATTTTGCCTGCATAATGTACAACGAAGAACATTTGTTGCCTCTAGCCACAACCATAGAACATTTAGTGAGCTTCCACCGACCATCACTGAAGGTGTTGCAATACCCCTCATCATCCAGCTTACCTGTGGAAATCAAATTCAATCGAATATCAGGTATATGCTTAACATTATTCAATACTAACCTCGTGCCATTGCTGGTCTCTAGGCACACATCACCAATGCCTACAACTTCAACCAATCCATTGTTTTCCATCTTCACAGATCCAAAGTTGCCTACCCTGTAAGATATAAATAAATCCCTACGAGATGTAGCATGAATAGATGCACCACTATCAATTACCCAACTGGTCTCATGACATACAAGATTCACTGCATCACCATCAAAAATAATGAGAAAATCTTCTGAAACTGCAGTAACACGATTGTCATCGCTGTTATTATCACTTTTAGTCTCTTTACTTTTCTCTTTCTGTTTCTCTCTTTTCAACTGACGGCAATACCTCTGGATATGTCCATTCTGATGGCAATAATAGCACTCAATATTTGCAAATTTATTAGATTTGCCTCTGCTTTTACCTCGACTCTTATCTGTGTTCCACGAACCTTGAGTCTCACTTCTTTCCCATTTCTCAACAACCAAGGCATCAGAATGTGAAGAGGATCCCTGTGTCTTTCTTCTCATCTCTTCATTCAAAACACTACTCTTGGCCAAATCCATGGTAATCTTACCATCTGAGGCTGAATTAGACAAAGACGTTCGAAACGTTTCCCACGAGCCTGGTAAAGTACCAAGCAACCATAATGCTTGTATCTCATCATCAAATGTGATTCCCATCGCAGCTAACTGATTTGTAATTCCTTGAAAAGAATTTAAATGGTCAGTCAAAGGGGTACCATCATGATATCTCAAAGCCATCATCTGTTTAATCAGAAATTACTTATTATTCCCGGTCTTTCGAGCATACAATTGTTCGAGACTATTCCACAAACTGCGTGCATGTGTTTCTTCAATGATATGGTTCAAAACATTATCATCCACCCACTGCCTAACATAACCACACACTTGATGATGGCATATAGAACATTCAGTATCAGATTTATTCTCTGGTTTCTCATCAGCAAACACGGGCAAATAATAATCCTTCACATATAAAAGGGCTTCCATTTTTCCTTTCCAAATATGATAATTCGAACCATTCAATGTAACCATTCTACTAGTATTCGTTTCCATCGTTTAACACAAGGCACAAAAATCCAACAAGAATCTAAGCTCTGATGCCACTTTGTTAGGAGATCAGCGGCAATCCGAACAATATCGAATTAGCGTAGCGGAATAAAGTAATCTCCTCTCTTGTGCAAACCTAATAGGAAACGATATAATAGAGCAATATATCTGGAAAAATATATAAACATCAAGCACTCACGAACACAATGCAATTTTTTACTTGGAAAATCTCCCCAATGTGAGAAGATAAAAAACCACGGGACCGGAGTCCACCCAAAAATCTTCACTATCAACGAATTGGGTGAACAATGTTCTTCTCTAGTTAATACTAGAGGTACATAGCAGCAAATATATCAAGAACACCATTCTTGGCAATACACGTGAATTCTCAAGAGATCAATGATAAATCTAATCAAAACGCAGATTTAGTTCTACCAACGAAAAACCTGATGAAAGAAGATCCATATGAAAATCAAACCGGTCAAATTAGAGAGCAATGCGTCGCAAGCAATCGGACCACGAATCGACCTCTGATGTTAACTTGATGAAAACCGAACAGCACCCTCTTTCCAGATTTTCTTCTCTCTTTCTCTCTTGCTACTGCGTTTGAAAAAGATCGTGTTTTGCGGCTACGACATAAAAATAGTGAGAAACCCTATTTCTCCATATGTATCATCATACGGGCTCAAGCCTATGGGCTTGCACTTCATTGGGCTTCCTCCACATGGGAGTAAACCCAGCCAACACCTGACCCATCCAACATGTTAAGTAATTTATTGCTAAGTTAATCTCATGGACCTGATACTCGATATTTTTTTCTTACCGTTCAGGAAAAATCTCGAAATAAATCAATCAAACATGAAGTTTTGCCTAATCATTTATGGTTCTGTTAGACAAATTTTCAAATTGAACCGTAACCAACAACCGAGGAAGGAGGATTGGCGAAGTTCATTGGGTCCGAGGAATCACCTCCACCAGAACAATTGTCCGACCGTTGCATGTCCTGCAGCAGGGTGAGGGGCACGCAGTTCCCCCTCAGCAAGAACCGGTCAGATTTTTCTCACTCACGAGAAGAGATAATCGTTGGGCCAAAATAGTCCAGTTGGCCACGTGTCAATCTGGATCCGACTAGACGAATGAGCGTCGCTTCAGCCGCTAACATGTCACTTTGATACTAACGACTATTTTCTCCCGGTGAGGCTTACTCCCGATCGCCAGTTCTCCGGCAACACAATTTCTATAGCCTCAAGGATTCACAAGTCTCGCATTGTTCCGCAGCATTCGCCATTGCATCCTCCCCGAGGAAGAACTCCACTCCCCAAGCTAAGTTCGCCGTGCGCTCCAAAAACCAAGGGTTCCTTCAAATCGGTTTCTCATTGTCGTAAAAGAGCCTCGAAGGAAAATCCTTCGGGGAGCTTACAATGGAGACTTCTATGTTTCTCACTTTATCGTGGAGATCGAACTAAGAAGGTTGCTAGCATGATAGTACTGTCAATTATTTCTGACCGCACGATCCTTCAATCAATGAGTGTTTTATGCAAAATACACGGTAATGGTGTGTGGATTTACGATTGAGATTGTACCGTCCCCGACAGTACTGTCAAAGAAACATTTCCCATTACAAAAATACCCATGCAATGGTAAGAAAAATGATGTTCGCAATTTGAATTCGAATCAAACCAATATTAATGGGAGATTATTTCAAAGTCGATAAGTCTGGCTTTCGATTTGAAATGTTTGTCCAGATCGAATCGGTAAGTTTGCGGCACGTTATTTTGAATTTGAAATCTGTTTGTACAACGCCAAAAGGGCGCAAACGTTCAAAAACCCAAAGGGAGGGTTGACTGAGTCAACCTCCAACTCGCATCTACCAAAGCTGCGACTCTCCTTCGCCACTTGGAAAAAAAACAAAAAAAAAAGGGAAAGAACCGGGAAAAATTTTTAAAAAAAAAATATCACAATTTTTTTTTTGCAAACTTGAGGTGTCAGAAAACGACAAAACAAAATAAATGAAAAACGCAGACGAGCGAGTCGTCACTTTGGGGGTGTGCGGCTTGGGCCCCACTTGGGGACTGAAATCACGCAAAGAGGAGAGGAACGTACGTCAAAAGATTCACACGCCCGTCCACGTCACCGCCCCCCAATTCAATGCTTCCCGCTGAAGCAAAAACCTGCCCCTCGCCTCTTTCCTTTTTCCCCACTCCCTCCCTTTCTTTTGCTTTTTATCTCCGTAATGATAAAGGCGTCAATTAAGCTTCAGCCCGTAACAACGGTCGCAAATTGACACTAATGCCCTCAGTTAATTAATCTTTTTTTTTCCTCCCAATTGTCGCTTTTCCTGAGCAATCCGAGAAGGAATTATACTTAAAGGGCGAGCATGACAACACTTCTGAAATAAAAATTCGTTTGATAATGCAACTCGTTTGATCACGCAACATCATTTTTCTACTTCTGAAGCAATTTTTTGATTTTTTGTTCTAGAAATAATTTTGAAGCCACCTAAAGAAATAAAAAATATTTACTGCTCTCCAGAAATTGAAAAATCGGCCAAAAATTAATTTCTAAAGCAAAAATGTTGACATGCACGCCCATAATTTCATTTGAAATCGAGTTTGATTACATGCAATAAACACGCCAAATCATATTAAATATTGTTAATTCCTCTAATTTATACAATATTCAAGTTCCCCACTAGATTTTCCATCTTCTCATGCCAATAATTATTTTCGAATCCTTACTGAACTCATTAAACCAAAACAAAAACAAAAAGGAGTTGTCCTCAAACAACCGGCGATTCTTGGACCATGGGATGCAATTTGCCCAAAAGGGGATTTGAATCTCCAAAACATATCACACATGTACTAAGCACAAAACTTAGATCCTTGTTATTAATATTAATATGCTCTTATGCTTTTATCATCATCATCATCTAGGCATGTTACAAAGAGAGGGGGATTGTGGTTGTGGACACCCTCATCTACAACCAATCACACTAAACCCAAAAAGGGGAAGAATACCTTCCCCCATAAAATAAAAAAATAAAATCACATCTTGACCTAAACCCAAATTAAAACCCGAACGGACATCAAAAACCTTTTCTTGATGTTTACCCACTCTTTATTACAAGAAAACCCCTAACTATTCCCCTAATTCAATTCCTAAAGATTGTAGCAAATCTCCTTAAAAGCTGGAAATTATATATATATATACTTAAACTTATTTCTAACTTCTGTTTCCCTACCACTAAACTTGCACTTGACTCGCTAATATTATGTCTTCTTTTGCAGAAAACCAAGTACCATTCTCCCTAGTCCCGACCTTTCATGGGCCCTTGTCTTTCACAAAACTAATGGTTTATCCAACAAACAGCACCAACAAATTCTTGTTCTTCTTCTTCATCTTCAGTAGGTCCATTCCTGAGGGAGCCGTATTTCGTGGTTTAAGCTCCTCTGTTTTGACAAAAGCGCATTCCTTCTCGCCATTAACGCGGCTGCAATCAATAAGGCCTCAACATTTTAGCATGAACGGCAATCAATGCCTGCGTGAACAATAATTTATCCGGAATCTGTAAATCACGCGTACCGTGGTCAGGGGCAAAAGCGTCATTCAAGTGCGGCTGAGCTTGACCGCTCGTGTCGTCGACGTTCAGCTGCAGAGCCTGCACGACCTTCGGAGGGACGACCACCGTCGTCGAACCACCTGAACCAGAGACCCGAAGCGGAAGAACTCCCGGAATCAGCCGAAATGACGACAACAAAAAAAATACCCGTAAACCGCAAGAACCTCAAGAATCGGTCGACCCCCAGTACCTGATTTCTTGCGAGATTCCGGCAAATCCCCGTATCTCCGAGGGAGGAAGACGCCGGTGCCGGCGCACTCGCGCTTCGACCCGGATCCGGCAACGAACGGAGGAGCTCTCGCGCCTGAACAGTTGTGCAGAGTCCATGCGGATTGGGGAAATCCCTGGTTACGCCCGCATCTTCCATTCACGAGCCCTGCATTTTTCACTCTGCTCTGGATCTGTAACTGTAGCTGTTGTTGCTGTTGCTGATTCTCGGACCAGCCCTCCATTGTTCTTTCCCAGACCGGAAGAGAGGCTGGTCGTTTTAGCACTCGGTTCTCTCTTGCATGTTGAGGATGCTACGAAACAAAGACCATGAAAAACAAAAACAAAAAAAAGGCATGTCGGCATCAGTAATGGCTCGAAAAGCTCATTCTCTGCGTTGAGAAGCACTTATGAGCAGAGTATCGTCACCATACCTGAGTTGGCTGAGTCAGAACGTGAGCGACCCGGTGGTGACCCGAGTGGAGCCCCGAGTTACCGATTCTCCCGTAGACGAGCCCTCTGTTTTGCTGGTGAGCGCTGTACTTCGCTTCCTGACATGCCATCTTCAACCTCGCCACCTCCATAGCTGCAGCGTATACGAGATCCCAAGTCTCGCTCTCGGCCCCGAACGGCGTGGTTGGAGATGGAATCTGAGAGACGTTCTTCGGGCTTTCGTTCGCGGAGAGCAGGCTGCGACTCGACCAGCTGCCGATTCCACTCAGTGTGGACTTGGGTGAACCGGCCATGGCCCATAATTTCTGAGTCAAAAAGAGAAAAAAAAAAAAACGCATGTTACAGCTCAGTTTTCCTGTAAAGTCAAAAGGAAAAGCAAACCCAAAACAGGATAAACTCATCCTTTAGACGCTTTCAATGCTTTCCTCGTAGATTTTGCTTTCAAAAATTTTCTCAAAAGAAGCGAGTGACGAAACAGAGCACTCGTATTCTTTTGTCTTTCTTGTTCTTTTTCTTCCCTTTTTTTGTGCTTTCTCACCTCGGGCTTGTGGCGAGCGAAGCCAGGAACGGGCAGTTTCTGAGTGGGGGACTCGTAAAAAGGGGACTGAGTCAGCGCTCGAGCTAACCCGGCCCAAGGGTCCTCCTCGTCGCTGCTCTCCGTCTCGGTCGAGCTCAGGACGGACTCCACCGGCGAGTCAATCTCGTAGGGGAACTCGCTGGGGAAGTTGCTGAGGCTCTGAGCATACTCGCGGTCGAGTCCGGACTCAGAACCGCGCCGATTAAAGGAAAGAACGCCATTGGCGCTGAGCCCGAGCTTGTCTCCGCCCATGCACGAGCCGTGGCGAGGAGGGAGGTGCTTCAAGGGAAGCCAGAAGTCAGCGTCGTCAAAGGACTGCGCCATGCAAACCCCAGAGAGAGAGCGAGAAGGGAGGAGAGAGTGGATGGGAGAAAGGAGTGCTGTTGCAGTGGGGGGTGAGCAGAGGAGAAGAGGGACCCAACAAAAGAGAAGGAAAAGTATGGACAAGTGAGAGAGAGACAGAGATGGGGGTAGCGAATGTTGAAGACAAGCTGTTCTTATTGAGGTTTCGCGGCGTCTCTCTTTTGGCTAATTTCAAAGCTTTGTTTATCTTTCTTTCTTTTTTAATATTATTCGACTCTTCTTTTCTTTTCTTCTTCAGAAACGCCGGAGGGCGATAAACGCGAGAGGACGAAGACAAGCTGTTCTTGTTGGCCTGATTCTCTAAAACTCATTCGAGAAATAAAATTCAAAAAATCATTTTAATCATAATCATTTTTTAAGATCGAAATGGTTGCCATGATTTTAGATTAAATTAGTATTGATGGAGTATGTAGATAACCATAGTTCTGAATTTTCTTCTTTTTCTTTTTGAATGCTGATGATTTTAGATTAAATTAGTATTGACGGAGGAAGTAGATAACCATACCGAGGTAATTTTTCAATAATTTTAGACTCCGTTTGTTTTGCGAAAAATGAATAATTCGGAAAAATAATCTCTTGTATTATTTACAAAAATGAATGAACCAAGGAGTAATGGCTTGGATAAGGGCCGCGGGACATTTTCGTCCTTTGTTTTTTTTAAGACTCCGGAGATTTGAAAGCATCCAAGGAGCCGCGGATGGATGGTTGGGTTCGCTGCTGTGGGGAAGAAGGAGGAGGAGAAGGAGAAGAATCGGAATCGGAATCGGAAGGCGAGTCATTGAGTATTTCTTCGATGGTCTAGTGAGGGAATGAAGTCCAGTCGGCTTCGTCGTCGTCATCGCGGTGGTGGTCATTCTGGGAACTCAGAGAAGAATGGATGTCGAGCGCTGTGGTACTGGTGCTGGGAAGGGGGAGGGGAGGGAAAAGAAAAAAGAAAAGGCAAGGAAAAGAAAAAATAGAAAAAGACAAAAAGTAAAATATTTCAAAAAGTAAAAAGACGAAAATGTCCTTTAACCAGACCCTTCTTTGAAATAACGAAAGCACTTCAGGTCCTTATTTGAAACAAGATCCATTTCATATCTTTATTCGAGAAAATGAAATGACTTCAAGCCCTCATTTGAAATTTTCCCTTCATTTGATTAAATATGATAATGGTCCATCAATTTCTTTAATTAATCGAAGGATGGATTGATGAGTAATGGCTTGGATAAGGTTTGTCAGAAAAAAGAAAAAAAAAACTAAGAATGACTTGACACGAATTGGTCAAGGGGGAAACATAGTTTATGTCCCGCTTCCTTGTACCATGAGGAGGGGTCGGGACTTGTTTGGTCGAGGATGTTGAAGCTAAAGGATTTCAGAAGCGTTGTCCTAACATATCCCACACACGAGCCCAATCCCTCCGGTACATCAAGAACGGGTTGGCTCACTAGTAAAAGGGCGTATTATTATGCAACACTCAAATATATTCACCATCTTATATTACCTCCGAATTGCATAGTTTGTATCCTCAAAAGCAATAGCAGGCATTCTAGTGCTACTTCAACACAATCAGCATTGTAACAGTCTAATTCGTTTTACAAGAAGTCGTCTCGATACTCATAATGACATGCATAACGGGTGCGTTTCGTTCAGCTTTCTCAGGGGAAGCATCCAAAGCCCTTTGGAAAAAATGAGGTGCTTGACAAGTGTTTTTGGGACTCCATTGGCCAAATACTACTTGCTTTGGGCTTTCAACATTTTCGAAATGCTATTTTGACAGTTTAATGACTTTTTTGCTTTCCTATGTTGCCCTCACTAATAATTGTGTGTGTTCGCTTTTGCCCTCGAAAAAAGAACTATTCATCTTCTTCCTTTTTGTCCTTCCTTGAGCTCGTTGTTTCGTCATTGAGGGCAAGGTCCAAGTCGAGGTCGCCCGTCGCAAACGTCGACATCGAGGGTCGCGAGTGCCATCGAGCCACTGTCTTCACCAGAGCTGATGTCTTTACTTGAGCTGTCGTGGGTCGAGCAACCCAGGTCCGACCCTTCAATCGCACTCGTGTGACCTCGGCGACGCCTCGCCTGAGGTTGCGCGACCCCGACGTCTCATCCTTTGAGGTCACTCGACCCCGCGAGACCGGTTGCAACCTCGCTTAGGCTTCCCGAAGCTTTATCGACTTCCGTCGCTTGGGCTTCGCTGAGCTTTGACGAGAGTTGCGACGAGATCTGTGGCCTCGCCTGGCCAACTATTGCCTCTGGCTGCCGCCGATGCTCGCCTGGCCAACGGTCATCTTTGGCCGCCTCCATGCCTTCCCTATCAATGTTTGCCATGCCTGCCTTCTATTTGTCTATTTTTCTATTTTTCTATTTCTTTTTTTTTTCATTTCAAAAATGATTTGTAAAATATGCCCAAAATGAGTTATCCAAACACCATTGCTTTCGCCAAATACACTTTCACTCAAAGCTTCTTGAGGAAATGGCTTTGCTTTCTCCAAAAGCTGAACCAAACGCACTAAATTTATAGGTGAATATCGTATGCATAACGACATATTTTGTTACTTGAGCTTTTAGTTCAACAATACGATGGTACAGAAACACACTCGTTCGAATATTCAAGCAAGCATCATAACAAATATTATAGACTTTGAAAATTTAAATTTGACATTATGACAACCTAAGAACATGCATTTTCCACAATTCAAATGAGCAGCAAAATGATGTACTTTCGAATCTATGATTCTAAATGAGTGTAAGGGCTGTTGGGAAAATCTCTTATGACATTTTGAAGCTGACCAAATTATCTGTTCATATCAAATAATAGATACATGCATACGTTGTCTTATCTTATGTTGAACAAATTCAAGGAAATCCCTAATACCATCAATAGAGCCTAGAGTATGGAGTGAAAGACTGGTGATAGTTGTAAGGCCTTTTAATGAAGGTGAACAAGCCAGAGAACGAGAAGTTCATAAGGACTTGGAAGTACCGTGACAAGTTGTGCTTCTACAGTCATAGTCATACTGAGGAAGATAAAGTGGAAAGCGGTATTGTAACGACCCGGTCCGACGAGGGCGGTGAGCGGTTGTCGGGGTTAGAGTATCTAGACAAGAAGCGGCTCTTGGCGGGCTTCTAGGATAGCGAATGGGGCATGAACGAACTGAACCGTGCACCGAACAGGGGGAGAGCAATTTTTGAATATATATGTGAAAAACTGAAATTAACTTACCGAAATGCATTTTGACGTAATGGCAAGCTTTGCTTTGGAACTCCAAAGTAAGCGTGCTTAGGTGGGAGCACTCTTAGGATAGGTGACCTCTTGGAAAGGTGCCACATGTACGTCAAAGGACAAAACCGTGAGGTTTGGTATGGGACGGGCCAAAGCGGACAAAACCTTAATAGATTCAAGTGTTGCTGATAGAAGCGATTCCATGTATCGCTCGAGAGGAGCATGTGGTTCACACCATTATACATTATTGTTTGAAGGCCTGAAAATCTATTAACTACCAATCTAAGTCTCAAGGAATATTGACAGCAAACCATAAGCAGGAACTTCAGACAAAGATATATGGAGGAGAATCCAATTAGTTGTTTAATCAAATTGCCGAAAAGGATTATTTCCTAATTTAGGCAATTCTATTTGTGAAAATCACACTATTGCTAAGAAGATTTGATTGCATAGGCGACCAGATCTCATGATGATTGTGTTTATTTTCTTTGACGGATAAAATAATCACCTTGAAGATAATCCAACCGTTAGTTTGGATCTTGAAAACTATATGAGAAAATCGATACACGCTAAAGAAAACAAGAATTACTAGAACAACTATTGAGAAACCTTTATTCCCTTGTACAGATATACTTTTGTTATTGAGCAAGCAGTTCATCCATACTAAGACTATTCATTGATTGTAATCTCTTCTAAGAAGCGTACAAGTGTCGTAGTGGTGCTTGGAACTTGGTAGGGTGATCTATCAGCTTTGGGTAGGAGCAACACGGGGAATCCAGCACTGATGACTGTTAGCTTGGAAGAGTGGACGTAAGCTTTATCTTAGCCGAATCACTATAAGATCCGTGTACAACTCTTTTATCTCTTTATTTGTTTCAATATTTGTTTGATAAAAGCATATTGCACTAGATATTATCAGCTTACTCTTGCATATATTATCGAGCATAATCGCGAAAACATAAACCTCATCTGTTGACCATATTAGGGCCTAAGCCTCAGATATATGAATCGGACGTCTTTCTGGTGACTTGACATTTAAAAGATTATCATTTGCTATAACTCAAAGGCATAGAAAGTTTCGGTCAATCTTGAGATCTCTAATTATGGTTTTTGACTTTCAGATTTTTTTGGGTACCAAATTGTAACGGGCAATTACTTCCTCGTCCAGCATCCGATCGGACCAATTTTTGTTGCGCTAGAGACGTTTGCCATACCTGGTTTCATGATGTGCTATTGAAGTCTGGAAATTGCAAACTTCTCAACGCTACGAAAAACGGGTGTTCAATTAAGAAGGGTCCAACAATTTACAGTCAAATTCGGATGGAAATATAAGTGTCAAAAGACTCGTCTTGACGAGCAGAAACCATTTTTGAGGTTTAAAATGCGTTCCGTGCGTGCTTCTGAACGAACAAACTTGGATCAATCCTTGGTCGGAGACGTCGAGAAACGCATTAGCTTGACCGATCTCTTTTGTCTCGTATACAATTGGTCAATACTGAAAATAAACTCTGTTTTTTTTAGAAATACCTCCTCTCTTCCCAAAGTCAAGTCTCGTTAGCTTATTCAGCTCTACCTATAGCTAGTAATAGTGGTTTTTTTGTCCAGGAAAAACAAAAGGCAAATACTCGAAAAGAAAATTGGAGAGAAAGATACGACTCTAGGGTGGCCGAGGTCAAGGCCCTTACTACTTTATACTCTCTCTCTCTCTCTCAAATCCATGCCGCCACCGTTATCGTCGAAGCCCCCACCGCCTACCGGCATTACGGTACCGCCACTTGTTCCATAATCGCCACCAAGATTGCCGAAATTATGGCGCCACCATTGCCCCGGTAGTCTTCGACGATCTTTGGCTCAACCCTTGCCGATAACACGCGCGCGCACAGACAAGGGAGGTTGGCGATCGCAGGTGGTGGCTCGGCAGACAACAACGAATAACGGAAGCAGCCTACAATGGTGAGAAAGGGTAGCTCGCCAGCGACCTGGCTATCGTGGACAAGTAGTGGATAGATAAGAGAAAGAGGAAAGGGGTTGTCTTGTTGGGCTCGAGGGTTGTTTGTGCTACGGGGAACTACTTGGTGATTGAAATCATATTATCTCGATGCCGATGATCAATGATAGAGTATCCTTCATCCAACAACTCAACATTTTAGAACAGCCGACGATGGTCTCATAAAAATATTTTAACACCTTAAGTTCTAAAAGTTTACGCCGTCAGATAAATACATAGTTTAACATTTTAATATTTTATCGTCGTACTCAAATACCTAATAAATTATTGGCAGATCTCTAGAAGAAAATTTATGTCTATCCTCTAGGATTTCTTCATTTAGACGATAACACATGATAGTCCTGATTACCGCTTTAGTCGCCCCACTTTAGGTCATCGATTAAAGTTAGAGACATAATCATTGGGACGTCTTTGACCACGACACCTCATTATCTATTGTGGACCTGCATAGATTGGTCCCGTCCTCCCCGCAACACCACCTTCTTTTTCTGTTATATAGTTCATGAATGCCAATAATTAAAATAATTTAACGTAAGATTTCCCATTACATGAATGTCCGAAGGTGAGATGAGACGACCCAATAAAAAAAATCGAATTTCGGTAATTATCATACTGCGATTTCACGCTATCCACCAACCTAACTTTACATGATTGCATCTTTGACTTAAAATTTATTTTATTAGACTATTTGATTCCAATAATACCATGCTAGATAGTTTTTATGAAATTACTTCGTTAGACTAATAATTTCAGTGATCCAGCGATCATAGGATTACTGAATAATGATAATTTTTTCTGTTGTGTGCTTTATTTTTATTTGGATATAATTAATTTTTTTTATTTTTTTATTTTAGTATTTTAGACATAACTTTTAGTCGGTCCAAAACTTGTCAAAACGTCACTATATATTTAGCAAGCAAAATCCAATACAAAAGAAATCCCATGCATTAGATGCATTAGGTCATATCTATACGTAAATCAGATTGACAATCAATCAATCTGTTCCTTTTTTTTCTTTCTTCCCGGCCATGATGGATAAGGTCAAGTCCAAACATATCTTTGGACGCAGAAGGAATTACGGAGCAGGCTCGAGGCCACCGCGCTTTAATGGTAATATTAAATGTTCAAGACAAAATCGAATTTCTCTTTATTATGAAAGTTAACTACATTATTATCGTTATTGTCGTAACTATTGTGTCCAAATATTTTTTTCTAGTGTTCGTTCCATGTTTTTTTGCACATATTTCTGTAATTATTGTTTGAGTTTTAATTTGTTTTACACTGTTCAAGCAAAAGAGTGATTTAACTAAAAACAAAATCAAGAAAAGCTTCAATTTTGACCAAAAACACACATTAGGCACGTGCAGAAAGTAAAAATAGACCGAAGGTTGACGGCCATAACAAAATGAAAATTCATAGGATTTTCGTGTAAAGTGTGAAAGTTCAAGGGCAAATATGTACCATCCTAAAAGTTTAAGGAATTTTTGTGTATTTCGTTCTAGAGTTCCAACGGTACATGCCGCTTCGGACTCATTCAATCCGATAGAGAAATTTACAAGTTATGATAACTTGGGGTGTGCTTTATTCTTATACCGAGCTCGAGCTACTTGCAAGTATCTTGGATCGGGTTTCGTCCGGAATTGGGCAAAATAAATCAGAATTAGAGATCCCTTTTCTTTTTAAAAGTGAAATATCAGAGTTTGATATTTAATTTTCCGTTTATTGAAATTGAAAAGGGTAGATACCAAGGCTCTATTTGTTTCACGAAAAATAATTTTCAGAAAGTTAATTTTTTTTTTTGCAGTGTTTGGTTGAAAATTGAATATGAACTAAATAAAATAAAATAAATTCAGTCACTTATTATAAAAATATGATTTTATTTTCCTAAATTAACATACATTATTCGAGCACGACTAACTTGCGCATGGGCAGCTCGGTAAAGGGTACGAGTACCAGAGTCCCAGGTCCGACCTCGACGGACGCAAGGGACCCGGGAACTAGCATTGGGGCTTCCGAACCCAAGCGTAGAGATTCGCATCCAAGCGTCAAGCCATCAACACCTAATCATATTTAGAAAAAACGATTTTCAAATTTTTAAAGAGGAAATCATTTTCTTGAATTTAAACATATTTTATCCGTTGATTAGAAAAATATTTTTGTCCACTCAAGCGAATTAAAAGCCAAAAAATAGGAAAAAATAAATTCCGCAAAACAAACGGAGTGTAATCCTTCGAGAAAATTATCTGTGCATTAAATAAAGCACCGGCAGGCGAAAAGAAAAATAAGGAGTATCTTAAAAAGGAGGAGCAAGAAGAGATAAATTATCCAGTCAATTGCGTCCCCAGCGATCACCAGTAGGGTATCATCAAAACCCCGTGAAGCCAACGCAGTGATCAAATCATCGCCGTCCGTGCGACCTTCCCTGCCGGGCCGCATGAGAATCTGAATCCTCGATGACGCGGCAGCCACACTCCGCCCGTCCATCCTAACGGTCGTTGCCCTCGCCGTTAAGGGTAAAGCAGGCCGGGGCGAGGGACGGGCGTTAACGGGGGCCGTTAGCTCTAGCGGATCGGAACCGGCCAGCCAATCGGGGCAGCGGACCCGAAGGCCTGCTATTAATCGGATTGGATAGGGTTCCCGCCAAAAGAGGGGAAAAGGGGGCAATTGAAGGAGGGAGGACCAAAAGATGCGAGTGGTGGTGGGGTCGGGGGCAGAGGCATCACCTGCGTAAAAGGACAGCAGCAGCACCGTTAGTCAAACGAGCGGGAAGTTTCTTCGTCTTTGCTTTTTCGATTTTCGTGTTTTTTGTTTTGTTCGGGGAGATTAATGTTTTGGTTTGATGTACGGGTCTTTGATCAAATGAAACGGGGAATTTGACTATATAACATATCAATAATATTTAATTACAAATTATTATGAATCTATTCTTTTAAGATTTTATAGCTCACAATCTATTATTATTTCACGGCCACCCAAAAAATATTATTATAATAAAGTCCAACAAAATATATACCTCTCCCTTCTTTTCTTTTTTCCGAATACCTCCCCTTTCTTGGTCAGCTAGTTTTTTGTCATTTATCAATTCTCTTTCTTTCTCTTTTCGTCGCCGAGATACCAATAAGGATGAGATGTGATCTAGTCGATGCAAAACAACACAAATACTTTTGATCTAAGGTGAAATATCGTCACCGAACTTTTAATTTTGTTTAATGTGATTTATGAACTTCATTACAACGCGCAATGTCGTTCATGAATTTTTAATTCGTTCAACGGGTCCCTAAACGTTTGGTATGTTTTCGATTTTGTTCCTAGACTTTATAATGTTGTCATTCTATTAATTGAAGTTGTCGAAGTTTGCTAATTTTGCATCCAATTTGATACGTTGAACGGCGACAAAAAAATATGTTACATGTGAATTATCCATGTAAAATATTGAAACTTAAATTAGGATATGATGATCCTTGCCTCGAGACTAAATTGAATATTTACTAAGAGTTCATGGAGCACATTGAACAAATTAAAGTTCATGGACGATATTACATATTGGGTCAAACTTTATGGACCATTTGTGCCATTTTCCCTAAAACTTTTGATTTTGAAGTATCACATCATTCGTTTGATAAACTACCGAGATCGTGGCGGACATTACTAAGTTTAATTCTATAAAGTGTCTGATGAACCTTAGATATTATTCAAATAAATCAACTTTGCGAAAAAAAAACCTCATACCTAAGCAGGTGGAATGGTGATCCCACTTCCGCTACGATGATCCCTATTGACACTGGCGCCATCGTGGTGATCTCCCCATGGCGACCAACACTGTGGCGATCGCCTTTGTTGTGGTGGTTCCACCGCGACAAAAATCCACAAAAAAGTGGGGGCAAGGACAATGAAGGGAAGATCCACCGTCACCCTGCCAAGGGAGTGTGACCACAGCTCGGTGGTTACCGGTCTTAGGTGGTTAGAATTGAGACCGCGCCAGAGAGAGATATTTCATCTCGGGCGACCACCGCTCGGTGATTGTGAGCAGCATTGATGTGGTGCTACTTAAGCATGAAGAACTTTCTTCGTTCCTAGATTCCCTTCGAACTAAAAGGAAAATTTACAATAAAATTTATGAATCATCATGGTCAAATCAAAAAATCGACTAATTTACTAGAAGGTTGTGTCGGACCGAAATACATAACCTAATTCGACCATAACTCAGTAAGAAAATATGCAATGAACGAACGAGCTAAACAACTCTTAATAAATAACGAAAAAATCCATGGAAGATGGATATTCTAATGGCGTGTTAAAGAACAACAAATATTATATATTTTCTGTCATGAACCAAATTGTACTTCGAATTTTCCCGCCGAAAGCAAGCACGGACCAAACTGGACAGTCGTTTTCGAAACATCCCGAGACAGATGCGTTCGTTGCCGCATCTTACTTTGTCTGGTGGTGGGTGGTAGTCACTTTCCATCATCTGACCTCCGAACTGTTCCCAAGTCATTCGAAATTTTAAACCAGGAACGGTCGGGGTTTCTTGTTTCGGTATGCCACTGCAAAACGACGAGCGGGCGAAGATCTCCCCATGCGACGATCCCATCTCTCTTGTCGTTTCGAAGTGGCCTTTGCTTTTTTGGGGTCATTCTTTTACTATTTTCCCTCCAAATTTTCTCGAGAAGATAAGCAAAAGTGCTTCCTCTCCCCCCGTCTAGAGAAATCTGACTCGCCCAAACTTTGCGTTGCCTGCCATTCTCTAAGCTTTGCGAGCTACCTGAGAATCCCAAGAGAGAGTTGAATTAGACAGGCTTCCGTTCTGGTCAATCTGACTCGTCCACTGCCGCCAACGACGGTTACTTTGAGGGCAATAGTGGACCACTGTGGCCATGGTTGCTTGTGGAAAAAGTACGGCTATGTTCGATCAATAGACGCGTACGATTTATGCGTGAGATTCTGCGAGAATCACTGCCGGCCGTTTTAAAAGCGTAAACTGTTAGATGAAAACGTGATTCAATATTTAAACGTTCTAACAAGGCGGGCCTGTGTGGATAGTAGGATTAAAACTCAATGTCTTGGTTCACTCTTTATCGAATTTTTTCCGTGAAATACTCAGATGTGGGCGGACTCGGGAGATTAAGGGTGGGCTCACCCAATACATGCTTTGGGCATGAAGGGCCTAGATAAGCGCGACGAATATTATTTGCACTATCCTCAAATGGATTAATTGATTACTTGAGAGAGAGAGAGAGAGAGAATCCCAACAAAAGTGGACTTAAGCGGGGTCAATTTCATAGGAGGATGATACTAATTGAATAAGACAATAAATTTCAATGAAGATATAGGACAAAGTTAAATTAAAAAAAAAAACAGTGGTGTCAGTACTCAATAATTTCTACTTATTGAACCCAAGTAAATAATTGCAAGTCATTATGAAAGAGTTCCTTACCAGTCCTCCTTTGATTAACGCGCCTAATGATACATTTTTAGGGGCTTTTTTAAAAACTAAGGTATAAAAAAAATTACAAATTTAAGTATTTTGTTTAAAAATTTACCGATTTAGGGCATGTGCGCCTCTGCGCACAACCCTTTGTGCGCCTCCCGCGCCCAAATCTTATTTTTTTTTATACTTTTTTTTCTTTTTGTAGCAGCAGATTTTATGTTTTTTGTTTTACTTTTTTTTTCTTTTTATATTTATAATAGCGTTTATATTTTACAACTTTATAAATATAAAGTTTTTTTATTTTTGAACTTTATTTTTATAACGTAATTATTAATAATTAATTTAAAATTTATTAAGACATATAATTAATAAATAATTTAATATTTATGTAATTAATTTGTTTAGTATGTGAATAATTAATAGATATAGATAAAATTACTATAAAAAAAAAGCAAAATGCATAAAATAAATTGGTAAGATACATAAAGATGAAATATCCAGATTAAAAGAAAGTGCAATAGTAGATAATAATCCATGAACTGAAAAAACAAATCTGGCAAATAAATATTGTAATAATAGATAATAATCCACAACCCAAAAATATCACTGATGATGATGTCGTCCTCCTACGTGGCCTCCTGTTTCGCAATCGGGTTGTCTCCGTTGTTCGGCAAGTCTAGTGTTGTATCGAGGACGAGGTTCTGGATGAGTAGGAAGTGTAAATGACGAGGGCATATCCTATTATGGGAAGCATGGCTGTGATGTGAGTACATCACCAAAATGGGAAAAATAGTCCATGCTGAGACGGTACATATCCTACTGTAGAAGGACCGGGGTAATAAGGAGAGAAATCAGATGACATATCATGTGCATAGGAACTTTGAGAATCATCAAACGCTCCTCGAGTAGAGAAAATATTTTGAGCGGGAGTTTGACAGCAAGCGGATCCCTAAAAAAATTGGCTGGCAAACTGGCCGAACCCTGGAGTGAAATCTGTCGTGCTACTGGGGACCGTAAAATGTGACTGTGTATGATAGGCCACGGGGTAGGGGACGGCGTTATCAGCTAGATGAGCTCGAGTGGTCCTCTGGGTCGATTGAACCGTCTCAGGTGGGTCATCCTCGTGCGGCCCAATGGATGCTGCTGTAGGTGCTAGTTGGGGGTGGTGGCATCATTGTAATCCGCTTCTTCTCATCGTATGCGGATAACATTGCCCTAATTATCCTCGCTATAGCCCGCATGTTCTCGCGAGATGTAACGGAACTTAATTGTAGGATTTGTTCCATGCCATCACCATGTTCATGAAATCAAAGTCAACAGAAGTTGTCAAATACCAATAATTTATGTTACTAAAAAAATAATTAATGAAGTAAATTAAAAATGTTTCACGAAACGCTGCACCCATTGCGCCTCCCTTGCAAGACATCTATCTTCGTGTGTGTCTACGGTACCACTCCATATATTCTGAATGATAGTGAAGTGGCTCCATTGCAGGAATACCAAGGACAATATAGTTATGACGATCGTCTCATGTATCAATCCATCGTCTATGGAAATTGACCAAATTCTTTCCAGATTGCCTTAAATCAGTATCATGAAAGGCTTTTGGATCACGGGGAGAAATAGGTATTGGCTGCTGCATACCAAACTGTCGAAGTACTCGATCTGGATAATGCCACTCAACGATGTGGAAACAGATGAGTGGGACATGAGCCCTCCAAATGTGTTGTCCCTACAAGCAGTAATCTGGTAGAGTCTGGAGAATGGGATCGGTGTAGGGCTCTCAGGTAATATGTTATCGTATTAAAACACATCAAATTAAACGAACAAATTACAAAAATAATTAATTTACAAACTAATATTACATTGAACTCGTTGGTTGCTATCATTACTTACATCTGCGGATGTCATTCTGTCAAATTGGTAGCGCAGATGTGGCAAAGTATGTGTGGGGACCTATGTTATCTATCGGGCTTGACTCTAGCTGCATAAACAAAAAATAAGAACAATCAAGTTAAATATATTATAGGCATTGAAAAAAATTTATGACATAAGAGCTGAAAAAGCAATAAATCACATACCGACTACCAAGTGGTGCATTTGGTAAAGGGTTACGGTTTCTGATGGATGGGGAGACACAATTGAAGCGATCCCGCTCCCAAATCTACAATACATGTAGGGCACCATTGATTTGGTGCGCTGATGGATCAGTCGCATTACATAGCTCCCTATACAACCACGTAAGTGCTACTGAACCCCAATTGTATCTAATAGGATGCTCGAGGTCCTCCAGTAGTGGAAGAAAAATCAAACTAACTCTAGCTACTGATTTATCTGAAAAGATACATCCTCCAAGCAACCGTAGAATGAATGCTATAGCATGCTGTTGTATGGTAACTTCATTGGTATCGTTAGGAATTACACTAAAACGTTCTTTCATCCAAGCTAATCGGACTACTGAATCACGCAACTGGGGTGGGCGATCACCAAGTAAATCCTCACAAAAAGCGCCCCAATCCATAGTAGTGGGGCCAGTAACTGCATCTCCTTCAATGGGAAATCCTGTAAGAATCGCGATATCTTGCAGTGTGATCGTGCACTCACCTTCTGGCATATGGAAGGTGTGAGTCTCGGGTCTCCACCTCTCGATCAAAGCTGTAATCAAGTGCTAACCAAGTGCCCAAAATCCCATTGAATAAACTCCATAAAATCTCGAAGCTCTGAGATATGGTATTATCCGGTTATCAAGTTCAGGTATCTGTAGCGTCGATCCACCTCGCCTACATGCAAGAACTTGATTCTGGTCTATCTGTAAAATGTTACATTAAACGTTAGTGGCAATTTTATTTCTATACAAAACATACAAATGACAGATCAACTGCTAAATTTCTTAATTACCTCAGCGTTCCATACGAACTGTGATCTATGTCGGGCCTACCGTGTAAGTAATGAATCATCCTCAGGTCCCGGCTTGATGTAATTCCTCTATTTCATGTCTACAATTGGAATCAATACATATAAATAAATCTCGCACAATTATGATATTGTAAAATTACAAAAATTAGATATCTAAATTGCATAATTCATATATATAAATTGAGAAACTGTTATGGAAATCAGATATATTACATTCAATGTTCACATATTCCCACAACAGGTAAATACAAAGCAGAAGTTTAATAATTCATATATATAAACTGAGGAACTATTATGGAAATAATATATATTACATTTACTGTTCACATAATAAACCACAATAATATTTTATTCCCAACGCGATTTATAAGCACAAGTTTGCCTATTGTGCCATGATTGTCCACAGTTGCTGCAGTAGTTACGCGAAGTGCTACTACTCGACGTACTTCAGTCCATCTCATTATGTATCCGTGATGCACGGGGCCTTCATTTCTTCCTAATACGGTTTGGGTCTGGCACTAATGGCAGCTCGTCAGGTTTAGGCCAGTAAGCATGATGCCCCAACGGATAAAACATGTACTGATAGCATTGAAGTGTTCTATCTAACTTATAGAAGTCATCTACGAACACTTGATAATCGTAAGCATACTTTTTACATGCTGCAATTACGTGGGAACATGGGATTTTCAACTCTTGAAATTTTCCACATTAGCACATTTGCAAGTTTAGGTGGACTGTGTGCTTCTGGCCATTAGATCCAATTGCTCTATTATATCCATTTTTAACTTCAAAAATCCCTCTATCAGAGTCGAACCGTACCACATCATGCCCATTTGCAGTTTAACTGTTTTCGCTCGAGTATTTCACTCGTAAATTGAGTATATCGCCATCCCAGTTCCTTCTGCCTCATTAATGTCGTTCTTCTGGTGTCAAAATAATGGACCAACTAATAAAATATCTTCTCCACCACAGCTGTTATTGGTAAAGTACGAAAACCCTTCAACATCCCATTAACAGATTCAACCACATTTGTTGGCATCGATCCATATCTCATTCCGTAAGCATCATAAGCCTTCGTCCATTTCTCCCTTGGAATCTGGTCACACCATTCAGCTATTTTTGGATCCCACTCCCTAATTCGGTTCATGATGGACTCGAACTTCCACTGTTGATACTTGTAAGCTATATATTACAATAATAATAAGTAATTATTACACAATAAACAACCAAGTGTGCGACCAAATTCACAAAATTTCAAAATTTACCTACCATATGAACAAGTTTTTTCCCTTCAGCATTTTTGAACTTTGTATTGTAGTTGCTGAGAATGTGCCGAATGCAATATCTGTGGTGGCCATGTGGAGGACGCCACCTCCATTGCTCTCTCAATCCCGATATGCCCGTCTGATATTACACAAATATTTTCTCTACTGGTGACATACTTCCGCAACAGATCCATAAATCAAGTCCAATTATTAATATTCTCCTTCTCGACTATAGCAAAAGCCAACGGGAATATATGATTATTGCCATCAAGAGAGGCCGCACAAAGGTGCATTCCCCGGTATTTCCCGTACAAAAAAGTCCCATCAACAAATATCATAGGACGACAACTTTTGAAGCCTTCAATCTTGTACTTGAAAGTCTAGAACATCCGTTTGAAAACCTTGCAAGTCTGATCTAGTTGTCCTCTGACCCATTTCAGGTCATCATCGATCACAAAATAAGAACCTAGATTCATTAACTCCATCACATTCATAAACTTTCTCAACCTACTATATGACTCATATTATCCTCCAAAAATTTTAGCAATCGCCATTTGTTTAGCTCTCCAAGTTTTACGATAAGTAGATTCGAAGCACAACTTGTCTTTAATCTCGGCCGTTAGTGGCTTGGTTCTAATATCTAGCTAGGCAGCAATCATTGCTTCTATACGGTTGCAAAGGTACTTCTGATCAAGTTGCCGGTGATCCATTGACATTTGAGGATTACTACATGTATGTGGCCCATTATACTTAGTTATTTTCTAAAACATGTTACCCGCTTTATTAGTTGCACGGAGCCTTCAACCACACTGTCCATTTGGATTACCACACTTTATCACATATGTTTCTTTCTTGTCTCATCACTGCGAAATTGATGATTTCTTCTCAGTGAATACTCTTTTGCAGCTAACTGCACCGTATCCCGTGATGGAAATAACATCCCAACATCAAATTCTTTCGATGGATCAAACAACATATTACGGCCTGGCTTAACTCTTGTATCTACTTGCATCATATCAAAGTCAATCTCTGAATAGGGCGGTAGATGTACCAACGGCAAAATGGGATTACTGCAATGGGTATTGTAGTAAGCCTTCATATTGTTACCTCTATGACCCTTATCTACCATATAACTACCACAGTACCATCGCTTTCGTCATCACTATCGAGACACAAGTCATCTTCTTCATCATTGTCGTCATCATCACCATCATCATCATACTCCAGGTACTGATTATCCATATCAACATCATCTTCATCAACATTCGAACCTCCCTTAACTGAAGCATTTATCACTTATTGTTCATCTACTATTGCATAAAACTGTAAAAACCCTATAGAACCACACTGAAGTGCAACCTCCAGGATTATCTTAACTGTAGCATCATTATCCACCTCAACAGTGTCATATCTAATACTCCTGGGTATTAGAACTGGTTGTCTAAATATTAAAATACGAATATACTGATTCTCTGGTAGATTCAATACGCGCTCAATCGTAGCATGTAACTCATCAAATGTGGATATTTTTCCAAACTCAAACATAGTAGACTATCCATCTTCGTAATTATATCCATATTCACTTCGTACTATTCTACCTCCCCAGTACACAGTTGCAAAAGATTTAGACGACATTCTGCTATATAAAGAAATTACAAATTATTTTTTCATCTCAAAATTGATAAATATTTTTTTCCTAGAAAACTAACAAATTTAAAAATAGTACCCTCAAATTCAAACATATTCGTAACAAAATCTAAAAATAAAAAAAAAACAATACTAACATGTACACCTATTACAATAACAAAATTTAAAATATATTAATCATCTTAACATTAACTAACCAAACTACAATCAGCCAATTCATCTCAATTAATTTAACCGACTATAGTTAATTAAACTAATTATAATTTATTAGTCCAACCATAATTAATTAAAGTCTACTTTAATTAATTGACCCAGCTTTAATTAGCTAACTCATCTTAATTAATTAACCCGACTCCGGTTAATCAGCACATACTTCAGGTAATTAAACTGACTACGATTAATTAAAGTGAATAGAGTTATGGCCTGTTTGGTTCAGCTTTGGGCAAATATCTTTGGGAAAATGCAAATACCTTTGAGATAAAGGGGTTTGGTGAAATGCAAATATTGTTTTGTAAACTGTAATTAAAAAGTGCATTTGGATGTAACTTTGACGTAAATGCCGTTTGGTAAAAAATACCCTTTATAAATGATTTGATTTTTAATTTTTTTTTTATTATTTCGAATAATTTTTTTTCTAAAAAAATTATTTTTTACTTTTAATTATTTATTTTTTAAATTATTTTCTTTAATTATTTTTTATTTTTTGTATTTTTTAATTATTTTATTTTATTTTTCAAAAAATATTATTTTTTATTATTTTATTATTTAATTACTTTCTTTAATTATTTTATTTTTATTATTTAGAGTTTTTAATTATTTTTATTTTATTTTATTTTTTATTTTTATTTTATTTTTTCAAAAAAATAAAAGTAACTACGGTTACTTTAACTAACTAGGGTTGACTTAAACTAATCGTGGTCAACTAACCTAACCATAGTCACTAATCTAACCCGTTCACGGTTAACTAAACTAAACCGTCATTAAACTAATATAACCATGATTAACACTAATTAAACTAACCTTAAGTGCAATTAACGACATAATTAGAGATTAGGGTTACCTCACAAACTAACGACGATCGGCGACGACGACACGCAGCAGTGACAACACTCGGCGATGACACGGGGCTCTTGGGCTTGCGGCGCACGGGGGTCCTCGGGCAGTGGGTCGGTGGAGGGCGGCGCGGTTGGGGGTTGCAAGTCCGCGGATCTCGGGTGGGCATGGCCCACTGGCTAAAGGACAGCGAGTGATTCGCGGCTAGGTGGCAGCGATGACGAGGATGGACGGCTGGTCGGCGGTTGGCTCGGGCGATCGAACGGAGGGGCGGCACGATGACACGGCACCGCGGTGGAGCAGCGGTAAGAGCTTGGGTGGGCCGGCTACGAAGGTTGGCCTGCCAAATGGAGAGGGGGAAAGAGAGAGTCACGGCCGATAGGGGAAATCTGGGGAGGGGAAAAAGAAGAGAGAGTCACGGTCGAGAGAGGGAAATGGGGGGAGGGGAAAAAGAAGAGAGGAAAGAAAGAGAGAGAGGGGGGCGTTAGGAGGAGGCGCAGAGGGCATGTGAGGCGCACAGGCCCTCTGCGCCTCGGCTTGGGCGCCTCTTAAAGAGGCGCGCAAGCCCTCTGCGCCTCCCAAAGAGGTGCACATGCCCTAAATCTGTAATTTTTTTTTAAAATATACTTAAATTCGTATTTTTTTAAACCTTATTTTTGAAAGCGGGTTTCGAATATAAAAGGGTAGAAACATCAGAACATTTGAAAAGTCTTCGACAAATGAAAGAGATTTGTTTCTTTCTTATTAGTTGATTAGGGCACGCATGGTAACACTTCTGCTTCAGAAATCAACTTCTGGCCAGAAGTTGATTTTTTTACTTTTGCTTCTGAAGCAGAAGTTGATTTTTCTATTTCTGCTTTTGAAGTTAATTTCTGATCAGAGAAAGGTGTTTGATAACAGAACAAAATTTTTGCTTCTCGAATAGAAATTCGTTTGGTAACGGTTGAAAATTTTTACTTCTAGAACATTATTAACACAAAATATTCTACGAAAAATTATTGATTCTAACCTAAAATGCATGTTATTCAAGAAAAGTTAAATGCAAATACTGACGGATTTACGTATAATTCGTCATTTAATTATTTATGTAAATGCTGGCCAAATTATGGAAAAATTGTATTAATGAATACGATGGCCGAGCTCATCTATTAACACTAAAAGCATGGGTAGTTTCGGCGCTTCCTCTCCTGTGCCTCTGGTGTGGTTTATATCGCAATGAGCATAATATATAAACATTTTTCGTGCCTAAACCGTCTCTAGAAGCACAAATCTACGGTAGTTGTATGTGCCCTGAGATCACCTAGATATTAATGAGAACTTGGGACATAAAACTATAATAATGATGAGCTTGTTTTGGCATGAAGGCATCTCTAGGCAGAAAGACAAATGCAAAATTGAGGCGTCATCATCTTTATCTTTTCAACCTAGCTTTGGTTTTCCTGATTTTTTTTTAAATGGAGGGCACGAGATCATAGGCTCCATCGGATCAGAGAATGGTGTTTTGGAGCAGCCGCTTGTTGGACTAAAACAAACAAGCGAAGAGAGAGACAGAAAATCTAAGAGTTCATGCTGATAGGAATATCTAATCTGTCAATCACAATCAATAAAGATAGGTGCGCAAATCAAGGAACCAGGAATATGAGGATAAAACGCATCAAATCAAAATATGGCATCCATAATGAAGCCCAAAAGGCTTAGAGAAGGGGTATTCAGAGGTTTGGAAAGAGTTGGGGGCATTTGGAGACAATTTGTCCAAATGGGAAAAATTGTCATTTTGAAAATATTTGGAATCAAAATCATCAGAAATAGGGTTGGCCAGTTGAATGTGCTCATTTCCCAATTTCTGAGATTTTCTGAAATTTTTCTAGATTTTTGGAATAATTTGCCCATAGGAGGGAAAAATCGTCGTTTTGAGAAAGATCAGAAGTGAAAATCACAAAAAACAGGTTTGGCTAGTCAAATTTGACTATTTCCCATTTTCTGTAATTTTTTTTTGGAATTTTTCAGAATTTTCGAGACGATTTGCCCATAAGGGGAAAAACCATCATTTTTGAAGAAACAGAGGGTAAAATCATCAAAAATATGATTGGCCAATTGAATGGACCCATTTCCTAATTTTTGAGATTTTTCTGAATTTTTGGAATTTGTTTAGGATTTTTTCCAATTTTTTAGAATTTTATTTTTTTTTATGAATTTTCCATTTTTTGGATTTTTTAAAATCATTTTCTGATTTTTTTCTTAATGTTTTTATTATTAAAAGAATTATCTGGACCGGGTCAGGTTGAGATAGACGAGAGAAGAGAGAGACAGAAAATATGAAAAAGGAGGGCTAAAAAGAAAAAAAATGACTTTTGATGATGAAAAGCAACTTTTTTTTACTTCTCAAAAGTTATCCAAAAACAGCTTCTGAAGTAAAAAGTTATTTCAGAAGTAGAAATATACAATTGCGAACCAAACGGATTTCTACTTCAAAAATTGCATTACTAAACGGATTTCTGCTCCAGAAGCACTTCTGAAACAGAAATTCTGCTTCAGAAGTGTTACCATGCGTATCCTTATTGACTCGTTGGGGAACGATTTTTGAGGATTCTGGAATCACCCATTGCTATGGGACAAGGATTGGAAGGCAAACACACTTTGATGAGGAAAAGTGCCAAAAAATTTCTAAATTTATTGCATTGGTACAAATTCAGTCACAAACCTTTTAACTAGACTAATCTAGTCCTAAACAATTTGTAGTGGTACCAATTCAGTCCATTCGATTGAAAATCGCTGACATAGATGCCAACCGTCCTATGTGGCATGGTCGGCGTTGACATGGATAAAATTTATAATTTTTAAATATTTTTTTGATATTTTTTCTCTTTAGTTTCTTTTTTCATTGTGGCGGCGAAGCCCTTGCCTAGGCCGCAAGGATTAAGACCTTGCCTGGGTGAAGGTTGACCTTGCCGGATGTGGCGACCAGAATGATCTGGTGAGGGCTCGACCCTCGTGGCTAGGGCTAGGGCCGCCGCGTCGGATCTGGTGAGGGCTCGACCCTCGCATGCAGGAGAGGGCTGACCTCGCCGGATCTAGTGAGGGGTTGCCTGGTCAAGGGCCGCGACCCTCTCCGATCACAATGAAAAATAATAATAAAATATAATAAAAATATTGAAATTTTGTCCATGTCTACTCTGATCATGCCATCTAGGACGATTGATGATAGCCGATATCCATGTCAGCGATTTTCGGCTTGACCCGATGGACTAAATTAGTACTAATGCCAAAGGTTTATAAATAAACTGGTCTAATTGAAGGTTTATGACTAAATTGGTATCAATGCAGTATGTTATGATTTTTTGGTACTTTTTCCCACTTTGATGTTCTTGCAGACGAAAAACCTTTAAGCACTATACCGGTGGATAAGGTGGGATCATGGGAAAGTTACCCGATCAATCCTGAGCTTTTATACGGAAGCCAATTTGATCCTAAACTTTTCAGTTTTGCCAATTAGTTTTAAAATTTTATGCGAATTTCAATCGAGTCATTCTGGTCAATTTTTGTTGGAATATTGCTGACATTACGGTTTAGTCATTGTCGACCGTTCTACGCGACACACTACCATATTAGCGATTTTCGAGAAAATTGGCCGGAAAGTCGACATTGGAATATTGCGCAAAGGTTTAGAATTAAAATTTTATGACTAAATTGCCATCCGTATAATAGATTTAAGATTGATTGGAAGATATTTCCCGGGATCACGTAGAATCCACATAATCTCACGATAAACGTGAATTGGTCTCACATACATCGGCATATAGCCCATAAGATCTCGATGCCAATATCTTCTTTTTGGCAAGAAGATTCACTTTATTTCTTCAAGTACAATAGAGCTACACATACTCCATTATTCCAAGGTGGAAAGGTGTTTACTGTTTGGTTCGGCAAAGCTAGAATCAAAAACCTATTTTGGCTTTTATATTTTATTTTATCAAAGTTAATGCCATACCTTTTTTTGTAAACACGAAAAATACTTGGATGAAGCACATACTACATGCTTGAATTCCAAGGGCAAAAGTTAATCAATCAATTCTTGATTGTTTAAATATCTATTCTAAAAGTTTTCAACCATTAGATGCAGACAAAAATATGATTATAACAATTTTATAACTACGTAACTAAGCGATGTTAAATTACAGTTAACAACCTCTCGCATGTAATTCGACGCCTGACTCGTGTATGATCGAGCACGTCTCCAATTTTGTGTGAGTCAATTGTTGTGAATCCTAGACGAGCCAGTTGAGAGGGAAGTGCAGGACTTGAGCTCTTAACATATGCTCCGATATCATATTTAAATATCCAATTTAAAAGCCGAACATCTCATTGTAAATTCCTATTGATCCGAATATATCTATTTATTTGTTTCTTTTTGAGGTCTCAGCCAAACACAAAAAAAAAAAAAATTGCCATTTTCCTATTGATCCGAATATATTTCTTTATCTATTTCTTTTTTAGATCTCAGCCACATATCGGGAAAGTATTATCATTCTCCTGAAAAACGACTTTTCGAAAAACAGTCGTAGCAACTATTATAATTCTTTTTTGGAAGTTGTTTCCCGTGAAATAAATGGTAACTTAGTTAGACTATTTACCTAGAAATTACTCTTCGAGCTAAACATCCACGTTGATTAAAACACACAGAACAATCCCATCAAATCTCATAACCGCAATAATTTTGCAGCCGGGCATGTCTTAGGAAAAATATACGACGTGACATCTGTCAAAGACCAAAAGAGCTTTACCTAGGAACTACTGCTGCGTTGCATGGTGCACAAGGCTACACAAAAAGAGAAGAAAACAAATTATTTCTGCTAGGCACGCACGGTCCTGCACATGCACAGCCGTTGGCGCAGCCAATCAGAAGAAAGAGGATGGCGCGGTCAACCTGTCAACGGTCAAACGGGCAGACTACTTTCGAGGAGGTAGCATGGCAAGCATCCTCGGCGACTCGGCCTTTTGAGGCCTGTATGGTAACCATTCTGATTCTCTGATTCTATTTTTCAGAATAAAAAAAAAGATGAGAATTCTGTTTGGTAATGTAAACGATTCTGATTCTGATTCTGTTCCCGAGAACAGTTTTGGAGAAAAAATAAGAACAAAAAAAGTTGGTTCTGAAAAAAGAATCAGTTTTGAGAATCACAAAACAGAATGAAGTACCACATTTCTCACTTTTCTCTTTACCTAAAACAGAACAAAGTCTCATTTTCAAAGAAAAATATATAAGATGATAAAACTAAAATAAAAAAAACCGAAAAAAGTCGAAAAAGTTCTAAAAAATCAAAAAAATTTCAGAAAATTCCTAAAAATAGAAAAAGCTTACAGTAGACTAGTTTGACATCGTTTTCATAAATTTGAGCATAGATTCCCTAGATTTCATATATTTTGCTCTTTTTTAGGAAATTCATAAACACCATTGAAATTAATCTCGAACCACATTCTCTAAGCCCTTAGGGCTTCGTTAGGGTTTTATGATGTGATTTATCAATGTCATGATCCTTGATTATGCACTTGATTTTATTGGTTGTGATTTGCCTAGGTTTATGTACTTTAGACTTAGTTTAATTTTAGAAAATTTTGGAAAAAGAAAAACATAACCAGCGTGAACACTTAGGAAGCTCTCGTTCTTAAGTTTTGGATGAATTAAAATTGAGATTTGATTTCCTAGAACCAAAAACGCACACCAATGCAGGGCAGTGTAATGCATTTTCCTTGTAGAAACGAGGGTGTTGCTCGTGTCGGTTGTCCGCTCGCTCAAAAGAGTTGGATGAAACCCCACAATAAATGGCGCAAATGACCCGTGATGATTCTTGATATTTATTTTTACATTTCAATATGCAATATGTTAAATAAGAGAATCAATATGAATTAATCTTCGATTAATTCGAAATGTAGGATGAAATTTCACAAAGTAACTACGTAATTATTTGACTTAAATGACAAAAATTGGGAAGAGAAATTGTTCTCGGGAATAGAAATTATGTGCAGTTACCAAACACGTTTATGTTCCAGGAACAAAATTTCTATGCAGTTACCAAACACGTTCTGATTATCTAAAACTCATCTAGGGAACAGAATCAGAAAAAGTCATTATAATCAGAATCACTTTTTAGAATCAGAGTGACTGCCATTCAGGCCCTTAGGGTATGCGTGGCAACGATTCTGGTTATCTGATTCTGTTCTCTTGAACAAAAAAAGATGAGAATCATAATCGGTAACGTAAATGATTCTTATTCTGATTCTGTTCCCGAGAATAGTTTTGGAGCAAAAACAAGAACAAAAAAAAGTTGGTTCTGGAAAAAAAAATCACTTTTGAGAATCACAAAACAGAATGAGGTCTCATATCTCTCACTTTTTCCTTTTAGTTCTCTCATCACTTTTCCCTCGACCTAAAACAGAACGAGTTCTCATTTTCGAAGAAAAATATATAAGATAATAAAAATGCAAAATATAAAATAATTCGAAAAAAATCAATTTTAAAAAAATCATAAAATTTTAGAAAATCCCTAAAAATAGAAGAAGCTTAGATTAGGCTAGTTTGACCTCATTTTCATAAATTTGGGCCTGGATTCCCTAGATTCCATTGATTTTGTTTTTTTTAGGAAAATCATAAACACCTTTGAAATTGAACCTGAACCACATTTCTCTAAGCTGTTAGGGCTTCATTAGGGTTTTATGATGCGATTTATCAACGCCATGATTCCTTGATTGCGCACTTGATTTCATTGGTTGCGATTTGCCTAGGTTTAGGTACTTTAGACTTAGTTTAGTTTTAGAAAATTTGGAAAAAGATAAAAACTACATGCGTAAACACTTAGCATTGGCTTACCTCATAGATTTAAAAATAAATTGAAAATTTGTATTAAACACGTTTAGAAAACACTCAACTTCGGTGCTGAAAGAGCGTCCGTGGAAACACTGACGTAACCAAGTTTTCGTACCCTAGATTTCTCTAGTTGCCTAGAATCGAACAGTTTCCCCCGACCGTTAGATAAGGGTTCCGGCCTACCTTCCTCAAAGACTGGTGGCCACTCCATTTGCATGTACACATACACATGCTATCGATCACACTAAGATCGAATTTGATATTCCCTTGTTGCGATTTGGTATAAGCCAGTGAGGGCCCGAGCTAATATGATATCACACACTAACCCAACATGGTCTCCCCTTTTTTAGGCTTAAAATGATTCGTTATAACACGATAATTAGACGAAATAGCATAAAAAAATGTTATATGCAATATGCAATATGTTATATAAGAGAATCAATATGAATTAATCTTCAATTAATTCGAAATGTAGGATGAAATTTCACAAAGTAACTACGTAATTATTTGACTGAAATGACAAAAATTGGGAAGAGAAATTATTTCTGGGAACAAAAATTTTGTGCAGTTACCAAATGCGTTTCTGTTCAACAGAAATTTTGTGCAGTTACCAAACACGTTCTAATTCTCTAAAACTCATTTAGTGAACATAATAAGAAAACTCAATTCTAATCAGAATCACTTTTTCGGATCAAAATCGTTGCCATATAAGCCCTTTGGGAAACTCTCGGTTTCATCTCCACATGGACCGAAAAACAAAACAAGGTAATTTTTTTTTGGATTAATATCATGAAAAATATCAAAATGAGATAGTTATAATAAATTAATCTTAAATTAATCTTAAACTGGTACACATGTGATAAGCTTACATACGTTAGTTTTATCGTCAAATGGTTGAGTTAGATGACATGTAATAGTTAACAGGTGTACCAAACTACCCTCCGTTTGTCGAGGTGGGTTTTTTGATGGTATTAACCCAATTAAACAAAAACTAAAGGAGGATAATGTACCAGTTTGGGATTTTTGGTGGTAAAAAAATTAGTTTAGGTAAATTTATCATAGGTGTATCAGTTTAGGGCTTTTTGCGGTAAAAAAACTAGTTTGAAGCAAATTGTCACATGTGTACCAATTTGAGATTTTTGGTGATATTAACCTTAACTTTTTTATGAAACAAACTTGTTAAATGTCTTTTTTATTTTATTTTAAAGACTATACATTGATTGAAGTATCTGACAATATTGCATCATGTTTTATAGAGGCAATGTTAGTTTTACCTTTATAAGATATGGATAAATGGTTTTTATTCATTCTTTTTCAGTTTCTAGTGATTAGATGTAGCAAATGGTGACAAATGCTGCAGTTGCGGAAGGAGATCTCATATGCCACTACAAAAGATGTTCAATAGCTAGAGGATTATGTCGTTACTTGGGTAGCCAGGCTCCGTTTGTTTCGCGAAAAATAAATGATTTAAAAAATATTTTTCTAAAAAATGATCGCTTAAAATAATTAATCAATGAAGAAACGTGATCAATAAAAATATTTTGTTTATTCATTTTGTAAGAGATATAAGCGAACATTTTTAGGAAAATACTTTTGAAATAATTTCATTTTCACGAAACAAACGGAGTCTGAAACCCATATGGTATCATCACTTCTCTCTAGTATTGAGGAATTGGAAATAACAGCAAATATAACTAATTGTGGAGGCCTACGTTATATACATACATACATACACTATATGCCTATACATACATACATTATATGCCTATATATATAATGTTTTAGTGGTAAAATATGCTTGTGCTTCTCTAATTGGCATAAATGTTGTAGCGAAACAAGATTTATCACTCAGTAGACTTTTCCCTTCCTACATACAAATCTCTTCTCCTTTTATAAGTTTTTGCTTACATGTATATAGTGACAGGGATGGCATCACACGGCGAGCGGGGTCTGGTAGCATCGGGGGCGGCAAAGGTACTGTCGTGGCCGGTGGTCGATGTTGGCTTGGCGATCGTGCACAGTGACTGAGGGGTTGGGTCTTGAACAACGAGGAGATCGAAGCGGAACCAAGTGCAAAAAGGGAAAGAAGAAAAGGGAGAAAAAAAAAGGGGAAAAGAAACAGCAAAATTACATCCGATCTGAGTCGTCGGATTTCCTTATTGATGATGTGTCCAAATAAATCTTAAGAGAATGACTTTACCTAACTACAGAAAAGTGAATTTAGAGGATCCGATTCACTTTGCGAATTTCACTTATGGGCCTCCAGAAAACACCCGCACGAATACAAATTAAGATGAGAATCACTGCAAAGTGCCAATATTCATGCTACTGTCACGGTCGGAAGAAATACTGTGACCCAACTGACCGACGACATAGCCCGGATAAGCAATAAGACTTGAAGTGTCTTGACCTCTAAGTTTTCTTGAGTCCTCTTGAATATTCCTAAGGACGGCGATACAGTAAATGTATTATAGGTATGTAAACTCTCGTGGGTAGATAAGGAGGTGCAATCTCCACCATTTGATTGAGAGGCAATCAACGGTAGTCATTGAGAGGCCTTTTGTATAAATAGGGGAACTCTCCTCTCATTTCCCTCGTTTGTAATCACCCAACAACTGCAATAGTAGTACATTCTCTCCCAAAACTTCTTTCTACTTTCTCTTTACGATCTGAGCTAGTGAGCAATCACTGCTTGGAAAGGCTTGTCTTAGGCAACTCATAGATCCAAAGTAGCCTAAGTTGCCGCGAGATCTCAATCCTGAACATCGGCCCGTGACACTATTCTCTTCCCTTAGCAAGACCACATTTTGAACCGTTGAACCAACTTCTACATTTAGCAGGTTCACAAAATCAACATGCACTGTTCGGAAAGTCCAAGTCGATGCTGAAAGACAAGAAATAATACAGGAACTGCTCTGCGCCTAATGGCTGCATGATGGAACACCGAACAGACACATCTTCAGTTCCAAAGTTTTCTTTCCCCAATTTTGTCCATTAAAAAGCACTAAGGATCACATCAGGATCACAGAGTAAAGTAAATGTGAAAAGAAAGTGGATATACACAACAATGTACAAGCAGTAAATGAATATGAATATACAAATGAATGCATGTAATGTGCATGTGAACCACGGAGTTATTGCTGTACACGTAATTCCACTATAATACTCATTATCAACAATCAGGTGCACCAGCAATCAGGTTCACCATAGCTGGTGCACCTGATCACGTCCCTTATACTCCAGAATCAAGGACCGCCATTGTAATGAGCAAGAATGAAGTTTTCCAGTAGAGCTATTGCACTTTTTGCTCTATTCCAAGCATATCTGCATGTAAAATCAAAATTAAGGGGCTCTGATGAGGAATTCAATAGTTTTCCCATAATAGGAAAAAGTAATAATCGCCTTGACCATGAAGCCATCAAAGACACTTTCAGAATTGGGCAAAAGGTGCAACATCCAGCAAAAATTGTTGTGGGAATCTGACGTAGATAACTTCAGTACTTATGAAGTACCAGAAGTGCTCCGTTAGAAGGAGAACAAATTTATCTGGGACAATGGTTTGTCAATTTGCAATTCAATGTGGCCATTAGCCAAAAGCTCATGGCACACAACTCAATTGCCAAAATACTTCACTAAATACATAATCACAATACAAAATGAAAGTCAAACCAATTTTCAAATCGAATGCCAAACACAAAACATTAGCACTTAATGCTGAGCATTGTGGGTGAAACTGGTCTCAACACCAGAAAAAGGAGAAAGTACAAGCGAAAAGGTAGTTGAAAGGACATTCCATTCCGGTCCAATCAAAACATTAGCACTCCCTCAGCTTGTTAGGAATTTGCGTATGAATGTGTGTGTGTGTGTATCGGCTTAAGTAAAAGTTCGACATAGTAATTTAAAGACATTGCTGATTTAATCATTTAATTTGCAATGCTAGGTCGAGACTGGCAGAAACTCCAAGTACGTTTAGAGCTTTCAAAAGTGTTTAATTATATTTAAGAAAGTTGTGTTAGTTTAAGTAGTTAACTCGACCAGGTCCCTGATCAGATTAAACTTCCTGAATCGTATAATGGAATTGAGTCACCTATGCTATCCAACGACCTACTGCAAATACCCATAGCCTAGACTGCCGAAAGTCATTTCCTTCCACTTTCCAACTTCCAAGTTTAAGCATACACTCAGTTCATTGTTCCAATGCTTTTGAGTTTCACGATAGAAATGCTATTTTGGTCCTGCCGATTGTATCACCATATGTCTCCTCTCACTCCACTCATTATTTCCACTTATTTTCTCTCTTTGCACGAGGCAAAGCCATTTAAACAAGCCAGGTATCTAGGGAAGGAGGAACTGGTATGGTGAGACTATGATATGTACTTAGAACAACTTAACTTGAGGATAGTGACTGGGCATAGCTGGTGAGGTTGACAGAATCCAAGCCAAGCTCCTAAAATAAATTTTCTATAACTATGAATATTTGACAACTGATAGCATAGCTACTAATAATATCACATGAACAACATACTGAGAATGTTAAATTTCCAAGCTCGATCAATAGTCTATTTCATAGCCGACATACTGAAAATGTAAAATCCGCAACAAAATTGATTGTTTACCAAAAGAATATCCTCATCTGTGCCGAATGATTTGCGGGCTTCCCCTAAGCATCTTGATGCGACTTTCTCTTGCTTCCTGCAAAGTCAACCAAATTTATTCTCCCTTTAAGGAAAGAAAACACAAGCACTACACATAAGTGTAATAACCAAATCCACTTGTTGAAGAAAGAAGTTCCCAAAAACAAGAACATCCCAAATCCCAGTAAATATAATCTCAAGATCAATTCAAGCAAACAGTAAAGGCAGACATGCTAAACTGTTATCTTCCAAGGCAAAGAATCTCATCAATGAGGTCGTCATAGATTTAGACCTTTTTTTACTAACAGGAGTATCCTTTATGTTGCACATCACAAATATGGCCTTTTAGGTAAAATACTCAACAAAGTCATGTATACAAGGAAGCAAAAGATTGCGATGGCAAAAGGATCAAAGTGTATTTCACAGATTCATGCATGCACAGATAGACACGACACATCAGAGCATATGTCACAGGTACAAGAGTGCATAGATGCACACAAGATACATCGATGCATATGTCACAGCCACATGACTGCACAGATGCGCACAAGGATATCATAGAAGCTCCTAGCAAATAACTTTCTGTTTAGGAGGTTATCTGTGAACTTCAGTCGAATATTTGTTACCATATAACAACCACATAGTGTGCCATAGAAGTTAATCTAGATTTTACATGCTACCATTTCTTTTTTCCGAGAGATTGCTCATTTGTAGGTGATGCTGGAGGCCGAACTAAAGAGTTATCGCTGATTTCCAGAACATGCTTGCCAATCATGTCACTTGATGAAGTAATCACATAGAAGAAGAAAAGTAGTAGCTAATCTCCAAGACATAACATGAGTCTCTTTCCATCAGGAAGAAACTGTAGAGCTGAAGAATCAAGGAGATACCTAGAACTGGCAGGATCTCTTATCTCGAACTCATCTTTGTCTGCATCATAGCCACATATCACAATGTAGTGACCTAAAGTGAGACATGAGATCCATGAATTGATATGCGCCATATTTGCAATTCATAATTGGTTTGTAATGAGAAACATATTTAAGTGAGGAGGGAACCAATAAATTATAGACAGAAATAGGATTATGGAAGTGAGAAGTTTTCCACCTTGACAACTAGTCCTGCAATGGCTAAAGTACTCTTCCTCTATGTGAAATCGACACTATGAATACTAAAAGCAGCTCAACAATTGACTTCAACAGTTTCTGTTTCCCCATTACTATATTCAAACTAACATATGACGAGTCTGATCTAATAAAAGCATAGAAATGCACGAACTGACTGACCGAAATAAGAGCTCCATTCTTTCAGCAAGTAGTTGTCACATATACTCTCCAAGAACGAAATACATATATCTAATCAGCAACAAAGTGGTCCTAACAACTGTCATCTTTGGAAATTCTGTATAATAGTCATGCCTGAGCAACAGAAGTGCTAAAGTTACCTGTATAGCCAGACTCACTGTCCCCCAAGCCAGAAGCACAAATATCTTCTAGCCACGATCTACTGCAGGAAATAATTTGGAACAAGCGCATGAATCTCCAAATCTCAGACAAAAAGATTGTCTGGAAAAAGAAGTTAATGAGCAAACAATATGAGTGGAGAAGCGTGCTATTTTCTAGGCAAGCACAATTCAGGACGCCTATCAAGTGACTGCAGGTTCAAATGAGCTATTCATAGTGAGAAGACAGAGATGAAAGGAAAGCTAGAAATGGCGATAGACTCAAAAGGCATAGATTTTACAGTGATCTACCTCAATTTATGTTGGTCAACCAATGCAATTGCAACATATTTTCCAGACAAAATTAACAGTGAAATCTGTTCTTCATTGATTGATCTGCACTGTTAGAAGAGAGGGGTCGTCAACTTAGCTCAAGAAAGGTAAGATCCTAGTGATATTCAAGCAAGTGAAAGATGATACAAACATAAATTGTTGCAACAAGTCTGCAATCAATCTTGCAGTTTACCTGTATAGAAATTCCTGCTTCTATAGCTTCGTGAAAGAGTTTATTCACTCGAACTACATCTGTGGGCAATTGCTCCTAAAAATAAATAGAGTAAAAGGTGAAGCAGTTAAGAACTACCATTGGGAAATCATATCAAGACGATCATGTTCATAAGACAAATAACTAAAGAACCTGACTATTAATACTATACTACGAGTTTTTGATCTCCTTTTAAAATTGATACATGTAATTATCACAAAATGCATCGAATTCAAATTTACACGAATAAGAAAACCAAGGCCACAAAAGGACACCTAGGCATTACGGGCGAAAGATAAACTACAACAACAAATATCAGAAGGATCCTCAAGAGCAGATCATTCTGATTTAAACATAGGTTTTGGCTCAATATTTCTCAGAGCACACTACGATACTGAACACATCCTTTGATATTAAGGAGGATATGGCACAGGACAGAGCACAATGGCCCAAAAGCACCCATGTCCGAAGGATCCTCAAGAGCAGATCATTCCTATTTTTTTTTTTTTTTTTGTCGATAGATCATTCCTACTTAAACATAGCTTTTGGCTCAATATTTCTCATAACACAGCACGATACTGAACACATCCTTTGATATTAAGGAGGATATGGCACAGGACAGAGCACAATGGCGCAAAAGCACCCATGTGGTCAACCCGATTTTGTGACAAAAAGGCTTCATTTTTGTGATCTTTATTTTGTTGTCATACTATTAAAAGTGAAACATGATCAATAGCAATATAACAACAGAACAAAATTTACAAAGTACAATATCTCACAATAAACTAAAAACATCATTTTAACAACTCGCAAGTTATACTAACGTATGGAAATGTTGATATTCAAAAAAATGATTACCTTGTAATAAAATTCATCTGAGTAACCTGGATTTGCACCTAATGTCACGGTGTAGTAGGAGAACTTAACAGAGAACTTCTGCAATAGGTACGCCAGATCAACTGTCCATATGCTGTAAAAGTGAGAACAATAGAATTTGTTAAAAAGATATCACAACACATCAGGAATGATGTGAAAAACCAGACCACTGGGGGATACCTGTTTGTACAGCACAGGTCAGCTAATGTGTCAACACTGCAAGTTTTGATGCCAATAGTCCTCAAAACCATCGATATACAAGCAAGCCCACAATCCCATGAAGAAAGCTGATTTACATGTGGCACCTGTAATATGTTTTACTACGACGGAATAAATTTATGGATTTGGCTTCAGGAAAACAAACAGTGCAGATCATCGATCAGAACCAGACACTAACTTCAATAAATTGTGCCCGAGGCAATGCTTCTTTATAGCACCCATCCTCAACCGAACTCGGGTGTCCCTCACCCGATCTTTGAACTTCTACGCTATCCTCGTCCTCTTCTGCCTTGAGAATCTTGTTTAGTAGAAGATATAAAGGCCACATAAGTGACCAGATGGATTATGGAGTTCACTGAAAGCACTAAAACTCATCCATGAGCGCAATCCCAGAAATGATTAAATGACTTAGCCATCTGAAAGCAACATTTGTCTCCGTCTAATGGTTGTCATGATGACGTCATGGCTCATGTACACAGAAACTGTCACAGGTAGAAAGGAGAAATCAAATTTAGAAAATTGAAGTTCCAATGATGTCTGAAGAAAAACAAAACTTGGAAGGTAGCTTGCTGAGCATATCCCCGGATGCACTTCTACAACTAGGCATTTTTGACATAAGCGAGCGCAGAGTGCTGGCAAGTTGCCATGGGCAAAAGTGTGTGGTTACGAGACAGACGCAACTAACGAAGAACTTATAATAACTCCCATCATAGTATTAATGGAATTACATCATCTGGTTTAAGGTATGCGATCACCATAATTTAGCAGCTAGCGTATCATGAAACCAAGGACTCCCTCTTATTAGTTAGGCGCTGTTATGTTCACAAAGTACAAAAAAAAAAAAAAAAAAAGACCTTGCCTACACACATACATGAAGTCAACTAGAATCTGCATTCACGTCAAAGCCCAAGCTATGACCGCAGCATCTTACACGGAGGATCAATCGGCGAGCAAAATCATCCAATGGAAACGCAGAACGCTTGATACAACACACGATTCAGAATCAGGAAGCTCCACAACGAACAACACGCGTCGCAGTCAACCAATTCTCGGGCGCACACGCCAGACAGCGACACAAGACATGCTACGACCGTAACAACAATTGCAGATGAACGAGAGAACGAGAGAGAGCGAGAGAGAGACTATACCGGGGGAGAATCGCTGGAGTTGCTCTGCGGGGTTCGCATCGGAGAGCGACAAGATCTTATTCGCATCCGTCTGTTCGATCTCTGTACCGATTCTTCGGTTGCACGGAAACAAAAATTTCGATTCCTCAATAGGAGGAGGAGGAGGAGGAAGGAGAGGCCGGTCTTCCCTCTGTCCTTATTATTGTCCTATCATGGAGTGTCGTGATGATCTATCCACGTCCTCATCCCATGACAATATACTCCTATAGTCTTTGTATTTGTTGTGCCCCCAAATAGCCCATAGATGAGCGTTTGGGAGATCATTTGGGAAAAGTGTTTGCATTACACAAAAACTTTATATTAAAGATTTTTTTTTTTTACGAAATGCAAATAGTGTTTGATAAAATGTAATTGAAAAGTACATTAAGAAGCAATTTTAAGTAAATGCTATTTGGAAAAAGTTATCGTAAAAGCCTTTAGTCATAGTTTTTGAATAAATATATTAAAAGAAAAAAAGAAAACTGAAGCTCGGCAAGCAGCAGCTCTCAGGTGACGGCTGGACGTCGGCCAAATTAGGCAACCCAGCTCAAGTGCCAGGTCGTCGTGACTCAGGCAAGGTTAGAGTTGACCACCGCCGAGCCAAATCTTACGTCGGTGAGCCAGATTTGGCATTGGCGACCGTCGCTCGACGTCACGCTACCTTCTGCTTGGGATCACATGACCTCGGTGACCCTAAGCCAAGGTTGCCCGATCCTAGGCGACATTGAACTTAGGCGAGGGGCACAGATTTTAGATCTGGATTGTTGGCGATCATATCTGACCTCATCGCTGACGTCGCGCGTTGTTGGCCTTGGTGAGGATAAAATTGTAATTTGGAAATCTTAGTGAGGGCTAAATTGAAAGGAAAAAATTCATTAGCATTCCCAAAATGTTCAAAGTCAAAGCTGGATGGCACTTGCATAGGCGTAAAGGGATTTTGGAAATGCTAGTTTTGGTTCAAAGGGATTTGAAATTTCCTTGCCAGACATCTCAACTTTCACACAAAGGCCTTTAGAGGCCGAAAGCCCATTCCCAAAACTGGGCCAAACGAAACCTAGTTCCTTAAGGCGCGCTTGGTGAAATTATAACTCAAACCGCAAAATCAATCATGAAGTTACTTCATTGTTTAACTTGTAAAACATTGGAGAGCTTGCTTGCTATATACAGGCAACACTAAAAGATACGGGTACGACCAAAACAACAATTGCAGATCAACGAGAGACTATCGGTGAGAATCGGCTAAGTTCGCCTTATGGGGGTTCTTGTTGGGGCGGCGAGATCATATTCTTCTTTTGTCTTTCTGGTCTCTATTAGTGATTCTCTTTACTTTTTGCGAGGAAACGACATGTCAGTTCGGCAATGGGAGGTGGAGAACATGCCCTTTTATCTGTCCAACCTGTAAAACCTTGCTGGAATCGGGAATTTCATTGGCCGGATGAACTCAATTGGCAAAGTGTCAATATGTTTAGGACTTAATTGAAAAACTTAAAATGTTTAAGACTGAATTAGACAAAATGCAATAGGTTTAGGATCTTCTGGATAATTTTCTCTCGTTTTGTTACGTATGATTGAGGACAGAGAGTCGACACACCCGATCTGTCTCTTCCGGGTCTTGTTGGGCTCCATCAGGCCCAATTCTCTTTCCCTCGTCTCTCATTCTTAGGCCCACGAACTGAATCATCGGTCCATTCTTAGAAACCCATGCATTTCAACTTTGTCCATACATTTTATTCTCAAATTATGTTTCTATATCATGATTGTAATTTTGCTATATCAACATGCACTTTTTACCTATGCGCGTTGTAGTTCTTTTGTTCGCCTATGTGCGTTCATTATAACTTTACTGTCTAGGCATAGGAAAAATTCACCTACCTATGTGTAATCGGTGCAAAACACATTTACCTAGTTTGTTTTATCCTCAAGGAAATGCAAAACAAGCAAAGATCGGCGGAGCAGAAGAGAGCTGTTCGCACAATGTTTTGGTGTATCAATCAAGGAAGGAATGACGAGTAAAGTGTCTATAGAAGAATGAGAAGGAGGACGGTGGTGAGTGCCTAACGACTGGGAGAACAAAATTTTGGCAAAATCAATATGAAACGGCTAGACAGCTTTTCCCAACAAATTCACTAGGCAAAAAGTAATAAGTTGGTTAAAAGAAATTGGGAAAAATTGTGCAAAAACTTCTAAACCTATTGTACTTTGGTCAATTCAATCATAAACCTTTTAATTTTGCTAATTGAGTCCATCCGGTCAATTTTGGCCGGAAATCGCTGATGTGGACGCCGACCGTTTTACGTGGACAGCTTTTAATAGTATTTTAATATTTTTATTTATTCTTTCTTTTTCCTTTTTTGTTCCTTTTCTTGGTCTTTACTTTTTCAACTGCAGCAAGGGTCGCCGGGCCCTCGCTGACCTCTGGCGAGGGCCGTGAGCCTCATCGGCATAGGGCGAGGCGGAACCATCGCGGCTGAGGGCGAGGCAGCCTTGCCACTCTCTCCAACGGTTGGTGAGGGCCTGGTGACTCTAGCCGGCCGCTGAGAAAAGAAAAACGAAGAATAGAAAAAATAAAGAAAAAAAGGAAAATAATAAAAAATTGGAATTTTTTTTTAAATGTCATTACAAATTGTCCACACTAGTGCCGACTGCGCCATGTAAGACGGTTGTCGTCCACGTCAGTGATTTGCGGCCAAAATTTGCCGGATGAACTCAATTGGCAAAAAGTGAAAAAATTTAGGACTTAATGAGCAAAATTAAAAGGTTTACTACTGAATTAATAAAAGTGTAATAAATTTATGATTTTTTGGATAAATTTTTCAAAGAAACTGTCTACAAGAAAAGGGAGCACACGACACGACATATGTATGTTTTGCAGATTCGATCATTTTTCCAGCTATGGCACATACTCAAATCTCGAGATAGGAGTAAATGCAAGATGGCTCGAACAATGTGCGGAACTACCTTAGGCCCGCCTACTTTGTCCTAGACAAAGTTTTGCTTCCCTAGCGTGGGGCAAAAACTAAAAGTACCTCACACGCTCAAGAAACTTTCCTGGCAGTTGCAACTATTCCAACCATATCCGAAACGAACCTAATTAAAGCTGATATGAAGGTTGATTCCCCCACATTGCTGAGCTTGTACGATATACTAAAGTTTCATACTAAAGTGGGAAAAAATTGTCAAAAAAATCTTACATTTATTGTACTTTTGCCTGTTCATTCTTAAATCTTTTAATTTTGCTAATTCAGTTTTACACCTTTTGCATTTGTGCCAATTCAGCCCTTAGCATTTTTTTTTATGCCAATTCAATCCATCCAACTAACTTTAGCCGGCCGGCGCTGACATGGATGATAGCTGGCGCTAACATGGACACCGGTGATAACGTAGATAATTTTTATTTTCTTTCTTTCTTCTACCACCAACCGGCCGCCGGCCTCTGCCTCAGGCGAGGTCAGCCTCACCCAGCCATGGCGAGGAGCGACCTTGCCAAGATCTGGCCTGGGCAAGGCCGGCCTCGTGTATGGTTTCGGGTGAGGTCGCGCCTCGCTAGCCTCAGCCTCTGGGCGGTTGCCACATGCGATTGACTGGAGGTATAAGAAAGAGAGAAAAAAAGGAAAAAGAAAAAAAGAAAAAAGAAAAAAATTCAAAAAAAATCTTAACATATTAAAATTTATCCACGTCAGCGCCGGCTGGCATCCACATTAGCGTTCACTGGTCAAAGTTGGCCGGATGGACTGAATCGATACAAATGCAAGAGGTTTGGGACTAAATTGGCACAAAAAAAGTTTTAGAACTGAATTGGCATAAATGCAAAATGTTTAGGACTGAATTGACAAAATTAAAAGGTTTAGGACTGAATTGACAAAAGTGCAATAGGTTTATGACTTTTTTGACAATTTCTCCCGGAAGTAGTCGTAGTGGTTATTGTTTTTACTATTTTTTATAGTAACTATAATAAAAATATAGTATAAGCAAATGAAAAAGATTGGAAGTCAGCTAAATATAGAGAAGAAAACCACATAAGTCAAACCATAAATAAAGTAAACCAACTCGGTTTTCAACCTCAAACTTCGAGGAAGAATATTTCATGAAACGTCGCAAACTCTCCGAGCGTTACTATAGAGTATAGACATCCCACGCCCTCTCTTATTTTTCAAGATAACATGTACAAGATTACTCAATAGTGGATAAAATCTCCATTTAACCTATAGTCAAGATAAAAATCGCGCTACTTTGAAATTCAGAATAAAATCGAAATTGGTTCGTTCTTCCGCTCTTACGAAATTGATCAAATCTTGTTATACTGTATTCTGTTACTCGTTCAAAAATGTCCAATTACTTTCATGCGCATAAACTTATCATAAAATTTCGGGAAAGTTTCAAATAAGGGCCCGAAGTGGAGCTGTTTTCTCAAAAAAGAGTCTAGAGTGGACATTGTCTCAAATAAAGGCATGAAGTGGCTAGCTTAGTCTCAAATAAGGGCCTGAGTGAGCATGTGCATCTCACATGCCACTTTATGGGGGGCATTCTCGTCCCGGAACAGGTTTTTTCTTTTTCTTTTTCTTTCTTAATTTTCTATGTTCATCCCCATCGCTCTAATTTTCACCGGTTTTCCAACCTCTACCTTCTGGAACGTGTTGCTAGCTAATGAACAGGTAGTGAGCATAAGAAGGTTCTGGGCCAATGCGATGTGGTCCGAGTCCTGACGTAAAAGTTATGCTTTCTATTATTCTAATCGATGGGCTTCGATGTGTGACTGTAAAGTTGATTAGTATGAACAGTCCAGCGGTCCACATTCTTGGATGAATGAGATTAACCAAATAAGTGGAGCAAGCGCTTATACCACCATTTTATTCGTCTCAGATTCATATCAGAAGCATGTGGTGCCACCAATTAAAGTGCTATAATAGATGTGCAGATCTTTTTTGATTCTTCAAGAGGGAATCCGTTGATGTCAAGTCATCTGATCAAGCAGGGACGAATCAAGAGTATAACTTATGTTAGGTTCGACTCACAAAAATTGATCTACGGCACAATGGCCATTTTCTTGGTGTGTGTACTCTTCCGTCTAATTTGCTCTCTCCAGATCTTGCGACTGCAAGACTTTGCACAGGTGTTTCATGTAGACTGACTCAGATGTGGCTTCGGTCCTATCTAAGCATCTTAGGATCAGGAGACACCGTCGGATCACAAGCCAAGGTACCGGGCGTTCATATTGTGGGCTCTAGTTTTGGTCACTGGAAGCCAGTTTGCCTCTCTGCTTATCACTACCAAGTCCACTGCTTGATAAATTATTTCTATGAGACTTGCACTATTAGACTATTTCCGATCATGCTCGACTCTCAATAAGTGTTGTGCCTTGATCGAATATCCCTGAACCCGTTGTGCTTGTGATCGGCCATGGCCATGCTTGAGAGCTCGGAGACATGGTGGCCATTACAGCAAGTGAGAAGAGAGAAGACGGCCACAACGTCGATCCAATGATGGATAGAGGAGCGGTTGTTGATGATGCCGGTATAAAAGATCGGCGGTGACTTCATGATGTCAAGTGAGATCAAGCACCAGAGTGCTTCTATAGGAATCAAAAGGGATGAGAAAATTTTGGAGGGATTGGTGTGGAGAGAACTCGAGTATGCAAATCTGAGAGTAGTATTCAAAATGACTTTGCCCAGCCTTTACACAAAGAAAACACAAGCTTAACTATAAGCTTTTTCTACAAACTCACAACTCTCTATAACTCTCTCACTCTTATACTAAGGCTTCTATGGCTTACTCTGTATATAAAGGAGACTTCACCGCCTAGTGAAGTCGGCAAAATCATCCAGCTAATGCAAGTTGTCTTTCCATAACTATTAAGAGTCAAAGATTGGGGCATCCTTATCTTTGACCGGTCATTAGCTTGGACAACAAGCTGTAGTTCTTTGTCCTCATGTTGGAGTCGGTTTGGAGGCACCACAAATACAATTTATACACTCAACCGCCAATATCAAGCAACTGTACGAGTCCGAGTACAACTTTTCTTCAAAAATGAATTTTATTATTTTCAACAGCCTCCCTTAAAATTGATTTTGAAAATCCATAACACCAAGCATCGTCTTCAATTTCTCAAACGAATCCGCCTTCAATGGTTTTGTCAGGATATTTGTAATCTGGTCTTAGGACCTACAGAAATCAAGTTCAATCTCACCATCTTTGACCAGCTCATGAATATAGTGATACTTAATGTCGATATGTTTGCTCCTGCCATGGAAAACAGGATTCTTGGCTAATGCAATTGCCGACTTATTGTCACACATCAATTTGGTAGGACCTTTCTGCTCATGCATCAGTTCACTAAGCATCCTACGAAGCCATATCCCTTGACATGCTACCGAAGCTACTGTTATGTATTCAACTCAGCTGTCAAGAGTGCAATAACTTGTTGTTTTTTCGAGGACCAAGAAATTACTCCTGATCCGAGAAAAAATGCATATCCGGAAGTATTCTTTCGCGTTTCATTATCACCTGCCCAATCACTGTCTATATATCCCACTAAATTGAAATTGTCAGTGTAAGAATATAAAATTCCATGATCACGAGTTCCGCCGACATACCGTAGAATTCTTTTTGCTGCTGCAAATGTGATTGGTACGGTTTCTCCATGATCCGACTAATAATTCCCACACCATACGTAATATCCGGTCTAGTAGAGGTCAAATATCTTAAGCTACCAATAATACTTTTAAAATAAGTGGGATTTACTAGCTCACTGGTTCCTTCTTTCTTCAGCTGCAACCGTTCTGCTACGGGAGTCCGAACTAATTTGAGCAGATCCATATTGAACCGCTTCAAAATATCACTAGCATATTTTTGCTACGAAACAAATATTCCATCATTTGTCTGCTTCACTTCAAGGCCTAGAAAATATGACATCAATCCCAAGTCTGTCATCTCGAACTGACTTGTCATGGCCTCCCTGAATTTCGCAAACATTTTTTCACAGTTTCCTATAAATATCAAGTCATCTACATAAAGGCATATAATGATGAGATCACCGTTAGTATTTGACTTGATATACAATGTATGCTCATATGGGCATTTTTAAAAACCATGATTCAACAGGTATGTGTTGATCCTCGTGTACCAAGCTTGAGGTGGCTGTTTTAGCCCATATAATGCTTTCTTCATCTTGTAAACTTGATTTTCACGCCCTTTCTTCTCATAACCTTGTGGTTGCTCCACATAGACTTCCTCATCAAGGAAACCATTGAGAAATGCGGATTTCACATCCATTTGATGGATCTTCCAATGGTTCTGAGCTGCTAGTGCTAAGATCATCCGAATGGTATCCATTCGAGCCACTGGTGCAAATACTTCAAAATAATCAATACCTGGCTTTTGCTTATAGCCTTTCACGACCAGCCTGGCTTTGTAATGGTCCACCCGACTGTCGGGTTTGTACTTTGTCTTGTATAGCCACTTGACACCAATGTGCTTGTTACCAGGTGGTAAAGAACTTAACACCCGTGTGTCATTCTTTTCAATGGAATGGATTTCTTCATCTATTGCTTGGATCTACTTCTCATCTATAGCTACATCATCATAGGATGTGGGGTCGCAATCAACAAATAAACAACAATTTGCCATTGTTTCATCAGTGATCTCGTCACTATCACTATCATCATCTCTTGTGACCACATAATCCTTGAATTTTACTGGCGTCTGCCGCTGTCGTTGCGAACGCCGAATTGATGGTTCCGAGACCATTGTTGGTGAAGAAGATGAACTGCCATGTGAAAATGATGAATCTTTTAGTTGGAGATTTTTCTGACTCTCCCACTATTGGTTCATCTTTAATGGTGATGTTTTTTGGATCACCCTTCTGGTTCCAGTCCCAGGTTTCATGTTCAAAAAATTGAACATCCCTGTTGATAATTACCTTCTCCGTGACTGGATTATACAGCCTATAACCCTTAGTCACCTCACTATAGCCAATGAAGATGCACTTCTGACTTTTGTCGTCCAACTTTTTTCTTCGTTCGTCTGGTATATGGGAATATGCAACACACCCAAATACTCGTAGGAACGAAACATCTGGCTTGTTGCCGGTCCAAGCCTCTTTTGGGGTTCTTCCATGAACACTCATTGTTGGACACCTGTTTAGGACAAATATAGCATAAGCAACGGCTTTCGCCCAAAACTTCTTTGGTAAACCTTTAGCCTTGAGCATACTTCTTGCCATTTCAAATATCGTTCTATTCTTTCTTTCTGCTATACCATTTTGCTAAGGAGTATAGCTAGCAGTCAATTGACGTTTTACTCCATGAATTTTACAATATTTGTCAACTTCATTAGAAGTAAATTCTCCACCTCTATCTGATCTCAACGTCTTTAGATTAAATCTACTATATTTCTCAGCATAGATTTTAAATTCTTTAAATTCTTTAAATTCGTCTTTTGATTTGTCACGTGTTTTATATCTTCTGGTGGAATTGGAATTTCCACCTCTACCTCGTCCTCCTCCACGGCCTCGGACACCATGATGCCCTCCTCGAGTTGAGTGAGCGACCCGGCTTTGCAAAGCTTGCTCAGGATATGAACCACGGACTTCTGATTCATTCTTTGCTCATGCAAGCATAATGAACCCATCAACCGCTCCAACCTCATGGTTGATATATCCTGGCCTTCTTCGATCGCCGCAATAACGTAGTCAAATCTTTCAGTCAAAGACCTCAAGATTTTTTCTACGACTCGTATATCTTGGAGTTCTTCACCATTAACCCTCAATTGGTTAACGGTGGTTTACACACGGTCAAAGTACGACGAGATGGATTCAGAGTTGTTCATGCGTAAAGACTCAAAATCACCTCAAAGTGTTTGAAGCCGAACCTGCTTCACGCGATCATCGCCCTTGTAGAATTTTTGCAGAATATCCCTCGCTGCTTTGGCGGTTTCCGCGCTCGATATTTTTTCAAATATCGTCTCCTCCGCAGCTTGAAAGATTGCATATAATGCTTTCTGATCTTTCTTTCGGGACTCGACCAATGAATCCTTCTCCTCCTTTCTCAAAGCGTTGAATTCTTCGGTATCGGCTACTTCGGTGTAGCCATTCTCCACCAAGTTCCACAAATCTTGCGATTTGAACAGAACCTTCATCTGGACGGACCAGTTGTTGAAATTCCTCCCGTTCAACTTTGAAAGTTGCAATTGAACGGAACTGGTGGATGCCATAACTAGCTCTGATACCCATTGTAGGAACCAAAAGGGATGAGAAAATTTTGGAGGGATTGGTGTGGAGAGCACTCGAGTATGCAAATATGAGAGTAGTATTCAAAATGCCTTTGCCCAGCCTTTACACAAAGAAAACACAAGCTTAACTATAAGCTTTTTCTACAAACTCACAACTCTATCTAACTCTCTCACTCTTATACTAAGGCTTCTATGGCTTACTCTATATATAAAGGAGACTTCACCGCCTAGTGAAGTCGGCAAAATCATCCGGCTAATGCAAGTTGTCTTTCCTTAACTATTAAGAGTCAAAGATTGGGGCATCCTTATCTTTGACCGGTCATTAGCTTGGACAATAAGCTGTAGTTCTTCGTCCTCATGTTGAAGTCGGTTTGGAGGCACCACAAATACAATTTATACACTCAACCGCCAATATCAAGCAATTGTACGAGTCCAAGCACAACTTTTCTTCCAAAATGAATTTTATTATTCCAACAGCTCCTGCGCAGGTGCGAAAGGAAGTACACTAAACTAAGAAGAAGATGCAAGAGAAAAAAAATGAAAAGAAAATAGAAAAACCCGAAAATGCCCCATCATGCCTTTAGAAAGTGGCATGTGAGCTGCACATGCTCACTCATGCCCTTATTTGAGATTAACCTAGCTACTTCAGGCCTCTATTTGGGACAATGTCCACTCCGGACCCCTTTTTGAGAAAATGGCTCCACTTCGGGCCCTTATATGAAATTTTCCCTAAAATCTACTAGCAAATCTGTGACACCCTGGATTTAACTCTCTGAGATATTATCCGCTTTGGCTCGTCCCATATCGAGCCTAACGATTTTGTGATTTGGCGGACAGGTGGACACCTTCCTAGGAGGTCACCCATTCTGGAGTGCTCCCACCTGAGCACGCTTAACTTTGGATTTTCAAAGCTAAGTATTGCCGTTACTTCAAAAGGCACCTCTGTGAGTTAATTTCAACTTTCACATATATATTCCAGAATTGCTCCCCCTATTCGATGCACAGTTCGGTTCATTCGCGTCCCCTTCACCATCCTAGAGGCTTGCCAGGAACCACTCCTTGTCCCGGTCCTCTAGCCCCGGCGACCATTCCCCGCCCTCATCGGATCGGGTTGTTACAAAATCTAATGAAATTCGATAAGACCTACCCCGTATACTTTGACAAATACTGGCATCGTAGCACATGCTATTTGCATCCGAATAAAAAAGAAAGAAGGACATCGATCTACAATGATCTTTTTAATAAAAGTAGGGATAAAGATAAAGATCACAATTTTTTTTTTTTTTTGCAATCTTTTCCTAGCGTTTTAAACTTAAAAATGCCATGAAAAATCCCTCACTCGACAAGCTTCGCCGATTTGATGCGGCTCGATTCGAGATCTCTAAAATTTGGACAAAACGCGAAAGGATGAGGCGCGCACGAACAAACGAACGCTGACATTCCCCTCCCACCGTCTCTTTCAGAGCCCTCGATGCGATATGTATTCCGTCTTCGATTCTTCTAGATATGATAGCGACGAAGAAGAAGAAGATAGCGACGACTTTCTGGTCAACAATCTTTTTCGTGATCTTCTTGGCGATGCAGATCAAGATCAAGAATGTTAGCCACCCTCCTCGGAGTAGTCAAAAGGGATATCGCATCCGAGAACAAGATTTGCGATCTCTAAAAATTTCGGTGTACAGATTCAAATTCGCTTCCTTGAGATCAAAGCTGTATCTGAGGCTGTAAATGGAATATTGTGCCATTATTTCTCCATGCCGCTTATCGGTATCTTTTTATGCGCTTTGGATTCATGGAATAATAATCTGTTTCTTAGGTTCCCTTTGTTCGGTCTGGTTCCTCAAGGCTTCGGTCCGGGTGGTTCTGGTTCCTAAAGGCTTCGGTCCGGTTCACGGGTCCAAACCTGGCCGATCTAGCTCACGGTTCCAAACCCGGCCGATCCAGTTCACGTTTCCAAGAGGAAACCAGACCGCCCGGACCAACTAAATATCTTTTATTTGTTTATTTTTCTTGAATTTAAACGTAAACTTATTTTACCCTTCTTCGTTTATCCTTCCGTACATCACATCTATGTGGGTGAGAAAAAGGATTACCGTGGCTCAACTTGACAAAAAAGATGGGTGGGGCAAATACTTATAGCAAGTCATTATTCTCTCTCATTTTGTCTCCTAGTCGATGTGGGATACTAAAGAGAGAATAACTTGCTAAACTAGCAAGTTATTCTCTCTTTAGTATCCCACATCGACTAGGAGACTCAATAAGAGAGAATGACTTGCTATAAAGATGGCGCATGTAACTCATTTATTTTTGTCTTCGACCAGTTCCATTGGACTGCCTGGACCAGATCGGGACCGGACCGATAGTCGGTCATCGGTTCCAACCAAACCAACTCGAACCATGCTCACCCCTAACGGTCGAGCTTCGCACCTTGGGTGAGCTCGTCCCTTGGTGGCCAATCGGCCGTTGAACAAGAAAAAGAAAAAAAAAAAGAAAAAAAGCATAGAAAAATAAAAAGAAAAAAATTAAAATTTTATTTTTTTGGTAATTTTTTTTCAGAAAAATTAGATTGGATTTTCCATATCAAATAGCGAAAAATATTATCCTATTCATTTGTAGGTGGTAGCCAAACACCGAACAATATTGTTATTTTCATGAAAATTGACTTTCTGAAATATATTTCCTAGAAATGTCTTATTTTTCGCGAAACAAATGAAGCCTTAATTGAAAAATGTCTATAAGCACGTACATGTTCGTGTCGGTTTCGAGTTAATCGTGTTCGTGTCGTGCTCTATGCACTTGAAGTTGTCTAGATTGGTTGTTGTCGTGTGTTAGGGTCATGTCCACAAGTTAAAGGCCATGAGTTACCATTGCAAAATGGTTTTAACCCTCGATTTTCTTTCGGTTGTGATCTTAAAATAATTCCATTTTGAAGAATTTAGGCATCAAGTTGCTTCCGTCCTACGTAGTCTTACCTTATCCATCTTCCCCCAAAACCCTAAAGTAGATCGATGGAGATCTTCACAATATTCGTTCAAACAGCAGATTGGACTGATCATACACGTCGCGCATAATCCAAAAACAATAACATTCATCATTATCATACACGTTGCGAAACATACCCACGAATGTTTCAATGCATCGATTACGTACTATCAAAGAAAACAAGAGTACTCAGTCCACAAAATTCACCGGTTGTACTAGTCAATAGCATTAGAAACACGGCACTGAATGTGAATGCTCCCATAACGAAAGCTAGGAGAGAAATCTGCATGGAGGGGACCTCGTGTTCTTGCTACTGAGCACTCAATTTATTGAAGCCCCCACATATAACCCCAACAGGACAAATTTGACCAAAGTGTCGTATATTTCTTGCCATCACGCCATTTTCCAATGACATTCATTTCCCCTTGTCCTTGTCTGTATCAAGTGTATAATGCATTCTAAAAGTTTCGGAACAAATATTGAAATACATTAAAGTTTTTTTTTTTGTTCAAAAGAATCTATTTTTAAACACAATTTCCTAGACCGCATTAAATTTTCTTGATAATCTTTGTGCTCCTTGCATTTTACATTAGTCTTTTAAGAGGATGCCTTCGGACGAAGATCTTTCGGTTCTACTGTTGATCACCATTAGATCAAAACCACTTGTTTTGGGATCATCATGCTAACATTTCAATATAGATAATGTGAATTTGTAGAGGATCTCAATCAAATTCAAATTTTGGCATAGATCCGAATTTTTTTTTAACAAGTGTTTCTGCTTCTTTCAACTTAAATGGGTCATTACTGAGATTTCATTTGATCTTATAACGACACTAAAGGACTTTAATTCATAACTATGATGAGGGTTGGAAAAAATCCGTTGTGTAACTATCTTATTTCTCCGACAAAAAAAAAGATATCTTATTTGGCAAGTATCGATCAACGAGTATTGTGAATCATTTCCAAGATGACCCATCATCTTGATGTGATGCGAAACCCTCTTGTTCTCTGATTCAAAAACATGCCACGAGCAACAATATGCGATATTAGGTCAAACACAATGACACGCCACACGTGGGCAAGCCAATGGTCGGCAACCCAACATGTCCCACTTGGAGGAAGGCAATGCTCACACGTGGAGATAACGCAGTGTGCGCGCCTACATGTGAGTCTGCTCCGTCTAAACCGTTATATCATGTATTATAGTGTGGTTCATACTTCTCATCGACATATGACTTTTATAGTTTGAGCTCATATTTTATTGGTAATTTGAGTTTGGACCCATGAATGGCTATTGTTATCTATAAGGGTTAATACCAAGAAAATCCTAACTATTAACACATGTGACAAATTTACCATAAATTAATTTTTTGACCACAAAAATCCTAAATTGGTACGCTTGTGACGAATTTACCCCAAATTAATTTTTTGATCACCGAAAACCCCAAACTGGTACACCTATGAAAAATTTACACTCCGTTAGTTTTTATTAAATTGGGTTAATACCATGAAAAATCACAAACTGGTAAATCTATGACAAACAGAGGGTAATAATCCCAAACTAATACACCCGTTAACTTCCACGTGTCATCGAACTTAGTATTTTGACGGTAAAATTAACGGAACCTAACGGAGGATAAATTAGTCACATGCATACCAGTTTGAAATTTTTTTTGGTCAATAAATTAGTAAGTGTACTAGTTTGGAATTTTTCATGGTATTAATTCTATATATGATATATTTATCTTGTAATTGAGATTTCTAACAGACATGTGAGAGGTGCTAATTATAGCGAAGCATATAACCTTAGTTTAAGGGTGAACAAAGATAAATCACGTGTCTCAATTTTTTTTTTTTCGCTTTTACTCTCTATTTCGTTGTGTTTATATGCCTAATCTTAATCAGATCTCACATGGAGTCCGCACTGTTTGAGAATTGAGATAGAGCGGGCTCGCATGTTCCGAACGGGAATGAGAATCGAATTGAATGAGAGCACATGGGAACGTCGATCTCGCCCACATTTCAACAGCCCCAATCTATATAAGTAGCTTCGAACGCAGACCGTTTTCATCACAATCTCTCTCTCTCTCTCTCTCTCTCTCTCTCTCTCTCTGCAAATCTTCACGTGCCGTCACTGAGCAGTTGCTGGTTTATCCGTTTGCTTCTCTCCTGCAAATCTTATCCGTTGCCAGCCCCCTCCCTCCTTTTTCTGGATCTTCGAGTCTGTCTCTCTGCGCGTGTTTTTCTGTTACGGCCTCGTATCTACCCAACACAAACCCAAATCTAATCTTAAAATCCTCGTTCTCTTTGAAGTTAAAGAGCAGTTGTTTTGTTCGTTGGGTCAAGCGTTTGGAGGGGTTTTTCGCTTTTTTTTTTGGACTGAGCTCGGTCGAGTCAAGTTGAGAGAATAATGGAAAACAGCAGGAGGCAAGTGGGCAACTCTTCTTCTTCTTCTTCTTCACCTAACAACAACACCAACGCAAGCAACAGTTTGGATCATCTCTTCGGTCCCAAAGACTCGTTTTCTCCTTCCTCCGGGAGCTTCGGCTCTATTTTCCCTCCACCATCCACGGTAACTCTCTCTCTCTCTCTCTCTCTCTCTCTCTCTCTCTAGAGGATGAGCCATAGAATTGAGCGCTTCTCTCTCTCTCTCTCTGTCTCTAGAAGAGCTTTAAGGATGAGCCACAAAAACCAGAGTGCTTTAAGGTGACGGCTATGATACACTGGACTCACGTGAACTCGGAATTTGATTAGGATGGTCGTGGCAGAGTCAGGCCAATACTAACTAAAAATGTATGTCGGCCATAAAAATGATCACTTTTGAACCTTTTCCGTGCTATGCAAAGCTGAAGCGATCCTGTTTTTTACCTTCCTCTTTTGGGTTTTGCTTATGGAGCAGTGCAAGAGAGTACCCAATCTTCCAACATGTTTCCTAGGAATCAATATGATGCCTTAGGACCTAAACTGGATGGGAGCGATCTGAGTTGCAGTGCTGATCTTTCCAGTAGTCTTTGACTTTAAGGCATGATTAGGATCCTGACATGTACTTTGTTCACGTCTAATCATGTCTGCAAATAGTTCTAGAGTTAATATGTTCATGTAATAAATGTTGATTGCTCGATCCCTCTTATGTTTCCTCCTGAATTATCAGGTCCTAGGGAGGATTAACAACCATTCTCGTTCTGAGACATTTATGGGCTCCCCCAGAAACCCGGATACGGGAAATCAAGCTGGCAGTTGCAAATATGGAAATCCAGGTTTGTCGAACGCAGCATAGGCTACCAAAATAACAAGGTTTTGGAGTCTTGAATTGTCATTCAACTTCTTTTAATCATGTAAGAAATTGGGGGCGCGGATCGAATTAGCCAATTAATCCGCATCGGCCTTCTTCTTTTCAAAGGAAGTTATATGGTGAGGAGTATATATGACGGCATCGTGTGTGCTAAAGTATATCATATGATGGTTATACCGTGTGAAAAAATCATTTGTTCCGCCGTGATATCGGCATGGTGTCGTTAGCGACCTGATGTTAAACATCAGCTTTCTTCTTTGTTTGACCTTCCTCGTTTGTTCTCGTGTCCTTTATATTCCTTATCCATTTGGCCAACATAGGAGCAAGTAAAGGTCGAAGCTTTAAGGGTGATGGGAATAATGCAACTAGCAAGGCCAAGAGTGCCATATACCAGAATGAAACAGCTGAGCCATGCTATCTGAGTTCATCAATCTACTATGGTGGTCAAGAGAATTATTCCCCGAGAACCGCGGAATCTCACTCCGCCGTAAAAACTAATTCCTCCTTTTGCTTTTAATCCCATACATAGCATCAATGCTTGCTAAGTATAAAACTTACTCCGGGCATCGCTTTTCTCAATTTTCGTTTGTGACCTTTCAGTTCAAGAAAGACGGCGTCGATGATGAATCGAACGGAAGCAACTCAGACAGTGCTTCAAGAGGGAATTGGTGGCAGGGTCAGTAAATTTTCATCATCTCCTTAACAAGGAGTGTTCATTTTCTTTGGTTTGATGTAGAAAGGAAACCTAATTTCTCTGCTGAAAATTGGCAATTTCAGGGTCGCTCTACTACTGAGGCGTGCCTCTTTTACCATATGTAACCTGTATGCTGACTGCCCTAAGCTGGTAAGCCTTTTCCTTTGATACATCCATGCACCTGTTTTTTTAGTTAGTGATCCTCTGGTTCCCACCCCAAACAGATACTAAGTTAGGCAATTCGGGTTTTGTTTTTTTCTTGAAAAATGCTATTTTTCTCGTCGATGAATTTCTTCAATTAGCTTCTAGACTCATCAAGCACATATATCACCATGAGCTCTCACAAAATGTCATGTGCACTCCAATGCTCAGTTGGACAAAGAAGTTTTTGATCATGACTTATTCTGCCTTGCGGGTTAGAACATACGTTTTTGTATTGAATCTGCGCACGAGGGAAAAAACCTGTTGACTACATACGCTCGAGAACAGCTATATGATCTGGGAAGCCGCGTGGTTGGTACTCTTAACCCGGCGACGACAAATTTGACATTGCCTCTTTCCTTCTGAGGTTTTTCAGACAGCAAATCAGATAGACCTAATCATGCGGTCATACGTCGTCATTCACTCTACTCGCAGTCATAGCTAACACTAATCTATGTGTATATGTACCGGTCATTATAAATATATGTTTATATTTATGTGGTTGGTCATTACAGAATGAGAATTAACCTGAAATTTTGTTGCAGGAACAGCAGAATCTAATCAGAATATGAATGCGTTACAGTAATAGAGTAGAGAGTAGAAGTATGATGACAAACCGGGACTTGCGGCTTGATGGGGTCTTTTCTGTCTCAGCGAGTAAAGTTTCCCATGTCCATCTAATATGATGACAGATCAATAAATCTTATGCCAAGTTTCGTAGTACTGTACTATTAAAGGAGAGACTTGTTGACTTCTCTCGTCGATCTTGTAACCGGAAACTCTCGCTTTGCTTTTCGACAAAGCATTTGATTGTCCGAACTCGAAAAGCGCAGTAAGGTGCGACTCCGTTTCAAGGGCATTCTGGGGCGCGATATTCTCCGGCATACGAACATGACTAGCACCAGAAGCTACTTCATAAATTATATACTTAGAAAATTGTCATTAGACAGTCACGAAAGCACGTTTTGTCAGGCTTCAAAGCGCCTATCCGCGCAGAAACTTACAAGCCTCTCTAACAGATGAGTGTTCATATGCAATTGGAACTTGGAAGTCTCCCACTTATTTGGAATCATTCACAGCTTCTAATGTTATAGTCTTGCTCTTACTATTCAGGTGGACAGCTAGAATCTATCAAGTGAATCCTCTCAACATAGGAGGTAGAATGATACAGTGTCATGATTGACACATTAATAATACCAAATCAAAATAATCTAACGGAGCTCGACCAGTCAACAAGTTGCGTACACCGGTTGGGCAACAGTTAAATCTATTCCTTCCGGCGAAGGTGGGCGACGGCTTGAGCAAGGACAAGATATAGAGCTGGGCTTGTTGCCGTGTTGCTTGGGAAGAAAGGAAATAGTACGGGAAGAAGGAAAGAAAACAAATCGGGACCGCCACTAATTGACCTCGTGGTGAGGTGCTAACCGCTCTAGAGAATGACTTTAATATGTAAAGTTAACTCTTAATTCTAGAAGATCTCAATCCAACGTTAATTAGATGCTATACGCGCGAGCCAAACTAAAGTCCTCGTAAAAGATGTAAGGGAAAAAAATGCAAAATAATGCTGAAGTCACATCCTCTAACCACATTTTCTAAACCAACCAGAGCCAATCCGAATTGATCTTGTAAGATCCGCTACAGAACGAATACGTTATTATCTGTGCCCTGCAACCCTAAGAAATAAAGTGATTACCAAAGAGAAACAGTACCCTGGAGTGGAGCGGTCGTCGGTGAGATCACTAGCCCAATCAGCTTGGAAAATGCTTGGATTTATCTGTGTATGATCAGATCACCTCCCAACATGACTCATCCATAATCGATTTCAGCTTTGAGCCCCGTTTAATTACCCAATAACACAACAGCTACACTACAGATGAGACACTCATCTAACAGACGATCAGCTTCTTTTGCAGACGACTCTCTTGCAAGAATGGGGGTCACTACTTGAGGTTCGAGAACACGGAGTTGCCCATCTCATAACGTATGGATTGCCATCGAAACTGGGGCAGGCGGGAATCGCTCAACCACGTCAGAGGCTTTACTGTAAGAATGCAAAGGTGAACACAACCACCTAGCTAGCTAGCAATTCTCGCGATAAGATCTACAAGAAATCTTCCGTGAACGAAGGGATTAAAGTAGCAGAAGATGGGAAGGCACAGATAAAGCTGGGGCGCTCTGCTTTGTGTGTTGCATACAGATTAGATTCATAAACTGAAGCACGATTCAATGGACAAAAAAAAAATGATAACTATTCTTACTAATACATCTTGCAGATACAAATTTACAAGCCGTGGCAAATATTGCAACAGAATACAGGGAAATGAAATCAAGCACGTTGAGTGAAATACAAGCAAATAAAAGAATGCCAAGAAGCACCGTTTGAAAAAGCAAAAGGCGTTATGAGGAAATAAGAAGGCTTATTCGACTGATGGAGCGAGAGCTCAACCCAAATCAGTATTCGTGGAATGGCATACTTACTCCGAGAAAAAATAAATCAACAGGATCGGTTGCCTCTGTGAATATCAGCAACTCTTCTTTTTGTTGCGCTGCATTGTTTCGGCTTTAGTTCGCAGTTCGTCATCCATCATAAAAACTTTAAACAGCATCAAGCAAACTCTGGATTGAGTGCTAAAGCCTCCTGATATATCATATCCTTCATCTGCTCTTCTCCCAAGGGCTGTAGCTCGAACTCAAAAGAAAATGGTTGCGGGCACACGGGTTCATCAGCTATGTCGTGTAATCTTGCAAGATAAGGATGAGCAAGTGCTTCTTCAACTGCCAAAAGATGCGTTGAACGGTAAGTGCATAATTTACAAGAAGTATTGAAGGTAGATCTGCTGTTGAAAAGTTTTTTGATTGAAATCTTGCCTCCGTAAATCATGTATTAGGTCATCACAAACCTTTTTTTTTTTTTTTTTTTGGTCGAGGTCATGACAGAGCTTAAAAAGGCAAAAATCCAACGAAAGCTTAGTTTTTGTCCTTGAAACTAAGTGAATGACCTTAAGAATGAACTGAAACATACTCGTGCCACCATATCTGTTTGAATAAACCAAATGGATGGATGGACCATTCAACAACATTTAATATGACTGTAAAACTGTGTCACAGTTGACCAGGATCACTTTGTATTTGATATGGTTGTCTCTCACTCCAGACGCCAACCATTATTAACATAATCCGATTTTCCTTAACAAGGCCAAACTTTGATAATCTATACGAATTATGGGCGATTGGACGTTGCACTATCTAAGGTCTACGAGTTCGTCGCATATCAGAATTGGCAGAGGCCGAACATAGAGGTGAGAAACATGAACTTTACCTGTGATTCTCTTTGTTGGGTCAAATGTCAACATCTTATCAACCAGATCTATGGCCAAAGGATGAACATGAGGGAAAGCACTAGCTAATGGTTGACGGGGATGTCGAGGAAGCTGTCTTATGTATCGACGTGCATCCTCATTTCGCACAAACCCAAGATCGGTGTCAGCTGGTGTGCCAAGAAGCTGAAAAATCCGAAAGCAAAATAATCATTCAGTCATTTAAATAAGACACCACAGAGTTATGATCGCTACATTTGGGTTACTACGCATGAAAGAATGCTGAAAAGAAAAGAAAGAAAGTAGCTCCTTGCTGTTAAAAAACTTATAATTTTCCAACTTCCTTTTTTATTCAATCTGCCGAGGAGCTAAAAAGCAAATTGTGATAGTTCTGGGAATTGATCCTAAAAGACATCGCATCGTCATAGAAGGAACTCCAAACCATTATATAACAGTGTTTGACATTTTCTACCATCTAGTTGTCGTCGTCATCGTTGCACATGCATTTGAAGATGCACCGATGTTGTGCATTCTTACTTTATGGTGTTATTCAGCCATAGTGAACCTAAACATGAAAGCACTCCAAATTTTATTAGTGAATCTGAATGTTGCTTTACCTCTACGAGCAAACGCATCTGATGCACATGATCCCTCCCAGGGAACAAAGGCTTTCTGTTCATAAGCTCCATAAATATGCACCCAACAGACCACACATCTATAGCAGCAGTATAATCTGAAGAGTTCAATAGCAACTCTGGTGCCCTATACCATCGGGTGACCACATATTCAGTCATAAATTCATTCTCTGCAGTTGGTCGCGCCAGGCCAAAGTCAATGATCTTAAGGTCACAATTGGCATTCAGTAAAAGATTGCTGGGTTTCAAGTCTCTATGAATAACTTTCGCAGAGTGTATATACTTCAGTCCACGTAGAATCTGATACAAGAAGTACTGCAACAAAAAGAAACACATAATTTTAAGACTCATCAAGCTTTCAAAATCTAATTAAGAAACTTAGTCAACACCCAGAACATAGGCAGGAGCTACTAGCATAAGAAGACTAATACCTGACAGTGTTCTTCCGACAAGCCTTGGTTTGAACGAATAATTTGGTGAAGATCAGTGTCCATGAGTTCCATGGCAATGTAGACATCAGCAAATTCTCGCCGTAAGGGAGGAGGAATCACATCTCTAATGCCAATAACCTGTTTTCATGCATTAAATTCCACCATTTAACCACTGTTGCTATCATAAAGAACAAATTTTTAATTTTAATAGCTAATCTAAAGACTACAAGCGATTGGCCTAGTCATCCAATATAGATCCAATCATGAAGTTGACCCACTCTATAATTGAGACCCCACCACAAAGCATTATCCCGCGGACAGGATGCAGCAAGACCAATGGCATCAATTCATATCACCAAACTACTGCTCTTGAGCACATTTCAACTCAGGAATCTGATCATGGCCCAAAGGGTCAGTCCTTGCAAACAGTAACAGTATCATCTTGATTAGCTATTACATGGAATAAATAAGTTACAATGGTTTAATTCGAAATTTTTCATCCTAAGCTAACAATTACGACACTATTAAAGCCATAGTTTTCCTGTTATTGCAGTTAAGTATGGGCTTGAATTACTATTTTAAGTGAGCTTAATTTAGTTACTTTATGTGAACATCCGCTCCATCGCAATCGATCGATCATCAACGAGTGAACTGCTTGTACATGAGAAGCGATTGAAATTTCAGAATTCTTTAAGACTAACAAAAATCAGAACCAATCGGTCTTAACGATAGAGAGAGAGAGAGAGAGAGACACAAACACTCACGTTCTCGTGGTCCAGATGGCGAAGCAGCTTGATCTCGCGGAGCGTCCGCTTGGCGTCCATGTGGTTGTCGAACGCGTTCGCTATCTTCTTGATGGCCACCATCTCGTTCGTCTCCGAGTTCAGAACAGAGCTGACACATCAAAACAGGGGAGAAATCCACAAAAAAAAAAATCCGTCAAGCAAATAAACCATCAATCACAAGAGTATCTATAACGATGCGGGCGACGGCGACGGGGACGTACCAGACGATACCGTACGCGCCGCGGCCGATCGGCATGATCGGGGGCCGGTACTTGGACGTGATCTCGAAGTGGTTGCCGAAGATGTCGTACTGGATGAACTGGCCGCCGTGGGTCGGGACCGCCGGAAAATCGGAGAGCTGGCCGTTTTGAGCAGCGTCAGCCATGACCTCAACCTCAGTACGCTCTCTCTCTCTCTCTAGAAATGGATTGGTATGGTATGGTGACGATTGATGAAGATCGTTGGGAGCAGAGGGGGAGAGTTTAAGTAAAGGAGACTATCTGATCTGATGGCGAAGGAAGGAAGGTGAGGCGAAAACGCGCGAGGACGCGTCGTGGGGGAATTGATCGGAGGGCCGACGTTCGAGCCGCCAGGATCGACGGCCCAGATTCGATTCGGTCCTTCTCAGGGGCCCCACGCTTTTTTTTTTGATAAATTAATTCTACATTGAAAGCAGCAATTTATATTTATATAATAATAATAATTATAATTATTATTAATATAATATTAAGGCGGAAAGAACTGTAGTGTGGCAGATGAAACACGAGCTTTGACCGTGGCTCTTTTATTTTAATTCCGTAAATTTGTTTTATATATATATATATATATATATATATGATTTGATCCTTTCGGTGTTGTTTGGCGAGTCATCATCGTCTTAAATACGTATCTTAAATCTGGTTTATTTTCTTGTCGTTTTATTTATTTATTTTTTTGGGCAAAATTGTCGTTTTCTTTATTTGTTTTACAGATATCTTAATTGGAAGGGAACCAGTCTCCTTCGTTCTGTTAAATTACTCCATTACCAATCAAATCATAGTTCGCCAATTCAGTCATTATGTCTAATTTTGGCGGGAAATCGAGAACGCGGCAGTTCAGCTAGCGATTTACTGCAAAATTAGCTGGAGATCCGTTAAAAGGTTTTAGAACCAAATTGGCGAATCATCAAAGGTTTGGGATTAAATTGACACAATTGAAATGTTTAGGGCCGAATTGGCAAATAATCAAAAGGTTTATGACTGAATTGGCCCCCATATAATAGGTTCATGACTTTTTGGACTATTTCCTCCATATACAAAAAGGTCATGCATGAATTTATCCGTTGATATTGAAGTTGCTCTAATGGTCTCTCCACGTTGGTGTTGGTATATACTCACGAGAGAGAAACGGATAGTAACTCGTGACCTTGCCTTTAGGACTTAAGAAGTGTCTCTAAGCAAAAATCGATTCCCGAATAGTGTCATAACATTGTGAACGATCAATTCAGTACTGAAATTTTATTCAAGACCCTCTACTATTAAAAGTTTTTTTTTTCCTAAGGCCGTGCGTTTATGTGGATCCGACAAGTTTTATAGTATGACTAAAGTAACGCCACGTTCGAGTTCCAGGCACCTAAGTCACTTTACCGACTACATGGTAAAGTCTGTGGAACTCGAATGTCCATCCGAAAAGTTTTAGCACCAAAATGCACGCCGCGCGGCGGTTTCGACACAGAATCCCTTCCTTTTGCCCTAGATTCAGCTATCTTATCTGCCTTTTCTTAAACATTGGCTTTTCAATTCATTTCATTGGCCAAACGATCAGCTATATCATTTTTGCAAAACTAGTGCATGAAGATCTTACCTACTAACACGGGGGCCTTGCGGCCGGTCAACGGTCAACGGTCAACGGGCTCCGCGAGACTGATGGATGGCTGACTAGAGTCCAAAGAGGAGGATTGTACAAAGAGCCTTTAAATACTGCTCCATACCATACGTCACGTTTGACATGGCGGAATCCTTTTTTGGGGCTGAAACTTCTGACCAGGTAAGACGTGAAAAACTCTGGGAAAGGGATATGCCGAAATTGAAGGGGCATGAATGAAGCTTCCCAAATCTCAAAAGTCTCCTGTGTGACCAAAATTGACAAATCTTGCTTCACCTTTGACTTCTAAAACTCAGCACTTTGGCATACGTAGTGTGTTGATTTTAGGAAGAATTATTCGAGCGGTGCGGCGACCTAGTTTCGACCACTTCCCATGCTTTATTACGGCTGTCTCTATCGTTTCGCGCGTCAGCTCGCTTCGCGCCGGTTTTCCTGTCGCGAATCGGGATGCCGCTGCCGGCAAACAGCGTGATAAATCCGTATGTATACAGAATAGATAATAAAGAAAAAGTAAAAACAAAAAAAATCGAGCTCTTATCAGAGTCGATCGAATGCCGACCTCCGGAGATATATCTCTAATTTCGCTCAGTTGTTGTTTGTAACGTGAGACGGCCGTTCTAAAAAAAGAACTTAAGTTCTTAAACTATTGCGGATGAAGGCACAATTTAAGTTCAAATCCTATTAATCCCTCTCGTGTGAAAACATATAACGAGGGAGGCAAACACACAGGATTCGGAAAAGATTTGAATTCAGGGATATCCTGTTTCGATACCATGAAAAACTTTTTGTGAAACTAAACTCAATCTATAGACGAAGGTATGATTTAATGTTGGATCGTCCCATCAAACGTAGCAAATTGACATCTCCCGTCGTTATTCGCACGACACAAGAAGAAGACCGAGTCTAGCTAATCAAGGATAAAGATCCGGAACCATTCCTCTCAAACCTCGAACGGGGACCCTCCCGCTCCCGGTCCCAATAGAGACGACACCACCCTTGAAAATGTCAAAAGCAGCGGCCAAAAAATCATCTTCAGCACTTGCGAGTCACGGGGTTCATGAACCACGTCAAGTTGGTAACGTATTGGCTGACCTTTTGGTGAAATTCATAATTGCGTGGATTGAAATTTGATGTGCTTTGGCCACGCCAGCTATTTACATGGTTAATCTTCTCGACACCGCCGCGGCGTCGGCAATTCCAACCATTGCATTTCCCGCGCTTTGGCCGAAATCCGATCGATTTCGGAGCAGGCGGTGATGTTGCAGACGCGTGGCCAATTTTAGTGACGCCGTGGCATAATATGAACGTTTCGTGATTTGGTCAAATTCTGGTACGAAGATGTAAATTTTCAAAGCAAAAACTAATAGTTGAATGCGTTCCTTTTTTTTTTTTTTTTTGTACTTTTTCTCTTCCTTATCTTCTTTGAAGTGAGGGGACGCTTTCCCCTTTTTCGATGTCAGAGGAGGAAGACTTCATTTTTCCCTCCTTGTCAAAAAGTCGTCCCCTCTCTTTTCTTGTTCTCTCTAATAAAGGCTCACACGTTTTTTCTTCAGATTTGTCAATCTGTCGTGTATGTCAATTCTGAATAGCCTCTCTCATCTGTTCCAAGTCACCTTCTAGCTCACACAATGATAAGCAAACTCAGAATTATCCACAGGACATAATACCACATATGAGCTCGTGAGCTTTAGCGCACGATTCAATCGAGAGAGTGCGAGGGTCCTGGAACAACGAGCGATCATTCCCGAAGTCTTCGTTGCCTTTCTCTGTGAGAATCTCAAACAAAAATTAAGTAAGCCCCCGAGCCAAACATTTAAGCATGTCGGCTGCCAGTCCAATTTAAAAGGCGATGTAACGAATGCTAAGTTAAACTAATCTAAGTGACAACTATATGAAAATGATTTGAACATTTTTGCTAGAGACTAAAATTAGTCCCTAATTTTTTATGCAATAAATGATTAAATAAGAAATCAAAATTTAGGTGTCAACAGCTGCCCCTCTTTGAGTGGAGGCTCGCAGAGGTTTCGCTCAAAGACAAAAATTGAAACCTAAATTTTGACCATACAGATGAATGACCTCTTCTTTTTTTTTTTTTTTGTGGGGTTTTAATCCCAATTTTCAAATGAATGATGCATGATATGCAAAAAATGCAGACAATAAAGAACGTATGTCAAAGCTTCTTACTTCCTACGGAGCGGTAAAAGAGCCTTACAAACGGATCGCATACAAAAGTTCCCAAATGAGGGAACACTTTGTAATGCTGTGAATTACTTTGATCGCCGAACTTCTATTCCACTCGAGGTGAGGTTTTCAAAGTACTGGGTTACCTGTCTGTTATCTGTAGTTTCCTACAGATGCGAAACAATGCATGATATGATTTAGGAACAAATGATAAATTGGGGACGTGTTGCCTATACCACTCGACAATCACGAAAAGGATCATGCCACCTAATCCACTTGGTGAACATGGGATTGGTTGTTACACCTATGCCACTTGGTGATCACAAAATGAAAATCGTGCCGCTTAATCCACTCGGCGAGCACGAAAGGGGGTCGTGACATCTAATCCACTCGATGAACACGAAAAGGGGTTGTGACACCTAATCCACTCGGTGATCACAAAATGAAAAATCATGCCGCTTAATCCACTCGGCAAACACATACTGAAAAGCAATACCACCCGTTCCATTTGGTGAACATAAAGATGCGTGCTACACATTCCACTCGGTAGACGTATTGAAAAGCAATGTCACCTAAGATGGAGTTAAAATGACACATATGCATGGGTAAAGAGCTCAGAATTCACGAATCTGCCTGCATTACCAAGCTTCAACAGGGAATTTGACAATAAGGAAAACAGTTTCATCCTTTTGACAAATTGATCATTTTGAATGAGGAACCTTCAGTCAGAAACGACTTTCACTCATTCTCTAGAAAAAGGTTTTTTTCTTTAAACCCGACCATTGATGCGGGTATGAGAATCACTCGAACTCTTTTCATCATGCCTGACAAGGGTCCGGATATTCTCGAAATCAGTATGACCTGACCAATCTGAGAGGTCTTTATAAGGACTGAAACACATGCTTGGTCAAAGGTTTAACAAAGGGGACTCGTGCGAGTCATTTGGCTTTGAAAGAATTAACATCACTAGCTACTTCGGGTTTACAAGTCAGGAACCTTGAAACATGAGATAGAAAAGTCTTGCTCGCACTTCTTCGAGCAACATTTATAAACATTTGAAACCCTATGTCAACTTAAGTGCTCTAAATCTGAAGAGACTTCGGTAAGGGTTGTAACTTAGGCTTGGGTAGGCTTGAATTGAATGGCCTATTTATAACAAAGGGGTTGGTGACCATCCAATCTTCATGTTCCTTCCACCACAGATTCTTACTTTGATCATTTTCAATGACGTTCTGAGAATTGCTGGTGTCTGTTGACAAATGCTCCACAAATTTTCTTTCTTTGAGGAACTTCTGAGTGACTTCTTTTGAGGAAACATCTTTGCACATCATTTCTGCTTAGACCTCTCTCTTCCTCTTCCTTCTTTTTTCGAATTTTTCTTTCTTTTTTCTTTCTTTTTTCTTTCTTCTTTCTTTTTCTTTCAAGGGAGTTTTTTTTTTTTTTGAGAGGGAGAGAGGACCTCGCTTGCTGGAATCCTTTTACACACTTTCTTTGATGGATTTCCTTCTGAGCCTCCATTTGCCCCAAAGTCACTTCAATCTTCATTTAAACTGACGCTTTGAGACGATCCCTCTGATTCACCATGGGAATAATCACCAATTTGGGTTGAAATGAAACCATCGTTCAAATTGGGTAAGCAAAGGGTATGGTGTGTAGGGATATGGAAAGAAATGCTCTTCGTCATTTCTAAGGCACTCGAGCTAACACAGAATTCTTATGCAGTAAATATACTCGAAGATTGATGCAAGTGAAAGCAAGAAAATTCTAATCATTTCTGATTTTTCGAGAAATTGCCCCAGTGTGGAGTTGTTCCTGACAGGGATAAGAAATGAATCTCCGTTCAAAGGGTTAGCAAAGAAAAACCTGTGGTGTTTAGATAGAGGAAATGAATGCCACTCATCACTTTAGTCGTCATACTTTTCTCGAGATAACCCTTTACCTTATCAGCACGGAAATTTTCACTCAATTTGCACTGGGGAATAAATATTCAGGACATGTATGGAAATGGACTTGCCTCTCATCGTTCTGAGGTTTCTCATTCAATATAACCACTTCAAAAGAACAAAACCGACTATATACTTTCCCAACAAAGATTGGCAAGAGGGATAAGACAAGAAAATCAATGCACATGAAATTCAGACTGATATTAATCGAAAAAAAAATCAGAATGAGTACAAATCAAGTGTAATATTTCTTTACAAAATCGGAGTTAACAAGGCTAGAGAAAACACGACCATCCATCTCGGCTAGGATCAGAGCACCTCTTGGAAGTACCTTCTTCACAACGTATGGGCCGCCATAATTCGGAGCGAACTTCCCTTCCGGAAGAGGGACTATTGGCAACAATTTTCGTAAGACGAGGTCATTTACCTGAAAATGCCGAGGTCTAACCCTTTTGTTGAAAGATTTAGCGACCCTTTGCTGGTAACACTGGCCATGACATAGCGCTTTAAGTCGCTTCTCATCAATCATGTTCAACTGGTCCAATCTCCGCTGGATCCAATCAGCCTCCATCAATTGAACCTGCGAAAGAACACGTAATGATGGAATCTCTACCTCAACTGGTAGAACTGCTTCCATGCCATACACAAGGGAATACGGAGTTGTCCCAGTAGATGTTCGGATAGAAGTTCGATAGGCCATAAGTGCAAAGGGTAATCTCTCATGCCAATCACGATAGTTCTCAGCTGTTTTAGCCAAGATCTTCTTGATGTTCTTATTGGCTGCTTCGACCGCTCCATTCATCTGCGGGCGATACGGGGAGGAATTCAGGTGTTTGATCTTGAACTCCTTGAACAACCCATCTACCAGCTTATTATTCAGATTTGACCCATCGTTAGTGATTATGGCCTCAGGCGCACCATATCGAGCAATGATGTCACGGCGGATGAATTTTACGACGTTTCGTGCCGTAACCTCCGTATAGGACATAGCTTCAATCCACTTCGAAAATAGTCGATAGCGACCAAGATAAATCGATGTCCATTTGACGCCTTAGGATTGATCGGGCCAATCACATCAATGCCCCACATAGAAAATGGCCATGGTTCAGACATCTGATGTAACTCGTTTGGGGGAACGTTGATCTTATCACCATGAATTTGACACTTGTGACAACTCCGGACATGCTGGATGCAGTCACTCTCTAACGTGAACCAGTAGTAGCCCAACCTCATTATCTTCCTTGCTAACATATGACCGTTCATGTGCGGACCGCATATCCCTTCATGCACTTCTAGCATCAAGCGGACAGCTTCAGCTGAGTCGACACACCTTAACAAGACCGAATCATATGACCGCTTGTATAAGCTCTCTCCACTCAAGAAGAACTTTGATGCCATTTTCTTGATGTACTTCTGGTCAGACACGGTACTCTTTTCGGGAAACTCCTGTGTTTGAAGGTATGTTTTGATGTCATGATACCATGGCTTGCCGTCAGGCTCTTTCGTCATAGTCATACAATAAGCCGGCTTCTGTAAGACCTCTATCTGTAAAGGTTCAACTTCTAACCCACTCGTGACTTGTAGCATTGCTGACAGCGTGGCCAAAGCATCTGCGAACTGATTTTGAGTTCTAGATAGATATTCAAATGAAATGTCTTCGAGTTCCTCAACTAGTTCCTCCAAATAGGTGTGATAAGGCTGCAGCTTGGCATCTCTGGTTTGCCATCTACCTACGGTCTGAAGAATGATCAAGGCTGAATCTCCGAACACCTTAAGTCGAGTTACCCCCATCTCGATTGCAACTTGCAACCCGAGAATGCATGCTTCGTACTTGGCGATATTGTTCGTGCAAGGAAATATCAGTTTTGCAGCCACAAGATAGTGTTGGCCCCTGGGGATATTAAGACTGCCCCAATGCCCGACCCAGACAGATTCACGGCTCCATCAAAATACATGGTCCATACATATTCATCAATCGGCATGATTCGGTCCTCTGGAGGGTCAATATCTTCATTTGGCTCAGGATTCTTGGCTAGAATATCAGCTATCACTCGACCTTTGACTGATTTCTGTGGCACGAATTGAACATCAAATTCCGAAATTAGGATTTGCCATTTTGTAAGCTTTCCGACCAAGGCGGGTTGGTTCAACAAGTATTTGATGGGATCACACTCCGTTACAAGGAGTATCTGATAGTGCAAAGTGTATTGTCGAAGTCTGTGCAATACCCATACTAGTGCTGCGTAAGTTTTCTCAGCTTCTGAGTAATTTAGTTCAGAGGCGGTAAATTTCTTGCTCAAGTAGTATATAGCACGCTCCTTTCCATCATCCGGGCTTTTCTGAGCTAACATCGCACTCAGAGATTCACTATGAATAGTGAGATAAAGGATCAAAGGCTCCCCTGGTGTTGGTGGAACAAGCACCGGTGGGTTCATCAAGTGATGCTTTATTTTCTCAAACGCCTGCTCGCACTCTTTATCCCACTTGATCAGAGCGTTCTTTTTTAGGAGTCTAAGGAATGGCTTTGCCACCTCGGATAGCTGAGAAATGAACCGAGCTATGTAATTTAGCCTGCCCATGAGACTTCGGACTTCTTTCACGGACTTGGGAGGCTTGACCTCACAAATAGCCTTCACTTTGGATGGGTCAATTTCAATGCCTTTGCTACTGACAATGAATCCGAGCAACTTGCCTGAGGTCGCCCCGAACACGCATTTGGCTGGATTGAGGCGCAATTTGAACTTCCGGAGCTTATCAAACAGCTTCTTCAAAGTTTCCACATGATCTTCTCCACGTCGAGTCTTTGCGATCATATCGTCGACATTTATTTTATTTTTTGTACTTTTTCTCTTCCTTATCTTCTTTGAAGTGAGGGGACGCTTTCCCCTTTTTCGATGTCAGAGGAGGAAGACTTCATTTTTCCCTCCTTATCAAAAAGTCGTCCCCTCTCTTTTCTTGTCCTCTCTAATAAAGGCTCACACGTTTTTTCTTCAGATTTGTCAATCTGTTGTGTATGTCAATTCTGAATAGCCTCTCTCATTTGTTCCAAGTCACCTTCTAGCTCACACAATGATAAGCAAACTCAGAATTATCCACAGGACATAATACCACATATGAGCTCGTGAGTTTTAGCGCGCGATTCAATCGAGAGAGTGCGAGGGTCCTGGAACAACGAGCGATCATTCCCGAAGTCTTCGTTGCCTTTCTCTGCGAGAATCTCAAACAAAAATTAAATAAGCCCCCGAGCCAAACATTTAAGCATGTCGGCTGCCAGTCCAATTTAAAAGGCGATGTGACGAATGCTAAGTTAAACTAATCTAAGTGACAACTATATGAAAATGATTTGAACATTTTTGCTAGAGACTAAAATTAGTCCCTAATTTTTTATGCAATAAATGATTAAATAAGAAATCAAAATTTAGGTGTCAACAACTTTCTTACCCTATTTACGTGAAAATATAATAGGTGAATAACCATTCGACGAGTATTCATTTCAATATTTCGGTTCCTATCGGAATAAGCATAGAGATCCAATCACTAAATCATGATGAAAATGAGGAATCGGTATTGAAAAACAAAAATAAGTACATCACGATTCAGACAAACTTTTGACGGTTCAACCACCAATCCAGTTAGCTCATGTACGAGGAAAAAAGTTACGACTCATGCGATTTGAAAATCGAAAAAGGTTACGAGTTATATAATGCATCAAGTGAATACGAAACCCCAAATCCATGCGCTGATATTTCGAAGCCAAGTTTAAAAATGAATTCTCTCAAGCAATGATAGACTTATTGAGACCGGCTTACCAAATTGGCTTACCGAGTGATGAGTTGAATTGTAGGCGGCCCTTGAAATAAGTGGGTCATATTCAAGAATTTATCATTATCCGACACATTACTTAGTAAATCATTTTTATAAATCGAGCGTCTTCTAATTATAAATTGGTTAGTTTTTAAATGGTTTATTTATACATGTCCAAAGAAGAGCGTGTTGGAAGTACCGTTGACGCTGAAAATAAGAGCAGATTTCCGGGTGAATTGACTCCACGTCCCCGACAGAGTCAAATTTGGAGTTGGGGCATTGCTCTTCTGCAATTATATATCGCATAACATGAACCGGCTTTCAAACCGAAATAACAAAATGAGGGGAAAAAGAAGGATGAGCTCGACAAATACTTCTCGGAGCGATCCCTGATGAACTGAATCAATCGCAATCATTGATTATGGAGATCTCACTAAATCTAACGGCGGGAACTCTAACTGCACTCGATTTGGACTTAAGACGAACAAAAATTTCCTGAGTGAATTAAAACCGCAAACCATCCAAATCTTAGCCAACGAAACACAAGACCGAATCACGTTCGATCATATTGAAGCTGAGACCTGATCGACTAAGGAAGTGTTGACGAACACTTTCTGAACTTAATTTCTTTTAAAAAATTTCTTCACCAGGTAGTAGAGGTGTCAAACGGGTGGGTCAGGTCGAGTTTGGGTCGAGTTGAATATGGTCCGACTCATATTGATCCATTTAACCTGTTTTGACCTATTTTCATGCTATACAAATCTAGTGACCCATACTCGATCCAACCCATATCCGATCTTACCTATATTGTTAAAACACTTCAATATTAAAATTCAGATAAAATTGCTTCTTATATATATATATTGCTAAGTTTTATATATATATATATAGTTTTCTTAGCTAACCTATTTAAAACCCATTAAATTTCTAAGTAACCAATTTATGATCCACTTATTAAACTTAAGGAACCCATTTATGACCCACCACCATGAAATATGGGTCAAATATGGGTTCTAAACCCACTTTACCACCTCTACTGGGTAGTTCAAGTAGGGCTAGCAAATGTTGATACATCTTAAGCAAAGTACCCAAAAAAGAAAGAGAAAAATCTAAACACGGATTAATCAATTTTTGTTATTAGTTAATTATTTCGCGGCCTAATACCCAAAAAAACCTTCAACTTTAGCTTATGTCCCAATTATATCCACAACTTTTTTTGTCTCATGAAAAACCCTAAACTTTTACTTCTGTCCCAATTCTACTGGCCTAACACTAAAAAAAAATCCTCAACTTTAGCTTTTGTCCTAATACAAAAAAAAAAAATCCACAACTTTAGCATTTGTCCCAATTAATTCCAAAACTTCTTTTTGTCTCATAAAAAATCCTAAACTTTTACTTTTGTCCCAATTATACCACCGTTAGCCTTTCGCTCATAATCACCGTTAATTAGTCCTATATGTCATTTCCACGTCGTTAAAGAATTACATCTCAGCAAAGCTAACATGAAAAAACCCAGCAATTTCTCTTCTGTTGTTTGCTTCTCCTACACATTGCTATGAGATACAGAGCCACTCAAGATGGTGCGTTTTGGATTCTCCTCGGCACTCAACAGCCCAAAGAACGGCTAAACGTGGGGATTTGATTATCTGGACGAACGATCTCAAATCTCGCCGACCTTGAAATCTGCTGTTTTTGAATTTCGAAGATTCATTGGAATGTTGGGTGAGAAAATTTGAGCCACGTAAGATTAACTAATGGTGATTATAGACAAAAGGATGGTGATTGTAGAATTGAGCCAAAAGTAAAAGTTTGGGGGTTTTTTATGAGACAATTTTTTTTTGGATATAATTGGGACAAATGCTAAAGTTGAGGATTTTTTTGGGTATCGGATCGGTAGAATTGAGACAAAAGTAAAAGTTGTAGATTTTTTATGAGACAATTTTTTTTGTTGTTGATATAATTGGGATAAAAGCCAAAGTTGGAGTTTTTTTATGAAACAAAAAAAAGTTTTGGATATAATTAGGATAGAGGTCAAAGTTGGAGGTTTTTTTGGGTATTGGCCATTATTTCGCTTGTTGAATAGAGATAGAATGTTTCGATGCTGACAGGATTATGAATCTGATTATGACATGTTGACACCTACTGTCGGCTCTAGGTTTAAATGGTAACACCAGTTAAATAGCGAATGAGAGTTGTGGTGGGTTCTTACTCAGTTACTCTAGTGCGTTTTTGAAACATCGGTGCCATTAGGGGAGAACACCGATTTAAGGTACATTCTGAAATAAGACCGGACCGACCTTATCTGATTAGTTTTGTTCCGGTTTCACGATCTATAAGGTAGGTTTAAGGTTTCAAAAATTAGGAACAGATTTCACGACCTATAAATGCCAACACATCGAACAAACTCAAGCATTGTTTGATCACCACCTCCTTCAAAGAGTTCGATTCTTTCAAGTTGTGACGACTCTCAACACTCCATAGCAATATAGCTGACGATGCCATAGGTTTTTTTTTTTTTTTCATTTGTGCATTGTTGCTTTTGGCGGATGGAAATTTCTGTTGTTGCTTTAACTTTCATTTTGCTTGATTAAGGAATGATTTTGACACTTTTCAATTGCTTTATATTTCTGTTTGTTTTGTACAGTACTTCTCTCCGTTTTGTTTCTCTACTATTTTGTTGTAACTGCTATTTGTCTCTGTTGTAAATTATGGGATGTATTACTAGAGTATGTATTTTCAAGATATAAAGAAATGCAACAAAAAAGAAGAAGGAATTGATCAGTTCCCCGGTAAACCCTGGAATCGGATTGGACAGGGTCGATTCCAAGGGCTTATAGGGGATGTTCCACTAAAAAAAAAATCGATTCCAAAATTTACCGGATAAGTTCCAAGTTCCAAAAAATTAAGAGCAAGTCCCGACAAGATAAGTTTCAAATTCAAGGTCTGGAACTTACTCAATTTGAAACCGCTCACCCTTAGGTGCGACAGGTCAATCACATTTTCTCATCCTTTATTATAGATTTTTTAATGATATGATAGATCAAATTGTCAGACCATCATTCTGATACATACTAGCTCATTATCTTAGGACTAATCTTTTCAACCAGGCATAAGAGCACTGTAGATAATCCAAGGTTTTTCTGCTCTTTCGTTTTGGAGAAGAGCCGAGAAACCTTCCGGGTTGAACCTTGTCGTAAGGGTTTTTTTCGGCCAAACATTACTCAGCATAAGAATTCTAAGTTGCTAGAACAGCACTTGATCATAATTCTTCCTTGACACTTGCTGAAGGACAAGGAAGTTTCCTCAACATAAGGGAAAGAACTACAAGATACGATTGGAGTTGAATAAGTAACCACAGGCAAATTATTCTGGTAAACTGAGGGGACTGTCAGTCCACAAAAATATGATGATGAAACGCCTTGATATTCTTCAAGGTGGTTCAATACATGCGAGAAGCTGCATTAGCGAGATTACTTGGTACATTTGGGACATGCAATCAACTGTGTCTCCCATATTTATGGGTGCATCCTATGATTACTTCTACATCGATTGCTCCAAATGTGACCAGAGGCAGATGATGGATGACAAATCACGGAAAAGAAAAGGAGCAGAATGTATGCAGAATGTGCTTTTATTTATATGAAGGATGACTGTCACAGCATTCAGTACCAAAATTCCCAATCTTTAACATGTTCAACAAAACGAACAGAAAGCGTTCAATTTCGCCAACTGACAACCAACTAGAACATTCCATTCTGAAACCAAAAAGCATGTGACATTAGATTGTAGCACCTGCCCCAACCTTTAACTTCAAGCTCTTAGGCTTCAGCAAACCTGAGGAAGAAGTCAGCGTTCAATGACAATATTTGCCAAAGAAATCGATTAAGTATACAGTAAAGAGTAGAATGACCATTGAAATTTAAAGGTTACCCTAGCTCAGAGAGCTTCAGATGGGATTCAGCATAATCTTCAAAGAAGGCGTCTTCATTCTAAATCAAAAGGAAAGTTCAATGAGCTCCAGCATACAGCAGCACAGAAGTTTTAGACAAGAAAAAGCACACACCGCAGCATATTTCTCAACAAGAGGGCGGAAAGCAGGGTCAGAAAGAAGAGCCTTATCAGATGGCAGCTGGAGAAGTCCCTCCTTCTCTCCGCTCAACAATTCCCTAGTCAATGATTCAAACAATCACCTATGAGCATGAAGTCAATAACTTTATCCAACGATGGATTGAAAACGGGAAATTTAGAAGCCTCACTTGAAGTAGGAGTTGTCAAATATGAGAGGATTTGGGGTCCAGGGTCCCTCAAATCCGGACCTCTCTTTGTGGCACCTTCCCTGTTATTGAGTGCCGCAGAGCAAAGGAATGAACTCAATGCAATAATTGGATAATTGTTCAGAGACTGCGTTTCATGTATTTTATTCTGACGGAGACAGAGACTGCATTTCATGCTATGAATAGTATCCTACTTAACAAAATCAGAATGCATGAGAGGATCTTAGGTTTGAGCACAAACCAGGGTATGCCCACCAGAGAGGGCCACAATATCCTTGTCAGAAAGGCCCATCTGAACACTAAACACTTGTCTCAAGTGGTCAGAGCCTGCCAGAAATGTCGAAGAAATGACGATAGATCAACATTCAATCAAGAATCAACAAGCATGAAGACAAAATATTGGATTTGCTGGACATAAACTAACCCTTGGTAGCATCAGGAAGACGGCCTTCGGGAGGTGGCTGTGGTTTGTCCTGGATTTGGTGGATAAATGTGAAAATACGTCAGACAAATAACAAAGTAATAAGCACCACGATGAAAGCCAATAGACACAATGGCAAAGTGCAAACAATTATGAATGGAGAAAAAATGCAAACCGAGAGAAAGCAAAAGCTTCTAGACCTTCGAAAACGACAGAGCACAAAAAGCAGTACAGCATCCGATAAGAAATCCATATGGAGAGGCCTCGCGTGGCTTACATTATCTCAAAGCATATCACTGGACATCTCTCAGAAATTTCCGAGGGATCATTGCAGCACTTATGTGCTACATTGTAGGCTTCCACACGTAATAAACATAGCCAAATTATTTAGAAAAGTGAGCAAAATTGCCCAGGTTTGCAGTACCAAGTTCAGCAAACCAAAACACAAAACAGTGTTGCTTTCAAGTGACCTGAAGAATATTTTTTTAATGAAGTTTTCCCGAAAGAATGAACCTAAAAACAAGTGAATAGTTTTACTTTACTGTCAGAACATTGATATATCTCCTACAATCCCAAGAAAGGAATATAAGATCCAAGTGGTCAGGTTAAAGGGGCATAAGAACAGCAACCGTAAATAAATTCCACATGCCTAACGAGAGAAGGCATCAAACCAAATACCATATAAAGACCAAATGTGTTTTGGTTAATATAAGAACTATTTTCTGCTCGGGATATATCAGAACCCATTAAGAGTAATTCCACTGATCTTTCATCATCCCTCTTCTGCTTCTAGACACATCAACATTGCAAGTCTTGGAAACATAAATTATATGCAGTTCTGTACTAAAATTTTTGGCATCGGTTGTTTTCTTGCGTTAAAACTTTAATTGTGGGTCATAGCACAACTGCATGTATACAGACCATATAGGAAGGCGTAGATCCAGCTATGATAAATAGAAAGCAAACAAGATCACTGACCTCTCTTCCAGGGTGAAAAGGGACTTCAGGTCCACCTGTAATTTCTACAGCAACGACGCCAGCCAGCTGTATCACATCGGACAACATCAAGAAGTCAAGGTAAAAAACGCATATTATTCAGAACAAAATGGTCGCTAACCGCTGCACACAAATGCATTCAAGCCATTGAAAAACCCGATTGCAAGACTTGCTCTTGATATGCTCGCAAAGTTAAAAAACAGAACAAAGAAAAAAGACCTGGTAGAAATCAGCATAAGTGATGGTAGGGAACTGATCCTTGATCGGCTGCAAGAGTCTGACAGCAATGTCAAGCCCGTTGTTGGCCCCGTGACTGAGCTCCGCTGCGTGCTTCATGGTCCCAAATGGACCTCCAGTCTTCGTCTTCACATCAAAAGTACCAGCAGAGTGCCACCTGCACGAACACACACAACACCCACCCACACCCAATATCACACAAATCCTCACACCACTATCCACAACTCTCTCTAAGTCTATGAAATTCCTAGTCACAGAGAGAGAGAGAGAGAGAGAGAGAGAGAGAGAGAGAGAGAGAGAGAGAGCATACGCAATACGGAGCATGAGCGGAGCGCAGTTCTTCTCAGCGATGACGCCTCTCAGCTTCCTCTTGCATTTCTCAACAGCCTTCTTGTACTCCTCGCTCACAGTCGGATACGACTTCCCCATGATTCTTCCCCTATCGCAAGTAACCAAAGCGCACTCAGTCTCAGATCGACAACGCGAACGCTAACAACGACGACAAACAGAAACGAGGAACACAGAATCGCAACCCACAACAAGCACGACTACGATCTAAAACTCCGTCCAACAATCGCATCAATACGCAGAAATCCGCCCCCCAAATGGACACAGAACCAACTATCGGCGAGTGAACTGTGCTCAAGATCGAAACGAAATGCAGAAGACAAAAAAAAGCCTCGAGGATCGGCGAGATCAGTGAATCGGGACGTACCGACGAAGCTGGAATCGAGAAATGGACGGCCAAAAACCCTATCTGAATCCCGCTAGGAGCTTGGAAGAACTAGAGAGAGCACACGCAGGAAACGAGTGAGAATGGCGAAGATTAAGTAGGAGGTCGCGCCTCGTGGTGCGAGAAAGTCCATCACCGCGCTCCAGCCGTTGGATATTCTCCCGATCCTGCGGTTGCCATCGGGCGAGAGGATGGACGGCCGAGGACGTTTCTAAAGCGACAAGCGCGGGCGGTCCTGATTGGCCGGATGAAACGACGTGTGGCCTGGAAGAACGGTAGAAACCATGGGCGCGGTCGTGTGGCCCCCACGCGGACGTAGCTACCTAAAAAGGTCGACCCGAATGGAGCATGAAATTCTCGAGGCCAAGGAAAAACCTTTGAGCATGCAATCTAAATATTTAATTTTAATTGACTAAGGACGGCCAGAAATGCAAAATGACTGGATTAGCCTCGTCGGTGCGGTTAATTACCGAAGTGGATTTTATGGGTATTGGGATAATTGGAAAAGTGGGGCATAGAAGGGAACGTCCCGAAAAGCAGAAAAAGTCCCCATTTACTTTCTTTTCTCAAAGGTTTGCTATCACGAAAAATTTCAAATTAGTATCCATGTAATAAATTTATTCACAATTAGTTTTTTGACGACTAAAAACTCCAAACTGCTACATATGCGACAAACTTGCATCAAACTAATTTTTTGACCACCAAAAACCTCAAACTGGTACACATATGATAAGTATATCCTCCGTTAGCTTCCGTTAAATTGGATTAATACCAAGAAAAATCCAAACTGGTACACCTTGGAAAAACGAAGGGTAAAAACCTCAAACTGGTACACCCGTCAATTGCCACGTGTCATCCAACTCAGCAATTTGATAGTAAAATCTAACAAAAACTAACAAAGGGTAAATTTATCACATGTGTATCAGTTTGAAATTTTTTGTGGTCAAAAACTTAGTTTGTGGTAAATTTGTCACGAATTTAACGGTTTGGAATTTTTCGTGATATTAACCCTTTCTTTAATTTACCAAATTTAAGAATTCAATCTTACTATTGAATGACCCAAATCCTTATCATATTTCATGTTGATTTGATCCTAGGGGTATTTAACTTTTTAGGTATATTTGGATTTAACTCGCCTAATGTATATAGTTGGTTGTCTTGACTGTTAACTCCATATGAACCGAATTCACTAAATGAACGTGAACTGTGAGTCTGCTTTAACTCGACACACATGTCGAATTTGGCTGAGTCATAATATATGGAAGGCAATAACGGTGTTTGTTCTTTATAAATAATATTTGTTAAATAGTTAGGGAGGCATGTTTATATCTCATGATTACGTTTTCCTTTTTTTTTTTAAAAGCAAGAGTACAATCAAATCGATATGAGATATGTATCTATTTATATTGTTAAGAAGTTCGAATTTCAAACTTTTACCATCTGCATTTTAGGGCCACCAAATAAAAGGCATGAATGTTACGTTGTCAAATTTATTAGGAGAGATTTTTGTAATCATGCATTATTAGTTACAGGTAATTCTTACAAAAGGTAAAAAAAAAATGGCAATTTTCATCCTTGTAAAAAAAGAGTAAATTAGTAAAAAAAAAATAGGGCTCCATATCAGCTATAATTCATAACATTTTGGAAAAATTCAAAATAAGAGCATGAAATGCTTTCATTTCATTCTTACAAAATGTAAAAAAATTGGCAATTTTTCATCGTTGTGAAAAAAAGTAAATTAGTAAAAAAAAGTAGGGCTCCATATCAGTTATAATTCATAGCTTTAGGGAAAATTTTCAAATAAAGGCCTGAAGTCCTCTTATTTCTTAAATAAGTGCATGAAGTACTCTTATTTTCTCAAATAAAAGCATGAAGTGGATCTTATTTCAAATAAGGGTCTAAAGTGACTATATCAATCTCAAAGAAGGGCTTAACCTTCAAGCTGGTCAAGAGCATTTTTATCTTTTAATTTTGAATTTTTTTTCCTTCTTTTCTTTCTTTTTTTCCTTTTTCTTCTTTTCACAGGTAGCCGGCCCACAGCTAGGGGGCAGGCCAACGGCGATGCCCGGAGAGGGTTGCCCTTGCCCGATCTGGCCAGGGCCACCCTTGCTGACCACTAGCAAGCCTTGGGCGAGGGTAATGGCTCTCGCCCGCGGTCGGCGAGGCCATGACAAAGAAAAAAAAATTGATAAAAAAGACAAAATAAGAAAATTTATTTAGAATTACAACTGTCTTTGGATGAAAATGCTCTTGACCAGTAGGAATATTTAGTCGGCCGGCGTTAGGCCCTTATTGAAATTTATCATGGACACTTCAGGCCCTTATTTGGAATTTTTCCTAACTTTCAAGAGTAGATGTAGAAGTTACTCTCCCTGTCACAACATTCAAATTCGGCTTTATTATATTTATGATTGGGTAAACTATCCATAACACTTACTCCATTGTAACCAAGTGAACATGTCAATTTCAATGGACGATTGAACGACAATGGTTCCATGCGATCATGATTCTTTTCAAGAATTCCCACGCCGCGAGAAGCAAAGACGACATTATTATGGACAATATCGATTAATCAGAGTGGCAAGAATGACCCCATCTTCACCGAAGTACAACAAGTATCACTAATCTTATAGCTATCGCGAAAAATATGCTCAATGATCTCAATTCCACGTGACTTGGTCATATTACCAAGGGTAAAAGCTACCAAAAATCCTAAATTATGCTCACTGTGACATATTTATTCCAAATTTTTTTATGACACCAAAAAACCCAAACTCATATCCGTATGATACAATTACCCTAAACTTGTACAAATGTTATACATTTACCCGAAATTTTTTCTTGTGACACCAAAAATGCTAAACTTGTATCCGTGTGCCACATTTACCTTAAAATTTGGGGTAAATGTGTCACACGCCTATGAATTTGAGATTTTTGGTTTCACAAAATAAGAATTTGGGTAAATGTGTCACACGGGTAAAAACTTGGAGTGAATGTGTCACTCGGGTACAAATTTAGGGTTTTTGGTGTCATCAGCAAAAAGTTTGAGATAAATGTGTCATAATATGCATAGTTTAGGATTTTTGGTGGGTTTTTTTCCAATTATTAATGCACTATTTTGACAGAATGTCATAATCAGGCGTCGGTTGAGTAACGTGTTTGGCAAACTTCTTACCTCATAAAATGAAGCACACAAGAAGAAGCACAAAGGAGATCTAGATACGATTATCCGGATATATTTTTTTCGTTCTTTTTATTTAGTTGTTATTTGGAATATATATGTTTAAGACAAGATTTCGGTGGGCTTTTTAATTGCTTTAATTTATGCCAAATCTACTAAACGCAAATTCATTTTCTTTTCCTTTCCGCAAATTGAGCACATTTACTCTTCAATCATATGACACGCCTTTAATTTCTCAGTCACTATAACACAAAGCTTGTTCGCCATCTCTACTACGCCTCCATGGGAATGCCATGGCAATATAGTGAGAAAGGAGAAACACCGGGGTCAATTTGGTCCTATCATATCCCATCCCGCATCGTGTGTCCCGGACATCTTCCTATGCGAGTGTGAACGCGTTGAGCGTGTGGAAAGATTCTCTCTCGACCAACGACCGCGACATGATTGAAAGCGAGCGAGCCACCCCTCTCCCAATTAATTGGCCTACTTCATTATTATTTGCTTTTTTTTTTTCCTCTATTTATTTATTTATTTATTTCTGTTATTTGTTATTCTTTTTCCCCTTCCATCATTATCTAATAAATTTATTACATAGTACATTATTCTAATATACATAAAATATGTAACAAATATAAATACTAAGTGTATATATTCATATATAGAACTCATATTATAAAATAGAAAGGACCTTTAATATATAAATAAAAATAGGAATAAATAAAAATGAATTTTTTGTTATTTTTTGTACTTTTGATTTTTTTATATTAGAATTCAAATACCACTTATATTCAAATATTATTTTAATTTTATTATTTAATTTTTTTTATTCGAGAAAAATAAAATTTAAATTATGCATATTAAAAATTAGAGAAAATTTCAAATAAGAGCCTGAAATGCCTTTATTTTCTCAAACAAGTGCCTAAAGTACCGTCATTATTTCAAAGAAGAGCTTGACCAAGAGTATTTTGGCCAATTTTCATTTTTCTGATTTTTTTTTCCTTTTCTTTCTTTTTTCTTTTCATTTTTGTTATTTCTTTTTCTTTCTCTGTTGGGGCATGCGAGGGTCCACCGACCCTCGTTGGCCATTGGGTGAGGGCCGCCGAGGGCTCGCTGGCAACGGGCAACCTCGCCCAAATCTGGCTAGGCCTGGTCTTGCTTGTGGCCGGCCTCACTTGCGGTCGGCGAGGCTTGCCTCGCCTAGGTGTGGCCGACCCTCGCTCGCCAACGGCAAGGCCAGCCCTTGATGGCCAAAGGCGGCCTCGCCCAACCCTCGTCGGTAGTTGGCCATCGCCTGAGACCGGCCACCGGGGAAAAGGAAGGGAAAAAAAGAAAGAAAAGGAAAATTTTGAGAAAATGAAAAATGACGAATATGCCCGTAGTCAAACCCTTCTTTGAAACAATATCCACTTCAGGTCCTGAAAATGAAGGCACTTTAGGCTTTTTTTTGGAAATAATGAGGGCATTTCAAGTCTTTCTTTGAAACAATATCCACTTCATGTCCTTATTAGAAATTTTTGCTAAAATTCATATCCACTTTTATTCCACCTCCCCATGGGATAATTTCATCTAGGCTATATCCATCTTATATCTAGTTTCATCCTATTTTGAGGAGATACCAAACATAGGATATGATAAATTGTATTCTATCCCGAATTTTGTCATGACCACTAAACGTAACATTAATGCTCAGGACGTAGCTAATTAGACTCATCCCGGTCTTCGTGCGAGACGGAGTCGTTCGCCTATTAAAAAGAGGAATTCCTAGGTTTCGTTTGGTAGTTCGAATGGGATTGGACCTAGCATTAAACTGAGGCCTTTCTCATCGAGAAGCGACAAAAGGCCGTGATGGTGCTTGAAGAGAAACCAATCACGAACAAGTAGTTGATGCATCGTTGTCGTTATAGCCCATCTTAATCTCCAGACAGAAAACCCATTCGTTCCCTTACCAAGTACATAAGTCATTTGACCAAAAAAATAAAAAGAGTACATAAGTCACAAGATTTCACGGCACAAAAAGCTCAATCAGAAATTTATGTAGTTTCATTTGTTGCTTTCGACATCTATTCTAGGATGAGTTTGGTGCCATCCGATATCCCTAAATTCAGATTCGAAGTCATCATACTAAGAAACACCGGTAATATCTAAGCATCCTATACTAACTTGCTGAGATGCGAACCACATTACCCCATCTTAGACCATCTCGACACCGGCGTGAATGAAAGTATCGATCACGTCGTAGGGTAAATCACGTCGCGAAGACTCGTCACGAGAGATGCCACACGTGAAAATGCATGGACGAAGTCGTTTATTCAAAGTTATCAAAGTTGTGTAATTAGTTAATGATCCTCTAACATGAATTTATCCACAAAATGCCCCAATCATGTCATATGGCATTTTCAAAGTACTAATTTTTTTAGGAACTTTTTTGTGATAACGTTTTGTCGTGTGTGTGGGTGTGTGGTTTTATTTATTTATTTAAATTTTGCTAATAGTCTGTAAAATTTTGTGCTATCAACTTATTTAAAACATACATCTACGATCTTTTGAAATATGGTTTTATGATGCTCAAGTATCAATTATTCGCAGCTAGGAATGGCAAGGGAGGGACCACTCTTTGAAGTTCATTATCACGGTGCACATCGCAAGGAAGTGATGGTGTGAGGCTTGGCTTGAGATTGTTTGAATTTTCCATGATGTGTCGGCATTTTTGTATAAACCTTTTCGAAATAATAGGCCTCTTTCAAAAAGGCTACACCTCGACAACATAATGGCATTACACATTTCATGGAATAATTACCATATCATTTTTAAACCTATTGTAAGATGCTAATTCATTCTCAATTTATTTTTTTTCAGCTTTGCCAATATAGCATTAATCATTTGCGCAAAATTTTAATATAATCTTTCCGATCAATTCCTGTTTGAAATGGGTGATGTGGCGTCTAGTCACAGCAGACCGTTAGAGCTGTCAATATGGGTCAGAGATCCATTTCTGACCCATATTATTATAAAATAGGTCTTATATGGGTCATTAACTTTTAAAGGGCCCACTAAAAATGGGTCCAAAAGGTTGAAGTGAAATTAAATGGGTCAAAAATGGGTCACGCATGAAACCCATTTTGACCCATTTTCGACCCAATCAGGCAGTCATCCAACAAGCAGTACATGCGTGAGCGTGACCCACCCAACCCAGTTTCCGCAAGCACCTCTTGCCCTCGCAATGCAAGCAGCTGTCCCCCGCCTCCGTCCCCCGCCTCCGTCGCACCCGCCTCCGATTGCGTCTCTCTTCCCCTCACTTAGGTCCTTGTCCTCTCCTTCCCCACACGTTCGATCACCACCGTCGTCAATCCCCAAATCACCCTCTCTCCCGACGCCTCCCCTTTTGGACTAGCTAGAGGTAAGCCGTCGTCAACTCATCAGTCATCAACCACCTCACTCCATTTGCTTCGGGACATGAATTCGGGAACTGAGATTCGATCGGAAAGCGAGTTAGGGAATTCGGGTCGAACATGCTTGACGGTCAGTTAAGTTCATCAAACACATGTATATTTGCTTTCAAAAAACGAGTTACCCATATGAAATTGGGCTCATTAAATATGGGTCAAAACCCATTTTGTCAGCCTCTTTTTTTATATATATATTATAAGTATTCAAATTTATAGATTTTTTATTTTTTATTTATTTTATTTATTGTTTAATTTTATTTTTTTATTTAATGTGAGGTTTTTATCCAGGTAACATTTACATGTGAATTGCTTAAAGTAGGTTAAATGAGTTGTAAAGCTTTTCCTAGAATATTAGTGTGTTTTGGTAATATGGATCAAAATGGGTCGGGTCTGGTATGAGTAATTAAATATGGGTCAAAATGGGTTAGACGGGTCGAATATGGGTCGACCCATATTCGACTCGACCCAAACCCGACCCGATCCACCAATTTGACACCTCTACTGACCGTCCTACATTGCACGCTAATATTGAAATTTCATGCAAATGTTAACGATTACATTGGCAAAATCACAAAAGTTTAAAATTAGACTGTTATATGTACAATAGATTTAGGACTAAATTGGTTATTATCCCCACTTTTTGTTTATCCATGCATCATGCGTTTCTCTTTTAGGCTGCGTTTGGTTGTCCGAACAAGAATTGCGCTAGAATATGGTAAGGTTGGATTAGACATCCTTCTGATTGTGAAAAATTCCATCAAAATTGTGCACCTGGGATGGAATTGAAATCCCATGCTCAAGCCGTCGCGACGTCTAACAAATCCACCCAATCCCCGACTCTCAATACTTTCGCAAGGCCTCTTCACTTTGGTCGCACCACCTGCGATTGTGGCACGACTGCCGTCGCGTCCTCCACCAATCCAACCCTCAAGGACTAGTCCAAATAGCAGAGCCACGGTGCCAAGCTGCGAGGATCTGTTGAGCGCATAAAGAGAAGCCTCAAAGAGCGCCTTCAAAGTGTCTTCGATGGACCTAGGAGGCGAGGCGAGGCTCTTGACGATGTCGATCGGGGTGTTGATGATGGAGGTGGGAGGAGTCGGCGATGAGGAGGCTACGGAGAATGCCGGTATCAGGTGTAAAGGCGGATTGGACGGCAAAGTCGAAGTGGTCGTGCAATATCCGAACATATCTAGAGTATATCTCACTCCTATAGGGGAATTTTTTTTATTTTTTATTATCTAGATTGGACTTTGCTAAGCTGACCGTCCCCCAAAGTCAGACGGTGGGACTGTCAACTTATGACCACAAACGAAATTTCTGGAAATCCGATCACTTGCTGATCCGGTTTCAGTATTTTGACTCCTCATTTTTTTTTTCTTTTTTTTACTTTCATGTGTTTTATTGTAAGCTAAAATTAGAAGACAAAATTATAACAAGTACCAGAAAACACCCAATTCTTTCTTGATTGCAAATCAAATCAATTTTAGAAGTTGCAAATCAAATGGCTACGCGATCTCCCAATTAATGAGTGTTTTGTGCAAAACATGCAGTGATGGTGTGTGGGTATACGTTTGAAATTATATCGGGCCACACGATCACTTTGTTATAATTTTGTCTTCTAATTTTAGCTGACAATAAAAGCACATAAAAGTAAAAGAGAAAAAAAAAAGAAAGAATGGGGAGTCCTATTGCTGAAACTGGATCAGCAAGCTGATCCGGTTTCCACAAATCTCATTTTGTGGCTATAATCTGGCCGTCCCACCGTCTGACTTTGTTTTGTTTTGTTTTTTTTGTTTTCCTAGTTTGTTTGAATCTTTCGATATGAAGAAAGAATAAGCTTCTTTCTCTAATTTGACCGCGTGAATTTACATGTGAAAAATAAGCCTATCTTACTAATAAATCACCTTTTAATTTTTAGTATAATGAATACTTTCAGTAAATAACATCGATCATGGAAAAATAATTAAACGAAAATCACATACCATATTTATTATTTACGTATAATTCATCTAGACATTGTAACATATCCTGCTTAGAAAATGGAGATAAGAAAGAACTTTTAAAAACAGAAATTTCTTGTACTATATCTTATTCTTAGGTGCGACTTTATAGAGTTTAAATATGAGATTAATTTGATATTAAACTATACTATAGATGGAACGTAAGACTAAGCTGTGGACTTTTTGATAAAGCTGAGTGCGTCTACTTTACCTCAAAACGTCATAGTCGCATCACTAAAAGCTTGAATATAACCACAACAAAAACGAATGACCCAGCAACGCCGCAATCCGCAACACTAATATTCTCCTCAGTTTTACGGTTCAAGAAACGTAAACGGCGACACGGAAGCGGAGTTCAGACGTGTCCCGGACCAACCCGAGGGGCTTACCGCGCGCTTTTGTCGTGCTTTCGGACTATCGGTCATGGCAGTTCGAGTGAATCTAATCGGAGCATCCGGTGTTTAGTAAAGACCATTATTGCTATTGTTCCGATAGTATTCATATTAGGGGATCAATTCCCAGTCTAGTCCGATCTCACTCAGGAACCAAACCGGTTCGCAGTTTCTAGGACCCAGACCGGTTCTTGTGCTGTCCAATGAAACCAATGGGTTATTAGAAGGGGTTAGCAACACGGACTTAATTAGACTTACATTTTAGAAATGAAAATAATCGGTGAATAATTAAGTTTACATTTAAGAAATAAAAATAAATAAATAAAAAGTAATCGATCCGGTCTGGGCGGTTTGGTCCCCCTGGTATTGGGAACCGCACCGACAATCACCAATTCTAATTTTATGGAACTGGGAACTGGACTGAATCGATCTGGTCCGGGCGATTCCGGATTCGAACAATCAGTCTTGTTAACCCCTAATTCGTATGGTCAAAGCTTCCTAGTTGGATAAGAAATGATGGTGGGGTAGGGTGTCAACTTGTCCTTTGGCAAAAAGGATCTGTCGACACCAATAAGTGCATCCCCACTGTAATAAGTAGGCGCCAGTCTCTCCTATCACCCGACAAGTTCACTCGAGAGTTGAAGATGGAGAGCTCAGGCTCAAGCAAAGCCAGATGCATGACGGGCGACAACGGCGAGGCCGAGCTAAAACTCTGCAATGCCGAGGGTAAACGAGCTGGTTGGATTACATTCCCATTCATCACAGGTCTCTCTCTCTCTCTCTCTCTCTCTCTCTCTCTCTGAGTCGAACGGATTTTTATCCGGACGAACGTCTGAAACGTCTTTTGCCATGACGAACCAGGCACGGTGGCCTTGTTGATGATGGGTGGAAATGGATGGATGACCAACTTGATCGTGTATTTGATCCAAGAGTTCGACGTGAACCGGATCGATGCGGCACAGATTTACAACGTGGTCAACGGCTGCTTCTGTCTCCTCCCGATCCTCGCAGCGATCATAGCCGACTCTAAACTCGGATGCTTCGTGGTTGCCTCCGTCTCTGCCTTCATAGCCTCAGTGGTACGGTAACATCTGAACCTCACAATCTTGCTGTTCACAGCTTCTCTTTTGATTGCTGAATTACAGAGTCTTTGGTAATAGTTGGCTAATTGCGAGTAATATACTACTTAGAGTCTGTACATGATCACATCGTTTTCATAGTGAACTGATCGAGAACATTAGAAAACAGATTCTCAGTAGCAAACCGTAACAACCTGCTTTCCAACAGAATCTTTGTTCTTTTTCAATGTTGGAAACATTGCGATTACTCAAGAGCACACATCTCGAGGGCTCTCTTGTATGTAAGACTTACTGAGAATCTTGTCTCTGATGAATTTTGGTCAACTCGCCAATTGCAGGGTGTGGTCTTTTTATCCTTTACGGCGACGCTTAAATCGTTGCGACCCGAGCCGTGCGGAAACAAATCAAGCTCGTGCAAAGCCCCATCTAACCTTCAACTCGCCGTGCTCTACACAGGGATAGTTCTAGCGACACTCGGAGCATCCGGAGTGAGGTTCACCACAGCAACATTAGGGGCGAACCAGTTCGAAAGCCAAAAGGATCAATCGACTTTCTTCAACTGGTTCTTCTTTGCACAGTATGCTGGTTTCGTCCTAAGCAGCACGCTGATCGTGTACATCGAGGACAGCGTGAGTTGGGCCCTGGGATTTTGGTTATGCGTCGCTGCGAACCTTGTTGGGCTCGCGGTTCTCGTCGCGGGAAATCAGTATTATCGCCACGAGACGCCTCAGGGGAGTCCATTACTGAGCTTAGCTCGTGTCCTCGTTGCTAGTTTTCGGAAATGGAAGATTCAGCTCACACTGGATAGCGACGAGTTCTATTATGGCCCACATGGACAGAATAAGGAGGCGGACGTACCGCCTAAAAAGAACTTCAGGTACCTACAAACAAGAGCACGGAATCAATTCTTTCTCTATAATGATTGCTAAGACTTCTTTACCTAAATGACGCAACAATGTTGTGGCACTGATTGATGAACATGTTATCTTCTCAAATAGATAGCACCGGCAATCAAAATTCCTAGACATAATCTCATTTAATACACAATCAAAAGTGATGGGAATCGATTCCTTTTCCCTTTCTCAGGTTCCTGAATCGTGCCGCTGTGAAAACTGATGGGGACACCATGTCCGACAACTTGATCGCCAGACCTTGGCGACTATGCACAGTGCAACAAGTGGAGGACCTAAAAGCTGTGATCAAAGTGTTACCACTGTGGTCAAGCGCCATCTTCTTGAGCACCCCAATCGCTGTCCAAAACAGCATGACAGTCCTCCAAGCCCTAACCATGGACCGCCATTTAGGACCCCATTTCATGATCCCTGCCGGTTCAGTCCTTGTCATGGTCATGATCTCCACCTTGGTCTCTCTCGCTTTGATCGATCGCTGTCGCTCCCCGTCACGACTGTGGAAAAAGCTGACCGGTTCGCCTCCAACGGTATTCCACAGGATTGGTGTTGGTCATCTCCTGAATGTGCTCGGCATGATTGTATCTGCACTAATCGAATCACGCAGGCTCAGGACAGCCCATCTCCACCATCTCCAAAATGTCAACAATCATACAGTCCCAATGTCTGTACTGTGGCTGTTCCCTCAGCTGATTCTGGTCGGAATTGGAGAAGCATTCCATTTTCCGGGACAAGTATTGTTGTACTTCCGAGAATTCCCGGCGAACTTAAGCAACAGTTCGACCGCAATGGTCTCGGCGATGATCGGGATAGCTTATTATTTGAGCACCGTGTTGGTCGATCTGGTACGGAGTAGCACCGGGTGGTTGCCGGAGAACTTGAACGATGGGAGGTTGGATTGTATGTATTGGTTGCTGGCTGGGGTTGGGCTGGCGAATTTTGGGTATTATCTCGTATGCGCAAAGTTGTACATGGGGAAAGATGGGAATTCTAGTTCGAATCTTCCAATGACGGATGTTGCTGGTGAAAAAGAGTGAGGTCCTAAATACGTTTGTCCATGCATGCTCGGATTATGTCTCTGTATATTTCTTGTCTACTTTGACGAAGATGTTGTTAATGTGAATGCCCGCTTCTTCATTGACAATTTATCCGATAAAAATATATGTTAGTGCATATTTATCATATAATTATTGGGAAAAGTGTCAAAAAAGTCATAAACCTATTACATTGGTGCCAATTCAGTCCTAAACTTTTTATTGGTGCCAATTTGGCCCTAAACCTTTTGCATTTATGCCAATTGAATCCTTCCGGTCAATTTTAGCCGGAATTAGCTGATGTGGACGCCGGTCGTCCCACGTGGCACGGTCGGCGCTGACGTGGACATTTTAAAATATTTTTAAAATATTTTTTTGAATTTTTTTAATAATTTTTATACTTTGTTTGCTTTTTATCTTTTTTTTTTTTTCCTTTCTTCTTCTTTCTTCTTTTTCCTCCCCTCTTCTGCAACTTTTGAGTTGCAGGCTTCTGCAACGGCTGGCCACCGCCCGGCCGCAAGCCGCACGCCGGGACGACTGGCCTTGCTGGGCCGAGGGCGAGCATCGACGAGAGTGAGCCTCACCACGCCCGGGCGAAGGCGTCGCCCGATGAGTGTTGGCGTCGCCGGATTTGGCCTAGGTGAGCCTCACCCAGGCCAGATCTGGCGACGCTGACCCATGTGACCTCCATTGCCGCCGACAACGCCAACCCACGACTTTCGCGAATGGTGAAAGATAGAAAGGGACGGCAGTGACGAGACCAGTGGCGAGGGGCAAGTGTTTGACGATGGCTACAGGTGCGATGGCGAGGTATCGTCGCGGCCTCGACCAGGCGAGGACGGCTTCGGCCAGGCGAGGACAGCCGCGCCGGGCCTCGTCCTCACCCGGGCGACACCGGCTGAGGCCATCCTGTTTGGGCAAGGGTCGGCCGTGGCGAGGCTAGCCCTCGGCCCGGCGAGGCCAGTCGTCTTGGCTTGCGGCCGAGCGTTGTTCGGCCGTTGCAGAAGCAGCAGAAGAGGGGAAGAAAAAAGAACGAAGAAGAAAGAAGAAGAAAGGAAAAAAAAAAAAAAAGTAAAAGAAAACAAAGTATAAAAACTATTAAAAATTCAAAAAAATATTTAAAAAATATTTTAAAATGTCCACATCAGCGCCGGTCGTGCCACGTGGGACGACCGGCGTTCACGTCAGCGAATTCCGGCTAAAATTGATCTGAAGGACTCAATTGGTACAAATGCAAAAAGTTTAGAATTAAATCGACACCAATAAAAGGTTTAGGACTTAATTGGCATATATACAATAGGTTTAAGACTTTTTTTTTTTTTGACACTTTTTCCTATAATTATTTATAGCTAAAGCCGGAGCCGTGGGAGATTGTTAGCTCATTTGCTCGCCGTGTGGCACTTGACTTTGTTTCTGTTATCGCCACTTGGCATAACTTTGCCATGTGGCCTTCGTGCGTTCAACTAATAAACATTCGTTGATTGATTTGTCATCTTCAACAATTTTCTCTCTTATTGAGTTTGATCAAGATGTGAATAGAGAGACAAAATTTTCAAATTTATTCCCAAAGCTATAGTTTGTTTTCCTTTCCCAAACCTCTATATTTTATCTATTTAAATGCCAGAAATACATGAAGGAAGTACTGTATTGCTCAAACAAAAAAAAAAACAAAAAAAACTCTTCCAATAACGAATTTCATTTGATTTAAAACTTGGCAAAATGCAATAAACGAGTGTTGTATTTTGATACTCGGCGAGTTATAGCTAATTTACGTATAATGTTGTTTATTTAAGCACTGCAAATTGATGAATCAATTTTAATTGTAAGGAAGTTAAACAGAACATATTATCCCATTACTCTATCTAGCATTACCACTTTCAAACTTGCAATAAAATCACAAAATTTAGAGTCTCAACTTCATCCAAACATAACACATTTACATTTTCTGTGGAGTTTAAAGAAAATAATTGAAATGATTTAGTTTGTAAATTCCCCTAGTTTTTTTTTTTTGGTCAAAATAACATTTCATTAATTTCATTCACTTCCTCGAGATACAAGAGAGATATATCGCAGATCAACTACAAGCCAAAATAACTCCCAGACAAGTTCCAGATAACAATAGAAATCATCATAATGAGGTTATGGGTCACATGCCTAAAGAGCAAATCTATGACTTCTTCACACCCAAATCGACGGCCGATCATCGAATTTGTCTTCAGTAATGAGCACATACCAAGATTTTCAACTGTTGCTACGGCTTTGCCTTTCGGCGGTGCGTGCCTAGGTTTGGCGTCCCCAATACCATCACCGGGTAGAGTAAAAAAGTTAAATGAGCACAGATTTGACACTTGTAAGAGCGAAACCTTCACGAAACTCCTTTGATCTTCTTCGAAATTGGACTTGTTCACCAACGAAACCCAAGGAAAGCGAAATCCTGACAACATACATGCAGAAAACCTCAAATCTAAACTAGATCGAGATAGAGATCTCCACAGAAAAGGGAGAAAAAAACTGTCAGATTTAGACTAAATCGGAAGAGAAAAGCTCCCAAACGGGAGGAAAGCAAGAAAAAGGAAATAGAGAATCAAAACAACTTAAGAAAATGTGGAGGGGAGGGAGAGATCTAGCTCAAACCCTCCTCTCCATGGAGTTTGAAGAAGAAAGTGTGCAAAAGAGAGAGAGAGAGAGAGGAGAGAGAAAAGCCAGGGCCAAATTCCCCTAGTTTGACTTCAAAGTTTTCCAAAGGTGTTGATAATGATAAATTCCATGAGTTTTAGTTTGTTGGGCTGCATTTTTTCCTTCAATTTAACAATTCCAATAAATTTTAAACATTTGATGAAGAGTTTTGGTTTTGTGCATTACCTTAGCCAAAGATCCTTTGATCTAACCATAACCTAGTATTTGACGAGGGAAGCCAAGGGTATCCCGTTAATAATAGGCCTCCATCTCCGTAAGAGTGTTTTTGAAAAGGCCGCTATATGACACATCTAGTCATCGTAGGCCGCTACATGACATGTCACAAAATGATGTCCTATGTGGGCTGCCACGTCGGCGATATCTGACGGGAATGGACAGAATGGATTAGAATTGAAATTTTGTGCAAAAGTTTAGGATTACATCGGCAAAATCAGAAAGTTTGGGATTGAATTGATATGATTATAATAGGCTTAGAACTAAATGGTTAATTATTTTCAATTTTTTTTCTAAATTGTGCATCATATGATTCCTCCTTTTAGACCGCATTTGGTTATCCGAACGCAAAATGTTCTAAAATAGGATAAGGTTGGATTGATTAGATATCTTTTTGGTTGTAAAAAGTTCCATCATATATTTGGTGCACTTGAGATGGAATTGAAATCCCATGCTCGACACTTCCAACAAATCCACCAAAACCCCGACTCCCGATACCTTTCTCAAGGCCTCTTCGCTTGGTTCGCACCCTACCATCTATGCCACGACTGCCGTCGGGTCCTCCACAAATCCTACCCTCCCGTCCTTTAGCGTTAGTCCATACATCGGAGCCACCATGCCAAGCTAGATCATGATGGATCTGTTGAGCATAAAGAGAGGCCCTGAAGAGCGCCTTTGAAGCGTCTTTGATGAACCCGTGAGGCGAGTTGAGGCTCTTGACGATGTCGATCAGGGCGCATATGGTGTTGTGATTGGCACTAATGATGGAGGGGGTGGAGACAACTGGACGGCGGCGTCGGAGGTGGTGGGGTAATAACTGGTCATATCGAGATTATATTTCCACTCCCATAAGCACCTTCTCTCTAATTTGACCACGTGAAGTTACACGGTCAAAGACCCTTTCAGAACAAAGTAGTCATGAACGATCCTAACCTAGAATTAGCCCATTTTATTCCATGTCAAAGGTATACTAATTAAATTTAGAGAAACTAAAGCTGTATCTTACCAATAAATTATCTTTCTACTTTTAACATTGGTCTGAAAATAATAATTCAGTTAATTGAAGGATTATAAAGAAATTGAAGATTCAAAATCCAATATCGTATACTCTATACTTATGTATGGTTCGTGCGTGCATCGTCTATTTCCTGCTTTGAAAATGGAGACAAATACCTTATTTTTAGGTGCGACTTATAGAAGTTAAATAAAAGATTAATTTGATATTAAACTAAACAATTGATCGTACGAACTATCGGCGTTGAAAAGGTGCACTATAGTCCAATGAACAGTGGACTAAACTGATAGAAGGCTAGAAGCCCATGAGAGGGGGCCACTTAGGCAATTATCGCAGTCCCACTTTGCCACTTGTTTTTTACAAAGCCGAGCGTGTTCACATCGCAATGTAACGGTAGGATTTGGGCGTCCTCCTGTTTTTATTTGCATGTTAGGGCGTGCAAGTCAACATTTCTGCTTCAAAAATCAATTTTTGGCTAGAAATTGATTTTTCTACTTTTACTCAGAAGCAGAAATTGATTTTTCTACTTCTGCTCCAGAAGTTGATTTCTGATCAGAGAAATTTGTTTGGTGACGGTTGAAAATTTTTAATTCTGAAACATTATTAACACAAAATCTTCTATGAAAAATTATTGTTAGTGACCGGAAAATTTCTACTTCATTTTTAAACTTTTTAAATTTCTTTAAAAAATAAGTTTTATTATTAAAAATATTATTTACTTTATAAAAATAAAAAAATATTATTTATTTTTTACTCCGGTGGCCGGATACCGCGACTCGGCGGCGGCCGCCAGCGATAGACTTCGGCGACGGGCGGTGGGATGGTCGACTGTTGGCGGTGGTGGTCGGCTGTGAAGGCCGGAATTTCATAAGCGGATTAGTATTTATCGGACTTAGATTAGTGGCGCAAAGGAATTGGGGTTTAATAAATTATGGTGTGGTGGATTATTTGAGACAATGAAGTAATCGGATACGACAAGGTTAGACGGACCGTTCGTGTTTGGTTAATAGTTTTGGCTTGAGAAAACGGTCCGACATGAAATTGGTTCGTGCATTTAATAATGAAGCACCCACTTCTACCGCCTCAAGCCTTCTATTTAAGGGCACTTATTCTCTCTCCTCCCTCATTTCTCTCTTCTCTCGTCGTGAAAGCTCCCCCCCCCCAACACTAGAGCTCTCTCGCTCGTCCCTCTAGCGCGCGCCCAATAAAAAACGGCCGGTTTGAGTTCGTCCGGAAGGCGAATTGAACTTCGTTTTTTCCTAGGCGACCGTAAGAACGTGGGCAACTTGGATCTGAGGGCTGATCGGCCAAGAAGTTGAGGGAATTTAGTGAATTCGAGCTGGACAGAAGCTGGTCGGTGGAGACCCGGTTCGTTCTTCCTTCGATTTGAGTTCCGTTTATTTCGGATGCGATCCTAAGGAAAGTATCCATCTATCCCTTCCACTAATCTACCCATTTGTCACTTGTTCTGGTGCGAATCATTGAAATAAGAAATGGGTATTTGAAATTGAGTTTCGTCTTGCATGAGCTAGAAATCGAGTTAGATTGCGTGATCCATTGCTTGAGCTAACATCTATGGGACTTGGGAGAGCTGACTTCACGAGTTGATCGTCTTGATTGTCACCGACTTGTGATGAAATTGAGCTGAATCGTGGGTAAGGGTGGTTGGCCGTGGGTCTTAGAGAGTAAACCTTGATGTTCGATACTTGTTTGATGAATCTGCTAGTTAAATTATGACTATCTAGCTCGGTAAAGGTTGAATGTGAAGTCGGATTGATTTGTAAGTCGCCAAAGCGGCGCGAATCGAAGTTGAGATTCTGTGAGGGTGATGGCCGAATACCATGGGGTTGTCTTGAGAATTTCGTGGATCACATGTGAAATTCTGGTTGATAACCTAGTATCTTGAGGCCATGGACAGACCGACGTTAAGGTTGGGTTGTTGAAAGGCAGTCGAATTGGTAAGGAGTGAGGATTGAGCCAATGGGGGCATTGGCCGTAAGCTTAGGGATGTCTGAGGAGGAAGTTCGTCGCTTGATTGTCGACCAGGATGGATATTTGACTAACATTAGTCTTTTCGTGCTTACTTTGTGGTGGTTTCGTTGTTTGTGATAGTGTTAGTCTCTTGTGTGAATTATGCCTGAATGATTGATGAATGGATGGCTTAGTCGTTCGGCTAGATGTTCTTCTTGCTGAGCTTCGGCTCACCCTTGTTGTTCTAGCCATTTTCAGAATAGCTAGCCAGCGGAGATGGCGGCGAGGAGCTAAGATGGTGGAAGGGTAGGGAAGCGGCGGTGCTGGATAGTGAATTTGTGTTTAAAGATAGTTAATGTAAATAACTAGTTATCTAACTATGTGTACATATATAAAACCAGTTGATGTGTATGCCTGCTACGAGTTTACGAACCCTATGAAAAGCCCTAAACTTAGGTGTCGTGCCTGCTGTTTGTTTTACATGCACTTGTATTATCTTTCAGTCTTTCGCATGCGCCCTATTATATAAGTAATAACAATTTAAATCAGACCGCGATTAGCTTAGAAGGGATGGCGCCCTGGGACGCTACATCGGCGGTTGGTGGCAGTCGCGGCCAGCAAAGGTCGGCAGTGGTCGGTGGTTGGCGGCGGCCGGCAGAGGTCGTTGGTGGTCAGCGGCGGGTGACGATGGTTGTGGGCGGCGGGAGGCAATTGGCGAGTGGTGGCGGCGGTCGCGGGGGGGGGGGGGGGATGGTCAGCGGTGGTCGCGGGCGGCGATCGGTGGAGGTCGGCGATGGGCAGCGGCCGGCGGCAAGGGTCAGTGGGTGGCGGTGGTCTCGGACGGCGGTGGGCAGTGGTGGGCGGCGGCGGCGGAGGTCGGTAGAGGCGGGTGTGGTTGAAAAGTGAGTGAGGCGAGAAGTACTTCTTGAGTTGTGTTTTTTTATCCAAGAAGTACTTCTTGAGTTGAGAAACAATTTTTTTTTACTTCTCAAATTGGGGGAAAAACAACTTCAGAAGTAGAAATTTCTTTTAGAAGTAAAATTTTTTACCAAACGAATTTCTGCTTTAAAAGTTACATTACCAAACGGATTTCTGCTCCAAAAGCACTTATGGAGCAAAAATCCACTTTCAGAAGTGTTACCATGCGCACCCTTAAATGACATAAATAATTCTGAACTTTGGTGCAATGTTTAATTTGGTCCTTGAATTTTAAATTTATTTAATGTGGTTCCTGGACTTTTGGTACATGTTCAATTTAAGCCCTAGACCGTATGAAAATGTTCAATGCTGCCACTGAACTTGAATTAACATAAGGACAATATTGAACATTTTCATACAGTCCAGAAACTAAATTGAACATGTATTAAAAGTTCAGGAACCAAATTGAACATATCAGAAGTTCAGGGAGGACTTTGTACATTTGGCTAGAGTTTAGGGTCCGCATTAAACGTTGGACCAAATTTTGGGGATCATCCGTGCCGTTATGCCTAAACCCTAAATCCTAAAACTCCCCCCCAATTAATTGGAAGTCCAAGGATCGGTTCTTCAAAGTGTCACTTTCTTTGTTTTTGCTTGGTTTCACGGCTCGGACAACATAGTGACGATGACGAGACGGAGTTTAGACCTATCTTGAACCATCCGAAGGGGCTCACCGTGCCATTTTCTCGTGCTGTCGGTTGATTGGTCATATTCCAGTTTAAATGAGACGATCGAACCAGAGTACCCGGTAGGTAGAAAGACCCCTTTGGCATCAATAGCTTTTCACGTTGTGAGCTGTCCATTTGGCTACTGAAAGATCTGTGGACGTTGACACCAGTATGGGCATCCCCACTATAATAAGTAAAGCACATAGGCTCTCTCCTATTACCCGACAAGTTCACTCGAGAGTTGAAGATGGAAAGCTCGGGCTCAAGCATAGCCAAATGCATCACAGGCAACGACCGAGAGGCCGAGCTAAAACTCTGCGACGCAGAGAGCAAACGAGCTGGTTGGATTACATTCCCATTCATCACAGGTCTCTCCCTCTCTCTCTCTCTCTCTCTCTCTCTCTCTCTCTCTCTCTCTCAGTAAAACTAGTTTTTGTTCGGACGATGAACGTTCTGAAACGGGTCTGCCGGTGATGAACCAGGCGCGGTGGCCTTGTTGAGCGTGGGTGGAACTGGATGGATGACGAACTTGATCGTGTACTTGATCGAGGAGTTCAATGTGAACCGCATCGACGCGGCGCAGATTAACAACGTGATCAACGGCTGCTTCTGTCTCCTCCCGATCCTTGGCGCGATCATAGCGGACTCCGTCCTTGGATGCTTCTTGGTCGCCTCCATTTCGTCCTTCATAGCCTCAATGGTACGATAGCATCTCAACCTCACAATCTTGCTGTTCACAGCTTCTCTTTCAATTGCTAAATTAGACGGTGTTTGACAATAGTGGGCTAATTGTAAGTAATTCAATGTTTAGGTGTGCTCATTTCATGGAAAAAGAAAATATTTTCTGGAAAACCTTTTTCCGGGAAAATCTTGTTCCCTTTCAAGGTAGGACACCGACTAATCATAATAACCATATACGCTGTATCCTCACATGGTTTTGACAGTGAATTGATAAGAACGTTAAAAAAGAACAGAATAATAAAAGAATTGTCAGTAATAAACTGTACCTCCCAAGCAATCTTTATTCTTTTTCAATGTTGGAACATTGAGATTGCTGAAGAGCACACATGTCTAGGGCTCTCGTGCAGACAAGTCTTCCTGAGAATCTTGTCTCTAATGCATTTTCAAAGCGGGTTTGCTCACGACTGATCAGTGATCAATAGCATTATTTTTGGCCAACTTGCCACTTGCAGGGTATAGTTCTTTTATCCTTAACGGCGACGCTTGATTCGTTGAGACCCGAGCAGTGCGGAAACAAATCAAGCTCGTGCAGAGCCCCATCTAACCTTCAACTCGGCGTGCTCTACACAGGGATAGTTCTAGCAACACTCGGAGCGTCCGGACTGAGGTTCACCACGGCAACGTTGGGGGCGAACCAGTTCGAAAGCCAAAAGGATCAATCGACTTTCTTCAATTGGTTCTTCTTTGCACTATATGCCGGTTATGTCCTAAGCAGCACGCTGATCGTGTATGTCGAGGACAGTGTGAGTTGGGCCTTTGGATTCTGGTTATGTGTCGCTGCAAGCTTCACTGGGCTCGCGGTTTTCGTCGCGGGAAATCGGTATTATCGCCACGAGACGCCTCAGGGGAGTCCATTACTGAGCTTAGCTCGTGTCCTTGTTGCTAGTTCTCGGAAATGGAAGCTTCAGCTCACGCTGAATAGAGATGAGTTCTATTACGGCCGAGATGGACAGAATAAGGAGGTGGACGTTCCCCCTAGAAAGAACTTCAGGTACCTACAAGCAAGAGTGCGGAGTTAATACTATTTCTACATTTTGCTAAGACTTCTTCCTCTAAATGACGCGAAAATTCACGTGACATTGATTGATGAATGTTTTATCTTCCGAAATAGATAGGACCAACATTCACAAAATGAATATCGACCGGTGAAAATCACAGCCAAAAGTGATGGGAGTCGATTCCTTTTCCCTTTCGCAGGTTCTTGAATCGCGCCGCCGTGAAGACTGATGGGGACACCAAGTCCGACAACTCGATCGCCAAGCCTTGGAGGCTGTGCACGGTGCAGCAAGTGGAGGACCTAAAATCTGTGATCAAAGTGTTACCACTGTGGTCAAGCGTCATCTTCTTGAGCACCCCTATCGCTGTCCAAAACAGCATGACGGTCCTCCAAGCCCTAACCATGGACCGCCATTTAGGACCCCATTTCATGATCCCGGCCGGTTCATTCATTGTCATGGTCATGATCTCCACCTCGGTCTCTCTCGCTTTGATCGACCGCTTCCGATCCCCATTCCCGCTGTGGAAAAAGCTGACCAGTTCGCCTCCAACGGTATTACAGGATTGGTGTTGGTCATCTCCTGAGTGTGCTCGGCATGATTGTCTCGGCACTAATCGAGTCACGCAGGCTCAGGACAGCCCATCTCCACCACCTCCAACATGTCAACAATCATACAGTCCCGATGTCTGCACTGTGGCTATTCCCTCAGCTGACCCTGGTCGAAATTGGAGAAGCTTTCCATTTTCCGGGACAAGTGTTGCTGTACTTCCGAGAATTCCCGCCGAACTTAAGCAACAGCGCGACCGCAATGGTCTCGGCGATGATCGGGATAGCTTATTATTTGAGCACCGTGTTGATCGATCTGGTTCGGAGGAGCACCGGGTGGTTGCCTGAGAACTTGAACGACGGGAGGTTGGATTATTTGTATTGGTTGCTTGCTGGGGTTGGGCTGGCGAATTTTGGGTATTATCTCGTATGCGCAAAGTTGTACGAGGGAAAAGATGGGAATTCTAGTTCGAATCTTCCAATGACTAATGTTGCCGGTGAAAAAGAATGAGGTCCTAAATGCGTTTGTCCATGCAATGCTGGGATTAGTCTATGTACATTTCTTGTCTACTTCGACAGAAATGTTGTTAATTAGAATGCCCGCTTCTTCATGGAGGACTTTTTCAATAAAAATATCTGTTTCTGCTTATTTATTATATCTATAGTTAAAGCCAGAGCCGTGAGAGAAGGTTCGCTCCTTTGCTCGCTATGCGACATTTGATTTTGCTTCTGTAATTGTCACATGGCAAGACTGTTGAGGTTGTCCCACATCGATTGTGGAAGGGGTTGGTGGTCGATTTATAAGTATGAGGGATTATAAGTATGAGGGAAAGCCTCATCCTTTAAGCTAGCTTTTGGGATGAGAGAGACCAAAGACCACCCAATCTGGTATCAGAGTAGGATCCCTTCAGTAGGTGGGTGATTCGGGAAAAACCTGTGGTCTTCCTGGTCCTATGAGGGCGGACCAAGCGTGGTTCGAACAAAGTGCGGCTCTCGTCTAGCTTCTAGGATGTCAATGGGGGCATAGGAAGGAGTCGAATTGCTCATTGAAAAGGGATAACGTTCCTGGATCAATTCGGCGAATCTTAAGATGGGTCCGCTACCACGTTTCATCAAGGGAAAACCTTCATTGGTCTCTTGAGATCAGGAGAACCTAGTAGGTGAAAAGGTGGTGCCGAGGGTGTGCAGTTGGCAAGGGGTGCCGCACTTGTAGAGGGAGTACAAGTGATTGGAGATTCGCAAATAGCTTTGATCGGGGGAAGCTACCAGTGGAGGAGAGTTGTTCTGTTGAGGCGAGCGTTTTCCATTCATGTAAGTCCCGTGGGAGCACCCCGCACTTGTAGAGGGAGTACAAGTGATTGGAGATTCGCAAATAGCTTTGATCGGGGGAAGCTACCAGTGGAGGAGAGTTGTTCTGTTGAGGCGAGCGTTTTCCATTCATGTAAGTCCCGTGGGAGTGGCAGTGATGGTTGGAGAACGCAGGGAAGTGACAGAACAACCCACAACGAGGGCATTTGCGGATTGAGTGGGGGAGAATGACATGGGCAGGTTGTTCCGTGTCCCAGGTGGGCAAGTTCTCCCGTACTCCTGTCCCATTGTGGGTGAAGCTTGTGGTGTTATCACGGCGAGTGAGCGATGTAGAGGGGGAAGAGGTAACTAGGTCGTGTGAGTGGCGTCAAGACGGGTTTGTACTAGGAGTTCTAGGTTAGATAGACCCAAAGGAACTCTGAAGGCGGGGTTGGCCTCCCATGTACAAACTGGTCGGGAGCTGATGTCGCTCTCCTGATGAGGCCATGGCAGGCCGAAACCAGTTGTTGTGCCTAAAGTGTTCTACTTGTTTTACTCGATGTAATGGATGCCCGAGTTAAGCTGGGCGAAGGTATCGGACTTCTACTGCGCACTCCCAACAAATGGTATCAGAGCCGATGATTGATTGGTGGCCCACTCTCAATATGTATTGGTGTTTGGTGAATATCTCAAGTAAGGAATCTTATGATCGACGCTTGTTTCGGGTGGAAATTGCTATCACGGTTGGTCTGGTGAGAAGTGACCATGGACAGTTGGTAGGGTAACGCGCGAGTCTTGCAAGAAAAGACCATGGACAGTTGGTCTGAGACCCAAGATGGAGACCATGTGTGATGCAATCCCAAGTTAGCAGTTGATGTTGGTTGATTGGGGTGCGTAGTTGTGGGGGCATTACAATCACTTGAAGATTCAACTTGAGAAAAGTTGATGCAGAAAGATACTTGGATTAAAGGGGAGCAAACCTAACACTGGAGCTTACACGTGAGGGGGAGATTGTTAGGATACACGTGTGAGTTGTGTTAGAGAAAGTCCCACATCGTAAATTGGTGTGGTGTGGAGTAATTAATATATCATAGTTGGTCCATAACTCATTGGCTTAAGCTTTTGAGTGAAGGTGGGTCCAACTGGATATATTGACGAGCTCGGACTTGGGCTCCCTCTTGGTGATCCCCCCGAGTGAAAGTGTCGGACTTCTGCTGCGCGCTCCCAACAAAGACACGGGGTATAGTTTTGCTATGTGTCCTACGAATGACGAATAAGCATTCACTTATTGATTTGTCATGTCAAAAAAATTTCTCTCTTATTGAGTTTAATCAAAACATGAAATTTTCACATTTATTTGGAAATATATAGTTGTTTGCCATTTCCAAGCCTCTATATATAATTTGTTTAAATGTGCAAAAGTGCAAAAAGAGAAGTATTGTATCGCTCAAATATAGAAAAACTATGCCAATAAAGAAATTTATTTAATCTAACACTTAGCAAAATACAATGGATGATATATTTCATTACTTGACAAATTATTGCTAATTTAATGTAATGTAGTTCATTGGGAGAAGGACATCAGAAGTGCCAAAATTTGTGTAGGCGCTCACTTTGGTGCCAAAATTTTTCACTGGCTTACTTAAGTGCCAAATCGGAGAAAAAACGATCACTTAAGTGCCAACGACGAGAGATTCCGACCAAAGTGATTATGTAGCATTTATTATTAATTTTTTAATATTACATGGTAATTTTTTTAAAAAAAAATTCAGTCCACGTGGACTCCACATGGAATTTTAAACTTAAAAATAAACTAAAATATTTTTGAAAAGATTAAATAAAACAAACAAATAAGCTAAAAATGTAAAAAAATGTAAAAATATGGTTTGTGCTTGAAGCGGCGAGGGTGGGGGATGGCCGGCGGGGCCTGACCGTCGCTCGACGAGGTCGGGCTGGCCCAGATCTGCGAGGTTGAGCCCTCACCGCTACAACCATTGCATTTTCTTTGTTTTTACTTGAACTTTTTTCTTAGTATTTTAGTTTATTTTTTTAAAATTTTTATTTTTTTAAAAATTTTAGCTTTTTTTATTGCTGACTGGGATCCTCTGGAGAGTCACGTAGGATTAGGTTATCAATAAAAAAAAATGTCACGTAAGATTTCCGGCAAAGCTCATTGGAGTTGGCACTCAAATAATCATTTTTTAAAAAAATTGGCACTTAAGTGATCCAAATTTTTTTTTTGGCATCAAAGTGAACGTCGTACACAAACTTTGGCACTTCTGGTGTCCTTTTGCTGTAGTTTATTTAAGCAGCGCATTGGTGAATGAATTTCTTGCTTTCAATTGTATGGAAATTAAACAGGACATATGATCCTGTCACTTAAACATTACCATAGAACTTTTAAATTTGCAACTAAATTACAAAATATAAATCTCAAATTCAACTAACCATAATACATTCACATTTTATTTGGAAGTTTTAAGGAATAAATGAAATGATTTAATTTGTAAATTCTCTTAGTTTGACTTCTAAGTTTTTCAAAATCATACGGCTTGGGTAGCCCGATATGGCTTGAGTAGCCTGTGAACAGTATGGAATATGCATCATCATGCGGATGTACAACGGTGTATTTATACTCGTTGATGTAGAGAACACTTGTGATGGATGGGCCGAGAAGCGTGGCAAAGAAGTGTTAATGTTTCCGTCTTCCATGAGTTGGTGGTGGCGATGCCTTGTTAGTCACATGCTCCGTTAGTCGAGATGGGTCTTGGCCAGCGACGAGTAGGAAAAAAATACTCACCTATGTATATTGGTGAGCTAATATGTGGTATTTATGCATCATGAGATTGATACGTTCATCCACGTGCATTTGAGTGTTAAACTGAATGTTAGCTCATGACATCTATTTTATTCACTGCACACATGATTATTGTCACAACGCATGTATTACATTATTTTGAACAAACTTAAATATTATGTTTTGAAAGTGTATGTGAACAATCGTTGTTTTGATCTCCTTACTACTGTAGTGGGCAAGTGTGGAAGGAAAATCGACACGATTGGTTAGTGCTTGTAACTGCCTTTGTAAGTATGTGGATTCTTGATATTCTTGTGAACTTATGTCATGATGCGTGCTTGTAATAGGTGAGTTAGTTAATAGGTGTGTTGTGTGGTCGAGTGGTGAGTAGATCTCCTACTTTAGAAGTAGAGCTTTCATTTACTGAACTTAAGCTCATCCTAAAATACCTTATAGATTGGTCGAGTTCGGAGCTCAAGCGCATTTAGATTAGCACTTCCAAAGATCTCTTTCAAGGGTTGGATCAGAGTGGGCAGCGAAATAAGTGATGTAATTCTATACATAAGATTTTGGTGAATATAAGTTGAGGTTAAATTATGTGTACAATTGAGGATAAATTAGTTAGTCATTGGAGGATTGAAGTGAAGTTAAATTGTTTATTCATTCAAGGTTCAAATTTTATGCAAAATTTCAGGTCGTGGCAGCTTTTGGTATCAGAGTGAGATTAACAGAGCGATAAGGTTGATTAGTGATTAAGAGCTTAAGTTAGAAAAGAAATAGAGGGACTGTGCATATGGACTTAAGCTTTAGAGTAACTTGGTGGAATCAGGATTGCAGAAGTGATAAGTATTCAGTTTTTTTTTTTTTTTGGTCTGGTTCTATCCTATCATATTCTACTATATAAACCACACTATGTGCGCAGGTTGCGAAACCCTGCTTCCTCCTCACGCGTCCCCACCCCACTCCCCCCGAAAGTGGGGATTCGAACCCCCCACCTCCCTCTTCCCAAATGGGAAGAGGGGTCACTGGGGCAATCTCCAGTGGTTAAAGTCACGGATCAGTTGAAAAGTTACGATCTTTAGAAATCTATGATAGAGAAAATTGTGTCTGAGAATACTTGTGAAGCGGCTAAAGATGCAGGTTGAGTTGGTGTTTTAATAAGGTCTGTGGTTATGATGAAAATCAAAAGTGGCTTGGATTTGGATCTTTGGCGATTGAGGAGCCCTTGAGGAGTTATGAGAGAGCAGCAGCCGAGTTTAGATTCCAACACAGTTATTATGTTGGATAAAAAGTAGAGCCGAGGACATGGTGCGTGGCAAACTATGAGATTTGACTGGGAACAGAGACTGAAAATGGGAAAGTCCAGGCCTAACTTGGACTCTGTAACAGATGCGAGTCGGTGGGAAGACGCGAAAAAAGATCCTTTTCCTATTGAAGTTGGTCTGATCGATCAAAGGTTTTCCTCATCGGTTTATGTATTTATGCTTTAATTTTTTTGGTCTCTTGATGTGTTGTTTTGCCATTGGAGTTGGAGTTTTAAGTGCGAGCAGAAGTTATTGGTGCTGCATCCATGGTGCGACTATCTCGTGGGTTACATCGTTAATAATTAGGGTTTGAAGTCAAAGTAATCTTATGATGAGATAATGGAACCCTCCTTGATAGTAATTGTTTCGTTGGAAATTGTGTGAGACTAAAAATTATGAAACTATTGGGTGTAAGTTCTTATAAAACAAAGCACTGTGAAATTCTATGGTGTAATTAAGGGCTGAAAAATACTAAGTGTTTGAGTGACTAATTTATTCTCTTGTTCTGTTTATTTATTGTGATTGATCGCTTGTTTTATAAATATATTTCAAATTCGTTTCACTAGAAATTTGTGTTGACCCAAATAGTAAACAATATGTTTGGGAAAACCCCATATGTTTTGAAGATGACAAAATAATCAAAGGCTACTAATGTGTTTATTGGTTAAGCAGAACCTGGTGAAAGATGCACAAGCTGTTATGCCGATGTTGTTTTAATAGAACGTCTGAAGGTAATGAGTTCTCTATTAATGGTGAACAAGGCATTGGGCACAGAGGTGTCTACTGAGTAGAAGGTGAACAAGCCTAGAACGAAAAGTTTGGTAAAGCTTGGAGGGACCTTGTATAGGTGATCAATGAGGTAGAGCCACGATTGCCAATACACTTAGAGAGACCAGAAGATGGAAGCTCAAGTGAAGTTCTGGATATTACATCTGAAGTTTGTATGTGCTCAGATGTTGACGCAGGACGAGCTCAGACACTGAAGAGCTCAGACTCTGAGGAGAGTTCAGAAGCAACGTTTAGATTCAAACACGAATCGTTTTTGCAACGGTTAGTGATCTAGCTTGGATTTCTTTCTTATGACAAACAAGTTGTCTTCCTTAAATAAAGAACTCTACTTATGAAAACCTAGATTCAGATTGTATGGGCAACTGAATCCATGGAGATTCTAATTTCAATCTCAATGGCTACTAAATCTTCTTTATACAATCTTGTACAACAGATTGATTGGAAAGTGGTCCTTTGAAGACCTTCCAACGGCTAGATTAGAGGTGGAGGAGTATAAAAGGAGACCAAAGTGCCGAAGAGCATAGAAAGATCAAGAGTAAAAAATTCCAAAGTTCAAAGAGAGCTTCAATTCTTATACACTTGTCTTCATGAGCTTCAAAGTTATAATCCTTGAGAGGTGTTAAAAGAGTTATTGTGTGAGATAGTGTGATCCCCCCATTTGAGAAGCTTCACTCATTGTAATCTCTCATTGATTCACAAGTAAAATTTAGCCAGTAGGATGTTAGCGTGGAGAGTGTGTAGGCTTGATCAAAGCCGAACTACTGTAAACTTTGTGTTCAATTTCTCTATCCCTTAAACTCTTTTATTATTATTCTTGATAGTAGAATTATGCACTGTCAGATTCTGAAGTCACCTCAGATCTTATTCTCAATCATACTCTGAACTAAGTTCTGAACTTGTTCTTTTTAATTCCGCATTGTTTTACAACAAATTTTTGAAATCACCTATTCACCCCCTCTAGGTGATACCGCTAGCAACCGCTAGCTCTAACAATTGGTATCAGAGCAAAGTGCTCATTATTTGAAGTGCTTTACTTCTAAGTTAACGATTATTATGGCTAACTATATTGCACCAGGTTGGATTGAAGGAGGAAGCAATACCAGACCTCCCTATTTTGATGGAAAGGAATACATTGATTTGCAAAAGAAAATGAAAGCCTTTATCAGATCCATAGACACCCAGATGTGAGATGTTGTGATAAGAAGAGTTGACCCTACTGCAAATGCGTCTGTGTGTGGAAATACAAATGCAGTAGATAACAACAACAATAACAATACCCCCGCTGCTACTCTTTCTACAACTGAATTAGACAAAAGAGACACTTTGGATGCTAAAGCTATTTACTCATTCTATTGTGCATTATCTCCTACTGAATATAAACGTGTTGTAGATTGTCCACAATCAAAAGCAATATGAGATAAGCTTCATGTGACCTATGAAGGAAAAGACAGAGTTAAAGAAACCAAGATCATCATTCTTCTTGGTCAATATGAATCCTTCAAGATGAAGCCAAATGAATCAGTGAAGGATATGTTCAATAGATTCCCTGAAATGGTGAATGGTCTTACTTATAAAGGAGAACCAGTCTCAAGGCCAATGAAAGTTAACAAGCTTCTCCGAGGACTGTCAAATGAATGGAATCATATTAAAACATCCATTCGAGAGGCTTAGAGAATCATGCCATTGTTTGTCGATGAACTTATTGGAACTCTACAATCTTACAATGATGAACACATAAATGAAGAAGATCCCGAATGTAAGAAATCAATTGCTTTAAAATCTAACATTGATTCGGATGATTCGGATTCTGAAGATGATGAAGAGCTTGCTCGCATGGTGAAGAATTTCATAAAAATGGCTAAGAAAGGAAGAAATCTCAGGGGAAGAAAATAGAACGAGGAACAAGAAGAAAGAGGATTCTTTAGAAATAGAGAAAAAGGTACGGGCGTGATTTGTTTTGAATGCAGGAATAAAGTGTTAGGGAAAATCCCCCATGATGTTTTGAAGATGACAAAATAATCAAAGGCTACAAATGTGTTTATTGGTTGAGTATAACCAGGTGAAAGAATCACAAGCCATTATGCAGATGGTGTATTAACAGAATATCTGAAGGTTATGAGTTATCTATCAATGGTGACCAAGGCATTGGGCGTAGAGGTGTTTATAAGTTGGAGGTACCTAAGTAGATATGAACAAGCCTAGAATGAGAAGTTCGGTAAAGCTTGGAAGGATCTTGGATAGGTAAACAAGCCTAGAACGGGAAGTTCGGTAAAGCTTGGAAGGACCTTGGATAGGTGAACAGCGAGGTAGAGCCGCAATTGCCAATATGCTTGGAGGAACCAGAAGATGGAGCTCAAGATACTGCATCTGAATTATGCATCTGAGACTCTGGTTATTGCATCTGAGAAGAAAAGTTTATATTGACCTTAGTTAGATGTTCAGACTCAGGGAGTAGTCGTCGCGTATTTGCTTCTGAGAAAGTTGAAGTCTAGTATTCAGAAGGAGGTTCGTGTTGCCTCTAAAGACTTTAGAAGGAGGTTTGTGTTGCCTCTGAAGACTTCAGATGGAGATTCGTGTTGCCTCTGAAGACTTCAGTTGGAGGTTCGTGTTGCCTCTGAAAACTTCAGATGGAGGATTGTGTTGCCTCTGAAGACTTAATCTCGTGAAGACTTATATGCGAGCATCAACAAGGTTTCTATCAACATCAAACTCAATGTATCTCTGTTCAGAAGCTGCGAGATATATTAATTCCAGATTCTGAAGACCCATGCCTGACATATGTTGCTGAGGTATTTATGGAAGTTTGTAATATTTGATTGACAGGATTATTCTATAACATGATTGATAGAATATCCTTGATTGGAAATTACCTTCTATGGGACAAGAAAACTTTCATATTTGAAGAACTCCATTTATGGAAACCGAAGATTGAGTTGTATGGGCGACTGAATCTGAGGGGTTCAGATTCAGCATCAACGGTCACCAAATCTTCCTAGATACAGTCTCGTTCAATCAAGATTGATGGCGTCCAATCAGCGATTGAAGAGCGATCCTTTGAAGACCTGTCCAACGGCTAGTTTGGGGGTGAAGGAGTATAAAAGGAGATCCATGGTGCTACTACGGTGTGAGATTAGAATCATCAATTTCAAAGTGCTAGAGTTATTTAGATTCATACTTATCTCCGTGAGCTTAACGTTATAATCTTTGAGAGGCTTTGTAAGAGTGATTGAGAGAGGATAGTGTGATCTATCAAAGAGAGTATCATCACTTGTTGTAAACCTCCATTGATTCGTCTAGTGGAATCCAGCCAATCAGCTGTCAGCATGGGAGAGTGGACGTAGGCTTGATCTAAGCCGAACCACTATAATCGTCGTGTGCAATATTCTCTATCTCTAAACTCTTATCATTGTGTATGATAGAATATTGCATGCTGGTGTTTATATTCAGAATTTGCATACTCATGTTCAGAATCATAAACTGCACATATTCAAATTCAGATTCTATTTTGACTTGATTCTTTTAATTCAGCATTTTCTAGTCAAAATTGTTTTAAATCATCTATTCACCCCACCTCTATGTGATATTGCTAGATCCAACATAAAGACACATCAAACTAAATTGTCCACTTCTCAAGAAAAGGAAAAGAAAATTTGAAAGGAAGAAGAAAGCTTTAAAGGCCGAGACGTGGGTGACACAGAATGCGAATCCAGCGATGATGAGATCAATGAGCAAGCAAATGTATGTTTGATGGGTGACTCGGATTATTAAAATGAGGTTGAGGTAAATCATCCTGAAATTCCTGATGAAGTATCTGAGTATATTAATGAATAATGTTTAGAATATAGATCTTCTCTCATGAAAATTTCGGAGTTGAAGAAAGAAAAAGGCAACAGAATGTTTCTAGTAAAGAAAAGATTGCTGTTTTGAACAACGAAATTTTTGAAATCAAAGAAAAAGGAGATTTGCTTGAAAAATAAAATGACTCTTTCAAAGAGGAGATTTCAAAAGTTACTCAAAAGTTTTTGTTTGGTTCAAAATCTTTATAACACATTGTTTCTATGCAAGTTCCGTATTTTAATGAATCTGGACTTGGTATTGAAAAGAAGAGTTTGATCAAAATGATTTTCCAAAAGCCAACAAAAGACTAAAGTGAAAGTCTTCAAACAAAATTTACAAAAATTGCTTTCGAAAGCATTTTACAAAATCTGTTGGCCAAAACTCCTTTAAGTGTTCAAACGATGGCGATTCAAATCATCTCAAGCAAGAATGCCCAAAAGGTTGGAGACAATCCAAAGGAATTCTTTGGAATTTCAAGAAATGTTCTAACAAGAATGGACCCAAATTCATTTGGGTACCTAAGAAAAGTTGAGTTTGTTTTTCTTGCAGGGAATAAAAAAAAGAGAAAAATTGGTAAGAAAAGATATGTAGCTATATTTTAAATTCGCTTTGAGTACACATTTTACATATATACAGATTCCCACGGTATTCGATCTTCTATGGCGTGTTTTATCATTTACATTGTTGCTTGTGCTAAAAATGCATTTTTGGAATACTAGTCTAATTCATTTTCGTGGATCTTGAGATGAAAAGAGAATGTTTGGTATCTTTTTTAGGGAAGACACAATTCAGATTATTGGACTGATTTTATGCTCTATAATTTTGTCATGTGCTGCAAAGTGAAAATCTTTTTATGAGATATTATTTGATTGAGCATATTGTTGATTGATAATATTTCTTTATATGCCATTATGGAATGAATATTTTGGCATCTATGAAGCTTCCTTATTTTGCTCTAACGTAAGGACATGATCCATTTGGATACCAAAAAGGAAATGAGATTATTGCAGGGGCTTGTACCAAAGAAGTTTGATTGCAAATCTACGCAAATCATGATGCAATCAAACAAGGATCTCAAGTGAGAAATTTTATTCTGAGAAGAAAAGGTATATTCTACACATGCATGTTAGGATACGAATTGGCAATATTTTTTTCCATGTACCAAAACTGGCCCAATAAAAAAAAAGAACTCTTCATCTCCTTCTCACGTTTCGTGAATAGTCGGGAATATCCAGAAAGGCATAGATTAAATGCTTGAAACAACTTCATCTCTTTTGCAAACAACGTTACTATTATATGCATTTGAGCTTTATGCTTAAGAAAAATATTTTGCGAAGAAATCATTGCATACATTTATATATATCGATACTCTTGCTATATTCTTAGAAGTAAATATCACAATTAGCAAATCTAATCCGCATATTTGAGGAAGGTATGTATGTACATGATATTCTCCTTATTTCTGCAAATATTATTGCCTCTTTACAAGAATTTCCAGGTTGTAAAAGAATCTTTCCATATGAGTTCGAAAAGTTTGATCCGAAAATCGTGAAGGTTCTACACTACTTTTGAAGGATCAAAAGTACTTCTCTTTGCATAAAATTCTCACAAATTATTGAAGGTATCTATAATGAGAAAGTCTGTAATGCGTCGCATAAAGGTTAAGTAGCTTCGGATTCAAATATTTGAGATTTTTATGCTATTCAATTCATTCGAAAACAAAGGCATTATATATTACATGAGATATTATATCTTTAACAAAAAATTTATGCAGAAAGTTTGTTGAGTTTATGCAGATTAAATTCGAGACAAACTTGATTGAAGAAAACAAAATTCTTTCACTAATTTCATAAGCTAACAAATATTGAGGATGTTGCTGCTACAAAGAAAATAAAGAAAACTATTCTGCTCAACGTGTACAAGCCGCGACAAAAGCATTCGCAAAAGCTGTCTTCATGATAAGGGGAGAAAGTTAAGTTATGAGGGGGAGAATCATCTCAAAGAAGCAACAAATTGAGGGGGAGTATAGATCAAGTAACGAAAAATCTTGCTAAAGTTGAGTAAATTTCTGCCCGATCTTGATCACTACTTTTACGATGGAAGAAAAGGTAAACGTATGTTGGAACTTATTAAGTTCTACAAAATCCAGTTAGTACATTTTCCATTTCTCTTACTTTTTTGTCATTAACAAATCTCTAATCTATATTATTGTTTTATTATGACAAAAAGGAAGTGAAATTTACTCGTGCTCCTTGATATTTGTTCACTAACGTACATGATGATTGATTTAGAAATCATAAGCTACATTGTGTATCTTTTATATTCACTAAGCATGTAGAAGATGTTGCATCTGAAGATTGCATTTCATGTCAAATGTTTTTATGAATATATTATGTGAACATGAGCTGCATTACATATTCTCTACATGATACTCTTAGCGCTTTTTGATTATGACAAAAGGGGGAGAGAATATATATACATATGTACTGATTAATTATATGTGTTGATTGGAGCATCATATTGAGCTGCGATTATGTTTTGATATATTATTATACTCAATTTATCTACTATCTCCTGATTACATTATTGATTATCTTAAAGTGGAGATCGCATTATGTAATGACCCGAAAATTCACCTGCTTGAGTAAAAGGTAAATTAGTATTAACGGGTTCAGATTATTGGACAAGTTTAGAGGAGTTATTATTGCCCTGATGATTTTTAGGGATACTAAGTATTTAATCAGGGTCCTATTGGGTCAAATACATGAGAAATTGGGACCGAACAAAGACAATGGAGACACGTGGACACTCAGGGGGCCACGAGTCAACGCGTGGCCAAGAGAGGGACACGTGTCAAGCAAAGGAGACACGTGGCAGCACGTGTCATGACATGGCACCGGTAGTACCACATGTCACACATGCGCGACACGTAGGACATGTGTCAACGCATGGTCCACCGGATGCTGACTCGCCAATTGACCTACTTTTCCTATAAATAAAATCTGACGTCAGTTCATTTCGTCATTCGTTCGTCAGAACAACTCTCTCTTTCTCTCTAAACTTCCCTCGCCCGCTGTTCATGGCCATCACGCTAGTTGTCAAGGCCGACTCGAGGAGTGTGGTGGTCCGTTCAAGGCAAGCTCGAGCTAGTAGCAGTGCGGTGCTTCTCGTGACTGTCTTGCTATCATTTCGAGCATAGGATGTCAGGCGAGTAAAATTTCTGACTCGTCGACTTTTGGTTCATTGATTCTCCTTGCATATCCCTTATTCTTGCTGGATGAGTTACTATCGTTGATGGGTTGATGAATCTCAAGATAAATTGGGCAAGACGGGCCACGGATAGCGCGTGGGTTCGCGAGATAGGTCGGTAATGACTTTGTACGAATGCGTGGGTGAACTCGATGACTTGTTTGTTGTGGATATTGCTCGATTGGTCTGGAAGGTCATCGATTCACTGGTTTTAACTGCCCCATATGGACTACTTGAGTTGTGTGTTAGGTGATTGATGTTTCCGATTGTCGAAGTGTTAGAGGTTTTCCTTGCGGACCCTCGAGCTCACCCCCGTTGATTAACACTTTTTTCAAATAAGCAAGCTAGCGAGGATGAAGCCGGTGTGATATTTTGGTTGAAGTGTTCGTGAGACATGGCTACGGCCATGATTTGTTAAGTGACGTTGATGGATCACGCCGATAATGCCAGTTTAGTTGGGAGTAGTGGAGAACTCGTGCCTTGTGAACCTCCCAGTGACATTTTGAACTCTTGTAATGAACTGGCTAAAAGATATATATGTATATATATATGAATTCAGTATTTTGTGAATCTGTCGTTTGTTATTGATGTGTGTTGTCAGGTTAGTGAAACCTATTAAGGCCATACCCTATTAGGCATGCCTGCCATTTGTATTTCATGCACTTGTGTTTTGTATGGCCGTCTTGATTAGTTTACTTAGTCTTCCACATGTGCCATCTATTTAATGAAAGAGTAAAGAAGAGAGCGTGGTTAGTAAGCCTTAAGGTGTGGCGGACTGGGACGTCACATAAATTAATGGTATTAGAGCGGTTCATGGAGTGATAAGGTGCGTTAGTAGATGAAGTGTTTGGTAGGCACGTACGCGATTAAAATTACAAGTGCATGTGTTTGTGTTTGTCAGGGATTGGCAGTAGCTTATGCTACTTATTAGCCAAGAGATTATGTTGATCACTACTTAAGTTTGATGATTATTATGGCTATTTGTGGAAGTAGTAAGGTGATCAAACTGAAGAATTGGATGGTAAATTCTGATGGAAATAGTTTGCCTTTAGGATTAAAGAGTTGTGGTTTGATGGTTAGTACTGATTGTGGATTTGGAATAAGGCGATTGATTTTGGTGGAATAGGCTTGAATCTATGTGGTATATTGATGGACTTAGATATCAATTGATATTGAAATACCCTGATTGATGTTCGCAAGAAGCGAACAGTATTCGTAAAGTTTAGGCTTGAACTGGTACCTGTGTCTTGAGGTTTAGTAATGGGCTTTGGACGAAGGGTCAATTTGATACTGAATTGACAGCGACCAAACAAGAGGTTTGTAGCTTGAACATAGGCAATTGATCTTTGATACCAATGGTCGCTTAATGGTTTTGGTTAAGTCTATGTTGTGGATCTATACTTCTTTAAGTTGAGGTTGCGCATGCATAGCACGGATTTATTACATTAAAACTATTGAGTTTTGAAAACGTGCATGCATGAGCATATCATTATTTTATCGGACTTGATAAACCGTCAGCTTGGTATGGGACAGGCTGTACGAGATACCTACAAATTGTAGTGAGACATGGTATGCGACGTGTTGAATGAGACTCTCTTCGTAAGTGTATAACTTGGGGACGTCCTGTAGCAACCTAGTCTGGTCGAGATGCAGGGAGTGGACGCCAGGGTCGGAGTGTCCTGTGCAAGGAGCGGCTCCGCCATGTTCTTCTCGGAACAGACGGTGGTGGGGGCAGGAATAAACCAAGTTATGAATTGAAAGAGCAGGTCTAGGTATCGTGCAAAGTCTGACCAATTTTCGAAATCCTAAATGTTTTCAGTTTTGGATCAAAACGATCTTGAAATGATTTGTAGCGATATGCTAAAATGTTTTTATGAGTTTAAGCTCAAAATAGGCTTGAAACTGCATAAATATGGCATTGTATCTCTGATATTGAAACGAAATATGGTGAGTAGATTGAGATGCCATTGGAAAAGAAATGCCTAAAATGCCTAGTAGTGAGTTGGTGAAAGTCTGTTCTGTTGAATGCCTTCGCGGTAAGCCGAAGAGGATAATACCTCCGTAGTAAGTCGGAGAGGATATTTTTAATGCCTCCGAGGATAATTCCAGAGAAGATCCCATTTGTGTGAGGGATGATTGTGAAATTCTTAAAGACTGTAACCGACGGAACCACAGGCTTGACATATGAAACTGGCATCGTAATTGGCAGAGGTGTATTACATCCTAAGTATTGACGGACGGCGTGCTTGATGATGTTGAATATTGATGAGTTCATTATTGACGCCAATTGATTTGACAAATCATGAATGGCACAGTAGTATTGCCAAATAGATGATGAAATGATTAAGGTCAATGATGACCCTATATGTAGGTTAAGATTGCGAGATGTGGCAATTAAGATTAGAGTACACAGTGAAAGCATAGTAGGCCACATGGTTAGTATTGACATAAAGGGTCTTACCTTTTGATGAGGAAAGAGTAAGGTCAAAATTTCGAGAACGAAATTTCCTAAGGTGGGGAGGATTGTAATAACCCGAACTTTCACCTGCTTGAGTAAAAGGTGAATTAGTATTAACAGGTTCAGATTATTGGACAAGTTTAGAGTAGTTATTATTGGCCCGATGATATATTTAGGGATACTAAGTATATAATCAGGGTCTTATCGGGTAAATACATGAGAAATTGGGACCGAACGAATACAACGGAGACACGTGGACAAGTAGGGGGCCACGTGTCAACGCGTGGCCAAGAGAGGGACATGTGTCAACGCATGGTCCACCGGATGCTGACTCGCCAATTGACCTGCTTTCCTTATAAATAGAATCTGACGTCAGTTCATTTCGTCATTCGTTCGTCAGAACAACTCTTTCTTTCTCTCTAAACGTCCCTCGCCCACTGTTTATCAGCATCACGCTGGTTATCAAGGCCGAATCAAGGAGTGTGGTGGTCCGTTCAAAGCAAGCTCGAGCTAGTAGTGTTGCGGCGCTTCTCATGATTGTCTTGCGATCGTTTCTAGCTTAGGATGTCAAGGGCGTAGAATTTCTAACTCGTCGACTTTTGGTTCATTGATTCTCCCTGCATATCCCTTATTCTTGCTGGATGAGTACTATCGTTGATGGATTGATGAATCTCGAGGTAAATTGGGCAAGACGGGCCACGGATAGCACGTGGGTTCGTGAGATAGGTCGGTAATGACTTTGTACGAATGCGTGGGTGAACTCTAATATCTCCTGTACTTGTCTCTGCAGCTCCTCATGTTCATTAGGGCTCATTCTGTAAGCTGCCTTATGGGGAATGACAGCTCCTGGAATGAAATCAATACAATGCTGAATGTCTCTCATGGGCGGTAACCGAGGCGGCATCTCTTCCGGTACGACATCAGCAAACTTCTCAAGCAAGGGCAGGACTTGTGTAGGAATTTCCGAACTGTCAGAATTCTGTTCCATCACCACAACGGCAAAAAGGTCAAGCGCGCTCACTGCCTCTTCCTGGAACTCTGACCTGGACAGCAGATTATTCTTCACCTCCTTTCTCCAATCTGAAGGACCTAGGGTAATGGTCAGGCCATCCTTCTTGAAGGTGCAGGTATTTCTGAAGCTATCATGCTGTGTCTTTCTGTCGAACTGCCATGGCCTCCCCAACAAAATATGACAAGCATCCATTGGGACCACATCACACCACACCTCATCAACATACTTTTTCCCAATCGAAAACTGCACAAGACACCTCTTGCTCACCTTCACTTCGTTCCCTTTCCTAAGCCATGACAGCTTGTATGATTGAGGATGATCTTCTATTTTCAGCCCCAACTTCTCTACCATGGTAGTGGACACCACATTCTCGTAGCTCCCCCCATCTATTATCATGCTGCATACTTTTCCTTCACTAGTGCACTTAGTATGAAAAATATTATGTCTAAGCCACGATTCATCTTCCGCCACAGCAACATTTAAAACTCTTCTAACGACTAAGGACTCACCAGAATCGGCATAGACAATTTCGTTCTGATTCGGATCCGCATCCTCTTGTTCTCCGTCAGATTCATCATAGACTGAATCTTCATCAAAGGTTGGATTATTAGCAAGCGTCACAATCTATCAGTTCGGACAACCAGCAGCGAAATGCCCGATTCCTTGACACTTGTAACAACGCTTGGGTGCAGCTCCTCCCTTGCTAGTTCCAGCACTACTACTCTGTCCCTCATTGGGTGCAAGTTTAAAATTCGCACCCCTAACTGCTAGCTGGAGTCGCGTTGGCTGAAGAACTCCCTGCTTTTCCTCTGAATTCTTTGCCTGACCACCGACTCTGAAATCTAGAATTGCTGCCCTTCTTTTTACACTGCACTTCCACCTTCAAGGCCAATCTGTACACATCTTCATAAGTCCAATACTGTTGTAATTGGACAACATCAGAAATTTCAGTACGCAGCCCTGCCAAATATCGAGCAATTATTTGCTCATTTTCCTCAACCACGTTGCAACGCTTCAAACTCTTCGGTATACTGCTCGACTGTTAAATCTCGTTGCCTAATATTGTGATATTCAATAAACGCCTCCTACCTATAATGAGTAGGCATAAATTTTCTTTGCAACAATTTCTTTATCTTATCCCAGCGATCCACCTTCGATTTCCCCTCTCTAGCACGCTGCTTCTTCACATGCTCCCACCGTATCGAAGCATGTTTTCGTAGCCTTATAGCCACTAATTTAACTTTCTGCTCTTCAGTCAGATCCTTAATAACAAAGATCCTCTCGACCGTATGCAACCAGGATGAGTCTTACCTTCAAACTCAAGAATTGCTGATCTCCAGGTCGTACTCCCCAATTCCGTCCCCGGTTCAGAACCCCAAAAGGATTGACGTCCTCCTCTTCATCAGCGGATGAATCCTCAGATTCCACTCCTTCTTTGGATTGAACGCCCAACCTCGCCTACGCAAGTTGTCATTCCAAATCCTGAATTCGCCTTCTCTGCTCCTCAATTTCTATGTCTCGCAGGTTTCTTTGACGGGATTGTTCATCTGCTTCAGGAGCGACTCCACGTCCCCGGCCACCATGACCCCGCCGTCCACTTCCACCGCGAATCTGTTCAGCCAATGTTCAAGGCAACCTATGCTCTGATACCAAATAATGCCAAAACGCAACAGAAATTGGCTAAACAGAAATTCAAAATTGAAAAGAGGAACAATTTGTTCTCTCGAATTCGATTATCATAATTCAATATCAAAAGTCTGCTCTCTGAATCTTAAAAACACCCTTTTATATGGTGTTAACCCTAATTAAACAGAAAATACAAAATTACGAAAAAGCCGCTGGAATTACAAAAATTGCCTAAAAAACCATCAAAACAACTACAAAACGCGAAAATACGAGGTCGTTCACGGCATAACCGTGAGTTTTGATCAGCGGCCCGTTTTCATGCAACCGACCAAATTTCAGCCCATTCCGAGTTCGCCAACTCTAAGTGCATCACATGCATTTATCAATTGTTCAATGGCTTAGATCAATCTGTCTCACCGGAAAGATTCAACTCTGTCATTCGTCGACAACATCAATCAAAGAGAGTTGGTTATTTTTAGGTGTAAACAATATTAGAAGGGATGCTTCTTGATAATTTTATTATAGAACAGATGCTCATTAGACACACACACACACACATATTATGATTTATATGTTCGAAGAGATGCTTCTTGCTAATTTATATTTTAGAAAAGATGCTCATCAGATACATAAAAAGATTTGTGATTTTTATATGTAGGAAGAGATGCTTCTTGATAGTTTATATGTTAGAAAGAGGCTTCTTGATAATTTATCTATTAGAAGAGATGCTCTCTAATGTTTGGACGATATGTTCAGACAAAACACCCAACTTATTCCATCAGAATCTCAATTTTGAACCATCAATCAGTGTCCCCAGCTCTCTCTCTCTATCCCCGCTTAATTGACCGGAAAGATGGGACGACCTAGTAGCCATCAAACAGCCATAGCTCTTGTATACTCTCTGTCCATATTATTCCTTTCTCAGGCACAACCGCTTTTGCCTCCTCATAAAATAATTCATTTGAAATTTTAAGCACAACCTATTGCACATATGGAGATTCAGTTTTAAATTTTTCAATTTTGCCAATTTAATCCTAAATATTTCCGTGAAATTCCAATACAATCCTTATGATTGATTTGCGCTGCAAATCGCTAGCATGGCGGTGCAGTCATCACCGGCCGTCCTACGTGGCACATCTTCACATCAGCGGTTTTTGTCAAAAATTGACCAGAAGGACTACATTAGAGTTTTTCGCAATGGTTTAGAGCTAAATTGGCATTGAAAAGTTTTTCCCAATCTCTGTCGTAACCGCTACATTGCACCAATTTCTAACATAACACAATCAGTATCCGTAAAGATGTGACGACCTAGTATATCAGGCACGATCAATATCGTAACCACTAGATTGCAACCATTGCTGGACAATAGTCGTCGACCTGGGGAATAATCATTTTCAGGGTATTTGGGGGGTAAGTACATTACGAGTGCCATAACTTTTGTACGGCGCTACATGAGTGCTATAACTCTTTTTTTTTTTCGCTTACTTGAGTGCCACATCGGAGGAAAATCGTTCACTTGAGTGCCACTTCCGGCAAATCGTCCTACGTGGACTTTTGATTAATTTTTTATTTATTTTTCAGCGACATGTGGATTTTTTTAAATTTTTTTAAATTTTTAATGGAATTTTTTCTTATTTTTTTATTTTGTAATTTTTCTTTTTATTTTATTTTTGTTGCTTTTTTGCTCCCTTGGCCGGCGAGGGTCACCGGCGACCCTCACCGGCCACGACCGGCTGGCCTAGGGGAGAGGGCCCCCTTGCCCTGGGCCGGCGGGACAGCGACGGCAGTCGTCAGATCTGGGCGAGGGCCCTCGCCAGGTTCAGGGGAGGACCTTTTCGCCCTCGCCAGATCCAGGGGAGGGCCTTCGGGCCCTTGCCCGTGACCTCCGAGGCCGCGACGGCCCTCGCGGCCCCGCCGGCCCAGGGCGTGGCGACCCTTCTCCTTGGGGTCGCCGGTGACCCTCGCAGGCCAAGGGAGCAAAAAACAAAATAAAAAAAATTGAAAAAAAAATTATGAAAAAATCCACGTGTACATTAAAATATTCAAAAGATTCGTTTCGCCTGTGCCACGTCAGCTTTTTCGAAGTCCACTTCAGCTTTTTCGGCGTTCACGTAATCGATAGCACTTAAGTGGTCGATTTTTCAAAGTTGTAGCACTCAAGTGAGTGTCGTACAAAAGTTATGGCACTCGTAGTCTACTTATCCCGGTATTTGAATATTCCAATTTCACTTCGTTTTTCACTCCATTGCATTGTGACATCCCAAAATTCAGTCGTTTATAAGATAAGTTACATTGAATTTTCGAGGTTTAAGGGACAACAATTGGACGTTGAATTATTATTTTTAAGAGGGTAATCGAGTAGAATTAAGCGTATCGGGTTAATCGAGCCGTCAAATCGTAGCATCGAGACCTTTCGCGCCTGAGCCTTGTCTTGGGCGAACCTTAGAAGTAAATTTACCATTTTGTTCTAAAGGTAAATTTACGATTTTTCCCTTTGCCTTGAAATTACCATTTTGCCCTTGAGTGCTAAATTACCAAAGTACCCTCAACCTTATGCCAAATGACTAACGTACCCCCTTGTTGTGAAATGACCAAATTGCCCCTGGATATTTTCATATGAGACAAAAATCATAAATGGCAATTAAGCTTGTGGGCCCCACTTTCTCTCTCATCTCTTCCTTCTTCCCCAAGTTGCCGTGACTCTCTCTCTCTCATTTCTCTCTTCCCCTTTAATTTTCGTGGAAGCCCTCCCCCATCCCGAGCTCCCTCTCTTTCTCGGATTTCTGCCCGCGCCCGGGAAGAAATCGCCTGTTCGAGCTCGTCCGGAGGGCAAATTGAGCTCCGTTTTCTCCTACGCGACCGTAAGATCGAGGGAAACTTAGATCTGAGAGCTGATCATCGAAGAAACTGTTGGATTTTCGTGGGTTTGGGCTGGACAGAAGCTGGTCGGTGGAGACCCGGTTCGTTCGGCGTGATTCGGGCTTCATTTTTCTTCGTACACGATCCGATGCAACTTGATCTCTATCCTTATTACTAAGCTTTCTATGATTATGGATGCGAGTTTTGGACTTTGATTGATAATATTTCATGATGATTTGCTTGGTATGATTCCGAGATCTTTTGCCTATAGCGTTTGTGATTGTTTGTGTGGAACAATCCTCAATTCTGTGATGTTATGGTTGGTTTAGTCGTTTGGATTGAAATTCACTTGTTGAGCGGTAGAGCTCACCCCTTGCGGGACAAGAATTTTCAGATAAGCAAGCTAGCAAGGAGAAAGCCAGTATGATACTTTGGTTTAGGAGTTCGAGAGGTCTGGCTATCGATGGAGGTCGTGGATGAAGATCTTAGTAATCGAAGTAGATTATCTTTCATGTAAATCCTCCCAAGATAATACTTTGAACTTTTGTAAAGGACTATTCCATGAGCTGTAAATAAATGAGATAAAGTAATTTGATTGTTGTGCCCATGTCTCACAAACTATATTATTTGATTAGTGGAACCCTATATGGCCATGACCCTCATTAGACGTGTCTACCAGATGACTGTTTCATGCACTTGTATGCTGCATGGCCATCTGTTCTATTTATATATGCTTCTGCATGTGCCATCAGCATAATAAGAAACGATTAAAACAGAGAACGTGGTCGAGAAAGCCTTTCTGATGTGTAGCGAAAACTGGGTCGTCACATGCATCATTCATTTGTGAGGAGAAATCATCATTACAATAGCAATAATAACATTGACAAATAATAACACATGCTTCAGCTCATAAGCCTAATTTCTTAACGAGATATGCGTGAGAAGTACGGCTTTGCCAAAGTTTTTACGACTTCGAAATGGGCCTAGTTTGCTGAAAAAAAAACCTCAACTTTAGATCTAATTCTAAATCTGCCAAGAATATTTTTACTGGAAGAAAAAACCTCAAACTTTAGGTATAATCCTAAATCTATCCCGAACTATTTTCGTCTAAAAAAAACCTCAAACTTTAGGTCCAATCTCAAATCTACCCCAAACTTTTTTTTGTGTAAAAGAAAACTCACCAGTTTTTACTCTAATCTCAAATCTGCCCCCATTAGCCCTCTGTCCAAAAATCGTCGTCAGTCGTACCTAATTTCATAACCTAAAACAATTCATATTGGAAGAACTTCAACAATTTTTATTGGGGTGCATTTTTATATACGTGAAAATGCCATGCCTGTCCGTACATATCGCTTCATTTCTTTACTGATGTGATTTGTAATCAACGTGAAAATTCCAGGTCAAGTTGGGACAGGGAGATTTGAGAATAGGTTAAAAGTTGGTGTTTTTTTTAGTCAAAACAAAATTCGGGGAAGATTTGGTCTGGACCTAAAGTTTAGGGTTTTTCTAAGATAAAAAAAAAAAGTTCAAGGCAGATTTGGGACTGAACCTAAAGTTTAGATTTTTTCTAAGATAAAAAAAAAAGAGTTTGGAGCAGATTTAGAACTGAACCTAAAATTGAGGGGTTTTTTTTGTAAGGAATTAAGCCCTCTGAAATTGGGTCCTCTGACTTTTCGAGGCGTTTCGATAAAAATCTCACAGCTGGAACACCCTTGCAACTAGGGGTGATCGGTTCTACGGTGGGTAGGTTTGAACCTGGAACCTACCATGTTATAATCGGTTCTCAATTTTTTGGAACCTAGAACCTACCCTGCTTTTCTAGAACCGGTTCTAGAACCTACCCTGTTTTTGCAATCTGAATTCGGGGTCTACCCCGAGAACCTTTTTTGATTTCATTTTTTACCAGCAAAATAATATGAGCAGTAAAACGGCTCAAAGTAAAAGATGATCAACATAAATCCCTATTTGCCAAACACGTGGTCACAAACAACTATAAATGATGAAAAGTTCAAACACTTAGCCACGTACAATTATAAAACAATAAAAAGTTCAAACACGTAACATAAAACATAAATTATAAAACTCCATTCCCCGTTCATCAAAATAAATTTTTAAACTCCATTCTCTATTCATCCATAAAAATAATGCTCCAAAGAATAAAGAGAGAGAGGGAACAAAAAATGGTGTAGAAACAAATGAGGCAAGGCAGAGTTAGACTCAACTTAGAGAAATTATGTTATTTTTACTGTAGCTAAGAACTGGTTCCAAAACCAGTCCGGTTCTTGGGTGGGTCTTCGCTTGGAACCAAGAACCGGACCTGTTCAAACCGGTTTCGATATTTTGGAACCGAAAATCGAACCTGTTCAAGTTGGAACCTGAAACTGAACCTGTTTTTTAGGCTGTCCGGTCCGGTTCGCGGTTCTACCCGGTCCGGTTGCACACCCCTACTTGCAACTGAAGTACTTTCAAAGCAACTTCCAGAAAACTACCTCCAATGGATCTGCCGTGCTGTGGTTTTTGAACTTTTGAAAAATTATTTTAGGACAAGAACACCCATACAAAAAAAGTTTGATATGCTTAATTTACAATAGTAAAGCATTAATTTTTAATGATAATAGTGATACTGATAATAATTATAATTCTAGTATAATTGTTAGTTATTTCAAGTTTTTCTTTAATATTATTTCCTAGAGCATAAGTTACTGCAATATTTAATTATAATCATGACAGTAAGAAGAGATAAGAGCACGAACTCCTAAAACTTATTACAAAAACGCAATTAAGTCCTAAGCTCTCAATTTATACCACCAAGTAATGTAACTTGTCCAATTTGTATAATCAAGTATCTTTATTAGTTTTGTCCAATTTGAGTGACGGAAAATTCTGACGTTGTCTTTTTATTACTTTGCCTTTACTACGTGGCCATTAGGTAATGAAGAGTGCAACAACGACCAAAGCAAAACAATGCTATTTTGCTCTAACTATAATAAAATTAGATTAAAAAGTAAAAAGAAAAGGCTGAAAAGCAGCAGCAGCAGCAACTAGGGTGATCGGTTCCAGGATGGGTGGTTCCCACCCTAGAATCGAGAACTGCCCGCTAGGGACCGGTTTCACAAAATACGAACCGTGAACCACCTGTTCGTTCCATGGATTCACCCGAGAACAGAACCACCGGTCCGGTCCGGTCTGGTTCCCGATTGGATCCCGATTACAGTCCTACCGAGTACCAACATCAATTAAAAAAGAAAATAGAACCAATCCCTAGCGATTGAAGGAGGAGGGCTCAACTTGGGACTTTGGCAGTGCATTCCCCACATTTGCGTTCAGTATTCTTATCACATGAAAAAATTAAGGACAATTTCTTTGCAGGCGGCAGTATTATTGTCAGCAATGGAATTAAGCATCATGGGAAATGCAGTAGCAGTTAATCAACTAATTAACGCAGGTTTTCAAATGCATTCATAGTGTACAACACATATCACACATGAAAATAAGTTGGGTCTGGACTTGTTTTTTTTTTTTTGGACGGATGGGTCTGGACTCTGGGCCTTTGAAGGAGATGGCTTCAATTAAAAGAATATACATTTGTATTGTCTAAAGGAACCGGTTCGGTTGGGCCGGTTGGATGGTTCACACCCGCAACCGCGAACCGAACCGGTACCTGCTGGTTCCAAAAATTGGAACCGGGAACTGGACCTGTACACGCCGGTTCCATCCAAAATCAACCGGTTGGGTACGGTCCGATCCAGTTTGGGTGGATCATGATTTTTTTGCTCACCCCTAGTAGCAACAACAACAAAAACATTTATGCTTGAGGGGCTTAAGGTTTAAGTGGGTGGCAGTGTACTTCTCCAACAAGGGTCACTGGTGTGAAATTAGACGAATTAACGGAGGAACTCAATTGGACCAATTTGATAAGTTTTAAAAATTGACCGAACAAATTGAAAATTTGAAAACTTAATCGCATTTTCCTAATAAGTTTTAGGACTTTAATTTACACTTACCACTAATAATTCCAAAGTATGTCTACTATTATACAACTACCCTTATTATTTTTTGTGACATCAAAAACCCTAAACTATGCCCATTGCGGCACATTTATCATAGACTTTTTCTTGTGACGTAAAACCCTAAACTTATTTCTATATGATACATTTACCCTGCATCAAGGTTTCGTCAAATGATTTTTTAGCCAAAACAACATCGTTTTTTTTTTTTCATTTAAGCCACATGGGTGTCAGCTCAATATTATTTGCTTTCCGACGTCCATGTAGGCCGGTTCTCATTGATGGAACTTTGGCTGATGGTAAATGTGTCACATAGGTACATTATTGGGATTTTTGGTGGCTTTTGCCCAAAATCTTTTGAGTCAATAACCCACATCTGAATTCCCTTTCAAAGATTTAAACACACTTTAATCTGGATGGCCCTCTGAGGTGATGTTATTTAAACGTCGCATAGAATATTAAAAACAGCTGTTGATACCATTACGGGTATTTCCACTATTATAAGTATACACAGGCTCTTCTATTATTCGGTTGGATTACATTCCCCTTCATCACAGCTCTCTCTCTCTCTCTCTCTCTCTCTCTCTCTCTCTCTCTCTCTCTCTCTCTCTCTCTCTCTCTCTCTCTCTCTCTCTCAGAGTAACACTGAGTTTTATTCGAGCGAACGTCAGTATCGTGTTTGCCATGATGAACCAGGCACGGTGGCCTTGTTGATTTTGGCGAGAACGGGATGGATGACGAACTTGATTGTGTATTTGATCGAGGAGTTCAATGTGAACCGAATCGATGCGGCACAGATTTACAACGTGATCAATGGCTGCTTCTGTCTCCTCCCGATCCTCGGCACGATCATAGCCAACTCCGACCTCCGATGCTTCTTAGTTAAGTCCATTTTGTTGAAAAAACCTTCCTTCTGAATATTTTGATTTTGACAAAACTTGCCTTGTTTAGAAAGAATCTGGTTAATGCAAATAAACCTTTATTGCATGAATGAACACATGAACAGAAGCTTGTATTGTTCCAAACCTAGCATTCAGACTCAAGGTGTAGTTGTTGCGTACTTGCTTCTGATATAGTTGAAGTTTTTTATTCAGATGGAGGAAGGTCTTGCCTCTGAAGACAAAATCTCAAGAAGACTTATGTAACACGTCAGCAAGGACTTTACTGAAACTCAGAGTCACCGTTCTAATTTATTCAGATTCAGAGAGTCTCTTTATACTTCTGAAGACTGCTTCTGAATTATGTTCAGATTGTGTAGTATCTTTTTGGCTAGATTCTGAAGACTCGCATTTGGCAGGTTTCCGGTTTGGCCGCCTTATTTATGGAAGTCTGTAAGATTTGGTTGACATGATTATTTTCCAATCAAATCAAGAGAATATCCTCGATTGGATATTATCTTTCAGGAACAAGATATTTTGGAGATTTGGATTAACTCCACTTATGAAAACTAAGGATTTAGTTGTATGGGAGACTGAATCTGAAGGGTTCAGACTCTACTCCAACGGCTACTAAATCTTCCTAAATACAGTCTCATTTAATCAGGACTAGTGGCGTTCAATCAGCGGTTGAGGAGTGATCCTTTGAAGGACCTTGGTAACGGCTAGTTCGAGGTCAAAAGAGTATAAAAGGAGATCAATGGTGACAGTTGTCGAGAGAGATCAAGAACTTACAATTCCAAAGTGCTGAGCTATTCAGATTCACATTTTCTTGTTTTCGAGAGCAGAAAATTTTCATCCTTGAGAGGTTCTTTGTAAGAGTGATAAGTGTGGCATCTGTTGTAACCTTTCAACGATTCATTTAGTGGAATCCAGCCAATTGGCTGTCATCGTGGGAGAGTGGACGTAGGCTTGCTAAAGCCAAACCACTATAAACTTGGCGTGCAAATTCTATCTTACTCTAAACTCTCTTTCTTGTATTTAGAATTCTGCACATCCTGCCACTAAACTTATTCTGTTCATATTTTGAATTCATTTAAATTTCGTAATTAGAATTGAAATTGGTTCAGAATCACCTATTCACCCCCCTCTAGGTGATATTGCTAGAGACAACACATTTTTTCCGTTATAGCCTCAATGGTACGATAACATCTTGTTGGAAAATGAGGGTGTATGGGAATACCGTGGTCCGCCCATGTAGAGCACCACAACCCTTTACCACGTTGGATAACTGCCAAAGGCAGTTATTGGTTTCAAACGTGATAAAGTCACGTTTGAAACAGACGTTATCCCTCCCTTAATTTGTTAGTTTTCTCTTACGTTCAATATACACAGAACACGGAGTAGAGAAACGACAGGAAAAATGACGACAAACTCTCCCGATCGTCAAACGGATAACTGGCCTCTCTCGCTGCATTGTGGACATTTAATCTGTGGAAAACGAGGTATGTCCGTTCTGTGATATACTTCTCCGATCAGTGACTTAAGTAAGTATCTGGGCTTGTTAATTCCGTGTAATTCTACTGCGTACGTTATGGGATTGGTTCCTTTCATTGGTATCAGAGCCATCGATTCTTGTTTCCTGATCATGTGAAGTTTTGTTCTCGAATTAACGCAAAAACACTATTTTTGACTGTACTGTTCATCGACGTTTGTTTTTGTTATATTCATCAAAAATGAATTTAGAACACATCAAAGGAACGGGCTCGGTGAGACGAAGATTTTGAATGGTTACCCGTCGCGAGCCGACGCCGGAAAAGGCCGCACGCACGCCACGCGCCGTGACGGGGCGGGGTCCCTCGGGGCCGCGGCGAAACGTCGCCCTTTTTTGTGAAATTTGGCTTAGTGAAAATAGGTTTCGAGTATACCAATAGGCTCGCCTTGATCATACGAGCAATTTGAGTGGTTGAACGCTGTCAGATACGGCCGGAGAAGCCTACACGCGCCGGGGAGAACCGCTGCGCGAGGAACTGACCCGTTGACTGTTTTGATCGTTGACCGTTGACCATTATTGTTGACCGTTGACTGGTCAACTGTTGACCGCTGACCTGCAAAATTACGTTTTTGCCCTCGAACTTTCTGAAAATTGCAATGTGGTCCTCGAACTTTTTGAAAATTACAATTTGGTCCTCAAACTTTCGTGAAATTTCTTTTTGGTCCCTGATTTTTCAGGAAATTGCAATTTGGTCCCTCAAATTTTTGGAAATTTCAATTTAATCCCCAAAATTGTTGAAAATTTCGATTTGGTCCTTGATTTTATTTTATTTTTCAAAAAAAAAATTGGCCTTTTGGCCTCCGTTGACCAAACGCGCCGGAGCTTTGACCGGCGCGTAGAGGCGCGTCCAAGCTCCGTTTTGGACGTACGAGATACCGTTGTGTTCGTCTCGAAATTATCTTCAATTTGATATATTATTTGGACATGTTGGATGTATTGAAAATTATGAAAATACGTATGAAACCCATGATACACGTATTTTGGGGCGTTTTTCGAGTATTTTTTTTCTTCTATATTTTTGTAAATATAGAGGATGGCTTACAGGTACATAATCGCATGCAAATTGTGTAGAGCATGATTGCTGATAGCATGTATAAAGTTTAGAGTACTTGCTTTTATATCTTGTATTATCAAATTAGAGTATGATTTGATACGTGAATTATTTGTGTATTAGTTCAAATCATGCCATGCCATGTTATGATTACAAGATATAGGGATCATTGAATGATTTATGATTTTTATTTGAGTGGGGAGTTCAATAAAGTATTAGTAACTTTAATGAACTCAATTTTACATAAATGATTATGTTAATGATAATTTCAAGCGAGGATTCTTAGACGATGATTGGGAACATAGTGAACTTTCGAATCTGAGACCTTATGTGAAATTATTCATTAATGTAATTAGTTAGTGTAAAATAGATGCATAAATGTTAGGCATTAATAGTTCGTGAATACATGTCTATAGAACTTCGTGTTCAGATACAATGGCCATAGCTTCTTAGAATATCGTAGCTGGGCTTAACAGAGGAGAGAATTTGAACGGCGAAAATTATGAAAACTGGAATATGAAAATCCAGTATATGCTAGAAGAGCAAAAAGCACTAGAAGCTCTTAACCTAGTTATGGAAGAAACTGAAGATGGAAATACTACACATCATAGAAAGTATAAAGAGGCATTTGCTGCATGGAAAAAGATGAACTCTATTGCTCGCATTATGTTGCTGAGTAGCATGGAAAATCGTTTTATGCATGAGTTCAGGCATTTATGAAAATGCCAAAGTCAAGTGGAAAGCATTAAAAACTAAGTTTGGTTAGACATTGGTCACCAAGTTGAGATAGATCACTATAAAGTTTTGACACTTATATGATGCCACATGGGCAGAATATAAAACAACATTTTGAGAAGTATGTCAAACATGATAAGTGAATTGTAAGATGCAGGCCACATTTTGACTAAGGAGCAGTAAATGCAAGCAGTAATCCATTCTTTGCCTCATAGCTATGTGCAAATCAAAAATTCACTTAATCCACAATGAAAAGTAAAGACTTTTGAGGATGCTTTGCTCCGTCTTGAACCAGAGGTGGATCGCCTTCTGGCGGCTAAATCAATAACTGATATTTGTTATGTTGGTTCTAGTTCACATGGAGCTTCGGACTCCAAGCGTAAGCGTCAAGGTGGGTTCAAGAAGTGGAAGGCAAGGGAACGAATTCTTCAAGAAAGAAACTGAAGTTTAACCGACATGGAAAATGAAAGTGTCCTTTCAAGAATGACATTTCGTAAGTGAAGTGTTTTAATTGTGGCAAAAAGGGTTACTTTGCTCGCAACTGTGGTGAGTCAAAGAAGTTAGAAACCCTTTGTATACTTTAGAGTGTTACTTATGTCTCCAATTCAATTTTTGTAACTGAACCTCATCCTTTGTGGACTGTAGACCCAGGAGCCACAGACTATGTAGTAAATGACATAAATGCCTTTGTAGAATTTCGATGAAATTCCACATGGAGCATAGAAGATATATGTGGGAAACAATTCCTGAGTGGAAATCAAAGGGATCGGCACCTGCCAATTGAATATGCGCGGTGGTCACACCTTGTTCCTACATAATGTGTTATATGCTCTAGAAACTCGACGAAATTTAATTTCCGTATTAGTATTGGTTAAACTTGATTTTAGTTTAAACTTTCATAACGATGGTGATGACTTGTCATTGGAAACAAGTTATTGTGGTTTTGGATATTTTCTGGATGGTTTTATTATGCTGGTTGTTGAGTACAATAGTGTGAATGTTAGTTATTCCTTATTTACATCTTCTGTAATGATGTGAATATATGGCATGCTAAGCTAGGCATATTGGCCAATAGCAAATGTTTAGATAAGCCAAACAGGGCTTATGTGGCAATATTGAAAAAGTCAATTTGCCTATTTGCAAGCATTGCCAGGGGGAAAAACAACGAGGAAATCATTTGGAAAAGGAACAAGAGCTGAGTTTCCTTTGCAGTTAATCCATTCAGACATATGTGGTTCAATGAATGTGAGAGCAAGGCATGAGGCTGTTTATTTCATCACATTTATAGATGATTACACTCGATTCGGACATGTTATTTTTTATTTCTCATAAATCTAAAGCATGAGTTATTTTGAGAAATTTTTGAGGCTTTAGAAAATCAATTTAAAAAAAAAATTAAGATTCGATCGAGGTCGAGAAAATCTATCTGATCAGTTTAGATGTTTATGTGATGAAAAAGGAATAGAAAGACAATTGACTATTCCAGCGATTCTTCAACAGAATGGAGTCGCAGAGAGAAGAAATAGGTACCAATGAAAATGGTTAGGTCTATGATGGCACATGCTAATTTGCATATCACCTTTTGGAATGAAGATTTGTTGAATGCTGTCTAGATATTTAACAGTATGCCTTCTAAATCAGTTACCTTCACTCCATATGAGTTGTGGACAGGTCGAAAATAAGATTTGAGTTTTCTTAGACCTTGAGGATGTGCTACTTATACACACGAGTCTTCCTACAAGTATGAAAAATTGGGCCCTAGAAGCAAAAACGAGTATCTTCATGAGATACTGAGAGCACTCGAAAGGGTATGTGTTTATAGGTGAGCAAGAAAGCAGACAGTGTAACTGAATTCGAATCACGAGATGTCACATTCTTAGTGAATGAATTTTAGAAAAAGGGCGAGATAGGTGAAGACTATTCTCTGTTTAAAACCTTGGATAGTGATAATGATTTTATTGAGGCATATCATCCAAGTGGAAGCAATGTGAGAAGTGGGGAATTTGTTTCGAATCAGTCTCAATTGCAACCACTTGATGTAAAGATGTAGTCGTTATATAATCCGAGTGGGAGCGTAATGGAGATTGACGTACTAAGTGTATAATCTCAAATTTGGCGAACAAGTCACAAAATCGTTCTTCGTCGACTTGTCGACGTTTAGACATTGAAGGTAAAGCTTTCATGGTCGCTCCACAAGAAGAGAATGAGCCAAGGAATGTAAAGGAGGCTCCGACTTGCCCCGATAAGAAAAATTGGATACAAGCAATGGAAAAAGAGATGGAGTCAATGAGATCAAACTAAGTTTGAGAACTGGTTGATCTTCTAAACGGATGCAAAGCCATTGGGAACAAGTGGGTTCTCAAAATAAAGCGTAAAGCTGATGACTCGATTGAGAAATATAAGGCTCGCCTTGTGGTGAAAGGGCATATTCAACAAGAAGGAATTGATTATGAAGAGTTTTTTCTCCTATGGTGAGATTTATTTCAATTCGTCTTGTTCTGGCAATAGTGGCTAATATGGATCTTGAATTACATCAAATAGATGTAAAGACTGCAATTCTCAATGGAGAATTAAAAGAAGAAAATTATTTGAAACAAACCGTTGGGTTTGCTACAGAAAGCCAAGAATAAAAGGTATGTCAACTTTTAAGATCGATATATGACCTTAAGTAGTCTTCGAGACAATGGTATATACTTTTTCGTAATGCTATAGTGGCATATGATTTTGTAATGATTGATGAAGATCATTGCGTATATATCAAAAGATCCATAGATCAATTTGTGATTTTATCATTATATGTTGATGATATACTAATTGCAGGGAGTAATATGGAGTTTGTTAATACAGTCAAGAATTGGTTATGTTCCAATTTTGAGATAAAAGATATGGGTAAATCTGCATATATTCTTGGAGTTCAGATTTCAAGATATTGTTCAAAGAGATTGTGATCTCTTTCACAAGAGACTTATATTGATAAAGTTATTGAATGATTTCGTATGCAAGACTGTAAATACAAAGATACTCCTATTACAAGAAGTGAAAGATTGAGCCGTAGAATGTGTCCTAAGACTCCACAAGAAAAGGAACGAATGGAAGGTATTCCATATGCTAGTGCTGTTGGAAACTTTATGTATGCTATGGTGTGTACAAGACCTGATATTTGTTATGTAGTTGGAATGGTGAGTAGATACCAATCCAATCCAGGTCAAGCACTTTGGACTGCCGTCAATAGAATCCTAAGGTATCTGAATGGTACTGCTAATTATTCGTTGAGTAATCAAGGTAGAGATCTGCGCCTTGAAGGCTATACTGATGTTGACTGAGGAGGAGGTTTAGAAGAGAGAAATTCTACCTCTAGATTTGCATTCTTACTTAACAATGGCGTCATATCATGAAGTAGTAAGAAGCAAACGTGTATACATTTATCCACAATCAAAGCCGAATTTGTGGCATTATCAATAGCAGTACGAGAGGGTATTTGTCTTAAGAGATGTTTGGATCAATGAGGTGTTGCTAAGGATGCTGTAGGTTCAATTATTGGTTAATTGTGATAGCCAAGCAGCAAGAGCTTACACTAAGGATCCACTGCAAGACGAAACATATAGACACGAAGTATGATTTTGTGAAAGACATGGTTATATGAAAAGATGTGAACGTACAGTACATATCTACGCATAGAATGATAGCAGATCTTATGACAAAGTCAATTCCTAGAGATGTTTTTCCTTGGTCATGTGTTGACAAAAGGATTAGTTCCCTATATTGAAATCTCTAGGATTGCGTAGAAGTTGAAGTACTGGATACTTATTTTTCCCAAAGTTCACAGTTAATGGTATGTTCCATTATTATTAATGCTTGAGTTTGTTCGATATTTATGCATATTAATGCTTAGTGCATTATGTTGAGAAGGTATGTCGGGCAGATAAGAGATTAGCCCATTCACACGGGTAATCACATTTATTTACTATGTGATAAATAGAGATGAGACAATTTTAAGCTCATTATCTAGGTGATAATTGAGAGCTCGAGCTTAAAGTATAGATGTCGCCTTAACAATGTGTTAAGATGAGGACATATTATTTATTATGTCCGAAAGTGAAATAGCCCACATATTTCACTTTATCTGTCTTAATGCCAGATGTGAGTTCTGATAGATTCTTTCAAAAGAGTAGATTTGTGAACTCAAGTTAGACATTGGGTATGTCTGAACTATCATCTGTACGATATTAAGTGACAAGACATACGCTCCATGGGAAAGGAGAGAATACCGTAATACGTATTTCATACTACGTATGCATGAGACGACCAATAAGAGTTGGCGGAAGTTTTGATCTCAACTTTCAAGCCGTGTGAGACTCTTGAGGGTAAAAGTTCCTCAAATTTGTCCCCTCACGACTCTTACTTATTCTCAAGATTTCTATTCAGTGTTCGCTATCTTAGAGTGTTGCCAATGGTCATGAGATTGATTCGATCTAATGGGATATTTCTAGAAAAGCGAGCTGAACTGAAATTGAGAGGTTTAAGGGAAGAGGAAGATTAATTTGTTTTGATGTCACATTCTATCTTTGTATTCACAGGTCGACCAATTATGATTATTTGAGTTTAATCATGATTGTGAATACAATGCATATGAAATGCTTAAAGAGATCAAGAGAGATATGATGTAAATGTGACTGATTGATCTAGGGTACTGCATACTGGATCTACTCTAAGTTAATATACCCATTTTGAGCTGCTATATACTCCTAACAGATGTATGGCAACGAGCTCTCGTAGTATGCTGGTCGCACGGATTATTTGTTGATATGAACTTTGCAGAAAAGAGAGAAAGTTATGTTTAACCCTTCGTGGACAAGTGGGAGTTGTTGACCCTTCGTGGGCAAATGAGAGTTATGGATAGCCCTTCATGGGCGAGTGGGAGATGTTGGAAAATGAGGGTGTATGGGAATACCGTGGTCCGCCCATGTAGAGCACCACAACCCTTTACCACGTTGGATAACTGCCAAAGGCAGTTATTGGTTTCAAACGTGATAAAGTCACGTTTGAAACAGACGTTATCCCTCCCTTAATTTGTTAGTTTTCTCTTACGTTCAATATACACAGAACACGGAGTAGAGAAACGACAGGAAAAACGACGACAAACTCTCCCGATCGTCAAACGGATAACTGGCCTCTCTCGCTGCATTGTGGACATTTAATCTGTGGAAAACGAGGTATGTCCATTCTGTGATATACTTCTCCGATCAGTGACTCAAGTAAGTATCTGGGCTTGTTAATTCCGTATAATTTCGCTGCGTACGTTATGGGATTGGTTCCTTTCACATCTGAACCTCACAATCTTGCTGTTCACGGCTTCTCTTTCAATTGCTGAATTAGACAGTCTTTGATGATAATGGGCCAATTGCAAGTAATATAATACTTCGGACTTTGGACATTATAACATCAATTCATAATGAACTACAAGAACATTAGAACAGAAAAGGAAATAAAGAAATTCTCAGCAACTGCATATAACCACCTCTTTTCCAAAGGTATCTTTATTCTTCTTAAATGTTAGAAACATGGAAATTGATGAAGAGCACACATCTCTTGGGCTCTCTTGCAGATATGTCTTACTGAGAATCCTGTCTCTAATGAATTTCTTAAATGGGTTTGCTCACAACTGCTGATCGATAGCATTTCTTTTTTGGCCAACTTCCCACTTGTAGGGTATAGTTCTTCTATCCTTAACGGCAACGCTTAATTCGTTGAGACCGACGCCGTGCGGAAATGAATCAAGCTCATGCAAAGCCCCATCAAACCTTCAATTCGCTGTGCTCTACATGGGGATGGTTCTAGCTACAGTCGGAGCATCCAGAGTGAGGTTCACCACAGCAACATTTGCAGTTCGAAAGCCAAAACGATCGATCGACTTTCTTCAACTGGTTTTTCTTTGCCCAATACGCCGGTTACGTCTTGAGCAGCACGTTGATCGTGTACATCGAGGACAGCGTGAGTTGGGCCTTGGGATTTTGGTTGTGTCGCTGCGAACCTCATTGGGCTCGCGGTTTTCGTCGCGGGAAATCGGTATTATCGCCACGAGACGCCTCAGGGGAGTCCATTACTGAGCTTAGCTCATGTCCTCGTTGCTAGTTTTCAGAAACGGAAGCTTCAGCTCACACTGGATAGTGATGAGTTCTAGTACAGCCGACATGGACAGAATAAGAAGGTGGACGTGCTGCCTAAAATGAATTTCAGGTACCTACAACAATATACATGGCAATGATTGATGAATGTCTTATCTTCCTGGATAGATAGGACCTGTTGAATTTATGTCTCGAGTTTGAGCCCAATAGATCGAACTCAATCTGAATTGAAGCATAAAAGTTCAAACCGAATATTAGAGATTGTTCAAAAACCGAATCTTACGGTTCTTTACGTATTGACTTCTGCCAAGGTAACAACAAATTAAAAAGGAAAAGTCCAAGATTAGCTTTTCTTCTTGGACCGGTCAACCTGGACTACTTCAGGCGGTGGGTCTCCTTTTCAAATTCGGTCAAGTTGAGTATATTGGATATATATTCTGTTGTGGCAGTATTTTTGGGCGAAAAAGTTGATGAACGCTTCTAGAGAGATTGCTTCTTCGTACGTGGGTCTTTCTTCGCGAATTACATTCAAGAAGAATTTATGTTCTAGTAGAGAAATTCTTGTGGTAAGAATTTATGTATAATTTCTTCGTGAGATTGAGAGATCATTTCGTGAGGAATTGTGGGTCAAACACTGTGTGCGTTATTGAATATAATTGGGGCTAGGAAACACTGAGAGTGTTTGAGTTTGGCTTGTAATCTCTGTGTATCGCTTGATCTATAGTGGAATTCGTTGCTACTCTCCCCGTGGATGTAGGTCTCTACGACCGAACCACGTATATCTAGTGTCCGATTTATTTTCTTGTTCTGTCTATTTATTGTTCGATCGCTTGTTCCGCGCAACAATTAGTATCAAAGCTTGGTTTGGCTGAAGTTGAAGTGAATCGATGGCCACAGAAGAACTAAAAGTGAAAATCGACAGATTTGATGGGAAGGACTTTGGTTTCTTAAAGATGCAGATTGAGGATTATCTATATCAGATGAAGCTGCACTTGCTCCTGTCTGGGGAGAAACCAGAGACGATAAAGCAAGCTGATTGGGAATTGCTGGATAGACGAGCGATGGGTGTTATTGGACTGACATTGGCTCGTAATGTCGTGTTTAATATCGTCAAAGAGAATACCACTACGGGTTTGATGAAAGCCCTATCGAATATGTATGAGAAGCCCTCTGCGATCAACAAGGTCTATTTGATGCGACGTCTGTTTAATTTGAAGATGAACGAAGGTGCGTCAGTTGCTAATCATATCAATGAATTCAATGTGATTGTTAGTCAATTGAGTTCGGTTGATATTGACTTTGAAGATGAGGTATGTGCTTTGATTCGTTATTGCTGTTAGTAATTCCTCTGGATCAACAAGTTTAACGTTTGATGGGATTCAAGATTTAATTCTAAGTAAGGACATCCGTAGAAGAGAATCTGGCGAATCTATATCAACTGCTTTAGTAGGTGAAAATAGAGGAAGAACTGGTACTCGTGTTAGCAGAAGTTGTATGAACTCGAATAAACCCGGTCAGTTTAGGACTGGCAGTGCTGTTTGTTGGAATTGTGGCAAGTGGGGGCATCTTAGAAGGGATTGCCTTAAGCTGAAAAATGATAAGGGTAAGGGAACTAGAGTTGAATCTACTGATGACGTTACAGTTGTAGCTGGCGATAATTCGGATAATGCTGATTTTGTCTTATCTATCACTGATGATTCATCGTTTGACAGATGGATTATGGATTATGGATTCTGGTTGTTCTTTTCATGCTATACCAAACAGGAACTGGTTTATTACTTATCAATGCATGGATAGTAGTAAAGTGCAGTTGGCGAACAACGCTGAATGAGATGTTGTAGTTGTTGGCAATATTAGAATCAGAATGCATGATGGTATTGTGAGGACATTGACTAGAGTGAGGCGTATTCCAGAGTTGAAGAAAAATCTGATTTCCTTGAGTGCCCTGGATTCAGCTGGGTGTCGGTATTCTTCAGAATGCGGCATTCTCACAATTATTCGAGGTGCCTTGGTGATAATAAGAGCAATCAAGCACAATAGCCTGTATGAGCTTCAAGGTGAGACAGTGACGGATTTCTCTGCGGAGACATCGAATGCATCTGTTCGAGAGTCTGAATTGTGGCATATGCGTTTGGGGCACATTAGCGAGAGAAGCCTGAAGGTTCTAAGTGAAAGGAATTTACTGTGTGGTTATATTGCTGACGAACTGAATGTATGCAGGTGCTATGATTTAGATCAATGGCGAAAAATGCAGTTTAATGCGGTTGTCGGAGAAACCACGAAAATTGCAGAATTAGTTCACTTGGATGTTCACATGTTGTCGCGGTTTCCTTCAAGGAAGAGTGCCAGATTTATGCTAACAGTTGTTGATAACTACTCGAGGGAGACCTGGGTGTTTGTGCTAAGGCACAAGTTTGATGCTGTTGTCAAGATCAAGCAGTTGATAGATTTGATCGAAAAGGAGACTGGTAAAACAATCAAGCATGTGTGGACTGACAAAAGCATCGAGTTTTGCTCGGAGCTGTTAAACGAATTCTGCATGAAGAGAGACATAGTGAGACACCGTACTAATGCCAATAAACCACAATATATTGCAGAGTTTATGGGCAAAACATTACTAGAGACGACCCATAAAATGCTCTCTAGTGCTGGTATGGCTAGGAGATTCCTGGCAGATGCACTTAGTACGACGAGCTACCTGGTGAATAGATCCTCATCGACTGCGATTGGATGTCGGACTCCCCGAAGAAGTGTGGTCAGGTAACGTTGCTAATTATTCTGTTCTTAGAATATTTGGTTGCCCGTGTTATGTTCGAATTAGTGATGGTAATCTCGATGGAAGGGTAAGAAAGTGCATGTTCCTAGGCTATGCACAAGGTGAATGTGGTTATCGATCGTGGTGTCCAGAATTAAATTAACCTGTTATCAGCAGAGAAGTTATGTTTGACGAGTCTCCAGTACTTCTGGGAAGGAGTGATTATTGCAGTGTTAATACGGATCTGGAAGGTGTTCATCTTGAGGTGGAGTTGCAACCAGAAACTCTTGAGGTAGCGGATACTAGCGTGGTAATCGACACAGACGGTACTTGTAGCGAGGTGGAGCCTATAAAGACAACGGTTGCTGTAACTACTGATATTAATAAGGTACGTATTCGGTCTCCTGACAGATATGGATGCAACGGTGGTTTTGCTTTATCTGTGGTAGAGAAGGTTGTGTCAAAGTCCTTGTGGAGCAGTTAAAGGTGCATGTGCAATTAGTGTTCTGATGAGGTCCTCGGTTATGGTGAAGTTCAAATGCGGCTTAGACTTGAAAGTCGTCTGTGGCGATTGAGCCCATTAGAGCTGTGGGAGAGTAGCGATGGTATTCGGATTATCAGCAAAGCGATTGTGACTTGGCTCAAACATCGAGTCAAGGTGGAGATTGTTGAATTTATGTCTCGAGTTTGAGCTTAATAGATCGAACTCAATCTGAATTGCTTTGTGGATAAGCATAAAAGTTGAAACCGAATATTAGAGATTGTTCAAAAATCGAATCTCACGGTTCTTTACGTATTGACTTCTGCCAAGATAACAACAAATTAAAAAGGAAAAGTCCAAGATTAGCTTTTCTTCTTGGACCGGTCAACCTGGACTACTTCAGGCGGTGGGTCTCCTTTTCAAATTCGGTCAAGTTGAGTATATTGGATATATATTCTGTTGTGGCAGTATTTTTGGGCGAAAAAGTTGATGAACACTTCCAGAGAGATTGCTTCTTCGTACGTGGGTCTTTCTTCGCGAATTACATTCAACAAGAATTTGTGTTCTAGTCGAGAAATTCTTGTGGTAAGAATTTATGTATAATTCTTTCGTGAGATTGAGAGATTCTTTCGTGAGGAATTATGGGCTAAACACTGCCTGCGTTATTGAATGAAATTGGAGCTAAGAAACACTAAGAGTGTTTGAATTTGTCTTGTAATCTCCGTGTATCGCTTGATCTATAGTGGAATTCGTTGCTGCTCTCCCCGTGGATGTAGGTCTCTATGACCGAATTGTCCGATTTATTTTCTTGTTTTGTCTATTTATTGTCCGATCGCTTGTTCCGCGCAACAGGATCAATAAAAGTGATCTGGAGTCGATTCCTTTTCCCTTTCACAGGTTCTTGAATTGTGCCGCCGTGAAAAATGATGGAGACACCAATTCCGACAACTCGATCGCCAAACTGTGGAGGCTATGCACAGTGCAACATGTGGAGGACCTAAAATCTGTGATCAAAATGTTGCCGCTGTGGTCAAGTGCCATCTTCTTGAGCACCCCAATCGCTGTCCAAAACAGCATAACGGTCCTCCAAGCCCTAACCATGGACCGCCACTTAGGACCCCATTTCATGATCCCAGCCGGTTCAGTCCTCGTCATGATCATGATCTCCGCCTTGGTCTCTCTCGCTTTGATGGATCACTTGCGCTCCCAATTCTCACTGTGGAAAAAACTGACCGGTTCCCCTCCAACAGTATTCCACAGGATTGGCGTGGGTCATCTCCTGAGTGCGGTCGGCTTGATTGTATCAGCACTGATCGAGTCACGCAGGCTCAGGACAGCCCATCTCCACCATCTCCAAAATGTCAACAATCCAACAGTTCCAATGTCTGCACTGTGGCTATACCCTCAGCTGATTCTGATCGGAATCAGCGAAGCATTCCCATCTTCCGGGACAAGTGTCGCTGTACTTCCGAGAATTCCCAGCGAACTTGAGCAACAGCGCGACCGCGATGGTTGCAGCGACCAATGGGATATCATATTATCTGAGCACCGTGTTGGTTGATCTGGTTCGGAGGAGCACCGGTGGTTGCCGGAGAACTTGAACGATGGGAGGTTGGACTGTATGTACTGGTTGCTTGCCGGGGTTGGGATGGCGAATTTCGGGTATTATCTCGTATGCGCAAAGTTGTACAAGGGAAAAGATGGGAATTCTAGTTCGAGTCTTCCGATGACTGATGATGTTGGTGGAAACAAAATGAGGTCTTGAATGCGTTGTCCATGCATGCTTGGATTAGCCTGTGTATTTCATGTCTGCTTCGACAGAAAAATGTTGTCAATATGAATTCCCAGTTCTTGATTGAGGAATATATATATATATATATATATTCGCTATATCTAATTTATGTAGTTAAAGCCGGAGCCGTGAGAGTATCCTCCCTCATTTACTCGCCACGTGCACATGATTTAGCTTCTTTAATTGCCCGCGGTAAGACACTCGGTATAATTTTGTCATGTGGCCCACATCGGGCTAACAAGAATTCGCTTATTGATGTATTATCTCCAAAAAAAGATATTGTCTTGTTGAGTTTAAATTTCTGGATATGAATAAAGGGACTAAATTTTACATTTATTCTCAAAGATTAGTTTACATGTGATTCCCATTTCCATTATTTATTAGTTTCAATATCATAAAATATGTAAAGAGAAGCATTTTGTCCCTCAAACATAGCAAGCCCTGCAAATAAAGAAACTCGCTCAATTTAAAACTTAGCAAAGTGCAAAAAACTAAGATATATTTTATTTATCGGGTTTACGTGGTTTGGTCAGTGAAACCTACTCCACGAGCAAAGCAACACATGATTTAATTACAGATCAAGTAATACAAAGCTTTCGCAGCCTCAAATTAAACCCAATAACTCACACAATACTTAACCTTCACCATTTATGGTGAAACAAGATATCAATCTCACGAATGAATTCACAAATTTCACTACAAGATTTATTGTCTTGAAGACTTGTTTCTTGGATGCAATTCACTAAAACAAGACCCACTTCTTAGCAACATAATATTCGAATCCAAAATATGAAATCCTTGTTAGAAATCTACTCAAATCGAGCACTCAAATTAGGAAACCTACTTGAATCGGATTTCCTTCACAATCTTATACTCGAGACACATTCTCAATAAGGCAGAGATGTCGAAAATCTTCTCAATCTTGTTATTGGACCGCCTCATCATTTCTCAATTTTTCTTTTTGCCTAAATCATTGGCTTGTCCTCCCTTGGATATTAAACACACAATATCATCATTTTTCACCGGCTTAAAAAAAATTACGACTAATGTTCGACAACATATTGTACAATGAGTAGTTGAGAAATTAATTACTCCTGAGAGTGATATTGCCGGGTCTATTGGTTAAGATGCTTTCACATCAAAATGCTCAACTTTTACAAAGTGTATTGCTGAGAGATATTAATTTATAATGAATGGTTCAGAAATTTATTACTCCTGAGAGTAGATTATTGGAGGCTTCGCATTCTCCCACATCAAGATGCTCAACCTTCACACATTGTACTGCCGAGAGAGATCAATTCCCGATGAAGGTTCGATTACTTAACTTAATAATCCCTCAGAGATTTATTCAAGGCATTGCATTTTTGGTCTAGTGGTTGAGATGCTCCCACATCAAAATGTTCAACTTTGACAAAGGGTACAAGCCAAAGGCATACACAAAGAATATGGATTAGGACCATAATTGTAAAGACAACATGATGACATATGAATCAGATTCGATCACACTTTGGTATTCAAAATTGAACGGTGACCAAAAGGGGGGAACTTATCATAATGTTTCGTAGCTTATCTTATGCATATACTATAAACTATGAGTGAATTTCGAAACAAGTGGATCCCATTCACCCATCCAATAAGAAATTTGTCACCATATTTTGGAAACAAAACTTCGTATATGAATTAGCCTTTCGATAGTTAGCTCGACTTGTCCTATCGATGCTAAAGTAATTGAAGAAGAACTGAGAGACATTGTCGTTTATTCCTAGAATGGATTAATTAAGTTGACAGATAGATCAACCCTTTTGAATATTGGTCGTTCCACTCTATCATCTCAAAAGGAGATTTTCACTCTCGAAGTTGGGAGATGATTTGTTGAAGGTGAAGAATGTTAGTAATTCAGAGCCTAAAGTAGCTGGCAGTTGCATATCGCAAGGTTTTTTTTTTTTTTGTGGTCGAAATAACAGCGAAATTTCATCTAGGTAGCAAATGTCTGTCTACATCAAATAAAAGCAAATCTAACAAAGGCTTCGGGGGAAAGTATAGCCAGTTAGGGACAAGTTCATTCTTCCTGTTAAAATATATCTCGAGTTTGAGCCCGTTTGACGAAATCCGACTCAAGATAAGTTAGAATATTTGTGAACGTCCTCCGTAGAAATCCTATATATTGTTGGTATAATCCAAGTCTGAGATTTTGAATTGAGGAGCGAAGATTGGACATGGACTTTTAGGGGTGAATGAAAACCATTCTGTTCCAGAAATAGGTTTCTGGAACAGAAATATATTTTTCTATTTCTAGTTCTGGATGAGTTTTTGAGCCAAAAAAATGCGTTTGATAAAGACATAAATTTCTCATTCTGGAACAGAAATTCGTTTGACAACAATTGAAAATTTTAACTTCTAGAATAAAAGTAGGCGGCGGCGGTGGCGGCGACCGGCGGCCACAGCGACGTCGGCCGCCGGTCGCGACGGCGGCCGGCGGGCGGCGGCGACCGGCGGCCGACGGCGACAGGCAGGCGGCGGCGACCGGCGGCCGACGGCGACCGGCGGGCGGCAGCGGGCGGCTGGCGGCAGCAGGCGGCAGGGGCAGGCGGGGGCCGGCGGCGACCGGCGGCGGCGACCGGCGGCGGCGACCGGCGGCGGCGGCCGGCAGCTTGAAACAGAAATTCTATTTCTATTTTTCCCAGAAGCTAAAATTTTTTGTTTCTCAAAGTTGATTCAAATCTATTTCTGGAACAACTTTTTGTTCCAGAAATAGAAAAATAGAATTACGTTACCAAACAAGTTTCTGTTCCAAATCTATTTCTGGAATAAGTTTGGAACAGAAATTCTATTTCTGGAAGGTTATCATGCATCCCCTTAGTTGGACTCGGTCAACAATGGGTCAGAGAAAGAATGATAGGAAATAAAAGATTCTGACTTATCCCCTACAGAAGTCTTTTAGGGCAGAGTGCATATAAATATAAATGTACTTGTGGGGAACGCTTGTGGCAGCGGTTGATCAGTACGTAGCCTTGAGGCACCGGTATTGTACGAGTGCTTGATGTGCCCAACTTGCAGTGGAGTTCTTCTCGCGAGATAATTGATTTTTGGAAGTTCCACGACGTTTGTGTTCTAGTCGAGAAATTATTGTGGTAAGAATTTATGTATAATTCTTTCGTGAGATTGAGAAATTATTTCATGAGGAATTGAGAGGCTAAACACTGTGTGCATTATTGGATATAATTGAGGCTGGGAAACACTGAGAGTGTTTGAATGACTCGAATATGGTCTGTAATCTCCGTGTATCGCTTGATTTATAGTGGAATTCGTTGCTGCTCTCCCCGTGGACGTTGGTCTCTACGACCGAACTGTCCGATTTATTTTCTTGTTCTGTCTATTTTATTGTTCAATCGCTTGTTCCGCGCAACACTTCCTTTGTGCTTTAAGGCACGCATAGCAACACTTCTGCTTCAAAAATCAACTTCTAGCCATTCTACTTCTGCTCCAGAAGTTGATTTCTGATAGAGAAAGGTATTTGATAACAGGACAAAATTTCAGCTTCTGAAATGAGCAAAATTTTTTATAATACTTAATTACTAGCAAATTTGTATTCTTGAGGGACTTATTGTAGGCTTGCTTCATGGAGTATTGCAGTAGGTTTAACACCTTTTGGATAATTTTACCCACAAATTCTCTTGCAAAAACTTGGCCCCAAGAGACTTGTCTTTTACTCGACAGGCGTAGCTATCATTTTCTCTTCCGAAGTTTACCTTAAACGAGCCAAGAGAACTCTATATACATAGTTCAACCTCGAATGATGACTACAGAACCCACAGATCGAGGGCAGAACCGATTCTCTCTGGTTTTTTCCGGGCCAGTTTGCGTGATTCACCTTTACAGTCAGTTGGTGATATTGTGTCCGTTCATGCGTCGATCAATTTTGTCCTTCATCGGCCGCCTCATACGTATGCACTACCTAGAAATCAAGTTGAACAAGCAGCAGCAAATACTCCTATCCGAAAGCTACTGATATTCATTGATCCCATTACCGTAGAAAGTATAAGATGAGGAGCCGCGAGCCATTTCTTTTAAGCAAAGAGAACTGCATTTTTGTCCGAAACAAGTTTCACTTCTTGTGGATAAGCTCTTACACACTGTAATTACAAGAATTTATGCAAGTCCTTGGAGAGCTTCTGATGTATATCATCCGGAATTGAAACCAACAATCATAGACGAAAACAAGAAACCAGTAAACACCAGACAACTGAATATCACATCCGGAATTGCAAGTCCTAGGACTCTCGCTAAAGATGGAAATACAGCTCCGCGGTAGAGCGCCTGCCACCAATCTTCTCTCTCATTTGCAGATGGAAGCTTCGTCCCGAGAATCTACATTAAAAAAACCAAGCAGCGAATATCACATTAATTGAAGTCAGGTCTGAACAGAAACTGAAGTCTGCTCAAACAACCACCTGATCTCTGTATCCTTCATCAACAACGCCTGCACATCAAGACATAAACCAGTAAACACCAGACAACTCCAGTAAGAGAGAAGCCCACAAGCATTGTTACCAAGAAAACATAATCAGTTCATTCATGTTATCTAGTACACCACAGAAGCCAAAGGGACAAAAAAATAATCTAAAGAGAAGCAACCAAAATGGAGTTCAAACTTCAGCAGTAGTCCCATGTCTTGAAGAGCAAAAGTTGCTCGAGTTCTCCCAAGACTTGTAAGGATACCTGAACCTTGCATGCATATAAATATGCCTAAATTGACAGTAGCCCATCTTGGATCTCCGCACAAAAAGCTATAGCATTAGCTTTAGCTACAAATAATTTGTAAATCAAATAATTTGTAAATCCAAGATAGCAAATCCTGATATTCAAAAAATTAAAATCCTGGAATACAACATCACATTAGAAGAGATAGCAAATCCTGATATTCAAAAAATTAAAATCCTGGAATACAACATCACATTAGAAGAGCAAACACACGAAATCCTCGAATACTAATAACAGAAATACAATACAAATGTTAAAAACCCAATATCATGGAATCTCCTCCATATCATGATCACTTGCCATTTTATTGGCAATATGTTTCCTAAGAATATTCATCTCGGTTCCCTCCTTGGTCGATATATCGTCTGTAATCTCATCATGCATAGGTTCACACACATACTCCGAATCTCCATATTCGAAAAAATTTCTATCCCTTCTGTCTTGGTCACGGATGTAATTATGGATAGCACAACATGCTACTATAATATGTGCTTGCTTTCTAACTAAAAATGAAGGCATGTGTCTCAAAACTAAAAGGCGAGTCTTCAAAGCCGCAAAGGATCTCTCAATGACATTCCTTAGTTGAATAGCTCTCTTGCTGTTTTTGGTCTCGCATTTCTTCTGAAATCATTTATATGATACCGTTCACCTTTAAAAGGTGTTAAGAATCCTGGAGTTGATGCATAACCAGAATCTACCACGTAGTATTTGCCTATAACAAAGCGTTCATAGATTTATCATGATATGCAATCGCAGCAAAATCATAAAGACAATTATTCGTTTTAGAGCAAACAAGTACGTGGGGGTGGTCGAGGAAATTGTAATACAAGAGTCTCAAGTGCTGCCAAGAGCACCAGACAATCGTTAGCAGATCCTTTCCAACTAGCGTAGACAAATGTAAATCTCATATCAAACGAACACATACACACCACATTCTGAGTAGTAATTTTCTTTCCACCTCTAAATCGGTTCTGCTGCGCAACAAGTACGGAAGCATCGATATGGGTGCCATCAATAGCGCCTACGCACCCCTGTCATAATTATGAAAGACTAGAGTCATACAAGATTCCAACAAATTAAACCAATGGTGCAAAGAAACGTATGAAAATCATATCTTGAAGTAAGGTTTATGCTTAGGATCCATAAGAATCTCCTATTGGACAACATCAAAGGCAGGTGGTACGGTAACCTCCTTTGCCAGTTTCCAAACTGCTTTCAACACTAAGTTAAAGTATTTACTGATAGTCTCTCCCGAACGCTGAAATCTCTTGCACAAATCTCTATTAGAACCGCCGTGACAAATCATAAATAAAAAAAATCCCAACTTGTTCATCTATTCTAAGATATTGACTATCTACCAACCAACCTCTTGCCCTCAGCAAACCACACATGTTAAGAAAGGCATGTCTCTCCATTCTAAAAGTTTCGTATTCTCTAACCGAATGTCCATTAAGAACCTTCCTTACCCATTCCGGTCCTGACAATACGCTGTCCCTAATAGGTTCTCTCATGTGCATGGACCTACGCAGCTCACCAAGGCATAACCATGCCATCAGTATATGATAATCATCATCATCAAAGTCTAGATGACCCGATACAGTTCCCCCAACTGAAGCTACTTGATCACTAACCCCCTCCATATTACCTAAAAAATGAAATGCGTCAGCAATAAGCTACCTTATCACAACACAAGACATCACAAGAAAGTGGAAGGCGAAAACAAAAAAAGTAAGGAAGTGAATACTTATCTACTGATAAGTAAGGAATTTAAATAATAGTCAACACATAACTAAGCAATCTAATATCAATCAACATAAGTCACAGCATAACCATAGTTGCATAAAAAAAATAAAGCCAAAGTGTCTCAATACATAGATCTTTCAGTGAAATGAAGCCACATAGAAATCCATAGCATATGCCAACGTCTACTTAAATAGAATAAAGAAGTGCATGTCTCCATCCAAGTTTTGTTAGGATGAAAGCCTCTCTCCAAGCAGCATTCATGCAACCATGGTTCACAACTTTGGTGTAAACACTCGAGTCCATGTCAGGCATGCCTTTCAGGATGGTAATCACGGCTCCCATGGAGTAGGGGTCTGCAGGTTGTGGGGCCTGTGAGGTGACGGAGGTATGTGATGATTGATCTATCTTAATTTTGAGAGATTCTTGAATGGCTTTGCAGGTTCCGGCAAAATCATATGAAGTGCTCTTTCTCCTCCTCTTGGAATTTGGAGTCCTATCCAACCTATGTTTGTCATGAACTGGGGTAACCACTAGTTCATTATCCAACCGTCTCCAGTTTGGTGTTCATTACCCAACCCATCTTCAACTTGTGGTTCTCACACCGTTAATTCCTTCGGTGTACCTAATGCAACACCACCGGCATCTTCATCCTAAGCACCATTGTCATCATCCTCTAACGACACCAACTCCTGCACATTTCCTATTACATACTCCCCAGCAGCATATGTATCCCCAAACACCATACAAAACCAGGCATACAAAGGAAACCCTTCAGTCTTGAATTTGGCTCGTTCGATATTATCCTGCGCCATTTTCAAAAGGACATACATCAGCAACATTATCAAAACATACATAGAAATTTAGAACCAAATGACCCAAGTAAAATTGTACCTTGATATGAGACTCCCAGACAGTTTCATCCTCCATGACAACCATGTTGTTTACATTATCCTATCCAAATCCTGATTGGGTAAGAAGTTTCTTAAAACTGGTGTACTGTTGCTTCAGCTTGAATACCATGTTCTTGAACTTATCTAGAGAATACTAGTGTCTTGTCTGTTTATTGAATTCGCTGAATGTTATTCCACTCTGCTTTGTTGAAGGTAGAGGTGGTTGATTCCCCTTTTTAACCTCATCTACCAATCAACCGCCTCTACCATCAAGCTTACAAATAATTGGGTCAATGGCTTGATCCACCTAGCAATGATTGTGTCTTTTTGGGATGCCATTTAATCTAAACTGGTTGAGTATGAGATGAGCCAACTCATTAAGTTGAATTACAAAATTCCTCAAATTCAGAAAGAACATGCTTATACGTATTTCATAATAATTAGTCAAAAACACATCTCATCAAACATAACCAAACTTCGGTTGAAACAGGAAAATTAAAGCCCAAAAGTTCAACATTTTACAATTGTTTTTGGAAGACATTAACCATTTAGCAAGTAAGTTGCAACAGTACGGAAACACTAATCAGCTCACCCTTTTCAAATGAAAAGACGTTGCATATATGTAAACCTTTCTGCATTTCACTACCTCTGTTGTACCTGATGCAATCCTTTCGGAAGGTCTCACTTCAATTATCGTATTCCTGATCAGATAGAACAGCAAAAAGAACGTTATGTGGACAGAATTTATGCTTTGCATCTCAATTGGATAGTCATGAAAAGCATTTTCACACAAAAGAAAGTTACATTCTACAAAAATCAAGCATTTCCCTACGGAAAGAAGTAGCGCTACATGGACTCCCCATCTCTGCTACGAACATAAGAAATGGGGGTTTTACTCTTTGAATACTCTAAACACCCAAAGAGAAGCAATTTCTAATGCTCCTGATTTAAATGCGAGTGAACATGTAAAATCATAAGTAGAAAAAACTTGCTGTGATATGCCCACGAATTAATTCTATAAGGTTAGTCAAAATGTTCTAAAAGCAAACACGAAAGATAAGACCATTCACATTGGCAAACAAAACCTCATACAGAATTTATGACCACCATACCGCGAGGCAAGCAAACGAAATAGAGAAAAACGATAATGAACTCGAGAGAAATCAAAAAGGGAGTATTGATCGACAAGCTTAACGGCACCAACCCAAGTTCATTGCCTATTACGAAGTTCACCCATCTAAAACAAATTGCAAAATTTGACTTTTCTGAATTCCTCGGACGCAAACGCAAAAGAGGGAGAAAACCCTAGCCTCCAGCAGATCTGAGTTCACTCGAAATGTTTCATACACGACGCAAACGACAATCCAGCACAAACGCAAAAGAGGGAGAAAATCCTAACCTCCAGTAGATCTGAGTTCCTCGAACGCAAACGACAAATTGCAGTTGCCGATGGGTCTCTAGAAGGCGACGGACAGAGAAGGGGATCACCAGCTCGAAAGGGCGAATCGGTAGCGACTCGTTGAACACCCTTCCGTTCCGCGCCTTCCAAATCGCTCATAAAGTTTCGGCAATTTCTTCATTTGTCACCAATTATCTCTTGCTTCGAAAATTTCTGAAATCCATTTGTCTATTCGTGTTACAGACTAATTTGAGACATGGAGATTTACTCGAGGGTCATTTCATACCGATGCCGTCCATGAACACAAGAGCAGGGTGTGTTCAATTGACTCGGGCATGTGATTGTAGACATGGCATGATAGCTCAAGTAAGATTCAACGCTTGAAGAGATTTTCTTTCGTAGGAAAAGCATTCTGGCATACCCTCCATAAAAATATCTTGATGCGGGGTAGGGTATTAAGCTTCCACAGTTTAGTCCAAAGGGATTTCCGTGTTTGGTATGAACTGGAGGTTATATCTATCTGTTGTTGTAGGCATGGTGGATGTAGTCGGTTATACGCACTCTTTACTGAGAACTTCCCATTCTTTTGTCCTATCCATGCAACGACCATGGGTCCCACTTGCACGATATTGTCCGCTTTGGACATACACTCCTCACGGTTTTATTTTCTCTGGGACACCCCCGGAAAAAGGCCTCATGCAAGTTAAGGGGAACCCAATCCTTTATCAACCAGCCCAGGACTCCCCCCTAAGCGATGTGGGACGGGATGTCACATAATCCCCCCCTTAACGACACAGCGTCCCCGCTGTGCACCGCGTACACTAGCGAGCGCCCACTGCGGCCCCACACGCTGTCAGGAGTCGGCTCTAATACCAACTGTAACGACCATGGGTCCCACTTGCACGATATTGTTCGCTTTGGACACACAGTCCTCACGGTTTTATTTTCTCCGGGACACCCCCGGAAAAAGGTCTCACGCAAGTTAAGGGGAACCCAATCCTTTACCAACCAGCCCAGGACTCCCCCTAAGCGATGTGGGACGGGATGTCACAGTCCACACTAGTCGATCCTCTTCAGATGCCCTGTAAAGAGGGATATAGAGTATTTCTTTAACCACATCGTCAACAAAGAAGGATTTGAGTTTCTATTCATCCCATATTCTTAACTCTGAATGAATTAGTTCTTCCCACTCTTTGAGGTTCTCCTTGATTCGTCGGGCCACCAATAGTACCCATATCAAGCCATCTATCCTCTCGCACCTTAATTGTTTTTCCGTTACCCACAATCCATCGCACACCATTGCTAATCGCATCCCTACCAACAAGTATACTTTGCCATCCCAGCGAAGGTCTTGATCCTTTTCGAGCATTCTAGAAATTCCCTTCATGAAAATACAGTCCTTTAAAGATTTGACACCAAAGTGATGAAGGGGATTGGGATAATCTCCATGCTTGTTTCCCGAGCATGGCCTTGTTATGTGAGATAAGGTCCAGGAATCCCATGCCACCTTCATCTTTTCTGGTTTTAAGGATCTCCCATCTCTTCCAATGAAGGCTCGAGTTTATGCTATTTTGTTTCCAACAGAAAGTTGACACTCTTCTTTCAATCGCTCTACACACCGAGAGGGGTATTGTAAATATAAACATTGCATACTGAGGCAACGCTTGTACGACTGTTTTAACCAATGTTTCCTTGCCTGCTTTAGACATGATTTTTTCTTTCCATCCCTCTAGTTTGCTATTTACTCTAGCCAAGATCCAAGAGAACATGTCCTTCTTAGTTTATCCCTAGTCAGAAGGAATGCCTAAGTACTTCCCAGTTTTTTCTATCATAGGCACCCTGAGTTCTTTGGCCATGTTTCTTTTCAAAGATTCTGGGCATCCCCCAACTAAAAAACACACTTGATTTGTTTAAATTACTGGCTTGTCCTAAAGCAAAGCAGTATTGGTTTAACACAGCAGCAAGATTCTGACACTCCTTAATTTTTCCATCTAGGAAAAATATCGCATCATCCGCAAACAATAGGTGAGATAAAGTAGGACAGAACCTATTTCACTTAATATCCTCGATACTGCCCTCTCTTACTACTTTATTCAGAAGGTGGGACAGCACATTAGAAGGGATGATAAATAGGTATGGAGATAGAGGATCACCTTGTCTAATACCTCTCGAGGGCTTGAAGATCTCTAGTTTTTCACTATTAAATTTGACACTGAAGGTCACTGATTTTATGCATGCCATGATAAGGGAGACCCATTTATCACATAATCCTATTTTCCTCATCCAAGCTTCCAAAAAGTCTCATTCCACCCGATCGTACGCCTTTTGCATATCCAGTTTCAAGATGACTTGAAATTTTTCCTTCCTTTTCCTAGCCTTCAACTGATGGATCACCTCCTGGACAATCATAATGTTGTCCTGGATTTGTCTTCCACTCACAAATGCACTTTGTTCTGCTCCAATTAATTCAGGAAGCCAAGGATTAAGGTGATTTGCCGGAACCTTGGAGATGATCTTATATGAAAAGTTGCACAAACTGATGGGAAGAAATTGTGACAAGTTCTCTAGATTCGGTACCTTAGGGATGAGAGTAATATGTGCTTTATTGAAATTAGGTGGAGGTTACCTGTCTCAAAGAAGCACTTGACTTCCTCGAAAATGTCTCCGTTGATTTCCTCCCAATGATGCTGAAAGAACTTTCCATTGAGTCCATCGAGCCCCGGTGCTTTAGTAGCGCCAAGTTGAAACGCCACAACTCGCACCTCTTCCAAAATAAGTGGGCTCACCAAGGCATCATTCATATTCTCATTCACTAAGCTCGAGCATTGGTCTAAGATAGGGAAGAAATTCCATGACCCCTCCATAGTATAGAGTGACTGGAAGAACTTGGTCGTATGTTGCTTTAACACATTCTGATCTCGGCATCACTCTTGATCATCAATTTTCAGCATTGAAATTCTATTTCGTTGTCTTCTTTGCACTGTTGATGCATGAAAATATTTCATATTTTGGTCGCCCCATTTCAACCATTGAATTCTTGATCTCATTCCCCAATACAACTCTTCTTGCCTCCATAACCTTTCTATTTGCCCTCTAATAATCCTCGCCTCTTCATGGTTTGACTCTTCCAACCTCCTATTGGTAATCTCAGTGAGCTGGCCCTTGAGACTCTCTATCTAGGTGCCCGCATTAGAAAATCTTTTTCTACTCCATTTCTATAGTGCATAAGTGACTTCCTTGAGTAGAAGATGCAAGCCTTTGTCTTTGAATCGAGGATTGCGCCAAACTGAACAGAATGTTTCGTTATACTCCTCATCCTCAAGTCAATATGCTTCTAGTTTAAAAGTTCTCCTCCTTTTCACCTCTTTCGGTTCCAACATCAAGATGATTGGGCTATGGTCGGATCTAATTACAGGTAAGGCAAAGGCTTCAGCATTCGGAAACATTACCCGCCATTCTAAATCGCATAAAGCTCTATCCAGTCTTTTCTTGACTAAAGCATCCCCTTCTCTATTGTTAGCCCAAGTGAAGGCGCAACCCTTGCTTTCAATATCCATCAACAAACACTCGTATAGGAAATCATGAAAAGCAACTAGCCTCGAGTTTTCAGTAGTCTTCCTCCTCACTTTCTCATAATTTTGAAGTGTCTCATTGAAATCCCCCATGCACACCCAAGGATAGGTGTTCGATGAATGAATGCTTGTGAGAATTCCCCATAAGTTCCGCCTTTCCTGCATATCCGTCGAGGCATAAATAAACGAGACTCGCATAGCCTTGCCACAATCCTTGGGAGTATAAATGAGATCGATGTAGTCCCTTCTCGATGATATAACTTCCACTTCGGTATCATCAGTCCACATAACCGCTAATCCACCCCTATGCCAATCGAATCTACCACATAAGCATGCTAAAACTGCATACACTGAATAGTACTATTCACTATTGCTTCTCTATTCACGGTATCCATAAGAAAAATGATATTGGGCCTTTCTTGAGCCACAAGGGCTCTCAATGCCTGGAATGTCAAGGGTGTGCCCAACCCCTAACAATTCCAGTTTAATAGCTTCATTTGTCCCCCGGTGACTTATTTAGGGCTAGCCACCAAAGCCCAATTCTTTGAACCATCCTCAACCATAATCGGTGTCTCCAAAAGTAGCATCACATCAATTAAAGTAACCATACCTCCCTGAGAGTCACAGGGGCTATAACGCTTTTATTTTTTCATAGCTGGTTTCTTCTTTGATTTCCTTAATGGCTCACTGTCGGACCATGATGCATCCATAAGTAGGAGCTAATTGTTCTGTTGCCTTTTTCCACTAGTAATTGTCCTAGCCAATGGTGGCCACGGGCCGGTTTGGGCCCAGAACCGGCCCGTTGACTGCGCCCGCCGATTTCGGGTTACCTTTTTTGTGAACCTGCCTGAAACCGGCTTGTAGCCATTGCCTTGCAACGGCCATTTGGCTAATTTTTTTTTTAAATAAATCTATCCTAAATTCTATAAATATCCCTTTTCATCTTTCATTTTTTTCTCACAAATTCTCTCAAATCTGTAACTCTGTCAATTTTCTGAATTTGCTTTCCGCTCAATTCTCTCAAAAAATGGCAAATGAAAGCAGAGGTAGTGGCAGAGGAAAGACCCCGATGGGGGAATCCAATCATCCTCATGATCCTCGTGATTTTACATATTGGAGAGACGATGTTGATAATATCAACATTATTCCCAACGTCGAGCACGTCCCAACGCAAGAAAGTCTGCATCCTCCTCCTACCAGTGTCGAAGAAATGTCAATAACAAAGGAGCTAGAGCGGGAGGGTACATTCGACATATGGGAACACTTCACGAAAGAACATTTAGGCGGAAACAAGTATGAGCTAAAATGTAAATATTGTGGGGCAACACACAAATTTACAAATGGAGGCGGCTATGGAACATTTAAACGGCATCTGAGGTCGAAACATCCAACACAAGCAGGGATCGACACCAGCCAACAACGAATTTTCGGGTACGCCAATTCTAACGCTTCTCCTTTATTTCGTTACAATGAAAAAGTTTATAAAGAAGAATTAGCTAGATTTGCTGTCGTTGAACGTTTATCGTTTAATTTTGGTGAAAAAGTTGATTTTAATCATTTTATACAAACTGCATGTACTCCACAAGCAAAACCTGTTTCGAGAAATAGGCTTAAATGCCAACTTTTTGATATTTATAAAAGAGAAAAAAAAGATTTGAAATTTTTTTATGAATTTCAATAGACATGTGCATTTAGGTAGCGACATTTGGAGTGATCCTTGGCAAACTCATTCTTATATGGGTATTACATGTCATTGGATAGGCGATGATTGGAACATTCAAAAAAGAGTTATTGCATTTCGAGTTATTAATGATAGGCATACGGCAATTAATATTTACAGAATAATTATGCAAGTTTTAAAAGAATATTTTTTTGTTAATAAAAATTTTTCAGTTGGTTTTGATAATGCCGCGGCAAATACCGCTTCCATTCCCAAGTTAGAAAAGATTTGCAAACCCGCTTTTGGTGAACAATTTTTTCACGTTAGATGTGCTTGCCATGTTTTAAATTTATGTGTATAAGATGGTTTACAAACTCTTGATGTTTTTCTCAACCCAATAAAGACAGCAATTCAATTTTTACGGAGACATCCTCAAATTATGAAAGAATGGAGAAAATTTTGTAAAGCAAATAGAAGAAGACCAAAAAAAATTTCAAGAGACGTTCCAACTCGTTGGAATTCTACGTACGAGTTGCTTAATCAATATTTTGCATATAAATATTTATTATGTATGTTTATTTAGAATAATATTTCTAAAATTAATTTATTCCCACAAGAGTGGGATATTTGCAAAAAAAAAATTGATCTTTTAAAAAAATTTAATGATGCAACTTATACTTTATCCGGTGTTTATTATCCTACTACGCATTTATTTTTAATAGAGTGTATTAATATTGCTGATATTTTTGACGAAAATGAAAAAGATGATCAATTAGGTCCGATTATTATGGCAATGCAAATGAAATAGCTGCATTATTATACAGAAATTCCTCTTATTTATTTGGTTGCTTGTGTTTTCGATCCACGTACCAAATTAGATGATTTAGGTGATGATTTGTATACGTATTATGACTGTTTACATTTGATTGAATTTATAGATATTAGAACTATACAAACAGTAGTTAAAAACACAATAGTTGAAATGTATAATGAATTTTCTAATAGATATAATGTATGTGATAGTGGATCTTCCCAACCTCCTGACGTACAAAGCGGGGACCTAGGTAGAATTAGTAGAGGGTACAAAATGTTGATGAATAGGCAAAAAAGACAAAAGGGAGCACCAGAAAATATTTTCGAAGTAAAGACCTATTTAACAATTTTTTTTAGTTTAGTGAATCCGAAGGCGACACAGATTTCAAAATTCTAGAGTAGTGGAAGCGGCATTCAACCCAATTCCCAATTCTCGCTCTCATCGCAAGACAGGTTTTAGCAACCCATTATTTAACAGTTGCGGTTGAACAAGCATTTAGCGCTGGAGGCAATATTTTGGACAACCGACGTTCAAGATTAACTTCGGAATCGGTGGAGGCTCAAGCTTGTGTAGATGATTGGACAAAGGCTCAACATCGACAACAAGAGATGGATCGCAGCAATGAAGCCGAATTCTTCGATGATAGAGATACCACCGCCATGAGTACCGGTACCGGAACCGGCGAAACAGGTAGCGACAATTGACAATGAGGTAAGTATGGGATTATCAAAGGTAAAATAACTACATGGGCTTTGATTCTTCGATCCCTAGAAGATATGTAGGCGCTTAATGATAATTCATTAAGTTCAAGCCCCTTCCTCTTCCCTTTTTTCCCCCCAAATTTGATTACAATTTACAATTTGATTACAATTTGTATTTGATAATTTATTATTTCATAATTTCATAAAAAAATTTATTTCATAATTAATTATTTAAAAATTAAATTCGAAAACTGGAATCGGAATCGGAATCGGAACCGGAACCGGAATCGGGACCGAAACCGGCCGGTTCCATTCCGGTTTTGAACCGGAACCGGGCCTTGAACCGGCCCGGAACCGCCGGTTCAAAACCGGAACCGGAACCGGCCCTTAAAGTTCCGGTTCCGGTTTATAGTGGCCACGAACCGGAACCGACCGGTTCCGAACCGCGGCCACCACTAATCCCAGCCTCCAAAACTTCTTTGCCCTTCCTCTTCAAAGATTCTGCTAGCTGAATTTCCATAGGAATGTGCTATTCTTCACCACCATTCAGACCTGAATCAATCCCGGTATCCGTCTGATCTTGTGTCTCGGGCCCTAGTTCCTCCTCTTCCAATTCAAAGGCTTCTTTCCCATTGAACATCTTCCAAAAGGGACTAACCTCCTGGGCTTCTGCCTTCAACCAGTAGCCCAATTTCAGTTGGCTATTTTTCCCCGGCTGCGCTTCTTTATAAGGCACCTCTTCACAGTTAGTGGGGAAGTAACCAATCCATCCACATGAGTAACAAAAATGAGGGAGTCCTTTGTATTTGAAGTCAATCCACATTGGATCTTCACCAATGTATAGCACTAATCCTGGTTTCAAAGGGGCTGCAACATCAACCAGCACACGTACTCTTCCCACCTTGCGCACACAACCCCCTTTCGCGTCCATCTTCACTTCCAGAACACTTCCCACTTTTGACGCTAACTCTCATAGTATATTCTCAGAGACCATAGCCAAAGGTAAGCCCTGCACTTGCATCCAAAAGGCACAATGGGTAAGCTCATGCTTATACACCGGCACCCAGGGGTTTAACGGTTGAAGAATAAGTAAGTTTCCAGAAAAAGACCACAGACTAGCCGCCAGAACCCCATCCTTATCCCTCTCTGTGCTCAAAGTAAAGGTAAATAATCCTTTCTCGTGCTCCATATGGTCACACACCACATTGTCAATCTTCCATGCCTTCTTCATTGTAGAGAAGAGGGCCTGAATATTCACATTTGGTCTAGCAAGTAACTTCCCCAACAACGTACGTTTGCACACACTCATCTTTTCCTCAGGAGTATTCTCGAGCACCTTGGCTACAACATCCCTAGACCACATGTTGCCCATTTTCTTGCAAAGGTTTTATGCTTATTCTCCAATCCGGTGTATCGATCATATGTTTGCCATTGACAGATAATATTTTCAAATGGAGTTCTGATTTTACTTTTTGTAATAAGTTTGAAAGTTTTATGGTTATATTCAAGTAAGTGTTTAGTTTCCTTATAATTGAAAGCAAGAAACTAATTAACCGAGTTGAATTGCTTAAATAAACTAAATTATACTTATTTTGTCAAACTAAATTGTACTTTAATTAGCCGTTATTTGTTGATTTATTTCCTTATTCTGTTTATTATTATGTTTGAAGGGAATAGAAGGCGACAGAAGAGGGAAAAGTACAAATCGATGAATTTGATGGAAAGGTTTTGGTTTCTTAGAAAATGCATATTGAGCATTATTTTTAATATAAGAGTATGCACTTACCTCTGTTTGGGGAGAAGCGAGAGCCAATGAAGCAAGTTGATTGGGATTTGCTAGATAGGCAGGCATTGAGTGTTATTCGACTGAGATTGGCTCATAATGTCGCGTTAAACATTGTGAAATATAAGACCACTACAGTATTGATGAATATCATGTCAAACATGTACGAGAAGCCTTCTACGATCAACAAGGTCTACTTAATGTTATGCCTATTTCATTTAAAGCTGGTCGAATTTAATCGGATGTTGAATATATCAACGAATTTAATGTGGTCCTTTTACAATAGAGTTTGGTTGAGATTACCTTCAATGATGAGGTACGTGCGTTGATTTTGTTACCATCATTGCCTGATAGTTGGAACACTACTCTTACTGTTGTTAGTAATACATCTTGGTCAAGAAGCTTGACATTTAATGAGGTTCACGATTTTATTCTGAGTGAAAAACATCCGTAGGAGAGAATCGAGTATGTGTCTATCGATTTAGTAGGAACGTAGACAAAGGAATAGTATTCGTGTTAATAGGAGTAGCGCGAACATGAACAGACACAGTTAGTCTAGGGTTGGCACCATTGATTGTTGAAATTGTGGCAAGAGGGACATCTCAGAATGATTGCCTTAAACTAAAGAGCAAGAAGAGCGAGGGAATTAGAGTTGAGTTTACTGGTGATATTGCTACAATAGTTGATTGGGCCTCGAATGGTGATGATCATGCCTTGTTTGTCACGTAGGAGTCGCCATTTGATGGATGGTTTATGGATTGTGGCTCGTATTTCCACGCTACACCAAACGGTGGCTAGTTTGCTACTAATCGATGTACAAGTGCTTGTAGAGCGCAATCAAGTAACAATGTTGAACGTGATGTTGAGAGTGTTGGTGACATTAGTATTAGAATGCATGATGGTATCGTCAAGACATTGATTAGAGTGTAATCCAGAATTGAGAACCTGATTTCTTGAAGTTCTTTGAATTCAGTTGGATGATATGCTAGGTGTAGTAGAAAAGACTGTTTGAGGTGCCCTGATGATAATAAGAGAATCAAGCACAATAGTCTATGTAGTGGTTTCGCCGGAATTTCTCCCGCAACGAATAATCTTTTATCGAAAGTAGCTCTTCGATTTTTAAATGTAGCAAAAGGGTCCTTTGGCTATTCCAAACAAAAGTGATCCAAAAAATCACGAAATCCACGGATGAATCTTTAGTAAAATTATACTTATGCAAATTGAACCAAAGTTTAATTCGACATAAAGGTCTACGAAGTACAATTTTTTACAAACGAACCAACGTAAACAAATTTCGACGGAGTTTGACTCGACGACGAAGCCTGAAGACATTTCGACACTATATCGGAGTTTGACTCGGCGGCAAAGTGTCAAGGACAAAGATACACGTTGGAGTTTGACTCGACGACGAGAACCTAAAAGCTACAATCAAGGAAAGTAAAGTGCAATACAAGAAGTACATATAAATTTGTTTGATTTGTCGGGGGCCCCTTTCGGTTGACGCCTGGTGATACTTATAATGGTTGAGTGATAACTGCTCCTTGACGGTTGTGACTTTCAAATAGTCTTCATTGACTATTTTCGCGTTCACTATTCTTCATTAACTGCTCGACCGCGTTCTTGGGTATAGGTGGTCGTATAACTATCGATAGTTCTCCAACAACTCTTAGTAACTTGAATCGATCTAGTTGCCTTTATCGATCATGCCCACGTCCTTTATTCCTCACAAATCCCACGATCAGGCCCTCGGGCAGTTATCTTTATGAAGTGCAGGGGCTTATATAAATGTCGATGACCATTCTATTGCAGGGTGTCCAAAAAAAAACCGTTCTTTGCTTCGGGCGCGCATTTATTTCTGACCATTCCAAATCTCTGACGACATAACCTGTTGTTGGCGCCAAACTCAGTGATCATTTCAATTCCATTGTAGTATTCAACAAATAGACACATGGCATTAATACACGGCATTGTCGATTAGCACGTGAACAACCTCCAGTAAATTAGCATACGCATGATACTATCCACGTGCCATACGCATGGTCTATTCATGCTCTGGTATTTCGCTTTGGTTCTCCTTCACGTTTTGAGCTCATGGATTATTTTTTGTGTCAACAATAGCTTTAAGGGGAAACCTGACGGATTAGGCACACGATATATGTTCGATTCACATACCATTAAGTGCAATCAATCTCATATTCAGATTGCCCAAAAGCTTTGGTCGGAACCTAAAATGGGCGCCCCCGGTCAAAAAATTACCATACATTCAAAAGCACCTTAGACCATGCGGTCAAGAATTGTCTAGCGAATGAAATGAAAGGCCATCTTGATGCTGCTGCTTTGTAAAAATGCAATAGGTTCAGTCCCCACTCTCCAGAGAGAAGGTATCCGTGCACTACTATAGTAAATCCTACTCATGCATTTGCGACTTCGATTGCATCCAAACTTCCATCGCTCGAGATTTATTTGCAGGCACAAGCACAAAAATATTGCAGATACATCGGAATGTTGGACAAGGTTGAAGAATCAAATGACACAAAATGAAGAGCTCAGAAGATAGAAACAGACATTTCCTGCAACAAAACTAAATAGGTAAACTTGCAAAGTCGGTATTTATAGCGCTACAACCTGTAAAACTATAATCCTAGCAAATAGAAAATTTCTAATAAATAAGAAATAGGAAACCAGCACCCTCACTACGTAAGAGATAGAACATGGGTAAAAAAGCTACTAAAACAACTCAAAAAATAAACGAGCAATCCATCCATTCTCTTCCGCATCAGAAGTTATATTCGATGTAGACTGTCAACAGTTCTCACAAATATAGACAGTCCATCACGCTGGAAATTACTCGTATTGCAAACAATGGAAATAAAAATTGCTTATTTTCTCGAATCCAAGCTAGCTTCAGACTGAAATTTACATATCTGACTTCGAGGGGACTCGACGCCAAAATTTGTATGGTACAAAAGCTCCATGGCTCCCTCTTTACAAAAGATGATCCTACTCGAAGTAAAACTTGTAGCAAAAGATGAATGAAATAGACTTCCTCCAGGTGACCCTCATTTATACCGACAGGTTGAAAGAAACAGAGACTATCTTCCCCAAATGTACTACGTACCAAGCACCATGTCATCAAACCTAAAAAGCACCTCAGGGATACCGTTATTGTTCGGTGCATTCTCTACTTCTTGTTTCGTTAGTTATATCCTTCCTCTCTACATATCCTAAGTCTCAAAACTGGGATAACAGGTTTGTGATTACTCGTCATCATCATTTAACAATGCAAAGGAGAAAGGTTTGAATTTGTAACCATCACCATGGTAGAACTTAGTTTGGAATTCTACCCAATGAAGACGCAGGGCATGAAGGAAGGCGCTCAGGGTCTCCATCATTAGAAGAACGAAGGCAGTCGCAAAAGCAAAAACGGCGAGACCCACCAACCGAATGATCGCATTGTCATACCTGCAATAACCAAAACTATAATTACTTCTGCGCACATCATCATACATATGGTAGCCCAACTCCCAAAAGAAAAAGAAATAGAAAAAAGAGTTAGCCTGCTTCATTGTTATGACCTTTTCTAACCAATATGCATTAAGACACCATGACCAGGTTCATTGACAAACAAGTAAATGTGCTCGCGACAAACCGACATTGAGACCAAAGAGAGGTAGAAATTGGCAGACCACGCCCGGCTTGGAACGGTCATTTTACTTTAGCGGGCTGGCCAGGCTGAGCACAGTTGGTGCCGGCCCTATTCTAAACTTTTTAGGCCCTTTGGTCCACTTTCATTATTTACATATGGGACCAAACGACTTTTTAGGACTAGCGGCCACTAACAAAAAGATTGCGTGCGCCGGTCCGCCCTATTTGCCACCGCTAAGACCAGATATAATTGAAGGTTCTAGAGCAAAAAGTAAGCAAATAGCTCCTCAATTTTAGTTCTTTGCAAACATCCTTCAAAAGATGCACTAACGATCAGCCGCTGAGCTACAGGACAACGATACTTAGGCAGCCTGCATTCCTTTGACATGAATGTTCAAAAATCTAAATCATCATGAACAAACTCATACACCAAATAGCAAAATAAGTGAGCGCATTCTTTTTCCAGCATCACCGCAGTAATTGCAAAGGCCTGAAATTAAAGCCAAACTTACCCCCAGGCAAGTAGGAGCACTTTCTCATAGAAGACCGTCGACAATTCCGAGTGGGCCAAGCTATAAAAGCAGCCACAGACATCATTTCAGGACCATGACATCAATGGAGGGGTCAAAATAAAGGAAAAGGCAAATAGACGTACCTCAAAGCCCAAAGACGAAGATAAGAAGCTGTATTGGAAACAGCACCTAAAACAAATTCTATAGAGTGTATCATTTGATGCACAAAAACCTCACTGAAATTAAAATCCTCATGATGTTGCAGGGCGCGGGTAGAATCAGGCTCTGCTTCAGCATCCATCTCAGAAATACCAAGCACCCCGTAAGTACGACCTTGGAATCGCTGAAGGTGTGACAAGGAAAAAATATCCATTAGATAAAGAAATATCTAATTCATCAATGACTCTTTCTTCAATCTGTTTCAGAGGAGAGACACTATCACTCTCTCATGAAAAAAAAAAATGCATCTCCTTTCCCGCATTCAATGTATTGCTTGGAAATCAACATTTGTTAGGCTTCAAGGGGATAAGATGGGATTGGGAGTAGAAGGAAATCCACCGGAACTGTTTTTTGTGTCATACGTGCCAGTAAAATTTTTAAACCAACATTAGACTGAATTATGTATCCCTCTTCACCCACAGTGTGGTATGGTCAAACATTTTATGAGTTGATAATTAATGCGGCTAAATAAAGAAATACACTTCACTCACAGTCCTCAAGTTCTTCAGAGAAAAGCTTATCGATGGACATAAGGATAAAATAATTTGATTAATCCATGAACCGACTAGTTCTCTCTATCAAATTAACCGAAAGGAAGTTGTCTCTAACTTAATAATTGGCTAAAGAAAGGGGAAAAGGAGACATTTAACAAGTAATGTACCTCAATGTGAAGCCTTTTCAATATAAAAGGTTTAGGAAAAAGCATCCATGGGACAGCAATAAGAGCCAAAAGTAATAGAAGGATCTGCAAAGTTTCACATAATTGATGAAAATAAGGAACACGAGAATAAATCATACGCATCAATATAATACAAAACAGTACCTGAAGTGGCCGCTGGCCCCAAAACAGTTGGTTCTCCCCAAGATCATCAGTAGGACTCAGAAACATGTAAATCATAACGTGATAAAGATCGGCTTGAGAACCGGTGCACCACTTGATAACAATAAGAAGTGATAGATATCCAAAAAGGCTGTTGAGAAAGATCATCTGTGGCACAAACTGATACCTAAGACAAAAATAAAAGTTTAGTTCAATACTCTCATGCTTCATATCTAGATGAGCTAAGCTAAGTGATACGTGCATAGCATACTCTCGCGTAAAAGTGTGATATCCGCATCAGCTCTGGAGAAAAGGAGACAAATGTTTCAAGGAGGGAACACACACCTGATATCCAAAGAACTTTCAAAATATCTTGCATTGAAATAACTCAAGATGATCCCTAAATTCATTTGCGTCACACCCAACAGAATGGACATCTTCATCTTGAGTGAGTTCAAGAAAGGAAGTTCAGAACGACTTCCACGCCAACTAGGATCTACACCGAATGGATAAGGGTCTCGGTATTTAATTAAACCAGCTGAATGTGCATCACTGGTCCAAGCAAGCAGAATAAGTAAGTTATGAGAATACATATACCAAACATAGATATCGTGTTAGTCTGGTCATACACAATGCAACAAAAGAAGCAAGAACCTTCAAATATTCGAAATGGTCCTTAGCAAAGAAAAAATGATGAAATCAAGAGCGGGTTGGCTCATAAATGGTAGTTTAGAGAACATTTTGTTGGTCTATTTTAACGACAGAGAGATGTATGCAATAAACATACAAGTTCAGGCACCCTTCATTCTCCATCAAAACGAAGTGCTAATGAAAAAATATATATATCTCTACAATCTATATCGAAACCATTCTACATTGACAAGAATAAAATGCTGTATCTTTTCAATATTTTTGAACTAGCACTTGCACATTTTGACACCCCTGCCATTGGTTTGCATCAGTGTAATATGACCTGAAGATCAAATCCCATTACCAGTTTGAAGATAGTACTCTGTGAAAACAATTTGAAGCAACTCAGAACCACATCTCTGGCATCCAAAACTAGAACACAGCAAGACTAGAACAATTTCAATAACTTCAACAACATCTTCCAGAAAAAGCACAAACAGTTCAACTGGAGCCCATTCATCAAGAAACTAACATGCTAATGTGCCAGTTTTGAATTTCCTGCCAAAACAGAAATAACACTCCGATTTATGACAAAATTCAAAAGAATTTGGGGCGACTTGAAGTGCTAACATTAATACTTTGTATAGATTTTAAGGGATCAATATTAAAATAATTAGAAGAAGTTGCACATCTAATGTTAAAAGTAAAGCTAAAATCAAAGAGCCAAGATCCCCAAGCCAAACCAATTAACAGCTAAATCGATAGGTTAATAACTAGGACTATGATGACTATCCCGACACACACATTATGATGCTTGACCGATCGTCGGGTTGGTCAATAGCTAAGTGCTAACAAAGAAAAAAAAACATCTATAAAATTGAAACCGTGAAAAAACTGACAGAAAAAAACTTCTTCTATCTGCTTCTTCTGCTGCATGTGAATTCTAATGATGGAGCTATACTGTTCATGAGAACCAGAAGTAAAACCATAACAAGTACACTTTGGAGCAAACAATTGAGCTGCCCAAGTGTCCTCGGAAACAAGTAAAAAAAATTCGTCATAGATAGAGAACTACAAGAAAGATAAAGCCAAACCTGCAAGTAGTATCCCGACATTTGTAAGCAGACCGACCAAATATGTGAAATGGTACAGAGAAGAATTCATTGTAAATCAACCCACAGTAAATTGAAAATAGGGACATCAAAAGGAGAACATAGCGTCCGCCAAATAACATCTCCATAAAGCTGCCCAGTTTCTGTCAGAAAAGAACCTTGATAGATTCATCAGATCAGCGTAGAACCAAGCATATAAACAAATTAAGCAGCTCCTCTGTGTGTGCGTGGGTGTGTCTGTGTTTGTGTGTGAGAGAGGGAGGGAGAGGGAGACATTCCACAAACTTTCTCACTTTAAAAAGCGAGGGATACAAATATTCTGTTAGTGAAATAATCAATCATTACTCTTATAGACACGACATACCTTATTACTGAGCTTGCTTTCCCGAGCAATGAGCACTAAAGCTCCCAACAACAAGCATATCCCGTGACCCCAATCCCCAAACATCACCGCAAAAAGAAACGGAAAAGTAACAACAGTGTAAACTGCAGGATTTGCTTCTTGATACCTCGCAACTCTGCCACAGAAAAGAAACTAATATCAGTTGAATAAACAGTTCGAGTCCTTTCAAAAGTCGAAGAATAATATAAGCTGAATGGGACATATTACCAAATTAATCATGAGTAAGCAGTTTAACGCAGAAGAGAACGAGAAATAACCTACTCAGCAATTCAAAGTGCAAACACTTGGAATTTGCACTTCAAGCTAATCTACTTACCTAACCCAATGAGAAACTAAAAGGATAATGAACCTGCTAAATATATAAGACTACATGTTTATTCACATACAAAAATTGCTGTGCTATAGTTTAAAACAGTCACAGATCTATATAAAATCATGAAGTGCCTAAATGCCCCTATATGCTTAAAGATGTAGGCATGATTCAGCTCACCCATATGCATCAACAATTTCCTGATATGCATTTGTAAACTTATTCATTCTGAAAAACGTAGGTGGAGATTCTACTGCATCCATCGTATGAAATATGATGCCCACTTGTGAATTACTATCATATGTTGCACGCTGCAGAACCTCCTGGATCTGCAAGGATAGAAAACATCCTTAAAATTCTCAATCCCTGAAGTTTCTAATCAAAATTAGAATCGAGCCTAAGAAACCTAGATAAGATGAGGATAAAAGGAAGCATAAATCATGTTAATCACCTTAGCTTTGGCAAAGATTGGGCACCATCCCTCTCCAACAAGACACTTTTTCGTAACATCAAAATTAAGCATATTCAATGTATCATAGACTGCTTTCTCCCTTCTTACCTGAGAAAAAATGCAAAATAAAGCAATTGACTACTAGAAAGGGAAAAAAGGAAAATAAAACCTCATCTAATGAACCTTTGATGGTTTGACTAAAGGGGGAAGAAAAATATCTCACCAAATTTGTCCATTTTGGCAGATGGAGGCTCATGGAACTAAGGGCTGAATTTCGATGACGTATCCCTGCATCCAGGGTTGCTTCCAGTTCAGAAAGACGTGACAAAACCTAAAACAGAAACCTCAAGTTTTAGGCATAATATATAGGGCTTTGTAGGTGCAAGACAGAGTATATGTTATTACGCAGCCACAAGGCAATGGATATTTAGCTAATTACATTCCTGATGAACCACATCCATGTTATATTTTCATGATATTGTTGGCAAAAAGTTGATTTATCAGCATATGGAAAAAACTTTGAAAGGATGATCATAATAGGTCAGAATTCTAGGAAAACAATAGTTACTTCAGTTCAAGATATCTGTATCATGCAAGCGAAAGACATATTCTCGATGTCATTAGTGCACTCACTTCTCTAGTCATTTGCCTTTGTTTGGTAATATCATCCGGAACAGGATAACAGTTCGCACCAAATGCTTCGCAAATTTTTCTAATCTTTTTCCTTGCTTGCTCTCCAGAGAAATAAACCATGAAAACTACTTTCTCAACCTGCAAAAATGAAGTCAGAGAATCAGGATTCTCCTGCTAGAGCAGAATTTTTTGTTAAGAAGCAGCTCTACTGACCAGCTTAAATTTTTGTGTCTATTTTCAAGCATGAACACTACCAAGCGGTTTGAAAGATAATAAATATTTTAAGGTGTGAAACAGGGAAAAACAAATCAGCAACTCCAAGATACTAAAAGTATAGGGAAAAAAATCACCAATCCCAAGAAGAGTTGGAAAGAAAAGAACCATTTCAGATGTTACAGGGTCCATGATGCCTTCATTGGCTGGCGCCTGATTGAAAAGCATATTGCCCCTTGTCGTACGAAAAAGCATCCTCTCAAATATAAGTACTTTGGTCTGGCAAATAATCCCACTGATATAGTTCAAACCAGATTGTTCGGATGTTCCTGGTCTCATCTCCTTGGAAAAGAAAAATACAATCCAAAATGAATCATCCAGCAGACAATTTTTTGCAAGAAGCCACTTGCAGAAAGTACCTTTTCAAGTAAGGAAGCAGTCTCAACATAGTCATTTGAGTATGCGGTTTCATCCAATTCTCTCTCTTCTGCAACAGGATGGTTCCTTCCTGAGAAAAGAAAGCCGCCTGCCTGGCAGCATCGCCAAGGAAATATATGTTAATGCAAAGGAAGAGGTCTCAAAGTTTGAATCTGCAAACAAAAATTTGAGTCTTGACATCCGCTTTGTTGTGGTGTATTACTTCACAATTGGACAAACCATGTAAACCAACTAAAGTACCGTGACTCTCAGATAAAGCAACCCATTAAAAATCAGGTATCTAATACACGCGGTGTTTACTTCATCAAGAGGTCTTAGAAATAAAAAGCTGGAAATTAGAGGGCTAAAGAGGTCCTATGCCAAAGCTAGAATTGATTGACTACAATGGCATTGAAGTTTGCTTTCCCACAGGGAAGACCATCATTTCCTCTACAAACAATATTTTAGTATATCTGCATATAATACTGACAATAAGTAACCATCCACCCACACAGATTCATATGATCATTATTACTTCTCTAATATGATTTCCATCTTGGATCAGTTTTATGAACACAGCAGAGCAGCAAGATAAAGCTAGTACTGATAGGATTTGCACCGTAATGCCAAGTAATCAATCTTTGACAATACAGTGATGGCACATGCCCATTGAAATGTAAAAGGGGAATAATGGGTGGAAACTGGAAACGGAAGTGAAGGAGGATGAGACAAATCACATTCTCCAATATATAGGTACATCAATAGGAGAAAGGCCACTCGGGAAAGGAAATGAAGTATCTCCAATATATTATAAGACTGAAAAATGAGACTAACCTCTTGCAATGCCATTTTATATTCCAGGAGCTCATTGTAAGATTGTCTGAGACGCTCACTGTTAGAGTTCATTTCAATTAGCTCATGTTCATGTTCAGCAAGCTGAATCTGGCAGCAAAGGAATATTACTATTAGAGAGGACAAATCTGGTACAATGGACGTCCCTTAAGAAGTCAGACTCAAGTAAGATGGAAATAACAGATGGACGGTGGTTGAAGAGGGGAGGAAAGTAGTAAGCCGAGAAGGACCTCAACTTCCTCCAACACAACATCTGGTTGCACAACTGGATTCTCAGGAGACTTTATACCAGCTTTACCAACTTGATCTTTAAAAAACCGCAATTTCCTTGACATCTCCGCACAGCGTTTCACCTAATTAGAAAAATCACATGATATGACTCTGCAGACTTCTGACATCTCCAAAACTTTTCAAACGACAAACTACAAAGATGTCAATAAGAACAAGCTAAACCAAATTTAACAAATGCATGTTTTTTGGGAACACGACTTGCCCTATTACATGAACGAAGGAGAGTATTTTTTCGGGGGCCAAACACAGAGGAGAGCCTGGATATACATAAATGTGTGATATGGACATCATTATTATTATCTTAATATTTGAGGTCCTTATGCATATGGATGCGATTAGATATAATTGTAAGTGTGCCCAATCCTAGAAAGAAGCAATGCCTATGTATGTTGTTAATTATGACAGCCCAAACCTATTACATGTTCCATTTTTCAAACAAGGCATGAACAATGAGAAATTTCTTCCAACTAAAATAAGGTGCGAACTACAATTCTTCTTATCTGAGTTTCCACGAACTCGTAATACCACCCGCATTGCGAAACAACATTACCAAGATGAACAATAATAGGCAAGATGATGCCTCAATGTAAGCATCACTCATGCAAAACGAACTTGATCTGTTGCTGCAAAGATACCTGATTAACAAATGTTCTCTGGAAAGGGCTTTTCTCAGCATTTAACTGCAAAGGACAAAAAAGTGTTAACAGTTGTCCAAAGACCTAATGATCATGAACAATCCATTAGGTCAAAAAAGTGTGAAAGTAACCACATTGATAGATCCCTGGACGAAAATACAGAGAGGATGAGCACATATAATTACCACCCCTTGCCTTCTTAATTTAAGCTTTCACAATATTTTATTAGTCGAAATAAAAAATAAATAAATTTTCCCGTAAAGACCTTGCCTCATGAGTCAAATAAAATCTAAATACAATAGCCAATATGAAACCCAGAAGTTCCTCATTCACAATGGGATAAACTGAACTAACCATAAAACCAAAGACCTTGCCTCATGAGTCAAATGAAATCCAAATTGCATATCAAATATGAAACCACCAGAAGTTCCTTGTTCCCGACGGGAATAAACTGAACTAACCATAAAATCAACAAAAGAAAAGAAGAGTAAAAACTGTCCGCGTGACCGTCGTGCTTCTTCGCGGCTCGCAAATTTTCAAGTTATACAAGGAGCAAACCCACAGGACAGGACCATCGAACCTGACCTGATCATTCCATCAGCAAACTCCATGGTAGTAACAGAAACTCACTTAAAATTTCGCAAGGTCCGGCATTCTCTTCCACTCGATCGAAATTTCTCCACAGCCGAAAAAGGAAAGAAAAAATGTCTACACGATGCTGATTCCAACATAAATCGGACGAGTCAAGTGCGGATCGGAGTGGAGCACACTTACGTCGCGGAACTGGACGAGGCCGAGCTCGCCGAGATAGGACACGGCACGGTGAGCGGACTCGACGGGGATGATGAATTGGACGAAGGTCATCTGCTCCGAGCGCATCAGATCCATGGCCGGCAATTTCCCGATGAACTCCTCCATTTTCCGGACGCAACTGGAACAGAAACAGCAAACACTCGACACTCCGGCACAGAGAGAGAGATCGCAGAGTATGCGCCTAGATTGATTTGCGCCGTGGATCCACGGAATCAGCAGATCCGAGGCTAGACGACCCAGTCGGTCTCAGGGGTACCGCAGGGCGTGGCGGCGATCAGCGCGCGGCGACGCCCCGTGCTTCGGCTCGTGGCACGCGAAGAGGGGAAGAGAGGAACCGCCGTGGACTCAGAGCGACGGGAACTTCGCGATCGCATGGCATCATCGGAGCGAACTGACTGTAATGTAACTGCAATTGGGGGCCCCGCTTTCTTCTTGGTACGGAAGAACAAAATAAAAGTTGGTTTTAGCTTTGAAGACACGACGGGCGATGGTGATTGGCTAATCATTTGGGGGAGTCAACGATTAGGCGATGGTCAACGCTCAAGTGGGCCGAGCGAACCAGTTCGGTATTATGGCCCAACACAAAAAGAAAATGTAAAAATAAATTGACTAAAAGTATTAAAACTCATGAAAATTACAATCCAGTACATGAAATTGAAAATCTCCATATTCTTGGCCCCAAAAATCCCATTTCACCTTCCCTGCGGAACTGCTGCTCTGCTTGACGAGCCAGAATCTGAATAGAGACGTCGGATTCTTGCAAGCGTCGGCACTTTCCAGTAACGCCGCGCTGTCCCGGTAAGTCTCTGTCCCAATTCGCCGTCTTCACATTCGGAGGGTCATTTACCAGTTTCTCGCCGTGTAAAGATTGTCGATGGGTGTGTCTTGGGAGCGTCATTTGTTGCTTGCTGCTGTTTACCTGTCTGCTTCTTGGACGGTTTTGGAGAACAAAATTCGATGAGCGGGGTGAGTTTCGTTTTGCTCTTGATAGGTTTATCGCCATCCAAGAACGAGCGGTTCTTCATGCTATCGACACCTGCGTCGGTGGTTTGTGACCCAGCTTTGTCTGTTTTTTGAAGGCATTAAGAGTTAGGCTAGTACTCATGAGTGTGACTTTGGTTGGATGTGCTTTAGGAAAACGGGTATGAAGATTTCATCATCATTTGATGTGGGAAAATCCTGACTGACTCTCCCATGGTAAAATTTTGGGCGGAGAGTTGTTTTTTGTCCAGAGTTTGAAGAAAGGGCATGTGGATGACTTGTGTGGTTCTATGGAGGTTGTGTTTAATGAATGGATAGGTGAGTGAAGAAACTATGCAAAAGTGGCTGAAGTCTTAGCTTTACGGTACTCGGAATTGTCTTTTGTAATTGGGTCCTAATTGATAGGATCAAAAGGAGCGTCAACTCAGAGAAAGCTGCATCGTTTGAACTAGAATAAGCCTCCGAAGTCAGATGAAAGAGTTCGAGTTTTCTGGATTGGAACTAAAACTACCGAGTTTGTCGTGGGTCACTCTAGGAAACTAGTTTACACTTCAACTGGAAAGGTGCGACTTTTAGGTCTCTTCTTATGCTATGATTGGGAATAAGATTGCTTTAAAAGGACTGCAGGTCCGTGAATGCTTTGAAACTGCCTGTACTGGGTGCATTTACAGAGGTGTTTCATAGAATCATGTTTCATTGTTGGAGTAGCTATGGCAAAATGAAGGACAAGTTCACCCAAGTTAGAATTTTGAAAAGGAGATCCTTGTATCTTCTAATAGTCAGGCATTACTAAAGTGCTTGAGCTACTTAAATATTAGTTAACATTGCAAGAAGCTAAAAGATTATGACTGTCTGTTCGCCAGTTTAGGCCTTTCGGTCATTGGTAGAAATTCTTTCCTTGCTTGTTTGGCACTTTTGAGATTATAAGTTTTAGTTCACTGGCTGTCTAAAATTGTCTGTTTTGGACGAAGTGGCAGGTCTACATCGGTTCTTGTTTTCTTCTGTTTGCCTGATAGATCTATATTATCGACAGCAGCCGCCTTCATAGCTTATTGATTTGGAAGTCTCAGTCAAATTCCACAACATGGGAAAATCTGCTGGTGATGAAAAGATTCTCAGCTACAAAGACGTCGTGCTCAGACAGTCGGATCTGGACATTCTTAGCGGTCCATACCTTCTCAATGACTGTATCATTGAGTTCTATTTCAGCTATCTTTCTTCATGTTATCCTTCTCCAGATATTTTACTGGTTCCACCTTCAATTGCTTTTTGGATAGCAAACTGCCCTGATGTTGAGGGACTTAAAGATTTCGTAGAGCCTCTAGATTTGCCTGGTAAGAAACTTGTAATTTTCCCAGTCAACGACAATGAAAATGTGGGCCTAGCAGAGGGTGGTTCTCATTGGAGCTTGCTGGTGTTTGAGAGAGATGCCGGTGTGTTTGTGCATCACGACAGCTCACGAGGGATGAATATTCAATACGCCAGGCGACTCTATGAAGTCCTAGTTAGATTTGTAAATGGCTCAAATTCAGCATCTGATGCCAAATTCATTCAATGCAGTAGCTCACCGCAGCAGCTAAATGGCTATGATTGTGGCTTATTTGTGATAGCTAGTGCAAGAACGATATGTCGCTGGTATGAAACTGCTAAATTGAGCAACAAGAAGGATCTTTGGTTTTCTTCTGTTGAGCAGCAAGTTACTCCGCCTGCTGTTACTGAATTTAGAACAGAGATTCTTCAGCTGATAAAAGATCTGATGGCCGCTGGCACTAAGTAATGATGCTGATCGGGAGGACAAAAAGGACAAAGAGAGGCTGCAGAAAGAACGGAATACCAGAGTGACGAGGCTTCCTGGAAAGACATTTGGGGGTCTCATAGGCTCAGGAAGAAGAATGGAGAAAATTTCTCCAAAGGGTGGGTTCTTGCAAAGGATCTGAGAGATGTTTTTTGTGTTTTTGAAATCCAAAGGATGTTCAGATCTACTTGGGCATTCATGAGATTCTGGCTCTATCCCTAACACTCTTCTCAATGACTAGCAAATGTGGTCTTCAACGTGTACCAGACTTCAACTCTTCATACATGAACCTTAAGTTTCCATGTGAACTTGCACGTTTGCTCTTTCGGGTGAAAAGGATCGTCTTTCTTTTCTAGGGTCATGCTTCTGATTGGGGACAATCTATTAGCCTGTAACACAGATTGGCTTTCTCTATTCGAAAGTGTTGCTATGGTCGTAAAGTTCATGATTTGTTGATTCGAGAGAAGGTTTGATGTGATGTTTATAACTTCGCGATGAAGATAGTCTCCAAAAGCCAAAAGCTATAAGCTTATAAAAGTACTCGCACTAATTCCAGTACATATTAGTTGGTTGAATCCACCCTCAGCGTTGGAATATTTCCTGTCAACTTCCCAGCCAGAAAATTTCTGGAGATGCAGTGGGGATGGGAGCCAGCAATTGCAAAGAACAAGTAATCTTAATCTTATAGACCTTTCGAAGTCAGACAATCACAAAAGACCTATTAACATTTGTATCCTACATATAATAACCTATTAGAACGTTGGCGAAATAAAAAAACATAACCGCAACCTTTGTCCTAACAAATTCATGGACAGGATGACATTCCTCGAGATTAAACTAGGGGTTGACCACTTCTCGTGTGTCTCGCAAAAGCCTCCAACAACCTGCAAAAGAGGGAATAAATTTCACCATCTAAAAAATTCTAAAGGCGAAAAAGTATCCCGATGCTGTGCGCACACAGAAAGAAGCAGTATCACAACGAAAAACCCGAGTTCCAAGATAAGGCACCCGAAACATCGAACTGGCTAAGACAAATGTAGCAGGAATGGTCTCCTAAAATGACTCCTGATGCGTAATGTGACGATCACATAACCGTCCCACCCCCCCACCCCTTATCCCTACCTAGTTGCATAAATAATTGCCACCTAAAAATGACTCCCATACAAACCCATCACAGTGGTGTGGGATTCATGTGGGTCTTCAAACTGTGTCTAACCATATATATTTCATTGGACCGGTGAATTTGCAGGTAGAGAGAAGTCGAACCAAACAACTCGATAAATTGGGGAAAAAGAATTTATTCGTGTTCAATTCGGATAAAATACCCATATCAAGGTAGTAGCCCTCTCAAATCATGCTAGTATCGACTAGATAGCTCCCCAGAACTCTCAAGGATGTAGCAAACTCCTGCCAATGAAGGAATTGCATTAAAGCATAACAAAGATAAGAGAACGATAGTATTAAACTTGGAGAGAACAGGAATTATGCATACATTAAGGTGCCTCAAGGCATTCTGCGCATCTACATCAGCCATGGATGCTTCAAAATCAACATAAAAGTGGTAGTCGAAGTATCTGCTGTGGTGCACCGTACCGCAACGGCAAGAAGAGAGTTAACAGCCATAAAATTACAAGGTCTGTCTTTTCAACACTAAATGCAGCTTAAGATTTTAAGATACTTACTTCGGAGCACCATTGTTGCTATCATCAGGTGTTCGTAGAGTTTGCTTCCTCAAGGGACGACTTTCAATCTGTCCAAGTCGCATCACAGGTTAATCCAAATAAGTAGATGGAACTTCTAGAAAGGAAAATCAAGACTACCTTCGTTAGATTGATTTTCCGTAGAGCAAAAACAGCAAGTGCCTTAAAAAGGACTCCGGGACCCTCCTCCAGTGAGAAAACTATACTTGTCTGAGAGGCCAGTAACAGTAATCATTAGTACTTGGTAGAAGTCGGGGTAGGCAAAGTGAAACAGCAAAAAATGTACAGTCCATCTGCTCATAGGAAAAGAAGAGTACGTAAATATAGTTTCCCGAAAGTGACCTTGAAGGGCCTATCAGTGCCAGGAATAATGGGCTCCCTCGCCAGCATAAGGAATCGAGTAACATTATCAGAATCATCCTATTGATAAAGGCAAAAGATTCCAGAATGGACTTGAGACATTTCAGCGATCATACCAAGTAGTAACAGATAAGAAGTAAGATGAAAACCTGAATGTCTTTAGCAAGAATATTCAAGTCATAGATTTTGGCTGCAGCAGCACTGGCAACAGCCCCTGCATCTTTTAGGTCGTGGAAAGCAACATGCTGCAAGTTCAGAGCAACTACAAGCCAGTTAGAACAAGAAAACGGCCATGCATGTCAAGTTACTAAAACTTCTAAACTAATTGATATCTATGCCAACTATTGATGGATATCCTAAACTGCTCTAGCCACGTACCCTGTGATTCCTAAGGTAAATCTGACCAAAGTGCATCATAACAGCAGAGCTGCTATGAGACAATATCATGACTGAAGAAGGATAAAGCATTTCATATGTATCCCAATTAAATTCACCTAAAAGGGATTTGCAAGTTGATTGAAAATCAAATCATTCACATTGCACTTCGGATTTGCAAGTTGATTGAAAATCAAATCATTCACATTGCAATTCTATTTAGACTCTACAGAGACAGAAACTTTCCAGTTTTATAACTCAACACAATACAATGACACATACGCTTTTCATGTTTTATTATTTGAAACCTCAATAAGGGTGATCTACCAAAACAGTCAAAGTAGAACATGATCAAAAGAGTATACAGTCGCAAAGATATTATAGACAGGCCCTCCGTATGGTTAAATTCAGATCTAGATAGATACTTTTGCATACTCAACTTTCATAGAGACTGTCTAGAATGAAAATGAAACCCGAGAACTTCAATTATGGAATAATCACCAACTCTAGAAACAGGACTGTTCAGAGGGAGGGAAAACTTTGCCACAATAAGTAGCTTTAGTAAAAGGTACAGCCGATACCTTTGCAGCACCAGCAGTATCGTCCACTTCTTCTCTGACTAGGCCCATCTTCGTCAGCGTGTGCTCACACTGTGCAAGAGCCTGAAAATGGAAAATAGATTTAAAAACTGATTTTTATGTAGAAGTAGGAAAAACCAATCAGTAAGTGACGCATAGTACCTGTGGATGGCTTAGAACCCGCTTCAGATCTCCAATTTCAACACCACGATTTGCTAATAAGCAGTGCTTTACAGCCAGCTTCACTTCCCCGACTATATGCAACCTGTGCCGGATTAAAAGGTCATAATTTCGGTGAATGCTTCCACCTAATGAATTCTCGATTGGGAGAACTGCTCTGTCCACTAGCCATTTTTCAACAGCCTGCAGGGAGAAAAAGAAGGAAAAACTGAGGAATCTATATGCACGACTAACTCTGTTTTTTGTCCATGACCAGGCTGTTCACAAAGGGTTACCGACTCTTTTGTAATCATATACCATGACATGTTAGAGACGCCTAAATCTGCAAAATCTGTCAACTACTTTCATTTTTCTGATGGCTGTCGGGTAAACTCCTTACTTGCGCCGGTTGCGATAGGTAGGATTGCGCAGTTAAAGTCTAAGAGGCGCCAGGAGAGCCCCAACCCCTGGCACCAGGCAAATCTAGCAGGATGCTCGTGGGTAGATTCGGACTCCGCACTTGAGTGCGGGTTAAATGAGCACCACCAAACGAGCATCCCACCATGAGGAAATCTGTCAAGTATTCTATTAGATATTCATCTAACTCAAATTTTCACAGTCTGTAAGACACCTCATTCGAGCACCGACAAAACCAGAAGACCCCTTGTTTCAAAGAGTTACTTTTATCTACCGGGAAGGTTTTTGATGAAAAGTTCCCATAGATCTACCTGTTGTTGATGGAAAATTGGATCTTGGCCTAAAAAATATGGTCTTTCTCGATAAAGTCAAGCCAGAGAGGCAAAAGAAAAGGCATGACCATAACCCACTCATCCTTGACGCCATTTCTTTCCTATTTCCTGTTTCAAGATGAGTCTGTGTGCAGTATTCTTCCTTATCAGCTCAAGAAATCAATTTAATAATTTTTTCTTCTCTTTCTCAACTAACCCCAACCCCTCCACACGCCATCAGCTTCGCAGTCACCCGCGAGCTAGAGAAAAGACATGCAACTAGCTCGACTTGAGCAGTTTCCTTGATCAACAAACATACTCAATTTCAAAGCATATTCATGAAAGACTCACTTGGAAAGCAGTGTCGAATTGTTCGCACGGCACTGCTTCACAGTTCGGATAAGCCTTCTCCGCCGCCGCCTCGCTGTACGCGCCGCGAACTCCCTGCAGCACATTGCCAATTCATCAACTATTGACCGGAAAAAGAAATTTGAAACGAACGAATAAATTAATGAAGAATGAGCTGGTCTACGTGATGACAGCAACGTCGGGGGCGACAGATATTTACCTGGTAAGCAACCCGCAGGCGAGATCCGTCGGAGTTGGGATTGGAGCTCTGTACCGAAGACAAAGGCTCTATCGACGAACACAGAATCAGAAAAAAAAAAAAAAAAAGATAAACTTGAGTCGTTTTATAACCATAATCAAAGCGAACTCCAATCACAAACGATGAAATTCAAAGGGGAACGCGTCGATTTCGTACTGGGCAACAAATGCGCGTCCATGTGGACATCCTCGCCCCTGGAACCCTCGAAAGCTTTGCTCAGCTCAAGAGCCTGAGATAGGCGATTCCTCGCTCCGACCCCGTTGCTCTCCCCCTTCGGAGACGCCATCGAGAGCGACCCCAAGTGCTGTCCCGGGCGCCCATCGCGAGCGGCGCGGGCTACGCTCGGTCGGTGATTGAGCCGCGAGGATTCGCAGGAGATTCGTGATCGAAGAGGCGGCGAAGATCCCGATGTGGAAGCCGCCATTGCATGTAAAGCTTCTTCTGCCGCCTTCGCTCATATGTGGGGAGGGGGCTCGAGAGGAGGGGACCGAAGGTGGATTTAAAAAGTCAATTTTTCCGGAAAAAAAAAATCTGGAAGGACAGCCACGTTTCCGGCTCTCCACGAGAGTAATTATTTTCCAAGATTTGATATGTAAAAATACCTTTTTTGAGTGTGAACAGAAGGCAGATAAAAATAATAATAATAATATTTTATATCGTTTGAAATGATTAATTACGAAAAATATTTTTATTATGAATAATAATTTATGTTTGCATATTTTCGTGAGGAATGAAATTATTTTTCATTCATTCGTCTTTATAAGTATTGCAAATGACCTTTTTAGGAAAATATTTTTTCAAATATTTCAATTTTAACCAAACAAATACACCCTTTAATTTTTAATAAAATATTCGAATTTTTCGAATCTACATGGATAGCCACGTATTAGTCCTTGCATCTCACGAGTAGTGAATAATCAGCGAAGTAACCAGAGATACGTAAGCATATGCTTCTCGAGTGCTTTTGAAATCGCAATTATTTAGTATAATAAAAATCACCTTGAAAACGAGAAAGAACTCCCCATTAAAAAAAAACAGAAAATGGATGGGATTTGTCTATATACTCTTTTTATTTTATTTTAAAACGAGTGAATTTCAATTTCAGCCAATTTAATTAGTACTTTAGAGATACTTTGTGCGAGGAGGGAAAATGCAGCGAAGATGGAGTGAAGCTGAAGCGACGACTCCCGACCATGAACGTGATTTTCGAGGTGGTCTCGTACCCACGCTGGGTCTTCGGTTGGTGGACCGGAGCGATGGGAACGTGATGGATTTTCTAATGGGGAATTTTCGTTTTCGCAATGTGCACCGCCGTGGGACTTTTATTTTAGTAGGTAGACGTAGAACCCAACCGAACCTCCTAAGGAATGAATGCAATTATGAGGGTCGATCCAAAAGCCACTGTTGACCCGGTGATTCGGGCCGATGCGCACGAGCCTGACGAGTTGGGCCGAAACCTTTGCGGCCCATCTTGGCTTCACTCGCAAGGGCCCGCGGGGCGAGGGCATTGCCGGACTGACCCTCTGCCTTTTATCCAATTAACTGTTTTCGGGAAAATTGCCCTCTCGTCGTGCCCGGAAGGGCCTAATACCTTAAAAAGCTTCAACTTTAGCTCTTGTCCCAATTTTACCTTTTATATAATAAAAAACCTCTAATTTTAGTTGCAGTCTCAATTCTATCCTAAACTCCCTTTTTTGTCCCATAAAAAATCCCTAATGTTAGGTTCAGTCCCAATTATACCCTAAACTTTTTTGTCTCATAAAAAATCCTTAACTTTAGATCCAGTACCCCAAACTTTTTTTGTCTTATAAAATAATCACGGCTGTAGGTTCAGTTTCAATTTTACTCTAATTTTTTTGTCTAATAAAAGATCATCAACTTCTAGTCGAGTCCTAAATCTTCTTCCATTAACTCTTTGTCAAAATCTCCCTTAGTAATTTTACGATTAGTCTTCGATCTCTCGTGCTTGGGAATGTTTCATCTCTCGCGGTCAGAGAGCTCACGCTCGGGACGCTCGAATAGCTCATGCTTGGGAGTTTTCCATTTCTCGATTGTCAACAAGAAATTTTGGATGGATGGTTAATGGGGGGGCAAATATGTGACTTAAGTAAGAGTTTATGATTTTTTATAAGACCGTAAAAATTTTAGGGTATAATTGGGACTTGACGATGAAATTGGGACAAGATCTAAAGTTGGGAGTTTTTCATATGACAAAAAAAATTTTAAGGTAGAATTCAGACATGACATAAAGTTAGAGGTTTTTTATAAGACAAAAGGTAAAATTGGGACAAGAGCTAAAGTGGAGGTTTTTTCGGGTGTTAGGTTGCTCGAGAGTATGTCCTGCATTGGCCAAATCGCATGTTTTATTGATGACATTTATTGCCCTTTGCTTTTTATCCCATAGTTTGTTTCACATAAAACTTAAAATTTGAACAAGAATTTTCAAAAAATAATTGGTTATGTCGCTTAGAAAAATTAGTCAGTGAAAAATACTTTTATTAACAGAAATAATTTATGACTAACTATTTTTGTGAGGGGTGAAAATATTTTTCATTTATTCATTTTTATAAGTGATAAAGGTAATAACTTTTCAAGAAAATATTTATCAAATCTTGAGTTTTTCGTGAAACAAACGCATCATTAAATTCGAGTTGGGTTCATGGATGGCACGGGATTTCGTCGTCGGGATTCGGCATCGAGGGAGACTGTCCATCCCAAATCCAATCTTCTACTAAGGTAGCTTCGAGTAAAATGGATATGGGCCATTATGGGTGCTTGGTTGGTTTCTCTCTCTCTCTCTATAGTCTCTACTGTGTATTACGCGGTTTTTGATGGGCGTTGAGATGTTTCATGAGTGGAACAAATTGGAGTTTTAGCGGGGTCCCCCGATAACGGCATCGTGGGAATGGGAGCCACCCGTCTCGGGATCCTGTCTATCCTTATCCTCGAAAGGAGACAAACTTACGTCCGTTGCCAACAACGCCAAAACATGGCGTGGGTTCTCAACTCGCGTGTTCCGCGTGATCGCCCTCCCCTCCTTCCCCGTCGCGTGGCGTGCCGCACGACCCTGCATGTCGCCCGGCTTTCGCTTGCTCCGCTACTGTAAATTGCAACTTTTAAGTGGTACTTGATTTGACCAACAACAACAAAAAAAAGTGCTCCTTGAAAACGACGTGGCTCCTCGGTATAACTTAAGTTAACTATTCATATACGAAGTGTTTCAAACATTATAATAACAAGGGTTAATACCGCGAAAAATTTCAGTACATATATGATAAGTTTACCCCTAAACTATAATTTAATTTTTTAACCACAAAAATCCTAAACTGATATAATTGTGATAAACTTACTCCAAATTAATTTTTTTACCATAAAAAATCCCAAACTGGTATACCTGTGATAAATTTATCCTCCGTTATTTCCGTTGAAATGGGTTTATAATAACAAGAACCCTAAACTGATACACTTGTGATAAACAAAAGGTAAAAATCTCAAATCAGTGCATCTGTCAACTGTCATGTGTCATCTAACTCAGCAATTTGACGGTAAAAATTAACGGATGGTAAATTTATCATAGGTATACCAATTTGAAATTTTTTATGGTCAAAAAATTAAATTATAGTAAATTTGTACATGTGTACTAATTTGAGATTTTTACGTGGTATTAACCCTAATAATAACAAAAGAAACTTTTTCTCCAAAGCTTTGGACGAGGGGGCGATTTGAACGTACAGTTAGGGGTGCGCAATTGGACCGAGTTTACCCGAAAATCGAACTGGACCACCCGAAAAATAGGTTGGGGAATTGGTTCCTGTTCAAACCGATTCGGGTACAGATTCTAATTTTTGGGAACTGGTTGGAATTGGTCCGGTTCATGGTTCCAAGTGAAGACCCACCCAGGAACCGGACCGATTTTGAAACCGATTTTTAGCTACTGTTAAAAAAAGAAAAAAAAAACCCTTGTCTCGCTCGCCTCACCTCCCATGTTTTTGGTGAATTGTAATTTCTATTGCTCATATTAAGAATTGTTACTTTTGGCAGATAGTGAGTTTTATTATTCAATCTTTTACTTTGAATCGTCTCATTGCTACTCATATTATTTTGCTATAAAAAATAAAATTAGAAAAGGAAACAAAAGAAAACAGGTTCTCGGATAGACCATGGGACCGGATCGAAAAAATATGGTAGGTTCCAAAATAGGTTACAGGACAAAAAGGGTAGGTTCTAGGTTCTAAAAACTAAGAACCGATTATAACATGATAGGTTTCAGATTCTAAGTCCGAAACCTACCCACCTGGACCATGCTCACCCCTACGTACAGCTATGATCGTGAAAACGACAAAGTCAGCAATCAAGGACACCCAGGTAGTGATGTCATAATACCAATTCTTACTTGACATATACTCTCCTTAGTCCTTAGAGACGAGGAGGGATGGATAATAAGATGGGTAATAAATAATTCACGAACTGGCGCATCTCGCTTAGAGATTGACTAGTCCATCACAAAATCTCAAGCATATGGCCGTTTCTTACCAAACTTAGGATCGCGAACATCGCGGACACAAGATTTTAAATCGACAGGGAACCTACGAAAGGGATTTCGCAAAATTCGAGCTGGCTAGGGCGGGATGCAAAGAGTATACATATGATTAATTGATTTGAAAAAGATTGTGCGTGGAATATATCAGTCGGGGAGAGGCGATTTTCGCCGACGGTCCCCTTTAGTTTGCTTTTGGACTTGCCTAATTTTATTTTATATTTTTTTCCTTTCACAATTTTTTTTTTTTGGACACTTTTTTTGACTCTCGCATTACCAACACAAGGAACTGGTGGGGGACCGAAGATGCCCTCAACTGAGAATTTGGACGATGCTTTACGTCGCGATGAGGGTGAAGGTAGATGGGTCCCACGAATCCCACACACACAAAAAAACAAAAGGAATATATAAATAATAGAAAATGACTAGAAGAATATTTTTTAGTCTTCGCTCTTCGCTTCCTCGAAATCCACGACGGCATATCATCCCCTTCCTCGTTGCCTCATTGGCCACATTTGTCCGGACGCCACGTGTTCGGGTCAGGTGGCGGGGGGGAATCACCGGGGGTGGGTCCCGCCTCCACCGACCAACCCCGCCACGCCGGTCCCACCCTGCCTCCTCCCTCCCTCCCTCCCTTGCGGCGCTTCTTTCCATTCCCCCCACCCTACGTTACTATTTAGTCTGCTAGTCCGCCGCCCTCGGCTCTAGATTTCCCCCGACGTTCTTAACGAGGAAGTATTCAATTTTATAACGTTTTTCAGGACAAGTACGTTAATAATCAAATGATTCTCTCGTGTTACGCCAGCTAACGACAATGTTTTTTTTTATTTTTTATATCTGATTTGGTGAGATGTGAGAAAATCCAACTCCATCGTGTTCTCAATGAAGCACCATCCTCAAAAGCAGACATTTCATTTCTCTAAATGGAAACAAAATCAACTTAAGAATCGGCTGTACGAGTGATTGGGTTTGTCTAAATGAAGATGAAATGATCCCAGAATGCTGAGAGCGCTCCCGAGTGCCTTACACGTGCTCCGCACACGATGGACGACTTTCCACTAGTTAAGCCACTACCGTTACGTCTAAGTATTTTGGAGACGCATTCCGCGTTTGAATCTTAGCCGTTCCACGATATTAAATAACCCGATTCATCTATAGGTGCGTTTGGTTCGACATTTGCAAGGGGTTGGGGGCCCCAAAGTTTCTTTGGCAAATGCAAATGGCGTTTGGCAAGTTTATTTTGGGAGAATTTTGGAAAAATGCAATTGTATTATCAAATGTCTCTAAAGGCCTTTAGCCCAAGGCAGGTTCGAATGTTCCGTAGCATTCTTTGAATGCAAGTCTTGACATCGTTCGTTGTTCATTAGCATTGTTTTATCTTCCCTGTGTTTTGTACAAAGGAGCTAGACGGAGGCCGGCGATCGCGGCCTGAGGGGTCGAGCAACCCCAGCGACCGTCACCCAAGGTCGTGGGAACCTAGGCGACACCACCTGAGGTAGGGTGACTTTAGGCATCGCTTGGGTTGCGCGAACCCTAGGCGATGCTTGAGGTCGCACGACCTCAAGCCATCAATAGCATTTAAGTCAAAGCTACTTCACATTGTGTTTTTTAAATACATTTTACCAAAACTTGCATTTCAGAAAATCACTTTAACCCAACAACCTTTGTAACCACTTGAATTTTAGAATGGTCAATAGCGATCCCACAAAAAAAAAAAATTACTTGATGTTAGAGTGGGAGATCCGAATTCAAGTCCTCCTAACCTTTTCTTTGACTTCCTTATTGTATATTTCCATGCTTAATTTTATCTAACAATTTCCTGTTTGCACACAAGCAATAGTCCAAACAGTGACAGAATATGGAGCCTCCGCCGTCAGTGCGGAATCTCAGGGTCGTGGATGGATGGAGGAGATATTAGTCAAATCAAGTAAAAACGATACACAGTAGCGAAAGAACTTAGAATATTGTATTTTCATAAATAAATAAAAAAACGACGAAAATTGTATTCAGGCAAAGGGTGATAATATTTGGTATTTTTCCTAGATAGCAAATTTTTCATCTATTGAGCATTGGCACTTCACATTAGGGGCGAGTGGTTCCAGATTCCTTATTTTTTAAAATCTAGAACCTATCTTATATACCTTGGAACCTAACCTGCCATAGGTTCTAAAGTCTACCCAGGTTCCACTTGTAACAGTGAATCATCACCTTTAATGACCACCACTTGCTATTACAATCCACTTGACCACAACTTATATTTAGACTCACGAATAAATATGAAACATCAATAAAGTATAAATCCAATCGTAAACATTACCGAAAATGAAAACTCAAACTAGTAGTTTCAGATTACACAATCATCATCGAACGCCATAGAATACCATAGGATCGCACGAAGACATATATCAAGAAAAACACAAAAACTCGTTACAGGTTTTAAGTTCTAGGTTCCACCTATCTAGAACCTAGAACTTATCCGTTGGAACATGTTCCTCAATTTTTGGAACCCGAAACCTACCCTGCAAACCTTGAATTATGGAACCCGACAGATTCCCCACCGGCCCGGTTCTAGGTTCCAGGGTAGAACCTGGAACCATGCTCACCCCTACTTCACATTGGATTAATTATAAGAATGTATTAGTAAGTTGTTACTTTAATTAGTTGATCAAAATATACCCATTTCATTGCGCTAATCGTAATATATTTTATTTCATTTGATTTTAGAGTATCATTTTACCTTTCTACTGGGGAAAAATGCTACTTGATTTTTCGTACGACGGTCGGACATACATCCGGTCTCCCTCAATTGATTGTGCTATTGTAGAGGATATAATTTTTCGTTTGGAGAGAGATAATTAATCTTCGGTAAGTTTTGCAATCTTCTTGCCTTTTTTATTCCAACGTTCTGTTCATCTTTTTAAGTTCCATTCTTCTCACGTAATTAATGTGATTCGCAGGTAAGTACTCACCATATCATTGAAAATTTAATTTGATATATGTTGTGGCTTATTTCCCTGTAGATAAATGATGGTTTAATTTGGCACTAAACAAAGGCCAAGGGTTCAATCCTGACAATTTGTCTTGATGAGATCCTGGATTGACCATATCATTGAAACTTTTATTTCACGAGAACGAACTAGTTCACGGACGAAGCACATCCCTTCGTCTCACACGTACCCGATCTAGAACGAGCAATGCAATGTCACCAAAGGCCAATCCGGGAAGCTAGACATCGCTTCAATCACGAAAGTCTTACTTTTAGAGTATTTGGATATTGAATCACGCCTTCATCTATCAGCTCAAGTTTTTGGGTTGAATATTTCAATAAGGTATTAAAATATGAGGTCGTGAGTTCAAATCTTTTCAGACCGTTATTTTCTTCCCATTATATATTTAGACACCATAGTGTTATGCCAAAGTGCCGCGAACGCGTGAGGAGATTGTTGGGGTAATTTAGATATTAATTCACGTGTTCGTTTACAAGTTTAAATTTTTAGAACAATTGGCACTGGACCAATAAATTTTCACACATATAATGCAAACTACCGGCTATGCATATTCTAGGCAAACACCGATGCAAGGTAATCCAACGTTGACCAAACACTTAGGGCTAGTTTGGCAACGATTCTGATCCAAAAAAGTAATTCTGATTAGAATAATATATTTTTTATTATGTTCCCTGGATGATTTTTAGAGAATCTGAACGTATTTGGTAACTGCACAAAATTTCTGTTCCCAAACAGAAACGCATTTGGTAATTGTACAAAATTTCTATTTCCGAATTAGTTGTTAGTAAATTTAAAAAAATGAATTTAAAAAATTAGTTGTTAGTAAATTTTCAAATCTAATTTTAATTTTTTTAACGTAAGTCCATGTGGACTTAATCTTTTAAAAAAGAACTAAGACTTTTTTTATTTTTTATGATTCTCAGAAGTGATTCTTTTTTTAGAATCAACTTTTTTTTAATTCTTATTTTTGCTCTAAAACTATTCCCGAGGACAGAATCAGAATCATTTACGTTACCAAACATGTTTCTCATCCTTTTTTGTTCCGAGGAATAGAATCAAAGAATCAAAATCGTTACTAAACAGATCCTTAGGTTCCATTCATTTCGCGAACAATGTGATGTTTCTGGAAAATATTTTTCAGGAAGGCATTTTTCATGAAAATGACAATACTTTTCGATGTTTGGCTAAAACCTGGAAATAAACTGAAAATATTTTATGCCGTTTGGTACGGAAAATATGATTTAATTTTCGTCCGTGCACTCCATTTAATTACTGTTTAATTTTATTTTCCTTTTCTTTTTAACAAATTAGAATTTGTAATTATTTTTCTTTTTCTTTTTCTTTTTTCATTTTTTTATTTTCCTTTTATTATTCTCTTTTTCCTCCTTCGGCCAGGCGCTGGTGATCGGCCACAGGCGAGTGACGAGCCCAAGGTCTGGGTGAAAGAAAGAGGAGGAAAAATGATTTCCTCTCTTCAAAAAGAGGAAGTCATTTTCCCTACTTTTGAATGTATGTTTTTCGCAGGTTGAAAATATTTTCTATGAACCGAGAATGCCGAAAAATATGAATTTTTTTTCCTGAAAGTTATTTTTCGCGAAATGAATAGAGCCTTAGACTCTGTTTCTTTCTCGGAAAATGAATGATATGTAAAATATTTTTCTACAAAAAGTTGCTCATGTCGCTTGAAATTATTATTAGCCAACGAAAAATATTTTAATTATCGACAACAATATATGGCTAAATATTTTCATGGACAATGAGAATATTTTTCGGTTATTCATTTTTATAAACGGCGTAAACAATCATTTTTTAAATATTATTTTTCAAATTTTTCATTTTCGCGAGCCTTAGGCTTGAAATTAGAACCTTATTCCCGTCCGAAGGATGAACACGATCGGTAACGCTCAGCAAATGATCGGGAACCAAGTTGGAATAGGCACACGAACAAGAAACACACGATTTTCATTATGCACACCAAGTGTCTGACGGGATGGCTCTGCATTTGCTGGGGAATTTCCAACTTTTACTGATGTTCAAAACACAATACAAGTCTTATTGTCCATAGAAAAGTCACGATACATGATTGGACGCAGCCAGATACGGATCACATGAAAAGACACCAAGAGCGAGAGATACAACTCGGTCAATCAGGCCATTCTACATGTCGTAGACGGTCCCAAGTTGGACCCCAGTCAAAAATCACTCCCAACAGTCGCAACTAGCCGTTGTTATCCATCCTCACGTGCCAATGCCATTGCCCGGTACCAAAGCAACAACGTATCGCACACTTGGCTCGCTCACTTGAGCCTCAGCTCGCATGCCGAATCACCGGGCACACTGATAGCCCCAATGCATGCACATCCCAGTCGCGCTAATGGCTTGCCCAATCATCTACAAGTCATACTCAGCCTTGCTTGCTCTTCCTCACTTTTAGTCATATGACTGGCCGAATCTTAGACTCGGCCAAGCCACGTGCATAAGCCAAGCACGTGATCAAGCATAAGCATGAAATGAATGGGGATCATAAGCTAGTCCTGATTGTGCATCAGTCTTTTCAAGTCATCCCTCTCATAGGTAGGGCCACGACCCCTCGACCATCCTTCTAGTCAAGCCACAAACATAGCTTTGTGAAGCATGCCCCGCCTGTGCTCAACGCTTGGCTATCGGTTCAAGGCAATCCATACCGTTTCCAATAGAATCAATGATTCAATAGAAATCACTAGTTTCGATCGCACAACTAGGAGACAAATTGCCCCACAGTGGCTGCACAACAACAATGCCATGCGAGTGCGCGTGACGTCCACCATCAGTAGTTATACGCACTAGTGTACAGTTGTAGCGGATACTATATACATACACATTGGTTTTCATGACTATTTAGCATGCGTTTCATGTGTATAAAGCCTGAACTTACGTTCTATTGGATTCGTGCCAAAGGCATTATGGTGGTTGACGGTACTCCCACACAACAGAAAACAAGATGCCATGTGGGGCCATCATCTGCATCGTCCCCTTCACTTCCCTGACATTCTTGTACATCTAACCATTCAGCAATTCCTGGTGGGCTAAGCAAAACCTGACGACTGATTGGATGTTTTTTACTATTCTGGTGATGGGATTTGGTCTACCAAATTGCTTTATAGGGCCTTATTATTGCATGGCTATCATGATTCTTATCTAGCCAACATATGGAAAAACACTCTCTTTCTCCCCCTCTCTATCTCTCTCTGTCTGAGAAGAAGATGCTACATCTGTCGCTAGGGCACGGTTCCAGATGCCGCTTTTGCTTTAAACCCCATTCAAGAAATCCAGTCTCCTTGACCGGCACGAGCTTGACCAGTCAAACGGACATGGCCGATCCCTACCTGCGCCCCCATCTGCCCCCACATTCCCAATCACTGAGCCACCACGATGTCTGCACAACTCAATCTGCCACTGCTCAGGAAAAAGTAGAGTCTTTGGCTTGGAATGAATCGATGTTTGAACGTCTTCTGTCCCTCATCGTGGATCGAACCGGTCGCGTTAATTTAGCAATCATTCCTAGTTTTCTTTTCTTGAACCGGGGCCGAGGGCAAAAGGGGGCCACTAGAATCCAAAGCCGGATCAATGATTGCTTGCTTATTGTGGTTCCGTCCAAGTCCAAGGCATGATGACGGGTTCTTGGAATTAGAATTCGGGTTGGTACATTGGAGATCCCGCCGTTCCATTCCAAAGGATTTGGCCCATAAGATATTGCAATGTGCGAATTTGTTGTTATTTTTCATTTGGTAAAGTTAATGAATCTTGGTCATTAGCTTGGGTTTAAGGGTCGTCGATTAAGCATGGGTACCAAGAGAAACTTGTATTTCTTTTGGAAATGTTGGTCGGACGTCATCGGATTGGTGCTTTGAAATTTGAAGTTTCTTTTGAGACGACCATATGTATTTGTCCACAAGAGAGAGAGAGAGAGATCCCGAGGCAGTACGAGTATGGAGACTCGATGTCTTATTCTAGTGTGAGCTGATGAAATCAATACATAATCATAAGAAAAGAAACATTCAAGTGAAGGTCAAATTGAGAGGTGTTGTGATCCTCTTAACTTCGCGAAATTACATTCTCAAAGGCGAGCTTGCTTGAAGGCTGTCATATGAGCCATGCACAATATACAGGTTCGCATATGCTTAGCTAATTCATGAAACTAGTTCTTGTCTCAATAATGGATGTAAGCAGAAGTTGTGGCATGTGGCGCCTTTTATTGTGAAAAACTCTCTATAGAAATTAATAAAATATATGTATGTTAGGATTCAGTACACAATCACAACGAAATAAAGTGTAAAAGCGAGAAAGAGAAATCGAGATACAAGATTTATCTCAGTTCACCCTTAAACTGTTGGGGTGTGGTTTATACTGCACGGGGGTCCGGTGAGCGGGCCAGGGTCCGATGGAGCCGCCCCATCGGGGGTCTCGCGGCAGTGCCCTGAGCCGCCAGAGGGTTTATAGTTTGAGCCAATATTAGTTCATTGGTAGTTTGGGCTTGGCCCATCAATAGCCACTGCCATATAATATATATTTCTCTTATAATTGAGGGATGTAACGAGATGTGTGATGTACTAATTCTAGTGGAATCCTCTGCTGAACGTAGTCCTAATTGAAGAGCGAACCAGAATAAAATATTGTGTTTCGATTTTTCTTTCTCGCTTTTACGCTTTATTTCGTTGTGATTGTACATCGAATCCGTACATAAACTAGGGCGATCTCAAAGCCGCATATGATCATCTAGAAATCTTGCGGTAAAAGATCAACGATCCGAGCCACATGCCTTTCGAGCGACTAGCCAGCTAAAAATGGCAAACTTTGCGATCTTTGAGGGCCTAAAATGGAAATTATTGATGTTTTGCCGGGGGGATTTCATGAGATCATGTTTATTCAAGGCCATGAATCTGAATTTTCTTTCTCTGCCAAACGATCTTGTATGAATCTTCTTTTGGCAAGACATATCTTGTGTAGATTGAAATTCGTAGTATGTGTATTGAACATACAAATCGTCGAGTCGGAGATATGTCTCCTTCCTTTTTCTAACACGAGCGAAGCAAAATTCAACGACAGTTCAAACAACACTCCTCGTCCTTTACTTCAGACGTACGCAAGCTTGTCCTAATACCAAGTCATAGCTCGCAGCAATTATGGTGATGGCGATAGCGCTCGGTCCAAGTTTCGGAAGATTGAATGCGACAGATGAGAAACATCTGTTCCTTGGATGGAGGGACCATGGAAGCACAACCACCAAACCCGAGGAAAAATCGAGAAATTTTACGCGGCGGGCTCTACCAAGATCGATCTTCGAAATTAATCTATCCCGTGCTATGAACGATTTACTGTGTATTAGAGGTGAACAGTTTCAAGGTCGGTTCAGGTTCCACCGAAAACCTGAAATCTGAAACCTACCTGTCGGAATCGGTTCTTCAACTTTGGGAACTCGATACCTACCCTGCCTACCTTGAAACTTGAATCGACCATGTCACACAGGTTTCAGGGTTTAACCAAGTTCCACATGTATTCTTAATTGAATGATTGCAGTGAATCATCACATCTAATGACCATCATATGTTGCTAAAATCCACTGACCAAAACTCATACTTAAATACACGAAAAATATGAAATAATAACAAAGTAAATGTCATAGTCATGGATATCGCCGAAAATGAAAGTTCGGACGAGTGGTTCTAGACTACACACTGCCGCAGAATACCGCAGGATCGCGAAAACATAAAAACTCAATTCTAGGTTTTACCTACCCATCTCTAGAATTTACTGTGCATACCCTATAACTTGAAATCGAATCGATTCCCATCAATTCGATTCTCCGATTTTCGATTCCATCTTGAAATCTTGCAAACTCCGATTATCACTCTAGAACCGAACCGATTCTTTCGCCTCGACTGATTTCGCGGTCGCCCGCGAACGTAATTTCTACGATGGATTTCGAAATGACGCATTGACACGTCTTTCGCTTTCGAAGTAGTGGCTCCGATTGCCGCAACGGGTCCACCCGGATCAGGGATTCGGGACCTTCAACGTCTGAACCGAATCGATCGACAGGCATGCTTGATTGCCGTGTGGCCCACCATAAAAAAGCACAAAAGGAATGCGTATGAGCCTCCTCAGACGTCACACCTACCTCTTCCCCTATGAGAAATCTTTTTTTTTTTTTGTTCTTTTTTATTCCCTCCATTTTTTTATAATTTAAAAACCCCCTATGACAAATCTCGGTAGTGCATTATTCTATAATTAAATAAAGTCGTGGATTTTTTTTGTGGAACAGGAGGAGATTGTGGGGATGACTCTTGTGTAAAGACAGAATTTGAACTAATCATGCGTGACGGAATAAAGCCGATATTAAAAATAAATATCAATAACTGTCTGTACTTGTAATATAAACCATCGATTAGGGATTGAGGAAGACACCACCCTGTTTTTTTTTTTTTTAATACAAGGAAATTTTCATTTCACTTAAAATTAAGGTACATCGCATCAAGACAAAGCTAATCACAAAGCGTTACAATCCAGTGCAAATATGAAAAGTAGATCACCTTGGCTGCAGCAACTCCATCCTTCCACAAGAACGGATTTGTCATAACATTGTAGCACAATCGGCGGCCGATCACCGAAACACGCATCATCCTCGGTGATGAGTACACGCCGAAATCTTTATCTATAGTAACGGTTTTGCCAAAAAGCGATGTGCGCCCAAGTTCGACGTCCCCAGCACCATCATCGTACAAAGATAACAATAATACTAGTATGTTGAAAAAGCACAAATGACGTCTTGTAAACCCCATATCTATATCTAGATCGGGATAGAAGAATTTTCAATTTTAGATCCAATTCTAAATCGAGAGAGAAGAGTTATAAAGCGGTTACAATTGATCGAAACACTTTCAGAGAAAACTAACCGTTGAACTCAGTGAGAGAGAAGCTTCAGAGACTTGCGGAGCGTTCGAACTACGTCCACGAAATCACCCTGGTTTTATCTATGCCGTTATGGGAGTTTTTGTACTTGAACTTTTATGCACCATAATGAGTCCGAATCTCCGAATCTTCATGCGATCTCGATAACAAATCATCCATGAATCACATCAATACCGGAGTTTACATGCGTTGTCTATTTCGCAACATGCCGACGAGAAGTTGGGTGGGGTTGGAATTAGATTTGAACATGAATTACGACGGTTGTAGAATATGGAGAAAATTTCAAATAAGGGCCCAAAGTGTGCTCATTTTCTCAAATAAGGTCACGAAATGGCATAACAGTTTCAAATAAGGGCCTCAAGTAGCCGTGTAATCTCGAAAAAGGGTCTGACCTCAAGGGCATTTTCATTATTTACTTTTTGATTTTTCCTCATCTGGGATCCTGGGGAAGAGGATCGAGTTGGCCCTTGTGAACAGCTTTCTTTAATTTTTTTTCCTTTTTCTATTTTTTTAAATAGAAAAAGTTATCAAGCTAAAAAAAAAAAATCCATCGTCTTCTTCTCCTTCTCATAGCCAACTGCTGTGACCACCATGGATGACCACCACCAACACTCGTGGCCGCCACCCACCATCGGTGGGGCGTCGGTGATAGCCGGTGGGGTCGCCTGTGCCTCGGCGAGGGCCGATGACCTCGTCAGAACCAGGAGAGGGTCACCACCCTCTCGCCGACCAGAGGGAAGATCTGTCAATGGCGGTGGCGGATAGCTGAGAATAGGAGGGGGTGATGAGGGAGAAACCATAGACCCGCGACTTCGACGGCACTTGGGTTTGGGATCAACGGAGGGAAGGAGTAGAGAGGGTTGGGCCCAGAGGTGGGAGGGGCCCTCTTTTATATATATATATATTTTAAAATTTTTAAAAAATAAAAAAAGGAAAAAAAAATCAAAAAAGGTAAATGACGAAAATGCCATTGTAGGCATGCCCTCTTTTGAAACTATATGGCAACTTAAGACCTTTATTCGAAATAGGTTTTACTTCAGACTAAGAAAATGATGGCACTTCGGGCCCTTATTTGAAATAAGATCCATTTAAATCCCTTCTTTGAGAAAATGAAGGCACTTCATGCCATTATTTGAAATTTTTCCTAGAATATGAATTAAGTTTGGCAACCTTTTTTTAAATCCTAACGACAATCCTCGAATTCGACTTTGCCTATCTTATTATTTTGTGCTTTCTCGCTATTTGTGCCCGTGATGTACTATTGCGATAGCGAATGTCGGGAAATATTCTCGCTATACAAGTCACGTTTCACGTGGAAAAGCGACGGTCAGATAATACTCTTTCGTTATTTTAAATGTCAGATTACTGTTTCTCGTAATATTTAATTTTTTGTCATTTCCATTTATAAATTTCTTGGAGATGATCTTTAATTGTCTTAAATCTCAATCCAATCCACTAGACTGTACCAAGTAACTTCTCCTATGTGGGAATTGGGGAAGGGATGGGGTGGGGCCCTTTGATAGTTGAATCCACGCAAGAGGAGGACCGGGAGGGCCCACAAAAACGTAGGGGCCTCTCGCATCTGAATCCGATGGGAGATGTAATTGTCGCAGGTGGGAGCCTGGAATTTTCTATGCTCTCTCTCTCCTCTGGATTGCATTATATATAGAGAAGAGTTGTCTTGTTTCCCACACTTCGAATAACTCTCTCTCTCCCTATCCCCCAACAGATCAAGGTGACGAACTTGCTCTTGCAGCTGAGATCGGCGTGCGTTTCATGGATGGAGTCTTCAAGTGTGCAACATCAGGTAAGGATGGAAGAACGTTTTCTTATGCACACGCCGACTGAACTTTTGCTTTCTAACTTTGATGATGATGATGATGATGATGTTGCTGTTCTTGTAATGTTCGCTCTTCTTCGCTGTTCATTTCCAAGAACTAGCGCAAGGTTTCCCTCGCGGAGCCCGATTCGGGTTCGAGATGCGTCTGTTGAGCTTCGGATCAAATTTCCCGAAACTTTACTTCACTGAAATGAATTGCAAACTTTCGCCCATTTGCTCAAAAATCGAACTTTCTTTCCCTTAATCTCCTCGTTGTGTTCGAACTATTCTGTCGACAGCAGACATGGATGAATGGTGCTTACACCGTGTTTTCTTGAGCAGGAAATGGCCGGTTCGCTTGAAAGCATGCTGGTCTGCACGAAGCCCCAGCAAGAGAACAAGAAGCCGAGGCCTCAGCCGGAGCAAGCCCTAAAGTGCCCGAGGTGCGACTCCACCAACACCAAGTTCTGCTACTACAACAACTACAGCCTCTCTCAGCCCCGGTACTTCTGCAAGTCCTGCCGCAGGTACTGGACCAAAGGCGGGACCCTGAGGAATGTCCCGGTCGGCGGTGGCTGTAGGAAGAACAGGAGGTCATCGTCCTCGTCCTCTTCTTCCTCCTCAAAGAGAGCCCAAGACCAGCAACTCCTCACATCCAGCGCCAATTCGGTCCTCAATGGACTCCCCGGGTTGAGTACTTTCGACTCGAGCGATCTCACGCTCGCATTCGCCAGGCTCCAGAAGCAGGCCAGTGGGCAATTTGGGCTCGATGACCATGACCATGACCATATTCCGTTTCTAGGAAAACCCGGCATCCACCCGAGCGATGTTTTGGGCAACCACGGCGGTTTCCTCGATTCGCTCAGGCACGGGTTTCTCGAGACCCAGCAGAGCAATTTCCAGAACTTCTATTACGGCGCAAATGCAGGAGACCCGATGGAGAATGTCGGCGGCGGAGGAGAGATGAGCCTCGGTTACGATCAAGAAGTGAGCGGCCCCACGACGACGGCAGTGACGATGACGACGATGAAACAAGAGCTGTGCTCCGGGGCGGAAGGTGAGAACAGGATCTTGTGGGGATTTCCATGGCAGCTCAATGCCAATTATGCAGATGGAGGGAACATGATGGGTGATCTTGATTCTGCAAGAGGAAGCAGCTGGAACAATGGGCTCAGCTCATCATGGCAAGGCCTTCTAAATAGCCCCTTGATGTAGGAACTCAACAAGATTTTCCAAGTTGAAGTGTAAGCAATTAGTTAAGAAGAAAGTGACCAGAGAGGCATTAGGGGGGGTTTTCTTCTGTTCCAGAATGAATGAATTCGTATCTTAAGGAATTTAGTCCCTCTGGGTGGTGTGCTAAGAGATGAGATTAGTCTAAATCATCTCCAATTTTTCTTGGGGGTTTTGCTTTTCTCTTTTAAATCTTTAATCTTTCCTTGTTTAATTTAATGAGAGAATGCAATTTCAATTTCAATTTCCCTTTTCCAAGATATCGTGTTCGTACGGCGTGGCTCCGGCGGTGGTTGATCGAGTGGTCCAGAACTTGATTTGCAAGTTGAAAGTCGCAAGTTTGATTCTCCTGACCTATTCTTCTTGATCTTGAAAATTCTTAATTAGTGTGTGAAGGAAGAGTTTGTACTTAGGTGCATTTCCAATCTTGGGCAACCCACTAACGTCATAAGGGGTTAATGGGCAGTGCACCCGGATAAAATCTGCAGTCTTAAACCGAAAATTCTACCATGGGTGATTTATACTTTGTCGATGTTAGACATCCTTTTTTCTTATTCAACAATAGTATGTGAACGAGCCAATTCTAAGCGAAAGTTTTCGAAATACTTTTTGTGGTTCTCGTTTAGGTTTCCCGATTCGGAGAACGAAATTTCAAATTAGTTGTTATCACTACATGGCGAGCAGAACTATTGGAGGTTCTTACGATCTTTGAGGAATCAATCCACCGTCGTGTGTCGGGTTGTATCTAATTGTTGCAGTTCCGATGCGAAGTAACTCAACATCGAAGCTTGAAAAAAGTTTGCATAAAATCCATTACTTTGAGATTTGGCTGTCGATTCTTCATCGTTCCGAGCTCTTTCCAGTTTTTGGAGATAAGAGCAAAAGGGGGGACAACGAGTGACGTTACGGGCGTTTTGTGCAGTCGGAACTTTCGCTTTTACGCCCTCTTTTAATCTCCTCTGCAGGTTGTTCCAGAAACGCATTACGTCTTCCTATAACGAGAGTGGCGTTCTCGAGATATTCCGTCATGATTGTCTGGTTGTTCGTTCAGACAGATCTCGAGAACATAAGGATTGGATTATTATAAGGCGAATAATTGTCCGATGATGGGGTCGATACAACTCGCTCCTTTTCCCATTTCTTTAACGTTATGTGTTCCTTTTTTTTGTAAGGATTTGGGATTTCAGTGAAGCGTGAGCACCGGTTCCGGAGAGGATTTTCCCTCCTTCCCTTTGCTCTCTGCCCAGACAGGATCCAGCAGCAAAGATTCGGGCGTGCCTGAGCCGGCAGCGATCTGGTGAGAACTGATTCGAGGACGAGAGGAGGAGGACGAGATTCCAAACTGAGGCAGCACGACATGTCAGAATCACAGAGTAAAATAATCAAACATCTGCTCTGCTTGACTTCAGTGTCTGTCTCGCTTCTTTTTTTGACTAACTGTCGTTTTCCTGGTCCGGTTTGGTCTAAATGTGAATGGGAGATCGAGAGGAACGAGCGTGGTGATTTCAAGAGAGAATTGAAAATCGAAAATCAGAGAATCGAATGCGATTTCACGTTATAAGATATGCATGGTAAGTTTTAGGCTCCAAAAATTGAGCAATCGATTTTTAATAATAAGTTTAAGGTGAAACTTGAATTGACTCTCAAGCCACCCGCCTCTAATAATTTAATGGAGAAAATGGTGGAAGTTGGGATGAGTTGAAAAGCTATGGAGGCGGGTGATGTGAGACTGATCATCTCCTATAAATAGTATTTAGCCCAAAATCAAATGGCTAAACTAAATAGATTAATGTCGTGTAAATGGACATACGTTGAGCTTCAATATTGAGCGATAATCCGTGACACGAACATCATAAGAAGTCCCAAACGACAATCATCGTGAGAGAGCCCAACATGAATTTATGTAAAATTAGATAATCATGAAGATAGGTATAGATATAGATATAGGCATAAATAGATCATGAGTCCGCCGAGTTGGTCTTTCTCCCTTCATGTCGGGTTGGGTCTTTCCCCTTTGGAGGAGTACTTTTGTTATGTTCTCCACTCATTTTGCTTCTAATTAGAATGTCGTGCTTGCTCCATTCAAACACCACGAATTTTATGCGACAAAAAGAAAAATACCATGAGTTTGAATGAGTTTTAGGGTTGCAAATTAGCCATTGTTGTGGAAGCAAGCATCGAACAATAAAATAGATAGAACAATAAAATAAATTGGACACCAGATTTACGTGGTTCGGTCGTAGAATGCTACGTCCACGAGAGAGCAGCAACGAATTTCACTATAGATAAACGATACAACGGAAATTACAAACCACACTCTAGTCACTCAAACACTATCAATGTTTCTCAATCCTCAATTACATCAAATAACCCACAAGTGTTTAGTTCCGCAATTCCTTACGAAATAATCTCTCAATCTCACGAAGGAATTCGCAAATCTTACTCACAAGATTTAATTGGCTTCAAACACTAGGGATGTAATTCCCTAGCTGAAGCTTCTCTTTGATACTCTTCACAAAGAACATCCGCTTCTTATTTATAGGCAAGGATTGGATCCAAAATAGGAGACCTTCTCCGACTAGGAAATCTATTCAAAATAGGAAACTTACTTGAATTAGGAAATTTTCCTTTCTGGGCTCAAATTCGAGACATATTCTCAACAATCTCCACCTTGACTCAACGTCTGAGCCAAGTCACAATCGCTTCGCTGATAATCCGAACTTCACTACTACTCTCCCACAGCACCCATGAGCTCAACCACCCCAGACATCTTCCAAGTCCAAGCCGCGCTTGAACTTCGCTAAAGCCGTGGACCTCATTAGAACATCAACTACACGTGCACCTTTAACTGCACTACAAGGTTTTTCCAATATAACATCCTCTACCGCAAATAAAGTAAAACCAGCATTGCATCTATATCTGTCAGGAGACTGAATACGTATCATGTAAATACCAACAGTTATAACAGTTGTTGGCTCTATAGGCTCCATCTCGCTATAAGCAATATCTGTGTCGATTACTTCGCTAGTACCCGCTACCTTAGGAATGTCATGTTGCAACTCCACCTCAAGCTAAACACCTTTCATATCCGTATGAACATTGCTAAAATCACTCCTTTCCAAAAGTACTGGAGACTCGTCAAATGTAACTTCTCTGCTGATAACAGGTGGATTTAATTTCAGGCACCACAACCGATAACCACACTCACCTTGTGCATAACCTAGGAACATGCACTTTCTTGCCTTTCCATCGAGCTTACCACCACTAACTCGAACATAACACGGGCAACCAACTATTCTAATAATAGAACAATCATCAACGTTACATGACCACACTTTTTCGAGAGTCTGACATTCAATTGTAGTCGATGGGAATCTATTTACCAAGTAACTTGTCGTACTAAGCGCATCTGCCGGGAATCTCCTAGCCATACTAGCACTAGAGCAAATTTTATGGGCCGTCTCTAGTAATGTTCTGCTCATCAACTCTGCAACATGTTGCGGTTCATTGACACTAGTGCAGTGTCTCAATATGCATTCCTTCATGCAGAATTCATTTAATAGCTTTGAGCACTCCATGCTTTTGTCAGTCCACACATTCTTGATCATTTTACTAGTCTCTTTTTTTTTATCAAAGTTCTCAACTGTCTGATCTCGACAACAATATCAAACTTGTTCCTAACCACAAACACTCAGGTCCTCTTCGAGTAGTCATTTACAACTATTAACATAAATCTAGCACTCTTTCTCAAAGCAAATCACGACAGCCTATGAACATCCACATGAATTAATTCTGTAATTTTCGTGGTTTCTCTAATAATCGCACTAAACTGCACTTCCTGCCGTTAATCTAAAACACGACACCTGTATACATGCAGTTCGTCAATAATATAACCACATAAATTTCTTTTACTTAGAACTTTCGGACTTCTCTCGCTAATATGCCCCCAAACACATATGCCACAATTCAGACTCTCGAACAGATGTATCCGACGTCTACGCGATGAAGTTTGTCACCGTCTCACCTTGAAACTCATACAGGCCATTGTGCTTGAGTCCTTTCACTATCACCAAGGCACCTCGAATAATTTTCAAAACTCCGCATTCTGAAGAATACCGACACCTAGCTGAATCCAAGACACTCAAGGAAATTGAGTTCTTCTTCAACCTGGAACATGTTTAACTCCAGTCAATATCCTCACAATACCAACATGCATTCTGATTCGAACATCGCCAACACCTACAACATTGCATTTAGCATTGTTCCCCAACCGCACTTTACTACTATCCATACATTGATAAGTAATAAACCAGTTACTGTTTGGTGTAACATGAAACGAACAACTAGAATCCAAAATCCATCCATCAAACAACGGGTCATCAGTGATAGACAAGACATAATCAGCACTATCCGAATTATAGTCAACTACAGCTGCAACATCATCCGCAGATTTAACTTTAATTCTCTTACCCTTCTCATTCTTCAACTTAAGGCAATCCCTCTTGAGATGCCCCCTCTTGCCAAAGTTCTAATAGACAACACCCAAGTTCTAAACAGACTACGTCTGTTCATGTTTATATTACTCCTACTAACACGAGTATGAGTTCTTCCTCTATTTTCTCCTACTAAAGCAATAGAGACAGATTCATCGGATTCTCTTCTACGGATGTCCTCCCTCAAAATTAAATCTTGAATCCCATCAAACGTCAAACTTATTTATCTAGAGGAATTACTAACTGCGGTAACAGTAGTATTTCAATTATTAGGCAATGAGGATAATAGAATCAAAGCACATACCTCATATTCAAAGTGAATCTTAACTGAACTCAATTGACTAACGATCACATTGAATTCATTAATATAATTAGCAACTAACACACCTTCGCTCATCTTTAAGTTAAACAGATGTCGCATCAAATAGATCTTGTTGATCGCATAGGGCTTTTTGTACTTGTCCGACTAGGCTTTCATCAAACTCGCAGTGGTATTCTCTTTCACAATATTAAATGCGACGTTACGAGCCAACATCAGCCAAATAACACACATTGCTCGTCCATCCAGCAATTCCTAGTCAGCTTGCTTCATTGCCTCTTGTTTCTCCCCAGACAAGGGTAAGTGCAATTTCATCTGATATAGATAATCCTCAAACTGCATCTTCCATAAACCAAAATCCTTCCTATCAACTCTGTCGATTTTCACTTTACCTTCTTCTATCGCCATTGATTCGCTTCAACTCAAGCAAAGCCTAGCTTTGACACCAATTATTGCTGAAGCAAGCGATCGAACAATTAAATATACAGAACAATAAAATAAATTGGACACCAGATTTATGTGAGTCAGTCATAGAGACTTACGTCCACTAGGAGAGCAACAACGAATCCACTTGTTGAGAGTGCGCAGCAGAAGTTGATACCTTTATCCGGGGAGATCGCCAAGAGGGATTCCAAGTCTGAGCCCGTCAATATATCCAGTTGGACCCGCCTAACTAGGATATATTAACTGCTCCATACCACATCAGTTTTTCGATATAGAATTTCTCTAACACAACTCACACTTGCATCCTAACACCCATTATGAAAATTCTAGCATTTTTATGTTGTAAGCGGGACACATTTTCCATCGCCATCGATATAGGTAGGTGTAGTTTGATAATCTGACGAACTATCTATACCAATGGTGATGGATGTAGGTTGCGCTAAAAAAATAAATAGGATTTTTGTTAGCATAACAGTTTTTGGGTGACTGCGAGAATAACAGCATTTGTTGAGCCACAAAATCTTAAAAGTGTGGACCCCACAATAATTTTTAATTAAGTGTTATTTATTTTTTGTGGCCCAAAATAGACTGTTAGCATAACAGTCACCTAAAGATTGTTATATAATCAATTCTCCAAACAATATTACCATTGTTACGTATTTTAAAAATAATTCTTTTCTCGTAACTCTTCCTGCTAAGTATTTCCTCGAAAGATTCCGTTATTTCCCTTCAATACTATGTCCTTTCCACACTCTAATAACGTCCTGTGGATTACATTAGAATTTCCCTAAAATAACGAGGCCCAATTTACCAACGTAATTCATATGTACAGATTTCATTTATTCTCATGTATTTTGTAATATACATGAATTCCATGTACTTCATATTTGGATCTTCCAAATTCTTTCACAAAGGCTTCGTTTATTTTGCGAAAAAAGAATGATTTGGAAAATATTTTCTTAAAAATGATTACTCGCATCGCTCGAAATAATTAGTCAATGAAAAACGTTTTGATTTTTCATAAAAATTTATGTCTAAACATTGTAGTTAACGTTGAAAATATTTGTCATTCATTCATTGTTGTAACGATATAAGCGATCGTTTTTAAGAAAATACAATTTTTAATTTTGGCACTCCAGAGCAAATTCATTCGTCCTTTCTTCTTGTTTCCAGTTACATATGATGTTACCACTATTAACACTCTAAGTATCTGAAGAGGTTCCTTAGGCTCCGTTTGTTTCTTCAAAAAAGATTGATTTGGAAAATGTTTTCCTAAAATTGATGGCTTGTATCGCTTAAATTAATTAGTCAATGTAAAAAGCTTTCATTATCGATAATAATTTATGTGTAAATATTTTCGTGAACGATGAAAATTATTTTCATTCATTCATTTTTATAAGCGTGATACAAGTGATAAATTTAAAAAAATAATTTTCAAATCATTCATTTTTCACGAAACAAACGGATTATAGTAGTTATATTTCACGGTTTCGTTTCTGAATTTATTTTTGTGGTTCCCTTAGACTATAGTAATATTATTAAGTGGCAATTTAAAATGATCTTCAATTGAAAAATAGAATTATGGGTTCATATTCCTGTTGTGGGCTTCGCATTGATTGTAACCAAAGATCAGTCAACGTACTTGACGGGTTTGATCAAACACGCCTTCATTGTCTGAGGAAACCCACAATGAAGTTCAATTTTTATTCACAACGTTCTTCGACTTTCTCACAAGAAAACATACATATTTTCTAGATCTCTAAACTATAAGTCCACTTGTTCTCTCGCCATTGGCCAAATCTGCGTCTATGATCACCATCGCCATCAGGTGGCGGCGACCGTGGCCGCGGACACAATCTCTATGATCAACGCAAGATGAGCCCATTGTTCGCATTCTAATTGATTCTCACGATATAAATTTATTTCCTGAAAAATGAATGATATTTGGAAAATGGTTTGCCATTAACGATCGCTTGTATCGTTTACAGAAATGAATGAATGAAAAATATCTTCACCGTGTACGAAAAATTGAGACATAATTCGCTGTCTCTAATGACTTACTATTTCAAACGATACAAACGATTATTTTTGGGAAAACGTTTTCCAAATCATTCACTTTTCGTGAAACAAATGAAGCCGTAGATTCTTTTCAACTAAACATACTTGAAACTCACAATAAAACTCTTTTTGGATCTTATCCCACTTATCCTGATTTCATTTTCACCATACTTTTCATGATAACGACGACAAATACCGGTTCATGTCCCATACCACATTAGTTTACGTCCCATCTTTTGATTTTGTTACTCAAAGGAAAACACAGGAATTTCTTCCCAATTTCCTATTTTAGGGCTTATCCTCGTGAAATGTCCATAACAGTGATGCCAGTGGCACTGAACTGAAAGTCACCCCCTTCCGCCATGGGGAACGTTTCCCGAGAAGAGAACACGTTCAAAACCAGAGCAACTTCTTGTTCATGTGACGACATCTCAAGAAGATTTAATGTTAGACACTCGGTAGAAGAAGCTGGTTGCGACATAAAGGAGGCTGCTTTGGCGGATTCAGAATCTGTTCCTTTCCCCCATCTCTTCCAACAAACTCAAGTGATGGGCTGAAACTGTTACGTAAGACCCGGTTTGCAAACCTTAATGATTCTCGTTTTGCTGGGCTTGTTGCACACAATCAAGAACCTGAAGGTTGGTGTGGTCGCTTTGGTTTTTGGTGTGAGAGTACATGGAAAGATTACTGATTGATCACAAATGGAAGAAGTACCAAAAAATGTTTAAACCTATTACATTGGTACCAATTCGGTTCTAAACGTTTCAATTAGACCAATTTAATCCTAAACCTTTTCACTTTGGTACCAATTCAGTCCATCTGATCAATTTAAGCCGGGAATCGTTGATGTGGACGCTGACCGTCCTACATGACACGGCTGGCGCTAACGATGACATTTTAAAATATATATTTTTATATTTTTATATTTTTTCTTTTTTTTCCCCTTTTTTTTGCCGGGCCGCGCCTGGGCAAGGGCGAGTGCCAAAGTGAGGCCTTGCCGGCCACCGACAAAAAGAAAAGGGGAAGAAAAAAAGAAAGGAAAAAAATATTTAAAAAATTAAAAATTAAAAAATATCTAAGTCAACGCTCGCCGTGCCATGTAGGATGGTCGGCGCCACATTAGCGATTTCCGGCCTAAATTGCTTGATAGGTTAAATTGGTACCAATATGAAAAGGTTTAGGACTAAATTGGTCTAATTGAAAGATTTAGGACTGAATTGATAGCAATTCAATAGGTTTGAGACTTTTTTGGTGCTTTTCCGACTACTGATGGGATTAGATTCCATTAAGAGCTGAGGTTTGAAGTTGTCTATGGAAAAGATTTCCAAAGACACGAACATCTTTAAGTATTTGAGAAAGGTTGGGCCTAGGTTTACAAGCTGATATAACTTTCATTTAGTGCGTTTTATTTAATTCGACTTTAGTTGAATGTTCACTTTAGTCTGGTTTGCTTTTTTCTTGTTTTGTAACCTTTACAGATTGGTTAGCACTAGCTAACAAGATGGAGGTTGCTTTTCCTCTGCACACTCTTTCTTTGCTGGACCACCCAACAATTGTTTATTGTATTCAAATCTGGATTGAACCGTTAAAAGTGCGTCGTCTCCCGGATTTGTTCGTCTTCCCTCTTAGGCAACTCAAAGAACAGAGGAAGGAGGAGGAGGAAACGTTGAAGAGCATTCGAAAATGGGAATGAGGTTGATTCCGAAGGCAAGGAGATGAGCTGGGCAATTGAACATCTTTTTTTTTTTATATCATTTTTTAGTGTGATTCATTTATTTTTCGAAGTTCATCAATAGATTTCCTTAGGCGGGTCTATGATACATGAATTGCACATCTTTTTGCTGTTCACAAATAACATGGCCGAGAATTTGTAGTCTTTTTAGCTCGGCAAGAATGGCTACATCCTCTACCAAACAACCATCAAGACGTATAGTATGTTAGTTATCCAAGACGTGAAATGACGAAGGCAAAAGAGCGAGACGCATCTCAATAAGATTTAAGAGAAATAATTTCTCACGGAGTTGAAATATAAATATGAAACTTAAGACATATATTATTTATGAACAACAAAAAGATGTGCAATTCAAGGCCAATCTAATCATTTGGGAAGCTCTCGATATAAGGAAATCATATCGCCCTACAACTTTTGAGCTGTCGTTGGGCAATTGCGCAGCTCACTTGTCTTTCTTTTTCAACACGATAAAAGGATGTTCTCTAGAAGCGACCAAAGCAACCATCAATGTCTCCATTGTCTAACAAAAGCGATGAAACTTGAAGAGTATGAATTAGTGAGCTCAACCTATCTAGCTTCTTCTATGCTGCTTTCTTCTCGAAATAATCGCAAACCCATATTGTACCTCACCAAATTTTCAAGAGAGGACTCAAACACGCCACAAACGACACAAAGCCGTAACAATGACTTCACCTCGATCCTCCTCATCTTTAAAACGATCATAATTCAATTGCAACGTCTTATTTATCAACTCACTGATTCCTTTGTTTTTAAACATCTCGATTTGTTTCAAGGAATCCTTCCATTCAAATAAGCCAGTGTTTTTAAAATGTGGATGTTCTTATAATGGCGAAACCCTTTAAAGTCGTTGATTTGCCTAAGTGGAAGGATGTTTTGAAACAAATCGAGATGTCTAAAAAGCGAAATAATTAGTGAGATAATAAATAAAACGTTGCAATTGAGTTATCATCGTTCAAAAGACGAGCAGTTGAAGTCATTATTACGAGTCTGTGTTGTTTTGAACCGGATGTGTACGAAAGTTTCAGCAAATTGGAGGAGTTGCAAATGATGAATACCTTTGAACATTCTCGGGTGGATTAAGGAAAATCACGATACACTCCCCAGTGTGTCAAAGATACCCGACCCGAAAATTTCGGTTCGGGTCTTATTCAACCAAAATAAAAATAAAAATTATGCGTATCTTGACGGTTCGTTCCGTTCGGAACACATTCAATATAAATAGAAAAGGAACCCTAAAACGCTAAACACTTCTCTTCCTCCCTCACACTTTCCGCCTCCATCCCCTTACCTTCACCAGCAGGTCCGCCTCCATCGCCTTCTCCGCCACCATTTCTGGATTCGTCCATGGACGCCGAGATCTTGATGTGCTCGACTCTGTTTCTTCCCTCCGTAAATCTCGATTCATGGATCCTTGGCTCTGTTTCACTGTTTGTAAGTTCTGTAAATCCACTGTGAATAGCGAAAGTTTAAGCACTCGCCCTCTCTGGATAGGCCTCTGTCTGTCTCCTCTCAAAGAAGTTTGAAGTATGTCCGGTAAATCTCTCTCTCTCCCCTCATTTGTTAGATGCATCTCAATGTTTGACTCACATGAGGAATCTGAACCGGGAATTTTTCAGTTTTCTGTTTCGCTGTGAGCCCTTTGCTGGATCTGAAGGGGCGAAGAGAGAGGCAGAGGAGCAGAGAGAGAGGCAAGGACCCGAAATCCGGACCCCGAGCACATACCCAAAAGTTTCGATTCGGTTGATTCCGAAGGCAAGGAGATGAGGTGGGCATCTGGACATTTCTTTTCATCATTTTTGAGTTCTGATTCATTTACTTTGCAACTAAGAAATTTCTGTGATGCATGAATGGTTTAGCAACTTTTTCTGCTTGAGGTCATGTGGGCTTCAATTAACATTATGGTGTTATTGATCATTTATGATGGGTTATGGTTGTTAGGTGGTGATGAGGATTTTGCTGCAAGAATATTCAAAGTAGTGAACAATAGTTCAAGTCTAACAACCTCAGCTTCGCAGTTGCCGATTTTTTGTCGACAGAATGAATTTTTAGATCTCATAAGGCTGAGATTTGTAGCGTTTCTAGCTTGCCAAATAGCTACATCCTCTAGCGAACTATCATCATCAAGACACAGAGTGTGTAAGTTAAGTATAAGTTAATCCAAAGAAACGGCGAAGTCCAAATAGTGAGATTCTAATCCGAAAACTGAAACGGCGAAGTCCAAATATTGAGATTTGAGAGCATGGGTCAATATAGATAAAGCATATCGCCCCACAAATTTTGAGCTTATCCTTGAGGAATTGTGCCAAACTCGGTGGCTGGCTTGAAACAATAAAGATTAGGGAGTTCAACCTATTCTTCCATTCCTAATCTAAATAACTCGAACCCTTGCAGTACCTTAAGACGCCATAAACAACACCGAGACTTTTACCTCTTCGTTCTAATTGATCATAACTTAATTGCAATATCTTATTTATCACCTCACCGAGTTATTCATTTTTAGACATCTCAATTTGTTTCGCCAGGTCCGTATCGTTTTTAGACATCTCAATTTGTTTCACTAAGTCCTTACATTCAAATAAACCAACGTCTTTTATTTATCTGACTAGAAGGATGCTTTGAAACAAATCAAGATTTTGCAAATGAAGATTCAGCGATGTGATGAATATAACTTTGCAATTGAGTTATCATTTAAAAGGCGAGGAGGTAAAGTCATTGTTACAATTTTGTGCTATTTATGACATCTTTGAACCCTCTCTTGAAAATTTGGTGAAGTGCGACATGAATTTGGAGTTTTTTCAAGAAGATAGCAACATTGAAAATGCTAGAAAATAGATTGGACTCACTAATTTGTACTCTTCAAGGCCCCTTTGTTAGACCTGAAGATGCTGATGGTTTTAAGCTACACAATATGAGAACGAGATAAGTTGATGGCATAGTTGCCCAAGAACAAGCTCAAAATTTTTAGGGCCATATGCTTTCCCTATATTGATATGAAGGGTTACCCAAATGATTAGATTATTCCTGAATTACACATCCATTACTGTTCACGAACAATGAATCTCTAAGGTTAATATTTTCGCTCTAAAAGGAAACTCATGTTCTTAAATCTTACTAAGATACCTCTCACTCTTTTGCCTTTGCCTTTTCAATTCTTGTATAACTGGCACACTTTGTGTCTTGATGATCGTTTGTTAGAGATGTATCTATTTTTGGCAAGCTAAAAAGACTACAAATTCTCCCTAAGTGAGTTCCAAAATTCATCGATCGCCAAAACATTGGGCAACTTAGCAGAGTAGAGGTTGTTTGGCTTGAGCTGATGTTCACTGCTTTAGATGATGGAACCGGGTGTGCTTCAAAGTTTGAGCAAATTGGAGTTGCTGGAAATGATTGATACCTTTGGTCAGTCTTGGGTTAATAAAGTAAAATCCAGGATACTCTCTCTATGTTGATCAGGTATCTCCCAATCTCTCCTCCAACCATCCACTTCTGTCTATAATCATTTGGCCTTTAACTTGCGCCTTCGAATGTGCAACGAATTTTCCTGTCATCGTAGTTGAAGAGGAAAAGGGGATGATTGAGATTGGTCTGCTTAGCATGTTTGTCATGTGCCCATGACAGACCTGTCCCTGACTGTTGCGACAGTTCTCAAATCCACAGGTACACAAATGTGTGGAGAAGTAAGCAAAACCAACTTGTGTTTTATCCCGCACGGATGGAAAGGCTGAGGCGCTACAGACCAGCAACCCCGTCGGAGACCGGTCATAACAACACCTGAGAGAGTTCATGTAACATCCCAAATTTCACTCAGCTCTAAAACCAAATTTGTAATGCCCCCCACAACAAAACTTTGGTTCTGATGTGCACTCTTCTATTCCAGGACCTCGATCTCCTATCTGCAAATCTAAGCCAGCCTGCAAAGGCAGTCTCAACGCTGAGTAAGGAAATCACCGACCGAGCAAGAGATTTGCCACCTAATTCAGAGAATAGGTTGCTCAGGTACTATTTGATGATGCTACACCATATTATCTAATCCTATCGGTACACTCCTATGACGCCGCGGGTGGGATTCTACAGATGGCCCTCATGAGTTCATGAGTTGGCTCCCACAATGTAACACTTTATCCCCGTGGTGGCACTTACCTCGTACTGTTAGACATTTTCTCAATCGCGATGCCCGTGACGTCGTTCGTACGCTGACCTATCACTAATTCGGCATTGGGCATGACAAATACACTTTACCCGATCAATCCAATTTATGTATGAAGCATAAGATATGGTTTACAAGTACTTAGAGAGGGGATGGAACCACTTACATGAGCTACAAAGTTTCGGCGGAGGGACATTCCACCTTGAACACACTTTCGGTTTCCTCCACTGCGATTCTCCTTCAATATGATCTCTCTCTCTCTCTCTCTCTCTCATTCATTCATTCTGTTGCTCTCGACCGACAATGATAAATGAACGAGCTGGCCAAGCTTTATCCAGATAATCCAAGCTAAAAGTAGAAGCTTAGTCACAAGAGCTTGCCATTTTATGGAATTCTTTTTCCCTGGATACAAAATTGATGCTAAGAGCTATTACTGACAAATAGTAACTCCTAAATCATATGTTAGCGGGTCCAAAACTAGCTAATAATCATTTACTTCATCTGAACTGATCTTTGTCGAAATTTGGGTTTGTCGCATCCTTCTCCCCTGTCGAATCTATCTAGTCTGATCTATCCTCAAAGTCGGGCCTAATAGAAATCTTAACAATCTTCTAGAAAATCAAGTCATATTACTGTGCGATCCTAAAGCACGTCACGACTTTGGCAACTTAGGCTTTGATACGTTTCGTAACATCCCGAAATCCACTTAAATGCCTCCAAATACACTCTCCTACCGTGCACTTCGGTATCCCAGAACCTTGATTTCCTATCCCCCTACAAACAAACCTGGAAACACCGTTGTTGGTCGTGGCACTTAGTTCCCGCCATGTAAAGATATTAGTTGTTGTTGGATGTAAACATGTCAAAACGGATGATAAACATATTTCTTAACCTACATATGATGGGTTGTGTTGATATATGTGTTAGTTATATTCAATAAATATGTCATAAATGAATTTAAACATAATGTAAGTGTTAAATGGATCGTAAATGGGACGTAAATGAACTTACAACTATTTGGACTCAACCCACTTCTATTACTCTCTATTCATTCTCTCTTTCGCTCACTTACCTTATTTTGGGTGAGAGTTTTTCTAAATTTGATTAGTATGTAGGTGTTTAAGAAATATATGTTGGGTCGGGTACGAGTCATTAGATTTGCATTACAATAAGTAGGCCTAAATCCGATCCGACACATACGTTTGACGGATCTAATTGGATGGATGTGATGTCATTCAATCGACATAGCTAATATTCGATATTAAATTAGTGTACATCTAATTGGAACGCAACAAAGTTGGACCTACATGGCATGTTTTTTTTTTTTTTTTTGTAACCGAGGTGTCCGGGCCAACTTGCGCGCACCTCGACTATTCCTCGGGGGAGACTAGCACAGCAAACCACCGCCATGGCCCCCCACTTAAATCACAAGTGCTCAGCTGGGGAATCGAACCTGGGACCAATGCGCCTAATCACACAATCCCAAGTGCGTCATAACCAACTGAGCCACCCATGGGTGGGTGACCTACAGGGCATGTTTGATACACTTAAAATGAATAATTAAGAAAATATTTTTTCCGAAAATAATTGCTTGTATGCCGACAAAAGTGAACGAATGAAAAAAAATCATCATCCATGAAAAATTTTAGAATAACTGTTATTGATGATGAATCATTTTTTTCTTTGGCTAATTATTTCAAGCAATACAAGTGATCATTTTTAGGAAAATATTTATAAATCATTCATGAAATGAACGGAGTTGAAAACTTCATGGCAAAGAGAAATACTTTTCATGAAAATCATTTTTAAAGAAAATTGTTAGTTTCATTACTTCGGTAGTTTAAGGAAAGTGATTTTCTTCTTACATAAGGGAAAGCTGTTACGTTTTCATAGATCGATTAATTTCCGGTCATCCAAACATTGGAATGTCAAAAAATAATTTTCCCAAAGCAGTGTTTCATCAAACAAATCGATCCTAAGAGTAACTCTTAAATGCACTTTGTAGGCAACGATGATTAACCATGCTTATTGTCCCATGTGTAGTACACTCTGCAAACATAGATGGTGATGAATGTTTAAGATGTGTTTGTTTGAGTAATACATTTTTTTGGCAAATTGGTTTTCTAGGCTCTCATGCATTTAGTTTGCTGAAAATGAGTAGTCAAGGAAAAATTATTTACGGTCAAAGAAAACATGCATGCTTAAAGTCAAGAAAATGAATTCACTAATCTAAAAAGGGGAAAACATTTTCCTGAAAAACGATTTTCTAGAAAGTACTTTCTTCTATTATGAAGTTTTACCAAAAACAAACACATCCTTAGCTACGTTTGGTTATTTGGATTTCTAGTCAAAATGTGACTGGATATGATAGAATATAAAATCCAAGGATTTTGCTATATCATATCCACTATTTGGTGAATTGCATTAATAAATCGGATGTTTTCACATCGTATCATGTTCTTTATTTGGTTTAAACGGCATATTAGTGTAAATTAACCTAAAAATTGCACAAATGGAGATGGTGAGAATCTTTGACAACGCTCTTGCCTAATTCATTTTTATTTGCTTATTTTTTCTAATTTTCCCTATAATTTTTGTAACTCTTTTTTCCCCTTCTATCATTCTCTAATATAATTTTATTAGATACTAAACTATACTAATATACCTAAAATACTAGAATACCTTATAAATACTGAATATATATGTTTATAGATTGAATTTATATTATACGATAGAAAGAATTTTGAATATATAAATAAAATAGGAATCATAAAAATGGTTTTTTTTTGTGTTGGGTTATTTTGAATTTTTATTTTATAATTCACGTATTATTTATTACTGACACCGGGATAAAGAAAGATTGGTTCCTCCTTTCGAACTTGAAAATCCCATTGGCATTAATCGAAATATTATTTTAGTTTAACTAATTGAAGAGATTGTTAATCGAGAAAAATAACTTATATATATATATATATATATATTATCCCTTTCACCTTTCTCCCACCTCTCCCATAGGATAATTTTATGTGGGCTATATTTCTCTTATATCGAATTTTATCTTGTCTTGAGCATGTATCCTATTTGAACTTTTATCCTCGTTACCAAACGCGTGTATTTGGAGAAGATGACGCAAGTGGGTAAGTGTGGAATAATGGTATTGTAGTTTTCTCATATGGAGGATGAATTCTCTGTGAGAGAGAGGATAAGAAAATTTCTTCACTAGAATCGATGCATTAGATCAGATGAATCACAATCGTTGATTTAATGGGTTCACTCTTGACAATATGTTATTAAGAAAATTTCGAATCATTGAAAAATGAAAAGTAATTGTTGGTTAAAATTTCAAGAGCAAAGTAATTCTATCGATATATCTGGATAGATAATAATATATCTAAAATTTTGAATCCGGTTGTAATCTGACCGGCAAGATTTACAATTCGAGAGAATTAAATTATTAGCTTACATTACACATTTCTTGAAAATATTTGGAAAAGCAAAAAAAAGGTTCAAAATCTTTAAAATTAAGAGTATTTCCTTTACTTCACGTAATAATATGTATGCGTGTGTTTACATATATGTAAATTTTTCTTTGTCGACGACCCGCGAAATCCTAAACTAGCAAGATTAATTTAGGGTGCGTTTGGTAACATTTTTATTTCTCTATTTTTTTGTTCTTTTGTTCCCCGAAATAGAAAAATAATAGAAATCGGTTTGTGTAGTTAATTTTTTTATTCCCCGGAATAAATCAGTGGCTAGGGAACAGATTTAGAAAAGAAATCAGAAGTAAAAAAATAATTTTTTTGTTCTCGAAAACAAAAAAAGATACAAACTCAGCGTAACCAGACCCATATATAACTAAGTCGTTGGGTTAGACTGATTTCGGGTCCTTTTTTTTTTTTACCGTTTATACTTTTGGCTTTCTTGGTATACTTGTCATCAAAATAATCAATTTTATTTCTTTTTAATCTTTATGTTAAGATTCTCCATTTAGCAGCCTCGGATACATTTTATAGAAGACGCACCGAAAAATTCATTTGCAACTTGAAAGAATTGACAACAACAGAAGAACATTTAAATTCATGTTCGAATGCTTTGTATTTACATATATGAATTATGTTAACACTTGAGTTTTATTAAGTCTCATTTTTTGTTTATCGGAGGTGGGTGTGGTGGGAGTTGAGAAGGGCGGATTTGAACATTATCAATTTTTGGGTTGAACATTTAAATATTACCTTTAGATTAATTATGGTGTTTTGTTATAATCCTTCGGAATGTAGGTGAGAAGGGAAGAACAAAGGAAAATCCCAAAACCCGACCCAAACCAGCCCGACTCAATCTGAACCGTCAAAATACCCGAAATCATTTACTCATAACCCCGCCCGACCAGAACCAAAAAACCCTGAAAAATTTCAGGCCGAGTAGGATTGGCTAGGGTATTTTGACACATGTACTAACTATTACGTTGGATTTTCTAATGCCATATTAGAATATCTTGATCAGTTAAGTCCTTACAAAAGTTCACTTTTATCCAAACATGAAATGTTAAGGCTCCACTGATATTTTCATAATTAAATAAGAAAAATGGAGAATAGAAATTTTTAGGGTCGGATCAAACGCATTTCTATTCTTTTTTTATTCTCGAAATAGAAATTTTATGCTGTTACTAAACGAGTTCTTATGCTCAGAAACTCGTCCAGAAAATTAAAATAAAAAAGTTATTTCTGAACAAAAATTATTTTCGAGAACAAAAATGTTATCAAAGGCACCCTTAATTGCTAGTATGTCTGGAGAGCTCGTTTCGGGTACTCCCGACCTATGTATTGACTAATGTTAAGTGAATTAAGGTAAGCGAAAAGTGTTCTGACAATTCTCTTATTTTGTTTGGTAGAGGAGGAAGTTTTTCTTTTTCTTTTTGGTTGGAAGTAGAGGGGGAAGTTGAGGAGGAGAAAAGATTTTAAAGTTCCCTTTTTTATTCAATTAAACCTCCGGTTGCCTTCTTAGAGAAGCTACTCTCTTCCACTTGGAACTGAGGCGACAACGCCATTCTCCTCCACCTCCTGCTAGTGCTACTGCTGCTACTCACTTTCCCGCAATCCGCCTGCCGAGAAAACGAGGGAAAGTTTCGGCCAACGCCAACTCGAGAAATGGAAGCCGACGACCTCGAAACCGCCGTCGCCGAGCAACGTCGCGAGCTCGTCGCGTCCCAGGCCCTGGACTCCGACGCCGACTACGCCTTCCAACTCCAAATGCAGGAAGCCATAAGCGCTTCTCTCTCTCCTTCCCGTCCCTCGGCGTCGGGTCCTCCCCCAGCACCCCCCGCGGACGGCGCCGCGTCGGTCGGAGACGACGACGGCGACGACGGTCGGTCGTTGGCGACTGCTCTGATGCTGGAGGAGATGGAGAGGTACACGCGAGAGCACAAGGATCGCGAGCAGTGCGAGGCGGAGTTCCGGAGGATGAGGCAGGATTTGGACCGTCGGATTCACGACCAGAGGTTCGCCGCCGAAATCGTCAGCATCCCTGAGGAAGAATGGCAAGACTACGGCGACTTTTATCACAAGCCGTTCCAGGCTGGTCGCTCTTCCTCTGCACCATCATCCTCGTCGGCGTCGTCCGCGAGTGGTGAGTGTTTCAGGGTTTATGTCAAGGGTTTGGTGAGCGAGGAGTGGATTAAGGACGAGAGGGTTGTGGTGGCCGGGCTTGGGGTGGCTATTTGTGATTTCAAGGACAATGTGATTATCGAGGTGAAGAAGCCTTTGATCAATGACATTTTGGTCGGCGACTTAGAAGCTGAGATTGAGGCCTTAGTCCAAGGGCTTGATGCTGCGGTTTGCTTGGATTTGAAGAGGGTTAACGTATTGATCGGCGATGTCAGGCTGTATAACTACGTAAGTTCTGACAATTTTCGGCATTAGATACCTCTTTTCCTTAAAAAAATGCGTTTTGCTAATGATTTTGTTCATTTCGCTAAGCTGTTGGTTCATTTGTCAAGTTGACTGGTTTGAGTATCTGAGACATTGGTGGAACTTCTTTTATTAGGTTGGTAAATTGTTACCATTTGGTTGATGAGGAACTTCTTTTTCTATCCACCTGCAGTTTTTTGCCCTATGTGGCAAGGAAAAAAAAAACCGGGGTTGTACGCAAACAAAGTTATCTTTCTGGTTTCAGAAATTGGAGTTTTAGGATGAGTTGTTTAGTACCTTCCATCCGAAGAAGAAGTATCTGGATTATGGTATATAATCTCTTTGCTGCATTCCCAATTTCGTTGCTTTTCTTGGCAAATCGTTAGATCTAATTCTGCACAATTACTTTACTTTGCACAGTTACTTTACTTTCCTCTAGACAGTTTCTGGTTCTTCCCTTGTTAATGATACTCTGAAATGTTATTCCTATTCATTGAATGCGAATTTGCTAGACAAATATGTAAAAGTGTGATTTAAGTGGAACTATCTCAACTGGCTAATGTGATTAAGCTTGGTGCTTCACTGCTCTATTTCATCACTTTAAGATGGTTATTTGAAATTACTTGGTTTTTGAAATGGGATATCTTATGGTGAGAAACTGGTATCTCTTCCTCTAAGGAGAGCAATGATGCTCCATATTGCAAGGTAATAGCCTCTAGGTCCACATTGTTGCTTCATCTCTTCCCGGTAGAATTTAGATGCATTTGCTCCATTCAGTATATAATGATGACTCATTTCACTACAGAGAACCACAACGCTTCTGCCACCAATATTCCGCGAATGTAACCTAATTCCCAGCTGATACTGTGCTGCTCTCTCCTTTTATGTCATGGGAGTTGCTATTGCTATACTTTTCAGAAAGAATCACTCTTCCGATGAAATTGTTCATTTGGAATAAATAGCAACAACCATATCGCATGAACTTTTTTGTTCAATCTTTTAAGTACGTCAGTTCTCTTTCTTGATGTATGGTTAAATTGCTATTAGAAATTGCCGTTAGGTATGACTTCTCTATCGTTGGATTTTGATCAAGTGGTGCTTTGAGCATGGGTTTGCTTCGTTTTTCAATTCGCAAACTTTGTAAATTATTTTCACTTTACACAATGCGATCTGTTTTTGCAGCTCCCTGAAGAGGGAAAAATAGAAGTTTTAATCTGCTTCGTCATTGTGGCCTGTGTGTTCTTTAAAAGTTCACTTATGCAAAATTGCCAATATATACTGACATTGTTTACTCCTCAAGTTTCAGTTGACATTTCATTATTTTGCTCATAATGCTCTGCAGCTGTCCTCTTCTGGTTTGTACATTGGAGATGTCATTCTCATGCTATTTTTCATTCCTAACTCCTATTGTTATCCGCATACGTCAGAAATTGAACGTGCTACTGAAAGTTTGGTTACATGTTTTATTTTTCGGTTTTTTCTTTTTGTAATTAATCCTGATAATCAGCAATAAAGACAGGTAACAGGCATCCAATCGCCTGGACAAAGCAAGATTGCTGCACCATTGAATGAGGCTACCATGCTCCAAAAGAAGTTAACGTATTTCGGTGCAACCCTGGTGGGGCCAAATGATACTAAATATGCATATAAACTAGCAAGAGATGCTATTGTTTCTCAGATCTCATGGCCTGAGGAGACTAATCATGGGAAGAGCTTGAAGGAGACTTGTGTTATATGTTTTGAAGATAGCAGTGTCACTGAAATGTTTTCGGTTGAGGAATGTCTGCATAGGTATTGCTTTTCTTGTATGAAGAGGCATGTGGAAGCAAAGTTGCTGGATGGAGTGATAATTAAATGTCCTCATGATGGTTGTAACTCTGAGGTGAAGATCGATAGCTGTGGTGGGTTTCTGGAACCAAACACTATTTCAATTATGAGCCAACGGATGAAAGAAGCATCTGTTCCTGTGACCGAGAGAGTCTACTGTCCGTATCCCAGATGTTCCACTTTAATGTCAAAACACGAGGTTTTAGAATATTCCAAAAATGCTTTTGTTGGAGCTGAACATAGCGGAGCAAGAAAATGCATGAAATGCAAATTCTTTTTCTGTGTTGATTGCAAAGTCCCCTGGCATTATAACATGAGCTGCCATGAGTACCAGAGGTCAAATCCTATTACGGATGCTGGAGATGCACAGCTGAAGTCTCTCGCAAGTAAGAGACTGTGGCGTGAGTGTGTGAAGTGCAAAAATCTGGTTGAACTGGCTGAAGGTTGCTATCACATCACGTGCAGGTTTTCTCTGTTCTTTAACCTCATATGCCTTTCTTATCGTTGACACTTGATATGTGATCCTACACTCAGTTAACTGGGCTCTATTCTTCTTCGTTTTTTTTTTTTTGTGGTCAAATGGGCTCTATTCTTCGTTAGGATGTTTTCTGCATGCTTTAATTTGGAAATCTCATCTCAGAGTGAACTTGAGATTCTCAGTTCGTGTTTCGGTCCTGGGATGAGCTCAGATTTTTAGTTAGGTCTGTTGGTGTGGGTTGACCTAGATTCTCAGTTCGTGTTTTGGTCCTGGACCGCTTTTGGAGTTGGGCAGAAATAACTAGGACTTCTTCTGGTATACTGCATGGGACAAGTTATAGATCTTTCCACTTGTTAAATTTTGCTGTCCAATTTTTCCTATGATTTTCTAACTGTATAATTCTGTGTTGCCAACTTAGTTGTTTAATTCGGAAATTTGCATTGCAATTGATTGTCTTCATAATTGTAGATGTGGACATGAGTTCTGCTATACCTGTGGAGCTGAGTGGAAGAAAAAGAAAGCAACATGCTCCTGCCCAATCTGGGATGAACGGAACATTATTCGTGATGGCCGCCGAAGGTACTGATGCTATGCGAAAATGAATGTACAGAATCTATAGATCTTTAGTTTCTCGGAGTGTTGATTGGCATGAGAAGTTACGAAAGATAGGACATGGGCAGATGTCATACGTCACTGCTGATATTTTGATGGGATGAATTGTTAATTATATACTGCAAGTTGCCTTTGGTGTCGATTTCTTAGTTACTTTCACAAGCACAGGTACATAAGCAAGAGTGAGAGGTGAATGTTTGACGATACAGGTTTCGTTAGTACCAGTATTTTCATTTCGGTTATCCAAGTTAGGAAGAAATGCATGGAAAAGAAGAGATGAGGAAGGAAATGTCATTTTCCTCCTCAAATTCAGAATGTTCTTAAAATGGAAATGCGGAGTGGATTAAAATTATGTACAATGGAATAAAGTGTGAGCAAAGCAATGAAGAAAATTGAAGATGTTTGTGGCGGTAAAATCTCCTTCCCTTCATCTTTCCATTAGCGAAACAAAGGGTATATGTTCATCTGTTGGTATTTCTCATCCATTATTCTCGTGCATCAAGACTCGAAACCCGAAAATGGAGGTTCTAAACAGGGCTTTGCTTTTAAGTTTTTCCTGAAGTTTTCCCCACCGGTATGTACATGAGCAATGATGGGTAGGTCAGAAGATTGCGACAGATTTCATCTTGGATTTGGCCTAGAAAATGTACCGGGTTCTTGGACGAAACTTTGCCATGAAAGGCTGGCATGTGGGTAAACACGAGGAAGCTGCTCTGGTTGTTGTCCATGTTGTTTGATTTGGATGACTTGGAGACTCTGCATGAATGTGGAGTGCATAATTTTGGCAGAATTCATTGAGGCCACTCGGGTTTAAAGGAGAGAGCCCACGTCCCTCACGGTGAGATTTTGTGGGATCACTGAAGAGGTGTTATGACGAAATGCAGAAAAACAAAGACAGAACACTAGGATTTTACGTGGTTCGATCGAGGCGATCTACGTCTACGGGCGAGGCGAAACGAAATTCCATTATGATCAAAGAGAGTACAAAATCGCTAAAGCGCACAGCTTGCGACAATTACATGAAACGAAAAAGACTATTTTACAACATGAAAACCCTAGCCTCAGTAAAATAAGGCCCAAAAAATTTTCTCGGGTCGCGAACTAAACATCTACTTTTTCTTTTCTTTTGGGCTGCACGAAATATATGTCGGACTGGATATATAAAATTCAAAGACATATTTAACAAATCTCCACCTTGGCTTGAATTTTCAACAGTCAATAAGCTGAACACATTCTCCCAGCATCCCTAAGCCTACGTGAGCTAACTCGGTGTAGGAAACAAGGGATGCAACGAAAGAACAGATCCACTTCAAAAAATAATTGTAGAACTATCATTCACCTCGCCACCAGGTCCCAAAAAAAGGGGGCAAAACTCAACCAAGCATGCCAATCAAGTTCAAGCAATGCTTAAACTTGTTGGTGAGGACTGTCTTGGTCAACATATCAGCAGGATTATCAGTAGTACCAATTTTCTTTACCATCATATTTCTCTCAGTAACTGCCTCTCGAATAAAGTGGTACCTGATCTCGATGTGTTTAGTCCTTTCATGATATGCTTGATTTTTAATCAAGTGTATAGCACTCTGATTGTCACAAAAGACAACTGAATTGTCTTCCTGTTGGAGCCCAAGTTCCTGAACAAGGTTCCTTAACCAAATAGCTTCTTTCACTGCTTCTGCTGCTGCCATGTACTCCGCCTCTGTAGTAGACAAAGCAATTGTCGACTGTAAAGTTGACCTTCAACTAATAACCGAGCCAGATAGTGTGAAAAGATAGCCAGTCAAAGATCTTCTCTTATCAAGATCACCTGCATAATCAGAATCCACAAAACCCATAATAGAGGTACCATTAGAAACATTTCTATCAAACACTAGGCCCAGCTCTGCAGAGCCTTTGAGATACCTAAGTATCCATTTCATTGCCTGCCAATGGACCTTTCCAGGATGCGCCATATATCTACTAACCACACTAACTGCCTGTGCAATATCGGGACGTGTGCATACCATAGCATATATCATGCTACCAGCAGCACTGGAGTATGGGACACGAGACATTGCAGCCTCCTGAACTTCTGATTGAGGTGAATGTAGGGCTGAGAGTCTAAAATGAGAAGCTAAAGGTGTACTGACAGGCTTAGCGTTTTGCATGCCAAACTTCTCAAGCACCTTCTCAATATAACTCTTTTGCGAGAGATATAACTTCCCTGCTTTTCTGTCCCTCTGAATCTCCATTCCTAAGATCTTCTTGGCAGGACGCAAATCTTTCATCTCGAACTTCGCATTGAGACGACTCTTCAAGATCAACACATCTAACATGTTCTTTGCAGCAATAAGCATATCATCCACGTATAAGAGAAGATAGACAAAGAATCCATCTGAACCCTTCCTGAAGTAGACACAACTATCATAGCTGCTCTTATGATAATCACTCCCTATCATAAAGCTGTCGAATCTCTTATACCACTGTCTTGGAGACTGCTTCAAACCATACAACGATTTCTTCAATCTGCAGACATGATCTTCCTTGCCTTCCACATAATAGCCCTCAGGTTAGGCCATATAAATGGTCTCCTCAAGCTCGCCATGGAAAAAAGCTGTCTTCACATCAAGTTGCTCGAGCTCTAAGTCAAATTGAGCAACAATAGCCAACAACACACGAATGGAAGTGTGTTTTATCACGGGAGAGAACACTTCATCATAATCAATTCACTCCTTCTGATTTTAGCCTTTAGCTACAAGTCGTGCCTTGTATCTAGCATTTTCGACACCAGGAATTCCTTCCTGTTTTCTTGAAGACCCATTTACATCAAATGGCTCTTTTTCCCTTAGGCAACGACACCAAGTCCCAAGTCTGGTTCTTGTGAAGTGATTCAAGTTCTTCAACCATAGCAACAGCCCATTTCTCTGATTCTGTGCAAGTGACAGCTTCAGTATAGGTAGAAGGTTCTTGAATACCCATATCTTCTGCTATCGTAAGAGCATAAGCCATAAGATCAGAAAACCCATATTTTTGAGAAGCTCAAGTCTGTCTCCTTTCTCTGCCGGTAGCAATAGAGTATGGCTGCTCCACCTTATCTAAAACTTCCTCATCTGAACTTGAATCAACAGTAGCAGTTTGTTCGCTCAAAACATTCTGAGAGGTCTTTTCTAGAAGCTCCACCTGAACCTCCACCTCATTCATATCATTATAATGTTTTCCTGCAGACTCATCAGCAATATTCTTTTGATCAAGCATAATTAGTTCATTAAAAGTAACATCCCTACTAATAATGAACTTAGGTGAGTTAGGTTCCTAGCACCACAAACGATAACCTTTCACTCCATCAGCATACCCAACAAAGATACATGTCTTTGCTCTAGGTTCTAACTTACCATCCTTAACATGATAATAAGCAGGGCAACCAAAAACCTTTAGATTGGAATAATCACAAGGCTTACCTGACCACATCTCAAAAGGAGTCTTGCATTCTATCGCTGTTGAAGGAGAGCGATTAACCACATAACAAGCTGTGTTAACAGCTTCAGCCCAAAAATCCTTTTCCATGCCAGCATTAGAGAGCATGCATCTTGCTCTCTCCAATAGGGTTCTGTTCATACGTTCTGCCACTCCATTTTGCTGAGGAGTGTGCCTAACCATACGGTGTCGAACGATACCTACATCTGCACAAAATTCATTAAAATCGCCACAACAGAACTCAAGACCATTATCGGTCCTCAAACGTTTGATCTTCTTCCCTGTTTGATTCTCAACAAGGGCTTTCCACTTCTTAAAGGTTTCAAACACCTCACTTTTTCTTTTCAGAAAATAAACCCAAATCTTCCTGGAATAATCATCAATGAACGTCACAAAGTAAAGAGCACCACCCTTAGATGGAACCTGTGCTGGTCCCCATAAATCAGAATGGATGTAGTCGAGTGTGCCATTTGTCGAATGCGTGCCCGTACTGAATCTGACTCTGCATTGCTTGCCAAGAACACAGTGCTCACAGAAATCTAGTGAGGTCGTCTGCTCACCACAAAGTAAACCGCGTTTACACAAAACTGTTATGCTACGCTCACTCATGTGGCCCAAACGCATATGCCACAGTTTTGTTATATCATTATCAGAAACAGAATTTGATGTGCCAGTTGATGGACCCATAACTGTGCTACCCTGCAGATGATACAAGTGATTCACCTTGCTTCCTTTCATCACAACCAGATTGCCTTTAGAGACTTTGAGAACTCCACCTCCACCAGAGTACACACACCCAATGGAATCCAAGCTGCTCAACGAGATAAGGTTCTTCTTTTAAGTCTGGTATATGCCTGACTTCTGTCAAGGTTCTCACTGCATTGTCGTGGCATTTAATCCGAACAGTATCAATACCCGCAACTTGGCAAATATCATCGTTTCCCATCAAGACTGATCCACCACTAATTGGCTCGTATGTGGTGAACCATTCCCTATTTGGGCACATATGATATGATGCTCCTGAATCCATTATCCAAATATCGTTGGGGAAATAAATAGCAGAGCGTGCCGTAAGAACACTGTTTGATGCATTAGACTCTTTTTCATTAGCAACATTCGCCGCATCTTGTTTTTGTTGACCATGCTGCTTATCCTTGAGCAAAAAACAATCTGATTTGTAATGTCCTCTCTTGTGACAATAGTAGCACTCAACGTTCATCTTATCTCCAGGTTGCCTAGATTTTGAACGATTAACAGATTTTCCACGGAAACCTTTATCCCTGCTGTTAGTCCTGCCTCTCACAAGCAAACCATCTGCTTTGTCTACACTAGTATTCCCATTCAATTTTGTTCTCAGTTCAGTAGAATTCAAAGATGTTTTAACAACCTCTAAGGTTATGGATTCACCTCCATAAAGCATCGAGTTCACAAAATTTTTATATGAGGCAGGCAGTGAACATAACACGATCAAAGCTTGATCTTCATCCTCGAGTTTAATATCTAAATTTTTCATATCATGAACAATTTTATTAAACTCATCCAAGTGTTGCTGAACATGCATACCTTCACGCATCTTTAGGGTATAAAGACGTTGCTTCAAATAAAGTCTCGATGTTAAAGACTTCGTCATGTAGAGACTTTCCAGCTTCTTCCAAAGACCAGCCGCTGTATTCTTATCGGCGATTTCTCGCAACACCTTGTCATCTAGAGACAACTGGATTGTGCTATGCGCCTTCTCATCCATCTCTTCAATCTCAGCCGTGGTCATGTCGTCTGGATAATTTTCATCCAGCGCCTTAACCGAACCCTCTCGCCTCAATAAAGCCCTCATCTTTATTCTCCACAAACCGAAATTGTTCTGTCCGTCAAAAGATGCAATCTGAAACTTCAAAGATGCCATCTCAAAGAATCCTCTCGTCACGAACGCTGCTCTGATACCAATTTGTTATGACGAAACGCAGAAAAACAAAGACAGAACACCAGGATTTTACGTGGTTCGATCGAGGCGATCTACGTCTACGGGCGAGGCGAAATGAAATTCCACTATGATCAAAGAGAGTACAAAATCGCTAAAGCGCACGGCTCGCGACAATTACATGAAATGAAAAAAACTCTCTATTTTACAACATGAAAACCCGAGCCTCAGTAAAATAAGGCCCAAAAAAATTTTCTCGGGTCGCGAACTAAATCTATACTTTTTCTCTTCTTTTGGGCTGCACGAAATATATGTTGGATTGGATACATAAAATTCAAAGACATATTTAACAAGAGGCAAATAGGGATTTAGAAAGATTTGAACTCAAGACCTCATGACTTTGATACCATGTAAGATTTTGTGAGATCACTGCTAACTATTCTAAAAGTTTATACTGTTCGATGAATGCATTGTTTAATATTTAATAACTTCAACACTCTTACTCGTGTGATTATACTTGAGCTTATCTCGGCTGAATTATTAGGAAGGTACGCGACGACGACAATGGAGCAAATCTAACTTGCATTATTTTTGAGATTGTGATGTTTCTCTGCCAAGATGCGAGCAATACTAAGTTTATCTTACGACTAGGGGCTGTGATGAGTCGGATTCTTGGCGGATAGACTTCTGTGTCCGGATGGGTATGTCGTGGATGATGCTCTCGGTGCGATTCCAAGCTTTTTGATAATGGGAAGCGTTCGTGGACCCGTTTCTTGTAGCAAGACAAGAGCAACAGCCGTAATAGCTCGCAAAATAGGAGTGAGATAGGCTTTGACTTCCTTTCTCTGATTGAAGTTGTTGAATGCGCTTCGGAATGGGACGATTTCGAAACCACGTGGTGAATAATGATGATGGGTTCAGATCGATAGTAGTCCTCATTTTGTATCGGTTTTCTCCGTTTGAAAACTTTGCAAAGGTTCCCAAAAGAAGAAGAAGAATGATCATATGAATAAGGTGCTTATGCAAATTCGATTATTGGATTACCAACGTTATACGTAGTAGATACGTATTACGTGCGTGAGTAAATAGAGTTGGATAGATAATTACAAAAGAGGAGTGGCGGACCGAAAGTTACCTTGGAGGGAAGTGAGTGGTAATCTTTGGATTGATTGACGTATAGACTCGCCTCGCAAATTAGCCTTCCTAATATTTAATTGATGCAAGGGTACTTCCACAAGGTATAAAAACTAAAAAGTAAAGACAAAAAGGAATTATTATATTCAACTTTTTTTTCTTATTATATTTGACTTTGATTTGACGATTAGGAAACACGTTTGTCCACGAGGATTGGGCATATGGATACTCTTTTCAACTATCAAAATGCATACTATTTAAATGCTTTCTTAGATTGTTTGGTCTAGTATCGCGTCTTACCTAATCTATCAAAAAAAAGTAGAGGCAGCAAAATAGGTTAAGAACCCATATTCTAACTTATATTTAATAGTGTGAGCCATAACTGTGCAACTTAACAACTTAATGGGTCTTAAATGAATTTTGAATGGATTATAAATGGGTTAACTAACTATCTTAAGTGTCCAAAAATAAAAATAAAAATAAAACTATCTTAAGTGAGTCATAAAAATATTTTCTTTTTTATTTTTTCCCGACGGGTTCGATAACCCTCGCCAGTGGCCAATGAGGGTCAAGAAACCCTCGCCAAATATGGGAGGGCTTCGCAGCCCTCACAGGTTTGGGCGAGGCACACGGCTGGTGACGGCTGCAACCCTTGCCAGCTATCGGCGAGGGTAGCGAAACCCTCGCCAGATCTGGGCGAGGGTCGGGCCCTCACCCATGGCCGACGAGGGTCAGCCGGCGACCCTTTTCGGACTTTGAAAGAGAGGAAAAGAGCAAAAGAAAAAGAAAAAGAAAAAAAATAGGAAAAGGAAAATATAAATATAAAAAATTTATTTTTTTATTTTTATTTTTTTATTGTAAAAATTGTCCATAGTAATATAAATTTTTTAATTATTCGTAAGTTTTTCTAAATTGTATCAAATATGGAAGTGTTTTAAGAATATGAGTCGGGTATGAGTTGGGTTGGGTATGAGTCGTTAGATTTGTACTACATGAAAATGAGTCAAAACGGGTTAGATAAATCAATATGAATCAGACCATATTCGATCCGACCCTATCCGTTTGGCACCTCTTAAAAAAAAAAAAAAAAGTTTCAGCTGCTCGTGAGTAATGCTACGGTGCAATTACAAGAGTCAACGTGGCTCGAATAATTATTCCAACGAAAAGTTAAAAAAGTGGGAGAAAAAATATATAGGAGGAGCAAAAGAGAGTGGGCCCCCATCACCGTCTCTCCTCAGCCCCCGCTCGGCAAAAACAATGCCCGCGGGGCGTCCGTGTCTAACGACCCCTTGCCGACGTTGACGGCCGTTACTGGCCCAACTTTTTCGCCTCCCCTCCTGCACGCTCATCTCCACGTGGCGACTAAATCGACCGTAAATATCCTCAACGGCCTCGCCATCCTAGCCGCTCACTCTCCCAGCGCACCAGACCTCACGCAATCGCTCCGTGGTCCACACTCCACACGCACTCACCACGACATAATTCCATTTGGTCTTTTTCCCCATCTGCGAGAATAATTTATTTCTTTCTACTTTAATAAGTAATTTTTGTTGGTAAAATTTTTAATAAGTACTTCAATCCCACACACATTTTCGTATCAAAATAGTCTAGGGCTCTATTTACTTCACAAAAAATAAATAATTCAAAAAATATTTTTTAAAAAGTACTGCTTGAAATAATCAGTTAATGAATTTTCTTTAGATAGAATGATGATATTTTCGTCTGTTTATTTTTTTTTTGAATGACATAAACGATAATTTTCAAGAAAATATTTTTCAAATTATTTATTTCTAGCGAATCAAATGGAGCCTCACTCACAAAATGTCAAAAGTGCGTTTGATTGGCAGTTGCATTATCGGGATTTATTGAAAGTCATATTGAGTTAGAAAGTTGCGATTTTAATTACTTAATCTATAGAACTTTCATTTATGTATTTATAAATCGATGCAATTTGATTGAAAGCTCGATCAGTCGTGTGACAACGATCCGACACGACAACGCGGTTCGCCTTAATTTTGATACATGAATGTTGGTCACCATAAAAATCAAAATGAAAGTCCAGTAAATGAAATTATAGAAATCGATATTTGATTTCCTTATCGCGTAATACTTTGATGAAATTCAGTGGCCGGTGGATCGAGAGTCGAGACAGTATCAAGGACGAGTCCCCCACTCGGAAAATTCTAAAAGGAAAACGAGAGAAAAAAGAATGCCGTCTTGGAGAGCGAAAGCTTTGACAATGCCATCCATGGCGGAGGAGAAGCGGTTGCACGGCGGTGCTCACTGATAGTAACTCTCTCTCCTTTTTGGCCCATTTCTCCTTTTCACCTCTCCACACTAGCGCAACCACCACCCACCAATGCCAGATCCAACTCCGTCCTCGTCCTCGTCCTCTTTGACTTCGGTGGATTCTGGGTATACTTCGAACTGACTTTGGGGAGGGGACCGGGGGGGGAGAGAGAGAGAGAGACGATGAATTCGGTCGCGGGTGAGATCGGGAATGCGGTGGACCAAGTGAAGGAGTTCGCCAAAGGGGCGGCGGAGATGAGCGTGGAGTTGGCCAGGGGTTGCCGGGACATCGTCAGGCAGACCTTCGGCAACGAGAACTCCTCCCTCGCCAAGTACTTCGGGAGGGACTCGTACGTCGTGGGCAGGCTCAGGGGGCCGTGCGCGACGGCGTTCGCGAGGTTGAAGCGTCTGAACGAGTACTTGCCCGAGGACAAGAACCCGAAGCATGTCTGGTCGGTCGTGTTGTTCGTCTCCGTGGTCGTCGTCGCAGGTTGGTTGGCGATTCTCTCTCTCTGGGTTCCTCGTTTGAGCGAGGAAATTGTTTGATTGAGAAATGCATCATCGCATACTGTGTATCGGTGTCGTTGACCAGTTACGACCGTTTTTGGCTTTTGTTTCATCTTTCTGAGAATGAGAAATTGGAGAATTCGATCGATTGACTCTCCTCTCAGTGCTCTCTTTTCGGATACATTTCTTTTGGTTTTGTCGTTGACGAATTTGGATGCAAACAATCGAAAGCTCTCGCTGAGAGGACAAGTCCTCGTAATCATGGGGCAATCTTTTGTTCAAGCGTTGGCTTGTCTTGGTGAAACTATTGGAAAACTATTTGCTATTAGCTTCTGTTCTCTCAGGCATTTGATTGTCAGTGGTGTATAAATTGCTAGAACTGGACTATCCAGAGGTGACGACAATTGCAAAATCTGCTACTAGAAGGCACTCTCTGATTGATGGCATGATCTCTTGAGATATTGGCTATGTCTAGTCTGTACTTTGTTCACTTCAGTCTCAAAAATCACAATGTGGAAAGGCAAAACTAGTGACTGGAGACTGGAATGAAAATGTGCAGCTGGATCAGCCCTCCTTTTCAGTACGTTCCTTGATTTGTCATGAAATTTATATACAGGAGCGTGGAATAGGTACTTCACTACATTTGTATTTGTCCATTCATTGAACTTTTGAGGAGATCCATTAGAAGATATTCAGGGATCCCGTTGGTGAGATAGCAAATGGCACACTCCTGAGGCACAACTGGCAAAGATTTCACTTCCCTTGAAGTGCGAAATTAGTGAATCGGAATATCAGATGAACAAAACTTTCGTTTCCATCTTAAGAATGTTTGGAAATGGGATGTTGGCAACCAGACAATAAATTAATTGGAAGTTCAGCTTTTTAGATTGAATGTTCCTGTGTGGAAATATGGATTGAATTGCACCGTATGTCAAAGGGACGCTTAAAGTGAGTTGCCAGGTCACAAATGTTAGTACCAGCTTATCTATGTGATTGTATTTACTCCAGTGAGAGCACTTGAGTTGGAAAAATGTCGTGATAAAGCAAGAGTAGTCGTTGTGTGGTTTGAAGTATGTTGTGCAAGCCCTTGCAAACTGTTTCTTCATGATGCAAATTGATCTTACCCACATTCTTTTGGCATTGACTTACTGTTTTCAGAGCATTTCTGATTAGACTACTTTCTCGTACCATTTTCTTTCTGTGTTCGTGTTCGTTTTGTAATTGTTGTCGTATGGCCAACAAATTGCAGCATTGAGTGTATATATTGAACCTAAAGCTTCTGTGCCTTTGGCCAAGAAAGTATTCATACATCCTCCAAGTGCTAGCCGCATATTGCTTCCAGATGGCAGATACATGGCCTATAGAGAGCATGGTATTCCACCTGACAAAGCTAGGTTTTCAATAATACTTCCACACCCATTTCTCTCCTCTCGACTCGCAGGTGGGATTCTTCAGTTTCTGCATTCATGTCATTTCAATTCTCTTCTAGTTTTTTTGGAGTCTCTCTAGTAGCCCTTAGGTTTTGAATGATTTGATTTAAATAGGTATACCAGGACTCAAGTCTTCATTACTGGAGGAGTTTGGCATTCGATTAATAACATATGATCTGCCTGGTTTTGGTGAGAGTGATCCTCATCCCCGTAGAAACCTTCAATCATCAGCATGGGATATTTCTCTTTTAGCAAACGCCTTAGGAGTCAATGACAAGTTCTGGGTGTTGGGATATTCCAGTGGAAGCGTGCATGCGTGGGCTTCACTGAGGTACATTCCTGACAGAATTGCAGGTACATCATTTTCTTCTTCATTCTTTTGTCATGACTCCCCCACTTTTTCTTTTTCAACTCTTTAACTCCTATCAAAATGTGGGTTCTTGGATAAGCACTAGTTTTGAGAAGATTGCAGATCTTTAGGAAAAATGACAGTTACCATTGGTGCGTTTGTTGAAAAGTACTATCAATGGCCCTTTTATCTGATATGCAGGAGCTGCCATGTTGGCCCCCATGGTCAATCCATATGACCCTCTAATGACCAGGGAGGAGAGATATAGAACCTGGAACCAGTGGACACGTAAAAGAAAATTCCTTTTCTTTTTAGCAAGAAGATTACCTAGATTTCTTTCTTATTTTTATCATCGGAGCTTTTTGTCCGGACGGCATGGCCAGATTGATAAGTGGCTGTCATTATCACTTGGAAATAGGGTAAGTCACTTGGTTTTGACAACTGATGGTTCCTTTAAATTTTACTTTGGTTTTCCCTAAGTAGAAACTCCTGTTACTGCTTTTAAAATTTCCATAATGCAATTATTACGGATTGGTAGCTTTTGGCTGTGACTAGATTATAGTTATTGATCACAAAATTCTTCATCATGGCTGAGAAACATTCAGCATTTGATTAAAGGACTTGACTTTTGATGGGAAACCGTTATGAAGTCCTTTTAGTGTTGATGATCTGTGAGGATTTTGGTTGGATGTCATTTTACAGGCAAAGAGTTGACTATGATCTGTCACTTTTCCACTAGTGCACTTTGACCCTGTGGTTTCCCAATAGCCCATTCGACTGTGAGATGGGAACCTGATCTTAAAGTTTTGGGGTGAATAACGGAATAGCACGCAGAATTTGATAATTTGTCATACCATCAGCTTTAGCTGTTTAATTATCTTTCATAATACTCTTAGTCACTGGCGTTAGTCCAGTTACAATCTCTCCCTGATTTCAATGTTCCATGATGCCAAACAATTTGATGTTTTCATACTGAATTCTGCCAATTTATTTAGGACAGAGCATTGATAGAAGATCCATTATATGAGGAGTTCTGGCAAAGGGATGTTGAAGAATCAATTAGGCAGGGGCATGCAAAACCTTTTGTGGAAGAAGCTGCACTACAGGTGTCAGACTGGGGTTTTAGCTTGGCAGATCTCAAGTTACAGAAGAAATTTCGAGGTAAAGGTGTTTTGGATTGGCTCAAATGGCTGATTTCTCTACTCAGCAAAAAAGAGGAGGAATACACAGGCTACCTTGGGCCAATACATATATGGCAGGTTTGTCATGCATGCCTTGAACCTTTCCCCTTTATGCACTTTTCTTTCACTGTGTCATCGAGCTTAGTTTAAAGGTCAGGGGAGAAGCTACTTGCCCCAATAGGGGAACTCATCCCGGAAAGCCTTTGATTCATAGTACATGGGACTGCCCTTTTTCCGCTCCTCTCGCTACCACGAAATCCTAGACCGGTTTTATGTCCTCATGGCCTAAATAATTAAGAAAATGCATTCAGTATTCATTCATTCTGGTCTTTCTGTTGGCAAATATCTAGAGATTGCATTCTCTATGGAAGCTTTCAAATTTACTCGATTTTTATACTTGGGTTACTAGTTAAATCTGAAACGAGACTTTGTCATACTCCCGGAAGTGATTTCTGGTAGGATCATACATCATTTGTCATTGATGATCGCAGGAAGGTGGAAAAACTATTAAGCAGAGACTTGTAGAATATAAGAGCATTTGATTCTTATTATTAATACGTCCGAGCAATGGTTCTTATTCAATTGTTTCCTGCTCATTAGGGAATGGATGATAAAGTGGTTCCACCAGCAATGACTGATTTTGTGCACCGCGTCCTGCCTGGGGCTGCAGTTCATAAGCTTCCATATCAGGGTCATTTTACCTATTTATACTTTTGCGATGAATGTCACAGACAGATATTCACTACACTTTTTGGAACCCCACAAGGCCCGCTTTGTAATAATACTGAAGCTGATCTAACTCAGAGGGATGACAAGACGGTACATCAGGAAGACATTATTCATGTTGACGTCGCCACCGAGTGATTGACGATCATCTTACTATACAAGGGAGAATTACCATGTACATAGATGCTATACGGGGATTTCTTTGAAAGGTGAAATTGCAGATTTCATGTCTTTTGACTCTTGTCTTAGGCTATCATAGGACGGCGCTCTTGCTAAGTTGAGATGCAGATGTTGATACATAAAATTAGAATTTATTCTCTTATTCTTATTCTTGAAGTTGGCTGAGTAGTTCAGGTTCCTCTGATTTGAACTGCTGATGCAGTATTTACTTTTCTTGCAAAATCTGATGTACTATTTACTCAGATTTTCATCGCTTCCCCAATTTCTCTGGACCATTGTCCCGAAAGAAACATATGTATCATCGATAATTGTCCGGTTGAATTGCTCCGCGTGGACTCGGTTTATTTTTCTCAGGTATGTGTATTCTATAACCTCGCTGCCAAATTACCAGTTTAGTCTGCATAAATCTGGACCTGTTACGATTACTCGAGGTTAAGTCGCAAACCGAGTTACCCTCCTGGATCAATCTTGTCTTGCTTCAACCTGTTTATACATTGCATGGAATGAAGACTGGTTAACTGTGCAGCACCGATCTTACACGACACTACTATGCATTTCTTCTTTCTGGAGAGATAGAAGTGATACACAATCTGCTTCGAAAAACATCATCGACATCTAATAATTCACAAAAGACTTAAACTAGCAAGAGATCTCTTCTTGCTACAAGCCCTGATCGGATCAGTCCTAGTAGCTGTTTGACAGCAAGCATGAAAGACATGGAAACCACGCCATTCGGGTCAAATAGTTTTGTTTCTCTGCAGTTGAGGACCAGCTCTGCCATCAACTCGCACAAGCATGCGAGGGCCGTCGTAGATTTTGTTCCCTTGAGGCCAATGAACACTTCGCCGTTCAATACCGTTGCACGTCTGAATCGCAACTCTTCCTCTCGTCGATCCTCCGCCTCGTGATTTCTCTTCCTCAAGTCCTGATTCCACAACCCACAGGAGATCGCGCCCTCCCGCGTTATGGAGCAAGATGAGCGTGGTTGCCATCAGAAGCTGTATCATCCAGGGAACTGTCACTAACGCGACGCCGGAGACGGACGTTCTGAGTGTTGGCCGTGGTGACGCGAAAGAGGAAGAGGCCGGCCACGGTGATCCAGAGCAAGTGCAAGAGGATCGAGCGGAGGCTGAGGCCTCGTTTGCGCAATAGAGCTGGTGAATTGAGGGGGTGAGAGGAGGCGAGAGAGTTCAAATTCGATCCAAAAAAAAAAAAAAGAAGAGAGTTCAAAAGTTTGTTCAATTTTTGGTATTCACCATTGATTTGGTAGTTTTATTTATTATTTGATATTCCTTGGACTTTTTTAAATTAGAATTTTCGAATTTTGCCTGGAATTTTCTGATTATTCCTTAAAACAACAAAATTCACATTATTTTAATTCTGGTAACTGGCTCCATGATTTTCTCCTGAGTGTAGATTTCACGTCCTTCTATGTTCATTTTGGGATTAAATTATCCGTAGTCCAATCAATAGCCAATCCGTGCTCCTACGTGCCCCTACAGCACTAATTAAGTTTTTTTTTTTTGTCCGTTCTATCATATCCTACTCTACTATACAAGTCACGCTGTGCGCGCTATCCCTCCTCACGCGTCCCCACCCCACCCCACTTCCCCTCGAAAGTAAGGATTCGAACCCCCCACCTTCCTTTTCTCGTTTGAGAAGAGTGGCCACTGGGGCAATTCCCCAGTAGTTAAAGCACTAATTAAGTTAACCAAAGCGAGAATAATACTTTTTCCAAAGACATTTTAAGAAATTAGAGAAGCACGTGATAAAAAGATTAACAAATAGAATATTTGTTCAACTTTTCAAGATCTCATGTAAACTAGAGATTACCAAATGGAACATTTTATGTTTTGAAAGCATATTTTGTAAAGGTTAAAAATTGCTCAGTGGGCACTTTTGTGATAAATTCCTTAAATAAGTCTTGGCTTGTCGCCTCAGTGGTTTGTGCTTTCGTAAGTATTATAGGCACATTAAGATAATTAATCCCATTCTAGCATCACTTAAGTTGCTGTCGCTAACTGTAAACTTATGACAGAGGGTATATGAGCATCTTAGTATAAAGGCAACCGATTCAACAAGATAGGATGAGATTGCAAAGCAATCTACAGAAATAATAAGGACAGACTGGTTGGTAGGTGGTAGATTTATGATATTTAATAGATGGTATATGCATCTTTTAAATGAATTATCGAACTGTTTGGTTGGAATTGATATCGAAGGCTATGCTATATGCTTTTACATATGCTTCGTTTGATTTAATTCGTAAAATTTGTCTTTTTACACAATCGGGAAAAGATTAATTTCGATGTTCGAGCGATATAAATTATTCGCCGAACCCCGTCGGGGCTAATAAAATATCTTATTTCGAATTTCTTTTGCATATCATTCTCGTATAGTTGAAAAAAGGTTAGTTGCTATGGACTAATATGCCAAATTGTATTAGTGAAGAATTATTCATAGGCCCCGTGTCACTTTCGTAAATACGGGTCAAAAGTATTGGCTGCAATCAAAGGTTGGAAAACAGTCAATGATCTTTTCGTTTGTCCTAGCCCCAAAAGTCAGAGCTAACGCACGACTCAGCCAGGCCCTGGTTGATTAGACTGTGTTAAACCACGGACTCAACTGGGGAGAGTTTCGACCTTTAGAGTTTTCGCTCATCCAATCTAATCTCTCAACAGGGGCTTCCAGCGGTAATTCAGTAACCCGGCGCCCAGCCTGGATGCAAACCTTATTTTAACATGCTTATATTGCATGCCCCCTTCCCCCGAATTGAGGATGAATATTTTTCTTCCCCGTCCCTAGGGAATGCCCTCGTGTTCTATATCCCAGAGTTCAAATGTAGCCTTTTAATGTCATGCTAAGGACCAGGAAAACAGTTAATGATCTTTCACTTGTCATAGACCCAAAAGTCAAGCTAACACAAGATTCAGTTAAAGGCTACGTAGCCCTTGTGAAAATGTGCAACTTACTATTACTATGAAACCAACTCTTTGAAAAAAAAAAAATATTATAGAAAATAGCCATAAAAAAAGTCTGAACCATGTTCACTATGACACATTTAGCTTAAAATTTTTCTGGCGACACCAAAAATCTCTAATTTGTACCATATGACATATTTACTTAACGTTTTTTTTTGTATGATACCAAACACCCCAAGCTTTTATTCAGGCGAGACATTTACCCTATATTATTTTTTTGACACCAAAAACCTAAAATTTGTAGACGTGTAACACATTTACCTTAAAATTTGAGATAAATGCTTCACACAGCTACAAGTTTAGAATTTTTGGCTTCACAAGAAAAAGTTGAGGGTAAATGTGTCACACTGGTACAAGTTTGCGATAAATATGTTACCCGAGTACAAGTTTTGGGTTTTTGGTGTCACAAAAGAAAGTTTGAGGTGAATGTGTCACAATGTGCATAGTTTAAGATTTTTGGTGAATTTAAATCTTTTTTTTCTCTTCAAATATCTAGGTTTTAAAGAAGTTATATTGAGCGAAACGTCGTCATCTTGATAAAAGATCGGAAAATCGGTATCATGCACTGTAGATGAACTTAATAAAATAAAACTACATGTAAGGAGTAGGCGGCTGCAACTGCGAAGAAAGGTGGTAAAGTAGATAATCACTTGATGCGCATAGATGTTCGAACTAGCATATGATATGGTTGGAACAGTCGAGTCGAACCGAATCGAATCGAGTCGAATTAGGGAACTCAGATGGCCCGAGTTAGTAGAACTCAGCCAAGACTCAAACCCCAAGACAAGGCATCGAGACGGTAGAACTCGGCCAAGCTTCAACCCAAAGACAAGGCAAAGGGAAGGCAAGACAGCAGCACGCAAAAAGCCCACAACTTTTTCCTTAGCATAGCCGAACCATCATGAACAGGTTTAGCCTCTTCTTAGCCCTCCCCTTCTCTCTCTAGATCGCACGCGCTCTCTCTCTCTCTCCTCCCTTCAAAGAAGAAGAAGAAGAGAATCGTTTTCTTCACTCCAAGTAGTCCCCATTGGATCTCTCAAAAACCCCACAAAGCCAGTAAAAAAACAGCACAAACGAACAAAGGGGAGGCAAAAAAGAAAGCTCCTTTCGACCTCCACTGCTGTTCACCGCTCGACCCACGAACTCAGTCTGGGCTCGGCTGTTGCGTAGCTCCGCGTCGATTCGAGCTGATTCCGCAATGCCCACCGCCTAATCTCCACGCGATCCGCTCGAATTCCGCCTAGCCCGGTCGATCCGCGTGGAGTCTCCGGCCAGATCTGGGCCGCTCTAAGCCAGGGCCGTCAGCCGTCGCCGCCTCGCTAATCCTTTAGGGAATATTATTATTCTTCTTCCATGGCAATGCCATCGGGGAATGTGGTCGCGCCAGACACCAAGGACAAGATTCAGGCCAACGCCGCCGTCGCGTCCGGCGATGTCTTCGGCCACCACCAGTTCAGCCACCGGCCGCCCCCGCCGCAGCAGCAGTGGTTCGTCGACGAGCGCGACGGGTTCATCTCGTGGCTGCGTGGGGAGTTTGCCGCCGCCAACGCGATCATAGACGGCCTCTGCCACCACCTGCGCACGATCAGCGAGCCCGGCGAGTATGACGCCGTGCTCGGCTGCATCCAGCAGAGGCGGTGCAACTGGAACACTGTGCTCTATATGCAGCAGTACTTCCCCGTCACGGAGGTCATGCAAACGTTGAAGCAGGCGGCCTGGCGGCGGCAGCACCACCACCAGCAGCAGCATCATCAGCACAGGCATTTCGATCCAGTCAAAGTAGGCGGCAAGGATTATAGGAGATCCGGCTCGGGGTATAGGCCAGGGCCGAGGAGCGAGAGTGCCCGAGAAGGCCACAATTCCGGTGTAGAAACTAGCGTTAGCGATTCGGGGGCTGCCGGCGCAGAGAAGGGCGAGAAAGGAAATGAGAAATGCGAAGAGAGGAAGGATGTTGTCAAGCCTGTCGATGCAAGCATCGCAAATGTGGAGGAAGAGAAAGGTAATTGAGGTGATTTGGGCAATCAATTTGGTGTAGCGTGCTTGAATTTTTTCTCTTGGTCTTGTGAGCCTTGATTACCTTACATTGCGATAGTTTAAAGAGCTCTCATTGGATAATCCATTTGTGGGAATGCTGTGTTGAATCCGAGGAAGCATGATTTTCCATGATGAGCTTCTTTATTGATCATAAAATCACGAGAGTTGTGCCTCCAGATCTATCTTGGCAATTGCATTATTGATAGTGATGTTGTAAAACAAACTGCTTTGTCATTTACCTTTTTTTGTCCTTTCCATTATCAGCATACTGGATGGAGTAGTCATGTCAGTTGATTTGGTTGCATTACATCAATGTTGGAGGAGCTGTTTTGCTAGTTGGAGGGATTTCTTTTGCCTTTAGAATACTTCCTTGCTTGGTTGTCATTCAAAATTGTAGGACAGCTCCTTTCTTGGTAGGTTGAACCTATCTGACCTGCAGTTGGTGTAGGAACAAGTCTTTTCTTTAATTCATTAGTACGCATTTCTGCTTGGGGTTCTCATTCTAGATAATGGAAGAAGTATTATGGTCCTTGTCAATTTTGTAGGGTAGATCGATGTCCTTGGTCTTAAACATTGAATGTGCTTTTCGAGTTTTTGTGCTTTCAGAATTCAGATGCTGGATGGCAACGTCACTTTTAATGTCTAGCACTCTCATTTAGCTTCATTGCTCGAATAAACTCATACTAACTGTATGCGACCTTTCACGGTTTTTTTATTTTATTTTTCTTTCAGTGTTTGTCATGCCTATGCTTCATACTTATATTTTTTCATACCGCACTTTTTAAATTGTAACAACAGAACTGTTCAGCCTGATTTGCCCAGCTTCCTGCTCCATTGTGTTTTTATGTAATGCTTATACCAGGTGAAATGTGGAATTGGTATCACATTCTAATGAAGTGTTCTAATTTGTTGTATTCTTTTTAACATTCACTGAAAAAGAGGTCACTTGATTGGGTAACTGATACCGCGTCATAATACTAAGGGGTATAACTGTGGCGTGAAAAGAGCACTTCAGTTTATTACATGGTATACCTGTTACATGAAGGACTTTCTTGTCATGAAGGCACTTAAAGCACCTGCCTTAGTGAATGATGAGGTGCAGCTTTTGCCTCAAGCTATAATGCGAGCTTATTTGACCTCCCCAGCACATAGGCTATTACTGGAAACAGATGAATCTGCAACTTGCTTTGCATTCTCTTTTTTTTTTATGCAAGCTGCTATATCTCGTTAAGATGGAATCCAGGACATGGAGGCTTCCTTTAAGGCAAGGAAAGATGAAGAGGATGGAGTTGAGGAAAGTTTCTTCATGCTCCCATGGGAGTTAAGTCTGAGTTGCTGCATATATGCACATTAAATGATATATTTTGTTGGTTGGGACTATATATGATACCTGAAATTCTACATGCAAATCTTCTTAAATGGAGGTACTTAAAGGTCTGATTGATCCTCATTTTTGTCCTTCACTTGTATGAAATTGGTCTCTCTCCTTACTGTAAGTCAGTTTTTCTCCAGGCATCGTTCATTGTCTGTCTTTGTAACTGCGACTACTTGCTCTTTGTCTTGCACGTTCAATTGATGTATTCACTCAGTGATTGGATCACTAATCATTGTGCTATGGTACAATGCTACCTAGGAGATCATTCTGGTGATGGTACCTCTGTTTTTCATTTCTTGGGCAGGTCCTGCCACAAAATCGTTTGCTAATATTAGTTTGAAGGATTCAGGTAGTACAGTGATAGTTCCAGGTGATAATGCCAAATCTGAAGCTGAGATGACAAGTCATAGCTCCACGATACCCTCTAGAGGTAGTCCTCTTGTTAATATTGATTTGGATTTATTTGCTTTCTAGTTGAGGGGTCGGGGGATGGATTGCACTTGAAATAGGGCAAAACTGTGATTTCTTTAGTGATACTCTTGGCTTTAGTAAGAATTGTTACGTACGATAAATGTATTATGCTGACTGATGTCTCTTATCATGACTTCTCTATTGTCACTTTGCATCTTCTTTGACATCCTTTTCTTCTCCTTGTTCCGTGTAAGTCTTTCTGACTGATTCTCCCCCCCAACGTCCAAAGAGATCCATAATAATGGTTCAGACTTTCATATTTGCTACAACACTAATTCTTTATTTATTACGTATTCTTTAATGTTCTTCCAGACCAAAACTCTAACATGAAGCAGGGCGTTGATGCTGTTCCTAAATATTTTGTCGGTAACGAGTTGGTTGATGGAAGGATGGTAACTCTCTGTTTTAGTCCTCAATTGTTATTTCATTAACCTTTCTTTTCCAGCATGAAGGCTTTCACAAGGAAAAGGTTCTGTTCCTTCCTACTACTTGTAAGATTCCGATATTTTTGATGTGTAGGTCAATGCGGTTGATGGACTGAAGTTATATGAATCACTATTGGATGACAAAGAAGTCAAGAAACTCGTTTCATTGGCAAATGATTTAAGGGCAGCAGGAAGAAGAGGACAATCTCAAGGCAAGTTTATATGTAACTTTAGCATCATTTAATTGTACAAGCATCTGCGTGCTGTCATTGTTATCTCTTAGAATGGAGTGCTATGTCCATTCTTAAACTCTGAACTACTGCTATTTACGATGGTGGTTCTTTTGCATACACAGAACCTATTGGAGGGATGCTGTTTGACATCTTGTCATAACATTCCTACAGGTTGTGGGCAGTAAAACTAAATGATTTTCCTATTAGAGAGTATTTAGTTGTGGCAACTAAGTTAGTTGAACTACTTATGTGTGGGACTATCAACTCTCAACAAGGTTCTCTCACTATGAGAGTTATTTCGACTGCAGATTTTATCCAGTTAATATTTGATGCTAGAGTAGGGTTGGAGTCGTAAGCAAAGATTGTGTGAGGCAGCTGAAGCTTCTGTTGCTACTGCCTTGCATTCTTCATTTTGTTTCTAGTCATCTTGCTATGGCTGTGCTTACTGTGTTTGAGTTGTTGATTATTTTCTTTTTCTCTCTCTGCCTTTGTATATTTATGATGTACTGGAATCTTCTTTTTGAGAAGATAATTAATACTTATTATAAAAAGTTTACAATGAAACATCACACCACAATGATGATGGTTGTTTACGTTTAGGATTCTCAATGGATTTCTGTCTGATTTGAGGAAAACTCAAGTGGATTTTGATCATGGTTTTCTTTTTGCTTTAAGTTTCCCCTTAAATGGTTTCTCAAGAGAGTCATTCATCCATTTTAATTAAATCATTGTGAAATATGTCAGCGATGAAAACTGTCAACAAAATCCAGCTTCTTGCAGTTACTTCCCTTAATTATTGCACTCCAAATCCTAAATTAACAAGCAAAATTAATTTAGATGTTTCGAGACTTTGCTGTAGCATTATTGTCGACACGTTTTGTTAATTTTTGTGAGAACAAAAACAATAACAGCAAATCAAGCTCTTTCACACTAAATGGGATTGGCTTTAGTGAGAAGAATATTGTTTCAAAATGGAAAGATTTGTACAAGTTAGGCCTTTCGTCACCACTTCGTGTGAAAACGTTAGCTATTAAAGTGTTAGATACTTGTGACTCAATTGGTGGAATAATATTTCTATCCGAAAAAGCGTATGCTTTTTTTACCGCCGCAAAAGGCACTTTGTCTCATGGATAATCAGATTAATGAAATATCGTGATCTAGCTTCATAGTTCGAGCTCTTAAAAGCTTCTTGTTTAAGGTTTTGGGTCGAAACGAATTACCTGTACAGAAAAAATGAACCTGGATTGGTTAGAGCAACTGATTGCAAATTGAAGAGGGACGTCGGGTCTCTTGATTGACTTCAAAAATATAATTGTTTGAGTTAGTACTGAAGTAGGAAAATCGATGTATGGGGGTTTGCATGAGGAATGCTGCAGATTTGGTTGTTTTCTGAGAGTGTAGAATAAGCAAATACCTGTGCTTTATTTGCTTTTCCTTACACACCAAATGCCACTCTCCTCTGTCTCACTCAAGTGAATTGGTTTGGAGACATTTTGCTTTAGGGGGAAGTCTTTATAAATGAAGGATGTCGATTTGCATCTTCCTCAAAAGGCCAGGAATTGACTTCTGCAGTCATCTTTCTTTAGAATATGAATAGGATAGAAACTAAAATTCTGTACTTGTTTCCTTGATGAGATTCGCTGTTTGAATTTTCTCCAATGATTGCCTTCTTTCTGCCATGAGTGTATTACTTGATCAAAAAATCAGAGGCTTAGTAAAAGTATTGACTGTAGCCGTGTTCTCCCATGCCATATGTTTGGGAAATGGAAATCAGAGTTCCTTCAAGTTTAGTCATTTCTATTGACTTAGCTTTCAGGAGGAAGAGGTTTTGATTGCTTCAGAATGCCATTGGAGATTCTTTTTCACACATATAAATACGTGTATAAGCAAGCTCCTCTATAACTGCAAATCTCTTTTTTGATGAGAAGCAGGTCATACGTATGTAGCCTCGAAGAGACCCATGAAGGGACATGGCAGAGAGATGATTCAACTAGGTGTGCCAGTTGCTGATGCACCTGTTGAAGTAGAGAATGTCGGAATATCTAGAGGCATATCTACTTAACTGAAGATCTTATCCAATTATTGAGGATTTTGTTTGTCAAAAAAATAAAATGTATCATCCGGCTTCTTTGTGTTCAATCTTTGCAGACAGAACTATCCCTGCCTTACTGCAAGATGTTATTGAACGTGTAGTTGGCATGCAGATCATGACAGTGAAGCCAGATTCTTGCATCATTGATTTCTTTAACGAGGTTAGTATCGGTTTTTTTTTTAACAAGTGGTCACGTTATGAAAAGTTTGTCTTATATTTGCTTCATGCAGAGCGACCATTCACAGCCTCACTCTTGGCCACATTGGTATGGGCGTCCAGTTTGTGTTCTGTTTTTAACAGAATGTGACATGACATTTGGGAGAGTCATTGCAATAAACCAACCAGGGGACTTCAAAGGCGCTCTCAAGCTGTCTCTTGCACCTGGGTAAGCAGCTGACGCTCTCTCTCTCTCTCCAGCTGTAGGAAAGAAAGTTTTATTGGCTTCAATGTAGGAATGTGTTGGGATTTTAATCACATTTCAGCTTCTGTGTGGTTGGAAGGGCTGATTAGCATCAAAATCATTATATGGTTCATTTTTTCTTATTTATCACATCATGTCAGTTCTTATTGCTCATCATTTTGCTCTAGACAAAGATAATGCTTAATGGTATCTGACAAATTGAGAATCTTCCGAAAATTTACTGTAGGTCACTCCTTGTGATGCAAGGAAAATCATCAGATTTTGCTAGGCATGCAATTCCGTCCCTTCGCAAACAACGGATACTCATCACCTTCACAAAATGTCAGCCAAAGAAATCCACACCTGGCGAAAACCGCTTTTCGCCACCGACCGTAGTTCAACCTTCTCATTGGGTCCCGTCTTCCCAACGATCTTTCAACAATGTTCCTCATCCTGCAGGATCAAAGCAATTCGCATCCGCCTCAACGGCTAATGTGTTGCAACCTCCTATTCATCCACCAATACCGACACCAAACGGTATCCAGCCCCTCCTAATGCCACAAACTGTTGTGCAAGCCATACCTTTCCAAGCCCCAGTACCAATCGCAGCTGCTTCGGCCGGATGGACGGCGGCTCCTCCACGCCATCCACCACCTCATCCCCCAGTTCCCGGAACTGGTGTCTTCCTTCCTCCTCCCGGCTCCGGTAATCCGTCCTCTCCTGGACACTTATCTACTAATGCTACTGAAATTAACCTTATTCCGGAGACCCGAGAAAACGGTATGGGGAAACTTGATCATAGCCCGAGTGCTTCCCTGAATGAAAAACCAGACGTGCAACTAGGAAGACAAGAAGTCAATGGAAGTATAGAAGCCCAAAGGGATATGGCCAAGGAAGGAAAAAATGAAGGTGACGATAAAAGGTTGTCGAGCAAGCCAAGTAGAGCAGCTTAGAAGAGGGAACGTGAGAGGAGATTTGAGTTTGAAGCACATGTAAAGAGCAGCGAAATTTGAGCGGGTAGACACGTCACACGTCCTGGGAGTACACTTAATTTTACTTCTCCCGTGCTCCTTTCTCTTTTTGTTGTGCTATTATACAACTCCTAGGAAATGTATGGGACTACATTACAAGCTCATTAACATTGAGTTACAGAAAATTGATTTTGCCCAGATGAAGTGCTGGCACGATCGCTGTGAGTTGTTTGATTTTGATCAGATGTGGTGCCCATGCGAACTTGACCAAGATGGTGTCCTAGGTGGTCTTCAGTTGCTTACATGAGTTTTTAGGATTGGATTGCAAGTGAAATACCCTGAGGCTCTCATTTATCGTATTTGGGGACTCAAGGATGATACGTGATCGAACGTAACATATCCTGTCCTATGGAGAAGTAATGCATAACCTGCCTTTGATCGTGTCGTGAACCAGTTATGATTGGCTGCACATAAGCGCACTCTGTCTATCTCGTGCGCGCACCCATAGTGAAGGCTGGTTACCGAGAGACAGAGAGAAAGAACAAAGGGCGGGGGACGAGTTGCAGGCTCACAGCTGCGAATTGCCCGCTTGAGCCATCCTGACCTAACCCAGTCGTGATCGGGGTTATAATGACCCAAAGGCATAATGGTACACACCAGTTGCTTGAGATCTAAATGATAGTCGGGCTTCAGATGGGCAAATGGCGGCTTCAGCAAGAAACAATTCTAGGACGGGAGCAAAGGGCAAAACCTCATTTGAAACCTTCTCTTTAATATCCGTAACATAGGAAAACACACATCTTTCTCTTAATGGGGCTCTCGCTCTATCATTTTGTTCAATTGTGTCCCTTTCTTCACGACAGCACGAATCTTCTGCAGTGTCATCTGACCCGTTTCATATTCCACCCTACATCCGAAATCCATTCGGGTAAATCACATGTGCTCTCTATCTAGTCCAAGCTAAATCTCACACGAGCGTTGCCGAATGCTGAATAATATATAGAGCTCGCCTAATATTTCCATAAGAACTCTTTCACTAGCCGGCAAAGTTTAGACCCATGATCTTTGGAAATACATGTGCACTTCACCCGAAGTACAGTTGCTCATAGTGGCATCTACTTTGCAATTTTTTATCGCTATTAGAGAGTTATATTAAAATTCCCCTGTATTCTCAAGGGCAAGGCTACTCATGCATGTCACATCTCCTAGTCCATGGAAATTGCTGCACTAGCATTAGTGATCAAGTTCTGCCCCTTTCTTTGGTTGAAAGGCGAAATCTGAAAACTATAAGTGCGATAATTCACTTGCATCAGCTGAAGAAAATTCCTCACACTGAAGAAACATGATTTTTTTTGCCCCTTTTGAGGATTAGGCTGGCATGAATTCAACTAAGATTGTAAGAACTTTGAGCACTGTGCCGAAAGAAAATATTGCCCCACATTCGACCTGATTTCACAACTGACAAATCACCTGTCTGAATACTAAATACAGAACTGTATTAGCCTCGGTCTCATGTCTTTCAAACACAATCATCACTATCAGCCACGGTTCACCAAAACTGATTCGTCAAACTGTGACTTTGAAGGGGAAGAAAAAGAGTAATGTGTTTGAAATTCATAACTTACAAGAACACAGAAGCAGAGGACACGGGAGAGCTTAAAAAAAAATTGGCATCAGGATGTGGGATGCCACTGCCTAACCCACTCTGTCAAGGTAGCTACATTGCTGTCTATGTCGTCCACGGTATCACTCTTCAATGCCAAAACTATGTCTTGAGGGTAGCTTTCTTTTGCCTCCTCCAACAGTACTTGGAATATTTCACATTCTATGTTGTTGGAGAGCTTCGACCCAGTGTAACCTCTGACATATGAGAGAGACATTCCATGATGAAGTCATGCAGAGATATCAATTGAGCAAGACTTAAGGTCAAAGAAAGTAAATCCAGTGAGCATTACCTCTTGCTCAAGCGATCATAGAGGATAGTGTTGTCAGTTTGAAGCACAACGACAAGATCAAACCATCGCTCGGGGAAGAAGTCGCACCCATGGTAATCCACAATGTTCCCATCTTGTTCCATCACATCCTCGAGCTCATCACATACCTAACATCAATACTAAGAAATGAACCTCCCATATCGACTACAACTCTGACAAGTCATTTACTGCAGTAGATCACTAAAGATGTGCAAAGAGACCAATCAAGCGAGGATATGGTGAAATAGAAGAAGATACATTCACAGGCAACTTTAAGAAGGTTTCACTACAAGTTCATCTGCACTCGACTGAAAATTAAATCCTCCAACGTTCACAACAGGGTTAAGTGTTCATTGATAGCAGTAACCAAAACCAGATACGATAGCAATCGTTTTCCATCGCCTAAGAGCAGCAACCAAAACAAGATACAACAGCAGTAGTATTCCAATGCATAAAGCGACCATGCTGACAAAATTTTGTTAGCTCTCACTGTAAATGCCGAACCCTATTGTGCTGCTCATGACCACTTCAGCTTAGCCAGCATCCGAAATTATTTGAACAAAACCATGCATTGGGAGGCTCATCGATTATATAGTTAGCGGGTCATCATCAAGAACCGTATCTCCGCAAACAATGACGAATCCTTAAAGAGGGTTATGGCCAGTGCGGCGATGCACACACCCTAGGAACACTTCGCAGCTCACTGTTGACAAGCTGCATAACCGATCGCGTTAAAAGATTCATAATTTACCGTCCTTTCGATTGACATTCATGAATCCTCCAATTGAAGGTTCTCAATTCATAATTTGCTTGCTACCTTAATTAACTGAAATCCCCCTCTTCTACGCCCTCCACAGGTTTGCCTTTTTTTGAGAGAAAAAATCAGATAAACCAAGCTCAAAGCATAATCAATTAAGAACTACGCAGCTCCGCAGAGAATCGAATCAATCACCCCACGCGAGCCTCTCAAAATAACCGGCATGTACCCCGCCGAAACAAGTAAACCCGTCAGCGCAAACATACAGCAAGCGAACAGTGGCAACAATGTCTAGGGTTTCATTGGCCTTTACCAGGTCCTCGTTGACGACGTGGCACTCGAGCTCGTCGTCCCAGCCGTCGTGCAAGCCCTTGTCCCTGACCAGATCGCCGATGCTGACGTGGCGGAGCTGGGAGGCCTCGGCGAGCGCGCTTGCCGTCGTCGTCTTCCCCGTCCCGGGCGTGCCCGTGACGAGTATGTTGGGCCTCTTCCTCTCGCGATCCTTCGCCATATCTGTCGACCACCTTCAACTTTTCTTCTCTAGCAACTGAGAGAGAGAGAGAGAGAGAGAGAGAGAGAGCCCCTTCTGGCTCAAAATCCACTGCCAGTTGACACTAAACCCAGCCCATCAGAGTTCAGCAACGCCTCTTCTCCTCTCCAAATATAGTGGTGTGTAAAAGAACCGGAACCACCCGGACCGGATCGGACCGATTGTGGTTGGTTCCTATTAAAATCGATCCGATTTCTGGTTTTAATTTGCTTGAATCGGTGAGTACCGGTCCGGTTCCCGATTTCAGACGGGAGCCGCCCACCCGGATCAATCGGACCGATTTATATTTTACTATATAAAGCAATTTTTTCGTTTTAATTCAAGCTCTCTCTCTCAGATCTCACACTCACGTGACTCACCTCACCTCACTTACACCCCAAAAAACCCTAGCCTCCATCTCCTCTCGAGTCTAGCCTCTCAACTCTTCGTCTAAGCCTCTCCTCTCGCCTCTGCTCTCACACTCTGTCTCTCCTCTCGGCTCTCATCTCTCCTTGCACCAACTGAGCTCTTGAAGGCTCGTCTGCGGTCGTCTCTGCCTCTTGCATTGGCTGAGCTCTCGATCTCGTCCGCGGTTGCCTTTGTCTGTCGCACTGGCTGAGCTCTCTCTTACCTCTCGGTCTGCGGTCACCTCGCCTTAGGCCCCTCTTGCAGTTGGCCTCGCCTCCCTCTCCTACAAGTCCCCACTCCTTAGTTCCTCTCTAGAATCCGGAGGACTGAATTGGCACAAATGCAAAAGGTTTATGACTGAATTAGAAAAAGAGAGAGATTTATGATTGAATTGACACAATTGCAATAAGTTATGACTTTTTTGGTAATTTTCCCTGACTGAGATGGTACTTATATAGTGGAAAAGAAATTAATGATTTACGGCTTTAAGTTGCATATAGTGACCCCAAGGTTAAGTACACGCCTTTGAACATTTTATTGGCGTCTTCAATAATGACATTGAATATTGATCATCCAATTGCCGCGTCCACACGTTCGATCAAGCAAAATCATCAATAATCTATTGTTTTTGATACATCGATTTTCCTTATAAGTCAAGTTATGACCAAAGAATGTGCATTACATTAGTAGATTATTCTGTTCCTACCAAACCTACCATTTCTATATATTTCTTGGTATGGGAATGTCTTCAATGCAAAATATGTAGGCGTATCAACTGGGGTGATCGGTTTCAGGATGGGTGATTTCCACCCTAGAATCGAGAATCACCCGCTAGGGACCGGTTCCTCAAAATGCGAACCGTGAACCACCCACTTGTTTCATAGATCCATCCGAGAACCGAACCACCGGTCTGGTCCGGTTCTCGATTAGATCCCGGTTACGGTCGTACCGAGCAAAAAATCCATAGAAACAGATTAAGAAACCTTATGCTTGCAATGAGAAAGGCCATTTCGCGAATGAATGTCCTACGAGAAAGACTAGCAAGTCAGCTGATGCAAAGGTTGCAGCAATTGAACACTTTGGTCTAATCTCAATGGCAGAATGCGACTGCTTCGAATCCGAAGAAGAATATGTACTATTCTTAGAAGGTGAGTAAGTATCGCGTTAGAGACGATCTAGAAGAAAGAGACTGGAGATTCAAAGAACAAGACTCCAGATAGAGACTTAACAGTAATTTCGCCAAGCTCTATGGTGGATTCCAAAATGTTGCAGGATTATCAGACCAGCAAATCCTCAACATGGCCAGAGAAAGATTCGACTACTTAATTGTAGACGAAGAACCTCAGCCTCAACCATCGACACCAGTTGATGACAAGATTGAAGCCAAGATCGCAAGGCTTCGACAGAAGATTGCAGAAGCTGAAGCCAAACTTCAGAAACTACTTGAGCCTCAGACTCCAAAGGTAAGGACAAAGGTAAAACCTTCTGTCAAATTACTAGCTAATCAGGTTGTATTGCAGGAACCAAAGGTAATCCACAGAAGTTTACTGGAGAAGTTGAGCAAGGGGCTAGAGCGTATTATATAAATTTTTAAGGAGTTGACATTTGTATTATATAAAAGAACTGGTCCGGTTGGGTCGGTTGGATGATTCTCACCCGAAACCGAAAATTGAACTGGTACCCATTGGTTCTAGAAAATTGGAACCGGGAACCAAACAGTACCCGCCGGTTACCATCCAAAATCAGCCGGTTGGGTACAGTCCGGTCCGGTTTGGTTGGATCATGGTTTTTTTGCTCACCCCTAGTATCTACCAATAATGAGCATGACCAATTCATTGCCTATTTATACGGCTATCACCTTTTGATGCTCCACACTTTAGTAGCTTTGTCCTCTTGAGCCACAATCTTACCACTCTCATAGACAACCATCTCTATCAACGGATGATGAAGTTGTTCTGTCCACCGCTATAGTCTTTTCCACAAGAAACCAATTGATGCATCTAGATTGTTATCCCTTGTTTCATGCAAAGCTTATGGTCCGTCATACGAAATACATTCCTAATTTCACTAGGAGACGTGTCGTCACGCACTCCAATAATGAAAAGTCGGATCAGCGATTTACCAAAATAAGCTATTTGCATCTTCGTCTTCCTCGTCGGTATTAATCGCCAAAAGTATCTTTTTGGCTCAACTATTTTCGTCTTAATCCAATAGATATCACTCCCACGCGCGTTTTTTTTATATTATGATTGATCTAACTTTCCGGCGCTCACTTATTGCAGCAATCGGTGGCTGTCTTGCCGATAACCTTAGGAGCTTGCCCGAGGACTCTACTGCAGGAAAGAAGATTCAACAGTAATCCTAAGGGATTTCACTTGGACAAGCGGTCGGACCCGCCGTATTGGCAGATGAAGAGAGTGGAAGAGAAAGGAAGATAACAAGACTAGCTTGGCTGCCCAGCTTTCGCGACCCCTCCACCCAACCTCCTTAACCTGCCGGCAGCCAATTCTCGTCCCAAATCACTTTTATTTTTATTAATGGCAGTGAACTTTGCAAAGCAAACTCCATCTTCGGTGGATAGATGAAGGAAGAGAACTTGGGGCCTGCTTTAGGGTGGATAGTTCCGTCTCAAGTATGACATGTACAATCGTATAAGAGCTCGGTGTAGGGTGTGAGCTTCCCTTAAATGTTTCGTCGTTGAGAAATATATTTTTGTTACACGGGACATACATTTGTTATCTCGTATCATGTGCAGATCAGATATAGTTGGTTTTTTTGTTTTTGTTTTTGTGTCAGCTAAATAAGCATGTGATCTAAATGTCAAGCAATGGTCATCCCGTGACAGCATGCCCCGAAGGAGATAGTTCTGAAGGCCATAACAAAAGCATGGTCAAATTCATTTAGTTTGATTTTCAATTGCAATAAGATATCATAAGTTTACTATGATATAACAAAGAAGAAAGAGATGTAAGTCTGACATGACAATTCTTGATCTATGTTGACACCAAATAATAATGAGTTACCGAATTGACTTCGGTATCACCATATCCCGAAAATCGGTAAATTGGGAATAGTAAACTACTCTGAGAAGTTCGGTAAGTTGTTTGTAACATACCAAAATGGCCAGAAGTCTAAACCCGATATTCGGGAAGTAAAAGAATAAGGTCATTGATTTTTGAAATTTGGTAAGATTCTGGACATACCGAAACTGTAAAAGGCCAGCAGTAAGAGGAATATGAAGTTGAAAGGAATCGCAGGATGGCCAAACTAGCCACGTCAGCAAGAAGTTAATAGCAAGAAATCCGGATAGTGAATGCAAACAGTTCACGGCGGTTATTGGAAGAGGTTCAAATTCGAAGCCATGTTGACAGTTGAAGATCAAGTTTTGGCGGATAAAACGTGGGCAAATGGGAAGTTATTGAAGGCGCCAAGATTCCAAGTTTGAAAGTAAGAAAATAACCGACGGACGGTTATGGAAAGCTGAAGAATACAAATACTCAAAAGAGAAGAAAAAAAAATAAAAATCAACACATATCCAAGAATACTCAAGTTGATCTGCACTTTAACTTCCCTGTACCTTCCTTTCAAGTATTTATAGTTTCTGCAACTAAAGCTTATTTTCAAGTCTTCTACTGCTTTCGTAGGAGTATTGCAATGTAGCCTGAACCCTTGTTGATCTCAAATCCATATTCGATCCACTGATTTCCTACCCATTTCACACCCCTCTGTGTTGCTTCGTGTTCTCGCTAAAATTTCTCTTCGAAAGTTAAACCACAGAACCCTCTTAATAAAAATCGAAGACTAAATTTCGGTGAAAGATATTTCTCGTTGCAAAAACGAGTGAACATCTTTTTGGCACCCCTGGTGGGACATGTGTGGAGAGATTAGGAGCAATGGTGAGAACCAGAGGTCAATCAGAAGGAGTACCAGTTGGTAATATCAATAACCCAGATGATGGAGCACGATCTGAGCATTCGGCTGCTAATGAGGAAGTACCCCATCACAATGCTGATATTCCTCGGCAATTAAACGAAGAACAAACCCATGCGTTGGCACCTGACAACACTTTGGTAGCCACGATGAGGAGAATGTTTGAGGAACAGCAGAACGAGCTCACCAACCATATGGTGCGTCATGTCACGGATGTGATAAAGCCTATGATGATCAACGCCATAAACGAGGTAATATCACGTCCTAGTTCATCTTCTCAAGTTCCTCCCTTTTATGCAAATCCCCCTAGTACAATACCATTTCCACCAGCATCAGGACATCCCAATGTTGGGTATAATCGTAGTGGAAGATCGAATCTGTAACCTCCAATAAGAATTATACCGAGGCCGGAGAATCCTATGACAGCGAACCTAGTGAATGGTGTGAGTGGTTACAATTTCCCTCAAACTGGCCCCACTGATGCTGACGTGATCAATCCCATGGTCCCGAATCTACCACCAGTATGGAATATACCTCCACCGGTGAATGTGCCTAATATTGATCATATGAGGTCGCCTGCAGCTCAACCATACCCACATGTGGTGGAAAACCCTCTCTACAGGCCGCCACCCATTAACTTCAATATGGATCAACAAAGCATGAATAGACCTCAGCAGGTTGACCATAGGGGGTAGGATCCTTGGTTGGGCCAGCAGAATTTAAGGCCATGGAACCCAGATAGAGTTGCAGAGTTGGTAATGCAATAATTGGGAGTAGAGAGAGGTACACCAAGACCTGTATGTAGGAAGCCACATCCTGATTGGGTTTATAACATCCCATATCCAAGGGGTTTTAAAATGCCAGATTTTGCTGTATTCACAGGTGAGGAAGATCAATCAACTGTGGAGCATGTAGGTCATTTTTTAGCACAATGTGGAGATGCTGGAACAAATGAATATTTAAGGCTAAGGCTATTCCCATTGTCGTTGTCAAAGACAGCATTTACTTGGTATACAAATTTGCCAGCAAATTCTATTTAGACATGGGTTGAGATGGAGAGACAGTTTCATTCTCAGTTTTACCGAACGGTACCAGAGGTAACAGTAGCCGACTTGGCCAGAATATACTAGTATGGCATTGAGACAGTAGATCAATTTATTACTCGTTTCAAGAAATCCAGGAATCGGTGTTTGACTTCTCGCACCGAGAAAGAATTTTCCCGATTTAGCGTTCAATGGGTTGAAATTCAATCTCAAAGAAAGATTTGAGGGACAAGCTTTTGATGATCTCTTCCAGTTAAATGCTTGGGTTTCTAAGTATGAACATCTGCTGAAGGATAAGGATAAAAAGCCGATAAAGGATAATCGGCAGACAATAGCATTGGCTGAAAGTATCGAATACGGTGACTTGACTGAAGAAGAGAATGAGATAGCGGTAGCAACTATGGTACTTGAAAAATCGTATGTGTGCCCAGCTCTGAAGCCAGCAAGGGGAAGGGATGTGTCCAAGTTTAAGGCCAAGGAAACGAATAATTATTCCTTTGATATCTACAAGTTGGATGAGATATTTGACTTATTGTTGAAAGATGGAATGATTAAATTGGCTGAGGGACAGGTAATCCCGTCTAAGGAAGAAATTACGGATAAAAGGTATTGCAAATGGCATCATTCCAAGACTCATGATACGGTGAATTGTATTATTTTTAGAAAGACAATTCAGGAAGCGATTCGCCAAGGCAAGATTAAGTTCGCTGAAGATAAAGGCAAGGCTCCAATGGAAGTAGACACGAACCCTTTCCCGAAGATGGTCAGCATGGTTAATGTACATGAGTCTACGAGATATGATAATAGACGACTGTGCACCCGTTGTCATCAAGAATTAAGTCATCAGGATCGGGAAGTTCCCAAGTTCCAGTACTTGAGGGGAACAAGGGGAAGATACAGATTGGGATCATTTGTCCGTCGGGAAGGTAGACCGCAGATAAGGTCTAAGATCGTAGTAACTGAAAATGTTTCGGCACGTTCAAAAAGTCAAGAAGCTCAATCAAGGCGGTTAGCACAAGTGCCTGAGAGGCGGGAGTTCTGTCCCGATTCACTGAGACAAGTTCCTCTAACTCAAGAGGTTGAAACATGAGTTCACAAGGAGAAGAAAACCCCACGAAAACCTAAGAAGAAGAAGATTTTATGGCAGCGATACAAAGAAAGGGATCCCAAAGAAGGATTGCTTGGAGAACTTAGTAGGAAATTTGACTATGTAGTGTACTATGGAGACACGAATGATCACTTACCCCCGTCATTGCCAGTTGAACCGACTGGTTGGGGAGATGAATTTGATGATCCACCACCATCAATTTCCCAAGAAGTTCAAAAGAAAAAGACAATTAAGGTTCCACACAATCCTCTTGAAGGAAAATGGTCCGTAGCTAAACCGTCGGGGCAAGCATCCTACCGAACTGTTAAAAGACGTTTTCAGCGAATGAAAAGCAGACAGAGGGATTTCGAGAATCGTCGAGACAGAGGAATGCCATCATAGATTCCTCCATTCAAACCTTTTGGTACGAAAGGTAATTGGGTTTGGAAAAGAAATCCTGATGATAAAGAACTTATCAAACCAGAGAAGAATTCTGTATATGATTCGGGAAGTAGTTCTTACCATGAGGTGAAAAAGGGAAAAGAGGTTCAACAGGTTTCCCAAACAATTAACTTTGGGCAATTCCAGGTAGCTCTTAACCCGAAGCATCAAGTCAAAATAGAACAAAAGAATCTGAATCTCAAGATGCTGCGAGAAGATGATAAGAGTTGCCAAGCGGGTCATTCCAAAATGCTGAAAGAATACTGTTCGCCAATGAGGATCAACATGGTCCATGCTAAGCTTCCAGTGGAATATGGAGCCTGTTTGGTGGTAGAAGAGGAACTCGAGCATATCTCAGAGAAGGAGATAACGATGACAGAGTTCGAGTTCTCTGATAAAGAAGTGATAAGGTTTGACAAGGTGCCTTCAGACACAGCTAGACGTTTAAGATCCTTAGTTATTTCAGGAAGAGTCAATGGCCAAGCTGTCGGTAAAATATTTGTAGATGCGGGAGCTACTTTGAATCTAATATCTTATAAGTACTTCAAGAAGTTGGAAAAAGGTGATGATGACATAATTCCGTCGAATGTTCAGCTGTCTGATTTCCTAGGAGAAGTTACCGAAGTCAAAGGGGCAGTTGTGCTAAACTTAACCGTAGGATCCAAGACATCAAGGACGACTTTCTTCGTGATAGAGTCTGATGGTTCGTACAATTTGTTGCTTGGAAGAGATAGGATACACTCTAATCAATGTGTACCTTTGACTCTCCATCAAGTTCTAGCATTTTGGAATGGTGAAAGAGTAGAGTACATTGAAGCTGATTCAGGACTTGCTTCAATAGGGTGGACCGATATTCATCAAGAGCATCAAGATTATTCACATGAAAATCATGTTATCGGAACACCACAAGCAGATTCACGATCCTATGCTTATTGCCGCTTTGGGGATATGAAAACTGAATGGATTCCCAAGTCTAGCTTGGCATTAGAGGAGTTTCATACTCTTTATGGAAAGCGAGCCTTATTGCAAGAAGTTTGTGAAAGGTATTTCGCATACCTGGCGGAGATGACCTAGCAGAGTGCGGAAGTTTCAGATTGTATTGATGAATGGGAAGAGTCGCCAATCAAGGAAGGCAACAGGTCAACAGAAGCTCAAGACCCATTGTTAGAAGTTGATATAGGAGAACCTGGGTGTTTTCATCTAGTATATGTGAGTGCATTTTTGCAAGGGGGTATGAAGGAAGATTTAGTCAACTTGATCAAAGAGTACAAAGATTATTTCACATGGGATTACCATGAAATGCCTGGTCTGTCAAGAGATATTGTAGAGTATCGCCTTCCTATCAAGAAATGATTTTGTCCACATAAACAGTTAGCAAGAAGGTTTGCTCCAGACGTAGTTGATAAAGTGAAGGAAGAAATTGAAAGGCTGCTGAAGGCGAAATTCATTGAGACAGCTAGGAATGTAGAGTGGCTTTCGAATATTGTTCATGTGAAGAAGAAGAATGGAAAATTAAGAGTCTGTATTGATTTTCGGGATCTCAATAATGCCACTCCAAAAGACGAGCATCAGATGCCGATGGCAGATGTGTTAGTAGATTCAGCGTCGGGAAATGAGATGTTATCTCTAATGGATGGTCATTCGGGTTATAACCAGATATTTATTGCTAAGGAAGATGTCCCGAAAATAGCGTTTAGATGTCCTGGTGCTATCGAAACTTTTCAATGGATGGTTATGCCTTTTGGACTGAAAAGTGCAGGAGCTACATACCAGCGAGCAATGAATTTCATCTTTCATGACATGATCGGTAAATTCCTGAAAGTCTATATTGATGATGTGGTGATTAAATCAAATCAGGAAGAGCATTTGGATTATCTTGAGCAGGTTTTTGTTAGGATGAGGCAGTACAAATTGAAGATGAATCCAGCTAAATGTGCATTCGGAGTGCGAGCAGGAAATTTCTTGGGATTCTTAGTTAATCAGAGGGAAATTGAGATTGATAGGAATAAGGCAAAGGCTATTATAGAGCTCCCTCATCCTACATCAAAGAAGCAACTGCAGATGGTACTCGGAAAAATTAATTTTCTCAAAAGATTCATTGCCAATTTATCCGGGATGATAGAACCAATGACACAGCTCTTGCGTCTTAAAAATCAGGAGGAGTTTATATGGGGAGATAAACAGCAAAAGGCGCTTGATGCAGTTAAAGTTTATCTAACAAATCCTCCTGCATTGATGCCGCCAAAAGAAGGCAGGCCACTAAGGTTGTACTTGTCCACTACCGATTTAACTATCGGGAGTATGTTGTCACAAGAGAATGAAAATAGAAAAGAACAAGCGATATATTATTTAAGTAGAACGTTGACTGATGTTGAAAAAAGATATATCGCAATCGAAAAATTATGTCTATCTTTGTACTTTTCTTATATGAAGTTAAGACATTATTTGTTGCCAGCTACAGTACATGTACTCGGTAAGACTGATGTGATAAAATATATATTGTCACGGCCTGTTATAAAAGGGCGTATAGCCAAGTGGGCATTCATCTTGTCTGAATTTGATTTGGCATACGTACCAATAAAGGCAGTTAAAGGTCAGGCCGTTGCTGACTTTCTTACCGAATACCCATGCCTACAAGTGGAAGAAAATGAACAAAATTTTAGTCAAGTTGTACCATGGACTATGTATTTTGATGGATCATGCGCTAAGAGTATGGCTGAAGCCGGTTTGATGATAATTTCTCCCACCGGAGAACTTACAAGGTGTGTTTGTAAGTTAGATTTTGAGTGCTCAAACAATCAAGCCGAATATGAAGCATTGATTATCGGTTTAGGAATACTGATTGAGTTGGCAGCACAGTTCATCAAAATATTCGGTGATTCACAACTAGTGGTGAAGCAGCTGAAAGGAGAATATCAGTGTTTGAATGAAAATCTGATTGGCTATTATTTTCTAGCCAAGAAGCAGTTGGAACAGTTTAGAGAATATGACATAGTCCATGTCAAAAGAGAAACCAATTACGAAGCCAATGAGTTAGCACAGGTGGCTTCCGGTTATAAAATATCAAAAGAGTTGGCAAATATTGCAACTATCATCACATTATCGGTACCTTCTATTGAACGAAGAGAAATACCGATAGCGGTCAGTGAGGTAGTCCGAGAAAAGGATTGGAGACAGCTTATCATTGAATACTTGAAAAATCCTAATTCAAGAGATCAAAAGCTGAGAAGACAAGCTCAGAAGTACCTAATATTAGGAGAAGAGTTATACCGAAAATCCTCAGATGGGTTACTATTGCGATGTCTTGATAAGGATAATGCGAAACTGGTTATGGCAGAAGCACATGAAGGCATATGTGGAGCACATCAAGCTGGAATTAAGATGAGATGGCTTTTGAAAAGGTACGGATATTTTTGGCCAACAATGATGCAGAATTGCATTGAATATGCCAAAGCATGCATCTCATGTCAAAAGCATGGACCTTTGCAACATGCGCCTGCTGTGGAGCTTCATTCTATTATAAAGCCATGGCCATTTAGAGGATGGGCGATGGACATGATAGGTAAGATTTATCCACCTTCTTCTCATAAGCATAGTTTCATTCTGCTGGCTACGGTTTACTTTACGAAATGGGTGGAAGCAATTCCATACAAAAGCATTAGTCAGAAGACGGTGGTTAAATTTATTGAAGAAAATATAATTCACCGATTTGGCTTGCCTAAGTCAATCACTACGGATCAAGGAACGGTGTTTACTAGAAGCGAAGTTGTGAAATTTGTTCAATCAAGAGGAATTAAGATGATGCATTCCACACCGTATTATCCTCAAGAAAATGGACAAGCCGAAACTACTAATAAGGTCGTGATTGGATTGATTAAAAAGCATTTGGAAGAAAACCCAAGAGAATGGGATAACCTGCTATCAGCAGTGTTATGGGCGTACCAAACATCGCGAAGATCAAGCACATGCGTTAGTCCATATATGCTGACATATGGACAAGAGGCGGTGTTACTAATGGAGATAACCGTGCAATCATTACGAGTCCAACTGCAAAGTGAAATGTTGCCGGAAGATTACAGAGATTGGATGCATATAAATTTGGATGAATTAGACGAAGTCCGGGCAGCTGCTTTGGATCAATTAGTCGCACAAAAGAAAAGAGTAGCCAGAGCTTTTAACAAGAAGGTTAGGATCAAGCTATTTGCCGTCGGGGATTTAGTATGGAAAGCAATTTTGCCGTTCAACCTCAAAGATAGGGAATTCGGTAAGTGGTCATCAAATTGGGAAGGCCCATATCTAGTTACCGAAATGTTCAATGGAAATGCATACAGATTGATGGATGTCAATGGAAAAGAGTTATCTCGCTCTATAAATGGGAAATTCTTAAAGAAATATTATCCATTAATCTAGGAAACACAAGGAAATTGATTCATTCATTAGAAGCGAAAATACATTCTGATCTTGGTCACAAAGGTCTTCAGATCTTTAACAAGTTTGAGGTTCCGAGCTACAAGGTTGTAAAATGTAATGCAAGGTCATAGTAGAGTTCAGATTGCTGCTCTTTGAGATATTCCGTGCGACGAGAATGGAAGCAGACAGCTTTAAGTTTCTCCCAAGTTTCCTGTAATAATTGTCTGTACCCGTTGGAAGAAATTTCGACCATGGATCTAACACGGGAAATTTCATCTTTAATTATCATACGTTCCGCACGGTGATGATTGGAAAGGAAATTGAAAAGCCGACGTGTCATCTCAACATCTTCTCTGGCATTGAGGCAAGAGTCTTGAACTTGAGCATATGCTTCCTTGGAGTCGCACAATCGGGAAAATTCTTCCACAATTTGGAGCTTAAGAGCCTCAGCTTCCACAATGATAGGCTCAAGGTTCCAAATTTCCTTCACATTGTGCTCAAATTTGTCGAAGCTGGCAGGGAATAAGGAGCACAGTTCCCACACTAAGTCTAAGAAATCAGAATCTACAGTTAGGAATACCTTGGACCTGAAAATGTCTGTCAGTTCGGTAATTTCTAACATTTGTTTGTGACTCAGTAACAAAGTATGGTGTCCTTGGGATAGCAGTTCATGTAGTCGTCTCCACAAGGATTGATCATCTGTGGGCAATTGAATAAAAGAGTTGTCCATGTTAAGAGAAATGAAGAACAGTTGTCAAAGCTTGGATCAGGGTACATTTAGCAGAAAGTTTACCTTCACGTTGGCCATTACAACGTCTATGTGATCGAGACCAAAGAGGCAGCTGAGATGAAGAACCATATGAAGACATCATGAGCAAGATTGCAAATTTACAGGATGAATTGTGCAGCTGGGGCAGTTATAAAGATAAAGGATATAGAGCAGATCATGGGTAGTGGCATGCAAGAGCTTTTCTCAGATAATTGGAAGAAGTGGAAGAACATGGCCCACAAGTGGAGGAAGACGGTTACCAGCATTGTCGCCAAAAAATTCTTTTGCAAGAGAAAGTATGCAAAAGGTTAGTTATTCAATTATCTCGTTGATTTCATTAAGGAAGCTGTGACATTGGGAATATTAAGCAGTCATAGTCAACGAAGCATGATATCGGGAAGCCTTATTATCGGGATCTTTGTTAGTCGTTGAAGATTATCGGGAAGCATTATTATCGGGATCTTTATTAGTCGTTGAGGATCATAGGGGAGCGGATGTTAGAATTCGGCAAGTGGAGCAAAAGAACATTTGAGTCTGAGAAAACAAGACTTTCATTTCCATTTGTTTAACAGAGTTTTGGCTTCATTTACAAAAGAACGGAGTTCAAATTCTAAATTAAAATTCTGTTCCATGAGCTCCGCCCTCTGCTTCTCGCAAGTCTTGACCGACCGACATGTAGAGTCGTGTTCTTTCCTCTACTCCCGACACTTCTCCAGCTTTCGTCTGACTGATAGACAAAGATGACGCATTTTCGCTTCTTGTTCCACCATTTGGACCTCTACCTTCTTCAGTTCTGCCTCAAGCACTGTTATCCTCTCCGCTAAGCAATGAAGTTTGCTCTCTTCAGCTCTATAACTATCATAAAACAAACGAGTATCTCCGCATTTGCAGGTTATTTCATCTTGAATGGCTTGACCTCGCTGTTCTCCAAAGAAAAAATGTGGAAGACGATCGGTGTTGATGCTAATGGTGTCCACAGCATCCACAAAACCAACGGCGAAAATATCACTTTTGTCTTGGAAGTATTGGGAAAGCATAAAAGAAGGATTACCAGAACACACCTCCTGAAAAAGAGTTCTTGCTTGTTTCTCTCTGTCAGAATCGGTGATCAACTTCCCATAGCCAGACTCCAATAAGTGAATGAGTTCTATCCATTTAGGCTTGGCTACATTCTTAGAGACTTCGGAAAATGATGTCGGGTCTATGGATTCTAGAGGATGTTCAACAGCGGAGGAGCCAGAGAGATCGGCAAGCAGCATACTTTTCACTTCAGCTTTCTCCTCAATGGATAAAAGTGTTATTTCAGCTACGGCAGGAGGAGCTTGGGAAGAAGATGAGCTTGCCACAGAGACTCTCTGAGGAGGCAGAGTAATAGTTGAAGGTTGAATAAGCGGCAGAGGTATATTGGTTGATGAGCCTTCAAGAAATTTCCCATCGGGAATTAAATTCTTTTTGATGCAGACGAAGGCTCATCAGTGCCTGTAAACACAGCTATGAATATTAAAAAAATAGTGTAAGAAGCATTCATCATTCGATAAGGTAAAGACAGGATTTACCGATGAAGGTTGGAGATTTCCCAGTTAGAGGAGGAGATGGGTCATTAGCTAATTCCTTTTCCTCAAGTCTCGAAAACTAGACTTACATTGATTGGATAGGAGGTTCTGTTGAAGGAGCAGGAATCACCAATGTAGGGTCAGGGATTGCTATATCGTCAGAAAGAGCCTTGATAGAAGGGGAAGTAAGCAAAGTGGCTTTCGATCTGTAGATCTTAAGAGTCTTCCCTGAGTTTTTAAAACAAAAGAGAATATCAATGTCGGCAAGTATGCTTATAATTAGCAAAGCTTGAGTATGAAAGTTACCTTTTGGTGTATGCGGCCTCATCATGGTACGAAGTGTGGGACTGAGAGATGGGCTCCTTGGTGAAGAGCTTTCAAGAGATGGTGATGAAGATCGATCAATAGCTTTTTCTGTTGTAGGCTTCTTCGACGCCTTTTCTAGAGCAAGCAGTTCTAAGATTTTTCTCTTTCTACCTGCTGTGAAGGAAGACAGTTAGACACAACCAAATACCGAATGAAGACATACATTGAAAGAAGGAGAGCAAACTAACCTTTAACAGGCTTTGTCAGTTCAGCAGGAGGCATGTCTTTACCTTCGGTTGCTTGAGGAAGTGCAGGAGTAGCCGTGCCCTTTATATTCAAAAGAATCATGTCCAACGACTCTGAGAATACAGATTTCCGATAGTTCTTCCACCAAAAGTTGAAGTCTTCTGAAGAGCGATCGGTATGTGCAACAAACTCGGTAACGCGGAACAATCGGTATATGTCCCAAATTAGTTTGTTCAATTCAATGAAGCTCTGGCTGTCTCCCAGCTTACAGAATATCTTGTTGATGGAAGAAAACGAAAATGTATAGAGAGCAGGGACAGGAACCCCTTGAATCAATCCAAATTGTCTAGCACAATACTAGGGGGAGTATATTTCAAAATCGGCAACGAATCTACCTTTTGTTAAGAACCTAACAGGGAGGTTGACAGAGGTTAGAACGATTTGCCAAAAATCACTCCTATTTTTCTGAAAAGAAGGAAGAGATGATCTAAATTGAGGAGTGAAAAAAAGGAAAAAAGAGAATCGTTTCCCTTTGATTGAAAAAATTTGGGAAACAAAGAACCGAAAATAGGATGATTGTCCCTTTGAAACAGGAACTAGCTCTCGGCTTAAAGCTCGGCAAACAGGATGATTCGGGATCAAAACAGAAGGAGGCTGCGTAACTTAATCATTGGAAAACCAAGAAGGAAAATAAAAGGCCGACCAAGCTTGGAGAATCTAGAGGGGACCACCATAGACTCCACCAACTTCATTCCGTACTATGTTTGGACATGTGTGGTTACTCTTTTGAAATAAGGAATAATAGTATTTCTATGTTCTTAAATTCAAATAAGGTTGGGTGCTGCAATATGTCCAATAGATTGTACAGATTGTGTTTAACTCTCAATGATATATATGTTGCTTATACGGCTGAAAAGGTTATTTTCAAAAGACCGTTACCTATAGAACAGTCTTATACATTATGGCATAAATGTCTTGGTCACATCTCTAAGGAAAGAATTGAAAGGAAGATAAAGGTTGACATCCTGTCTGTTCTTGAAAGTGACCTGGAGACTTATGTAGACTGTTATAGGGGTAAGATAACTAAGATCGGGAAGAAATAATGCTGTATGCAGTTCTGACCTATTGGAGGTCATTCACACTGATATCAATGGACCATATATGGCAACTTGGTGTAGAAATTTTTATTTCATCATATTTATTGACATCTGTTCCTGATATGGTTATCTGTTCTTGATTAAGGAAAAGTCCGAGTCTCTTGATGAGTTCAAGTTTTTTCGGACTGAAGTCAAGAAACGGCTGGGAAAAGTCATAAAGGTCATCAGATATGACTGAGTTGGTGAGTATTCTGGCAGGCATGGCAATACTGGACAGCATAGAGGGTCATTTGCCAAATACTTGGAGGATTATGGGATAGTAGCTTAATATACTATGCTTATGAGTCCTGAACCAAATGGGTGGCCGAAAGGCGCAATTGTACCCTTATAGTTAAGTTAAGGAGTATGATTAATAGTAACAAATTTACTTGATTTGCTGTGGGGTGAAGCTTTGAAAGCGGCCCTTTATGTTCTAGACCGTATTCCTACCAAAGCTACTCCATTGATTTATTTTGAGTTATGGACTACACATAAACCTAGCTTGAACCATTTTAAGGTTTGTGGATGTCCTGCAGAAGCGAAGTTATATATAACCCAATATTGAGTAAGTTGGACTCCAGAATCACTAGGTGTTACGTCGTACATTACCTAGATCATTTGAGAGGAAATTGTATATATAATCCTAGTGGAGGCACAAGGATTGTGAAATTACAGACAACAAAGTTTCTGAAATTTGATGTGGTCGAATGGGGTAGCTGCTCACAGACTATTGAGGATATTGGTTTGGTGGGGAATACTGTGTCGGTTTCTTTGCTTGTACAGACGATCGTAGAGCCTCCCACATCATATAATGGGCTTGTTGGGGTTTAGGCCTTACAGGTGCACGATGAGGTTGAAGTAGCTCCACTTAGAAGATCTATCGGGCAGAGACGATCGGCCATACCATCGGATTGTATAGTCTATCTGGGAGAGCATGACTACAATATCGACAGTTTGATTGATCCAGTGACTTATACATAAACTATTTCTTGTCTTCAGTTAGATATGTGGTTGGATATGATGAAAGACGAGATGCAGTTTATGAAACATGATGGTGTTTGGGAGCTTGTTGAATTGCTTGAAGGTCACAAACTCATCGGCTACAAATGGGTGTATGAGACTATAATGGACTCCAAAGGAAAGATTGGGAAGTTTAAAGCTAGACTGGTAGCCAAGGTTTTCACTTAGAAATAAGGAGTAGACTATGAAGGATTTTTTTTTCTCTAGTCTCTTCTAAGGATTCTTTCAGAGTGATAATGGCATTAGTAACTCATTTTGAGTTGGAGTTAAACCATAAGGACGTTAAAATTGTCTTTCTAAATGGAGACTTTGATATGAAAGTCTATATGGTGCAACCCGAAGGATTTACAGCTGATGATTCAGGTAAGCTTGTATGTAGACTGAAAGGTCTATTTATGCTCTCAAGAAAGCTTCTAGACAATGGTCTTGAAGTTTCATAGTGTTATAACTTCATTCGGTTATGTCGGGAATAAATAGGATCAGTGTATATACTACAAGGTCAGTGGGAGGAACATTATCTTCCTAGTGCTTTATGTAGATAATATCTTGCATGTGAGGAGTAATATTGGATTACTTCATGAGTCGAAGCAGTTGTTGTCAAAGCATTTTGACTTGTAGGACCTTGATGAGGCATATTTTGTTCTTGGCATTGAGATCGATTGGGATCGTTTTCATCGTTATTGGTTTTGTCTCAGGGGACATATATTGATCGTATTTTGGAAAGATTCATGATGCAGTATTGCTAGACAGGAATTGCTCCTATTATTAAGGGTGATAAACTAAACCTGTTATAGTGTCCTCACATGGTTGTTGAGAAAGCCCAAATAAGGAATGTACCTTATGCTAGTGCACTTGGAAGCATCATGTATGCTTAAGTTTTCACTAGACTAGACATTGCTTTTACAATTGGACTTCTAGGCAGATTTTAGTCAAATCCAGAACCCGATCTCTAGGTTACTGCCAAGAAGGTTTTAAGGTACTTAAGGAGGACAAAGGACCATATGTTCATTTATAGACATGTTGAGGACTTGCAATTAGCAAGGAATTCGGATGTAGACTATGCTAGGTATCAGGATGACAAGAAGATGGTCATCTTTATGTTAGCAGGAGGTGCAGTATCATGGAAACGTGAGAAACAGAAATCTAGATTAACCTCTACCATACAAGTAGAGTTTATAGCATGAGTTTCGGCTGCTACTTAAGCTATATAGCTTAGAAACCTCATTAGGGAGTTGGTTGTATTTGGTTCTGTGGATAGACCCATACAGTTGTGTTGTGATAATATCTCTGTAGTGTTGTATGTTAACAACAATAGAGGTCTCAAGGAGTCTAAGCATTTGGCGGTCAAGTTTTTGACCATAAAGGAAACAGTTGAGAAGTGGTGACATTATAGTAGAGCAAGTTTTCACAGATGATATAGTTGCTGACCCGCTAAGAAAAGATCTTTGCCCTCGTGTATATGAATGACATGTCATAAGCATGGGCTTAGAAGTATATTGGGATGCTGTTACAACATGTTATCTAGATGGGCTTAGAAGTATCGTGGGATGCTATTGGTCAGTGGGAACTTTTTTGGTTTTGCTCTAATAAAGTTTACATCTATGTTTATTACATTTTATAACATTTTGATATGTATCGACTCTTTTGCATGCAATAGAGTGTTTATGAATGAGTTGATATTGAATACATATATCTGGTGAAAATCTCAAGGTATGTGTAAACCATGAGTAAAGGCTAGGGGCATTTAATTATTAGCCTTATACTCACATAAAGTAAAGTTAACTATAAGGATAAGACATATGTAGGTTCATTTGAACAATAAGGATATTCTCTGGTGGCATATCAGGTTTGGTGACACACATAAGGAGAGAGAATGTGACTGATAAAGAGGATGACACATAATGAATCACCATTATGTGAGGTGTTGTCATTTGCTACACTACCATATTGAATCCATATCAGTAGAGTTAAAGACATTTGTGACCATGGAAGGCTCTGTGTCTATTGATGCAGTTACCGCCATGATTCGGTGTTTGAAACTTTATGGGATTGGATTGACTATTAAGAATAATCACAAGATCAACATAAAGTTATGTACATATAGTACAGTTTCAATTAATATAGCTCAAGTGGGAGAATGTTAGAATTATCCTAATGTGGTCTATATTAATTAAAACTACTATATGGGTTGCTCTACTAAAGTATGATATATACTCTTAATATATGTTAATATGGGCTGGCATAGTGTGGGCCGAAGAGGCACGACCCGTGATGAGAGGGTTCGCGCCGAAACCTCTATAAAAGGCACAAGTCCCCCCTTTAGTCATTAGTCTCAGAAATTTCAGAACGCACCCTTTCGTTCTGTAGCGGTTCTCTCATCGGCCAGCGACAAACCAAAAGCAATAGAGGGGAATGCTTGGTCTTGAGAATCGTCGTCGTTCCGCATAAAGATGGATTCCAAACTAGGCATGTTTGCTAACCATTTTCTCTATGGCATGTGTGTTTCTAGTTCTGGTTATGGCGATCCCGGGCGTGCCACATTTTCGTGGCATTACAAAAAGCTAACTACACATCAAGAATATAAAAACCCCGTACACTGATATATATATATATATATATATATATATATATCGATCTTTAGGATCATCCATCAAAACTTGTAATCACAATCTCAATCCAACTGTATCGCCCCAACTAGTTGCCTCGTGTAGTCAGAAGGCATCCGATCTTCTGATTTACACTATCACGTAAATTCAAGTGCAGTTCGGGAGCTTGTCGTCAACTCAATGCTCAATACTTTTCTCGCGTTATATTTCTCATTGGCAATGTGGTGAATGCGAAATTTCGTGCTTCAAAGCTAGGTTCGTCGCTCAAGGTTAATTCACATCACACGTATGACTTTCCTTGTGTATATAGAATTAGACGACCCATCAGGCTTCTTTTCTTTTCATTTGTTGATGTTTCCAGTCATGGTTCTTTGAAGAATTTGGCGAGTTTTTGTCTTCATTCCTTTGAGCATGTCGGAGCATGTCCGTTCTGGCGTTGTTCAAGGGTGGCAGCTTGCGGTGGCAGTGACCAGAAAAGTTGCGGCAGCGGCCTGTGGAGAACTAGAGGCGGAAAACTTAGCTAATAGTGGAAAGAAAAGAAAATTAAAAGGAAAGACAAGGAAACAAAAAGGCGAAAATCAACAAAATCCAACACTTTGGCGTCGTTTTGGAGGTCCCCAATCCACGTCAGACGGCGGCCGCCCATGTAGGACGGCCAGTGCTGACTGGACCTCCACGTCAGCATTTCTCGACCTAAATTGGCTGGAAGGATTATATTGAAAAATCATAAATAAAAACTGAGACTAAATTGATCAACTTTGAAAATTAAGGATTGAATTAGCTGTCGTAGAATAGATTTAGGACTGATTGGGTAATTTTTCCTGCAATCAATCGTGAGTATAGCAAGCCTAAGACACATGGTGTCTATTTTAGGGACTTCATTTAGGCAACAAGCTAATTATGGTTAATTTGTCTGTATTTCCTGTGCTTCTAATTTAATAAGCTAAATAGATTCATGCAATGCTCCATCCTGTCATAAGCATTGCATTAAAACCATAAATGCGATTCCCCTCAAATTGAACTCGTTTATTTTCAATCACATATCACCAACAATAATTCCCCCCCTCTCTCTCTCTCTCTCTCTCTCTCTCTCTCTCTCTCCATCTTCCCCAAACCCTAGCCGCTAGTAACATTTTCAGAGGGAGAGAGAGGGACCTTTTTCGCTCTCTCTCCCTCCCCTCTCTCTTTTCTTAAGTTGTTTTGGTCTTCTATTTTTTGTCTTGCTTTCCTCCCGTTTGGGAGCTTTTCTCTTCCTATTTAATCTAGATCTGGAAGTTTTTCTCTCCCATTTTTGGGAGATTGCTACCCCGATTTAGTTTAGATTTGGGGTTTTCTGCGTGTATGTTTTTGGGGTTTCGCTCTTCTCGGGTTTCGTTGGTGAACAAGTCCAGTTTCGAAGGAGATCAGAGGAGCTTCGTGAAGATTTCGCTCTCAAAGGTGTCAAATCTATGCTTGTTCAACCTTTTTACTTTGCTCGGTGATGGTGTTGGGGATGCTAAACCTAAGTGCGCACCACCGAAAGGCAAATCCGTAGCAATAGATGGAGTTATCGGTGTGTGCTCATTACTGAAGATAGATTCGGTGATTGGCCGCCGATTATGGTGTGAAGAAGTCATAGATGTGCTCTTTGAGCGTGTAACCCATAACTTTGTTCTAATGATTTCTCTTGTTTTCTAGAGCTTGTTTTGTCTTGAAGTTGTCTGTGATATATTTTGGTTTGCAATTGAACTGCTATATTTCTCTTTTGTATCCAGAGGAAGTGAATGAAATGTAATGTTATTTTTTACCCAAAAAAAATTTGAACTCGTTGGGATTACATTTGACTTAAATTGTGATGATTTTATTTAGGACGAATTTCTTTGTCGGCATCCTAACCCTACAACTACGGCGAAATCATAAATAACATTGCCATAACATATGACTCATTCATAGATTTACTCTCTGGCCAAAAAAGTACATACGGAATGTTTAATGTCCTGCCCTCAATCTACTGCTTTGGAATTGTTTCTATGCGATGAATAATTGCTCTGGTACTCCAAAAGACACCAACAACTCTATCTTTTTCAATGACCGCATAGTTCTCAAAGTACTAATATCTCTAATAATCCAAATCCTTCTAAAATTAATCCTCAAATAATATCAATTATACGCTTATTAACCTTAGAGAACACAATGATCTAAGAATGCAATATTAATATTAATGTAAGTGAAATTCACAAAGCTTTCGTTGCGCACACTGATTCCAGAAGCTCAATCTCCCCTACTCTACTCAATTCAATCAATTTGCAAACAAAAATTACCACACACCTTTGACATTTTTTAGACGAATATTATGGCCAAAGAAAGTATTAAATTCCATATGGGATAACTGAATTTGTTTCAATCAGAACGATATTTTAAGTTTCATTTGCTCGAAAGAATGTGTACTTTTCTTTTGCCAATAATTCATTCTATTAGCACTACATGCTATCTTTTGCGTAAATTTTCGCTAGATACTTTTGGAGAGTATTTTTCTCCATCCTTTGTTCTTACTAAGTTCATCCTATCTGAGTACCAAATAATATAAGTGCAATCAAAGAGTTGGATCGATGTTAGAAATCCTTCTGGTTTGCTAAGATAGTACTTATACAGTAGTATTAACAACTTACGGCTTTTACATGCTTAGCATTTTATTGGCGCATTCGTTGACGGCATTGAATAGTGATCATCGAATTGCTGTGTCCGCATTTCAATCAAGCAAAGTAATTATATCTCTATGGTTCGATAAATCGAACATTCCTTATAAGTCAAGTAATGAGTAAAGGATGAGCATTGTTGTTGACACTAAATTTTGATTTTTTCTTAAATCATTTATCTTGCACAAATTAAGAATTAGTTTTAGTTCTCACCAAAAATTAATTATTTAGTTTAGCATGCATTCCATTTACATATTTATCGGACTAGCGGTGGATGGGCTTATTTCAAGGTTTTGAGCTTGATCAACAACTTGGACCAAGTCCGCGGTGAGGAAAATCGGCTGAGCCCATGATTATTACACGGCCGAAATCTTGACAGAAAGAAGACAAACTCAGAGCTTTAATTGATACGAGTTAAGTCCACATGATTAGCAGTTTAAAGCTTAATTGGGTCAACAAGCAGAATTACTTTCGGTGAGCCCATACGGATGTTGTGGTCGTGTTCTACAAAGAGGAATGAAGATCCAACCAGACTTGGCCCTCAAGAGCCTTAATTAACGAAAAGCCTTGAAACAATTGAAGCTTATATTAAGCCCAAAGATGTGCAAAGGAATCCACAAGGGACTTAGATTTTCGGCTGACCCTAGGCACAAGGCCCAACCAAATTTTTTTTTGATTCAATTTAGTCCTTCGATTCAAGTCATGATTTAAAACCTGGGCTAATCTTGTGATAATTACAAATCTTCAGGCCCCTGACACGTAAAGTTTTTGTCTATATAAGCAGCGCTATGCCTAGGGATAAAAGAACGGGGAGAGTACATTCGGCAATTAGAATTCAGATTACCCATAGAAAAATACACGTGAGAACTGGGAGAGGGCTTGGTCGAGAGCTTCAAGGTCAAGACTCCCTGGTGGTTCTCCTTGGCTGTCGCTATCACCTCCGCTGCAACCGAAGGCCTCATCTTCCCGACACTGCAGCCGTCGCTTGATGTTGCAGTTGCCTCCTCTTCAGCCGACGTTCAGCCATCACCAGTGAGAGTCTGGACAAGATTTCCCCCGCGTTCATTGTTCTTCGCGTTGGTCTTCCGTTGCTACTCCCGTGATCTGGAATACATCATGGCAGCAATCTCAGTCCAGTTCAGTGACGTCCAGTAGCTGTCCTGTGGTGTCCTACAGTCTCGGTTCTTCGAGAATTGTTGCCTTCAATCGCAGTCAATATCTCAAGAGGTCCTCACTTTCTTTCTTGTGCAGTTTATTTTATTTATTGAAGTTCAGTCCTCCACTGGCAATCCAATGCCTTTGCCGTGGCCCCCTTTCACCAATTACTAATCGGGAAGGTGAAGAACGTAGGCCACACATAATTCACATACGGCAGGTTTTGAGAGAGAAAGGAGGAGGTCATTCACGTAAAGGCACAACAGATCAGAGAGAAAAAGGGAAAAAGAAATCGTGAGAGTTAGAAAGAGAGAGAGGAGGTAGACGGCCACAAGGAGTCTTCTTGAGTACATGAGGATCGCTTCTCTGTGTAGAACAGAAGAAAAAAAAATGTTCCTTCAGGAGTTCGGTAGAACAGAAGAAAGACGATTTCTGGGGATTTTTGAGGGATTAACCTTCCTCTTTTTCTTCTCTCCTTTATATTTAACGACAATACAATATATATACACAAAGATGGCCTATTCTAATCTGTACACAATATCGAAATCTCTACAAATCAGGGATTACACAGAATAGAATATTAGACTTCCTAAAATTACAACCTTCCTATTTAGCTTATCCTACAACTCACGCCAACACTCCCTCTCAAGTTGATGCATAGATGTCTTTGATGCCTAACTTGTCAAGTGAGTTGTGGAAGATCCTGCCGGAGATCCTGCCGGAGACAGCCTTTGTAAGCATATCAGCCAGTTGTGCTTTAGATTTGACAAACGAGAATCGAATTATCTTGGCATCAAGATTTTGTTTGATGAAGTGTCGATCTACCTCAATGTGTTTAGTACGATCATGCTGAACTGGATTATGAGAAATGTCAATAGCTGCTTTATTATCGCAGCACAGATTTATTTTGGACTTTGGAGCAAAGCCAATTTCTGTCATCAGTCTCCTACTACTTTTTATTTCTTGCTCCTCCATGTAACTAGATTCCCTCCTACAAAAATAAAATAGCCTGAAGTTGATTTTCTATCAGTAATACTCACAGCCCAATCTGCGTATGTATAGCCTTCAATATTAAGATGGCTATTCTTTGAGAACAAGAGTCCTTTTCCTGGAGTAGACTTTAAATAACGAAGAATCCGAACTACATCATCCATATGATCTTCACTAGGTGAATGCATAAACTGACTTACTATGATCACAGCATATGCAATATCTGGGTGAGTATGAAATGGATAAATTTTTACCCACCAACCTTTGATATCTCTCCTTATCAGTTGGTGTTTGATCTGGGTATTCTCCAAGCTTGTGATTCTGAATAATCGGTGTATCCGCCGGTTTACAGTCTAGCATCCCCACGTCTGACAGTAAATCTAATACATATTTCCTCTGAGAAAGAAATTTACATTCTTTTGATCTAGCCACTTCAATACCTAGAAAATATTTGAGTCCCCCAAGATTTTTCATCTCAAATTAAGCTGCTAATCTCTCTTGGAGTTTAGAGATCTCTTCTATGTCATCCCCTATTATAATCATGTCATCCACATAAATTATTAGAGCTGTTACCTTTTCTTGATGTCATCTCAAGAATAATGTATGGTCTGTGTCACTTTGAGTGTAGCCATATTTCTTCATAGCTAGGCTAAACCGACCGAACCAAGCCCGGGGTGACTGTTTTAATCCCTACAGTGAGCATTGCAGTTTACATACAACACTTGGCTGTGAGGGAACATTATAAATTTGTGGCAAGAGATAACAAAACTCGAACAGTACTCAGCTTTGCGACCGGAGAGAAAGTCTCTTGATAATCTATTCCATATGTCTGGGTATACCCTTTCGCTACAAGCCTTGCTTTGTATCTCTCAATCTAGCCATCCGCCTTGTGTTTAAAGGAGAAGACCCATTTACACCCAACTGCCTTTTTTCCTTCAGGCAATGCCACAAGCTTTCAAGTTTCATTCTTCTGTAGTGCCTACATTTCCTCTTTCATCGCATGAGTTCACTTTGAGTCGTCTAAGGCCTCTTGTACCCCACTAGGAATATGGACTGAAGACACATTGTATACAAAAGTCTTAAGAGGTCCATATAGTCTTCGCGTTGATACATAATTTGTAATGGGATATCTGGATTTCCTTTCCTCCACATCTGGTGAGTACCGGTTCGGGGGCTTCCCACGATTATGTCCAAAAGGTAGCTCATATCTAACAGATACATTTGAATTATCAAGAGAAGATGGTAGGGCAGGAGAACTTACCTTGAGGATATTCTCAGGAGATGGGTCGTGTACTGGAGAGAGAGGGGATTCAGCATCTGAATTATCTTCATGTTCTTGCTTGATTATGCCTGAACCTGTTTCTGTTCCTAGTTCAGCTTCTGTCACTTCCTTCCCAGTCTGCCCAAGTTGTACTACTCGTCCACCCTTCGTTGTGGTATTTTCAACACCATCATCAATTTGTACTAGGATGCTACTCTCACAATCCCATCAATTCTGCCTCTGAACCTGTCTCTCCCCCTGAAAGGGAGAATAGGGTGCTGGGTAAAAACTGCCCGACTCCACAAATGTCACATCCATGGTAACATAGGTACGCCTGGTAGCAGGATTATAACATCAATATTGTTTTTTGTGTGTTCCATATCCCAAAAACATACAACGAACTGCGCAGGGATCAAGCTTAGTACGTTGTTTTTTATGGAGATGTACAAAGGCGACACATCCAAATATTCGCGAGAGAATTACCAAAATTGAGGGTAGAGAAACATGTCGCGAAAGAACCTGTAATGGAGTCTGAAAACTCAACACTTTTGAAGGCATCCGATTCAGAAGGTAAACTGCTGTGACCATAGCACTATCCCAGTATTTACTCGGGACATGATTACCAATCAATAACGCACGAGTAGTTTCCAAAATATGTCTATTCTTCCGTTTAGCTACCCCATTCTGCTGTGGTGTCTGTGTACATGACGTCTCATGAAGAAGATCATGCTGTTGGAAATAAGCCTTAAAATTTTGATTAACATATTCTCCACCATTATCAGAGTGAAGAATTCGAACCTTAGCTGCAAACTGTGTTTGAACCATAGTATGGAAATTACGAAACACATCCAACACTTCATCTTTATGTTTCATTACGTATAGCCAAGTCATTCGGGTACAGTCATCAACAAAACTCACAAACCAACGAATTCCAGAGACAGCAGTAATTGGAGAAGGTCCCCAAACATCTGAATGAATCAATGCAAAAGGAACTTCACTCTTATGTAGGCTTATTGAAAAAGAAACACGATGACTTTTAGCCAAGATGCAAGTTTCACACAGAAAAACTGAATTTGAATTATTCAGATGACTAAATAGTTCAGGAAATAAATGCTTCATATAACCGAATGATGGGTGTCCCAAACGACGATGCCATAGCCAAATCTGTCTTTCTTTATTATTAGGTGAGTGCCGAATATGGTTCATCTAACCGACACTGAAGTCGTCCATGTAGTACAACCCCCCTCTCTTAGTACCACGCCCAATGATATCCTTTGTGAGAATATCCTGAAAGAGGCAAAAATTAGGGTATATTAGAGCAACACAATTAAGCTCCTCAGTAGCTTGGCCTACAGACATCAATTTATTTGATAGAGATGGTACTATCAAAGTATTAGATAGAGAGAGTGAGGATGAAAGAGCAACAGTCCCAGCTCCTATCACAGGATAAGTTCGTCCATTGGCATTGGCAACATTACGTCGTCTTGGTTGTGAAATTTTGACGAAGTCATTCGAATTGTAGGTCATATGATCAGTTGCCCCTGAAACAATAATCCAGCCACTGTATTCATCTTGATTAGAGCTAAGTAAGGCAGAACCATGATTACCTTCATTACTGAGAGTAGTTGAATCATTGGGAGATTCTATTTGGGAAACCAAAGATAGGTGAGGTTCTGCATTTACCAAAGAAGCTTTCCCTTTTCCGCTACTCTCTTCGGCTTCAACTTGTTTCCGTGCCTTGAGTTCCTTCCACCAGTTTGGATACCCATGTAGCTTAAAACACGTTTCACGGGTATGCTTTGAATTTCCACAGTGTGTACAGCCACTACCCGACTGTGATTTAACCCTTGAGGTAATATTGTTCTTTCCACCTCCCGTGGAAAAAGCAGTTCTAGTTTCCTGGAGCATTGGCATCCGCTGGGGTGCGGTCTTGACTCCTTTGGATGCCATGGCAGCAGTACGTACTGAATTGGTGCTTGACATCATCACTGCTTGGCGAACATCTTCCCTACAAACCCTTGCATAGGCTTGTTCAATCGTGGGGAATGGTTGCATCTGGAGCATATTAGCCTGTACATTATCCAGATAGTCATCCAACCCATCAAGAAAAAGGTAAACTCTGTCTTCCTGTATAGCAGAATTGTACCTTTATATATCATTCGGACAAATCATTGGGTTTGGACGACGGAAATTAATTTCCCTTCACAAGCCTTGAAGACTATTGTAATAGGTTTCAATGGATCCTCCAGCTCGTCTCATTCTAGTAACACGTCTCTTTAAATCATACACTTCAGAGGTATCCGTTCCATCAAAAAAGGTTGTAGTAATCGAATCCCACACCATTTTTGCGATTGGGAGATGAATAAAATTACCTATCAATGCCGGATCCATGGAGTTAATCAACCATCCCTTTACTATTGAGTCCTCAGTTTTCCACTTTCTAAAGGTTGGATTTGTCAATTGGGGTTGAGGAATGTCACTATTGATGTATCCCAATTTGTCTCTACCTGAGATGTACATCTCGACAATTTGAGACCAAAGGCCATAGTTGGTGTTATCCAACTTAATGGCGATCTGGGCTGCGGGAGTCTGAATCTGCGTCTGATTCTGGTTCAAAATCTGCTGCATCTTACTCATCAAGTCCTCAAGGATAGATGCTGCAGAGGTGCTTTCGCTTTCATCTGCCATGATTTATGACGGTATTAGGATCGCTGCTTTGATACCATGTAGAACAGAAGAAAATAAATGTCCCTTCTGAGGAGTTCAGAAGGAACCTTCAGAAAGAGTTCGGTAGAACAGAAGAAAGACGATTTCTGAGGATTTTTTAGGAATCAACCTTCCTCCTTTTCTTCTGTCCTTTATATTAGTACAACATATATACACGAAGATGGCCTATTCTAATCTGTACACAATATCGAAATCCCTACAAATCAGAGATTACACAGTATAGAATATTAGACTTCCTAAAATTACAACCTTCTTATTTAGCTTATCCTACAATTGATGCCAACACTCTGATCATCATCAAGATCCATCATCATTATCATCATCTCATTCTTTCCTGAAAAAGGGACTTCTCTCTCTACAAGTCAACCCACCAACGCAGCAGCTTCACGTTTTTTCCCAGCGAGTCTTCATCACAACTCGTCCTTGCTCGTGATCAATACCCACACGGATCACTATTGCTCCGACGAGCCTGTCGCTTAAACGACGTTACCGGTGCAGCCTTAACGTTGGCAAACCCGCTACTACCTCAAGAGCACCGACGAACCGCAGTCCTTTTGGCTAGTTGCTGCCCTCCCCGACGATCAAATTCGGCCGCATGATGTTGTCCTTGCTTCAGGCACCGCAATGAGACTGTTGCTGTGATCCACTCCCTTACTCTGACTTTTTGTTAATCTGTTGCTTCCAAACGGTGTTTAGTGAATTTATATTTTCAGGGCACCCACGTTAACGGATTTTCACTCTCGTGCTCACAGAGAAGAATACTCTATTAGGCAAGAGAAGTCCATTAGTGGACAAAAGACGAACAGGTGTCTCTCTCTCATTCTGTTGGTGGGTGATTCCCACACATCCAGAGAAAGAGAGAAGGCGTGCATGGAGGATAGGGAACAAGATTGGGAAAGTTGAAGAATTGTGAAGAAGAGAGGACTCTCGGGAATATCGTTTCTCATCGACATAGAGCTTCCATCACGAAGCCGACGTCCCAATCGCAAAACCAGCAGCCGTCGCAGCAGTCCGCCTCACGCTCCACGTCACCGCGAGCTGCCGTTTGAGCCATCCAAGATCCACTCAAGTCCGTTTAAGTTAAATCATGTTTTCTCATACCTTTGCATGTAAAATAACTCCCTAATAAAGTTTAGGACCTTGAGAGATCAATTTCTCGAATTAAATTAGGTATTATTTGACCTTGGGGTAGCATTTTACTTCAATTTTTTCATAAATCCGAAAATGCATAAAAAAAATACCAAAAATATCATTCGCATTACATATCGTATAGTTGTATTTTCCATGTCATTCATATTCGCCATGTCATGCATTTTGCCATGTCATCTTACACGTCATTCATGCATTTTTCATGTCATATTTTGCATGTTATTTTGCATATTGAATTTTCGCATTTAGCATAGTCCTTGCCATGTCATTTTATTTTACATGTCATATAGTTAGGTTGCATTTGCATTACATTTAACAAGAGAAAATCCCCCGAAAAGAAGAAGAAGAATTAGTTCAAATCATCAATTCAAGGATTTTTCATGAAAATCGGGTACCGAAAGGGCATAATTGAAAGATTAATGTAGTCAAGTCCTCGAATCCATTTAATCTCTGGTTCGCATTGAAATAAAGTATTTTCTCCCAAATACTAAATTTAGGTTTCTCATCTACCTACCACAAAAGATTAGTGGCGGCTCCAAATTAATAAATTTTGCATGTAATTGAATCTAAGTTGAGATTCGATGGGGCTTGGGAGAGTCCGAATTAGGTTAGCTAATCTAATTAACATAATAATCCGTTAACCTAGAATTTCCTAATTTTAGGTCGCGACAATTGTCACCCTAGTGGATTATACAATTCCTACCTAACCTACCATTTATTATATTTTTTGATATGAAAATGTATTGAATGAAAAATATGCAGGTGTATCCACTAATAAAGAGAGTGGCCAATTCTTTGCCTATATATTCACCTATCATCTTTTCGACATTCTCATTTGTTATAACTTTTCATATTTGATTTTTTATGTGGTCAATTGGAGTTGCCCGGCCAGAAATGGTCAAGTTTGAATTGATTTCAAATCGCGTAGATAGTGTAGGATTATATTGAGATATGCTTTTTGCTTCATAAAAATCCCGCTAGCCACACACTTTGAAATTTTTTAAATAAAAAGTACTTAAAACTTTCACATAGATTTCCATAAATTTTAAGAATTTAAATAACATTTTTAGTTTTGAAAGGAAAATAATACTTTTTCTTTTTAAACTACCTAAAGGATTAAACAGTCCCAAAGAATTTTTGTATATAAAATAATTATGAGAAAAATTATTTAAAAATAGACAATAATAAAAGATAAAGAGAAATATGAATTTTAGCTCCTGTTCGAATGCATCATATCCAAACCAAGGGTAATTTAGCGAAAGAAGTGTTCCAATACAAAATAGAAACGAGAGAACTAAATATGGTATTATGCCTTGAAAGAATACAAGCATTTCTGTACAATATCTACAGTACTTTGTTGACACCTGATTTTTAGTCACTTTTTACTTTAGAAAATTAATTAAAAATCAAGAAAATTCAATTAATTTAAAAATCGAATTTGGAACCCTTGGCCAAGCATAGGGAACCAATTTTGAGCAAAAAATATTTTTCAAATTTTTTCCGAATTTTCGTAATTTCTTTTTATTTAAAAATAGCCGAAAAATCTATTAAACAAAATACCAAATGAGGTCCAAAAAATATGAAAAAATATGAAATTTTTTATTTTAATTCCCTCTCCACCCAGGCCTTTTTAGATTTTGAAAATTCAATTCGGGTCTTCAAAAGCCCTCTTTTGCATACCCGAACTGAACCCAAAAAAATCGTTTTATTGCAAAATTTAGGCCCGATTGGGCAAGGCGTGCCGCAATAGGATCCTATATTCAATATCGATCGAAGGGCCGCCTTCCTTTTTTTGCGAGAACCAGCTAAAACCGGGACGAAACGGTCCGATTTCTACCCGCAGGTTCAATTGGACCAGACCGGTCAGACCGGTCTGGCCCAATTGAACCAGGACCCAGCCCACGCAGCGACAGAACACAGAAACGCAGAGCTTCGCGCTTCGCGCGTTGAGAAGGAGCAAAAATGGTCGCCTGCTCCCTCTCCTTTCGCGCGCACAGTGAGCCAAGGAGGGGCAGACGACACAAAAGGAAGTTGGCTCAAGTTTCCACCTCTGCCTGCCCCAAAGATGCAGCAGAGGCGTGAGGCTTGGCAGAGGAAAGAGGCGAGACAAGTCCCGAGTTGTGCAGTTCCAAGGGTGGGGGGCTGCCGTGAAGTTCAAGAGAGCAGGTGGAGGGGGCTGCACTGCAAGTCCCAATGTCTGGAGGGGCCGGGAGGGCTTCAAGACAAGGAGAGGGGTCGGTTCTTGAAAAAGGAGAGCAGGCCGAGAGTGAGAGGGAGAAGAGGAGAGTCGTGCCACTGTGGAGTCCGACCGGAGAGGCTTCGCCAACGCCTGAGGAGCTTCGCCACCGTCTCCCGAGCCACCATCGTCGCCAAACTCGCCTGAGCAGGTCGATATCTCCCTCCCTTGAAGTCTGTCCCTGTTTTGTTGGTATATTTAATGTCGGCCTCGGTTCGGTTTGGTTTTTGACCGAAACGGACCAAGCTAAATGAATCTGCACGTCGTTGGTGATTGGTGTATCCTTGTTTGAATGTCCGTAGGCTTTGTTTTTGTCCATCGTGCTCTGTTTTTGCGTTTTTAGGCGCTGTCCATCACATGTTCGACGTAATGTCAGTCGCCAGTCAAACCCGCACCTTTGAGACTTGTTTTCATTGCTTTTTTGTGCGAATCAGAGGTCGTGTCTTGGCTTGTCCTGCTCCATGCTTGAAGTAGTATGCATGAGTGTGCTTGTTTGTCATTGGTTGCTCCCGAGGGCCAAGTTTTAAAGCCGAAAAGTACCCCGGGAGTTGTCCCAAAACCCAGTTTCTGCAAAAACAGCTTGAACCCGCCACTATGGGAGGGATTTTCTCCGTGTATTTGTGAGCTTTAACGCTGTTATTTGATCCACATCGTTCCTTATGTGTAGTAGTACGCGTGTATGTGCATATTTTGTGTTTACTATGCTCTAGGATCAAGGTCAATGCCCATGAAAACACCTATGTGGACTGAAAATGTAAAAAATCCGAATTTTTCCTAGTGTCAGCTGTGCGCGAAGGCTTCTTCGCAGTCCGTTTTTGATGTGCACGTGTAACCATTTTCCGAGTCATTCAACATTTTGAAACCCTCATGTTACGTAGTTTTTTAGGCACCAAACGGCTCATTTAAACAGTGCACGAGGGAAGAGATTTCGAGGCTCGAAACCAGCGCACAACCAGTTTATGCGCCTGGGTTCAAGCTCAGATTTTCAGGGCTGATCATGGTGGTGTCTTCCAGCAAGTTTTTCATCATGTTTATGCATGTTATTGTCGTCTATTTTTGGTTGATATATTTCCTTGCATGACGTAGTTCATGTTGGCATATAGATCTGTTCTTGGTTACGTCTGAGTGTCAAGAAAAATGGGCAAGAAAACCCCTTCGTGATCAGCCCCCTCTGTAAAAAATAAAAACCAAGTCTTTTGAGATGGTCGAAACAGGTTTTTCCCGAGATTTTGGGAAAATTCCAAATAAGAGCCCGAAGTCCTCTCATTTTCTCAAATAAGGACCCCAAGTGAACATTGATTCAAATAAGGGCCTGAAGTGCCCTAATTTTCTCAAATAAGGGTCTGAAGTGAACGTTATTTCAAATATGGGTTTGAAGTGACCATGAAATCTCAAAAAATAGCTTGATTTCAAGGGCATTTTCGTCATTTTCCTTATTTGATTTTTTTTCTATTTCCTTAAAAATTAACAAAAAAAAAAAAAAAAAGACAAACTTGCAGAGGTGGGAAGGCTGCCCCTCCCGCTTGTGGCCGCCGGCCGACCGCTGGTGGGGGGTCGGCTGGGGCGGCGGAGTCGCCGGCGCCTTGGCAAGGGCCGGCGACCCCCTTGACCAGAGGCAAGGGCCTGCTGGCCCTCGCCAAAACAGGGAGAGGGTCGGGCCCTCTCTCGGATCAGGGCGGGGATTGCCGGCCCTCGCCCTACCCTGCCTAGGGGAGGGCCGACGACCCCCACCTTGGCCAAGGTGAGGGTCGGCGACCCCCGCCCGGACCTGGGTGGGGGTCGCCGGCCCTCGCCCAGATCCGGGAGAGGGCCCGACCCTCTCCCTCTGGCCGTCGCCTCTGGTTGGCGGGGTCGTCGGCCCTCTCCGAGGCGCCGGTGACCCCGCCGGCCTTTGTCGCCCCTGCCGACCCCCCACCTACGGTGGGTCGGCGGCCACAGGGGGGGAGGGGCAGCCCTCCCGCCTGTGGGGTTGTTTTTTATTTTTTATTTTTTTAAAATTTTTAAAAAATAGAAAAAGGAAAAAAATAGGGAAAAAATATATAAAAATGAGAAATGACGAAAATGCCTTTTAGCTCAGGCCTTTTTTTGAAACTCTATAACCATTTCATGCCCTTATTTGAAACATATTATACCACTTCAGGCCCTTATTTGAATCGAGGTTCACTTGGGGCCCTTATTTGAGAAAATGAGAGGACTTCGAGCCATTATTTGGAATTTTCCCCGAGGTTTTTTTCGCCATGTTTTTACGTGTTTTGTTCGCGTTTCTTTGTTTCATGTCGTTCCTGGTGTGATGTAGTTCGCGTTGGCATGCGGGTTTCCCGCTGGTTGTGTCCGAGAAGTCGGGAAAAAGGGAGAGAAAACCCTCTTGTGGGTTGCTTTTGCAAGAGGTAGAAAACATAAAAATAGAAGAGAAAAACGAAAAAAAAATTATAAATTGTGTCGTTTTAGACCAACCCGGACCCATATGGTTCAGGTCGGGCGTCTCTGGTGTGGGCCGGGTCACCCGGTCCAAAAAATTTTTTTTTAATAAAAAATATTTAAAAATTCGAAAAATAAAAAGAAATCCAAAAAAATTCCAGAAAATCATAAAAAATGGGAAATGGATAGATTAGCCTTGTTTTCCTGGTTTCGTCTTTTAAAATCCCTGAAGATGACGATTTTGCCCCTTTGGTGAATTGTCCCCAAAATTGTTCCAAATTTTAATCACATCATTCTCTAAGCTCTTAAAGTTTTACTAAGGATGACATGCTTGATTTGATATGTTTTATTCGCACGTCATTGACTCCTTGATTGCGCACATTACATGCCTCGATTGTGATTGATAAGATAGACTCACACCTTCAGGAGCACTTTAAAGAAAGCACTCAATCCCAGTACCGAAAGGGCGTCGGTGGAAACACCGGCGTAACTAAGTCCCTAGACCCTCAATCTCTGGTTGCGTAGAATCGAGCGACATCTCCCGACCGCTCAATAAGGTTTTCGGTCTGCCTTCCTCAAAGACCAGTCGCGACTCCTTTTGCATGTACACTTTACACATGCCACCCGATCACACTAAGATCGAATTCGATTTATCCCGTTGCGATTTGGTATGAGCCTGGGAGGGCCCGAGATAAGCCCATTCCGGAGGCTTAGTAATCCATTAGCCCGATCGATTTTTTAGGATCGGGTCGCGACATACGTAGTACATTCCAAGTCGTTGTAAATCCTTGCTAAATGCTTTTACCGTAAGATGTCAACACAAGGGTCTAGCCTGAGAATTTTCACTAATGGGTATATTTTCTTTAATGGCACATTTATTTCTCTACAACTTTCCCTTTGCTTGCTCATATATCATATTCGTGTTTGTCCTCTTACGAAATCATAAAAATATGGATATTATTGGGGTGTGGTTCATAGTCATACTCTCCAACGACAGGAAAGCATGGGGGACACCAAAGGGTTTTTATAGTTTGAACTCATATTTTTTCATTGGTAGTATGGGCTTGGCCCATGAATAGCTGCTGCTATATATACTCTTTTTCGGTTGTAATTGAGTAATGTAATGAGAGGTGCGAGGTGTTAATTATAGTGGAATCCTCTGCTGAACGTAGCCCTAGTTTAAGGGTGAACCAGGATAAACCTTGAATCGATTTCTCTTTTTCGTTTTTACGCTTTACTTCATTTGTAATTTGTGCGCTGAATCCTAACAGATATCACATATGAGTTTGATCATTGTGGGAAAATATTTCCGATCGAATGATTAGTCCAATTAATTTTACCTGCGTAAAAGGAAGTAGACATAAGTATAATATGCAAGATTTGATTATTTTCGGTTGTGAATTGTACTTTCAGCTTTTATCAGTTACATCGTCAAATTGCCGTCCATCATTCCCTCGATCAGAATCCGTAATAATCTGAAGGTCCATATTTTAGTTTTCTCGAATAATTAAGTAATCACCGAGAGGATACATATGGTCGCGTTCCTAGGAAAAAAAAACTGCCATCGATAATATCTTTGTGTATGGTATTACTATTTACGGTAGATTGTGAAAGTCTATCCACGACAATAATGAGCATGACCAAATTTTAAGTTTATGAATCGTGAATATTCTCGTTATTTGACTACTAATCAAAATTGTGCAACAGCGTAATGTTGTCGTGAAGGTTTTGCAAACCATACTTCAATTCAGTTGTTATAACCGACTTTTGAGTAAATCATGTGTTAAGATAGAACACGTATAAACATCAGATGCTATTGATGTTCTGCGTTAATGGAATTGACATTTGGGTGAACTACACTAATGGTTCGTGTACTATATTGGAAAAATTCTACTTTTTATTCTTACACTTTTTCTAATCAATGTGCTTTCAATTTGTCTAATTAAATCTTTCTATTTTCATGAATTTTAAAATCAAGGCCCTCGATCAAATTCAATTGACATGATAGCGGATGGTGCCGCTACAGTTGGTGGCGAACTCGCTTTGGGTAAAAATGTATTAGTAGCTTATCTGCCACGGGAATGTTACAATATTGAAGATGCAGTACTCATTTTGGATGACGCCAGAGTATGATGCGGATAAAATATGCTGATGCACACATCGAAGCGTGCGAAAATATTTAGTCAATGTAAACAATATCATAGTACGATGTTGATCTAGCCAATGTGTACAACTACGTGGATGTCCACATTGAAACAATTTTGTTCACATTGCCGTATGACGTCGTTTGATAACCATGTTAGCTGCATTTGGTCGGATTTTATGTCGGAGGGATTTGATCGCAAATTTTGTGAAACTAGAAAGACTTGATTGGACAAATTAAAAATATAGGGATTTGCTACATCCGCACTTTCGATCAAGCAAATTTATCAAAAATATGTGGTTCGATACATTGATTTTCCTTATAACTCAAGTAATAAACAAGGAATGTGCATTGTCCTATTAGTGGATGATACAATTCCTACCTAACCTACCATATTATTATTTCTTGGTATAGGAATGTCTTCAACGCAAAATATGCAGTTGTATCTACCAATTATGAGCATGACCAATTCATTGCCTATTTATACAGCTATCACCTTTCGATGCTCCACACTTCATCATCTTTGTCCTCTTGAGCCACAATCTCACCACTCTCTCATATACAACCATCTCTATCGACGGATGATGAAGTTGTTCGGTCGACCGCTATAGTCTTTTTCCACAAGAAACAAATTGATGCATCTAGATTGTTATCCCTTGTTTCGCGCAAAGATTTTGGTCCGTCATATGAAACTTCACTAGGATACGTGTCATCCCGCACTCCAATCATGAAAAGTCGGATCAGCGATTTACCGAAATAAGCTATTTGCATCTGCGTCTTCCTCGTAGGTATTAATCGCCAAAAGTATCTTTTCAGCTTAACTATTTTCATCTTGATTCAATCGATATCATTCCCACGTGCATTTTGGATGATTGATCTAACTTTCCGGCGCTTGTTTATTGCAGCAATCGGTGGCTGTCTTGCCGATAACCTTAGGAGCTTGCCCGAGGACTCTATTGCAGGAAAGAAGTTTCAACAGTAATCCTAAGGGATTTAACTTGGACAAACCGTCGGACCTGCTGTACTGGCAGATGAAGAGAGAGGAAGAGAACGGAAGATATCATGATTAGCTCGGCTGCCCATCTGTCGCGACCCTCCACCGTAGCTCCTTACCCCGCCGGCAGCCAATTCTTGTCCCAAATGACCATCCATTGATGGCAGTGAACTTCCCAATTTGCAAAGCAAACTCCATCTTCGGCGGATAGATGAAGGAAGAGAACTTAGGGCCTGCTTTAGAGTGAATAGTTCCGTCTGAAGTGTCACATGTAAAATCGTATAAAAGCACGGTGTAGGGAGTGAGCTTCCCTTAAAATTTCCCTCGTTGAGAAATATATTTCCGTTACACGGAACATCCATATGCTATCTCGTATTATGTGCAGATCTCTGATATAGTCGACTCTTATTTATTTTTCTGTGTCGCTAATGAAGCATGTGATCTGAATCTGGAGCGATGGTCAGGTTAGTCCTGTGACAATAGCATATGCCCCGAAGGAGATAGTTCTTAAGGCCATAACAAAAGCACGGTTAAACTCATTTAGTTTGATTTATTCAGTTGCAATAAGATATGATAAATTTACTCTGAAAAAAAAAACAAAAAACAAAGAGGAAAGAGATGTAAGTCCGAAACGACAATTCTTAATCTATAACTTACTTTTTTTTCTAGATAAGTGAGTGAAATTCATTAAAATACAATGAAAAACAATAGATGAAACTTTACCCACCGACCGGTGGCCGAGTTGGTTTGAGTTCAGTTCCTTTCACGAGAGGTCCTGGGTTCGAAACTCCTCGACGCCGGTGTCTTAAGTGGGGGGTCGTGGTGGTGGGCTCCTGCGCTAGCCCCCCGAGGACTAGTCGTGCTCCAATTCGATCATATGCAAAAATCTAATCGACATGCATTTATACGAGACATGAACATTTCATTCTCGGTTACAATCCCGATACGAGACATGAACATTTCATTCTCGGTTACAATCCCGATCGAGGATTTCAATGCATTGTCATAACTAGATCGCATAGGACATCATACCTTGCATGTAACAAGGAGACAAATTCCATTTTGCGCACACGTGTGACTTCGTATGTGCATGAACTATGACCATCAAGTACAGAGACGGATCAACGAATCGCCAATATACGCACTTGTGAACCATAACCATCCAACACACAAGTCAACACTGTGCCTTAGGTCTAAGGATTATTTACACAAGACCAGAGCATGAACGATTAGACATTGACCACGCTAAAAGCTTCCATGTCGCTAATCATTCAATGCGTGTCACGTTCAGTGAACTTGTCTAGTACAAGCACTTGTGTTCTAACTCGGGCATCACAATACCCAATGACTTATGACTCGTCATTCCCTTAAGTATCCAATACTTAATGGTGAAGTTAAGAACACACCGGTTTCAACATGATCATTACTATCCAATCAATGATCCATCGACCGGGAACAGTTTAAAGATTCAGTCTAACTGTGAACCCGTCACACATATTCTCAATGTCTCAAGAATAGGTTCAGTCACAACTGATCTTATGGAATTTATTCATATATGTAAATAATTGGACAAATGAATAAACACGTCTTTGCCATTAATTTAATAAGAAATTGAAAATACAACAGAAATCCCTAACATGAAACTATTACATGATAGTTTTAGGGCATAAATCTAACATCCCCCTCCACCTATAAGCTTAAATTGTTGGATTGGGCATTCTAACATGATATCAAACCTCAGGTTTTGCCCCAATTTATTTCGTGTGTGCGGTCTCATATTTATCAAATGTCATGTTCCCAATCTAGCTTGCAAATGAGAGCGGATGTTAAAATATTCACCATCACTTGTCTATGGAATTTATATGCTTTTTATATGCTCTTTATATTCACTTTAATGATTTTTGTTGCGTAAACTTAACCAAGCATACTTAAGTTCAAATATTAGGGAACGTTTTGCTATAATCTAACCGACTGAGTTGCATCTCGTCACAGCTCTCCTTTCAGAGTCGGGGAATGATCTGCCCATAGGAACCATCGGGCATAACATGACGATCTTGATTCAAGTCTTGATGTACTTTATCGTATATGTACACATTGATCAATTTTTTTCACTTTTTTCATCCATATGCTCTTTTGTTGCTGAGAATCAGATCACTACACACCAAGAATATCAAAATATAATCATACATGAAAACTTGTGGTCACAATCTCCATCAACTGTATCGTCCCGGGTAGTTGCCTCGTGTATTTTGCTCGAATTATATTGGCAACGGAATGTCTTTCAAGGAAGTTGTTCTTCGGTTTTTATTAGAGGAGACAGGTTCTGTGGCGACTCTAGATAGGAACTATCACATGTAAACAAGATAATCGATAACTTCACTTCAAATGGGACTGAACGTACACAAACTATGCCAGAATTTAATCGACGACAAAGCGTGAGAACACAGACACTTCAAAGAAACCATATACACAAACTATGTCAGAATTTAATCGACGACAAAGCCTGAGAACGTAAAGATGCAATGCCGGAATTTAATCGAGGCGAGGCACCCGGGATATACAACAAATTTACACACTGGAATTTAATAGACGATGTGGATCAGAAAACTACATCTAAAAAACATGCGGGAATCTAATAGACGACGCGAGTCTGGAAACTACAACTATTGTGCATGAAAGTAAAGGTAATTGAAAATTAACATGTTTGTTTGATTGTACGGGGGTTGGGGAGCAGTTCCCCTGCCGTAACTGTTTGCGACGTTCATTCTTACTCCATGACTTCCTGGACTTTGTTGCTTCATTCACAAGTAGTTTCAAATCTGAAATTTCATAACTACATCATGATGCCTTCTAGGTATCCAACCTTCTCCTGGTGTTTCAATCAGTAATTCGTCGCCCTTCTTAACAGATATCCTTATCGACTATCGCTCACGTCAATACCGATAACAATTCCTATGGTCGTCGACATTGGCTCACGTGTTTAACAATAACTTGCACTTTAGTCACGTGCCTATCCATATTGATGACCTTATCGAATTTTGGTGCAAACATGTACACTTCTTTTATGACACCCTATCAACAATAAAAAAAATTCTTACGACTACAAAATAGATATGACGATGTTTCTGAATAATCTTCACATGTTAATAAAATACTTAAATTAAGAAAGTGATCACTGTGTCTATTTTAGCGATCCGATTTTCGGCAAGTTTCTTGGATGGCAAGCTAATCAAGGTTAATTAGTCAGTATTTGCTGTGCTTAATGAGCTAATATCGTTCACAATTGGCTGCATCCTGTCATAAGCATTGCAGTAAAACCATAAATGAGATTCCCACAAAATTCAACTCGTTTAGATTTGTTTTGGCTTAGCCCTACCCTACTACTAAGGAAAATTGTAGCGTGAGCTGTATTTTCGGCGTAAATTAGCTAAATTTGTATATGCTGGCATCATCTTTTAGAAATTCCAGCCCTGTTTGAGATGTAATGTTTAATGTCTTGCCTTCAATTCTCTACTTCTTTGGAATTGTTTCTATATGATGAATGATTTTTTGGGTACTCTAAAAGACAATGACAAGTCTATCTTTATCCATGATTGCATAGTTCTCAAAGTACTAGTATAGCTAGCGATCCAAACCCTTCGCAAATTAAATGTCAAGTAGTATCAAATTATACGCTTATTAACCTTAGAGAACACAATGATCTAAGAATGCAATATTTGTCTTAACGTTAGTGAAATTCACAAAGCTTTCATTCTGCACATTGATCCTTGGAGCTCAATCTCCCCTAATCTTCTCACGGTATTGAATATAGATCATGAAATTGCCGTGTCCGATTTGAGAACCATACCAAATAATGTAAGTGAGAACAAAGAGTTTGATCGATGTTAAGAAATCCATCCGATTTGCTAAGATAGTACTTATGCAGCAATATTAATGATTTACGGTTTTAAGCTGCATAGCATTTTATTTGCCCATCCAATGATGACATTGAATATTGATCATCAAATTGCCGCGTCGCAATTTCAATCAAGCAACATAGCGAATAAGTCATGATCTGTTGGGTTTCATCAATGGTTAAATTCAACCTCCACCACCCAGAGTCTCACGCACATAATGGGAAAATTCTAAAGATGTCCTTAATCCAGAGTATCGGCAATGGTATCATATCGACCAACTTGTGTCGTCGTGGATCAGTGGATCCGTGTCTGAGGATGTGCTGGGACTCATAATCGGTGTTGAATCGGCTTCTGATGAAGGGAATACATTGTGTAATCATTTTACTCAGAGATCTGTGGCCAAAGAATCTGAATTAAGGGGTAGGCTTCAATCCTGTTAAAAGCGTAATAGGCCCTTAATCGAGTATTTGCATGAGTTCAAATTGATTTGTGACCAGTTAAACGCGATCGGGAAACCGGTCAATGAAATCACAAGGTCTTCGTTGTTTTAGAGGGTCTCGGAAGTGATTATCAGACGTTTAAGACAACTATGTATTGTCTTAAACTCGAGCCGAGCTACGCAGACGTTATTGCTCAGCTCAAGAGATATGAAGTGCGACATCAAAATTATTTGTCAAATCAAATAAACCCTAATTTGGCATTTACTGGTGAAAAGATTGATCAGTCTAAATTGAGGAGTGTGGATGATTCGGGTTCATTTGATTCAACATTTGTTTTTGCTGGCCAAAGAAATTTTAACAAAGGTTTTGAAGGAAGGAATAGCAGGTTTTACAATAGAGGAAGAGGCTATGGTTTTCGTGGAAGGAGGTTTGGAAATTATCCCAGATTCCAAAACTATGGACCCTCAGGAACCTTTGGTGATTCATCTGGTGGTTATCAATCCGGTGGAAATTACAGACCAAATTCACCTTCTTAGAATCAAGGCTTCCGACCCTATACGAACACTTCGACTAAGGTTGCTGACTCAAAGGAGTATCCGCCTGTGGGTGGTAATTCTGGTTCGGTTAGACAGTTTTATGTGGATAATACGAAGCTTCAATGTCAGATATGCAAAAGGCCGGGACATGACGCTTTACGTTGCTAGTACCGCTTTGATAATTCTTATCAAAGCGAACTGATACCAAATGCCTTAGCTGCTCTTCACTTGGAGGATGATCAAGGTGGAGATTGGTTCCCGAATTCTGGGGCAACAGCCCATATCGCATCATTGACTATTAAGCTCAATTCTTTCTCTCCTTACTACCGTTCAGACACGGTAATGGTGGGGAATGGATTTTGTTTCTATTATCCATATTGGCTCAACATCTTTATCTACTAAACTGCATTCATTTTCTTTAAATGAGGTTTTGGTTGTCCCAGAGATTAAGAAAAACTTGATTTCAGTGTCTAAATTGACTAACGATTATCCCTGCTCACTAAATCTTTGATGAACTTGGTGTATCTATTAAGGATCATTTGACGGATTCGGTAATCAATCTGGGAAAGAAATGTGGGGGTCTTTACAAAGTAAATCAAGCACAAACAAAGGCATGGTACTCTCAAAGATAGCGGACCGCCAGTAGTGAAGTCTGGCATCTTCGGCTTGGGCACTCAAACTTTCAAATAATAAAGTTTCTGGAGAACAACAATAAGATCAAATCTACAAAGGTGACAAAGAGAATATGTGGAAACTGCCAGGTTGTAAAAAGCAGCAAGCTGCCCTTCAATATCTCAGAATCCTTGGTTAGTAAACCACTTGAAAAAATCTATCGTGATGTGTGGGGGCTTGCCCCGGTAGAATCTTTTCAACAGTTTAAATTCTATGTAGTCTTCATAGACAGTTTTTCACGGTTCTCATGGGTGTATCCAATGAAGAGAAAGTCTGAGTTCTTTTCCATCTTTGTTATGTTCCAAAATCTTGTTGAGAACCAATTTGACAGTCGAATTAAATCTTTCCAATGCGACGGTGGAGGGGAATGCAATAGCAGCCAGTTTGTAAATCATTTGAATGGGAAAGGAATTAAAATGTTGGTCTCCTATCCATGTACGCCAGAACAGAAAGGAAATGCCGAAAGGAAACATCGGCACATCGTTGAGTTGGGTCTTTCTATACTCTACCATGCACAGGTACCGTTGATTTATTGGGTTGATGCGTTTCTGACTGCCACATTTCTCATCAAAATGCTGCCATCACCAGTGTTGAGAATGAGTAGTCCATTTGGTAAGCTCTTTGGTAAAGAGCCTGACTATGGGTTTCTTAGAGTCTTCGGGTGTGAGTACTATCCACACCTTAGACCGTATGGTGCAACAAAGTTCAATCCACACTCATTACCCTGTGTTTTTCTTGGGTACAGTCAGAGACATAAAGGTTACCGATGTCTTTATCCGCATACAGGAAGGGTGTATGTAAGTTGTCATGTGATATTTGATGAGAATGAGATTCCCATTTTCTGATAAATTGGGAACTGTTTTTCCTGGGTATTCACAGTTGTATCAGACTTGGTTACAAGGGGTGGAATTCTTTACTAGATAATCTGAAACAACAGTGAGTAAAGGGAAAACATCACAACACACGAGTATGGGATTTCTATTTGATGATAAAAGCTCTAGACAACAAAATTATGAACTGCCAAATGAGACATATGTGCAGCAACCACAGTTGGGCTCACAAGAACCATGCACAGATTGTGAAACACATGAAGAAGTAACAGTCTCTGCCTCAAGTGATTTACCAGTTCCATCCACTCAACAACAGTCTACTCACCCAATGCAAACAAGGTTGAAATCAGGAATAAGGAAGCCCAATCCGAAGTATGTTCTCTCTCCAGCCCGTGAGATCCCAAAAGAACCGAAAACAGTTAAAGGAGCACTAAGGCCCTGTTTGGTTCAGCATTTCAAATGAGCTTTGGGGCTCTAAAGTCCATTCGGCAAATGCAAATATTGTTTGGCTACTTTTTTGACTCACTTTGGGGAGATGCAATTACATTTCAAATGCTATCCAAAGGCCTTTAGCCCAAAGTACATTCGGAGGTACTTTGGGAAGTTCCATTTCGGAAATACAACTACAATTTTTTATATTCTTTTTCTTTTTTCTCCTCCTTCCTCCGCCGGTCGCCGCCGCCCGCCGACGATTGTTTTTTCCTTATTTTAAACAAATTAAATTTAAAATATTTTAAATTGGGACATCAAATATTAAAAGTTTACCAAACAGCATTTTCCCCAAAGTTGCATCCAAATGCACTTTCAATTACAGTTTACCAAATAGTACTTGCATTTCACCAAACCCCTTTAGCTCAAAGGTATTTGCATTTTCCCAAAGTCCATTGGCCAAATGCTGAACCAAACAGGCCCCAAGTCACCCGGGTTGGAGGAAAGCTATGATAGAAGAATTGGAGGCTCTTGAATTAAATCAAACATGGGAGCTAGTACCAAGATCTTCAGAAATGAATATCGTCGGATGTAAGTGGGTGTTTAAAGCCAAGTTGAATGCGGAAGGAAACCTTGATAAATTGAAAGCACGATTAGTGGCGAAATGGTATCATTAAGAGGAAGGCGTTGATTTTGCCGAAACTTTCAGTCCTGTGGTTAAACAGGCAACCGTGAGAATTGTCCTCTCTGTGGCAATTGTTAAAGGATGGTTTATCCATCAACTGGATGTGAAGAACGCGTTTCTTCACGGATCATTGAATGAGATGGTGTTTATGGAACAACCGCCAGGTTTTATGAGTTCTACGATGCCTAACTCGCTTTGTTTACTCAAGAAGGCGTTATATGGTTTAAAACAAACTCCACGAGCTTGGTTCGGAAAATTCAGCAACTTTTTGCTGGAATAGGGATTTTATTGCAGCACTACCAATCCGTCGTTGTTTGTTCTCCACACGGGTTAGCACACCTTGGTATTATTATTATATGTTGATGACATTATTTTGACGGGCAGCTCATCATCTCTACTTCGGGAATTAATAGAAGCTTTAAGTAGAATGTTTTCTATGAAAGATCTCGGACGACTTCACTATTTTCTCGGTATTGAAGCCAATTTTACGGGTCCGGACCTATTTCTAACACAATTTAAATATGCCGGTGATTTGTTGCAGAAAGTAAAAATTCACGACAGTAAGCCGATTGAGACCCCATTGCCTATCAAAACTCATCCAACGGTACAAGACATGGAACCTTTTCACGATCCTCACTCCTTTTGAAGTCTTGCTGGTGGATTACAATATCTAACGATCACAAGGCCAGCCATCTCTTATTCAGTAAATCAAATCTGTCAGAAAATGTATTCTCCTACGAATGGCGATTCAAACTGTTAAAACGGGTGTTGCGGTATGTGAAAGGAACTCAGCAAGTAGGGCTTTATCTTCAGTCTAATAGCACACTGAATTTATACGAGTATGCGGAATCTGATTGGGCTGGCTGTTTTGAGACTCGGAGGTCAACTACCGGTTCTTGCACCTTCTTGGGATCGAATATCATTTCATGGTCCGCAAAATGGCAAGTGACAGTGTCAAGGTCATCGACGGAGGTCGAATATAAATCCTTAGCTTCTGCCACGGCCGATCTTACATGGGTTTCTTTTGTATTGAGAGATTTGGGTATTCTGCTCATGGGCCTGACTTTGCTTTACAGTGATAACCGCTCAGCCATTTCATTGACAGCGAATCCAGTCCTTCATGCAAGGACAAAGCATGTGGAGATTGATTTTCATTTCGTTCAAGAGAAAGTCGCTCTCAAGTCACTTGAAGTCCGCCATGTTCCTACTACTCATCAAATTGCCGATATATTTACAAAAGCTTTACCGCGGTTTGATCATTGCAAGTTACGATACAAACTGGGACTAGGTTTTCCACCTAATCCCAGTTTGAGGGAGGCGGATAAGGTTAATAATATTGGTGAACCATCGGAAGGTGCAGTTATTAGCAATTCAAGAAGAGGTTTTGGTTTCTCACAAGGTGAAGAGCAACATGGAGAGAAGATTTTAGAAATCAAAAGGGAATCGTGGGTAAATTGTGAGTGACATGTGAAGAGAAGATTTTGGAAATCACGAGGAAATCGTGAGAGGAAATTGTGAGTAAATCGTGAGTGATATGTGGGCATGGCTAATATAAATAGTAGTATGTACTGTTGAAGAAAGTGACCATGTATTATGGCTTTCAGTGAAGAACATTCTTCTCCTGGGAAATTTACTTTTGAATCGTTATCTTCTTAATTCCTCTTATTTTCGTTAGATCTAACTTTCCGTCGTTGACTCATTGCAGCTAGGCGATACTTGCAGATTTAGCATTATTGGATAATCTTGCTTTATCTACGCATCCGACAACGGCATTGGATATCGATCGTTGAATTGACGCGTCCGCAATTTCGATCAAGCCAAATCGTCACTCCACTAAAATTCCTCACCAAATGATGATTTGATGAACACCTCAAAGTATGAACATGAACAAGCCACTCCTGATTTACTTTCCAGGTTATTGTAACCCGATATCTAAGTAAAACAGCCTAGACTTAAGAGCCAACTCTCCCTCCTCTTCACGTGGTTGTATCGTTAATATGTGCCACTATGCAACTTCAAGACAAAAAGCCCTTTACTTCCCATAAGACCCACTCATATTTATGTCTGGGCTTCATATCTATACTTCATAATTTGGGCCGCTTCAGGTAACACAATGGGCCAATACACCACTAGAGACCTTTTTTTTTTGGTCGAACACCTCTAGAGACTTCAACGTCCAAAGAAACACTCAATTCTAGCGATGGCAGCTAGAAGGAAGCAGGAAATTTACAACACATTGACCATAAGCAAACCAAGCCCCAAGAAAACTGAGAAACATACCACGTCCCTGTGTATCTGTTCCTATTGTCAGAAAATTCAGCGCTAGGAGCACCAGGATCTGGATGAACCTGCATGTTTATTTGCCACCCTCCTCAGCTGCAGACTCGGTGACCTTCCCTCTAGTAGGACCCTTCTTCTCGACACTCTTGATCACTTATGTCCATAACAGCAAATCGACCCAATGAAGATACTCAGAGAAGGTCTACAACGAGTTTTGTGGGGATAATCTCCATGAACCCACAGCCCTGATCAGAAACTTAAGCTCGCTGAAGGGCTCCCGACCAGACTATATTATCCAGGATGGCAATCAAGGTCAGGGGCATAATCATTTACGATCTGACCAGGGCAGTTCATCATGATGACATGAGATGTGAAGCTAGCTGCCTCCTCAACAGGATCAACTTTTCAAGTTATAAGCAAAAAACAATACACTTAAAATGAGATCTATCAGTACAAGACTTTTTCGGAACTACAAACATGGTTGCAGAATTCACCGTTTATAAATTGAGATCCACCAAACTAATAAAGATTCAGAATTTAACAGAAGGCTTTCCACTTATCACCCGTGATGATGATGAAAAGATGAATAGAATTGCTAGTCCAGATATAACAATTTTGCATCGTAAACTAGTATCAGATTAACAATGGTAACATCAGAGGATACAATGAATGAACAAAATAGGACTTAATGTGACTAGTCAGATATAAAAAAGCCTCATTATCTCTATCCTATACATCCTCCGCAAGCTATCAACTGTAATGCCCATCACACTAAAAGGAAAAATGAAGGCAACGTATCAAAAAGAGTACATATTAACTGCTCTGCTGGTGTCAGTGCTCCGAATAATCTTTCTGTTCAGCGATGGCAAATGGTCTCCCTTGGTTGTAAGTTGTACTGATTCAATGACTGCAAAGAATCAGAGGTTTAATCAAAGTTTGAAATGTAGGGTAGATTATGTAGTGAATGTAGCGTGTAACGTGACAGCCTTCTTCCAATAAAGAGAAGAAACAAAAAAAACTTCAGTAACTTCCATGCAAGTTCAACAGCTGAAGGATTCCAACAGTTTGAACATGTAAGAAAGCTCTCGTGACCGTTGTTCTGTGATGTACCTTCTAATCACAACTCCTTTTCATCATCAAGTTGAGCCTTGGCTGCTGCCTTCTCTGCTTCTTCTAGAACAAATGTTTTAAGTGACTCGATATTTCTTGGACCTATCACAGCATTCCAAGAAATGGTTAGCTCTTCCGTCATATCATATCTGTCAGTTTAGTGAGAGCAGGAGGCGGAATTTAGTGATATAATGGATGCAAACAATGTTTTATTTCCTCCAAAAGAAATCACCTACTAGTCATGTTTCCTTACTTCACTTTTCAGTCTCCCCTGTTGATTCTTCAACCGTAAATGTAACTTGAACTCAGCCATATTTTAGAGGAGAGAAATAGTCACTATCTACAGACACTCAACTTCTTTTGCTAGAACTATGACTGAAAATTAAAACGAATATACATGCTCATAAGTTGGTCTACACAAATATAACCAAAGCAGAAGCCTACTTGAAAAGCTTCTGAAACAAAATGCTGAGCCAGCTCTATAGGTGGAAACTTATCCGGAAAAACCGACTTATCAGCCTACATATTGTATCTCCAAGACTAACCCAGATACTTGACACTATACTTGCAGTTTGTTCTCTGAGTCCTACAACTTTCACAGATTGTATGTATTTACTGCTTTGGCACTTCTTTTAAGAGTTTGATTTGCCTCTTAACATGGAAATACAATCTCCCTCCAAGGCATTTAAGGAACACACACATAGATGGAGCACATATATACACAACATGGTATTAGCAGAACTCGGACATTAGACTCATACTCCAGCCCAAATTTGAGTGCTGGCCATGCACTATTTTGAGCCCACATACAGTTTTTATATACCAATGACACTTCATCTATCAAGATTTAACTTCTGCAAATGTAAAACTAAACTACAATTATCCTGCTCATCGGTGAAGTATCTACCATTATTAAAGGAATTCCAACAGCCAACATAATGCCTTATACAAATTTAGCATGGGGAAGTTCTCCAGATGATTGCTTCCTAGAAAAGAAAAATTTTAAATTTAAGTTGTAGAATAAGGATCATAAGCATCCATATATTGCGAAAGTTTCAGAAAGCTGTCAAAACATGGCATTTGATCGTTACCTTGATATTTTGCAACTTCTTCTCCGTCGTAGAATACCTTAAAAGTAGGATAAGAATGAATGTCAACTTTGGAACAGACTGGCTTATTGGTTGCACAATCAACTTCTCCAATCTCTATTTCGTCTTCACCTTCCATCTCCTTGCCAAGGTCCTCCCACAGCGAACCCAGATTTTTACTAAAAGCCATCGATACAATAACAATCACTAAAAAGGCAAGTGATAGATAGCACAGCAAACTTTCATCAGAATCTTGACATAGGGGGACTAGTTACCAGTGCTTACACCACGGAACACAAAATTTCACAAACCAAGCAGTGTCCTTCTCCTTTATCTAGAGAGAATAAAATGCATTAGTACATTACCAATGAAATCCTCAAATATCTTACAGATGAACTTATTATGTAGCACATTTACCAACTTAATTCTTCTAAATGCATCATACTTGAACTGAACAAAACCCCACCACCAAATTAGATATGCTAACTAAACCTAACTTAACCCTCCTCTTACGCTTATTTATGGGGGGCTTAAAAGAACAAACACTATTAAACTGAATGTCACCGCCGCCGGTGGCATGCGAAGTGGCACGATCAATTTGTGAATCTAATCAACCAACCAGATCGAACATCAGCATCAGAGAGAAAGTCGAAAACACTGAAATTCCGCGCGACACACACGAGAATCATAGGAATCTCCAAATTTGAGATCCCTTCAAGCGGCTGCGCAAATTCGACCCAAAAGGGAAGCTTTTAAACGTCCTCGTGATCATATATATCATCTCCGAAGCAGAAGACTCTACGAAAACAGTGATCATTGTTTCCTATGCTGAGGTGTGAACAGGGAAACGGCATCGGACGATTAGGGTTTGCGAGCATCACCTTGTCGGAGAAAGTGTCGGCTGTTAGAGTGATGACCTCAGCTTTAGCAGTACGACTCACTATGCCGAAGAGGAGAACCCATGTTACTACAAGCACGGAGCACCGATTCCTTCTCATGGCGGATGATTCCAAGGCGGCTGATGCGAGATCGCTCGTTCACAAGCCTCGAGCCTGTGTAGATCAAGACTCAAGAGACCTCTAATAAGATGGTCAATGAAGAAATAAGGCACGTGCTCCGCACATGACTCCAGCAGTCACTCTTTTTGACCTTATTATTATTATTATTATTATTTTGGTCGAACTCTTTTCGACACTATTACTTAGAGGAAAATGGTACTAATACTCGATTTGTTCTGCGAAAAATAAGTAATTTAAAAATATTTTTCTAAAAATAGTTGATTATATTGTTTGAAATAATCAGTTAATAAAAAATATTTTCATTATTGAAAATAATATATGGCTAAACTTTTTCGTGGAAGATGAAAGTTTTTTTGTTTATTTATTTTTATAAGTGATTAAAGCAATTATTTTTAGAAAAATATTTTTTAAATTACTCATTTTTTGCGAAATAAATAGAGCCTAATAGTGTCTAAACTTTGGCCTAACGTTCAATATGATCATTTAATTATTTTTCAATGTTCAATCTCGTCTCTTAACTTTTGATGTGTTTAATCTAGTTACTCAATTTTCCATAACAAAGACAAAGCACTCATTCCGTACTATACACAAACTTTCGTAATTGCACTATTCCCCAGATTTTAGAATATCTTTTCATTTCAATCATATTTCTTGAGTCAACAAAATGTTTGGTGTCTTTTTATTACTTTTTTTACCTTTTTCAGTCTTTATAAATGTAAATATAGTTCTATTCGAATATATTTTAACTTATGATATCTATAATAGTAAAACATAACCTCATTTAAATTGTTATCGAATTCATATTCCTTTTTATTAATTTTTGACATAGATTTCTTGTAGTTATATTAATCTATATATTGTTCATAATTTTTAGATAGATAAAATTTTCAAGTTTTTAAGTTTCATACTTTCATAATTAAATTTAATTAAATTTATATATAATGAAATTAAAATAACAAGAATATCAATTAGATACAACTCTAAATGAGGAGAAAGTACTTGCATAGTACCGCGTCATAGGCTGACGTGGCATGCGTTTATGTACCGGAACCCAATCAAAAATTAAGACGCGCCCTGAGGCGGCAACAAAATATAAAAAATAAATAATCGGCCTTCTTTTTCTTTTCCTTTTTCTTTTTCTCTGTCCTTCCTCCACCGTCTGCAGTCGTTCGTGCGAAGACCGAGAGGTCCGTGGCCGGCGGCGGCACCCAGCGGGGAGTTCCCTCCATCTGCCTTCGTTGCCGCAGATCAAATTCGGTCAAACAGATCTGACCCACCAAATCTGGACTTCGTTGCTCGCGGTGTGCAGATCAAATTAGTGTCTAGCAGATCGAGGGTTTCCGGGTTTCTTGAATGCCTGAAGTCAACTTTAGCTTCGTCCAAAAAAAAACAAAGTCAACTTTAGCAATCAAGTTTCCTATTTCTTTTTTTTTTTTGCCCTATCTTGGCGAAGCGAATGGACGAGATGCAACGAATGGGGGTGCCTTGAACGGGAACGGTATCAACTGCGAGCAGTCGGAGGGGTGGCTCGACCATGGACGCGCGACAGTGGTTGGCTTGGACGCTGTGCCGGTGACTTTGGATGGAGGAGGTGGTTGAGGACGGTGGAGGAAGGAGAACAAAAGGAGGCTGATTTTTTTTTTTTTTTTTTGGTTTCCACGTCAGGAACACATGTTAATCCGATTGGATTTTGGTACATAGATGCATACCGCATCTGCCTAACTGAATACTTTCTCCTAAATGAGGTTCTACTTTTACTATTGTATAGATCATAAGCAACCAAAAAGGTCAAAAAATAAAAAGGTAATAAAATGATAGCCGTATTTCTTGTTGATATCGAAAAATGAATTGAAATGAAAATACATTCTAAAATCTAGGTAATGGAGTAACTATGAAATTTTTTGACTTATTTTACATAAAGTTGAAAGACTAGATTGGATAATTAGAAATAGTTCAAGGACCATACAGAATGAATTAAAAGCGTAAAGTAACATTACACATTGTCCCAAAATTTAGTTAGGTTGTTTGTATCAAATTTTAGAACGACACAAATTAAGATTTTGTATGAGCCGATGATCTAATTGTCAAAATATGATGGTCTGACTGAAGCAGATATTGTAAAACTCACCCACTGATCATAAATCCTCTTAACAGGAAAATATGAAAGCTATATATAACCCGATGGGGCACAAAAATATTCAAAGCAAAAAGTACTTAATCGGCACGTGCATTTGACTTGAAAAAGTCAAAAATAGATTTTTCACATGATTGTGAAGCCAAGAATGGTGAGACAAATATATTCAAAGGATAGTCGAGCGCGTCTGTACATATCAATCATTCATTTCTACATCGAAATATCTTTCTAATTGGCCGAGTAAAAATTTGAATGTTCAACGACAAGGTCGGATGTTTTATTTAATGTTCGCTTTTGTATGGTAAGATGCGTATACATGTGCATATCGAAATAAGCAATTATTTAAAATACTTGAGAGATGTATTAACAACTTTGGTAGCCAAAATTCAAAATGGGGAAGCATGAATTTCCAATAGAAAGGACAGTATATTCAAATGTTCTGAAACTCCATAATAAACAGCATCGGGCAAAGGTCGAAAACAAGTGAGCTTTAATGAATAAGTAGATAAAAGTGCCACACACAGAGATACTATGAAGATGTGCATACCATAGGTTTGGAAGGATTGATGCAAGTAAGGCAAGAGACGAGGCCTGATGTCGTCGGATACGGCGATGGGCTTGGACTTGGCTTCCATGCTCATGTCGTCAGGACGACCAAAACCGTCGCTATTGCAACTGACTGGATTGATACCCCATATTTTCTTCTGTGTATGTCTATTTGTCTGTATGTCAGTCTGTGTGTGTATGTTTGTTGCGTGCGTATGAGAGAGAGATCAATGTGTTGATGGTTGGACAGCCATCTTCCTTGCGCTTTCCTTTGAAGGAAGATGGCTTGTCATAGGGGAAATCCGTCACTCGAGAGGCATAAAAAGCTTTTGACAAGTAAAAATTTTGTTTTTCCATTGATCATTAACATATATTTTTCTTCCATCTTTTCCAAACTCATTTTTTGATTGCCCATTTTAGATCATAATATCGCCATGTAACTCTATTTTCGAAAAAAATTAGCACAACCTATAAATATCCTCTCACTCCACGTCAATGTTCTCCTCCCCTTTCTAAAGCGACTGATCCAAAGTTGCTTGTTCACAAGTCTCGAGCCTATAAATCAAGAAATCTCTAATACATGTGCTAATGAAGAAATGAGGCACATCATTCGGAATTTTTGTGTACCGTGTGTCATTTTGCAGCATTTGGCTATGTGGGCCTCTTAAAACTTTGTGTGCGACGGCACTTTATGGGATTAAGACAAAATGAACGTGATTACATTTAAATCATAAAAGGAAAATCCGTTACTCGAGAACCATTCGAGATTTTTTTTTTTTTTTTGCCACAGACCATCTATTTTTGAGTCACATTTTCCTTATCTTCTTCAATTTCATTTTATTATTGGTCATTTCAGATCCTAATATCACCAACATGTAACTCCATTTTCGAAAAGAGGGATAAGCCGAGGAGGAGGAGAAGGAGGAGAGGGGAGGGGAGTAGCCATTGTTACGGTGGAGTGGAAGGAAGGGGGGGGGGGGGGAACGAAGTGGGATAGTTAGGGGTGCATGAAAACCATCCAGAAATAGAATTTCTGTTCCAAATCTATTTCTGGAATAGGTTTGGAACAGAAACTCGTTTGGTTACGTAATTCAATTTTTCTATTTCTGGAACAAAAAGTTGTTTCAGAAATAGATTTGGAACAATTTTGAGAAACAAAAATTTTAGTTTCTGGGAGAAATAGAAATAGAATTTATGTTCCAAGCCGCCGGTCGGTGGCCTCTGCCCGCTGCCGGTTGCCGCTGCCTACTTCTATTCTAGAAGTAGAAATTTTCAATTGTTGTCAAACAAACTTCTATTTCATGATCAGAAATTTATGCCGTTATCAAACGCATTTTTTGGCTCAAAAACTCATCCAGAACTAGAAATATAAAAATCTATTTCTGTTTCAGAAACCTATTTCTAGAACAGAATTGTTTTTATTCACCGCCTTAATGCCAATGGTGAGGGGGCGTAGGTGGGAGAATATTCCATTGGTTTTTTTTTTTTTTCGAAAAGGAGATCTTCATTTCACATGAAAAGTAGATACATAACTTCAAGACAAAATCAATCCCAAAGAGTTACGGTCCAATGCAAATCTGAAAAATAAATCAACTTAGTATAGTCTGCAGAGACTCACTCATTCCATAAGAACGGATTTGTCACAGTATCATAGCACAACCGGTGGCCGATCTCCGAAACTCGCATCATCAGTGATGAGCACACGCCTAGATTTCCCTCTGTAATAGTTACGGCTTTGCCAAAAGGCGGTGCATGCCTAGGTTCGGCGTCCCCAGCACCATCACCGTGTAGAAATAACAACAACACAAATATGTTGAAAGAGCACAATTAAGGCATTGTGAATCCCAGATCTATTTCTAGATCGGGATAAATGAGCTCCCAAATCTAGATCTAACTCTAAATCGGGAGAGAGAAGCTGCAAAAATGATACCAGTTGATCACAAAATCAGATAAGCCCACCGTTGAACTAGCGGGAGAGGAGTTTCGGATACTTGCGGAGTGCTCGACTTTCAGGAGCAAGCGCCTAGAGCCAAAGCGAGCGAACAGATCCGGAGAAAGCAAATTCTTATGAAGTGCTCGTGCTTCGATCTTTAGAACTCACAAAGATAAAATTCTCCACTTTTGCGAAGGAAGTCGACAACGCTTTCCACTAAATCAACGAAAAGTCTTGAAAAATTATTGAAGATGAAGAGATAAGGAGGGGGAGAGGGAAACCCTAGGAAAAAGTGAATTGTGATCAATACTCCACTGGTTGGACAACCATCTTCCTCGTGCTTTCCTTTGAAGGAAGAAGTTGGCTTTTCTTGTGAACACATCCCTGAGATAAATGAATTAGATTAATCGGTTCGTATAACTCTTACATAGGAACAAAAGGATAATTAGACATTAACCTAAAATGGAGAATATACTATGCTAATGTGAAACTTAAACTCGATCAAAAGTTTGGTGTAGGAAAATTGTTGGAAAACTCAAAAGACTTTTTGTATTTCAAGGAGACTATTCGTAACCCAAGTTCATCTTGATACTTGGAATCTAGAGAGTTGTTACCTAGGAGGTTATGTCTTTTAAGATAGCTTTTAATGTTATGAATTTAGATGTGTCTGTTCATGTGTCTAGAGTAGATAAAGAGTCGGGTGTTAATCCTGTGTGTGTGTGTGTGTGTGTGTGTGTGTGTGTGTGTGTGTGTGTGTGTGTGTGTGTGTGTGTGTGTCTTGTAATCATTTTTAACAAGTGAATACAATAGAATATCCATTACAAATTTCCTTCTTCCAACATTTGGTATCAGAGCCAGTTTGGCTAAGTTTTGAAAGATCTCGTGTTAGATGGCTTCTGTAAGTAGTGCCGGGAATGTCCAACCTCAACTCCCAAGGTTTGATGGGAAGAATTTTGAGCATTGGAAGATCCAGATGGAGGTGCTGTTCGGATTCTAGGAGCTGACAGAGATTATCGAAGAAGGATTCGTCGAGCCGGAAGCAGCGGCAGATTCGACAATGGAGGAGCAGAGGACAATAAAAGAAAATCGCAAGAAAGATCGTAAGGCTCTTTTTTACATCTTTCAAGCGATAGATTCATCAATCTTTGAAAAAGTGGCGAATTCGAAGACGGCGAAGGAAGCATGGGATACTCTCATCAAAATTTACAAAGGCGTTGAGAAGGTCCAGAAGGTTCGGCTTCAGACTCTTCGTCAACAATTCGAGCTCCTTCAGATGGAAAAGTCGGAGTCCATTTCCGACTATTTCTCTCGGGTATTGGCTCTTGTCAATCAAATGAAGGCCAATGGTGAGACTATTAGTGATCAACAGATCGTCGAGAAGATTCTTCGGACGCTAACGTTGCAGTTCGAATATATTGTGACTTCCATCGAAGAATCTCGTGATCTCTCAGTTTTGACCGTGGGTGAGTTGATTGGCTCTCTACAAATGCACGAGCAACGACTCAAGGAGAAGTCCAAGATGGTGGAGGAGGCTCTACAAAGCCAGTTGGTGTTGCCCGATGAAAGGAAAATCCTTCGACAGAAAAGAAAGATAAAAGGCGGCAGGAGAAGCAACCTCGACAACAAATAGATAAGTCCCATATTCAGTGTTTTAATTGTAAAAAGTATGGGCATTATAAATCTGAGTGTCGAAGCAAAAGGATTGGTGGTCAGAAGTTTCATGCTAAGGTAGCAAAGTCTGTCGATAGATTTGTCGAAAGCAATGATGAGCATGGTAATGCTCTTTTATTCACGTGTGATGCTTCGGTGGAGAACCAGAAGAATGTTTGGTACTTAGACACTGGATGCAGTAATCACATGTGTGGTGAGAAGAAGTTATTCTCGAATTTTGATGACACCTTTCATTCGGAGGTGAGGTTCGGGAATGAAGCAAAATTTCCTATCATGGGAAAGGGGAGCATTAAAATCAAGACGAAGGATGGGTTGGTTCAAACCATTTCCAACGTCCATTATGTTCCTGGTCTTCGAGAGAATCTCCTGAGCATTGGACAGTTGTCCGAGCGAGGCTATCGCATGATCATCAAGGATGAGATTTGCACGATTCATGATGGCAAAGGAGGATTGATTGCGAAGGTAAAAATGGCTCGAAATCGCCTTTTTCCTTTGTATATTAATTATGCTACGTCGTGTTTTAGTGCCTCGATGCAAGATTCTTCATGGCTTTGGCACAAGCTGTTCGGACATGTGAATTTCGACAGCTTGAAGCTGTTGTGTCGAAAGAAGATGGTGCGAGGTCTGCCCGAAATTTCTTCTCCAAAGGAGATATGCGAACCATGCGTCATTGGAAAGAAATCCAGAGAAAGCTTCCCTTCGGGACAATCATGGAGAGCGTCGAAGCCATTGGAGTTAGTTCACTCCGATCTCTGCGGACCACTCGGTGAATCGTCGAATCGCGGGTACAGGTATTTTGTTACCTTCATCGACGATTTTAGCAGAAAAACATGGGTTTATTTCTTGAAGCAGAAGTCCGACGCCATCGATGCTTTCAAGGAATTCAAAGCATATGTCAAAAACCAAAGTGGGCACAAAATTCGGATTCTCCGAACTGATCGTGGCACAGAATATTTGGTTGGTGACGGCTTCTTCATGCAATGCGGCATCAAGCATCAATTGACAGCACGGTATACTCCTCAATAGAACGAAGTATCGGAAAGGAAAAACCGCACTATTGTCGATATGGTACGTACTATGCTTCGTTCTAAACATTTGCCGAAGCATTTCTGGGCGGAGGCGGTTGCTTGTGCTGTTTACTTGTTGAACAGATGTCCCACTAAAGGTCTTGAGTTCAAGACACCGACGGAGGTGTGGAGTGGTCGAACCCCTTCAGTTCAGCATCTTCGTGTGTTTGGGTGTATTGCTTATATCCATGTGCCAAATGAGCTTCGTAAGAAGCTTGATGAGAAGAGTGAGAAGTGCATCTTTCTCGGTTACAGTAATGAAACCAAGGGTTATCGGTTGTATAATCCGGTAACGAAGAAGGTCGTGATCAGTCGAGATGTTACCTTCGACGAGGAAGGTGAGTGGACTTGGAACACGGAAGACAAGAAGCAGTTTCGCTTTGTCCTAGATGAGGTGGAGACGGTTCAGCCCGATTCAGATAGTCAATCTGAACCAGTAGCGGCTTTGATGGAACCAGGTTCGATAGCAGGGACTTAGATAGCAGTTTCGACAGCAGTTACTTCGTCGAATTCTGTCGAAAATCCTATCGAACATCTTGCTGAAAGTTCTTCACGTCCACGGCGAGAACGAGTTTTACCAACTCATTTGAGGGATTGCGTTTTGTCGAACGATGATGATCCCTCTGATGAAGAAATTATCAATTTTGCTCTCTTTGCAGATTGTGATCCGACAAAGTTTCAGGAGGCTTCCCAAGATGATGATTGGGTTCGATTGGGTTCGTGCAATGGATGATGAGATCCATGCGATTGAGAAAAATGATACGTGGGAGCTCACTTCTCTTCCAGAAGGCAAGAAGTCCATTGGCGTAAAATGGGTCTATAAGACCAAGTACAAGCCTAATGGTGATGTTGATCGGTTGAAGGCTCGTCTCGTAGTCAAGGGTTACAAACAAAAACCCGGGATTGACTATTTTGAGGTATTTGCTCCGATTGCTAGAATGGATACCATTCGTATGATCTTTGCCTTGGCTGCTTAGAAATGTTGGAAAATACACCAGATGGATGTCAAGTTCGCATTTCTCAATGGCGTACTTGAGGAGGAGGTGTATGTGGATCAACCTGAGGGCTATGTCAAGAAAGGACAAGAGGGCTATGTCTACAAATTGAAGAAAGCTCTTTACGGCCTCAAGCAAGCACCGCGAGCATGGTATACCAGAATTGATTCTTATTTTCTGAATCATGGTTTTACTCGATGTCCTTATGAGCATACTTTATATGTGAAGATTGGCTTGAATGGTGAGATGCTCATTGTTTGCTTATATGTCGATGATCTCATATTTACTGGAGATTGTCAAGAGATGATTTGTGACTTCGGGGAGGCTATGACTCATGAGTTCGAGATGGTAGACAAATGTATTATTTTCTCGACCTTGAAGTTACACAATCGGAGGATGGTATTTTTATTTGTCAACAAAAGTATGCCAAGGATATTCTTGAGCGTTTCAAGATGGCTACTTGTAAACCAATCAGCACTCCCATGGAAGAAAGGTTGAAGTTGACAAAAGACGAAAGTGGTTCCGAAGTCGATCCCACTTATTTCAAGAGGCTAGTTGGAAGTCTGAGATATTTGACTTCTACTCGGCCAGATCTTGTTTTTAGTGTTGGGATGGTAAGCAGATTTATGGAGTCTCCTAGACAATCACACTTGCAGGCAGCGAAAAGAATTCTGCGATACATTAAAGGTACTGTGAATGATGGTGTATTCTACACTGCTTCTGGTGTTTTTCAGCTTGTGGGATATACAGACAGTGATTGTGGAGGTGATATTGGAGATAGGAAGAGTACTTCCGTGTATGTTTTCTCTTTAGGAAATGGAATTTTTTCCTGATCTTCGAAGAAGCAGCATGTGGTTGCTTTGTCCAGTGCTGAAGCGGAATACATAGCAGCGGCTTATTGTGCTACTCAAGCAGTTTGGTTGCGTTCGATGCTTGCTGAGTTACAGCATAAGCAAGAGCATTCGACGGTGATTTATTGTGATAACAAGTCAGCAATTGCCCTTGTAAAAAATCCAGTCTTCCATGGAAGAAGCAAGCACATCGATATAAAGTACCACTTCATTCGAGATCTAGTAAAGTTCGAGGAGATTGTGCTGCACTATTGCAAGTCGGAAGACCAAGTGGCTAACATGTTCACTAAGCCGTTGAAGACGGACTCCTTCCTTAAACTCAAGAGAATGATCGGCATGGTCAAGATGAGCTCGGCTTAAGGGAGGCTGTTGGAAAACTCAAAAGACTTTTCGTATTTCAAGGAGACTCTTCGTAACCCAAGTTCATCTTGATACTTGGAATCTAGAGAGTTGTTACCTAGGAGGTTATGTTTTTTAAGATAGCTTTTAATATTATGAATTTAGACGTGTCTGTTCATGTGTCTAGAGTAGATGAAGAGTCGGGTGTTAATCCTATATATATGTATGTCTTGTAATCATTTTTAACAAGTGAATACAATAGAATATCCGTTACAAATTTCCTTCTTCCAACAAAAACGGAAGCATATTTCAAAGAAGATTATTCGAGATATTGAATGGGATCGTGCTGCATCTATCCCCCATGGCCTAAAACCTCTGCCCACCGGCCTTAATGCTCAATGACAGTCGCCAAAAGGGAGTTCATGCTTCAAACAGAGACCCGAGAAGCAATTTTTAGGCTAGGTCAATGAAGTGTTATATATAACACTCTACACTAAGCCGTACATCATTTTAGAACGTTTAACAAAAATTTTAAGTTTATTTTGTAAGTCAAAGTAAATGGAATGCTCATTAATCTATTTTTAATTTCAAAAATTAAGGTCTAACCGAAATTTCCATGTGTCGTGCATGTTTTGGTCATGTATCGTGCAAGTGCCATTTTGCAACATCTACCTATGTGGGCCTTGCTGCAAAAGCCAAGTTCATTATGCAACGTCGAATCTAGCTATCGTGCAACTCTTATGATACTAGGCTAAGGGACTTAAATTTGGCCTTTAACTTATGGAAAGAATGGAGTCTTCATGCAACATTGATTTTAATCATCTTTATATGATTTGTTGCTCCTTTTATTGCGTCCTCTTCATTTTTTGCCAATGCAGGTGGGTCTTGCCATAATTGATTGAGTGGAGAACAGTTGAGTTAACAAAGTATAAGTTTATTTTGTAAGTCAGAGTATATGGAATGTTCATTAGTTTATTTTAATTTCAAAGGTAAAGATTTAGCCGAAGATTTCATATGTCGTGCATGTGCCATTTTGCAGCATCTGGCTATGTGGACATTGCTGCAATATTTATAGTGATAATCACAATGATCTTTCCTCCTCCTATTCTTTAATGGGTGGAAAGACCTTGTGATGAAGGTACTGGGCTAACGGACTGTAGTTTGGCCTCAACTTATAGGAAGATTGAACTCTTTATGATTGCATCATTGATTTTAATCATCTTAACCAACCATTAATCTATTGAATTGCATCCTCTTCGTTCTTTGCCAATGCGGGTAGGTCTAGGCGAAATTTTCACGTGTCGTGTTGCAGCATCTGGCTATGTGGACCTTGCTACAATATCCACAGTGACAATTCCGATGATCTTCCCACCTCTTCGGTGGTATCTGGTTCTAAGTTTATAGGTCATTGCTCCTGCACTTGTCTTGTATAATTCTCATGGTACTAAGTTAACGGAGTGGAGTTTGGCCTCACCTAATGGAAAAATTGGACTCTTGGTGATTGCATCATTGATTTTAATCATCTTAGCGAACCATTGATTTTGGCTTCTTTAATTACGTCCTTTTCATTTTTGGCCAATGTAGGTGGGTCAGGCCGTAATTGATAGAAAAAAAAAATTGTCTTTCTTCTGCTGTCTATTTTTCTTTCCAAACCTTAGAACCGACATAAATCTAATCCTCATAATGGGATAGTCATTGGTTGCAAAAACGATAAATCTTATCCGTTGACAAAATGAACGTGATTACATTTAAATCATAAAAGGAAAATCCGTCGCTCGAGAACCATCCAAGCTACTCACAAGTTTTTTTTTTTTTTTTTTGCCACAGATAATCTAATTTTGAGTCATATTTTCCTCAATCTTCTTCAATTTCATTTTTGTTATTGGTCATTTCAGATCCTAATATCACCAACATGTAACTCCATTTTCGAAAAAGGTATACAACTCATAAATATTCTCACCCCACACATGAAAGTTCTCCTCCCACCCTCCCCCAATCCCATCTCAAGATTGCGGGCCACCAATCATTGGCAAATCTGACCAAATCTAGGCAGAGCGGGCCAAATCTGCTCCGATCTAGCCATCATGGCTCCATTGATAAGGAGGCTGAAGCCACCGTCGAGAGAGAGCTTAAAGGTGGTGGCAACACAATTTAGGTGGTGGCGGCGGCCAAGGTGGTAGTGGTTTTGCGCTGGTGTTGTATGGGCAAAGATGTGAGAGAGAAATGGGTTGAAGGGCTGCTAGCAGAGGTGTAGCAACGATGACCACACGTTAGCTGCGGTGATGCCTTTGTAATTGAGAGAGGTTAATATGCTTTATTATGTTTTCTTTTGTATGGGGAACAATCACCTAAGTATGGTTAGGCGGGGTGGTTTCATGCCAAATGTTGCCTCCTATAATCGAAGGTTGCGACTCTTGCGACCTCAGGGTAGAGAGAGAGAGAGAGAGAATTGTCGTCGCCGCCGCCGCCGCTCGCATTGATCCGAGCCTCGTGACTCCACCGCCCACTTCCCTCTAACCACATTAGCGCCTCTCTTTTTCTCTCTTCCCGTTGCCTCTAATTTGGACTTCGCCACATCCCATTTAAGGTCAAGATCCCGTGTCAGCCGTCCTTCGCCTAAGGTGACCCCAATTTGCCTTCGAAGCGAGGGAGGGTTGAGGGGACGGCGACAAGGGACAATGCTGGAAATGCAGCGACCACAGCCGCGACGAATAGTGGATCATTTGCTAAAATCTTCCTCAGATTCTGCCCTAGTTCAAGATAAGATTCATGAAGTATTTAACGGACCAAGACGGCTTCACGGTCTATAATGGCCTAGTGTCACGGCATTTCCACATGAAAACGTCGAGGTGAAACGGCGATGCAACTTAATCGTGGAAATAATAGCAAAGCGATTGTGCTAGGAATCATGTCATAAGAAAAAAAATCATGTCATAAGAAAAAAAAATCACGTGGAAGATGTTCAAAGGCAGGATTCGCCACCCGCGACAAGGTCCCGGCTCCGACCGTGTAACGAGACATAATAGCAATGATAAGAAAGACTAGCATGGTGAATCGGCTCGCTAAGCGCCGCAAGGTCGTCCCGGCCGGACCGGACAGTGTAGCACTTTACAATATTCACTCTCTTGTGTCATCTTTATCACTTCAGAATTCTAGCAACACATTCAGCACAAGCAACTTTTAATCAAGATCAGTGGAAAGGAGAAGGCAGGCGATTTTATTTCACTAAACGACGAAAGTCATGTCCAAAATGAACCGAAAAGAAAAGGCTAAATAAACAAACCCTGAGCAAACGACCAGGAAAAAAAAAACCGAAACCTACACAAAACCCATGACCGTCTCACTGCCAAAGCTCCTCCGTCACCTTCTCAATCCTCTCGTGTTCAACCCTCTCCTCCTCTTGCTGCTGCTGCTTCTTCTTCACAGTGAAGTACGGCGGCGCTGCTGATGCTGAAGGCAATATGACGGCCTCGCGCTGAGCATCGAGGAGCTCCCTTATGGTCGTCTCGTTGCTCACCCCGAAAGCGGCAGCGAGCTCCGGCCCGAGCAGCTTCTGGAGGACCGAGTTCCGGCCCACCAGGAACTGGGGCCTGTTCCTCCGGGCTGAGGTAGTGAACCCAAAGAACTCCAGCGGCCCGCTCCTAGACGAGATCTGGCAGAACGGGAAGTACCTCGGCACCATGAACACATCTCCCTCTTGCACTTTCGCATTCACCGCAGACGACCCATTTGGGTACCCGATCTGGATCGTGCCCGATCCTCTGATGACGATCCCGTACTCTGTGGCGCTCGGATTTACATGGGGCGCCATCATTGATCCCTGAGGATGCCAAATGTTTTCAAAGAGACCGTTGACAAATAGTTAAGATCAGCATATACACGTGATGTGGAGCACCGAATGTTGATCAAGCAAACAATAAATAGAAGCTTACTTGGCTCGGTGACATTTCCACTAGCACCTCGGCTTAGAGACGGTCAATATTCTTTTATAAGTTAATTTTCGTCCTTTGATCAACTATGCTTAATGCAAACAAATAGTACTAAAGGAGTCGAGCTGATTACCGCCGTTAGATTGACGAGGTAAACTCCGATGCCCGAGTGCCTGAGAGATTCATAATTGGACTCGTCAAGGGCAACACTCCATCCATAGTCATTGCGGAAGTCGGGGCGTCGATCGTACAGATTGTAGGAGTCCGGTCCTTTGCGGGTTCCCCATCTCCGGGCATCCGTCCTGCCTTCCCTTCTGCGGTCATCCCTCCTGTCGTCCCTCGGGAAGATGGAGCTCAAGAACTTCCTCCACGACCACGCTTTTTCTTCTTCTTCTTCGTTCTCCTCGTCCTTGGACTCTCCGTGGAACTCCACCATTCTCTTTAGGTGTTGTAGCCTATCTTGTTCTTTCAGCTGCAAGAATTTAGACCACAAGCTCGGTGGTTGACGAGTGTCGTCATTTATGTATATAATAGGGCCCTCTTGCTGCCTGGTCAGTAAGTCCGTCACTTCATCTACTGAGACCTGTGAAGGCATCAAACAGACGATGCGTTTGTCAGCTTTGTAAGCCCCCTGCGCAATTCAATTACTCCAACGAGGTATACTCACGTTAAATGCGGTCGCGAGCGTTTCAGGTGCGAACCCGGTGAGCACAGAGGACGGGTAGCTTCCTCCACCAATGAAGAAAGACTGCAAAAAAAAAAAAGACAGAATTCATAACCATCACCCAGCTACCTAAAACATTGCTTAATGGATCAGGTTTGTGTAAAATTACATGACTTAATCTAATAAAGGGTCATGTTTCGTGGGTACGGCTTATATCTTAACATATGTTTCGCTAAGTAATTTGCTAATGGAGGGAATATGATTTTGATAATTGGGAAAATCTAGCAATATTTAATGACATGATAGGGTTTTGGGTTGGGGTTGCGGATCATCTCCGGTCCAAATTTTCATGGTAACATTTGCTCTGGAGTTTATAAGCCGAGCAATTACGATATCGAGTGCTCGTTGGCGATTAAGATGAACACAAGAAGACTGTGATCAACACAGGAAACAGTCAAATTCTTATAGAGCACCCATCAAAGTCGTCCAGGAATCATTCTACTTTCTGAAGAAGCTTTGCATAAAAAGCTCTTGCTTGGATCACACGTTGATTTGCCAAGAAATTAGTGATTTTAATGTTTACTTAGACCATGCACACACACACCTGGAAAGTGCTCAACCCCAAGCTCGCAGAAGTGTCGATGCTGGAGATGAGGTGAAGCCTCTGACCCTCCCCAATGTTCACCAAGTAGAACGCCGACCCGGCGGGGACCCGGTATATGTCGCCGATCTTCAACCGCCTCTCCACCAGCTCATCTTCGTAGATTGCACCGATCTTAGCCTCTCCTGCAATCGCATTACGAATATTATGGACCAAATAATAAATATGTGCCGATTCGGATCGATAAAAAGATCAGTCCAAGTCATGCATGACCTGGGTATTGGCCATTTACCTCGGCGGACGAAGAGGACCAGATTGGAATCGAGGTACTGAGGGACGAAGAGGGTCTGGGGATCCATGGTGATGAAGCCTATGTGCATGGGCCGCTCGACGATCCGGCCGCCGAAGCTCCTCACCACCTTCATCTCGCCAGCCTCGGTCCTGAACACTTGCTTCGAGTCATGCAAGAGGAAGAAGTCTTCTTCCTCCCCTCCGCCTCTCTCTCCCCTCCCCCATTCTCTCTCTTCCTCCCTTCTGCCTGCCCCTCCGCCTCGCTCTCTCCTTCTCCACTCTCGCTCTTTTTCCCCTCTGCCTGCCCCTCCGCCTCTCTCTCCCCTCCCCCATTCTCTCTCTTCCTCCCCTCTGCCTGCCCCTCTACCTCTCTCTCCCCTCCTCCATTCTCTCTCTTCCTCCCCTTCCTCCTCGCGGTAAGGCACGGAGGTCCGTCCGCCCCTCTCTCCCCTCCTCCATTCTCTCTCTTCCTCCCCTTCCCCCTCGCGGTAAGGCACGGAGGCCCTTCCGCCCCTCTCTCCCCTCCTCCATTCTCTCTCTTCCTCCCCTTCCTCCACCGAGAACGCGCACAGTGCGTTCAGGAGGACGAGGAGCGAGAGCAGGAGGAGGATCAGTGACCTTGCTTTCATGGCGGGCAGAGAAATCTTTCGGGGACTTGATCAGTTTTTGCTGACGAGTCTAGTCTTTGGGTTGTTGATGAAGAAGACGGTGAAGTGCGGTGACACCGGTGTGGAGCGAGGAGAGTATAAGAGGAGGAGAGGGGAAGAGGAGAAGATGGGTGGCATTGGCAGGTGTCGGGCATGCAAGGTTTTGAGGGACTGGTGGAGGCTTCTGTTGCGAGACACCGTTAGCAGATTTTTTTGTTCCTTTTCTGCGTGAAAATTATCGGATTTTCTTTTGGACGGAGTCACGTTGATGTTGGTAAGTTTTTATTTTAATTCGGAAGAACAAAATTAATAGAAAAAAAGTAGACCTATCAAATGGGTGGATCCAATCAAGTTTGGTTCCATCCATATTGATCTATTTAACCCGTTTTGACAAATTTTCATGCAATATTAAATCCGTCGATCGGGGACGGTGACTGGGCAACCACCCGTCGCCGACCAACGGTGGCGGCGGCTCCCGGGGGGGGGGGGGGGGGCAGCGACAACAGAAGACCAACGACCGAACTTTTACTTTGTTACGTAAAAGAAAATATTAAAAAAAAGTTAAAAAAAAGTCAGAAATTAAAAAGAATATATAAAATGCAAAAACTGTTCAAGAGGCACATGAATAGGTTGACTCAACTAATAATATTTATAAACTAAATGGGTTATAAACGGTTTACAACCCACGTAAAATTAAGTTTACAACTCAAACCCATTATTCATGCTTGACTAACCCATATTTGACCCATCTCATTGAATATGGGTTATAATAGGGGTTTTCAACCCATTTTAACACCCCTAGAAGAAAGTATCAAATTATTGGACAAAATATATGAGAAGAAAGGATCGTATTATTAGTACAAAACTACAAATTATGCCATAGGCTTTATGCTTAATATTGGGGTTCTTTCGGTTCTTAATTTCTTAGAAGCCTCTAAATGCTTAAATTAATCCTCCAATACTTTATTAAGGTGATAGTATTGAGTAATTTAAGTTAGAGATACAATGGTGCTGGTTTTGAGTAGATTTAACTAGAAATGTAGGCGAGTCTAGTCACTTGTGAGCTATTCAAGCTTGACTCCGTAATTTCGCGACTTGGCTCGGTTATTTTGGAGTTCCTGTAAGCCTCTAATACGGCAGCTATGATCGCCATAGTTAGAACATAGAACACTGTAACGGAGAAGGAAAAGAGTTTGTGCACCTGATTTCGAATCCATGGTACTTTAGGTGGAATAACGAAAATCCGAGCTCGAGTTCTTTTCCTCTGTCACCTTCTGAATGACTGGCTTGATGAGCTGCCCCTCACTATTCTCTCGTTTCCTTATGTGAGGTGATTTCTTTATTGTTAGGGCTAGAGGAAAGACTGAAGCGTTATTTATAGAATTTTCAGCTGGGCCTTCTAATCACAGGCCGGGCTCAACTCGGCCCACACTAGCCAGGCTCATATTAGACTGGTTAAGAATCCTTGTATCTTACTTTATTAAACCAACCTATAGAACGGTAAATTACAATCTCAATTAATATAAGCCCACATTAAGAAAACTCTTACAGTTCCGAATTCGAACACTTAATCAAATCGAGTCTAAGCTTAGAAGACAAACCTTGACTCAATTAATTCCTAAAAAGAAAGTACCTATGAGAATATTAACCAATTGAATTGAATTTTTTAATGCAATATCAGATCGGGTTCTTCCCCGGAATTTTATACCGATCCATGCGCAAGATATTGTCCCTCCTTATCTATAGTTTAATTTCCATGGGCCTTATATGTCTGTAGTTTCCCCATTCTGATGGCTTAGGCTTTTGGATTTGACATTTTAATAGATAGGTGGGAGGAAGAATGTCCGTGTGGGTAAAACTTAATCATATTGCATACATGAAAAAATGGAAGATAGAAAGAAAAGAATAAAGATAAGGCGTATTCTAGCTCACGTTTCGTGAGTCTCTTGAAAATACTGCTCAATACCTTCATCTGAGGAGATTGCCAAAGGGCAGCTTAAGTCAGAGCCCATCAACATTCAATTAAACTCATCTTTACTCAAAAACTTAGGTCAATAAGTTATGTGCCAACTTGGATAAATTAACTAATCTACACCACACCACACCACATCAATTCTTTGATGTGAGACTTCTCTAACACAACTTACTTGTGCATCTTTAACAACATCAATTAATCAAGCATGTTTTACATCCAAGGCCCAATGCAAACATGTCATGAAATATCTCTACCTAGCTTTGCCCAATAAAAGCCCGATGGTGGGTTTTGGGTAATGCATTCAAGGATTTCCAAAGCCTCCAAATGAGGGGGTAGACATCTTCTATAGCCAGATCCACAGGATCGAGTCTACTTTGATTGTTGATCATGTATACCTCACTTAGAGAGTAGTTTATATCATCAATGGCTGCGATGAGATTGAGCTAAAGAATTTCGCTTTAGCAAATTTGTTGGCGAAACGCATAATTTGTCGGCGAAACGCATAATTTGTCTAGAAGGAAATTAGTCTCTTTCGTCTAGAATCATTTTTTTTTTTTGTGATTAATTTTCCTAAATGATGCCTAATTAACAGAGGGAAATGGGAAAATTATTTTTTCTTGTTTTTTTTTTTTGGTTGATCATGGAAGCACACGTGGGTATATTTGCAAAGGGAAAATAATACAAATGGTCCTTGAATTTCGGCCCGATGCACAATGTAATCTCTAAACTTTTAACTTGTTCAATATTACCGTGAAGTTTAGCCCAATGTGTAATATAGTCCCTGAACTTTTAACGACTTCAATGTGGTCCCCGAACTTTGGGTACATGTTCAAATTTAGTCCCTAAACTATATAAAAATATTCAATGTTCTCCGTCCATTAGTTCAATTTCAGAGACCATATTGAACATTTTCATATAATTTAAGGACTAGATTGAACATGTATAAAAAATTCAGGGACCACACAGAATACATTAAAAGTTTAGGGACCAAATTGTATATTGGGCCAAAATTTAAGAATCATTTGTATAATTATCCCATTTGCAGATGAAGTGGAGGACTGGAGGACCTCAATAAAAACAAAATGCTTGAGGGCCAAAATGTCTGGGGGAATTTAGGATAGATATGGACGGGGAGAGGCATGTGGGTGGGCTCACTTCTATACTGTCGGCTCTGGATGTGCCTGAATAAGTTATGTGGCCGTGCTTGTTCATAAATGCATTATGGCCCTCATGGCCAGCTAAAATTGCATGGTTTACCCCAAAATGTGGCATGGGGGAGGTTCCATTGTCCCGTAACTTAAAGCATTCGGCCGCTTATATCGGCCATTCTTTCACACATGGTCATATAATGCTCATTCATTTCATCTCTAATCCAAAGATAGAAACAATGACTTACACCGCATGATTGAGGCGGTTTCGACCGACTAATTGGCCCTTGACACGTGTTCCGTTCATTTCGACGGGTAGACTATTGAAATAGACCATGATTCCAAGGACCGAGTTGTTTGGCAGGAATAACTTGACAAGACGCCACTTTGAAAATCATCTCATTAGAGAGTGCGATCACTATTTGGTAAACCCAATATGCATCGATCCCTATGGGCCTGGCCCTGGCCACTTTGGGCGCGAATGACAACCATTTCTCTTTCCGGGCTCTATTTCTGGCTAGAAATAGATTTTTCTGTTTCTATTCCCTGGATAAGTTTATAAGCAAAGACTGAGGTTAGATAACGACACAAAATCTCTATTCCTGGAACATAAATTTATCTGATAATAGCATAAAATTTCTATGGTTGTCGGTCACTGGGCCTCAGCCGGGGAAGGGGGGACGGAGACCGGATGGCGAACGACCGCCGGTGGCAGCATCGCGAGGGAGAGTAAGACCGCACGCGAGAGAGAGGGAGTGAGCAATGAGAATAATTCTTATTTCTGTTTCTATTACAGAAAGAGAAAGTAGTAGAAATTTTCTACTTCTTATTTCTGTTCCAAACCCAATTCTGGGCCAAAATATTATTCTGAAAATAGAAAAAATGAAATTGCGTTACCAGACAGACTTCCATTCCAAACTTGTTCCCTAAAACAGAAAAATAAAAATAAAAACAGGGAAATAGAACTATTGTCATGCACCCCTACTCTCTAGTTACTCCTCAAGCTTTATGTTCTCTCTCCCTCCCTCCCCTAGCTAAATGCTGACTTATTTAGTGAAGGGCCAATCCGAGTACAAAACTTGGGACACCTTGACCCGGTTTCTGTGGTGCACATCAATTTCCCGGTGAGAGCTCCGGCCAAGCTCATGGCACTTTTTCCTCACTAGACAAGTTAAAAGAACCGTTAGTGGTGCTTTGGTACCATGAAAACTCCCACATACCTTGATATTATCAAACTATAATCGCATATGGCACTTAGACTATTAGATGGTAAAATTGCTGGGGTGCTGTTGCTCATCCATATTATGGGAGCACGGGGCATGTTCCCACTCCTATTTTTATTGTTGAACCGGTTGTACCCAGGAATTGACCTAGATCGGTGGTTCAACATGGGAATCGGAGTGATTAACTCGGTTCCAGGGTAGAATTGGCTGCTCTAGCCTTGGTACCGAGAACTGAACCGGTTTTCCCAGCCTTGAAATGGCGTAGACTTGAGAAGCTTCTTCCAGCATATGCCTGGCTTTAACAAGAGAATTAGGAGAATTCTCATCGCTGACTTGATGTAATAGTTGCGTTGAAGAAGAAGAAGAAGAAGGCGTTGAAACGCCAGAAAATTTCTTAGCTGGGATAGAAGTTGACGGAAGATCACGGGTTATTGCAGCATCCGAACCAACATCTCTGTTCAGCTCACTAGGAGAAGGTCCAACATTGACAGCTTGATTCTGAGGAGGTGATGGAGTTGACGACAGAGCTTCTGTGACATCTGATGTAGCCAAGAATAAGTTCCTTTAACAAGGTACGCAAAGTAAAGTCAAGGAAAATAAGGAAACAGAACATACCTTGTCCCGAAGTTAGGAGAAGTAAAGGAGCAGGCTCGGTCATCAAAGGCCGTTGAGATGTGTCGACGGGTACACCAGGCGAATTCTGGTTAAGTGTATCGACAGGCATATCTAACATAAATTTTTGGCCATGTCAGTACCACACCATATGAAGCGATTATCAATATATTGAGAAGTAATCTCTAGATGCCACTAAAGGAGTCCAAGCAGTAACAAGCGACATGCCCGATAAGGGGAGAAGAACGGAGTTTGCAACTCGCTACAGGAGTGTTTTTGCCGCCATCTGTAGGAAGGTCATCGACAGGAACATAGACCCTGATCGTGTCAGGAGGAGGTGAAGCGGGAGACGGAGTAAAATCCACCTTATTATGAATATCCTCAGAAGGATTCTCAGGCAAAACCGAAGGATTTCTCTTCCTCTTCCTAGACATGGGCATGCATTGTCCTCTTCTTGAGAAGCTTGAAGTTCAGGCTATCGAGAACTCGTGGTGATAGGACGAGTGACTCAAGTCGTCAAAGGAGTATCAGCCAGGAGCAAGAATACATGTATACGTTAAGAAAGGAACGTGGGGGCTAGCCAGGGATGAGAATTTTAAATGCTACCTTTGATGATTTTCGTTTTGGCTTTCCCTAATACGTGCGACTCAGAAGTACGAATCTGAACTCCCTAAGTTTCTCTTCTCATTGGTAAGTGTAAGCCCTGTCTAGAGGAATCTCCTTGATCGTCAACGAGCTGTGGTTCTGGTTCGGTAGAAGATCTCGTTTGATCGATGACTTTCTTTCCTTTCTTAACGACATCCTTTGATTTGGAACAAAGAGAATGTGATTTCACCCGAGACACTGTCGTCATAAGGACTCTCAAAGACAAAAGAGATCCACCATGTGGTCCATTCAAGAGTATGACCAGGATTGGTATCGAATGTTTCAATCTCAACAGAATACCAGTCGCGTATTGCAGCAGTGATTTCAGAACAACAATTGAAAGGGCCATTCTCCGCTGGTTTATATTTATGCTTGTTCATGAAAGGTAACTCGAAAGAATACGGAATTGGCATGGGTACAGCCTGCACCAAGCCAAATTGTCTAGCGCAATACTGGGGAGAGTATACTTCAAATCCACGATAAGACCTTCCTTTCCTCAACAATCTCAGAGGAAAATCGACTGGAGTAAGTGTTGGGAGCGCGCAGCAGAAGCCCGATGCCTCACCCTAGGAAATCGCTAAGAGGGAGCCCAAGTCCGAGCCCGGTAACATATCCAGCTAAACCCACCTTCACTCAAAAGCTTAAGCCAATGAGTTACGAGCCAATTATGATATATTAACTACTCAACACTACACCAATTATCCGATGCGGGACTTCTCTAACACAACTCACACGTCCATCCTAACAATCTCCCCCTCACGTGTGAGCTCCGGTGTTAAGTTTGCTCCTCCTTAATCCAAGTATCCTTCCGCATCAATTTATCTCAACTTGAATCTCCAAGTCATTGCAATGCACCCGCAACTATGCACCGCAAACAACCAACATCAACTGCTAACTTGGGATTGTATCACCTTTGGTCTCAATCTCGCGTCACCAGACCAACTGTCCATGGTCTTTTCTTGCCAAGACTTGCGTTACCAGACCAACTGTTCATGGTCTCTTCTTGCGCAGACCAACCGTGATGGTAATTTTCACCCCCGAAACAAGCGTCGATCATGAGATTTCTTCCTTGAGATATTCACCAAACAAGCATCGATACACCGGAACAGATTGGAGGCCCACCAATCAACCATCGGCTCTGATACCATTTGTTGGGAGTGCGCAGTAGAAGTCCGATACCTTCACCCCGGGAGATCGCCAAGAGGGGGCCCAAGTCCGAGCCTGTCAACATATCTAGTTGGACCCACCTTCACTAAAAAGCTTTCTTGGGCCTCTCTCATCCCAAAAGCTAGCTCAAAAGATGGAGCTTTCCCTCACACTTATAAATCGACCAACAGCCCCTTCCACAACCGATATGGGACAACCTCAACAATCTCCCCCTCACACATCGAGCCATGGGTCGGAGGCAGGGACAACCCGTATCTCTCCCGTGTGACTATTGGGTCCAGACTTGTTGGTAACTTGGGCTCTAATACCAGTGTTGAGTGGTCTTGGGCCTCTCTCATTCTAAAAGCTAGCTTAAAGGATGGGGCTTTCTCTCACACTTATAAACCGACAACTAGTCCCTTCCACAACCGATGTGGGACAACCTCAACCGTAAGTATACAATTCCAAAAGTCACGAGGATGATCCAGAGTTGAGAAGTCAGAAAGATGGCTATATTCGCCAGGCGCATTAGGAAAAAAAAAAAAAAAGCCAAAATGCTCGAAATCAACTTCCGGGAGTAATCAAAGCTGGTATTCGAAAGAGGAAACACCTTTCGGCACATGTAAAGAAGAGCGGCACAACAAATGGTATCCCAAGGGAGAAGGAACAAGAAGTCGAAAACCTAGTTGGTCGTGGCAGGGCAAAGTGTGAAGTCCAGTACTTGAGAAAGATGGTGGATACAGAGCCATCCAAGATTGAAGATACTAAAACGGACCAAACAGGGTACCATCTTCCTTAAATTGCATCTTCCTTATACCGCATCACCAGAGAAGAATGAGTAGAACCTCTATACAAGGCGAAAGGATAAGTGGACCCAAAGCAATCGGTTTACCTACTGCAAGGCTGGAAGCAGCATGTAGAAAATCTTTAGACAATCTGAGCGATGGACGAAAGAAGACATACTTGGAAAGCCAGAGAAGCAAGAAAGCCACATGCTCTTCATCGCTAACCGAGCCAGATGTTCAACAAAATGCATCAAGAAAATTGCCATAGGCAAGAACTGTATCGGGGAGTTTGGCGGACACTAGGAGTACTTACCGGTTTAGCATTCTTCATGCCGAAACGTTCAAGCACTTTCTCAATATACCTCTTCTGCGAAAGGTATAACTTTCCAACCTGTCTATCTCTGCAAATCTCCATACCTAGAATTTTCTTGGCAGCTCCAAGATCCTTCATCTCAAATTCCCAACTAAGTTGCCTCTTTAACAATTGTATCTCTGACATGTCCTTCGCTACAATAAGCATGTCATCCACATACAATAGCAAATAAACAAAAGAACCATCACGCAATCTCTTATAGTACACACAACTGTCATGCGCACTTCGCGAGTAGCCATGACTTAACATAAAGCTATCAAATCTCTTATGCTATTGCAGTGGAGATTGCTTGAGACCATACAATGCTCGTTTCAACCTGCAAACGTGATCTTCTCTACCCTCAATAACGAATCCCTCGGGTTGAGATATATAGATTATCTCCTCAAGCTCGCCATGCAGAAAAGAGGTCTTGACATCAAGTTGCTCAAGTTCTAGATCATAAAGGGCCACTAACGTGAGCAACACACGAATGGAACTACGTTTCACAACTGGAGAGAACACTTCATTGAAGTCTATCCCCTCCTTCTGACTAAAACCCTTCGCTACCAAACGTGCTTTGAATCTTTCATCTTCAACCCCTGGAATTCCCTCTTTTCTTTTGAAGATCCACTTGCATCTAGCAGCTCTTTTGCCCTTAGGCAATTTCACAAGATCCCAAGTTTGGTTCTTATGAAGAGACTCAATCTCTTCATTCATCGCAACAAGCCATTTCTCAGATTTAGAACAAATAGTAGCTTCACTGAATGTAGGAGGTTCTTCAATACCAAGCTCTTCAGCAACTGTAAGAGTATATGCTACCAAATTAACAAAACCATACCTTTGGGGAGGCTAAATTTTCCTTTTAGCTCTCCCTGCAGCCAAAGTCTGAGGTTGTTCTTTTAACTTCTTCTACTTCATCTTTAATTGAATCTGAGTCTTGTTGTTCGCTGTCACTTTCTAACTGAATAGGAACATCTTCAGAGGTTCTCCGTGGATGCTCTACACTAAACTCCACCTCTTTCGCAACATTCTCTTCCTGAATATCTGCAAACTCAACAACTTTTCTCTGATCAAGCATAGAATTTTCATCAAAAGTAACATCCCTACTGATTATAAACTTTGGTGACTGAGTGTCATAACACCACAATCCAAATCCATTAACCCCATCTACATAACCAACGAAAATACCTTTCTTGGCTCTAGGTTCAAGCTTACCATTTTTTACATGATAATAAGTGGGACATCCAAATACTTTTAAAATAGAATAATCATAAGGTTTACCAGACCATACCTCATTTCGAGTCTTGCATTCAATTACGGTTGAAGGAGAATGATTTACCAAATAACATGACATGTTCACGGCTTCAGCCCAGAAATCTTTTTCAAGTCCAGCATTAGAAAGCATACATCTAGCTCTCTCTAAAAGTATTCGGTTCATGCGCTCCGCCACCCCATTCTGTTGAGGTGTATACCTGACTATTCGATGTCGAACAATCCCTGAATCTTCACAGTACTTGTTAAAATCACCTTCGCAAAACTCAAGACCATTGTCTATTTTGAGACGCTTTATCTTCTTGCCAATTTGATTTTCAATCAACATCTTCCACTTCTTGAACGTATAAAAAACGTCACTATTATGCTTCAAGAAATAAACCCAGACCTTCCTAGAAAATTCATCAATAAATGTCAGAAGATAAACTGCACTACCTTTAGATGTAACCTGTGCAGGTCCCCACAAATCGGAGTGAATATAGTCAACTATGCCCTTCGTCGAGTGCACACCAGTACTGAAACTAACTCTGCGCTATTTCTCGTAAACACAATGCTCATAAAAATCAAGTGAAACAGTATGCTCCCCACAGAGTAAACCACATTTACTCAAGATAGTCATTCCTCTTTCGCTCATGTGGCCCAACCGCACATGCCACAACTTTGATTTATTAGAATCTGAAGAGGATGATATATTTAAAGAACCCACAACGGTACTTCCCTGCAGAACGTAAAGCCATTCTTCTTGTTACCTCTCATCACAATCAAGGAGCCTTTTGAAAATTTCAAAACTCCACCTCCACCGGTGTACATACATCCATTGGAATCCAAACTGCTCAACGAAATATGGTTCTTCTTCAAATCTGGGATGTGTCTAACATCTGTCAAAGTTCTTACTACTTTGTCATGACATTTTATCCGCACTGTACCAATACCCACAATCCTGCAAATCGCATTATTACCCATCAAAACTAAACCTCCATTGACTTTCTCATATGTGTGGAATGGGCACATATGGTATGAACATGCCGAATCCAAAATCCATTCATCGTCTACACGATAATTCGAAGACAAAACAATAAGAGCATTGTCTGCATTAGCAAACTCGTTATCATTCACCAAACTAGCTAAATCAGAACTCTCCACCGACTTTTTCCCATTAGCCTTAAGCAAAGGACACTCATTTTTATAGTGTCCAAACTTGTAACAATAGTAACACTCAAATTTTCTCTTGTCCTGGCCTGACCTATACTTCGAACGCCCTTTACTATTACTGCGTCTATCCCGATGATTCGGCCTTCCCCTAACAACAAAGCCATCGGCTTTATCTACACTACTACTCGCATTCAAATTTGTACACATCTCCGCAGAATTCAGCGAGGCCTTCACATCCTTAAAAGTTATGGATTATCTTCCATACAACATAGAATTCACAAAATTCTCATACGAGCTCGGTAGCGAGCATAACACAATTAGAGCTTGGTCTTCATCATCTAACTTCAAATCTAGATTTTTTATATCCATAACAATTTTATTAAATTCACCTAAATGTTCTTGGATAGGAGTACCCGCTTGCATCTTTAGGGTGTAAAGACGTTGCTTCAAGAATAATCTCGTCGTAAGATATTTCTTTATGTAGAGACTCTCTAGCTTTTGCCACAATCCTGATGCCGTTTCTTCATCAGCAACTTCACGAAGCACCTTATCAAACAACGACAATTGGATGGTGTTATGCGCCTTCTCTTCCATCTCCTCGATCTTTGCTGCAGTCATGTCATCGGGATAATTCCTATCCAAGGCTCTAATAGAACCTTCCCAACACAACAATGCCTTCATCTTGATCCTCCATAGCCCGAAATTGTTTTGGCCATCGAAGGGTGCCACTTTGAACTTGATAGATGCCATCTCGAACAAAAGACCGAAATTCTTCCGCTCTGATACCAATTTGTTGCGGAAAACGCTAAGAGATGCGTGAATTCAAGCGCGAAATAGCGAAGGATGAAAGTAAAATAAAAACGCACGAGACACGATATACGTGAAAAACCCAAAATAGGAAAAATCACGGGGAAAGAGGGGGGTTTCACTATCTTCAGTAACGAGTACAAGCGTACAATCAAAGATCTAAAGATCTAACAAGAAGAAGTAAAAAACAAAGGGTTTCGGGGCAGAAACGAAAAGCTCGGGGCAAAAGCGAAAGCAAGCGTTACAATGTAATATGCAACATATCCTTTTATAGCCCCCTCTAAAAAACCCTAAAATAAAATTGCATCGTCTAAACTACCCTTATCTTTTATTTAAAAGTCAATATAACAGTAGTCAATAAGTGCATGATTGGCACGTAAACAAATGTGAACACATGAATGGCACACGAGTATGGGCAATCATGTGCATAACATGTGAATCTCGATATACATATATTGGCTTAATCGACAAGCATAGGAGTTAACATATGATAGTCGATATTGATGTTCGTCAGCACTATGTATTCACTTGTCGAAATACGACGACGGATGATAGATAGCCGCAAATATGAATGTCGGCGACAGACATTTATATAGCTTCTAGATACCCATAACATTTTGAAACTTGACATCAGCAAGGGCATTTGAAACCAAAGGTGCAAGTTTTTGGAGGGAACGGTTACCAGGGGTGAGCAAACTGGATCTGACCGGGACTAGACCGGACTGGCCGGGTTGGTCCCGTCCTTAAGGGGGCAGTTGGTCCCTGGTTCCAATAAATGGGACCGGTGACCAGGTGGTCCGGTCCCCGGTTCCATGGTGGACCGGACCGCCCAATATATATATATACACACACACACACAATTAGAAAAAAAATTAAAAAATTTTGAAGAACTAGTTAACCTAAGTTCCACATCTTCTGCTCGACACTCATTCCTCGCCTCTCGCTCGACTCTCGCGTCTCGCCTTCGCAACACAGCTATGCTCTGCACTCACTCCTTTCGCCTTCGCCTCTCCGCAAGCTCCTCTCGCGATCCCACCTCTCGCTCGTCAGTGTCGTCGCTCTTCTCGCGTCTCGTAGTTAGTGGCGAGACCTATCGCGGCCACTGGCGTCGTCGACTCGTTGCTCCTCCCGCCGCTTCCTCTCCTCGTCTCCATCCTAATTTAGTCTTTTCTCATTATTTTAGAATTATAAGTACTCATGTGATGATTGTACGATGGTCATGTGTATGTTTTATTAGGTTGGATGGTTGAGATTGGAAGTTGTTAATTTAGATCCAATAGTTAGATTTCTTTAAGCAGCTAGTGTTAGCGGTCCCACTGGGACCGGACCGCCGGTGCCGGTCACAAAAATTTGGGGACCGGACTACCGGTCCGGTCCTCGATTCCATACCGGGACTACCGGTCCGGTCCTCGGTTCCATATCGGGACCGGACCGGCCCGAACCATGCACACCCCTAGTTACCATTCAACAACGAGGAAAAGGGACATGGAGGAGTTGACACATGATAAGAGCAACCATTTGAGAACATAGATGCAAAGTTTGTAGAAACAAGGAAGCGTGTATAAAAATCATTGTTGTTACAAGGACAAAGATCGTGGAGCAGTTCACATATGGCAAGAATAATTGTTCCAGAACACGGATGTGATACTTTTGAAAATTAGGGAACATGCAGACACATACGGCAAGAATAATTGTTCGAGCACATGGATGTGATACTTTCAAAAATTCGGGAACATGAAGACAACCGGTACAGGTAGATCATTACAAATACCACCATTCATCCATCAGAAACCCCCCTCCCCGTGCACACAAATCAAGCAAATTTATCTTTATCTTTACTGTGTGTGTGCGGGTTACGAAACCCTGCTTCCTCACTCACGCGTCCCCACCCACAGATCCTCGAGGAGGTGGGGAATTGAACTCCTCACCTCCTCCTTCCCGAATGGAAATGGTGGCCACTAGGGCAACCCCTAGTGATTGTGTCGGCAATTTTGACTGTGTGAAATATATCTCTCGATCCAACGATTGATCTCCTTGATCCAACAATTTTTAGCTTTCAACACGAGTATGTCCTTGCTTAACATTAGGGAACCGTGATAGGACCCCTAAGGTTGTAGATTGCTTGTCTATACAATTCAAGTCAACCATTTCATTGTGAGCAGGCATTAAAGACTTGAGTACTGGGAAGTGGCCTAGAAGAAACGAAAAACTACTAAGCCTTTGGTGTGGGAGGGGTGTCCGATTATACTCAATCCTCTTAACAATCTCTAGGGGTGGCGTTGCAGACTTAAAAATGCAAAGCAGATAGAGAGAGAAACTGTCTCATTCACTAGAGAAGGACGGCGACGTTCATTGGATGGAGTCTCCACGAGGGAAATCGACCCTTGTTGGTGGCAGGGTCGGTCGATTCTTATGAGGCAGTTGTCACGGGCCGGCAGATTGTCACGGACGACTCTTATAGTAGTTAAGACACTCTCTTTTTTCCTTCGTTTTATTTTATACGGTGAAAGTATGAACTTAAGATATTTCACTGGAGAGCATAAAATTCGAGATAGGGCTAAGTTATCCGAGTATATTCGTGTTCTCGTCGAAAGTATAATTCAGCCTGCCTTGCCGAAACAATTGACTAATAGAATATGAAGTGATTAAAGATTTCTCTGTTCACACATTACAGAGAGACATAATTTCTTGCCTGTATGATATATGTATAATCTCCTCTTGGTCTTTAGAAAAATACGTCAGAGTGTTCGAGTATTAAAGAGATGCTCTCATTATCTTGAGCAAGCTGACATCAGTTTATGTATTTACATGCTGGCACAGTAATTTTGCCAATTTTCACCTTTGTTATTACCGATTAATTGATGAAGAGATAATTTTTTCATTATATTTTAAGTGTCATAATCTATATCTATCTTACTACACGAAGAGGGAGATCCTACTTTTAAAGGTAGTGATATTACACTAATGTAAATGTAAATGGAATATTACACTAATATAATTTTTTCATTATATACATTTCTACTAAGCCTATGTTTAATGTAAATGGAATATTGCACTAATTTGAAAGCAATGGTTAAAATTTTGAGTAAGATGGTCGTGGTTACAAATCTAACGACTTAACTAATCCGTAGCTCATTGATGTCCAATTTTTAACCCTTATTTTTCCGTCACTTTGAATTAAAAAAAAATTATCGAAGGTACTATCTTTCAAACTTAGATTGTACTCAGTATCTCATTTTTTTTTTTATTTTTTTTTTTGCGCACGCATAAGCATTTGCTCTTTTCTAATTAGCTAAGTTAAAAATTACAACAAATAACGCTTTAAAATATTTTTGTAAGGATTGAAAGCGGGCTCACAACCACGTCATTATGTCAACAATTATCCATACACGAGACGAATATAGAATGTAGAGAGCTTCACTAGTGGACGTGAATTCGACACATGTGACCTGCTTAATCCGTGTAGTGACAAAAGCTCGTGAAAATTCGATTATCAGACATGATGATAGGCAACAAAGATTTCGGAACGAACTTGCTCAGAGAAAATAGCACAAGTGGCTTCTGAACTTTGATCTAATTCGCAATGCCATTCCTTAACATTTAATATGTGCAACGTGGTCCTCGAAATTTGGCCCACTATGCACACTGTTGGGATTCCACGCACAAATACAGCGAGATAGAAAGTAAATGCGAGAAAGAGAAATCAAAACACAATGGTTTATTCTGGTTCACCCTTAAACTAAGGGTATATCCGATAGAGAATTTCACTGTAATTAGCACCTCACACCCATCTATTACAACTCTCAATTACAAGAGAAAGAAACTAACATATAAGTAGTAGCTTAGCTTTTTATGGATCTAAGCCCAAACTACCAATAAAATATTGTTCAAGCTATAAAAATCATCTGGCAGCTCGAGGGTATTGCCCCGGACACTCGTTCGCTCATCGGAGAACGGGACCCCATGCTTTCCTATCGATGGAAATATGAACCATTCCCCAACACACTTTAGACTTTTAATTTATTCAATGTGATCAATAAACTATTAATATAATATTTAATGTGGTCCCTAAATTATATGAAAATACTTTAAAATTTCAAGATACCCTATTGAATATCGTATCAAATTGAAGGATTATATTGAATAAATTAAAAATTAGAAGACCAAAATGTTAAACTAAAGTTTAGAGCATATGTCTGGTTTTTGGTTTGATAACTCTTCCCTCTCCTCAGACATTCAGAGTCAAAATTCAACATTTGACCTATCCATCATCGACTTATTGAAAGACCCACGCGTCAAACGTCAGAGGTCATCCAAGCACTTTCCCCGACATTTCCACGAAGATTCAAACCCAGCTCAGCTTCAATCCATCTCTGGGTCAATCCCCCAGTTTCTCCCTCGTTCCCTCGTCAACTTTCTTCTCCTCTCTCCCCCAACGTCCACAACAAAGGTGATCTCTACACCATAACTGGTCATGATCCTCGTAAACGGATAACCAAAGATGGAATGCGTCCAACCTGCGAAGCAAAACCTAATCCCGCGTCGAATCGCACTCGTATCTCTATATAATAGCGACAAGCTTCACCGAGGATTCCAGGACACGCGCAAAGCTTCGAGCTTGATTGAGTTCCGGTACCGTTCGTTCGTAGGCCCTCCAAAAAGGAAACAAATCTAACGTTCCCTTCGCTGTGTGTCGCGATCGTTCGACGTGGGTTCGTTTCGTATAGTTTGGAACCGACCCCACGCGCTTTCGCGTTTCTGTCAACTATATAGAGGCAGAGAGAGAGTGGGTGAGACAATTTTCACCAGAAGCTAAGATTCTATGAAATTTGGGCTTTTCAAAAGAGAGACAAGTGGCAGACGAGGGGTTTTAGAAAAGGGATTGTGGATGTGAATCGAATCTGCCAAGAAGTTGAAATTGGAGTTGAACGAAAGAGAAAGAGAATGTGGAGTGGCTTTGCGGATGTGAGAGGAGGTCAACAAGCCGTAGGAGGACCCGACAGGGGCCATCGGAGGAGGAATAGGAGTTGGAGGAGGAGGAGGAGGAGGCAACAATGGCGGCCACAACGACGCCGTTGACCACTTCTTCCGAGCTCGCGGTCAACCCGCTCTCTTCTCTCAAATTGAGGTTTAGTGCCTCTAACATGCTCATTCACTGTCAATATGCTGCGATGATGCGCTTCGTTTTCTTCAGACCTGAGTCAATGTCGTCACTTGTCAGTTCTTATTTCTTGTTGTTTCGAACGAACCGATGATTTGGCGGAGTACTGTTTGCAGGAAAACTGAGAAGCATTCTTCACAGTGTGGATTCTGCTCAAAACTCGCTAGTTGAATGAATTGATGTTAAAATTTTGCGCATAATCTAAAGAACTCCTGATGATGTGGTCCTAACATGGTCGTCTGTAATTGGCATTTTCTTCTTGTTTTCCTCATTAGACTCGACTGACTTCAGTAAATTTCTTTCTTTTTCTTCGAAACCAAAATTTTAGTCTGCCTCTTGAGCTGTGGCCTTTTGGAACTCATTTGAATGACAAGAATTACGTGCTGCAACAAATTTAGTTGGAATTTTTCATCGGTTTATTCAAAAAGGGCTGCCAAATTGAGACTAGTCTTACATTGTTCGTTCTGCAAAAACGGTTTTTAACTCTCTGAATTGAGTCGCCTTTTGAAATTTAAATTTGGTGTTGCTGATTAAGCATAGATACAAATTGGAATAGCCCGTGCAACGCCCGACGAGTTGATAACACCAGACTATCCTTCTTTCTATAGTTGTTCCTAAGAATAGCATGGCAAATAGCATCCTCGTATTGGATCGAATAATGTCCATCTTAGCTCGGGCGTCCTATCCTTCTAGCGAAACATACAGAACCCTTAAATACAACAACTGGTTTCAGTCTGCCATGGAGCGGCATCAGCTCTTGACTAATTTGTGCACGGGAGGCCAATCCCGCCTTCAGAGCTCCCTAAAGATATAATCTTTCTATCTTAGAACTCCTAGCACAAACCACTTGAGGCCACTCCAAGGGACTAGTCGTATGTTTCCTTCTGCATCACTCACTCTTCACCCCGACACCACAAGCTCTACTCTTGAGGGTATATAAGTACGGTTGGATCATAGAACTTCCGGTCCATAACACCCTCTCCCACTCAAATCCGCAACGCCCTCATTACGGGATGTTCTACCGCTTCCCTGCGTCACTCAGATGCCATCAATGCCGCACTCACTTGGGTCTCACATGAGTGGTGGATGTTCGCCCAATAGTACAACTCCACTCCATTGATAACTTCCCTCGATCAAAGCCGTCCGGGCACCTTTGGTCACTTGTGCTCTCCCTGACAAGTGTGCCATTCTGAGCCAACTGCGCATTTTGGCAGCACCCCTTGTTGAAACTTGATAGTAACCCCCCTTGAGATTCGCCTATTGGTTCCGGAACATTATACCTAGTTAGTGAGGAATCGATTCTTTCTTGTGTCCCCATTGGCATCTTAGAAGCTAGTTTCAAGAGCCGCACTTTGTTCGAGCACGTTTTGCTATGGCAATTCACTCTCCACCCGTATGGGATCGGGTAGACCACGGGTTTTCTCCGACTCACTCACCTACTAGAGGGATCCTTCTTTGATACCATTTTTCACGGGTCGGCAGATTCTTGGCCGCACAATAGCCCGTGCAGCTTCTGGCAAGTCGAGAATACCATGCTAGCCTTCCTTCTATAATTGTTCTTAAGAACAATACGGTGAATAACATCCTCGTATCTGATCGTATCCCGCCCAGTTTAGCTCGGGCATCCTGTCCTTCGAGCGAGACACACAGAACGCTTAAGTACAACAATTGATTTCGACCCGCCATGGCCTCATCAGGAAAGCAGTATAAGTTCCCGACCAGTTTGTGCACGTAAGGCCAACCCCGCCTTTAGAGCTCCCTAAAGATATAATCTTTCTATTCTAGAACTGCTAACGCAAACCATCATAACACCACTCCCACGGACTAGTCATATCTTCCCTTCTGCATCACTTACTCTTCACCCCGACGCCATAAGCTCCACTCACAAGGGTACATAAGTACGGTTGGACCACGAAACTTCCGGTCCGTGATAGAGTGGGGCCACGGAGGGCGCCAGAGGGTTGCCAATCCTTGCCGGCACAAGTGGGTCAAAGGGTGGCGTCGCCCCCTCTTACTCTCCCTTTCCTCTATCTCTTTATACGTTAGGCTGCACAGCCAAATCAAATTGCCATATCAGTTTTAAAAAGAACCAAATTGATTCGGATCGAATACCATAGAAATTTAATTCGATCAAAGCTCACAAAGGGTTAAATTGAATCACATAATAAAAAAAAGTAACAAAGTGATTCGGATCCATCCTAGAAGAAAAGTAATGATTTTTGATGTCTTTACTTGCCTTTTTAATGGCTTTTTTAGTACAGGCGAGAGCGAAAGGAGGAGAGGGGCCATTTTCAACCCCCTCCCCCCCGTGTTGTCTTCTTCCCCCTCCTACTGCCTCCTCCTGAAACAAGCGCCATCGCTTGAGAAGGAAACCCTATTTCCTTGCCCGTTTCTCGTCTCTTTCTCCGGAAAGGAAGCCCGTAAACATGCAATCCATGTTGAATCTCAACGGCTCCTTCGGCCTCCCTCTCTGCGTTTCCGGGATCACCCGCCCCGTCTCTCTCTCCCAAGAGTACTCTCTCTCTCTCTCGCTCTATTTGTTTTAGGGGAAAAAGCTCGTTTCTTTTTGGTGAAAACATTTTGGGGTTCTGATCCGGTGCAGGATGGTGGATCACGACCGCCGGAGGAGGGCGATGAAGAGGATGAGATCGCGACCCAGGCGGGGGCCGGATCGCGAGGCGGCGGCGCGCGGCTCGATCCCGGAAGGTGGCGATCTCACCGGAGATCTCGCCGATCTATTGAGCGAGCTGGCCGCCGTCGACGGCAGTAGCAGCTTCAGCCCCTGTACAGCAAAAGCCGCTTAGGTCTCCAGATTCGCTCCGCTCATTTTGTGGGTCTGCCACAGCCAGTGCATCCGATCTCTTCTTCTTCTTCTTCGTTTCCAAATTTGTATGGACCCTGTAAATCGCTCCATACTTTTTGTCTGTGAAGATTAAGGGTTGCAAAGTGCATTTGGAGTCGCGATCCGTGTTGGGGTTTTTCCTTTCGATTCTGAGGCATGTTTTTGGTTTTTTCGTTGGTTTTGTTCATTCGTTTCGGTCGAACTTTCGTCGCTAAAAGAAGTGGAGCTAAACCGTCGTGTATGTACTCGCCACCCGCTCCAGGCACGATGTAATAATTTCTTTAAATATGCAAAATTGTTCCACGCGTTCCCGATTACCCAACGTTAAATACCTAATTAAGCCATCTTAAAATTTATGATCACAATTTTTTATATTCATTCTAAACTTGTAGTTTGTGAATAATTTCAAGAGGAGAAGTTAGGCTTGAGATAGCGACCGTTCTAGGACTTAGGTTCCTTCGAAAAATTAAGTGTAATTTCGTACATGACTTAGTCGGGATTTTGAATGCAATTCCTAATGCGACATTACATAGGGTGGCGCATTAGCTCTTGAGAAGACAATGAAAAATAAGATCGAGAGTAAATGGAGAAATCTTAGGTGAGGGTCGCGCGACCCTCGGCATCGATGATAGAAATTCGTCCCCCATCGGAGCCAACGGAGCAAAGCATCACCGACTCTACGCATTCATCTCTTTTCAAACGTACCTTTTTATTGATTAAGGTTACTGGGGGCCTGGGGCGTATAACCGAATAGTGTTGCATCTGTAGAGATGATAGGATGTCTGGTCGATTTTCATGGTTAAATTGGTCAAATAATTGTCAAATTGGATCGATTGTTTGTCTCATAAAAGATTATAGTATGCATATAGAGTAAAAAATCCCACTTTTAGGTTCAATTTCAATTTTGCTCTAATTTGTTTGTTTTTTTTTTTTTGGTAAGGTGCTCTAATTTGTTTGTCTCATAAAAGATCTCCAACTTTTACTTAGAGTCCTAAATTTGCCTCCATTAACCTCCCAAAAAAATCGCCCTTAGTAATTTTGCACTCGGTCTGTGATCTCCCATGCTCAGGGATGTTCCATATCTGGCGATCTGAGAGCTCGCGCTCAGGATGCTTGAATAGCTTGTACTTGGGAGTTTTCCATTTCTTGGTTGTCGACGAGAAATTTTGGACAAAAGGTTAATGAGTGCAGATTTGTAACTCAAGTAAAAGATTGTGATTTTTAAGGAGACTGTAAACATTTCAATGTAAAATTAGGATTGGACAGCAAAATTGGGATAATAACTAAAGTTAGGACAAAAAAAGTTTAGGGTAGAATTGGGACATGACCTAAAGTTGAGGGTTTTTTATGGAACAAAAAAAATTAAGATAGAATCGGGACTAAACCTAAAGTCGAGATTTTTCATGAGAAAAAAGGTAAGAATTGGGACCTTTCGTTAAAATTTGAGGCTTTTTAGGGTATTGTGCCTATATCCACCGAATAGACTATATTAGAGATCCAGATTGTATTAATGTGTTATGAGGTGAATTATACTTTCTTTGAGTTCATTCTTTTCTTTTGCTGAATGGTACTTGATCTTTGTAACATTAAATGTTATATTTTGAACCTTATTCATCAAATGTTTGAGTAAATATATCATTGAGGAGTTTTAAGATCAAGTATTAACTTTTGCGGGCAAAGGATAGTAAATAATTTTAAGTTGACCGAAACACAAATTACATATGCAAAAGGATCTTATTTGATATTCCGAGTGGCGACCATATGTGAAATTAGCCGTGAGTATACTAATATTCGATGTGACATTACAATCTATCACTCGGTGTATCATTCAGAAATCGACGTGATTAGATTATTTTGATAAAGATAGAGAGTTTAGGGTGCGCGTTTATTTCACTAAAAACTTCATGATAAAGAAAAATGTTAATATCATGAAAAATATCAAACTGGTACATATGTGACAAGTTTACCCCAAACTAACTTTTAAACCACAAAAAATCCAAAATTGATAGACATGTGATAAATTTACTCTAAACTAAATTTTTTTACCACAAAAAACCCCAAACTAGTATGCATGTGACAAATTTACCTCAAACAATTTTTTTGACCATAAAAAATCCCAAACCAATACACCTTCGACAAATTTACCATCCGTTAGTTTCGGTTAAATTTTACCGTCAAATTGCTGAATTAGATGATAGGTGGCAGTTGACAGGTGTACCAATTTGAGGTTTTTACCCTCCATTTGTCACAAGTATACCAGTTTGGGATTTTTCATGGTATTAAGCCAATTTTACATAAATTAATGGAAATTAAGTTGTTCACATGTGTACCAGTTTGGGATTTTTGGTGGTCAAAAAATTAGTGTAGGGTAAAATTGACACAAGTGTACCAGTTTGAGATTTTTTGTGGTCAAAAAATTAGTTTTGGGTAAATTTGTCACAAGTGTACCAGTTTATGATTTTTTGTGGTCAAAAAATTCAGTTTAGGTAAATTTGTCACAGGTGTACCAATTTGAGATTTTTTTTTGGTCAAAAAATTAGTTTATGGTAGTTTAGGGTTTTTCATGGCATTAACCCTTAAGCAAAATATTTTTCATGAAAATCATTTTCAAGGAAAATGGTTAGTTATTATTTGTTTGGTGATTTAGAGAAAGTGATTTCATTTTACTAGAAAGGGAAGTTGTTTTTCAAATTTAAGCTTCTTGTTTTCAATTCGTGAAAAACATTTTCTATAGATCGATTAATTTTCCGCCACCTAAACATCGCAAAGTCGAAAAATAGTTTTCCGGAAGCAGTTTTCTTCCAAACAAATGGACCCTTATTTGGGCTTTGATTTACGCAGTTGCCAAGTCGAGATATTCAAATTTATCGTGTTCATCAAACCGAAGAGATGAACCAACCAACGACAACTCACTCCAAAATCGAAACGGTTTGTAGTTGGGCAGGGAAAGGTGACAGAGGTTGGGCAAGATGTGGTCTTGTTGCTTTCTCAAATGCAGATCCAAAGTTGCTCGAGCTCTCTACTTTGCGCTATGTTCGGCAATCTTACTTTGGATGGTATTCGCTACTCCTTTGCTAACAATTACCATCCACACCCACTTCATTAGTGGAACTTTTCCTTGTACTCCCAAGAAATTAGGTCTCTTTTGGTATTCGAGTCAAATCGATTCGGTTCAAAATCATAAAGATCCAGTGAACATCATTTATGCTATTCGATTCGGCTTGATATCATGGCCGAATTCCATCCGAGGCCCGCTATTCCCAGCTGAAATGATTGTATCCGAATTACCTAGGGGACAATTCCTAATGTAGCAAATGGAGAACTTATTAGTTATGTAGCACTTGACATAATAAGCTATCTTCTCCTTCCTGCTTTAACTTGGTTCTGAGCTCTCAGAGACAATTTTTCCCTCCAAAGACCGAAGATTCACACTCTCCATAGGATGTGCTTCCAAGTCATAGGGAAACTAAGAAAAGAAAAATTCATGCTCCATTTTTCTTGTTTTCCTAAGACAATGATATAGATGGTGTGACATTCAAGTAAGAGAGAGGGTTTAAACAATCACTAGAGAAGTGAAAGGAATAGAAAGGAAAATATATACATGAAATTAAATCATGACCATGAAATATGACGCTTAGGATAAATCAGTACCAGCAAGGAATTAAACAATTTCCTTTCATCTACATTTGTGAATCCGCATTATTCTTCTCTATATCATGAGTTACAGACTACAAGATCAACAACATTTGACATACCTTACTTCTGGAAGAAGGATCAATAATTCAATCCATGATTGATGCCTTACTTCTGGAAGCTGAGGCCTTTGCAAGTTCTCTGAACAGGCCAATAATTCCAGATACATTGCGTGACGGCACTCACACTTACTATATCTGTGAAACACATGTTAATTCCTTAGACATAGGAAAATACCGCACGTTGGCTCTGAGAGGACAAAATTTAGGTTGCAGCCGCAGCTATTCTTCACTGGAGCTGACAGTCTTGAAATGTCTGAAGCTCTCGCAACCAGGGCAGTTATGCAAACTTTCGTGAATATAAATATCACAGTCAATGCAAAAATACTGTTTGCATTTTGGGCATTCAACAGATAGGCTGGGTCTATTTCCTGATAAGAAGCAGCATACATACAGAACATAACATCTACAATTAGATACGATTAGCTCCACGTTTAAAGACATCAAAGAATAAGAGAAGGGTCGGGAACATTTTCAAGATCATGAACCAACATAAAACATGTAATCATACAACCAACCATCCTAATTAGTGAAACATGATCAGATTCATCGTTCATGAAGATCAAATCTTAAGGCATAAGCTGGTAATATCACACGATTGCAGGAAAACAGATCTTTGGTTGAACAAAATAAAATAGCTTATGGCCCCTCAGATTAGATCATAGGAAAATGACCCCTATGTATGTTCCAGGAGAGTAGTCGTCTAAAGAGAACAGGCCAGCGCCTGATGTTATAAAATAGTGGCAACCCCTTCTCCATGTCTTTCATCACCATACCATACAAACATGCTAGCTGACATGTGCATATAAGCATGCCTTCTCTTCCTGCCCTATGCGACCAGATTAGCACCATCTGGGACATACTTATAGTCCCCAGGCAATCCAATCCATCTGTTCCTCACCATATAGATCTTAATCTTTTGACACACAAATATGAGGAGCTCCTATTAACCAAGTAAAAGAGTGAAGTAGAGGGATAAATGCCTTCACCAATTATAATATCCTTTCATGCTATGTTATGCGATGCAGCATGGATTAGGACCTTCTCTAGCTCAAACAAACCTATAATAAAAGGCATGCTTCAAAGCAGACATAAGCACAAACTCTCTTCCTTTCACTCCTTCAATATAGAGTCCACAAGTGTCAGATTTTGCTCAATTATGCACATCAATATTACGTACGGAAGGAAAACGCACCTCAATATCAACCTCAGTCAATCATGCTCCAGAAGAATTTACTACAGGGCCATTTTCTGTCCCCTGGCATGAATATTGTTGAGGTCCACGGTGGACAGGCCTCATGAAAAGGTGAAAGTAAATATTTTACTTATGCCCCGCCTACCTCGGGTCATGACTATCTTTGCAAGTCTAAACAGCTTTCTTTAAGTTTCTAATATCATTTCAATCAGAATAAAAAGAAAAGGCAATACACCCCACAGAATACGCCTCAACCCTATGATGAGATAAGAGCACTAGAGAAGATTTCAGGACCCCAACAACTATTAAACTACTGTGCTGGTATTAACTTTGCAAGTAATCAGGATTGTGGTGGTCATGAGTTTACTAACCAGGATTGAGAAGACTTTGTCGACAACCAAAGCAAGATTTGGGTAGCTTGTGCTGAGAACTACTGAGACGTAAGGGAGTAACCTCGTCAAAAGGTGCAATAGGAAATAGATGATGATACGACCTTGCCAAATGGGGAGAAGAAACAAGGGTGAGCCCACAAATACGACATTCAGTAGGTAGTTCGCACACTCTTGCTTTGCATCTTGGACAAGTGTATCCTCCACCCCTAGCCTCTTTATGGCATAAACAAATTGAGATTACATTTTCTGCAGCTCTTTGGGGGAAACCCATCTTGATCAAATTAGCAATTGCAAACTCTGCTATTGCTGGAGGAGGGGGTGCATGCTCCAGGATCAACTCCTTAAAGTGAGACTGCATGAGTAAATAAAATATAATATCTTATGCAAGTATCGATCTTCAATTTCATGAGCAACTGAACTAATAGACAAGATTTTACAATTTATGAGCAGTGCATCCAAGATAGCATTGTGTCTCGTATAGAAAAACTTCATGATTTAGATAATTGAACATCCCACGCACAAAAATAGAACACCAATAAACCTCCTGAGTTTCTTGTATATTATGTTTCTTGTTCGAAAATGATTCGACAAGCGCTGTAGAATCAGCTAGCTTGGAGAAATACTTTAATTAACTTACCTCATCTATGGCAACAGAGTACAGTCCCCCGGTTTCTTGGCAGATGTGTTTGCATATGAAAATTTCAGCAGAGAGACCAATAACAGAACACCTGACTTTCGATTTTTTGCATTTCTGAATGGTTTCCATAATATCTCCGGGGTCACAAGTGCTCAGAGCTGAATTCAATACCAGAACTTCCCGATGACCATATGATGGAATCTGTTCCAGATATCCACAAACAAGATCTAAGGCATTCTGCAACGAGGAATCACCCGAACACTCCAACTTGCCCATCAGAGCTTTAATATGGGATTCAGGACTTCCACCAAGATCTGTCAAGCAATTAGCAACCCCATCTTTTACGGTAACTAAACCTATTTGACTGAGTGGATTCTGGTCGAAGAATTCCCGGATAAAAGCCTCAACATGTTTTGCAACGACGACCATACGGCTTGGTCGAAAATCCGTCTCTGAGGCAGCCTACACAGAATTTTGAATTTATCACTTTTAAAGAAAATCACGAAACACAGACAACAAAACGAAATTCAATGACCAAGAGCCATCTAATGCATAAAGAACGCATTTTTAGCACTGCTCAGGTTTACCAGCCATGTAAGACAGAAAAAACCTAATATTAATGCAAAATTTAAAATGGCAGTTACACATCAAAGCTAATTGTTTCTTTCTTAGATCAATCGACCAGTCCTAAATCACTGTGCGAGTGCATTGACATGAATAAGAAAGATTCAGTTTCCTTTACAATTTGATGCTCGCAAGTAATGTTGCACTGCAATGCTCTTCAGCCACACACACACACACAAAAAAGGCAAATTTCGTCATCATATAAATGGCCCTCGGAGAAGCACAAAATCATTACCCTGGAGAGGTCGATGACGATGTAGAGATACCGAATCAGGCCCTTCTGAATCCGAGCAGCTGCATTACTCGAAGCGAGAGAGCGAAGGCGCCTCCGATACTGAGCATGGTAAAGGGCCTTGTTATCGATGGGACGAAGCAAGCCGGACTCGTCCTCCTGAAGCGACTCCCAGGACCTCTCGTCGGCGTAGGCCCGTTCCCATGCCTCGAGGCCTCCATCATCGACGTCGTCCTCGTCGTCCTCTTCCTCCGCTTGCCCGCTCAGCCGCCTCCCCTCGCCGTTGTTCATCCCCGTCACCGCAAACGGCGATGGGACCGTTCCGCTCTATTTCAACCAGCCGGAATCGTCCAAGACGGATCCGATCGAATATGTGTCAAGACCAGGACCGCGGTGTGTCTAGAGGCACTCACATTGCTCGACGTTTTGCTGACCTTCAAGCTTCGCTCTGCCCATGGGAACTTCTCCAACGATGTGTGTAGCAGTAGCAACGGAGTTAGTGGTGTGTGTAATTAGCGCCGCAAATTAGAGTTGACTGGGAGAAGAGACTACTTTGTGACAATCGAGCCCTAATTGCGAAAATGAGGGCTTTTAAGACGTATTTGGCCACATACTGTCTTTGATAATGACATATAATGGCATAAAATAAAGCAATTACCCGATAAAAAATGATGACGCGAAACGAGTCGTAAGTTATACCTTAATATCGACAGTCCGATAAGCAATGTTTTTTCGTCAATAAGTTGAGATATCATGAGGCATGCATGACCAGAACATTTATGTAACACTGACATTAAGTTCAAAGATTCCGTCCTAGGTTTGTTTCAAGCGTTGTATCGAGAAAACATTGCCCAAAAGTTGTGATAATCAATTAAGGTTTTAAGTTCTAAGTTCTAACCAAAGCAGTGATATAACATTGCCCGAAAGTTGCATCGATCGAGTTGTTAGCATCCTAAATTACAAAACCCTACAGCGGGAGGTAATCCGTTTAGCAATTGATGGACTCTGGGAGGAAATGTCAAAGGACGACCACTAAATAACCAGTCGGATTTTAACTGCAAATGCAGTGGCCCTTTCGCAACAATCGACTTTTGAAGGCGGGCGAGCTCTGAATCGGATGTGTGATCCTGACATGATGCCGACGCGTTTGCAGACCTGTTTCTCTCTACTGGCTTCCCAAAACAAGGTCTCAGTTCTCGTTATCTGTATCCAAAACAGGGAGGAGGCTCAAGGCCGACGAACCCAGATGCATGCCGCGAACTATGCCTCCGTACCCGACATTAATCCTGTGGCATAGGAGCAAGATAGAATCCCACATTGCGGTCCTTCCCTGCAAATAAAAGCCAAAGGTGACCCTTCATACATCATGCGAGGGAGGGCAAATTACGAATGCAGAAAGTTTTCACGGCATGCACTAGGATTATGCCCTTTACAGGATTCGACAGGCGTACAGACACATTGGTGAATTGGGCGTGCAAAACCTTATCTCTAAGAATGTATCAACTCAGCCCAATAGTCAAGAGTAATGTTCCCCTCTTTCATTAATAGAACGAGATAAGTGAGTGCCTGCCATTTGTCTTCCCAAAGCATCCAGTGCTTTTACACAAGTTATTATTTAGAAACTAATCCTGAGGTGTGCTTTGCCTTTTGTTTCAATCATACTCCAGAAAATCCTAGCAACAATGTTACGTTGCAGTTACCCAAGATAGTCAAGCCTTCTGGATATTTAAATTGCAGGCCAAGATATCTTGAGCTTACCTGAAGAGAGAATTGCAGCTTCTTATCCCAATACAACGCAAAGACAGGAGGACTTTGTTTTCCTACAACCAGGATACAAGTTCCCGGGTGAAGCACAGAAGGGACAGCCGATACGGCAGCAACATACTTCTCTGGAAACCTCTCTTTTGGAGGCAAAACTCCCAAAAACAGGGGATTTTTGCTGGACTGTGCTCCAGTGTAGGATGTGGGATCGACATGTAGCATCCACTTCGGGTGCTCCAAGAATGCACAGAATAGATACAAGAGCAGATGAGAATCAGTGGGGACATCAGGAGTCCATTTCTTTTTCATCTGATCATAAACCTCTCCGCTTCCAAGAAAATCATAGTTCTTCACGCAGGTCCCCACAGCAAGCTCTGTTCAATAGAGAGAAACATCGAGTCTAAACTATAAAGTCCAGGATCTGGCCATTAAAAGGGAAAACACATTCTCTTCTGTTCATCAAGCAGAATCCATGAAAGACAATATACCTTTGGAAAAAAATCTGCATACCTCGTATTCTCTGTACCACATAATCCGTACGAACACTGCTCTGGGGTAGTAGACCTTTAATCAATTCTCCCTTTAGCAACGCCTGAAGCCTCTGATGCTCAGTGACGGCATCGACACACTCCTGCATCAGAGGAATCAACGGATTTTGCAGAGGAGGTTGTTGCAAATTGGCTATAGGCTGCTTTGCTGCGTAAACCATGCAAAAAAACAAATAAATAAAGCTAGTAGAAAACCAACACCAACAAATTGCATGCCATTCTCTCACCCACAAAAAAACGTAACGCAGAAATCAATGATACAATAACTACAGAATATAATGAGCGATTTGGCTTCACAGCACTCTCTTAAACAACAATAAAACATAGGAGAAAGAAACATAATTATTTTAAAAATTGGCAAAAGACAGGTTCAGTCAGGGCTTTCTTGACGCACTAACCCTACATGGTAATACTCAGGAGCTTGTGTTCACAGAAATGTATAAAAGCAATTAGGGCGATACTTACGCATAGCAGCATCAAGAACTTGAATAAGAGTAGCACGTAACTGGTGAAGAAGTCCATCTTCATCCAGAGTATATGCAGGTAACCATTCTTTACTCCTGTCAATCTGAGAGACAGTGGAAGTCCCAGATACTTCTCCCACTTGACAAACTGTGATCGAAACCCCAAGCTTGGCTGCACCTTCCATCACCTAAAATCAGCATCAACCAAAATCAGCACAGCTAAAGCTATGTCTAAAGGATGGCTAGGCTAGGTAAATTTTTGCCCCTGATTCAGGGTTTATCTCAGTTTGTATCCCAAAGTGGATATATTCTTAGAATATGCCTAAAATGTTACAGACAGTAGAAAAATAGCAAGAAATTTTGTCATTTGACCGCTCATGACTTCATTGCCATTTCAGAAGGCAATACTCTCGTCATTGAGTGGTCTATTCATCCTAATATGATCTCTGACCTTAAAATCCAATAACATTCTGAAGATCAAATGTAAGAACTTTGTGGATGACCAAGTGATTAAATAGGATTGTAAGATAATCTTGAGGATTATTTATTTAGGCGGGGATGAGTGGGCACCATGAGTTTTGGCGCCTAAGTCTAGCCACTACATTGTGATTGGTAGTGAAAATTTTTGTGATAACTGAAAACAGTCTGTTAAATCTAGAGTGAACCGGGAAAATTCTGAGAATGGATAAAGTGATGCCATGCCCAGCAATGGTAAACCTTATGCCATTAAGAAGTGAAGTGGTATCAATTACTTTCTATTTTCATACATATTGCCCGGTGGATATCTATTATTATTCATTTCATTTTGTTCAAAGCAATCTCAAGAGGTCAAATTCAACCAAAAAGAATACTACAGTCTCCGCAGCCAGATATGAAGACTAACCCGTTAACATACCATGTGAAAGCCTAGTAAAGCTCACCAACACAACCCCAAAGACCCCAATCCAATCAGAAATTTTACAAGAGCACCTTGTTGGTATCTGGAATCTCCCAAATTTAATTTAGTTGAAAATTTACATCACTTACTCATTGCCAACATAAACTGAAAAGTCATCTTTTTGGATACATTTATGTAATGCTACATATACAATATGTTAGCAATGAGCATAGACAAAACATACATTATACTTGAAACTCCAGTGAACCACCTTTTCATTCAAATGGACAATGAAGTTTCTTTATGGTCAAAACGTGATGACTCATAAGCTATAAATAGAAAATATAATCATAATACTTCTTGGTATAGTTGTTAGCAAAATGGGGTGTAAGGATGACAGACCTGAATGTGACTGCTTTCAATCTTTTTAAGCAGAGGATTGAGCAAAACTGAAGAAAACCACTGCCTGAGACGGTCACGCCACAACTCAATTTCAGGGTAGATACCGAGATGTTCAAAAGCTTCAACTGCCTCTTCCAATGACATTGGTGGAGGAAGGTCACCCTCTCCTTTCTTGGGAGGTGTGCTGAACTTTTGGGAGCCAGGAGACATCCTCACCGGCCTCAGAGGAGTGCTCCTTGTAGTTCCAGAATTATTAGCCGAACTGACTACAGTGTTTGGACTTGCTATGCCAAAACCCTTGATCGTAGGAGATGGAGTCGCCAGTTTCCCAGCTGATTCAGTGATCTTCTCATCAACTTCTGCCAAAAACTGTTCAAGTTTCTCTTCTGATGTGATATCCTTCATAGGTGATACTCGATTAGTCAGCCATGGGCTTGAGCAGACAGAATCAGGACCAGGTGAGTGTTGAGAGGAAGGTAGCGGTGAGACAGCTCCAGGCACAAGATATAAAGAAGAAGAACCTGGCGATTTGGATGGGGTGCCGACTGGTCTACCCTTACTTCCTCCACTAGAAATCAATTTATCAGTGCTAATTCGAGACGAACGATTTGAACCTGTGATTGTTTGATGAAGAGGGACGAGAAGCTCCGAACTAGGTGTTAAATGGGCTTTGAATTTTGGAGGCTTCTTTGACGGTTCAGACACGACCTGATTGGCCCTCGGCTTTATCCCCAAAAGTGCTAACTGGCGCGTTGAAAGAGTAGGTTGATCCTTGGTTCCAACAGAGGGAGATAACAGTGGCACTCCACTATTTTTTGATATATGCAGAGATATAGCTTTAAAGAGCGCAAACAGAGCCCCCAGAAAAAGTAAAGCCGCAGCAGTCTGCAGGATCTTGGCAAGAAAATCTGGAGAAGGAAAAAACGGTATTTATCCAAAAGCACCTAAATCAGCATGTGAAACAAATATAAGACAAAGAGGCTGAAACAAAATGACTTACAAGCTGTCTCCTCAGACAGATTTTTGAGCTTCAGATAGTCAATGAACCCATCCTCCCTTCACAAATTCAAGCAAGTAACTTGTCAGCCGCTGAAATTGAAAGGAGAAGGATGGCTACTGAAATTGGACAAGAATGGACATTCCTTGCTGGGGATAAAGCATCAAAGTTTAACACTAAAATGCATTCTCTGGTTGGCAACTAACAGCTCAAGATAAAATGAAATTTCATTATACTTCATTCTGTCAAATAATCCCATTGCCCCTGGACCAACCAGCTTCAGCCTTACAAAAGGGACGAAAATGAGTATGGTTATGGTGGATCTCAAGGACACAGGCAAAGGCGCTGGATCCCGGGTGTTTCATTCGCAGCAGTCCCCAGTCCGAAGAGAGAGAAACTCATCGTCTTGATTGCTGAAGGACACGTTAAGGTGGTGCGAGCTAGAGACATTTTTTTTCTTGGTCAGAGCTAGAGACATTGACAACCATATTTCTACCTCATTTCGCACTTTTGTTGCTTGGAAAATCATCATCTAGTTTTGTTGGATCAGAGTTCAATACCCTCGATTTAGTAAGAGAAAGCAATCAGCTTCATAATGCCCCAATTATTGGCAAGGCAATTCTATTTGCACCGGGATTCACTTTTTCCCCAATCAAAGCATAAACTCGTACTCTTCAGTAGTTTCAATACTTATGGAGGCACGCATAATGTCAAGGAATTAGCACTTGCACTGCAAAGAGTAACCATTAGATCGTAATGTCCATTAGTTCCAAATCCTGGAGCTAAGCTCCTCTAAAACCCCGCTCAAAAACCCTAATCCGTCCCAAAAGTTCATCATTTCTCTACTAAGTGCAGACCAAGCCACAGCAATTTTAAGCACCAAATAAATCAATCGAACTACAGGGAAATAGCAAATCAGCGTCATTTGAACTACAGGGAAATAGCAAATCAGCCTCGTGGAGATACCCCGATGCCACGATCAAAACTATGACCAACTCAAGCACACAACAGGACATGATTCCCAGTCGTAAATGCAAACGTGCAGGCCCCCAAGACTATTAGCCACCCCGTAGCTTCCGAAATTCAGCTTACAAATCAGGACCTTAGACGGCAAACCCCTTCTGCCATGTGCGCGTACCTGGAAGAGAAGGAGAGGAAGGCGAAGGCGCTGGCAGAGGAGAAGAAGAAGGTGGAGAGGAGAGTGAGCTTCGAGGGTACGAGGCTGTTGGCCGCGAGAGCAGCTGCTAAGGCTGGGTTCTGGTACACGGCGAACTTGCTCGGCTTCGCCGTCGCCTGCGGAGGCGATGCTTTGTCTCTTCCACCACCTTCCATCTTCTGAGCCCGAGAGAGAGAGAAGGGATTTGTTTATTTAAGTCATCGATGCCGATACGAGGTTCTCCGCGTCGTCGTCGTCGTCGTCGTTCGAGCGCTCTGGAGAGCTCCGAAGCAGCAGCAGCTCCTAAGTCCGTTTCAAATTCGAGCTCGCGTTTCTTTTTCATTTCATTTTGGAAAAATTCCAAATAAGAACCCGAAATACTCTCATTTTCTCAAATAAAAACTCTAAGTAAACTTTGTTTCAAATAAAGATCTAAAGTGGCATAGTATGTTTCAAATAAAGGCCTAAATTGGCCATAAAGTTTCAAAAAAGGGCTTGGCCTAAATGGCATTTTCCTTTTTTGTGTTTTAAAAATTAAAAATAAAATAAAAATAAAATAAAAAAAAGTCACACAGGCGGAAGGGCCTGTGGTCGCTGGCCTGCCGCTGGTGGGGGGTCGGCCGGGGCAACGAAGGCCGGCCGATCGCCGGCCCCTCAGCAAGGGCCGACGACCCCGCCGACCAAAGGCGAGGGCATCTGGCCCTCTCCCGAATCTGGGTGAGGGCCGGCGACCCCCACCCAAGACCGGACGGGGGTCGCCGGCCCCCGCCCTAACCAGGGGAAGGGCCGACGAGCCCTCCCCTGGTCAGGGCGGGGGCCCGCGACCCCCGCCCAGATCCGGGAGAGGGCCCGACCCTCTCCCCTTTTTGGGGAGGGCCAGCAGCCCCTCGCCGAAGCACCGGCCTTCATCACCCCCGTTGACCCCCCCTCCAGCAAGGCCGGCGGCCACAGGCGTTTTTTGAAATTTTATGGCTACTTCAGGCCCTTATTTGAAACAACGTTCACTTCAGACCCTTGTTTGAGAAAATGATGGCACTTTAGGCCTTTATTTGAAACAAAATTCACTTGGGGCTCTTTTTTGAAATTTTCCCTTTCATTTTTCCTTCTCCTTTTAATTCCTGTCCAAACTCTTTTTTCTAGAAAAAATTCCAAATAAAAACTTTAAGTGCCATCATTTTCTTAAAAAAAATTCTAAAGTGGCTATATTATTTCAAATAAAGGTCTGACCTCATTGGCCGGCTAAATATTCCGATCAATCAATGACATTTTCTTCCAAAATCAATTTTAACTTAAATTTTACTTAAATTAGATTGACAAATAAAAAAGCTCAAAGTTTTTTTTTTTTTGAAGAACGCAAAAAAAGTACGGATAGAAGGGCTCCGCTTATGACCGTCATCCCAACACCGATGGGGCAGCGACGATGGTCGACGGGGTTGCCGACCCTCCGCCAAATCTAGGGGAGGGCCGGCAACTCTCGGCCAAACCTTGACAGAGGTCTAGATGAGGGTCAGCCCTCGCACAGGTTTGGGAGAGCGTCATGGCCCTCTCCCAATTTTAACGAAGGTCGCCAACCCTTGCCGAGGCGTCGACGACCCTGCCGACCATCTTCGCCGCCCTACTGGCGTTGGGGCGACGGCCACAGACCTTATATATTTTTTTATTTTATTTTTTTCTTTTTTAAGTTTTAACTTTTTTTTCTTTTTTGAGTTTTTCTTTTTATGAAAAAAAATTAGATTTTCTAACCTAATTTAATTAATATTTTGTGTAATAATTGGGATTCGGATTAAAAATATTTCGTTTTAGTGATTTAATTAACTTTAACGCCACATAAGAGAGAAAAAAAAAATCACGTCAGCATTTTCTATTAGTCAAATTAGATGGAATTAGCGGAGGCTTACAAGCCCTCGCTGACAACTAGCAAGGGCTAACCTTGCCTGTGGCTAGCGAGGGTTGCCCAAGTTAGGCCGGCCCTAGCTTGTGGCTTTCGAGGTGGCCTCGCCTGGCCCTCTCCTGTCATCGCTCACAACTGGTCAATGCCTTGAATCGGTCAACGCGAAAAAAATAGAAAAAAAACAGAAAAAAGGAGAAAAGGAAAAAAAATGTCAAATAATAAAAGACGAAAATGCCCTTGACTAAATAGTGAGGTCGGGCCTTTTTATGAGACAAACATGGCCATTTTAAAGAAAAATTTCAAAAAATTACCTGAAGTGCCTTCATTTTATTAAATAAGGACATAATATGGATCTTTTTCAAATATGGGCGTAAAGTGGCTATGTCAGTCTCAAATAAGGGCATGAGGTAGCCATGACAGTTTTAAATAAGGGATTGATCTCGCCAACCAACTAAATATTCCAATCGATCAAGGGTATTTTTGTTCAAAGACAATTATGATTCTAAATTATTTTTCATTTCTTTTATTTTTTATTGTATTTTTTTCCTCATTTCAAACGGAAAAGTTAAAACTCATGCGAAAATTTGATTCTTAGGGTGTGTTTGTTTGAGTGAAAGTGTTTTCCGTAAATTCGTTTTCCAAACTTTCACCCTTTGGTTCTCCGAAAATGACAGGTCAACCGAAAGCACTTTCCGATCAACGAAAATATTTATGCATAAATAGGAAAGTGAATTCCCCAATCTGAAGAGGTGAAAACACTTTTCGGAATCGCTCATCTCGGATTTTTAATATTTGAATATATATTCTTTTCTTCTTTAATTTTTCTTCTTCTTTTTTTCTTTCCTTATGTCGGAAAACAAACCGTTTTCCTGAAAAATGATTTCCCGGAATTCATTTTCCTTTTTCATGAAATTTTTTATGAAACAAACACAACCTTAGAATAATTCGAGCAATTATTTCGAACATGAGCTATATTTTTCTCTCTTCTGTTTCCGGGAGTTAACATAAACAAAGTACAGATGTAGTGAAATTACGATTGCTGTTATTTTTCTTTTTTGCGTGTAATCCTGTTCTCCTCTATAGTCCGAACTTTTTCTCCCGTGAGTTAATTTCTACCTTAGATGAATAAAAATCAGACCCAATGAAAGATCTCAATTAGAAGGTGTGTAAAGGAATCGGAACCACCTGAAATCGGACCGGACCAGATTGGCCTAGAACCGGCGGTTCCCATGGGGGCCGATTTGGTTTCCCGTTTTAAATTTACTGGAACGAGTGAGTACCGGTCCGATTCCAGGTTCCAAGCGTGGAACCGTCCACCCGCCCACCAGAACAGAACCTATAAGCATATATATCTCGAAAAAAAAAAATTCTAGCTTACTTTCAGCAAAAGTGAGTCTTTCTCGCCTGCTTTTTGCCATTTACCCTACAGTCCTACTCGCATCCCGCGATCCTTAAAGTAGAACACACATCAAGATGCTGACATTTACCCTACAGTCTTTCTCGCCCCTTTCATGGGTGTCTTCATCGAGATTAACGTATGAAAATGATAAGCAAGAGACGGAACCAAATGTCCAAATGAAAACATTCATCCTAAAATCACAGTATCATTTCGTGTTTGATAAACAAAACCCTCATGCATATTTCTTTATTATTCTTACATTTTCCCTTGCAAAGAAGTACCCACATAGAATTTAGGTTTACCATGACATTAATTGATAAATGCAATTTTGTAGGGATTATGGATCGATTCCATGGACCCACCCGAAAACCGGACCAATGGTCCGGTTCCCGGATGGATCCATTGAACCAACGGACAGTTCCCGGTTCTCATTTTTCGAAACCGGTCCTTAGTGGGCGGTTTTTGAGTCCACGATAAGAACTTCCTCCTTGGACCATGCTCACCCCCGATCTCAACTATGATGTTTGGACCATGCAAAGGCCGAGTCAAGATACAATTCATGATTCTTCGATAAAGGGCTTGCCAGTTTCAGTTCACGGCATAGAAAAATACTCGCATTGCATCAAACCAAGTATCACAAAGACAACATCTGAAGTCTGAATTGTCTTGGATAAACTGTGTTGTGCCATAGTTCCCTTCTCTTGCACTGGCATCTCATATTTCAGACATCTCATCGCTGTTCGAAAGTTTTGGCACGAAACAAACATACGCGACAAAACCCAAAGAGCAAAAGATCGCTTAATTCGAAGCCAAATACAGAAAAGACGGACCAACCACCCTGCTGTCGCGGCTTGTTGAAGATGCTACCGCAATCTCAAGACCGATTCAGTCATTCCCCTTTCGAGACGATGAGTTCATCCTTCGTATCCTGCTGTTCTTGACCATCACAGTTGCTTTCGGTGCTCAGCCTTGCGCTCGCTTTCCCGCTATCCGGATTTCGGTGACCCGAATCGGGTTCATCCTTCAGGATTCCATAGCCAAGAGACAAGTTTCTCCACTCGACTTCCTCCGATAAGTGCAGGTGCCGTGCCAGATACCGCTTCAGCTCAATGCGCAGGTTCCGGATGGGCTGATGAAGCGGGGCACGAAGGAAACAACAGAATCGGAAACCAATGAAAAGGGGCATGGAACTATAAAGGAACCAAAATTATGACTGCTTCAAATCCACATCTGGGTAATGCTTGAAATTTGCAAGCTTTTAGACCGAATACTATATGCCTGTCCAGATATTTAAAATCTCAAGCAACCATCTACTGCAAGCACAAATTGAAATGACACTCTCTCCAGATAAGTGAAACTTCACCTACTCATTTGCCTTCATCAGTAGAGATGATTTTACCATCACAATTGCAGATTTTAACAAATCAGAAGTTCTTCATAAGCTGCTTGGACATGATTGCTATCAGCAAATAAGACTTGTTTTCTGTTGCTGCTATGCCCGGTGATTATAGTGTATCGGAACGATCACTAATGCCAATATTTTCTCGTATTGCTCTCTTATTTTCACAGAATTCTCAGATCATGCATGAATTATACAGTTCTTCATGATAAAATATGTACCTCAGCCTTGCATTCCAGAGCCATCCGAAAGAAATTCGCTGAGACGAAATGCTTCCCGACGGGCTCCGCCAGCTTGATGTGGCCGAGCCAGTACGACGCGGTCTCCAGCCTATCGAATCTGCACTTGCTGCAATTCTCGGCCGTGTGATAGGGCGTCCCGGACCTTCTCGGCTTTGCCACAGCAGCAAAAGGCCCTTGGACCGGGGTCCGAGGCCCAACCGCATTCTCATCGCCCAAATTCTTTGGCGATTTTTCTTCGAAGCAGACGCTCTTCTTCTTCAGCTTAGGATTCGCTCTCTCTGGAGATGTTTTCTCTGCAGGTGCATCGCCCAAATTCTTAGGCGATTTCTCTTCGAAGCAAACGCTCTTCTTCTTCGGTTTAGGGTTCGATATCTCTGGAGATGTTTTCTCTGCAGGTGCATCGCCCAAATTCTTAGGCGATCCCTCTTCGAAGCAAATGCTCTTCTTCTTCAGCTTAGGCTTCGCTCTCGCCGGAGACGTTTTCTCTGCAGCCGATGCTAGAGCAGCACCCACGGCCGATGGGCTTTTCGGTGCCGACTGGGCTTGTTTCCGGCGAACCCCAGTCGAAGATTTCACAGCGGGTTTCTCTGTCGCTGGTTTTGCCGGAACGTTGGTGCTCCGCAACGTACCGAACACGCGCTTCTGCCTGAAAAGAAAAGAAAAAAAAGAAAAAAAAAAAACAGAGTCTCCTCAACAGGGATAACTCCACAAAAAAAAAAGAACAAAAAATCGAATTACAACATCCAGAGTCGCAGCGAAGAATCCCACCTGGGAATCGGAGGATTTCCGGCGACGGTCTTCGACGATCCGTTCGTTTTCCTGCCAGCCTTTTCTCTCAGCGGCTGAGACTTTCCTGCGTTTTACACGGTAAGACCAACATAAACGAAGAGAAAGAGAAGCAAAACAATGGCGGACGAAGAACGAAGAGTGGGTTCGGCGCTGAAGAAAACGAGAGGGCGTACCTGGAAGTGGAACCTGCGCTGGATGAAGATCCATGGCGAGAAACGGTGGAAGGGGATGAGAGATTGAAGGTGGCGATTTTGATGATGGATGAAAGGAACGGAGGAGTCGGTCGCTTGTTTGCTTTTTGAAATTGAAATTTTGGGTGAAAATGGCGGGAACAGGTTCTAACGCTCCTGTGGGCCCCGCCCATCTTTATCCTTTTAAAATAAAATAAAAACTATTCCATATTAGGATTTTCCTTCTTTGACTAATGTCTTTCTTTTCTATTTTTTTTTTGGGTCGAATTTCTTTTTCTATTCAAGGGTTTCGTTTTCTTAATCTCACGTAAGTGAAGTGGTAAATTTAATGATTACTCGATGTGTTTAATCGGTATTTTATTTTCATTTGATATAATTAAAAAATCGCTGTCTCATAAGGTGCAAGAATTAAGAAACAGACCCCTTCGGTACGATAATATTCTTCCGTGCTTGAATTCCGATACATCTTATATCGAGAAGTTCCGAGTGTAATATAAATTTGTCGAGGAAATATGTATTTTTAGTGTGTTCTGTTTTGTAAGCTTTTTACAGCTTTTAATTGTAATTGAAAATGTAATAGTTTCGATGGTATTTCATTGAAAATTAACTTATTCCAACTATTTTTTTTATCTAGATAATAATATCTACCCCGACAATTTTAAATAGTTTTGAATCAAGATGTTTTGGAGTGGAATATTTTTTTCTTTTGAAAAAAAATACTGTTTTTATATATTCTATAATTTCGGTCCACCCGAAACCCAAAAGATTAAAAAAAAAGAAAAAAACCGGAGACCAGCCCATCCATTTCAGGCCGAGGAATTCGAGTTGGGCCGGGCCTTCAAGGTTTTGTTTTCGAGTAGGGCCGGAGACCAGCCCATCCATTCCCTACTGTTGCTCTTAAATGTGCTATCGTTCGAGCACAAAAATAAAATAAAATGTGTGCTATCGAATACATAAAAAAACAAGTTACTACGTCTACTTATGACAAAAGTCTCTGCAAATTTTCGACCGGTCCCATTCGTTCTAGGGTCGGTCCCGGAACCGGTGATTTCTTCTTCTTTTTTGAAGAAAAAGTAATTTACTAATTAGGGTTTGCTTCATAATAAAAAAAAAATTAAGAAATCTTGATCGGCCCGAGCGGTGCGATTCTTTATGTGGAACTTGGAACTGGACTGCTCATCGCAGTTCGAAATTATTGGAACCGAGAACCAACCAGAACTGGCTGGTCCAATTCGGTCCGGTTCCCGAATTGGATCCGGACCGATGCACACGGTGTCTGCATGTCTCTTTTGTTTGGGCCATCTATGCCGAACATGAATCGCTTCCTACGGAGGCCTCCGGGCCTTCTTTGACGATCATGAAATCTCTAGGACAAAAGGTCCTAATACCTCGATTTTTCTCTGTTAACGACTCTTCGTCACTGTCCCCGCGAACCAGATTCAGTGTGGTCCATGAAATAATTAGCCCCCTCAAATTTTTCTTGATCGGATCCTGTTTCTCATCAGACACCCAAGGAATGTCCCTAACACGATACCATCTCTGTTCATCATACAGATACAGACCCCTATGATTTTCCTTCCAATGAAGATGCAAACGGACACGTGGATCTCCATGATTATGCATATCTCGCGACACGCATGGGCTGAGCAACCAGAGGCGGACTCTCAAGGGGACCGGGTTCGGGTTCGACGTCGCGCTCTCCAGCCTTTAGGCGTCCGGTTGCTGTCATGTCGTCTTGAATCAAAAGAAAAGTACAAAAAAAGTCTTAAATCTATTATATTGGTACTAATTCAATCTTTAGCCTTTTAATTGGATAAATTTAGTCATAAACCTTTTTACACATTGGTACCCATTCAATCCATTCGTCCAATTTTGATTGAAAATTGCTGACATAGATGTCGGCCATCCTACATGGCACGGTTGACGTTGCTGTAGACATATATATATTATATTTAAATATTCTTTACTTTTTTTCCTTCCCCTTTTCTGTTTATCGGTGGTCGGCGAGGCTGGCCTCACCTAGTCAAGGGAGAGCGCCAGCGAGGCCCCCCTCGCAAGATCTGGCGAGGCCGACCCTCGCCCAAGCCAAGGCGGCCTGGCCGGGCGTCGCCTGGGCCACGCTTGAGCGAGGGTGAGACCCGGCGAGCCCCACTGGGTCATTTGGCTAGGGGGGCCTCGTCAGCGCTCGCATTCGCCCAGGCGCGGCCCGACGGGGCCGACCCTCAGAAATAGAATAAAAAGAAGAAGAAGAAGGCAAACAGAAAAGGGAAGGAAAAAAGAAGGATATATATATTAAATGATCCATGTCGGCGATTTCCGGGCAAAATTGGTTGGATGAACTGATTTGGTATCAATATGAAAAGGATTAGGACTAAACAGATCTAATTGAACGGTTCAGGACTGAATTGGTACCGATGCGATAGGTTTAAGACTTTTTTTGTACTTTTTGCCTAGAATTAATTGCTTGTGAAGGTCCTGTTGATTTAGAAGTCCATGTCCCAACTGCAATTGCACCGGCCTATCCTCAACCTGACCGCGACTGCTGAGAAGCTTCGCATGGTGTTCGAGAAGGCCAGCAAAGTCGGGGGTAGGCAAACGCTTTGGACCTTCGTCTCCCAACGTTGATGGATGTCGCTTTCGCGGTCTTACTTCGACAATTTCTCTTCGATCCCCTCATGATGCAGTTTGTTTCTTCCCCTACGTGGAGTACACGAAATGGAGCAGCCTGAAATTTCCATGTTGGGATTCGCCTAATTAGTTCGGGCGTCGGGAAATTTCCATGTTAGAAAGCTATTTGCATAAGCCAATGATCTGTATTTAACAGGCTCTTTGGGTTTGAAAGCTGTTTCATGAACTTTCAAATCGTCGAGCCCTTGTACACGTGTTAGTGGATGCATAAAAATATTCTTGATTTGACAAAATCATCAAAAAGAGAAATTGAGAGAATGATTGAGAAATTATGGCACGAAGTCCGAAAGAAGTAGGCGAACTCGAAATCAAACTACTATCGATGCAATGGGCGCAGATATACCCGAATCCTTAGATCCAATGAGTACCAAGAGGAGCCTACTTTCGCTTAAGAATACCAAGACATGTCCTTGAGATCATTCTCGAGACATGGGAGTGAGAGTCTATTGGAGTCACCAAACCGTGGTTCATTCCTTGCTAGACTTACTTCAATAAAAAGGAAATCGAGAAAATTATCTAGAAAGTCCTAAATAGAACGGCAATCCGCCCTGATTTAAGAATTTTTGGACAAATTTTCCATAAAAAAATCTCACTGGCTTAAGCAGAAACACAGGAAACAACACTGTCTACTTACCCTAGTCATAGTTCATTCCTGGGCCTTTGGTCAGTGACACCAACTGGTCTTTCCGTCGTGTGCTGTCAGTGGAGTGATGACCCCTTCGCCTCCGAAGACTCTTAACTTTTTCCAAAAAACTTTGGGTCAGTCTCACTTCTGGATGCCATCTATGTTAAATGGATACTTCAAAGTCAAAGTCCTAAATTTTCTTTCTAAGGGTAAGGAAGGACTCCTGCATTACGTTTGGAAGAAGACCAAAAAGTGTTCTAATGTAAATTGTTCGAATTAGTGAAACTCCTGGGATCCAAATTGTATCACGTTACGGAATCCGCCGCTTATGATTCTTTGAATACTATATTCATTTTTAGAGAATAAGTTGGATACAAGGATAACTTTACTTGCTAAGCAAAGAGATATGAATTCTTTTCGATTTATTTGTACGACTGCTACGGAGTTGTTGACACCAAATAATAAAGAGTTACTTAATGGACTTTAGTATCACTGTGTCCCGAAAATCGGTAAATCGGGAATAGTAAGCTACTCTGAGAAGTTCGGTAAGTTGGCTGCAACATACCGAAATGTCTAGAAGACTAAACCCGATATTCGGGAAGTAAGAGAACAGGGCCATTGATTTTCAAAATTCGGTAAGATTCTGGACATACCGAAATTATAGAGGGTCAGCAGTAAGAGGAGTATGAAGACAAAAGGAACCGCAGGATGGCCAAACTAGCCATGTCAGCAAGAAGTTACGAGCAAGAAATCTGGATAGTGGATGCGAACAGTTCACGGCAGTTGTTGAAAAAGATTCAAATTCAAAGCCATATTGACAGTTGAAGATCAAGTTTTGACGGATAAAACGTGGGCAAATGGGAAGTTATTGAAGGCGCCAAGATTCAGAGTTTGAAAGCAAGAAAATAACCGACAAACGGTTATGGAAAGCCAAAGAATAACAAATAATCGAAAGAGAGGAGAAAGAAGACAGATCAACACACATCCAAAAGAACTCAAGTTTTCTGCACTTTAACTTCCATGTACTCTCCTTTCCAGCATTTACAGTTTCTGCAACTCCAGTTTATTATCAAGCTTTCTACTGCTTTCCTAGGAGTATTGTAACGTAGCCTGAACCCTTGTTGATCTCAAATCCACATTCGATCCATTGAATTCCTACCCATTTCACTTCCATGTGTGTTACTCCGTGTTCTCACTAAAATTTCCTTTCGAGAGTTGAGCCGCAGAACCCCTTTTAATAAAAATCGAAGACTGAATTTCGGTGAAAGATATTCCTTGTTGCAAAAACGAGCGAACATCTTTTTGGCACGCCCGGTAGGACCATTGTGGTAAGATTAAGAGAAATGGTGAGAACCAGAGGTCAATCAGATGGAATACCAGTTGGCAACATTAACAATCCAGATGATGGAGCACGATCAGAGCATTCGGCAGCGAATGAAGACGTACCCCATCACAATGCTGATGTTCCTCGGCAATTGAACGAAGAACAAATCCATGCGTTGGCACCTGACAACACTTTGATAGCCACGATGAGAAGAATGTTTGAGGAACAACAGAATGAGCTCACTAACCATATGGTGCGGCATGTCTCAGATGTGATAAAGCCTATGATGATTAACGTCATAAACGAGGTAATATCGCGTCCTAGTTCATCCTCTCAAGTTCCTCCCTTTTATGTAAATCCTCCTGGTACGATACCATTTCCACCAGTATCGGGACATCCCAATGTTGGGTATAATGGTAGTGGAGGATCGAATCTGCAGCCTCCAGTAAGGATTATACCAAGGCCAGAAAATCCTACAACAGCAAATCTGGTAAATGGTGTGAGTGGTTACAATTTCCCTCAAACTGGCCTTACTGATGCTAATGTGATCAATCCCATGATCCCGAATCATCCACCAGTATTGAACATGCCTCCACCAGTGAATGTCCCTAACTTCGATCCCATGAGACCACCTGTAGCTCAACCATATCCACAAGTGGTAGAAAATCCTCTCTACAGGCCACCACCACCCGTTAACTTCAATATGGATCAACAAGGAATGAACAGACCTCAGCAGGTTGATCCTAGGGGGCAAGATCCTTGGTTGGGCCAGCAGAATTTAAGGCCATGGAATCCAGACAGAGTTGCAGAATTGGTAATGCAACAATTGGGAGCAGAGAGAGGCACACCAAGACATGTATACAGGAAGCCACATCCCGATTGGGTGGATAACATTCCATATCCAAGGGGATTTAAAATGCCAGATTTCGCTGTATTTACAGGTGAGGAAGATCAGTCAACTATGGAGCATGTATGTCGTTTTTTAGCACAATGTGGAGAGGCTGGAACAAATGAATATTTAAGGCTAAGGCTATTCCCATTGTCATTATCAAAGACAGCATTTACTTGGTATACGAATTTGCCAGCAAATTCTATTCAGACATGGGTTGAGATGGAGAGACAGTTCCATTCTCAGTTTTACCGAACGGTACCAGAGGTAACAGTAGCCGACTTGGCCAGGATGTACCAGTATGGCACTGAAACAGTAGATCAATTCATTGCTCGTTTCAAGAAGTCCAGGAATCGGTGTTTGACTTCTCTCACTGAAAGGGAATTTACAGATTTGGCTTTTAATGGGCTGAAGTTTAATCTCAAGGAGAGATTTGAGAGGCAGGCTTTTGATGATCTCTTTCAATTAAATGCTCGGGTTTCTAAGTATGAGTATATGCTGAAGGATAAAGATAAGAAGCCGACGAAGGATAATCGGCAGACAATAGCATCGGTTGAAAGTACCGAATACAGTGACTTTACCGAAGAAGAGAATGAGATAGCGGTAGCAACTATGGTACTTGAAAAACCATATGTGTGCCCAGCTTTGAAACCAGCAAAGGTGAGAGATGTGTCCAAGTTTAAAGCCAAGGAAACGAGTAATTATTCGTTTGATATCTACAAGTTGGATGAGATATTTGACTTGTTGTTGAAAGATGGAATGATCAAATTGGCTGAGGGACAGGTAATTCCATCCAAGGAAGAGACTACTGACAAAAGGTATTGCAAGTGGCATCATTCCAAGACTCATGATACGGTGAATTGTATTGTTTTTAGAAAGACAATCCAGGAAGCGATTCGTCAAGGCAAGATTAAATTCGCTGAAGACAAAGGCAAAGCTCCAATGGAAGTAGACACGGATCCTTTCCCGAAGATGATCAGTATGGTTAATGTACATGAATCTACGAGGCATGATAATAGATAATTGTGCACCCGTTGCCATCGAGAATTAAGTCATCAGCATCGGGAAGTTCCCGAGTTCCAGTGCATGAGAGGAACAAGGGGAAGATACAGATCGGGATCATTTGTCCGTCGGGAAGGCAGACCACAGATAAAGTCTGAGATTGTTGTAACTAAAAACGTTTCGGCACAATCAAGAAGTCAAGAAGCTGAATCAAGGCGGTCAACACAAGTGTCTGAGAGACGGGAATTTTGCCCCGATCCACCAAGACAAGTTCCTCCAACTCAAGAAGTTGAAACACAATCTCACAAGGAAAAAGAAATCCCACGAAAGCCTGAGAAGAAGAAGAGTTTATGGCAGCGATATAAAGAAGGAGATCCCAAAGTAGGATTGCTTAGAGAGCCTAGTGGGAAATTTGATTATGTGGTGTACTATGGAGACACGAAGGATTCCTTATCCCCGTCATTGCCTGTGGAACCATCTGGTTGGGGAGATGAATTTGATGATCCACCATCATCAATTCCCCAGGAAGTTTCGAAGACAAAAACAATTAAAATCCCACACGATCCTCCCGAAGGAAAATGGTCTTTGGCTAAACCGCCGGGGCAAGCATCTTACCGAACTGCAAAAAGACGTTTTCAGCGAATGAAAAGCAGACAGAGGGATTTCGAGAATCGTCGGGACAAAGGAATGCCATCACAGATTTCTCCAACCATATCTTTTAATACGAGAGGAAATTGGGTTTGGAGAAGAAACCCTGATGATAAAGAGTTTGTCAAACCAGAGAAAAATTCTGTATATGATTCGGGGAGTAGTTCTCACCACGAGGTGAAAAAAGGAAAAGAGGTTCAGCAAGTCTCCCAAACAATTAACTTTGGGCAATTCCAGGTAGCTCTTAATCCGAGGCATCAAGTCAAAATAGAACAAAAGAATCTGAATCTCAAGATGTCGCAAGAAGATGATAAGAGTTGCCGAGCTGGTCATTCCAAAATGCCGAAAGAGAATTGTTCGCCAATGAGGATCAATATGGTCCATGCTAAGCTTCCAGCTGAATATGGAGCTTGCTTAGTGGTAGAAGAAGAACTCGAGCATATCTCAGAGAAAGAAATAGCAATGGCAAAATTCGAATTCTCTGATAAAGAAATGATAAGGTTTGATAAAGTACCCTCAGACAAGGCTAGACATTTAAGGTCCTTGGTTATTTCAGGTAGAATCAATGGTCAAGCTGTCGGTAAGATCTTTGTAGATGCGGGAGCTACCTTGAATCTCATATCTTACAGGTACTTCAAGAAGTTGGAAAAGATGATGATGAAATAATTCCATCGAACGTTCAGCTGTCTGATTTCCTAGGAGAAGTTACTGAAGTCAAAGGGGCAGTTGTACTGGACTTAACCATAGGATCCAAAACAGCAAGGACGACTTTCTTCGTGATAGAGTCTGATGGTTCGTACAACTTGTTGCTTGGAAGAGATTGGATACACTCTAATCAATGTGTACCTTCGACTCTTCATCAGGTTCTGGCATTTTGGAATGGTAAGGGAGTAGAGTACATTGAGGCTGATTCGGGACTTGCTTCAATAGGGTTGACTGGTATTCATCAAGATCATCAAGAATACTCACATGGAGGACATGTCATCGGAGTACCGAAAGCAGATTCACGATCCTATGCTTATTGCCGCTTTGGGAATATGAAAACTGAGTGGATTCCCAAGTCTAGCTTGGCATTAGAGGAGTTACATACTCTTTATGGAAAGCGAGCCCTTATTGCAAGAAGTTTGTGAAAAGTACTTCGCATACTTAGCGGAGATGACCCAGCAAAGTGCTGAAGTTTCAGATTGTATTGACGAATGGGAAGAGTCACCAATCAAAGAGGACAGCAGGTCAACAGAAGCTCAAGACCCATTGTTAGAAGTTGATATAGGAGAACCTGGGTGTTTTCGTCCAATATATGTGAGTGCTTTTCTGCAAGGGGGCATGAAAGAAGATTTAATCTACTTGATCAAAGAATACAAAGATTGCTTCGCATGGGATTACCATGAAATGCCTGGTTTGTCAAGAGATATTGTAGAACATCGTCTGCCTATTAAGAAAGGATTTCGTCCACACAAACAGTTAGCAAGAAGGTTTGCTCCAGATGTGGTTGACAAAGTCAAGGAAGAGATTGAAAGGCTGCTGAAAGCAAAATTCATTGAGACAGCCAGGTATGTAGAGTGGATTTCGAATATTGTTCCTGTGAAGAAGAAAAATGGAAAATTGAGAGTCTGTATTGATTTTCGGGATCTTAATAATGCCACTCCAAAAGATGAGTATCAGATGCCGATGGCAGACATGTTAGTAGATTCGTCGTCGGGAAATGAGATGTTATCTCTAATGGATGGTCATTCGGGTTACAACCAGATATTTATTGCTAAAGAAGATGTCCCGAAAACAGCGTTTAGATGTCCTGGTGCTATCGGGACTTTTCAGTGGACAGTGATGCCTTTTGGGCTGAAAAATGCAGGAGCTACTTACTAGCGAGCAATGAATTTCATCTTTCATGACATGATTGGTAAATTCTTGGAAGTTTATATTGATGATGTTGTGATCAAATCAAGTCAGGGATAGCATTTGGACTATCTTGAGCAAGCTTTTGTTAGGATGAGAAAATACAAATTGAAGATGAATCCGGCTAAATGTGTCTTTGGAGTGCGAGCAGGGAATTTCTTGGGATTCCTAGTTAATCAAAGGGGAATTGAAATTGACAAGAATAAGGCAAACGCTATTATAGAGCTTCCTCATCCTACATCAAAGAAGCAGTTGCAGATGGTACTCGGGAAAATTAATTTTCTCAGAAGATTCATTGTAAATTTATCTGGGAAGATAGAACCAATGACCCAGCTCTTGCGTCTTAAAAATCAGGAGGAGTTTATATGGGGAGATAAACAGCAAAAAGCGTTTGATGTGGTCAAAGTTTATCTGACAAATCCTCCTGTATTGATGCCGCCGAAAGCAGGCAGGCCATTAAGGTTGTACTTGTCTACTACCGATTCAACTATCGGGAGTATGCTGGCACAAGAGAATGAAAATGGAAAAGAACAAGCGGTATATTATTTAAGTAGAACATTGACTGATGTTGAAAAAAGATATACCGCGATAGAAAAATTATGTTTATCTTTGTACTTCTCTTGTATGAAGTTAAGACATTATTTGTTGCCAGCTACAGTACATGTACTCGGTAAGACTGATGTGATAAAATATATGTTGTCACGGCCTGTTATAAAAGGACGTATAGCTAAGTGGGCATTTATCTTGTCTGAATTTGATTTGGCATACGTACCAATAAAAGCAGTCAAAGGTCAAGCTGTTGCTGACTTTCTTACCGAATACCCATGTTTGCAAATGGAAGAAAATAAACAGAACTTCAGTCAAGTTATACCATGGACTATGTATTTTGATGGATCATGTGCTAAGAGTATGGCTGGAGCTGGTTTGATGATAATCTCTCCCACCGGAGAGCTTACAAGGTGTGTTTGTAAGTTAGATTTTGAATGCTCAAATAATCAAGCCGAATATGAAGCACTAATCATCGGCTTAGGAATACTGATTGAATTGGAAGCACAGTTCATCAAAATATTTGGTGATTCACAGCTAGTGGTGAAGCAACTGAAAGGAGAATATCAGTGCTTAAATAAAAATTTGATTGGCTATTATTATCTAGCCAAGAAACTGTTGGAACAATTTAGAGAATATGACATAGTCCATGTCAAAAGAGAAATCAATTACGAAGCCAACGAATTAGCACAGATGGCTTCTGGTTATAAAATATCAAAAGAATTGGCTAATATTGCAGCCATCGTCACATTATCGGTACCTTCTATTGAACAAAGAGAAATACCGATAGCGATCAGTGAGGTGATCCGAGAAAAGGATTGGAGACAGGCCATTATGGAATACTTGAAAAATCCTGATTCAAGAGATCAAAAGCTGAGGAGACAAGCCCAGAAGTACGTAATATTGGGAGAAGAGTTATACCGAAAATCTTCAGATGGGCTACTATTAAGATGTCTTGATAAGGACAATGCGAAACTGGTTATGGCAGAAGCACATGAAGGCATATGTGGAGCACATCAAGCTGGAATTAAGATGAGATGGCTTCTAAATAGGTACGGATATTTCTGGCCAACAATGATGCAGAATTGCATTGAATATGCCAAAGCATGCATTTCATGTCAAAAACATGGACCGTTGCAACATGCACCTGCTGTAGAGCTTCATTCCATTGTAAAGCCATGGCCATTTCGAGGATGGGCAATGGATATAATAGGTAAGATTTATCCACCCTCTTCTCATAAGCATAGTTTCATTTTGCTGGCTACGGATTACTTTACGAAATGGGTGGAAGCGAGCATTAGTCAGAAGACGGTGATCAAATTTATTGAAGAAAACATAATTCACCGATTTGGCTTACCGGAATCAATCACTGCGGATCAAGGGACAGTGTTTACTGGAAATGAAGTTATGGAATTTGTGCAATCAAGAGGAATTAAGATGCTGCATTCTACACCATATTATCCTCAAGCAAATGGACAAGCTGAAGCTACTAATAAAGTTGTGATTGGATTGATTAAAAAGCATTTGGAAGAAAATCCAAGAGAATGAGACAACTTGCTATCGGTAGTGTTGTGGGCATACCGAACATCACGAAGATCAAGTACAGGCGTCAGTCCATATATGCTGACCTATGGACAAGAGGCAGTTCTACCGATGGAGATAACCGTTCAATCATTACGAGTCCAATTGCAAAGTGAAATGTTGCCAGAAGATTACAGAGATTGGATGTATATAAATTTGGATGAAGTAGATGAAGTCAGGGCAGTTACTTTGGATCAGTTGATTGCACAAAAGAAAAGAGTAGCCAGAGCTTTTAACAAGAAGGTTAGGATCAAGCAATTTGCTGTTGGGGACTTAGTATGGAAAGCAATCTTGCCATTTAATCTCAAAGATAGAGAATTCGGTAAGTGGTCATTAAACTGGGAAGGCCCATATCTAGTTACCGAAATGTTCAGTGGAAATGCGTACAGATTGATGGATATCAATGGAAAAGAACTATCTCGTTCTATAAATGGGAAATTCTTGAAGAAATATTATCCATCAATCTGGGAAACACAAGGAGATTAATTCATTCATCAAAAGCGAAAGTACATTCTGATCTTGGTTACAAAGGTCTTCAGATCTTTAACCAGTTTGACGTTCTGAGCTACAAGTTTGGAATGTAATTCAAGATCATGGCGGAGTTCGAATTGCTGCTCTTTGAGATGTTCTGTGCGACGAGAATGGAAGCGGACAGCTTCAAGTTTCTCCCAAGTTTCCTGTAACAATCGTCTATACTTGTCTGAAGAAACTTCGACCATGGACTTGACACGGGAGATTTCGTCTTTAATTATCCTGCGTTCGGCACGGTTATGACTGGAAAAGAAATTGAAAAGTCGACATGTCGTTTCAGCATCTTCTTTGGCATGGAGGCAAGAGTCTTGAACTTGAGCATATGCTTCCTTAGAATCGCACAATCGGGAGAATTCTTCCACGATTTGGAGCTTAAGAGTCTCAGCTTTCACAATGATAGGCTCAAGGCTCCAAACCTCCTTCACATTGCGCTCAAACTCATCGAAGCTGGTAGGGAATAAAGAGCACAGTTTCCATACTAAGTCCAAGAGATCAGACTCAGCAGTTAAAAATACCTTGGACCTGAAAGTGTCCGTTAGTTCGGTAACTTCTAACCTATGCTTATAATTCAGTAATAAAGCATGATGTCCCTGGGATAGTAGTTCATGTAGTCATTTCCATAAAGATCGATCATCTGTAGGCAATTAGATAAAAAGTTGTTCATGGTTAAAAGAAATGAAGAACAGCTTTCAAAGCTGGAATCAGGATGCATTTAGCAAAAAGTTTACCTTCATGTTGGCCGTTACGATGTCTATATGATCGAGGCCAAAGAGGCAACTGAGATGAAGAACCATGTGAAGACATCATGAGCAAGATTGCAAATGTTCAGGATGAATTGTGCAATTTGGGCAGTTATAAATAGAAAGGACATAGAGCAGATCATGGGTAGTGGCATGCCAGAGCTTTTCTCGGATAATTGGAAGAACATGGCCCATAAGTGGAGGAAGACGGTTACCAGAATTGCCGCCAAAAATATTCTCTTGCAAGAGAAAGTATGCAAAAGTCATTGAGGATTATCGGGAAGCCTTATCATCGGAATCTTTGTTAATCATTGAGGATTATCGGGAAGCCTTATCATCGGGATCTTTGTTAGTCATCGAGGATTATCGGGATCTTTGTTAATCATTGAGGATTATCGGGAAGCCTTATCATCGGGATCTTTGTTAGTCATCAAGGATTATCGGGATCTTTGTTAGTTATTGAGGATTATCGGGATCTCTGTTAATCGTTGAAGATTATAGAAGAGCAGATGTTAGAATTCGGCAAATGAAGCAAAAGAACATTTGAGACAGAAAGAACAAGATTTTTCATTTCTATTTCATCAACAGAGTCTTGGCTTCATTTACAAAAGAACGGAGCTCAAATTCTAAGTTAAGATTTTGTTCCATGAGCTCCGCCCTTTGCTTCTCACAAGTTTTGACCGACCCACAGGTGGAATCATATTCTTTCCTCAACTCCCGACACTTCTCCATCTTTCTTCTAACTGATGGGCAAAGATGACGCATCTTCGATTCTTGCTCCATCATTTGGACCTCTACCATCTTCAATTCTTTCTCAAGCTCTGCTCTTCTTTCTGCTAAGCGGTGAAGTTTGCTCTCTTCGGCTTTATAACTGTCATAGAACAAGCGGGTATCTGCACATTTGTGGGTTAGTTCATCTCGAATGGCTTGACCTCGCTGTTCTCCGAAGAGAAGATGTGGAAGATGATATGTGTTGATCCTGATGGTGTCCACAGCATCCACAAAACCTACGGCGAAGATATCACTTTTGTCCTGGAAGTCTTGGGAAAGTGTAAAGGAAGGATTACCAGAGCATACTTCTTGAAAGAGAGTTCTTGCTCGTCTCTCTCTGTCAGAGTCGGTAATCAACTTCCCATAGCCAGACTCTAATAAGCTAAGAAGTTCAGTCCATTTAGCCTTGGCCACTTCCTTAGAAACTTCAGAAAATGATGCCGGGTCTATAGATTCTGGCGGACAATCAGCAGTGGAGGAGCCAGGAAGATCTGTGAGCAGTATGCTTTCCACTTCAGCTTTCTCTTCAGTAGATAAGAGAGTTATCTCAGCTGCGGCAGAAGGAGCTTGAGAAGAAGATGAGCTTGCCATAAACATTCCTTGAAGAGGCAGAGTGATAGACGAAGGCTGAACAAGCGGCAGAGGTACATTGGTTGATGGGCCTTCAAGAAATTCCCCATCAGGAATCAGGATTCTTTTTGATGCAGATGAAGGCTCATCAGTACCTGTAAACACAACTATGGGTGTTAAAACAATAGTATGAGGAGCATTCACCATTCGGTAAAGTGAAGACAATACTTACCGATAGAAGTTGGAGATTTTTCAGTCTGAGGAGAAGATGGATCATCAGCTAATTCCTTTTCCTTAAGTTTCGAAGCCTGAATTTGCATTGATGCGATAGGATGTTCTGTCGAGGGAGTAAGAAGAACCGGTGCAGGGTCAAGGATTGCTATATCATCATCAGGAGCATTGGCAGAGGAGGAAGAAAGCGAAGCCGCTTTTGATCGGTATATCTTGAGAGTCTTCCTTGAGTTATATTTAAAAGAAGAAAAGCACAGATCAATATTGGAAGGTATGCTCATGATTAGCAAAAGCTTTAATATTAAAGCTACCTTTCGGTGTATGTGGCTTTATCATGGCACGTAGCGTGGGACTGACAGATGGGCTCCTTGGTGATGATGATAAAGATCGAGTGGTAGTTCTTTCTGTTGCTGGCTTCTTAGACGCCTTTTCTGGAGCAGGCAGTTCTAAGATTTTTCGCTTTCTTCCTGCTGTGAGCGAAAACAGTTAGATACAACTAAATACCGAATGAAGACGTACATTGAAAGAAGGAGAGCAAACTAACCTTTAACAGGCTTTGCCGGTTCCAAGGAAAGAATGTCTTCATCTCCGGTTGATTGAGGAAGTGCAAGAGTGGCCGTCTCCTTTATTTTCAAAAGGATCATGTCCAGCGGCTCTGAGAATACAGACTTCCGATAATTCTTCCACCAGAAGTCGAAGTCTTCTGAAGAGCGATCAGCATCTGGAATGAACTCGGTAACACGGAACAATCGGTAAATGTCCCGAATCAGCTTGTTCAATTCAATGAAGTTTTGACTGTCGCCTTGCTTACAGAATGCTTTATTGATGGAAGAAAAGGAAAAAGTGTAGAGAACCGGGACAGGAATCCCTTGAATCAACCCAAATTGTCTAGCACAATATTGGGGGAGTAGATTTCGAAGCCAGCGACGAATCTACCCTTTATTGAAAACCTAACAGGAAGGTCAATAGAGGTTAGAACGACTTGCCAGAAATCACTCTTATTCTTCTGAAAGGAAGGAAGATATGATTTGAATTCAGGAATGAGAAAAGGAGAAAAAGAGAATTGTTTCCCTTTGATTGAAAAAATTTGGGAAATAAAGAACCGAAAATAAGATAATTGCCCCTCTGAAAAAGGAATCAACTCTCGGCTTAAGGCTCGACAGACAGGATGATTCGGGATAGAAACCGAAGGGGGTTGCGAGACATGGTCTTTGGAAAACCAGAAAGGAAAATAAAAAGCCGACCAGGCTTGGAGAATCCAGAGTGGACCACCATAGACTCCACCTATTTCATCCGAAGTGATGGAAGAAGCCGAATGGGCTAAGTCTCGGTACAATAAGGACAAAATGGTTTTTCCTAAAGAAAGGAGAGTTCCCGAAGCTAAGGCAGAAGCTATAGTTACGAAGTCCTTTGAAACTCTCATAATAGGGTGGCAAAAAAGGAATTTACAGAGCCAGTACAAGAGAAAAGCGGTGTGTTCCTCGTCGGTAACTTCACCTTCTTTCCTAAAAAACTTACCGATAAAAGCCCCATAAGCTAGCTCGGAATCAGACAACTTACCGAGTCCTGGGTAAGAATCCGAAGACAGAGTAGATGGGTTTGTACCTAAAGGACTAAGACCGGTCAGGCAATGGATGTCGAGCAAAGTTACCGACATCGGGGAAAAAGGGAAGAAGAAGCAGTTGGTAGAAGTTGACCAAAAATAGGATAGGGCACTGATTAGCCCATGATTCAGACGATAGTCAAAACAACAAAGGCGCAAAGCATTATGAATCGAAAGTCCATCCCAAAGAGAGCCCTTGGAAGGACGAAGTCGAAGATACCATTGGTAAAAATTGGGCTCAAAATCAGAAAAAGCCCTAAGACGAGAAGGACGGGAGTGCCAGTTGTAAGCTAGAACGGAAGAATGGTGGATTGGAAGTACCTCAGTTTGATGACGAGGGAAGAAATCAGAGAGAATTGCAGGAATCGAAAACTGATTGTAAACAGCTGGGCCAAGGATGTAAGAATCCTCGAAATCATTCTGCACCGAGAAAAAATGCCGGTCATCGTTGAAATCTTGAGAGTCTCTGAAATTATAATAGCGCTCTAGGGCATTTGAGGCAAGAAAGGAGGAAGCTTGAGCCTTGGGAGCCATGGTGTCTGATCAAGTACAGGAAAAGGGCACGAAGGAGCGAAGAAGCGAAGAAGCGAAAGAGCGAGAGAATAACGAAAGAGATGACTTGTTGGAGAAGCAAGTTTGAAGGCGAGAAATCAGATTGTGTGGGGACATCTTATATATATATATATATTGAGTTGATACGAGGAGAAGCTGAAAAGGCAAGCGCGCGAAACGAGACGGCAAAATGGCGCTGGAAGTAAAGAGTAAGTGTCTTGTCATCTTTGGCATTTAAAAGAATTAAAATTCTTTTAATTCTTTTAAAGGGGGCATCTGTTGACACCAAATAATAAAGAGTTACCGAATGGACTTTAGTATCACTGTGTCCCGAAAATCGGTAAATCGGGAATAGTAAGCTACTCTGAGAAGTTCGGTAAGTTGACTGCAACATACCGAAATGTCTAGAAGACTAAACCCGATATTCGGGAAGTAAGAGAACAGGGCCATTGATTTTCAAAATTCGGTAAGATTCTGGACATACCGAAATTATAGAGGGTCAGCAGTAAGAGGAGTATGAAGACAAAAGGAACCGCAGGATGGCCAAACTAGCCATGTCAGCAAGAAGTTACGAGCAAGAAATCCGGATAGTGGATGCGAACAGTTCACGGCAGTTGTTGGAAAAAATTCAAATTCAAAGCCATATTGACAGTTGAAGATCAAGTTTTGGCGGATAAAATGTGGGCAAATGGGAAGTTATTGAAGGCGCCAAGATTCATAGTTTGAAAGCAAGAAAATAACCGACAAACGGTTATGGAAAGCCAAAGAATAACAAATAATCGAAAGAGAGGAGAAAGAAGACAGATCAACACACATCCAAAAGAACTCAAGTTTTCTGCACTTTAACTTCCCTGTACTCTCCTTTCCAGCATTTACAGTTTCTGCAACTCCAGTTTATTATCAAGCTTTCTACTGCTTTCCTAGGAGTATTGTAACGTAGCCTGAACCCTTGTTGATCTCAAATCCACATTCGATCCATTGAATTCCTACCCATTTCACTTCCATGTGTGTTATTCCGTGTTCTCACTAAAATTTCCTTTCGAGAGTTGAGCCGCAGAACCCCTTTTAATAAAAACCGAAGACTGAATTTCGGTGAAAGATATTCCTTGTTGCAAAAACGAGCGAACAGGAGTTAAGTATCTTTTTCTTCTTTATGATGAGAAAATCTAGCTAAGTATATAAATTCGAGACCACGAGACCCATACTAAAATGATGGCTCGGGAAAAAACGCGAGTCAAATTCTGGATTAGATTGGGAAGACATGAAATTATTTGCACTTGATCATATGGGAAAACATGAACTTGCGTCGGTTCGCCTAATTTGCGCAAAAATAGTTTCTCCTTTTTTTTTTTTTTTAATTAAGCCAATCTCATTGGGTTAACAGTGGTCTAGAGCATCATGGAATGAATTTCCAGCTCACGATTTGGCCTACGTTCAAGTCCCACTTACCGTGTGCAACAATTAACTTTGTCGCATTGTCTCCATCTATTTTAGTCTCAAAATTATAGCTGTCGAGGCTATTGATAGAAAGTCTAAACCCAAAAGCTAAGCAGTAAGATGAAGCGTGGTTTGATATTTAAATATTTAAGTAATTATGAAAGATCTTCTTGCATTAGGAGAGATGCTAATGAAACCGCGAAGGTACCTCCTTGTACCTCCTTGTATTGAACAGGTCATTTTGAAAGAATCGCAGTAACTTCCTTTCCAAGAAAGAAAAAGGGGGAAAAAAAAAACCTAATAGCAATAACTGCAAGTCTGCAATGACAAACCAATGGCTGAACTTCGGATCTCGACGGTTGGACCTTAGGCCCCGAGGGCTGAACTCGAGTCCACAGTGGTCGGACCAAGGACCATGACGAGCTTACTCTCGGGATTGAACTTAAAGTCCCCCAGCCGGAGGACCCAGGACTCCGGAGGCTACACCAAGGTATCGGGGCAATTGGACCTAGGTTTTGGTGTTGGATCCGTGTTTCCCGAATGTCGAACCGCAATGGCATTAGGACAACAAAGGCTAGTCTCGGGACTATACATGTCGAAGCCGAGTCCTTTACCCTAGGAACGGTGGCTGAGCCTAGGACTAAGTTCACAGCGACCGCATACGTGTACTTGTGAGCCGGACCTAAGTCCATGCTGCGCGAGATCGGATACCAGGTCGCTGTAGAGGCTGACAGTTGAACTCGAGTCCCTTGACAATCACAAAGGACTTTGATGAGGATCATCTTCCGACACACACAGCCTGTAGAAACATATACACATAGCCGATAAAACTTTTGGCAGATAACAAGCGTCAAACAGAAATTTCCACCTCATGTTCAAATCGTCATCCCAAACGCAAGAACTAATGAAGTAAGCATCAAACAATTTTACAGTTACTTTTCTTTTTGGGAAAAACCCTAACGACTATCGTGAGTTCATGATATAATCGCAAACAAGGCAGACACAAGTAACAAAGCAGGAAAGCATATTATTATGATTTGCGACTTTTCATTTGTCATTTGATTCTTAAAGCCACAGACGTTTGATTAATTATTTCTTCTGGTTTAAATTATTGAACGCGTTCGATATACAAATTGGAGAACTACCCAAAAAAGTCCTAAACCTATTACAAGCGTGTCAATTCAGCCTTAAACTTTTTTTTTTTCCCATTCAGTCCTAAATATTTTGCAATTGTGTCAATTTTGGCCGGCCGACGCTGACGTGGATACCGGCCGTCCGGCGACATAATATTTTAATATTTCTTGATTTTTTAAAAAATTTAAATTTTCTTTTTCCTTTTTTTTTCTTTTTTTTTCCTTCCATCTTCTTCCTCTAGCTAGTCGCCGGCGGGGACCGGTTGGCGAGGTCGGCCTCACCTGGCCTTGGCTGCGTGAGGCGTTGCCTCGCCATGGCTGGGCGAGGTCTCCCTTGCCGGCCCTTGGCGAGGCCGACCTCTCTAGCTAGCAGATCGCCGCAGTCGACAAGCTGGAGGAAGAAGAGGGAAGTAAAAAAAGAAAGAAAAAGAAAATAAAAGATTCAAAAAAATACTATAACATTATGTCGCCGGACATCTCGCCCCGCCAGCATTCACGTTAGCGTTGGCCTGCCAAAATTGGCCGGATTGATTGAATTAGTATAGTTACAAAAGATTTAGGACTGAATTAGCAATAAAAAAAAAGCTTATGACTGAATTGACACAATTGCAATAGGTCTAGGACTTTTTTTGTAATTTTTCCTATACAATTAAATGTGCCTCGAGTCTTCGAATATTGGATTTTTTTTTTATAGTAATTCCTTTTTCCGACCAGCGAAAGCTTAGAATATGTTATGTTTGCCTTTTATTGACCGGGAAGAGCCAGACATCTACTCCGTTCACATCGCATTCAAGAACACAAAAAATCAAATTCGCCGGGCAAAGGTTCTGAGATTGCAGACCGGCTTGAGATAAATAAGGGTAGGATATCCGCATTTTCGTTTTCATCTAGAAATGAGAATAATTAGTTTTGACTGAAGCGTTGCGGCCGGAAACAATGGTCCACATGGGCGTTCTGAGTTCAATTCAAATATTATTTTTTTTTTGACAAATCGCACTTTGCTTGATTAAGCAAAAGACTACGAATTTATCAGATGTGTTGAGGTATGGCAGGCCGAGGATGCCGGTAAGTTCTACTGTTCGAGTTCGACTCGTGTTGCTAAATTTATTGCTTGCTCGGTGCCACATACGCCATGTCGGCACTACATGGGCACGAATGTACATCGACATCGTTCGAGCAAGTATTCTAGCATCCAGCTCGGCATTAGATCTGTCAAAATATGTCATAAAATAATTTTTAACCCACATAGGATGGGTTGAGTTATTATATGAATTAGATTTATTCAATAAATGGGTCATAACATGATACGAGTGTTAAATTATCATAAATGAGTTTACAACTTACTTTGATCCAATCCACTATTGTCTCTCCATTTTCTCTCGATCTCACGCTCGCTCACTCCGCACTCTCACCTCAGTTTAGATGTATAATTTTTCTTATATCGGATTAAATATGAAACGTTTTAGGAATATGGGTCGGTTGGGTACGGGTAAGGTCAGGTCAGGTCATGTATGGTTCACTAGATTTGCATTGCAATACTAGATGGGTCATAAAAAAAAGGTTAAATGGCCATATTTAGGTCGGCCATTTATGGCCCGTATACCGTCTCAAATTCATCCTATTCATCAATCCAGGATGTGATATGGTTCCAATGGATGAAATGGATATGGACAGTTCCCATAAGATTTCATTCTTGAACAAAAATATATTTTTTTTGGTTCATTTTATCTGCCTATTTGACGGGTCTACACGGCATGGTGGCCAAAATCAATTAACAACCGCGAATATTTCCAAAGACTACGCGGTATGTCTCGAATAGGGATAAACGAAATTCCAATAAAAGAGAACAAAACCAGGATATAAGAAGAAGGTAGTGATTGGAGGGACGCGAATGATGGAATCAAACGCATCTCCAGAATCATCTTCACCAAATCAACTCAATCTGCCCCGGCCGGCCGATTGCCGGCCCCAGCTCAGCATTGACGAATCGAAAATTTCTGTCAATATCGCCTAATTTGGCATTTAACTGCACAATTATAATCAATGGCGACCTCACTGATCTAAAAGTCTCGATCCAAATCGTGAAGAGTATCGATACCAACTACTGTCTCATTCTCGGACCACCTAATGATCGTTTTTTCAAAGGTAAGAGTACACGACAAGACACTCGTAAAATAAACCCGTTTGTCCAAATCAAGAAGGGACACGGCTTGCGAAGATTGCAGTTGAGGCCTCCACTAGTAAGAGGCGTTGTGGCTACCGATACTTGGTCGTTCTCAAACGTGGTAGGAATAACGTCCCAAATAATCCCTAAACTTTAGTTCAATGTGCAATATGATCCCTAAACTTTTAACTTGTTCAATATGGTTCATGAACTTTCAATTTGTTCAATGTGATCCCTACACTTTTGGTACATGTTCAATGTAGTCCCCGAACTATACGAAAATGTTTAATGTAATCATTCCATTAATTTAAAAATCATCGACAACATTGCACATTTTCTATATTGCCTGGGGACTAAAATTGACCATGTACCAAAAGTTCAGGGACTACATTGAACAAGTTAAAATTTCAGGGACCACATTGCACACTGGGCTAAATTCCAAGGACCACATTGAATAAATTAAAAGTTCATGGATCACATTGCGCATTGAGCCAAAGCTTGGAGACATTTTCGTCATTTTTTATACGCAGTAATACTCAGTCAATTGGTCATTACTCTGACCCGGTCCTAATATATGATGGCTTTTTTTAATGTTGTACAACGACAAAGTTGGTTTTTTTTTTTTTTAAAATCTTAAGCCAGTTAAGTACGAGACAAATTGGAATGACTATCGATAGTTGATCATTCTTAAACATAGTAAACTCGGTCAACGAATACGAACAATATTCGGGCCACATGTCCCTTTGGTCATTATTTTGACCTAATCCTAACGCATAATGTCATCGCGTTGAATTGAAACTATAATATTGGACGTGCCCATTTGTTCAGTAGAAGCAACCTGACCAAGATAAGCAGTGGAGCAAACATTGGATCAAGTTCGTCCCAATTAAATTAAATATAGTTAGGTCAATGTCAAATTTTAGCACTAAGCCCGTTCCCATCTATCCGGCACGCATCTCGAGCATGTTTTCATACCACAGAGAAAATTGAATCGTATTTAGAGCATAGTTAATCGATAAGCTTAGTTAATTAGAGTATACTTGATTGCCGGGTGCGATATCTTTATTTTGCCCATTTGCCTATTTGAAGAGAAAGATTGATTGTCACTCGATTTGACAATAACAAAAGAATTTAGTAGTAATCCTGTTCGCTCTCAATAAAGTGCCCGTCCATGGAGGTAACAAATATATCGCTCGCGCCTCTCTTGCCCTAGCGACACGGCGGCTCGTCGGGCGGGGGAATTGTGAAGTCTGTTTTGGAAATGAGGCATTCTAGTACCAAAAGGTTTAGTTGGGATGGCTTGGATGAAGAATTGATGGCTGATAGAGGAGTCCTATTGACTTTGTTGAAGCCAATAATGCATCTTTCATTTGGAGGAGAGTCGCGAAGCTCAGGGATGATCCTCGAGCAGCCCACCTTTTATGGCCATTGAGGTCGATATCCTTCGAAGTCTGGAAAATTGTTCAAAAATTGATAAGTTTGTTGCACTTTTACCAATTTAGCCCTAAACTTTTTATATCTGTCAGTTGAGTCCTAAACTTTTTGACGTTTTGCCCATCCGATCAATTTTGATCGGACATCGCCGACGCAGATGTTGACTATCCCACGTGACACGGTCGGCACTGACGTGAACAATTGTTACTAATATTTTAATATTTTTTCGAACATTCATTTTTTATTTTCCTTTTGCTTTATGTATTTTCTTGCATTTTTTTAAAAAAAATTCTTTTCTTCTTCCTCTAGCCGCTCGCCATCTTTTATGGCCTTTGACGTGGACCCTCCAAAGTCTGGTGTTCAAGTGGGATCTCAAGCTGCATCTTGTGGTCCAACATTTGCTCACCTGCTGCTTTGAGAGGTACATTTTCTGATGCATCTAGAAACGAAAGAGAAAAGTAATACGGCGACGGAGCCAGAAGTTGGAGAGGGCAAAACTTGTCATGGTGCTTGATTTAAAAGGTCCTATTGATATCTCACATCACTACGTGTGACTAGAGGTGGCAAAATGAGTCTAGAATCCATATTTGACCCATATTTCATGGTGATAGGTCATAAACGGGTTCCTTAAAATTTAAAAGTGTGTCATAAACGGGTTACTTAGAAACTTAATGGGCCATAAATGGGTTTTAAATAGGTCATCAATGGGTTAGCTAAGAAAACTATAAAAAAAAAATAGCAATATATATATATATATATAATATCAATAAAATGTATAAGAAATAATTTTCTCTAAATTGGATTTTAATATTGATGTGTTTTAATAATATAAGTCGGGTCGGGTATGGGTCACTAGATTTGTATAGCAAGAAAATGGGTCAATATGGGTTAGACCATATTCGACCCGAGCCAAACCCGACCCGACTCACTCATTTGACACTTTTACATGCGAGAAAGAACGCCGTGTAATTTGAAAATAACGCAAGTTGTTTTTTTGCCATTTAAAATTTCGATCGAGGTAAAAATAGCTGAAGAGTGTTATCGAAACAACTTGTAGAAACTGAAATGTTTTAAGTTTATTTTATGAAAATTCATTCATTTTATAAGCACGCCATAGAAGGTTACCAATTCTTACTTTGTGTGTAGCCATTCAACATGAAATTGAAGACTGGACTGAGTTAAGTCCTTTAAATTCGTGCTAACATTTTCTTTTTGCTGAAGTAATCCAAGAGTCAGCTGTAAAAGTGCAGAAAAAAAATATTCAAACATAATAACTCCTCCGATCGAATCTTCTATTCCCTATGACCAAAAAAAAAAAAGGAAAAGGAAAAAACTTCTATTCCCTAGTCCTATGGTCATCAACGGCTGCCCACATGCAACTAACTGCGACAAAAATAGTTCTGTGGTCAACTGGTCATCATGATATGCAAAAGTATGTATATATATGTATGTACACACATACACACATATATACATTTACTGAAACTAGAGATTAAGGGTCTGTTTGTTTCGCGAAAAATAACTTTCAGAAAATTATTTTTCAGATTTTCCGGCGTTTGGTTCGCGAAAAATAAGCTCGAGGCCAAGCCTTGCTAGATCTGGCGAGGCTCTAGCTCGCCTGCTGCCGGCCACCGGCCATCGCCGTGGCTAGCAACCCGCAGAAGAGGGAAAAAAAGAAAGGAAAAACATAAAAATAAAAATAAATAAAAATTTGATTTTTTTTTAAAAAATAAAAGATGAAATAAAAATAAAAATAAAAAATAATTGAAATGAGTCCAAAGAGGAAAATCAAATCGTTCCACACCAAACGGCGAAAAATATTTTCTAGTTCATTTTCAGATTTTAAACAAACACCGGAAAAATATCATCATTTTCTTGGAAAATGACTTGCTGAAAAACGTTTTTCAGAAAATGCCATATTTTTTACGAAACAAACGGAGCTTAAGATAGTCAAGCATCCTACGTATCAACATATTTATGTTTCTCATTGCGAACAAATATATTTTCTTCAGGTTTTAAGATGTCAGACTAAATCAGGCGCATTATTGCGATTAACGCGCACTAATCAAATTGATTTATTAGTTTTAAATAGAGAGCTCCAGATGTGTCGTGGATGGAAATTTTATTTATTTATTTATATGTACTGATTTTATGAGTGATTTTATGGACATAACCAATCACAAACAAGAATTGCGCATATATATAAAATTTTAGGGTGACACGGTGTGATTTTCATAGATTCTTGATGTAGAACGATAAGTGCTGTGCAGGTAAGATTTATTCTTCGACGGATCATAGCAATTATTTAACCTAGTGCTAGAACATAATGAGACCAAAATTCCTTCAATTGGCTTATATAAAACTTTGTCGTTGCGCTAATACGAGTGTATTGACACAACTTGACAAGCGACGAATTTGAAGACGATACGAATATTAGAAAAATCGAAATTTAGCTTTTTCAATAGAAATTATAGTACAATGCAATCATACGAATCGCCACGAATATGTGATCTAAATTCGTATGCTATGAACATTTTTCAAACTTGATGCATATGTGCTAAGACAACACTCCTCATACCGAATCAAGCGGTTGCTAACTTGCTATTGAGATATTGGCCGGATCTCAAAGGCGACGGGGATACCCCTAACATCTAGAGACGACGGTGTCCAGACGAGACTGGTGGACAGAGTGGTGGCCGTGCTAGTCTAGAGGTGGTGACGGCGAATGTGCTAGTGGTGAAGGTCGTCCGCAATAGTACAGAAAGAGAGGACAGATGATTAGGTTTTGAGATTTGATTTGGGCGAAGCGCGAGATAAATCAAATGGGCAGGTGTTGAAATCTGGCAAGAAGACGAGGTGAAAACATAGGATACAGGGAAAATTTACCAAAAAAATCCCAAATTTATTGCAATTATACCAACTTAGTCCTAAACCTTTTTTTTGTGTCAATTTAGTCCCTAAACCTTTTCAGATTTTGCCAATTGAGTCCATCTGACCTATTTTGGCCAAAATTGATAACATGGATGCTAGCCGTCCACTGGCTATCCTATGTGGCACTACAGGGGCTGACGTAGGAATATTTTAATTTTTTAAAATTCTTATTAATTTTTTGTCTTTTTATTTTATTTTATTTTATTTTATTTCATCTTTATTGTTTAGGGTCAGCAGGAGGTCAACGACCATCGATCGAGGCCCGGTGACCTTCGCCGCCATAGGGCGAGTGCCTACGAGTCGTTGCTGGCCGTTGGCGAGGGTCGCGACCCTCGCCGGCCGAAGAAGTCCCCGAAATCACTGGACTAAGATTAAACTAAGAGAAGTCCTAGAAATCATTGGACCTGTTGGCCCTTAATAATAAAAAAATTTCTAACCTCAGCGCCGACAGTGCAACATAGGACGGCCGGTGGATGGTCGACATCCATATTATCAATTTCCTGCTAAAATTGACAGAATAGACTCAATTAGCAAAAATGTGAAAAGGTTTAGGAATCAATTGCCAAAAAAGTTTGACTGAATGGGCTCAATTGTAATAGGTTTAAGACTCTTTTGGCAGTTTTCCCCGAGATACGTCATCATCTAAAAAAGGTAAAATGTTACATGAACTCAGTCTTTATAAATCGCTGCCATCATCGAATGTGTAGACCCCACAACGAAATCGACTAAGGATGATATTGATATAGTGTGTGAGTCCAACTATGTTATAACTCTATAAATGTAAAGGGATTTCACCTATCTTTGAAATGGCCAAGTCGCATACTCCTTTGGAAAAATAATGTCAGTTTTTCTATTCTAAGCTATGTACACGTCCTTGGCTTAGCTACTACCCTAAAATCGATTGGTATGACATTGCGAGATTAGGTAGCGATATGGATCACGTGAGCAATCTATTCCTCAGGCTGAATTCTCCCGTGGAACAAGCCAAACTAATTATTCTATCAAGTGAAAGTTACCGGAAAAGTTCTAAATCTATTGCAATTGTGTCAATTCAGTTTTAAACTTTTTTTTTGCCAATTCAGTCCCAAATCTTTTACGTTTGTGCCAATTTAGTCATTCTGGCCAATTTTGGCCAGAAATCACTGATGAGGTGCGGCCGGCGCTGACGTTGCCAATATTTAATAATATTTTAATATTTTTTTTATTATTCTTTTTTTTTCTCTTCTTCTTCTTCTTCCTCCTCAAGCCGATCGCCAAGCGCCACATCAGCGATTTTCGACCAAAATTTGCCGGAATGACTAAATTGGCACAAATGTAAAATGTTCAAGACTGAATTGGCACGAATGCAAAAAGTTTAAAACTGAATTGGCAAAAAAATAAAATAAAATTTTAGGACTGAATTGACACAACTGCAATAGGTTTAGAAAAAAAAGAAATTTCACAACAAAAGAGAGAGAGAGAGAGAAGATTTGACAAAGACGGGGCATTGGCGGAGCCCAAAACTCATACCAAATCTTAATCAAGATTCGGTAAAACAACCTTAAACAAAATTAAAAAGACTAATTACGATTAGAGAGACAAATTTTCACGCGTAAAAAGGCAATTATACGCATTAAGTTAATGTTGGCGCACCAAGACCGGGTCAGGTCAGGAGAATGAGAATACCACATTAAAAAAACACAAACCATATGACCATCAATCAGAAATGGACAATTTTATCTCAGACATAATGTGATCTGAACCCAATTAGTCAGTCAAGACTCCTGATAAAGTGGCTAAGAAGGTGGAGCTTCCTTCATTTTAAGATAGTATTTGTGCTTTGGACCACATTATTTCGTGAATTTTTTTTTTTTACATACTTTGAAAAGTCAAGAAAAGAAAATAAGGATAAAATTAACATAACTGCGGAAGTGCAAATCATCATCAATCACAACCATTGTGACTTCACATCTTCGAGGGCGAGGGTTCGAACCTAACCATTCACGGTACATCCGAAATATTCTCAGTCGATAAATATCGACGTGTGAAACGATATCTGATTCTCTTACAATTATCTAAACTTCATACAGGTTCGAGAGATTTTTCTTTATTTTTTTAAGTTTCTCGCTAAAGCATGAACAAACTCCCGGGATGCAATTACTAATCATTCGCACGCGCAATCGCTCGTGTCGATTGATGCTATAACGTTGTCGGACGTGTGCCTAAGAAAAAAAAAATTCAATTTTGCGTGCTAGAATCATGTTCGAAGTCGTGTTGTTTTGCAACGTATTAGTCTTTAATTACTATGGGGAGGTGGAATTTAGCTGTGGATTTACCAGTCGCGAGCGTGACTGGGAGATGCTGTTCGCCGTTCGTTTTCGCAGGAAGGAAAAATCTTCTGGACGTCATTAAGGGAACTGCGACGGTTGACTCCGCCATCCGGAATTATGCCAATGATTCTGTTCATCTCAAGCAGTCAAAAATATTCCTTCTTTCTTTCTTTTTTCCATCTTTATTGGCCTAATTCCCTAGAGAAACCCCAACTATAGGTCTGGCGGTCCTACATGTGTTCCGAACTTTTTTTGTTTAAGGAAAAACCTCGAACTTTAGGTTCAGTCTCACATTTGCCCAGAATTTTTTTTTTTTGGGTCTAAGATAAAAATCACCAATTTTTACTCTAATCTCAAATCTGCCCCCATTAGCCATCTGTCTAAAAATAGCCATTAGTCGTCCCTAATTTTCATATTTTGGAACGGTTTAATATTGGAGAATTTTAACAATTTTTATTGGGGTGGATTTGCTATCCACGTGGAAATGCCATGTCAGTCCGTACCTGTCGTCCCTTTACTTTGCTAATGTAGATTTCTTTTTTCGAGGTGGAAATGTTACTTCAAGTTGGGACTAGATCACGGGATAGATTTGAGAATATATTGAAAGTCTGTGATTTTTTTTAGATAAAATAAGATTCGGGCAGATTTGGAACTGGACCTAAAGTTTTTGGTTTTTTTTGAGAAAAAAAAGAAGTTCGGATAGATTTAAAACTGAACCTAGATGTGGAGATTTTTTAGGCAATTCGGCCCATTTTGTATTATATTCCGATGAAGTCAAGACACACACACACTCTCTCTCTCTCCTCTAGTTTTCTTCCGAATACTACGCTCACAGAAGTCAAAAGTCATCTTGTTCGCCTTGCCCTCTCGTCTTTCCCCTAACCCTAACTTCATATAAAAGACCCTCGACGTTCCTCACACTCCATCCATATACCCTCCTCTGTCCCTTACCAGTTACCACCACTCTCTCTCTCTCTCTCTCTCTCTTCATATACTCACTTGGTCGAGTTTCCATCCACCTCTGCATGAGTGAATTCCCAGGCCGTACTACTTCATTAGCTTTTCTGCTAAGACATTAGATCGAACGAGCGTATTTCTACAGCCAAGAGGGGAGGGGGAAAGGAAGAGAAAGAAATGGCGGGAGCCAGCGGAGGGAGATCGCTGGAACAGACGCCGACGTGGGCGGTCGCCGTGGTCTGCTTCGTCCTCGTTCTGGTCTCCATCATCATCGAGCACATCATCCACATCATCGGACAGGTACGCGCGCTTCTATCGCCATCGTTACATAACGCCCCCAGAGGAAGAAGGGTTTCGATGTGGTACGCATTGCGTCCCTTCCGGAGTGCGCTTAAGCACGTGCAGAATCCCACGAGGATGATAAGGTGTTTGATGAAATTCCAGTGACGAAACCCTTTGGCTTTGTTTCTTGGCAGTGGTTGAAGAAGAAGCACAAGAGAGCTCTTTACGAGGCACTCGAGAAAATCAAATCAGGTGAATTTTCAATTTAATTACCACCTCTTCCTCTCTTTATATATATATATATAAAGATAACGCGAATATCAAAATCAAATGTACTCCGTCGATGTACGACCGACACAATTCTCGTCGTGCATGCAAACCATCTCATCTACGTGCATCTCGGATGACAAATTCGATCCTCAATGTTTCATTATTCTTTTTCCCCTCTAATTTTAATTTTCAAATGATGTTAACTTCAATTATTATTTTTTTCTTTTTGGGTCACAGAGCTTATGCTTCTGGGGTTCATATCGTTGCTGCTCACGGTGGGGCAGGGTCCGATATCGGACATATGCATCTCGAAGAAAGTGGGGGCCACGTGGCACCCATGCAGCAAGTCCCAAGAGCAAGGGAAGAGCAAGTACGAGGATTCGTCCCATTACGAATCCAACGGCCGTAAACTGCTCGGCCTCTCGGACTCCCACGGAGGCGGGCGCCGAGTTCTCGCGGCCGCCACCTACGACAAATGCGCGGCCAAGGTAACTCGATCCAGAATCTGACATCATTCCCTTTTTATCCTAATTTCTTTTTTCTAATTTTTCGAATGAAGTAGTCGTTCTCGGGTCAAATCCTGCCGAACTCGACTGATCCATCTCCTCGGACGATCTTTAAAAACACACTCTTCCCATATCGACTTCCGATAATTTGACCGGTCGTTTTTAGCTTGATTTGAAATTGACGGGCTTACGCGACACACGATTAATTTTATGATTCCTCAGGGCAAAGTACCGTTCGTGTCGGCGGACGGGATCCACCAGCTCCACATCTTCATCTTCGTCTTGGCTGTTTTCCACGTCCTCTACTGTATTCTCACCATGGCTCTTGGCCGAGCCAAGGTACGCACGTTCCGTAAAAACCCTACACCACGGCTCACGTGTCGTTATCTTCTTTTTGAAACCTTGACGAGATGGAAACCCCCGATGACTTGGTTTCAGATGAGGAGCTGGAAAGCTTGGGAGAAGGAAACCAGGACCGCCGAGTACCAATTCTCACACGGTCAGTCATCCATCGTTAGCAAAAACACCATCATGGTCCAACCTCATCTTGAAGTTCTTAATACAAGTGTCAAGCACCGAAAGCTTAAGTTAATAGAGGAGGAGAAGAACACCGTGTGTCTATAAAGAGCATATGAACCACCCATTTTATTTCACGTGCAATTCGGATTAGGAACAACAGGTAAAGTTTGACGAGTTGGGTGGGACCACGGGAAATAAAATTGACCCAGGAAATTAACTTGACTCCGACGCCACGTCATAATGTCCAACCTGAAGCATATGTATCCCATTAGCCAAGCGAAATGGGATATTTATTTGTGGAATATTTTGTGCAAATATCTGTATCATTGTTGTGGGAGGGAGACTTTTGCGCATGCATAACACGTGCGTGATTTGCATGTCTGGCGCACAGATCCGGAGAGGTTCAGGTTCGCCAGGGAGACGTCGTTCGGGCGAAGGCACCTCAGCTTCTGGACCAAAAACCCCTTCCTCATCTGGATCGTAAGCACTTCTCCTTTTTCTTTTTCTTTTTCTTTTTCCCCTTTTCAAATGGAAACTAATTTCTTCCATTATGCATCTAAAAAGAGAGAAAAAATAATTGGTGATTATCATTCAAAAAAACCCCAATCTTGAACACTCGCCACGTCTGCTCTTAACTAATTTCCGTGTCACAGATGTATCTCAAACTGAAACACATGTGTCCAAATTTCCGTGTCACAAAAAATTGATCTCAAAGTTCCATCAATTTTGCCCTGATTTCCAATCTCGGTTTATATTCTACTCGTGCAATTGAGATTTTTCGTGACACCAAAAATAGTTCGGGTCAGATGTGACATGTGTGTACCGGTTTAGTATTTTCTATGACACACGAAAATTAGTTCGGGGTAAATGCGACATGGGTGTACTGATTTTGACATGAGTGTATCCGTCGAGGATTTTCGGTTTTATTAATTCAAAAACAAAAATAGATCCGACCTTAAGGAAAGAAGGTCCATGTTAACTTCAATAACGTACAAAATCTCCATTACATTTCTTCATTTTATTTTAATTTTCGTACATCTTTGATAAGAAAGGGCAAGACAGCGGTCTTCGTGTTCTAGCTTGAGCGTTTTTGACACGCACTTCCAAGGTTGGCCCAACCTTCAGTCTTTAATGTTATCCTGACCAATTTCGCGACGGGGGCCCCCGCAAGTTTCAAAAGTTGACTTTTTCTTTTTCATTACCCACTTGTTCTCGTCGTCGTTGAATGTTTTTTCTGGCCTTTTTGTCTTACTTTCTAATGTTAATTTTCTCTAAAAACGTTTGACTTTTAAGAAAAGGACGTTCTAGTTGACATCGATAAGAACTCAATTTCCAGACTTATCCGGATTTTCTCTTCTTCTTCTTTTTCCCAATTTGTTTTATTCGTTATTTATGTGATAATTTTTGGCAGGTTTGTTTCTTCAGACAATTCGTGAGGTCTGTTCCAAAAGTAGATTACTTGACTTTGAGACACGGCTTTATCACGGTAAAGTCCTTTATATTTTTATTAATTTTCGCTCCAGACATTCTAAAGTAGGGTTAAATTAAATGATTAGTTAAGACGGGTCGGGTTAATTAATTAATGCAATACCCTCTCTTTTTTCAGGCACATTTGGCTCCTCAAAGCCACGTAAAGTTCGATTTCCAGAAATACATCAATAGATCTCTGGAAGAGGACTTTAAGGTGGTCGTAGGGATCAGGTTGGTGGTCGAGAAAATCTTTTGCAGACTAGTTAAATTACCTTCTCTAGCATGTCGGAAATTCGATTCGAATATCGTACATACTATGGGACTGATCGATCCGGTCACCTTTTCGATTTCAGTCCTCCGATATGGTTTTTCGCGGTTCTGTTCCTGCTCTTCAATACCCATGGTACGAGATTCGATAAAATCGCAAAGTATTTGCCAATTCATCAATGTTAAATGCCCAGAATTCACCCTGATTCTTTGTTTCTTTTAACCACAACCAGGCTGGTATTCTTACCTGTGGCTTCCGTTCATCCCACTGATTGTAAGTGTGAGCTCATTCTTGTATCCGAATGTTCTGACCTTGATATTGATACCGAAAAGATTATGTTTGGGTGCTTGGCTAGTGATATTAAGTGGTCGATGGCTGGACCTGCAGATCATACTTCTGGTCGGGACCAAGCTGCAGGTGATCATAACCAAAATGGGGCTCCGGATTCAAGAGCGAGGGGAGGTCGTGAAGGGCGTGCCGGTCGTCGAACCCGGCGATGACCTCTTCTGGTTCAACCGGCCCCGCCTCATCCTCTATCTCATCAATTTCGTTCTCTTTCAGGTAACGTCGGTAGTCGATACTTCTACTAGCGCGGCACGAACACGACATTTTCTCTCTCTCTGAAGTTGAACTTTAGAATTTTCTCATTGTGTCTCCACCTTCATCATCTGCAGAATGCTTTTCAGCTTGCCTTCTTTGCCTGGACTTGGGTAAGAACTATTCTGATTCTTCGCACAAGAGACATCTGGGCCGGAATTTTTGCTGTTTGGTTAGCCACTTCGATCGAATTAACGCGATTCCTCTGTCTTTTCAGTATGAATTTGGACTGAAATCTTGCTTTCATGAGCACACAGACGATATAACAATCAGAATCACAATGGGGTTAGTCTGATTCAATAACATTCCTAGCTCTTGAATTTACTCACTTGCTTGTTCTTGGTAAGAAGAGTAAACCAGTTGGTGATCTTTTCCTGATAAATTTCAGGGTCCTCATTCAGATTCTGTGCAGCTATGTCACTCTTCCTCTCTATGCCCTCGTGACGCAGGTAACCGAACCACGTTGTCAAATGTCGCAATTTCGATTCGGAAGTTCCGAAATCGTAGCATTTTCACTTAACACGTGCTTGAATTGAAGCAGATGGGGTCGACGATGAAACCGACCATATTCAACGACAGAGTGGCCACGGCCTTGCGAAATTGGCATCACAAGGCCAGGAAGCACATCAAACAGAACAAAGGCTCCATGACGCCCATGTCCAGCAGGCCAACCACGCCTTCTCATCATTTGTCCCCCGTGCACCTCTTGCGCCACTACCGCAGTGAGATCGACAGCATTCACACGTCCCCGAGGCGATCCAATTTCAACGTGGATCAGCTGGACAACGAATCTTCCCCGACCCACCTCCACCAGAGCGACGGCTCATCATTGTACCATAATCCCAACACGGAACATGGCACGGTCGACCGCGAGAGAGTGGTCAAATTGGCTTCCGTTCCTCAGCCGACGACGCGGGTTCAGCACGAGATAGACATCGTCCGGAAAGACTTTTCGTTCGAGAGAAAAAGCGGGGATAGTTGAGGGAGTTCTCTAGGTTTAAATGGTAAAAAAACTGACCACCAAAGTCACCTGTGATATATCATGTCTGAGATTCGCGAGTGCACACTCGGGTCAACCAGTTCGAATCGGATGTCGTAGCTCGGTGAATCTTCAAGGATGAACAGATAACAGGGGACTGAGACTTGAAGATCAGAGTTTACAAATTGATGAAATTATAGGGACAGACAACCTAAATTGTAGCGTGCACTCTTAGAACACCTTTGGTTTTTTTTTTTTTTTTTTTTCAGCATTCTCTAGCCAGAGCTAAGGTTCACTCGAGGAAGTGGATCATCTAACATTGAGGTTTCTACGACATGGGTAACATTACTCAAATCAGATGGTCCAAATGAAAATGGACGGCCTGATTTGAGTAATGTTACCTATATCACAAAAACTCCAATATTAGATGATCCGGATGCTCGCATGACTCTGCTTGCTGATGACACAGAAAAGAAACAGAGCTATTTGCCCACATGCTACTATAACTGTTTCATTTTTTACTGGTTGATCAATTATTCCATCGAAATCAATTCCACGGTGCCCCCTGTTTTCGTCTCTCGTAGTCCCGTGCGGATGCAGTCCAATTCAACATTTTCGCCGTCATTGCGTATAAACACGTCCGCCGCGGCACCAGAAGCTCAGTCTGTCACCTTGGCCCGCCGACTTCCATTTCGTAACAGGGAGAGAACAACAGAAAACGAGAGAGAGAGAGAGAGAAAGAGAGAGAGAGAGGCACAAATGGAGGCCCCGGCGCCACAGGCGTTGCTGGGGAAACTGGTCCGACGTTGCTACACGGTCAGTCTGTTTGGGCCCCGTCGTCGCGTCGGCTGCGATCGCTCGCTACGTGTACGAGATTGATGCGCGCGAGCGCCCACCAAACTCCGGCCTCGGTGCCTTCACCCCGTCCAGACCCCGACCCTGAACCCGACGAGATGCGCCTGAACGAAGCGGCGCAGCTACATACAGTTGAGAAGAGATTTCATCAGCGATGTGGCTTTGTTTCTGCTTGCATCCCTTCCTGTCATACGTTGTACTACTATCGTTGTACAGATCGTCTTAAAGACAACATTGAAGATCTGAAATATTAATCTAGTTCACCGAACATAAAAATGAGATCTTTATGCCACAATCTACATACCCCTGCCATGGTGACATTGAGGGATCCGGGCCGTCTATTTCAAAATGGACAGTCCGGATTGAGCCACATCATCTTTTTAGGGGGTGGGGATTTTTTGGAGAGAAATTTCAAAATTTAAAAAAAAATGATGTGGATCAATTCGGGCAGTCCATTTTTGATTTGGACGGCCCGGATCGATCATGTCATCCCTGACATTGACATTGCAATGTCAGGGGATCCATTTCCTATTTTTATGTGTTTATTTTACTTGTTTTGAAGGTCTTGGGACCCGCATTCAATGAGAAAACCCTAATTTCAAAGCAGACAAAAGGAGAGCAAGAAGCACGTGCGAAGTGGAAGATAATTTTCCAATGAAAAATGCTGATGAAATTTTAAATTTCGGACTTTCATCAGCTTGCGCAAAACGATTTTTTTTTTTTATAGCACATTTAGCTGATTGCCTTGCATTTGAAAGGGTACAATGAATTTGATGAGTGATGTTTCTCACTGGAGTCTTTCTTTGCATGTATGGAAATGTCGCATATCCTATAGTTTAGCAACGACTTACATACATGTGATTACAAATATATGTATGTAGTTACCGATATAAATAACGAACATAGTTCGTTAAAAGGAGTTTTCGGCTATTCATCTTCGATTTTGTTTGCGCGGTTTTCTTAAAATTATCGGCTTCAAATTTGAGTGTGACCCATGAGCTATAAATTACGTGAAGTTTGTGTAACAAAGAATTCTTCTTTGAGAATTCGCACGTGCATAGTGTATCTTCTTCTTGAAATTATAAGAAGAGGAGTTATCTTATAGATAAGGTGACGTGTGTCGAGATGGATTAAAACATTAAGTAATTCCATCTATAAAGATCCACAATATTCTTTGAATTATCTTTATAGATAACGTGAAATGCCCAAGTTGTCCCCCGCTGACGTCATTATCGTCCAATCCGCCCCTACCTCGCTGAGAAAATATTAGGTAGTCCGACCACGCCACATCACCGTGCGCCCCGGCCAATCAAGAGTGGACACCTGGCTCCACGTCAGCCGAGTGGAGCCCACCGGCTTGTCGCACAAAAAATTCTATTTTCCTATTTTTCATTTAAAAAGTTTCCTCCTATACTAGACCTGCCCACGTTAATTAACCTATCCTTAGACCTGCTTTTTCTCTCTCCTCCTTTTGCTCTTTCCGAAGAAAGAAGACCGCTCCTCCTCCCTCTCCCGAGCGAGTTCAAAAATTTGGATCTCTCGTTCCCTCTCTGCTCGATCGCTCCCTCCGTCGCTCTGTTCCGGCCCTCATTCCTGCGGACTGCTCCGGCCTACTCTCCCGCCCTCTGCTCCGTCGCTCGAGGGCTCTCTGCTCCGGCCCTCGTTCCCTCGCTCTGTTGCTCGAGGGCTCTCTGCTGAGGTGCTCGCTCGCACTCTGTTCTAAGTTCTCGTTCCCGCGCTCTGCTCTGGATAGTTTTGGCCTTTTAAATACTTCGTTGTTCTTTTGTTATGATATCTTGATTTGGAGTTGCTTCTTCTCCGGAAAAAGAAGTTCTCGACCCGTTTTTGGTGGGTAGTAATTGCACGAACTTGGCTATTGAGTTGGCAATTTTTCCCGTGAGTGTCCAGAGTTGCTTCTTGTCCGGGAGGTTTGGTTTGTCTAGGACGACACTGAGTTTTTAGTCCAAGGAGAAAAGAATGGTTGGAAAGTTAGTACAAAACCACGAGATTAGTAGAAAATGAATGGTTTGTAATTTTGGGGATGATGTCGAAGCCTGGTGCGATGTTCTCAGCGTCCGCAACCATGAGCTAATATGTATTTCCGTCCTGATCTGAGTTGGACACGCTTGCTAGTATCTAATATCCTTTGCAGAAGGCCCATAAGTAACTTTAGTGAACTGTTCAAGCCCTTTTTGATTCCCTGAAAGACATGTACTAAGGTCTTTAAATGAGATTCTGGAGCATGCGCCATAGTTGAAGGAAATATCCACTATGAGACTCACCTTACTAAGAATTAGATAGATCTGGAACAATATAGTCCTGCAGATACTGTCAAAATGACTACTGGCATACATTCTGAGTACAGGGAGAAGTTCGGAGCGACGATAATTAATTGAGCGACTTGTCTGGTTTTTTGGTTTTTGGCTTTTGTGTTCGAGTATTTCAGTGGAAGTAATTTGATTCACGAACCTAATGTGGCCTAATTCATGAACTTAGCAATGAGCTATCACTTATAGTGTGGTTACGCTAATTTCTGTAGGTCCTTGTTGCTTGATTGATTAACAGAAAGCATTATGTCTCAAAGAAAGCATTATATCACTATCAAAGTTTCGCTTGTGATCAGTAAGTTAATTCGCACGTGTAAAGTTACCCGATGAAGTTTGGGTTACTATTCTAATGTTTGGCTGAAATTTGTTACAAATTCTAATGTTATTAATAATGGTTTCTCGCTTGTACATGTTGGAGTAGCAAAATAGGTCCTATGGAAGCATTTTGTTACATTATACTAATGAGATTGTTCTTTATATAGATGCAACCACCATACATCATGCGGCCGGAAATTATGAATGGATTTTCCCCATTCACTAGTCAGATACCTATTATGAAAATCATTTTAGATCCCTTGTTTCATTTTAGTAAACTATTCCAATGCTTAATGATAGTGGTTTGTTGTTGATAGATACTGGAGTACCATAATAGATCCTATGGAAACATTTTGAGTCAAGTACAAGTTGCCAAACTTTTGTTGACGTGGGATTATTCAACATAATATTTATGCAGGTACATTTTTTAGTAAACCGTGCTTTTTCTGAATGTGTTATTTATATTTTTGTATAGGGGTCATCAAATTCTTTTCAGCATCGTGGGATGAATGGATTGAACGATTCCAAAGACATAGACAATGCATGGTCGCACCATAATTTGTCGAGAGGCGGAAGATAACAGCATGGTCGTTGCTTTTTATGCTTGTTAGAATTCTTTTGTCTTCTGTGTTGATTGGGAAGCTTGATTGAGAAATGGTAATGAAGAAGGTCGATCTTCAGAGCTTAGTTCGGACGCTGTAGACTTGGCCACCATAAAACAAGTGACCTTTAGTTTTCCAATTGATTGTTGCAGATAATTTTCTATGGGTGTTCAAACTCGCTTTTGTTGAACAAGTGTATTCTATTTTTCCATCAATACATAACAGGTTCAGTTTGTTTTGCAGAAAATAACTTCTCGAAAAACATTTTTCGAATTTTCCAGTGTTTAGTTCACGAAAAATAAGTTAGTCTAGGAAAACATTTTCCACCTATAGAAAAAATCCCTTCAAAAGTGTTGAAAATGTTTTCCTCTTTTGAGAAGAGGAAAACATTTTTCTCATCTTTCCTTTTTTTCTCTTTTACACTTCCTTCTTTATAATTATTTTTTACTTTCATTTCATTTTTATTTATTTTTTAAAAAATTGAAAATTTTATTTTTAATTTTTTCTCTTTTTCTTTTTCTTTTTCTTCTTTTTTCTTTTCTTTTAATTTTTTTTTCTCTTTTCTCCTTCCTTCACCTCGAGATCGGCCATGACGTTGGCTGGCGAGCTCAAGGCTCGGCCGGTCTCGGCGATCTTGGGCTCGGCCGAGGCCGGCAAGCTCCAGCTTCGCCACAGGGCCAGGGCCAGAGCTTTGAACTTGCGATTGCCGTGGTTCATTCAAACCAACTCCAAACCATATACATTAAAAATCGTTGTCTCAAGACGCAAGGCGAATGAAGGCATACCACAACTTGGATGTGATAAACATCTCACTTCGATCCACGATTCCCGAGGAAAATAGCTCCTTCAATGCTACGCCTACCTGTAATACAAATTACTTTTCAACTATATAAACAACTACATACTCATGAGGAATCAAAAGACAATGAGAAAGACACCCGATTCATCTCTTTCTCTTTGTCGTTAACTCGGGCACAGTCGATGTGCTTGTAATCGGCCTGCATTGTGAGGAACATTAAAGCAACATCATCCATGGACAAATCAATCTGGTGAGCTCATGGCTAGTTGGCCTTCGCCGAGCCCAAGATCGTTAGGGCTGGCTGAGCCTCGAGCTCGTCTGCACCTGGTCGCCGGCCGTCACCGTGGACAGCAACTGGCCGAAATTAGAAGTTAAAAAAAAATAAAAAATAAAAAAGTAAAAAGATAAAGATAAATAATTTAAAATTTTGAATTTTTTTAAAAAAAATGAAAAGAGAAAACAGAAAAACAAAAATTTATTAAAGGGAGTCCATGAAGGAAAATTAAATTCGATTTTCCATACCAAACGGCGGAAGACATTTTCCGTATCTTTTTCACATTTTAGCCAAACACCGAAAAATATTGCAGTTTTCCTTAAAAATAACTTCCCGAATTTTTTTTCAAAAACCTCTCTTTTTTTGCAAACAAACTCTTCATCTCTTTTTATGTTGATGAACCTGAGTGGAGTCCACACCCGGGTTTACTTTGACGAGGCAGTGTTCAGACTGCACATGGTAATTATCGACTCCAGAATCGCTTGTGGAGGACACTTTGATTGTGGTCGGAACGGTAATATCTGGCCGAAAAAGGAAAAGTACTTGTGAAATTAATGTCGATACACACGATAGAATAACATAAAAGTGCCAATTTGACGATGGATACATCGAGAGAATCTCTACAAATTATGTGATTGAACAAGCAATTCGACTCGTAATCCAACCCCACGACAAACGCTCAGACCGACCCCAATGACCATCGTCACGCCTGCATTGATTGAACCACGAGAGCTCTCCATCTTCTCCCATATTCCTCGCATTCTGGTTTGTGGTCCGAGTATGGGTGGGTACTCCTCCGGCTCCAACTACAAAAAGCCATCCCAAAAGCTGTCTGAAGCTTGAAAAGGTGATTAGCAAGGAAGAGGGGCTTTCTGTTGCGTTCTAATTAAACAGTGGAAGTGTGCCACAAAAACAGAGCGAATTCTCCATGGCTCGCGGATAGTTAAACTCTCTCCTCTTCTGCCTTCCTGAAACCCTTCCGCCTAGCTCGTGACTTCGAGAAACCCATGGGGGAAATACTCAATTGAGCACAGAATTCCTGCAAAGAATGAAGTTCATTCAGCACAAACGGGCATTAGAAGCAGAAACAAATACAGTCATTTTCTCAAAATACAGCAGAGCGCCGGAACGAGGGCCGGAACAGAGCGACGGAGCAGAGAGCCCTCGAGCGATGGAGCCAGCGATCGAGCAGAGAGACGAAACGAGGGATCCAAAATTTTGAACTCGCTCGGGAGAGGGAGGAGGAGCGTCTTCTTTCTTCGGAAGGAGCAAAAGCAGGAGAGAGAAAAAGCAAGTCTACGCTAGAGTAATTAACGTGAGCAGGTCCAGTAAAGGGGAAAACTTTTTACATGAAAAAAAGAAAAATACAATTTTCTGTGGGAAAAACTGGTGGGCTCCACTTGGCTGACGCCGAGCCAGCTGTCCAGTCCTTATTGGCCTGGGCGCACGATGACGTGGCGTGACCGGACTACCTAACATTTTCTCGCTCTCTCCTCAGTCACGGTCTTCGTCGACAAAACCGCAACCACCTCCAGCCTGAACAAACCTTCGCCCATCCAATCCAACAACTCTCTCTCTCTCTCTCTCTCGATCTCGACATCCATGGCTAGAGGCTCGTCCCAGTCCCAATCCTCGTCCTCCGCCGGCTCCCGCCCGGGCGTGATGGCCCCCCGCGGCTCCGCCGCCGCAACTGCCGGCATGCGCCGGCGGAGGCTCGGGGGAGGAGGAGGAGGAGGCGGAGGCGCTGCGGCCGGCTCCGGAGGCCTCGGCGGCGGAGGCAGCGGCGCGGGGAGCAACATGCTGAGGTTCTACACCGACGACGCTCCCGGGCTCAAGATCTCGCCCACGGTGGTGCTCGTCATGAGCCTCTGCTTCATCGGCTTCGTCACCGCCCTCCACGTCTTCGGCAAGCTCTACCGCTACAAATCTGGCCCCGGCGCCTGAGCTCCAGGTCACGATCGCGCCCCTCTTGATAGAACACTGATTAGCGTAATCCCGGAAATCCGATCGCCATGTTTAGCGAGATTGACGACGATCATGACGGTGGCTGGTGCTACTGTTAGCTGAAATGACACGAACCCGGTTTTGTTCTGTTATCTGTTCTCTTCTGTAAAACTTTGCTTTAGAATTTTGGTTGTTTCTGAGTCGCCTTGAGCTGATCCGTTTGATGTTTGAAAGGAAAAAAGAGGGGTCTTTCTAAGTGTAATCAAATCCCAGCAACGAGTGATCTGGTTCAGTTGCGCTTTTCCCTTTCAATAAGTTTCAATCAGATGTGGTGTGGGCAAATTGCTCGGTGCTCTGCTCCTGATCTGATCTCCCTGTTTTTTGCTCCGACGCCATTGAAAAGCACAAACTGGAAAAGGACTTTAGACTTTTTGTCGTTTCGTTCTCGATGGATAAGCTTCAGGAATCAACCCATTTTTGGCGTTAAGCTACAGTGGTGGCTGGGAATGCCAGAGCACAGTAATGCACCGGATCAAGTCCTTTCCGATGGCTCTGTTTTACATTTGACCACAATCCCATTTCGAGCTTTCTGTACTGAAACCATAAAGATCGATTTTTTTATTTTTTTTTGTCTTTTTCGTCTCTTCTCGCTTTCACCTTCTTACAGATGCATGCTGGAATGATCAACTTAATTTTTAGTGGAGTTGTGGGATGATGTTTCCATGTTCTGTTCCCTCCTTCCGAAATGGGTTTTCCCAGAAACTTCATTGGAGTCACTGCTTGCTGGGCCAAAGCAGATCGATCCTCGCTTCAGTTTCTTCAAGTTGGTCTCTGATCATAGTTGATGTTTGTGCATTCTCTTCTGCCGAAGAGACTAATGAGTTAGGCTCACATTACGATTTGTTGCGGTCTAAGAAGCACGGACAGGCCGAGGTGGTCGCCGCATCGGTGTCGGACACGTCTCGGTGTCGGTCAACGCGTGTGGGACATTCGACCCGTGGTCAACGCCGGCGACACGTGAGTCGGTGAGGAAGTCGAAGTTTCGGGCCATGAGAGAGATGAGGGAGAGAGAGATGAAGAGGAAAACAGGAGCGGCCACGGCGACTTCCTGCTCCTCGATGACGCAGAGAGCGCGAGCGTGATCTGGGCGAAGATCTTCCTCCATTTGAGGATGATCTAGAAGAATGGCAGACGCGAGCAAATCCAGGGGCGGCCATGGCGACTTCCTGCTCCTCGATGGTGCCTACTTCCTCGACAGCTTCCACCGGCGCGTGATCGCTAGCCATGTGAAGATTTTGCTTTCACCAAGGGGGAAAATTAAAGCAAAGGGTTGACTGAATGAATTTATCTCTTTTCTCTTTCCGCTGCCAGAGAGAGAGATTACAACTTAGGGAGATGATGTGACTGAGAGAAAGAGAGAGTATTTATGAAGTGAAGTGATGCAGGAGGAAGACGACGAAATAGAGAGAGGGGAACCGTGCCAAGAGTGGGGAAATATCTCTAAGATCTCGTCCGGGGCCCACCAAAATTTATTTTTCAAAATCATAATTATTATGTCAACATTATCCTTTTTGCTTTATTATTATTATTATTATTTTTAGGAGATTGGCTTTGGAGTCCAATTATGAGGTGAAAATTTTAAATAAGGACACGAAGTCTTCTCATTTTTTCAAATAAAGGCTTAGAATGTCATATTTGTTTCAAATAAGGGCCTCATTAAGGGCATTTTTGTCATTTGTCTTTTTATTTATTTTTTTCTTTTTTTTCTTTTGTCCTTTGGTTTTTTCCTGGGCGTCTTCTTCGTCCTCATCCCCATCTCCATTCCTCGTAGCTGTATCGTCAGTGCTCTTTCTGAACCACCACCGAACAACTCTCGCCTTCAACATCGCTCGAGCCCTCACAACCCGCAAGCATCCTCAACTAACCCTCTGCCTGCCCGACCTCAATTGACCTTCCAACGCCCTCCTCCACGACTCGTGGCTTGTCGCCATCCACCGGAGCGGCTCGATAACTTCCTAGTCGTACTGTTGCTTCTGCTCCGCCAGCCGGCGGTCCTGATTGGCTCTCATCTCGATCGAGCTCTTCTTGCTCTGCAGTCGTAGAATCAGGGACATCGCTTGGTCCGCTGCCGACGTGGCTGCAATTCGCTCCTTCCCGAGCTCCATGGACGCCGCGATCGCTCTCCACCTCTCGATCTTCACCATCTTGCTCAGCGCTAGAATGTCGAACACTTCATCCTTCAGACACAAACATTCTCTATCCTCCTCTTCCTCGTCATCTTCTTTGACGAATTCCTTGGCTTTACCTACAATTCCTCTCACGAATGCTTTGATTTTGGCGAATTGAACCTTTGAATCAACGAGATTTCGAGAAACCTCATCTGAATCTCCTAATTCACTTGATTTTTGTTTGAATTCACGCAAAAATGAGGCGCCCTCGATGGCCGCGACAAGGCGAGCCCTCTCCCAGATCTGGCGTGGGCTTGCCTTGGGGCCGTCGAGGGCGGCCTCGCCTCGACGGCCCCAGGCAAGGTTGCCCAACCCTCGCCGGTGGCTCGGCCGACAGGCAAAATTAAGGGAAAAAACCAAAGAAAAAAAAAGAAAAAAGAAAAGAAAAAGGAGCTACTGTTTGCAGTGGTGTTCGTTCTGCAGGTTCTGTCCAAATCCGAGCTCCAGTTTCTTGCCTTACTTCCCACATTCCGACTGAAAGTCAGGGTCATCGTCGAGTGCGGCAACTGGTATGCACCAACTTTGGAAACGTCGAGTCCACCGCCGTGAGCACCGAACACCACCGCGAGCTCCGTTGCCTGAAGCCGACTATGGCCTGGGGAGGGGAGGGGAACGAAAAAAAACACAGAAAAGAAAAGGCAAAAACAAAAATAGAAAAAGAAAAAAAAATCAAAAAAATAAAGGACTAAAATGCCCTTTGGTCATGCCCTTTTTTGAAACAATTTAAGTATTTCAGACTCTTATTTGAAACAATTTAAGCACTTCAGGCCCTTATTTGAAACAAGATCCATTTCATGCTATTATTTGAGAAAATGAGAGCACTTCGGGCCCTTTTTTGAAATTTTCCCAATTATGAGAGCCTTCGTCTTCATAACACCAGGAATACTGACCTCGCACTTCGAAAGAAAATCAAGTATCAGGAAGTAGAACCGGAAGCAGATTGGCAAATCAAAGACATGTAACAAGCCCTAACTCTCATGGGGACGGAGAAGCTCTGGCTTTGTTAGCGAAGCGATGGAGGGAGCAAACAGGGAGCGACCACGTTCTCCGATTGAAGAAGAAACGCGAGCCCTAACTTCCCTATATTCAGAGCAAGGAAGACATTAATTTCTGACGTGAATTTTGTGGTGACATGGGATTGTCACGTCACAAGACTTAACGGTGATTTTTAACGGAAGACTAACTAAGGTAGATTTGGGACTATAGTAAAAGTTCAAGGTTTTTTATGAGACAAAAAGAACTTTAGGGTAGATTTGGGACTAAACCTAAAGTTCAGGGTTTTTTATGGAATTCGGCTTATTATTATTATTTTTAGGAGATTGGCTTTTGGAGTCAAATTACGAGAGCCCTCGTGACGGGAAGTTTCTTTTTTATTATAAGAGCTTTTCTATTTATAAATTCTTTATTTTTACAAAAAAATTTATAGAAATAATAATTTATCATGTATATATAAAAATAACATGTTCTAACGAATTGAAATTCTCTATTTTTTTAAAAATGACATGTCATCGTGTCGTATCGCGTGTCGCGTGTCGATACTATTTAGGACTTGACTGATCGCCGATGCATGTGCCATCGCCACCACTATGAGAGCATATATACATTATTATACGCTATAAATACGTCAACGTGAATATACGTGGAGCAATTCCCATACCCATTATTTTACTTTGCAAAGACAAATTTTTTTTTTTGCGGTGAAATTTCGTTAAATTTAATTCGACTCGATAGCTCTTAATTTAATCTAAAAAATAATGTATTTCTAACCAAAAGGTTTGCACCACATTTCATGGGCATTTAATAGCCGGATCTTCACTTCCGCACCCCCTTGAATATCCGCAATAAAAAAATTTCTCTTTAACTTGTGTTTTGGTCCCAGATCTCTTCTACTAGTCAAAATCGGTGTTCGGTGTCGGTTCATCCGTAGCTGCAAATCATCTTGAACGGAGCATAATCTTTACTTTCATAACATGTGATCCACCCACTTTCCTAATACGTTTTCACATAATTTTATGTTCATGTGTATTGAATATACTTCTCCTGAAAAAAAGTGCAGCGTATAATTTTTCATATGTCGATAATAATAAAAAAAATGCTCGACGTCGTTTATTGCCAATAAAATTTGAGGGTGACACAAGACCACCGTCGACCTCAAAGTAGAGATTGGCGACGGTGGTTTACCCGGACCACACCTTGATGGTGTGACTAGAGAGAGAGAGAGAGAGAGACGAGCCGGCGGTAGCTTCCATGGCTGCGATCCGGAGTTGATCAGGCAAGGAATGGTGACATTGCCAACGAGGCGACGGCAATGGGCGGGCCAGCAGGGGCGGCGGCGGGTCAATGAGGTTAAATCTGCAAGTAACATTCTCACATTTGTACATTGGATTTGAAGTTGCATCTCTCATCCACACAGTATTGTGGCTTTTAATGCTCAATTTCACCAAATAAATATATTTAATTGGGAAACATATTTATTTATTTTAAAACGGTAAGTGCAAAATTGAAATTAATATGCAAAAAAAAATAAATAAGAAAAGGCATCTATTAAATTTGTTCTTATCAAATCATTTAGAAATTCACATTTGTTTTCCCTCAAACCTTCGGTCAAATTGATACGTTTTCTTTATCTTCATATGAAATGATAAATTTGGGGTTGATGGAAGTAAAACGACCGCCTTGTGAACGAACGGTTAGGAGCTGAACCCGCCATGAAAAGCGACGGTATGTCTCTCCTTCCGTCCGCAGCCCGCTCTTCGCGGTGGACCCCTCGTTTCGCCACCCAGGAAACACCATTGTCCCGTCGCGAGCTCTCCACAGGTCGCGCCCGTGAGTTTGCGTCTTCTATCCTCCATTCGCGTGGAGAAAGCTTAGGGAGAAAGAAAAGAAGAAGAAGAAGAAGAAGATGAGCGTCATCGACATCCGGTTCAGGGTCGACGCCATTTGCAAGAGGTACGACAAGTATGATATCGAGAAGCAGCGCGAGCAGAATGCCTACGGCGATGACGCCTTCGTCCGCCTCTACTCCGCGGTCGAATCTGACCTCGATGCCGCCCTCGAGGTATTGTAAATTCCTTCTCAGCGCTGAAAGACGGTGTCTTGACATTGACATGTTGAACTGCTAGACACGGAACACGTGATTTCGGGAAAGACGTAAAATGGGTTAGCACAGTTTTATATCCTACACTGTTTAAGGAAACCGAATTTTCAGCATGGCAAATGTTCATCGAATTCTTTGCGGAGGATAGTACTCGAGCTGGCAATGCGTGCTTTGGTTACGGTTATGTCTGGTAAAGATCAAGTGGGTCTAGCAAAGGGTGTTTAATTTTGCGGTTTACATCTGTGAATGTGGACAGAAATCCGAGAGGGCCGCGGTGGAGACAAACAGGGCTTCCTCGGCCGCACTGAACGCAGAGATCCGGAGGACAAAGGCCCGGTTGATGGAGGAAATCGCTAAGCTGCACAAGTTGGCTCAAAAGAAGGTAACTTCCAGCAGCTTATACGAATGTTTTTATGCTTGAGGATGAGACCGAGAAGGTGTTCTTCAATAAATTAGGCACATCACCTGCTTGTTGGATATTTTGACAAAAATCAACCACTTCTTTCTTGAATCCTACTGTTAATGGAGCTAATCAGAAGTTTATGGCGTGAATTGTGACATCATTCATAAGAGGATTCATTAGTATCTCCAGCATTATTGTGGATTTGTAGTTTTATGCCTCGAATCTGCAATTTGGAGATAGTTCAGCAAATTGTGTTTCATGCGCCGACCTGGTCAAGTGTCTGCACTTATATGCACGGATGAAATCCATATGCTCAATGTTGACTCGGTCATTCGCTAATGAACTATAGCGATTAAAGAAGCGACGTACAAGTAAAGTGGTCATAGTTCCCAACAGATGCTATGCTTGTTCCATTGTATAGTGACCGTTTGTAGAGGTTGGTTCACTTCCCTCTTGGTCCAGTGTTGTCCCGATTTAACTTGGGATGAACTTGGTTTCCTTTTGGTTATCCTTAATTCAACAAAATTCCATGTGATAAAGCTCTGTCTATTGAATGCCAGAGCGAAAGAGGCAAGAATAACATTGTTATTTTCTGCGTGAGACCGTGAGAATGACATTGTTATTCTTTCTTGGATGTTCCTCAACTTAAGTCCTGACCTGCAGAAAACACATCGAAATTATGGACAATGTCTCTAAATCAGAATGCACAACGTCAGGACATAGCACTTATAATGGCAAGGAAATAGAAATGAAAGGGAAAATGTTCTAATAGTTTTCTTTGTGGTGCTTGTACCTGGCATTGTGGCATTGTGGCTCGATGATAGTGGTAATGGGACAATGCATATGGGTTACAATTTCTTCAGTGTTCGTTTCTTGCCTTGTATATCATTATCCACATGCGTAAAGCTTGGTGGTAATTGTAAGTTGTATTCGTAATATTCTATTATTAGGTTAAAGGGCTGTCTAAAGATGACCTGCTGACTCGGAATGATCTGGTTCTTGCACTACAAGAAAGAGTTCAAGCCATACCTGATGGGACAATTGCACCGCGCAAACAATCTGGAGGATGGTCCACTTCGACATCTCATGAGAACAACATCAAGTTTGACTCTTCAGGTTGTTAAACCACTGATGCAATTTATTCTATCCCAATTGCTACCCACCACAATGGTTTCTCATAGTTGCTTTCATTCCATGCCCGTTCAGATGGACATTTGAATGATGGTTTCTTCCAACAAAGTGAAGAATCAAGCCAATTTAGGCAAGAATATGAAATGCGGAAGATGAAACAGGCATGTAAGACTGCTTCCTTAGTTTCTTCTCGAATCAGTTACAAATATCTTGAAGCTCCTGGCCCGCCCTTGTTCCTTTTTATGATGTTTCGGTCTTTCCTCAGGATGAAGGTCTTGATGTGATATCAGAAGGATTAGATACACTGAAGAATCTGGCCCATGATATGAATGAGGTTGTTTACTTGAATACAAAAGTAGTTTGTGAAAACAAAGAGATGAAAGATTAATTCTGTTTTTATGTTCAGGAGTTGGATAGACAAGTTCCTTTAGTGGATGAGATCGATACTAAGGTGAGAACTTTGTTGCTTGATTTATAACCACCTGTTTTGGAACTTACTTGGAGTATCAATCAAATAGTGAGTTTGCTTTCTTGTTCCATTTAGGTGGACAGAGCAACATCCGACCTTAAAAATACGAATGTCAGACTTAAGGAGACTCTGTTCAAGGTGATTGGTGCTGATAATCTCTTCTAAGACCAATTCTAGTTACTGAAGTTTCTATCATGTTGAAAGAGAGGCCTTGTTCTAATTAGTTGCTATGTTTCCTTTTCAAATGAAGATAAGATCCAGCCGAAACTTCTTCATCGACATTATCCTCCTTTGCGTTATCCTGGGCATTGTTTCGTATTTATATAAGTAAGCTTCATGTTCTCTCTCTCTCTCTCTCTCTCTCTCTCTCTCACACACACACACACACACACACACACAGGGACGATGTTCCAGATCTTCTATTGACATCTCGGTTCATCTCTTGCAGTGCACTGAGATGATTTAAGATGAGGACAAGAATAGCTCACGATGCAAGGTAATATATGCTCATGAGGACAAGCTTACTAATAGAGTGTGGTATATTTGTCACAGAAGACCATACACCGCCATATTGTTTGCATATTTAACATCTGGGTTTACCAAATACAGGGCCTCACCCTTCATGTAACAAACCTCTGATATGAAAGAGTGATTCTGAATTTTATCACTGGCTATGATGTCTGTCGTTTCTAAGGAAGTGGGCGATGCAGTCATGTTAACTTATGCTGAATTTGTTTACAGCATATGTATCACCTATGGTGATGGCATTCTTTTTCCGCACGAGAAGCATGAAGACAAGTTGACATTGAGGTTGACTACAATTGATGATGTACATTGCTTTAGGAGAGTTCTTGTCATAGCATTTCTTACTTGTTAACGCGAACTTCTATGCGACCTACGAAATATCGAGGCATGCAAAGTTGTGACTCAGTCAATATACAATTAAACAAGTATTCATAGCCCGCTCCCAATTGCAGAAACTCTTAAGAGTTGCAGTATTTCTCCTGACTGATTCGGTTTTATTCTGTGACTAGCACTCTGAAATCTATACACGCCGTGCCGAATCTGCAGATGCTGCAGGACCACTCATTCTTTCAGTGTCATTGCTGTAACTATCTTAGAGCTAGGGCCAAGTCATTAAGCTCCTGAAAGTTGAGGACAGAATCACATCTGGCAAAGTTAAATACGTTTTCGTCGCACTGGCTTTGAGTGTAGTCGTAGACATCGCTACCATCCACACCCAGCATTCTTTCCTGCTGATCCTCGAACCCATGTTCCTTTACAAGTTCCATCGTAAATCTGTTGATATTGTTGTCCATGGAAGAACCTGTGCTATAAGAGTTGAGTTTATCGGGACTTTCTTCATACACCGACTTTAAGGCGTCGCTATTGTCGGGCGCTGGAGAGCTTATACCAGAGACTGAATTGATAGGACAGAGGACTTGACCCGAGAGTAGGGAAGCCATTATCGGGCAATCTTGGAAGGGATTTTCCATGACGACATCTTTGCAGAGGACGGTATGCACAGGCAGCGCTTCATCGTTCTTTTGGGGGTAAGATGGTGGCTTTGTGCTGCTGCTGAAATTTCCATGATGGCCGCCAGTGTCTCTCGGAATTTTCTCTGTCCGTCGCACTCGGCAGAGCACCCAATCATCCAACTGCACAAGTTAGAGGCAATTCTTACAGATTTGATCGACTCTTTGCACACTAGTTAAGGTACTGATATCTCCTCAGATTACAGAAATGTGAGGATTTCGATAAGAAACATAGAGGGACAACTAGTGCACCATTGTTAGAAGTTGGAGATGGCTTCATTATACTCGAGCATATTCAATATGATACCTCTAGCACATTTCGAATCACAATCATCCCACTTACTCTCATTGACCCTTTTGATCTGGGCGGTCGGACGGTGGCATCGATCAGCCTGTACTCGTCCATGCTCCACGACGTCTTCGTCCCCTTCGGAGGCCGTCCGGTGTGGAACACCAAGACCTTCTTCACTCCGATGCTCTTCGTCCCCCCGGTTGTCAGTATCGGCTTGTCGATCCCAGTAGCTTTCCAGTAACCCGAGCCCGCAGACCTGTTCGGCCTCTTTCCATTCGGGTACTTTCTGTTCCTCGGGCTGAAGAAGTACCACTCACCTTCCCCAAACAATGCCTTCTCTGCAAAGCAAACGAGAAAACATCAGTTCCCGAAATAAAAAATAATTGCACTTGAGGCTACAAATAACCAAAGAAAATGAAGGGTCTTAGTGATGCAGAGCGCAGAAACACGTAGCAAACTCAGCTGACGGACTTGGTAGCTCCCACGGGTCGTACTTGTAGAGATCGATCTCGGCGATCACCGATGCCGGGAGCGGGCGCGAGGACGCCTTATTCTCCAAGTAATAGATAACGAGCTCTTCGTCCGTGGGATGAAACCTGAAGCCAGGAGGGAAACCAATTGGAAAGCTTCTTGCCGGCACGGTGTCCACCCGACGATCCATCGCAGACGGCTCTGGTCGCTAACGTGGTTAGCCCGCGGAGGCAGATACTTATCATTGGCGATAATGAAAGAGATTAGTGGCCGATGATACCGATTGCAAAATTAGCTGTGAATGAGCAAGCGAAGCTGATACGAAAGCTCAGGGGTCAACGCGTCATAGTTCTGTCGGGGGGGTCTTCGTTCTCATGCAGATGGGGACAACGTTCGAGATAATCAACAGGAAGACGACGAACGGAACGGACCCAAAAAAAAAAAAAACATCATATTACGTGCACGTCTAGGAAATGTCTACAGAGACAGCAACGCCGGTTCGTCTGGATCTCCTCACCGTGAGTTTCATGCACGTTGCGTAATCAAGTTTGGAGAGAAACGATAATCGATTTGTTTAGTAAGAAAAGAGAGTGACTACTTTAGGTGGAGGAGATTCGAAACCCGTCTGTTTATTTAGGACGTGTTTGGACACGTGGCATCATCGCTCCACGTGGACCAATAACGGAGTTTTTAGCCTTTATTTATGTGAATTTATTCACTTTTCCCTAGAGGTGGCAAAATGGGTCTAAAATCCTTATTTAATGGTGTGGGTCATAAATGGGTTGCCTTAAGTTTTAAAATCATATTTAAGTGGGTTATAAATGGGTTGATTAATAAGTTAATAAATCTTAAATGTGTTTTAAATATGTCATAAACGGGTTAGTTATCTTTTTTATTTTGTGATAATGAACAGATTAGTCATCTAATAAGTTTAAATGAGTCATAAACAAGTTATTTTTTAATTCTTTTAATTTTTCATTTTTTTTATATCTTTTTTCTTTCTTTTCCTTTTTTTTTTCTACGAAATCCAGCAAGGGTCGCCTGCGTCGGCCGCCGGTGGTTGCCAATCGCCGAACGTAGAAGAAAAGAAAGAAAGAAAAATAAAAAATAAAAAAATAATTTATTTTTTTCAAAAAAAGTAATGAAATTGTCCACGGTGTTTTTGCAGTACATATTTTTCTAAAAATTCATAAGAATTTTTTTTTCTAAACTGTATTTAATATTGAAATATTTTGGCAATATGGGTTGGTTCGGGAATGGGTCATTAGATTTGTATTATATGAAAATGAGTCAATATGAGTTGGACCATTTTCGACCCGACCTACCTATTTGACTGCTCTACTTTTCCTGTTATATTCCTCGATTGGTTTCTTTTTCCACTTTGCCATATTTCTCCCGGAAGCAGAAGATATTGAAGAATAAGGACCGGTTGACCGAGTAAATATAATTTAAAACCGGGTAATTCTAGATGCATGAGATCAGGCATTACGTGGCGAGAAAGATCTATTTTCTGGCAACGAAAGTACGTGGTATCTTGCCGATGTTGTAAGCAGAATGTTCTTATGAGATGCGGGTATATGCTCTCTATTTCTAATGGATTATAAAGCATTGATTTCACCGGTCCGAAGTCAAATGGAGATTGAAGAGGTAGTATGGCCAACTTGAGCGAGCAATAACCTCCCGGGTTGGTGCAGTTGACTTGGCCGAAAGAGAATTTCCAACTCATAAAACTAGAGGTCACTTAATTCCCTCAAGAAGATTGAGAATTCAAAGTTGACTTCGAACCTGGTGCACTTATTCAGGTCCTAAGATCAATATTTGGCTTAGACGACGTTGTTTTAGCCACATAAGATAGAAAAAATATTTAAAAAAGCCACGTCAGCATTTTCCGTTAGCTAAATTGGACGGAGTTAACGGAAGGACTCGATTGCATCAATTTGACAAGTTTTAGGACTCGATTGCGCTTTTTGCAAAGGTTTAGGACTCAATTGCACTTTCGTGACAAGTTTTAGAACTTCTAGTGAACATATCCCTAAAAATTGCGCCATGTCAGCGATTTCCGGCCAAAATTGGCCGGAAAGGACTGAATTGACACAATTGCAATAGGTGTTTAGGACTTTTTTGGTGATACGGTGTGATCAAAACCTATAATTAATAAGAGATCTCATTGATAGTCCAGATTGAAGCAAGGTTCTGCGAAATTAGTTTGAGTTGTCTTGAAAAAGAAGAGAAGTTGAGGAGCAACAACAATGCTCAATTTCTCTTCTCATTGATAGTCCAGATCTCAACTTTTGCTAGGATTGGTTCTACGAAATTAGTTTGAGTTTTCTTGAAAAACTAATTTACATCTTCTTGATCTTGCAGTCGGCACCCTCTGTGAGTGTGTATGCAAGGAGCTCGACGCTAATGACAGTTCGAGAGAAAGAGAGAGAATTTTGTTCTGGTACCATTTATAATATTCTGATATCATCTATATTAATCATACACAATCCATATATAAGTCAAGACTTCAAAACAAAATACCAAAATGTAACCACACAAACTGATGATCATTAAAATTAGAAGCGGATCTTACTCATGATTAGAGGTGTCAAACGGGTGGGTCGAGTCGAATATGATCCGGCCCATGTTGGCCCATTTAACCCGTTTTAACCCATTTTCATATAGTACAAATCTAACGACTCATACCCAACTCTGCCCATACCCGATCCGACCCTTATTACTAAATACTTCCATATTTAATCCAATTTAGCAAAATGTACGAATTATTAAAAAAATTATATTACTAAAACATTCTGGACAATTTTTATAATTAATGAAATAAAATTTTGTTTTCATTTTTTTATATTTTTCTTTTTCTTTTTCAAAGTCTGGTGAGGGCAGCCCGACCCTCGCCCGACCACAAGCGAGGGCTATGAGGTTTCGCGACCCTCGCCGGTGGCTGGCTTGCAACCCACGCCAACCGCGGGGGAGGGTCGTGGCCCTCACTTGGTGGCAGGCGAGGGTCTCCGGCAGACCCTCGCCGAACCCTTCGGGAAAAAAATAAAATAAAATAAAGAAAGATAGAAGGAAAAGAAAAATAAAATAAAAATCTGAAAACATTGTTATGACTCACTTAAGATAGTCTTTTTTTTTTTTTTTGGTCGAAACACTTAAGATAGTTAGCTAACCCTTATATGACTCATTTAAAATCCATTTAAGATTCATTAAGTTATTAAGTGACCCATTTATGACTCACTTGAGTTTGTTAAGCAATCCATTTATGATCCACACTCTTAAATATGAGTTAGAATATAGGTTCTTGACCCATTTTGCCACCTCCGCTCATGATCACTTAAGGAGGCTTCTCCCATTCAATACGGAGATCGGGGTCGCACCTCTTATATGATTTCATAGGTGCATAATTACATGATTAGGGTGGTCTTTCTCTTGGAAAAAAGAACAAAAGAAAAAGGATTTTGCTAGCATAATAATTTTTGGGCGACTGGAAAAGTAACAATATGTTATGAGCTACAAATTTTGAAGGAGTGAACCCCACACAATTTATTATTACTTAGTATTTATTTTTGTGATCCAAAATAGAAGGTTATTCTTACAGTAGATTAAAGACCGTCACTTAATCATTTTTCAAAGGAAAACATCTTCTTTTCTCTTGTCATTAAGAGAGACATGACCTGGAAAAAGAAGGTTCCTTGCAAAGGAATCTTCGATAACTCCTAGGCGATGATATCCAAGGTCGAATGCATCGCATGCAAACTTGGTCGACCCCTTGTTCGAATCGATTCACGTGTGTCATGTTGTGGAGGGAGACCACGTTCGAAACCCTACGAGATGCTGTCCTTTCTTTTCTCATTGCTCTCATCTTTTCCATCCCAATGAGTCCGAGACTCTGAGATTGTTGACGTGACTGTGGGTGGACTTAGTTCATGGAGACTTGCAATTGACTGCATTACAGAATCATCATAGTTCATGTCGATTGACATCGACTCCCGAAAATGATCCTAGGAGGGAGACCCTGGTTTTTTTTTTTTTTTTTCGATCGGAAAGAGAATCTAGGTTGCGCAGTTACACAGTAAATCTGATGGGGTTTTATCCAAAATCGAATCAGAACAATCACAAAGAATAGAAAAGAATGACACATTAGTTTACCCAGGTTCACCCCAGAAATAGGGCTACATCCTGCAAAGGGATTCACTATATGTTAGGTTTTCACCATAACCACTCGTTACAATGACATCTCATACGAGTACAATATATAGGACTTAAAAATTGAGCCCAAAACCCAAGTATATTCGAAACCCTTTGATCCCACAACAAACGGGCCAACTTAAACACAAGCCTAAGACCGGTCAGCGGGACCCCCGAACCCCCGCATTCTGTGCGCAGGAGTCATATGTCGTCGATTCATACTTTAGTTTCCCTAAGCTCACGCGGGCGTACCCGGTATGAGAAACAAAGGTCCCCAAAGTATTCGCCATCTCCAACAAAATCATGTGTAATTTACTTCCTCAGGAATGTTCCGGCTACTTGATTCTATAAAAGAGTTAATGATTTAGATCGTCTCAAGGTAAATTGAACATCTTCAATATAATCTTGGAAAGGATGACACAAATGACTCGGATGCATTCTGTGCTTTTCTTCTCTTTAATTTTCTCCTGCAGCCCTTCTTCCCCAATTCCACAACCCACCACCTCGTTCCCGTTCGTTATTGCCGCCACCCGACTCCGCCGTGCAACAATATTGCCTACATAACCCACATCTCTCTCTCTCTCTCTCTCTCTCTCTCTCTCTCTCTCTCTCTCTCTCCGTGTACTTTTTCAAAGCTGCGATATCTGAGGGCAAGACCTCACATTGAAGGTGCGAGAAATTTGTCAGAAAAATCCTAAACCTTTTGCACTTTTCCCAATTTAATCACAAACATTTTTATTTTGCCAATATAGTCCTAAACCTTTTCACCTTTTACCGATTCAATCCTATTGGCCAAAAATCGCTGACGTGAACGCCGGCCATCCTACATGGCACCGTCGGCATTGATGTGGAATTTTTTTAATAATATCTTAATATTTTTAAAAATAAATATATTTATTTATTTTTTCCTTTTTTTATTTTTTATTTTTTATTTTTATTTTTTCCCCCTCCGGCGAGGGTCGCCCTCGCCCTCGGCCGGCAGAGGTTGAGGCCGACGGAGGGAAAAAAAGAAAAGGAAAAAAAAAGGAAAATGTAAAAACAGAAAAAACGAGAAAATAAATAAATATTAAAAATTATCCACGTCAGCGCCAGCAGTGCCACGTAGGACCGCTAGCATCCACGTTGGCGATTTCTAGCCAATAGGACTGAAACGGTAAAAGGTGAAAATGTTTAGAACTGAATTGGCAAACTTAAAATGTTTATGACTGAATTGGCAAAAGTGCAAAAGGTTTATGACTTTTTTGAAAATTTTCCCTTGAAGGTGCTAAGCCTCAAGCAATCTCACATTTGAAAGTCAGCTTACCAGTCTCAATTATATTGTGTTTTATAATATTTTTGTACATCGCTAATGAAAGGTACATGTGCCTATTTATAGGCTTTAAAGGTTAACTATCTAACGTAACAAATAACAAAATATCAATTACATCAAATCAAAATCAAGGCAAAATCTCCTAAATATATTTATATCTTTAACACGAGAAAATAATCATGGAGGAAATCTCTGCTGAGCTGTAGCCTTGCTGTTTAACATCCCCCCGCAAGCTGATGTGGCAGGGGTCACGGTAAGCTTGATCTGAAGAAGATGGAACTGAGGAGTGGAGAGACCTTTAATGAAGAGGTCGGCTAGTTGATCATGAGTGGAGATGTACTGAACATGAAGTTGTCCTTTGGCCACACACTTGCACACGAAGTGGTAGTCAATCTCTACATGTTTAGTGCGAGCATGGAAGATGGGATTACCAGTAAGATAGATAGCAGAAAGATTATCACACCAAAGGTCAGGAGGAGAGGGCAGACGAACATGAAGATCGCGTAGCAGAGCTTCTATCCAGAAATGTTCTGAAGTGGTGTTAGCAAGACACTTAAACTTAGCTTCGGAATTGGATCGGCCAATGGTCCGTTGTTTGCGGGAGCTCCACGAAATGAGATTTGAACCCAAGAAGATGCCAAACCCGCCAACAGAGTGACAAGTATCTGGAGCACTAGCCCATCCCGCATCGAAAAAAGCATGCAGCTGTAAAGAAGAGCTGGGAGTGAAGAGAATACCATGATGTTGAGTGCCTTTGATGAAACGAAGGATCATTTTAACAAATTGATAGTGGATCTCAGTGGGAGAGTGCATGAACTGATAAGCTGTGTTGACGGCATATGCGATATCTAGGCGAATGAGCGTGAGATACTATAGAGCCCATACAATTAGGGGTGATCGGTTCCTGGTCCGGTCTGGTTCCCCTCAAGAACAGGGAACCGGACCGGTGGTCCCGGTTCTCAATTTTTTGGAATCGGGAACAAGACCGGACCGAATCGGTCCGGTTCTCGGATGATTCCATTGGATTGGAAACATGCAAAAAAAAAAAAAAACACGCACCATTCGGTCATGGGCACAGAGAGTAGTTTCGGACATTTGGATGGCTCTCGAAGCCATGGGGGTGATTGGCGTAATCTTGGTTTGAAGATTTTGATGGCTTTTGAAGAATTCAACAGATCATCCATGGAGAAAGCAGAGAAGGCACAGAGCTAAGAGGTGCACTGGAACCTGTTAGGTATTAGATCATGTTCATTTGGAGCAAAAATAGTTATTGTTGTTAAGCTGAAGCCCATTACTAGTAGCAAGAATTTCGATCATCAGCAATCGCATAATTTTCATGCGTGGTCAGGTAATGATTGATTTTGTACTCCAAGGAATGAAGTAGTTGTGCTAATTAATCATGGATGTGCTGAAACTTGAATGAGATGAAAGAAACAAAGTCATCCCAAGTTATTTGAATAGGTCTGAGAGTAAATAGTAGTTCTAAGACCGGTCAGTAGCTGACCAAAACTAGTGAAAGCAGCATCAGCAGGGGATTGCAGCGGTGCTGGGGGTGGGTGTTGATCGATGTTACGGCGATAGTGGTGGCAGCGACAATATCTATCACAACTGTAAGCGGCGGCGGGGTATCAGATGATCTAATGGTAGTGTAGCAATGATGGAACAGTAGTCATGGTGATGCGTTGTGACAACTCCAGTAAGATGAACGGGCTGGGAAGTGCAAAAGAAAGAAGCAAAACCTAGGGTTACTTTTAAAAAATAAAAAATAAAAAATAAAAAATAAAAAATAAAATAAAAATTTTGACCTGTACAGTCTAGGTGGTTCGGTCTGGTCCAGTCCGATCCTGGGCCCTTGGAACCGGGAACCGGACCGCCCGGCCATCGGTTCCAATTTTAAGAACCGGGAACCGGATCGTTGCCCTTTAGAATCGGGAACCGGACCACCGGTCCCGGTCCGGTTGGTCCGATTTGCTCACCCCTACCTACAATGCTGCGATATAGCGGCGGATCAGAGAAGGGTGCACCAAGATGAGTAGACGGGGCACCAACCGAAGTGGTATACGACATGGAGACAGGACGAGCGTCGGTTATTTTGGCCCGCATAAGTAAATCTGCAACATATTTAGCCTGATGGAGAATAATGCCTTTGTCTGTCCGTTGTATTTCAATGCCAAGAAAGTAATGAAGCTCTCCCAGATCTTTAATAGAAAATTCCTGCTGCAGAGATTTAATGAGAGCCGACAAGGGCGCTTTAGGTGACCTAGTGATAATAATGTCATCAACATAAACCAGAAAGGAAGATACTCTGCTGAGCTGTATGAAGAATAAAGAGTGAGGAATCGGCAACCGAAGGAATGAAACCCAGCTGAACCAGAAAAGCATTGAGGCGTTGATGCCAAGCGCGAGAAGCCTGTTTGAGACCATAAAGAGACCGCTGTAATTTGCAGACATAGCGGGGATGAGCAGAATCAACAAAGCCAGGGGGCTGCTCCATGAAAATTTGTTCTGTTAGGTGACCATGAAGAAAGGCGTTCTTCACATCAAGCTGTCGGAGTTGCCACCCACGAGAAAAGGCAACAAAGAGGACAGTGTGAACTGTTACATGCTTGGCGACAGGGTTGAAAGTCTCATTGTAGTCGACGCCTTCTTGTTGATGGAATCCCTTTGCAACCAATCGGGCTTTATACCGCTCAAGAGAACCATCGGCACGGAGCTTAATCCGGAAGACCCATTTGCAGCCGATGGGTTTACAATTCAAAGGAGGAGACACTAATGTCCAGGCCTGATTTTTTATGAGGGCAGTGTATTCATCCGCCATAGCCACACGCTAATTTGCATCTTTCACAGCTGACTAAAGCAAGAAGGTGTGACAAAATCTGACATAGAGGTGGCCAACGCATAAGTGTGATCAGTGCGAATATGTCTGCGAGCTAAAGTGCCATCACGAAGGCGTGTCACCATAGGATGTGTCGGCTGAGCTGGTGGATTCGGCGGAGAAGCTGCTGGCAGGATTGGTGATGCTGCGGACTAAGAGGAAGACCTATCAGCGGGTTCATGCAGTGAGGTTTCGGATACACATGAACTGCGCTGATTCTGTAGCAAGGAATTAGCAGACTGCAAATCGCAATTAGAGGGAGAACAGGGCTCACGTGGTGGTTGCTATGGCAGAGGAGTTCCAGACAACTCAGCAGAAATAAGTGGCTAAATGGTTGCGGCAGCCTCCAAAGATAATTGCGGAGTGCTTTGCGCATAAGGGAGATCTAATTCTTCAAACACTGCATCAGCAACAATGTAGAACCGTCGATGCTGAGGGGAATAACACCGGTATCCTTTGTATCCTGATGAGTAGCCCAAGAAAATGCACTGGTGTGACCATGGTTGCAGTTTGTGCTTCGCATAGGGTCGAAGATTGGGATACACTGTGTAGCCAAAAACTCTGAGATGAGCAATAGATGGAACCATCAAAAATAAGATCTCCCATGGTGATTCATTCTGCAGAACCAGTGTGGGCAGCCGATTGATAATGTGTACAGCTACTTCAAAGGCAAAGTCCCAATAATGATGGGGGACAAAAGCATGATAGAGCATCGTGAGTCCCATTTCAACTATGTGGCGATGTTTGCGCTCAGCTAAGCCATTCTGAAAGGGTAGGCGTGGACAGGAGGTCCTGTGAAAAATACCTTTCATTTGCAATAATTGAACAAATAGTGCGGAGATAAATTCTCCCGCACGGTCAAATTGAAAAGCTTTGACCTTAGTGTTGAGTTGATTTTCAACGAAGGTGAGGAAAATAGTGACAATGGATAAGAACTGGTCGAGAGAGTGAAAAAGATAAAACCAAGAAAATTTAGAGTAACATCTGTAAACAAACATAGTATTTATTATTTTGGGATGACGTGACGTGAGTAGGCCCCTAGACATCAAAGTGAACTAGTTCTATGGGCCTTGGACCTATTAGTTGTTGGTGGATAAGACTGTTTATGACTCTTGCTAGAAAGACAAGCTGAACAAACTAGAACAGGACTTAACGACTTATTGAAGATTCTTGAAATAGTAGGAAATGCGGCATGACCAAGACGACGATGCCAATGGGTGAGTGACTCCACTTGAGAAATGAAGCAAGTTGGAGACGTAGGTGATAATGATGAGAGTGCGTAGAGGCCTTGATTAATGTCCCCCCGGAGAAGGATCCTTCTTGTATGACGGCACTTCACAAAGAAATAGTTCGGTGAGAAAATAAAGTCACATGAATTTTCAGCAGAGAATTGACGAACGGCAATTAAGTTCTTAGTGATAGACGGAACTACCAATATATTAGACATGCGAAAATCACGAGTAATAAGGGTACCTATGTGAGTGATGGGAAGACTTGACCCATTACCTATGGTGACCTACTGAGTGCCATGATATGGTTGAACCGAGGACAGCTGATGAGGATTGTTGGTAATGTGATGTGTGGCACCCGAGTCGGGATACAAGGCATCAGGAGAAAGCACTGATTGTGGAGGAGGTATCTCAGCCAATTGAACTTGTGGTGGAAGTGACTGCTGCTGGTGCGTGTGGCCTCCAAAGAACCCAAATTGTTGGTTGAACCGATTGTGACAAGCAATGGCCTTGTGCCTTGGGCGATTGCAAATCTGACACCTCACATTGCTACGTCTTTGATTTTTGTTGCCTTTGACATTTCGGTACTGAGAGTTGCCCGGATTATTGAAGTTGGGCTGCTGTCCATGAGGATTAAGATTCCTCTGTTGCCCCGTATTTGAGTTGGGGCTGTTGAAATTGGATGCGGGGCCACGCTGTGAATGCAAATTTTGTCCCAAGTTGGTGTTGTGCGCTACAAAGGTAGCTGGGTAGGTGGTTTGTGGTTCCTGGAGCTCCAACAGTGCTTCATGAGCCAAGAGAAGGCCATGAAAAGACTCCTTGGTCATTTGTTGATGCTGAGTGTGAACTGAAGTTGCAACAGCCAAGCTTTGAAACTTAGATCCTAGGCCTCGGAAGATATGCGTTCGGTACTCTTGTGGTGAGATGATCTCATCAATGGAGGCCAATTGATCAGATACAAAAGTAGCATGTTCAAGAAATTCGATCATAGTTTGATTACATTTCCACATTGTTTGAAGTTGCAGCCGCAATTGGGTAGCTCGCGCACTGTTTTGGGCAGCGAAAGATGCAGAGAAGAAATTCCACACAGCATGAGAGGTGTTCAGATTAGATAACTGACCCACAATTGAATGGACTGTCGTGCTTAAGATCCACTCGAGAGCAATCTAGTCCCGTGTATACCAGTTATCGTATTCGGGATTGGGCACAATATTAGAAGAACCATATGTATTGGTTTGAGTAATATGTTGTGGAGGACATGGCAGCGTTCCATCGACGATCGAAAACAGTTTATTTGCTCGAAGGAAGGGGAGGATTCGAGCTTTCCATACGTAGTTGTCCTCGGTGAATTTCACCCCAAGATTCGGACAACCGGATAACCCCATGAAATTTCTAGATGACGAAATGACAGGGATGGTGAGAGACAAGATTGTTGAACTGGACGGCATTGAGATGCTAACAGCAGCGGGAGTCATGGGACTCGATTCTGTTGAGGAACTTAGATCGGTATTCATGGCTATGATGCTTTCGCAATTGATAGCTCTGATACCATGTAAAACCTCAAGAAATTAATATCTTAAGACAATAAGGATTGCGGCTAAAGGTAGCCATATATTGTGTTTTATAATATTTTTGTACATCGCTAATGAAAGGTACATGTGCCTATTTATAGCTTTAAAGGTTAACTATCTAAAGTAACAAATAACAAAATATCAATTACATTAATTCAAATCAAGGAAAAATCTCCTAAATATATTTATATCTCTAACACAGGAAAATAATCATGGAGGAAATCTCTGCTGAGCTGTAGCCTTGCTGTCTAACAATGACCATCACATGAGCTCTTTATTTTCATTTACAAACATAGACACGTATAGAAATAGGCCAGTGGATGAACTCGTGACGCAAATCGACGGTGCAATGGGGAATGAAACGACGGCAGTGGTGAGGCACGAAGGTGAGGTGAGGGTGGCATAGGCGGGGAGGCAAGTGGGGAGAGGGAGAAGAGAGAGATCGGGTTTTTAGGTTTTTGTGGTGATTTCTCTTTCAAGTCTAAGGGTGTGTTAGTCAACTTCCACCGGAGAGGAAGCCCAAATTAATGTTGACCACCGGCCCCATGCAACGATGTTAAAGACATCCATATGAAAGAGCGCTCATCTTGCCAAATTGATCAAAGGTCTTAGATTGCGTTTAGTCGTCCGGATTTCTAGTTAGGATAGAATAAGAAATCATCCTAGGATAAGAAATTCAAGGATTTTGTCATATCCTATCTACTGTTTTGTGAACTACGGATTTAAAGTTGGATAAGCATATTCATGGTGCGGCTGAGATCGACTCTATTTTGCTGAAACATCATGATGCTTTAGAAATTATTCAATGATGAGTTCTGATGAGTGAGTTATTCTTGCGCAGAGGTTTGTGCCATCTGAATTCAGGGTCTTGATTTTGGAGTCGAATCCTTTGAGAATGATTTATTGGTCTTGCTCGTTGTCTTGTCAAGTGAGCAAACAAGTGCTGAACAATCTAATCATTCGGCCTCTTTTCGCAAGTTGAAGATGCACTCATGCAGGTCGTCCAAGAGAGCCCTTTCGAATGTTGAGACCCCTTTTGAAAGTCGATGATCAACCTCGAGTTCTTCATAACATGTTGAGATCCCTTTCTAATGTTGAAAATGTTCAAGCGGTTAAAGAACGAGGAACGTGATCTCATATCACGTCAAACAATCAATTAAAGAACAAGGTCGTGGAGATACCCAGCTTTGCGATTGGAGACCTCAGTCTGACATCGCCGAAGAGACGGCCACACTTGACGGTCGCCGCCCGCCGGAGAGGCTGCCACCCCGCTAGAGAGGCCACCTAGCACGGTGGAGAGGCGGTGGTTGTGGGAAAAATTCGATTCTCCTCGTGTCTGCTCTCTTGAGAAATCCTATTTTGGTCTATATCCCCCTATATTCCATTTTTATCCTATCCTAAATAGCTGTTAAACACATGATATTTTATCCTGCCTTATAACTTGATGACCAAACACAACCTTAGAATATACATGTTGGTGATAAAAAAAAAAAAAGGAGTTTCTGAAGGAAGAGCAACATATAGTGAGTTCAAGAAACTTAATCAAAGAATCTTATCTCGTCCTAATGAAAGGGCCCGGCATGTAAATGGTCAACAACTCGTAGATAAGCTGTCATTAACGGACAGTGGAAGGAATCAAAGATGATCATATGATAAAAATCAAGACATTTGCCTAACATTCTTCTTCGAAGGGAAAAGTATTGAAAAAGTCTTAACCTTATCGTATTGGTGCCAATTTAGTCATGAACATTTTATTTATGCCAATTTAGTCCTAAAAATTTACATTTGTGCCAATTGAGTCCATCCGGCCAATTTTGGCTGGAAATTATTAACGTGGACGCTGGCCATCCTACGTGTCTTGGCCAACGCTGACGCAGCTCTTTTAAATAATCTTTTATTTCCTTTTTTCTTTTTCTTTTCTTTACATTTTTTTTATTGAGGGCTACAAGCCCTTGCCGGATCTGGGGGTTGTGGCCTCGCCTGGCCCACATCTGGCGAGGGCCAAGAGCCTGCAAGGGCGTCGCGGCCCTCACCGGCTCTGGGGCAAGCTCATTAAAAACCAAGAGTGGAGAAAAGAAAAGGAAAAAATACACACAAAATTATTAAAAATTCAATCTCCACGTCAGTGCCGACCCCAGGCAATGGTCGAATGCACTTGCCGGATCTGGAAATTGCAGCCTCGCCTAGCCCAGATCTGGCGAGAACCAAGAGCCTATGAGGGCGTTATGACCCTCAATAAAAAAAAAAAAGAGTAAAGAAAAGAAACCGACAAATACCCAAAAAAATTATTAAAAAATTCTTTAAAAACTATAGCAAAAATTATCCACATCAGTGCCGGCCCTAGGCAAGGGTTGAATTCCCTTGTTGGATCTGGGCGTCGCGACCTCGTGCAGCCCCAGGCGAGGGCAATGGCCTATTTGGCGAGGGTCGACGGCCCTGAACAAAACAAAGTGTAAAGAAAAGAAAAAGAAAAAAAAACCCACAAAAGTTATTCAAAAAATATGTAAAAATTGATAATAGAAAAATTTCACGTCAATGCCGGCCATGCCACGTAGGACAATCGCCATCCACATCAACTATTTTAGTCCAAGATTGGCCGGATAGACTCAATTGACACAAATGCAAAAGATTTATGACTAAATTGGCACAATAAAAAGTTTATGATTGAATTGATACTAATACAATAGATTTCAGACTTTTTTTTTTTGACACTTTCCATTTTCTTTGGATTATCCAATTCAGACAAAGGGAATTGGATATGACGAGCTGACTAGGCACCTCATCAATGAATGGAAGAGGGGACCAGCACGAATCACGTGCTGTGCGCATGTCCCACATTTCGGATCTGATGATCTCTCTCCTTACCTTTTTTCCTTTGGCCCAAAAAAATCGGCTTTGTCCCTCGACAATAAGAAAAAATTGAAGAGACCAAGTTGAGACCCCACACGCGGGGCCTCCCTCCGGCCACGACGGAGGATGTCGGCCTAATCATTCTCAAGAGATCATAATTGAGTGTGTGCTCGTGATTGTGTGAGCCAACGATGGATGCAAATCGCGTAACATAATTCAATTCCAAATGCCATTGACGAACTCCTTTTAATACAAGAAACATCGGTGACTAGTTGCTTCAAGACCCTTTTCGTGTGTAGTGAATCTTCCTTAGCCATTCGGTACATCGCGAGTGAACGCATTGTTCCACTCGAACACGTGTTCTAGTCAATTCAGGGGATGCGTCGTTTCCGATGTTTAGGCAGTAAAGCTTTCGATTAGGGGTCACCTATGTGACAGTTAAAGCAATTAACAAAACGTGAAAAGGATTAAGATCCAATTAGCAAAATCAAAAGAGTTTAGGATTGAATTGGCAAAAGTGCAATAGGTCTAGGACTATTTAGACAATTTCCCTCCTGTTTAAATGAAGCTCTTTTCCAATTTCATTTATTGTCTTTTATTGTCTTCTTTTTCCGTTTACTTCCTTCTTTTCCTCGGAGCTAGGCCTTCTTTGTCGTGTCATCGCCTCCTCCACCGTGTCGTTGCCTTAGCCATCCGAGGTTGCCGGCCTTCACCGCCTTCGCACGCCAGCCCCATCGGCTCTCTCTCTCACTTTGTGACATCTTATAACAGAATCAACATGGTTGATATGGGGCCTTGGCCCTTCCGCTACTTTAGTACACTATCGACATTCCACCACTTAAATGCCCCACTTTGGTTAGACCTTCACGTTAATTCAAACGGGGTCATAAAGTCAAGCATTGAGATCCAAAATGAATGAGAGCATGCAATATTCTTCTCGTGCATATGCCCATAGAGATAATTCCATGCAACATATGATTTCCATAATATTTGTCTCACGACAAATTGCAGTTGGAACTCTTGTGTCGATAAAAAAAAAATTAGGGTTTTTTTTTATTTTTTTTCATTGGTGCTGTGGTCTCTGATCATGTCCATGGGAATCAACGACATGCATGTGCTTCCACAGGGAAAATCCAACCGCTTGATTCCAAACATTGGCTCCTGCTTCACTATATAGATAATGAGCAACTACATTTGTTTCGAGCAGCGTACTTTGTGGGACACGAATTAGAATTTTTTTTGTCCACTCGTATATTGTCTGTTTTACATATTATCTAACCATCAAAAAGCATTGTTCATTTCAAGATAAATCAATGACTAATTTGAAGGAAAAGAAAAACTCAACGCAGACAGCCATAGAAAGCTGCACATTTGGCCGTGAAAAAGCGTATCTTATGAGGTTAACTGGTTAAGGGCTCACGCATGGGTCACGGACCGTATTCTCCCGTACCCTCATGAGTTGAAGAGTGGAGCTTTATGGCATCGGGGTGAAGAGCGAGTGACGCGAAAAGGATGATGCAACTGGTTTGTGGAGGTGGCGTCAGGGTGTTTGTGGTAGGATGGGCTAGCCTCCCGAGCACAAATTGTTCGGAAGCTGATGTCTCTCTTCTAATGAGGTCTCGGCAGACCGAAACCAGTTGTTGTACTGAAGAGTTTTGTATGACTCGCTCGAGAGACTGGATGTCCGAGCTCAACTAGGCGTGGTACGATCAGGTACAAGGATGCGATTCGCCATACTATTCTTAAGAACAATCTTGATAAGGAAGGCTGGCCTGGCGTTCTCGGCTCACCAGGCACCGTACGGACTATTCCGCAGTCAAGAAACTGTCGGCCTGTGACAGAATCATCTTTCATGAGAACTCCTTCAAAAGTTAGTCGGTATAATCATATGCGAAGACTCTGTTTTCCACCTAGGGCTTTCATATGGTTTAAAATCAGACATTCGCGTAATAACATTGAACGTTCTATATCTTTGGAAACATGTAAATAAGAACATGCGAGAATGCAAAAACCTAGTCTTTGAATTCTGTTAACAATGTTATCTATCATGACGAAAATTAATCTAAAAAAGTGTTTCTTTATTTCTAGCTGACCAAACCAGACCGCACGCACCTAAAAAGGATTGATACTTCCCATATCACGTTAACCATAAAAATTGCAGGAAGGAGTACATAATCTCGCACCAAGAGTGAATTTTTTTTTTTTTTTTTTTCATTCTCTAGAGAAACGTGGTTATGGCTGAGGAGGTCATCCACATTAAGGGTGAGTAAGACGGATCGACAGAACTGAGAACTGCCCAGACCGGACCTAACTGACCGTTCGGTCCGGTTCCCGAGGAGCGCTGGTCCGATTTTCAGTTCCAAAAAATTAGAACTATTGATTTTCGGTCTGGTTCCCGATTCTAATGAGGAACCGGACTGGATCGATTATTTTTTATTTGTTAATGTAAACCTAATAATCCATCGATTTTTTTTCTATTTTTTAAAGGCAAGCCTAATTTAATTAATATATTAAACTTAAAATCTGTGTTGTTCACATCTACTAATAATTTATCGGTTTTATGGGACTGTCGGAGAACCGGATCGGACTGATCAGTCTGGTCCAATTCCTAATGCCTAATTTCTGAGTGAGATCGGATCGGACCGGATCGGACCGACAGCCGATCACCTATCGTCAACATGACAAGGGGAGGTATCACTCATCTCTCGGCTCTTTTATGTTTTCAAACTTTTTCTCTCTTTTCAAACTCTTCTCGGTCCAACTGGCCCGAGCCTGTGGGCCCTTCTTTCTGTTCAGTCAAGCCTCACGGGACTACATGGAGGGCAGAGAGGGAGTACAGCACAATAAGGTTAATCATTTTTTACCTGATGAACAGTTGCTGCGAAAGTCAGCTTTCTTGCATACAAAATCCATTCAAAACGGCAAGAGCTTTAACGTTCGTAAAGAGATGAAAAATACAGAATCGGACGAAATCGAAGTGGAATATAGATAGAGAGAGAGAGAGAGAGAGGAGGGGAGGGGTGGTCCTGGTCCAGCTGAGTCTGTGGCTGACCGACTAAGAGGAGCCGTGTAAGATAAGGAAGGAAGAGAGAGAGAGAGAGAGAGAGAATATTCTCTCTTTGTTTTCTCTGATCGAGTCCCCAGTTACACATATAGAGAGAGTGAGATATATGATGCAGATTCAAGACTTTGTTCTTGAATCTATCTGGTTTAGAAATTTGCATCAGCTCAAGCTTTTGTAGCTGCTCTTGCTTAGATACTGGTGGTAATCACTGTTTGAGCTTTTTGGCAATCTTCCTTTCACGTTTGGTGGCAATCTAACTTCTGAGCAAATGATGTCTGGAGATGGTCTCTATCTTCCCTCCACAATCAGTGGGTTTGTTCGTCAAGAACCCAGCTCGCTCACAAACCCTAACCCTAGCTCAAACCCCTGCAAGAAGAAGAGAAGCTTACCGGGAACACCAGGCAAGCATGTATAGTTCAACAAAGAATTACTTTATTTGACCTTTCGTTTGCTGTACTTATCTCTGCGGAAACGGTTGTTCTTACTGTGCAATTTTACTGGACTCGAGCAGACCCAGATGCTGAAGTGATTGCTCTGTCGCCGAAATCGCTCATGGCGACGAACCGGTTCGTCTGCGATATATGCAACAAGGGCTTCCAGAGAGACCAGAACTTGCAGCTCCACAGGAGAGGACACAACCTCCCCTGGAAGCTCAAGCAGAGGGCGAACAAGGAGCTGGTCCGGAGGAAAGTGTACATATGCCCCGAGGAGACGTGCGTGCACCACGATCCGTCGAGGGCGCTCGGCGATCTGACCGGGATCAAGAAGCACTACAGCAGGAAGCACGGGGAGAAGAAGTGGAAGTGTGAGAAGTGCTCGAAGAAGTACGCGGTTCAGTCGGATTGGAAGGCTCATAGCAAGATTTGTGGGACTAGAGAGTACAAATGCGACTGTGGAACCCTCTTTTCAAGGTACTGAACTTTTCTTTTTTATCTTTTTTTCCTCATTACTCTTTCCGGATTCTCTTCATTCGATCTTACTCGGGAAACTGGCCACGACTCTGAAACATAGATGACAGTCTGAATGCATTCAAGATTGATCTTGCATTAAACGGGTGATCGCTTCATTAGTGGTTAGCTTTCGTTTTACTTTTTCTGGATGGGAAGATTCACTCGACTGGGATGCATTCATGATCCATTCATGGCAAGAAAACGGTTTCTTGAAATTAGATTTTGCAGCAAAGAAAGAGCACCTAGCTTCGAGTGGGGCGATGTACAAACTTTGTTCTTGCTCCTTTTCTGAAGTATATAGTCTGATGTGGTTTGTTCCTCTCTTTTTTCTGGGTCAATTTAAACAGGAAAGATAGCTTTATCACCCACAGAGCATTTTGCGATGCTTTGACAGAAGAAGGCGCGCGTTTTGCTTCACTTGCGAATACTAATCTCGACTTCGTCAATGAGTCGATCAATGGGACCCTGACCAGCAACATTGCCAGTGCCGCAAACCCTCCGATTCCAATGCCGGATCAATTTGATGGCCAAAGGTCATCAAGCCAGGTTCCGATTTGGATGAACCATGTCGACCCCAATTTGAACCCTCTTGGCCTAATGGCGAGCGGCCGCGATTCGTACTTAACCGCGCCGAGTTCCGGGAGCTTATTGCCTGATTTATTTCAAGCATCACAAGTGCCCATTGGCATGCTCAAGAACTACTCAACAACACCAGCGTCACTACAAGCATCTCTGATAAAACGAGAAGAGAGCATCAAGGCCAACATGTCAGATCAGGCGATTGGGTCTTTGTACTCTAATAATCACCCGAGTCACCGAGCAAGCACAGGTCACATGTCAGCAACTGCTCTCCTGCAAAAAGCAGCCCAACTGGGATCAACCAGAAACAACAATCCAGCATCATTGTCGGTCAATAATAACACTGTGTTTGGGTCCATGAGATCATCATCTTCGTCCTCATCATTATCCTCATCATCACCACCTGCAGCTCCTGACTTCAACCCCTACGCTCCGCAAACCAGGAACAGTTCTCATGTGTCGTTCAGACAGTACCCGTCAGGCCAAGCTGAGAACAGCACAGGCCAAACAGAGAGCCAGAAGCTCCTTGCAAGTCCAGATGGAGTTGAGAACAGCTTGACCAGAGATTTTCTAGGGGTGGGGAGTGAAGGCAGGCCGTTCTTGATGCAGCAGGAGCTCAGTAGGTTCTCTTCTTCGGTGGGTTCTTCCATGGGAGAAGCAGGCGAGCCAGCGGAATTCACGTGAGAGACGAAGCTTGACCCATTAGTAGGTATTTGTCCTTTCTTGTCGTGACACTAGATGAAGTTTGCTCCTTGAAATTCAAAACGAACTCAAAAACGAAAGCATCATCAGAGAGTTGCCATCTCTGAAAGAGATCAGTCAAACTCATCGTTGCTGCGCACAGAGAGAGAGAGAGAGAGAGAGACATTGAATGTTGGAATCGACCAAACGAGAAGCTTACTTGGCTGGCTCATAAAACAGTGGGGCCCAAATCACTTCAATTCATTTTCAACAATAAAAATGCCAGATTCTCCGAGAAATTTTGTCAATTTTCTTAGTGGGAAACGTAACAAGTTTCAATTGGGTATTAAAACAAAGGAAAATTTCAAATAAGGACATGCAATTGAGTCATTTTGTCAAAAGATGGCTCAAAGTAGACGATGTCTCAAATAAGGTCCCAAAGTGATAAACTAAATTTCAAATAAGGGCCTGGAATGATAGACTTAATCTCAAATAAGGTCATGAGCTTATCCATAAACAATATTTAATACGATCACGAGCATTTTCATCTAAAAAACTTTTTTTTTCCCTTCATCATTTCGCAACCTCACGTCCTTTTCCTTTCTTCTTTTCGCTAAAATGATGTTATGGCAACACACAATATAAAAGGAGACAGCGTACCCATGGCAATAAAATCCAAGCTCAAATAAACCATTGCACAGCAAACACAAGTGCAACCCATTTACTAAAAGCTCGCTAAGAACAACCTATCGCTATATATAAAATTATATCCAAATTCCTCCCACTGCCATTTTTGAACTAACCCGAATCATCATTTCCATCACTGCGAAACCACAAATTTTTTTCAATCCACAACCATTTACTAGGGGAAATTGCCCAAAAAGTCATAAACTTATTGCACTTTTGCCAATTCAGTACTAAACTTTTAAATTTTGTCAAGTGAGTCCTAAACCTTTTCACTTCTTGTCAATTGAATCCTATTGACCAGAAATTACTGTCGTGGATAATTTTTAATAATACTTTAATATTTTTGCGATTTTTTATTGATTTTTTTTTGTTTTCTTTCTTTTTTCATTTTTTCCTCTGTCCTTCTTTTCTCAGCGGCCGGCGAGGGCCGCAATGTCCTTGCCCACAGCCGGCGAGGCGTCACGGCCCTCGCCAGCCACTGAGAAAAAAAAGAGAGAAATAGGAAAATTATTAAAAGAATTATTTAAAATTTTCCATGTCAACATCGGCCGTGTCACGTAGGACGCCGACGTCCATGTTAACGATTTCCTGAGGATGGACTCAATTGGCTAAAGTTGAAAAGGTTTATAACTCAATTGGCAAAATTAAAAGGTTTATGACTGAATTAACAAAAGTGCAATGCAATAGGTTTTGGACTTTTTGGATAATTTTTCCTCATTTACTGAGCACGACGGAAAAAGAAACAAAGGTTTCAATAGAAAGACCACTAGTACATATCTCTTCTACGAGTGAGCGAATCGAAAGGTGGCGTTCTCTCTGTTAGTTCAAGAATTAGAAGAAATTTTTCCCCTGATTAGGCGCAGTGATGAGTTTTGACGATGCCAATTTGCGAAAGACATAGCACACACGCCCGAAGAACAAAGATCGCTCAAGGCATTCGATGGGATGAGATCGTGTGTCGTGGATTGTAAATTTAAATGAATGGAGTGGGTGAGAAAATTGACAATCAAGAAAAGAGAATGAGAATGAGCAAGTCTTCAATCGACGAAGAAAAGAAACCCTCTTGTCTCGTGATGCTCCTCATCCCACAATCAAGGATTATCCACGAGCTCAAGATCGAGGCGTTAAGGCACTCACTTTCCTCTTCTATGGTTACCGGTCGATTTCGCACGTCGAGGCGAACTCTATCGACTAAGGCTAGAAGGTGGTCGTCGCGCCAGTAAAATTCAAACGTGTGGCGTTGAGGCTGAAGCCGTGGATCATCGAGACAATGCGCAGGGCTTCGTTGAGGCAGCCAAGACGGAAAACGGGACTTATGAGCGTGTCGAAGGTGCTCTTGCAGGGAAGTCACGATTGAGGCGGGAGAGGGCACGGAGAAGGTCGTTCAAGGCCGAGTGAGAGCTCTCAGCGAGAGCTTGAAGAAGGAAGAAGAAGAATAGAAAAAACAGAGAAAAAGAGAGAGGAAAAAAAAATTGGATGAAAATGGCCTTGATCATATATTAAGATTTGATTAGTAAGTAAGCTTGGGGACGACTATATTGATCATTGTAGGCCTTTATTTATGACAATATCCACTTTAGATTCTCGTTTAAAATTTTTCCTTAAAATGATTTAGGACGATGAGCTTGTTAAAATACCAATCAGTCTCACAATCTAATAGAAAACATTTAATAAAATGTATTAATACAAAAAAAAAAAAATTGGGTAATCTAGGACTTAGAAAAATTTACAGAGGCTCCATTTGGAAATCCTGACATGAAAATTGTGTGTTTCTTCCACATAAGAGAATCCCACTTTTCCTCGTGCTTCCACCAAACCCTAACATTACGACGTCGTCTTAGGAGCTACCACGCGCCATCACCGCCTCACCGTTCAACCAGGGTTACCCTCTCCACCTCTCCTCTCTTGATTTTGTCACCTCAGCTTTTGAACAGAGACATGTGTTCTCTCTCTCTCTCTCTCTCCTCTCGTCTCCTCCCTCCAGCGTGCTCTCTCACCCCTCTCTCTGTCCTGCTGCACCCCTGTCGTCAATGGCGGACATCGTCCTATCTCGCCGTTGAGATTTGGCCGGCACTTCCAAATCTTAGCGGCAAGGCTCCTCCAGATCTGGAGATTTATCGAGATTTGCAGGCGACGCAGCCATCCTACGAGGGTCATCGTCGGGCAGCGATCCCTTTATGGAGAGAGAGAGAGAGAGAAAGAGAGAGGTGGCCGGGATGGGTGGCGAAGCTGGTGTGGGCGGCCGTGGGTAGGCTGCTCTATTTGGGCAGAAGGAGAGTGAAGGGCGTTTTCAAGCTTATTTGATATTTTCTTAACCAGAAATGTTTCAAATTAGTCAGATATTGAAGTTTGATCCTTGAAATTCAAAACGAACGCAAAAACGAAAGCATCATCGGAGAGTTGCCAAGGGATCAGTCAAACTCATCGTTGCTGCGCAGAGAGAGAGAGAGAGAGACGTTGATTGTTGGAATCGACCAAACGAGAAGCTTACTTGGCTGGCTCATAAAACAGTGGGGCCCAAATCACTTCAATTCATTTTCAACAATAGAAATGCCAGATTCTCCAAGAAATTTTGTTAATTTTCTTAGTGGGAAACGTAACAAGTTTCAATTGGGTACGAAAACATAGGAAAATTTCAAATAAGGATATGCAACGGAGTCAATTTTTTCAAAGGGATTTGATAATTTGACAGTATAACAGTGGAATCTCAACAGCAAGTATTATGAATGAATATATATATATATATATATAAGTCATGGCGGGACTCACCTCTGATCTTATATTTAGCATTCCATCGTGATAGGTCATGCTAGCGGAACCTTGTTCATAAGATGGTCCACAGTAGACGCAGTCTCAAATAAGGTCCCAAAGTGATATACTTAATCTCAAATAAGGGTTTGGAGCGATAAACTTAAATCTCAAATAAAAGCCATAAGCTTATCTATCAATTATATTTAATATTATCACGAGCATTTTCGTCCAAGAAACTTTCTTTTTGTTTTCTTTCTCTTTTACTTTCTTTCTTTCTTCTTTCTCTCTTTCCTTTATGTTATCTTTTCTCCTTTGATCCTAAATATTTGTAATCAGTCATTTCTCGCTTGAGGAGGAACAATAGTATTTCATTGCTACAAATATGGATTATTGAAACGAATAAGACATGTATTTGGATATTTCCCTTCAACTATACAATCGAGTAGCGTACCCATGGCAATAAAATCTAAGCTCAAATAAACACTTTGAGCTTGGATTAAAATGTTTAGGATTGAATTAGCAAAAGTGCAATGCAATAGATTTAGGGCTTTTTGGACAATTTTTCCTCATTTACTGAGCATGACGGAAAAAGAAACAAAGATTTCAATAGAAAGACCACTAGTATATATCGCTTCTACGAGTGAGCGAATCGAAAGGTGGCGTTCTCTCTGTTAGTTCAAGAGTTAGAAGAAATTTTGCCTCTGATTAGGCGTAGTGACAAGTTTTGACGACACCAATTTGCGAAAGACATAGCACACGTGCCTGAAGAACAAAGATCGCTCAAGGCATTCGATGAGATGAGATCATGTGTCGTGGATTGTAAATTTAAATGAATGGAGAGGGTGAGAAAATTGACAAAAAAACAAAAAAACAAAAAAAAAAAGAGAGAGAGAAAGAGAATGAGCAAGTCTTCGATCCACGAAGAAAAGAAACCACCTTGTCTCGTCGTGCTCTCCATCCCACAATCAAGAATTATCCACGAGCCCAAGATCGAGGCGTTAAGGCGCTCCCTTTCCTCTTCTAGGTTATCGCTCGACCGTATGTCGAGGCGAACTCTGTCGACTGAGGCTCGAAGGTGGTCGTCACTCCAGTAGAATTCAAACATGCCACGTTCAGGCCGAAGCCGTCGATCATCAAGACAGTGTGCAGGGCTTCGTTGAGGCGGCCAAGACGACAAATGGGATTGATGAGCGCGTCGAAGGTGCTCTTGCAGGGAAGTTGCGATTGAGGTGTGAGAGGGCACGGAGGAGGTCGTCCAAGGCCGAGTGGGAGGTCTCGGTGAGAGGTAGAGGAGGAAGAAGAAAGAAAAACAAAAAGAGAGAAAAGAAAAACATAGAGAAAGAAAGAAAAGAAAATCTTTTTGGATGGAAATGCCCATGTACACATACACATGCCATCGACCACATTAAGATCGAATCCGATATTCCCTCATTGCGATTTGGTATAAGCTTGGGACGGCCCGAGCTTATTTGAAATCACACACTAACTCAACATAGTCTCTTCTTTTTTAAGCTTAAAATGATTCGTTATGACACGATAATTAGATAGAATAGCACGAAAAATATTATATGCAATATGTTATATAAGAGAATCAATATGAATTAATCTTCAATTAACTAAAAATGTAGGATGGAATTTCACAAAGTACTTACGTAATTATTTGACTTAAATGACAAAAATTGGGAAGAGAAAGTATTTCCAATGAAAAAAAAAAATTGTGTACCCAAATGCGTTTCTGTTCCAGAAATAATTTTTTTTTGCAGTTACCAAACACGTTCTGATTCTAATTCATTCATGGAACACAATCAGAAAAAATCAATTTTAATCGTTTGCCATGCAGACCCTAACACTACTTTCTCTCTCTCTCTCTCCCTCTGTCATTTGAGAGGCCGCTACGACGCCGTCATAGGAGCTACCACGCGCCATCACCGCCCACCGTTTAACCAGTGTTGCCGTCTCCACCTCTCCTCTCTTGATTTTGTCACCTCAGCTTTTGAACAGAGACATGTGTTCTCTCTCTCTCCTCTCGTCTCCTCCCTCCCGCGTGCTCTCTCACCCCTCTCTCTGTCCTGCAGCACCCCTGTCGTCAATGGCGGACATCGTCCTATCCCGCCGTTGAGATTTGGCCGGCACTTCCAAATCTTAGCGGCAAGGGTCCTCCAGATCTGGAGATTAGGACTAGCTTCCTCAACGACAGTGATGCCTCCAGAGGTGGTATCGAGATTTGAAGGCAACGCAGTCATCCGTCGAGGGTCATCGTCGGCAGTGATCCCTTTATGGAGAGAGAGAGAGAGGTGGCCGGGATGGGTGGCGAAGCTGGTGTGGGCGGTGGTGGGTAGGCTGCTCTATTTGGGCAGAAAGAGAGTGAAGGGCGTTTTCAAGCTTATTTGATGTATTCTTAACCCAAAATGTTTCAAATTAGTCAGATATTGACACGTTTCGTTGCATCACCGATTTGATTCTCGTTGCGACGTAAACGTGTCTCGGCATGGGGATTTTCAATTTGCAAACCCGCTGCCTACCACAAATTATTAAAATGCCCTACATTTTTCCTTCATGGTTCTTAGGTAATTTAGTTAAATATTCATAATCACTTTAATCCTGCAAGTATTTAAGACGTTACTTCGGGTGCGTCAGAAAAATAGTTAGTTTTTCTTTGTTTGGTGATATGCGATTGAAAATATTTTTTGGTGTTTAGAACTCATTTGAAAAATGATTTCAATCTCATGACTTTATTTCAGGCAAACAAACCGTATTTTTTCCTTTTCATTTTTCTCTTTTTCCTCTACCTCACCGACCCGCACCTGTGGCCGGTCACCGGCCGTTGCCAACGCCCGATGACTGATCGAGGGAAAAGAAAAAAATAAAAATATTTATATGCATTTCCGGAAAGTGTTTTCACTTATTCAGGTTGGAAAATTCACTTTTCTGATTTTATGCACGAATATTTTTGTTGACCGGAAAGTGTTTTCGGTTAACTTGTCATTTTCGGCAAACTAAACGGGTGAAAGTTCAAAAAACGAATTCCCGTAAAACACTTTCAGCTAAACAAACGCACCCTTAGATTTAACTGACGAGTAGAATTAGAGACATGAACATGACAAATCATTTCTCTAACAACCCAAATGTTGTTGTTAAGACCTTAAGGTTATTTACATAATTTTGTGAACCCCTAAGCTTAATCAATTGTAATCCAACACTTGGAGTAGCAAGATCATTAAGTCTCGACTTGTCACATCCTGAATCCTACAAGAATAGGGATAATGACACGGCCATCCTTCTTTCCACCTATATGATGCAGCCGCAAACTCAAATCAACAGAGTTCCTATAATTCAAAAAAATGTGTAAACATCTCCAACAAAATACTCAAAATTCAACAACCAAAAGTTTTCCGCTATCAGCGCTCTCGTCCTACATGGTTCTAATTGAGGGACCTGAAGAGCATGATAAGATGAAAGGAACGAACAACTACAGCCTATGAGTAATACATCTCTTGTAAGTGGATCCAACATTCACTATGCATCTTTATAAAACGATATCATCATTTGTCAATCCCAAAGCCAGAAAACAATATACATAAAGTATCAAAAATAGATAGTATCTTTCCAACCAACCTTTTTATGTATAAGATCAATAGCAATATCAACTCACAATAACAAATCAACCATTAATGGTCTATTCTATTGATCAATCTCAATCAAGTCAAATGTTAATGGTCCATTCCATCGACTAATCTAATGCTCAACGCCTAACTATGGTCACGTTTAACGTCGTGACAAATGCGATCAAGTTTACTCCCCTTGGCTAGATCTACCGCCTATATCAACCAGTGGTGTGGTCTAGAAGGACGTCCTGACAGTAGGCATACTCCCCCCTCAATGGGTTCTAATCACATCGATATGAGCATAGTTTATCAACCTCAATCTCCAATAACTCACAACCAAAACTAGAAATCATATTATAAATCGATTTCACAAACTGAATCATATAACCTTTCACAATTCCATTTATCAAATAGAATACATTTCATAAAGTATTTTGCAATCAATACATATAGCTTGTGGCAATTCCCTTCACAAAGCATTTACTCAAAACATTCACAAATGATCATTTCAAACTATTTCAAATAAGGCTTTCCAATACCTTTTCAATCAAATAAAAATGTAGTAAAAGTTCGATCTGATTTATGCAAGAAACATGCCCTTTGATTACTGATACTATAATAAATCTCTACCACTTTCAAGATATGAGTTCGTAAATTCAAAGAAGAGATAATATCACTCACCTGGGAAAGCCGCAAACCAACCTACGATGGTTACTCGAGCTGACATGCTCGTATTCCTATCAATTAAAACGAAAACGATATCAAAATTCAAGTAACATACTATTCTAGTGAACGAATCGACTAACTACACTATTCGTTGACGAATCGACTCCTAACGCTAACGAAGAAACCCACTTATATTGAACGTTCATTTTTCTCTGTTACGCACATTGCCTATTGCGCGTAACTCCCACGGGAAACTTCGGAAATTCATTCCGATCAAACCGTACTTCAGAATCGATTTTCGTCAAACCCCACAACTCACAACGCACTAAATAATCACATTTTCCATATATATCTATAGCTCAGCAACTCCTCAATCGAACATCATAGTTCAAAATTGAGAGAACTTTCGATTTACGACCTAACTTTGAAAATTACTCCGATTAGATGAATAATGGGCTCGATATTTACCGGACGTTGCAATTCGTAGTTAATTCGGCTTCTTGGGTTGTCCGGATCGGCTACGCGAAGATTTCTCTCTCCTCTGTTCTTTCGCTTTTTCCTTCTTCACGGTCCCGATGTGTCATCCTTGTTTTGTCACCGATCGAGCTCCATCTCTTTTTGTGCTCATAAGCACATCTAGTGAAGGAAAACGAAGGTGGGCTGAGGCTTGGGCCTTGGGCTTGGGTTACTTGGGCCATCTATTAAAATTCGACCTAAAAATTTATATTTACCTACCATTCCAATAACTTTACATACATATATATATATCATCCATCTTTGTTCCTTCACTTCGCTTAATTCAGATCACGATATCACCATAGAACTTTGAATAAATGGGCGATCTTGCTTCTGTCGATATTTCATTCCTCAAATTGAGTGGTTAAGTTCATAAAGACCATTCATGAAATTTCACCATTGACATTTGAAAATCTAGCCCTTTTTCCTTTTAAAGCTTCTCTTGAATTTTATTTCAACACTCTTCGCCTCAGAAGTACTACGTTTGTGACCTACAAATAACTTGCCATGACAAGAATTTTCAAAATTTCATCTTTCCAGCTATTTCTACTAGCCATTCTTTAATTTCCCCCTACACCATCCTCAAACAATTACATCAGTATTTATTCTGTCGATCAAGGTCAATTGAACTCGAAGATTAACACAATCCGGTAGCAAGTTGTTGAATCAATTGTCCAACTTCCTCGTATCCTCCAATTACATTTCTGAGTACAAACAATCTCTAGGCTCTATTGATCTTAAAGTTTTGTCAATATCTTCTATTTTTGTCAATTCGCGGTCTCCTAATTAGAGATCTACGCCGTGTGAGCTGTGAATAAGCTGTTGTATTTACAAATTTGAGGTGGTTTACTTTATTATTTGTTTAACGTTTTAAATATTCACATTTATACCATATGGAAACTCGAGACAAGTTTAAAGACAAGATATTTATTTCATTCGAATCGAAAAACGATTGTCACAAATACCCCAAGGACAAAACAAAAGGATAGACGGAAAAGAAGAAGAAGAAGAAGAAGAAGAAATCAAAGTTTCAAGAGAGATATTGTCTCTTGACCCATATCAACACGTTGTGCACTGGGAACCAAAAGCAGCTAAAACCAATTGACTGAAAGAAACCAGAACCGCCATTTTCAGATCACAAACCGAGGGAAGCCAAAACTCCGGCCACCCCAATGCCGATGACTAGGCGAACGACGTCCCCAGTCTTCCCCTTCCCAACTTCACTCGAGCCCGAGACGGCCAGCTCGACTGGCTTCTTCCTCGGCGGAGCCGGGGCCTGTGCATAGTCGCCGCCCACCGAGAAGATGCTGAGGGGGAGGAGCACCTTGTCCACCTGGTACACAGCAAGCTTGCCATCCGTGTACAGCGTCTTTGTCACCGAGGCTCCGTTGACCCCGGTGGAGATGCTGACCCGGTCGCCTTTTGAGGTGACGTTGAGCGGGAACTCCTTGCCACCCGTGCCGCCCGCCTTGGTCATGAGCGGGTTGCTCACCGTCTGGAACTGGGACATGGACAGGTAGGTGGCCACAACGTGGAACTGCAGGAGCTGGACCTGCTGCTCGTCCGAGAGGGAGTTGAGGGTCCCGGCCTTGAGGGCCGAGAAGGCGGCGTCGTCCGGCGCGAAGAAGGTGATGCCGTCGTTGAGGTCGGCGAGCTGCGAGTTCACCTGGTCGGCCACGTGGGTGCTGCGGAGGAGCTTGACCAGGACGGTGAAGCCGCCCGACTTCTCTATGATCTTCAAGATGCTGGCTTGGCTGGCGGGCGGCGGCGCCGGCGGGGGAGGGGAGTCTGGTGGCGGGGACACGGGCGACAGGGTCGGCAAGACCGGCGGGGGTGCCGGGGAGGCTGCTGGCTGAGCTGAGGTTGGGGTTGTGTAGATGAGGAATAGGAGTGAGAGGACGATGAATTGGTGCTTCATCGTTGCTTGTGAAGGATTCGATGGTGTTTGAGAAAGTGTTTTGGATTGGACTCGATGGTAAGGGAAGAGGAGGGGGTGATCTATTTATTTGGAGAGGTGCAAATGGAGGAGAAGACACATGAATTGATGCAATGAGAGACAACTGAAATTAGGTACGAGGTAACCATTTTTTAGCTAGGGATTTTTGGATTGCTTTTCTTGCTAATTTAGAGATTAGGTACGAGGTAACCATTGCTAACGTAGAGATAGTACAAGATTATGTTATCGAATGTCTCGGGAAGATTTTATTGATGTCTTAGCTATTTCATTAGAGAAACAGTTCAGTTTTCAATGCACTAGCTCCTCTCGTAATGTGTATAATATCTGTTATGAGAATGAACTAATTCAAATTCAAAATGCTTAACAAGTGCTGTAGTGCTACTTGTGGACATGATCATAAACGAAAAATCGACTTCATAAAAGGTTTGTTAGTCATGATTTCATAAGGTTAAGCAACATCCCTTTCCAATTCTTCTGATAACATCCATATATAGTTAAATTTTTCATTCGTGGAAATGTCTCCACTATTATAGACGGAAAAAAGTGAGGTTAGTCTCACTTTTAGATCATTATCAATTTTATTCTCAAATCAAATTTTACTTACCTCACAGAAATGAACGGCCAAAATGCGAAAACTCCACACAGTAAATCTCGTTTTCTCTAAAACCCATAAGCCGAAAGAAAAATACTAATAATTCAAATTCATAATATAAACTCCGATTCATGGTAGGTAAATCTTTTGTTTTGAAACATAAGCCGTAAGAAAATGGGGTACGAAGGCATAAATATCTGTCAGTTAAAAAATGAACAATTCAAAGTCAATCGTTTAATTTTGCGAAAAGTCTTAATTTGATCACATGAAACCTGTTAGAGATGATACAACTCTGTCTAATCATAAATCTCTTCGAACGACTTGCTACTTATGCTGGATTCCAAACAAATAACATAAGCAAGATCATACTTTGCACAATGTAGTGATTTGAAAGATTACTGAGATCTATCACCCCCCAAAATATCTATCAGTTAAAAAATGAACAATTCAAAGTCAATCGTTTAATTTTGCAAAAAGTCTTAATTTGATCACATGAAATCTGTTAGAGATGGTACAACTCTGTCCAATCATAAATCTCTTCGAACAACTTGCTACTCATGTTGGATTCCAGACAAATAACATAAGCAAGATCATACTTTGCACAATGTAGTGATTTGAAAGATTACTGAGATCTATCAAAATTGGATGAAATAAGATTATAGCAAGCCATCATGTTAATGATGGCTGGCGATCTCCGAGGTGGGCCCAACAACCAATGGACATTTGACACCTAGACGGATGGGATCCTCTCAACCTCACAAGCTAATTGGGTGGGTTGCTCCTGGTTCGGGCCCCACCCACCTTCACGAGCTTATTCGGATGAGGTGGGTAATTTCCAGTTAAAGTTGACTTTGCATCTCAGTTGACAATTGCCTCCTCCATCTTCTTGCATTCTTTCTCAAGAAAGACTCGGTTGACATTGCATCTTTTTTGATTTTGTGTTCTAACTTCTAACCCCTCACTCCCTGCAAGAGTCTCAACCAGAGGCAAACTGATGGAACTATTCATTTGTTCATTGATTGCGGCATGGTTTCTTGTTTTTAGTTTGCGAATCTCGAACCATTCCTGTTTTTTTTTTTTTTCCGATAGCTTTCTTTCATGGTTCGGGTGTCGAATAGTCGGAAAAACGACAGATGTATCGATTACATGATTTACGAAACTAAACGGACATAATTATGTTATTTCTTATGGCCTGTTGTGGTTAATTTTGTCTTTCGGCAATAGAATTGTGTACAGTAAGGTTAATTCTTAACTCAAATCTGATGCAAGAGGTGAGGAGTACTCCTACTGTTACATCCATTAAGCTGTCGGACTAGCAGCCTGACCCTTGAACTGGGTCATCTGAGGCTGAGCGACCTTAGCCGCGACAAGTGATGGCCACGCGAGCGGCAATGGTGGTTGAGTGTCGCGGCCTTGACGAGCAACAAAGGCGGCAGTGAGCGAGCAGGGACGGAGGCGAAATGGGAGGCCGAGGCGGATGGTGGTAGAGAGAGGAGCCTGATTTAGTACTCTAAACCTAGAATAATTAAAATCTTAAACTTTTAGAACAGTCGGCAGTGATCCCACAAAATATCCTGAGTTCAAATCTTTTAAAACCTTATTTGCCTCTCCAACTAAATATGTTCACGATTAGTACTAGGCAAAAATCCAGGCTAAGCGTGAGAGAGAGGGATAGAAAAATTAAAATATCAATCCACGCATTCATCTAATTACTTAAACTTTTAGAACAGTTGGCAGTGATCCCACAAAATCTTATAGATATCTTTGGCCGCGTTGGGATGATTGCACTGCAGTTACCTACAGTATTGTTCTGTAAATTGTTCGGTCTTTGTAGAATCGCGGAATTCATGGAAAAATTTCGTGATCATGCTGCAAAAAATTATGGAAAAGAATTTATCATCCGGCTCATATGTCTCTTGGAGATTAAATGATTTTATTATGGAACAAGAAGTTCTGTTACAAACTCAAAAAGGCGAGTGTCCATCTTATTGCATGAATCAGCCCCACCATGAACGGCTTAGAATTTCAAGCCACAGTGAAATGAAGTAGCAATAGCACAGCAGCTAATACGAGGGTCAGCGAACTCTGGCCATCGACCATTTTCTTTGGCGCAGACGAGGTCGTCAAAGGGGCAGGCTGCTTCTTCTCAGGCTTCTCTGGCGCCGGCGCCGAAGGTGGTGGAAAGATGATCGGAGGAAGAAGAACATGGTCCACCCGGTAAACTGCCAGCTGATTGCCTGAGTACAAGGATTCGCCCACGGTCGCCTCATCGATGCCGGTGGACACCTTGAGCTCATTGCTGGCGACAGTGACATTCAAGGGGAACGCACCGTCGTTATTGCCGTCCGCCAGCGTGCTCAACGGGTTGCTCACGGTCTGAAACAAGGGCTTGGTGAGAAACTGCGGGATGACATGGAACTGGATCAGCTGCACTAGTTGCTTGTCGCTGAGGCTGTTCAGAGACCCGGGCTTGAGGCTCGAGAAGGCGGGGTCGGGCGGGACCAAGATGGTGAGGCCGTCATTCGAGTTCTGGAGCTCAGTGGCGATTTGGCCTGCCATGTGGGTGGTCTTGAGCAGCCGGAGGAACGCGGAGAAGCCGCCAGCGTCTTCGAGGATCTTGGTGAGGCTTGGAGGGCCTTGGGAAGGCTGGGCCAAGGTTTTGGTGACGATGAGGAAGAGCACGAGTGGAAATACAACAATGTTGTTCATGTTCACGTTCACGTTCACGTCTTCTTCTTCTTCTTTTTCTCCCCTTTGTCTTGTCTTATTTTATGTGGAGCTTCTGTTTCGTTATCGTTTTTGTGGCAAGAAGAATCGAAAGCTTGCGCTTGGAGAAACAAACGTTTGAAGATCGATGCAGGGGAGGGAAGATCCGCCATGCAACTTATGTAGAAGCTGCAACTGGTGCTTCTGGTGCAGCTGTGGATACCATTTAGGTGAGGGGAGCCATTTCAGGTTGAAAATGAACGGTGATCTTGAGTCGGGCTCAGCACCAGATGAATGTTGGCCCCTCACCACCGAGTGATGAGCTGACTTTTGCGATGAAGTCGACGCACAGAAGACCTTGTTGGGATCAGCCGAACGAGGCGTGATCTCAAATCTCGATTAGTTGGTGATTAGTGATTACCCATCTGGTGGTGGGAGCACTTGCACGTTGCACCGTCCAGAAATCAAGATCCAAATTGCTAATCAAGATGTGATTATGCTTCATCCATGTGTTTGGGATCAACAAGCGACGAGGTACCTGAAAATTGACAGACCAGCATCGCGTTAAAGGATGGCCTAGTTCTTTAATTGGATTCTCATCCCATTTGCCGAATTTAGGCTTCGACCGAAACTGAAAATCCAGCGTGCGCTCTATGTGGCAAAACAACATCGTTTGTGCTTTGTTGGGCCGGGCCTCGATGGACCCAGGTGCCTGCACCGAGGACTAGAGCCCAGGCGCCGAGGATCCTAGCACGGGCATTGAGGTCCCGACCACGGTCTTTATGGATCGTGGCCCGTGCGTCGAGACCTCATCTTGAGCACGAGGAATCGGGAACGAGCAACGTGGCCTCGGGCTTAGCCTCGATGGACCTAGGCCCGGGCGCAGGTGCGGGGAATCCAAGCACGGGCACTAAGGCCTTGAGCTCGGGTAACGGGGATCCGGGCACAAATACCAGAGTCTGCGGGCGCCGCACGAGTACTAGAGTCCCCGGCCAAGACTCGATGGACCTGGGCCTGGCCTCTGTGGATCTAGGCTCGGGCATCGAGGACCTGGGCCTGGTCGTCAGGGACCTAGGCATGGGCACTGAGTCCTGAGCCCAACCACAATGGACTAAGGCTCTAGTATCAAGGAGCTAAGCCCAAGAGCCGGGGACCCAAGCACATGCACTGAGGTCTTGAGCCCGGGCATGGGGGTTCGCACTTGACCTTTGTGGACCCCTGGCCGGACCTCAATGGACTCAGGTTTGGCTCTCTGTAGACCTGGGCCGGGGTGCTAGGGAAACGGGCACGGGCACTTGGTTCTCGGGCCCGACTTTTATGGACCGGGGACCTAGATGCCCATGCCCGGGTTCTCGGCTCCCGGGTCAAGGTCCATCGAGGCTAGACATGGAACCTTGGTGCTCATGTCCGGTTCCCCAACTTCTATACGTAAGTTACTAGCGTTCGAATAATGTATATTCAGTTAAATATCGAAAAATATTGTTATTTTTTGGAAAATGACTTCATGAAAAATATTTTCTAGAAAATGTAACATTTTCTGCAAAACAAATGGAGCGAAAATATTAGAATTTTTTTTAGTATATGGAGAAGAGGAAAAATTGAATTTGGTACATGTTCTCTCTCTTTCTTCACCTCTCGCTCTACCAAATTTAAGGAAGTTCTGTTGGTTCGAACAGTTCCTTCTGAACACCCCTTATGTGCTATTAGCTCAAGTGTAAAATGAACTCCCGCAATGACAGCTCTAGCTCATTAACAAGTTCATGAGGCTCCGAGGTGTTCAACGAACCATTGAATTGCTAAAAGATACAAGAGAGTTACGTCGCAATCCAAGAAAACTGCAATTCAAAGCAAAACCTAGAAAGCTTCAAACAATATAACTTTCAGATATCAAGATGGATCATCAAAGCATGGTTGGTAGGGTAAACACACTCATTCTGCAAGAACAGATATGTGACTGCATCAAAGTCACACGATCGGCGGCCGATCACCGAATCTTGCGTCGTCAGTACCTCCCTCTTTTGTTACGGCTTTGCCATTAAGCAGTGGGCGCCTTGGCTCAGTGTCCCCTACACTATCGTCGTTCGGGAGAAAACAGGTTAAACGAGCATAAATCTGACTCTTGTGAGAGCGATCCCTTCAGCAAGTACGAGACGCCAAAACTCCCGCGATTGCCATTGAAGCTAGACTTGAAAGCATATACACCAAAAACTCCCGGATCTAACTAGATCGGGAGAGGAAAGCTCCTCTTGTTGTCCCCTCTCATATCTGAAAATTTCCTTTACAGAGTGTAGGCTGAAGGAGTTCTATTGAATCTACTTTTTTGTGTTTTTGGGTCCGACTATTGGATCTATCTACTTGAAAGCCCATTTTGCACTCGGATTTTAACTATATGTTTCTGAACAACATCGAATGGTCGGAAACGAAGAAGACTACTCCACGCTAGATGGTGGGCTTGCACTTGAGCCTGTGGACTCAATACAAGTTGGTGGGTTCTTGTCTGGACAGGAGTTGGGTGACTCAAGTTGAATTCGTTGAATCGTAGTGAAGTTCATTTTCGTATATGTCAATCTGTATAAAAAGAGTGAAAATTGCATCCATAGTTTTGAACTTTTATGAGTCGTAAACCTTTTCGTTAGTACAATCAAGTCCTAAAGTAATGCCGGGAAATGAGTTTGAAGTTGTTGCTATCAGACAATTTTCGAGTACTAGGGAGACCGTATTTAGTACCGTTAATCAACCGGACATGATCGCATTTTTTTAAAAAAGGGTGTAAGGCTTGAATGCACCAATTGAAAAGTGTCGCACTGAATTTATTTCATACATATGAATTAAGACTTCTAATGCACTTTAAAAAAAAAAAATCGTGTGCAGGTGGAAGGAGCGACCTACGTCATACACAACCAAATACAAAACATTGCAATGTGTTACCCGAACCTCTCTCGTACTTGTAATGCAAGATTTAGTGAGACCAGTTTACACAATAATTTGGGGAGAATTCCCTTAAAAAACACCAACTTTAGATCTAAGAACGATTCTGGCCCGAATTTTTTTTTTAATCTCATAAAAAAGCACCAACTTTAGGTCCCGTGATGATTCTGGCCCGAACTTTTTTTCATCCCATAAAAAAGCACAAACTTTAACTCAAGTCTCAAATTCGGCCCCCCTTAATTTGGAAAAATTAGTTATCCAACATGGCAATTCCACGTCATCAAATAAATCCACGTGGCTTGTTGACGTGGATTTAAGATACTATTCATCATCTTCTTGGCACAGAATATGAAGTTATTCATCTGCTTCGGGGAGGGGGTAGGGCTGGGCGTGTTAAAAAAAGAAGGCTCTAGTCGTGAGCTTGGCGATCTCGTCCATGGCGTCTCTCCATGGGTGGTAATACACGACTTCGGATTCCAGTTAGACAGCTGATGCTTGCGGGTGAAGTGAAGGAGACGATGAATAGGTTAACCGTCATCCTTCAAGTTGTGTCAGAGGTGAAGCAGATGAACAACTTCAAATTCCGTGCTAAGAAAACGATGAATAGTGCCTTAAATCCACATCAGCAAGCCACGTGGATTTATTGATGACGTGAAATTACCACGTTGAACAAGTAATGGTTCCAAATTAAGGGGGGCCAGTTTTAGAACTTGAGTTAAAGTTGGTGCTTTTTCATGGGATGAAAAAAAGTTTGGGCCAGAATCGTCATTGAACCTAAAGTTTGTGCTTTTTTATAAAACAAAAAAAGTTCGTGCTAGAATCGTCATTAGACCTAAAGTTTGTGCTTTTTTAGGGAATTAGCCCCAATAATTTGACAGATTCTTATTAGGCGTTAAATATGACCAACTTTTTTTATTTCCAGATGTCGGGGATTTACTCTCTCCATTTACCAATCTCGAAAAAAATAATTCTTAGGGTGCCTAGGCCTACCATTGCACTTGGTCAATCACATCCCTAATTAACATTCCCGCCAATTATGTCTTCACAATGCAATAACCCTATTTTAATGAGACAACTCATAAGCAAAAATAAAACACACTCATCAGGAATATCAACATCAATGTAGCGTCTTAGGAAATTTGGAGGATCGTAGGTCACGTTAATCGAGATGGATGGATAGATGTGAACGCTTGACTCTTCACGTAGCGGCCGATTTGAAATGTGGCCAAGCAAATTGAATAAAGTGCACCCAGGGGAAGGACCACTGGAAAGTAGGAACGACTGTTGGTTCAGATTGAGCCCTAACATTTGTCCAAAAAGAGCTTTTGGGGTCAATAAATGAGTGCACATTAACGGATGATGTTCTGTCATTCATTCATGAAATTGAACTTAAAATATTATTTTTTCTCCCTTAAATTCAAAACCCATTAAAACCGCAATGTCAAAATATTATACTATGCTTACCATTGTGATTTACGATTTAAGTTTTTGAATTGAATTTTCTAACGTGATTCTTTATATTGGATTTTACTGTCGTCATAGCCATGGTCCTCGCAATCGCCAAACCAAGGAAGAGGAAGTTAAAAAAGAAAAAAAAAAAAGGAAACATACAATGAGTCAACATATTTTTGTCGTTCAGCGTAGCTGCATCAGCACTATTTGCTTTCTGTCATCCATGTAGACAACCACATAAGATTTTAGTGGCGTTCATTATTATTAATAGAGTAAATATGCCACACGAGTACAAGTTCGGGTAAATATGTTACATAAGTATAGATTTAGAGTTTTTGGTATCACAGAAAAAAGTTTGGGATAAATGTGTCATACATGTATAAGTTTGAGATTTATGATGTTACAAAAAGACTTTAGGGTAAATGCATCACGGTGGACGTAGTTTGAGGTTTTTTCGTGATTTTTTTTTCTCTAAAATAAAAACAAAAATAAAGATGATTAATTTTTCTTATTTTTTTTAGGTCAATAATTTTTCTTATTGGAAAAAAAATGTGATTTGAGAGTAGAGGCGGCAAAATGGGTCTAGAACCCATATTGTATCAATATTTCATGGTAGTTGGTCATAAATGGATTTCTTAAATTTTAAAAGTGAGTCATAAATGAGTTCTTTAAATTTTAAAAGTCGGTCATAAATGGGTTATTTAGAAACTTAATGGGTCCTAAATGAGTTTTAAATAGGTCATCACTGAGTTAACTAAGAAAACTATATAAAAAAAAATAACAATATATATATAAAAGAAATAATTTTCTCTAAACTGGATTTTAATATTGAAGTGTTTTAATAATATAGGTCGGGTATGGATCATTAGATTTGCATAGCATAAAAATAAGTCAAAACGAATTAAATAAATTAATATGAATCGAATTATATTCGATTCGATCCAAATCCGATCTGATCCATCCGTTTGGCATATTTATTTGAGATATTTATTTGAGAGGCAGGTGGTGGAGGCACCAGTACCGGCTATTGTCGGTGACAGGACGTGCAGTTGGTCCCTAATTTCCACCGCTAACAACCCACTCCCTCTTCTGCGCCATGCACCACAAACATTGATTGATCTGCTTTCCTAGATAATGCTCGTAACCACGCGCGCACGGGCAAGCAGGTCCCGCTCACGCGCAGTACCCATTGTGTGCTTATCAATATTAACATTAACATGTAGATTTTTCACTTCTGTATTAGTACTCGGGACCCAAATATTTTAAAATATTTTAATATTATTATTATTATTAACATGTAGATTCTTGTGTAATTATCAAGATTTTCTAGCTTTAAAAATAATATTTTTTTCCACCTTTTCAAAAATCGAAAAGGATCATGACATGGTTTTTTCAATTAATTCGCCTATGAATGTCGGAGCGACTTTATATTTCCAAATTCTGTTCGTTATACTTTACGAGATTGGAAATCGAATTTTCTAATATCGCTCTCCAGATGTTTATAATTGAGTTCATTTAGACATTTTAAGTTCATGTAAATTCTTTTCGTTCTTCGAACTAGAAATAACTCTTATCCGACATGCATTAACCTCGATGCCTTTGCGTAAACTAGATTCTTCGTGAACCAAATCATTAAATTGATAAGATCCATGCGAGCTTTCCAATACTCCAAATCCACTAAAATTACAATTTGTGGTCATGGGGGGACCGAGCCCATCTAAATATGCTAGGGAAAGTAACATAAGAAATATGTTTATCGAGCTAGAAGATACATTGTTAAATCTTATTTTACACGTTATTCACGACAATCGGTTCAGATGAGTGTTCAATAAAAGTATGTCACGTCACTTAAATTCCAAATCTAGTATGTTAATCTTATATGTTAACACTATTTCGGGATATGTAGCTAATTGCGGGAAAATTATAAAAAAAAGTTATAAACCTATTGTAATTGTGATAATTCAGTCATAATTTTTTTTGCCAATTGAGTCCTAAATCTTTTACAATTGTGCCAATTCAGTCCATTTGGCCGACCGACGTTGACGTGGCTCCGCCGACGCTGATATGGATAATTTTTAATTATTTTTTGATAATTTTTTTTGTCTTTTTCTTTTTTGTTAGGGTTGACGACCTCCACGTTAGCGCTGATCAGCCAAATGGACGGAATTCGCACAATTGCAAAAGGTTTATGACTCAATTGGAAAAAAATGAAGTTTAGGACTGAATTGGTACAATTGCAATAGATTCAAAACTTTTTTGGTAATTTTCCCGCTATTTGCTTGTAACTATTCGGGATAATCACTGGGCAAGTCCTAAAACTTGTCATAATAACATACTTTGAGTACTAGAAACTTTTATTCCGCGTATTTATGTTCCACAACTCGCAACGTCGATGTGCTCGAGCCGGGTTTTTTTTTTTTTTTTGGGTCGAAGCTCGAGCAGGTTAACCCGTCAATTTAATGACGTTTTCCGTCCAGAAAAACCCGACCCGGATCGGAAGTACTAAAATAAATGACCGTGAAGGGTTTTTTTTTCCCGTACTTAAATTGCAGATCCCAAGTTTGAGAATATCTATTATGATGGTCGATTTATTTTCGGTGAGTTTAGGCGCGTGATGACGTGGACGAGGGATTGTCGAGTGGAAGAGGTCGCAATCGACGTGTCGTGCATCAAACGGGCTTATAATTAACCGAAAATCGAAACTTGCAAAATTACTTCATTTATAATATTCTTTTAATAAAAGTAAATACTACATAATTAAACGGGATACGGTGAGTATAGTATACGAGTGTTAATACCCGCTCTATACACATTTATTTTCATCGAGGCATTTTCGAATGAATTATGTGTGGCCATTTCGATTTAGAATAATTAAAATAAATTCATTTTATCTAGAGCTCAACCTAAAGTTACGAGGAAAAAAAAAAAATCGAGGCACGTGGTCAAGTTTGATGTAAAATATCATCCGAAAATTATACGCAAGGCTCTGCTGGTTTTTTGGGAAACGAATAATTTGAAACTTATTTCATCAAAATGATTGTTTATATTTGTTGAAATAATTAGTCGATGAAAAAATATTTTCATCGCCGACAGCAATTCGTACTTAAATATTTTCGTGGACTATGAAGATTGTCTTTGCTCGTTCATTTTTTGTACGTGATACATGCGATTGTTTTTAAGAATTTTTTTTTTAAATTATTCATTTTCACCGAAACAAAGGGAGCCTAAATAAAATATCAAAGTTCAGGCGCAGCTACAATAAAAAGATTTATATCATTAAAAGAACGAATGGCTGCATGATATTTTTATGAGCGAATTATCGTTAGATTGGTTTATTTTTCAAGTGGGATTATTAGTAAATGAGAGAGTAATAGTCAATTATAATTTGCCGCGCTATTTATTTTACCACGTGATATAAAATTATATATATATATATATTGTCGCGCACACTGTTCATTCTTTAGCGTCCCGCTGTTGCGATAACGACCTCGTGTCGTCATCGGAGTCGTCGGTGACAATCACGCCAGAGGCCAAAGAAGAAAGAGCATTCAAGTCAAGTTTATATCAATGCCTGCAACAAGACGCCGAGGGGAGAAGCAGGAGACGAAGATGATGACTGGGTGGTGGCGGGTGCGTGTCCTCGCCGTTGTCGTTTTCTTACAATCTTGATTGCCTCCTCTCTCTCTCTCTCTCTCTCTTTGCTTCGACTCATTGCTCAAACCGGCCAAGAAGCAAGAAACGAAGGATGGAAGGAAGAAGACAACCCATCCATTTCCTGAAGAAGCCCTGAAAGCATTTCGCAGAAGTAAGCTCGAGCTCTCTGTTTTTTTTATTATTTAGGAGAAGGGAACCGAGACTTCAACCCCGTTGCTTCACGAAACTGCTTTTGAGTCGCTGAGTGTGTACAAGAAGGAGGAGGAGGAGGAGGAGGCTTGGGGGAATTTGTCCGTTCCTCGTTGCTCAAGGATCGGGGGAGGAAAATGCCGACGAGAGGGAAAGGATTTCTGCTGGGGCTCGCGCTGGTGGTCGGCGTCTTCGCGGCGTCCTCGCTGTGCGCGAACGTGACTTACGACCACCGAGCTCTGGTGGTCGACGGCAAGCGCCGGTTGTTGGTCTCCGGCTCCATTCACTACCCTCGCAGCACTCCCGAGGTACTTCTCTCTCTCTCTCTCTCTCTGTGATAGGTGACCATAACCGCAACGAACGAACACGCGTCGTGCATGAGAGCAAACTCGAGAGAGATGGACACGCTTTGAACGGGTTTTTGCTGGTGCAGATGTGGCCGGACCTGATACAGAAATCGAAGGACGGAGTACTGGACGTGATCGAGACCTACGTTTTCTGGAACATCCACGAGCCAGTGCGAAACCAGGTCAACCTGCTTCTCATTCTTCTTCTTCTTCTTCTTCTTCATGGCCCATTCTCGTGATTGCGTCGGTTTATTATTGCATCTAATCTGTTTGAGTGATTAAATTTGTGGGAATTCGATCGTCATGTCTTTTGTGCTTCTTGAAGTTCTTGAGACTGATTTAAGCTGCGACACTTGGGCCAGTATGATTTTGAAGGGAGGAAAGATTTGGTTCAATTCGTCAAGACAGTGGCTGAGGCGGGTCTCTTAGTTCATCTGCGCATCGGGCCTTATGTATGCGCAGAATGGAATTATGGGTGAGTGAGCAGAGTGGTCGTCTTTGATTAGTTATTATCGACGTAGAAGATGATTGTTGCATTTGATTTTGGAGCCGTCATTGATCTTTCTTTTCTTGGATTGTTCAACTTCGATCAGTGGCTTTCCTCTGTGGTTGCATTTCATACCCGGGATTCAATTCCGAACTGATAATGGGCCGTTCAAGGTCCTTTTTCATACTCTCTGCTCTCACTTTTCATAATTGTTGTCTATTCATGAGTTTTTTTTTTGTTTTATTACAAATGACAGTTTGTTTACAATGGTCTGAGTTAATGAGAAAAAAAGATGCTCTGTTTCAGACAGAAATGCAGCGATTCACAGCCAAAATCGTGGACATGATGAAGCAGGAGAAGCTTTATGCATCCCAAGGCGGCCCCATCATTCTATCTCAGGTAAAATTGTTGTGATGAACAATCATCTACTTTCACCTCTCTATCATTTTTCTCTCAATGATGAGAGACAAATCCTGTTTTCTGCCAGATTGAGAATGAATATGGCAATGTTGCTTCGGCTTATGGGTCCGGTGCCAAGCCCTATGTTAACTGGGCAGCATCCATGGCTACATCTTTACATACGGGGGTCCCCTGGGTAATGTGCCAACAGGGGGATGCTCCTGATCCCATTGTGAGTTTTCTCAACTAAATTACTTTGGAAAATTTCTTATTAATCTAGGATTCGGTTGTCTGAAGAGATCTTGATTGCCACTGTGCTTGTCCTTAGTTATTTGGTTAACCTCTGTTATTTATGATCTTTGGTTGAATTCGATCATTTATGATCTTACTGAATATGAGGAGTGGTCTGGGATGAGCTCTATATTTTCACTACTTGTTTCTGTAGTAGATTGTAGCAGATCCTACTTCATAACTTATTTCGAGGGGGAATGGATTGTGTTGGCCATTTGAACTGCTAACTTCTCGCTAAGCCCTTTATTTTATTTCTTGCAGATTAATACTTGTAACGGATTTTATTGTGACCAATTTACACCTAATTCAAACACTAAGCCCAAAATGTGGACCGAGAACTGGAGTGGATGGTAATTAGCTTTACCTTCTATTTGTCTATAAGTTTTCTATTAGAGTAGATGTCGTGTTCCTTTAAATATAGCTCATCTTATTGAATCACCCTCAGCTTTTATTTGACATTACTCTCCATGCGAACTTTTTCTTCCCTTCTGTTTTTTTTTCCCCAAACATTAGGTTCCTTGCCTTTGGCGGAGCTGTTCCATACCGTCCTGCGGAAGACCTTGCATTTGCAGTGGCTCGATTTTTCCAGCGAGGTGGAACATTTCAAAACTACTATATGGTACAAATTATAGAATTTACAAACTTGGAAGCATCAGCTGGTTGATGTTTATCAATGTCATAAACGAGCCATTTCCTTGACTGGAGATGATGCTGTCATCGAAATCACATTTCTTTCATTCATCTTAAAACAGTATCATGGGGGGACTAACTTCGGCCGAACTACTGGTGGACCTTTTATTGCTACAAGTTATGACTATGATGCTCCAATAGACGAGTATGGTATGCTCATTCTTTCTAAAGTTAGTATGCTTCTCACATGCTTCTTGCTGGAATGATGAAGTGACATTGATAGTAAGGCAGTCTTTTTGGATAGATATATCACCGAGCCAATCGGTTATTGTGGTATTCTATAAATGGCTAAATTCTGCAATGCCACTTAATGTATCAGTATTTCTGTAGGACTTGTTAGGCAGCCTAAGTGGGGCCATCTGAGGGACGTGCATAAGGCTATTAAGCTTTGTGAAGATGCTCTTGTAGCCACTGATCCAGCATATCCTTCCCTTGGTCCGAACTTGGAGGTAAAACCCAAAATCATTTATCTCCCAAACCTTTTTGAAAAACGTAGATTCCTTGACATTACATTTCTAAGTTATTTTGACAAGATGCGTTTTGATTTCCCCATTTTTGTGGTATGTAAGTTTTTTTTTCTCTCCCACATTGAGCAACAACTTCAGATTTCTTTCCCTTCCAATTAAAATAGTAGCCAGAGACTTGTAAGTAGTGAAGTAGAGCATTTACTGCATAAAGCTCTTGGTTGAAAACTATTGCTGTCAAGCTACCATTCAATTTTATGAAGAGAGCATAGCAGATGCAAATTGCAAAGCATCATTCCATCATTACACCTAGTCGCAGTGCTTGAAATATAGACATTTGTGCTGTCAAGTCCACTGCTGACCTTGTGACTTGTCATAGCAGAAAATAATTTAGCTATATTTTCCTAATTTGTGGACTCCTAACTTAGCTTTAGTTTGACTACTAGCTGTGTCTAGTTACTGGTCAGTCTTAATCATGGATGATATTTGTATTCTTTAGGCATGTATTCTCATGTCAGTTCAAAGATGTCCGCCCCATTTATCACTGACCTTCTGTATTGTGTTCATTAGAGCTTAGTGAGTACATTATTTTTTTTGTCTTTTCCACTTCTTCTGGCTTGCATCACTTGATATCCAATCTTTGATCTTCTCCATCGTTCAGCTAAAGATTCTGCTGTGTGCTCCACAAGTTAGAGATAGAAAAATCAATCTGTTATAACTTCTTTTTCCAGGCAACAGTCTATAAAACAGACACAGGGTTATGTGCTGCTTTTCTTGCCAACGTGGGCACCTCCGACGCAACAGTTACTTTCAATGGAAAATCTTATCAATTGCCTGGATGGTCTGTGAGCATTTTACCAGACTGCAAGAATGTCGCGCTTAATACTGCGAAGGTTTTTCTCGTGAACTTGTTCTCCTGCTACATCCCTTGGCACTGTAGAGAATCCATGATGTCACTGGCGGTTTTGCGGTGAAGGATATATATGCATTCCTTTATTATGATTAAATAGGAGCTCCAACCTGTTTTCTTTTTGATTTCAGATTAATTCTATGTCTATGATTCCTACCTTTGTATACGAATCTTTGAGCGAGGTGGTGGATTCCTCCAGTACAGTCAACGCAGACTGGAGTTGGATCAATGAACCAGTGGGTATTTCAAAGGATGATTCATTCGTGAAGCCTGGGCTGTTGGAGCAAATAAACACTACAGCTGACAGTAGTGACTACTTGTGGTATTCACTGAGGTACACGAGCAACTTGTTAGCTGCTTTTATACAACCACTGCTGTCCAATTTGACTGGTAAGGGGTCCCAATATGTTTGGCCTAATCTTATTTTGGTTTCTTCTGTTTCTGGCAGCACTGATATCACTGGGGAGGAGCCCTTCCTTGAAGATGGATCTCAAGCAGTTCTTCATGTTGAATCACTTGGCCATGCTCTTCATGCTTTTGTCAACAAGAAGCTTGCAGGTAATCCTTACAATGATTATTCTTCATGATAAGGTGGAATGGCAGTTCTAGAAATGAAAACCTGTTTTCTTGCACTTCGGATCTTTTTGCTAGGACATGAATTGACCTCTTCCTGGTCACAAAGGAAGCCCCAATTATCTAATTGAATTCTCTGTTTTCCAAGTTTTTCAATGAGATGGCGAATGAAAATTATTGTACTCTTTTGTATCATAATCTGGATTCTTACTTAATAGTAGGTGCATCCTCCCTTTACGAAATGACATCTAAACTGAGCCAAACCTAACGTGCACAGCTCATGCCAGATAATTTTCTATTTTTGTGTTACTTATCAAAATTGAAGTACCAGACAAATGAGAGGTAAACGAAAGGTATCAAATCTGATATAAGTGCACTTCAGGAGTAAGAAACGGAATTACTTTTGCTACGTTGTTGGAGAATGTGCTCTGCATTTGTCTCCAGTTGGATATGTATCGAAAAAATTTCTTGTTCTGATGTAGATTAGTTGGCCAAAGCACTCAATTTGCTAAAATCCATGAAACTCTACAGGCAGTAAAGCAGGCAACAGTGGCAATCCCAAGATTGCTGTTGACATTCCCGTCACGCTTCTACCAGGCAAGAACACAATCGATCTCCTGAGCTTGACTGTCGGACTTCAGGTATGGTCTTTCAAATTTATTACTTTGGGAACATCCATTTTCAAAGTGACAATAAAATGCATTGTATTATGCTGCTGTTGTAATTCTTGTCTGATGAATAAACTCCCCATAATTTTCAGCTATACCCTTAACAATTTTGTGCAAACTTACATTTTCTTCCAGAACTACGGAGCTTTTTATGACAAAACCGGTGCTGGGATAACTGGTCCAGTAAAGCTGAAAAGTTCAGCCAGTGGCAGCATGATAGATCTGTCCTCACAGCAGTGGACATACCAGGTGAGGTTTCTTTCCTTGCGAGTTGGCGAGTTCATTCATTAGTAAGTGTGATGATGGCCAAAGAGAACATGTTGGTAACTGCAATTTATGTTGGATTTCATTCTGACATACTCGGAAACCTCTCTTGTGATTACCTGTCTGGCCGACCTTCAATAAAGCTAATGTGGGTGCATTGCAACTCTCTCTCTCTCTCTCTCTCTCTCGAATTCAGATAGGACTTCAAGGTGAAGATAAAGGTCTACCCAGTGGAAGTTCTTCGATGTGGATCACAAAACCTAGTTTGCCAAAAAATCAACCCTTGACATGGTACAAGGTAACCATCAGTTTCCATCTAGGCAAGTCATTATTTGCAAGGAATATGATTGGCATAATCAAATACTTCTTTATTTGTAGCAACATAAGTAACGTTGAAATCTCCCCAATCCTATAAGCAGAGTGGGATTATTTTAACACCAATCCAGACCTAAGGGGGAGGTTAATTGTGATCTGGCAACACAATCTATCAGATATTCTGTACTCCAGGGGCTATCAAGTAGTTTGTTCTGAAGAGAATGTATTGCCAATACACCTCGAACAGCTCCTTACTCGAAGGTGTCTCAGGCACTACCTATACTGTTTAGGCACTAACTGTGGTGTTACTTAATTATCCAGACCACTTTTGCTGCTCCTGCTGGAAACGACCCAGTTGCCATAGACTTTTCTGGAATGGGAAAGGGTGAGGCTTGGGTGAATGGAGAAAGCATCGGACGGTATTGGCCAACCAACATTGCACCTGGTAGTGGCTGCACTAACTCTTGCAATTACAGGGGAGCCTACAGTTCAAACAAATGCCTAAAGAGCTGCCGGAAGCCATCACAACAGCTGTAAATAACTGAAAGATATGCATCCTGAAGTTTTTGAGGAAACCATTTCAAGGATTAATCTTGAGCCCACTCTCACAGGTACCATGTTCCGCGTTCGTGGTTAAAACCAAGCGACAACATTCTTGTAATGTTTGAGGAAGTTGGCGGTGATCCCACTCAAATATCTTTTGCCACGAGACAGATTGAAAGCTTATGCTCACGGGTGAGTGAGTCACACCCATTACCTGTCGACATGTGGAATTCAGAATCAGAGTCCAAAACAGGAAAAACATGGCAGCCTATATTGTCGCTGGACTGCCTGCATCCTAATCAGGTCATATCCTCGATCAAGTTCGCCAGCTTCGGAAATCCACAAGGAACTTGTGGGAGCTTTAGCCATGGAAAGTGCAGCAGCAACAGGGCACTTGCTGTTGTTCAAAAGGTATTATTTCACAACTCTTTAGCATGAACCAAATCTAACTTGTTATTACCTCCTTGATTGTGATATGTCCATCCTTCCTCATTTGTTCTCACGAACTCTTGCAGGCATGCATAGGATCGAAGAGTTGTAGGGTCGATGTGTCTATCAACGCATTTGGCGACCCATGTAAAGGAGTGACGAAAAGTTTAGCAGTGGAAGCTTCCTGTACATGAGTGGAATTGGCTCTTGAGGCTTCTTATACCCCACGCCTTACCCCACCCCAACTCCAAACTGGAGTAATAAGCGCGGTGTTCTCCCAATATCCTACAATGAATAAGCTTTCAATGGGTGATAGAGAGTTCCATCCCACCTCTTCCCACCAGACGAAATGTATCTACTGTCCTGTGACATTCTTGGAAGAAAAGCAAAGCAAAAGAAAATTGAAGTGTTTCTTGAGAGCTTCAGGTCGTCTAAGAGAGTGGCTAAGCCGAAATAAGACCCATACCGAAACGGCTAAAACTGGATTCAATTTCGGAATATGGTCGCCATCCGAAAGCATGTTGTCGGAACAGGCACGGATTATGCTAGCTGATATCTTGTTGCACACCTCTTTAAGCTAAGTAGACAGTGTTGATGTGAACAAATTTCGCGACAAACCCGACCTCGGCCTCCTGATTAGATGGCAAATCTGCTCCAAGAGCTTGCTCTTGGCCATCTCAATCTTCTTCTACCACTGTCCTTAGATGTGCCAGTACCCACATAGTATCAACTTCGAACCTAGAGTGATCAACCGCCACCTGACATCATCAATCCATTTGAAACGCACCAAATTATCATTATTATTAGATTAATGAACGTATCTCTGCTCATACTTAATTCCTCTAATGATGAGGCTTATAGAGAAATCGATACTAAGAGCAGCATTGGGACATGACAAAAGCATTTTCTGTAACATTCCAAACTGACCCCAAAGTTCCAACAACGTTTGGTACAGGGATTCCTAACCAGACACGGTCTCCACAAGGTTCGCTCTCAAAGGCAAGGCTCCAACGCTTGCATACAGAGAGCTTGATTTCAGGTTTCGAGTACATGAATGGCCGGTGGTCGATCCCAAGCTAATGCTGCATCTCTAATCTTTGTCTAAATAATTGTGACCGGCTATCAACTACGATATTTCCATGAAATTTCCTGTGATTTTTCATTATAAAGTTCTGCTGAAGTAGTCCAATTTAAGGTTATTAAGGTAATGGGATAAATGCACAAGATAAAAATGAAATTTGTCGCGAACATGCAATTGAGTCCTAAAACCACCAAAAGATACAATGAAGTCCGAAAACTAGTCAAATTAGTGTCGTTGAGTCCTTTTATTAGCTTTGTCCAATTTGACTAACATAAAATGTTGATGGGACATGATGTTTTTCGAATAGCCATTGCGCCAAACATTAGGAAAAAAAAAACACTTAAGAATTAAGAAGAATAAAAATAAAAAAAATTAAAGAAAAAGAAATTAAATTAAAAAAGCGCTCTTGTTTTGGCAATTCAATTACGTTATGTATGTTTTGACGAAAAAAAAAAACTACCTTAAGTATGATCCAAAAATATTTTTTTTTTTTTTTTTTTACCAAAAAGGAGTGCAGATTGGGGGTTGGGTTAGGGGGCGCCGTCCCCTACTTCGTGGGTGCGGGTTCGCTGCCCCTTACCTTTGGTCGAGAAAGGGATGCCGACCTTCGTCCATGAAACCCTTATGGATGTGCAGCGGCTGTTGTCGAGGTAAGATTTTAAGGGCCAGCAGCATGGCAACGATTCTGATTTTCTGATTCTATTTTTCGGAACAAAAAAGGATTAAAAACATGTTTCGTAATGTAAATGATATTGATTTTGATTCTACTCCCGGGAACAGTTTTGGAGTAAAAAAAAAGTTGATTCTAAAAAAAAGAATCACTTTTCAGAAACACATCTCTCACTTTTCGTTTGAATCCCACATCTCTCACTTTTCCCTTTCTCTCTCGTCACTTTCCCTCGACCTAAAACAACTAGGTCTCAGTTTACTCCCTCGTCCTCCGCTCCTGTGACCCGCTGTCCGCCATCCTCGTCGCACGACTCCGATGACAAATGGGCTTTTCCGTCATTAAAAGCAAACGTACCGTATTTGAAAGGTGTCAATAATTCTCAAAATATCATCGTATACTTACGAAGTATCGACATCGACACGCGACACGACAGGACATGCCGACAAGCCATTTCTCAAAAAATAGAGAATTTCGACCGTTGGGGCACGTTGTGTGTGTGTGTGTATATATTGATATAAAATTGTTTATCAGCGGTGAGTTTCTTTCTTCTTCTTTTGTTAGGATTCACGATTATGTTTTTTTAGAGCTGATTGGGTATATTAATTTTGGAGTAGCTGGGTATATGTCTTTTTCTTAGATTGAAAGGAAGGTCTTCATTTCATATCAAAGAGAGATACATCACTTCAAAATAAAAATGAAAATCCCACAAAGTAAGTAAATCTAAAAGTGAATCAATTTGGTACAGTCTGCAGAAACTCGCTCATTCCTTAAAAACAGATTTGTGGTTGGCGGCCGATTACCGAATCTCGCATCATTATCATTGATGAGCACATACCGAGAAATCCCTCTCCAGTAGCTATATCTTTGCCAAAAGGTAGCGTGTGCTTAGGTTCGATGTTTCCAGCACCATCACCATATAGAGACAATAACAACACAAATATGTTAAAAAAGTATAGAAAACGGCTTGTAAATTTCAGATCTATATTTAAATCAGGATAGAATAGCACCCAAATCTAGTTTTAACTCTAAATCAGAAGAGAATAGCTACAAAAAGATACCCGTTAATCACAAGATCACTTTCAGATAAGCCGATTACTGAAGACAGAAAAAGAAACTTCGAAAACTTGCGAAGCGCTCGACAATCTAGAGCAAGCACCCGGAGCCGGAGCGAGCGAGCGAGCAGATACGGAAAAAGTAGATTCTTCTGAGGTACTCGCGCTTCGATCTTCAGAGCTCACTTTCGTAGAGAGTATCGATCGCTTGTCCATGAAGTTAACGAAGAAATCTAAAAGATAGAGGAACGGAGAGATCTAAAGAAAAATGGAGATGGAGAGGAGAAGGGTGGGAGAGATGGGGAACTGGCCCTCTCTCTCTCCCTGAGGAACGATTGTTGGTCCAGACTGAGCCCTAACATTTGTCCAAAAGGAGCTTTTGGGGTCAATGAATGAGTGCACATTAACGGATGATGTTCTGTCATTCATTCATGAAATTGAACTTAAAATATTATTTTCCCCTTAAATTCAAAACCCATTATAACCGCATTGTCAAAATATTATACGATGCTTACCATTGTAATTTACGATTTAAATTTTTAAATTCAACTTTCTAACATAACTATCTAAATTGGATTTTTACTGTAGTCATAGCCATGGTCCTCGCAATCGCCAAACCAAGGAAGAGGAAGTTAAAAAAGAAAAAAGAAAACATACAATGAGTCAACATATTTTTGTCGCGTGAGCACTGAGCACCATTTGCTTTCCATCATCCATGTAAACAATCACATAAGATTTTAGCCGCGTTCATTATCATTAATAGAGTAAATATGCCACACGAGTACAAGTTCGGATAAATATGTTACATAAGTATAGATTTAGAGTTTTTGGTATCACAGAAAAAAGTTTGGAATAAATGTGTCATACATGTATAAGTTTGGGATTTATGATGTTACAAAAAGACTTTAGGGTAAATGTATCATAGTGGATGTAATTTGAGGCTTTTTTGTGTGATTTTTTTCTCTAAAATAAAAACAAAAATAAAGATGATTAATTTTTCTTATTTTTTTTAGGTCAATAATTTTTCTTATTGGAAAAAAAATGTGATTTTAGATGTGACAAAATGGGTCTAGAACCCATATTTTATCCATATTTTATGGTGGTGGGTCATAAATGGGTTTCTTAAGTTTTAAAAGTATGTCATAAATGGGTTACTTAGAAACTTAATGGGTCATAAATGGATTTTAAATAGGTCATCAATGAGTTAACTAAGAAAACTATTAAAAAAAATTAGCAATAAATAAATCTTTAAAAATGTGTAAGAAATAATTTTCTCTAAATTGAATTTTAATATAGAAGTGTTTTAACAATATATGTCGGGTCGAATATGAGTTGGGTCGGATATGAATCACAAGATTTGTATAATATAAAAATGAGTCAAAACGGATTAAATAGATTAATATGGGTCTGACCATATGCGATCAGACCCAAATCCAATCTAACCCACCCGTTTGATAGGGGTGTCAACGATACGGTTTGGTTCGGATTTTTTAAATAACCGAACCGAACCGAATAGTTATGGTGAATGGATGAACTGAGCCGAATTGCCACCCGAACCGAATACGTACCGAACCGAACCAAACCGAACTTTCGGTTCAGTTCGATTCCGTTTTTCGATTTTCCTCTTACTCTTTTTTTTTTTTCCTTATTTAGAAGAATTTCTCCGTTAAGAAAACGAGTTTACCTCAAGCTTACAAGATAAATGAAATATTACCCACACCACCATTAACGTCGTCGGAGAGCTGAAACCTGAGTGCCAACTCTTGAATCTTCTTCGAGAACTCCTCGTCGGAGAAAGCATCATCAAGGCTCGCATTGCAAGCGCGCTTCACAGTGCGAAATCTGGGCTTCGAGTAATCAGAGGATCGGAACCTATGGATCTTTGTTGACGGAGCGCCGAACAGAGCAGAGCGTTCCAGACTATGCAAGTACCGGCACAATAGAGGTCCGACGTCGCTTCGGACTCACCGCCGCGAGGAAGGAGAAGAGATCGAAGAGGCTAGAGTTTGAGACGAGGACGGTGATTGGGGAACGATCGGCTGCGACCATTGCAAACAGGTCGGCACTTTCACCCCCATAATTGTTCTCCTAGTACTGATGATGCAACAGAAGCGAAAGGTAAAGCTTTTAAGCGAAAATTCCAAACTTTCCCGGAAAAAGCTTGGGCGTGGAAAACGAAAATTTTCTCTCTCCCCCACCAATCGGAAAGCTTACAACTTTTGTTTCTCCCAGTTCACGCAAAACCTGAAAAGTCGCAGAGACTAATGAAACTGAGTCAACACGAGAAAAACAGAGAAGAGAGACGATTAGGGTTTCTCGGAGGCTATTTTGAGGGCGGGGTTGAAAAAGAATAGAGAGATCGTAAATTCAGATTGCACTGTTAAATTGTCAAATAAATTATTTAGCAAAAAAATAAAAATAACCCTGCTCTGTGCGTGTTGTCGCTGTTAGCACTGCTAAATTGTTAGATTAAGAAGATAGGCCATTTTAGTTCGGTTCACCGAATATCGAACTGAATCGAGTCGAAGTATCCCGAACCGAAAAAAAAAAAGAATGATTTTTGTTTCATTTATCCCAACCGAACCGAACCGAACCGAACCAAAATATTTTTGATTCGGTTCGGTTAACGGTTTGGTTCGATTTTTCGGTTTGGTTTTGGCACCCTTGGCGTTTGACACATCTATTTGAGAGGCAGGTGGTCGAGGCACCAGTACCGGCTATCGTCGGTGACAGGACGTGGAGTTGGTCCCTAATTTCCACCGCCAACAACCCACTCCCTCTTCTGCGCCATGCACGACAAACATTTGATTGATCTGCTTTCCTAGATAATGCTCGTAACCACGCGCGCAAGGGCAAGCACGCCCCGCTCACGCGCCGTAGCCATCGTGGTCTTATCAATATTGACATTAACATGTAGATTTTTCACTTCTGTATCAGTACTCGAGACCCAAATATTTAAAAATATTTTAATATTATTATTATTAACATGTAGATTCTTGTGTAATTATCAAGAATTTCTAGCATTAAAAAATAATATTTTTTCCACCTTTTCAAAATTTAAAAAGGATAATGACATGCTTTTTTCAATTAATTCCCCTGTGAACGTGGGAGCGACTTTATTTTTCCAAATGTTGTTCGTTATATTTTACGAGATTGGAAATCGAATTTTCTAATGTCGCTCTCCAGATCTTTATAATTGAGTTCATTTAGACATTGTAAGTTCATGTAAATTCTTTTCATTCCTCGAACTATAAATAACTCTTATCCGACATGCGTTAACTTCGATGCCGTTGCGTAAACTAGATCCATCGTGAACCAGATCATTAATTGATAAGATCCATGTGAGCTTTCCAATACTCCAAATCCACTAAAATTACAATTTGGGGTCACGGGGGACCGAGCCCATCTAAAAAAGAATGCACAACCATAAGGACCAAAGCAGACTAAAAGCAATTGCTTATCTGAAGAGTTGCTTTTTTGAAAGAGATGCTGCAACATCTCCCTCCGCTGCAAATCCCATCCTCCAAGAAAAGGATATTGCAGACAGATGTAAGTGACAAATATTGGGCAGCCATTCTCCTTGAAGAAATTGATGGTAAGCGCCAGATTTGTGCTTACAAAAGTGGACGGTTTACTCCAGCAAAGATCCATTATCATTCTACTTTCAAAGAGATCCTAGCAGTCAAACATGGAATTAAAAAGTTTGAGTTTCATCTTATCAGACATCACTTTTTTGTGGAAATGGATATATCTTCTTTCCCCCAAATGTTGAAATTCAAGTAGAAACAGATTCCTCATCCTCAACTGCTAATGTGGACATAATGGTTTTCGAAATACTCTTTTGATACTAAGCATCTTGCAGGAACCAAAAATATCCTTGTAGATTTCTTGTCCAGGCCAAAACAGCCAGTTGCCTCTATCAACATGTATGTACGCAGAGAACCTCTCCTTGGTACGTATTGTACAGTTAATATGAAAGGAAGATAGAACAGTCTCAAATACCCTCCTGATGTTTCAAACTTGATCCAGACTAATCAACTCACTCATAGCCTCGATGATCTTTTATGGCAATACCATACAAAGATTTTTAGAGATTATGGTGGTTTGATGTTAAAACCAAATGGCCTCCATCCTGCATACCCATTTATCCATCCCTTACGATAGTCTCCTGATGAAGATTTTCCAGAAGAACTGAAATGGATGACGTGGTATATGTTCAACTTGTATATCGTAGCCATTGAATTTCCTACTGAGAAAATTGTTAAAGTCCTATCCAGAGCACTTGCAGGAGATTACTCCAACTAGAAGAACATGATTGATATGTTGGTATGGTTTCAACCACTCAGTGCTTGGGGAGCAGTATTCAGATTCCAGAATTCTATAGGAAGACCAGAGCTTGAAAGAAACACTATTATGCTCTTTCATAAACCATGGACATTTGTTAGTCCTTCTGGAGATGTGAGATCGAAACCAAGCATGCTTGGAACGACCACATACAAGCCCCAGTACAATTTGGAAGTTGCTCGTGTCTATCGAACTTTTCCCAGTTGTATTGCATCCATTCCTCGGGAATATAGAGAGCTTCTGAAAATCGTTTCCCAGGAAAATCGCACTATCTCTCGAGAAGTATGGCCTTCTGATGCATATGATGTATCTTGGGATTATTCCGATTCATGGAGCTGCACAAGAGAAACCATCCAAGAAGCCTTGCATTATTTCCATCAGCAAAATCAGCCATCAATGGACACGGATTTCCATGATCCGTGGGGGAGGTCCCCTCTCCCAAGACCCTTATGCACTCGATGTCCCCTCTAGTTCTTGGGACAATAATTTCATCCCATGTGAAAATGTCCCCTCCAATTCTCAAGACAATAATTTCACCGAACCATGGGATAATGAAGAATTCCTCTAGAAAGCTTTCAAAAAGAAAAATGATGGAGGAGACAGCTCAAATAGCTCAGAAGACAATACTGAAGAAGGGTTCCATAAATTCTTGTGAAGCCTTTAGTCAATTAGTGTCACGTGTGTTTTCCTTCAATAATTGGATGCTGGTGGTCCAAAAGTTGTTGCGTTGTATTATTGGATCTGCAAATCCAATGTGTTTGTCTTGTTGTGTGTTTGTTGCCTATATAAGGCCCATTGTATCATGAAATGAGGCAGATCGAGCCTCCTTCTAATATCAGTGTGAAGTTTTCTCATTATGAGTCCCTAAAATTTTCCTTCCTCTTCTCATCCAAGCATGGTTCATCGACTACTAGAGTCATCTTGTTAATTCGGTAGTATGGTATGGTTTAGTATGCTCTCCACTTGCCACCTGTGCGTGGAACTTGTGGATCAGAAATATCTGGCATCTTGAGGGTTAAGCTTCAAGAATGAGTTTGAAAACTAAAAGGCAATCCCTGAATTGGCCAGAGAGCCTGATTGGGGATAGCTTACCTAGTTTCAGATTCAGGCTTGCGTAGGAAAAAAAATTTCAAATCATTCATTTCCTTCGAAATAAAGAGAGCCTAACTAAAAAATCAAAGTTCAGGCGCCGCTACAATAAAAAGATTTATATCATTAAAGAACGAATGGCTGCATGATATTTTTATGAGCGAATTATCGTTAGATTGGTTTATTTTTCAAGTGGATTATTAGTAAATGAGATAGTAATAGTCAATTAGAATTTGCCGCGCTATTTATTTTACCACGCGATATAATATATATATATATATATATATATATATATATATATATATATATATATATATATATATATATATATATATATATATATATATATATATATATATATATATATATAGCGTCTCGCTGTTTCGCGGTGTGATAACGACCTCGTGTCGTCATCGGAGTCGTCGGTAATAATCACGCCAGAGGCCAAAGAAAAAGTGCATTCAAGTCAAGTTTATATCAACAATGCCTGCAACAAGACGACGAGGGGAGAAGCAGGAGACGAAGCTGATGACTGGGTGGTGGCGCGTGCGTGTCCTCTCCGTCGTCGTTTTCTTACAATCTTGATTCCCTCCTCTCTCTCTCTCTCTCTCTCGGCTTCGACTCATCCCTCGAATTGGCCAAGAAGCAAGAAACGAAGGAAGGAAGGAAGAAGACAACCCATCCATTTCCTGAAGAAGCCCTGAAAGCATTTCGCAGAAGTAAGCTCGAGCTCACTGTTTTTTATTTTTATTTTAGGAGAAGGGAACCGAGACTTCAAACCCGTTGCTTCACGAAACTGCTTTGAGTCGCTGAGTGTGTACAAGAAGAAGGAGGAGGAGGAGGAGGAGGAGGAGGAGGCTTGAGGGAATTTGTCCGTTCCTCGTCGCTCAAGGATCGGGGGAGGAAAATGCCGACGAGAGGGAAAGAATTTCTGCTGGGGCTCGCGCTGGTGGTCGGCGTCTTCGCGGCGTCCTCGCTGTGCGCGAACGTGACTTACGACCACCGCGCTCTGGTGATCGACGGCAAGCGCCGGGTGTTGGTCTCCGGCTCCATTCACTACCCTCGCAGCACTCCCGAGGTACTTCTCTCTCTCTCTCTCTCTCTCTCTGTGATAGGTGACCATAACCGCAACGAACGAACGCGCGTCGTGCATGAGAGCAAACGCGAGAGAGACGGACACGCTTTGAACGAGTTTTGGCTGGTGCAGATGTGGCCGGACCTGATACAGAAATCGAAGGACGGAGGACTGGACGTGATCGAGACCTACGTTTTCTGGAACATCCACGAGCCAGTGCGAAACCAGGTCAACCTGCTTCTCGTTCTTCTTCTTCTTCTTCTTCTTCTTCATGGCCCATTCTCGTGATTGCGTCGGTTTATTATTGCATCTAATCTGTTTGAGTGATTAAATTTGTGGGAATTCGATCGTCATGTCTTTTGTGCTTCTTGAAGTTCTTGAGACTGATTTAAGCTGCGACACTTGGGCCAGTATGATTTTGAAGGGAGGAAAGATTTGGTTCAATTCGTCAAGACAGTGGCTGAGGCGGGTCTCTTAGTTCATCTGCGCATCGGGCCTTATGTATGCGCAGAATGGAATTATGGGTGAGTGAGCAGAGTGGTCGTCTTTGATTAGTTATTATTGACGTAGAAGTGATTGTTGCATTTGATTTTGGAGCCGTCATTGATCTTTCTTTTCTTGGATTGTTCAACTTCGATCAGTGGCTTTCCTCTGTGGTTGCATTTCATACCCGGGATCCAATTCCGAACTGACAATGAGCCGTTCAAGGTCCTTTTTCATGCTCTCTGCTCTCACTTTTCATAATTGTTGTCGATTCATGAGTTTTTTTTGTTTAATTACAAATGACAGTTTGTTTACAATGGTCTGAGTTAATGAGAAAAAAAGATGCTCTGTTTCAGACAGAAATGCAGCGATTCACGGCCAAAATTGTGGACATGATGAAGCAGGAGAAGCTTTATGCATCCCAAGGCGGCCCCATCATTCTATCTCAGGTAAAATTGTTTTGATGAACAATCATCTTCTTTCACCTCTCTATCATTTTTCTCTCAATGATGAGAGACAAATCCTGTTTTCTGCCAGATTGAGAATGAATATGGCAATGTTGCTTCGGCTTATGGGTCCGGTGCCAAACCCTATGTTAACTGGGCAGCAACCATGGCTACATCTTTACATACGGGGGTCCCCTGGGTAATGTGCCAACAGGGGGATGCTCCTGATCCCATTGTGAGTTTTCTCAACTAAATTACTTTGGAAAATTTCTTATTAATCTAGGATTCGGTTGTCTGAAGAGATCTTGATGGCCACTGTGCTTGTCCTTAGTTATTTGGTTAACCTCTGTTATTTATGATCTTTGGTTGAACTCGATCATTTATGATCTTACTGAATATGAGGAGTGGTCTGGGATGAGCTCTATATTTTCACTACTTGTTTCTGTAGTAGATTGTAGCAGATCCTAATTCATAACTTATTTCGAGGGGGAATGGATTGTGTTGGCCATTTGAACTGCTAACTTCTCACTAAGCCCTTTATTATTTTCTGCAGATTAATACTTGTAACGGATTTTATTGTGACCAATTTACACCTAATTCAAACAATAAGCCCAAAATGTGGACTGAGAACTGGAGTGGATGGTAATTAGCTTTACCTTCTATTTGTCTAAAGTTTGCTATTAGAGTAGATGTCGTGTTCCTTTAAATATAGACCATCTTATTGAATCACCCTCAGCTTTTATTTGACATTACTCTCCATGCGAACTTTTTCTTCCCTTCTGTTTTTTCTTTTCCCCAAACATTAGGATCATTGCCTTTGGCGGGGCTGTTCCATACCGTCCTGCGGAAGACCTTGCATTTGCAGTGGCTCGATTTTTCCAGCGAGGTGGAACATTTCAAAACTACTATATGGTATAAATTATAGAATTTACAAACTTGGAAGCATCAGCTGGTTGATGTTTATCACTGTCATAAACGAGCCATTTCTTTGACTGGAGATGATACTGACATCCAAATCACATTTCTTTCATTCATCTAAAAACAGTATCATGGGGGGACTAACTTCGGCCGAACTACTGGTGGACCTTTTATTGCTACAAGTTATGACTATGATGCTCCAATAGACGAGTATGGTATGCTCATTCTTTCTAAAGTTAGTATGCTTTTCACATGCTTCTTGCTGGAATGATGAAGTGACATTGATAGTAAGGCAGTCTTTTTGGATAGATATATCACTGAGCCAATCGGTTATTGTGGTATTCTATAAATGGCTAAATTCTGCAATGCCACTTAATGTATCAGTATTTCTGTAGGATTTGTTAGGCAGCCTAAGTGGGGCCATCTGAGGGACGTGCATAAGGCTATTAAGCTTTGTGAAGATGCTCTTGTAGCCACTGATCCAGCATTTCCTTCCCTTGGTCCAAACTTGGAGGTAAAACCCGAAATCATTTATCTCCAAACCTTTTTGAAGAACGTAGATTCCTTGACATTACATTTCTAAGTTATTTTGACAAGATGCGTTTTGATTTCCCAATTTTTGTGGCATGTAAGCTTGTTTTTCTCTCCCACATTGAGCAACAACTTCAGATTTCTTTCCCTTCCAATTAAAATAGTAGCCAGAGACTTGTAAGTAGTGAAGTATAGCATTTACTGCATAAAGCTCTTGGTTGAAAACTATTGCTGTCAAGCTACCATTCAATTTTATGAAGAGAGCATAGCAGATGCAAATTGCAAAGCATCATTCCATCATTACACCTAGTCGCAGTGCTTGAAATATAGACATTTGTGCTGTCAAGTCCACTGCTGACCTTGTGACTTGTCATAGCAGAAAATAATTTAGCTATATTTTCGTAATTTGTGGACTCCTAACTTAGCTTTAGTTTGACTACTAGCTGTGTCTAGTTACTGGTCAGTCTTAATCATGGATGATATTTGTATTTTTTAGGCATGTATACTCATGCCAGTCCAAAGATGTCCGCCCCATTTATCACTGACCTTCTGTATTGTGTTCATTAGAGCTTAATGAGTACATTATTTTTTTGTCTTTTCCAGTTCTTCTGGCTGGCATCACTTGATATCCAATCTTTGATCTTCTCCATCGTCCAATCTTTGATCTTCTCCATCGTTCAGCTAAAGATTCTGCTGTGTGCTCCACAAGTTAGAGATAGAAAAATCAATCTGTTATAACTTCTTTTTCCAGGCAACAGTCTATAAAACAGACACAGGGTTATGTGCTGCTTTTCTTGCCAACGTGGGCACCTCCGACGCAACTGTTACTTTCAATGGAAAATCTTATCAATTGCCTGGATGGTCTGTGAGCATTTTACCAGACTGCAAGAATGTCGCGCTTAATACTGCGAAGGTTTTTCTCGTGAACTTGTTCTCCCGCTACATCCCTTGGCGCTGTAGAGAATCCCGCTACAACCTGTTTTCTTTTTTATTTCAGATTAATTCTATGTCTATGATTCCTACCTTTGTATACGAATCTTTGAGCGAGGTGGTGGATTCCTCCAGTATGGTCAATGCAGACTGGAGTTGGATCAATGAACCAGTGGGTATTTCAAAGGACAATTCATTCATGAAGCCTGGGCTGTTGGAGCAAATAAACACTACAGCTGACAGTAGTGACTACTTGTGGTATTCACTGAGGTACACGAGCAACTTATTAGCTGCTTTTATACAACCACTGCTGTCCAATTTGACTGGTAAGGGGTCCCAATATGCTTGGCCTAATCTTATTTTGGTTTCTTCTGTTTCTGGCAGCACTGATATCACTGGGGAGGAGCCGTTCCTTGAAGATGGATCTCAAGCAGTTCTTCATGTTGAATCACTTGGCCATGCTCTTCATGCTTTTGTCAACAAGAAGCTTGCAGGTAATCCTTACAACGATTATTCTTCATGATAAGTTGGAATGGCAGTTCTAGAAATGAAAACCTGTTTTCTTGCACTTCGGATCTTTTTGCTAGGACATGAATTGACCTCTTCCTGGTCACAAAAGAAACCCCAATTATCTAATTGAATTCTCTGTTTTCCAAGTTTTTCAATGAGATGGCGAATGAAAATTATTCTACTCTTTTGTATCATAATCTGGATTCTTACTTAATAGTAGGTGCATCCCCCCTTTACGAAATGACATCTAAACTGAGCCAAACCTAACGTGCACTGCTCATGCCAGATAAATTTCTATTTTTGTGTTACTTATCAAAATTGAAGTACCGGACAAATGAGAGGTAAACGAAAGGTATCAAATCTGATATAAGTGCACTTCAGGGGTAAGAAACGGAATTACTTTTGCTACGTTGATGGAGAATGTGCTCTGCATTTGTCTCCAATTGGATATGTATCGAAAAAATTTCTTGTTCTGATGTAGCTTAGTTGGCCAAAGCACTCAATTTGGTAAAATACATGAAACTCCAGGCAGTAAAGCAGGCAACAGTGACAATCCCAAGATTGCTGTTGACATTCCTGTCACACTTCTACCAGGCAAGAACACAATCGATCTCCTGAGCTTGACTGTCGGACTTCAGGTGTGGTCTTTCAAATTTATTACTTTGGGAACATCCATTTTCAAAGTGACAATAACATGCATTGTACTATACTGCTGTTGTAATTCTTGTCTGATGAATAAACTCCCCATAATTTTCGGCTATACCCTTAACAATTTTGTGCAAACTTACGTTTTCTTCCAGAACTACGGAGCTTTTTATGACAAAACAGGTGCTGGGATAACTGGTCCAGTAAAGCTGAAAAGTTCAGCCAGTGGCAGCATGATAGATCTATCTTCACAGCAGTGGACATATCAGGTGAGGTTTCTCTCCTTGCGAGCTGGCGAGTTCATTCATTAGTAAGTGTGATGATGGCCAAAGAGAACATGTTGGTAACTGCAATTTATGTCGGATTTCATTCTGACATACTCGGAAACCTCTCTTGTGATTACCTGTCTGGCCGACCTTCAATAAAGCTAATGTGGGTGCATTGCAACTCTCTCTCTCTCTCTCTCTTGAATTCAGATAGGACTTCAAGGTGAAGATAAAGGTCTACCCAGTGGAAGTTCTTCGATGTGGATCACAAAACCTAGTTTGCCAAAAAATCAACCCTTGACATGGTACAAGGTAACCATCAGTTTCCATCTAGGCAAGTCATTATTTGCAAGGGATATATTTGGCATAATGAAATACTTCTTTATTTGTAGATACATAAGTAAAGTTGAAATCTCCCCAATCTTATAAGCAGAGTGGGATTATTTTAACACCAATCCAGACCTAAGGGGGAGGTTAATTGCGATTTGGCAACACAATCTATCAGATATTCTGTACTCCAGGGGCTATCAAGTAGTTTGTTCTGAAGAGAATGTATTGCCAATACACCTCGAACAGCTCCTTTCTCAAAGGTGTCTCAGGCACTGGCTATACTGTTTAGGCACTAACTGTGGTGTTACTTAATTATCCAGACCACTTTTGCTGCTCCTGCTGGAAACGACCCAGTTGCCATTGACTTTTCTGGAATGGGAAAGGGTGAGGCTTGGGTGAATGGACAAAGCATCGGACGGTATTGGCCAACCAACGTTGCACCTGGTAGTGGCTGCACTAACTCTTGCAATTACAGGGGAGCCTACAGTTCAAACAAATGCCTAAAGAGCTGCGGGAAGCCATCACAACAGCTGTAAGTAACTGAAAGATAGGCATCCAGAAGTTTTTGAGGATACCATTTCAAGGATTAATGTTGAGCCCACTCTCACAGGTACCATGTTCCGCGTTCGTGGTTAAAACCAAGCAACAACATTCTTGTAATGTTTGAGGAAGTTGGCGGTGATCCCACTCAAATATCTTTTGCCACGAGACAGATTGAAAGCTTATGCTCACGGGTGAGTGAGTCTCACCCATTACCTGTCGACATGTGGAATTCAGAATCAGAGTCCAAAACAGGAAAAACACCGCGGCCTATTTTGTCGCTGGAGTGCCTGCATCCTAGTCAGGTCATATCCTCGATCAAGTTCGCCAGCTTCGGAACTCCACAAGGAACTTGCGGGAGCTTTAGCCATGGAAAATGCAGCAGCAACAGGGCACTTGCCATTGTTCAAAAGGTATTATTCCACAACTCTTTAGCATGAACCAAACCTAACTTGTTATTACCTCCTTCATTGTGATATGTCCATCCTTCCTCATTCGTTCTCACGAACTCTTGCAGGCATGCATAGGATCGAAGAGTTGTAGGGTCGATGTGTCTATCAACGCATTCGGCGACCCATGTAAAGGAGTGACGAAAAGTTTAGCAGTAGAAGCTTCCTGTACATGAGTGAATTGGCTCTTGAGGCTTCTTACCCCACGCCTTACCTCACCCCAACTCCAAACTGGAGTAATAAGCGCAGTGTCCTCCCCAATATCATAGAATGATATGCTGTCCTGTGACATTCTTGGAAGAACAGCAAAGCAAAGAATATTTAAGTGTTTCTCGAGAGTTTCAGGCCATCTAAGAGAGTGGCTGAACCGAAATAAGACCCATACTGAAATGGTAAAACTGGATTCGAGTGGTCGACCGGAACAGGCACGGATTATGCTAGCTGATTTATTGATACACACCTCTTTAACCTAAGTAGACTGTGTTGATGTGAACAGATTTGGCTCTATACCTGACCTCGGCCTCCTGATTAAATGGCAAACTCTGTTGAAGTATTGTACCACAGCGCTTGACAACGGGTCACAAATGCTCTATATGTCTCCCTCTACCTATTAGCTTAAGGTTTTAGAACAGTTAGCAGTGGTTTTACAAAATCTCATTGGATATCAGAGCCAAACTCATGTATAGACTTCAAACCCTAACGTGGACAATTGAAAATATTTTTATTATTTATGTTTTCCTGTTTTTCCTTTTCTCTTTTTTCCCTCCGCTTGGCCCTCAGCGGCCAATAGGACTGAATTGACAAAAGGTGAAAAGGTTTGGAACTGAATCGGCAAACTTAAAAGGTTTATGATTAAATTGACAAAAGTGCAAAGCTTTTTTTTTTTTGGACAAATTTCCCATGCTTTTTGAATAGCCGTTGCACCAATATGGCGCCAACTATGCACCACACTAAGGAAAAAAAAAACACTTTAAGAATTAAGAAGAATAAAAAAAATTAAACTAAAAGAAATTAAACTAAAAAGGCCGATCATTTTTTAAAAAAAAGGGGTGCAGATTAGGGGCACCGTCCCCTACTTTGTGGGTGAGGGCTCGCAGCCCCTCGCCTTTGGCCGAGCAAGGGATGCCGACCCTTAAGTCTTGTTTGGAGCGCTCTCTCTCTCTCTCTTCTCTATGAGAGCATGTTTTCCTTTTCTCTTGTTTGTACTTTTCAAACATACCGTATTTTTTTTATACCGTACTTTTTTGTTGGTCGAATTATACCGTACTTGAAAAGGTGTCAAAAGTTCTCAAAATTTCATTGTATACTACCTGCATTTACAAGTCTCGGAAAATATTCGACCTTATGAAGCTCGAGTTTAGTAATTATCTGATTGTAACATGCGTCGAACTTGAATATCTTTGATTGTCCATTCGAATTGAGCTCGAACAGAGATGTCTATAATCAAAGTGCTCGAATTGATCGCGAGAGTACCGAGGATGCGAGTTGAGTCGAGCTTGAATTTGGCACTGGATCGTCTTGACCCGACTCGGTTGCTCCTGGACATCACGCCCAGCCCATTACCACAATGCAAGCCCCACAAGAAGCCGCGAGGAGGAGGGCCGTGGGCGGAAGCCCAGCAAGCAAAGATCGGTGAGGACGAGCTGGCGTGGCAGGGAATGGAGAGGACAGTGCGGCGAGGCGGTTCATCGCTCCCGTTCTGTTGCAGCATCCAGCCGTTTAGGAGGTATTGAGGAAGAGGCAAAGATGCTTCTTTTTTTCTCTTGCAAGGTTCTGAGGAGGGTCGTCTCCCCTGTTAGGCGCGCGTTAAAAGATCATTGTTGATGGTTATGGCGGCATTCTTTGGATTGTCTTCGATGGTGGCTGCCATATTAAAAATCCCACAAGAGAAAGATGAAACTGTACCGCGATAGTGCTTCATCAACCAGAAACTTTCCTCGACCCACTATCCCCAATGCCAATTCCTGTCCGACCAATCCCACTTTGTACCCTTCCTTGATTTTGAATATATATCTCTCTCTCTCTCTGTTCTCTCTTTCTCCCTGCTTTCTGGATTTTGAGGGGCACCTTGAAGGGAAGCCATCCCTTCTTCCTAAGGTGAGAGATTTTTCTTCCCCTACTTTTTTTTCCTGGGTCGCCGGGTACGTGAGTCGTATGCATTGGAGGGTTGATCTTTTGTTTATGGAAAGAAGAAATCATCAGCGATTTCGTGCCTTCTTTTCCCGTGTTTGGATGGTTTCTGTTCTGGGTCTTGTTTCTCTTTCCATCAATTTTTATCCTTTGATGTCGACAACCCTGTTCAGGTAATGAGTTTGATGTGTCGGCTGCCTCATTTTTGTTGTCTTTTCCATTTTCTTTCTTGTCCCCCCACCTCAAAGTTGAGGTTTTTCATGTTCTTCTGAGTATTGGAATCTCATTTCTAGGAGGACTTGGAAAAGAAAAACACAAAATGGGAAACATGGGGAGCAGCAGCTCTGGGCGCCGAAGGCGGCGGAGCCACCCACCTCCTCCTCAGCCGCCTCCCATACCTCCTCCACCTGATAGTGCCGGTAACCGATACGTGTTCGCCGCCGCCACCCCGTACCCATCTCAGTACCCCAATCCGAACCCGCCGGGTTTCTATCCGTACCATGGATACTATCCGCAGCAACCGGCGCCCGGTCCTTACGGACCGCCTTACCCGAACTGGGCCGGTGGGCAGTACCCATATGGGGCCGTTCCTGCTCCTGTTACCCCCTATGTCGAGCACCAGAAGGCAGTCACTATTAGGAATGATGTTAACATCAAGAAGGAGACGCTTCACGTTGAACCAGATGAGGATAATCCGGGAAAGTATCTTGTTTCTTTCACTTTCGATGCCACTGCTCCGGGAAGGTATGCTCAATCAGTCTTCTAAGATGTTGTAGTTGAGGTGAATATTGGTTGATGAAGCAAGGTTAGTTTGCTTGTTTAGGCCAATCTGAATTCTGAGCAGGAACATAGATCTTTGAGGGTTGGTGGACCTGTCAAACTTGAATATGTTAACATGGAATGTTGGTTGTTAAGTATTAGCTATTATAGATTGTGAAGTTACTCCAAACTTAAACTCTTCTTGTCCATTGGTATTTGCATCTGAAAACTGATTTAATGGCTTGAGCAGCTTTTTTGTTTCCCCATCTTTGCTTCTACCAAAAGTGAACTTTCTTGAGCCAACATAGTTCTCGCGAAGACAGGAGACTGCACTTTTGGTTACTAACTTGTTTTCTGCAGTCTTAATCTTTGATTAGACTGTCTCTGAAGCTTGAAATTCACTCATAGAATTATGATAGAAGGCTTTTAATAACTTTTCGGTCCTAATGCAGCAACTCTATGCACACAATAATTTGCTTGAAGTTGTCCATGAGTCTCCTCTTTCAGCCTAAACATAGCCACGGAATAATCATCTTCACTTGTGTCGTATACTGGATTTATCGGTGTTCACAAATTCCCAGCTAATCGCCATCCCATCAACTCTTTATCCCAACCAACCACCATTGTTATCTCCTCGGCTTGGACCCGGAAATGCGTTTATTAAGCCGTTGAGAAACTAGACCAGTATAAAGTATTGTGCTTTTATGGAGTTTGTCTTTTGTATTTATGAATCTTTCTTCTCTTCGACAGTATCACTCTCATCTTTTTCGCTAAAGAAACTGAAGACTGTAACTTAATCGCGACAAGGGAGAGCCTACTCAAACCTGTCACAGTAGATTTCGAGCAAGGTCTTGGCCAGAAGTTTCGACAACCTTCCGGGACTGGTGTTGACTCCTCGATGCTTGAGGAAATGGATGCAGGAAAAAATGGTGATGTCGAGATTTATCCTCTTGTGGTGAAGGCCGAAGCGTGCCCGTTGAGTGCTGCAGAGACGGATAGTAGTTCAGCTAGAAATTCTCAGATAACCCAAGCAGTGATTGAGAAAGGGAAAGACGAATACAAGGCGCGTGTGGCGAAACAGATTCTCTGGGTTAATGGGATGAGGTATGAGCTGCAGGAGATTTATGGTATCGGAAACGCGGTCGAGGGGGATTTCGATGGTAATGACTCTGGGAAAGAATGTGTCATCTGTTTGTCAGAACCACGGGATACGGCGGTCCTCCCTTGCAGACACATGGTATGATCTTGCTAGTACTTGTTCTGTGTAGATTAAAAGAACATACTTAGGACTTATACCGCTGTTGGAGGCTAGAGTCTGATTGCAATACTTAGCTTGGTCTCTTTAAACAAATTAAAATCTTCTTAGCAAACTGGTTTAGTCTTTAGTGCCTGATACCAGAGAGACTCGCAGAGCTTCCCAGAAACTGGTTAGATACTCATATATTTCAGAATTGATTGATCCATGAGAAGAACGAACGTGAAATAAGAACATGGCGTAGACGCCTTTTACAAGATTCAGTTTTTGATGAGCCGAATGGTGTACTTAATGCAAATTCAATTGACAAAGAGTCTGATCGAGCTGTGTAGGTTAACTTGTGTTTATTTCAAAACCCCTCGTATATCCTTGGGAAACAGAGAGAGTACATCTTATGAACCTTGATGATCACGATGAGGCTGTCGAATTTGTTTCTTCCATTACATCTTATGAACCTTGATGATCACGATGAGGCTGTTGAATTTGTTTCTTCCAGTTTGCATTCGTCTAGTTGTCATGTAAATTCGGTCTCTTTATAGATTCTGAAAAGCTAGACTGAACAACATTTGCCTGCTTGCCAATTATGGCTTGTTCTCCTTTTTCTTTTGGTGCAGTGTATGTGCAGCGGCTGTGCTAAGGTCCTCAGGTTCCAGACGAACAGGTGCCCGATTTGCCGGCAACTGGTAGAGCGGCTTCTGGAAATTAAGGTGAACAACGGCAGCGACGACTCTGGAGAGTCCACGACTAAAGTGATGTAAATTATCTTCACATGCCCGCCTCGATCGTACATTCGGCAAGATCTCGCCTGGAGACGACTTCACCACTGCTCGCGCTCCAGCTCGGCTCTTGGTTGCTCGTGTCAAAAAATAACCGCTCGCGGATTTAACGCCAAAAGGGATTCGTTATGAACAATTTGTTTGATGGAAGATTGGGTTTGTAATGGAAATCGTTTTGGACTTCAAAGCCATCTTGAATCTGCTTCTGCATGATTTAGATTTCTCATAACAAGTTTAGTCTTTGAAATGCCAGCTTCTTCCACACACACACACAACGAGACGACAACAGAATACTAAATCATAAACAAAATGGCAATTTCAACCAAATCTTTGCCATCCTAAAACAATTTAAATTTGTTACCTAAAGTGATCCATATCATACTTTCTGTCACTTTGCTAGTCAATTGTTAAACAAATTCATGATGGTTACAATGCGACGGGTCGATTCTCGACCTAAAATCCAATAAAATCGAAATTGGCCTTTCGACTCTTGGTTACCGTATAAATTGAATCAACCATTTCTAGAACGCTCACTTTTGGTCCAGTTCTTGACTACTGGGAACCGGCCCATGTTTTCTTTGTGTAAAAAATCAAATTTTTATAATGTGATGTAAAACTATTTCACCGCAAAATCGTTTTATTCTCATTCTTGCATTTTTTTTTATTCCATTTTCTAATTTCATTTTATTGTTTTGTATCAAAACATCACATAAAAATAATGGTCGGGTCGGGTCGGGTTCGCCCAGGTCCATGATTTGACTAATGGTCTCGGTCCGCGGATACGTAGGTTCGCATCCATCGAGCTACGACCCGATACCAGAGCCTCGCAGCCTCTCGGAGCGAAGGCAAAACTCCCACACTCCCATGGCGGCATCTCCCAACGACGAAATGGCGACGCCCAAACCCCTGAACCCCACCGACGGCGAAAACCCCCCACTACCACTCAACGGCCACGATTCCACCCCTCAACCCGACCTCCGAACACCGTCGGATCCTCATTCCGCCGCCGCAGCCACAGCGACCGATGACGACGATGCAGTTTCGGGCCAAAAACGCAAGAGAGAGACCGAAGGCGTTGGCTCCGATCACCCGTCGCTTCACCTTCTCTGGAAAACCAGCCTCTGCTCCTACTTCAGGCGCGACTCCGGGTCTTGCAGCCATGGCGCCGCGTGCAGGTACGCGCACGGCGAGGAGGAGCTGAGGCTGCGGCCCGACAACACGTGGGACCCCACTTCGGAGAGGGCGAAGAAGGCGTTGAGAGCAGCGGACGGGGGCAAGCGCGACGACGTTTCGGAGAGCGCGAAGGAGGATGTGATGATGACGGAGATGATGGTCGATGACGACGGTGGTGATGGTAAGTTGAGTAAGTGCATAGTGCATTTGCCCAGGAAGTGGACTTCCGATCACTTGAGGAAGTTTCTCGATGAGCAGGTGAGAGAAAATTAGTCGGTTTGGTTCTTTTATTTTGCTCGCAGTAGGACTTGGTCTTTGGTTTCCCATACAGTTTCAAATTGCTCTTTTTATAGCATAGTTACTTCTAAACTTATTGTAACACCCTCTGGTTTTGGAGTGTATGCGCCGGTAAAGTTCAACTCTTGCGGAAAGAGAAAGAAAGAATGTCTTGCAGAGTTTACTTGGTGAAAATGGAGAATCTGCTTTTTGCTGATCGTAGTCTCTCTTAGATAATGGTGTGCGTTGGATTAGTTGGGGCCCATTAGAACTAGTTCATTGAGAACTGCGAATGGTCTGTATCATAAGGAAGAATGAATTTAGTATTCCTCACTTTCCAAGAGGATGAACCTAGCCCGGGATACAGCGCTGAATTGTATTTTCCTGCGAAAAGTATCATTCTGGTTCTTGTGGTGGCTGTCCTGTTTTAAATTTTCGAACTTCTTTTGTCTGATTCTGGGAATTTAGATTGTTTTAGCTGTGCATCTGGAGGGTACAGGCATTCTATTGTTGGTTTTGAAGTAGACGTAGCATGCAATGAAATAGCATCTATGAGACGAGATTGAGATAATGAAGTTTTTTAAGGCTGTGGAAAGCAATGGTATTTTTGTCATTCGTGTATCAGTCACATTTCTTAAATACTTGTGGTAGAACACAGCCAAGCTTAAAAAGCTCACCACAACAAAAGCTGGCATGAATTTGGTTTTCCTTTGCCAGAACGATGCAATGGTGGAGCTTCTATCATTTTGATCATTTTCCACTCTTTGACTCTGCTTATGTCAGTCTTCTTTTACTTATTCCTCTTCATCTGCTTGTTTCACTTATGGGCTTCCTAATCGGTATTGCTATTTTCAGCATGTCTTTTCTTTCTAAAAATATTAGTACATCTATTGTGGTCGGAATGTGCATGACGGAACTGATTCTTTTGTTAGGGAATCGTTCATAAATCTGCCAAGAAAAAGAAAGGCATGGTTGTTGGTTTTGTTACTTTTGAAGATGCCGAGCAATTGAAAAGTGCAATTGAGGTATCTCCAGCTTTCTTGCAGAAGGAATTGGTGTCTTTGTTCATATTTGATTGTCTTTTCTGTGAATAGATTAGTAACCCTGAAGCAAGTTGTACCAGGGCCTTGAAGGAAAATCTATTGGCAGCAAGAATATAAAAATCGCAGATGTCATTCCACGATCATTTGAGAACAAAGCAAAACAAGGAGTGGTGGTGCCCCAAAGAGAATCTCTTAATGACGAAGCTGAGGAGAATTCTGTCTCAGATGGATCAAGGAATGACTGCTCTAACAACAATACTCCAGCACTTGGTGGTTCATCTGCGAGGGCAAGAAGTGCTCGTGACGTCGTGACTCCCCTTGCCCATATGTCTTATGTTGATCAGTTGGTACACAAAGTAAATGCTCTAATGCAAATGTTGAAAAAACTGGTTAGTATCATGTCTATATCTATGCTTTCTTTTCCTTGTTATTTTATGCATTTTGTGTTGCCCAAAGTACTCATTTTCTCTGTGTGAAGTAAAACCTATATCTATCTTTGTCAGACCAGAAACGCACGCAAAGCTTGCCCTAGTGGTGTTTCACTTCCAGATTGGATTCTCAAGTCGAAAGAAAGAGGTGCTTGTCTTACTTTACAAAATGATTGCACTACATCATCAACATAGAAGCTAACTTTGATGCTTGGGGAATTGTACGTTTAAACTGCTGAGTAAAATTTATAGACAGAACCTGTCCACTATATTGTTCTCCCTTGACTTGCTACAGAGGAAGAGGACGGAAGAGTGAATTTTGATTACGAAGCTCTTCTTCTTTTGCAGGTGGTCTTCCATGCGAACTAGAAGGTATAATGGAATCCCCCCTTACTGATGGATACCGCAATAAGTGTGAGTTTTCAGTTGGATATTCCCTTCAAGGGAAACCGACTGTAGGTTTCATGCTTGGAAACTACAGGTAATTTTGCTTGGTTTCTCGTTTGTCGGCATTTATTGCAACTGATACACATTCTGAAAATGGAAATTATTCAGGGAAGGGGTAACTGCAGTTGAAGAGCCAATTGACTGCCCAAATGTGTCTAGAATTGCATGCAAGTATGCTTCGATCTTTCAGGAGTTTCTGCAATGCTCAGGCTTACCAATTTGGAATAGATTCAACAATACTGGGTTCTGGCGTCAATTGACGGTATGGTCTACTGATTTTGTTAGGTTGAGTATTAGAAGACTGTTGTTCGTGTTTGATGAAGAAAATCATGAGGTTAATCCTTTGATATTCACAACCAGAGGCATTTAGATGAATTGAGTTGACTTTACCATTGGTGCAGTTGTGTTGCTTCTCTGAAGAAATTGTTGTGGACTGTTTGATCTCACATGGCATTAGCATAATTAACATCTGCTGTGATCCCTCCTTTCAGGTTCGAGAAGGAAGGACAAACAGGAAAAGCAATGATTCTGAAAATAGTGAGAGCAGTATAGCAGAAGTCATGCTTATTCTTCAGGTTTGGCAATTAATTTAGCTGAACTGAAAATCTTGGTTGTCATTGTTTATTGGTGTCCATGGAAAAAGGCATGTTTCAACTTCTCTCGCAGTCCCAACATTTCTTATCCTCATTTGCCGTGACAATAGTCTGGACTGGATACAGTGCCCATCATTTTATGTGCCTGTCTTAGAAGTGTTTTAGCTCATGCTTCCTTTGTCCCCTGTTCGCATGAATATGTAGGTTTGTTCAGTGGGCCTTGATAACGCCATCGTCAGCGGTGAATTTGAGAGGCTGGTTCAAGCATTTGTGGCTGGAGCCGCAGAAAGTACACCCTCGATGCCACTAACAGCTGTGGTTGTTCAGGTCAGATTCATTAGTTCATGGTTTTCTCTTGAAACTAGATGAGATCAGATGTCATCTAGTCATTTGGTCTCAGGAACCATTCAAAATTTAGGTTAGCTTCTTCCTCCGCTTTCTAGTTAGTTGAATTTCATTTGTCAGATGCCAGACTTTCTAGGCATGTTCAATATTTTCTGCAAAAGAGTGCAGAATATAGCATGGTAGATAATAATTGGTAAAATTCTTGGATAGTTTTAGCAACGGCACAAATTCTCTCTTGGTATGTGAAGGATGTTATATGCAGGATCACCAAGGAATATCGAATGCAGCACCAGCCGATGCTCCACTTCGCTTGCTACCCATTCCTCAGCCAAATAATGGTGCTTCAGCAGAGTCGACAAGCGATGGTAAAGAAGCAAGGATTCATGATTACATAAGCAATCTCCAGTTTTGTATATCACCAACCGCTTTCTTCCAGGTAAGAACTCAGATCTATCTTCCTATCTGAAACTGCTGAATTAGGTGTTTTCCTTGTTATCCCATTTTTCCTTGATGTCTACTGTTCTGCAGGTTAACACCCTTGCCGCAGAGAAGCTTTATTCACTTGCTGGTGATTGGGCTGGTCTGGATCAGGATACCCTGCTCTTTGATGTATGCTGTGGTACTGGGACAATTGGTCTCACTTTGGCACATCGTGTCGGTATGGTAATTGTCCAATCCTTTTCTTAATGTTGCTCTAAGTAATTAATATTGGGCATAAGATGAAACATCCTCATTTTTATGTCGGTATGGTTTTCCCACTATAATTTTGTTAGAGAAAAACTTTTAAAGGCTTAACTAGTTGAGTATTTCTTGACCATATTTGGCAATTTTGAGTTACATATGGTGAATTTGACATTTCACTCCAGCGATTGAGCTTTGTGTTCCCTTCATATCATACAGGTGATAGGCATTGAAATGAATGCTTCTGCTGTTTCGGATGCTCAAAGAAATGCAGAGATTAATGGCATAAGAAATTGTAAATTTGTCTGTGCAAAGGTTAGACACGTAACTTGTTCCTTCCATTTCTCTGTCTTTTATAGTTTCTATGTTATTCTAGAGGTCCATGATAGGAGCAATGGCACATGAAGCTTTTCATGGTTGCTATTGAACTACTGTGAACTATTCGTTTCACTGGGTAGTGGTTGCTATCAACTAAAAACAGTGATTATTGTGGTGCTATCATTTACTAAGTAATCAATTTCTCCTAGTACACAACCAGGTACTTACCATGAATTCTCTCATTCTTTTTACTTTATTATTCAGGCTGAGGATGTCATGGGATCTCTTTTGAAGGAGTACCTGCATGCTATAACGCAGAATCTAGATGAAGTTACAAGTGCCTCACAAAGTCACGAAGAACCTATTTCCGCTGAAAGTGAAGGTGCTGTTGCAGATAAGATGCTGGAAACTGAAAATGGTTCAAATAATTGTCCTGAAATCAACCAGGAGGCATCTGGTTCTTCAGGAATTAAGGAACAAGTATCGGAATCGGAATGCCCAGAAGAAAAGAGTTCCACATCAGGATCGGGAAGTACTCCGGTTCGGGAATGCCCAGAAGAAAAGAGTTCCACATCAGGATTGGGAAGTACTCCGGCACAGCAATTTAAAAAAGTTGTTGCCATTGTTGATCCTCCACGTATGGGGCTCCATCCAATTGTGAGTAACTTACGAACTATAAAAATGCAATTTTATGCATATACCCATAGGAATATGCATATATCGATCGTAAACCATTTATATAGTATGACCACCTCATTTCAACCATCTGGGATGTGAAGATTGACTGCTGAACTGTCATACCAGATCTTCCATGTGTGCTAATGCTGTCCTATACATTGTAAAGTCGTACCTTGATATGAACTAATGGAAGAATATGCTTCGGCTTGGATTTCTGCCTTACATATTGCATTAAGCCCTCAGTTAATTGGAGTAGGCACATGTTGTGGTAGATCATTCTTCTATATAACCATTAATTAAGAATCTTCTGGAGACACCTAAAAGTCGATTCTTTGAGATTTTGGCATCCTCGATTGTTTATCTTCTAATATGGTTGCTTGCTTCATCCTTCCCTATTTTTGGTACTGTAGGTCATCAAAATTCTGAGAACTCATCCACATCTCCGAAAGCTTGTGTGAGTCCCATGCAAAGAAGTCTTATCATCATCAAATTCATTTGGTTTCTCTTATTGAACGGAATTCTGAGGTTTTTATCTGCCTTGCTTGTATGTAGATATATCTCCTGCAATCCTGAAAGCTTAGTAGCAAATGCTATTGAGCTCTGCACACCAAGTCCTGAGAATAATGAGAAAGGGAAAAAAGATAACCGGGCTTGGAGAAACATGAGCAGTGCCGGCCTCGCACGGCACAGGGTAAAGTCTATGCCTAACTCAGAGCCTTTCCATCCAGTAAAAGCCATGGCTGTCGATCTTTTCCCACATACGCCACACTGTGAACTGGTGATGCTTCTGGAGAGGTAAGGAATTGCCCTCTCCATATACATGCGTACGAGCAGCTTTGGCTTAAGAGGCTGCACAAGATGCTTTTGCTTGGTGGGTGTTTACGTAAAATTAGTCACATAGGATTGCTCTAACAAAGAGGGCTTTACTTTCGACAATCGTCCCCTCCCCTTCAGAAAGAGAGTTGGTCTTAGGTTATTCCTCCTTTTCCCCTTCAATTGTCTCTTGCTTTGCAACTGATTAGATTTTACATCTTGAATTTAGTGATTCTTTTAACATGATTGAGGTGCATCTCTTTGCATGCGTGACTGATAGACCTGTGTAACGTGCTAGTAGGCTTTAAAAGTTTTATTTTTGTTTGCTTGATCTGGCAATGTTGATGGGAGAATCAGTTTATTGTACCACGTACATGGCCAGATATTTACATGGCCATTAATCTTTGTGGGATCCATTGTACTGCATCCGTGGATCAAATATCATCGGAGCCATATATTGTGTAGGATCCGCCATTACTACAGTTGCGATCGATTAAGTCCAACCGAGCTGGATCTAAACAATTGATTAACTTGTAGTGGGTAGCTGGAATTTTGCTTTAACCTTTGACAGTCCAAGGTTTCTCTAAGATGTTCTAAGTTACTAACCCTAGGTATCATCGACACAAGCTACTGTCTCTTTTATTTAAGGAGCTTCAAAGGGGTGTGATGATGGATATGTAAGGTCTCGGGATCTTTAGCGTATCGAATGTTCGTGCTGTTCTATCTCGATGAACTACCACTAATTTGGCGACTTTTGACTAAATTCTCCGAGACTTTTGTTCCATCGCCGCGTTCTTTCAAGTTAGGTAACACTACAAATATCACATTGTTGTGGAAGGCGCGACATTCTGTTCCGTGTGATATTTATGGACAAGAGTAGGCTTGTCTCTCCATAAAAATCTCTTTGTGCCTACCTTGCCACCGCCAGAACTGTTCAAACGTTCAAACCAGAATCATAAAGCTGGACCTGTCAAAAGCCTGACTTTTTTTTTTTCTCTTCTTAAATCATATTGGTTCTTTAGCTTCTCTTCTGCCTGCCTTACCCTCCATCTCTTATGCGGTGTAATGATGAGTGATCCACCATGTTCGGAGACATGAAGAAGACGCAGTCAAGCTTTTGAAAAGGGAAATTGCCAAAAAAAAAAAATTAAATCTATTGTAATCGTTTCAATTTAGTTTTAAATCTGTTTTTTTTTTTTGTCAATTAAGTCTTAAAAATTTTGCAGTTATGTCAATTCTGTCTATTTGATCAGCCGGCTCTGACGTGGATTATTTTCATAATATTTTAATAGTTCTTGTTTTTTCTTTTCTGTTCCTTTTTTTTTCTTGTTCTTTCTTCTTTTTTTCTTCCCATTGCGGCCGGCAAGGGTCGTCGGAGCTTGTTGGCCACTAGACTAGGCAATGGCCGCCTTCGTTGGCAGCCGGAGAGACCTTGGCGAGGCTGCCCTCGCCCAGTGGCCGGCGAGCTCTGGCGACCCCGCAGCTCGACGGTCACAGTGGGAAGAAAAAAAAAGGAAGAGAAAGAAATAAAAATAAAATAATAAAATATTAATTAAAATTTGTCTACGTTAGCGTCGATGGTCAACAAATGCAAAAGATTTATGATTCAATTGATTTAAAAAAAAAATTTAAGATGAATTGACACAATTATAATAAATTCAAGACATTCTTGTTAATTTTCTCACTTTTGAAATCAAGTTTCGAATTGGGCCACGTGGTGTGGTACCATTTGCCCGAGTATTAAATGGTGCTAGGCACATGCATGGTGACCATTTAATATATTATTTTGCTAAATGTCGACAAGACTCATCGAGTGGCTGTGAATTCTACGCCACTTGAGGAGGCCGGCTATCTTTTTGTGGAGACATGATTAAAAGTTGGTCATCGTCATTCCGTTCAATCATTGACTTCCCGCCTGCCACTACAGGAGTAGCACAACATTCTCGTCTCGATTACTACACTAATCTTCCTCAGGGATTACCTTAACTTAAGACTAATATAGCAATCTCTCTCTCTCTCTCTCTCTCTCTCTCTCTCTCTCTCTCTCATATGATAATCACCATCGATGCTTGCAATTAGAGTAAGTATGGCTGTTTGGTCCGGTCAAACGCAAGTGTGAAGTGCATCATTAGACGATGTAATTACTCTGCGATAGGCTTTGAGTAGCTCATGTGAAGTTCGTCGTTAAGGAAACGTAAACTGTGCTAGGAATAACGTCAAGCGTTCTTGCCCTTTGATTGATTCCATATCGTGCTCAACGGTTACGTGACTCGTTATAAAAATGACGAGAGGATCCTCGATTCTTTGCGAAATAGTCAGATGTGAGGGGAAATCCCTCCATCGAAGGCCGCCGCCGCCTGCTCTTTAGGAAGCAGCCACCTTGCTACTAAGCAAAGAACGAAGTCTGTGGGCTGATCTTGCCGATTCTCTGAATTTTAAATCCGACTTATCATCAACAAAAATAAAAAATAAAAAAAAATCAGTGGTATGTTTTGACAGTAAAGTATAATATAGTTGGAAGACTTCAAAGATTCACAGACAGAAGATCTCGACCCCCCCAAAGATCCTCCAAGTTACATTATGTTGTATAAAAGATGCTCGGATTTCCTTTTTCCTTTTCTCACTAATAGATGATACGACGTAAATATTCACTACTAAATGTTCCTCATCCTGGGAATTTGACAAGATTAGTTAAGAGTCGACGTCAAATGTGTATTTCATGAAGAGTGGTCCAGCCGTGGAATTCCAACGAAGTTGTGTCCTTGAGGCCACTACAAAGACCCCCCCATGGAAGTATTTGATCGTAGGAGGAGGAAGAGTGAGGCATGGATTTCGAATAGATTGATCAGGTGCTCTGCGAGGCCATATTGGTTCCATCAAGTTGGAAATTGAGTCGACGCGATTTACAACTCGAACCGGACCGGAGTCATTCAATCATCCATGGCTCGACACAACGCTATAACTCGATCGATCTTGGTTTTTTCAAGGTCGAACCTCCTCAATTTTATAGCGAGTATGTATGTATTGGTATGGTGGTACTCCGAAAAGTATTTCTAAAATGCCATGGAGTCTGCGCGCACTGAGACTGAGACTGAGGTAGGCCAGTCTCTCCACTCCACTCCGCCACCTTTTGCCATAAATTGCGACACTTCACTTACAAGGCATCGCATTTGCATCCTCTGCTCCTCCTCCTCCTCCTCCTTCCCCCATCTTTCCATAACTCCTCCCTCCTTTTCCTGCTTTACCCTTTTCCTCTCTCTCTCTCTCTCTCTCTCTCCTCTTCTTTTATCGGAGCTACGCTGAGGGGAGCTTGGGACGCATAACAATGGAAGCTCCTGACAAGGCCGCGGAGAAAGCAGAGGCCGATTCTGTTTCGCGTGAAGTGGCTGTTGTTCTGCAGCCGACGGTAATAACCATCTTCTTCTTCTTCTTCTTTTTCGAACGAACTTACGAAGCTCTCTGCAGAATCGATTATCGTCACTGAATTTAGATAGGCCCGTTTTACATGCGAATGAATTGCTTAAATCCGCTCACCCATTTGTGATAATCTAGTGGATCAGGCTTTGGCTGGCGTTAGAGGTCATAATCCTCAACTTGCTTCCTTGTTCTGCTTAATTTTAAGATCAAGGTTTTGTCGGCGAATGGTTCTTGCTCAGTTGAAATAGATATTAGCCTTGACACCAGAAGCTGCTGCTTATTATGATACCAAAGATTTTTGAATTGTGCTTTGCTATTATGATTTACAATATACTTCTCCTTGGGCCAGAAGATATCAATTAGATTATTGTGTCTGGGTAGACTAAGGCTGCTTATCTTACATTAATGTGCTAATTCCGAGCAATAAAAGTTATGCCGATTAGCACTTTGTATGATACCAAAGATTTTGTCAGTGAATGGTTCTTGCTCTGTTGAAATAGTTATTAGCCTCGACACCAGAAGTTGCTGCTTATTATGATACCAAAGATTTTTGGATTGTGTTTTACGATATATGGGCCAGAAGATATCAATTAGATTGTTGTGTCTGGGTAGACTAAAGCTGCTTTTTATTAGATTGATGTGCTAAATCTCGAGCAATAAATGATATGCGGACTAGCACAGTTTGAACAGATGATGGTGTTGCCCATCGCAATGTTCTTAGCTTGTGTATAATGTCGCCTTCATTCTTTTAGGTCGATAATGCTGTGAGAAAAACCGAAGAAGCCCCACAAGTTCATCACTGGAGGCGACGAAACCTCTTCCTCGACATACCCCCGCGAAAGGAGGTATCTTCTCGAGATACCCTTGTGATAGCAATGCCGATAACGCCGAGCCCCACGCCCAAGAGAGTCAATTTCCTCTTGACACCGAATTCTGGTCCTAGCAAAGCAAGAGTTAATGAATCACCGGTTCCCTCTTCATCTAGAAGCAGATCACCTTTCAAAAGTCTTTTACCAAGACTAAGCTTCTTGTATCGGAGTCCCTCCAGTGATGTTGAGAAAGCTGCCAACATGGTAGAAGGAGCGTCGCCAAAAGTTTCGCAAGAAAAGGCTTCAATCTCAAGGTCGTTGTCACTTACGAAGATATTCACTCCACGAATGAGGAGAACTTCATCCCTGCCAGTTACTCCAGTCACTAATTCAAATCCAGAATCTACACAAGATCAAATGGCCTGTGGTGCTCCACATCGAAATGTAAGCCTTATACAAGCTACTGGCCATTTACTGATCTGGTAGTGCGTTGTTGTAACTCTTGAAAATGGTATTTCTTGGACTGATCAATGAAATTGCAATCATCAATTTTGTACGACGACACTGCCGAGCCAGAGGTGCCTAAACTCTCCCATCATTAGGAAGTTAAACTTAAAGACGCGGTACATCTTATGTTTTTCAGTCTCCGCCAAGTATATTGATCTTAAATCATTCTGATTCAAAGAATGTTCATTTTTAACTGCATGCTGATGTTGGAATATCCTATTGCAGAGAAAAGGATCGCAGAAACAGATATCTCGATCTCTCTCAGTCCCTCTCAACAAAGAAAGAAGCATTGGAAGGATGGATTCTTTCTTCCGCGTGATACCTTCTACTCCTCGTGTAATAGAAGGATGTGATGTATCCAATATGTCCACAAGCGATCCTGGTACTCTTCGTATCAATATATTCATTTCCAGAACTCCATGGGCAGTAAACTGCTTAAGTATACTATTAGATCGTTCTTGAGTTTTATTTATGATATTGGCTAAATTTTTGAACTTGTATTGTGCATTATTACCAAATTTAAAGTGCTCACAATATTCCAGAAAGGTGCCTATTTTCGTAGTCGATAAGCTTCAAAAAAGGAACTTTTTGGTTTCTAGTCACTTCATCTTTAGATTTTCACTTTGCAGATATGTTCTCTTCCTATGAAACAACAAAGATGTCATTGGATGTCTTCCTTCTTTTTCCGCATAGAAAGTAGAAGTTACTACTTTGGCAGTTAATACTGAACTTCTGATGGTGCTTATCAATATTTTAACCGAGACTCTTAACTCAGAAAATGATGCTGATGGCGAAGACATACCGGAGGAAGAGGCCGTTTGCAGAATTTGTCTGGTCGAGTTATGTGAAGGAGGTGAGACCCTTAAGATGGAATGCAGCTGCAAAGGTGAAATGGCTCTCGCCCACAAAGAATGCGCCATCAAATGGTTTAGCATCAAAGGTAACAAAACCTGCGATGTGTGCAGAAAAGAAGTTCAGAATCTGCCGGTCACACTGTTACGTATTCAAAGTTTCCGAACGTGGAATACCGGAGCAAGTAGAGTTCAGCCCTTGGATCTCAATGGATACCAGTTAGTACTTCGTGTGACCTTTTCCTTAGAGATGTAACCTTTGTCCGGCGAACAGTTGACATTACAATTCATCGGGTTTTATCTTATCAGGATGTGGCAGGAAGTTCCCGCGCTCGTCATTGTCAGCATGCTTGCCTACTTTTGTTTCCTTGAGCAGCTATTGGTAAGAATATTAGCTTACATGAAACCACCTCTGACTTGCCGGAATCTCATATTAGTGTCGGCTTTTCCCCTGTTCATGTAGGTTGGAAAAATGGGTACCAGTGCAATTGCGATATCGCTGCCATTTTCTTGTGTCTTGGGTCTTCTGGCATCCATGACTTCGTCAACTATGGGTAAGTTCACAAAGATACGTGAGAACCGCGTGTTGACAGTCTATTCTCTTACAGAAAGATTTCCTCGAATCTGTGTTTGCTTTCATGACCGTGTTCAGATCGTAGTTAAGGATTTCCTGACCGAAATCTCTTTGATCTCTGAGTTTAGTGAGAAGCAGATACGTTTGGATTTATGCATCGGTACAGTTCGCCCTGGTGGTTCTCTTTGCTCACATTTTTTACTCCTTGGTAAGAGGATCTCACTCAATCTGGGTTTGCTTGTGCCTATCTTTGGCTTTTGTTTTTGTCATTTGAGCTTTGAAGTGGACATGAAGGAATAGCTTTCCCTTGGTACTCTTAACTCTGCATGTCATATAACCTAAGTTTATCATCAATATGCTTCTCATATCTTGCGTCTTGCAGATTCGGCTGCAAGCGGTCTTAGCGGTCCTCTTTGCGACGTTTGCTGGTTTCGGGATTGCGATGAGCGTGAGCTCCATCGTCGTGGAGTTCCTGAGGTGGAGAAGAAGACGGGACGCTCGTTCGGTGCAGTCGCACGTTCCGCAAGTGATTGTTCGGCCGGGTCAATACCCCAGGACCATGATTCCGCCGCGGTTAGGCCCCCTTTACGGTCATCAGACCGAATTAATCAGTCCGGGGACGCATCAATGGAGTTGAAGCGACAAGTAACAACCGATGCAGCAAAAGATTACGCCAACTCCAAGTCGGATTCTCCCGGTAACCTCTGTCGTATGTGCTACACAGAATCGTTTCATTTCCCAAACGATGCACGCCGTGCACGATTTACACATGCAAATGCAGAATCAAGAATGCGTTCGTCTCTGTTGCTTGCAGCAAAACTTCTGCAGCTTCCCATGAGAGGACTAACCGCTATTGTCTGCAGATTTGTTTGGGCGGATTGGTTCTTCAGGCCGCGATAGGGTTTTTTTTTTTTTTTGGGGTGATTGTTGGAACGGAATGGTTTTGTCGGAAGAACCAGAGATATAGAAACGTCAAAGACCGAGTTTTTCTTTTTCCAAGTAGCATAACTCCGTTAGTATGTACACTAGATGACAATGGCAGCACTAGCAGGGCCTCTGAAAATCATCGTCTTTTCTGGTTTTTTTTTTTTTTTTTTTTGGCGTGATCTAATCCTTGAACTTCTCTTAAGTAGTGCAATGTTAGGGTCATTTATCTCGCAGAAAATGAATAGCCTTGATCTTTTGGTCCGCCAAATGCTTGGACCGAAATGCAGATGTGGCAACCAAATGCCCGTGAGTGCTTGTTTTTATTTTTTTAGGGCCATTTGGTCTTGATTTTCCTAGCTTCTTAATCATCATCAAAATCAACAGCGAGATATACAATTTTTAGCGTAAAACATCATCAAACTAAGATTACCATCATCAAGAAATTGCTGCAAATGCTGTTGACCCTGCGTCGCATGTCGGACAAACAATTTGCCATTTGTTTTGGAGGAGTTTGAGATCACTATAAATTTGTCAGATTTAGCATAAGTATTGTGATGCTCTCCACTCCACTCCAATGGCGGCAGCACAGTAGTTCAATTCAAGGGTAATCCTCCTCCAAACAACTAATTTTATTGCAACTCGATCCACGGTCACGAATCAATCAAATATCAATCGCAATCCCAATCCCAATCCCAATCCCAGAAGATATAATATGGCGAGAGAAACCAATTGAACAAATCAGAAATCACAATCAATCAAATTATACCTAATATGCCCCGCAGACTTCTCTAGAGGATCTCCCTCCGAGCCGCGTAGCTGTACTGCGACCGCCTTATGTTGTCCTTCCTCCTCTTGTACACCAACCCCCCAAGCAGCACCAGCCCCGCCAACACCACCGCCGCCGCCACGATCCCCGCCTTCTTCGTGCTGCTCAGCCCGCCGCCCGAGGATCCGCCGCCCCCCGCGTCCTCGTCCGCGACGGCCACCCCCGTGCGGCTCGTGCCGGTGGAGTTGCCGCTTGGGGACGGAGCCGGCGCGTCGGGGACCGGAGAGGGAGCGGGAGGCGAGCCCGACGGGGGAGGCGACGGCGGCGACGAGGCGAAGCCGGCCGGGGAGATGGACGGTGGGCTCTCGGGAGCTCCGGCGTCCGGAGGAGGGGAAGCCGGCGAAGGGGCGTCGGTGGGGAGCTGGGGCGCAGGGGTCGGCGGGATCTGAGGCGGATCTGCTGAGAGCGCAAGGGGGAGGAGGAGGAGGAGGAGGAGGAGGAGGAGGGCGCCCAGACAGAGCTTCGCCATGGGAGGCGACGGCGAAGCTGAGGGATTCGCGAGCTCGACGATGAGCGAAGCGGTGGGATCTCAGCAGTAGGAGACCGAAATGTGATCACTCCGAGCTCGGAGAATTCAAAATGGGGAACGGAGAACGCAGATCTGAGGAAGCGGAAGCGAAGCAGCAGGGAGAGAGTGTTATTTGAAAGCGAGGCGACCTCGAGCGACGAGATAAAGAGAAGGAGAGAGAGGGGAGCGAAGGGGACGAGGTTCAATGAGAACGCGACACGTAGCGAGTGCAGAAAGTTTAAGATGGGGGCGGTCCACTTGATCCGAGCAACGGGGGGCTATCTGAATCTGGCAACTTAATTTAAAATTTAACTGGACCTAATTAATGTGGATCAGGTACGTCAATACTCGTTTTATACGATCCGACGGTTGTGATTGTATTGAATCGATGGACACGAATTTAGACCAGAGCTCCTCGAATTAAAGTGCGGTTTACTATGTCAAATGAAACATATGCCAATTACCAACAGAAATTCTTCAAAAGTTAATCGTACAACTTGTTGCGATTCGGGCCTATATCGGAATTGGCACGTTGTGGGAGAAAGTGAGGGAGTTAGAACTTTCGATAACAAGCTCGATCGCTTAGCCTGGAAGTCTCGTTCGCTATCATCGTTACAAAGTCGAGCTTGTTATCGAACAGACTCCCGGGCTAAGCGGTCGAGCTTGTTATCGAACTCGAATCCATTGTGCAGACTTGTTCGTATGCTCTAAAAAAAAATCAAAATAAGTGCAGTGAAAATCCTAAAACTTATCACGATAGTATCGTATAATATAAGTTTTAAAACTTGTCAAATTAGTGCAAACGAGTATTTTATTAACTCCATCGATTTATTTATTTTTTTGGAAATAATTCCGTCTAATTTGACTAATGAAAAGTGCTGACGTGATTTTCTTTATTATTTTCTCTCTTTTACATAGTGTCTTACGCGGCTCTAAGGTCAACTAAAGCACTAAAACTCGCCATTTTGATGTGGATCCTAATTTTCAGACCAAATTTTAATTAAATTAGGTTTTTTTTTTGTCAGATAATTAAATTAGGTTAAAGAAATCCTTTCGCTACGGCTCCGGTGGTTCCCTTAACAAAACTATTTCCCAAAAACAAAGACAAACAAGAAAAAGGCTCAAAGTTAAAAAAAGAGAAAAAAAAAAAAAAAACCACCGGCGGAAGGAGGGCTAGGCCCTCTGCCAGTGGCCGGTGCCCCATCACCAGTGGGACATTGGCAATGACCGGTGGAGTGGCCGGCGTCTCAGCGATGGCCGATGAACCTCGCCAACCAAAGGCGAGGGATTGCTGGCCCTTGCCAGAATCGGGCGAGGGTCGCCGGCCCTCGCCCAGGTTCGACAGAGTCTCCGGCCATCGCCGATGCCCCATCGATGATGGGGCGGCGGCCACATGCGGAAGGGTGTAATTTTATGTTTATTTTTATTTTTTAAAAAAACTTTTAGCTTTCTTATTGTTTTTTAATCTAATTTAGGTTAAAATTTTGAGATTTCGATCAAAACGACGTCGTTTAGTGCTTTAGATAACCTCAATGCCATGTAGGACGCCACGTAGGAGAGTTAAAATAATAAATAAATCCACGTCAGAATTTTTTGTGAGTCAAATTAGACGGAGTTAATGGAAAGACTCGATTACACTTTTTGCTCAATTCCGCTTTTGTAATAAATTTCAAGATTTTCAGTGCACTTATCTCAAATATATATATACAGAGAGTTGATCCGATCAAGCGCACCAAGGCGATGGCCCGCTCATTTCGTCCCTCGAGCCTCGATCGGTCGCTCGGCCGAAAGAAACGCGTTTTCTCTCTTTTAATTTCGATCGATCGAGAGATTTTGAGGTTAACGTGAATGAAAAGCCAAAAAAAAAAGGATGACAGGAAGATGCCAACGAGGCAAAAGGTATGTCGTAGTCATGTGATTTTCAAGATTGGATGGTTCTTAGACATGGTTTCATCGGTGCTCATGCTCGTGGATTATCCCGAAAAGTCGAAAAGCGCTTCGATATCCCTCTCTAGACTCCTTGCTGTAGATGGAATCGAGCGCGTTTTTTACACCCCCGTGGAATCCTTTGCGATTCGGTCTCGCAAGTATCAAATCGGCTCTCTGGCCGTTCTTTTCAGATTTCGATATGTTTAACCCAATTTAATCATGTATCGTTACAGTTATGTTCGATCTGCGACACAATTTTAAATGCATGTCGTCCATTATAACGGCAGCGGAATGAATCTATCCAATACCTTTGAGCTTTGTTTTTCCCCTTCCAAACAATTCCTCTTGCTAGTAATAATAGCTAGAATGATTAAATAGAACTGATTGTGGATATAAATAGTCGAGCCGGTTCAATACATTAATGTGATCAGTAGGTAGCTAGAGCATGCCGGGTGTAAAAGTCTTTGCTTGAACCGGCTCGTGATTATGCTCTCTTTTTTTTTCTCTCCTTTTCTTCTCCCTAGGCTCTTTCATTTCACTCTCATCTTCACACAGCCATCTTCTTCAACCTCCATAGAGGAGAGTGTTTGAGTTAGATCTCTCCCTCCCCTCCATTTTTCTTTTTCTTTTTCTTTGGCTGGTTTGGTTCTGTTGGGATGTGGTTCATACTCCCTATTGACAGAACGCTTTTGGTTTGAGCCCATATTTTTTCATTGGTAGTTAGGCTTGGCCTAGGAATAACTACTATTATATATATATATATATATGTTCTTTTGCGCTTGTAATTTAGTGATGTAACGAGAGGTGTGAGGTGCTAATTATAGTGGAATCCTCTGCTGGACGTAGCCCTAATCCTCTTCGTTTGTGGTTTGTGCGCCGAATCCTAATAGTTCTTTGTATTCTTTTTCGTACTTTCCTCCCGCTTTGAGGAGCTTTTCTCTTCTGATCACACAAAAGATCCTTTTTTGGCTCTCTCCTCTAGACCTGGAATCTTTTCTCTCTCGTTTCGGAGAGATTTCTACCCCGACCTAGTCTAGATTTGGAGATTTTTATGTGAATGATTTCGAGATTTCGCTTCCCTCGAGTTGCGTTGGTGTACAAGTTCAGTTTTCAAGTAGATCGGATGAACTTATGAAGGTTTGGCTTTCACAGGTGTCAGAATTGTGCTCGTTCAACCTGGTTACTCTGAATGATGCTGATGTTGGGGATGCCGAATCTAGATGCGCACCGTCGAAAGGCAAAGCCTTTTGGTTTGAAAAAGTTACAAATCTGCTTTTTGAGCGTGTGATCCCTACCCTTATTTTAATGATTCATCTTATTATCTGGAGTTTGTTTTGTTTTGAAGTTGTCTGGGATTTATCTTGATTTGCAGTTGGATTGCTTTGTTTCTCTCTTGAATTTCTGTGGAAACGAATGAAATGTTACTTTGACTATACACAAAAAAAAAAAAAAGGCTCGTGATTTGAAAAGTTTAAGTTATTATATGAAACCGATCGGGCATGAGTGAGCCTTTCTAAGCAAGTCGAGCATAAATAGGGAGCATGCTGCCGACCAAGATCGCCTATTTTGCCCAGTCAATTGGTCGGGTCTAGGCAGGCTGAGTGAACCATCCCCATAACCAACCTCTCCTATGATATTTGCTATTTTCTCATCTTTTAAATTTATTCTCAATTCTAAAAAAGAATCGAGGATTTTACAAAAGTTCCATAAATAGTTTGTGCTGGGACCCAGATATTGGGTGCGTTTGGTTGGGAGAAAACTCCACAAAAAAAGGAAATTACTTTTCGGGAAATCATTTTTAAGGAAAATTGTTAGTTTTCCTATATGTGACCGAAAACGTTTTCTGATGTTTCGATCTCATTTGGAAAATGATTTCAATCTCATAATTTCATCTCATGCTAAACAAAAATCAAATTTTTAATTTTAATTTTCTTTTTTTTTTCTTTCTCCCTCCACCGCAACCGACCGACGGCGGCCACGGGCAAGCTCGAGCTCATCGGTTTCTGGCGAGCTCAAGCTCCCCGGTTGCAGGCGAACCTCGAGCTCAACGGCCCACATCTATAGCCAGTCACCGGCCGCCACCGAGGCCCGGCGCGGCGACTGGCGGAGGAAGAAGGAAAAAAAAAAGAAAAAAGAAAATTAAAGAATAAAAAAATATAAAATGTAAAACATAAAGAATATAAACACATGTAAAATGGGATATTAAAAAAATTCGAGATGAGCAATTCCGGAAAGTGTTTTCACCTCTTTACGTTCAGGAATTCATTTTCCTATTTTTATGCATGAATTTTTCTTTGACCGCGGAAAATGTTTTTCGTTGACTAGGTCATTTTCGGGAAGTCGAAAGTAGCCCGAAAAATCAATTCTCGAAAAACACTTTCACTGAAACAGACTCACCCATAATTTCATTTTTCTTAATGACGAGGAACCGTATCTTAACTAGGTAAATCTTAAATTCGACGTACAAACAGTAGTTTCATGAAACCAAGTAGGAAGCAAGCCAAAACCCGTACCGATGGCCCGAACATTTGATAGTGAGAAAATAATGGTTTTAGGCAATTGAACTCGCGAAAGACTGAAAGTGTGCCTAATCCACGGACGCATTCGTCCCTTTACCCGATAAGTCGATTCAGTCGATCGCACGTCGCTCCCTCGAAATAACCTAAATCCCATTTCATCGTGATTTAATTTTTCCAACAGTTTTTGCTAGTGTAATAGGAAATGCCACTTATTGTATACAAGATACAGAATACGTATGTGTAATGCGGATAAAAGAAAAGTATATCTACGTATACAATTTCAGTTTCTTAGTGAGGAGGGATGAACATCGTATAATACACGCTATAGCTACTTAAAAACTCGTGAACAACCCGCTCGTCCTAAACTCAAACACAAGCCGGATCGCCTTTCTGTAAATGACCCCCATGGTTTAGTACTCAATGTTGTAAACCAATAGGGCGTAAGGGTCCTGCTAGTGAATATTTGTATTGGGCCATAAAAACCCGGCACCTAAACATCCGAACTTGGCGAGCTCGTCACCACTTTCCCACAAAAGATGCTAGCTGTTAGGAAGTCTTTCTACGTGAGGTATGCCGTGGTTAGACGACATATGACAAGTTCTTCAGAGGTTCTCTCACGATATGAGTCAAACTCTCGATCTCGTGAAAGACCGGGGGGAGGGGGGAATTTTCCAAAAAGTTCTAAACTAATTGCACTTTTCCCGATTCACTCGTTAATATTATAATTTTGTCAATTGAGTCTTAACATTTTCACGTCTTGCTAATTGAGTCCGTCCAGCCAATTTTAACTGGCGAGGGTCATCGGCCCTTCACTTGTGGCTGGCGATGGACGGCCGTCAATCTCACCGGACAGAGAAGAAAAGAAAAGAAAGAAAAGAAAAAAATTAATAAAAAGTCGAAAAAATATTATTAAATATTGTTTACATGACATACCATGTAGGATGATCAGCATTCATATCAGCAATTTCCGACCAAAATAGACCGGATGGACTCAATTGGCAAAATTAAAAAGATTTACAATTGAATTGGCAAAGGTGCAATAGGTTTTTGATTTTTTGAACAATTTTCTCGAAAGACGGGTGAGTCATTTACCACTTATCCAACCAATTTGGTGGTTTCGCAAATTCTGCGTGGATTCAATCGATTAGGAGATGAACAGTAAAATGATGATGTGGGCCATTTGGGAGATTCACATTGACTTATACTTTTTTATTTTTTGAAGTTCTTCGAATTGTTGGCTACTCGAAACTTCGACTTTTATATAATTTCTTAATAAATGAGAATGATTAAGGAAAATCTGGGCCTAGAAGTAACAAAAGTTAAACGAGCTAGACGGAGAACTATCGCTCCTCCTTTTGGGCCTCATACAACCACAAAGCCTTTGGTTTTGTATTTGGGCTTGATAGACGGCCCATCTCCTTTCTCTCCTCCACGCACGTCTAATTGTAAGGCTAGAATCCGGACGGCTCGTTTGGATTGACTTTTTACATATTTATATTTTGCTTTGGGAAAAAATCATCAAAAACTCTAAACTGACATAATTACGCCAATTTTTTTTTTTGACCCCAAAAATCCCAAACTTATACCCGTGTGACTCGTTTACTCCAAACTTTTTTTTTTGCGACATCAAAAACCGGACACAGATAAAAGCTTTGGATTTTTGGTGTCACAAAAATAGTTTGATGTAAATGTGTCGCACTGGTATAAGTTTGGGATAAATGTGTCACATGAATACAAGTTTGGGATTTTAATGTGCCACACTGAGTATAGTTTGGGGTTTTGGGTAGCTTTTGCCCTTTCATTTAATGTAATTTTTTAAATAAGAAAAACTCTTAAAATTTTCGCCACACCCAAGTATTGATACATAAAGAGATAATGACACAAATGGTCCCTCAACTTTGACCAAATGTGCAATGTGATCCTGAAACTTTTAATTTGACCAATATAGTCCCCGAACTTTAGCCCAATGTGCAATGTGGCCCCTGAATTTTTAATTTAACCAATATGATCCATGAACTATTAGAACATATTCAACTCAGTCCCTGGAAGATGTTCAATGTAGTCATTCCATTCATTCAAGTTCGGGAATGACATTGGACATTTTCTTATAGTTCGGGGACTAAGTTGAATATGTTCCAAAAGTTCGGGGACCACATTGAACAAATTGAAAGTTCATGAATCACATTGCACATTGGCTTAAAGTTCATGGACCATATTGGTTAAATTAAAAGTTCAAGGACCACATTACACATTGGGCCAAAGTTTAGAGACCATTTGTGTTATTTTCCCAATACATAAATAAAGATTTGCTTATTCGATAGTCTTTGGAAAACTGAATAATACTTTAAATTTTGGCAGGTAACACAACAAAAAAAAAAAAAAAAAAAAAAACCTACGTTTGAGTTGAATAGCTTGGGTGCATAAGCATCATGGTTACTGAAAAACAAAATGGACTTCTCGGCAACCGATCTTAATTCGCTTATGTATTTTTCAACATCTTATCGATCTTATCGACTTTTATTTGCATAACTCACCAATGTTTCCTAACTACTAACTCTTATAAAAAAAAGTACCAAGCTAAATAGAGTAATTGGCTAGCTTTTGTCAGATTCTATTACCAACTAGTTTTGAGTTACCAATTTGTATTGTATAACTTACTCATGGTTGATCGTTTTTTTTTTCTTTCTAATTTATCGACTTTTCTACCCGAGTTATAAATGCTTATTTGTCTTAGTTGACAACTCCTTACATCTTCTAAATTCATTTTAGAGATTAGCAACCTAATTGGCATGACTCACCAACTATCTCCCATCCAATTACTACTCAGTTAAGCTATCAACCCTCATTTGAGAAACTCACAAATATTTATATGGTGTTGTTTATTTTATAATTTGCCATCTTTTCTTCTCCTTTACAAACTTTTCTTTGCATTTCTTAGCAAAACCTTAAATTTAACAAAAATTTTTTAGAAATTACTAACCTTAATTAGAGTAATCACTAACTCTTTTTTATTAAGTTACGGATTAGTTTTGGATTACTAACTCTCATTTGAGTTACTTACCAAGTTTTTTTTTTCAATTACCACCTCTGTATCTTTCGCCAATTTTTTTTACCGTTTTAATTACATTTAAACGTTACCAACTCTCAGATGAATTTACTAACGTTACTTTAAGTGATTTCAACTTTTCTCCTGTTATAGGACCCCAAAAAAAAAAAAAATCCAATTAATTTATCAACCAGCATTGCTTAGCAACCCTCGTTTGACTTAGCTACCACCATTTATTTGGCTTTTAAATAAATATTAATTTTTCTATCGTTTTACTTAATCGAGAATTAAGTTAGTGATTCACTAAATAAAGGTTGGTAATTTGGCACATTAATTGTAAATTAAGGTGTTGGTAATAAAGTAAATTGAAAGTTGGTTAGGCCTTCCTGGACCCCGAGGACTTCTGGAAAGTCAGATTTAATGGAAGAAAGGGTTTGCTCCAATAACACTATGCATTATTCTTCTTCTTCTTTTCACTATGCATTATTCAAGTTTGTTCATTCCTGGCAAATTTTTGGAACAATGCAATAAAAACGACTAGTGACTAACTCAGAAAACTATAAGAGAATTATTTTTTCAATTAGAGATAAGAGAAGTTGGTTATTTTAAAGAAAATAATCTACTTGCATTGTAACTTGCTTTGATCAAGTCCCTATAACTTTAATTTATCTAATCAAGTCCCTGTGCTTTTACAATTTTTCTTTTCAAGTCCCTCTGACACCAAATCTAAACAAATTCACCTGACGTGACCGTCGAACAACGCCACAGTATGGTGCGAATGAAATATGCCGATGCCGATGTGGGAGTGCAAGGGCTGAAATGCATTTGTAGGCTGTGGGTAGGATTTTAGGGAAAATTACTAAAAAAGTCTTAAATCTATTGAAATTATGTTAATTTAGTCACATTTTTTTTTTCAATTGAGTACTAAACCTTTGCATTTGTGCCAATTCAGTCCATCCGACCAATTTTGGTCAGAAATCGTTGACGTGGATAATTTTAAATAATATTTTGTATTTTTACTTTCTTTTCCATTTTTTCTCTATTTTTTTTTTCTTCCCTTCCTTCTTCCTTCAACCAGTTGCAGAGGGCCGACAAGGTCGACCTTGTTGGCATCTGGTGAAGCTCCCCCCCCCCCCGGCCCTTGTCTCTAGCCGATCGACGTACCTCGACGACTGGCTAGAGGAAGAAGGTAGGGAAGAAATAAGAAAAAGAAAAAGAAAATCTAAAAATCTAAAAAATACTAAATCATTATTAAAACTTATCCATGTTAGAGTTGGCAGATCCACGTCAGCACCGGTCGCGCCACGTCAGCAATTTCCTGTCAGAATTGACCAAATGAATTGAATTGAGACAAATACAAAAGGTGTAGGACTCAATTGATAAAAAAAAAAGTTTATGATTGAATCGACACAATTGTAATATGTTTAGGACCCCCAAAGAAGTTCATCAATACCAATCCTATTTATTCTTCTTGGAAAAGCCCAGCAAACCAAGAGGATTACTTGGATCTGATAATCATGCCAAATGTAGATGATGTCAAAAGATGGTGACATATGCAGCTCAAAAGTCTCTATTGAGGTGCCCCTTGTATTTGTAGAAGATGTCAAAAGATGGTGATATATGGTGCTAGTGCGATTGAGGTGCCACTTGTCTTGTAGGTGAAATACTTTCTGTCTCGAATTTTCTGATAGCTAGAAGGTCACTCCACACATCCATTTCTTTCCAGAATTTTCTTGGAAATGGATCGAGATAAAGATGACTTTTGATTGACAGCTCATGTGCATGTGAAAAGATGGGGTATCTTCTTTTTTAGGGTTTCTCTCTTTTTCCTGGGCCAGAGCTGTAAGCTGGCTTCTCATTGGTAGGAGCAGCAATTGAGTATTATTTCCTGGACCAAAAATTCACAAATTAGCATTAAAAAAATTAGTTTTTAGAATATTAACTCTATCAAATTCATACCACCTTTCAAGGTTGAGTTGGATTTGTCCCAAAGTTTATCCATAATCTTGTGTATTAACATAATGTATAGTGAGCACTTAGTCTTACTAGTGCCCTACCAAAGCAGGGGAAAGGAAAAGCTGGGTGTCTTATTTCCAATTAGTAATGTCAGCAAAGAAGACACCTTGCACTTATCTTTGGCTAAAAAGAACTTGAAACCTAAGTTTAGATGCCCTAATTGGAGTCACAGCTATGTAATTGACAAAAAAAAAATGCAATTAAATTTTTTTTTTAAAAAAAGGATGTCAAAAAGCAAACCTCCTTCCGTCCACTAATTAGACTAATCCTGATTATGCATCAGCAGACAACTAAAGCCTCACCTAATCAGCTTGCTGGAAAATGACAATTGAAAAGACCCTCGTGATAAGGAAGAGATAACGTTAATAATTTCTGCTCTTTCACGATTAAATAAAGAAAAAGAGGACCACCCACCCTTTTTTCAATCGAAAGAAAAGGAGGAATCCCCAGTTTTGTGTTGACCTAACTTGTTTCTTTTTCATTTTTTCTTTTTGGTAGTTATCTTTTCATATAACTATCTCCCTAACGACTGATTAAAATAGTGGGAAGAACCAAAGGCATATTCTACCTTGTTATTCTCCAAAACCACCACCACAAAAAGGTAGAACCCCACTTGATTTTGTTTCAGGACCATCAACCTATACCACATGGCATCAAATGGGATTATGATGTTAATGATGCCATCTCTCTGTTCGGATCCTAGGTTTTTGTCTACAGGGGTTGAGGATAAGACCGTGCTTAAGTACGAGGCTGCTTTCATTAATGACAAAATGACCAAAAAGGCCACAGCAAAGCTGCTTACAAAGAAGCTGGGATTGTTTGACACAAGTTTGATGTTTTCTTGGGACGATTTCTTTGGATCACATGAAGTTCCTTGGGGCAAAATGAAGTATTTAATAGAGGCACAGAAGAAGAAGATCATAATTTTTGGATGAGTTCATCTGTTTTGTGTTCATTTTGTTGGAGATTGGTTTTTCATTTTGATCCTCATGATAGGCACCAAAAGAGATGGTTTTTTGTTTTTGCAAGCAAAGGATGGAAAACATCAAGAGTAAGGAAGGATCATGTTCGCGATTAATAAAATTCTTTGTTTTCAAAGTATTAATTATGCGTATCACGAGAGAAGCAATGCATATGAAAGATCTCCCGAGGGTGCGAATTTGTATAGTTGATAGAAACTGCAAATTAAACATCAAGCACACCAATTGGTAAAGAAGGATAGATGAGAAGGATAACAGAAATTTAACAGCATAAGCAGACAACAAACACCCTCTAATAAAATACATACAGAGCAAAGCTTGAAAAGAAGAAGTAAAAACCAGAAGATGGGTACTTCCAAACCACACTCTTGACTCTTGACTCTTGGCCCCCACATTGAATTTTATTTACAGTTTTCTTTCTCCTTAGCATCAGCCCAGTCTTTGCCAAATCTCACCCAGGAAAGGAATAAAGAAACAACTACAGATCATGCAGAGGACCTAAAAAGATACAGACTTTATCCCCTTCACTGTTATTCTCTTTTTCTTTTTCTTTTTCTATTTTCATGGTTTTCCCTCTTCATCATTTTTTGAGAGACCTCAATGCTGGAGCTGATGATTAAGCATTGCTCCTGAAGGACCCAAGGGCTTTGATGGCACCTGCTCTGAGGACGAACTGATGGTAGAATGCAGCGATTGCAGCCCCAATGAACGGTCCGACCCAGAAGATCCACTGAGAAAACCAAAACAGATTGACATGATCAACAAAATTTAAGGACCCAAGTAGAAAAAGTTATGGTGGTGGGTGTTGATGAGATTGAATTACCTGGTCATCCCAGGCCTTCTTCTCGTTGAAAATGACTGCAGCACCGAAACTTCTGGCTGGGTTAATACCGGTGCCGGTGACGGGGATCGTAGCCAAGTGAACCATGAACACAGCAAACCCAATTGGAAGTGGTGCCAACACCTTCAGTTTCACCAACCCAACAACAGAGGAGAAAACATCAGTTTCACTCGAAATCGCATGAAAATACTTCCTTGGACATGGTGTTTGCGCAGACATAGGAACCGGGGACACGACCAGTGACAGTTCGGAATAGGGTTAAGAGAGGTGCTTACGGGGACGTGGGAGTCTCTTGCGCTTCTCTTGGGGTCGGTGGCGGAGAAGACAGTGTAGACCAGGACGAAGGTGCCGATGATCTCCGCGCCGAGACCGGTCCCCTTGCTGTAGCCCGGTTGTAGCTCGTTGGCTCCGCCGCCGTAGTTGCTGTAGTAGGCCTTCTGGAAGCCCTTCACCAACCCGCAACCGCAGATGGCGCCCAAGCACTGCGCCACCATGTACAACACCGCCCGGATGAGCGAAACCTTGCGCGCCAAGAACAGCCCGAACGTCACCGCCGGGTTGATGTGCCCTCCTGAGCATAGTTTACGACAGATTATTATCTAAACTCGTTCCAAGATCAAACCGTTCACGGGTCATACTCTGAAATCCCCGCCTAAGTCTCATGCATATGCGTACCGTCCTTCTAAATTTAATCATCCGGGACGTAACGTTTTGTCACCAGCTCGCCATAGCACCCTCAGGAGTTTGCTATTTATGCCGGTTTAATTAGTTAAAATAATCTTTCCCTATTCGCTATTTAGTTTCTTTGCTTTCTCTGATCAACTGCTAATTTATCCGGTCTCGTGGGGAGTTGGACGATCATGTCATGGGAACGTACCGGAGATGCCGGCAGTGCAGTAAACAAGGATGAAGATCATGCCGCCGAAGGCCCAGGCGATGCCGAGAAGACCGACGCCGTCGCAGTTGGTGCCGTTGTGGCTGGGATCGACCTGGCTTTTGTACCCGATCACCGTCAGCACCGTGATGTACAGGAAGAGCAGCGTGGCGATGAACTCCGCGATGACGGCCCTGTAGAAGGACCACTTGATCAGCTCCTCGGCGTCGATGAGCGGCGCCGGGGGCGGGTCCTGGTAGTCCTTGGCCGCGAACTCGCCCTGCTCCACCACCTCGACGTCCTTTGCCATCGTTACGGCTGTTGTATCGGAATCAAACGCCGGGTTTCGTCGGAGATCCGGATCCGAAATTGGAAGAGAGAAGCTGGGGTTTGCTTAGGCTTAGTGATTAGAGAGTGGAAGTGAGGGAGAGTGTGGGGGCAAAAAAAGGGTATTTATGAGTGAAACGAGAGGGAATTAGTGAATAAAGAAAGGGGTGATTATGTGTGGGTAATGACATGATTAAGCTTATTTTTTGGCCGCCCATATCGTTTGATTTCGATTTTCTTGGGTTGGCATTTGGTCCCACCTTTGTCCTTCAACGGCTATCATATGCCTTTCATTTTATTTTTATTCTTTGGCCATAGCTTTGGCTTTTTTTTGTTTTGTCTCTTGTTTTTTGTTTTGTTTTTTTGGATTAACATAGCATATGTGAGCACATTGATATAATGTAATATTTGAATTAACGAGCCAAACCATCTCAATCCACTTATTGATGCTTAGGAAAAAATTCCAAAGGATGATGGCCTTGAGCTTTGAGCTCTCAACCACTTCTCCTTTCAAAGAATGCAATGATTTCTAGGGATGATAGTTGGTGAAAAAAAAACAAAAGTTGTTGTTTCGAGTCTAATTTTGGTCCTCTGGCTTCCACTGTTTTTTGAATTTGCCCTTCATTTTCCTTTTTGCAATTGCATTGGACCTCCAACTTAATTGATTTTCAATTGAGTCCTCCCGTCACCCGCTCCGTGAGTTTATTGGAGTGGACAGATAGCAGGCATATGGCGTGCACGCCGTGTCCTCTCAGCAATTCGACGGAGTAAGTACCGAGAGATGACGCGATTTGATGGCAAAACGTCGAGTTACGGAATCCGATTGCAAACATAAGTCTTTGGATGAGATTAAGAAGATGGTAGTAGTAAGAGGACTTCAAGCGAAAACCCGACGAATTAGAAGGCTGGATTCAAAAGAATAGTTGAAGCACGAAGTTTAAAAGATGACACGAGTTAGAGAAATCAAAACCGGACTGATTGACTCAAAAATATTATCGAGCGACAATTTGATGACACGCGTGTCAAGCAATTCGGAATGCGGGCATAGAACTGTGTTATAGAAATCAGGTTAACCGAATTGCTTTGAGCCAATTGATAAAATTAGGGAGTAATTCTCCTTTAAAAATGCGTTGTGTAACTTGAAGCATCATCTTTATGGAATAAGTGACTCTCTACGTACTAAGTTGATTCACTTTTCAGATTTGCGTGTTTTGTAGGATTTAGTTAAAGTTATGTAGATCTTTTTTATGTGAAATGAAAATTTTCCTTTCGACAAAAGAAAAAAAAAAAAAAAACTTAGACGCATCATCAATTATAGGCATCCCAGAAACATGCGTATGATTAATGATGACTTGATACATGATAGCAAAAAGTATATTCCACTCATTCCCAAACAGAAGCTAATTATGTTCTTTCACCAATTCTTTGGATCGTTTTCAGGTGGCCCCTCAGAACTTTGTTTCTGAATGGATACACCCCCCCCAGATTTCGAAATTATCAAATGAGGCCCCCTAATGTTCCAATTAAGTTTCCACTTACATAGTTTTACCACAATCTTCATGTACAAGATTGTCACTACTCATTCTTTCCCAAATTAATTTACAGGGCCGTGAACAAGGTTTCCCACTATCATTGACCGGTCGAGACCGCCCTCGTCCCCAAGGGACGAGCGAGATCGCTCTACCATCAACTCATCCTTCTCTCTCGACACCAAATCGAAGGATCGATCAGCTCCGAGCGTGGTTCGTAATCAAATTTTTTCCGTTGGTATCGATACATCGAATCATCTACGACGTCAACCATCGTCTAGGATATTTCAAATCGTTCAAAGCACTTCCGACGATCAACGTTGTTCTAATTAGTTGTTCTTTGAGTTTTATATCCCCTACTGTCCTTATTTGAATTCTGTGTATGAATAAATCTTTATTTGCTTAGAAAAAGGAACAAAAATTACGCAAATTTCTTTCTTCTCACAAAGGAGCTGGCAAGCTGGTCCAAAATGGCAAGGTTATCTGTCAATGGACCAGGGGGCCAACAAAGCTAGGGGAACCATGTTGGTTCCACTCCAGGCCAAACATGTAAGAATTGGGGAATAATGTGCATTTAATCTAAAAAGTGATCCCAACAGATAATGCAGACGAACGTGAATGAATACCATTCAAATTTTCAAAAAGATTAAATAAATAAATAGATAATTCTTCCAATTATTGCAATAATTAGGGTGTGCCAGATGAACTTATCTGTACTTTGCAGCTAAACCCTTTGATGGAATTGAGTATTCCTAGCCCATTTGGGTGGACATCGAAGCATCTGTCGTCGTCACAGTCCTTATCCTTTACATCACCCCCTCGAAGAACAAATAAATAATTGGGTTAATACCACAAAAAACTTTAAATTGATACACTTATCCAAACTGGTACACCTGTAATAAATTTACCCCAAACTATTTTTTGACCATGTAAAACCCCAAACTGGTACACCCGTGATAAATTTACCACAAACTATTTTTTTGACCATCAAAAACTTCAAACTGGTACATTTGTGACATATTTACCCCAAATCGGTACACTTGTGACAAATTTACCCTACTTTAATTTCCGTTAAATTGAGTTGATGTCACGAAAAATCCCAAATTGATACGCTTATGACAAATAAATGGTAAAAAAACCCAAATGGGTACACCTGTGAACTGTCACGTGTCATCTAACTCAGCAATTTGACGGTAAAATCTAACGGAAACTAATGGAGGGTAAGTTTGTCACAAGTATACCAGTTTGGGGTAAATTTATCACAGGTGTGCCAGTTTAGGATTTTTGATGGTCAAAAAAATAGTTTATGGTAAATTTGTCACAAGTGTACCGGTTTGGGATTTTTCGTGGTATTAACCCTAAATAATTTGATCGCAGGTACCATTTCCCCATTGTAATTTTTTATATTTCGGTCCTTCCGTCCATGACAACCACATGGATGTGAAATTGTTTCTTGAATTGGGTCGATTTGGTGGGATGTCTTTATTCACCATATTTGGATGAAAGATGAAGGGAAATTTAAGATTTTTTGGGGGGAATAGATCGATTAGATTCAAAGTTGTGTACTTTCCACCGAAATTTTCTCTCCCCACTCCCCCAAATATCGTATAAAGGTTGTTACCCTTTTTATTTACCTTTTAACCATCTCCCTTTTGGAGCAAATTTCGACCCAAAAAAAAAAAAAAAAACGGTTACCCCATTGCCAATAGGCATGCGGTCTTGCTGGTGAAGGGATTTGGATGATGGAGATACTAATATCATAGGTGCGGGGTTCAACTTCCCCGCTCTGGAAAGAGGCAGATGAAAAGTCAGAAGAGTGGAGTGCTAGAAATAATATAGAAAAAATAAATAAACTATGTCACTCTATTCAACCAACAAAAAAAAAAAACTATGCCGCACCATATTGTAAGATAGGAAATATCGTCCGTATATAGTATTATATGAGGTGATTTTCTTACTCAGAGTTAGAAAATTTATACTTTGGAGGAGGAGGGGAAAAAACCCAAATTTTACCGGCACTACTAATGTCGAGGGCTATATTTTGGGACAATTCTACTACTTTATTTCCTCTATTTTCACTACTTTTCTAATCAAATTATCGTGCTTTTAACTTTTTTGATCGAATCTTTCTACTTCTGCAAAACTAAAAAAGTCCCTTCAGCACAAAACCTGATTAAAATCCAGCTGATATGACCGTCAGACAACGACAGGGTGTAACGTAGAGTAAATGTTGCCTGCATAAACATCCATAGAAGTAGCCTAAAGCAAAAAAATGGTCAAAAGAGTTATGGCATCTCTAGCTCATTGAGTATTACCAAAGATGACCATGTAGGCAGCACTTAATAATCCACGTCACACTTTGATGTCGTTGATAACCATGTCAGCTGGACTTGGCCAAGTCTTCCCATATCAAAAAATTAGTGTGACGTAGAGCAGTTAATATACTTTGGGCAACCCATAACTCATCGGCTTAAGCTTTTGAGTGGAAGTGGGTCAAACCGGATATGTTGACGGGTTCAGATTCGGACTCTCTCTTGGCGATCTCTTAGATAAATGTATCGAATTTTTGTTGCACGCTGCCAACAAAAAAATATTTTTCCCTCAAATTTTTCCTTCATCTATGATTAACAAGTGATAACTCATGGAGATAATCCTAATATAAACCTAACAAAATACAATGTAGAGGTCATAACTTTTAACCCAAGAATCAAAAGAGCCGAGGAAGGAGGAAACCCACGAGACCCTAATCCTAATGCATAAAATTACAATGTTGGAAAATTCTTTTATCAACTCCAATAATTTCTTGAAGCAATGGGATGACATCCACCTCGATGTTGACATATTCATCTATTCCTAAAATTCGACCAAAAATAAAAATCTATTCATAAAGAAACAATAACAAGAGAATCCATTCATTGATCAGCCAAAGAGAGAGAGAGAGAGAGAGAACCTATGAGTCTATGACTCGTATGGAACACATCTTTTCTTGGCCGGAATCGTATAAAATAAGATTTAATGGGCCTCAATGTCATAGAAATTATTTAGCAACAGCCGACCAACTTAGACTTTTTATACAAACCCTAATGCCTAATTTTATTTTTTCTTTTGGGAGGGGGGGGGGGGGGGGCGCATCAAAATAACATATAGTTTTTCAGAAGATTACTTTTTTAAATTAACGTTGCTTTCTCTCTCGAATTAGAAATAAAAAAGGGAGAAAAAAAAAAGAGATCATGTAAATTGAAGATATGGCCGAGAGTCGGCCAAGTGTAGAGGACTCCAACATGGTCGGTGGTTTTCACCACTATTTTAAGTCGCGGGTCTAATGTTTCGTCTCATACTTCGATGGTAGCATTTGCAATTCCACATCACTAGTGATATGTACGTGTCTTTGTTGGATTAAGGGTAGTGACATCGATCCACGAGAAGCTCGAGAAACTCTCGAACTGGCGAAAGCTGACTTAAGGAAAGCCGAAGGCAAGAGACAATCAAATCGAGGAGAATCTAGCTCTCTGACGAGTTAGGACACGAGTCGAGGCTATAAATAGACACCCGTTTTTTTTTTCTTTTTTTGGGCCGATCAGATACAATATCCTACACAATTCAGGGGGAAATTGTCCAAAAATTTATAAACTTATTGCAGTTTTGCCAATTTAGTCATAAACCTTTTAATTTTGCCAATTGAGTCCTAAATTTTTTCACGTTTTGCCAATTGGGTCTACTTGGCTAATTTTGATAGGAAATAACTGACGTGGACGCCGGCCGTCGTACGTGACACGACCAACGCTCACATGGACAAATTCAATAATATTTTAATATATTTTTGAATTTTTGAATTTTTATTTTTTTTATCTTTTGTTTTCTTTTCTTTCTTTCTTTTTTAATCTTTTTTCTTCCCTTCTACCCTCCGTCGGCCATCGACAAGCCTGGCGAGGGCAGCCCTCACTAGCCCAAGTGAGGGCGACCATCGCCCGAGACCGGCAAGGGTGACCCTTGCACAAAACTGGTGGAGGGAAGAAGGGAAGAAAAAAAGAAAGTAAAGGAAAATAGAAGAAAAGAACAACAGGAAATAAAACAAAAAAAATATTAAAATATTCTTAAAAATTGTCCACGTTAGCGCTGACCGTACCACATAGAATGACTAGCGTCTACGTCAGCAATTTTCAATTTTCAGACAAATTTGGTCAAGTGGACTCAATTGGCAAAATTTGAAAATATTTATGACTCAATTGCAAAAATTAAAATATTTAGGACTGAATTGGCAAAACTGCAAAAGATTTATGACTTTTTCTATAATTTTCCTCAATTCAAAAATACGAGCCGATTAATGTATTAACGTCGACGAGGTGTTCTGCTTTTCTCAATTTTGAGCTCCACTTCGAAGACTAAAAAGCACATGGGAATTGATGAGGATTGTGTGATTTTGATGCTGTTTTCCAATGTTTGTTTTCTTTGCTATGATAGTTGCAGTTGATATACGTTTTTTTTTCTGCTACGAGCGCAAGAGTTTAGTATTTTGTCACGTGGAGATCCCGACGACAAAAAGTCCGGTTCATGCTTCGTCAACATATCTAATTGAACCCGATTACGCTAAAAGAAATTAGCAGAAATTATAGCATGCTCTCCTCTTACTTTTGAGCAATTAGGATGAAGATTGCAATCATCAGCGTAATGATCCATGAAGCAGCCATGCTCCAGGAATTGGACTGGAGATGAACATTGAGTAGGGGCCAGATAGAGTTCGACCCTAACCCGAGCCCGATTCGTTCAATGCTGAAAAGTCATGATCGAGGCTGATCTCTTGCCAAGGCCCGCTCATCACCAAGCAAGATTTCCTGTGCAATTCTCTAGGATGGGTCGGGCTTGAGTCGGACTCAACTGGACCTAATTGAGATCGACCCGCTTCATTCTTACCCGCCCGAAAACGATATCGGATCGGGTTATCAAGACATAACTAGACGATTGATCAATGTCGCGATTGATGAGTAAATAAGGTCAGAATATAATGCAAGAACGCTAACCAAGGCTGCTCGAATTGCTTGCAAATTATGAACTTCTTGCACAGAAAAACGAAGTAAAATTTCTCAAAATTTCACTCATGAGGATCTAATCGATAGACACACTGCAAAACGTCCTACAAACTCACTACTCAGCTCTCATTGTCTTCATCAAATCCTTCAGCTCTCCCTTCTCCAATCGTCTCCAGTTTAGGAGAGACGGAGGACTTCGACAGCCGCTCCAGCAGCGAAGGCGCGACCTCGACCCCGGCCTTCGCACGCGGGACCATCACCTTAGTCGCCAATCGACGAGAGACCATAATCCGGCGCACAACGTCGCTCGTTGGGGCGCGTAAAATAGAACAATCCTCTGTCTCTCTCTCACTCTCTCTAGGTTTTGCTTCGGCTATGGCAAGATATTAAGAGAAGAGAAAGGATGATGAAGATGATGATGTGATGGTGGGGACTTGCTCTGACAATTTATAAGCAAAGACGGCCTAATGATTGGAGCGAGAGGGAGTCTATATACTGAGGAATGAAAGAAGAGAGTGTTTGAAGAACACAAGAGGCCGTGAACAACATTGACGGCAAGAACGCAAGCCACGTAACAACGTTAGCTGTCGGTAGATCTTTTGTTTTCTGGAAAAGGGCAGCCACACGAGTGAATATTACGAACCCCATCTTGCATAACGACGAGCGGGAGGAGAAGTTCTTTTCGTTTGCCAAGAAGCATGGGTTTGGAATGTTCAGAGAAACCCTAGAAAGGAAAATATCTCGAGCATGGTCAAGACGCCAGAGAGATTCACGTCCCATACTACTTCACCGGTCACAGCACGACAGGACAGCCCGTGCTCTGTCTTCCTCTCGATGCTGCGGCGTGCCCTCCACCACTCATCGCTTCTTTCTCAACGGTTGCGGTTCATTCGATTTCTAAGCATAGAGTTGCTGAATCGTCAAACTACAACAATGGAATAGCGACCTTTGCTGATGAAGAAATCTTGTGATTTTGATGCCCCGCTTAGGGTTACTCGGTCCGTCCTCGAGAGGTTAGTGCCAGAGGTAGGTCAAAAACTAATTTATTAACTCAGTTCTCGTGTTCGACCAAAAAAAAAAAAAAACTCAGTTCTCGTGGGTCCAAGTTGAATATGGGTCACTTAAAATTTTAAAAATTGGTCATAATGAGTTAAAATGTTAAAGCTAAGTTTATATGGGTTTGATGCAAACCCATGTTCAACCCATTAAACTTCGACCCAAAATGTATGTAACCTGCGAAGCCCTCGGGCGAGCCTCGAGCTCGCCGGGATCAAGCTGATCGTCATCAGTAACCCTTGCCGGATGTAGAAGAAAAAAAAATAGAGAAAAAATATATATAAAAAAAATCAGAGTTTTTTATTAGTTGTCCATAGTATTTTAGCAATATATGTTATTTAAAAATCTATAAGAAACGAGTTTTTATAAATTGGATCTAATATTGAAGTGCTTTAGCAATATGGATTAGGTCGGGTATGAATCGCTAGATTTGTATTAAATGAAAATGAGTCAAAATAAGTTAAATTGGTCAATATGGATCGGACCATTTTCGACCCGACCTACTCGCTTGACAGGTCTAGGGCATGTCCACCAGAGTCTTGGGCATAGTCGTGGACTAGATGCAAGTGTCGGGGTCCTGGGCTTGAGACTTGGGGTCTCGGGCTTGGTTGCAAAGGCCACAAACCTTGGCCCTAGGGTCCCGGGCCCAAACATTGTGGTCCCCGACCCAAATGCCACAGCCCGTAGCCTGAGTTCAGCGGGCCAAATCCCGAGCCCAAGTGGTGAGATCTTCTTGTATCTTAGAAAACTAATTTCAATTTTCAAAAGAAGGGGACACATCCCCAAATCTGAGCACAAGCTTTTTGTTGATTATGAAACTTCGCTAATTTAGTATCCTAATCGATCCAAACGCCAAAACCCAAGAAATTGTTCTCCAACGGTAAACTTTTCCAAGAAACTAAATTACAAGAAGATCTCACCGCTTGGGCTCGGGATAATTGGAGCACGCCATTGAAAGACTCTATCAAGACAAAAGAAACTAAAGTCGTTATGATTTGGTTTATTGATATAATCATAACTCGCTCATCAGAACTCATTACTGAATCATTTCTAAAGCATTATGATGTTTCAGTAAAACAGAGTCGATCTAAGCTACGCTCTCCATTGTGGGCTAGAGAAGCATACTTTTCCAATCCTAGCTCTAAAAAGCCCGAAGAGCTATAGTAATACAAGAAGATCTCACCGCTTGGGCTCGGATTTGGAAGAGAATTGGAGCACACCATTGAAAGACTCTTTCAAGACAAAAGTGGGCTACTAAAGTCATTATGATTTGGAACGAGTATATTCCCCTTTTGTCCAATTTTTTTTTTCTTCTCGTTTATTTCCCACGTGTTTATGAGGTTACAAAAGCATCGGGGTTCTTCGGATCTTCGACTATCACCGTCGGTTGCCATTATTATCAACAATGATCGCTAAACGACAACCGCATCTATCGTAGTGGTCGAAACATGGGGGATGGCAGTTGATCTAGTGAAACTGTCTTTTCTCCGCCCCGTTCCTGTTAGGATTAGTCGCACAACCATGACCAAATAGAGAATAAAGACGAAAAAGAGAAATCGATACAAATGTTTATCGAAGTTCACCCTTAAATTAAGGATACATTCAGCAGATAGTTCCATTATAATTAACACATCACACTCCTCTGTTACAACTTTCAATTACGAAAGAAAGAAATTATATATATATATATATATCAGTAACTATTCGTGAGTCCAAATCCAAACTACCAATAAAAAATACATATTCAAACTAGACCCTTTGGCTTCGACCAAAAAAAATAAAAAATAAAAAATTAGACCCTCTGGTGTTTCAAACGTGCTGCCCCTTGTAACTTTCTGTCGTTGAGGAGTATGAATTGCACCTCAACAGTCTCGGCTCCCTCCAAAGCCCCTGAAACCCATGACAGGCACGTGCCCAGAAAGAGAGAGGTCGAAACTTAGGAAGTGGCGTCATGGAATGCCAATAATTATCTTCGGGAGATCAAGATCAGGATGGAGGCGGTGGGGCCAGCTTCACGTGCGATCACGGCCCTCCCCTCCTCTCTGGTCTCAAGAACTTTAAGAGGGCCACGTGGCGATCGCACTCCGACGCGACACGCGTCGCTACGGCATAGGTCTATCCTGTCCCACATTCCTAGAACTCGGCCAGGTGAAACTCCCCGGCTCTTCCGTCTCTGTTCAATTATTGGTCCTCCACTGCGGTCGCGACTGGGGCGAGACAGATTTCTCTTCCCAAAATGCCCTCCCTCCATTTATATTTGTCCTTCATCTGTACCAGCGCAGTTGGATTAGGTTTCTCTTTTTCTTTCCCCTTTTTCGTTTTTGGGGACTTTTTATTTTTATTTTTATTTTTTATAATATGAACATTTAATCTCGTTATTTTGTACGGTGATCGCTGAGTATTCCATGTCAAGATTTTCCCGCTAGGATTGGGTACAAATCCGGAGCCCGACAAAAACAATCGGATTAGAAAATGCCCGTCTCAACCTCGCGTTCTAGATGAATAGATGTGATTAATGAGCATGTCGAATTGATTAATTAGCCTAAAAAAATTATTGTATAGACTCTTGCTGTGAATGACTGATCTCACTTTTCTATAAAAAAATGATTGGATCTCTATGATCTCAAACCCAATCGAGCTTTCGATTCCAAAAAAAAAAAAAAAACCCATAGAACTTGCGCTTTGGGTCTAAACAAGCATGAGTTATGTTTAGGCTGCATTTGGCAGTCCGGATAAGATTACAAAATATCATTTCCAGTGTTTGGCGATGTCCTTTGGACTATAAAATGTCGAATAAGAAATCTAGGTTAGGAGTGGGATAAACCCGAATTGGATAACTTTTTTATTATTATAAATAAAGGAACAATTTTCTTCTAATGATGATGATCGATTAAGATGGACGACTTTTTTTTTTTAAATGCTCCGAAAAATACCTAAAAACAGTCTCTTTTATATAGGCGTAAAAAAGGAAAACCATGCCTGTCGATGGATCTTGCAATTTGGGGATGTGTTGTAAAGTTCGATTTATTCACGAGGACTCGGACCTCAGCCTCATGAAATCACCTTCAAACCTTTCTTTTTGCTGAGATAGGACCACATCGGACACCACCCTCCGCACGACGTCTACCATGCTGCCACGTCAGGTCGGGCCACGTCCATTGTGGATAAAGTGGAAATCCGACGTGGCGGCTCCAACAGCAGGGCATCCCTGTAATTTCGCCGATCCCGGAGGATAAAGAGGAAACAAACAAAAAACCCAAAAAATTGAAGCCGACCCTTATCCACTTGAACTAAAAAAAAACTCTATAAAAACCACCACCAAAAATATTTCCTTAAGAAACTCGAAAACCAAACCAGAACATCGAAACGGCCATGAAACCCTAGGAAAGCCCGAACGGAGAGGAACAAGATACAGCAACTGAACTCCGCTCACTCGCTCTCGCTCTCGCTCTATATCTTCAGATTCTTCTCCCATGGCGACCGCCAGAAACTACATTTCTCGGCCAAGGTACCGATTCCTCGACGCCGATCTCGCCACCTCCATGACCCGCGACTCCTCCTCTCCCTCCTTCGAACTCGACGAGTCCGACCTCTACAACTCGCCCCGCTCCGACTCCCCCGGGCCGCGCGACCGATCCGCTCCCAACTCCTGGACATGCAAGAAGCCGGCCGCCGCGAGACGCCCAGGTCCCCGCCCCGGAGCGGCGGCGCCGTCGCTGCCGGTGAACGTGCCGGACTGGTCGAAGATCCTGAGGGAGGAGTACAGGGAGAACCGGCGGAGGGACAGCTTGGAGAACGACTTCTTCGACGACGAGGGCGAGGAGGAGGACGAGGGCCGCGGCGGAAATGGGGGGAGGAATAGGAGGTGGGTGCCGCCGCACGAGCTCGTGGCGAGAATGGCGTCGTCGTTCTCGGTGACGCTGAAGGGGAGGGACTTGAGCAGGGTCCGGAACGCCATTTGGGCTAAAACCGGTTTTCAGGATTGAATTACAGAGGGATTATTTCCTTTTCCTTTTTGGATTTCTAATTCTGTAATCTTTTTTTTTTCTTTTTGCCGTTTTTTAATTGATTTTTAGTGTGCATGGCATTGGCACGAGCACGATGGACTCTAATTTCCGACTCTGGAAATGAGCAAGTGCAAGTCTCCCTTGACTTGATTTCGTTCGTACTCTCTTGAACTCTTGGAATTTTGCCGGACAAAACGTGGCGAGGGCATAGTGGTAAATAAACCGCGAACATGGGACTCCTCGCTCCACCGACGGCGGCATTTCGATTCGATACGGTGGTACCCACTCCGAACCGGAGGCCGCGGTTGGAGCGACAGCGAACCCTTCCTGAAGCATTGCCCGCTGCGAAATTCCGAATGCGCCCCCCTCGTCTTTATGCTCTTTTTTTAGTACGGCTCTGGCCGGTCAAAGAGTCAACACAGTAGTACTCTCTGATTTTCGAATTCGTCGTTCCTTCTTGTTGAATTTTTCGTCTTTTTCACTTCGTTCTTTCTCTAATTTTCCCCGTTTACGCTGATATTTTTGGCTTATTCATGAAGCGACAGGTCGTTTAAGTGTGTTTGGTAACGAAGAAAACGACATCACTTCTCCTTGGATGGATAAATGGTCGCTCCAGATTTTTTTGGGGGAAGAAGCAAAGAAATGTTCCTTCATATTTTGGATAATGTGAAATGGATAATACATTTCGACAAAAAAAAAATGGATAATACATAAATGAACTGGTTTATCGTTGATAGCATTCAAGTAGCCTCCTTGTTTTGAATTTCACGCATGATTCTCCAAATAATTGCGGTTCTCTTTGTTTTTGGGAAGATAAAGATAATTCTAGTTTGATAATATTGGGAAAATTACCAAAACAATCATAAATCTATTGCAATTGTGTCAATTCAGTCCTAAACTTTTTTTTTATTGCCAGATGAATCCTAAACCTTTTGCATTTGTGCCAATTCAATCCATTTGGCCGGCCGGCGCTAACGTGGCCAATTTTTAATAATATTTTCACTTTTAATAATTTTCTAGTTTTTACTTAAATTCTTATTTTTCGTTTCTTTTTTTTCCTTCCTTCTTAGTCTGTGGCCGGCGAGAGTCGCCAGAGCTCGTCAGCCAATTGCCGAGGGCAACCTCGCCATGGCCTCTCCGACCGCGGACGAAGGTGGCCTCGCCCATGGCATTGCGCGACGCCGGGCAAGGGCCGTGACCCTCGCTCGGCCACAAACAAAATGCTAAGAAGGAAGAAAAAATGAAAAAAAATTAATTAAAAATTTGAATAAAATATTAAAATATTATCAAAAATTAGCCACGTCGGGGTCGGTCGGTCAAATGGAGACACAAATGCACAAGGTTTTGGACTCAACTAGCCAAAAAGAATTGACATAAATGCAAAAACTTTAGGACTCAACAAGACACAAATGCAAAAGGTTTTGGACTCAACTGGTAAAAAAGAATCGACACAAATACAAAAAATTTAGGACTCAACTAAACACAAATACAAAAGGTTTTGGACTCAACTGGCCAAAAAGAATCGACACAAATGCAAAAAGTTTAGGATTCAACTGGCCAAAAAAAATTTAGAACTGAATTGAGACAATTGCTATAGGTTTAGGACTCTTTTGGTAATTCCCTTGATAATGTCCGAAAGTGCAAATGATAGAGTTCGGGCCTGGAAGATTTAAACTCGGGATCTCCTATTACCGAATAAGATTTTGTGGGACCACTCCCAACTGTTCTAAAAGTTTAAGTTGTTACATGAATGAGGTGGTTTACTATTTAATTATCTTATTGTTTTATTTGTGCAGATTTAAGGTACTTTGTAGGTGATTAAGAGGGGTTCGAACCAGCGATGTTTAGTAATTGAGATGAACGTATCCTTATGGCTTTTTGCCTCCTTTAGAGGCTGCATTCCCAGTGACTTAGGCTGCACATGGTAACACTTCTAGAAGTGGATTTCAGCTCCAGAAGTGCTTCTGGAGCATAAATTCGTTTGGTAATTTAACTTCTGAAGAAAAATCCATTTAGTAAAAAAAATTACTTCTGAAAGAAATTTCTACTTGTGAAGTGAATTTTCACTACTGAAGTTATTTTTCCCCCAATTTGAGAAGTTAAAAAAAATTACTTCTTAACTCAAGAAGTACTTCTCGCCTTATCCTTTTTTCATCACGCCATCACCATCTTTTTCACCACGCCTGCCTCTGTCTATCGCCGACCTCCGTCGCCACCCATCGCTGACCACCGCCACTAGCCGCCAAGCCGCCGACCGCCGCCGCCGCCGACAGTCGCCAGCCGCCGGCGGTCGCCCGCGACCACCGCCGACCATCGCCCGCTGCCGCCCAACAAGACCATCCCCCGCCGCCAACCACCGCCGACCTCCACCAGCCGCCACCCACGACCATTGCCACCGGCCGCCAACCACCTCCCACAGCCGGCCGTTGCCAACTGTCAACCACCGCCCCGCCTACTACCACCGACCGCCGCCGCCGACCACCACCGCCACCTGCCGCTGCCGAGTCGCCTCCTCCAATCGTCGGAGCAAAAAATAAATAATAATTTACTTTTAAAAAGTAAATAATATTTTTAATAATAAAAATTATTTTTTAAAGAAATTTAAAAAGTTTTAAAATGAAGTAGAAATTTTTTGCCTCCGACAATAATTTTCCATACAATATTTTGTGTTAATAATGTTCAGAAGTAGAAATTTTCAACCTTTACCAAACGAATTTCTCTGATCATAAATCAACTTCTAGAACAGAAGTAGAAAAATTAACTTGTAGAAGTAGAAAAATCAACTTCTAGCCAAAAGTTGATTCATGAAGTAGAAGTGTTGCCATGCGCGCCTGTCACAACCCGAAGGCTAATGGATTGCCAAGGCCTCTTTGTCTAAGACGTGAGGGCTTTGGTTCGGGCTCTCCCAAGCCCATACCAAATCACAACGGGAGGTTTAATTGTCGGGGTTGACCTTAGTATGGTCAGGTGGCATGTGCAATGTGTGCATGCAAATGGAGTCGCCACTGGTCATTTTTGGAAGGTTGACCGAATACCTCACCAAGCGATTGGGAGAATCCTTTCGATTCTGCGGAAATATAGAAATTGGGTTCGAGGACTTGGTTACGCTGGTATTTCTACCGATGCCCTTTCGGTACCTAACGTTTAGTGATTATCCTAACTAAGATTTCATGCAGGCGCAATTTTCAGGTGAGGTAAGTCCGAACTAGATTTTCATGCAGGTCGGCAAGACTACCCCATCAATCATAATCAAGGTATGTAATGTGCGCAATCAAGGAATCAAAGACATACGGATAAAACGCATCAATTCAAGCATGACATCCTTAGTAAAGCTCTAAGAGCTTAGGGAATGATGTGATTGAGGCTTTGGGATGATTTCAAGAAGATTGGAGACGATTTGCCAAAAGGGCAAAATCGTCATTTTTTGGAAGGATCAGAGATCAAAGTACCTAAAAATAGGTTTGGCCAGTTGATTGTGGCCATTTCCTATTTTTGGAGATTTTTTTTTGGAATTTTCAATTTTTTTAATGATTTTTTTTTTAATGATTTTTATATATTTTAAAAAAAAATTAGAAAATTATCCAGACCAGGTTGACCTGACCCGCGCCTCGTGGGTGCCCGGCCCGAACCTTAAGGGTTCCGGGTCGGCCTAAACGACACTAGCTTAGGTAGATTTTTTTTTGAATTTTTTTTTAAATTTGCTCAACCAACGGAGCATTTTGTCAGGCAAATATCTCGGCCCTTGAACACAATTAGTGAAAACCAAATGTACCACACAAAACTAGGAAGGAAGAGGTTTCCAAAATAGTTAGCAGCTCGGGAAAAGCTTGACCGAGCGCTTCGTAACAACGTCACAAATACGCCCACCTAGTGGTTAACACTTGAAAAAATTTCAACCTCTAGCTTTGCAACTCACTAAGGCATTTTCAATGGTGATTATCTCAGTGGTGAAATTAAAACAAGGGGAACTGATCACACCACGTGAAACTAGATATGATTAGATTTCCAAAAAAATCGACGGCTCGGGAAATGACCAACTGAACGCGTCGTAATGGTGTTAGGAATGAGGCTAATCACGAGCCCAACACTTAGCCAAAAATCCAAGCCTCACTTTGCAGTTCACCCAGGCATTTTCAAGTGCGAATATCTCAATGATCCGACACAAGAAGCAAGCAAACCATATACCAACGCGAAGAACTACATGCAAGGAACGCCATCAAACAAGAATGACTCTTAAAACACGTAAAACAAGAGAGAAAATCACCACTAATGTCACGCCCCGACTCTCGGGCACGCGACAACCCTGCCAAATCGCCACAGGTCATAAAGGTTAACGTCCCAGGCACGCTAACGACCTATCGAATTATAATAAGCATGCGGAAACGTGCTAAACTCCCAGACAAAAACATAAACAGGGATAGCAAAGCAGGAAAAATACCAGCGATCAATCAGCCAAAGAACATTTCCATTAAAACACTAAAAGTAGATGATCGCTAACCCTACAGAGCTACACAGAGATAAATACAACCCCATTCTTCGGGGCGGCTCTCTAAGACCAAACAAAAGGGTATATGGGTCAGGAAGGGTTAACTTCTCATCTACTCCAAAAGAGGGGCTACACCACCCTCGTCCTCAACTTCACCTTGGACCTGAAAAAGGGGTTAACCACGACGGGGTGAGAAATAAATCTCAGAGAGCTAGCGCCTAAGCCCGGCTAGGGCGTTGACTCGCTCAGGCGACCTACATACAGTACAACACAATAGTATAACGCCAATCACATGCAAGCTCACCACGCCTTGGATCACACATATGCAAGACTCGACTTGACATGACAGTCAATTAACCAAGGCAAACAATCAGAATACCATGACAGCTTGCAAGCACAATGCAACACGCGTGTTCCGATTATTAATGGCCACTCGGCCCCGCACACTAGACAGTTGGTGCGCAGCACACTAGACAGTTGGTGCTCAGCACACTAGACAGTTGGTGCTCTACCGGCATGACCGGGCTTCGTCCCTTACTTCCGGCGACGGCGACCGATAGACCGTGTGGTTCCGATCGACACGGCACGGAACTACCAGGAATCCCTGTAGGGGCTTCGGTCCATCACAAGCTGCGACCGGCATCCGACCAGCCTGGCGACACAGACTGTCGCGCATCCGATAAGTCGTGTTATTCCGATCCACACGGCACGAACATATCAGGCATTCCATTATATGACCACACAATGCACATCAAGCAACCAGCTAGTTTATATCTTTGCATTTAGTTCGATGCTAACACGGTCGTGCTTAAAACTTGGCCCAAGGCCATTTTCATGCTCAAATATGCAATTTAACTCCACACGTGGTCATGTGATGTACGAATTATCCATCAGACTTTGCATCTAAATACGGGTGATCAATCCTCATACGGTCAATCACAAACCAATCAGAGCATTCAACAGCCAGGCATTGATCATCACATCAAACAGTCGACAACAATTAAAACAACACACTCGATTAACTGAACTAACCACCGACGGCTACTCCGCCTACCAACCAACCAGTCAAACAATTTATCGTTCACTCGGTTCTAGCTAATCGCTCGCTCGCGATCAAACAATTGCAGTCAATCAATCAATCTAATCACCAATTAGCCACAGACAACCTAGCTAATCAGTCTAATTTATTTAATCGCGGCCATTTAACCTAAACCCGGTCTCTAACTAAACCGATAATCTACGTGAACGCTTAATTAGACTAATTAATCTAGACCCGAACGCAATTAGCGACCTAACCGAGAGTTAGGGGCTAACTCACTACTAAACAGTCCGGCTACGACGACGGCGACGGGACAACGACGACAACGACGAAGGCGGCGAACGGCGGCAGCGAGCTCCGGTGAGCGGCGGCGGGCTCCGGCGAGCTCCGACGATGACTCGGATGACGCTCGAGCAGCTGGACGGCGGCTGAGCAGCGCGACGGCAGCGAGATCAGCGACGAGTGAGGCGGCGGCGCGGGGACGGCTCGCGGTCGCGTGCTGGTCGCGGGTCCTCGGGCTGCTCGGGGGTCACGGGTAGAACGGCGGCAGCTCGGGTGGAAGGGCTGCCGGTCGTGGGTCCACGGCGGCTGGGGGCGGCGAAGACAACAGCTCGGTCGACCGGCTGGGGCTCGGGTCGACGGGAGGAGGAGGCGACAGGTCGACGGCGAGGTGGCTCGGCTGAGTCGGGCGGCGAGGTGGCTGAGCTGGGGGCCGGCGACGACGAGCGGAGGCGGCAGCGACGGGTGGCGACGCGGCTGCTCGAGCAGCAGCTCGGGCTGGCGCTCGCTGGTCGGGGTCGCGACTGAGGGGCGACTGGCGCGGAGCAGCCGCTGGGCTCGGCGACGCGAAGGGCGGAGGGACGACCGGCGGTGGCTGAGGCGGAGCGACACGGCGCGGCGACAAGGGAGTGGCGGTGGCTGGTGGTGCTCTGCTGCAACCGAAAGAAAAGGAAGGAGGGGGGGCTGGTCGTGCGGCAGGAGGGAGGAAGGAGGAAGGAGAGAGGGAAGGGAAGGAGAGAGAAGAGGGAAGGAGAGAGAGAGTGATGGGAAGATGGAGAGTGACGTGAGGTGAGGTGAGTGGGTGGGGGCAGATGGGGGGCTGCACGGCAGCCAAGGAGAAGGGAAAGAGAAAAGAAAGAGAGAGAGAGAGAGAGAGAAAAAGGAAGAGAGAGAGGGAAAAGAGAGAAAAAGAAGGGGGTCCCACGGTCAAAGTTTGAATATTTTCTTTGACTTTGAGTACAAAGGGTTTCAGGAGCGAAAGGAGGGTTTCGGGCGCGAAGGGTCTCTGACCGGCATTTCGGGATTTATTAAATCTATCTTCAGATCAAAATAAATCGCGTCCAATAATTGTCCCTCAGACCACAAAAATCCTAATTTTATTTATTTTATGGACCTTAAAATTTCGGGACGTCACAACTAAAGTCGGGGTTTGCACTGTTCTCAAGCCGCGACACTTAAGTAAAAAAAAATTAAGTCAGAAACTTGCGGTTCATAGAGGCATGTTTGAGGTCATTTTTCTTGCACTCTGGTCACAACCGACGAGAGATCTATATATCAACGTGAAGAGTTATGCAAGAGGAGATACTCGACCAAAAATGACCTGAAAATCACATAAAACAAGGGAGAAAAACGACCCCAAAGTAGGAGGTTTGAACTGTTTTAAGCAAAAACAGAGCACAAATCAGACCAACGGGGCATATTACCGACCCCATAACTTCTCCCATTAATTAAACAAATAGCAAATAAGCATATCAATGCGTTCTACTACATGCAGGGAATACAACGAGCCCAAAAATGGTATAAAAAAAATAACCACGGCAAGGCAATGAAAATCGAGCACAGAGTAGGCAGGTTAGGCTGTTTCCAACACTTTAAGATAGAATTTTGCATCTTAGATCAGATTAACAGAGCCACTTCCCGATCTCATAACATCTTCCACAAATTAAACCGAATGCAAATAAGCATACCGAAGTGTTCTACTATATGCAGGGAACACAACGAGTCCAAAAAAGGTCAAAAATAACAACGGGAAGGCAATGAAAATCTAGTGCAAAGTAGACGATTCGAACTACCTGAGGCATTTTGTCGAACATGTAATGTGCCTTATAAAAAAAATGCAAAAACGAGGCATTAAACTAAGAACCAAATCATGGGGACATAAGAACAAGGTTACATGAAGGTATAATGATGATCGGGGGTGATTGGTTTGGCCCCGTTCGATCGTTCGATCCGAAAATCGAACGGAGCCAAATCGGATCAAAAACAGGCAAAAAATAGGGGATGTGCAAACTGAACCTGTTCGTGGACTGTGGCAGCAAGGACAGCGATCGGCAGAGGCACGAGGAAGGCTAAGGAGCTCTGCGGACAACGGTGGTGGTGTGTGAGGCTATGGGTCTGCTCCAAAAATCCTCAGACTCTCTCCCGTTTTTTCTCCTGTCTCGGTTTCCCTTCTTTTTCTTTTGCACTCCCAGGAACCCCCCCTCTCTCTCTCTCTATGGATGACCCTCTCTTTATCCTTTGCTTTTTTTTTTTTGAATCCTTCCAGTCCCCTACTGTGACGTGCTGCTCTCCCTCTCTCTCCTTGTACCCGACTCCTCCCTCAAGATTTCTCTGTTGAGGAATCAAAAACCGTTATGTCCCCCTCCTCTCCAACTAGCAAAAATGTATCGAAAAGGACAGCTGGCTAGGGAATGAAGGTTCTGGAATGTGGTGGTGAGGAGAGGATTTGGCATTTTTTTCAGGAGGTGCCGTGCGTGTACATGAGAAAGGAAGCAAAAAAAAAAAAAACACGTTCTGCTGGTGCTGCAAACCCGGTTCGGGCCAGGTCCAATTCTATTTTTTCGCTCAAATCGGGATTCCAAATGACCTTTTTTCGAAAAATTGACTCCAAAATTTGGGTTTCCCAGCATGTTTTTCATGAAATAGGGGTGTTTTTATGATTAAATGACTTGATTTGGTGCAAAAATTCCAAATTTAAAGTTTGACCCGAAAATGATTTTACAATAATCCAAAGTATAAAAGGCCAAATCGAGCCAAACCAACCCCACCAATGGATTCAGAATGATGAAAAATATAGGATAGTGGGCTTGAATTTTCATGGGTACCCCTAAAAAGAATTTGATTTCATTTTTAGTGAAACCAGGGACTAAATTGAAAATAAAAAATGCAAATAGGTCATTTTGACCAAAATTGAACAAATTATTATGTAAATGGACCCAATTGCAATTCAAGGCATCAAATACCAATGTCATAGCTTAGAAAAGGTAAAAATTGAAAATAAAAAGACTCAACAGGTAATTTGTTTTGCTCAATTTGGGTTTGTGTTTATGAAGGAACATGGTGACCCAAGATTAATTTTAGATATTTGAAGTATCCAACATGAAAAGGGAATTAAAATAAAAATATTGACTATTTTTCCATATTTTTGTGAACACAGATGCTATTTTTCTTGATTTTTTACTATTTTTATAATAAAAAATATTAAAATGTCAAAAAAAAAATATGAAAAATATTTTTTGTTCAAAATTGGTTCCTAAGGCTAGGCTAAGGTGTCCAAAGTTTATTTTACTATTTTTAATCAATTTTATAAAAAATAAATGATAAAAAATCAGGTGTCAACAGCGCCCTTAAAGATTCTGTCTCGGTCATTTCTCTATATTTTATGTGCTTTCATTTTATGCTTTTCTACCATTTCTCTTCCTGGGTCCATCCGACACAAAATAAGCACTTTTGCACTTGGCTGCTTCAATTTACTGATGAACAAGTGCATCATAACATCTACTTGGTGACGATCATGGTGGTTGTATCTTGATCTCGATCCTAAATTGCTGCCAAAGCTGGAAATTGTTGATGTTTGAATAATTAGATTGATTCTGTTAGAATGGTAGGATTGATTTGTTAGATATATATTACGATTACGATTCTGTGAATCGTAATTAGGATTGATTGTAATTGATATTGTAATATTACGTTACTATAGATAGCTGCTCTGTAAGGCCTATAAATAGGCTCCTGTATCAACAATGAGAAATAGACAGAAATTTCACAATTACATTTTCTGCTTCGCTGTATCTTGGCATCAGAGCCAATCACTGAGCGTTTGTTCCAAATAAACTTCTGCCAAATAGGCCGCATTTCTCCACAGTGACCACAGCCACACAGCGGCACCGCCAGACCATAGTGGTTCAGATTAGACGCCAAAAGCAGTCCCACGCGCCTTCACGCGCCGCTGTCTCGAACTCGCCGAAAATCGTCCGTGGTCTGTAAGTTCTTGTAGGACACCTTCGTCTGGTTATTTTCGACATAAAATACCACTACCAGGTTCCTCATCACCATATGAGTCCAATGAGCCAAACGCTACCGCCGTCCGCCGAGCAACGTGCCCTCCTGCGTCGGAAACAACCCCTGCGAGTGAGATTCACTCGCCAGCGTGCCCAACACGTGATCAGTCGCCCAGTCACGTTTGCAACACATCAGCAAGTGACGTCCGCGCCACCAGTCGCCACGTGTCCGCCACCTGTCTATAGATTTCTCTGTATGTAACACGTCATCTTTCTGCCACGTCATTTTTCTGCCACGTGTCCGCCAGCTGTCTGCCACGTCATCGTTCGTTGACTTGAGTTGACTAGACCGATTCGCTTAGCTTTTTGACCGGTTCGACCCATTTTAGACCGGTTCTTGGTGTTTTTAGACCGGTTCCTGAGGCATTTCGACGTTCTAAACCCATTTTTGGCCTTATTTTCTCCATATCGGCTTTGCAAGTATCATTTTTATTAGAATTTCGTATAGATCTACTGGGTTTTCATATCATGGAGAAATTGGAAGTCTCAATTCCTATCCAGACCATTTTGAATAGATCTAATTACATTTTATGGGCCCAAGAAATACCCAGTTTCCTGAGAGGACGTCGGCTTTGGCGTTATGTCACTAGTAATATTCATGAACCTACTCAGAATACTGGTGAAATAGATGAGAAATTTAATGAACGCTTGGAGGATTAGGATAGCGAGAATCATCATATTCTTACGTGGTTTCGAAACACTTCGATTCCCTCTATCATACTTCAGTTTAGTCATCTTAATACAGCAAAAGAAGCATGGGATCTACTTGCTAGCCAATATTCTACTTCGGATATTGCTCATCAATAGGTTAGGGAATCTACATTGCATGCATCAGGAGACAGGTCAGGCAATCAATGATTTCTTATCCTCCATGCATGTTATCTGGGATCAATTAGCATTATCTGAACCAAAATGGGATGCGGAAACTGATGCTCGCAATTTTTCTGCATATCGCGATTGCATGCGTGTTATGCAATTTTTTATGGCACTTAATGATGAATTTGAGCCTGTGCGAGCTTCCCTTCTACATCGAGACCCATTACCTCATCTTGAGGCAATTGTCTCAGAGTTGCTGTCTGAGGAGACTAGACTTGCTACCTTGAGGGCGCGACGTTCTTTTCCTTCACCCACAGACACAGTGCTTGCCACTCTAGGTTCTTCCTCCTCGCGCAGACATTATTGTCTGCATTGTCATCGATCTGGTCATTTTGCATCCAGCTGTTATCGATGACAGCCTAAGCAACCTATAGTGATAAACAACCGATCTCGGTATAGAGGTCCATCTCAACCTGCACGTCAATCCACTACTGCTATCATTGAGGGTTCCACTAAAGATTCATCTATTACTTTATCGTTAGAGGATCTTTGTTCTATTCTTCAAGAATCTGGTACTTCTCACTCCTATGTTCCTAACACTTCTGCTATGTCGGTTACTCTAGGTACTCCTGATTCTTGGTTCTTTGATTTTGCCTGTTGTAATCACATGACTTCAAATTCCAATGTCTTCAAGTAAAAAACATTCGCTTCACAAGTACCTACTATTCATACAGCTAATAACTCATAGATGATAGTTAGTCATACAGGGAACGTTTTGACGTCCAAATTATCCTTACCTGACACGTTCTTAGTTCCTGAACTCTCCTTAAACTTGATATCTATGGGACAACTATGTGAACTTGGTTTTGACATTCATTTCTCTTCAAATGGTTGTCATGTGAAGGATCCACGGACGGGACAAACAATTGGGACAGGCCATAAAGTGGGACGTTTATTTGAGCTTGTTTCCTTACAGTTTCCGAACTCTTCTTTTACTTGTGATGCCACAGTTTCATCTGAAACTTGACATTTTCGCTTGGGTCATGCTTCCTTTTCTAGATTGAGTCCTTTAATTTCCAGTGGTCATTTAGGTTCTGTTAATAATAAAAATTTCGATTGATTATCTTGTAAGTTGGGAAAACATCATGCTTTGCCGTTTGATCTTAGTAATTCTGTCTCTCATGCTCCATTTGATCTTATTCACTCTGATATTTGGGGGTCATCTCCTACTCCAACTAAGGGAGGATCTCGTTATTTTGTGATTTTTGTTGATGGTCACTCTCATTACACATGGCTTTATCTTATAAAAAAATCGCTCTGAACTTACTCATATCTATCGTAATTTTGTTGCCATGATCAAAACATAATTTTCTCAAGAAATCAAGGTTTTTCGTACTGATAATGCCATGGAGTATAGAGATACTGAGTTTCTTCAAATTATTTCCCAGAACGGTACTATCATTCATCATTCTTGTCCACGAACTTCCCAACAAAATGGTCGAGCAGAGTGTAAGCATAGGCATATCTTAGATACTGTGCGCACTCTGCTCATCTCAGCTTCTTGTCCATAATAGTTTGAGGAGAAGCTTGTCATACTGTTGTATACACTATTAATCGTATTCCGTCATCTACTATAGGTAACTTATCTCCTTACGAACGCTTGTATAGCAGTACTCCTAATTGTAGTCTTCTTCAAGTTTTTGGCAGTGCTTGTTTTGTGCATTTACTTCCTAAGGAACACATGAAGTTAGAACCTCGTGCTCGCTTATGTTGCTTTCTTGGGTATGGTATTAAGCACAAAGGGTACAGATGTTGGAATCCAAACTCTAATCGTCTACATGTTTCGCGTCATGTTACTTTTTGGGAACACAAAATGTTCTCATCTCTTCATTCTTTTGAGTTATCTCCAACCGTTCACTTCTTCACCAATCCTTCAGTGGAACTATTTCCGGAAGATGACACACTTGCATCTTCCTCTTTGGAATTGTATTCTTCTAATCTTGATGCAGGTACATCAGGAGATCCCATTTCGGCAGCTCCTAACATGTCTGCACCATCCGCGATTCTTCATCCTTAGTGCTACCTTCTTCTCCTGTTCGTCGTTCTACCCACGTAAGTCAACCTTCTGTTCGACTTCATGATTTTCATTGTTATTCCACTATTGCCTCATTTCAAGAGCCTCGCACATATGGAGAAGCTCGTACTAATCCTCTTTGGCAGCAAGCAATGGTGGATGAGTGGCAAGTGTTAGATAAATCTCATACTTGGGATTTAGTTTATTTGCCTCATGGAAAGTCTGCTATAGGTTGTAAGTGGGTGTATAAGATCAAAACTAAGGCAAATGATACGGTGGAACGTTACAAAGCTCGATTAGTAGCAAAAGGATTTACTCAAGAGTATCTGATTGATTATGATGAGACTTTTGCTCCAGTTGCACGTCTTACGTCTGTTTGAAGTCTTATTGCTGTCCCCTCTAGCAAGCAATGGTCTATGTTCCATATGGATGTTAAAAATGCTTTTCTCAATGGTGATCTTTCTGAGGAAGTATATATGGAACCTCCTCTTGGGTATACTACTTCTGACGAAGTATGTCGATTACGTCGAGCATTATATGGACTGAAGGAGGCTCCTTGTGAATGGTATTCTAAGTTCAATTCCACCATGGAACGCCTTGGATTTAAATTCAGTTCCACCAACGAACATCTCGCAGGTATATTCTGCTCCTTTTATATGTAGATGACAGGGTTATCACTGGTGATGATCATACTGGCATTACAAAAATTCAACAGTATCTCAGTAAGCAATTTGAAATGAAAGATCTTGGAAAACTCGGTTATTTTTTAAGCTTGGAGGTTACTTCCGATTCCTCGGGGTATTATCTTTCTCAAGCTAAATATGCCACTGATCTTCTTTCTCAAGCGGGACTTACTGATAGCAAGATTGCTATAACTCCCATTGAGACTAATGCCAAATTTAATGACAAAGATGGGACTCTTCTGCCCAATCCTACTCTTTATCGGCGGCTGGTTGGCAGTCTTGTATATCTCACTGTCACTCGTCCTAACATCGCTTATGCTGTTCATATTGTCAGTCAGTTCATGACTGCGCCTCGAACCACTCATTTTGCCTCTGTTCTTCAAGTTCTACGCTATGTCAAGGGCACCTTATTTCATGGTCTTTACTTTTCTGCTCAATCTGCCATGGAGTTGAAGGCTTATTCTGATGTTGACTGGGCAGGAGACCCTCTTGATCGTCGTTCCACTACCGGCTACTGCTTCTTTCTAGGTAACTCACTTATCTCATGGCGTAGCAAGAAACAGACCGTTGTCACTTGATCTAGTACGGAAGCAGAATATCGTGCTCTTGCTGATACAATAGCAGAGTTGTTATGGTTACGATAGTTACTAGAAGACATGGGTATCTGTCATAACGGTGGAATAGTGCTTTATTGCGAGAATCGGAGTGCTATCCAAATAGCACATAATGACGTTTTTCATAAGTGCACCAAGCATATTGAAATAGACTACCATTTCATACACTCTCACGTGCTTCATGGTACCCTTCGTCTTGTCTCAACTTCATCGGCTAATCAAATTGCTGATGTATTCACTAAGGCACATCCACCCGGGCGCTTTCAAGATCTTTTCTCCAAACTCCAGTTGACTTCTTCCATGTCACCTTGAGTTTGAGGGGGGATGTTAGAATAATTAGATTGATTATGTTAGAATATTATGATTGATTTTGTTAGATATATATTACGATTACAGTTCTTTGAATCGTAATCAAGATCGATTGTAATTGATTGTAATATTACATTACTATATATAGCTGCTCTATAAAGCCTGTAAATAGGCTCCTGTATAGACAATGAGAAATAGACAGAAATTTCACAATTACATTTTCCGCTTCGCTTTATCTGTTGATTCTGAACTTGGGACCCTCTTGCCGAGCAAACATCCCCACTTCCAGAATCGATCTGCAACGCAAAATCCGGGTTAAAACAGGACTCGGGTTGGTGCTCCGATACTCGAAGTCAAGTGATTGGAAGAGAAGAAGGGTGCAAAGGATTCGAACTTGGTTTTCAGAAAGTTCGAAGACTTACGTTGAATGAGCTCTTTACCTTGCGTAGGCATTTCTTGGGAAAATTACCAAAAAAGTCCTAAACCTATTGCAATTGTGTCAATTCAGTCATAAACTTTTTTTTTTCAATTGAGTCCTAAACCTTTATACATTTTACCAATTGAGTCCATCTAACCAATTTTGGCTAGAAATTGATGACATTAACGTCAGTGGTCCTACGTGGCATTGCCCACGTGACATGGATTTTGTTCTAGTTTTTTTTATTAATTTTTCAATCCTTTTTTTCCTTTTTCTTTTTTTTATAGTTAAGGCCAGCCGAGGCCCAGTGACCTTCGCCAGCCACTAGGCGAGGGCCTGCAAGCCCTCGCTAGCTGCTGGTGAGGGTTGTGGCCCTCGCACTCGATTGGCGAGGGTTGCAAGCCCTCACAAGCCACTGAGCGAGGGCCGCGACCCTCGCCTAGTGGCTGGCGGCCTCCTGCCAGCCTTAACAATTAAAAAAATACAATAAAATCACAGCAAAAAATTAATAAAAAAAATTTCAAGTTAGTGCCACATCCATGTTATCAATTTTCAGCCAAAATTGATCGGATAAACTCAATTGGAAAAATGTGAAAAAGGTTTATAACTCAATTGGCAAAAAAAAAATGTTTATGACTGAATTGGCACAATAGCAATAAGTTTAGGAATTTTTCAATAATCTTCCCAACATTTCTCTTAGTAGGCTGTAAAGTCGCGGTCGACAGATACTGGCAATTGGGGATGTGTATGAATATACTTCCATACCATCTTGAGGATCAGTGCATGCATGACTTGTTAATTAGTGGTGGCACCGTCGTGATTGGTAAACAGATAAGGGTTAAGTGGTGTCTAGTTAAACCCAATGTTGTCGGAATGAATGAACTCCCGATGGTATAGTCTTACTCTTATCTGGTCAATCCCGTCACTTTGCCACGACAGATAACTTAAAAACTCCATTTACCGTTAATGTGCCTGTTCATCCTCTTCTTCCTTTTTCCAACAATTAAGGCATGACCTCTCCGAAATCATGACTAAACAAAATAATTCGTGGATTCAAATTGCAAGAAAATGGTCACCGACCTTTGATAATAGAAATCAAAATAAATTTTGACACAAGGTGAATTATATCACGATCATTTATTTTTCCTTTTTCAGGTTTAGATCCTAATCTCCAAAAATTAGGGAATTAACTCAAAAGAAAGCGAGCCTCAATCAACAACGGACCCGAGAGAGGCTAGCCAGCGTCGTGGCCCCGTCGGTCGTTACGTGTTTGGTGCCCTTTTCATGAGTTATTCATTGTACTTTTGAAGTTTTTAGTTAAATTTTTTCGTTCCCCTCTCTTTCGTGTGAAGATTTCACAATTTTTCACATCGCTGTCTGTAGTCTAGAAGTTTTTGGAATTTATGTAACGTGCTAGAGTCGATCCAAAATACATAAATGATGGAATTAGAGATACGAACTTAGTCTAGTACATCATTATAGCTGATCAATTTGTCGAAATACCCAAAAAAAAAGAAGAGGAAAAGAGAAGAAGAAATCAATGAAATGTTATTGCGTCTTATATTAGCATTTCAGGACCACCAACAAGTTACATGACAAACTTAAAAACAACAGGAATGCAGCATTAGCTATGGAATGAAACCCAAGTTGCCCAAATATTACATCAAAGTACAACTCAAAACTCGAAGGTAGCATGATTTGGCTAATATATGGACGATTACTACTACTACTCCTACTACTAACATTACTGTGTTTTAAACCGCCAATCAAGGGGGATCGGCTTTATAAGTTCCACGATCTCGGGAGAATATAACACTGAATATTACTCAGACTACTCTCTAGACAGAGTTCGGGATAGTCATGGCCATGGGCCGGGCTGGGCCCGAAACCGGCCCGGGTCAAACCCGGAACCGGCCCGTTGACCGGGCCCGCGGTTCCAACCCGGAACCGGCCCGTAGCATAAGGGCCCGGTTACGGTTTATTCAAACCTTGAACCGGGCCCGAAACTGGCGGTTCCGGGCCAGTTCCAAACCGTGAAAAAAAAAATTAAAAAAAAGAGAGAGAAAGAGCCGGTTCCGGGTTGATAATTTGATTGCAATTTTATTACAAATTTATTACAATTTAATTTTTAAATTCAAAAATCGTAACCGAAACCGAAGGTTCCATTTTCGGTTTTGAACCGGAACAGGGCCCGAAACCGGCCCGTAACCGACGGTTCAAAACCGGAACCGGAACTACCACTTAAGGGTTCGGTTCCGGTTCTCACTAAATTGGAACCGGAACCGGCGGTCCCCGGCCCGTGGCCATGACTAGCTCGGGATACTTAATAAGAAACTCGTCCGAATACAGACACGACACCAATGAAAAATAGATAAGTTTCACGCCTTTGGATCTCACTGTCATCCTATGATTTTGCTGGCAATATCGGTATAACATCCCATAACATATAAGGTTTCGCAAGAGATAACGATTCGAGAATGCCAAATTCATTGAGGGCTCCTCCGAAGCTTCAAGCAATGAATCCTCACTATTATGGACTAGGACTTGTCCCCTAATCAGATGTCTCATGTTCTTCCCCTCCTGCTCTTCCGCTGAATGGAAACAAGACGAGATCGACTACACCATATCTTGATAGATAAAGGAGATTAATCTGAAAGGAAGAGAAATTATTTGAGCGAACACGAGAGAAAATACGGTAAAGAAAGGAGAGGCATTAATTTTATAATATTATTTCGATGCTAACGAGAGAAATGACTTTACAATAGAATTATCTCTATCATATTAGTAAAAGTGCACTACCAGAGAGTTCTCCTCTCCTTAGTACGAAGCCCGGTGCTCTTCCCTTGCTCTTCTTCACGTTCTTCTCACTGCATGAGAAAAAGACTAAAGATGAAATTTTCTTGCAAGAGCAATGTTAAGACATCTATATATCGATTGCTCAGACATTCTCAAAAATTGCTAACTACTCGGTAATTTGTTGTTTACCTACAGCTTTCTTCTTCCGCATCGCCTGCAGTCAAAAGGTTTGACACAATTAGGGTGTGGAAAACGATAGAGCAGTATTCATATCCCATGCCCATGATGTAATGAGCTAGATGTAATCCGTGGATTATATAATAATCTGTGACAGAATATACGATGTATTTAAGCAAAAAAGATAACTTAATATTAACGTATCATTAGAGGGTCGTAATTACAATATACTCTTAAGAGCATAGGAACAACTTGAACAAATGAATTAGCGAACACATTATTGAAGGCTTATGTAACATTCTGCAAGTCCCATGAGTCGATTAAGTCCATAACTTTGACTTGTACAGTGGTTATAATCTAGAGCAGATTTTATGGGTCTTATTTACAAAAAAAGTTGGGGAAATTGTCCAATCAATCCTAAACTAATTTTACGAAGATTGTCAATCCAGTTTTAAACTTTCCAATTTTGTTAATTTAGTACTAAACATTTTCGCGAAAATTCCAATGTAACCTTTTTTGCCAAATTTCGATGGGAATCACCGACGTGGCAATCCACTCATCGCCGGCCGTCCTACGTCGCGATGACTGGACGGCCACGTCGGCGATTTTCAGTCAAAATTGGCCATAAGGACTACCATTGGAATTTCCCGCAAACAAATAGGCAGAGTTAAAAAGTTTAGGACTGAAATGACATCCGTACAATAGGTTTAGCACTGAACGGATAATTTATATCGTTTTCTTTGTAAATGAATGGTAGGAACTAGGAAGAAAACCCCTCTTATTGTATTGTAAATTTCTCAGAATACTAAATCCCTGACATTAATTTTTCTGATAAGAAGTGGTGCAAATACTCACATTGGAAATTGGTCTCCTCCACATGTCACGATGCTTTTGAAACTCCTCGGCCATGTCAACCCAACAGTCATATACGGACAATCCTTCAGGTACCCTCCTCAATTTGAAACATTTGTTGATCCCTAATCGAGAAAGATGAGGCATGGCTCCTTCAGCGACCCTCAACTCCTCCAAATTTTGTAGATTTTGAAGATTTAATTGCTTGAGCTGAGGAAAGCCTCCTGCAGAGCAAACCATTTCCTTTCCGACAAAAGCTGTCCACAGTAGGAGAACAACCAAGTGATGTAGTTTCTCCAATATTGGCATCGGATCTTCTTCAAGTTCGGAGTCCATTAAGACCAACTTCCTCAGTTGCTGAGGTAGATTCTTATGTTCTGGTAGCTTCTCTATTTTTCCTTTCATGGACAATTTACAGCAATGATGATAACTTGACATTTTACTCAATTCATCTTTAGTGAATGGACGGTAGCTTGTGAATCTAAAAGACGAGGATCGCAGACGTTTCAAATTGAATTCGGCAAGTTGTGGAATTATCTTCAACTTGTCAGAACCATAAAGGTGAGGGACGGTTAGTTTTTGCATATTGGTCAGTTTACCTATATCATTCACATCACAGTTCTCTGGGGAAAAGTTTCTCAATGTCTGTAGAAACTTTAAAGAGTCCAACCGCAGCTTCTGCTGACCATTGACGGAAAAACTGCTGGGAAGATGGAGATGCCTCAACCTTCTCAACTTCCACAACACATTTGGCACGGTTACAGCACAAAGTCTATCTGCACGCAAGTCTAAGAATTCCATGCATACAAGGTTCTCCATAGATTGTGGCAAGACCTGGAACGCACTACCTGCTAAGCTTAAGTATCTCAAATGGACTAGGTCTCCCACTGATTCAGGTACATTTCCGCTCATCCAAGAAAGACCCTCTAGCTTCAAAACTCTAAGAAACCTACAGTTGATGAAAATAGGTTGAAATTCCTCCCACGTCACTATGATGAATTTCCCAATAGGAAAGAAGATGAGAGTTCGAAGGTGGAGCATAGTCCCTCCTATTTGTTTTACCGTGGGAATCGGGTTTCCATTAGCAATCACACGCATGTTGAGAGAAAGCCTTCTTGTTTGGCAATTTGACTCAAAGTCTATCGCCATTGAAGAAGAACAGTCCTCAATTTCATCGTCTTGCTGAATGTTAAAAATGCTTAGAAACCTCTCCTGCCTAGCCGTGGAGACGCATAAGTCCCACATCAGATCATGGAGGCGGCAAGTTTTGATTTTTCCACTCAAGTTGAATTGTGCTTGAACCATCCCCCTACTAACCAACTCCATTAAATATTGCTCTGCTACATCTTCCGCTGTATTTTCGCTCTCGGTATATGAATCCGGTGACACAAAGCCTTCAGCAATCCACATTTGAAGAACCTCAGTCGCAGAGATTTCTTCATCGGTCGGAAAGCTACCCAAATAGAGGAAGCATGGCTTTAGATACCATGGTAGATCACCGTAGCTTAAGGCCAACACTTTTAATACACCACTCTTATCCCGAAAATGTGAATTGATGTTTCTATAAACTGTCTCCCAGTTGTTGACCGCTAGAAGTCCACCAAGCACATTGATAGCCAAGGGTAATCCTCCACACTTCTTGAGGAGTTCATCTCCTAACGTCTTCATGTTTTCAGTTATAACTACACAGTATCAGGCAACAAATTGCAACTTAGCAGCCATAGGAAGATGCAAATGTAATAAGAAGACATTTTAAGATCTTTACAATCTGTGGTTCATTCATATTTTAGTAAGTGCAAAGACTATAGGGACCAAACCAAAGCTCCTACACATGCCCCCCTACACCCGGAAGATCAAGAACCTTAAATTAACAAGTGGAATGCATTGTCTCTGTTATATGTGACTTAAATTAAGTGGCTCGAGAAAATGTCTAGCACCAATAATCCTACTGGATGATGAAAAAGGAAAGGAGCGTGCTAGTAATCTTCTGCGACTAGAGTGTTTTAGTAATCTCCATAGCAATGCAAATTCTAGTGAAATCTTTATGTTGCCGCTCTCTTTGGTCGCACAAGGATTCACTATTTTCCTAACATTCCCAACTCTTATTATTGGCCAACTATTCACAAATGCAAAAAAGGCGGACCTGAGATGAGGCCTATGGAAGAAGGAACATAGCTAAGCTCTACAGTATTTCATAAATTACCATCAAAATCGCTTATTACGTTTATAAAAAGCCTCTTTGATATTTATCCTCATCCGAGGTAAGGAGGAGCAAAGGTTTGGATGTTTGGTTAGAGGTAAAATTGGCAAATTTACCTCGTATTTGACCCTCCATCTCTAACTGTCCGGTCGTACCTTTTACAGCTTGGCCTACAGTAGTACCTTGACCAACTCCAGGACCAACAGAAGAAAGTCCAATAACTAACTCTGCAGTAATAACGCAAGCGTCAGAAATTTAATCTCTTGAAACTACTATGTGTGACGATAATAACCTTAGAGAAGCCTTACCTTTTGTATCAGGATACACCCGCTTCTTTAGCAGCTCCCAGCTGTCACGGGCCGATAAGCACTCGGGTTCATGGAAAAAACCATGAGGATCGATATACTCCGCTACTTCTTTATTACGGGTCGTTATCAATAGCTTGCTTCTTGTGTTCTCGATGGGGAACGCATCTCGAAGACCGTCCCATGCCTGTCTAGTCCAGATATCATCAAGAACCACGATACATGTCTTCTCTTGTTGGGTCTTGTATAGAGTTCCGAACAATTCGTCATCTCTCATTTGCATAACTCTTTCTCTTTGATCCGGGATCAACTTAACGAGAATTCCCACTAAGATATCTTTCACGTGGTATTCTTGAGATACGCAAGCCCAAGCGAAACGCTCGAAATTGTTCCTCACTTGGTCATGAGCGAAGACTTTCTTAGCGAGTGTGGTCTTACCCAAGCCACCCATTCCCCATATAAAAATAAATCTGTGTTGTTTTCCGACCTTCAACAGCTCTTCCACCAACATGTTAATATTATCTTCTCTCCCAACAATATCCTCCTCGAAATGGCCTAAAGTAAGTTTCGGTGTCGAAGCTCTCAGCAGTTCCCTTTCGCCCTCATTCGCAGATTGTATGCCGTGAAACTGCATACTCGTTCTCAGATTTGAGATGTTGGATTTTAAGCCCTCAATCTCTATCCCCACCGCATGAACTTGTACGCACAGGCACTTAACCACGAAGCAAGCATACGCTTTGATGATGCTTTGTTCCTTCTTCGGCGCGACTCTGAGGATGTATCGCTCGATGACGTCCTCGGCATCATAGGCAACGTCTTGGAGTTGCGCGACCCATTGTGCAACAGCTTTTTCGCGCTCTCGTCTCGCGTCCGCATCCCTCAGCAAGCCCTTAATCAGCTTCAGCTCCTTCTGCAGGTCCTTGATCTTGCCCTCCACGCCCAACAAGAATTTGGTCTCGTTGACGAGCAGCTTTCCTATTGTCTCCCCTGCAAACGAAACAACAGATTCGGCCATCGATATTGCGCTACTTGACTATGATCAGTGGTGGTGCTTATGATGGAGAATGACTTGAGAATTCACTAGTGATGCGTCAACAAAGCTCAGAACATATAGGCCTGTGAGTTGCGAAGAAGAGAAGAAAGGAATAAGTGCTTAGAAAGTTTCATATTGCATTGGTAATACATATTCTATATCCACCGATGCAAGAAAATTACCCCAAGAAGAGAAGAATGAAGTACTGGAGAAGTTTACAGGTATATATTCTCTCCGCGACCAGAAGAAATGTTTTGTAGCTACAGTTACAGATGTTTCAAGACATTAACACTGATGTGAAAATAATTTCACTTACATCAGACAAAAAAAACCTTAAGATCTACATCGATTATACTACTAATCACATTATCCTGCACAAAATGTGTTGAATGCACATGTCAGTTGGGTGAAAGAAAAAAATCCTGCATTGGATGTCTAGAGCTAAAAAAAGCAATTGATAATTCCTCCTTAGCTCATAATTCAATGGATTAAGCTTTTGAGTAAATGTGGGTCCAACTAAATTGTCGATGTATTTATGTGGACTTCCCCCAACACGATATGATTTAATTTGGCAAAAGACTTTTGACAGCAAATCTAAGAAGGTGTAACGCTTTCTTGTTTAGCGGGTGAATCGTGAGTTTGCCTAATGGTGCTTGTTAAATGTGATGCTTTCTTGTTAAAGCTAAAGGCTTACCCATGGTGAGTTTGTCTTAAAAGTATAGTGAAAAAAAAAAAAATTTCGAACAAAATGTTTGTCTTCATGAGGTTTCCTCAAGGGCCTAGCTACAGAGCCGACCCGAACCACACGCAGTATGATCTGGAAGAGGAGGAGAACGTCGTGTTTAAACTCATTTTGAGCATTGCCAGAAGGGAAATCATTCCGAGTGCGAGAGACAATGGCCAGTTTCACTGGTTCCAGGATGGCCACTGTTCTAGAAATGATCTCTGGTAATGATCATCATTTTGCAACAATTTCTGGAACCAGTAGATGAACATGGTCTTCTAAGAGGGAAGGTTCCTAATATGATTCTTCCCTTTCGTTTCTTTCGTGGATATTCTCAGCCACTCAAATTTCAGAATACAGCATAGAACTCCATGTTTGGCAAACTTCTGTTTGCATCACATTGAGGTTTATTTGGTCCCGAAGCTTGCCCCTCTTTTCTTCAAAGCGTAGGAAGTTGCTTGTTGTAGTACTAGTGGTATAGTTCCTAATTCGTATTGTTGTGATGGGTTTGTCTGCTAAGGTCTAGCACAACATCTTCTCCTTCGAGCTCCATCACGAACTGCCTTTCATGGCCGAATAGGCAAATAACCTCTATATCATATGCATGCACAAATCCGGCGGATCTTGGACTTGCCAGTGCCGGACCTTAAGCACCTCGAACCTGCACACCGCAAATAAAAGAAGTTATATCCGGAACTGTTCGGCGTCAGCGGAAGGCATAAAGTGTCATAAATGGTCCTTGAGTTTTGGCCCAATGTGTAATGTGATCCTTGAACTTTTTAATTTGTTCAATGTGGTTTCTGGACCTTTGGTACATGTTCAACTCAATCCTTAAACTATATGAAAATGTTTAATGTTGTCCTTCCAATAATTTAATTTCATGGACAATATGGTCACTGAATTTTATTGTCCTTGAACTTTAATCTTATGTGCATTGTGGTCTCAGAACTTTTAATTGTTCAATATGGTCCCTGGACCTTTGGTAAATGTTCAACTTAGTCCCTGAACTATATGAAAATGTTCAATTTTGACTTTCCATTAATTCAAATTTAGGGACAACATGGTCCCTCAACTTTAGCTTTATGTAAAATGTGGTTCCTGAACTTTTAATTTGTTCAACGTGGTCCCTGGACTTTTGGTAAATGTTCAACTTAGTCCCTGAACTGTTTGAAAATGTTCACTATTGACCCTGAAACTTGAATTAATGGAAAGTCAACATTGAACATTTTCATATAGTTCAGGGACTAATATGAACATGTACCAAAAGTCTAGGGATCACATTTAACAAATTAAAAATTTCAAGGGTCAAATTGCATATTGGGCCAAAGTTCATGGACCATCCTGTGGCGAAAAGGAGAACAAACTTTCACATTTTTGTTGTTAATGGCATTCAAAGGATCGCCGGAATAAAATAAAATAAAATAAAAATTCATTGAAGCTGTTGGGCATCACAAGATTCTCTACTGCAAAAAAAAAACAAACACAACAAGGATTCCATTGAGGCTCATAACTCTTCCTTAGAATGAACAGATAAAGTACTTAAATTGGTCGTGACGCAATGGACAATCTAGTAAAGGATTGAGTGATGAGAAATCTGGAAATTCCATTGCTAAGCATATGTTCTATCCTCCGCAGGAAGAAAATCTTGGGCCACAGAAAGGAATAATTTATGGGCAAAGTTTTACAAATTACAGTAATCTATTCTTCACGTAGGACTGGAGACTGGGATGTGCAAAACGCATTATTGCTTGGCCAGTTGGCCTTTCTTTCTTTTCGGGAAAATTGTCAAAAAAGTCCTAAACCTATCGCACTTTTGCCAATTCAGTCCTAAACCTTTTAATTTTTCCAATTCAATTATAAACCTTTTGCATTTATGCCAATTCAATCATAAACATTTTTTTGTGCCAATTCAGTCCTAAACCTTTTGAGTTTGTGCCAATTTAGTCCATCCAGTCAATTTTGACTGGCCTGCGATGACATGGATGCCGGCCGATGCTGACGTGGACGCCGGCACTAACGTGAATTTTTTTTTTTTTTGCCCTTTTTTTCTTTTCTTCTCTTTCCTTTTTTTTTTCTCCTTTTTCCTTCCTCCTTTCTTCTTCCCCTAGCAAGTAGATCGCCAGGGGCGACCGGCCAAAGGCTAGGCCGCCAGTGGCCTCCCCGGCTCCAGGCGAGGCCGGCCATGGCGAGATCGACCTCGACAGCGACAGGCGAGGCCGGTCATGGCGAGGCACGACCTCACCCAAATCTGGCCTGGGCGAGGTCAGCCAGTCATGGCAGCCTCGCCATGGTCGACGAGGTCGGCCGGTCATGGCGGCTTCAGCAAGGCGAAGAGCAAGGATTGGGTCATCATGGCTTCGTTCTCGAGATTGGGCAAGGCTCGTCCGCAAGTGACCACCCCCAGATCTTTTCCCCGATTTTTGCAATTTTCATCTTCTGTTGCGTTCGTTGGTTGGTTGCCGCCCAAATCTGGCTCGCCGTCCATGGCGAGGTCGTGACTCATCGTCCATGGCAAGGCTGCGACTCGCTGTCCGAGGACGACATCTGGCCGACCTCACCCAGCCCAGATCTAGGCCATGGGCGAGATCGCGACTCGCCGTTCATGGCGATGTCGCCATGGCTGGCCGACCTCTCCCAGGCCTGGCCGAGGTCGCGACTCACCATGGCCGGCCTTGCCCGGCGCCGGCGGGGCCCCTAGTGGCCTAGCCTTTGGCCGGTGACCTGCTTGCTAGAGGAAAAGGAAAAGAGGAAGAAGAAAGGAGGGAAAAAAGGAAAAAAATAAAAAGCGTCCATGTCACCGCCGACTGCCCAAAATTGGCTGGATGGACTGAATTGGCACAAACGTAAAAGGTTTATGACTGAATTGGCACAAAAAAAAAAGGTTTATAGCTGAATTGGCAAAAATGCAAAAGGTTTAGAATTGAATTGGCAAAATTTAAAGGTTTAGGACTGAATTGGCAAAAGTGCGATAGGTTTAGGACTTTTTAAACAATTTTCCCCTTTCTTTTCTGGTTAATTTCTTATTTCTCGTCATTGTTCATCCATATACTGAGGAATCAATTCCAAGAGCCGAAAGTAACATGCCTGATTTCAACTTGCCGGGCAACATCCCCGCTTCCGGAATTGGATCTACAACACAAAAATCGGGTTAAGGCATCTGGATTTAGGAACCGGGTCGGTGCTCTGATACTTAAAGTTGGGTGATCGAAAGAGGAGAAGGGCGCAAAGGATTCAAACTAGGATTATAGAAAGTCCGACTACTTACCTGAATGAGCTCTTTGCCTTGGTTAGTCATTTCTATTAGTTAGGCTGCCAGGGTCGAAGGTTGACAAGTACATGCAATTGGGGATACGTATGAGCAAACTTTCATTGTTATGGACGATTGGCACCCGGGTGACGTGTGGGGCTCTATAGGTAAGGGTGATCGGTTCCCGGTACGGTCCGGTTCCCCTCAAGAACCGGGAACCAGGACCACACCCAATTTCTGAAACCATGGACCGGACCGGTCCCAACAGACCGGCCCGGTCCGGTTCTCGGGTGGTTCAATGGAACCGGTAAACTGTCCAATGTCTCGTGATACCCAACCTATTAATGCATTTGAAAAAAAAAATGGTGGACACAAAGGTCAAAAGAACTGCTTGGATCAATTTTTTATTATAAGAACGAAATACTTCCGTATATGAATCTACAAGACAAATTGAGATAACCATAAAGAGGAGTCTTTCCAAAGCAATGTTATCCACCCAGGGAGATGGCAAGGGTGACAGCCATGACTGTATCGTTTCCGGCGACAGGGGATGTCGAAGCTCTGCCGGTCGAAAGTCCCCACAAGACGGGGGAGGAGGAGGAAGATGGATATGGAAGCCGGATGATGGTCCGGCTGAAGAAAAAATGGGTATCAACAAACCAAGCCTAAATTGGAAAACATAGTGTTCTTGACACTGGCCCGCTTAGAATCAAGAAAGGAGAGATGAGTAAGCTAGCCCGGGACAAAGGGAACTGAATCAGACATTCTTCTAGAGATGTTTGCACGAGGGGATTGCTGTGAAGATTGAACTGATCAGAAGAGGTGCGAACACCAATGGACAGATACAGTTTTATAATTTTTTTTATAAAAAATAAAAAATGATCGGTCCAGACGGGCAGTCCATTGGTCCGGTTCCCCCTGGAACCGGGAACTGGACCCCCCGGTCGCCAATTCCAATTTTAGGAACTAGGAACCAGACTGAAGCTTCCTCGGAACCGGACCAAACCCACATATCCGATCCGATCTGATCGGTCCATTATGCTTAGCCCTACTCTATAGTAGTCAAACCGTTTTGAGGATCAGTGCATGCATGACTTTTTAATTAGTGGTGGCACCGTTGTGATTGCTAAATAGATAATGAAAATTATTGAGCAAATTTAGGGCCCGACGACCCTCACCAGCCGCGCAAATAGTACAGAAAAAACAAAGGAAAAAAGGAAAAGAGAGAGAGAGAGAGAGAGAGAGAGAGAGAGAGAGAGAGAGAGAGAGAGAGAGAGAGAGAGAGAGAGAATTGAAAAATATACTAAAATATTATTAACAATTGTCCACGTCAACACCGGTCGTGCCACGTAGAATGGCTGATGTCCACGTCAGCGATTTTCAGTCAATAGTACTCAATTGGGAACAAATGAAAAGGTTTATGACTGAATTAGCAAAATAAAAAAGGCTTAGGATTGAATCGGCAAAAGTGCAATAGGTTTATGACTTTTTTGACAATTTTTTCAATGTTATTTGCATCTTATATTATTTGTTATGTACAAAAAATGTAATGGGCTCCGTCTAAGAGAGCTTATTATTAAGGTTGTCAAATAGGTGGGTCAGACCGAGTTTGGATAATGAACTATGTACTACTAATAAGAGAAAAAGGGGTTACGGCAGTCCTGGTTATGACACGTATATGGGCCGAATTTTCTGCTGACAGAAGCCCAATAGGTTCACTCCAAGGCTCAGTCTATTCAGGGCGCGCATGATAACATTTCTGTTCCTCTATTTTTCTGTTCTTTTGTTCTATAGAACAGGTTTGGAATAGAAATCCGTTTGGTAACGCAATTTTATTTTTCTATTCTAGGGATAAATTGTTTACTCAGAAATAGATTTGGAAGAGAAATCAGAAGTGGAAAAAAGTTACTTTTTTTCTGGAACAAAAAAAAAGAAATAAGTAGAAATCAGAAGTAGAAATCCGTCGCCAACCATGGCCCTTCGCCGCCCGCCGCTGCGACCGCCAGCGATCGTCGCAGCCACCGCCCGCCGCTGCCGACCACCACCGCCACCCTCCGCCGGCCACGACCGAACACCGCCACTCACCATCGCCGGCTGCCGCAATCACCGCCGCAGCCGGAGTAAAAAATAAATAATATTTTTTTATTTTTAAATAGTAAATAATATTTTCTAATGATAAAAATTATTTTTTTAAAGAAATTTTAAAAAATTAAAAAATGAAGTAGAAAATTTTTGTAAAAGATTTTGTGTTAATAATATTCCAGAAGTAAAAATTTTCAACCGTTAACCAAACGAATTTGTGTTTCAGGAACAGAAATTTTTGTCGTTATCAAACATGTATCTCAGCTCAGAACTCGTCAAGGGAATAGAAATAGAAAAATCTATTCCTAATCAAAAATAAGGCCGGGGAAGAGAAATGTTGTCATGCGCGCCCTCGTTTAAGTGAAGTTGGAAAGACCAAACTTGTGCCTAATCCTCTTCCATCGAAGAGGAAAATGGACGGAATGTGCTCCTTTTATGGATGATGTGATAAGCCGCAATTTGGACCCAACTTTTGCGCAACGCGATTGGCTTCACTTAATCGACGGCGATAGTGTAAATGCAAGCATTACACCATTTATCACCCGATTCAGGATTAGATGTCCGAGCTCCATGATAACATGTGCGTGGAATCTTCTTCTCCCCGTTGCATCCGCTCTAATCCGCTCTAATGGTACTGTTTCTCCTGCAAAAAAAAATTGTAGTCAACGGATAATTACGAGACACTTGTTCTGTCTACATCATAGGAACGCATGGATGCCGGATGATATTGTCGTCAGCGGACGATTACGAGACACTTGTTAAGAAAATCTAAGTCACGATCAAATTGTACATTGAAATGAGCGGAAGCTGTCTTCCGTGTTCACCGCCCCCTTAAATAAAAACCTAGATTAAATACCACGCTTCACATCAAAGTACATCAATTAGAACCGCCACATTTCACAATCAAACTCGCGAGCCGTGGCTGCCTTCCGATCTACGGAAAGATTGATTGATCCTTAAGCCATGTTTGGTTCAGCATTTCAAATGAGCTTTGGGGCTCTAAAGTCCCTTAGGTAAATGCAAATATTGTTTGGCTACTTTTTGACTCATTTTGAAGAGATGCAATTGCATCTCAAATGCTCTCCAAAGGCCTTTAGTTCAAAGTGCATTTTGGGAAGTGGCATTTTCGAAATCCAACTACAATTTTTTTTTCTTTTTTCTTTTTTCTCCTCTTTCCTCCTTCCTCCGCCGCCGGTCGCCAACCGCCGCCGCGGGCCACCCGCCTGCGATTGTTTCGATTGTTTTTTTTTTCCTAATTTTAAGCAGATTAAAGTTAAAAAATTTCAAATTTGGACACCAAATATTAAAAGTTTACCAAACAGCACTTTTCCCAAAGTTGCATCCAAATGCACTTTTCAACTACAATTTACCAGTAGCTCAAAGGTAATTTGCATTTTCCCAAAGTCTATTGGACAAATGCCGAACCAAACAGCCCTAAGTCAAACACAACTTTAAATGCCACACCCCCACAGTGGCATTCTCGTAATTTCCCTCGGTCAAACTTTCATCATTTTTGGAGGTTAAAAAAATTAAAAGCTCTGCCTCCCCCACTTTAAATTTTTGCTGTTCATTTTCATTAAATGCCCAATTGACTATTAAATCCCCCCAAAAAAAATCAAAAAAGAAATTGATATCGCATATTGAATAATCGGTGAAGCCAGGCCAGAGGGAGAAGGGTACTCTCGTCTTTTCACGCGAGCCACGCGGACCGTAGTTTTGTATTTCCTTCAACCCTCTTTCTTTCATTACAAACTCTTCATTTATTAATGAGAAAAGTCGGTTTAAAAAATCCTTTTCACAACTCATATTTTAGTTTTCAATCAAATTAAATATGATTTGGGGGTGACTTCAAAGCGGGTGATTTTATGTTTCTAAAGATATAAGGTGTCTCGTATAGAAAACACTTCGTATTCTTAACGTTGACGATAAACGCTCGAAAATCGCGAGCTATATCAAATTACCCATAAAATCAGATAGCATTTCGAACATGATTTGATTAATACGTTCTATCTAATTAATATCCGATGTGGAACCTTAAGGGTTCTCTTTTCATTTGAACGTAAAGACTCTTGTCTATGCCTCCTCGTAAAAATGAAAAATCCCATAAGCCACTTATGAGATACTCGAAATGACTTATAAAAAAAATGAAAAAATTAGGTTAGTGAGTTGTGTAAAATTAGTAGGACACTTTCTCATTGCTGTGACAATGAATCGAGTTGGTAACGATGCACAAAACGGCAAGGGTTGTCATCAATTCATCACATATGTTGCCAACCTGAAAAAATATGTAATACCTTGATTGCAAGTCGAACCTAGCAATGCTAGCAAAAATATAACAATAGCATATTTAACGTCTTTTATCGTAAAATTACTCAAAAATGTTGGGACAAACGGTCTCGATACTTTTCCGGGCGATACGCCATTTTAAAATTGTCATGGTCACAGCACAACGGGAAAAATTTTAAATAAGGGTCAGAAGTGAATCTTACTTCAAATAAGGGTCTGAAGTGCCTTCATTATTTAAAATAAGGGCATAAAATGACCATATCAGTCTTAAAAAAAGGGTCTCAACTATTGGTTAGGGGCATTTTCGTCATTTACTTTTTATTTTTTCTTTGTTTTTCCCTTTTTCAGTTTTCTATAAAACTAGAAGAAAAAAAACTTAAAAAAAAATGAAGCACAGGCGAGAGGCCTCCCTCCTTTGTTTCCTTATTTTTTGCATTTTAACTTTTTGTATTTTTATTTCTTAACTTAATTTAACTAAAAATTAAATCAAAATTATATTTTTACGAAAATGCCCTTGACCGGTAGGAATAGGTTGGCGAGGTCAAGCCCTTGTTTGAAACAGCCATGATCACTTCAGGCTCTTACTTAAAACAATGACTACTTTAAGTCATTATTTGAGAAAATGATGTCACTTCGGCCTTTATTTAGAATTTTTCCGAGCACATCGTGAGGGATAGATCATACGTAGATTAAGGGTAGCATAAACAAAACACAACTTTTTGCTTTATCGTCACAATCTAAGACATTATCTGTACGTTAAAAACTATATAAAAAAAAGAATAATATGTGCAAATCTACATGTCAAAATTATAACGTCGAGGAAATTTTAAGTTTTATAAGGTGAAAAAAAAGTCAAAGAGTGTCTGTTGCACCATTTGAATCAAACAAAAGCTAAAAAGGATAAAAGACTATTCAAACACGTCCTTAAAACTTAAAAGGTTAGATTTATTTAAGCAATCCGCAAATCCCTTTTCATAGAATTAGAAGATAACTCGGAATTTGCACATTTTTTGCGGCTTTTCTGCTTTGTTATTTGGAAAAGTAATACTGCCTTCGAGACATCAGTGCAGCAAATTGTAGAGTTTTGTTCGTTCCATTAATAAATGAAAGACAACTTATCATAATAGTTGATGTTGAATATCTCGATCGAATTTGGATTATACGAAGCGATATTACGTATACTATACACATCCGTGCTTCTCTCGGTTTTTTTTTTGTTTTTTTTTTTGGTCGAGTGCTTCTCTCGGTTGATATTATATATATATATATAACTCCGTCGAATTTCATGTCCGAAATAAAAAAAGGAAATATAAGGGGAGGAGGAAAACGAGAGACAAAAAAGAAAATAAAAATAATTATTTAATCAAATTAAAGCCGTAAGAAAATCTATGAAAAGATAACATTCATGTGCGCGCATTGCAACACTTCTACTTTAGAAATCAACTTCTGGCTAGAAGTCGATTTTTCTACTTCTACTTCTGGGTAGAAGTTGATTTTTCTACTTCTGAATAGAAGCATTTTTTTTTTACTTCTTCAAGTAACTCCAAAACTATTTCTGAAGCAAAATAATACTCTAGAAGTAGAAAAATGAAGTTGCGTAATCAAACGAATTTCTGCTCCAAAAATAACATTACCATACGGATTTTTGCTCCAGAAGTTGCGTTACCGCACAGATTTATGCTCCATAAGCACTTGAAGAATAGAATTCTACTCCATAAGTGTTGTTATGCGCACCCTAAACTTTCTGTTGACTCGTATTATATATATAATTACGGGATAAGTATGCTGAAAGTCCTAAAATTTGTCATGAAAGTGTATTCGAGTCCTAAAACTTTCAAAAAGTGCAATGAAATCCTAAAACTTGTCATGAAAATGTAATTGAGTCCTAAAATTTTCAAAAAGTGCAATGAAATCCTAAAACTTGTTATGAAAATGCAATCGAGTCCTAAATTTTTCAAAAAGTGCAGCCAATGGAAAGACTTGATTTGATCAATAAGGTAAGGGACTCGAATGCACCTTTGTGACAAGTTTTAGGAATTAATTATATTTTTTGAATTTTTAGGACTCAATTGCACTTTTGTGACAAATTTTAGGACTTTCAATGCATTTTCCATATATATATATATATATAAGGAAAATAACAAAGACCCCATTTCATAATTTCACCCATCTCTCTCTCTCTCTCTCTCTCTCCCTCTCCTCCCGCTCTGGTCTTCAGTCTTCGCTTTCTCTGCAACGAAGAATCAAACGCGTCTCTCGGTCCACGACCGGTGCGAGAGGCAAAACCCTAAGAAGAAAGTCTCGATCTTACCGGAGAATGCGATCTCCGACGAGTCTCCGTCCGTGAGGCCCCTCCATTTCCGAACCTCGATTCGCTCGCGGCAAATGCTCTCGAGCTAGAATCAGCTGCTTCAACTCCTTGCAGGCGGAGAGAATTGACTTCCAGAGGCGGAGCCGACATGTACAAGAACCAGCTGCAGGAGCTGGCGCAGAGGAGCTGCTTCAACCTGCCCTCCTACGCGTGCATCAGGGAAGGTCCCGACCACGCGCCTCGCTTCAAGGCCACCGTCAACTTTAACGGCGAGACCTTCGAGAGCCCCAGCTACTGCACCACCCTCCGCCAGGCCGAGCACTCCGCCGCCGAGGTCGCCCTCCACTCCCTCGCCACTCGGGGCCCTTCTCACTCCCTCGCCGCTCGAATCCTCGTGAGCTTTTGCCTCCTCTCCTTCTTTCTGATCGCCGTTTTTGCTGTTTCCGCTTTAATGTGTCTATGTCTAACCTCTGTGGCGTTCGATTCGGACGATGCTTTAGTTTCTGCGGGTGCGAGCATTCTGTTTTAAGTAGCTCTACTAGATGTCCGTTTCTCTCCGATTAGGTCTCGAACCGTTGATAGTGCCGTTTTGATGTGCCGGTTCTGGCTGGTCATGCGTCGCTAACATGCTAGGGTGTTAAATCCACGGTGTAGGTGCGTGTGTTTTGAGCAGTTTCAGCGACTATCAGATGTTTGCTTGTGGGGTCGGTCACTGGGGAAATGGATCTAAGTAAAGTCAATTCTTTCTGCTTTTCTGGCATCTGTATCATCTCAATCAAGCAGACATAATTTTGGAGCTAATCAATGATATTTGTGATTCCACGAAGCGGAAAAGTATGAGAGTACTTGATTCTTGCTTATTAGCTAATCATGCTGATGCCCATCACAATGCTTCACCGAGTGTTGCTTTTAAGATTTTCGTCAGAGTTAACATGGGCAATTCAAGATAGAGGTCTGGCTGGTTCATGTCTTGGGAGATTTAGGAGCTGGCACAAGAAAAAGCCTAGGATGATAACTGAACAGACTTGGGGATGGGGATTCTTGGAGAATCGTAGGCATTGTGGTTTCCACTTTCTGATGGTTCCGAATTTCATATTACATTTGAGTTTCTTTTCTTTGTTCAATCTACATCAGAGCATTATGGTTTCATAGCCAATTTATGTCCTTTTCTTTCTACATTCTCAGACATAGAGTTGGATAGTCAAATGATATCTTTGTTGATTAGTGGGTTAATAATGGTAATTGCTCTTAAGCGGCCACACCTTTTATGTACTTTTTGTCAGCATCATTAGTATTTTGTTTAAGTTTAAACTTCTTATAGAGGTCATTGTTAGGTAGGCTCGGGCCGGTTCTCTCCTAATATGCTGCCCAAGCCGCCCATACAACAAAATTTGTAAAGCAAATTTCGGGCAAGTCTTTCTCAAGTAAGACCTTTGCCCAAGCCCATCCATTTACCTTGGGGGGCCCAAGGGCTTGGGCGGGGCCGCCTGCCCATTGATCACCTCTACTTGTGAGGATATCCATCATTCCAGGACAAGTGTTCCTTTCTTAATTTTGTTGTGTTTTCCATTGTTAGGATGAGACGGGGGTTTATAAAAACCTCTTACAGGAGATTGCACAGAGAGTTGGAGCTCCATTGCCACAATATTTTACATTTCGATCAGGCCTAGGCCACCTGCCTGTGTTTACAGGCAGGGTAGAGTTAGCTGGAATCATTTTCACTGGAGAACCTGCCAAGACAAAGAAACAGGCAGAAAAGAATGCAGCAATGGCAGCTTGGTCGTCTCTGAAGCAATGTAAGCATTTCTAAATTTTATCTGGTCAAAGTTTTGAAAATTATGCGATAATTGCATGCTATGCTGGTAAAAGAAAAGGCCTAAACACTGCCTCCGGTTTTTTTACCTTTTCTACATGTTTCAGGGCATAAATCCTGTTGTATGTCTCTTAGCGAAAGGCAGGCTCCTTGGGTTTTCTAAGATGATTGAAAACTAAATAGTGTTGTGTGTGATTGTCATTTTCCCGATTTCTGTGTATCTTAGTTTATTCACGATTAGTACGTGGTCTTAGGACAACATCTTTATGGCTGAAGCACGAGGGTTCAAGGGCCATAAGAATGGCAAGTATAATTGTGTTGCACTCATAAAAACTACCCCTTTTGCAGTACAGACTATGAGAGGGGTTATTTTCAATTGAAGTGATGACAGAACCTACTTTGAGTGCACTTTGGTTGGGGTTAAGACCGGGTTTGTTTTACATTGAAGTGATGGCAGTTTCTGGAAATAGTTTCAGCTAACCCACCTTCAGTGATTTCTATAGCTTAAGGAATGTAGGACACTTGAAAATGTGGTGAATGCAGGCAAAAAGCTGTTTGCTTTTCTGCGGGAGTCCTTTATTTTATATGAAATTATCTGTGGTTTTTTCTTTCACAGGTCCTAATCTTCATTTTACATTGAGTAGATTTACTTATGGGTTGTGTCTCCTCTTTACTCTAGCTGAAGTTCATAAACTTCTTTCCCTTCTTGCAATAGTGTCAATTCCTGTATCTTTGTTAGAGCCCTACTCTCCCACCTGATATGGTTACATATGTCCAAGTCTTATAGAGTAACATCCATCAAGGCCGCATGTGTGGATGAGCTAGTCTCTGATATTCGAATAGTATTGATTTTTCGTTTATGTGCAGTGTCGAAAGAAACTGCTAGTACATCATCTGAGACAGAGAACAATGATGAGCTGGAGCAGATAACAATAGCACGAGCTTTACTAAACTATCGTTTGAAGGAGAAGGTAGCATTGGCTAACTCCCCCAGCGGCTTCATACCATTCGCGAAGAAGTTTCAAATTCAAAATCTAAGAGCAACTAGCCCACAACCTCCACCTGTCGCCACATCAAAGATCCTTCCTCTATTTTGCCAAAAAGCAGCTTCTCGAGTCAGACCTTCACCGACATCCGCAAATGATAGGCCCTTGCCAGTTCCAAGGTCTCCATCTGCGGAATCTCCTGGGGCCCGCCTGCAGAAGTTCCCAGCTGCTGGAGCTGCTCCTTACGTCCCCATGCAGCAGTTTAGGGCACCATGCCATGGTATTGCACTCCCAGTGACAATAAGGACTGTAACACCAGTATACGCCGCTCCCCTCCGTCCACCGCCTTCAGCGAGATTGCCAGCTCCGGTCATGCAGGCATCACCCGCGGGAGTCGCCCCACCTGTCTGTACCAGGCAAGCTGTGCCTGTATTTACTGCACCACCGGCCCAGAGGGAGAAACCTCCTACGGTTTACAAAGAACCTCCTTTTACTTCTATCGTTCCATGTGATTCTTCTCTCCCTGTTGTGGAGGAAAGGAAGAGCGCACCTGCCAAGCAGCAGCAAGAATCTGAGGTTGCACAAAAAGTGAAAGAACTTGAGATCTGAGTGGTGTTCTGGGGAAATTAGGAATTTGTGAACAGTGTCAAGGCTCCTGTTGTCTTAGGTTTTGTTTTGTTTTGTATTTTTTTTTTGTCTTCTCACCTTGTTACATTAGTAGTGCCCCTCTCGTTTGATATATTCTCTCTCTCTCTCTCTCTCCCAATTTTGCTTTATCTTATCTCTTCTGAAGATGTAGTTGTCCAGTTCTCTTTCTGAGCTACATATGCAATAGGTTAAATTAACATTTTGGGTTTTGCAAGTAGTGATTTAAATTATACTGTCCCGGTCTGGTCTCGACCCATAACCAATATGAGCTCTAGCGGCTTCGTTGCACATAAAAAAGAAAATGGAGTACGTTGTAAATGATCAATTAGTATTTATACAATCAGAACAATTTCGAATTCACCTCAAATAATGGATGATACAGAATAACGATAAAACCAAGACAGGAGTACGAGGCATTTCATGAACTTTGTTTCCATAAAAGGCCCATGCATTGTGCCGGCAGCTGTTGGTCGACAAAGCAGAGGACTATCCATGCATTTCAACACCGCGAGTGTGATTGCGACATAATCCGTTTCGTAAACCTTAACGATGAGCGCTTGCTTTCTTTTTGAGAACCAGAGAATCTGCTTCTTGCTTGATCGGATAATTGAGAAGGAGAATCCGTCGGTTCCTTTCAGAAAGCAACAAGCGATGGAAGGATATGTGATGATGCGAGGCTTAAGCAGATTTCGGGGTTTTGCAGCTTAGTAGCTCCTCTCCTGGTGTAGATTTCTCAGTCTTTTAGAAGACTAGTCACGACAGCGGTGCATGAGCTTTTTGATCCCTGCGGATGCCCGACACGCCCGAAAATATTCGGTCCGGGTCTGTCGCAAAGCAATATTGGTTCAGAATGGCTGCTAGGTGTCGGCATTCCTTAACTATCCCATCAATTTGAATAAGTCGGTGATATTCTTTTCATTTCTTTTTCTTTCTATTTTTTTGTTCAAAGGGCCGATATGGCGTCGCCAGCCCCACCGACCCTTTGAATGAAAAAAGAGAAAAAAAATCATAAAGAAAATAAAAAAAAAAAATTACAATAAATAGATTTAAAAAATATTAAGATATTACTAAAAATTATGCACGTCGGCGCCGGTCGTACCACGTAAAACAGCCCGTGTCTACGTTTTTCCGGCCAAAATTGACTGGAGGACTCAATTGGCAAAATGTGAAAAGGTTTAGGACTCAATTGGCAAAATTAAAAGGTTTAGGACTCAATTGACAAAAGTGCAACAAATTTAGGACTTTTTGGAAAAATTTTCCCTATAACAAGCGACGTATGTAGGGACATCTTTTATAGGACGCACGAGTAAAGTATCCCCCACTTCCCCAATATATAATTCAAAATGTTAAAAGAGAGTTGTTCCTAGCGAATCATTCACGACATGTTTGTTGAGAAATTTTTAGAATGCCTATATATTAAAAATAGGTAAAACAAAAAAGAAAAAAATATATCAAGTACCTAAGTATATTTTAATATCGAGCTTCGCCTCTTCGAATTTATTTTTTCTATCCCAAAGCTTGTGCAACCAAAAATTGAAAGTAAATATAAGGTCGACCTAAACGAAATATACGCTCGACCGGGAGGAATTTCTAATAGAATCTCTCACGAAACTAAAGTTGAGCTTAAAGCATGTTTTTATCGTCATTTAGGGATAGAATACCTGTCTTTGGATCTTCTTCCTGCATGTAATCCATTATTTTTTTCTTGGATTAATTGAAAATAATCAAGAAAGAGAAAGTGGAGAGAAAAGAATGGGTCAATTGCACCAATCAAGAATGAAAATAGGGGACAAATACCCAAGAGCGTGTGCTGGAAAAGAGTGGAATAAGCTTTCCCTAATCACTATTAGTACTCATAATCTCAACTTTTCGTGCGAACTTTTCCTTACAATTGGTGCGAACATTCTAAAAAATCATTTCACAAAGCTTTTGGTGCGAACTTTCCCAAGTGCCTATCAAAACTCGCTTGGTGCAAGCTTGCACGAGAACTAATTCAGATAACTTTTCGTGCGAACTTTCCCTTGCAATTGGTGCGGACATTCCAAAAAACTAATTCAGTAGATTAGGTTGTGTTGATTGTACGCATTACGCAGCTCCAAGGGCATTACAATCGTGGGAGGGAATCAAAATTCATTTTGGCTTAGGGAGTGGAACACCACAGCATGTTCCTCTGTCCTGTATCGCAATCGTAGGGGGTTGGAATTGGTTCTGCGGCATCTAATACAAATGTATATCGCCAAAACTTAGCTTATATCGAGACCGTTGTACCAGGCCTGCCGCCATTCCCGTTACGCTATGCCTTGGCACCTACAGAAGTAAACAAAGCCAGCATTGGTGAATCCAGTAGACAGGAAAAGAAACAACCCTTCGAGAGTCGAATGTTGTTACGAGACTCATCCGACCAATTCACACTACATAGTCAAGACTCGCCTTGGGCTACTTTACAGTCCTATCCACACAAGACACGACTCAAGAAAGTCCATGCCTTCGAGGTATCGAGACAAAAAACGAAATTATGGCACTCGAGAAAGGCTTTTTAAAGCCTGAGACGGATTTTTCCAGCTGACTTCCTTCTCCTTAGTCCTGCCTCGCTATGTCTTCATCGGGACGCCAGCGACCAAAAATTGAAAAGAAAAGATGGCAAAGCAACAAACCAACTAATGAATGCCATCGCCGTGGCAGTTTCAAACTGTGCACAGTGGTTCCGGGAACAGCTAGAGAGATCATTGTCAATAAGGACTGTAATGCCCGCCGATGCACATGCTGCTGCAAATGTGAGAGTGGAAGTAATCTGCAAGTTAAACGCAAATTCAAGTTACAATAACAATCTTAGAATTCTCTCAGAGGACCAAGTTACCTATTGTATGATTATGCTGAACACAAACTCAGCATTCAGAATCTACACACCAAACATTTGATCTGCAGGAAGCGTGATATAAAAAGGTGCAATTGCAAAATAAGATCTATCTTTCATATTAAAAATCCAATCTAGGTTTTAACTCTCTTAATGGAACAGGTCAAGTCCATTTGTTAGTTCTGTCAGGAAAAAATTGACTCAAGTTTGAAACACTTACCCTCTGACCTTTAAGCAGGTCAAAAAGTCACATGCTTGTGCAAAACACGTCTTTACTAGGTCAAACGAATTTTGACCAATGATAACATATCATCGATATTCACAAAAATCATGACTCGAAGGCGACAAACTACCAAGAGGATTCTTACATCGAGGAACTCAGACAGCACGGAAAGCAAACTCTAAACACAACTCTAATTGTTTGATTTTCTCAATAAACAAGATTACATCTTCTAAAGGCACACATATTTGAGGCATAATAGAAACCTGACCCTATGTATTATTTCATTGAAAATCAATTGTTTTTCCCTGGCCAAAAAAGGAAAAATAGTTGGTCTCAAGTCAAGCCTCAAGCTCCCACAAGGATTGCTGAAAATGACCTCATTTTGGAGATAGAACTGTGCATCAGAATTTCTTTTATGGTCCACCAATGATGGTAAAGACATTTAATTGAATCTCCAAAAGTCTTGAAGCCATAAATTGCTCCACTAATGGAAAACTAAAACTGATTCCAATATATGAGTTTAAGGATTTCTAGTTCATCATCCAATACAAACACTTTCGAAAAAACAAAAAAAGCCACTCAAGCAAACTAACGTCACAAAGACAACCAACAGACTGATGTTTGTAAAGTAAGTTTGGAACATCCTCTGGGATAGATGGGATAGATGCTACAATCAGTTCACCTAGGCATGGCCACGGTTCTGGTTCAAAATTCGGGAGAACCGGAACCGGAACTTTAAGTGGCGGTTCCGATTCCGGTTCCGAACCGGCGGTTCCGATTCCGGTTCCGAACCGGCGGTTCCGGCCTGATTCCAGGCCCGGTTCCGGTTCCGAACCAAAAATGGAACCGCTAGTTTCGGTTCCGGTTTCGGTTACGGTTTTTGAGTTTAAAAATTAAATTGCAATGAATTTGCAATATAATTATAATCAAATTATGAAATAATAAATTATCAAATACAAATTGCAATCAAAGTTGGCTCTCTTTTTTTTTTTTTAAATCCCATTTTCGGCGGTTCAGAACCGGGCCCGGAAGCCACGGGGCGGTTCCGGTTTCGAACTGCAGGCCGGGGTTTGACCCGGGCCGGTTCCGGGCTCAAACCGGCCCATGGCCATGCCTAAGTTCACCCATCGGTTCCCTTTTAGACACTTACAATGTCAATTTAATGTCATATTAACATTTCCGCTAGTGGTAACAACTGCTGCCTGTACAATTAAGATAACCTATGAATCTATGATTACATTGCAAGTACATCATCCGCTCTCTGCCTCCCCCAACTCAACCAAAGAAAAAGAAACACACACGCAGAGAGAGAGAGAGAGAGAGAGAGAGAGATTATCCACTTAAGCTATATCCTAAGAAACGAGTACAAAGGAAAGAGGAGGAGAAGAGAGAAGATGAGAGGGAACGGGAAGGTCGGTGGAGGTTGAAGGGCTTTAGGTTGGTCAGTCGGCTGGAACAAGACAACTTACGGTTGCCTGACAGATAAATTCAAGGGCAGTAAACCTAACCGTGTAATGAATTGCATCTGCAAGTATTCTACCCTAAAATTCACATTTAATAAAGGAAAACGAGATGTCAGCAAATGGGAAGGAAACTGCTTGAAATGCACTAATGGGGAATCACACCCCCACATTGGCGGACAATGAAACTTAAATAATTCATCTTAGGGGAAAGATCAAGAACGAAAAATTGCAAACATATATCAGATCAAAAGAGGATCCTCTGTTTTTGTCCATGAAACTACTTGGTAGACATATCTTACCCCATCACCCATGGCAAAGAACACCACCACTTGATAATTTTGCAGCGAGCGCCCCACTAGAACGGCATATATGTCCACAACAGCCAATGAAAAACTCCATATGCTCTGTAAGCCAGTAGCTGCTACAAGATAGCTGATACAACAGATATGAAAAACTTCAGTGGATAAAGTTATAAACAGAATGAATAGGGCCCCGTACCACATATTATTTAGTCAACCACTGACATGAACTAGGAAAGAGTAAATCAGTAGACATGGAAAATTTATAATATGGGGTGTAGGCATCTCTGACAGAAGTTCTCAAAGCCTCATGAGCACAAGAACCAATCAAAGGCTCGGTGAAGGTTGAGCATATGCAACCCAAGCATAGGTTATGAAACAATCAATATCTCTTGACAGATCTATCCCATCAGCTATGCATGACAGGAAATTGCGTTCAACCTACACAATGCTAGCCCAACTCAGTCATCAACATTGCAATCTCAATGTCCCCATGGGGTAACAAAGATACAATTTCGGATAAGTTTGTTAAATTCCTATTTGTTAATGTCACAGACAAAAACCTTGATCCAAAGAAAACTACACAAATATATACATAGAATCAAAGGGAACACAGCGTAAAATGTCTTAAAAAAAATAACGAAGACCACACATGATGGCAGTAAAGGTCAAGGGTAGCAAGGTCCAGTTAGAAACATTCCATGGTAACTAGTTTTAGAACTTTTGGAAGTTACTTAGTGTATAAGGCCCCCCATTTTGTTAGCGAGAATAGAACCAGTGGAAAGGGAATGAGAACCTTGTTCCCTTTCCTGACAAGATTTTGTTGCTTGGATGAAGGGGAATGGAAATCGAAATTTGGAATGAAAAGTGTTCCATTTACCTTGTTTCCACTAATATGAGGAAAGGTGAGAATGAATGAGAAAAATGTAACAATCATGGTAACTTTATAGGCAGAGCAATAACTGGGGCTTCAATTTGCAACTTTCTTTTGTGGTCAAAAAAAGAATTTGCAACTTTCTTTCAAGAAGAAAATTTAAATGGTAAGTAATTAAAATATATAGAATACAGTCCCTACATTTAATTAAGGTTTTAGCAAATGTGGTAATTTAAATGACTACCACTCTGATTCCTTTTTATTCCTTCTATTTTATCCTCATCGCCTCTAATCAGATTACCAAACTAGACCTAAGGCTGAGAATTACCAAGCAATCTAGTTATAGCCTCTGCCATTGATCCGACCTAGTAAACTATGCCGATTACTCATGATGAGACAAATAACTGTATTCCTTGAAACATAGAGTCTGCCAGCCAATAGTCCTGGAAAGAGAATGACCATTCTAGGGCACAGTGCAAAATGCAGCTCACCCATAAAAAGAAATATAGTTCTTCTGTGCAATTGGCTCAGCTTTGGACCAAAATACTGGGTCCAAGATTTAGTAACACTCATACATTTTGCAATGTCTGCGACGAAAGTCTCTAGAAATAAACTTAACTTGAGTCTTGATTCTTGAATGATGTATTCCATTTTTTCCTTGGCGCATAAAGACTACAATAGAAAATGTTATGCTTTTTATAGCAACTGCAACTTGGACTTCACAGATTGTGTGTATCCCTCGGTTAGTATGAAAGCATAAAGAAGAGATCGCATAAGAGTAAAATGTTATTATTGACAGATCTATGCCATTCCAAATTTTAAAACATGCCAACATGCTCTTTCCTGTCAAGTATCCCCCTAAAACCCACCCTTTCCTTTCATGAGCAGCAAAATTCAAATTCCTAGAGACTCATTGACAAACCACAACCATCAATTTTCTCAAAAAACGGAATAAGCACTGGCCATACAGAAAAGTCTCTAATATGTCACATAAACAAGCAAATACATGATTGACATACAAATAGAAATAGATAATGATTCTAAAGATTATTCAGATGCAGGTCGTGTAGGTAATACCAGAAGGCTGTCACGGAGGGGAAATCGCTGGTAGTGGCCATAACACAGAGCCCGGCAGCTGCAAACAGAAACTGGAAAAATCGCAAGGCAAGCCCACCGAGCGTGGCGGGCATGCCCTGTATATCCTTCATCCTGACTCTCGGTGCATTCGCGCCTTCCGTCGTAGGCGGATCCTCCACTGGGTGAACCGAGGCATGGCTCACGTTCATTTCTCCACTCCAACCCTCAAATCATAGCTGCCCTCGCCTCAACACAAATCCTATCAAACATTTGGTAGGCGATTCATATCCAATCTCAACACCCAAAGTTAACTGGAAACTAATCAAATGCTACCCACCAAAACATTCCCACAAACGGAAATCTAGCGCTGAATCGAACTAAAGAAAAAAAAAAACCATTTAGCTATAAAACATCAGACGAACCGCAGCAATAGAAAACTAGAAAAAGCTCAGGTTTTGATCAAATATAGATCAAACCGTGGCGAATTCGAACCTTGATATTCAACGCGGCAGGTGGAGTAACGGAAACCCTAAATCGGTCGGGAGGGGGCGGTACTACGCCGCCGGCGGATCAAAAACTCGATCGGAGACTGTGGATCGAGGGAGCCACTGGGTAAGGGCAGTTGGTGGGAATCGGAAAGGGAGTTGGAGGTTGCAGGGAGAAGTTGAGAAGTGAGTTGATCGTCGTTCTTCCAATGAAGGCGCGTCGCTCCGACGTTCGGCACTTGGCACTCCTTTTCCACGATTTTTGTAAATTTATTCCCCCTAAAATTTGCCTACGAGAATGTCTGAAATTGTCAAATACGAATCTAAAATAGACCTTATTTTAAATAAGAGCTTAAAGTAATCGAGCCCTTACTGGCATGATCATTTCAAAAATCGTGGCATGGCCTTCACTGCCAGTAAGGGCCTGACCTATCCGGCCAACCAAATCTTTGGATCGATCAAGGGCATTTTCGTTCTTTTACATTTTTTTGATTTTTTTTTCCCTCCTTTTCGTTGATGGCTAGTCTTAAGCGATGGATGGCCACCGAATAGGGCTAGGCGAGGGCCGACCTCATGATCCGAGTGGCCATCACCGGCCTCAACAAAGAAAAAAAGAAATGGGAAAAGAAAAAAGAAAACAAGGAAAAAAGGAAAACAAATCACAAAAGTAAATGATGAAAATGTCATGGACCAGCTAGTGAGGTCAAGCCCTTTTTTTTCAGAATGACATGGCTACTTCAGGATCTTATTTGACACATAGTCCACTTCAAGCCCTTATTTGATAAAATGATGGCACTTCAGATTCTTATGTGACACAAGGTTCACTTTAAGCTCTTATTTGAAAAAATGATGGCACTTTTTTAAGCCCGTATTTGGAATTTTCTCCACGTACAATTGAACACTTGGTATTGCTTGGAAATTAAATTTAAAAATAAGCTTTAAAATTTAACAAAAAAAAGTTTTAAAAAAATTAAAAAGGGGAAATTTAAAATATAAAAAATTCAAAAAATGCAAAAAAAAAAAAAAAAAGTGGGGGAATTTAAAAAATGTAATTTTTTTAAAGTTAAAAATTAAAAAAATTTAGAAAAGTTAAAAAAACAATTTTAAAAGATGTTAAAACAAGATGAAATATTTTATAAAAAAAAAAAGAATTCTCACCACTTGGTTGTTTTCGAGAATAAAAATTTTGTGCAGTTACCAAACGCTTTCTGATTTTCTAAAAATCATCCAAGGAACAGAATCAGAAAATATGATTCTAACCAGAATCACTTTTTTGGATCAGAATCGTTGCCAAACAGGCTCTTAATCTTTTTAAAAGAACTGAGACTTTGTTATTTTTTATGATCCTCAAAAGTGTTCTTTTTTTAGAAAACCAACTTTTTTTTGTTTTTTATTTTTGGTCCAAAATTGTTCTCTAGAGCAAAATCAGAATCAGAATCATTTGCGTTACCAAACATATTTCTGATCCTTTTTTTGTTTCGGGGAACAGAATCAGAGGAACAGAAACGTTACCAAACAGGGCATAAGCAATCGAGCTCTTAATCTGTTCGACATAGTTCTTAGCCTATATTTTCATTCAATTCACTAAGTATTTCTCATTAGTTGTAGACTATGCCAAAAAAATAAAGTGTTTTTGTTTAATCATGCGAAGTTTGATTTTGATAATGTCCATAGATCGAGGATAAATCGGGGTCATTTGCACTAAATACATCAAAACATTTATTTGTACATGTGAAGTACAAGATTGCCAAAAACTTCCTTTGGTAATGAAATATTCTACATTCTGAACGATTTTCGTTGCATGCCCTTGTCAAGATCATGAATCTTAGGATCGGAAGGGGTTAATCTAGTACGGGCATCAAGACGCTGCAATTGCTAAACTTAGCTTGCCTTTGGGGCTTGTGCTGCGTGCCTTCATGCAAGTGGTCACGCGCTTCTCTTATCTTTCCTTTTTTAAAATGGCTTCATTTTTCATAAAACCTTTTTTTGTTTTTGTTTTCTAATGAGTGTTCACATGGTAAAGCATGGTTAAGAGTTCTCTCTTCAATAAACTCAGTACTTGCTAAGCAATCGACACATGTCGAATAGAGTTCATTATCAAAAACTCGCTCTGCAAAGAAAGAGTTCAAAAAAACCCGGCACGCGGATTTTGAAAAAGAGATTTAACCCTTTCGAACCGTGGAATCAGAAAGGCATTAGTAAGAGTTATTATCATTTAGACTCGGCTATGATAAATCGAATTAATGACCATGTGTCATTGGACGAGTAAAAATTCAATGAATCTTTTCCGTCTTGTGATTGATAGTATCTAGTATCCATCTTGTTCGGTATATAATTAAGGGTATTGGATTCAAGAAGCGCATCAATCGTCTTGATTCAAGTAAAAAGATTGAGAAGACATCTAAAATCGTAAAAGAAAAAAAAGAAAAAAGTAGAAGAAGGATAATATTCGAACATTTTTATCTATCTCGAAATAAGTTTAAATTCGTGGGAGGTATTTTTTAACGTCTATAAATAAAAAATCAAATCTTTAAAGTGAGTTGGTAGCACGATAATTAAATAAAATTAGGTAAAAGGAATTTTATTTTTATTTTTATTTTTATTTTGAAAGGAATTTTACTTGACGAAGAAGTAAAAAAAGAAAAAGAAAAAACCAAAACGAGAGTCGTAACATGAATAGAATTTTCTAGAGTCAGTTCCATTGACCGCCTTATTTTCTTTTTATTTTTAAAATATATTTTTTTCCATTGACTTGACTCGATAAATAGTGGGTTTCTCTCTCTCTCTGTTCCCTTCCACTATTGCTTTAGCCATCAAAACCGAAGGAGGGAGAGAAATCAGGGCTTTAGGGTTTTCGGAGCTGCGATCGAGCGAAGATGATCGAGGTGGTGCTGAACGACCGGCTGGGGAAGAAGGTGAGGGTGAAGTGCAACGAGGACGACACCATCGGCGACCTCAAGAAGCTCGTCGCCGCCCAGACCGGCACCCGTGCCGACAAGATCAGGATCCAGAAGTGGTACAACATCTACAAGGACCACATCACCCTCAAGGACTACGAGATCCACGACGGCATGGGTCTCGAGCTCTACTACAACTGATCCACCCCCCACTCTCTGGTAAATTCCTGGTGCCTGTGGAAAGTTTAGGGCTTTGTTTTCGGTTCTTTTGAAGCTGTCGCGAAGCGTGTGATTAGGTGGATGTCGAGTTCAATCAGCTCAGCTTTCGCTGTTTGAGGACGATGGTTCTGCTACTATGACTTTTTATTGGCGAAGTTGTTCAGTTGTGTGTGTGTACGTGCGTTTTCTGTTCGAATTGGGATGGTTTTTAGTGGTTTATGCTGCTGATTGACTGAATAAATGGCCTGGTTTAGGTTAATTTGTTTGATAGATGTATGTTTCTGCTGGCGCTATCATGGATTGCGTCTTCGTTCTAATAGTTTGCAGTTTCTTTTTATTTGGAATGAAAGAAAGTGCTTGGTGCTGCCTGTGTTATACCGAATTGGTTGGTCATGACATAGAGGTAGGTTGCCTCCTCTTTAATAGTATGTTTTGACGGAGAGATAGAATAAACTATGGAGGCGAGGCATCTCACTGTACCTGTGAAACTGCATCTACGATAGAGCTTGGATGATAATAAAGAAGGGTTGATGCCATGGTGCTACTGTTTTCTAGTCGACTTCTGAGCTACATAGAAAACTGCCTACTTGAAATCGATGTGGTTGGGTTGTCCTTCGAAAAGTTGTTTGGGAGAGTGAAGATGTCATCATCTGATAAGAAAAGAATATGTTTAGGAGATCTCTGTTATATAGAAATTTCTTGTAACGAGGATGATGATGCCATCTTATGAGATGGATTACCCCCTTTAGATGCAAGAGCGTGAAAACAACAGAAATTTCAGTTTTCTGTTTCTGGAGAACTTGCTTACAATCTTTCATTAGTTTTTGCGAAGAATGCCAGGTTCAAAGCATTTGCAGAAGGAAGGATGGTGAGTAGGAATGAGTATTAGTTAGGTGGAGTGTCAATCGGAGATGTATGAGGCTATGTATGCAATAATATGCTGTGTGTAGTTGAATCGCATACCAAGTCTAGAGCCTTAACCAACAGTTATATTTGCTTCATAAGAGTTTTTTAATATTGGAATGACATGGGTGTCCTTCAAGATCGTATCGAAATATGACTTACACTTAATACTTAGCATACTGATATTGTTATTGTTTTAATTTCGAATATCTTTAGGACGGGAGTTTGAAGTTATTGTCGCTATTTCAACTTGGGGATATCTTATAGTTGTTTGCTAGGACTTTAAGTATATGTATTTGTTACCCTCTGTTTATAAAATCTGAGGCTAAATGGGATAAGTTGACTGATTTTCTTTGGTTTGCACGTTGGTTGAATGTAGGATAATGTACATTCTTGTCAAATTTCGTGTCCACCGCTTCAGTTGGTATCAAAGCGAGTTCAACTGGCACATTCTTGAATGTTTCGTGATTTTTCGCATTTAGTATAGTGTAAATTCGTATCAAATTTTGTTTCCACCACTTGGTATCAAGACGAGTTCACCTGATTTATTGGAATGAGATTTACTATGAATTTAGATCATGCTAAATTATGCATAAAGCGCAAGAACATGAAAAGGCGCATATCACAGTAAATTGCTCAACTTTCAGTTGACTCCAAAGAGGCAAATCTGCTTTACAAAGAGAAGATGAAAATATAGAGAAGACCTAAATTCCTTGCAAACGCATGTCTTCCAATAAAGATCCTAACCATTAAGTAGATGCCGAATAGCAACGGTAAATGCAAATTCCTATTCTAGTTGTATTCTAATAAAACGCAGGAAGATGTTGAATTCTAAAATGTGGAACGCTCATTATCCGTACCCTTAGCAAGACTCAATACTTCCAAACAGGTTGCTGCAAATTCTGATTGTGCTTCACCTTAATATCCTAAAAGTTTTTAGTGTAAGAAGATTTAGTAGAACCTTTGATCAATGATGTTTGTTTGGAATTGATTTTTGGCTCTGTGCCTGGGATTCCACTTTTATTAGTAAACCAATATTATAATCTCTTCATAGAGATAGGTGATGAATTTATGGATATAGCAAGTCTTTTACATTTGCTCTTTTCCTCGACATCTTCCAATGAAGACAAGATATCCTAACCAAGAATTAAGTGTGGAAGTAGAAATAATTTATTTGAATTCCTATTCTATTTGTATCCTAATATCAAGAAGGATCAAATTCTAAAAGTGTGAAGCTGATGTTAATTGGATCCTGATGTTATGTTGAAAGACTCCCATGTCGGGGGTTGAGGCGTTCTGAACCATTTGATCCCAATTTAATTTTGATTTAAGGTCAGAGTGCATGGAACAAGTCATTCTGAACCATTTTATCGCAAGTTGATTGATTGAAGGTCAGAGTGCATGGAACAATATTTAGTTTATATGTGTTTGTAGTTAACTGAAGTTTAGTTTTATTGCTTCACACCGTGCTGGGGCTATGTGAAGACCATCTGCAACTTGTGCTATTCTCGTGATCATTCCAGATAAAAACCACTGAAAGAAGAGTTCATTGTGGGAAAAGGTACAGTAAGTGCTATGTGAAACCTTATTCCCTGGAGAGACTCTGAAAAATAAAGGGTGGACGTATGTCGACACGAACTTTCAGGAGCGAGCATAATTTATGTTCAACGAAGAGTTAACTGATTGTGTGGTCTCTTCTTGTTTGGTTTGGAAATTTTAGCGTCTGGACTGTAGATAGGCAGGAAAGAAGTGTAAGCTTTGATTTCACTGAGAATATTGATTCGGCTCAGCCGTTGTTTTCCTTATGGTTGTTGGCATGTCTATGTCGGTTTGAATTGTCATGTGAAAGCATCGGTTTCTTCTGATGGTTTTTTGTTGTATTCCCCGAAGCTTCAGACTCTGTTTCCTATCGGTGTTTAGCATTGTTACACAGCATTTCAGTTTTTCATTACCCAAAACAGTACAAGACCTTCAATCAAAGCTTTGAAACCCGTCTTGAGGGATGAGAGTGTTGAGTGACATTCTGATTTTATCGCCTAACTAATCTGCTGCTTGCTTTTTCACTGCAGGTGGAGAACTCACATGGAAATCCACTGGGAACTGGGGGTCCGTGGACGCCTGAAATCTGTCGTCTGATTCCATATACTACATTTGCATAGACACTGTATCTACTGCCGTTGCCGTTGACTTTTCTATGTCTGTGAACGTGAGAATGTTATGTCTGTGACCGTGAGAATGTGTTAACTTGTGGCCAAACTACTGTTATTGTAAAACTGGGGACATATGGTGCTGCGGTGCATATAAAAACTTGTTCAGCTGCTACATTCTGAGGTATCGTCTTGTGGTTGTGTCCTTGTGATCCTCAACCTTGTATTGCTTCCCTAGTTTGCCAGGAGAATATTTCGCGGGGCGATGCTGTAGCTGCATGATCCGATCGATCTCGGAACTTTTTATTGTATGTTGCGGGATTCAGGGCCCTGTTGACAACAGCTTTTTCATTCGAAAAAATGGTAGCCAAACATAGTCTCGATAAGAAGGATGTTCGTGTGGATGTGTGAGGTGTGCGAGGAAATCTGAATAGAAATGAAATTGTTCAGCCAAACGTTAGATACCGAGCATGAAATGTGCCGGCTTAAGTCTCAGAGATAAAAAGCCGATATCAATCCTGTTGATCGAAAACTCTAGCTATTTGATTCCAATGTACAAGATTGAGGATGATATGGTCAAAACATCAAAATAGGGAGCGTGTTGGTCTGAGGAGGAATGGAAACAGTGCCGTCATTATTCTATCATCGCTCACTTATCCAACGAGAGAATGTTCGGACTTTCACCTATTTTCTTGTCGCCATCAAGAGTACACCTAATTCTCTTGACCTTGATGGATTCCCAAATTCAAACGAAATCATATAAATAATGAAAAACTAAAGACTTCGGCTAACCATGTTCAACCCGAACTTTGCATGATCCACATGAAAATCTAATTTTGACCCGTTTTGCATGTGAACTATATTAAGAACAATGATGAGAGTCCCTCCACTTGGAAGAATTCCTCTAATAGACTTGATTCGGCGGTAAAATCACTACCTTATGTGAATTTACACGAGACCAATCGATTAGCACCACCTATTCACTTCTATGAACCGATCATGTTTAAAGCTTTTCTCTTTTTTCTAAGGAAGGTCACGTGTAAAAGATGATCTTTTTCTACGTGAATTGATTTTTACCTACTTTAACATTGATTTATCGTGGCTTGTGAATTTAAAAAAAAAAAATCAATCGCACGAAAATTACTGTTCGCTTTTATTGAATCTTAAACAAACAAGAAGTGATGAAGAGGAGGGGAAAAAAAACCCATCGGACCAAGCGGACTACAAATCGATAACAACGAACAAAAAAGAAGGAAAATAAACAAAATGTTAAGAAAAATAAAATTTTCCTTTGTTGCTATTGCGTGACGCGTCTCTTTGAGTAGCCCTGGCAACGAAAAGCTCAAATTCTCGCGATAAAACGCAAACGCAAAGTACCGTGACCGTCTCGTTCGCTTGTTTGACCGCGGTTAAAAATTAAAAAAAAAAACGCCCGACTCGGCGAAAAGCGCGGTCCTCGCGGACGCACGGAACGAAGGGAAAAAAATCGCGATTTCTCGGACAGCCAATCGGGAAATCCAGGCCGTACACGAAACAGATTGAAAAAAATACAAAAAACAAAAAAAAGACAACCAACACGTGGGATGTTTAGTTTCGGAACTGATGGGGACGGGAGAGAGAGGGTGTGGGGTCCACACCCGCACGAGCGGCCCTCTACGCCACGTTACCGAATCTCTGTCGCTTCTGCGGCTCCCGGGGTCGGACTTCCAAACAAAACGACAATTTCCCGCACGCCCATCGCTGACGTGGCCCGGCGTCGAGCCCACGTCGGATCGGAAGCCTGTATCGGCGACGAGACTATATTCGGCGGGCTATCATTTCACCCGTTATTAGTTGGACTGGACGTGGCCTAGCGAGGGCCGGCCACCCTCGCTCTCTGGCGATGTGCGATGGCGGCGGCACGCTCCAAACGGCGAGCCTACCATCCTACCATTCTCTTTTTTTCTTTTTTTCAGTTTTTTTTTTCATAAATAAAATTTCATCTTTTCTATTTTAGTTTTTTAATCTAATTTAAAATCAAAGAACAGAAAAAAAGGAAGAAATTAATATAAAAAAATTCAAAAAAATATTAAGATATTATTATTAAGAATTGTTCTCGTCACCGTCATCAACGTCAGTGATTTCTGGCCAAAATTGGCGGGATGAACTCAATTGACAAAAGGTGAACAAGTGAAGGACTCAATTGACAAAATTAAAAATTTTGTGACTGAATCGACAAAAATGCAATAGGTTTAGAATTTTTTTGACAATTTTCCCGTTCTCGATTGGTGCATATATAAAGTATCTTGAATTTAATTTGTGTCATCTTATTTTGAATGGAATTGGGAATGATAAGTGATGTTTATATCTTTTTTATATAGTAATTCACTTGTATATTTAACGAGTGAAATATTTTATTTAGTCTCTTCTTCTTCTTTTTCTAGATATGGATTGTCTTAATGAAGATATTGTCATCAGTAAATAGAGTTTACGAATTGAAGTGGAATGAATATATGTGGTAAGACTTTCTAATAATTATTTTTAGTTTAATTAACAGTAAACTATTTTGTTTTTTATTATTATTTCAGGTGATTAGAATTTGGAACAATTTTTCATGGATAATTGAGGATCGAAGTTATATAATTCAAGTTTTATATTACGTGTATTGAATTTTTTATTATTTATTTCATTTTACGTGTTCATCTTTTATGGGTTGCTGTTGCTATTGACAAATGATAAATTTTCATTTTTGTCGTTGCGTTCACTTTCGTTTTTGCTTAACTCAAAATGAAACACACACACACAAAAAGAAAGGAAATTAGCCGATTTCGAGATAGACCCTGAAACCAATGGCATGATAGGTTTTACATTTTAGGGTATACATGGTAGGTTTGAGGTTTAAAAAAAAAAATGAAAAATCGGCTTCGATGTGTAAATTTTAGATTTCACATAGAAGCTAAACAGAATTCGAAACCGCTCGCTCGTGTCCCATAGACAAGTCCAAGTCATATGATGTGTGAAATCAAAAACCTCCAAAGGCCCTCATCTTCTTGCCTCTCCTACGATCTCTCTCAGCACGACTTCTTGAGCGGAACGAAAAGCTGTCTCCTCTGCTGGTTTTTCTTGGATCTAGCGCCATTTCGTCAAACAGACAGGACACGCATTGAAAGATGTTGTAAGATCACAACACCCGTGCGTGAAGGAAGATACCGGCTTGTCCCTGTCTACAATGGCTTTTGACTTTGGGATTAGGAAAGAGTTTCCACAGGAAACATAAAAAAGCTTGAGGCGTCATTAATAAGACTTTTTTTTTTAAATTTGCATTGTTTTCCGGCGCCCTATGTTTTTCCCCCCTACTAAATTTTAGTTCGGTCCATCTTCCAAAACCTAAAAAAAATAAAAATTGATACTACGAAAAACCTTAAATTAATATATCTATGACAAATTTATTATTAGTTAGTTTTCGTTAAATTAGGTTAATACCACGAAAAATACCAAACTAGCACACCAATGAAAAACGGAAGGTAAAAACTCTAAACTGGTACACTCGTCAACTGCCACGTGTCATCCGACTCGGTAATTTAACGGTAAAATTCAACGAAAATTAACGGTAGGTAAATTTGTCACAAGTGCACCATTTTAGAAAAAAAAAATTATGATAAAAAAAATTTAGTTTGGGGTAAATTTGTCACAAATGTATCAATTTGGGGTTTTTCATGATATAAAAAAAAAACAGGTAATCAAGACCTTAAGGCTTTCGATGTTTGATATATGTTTGGCATTGAAAAAGGTCACATCGGGCTTGCGAGTTAGGACTTCATTGTGCTAATTCATAAAATTTTTTTAGGACTCGATTAACTAAAGGGTGAAATATATTGGACTTCTAACGCACTTATCCCGTGCATGTATGTCATCTTCTCGCTTAGTCACAGGCTTCACGCGAGTGAGGCTTGACATCACATGTAAGAAAAGAACGTAATCCACACTCAATGTATTGCGTAATAAATACCCGGGATTGCATCTAGGTGTATGCCCTAGACCGAGGCTGGTCCGTCTTGAGAAGTCACACTCGCAGCTCAGATTTATTCCGTTTGGCCACCTTACGCAAAGAGATCATTCAACTGGACCAATCTGTCCTACATGTTAGTTCTAATACCCTTCTTATTCAACCTAGAAATAAATGCACCATTATCAAACATGGAAATCGAATTTAAGCTGTGCGGATCCAAACGCGTGGTCGTAAACTTATGCTGACATAATCATAGGCTTTCGAAATCGACAAGGAGGAGTTATGTAGAATTAGTCGAGTATGCATAAAATGGTTCAATGTATTAATTTACTAAATGTCGATTTACGCACCCGAGGTAGAGTTAGTAGACTCGATTGAGATCCGATTCGCGGCACGTAATTATCACTTGCGCGACCCGGCGAGTTTCATATCGCGGAATGTGAATCTAAGGCAGATTCGGCGTAGACATGGTGGGAACCAGAATTATGAGTTGCTCGACCATATGTTTTTGCTAAAGTGGCGAGATGAGATTATGATGGAGTCAAATCAAACTCAATCCAATCCAACCCAACCCGCCCGGCAAAGAGCGAGATGGCAGGCCCGCCCACCAAAACGGCGACGTCTTCGGGGCCCGCACGTGGACAGCGCTTTGGGTCACTTCAAGAAGTCTTTTCGGACTTCCAAAAGGACCCACTCCCACGTGCGGATGCTTTACTTCTGTTATTAAATTTAAATCCTGTCCCTATTCCTCGCGTAAAGGCAATTCCTTAATTCTACTTTTGCATGATTACTCCACAAGAGGGGCGTTTTAGCGGAGGATTATATCAATCCACCGGTTACCGGCGGTCGTAAATGTGAGATTTTATGGGATCACTGTCAACTATTCTAAAAGTTAAAACTATTAGATGAATGCATAGTTTAATATTTAAGTACTATAACATTTTCCCTCACGCTTAATCTGGATTTTTTGTTTTTTGGCCTAGTATTGAGAGTGGACATATTTAATTGAGGAGACAAATGGGACCTGAAACGATTTGAACTCAGGACCTCCTGTTGTGATACCATGTAAAAAGGCATTTTTAACATCTAATTATTTGATGAGCCAACTTTTAACAATAGCAACAGTGAGGACTGTTCTTATACTTCCTGGTCGAACAACCGGCGATAAAGTCTCAAGGAAATCTACTCCGCTACTTTAGTATATCCCTTAGCGGCCGATGTTGCTTTTAATCTTTCTAATGTACCATCAGCCTTTTAACTTAGACTTAGAAACCCATCTCTATCCCACAATATTAGTATTTGCAGGACGTGGAACAAGACTCAAGTTTTATTTCGATGCAATGCCTTGAGTTCCTCTTTCATTAACGTCAATTATCCAGGATGCTTTAAAGCACACCGTACATTGTTCGGTTCCTTCGATATAGAATTTATCATATGTAAATTGGCATATTTTAGATTAGGCTTCACAAAATCAGCACGTTCTCAAGTAATCATTGAATGATTTTGAGTGGACCAACGTAATACTGAAGAACCATAATGTACATCCACGGAGTAATCTTGGAGAATTAAGCGGAGTACTAGATGAGTCCCCAATTCAAAGTGATTTTGGTTAACAAGTGATTCACCTCCATCAATGTTGTCTTCACGAGAACTACATGAGTAGCATAATTTAATAAGCCATCACATAGTTGATCCGAGTTAACAGAGAGCACACCTCGTTGCAAATACAAAGATAAAAATTTCGAGTTTGGCATTGTAATGTCTTTATCTGGCCAGCTTATAAATTCAAATATCCTCGTTTGTCACTTTGATCCTGAAATAATGAGCTGGGCACGAGGTAGGGACATACGATTTCATTAAAGACGAAGTGTTGTGATATATAGTTTTGATCAGCTAGAGGACAGAGACATCGATATCCCTTATGGCAATCATTGTAGTTGAGAAACATGCATGGCAATGACCGAGCATCGAACTTATTCTTGGCGTAGTCCCTAAAATAAGGAAAGCACCTACAACCAAAAACTCGCAAAGAATTATAATCTGGTTTTTAGCCAAATGAGAATTCATAAGGTGATTTCATACCTTAACACCCCTGTAGGAAGCCGATTCAAGAGAAAATTTGCTCTTTGAAAGCTTTCGACCGGTACTTTTTAGGAATTCCACTACGATGAAACGTAGTCAAACTAATTTCACATTTGTGCCTATATTTCACTCAGCAACTCCATTCTGTTTCGCAGTATTTGGGCAAGATATTTGATTAACAATCTCATTCTTCTGCAAATGAATTAATAAATCTACTAGGTTGAACTCTCTTCTTCCATCAGATCGAAAGATTTTAATTTGCCTTTCCAAATATTTCTCAAAATCTAGAAAATATGCATAAAAGTCCGATTCTTTCCATAATGGAAACAACCAAGTATATTGTGTATAATCATCCGCAAAGCAAACTCAATACTGAAACCTTTGAAATGAGATTATTGGAGCCTTTCCCTACAAATCGCAATGTATCTCTTCAAAAGGCTTAGTAGTACTAGATTTGGAAGGCGAAAAAGAAAGTTTAGATGATTGACCCATTTGACAACTACTACATATGGTAGTAGATTTGTTCCAAGCGGTAGCAATAATATCACATTTATTTTGAACATGACGGATTGTCGTCAATTGCGGATGTCCCAACCTTTGATGCCAAGTACTTTCATCGGCTTTCCTAGACCGGTTTGAAATTAGTGCTTCTTTTGACGCCTTCAAGGTATATAGATCACCTTCATGGTTTCCAACCATTAGAACCTTCTCCGTTTTTCTATATTTTATCACAAAACCAATAGCAAAGAACTCAAAATTTAGAGGATAGTGAGTTGTAATTAGCTCATTGATGATAAATTCTTTTTCATCTAGGAACAAGTAAAATATTTTTTAAGTCAATTCTCTCTAGGCCCAAATTGATATGAGGATCACCAGTATGAGAAATTTTAAGTAAATCCCCATTTCCAATCATAACGCTGTCTTTCCCGATATATAGTCATACATTGAAGAGGTTATCTTCATATTTAGTCATGTGATTTGAAGCTCCAATATCAACGAACCATTCTGAAATTCTTATTATCTCCAACAGTAAGTGCAGTGGTACGTCTGATTGGCGGAAAGGTTGATTAAACTGATTAAAGCAATATGTCCATGTTTGTTACATATTTGACAGGATACGACTTTGTCTGTTCCTTTCACAAGCTACTCGATCTTGCTTTGATTAAATTGCGGCTTGTGACCCTCCGGATGCATAAAATCAGCCAGAGAATTTTTCATTCTTGAGCCATTGTGAGAAAACCCTCTTCTATGCGAAGAAAAATTATTGTTGTTGGAATGTTGAAATTGTTTTCCCTTCTTGGTGCTCTTAAAATTACTTCTCTAACCAAAGAAAGCCGCTCGACGTCCCGTGTTGAATTATAAGGGAACGTTTATTTGTCAGCCGACTCTCAAAGCTCTACAGATATTGGCATTTGATGCTTCATCATGGAGGTCGTGAATGAATCATAATAAGTCATTCAAAACAAACAGACCCTTATTTTTGTCCTCAAGGGGACATCTAATAGCAGATAACCCATTAAAATGTTTTTGAAAAGCACCAAGGTACTTATGAAGAGATGAAAAATTATCTCCATGATATTTTTAATTTTGTAGAAAAATTGAGACTTCACGTTCCTTAGATACCTTGGCAAAAAGTTTTTGTAAAGCTGATCACACCTGAGTAGATGTTTTCAAGTCTACTACTTGAGCAAGAACTTCGGAGAGCGTCGATAGGATCCATCCCCGCAGAAGGCGATCTGCCATTCTCCATTGTAAAAACTCTGGATTTGTCACTTCCTCTGAGACTCCAGCTTCTTTTTAGAAAACAGAGGAGGTGACTATTATTGGACTCGGTATCTGGTACTCGCCATCAATGGATCCCACTAGATCTTGGCTTTCAATTAGTGCAAGCATATGTGCTCTCTAGTAAGAATAGTTTGTTTGCGTCAATTTAAGTGACATAAAATTGCTAATGTTCAAAGACGAGGGGTATGGATACTTTAGCATGCCAGAGGAATTGGTGGAAACCATGGTTAAGGATCAATTTCTTTCCAAGACATGGTCTCATGTGGGATTTTGTGAGATCACTGTCAACTGTTCTAACGATTTAAATTGTTAGATTTAGGCGTGGTTTAATATTTAAATATTCTATCAGTAAAAGTCGAGCACTCTTTTGGAATTGACTCGATAGATTCTGCATATATTTCTTAGCCATTGCCCTTCGAGTCTGTAAAGTGGTTTCACTGAATCTCTGACATTCTTTGAAATGCAAGATCTCGATTACTCTATCAATTCCTTAACTGTGACATCCCTGTCCCACATCCCTTAGAGGGGAGTCTTGGGCTAGTTTATAAAGGATTGGGTTCTCCTTAACTTGCATGAGACTTTTTTTTCGGGGGTGTCCCAGAGAAAATAAAATCGTGAGGACTGTGTGTCCAAAACAGACAATATCGTGCAAGTGGGACCCAGGGTCCTTACAGTTGGTATCAGAGCCGACTACTGACAGCGTGTGGGGAGCTCGCTAGTGTATGCGGTGCACTTCCTGACAACGTGTGGGGATCGCTTAGGGATGGAGTCCTAGGCCCTTTTTCCGGGGGTGTTCCGGAGAAAACAAAACCGTGAGGATTGTAAGCCCTTGGGTTCCCCTTAACTTGCATGAGGCCCTTTAGCCCTTGGGTTCCCCTTAACTTGCATGAGGCCCTTTTTCCGGAGGTGTTCCGGAGAAAACCAAACCGTGAGGTGTTCCGGAGAAAACCAAACCGTGAGGATTGTGTGTCCAAAGCGGACAATATCGTGCAAGTGGGACCTAGGGTCCTTACATTAACCCTAAAGGTTCTCTCTTTAGTGGCGTTAATGTGTGTATATTAACTATCACACACTAGATTAGTCTCTTCTCTCGAGTTCGGTGAAAATTACTGAACATTCGCATCGGAACCAAAATTACTGAACATTCACATTGGAACCAGAAGATTGGCGAGGGATTACGGTTTTGATTTTCTCGTGACTTTATTAATCACAAAGAATTAGACTTAAGCTACACATATAGCTATAGACTTGATTGCAGTAAGTCACCACCATTTTCTCTAGGTTAGGTTGTCTTGGGACACCGTGCCTTCCGAGGTGAATTCCCTACCCTTGTATGCAATGCACACATTCTAATTTATGTTCTTCCAACATATTGATGTTGTCTGTACAAGGCGATGATGATGAGAGCGTCGATTCTAGACGCACATTAGAATGAGAGAGCTCGACGTGTGCTCATCACTGAATTTGGTGATCGGCCGTCGAACAGTTTACTGTGATAGATCTTTTTTTGAGGGATGAAAGTGTGTTGCCAGCTGCAGATCGTGTTCTGTTATGTGTTTTAAAGTTTTTTGCTTTGTTTCGCAGTTATTTGCGATTTGCTAGACTCGAAAGCTATCTATATACTTCTCGAATATTCTGCTACATGAATAGCATCTTTCTTTCGAAAAGCCAAAATTACATGGACACTTTAGATTGCTCTAACGAACTAGTGCAATCCTAGTGAAAAGACAATCGACACATGGAATTCACCAAGTTGAAAAGCGAATGTACCAACCTCGACAACCGCATTAAGACCCACAAACTCCATTGATGGACACCATTATTCACGCCAGAAAAGGCAAAGGTTGCGTCGTCCTAGAATAGGGGTTTGAGCTACTTCTATGCAAGCTCTAGGGCTATTGGGGGGGGGGGGGGGGGGACGTCAATAATGCTGCGAGTGCGAGCAAATAGGCGTTTTCAGAAGGGTGCATCACGGCCAAAAACAGGTCCCCACCGCAACCACACTGTTTCTGAGGACATCTTTTTTCAGCTAAGTTCTGGAAAAAAGTTGTGCAATCCGTACATTGATTGCACCCATTTAGTCCTTCTAACATGTGTAGCTTCAGGTTACATTGGAACATTATTGCGATTATCTTTCCAATAAGAAATGTGTCAGATTTCATGAAATCACTATACCCGCTCTAAAAACTTAAACTGTAAAAAAAAAAGCAACATTTAATAGCTCTAAATTGTCAATCAACTCTGCTAAATTTAAGATCCTTCGAATTGGGATGCGACACAATATGAAGGACATGACGGCATGCCCTGCTCTTATTCCTAAGTCGGATCGATACACAAACCACCTTTGCAGCATCAGGGAAACATGAAACAACATCATCAAGATCCACCACATGTTCCTACATCATTACAAATAGGAATCGTTTTCACAGTCTTCACATTATCGCGAGAGCGAATGAAAAATCAAAGTGTTTTTCTTAAGCTGCACGAACTCGAGGACTACGCATACGTGCTCAACGGACCCGCCTTAGTGGTCGAGTCGAATCCGTTCTCGGCATTCCTCCTCCCTGTGAGCAATGTCCTGCAAACAGAAGTTCACAAGCTTCTCAATACATGAACGATGGGCTGCTTTCGATTTAAGAACCGAAATTGGTGCTTCAAATTCCGTGTCTTTTCTACTTAATCACTTTTCTACTTAATCACGACATTATTGGTTTCGCACAGTAGCACAGCCTGGAATTTATACCGAAAAATCTAATCTCAGGAGAAACATTGTCAATGAAATAGGGCGCGAGAGATACGTACAAGCAAAGGGAATCGGGTAACCGGTCATCAAAGAAGATCATATCATTCATGCTTACCTTCCAACGCCATGACTGGCCGAATCCATGAAGATGGTCAGTCTCTTCGCTGTTCTCGCAAAGTCGCTGCCAAGCAATGGAACCGGGGAAAAAAAAAATCATCAATGAAAACTCAAGCTCTAGAGAAGCATCATCAACAATGTCATGGAATTGCAGATAGCAAGACTAAATCTTTCACTAAGATTGGACAGTATGGCCAAGTAAGTTTAATTACCAAACCTGAAAGGTTCATCTCCTGTCCGTTTGACGGTACCGGTGGCATCTCGGTAGAGAACATGGCTAGGCATCTCCGATCTCTCTAGTCCAAACATGTTACCAAGCTTCCTGTAAAGCTCCTCATACGAACCGAGAATCGAGAGATCGAGGGTCCTTCCCACATCCTCTGACTCCATAAAGACCTTGCAGTGACCCGTTTCTAGGCCAAGTTCAGAGGTTTCGAAGCCACGGCGCCACAGGAACCCGGCACCAGCCTGCTTGAGCGTGGACCCCACACCATCAGAGAGGAAATTCAGTTTGGCCATGTTTCCATCTGTTGAACCTTTGCCACTGACAACTTCGGAGACAACATCATCACCAGAGCGACCGTGTGAAATCTGCTGCTCCGTGAGTATAGGTTGTCCGAAGAGCAGGAACTTATGCTTCTTCTCGTCACCAGATTTCTCTGACCTCTGACTACAGTTCCCCATTGTAAGCAAGCACGACAAACTTTCACTCCCCTGCATGTTGTCTTTCATGATGCTGCTGGAACTTCTAGAATGTGGATCAAAACGATGTAAATTGGACGACAGTAACCCTAACCGCAATCTGTTGTTAAGGTGATGATCGGTTAAGGGTATTCCAAATTGAGCTTGCCTGGCTCCCTGTATGCATGCAGGAGCATTATCAGATAGACAACACAAGAGGCCTGTGGGCCCGTGGAGATTGCCTGAGAACGAGGGGACAAGGAAGTTCCCGTCAAGCGGAAAATCAGGGTAATGCGGCAGGCGCAACTTCTTCCTCGGTGGAGAGAAGGGCGACATGTGGATAGCCGGGATGTTCGATACCAATTCGACCAGCCAAGGGCTGACACGCTTGACATTTTGTAGCAAGTCCGGTTCATCCCAAGTCACCTGCAGTGGTACTCCAACCGAATGAGTTTAAAAGAGCCGGCATGGTTCGGAAGACAGAGTGTTCTAAGCTGGTCAAAACCGAAAAGGGATAAACTTTAGCACCTACTGCTTAATGCTGTCAATCAATAGCCACTACATGCTCATACTACACCAAATTCTTTTTTTCGAAACATGCATCTTTGTTTCAAGTATAAAAATAAATGCCTCTAACAACTTCTGCCTTTTTACCTCAAAACAGTTCCGAGTATTAAATTCTCGGGGAATCCAGAGCAAGGATACTATTGAATCTTTCACACTGAATGAGGGGGCAAAAGCTTCCAAACTCCCCATTGACAGTAGCAAAATTTATCATGTCAAACTCTCGTCCACATCGACAAGCAAACTAGCCCAAGACCAATGAAGGGACATGCCGTCTAAGACGCGGATTAAAGCCATATAATGGCATTGGCCGGAGAACATGGTCCAGGCACAAAATGTGCCAGCTTTCTAGATACATCTCCAGAGTATTATCGTTTCTAAATGCGGAGAAATACACCAGAAAGACTTAGGTGATACAAGTTCAACTCAGAAGACAACATTCTTTACTGTATTCATTCTTGAACCCTCGATCCGTGACTACCATACTCTTTTGGAAATACATATATACTATGGAATGCATATCAACTATGGTCAAGGTCATTAGTCGTAGAGAGGTTGCAGAACTGCGTTACCTGAAGGAGCCGCCATGGCGAATGCGACCAGCGGATGGGATCTGCAACCTGAACAGAGGAAATGGTCCCCATGAACCAACTTATCCGCGAAGAGTCCTCTGTCTCGAAAGCCATCTTAAACCTCATCCCCGAACACCACTGTATCCTCATCGCCGCCTTCACCAACGACGCCTTGACGCAAAACTCTGGCGTGCTTGCCCTTGGGTAGTACACCACCTCGAACGGCTGCCGATTTGCAGCCAGGGCGGCGGCCTCAATCACAGACTCGGGCCTCACTTTTCCCTTCCCTCGTCTGAATCCGCCGTCACAACCCGCATTCGCCGCATTCCGCATCAATTTGCTCTCTTCCTCCCTCAGCAGCATCGAGAACCCACCAAACTGCGGAACACAACTCCCACCCCCACCGGAACTCCATGCAGCCGGAGATTCCCCTCCGATTCCTCTCTTGGCGCGCCGAATCCCAACGCAGAGATCTCCACTCTCAGTCCTAAGGAACACGATCGAGTCGCCCGCGACAAGCTTCTTCTGGTTCACGAAAGTGCTCCATCCAGTGGTCAGCAAGTGCCGGCGAGGAGTCCCCCTGTAGATATGCCGGAACTTCCAGGTCTCGCCGTGCACATCCTTCGCGGTCACGGCCTGAACCGGAGGATCAGCCGAGTAGTCAAGCCTTGGGAAAATCGTCTCAGCACAGTACCGCGGCACCGAAAAGCCGCCGCCATTGTTGGCGTCGGATTGAGTCAGCGTCTTCGCAAAGGAGGCCGGCTTCTCAGGGTTGTCGGATCCGGTTGCCACCTCCAAGGCCCTGTCGCCCTCGAAATCGAGCTCGGTGTTGGGCAGAGGGACGAGGCTGAGCTTGGCGAAGACCTCGTCCGACTCGGGGTCGGCCAAGAACTTGACGGAGGACACACGGCAGAGGATGAGGGGCGGGACGCCGGAGGAGCCGGCGAAATCGACAGCAGAGGAAGCGTGCTCAGCATGGCCCTGAGGGAAGTAGAAGACCCTGGAGTCCACTGGAGGCATTTGGACCATCCCTCCCGCGCACGCGTGCCAAAGCTGCGGATCCAAGCTCCTCTCTGGTTCTGTCATTTCTTGCTTTTCACTCACAGAGCTTGCGTTTCTTGCAATTTTTTTTCCGTTTTTTACACTTTGTCGTGACAGCGAGATTGACAACAAGAATCAAGATCGATTTGCTGAAGGAAATACTCACAACCTGAGAAATTTGAGGTTTAAAACATGAACCCATGTGAAATCTGAACGCAAGAGAAGTGGAAAAATGAGAGCTTTTCTCTGGCTGAATTGCACGACGTCACAAGAGCAAACAAGAAGAATTTGTCCATACCTCGAGACTCGCCCAGGACAGCAGAAAATCATCAAAAAAATCGGACAAGAAGCATCCCGGAGGTTCTCTCTTGAATCATAAGCCAAAGAAAGAAGAGCCGGGGCGTCTTCTTGTGGTGCATGAGGGGCCAAAATCACTCAATTTTTTTTTCTGAGGGGCAAACAGTGGAGCAGAGAACAGATTCAAGGGCCACAGAGAACCTCAAAAGGCACAAAGATGGTATTTTTATGGCTGGAAACAGGGTAAAACTTGCGTCTCCCACTCAGAAAACAAAAACTTTCTGCAAGTCCACTGAGCCCGTGACAAGTCACAGGCTCACAGAGAGAGAGAGAGAGAAAGAGAGAGAGTTAATGGGCGATCAGAGCGCAGCAGCAGCTGCTGCGAACTTCAGTAGCGAAATACGAAAACCCCATCTGATGCAGAGGAGATAGACAGAGAGCTTTGGTTTGGTCTGCATCTGGTTTGATACTTTCGGGCAGACATCGCTAAACTCCAAAAGAAACCAACACCCACCATTTAATAAAACTCGACTTCTCTTCTCTCTCCCCACCTTACCTGCCTTTTGTTGGGTTCCCTTCTCTCTCTCTCTCTATCTATCTATCTCCTCTTTCTCTCAGATCTTCATGAATGAATGAAGGAGTAGTAGTAGCCACTTTCGTCTTCCTTCTCTCTCTCTCTCTCTCTCTCTCTCGCTTTCTCTCGAACAGGAACCGAACAAACAGAGAGGTCCTCTATCGAAAACCAAAAGGACAATTATTAGTTTATTAACCCCGGAGAATTTATTGCTTTCATCTCCAACTGATATTTTTATTATGCCCCCCCGGATGATCCAACGAGACGAGAAGATGCCGCCACTATGTCGCGTCAACGTCACGATGTCCATAATATCGCGAGTTTTTCCCTCTTTCACGGATGGAGATAGAGAGAGAGAGAGCGCGCGCGCTCGTTTGGGAAAATCAGAGCAGCATGAAAATGGTAAATGGAGGAGGCAAAGGAACAAGACAAGGGAAGACACCAGGGTTAAAAGGACGCCTCTTTTGCTTTAGAACATGTACCATAACTATTCTCGTTGTCTGATTTTATTTTTTGGAATAATAAAAAATGAAAATCATATTTGGTATAGCAAATAATTCTAATTCTGATTTTGTTCTCAGAATCAGTTTTAGAGTAAAATTCAGAACAAAAAAAAAGTTGGTTCCGGAAAAAAGAATCACTTTTGATAATCATAAAACAGAATGAAGTCTCACATCTCTCACTTTTCTCTTTCAGTTCTGTCGTTACTTTTCTTCCAACCTAATAAAAATAAAATAAAATAAAAATAAAAAATTTTGCAAAAAAATTGGAAATTTTTTAAAAAATCATAAAAATTTTAGAAAATCCCTAAAAATAGAAGAAGCTTAGATTAGGCTAATTTGATCTCATTTTCATAAATTTTGGCCTAAATTTCCTAGATTTCACTCTTCTATAAACAAATGTCTCGGAAAATGAGGGCATCCAACATGCGGGTGATAACATATATACTCGTAGCCGTGCGTCACAAAATGTGACCATCTACATATGGAGCTGGAGCCAAACACCCACTTGGATTTAGGACAGAAGCTGCAAAATGATAGTGAAGGACTTGTACTTCATATCAAGGAGGATAATTTGGTTTTTTTTTTTTTTGTCAGTGGATAATTTGGTTATTCAGCTGCTATGTCTGTATGTATTTTGGACAAAGCAACATTTAAAGAAAAAAATGAGTTCTTAATATGGGAACTATCCCATGCTTCAATCGAACTTCAAACGTCATGTATTAAAATTTGTGTTTCATTTATGACATGCTAAACAAAATAATGTATTTTAAATTATTTTAGTGTGCATTGAAAATTAGTCTTCAATTTAGGATGAAATTTTACAAAGTAACTACATAATTATTTGACTTAAATGAAAAAAATTAGGAAGAGAAATAGTTTTTCGAAACAGAAATTTTATGTAGTTATCATACGCGATTCTATTCCAGGAACAGAAATTTTGGGTAGTTATCAAACGAGTTTTGATTCTCTAAAACTCATCCAGGAACAGAATAAAAAAAATCATTTTAATCAGAATCAGTTTTCCGAAATAGAATGGTTACCATACGCAGCCTTAGAGTCCTAACTGTAGTCAACCACATCCCGTTCCATAAATTTTAAAATTGGAACCGAATCGGACCGGCCTAGAACCAGACTTGTCGGTCTTCGGATTTACTCGAGATTCGTCCTTATTAAGCCGGGATAAGTGCACTGAAAGTCCTAAATACTTATCGTGAATGTTCAGTTGAGTCCTAAAACTTACAAAGAATGCAATCAAATCCTAAAACTTGTTAAATTTGTGCAATCGAGCATTTCCGTTAACTCCGTCCAATTTGACTAATGAAAAATGCTAACGTGGCCTTTTTATTAATTTTTTCTTCCCTACATGGCGATGACGTGGCTATAAAATATGAAATACATGGCTAAAATGATGTCCCTTTGATCCAAACCTGATTTTTAATACAAAATTCATGTAAGTTATATTAAAATTTTCAAAAAAACACAAGAAAAGATGAAAAAAAAAATAGAGGGAAGATGCAGGCGAGGGCCGCCGCCGCCGCCATCGCTCCACCATCGCCGAGAAGGGTCAACGACGGTGGGGGAATGGTCGACCGAGGGCGGATTTGGATAGTCATCTACGGTCTTTTGAGAACCTTTCTCCAACTTACCCTAAAATCACGTCGAGGTAATCCAATGACACTTAAAATTGACACGAACATAAAGAAATGACATAAATTTTCGAGTCTACATTATACATAATTTTTAATTACGACGTCACCGGTTTCACATTCTTGCCAACGACACAAGAAAACTCTCTTTCATTGCCAAAGAGGTCGCATGCTTTTCCCCCAAAAATATTGAGTGATCCAACGTCCGTACATTAGCTGTGATAAAAAAAAAATGTATTTCACACAATTTCTCATCGAAATAAAGTCACTATACTTCATTGGAAATTGAATTTCCATAATCACAAAAATTTATCGGGTTCCGTTTGTTTCGTGAAAAAGTGAACGATTTGAAAAATATTTTTCTAAAAATGATATCTTGTATCGCTTATAAAAATGAATAAATAAATAATATTTATGTCGTCCACGAAATTATTTATATATAAATTGTTATCGATTATTTCAAGTAATACAAACGATCATTTTAAGAAAATATTTTTTAAAATTTTTATTTTCTGCAAAACAAAATGAGCTTTCTAGAATGAGATAATTGACGTCCATAGTATGCCTATGCCGAAACGGCGTAGCCATAGTCTCGAGGAATAATACCATGGGAAATTTTCGCACAACTTAAGTCGCCAAAAAAATTGAAAAATTTAATACCAGTGTTTCAGAACACTTGGCAAGAAAAAAAGAGAGAGAAATTTACAATCCTTCATGCCCTATTTTTCTCCATGTAAAAATGTAATTAATTTGGAAAAAAAATTAAAATCTCTTGCCAAGAGTATTTTTCAGCCTAGGCTTCGAAAAAACGGGGAACTGATCGTTCAATCCTAAACTTATTGTACAAGATGTAGTCCTACAGCCAATTATCAGTCTCAGACTTTCAAATTTTGCCTATACAATCCTAAACATTCGCGCGGAATTCCAGTGTGGTCCTCCAGTCAGTTGCTACCGGAAATCGCCGGGGTGGCGGTCCATGCAGGACCTCAGTTCAAGTAAAGTTGTCCCTGTCAGCATGTCACGCGGGACGGCCGTGGACGACCGGACGCCTCGTCACCGATCTCCGGCGGTAACTAGCCGGAAGAATTCCATTGGAATTTAATGCATATATTTAAAATTATATTAGCAAGATTAAAAAATTTAAGACCGATTCGGTAACTATCCCTCTTAAAAACCGATCGACCACATCTTTTTTTTTTTTTCCTTTCTTTCCATTCTTTTATTGGCTACCAAAAGAGAAAATGAAATAGGAAAGGGCTGCAGAAATGGGGTCAATGGGCCAGACAACATTAATGGGTATTGAAAGCAACTGTAAGGTCGGGTCTTTAATTAACTGGAAGTTTGTCGCAGATGAGCACTGTCCTGTTGTCCTCGCCCATAATAGGCCTGAGTCCTCTTCACTTAGGGCACGCAACTTCTTCAATTTGACCTTTTCCCAATTTACTTTTGCCCCCTTCATAAATCATAACCACAAGAAAAAAAAAAAACAAAGCCCAATTCAAGATTTTAGTTTGGCTCCCAATTTCTAATTTTTTCACAAACAATATTTTTTTTTTCCTATAGAGGATGAACATTGAGGCAGAAAGAAAGGACCTTCTTGGTTTGGTAGCTGACCGATTCTCAAGCTGTGTATTTTCTTCGCATGGCATGTTTCGAACATTGTGATCCGATCCACGAGCGCCCCGAAAAAGCTTACCAAACACATTGAGAAAACACGTCGAATGCTCAGCATTGATGTCGCATTCGAAAACACCAAGCTCTCTTTTGTCTCGTTGCTTAACAATGCCCGTAACCTTAGCCATCTATTTTTATATAGAGTCTTCTTGATATCGGGGAAACTCAATTTCCGTGACCCGAAAAAGGGTCGATGCGTCTATGAGTGTGGATTTTTCTTAATTGGTTGCTTGACAAGTACGTGTATATGAAATCTCTATAACTAGTATTTTGCCGAAGAAATATAAGGGTTAAGATGATATAATTTCGACGGGTGGAAAAACAACATCAAGAACAATTGCATGTGGGCCAAGTCAGACACGCCATTCATTATGATAGGTTCAGAAGAAAAGAGGAAGCTAATCAAGAAAAGAGCAATTAATTAGGGAATTGCACCTCTAATTGCAATAATGGTTTCTGCCATGGAAGGAAGGAAGGAAGGAAGGTTGATGGAGGGCCAGAAACCCTAGCTTAAAAAAAGCAATTTTGGGAGCTATAAATGTCCGACTTTTAGACATCCTACTCTGCTAAGGAAAAATAAGTTTTAACACTCAATTTCTTCCCATTGTGGTCGGTCACTTTTGCATCAATCAATGTGACAAAATTGCCATGTACCATTTGATTTTTTTACTTCAGAAAACCTGCGTTCGCGTCGACAACAGAATTCTTGTTCATATTTATTTTTTGGGACAGGTGAAAAAGGGCGAGGAGGGGCAACCGGTACCGACGGCCCGCCCCTCTCTAGCGCGTGTCGTAAAAGCGGTACATTCGTCTCAGGATGTATGGTCGAAATCGAAACTATGCGAGGCGCTACTTGAAATCTTAGGGCCCGTTTAGTAACACTCCAGATCCTCTGATTCCTATTTTTTTTTTCCTCGGAAAAAAGAAATAAGAAGCAAAAAAGTAACTTCTTTATTTTTGGGAACAAAATGAGAAACAATGTCGCTTTAGAAAGAATCCACCGCCGACCCGCTGTCACCGATCGTACCAAACGCGTTTATGTCCTTTTTCTATTCTGGAAATAGAAATTTTGTATAATTACCAGACGCGTTCTTCTGCTCAGAAACTATTCTCAAGAACAGAATCAGAAAGAATAATTTCTGATCAGAAATTATTCCTACATATAGAAACGTTACCAAATAGGTCATGCCCTTTAGGATCTAGAATTGTCGATTCGTTAACGTGTCTATAATCTGTCGCTCTCTCCATATGAACATCAACATGGAGCCTCAAATTCCATTTTTTATTTTTTTTACTTTTTTGTGTCCAACTTACACACGGTGGCAAAATCGTGATTCCTCTTATTTTTTCTTTAGGTGGGGGGGGGGGGGTTTAATCGGATTTCACCTTTTTACAGAACGCGACACTACAAGGTGACACAGACTAGTGGGCCCCTTCTTGTCAGATTCAAGAAAATAAAGAGAAAACAAATGACGAAAATAAGAAAGGATGCTGACGTCGCACTTCTGTTCATCTGTCCTACCCCCGGGCCCCAACCCTACCATCGCTGCAAACCTACTCATCTCTCTCTATAATGCAGACCAAGTTTGACAGAATTTGCATCCGCTTCTTGATTCATGGCCATGGACAAAAGTAAAACCAAGTCCGTACGTTTACTCGAATTTTAGCTCTAGAAAAGCTCCTTTTGGACGGGCACGGACGATTACCCCCTCCCTCCCTCCCTCCCTTCCGTTTTCCTTCACACATGTGGGGAAAATTTTCAAATAATAATTGGAAGTGTCTTCATTTTTTTTTTTTAAATAAGAGGCTGAAATAAATTATATTTTAAATAAGAGCTTTAAATGCCATCAATTTCTCAAAGAAGAGTCTGAAATGAATCTTGTTTCAAATAAGGGCATGAAGTGACCATAAAATCTAAAAAAAGGCCATGGTCTCACAAGGACATTTTCGTTATTTCTCTTTATTTGATTTTTTCTTTCTCAATTGTCTTTTTCCTTTTTCTATTTTTTAAAATTTAAAAAAAAGAAAAAAGAAAAAGAAAACTCCACACATACAGCTCCTCCCGCCTGTGGCCGCCCCACCGCCGGGGAGGGGGGGTGGCGACGAAGGTTGGCGAGGTCGTCGGCACCTCGGCAAGGGCCAGCAAGCCCTCTCCCAAATCTGGGTGAGGGTCGCCGACCCACCCCCGCCCTGACCAGGGGAGGACCGGCTACTCCCGCCCGGTCTTGAGCGAGGGCCGGCGACCCCGGCCCGGACCTCGGGAGATCCGGGAGAGGGCCCCGACCCTCTCTCGCTTTTGACGAGGGCCAATAGGCCATCGCCTTTGGTCGGCAGGGTAGCCAACCCTCTCCGAGGCGCCAACGACCCCGCCGGCCTTCGTTCATGCCCCTCTCCTCAGCGGTGGGGAGGGGGCCACAGGTGGGAGGGCCCCTCTTTCCTGTGTGTGTGGGGCTTTTTTTAATTTTAAAAAAAGGAAAAATAAAATAAAAAGGGCAAATGACGAAAATGCCCTTTAGGTTAGGTCCTTATTTGAAACAATGTTCACTTTGAGCTTTTATTTGAGAAAATTAGAGCACTTCAGATTTTTATTTGAAATTTTCTCACGTACAACAATATTAGAGCGTTGGGTGGCTTTTGCTTATGGAAGTTAGAAGAGAAATATCAAGTCGTTTTAGTTTCGAATACACACATAGAATCTCAAACGTTGAACTGAAGCAGTCCAGAAGCTTGACCGGTTGGGCGATCCCAACTTAACCGTATGATGAAAGATGGACGGTACGGACCTTTCGATTCGACCCAGCACCTCTAAGCGGGCAAAATTCTGTATTCCTCCATTCTGAATAAGCATTGAATCTGAATCGTAGCTAAAAATTGTCAACGTCAGCGATTTACGAATGAACTCAAGTGATAAAAAAAAGCTTAAAACAATTTAGGACTCAATTAACATAATTAAAAAATGTAAAATTGAATTGGCAATTTTTTTTTAAAAAATCAGTCGACAAAAACCTCAACCTAGACATGGCCACGGGTCGATTTGGGCCCGGAACCTGCCCGGGTCAAACCCTCGCGGTTCCAAATAAGAACCGGCCCGTGGCTTCCTAGCCCGGTTTCGATTTCTTCAAATCTTGAACCGAGCCCGGAACCGGCGGTTCTGGGCCGGTTCCGAACGGCCAAAAATGGGGATTAAAAAAAAAAACCGTTGCAAGCAATGGCTCTTTTATCTTTAGAGCTAAAGGTGACCGTCGGCAACGGTCACCTTTTTTTTCTTTTTTATTTACTAATTTCTAACCTATGATATATTATAAATACCCATTCCCATCTCTCATTTTTTTCACACAAATTTTCTCTCCATCTCAATTCTCTCAAATTCTCTCTAACTCCAAATTATTCACAACATCCAATTTATTATTTTCTTTTCTTCAATTACGTTCTCTAATTCCTTATTTTCTTTATTTATTATCTCATTTAATAGTTCTCTATTTCAAATTTTTTTTCATACCCTATATTTTTTGTATTATACCATATATTTTTTCTATATAAAAAAATGGCAAGTAGAAGTAGAACTAGTGGCAAAGACACGAGCATGGAAGGGGAATCCGATTATTTTTGGAGACTCGATTTCGAAGTTGATGTAGATGATGAAATCAACATTATTCCTAATATGGAGCAAGTCCAAACGCAAGAGAGTCTTCATCCTCCTATCGGTATCGAAGAAATGTCAACAACAAAGGAGCGGGAGTTTACATCTGACGTATGAGACCACTTCACGAAGATTGAAATATTTTATACAGCTTCAAAAAGGTATGATGTAGTTTGTAAACATTGTCAGACAAAATACAAATATATCGGTGGAGCTAGATATGGAACATTTAACCGGCATCTTCAAAAGAAACATCCAACCGAAGCGGGAATTGACACCAAGCAACAATAAATTTTTAGGTATGACAATCCTAACGCTCCTCCTTTATTTCGTTATAATGAAAAAACTTATAAAGAAGAATTAGGTAAATTTGTTTCCGTTGAAAATTTATCATTTAGTTTTGGTGAAAGATTTGATTTTAATCAATTTATACAAAATGCATGTGTTCCACAAGCAAAACGCGTTCCTAGAAATACACTTAAACGCATTATTAAAGATCTTTATAAAAAAAAGATTTACAAAACTTTTTTATGAATTTTAATGAACGTGTGCATATAGGTAGCGATATTTGGAGTAATCATTGGCAAGTTAATTCTTATATGGGTATAACATGTCATTGGATAGATGATAGTTGGAATATTCAAAAAAGAGTTATTGCATTTAGAGTTTTTGATGATAGGCATACAGTAAATAATATTTATAGATTAATTAGGCAAATTTTAAAAGAATATTATTTGTTTAATAAATTTTTTTCGATTGGTTTAGATAATGCCGTGGCAAATGACGCTTCAATTGTTGAACTAGAAAATATTTGTAAACCCGTTTTTGGTGGATAATTTTTTTACGTTAGATGTGCTTGTCATGTTTTAAATTTATATGTACAAGATGGTTTAAAAACTCTTGATATTTTTCTCGACCAAATAAAAATGGCAATTCAATTTTTATGGAAACACTCCCAAAAAATGAAAGAATGGTCAAAATTTTGTAGAGCAAGTGGAAAAAAACCAAAAAGATTTCCGAGCGATGTTCCAAATTGTTGGAATTCTACTTACTAGTTACTTAATGAATCTTTTGCATATAAAGATTTATTATGTGCATTTATTTCAGATAATATAACTCAAATTAATTTATACCCACAAGAATGAGATATTTGCAAAAAAAAAAAAATTAGACATTTTAAAAGTTTTTAATGATGCGACTTATACTTTTTCCGGTGTGTATTATCCTACTATGCATTTATTTTTAATAGAATGTATTAATATTGTTGGATTTTTTTGAAGAAAATGAAAATGATGATTGATTAAGTGACACTATTAGAACAATGCGATCAAAATGGCTACATTATTATAGGAAAATTCCTATTATTTATTCAATTTTTTTTTTGTCCACTTTGTAAATTAGATGGTTTAAGTGATTATTTGAATACGTATTATGAATATTTACATTTAATTGATGAGGTAAATATTAGAAATATACAAACAACGGTTAAAAACGCAATAATAGAATTATACCATAAATTTTGTAGTGCATATAATCTAGGTGATAGTGGATCTTCTCAATCTAGTGACATATAAAGTGGGAACATAGGTAAAATTAGTAGAGGGTACCAACTTCTGTTCATAGGCAAAAAAAAAAAAAAAAAGAGCTATCTAACCGTTTCTTTTGAGTTTGATGAATCTAAAGGCAGCACAGATTTCACAATATTGGATTGATGGAAGAGGCATTCCACCCAATACCCAATTCTTGCCCTAATTGCAAAATAAATTTTACCAGCCCATTGTTCGACAGTTACGATAGAACAAGCATTTAGCGCTGGAGGTAATATTTTGGACGAACGACGTTCAAGATTAGCTCTCGATTCGGTGGAGGCTCAAGCTTGTGTTGATGATTGGATAAAGTCTCAATATAGACAACAAGAGATGGATCGCAATAATGAAGCCGAATTCTTTGATGACGGAGATACCACTGCCACCGGTACCGGAACGAGTAGCGACGATTGAGGATGAGGTAAGTATGGGGTTATCAAAGGTAAAAGAATTACATGGGTTTTGATTCTTCTATCCCCAAGAAGATATGTAGGCGCTTAATGATAATTCATTAAGTTCAAGCCCCCTTCCCCTCCCTTTCCCCCCCAAATTTGATTACAATTTACAATTTGATTACAATTTGTATTTGATAATTCATTAAGTTCAAGCCCCATTCCCCTCCCTTTTTTTTCCCTCCAAATTTTATTACAATTTATAATTTGATTACAATTTATATTTGATAATTCATAATTTCATAATTTCATAATTTCATAATTTCATAATTTTCTTTTATTTCATAATTCATTATTTGATAATTTGATTACAATTTTATTACAAATTCATTACAATTTAATTTTTAAACTAAAAAATCATAACCGAAACCGGAATTGAAATCAGAGGTTCCATTTTCGGTTTTGAACCGGAACAGAGCCCGAAACCGACCCGGAACCCGCGGTTCAAAATCGGAATCGGACCCGAAATTCACCCGGAACCGACGGTTCAAAATAGGAACCGGAACCGCCACTTAAGGGCTCGATTCCGGTTCCCCCTAAATCATGAACCGGAACCGGCGGTTCATGAACCGTGGCCGTGACTAATTGACTGCCTAGACCGATGGACGGGTTTGGAGGTCAAGTCAAGTTACAAAGTTAAATCCATTTCGTCTTAATTATTAAATTTCTTAATTCTTTTTTTTACGAGTCTGCTTTCAAAGAGTCTTGATTATGTGAATGCTTCAAGAGTTATCTCGATTTCTAGGATTGAAAAGTTCTCTCTTTTGTTTATCAGAATCACTCTATAAATAAAGGTGTAATCTCATTGGTAAGGCAATGCAGTGTCCTTTATGCCTTTGGTAGTGATCATCATCTATCATAAATAACATATCACTCAAAATGCACATTCTCCGTCAGGCATAAGCATGGGGTTATAATGCCGGTTTGGCGCAAGCCAACTACCGTTACTACAGCAGTGTTTACACAAAAAAGGAGAAAAAGTGTTAGAAAAATCTTAAATCTATTATATTGGTACTAATTTAGTTATAAACCTTTTAATAGTGTCAATTTAATCCTAAACTTTTTGACCTATAGCCAATCGGTCTTTCCGATAAATTTTGGTCCGATATTACTGACGTGGACATCGGACAGCCTACGTGACACGATCGGCGTTGACGTGGATATTTTTAAATAATATATTAATATTTTTTTTATTTTATTTTTTATTTTATTTTTGTCTTTTTTTTTTCCAGCTTCGGCGTAGGCTGGCCTCGTCGGTGTTTGCCTCGCGCTGGTGAGGCCAACCCTCGCCGCCAAAGGTGAGGGCCACCCTCGCTCCGGCGAGTTCAGTCCTCGCCGGCCATCGGAGGAACTTGAAAAAAAAAAAGACAGGAAAAAAAGAAAGAAAAAATAACAAAAAATCAAAAATTATTAAAATACTATTAAAATATCAACGTCAGCGCCAACCGTGCCATGTAAGCAGTCCGACGTCCATGTCAGCAATATCCAGCCAAAATTACCCGGAAGGACTGAATTGGCTTTAGGTCAAAAGGTTTAGGACTAACTGATATTATTAAAAGGTTTAATAATAAATTGGCACTAATGCACTAAGTTTATGACTTTTCTAACACTTGTCCCCACAAAAAATGACCAACTTTTGATTGTTGTCGACAAATTATAGATTTAGTCAATGAGAGCATAGTTTGGTCATTTATGAACATAATTATCAATAGCTTGAAGTAAATCGACAACTTGCTAAGAAAGACATTGACAATATCAGTTGTTGATGAGAGCCTTCATCAAGATTTGAGAAGTTGATCAACAAAGTAATCGATAATGGACAATTGACAAGAAGACATAAATGTTGGGTAGTTAAGTTTTGTTGCTGCCAATTTAGAGATTTTATAACTTCTCGTGAATAAATTTAGTCGTATGTTAAGGCATATTCGTCATCGATTAAATTTCGATATTATATCTTTATCGATTGAATTTCGACAAAGCTTTTATGACATCGGGTTTCATCGTCGATTAACTTATGTTAAAGCGTATCAGTTCCTTCTATTCATTGATCCAACTTCTGTCCGAAATCGCCATAGAATCTATCTCAATCTTAAAAAAAAAAATCGAAGAACTATGAAAGGTATTCCGTCGACGATCCAATTCCGGCTGAACAAGTAGAAATTCAATCACTGACTCCCAAATTTCCCTTTCCTATTTACGGCTTCTTGACCCGACACGTCCAAACGCCACGTGCCGATGTTTCCCCTTCACCAACTTTGAGTGGTCTCTTTCCTGTACCTAAGAATGTCGGACCCAACTTCACTTCCATCATCATCTTCTTCCTCCTTTTCTCTGCCGCGCTCTTCAATGAAGATAAGACGTTGCACGTCGCAGATTCTTGATTTACCGCCCAGCCCAACCCAACCGGCCCACAGTTTTAAAGTTGCACATTTGTGGTGTCCTAACAACACATTTTTTAAACCCAGAGTTTCTTACAGGTAGGGAGAGGGACCGACCCCTGCTCTCCTCTGTTTTCTTCTTTTGGAGGATTAGAAGGAGGTTTTGGCTTTTTAATGAACTGTTTCACGATCCCTAGAACGGCATAGAATGGTCAACCTCGACCTGTTCTACAACTAGTTGGTGTGTGCCAGAAAAGCTGTCAGAGATGGGGGGCAAGCTTCGAAAGACGGCCTCCTTTTTTAAGTGCATCGAGAAATCTTTGCACTCCTCCCTTGAAAAAGATAGCATGTTGTGTTATTCAAAGATTGGTGTGTAAAAGGGGCCTGATATTCAATGTAACTTTCTCTTGTTTTCCCTTTCTTTGTTGGGTCGTGTGGCTCGTTAATGCACCATTAAAAGAAGAAGAAGCAGATGGGAAAGCTAGAAATTAGGTGAAGAAGGGACAATTGGAGGCAAGAGGAGAGTCCTAATTGTAATTGATCAAAAGAAGATGTGAGACGAGCTTTTCGTAATTAGGGATGGGCACGGGAGGCCGGGCCTCGCCGCCCTAAGGGCCTTGATCCGACTGGGGCGATTTTTTATTTGTTAGGATCGGCGCACAATAACACGAAGTAAAGCGTAAAAACAGCTAGAAATAGAAATAGAGACACGAGATTTTATCCTGGTTCACCTTTAAACTAACGCTACGTCCAGCAGAGAATTCCACTATAATTAGCACATCGCACCTCTTGTTACATCCCTAAATTATAAGAGAAAAAGAGTATGTAATAGCTATTCATGAGCCCAAGCCCAACGTGCTTTCCTATCGCAGGGGAGTATGAACCACACTCCAACACCCTCATGAAAAATAGTTGGCGGGGATTTTGTCGCTCGCTCCTTTTGGATTCAAGCTTCGACTTCGAACCTCTTCTCGGTCATTTGATCGTCTTGTCATTCTCTCAAGTCGAGGACGGTAGTCACCAACTTGTTATGTGCACATGTTAATTGGTCACTAATGCACAATGTACACTGAATATTTTAGTCCTGAACCCCTGAGATCGACATAGTTGGTGGGACCGTCAAGGAGTTCCCAGCTCATCAATCGAAGGCTATCCCGGTTCTACTCTCACCGGTCACCCGCAAACCGGTCCGGAGTAAAAAAGGCCCGGTCACACGCACCCATCGAAAACCAGAGTTTTATTCGGTCTGCGGAGCCGGCACAGTGTTCCACCGGCCTCCAACGAATTGCATCCATTGACGTCCGAACAAACACAAACGTTTCGGGGATTAACTCTTTAAAATCTGTTTCCTGGTCTGTTTATCAAATCTGAGCACGTGAAGGAGCAAAATACCTGTTTCTTTGCATGGTCCCCGGGACATGGACTCCCACGTTCTCTCCATTAGTGTTTCCGAGAGAAAAAAAATAAACGTGAGCCCGCACGTCGGACGAGGTGGCCGTGGCCCCGACCAGACGGCCTGGGCCGGCGATCTCGGTCTTCCTCCTTGTGCTCTGCTCTGTCGTCGGACATTGCATCATCGTCGTCGCCGTGCTTTGTGGTCAACGAGGAGGCTTCTTGGGATTCCTCCGTGGTGTTCTCTCCTTATTTTCTGCACCATGACTCCAATTTTTTATTTATTTATTTTAATTCCCCTACTAGACACTTTTTTTTTCTTCCTCTTTTCGGGAACCAAGGGCACAAGTAAAGAAATCTGGACCCGAAATCTATGCAGCACCATGAACCGTTCTGATTGAGCAAAGTGATTCCGATACAGAGCGGTTTGCACGCGTTTGATAAAATTTGAAGGGGTGATATTAGTCCACCGATGCCCCGACTAAATGCGTCAACCCGAGGGGTTCTTTTGCCCAATTAGACTGTATTACCAAATCACGTTATCGATGTTAATTGGTGTCCGTTACTCTTTGATCGCTCGATTAATCTCCACCGATTGGCTGGCGTAGTTCCTCCGTCTCACATGTATCGATGACACTTAAATTATTTTGGGTCATGGAGGAAAGTTTCTATTTATCAGTGCACGGCTATTGTTGGGTCATGTCTAATTAATACTTTCTAAAATGAATTACTCGTCTTAAGTTAGCTTAACAAGTGCCCTGGAAAAAAGTACATTAGGAAGCGCCTATCATAGAAAAGTTATTAAGCAGCTCAGAGCACATAATCTAGTGGGCAGGCCTTTTCATATGCGGAGATGCGAGCCACTCCAATGGCACCGTCACCTTTTCATAGGCGGCGCATCCGACCATCGGCTATGATTCCCGGCGAGAGGCGAGATGACGGTATAAAAGACTCGTCGTACTCCCACTCCCATACATCGCGAGAGAGAATTCATGGCTCGAATCGGTTCCCCAAATCTTTGGTAGCAAAGCGGAGAAGGTTAAGATTGCCAATGGCAATCCATTTAAAGCACGGCACACCTATCCCCAGATCCATCCTTCGCGAACTAAGGTTTCCGTAGACCATGGATTATCTGAGAATCCATTCTATGACTTTCGACTTGCACACAAAATCTTAGACCACTCGACGAACCACCTGCTTGGATCGATCATATTCAACTCATGTTAAAGACTGACTCACGATTTCTAAATCTGTAGAGGACTATTCTCCAATTGGGAGGACATGACATGAAAGTCCCAGGATTACTGCAAGCCGCAATTTTGATAAAGAGAGCAATTGCAAATTCTACCAAAGAATAAAGAGAGAAATCAAGAGAAAGAGGAGAGAAAATCAGTCTATTACAAAGAATCATTCTATCAATGGCTAAGTATGGCAAACTCATCAGGTTTTCCAGGTTTCAGGGAATTCCATCAGCTCCGAAGTGCAAAGAAACAGCTCAAAGTTTCCCGACTTCGTCGACAAAGCGCAACCCTTCCCATCTCCCTAATCAGTACTACTACCATCCGACTGAAAAAAAGAAAAAATCAGTACTACTACCTCATTCTACTTATTGCATCCATCTACATGAAAACCAATTAGCCTGAATATAAAAGAACCAAGGAATTGGAGAACAAAACAGGATCCACCTAAACTCAGAAAAAAGACCGTTCTCCTTTCCAGTCGAAATCGAATCAAACAGGTACACGCCCATCAGATATTCTAACTGGAGGGTGCCTCAAATTGTTCATGGCTGCAAACCCGGGGTCGTGATCTGCCTTCTTCCTCATTTCGATTACCTTCCTATGAGAATTAGAATGCAATGACGAGACGAATGTGGGACTTGCTGCTGGACGGTACTCTGGGAAGAGGCGGCCGCACCTGTAACGAACCCCACATGCATTGCAAAGGGTCTTGGGCCCCATTGGCCCTTCTCTCCATTGTGGGGTCTTTGTGACCTCGCAATGCATGCATTTCCTGGCTGGACTCGGATTCTGTGAAGCCGAGTTCATCTCTTTTGCACCAGAGAGCAAATGCAAATTCCTTTCCTTCCCCTTTCTTTTGCCAGAACTTTTTTTATAGTGGTGGCTTTCTGAGAATGACCCAGAAGCTGCCAAAGGGCGGTATTTACCGGAAGCAATGCTAGCAGAGGACACAAAAGGAAAGTTGAACCTAGTCTTTGGCATCAGTGGGCGTAACCGCTTGCTCCGAGCACGCTTCACAGGGATTAAAAATTTGGAGCTGAAGAGAAGAGAGTTCTCAATCGAACCAGAGCTGCTGTTCTCGAGGCTAGAATCTTTGTCGTTAGAAGTTTGATGATGGGAAATACTTCTGTTTGAGTTTGTCTCTGTGCAGCTTGGCGATGCTTTTACTTTAGCTTTATCCTCATTCTAGGCAAAAGGACAATAACAATGAAGAAAAGGTGAACAAAATCATCGATCTTTTACCAACAGTAACCTTTTTTCTTCTCGTTGTAAAGAACAGTGCAACAGAATCACTTTAGAATCCCAGTGTAGCAGGTTTCAGTAGCTCCTTCATAGTTTTAAGAGAACAGAAGAATCACAATGGATGGAATTGGAAAGCCTGTTGGTTCTAACCAAGTCAACAATGTGCACACCTTGCCAGTTTGGTGTCCAATCCTCTGTCATATACTCCAGGAATATAACTATCAATTCATTGTTTGGCAAACCGATTAACAGGGCACTTTGTACTTTTAAGGTCTAAAAGGCCACCAATGAAATCATTCTGAGACAATCACTCTAGCTTCCACGGACTATACATAGTTTGAATTAATTTCATGAAGCACGCCAAAACTAATTCAAGGCAAGCAATCAACTGTTTCATGTCATTGGAAAAACAATGGATTACGCAGGAATCTCCAATTCAGCAATGATCTAGTATATCCTCTCTCCTCTGCAAAGGAAGAAGGGAAAACAGGAATTGCGTTTCTCATCCAATTCTTAGTTGCACCAGGCTGAGTCGAGACAAACCAGTCTAGCATGAGTGGGTCCCACGTGAATAGCCAACTGAACCCAACAGTATTGACAGACCCACATGTGCAGGCATTCTTGATAAATTACAAAGCAGAAAACAAGGTTCATCATATTGCTTGTGCTTTTTTCCTTTTAAATTAATGGCGAAACTCTTGAAATTATCCAAGTATGCAAAATCGGATAATTCTCCTCTGTGACTTTTTTTTTTAATACATACATAGCCAAAGACATATCAATTTCAACTGCTGCAGCCTCTACGCATCACATCCAAAAAACCACAACAAACGCTACCTCATGGCTGAAGGCTGATGCCAAGAGTGTAAGACATCCAATCAGGCTCTACAGCAGTAGGAGTCTTAACATCAATCATTTATTCCAGAAGTGCTATTTGAGTCAAATAGATTGTTTCTATCATGGCCAAGCTCACTTTGCCATTGCGTGATTTTGAGAACAGAACAAAAACAGGCTGGACTCTGAAATGACAAAGTGGGTTCGACCATCGGAGAGCAGAGTGCATGTACTCTCTCTCGATCTCGACCATCGCGGAGAGACAGAGTGCATGTACTCTCTCTGTCTCTCTCTCGTCCTCACGGTAAACTTCGCACACTTGTAAACTTTTCCATCAAGCATGGTGACACTATGGTAGGTATTTTCATAGTTAAATAATGCGATGTTCTGAAAATGTCTTCAAGAAAGAGACAGCATAAGAAACTCACCCTTGAAAGGCTTCTGTCCGGTGCAGAAATGTCTTCACATATTTTCCCACAATAACTGGATGGAAATCCTTCCAAAACATCTGAAGATGGCAGTTCCAGGAGTTGGAAGCTAGCATCCCAGTCATCCGACAGAATATTACCTTCTACATCTTCCAATGGGAAATCAATTTGTTTGAGGACATTGTCAAAAAACTCATCAGATGTACTTGACATTGTCATCAAATATCCATGAGCCCACAAAGTCAATCTTCTGCAAGGATGCCAATTGGAAAAAAAGAACAAAATGAAGAGACAAGATCACCCAGTTAGCATGACCCTGTTCATCTGAAGGAACCTATAAGTTGTTCAAAAGAACCATGGCTACATCCACCTTTCTTTTTCGATAAATATAATATGATTTCATTGAGAAGAAAACAGTGGAAATAGACAAGATCAGAGATAGGAAAAGAAACACAAATAGAAACTAAAACAAAACAGAACCAAAGCAGAATCACCAAAGACAGATAGAAGAAAATGTAACAGTAGCATCAGAGCTTCAGTTCTCTCAAAAAATCCTTTGTCACATTCTCTTTGACTGCCCCACACAAGACAAAGTGATGCAGTGTTCCCAGATTCCTTTGAGATTGAATTACCCACAAAAGCATTCCAATGACTGAATAGCATTTCTAGGCATGACCAGAAATACCTTTCCTGAGGTACAGATGTGATTCCATGGATTGAGATCGGTATGAAGTGCATTTATCATAGAAGATATCTTTTGGATCAAGAACTGACAGATCTGATTTCCAGCAAATCAGACAAATCGAGATGCTAGTCAATTAGTATTTGTTCGGAAATGGTTGAAGTAGTTGAATAGGAGGATCACCATGACTATAGCCCTTGGTAATTTGAGCAGTAAATGTGTTAATCAGATATAGTTTGACCTCCATGAGTACAGAAAGCAAGCTAATCATAATTATAGAGACGCAACTCACGAGAGAATGACCTTTCAAGGCTTAATGAGTAGGTGCACAAGAACTTTGAGTTTGGGTTCACAGACTACAATACTACTCAGCGTTGCCCATACTGCTGAACAACATACCCTCTTTATCTCTCTGTGTTGTATGTTCCAGTTTACCTATTCCATTGATTTCGCACAGCATATGTTCTTTTACACACTAGTTGTTCCTAACAAGATTATAATTATATATGGCGAGGAAATTTTCGGTTAGGCCTTTATCTTGTTTTATTTCATTGCTTAAAGATGTAAATCGATCCTACTTCAAGCTGTTTGCTCATCTTTTCGCAGCTCTTCTATAATCATCCACGTGGACCCAACAAATGTTTAGTTACCTAGTTGACAGCGTCTGGATCAATATTTAAGTTTGTGGATTATGCTTGTGTTGTAAAGTGTTGGCTGCTTTCTTTTTTTTTTTCAAATACTTGTCTATCCCTGGAAAGTCAAATCTTGACTTTAAAAATTGTTTATTCACTAGTTGCTACTCCAATGGAAGAAGGGATTAGTTTGGATCCAGAACTAGTTAGCAAGCAGTTTCTGTACTTTTTTCTAAGCAAGTCAGAGCCATCTATTGGAAAATACTCATCAAGGTGGAGATTCGTTAAGTATGTGGCTCGTATTCACAGTTAAAGATATGTCTTGGGATCATGGAAATATAGAAGGACCAGTATCAAAGCCAAGTAGATGTGCCAATTGATTATTCTCTCTCTTGGGGGTAAAAGCCCCAATAAACAACGAGGGGGATTTGGCCTCTAGATAAATGAAGTGTCGGTACTAACTGAGAAGAGAAAAATACAATGTTCTTTCCCTTTTTTTTTTTTGGGCGAAAGAGAGAAAAATACAAAGTGACAGGGTGGCCATTCAAGTTTTGATGAAAGTAGTGCAGAAGAGTTTCGTGCTTGGGTTAATTCAGCATTACTGATTGTGCCAAGAACTTTGATTTCCTCCTATTGTGAAGCTTGGTGTATTCTCCTTGTAGGCTCTACCAAACCAAGTATATCTAGTGTATTCGTTCGTGTCATACTATATGGTTTACCAATAAAACTTTGCTTCTATAGCTCCTAACAATGAAGGTGAGTTTTGATACATCTTGCACTAACGGGTACATGCTCTTGAAAAGAGAAATTCCTTACAGCTCTTGCTGTGCAGAAAGATTGATATCCAAACACACAGGAATGTTTCCAACATGTGAAGTCTTTCCAATACATATATCTAATTACCTCCCAACATTCCACATAAAGACACAGAATCCTATCCAATTTGAAACCACGTCCCTTTCAGCAGTTTTGAAAAACCAACACCCGCTTTGTCTTTCTTAACAAAGCCTCTTCATATTCAAATTTCAAAAAAAAAACAAAAAACAAAAGCTCCAGTGCTATTAACAAATAAAACAGACTCAAATCCCTTTAAAGAGCCAAGGGAAACAAGACACAAAGTCCGCATTTCAAGCATTGTGGTCAAGTTTGGGAGCAGGACAAAACACAAACGCATCAGACCCATTAAGACCAACACATATTATACTACGAAAAATCGAAAACCATATTGGCCTCCTAATTCGTCCATCTTCAGAATGTCCAAACCGGAAAATAGACAACAACACAGACAAAAAAAAAAATCAAATCTTTCCCACACATTTTGCCGCATACCCAGTGTCCATGTCCCAGCAAATAAACCCCAATGCAACTCAAACAAGAAAAAAGAAAAAAAAACATACTGGAACAATTGAAGAACGCACGAAACTCACCAAACAACCCCGCAATGCGGGCGAAGAACAGAACACAGCAGAAATCAAAAAGGAAAAAAAACAAGAAAAAATCAAGATGGCCCCGAGAATGTAAACGACAAGGGATCAACACAAGAGCGGACGGGGAAATGTGAACCTTCTTTGACATGGTCACATGGCTGAACGGGGGCGAGAATCACCGCATCGCCAATGTCGGGAGGTCGGAAAAGCTGCTGTTACCTCAAACGAGATAGAGATAGGGAGAGAGAAACAGAGAGAGAGATTCAGAGGAATCAGTTGTGTCTGCAAATGGGGATTTAGGTCTTTTTTTTTTGTAACAGAGGGAGTGGCGGTACGACGAGGGCGACCTCACCGAACGTTACCATGCGCGCGCGCCTCATCGCTGTCGGTTCGACATACAAACGCACGCATCGCGTGCCGCACGAGAAACCCGATCTGGCCGCGGTCAACGCCTTTTGAGGGGTGGGTCTAAATTCACGTGATCTCTCTCTCCTTTGTTTTTATTTTTATTTTTTCCCTTCCCTTAAGGAAATTAATTTGATTTTTATTTATTTTTTTGCCAGATCTGTTTGACTCGACAATGTCCTTGTTTTGGGCACGTTACTTGATCTTCATTTGAGGCAAGGATTTTTTTTTTTTTTTTGGGGATTTCCAAATTCGTTGAATTAAAATCTCGAATCGATCAAAATTGATCGTGCAATCCAATAAATCTTTTGTGTCTAAATTGCATGAATTTTGACGCCTTCTAATTCATCACCCTTTTATCTTTTTTCTTAATGATGATCGCATGACTTCAATTGGGATTAAATGGGTCTTAATTGATCCAATATGATTCATCAGATGTTTCGAGATATCTGAATAGTTCATTGTTTTCCTTGCTAGGGAAGAATACGTTCTTAACGAGTGGATCGTGAACGAACGGACAAGGGCTGATCGTCACGACTTCAGTAATGGCTCGAAACGTGAAGAGTTGGTGAGTTGGGATCGGAATAGTTGGTCAAACGCGAGATTCATGTTTACATTTTAGTAAAACGGAGAATGTATATATGTACGAGGTTGTTGCTCAAATCACACGGTCGATTCCGGGTACAACGAGATGTGTGCTTTGGGACCAGCCCCTCTCGGGTCGATTTCAAGTTTCGCGCTATTGAAAATGACCGACTTAATTCATGCACATCATTATGTTTCACGGTTGTCCACGGGACTTGATTGAGATTTTAAAATACCCTTTCACATCGAACTTCTTTTTAAGTGTAAATAATAGGAATGTAAATCAAGCTAACTAAATTTGAACCTTTCTTGAAATAAAAGGAGCCACAAGAATTTCTTTTCCAAATTTCTCAAAAACCTTAAAATTATAACAATAACGATTTAACTATAGAAGATGTGATTTTGGGGGCGGATTTTGTTAAAAAGAATATCTAAAATATTTGTAAAATAACTAAATCAAGAAAAGTAGTAATCTCCTATGTACTCCGACTTTTTCTCCAAATGATCTAATCAAAGCCTTAAAATCAAATAATCTTTCATTAAACATATTCAAAAAGTGCCCTAAAATTATTTACCGATATGAATAGAGGGCGTATGCAACTATGCTTCTTGTATAATAGATGCTCCCATAATAAAAAGATAGATACACATTTTTACCAATAGTCAAAATGATATCGTGCATTTATCTGAACTCCGTTTGATTCGCGAAAAATAAATTATTCAAAAATATCTTTTATAAATAATTGCTTATACCGATTGAAATAATTAGTCATTAAATATATTCATTATGGACAACAATTGATGTCTGAACATTTCCGTGGACGGCGGAGATCTTTTTTATTCGTTTATTTTTTGTAAGTGATACGAGCGACCATATCTAGGAAAATATTTTGCAAATCATTCATTTTTCGCAGAATGAAGCACCCTAGATGCTTTGAAAATGACCGATCGAACAAAATGGAATTGGGTCTTGGTTGGACGATACCAAAACCACAACTAAATCGAAAGCTAATCATCCCTTGTTATTAGATTACCGATCAACTCGACTTCGATCTTTTGGTTCGATCTGAATTGAACCGAAACTCGATCCGCCGTCGGCCCTACTTTCATTTGTCAAACGATTCGAGCTGTAACATGATCTCGCTGAGTGGATCAGTGGAAGAAACTTTCAACTGATTCCAAGGTTGCAGACATGGAAGAATGAGGATGAAGAACAACGATGAAGAGGATACAATCACAATTAACAAATCCATCCCTCCCATGTTTTTTTCCACATAAGAAGCTCTGGCAGATGTATCCTCTCTTCCTCCATGCGAGAGAGGAAGAGAGGATCTGCCTCCCGAGTGGAAGTGTGAACTATTCAGAATTTCAAAAGTTAGTTTCCACAGCCCCTCTTCCTCCTCCTTCCTTCCTTCTTCCTCCGGAGAGAGAGAGAGAGCAGGTCTCTCTCATCTGGAGATGTCGCTTTTTGGGGTGTGTCCCAGTTGTTCAGTCTCCCAGTTTAGCTTGGAAGCCACCCTTTCATGGCGTGGAAAGTACTCCTGAAACAGAGTCCCCCCGAACAAATAATATTAGAACGAACCAGAAGAACGTGCGCCCCTGTTCGGGAGAGAGATAGAGAGAGAGAGAGAGGCGATGAATCTAATACCTCCATCTTTTTGACTAAATCCTTAGCCGAAGGAGAGGAGACGATGATGTGGCGAGCGCTCGGGCTGATGAAGCCTTCCTCCACTGCCTTGTCTATGAACGAGAGCAAGGAGTTGTAGTACCCGTCCACGTTCAGCAATCCCACCTGCAACATTCGTTCACTCTTTCAATCTCATCAACCGCCGCAGAAAACAGAGCAACCCACCGCGGAGGGGAGGGAGAGAGATTGAAGCATTACGGGCTTGTCGTGGATGCCAAGTTGAGCCCACGTTATCACTTCCAGGAGCTCTTCAAGAGTCCCGTACCCACCTTCACAGACAGGAGGAAGAAGAAAACAAAAACATCTCTCTGTCAGTAACTTGGACCATCGTTAGCTTTCTGTGTTTTATCCTTTTGGGCCATTGTTTTGTGCTATTGGGCTTATCCTCTTCTTGATCATTAACATGCAATTTCACTTCTCCAGGATTTTGCAATTGCTGGGTCATCTCTAATTGGGAGTACTTGCTTTCATGATTGATCTACGCTTCTTTTTAGAAAAGGAAAACCGAAAAGTGATTCAGGAGTTTAAAGATTGGATCCAGAGGGATCGACTAGTCCAACCCCATCTGTTTTTTTTCAGATAAATTTTGCTGGTTGGATGCACCTGGTTTACTTGAGACCAGCACATGGAGATGTTTTCGTGCATCGATTTGCTTCGCGAAGTAATCATCCTTCCAGGAAGAAAACCTAGAGACAAAGAGAGTGTCCCGACCTCGCATCGCCACTATCTATGTTTGGTCGCTCCTGCTAGTTCGGCTTAGACAAGAGTTACAGAACGAATGTTTCCGAATCCGAGTGCAAAAATCGAATTTAACCGTCGTCACGAGTTTGATATTTAGCGTGCGGCAAAAGATGGGAACAAACCGGGCAAGGCGATGAAAGCATCTGAATGTCTAGCCATCTCTGCTTTCCTCTGGTGCATGTTTGCCACTGGCTTCACTTCCCCCACCGTTTCTCCAGTTAGCTGCCAATTCATCAACCAAAAACAACACTCAAATTCCAACATCAGTACACGGAGAGAGTTGTCTGAAAGTGTCTTGGCAAGGAGGGAGAGAGGCAATGATGAGGTTGAGCCTGTGGTGGGCTCAAACCAGTTTCTAATTTGTCTGACCAACACTTGAGAGCCCAAGACCAAAAAGGGGATGACACGAGAAAAGGAAAGCACGAGAGAGAGAGAGAGAGAGAGAGAGAGAGCGAGAGAGAGCCAATGTACAAAAGCTGAGATGGACTCGCAAAAGGAATGTTGGATACTGTGTGAATTGAAGAATCTAACCAAGTGGGTATAAGAGAACCATCAGAGAGGGACAAACTGAGTAAGAGACCCAAACAAAATCAGGTCTGTTGAAGTTCACCAGGACTCCAGTCAGAGGCTCTTTGGAGTCTAATGAAGCTTTTATCGAAACAGCTTTGATGCAATGGCATAACGCAAGAAACACCAAAAGAGACAAGTGAGCAAGTTCCCGTTTTTAGGGATAACAAAGGTGAGGCTGGAAATTCGTGTAACAACTGTTATAGCTGCCCACAAGTTGACGAGGACTCAAAACTTAACCATCTCGAAAACAGAGTATGGAAAAGAGAGGCAGATAATGCCGTGGCCTCTCTCTCTCTGTGTCTCTGTTTCTGATCTGTTGGGTCACTTTCATCTAATTGTTCCATTCATCGGTAAAAAAGAAGATGATAAAATCATGATGGTAGTAGCAGATATACCTCTCTAGGCATGAGGGTCTTGGGAATCACTCTGCAGTCCGGAAAATGACCAGAAAAAGGGAAGAGAAAAAAAGATGTCAGCGAACCACCCCAAACGTCAAATTAGAACAAGTAAAAGAAGAAAGCTTTAGGATGATAGAAAATGAGAATTGGAAGCAGATAACTGATTACCCAATGACATGTCGACCGCCATTGTAGACGGCTCTAGAAACAAGGCCCATCAGACCGATGCTCCCTCCACCGTACACCAGATCGATGTTCCTCGACACCTTCAACATGCATCACCCAAAATAGAAATCTCATTAATGTCTGTAACTGAAGAAGGGTTCGTCTTTTTCACTGATCGCCAAACAGGAAATTCAAGGATCTGCTCTCAGGCTCTCGTCATGAGGAGCAACTGCGCCAAAATTATTGACTTCGTACTTGCACAAGTTATACTGGCACGTTTGCTGAAACAGAGAGACTTTGTTGATAAAACAGAGTCCCGTTACTTATTAGCTGAGTCGCCTAAGGCTATAAAATTAAGATGGAGGGAACCATCAATGCACATCAAGAGAACTCCACCTGGGCATTCTAGCGAAGCGACACTCGAGCCATCATCGTATCAGAATGTCACTTCGATCAAATCGAAGAGAACCTACATGACTGCGACGGGGACAGAAAGAAGTACCGGTATTTGAGGATGAACAAGCGACAGAGACAACAACCCAGAGGACTACTGATATTGAGCCAGAGCGGTGGAATCAAAGGGACAAAAGAATTACGCAGAGAGAGAGAGAGAGAGAGAGAGAGGTGTTTGCATTACCAGCTCTGTTCCCAGTTCTAAGGCGGCATCTGTGTAGCTGCTCTTCTTGCCTTGGCTACTCCCACAAAACACACAAATCCTTTTGAATTTCGATTGCTTCGTCTCCTTCTCCATCTCTCAACTCTCTCTGTCTCTCTCTGTTTCTCTCTCTCTCTCCTCTGTTCGTGTTTCTGGTGACCCCCGGCTTGATAGTTCGAATGTGGGTGATGGGTGGTGGTGGTGTATATATAACGGCCCAAGCGTAAGTTCGCTCCACTATCGTCTGCAACTTTTACATGTAATAGTGATAAAGGTACGGCCTTTCACTTTTATTTTTTGCGTTTCTCAAAGCATGGTTGCACTCGCACTCGCGTCTGCATCAGTCGTATGTTTCCTAACTCATGGTGTAATTGTATGGTGTCATGGCACCAGAACGGTCAAAACTAGCGGAAGCAATAGCCAAGCTGCTCACATGTCATCTGCAAAATGGTTTGTTGTTAGTGCGAGAATATTCGACCTCCCGACTCGGGAAATTCGGTAGGCATGATGGACCCGAAGTCCCGAGTTTCTCGTCGCGTGTCCATGCTCAAAACGATCTTTCTTAGCCCGAAGAGATTTCGATGGTAAAATATTTGTGGTGGTGCTTATTTACGAGTTATCCTACTTTAAAAGGTGGATGGAGAAGCTACTTATAACCATTGAATTTTCGCATGTTTTAACTATAACTATTTATAAATCCACACGGAATATTTCTCGATTTTATCATGCACGTATGCTCAAAACTCGAGTTTGGAGCTCAAATCGAGCATTCATTAAGGTCGCTTTTTCTTGATAAGCTCTGGCAAAATGGGTTATAAATCTATTTCTTAACCCATGTACGATGAAGGGCTTTTCTGAGGAGGAGAGATGGACCTCTCTCTCTCTCTCTCTCTCTCCCTCCCCCATCCCCATCTCTCTCATTCTTCCCCTTGGCTTTCATATCTCTAGTTATCCTCGTCTTTTTTTAAATTTTCTTCGTTGATTTTCGCGGACGATCTGTCGACTTTCTTCACGTAGAGAGTTTTATCTAGTGAGCTCAGAGGTTCGAAGCGCGAGTGTCCCGAAAGAATCTGCTATTCCGGATTTACTAGCTCTCTCCGACTCTGGTGCTTACTCCATATAGTCGAGCGCGACTCCACGACTGCTTCTGCAGTCGGTTTATCTGAAAGTTTTTTTTTTTTTGGTGATCAATTGATTTATGCTTTGCAGGTTTCTCTCCCGATTTAGAGTTAGATTTAGATTTGGGTGCTCTTCTATTCCGATCTAGAAATAGATCTGAAATTTACAAGGCGTTATCTATGCTTCTTCAACCTGGTGTTGTTGTTATCATCTCTATACGAGGATGGTGCAGGGAACGCCGAACTTAGGTGCGCACCGCATTTTGGCAAAGCCATAGTTAGTGGAGAGAGAAATTTTGGCGTGTGCTCATCACTGATATCACTGATGTTGATATGAGATTCGATGATCGGCCCTCGATTGTGCTTTGATACGTCTTTGCGGAATGAACGAGTCTCTGCATGCTGTACCAAATTAATTTATTTTTAGATTTACTTTCTTTGTTTGATTTGCATCAAGTTATGTACTCCTCTTTCCAATGAAATGAAAGTTTTCCTTCCGACCATATATGATGAGGCGAGTTATTATATGGGTTGGTTATATTCAATATATGTGTTTAAACATAATATGAGTATTAAATGGGTAGTGAATGAGTTTATAATTTACTTAGACCCAACCTACCTTACTCGATCTCGCACTCACAAACTCCATACTCTCACATCAGTTTATATGAGTCTTCCTATATTTGATTAAATATGAACATATTTTAGAAATATGTGTTGGGTCGAGTATGAGTTGGATATGGATCGGATCGGATCGAGTATAAGTCACTAGATTTGCATTACAATAACTAGATTAAACAAGCTTATTTGGGTTGGACCATTTATGACCCGACCCACCCGTTTGAGGGGCGTAATCAAGATGTTCTCGTCCAACATAAAAACCCTAATCTTCAAAGTCTTTCCTGATTTCGGAAAAAAAAGAAGAAGATGGTCTTTCCTGATCTCAAGGAACAAGTTAGTTGAGCTCTCTTTTCTTACCAACTCCTTGCTTTGTTGTGAACAGCACAATTCACTGCGACGATGAACAGTGCATTTCTGCGTCCTTTCTTGTCCAACATGACTCTAGTCAAGTCCCATGAAGCTTCAGTCTATCTGAAAGTCCCGGCAAATTGGCAAATATATGTTGGGAAGGCATCGTCACTTCATAGTCCTGGACGTAACTGATGGTATTTGCATTTTAAGAGGCAGACAACGAGCATCGCCACTGTAGGATGATATGTCCCTGCATAAAACATGGTCAGTTTGCCCATCTGGTGCCATCACAATTTTACGTCAACATGAATAGTACGTGTTTGGCTGGAACACACTAATCAACAACGCGAAGCTATTTCGACTTCGAGCTCAATCACTGTTAGAAATGTGCAGTAAAAGTCCGATGCCTTCAAATCGGGAGATCGCTAAGAGGGAGCCTAAGTTTGAGCTCGTCAACCTATCTAGTTGAACTCACATTCACTTAAAAGCTTAAGCTAGTGAGTTATTGACCAACTTGGATATATTAACTATTTCACACCACACCAATTTTTCGATGTAGGACTTCTCTAACACAACTCACGCGTGCATCTCAACAATCACAATTTGGAAAGAGTAATTTTTTGAAGTATGCGAGCTTGCCCCCATTTGAAGCTCAAAATCCAATAAATCCAGTGTGATTAAGTTTGTGCATCCATCATGAAATATTGTGTGATTGAACTTGTGCTTCCCTTTACTCCATTGTGCATGAGATGTATTGTATTGCTATACCCTCACTCGACCACCCTTGTCTCTCACTCTGCGGTCACAGTCAGACACTCTTGTTGGATGAATAGGGAACATCTGGGTATATAAACCTGAGAAAAATTGGTGTTACTTTAGGTTTTATACACAAGATGTTGGTAAACATGGAGGGACAAAGAGGTCCTCTCCATCCCTCTCCCCATTCTGGCTTCTCTCTCAGTTGGACCAAACCCATGTTTGCCCCCCATCCCCACTCTCTGATGCTTTGCCTTTTCTTCCAACAACATTTGCTTCTTCTTCTTCTTTTCTCCCTCATTTTTCTCTCAATTTTAAACGAAGGATTGACCAAAATGGTGTCTTCTAAGAGGCTAAACTTATCCCATGCTTCAATTCCAAATCCTTTCGTCGGTTTCGCGGTCAAAATTTTCGATTCGATGTACTTAAATTTTTTAATATAATGCATGTTTTTGACTACATGTCCACCTGCATAAACCTCTCTCTCTCTCTCTCTCACTGAGTTTATATTGTTTGGATCTGATATGCAAGACGGGGCAATTAACATTGTTCAGATTTTTTACTGATATTATAAATGGTACAGACGATATAACATGCACGTGAATGGATATTGCAGTAAATTGCTTACTTGGTTTCACTGTCCTCCTGCAAATGCTGTCTTATACTTTACCTTATCTACAATCCTTTTGTCTTGTCTGTGTGAGCCCCTGTAAAATCCCATTTCAGACATGTTGTATACGATGGTTTTACACTCTGTAAATTTGTTTTATATATATATATATATGCTGAATTCTCCAATTATGGTCTTGGTTATTGATCTCCACATCTGCTACAATCATCTTATCTACGCTTAGATACTGTGAGATCAAACATTGAACATATCAGGAAATATGGTGTACGAATGGAAACAAATAGAATCAGACTCTAAGGCGTGATAACACTTTCTTTAAGGAACTATTTGCCCAACAACGTTGTTAATGGTTACTGACAAAGATCATCCAGGATACAACAAAGTCTCAAGCGAGAATATTAGACAGCAATTCTAATATTTCTCCAAGAACTCTCTAGGAAAACAATCGAAAATAATGTCTATATATCTTTTTGAGAAACAAAAATGGAAGTTTTTCCATAAAAAAATAAAAAAAACGTAGTGTGTGTGTAAAGCAAAGAGAAGACAACTCTTCATTCCGAAAATAACTATATTCGAACACAACTCTTAGGGCCTGCATGGCAACGATTCTGATCCGAAAAAGTGATTTTGATTAGAATTGATTTTTTATGATTCTGTTCCCTGGATGAGTTTTAGAGAATCAGAACATGTTTGGTAACTGCACAAAATTTCTGTTCCTGAAACAGAAACGCGTTTGGTAACTGCACAAAATTTTTGTTCCCGGAAATAATTTATCTTCCCAATTTGTGTCATTTAAGTCAAATAATTATGTAGTTACTTTGTGAAATTTCATCATATATTTCAAATTAATTGAACATTAGTTCATATTGATTCTCTTATATAACATATTGCATATTGCATATAACATGTTTCGTGCTATTCCGCCTAAGAACAAAAAAAAAGTTGGTTCTGGAAAAAAAAATCACTTTTGAAAATCACAAAACAGAATGAAGTCGCACATCTCTCGCTTTTCCCTTTCAATTCTCTCATCACTTTTCACTAGACCTAAAGCATAACGAGGTCTCATTTTCAAAGAAAAATACTTAAGATAATAAAAAATAAAATAAAATAAAATAAAAAATTCAAAAAAATCGGAAAAAAATCGGAAAAAAATTAGAAAAATTTCAGAAAATCTCTAGAAATAGAAGAAGCTTAGATTAGGCTATTTTGACCTCATTTTCATAAATTTGAGCCTAGATTCTCTAGATTTCATAGATTTATTCTTTTTTAGGAAGATCATAAACACCTTTAAAATTAAACCCGAATCACATTTCTCTAAGCCCTTAGAGTTTCATTAGGATTTTATAATGCAATTTATCAATATCATGATTCCTTGATTGCGCACTTGATTTCATTGGTTGTGATTTGCCTAGGTTTAAGTATTTTAGACTTAGTCTAGTTTTAGAAAATTTGAAAAAAAGATAAAAACAACATGCGTGAACACTTAGCATTGGCTTACCTCATATGTATAAAAATGAATTGAAAATTTACATGAAACACGTTTACAAAACACTCAACTTCGGTGCCGAAAGGGCGTCGGTGGAAACACCGACGTAACAAAGTTCCCGGACCTTAGATTTATCTAGTTGCGTAGAATCGAACGGTTTCTCCCGACCGTTCAATAAGGTTTCCTATATACTTTCCTCAAAGACTGGTGGCAACTCCATTTGCATGTACACATACACATACACATTCCATCGATCACACTAAGATCGAATTTGATATTCTTTCGTTGCGATTTGGTATAGGCCTAGGAGGGCCCGGGCTAATCTGAAATCACACACTAACCTAACATGATCTATCATTTTTTAAGCTTAAAATGACTCATTATGACAGGATAATTAGGCGGAATAGCACGAAAAAATGTTATATGCAATATGCAATATGTTATATAAGAGAATCGATATGAATTAATCTTTATTTGACTTAAATGACAAAAATTGGGAAGATAAATTATTTTTGGGAACAAAAATTTCGTGTAGTTACCAAACGCGTTTCTGTTCCAAGAACAGAAATTTTGTGTAGTTACCAAACGAGTTCTGATGCTCTAAAACTCATCTAGGAACAGAATCAGAAAAAAAAGATTCTAATCAGAATCACTTTTTCGGATCAGAATTGTTGTCACGTAGGCCCTTAGGGCATGTTTGGTAACGTTTCTATTCCTCTGATTCTGTTTTTCGGAACAAAAAAGAATCAGAAACATGTTTGGTAATGCAAATGATTTTGATTCTACTCCCGGGAACACTTTTGGACCAATTTTGAGAAACAAAAAACAGTTGTTTCTCAAGAAAACGAACACTTTTGAGAATAAAAAAGGTAACGATAGTCTTCTCTCACTTTTGTCGGGCGCCTGCAAGGCGTGGGCCTGGTCAACCCGACCCAGTCTGGATAATTTTTTTTAAATAAAATTTTTGGAAATTAATAAAAAAAATAAAAATAAAAAAATGATTAAAAAAAAAAATCCAAAAATGGAAAATTCATAAAAATTCTAAAAAATTCCAAAAAAAAATCTAAAAAAATTAGGAGACGGGTCATTTCAACTGGCCAATCCTATTTTTGACAATTTTACCTTTCAATTTCTCCCAAATGACTATTTTTCCCCTCATGAGCAAATCGTTTCGAAAATTCCCAAAAAATCTCAAAAAGTATGAAATGGGTTCATTCAACTGGCCACTCCTATTTTTGGTGATTTTACCTTCCGATTTTTCCTAAACCCTACCTGATTTGTTGCCATAGTACCATGCTGCATCAGTGACCATCCGCATCTGAAGCATCCCTATTCTGGCCAAAAAATGTCATGGTGCAAAAGGGTTTGAGGAAAGTCATCAAATGTGATTATGTAATTATTTGATTTAAATGACAAATTGGGAAGAGAAACTATTTCCCAAAACAGAAATTTGGTACAGTTACCAAACGCGTTTCTGTTTCGGGAACAGAAATTTTATACAGTTACCAAACGCGTTCTGATTCTCTAAAACTCATCTAGGGAATAGAATCAAAAAAATTAATTCTAATAAGAATCACTTTTTTGGAACATAAATATTATCAAACAGGCTCTTAATGTCCAATAACGGTTAGTTCGGACACACCTCTCCGTATCTGAATAACTGTAAATTCAGACACACCTATTCATGTCTAAATAACTGTAAATTCGGGCACAATTCAAAACTAAATTAAAAAATAATTGCAACTCCAACGTGAACAGTAGGACGCAACAGTTCAATTTATTATTAATAATTTTGAAAAATAAAAAATAATAAAAATTATTTTTGATTAGTACCTATTCTTATCCGCATGCGGTATAGTGGAGTCTAGCCCACTTGCTCATTTTTTTATTTGAAAGGTTATAATAGCCTTTTAACTAATAAAGTGTCTTGTACTCTCCCAATCTTTTCTACGTGGGATAAGGAAAATGCAATTTTTATTTGTTTTACAAATAAACTACCGAACATGACTCCATCAATTTTTAACGTGGGATTCGGAATTCTCTTCGGTTAGGGATGATCTTAACTACTCCAGATTGATTGAAGTATCTCCACGCTTCATGAGAATTCGCGCTCCTAACACCATAAAAACCACCTTTTGAAAAGCAGCTCTCCGCCTCTCTGCATATTGCGCCTTGGTTGCGACATGAAAGAGAGATGATGTTTGGTACTGATGATCATGATTGGGACTGTGATAAGAGGGTGGACAAAGGAGATGGAGGAGTAGTGGTGGTGGAATGGTGACAGAGCAACGACAGAAGGCGCGACCGCTCGGGAAGGAGGAGGAGGAGAGAGAGAGAGAGGGGGGGGGGGGGAGGGGGAGGGGGAGTAAGGAAGCATTTATTTCACGCAAAATGAATCATTTAGAAAATATTCTATGAAAGTAATCACTTGTATCACTTATAAAAATGAATGAATGAAAAAAATACTTTGTTAATCATAAATTGTTGTATATAATGAAAACATTTTTCGTTGATTAATTTTTCTGAATGGTATAAGCAATCATCTTTTAGAAATTATTTTTCAAATCTTGAATTTTTCATCAAACAAAGACACCCTAAGATATTGATGTACCCTTCGAACTAAGAGGAGCGCGACATTTCAGAGTGTGGTGATTCTATGTATGGCCTATGCATCTACTTATATATATTAACGTGACATCAAAGTCACGTAGATTATCTTTGTAGATCATGCAATGAGTCGTTGTGATTTTACTACTGTTTAGACAAGTTTTAATTTGTATTTAACTTAGAGAAAATTCTAGTTTGTGTTTTGGCTGTTTTAGATGTACGACAAATAACGTAGAATTTTGTTACATCACTGCCAAACTGTCGTGAAATGTTAGATGAAGGCTTGTTGCAACACTTTTCCTCATGCGTGGTCTAGAATTTGACCTTTGATTTTTTTTTTTTGGGTCTAATTCTATCTTATCCTATTCTACTATACAAGCCACACTGCGTGCGCTATGTGCCGTGTGTAGGTTGCGAAACCCTGCTCCCTTCTTACGAGTCCCCCCTTGAAGGTGGGGATTCAAACCCCCCACCTCCCTCTTCCCAAATGGGAAAAGTGGGCACTGGGGCAGTGACCTAATAGGAAAGTCCTCCTACTATTGTATAAGATAGAAGGGAAAATTACCAAAACAATCTTAAACCTATTGCAATTGTACCAATTTAGTCCTAAATCTTTTACATTTGTGTCAATTCAATCAATTTGGCCGGCCGGCGCTGACGTGACAAATTTTTAATATTTTTTTATTTATTTTCTTTTCATGTTTTTTCTTTTCTGTTTCTTCCTTCTTTCTCTAGCCAGTTAAGCAGCACCGACACTGACATGCGATACGCGACACGACACGATACAACATGCCGACACGTCATTATAAAAAAATAGAGAATTTCGACACGTTGGGACACGTATAGTAAATGTATATTTTTGTGTATACATGATAATTTATCATGTATATATGAAAATATCGGCGGTGAGTTTCTTTTTCTTCTTATGTTAGGATTCATGATTAGATTTTTTTTGGGCTGGCTGGGTATATTAATTTTGGGGTGGTTGAGTATATGACTTAAGTATATAGATTTTTGATAAATTTACATTCCTAATTTATTGAAAATGCTTAAAATTAATCCCGTGCGTGTCGAAATGACTTGTCGGGATGCTAAACTCGTGTGTTGCTGGCGTGTCTAGAGTGCTGATCACGTGTAGGTTGTATGTCGAAGAGTGTCGGACACGACACGACACGATACAGAGGTCCCCGGAGAGTGTCGGTGCTTCCTAGCCAGTCGGTCGTCAAGCTCGCTAGGCTCTGCCTCTGGCCGATCGCCGGGCTCGGCGGCCGGCTAGAGGAAGAAGGAAGAAAAAGAAAAGAAAAAACAGGAAAAAATATAAATAAAAAAATCCAAAAAAATATTAAAAATTGGCCACGTAGCGCCAGCTAGCCAGATGGATTGAATTGGCATAAATACAAAATGTTAGGACTGAATTGGCAAAAAATATATTTAGAACTGAATTGGCACAATTACAATAAGTTTAGGATTTTTTTGGTAATTTTTCCTAAGATAGACTATTGTGGGATCCTCGACAAATGTTCAAAATATAACATTTTGATGAAGAAGTGGTTTAACTCCAAAATCAGGTGGCGCTAATTCCACATCTTAAGTGGCTTAATTCACATCCTTTTGAGTTTAATTGGCTAGAGTACTCACTGAAGGTAAATATCTATAGGAAACCCTTTCTCCCATCTCCTTTTCCTTTCTAATCAGTCAATCTCGAGCCTCCTCTCCTCCATCTTTCTTTCTGCACAAGATTGTTTTCAAACCAGTTTGTCATCCTTTTTTGTATTTGCATGTTGCGTGTCATCATTTATTAAAAGCCAAATATGAAAATGGCTCAACAAAAAGCAGATATCATCTGCTTCAAGTAAACATTAATTTCAGGAATTCGAATGATATTGTAATGTGATTGAAACATTACCCAATCGTGGCTTTTGGACCAAAAAATGTGGCGAGGATCATCGGATATCATACTAATGTGACAAGGAAGAATTTAATCTCTGAATCCAGGTAAAAAAAGAAAGAGAAATTTATCTCTGTCATCAAGTCTAAATAATGTGTTTAAATAGATGTAAAACGTTTATTCATAATGCTTTCAATCGAACAATATCATTCATTTGTATGCCATCTTCCCCTTTTGCTTAAAGTCTCTTTCCCCTTAACGCACTCCCGCATAATAATGGTATCTTCACAACCTCTTTAATTCTTTCATACCGGCTAACCCTGTTGAAAAATAATTAATATTGAAAGACGTTATGTTTCATCTCAATTTTTTTTTGTCAGTTTTTTTTTTTCCGGTCGAATTTGTCAGTTCAATGAAACATGTATGTATTAAGCTGTTTTGAGTGAAAAAGTAGCGCTACCCATAAAAATTTCTATACAGTTAATGATGTAAGGACACGAGATAGATGATGCAACTGTCAAACACATCAGTTCCGCCAGAATCGGAGCATCCGATGTGATAAGCTTTCATTTTCTTTGTATGTGTACTCTTTCTCTGATGATTAACATGAGATAATCATAAGGTATTATATACACGCGGTCTCCCTGATTATCGATACTTGTGTTCGGCCTTCGTCGCAACCTCATTCTCAAATCGTGCTAGGTACTTTTTTTGTTTGGGGTTCAGATGGTGCAAGGTACTTGAGAGCAGTCATTTACAAGTACAGGAAAAAAAGAACGATGGGAGAATTGAGGTGACATTGTCACTCCTTGCTTCATTGACACGTGCCCCCATCCCTACCCGGAAAGTAAGGTCAAGCCATTTACATGGTCCACCCTCCACTCATTGCGTAACTGGCGACAATCGGAAAAGTACATGGTGTAAAAAGTCGCATTTTGATTAAAATGCAGATGCCCAAACGGCACGTGAAAGATCAAATTATTGGCATCGCTTACCGGTTAAAGAGAAATCGATTTGGGTGTTTCCAAAAATGGAAAAGGCTGGATCGGCACGCGTGTCGAAAGGCAATTGACCCGACCCGGCACCAAAATAGATGCCAACTAGACTCTCGTGCTCGAAACTCCACTTTGGCTTGATCGATTGTTGATTTCCTATCCAAACTCGACTAGAATAGGGAATTATGATATTCATGTTTCGTTTATTTCGCGAAAGATAAAAACTGATCGCATGTATCGTTTAAATTTATTAGTCAACGAAAAATATTTTCATTATTGACAGCAATTTATGTTTAATTTTTTTGGAAAGATGAAAAATATTTTTCGTTTATTCATCCTTGTAAACAATACGAACGATTATAAAAGGAAAATATTTTTCAAATCATTTATTTTTCGCGAAACAAACGCATCCTTGACTTGATTACAATCAAGTTAATAAAGATACTCGAATCAAGCTCGAGATTAATCTTAGAAAGATCAGAGTTTTTTCTTTCCTGCATTTGTATATAGGTAGGTATCCTACGTAATTGCCAAGAATTCCGTGCCTGATTTAATAACTATCAAATATAGCGATAAATCTCGATTAGGTACATGAGCTTATCAAGCTGAGTATTGGGAAGCTCGAGCTCGACCCGACAAGATATATCTAGTAATCCAAGGTCAAGCTCAACTCGAAATCGAGCAAGTCGATCTGGGTAGTTATTGAACTAATCGAACCGAATTTTATGCTGCCGAATGAGAATAAGACACCTGCCTACACTGGCCAATGGGGAAAAGACACCTTCCTACATCAATAGCCCAAATGGGCTGGTACAAAATGCTGAAACAATGATGGGTCCTTCCACTACAAATCCCTTTGCATATACACGGGATTGTGTTGCGGAAAGCAGAGAAATCCCTAAAGAGAAGATTGATGGCCTAAATCATCAAAAGAGAAAGCCATTCAATGCATGAGGAGGACCTTTCTGCCTCCCCTTAACGAAACATGCACGGTCAGACAATCTGAGAAACTCCCTTTAATTTATATGGGGAGATCAAGGTCAGTTATTTTGGCACCATTCACTTTTGTATTTTTGTGATTTTCTCTCCCTCTTTTGTTTTTTGGAAGATGATAATGAAGGCATAGCAAATTGGGGATAACATGATGTGAAATTTGAAGTTTTAGATGAATGTTTGAGGTATATATCCAACTTAAAAGCAGCCTGCCTAACAACGATAGCCACTTTTACTTTCAACTTTTATCTTTTTGTAAATATCGACAAGCTCGCTCTTCTGATTTTGCTCAGCGCAAAATATTTGGATCCTTTTGACATACTCAAATATCGATACTTAGGATTGTAAAATTTTTCGTCATAAGTTTTGAAAAGTAAAAAAAAAACAACTTAAAAGTCCAGGTCGACATGTTTTCCATATTTCACTGCCTATAAGAAAGAACAGACATTTTCGATGTACATTGGTGTGCGGCATAAATTCAACTCCTCGCACCACTAAGTCCAAACAATTTCACACAGGAGAGATCGACCGTTAGGGTTTTGATTTGCGTATAACACTATTCATGAGATTGTAAATGAGGCATAACGCTCTTGTCCAAGAAGTTTTGCTTCTCTAGGAAGTTTTATAGGGCAAAACATCAAAGGGGAATCTTTATTGAAAAAGGAATTTTTTTGGCCATTACATCAAAATCAAACAATTATTGCAGTGCTGCTTTTATTATTTGTTTTCCTCATCATCATACTTTTGAATTAATTCACTGACTTTGGTGAACAACAGCTTCAATGTCATCCAAGTTTATTATTTGTTTCCACCGGAGCTTGGTACTTGTATGATGCCTCCTCATTTGCTGTGGTTGATGTTCCATTCCATGCTGCATGGGAGATTAGTGTTACTAGTTGATTTTAGATTTTCAGTTATCAACTTGTCAAATTCAAATAAAATAAAATAAAAATAAATAAAGAAAACCCGGGTCATGGCTAGGGTTTGGACCCGAAGAGCACGGGACCTGTGGCTTTCCTTTTTAATTAAAATCTCTCAATGTTTAACGCTGGGTGAGTTTGGTTCAGCTTTCCCAAGTGGCTTTCAGCCCACCCCTTGGGAGAATGCTAAAGCGTTTGGTTCAGCTTTAGGCCAGCATTTAACCAAATGCTGGCCTAGGGAAAGTTGAAAGCTCAATGCTGGTAGGGACCGGCATTGGTCTTTCAACATTTGGCCAAATGCTACAAGATTTTTTTTTTCTTCCAAAATTACCCTCACCAATTCCCTAATATTCCAATTTTGCCCCTCTTAGTTACTGTTCATCTTCTTCACATTTGAGGAGACTAGATTTGATCGGCGAGGGACTAGCCCGATGCTTGGGTCTCGCAACCCTCGGCGGGGGCGGCCCGAGATCGGGGGACCTCAGACAATGGCCGCCGGCGCCAGATTTGGCTCGCCGACAACCTGATACCTAGGGTTTGAGTTTTTTTTGATAAAAAAGTAAAAAATTCATTCACAGCCCCTTGCAAAGTTATTTTTTACCAAACACCATTTAACCCAAAGCCCATTTTCAATTGAGTTTTTACCAAATGCAATTTGTATTTTCCCGAATCCCTGTAGGTTGAAGGCATTTGCATTTCTCAAAAGCCCATTTGAATTGCTGAAGCAAACCCACCTGCTTAAGTACGGTGATTTAAGTTACTCGTTTAGTAAATTAGTTTTGTGAAACAAATCTTATTGAACGTTATGTTACTCCCATGTATCCACCAACGCATGTATTGACAAAATTTACATATATGGTTTAGATCACTTAGGACATCCGTGCCTTCAGTTAATGAGATTCAGTGTGATAATTTTTCAGAAAATACCAATTTTTTCCCAAGTCCAATCCAAGTTCTGAGGCGTCGCGAATTGAGAAGAAAAGAAAAGAAATAGGAAAACGAAAAGAAGAAGAAGACTGGCTTGGAAATGAAGTGGGAGCTCCTTATGGATAAGGTAGACGCACCCCTTTCATTCCTCGGTCCCATCACCAATCTCTGTGTCCAAGTCTGAGCCTAATACCTTACCATAAAAATATTCCCATCGTGAAAAAGACTATTTTATCATTAAAAAAATTAAACAAGAAGCAAAATATTCCTTAAATATGACTACCGACAGTTGTGACGATCTATTGGGGTAAGAAAAAAAAACCGGAGTTCACTCACTTTCTTGCAATTAAAAAAAAACTTGCCGGACCCTAGATCCGTCGACCGGGTGCAATCTCAACTATTGATCATGGAGACACGACATCCATTAAATTAACAACCGATGCTTCTAAAGTGCGTGGAGCATTTGGCAGCTAGGGTTTACGATGAGCCACCAATCTCTTAACGTTTGTTTTTTAGTAATTCGGGGGCAAGCGCACAGGGATCCAATTATCTAGAGACTCAGGAAATATCCTACAAAGCCATCGAACTAGTTAGGAGGTCTTCGGCTTATAATAGGTGGCCTGACTAGCATTTTGGGGTAAATTTCCAAATCAGGAGATTTTTTTTTTTTTTTACCAAAACAGGTTTAAAAAAAAAAAACACCAGATTAGGTGCCGCTCGGCAGTCTTATTGCCGAGCGGCACTGTTGGGCCGCCTTCAACAGCCCGCTCAGCAGCTCGGCCGGCTCCCGCGGCCCGCTCGGCAGCCACACTGCTGAGCCGTGCCCGAGGCCCCCAACTAGTTTTTTTTTTTTTTTTGAAAATTTCATAAGAAAAACTATTTTTTTATAATATTTATTTTATTTATAAGTTTTTTCTTTTTAAGCTGATTTTTATAATATAATTATCAATATTTAATTACTTAAGATATATAATTATAACATTACAATAAATTCACATATGTAATGTCGACATCGAACAAATGAACTGAATAAACATTGCGCAATTGAGATATTGTAAAAAACATGGGATTTTCATAATAGATAACAAATTAACTGCAGTTACATGTACTAATGACGCCGTCTTCCTATATGACCTCATGTTCCGTAATGAGGTTGTCTACGTTGATCGAAAGGTCTAGTGCTACATTTTTTCAGCGCTTGGGGGGCCTCCCCAAGCATGCACAAATATGTGCAGCGCAGGGCCCCTCCCGCTGCACACTTTTGCGCAGCTTGAGAAGGGGGACTGCCCCCTCCGCATTTGGCGCAACAGCAGCGCCAAATGCGGAGGGGGCCAGTGCTGCAGCACCTTCGCGGGTGCTGCAACACCTCTTCGGGGCTCTGCTTAAAGCATGCAGATAGGCCCAGGAATAGATCACAGTTGTGTCAATTATGTAAATTAGTTTGATGAAATTTTTGTAATGTTATAATATCGTTCAAGAAACATATTTATTAAGTTCATTTTTTTGTGATTTTTATATTAGATGTGTGAATTTTTTGTAATATTACAATATCCTAATTACGCGATATTTATTCAGTTCTTCTGTTCGATGTCGACATTACATATGTGATTTTATTGTAATGTTATAATTATATATCTTAAGTAATTAAATATTGATAATTATATTATAAAAATCAGGTTAAAATGAACAAAATTATAAATAAAATAAATATTATAAAAAATGGTTTTTCTTATGAAATTTTCAAAAAAAAAAAAAACTAGTTGGGGGCCTCGGGCACGGCTCGGCAGTGTGGCTGCCGAGCGGGCTGCCAGAGCTGGCCAACCAACCCGCTCGGCAGCTAAACTGTTGAGCGGGCTGTTGGAGGCGGCCCAATAGTGCCGCTCGGTAATAAGACTGCCGAGCGGGTGTTTTTTTTTTTAAAACCTGTTTTTGTAAAAAAAATAAAAATCGCCTAATTTGGAAAGTTACCCAGCATTTTGCACATGATTTGTGAGATTTGAAGGGATAATCTCCACTTATTGAACTTGAAATCTCTCAATGCCCCTATCAACCGCGTCAACCTTGAGGCTTTGTCTCTTTTTGTTTGATACTAAATCATATCATAATTATATGGGGACATTGAGTATTCCAATATGAAACTCAATTCCAAGTTTAAAAAAAAAAAAAATACTTCTTTTCCTTTTTACTTCTCAAATGTTATCAAAGTTATGTCATAGGAAAATGTACGACCAATCTGCTGATCTTAAAGGTTGAAGATATCCAGCATACCCATTGAGATCCCTCACGTATAGAATGCCACACAAGGAAAGGAAGTGGCAAAATCTGCTACTACCGACGTAAAGTTGCAATAACGAATTGTCGTTTTCTGTCATCGAAAGCGACATTGAAGGAACTGAAATTCCCTTTCTCCACTCCTCCTTCACATAAACTAATCGAGATAGACGTACTATACTTCATTCTCAATAAAACATCAATGAAGGGTCGCCAGTAACTTTCGACCCGCTCGACACACGTTCCTGGCCAAAAGAACAGCACAAAAGAACAACAACTGCGGCACCGACTTCCGTTTTGTCCTCCGAAAATTGATGTCCCGCACTCATCTCATGCCACCAGTCTTTTGTTTGCCCCATGAATCAACATCACTGAGCCGAACACGTTCGGATTGAATCGGAAAGAGAATTGAAAGACGTAAATCTGCCCACGTCTAATGTACTTTGCGTGTCTCTATCGACGTTCCCTCGCCCAAGACTTGTCAAATTGCTCGGCCCCAAATCGGCATATACCTTAGGATCCTCACATTGTTCTAAGTCCTAAGGTTCACATCGAAATGGAGGTGATAACACAAAAAATTTCTATTCCTATGGTCTAACATTGGAGAGAAAATATCCCGTGATTTGAAAGCGCCAGGTCATTTGGTGACGTGGCTTGCAGTTTTTTTTTTCAATATCAAGTTAGAGCTTGACACATGGACACTAACTTGCAATTAAGAAAAATATCACAAATATAATTTTTTTTCTCTCTCTTCTTTCCTTCTCCTCCTTTCATTGCTATGGTTTTGTTGACACCCAAAAATGACCAACTTTTGATTGCTATTGTCAAGCATTGGACCTAGCCGATAAGAGCATAGTTTGGTCAATAATGAATAGAATTACCGACAACTTGAAGGGAATCGGTAACTCGCCAGTGAAGTCATCGACAACACAACGCGAAGTTATTGACGAGAGTCTTGAAATTTCTCGTAAAGTCATCGATATCGGTGGTGAATGACCAGTACGAAGATAACCGTTGGTCGGTTATGTCATATCCATTCATGAAGTAACTTTCGGTAACCACCAAAATGGAGTTATTCGAAGATAACCATTGGTTGGTTGTCTTATCCGTTCGTGCAGTAATTTCCGGTAACCATCGAAATGGAATTATTTATTCTTTCTAATTTGTTGACCCATGGGTAACCGCCGTTTGTAAGGGTTATAAATACCCCAAGTGTACTCTTTGTAAACCATCCTTCAATCAATAACAAAACTCAATATTCTTTACTTTCCGCAATTTATTTCTTCCGCAACTTTACTTTCTCGTACTTTTCAATTCCCGCACTTTAGTCTTAGTTTTGGATACTTCATCGTCAATTAAATTCCGGCGTCGTATTTATTTATATATCATCTCACTATATCGTCGATTAAATTCCTGCAAATTCGTCTTGATTAAATGTCGACGAAGCATATCCGTTCCTTGTGATCCATTAAGTTTCGGAATCGCCACGGAACCCGTCCCTTTTTAATAAGAACCGAAGAACCAATTTCAGTGAAAGGCATTTCGTCGACAAACCATTTTCAACGAAACAGGATTAGATCTAGCCGGAGTCATGGCGACCACGGAAAGATGGAGCCAACCAGATCTGATCGATGAAGCCGCTGGTCCATGACCAACGAGGTGAGCTAAAGCCATGGGTCCATGGCCGAACCACCATCTCAATTGCGGCTGCTCGTAGTCGTTGGCCGTCTATGGCCGAGCCACCACGAATCTCCATCTACGGTCGTTCTTCGCCCACCCCTTCGTCGTTGCTCGTGGTCACTCTCGTCTGTTGATAGATCGGGAGGTCCATGGCTGAACCATCCCTACCACGTTGCCGCGGCTCGCAAACAGAGCCACCCCCTTCGTTGTCGCTCGTGGTCAGGCTCGTCCGTCGATAGATTGGGAGGTTCATGGCCAAGCCAGCCCTCCCTCGTCGTTGCTGGTCCATGATCGACGAGGCTAGATCTGGAGCCATGGGTTCGAGGCCCATGGCCAAGTCACCTCTCCCTTGTTGCCGCTAGTCCATGACTGACGAGGCGAGATTTGGAGCCATGGTTCCATGGCCGAGCCAATGGCCATATTCCTCAACCTCTCGCCGTGCTTCCTCCTCTGCTTCACGGCCTCCTTGGCTTCTTGGGCAGCGAAGGGATCAAATCTAGCAGCGCCATCGCCAGATCTTGTGCGGCAACTTGGGTGGTGGTAACAGTTAAGCTTCATTCTCAGTGGCCGGACGTCCTCCGAAACGTAAGGCAAAGCGAGGGCGGAGTGAGAGAGAAAATGCATATTATTATTATTATTTAATTTCAAATGAATGTCCATGTGTCAAGCTCTAACTAGATACTAGAAAAAATGCACGCCCCATCAGTAAATGACGTGGCACTTTGAAACCACTGAATAATTTCGTCATACATTGGGAAAAGTACCAAAAAAGTCATAAACCTATTGTATTGGTACCAACTCAGTTCTAAACCTTTCAATTGGACCAATTTAGTCATAAACCTACCATCCGGCCAATTTTGTCCAGAAATGCCTGACGTGGATGTCGATCGTCCTACATGGCACGACCAGCGCTAGGACAACCGGCGCTGATGTAGACATTTTTAAATATTTTTTTAAAAATATTTTTTCCCTTTTTTCTCTTTCTTTTTTTTCTTCTCGTTTTTAGTTTCCCAATGGTCGGTGAGGCCCCCATCACAAGATCTGGCGAGGCCAACCCTCGCCAAGGCCCAGGCGGCCTCGTTGGGCATTGCCTGGGCGAGGTTCGGAGATGTGATTCTGATTGGTAATGATTCTGATTCTCTGATTCTGTTCCCCGGAACAGAAAAAGATGAGAAATCTGTTTGGTAACTTAAATGATTCTGATTCTCAAATTCTCTGATTCTGTTCCGTGGAACAGATTTGGAGCAGAAACAAGAATAAAAAAAGGGTTGATTCTTTATTCCAGAATCACTTTTGAGAAACAAGGGAAGAATTATAAAAAAAACCCTAAACCTATTATAATTGTGCCAATTGAGTCCTAAACCTTTTACAATTGTGCCAATTTAGTCCATTTGACCAGTCGATGCTGACGTGGTAAATTTTAAATGACAACTTCGGATGCAAGCAAGGAAGTGCTAACCTATACCTATACGACTGCTACTATATTTTAATACTTTTAGATTTTTAATTATCTTATTATTTTTTAATTATTTTTCCTGTCTTGTGCCAATTCAGTCAATTTGGCCGGCCGGTACTGATATGGCAAATTTTTAATATTATATTAATATTATTCAATTTTTTCTTATTATTAATTTTATTTGTTTTTAATAATTTTTTCTGTCTTTTTTGTTTGTTTGTGTTGGCAGCCCTGTTGGCCATTGGCCGAGGAAAAAATTATTAAAAAATAAAAAATTATTAAAAAAAATAAAAAATTTAAAAATTGAAATTTTATATTATTATTTAAAATTTACCATGTCAGCGTCGGCCAACCAAAGAGACTGAATTGGCACAATTACAAAAGGTTTAGGACTCATTTGGTAGAAAAAAATATTTAGAATTGAATTGACACAATTGCAATAGGTTTAGAACTTTTTTGGTAATTTTCCCGAGAAACAAGACAAAAATTTAAGTGCAAATTGCCTATTGAGTTTATGTTCTTTCTTAAGGATCTTGCATATGTCTTCATGCTCCACGAAATAAATAGATTAATTATGGTTTATTGATGATGTGTATTAATTTAATTAGTGATGTTATATAGGTTGACTTTATAGTGACAAGACGTAATTATTTGACTTAAATGAAAAAAAAATTGGGAAGAGGAATTGTTCTCGGGAACAAAAACTTTGTGCAGTTACCAAACGCAATTTTCTTTCGGGAACAGAAATTTTGTGGAGTTACTAAATGCGTTCTGATTCTCTAAAACTTGTCCAGGGAACAGTATCAGAAAAAATCCATTCTAATCAGAATTGATTTTTTGGATTAGAATCGTTGCCAAACGCACCCTTAGTTTTGTCATCCTCGCTGCCTCTTGGTGGGTTTCCATAGCCTATTTTGTTGGTAGTTTGTTTGTAAAACAAAGTAAGAGGTGCATTGTCCCACATCGAAAAGAAGTGAGTTTGCACGTGGACTAGGTTTGGCACTAACAACAATAACCTTTGTGTTCTATTGAAACATTGCGACTGTTCACAAAGGGCTCTTACAACCTTTGAAGAGGTGCTTCCGAATTGTGTCTGTTCGGACATAATTGCTTAACCTTCGAAAGGTTGTGTCTGTTCGAACATAACTTCTTAACCTTTGAAAGGTTGTGTTTCTTCAAATGATTTCTCTATAATTGCTAAACGCTTCTGTTCAAACTTCTTCTTCCAATTTTCGCTCTTTCAACGCAAGAGAAGTACAGCCTTCTTTTCTGATTTTTTTCCTTGAGAGATCCTGGTAAAATATTAGAATTGCTATATAATATTTTTGCTTGAGACTCTATTGTATGTTGGAGGATTTTTGCCTGTAACCATTAGCAACGTTGTGGGGCAAATAATTCCTCAAAGAGAGTGCTATCATCAGAGTCTGATTCCGTTGTTCATCCTATTCGCTAAATTTCCCAACATATTCTTCTTCTCCCTTGGCTTTTTTTCTCTCATAGGCTGGTTGTGGCCACAGCGGCGCCAAACTCTAGGGCCGTAGCCTATCTGGGGGTCGTAGCCAGATCTAAGGTCATGACCGCCACCGCCACCGCGACCGGCTCTGATATGGGGTCACGGCCGTGGCCGTGATTGGCCATCGTCGCCATGCTTGCCTTCCTCGTATTATTGAGCATGTCTTTTTTTTGATTTCGTTTAGGTTTATGTTTGTCTGGTTAAGTATTTAAGCATGGTTATATCAGTTGGGATTTTGATGTATAATCCCATGAGAAGTGAATGAGAAATGAAGGATGGAGAGTCCCACATAGGAAAAAGAGTAGATGGTGGATGGGTTTAAATATTGGAACTTCACAAATGGGTTTGGGCCCCAAGGGGCACCGCACTTTTGTGGACGGGGGAGGACCTACGCAAAGGTGGATCGGTCAACGAGCGCGCCGCAGGCGGGCTCGGTTCGGTTCGGTTCAGGCCGGGCCGGGCCCGGATCCGCGCGTTTATTTAATTTTACTCCATCAATTTTATTTTTTATTCTATTCTTTTTTTTTAAATTGAAGGGACACGATTTGAATAGACATGTCCAGAAATTTTTGGACATTCTTTTTCATCCTAACAGATGTGTTTGTTCGGTGTTGAGCGAATAGACATGTTAGACCGACGAACAAACATGTTCGTTCGGAATAAAGCGAACGAACATGTGTGTTCGAACTAAACAAGAACAGTTTTTTGGTTCGCATCCCTTCATCAATAGACATGTTCTGTTTCGCGACTCTTCACATCATTGTCTATAAATACAAAGAGCGACCGTCACATTCAAAGAACTGATATTTTTTCACCAGTCATTACTCATCTTCATTTGTACGATTGTTCTGCAAATTTGCGTTCGAAGGAGTCCTTTGAAGACGTACCGCTTCAAAGGAACGCGATCCGTTCTATCCTGGGAGACAATTGTTCAACGTCCTTGGGTACAGATTGAGGGGAAAAATTCGTCTTAAGGACACAACGACATTCGTTGGGCTCAGATTAATATTCTGATTTCTACTTCTCGTTGGCTGCAGGTTAGTCTTTTATTCACATGTCTCTCTATACGAACTTAGCCGACCAACAATCTTAAGACGAATTTTCTTATACTTCTTGTTTTTGCGCTTAGTTCGTATAATTTTGTTGTTGTTGTGAACAATCTGTCCTTCGTTCGTTCAGTGGTGTATTAATTTTCTGTTATGGTGTTCGAATGATCATTTTCGAACTTCAATCGTAACGTTTATAAGAGTTGTTTTTTGAGATAAACGTATTTTTTTTCTTTTCGTGAATATCATGGGTATTCTGTTTCTTATGTTTACCCGAATCTGTATTTAGCATTGTGAGTATTCTGTGTGGTTGTACATTTCGTATACTGTTTACGATTTGAAGAAAGTGTTCGATTGGGCCTTTGTGTTAATTTTTTGTCGTTTTCATTATTAAATTTTATTTTCCATAGAAATGGCTTCGACTTCAACTCTGGTCACCCCTATTCCGAATCATGGAGAAAAGCCAGAAAAGTTCAATGGTACGGATTTTAAGAGATGGCAACAAAAGATGTTGTTCTATCTTACGACCTTGAACCTGGCTAGATTCCTCAATGAGGATGGTCCTAAATTGGACGTTGGAGAGACAAATAAGGAAAAGGTTGCTGCTGTGGATGCATGGAAGCATTCTGACTTCATGTGTCGCAACTATGTCCTCAATGGTCTGGACAATACTCTCTATAACGTCTATAGTCCACTAAAAATGGCTAAGGAGTTATGGGATAGTCTGGACAAGAAATATAAAACTGAAGATGCAGGACTGAAGAAATTCATTGTCGGTAAATTTCTAGACTTCAAGATGGTTGATTCAAAGACTGTCTTAAGTCAGGTTCAAGAGCTTCAAGTGATTATGCATGATATTCATGCTTAAGGAATGACTCTAAGTGAGTCATTTCAAGTGGCTGCCTTCATTGAAAAGCTGCCACCGTCCTGGAGAGATTTCAAAAATTATCTCAAACACAAGAGAAAGGAGTTATCACTTGAAGATTTGATTGTTCGGTTGAGGATCGAGGAAGACAATAGGCTATCTGAGAAGACAGTTGGTAAGAACCTAGAGGTTTCAAGGGCCAATGTTGTTGAAGAAGGATCAAAACCCAACAAGAAGAGGAAAATGCCTAATAAGTCTGGAGAGGGATTCACCCAAGGCTTGAAGAAGTTCGTTGGCAAATGCTTTAACTGTGGAAAGTCTGGACATCGAGCCAAAGACTACAGAGCGAAGAAAAGACAGAAAACTCAGGCAAATGTGATGGAAGAGATTTCCAATGGTGTTGATGATATCAATCTGACTGCTATGATATCCGAGTGCAACATGGTAGGAAACCCCAAGGAGTGGTGGATTGATACTGGAGCAACTCGTCATATCTGTGCAAACAGATCAGTGTTCTCGTCTTACACAACTGTGGTGGGTGATGAAAAACTCTATATGGGTAATTCATCGACCTCTAAAGTTGAAGGCGTTGGAAAGATTGCTCTAAAGATGACATCTGGGAAAATCATGACACTGAACAATGTTCTTCATGTGCCAGACGTTCGCAAGAATTTGGTGTCCGGATCTCTTCTTAGCAAGAATGGCTTCAAGTTGGTTTTTGTATCTGATTAGTTGTACTCTCCAAAAATGAGATGTATGTAGGAAAGGGTTATCTGAGTGATGGCTTGTTCAAGCTGAATGTAATGACTATTGTAACCAAAGATGATATGAATAAAGTTGTCTCTACTTATGTGCTTGAGTCTCCTAAAATTTGGCATGTTAGACTAGGACATGTTAATCATAAGTCAATAAAGAAATTAATTAGTATGGGATTATTACCAAAGTTTGACTGTCCAAGTGAAAAGTGCCAAGTGTGTGTTGAATCTAAGTTTTCTAAGCCTCATTTTAATTTAGTAGTTAATAGAGTTTCAGAACCTTGAGATTTAATACATACAGACATTTGTGATATGAAAACAGTACCTTCCAGAGGTGGTAAGAAGTATTTTATCACGTTTATAGATGATTTTTCGAGGTACTGTTATATTTATTTACTTAGCAGTAAAGATGAAGTTGTGAATGCTTTTAGAACTTATAAGTCTGAAGTTGAAAATCAGTTAAATAAGAAAATAAAAGTAATAAGAAGTGATAGAGGAGTTGAATATGAATTTCCCTTTGAGGAAATTTGTACCGAGTTCGAGATCGTTCACCAAATTACCGCTCCTTATACACCGCAATCGAATGGTGTGGCGGAAAGGAAAAATCGATCCCTAAAGGAAACAATGAATGCATTGTTGAACAGTTCTGGTTTACCGCAGAATTTGTGGGGGGAAGCTATCTTGACAGCAAATTTTATTTTAAATAGAGTACCCCACAAAAAGACACAACAAACTCCCTATGGAAAGGCAGAATGCCTAACCTGAATTATCTCAAAGTGTGGGGGTATTTGGCTAAGGTTGCAGTTCCTAAACCTAAAAAGGTAAAGATAGGACTGAAAACTGTTGATTATGTTTTTATTGGATATGCTTAGAATAGCAATGCATATCGATTTTTTGTTCACAAATCAGAGATCCTAGATATACGTGTTAATACGATCATTGAATCAAGGGACGCTTCGTTCTTTGAAAATATATTTTCGTATAACATAGTATATGAACCAATTGATAATAATAAGAGGCCTCGAGCTACTACATCTAGAAGTGATCCAATGGAGGATGAACCTAGACGTAGTAAAAGGCAAAGGACTTCCACGTCTTTTGGACCTGAGTTTCTGACATATTTGTTAGAGAATGAACCTCGGACATATAAGGAAGCTGTGACATCCCTAGAAGCCCTGCTCTGGAAAGAAGCTATCAATAGTGAAGTTGAATCCATCTTGTCAAACCATACTTGGGAATTGGCTGACCTTCCTCTTGGTAATAAGCCATTACATTGTAAGTGGATATTTAAGAGGAAAATGAAAGCAGATGGTACTATTGATAAGTATAAGGCTAGGCTTGTCGTAAAAGGCTATAGACAACGTGAAGGTCTGGATTATTTTGATACTTATTCACCTGTCACGAGAATTACATCTATATGGATGTTAATTGCTATAGCAGCCTTGTATAGACTTGAAATTTATCAAATGGATGTCAAAACAGCTTTTCTAAATGGGGATCTAGAAGAAGAAATATATTTAGAGCAACCTGAAGGGTTCATTGTTCCAGGACAAGAGAATAAAGTATGTCGGGCAGTGATAGTGAGATTATCAAGAAGATCAAATGAACCCTTCAGGTTGAAACAAGCACCAAAATAATGGCATGCTAAATTCGACAAAGTTATGTTGTCGAATGGTTTCAAGATTAATGAGTGCGATAAATGTGTTTACGTTAAGAACACTCATAATAGCTTTGCCATTTTATGTCTATATGTAGACGACATGCTTATAATGGGCAGTGATAGTGAGATTATCAAGAAGATCAAATGCTTGCTCGTAAGTAAATTTGATATGAAAGATATATGGATCGCAGATGTCATTTTAGGAATTAAAATCCGTAAAACATCTGAAGGACTATCTCTATCTCAATCCCATTACATTGAGAAGATTCTTGAAAAAAGCAAGAATCTAGGCATATCACCAGTAAATACACCGATAAATGTTAATTTACATCTTTCAAAGAATACTGGTGAAAGTAAGGCTCAAAATGAGTATGCAAGTATACTAGGCAGTTTAATGTATGTCATGAACTGTACTAGGCCGGACATAGCTTGTGCGATTAGCAAGCTAAGTCGATTTACAGTTAGTCCAAATGAAAATCATTGGAAAGCTATGAAACGTGTATTGGGCTACTTAAAGCATACTCAAGATTATGCTTTGCATTACACAGAATATCCAGCGGTACTTGAAGGATACTATGATGCATATTGGATAACCGGCACTAAAGACACAAAATCGACAAGTGGATATGTATTCACACTTGGTGGGGGCAGCAGTGTCATGAAAATCATCCAAACAAACTTGTATTGCTAGATCCACTATGGAATCAGAATTTATAGCTTTGGATAAAGCCGGTGAAGAAGCAGAGTGGATTCGAAATTTCTTGGAAGATATTCCTAATTGGCCTAAACCAGTGCCGGCTGTATGCATTCATTGTGACAGTCAATCGGCAATAGAAAGGGCAAGGAATGTCATGTATAACGGTAAGTCTCGACACATACGTCGAAGACATGACACTATAAGACAACTTCTTTCTGGTGGAATTATCACGATTGACTATGTGAAGTCAAAAGATAATGTTGCGGATCCATTAACAAAAGGCCTAACTAGAGAGATGGTTGTGAAAACATCAAAAGGAATGGGTTTAAGGCCTATAAATAAGTCGCCATAGCGGATACTGTACCTAGTTGACTAGAGATCCCAAGATCTAGGTTCCAAGGGACAACTAAGTTATGAAGACTGTGTAGAGTACTGTAATTTATTACTCATTCCTAGATGAAGACAGTACTAATATGTGAAGGTTAAGTGAAATCTTTTAATGATTCTGAATTGAGTAAGTGATATACTATATATTCAGAAATCACCTATGTGAGTGTGAAGTGAGGGCCGCTTCTATGAGAATTGAAGAGGTCGAATTCTCTAAAACACTCATGAGATCAGGCGGTGTTCATGGCCAAAACGAACACAACAGTGAAAACCAACTTTGTTCGAGAGACAGTTGTGTGATTTCTATTATCTAGGCTTACACCAAAGATCGACAGTTCAAAGACATCAAGTCTACTGATTGACCGAGTAATTCCGATAGGTTTCACTAGGGAAAGTTCAAAGTCTCAGACTAGTTATCCTGATGCAACGTTCTCTCATGGAATAATCGCACATTGCATTTCATGCATACACGAAGAGTCGTGATATCTAAACATCTCATTCATGTGGGGGATTGTTGGGATTTTGATGTATAATCCCATGAGAAGTGAATGCGAAATGAAGGATGGAGAGTTCCACATAGGAAAAAGAGTAGATAGTGGATGAGTTTAAATATTAGAACTTCACAAATGGGTTTGGGCCCTAAGGGGCACCGCACTTTTGTGGACGGGGGAGGACCTACGCAAAGGTGGATCGGTCCATGCCCTCGCTGTCGGCCGGCTTGGTTCTGTTCGGGCCGGGCCGGGCCCGGGTCTGCTTGTTTATTTAATTTTACTCCATCAATTTTATTTTTTATTCTATTCTTTTTTTTTTAAATTGAAGGGACACGATTTGAATAGACATGTCCAGAAATTTTTGGACATCCTTTTCATCCGAACAGATATGTTTGTTCGGTGTTGAGCGAATAGACATGTTAGACCGACGAACAAACATGTTCGTTCGGGACGAACATACATGTTCATTCGGAATAAAGCGAACGAACATGTTTGTTCGAACTGAACAAGAACAGTTTTTTGGTTCGCATCCCTTCATCAATAGACATGTTCTGCTTTGCGACTCTTCACATCATTGTCTATAAATACAAAGAGCGACCGTCACATTTAAAGAACTAATATTTTTTCACCAGTCATTACTCATCTTCATTTGTGCGATTGTTCTGCAAATTTGCGTTCGAAGGAGTCCTTTGAAGACGTACCGCTTCAAAGGAACGCGATCCGTTCTATCCTGGCAGACAATTGTCCGATGTCCTCGGGTACAGATTGAGGGGGCAAATTTGTCTTAAGGACACAACGACATTCGTTGGGCTCGGATTAATATTCTGATTTCTACTTCGCGTTGGCTGCAGATTAGTCTTTTATTCACACGTCTCTCTGTACGAACTTAGCCAACCAACAATATCTGTAAGCATATATAGTTAATGAAGAAACACATCTAAATCTAATTTATGTCTTGCTGCAGCTGAGTGTCACATCGGAACGAGATCACACAGTTTGGTGGGATCGACATGTCGAAAAAACAAGTACCTCAAATGGTCTTTCCTTGGATTTAATAACTTATAATGAAGTTGTTCGTCGAGGTTATTCATATTTGATACAGTTAAAGTACGAATTTTGTACTTTATAATCTAATCTTCAAAATGAAAGATGTCTAATGCGGCAAAAATAAAAATATTCATCGGCATGCCAAGCGTGAAAAATAAACCTACGAGACAAAAAATAAGGCAAGATATATTTCATCGCCTTTGGTGCCAATTTGGCCTAAAATTGCGACAAATTGTTGTCATCATAAACTCGACAAACACGATGAATTCTTGTTGCTTTTGGCTAGTTTATGGTGACAAAAAGATAAGTATTGTCTGCTTTGAGCAAGATAACCTTATTTTTTTTTTCTTTTGCATTTGGTTTGCCAAAGACGACCAAGAAGAAAAAAATTACCGCATTAACCAAAGCCAACAGAGCAAATATGCCACAGGGAAAGTGACAACAAAATTTTGTCGCTTTAACCCATCGTTTTGTAGTACTTCTTTTGCTTAACACCCTCACACGTGCACCTCAACAATAAAGGGTTATTTTAACAAGCTCCCTAATGGCACTTGATAAGGACATAAAGATAGAAATAACATGTTCCCGTGCACATTTAATAACTTAGAATATTGAGAATATGTCAGTAACAAAATAATCTTTCTTCAGTATGTCGTAAATATAGATTCAACTTACAAATCACAATTAATACTTCTTATTCAGTGTTATGGGGCACCTTTCAACAAAAGCCATAAAATTATTGTTAGAAAGTCCAACCCAAAAGCTTAAGCTTATAAGCTTATAGGTGGAGGGAGACCACATGAATATAAAGAGCATTTAAGATCCATTGTCAACTGATGTGGGACATTCTTCAACACCTCATTTCACGTGCAAGCCGGATTACGAGCGGCACGTGAAATTTGACTATACATATTCACGTGGAATTTTGACCATGCACATTCGCGAAAGGGATAACCTTGCTCTGATACCATGCTAGAAAGTCCAACCCAAAAACTTAAGCTTATAAGTGGAGGGAGAATACATGAATATAAAGAGCATTTAAGACCCATTGTTAATTGATGTGGGTCATACTTCAACAATTATTGCTCTTAGAAGTAGCATGAAGTATGAAATCAAAACAACATAAGTGGCCAATTAAGAATATCGTGTTGAGATACACATGTGAGTTGTGTTAGAAAAAGTTACACATCGGACAATTGGTGTGTTGTGAAGCAGTTAAGATATCTTAGTTGGCCCATTACTCATTAAGTTAAGCTTTTAAGTGAATGTGAGTCCAACTGAATATGAGATTTTTATTGTGTGCTTCCAACAAATGATATCAGAGCTGGTGGTAGATTAGTGAGCTCCCATTCTATTTCAGTGTTTGGTGAATATCTCAAGGAATTAATTTTGTAACTAATGCGGTGTGCATTGTGGTGTAGCAACACGGTCTCTATTCCGCCCAAAATGGGAATGGGTTAGGGTTATGAACTTATAATATATAATCTTATGATTGAGTTGATTCCATGAATATAAGTTCATTCTATACCGGCCCTAGAATATGGTTATGTACATGATATTATGAGAATGGGTAATTTGAGAGTATCGAAATAGATTCTATGTTTACATATGGATTCCTACGTCGTTCCATTCTAGGTTTCCGTATCTTAATGCAGAAGGATACTTGAAATTAAGGAGAAGTAGACCAAACACCGAGCTTACACGTGACGGGGAGATTTGTTGAGATGCACATGTGACTTGTGCTAAGAAAAGTCCTACATCGAAGAATTAGTGTAGTGTAGTGTGGTGTGGTGTCGATAATTTTTCTTAGTTGGTCCATAACTCATTGGCTTAATTTCTTGAGCTAATATGGGTCCAATTGGATATATTGATGTGCCCAAACTAGGCTCCCTTTTGGTGATCTCTCTAGGCGGGCAAATGTATCAGACTTCTGCTACGCACTCCTAACACATCGTCGCTAGTTATTGGAAATAACCATCATCGTAAACGTTTAATTTTCCTTTTTTGATAATTTAGAAGCACGAATATGGAAACCGGATCACTAGAGGACCGATGAAATGCTCCGCAAGCAAGCCATCAGATCTTTCAAACGATTAGAAAAAGGAGCACTTGGAAACATCAACTCACATTTAAAAAAATGGTGGGCTCATCAAGAAATGAAGTTCTCTACAAATTTTACCTACACACCGAGTCAAATCCGTCCTTCAAGCGAATCAAGCCCATGATTTATGCTTTTGAACATCATATGCATATGTGATCACATTTTTCATTGCATATGATGAAGGCCATCATTAATGGCTATTGGTCTAAAGCTAATTGATTGGTTAAAACCAGGGAAAGATCATAGAGAGGGAATGAGAGCGATGACCGTAAATAGCGAAGTTGGACTGAGAAGGACCACGGAAATGATGATCTTTGAAAACCCTTGACAAATGACTTGTCCCCTAGTTTCTTGTCAATAAAGCTCATTGAATCTAGCTCATTGAATCTGATTCCTGGTTTCAATGAGCTTTATTCAGTTATCTTTGAGAACCCTTGCCAAAAGGACTTGTCTCCTAGTCTCATGCATTTCTCCAGTTTTCCTTCTTTTTTATTTTCGTTTTAAATGAGATCGACAACTTTCGGTCCTTGGTTTCAGGAGTCAGTCATGGTATTGAGGTGTTCATTTGAGTTGCGTTAGAGATATCCCCCATAGAGATTTGGTTGGGGTGGAGTAATTAATGCATACCAATTAGCTTAAACTTATGAGCGAAAGTGGGTCCAATTGAAAATATTGACTGGCTTTGATTTGGGTTCCTTCTTGATGATCTCCCTTATCGAAAGGGAAAAATGACATCAAAAGTGCCAAAATTTGTGTACGATGCTCACTTTAATGCCAATTTTTTTTTTCCGGCTCACTTAAGTGCTAACTTTTTTGAAAAGTGATCACTTAAGTGCCAACTTCGATCTGCTGGACCGAAAATTCTACGTGGCATTTTTTTGTTAATAACTTAAGCCTACATGACTTGCCGGAGGATCCAATCAGCGATAAAAAATCTAAAAGTGAAAAAAATATAAAAAATAAAAAGTTGAAAAATAAGCTAAAAATTTGAAAAAAAAGTTAAAAAAATGAAACCAAAGGGCTTGGGAGCGGAGAGGGCTTGTACATCCCTTGCCATTGCCTCCCCACCATCGTCGACAATGGCCGGCAAGGGTGGGGGATGGTCGGCGGTGGTCGCTGAGCCTCGGCCAGTGGCCGGCCTGCCAACTTGGGCGAGGGCCGGCGACCCTCGCCCAGATCTGGGGAGGGCCTATAGGCCCTCGTTTGAGGTCGGCGGGGGTCATCGGCCATCCCCCAACCTCGCCGGTGCTGGTGGGGTTGAGGCAGGGGTTATTTTTTTTTTTTATTTTTTTATCTTATTTTTTTGTTTTAAAAAAATTTAGCTTCTTTTTAAGTTTAGATGTCCACGTGGATTATTTTTTTTTAATTTTTTTTCCACATTATATTAAAAATTTAATAATAAATGCCACGTAATCAGTTTGGCCGTAATTTTTCCGATTTGACATTTAAGTGAGCTAGCGAAAAAATTTGGCACTAAAGTGAGCACCGTACACAAATTTTGACACTTTCGATATTCTTTTTCCCAATTAAAACTATGCATATCCCATCAAGTGGTATCAAGAGCCGATAGTTAATAGGTGGGCTCCTAATATTTCATTTGGTCAAGAAAAACAAGATCGAGAACATGGGTGAAGGCGGGTGTTGGGATTCAACAACGTGGTCCTGAATTGTCAAATGATGTGGTTGTTGTGCATAGTTGTGGTTGCATCTCTACGACGTGGAAATTGAAGTTGAGATATGCCGAAACAGAAAGACTTGGATTGAGTGAGCGAAGTATGTTGAAGTGCGCATGGGGTGTAATAGAGAAGTCTTGCATTGGGATTTAGTATGGTGTGAAGTAGCTAATATATCTTAATGGATTCATAACTCAATGGCTTAAACTTTTGATGTGAACGTGGATTCAGCTGGATTTGTTGACGAGTTCGGGCTCTCTCTCTCTCACCGAAGGTATCCGATTTTCTGCTGGGCGTCCCAACACATGGTAATTCACTTCGAACGATGATTATGTCATGGCATTCACATTGATAAGTCGGGTTAACAAACATCATTGCTAAGATAAACTCAGACTTCGAGAATTATTCAAGAATTGTGAGTAATGCACCTGGTCACAAATTGCAAAAGAGTAAATCCCATCCTAAATATTTAACTTTCTGCGCAGTTTGTGTTTCGGACGCTGAAATGCACTAATAACATTTTTTTTTTTTGGCTAACTCCTTTGGAAAATTGGGGAAAAGTGTCAAAAAAAAGTTTTAAACCTATTGCATTGGTGCTAATTTAGACTTAAATCTTTTGCATTTGTGCCAATTGAATCCATCTAACCACTTTTGACCGGAAATGCTGACATGGACACCGGTTGTCCTATGTGGCACGGCTGGCGCTGAAGTGGACATTTTTAAATATATATTTTTAATATTTTTAATATTTTTTTTGCTTTTTTCTTTTTCCTTTTTTTATACGTGGGCTCGGTGCCCTCGGTTGGCCAAATCTAGCGAGGGATCGCGGCCCTCCCCTGGTGCCGGCAGTGGTTGGCCGGCGACCGCGGGCCCTCAATAAAAAGAAAAAAGTACAGAAAATAAAGAGAAAAAAAAATTAAAAATTAAAAATTAAAAATATAAAATATAAAATATACAAAAAAATGTCCATGTCAGCTTCGGCCATGCCACGTGGGACAACAGGCGTCCACATCAGCTATTTCTGGCCAACATTAGTTGGATGGACTCAATTGGCACAAAGGAAAAATGTTTAGGACTAAATTGGCACTAATAAAAGGTTTTAATGACTGAATTGACACTAATGCAATATGTTTAGTATTTTTTTGACACTTTTTCTGGAAAACTAATGCCTTCTAATTTTTTCATTGCATGAACAATCACTATACTTTAGTTTAACAGATTAGGTTTTGTCATATTTCAGTTGTAGTCATTGATCTTTTTGAGCATGTTGAATAGAAAGGGGAAAATTACCAAAAAAAAGTCCTAAATCTATTGCAATTGTGCCAATTTGTCCTAAATTTATTTTTTTGCCAATTGAGTCCTAAAAATTTTGCAATTGTGTCAATTCAGTCCATTTTGCTGGCCGGCGTTGAAGTGACAAAATTTTAACGATATGTGAATATTTTTTTATAATTTTTTAAATAATATTTTGCTGTCTTTTTTTCTTTTCTTTTTATAGGCCCTCAAAAAGAAAGAACAGAAAAATTATTAAAAAATTTAAATAATTAAAAAATTGAAAAATATTATTAATAATTTGCCACATTAGCGCCGGCCAGCTAAATGAAATTGATTGTCGCAATTGCAAAAGGTTTAGGACTCAATTGGCAAAAAAAAGTTAAGGAATGAATTGACACAATTGCAATAGGTTTATGACTTTTTTGGTAATTTAACCGTATAAAAATTGTTAGAAAATGGCGAGAGTGCATCAAGTGCAAAGTATTGGGGTGCGTTCGTTTAATTAAAAAATTTGTAATAAAGGAAAATAGTTTACATGATCATTTTCAAGGAAAAAAAAGTTAGTTTTCATTATTTTAGTGATCTAGGGAAATTAATTTCCTTCTTATTAAAAGGAGAAGTCGTTTTTCCCCAATCAAAGCTTGTTATTTTCAGCCTACGAAAAACATTTAATCTCGCAAAGTCGGAAAATAATTTTCCGAAACTAGTTTTTTTTCAAAACAAACGGATGTTCAGAGGATTTAGCCATTGAAATAAAAGTTCCATGACCTTATAGCCGACAGAGACCACCAAAGTACCACGATCATGAACGGAATCTATCACTGAAAAAGTTCCATTGTGACTCTAGGGTTTCATACTCGCATCTCCCTTTGACAAAAAGTCATGGCCTCGCTGCACGTATATAATTGCAAAATGAACTATATAGTCTTCGCTTCTATCATTAAGTAATTGACCAATTGAACCAATGAGTGTAGATTAGTTAGAAAGGTTCGTGCAAATATGTATACATATAGATATATATGATGAAAATTGACTGGAAATGACTATATTGGAATTTCACTCACTCAAAGTTTTAGGACTCAATTGACAAAATTGAAAAGTTTAGGACTGAATTGATATTCGTACAATAAGTTTATGCCTGATTGGATATTTTTTTTTTTTTTGGATTTTGAACATTTGCCTTCTTGTAATTTATTAAAAGAAGCCAATTAAACACACTTTGACTGTAGCGGGGAAAAAAACATCATTTGACTGCATGCAATTTCAAGACCGAAGTTCTTACAAAGCATGAACGTGATTATGAAGGGCCTAAAAGCAATCAAAATTTTATTTTAGTAGGGTTTCACAGAGAGAGAGAGAGAGAGACGCTCGAAGCGACTATCAAAATATCGGGTTTAATCATGGTTGAAGCAGATCTTGGTGCTTGATGGAGACTAAGTCTAGATATGTGTATTTCCACCTAATATCTAGGTGTCCCCTATGTTTTCTTGTTTGCCTCTATATTTGTTGAGATACGGCTCGAAGTTTAGATCCGATTTGGTTTTGCGGCCGACTTGAATTGGAGTTCGAGGACATTCGAGCCGAGTGAAATAGTTAGAAGTGTGCGGGGGAGACATTTCGGACATCCTAAATTGAGCGGCAGACGCCTGGAATAAGTGGCAAATCGTGATGAGGCTGTCATGGGTGTGAATCGTGAATTTTTGAACGTCCAGAGGCAAGGTCAGATCGGCCGAGACTGGCCGGACGTCTGGCCATGGACGCGGTGGTGAGCAAAAGCGAGCAACTCCGATCTTCCAACCAAGCTATGTCAAACGTCCGAACTTGACCGGATTTGTTGAGAAGACTTCAGGTCCACTTTGAGCGGACGTACGAACACATGGGATTTATTTAAAGACGTGTTTTTGACATATCTTGTGTAAAATGAAAGCCAAAAAAACTCAAGAGAGATCAATGAAGGCGTCAAGGAGTGAGTGTGTGAGGGTAAACCCTCCATATCTCTTTGATTTGAGTTTGTGAGGTTTTGTTGGTGTAATTGGGGACTTGGAAAAACTCGAGAGTTGTGCCGAGCGATCGTGATCTCCGATTGTTGACGTTGATTGTTCTGGAACGATCTATGTGCAATTTCGCTATGGATTCTATGAAGTTCGAGTTGGAGAAATACTAATGGAAATAGTTTTAATCTAAGACGCATTTGAAAAGCATGCGGAGTTTGGAGACACATGTTTGGATTTAGGGTTACAGGACAGAGATGGACAGAGATGAACTAGGGACGGAGAGTACATTCTCTAAGGCACACCACGATGAGTTTGATAGAACTTTCATTGCTCGAGTAGGGTAGACAGGAGGTTATCTGTGAAGAGTGGTCGAAAGTTAAAGAAATGTCGATGTTGCAAGAGTTTATCTGACGTGGGCTATGTTAATTGAGATTGAAATTTACCGTTTTACGAATTAGTTTAATAATGTAAGATATAAAGATTCTTAATTAGTTCAATATGAGTATGGCTTGCGTGTGCCGAGTAAAGCTCGGCCTGTGATGAGAGGGTTTGTGGCTTAAAACTCTATAAATAATGCTCAAGTCTCTCCTCTAACACTAATGCATAAATAACCACACATAAGGAGCGGTTACAGAACTCGATTCGTGAGGGGCAGATTCATTGAGCCAGTGATACAAAGAGCAATAAATAATGCTCAAGTCTCTCCTCTAACACTGATGCACAAATAACCTTACATAAGGAGTAGTTACAGAATGCGATTCGTGAGGGGCAGTCTCATTGAGCCAATGATCCAGAGGGCAATAGAGGAAAAGCACTTGAGTCTTGAATTGTCGCTATTCCGCATACAAAATGATGGATTCCAAATCAGGCGTGCAAATCCCTTTTTCCTCCATTATTGTTTTCTAGATTCTAGTTATGGTGATCTTAGGGTGCCGTTTTCCCTGCTATTATGTTATTGTGGAAGTGTTGTCCCACATCGCTGAACAACGGGTTGTAAATGCTCTTTATATTAATGTGGTCTCCCTTCACTTAATAGCTTTAATTTTTGGGTTAGACTTTCTATCATGGTATTAGAGCAAATGAAATCCCTTTTCGCGAATATGTGTCTACCCTCCATTAGTCAAATTTCACGTGCCACTAGTAATATAGTTACACTACAGAATAAACGGTTTGAAGAATGAGGGAAGAGGTGTTAATGGTATAGCTGGAAGAGGAACGACTGAGGTTAGAATGCATGATGGGGTGGCCGAGGGTTTTGAGCGAGGCGCAGCATGTACTAGAGCTAAAGAGGAACATCACGTGACCTAATGCGAGAAAATGTCTACTTACTTGTGCCTTTTGACAATCTTCAACAAATGATTGCATCAAGTGAAAGTTTGCTCGAGCCAACATGGCTATGATCAACATTCGACTCTTCTCCCGCTAAAACTTTCCTGGTCATCATAATGGGCTACAACACTTGACCAATTCCTTTCCCAGCAACGAGGAACTGATCAGAATGGGCAAATGAGTGGTCAAATTTGAGTAGCCCTGACCAAATTATCTTGCCAGAAACACAATTTCACAAGGCTAATCATGTTAGAGCGGGTTGTCAAGTGCATGATTGCATGCAAGGACCTGGATGATTTTGACCCATGAAGATTTTTGTTTAACAATAGTCAACCCAACTGTCATATTCAATGTGGGGAATGCAGAAGGAAAAGCCCCCTTTACTGATTTGAACTGAGGAGGGAAGTGAGCAAGAAATTGCCAGAAGACAAGGGCACCTGATACTTCCATGGAATGATGGTTTTTTGGGTTTGGATTATAGAAATTATTAAGTCCTAATCACTTTACAATTCAGTTAGAAAGTCAAGTCAGTTGCTGCTTTCCTGCAATGCAAATTTAAAAGTTTTTGAACTTTCTCGAGTAAGTTATACTTAGATTTCAAAAGGATCAAAACCAGGCTGATAGTCAAAGTGGGACCTCATTTAATGACTGAGCTCCTACCAAACAAAGCTGCTTGCCTAGTGGGGGAATTCATTTGGAAACATGATTAAGAGGAGGATGGGTGGACCCTTTAAGCATCAAAAGTCTGTCTTTACTAAATTCTTCCTTCTATTTTTATTTTTCGAAAAGCGAAAAGATGGAGAAGGGCGACCGGTACAATTACTCCTCCGACGTTATCATCGCAAGGGTCTCACGCTTGTTATGAAATGTTCAATTTGAGCTATAATTAGTCAACCAATCAGTAGATATAGGAGCTCGTCATAAGCTGCTGTCTTTGCCAAAAGGATGGTAATACTTTTGAATGAGTCCGATTTATATTAATTTGTGAACATTTCACACGCCCTTTAATATTTCAATTAATGAGCAATTTAGAATTTATCTTATTATTTGTTCTTTGGTTTCACACATCCATTCCTCTCCATCTGGATCTGGGAGTCAGAGTTATCCTTACAATGATTGTCAACAGAGTTTGTCTGTCCTTAGATGAGCCAATGCATTTGACATTGAAGAATACTCCAATCTTTTCAATCGAACAAGATGGTAAGGGAAGCTATAAGGCTGTCTGTCACAACTGAATCAGCAGCTCGAATTGACTAATTTCTCTAATCAACTGATTGATCCGCAACTGATCAATCTAATTTACTGCATGATGCTTTCACTGTTCAAAACTGTTACAAAGTCCACGTCCTCAATCTACACTCCAGATTTTCAAGAACGAGACTGGATAGAAAAGTATTCATCCAATTGTGATCTCATTGAACCAAAGAAACAAAGAATAGGCAAAAAAAAAAAGAAAAAAGAACCTATACATGCTTCGTTATGCGAATTCCGAATCGAGTCGAATCGAGATCAGTTAACAATTCAATCCACATCGACTGAAAAGTCTGGCTCTGCCGGCTTCTGCAATGCACTGATCATGCTAGAACCCGATCCCGAGTGCTGATGAAAGCTCCTTCTAGAGCTAGAGCCCATTTCTGTGTCGTACACGCCCCATCCGGACTTAGAAGATTGAGTCCGGGCTTCGGAAAAAACAAGGGAACTTTCTCTGGCCATGAGCTCGGCGAGTTCTTTGCGTCGCTTAAATCGCCACCATGCTGCTTGTATGAAGCATGCGCCCCATGTTCGCCAATGGTGCGAGTAGAACCTAAACTTGTGCCTCAATTGCTTGCTGTGAAGTCTCCGGAACTGCGACGCCACGAATTTCAAGTCATCTGCCCTCAGTGCGAAAGCCTCCACTTCGGAGAGGGCTTTGACCGAGCGGGTCGATGATGGTAGGATAATGCTGGGGTTCGGGTCCAGGGCCCACGTGAGCAGTTCTTCGCCGCAGAAATCTCCCGGACCAATGCGGCACGAGTTGAAGAACCCGGTGCGGCCCCCATTGGTGGTGTAAGAGTCGAGGTGGCCTCGGAATATAAAGAGCATCTCGTTCACCGGGTCACCTTCGCGCACCAAGAACGTTCCTTCGGTGCACAAGGCGGGTTTGAGCCTTTCGCAAATCGCATCGAGTGTCCTATGGTCCATCTGATCAAACAGATGTACCTGCATATGTCGAGAAAGAAACATAAGTATGACCAAACAACCATCAATCGCAACGAAAAGCTCGCTTGTTCATTGCAATACTATAGGATCTTTAATCTTTGCTCATCTAATATCTTCCCGCAGGATGTCCTGAGGCTGATAATGTGGTTGCTTGCTTTATGAACAACTTGAGGACAACATAGGAAAGTTGCAGCTCAAATTTGACTGAGTTCAGTACTGCGGTTTGATGCGGTTCTCAAACAATTGTAAGACAATTTCTTTATAGCAAGTAAGCCACAAGCAAAGCAATTCCAAGATTGGTGTCAATTACCAAATCATGAGCAAAACTCTCCAGTTAATCTTACTTGATTGGTCGGATCAGTGGAAAAACTGGACTGTGCATTTACATGCCATCACTAAACTAAAAGATCACTACTAGTATCACAAATGCCGGCGACAGAGATAAAAGGACAACTTACGCGTCGGACTAGATCGAGGCAGAGGTGTCGCTTGATGTCTCTCCGCAGATCCATAGGGAGGCCTCTCAGAATAGATTCTTCATCAACTCCCCTGGTGGCGACCCACCTGTACTGATCGTGTTTCCTAATAGACTGCCTCAACTCCGGCGGGAGCTGCCTGTGGCGCATCCATCTTTCGGTGTCGTTCCTCTTAACCCTCCATTCCTCTAGCCGGACTGTTGTCGATTGGAGGTATCTCTGCCGGATAATCACCACTCACAAATCAATCACCATTTATGTAGTATTCACGTAAAAACTTGCCACAGCAATAGTGAAATGCAATACATACTTGCATATTGCCAATGAGCTGCGCGAAGAGCACCAAGCCAAGAGTGGCGATGATGATGGCGAATACAATCTCTCCAATGTACGTGCTCGTCGACAAGTTTTGCCCCAAGGAACTGCACATTCCAGAGATAAAAGGCTTAATAGACAGAGCAGGACCCGCTTAATATGATTCACAAAAGTGGTTAACAATCGGCGACGATTTTTTTTTTTTTTCAGTTCTTTATGGCTGCGAATCTGAAGGGAAGTCTTTTTGACTCTACCCAGAATTCAAGATCTTAAGACAGATAACAAGGGCTTTTTCAGGTTCTGTCCACAAGAGGCATTGTTCAGATGTCTTAGATATGGGTTAACAAGGTCTAGTGATTAAGCATTTAGCTTCTAAAGCCCTAACTTGTAATGTGCAAAGGAAAATACAGGGCGGATTCCTCTCACCTCAGGTTCTTCAAGCCCCACCAGAGGCAGTAGAAGTACTTGTTGAAAAATGGCGAAGCACTCAAAACGTGCATCTGCGCATCGCCGTATATCCCGAACTCGTAATACTCGCTACTTGGTCTGCATAACTTTGTGACGTTGCTCGACAGAAACCAAGCATTCCTGGCAGGGTCATCGACTTTGTGACAATCGAAGAATTGATAATTGCAAGATGACTTCTCTTTGCTGCACACGGATTTCCAACATGCTTCTTGCCGTTCGACGGACAGGAGGTACCAGCAGGATCCCAAAACCTATTAAGAAGCTGAACAAATTGAGTAAAAGATAAATGTCTCATCCCGAGAATTGGTTTGTTTAAGGACTCACATGGCTGGCGAGCAAGTAAAGAATCAGATTATAAGCAGCTCCAGCCCAAGCTTGTTCTGTGACGACACCGGCGGCCTTCACAATTTGCGACGACAGAGGAACGATAAGAAAGAGTCTCGGGAGGTACTGGAAGATAATAATGAAGCGAAGCACATTTTTCGTATTGGCGATTGTCGAACCGCCAAGATTGGGAATGATCACCCATATCAACACCTGTATACAGACGAAAAATCATGTTATTTAGTGAACAGAATCAGTCACGGTAGGCCTTGGCAGTGCTAACTTGATAGCGCGACATACCTGAGGAAGTGGGAGCGCGGCGATGAAGTCGATCCAAAAACCTCTCCTTAAGTACCTTCGTGCAATCTTTGAAGGATCAATTACGAGTTCTCCTCTCCCGAAAACACGGGAAGAAGGCGCCACATAAGCCGTACGGAACCGAATGTAAATCTGTATCATGTAAAAGATGTCGACCAGTGATCGGACGGCGGTGAGGATGACTTCAAGGCGCACTCCAATGTTTATGCACTGTTCCTCCCACACTACTTGCAAGTAAAAGAACAGAGGATCGACGAAGAGCGAAACTAAGCACGCCGCCAAGAAAACTCTGTTCCACCGCTGCATCGTCTTCCCTCGAGGATCCAGAAGTTTTCTTTTCCCTCTCTCATAATCCTCGGAGAAGACTCTGCAGAGTGCTTTCGCTCTCAAGGAAGTCGGGTTTTTCTGTGACTTCTTGTCCTCGCTCTCCACGAAACTTGGTTCATATGCTTGCTTCCTAGCATTGTTGGGCGAGAGCCTAATGGATCCATCTTCGCTAAGAGTCGGGAGCTCAGACAATTCGAATTCATCGTGAACTCTGCCAGTTCATGAGACGACAACAGTTGAGATTCAGGAGTGATTGAGGCAATACATATCAGTGAGATGACAAAGATACAGTTTCCGATTAGATGAAAATTGCAGGGCAACACGAAATATCAAACTATAGAAGAAAATTCAACACCTATGGATTGACAGACCTTATCGATCTCAGGTTACGTAAACCCATAGCTTACTGCAGATTCCACCAGTTTCCTCGGTCCTCAGCTCGATCGATGGGCTTGATCTGCAACAGACAAGTACAAAAAACCACAATGACATTCTGAACAACCCTTTTTTGTATCGGTGCTCGCCGAGCAAAGTTCATAAGCTACAAATACTAAATGAGCATTCGACCTTTCTTCACTGAGAATCAAATGATGTAACGGAACAGCGAGTGTTCAACTCAAACATGAACTTCTGGGACTTTCAACATTCTAGGCATGCTTTCAGAGATCATCTTCTCATGAAAAGAAGATGCATTCTCAGTGCGAGGAAAGTCATTCATGAATAAACAAATCGGTAACCCGAATGACCGAAACAATCCATTTGACCGACACTTCTAAATCTAGAATCCCAATAATATAGAAGCATGAGATATGTATCTGTCAGGCACTACTTAAGATAATGTTTCCTGTGTTCCCTCTTAAAGACGCCGGTCCAGATTAGACGTTGAACTTTCGTAACGAAGCCATTCGATTTGACCAAGTAAATCTAGGAACAAGAACAACAGTGAAACAAGTTCGGAGAAAATCACACTCACATTCACAATTATCTCACACTCCTCTGTCTTGTATATGCAATATTTTCAACGACCAACGAGATGAAACGACGAACAGAGGCAAAGAACTCAGAAGCGAAGCACCAGTTCTTACATATAAGAAGCCAAAAACCCGAGCTTTTTTCGCAGTTATAGGCGTGACGATCAATCAATCTGACACGCTTTGCAGCGACGAGCAGGTCACGAATCTCTTTCCTTGGACGAGTTTCGGGGGGGGATTGATTTTCTTGACGCCTAGAAGATGACGAGCGTGTCTACAGTAGGAGCCAAAGCGAGCTTGGACCAGTTCAAGACGAATAATGATGAAGACGACTTGAAGGTCAGAGCCGAAGCTGCATGGACAGCGACATGTACAGAGTACAGACCACCAAATTTGACGTGCCCAGAGAATTGGGACTTGGGGAATAAACAATTTGGAGGAAAGAAAAAGGGCCAAAGCCGTCGTAGAATGCGTCCGAACAAGAAGAGAACGACCGCAGAGGAACAGATTAGCCCACGTCTCGGTTCTTCCGTCTTCTTTTCTGCTATCAGTTAATGTTTATGCATTTAGTAAGATTTTTTTGATGTGTTTCAGGAATAAGTTCTCTCTAAAACTATAGCCAAGGCTCCCGTTGTTTCGCAAAAAATTGTGTCAATTTTGGAAAATGTTTTTGGAGAAGTCATTTTCCAAAAAAATGGCAATATTTTTTGATATTTTGCTGAAACTGAAAAATGAACCGGACAATATTTTCGCGGTTTAGCATGAAAAATCGGATTTGATTTTCCTCCGTGCACTCATTTTAATAATTTTTTCATTCTTATTTTTAAAATTTTAGTCTTTTAGAAACTCGAATTTTTATTTTTATTTATTTTTCTTTCCTTTTCTTTTTCCTCCTTCCTCCACCGCGATTGGCCGAAGACGGTCACAGGCAAGCTTGAGACTCGGCGGGCCGCTTCTGTGGCTGGTCTCCAGGCTACTGCCTATCACCGAAGCCTGGCGACCGACGGAGGAAGAAAAAAAAGAAAAAAAGAAAGAAAAGAAGAAAAAAAGAAAAGAAAAAAGAATAAAAATTTATTAAAATTAAAAATTAAAAAACATTAAAAAAACATTAAAAAATTCGAAGCATGTAGATAGAGAGAAGAGAGAAGTTAGTCTCCACAAAAATGATTTCCTTTCTTCAAAAAGAATAAATTATTTTCCCCATTTTTATGGTGTTTTTTCCATTGCATGGAAAATGTTTTCATTGACTCATTTATTTTTCGTGAACCAAGCGCCGAAGAATTCGAAGAATATTTTCTTGAAAGTTTTTTTTTTTTTTTTTCGCGAGAAGACCATAGCCTTAAGCTATTTTTTTTTTGCTCATTTCATAGGAACTAGAATTCCTACACTCGCTACGTGAGTGCAATATTTTAAAATTTAGCATGATTCGCCGAATCGCAAAAGTCAACATCACCCTTGAACTACGCGACCAAGTTAAAATTAGGGGTGGGCCCAAAATGGAAAATTAACTTCAAATAAGCGAATGTTAGAACATCTACCGAGAAATCCGTATGGAAGATGACGAGAGTTTTAATCAATTTGAAAAGCGCCAACTCTAACCCGCCCTCAACGTTGCAAGAGTATCTTTGAAGGTTAAGACAATATTAAGGATGGAGATAAAGCAAGGTATATTAAAAGCGATTCACAATATAGATTTACAAATGAAGTAGGAGGTTTCATTGGGTATTAATATACTTTACTCCAATTTCACATATGATGTTGCCAACATTCTTATTTTTTTTTTTTTTTTTTTTTTTGGTAACCGAGGTGTCTGGGCCAGCTTGCGCGCACCTCGACTATTCCTCGGGGGAGACTAGCACAGCAACCCACCGCCATGGCTCCCACTTAAATCATAGGTGCTCAGCTGGGGAATCGAACCTGGAATCAGTGCGCCTACCCACACAATCCCAAGTGCACCCTAACCAACTGAGCCACTCATGAGTGGGTACTCCTTGGTATTTTGTCACCAAAAAAAAAAAAAAAAACAAGGTTAAAAAAATAGCTTGATGATAGAAATTAACAGTCTCTTCAGATTTTACATCAAACAGAGACAACCAAAACTAGCAAGGAAAAAGAATTTGAATGGGTCAATGGTTAGCATAAGCACTTTCTTTCTTTCTTTCTTTCTTTTCCTTTTGGGCTGCGAAGAATCAACTGTACACATGGCATGTTATGGAGGCCAAGTAGAATTGACTTTGCTGGGGTTGAGCATTAAGCCAATAGCAGCCCCAAGCTCAACAAAGAGAGGTTGTACATGTTTGACTGAGGCACACCACCTCAGAACCTTCCCAAACATCTCTCCATTTCAACTTGAAAAGGTGGGCTTTTTATTAACAAGAAAAGCCCCCCAAAGCAGAGAATGTAGATCTGGTCCCAAAGCCAAGCATCAGCCTCCCCCCACAAGTCTGCCCGTCTTCTTGAAAATGACAAGTTAGGAAGAGCAAGGACTGGAGGACCAAGTTGCATCATTCTGTGTCAGTGAGGAGGATGGCATAGAGGGACAACATGGCTTTCGTGACGACGATTCTCGACCGCTTATTCGCCATTGCGCATCCACGAAGAAAGTTCGATACATTAATACCAAGCAAAAAGAGAAATAATTTGCATTACTTGTCACTGTGATCTCTTGAAAGCATACATGTTGGGGATTACTTTCAACTAGAAAAGAAAAGAAAAGAAAAGAAAAGAAAAGAAAAGAAAAAACTCTTCTGCATACCGAATAACAAGGTTGTGTGGTGAGGTGAAGCCGGTATAGCTGAACTGTTCAAACACATTGGAGATGTTCCTTTGCAGCAACAAGCAACAACAATCTGTTTAAGAAAACTGTAAAAGTACTGTGACTGAAGCAAATTACATGGTTAAGCTTTAGTTGGATCCATGGTTATGCACAGGAGTGCAAAGATTTGATTTTGACGCTGTCATCAAATCCTCAATCTCATATTCCTCCCTGAAATCGAGGTCGACCGGCTTCTGCGTCCAAAGGTTCCGAGCCCGACCCTGCTCATCTCTTCTCATCCCGGTGCTCTCTATCAGCTCCCTCTCGTATGATCGGATTTTATCCTAAACCGAATCAGAACAATCATAAAGAATAGAAAAGAATGACACGTGAGTTTACCCAGGTTCACTCTAGAAAATAGGGCTATGTCCTGCAAAGGGATTTCACTTTAATTTAGGTTTTCACCACAACCACTCGTTACAATGATCTCTCATACGAGTACAATATATAGGGCTTAATAAATGGGCCCGAAACCCAAGCCTATCCGAAACTCTTTGATCCCACAACAAACGAGCCAACTTAAACACAAGCCTAAACCCGATGTTGTTTCGGGGTGCTGCCCCCGAACCCTCGCATTCTGTGCGCAGGGGTAATATGTCGTCGGTTTATACTTCAGTTTCCCTAAGCTCACGTGGGTGTGCCCGGTATGAGAAACAAGGATCCCCGAAGTATTCGCCAACTCCAACAGCGTACACATCTCAAAACGACCTTGAAGGCTTCAGTTTGCCCGCCCGACCATCGCCGTCCTCTCTTAGCTCAGCCTCCTCCTTGGACCTCCTATGGCAGCGCCATGTAGATTGGATAAAGTGTAATATTTAGAGGCCCTTTAGCCCATGTCTCTTTTAAACAGACCCAAGCCCAGCCCATTCCCCTTTCTTCTTTAGCAATTTTGCACGTGAGAAAGAAAGGAGAAGTCAGCCAGCGGAGGAAGTAAAGAGAAGGTGTCGCTCGTCCGAGAAGAAATAGAGAGAGGGGTCTTTGTGCGCCCTCACTCCAAAGCAGAATCAATGCCACTTTCTCAATGCCCGGTAAGAATCAAAGTGCTTATTCGTTTAAATAGAGAAAATTTTCGGATTTAGGGCACCATGTTGGATTTACATCCAGTCCGAGTTGTTGCGTTCGATTGAGGAGTTTTGGGCTGCGTTTTTGTTTAAGAATGAAACTTTAGGGTGTTGTGAAGCTATGAGATTTGACGGATCTTAATATGATGTTATGGTTAGCCCGAAAAGAGTTTTTCAAATCTAGTGCGCTGCTGTGCTGTGCAAACAATACACTTCGGGGCTTATATCTTCATTTTCCGGTTATCTTTTGGGTTGGCCATGTTAGGACTTTTGTAGTACATCAAATAAGCTTCGTTTGCACTATAAGACAACTTGAAACAGATCTCGGTAGAGGCCTTGACGAGTTCGACGTGCAAGCTATCCATAGCGAACAGAAATGACGTCCGATATGGGCGAGCTTCCCTTGTCGCGTAGGTGTCGTTCTATCGTTAAAATAAGTGTAGTTTAGTCGAGTCGTGCGTTAGAGTGGCATGTTACTTGATTTTGATCCGTTTTTCCTTATATTTGATAGGAATTTAGATCCGTCGGCTCGAGTAACTCTTGTAGGTTGGTGTTGGCTTTATCAGCCGAGTTATACTATTTCTTCTTTGTGCTTGTAAACTCATATTCCGAAAATGATAGTACTAAATAATATGTTATGACTTAAGAATAGCACTTTTGTTGCATAAAACACGATCGAACATTTATAGGTACTGCAAGATAATGATGAACAAGAGCACGTTCCTCATTTTTGTCGTGGTCGAACCGCTGAGGTTCGGGATTATTGCCCAAATTAACACCTGAAACGAACAATTGTAAATCAGTGCCGGCTTTTTCTCTGTGATAATTGATTGACCACTGCACTTAGCATATACATGGTACCTGAGGAAGAGGGAGTGCTGCATAGAGGTCGATGCAAAAGCGGTCACACAAGTATCTGAGTGCAATCTTCGTAGAGTTTATCACAAGCTCTCCTCTCCCAAACACTCGGGAAGAGGGCGCAACAAAAGCCGTATTAAACCGAACAATAATCTGAACAATGTAAAAGACATCGGCAACAGATCTGACAATTGTGAGGAGGATCTTGAGTCCTAGTCCATCATATAAGCACAGATGGTCTCCATCGACCGACCGACGTCACGTAAAAGACAAGAGGGTCCACGAATAGACAGACCAGGCAAGCTCTCAAGAAAACCCTGTTCCATCTACGAATGGTTTGACCTCTCGGGTCGAAAATCCTTTTCTTCACCTTGTCATAATCCTCAGAGAACACATTGCACAAAACTTTGGATTTCAAGGATCTGTCGGTATTCTTCAAGCCTAAGTTACGATGTGTAGCATCCTCATTCGAATTTAGGCTGCTCATCCAGGCTTGCTTCACTGTTGGGAGTCTGACGGAAAGGGATTCATCTTCTCCTCTGAATATTATTTCGGTTGAAGTCATGATCATCAAACATGTAATTAAGATGTTTCACTCAAGGATTAAGCACCCTTAGTTAGGTAATGTACATTAATGACAGGACTCGAGGTTTCGCTAAGAAACTTAGAATTGCATGCATGTTCATCTATGTGAATCAAATTTTGCAGACCATAGAAGAACTGAACTATCACTCTTCACCAGTTGCTTTAGCAGTTGCAAAATAACAACTTGCACCCAGAAATTGAAGAAATGAGAGCTAGCTCACCTCACAAATCTTGACCTTGACTTGCGAAAGCTCATTGTGATTCTTTGGAAATTGTTCCTGTGACTTGAGGATTCAACCCGTAGTTGGACAATGCCTGAACGTGATGCTTTGCGTAATGCAGGCTCAAGTCAAGCCGTCTGAATTGAAAGAACCAACAGAAAGGGACGACTCCATGTGCAAGAGTGATAATAATATTGACATTTGCTTGCTTTCCAGACATGATAGCCTAAGATATTGTGAAGAAACTGTTAAGAAATACCTGCTTTTGTCCCTTTTCCAGTGTACGAGGTTATGGAAGAATCATTAATGCCGTGTGTGGGTCAATGGAATATGGAACGATATAATAATTCCAAAGTCCAAACTGCGACCCAAGAGAAAAGGATTATTCCTAGCTGACAGCTCTCGCGCAACAGCGCAGAGATAGGAGCTGATCCAGTAAGTTACACCGTGCACGACTATGATTCTCTGCTGGTGATTTTCACTCGTGGTCACTGAACTTTGAGCTCGTATCCACTAGAGGCTGAGAGGCGCCGCTTGCGTTGGCGGTTATTGGCTGGTTGGGTGGTAAGACAGAGATTCAGGAGTTTAATCAGGGCAGTCGTTTAGGAATTTTTCTTTGTGGTGGTTTCTGGGATTAAGTAAAATTTGGACTGATGAATCTATGAGAGCTGATGAGGATGTCAAGTTTCGTTGGTCGAGATATCTCTATCCTAACCTGGATGACTTACTTTCTTGTTTGGCAAGAACACAGATCACTCAGGACTCAGGAAAAAACACGTTCAAAATCCGATGTTGTGTTCTTTTCTTTTGATTTTTATCCTTGTCAAGAATATGCTAAAGCTTGTAAGTTCTGTAACAGAAGAGAATGCAAAAGACCTAAACCTTTTCTGAACCACGGTCATAAGATAGAAAGAAAATGGCTGAGGTAACAAGCATTCAATTCCATAACCATGTTCTTAATTCGGAAATGCCGAAAACTTACTGAATGACTACTGGGTTGTGCAAATTGAAACAAAAGTATATGCCTTCAATCCTGATCCTCTGTGTATGTGACTGTTTTTCATATTGAAACTGTTCATAGCTTCCACATCACTTGTTCAGTAATGTTCTTTACAGCAACTATCTGTTCATAATATAGTACATTGATACCCGTACCTTTCACGATTGAAGTAGATTACATTACTTTGATCTACAGTAATGCTGTATAATTAACATAAAAGGGCAAGGCCTCGATGCTTTGTGACATTGCCATCACCAAGTCCTAATGTTCCTCCGCAAAATCCAGGTCCACTGGTTTCTGTATTGTGTTCACAGCATCAGAAGTTGACCCTGCCTGTTTTTTCTCATCCCTTCTGGTGCTCTGTATCAGCTCCGTCGCATACACGTCCCAAAACGACCTTGAAGGTCTCAACTTCCGATTCACACCATCTTCGCTCTCTCTTAGCTTAGCCTCCTCCAACTTTTTATAACGGCGCCATGCAGATTGAATGAAACACGCAGCCCACGTACGCCACTGGTGCGAGTAGAACCTAAACTTGTGCCTCAGTTCTTTGCTGTGTAGTCTTCTGAATTGCGAGGCGACGAACTTTAGGTCCTCAGCAGCAAGAGAAAACGCTTCCACTTCTTTCACGGCTTTGACCGTGCGGGTGGAAGAGGGGAGGACGATGCTTGGGCGAGGGTCAAGGGCCCATGTTAGCAGTTCTTCACCGCAGAAGTCACCGGGGATTAGACGACTTGAGTTGTAGAATCCTACGCGCCCACCGTTGGTTGTCCAGGAGTCAAGGTGCCCCCGGAACAGGAAGAACATTTCTCGGACCGGATCACCTTCGCGTACTAAGTACATGTTTCCTGTGCACAAAACAGGCTTCAGCCTCTCACATATTGCGTCTAGCGTCCTCTCGTCCATTTGATTGAAAAGTGGCACCTGTTTATCACAGATGCAGATGAAGAAGAGTCTGTTCTGTCTGGGAAAGAAAATCACTAGCTGCTTCCACAATGAAAATTAAACCGCAACAACCGATTCAAAGAAGCAGATGTGGTTAGACAGCTTACGCGTCGAACTAGATCGAAGCAAAGATGGCGCTTGATATTTCTGCGCAAGTCCATTGGGAAGTCCTGGAGAAGGGATTCTTCGTCAACACCTCGAGTTGCCATCCACTTGTATTCGTCGTACATCTGTATAGACTCTCTCAGCTCTGGAGGTAGATGTCTATGGTGCATCCATTGCTCTGTATCTATCCTCTTGAGCCTCCATTGCTCTAATTGGTTGTTTGCAGTTTGAAGGTATTGCTAAGGATGAAAAGAGAAAACAATATTTCACCATGATGATGGGTTGTGCGCTTAAAAGTAACTGAGTGATCTCAAGATGCTTTGGTTGCTTACTTGCATATTTCCGATGAGCAGGGTAAATAAAACAAGTCCAACAATCGCAACGGCGATTGTAAAAAGCAATTCTGCAACATAAGTGCTTGATGTGAATTCGAGGTTCTGCCCTATGCAGCTGTCCAAATCGATCAGAAGAGAGCCTCGTCAGTGATGGACAAAATCACTCAGCATTATTACCAGTTAGTGAATTCGACTTCCGCAAAATCATGCATTCATCCGCCGTTGAAAAACAAAAAAATTACATTATACTAAAGGTTCAGCTTTCATAGGAAGTAGAGACGAGCAAGATCTCAAAAATGCAGTAGCTACAAGACAATAAACAAACAATTCTTGCTAAGCTCCTACTGGATATATAGACCATTTTCTCAATGGTGTTGACATCACTGTATGCTTCAATCGACCAGTGCATTATTAATGCTCATTGTTCAAACTTAAAGCAATGACCAGTAACCATTCAAAAATGGCAAATTCTCCCGCAGGCACAGTAAATAGGTAGAACTGAGAATACCTCAGGTTGTTCAGACCCCACCACAAACTGTAAAAGTACTTGCTGAAGAATTTGCAGCTTCCAATAGCATTAGTCACAGCATTGAAATATATGCCAAATTGAATGGGGCTACCAGTACCACCTCCGTTACACAGAGTTGTGACATTGGTAGACGCATACCAGGTGACCCTACCAGGGTCTTGTGCGTAGCGACAGTCGAAGAAACTGTACTGGCACGGCGGATTTTCTTGATCACATGCCATCCTCCAGCAAGACACGTGTCGCCCAATTGAAAGCAGATACCAGCAAGCTCCTGAAACCTATCAATGTACAATGGGAAACGAACGAATTGCTCTTTCATGCAGCCTAATGAGGACCCTGACTACATAACCTATCTATTAAACGAAAGAAGAGCAGAACAAGACCGTAAATTGATCTCCTGTAAAGATGGAGAGAATAGGTTAAAAAAGCATGTCATAGGCCGATTAATGGACACTCGAGTACGAAAAGTAAAACGGCATGACTATGTGTATCAAAAGACTGAATGGCCCTACTTGTTAAACCTGAATTGCTTCCATGAACAAGCTGAAAATACCAAGAAGTTGCCTGTTTAAATGTAATTGCTCTTGGACTAAAGGCAGCAGTTAAATTTACTCATTGTCACTGAACTTATGACATCCCCAAAACTTGTTTTGGACACATAGGAAAAGTCTAATTCCTTGTTTGGAAAAACTGAACTTATAAAGGTGGCCTTGCTACACTTACATGACTGGCCAACAGGTAGAGCATCAGGTTGAATGCAGCCCCTTCCCATGCCTTCTTTGCTAATCCACCGCCGGCATTACTAATTTGCAACCGGAGTGGAAGTATAAGAAAAACTCTTGGTACATACTGAAAGAAGTTGATGAACAGGAGCACGTTCTTCGTTTTTGTCGTGGTCGAACCCCCAAGTGTAGGAATTACTGCCCAGATTAATACCTAAAAGGACAAATCATAATTAGTTCCAGCGATTGCTCCATGGTAATTAACTGCTGTAGTTATACTTGAACGAAAGGGGTGGAACCTGAGGAAGAGGGAGTGCTACATAAAGATCGATCCAGAAGCGGCTCTGCAAGTATCTTAACGCGATCTTTCTATAGTCTATAACAAGCTCCCCTCTTCCAAACACACGGGAAGAGGGCGCAATGAAAGCCGTGTTAAACCGAACAATGACTTGAATAATGTAAAAGACATCTGCGATCGATCTTATGACTGTCAGGAGGATCTTGAGGCCTAATCCATCATAAAAGCACAGATAATTGTCATCGACAGATGGCACGTAAAAGAAAAGAGGGTCCACGAATAGACAGATCAAGCAAGCCGTCAAGAAGATTCTGTTCCATCTTTGAATGGTTTGACCTCTCGGATCGAAAATCTTGTTCTTCACCTTCTCATAGTCCTCAGAGAACACTCTGCGCAGAACTTTGGATTTCAAGTATTTACCAGCCTTCTGGCTGGTACTCTTCAACAAGGCCAAGTTTCGGCTAGGGGTGCTCTCATTCTGATTTAGGCCGCTCGCGCTGGCTTGCTTCACTGTCGGCAGTTCCACGGAAACGGATTCATGTCCTACTCTGTATTTTATGCCTATCAGAGTTACGCCTCCAAACATGCAATTCAGATGCTTCGCACACACGCACAGTCACAGATGATGGAACTATCATTTGTCATAAGATCTTTTGAACAGTCAAAGCACTAAAAGTTTCCCAGAAAGTCAAGGAAAGAGAGCTTCTTACCTTACAATTGTATTTCTATCGCCACAGGCCATTTTTGCATTCTCTGCCAATTGTTCCTGTGAATTAGCATTCATTTTGTGGAACAACGAGGCCTCGAGCAACTGCAGTGAATATATAATCTCAAGAACGATACTGATGACGATAATATACTTCTTTGCTTGCTTGCTTGCTTCGCCAGACAAGATAGCGAAAGAATGAAAAAGAAAAAATAGTCAAACATGAGAAATTCTCTTGGTTTTTTCAGTTTATTTTTATTTTTTCTAGGTACGAGGTCCTGAAAGAATGACAAGCCATGTGGGTCTAAAGTAATATGCAATGATTCCAACTGCCGCCCGAAAGCAAAAGGAGTTGTTCCAGCTGAAACAGCAAAACTGCTAATTTCTTTTCCCGTTTCTTGTACCGATCCTCAAACGAGTTGACAAAGGTCTATTGAAAACGGAAAGAGGATTACAGCTCTTGCATCAAAGTCTAGAGATGCCAGGAATTGACCAAGTAAGATACATCTGCATTACTATTATCGTAATCTCGACGGTTGCTCCTCTGGATCTAGTGCGAGATCGTGCTGATGTTTTCACTCTCACTTCATGGAAACATCACAACCGAATGTCATAAGTTGCTGCACAGAATGCAATAGACTATCGGACCTTTTAATCGGTCCTAAATCCGATACAGTTGTGTACTAATTTGTATTCGTAATTAGCTAAAACGAAGTAGGCCTTGAGTCGTGTTGATCGCTTAATGGCAATTCCCTGCACCTTCATTACATTAAGAGAACGTTTTCCTTCCCTAGGCTGGTAAAATAGTGCAGACAAGCTAAAACATTACATTAGACAGTTCTAGTGCACTCTGGGGACTTTACTGGGATTGGCTTAGTAGAAGCAAGCCAGATTATGTATATTTAAAGTCCAACTGTCGGTCCTGATGTCATTTAATTCGTATTGCATCACAATAAGAGATTGCTTCATTCCTCAGTTAAAACTGAGTCGAGAAGAAGCAAAGAGTTGACTTTGGCAACAATGAAGATCACCCAGTTCACATTCACATGTCACGGGTGCTTGCAAACCAGGCTTATCTCTGATTGAATTTGTTTGGAAGTATATATAATGTCCTCTTTGACGAATAAGGTTATGTGTGATTCTCTTTCATTATCTCATATAACAATTTGTGGTAGAGATTTGCACAATGTCTGTGTATTTCATATCGAAGAGTACAAGAAGTATTTATAGGATTTACGAGATGATTATTTAAGGTACGAGATATTATAATATCAAGAGAAAATGACATAAATGGTCCCTAAACTTTGGCTCAATATGCAATGTAGTCCATGAACTTTTAATTTGATCAATATGGTCCATAAACTTTAACCCAATGTGCAATGTAGTCCCTAAACTTTTAATTTGTTCAATATGGTCCTCGAAATTTTGGAACATGTTCAACTTAGTCCTTAAACTATAATGTAGTCCTTCCATTAATTCAAGTTCAAGGATGACATTGGACATTTTCTTATAGTTTATGGGCTAAGTTGAATATGTTCCAAAAGTTCAGGGGCCATATTGGTCAAATTAAAAATTCATAGACCACATTGCATATTGGGCTAAAGTTCAGGGACCATATTAGTCAAATTAAAAGTTCAAGGGTCACATTGCACATTGAGTCAAAGTTCAAGGACCATTTGTGTCATTATTCCTAATATCAACTACAATAAAACACACTCGATCAAGGATATACACAACAAAGGAATCATGAAAGATACGGAGAACTAAGGGAGATACGGAGCATCTTCTAATTATCTTTAACATCCCATCAAACTCAAACTGATGTAGAAGAAGTCAACTAGAGTTTGGAAAAAAAGATTAAAAAAAAGCCCAATTGGATATGCCTTAGCGAAGACATCGGCAGTCTGATCAATTGATGAAGTTTAAGATGACATGAACAGTGGCATGAAGCACGTGATATCATATAAATTGATACTGGATTTCAATCTGCTTGGAACACTCATGGAAACATCGTTACGTGCTATTTGAATAGTACTCTAGTTGTCGCAGCGAATGATTATCCTACCATTATGACAAACTCCAATCTTCTAGCAACCATCGCAACAACAATTTCTCTGATGCCATATCAGCAAGAGCACGATAGTCTGTTTTCATGCAACATCGAGCGTCGGCGGCCTCTTTTTTTAGTACGCCATGAGAAATGAGAAAAACAGTCGGCTGAAGTGGATCAATGTCCTGGTTTCCTACACTCATAACAGATAATTTCTTTACCTTTGCTTACCTCTTTGTTCTTGAATGGTATCTTGTCTTCTGATAATTTTGTGTTCCTTTTTCCTTTGAAGTTTCCACCTTTCCTCATGAAATTTTTGAACTTCCTAGTGAAAAGGGCCATGTCGTTGTCATCTTCATCTTCATCTGATTTTTCACCACCTATATTGTCATCATCAGCTTTGAAAGCAATAATTTTCTTACATTGGAGATGATTTGTTCATTTAGACTTTTTGCTTCATAAGACATTAGTGTGCCTATAAGCTCATCAAGAGAGATAGCTTGTATTCTCATCGTTTCTCGGACTGAGGTCTTCACAGTAACCCAATCCTTTAGAAGTGCTCTCAGTTGCTTGTTTACTTTTTCAGCATTCGTGAAGATCTTTTCTTGGTTTGCCAAGCCATTTACTATTTCAGTGAATCTTGTGAACATTTCTCTTATGGTTTCATTTGATTTCATTCTAAATATCTTGTAGTTGCCAAGTAGGACGTTCAACTTCGTTTCCTTCACTCTATCAGTACCTTCGAATGTTACCAGGAGTTGATCCCAAATCTCCTTAGCTGTAACACAAGTGGATATTCCGTTAAATTTAGATGGAGACAAAGCACAGTAAAGAAGATGTCTAGCTTTAGCTTTAAATGTAGTTCTTTTTTGAGTTTCCTCAAGACAAGCATTAGTAGTAGTAGGATCAGGATTTTCTCCAGCTGGTTGTTCAGCGGCAGCACCAGTACCCGCACCAGCAGCAACAGCACTTCAATACCATTTTGAATTACGTCCCACATGAGTAGATCAATTGCTTCGACGTATGTATACCTTCTTTGTTTCAAGTAGCCATAGTTGCTTCCATCAAAGTATGGAGGCTTGCTAGGAGCTGAAGTTTCATTACAAATAAAATCACCAAAGTCAGCCATAAGAGATGATCTTTATGCTCTGAAGAAATACACTTCAAATAACAAGCAACGAAGCTCGAATACCAATTATTGAGGCTAACAATGTAACCTAGAGGGGGATGAATATGTTATATAAAACGTTTTTCAGTTTATGCGGAAATAAACAAGTGATGAGAAAAGATCTTGTCAAAGCAGATGTTTCATAAAACGATGTCTGATTGTGTGCGAAGATATGTAAAAATCAGGTGAGACACAAGTACACAAGGTTTATAGTGGTTCGGCTTATTTAGAAAGCTTACATCCACTCTACAAAACTAACAGCCGCAACTTGGGCTGGAATGCCCTAGTAATTCCAGCCCAAGTAAATTGCTTTACAAGTGATAGTAGGTGTCGATCCTTCATATGATAGATCACAATATATGGATTCAGTTAATATACTAGATCGTGCACGCTTGACTTTTCCAAGATTACAACTCAGTAATATTATCTCAAGAAGATCTTTCGAGAAATGAAAACAGTTACCAAGAATAACAGCTGTAAGCAATGTCTGAATTTTGTATGCCTCTCTCATCTATCCGTTGACAGTCTCTCTTATATAGACCTCAATAATTTTTCCCTTAAAAAAATGTCTTAGAGAGCCAAGGAGCCGTTGGAAAGTTGTTAGTGCTGTTGTTTCAAAAATAGAAGTGCCCATACAACTACTTTTCCGATCCATTGCAGGCTATCCAAAAATAGGTGCCTTTAGCTGCTGTTCCATGTTGACCGCTCTTCCATTTATGACAGATGCTAGCTTATTGCTCCCGAGAAGCTTCTTGATCTTCTCATTGTGCATATCCAACAAGCAATAGCTATAATCTTCTTTCTTCAACGTACATCTTCAACGTCGAAGAACAAACATTACCAGGAACTTGATCTTTGTATATCCAACATAGACATCGTTAGTCACTTGATCTTTAAGTCCATAGTTATGTTCATATAAAACATTTTGGATATCACGCGATCTTCACCCGATGGTCTGCGCCATGGATATCACGTAATCCTTGATCATTTTCATAAACATCTGCACTCAACAAGGTAGAACATATACTAATGATAGTTTGGAAATCATAAAAATAGTTCACAAGATGTTTCTTCAACAAATTTATCACAATATGGGGTAAATATGGCACATGTATATCAGTTTGGATTAAAATGTGGCATGAATGTACTAGTATGGGATATTTTGTGACACAAAAAATAGTGGGGGGTAAATGTGACATTGGTGTACTGTTTAGGGTTTTTGGCGGTATTAGCCCTAAATAAAATGATGTATATCTCGTCTCAATCTCATCTATCCAAATTTTCACCGACCACTCACCATTACCCCTAATATCAGGATAACGACACAACAAGTGCCATAACTTTCGTACAGCGCTCATTTGAGTGCAATAACTTTTTTTCGATCACTTGAGTGCCATAACTTATGTACGGTGCTCGTTTAAGTGTCATAATATTTTTTTCGATCACTTGAGTGCCGTAACTTTTTTTTAAAACGTTCACCACAAGTGCTATACACGCCAGATTTACGGCACTTGGGTGAATGTTTTGATAAACAAATTGGCACTTAAGTAATCGATTGAAAGTTATGGCATTCAAGTGGATGATTTTTTGTTGTTGTTGAAGTTATGGCACTTAAGTGGTCAAAAGAAAAGTTATGGCATTCAAGTGAGAGTCGTACGAAAGTTATGGCACTTGTGCTGTACTTATCCCCTTAATATCAATACCCATTAAACAATTTAAGTATGAAAATGAAAAAAATGCCACAAAAAGATGTTTCTGAAAATCTCTGTTCTATCCTCTCCGTTTGGTCTGTAATTAACAATTTTACCAAATAAATAGGAAGGCCAAAAAAGGTGTTTTCTATCCCATCCTCTGCATTTGGTCTGTAATTAATCATCTTACCAAATAAATAAGAAAAATGCCCAAAAAGGAATTATCAAAATCTCCACATATCCTCTCCATTTGGTCTATAATTAACAATTTTACAAAATAATAAAAAGGCCAAAAAAGATTTTATCTGCCATATCCTCTCCATTTGGTCTGTAATTAATCATTTTCCCAAATAAATAAGAAAAATGCCAAAAAAAGGTATTATGAAAATATCCTCCCTAGCATCTCCGCTTGGCTTGTAATTAATACATTTGCATGACTATAAACTTTCAATCGATCACTGAAGATGGCATGCTAAGTTCGGATAACAACATCCTCAACCAAAGCAAGTCACTAGTCACATGAGTCATGGCTCGATATTCCACCTTTGCACTCGAACGAGACATAACTTGTTGCTTCTTACTTTTCCAACTCATAAGATTGCCTCTCAAAAACACATAGTAGCCAAAAGTTGATCTCCTATCAATAGGACACCCAGCCCAATCAGTATCGGAGTAGCCAATGACATTAAGATGTCCATGGTTCTTGAACAGAAGTCATTTACCTGGTGCTCCTTTCAAGTACTCAACAACACATAACACTACCTCCCAATGCGTAGTGTGAGGAGCACTCATAAACTAACTAACCACGCTAATAGCAAAAGAAATATTTGGTCGAGTGACAGTTAAATAGTTGAGCTTACCCACTAGCCTCCGATACTTACTTGGATCATGAAGTAAGTTGCCATGTTCTGCATCAAGCTTCATATTAGGATCCAATGGAGTATCGACAGGCTTCGCTCCAAGAAAACCAACCCCACTGAGAATATCCAGAACATATTTTCGCTGTGATAATGAGATACCATCACGTGAGTATACCACCTCAATACCCAAGAAATACTGTAGACAACCCATATCTTTTGTGTCGAACTTTGTTTGTAAAAACTGTTTCAACTTTTGTATGCCCACAAAATCACTACCAGTGATGATAATATCATTAACATACACAACCAGGAGCACACACCCCCTGGAGAAGTGGAGCTAAACGCAAAATGGTCCACGGTACAACGCCGCAAACCAAACTGAATAATTGCATCACTGAAACGGTCAAACCATACACGAGGAGATTGTTTCAACCCATATAATGCCTTGCGCATGCAACAAACACCAGTAGGATCCCCCTGAGTAACAACCTCGGGGGTTGCTCCATATATACCTCCTCTAGCAAGTCGCCGTGAAGAAAAGCATTCTTGACATCAAGCTGATGGAGAGTCCAACCATATTGGACAGCAAGAGAAATGAAAACACGAACGGAAGGTATCTTTGCGACAGGAGAGAATGTATCATCATAATCAACTCCATAGGTCTGGGTGTAACCTTTGGCAACCAGACGCACCTTCAGGCACTCTACAGAACCATCCGGTTGAAACTTCACTGTCAAAACCCAACGGCACCTCCACGGCCTGTTTGCCATCAGGTAATGGTGTAACTGCCATGTCCCATTATCCTGTAGCACCTGCATTTCATCCTCCATAGCCCGCCACCAACCTGGATGGGCAAGAGCCTCTGTAATAGTACTTGGCATGGACACAACAGATAAAGAAGCAAGAAACGAGGAATACGTAGGAGAAAGATTATCGTAAGATAAAAATTGAGAAAGAGGGTGACAAGTATGTGTATGACAAGACAAACCAGTATAGGGAGCAAATCGGGAATTGGGTTGGCCGATGCAAGAATGCATACCTTTGCGCAATGCAATGGGAATATCAGTAATAGGATCAAGCTTAGAAGAAACTGGTGGATCAGAGGCCGAGGCATTAATTGGTGGAGAATCATGCAAGTCCAATGCGGGCGGCGACTGTACTACCTCACGTTGAACAAAATGGCGCCGTTGATAGGTCTGATTGAAGAACTGAAAATCGGATGACGACCTGGGCACACCTGTTAAGGAGATAGGTGGTAGTGGAGCTGTGGCTGAGGACAGAGCATCTTCGGAAGGAGTCACCGATTATGCAGCAGAAGAGTAATATGACTGGTCCTCGAAAAAGGTCACATCTGCCGAGATATACAACCGCCGACTAACCGGACTATAACACTTGTACCATTTCTGAGTTCGAGAGTACCCAAGAAATACACACTTGTCAGCCTGTGGATTGAGCTTATCACGACCAGGAGCAAGATGATGCACAAAACAAACACAACCAAATACACGGAGTGGTAAAGAGAAAAGTGGACTTGAAGGACGGAGAGCAGAGAAAGACATGCCCCCACGAAGCACAGAGGATGGAAGGGGATTTATGAGATAGCATGTTGTAAGAATAGCATGCCCCCTGAACATTTTGGGGAGGTTCATATGAAAAAGTAGACAACGAGCAACATCCAAGAGATGGTAATTTTTTCGTTCTGCCACCCCATTCTGCTAGGGGGTATAGGGACAAGAGGTCTGATGAAGAATCCCATGAGATATAAGAAATGATTGAAAACCAGATGAAATAGCCATATATTCTTTGGCATTATCAGAGCGTAGACATTTAACAGAAACATGATACTGATTGAGAATCTCAAAGTAAAACATATGGAAACAGGAAAAAATTTCAGTTCGGTCTTTTATTAAATATAATCACGTTGTGCGGGAATAGTCATCAACAAATGTAACAAAATACCTGTAACCAGACATATCTTTGACACGACATGGTCCCCAAACATCATAATGGACCAACTCAAAAGGACTCGACACACGACTCTGGACACGGGAAGGAAAAGATACCTTCTGATGTTTGCCAAATTGACAAGCATCGCACTGGATAGGACTTATAGACGCGGAAACATGAGAGAAATTACGAAGTATGTTAGATGGCGGATGACCCATACGACAATGCATCTGAAAGAAGTCAGAGGTGGTGCTCTTCTGAACAGCAGTAGCAATAAGATCTTTGTTCATGTAGTACAGCCCATTGGACTCATGCCCCTACCAATCATCTGTCCGGTCCTCAGATCCTGAAAGACACAACGAGTAGAGGTAAATGTCACGGAACAATTCAAATCTCCGGTAAGGGAACTAACAGAAAGCAAGTTATATGGGAAAGCTGGTAAATAGTAAACATATGAGAGAGAAAGACAGGAACCCAAGGTTACATCCCCTTGACCAGTGATATGGGAATGTGAACCATCAGCAAGTGTAACAGAACTAGGAGATATAGAGGTAATACCAGACAATAAGTTAGAGTTACCGGTCATATAATTGGTGGCATCCGAATCTACGACCCAGGAAGCGAGTGCAGCAGAGAGTAAACATGACGAATTGCCCAAAGAAGTCTGTGCTAAAGTAGCAGTAGGAGCGGATGAATCCACCACCTGGTTGGGACGCACTAAGGACTCATACTCGACGTGATACATCATAATGGTGCTAGGTAGCTCCCGTGATTGATCAGGAACCTTTTGCACTTGAGACTCAACAACATTGGCATAAGCAGCCTGTAGACGAAGCTCGGGATGTAGGATATAGCAATAAGCCTCAGTATGGCCAGCTCGCTAATAGTGGTAGCAATAATGAGAACTTGCAGCACCCCTACCGCCATCACGGCAACGACCAGGAGAGAAACCAGATCTGCCACGGCCACGGGGACCACGCCCCTGACCTCCACGGCCACCAAATGACTGAGAAACCATAGCACTTGCTACAGGTGCAGAAGGGAGTGTAGATGATGAATCGGGCATGCACCGAAGAACTCGAGAGAAGACCTCATCAACCGATGGAAGAGTACCTTGAGAAGTAATTTGCTGTCGGAGAGAAGGATGAGTAGGACCAAGCCCTCGGAGAAATAACATAACTCTAATATCCTCTTGACGCTTGGCCAACTCTCTAATGTTATCAGTGGTAGGAAAATAAGTGTCCAGTCTCTCGCAAAGAGTGGTGAACCTGGAATAGTAATCGGATATAGATATGCCATCTACACTTAAATCAAATAGCTTCGCCCAAACATCACAAACACAGGTTATGTTATCTCGACCCGAAAACATAAGAGCACACTTGTCCCAAATGGTTTTGGCTAATGTACACCGCATAAACTGAGGACTAATCTTGGAATCCATGGTATTCCACAACAACGTCCGAATGGCAGCATCGCCAGAACGCTAATCATCCACCTTTCTTTTATTCGAAGGTGGAAGTGAAGTCAAATAAGTTAGCTGTTTGGTGGCCAAAAGATATGTCTCGACAGCCACAGACCAAGAAGGATAATTAGTCCCATCTAGTTTGACATAACTCAACTTCAGATTAGTAAGACTGGTATCCATGCTCACAACAGGTTTAGTAGCAGAGTTTCTAGCCATAACTCAATAATAAACAACGAACTTAACAGAAAACTTTCATATTAATAATCCAGCATGCCAAACGTTGCGCTCCCTCCAACCATCAACAATTAAGTTCACCGGCATGAATATATGCACTTCTCAGATAATAAATCACCACATAATAATGAGTTCTATCAAAATCACTACCAAAATCAAGTACTTAACTCCACTATCAAAATCAGCCACAAATAATCACAATCAGTAACTGAATATATCCATGTCCGTTTCATGAGATTCCAATCTTGAGCTAGTAGACTCTAATTGGTTCTCCATTAGTGTGCTTGAAGAGCTCGGTTAAAACCTAAAACCTAGAATAGCCACTCGTCACCGCCGACCGCCAGCCACCGCCAATCTCGTCTGAATCCTCGGATCCCTTCAGCGACCCATCGTCCGACGACATCTAGACTGGCGAGCCCAGACTCAATGTCATCTGAGGAGTAGATTCTCGCGCATTCGGCTGCGTGAGCTCGGCAATCACTACGGTCTCAGAAACCTGCGTAAAATTAGGTTCCCTTGTTTTAGTTTCGATGTAAACGAAAGGGAGAAGAATTGTTATTCTAATAATTTCAGATTATATATATATAGAGCATTAGGGCTCACTAATAATGAAGAAGACTACCCTTGCTAACAATAAGCCCAATAATTAACGTTTCAACAACTGAGCAAAATTTTGTCAAGAATATGGGGAGAATGACACCAGAAATGCTAAAACTTGTGTACAACGCTCACTTTAGTGCCAAAAGTTTTCGCCGGCTTAATTAAGTGCCAAATCGAAAGAAACGGTGATCACTTATAAGAGTGAAAGAAAATAGACTAGGTAACAAGCATTCGATTCCATAACCCATTGTTCTAAGCATTATTGAATCATACTGGGTTGTACAAATTGAAACGGAAGTATACGTCTTCCATCCCGATCCTCTGTGTATGTTACTGTTTTTCAAATCGAAACTGTTGCAACTCCCACATCTCTTGTCGAATAGTATTCTTTGTAGCAGCTATCTGTTCATGATATTATACATGGATAGCTGTACCAGTTACAACTGTAGTAGATTACCTCAGTCATATCTATGGTAAAGCTGTATAATATACACAAAAGTGCAACGCCTCGATACTTTGTGACATTGCCATCATCAAGTCCTAATATTCTGCAGCAAAATCCAGGTCCACTGGTTTCTGTATTGTGTTCGCAGCATCAGAAATTGACCCTGCTTGTTGATTCTCATCCCTTCTGGTGCTCTCTATCAGCTCCGTCGCGTACACATCCCAAAACAACCGTGAAGGTCTAAACTTACCATTCACACCATCTTCAATCTCTCTGAGCTTAGCCTCCTCCTTCAACTTTCTGTAACGGCGCCATGCGGATTGAATGAAACACGCAGCCCATGTCCGCCACTGGTGCGAGTAGAACCTAAACTTGTGCTTCAGTTCTTTGCTGTGTAGTCTTCTAAATTGCGATGCTACGAACTTTAGGTCCGCAGCGGCAAGGGAAAATGCTTCCACTTGTTTCACGGCTTTGACCGTGCGGGTGGAAGAGGGGAGGACGATGCTTGGGCGCGGGTCAAGGGCCCATGTTAGCAGTTCTTCGCCGCAGAAGTCGCCAGGGACTAGACGACTTGAGTTGAAGAATCCTACACGTCCACCGTTGGTTGTCCAGGAATCAAGGTGACCCCGGAACAGGAAGAACATTTCTCGGACCGGATCACCTTCACGTACTAAGTACATCTTCCCTGAGCACAAAACAGGCTTCAGCCTCTCACATATCGCATCTAGCGTCCTCTCATCCATTTGACTGAAAAGTGGCACCTGTTAATCACAGATGTAGATGAAGAAGAGTCGGTTTTCCTTGGGAAAGAATATCATAGCTGCTTCCACAATGAAAACTATACTGCAAAAACCGATGCAAAGAAGCACGTGTGATTAGACAGCTTACGCGTCGAACTAGATCAAAGCAAAGATGGCGCTTGATCTTTCTGTGCATGTCCATTGGGAAGTCCTTGATAAGGGATTGTTCATCAACACCTCGAGTTGCCACCCACTTGTATTGGTCATACATCCGAATAGACTGTCTCAGTTCTGGAGGAAGATGTCTATGGTGCATCCATTGCTCTGTATCTATCCTCTTAAGCCTCCATTTCTCTAACTGGTTGTTCGCAGTTTGAAGGTATTGCTACCAATGACAAATGAAACAATATTTCCCCATGATGAGGGGTTGTGAGCTTAAAAAGAACTGCGAAACCTAACTCTTAGTATTAATCATTACTTCAGAAACCACGCAAAATACCTTCCGCTATCGAACTTAGTGACACGATAACGAAGGCGACAATATCGAATTAAGAAAGACATGGAATGAATACCCTAACTAGACCACCATGAGTGAACTCAAGATGCTTCGGTTGCTTACTTGCATTTTTCCGATGAGCAGGGCAAATAAAACAAGTCCAAGAGTCGCAACGAGAATTGCAAAAAGTAACTCGGCAACATAAGTGCTTGCTGTAAATTCAAGATTCTGGCCTATGCAGCTGTTAACATAGATCAGAAGAAAGCCTTGTCAGAGATGGACAAAAATCACTCGGCATCGTTACTAGTCAGCGAATTCACAAATTCTGCAAAATCATGCATTCATAATTCTTTCTGTCAATGCAAAACAAAAAGATCTCATTATGTCAAAGATTCAGTCTCAGCAGGAAGTAGAGACATGCAGGGATCTCAAAAATGCACAAGCTATAAGACAAAAAACAGACAATTCTTGCCTAGTTCGTACGAGAAGTCTAAGATGATTTTCTCAACAGCATCGACTTCCTGTATGCTTTAATCAACCGGCGCATTGGTAAGTTTCATTGTTCATATTTGAAGCAATGGACCTGTAACCATTCTAAAATAGAAAATTCTCCCTCGGCAACAGTAAATAGAGCAGTACTGAGCATACCTCAAGTTGTTCAGACCCCACCACAAACTGTAAAAGTACTTGCTGAAGAATTTGCAGCTTCCTAAAGAACTAGTCACAGCATTGGCATATATGCCAAACTGAATGGGGCTACTAGTATCAGTTCCGTTACACAGCGTTGTGACATTGGTCGAACCATACCAGGTGACCCTACCAGGGTCCTGTGCATAGCGACAGTCAAAGAAACTGTACTGGCATGAAGGATTTTCTTGATCACAGGCCCTCCTCCAGCAAGACTCTTGTCGCCCAATCGATAGAAGATACCAGCAAGCTCCCGAAACCTATCAATGTAACATGGAAACTAACAAATTGCTCTTTCATGCAGCCTAATGAGGACCGTAATTGCATAACCATTTTATCAAACAAGAGGAGCAGAACAAGACCATAAATTAATCTCCTGAAAAGGAGAGAACAAATCAAAATAGCCTGTCACAGACCTATTAATGGACACTCAAGTATAAATAGGAAAATGACATGACTGTGTGGATCAAAAGACTGCAGGGCTTTGTTAAATCAGAATTGCTTCCATGAGCCAGTTGAAAGTACCAAGGAATTGCCTGTTTAAATGCACCTGCTCTTGGACTAAATGATGCAATGACATTTGCTCATTGTCAATGAACTTCAAACATCGCCGGAACTTGTTTTGGACACACAGGAAAAGTCTCATTCCCTGTCAGGGAACATGGATTTAAAAAGAAGGCCTTGCTTCACTTACATGGCTGGCCAACAGGTAGAGCATCAGGTTGAATGCGGCCCCTTCCCATGCTTTCTTTGCTAATCCACCACCAGCATTACTAATTTGCAACCTCAGTGGAAGTATAAGAAAAAGTCTTGGTATGTACTGAAAGAAGATGACAAACAGGAGCACATTCTTTGTTTTTGTAGTGGTCGAACCCGCAAGGCCAGGAATTATTGCCCAAATTAATACCTGAAAGGAAAAATTATGATTAGTTCCAGCGATTGCTTCATGGTAATTAACTGCGGTAGTTATACTTAAACAAGAGGATGGAACCTGAGGAAGTGGGAGTGCTACATAGAGATCGATCCAGAAGCGGCTGCGCAAGTATCTTGACGCAATCTTTCTATAATCTATTACAAGCTCTCCTCTTCCAAACACCCGAGAAGAGGGTGCCACAAAAGCCGTGTTAAACTGAACAACAACTTGAATAATGTAAAAGACATCTGCTATCGATCTAATGACCGTCAGGAGGATCTTGAGGCTAAATCCATCATACAAGCACAGATAATTGTCGTTGACTGACGGAATGAAAAAGAAAAGAGGATCCACAAATAGACAGACCAGGCAAGCCATCAAGAAGATTTTGTTCCATCCTTGAACGGTTTGACCTCTCGGATCGAAAATCTTATTCTTCACTTTCTCATAGTCCTCAGAGAACACTCTGCACAGAACTTTGGATTTCAAGAATTCACCAGCCTTCTGGCTGGTACTCTTGATCAAGGCCACGTTTTGGCTAGGGGAGTCCTCATTCGGATTCAGGTCGCTCAAGCCATCCTGAGTCACTGTCGGCAGTCCCACGCGAGTGGATTCATCTGCTACTCTGTATTTTATGCCTATAAGAGTTATGCCCTCCATACATGCAATTCAGTGAACATTAAGTTGAAAGCATTTTGGTATGCCAGCCACTAATATTTTGTTAAGAAACATGGAGCATTGAACTATCATTTGTTATAAGATCTTTTGAACAGTTAAAGCATTAGAAGTTTCTCAGAAATTCAAGAAAGAGAGCTTTTTACCTTACAGAGCTGGACCTTGCATTTCTATTGCCACCGGCCATTTTTGTACTCTCTGCCAATTGTTCCTGCGAATTAGTACATATTCTTGTGGTACAACGAGGCCTCGAGCAACTTCAGAGACAAGCATTGAGCTAACATAAAAAGTAACTGCATCGATATGCATATAGATTCTCAAGAACGACAGCAATGATAATAATTTTTTTTCTTGCTTGCTTCACCAGACAGGATAATGAAAGAATAGGAAAGAAAACATAGTCAAACATGGGCAGATGTTGGCACACCGAATGCATCTGTCATTGCACACATCATTTAGGCTTATTTTAACTCTTCTTGGGTCATGAAAGATTTCCTTTAGGAAGAACATTGGGAAATTCTATTGGTTTTTTTCTTCTTTTTTCTTTTTCCGAGCTACTAAGTTCTGGAAGAATTACAAATGCCATGAGATGATGCTCATGTTTTCCATTTTTCACTTTGAAAAATATTACGCCCGAAGGTCGTAAGTTGCTACAGAGAACTCAATCAAGTATTAGACCTCTTAATTGTTCCTAGAAGCTTTTTGTCCGATAATTGTGTGTACTTTTTTGCATCTGTAATTAGCTAAAACGAATTAGGCCTCGAGTCATGTTGATCGCTTGGTCGTGATTCACTGCACCTTCATTACGTCAAAAGTATGCTTTCGTTCCGTAGGCTGTTAAACGACTACAAAAAAAGTCGAAACAGAGGTTTGGTTCGATTCGTGCGTCTGCCAAAAACATTACTTTAGGCAGTTCTGATGCATTCTGTGAACTGTTCTGGGATTGGTTAATAGAAGCCGGCAAGATTATGTGTATCTAAAAGTCCAACTTTCGGCCCTGATGTCATTTAACTTGTATTGCATCATAGTAAGATGTCGCTTCTTTCCTCAGTTAAAATTAAGTCGAGAAAAAGAAAAGAGTTGACTTAGGCAATAATGAAGATCACCCAGTTCACATTCACATGTCACGCTTGCTTGTAAACCAGGCTTATCTCTGACTGAATGTGATTTGAACTAGATATACATTCTTCCATTTTAAGTCCTTTCTGACTAATAAGGTTGGGTATGATTCTCCTTCATTATCTAAATCGAACTGAAGACTCGAGCATGAATCAATCCCACGTTCGAAGAAAGTATAATAGCAAAAGAACAGTTACAATGTCACATCTACATGCCGAGGGGGCGTTTCACTGCCCATATAATAGGGCCTTATATAGTATAAGCTTAATATCCTATCCAACCAGGTAGCGATCGGCAGGTATGACATGAGAGATGGAGAAAACAATCTTTTCTAAATAAACTGAGATTGATTTGCAACAATGATCCGGCATGGTCAAAGTTGATCTCACAGCAAATAAACTGAGAGATACATCCCCAAGTCTTACTTTCTTATTTTTCTTCCCTGCTAAGGTGGGCTAAAGGATCAACTTAATTCAGCGTGCTTTGTTTATTATCACAAGATAAAATCCAAATACTCAACTATCTTTTCTTAAAATTTAGAGTTTCACAGGCGGTCAACTTCCGAGTGACTTCCCTGAACTCGAACTACTCATCACCAATTTTGTAATATCATTCAGTCAATGACATCTTCCAGTCATATGTTTCCTGTCAAATGTTAACTGTCCTAGCTACCTCTAAGTGGTGTTCTTAAGTTTGATGGACATGTGGTGCTCATGTGATATTTAAATTGCGTCACGTCATCCGATTTTCCCTATTTCTATAATTAACTGGAGTTGGTCAGCCAAAATGATTGTTTTCCGTTCTGCCGATATTTCTCTAAAATCTGTTGCTAATGGTTTTCTTTGAGGCAAGCATACATATCATTTACAAACTGAGGACACAGGAAGGACAAAGAAATTTGATTCCCATTTACAAGATATGATGCATACTCTGCTCACTGGATGACCACAAGGTTGTGCTAACTGAACCAAAATTGTCAGTCTTCAATCTGAATCTACGCATGCGATGCGTCTATGTTTTTTTTGGATCAAATGTGTCTATGTTGATTCTGATACATTTCATAATGTTCTTGTAAGAGCAACAACAGTGTCTACGTAAAATTGTACACCAATGTACAGTACAAAAAGTGCAAGGCTTCAAGGTGAATCCTAGTTTGATTATGGTAGTATTGCTGTCAACATTCCTAGTAATCTACCGAAAAATCCATGTCCACTGGCTTTTGCACTGTATTCACCGCATCAGAAGCCGACCCAGCTTGATTATTCTCATCCCTTCTGGTGCTCTCTATCAGCTCCTTTGCATACACGTCCCAGAATGACCTCGAAGGTTTCAATTTCCCGTTTGAACCCGCCAGACCAGCCTTGGGCTCACTCGACTTGGTTTCGTCCTTCAACTTCTTATGACGGCGCCACGCGGATTGAATGAAACACGCAGCCCATGTGCGCCACTGGTGTGAGTAGAACCTGAACTTGTGCCTCAGTTTTTTGCTATGTAGGCTTCTGAATTGCATTGCCACGAACTTTAAGTCCTCAGCTGCAAGAGAGAATGCTTCCACTTCTTTCACTGCCTTGACAGTGCGCGTGGACGAGGGCAGGACGATACTCGGCCGCGGGTCCAGGGCCCACGTTAGGAGTTCCTCACCACAGAAGTCACTGGGCCCCAGACGGCACGAGTTAATACCTGTGTCGCCCCCGTTGGTCGTCCAGGAATCGAGGTGGCCCCGGACTATGAAGAACATGTCTCGAATCGGATCGCCTTGGCATACTAAGAACATGTCTTGTGTGCACAAGATGGGTTTCAGCCTCTCGCATATCGCATCTAGCGTCCTCTCGTCCATTTGATTGAACAGTGGCACCTGATTGATTCATTATAGATATAAAAAAAAAAAAACAGTCTATCTCATGAGGTGAAAAAAATTCCCTAGTCACTTCCGAATCTCCTAACAACATTGGTTTTCACTTTTCGAATTTGGAAGTGCTTGTTATTAGTGTACTTACACGTCGAACTAGATCAAAGCAGATATGGCGATTGATCTCTCTGCGCAGGTCCTTTGGGAGGCCTCGGAGAAGGGCTTCTTCATCAACGCCTCGAGTTGTCACCCACTTATATTGGTCATACATCTGAATAGATTGTCGCAGCTCTGGAGGTAGATGTCGATGATGCATCCACTGTTCTGTGCCTATTCTCTTGATCCTCCATTGCTCTAACCGGATGGTCGCAGATTGGACGTATCGCTAACAAGAACAAGTGAAGGCATATTTCTTGAAGATGATTAGAAGACTAGTGGGAATACTTTGCTTCAAAAACCGCAAAAAAGCAAATCAATATTGAACTGTCATTACTAGAGATGAAGGCAATATTTTTCAAAACATTGAATAGGCTCAAGATGCTTTGATTGTTTCAAAGAATCAGAATACAATTGGTTGAAGGAGAGAAGAAAGAAATTCTTTAGCAAATGTTGGTGGAGCTTACTTGCATATTTCCAATGAGCAGTGCTAACAAAACTAGTCCAATAGTCGCAACCACGATAACGAAAAGTTCGTCTCCAATGTAAGTGGCTGGCACAAGGTTCTGCCCTATATCGCTGTCACATGGATCAGAAGACGGCCTTGTCAGCAATGAAAAGCAAATTAGCTAGTGGACACAGGACTAGTATTTTTCCAGACAGTTTCTAAAATCACGGTGCTGTTTGGATCAAATGGTAAACTGGAAACCATGTACATACCTCAAGTTGTTCAGACCCCACCAGAAACAGAAGAAGTACTTGCTGAAGAATTTGCAGCTCGCGATCGATTCAGTCACAGAATTAAAGTATATACCCCATTCAACCGGAGTGTCAGCATTGTTGGGGTCACACAGATTTGTTAAGTTGGCCAAATTATACCAGGTGTCCCTACCCGGGTCTTGAACATGGCGACAATGGAAGAAATCGTACCTGCACAGTGGTTTTTCCTGATCACAGACACTTCTCCAGCAAAACTCTTGTCGCTCTATCGCTAGCAGATACCAGCAAGCTCCAGCAACCTATCCACATGAAATTGGTACCTTTTTAAACATGGTAAGTCGATATACGCAGTTTGAGAAACTGAGGAAATTGTTCTTCGGTAGCTACCTTTTTCATTAACCGAATACAGTAAGCAAGCATTGTGTTTTTCTGGAGCTCAAATATAAAATGAATTGGCTGAGACTTACATGGCTAGCCAACATGAAGAGCATCAAGTTGTATGCAGCCCCTGCCCATGCGGTCTCTGTTATTCCACCGCTAGCATTAATGATCTCCGACCGGAGTGGAAGTATAAGATAGAACCTTGGCAGGTACTGGAAGAAGATAATGAACAGGATGTGGTTCTTCCTTTGAGCCGTCATTGAGCCCGCGAGGTTAGGAATTATCGCCCAAATTAACAGCTAGAATGAAAATTCAACGACAATCAATGCCAGCTATCGCTTCATGGTTACTAACCGCTATGCTCAACTTATAGCTAGTACCTGAGGAAGAGGGATTGCCGCAAAGAGATCTATCCAAAAGCCTCTGGACAAGTATCTCAACGCGATCTTTTTCGAGTCTATAACCAGTTCTCCTCTCCCAAAAACCCGGGACGAGGGTGCGACGTAAGCTGTTTTGAACCGCACGAAAATCTGAGCTGTGTAGAAGGCATCAACCACAGATCTTATCATCGTTATGAAATTCTTCAGGGCTGATGCATCTTCTAAGCACATTCTATTGCTGTCAATAGATGGCACTAAGAAGAAAAGGGGGTCTACAAATAGGGACACCAAGCAAGCCATAAAAAAGATTCTGTTCCACCATTGAATGGTATGGCCTCTCGGATCGAAGATATTGCTCTTCACCCTATCATAGTCCTCGGAGAATACTCTGCGCAAAACCTTCACTTTGAAGGATTTTCCAGTCTTTTGTCTGGTAGTTTTCGAGCCCAAATCATGGCACGCAGCGTCCTCATTTGATATCTCACCTTTCTGAATTCTTGGGATTTCTTCCAAAAGGGATTCATCTCCTACTCTGTAATTTCAATGGAAGACTGTTACAAAGTAATTAATCGATATGTTTCTCACACACACCGCGCCACCCCCACACAAACAGGTAATGATGCTAAATGTTGGAGGCTGGAGGCTTGACAAAAAAACTTTCTGATTGCATGTTCATATCATTAAATTTTCTTGAGAAGCATAATGTAATATACGGAACTCAGTTGTCAGCATGTTTGAACAGATGCTAATCAAAACTTACCGAGAAGTTCAAGAAAAATAGAGTTTACCTTCCAAATCTCGCCCTTGTACTGCGATAGCCCATCATACTGGTCATGAATTATTCCTGTGACTCAGTTTGTGATACAAGAAGGCCAAGATATCAGTGTCTGCAGAAGCAAGTGTTGAACCAACAGATGATTACTGCATCTGCATTTGAAACCGCAAGAACGAATAATAATAATAATATATGTTTGGCCACAATAAAATAGTAACTTATTGCTTGCTTGCTTGCTTTCGCAAGGCATGACAACGTAAAGAAACCTTAACAATTGCTTTAATATAGAGATGAAGCTTCATGAACTCTCCAACCTTTCACAGTCCAAAAGCTAAAGTCAAACATGTGCAGACGTTGGAACATCGAAAAAATCTGTTCACACTCAATGTACAACTCCTTAGAATTGTTTATTCCTTCTTGCAATTGAAAACTTTCATTCTATCAAGGAAACGTTTAAACTTATAATATTTCTAACAGTTTTCTATAGTTTTTCCAATGTCCGTGTACGAGGAATCCTGAACAATTGACAACTGCCATGTGGGTACGACAGACATAAATGAATCATGCCAGGCTGAAATATATTCATCTAACTGTTGCTTATAATTTCTCTTCTTGCACTGAGCCCTATGACCGTAAACATTTGTAGCACAAAATGACTAAAAGTACTCAAAAAAGAGTACTGAGATGGAGGCACCATAGGTTGCACCTCACAAGTTGTATAAATCACTAAGGTAGTAGCAGATGAGTTGTACACTTTCACATACTTCTCCCCAATCCTCACTTCCATGCTTTCTTTTGATGAACCTACGTCGATCCTGAAGCACACCGAGTAGAATAGGAGAACGGGCGGACAGTACGCGCCACTCGCTTAGCACGTGATTAGATCAACTTTGACAGAAAGGGCTTCGACAGTAAGAATTTGCCGAAAACCACAGCGAGCTGTGAAAGCGTGAGGGGGTAAAAGAGACGGACCCCAAGAGGCATAGCATAAAGCTTTCCCCCATGGGAAAAGGATGAGAGATCCTAGGAGTTGACTTGACAGCCCAAGATGCATTTTCCATGGCTCTGGAAACCTTAACCACCGTCCCTGGGCATCTAAGGGAGGTTCCTTTCCCTTTCTTCTTGAAGGTCATATCTCAGCAGATAGAAGTTGTGTCGGCCTCAGGTAAGTAATGTGCAGAAGGTCAGCGGAATTGCTGATGTAGTGCTCACGTGGCATCCAGTTGACACCGTCTAATCATTAATTGTTGCGAAAAATAAGCGACCGAACGGCAAAATAAATTGAAGAAGGAAATAAATTGGATATAAGATTTAAGTGATTTAGTCAATGTAACATACTTCAAAGGAAAAACAGCACATAGTTCCACTATAAGACGCTCGAATCGCTCAAGTACTCTCAGTATTTCCTAATCCATAATTACATCCAATAACTCACATAGTATTTGACCCTCGCAATTTCTTCACGAAACAACCTCTCAATCTCACAAAGTAATTAGTAATCTCACCACAAAACTTAATAGTTTTAAAACACTTGCGAATTCTTCATGATGTAATTCACGAGCACACCGCATAATTGATTTTTACGGCCAAAAGCTGCTTGGCCCCCACTAATGGAAAAAACCAACCAAAATCCACCTCTTAATATAAAGTTCCAAATTCGCATTTCCATTAGATAAAGGCCGAACATCCCAAATAGGAAATCTGCTAAGTGAATTCAGACTTTCACTAACGAGCTCAAACTCAAGATATATTCTAACAATCTCCACCTAACTCGATGTTTGAGTTAAGTCACAATTGTTTCGTTAGAACCAAACTTCACTGCTAGTTTCCCATAGCTTCGCACTTCACCACAACCGTGGACCTCATCAGAACACCAACTCTACATGCAACTTTAACCACTCGATACGCAACTTTAACCACTCCATAAGAATCTCATCTATCACAGATAAAGCACAAGCCATCATTACGTTTATATTTGTTTGGATATCGAAAATGCACATTGTCAAGCTCGGCAGTTACGGCCACCATTAGCTCTATAGCCTCCACCTCTCTATATGCACAATTTGCTGATCACTAAGTAAGTACCCGCTACCTTCGGAATTTCTTATTGCAACTTCACCTCATGTCGAACATTGCCAAGATCCATATAAACACCGCCAACAATTACTCATATCCACAAATACTGGAGACTCGTCCAATGTGACTCCTCTGTTGACAACCGATGAAATTAATTTCGAGCATCACAACCAATGACATTACTCACTTTTTTTTTTTTTGGTCGAGAATGACATTGCTCCCTTATAACCTAGAAACATGCACTTTCTTGCCCTCCCATAAAGCTTACTATCACTCACTTGAACATAGCATCGGAAATCAAATATTCTAATAATATGATCATGAACATCATTACTTGACCGCACTTTCTCGAGAGTCAAACATCCGAGCACAACCGATGGGGATCTATTCATATGGTAGCTAGTCACACTAAGCACATTCGCTAGGATTTTCCTAATCAAACCAGAACTAGAGAGCATTTTATAAGCTCATCAACTCTCCAACATATTATGTTTCAATGTCACTAATGCGGTGTCTTACTATGTCTTCCTTCATACATAAACACAGTTCCATACTACTGTCAGTCCACACATACTTGATCATTTTACTAGTCCCCTTTTCGATCATAGCTCTCAATTGTCTGATCCTGACAATAGCATCAAACTTGTACCTCAGTACAAATGCCCAGGTACTCCTCGAGTAGTCTTTCATAACTGTTAGCTTAAATCAAGCACTCTTTCTCAAAAGAAACTACTACAACATATTTGGATCAACTCTGCAATCTTCGTCATTTCTCTGACACTAATACCGAACTGTATTTTCCGCCATTTTCTTAAGTCACAACACCTGAATATTTCAGCTCATTTCGTTAGCCATATGACCACACAATAGATTCATTTCACTTAGAACCTTCAGGCTTCTTTCGTTGATGTACCCCAAATGCACATGGCATAGTTCAAACTCCCAAATAGACGCACCCGACATCCGCCACTGTCTCCCTTGATACTCATACAAGCTAATGTGCTTGATTCCTCTCATTATCACCAAGGCCCCTTGAACAACATTGAGAACTCCACCTTTGAAGTTGTTGTGTCTAGCAATATCACCTAAATGGGGGGTGAATAGGTGATTCTGAATAATTTTGATACTTAATGCGGAAATTAATAAGTTCAGAACATAAACTGAATAATATCAGTAAAATAACGTGCAAATAAACTAAACACAGCAAGAGGAGTTTAGGGAAAGAGAATTTGCACGTAATGTTTATAGTGGTTCGGCTTTAGCAAGCCTACGTCCACTCTCCCACGATGATAGCCGATCGACTGGATTCCACTATGAATTGATGAAAGGTTACAAGAGTTTTCACTCTAATCACTCTTACAAAAGAACCTCTCAAGAATAAGAATTTTAAGCTCACAAGAATAAGAGAATGTGAATCTGAACAACTTAGCACTTTGGAATTTTAAGTTCGTGAACTCTTTTCACATCAGTTACCATTGATCTTCTTTTATACTCCTTCGACCTCGAACTAGCCGTTACCAAGGTCTTCCAAAGGATCGCTCCTCAATCTCTGATTGGACGTCATCAATCTTGATTGACGAGACTGTATATGGGAAGATCTAGTGGCCGTTAGAGTAGAGTCTGAACCCTTCAGATTCAGTCGCCCATACAACCAAATCTTCAGTTTCCATAAATAGAGTTCATCCAAATCTCCAAGATATCTTGTCCTAGGGAAGGTAATATCCAATCGAGGATATTCTCTTGATTTGATTGGAAAATAATCCTATCACTCAAATCTTACAAACTTCCATAAAAAGGCGCGGCCAAAGCGAAAACCTGCCAAACGTGGATCTTCAGAATCTAGTAGAGAGATATTACTAAATCTGAACGCTGTTCAGAAGCGGTCTTCTGAATTAAAAAGTCTCTCTAAATCTGAACAGATTAGAATAGTGACTCTGAGCTTCTGTAAAGCCCTTGCTGACATGTCACATAAATCCTCTCGAGATTAAGTCTTCAGAGGCAACATAAACCTCCTTCTGAAGTCTTCAGAGGCAACACAAACTTCCATATGAAGTCTTCAGAGGCAACACAAACTTCCATCTGAAGTCTTCAGAGGCAACACAAGCCTCTTTCTGAATACTATACTTCAACTATCTCTGAAGCAAGTACGCGACGACTACTCTTCGAGTCTGAATGCCAGTTTTGGAATATTATAATCTTTTGTTCACAGCTCATCCCTGCAATAAAAATTATTTGCATAAGCCAGATTCTCTCATAAGAAGGATAGTTTTGTCAGAATCAAAATATTCATATGGAAGGTTTTCTCAACAATCTCTCCCTTTTTTATGATGACAAAACTTCCTCAATAAAGGTTGATATATTTCAAAAGAATGTTTATATCAAAGTTAAGCTCAGAAAAGATTTCACATAGAATATGAATATTTGACTCAAGTGAATCTCTTCAAAATGATGTGCATCTGAATATATAAAATATGCACTTTTGAGTGATAGAAGAATATCACCATATCTGTTGTGTACATCGTTGAATTCGTTTAAGCGCATATGTATAATCTGCAATATAAAAATGATGAGGTATCTTCTCCCCCTTTTTGTCATCAACAAGATAATAGACAAAGATAGCAATTCACACATACATTATTTAAGAGGCAAGCTATCAGACCATAATAAGGTCGTGATGGTCAAGGTGCACAAAAATATAACATCCGACAAAGATAAAATAAAAACAAATACGGACTATTTGAAAACAAATTCAAGAGGACGGAGGTGGATTTTGTTTTGAGGAGGAGGAGGGAACATCAGCATGCTCTTCATCATCTCTCTGAGTAACTTCATCAGTTTTCCCATATCAGCAATAAAGGCGACGAAATCCTTAAGTTCCTTCATCTCTAGAAATTCTTTGCTGATCCTTTCTCTGATTAGTGTGTAAGTACCAATGCTGACCATCTCAGAGCAGAAAAGGCGACAGTATTTGTGAAGCATTTCCTCAAACCTATTCATCTTCTTCTCAATCTTCATCTCCATTCTATCCATCCTCTACATAATCTCTACTCGAAGTTTTTCAACTTCCATCTGAACTAGACTTTGCGAAGTCTTAGCTTCCAGTAACTCTTTGATGGAAGCATTCAATGTCCCTACATAAGTCTGTTGATCTTCTTGTTCTACCATCTGAGTTTTATCCTTTGATGTTGAATCCAAAACTCGCTGCAAATTTATCTCCCCCTGAGTCTAATCAGGTGCTAAATCTGGAATGATTATAACAGGTTCAGCAGTAGTAGATTCAATTTCTGTGGGTGACTTTTTAGATATCTTCTCTAGAGGTTGCTCCTTCTGAACATCAGTTTCCACAACAGCTTTCTCCTTCTGAACAACAGCAGTCAGAATTTCTTCAATCTGATTGATATTAGGTTCCTCGTGTTGTTCTTTTGTGCTGGATTCTTCTTTTTCATCAGCAGCCTTATCCTCCTAAACAACTTCAGTCTGAATAGTATCTGTTATTATCTTCTCAGGTTGTTCATGCAAAACAATAGATTCTTGAGGTTGCTCCCCCTGAATCTAAACTGTTTTAACAGGAGTAACTCCTATGGATCCTCTAGCTGTGACAACAAAATCATCAGACTTATCAATCTCCATGTCCTTAGGTGGTGATGAAGACTTTTTCTTCTGTTCTCGAGCGACCAGAACTTCAATAGTTGTTCTGTTATCCAGTTGCTCCTCCATTATCTCCACATATTCATTCGTAGCAAGCTAAGCTTCTTTCTCTGCCTTTTCACCAGTTGGCTCATCAGCTTCTACATCTCTACTCTCATGAGTCTTATAGAGATCCTCTTCTTTGTCCATAGGATCCTCCTACTCATTTGCTGTTTCAACATGCTCTTCATCTTCTGACTCGATATTTCCTTCAGATAAGGCAATAAGGGTCCTCTCATCATCTTCTGATGATATACCTTCTTCTTCTTCAACTTCTTCTTCTTTTGAAGACTCACTCTGAACAGTGATCTGCTTTCCTTTTCTGGCATCTGTTTTCCTTCTCTTTGCTGATCTTTCACTCTCTACATTCTTCTCCTCTAATTCAAGCAGAACAGCCTCTTTGTTTTTGTTCATCCATCCACCAGCAGTCTGTCTAAAGCCTATTTTCTGTATCATGGACTCCTAGCTACCATTATCTGAGTTTCATTCTGAATGAGCTCACCAGGATTCTTGACATTGTGGAAGGACGTGATCCGATAGATTAACCCTGCGTAGGGTAATTGTCCTTTGGTCTTCTGCACAGTCATGTACATATGGAGAAGAACAGTATGTACCAAAGAAAGTTTGCAACCATTTAACAGTCTCCACATCAGCTTGGCTTCATACTTCAAAATATCTATTTTTGAAGCAGCCTTGGGTCTTAAACTCTCAATCACAACCTTGTGCATTACAATGTGCTTCAATGGGAAGTCATTGTAAGCAATGTGTGCCTTTGAATCTCTGGAATAATTCTCTTTTCTAGTTAGAAAACTGCAGGTAGCATCAGGTTGTACATCAATGGGTACAAAATCCATTGCATCAACTCCCATTAAATTTGCAAGTTCTCTAACATGCAAATGATATTGGACTTCTCCAACCGTATAAAACAGAGAATCAAAATTTTGGAAACACAAGCTTGAATAAAAGTAAGCTACTAAGTCTGGAAAGATTGACCTTCTTGCAGTTGCAAAATCTTTCAGCTTCATTAGTTCCAAGTGCTTCCTTATAGGGATACTAACCCTATCAAAATATTTAAGGTCAAATACCCTATGGGGTATTACTCCTCTTTCCTTCAACGACTCGTATTTCTCACAATGCTTCTGACTTAAGAACAGTTTGCTCTCAAAATCCTTGTCTTTTATAATTCCTCTGATTTTCTTAAAATCTCTGACCAACACATCATCGTCATCATCAAGTTTTCCTCTAGTTTCACTTTCTTCGCTTATTGTTTCTTTGATAACGATACTCTTTGATGGAGACCTTTTAGGTTTCGAGACTCTAGTTGGCACAACCTTTTTTTTGCCTTTCTGAGATACATTCTCGGGAACAACAGTAGCAATCGGTGTTACAGTTTGCAGAGGCAGTTCTAAGATAGCAAGAAAATCTTTCTCGTTTGCAAACTTGTGTATATTCAACAGCAACTTGACATTTCTATCACTGGATCCAAGGTCCTTAAAGGAATCATACATAGATTTGATAGAGAGAGCTAGAGCGACTCTTTCGTCAAACTCGGACTGAGACAAACCTGATTTCCTTTGAACAATGTGTCTCTCATCTTCGTATTTTGACCTAGAGACATCGATAGATTCAGTGATGCGAGCTTTTCTACCCTTCGTCAACCTGGACGATTTCCTTCTCTGACTTGCACCTTCTTCTGCTCATTTGTTCATGGAAAAGGATGATTTCGGAGCCATGGATGAAAAAGTTGGAAGTTTGGAGAGAAAGATTTCGAGAGAGCGAGAAGGAATGTAATCAGAGAGTGAAGAGTACATTTTTAGGTTTGAAAGGAGATTTTGTTATTGAAAGAGGTGATGGTTCGTGACCTTTCAAAAGAATTGAAAAACTGTAAAGTGATTATTTTTGGAAATAAAATCAACTTAAAAAAATCCAAAAAAAAAAATCAATCCAAAGACACTGAATTATTCCAATCAATCAACGAGGCATATATTTAGAAATTAGAGAACGTACCTTAAATCGTTGCCTTTCCAAGAATTTCTAAATATAAAGAGGTGTAGGATAAACTAACATTGCTTCTGAAATACTTCGCTATAAATATGCTTCTGAATATAGGTTCTGCAAATTTGCTTCTGAACTCTGCTTCTGAGAAGTTATGCTTCTGAATAGCTATGCTTCTGAACAATTTCAAGTGACCTGTTCTCAATACATCTTAAGATAAGGGATTAGTAATGGCTAATTCGTTTCGAATAAAATTGAAAATCTCTTTATCAAGAGGTTTAGTAAATATATCTACGAGTTGATTCTTCGTATCAACATACTGAATGTGAACATTTCCATTCTGAACATGATCGCGAATAAAATGATGTTTGATCTCGATGTACTTCGCCCTTGAATGAAGAATAGGATTCTTGATTAAATTTATGACGCTTGTATTGTCACATCTGATCTCCACATTTGAATCCTTAACTCCATAGTCTCTTAGTTGTTGTTTTAACCATAAGATCTGAGCATAACAACTTCCAAGAGATACGTATTCTGCTTCTGCTGTACTGAGAGCAACTGTGCTTTGCTTTTTGGAATACCAGGAAATAAGCATATTTCTCATAAGTTGATAGGTTCCAGAAATGCTTTTCCTGTCAATTTTACATCCGACGAGAACTGCATCTGAATATCCCTTCAGAATGAAATCAGAATCTTTTGAATACCAAAGACCATAAGCTGAATACGTTCCAATATATTTGATAATTCTCTTGATTGCTGTAAGATGCGATTCTCTTGGATATGTTTGAAATCTTGCACATAAGCAGACGCTATATAGAATATCTGGTTTTGATGCAGTGAGATATAGAAGCGACCCAATCATACTGCGATATAACATTTGATCAACTTCCTTTCCTTGTTCATCTTTATCGAGTTTAGACGAATGAGACATTGGAGTTTCCGTCTTCTTGCAATTCTCTAGGCCAAATTTCTTGACAATCTCAAGAGCATATTTCTCTTGATGAATGAATGTTCCTTTCTTGGTTTGTTGAATCTGAAGTCCAAGAAAGAACCTTAATTCTCCCATCATGCTCATTTCGAATTCATCCTGCATTACTTTAGAGAAATTCTTGCATAGATATTCATTAGAAGAGCAAAAAATAATATCATCAACGTAAATCTGAACAATTAGAATATCCTTACCCTGTTTCTGAATAAAGAGAGTAGTGTCAACATTACCTTTAGTGAACTTTTGTTCAGATAGAGAGCTGCTTCACCTTTCATACCAAGCACGAGGTGCTTGCTTTAATCCATATAAAGCTTTCTTTAGGGAATATACGAGATCCTTTCCTCTTGGTTCCTCAAAATCGAGTGGTTGCTCGACATAGACTTCTTCTTTGATGTAACCGTTCAGGAATGCACTTTTTACATCCATCTGAAAAATTTTAAAGTCATTGTAACAAGCATAAGCAAGAAGTAACCTTATGGCCTTTAACTTGGCAACTGGTGCGTAGGTTTCATCGTAATCTATTCCTTCTTCTTGCGAATATCCTTTTGCCACAAGTCTTGTTTTGTTTCTAACCACCTTTCCTCTATCGTCCATCTTGTTTCTGAACACCCATTTTGTTCCTATTACAGGACGATTTTTGGGTCTTGAAACGAGCTCCCAGACATTATTGATCTTGAATTGATGAAGTTCTTCTTGCATTGCATTGATCCAATTTTCATCAGTAAGAGCTTCTTCAATCCCTTTAGGCTCAATTTCAGAAACTAATGCTATATTGCTCATTGTTTCCTTGAATTTCGATCTGGTTTTGATTCCTTCAACCAAGCTCCCCATTATAAGTTCCTTGGGATGACTGGATTTGTGTTTCCAATTCTGGTTAAATCTCTCATCTTAGACATTACTTGAGTCTTTAGATTCAGGTTGTATCTCTTCTGGTTCTTCTGTAGTTTGTTGACTGATTTCTTGATTCTGAACTTCCTTAGATGCATGATTCTCTTCAGTTTCTTCAACGGGTTCTGAACTTTGATGGAGTGACGGAACTTGAACATATTCAGATTGATCATTCTGAATCTGAATATTTTCATCAAACTTGACATTCATTGATTCTTCTACAAATCGAGAGTTTTTGTTGTAGACTCTATTTGCTTTGCTCGTTGTTGAATATCCTAAGAATATTCCTTCATCTGACTTCTCATCAAACTTACCAACTCGATCATTAGCATTCTTCAGAATGAAGCATTTACAACCAAACACACGAAAGTATGCTAAATCTGGTTTTCTATCTTTAAAAAGCTCATATGGGGTTTTCTCAATGATTGGTCTTAAAGAAACACGGTTTAAAATGTAACATGCTATTGACACAGCTTCTGCCCAAAAATGTGATGCAATTTTACTTTCGATCAAGAGAGTTCTCACCATTTCTTGTAGAGAACGATTTTTCCTCTCCACTACCCCATTTGTTGAGGTGTGTAAGGAGATAAAAAATTATGCTGAATTCCAAACTCATCACAAAAATCAGAAAAACTTTGGTTTTCAAACTCTCCCCCATGATCAGTTTTGATGCAGGAAATGGAGTAACCTTTCTCATTCTGAATCTTTTTAAAAAAATTGGAGAAAGATGAGAAAGCATCATTTTTGTGCACAAGAAATAAAACCCATGTAAATCTTGAGTAATTCATCAACTACAATAAGGCAGTATTTTTTACCTCCGAGACTTAGTGTTCTGTTAGGACCAAAGATATCCATATGAAGTAGCTACAGAACACGTTCAGTTGATACATGATTAATAGATTTAAAGGAACTTTTTACCTGTTTCCCAATTGTGCAGGCTGAGCAAAGTTCTGATTTCTCAAACTTTATTTGTGATAAACCTCGAACCAGTTTCTTGGATGATAGCTTCGAGATGTGTTTGATACTGATATGGCCTAGCTTTCTGTGCCATAGTTCAAATTCATCCTTGATAGAAATAAGACACTTGATGTCTTCAGAATCAACGTTCAGAAGGTAGATATTTTCATGACGTCGACCAGTAAAGATTTGCTTCTTGTCTTTACTAACACCTGACCATTTTGAGTCTTGAAAGCAAATTTGATAACCAGAGTCACAAAGTTGACTTACTGAAATCAAATTGTATTTTAATCCTTTCACAAGAGAGACATTGTTGATCGTGAGATTTTCGATTTTTACGTTCCCTTGGCCAACCACTTTGCCTTTATTCTTTCCACCAAATGACACACTTCTACCATTGTAATCTGAAAGTTGAATGAATTTTGCTGGATCACCAGTCATGTGACTTGAACATCCACTGTCCAGAAATCATTTGTCTTTTCTCTTTGTTGGTACCTGCAAGTAGAAAGTAACTTACTATTTCTTTGGTACCCAGATTTTCTTGAGTCCATCTGAGTTAGTCACAATAGATATCTTTCTATTAATAGGTCTCTATACTATCATGCAATTATTTCTAACATGATTTCTAGCACTGCAGTTTTCACAATGCATTGGATAAAAGGATTTTGTAAACTGTTTTTGAAAATGCCGCTGATATGCAGATTTGGAAGGTTTATGGGAAATCCTGTCATTTGTTTCTGGAAATTTGTTTTTGAAATTGTTATCCTTTTTGAAACCAAGACCAGACTTGTCTCCATAAGGAACTTGTCTGGAAATAATATTTTCCAAGTTTTTCGAACTTTGGGAAAATTACTTTGAAATATTTTCAATCTCGGTTTTCAAGGAATCATTTTCTTTCAAGATCAAATCACGATTTTCCTTGATTTGATTAAATTCCCTTTGCAAAACTCAATCTTGTCTTTTTTAGAATCATTTTGTTATTTCAAAGAGGAAACTTCCTTTTTCAAAATGGAAACCTTTTTTAGAGCTTCTTTGTAATTCGAGTATAACTCATCAATGTATTCAGAAACTTCATCTGGTATTTCAAAAGGATGTACCTCAACATCTAAATTTGAATCTGAATCTGACTTTGCCATGAGACATATGTTATCATAGTCATCCTCACTATCTTCAGAATCACTCAGAGTTTCTGCCTTCAATGCCTTTTGGTATTTCTCATACTTGATCTTGTCTTTCTTCAGAAGCGGGCAATTGGGTTTGATGTGTCATGCTTTCTTACAATGGAAGCATATTACATCTTTGCCTTCCTGTTTGTCATTGCTCGATTGTCTCTGATCATTCTTTTTGAATGATTTCTTCCCTTTAAAGTTTCTACCTCTTCGAGCCATCTTTCTGAATTTCTTCACCATGAGAGCAAGTTCTTCGTCGTCTTCATCTTCATCTTCTGAATCTAGCACTTCAAAATCAATTTCAGATTTTAAAGCAATAGACTTCTTACCTTTTGAATCTCTTATTTTTTTGGCACGCTCAGTCTCATATGACTGTAAAGTTCCGACTAGCTCATCAATAGATAGAGGTCTAATTGTTTGACATTCTTGTATTAATGGCTTGATGTAATTCTAGTTATCTGTAAGTTCTCGAAGGATCTTTCTGACTTGCATCGGTTCTGCTATAGGAGCACCTTGCCTTGCAAGACCACTTGCTAGTATTTGAAACCTGTTAATTATTTCAGCAATTGATTCATCGGGCTTCATTTTTAAGGCTTCGTAATCACTTAACAAAATGCTAAGATTGATTTCTTTCACTCTGCCAGTTCCCTGATATGTGATATGAAGTCTGTCCCATATAGCTTTTGCTGAATCTTCTTCTGCAACTCGATTATATAGGGGAATGGATAATGCACATAAAAGTGCTTGCACTACTTTAGAATCGATTCCTTGCCTTTTTGCTCTTTCAGAGTCTAATAGTGTTGCAGTAACATTTGTATTGTTCTTTCCTTCATTTCTAGTGGAAGGAGTTGCTGTTGCAACAGGAACTACTCCATTGACAACAACATCCCACATCAGATCATCTGATGCCTTGAAAAACCACTTCATTTTGTTGCACCACATATTGTAGTCTTTTCCGTCAAAATAAGGTGGTTTGTTGCTGAAATGTGCATTACTTGCTCCTGTGAAATTATTGCTAGACATGATAGATTGTTAGCTCTGAAGTAAAACACTTCAAAATAATGAGCAACCAGGCTCTGATACCAATTGTTGTATCTAGCAATATCACCTAAATGGGGGTGAATATGTGATTCTGAACAATTTTGATACTTAATGTGAAAATTAATAAGTTCAGAACATAAACTGAATAAGATCAGTAAAATAACGTGCAGATAAACTAAACACAGCAAGAGGAGTTTAGGGAAAGAGAATTTGCACGCAATGTTTATAGTGGTTTGGCTTTAGCAAGCCTACGTCCACTATCCCACGATGACAGTCGATCGGCTGGATTCCACTATGAATCGATGAAAGGTTACAAGAGTTTTCACTCTAATCACTCTTACAAAAGAACCTCTCAAGAATAAGAATTTTAAGCTCACAAGAACAAGAGAATGTGAATCTGAACAACTCAGCACTTTGAAATTTTAAGTTCGTGAACTCTTTTTACATCAGTAACCATTGATCTTCTTTTATACTCCTTCGACCTCGAACTAGCCGTTACCAAGGTCCTCCAAAGGATCACTCCTCAATCTCTGATTGGACGTCATCAATCTTGATTGACGAGACTATATATAGGAAGATCTAGTGACCGTTAGAGTAGAGTCTGAACCCTTGAGATTCAGTCGCCCATACAACCAAATCTTCAGTTTCTATAAATAGAGTTCATCCAAATCTCCAAGATATCTTGTCCTATGGAAGGTAATATCCAATCGAGGATATTCTCCTGATTTGATTGAAAAATAATCATGTCAATCAAATCTTACAAACTTCCATAAAAAGGCGCGGCCAAACCGAAAACCTACCAAATGTGGGTCTTCAGAATCTGGTAGAGAGATATTGCTAAATTTAAACGCTGTTCAGAAGCAGTCTTCTGAACTAAAAAGACTCTATGAATCTGAACAGATTAGAATAGTGACTCTAAGCTTCTGTAAAACCCTTACTGACGTGTCACATAAATCTTCTCGAGATTAAGTCTTCTGAGGCAACACAAACCTCCTTCTGAAGTCTTCAGAGGCAACACAAACCTCCATATGAAGTCTTTAGAGGCAACACAAACTTCCATCCGAAGTCTTCAGAGGCAACACAAGCCTCTTTTTGAATACTAGACTTCAACTATCTCTGAAGCAAGTACGCGACGACTACTCTTCGAGTCTAAGCGCCAGTTTTGGAACATTATAAGCTTTTGTTCACAGCTCATCCCTACAATAAAAAATTGTTTGCATAAGCCAAATTCTCTCACAAGAATGATAGTTTTGTCAGAATCAAAATATTCAGAGGGAAGGTTTTCTCAACAGAAGTATCCTGGCATCGAACGGAATCCAAAGCATTCAAGGAAATCACATCCTTCTTCAAATTTGGAACATGTCTCACTCCAGTCAATGTGCTCTCAATATCATCATGTATTCTGATTCTAACATTTGCCAAACCCACTACATCGCACTCAACGTTATTCCCAAACTGGACTTTACCACTATTTAATGCATTGATAAGTAGTAAACCAGATTCGGTTTTGGTGTAGCATGAAACGAACAACCAAATTCGTATCCGCTTCAAATGGCGAATCCTTAGTGTTGGATAGAACATAATCATCATTACCAAAGCAATATTAACTATTGTAGCAATATCATTAGTAGATTCAACTCTAATTCTCTTACATTTATTGTTCTTCAGCTTAAGGTAATTTCTGCTAAGATGTCCCCTCTTGCTACAATTTCAATATACATCACCACCATTCCTAGACTAACTTCGTTTATTCAGGCTCGCAATACTCTTGCTAACACGAGCAGACATGGGTTTAACATATTCTCTCTTACGAATGTCTTCAATTAGAATCAAATCGCGAACCTCGTCAAACATCAAGTTATTTCACCCAAAAGAATTACCAACAGCAGCTAAGTAGCATTCCAACTATCAAGCAATAAAGATAATAGATCAAAGCACGTAACTCTTTATCAAAATCAATCTCAACCGAACTCCATTGACTAGTGAGTATGTTGAATCCATTCATATATTTAGCAACTAACACACCTTTGATTCATCAAGTAGACCTTATTGATCACAAAGGGCTTTTCATATAGGCATTCACCAGTCCCCCAGTATTCTTCTCTTTCACGATAGTAACGCAACAAGGTGAGCTGACGTCAACCGAAACACCAATACCTATCTATCTAGCAAATCTCAATCAAATTGCTTCATCGATTCTAGTTTCTCCTCAGACAAGGGTAAGTGTAGATTTCTCCGGTACAAAAAATCCTTAGTATGCATCTTTCAAAATCAAAACGCTTCCCATCAATTCTATCGATTTCTCACTTTTTCTCCTCCTGTCACCATTGATTCGCTTTAACTGATCCAATCCTAGCTCTGATAACAATTGTTGAGGGAAAAAAAAAATGGATCAAACAATAAAATAAACTAAATAAGGAAATAAATTGGATAGCGAATTTATGTGGTTCAGTCGGTGTGATACTTCACAAGGAGAGCAGCACAGATTTCACTATCGATCAAGTGATAAGCAGAGATTATAACGGCACACGAATCACTCAGACACTCTCAATGACTTTCAGCCTTCCATTACAAGCGTTAACCCACACGCTATCAAGCACTCACAATTCCTCGCGAAATAATCTTTCAATTCACAAAGGAATTCATAAGCCTTATCGCAAGAATTATTGGTTTCAAAGTAGTTGCAATTTCTTCGGGAAGTAATGCACAAGTACGTCTCACAATTGATTGTTATGGTCAAAAGCTCCTTTGCTCGGTAAAGGGGGAAAAACCAACAAAAATCTATAGAGGACCCAAACTAGAACTACCACTCCAATTAGGAAAATTGATATCCTTGTTTTGTTCCGGGACTTGGTCCAATTTGGATTTTCTTCTTAATTTCCAAATTCTGGTGTCCATTGGAAAATGCTAGACATCCCAAATAGGAAATCTCCTAAGTTAATTCCGGCTTTCGCTTATAGGCTCAAACTTCGAGACATTTTCTAACATTAATTTCTTTTTTTCTTTTCGGCGAGGACTAAAGAGTTGGGCTACCAGATCATGTCCTTTAAGCAAATAAGTTTGTAACATGTAGTGAATTATGTTCTTCTTTCATGACCAACATGAAGATCGGTTTCCATTCCGGCCAAGTCTATATTGAAGTAATTACAACTAGGAGATTATACAGCACCATGAGATCAGATGCAAAACTAGAACGTCTGCATTTCCAATCAGGAACGATAATGTTGGTCTACCGTGGATTGTTGTTCCATGTTGGAACTGTTCAACCTTGCACTCTTGGTGATCTAATATACTCCTGTTGACACCAAATAATAAAGAGTTACCGAATGGACTTTAGTATCACTGTGTCCCGAAAATCGGTAAATCGGGAATAGTAAGCTACTCTGAGAAGTTCGGTAAGTTGGCTGCAACATACCGAAATGTCTAGAAGACTAAACCCGATATTCGGGAAGTAAGAGAACAGAGCCACTGATTTTCAAAATTCGGTAAGATTCTGGACATGCCGAAATTATAGAGGATCAGCAGTAAGAGGAGTATGAAGACAAAAGGAACCGCAGGATGGCCAAACTAGCCATGTCAGCAAGAAGTTACGAGCAAGAAATCCAGATAGTGGATGCGAACAGTTCACGGCAGTTGCTGGAAAAGATTCAAATTCAAAGCCATATTGACAGTTGAAGATCAAGTTTTGGCGGATAAAACGTGGGCAAATGGGAAGTTATTGAAGGCGCCAAGATTCAGAGTTTGAAAGCAAGAAAATAACCGACAAACGGTTATAGAAAGCCAAAGAATAACAAATAATCGAAAGAGAGGAGAAAGAAGACAGATAAACACACATCCAAAAGAACTCAAGTTTTCTGCACTTTAACTTCCCTGTATTCTCCTTTCCAGCATTTACAGTTTCTGCAACTTCAGTTTATTATCAAGCTTTCTACTGCTTTCCTAGGAGTATTGTAACGTAGCCTGAACCCTTGTTGATCTCAAATCCACATTCGATCCATTGAATTCCTACCCATTTCACTTCCATTTGTGTTACTCCGTGTTCTCACTAAAATTTCCTTTCGAGAGTTGAGCCGCAGAACCCCTTTTAATAAAAACCGAAGACTGAATTTCGGTGAAAGATATTCCTTGTTGCAAAAACGAGCGAACAACTCCATAATGTTGTTCCACATCAATAACAATCCATCCCTATAATGAAACACCAATATACTATAATTGAAGCACACCTTAGTTCTCTAATCAAGATATACACAGACAAGTGCAAGGCTTCTATGCGCGTCTTAATAGTCTGCAGAAAAATCCAGGTCCACTGGCTTTTGTACCTTGTTCACAGCATCCGAACCCGACTCCACTTGATTATTCTGATCTCTTCGGGTGCTCTCTATCAGCTCCCTCGCGTACATGTCCCAGAATGACCTCGAAGACTCCGATTTACCTCTCGCGCCATCCTTGTCGTCTCCTAGTTTAGCCTCCTCCTTCAGCTTCTTATGACGGCGCCACTCGGATTGAATGAAGCACGCAGCCCATGTGCGCCACTGGTGTGAGTAGAACCTGAACTTGTGCCTCAGTTCTTTGCTATGCAGCCTTCTGAATTGCAATGCCACGAACTTTAAGTCATTGGCCGCGAGAGAGAATGCTTCCACTTCTTTCAACGCCTTGACTGCACGCGTGGACGTGGGTAAGATCATGCCTTGACGCGGGTCCAGGGCCCATGTTAGCAGTTCTTCACCACAGAAGTCGCCGGGGGCCAGGCGACACGAGTTGAGGAATCCTGTGCCGCTGTCATTGGTTGTCCAGGATTCGAGGTGGCCCCGGATTATGAAAAACATATCTTCCGTTGGATCGCCTTCACGTACTAAATACATGTTTTGCGTGCACAAAACAGGTTTCAGCCTCCCGCATATTGCATCCAGCGTCCTCTCATCCATTTGATTGAATAGCGGCACCTGTTTAATTCAGTTATAGATCAAGAAGAGACAATTCTCAAGAAGAGAAAAATCCCTAGACTCTCCCAAATCTTCTAAACAAATCAATGTACACTTGCAACTTTGTAGGATTTCCTGGAATATACCGAACTTCATGCCTTGGAGAAGAAACAAAGAATTAGCTGATTACTCATATCAGATACTAGAATGCAAAACCCCAATTAACTACTGTTATACCTTCATTGTTTTCAATTGGCCACATAGAACAAACAATCAGAAATTCCTTTCGAGAGGGCATCTGATGACAAACAGGATCTTAGAGTCACAAGCTTGTCGTTGATCCTATGTGTAGTCACAACCTTATTCAAACCTTCCAATCAACTATAGTTATGCATGAAACACAAGTCCTCTAACAAACTTTTCCTTTGTGCACACCAAATTTCAAGCCATTTGTTGGGGCCCTGGTAGATGTAAATGTCCTCTTAGTATATCTTCAACGAGCCTTTTAAGGATCAAACTACAGAAAGTTCTTCACAACAGGGCAGATAAACAGCAGATATGATAGCATGCTTACACGTCGAACTAGATCAAAGCAAAGATGCCGCTTGATCTCTCTACGTAGGTCCATTGGAAGATCTCTGACAAGGGCTTCTTCATCGACACCTCGAGTTGTTGCCCACTTATACTGGTCATACATCCGAACAGATTGTCTCAGTTCTGGTGGTAGATGTCTATGATGCATCCATTGCTCTGTATCTGTCCTCTTGATCATCCATTGATCTAATCGAATGGTCGCAGAATGGAGGTATCGCTGCCAATTAAAGGTAAAAGCATATTTTATCAAGATCAGAGATTATGGTATTATAAGATTACTGAGTATTCTTGATTCTTGGAAACCAGGAACTTCACAAACCGTGTGAAAATGATACCGTTGTTGATCTATGGTTGCTAGTGATGAACGTAGTATCATTGAAATAAGGAAGGCATGGATCGAGCTCAAGATGCTTTGATTGATTTTCAGAGGTAAAATACAATTAGATAAATGGAAGCTGCTAGAATCATATGATGTTGCTTATAACAAAAAAAGGAAACACATGAAGACAGTGTCGATAGAGCTTACTTGCATATTGCCAATGAGCAGTGCAAACAGAAGTAGTCCGTGAGTGGCAAAGATGTTTACAAAGAGTAGTTCGCCGACATAAGTGCTCGGAGTAAGGTTCTGCCCTATATCACTGTTCACATGGATCAGAACAATGCCTTGTCAGTGATGAAAGACAGAACCATTCGCAGGAATCAGAGGCATGGAGCATCTCAAATATGCACAATATGTAAGACAACCAATTTCTTGAAGCTAAGATCATGTGCAAATTGTCATACACCAATCAATTGGTTCACGATGAGCGCTCATATCGGTACAGACACCATGTATATACCTCAAGTTGTTCAGACCCCACCAGTAACAGAAGAAGTACTTGCTGAAGAACTCGCAGCTCGCGAGAGAACTGCCCAGAACAGTTTTGTATATACCCCATTGAACCGGGGTACTGGCACTATTTGGATTGCACAGAGCTGTTGCGTTGGTTGAATCATGCCAGCTGGACCTACCAGGGTCGTGAACATGGTGACAGTCAAAGAAATCGTACCGGCACGAAGGTTCTTCTTTATCACAGATGACTTCCCAGCAAAACTCTTGTCTCAGAACAAAATTAAGGTACCAGCAAGCTCCTGCAATCTGTCAGATCGCTCTTTCATGCAGCCTAATCAGGATGAAGATTACAAGTAGAAACGGACCAAGTACTGTTTTTTCTTACTGAGTTCAATTGAAAACAAGGATTTTACTGAGACTTACATGGGCGTACAACATGTAGATCAACAAGTTGAATGCAGCCCCGGCCCATGCTCTCTCTGTTAGCGCACCGCTAGCATTAATAATTTCCGACCGCAGTGGAAGTAGAAGAAGAATCCTCGGCACGTGCTGGATGAAGATGATGAAGAGGAGCACGTTTTTCGTTTGTATTGTGATCGAACCCCCAAGACCAGGAATTATCGTCCAAATTAACACCTAGAATTAAAATTCTACAACAAATCAATGCCAGCTATTACTTCATGGTAATTAACTGCTATACTTCAACATACTGATAGTACCTGAGGAAGAGGAATAGCAGCAAAGAGGTCGATGTAGAAGCCTCTAGAAAAGTATCTTGTAGCGATCCTTTTCGAGTCTATGACCAGTTCTCCTCTCCCAAACACCCGAGAAGAGGGTGCGACATAAGCCGTCCTAAACCGGACGATAATCTGAGCTGCATAGAAGGCATCGAGCACCGACCTTATAGTCGTCAGGATGACCTTGGCAGTAGACGCATCTCCTATGCAGTAAATGTCGCTGTCGAGCGATGGCACGAAAAGGAAAAGCGGGTCGACAAACAGAGAGACCAAGCATGCCGTCAAGAAAATCCTGTTCCATCTGTGAATGGTTCGGCCCCTTGGATCGAAGATGTAATTCTTCGACCTCTCGTAGTCCTCCGAGAATACTCGGTGCAGGACTTTGGATTTCAAGGATTTTCCGGTCCCGTGGCTGGTATTCTTCAAGGCCGAGCTAAGGATCGGGACACCCTCTTTCGATGTCCGGCCAGTCAATCCGTCTCTTTTTGTTCTTTGGAGTTCTACCCGGAGGGATTCATCTCCTACTCTGTATTTTCACTTCAGTGTGAGCAATTGTTTCCAAACATGAAAAATTCGTGTTTCCCACACACACACCCACAAACAAGCAGGCAATGTGCATCAATGGTTGGAGGTACACGACAGAGGAAAAACCTCAGAATTGCACGATCATCTGTCAACTATGATCAGATGTTTGAACACAGGCCAGTGTAAACTTGCCCAGAAACTCGAGAGAGAGAGAGAGAGATTACCTTCCGGACCTCGACCTTATGCTTGTGCCGCCACAACCCATTGATGACATGATTGTTTGTGGAATGCAGGGCTCAAGCAACAAAGTTAAGGAGATGAACCAACACAAAATGACTCCAGCTGCAGTTGAAACCAGCAAGAGTGGTGATGGTGTGGTGGCTATTGTTGGAATTAATTGATTAGAATTAATTAATTCGCCCATAATGGGCTAAAACCGAATGACGGTTACCGAAGAGCAGTTACCGAAAGGCGGTTACCAGAGGGAGGTTACTGAAGACGGTTATCTCTTTTGAATTAAAGATAACAAAGAGGAAGATTTTCAGTATCTTGTTTTATATCAGAACGTCAGATTGGCCTCTCTCCAAAAATGCTCTCAAGAACGATCTCCCTCGCACTTCTCTCGCGCTTGTTCGGACGACTGATTCTCGCAAGGCTGTTTGTCGGAGGCACTTAATCTGTGGACAGCGGGTACTTTCCCTCGTGTGATCGTACTCCGATCGGTGATACAAGTTAGTAAATCTTGGACATATTACAATATGTTTTTCCGCATGTTTATTCGTTTCGAACGGGAATTCGTTTCCTTCATTGGTATCAAAGCCTGTTTACTTGTTTTCCTGATCGTTATACTAGGTTTTGCACCAATTTTAACATGTTTGCGAACTGTGTCTCATGTTTTCGCAAAATGCCCTGTTTTGTGCAATACACTAGTACGTTTTATGGCGTTTTATGAAAACTTTGTTTGGTAAAACTGAAAATTGATTGCATATTCGGAATGTACTCATCGATACGAGTCCGGAGAGTGGTTGACCGCCTCCAGAGGCCACCGGTGACGGCAGCACGCACCGAGGGACGACGGTGCGCGTGGGACTCACGCGCCCACGTGCGCAGCACGTGCGACGGTTAGTCGCAACGTGCGTGCTGACGTGGACGCTGACGTGGCAACCTGACCCGAGACTCAACCCGACCCGTGACCCGACCCAACTCGTGACCCGACCCGGATCTGACCCGGTCAACGGTCAACGGTTGACCGTTGACCAGTCAACGGCCAACGGTTGACCAGTCAACGCTGACCGTTGACCAGCGCGTGTTGAGCACGTGCGGCGCGTGAATCCCACGCGCAGAGGCTTCTATAGGCGCATGAGGGCGCGTGGAGTATCCAAATGAGGCGATTTTGATACCGATGTGTTCGTATTGAAATTTCCTACGAGTTGGTATATTTTTTTTTACCAATTTATGCATCATGGATTATGTGTAATCCCTTTTTCATTGTGCTGCATTCGTTGTAGGAACTATGGAACATATGGTGCGAACCCCAGTACTCCCAAGGACACAAGAGGAAAAATTGACACTTACAAGGCTGATTGGTGAATTAGATGTTTACCAATGGGATGGTGGTGTCGACATGATGACACACATCATAAGGGTCAATGAAATGATACAAGAAATCATTTGGAGGGGTCATGTCATGGTAGACTTTGAAAAAGTCAAAGCCCTGAGAAGTACTCTACCTGTGGAATGGCATGAGGTCTATGATCACTTGTGGAAAAATGGCCAATATTCCTATAAGGAACTTGGAATCAGTTTCCTAATAGAGTTCATGAGTGTTGGAGTAAGGAAAACATCGACCCTTGCTATGAATGGGTCCTGGCGCAGACAGAATGCGCCTTGGAGAAGACAGAATTCTCTCTGGCATAAACCTGAGGGTTTCGCAAGAGCCATTATAGGGACACCTTCTAGGGTCAAGAAGTTTCCCAACGAGTTTATTGAGTCTTTCCCTGTTTATGAGAAGCATTATTATATCTGATGTTGTTGATTTCTTATTGGTTTGTCACTTATAAGTATTTCCCTTTTATTTTATTACCATTCATTTTGTATGTAAATATTTTATGAAATATTTAGTTGTGAATAGATTATAGGAAATGTTTTATAATGCCTCAGTGGTATTATATGGTTGAGTGGGGAGTTCTAGAAAGTTTTAGTAACTTTAGTGAACTCAATTTTTACATAAATGATTATATTAATGGTAATTTCAAACGAGGATTCTTAGACGATGATTGGGAACGTAGTGAACTTTCGAATCTGAGACCTTATGTGAAATTATTCATTAATGTAATTAGTTAGTGTAAAATAGATGCATAAATGTAAGGCATTGATAATTCGTGAATACATGTCTATAGAACTTCGTGTTCAGATACAATGGCTATAGCTTCTTATAATATCGTAGCTGAGCTTGACAAAGGAGATATTTTTTTTTTGAACAGCAAGAATTATGAAATTTGGAATATGAAAATCCAGTGTGTGCTCGAAAAGCAAGAAACATTAAAAGCTCTAAGCCTAGTTATGGAAGAACCTGAAGATGAAAATACTGCACGGCATAAAAAGTATAAAGAGGCGTTTGCTGCATGGAAAAGGATGAACTCTATTACTCGCATTATGTTGCTGAGTAGCATGAAAAATTATTTTATGCGTGAGTTCAGGCATTTATGAAAATGCCAAAGTCAAGTGGGAGGCATTAAAAAAAAGGGGGGGGTAAGTTTGGTTAGATAAGGATCACCAAATCGAGACAAATCACTATAAGGTTTGACGTTCATATGATGCCTCATGGGCAGAATATGAAACAACATTTCAAGCGTATGTCAAACATGATAAGTGAACTGTAAGTTGCTGGCCATAGTTTGACCGATAAGCAGCAAATGCAAGCAGTAATCCGTTCTTTACCTTATAGCTGGGTGCATATGAAAATTCACTGGATCCACAATAACGTAAAGACTTTTGAAAATGCTATACGCCATCTTGAGCAAGAGGTGGGTCGCCTTCTGGCGGCTAAACAAGAAACCGACATTTGTTATGTTGGTTCTAGCTCAAATGGGGCTTCGTGCTCCAACCGTAAGCATTAAGGTGGGTTCGAGAAGTGGAAAGGGCAAAAAGAACAAAATCTTTATGAAAAAAACCAAAGTTTAATTGTCATGAGAAGGAAAAACGTCCTTTCAAGAATGACATTTCAAAAGTGAAGTGTTTTTTAACTGTGGTAAAAAAGGGTCACTTTGCTTGCAATTGTGGTGAGTCAAAGAAATTAGAAACCCTTTGCACACTTGAGAGTGTTACATATGTTTCCTGTTCAGTCTCGTAACTGAAACTTATCCTTTGTGGATCATAGACTTAATGGCCACAGACCATGTATTGAAAGGATAGAAATGCCTTTGTGGAATTTCAAAGACTCCCACATGGAGCAAACTGAATATATGTGGAAAATAATTCCTGAGTGGAAGACAAAGGGATTGGCACTTGCCAATTGAATATGCGCGGTGGTCGAACCCTGTTCCTACATGATGTGTTATATGCTCAACGGAATTTTGTTTTCGTGTTAGGATTGGTTAAACTTGGTTTTAGTTTAAACTTTCATAACGATAGTGATGACTTGTCATTGGGAACAAGTTATTATGGTTCTGGATATTTTCTGGATGGTTTCATTGTGCTAATTGTTGAGTACAATAATGTGAATGTTTGTTATTCCCTATTTACATCTTCTGTAATGATGTGAATTTATGGCATGCTAGACTGGGTCTCATTGACCAACATTGAAAGTTTTAGATAAGCCAAAGAGGGCTTATTGGGCAATATTGAAAAGTCGATTTGCCTATTTGAGAGCATTGGCTAGCGAGAAAAATAACGAGAAAACCATTTGGAAAAGAAACAAGAGCTGAGTTTCTTTTGTAGTTGATCCATTCAGACACAGGTGGTTCAATGAATGTGAAGCAAGGCATTGGGCTGTTTATTTCATCACATTTATAGATACTTGCACTCGATTTGAACATGCCGATTTGATTTCTCGTAAATCTGAGGCATGAGTTGTTTTAAGAAATTTATGAGTTTGGTAGAAAATCAATTGGACATGAAAATAAAAGCATTGAGATCCGATCGAAATCGAGAGTACTTACCTGATCCGTTCAGAGATTTATGTGATGAAAAAGGAATAGAAAAACAGTTGACTATTCCAACGACTCCTCAAAAGAATGGAGTTGTAGAAAGAAGAAACATGTCCTATTGGAAATGGTTAGGTCTCTGATAGCACAAGTTAATTTGATGATCACCTTTTGTGGTGACACTTTGTTGACTACTGTCTATATACTTAACCGTGTGCCTTCTAAATCAGTTACTTCCACCCCATATAAGTTGTGGACAAGACGAAAATAAGTTTGAGTTTTTTCTTAGACCTTGGGGATGTGTTGCCTATACACAAGAGTTATCCCACAAGTATGGGAAATAGGGTATGTTTTATAGGTAAGCAAGAAAGTGGGAGTGTAACTGAATTCGAATCACGAGATGTCACATTCTTAGTGAATGAATTTTAGAAAAAGGGTGAGATAGGTGAAGACTATTCTCTGTTTAAAACCTTGGATAGTGATAATGATTTTATTGAGGCATATCATCCAAGTGGGAGCAATGTGGGAAGTGGGGAATTTATTTCGAATCAGTCTCAATTGCAACCACTTGATGTGAAGATGTAGTCGTTATCTAATCCGAGTGGGAGCGTAATGGAGATTGACGTACTAAGTGTATAATCTCAAATTTGGCGAACAAGTCGCAAAATCGTTCTCCGTGGACTTGTCGACGTTTAGACATTGAAGGTAAAGCTTTCATGGTCGCTCCACAAGAAGAGAATGAGCCAAGGAATGTAAATGATGCTCCGACTTGCCCCGATAAGAAAAATTGGATACAAGCAATGGAAAAATAGATGGAGTCAATGAGATCAAACCAAGTTTGAGAACTGGTTGATCTTCTAAACGGATGCAAAGCCATTGGGAACAAGCGAGTTCTCAAAATAAAGCGTAAAGCTGATGGCTCGATTGAGAGATATAAGGCTCGCCTTGTGGTGAAAGGGTATATTCAACAAGAAGGAATTGATTATGAAAAAGTTTTTTCTCCTATGGTGAGATTTATTTCAATTCGTCTTATTCTAGCAATAGTGGCTAATGTGGATCTTGAATTACATCAAATGGATGTAAATACTGGGTTTGTTACAGAAGGACAAGAACAAAAGGTATGTCAACTTTTAAGATCGATATATGGCCTTAAGCAGTCTTCGAGACAATGGTATATATGTTGTTCATAATGTCATAGTGGCATATGTTTTTGTAATGATTGATGAAGATCATTATGTATATATCAAAAGATCCAAAGATTAATTTGTGATCTTATCATTATATATTGATGATATATCAATTGCCGGAAGCTATATGGAATTTGTCAATATAGTTAAGAACTGGTTTTGTGCCAATTCTTGAGATGTAGGATATGGGTGAAGCTGCATATATTTTTGGAATTAAGATTTCAAAATATCGTTCAAAGAAATCATGATCTCTTTCACAAGAGACTTATATAGATAAAGTCCTTGAATGATTTTGCATACAAGATTGTAAACCCATTGATACTCCTATTACAAGAGGTGAAGGTCAGAGCCGCTTAATGTGTCCTGAGACTCCACAAGCAAATGAACAAATGGAAAGCGTTCCATGTCTTAGAGCTGTTGGAAGCTTAATGTGCGCTATGAGGTATACAAGACCTGATATTAGTTATGCAATTGGAATGGTTAGTAGATACCAATCCAGCACAGGTCAAGCACATTAAATTGCCGTAAAGAGAATTTTGAGGTATCTGAAGGGGTACTGCCGATTATTCGCTGAGTTATCAAGGTAATGATCTGCGCCTTGAAGGCTATACTGATATTGATTGAGGAAGAGGTTTAGATGTGAGAAATTTCACCTCTGGTTTTGCATTCTTACTTAACAATGGTGCCATATCATGGAGTAGTAAGAAGCAAACGTGTATAGCCTTATCCACGATAGAAGCTGAATTCGTGGCACTGTGAGCAGCAGTACAAGAGAGTGTTTGGCTTAAGATATATTTGGATCAAGAGGTGTTGCTAAGGATGCTATAGGTTCAATTATTAGTTAATTGTGATAGCCAAGCAGCAATAACTTACACTAAGGATCCATTGCAAAACCAAACAAATAGACATGAAGTATATATATATATATATTGTAAAAGACATGGTTGTACGAAAAGATGTGAACATACAGTACATGTCTATGCAAAGAATGATAGCAGATCCTCTAACGAAGTCAATTCCTAAAGTTATTTTACCTAGTCATGTGTTGACAAAGGGAGTGCGTAGAAGTTAAAGTACTGGATATTTGTATTTTTCCCAAAGTTCACAGTTAATGGTATTTGTTATCATTATTAATGTCTATGTGTTTGTATAACATTTATGCATATAAATGCTTAGTGTATTATGTTGAGAAAGTATGTCGGACAGATAAGATATTAGCCCACTCACGCGGGTAATCGCCTCTATTTACTGTGTGATAAATAGAGATGAGACAATTTTAAGCTCATTATCTAGGTGATAATTGAGAGCTCGAGTTTAAAGTATAAATGTCGCCTTAACAGAGTGCTAAGATGAGGTCATAATGTTTATTATGTCTGAAAGTGAAAATAACCCACACGTTTCACTTTATCTGTCTTTATTGCCAGATGTGAGTTTTGATGGATACTTTTGAGCAGAGTAGTTACGTGAACTCAAGTTAGACATTAAGTGTGTCTAAACTATCATCTGTACGGTATTAAATGGATAGACATGCGCTCCATGGGGAAGGAGAAAAAATACCGTAATACGTATTTCATACTACGTATGCATGAGCCGACCAATAAGAGCTGGCGAAAGTTTTGATCTCAACTTTCAAGCCGTGTGAGACTCTTGAGAATAAAAGTTCCTCAAATATGTCCCCTCACGACTCTGACTTATTCTCAAGGTTTCTATTCAGTGTTTGCTATCTTAGGATGTTGCCAATGGTCATGAGATTGATTCGATCTAATGGGACATTTCTAGAAAAGCGAGCTAAACTGAGATTGAGAGGTTTAAGGGAAGAGGAAGATCGATTTAGATTTTGAGTCACATGATAGTTGTGTATTCACAGACCGGTCAATTATGATTATTCTGTATGATCATAATTGTGAATACAATGAATCATCCGTAAAAGAGATCGAGAGAGATATATTTGTGACTGATCGATCTAGGGTACAGCATACGAAAATCTACTCTTGATTATGTCCATTTAGAGCTGCTATATACTCCTAACAGATGTATGGCAACGAGCTCTCAGTGTATGCCGGTCGCATGGATTATTTGCCGATATGAAACTTGCAAACAAAAGGGTATTGTATATAGCCCATAATGTGCGAGTGGGAGATGTTGGAATTAATTGATTAGAATTAATTAATTCGCCCATAATGGGCTAAAACCGAATGACGGTTACCGAAGAGCAGTTACCGAAAGGCGGTTACCAGAGGGAGGTTACTAAAGGCGGTTATCCCTTTTGAATTAAAGATAACAAAGAGGAAGATTTTCAGTATCTTGTTTTATATCAGAACGTCAGATTGGCCTCTCTCCAAAAACGCTCTCAAGAACGATCTCCCTCGCACTTCTCTCGCGCTTGTTCGGACGACTGATTCTCGCAAGGCTGTTTGTCGGAGGCACTTAATCTGTGGACAGCGGGTACTTTCCCTCGTGTGATCGTACTCCGATCGATGATACAAGTTAGTAAATCTTGGACATATTACAATATATTTTTCCGCATGTTTATTCGTTTCGAACGGGAATTCGTTTCCTTCAGCTATAATTTAACAACAAGATATGTCAAAATCGTTTCATGATCATGGCTTGATGAACGATAACGAAAGCATCGGAAAAGAAAACTTCTTTTTGCAAGTTCTTGTTAGCTTGATGAACTGTCCAGACTTCCCTAGCCCAGAAAGCAAAAGTCAAACGTGTGTGCAGGCGTTGGCAAATCGAATGTATCTGTCCCGCTTGCACCCTCCATGGTACTTGTTTATTTCACCTTGAATCTTGGAAAAAAAAACACGAGCCCCCCCTTTTATGTTTTTGAAGAAAAGGAATTAATTATATAACAGTATTTGAGTAACTATAATGCTAACCGTCTTTTTGGAGCCGTAAAAAATGAATAATGATTACTTAAAAATTATTATAGGTCCACTCTCTTAAGAATTTATGGCTCACAATAGTCACCAAAAAACTATTATGCTAGCAAAATCCTTTAAGAAATGATAATGATATTGTCCGTAATTTATTATGAGATTTTTGTTTTGTCAAAATTTTCATTATGAGATTAACAGCTTGTTCTGGATTACACAAAAAAGAAACAAATAACTAATAGTTAGAAATTATTGTGGAATCCACTCCTTCAATAATTTATGATTCACAGCATGTTGTTAGCCCGTCTGTCACTCATACCGGTGCTAGGTGGTTTGGAAAATTTAGACCTATATGGTGCATTTAATTCACATATAAAAAATCGATTTTTACATATTAGGGCTGTGAGGACTTTGAATCCACGAAGAAAATGTTTAGATTAATATACTCTTTCTATCCGACAGAATTTCTTTTTTTTTTTTCGTTTTTTCTTTGTACGAGGTTCCGAAGAATCTCATGCATGTGGGACCTAAAAGAATTGTTCCAACCTGAACAAGCAAAAAAAAAAAAAAAAACTTTATAAAAAGAGAAAGAAATACAATAATCTCAAACATCTAATCAAACCATGAAAGTTTCTGTCGAGAAGTTGATGTCGCAAGTTAAGGCTGATGTGGTGGCCATGTAATGCTGACGTTGCGCCAACTCAACTGTAAGTTTGGAAACTAGGAAGAGAAAAATCATGAAAAATATTCAATACTCACAAAAATCAAAGAAAAAAAATAAGGAAAGTGTGAAACAAAAAGGGAAAAGAAAACATAGAGAGAGAGAGAGAGAGAGTGGGAGTGGCCGCTGAGATCGGCTGTGATCCGACGAGACCAATGTCGGCCCTCGCTCGACCTAGGTAAGGATTACCGTGACACTTGCGAGCTCTCTCGAGAAATAAGAATTTAGTTATTTTTATTTATTAAAGACTCTTGGGCCAGGACTAGCCTTCGGCTTTTGATATGCACTTGCACCTTGGCAGTTGGTAGGGCCAATGTGACAAGCTCGTCATTTTCGGTTATGACTCAAATATGACATTTCAAAATAGCTATTGATCATAAAACGTTGTTAATGAGAACGCCACCGTTTCAAAGGAGGAATTGGATGGCATTTGATCCTGGGGAGAGCGGTGCATGATGTTATATTCTTGGAAAAATATTTGGAGAATAGAAAGGAAAATAAAGATTTTGATGCATCATGCGTCTTTTCCAAAACATGTTAAAAAAAAAATTAGTGCGTTTGGTAGACTCTTCTTCGATTGAGTTGTTGGACCAGATGTCATGGCATCTTATTTTTTCAATTTTTTGAATGATGGCATAAAGTATTATCTAAGTTCCTTAGTTAAATTTAGTAAGAGAAAATTAACATAAATCAAGACGTGCATCCTATCTTTTAACTCTCATCTCTCTGACTTTTGCTCTGCCTCTTTGCTAAGCGCGAAATTCAGAATCCCACACCTACGATACTAACGTCCCACCCCCAATCCCTTTATCAGCAAAACCGCATGCCTATTGACGACGAGCATGAAGATGAAGTTCATAATAATTCGCATGTCACAGCCCGCTTGCTCGAAGAGCGGGGTTAATGAGATCATAGGCGTGTAATGCATCAATACCATATTTTATTCTTAATTTTTTTTCCTGGGGTATATTATTTTTTTTATTTGTTTATTTTTTTTTTTGGCTACTAAGGTAAGTATATCCATCTCCCCCGACATGCGCATATGCAAAATTATTATCTAGCGTCGAATCTCAAAATATTAATATGTTATACGTGGCGTGGGTCAGCTCCAAATGAGTACTTAAATGTACAATAAAAAAAAAATATAAACCTAGATGTCACCATTTGCATATTGTGAAAGTTCCAAATGTTTAGGATTTAAAAAAAGAAGAAGAAGAAGAAGAAGATCAAAATGGCTAATCGAGGTAAAAAAATCAAAAGTAAAAGTTGATACAACCTCCTGTAGAAGCTACTATCTGAAGATGAAGATGAGCTCTCGTTGTAGTATTAATGGCAAAAGGATGTAGCAATTATAATCGACAGCTCCTTGGTCTTTGAGTCCTGGAATTTAAGATGTAGCTCAAGAACTGGGAAGCCAGGAAACAGATAAATCACATGCATGCTCCGGTGACCCGACCGAAATTTTCTATCCAAAGATGTTAGCGTCCCGACATCTTCTTGTCTTCAAGAAGAATATATGCAACGACCCGGCATGCAATCTCTGCGAAATTATGCGGAAATAAACAACCAAAAAATAATGCAGAACAGCAAAGTGAAAAGATGAAGACAGCTTCAAGTCTCCACGGATGCGGAAGCAGCTTCTTTCAGGCATGATCTCATGACCTTCCCCAGCTTTGAGCAGGCATCAAGGCAAAGCTGCATAGCCTGTTGTAAATGCAAGGCCAGTGCTTAAATGACTTTCCATTTCCACCGTCGCCAAAACAAAACTGAATTTATACGACAATCGTAAATGCTAAAGTTGGGGGAAAGAAAATACTGCATAAGTACAAGCAAGACTCCAAATTGAAAGAATATTTTAGGGAACCGAAGATAGAAGTTCAGGTTCGAAATCCTTATCATGTTTGCCGATGCAGGAAACTGGATACTTGAATGATATAGATTTTACGTAAACATATGCTTGCTTGCATACTCTTTGCAATCAATTGTTGCTACATGTTAACAATAACAAACGAGAGCAGCTGCTTCGAGCCAAAAAAAAAAAAAAAAGCTAATATGTACACGCTGTCCGATAAACCAGGCCGAAAGTAGCTAACAAAGCAGCCGAATAATGCGGTAATAAACTCTACCTTTCGACCAAAAAAAAAAAACTATACCTTGCGTAGAAGTTCTTATAAGCTTTCGTGGATTTATGTGCTTCCAGTTTGGTTTTGACTGGTTTCATCTATAGGAAATGGCTCGAAAAGGAATTCTTAAATTTTTCATGTATAAATAAATGTCCATTCAATTCAAAAACAAGCTACCTCATTTATCCTAGTGTCAATTTTTTCACTACTTGGGTAGATTTATTGAAGAGGCAATTCCTAAAGATTTTATACCCTTTGGGGTTGGTCAATCTTCAGGGTTGACTAATATGTCCAACACAAGACTCTCTTACCTCATTTATCCTTGCACTTGACCATTCTCCAGTGATGGTTAGCTGGGTGACTTCATAACGAGAAGGCATGCAAGTGATCACCAGACTTCCATCTTGGTAGCTTTCTTCTTCTGATATAGGATCGATGACAAGATTTGGACCCAAACAAGACTGGCCATGAAACAAACATAGCAGAGAAAGGAACAAGGGGAGACGTAAATAAACTAATGTTGTGAAAAATCTGCTGAGGAACAAAAAGAGATCATGTCATTTCTTCAATAATGACTACATCCTAGGATACTTCACGCTAATTAAAAAACAATCCAAAAACCCGAAGACATGATAATTAATAATATCTATTGGGAAAAATAGTATCCAAATAACCTAAAGGAACCTAAGGTTTTCATGTACCTAGGTGCTGCTCCTCAAAGTTAAATTTTCCTTATCACCCCACAATTCAACGAAGCAATGGACGAGGAATTCAGCACAGAACGATTCGAATTGTCATAGACCTGACCCCAGATACTGCTCTTGCTATATTTAACAATCAGAAAGCATTTATTAGTTGAAGCTCCATTATGAAGTCTCCCGCTCTTGTTTATAAGCACTGGTTTCCAACCGGCAAGTATTATGCATTACGTTTGAAGTGAAAACCTTCAGTAAGGCAATGCATTTATCAACTGATAAGATGCATACCACAGAAACAGCAGCTACAAGATCATACAGCATAATTCCAGCATCTGCCAAGGCAAGACTAGCGCAAGATATTACCACAGGGAAATCACCTAGAAACAAAGACAAGATGGTCAGGAGAGAGCTGCAAGCAGTAACGTGGTATAAGCCACACAATATGCATGAGAATGCAAAAGAAGTTTCCGATACTCGTGTCTCCCTTTGTTCAAGTTCTTTTATTAGCGTTCAATTGACAGAAAAGGATAACTCACTCCCGCCAGATTCCAAAACCAGTGCAAAGACATCAACAGTTGTCTTCGGAAAAGTTTCCAACCTAATTGCACCCTCCAAAGCTTTATGAAGCATCGACGAGGACTCTTTTTGATCCGAAACCTAATAAAGCTTCTCAGTAATTAGATACGAGAAATCGAGGGTGTGTGGGAATTAGACAAAATTTGTGCACGTGATAATATCAACCTGTCCCCTAACTGCACTGGCAAAAGTTGTATAACTGACATTACAGTTCAATCGGCCCATGTCACTGTACATCATTGCCTTCTTACTTTCTCTGGGGCCAAATCTGAAACAAGACCAACACAGATGTTAAGTTCTCATGCCATTAAGAGTCTTAGGATTGACAAGATTCTAAAGAACCAATAAAAAGAGAAGGGACAAACGATGTCATCAGAGATAGAGGATAAAAGGATGTCAGAACCCACATGACAAAGTAGTATATAGTTCAATCAACTAGCAGGAACCATGAGTTAGGCACAAAATAGGATTCTTTATTATCTTTTGGAATGTGGAATTGCAGCATTCCCTTGAATCACAAGGCAATATTCAAGGCAACTCCAGGAGTTATCTTATTTGACATGCAACTGTTCATCAATGTCCCTGCAGCCGAGAGTGTGCCACTATTATAACAAACAAAATAGAGCCTTCTTTTTTCTTTGACTGTCATAACCTGAACGACATCATTGTTATCAGGTGTGACGTCATAGTTATCAGGTGTATCATACTCCCACCATAAATCACTGCGGTGCACCCGATCAAACGATGCACCATCATTGTATGAATGACTGGATAAAAAGAGTGCAGAAAACATGCAACTGACAAAAAGCTACATGCAGCAGAAGGCACGTAGGGAAGAATAAGGTCAAATGCAAGTCCTTTTAGTAGATTCAGCCATCAGCATTTAATCTTATCAACATCTTGAAGATTTCCAAATATACATTGCTTTAAGTTGAATTTTAACTTACACTGACACTATGACTTTGGTATTGCCAAATTCAGCATAAGCAGATCCAGCAGCAGCATTAACTGCGCCGGTTCTGAAAACTGCAAGTTAAAAAATCTCATGAGATACATTTCCAGAAGTTAAACTGCGAGATCTTTCGACCAAAAAAAAAACTGCGAGATCTGAAAATTAGCCCAAAGCTAGACGAGTTCAATAAGTTGCAGCAGACTGGGGGAGTAGAAACCATAAAGAAAAGTTCAACGAGATTTAATTCCTCATGTCAGAACTGAATCATGGGTGACCTGAGAAATATTCTGAGTCTAGTTTCATAAGCGGACTCAAAGATGAACTGAAAAAACTGCGGAAAATATACAACAAACGACCAATTCCTGAGCATTAGAATAAGCCAAATTGTGAGAATAAGGCTTCTAGCCGTGAACAAGAAAAAATGAACCACTTATACAAAATCCCTATCTTCACTACCCTGCATTTAAACCTAGATATAGTTCCCACCAGTCCAAATTCATTGTCAACCATCTGTTCAACAAAAAAAAGTACACCAAATAGCCAAACTAGCCAGAAAATGACCAATATTGAACCAAAAAGGGATCTAGCATTTGTTGCAGGTGCCATGCTTCCCCAGTCAGAAATGCAATCTAAGCAATTTAACCCTAATCTCAGCAGAGGTGGAGATGGAGGCATGACCATATGAGTTAGAACCTAAAGGGCAAATGAAGGCTATAAAGAGGAGAAAACAGAAATTAGTGATGGAACCGAAAATGAGAGAAGACTCTAAATAGACTCTTTTATCAATTACCCAGATAAATCCATTGCCATGAGCTATATTCTCTTACAACCATCTCATGAAAAGGAGGTATAGTAATAGCCAAACTTTGTTTCTCATGGGCCTAATTGCAGTGTTATACACATCTTACCTGAGTCATTCACTAACTAGGGTCCATGCGTGTTGTCTAGGCCCTTCTTAATAGCTGAGCTTCGCCTCAGCCAAAACATTGAGCTCGGTCATAGAATTCTCGAATAAATTAGACTTGAATCCTATCTCAATTGTCAAAAGGTCGTTAATACTTATACATGCTTGCTTATCGACAATTAAATGCTTTGACTGGTAGAAACAGATTAGGCGTAGTAAGCAGATTTTCAAGGATTAGATGCATTGATTTTTAAACACAAATTTCCTATTCCTAACGATGGGAGGCTCAAGTTCTTTAAGCTGGACTTGAGATATGTCCAATTCATTTGGCAATTCTATGATTGAGGTTAACGGGGATATACCAAAAACAGTATTTCCAACAATTTGACGAGTGAGACAGGATCATAGTCCAATTCATTTGGGGATACTGTGATTGAGTCTGGTGTGTCGGCTGCGGTGAAGCTCAAAGCTATGAACAAAGCCCAAGACAACTCACACGAAGGCTACCTCGATATCAGAGCATATCATTATGAATTTGGAATGCAATCTAGTTTCTTTCTTCTCATCTTCCCTCTTCCTCTGTTTCTCCCTCTCTCTGCTCTACCTCTACCTCATCGCTCCTTCGCAGCGGGTCATTACAGCAGCATTGAGCTTTAAACCAGATTCCACATGCTTCACAAATCAAACCAGCGCCCCCCGCCCCCATCAAAATCAACAGAATAAAACAAACCCATGTGACAATAGCAAACAGCAACTGCATAAAAGAACAGAAAAAGAAAAGCACCGCAGCGTTTCAGCGAAGCCAGAAAATTCAAAACCAGGACGACGAGGAGGGGGGTCATATAGGCTTACAAGCAGGCCTGCACTGGTGAAATCCCCGGCCATCGGGCCGGACCCAGTCTAGGTCGCCGTCCTTGAAGAGCGGCGGCCTCTTCTTCTGATTCGGCGACGGCGAGTACGTCGAGGGTGTCGTCGTACTTGCTATGCCGGCCATTCTCTTCGGAACGACTGCGTGCTTTCTTCAGAGCTCAAACATGTATGGTCTCCCCGCCTCCGAGTACGAGGGCATCGAAAGTGGCAGCGACGCTGTGACGGTGACAATTTGTGCCTGGAATATTTTGGGTTGGCGATGGGTTCTTCGTGGGAAGATTTTGAAAGTGGCCTTTGGGCCGTGTTTGCAACAGGTGTGGAAGAAGAACCAGAGAGGCGAGCCACAAGGCTGGCTCAGAGAAGGCCCATCAAACCCAATACGTATGGTGCGAAACCCCGGAACGGGAGAGAGTGTGTGCTTGCGCGCGAGCGCACTTCGGCATAGCCCGGTCTCGGCTCGCCACCCCAACTGCCCGAGCCTCCGGGAACTCTACGTGGCCGCCCCACGTGATCGGTAATCGAATATTGCTTATCCCACCCCCCTCATCGGATCGATGGCCCATCATTGAGTTTGCTCGATTATCTCTCGGTCGAGATTCAGATGGATTCACGGCGTGTCTATTCTTGCCTATTGGGTACTTCCCTTGCATTTGTCCTGAGGAGTGAAACAAAGTAGTTCGGCTCACTTCGGTTCTGGCCGGCTCGAGCCCAATCCAATTCCAAAAAAAAAAAAAAAACTATATTTCTAACGATCTTTTGAAATAACAATATTATCATCTGACCAACAAATTAGGCACGAGGCCTCGAGAGTTGAGAGGGAGTTGGGGTTTGATGACAACGTGCTCGGTAGGTCGAAACTCGTGAGCTTCTACCAAATCTCCCTCCTGGTCCATACTGAACTTTTTAACTTAAGGCTTCTCTATCGTCTCTTCTTCTTCCTGTCCTGTCCAAAACATGAAAGAACTGCCCCAAACCACCCTCTTTGACAGATCAGTGCCGACAGGTTCTTGACGCTCGGGAAGTTCAGCTCTTGCTAACGCCGTGATTTGAGGTTAACAAGATACTTCAAATAGAGCTCGCGAGGTATTTCATTGCAGTCCGGGAGTGATTGCACCCGGTGGGGGTTGTTCTCGAGCTCCCGTGATTCTTCGCTCGGCATTAGACTATACACGGTTGATGTTTTATGCGAGTACTGCCGGCGAAGTTTGTCGATGTGCAATCCTATACTTAAATGCTCTAACATGCCCCCCGATACTCGTGTAGATCGAACTGTTTAACCTAAGAACGAAGCTCTGGATGTATACGAAAATGGGACTTGGGACCTGCAGTTCTGATACCAAGTGAGATTTCATAAGATCGCTTACATGTTCTAGAAATTGTGTTTGGTTCATACTCCCAAGCACAGGGGTGTAGGGGCCGCCCGGCGGGCGTATAAGGGGGCAACGCTCCCGAGACACTATAGGGTTTTTATAGTTTGATCCTGTATTTTATTAGTAGTCTGGTCTTGGGCTTATAAATAGCTACTGTTGTATATAATCACTCTTTATTGTAATTCAGAGTTGTAACAGAGAGATGGGAGGTGCTCATTATAGTGGAATCCCGTGTTAACTGGATGTAACCCTAATTTAAGGGTGAACCAGTATAAAATCCTGTGTCTCTAATTTCTCTTTATCCCTTTTTACTCTTTATTTCGTTTTATTTGCTGGCCTAATCCTAACTAATTCGAGCTTTCAAACAAGAGCTTGTGTTTTTTGTTTTGTTTTGTTTTGAACGAGAGCTTGTTTTAATAGCTAAATTATTGTGGTATATATGCCTCGCAAGCCAGATAAGTCCACGAGGTCTCTTTCGTGTACAGGGAGAAGAGTCTAAGGTTAGCTGCAGAATATTTCGGAAGTCAACGATCGAGCTGCCTTCTCTCCGAAGCGAACTTGTGACGGCTTTTACGCCGTCGTTTTCAAATGTCCACCGACAGAGATCTTTGCATTTGAAGCTGAACATGTATTTCGAGAAAGTCGAAGGGTTATTTTTGAGACGCATGTGGATAATATCTGAAGATTCAGATCCTAGTAAAGATGCGGGTACCAAACGAATTGACCTTTTTTTTCTTTTTTTTCTTTTTGTGTTCTCTGATCTGCTTTATAAAGTTTGTGATAGATAAACTTTAGGGTTATTATATATATTTTTGTTTACCTTTTTTTTCTTTTACCCTTTTCCCTTTTTCCCTCGGCCGGCCATCGGCAAGGCTTGGCAGTGGCCGGCGGGGGGAAAATGAGAAAAAAAAAAGTAAAGAAAAAAAACAGAAAAAAGAGAGAAAAAAAATGAAAGAATTCAAATAAATACTAAAATATTATTGAAATTTCTCACGTCAATGCCGGTCATGCCACATAGGACAATCGGGGTCCACGTCAACGATTTCTAGCAAAAAATGATCGGATTAACTCAATTGGCAAAACGTGAAAATGTTTAGGACTCGATTGGCAAAATTAAAAAATTTAGGACTGAATTGGCAGCAGTGGAATAAGTTTAGGAATTTTTTTAATAATTTTCCTCGGCACTGGTCTGTATTTTTTTTTTATACAAAAATTATTTTACGGTACAAATATCACGGGGTTACCAATTTTGAATTATTTGTGACACGATAATGAGCTTATAGTAAACCTAGATTTTAAATTGATAATTAAATAATTTGGTCATATTCAAACACCTAAAAATGATCTATTTATTTTATATGTGATCGATTCCCGGTCCAGTCCGACCCCATCTCGAATTCGAGAACCGGACTGGAGGTCTTTGGAATCGGACCGACCGGTTCAGTCTGGTTCCCGGGCGGTCCAATAGAACCAATCGCATGAGCTTGAAACACATATTCACATTTTAAATGTGTAGAAGGACCCCTAATAATTCAAGAGTTTAAATGAATGCTTCAAAGATTTTTACGAAATAAAATTAAAACTAAAAAAATTGTTGGTCCGAGTAGGAAGTTCTCCCCTTGAAATCGAGAACCGGACGAACAATTACCGATTCCGTTCTTATGAAATCGGGAACCGGACCGGCGCCCCTGGGAACCGTACCAAATTGGGCAGTCCAGTTGGTTCTTTTTGCTCACCCCTAGTTTATTTCGATCTTTTCTCAATATATGAGAATTCATTAAAGAAACAAGGGAAATTTTCAAAAAAAAAGCCCCAAGTGTTCTCATTTTTTCAAATAAGGGTCTGAAGTAGACTTTGTTTCAAATAAGAGCTTAAAGTGCCATCATTGTCTCGAAGAATGGCCTGAAGTGGCTATGGTTGTTTCAAATAAGGGCTTGACCTCGCCGGCCGGCCAAATTTTCCGGCCGATCAAGGGCATTTTTGTCAAAATGTAAATTCAATCTAATTTTTTGTTAAATTAAAATTTAAAAAAAAAAACAAAAAGTCAAAAAAAATGTAAATTTATTCTAATTTTTTGTTAAATTAAATTAAAAAAACAGAAACAAACAGTCAAAATGTAAATTTAATCTAATTTTTGTTGGGGTCGCCGGCGACCCCGCCTGGCCCTCGCTTGAGCCGGGAGAGGGCCGCGACCCTCTCCTAGGCCCTCGCCTCTGGTCGACAGGGTCGCCGGCGACCCCGATGGTTGAAGCCGTTTTGCTGGCTGAAGTCGTTGCCCCACCAGTAGTGGGACGGCGGCCACAGGCAGGAGGTCAGTCCTCCCGCCTGTGTTTCTTTATTTTTTTCTTCAAAATCTCTTGAAAAATATAAAAATAAAAAATAAAATAAAATAATAAATTATCAAAATGCCGCTAACTAAAGTACTTAGGCCCTTTTTTGATACTAATATAGTCACTTCAAGCCCTTATTTGAAATAATATGCACTTTAGGCACTTATTTGAAACAAGATTCATTTCAGACCCTTATTTGAAAAAATGAGAGCACTTGAGGCTCTTATTTGAGAAAATAAAGGCACTTGAGGCCTTTCTTTGGAATTTTCCCAAGAAACAAAGTTCTCAATGTACTCGAACAACTTAGAATATATAACTCTAGAAAAGTGGAAAACAAAAGGTCAACAACATATATTAAGGAAAAAAAATCCTGAAGTTATGTTTGATAGATAGGATAAAAATCGAGATAGAATAAAAAAAATTGTCTTGTATTTGGTTTCTTCCTAGGATAGAATAAGGTCGAATATAAGGGGGAATATAGCTCTAATAAAAATATCTCATGAGGGACGTGAGATAAAGTGGATGAATTTCTTATATCCATAGTATGAAAGCTATTTTTCTCGAATAAAATTTTTTTGAATTAATATAATTAAAATAATAAATTGAAAATAAATTGCACATGCATTTGAATATGAAAAAGAAGTTTCAAAATAACAAAGAAAAATCGCTATCATTTATTTCTTTTTTTATTTATATATTTGAATTTCTTTATATTTGTATAATATTATTTATATTACTATATTTGTTACATACTTTAGGTATATTAGCATTTTAGGTAACGATGGAAGTGAATAAAAGAAATAAAAATAACGAAAAAACAAAGAGACGAACCACATTTTTAATTAACAAATTCAAACTTGAAATGTAAATACTCGAAAATGAGGAGCAATGAGATTTCTCACCCAAAAAAAAAAAAAATCTCTACCCTCTCTCTCATTCTGCTCTGCATCTGTAGTTCATTTGAAGTTTCGTGACTCCTCCATAGTTTTTGGATTCACGTCGAAGCTTCACGAGAAGAGCAAGAGAGTCGAAGCTCATTCTCCTCATAGCTTTCTAATTCACGTAAAAAGTCCACAAAAATAGAAAGAGAGACAAAGCCCCTTCTCCCATCGTAACTCTGTGATTCACATTGAAGCTTCATGAAAGGCGAGAAAGGGGAAGCACTATACTTTTCGAAATCACAATGGTGAATGATCATATTTTCTTTTTCTTACTAGATCTGGCATTTACTAGTTGATCTACCTCGAAGATGTTGTTGTAGCCCAATTATGTTGTTTGCAATGGCCTCCACTTTTGTTTAAGATTTAGATCGTCCGATAATCATATATTGATTGATGGAGTTATCTCCGTTTGTGCATTTGTGGTTTCTTGACCAATGAATCTCGAGAGATTCTACTATCGCTCTTCACATTTTCAAGTTCATTTACACTGATATGTTATTCGTACCAAACAATGGACATGATAGGATATGAAAATATCCGGTTTTATTTACACAATTCACCAAACCTTGAATTTAATATAACAAAATTCATGGATCTCATATTCTATCATAATCAGTTCTATCATGGCTCATACGATCGAATGCAAGTGCGAAATTCAGTTAACAATGACAAGTATACGAAACCACTCTCTATTTCGCCATACATCATTTGACAAAGGTCACAATGACACCGCAAATGTCAAAGTTTGTGTACGGCGCTCACTTTAGTGCCAAATTTTTTTTCGAATCACTTAAGTACCAATTTTTTTTAAATGATTATTTGAGTGCCAAATTCAGTGAGCTTCGCCGAAAATCTTACATGGCATCTATGTTGCTCACCGGAGAATCCCAATCAGCAACAAAAAAAAGCTAAAAATTATTAAAAAAATTTCCATGTAATATTAAAAAAATTAAAAATAAGCTAAAAATTTAAAAAAGAAAAAGAAAAAGAAAATAGAAGTTGCAGCGGCGAGGGTGGGGGATGGCCGACGGGGGTCGCCAAGCCCCGGCCAGTGGCCGGTGACCCCCGCCAATGGCCGGCGACCCCCGCCGATGGCTAGCGAGGGCACCACCTCGCAAATCTGGGTGAGGTCGAGCCCTGTTAGGGCCGAGTGAGGCTGACTTCTCCCAGTGATGGCAAAGCTAGGGCGAACCCTAGCCTTGTCATCGCTGGGCGAGGTCGACCTCGCCTAGCCGCAAAGAGGCTGGCCTCGCCTAGATCTACGAGGTCAAGCCCTCGCTAGCCATTAGCGAGGTTGCCGGCCACTAGCTGGGGCTTGGTGACCCTCGCTGTTGCAACTTGCCCTTTTGGTTTTTTTTTTTAAATTTTTTTTAGATTTTTAATTTAATTTTTTTAAAAATTTAGCTTATTTTGTATAAAGTCAGTCCATGTGGATTTATTTTTTTTAAAAAAAGTGCCACGTGAACCGACTTTTTAAAAAAAAATCACTTAGTATTAAAATAATAATAAAAAAAATGCAACATGGACTATTTGGCCTGAATTTCTCGCCATTGGCACTTGAGTAATCGTTTTTTCTCCGATTTGGCACTTAAATGAGCCAGCGAAAAATTTTGGCACCAAAGTGAGGATTGTACACAAACTTTGACACTTTAGGTGTCTTTCTGCCTTTTGACAAAGTGTGATCGCCGAATGTACAGATTTGACGAGCAAATGGCAAAAGCAAATTCGAGTAATATTAATGATATATTGATATATAAAGTGATACGATAAACTGTAAGTGCCATGTTGAATTATTGATCACGGTTTCCAATATCATTTAGCATCATAATCATTTGTACAGCACTTCTAGTGTACTCGACATAGTCTTGGTTCATCGTCGTGTCGGAGCTTCTATCATTTCCCTTAAGGTAAAAGCAATCGTTTCGCCCCCTTTACTGGCGGAACGCGACGTCGCGAAACCAATTATCCCGCGTCTTCATCTCGCTAGCACAAGAACCACCTCATTAACCTAAATTCCGGGAATTTGGAGGAGAATGAATCCGGTCCGGTGAACCGGGTGGGGCCGTGAATCAACATGACACGGGATGTCGCGATTATCGAAACGGGATACCTTGTCGATACTCGATAGTATTCGCCAAGAGGGACAACGTTATCTTCACGGGCTTCCCCCCGGTTGGAATGAATCCGGTCCGGTGAACTGGGTGGGGCCGCGAATCAACATGACACCGGATGTTGCGATTATCAAAACGGGATACCTTGTCGATACTCGATAGTATTCACCAAGACGGAGAACGTTATCTTCACGTGCTTCCCCTCGGTTGGAATGTTAAACGACGAAAATGACTAGTACCAACATGCCCGATTCAAAGACGCACCTTCGCATCTACCCCCAGATTAACCCACGTTTGGTGTCTCCTCCGATACCACGTTTTCTCGACCTAACCGAGGAGCGGCAGTGTCCAGCGAGGCGACGAATATTCCTCCTGTTGACTAAGTTCATCCTTATAGTGACTTATACTAGAGGGCAGTGTCTGGATATACGTTCCCACCGTTTCGTCAAAAATAGATAATCTAAAAATTATTTTTAAAAAAATTTCGGAAATATCGCTTGAAATATCTAGTCAATTGAAAATATTTGTATTACCGACAACAATTTGTGTCTAAATATTTGCGTAAACAATCGTTCAATTATCTTTGTAAGCGATATAATCGATCATTTTTTGAAAAGTATATTTCGAATCACTCATTTTTCACAAAACAAACAGAACCGTAGTGTAATTTCCGTCGTTCTTTGGTAGTTTTAAGTTTCTAGGACATAAACTTATGTACTTACCCTTAAGTTTTTTGAGAATTATCCTCATATAAGGTGACGAAATTCTAGAATGGCTGATCAAGTTTGACAGATTCGCCCTCGGAAACAAGAAGTTCTCGGCCCTAGAGGTTGATACCATCCGACGCTCCTGATATGGTTGTTTCGTACCCCTTTTTTCTTTTCATCTGGTTTTAGTTTGCAATACATTGTAATTAAGTGCCGTGGCTTCATAAGATCCAAAGATGGTTGTCTAAATGATTTGTGCAATGATGATAGTCTATCGAAATATGAGATAAGCTTGTGTACGTTTCAAGATGAAGCTCGAAAAGCATAACGGTGGCTGTTGAAATATATGGTTATTGTATCTGGCCGTATTTGAAAAATGGCTTGAACGTACTACTAAGGATACCCACATAAAAATGGATTAATATGTTAAGAGTTGTTATATATATATAAATATATGTGTGTGTGTGTGTGTGTTTATGAAAAGACTAGAAAGAAGGTGGCAACACTATAGTTTCTTTGTAAAATCATATAAAATATTCTAAACTTATTGCACGGCAGTTAATTTAGTTTTAAACATTTTGACAATTTGTCAATTTAATCATTTTCACCAATTTTAGTCGGAAATCGCTAATGTGGGCTTCGGGCAGCCACCAGCAACAGTCCTATTGGACAATTTTCGCCTGTGGCCGACGACCGACCACAGGTGAGGGCTGGCGAGGGCTCGACCCTTGTAGCCTAGAGGGCTACCCTCGTAGCCTAGAGGGCTACCCTCGTAGCCTGGGCGAAGGCGGCCATCGCTAGATCCGGTGAGAGGGTTCCTCGCTTATGGCCAATCGCCGGCCATGGCTAAGTACCGACCACATGCAAAAGGAAAAGAAAAAGAAATTAAAAAAGGAAAAAAATTAAAAATTCAGAAAAAAAAATACAAAAATACAAAAATTAATCTCGTCAGCAATCTCCCACCAAAATTGGCAGAAAACAATAATTTGGTGAATCGTCAAAAATATTTAAAATTAAATTGACACAATTGAAAGGTTTAGAGCTGAATTGAACGCAATACAATAGGTTCGAGACTTTTTTGGGTAATTATACTATAACTTTTTTGGTCGTTTTTCTGTATATTTTTCTTCTTGCCGGGTGATGGGGACATATCAATAAATATACTGCATACTTTCACATTGTACTGTCAATCGATTTTGACTATAGTCGAACTTATTGATATAAAGTGTCGACCGTTCCTAGCCACCTTCGGATGCTTACGTAGGTCCAAATCGCGAGGTTGGTTGCATGCATGTAAGATAAGGTGTGCACGTTCAGGGTTTGGAATTTGGTAGGTGGGAGTGAATTCCACACCAACCCCATCAACCCCCAAATAAACATATATTCTCATTTTTATTTTCTAACGCAAAAAAAAAATAAAAAATTGACGACCTTAATTGATTAATCAATTTAATTAATTGAAAACTTAATTGTGCATCTAGACGCACATGTCACGTGACGGGTCAGGAACATGCTAAACCGCCGGCACGTGATCAGAAATTAATGATTATTGGTTTGGTGATTCCTTTAGCCAAATGGGAGGTATTGTGATGAATTCCAGATCCACTTTTATGGGGATTTCAATTCTGAGTTACTATTTCAGTGATATGAAAAACAAAAAACAAAAACAAACAGATTAAGACAAGCCTCAGCATGCTTCAAGGTTTAACTAATTTAGATGAAGTCTGTTCCCCGACAAATCTCCGGGACTCCGATCTGATTTCGGAATCATCGGCTGGTGAAGCAGTTGCGGCGGCCATGAGAGGCTGGCGGCGGGAGGACGAGGTTGGCGGGATGGGATCGGGATTTTCCTTTGTTTTATTTGATTCTTTTACGAACATGTAAATGCGCGCCGCCCGTGCGCCGCCGCCCGACTGCGATGTGACTGCTCTCTCAGCAGAATTAGTATACGCTAATTGCGGGAAAAACTTTCATCAGATACTCTGTGCCGTCCTGAGATCTCTAGGGTGGGGGGGTTGTTTAATTAGCAAAATCGGAAACAAGATGGGGACCTTGATGAATACATCAATTTTCAAAATCTACCTGAACAATTAAACTCTCTTTGAAGTCCCCAAGGCCTTATTAATTACATGGTTGGCATCGTACACAACATTAATTTCTCATTTCAGCCTTTGGCTTTTTACTATAAAACAAAAATTAAGATAAAATGTCACACAAAATAACCTCTTTCTTTAAGATAAGTTTTTTTTTTTAAAAAAATTTACTTTTATTTTCATTTATATCGATGATCGGGTAAATTGGGTAAATATAATCTGATAATTTACCCTTTTAGTATGACTTTTTACACATTTTTTTTTTTTACTTTTCTTTTCATATGATGTGAAATTTGCAGCTCAACTTTATTGGATATCGAACCCCTAAAACCATTAGAGATATAGTGTAACATGCAGAATCACTCAGATTCTTTGTTAATTTCTTTTATACTATAATTTTAAAATGTCAAAGGTTGTGTGGAAAAGTAATTATAGCAACTAAAACGGAATATGAACTCTGTCAAAGTCCCATGTTACTTGTTCTCCCATGTTTTTTTTTTCCTAGAAAATGGTTCTTTGCATTTGCTTGCCTTTCCTTTTAGCGTACGTGTTTTCACAAGGCAAATTCTACATTTGTTTCATGAAAAATCAACGGTTTGTGAGAAATATTTTTTTCGAAGATATTTGTTTGTATTTACAAAAATGAACCGACGATAGTTATTTCTATTATCAACAAAATATTTAGGCAGAAGTTATCGCCGATAATAACATTATCTTTCATCAGCTAATTTTTCTAAGCGATAGAAACAATCATTTTCACGAAAATATTTTGTTGAATCGTTAATTTCCCACGAAATAAATGCGCCTTGTGATGTCAGAATACCTAATTGAAACTCGACACATCACTTTGTAAATGAATGTCGGTAAAATTTCTTGGTAAATCTAGCATTTTCTTGTCGCAAGACGTGATTTCTAAATGAGGAACCAAGCTCTTTCCCAAATTGGGAGTGCAGGTGACGTCCACGTCTCGATGTTGTTCGCGACAATCGTGCTCTTAGAGGAAAAAAAAAGACAGACACGATTAATTTTCGAATCGACTAATCTCGAAGAATACATGCAAATCATCTGCCATGCATGTTTACTGGTAAGCCTTGTGGCTGATTGACCGTGACTGTCGAGGTTCCTCTCGGCAAGAGATAATTATCGGGATACAGACTCGGAATCCGCCGCATTCGAATCGAGCGCCGCGCTCCACCAACATGGCAGTGCGAGCGGATAGCAAAATGACGATCGCCGCCGCCGCCACAATGATAATAAGCGCGGGAGAGAGAGAGAGAGAGGGAGAGGCGTCGTGACCGGTATCTACACCACACACACTACCAACCTCCCCTCCCCTTCATTTTGACGGGTAAATAGAAACACACATCGCATCCTACCTCACGCATCTCTCATGTCCGTCCCCGTCCCCACACCCTCCTCTCGCATCCTACGTGTCCCGATCTCCAGCCCTCCGACCCCATGAAGATCCGACGGCGGTCGTTCCCTTTCAACTAACACGAGGTCGCTCGCTCGCACCCCCTCACGCCCTCGCCCAACGCTCTTTGATACGTTACCCACCCACTCTCCTCTACCTATTTAAACCAAGCTCCCATCCACACAGGCTGGTGAACCAATCGATCTCTCCTCCCACCAGTTTTCCCTCGCCATTTTCTCTCGCTTTCTCGGGAAACCCGAAACCCCGTTTGGTCTCAGAGAGAGAGAGAGAGAGATGGAAGTGGCGGCGGCGGCGCGCGAGAACGGGGCGGCGAACGGGAACGGGAACGTCCACGTCCCGCTCCGCAACGGCTCCGCGAAGCCGAGGGACCCGCTGTACTGGGGGGCGGCGGCGGAGTCGCTGAGCGGGAGCCACCTGGAGGAGGTGAAGCGGATGGTGGGGGAGTACCGGAGGCCGGCTCTGAGGCTCGGCGGGGAGACGCTGACCGTGGCGCAGGTGGCGGCAGCGGCGAGGGGGGGCGGGGGGGTGACGGTGGAGCTGTGCGAGTCTGCGAGGGCGGGCGTCAAGGCGAGCGCCGACTGGATCATGGAGAGCATGTGCAAGGGGACGGACAGCTACGGCGTGACGACCGGCTTCGGGGCGACGTCGCACCGGAGGACCAAGCAGGGCGGGGCGCTTCAGAAGGAGCTCATCAGGTACGCAAATCATCGATTTTCATTTCGCTTTTATTTTGTTTATTTTTTTTCTTTACTTTCCAATAACGCTTTTTTCTGAGTACGAATTTGACTTTTAATGAAAGTGGAAATGCTGACCACGCATAATCATCACGCACTGGACTTGCATTAAATGGGGGATTAAATTGCTTAATTAATAACAGTTAGTCTTTAATACGCAATTTATGAAAATCATTTCCGGGTGTACGATTAAAAAATAAAAATAAAAAGGGTGACCCTTTCGGTCTTTCTACTTTAGTACCGGCTGTAAATACGAGAAAAAAATTATATAAATTTCGTCGTGGGCGATCAAAAATGACATGATAAGAAATTCGTCATTTGATTGATTGATTACATGTGATTACCTGCACGTGACGTGTTCCGCGCCGCGAAAGCCCGCCAGAGTTTATCCGACCTAAGCAGTTGACGGACCTTCTTTAAGTAATGCTAAATAGCTACAACAAGAACCTAAACATTTAATTGGTTCTTTTTTCTTATCTTATAATTACCTAAATTAGATAAAGTTAACTTTTTTATTTATTTATTTATGTTTTTATTTTTATTTTTTAAGCAAAAGTAGCAATTTGGTTGTACCAAATTTACACATACGTTAGGTGCGGGTGTGTGCAAGTGCAAAATTTTGTTCTTTTTGTTGCATCAGTACATGTACTTTGTAAGCTATGCAGTTGAAATAAATAGCGTTCGGCTAAATCTAGCAAAATCGGCGAATGACATTAAAGAGAAAGAGGAAAAATTTTACTTTTTTGAATAGCAGACAGTGCCATGACTATTCATGGAAGTTAATGGAATTCTTGAGCTCAGCTGTAGTTCTCTTCTAACAACAAAGGAATGAAAATAAGCAGTTGAAGTCAAATTATCCATAGTTCAGTTGGTATTCTCATTTGTGAATTGTGTAAAGGATGAGAAGTAACTAAAAAGTTTGTGTGATGTTGCTTTGATAGATTCTTGAACGCTGGTGTGTTTGGCAATGGGACCGAATCCTGCCACACGTTGCCGCAGTCGGCCACCCGAGCCGCGATGCTGGTGAGAGTCAACACTCTCCTCCAAGGCTATTCTGGGATCAGATTTGAGATCCTGGAAGCCCTCATCAAGCTCATTAACCATGGCGTCACACCGTGCTTGCCGCTCCGTGGCTCGATCACCGCCTCTGGGGACTTGGTACCCTTTTCGTACATGGCGGGTCTTTTGACAGGACGCCCCAATTCCAAAGCAATCGGACCCTCTGGGGAGTCCCTCACCGCCAAACAAGCCTTTGAGCTCGCCGGGATCAGCGGTGGATTCTTCGAGTTGCAGCCCAAGGAAGGCCTTGCCCTTGTGAACGGCACAGGAGTTGGGTCCGCCTTGGCTTCCACAGTGCTTTTTGAAGCTAATATACTGGCCGTCCTCTCGGAAGTTCTATCTGCAATATTTGCTGAAGTCATGCAAGGTAAGCCAGAGTTCACTGACCATTTGACGCACAAACTGAAACATCATCCTGGCCAAATAGAAGCTGCCGCTATAATGGAGCACATTTTGGATGGTAGTTCTTATGTTAAGGCGGCCAAGAAGTTGCACGAGACGGACCCACTTCAGAAGCCGAAGCAAGATCGGTATGCGCTGAGGACTTCGCCTCAGTGGTTAGGTCCTCAGGTGGAAGTGATCCGCTCATCCACCAAGTCAATTGAGCGAGAGATCAATTCAGTTAATGACAACCCTTTGATCGATGTGTCAAGGAACAAGGCCTTACATGGCGGTAATTTCCAGGGCACCCCTGTCGGTGTCTCGATGGACAATACCCGGTTGGCTATAGCTTCTATTGGAAAACTCATGTTTGCGCAATTCTCCGAGCTTGTCAATGACTTCTATAACAATGGGTTGCCTTCTAATCTCTCCGGCGGTCGAAACCCTAGCTTGGATTATGGTTTTAAAGGTGCAGAGATAGCAATGGCAGCTTATTGCTCTGAGCTTCAATTCCTGGCCAACCCGGTGACCAATCATGTACAAAGTGCTGAGCAACACAACCAGGATGTGAACTCACTGGGATTAATCTCTGCTAGAAAAACAGCAGAAGCAGTCGAGATACTGCAGCTCATGTCGTCTGCCTTTCTAGTTGCGCTTTGCCAAGCAATAGACCTGAGGCATTTGGAAGAGAACTTGAAGAGCACAGTAAAGAACACGGTAAGCCAAGTAGCCAAGAAGGTGTTGACTATGGGACTCAATGGAGAGCTCCATCCGTCAAGATTCTGCGAGAAAGATCTGCTCAAAGTGGTCGACCACGAGCATGTATATGCATACATTGATGATCCATGCAGTGCGACTTACCCATTGATGCAGAAGCTTAGGCAAGTGCTCGTCGATCACGCACTAGCCAATGGTGATGAGGTGAAAGCAAACTCCTCCATCTTCCTTAAGATAGGTACTTTCGAGGAGGAGCTGAAGGCTCTTTTGCCTAAAGAGGTAGAGAATTGCCGGAATGCCTACGAGAGTGGAAATGCAGCTATCCCGAACGGGATCAAGGAATGCAGGTCATACCCGTTGTACAAGTTTGTGCGAGCAGATCTGGGAACTGAGCTCTTAACCGGAGAGAAGGTCCGGTCACCTGGAGAGGACTTCGACAAGGTGTTCACAGCAATGTGCGAGGGCAAGTTGATCGATCCTTTGCTCGGATGCCTTAAAGATTGGGATGGTACCCCCCTTCCTATTTGCTAGACGAGTACTGTCTAGGAAGAGGATTGCAATTGGTTCCTTATGTCGTATTTTGTAAGTTAACAGAAATGCTGCTGGGAAAATTTGGGGATTTCGCCTTTTTCTGTATAATAAATCCTGTCGGGTGTTGTTCAATTTTCCTTCATTCACTTCCATATGTTCTTTTCAACTTCCTTCAATGAGCAACATACATTTTCTGCAAGTTTTCACGATTTACCATAGATGAACATCTCCTAAGTCACCTTACCCAAAAAAAAAAATAAAACATCTCGTAAGTTATTCTTTGAGTGGTATTTGCTTTGAAAACCAGATTTAATCTATGCCTAGACATAGTAAATCAAAGGATATGCCACTTACTTCTGCAATTCACCTCCGAAGGGGTAACTTACTCTACTGCACAAAGCATTTCCAACTTGTTTCTCGAGAACTAGACCCAAAAATATGGAAACCAGAGTTCATATCCTCAGCAAGGCTAGGACAAACTAGGAACATGTTTCAGTGGATGGACCAATTGTCCCAACTGCCAACAAATAGAGATAATAGAAAACGCATCATTTCGGTGTGACCTCTGATGTCTAGTCCCCCTCCTCAAATGCATCCTTGGATCTTGTTTGTGTTTATGCAGATGATCGAACACGCTTGTTCGTCAGTAGTTAGTTCTATAAACCTGCTACCACCAGGTTCATCTTCTTCGGAGATATATCCAACCAAATAGGAAAACAAATGAACACGTCTGTTTTTTCAGAGATACTTCTGTTACACGGTGGGACGGCAACGTGTTGTGTCACAATGGCGTTTCAAGAATTACCGTAATCTCTTTCGTTTTGTGCTCGCCGTTGGCCATATCTTTTTGTGTCCTTCCTTACATATCCTAAAACTTTACATGTCAGGCTTCAATGAACCAAGCATATGAGACGTCAGTCAGGACATATTCGGCGAACATGATACTTGGACCACTTAATTTGGTGAAACTTCCTGTAGATATTTGTGCTTTAGAGTCTTCTGTTGTAGTAGTTGTTGCGACCTAAAAAAAATCAATCAGATTTTAGGCTAATGGATTATCAGGCTAATTAGAAACTAATACGGACTCTCCCAAGCCCTACCAAATCGCAACTTAGGTTTTATTAAGATGATTTTAGATTTGGAGTCGCCACTAATCATTTTTGGTAGGTTGATTAGGAACCTAAATAAAGTAGCGAGAGAACCACTTTATTTCTACGAACCAGAGATTGAGGATTCGGGGACTTGGTTACATTAACTAACCTTAGCTAATGCCCTTTCGGTACCTTAATTCCATGTGACGTCCTAAGTCGGCAACTCTTGCTTGGATTCAAAAGAAGTGTTTTTATTATTATTTATGTTTTCGCTTTCTTAAAATGAATGCAATGCATGAATTAAACTAAATGCAATGACATGAAGAGTCTAAGCCGAATTCATATATTTAAGTTAAGCATGCAAAATGACATCAAATCGAAGCAAAATGCAAGATGTGCAAACAATCATGCAATAAAATAAATATGCAGAGATTATAACATGCAAAAGTTAAGTCAATGTTTCCCTATATGCAACAATTAACTAATTAATTAAAACATGCAATATGACGTGACACAATAATAATGCAGCATTCAAGACACATAAAATACACATGCAAACCATGGCATGCGAAAATTATTATTAGACTAAGTAGCATGCAAATTTTAATTCAAGCGCACAACTAGACTAACCTAACATGAATACCCTAAACATGGTACTAAGTGACAAAAAAAAAAATGATATGACAAGATAAAATATGGACATGCAAGACATAGGCTATGCGAAAATGACATGGCATAAGAACACTCGTCATGCAATTTTTATTATTTAAAAGATGGAAGGACATGACTTGTGATACTCGAAAATTTAATGCAACATGGACATACAAATTATGAGACATGCGAATGTTATGATATAATATGCATGATTTTCGAAAAATTGGATGAAGGACTCAAGATGATACTCGAAAATTATGCATGACGAACAAAAGATAATGAGCAGATTTTTGTTTATTTTCTCATATTTTCGGCGATATAAATGATGCAATGAGAAAAATGATATGCATGATATTTTGAAAATATGGAATGCAAGAGGTGACATTTGAAAATCATGGTGTGAATATGCATGATATGCAAACAAAACATTTGAAATGTGTTTGGGGATATGCCGAATATGCTTGAGATTTTTTATCCTTATTTAGATGTGATTTTCGGCCAGATGAAGATAAGCTTGATTTGATTCTCTTGTCTTTCAATTCCAAATTGAACTTAATGAGATAGAGTTTCTAGGAAACTTTATCTTCCTAAAGATTTAATTAGACATGATTTTCTAGGAAATCATATCTTACTAAACATTTTAGGAATTTTAAGTTCAGAAAACTTAAATCAGACAAGATATCAATCAATCACAGAATATCAATCCAATCAGGCAATCCAAGATGGCAATCTAGATAAATTGAAACAAATCAAACCTCATCCTCTTATAATTTTCAAAAAAAAGATAGGACAAAATCTAAAGTCGGCTTTTTGAAAGATAGTGAACCGGATCTAAATGGCAATAGATCGAGTCGGTTATCTTTCCCGATTTTTCTAAACCGGAGGATCGTTCCCGAATGGCAACGGGAAGAATCATCCAAGTTTAAAAAATTCGTTGCCTATTAGGAAAATATTTTCCTAATTTAGATTTAGTCCTTTTTTTAAGATATTCTGAAAATGTGTCCAATTAATCCTCAAAAACAGCAAACAACCAGCATGTGATTCGCGCAAAATAGCGTAAAAAATAAATAAAATACTTACCTTTACGCTCCCGCAAAATTCTGCATGGTTAGAGACATGTATAGCGCAAAAAACATGATGATTTTGGACCGAGCAGCACGTTTAACAGCACAAAACAGCATTAAAGCAGTGTAAAAACAGCAGCAAAACAGTACTAAAACAGCATGCTAATCACTGCAAAACGATTCTAAATCAACCCTAAAAGGATGTGAAAATTACCTTAGTTCGTGGGATGAGACTTGAGCCGGATTGAATTAAAGACACTGCTGGATATTTGCTTCAGACAACGGTGTTGGACGACTTCGAGATGGACATGCGGCGGCAAACGGGGCTGCTAGGCTGTCGTCGAAGCTGATGTGGTGTCGGGATCGCTCTGGACAGCAGCGGAGTAGGCGGTGATGCGAATCAGCCAAGATCACAGCTTCGTCGTAGTGGGACGCCGCTGGTCGTCGTTGATGCAAGGACAACCAATCTCGTTGGTGCTTAGCGCGGCTGCTTCACTGGAGTTTCTGCTGGCGTTCGTGGTCACGGTGTGTACGAAGAGCGACGAAGATATGCGGCACAGGAGAGGCGGCAACGTGAGACAGGACTTCTTCTTCTTGGCGTGTTGATTGTGGACTGTATTCCACCATGAAGAACTCTCTCTCTCTCGGATATTCTTTCTACGTGAATTCCTCCTCTGCTTCTCTCAATTATGTCGTCAATGTCAATTGTCCAATGGCCTCCTCCTTTAATCCCTCTGCTCGTGTCTTTATATATTGGTGGCACTAGGTTTAATTAAGGCTTTTCTATGATAAAGGCTTGACTCTTGTGGACTTGTCAACATTAAACCCCAGGCCTGATTAATTAAAGCTCACTGCCCTCCTCCTTAATGTGATTTTCGGCCAAGGCTCGTCCTGTGGGCTTTGTTAGGTCTGATTAGTCTAACCGAGCTCAAAGCTCTTTAATAAATTTCAGCTTTAGTTAAACGGGCTCAACCCAACTTAGTTAAAGCTCAATATTCCTCCTTTTCCACTTGTGAATTCGGCCATCTCTCCATGATTTGTCCGAATTCTTCTGGTGATGTCGACCCGGTGCACACAACTGTTCCAAGTTCGTTTCCGTTCCCACCGCTCCAAATAATGCAAATGCAATGCATGAGTAAGAAAATATGCTATGCATGAAAACTTAATTAATTATATTTTTTTTTTGCGAGAACTAAAGCTAGTTCTCATTTTTATGCAAAATGAATATTTTAAGAAAAATCAAAATTTAGGTGTCAACAGCTGCCCCTCTTTGAGTGGAAGCTCGCAGAGGTTTCGCTCAAAGACAAAATTGAACCTAAATTTTGACTATGCAAATGATGAATGATGAATTTTTGCGAGACTTTTAGTCCCATTTTCTATGCAGATAAAGATGATATATGAAATGCAGGACTGTAACTAACATGTGCCAAGATTTCTCTACTCCAAGGAACTGGATTAAAGAACCTGCACACGGATCGCACATGAAACTCCTGTTACCGGACACCTCATAATGCTGATGATTCCCCTGACTTCCAAGCTTCTTGCAGATGCAAAGATCTCAAGGTACTGGGGCCTATCTGTTATCAGAACTATCATTCTGGTGCGAGATAGCGCAAGATATGTGTAGAGTTGAAATAATGTTTTTTCGAAATCACAAGAGCGCATACATTGTGAATCGGAAAAAGGGATCAAGATCGCAAGAGCGCATACATTGCGATTTTGATGAAAGACCAAGATCACAAGAGCGTATACATTGTGATTTGGTAAAAGGATCAAGATTGCAAGAGCGCATACATTGCAATTTGATAAAGATACCAAAACCATAAGAGCGTATCATTATGATTAGGTAAAGAACCAAGATCATGAGAGCGTATACATCACAATTTGGTAAGGTAAAGATCATGAGAGCGCATACATCATGATTCGATACCATCAAGGCTAAATAGCACAAACATGAGGAATGTATTACCGAAATGAATCGATAAATACGAAAAGGATGTGTCGCTTGAACCTAATCAACGCAAACACAAGATGTCAAAATGACAACCTAAATGTGTAAAGCTGTCAATTCGAAAAAGGGTTCAGGAAACTTACTTGGATTTTCTGTGCAAACGGTCAAGGAATGGACAAGCTAACTGTGTCATACCTGTCTTTTCACTTGAAATAGAGATTGAAGCAAATCCATGCATAAAACCAATGCAACATTATATGCCAACAAATCTTGGTGAGCTTTTGCTTGCATTATAAAGCTTCATTGGGGATTTTCATCAATAAGGAAACCTGCCTAATCCTTTTGATAATTTTGATCACATCGAATGAGGAACCTTCAGTCAGAAAGGACTTTCACTCACATTCATAAAAAGGCTTTTTGGACCCGACCATTGATACGGGTATAGGAATCACTCAGAACTGCGATCATCATGCTTGACAAGGGTCTGGGTATTCTCGCAATTAGTATGACCAGACCAATCTAAGAGGTCTTTGCAAGGACTGCAATTCAGGCTCGGTCAAAGGTTTAACAAAGGGGACTCACGTGAGTCATTTGACTTTGAATAATATTATCAGCCTTATCAAGTTTACAAGTCAGGAAACCTGTAAAATGAGATAAAATGATTTTGCTCGCACTTCTCTGAGCAACATTTATAAACATTTGAAATCCTACGTCAACTCAAGTGCCCTAATCTGAAGAGGCTTCGGGTATGGGTTGTAACGTAGGTGCGGGTAGGCTTGAAATGAAAGGCCTATTTTCAATCTAGAGGGATTGATTGTGAGGGAATTGGTGATCACCATTCTCAATGCTTTTGCCACTGATTCCTACTCTGGCGAATGTTCGGCAAATTTTCTTCATGAATGATCTTTCTTGAGAAGGATTTTTGTGATCTCAGCTGGGGCTCTCCTTTCTCTTCTTTTTTTTTTTTTTTTCAAGAGAGACTTTGCTCTTTTGAGAGAGGCTTTAATGCTCCTTTTCCGTCCCTTTTTTTCTTCTTCTTTCGAGAGATATTTGAGAGGGAAAGAGGACACCGCTTGATGAAATCCTTTTGCACACTTTCTTTGATGGATTTCTTTCTGACCCTCCATTTGCCCCATAGTCACTTCACACTCCATTCGTCCCGACGCTTTGAGACGGTCCCTTTAATTCATCATGGGAAAGATCACCAATTGGTTTGAAATGAATCCACCGCTCAAACTGGGTAAGCAAAGGGTATGGCGTGTAGGGATATAGAAAGAAATGCTCTTCGTCATGTCTAAGGCACTTGAGCTAACACAAGATTCGTATGCAATAAAGACACTCGAAGATTGATGCAAGTGAGAGCAAGAAAATTTTAACCATTTGAATTTTCTGGTAATTGCCCCAGTGTGGGGTTGTTTCTGACAGGGGTAAGAAATGAAATCTCCGTTCAAAGGGCTAGCAACGGATAACCTGTAGTGTTTGGATGGAGGAAATGAATGCCTCTCATCACTTTGGTCGTCATACTGTTCGCGAGATAATCCTTCACCTTGTGAGCACGGGAATTTTGCACGCCTCACTGGAGATTAGAAATATAGGACGTGTATAGGAAACGGCTTGCCTTTCGTCATCCTGAGTTCCTCATTCAAAATGATCAATCCAATTGGATCAAACAATTTTCCTGATTGAAACTATCTCTCAATGAAGATTAGTAATGCAAACAGAAAGTAGCCAATCATATGAAAAACTCATGAATGAACATCGAACAGGTAAATATTATAACTTGATTACGAAAATGTCAGAACAAATCAAGCATAATATTTCTTTACAGCATCAGAATTGACAGGACTGGTGAAAACACGACCATCCATTTCTGCTAGAATTAAAGCACCACCTGGAAGTACCTTCTTCACAACATACGGTCCACCATAATTTGGAGCAAACTTCCCCTCTGGAAGTGGAACTATTGGCAACAGCTTCCGTAAAACAAGGTCTCCTACCTGAAAATGTCGAGGCCGGACTTTCTTGTTAAAGGATTTAGCAACCCTCTGCTGATAGCACTGGCCGTGACATACTGCCTTGAGCCGCTTCTCATCAATCAGGTTCAGTTGGTCCACCCTTTGTTGGACCCAATCAGCTTCAGTTAACTTGACTTGAGATAGTATACGCAAGGAAGGAACCTCCACTTCAACTGGTAGTACCGCTTCCATTCCATACACAAGAGAATATGGGGTCGCCCCGGTCGATGTTCGGATCGATGTTCGATAAGCCATGAGTGCAAACGGCAACCTCTCATGCCAATCGCGATAATTCTCGACCGTCTTAGCCAAGATCTTCTTAATGTTCTTATTGGCTGCTTCCACCGCTCCGTTCATCTGAGGACGATACGGAGAAGAGTTCAAATGTTTAATCTTGAATTCCTTGAACAAGTCGTCAACCTGCTTATTATTCAAATTGGAGCCATTGTCAGTAATTATGGCTTCTGGTGAACCATATCGAGCAATGATATCCCGACGAATGAACTTCACCACATTTCGCGCGATGACTGCGAGATACGATGTGGCTTCGATCCACTTGGAGAAGTAATCGATGGCAACTAGGATAAATCGATGCCCGTTAGATGCTTTGGGGTTGATTGGACCGATCACGTCAATACCCCACATAGAGAATGGCCATGGCTCTGATAACTGATGGAGTTTGTTTGGAGGAACATTGATTTTGTTCCCATGAATCTGGCACTTGTGACAACTTCGAACATGCTGAATACAGTCTGCTTCTAAGGTGAGCCAGTAATAACCCAGTCTCATGATCTTCTTAGCCAACATGTGACCATTCATGTGTGGGCCACAGATTCCTTCATGTACTTCCATCATCAGATGAATCACTTCAGCGGAATCGATGCACCTTAGAAGGATTGAGTCGTAAGATCGCTTGTACAAACTCTCTCCACTCAAGAAGAACTTCGAGGCCATTTTCTTTATGTACTGTTGATCGGCTGCGATACTCTTTTCAGGAAATTCCTGTTTTTGAATGTAAGTCTTGATATCATGGTACCATGGCTTGCCATCAGGCTCTTCAGTCATAGCCATACAATAGGTCGGCTTCTTCAATATCTCTATCTTTAGTGGTTCAATTTCAAGCCCAACAGTGACTTGTAACATCGATGATAATGTAGCTAACGCATCGGCAAACCGATTGTGCGTCCTAGACAGATACTCGAAAGAAATATCATCGAATTCTTCTACTAACTCATCCAGATATTCATGATAAGGTAGCAACTTAGCATCTCGCGTCTTCCATTCCTCGACAGTTTGAAGGATAATCAAAGCTGAATCTCCAAACACCTTGAGCCGGTTTATTCCTATCTCAATCGCGGCTTGCAGCCCGAGAATACATGCCTCATACTCAGCTATATTGTTGGTGCAAGGGAATACCAACTTTGCTGCTACAGGATAATGTTGATCCCCTGGAGATATCAGAACCGCTCCAGTGCCTGACCCCGATAAATTTACGGCTCCATCGAAATACATGGTCCATGCATAATCATCTACCGACATGACTCTATCCTCAGGATGATCGATATCTTCATTCTGGCCAGCATTTTCGGCCAGGACATCAGCAATAACCCCCCCTTTAACTGACTTCTGTGATAGGTACTGAACGTCAAACTCGGAAATAAGAATCTGCCATTTGGCAAGCTTTCCAACCAAGGCCGATTGGTTGAGCAAGTATTTGATAGGATCACACTTTGTCACCAAGAGCACCTGATAATGCAGGGTGTATTGTCGTAGCCTGTGTAACACCCAGACTAACGCCGCACATGTCTTTTCTGTTTCAGAATAATTCATCTCGGAAGCTGTGAATTTCTTACTCAGATAATAAATAGCTCGCTCTTTTCCATCTTCTCGGCTTACTTGAGCTAGCATGGCACCCAGAGATTCACTATGAATTGTGAGATATAAGACTAGAGGTTGCCCTGGTGTTGGTGGAACAAGCACAGGTGGATTCATGAGATGCTGTTTCAACTCGTCAAAAGCCCCTTCACATTCGCTATCCCATTTGACTAGCGCATTCTTTCTTAATAGCTTGAGAAATGGCTTGGCGGTTTCAGACAACTGGGAAATGAATCGAGCAATGTAATTCAATCTGCCTATGAGACTTCGGACTTCCTTGACTGAGGTAGGGGCCTTGAGCTCACAAATAGCTTTCACCTTGGACGGGTCGATCTCGATGCCTTTACTACTGACAATGAATCCGAGCAATTTGCCCGAACTAGCACCAAAAACACATTTGGCCGGGTCGAGCCGTAGCTTGAACTTCCGGAGCCTGTCGAACAACTTCGTCAAGGTCTCAACGTGATCCTCTCCGTGTCGGGTTTTTGCAATCATATCATCGACATAAACTTCAATCTCTTTATGCATCATGTCATGGAACAAGGTAACCATCGCCCGTTGGTATGTCGCTCCAGCGTTCTTGAGACCGAAAGGCATGACTTTATAGTGGAACACACCCCACGGGGTAGTGAATGCAGTTTTCAACTTGTCGGCTTCGTTCATCATAATCTGATTGTAACCCGAGAAACCGTCCATGAATGAAAATAGTTCGAAACCGGCCGTACTATCCACGAGCACATCAATGTGAGGAAGGGGGAAGTCATCTTTTGGACTGGCTTTGTTCAAATCACGGTAGTCTATACACACCCGAACTCGGCCATCCTTTTTCATTACTGGGACTACGTTGGCGACCCAATCAGAGTACTGGGTAGCCTCGATAAATCCCACATCAAGGAGCTTCATGACTTCTTCTTTGATTTTCTTTGCCAGCTCGGGTTTCGCCCTACGTTGTCTTTGTTTCATCGGCTCCACCAAAGGGTCAGTGGGTAAACAGTGTTCAACGATCGATCGATCGAGCCCTGGCATGTCTGCATATGACCATGCGAAAATATCCTGGTAGTTTCTCAGGAGCTTTGTTAGGCGTATAGCCAAATCGTCAGGAAGGTTTGCCTCGATTTTTACTTCTCTGGGGTTTTCTGTGTCGCCTAGATTGATTGCCACAGTTTCTTCTCCCGTCAAAGATTTAGATTTCTCATGACGCTCCAAGTTCTGGCGTATTTCTTCATCATCATAATCAGGCCCGTCTGACTTATGGATATCATATGGATCTGCTGGCTCTCCCTCCTCGTCTTTGCCCCTGAAAGATAGAGTAGAGGGAATCAAAAGGACAAACAGGGTTCAAACCAGATGCATTTCACAAGCATCGAATTTTCGTGTTTTCGAAGGTTTCTTTGATTTTTGAAGACCGGGGGACGAGAATTCTTGAAGAAGCCCAATCCTCAGTGCTTACCATAGATGACAAATTTTTCAATCGTTGGCTATCGTCATTGGATTGGTTTGGGGTACTTTAACAAGATTCCAAAATATGATGAAAAAAAAACTGTAATTTTATTGATATTAAATCAACGAATTACATCTTATTGGAAGGGAAATACTGAAATGCAACATAGAAAAGGAAAGAAATCCTAAAGTACGACATAAAAGGGAAATTCTAGGAAAGCAATAAAATTTTCCCGCAGGGAGTGCAAGAACATAAAATGTTACTCTGAGTCCAATCCCTCCAGCGGATCATCAACTGTAGCGATGACAGGTAGCCTCCGAGGTCTGGGGGCCATGTAAGGTTCCTCGTGATCTGTCTCAATCGAATTACTAGTATTACCAGGCCCATCCACCTGCATCGGATCTTCAAATACGGCAGCAATGGTTAAGTCCCCAAACCAATCAGCTAGGCAGGGTATGCCATCTTCATCGGTGTCTTCAGTATCAATAACCATCGGTTCAGACGAGTCGGGGAAGACTATCCCAAGGTCATCCTCGAACTTATTCAGGTCATCGTATCCACCTACCACTCCAGCTGAGCGGAATGTCTCATAAAGAGGGGGCAGTATCGGACTACATTCCATCCTAACGCGGCCTCGGTCTCGACCAGCTCGGCCTCGTCTACGGTATTCTGTCTCATGATAACCTAAACCAGCCGTGTGGAATTGTGTTTTAACTTCAATGGGGGCCCGAATTCCCTGACCATGCTTGCCTAATCCGGAGCCAGGCTCAAATCCGTTGCTTACCATTACCTTAGCCACCATGACAGAGGTGTAAGACAACTCCGGGATCGGCAAAGGACTATCTGGTGAACCATGAATTGTATGCACCAGCTCAAAGGAATGGTAAGAGTCTTCTTCAGTAATCTCCGGTTCGATGTAGGGAATGGCCGTCTGATTGAAAACAGGAAAATCCTCCTCTCCGTGAATTATAACTAGCTTCTGCTCGACCGCGAACTTGACCTTCTAATGCAGACTGGACGGAACAGCCCCAGCATTATGGATCCATGGACGTCCTAGTAAAAGATTGAAGGCTGAGGGTATATCCAGCACTTGGAACAAGACTTCAAACACAGAAGGACCAATCTGTATTTCTAGATTAATCTGCCCCATGACATTCTTTCTTACTCCATCAAATACCCTGACTGACATCCTAGCCGCTTGCATCTTGGTCGGGTCGATGCCTAGGCGGTTGAGTGTGGCCAAAGGACACAAATTCAAGGCTGACCCATTATCGACCAGGACTCGGGCTACGTGGGTCTGCTTATACTTGACCGAGATGTGCAAGGCTTTATTATGTCCCCTCCCTTCGACGGGGATCTCGTCATCAGCAAATGCTACCTGGTCTTTCGGAAGAATTGTTCCAACAAAATTCTCTAGCTTGTCCCCCTCAATATCTTCGGGCACATGGACCTGTCCTAACACCTTAAACAAAGAATCCCGATGTTTCTCAGAGGATTGGAGGAGCTCTAACAGAGATACCTGGGCTGGCAGCTTGCGCAACTGATCAACTATGCAATATTCACTCGACTTTATGACTGCTAGGAATTCCTTTACTTCCTTGTCTGTAGCTTGTTTGGCCGGCGGATCATCACTATAAACACGCCCTAACCTTGTCACCAAGGCCAATTCTAGGTCGTAAGACCATGGCACCACTTTGTCGTCCTGATACGGGAATGGTTGAGGCGATGTGATTACCAAGGCATCAGGGACGACAATTCCTAGTTCATCGTCAGAAGCATCCTCTAGAGCGGGCATGTCAGCTAACTCTGGGTCTGTCTTGATCTGGTTGGCCACCTCGTCTTCCACAGGCTCGTTCCTCGACTCCACCTGGGTGGTCAAAGCAGTTATCTCCTCATTCCAGTCGATGATGATCTGGGAAATGGCAGCCACCGTTCCTGCCTGGTTCGTGTATACAATCATTCCATCCTTCATCAAACTAAGGACCTTCCGTTTTAACTGTCCCAGTGGCACGAATTCCCCGCTCCGGTAGTAACCCGCTCGAACCAAAGCATCAAAAACGTCGGCAACCCGAGCTCTAACACTCTTAACCGGGCCTGTCTCAGACGCGAAGACAGCATTGATCTTATCCTCATGATTAGGCAGGGGGTTGTTCTGGACATTGGGCTGACGATTATCTTGAAATGAAAATGCCTTAGAATCGAGCAAGTCCCGAATCCGATTCTTAAGCACAAAGCAATCATCCGTGTTGTGCCCGACTTCTCCACGGTGATAATCGCATTTTTTCGACGGATCATACTTAGGCGAATTTGTATTACTCGGCCTAAGAGGTTCCGAAGTCAGAAGCTGTTTCTTGCGTAGGACGGCTAATACCTGTGACAAGGTCCCGGGGAGAAGGGTATATTGCCGGTTACTGCGTAGGTTCCCCCTTGGTCCTTGCGAACGAAAGTTAGTTTGCTGCTGATTTGGAAATCGGGCGACCGGAGCATGAGCTGAAGGTTTCTGGGCATACGTCATATTAATCTGAGGGGCGGGCTCTTTGTCCTTCTTCGCTACGAATCGCTTAGCACTCGCACTGGTATCCCCATACCACCCTTTCTTCATGCCAATTTCCACCTCTTCTGCCATTGCGATGAGGTGACTGAACGACGTTGCTGCGGTTCCCAGGATACGCGACCGCATTGTTTGAGGGAGGGTGGAGACAAACAGTCTCATGAGTTCCCTTTCAGGCGGGACCGGCTTCAGTTGGGAGGCGACATTCCTCCACTTGGTAGCATACTGCTTAACTGTCTCGCCCCTCTTCAACTCTGCTTGTTCGAGGTCCTCCCTGGTAGTGAGGACATCTAGATTGAAACTGAAGTGCTTGACAAATGCATTGGCCATTTTTTCCCAATCCTCCATGCGATAGACCTCATAGTCTGTGTACCACCTCATGGCTGCATCCTTCAGACTGGCCTGAAAAGTCTGAATCATCAGAGGGCCGTTTACCACGTACTTGTTCATCCTCGCCTGATACATTTGGACATGCTGAACCGGATTGGAAGTGCCATCATACTTCTCGAAGTCAGGCATCTTGAATTTTTCTGGTACATTGACCTTTGAGAAGACGGATAGGTCAACCTGGGGTATGTTGTGTGTCCCTTCCACCTCTCGTATCCTCTTCTCCATGTGGGCTATGGCTTTCAAGGCTTCTTCGCTCATTCCCCCGGCCATAGGGCTGGCTCGGGGTATTGAGATAGTAGGTGATGTTCCCGAGCTAACACCAGATAGAATAACGTCCTCCAGCGGCAAAGTGTGTATGGGAACACGACCCGTGCCTTTGTTAGGATCGTCCACCGGAGGAGGCGGTGGAGGCGCCGTGGGTGACAGGATAGAACTGGACTGCTGCTGCATGGCGGCGAATCTCGCTATCACTCTTTCCATAGCTTGGGACACCGTCCCTTCGAATTGCCCAGTCATTTCATTCACGTGCTCCTTGAGGGCCTCCTGAACTATTGCGTTAATCTCAGCTCTATCGGCCATTTTCTTTGCTACTGACCGAGTAATATGAGGGTTTGAGGTACCCGTGATGAATTACCTACAAAAGTTCGTTAACATGATCAGTATGATGGTGAAAAATGGTGAGCCGACCCATGACTTTCCCCTAGACTCAGAAACAAAAGCAACCATAATCAATAGGTTGATTCAGCGGATTCCAGTTCTGTCGACTTTTACGAAAAAAATCATATTTATTCACAAAGTGATCAAGATGATGTAAAATTTTACGAGAACATGGTCAAGAGGTAGATAAACGACTTTCATGTTTAAAGGTCGGACAGATTTCCCATGGATCAATACAGTTTAATAGCCCTTTCCAAAAATTCTGGTCAGAAAATTGATTTGTCCGGTTTCTGTTTAAGGGATAAATGGGTCATCAAAATTGGGAATTGATGTCCGAAAATTTGCAGCTTGCTAGTTCAGGGCCCATTCTACCACTTTCAAGTTTTGACTTCATTCAAAAAGGCACTTTTACTAGTGGAAAATGGTGAAACAAAATTGGTGTCTGAAATTTCCTGAAAACTCAGATTGCTTTGCCTTCATTTTCAATTCGGTAGAAAATGGAAAACATGATGGATTGATCTGAAAATTTTACAAATGACAGGTCAAGATCCTCCAAACACTTTTCATTCAATGGTTGAAACCCAAAAATGCCCCGAAGGAAATCAAACAAATCATACAAAGCAGTAAGGTATATCTGAACAACAGCAATGCTGAACGCAAACTAAACATGACCCTATTTAGCTTAAGACACTTGACTCACCTAACAATGTTCATGGCACTCAACACTTCAAAATAACCAGGACATTCATTCCAACTTCTCCCTGCAAAACAAATGGTTAACAATCAACTCCACCCCTTATCACTCCAACCTGCAAGAACATATAACACCTTAAAATGAGATTCAATCAAGATCGCCAAAAGCGAAACATCCATGGAATTTTCTTTAGGCCTAAGTCCGCTAAAGCTTTTAATTTTCTCAAAAAATTCAAGTAATCCAATTAAGGCTTAATTTTTTTCGAAAAAATTAAAGTAAGTCCCCAACGGAGTCGCCAAGCTGTCGCGACCTAAAAAAAAAGATCAAATTTTAGGCTAATGGATTATCAGGCTAATTAGAAACTAACCTAATACGGACTCTCCCAAGCCCTACCAAATCGCAACTTAGAGTTCATTAAGATGATTTTAGATTTGGAGTCGCCACTAACCATTTTTGGGTAGGTTGATTAAGAACCTAAATAAAGTAGTGGGAGAACCACTTTATTTCTACGAACCAGAGATTTTAAGTTCGGGGACTTGGTTACATTAACTAATTAAAGCTAACGCCCTTTCGGTACCTTAATTCCATGAGATATCCTAACTTGGCAATTCAAGCTTGATTGATTTTCTTTAAGTTCAAGTGAGGTGTTCTTTTGTGTTTTCACTTATTTAAAATGAAATGCAAATTCATGAATTACACTAAATGCGAAGTGACTCATGAATACATTATTCAAGACAATGTGCAAGCAATCAAAATAGAAAATGAATTAAATATGCAAATCAGATCGATTAGACTAAGATGCAAAGAAACTAAACATGATTTTTTACATCACATAACATAGCATGACATGGCATAGAGACAAGCATATATGACATGGCAAATAATATTATGCAACATGTTTTTTTTCGAAAAATAATGATGCATGGATATGTGAATTTCGAAAAAATGGTGTGCAAGATGGGTGATATTTGAAAACATGATATGCAAAATATGGGATAGGAAAAATATGACAGTGCAGACATGGATAATATGCATGATATGGATTTTCGAAAAATATGGTATGATGATGTTTAGATGATATTTTTTCGAAAAAATATGATATGCAAAAGATATGATAAGCATGGGATATACAAGATATGCATAGATGACAATGAGATATGCGAGCATGCAAGATCCAATTTTAATTCTCTCTTTATATTTTCAGCCACAGGATCAAATATGCATGATATATGCAGAAAATATGCAAGATATGAATGAGATATGCATGGGTGTGCATGAGATGATTTTTGTGCACTTTCCTTTTGCAATTTTCGAAAATTTGGGATGAGATATGCATTGAAATTCCATTATCTTGATTTAACTTCCAATTATCCAATGAAATCAGGTTTTCTAAGAAACCTCATCTTCCTAAATTTTTTAATTAGATAGGGTATCTAAGAAACCATATCTTGCTAAATCTTTTAGGAATCTTAGATAACTCAAATCAAAGCAATATCCATCAAATGTATCCGAAATTCCAAATAAGGCATCATAACATCCAAAATCAACATGAATATCCGCTTCTTGTCTCGAAAATTAAGATACCAAAATCTAAAATCGGCTTATGAAGATAGCGAATCGGATCTAAATTGCAATAGATCGAATTGGCTAACTTCCCGTTTTACTAAGCCGGAGGATCGTACCCGAATGGCGACGGATAGGATATGTCCAACTTAACATAAACGTTGCCTATTAGGAAAAGCAATTTTCCTAATTTAGATTTAGGTCTTTTTATTCATAAAAATTATGCAGATATGCAAATATCTCAAATTAGACAACAAATATTCAGAATATTTCCTGGATAGAGTCGTTACCTAATTTGCGGATAAGCTCTCAAATTCGAACCGACGATGGATGACGATCGGCTCGTGGATCGTGGATCGGCAAGGGACTCTCGGTGGACTCATGGGGCGACTATGGGTTGCCGATGTGTGCTTTGGTCGCTGGCTCCTTCACCCTTTCGCACTCACTTTTGTCGTATGTGTAAAATTGTGGCCTCGAAGTGCCGTCTATTCTATTGTGAGTGGGATCCACGAACAGAACCTAGAAAAGAAGAAAAAGCAAAGAAAGGAACAATAGAAAAGTTGCAGCAATGTGACACTCATGAAGAACCACTTCCCTTTTGTTTGTCCCTTTATCCTCTCTTTGTAATTGGCACCGGTGAAATTCCTTGATGAATTTTGGACAAGGAAAGTAGCTAGTGCTCAGCCATGTCCTCTCTCGTGCATGTGTCAGAAGCACCCAGGAAGAAGAAACTCCCTCACCAGAAGCGTGGCCGTGGATTCTCAGTGCGTGGCCTTCTCTCTCTACTCTAAACCTTCCTCAATGTGCCGTATGATGAAAACCAGAGGGAGAGAGATGCGCCTCTGATTTTGTGGCCGTGTATTGCAATGAAGATGGCCTCCGTGTGACCTCTCCTCCTGTCACGATTTTCTGCCGTGTATTCAAAGAATGAATTGGCCTCCTTGATGTGAACCCTAATGCACCTATTTATAATAGTGAGCTAGGGTTTCGCTTTATTTTCTTTATTTGCAAAATAGTCCATCAACTTCGGATAGTCGCAATTTGATCCGGAGACAAAATATTCTGTCCATAAAACCTTTTTCTTAATTAATGGGCATTTTTAATTAAAAGGCTTTTTTTTTCAAATTAAACATTAAATGGGCTGATTTAACCTCAGATTAGGCCTCAAGACCTTGGCACAAACTCCCCTCGATTGGTGCAAATGTTATTGTCAATTTAAGTTCAGTCGCCTTATAAACTAAGCTCAATTCCCTCGCCGCGGTTCCAAATAATGCAAATGCAATGCATGAGTAAGAAAATATGCTATGCATGAAAACTTAATTAATTATTTTTTTTTTGGCGAGAACTAAAGCTAGTTCTCATTTTTTTATGCAAAATGAATATTTTAAGAAAAATCAAAATTTAGGTGTCAACAGTAGTTTCTCCTCCTGGATCTTTATTGCTGAACATTGGTATGCATACTGAAATGACTGGCCTAGGTCAACCTCATATGACTGACCTTCCATACGGTAATATATCTTCAGTGATAAATGTCTATTGTGATATGCTGAAATTATAGTGTGCTGATTCATTGTGATTTGGTCCTAGACTTAATCCAAGGAACTGACAACAAGCAAGCCTGAAATGGAGGCAAACACACTGCAGCTCTTGGTTCATTCCTAGACATTATGATGCTTATAGGGATAAGCCCCATCACAGACGGTAGACCTTCATAATCAGCAGTCTCGCATAAAGATATGATCCGAGCAACTTGCCGGCTAGATCTTGTTGTTTCTAGCAATGATCACTTAGAGGGGGGTGAATAGGTGATTCTGAACAATTTTAAAACTTAATGCGGAATTAAACAAAATTTGAATAAGGTTGTGTGTCAGATTCAGAATAATAAAGTGCAATAAACTAAACACAGAAGTATGAGCTTAGAGTAGAGAGAATTGCACACAGAATTTATAGTGGTTCGACTTAGATAAGCCTACATCCACTCTCCCACGATGACAGCCGATTGGCTGGATTCCACTAGATGAATCGTTGAAAGATTACCAAAGGTAGCACACTCTCACTCTTTTACAGAACCTCTCAAAGATGAAGTATTTTTGCTCTAAGGACAAGTATGTGAATCTGAATCACTCAAGTACTTTGGAATTTGTAAGTTCTGATCACTACTTGCAATAGTCACCATGGATCCCTTTTATACACCTTCGATCTTGAAGTAGCCGTTACAAAGGTCCTCCGAAGGATCGATCTTCAATCGCTGATTGGACGCCATCAACCTTGATTAGAAGATACTGTATCTTGAGAGATTTGGTAGCCGTTGGAGTAGAGTCTGAACCCTTCAGATTCAGTCACCCATACAACTAAATCTTCAGTTTTCATAAGTAGAGTTCTTCAAACATGGAAGTTTTCTTATCCCATGGAAGGTAATTTTCAATCGTGGATATTCTGCCAATCTATTTACAGAGTAATCCTGTCAATCAATGATTACAGACTTCCATAAATAACACAGCTCAAAAGGAAACCTGTCAACGTGGGTCTTCAGAATCTGAAAAATGAATATTGCAGAATCTGAACATTATTCAGAAGTAGTCTTCAGAAGTAAAAAGATCTCCTGAATCTGAACAGAATAATAATAGCGAATATGAGCTTGACAAAGTCCTTATTGGTATTTCACATGAGTCGTCTTCCAAGATAAAAGTTGAATTTTCAGAAGCAACGTTCCACTTCATCTGAATAACATTATTCAACTTTATTCAGAAGCAAATATGTGACGACTTCTTCTTGAGTATGAACACCAGGATTGGAATAATGTAAACTTTTTCATTCATAGTCAAACCTGCAATAATGTATTTCAAAGTATTAACCAGATTCTTATTAAAGAAGGACAGTTTTGTCATAATCGAAATATTCAGAGGAATGTTTTCTTAATAATCTCCCACTTTTTGATGATAACAAAACTTCCTCAAAAAAATATGGATTTTTGAAGAGTTGTTTGAATAACGGTTTTAGCACAAGAAAGATCTTAGGAAAAAATAATAGTTAAGCATTGAGAGTCTTTCAAATCCCGTACCTGAATCTGAATGGTATGAGAATTTGAATAACATGCTTTAGAAATTGGAAGAATATCACCGTGTTATTTGCATGTGCATGTTTCTTTAGTCTTGAATCCTGCATTAGAAAAGAGGTAACTTATTGACACCTAATTTTGGCGATCTTGTATTTTATTTCTTCATAAAATAGAATATGTCTAATTTGTTAAATATGTATTTTTTTTTCTTGTTTTATTGCAAGATAGAAAAGTAAAAAAAATTATAATATATATATAAAGAAAAAAGAAAAAGGAATCGGATTAGGCCGGTTTGACCTCGCTACAACGAAGGCGAGGCGCGGCCTGCGAATTCAGCCCGTCGGACCAGCCCACCCGCGTGCCTAGTTGGGCTTTTCTCCCTTGAGCTGGGCTCCCTTTTTTTTTTCCTTTTCAAGCCCAGACTTCCCATCTCTCTCTCTCTCTCTCTCTCTCTCTCTCTCTCTCTCTCTCTCTCTCTCTCTCTCTCTCTCTCTCTCTCTCTCTCTCTCTGATTTTGGACCGCACGAGGAGACTTGGTCATGAGGAAAAGCAAGGGAGAGTTGACATGGAGTAGGTGGAGGAAGAGACGGGAGCAAGTACAGGAACAACATGGGGGAACAGAGAAAAATATAGAAGGAAAAGGAAAGGGGCTAGAGAGCAAACCGGGGGGGGGGGGGGGGGGGAGGAGGAGGAGGTTTCAAGAGAAAAGGGAAGGGAGCTAGAGAGACAGTTCTGGTCCCTGCTCGCGTGTCTGAGGATCGACCCATCGTTAGTCATTGCAGCCCGAGGAGACGGTCTCGCGGTTAGCGGTGACGGCGGGGTGACCATGGCGGGCTTTGGCAAGGAGATTAGAGCGTAAGGGCTTAGTGAAGGAAGAAAGAGAAGAACCGGTGATGGCCGTCCCTGTCTAGCGGTGAGGGTGCGAGGCCGGCGGTCTTGGGCGGTCCCGATGGTGAGACCTGGTCTGGCAGGAGGTGGCGATGTTGAGGCTCCGTGGCCGGTCCAGATCTGTCTGGCGCTCGGGCGCGCTTAGAAGACGAACAGGACAGGTCGTCTCAGGCGGCTAAGAAGAGCAGGATGGCTTCGCCGTTGACGATCCGCCGGCATGCGAGTCATGGCTGATCAAGGCTAAGGCCGAGACGGCACCGCTATAGTAGCCACTGAGTATGTTAACCGTCGAAGTTGTTGGTCTGATGGTTGCCGTAGGAGTCGCCGGTCTGGCAGTCTGACGGTGGCCAGTGGTCATCGACGACCCGATTGAACTCCGGCGAACTGGTGCAGGTCTCGCTGTGTTGTCTCTACGAAGAAGGCATCTGAGGAAGATGATGAACAGTGGGAGTCAGGCCATCCCACGCTCATTTCGTTTGCTTTCTGGGACAGAGTGGACTAGGCTTTGGAGAGGGGTTATTTGTCTAGGCTGTGTGACTAGAAGACCCAACCAGGCCTATTTGCTTGAGTCTTGTGCCTCTGCTTGTAGGAGAAGTGGGCTTAGGGCCCTTTCACTCCTTTTAGTTGGCTTTTGGGAGCCTCTAATTCGGACTAGGCTTGTGATTGAACCCAGTCCGGATTAGGGTCTTGTTCGCCGGCCTTATGGTCCAGGCCGTGGAGGCCTAGGTTAGGACCTGTTCGGGTCGGGCCCAACAACCCGACTCGGACCCGTTTTATTATTAAAATAATTAAAAATCCAGAAAATGCCAAAAAAAAAATAGGAAATAGGTAGGAAATGCCTCTATTTGCCTGGATTGTCTAATTATGTTTTTATGTCCTTAGTTATTGATTATTTTCCATGTTTAATTCGCATGAATTAGCTTTAACTTAACATGTGAATGTCTGAGTTATTTGTTCCGTAATACGTATCTCAATAGATAAATTAGCACGGTAATTAGAGTTTAATTCGAAATGCTCGTTTTCTCTTTTAATTTGCTGAACTTCGCTAACTATCTTTTTCGAGTGAGTGCATGTTCCAAATGCTTGATGCATCAGATTGATATTCCAATGTGGCGGTCGACGGAGACGCCCATGGAGATGGTAGCCCATTGAGGGTTGGTGATTGAAGACCGACGTCCAATTCGGTCCATTTTTACATATACCCAATCCGCGTATCGGAGATGTTTTCCTTTAAATATCGCCATTATAGATTTGGTTTGCATGTGTACATTCCATTCTAATATTTGACATATTTTACCTGATTGTGTGCTTGTTACAGCACTGTCTTTTGATAAATTGCATGCTAATCGTTTTCCTGGATTATAGGTTAAGGATAAATAGGTAATTGTACAAAATGGTAGAAAAACATTATGCATGATCATCTAGCACTGGTTAGATACCTGGTAAGCTTAGAATGATATGCAAAATGTGTGATCACCTTAGGGAATATAAACTGGTTAGGTACCGAAAGGGCGCTAATTATCTAGTTAGCGTAAACAAGTCCCCGAACTTAGAAATTCTAGTTATGTAGGAATCGAGATGACACTCCTGTGTCTCGATTGGTTTCTAGCCGACCCCAATAAGCTAGTGGCGACTCCTAGTAACATTTAGGTTCCTAATTAAGAAAACAAAATCCAACGTCACGCGAAGTACGACTTGGGAGAGTCCACGCCATTAACCTATAGCAATACCTCTAAACCCGTCGGACTCTCGGGAGAGGTTAAGGCAGGTCACGACAGCTTAGCGACTCCACTAGGAACTTGGTTACGAACCTTTGTAGACTTAGGCCATAATGACCAGTTGATTATTCCCTAATTTGATCTACATTTTTGCAGCGCTGCTAGGAAACTAGGTTAGTCTGCTAACCTTGTGTTAGATGCTCTTGTAGGTTGGGAGTCATAAAGGGTGGAGTGATTGTTGACCTATCTGTTTTGTAGGGAGACGTGAAAATATATGTTATCTGGATGTATATTGAAGTGTTGTCTTATATACTCTGTTGTGCATGTTTCTTCCCTAGTTCTACACCTATTGCACACACATCCAACGGCCAAATCCGGACTGCGACCCTAGGAAACCTTTAGGAGGTGTCGGAAATAAATTGGGCCATACGCAGGTCTACAAATGGCACGATCATTTTCGATCCCGCTCATCGCCTCGAAATATGTGCCCCGACCCAATTATGCTGTCAGCGTTTTTGGGGGCGATATATCATTTCGTAGTGGTTGGAGCCTTTAGCCTTTAGTTACCCCACCCTTATGTGTCAGACCTCACTGTTAGCATGCGTATGTCTATGTCATAAACAGGTATCGTTCGCCAACCACTATGAGTATGATTTCTCATCTTGTTGGTTCATTCTAAACTTTATTTCTGGTAGTTCGCGGAATTCAATTGGACACCTTGCGTGGTCTAAGCTCATAATTGAAAATTTCGACACATCACTTTTGGTAGTTAATCCTGAGCATAAACATTTCTGTTCTGGCCCTACCGAGCAAATCGTTTTGTCTCGATTTTCAATTGTGAGTTTCAAACCATGTTGTTTTTGCAAGAAGAGTGCCCCAAAGCAATTTTTCAAAATTGATGCAGTTTTGTGTGAGTTAAACTATGGAAATTGAATGGGCATCCTATTGATAACCGCGAACGATCTTTGAATGATGTCTCCTCTTACATTAAAATCGTAGCGAAGTACCGAATGCCTCTAGATTGAGATTGCGGGGCAGGTATCGCCGCTTCATTTTCATAGAAGAGGCAATCTCATTGAAAGATCAGTTCTCCATCCATATACTGACATTGTTGTTTTCCTCTCGCGGGATGTGAATAACGGTCATTTTTTATTAACCACGCAAGAAGTTGCATTGCGAAACGAGATTTGAGGATGTTAAATTTGTGATCGTTCCAGTAAGAACTTCTTACGCAATAACTGACTCTTTGATTCATTTGTTGCCAAACAGGTTCAGACAATCGCTCATTGGTGAAGTTGTTGGACATAGAGCGTGAAGGCCACACTTCCAAACAAGTCGGTGACTTGCCACCCAGTTCCGTAGAATGGAAAATCCCATTCCTCGTTGTTTTTCAAGCCAGAGTCGGTCAGCAAAAGATGCGCCGAAATAGACAAGAAGAACCAATTTGGGGCAACTCCCTAAAGGATGATGACCTATTCTGGAAAAATCTCGTTTCTGTTGAAACGAAAGTGATGTATTTATTCCAATTTGACAAGGTTCATTTGCTCCTGCAGATGGTAGCAGAGGATAGCCACTATGGAGAGGCAATCGTGCCCATGTGTGAATGGAAAAGAAGTCATTCTTGATCTATCTCATGCTGAATTATATATTGGATATCATTCCCTTTTTGCATGTGCAGTAAAACAAATTAAAGGTAGACAAGATAGAGATGTTAGACGATCACCCGCCTAGCGGTGATGAATCGAGGATTCAAATGTGACGGCTAGTCCTCCCACCGAGGAAAAAGTGCCCTCATCATGTTCGAGCCGAAAAGTCGGCAATCTCTCTAAATCGAAAGGGACCACCGGACGGACTCAATGGAGCACTGGGTTTTGGGACCTTACGAACCAATGACGAAAGAGGACAAAGATGAGATATCACGTTCCTAGTCTTTGTCCAAATTATTACTGGCAACTGATCAGTTTCTTCTTCAATGTGTAGGAAGCACTTGATCAAAAGAAATCACAGAATAGCCCGAGGGCAGGAAACGTCATGGTCACCCAACTCAAATGAAGAAGGGTTTAACATAAACCAGACGATCCGACGGACGACACACTGCGTATCCGTCCATGTAGACAACACCAATCCTCTTTGCTAGGAAAAGCCTAACAGGATGTAGTAGTCCAACCAGTCCCCAAGACGAGTGGGGCAGCAGACCCAACCATTGGGGCAACCCCTAGCCACCAAACACGATGAGATCATTCGACCCGAAACAAGAGGATGTGTGGTCCCAAAGTATCAGCCAAATTGATTTATGGAATAACATCTTTTATACCTTTCCTACAGATGACAAATGGAAAGTCATGACAATGACCACGACGGTGAAGTCCGACCTACTCGAGAAATTGGCGCCGATTCACGAGGAGGTCATTATCACTGTTGACGCCGTCAAGAAGCTAGAGCCGCCAAGGCTTCCCCCTTTGCCATCCTTCACTTCCTTCAAAGAGGGTAGCGACGAGGCCGATGATCTTTTCAATCTCGAGAGGAATGCTCTGGAAAAACAAAAGCCTCTCATCCATGAGGCCCTCAACACCAACACTTTCTTCTCCAAGCAAACCTCGGAGTAATAACCTGAAGCGGACGAAGCCTCTGCCTCCGTTTGAGAAGTCTCCATCAAGGGGATCCCATTGCTCAAGGACAAGTAGACTGACCTCATCTCATTTAAGTTCCTTCGAGTTCGTGACTTTAAGATCAATTACACATCCGTCTGCTATGAAGTATAGTCCATTAACTGAAGTAGTTCAATATCGACGCCCTCATGGATGAGGACCTCGACACCATCCTGACAAAGTCGTGTGTATACATGGCCATGATCGAGAAGCCCATCCCGTGTGCTACGATGTCTACGGAGAGTTTCAGAATGAGGAACTCGGCTAGAAGACGTTCGCCAATGACGGAAAGGCGACCAAGTTCTCGTGATGAAGAAGCATCACTCGAAAGAGAAGTGTAAAGCCTCTAACGGAGCGAATTTCCCCAAAGGATCACAGCCTGTTCTGGATGCGATAACTCTCACCAACGAGTCTGGATTGGATAGAATCATCTGACTTTGGCAGTAAGGTGTATTGTTCCTAATTTAACCTAGATTGAGAAGAGAAATGACTTATTCTATCTATCATTTTGCAGATGAATGATTGTACTCAACTGGAGTGACAATGCATCCTATGAAGAAAAGACGATCAAACTGAATCGTCTACCCGAGATAAAAGGGAGTATTTCGCTCCCAAAGTCGAGTTCATTCGTAATGCAAGCTAATGCATCTTTTCTTCCCACGTAGGTGAAAACAAAGATTGGCCCAAGCGACGAGCATGTGAAATCAAGTATGACATCCAACATATTCGGATGAAAGCACCTATGACTCGGATTCGCGTGAAGGGAATGCTTCAAATTCAGACAAATGGTAGCGAAGACCCAAGTGAGTTCGAGTTCGAATGGAACCTCCATGAGGAGTTGAAGCCACTAACAGCAGAGCTGACAGTAATAGTGAACCCGAGCAGTAAGGATAGTGTCATAGAGGTCAAAATTGGGGCAGGGCTGCAGAAAGCAGAGGCCGCCAGATTAATTAGCCTTATTTGAGGATTCCAAGACGTGTTCGCCTGGTCATACACTAATGTGCCAAGGTGAGATCCCAACATCATATGGCATGCTTTGCCTACCAATCCAGATGTGCCGCCAAAGAAGCAACGGTTGAGAAGGGCCAATCTGAGTTATCATAGAAAATCGAGCAGGAGGCGATAGAGCCCTTGAAAATTATTTTCATCGAAGTTGCTCACTATTCTGAGTGGATAGCGAATGCCGTCCTAGTGATAAGGAAAGACAATACAGTCAGGGTTTGTGTCAACTACCGAGATCTCAATCAAGCCAACCCGGAAGTTGACTTCCCACTCCCGTGCATTGATGTTCTGGTCCAAAGTACAACTGGATTTGAGGCGTTCTCTTTGATGGTCGATTTTTCTATAGCTAAGTCCGAATGAAGGATGAGGACGAGAGCAAGACTCCATTCATAAGCCCGCGGGGAACCTTTCACTACAAGGTGATGCCCTTTGGTCAGAAGAACGTTGGAGCCGCATAGCAAAGAGCCCAGGAAGCATGGAAGGCTATCGAGCATATTCATACCTCTTGAAGAGCGCATCTAACTGGGGCAAATGCCCAAGATGTAATCAACCGTTGGGGGCAAAGCATATCTCCGTCAACAGACGGGTGGATTCAAAAGAAGCATTTACCCACCAATCAAGTTTGGCGCTGGAATGTTAGAGTCACCCAATCCGTTGAAAAGGGGGACAATCGAAAGGTCATGTCACAGTAGGCCAAAGTACCTGACGAGCCATTGGTCCTAAAGGAAAGAATGTTGAATAACCTCGAAGGGGGAATTGCAAATGAAAAGCCCAAGCGAGCTTAAAGAAGGGTAACTCTGTATCGTCTCGATTTACCCATAATTAATTCAATTCTAACATGAGCCTATTCCATTCTCGACAAGGAATTGTCAACGGCCTCGAGATTAGAGCAAAGCAGAGTTGTCCGATACAGTACAGAGGGCGTGTCGTTCGTGAATTACCGCTTAAATAAAAGGCGTAGCCCCCATTGGACGCCAATAGCGCCGCGGCCTAGTGGTTAGGGGAGTGACAGTGGTCCGGAGCACCCCAGGTTCAATCCCCGGGGTTTGGCATCAATGTATATATTGTACAAAGATTAATAAAAAAAAAATTTACGTCTTTCTTTTTTGCAAAAAAAGACGAGAGTAATTGTCCGAGCGAGACCAAAATCGACGCTTTGTCACAACATTGGGCTTGATGGTCCAACTCTCGATGAAGTTTAAAGAGGCTTGACCCGGATCACTGCAGAACACCTGACGCTTCACAAATCGTAGGCACTATAGGTCCATCCAATCATTTGCCGCCAAATGGCGAAGTTTATAAAGTGAATAGTGCTAAGCACCCCAAAAGGCAGATTCGAAGCGAATGGTAACTCGGTATCGACTCCAGTTTATCCCTTTTCATCGCATATTTGACATGTTTTATTCTCTCTGCTCAGAGATGCAGACATATGAAAAGCAAACCCACGAGTAGCCGACAAATTTTTTATTTGAAATTCAAGGGTTACCTGAACACCATGGCTCGGGTCTCAGATGATATTTCAGTAGAAAAGGACAAGGGAATTGGGCATCGTTTTCCACTCCTCAATCAACCTGAAGAATCGCCCGACGAGCTTAGATGAAGCCATCAGTGGGGCGAGTATGGAGAATCAGCTGGCCGATGCGAATCAACGTCCGGTCTAGCCAAGCCTAAGACGGATCAACATCTAGTCTCCCTGAGAAGATTCCTCTCTCCGCAATGGAAGATGAAACTTCAATAAATAATAAATTGGTTGAGTCAACTAGGATAGAGAAGTGGGTTATTGTGAGCCTCTCTAATTGTAACCAGTATTTGCAGGCCCTATCAGAGATATCACCGAATGTGACAATAGAAAAGGAATCCGTATGGGCCAACCATTTGAGGTGAATGAGGAATGGCTGTCAACCAGAATAGAGATGTGGAATCAGCGAGTCTCAGCTCATGCAGATCTTAAACATTGAATTAGGCCATGCCAGCAAAGCTTGTAGACCCCTTGAATAAAAGCGATCTCCAGTTTATTAGACTAGACAATGAAGCTTGTCGCCCTTGCAATTAGGACTTCTATCCCTATGCACATGTGGAGATGATTGGAACAACCGAATCCACTCACTACCATGTATTAAGGGATGAAGTCAGTGCCCCAGCAGATGATTGAGCATCTCATCAAAGGCGAGGATGCATCGAGGACATAGTATAGTCATGGTGAACTGATAGTCCTCGAAAGCGTCCCTTAGATAACAAAGTTGCAGGGGTCACCAGGTCACCACGCCGCAAGTAAGTCCCTTAAAGGAAAGCAGAAATCAAACGAGAAGTTCTCATCACAAGGAGAGAGCTACAAGCGAGAAGATAAAAAGAGAGTTTACCAGAAGAACAGTGGCATGAACTCAAAAGCGAAGGGAAAACCATCAATCCCCAAATGAGTAGACACAAGGGTAACGTTGTATCGTTCCAAGTTGTCATTTATGAAAAGGATAATCACTAACATGTTTTCCTTTACATGATTTGTAGGATCAGCCGTCCAATGTGGACCAGGTAAGTATCCCTCTCCCTAAAACCCTTCAAGAAAAAGGGTTCCTTAAAATGTCTTGCTTCATGCCAAGTCCTAGATAAGGGATCTAGGCATTCTGTCATGACCTAGGTGAGGAACCTTAGGCATTTTGTAAAGTCCTAGATGAGAAATATAGGCATTTTGCAAGTCCTAGGCGAGGAACCTAGGCATCTTGTTTCGAATGACATTCTTGAATGAAAAGTAATTTCAAATACAACATTCTCATAATCATGAAGCAGTTGTAGAAAAGCTGACAACCAGAGAGATGGAGTCAGCGAGTCTCAATTCATGCAGATCTTGGGCATTAAGTCAGATTGTGTACATGAATTTCACCATTCCCCATGAGTTAGCGAATCTCAGTTCATGCAAGTCTTAAACTCAGATTTTGACTTTGCCAGTAAAACTTATAGGTTTCTTGATAGGAGGTGATCCACAGAATGGCAGTGGTCATTGCTCAAGAAAATCATCATGTAAATTTATCCCCAGCAAGACCACCATGAGGAATATTCCCTAGTCGGGACTCCTCAAGAAAGATGTGTATCCTTGGCCCAGAGGGAATACATTCCCAGCAAGCGTAAGAGATAATAAGGTTTGTTATCCATGCAATGATAACTTCTATCTCTATGTACAGGTAAGAAGCCATTTTCCCCAGTAATGGGTCAGCAAGGAACTGTTCACCATTTGTATCAAGTGTATCAAAGAAGTACTACTACTGTATCAGTCACTACACTGATGCATTGGGCTCCCTTGATAACTGGTCAAATGGGTCAATTCATGAAATGCGAAGATGCATCAAAGACATCGTTTGGTATCAAGCCAAGATGCGTTATCAGCATCCATCCTCAGAGGAACAAACGCAAAGGAACAACCGGCAGGTATAGCCCAGGTAAGTATCCTTTTCCTGAAACTTCTGTAGGAAGCATGTCTGTTCAAATGGTTCACCCTCAGCCGGGTCATAACAAATGTTCAGTCCAGAAAGCGTCGTTGAAACATCTCATCCCTCTGTACAGTTGGAGTAAATGCTTCAACTCGTTCTAGTGAAAAGCATCCATGCTCACTAAATTGGTGCATCCATTCATGCATACATGCATTTTGCATCAAAGTCTCCTGCATGTCGATTTGGCCAAATGATTTTGCAAAATGAAATGGAGGAATTGAGTATGCCAAAGCAAGAGTGTTTAGGATGAGAGGAAAGCCCGGTCCAAACACATTTTTGATACACTCTGAGAAGTAAGTGCACTGTGGCGAGAACAAGATTCGTGTCTTAGGACAGAAGATTCATTCGCAATATGTACGCAGGTCGAAGTGACGAAAGGCGGTTCCTTCTTTTCCCATACACAAAATATATCCCTTACTAGCCCCTTTGAGCCTGAGTAAAGAGGAGTTCAAAATACCCCTGTCAAGAACCACCCCACACCGGGGCAGATACAGGAGATTGTCGTTGAAAATCATATGGAAAAAAGGTAAGAAAGATTTAGTTGCCCTCACCTATATTAACCTTTGTGTGGTAACTTCAGATGAATCTTCATGGAAGCTCGAATCATCCCAAAAATGAAGAAGAGCATTTCCTTCTCTACCCAAACCCTGAATATCCTTTGCTAGCCAAGTTGAGACTGAAATCATTCGTTTCTAGAACCCGAGTGGTGATGATCTCACCATGCTAGGGCAAAGTGTGTGATTTTCCAGAAAGCCGATCAACGTGAAATGTCTCGAGAGTCCAGAAAGCTCATGAAAATTGTAAAGAAGAAAAAAAAAGAGAGAATATAAATCAAAGGGCTAAAAGAGTAAAGTGCCTAGTAAAAGCAAGGCCAAAGCCTAGAGGGGAGAAAGCCAAATGCAGAAAAGCATAAAGCTTACCTCAAACAGAAACAAATGCAAAAAATAGAGTAAAACTCTTTTGTTACAAATAGAGAAATGGACAGCTAATGGACTCTCGAGACATGTTGTGAATCCCAGAGTTAAATGCTTCCCCAAACGGAGCAAGATTGGTAAAAACACCATGATGGTCACCAACTCTTAAACCCCCAAAAAAGGAAAAATTCAGAACCTTATAAGCCTTCCAAAACCGACATTACAACCCATCCGAAGACTCTTTCGATTGGGATGTTTCGAGTTGACATGAAGACTTTACAAAGAAGCTACCGCTCAAAGGAGTGGAGCCAATCATTTCTTGTCTTATCTTCCAGGTGCTTGACTTGTAGGCCCGGCGAAGGTAATAACTGCAATATTTTCCCAGTATGGCCTCAAAGTAGGAAAAACCCTTTGTGTAAGCCCATGACCAAGCCAACATTACGATCCCTAAAAGACCCTTCAGATTGACCAAGAACGTATGCATTGCGAATATGTCCGACACTTTAGACACGAAGAGAGTGCGAGGTATCGAGAGTTTTTATCCCAAATCCCCGAAGGAGTGATTAGGATCAAATGATATCCCCTAGTGAGAGTATGTGAGAAGTCCTTTCAGACTAAGGAACTTAGCTTGGCATGCTCAATTAACCCTTTTCATGATGTGAAAATCGTTTTCCTTGAAGTGGAGTTCCCTCTTTTTCAATCGCCTTTTCACCAGCCTGAGTACCGTAAATTGTGTCTTTTCAATCGCCTTTTTACCAGCCTGAGTGCCATGATCTGTGTCTTTTTAATCACCATTTCACCAGCCTGAGTGTCGTGAACTTTGTCTTTTCAATCGCCTTTTCACTAGCTTGAGTGCCGTGAACTGTGTCTTTTCAATCGCCTTTTCATGGGCCCGAGTGTCCTGAACTGTGTCTTTTCAATTGCCTTTTCACCATCCCGAGTGCCCTGAACTGTTTCTTTTCAATCGCCTTTTCACCAGCCCGAGTGCCGTAAACTGTGTCTTTTCAATAGCCTTTTCACTAGCCCGAGTGCCGTGAACTGTGTCTTTTCAATTGCCTTTTCACCAACCTGAGTGTAGTGAACTGTGTCTTTTCAATCGCATTTTCACTAGCTTGAGTGCCGTGAACTATGTCTTTTCAATCGCCTTTTCATGGGCCTGAGTGTCGTGAACTGTGTCTTTTCAATCGCCTTTTCATGGGCCTGAGTACCGTGAATCGGATCTCATCAATCGCCGTTCTCTGAGGGCCAAGCCCATGTGTGTGCACGGTTGTCCCAGCGGTGTTGTTTATTTGAGCTAACCTTACCTGAGCAGGTACAAGAGGCGTGGAGCCCCGGAGCCAATTCCCCAAGCAAGTCCCCTCAAGTCTGGTATCGATGGATGTGCCGAAGTGCAATGTCGAAACCCGTTGAAGACGACTCGAGGAAATGCGATCCATGAACCGAATGAAGGGTTTCAGCTCCGGAGTTGCATCTTCTCATATGATGCCCATCTGAATTGCGAAGGACTACCGACCAACGGCCTATTTCCCTAGTGGATTAGGCTATGGTGGTCTTCCCTATTGCAGTCAGGTTAGTTTACCGATAAAATTAGGTGTCCTTTTGTCTTGGAATGGAACCTCTTCGAGCTTCCCTTCCAAGAGGGGCAGCTGTTGACACTTAATTTGACAGTCTTGTATTTTATTTTCTTCATAAAATAGAATATGTCTAATTTGTTAAATATGTATTTTTTTTCTTGTTTTATTACAAGATAGAAAATTAAAAAAATTATAAATATATATATAAATGAAAAAAGAAAAAGGAATCGGATCAGGCCGGTTTGACCTCGCCACAACGAAGGCGAGGCGTGGCCTACGAATTCAGCCCGTCGGACCAACCCACCCACATGCCTAGTTGGCCCTTTTCTCCCTTAGGCTGGGTTCCCCTTTTTTTCCTTTTCAAGCCCAGACTTCCCTTTCCTTTTCCCTTCAGCCCATTCCTCACGTGACTCTCTCTCTCTCTCTCTCTCTCTCTCTCTCTCTGTTTGATTTTGGACCGCACAAGGAGACTTGGTCGGGAGGAAAAGCATGAGAGAGTTGACGTGGAGCAGGTGGTGAAAGAGATGGGAGCAGGTAGAGGAACAGGAGGGGGGAACAGAGAAAAACAGAGAAGGAAAAGGAAAGGGGGCCAGAGAGAACACGGGGGGGAGGTTTCAAGAGAAAAGGGGAGGGAGCTAGAGAGAGAGTTCGGGTCCCAGCTCGCGCGTCTGAGGATCGACCTGCCGTTCGTCGTCGCAGCCCGAAGAGACGGTCTCGCGGTTGGCGGTGACAGCGGCACGACCATAGCGGGCTTTGGCGAGGAGATCAGAGCGTAAGGGCTCAATGAAGGAAGCAAGAGAAGAACCGGTGATGGCCGTCCCTATCCAGCGGTGAGGGTACGAGGCCGGCGGTCTTAGGCGATCTCGATGGTGCGACCTGGTCTGGCAGGAGGTAGCGACGTCGTTCAGGCGGGCATCGAGGCTCCGTGGTCGGTCTAGATTCTTAGGGCGCTCGAGCGTGCTTAGAAGACAAACAGGACAGGTTGTCTCAGGCGGCTAAGAAGAGCAGGATGGCTCCGCCGTTGACGATCCGCCGGTATACGAATCACGGCTAACAAAGGCTGAGGTCGAGACGGCACCGCCATGGTAGCCGCGGAGTCTGTTAACCGTCGAAGTTGTCGGTTTGGTGATTGCCGTAGGAGTCGCCGGTCTGGCGGTTTGACAGTGGCCAGTAGTCGTCGACGACCCAATTGAACTTCGGCGAACTCGTGTAGGTCCTGCTATGTTGTCTCTGCAAAGAAGGCGTCTGAGGAAGATGATGAACAGTGGGAGTCAGGCTATCCCACGCTCATTTCGTTTGCTTTCTAGGACAGAGTGGACTGGGCTTTGGAGAGGGGTTATTTGTCTAGGCTGTGTGATTGGAAGGCCCAACAGGGCTTGTTTGCTTGAGTCTGGTGCCTGTTAGCTTGTAGGAGAAGTGGGCTTGAGGCCCTTTCGCTCCTTTTAGTTGGCTTTTGGGAGCCTCTAATCCAGACTGAGCTTGTGATTGAACCCAGTCCGGATTAGGGTCTTGTCCCCAGGCCTAGTGGTCCAAGCCGTGGAGGCCTGGGTTCGAACCTGTTCGGGTCGAGCCCAATGACCCGACCCAGACCCGTTTTATTATTAAAATAAATAAAATAATATTTAAAAAATTACTAAAATAAAAAAAATCCAAAAAATGCCCAAAAAAAAAAATAGGAAATAGGTAGGAAATGCCTCTATTTGTCTATATTGTCAAATTATGTTTTTATATCCTTAATTATTGATTATTTTTCATGTTTAATTCGCATGAATTCGTTTTAACTTAACATGTGAATGTCTGAGGTATTTGTTCCATAATACGTATCTCAATAGATAAATTAGCACGGTAATTAAAGTTTAATTCGAAATGCTCGTTTTATTCTTTAATTTGCTAAACTTCGGTAACTATCTCTTTCGAGTGAGTGCGTGTTCCAAATGCTTGATATATCAAAATGATATTCCATTGTAGCGGTCGACGGAGACGCCCACGGAGATGGTAGCCCATTGAGTCTTGGTGATTGAAGACCGACGTCTAAGCCAGTCCATTTTTACATATACCCAATCCGCGTATCGAAGTTATTGTCCTTTAAATATCGCCATTATAGATTTGGTTTGCATGTGTACATTCCATTCTAATATTTGGCATATTTTACCTAATTGTGTGCTTGTTACAGCACTGTCTTTTGATAAATTGCCTGTTAATCATTTTTCTGGATTATAGGTTAAGGATAAATAGGTAATTGCACGAAATGACATAAAAATATTATGCATGATCATCTAACACTGGTTAGATACCTGGTAAGCTTAGAATGATATGCAGAATGCGTGATCACCTTAGGGAATATAAACTGGTTAGGTACCAAAAGGGCGCAATCTAGCTAGCGTAAACAAGTCCCCGAACGTAGAAACTCTGGTTGCGTGGGAATCGAGATGACACTCCCGTGTCTCGATTGATTTCTAGCTGACCCCAATAGGCTAGTGGCGACTCCTTGTAACATTTAGGTTGCTAATCACGAAAACGAAATCCAACGTCACGCGAAGTAGGACTTGGGAGAGTTCATGCCAATGACCTATGGCAATACCTCTAAACCCGTCGGACCTCGGGAGAGGTTAAGGCAGGTCGCGACATAACTTCTCCCCCTTTTTATCATCAGCAACATGGTATGTACTTTTATAAAGATGTAACAACAAACCATATTGACTTTATTTAGAGAGCAAAACTACCATGCCATAATACGGATGTGATCGGCTAGTCAAAAACAACCCAAACCAGTCTGATGCAAGCAAAACAATTCAAACACCATAAAAAGAAAAACTTTAAAACAGTTTTAAGTCGATGGTGGTGGATTTGGATTTGCAGAAGAAGACGGGACACCATCTCACTCAACTCCATCTGCTCTTGGAGGATCTTCATTCTGACTAAGATTGGCACCACTAGTACCAGCAACAGTCGAGGTGAAGTTTCGAAGGCTGAGGAGTTCAGGAACTTCACGAGTAATCCTTTCTTCTCGAAGACGAGTGTATGTGCCCAGACTTGCCTTTTCAGCACAGAAAACCCGAAGATACTTATCAAGTATCTCCTCATACATGCTCAGACACTTCATGACCTCCTTTTCAAGACAATCCAGCATCTTCATTACTTCTTTATGCATAAGTTTCATGTTTCTCTGTACATGAAACTGAGAGGCTCCGGTTTCCACCAACTCTTGGATAAAGTAATCAAGAGTCTCTCACGGAGTCAATTTGCGAGTAGCAGCAGGTGTTCTTGCACTCTCTTCAGCAGTCATTGGTGCCTTTCCTTTGCCGATAGAATCATCTTTGGAAGTAGAATCTGGATTGTGCTGCTTTTGAGTCTCCCCTTGATTGGAACTCCTTCTGAAATTCGTGCTTCCTTTTGAACAGCCACAGATTCTTCCTTCTCCTGAGCAGCAGACTCAATAACCCTCTGAACTTGTGCAGAGGCATCTACATCTTCTGAATGCTCCCCCTGAATTTTTGCTTGCTTTTCTTGATTCTTAGCAGCCACCCCTTCTTCTTCAACAGCGAGTGGTTCATCAACCACTGTCTCAACATCCATCTTCTCAGGTGTAGAATAATCAAGATCGTTTAAAGTGAAAATCAACTCCTCTAACCTGATTGCTTCCTCTCTCTCTTCCAATCTTTCTTCCCACATCGCAATATACATCTCCGTATCATACTCTACTTATCTCTCAGCTCTATCAGCGGGGTTTCTTCAATCTCCATTCTCTCCACATTTTCACACACTTCAGACTGAGGGAGGTCTTCTTCTTTGTCATCAAGACACTCCTCATCTTCATCAGTGCCACCAACATTCTCACCAGCTCCTTCTTTATTCCTGGTACTCCCCTGATCATCATCTTCTCCTAAAGAGACATCATCACTAAGATTTTCCTCTGATGACGCTATGGGTGTCCTCTCATCATCTGAACTCATAGATTGAGCTTCTTCTTCTTCAGAAAACTCATCCTTGAGTTGCACAGATTGCTTTCCCTTCTGCAGCTTCTCTGCAACAGTCTTCCTCTCTTTATAGATCTCACTGCACCTTCAGTTTCCAGTTCTATCCTTACCAGCTCCTTGCTCCTGTTAACCCAGCCTCTTTCAGTTAACTTGAAGCCCATCTTCTGAATCATGGTTTCTCCAGCCACCATGATTGGAATCTGAGTGGATGTCAACTCAGCAGGAAGAAGGACTTTGTGATATTTGAAGATCAGGGAGAATAGGCCTGCATAAGGTAACTGTCCTTTTGTCTTGTGCACAATTCTGTACATGTGCAAAAAGATTGTGTGAGCCAGAGAGAAGTCATGCCTTGTTAACAAGGCCTACATCAACTTAGCCTCAAACTTGGATATGTCTGTCTTGGAAGAAGCCTTAGGACACAGATATTCAATGACAATTTTATGCATGACCACATGCTTCAGAGGAAATTCATTGTATGCCACATGAGCTTTGGAGTCCCTGGTATAGTTTCCCTTCCTAGTTAGAAAACTATAAGCTGCTTCTGGTTGGATTTCAATCGGCTTAAACTCCCTTGCCCTTACCTCCATGATTTATGCCTATTTAATTATGTGCAGTGTGTAGTGAGTATCTCCAACATAATAAGACAAAGATGGCCAGTAAAACTAACCGTGGAATAAAAGTATGCAACCAAGTCGGGATAGACAGTGGTCCTGACAATTAGGAAGTCTCTCAACTTCATCTCCTCCACATGCCTGCGAATAGGGATTCCAACCTTGCCAAAATACTTCACATCAAACACCCTGTAAGGCATCACACCTCTTTCCTTCAGGGCCTCATAGCGGTCAACATGCTTTTTGGACAGAAACAAATTGCTCTTAAAGCTTTTGTCCCTCATAAAACTCATTCTCCTTTTAAAGTTTCTAAAAACCATGTCGTCGTCATCCTCGAACTTTCCGTTAACTTCTATGTCACTTTCTTCTCTCACTATTTCCCGAAAGACAATCCCTTTCGAGGGTGTCTTCACAGGTTCGGGATCACCAAACTTTCCCACTTTCTCTTTTCCCTTTCTCTGTACAACTTTCCCAACACCCGAAGCCAAAGGAGTCACAGTTCTAACAGGTAGGTTTAGTGTCGCAACAAAATTCTCTTTAGAGGAGAATTTATGAATTTTTAACAACTACAACACTAGGTCTTCTCCTGACCCCTTTTCTTTTAGTGCATCAAACAGGGGCTGAATCGCAATTGCAGTAGCAACTTTCTCATCAGTTGTGGAAATCAACAAACCTGAGTCAGTTCTTGCAAAGCCTCTATCGTCGGAGTGATCTGGGGCCGAGATTTCAACATGGGTTGTATCGTCGAGAGATCTGGCTTGTTTCTTTACCAACTGAGATGATTTTCTTTGCATACGCTCACTCTCACCAACGGTTTTCTTCGCGTGAGAGACATACTTCAGAGCCATAGGTGAAAAAGGAGAGATTTTGCAAGGAAAAACAAGAGAGTTTTAGGAGAGGAAACGAGAAGAATGTTGTGTGTTTCTCGAGTGAGTTTTAGGTTTTCAAGAGTGATTGACAGAGAAAGTACGGTTGAGAAAATAAATAGATTATTTTCAAAGGTGACGATTCGTGTCCTGGAATATTTGAAAAGAGTTGAAAATAACCTGTCAATCGGTTATTTTTGGAAACAATATCAATTTGAAATAAAATCCACAGAGATCATCCCAAAAACAAATATTCTGCCAATCAATTAACAAAACAAATATTTGATACGAGAAACTTACCTTAAGTCCTTGCATTGATATGATTTTCAAATATTGATAATAAAAAAACTGACATGTGCTTTTGAATAAATTTCCCGCGTTTGTGCATCCGAATAGTTTCGATGTACCTATTTCTGAAGCCACTCAAGATAAAGGATCAATAATTGATAATTCATTTTGAATATAATTAAATGATTCTTTATCGAGAGGTTTTGTGAATATATCCGCAAGTTGATTTTTAGTGTCAACATATTGAATATTAACATCACCATTCTGAACATGGTCGCGGATGAAGTGATGTTTGATCTCGATGTATTTCGCCCTTGAATGTAGAATCGGATTCTTGGTCAAGTTTTGATGAATGCGTCATTGGAGTTTCTGTCTTCTTGCAGTTCTCTAGACCAAATTTCTTAACGATTTCTAGAGCATATTTCTCTTGGTGAATAAAGATTCCCTTCTTGATCTGTTGTATTTGAAGTCCAAGGAAGAATCTTAATTCTCCCATCATGCTCATCTCAAATTCATCCTGCATCACTTTAGAGAAATTCTTGCACAAATGTTCTTTAGAAGAACCAAAGATAATATCATCAACGTAAATCTGAAAGAAAAGAATGTCTTTACCTTGCTTCTGAATGAAAAGTGTGGTATCAACATTACCTTTTACAAATTTATTTTCAGTGAGAAAACTACTTAACCTTTCGTATCAAGCACGTGGTGCTTGCTTTAATCCATATAATGCTCTCTTCAAGGTAAACACTAGATCTTTTCCCCTTAGGTCGTCAAAACTAGGTGGTTGTTCGACGTACACTTCTTCTTTGATGTGTCCGTTCAGAAATGTACTTTTGACATCCATCTGAAAAAGTTTAAAGTCATTGTAACAAGCATACGCAAGAAGTAGCCTTATGGCTTCTAACCTGGCAATTGGAGCTAGGTTTCATTGTAGTCGATTCCTTCTTCTTGAGAATAACTTTTTACTACCGATCTTGCTTTGTTTCTGGCCACCTTTCCTTTATCATCAAGCTTGTTTCTGAATACCCATTTTGTTCCTATTACAGGATGATTTTTTTGTCTCTGTACAAGCTCCCAAACATTGTTGATCTTGAATTGATGAATTCTTCTTGCATTGCATTAATCCAGCTTTTATCTGCTATAGCTTCTTTAATTCCCTTAGGTTCTATTTCAGAAACGAGTGCTAGGTTGCTCATTACTTGTTTAAACTTTGATCTGGTTTTGATTCCATCATCTAGGCTTCCCATCACTAGTTCTTTAGGATGACTGGACTTGTGTTTCCAGTTCTTATTGAATCTCTCGTCTTGAACTTCTTCTGAATTTTGAGAAGCTGGTTGCTTTCCTTCTTGTTCTGTTGGGATCTGTTGGTTATTCTCTTGATGCTGAATTCCTTCATAAGCTTGATCTTTTTCGGAATCTTTAACTCCTTCAGAATCTACAGCTTGTTCTGAACTTTGAGGAAGTGAAAAGACTTGAGTATATTCAGATTGATCATTCTATTTTTGAATATTCTCATCGAACTTGACATTCATGGATTCTTCGACAACACGCGAGTTTTTGTTGAATATGCGATATGCTTTGCTTGTTGTTGAGTATCCTAGGAATATTCCTTCATCTAACTTCTCATCAAACTAACCAACACGGTCATTAGCATTCTTCCAAATGAAACATTTGCAACCAAACACGCGAAAGTATGCAAGATCTGGTTTTCTTTCTTTATAAAGCTCATATGAGGTTTTCTCAAGAATTGGTCTCAAGGAAACATAGTTTAAAATATAACAAGCTGTTGAGACCGCTTCTGCCCAAAAATGCGAAACTATTTTACTTTCTATCAAGAGAGTTCTTGTCATTTCTTGCAATGAACGATTTTTCTTTTCCACTACCCCATTTTGTTGAGGTGTGTAAGGAGAAGAGAAATTATGTTGAATACTAAGATCATCACAAAAATCAGAAAAGCTTTGATTTTTTATTCTCCCCCATGGTCGGTTTTTATACAGGAAATTGAGTAGCCTTTCTCATTCTAAACCTTTTTGGAAAATTTTGAGAAAGAAGAAAAGGCTTCATTTTTGTGAGCAAGAAATGAAACACATGTAAATCTTGAGTAATCATCAACGATAACAAGACAGTACCTCTTACCTCCAAGACTTAGGGTTCTGTTTGGTCCAAAGATGTCCATATGCAGAAGCTGTAGTGCACGTTTAGTGGAAACATGATTTATCGATTTAAACGAACGTCTTACCTATTTTTCAAGAGTGCATGCTGAATAAAGTTCAGGTTTTTCAAACTTTATTTGTGGTAAGCCTCGAACTAGTTTCTTGGATGATAGTTTCGAGATATGCTTGATGCTGATATGTCCTAACTTTCTGTGCCAGAGTTCAAATTCATCCTTGATAGATATAAGGCACTTGATATCTTTAGAATCAATATCCAAAAGGTAGATATTTCCATGTCATTGACCAGTGAAGCTTTGCTTCTTGTCTTTACTGATAGCTGAACATTTTGTATCTTGAAAGCATATTTGATATCCAGAATCACATAATTGACTTACAGAGATCAGATTGTAGTTCAATCCTTTGACTAAGGAAACATCATTGATGGTTAGGTTCCCAATCTTCACAGTTCCTTTACCAATTACTGTTCCTTTGTTGTTTCCTCCAAAAGACACGCTTCTACTATTGAATTCTATCAATTGAGTGAATCTTTCTGGATCACCAATCATGTGGCTTGAGCAACCACTGTCAAGAAATCATTTATTCTTCCTTCCTCTTGGTACCTGCAAGATGAAAATAACTCATTGTTTCTTTGGTATCCATATCTTTTTGGGTCCTTTTGAGTTAGTCTCAGTCACAACATCTCTATTGATAGGTCTCCAAACTTTCAAACAATTAGAACTGAGATGATTTGAACTATAGCAGTTTGGATAGTACATACGGCTAGTAGGTTTTGTGAACTGCTTCTGAAAATGACATTGATAAGCAAACTTGGAAGGTTTCTGCAGAATCCTATCATTGGTTTCAGGAAATTTATTTTTAAGATTGCTTTCCTTTTTAAGACCAAGACCAGATTTGTCATTGTAAGGAATTTGTTTGGAAATAATATTTTCTAAAGTTTTCGAACTTTGGGAAAATCTTTTTGAAATATTCTCAATATCAATTTTCAAAGAATCATTTTCTTTCAAAATCAAATCTTGATTTTCTTTGATTTCATGAAATTCTCTTTGTAAGAACTCGATCTTGTCCTTTTGAGAAAAATCATGTTGTTTTAACAAGGAAACTTCCTTTTTCAACTCAGATACCTTTTTGAGAGCTTCTTTATAATTCGTACACAATTCTTCAATGTATTCAGAAACTTCATCTGGAATTTCAGAAGGACATACCTCAACGTCTGAATCTGAATCTGCCATAAGACATATGTTTGCATAGTCTTCACCACTATCTTCAGAGTCACTCAAGGTTTCTGCTTTCAGTGACTTCTTGTACTTTTCATATTTAACTTTGTCCTTCTTCAAAAGTGGACATTTTGGCCTAATGTGCCCAACCTTTTTGCAGTGAAAGCATACAACGTCCTTGCTTTCTTGTTTGTCACTACTCGACTATTTTTTATCATTCTGCTTGAACGATTTCTCGCCTTTGAAGTTTCTACCATTTCGAGCCATCTTTCTGAACTTCTTCACCATCAACGCAAGTTCTTCATCGTCTTCTTCTTCATCTTCAGAATCTGGCAACTCATAATCAATGTTAGATTTTAAGGCAATTGATTTCTTACCATTCGTGTCTTTCGTTTTGTTGACACGCTCCGTTTCATACGATTGTAGAGTTCCAGCAAGCTCGTCAATGGATAAAGGTCTGATTTTCTGGCATTCTTGAATGGATGGTTTAATGTAATTCCAGTCATCTGTTAATCCACGAAGGATTTCCGAACCTGCATAGGTTCAACAATAGGAGCACCTTGCCGAGCAAGGCCACTGACCAATATTTGAAATCTGTCAATCATATCAGCTATCGATTCATCTGGTTTCATCTTGAAAGCCTCATAATCACTTAGTAAAATACTAAGATTTGTTTCTTTCACTCTGTCAGTTCGTTGATATGTGACGTGAAGTGTGTCCCATATAGCTTTCGAGGATTCTTCTTCTGCAACACGATTGTACATAGGGGTGGATAAGGCACAAAATAATGAATTAACAACTTTAGAGTCAAGTCCTTCTCTTTTCGTCTTTTCAGTATCTGAAAGAGTTGCAGTAGCAATGCTGTTGTTCCCTTCATTTCCTGTGAAAGGAGTTGTTGTAGTGGTGGGAACTACTCCGTTAATAACAACATCCCACGTCAGATTATCTGATGTCTTGAAGAACCACTTCATTTTGTTGCACCGCATATTATAATCTTTTCCATTAAAGTATGGAGGTCTGTAGTTGAATTGAGAATCACCTGAACCTGAAGAGTTGCTGCTAGACATGATAGATTGTTAACTCAGAAGTAAAACACTTCAAAATAATGAGCAACGTGCTCTGATACCAATTGTTGTTTCTAGCAATGATCACCTAAATGGGGGTGAATAGGTGATTCTGAACAATTTTAAAACTCAATATGGAATTAAACAAAATCTGAATAAGGTTGTGTATCAGATTCTGAATGATAAAGTGCAATAAACTAAACACAGAAGTGTGAGCTTAGAGTAGAGAGAATTGCACATAGAATTTATAGTGGTTCGGCTTAGATAAGCCTACGTCCACTCTCCCACGATGATAGCCGATTGGCTGGATTCCACTAAATGAATTATTGAAAGATTACAAGAGGTAGCACACTTTCACTCCTTTACAGAACCTCTCAAAGATGAAGTATTTTTGCTCTAAGGACAAGTATGTGAATCTGAATCACTCAAGTACTTTGGAATTTGTAAGTTCTGATCACTACTTGCAATAGTCACCATGGATCCCTTCTATACTCCTTCGACCTTAAACTAGCCATTACAAAGGTCCTCCGAAGGATCGATCTTCAATCGCCGATTGGACGCCATCAACCTTGATTAGAAGATACTGTATCTTGAGAGATTTGGTAGCCGTTGAAGTAGAGTCTAAACCCTTCAGATTCAGTCGCCCATACAACTAAATCTTCAGTTTTCATAAGTAGAGTTCTTCAAACATGGAAGTTTTCTTATCCCATGGAAGGTAATTTCCAATCGTGGATATTCTGCCATTCTGTTTACAGAGTAATCCTGTCAATCAATGATTACAGACTTCCATAAATAACACAGCTCAAACGGAAACCTGCCAACGTGGGCCTTCAGAATTTGGAAAATGAATATTGCAGAATCTGAACATTATTCAGAAGTAGTCTTCCGAAGTAAAAAGATCTCCTGAATTTGAACAAAATAATAATAGCGAATATGAGCTTGATAAAGTCCTTGTTGATATTTCACATAAGTCTTCTTCCAAGATAAAAGTTGAATCTTCAGAAGCAACGTTCCACTTCATCTAAATAACATTATTCAAGTTTATTCAGACGCAAATATGTGACGACTTCTACTTAAGTCTAAACACCAGGATTGGAACAATGTAAACTTTTTCATTCATAGTTAAACTTGCAATAATGTATTTCAAAGTATTAACCAGATTCTTATTAAAGAATGATAATTTTGTCAGAATTGAAATATTCAGAAGAATGTTTTCTCAACAGATCTTGACGCCAGATCCAACCACGACGTGTTCACCTACACAATTTTGCCAACCCATCGAGATCTGTCGTTTCTTATTCGTTCTCCTCGGTGCTATTGCGCTTGTCATCTAGATAGGCATCACAGCACAATCGCTAACGGAATTGGTCGACGATCCTGAGATGGGCGTTCATGAGTCAACGGCTACTGTTCTTCCAGGTGTGAATTATGATTTTGGCCAGTGGATGGATCAGCCTGAAGCCAAAACACACAAAGATGCTTGATTACATTCTCAGAGACAACTTTGGTGCTTTGACATCATTTGGCAATACAATAGGCACCTCCAATACGTGTGTCTGTGACTTACCCTGAACTCTGCTGTGGCTTTGGAAATCCACTGCGAAAAGTGGAGTTTCCCTATTTGTAGTGCAATGGAGGCCAAAGAAATTTCTCTGAGCCCCATCATTTTACCCACTCTAGATAATTCTTCCAGCACATAATGTGGCCATCCACTTGATCTTGCCTCATCTGGTGTATTACCCACCATGCAAAAAGAACAGCAAAAAAATTGCTGTATCAATAACATAGAATGCCAACAACCCTCCCTCTATAAATTGATTAACCAAACTTCTCATTTCATTCCACCATCAAGTCAAGCTCTTCAGAATTGTGTTCTGGTGAGTAATGAATTCCCCTTCAAGACAAATTGGTCGTAAATAACAGAACCTGTTCTTTTTCTGGTGTCATCAGTACTTTCTTGTTTTTTTGGGTTGATACATGTTTTTGATACTTCTCTTTATGTCCAGTGAAAAAAGGCTTGAAGAATGAGGGCAGTGATGCTTGTGTTTGTCCTGTCCATGATGCTGAGCACTTGCTTGGCCATGAACAAAGGGGCTGATTTCACGGTTACCAACCATGAGGAGGAGCGGGTGCGGTATCTGGAAAAGAACCATGACCGGTTCGAGGAACTTCCAAACCCGGAAAGCACAACCTCAGACAGCCACCATTACATTCCTAGAGAAAAGTTCACACCTTCCACGGGAGGCGGCGACGGTGCGGGAAATGCTGGTGGAGGCTAAAATCTACCCTAAGTTCTGGTTTGAGACACCAGTGGCATGACAAAGCTATGGTACTAGTAGTGTGTGTGCACTGTATGAGACATATACATGTTGGGAGTCCATGCTACATCATCTGTTATGTTGGTAAAAAGAGAGTCAGCTTTTACAAGTTATGTGAAATAGAAGAGAGTTTGCAGTTACTGAAGTTCTGGTGCCGTTGTAAGCATTCTTGGTTAATATTCATTTTCCTTTCACAACCTAGTCATATCTTTTCACTAGCAAGATTCTCATGCATTGCACGGATCTATGACTATATTTGTTTGCATTATACTAAACGATGGTGGCTGTATGAATTTTCGCAAGAGAAATAAAAAAAGATACGCAAAAAAATTATAGCAAACTAGATATTCACAGACCTTCTCTCGATTCCTTTCCTCCATTTTGTCGAAATCTTCATCTTTGTGCCATCGGCTTTGTGTAGAAGATAACGCAAGCGAGTTATTTGTATAAAATTTTCTCGAGAGCAAAAATGGTTTCCTCTCTAGTTATATAGATAGTTGAAAGTGATTTCTTAGATATCATCTTCCAATTCCATGTATTTCAGTTTCCTTTTTACGAAATTCTCCTTTTTTTTGTAACCATTTAATGGTCTATCTTTTATTTTGGCTAGAGTTAAATTGAAAATATAAACAAAATCACCAGGACGCTGATAAATGTTTGAAAGAAATTATAGTGTGTCGATGAACTCTATTGAATACACCGAATGTTGATCGGTGTTTTCTTAATCGCTTACAAGGTTCCTTGAAATTGCCATGCTATTCCTTCAAAGAGTCCGAACATAAAGGCACTTAATATCATTTATTCGTCAATTGATACGTAAAGTCGACATGTAATTTTGTCTAGATCGGTATATATCTTAAATTGACATGTAGTTTCTTTTACAATAATCTGATATAATGTATTCGTCAAATATGTTCAATCATGCTATTTAGAGGTTTTTTTTAGGATCATCTAGCATCATACATTTGTAAAAACGTTTTGTTATATCGTTTACCTTTATATTGTTCAACTCTTTAGCAATAGAAGATATCACATAACTTTTGTAATTATCCTCTACCATCATATAATCATGAAATATATACTATCATGTTATAGAGCCATTTTCAACTAACTTTTTCCCGGTAAGTTGTTTGCATAAATGGGCAATTTGTTATCAATTTGCTAATTTTCATTTGCAAGTAAAGTACGTGTTATCGTCTCATTTAAATAATCTTCAATAATTTGTTTGTAAAATATGGGACATCGAATCATATACTATTTTGTTGGTATTTTTTTAATTCATTTATTGTAAAATAGAGGAAAATGTTTTGTCAAATGAGTATCCATAGGTTATTCGACTTACTTTGTTCTTATCCAATCTTAAACATTAGGAATGAGACCAAATATAACACTCAGTTTTTACCGGTTGTATGCTTTTAATCATATCATTAGATACTAATATTTGCGCAAACGTGTAACACAGTCCTCTATGGTTGGTGGTAGATAAGGAGATAGGATATCCATCGTTAGATCGATAAGAGATTGATGGTTGCGTTAGATCGAGAAAAAATCTATGGTTGTAATTTGAAAGGTTTGTTATGTAGCAGCACTGTTAGGATGCAAATGTGAGTGAGTTATGTTAGAAAAATCTCACTTCGAAGAATCAGTATGGTGTACAGCAGTTAATATATCCTAACTGGCTTATAACTCATTGACTTCAGCTTTTGATTGAAGGTGAGTCCAACTGAATATGTTGATGAACTCGGACTTATGGGCTCCCTCTTGACAAAGGTGTCAAACTTCTGTTGCGTGCTCCCAACAGTTATACAACAAAAAGAGCAATAGAGCATTCGCTCCCAAAACACTCATTATTTGTCTTGAGTTCTATGTAGAATTCGTGGGTCAAAACACTCATATGTCTTGAGTTTCTCTGTAGAATTAGTGGGTCAAGTGAGCGAGTAAACGATTAAAGAGGGTAAGCCTGAATTTTAGGCGACTCTAGTAAAAAGGGTGAACGAACCAAAGGAAGCCTAAATATCTCCCGGTCGCGATATCATCTATTGGCCCGTGACACTTAGCCCAAATTCACACGAGTATGTCGCACAATAAGAAGAAAGCAAAAAAGAAAAAGAAAATTTTTGTTGCACGTCCATCATTCACCGTTTATCTGTGAAGCAAAGTTACCAAAATGAAACTGTCATCATCACTATTTTTGAAAACTATACTTTTCTAATCATTTGATGTACATCAAACGGAAGAAAAAAAACCAGTTAAATTTTCTTTATTTGGATGTCCAACAAAACACTCGATTAAGAAGTTCATTCAACAATATTACTTTCAATATTGAATTTCGGATTGAATATTTTTTGGTTAGAAACACTTCGAATCTACCCTTCATTTTTTGTAACCTCATGAACGATTGAATCCAAAACTTTAGCTATTAGAAATGACCCTAACCTGAACAGCTTAGCTTACACACGGTCGGTTAGAGTTAAGCAAGTGATCTTCAATTCCTAAACTAGAAATCCCGGCCCTATCCAAACAGATTAATCTATCCCTAGTGAGTAACATCTATTAGAAAGCTTCTTATCGTGAGCTTTCCTTCTGCACTATAATAAGTTGTGAGTAGTTAAATCCAAAGTGTCCAAGCGCGCTTCGAGGAGTTCTTTCCCCTCGATTTCTTCAACCTAGCAAGCTGAAGCTGAATACCCTTTCAACCTGCAATCTTACAAATATGCATTTCAAGTTAGTTCCAATCAGAGTGCGAGATTGTTAGGGCATTATATTCTTCTGTCGGTCATAATCAGCAGCCGACAAGGTTCGAATTCCCGGTCGGGTGAAGCACTTGTGTTTCGCCCACACGTGAGGGCACGAGAGCGACACCATCATTTTCCAGTAATGTTTTCCCAACACATACCAAAAAAATGAAACTGGAAAATTAGAAGCACAAGGATGATCATGTAAGGGAGACCCATCTCTGACAATATCAATATCAAAGATAATTAATCAGTATAATGTGCAGCTTGACGAGTCAGTACCAGAGCAGGAGCGTTAAATACGTTGTACAAGAGCATAGACACGAGAGTCCTGTTCCTAGATTTCTCACCCATGATCAAACCTCACTAATGTTGCTGTTTAATACCCTCCAAGACCATAAGGGTAGAGCTTCCTGAGAGTTTAATGGAGGACGAAGTTCTTGGGACCCTGGACATGTGTTCTCATGGTCATGCGCAGGAGCTGGCCAGTTCTTTAACACGGCATAAAACAGATTCTGGTGCTTGATGCGATAGTTGCTTTCTTACTTGCAAGCCCTGCACCAAATAAAACTTGGTAAGTATTATGCGATTAATCCCGGCAAGAGCGGGTGAAATTTGGTTCTCGCAAACTAAAACAAGACATCATGTCCAGACCTTCCTCTTTTTCCGCAACTGAGTGCAGCTAGCCTTCACCAGATTTCGCCATTTATCCTGAAAACCCATACCCAACTCTCAATCTTAGCATCAGATGTGAATTACAAGAACCAATAGTCTACCCCAAGTAAATTCTGTGAATCATCTCTTTTTTCTAATGAGTTTCATTCTGCTCAATATAAGGGTAGATGTGCTTAAGTTATGACCATAACGGTAACACGCACCTTTAGGTCTACGGATGTGCGATGCTTAGATGATGAGAATAGCAGCCGCTTTATCTTAGACCACCTTCCAACTCCCAAATGAGAAACCCCCTCTATCAATTTCATCACCTCGGAAAGAGTCCATGGCATATGATGCTTTCTCCGTCTCCTACCCTTTTGCATATTGCTCCTAATGACACGATCGTCTTTCATAACAGTTTGCAACTTAGCTGATGGACACAGCAGATCAGATCTCTCACTCGGAATGGCATGTTCAGTTTTTGGGCATATGTCAGAGTCCTGGCGCTAAAAGAAACAGGGGAGTCATTTCTCATCAAAACTCATAAGAATACAAAATGAATCGATAAGCCTTAACAAAGAGAAGACAAGTCAAAAACTGCAGAAAGCCTGTAATTCACAAAAATATTTACTGGAACCAGATGTCAGCATCATACCCAATCATAGGAAGATATGAACAGACAAGTAACTTAAGCAACCATAATGAGAAAATTAATTAAAATAATCTCATTTTTGAAAGTTATCAGAAACATGCTGAAACCAACAACTTTTTGCAAGGAGAAACGGGTAGCGGAGGAATATTGGGGGAGTTCACAAAAAAGGCCAGCAAACCAGCCGCTATTACCTAATAGAAAGGAAAGACCGCAATTCTGGAGGAAAACATGACAGCACAAGTAATCTTTCATTTGCTCACAGCGCTGAGCAGAAATGCAACTAAGACAGATATGGCGTCTGCGATTGCAAAAACATGCCTGCAAACACCGTATTCTGATGCATTTTAACTCTATTTGCCATTGGTTGATGTCTTTATTCTATGATATAATCATGTTGTCACCTTTCACAAAAGTAACACCTTTGGCAATGATAATGAAGGGTAGTTTCCTAGAAATTACTGGTATTAAAAAAAGAACATGAGAAGATTTCGAAAGAAACAAACTTTCTTCAATAAGGACTCAATCGACTACTTGGCTCTTTCTTGCTTATTATGAACACCGACTAACGTCCAAATACGTTTTTGAGCAACGTTTAATCAAACAAACAATAACACCAACAAGTTAATGGCACCATACAGCCAACACCGACCAGAAAAGAGAAGACCAGTATTCTCAAGCTTGTGAAAATGTGGTTTAAGTATGACATGCAGACAATAAAGACTGTTTCTTACCAAACACAATGTATTTCCCTTTGCTTGCCCTTCTTCAACTGGAAGGCCAAATGGAACCTGAATACAGGCTCCATCAAAGGATCCCATCTGATGACCAGATCTGGCTGCTTCATTCACCTCCTCCTCAAGTTGCTTGTGAATTTTAGCGTCCACAACCTTACTCTTTGGACTTTTAACAGATACGCAGGACCTTCTAGGGTGACTTCTAGACTTAAACTCTGAAGATTCTTCAATATACCTTCGTGGTGGCTTGTGGACTCTCTTTCCCGTTACAAGTACACCCACTTCATTTTCTTCTTTGCCATGAAAAGTAATGTCAGATTCACTAGCCCCAGAAGAGTAATTTTGAGAATCGGAACTACTCCCTTTGATTTTCTCGTCCATCTTAAAGCCACCATCCAGCATCCATTTAGGAGAATCAGGAGCATTTTCAGAGGACTCAGTACCAGACGCAACTGTGCTTTTGTCTTCCTTGTCATGAGAAATGCAACCACAACACGTAAAATTCGAAGGTCTATCCAACTCAAAGTTGTTGTGTAGACCAAATAAGATGCGACGCTTCAGCCACTGTTTGTCAATGACTACAGTTTCTCGTCCAAACATACTGTGGAAGGCATCCTGTAGCTCTCGAACAGTCATATGGTCTAATGACACAGAGTTCTGACATGATGTGGACTCAGTTGCTGCAGCAGTAGAACAGACTCTTCCATTGAGAACTGTCAGCTCACTTTGTAAAGCCAGAGTTCCTTGCAGATGAGAGTCTTCGGACGGAAAGCAAAGGATCTTTGACGCGTCAGCCATGTATTCAGTATCTAAGGACAAAGTAGGTAAGTAGTAGTTTCCATCCACATATTCCTTCCTAGAAATGAGTGAAAGGACCCGCAATATATTTACCCATAAAATGCTGTCTGGCGGCAGGTTGGTGATATTTGTCCTCATAAAGTATCTTCTCGCCTTTGGGTTCAAGCATTTCACAAGAAAGCTAACACATAATCATGTCAGAAAACTGAGTGTGAAAGGAATTTCCATTTCAGCAACAAAAACAATAAACACTTCTTCTGTAGGTTCCTGACAGAAATCCACTTTAAAAGCACTAAGTACAAGAAGTTTTAAAAGATATCCAATATAAGCTGCTGCTCAGACAAAATTTACCAGGTTTGGATTCAATCGAACAAAGAGCCCATGTTAGCTAGTAATATACTTAAGACAATGCCAATCATCAGAATGAGAAGGAAAAAGAGAAAGAAGCATAATAGAATTTTGTCAGAGAGTCTAACATAAAAGACAAAACTGCTGATGGAGGGAGGCTGCATCTATACAGGGCCCAAACAAACCCTGTAGACAAATAATGTGGGAAACAGTCGAGAAGCTGAACATGAGTGGAAGTGACGCCTCCAAAGGCACTAAAAGTAAAAAAATAGAAACTACGATCAAAGCTACTCAAAGAATTCTACATAAAGTGTCAGAAGAATGAACAAAGAAAATAGCAATTCTAGGAACAAAAGAACAGCACAGAAAATCACACTTTTTAAGAGATTGTCGTGCCTAAAAGAAAATATTAAGACCTATTAATTCTTAATTGCCATTCTGCTAAACCAACTAAATAGTTCACAAGAGGACGTACTTCGGTCTTTGTCTGCTCTCCAGTGACAACTGTAGCAGCCACTGCATGTGAAAACGAAATCATCTGAGCATGTATTTGTAGAAGATGTTTTGCATTTTACATGTTAAAGCAAGCAAAGATCATCAATTTTCTTATGAAAATCAGCTAATAGGTTGCAAAATTCCAACTGCAGAAATTAGGTAAATCCAATAAACAAATTGTTTTCAAATAGTAAGGTAATTCAGCTTTAGCTTATGTATTACCTGCCAATACACAGAATGACATTAGAGCATCAAGTCCTTATGCACTTATATTTGTTGTGTGATGACAGAGAAAAGATCAAAACCTAGTTTGCTGACTAAGTTAGCTACAAGCAAGTAGGAGCATTAAAAAGAGGACTTGTTTCCACTAGGAGTGAATATTTTGATCATTCCTCTGTAACCAAAATCCCTTAAAAGAACAACATTAATCACTTCAATGCTGTCATTTTAAAGTCAAATGTGAAACAATGACCAAAAAGTGGCAAACAAAATCCTTTGACTAGACATTCTTGCATAGCCTCTACCAAAATTATTCACCTGCTAAAGAAAGTAAAGATACTGAATTCACGCATTTCCTTTATAAGAAAAAATAGCCTGTACGACCCATACCATTGTCAACTGTCGTCACATCATCATCAAAAGCACATGAAATATTATCAATACTGAAGCACTTCGGTAAGTCAAATGTGCCCAAACTGAGATGGGTACTGGCTATGTCCCTTCCACATTCGGGCCCCAAAAAGGAATGCTCTGCTCCCATATCTTCATCTTCAAAGGCAGTGAGGAAGGATACATGCTTATCAACCTTCAGGCAAACAAGAGGAACAGTCATGGAAATATTAAGTCAGCTAAAATTGTCCAAACACTGAGTTGGAAGTAGAGATGCAATTATCTAAGTCATTGCTGTGTAATGAACACCTATATTTTCAGGACAAGCATTACAGCAGCAAAACATAATGAGCCCCTTGAAAGTTGAAACAGCTATTTTGGAGCAAGCCCGGCAGTAGATTTTTTTTCCTATCATTTGCTTCACCACACACTTCTGGTTCAGTATTATGTGTAAATCTGAAATGAAGCTGGAAGCAACCATTACCAAAAATCTCAGATTTAACTCATAAAGAGTTCAAACTTCCTCTCTTAATCATGTTGTGCCATTACTTCTTCAATACCTAAGAGACACCTATAAGTAAGAGATCTCCAATGGAAAAACATCTGCACTTTGGCGATATAAATTCAGCTTTAGCATAACTATTACAACCAAAAATGAGTGCTTCATGCAAAATATCAGGAAGAACTTTCTATCTTACTAAGTTATGGTTACTAGAAAAAAGTATGTCACTATCGCTCTGCATTTTGTTACGCACTTTCAATTTCTGATACAGTAGCATTTGGACAACTCATACAACCATTCCCAATGAAATGATGCAAATGGTGATGTTAATTTCATTGTATCTTATGCTAATACTTTCAAAACATATTTAAACATAAGAATTTTGTGCTTAACGTGTGAATTTAGTGTCTTAGATATGTTTTATGCATATTATACTATCTATAGATCTTTCTTAAACAATCATGTCTAATTAACTACATGATCAAAAGAAGCCTACACCTATAGCATCACATCTTTTACAAGGGAGGCCCGCGTTCCAAAAATGTCCTACGTACCAGAGCAATCAACAGTCCAAGTAATCAAAGATTTGGAGATATAGAACTTACTGACTTTGGGATTCAAGTGAGTATGGTAGTACAGTCAGACTCGGCTGTTATTAATAATTGCAGTGACATGTGATTGTCTTAATTGAAACTTTTTGATGTGCTATAATCAATAAAGCACAAGTTTCAACGAGAGATAATTCAGTTACAGGAAAAAAAAGGTCGATTTCATTATAAAAAAAAACGCTAATAAATGAAATTCACTGTTTCCTTTTCTTAACGAGTATCAGAACTTCTTCGGAGAATAGATAATGTATATCTACTCCAATACTTCTCCCAAGTACACAAAAACTTAAAGCATGCAAGAGAATCCAGATGATAGATGGATATTGCTGCAGAAAAAGGAAAAATTGAGAGCAATGGGGAATGGCGAAATATGCTTCCCGGTCTCCCCGGTTTAAGAGACTTTTCTATTGTAACAATGACATATCAATCGTCAATAATCCTGACTAAAAGAGATGTAAACTGACTAAATCATACATAGGTGCTGCAAGTTCAGATAAACAGCAATGTCAATGCACATTAAAGAAACACACATCCTCACAAGTTGTGGTCAAGGAATAGAAATTCATCAGTTGTGTTTTACATAAAGAATAAAAATAGCACAATAATCGACAGCTGACCAGTGGCGGAGATGTCACAGAATTCATTAGACCAATATTAACTATTATATTAAGGTCAGTGGACGAAAACAGAACAGAAAATCTTTAGCTGAATCTGGAAATTAGTTACCTCGGCAAAGCCAGAAGCGAAAAAGCTCTCATGCTCGTCCATAGCGAAAGAGGTCTGCTTTGCTGCTGCATGTAACATGATCCTGATATTACAATGTCCAGCGTGTCATCTGCCATTCAAAGAAAATTTAAAATCCGATGAAAATCTCAGAATGTTCAGACTTGCAAAATAACTAAAAGAAGTTGTAAAGTTATCCCTTTGAAGAACTTCCTGTGTTAAGGGAACTGTACATACAGACAATGCATGGAGACAACTCCACTTGGACTATGCACTCAACAGACAGACTCACAAAGAACCAGTCTTCCATTGCCAATCTATCATAGATTAAATAGTTGAAGTTCACACGTGTTATCGACACCGTACTCTTACAAATCTGACCAATAGGTGTGACTTTCCTTTCACATTTATGGTAGAAAGAACAAGAGATTAATAATCTTGCAAGGGAAACCACTTGATACTTACCAGCTATGTCTGCATAAAAACATTAAATATAGGCAAGTAACAATTGCTTAGATAAACTTAGGCTGGAGTTTGCACGACCGCCTGATCAATGTTCGTATATATATTTATAATCGCTAGCCACAAACTCTGGCATACCATTTTCGAGCTATTCCAATTTACTACCTATATATCACCAGGCTGTTTAACTTCTTTTCTTATAATTGGCTAAGTACCATCAAACACCCATAAGACACCCATCGAAGAACCAAGAAAAAAGACATGCAATTTCCCATGCCACCCAACACGAGCAACTATACCCGTGGGCGCCATTGCATGTATCTCCGCAACTCCAAAATCAGCACGCACACCCCTCTCCGCCAGCTAATCTCACCATGCCGCGAAGAAATATAAGCTAACAGAAGCACTGCGAAGTACAATACAACCCCCAGAGCGGAAAACTCTTTACCAAAAGACGAACGAAACCCAAGCGTCAGAACAAATCGATCGAACCAAACACGGAGCGAAATGAAGCGACAAAACCACTCCGAGTACGCGACCGCGATGGCGCGCGAGCGAAATTAGAGACTGACCTCGCTGAGCGCAAAAAGGAGGCTCGCAATGATGGGCAAGAAACAGCGAAAAGCGCTCCTCCGACCACGAGGCGGGCCTACCAATCGCTCCAGCAGTCACTTAGCGAAAGGGGAAGAAGACGACGCACGAATTGTCGCCGCGCGAGGCCAGAGACGACGACGACGCGCGAGCGAGCGAGATCGCGAGCCGAACTTTGCCCTAATGCGCTCCGATCGACGAAGCAGGAGAAGAGCGAGGCACTGAGTGGGCGAGCGAGTGAGCGACCGAGTGGGGGAGAGTGAAGTAAAAAAGAGAGGGAAAGCAGATGAGCCGAAGGGACGGACGTGAAGGTGGTGGGTTTTTTGGGGGGACGCGACATATAGTGGCGCGTGGGGTCCGGCGCGTGGGGGTTCTGACCAACCAACCGGCTCTGCATTACTTACTGCAGAGGTCAAATCGGTAGGAATGCTGTTTGACGGCGTTTAGGAGTCACGTGAAGTGGACAAGTCCAGCTGCTTCGGTTCCGCGCACGGGCCAACGGCGCCGTACCGGGACGTCGCGTGACGTGAAATAATTATTATTTATCTTTTGTTCTGAGGGAAAGAAATCTTAGGCGCACATTAACTTCTTTATTTCACGGAAATAAATCAATTAACGATCTGACAAAAATACTAAAATAATGTTACGATCACTTATGAAAATTTATTAAGAATACAAAAAAAAAATTATAGTAACTTTTTAGGTTGCTCTTCTATTTCTCAAGAGACTTTCCAACTTTTTTGACCAAAAAAAAAACAGACTTTCCAACTTACCTGATCTCGAGGTAATTTGCTATCTTTAAGGCTACGTTTGATCATCTCAAGGTAATTTGCTATCTTTAAGACTACGTTTGATAGTCCGAATTTTAGTCGGGATAGTAGGATAGGATAAGAAATTCAAGAATTTTATCATATCCTATATGTTGTTTGGTGAACTGCGAATATGAGTTTTGATGAGTGAGTTAGTGTTGAGCAAGAGTTATGTACCATCTGAATTCGGGCACAACATCAACGGAACAGATCCCATAGAATCGGAAGTCTTGATTTGGAGTCGAATTCTTTGACAATGACCTTGCTCGTTGTCTTGTTGAGTGAGTAAAGCAATCTGATTATTCGGCCTCTATTGCAGTATATTTATGGATATTAAAAATTCCTTATTAGAGAATATTCTTAAAGATATTTATAGATATTAAGGATATTATTTTATATTATTTTGAGATAGATAATGTGATGACCTGAGTTTCGCCAAGCCGCTTAACGGACAAAATTGGTTTATTTTGGTGGTGGACGTTCATAAAAAAAATTTGGGACTATAGTCAATGGCCCGAAAAGTCATCATCGAAAGGACGGGGTCATATTGTATTTAATCTTGGTCCCAATAAAGCTTAATTATGTAAAAATTGGAGCAACTAATAGAATTTTCTATCTAGTGGGCCGAAACTACACTTGGGAGCTCGCGTGTTGGACAAGTAGCAACTCCCTTGGGCGCATGAAAGCCAAGTGGCATGCATGTAATCAGCCCCCAAGCATTATAAAAGCCTTCTCAATTCTCTCTCCTCCCATTTTTGCTATCTTCCTCCAAGAACTCCCTCCCTCTCCCGATTGCTCTCTCCCTCTCTCTTGGTTCTCTCGCTCTCTCTCAACTCTTGCCCTCAATCTCGCTCATCTCTCTCTCGCTCGGACAAAGGAAGACGCCAAGGTTTGAAGGTTTGTGGCGCAGCGGTTCGGGATCGTTCCCAAACACAGATTTGAGGCGAGTGAAACTTCTAACCCATCAACTCTTGGATCATCTAGTTTTGCTTGCATGCTGTCGATCCTTCTTGCATGTTACATTTGTTGGCGTAATAGACTTCCTTGAGAGTTGAATTAGTGAAATTGGTGGGTTGATCGCCGAAATTGGGCGGCGAAATGAGATTACTGAGAGAGAGGAGGTTCGATTTTGGTATGCGATGCGCCGAAGGGTCTTGTTGTCCATTGAGAACTGAATTGAGTATGCATAGATGACATATGTGTGGTTATGTGGTGGTTCTTACTGAAGTATGTTGTATATCATGGTATATACATGTCATTGCATTGCATTGCATTTTGAGAAATGAATTATGATAATGCCATCGATGATTAATGTCGATGATGCCCCATGGGAGCCAAGATTGGAAATCGGGTTGCCTCCGCTGTGTGTATTCAGAGAGGACCCCTACTGTGTGTATTCAAGGAAGTCTCGACATGATATGCCTATGGACATGGCGATCCGTAGAAGTCCGATCAGCAAATCGGAAGTGACCCACACGGGCAGGTCAGCAAACCGGTAGTGCCGTTAGATGGGTGCGGATTTGAAATGCAATACTAATAATCCACATGCACATGGCATATAGCATTGCATCTCAATCGTTAACAGTCATGATTCCATCCAGTGTTATGTCTGCTTAGCTTATATCTAGATTTATAACATATTTGCTAAATGATTGATGTCTCCGATAGTTGGCGTGTTAGATATTTTACTTGTTGAGCTTTTAGCTCACTCTCGTTGATTGAACTCTTTTCAGATTAGCTAGCCAGTGAGATTGACAATGAAGAGTAGCGGGCATGCTATGGTGGCAGTGTTGGATAGTGACGTGGTTATAAACGAGGAGTAGATACCTATTGTAGCTTCTCGGTATTCATTTTGATAAAAGATGATGTAAATAACTTTTTATATATAAAAATGAAATCACATGTTTTATGTGATTGTCTCGGATGATGCTAATAACTGATAGGTACAGGTAGTTGTAAACCTGTAAAGACCATACCTTATAGGCGCGTGTCTATTGGCTGTTTGTTTAACTGTATGGCCTTATGTGTAATATATTAGTCTTCCGCATGCGCTGTATAATATATGTAATATCAGATTAAAAAAGAGCGCGTACTAAGTACGGTGGCACCTTGGGGCGTCATAGATAATTTCCTTGTTAGAATAGATTATTTTCTTTCCTATGCATATTGCTTGGGTATATCCCTTCTATAATAAAGTGTAATGATAAGCCAGTTGAGTAAAGATGTAGTCTTTCTTGATTCTCTCTCCGTCTCTCTTGAAGATCTTAGAATTATTTTACAGGTATTAGAGCCACCAAGAGAGAGACTTAAATCGAAACATTTTTCTTTCTTCTTGCCCTTAGTTCTCCAATGTACAGCACTCGTGTTCAGAAACTTCCCCAATTTTGGTCCACACTCAACAATGCTAACAATGGACGTTATTCGTTGTGGGACTCTCTTTCAATTGTGAGCATTATAGATAAGCATAGTTGACATCAAGTGTTCGGGCAACTGTAAGCGCTTGAGTCAAGCACACCTTCATCGAGCAGCTAAAGTTGAGTGCCATGTGGGTGATGCAATTTAGTTTGCCGCAATTCGAATTGTGTTTCCATATGGTTCTATTACGGTTGTATGAGAAAGATGTTTCAACTTTCTGATTATGTGTTTCTTCAGCGCTTGTCAAATCCGGTGAGGATGTGGATTACATTTAATTTGTCATGTAAGGTCCGGCTTAGACAGTTATCATTATCTTGAATTCGATTTGATGTGTCCACATCTCTTGTTTAGTGTAAGGTTCGGCTTACACAGCGGTCGGTCACAAACTTTCTAGATGCATCAACTTGAGGGTTGTGTTGGAGTATATTTATGGATATTAGAGAATTCCTATTAGAGAATATTCTTAGAGATTTTTATAGATATAAGGGACATTATTTAATATTTTGTAATTTTCTAAGATAGATAATTTCCTTGTTAGAATAGATTATTTTCTTTCCTATGCATATCGTTCAGGTATAAATACCCATCTCTAATAAAGTGTAATGATAAGTCAATTGAGTAAAGATGTAGTCTTTCTTGATTCTCTCTCCCTCTCTCTTGAAGATCCTAAAATTATTTTATAACCTCTTTTCACAAGTTAAAGATACACTAACGCATGTTGTCCAAGAACCAGATGCACTTTTTTTCATTATAACTAGTACAAAGATGAAATGGGCTTTTATTTCAACTTTAGGCTACTTTGAAAGTCGATTGATCAACCTCAAGTCCTTCATTACATGTCGAGAGCCATTTTCGAATGTTTGAAAGGTTCAAGCGGTTAAAGAATGAGGGACATGATTTCATATCATGCCAAACAATCGATTAAAGAACCAGGTTGTGGAGATATCACACTTTGTAGCCGGAGACCCCAGTCTGGCGTCCTCGGAGAAGTCGCCACACTTGACGGTCGCCGTCGTCGGAGAGGCGGCCTAAGGAGGAAAGGCGATAATTATGGGAAAAACCTGATTTTCTTCGTGTCTGCTCTCTTGAGAAATCCCATTTATCCTATCCTAGACAGCTATCAAACACGCAATAGGATAAAACATATCCTATCTCGATTTATATTCGGACGATCAAATGCAACCTAAAGGTATATCATTAGCCATTATTTACATGGACTCATGGGTAAATTGACAATTATTGAGTTCGATTATAAGGTTTGTCTGATGTTACAATTCAAGGATTGTCACTTTGCTATTAGTTGAATTACTAAACGATATCATTCTTGTGACAATGTAAAAATGAAAAGTACTAACTATAAATGCGATTAACTTCGAGCCCATTGTAATTGTTGGAGGTAAAATTACTAACATTAACATTCCGTTTGTTTGTCGAAAAATGAATGATACTAGAAATATTTTCCTAAAAATGATCGCTTGTGTCGCTTACAAAAAAAACATTAATAAAAAACGTTCTCATCGTCCACGAAAATGTTTAGTCATAAATTATGTAAGATATCGACTAATTATTTTAAGCGATGCAAGTAATCAATTTTAGAAAAATATTTTCAAAATCACATGTTTTCCGTGCAACAAACAGAGCCTAAGTGCCTATTGAATTACCATCAGTTTAGCCAATTTGCCATGACTTTAAGTAAGCTACCAATTGTAGTTTGAGTTAATTTACTATGCTATTATGATATACCAAACGTGAACATTACCTTGTAATTGGCGGATTGAGCGAACACTAGATCATTGGGAGAGTCAGAGTCGAAAAAAGGATTCCTCGCTTATTTCTCTCATTCAAAAAATGATGTTTGTAAGTTATATTTCGCATTTGTAAAATGAGTTTCCATGTCGTAAATTGCCCTTAGATTCGTAAATAGCCGGAAATGCGAAATAATTTGCATATTGTAGATTACATTTTGAGTCCGTAAATCACCTACAATTGAACGTAAATTATATTGTGGGTCTAGTATTTTTCACACGGGAACTCCAATAGCACCCATAATCTTTCTAATAAAATTATATATTTGACCTACACAAATTGATACGTTGATGCAAGCACGTGAGAACCAAATACAATCTCCATATATTTATGAAAGGATTCAACCACTGTATTTAGAAAAATAGAAGCAAAGATGATCACAAGAAATAAGACAATTAGAATGCTAATTCGACTCTTTCAACTCTCACCTGTGCATCTCTTTTATGTTTATAATAGTTAATTGTGATATTAGCATTTTTCTTTTTGACCAGGTCAAAAGTGGTGGACCCAAAAAAAAAAAAAATTTGTTACAGTGGAGTAAATAAAACAAACATTACAGTGGACTCTTTAAAGACCAAAGAAACAGCAAGGGAAAAGAGAAACAAAAAGATAAAGGAAAAGAAGAAAAAGGGTAAGGGTTCGTACGTTAAGGAAGAAAAGGGGAAAATAGAGAGACAGAGAAAAATCCTCGCACGTATCCAAAACTGAATCAACACTGTTTTGCAATGCTCAGTAAGCAATCGAAGCCTCTTTTCATTTAATCAAAGAAATTTTTGAAGTTAGGGTTTAAATACGGAGTTATGTCAATTCTGAGTTGTTGCGTTCCATTGAGGAGTTTTCGGATTGTGTGTATATACAAGAATGAAATATCAGGGTGTTGTGGAGTCGTGGGAGTTGACGAAAATCGATTTGGGTTATGGTTTAATAAGGGTGAATTTTTGAAATTCTGCGCGCGCTGCTGGACAGTTCCGAATTTCTAGTTTCAATGATGATTTTCGTCCATCCTCGACTGCAATTTGGGTCGGCTAAGTTAGGAATTTTTATAGTGCTTCGAAAGGCTATCTATTAACTGTAATTTCGTTAGAAACGAGATTCGATGAAGGAAGTTATGACGCAAACAAATTCAGCGCGTAAGCTGTCCTTAGTGGACAGCCATGGGCGTTCGTTATGGGCGAGCTTTTTGTTTGAGCGTAGGTGTTGTTTTACCGACAAAGTGTGTGTTGGTTCGTGAACCTGATTTATGAAATGGATTTTGAAATGATTTGGAAAACATGTTGTGATTTATGAAATGTTTTCTGGATGTGGAATGGTGGATTATTGGAAGATAATTGTTTGATGCTCAATATGACTGTGAACTTGGGGTAGGGGTTTCTGAGTATGCATACTGGTGTTATGATATCCTTCTGAGCCGAGCTACCAGTTGATAATTAGTGGAGACCTTGCCAAGGGAGGAGCTTGGTCGTCTTGTCACTAGGCGTTGTGTCATGAACATGGTTTGATATTGAGTAATAGATTGGTTGATGGAATGGACCATCACCGTATGATTTGATGAGATTGATGAGATGTTTGATATGGTATTATTGATTTAACGAACGTTTTGTTATATGTATACTGTTATGTTAAAGCAATATAACTCTTTATTACCTTGTATGTGTATTATAAATTATATTTGAGATAAATGAGTTTTTATATTGTTTTGTAAAAATGCATAGTGGATGTGCAATTTGCTTAGAGAATATACACACGACTCAGTGGGCTGTGGTTGCTCATTACTTTCATCTTATATGTTTTTCAGGTTATGGGCAAGTAGGACGAGAGTACGATCGGTTGGAAACTTTGGCGATAGTATTTGGAAACTTTGGTAGTTGTATTTTGAGTACGAGCTTAGCCAATGCTATTGTTTCTGAATTGGTACTCGTTGGGTTAGTTGAGTTCTAAGTTGTAAATATTCTTGATGAATGAGAGAAACTCTGATGTTATAACCAACCTGATGTTTGGACAATAGATTGTTGGTTATGTTTGAGGACGGCCGTGTCAACCCTATTTTTGTTGAATTTGGGGTGTGACATTTATACCAATTAAATGTTCCACACCGGAACCCACGGAATATTCATCCATAACTAACCTTGAAAATATCCAAACCGATATCTCAAGACACATCTATCGCGAATTAATTTCCTTCGCAAGAAAATCTTAAACTAGTTTTTGGTTCGGAACTTATTTGAGAAGGAAATTAGTTTGAGTGAATGTGTCATCGGATGCTAATCTGGGATTGTTTTTGAAGTTTGAGTTAAGTTTTCAAGTCTCCGGCATTTACCCAAAGCTTCAACACCGTAAATGAGAAAAAATATCATTATCCAAATTTGAAAAAAAAAATCTCATCAATTAGTCTTATTCAACTTGTGAAAACACGAGTGATTGGATGAATATATCTCGGTATCCAATCTCAGTTACTTTACCCCGTTTGGTTTAGTATTGCAAATGGGCTTTGGGGCTCTAAAATCCCTTGGTCAAATGCAAATGGCGTTTGATTGATTTTTTGCTCAACTTTAGAGAAATGCAATTACATCTCCAAAGGCCTCTAAAAAACCTCAGCCCAAAGTAGGGCTAGAGGTACTTTGGAATGCGGCATTTCCGTAAGGCAAATAGACTTTTTTTCTTTGAATTTTACCCTCGCTATATTTTCATAATTACTGAAATGTCCTTGGAAACCCTAATTCCGACAAAGGCTTCAGCCATTGGCGGAGGGCCGGTGAACCACCGATGAGTGGTCGGTGAGCCGCCGCCAACCTCGCCTGAGGTCACTTGACCTAGGTCGACAGCGGCCGGTCCTTAGCCGGTTTTGAGTTTTTTTTTTTTCTTTAAAATAAAAGTAAAAGGGCTTTGCAAAGTGTGATTTTTCAAAATACCATTTTAACCAAAGTTGTATCCCAATGTGTTTTAAAAATATACTTTACCAACATTATTTGCATTTCGAAAAAACCATTTAGCCCAAAGGCCTTTGCATTTTCCCAAAGATATTCGCCAAAGACGAACCAAATAGGCCGTTCAACTTTATGGGTTCTCGAATATTGTAAACTATTTCATTACAAGACAACTACATTAAAGTTTTGAAATTCAACTTTTCGTACTTATAATTCTATATTTTTTTTATTAATCAGGTCTACATATTTTTAATTTATCTAATAACAAAAGCCATAAAAAAAAAATCCAAAACTATGCACACCGTACACATTTACCCTAAAATATTTTAAGTGACAAAAAATCCCAAATTTGTATTTATGTGACACATTTACCCTCTATCGAAGTTTCGAGGATCGACAAAAATTTGCCTACATGGACACTAGGTAGCAAACAATGTTGATATCGCGCCCACATGACTTAAATGACGTTATTCTGGCTGAAAAATCATTTTACTAAACATTGACCGGGGTAAATGTGTCACATAAGTGCAAATTTTAGATTTTATTTTATGTCATAAAAAAATTAGAGTAACTATGAGACAATAGACATAATTTGAGATTTTTTTGTGACCTTTTCTCCTTTTCTAACTGATTCCTTCTACTTTCACAAATATTTTAATCTGCCAATTTCAGCCGCAGCAGAATGTTAATTTATGCCCTCTTTCCCTCCATTTCAACCCTCTTTCTTCTTCTTCGTTCAAAAAAAAAAAAAAATCCCTCTGCTTTACGCATTGAGCCTCTCTGCAACTCAACGGGTCGAGAGCCCGAAGGCCATGGCGGCTTTTCTCCGTCACGCTTCCAAGTCACAGAGCCACGACTCTCTCATCACGCTCCGAAGAAGCTTCGCAGCTGGCTTTCCTCCCCACACCACAAAACCCTCCCTAAACCCTTTTCAAGGTAACCCACAATTCACAAGTTCACTCGCGCAAGCACTCGGAAACATCATATACTCCTCCTTCACGATCCATTCCTGCGCCACGACGAACTCGTCGTGCCGAATGGAATGGATGCTCGCATTTGATGGCGTCACTTTGATTGAACTCGTGTCGCGTTTTGCGAGTTCCGTGTTTCGGCCTGAAATTCTGTAGATTCGATCGATCGATCGAGCGGTGGGAGAGAACGGAATCACCAATAGCGTCGACACAGAAAATTGAGCTTTTCTTGAATAAGCTAGTCGCTGGATTTGATTCTCGTGATAAAATGTTTGAGCATCCTAAGCTAGTAATGTGCTTGGACGAATGATCTTCTTTGTCTCGCGAGCATTCTCATTTTACTCAGATATTCTAATGAAATATTTTTGCAGCAAGATCAGTTGGTAGTTCCTCTGGAGCAATCTGTGGGTTCGAAGAGATGGTTGTGGCGAACGATCGCAAGTATTACATGGTAGGTGGGAAGGGAGGTGTTGGGAAAACAAGTTGCGCTGCTTCCCTTGCTGTGAAGTTTGCTAACCATGGCCACCCTACCATAGTGGTCTCGACTGACCCTGCTCATTCATTAAGCGATTCGTTTGCGCAGGTAACAGATATTGCGGGCAAGTTTTAGAATGTGGATCAAACTGTTTATGCATTCGTATGTCAAGATCTCGTCTAGTTTGTTTGTGACACTTTCATGACAAGTCTCTAACTTGCTTCCTGGTGGACAATCAATTTAGGATTTGACTGGAGGGGTGCTTATTCCCGTCGAAGGCGTGGATTCTCCATTACATGCCTTAGAGGTCTCTGTTTAGCTGAAGGACTGATAGTTCGAGAAGTTGCTCACGACGAGTCTTTTTGGCTTCACTTGCCCGTTATTGATACATATCATCAGTTATCATGTCGTCGCAGATAAACCCTGAGAAGTCCAGCGAAGAGTTCCGCACAGCAAGTCAGAAAAATAGCGGCGGTGGCATCAAAGATCTAATGGATAGCATGGGTCTCGGTGCAATGGTTGACCAGGTTAGCTGCAGTAATTCCGATGTGATGATTCAGAGAAATTACAATGCTTGAGATCGCTATATACAACAAAACATAATCATCCCTTTGATTCTTCTTTTGTTATGCTCTGTTCTATTCGTTTCATTTTACCTATTTCCGGTTTTGGTTTTGCTTCTTATCTTGTTACACTTATGCTTCAGTTAGGGGACCTAAAACTAGACGAGTTGTTGGACACTCCTCCACCTGGGTTGGACGAAGCTATCTCAATCTCTAAGGCATGTCCCATCTCCTGTAGTTTAGAATACACATTGGAGAGTGCCATCCTTGTTCTATACTTCTTTCCATTCTTCCTGACTTTCTAGTTGCGTTCAGGTTATGCAGTTTGTTGAATCCTCAGAGTACAGTAATTTCACCCGTGTTGTCTTTGACACAGCGCCCACAGTGAGTGAAAGTTCATGCTGTAGAAACTTCTTTTGCAGATATTCTACCATCAGCTTAAGTTTTGTGTAATGCTTGTCTTGTTACTGCATAAATTTGTCGCTAGGGCCATACTCTTCGTCTGCTGTCCCTGCCTGATTTCCTGGATGCATCCCTTGGCAAAATGATGAAGGTCTGGATCTTCTGGTTTGTAACTGTCCTAAAAATATGCATGTGGTGCAACTGCATCAAGAGAAGTATGTGCATTCGCCTTATAAGTACCCTTCACATCATAAGTTTAGGTGGTGTCTCATATCAAGTTATTCTTAAATAATTCATTCTAGTTTGTCCTTTGTATTATGTTTTCCGTTATATTAACAATTGATATTAAAAGTAAAACGACAAATGCAGTCTATAATTAATCGCTTCAGTGCATGTGTTTATGGTGGTGCATAGAATTAATTGTTGAGGTTTTAAATTTCAATCTTAATGTCTGGTTTTGTATTTTTGTAACCATTTTTGCTTTGAATAAATATACCCATATCAGCTGAAGAAGAAGTTAGCTTCTGCAACTGCAGCGATCAAATCTGTTTTTGGAAAACAAGAAGAGCAGATGGATGTTGTAAGTACAGAATTGTGAGATGGTATTTTCGATTTATATCTATAGCATTGAAGTTCTCATTATTATATGATAATCAAATGTAGTCTGACAAACTTGACCAACTGAGGGAGAGGATGAGAAAAGTTCGAGACCTTTTTCGTGACTCAGACATGATGGAGTTCATCATAGTGACGATTCCTGCGGTAATCCTTTTTATTATGTTGTTTAACACAGCCTTTGATGTGTGGAAAGATGAGGAGAAGTTTTTCAAATTTGGACTACAATGTGTTTCTAGTTCCAATGTTTTCTCAAGTCAAATGGCATATTTGCTTTTTGCCTGAATAATCAAGACAGACCACAGCGAGACTACAATTATAGTTCTCATTCTTTCTGTGTCTATATAATAGCCCTTTTAAAAGCAAGGCAAAGAACCATGTAAGAGCTAACGATCAAACCAAGCTCCGCTTTGCATTAAATAAGGTCGGGACAGGTGATGTTTTGGGTTTTAGAAAATCAGAGAATATCCATGTGATAGTACTACAATTGATGGCGCATCTCCATAATTTTCCTTATTCTCTGAAGATGCTATGTTAACAAATTATTTTCACAATTCAAGTATTACACAAATTACTTTTGTTTCATGGCATTTTCAACATCAATTCATTTCATCTTATATCCATAATCGTGGATTCATGTGTATGTGTACTATGGATCAAAATTGCGCAGGAAACACTGTTTCAGTTGAAGCTCTGAATTAAAGGAAAATAGACTTGTCCACTCAACCTTTTAAGCTTGTTTGCTCTCTATGTTTCTCCCATAGCAGCTGTGTATATGTGGACTTTTTTTGTGGTGCCCTAGTCAATTTTTGGAAACCTTTCTAGGTTATGGCGATAAGTGAATCATCGAGATTGTGTGCATCCCTGAGGAAGGAAAGTGTTCCTGTTCAGAGGCTCATTGTTAATCAGGTTCTACCTCAGTCGGTATCTGAGTGCAGGTTTTGCTCTATGAGGAGGAAGGTACAATTTAAACTTCTCCGAGACCATAATTCATTTGGGAGTGGACCCGGATATTTATCTTGTCCAGACTAGAATAATGGACTTGAACTTGTGGAATGTCCTCGACTTTTACTTCGATAAACATTTGCTCACTAGTTTCTCCAAAATCTTTGCTGCTAAAGTGGCATCCCAAAATTTTTTGCAGGATCAGTTGCGCGCCCTTGATATGATCAAAACAGATCCCGAGCTGGCCAGATTAAGTGTGGTGGAGGCACCCTTATTTGATGCTGAGATAAGGGGCGTCCCGGCTCTTAAATTCATGGGGAATATGATCTGGAAATGAAACTCTGACCCCTGCACATTTCTTGCTTTTTGTCCCCAAGGGCGATCACATTCGGGAACACGACTTCTTGTTTCAGAAGAAGCCAAAGTTTTCTCCACTTCCCAAACAACTCACAGTTGCGTCTTGAGCCGCATTAACTTGTGAATCTCTTTTTCACACAACTTTTAGTTTTTGATTATCAGGGCCACAACGAACTTAGAGATACATGATGCTTGTCGGCACAAATCCAGCTGATGTTCGTCGGGAGGCACATAGCACGGATTAGTTTCTTCCTTAAAAGTTAATTGGAGGGCCTCTTTTCTCTATGCGGAGCCAACTTATGAAGGAGAAACCGGAGCGATTAGAACAATACCGCGTCTTATCAACTACGTCTTACTTCGGTATTAAGCAACTATACCCCGGTTTATTACTTACCAAAAGAAAAAAAAAACTATACCCCGATTTATCTACTAGATTTTGACTTCTGTATCGAATGCGTCTGTCTTTAAAATTGACTTAGGACCTGTTTGGTAACATTTCTGTTTCTCTGTTTCTGTTCTCCGGAACAAAAAAGGATTAGAAACATATTTGGTAACGCAAATGATTCTGATTCTGATTATGCTCTCAGGAATAGTTTTGGATAAAAAATAAGAAATAAAAAAAAAGTTGTTTCTAAAATAAAATAAAAACACTTTTGAGAATCACAAAAAAGAATAAAGTTTCAGTTCTTTTAAAAAGATTAAGTTCATGTGAACTTCTGAATTTTTAAAAAAATTAAAATTAGATTTGAAAATTTATTAACTACTAATTTTTTTAAACAATTTTTTAAAAAAAACTTAAAAAAATAAAAAATGGGGGGAAATTAAAAATATGTAATTTTTTTAAAAAAGTTAAAAATTAAAAAACATTTTAAAAAGTTAAAAAAACATTTTAAAAAAATTTTAAAAAAAAGATTAAATATTTTAAAAAAAGAATTCTTGTCACTTGGTTGTTTTCTGGAATAAAAATTTTATGCAGTTACTAAACGCGTTTTTGTTTGGGAACAGAAATTTTGTGTAGTTACCAAACGCGTTCTGATTTTTTAAAAATCATCCAGGGAGCAGAATCAAAAAATATGATTTTAATCAGAATTACTTTAAAGGAATAGAAATGTTATCAAATATGTCCTTATAGTGTCAATTTTGTTTCGGAATAGAAGTGGTGGAACTTGTAATATAGAAATGCAAAACGTCGAATTTCGACATTCTCGGGGTGTTGTTTTGTTAAGGAGTTTTCTACAACAGCTAAGTTGATAGATCTTCGACTGCTCCCAACTCCCCAATTCACGTGGGAAGGTCAACGGGGATGAAGCCTCGGATCCGAAAAGATGTGAATGGGCTAGAAGCATCGGGAGTCCTATGGCTTCACATTAGACGTGATCCCCGGCCACCGGGCCCGAGACATTTCGATCCGTTCCGAGAATTTTACGGGTAATTCCATATTGTGGTCAGACTTGCGCAATCTGTTAGGCCCGACTCCCGGACCCGATCCGGCCCCGGCCCGCTCGATGACGACTATGACTTCACCTGCTTTGGAACTCGTGATAAAACAATGCGCTGCAAATTTCGCAATCGAATCTGTATGCCCATGTGGAGACGTACGACTGAACAAGGACCGACAACCCGACGAAGCGGGGGCGATGACCCGAAACAGGAAACAGCATCAAAAGCACGAACGGTGATGCATGTGCGACGGTGGGTCCTACCTGTCCCCGGTGCACACGTGTCGCCGCGTCATTGGGACTGTAGATGGGACCACAGAGGGCGGTACAACCCCCACTGGGCCCCTTTGCCTGACGAGGTAAGGAGAGGAGAGAGAAGATGACAGACGCCACGAGAAAAGATGCTCTCGCCGTCAACTAACGGCCCCGGCCCCGCCCCCCGCCTCTCTCCGTCGCCGTCAGGCTCCACCCCTGTGTTGACCGAAACGGTTGACCGTTCGACTCATTCCGCTTAGCCTTCTTCTTCTTCTTCTTCTTCTTCTTCTTCTACTGCTGCTGCTTCTTTCGTCTACTCGCGTTAGTGCGCTTTGACGCACATTTGCTCACATTGCCATCTCGTGACTCAAGCGAGTTCCGACTCTTCTTGGCAATCTCTCTCTCTCTCTAGGAACGATCGATCTATGGACGAAGAAGACCTCCTTAGGTAGCTTCGATTCAGCTTCAGGTGCGCGTTGCTTGTCGCTGCTACTCTGTCACTTGGCCTTAGCTTCTTCTTTTTTTCTGTCCTTTTTTCCGACCAGAGTGTCCAACTGCCTTAAGCTGGGCATAGATGAACGAGGACGACGGCGAGGATGGTTGAGGTTCTTTTTGTTCTTCTTTTTAGATTTGTGTGGGATGTTCTTGTTGAATTTACTGGATTGGTTTGATTACCTAAGAACGCTTTTCACCCCGGAGAATGTGGATCGTAGACCTTGCGCGCTGTTCGTTGTTTCCCCCGTTGATTTGGCCGCTGCATTCCTTAGTTGACGGCACAGTAGGCTCCTGAAGACTACATGTCCATGTGGGAGTCATGTATAGCCGCTTCTAAGAGCAGTTTCGTTTGATTGATGGCATATCCTAATGAAATGTTTTCGTTTGGTTTTATCGTAGATTACCAGATACGTTCACTTATTGCAAAGATTTGAGCTTTAATCTCTTCTCCTGATGCACCTGACATAAGACTATTGCCTTCAGATTTCGCATTTTGCTGTTTAATTTTGACATTTTTAAGGGTGAATTTTGATGCAGAAGTGCTTCAAAGAATGGGCGGGGATGTATCTGTTAGTTTAGGGGAAGACTATCAAGGGCATGGCTGTTAGTTGGTGGGGGTCTCCTCAATATTGTTCTACTGGGTTAGGATGCTGCTTTTTCAACTAAATGAAAGAACAGCGCTTAGACTTGTGTTGTGAATAAGGGAAAATGATTTCGCACGATCAAGATCATGGTTTTGTACAGTGGGGTCTCCAGCTCTTTGACAGTGATCCGTATTCCAATTGCGGATACTGCAGTACCGTGACTCAGGATAATTTAGACTACTATCAGGGACCCTACTTCAAGGAAGATGATTATAGCATGGAATGTGGGAATGTGGAGAATGATGAACTTATAGCACATGCTCTTCAAGAGGAACTATCTCAGCTAGCTGTTACAGAAACAGATCAATCTGCGCATGAAGAATCAGAACAGTTGCAATCATCTTTCTTCTTACACGATTGGCCTGATCAATCTATTCAAAACTATGCTTCAGGTTTTTTTTTTTTTTTAAAGCATGAAAACAATTGAAAGTTCGCGATACCATATTAAGATATACAAATGTTTTGAGTTGTCTGTTAATTAGTTGTCTATTGTGCAGGACAGGAGGAAGCAGAAGCTATTTTACATTCCAGTTCATGTCCTAGCCCTGATGAAGAGGCTTGCTGCAGGGAAGACTGGCCATATTCCTTAGAGCTGCCAGATGAGTATGCCTATGACGGCGAACTGGGTAGGAGGATAAATCAGATGATTTGTGTTCCGGTGAGTTTAGCATTCACCAAAGAGATGTTTAACTCACTTAAGTTGCCGCAATAGCAAGCCTTTTCTCGCCTTTGATTAATTGCAATTGCTATAGTTACTTTTTGCTGTCACTGTGTGAGCTAGTTATCACCCTATCATGGGAGATGATTAATCTTTTAAGAACTAATGGGATTGACCTCTTGTTTGGAGGAGTGGAATTTGGTATGCATACTGTTTCCAAGCGCAAGAGTTGTTGAATACCACCTGTAAGAGTATAATAATCAGATTGTATTTGATATTGGATTTTGATTAAATTCATATATCTTATATTATTGAAAAAATTTACTTTCCAGTGAGATAGTATCCTGGAAATTTCCTTCTGCATTACATGTTAGGATTAGGCGCGTGCGCACAACGAAATAGAGAGTAAAGGTGAGACCCCTGTGCCTTCCTGTCAAGGGGAAGTATGAACCACACCCCAACATTACATGCACCATGTCCTTGGCAGAACTGACGAGAACTACTCCCTGCTTCTTTTTATTTCTATTGGGAATCTACGTGCTTCTCTTTAGTTGTGCTGTTCCTCTATTCTTGTCGGAAGGATCAGAGGGTCGGATTCTTGTTTAACTACATTCAACTGACAAAGCACAAAGTGGTTTTCCTTTTTCTCATTTTCTGTCCTTTAATATTTTGATTTTGATTTTTTGGCGTGCTGGACTATATTTTTTCTTTGTTTGCTTGAGTTGTTAGTTTCTTGCTGATTTTTTGCAGCATGTGCCAAAAACCAATGGTGAGATTCCATCGGTGGATGAAGCGACTTTAGATCATCAACGGCTACTTGAGAGGTATTCTGTCCTTTTATTTGGTTCACTCGTTCTTCTTTTGCTCTTTTATTTTTACAACTTTATCTCCAAGCACCAGTTTTGATGTTTGAAAAAATCCATCACCCATGACATGAATAGCATATGAAGCCTGACTTTTCCTTCTACAGATTGCAGCTTTATGGTCTGGTGGAGCGCAAAGTTCAAGGAGATGGTAACTGTCAGGTTTGTGTCTTGAGTTCAGAGATTTTACAGAAACCTGCCTTAGTTCACTGAAGGTGGAATTTTGTGATTGAGATCTTATAAATGCATGTCTCTACACAATGTAAGCTCTCATCTCAAGCTTACCATCTTCACCTAGCACCATGTGACCCTTTCCTATTAGAGACCTGCTAAGTTTTCTCATTTTTTGTTTCTTTATCTATCATGGTTCAGCAGTCCAGATAAAAATTGCAATTCAGTATGCATGCCCCCAGTTAATAAATTTATCAAATGGTGCGTGCATTAAGTAATGGTCATCAGGTCATGTAGAAGTTGGGTACCTGTAGGTCAGTTCTGTATGGTCATGGATCACGGGATCTTCTAAGCTCTACAATAGAAGTTAAGGGTGACAGCTCTGCTAACTGGCGTTGGGTAATTCGTAAGTTACGTGTGAAACGGAAAAATGATGCTTCATACTTATCATCATCTCTGCAAGTCTTGCTATCATTTTAAGCAAAGATTAATCTCTAAGCTTCAATTTTCAATTTTACAAAACTAATTGGAGTTAGGAACAAATCAATGGCTAGTTTATTACAAACTGGGAAATGCTAGGATTTTTGAGTTGTATTTCATCCTAATCTGCTAAGTGAAGAAGGTCCACTGAGTTGGAGTGCTAGGAGTTTTAACCATTCTATTGCTGTTTAAGAAGAAAACCATGTTGACAACAATAGCAGTAATTCTGTGATTTGACCAAGCGGGAGATTAGTTCGATCACGAGATAGATTGTTGTGAGCTGCGAGTGGGGAGACATGCAGGATGGGAAGAAAAGAGGGGGTCATGAGGAAGAGAAAAGAGAAGTGAGCAGTGAGATGAGGAACTTCCGGTCTTTGTTTTAATTAAGGTGCGTTTGTTTAATGCAAAATCAAGGACCGTAAAATATTTTTCAAACATGATTGCTTGTGTCACTGAAGAAGTTAGTCAAGGGACATTATATTCGTTATCGAGAATTCTATCCTTAACATTTTATTTGATGATAATATTATTCTTTAATCCATTTTTGCAAGCGATGTATCCATTTTAGGAAAATATTTTCCAAATTGTCTACTTTTCATGAAACAAATGGACCCTTACAATGATTCCTTTTCTGTTCCTTTCTATTTTGCTTTTTTTGGGGCTTGTGCCATAAAATGGACCTTAGCTTCTGATTGATTCTTGAAGGAGATGGTGTACTTGTCTAACTGCCCAATCACAAAAATTTGCATATTTGCTAGGTCCATTATTCGGAATAGTACCAATGAACTCTCAATAATGAGACGTTGCATCGGGGAGAAGCAAGTTAAACCTATAACTGAACTTTAAGCCTAGCTTAGGTCTATCTGCTAACCCTGGACCACAAAACTACTCGAAGTGTCTAAATCTGTGATTTTCTTGAGTTAATGTTGGTGGTTGGGATCTGTGTAGACTTTGCCTTTCGAATAATCTGCTCATCTAAGAATCTCCGAACTTTGGTGTAACCTATGGATGGAACTTAGAACATAAGTTGCTGATGTAAAAGTGTTGGATTTCTTTCCTCATTCTGTCTGCGTCGTCAAGTAGCATTGTACTCAATTATATAACAGGTTGACCTTATGAAGTGCTAGTACACAATGCTTTTATTTTCCTCAATACATCACCATTCAGTGATTCTCTTTGTATTCTGTTTGCCTGTCTGGTGGTCATGAAAGCTGTGGTTCTTAAAGTAACGTACGCACTACATCTTATTAGCTTCTCAATGTTTCCAGTTCCGAGCCCTCTCTGATCAGATCTACCACACCCCCGAGCACCATGACTTTATGAGACAGGAAATCGTTAAACAGGTTGCTCATCCATTTTCATTTCGCCAAATTAGGTCATCAAAGTTTGCTTTTTTCTGTTTTTTGCATGACTAGTTCATCCAACTTTGTTGCTGCATAACTCACTGCATACTTGGATGGTAATGCTCCTTCTGTCACATTGTTTTGACATATCAGCTGAAGTCTTGCCCAGAGATATATGAGGGATATGTGCCTATGGCTTACGAGGACTATTTGGAGAAGATGTCTAAGTATTTCTCCACTCTCTACTCTCAACAAGTCTTCTCTCTCCTGGAAACCACTGATTTTCTTTACTTGTGTATGACAATAGGACTGGTGAATGGGGTGATCATGTCACATTGCAGGCTGCTGCAGACTTGGTACATATTACTTTTATTTTGTGTGATTCCAATACTACTTATCAGCTTTACTTGGGTGGTTAGAGTTCATCAACAAATAATGATTTCCATTCTATATGTGTGTTTGTTCAATTCACCCTGGCCTATAGTCTCATAGTGCCTAGGAACTTAAAACTTGGTGTCAGGTGGTGATGGGATCAAGTCATGCTGAGTTTGGATTCCTATCCTATGCTTCAAAAGTAGTTCTTTTTCTTTGGGACCTGATGCTTTCATGACTACTTGGTAAAAAATCAGTGTAGAACTTTGTAGTTGAAATCTTGCATCATTTTAAACTTTGTTCTTCTGATTTGCTAATGGTAAGTGCATAGATGTCCTACCACTACGTAATTGAAGAGGTTTTCAGCCAGCGCATTGATTGAGATGAAATGAAATGTCTTGATTCTTGTCGATGGTTATTTTGCAGCATGGCGTTAGGATATTTGTCATAACTTCTTTCAAGGACACATGCTACATTGAGATTCTTCCAAATGATCAAAAGTCTAAACGAGGTACATCCATCTTGAACTTTTTTGTTGTGACAAAAACAAGTCCATCCTAACAAAATACGTTTGTACATTTGAATTACAAGTTAGATTTAGCTTAATCCTCCGGGCTCCTCATGCTGGTGTCAAATGCCCAAGATAACAATATTTATATCCATAAGTAATTTTTGGTAATTCTCCATATGCAGTTATATTCTTGAGTTTTTGGGCAGAGGTGCATTACAACTCAATATACCTGGAGGGAGGTATGAAGCCTCATGTTTGCTTTCTGGAAATTATTTACTACATATGCTTCAGAACCAATTTGATTCATCTCTAAAATGACTTGGGACCACTCAGTTTTTTAATCTCTCTGCATCGTTCTAATTAGTCGTAATATGTGTAAATATTTTCTATGGGGGAATATTGTGATATTTAACCGATTTCTCATATTAAGGCCAAAAAAGGAATGAAGATCATTTTTGGAGAAAAGGGCTGTATTTCTAATGTTAGTTTGTAGCTTTTCATCAAAATTAGCTGTTGGCATTGAAAGCTACCTAAAAAGCCAACAGCAAAAGTCACAACTCAAGTAGAAGGCATTAGCAGAAGATGCTCCCCCAGCTTTTGGGTGAAGCTTCCGGTTTTTGAGTTTGAATAAAGATATGGAATGCCGAAATTACCCTTTTAGTGGGTGGTGGATTGATGTACTTCAGTTTCACATCTTCGAGTAAAGAGAACATAGCTATCAAAAGTGCAAAAGGCATAACTTGGAAAGGCCAAGAGCCATACCAAACAGGCTCCGCACAACATTTACAGTGATTTTGGCCTGACAAGGCAAAGTATTGCATAAAACGAAGTGTCAACTGTATGGACGGGATCATTGTTTGGCTTCTCAGCTACTAGGTGCAATATATGTTATGTTATTGTCTATCCTGTCAGAGGCCATTGAATCCTGGATGTAGGTTGTCCTCATAGATTTTTCTGTTAATAACGTGATCTTACTCAAGTCATGCCACGATTTCAGATGTATCTCCATCTAAGATGAAGAAGAAGAAAGGATGGCGAATGTTTCGGAACAAGCACTTGGAGTCCTCAGAGGAATATTACTGACACAGGGTATGATAGACTCAGAGCTGACTCATATGTCAGTGCGGAGGAATTCCTTTTTATCTTTCTGTCACGAACTTCCAGGACGTGCTCTCATAGTTCGCATAACGAAAGGAGAAGCTTTACCGTCTCCTTCGTCCGGCCTCGGCTCCCATTGTACATGTCCTAACCTTGCCCGAGACTTTTCTTCCTGGCTTTATTCTTTGAATAAGTTGATTTGAGCTTGTGGAATTCTTTCACAGTACAGCTAGGGATGACATCTTATTTTCTTTTTCTTCAGAAAGTTGCACTCTTTTATGGAGTTTTCAACTGGGGGTATGTGATTGCAATCGCATGTCGTGTAGTCATTTAGTCTATATATATTATGGTATGAAGGTAAAACCGCATCACTTGATATTATGATTCTCCGGGCCTCCTTTCAAGATTTCCCGTGTGTCTTAACACATTCTTATTCAGGGAGAGCTCTGTTTAAAAAATATGATGCATCAATGAGCAAAACTATTTCCTCTAGGACATGGCTTTCTGCATGTTCTTTGCCTTGGCAAAAGCATCAGTGACTGGAAAATGGAACTTTTGGCGGCGGACAACGAGAAACCGGGAACATAACCTGGGGCTTCTTTATGCGTGCGACTATAGACGGTTCCGGTTCAACTTGGCATAGAAGCCGCTCTATGGTCTCCCGGAGCTTGAATCCAAGATCTTTGGCGTGCTGGAAAAGCCGGCAGGCGGATTTGAGGGTCTCGGGCCATTAACCTTGGCCCGGAGGGGGGATGTCCTTTTTCGGTCCGCGCAGGATTTGATTGGTCGGTTTGTGGGAGACTCATGTTCTTGAGTTAATGGTGAATGGCCTCTCCATTCACAGCCACTGAACAGTTTAGAGCTTCCTAAAAGAAAAAAAAAAAACTCTTTAGAGGGCTTTGCTCGTTTTGCGAAAAATAAATAATTCACAAAATATTTTGCTAAAAATAATCGCTTATATAGGTTGGAATAATTAGTTAATGAAAAATATTTTTAAATTATTTGCGATAATTTATAATTAATGTCTAAATATTTTCGTGGATAATGAAAATATTGCGTTACAAGGGATCTTTAAAAAAAAAAAAAAAATCAAATCGTTCATTTTCTATCTATAAAACCAACGGACTCATTGAGGTTGCTAAACACCTCATGCTTAGGCCGGCTTATGAATATCAAGTTCTCAATTTGCTATATGGGGTATGGCTTTAAACATGCCGATCGGTTTGGGCTTCTACGAAAGAATGAAGCCTGGTCCAAACTTATCGATGAGCGAAACAATCAATCTATTGTTATTGGAAGACCCAAAAGATTCTTTTCAATGTATCGTTTCCGGATCCAATGGAATTCATAGGTATAGGAAAAAACCTTGTCAAATAGAGATTTTTTCTTTTGACCATATTTATATTGTTAATACGATATACAAGGACCGCTACTACAAATAATACTACACCCTTGATATTGAAATATTGATTGCTTGTTAAACCCGTAGATCCGAAAATCTGTTAAAATATAATAATCTCACTGTAAGAGCTCCTTCAAGTTTCAAGAATCTGCCAAAATTCCTATTTTTTTGCAATACGAAAAATAATTTAGAGCAAATATGGCATGAGCATACCACTTTCAAGTTTTTTGTGACGAAATCAATTTGAAATAAAGGTACCACACAAAACCAGTTTGAGGTTCGTTGTAGCACGCAAATTTAGTTTAGACTTAATGTGACCGAGGTGCACCGGTTTGAGATCTTTAGCGGGCATGTAAAAGGAGCTTTGGTGAAACTCCGACATCTTATGTTACCACTTTTTAGGAGGACAACAAAGTATTTCCTGTGTGAAATGCACGAGGTTGAGGGCGACTTTATTCCTCACTACTTACCTCAATCGCCGTTGATTTAGCTAGCTGATCAATTATCGATACTATAACCGTCTAAATCAACGCAGTCGTCTATTAGCTTGCATCGCGACCTGTCACGAGAATCAAGAAACCATTCTCTTGTGGCAATAGTTTTCCTCGTTCCTTCCTTCTTCAATTCTTTCCTGTCCCCTTCACGAGTCGTGAAATACAGTAATCAAATTCATGGCAACATGTGACCCATGGCTGTACAAATATTTCCCCCTGTATCACCATACACGTTGTAAACCATACAACAAATTCCAGTAATCAAATTCATGCGCAGACTAAACGCATGATCTGAGATTGAACATCTCAAGAGGCGTGCACTTCACCCATCTGTCAAAATTAAGGCTGTTAGGCTGTTGTCGTAGTTTCCTTGAGCTCTCTTCTGCTCCGAAGTATCTAAAAGGCGCGAGTTTCGCAAATCAACAAATGAAACAAAATATGAGGCCCTTAACCCGTGGTCGCCCATCATCTTGAGCTCTGCTCTGGAATATCGTCTCCTGCACTGCTGTCTTCACCAAGGGACATCACCACGTCGGGAACTTCTTCGATATCAATAGCAGGCTGGTGGAAGATGAAAGAAAAGTAAGTCTCTGAAGCATGGTATCGATCAGAAGTCAAAGGTACGAAAGGAACATGTAATTACCTGAACTAACTGCAAAAGACGAAACAACAAAAAATCAATGATCATGACCAAGCAAAACAGCTTGCCGGCCCAGGATCCACATGAGAGGTACCTGATCAAAAGTTGGTTGATAGCAGCTGATAAGTAGCAATCAATTTCTATTGCACTGGTATGCTAGTCAAAAGAATGTCCAAACAGACTAAAGCACTGCCATGAGCTGACGTATGCAATAAATATACCTACTTCTGCATCCTAATCCTAAAGGTAAAGAAGATTAGAATCAAACCACTGTAATGTCTCAAAATATGTAAACTACTCAATTACAGCTAACACTAAGCAACTTCACTTTGACCAAGTTTTCCAAAAACAGCAACTTTTCTATAGACAATTGGTGACGACCTGGCCCACAACATGTGGCCATGCCCTCATCATTCCTCTACGCAACAAAAGAAACTGATGAATGACGGCCTCTGGGGACATGGTATTGAGCTGTATAGTACATCAAAGCAGCATTCATTGTGAATGTTGCAGAAACCAACCAATATGCGGATAAATCACATGATTTTACGGATGCCTGAGCTAAACAATCATTTGGTATGAGACGATCCCATACCGGGCGAGCCGTTCAAAAAGATTTTGATTGGAGCATTTCATAGCACGGTCATATACGATCTTTGTCCTTCTAGCAACGTCATGCCAATCATAAAGCTTCTTGATCTGACAGCAAAAAGAAATTCAAATTGGACCGCTGAAGAAGAAGATCAAACACCACGATTGCCTCACTGAAGACATTACTTACGCGTTTATGCATATCTTGTGGATCAATCGTGGGAAGTATAGTAATTGCTTTTTTGATTGCTCGCACCATGTCAACAGGATCAGGTTCTGCAAGTACAACCATGTCATCTGGTAGAACCTAAAAGAGCATGAAAAAACTATTAGCTAGTTTCAGGATATATTTCGAGCAATTAATTGCTATAATAAAAGAGAACATGCCTCTGGCACTCCCCCCACACGTGTACTGACAGTCAATAGTCCACAACTGGCAGCCTCTAAGATGGCTATGCAAAATGCTTCAGTTAGGGAACTGTGGAGAAAGTCGATCGGAAATCAGACATGAAAAACTAATATAATCCTTAGAGAGGACCAGCAAAACAAATTACAACGACAAAAAAAACAAATGTAAAATGTTTGAGAAACTCTCAACATGATTTTGCATTGTAAACACAGAGTAGGTCTTACAATGTATGTATAACAAGGTAACCAGTCATATATCTCTCCTTTAGTTCATATTACCTAATCAATCATTTGTTTTGTTAATGGAAGATGAAAGTGGGAAAGGTAACTTACAAAGGAAAAGGCCCAGTAATTTATTTCCCATAGCTTAAACCATAGTGCAAAGAGCACAGCAACAAGAAAAAAGGGGGACAAAAGAAAAAGAACACGGTCTTCTCTCCTCCATGATTAAACTTTTCCAATCTTACAAACACTTCAGGATCCACTAGTACTACTAATTACTATAGAGGTCCTTTATTTGTCATATTTTGAGTCAATAATTGGTAGCTTTCCAAAATTAATCCTCACTACTGTAAACACATGCACGTAACAATAAGATATTAACAATTTGGTGTTTGGGAAGGAGGGGCAGAAGTTGCAGCCTATATTAAACATTGAGCTTAACTCACTGGCCTATAAGCAGAGGGAGTTATACGAAATTGAAAAAGGAAGTGTTCATAGCTTCCTAGGAACCACCATACCTGTTCAAGAAAATGTGGCCAGAAATCAGTACAGAGCGTACGCGAGAATGAGGTACAGCACCCAACATTTCCACTCTATCTTGAAGGAAATGCTTCTCTCTCATTTCCTCCAGTCTAACTCGTTTGGGTCCATCGCCCCCAACCACAAAACGTACCTTGAAATGTTATACATGACAAAATTGAGAGCATGAAGCCGAACAAACATCCGATCCAAAAAAAAAAAAAGGCCGAACAAACACCCTTAACAGCAACAGTACATCACATTCATAAATCACATATCTAGCATAAAAGTTCAGCTGATAAATATCCTAAAGATACTCGCATGAAGGCACATATCTATGGGAAAAGACTTTGAAGAAATCATAATATGTTAAACCTACGTAAGAAAACGCCTGCAATGTGAAAAACATGTGGAAAGAGCAAAAATAAATACATTATTCTGGCATATTAAAGGACAAGATTCCCATTTCTTAGCTACAATAAAGTGCTAGTAAGTATCCTACAGATTCAGTTTCTTTAAGATTCCACAATATACTAAATCTTCATCCAACTGCCTCCAAAGGGGGGAAACAAGTTTGGTGGAGAGTGAACCTCACACTCGGAAAGGCATTTGGTTTTCTGTAGATAAGCTAAAAATCCACAGAAGTCCACAAGAACGGAAATAGAACAAGATTTGAGTCACCTCGTACACATTCATCTAGATTGACAGACCACAATAAACTTATGGGACATGGTCAACTTATGCCTTGCAGAAATCTTAATGTATGCATATTTTATCACCTTATTTAACTTTTGAAAATGGTTACAGGCTTTGTGCCGTCAAATGCTTTGCTTATAACGTGAAAAAGAAAATCATCTGAAATGCTGATTTTTTCTGCCTCTGTTCGTAAAACAACTCATTCGGTAGTATAGGAGTAAAAGCATCGCTATGGCACAGACAGATGCAAGGAAATGCATACACACTGAGACGTCTGAAACAAGAGGTGGGCTAGAGTGGATAAAAGCAGAACGCATCAGAGAATAATGCGCAATACCATGATTCAATGCATTTTCACTCAAGACAGCAATGGGAATAGTTTGATAATCCCAGACCTCTTCCACCAAAGAAACGCGCTGAACTAATCTAATGCACAGGCATTTTGTCAACTCAAGATAAGCAGAGAAGAAACTGGTGCCGAGAATGGAAATTCCAGAAAAGGTAATTATGAAATTTAGAGACTGAAACATAACTTTGATCCTACCCTAGAGTTTCCACACCAAAACCCCATGGCTATCATTTAGATGGAAACAATATTCCATGAGATTTGATCCACAAAGGAGGCGTCCACAACATCAACTTTATTTCAGCAAAATGAGGGCAAAAGAACTTAGCATGATAATGCATAAGTAACAATAGTGGCTTGAAGAACATACACGAGGATACAATCTGCATACTTCTGGAATGACTTCAACCAGTAAATCCGCACCTTTCCGATAAACCAATCTACTTATCACAACGATGACAATTTCATCATTACTTCTGGGATTCTCTGGAGCAGGTATGAACATGGCCGTGTCCACTGCATTAGGTATAACAAAGACCTTCTCCGGTGGAAGCCCTGACCGAAGAACTGTATTTTCCTTACTAGTATGAGATACACAAATGGCCTGACTCACGTCTGCTAGAGTAAATTGCAATACCTTGTTCATGTGAATGCTGCCAACATCAGCAAATCCGTAAAGCGAATGGTCAGTAAATACCACTTTATAACCCATAGTGCGTGCGTGCATCAAGGCTTCATGACAAAGAGTCGAGAAAGCTTGATGTCCATGCACCAGCGTAATTTTTTCCCGAATGAGGATGGTTCTTATGATAGGCAACGTCCCATAAAATGTTGGCAGAGTGTTCTGCATGAGAAATGGTCTCCAAGGAATGTAATAAACCTTCAATCCATGAGTCACGTATCTCACGCCAGAACGATTTCCATATGCATGTGTCATCACCACCACCTGAATCACATATGAAACATCCTACCTAATCAACAACAGCTATTATTCTACAGAAGCAATGCCAGCCAATAACACTCATGCCTATCCGGCTTATTAAGAACACAGGGAAATGCAAAATGTAATTATTGCAAACATAAACAATCGAAACTGCCCGTTATACCCAACAGGTCACATGGTACTGCCTAGCTTGCCTTGTAGGTTATGAGAATTCTTAAGTCATTGAAACTTAAAAGGATATGCGTCACAAATCAACACAGCTAGTGAGTGACAGAGCCATTCGCTTACCTTGTGTCCCAGCTTTAACAGGCATTGAGAAAGATAATATATATGACTCTCCACACCACCAAAGTTAGGAAAGAAGAAATCAGAGACCATCAAGATCCTGTGCCTTTCCTGATCGCCCATGAGGCCGTTCGCATCACCTGCAACAGAGCCATTTCTACTCAAGAAAGCACGATATCACCGCACCAGAAAGCTAGTAGGGAGAGGCACGCGATGGGATGGTCACGAAGCAAAACGAGAGCACTCATAAAACCCAGAACGCGCAACACGAATCAGAGATCGGCGACAATCCGAACAAGCAATTAGCCCCAATCTCAGTGACGAACAATGACGGAGCATAATCGAGAGACGGCGCGAAAGCAAGAGCGTGAGAGATGGACGGGGTACCTGGCTGCAATGGAGACGGCGAGCGGCGGCGGCGGCGGCGGCGCCGTGCTGCGCGGAGAGAAGTTGCTCGCGGGTTGAGGATCGACGGAGGGAGGTTCTTTTCCTCCTTCGCGAAAGCAGGGGCGTTTTTGTCCGGAATCAGCAAAAACTACTTGGCCAATTTATTTTTTTTGTCATAAAAAAAAAAATTGAAAGGATGGAGGGAAACAGGCCGTGCACCACGTCGAAAACCATCTTCACAGCTTTTTTTAATAGGAAAAATGAGATAAATAATTCCTGAACTTTAGCCTAATATGCAATTTGATCCCTCAATTTTTAATTTGTTCACTGTGATCTCTGAACTTTAGGCTAATGCACAATGTGATCCTTGAACTTTTGGTAAATTGTCAATTTATTTTCTGAGCTGTATAAAAATTTTCAATGATGTCCATAATCTTGTCAGACAATATTGAACATTTTCATGAAGTTTAAGGAATACGTTGAATATGTACAAATCCAAAGTTCAGGAGCCACATTACGTATTGGGCTAAAGTTCATGGACCATATCGAACAAATTAAAAGTTCAGAAATCAAATTTCACATTATGCCAAAGTTCAAGGAACATTTGTGTTTTTATTCGGGAAAATTACCAAAAAAGTCCTAAACCTATTGCAATTGTGCCAATTCAGTCATAAACCTTTTTTTTCGATGATTCAGTCCTAAACCTTTTGCAATTGTACCAATTCAGTCCTAAACCTTTTTTTTTTTGCCGATTCAGTCCTAAACCTTTTGCAATTGTGCCATTTCAGTCCATCCAGCGAATTTTGGCTGGCCGACGCTGACATGGACGCCGGCCTGCGATCGAATATTTTAATATTTTTTTATTTTGTTATGATTTTTTTATAATTTTTATTCTTTTTTTTTATTTCTTTTTCTTTTTCTTTTTTTTTCTTCCCCCCTCCCCTACCTACAGCCGGTCGCCCGCGACTGGCAAGGCGAAGCCTCGCCCGGCCATGGCGGGGTTCGACCTCGCCGTTGCCAGGAGAGCAACGACGAGGTCGAGCCCCGCCATGGCCGAGTGAGGGTCGACCTCGCAAGCCCAGATCTGGGCTTGCGAGGTCGACCCTTGGCCAGACCCTGGCGAGGCCAGCCTCGCCTGGCCATGGCGAAACTCGACCTCGCCGTCGCCGAGCGAGGCAACAACGGCGAGGTCGAGCCTCGCCATGGCCGGGCGAGGCTCGACCTCGCAAGCCCAGATTTGGGTCGGCTCGACCTCGCCCGACAATGGCGGGGCTCGACCTCGCCATCGCTGCCTCGCCCGGCGACGGCAAGGTCGAGCCCCGCCATGGACGGGCGAAGCTTGGCCTTGCCGACCGCGCCTCTAGCCGATCGCCGAACCAAGGTGACCGGCTGGAGGTAAGGGAAGGGAAGGGAAGGGAAGGGAAGGGAGGGGAGGGGGGAAGAAAAAAAAAAAAAAGGAAAAGAAAAGAATAAAAATTATAAAAAAAAATCATAAAAATTTAAAAAAAAATATTAAAATATTCGATCGCCGATCGGCGGGCGTCCACGTCAGCGCCGGCCGGCCAAAATTCGCCGGATGGACTAAAATGGCACAATTGCAAAAGGTTTAGGACTGAATCAGCAAAAAAAAAAACGGTTTAGAACTGAATTGGCACAATTGCAAAAGGTTTAGGACTGAATCGGCAAAAAAAAAGGTTTAGGACTGAATTAGCATAATTGCAATAGGTTTAGGACTTTTTTGGTAATTTTCCCGTTTTTATTCCTTTTTAATATTCATAACGGAAAGTTTCTTGAATATCTTTGCTCTCATTATCTGTGTTGGAAAAAAAAAAAAAGCACACGGCGTGTTCATAAGGTTGTTTAATGAAAAGGGTTTTAAATTAGCAAAGGATAAAACAAACTAAAAAGATTAGCTCCATTTAAGGAATATATGATATATGACTTGATATATTCTGTCAAAACCTTCAGTTTTTGTCATTCAAGTTTTTTTTTTTTATCCATTTGTTACCTACAAGGAAAAAATTAACATCTATAGTTCCGCTAACTTTCTTCAATCTTTTCAATCTAGTCCTTAAAGAAAACTTTTTGGATCAAGCACATTATAACTGTTTCAAATGGAAGATGCCAATCTAAATCTCTTGAAAGAAGAGATGCTATAATCTGATGTAAGTATTGGAGGAGATAAAAAAAAACAACTTATCTTAGTGACTTCCCAATTTTCATGAAAAAAAACTTCTATTCATTAAGAGATTAATCTGACATGGCTATGATACCAAATTTTACAGGATCATTATCAAAATCAATATCTAAAGCATACTAAACCTTACCATTAATCAACATGGTTACAAACTTTATTCAACGCATGCTAGACGTTTGTACTGGACCTTATGATAGATATACTAAGGACTTTTTTAGCATAACAGTTTTTGAATTACCGTGAGAATAACATGTTCTGAGTCATAAATTCTTAAAAGAGTGGACCCACAATGATTTATAATCCACTGCTTTTCTTTTTTTGTATGGCCCAAAACATATTATTAGTCTTACAGTCACCCGAAAACTGTTACATAATCAATTCTCATATACTTAACACGTCATTCACAAGATAAACGCTGATACCTCATGGGATTACAGAAGTTTCTAAGAATAGAGAGGAAGGATTTTAGAGTTAGAGAGAGAGAGAGAGAGAGAGAGAGAGAGAGAGAGAGAGAGAGAGAGAGAGAGAGAGAGAGAGAGAGAGAGAGAGAGACGGGTTTTGCAGGAGGGCCATGTCTTCTCTTTGAGGATGCTTCTGATTTTATAGGCAGAGAATGCCTTGAATCCCTTCTTAGTGCTTTAAGTGCCGTTGCTATTCTTCGTGTATGCTCCTAGGGGGGGATCTCTTCAGCAAATTTGCTTGGCCTCCTAGCTTGATATGTCATCTTTCATGTGCGGATAATCCTTTGTGCCGGTTTAGCTTATCGGGCGGAGCTGGCTGGTGCCGAGTATTCTACGTAATAATCGAGTTCTCTTAATTGTTGACCGGCGTCTCTCTAGCTCGAGGAGCGCTTTGGGTCCTCACCATTGAGCTCCTTCTGCAGATATCTCAATGATTTTCTTCTCTAATTCTGACTTAGAGATGCCAACTGTGTAAAGGTCATCCAAATAAACTTTTGGAAAACATCATTTAAATAGTTCGACCGCGCCAATCCGGAGTTAATTGTGCGGCGTTAGCTGATGGAGGATGCACCAGAGAAAAAGGAAAAGTTGGTGGCGGCTTGACCATCAAGTGTGTGACAACCACTCTTTAGGTGCCCGTAGTTTCAAGCCATTAATGGAATTGTACCACTCAATATGGTCCATGTTCTTCTATCTTTTCCACATCAACTTTTCCACGTGCACCAAAAGCCCTATCAAAACCTTTAAAACTCTAAACGAGTCCGAAGCTTTTTCCATACTTCGTCCGTTCGTCGTGCCTCCTCTGATTCAATCTTTCGACGCCGTAGCTCTCGGAAAAAACCGATCCTTACCAATCTCTTGATCTTAGAATGAAACGGTTTAGAGTTTCGCCGGTCTTGAGGCAAGAGAACACCGATGCCTCGATGCCATTGTCGAATACTGCGATCCGTGAAGTGATCTGAACCGTCCCGCGAGAGAGATCCGACATCGCATGCCATGCAAAAGCCAATGCAAAATGATATGGTCCTTGGGACTTTGCCATGCAATGTCTCCCTTCGGACACGCTCTTCTGGACCTGGACCTGGACCTGGACCTGGACCTGGACCACCATTATTCACCTCTCGGGGGGACCATCAGATTTTCCTTCTGAAACCTCAATTTCAACTGCAAAATTAGTGTACGAAGCAAGATGCACTAAAGAAAGAAACGAGAGAGAGAGAGAGAGAGAGAGAGAGAGAGAGAGAGAGACTAGTCTTACATCAATTAATAATCATCACCCAACTGAGATTGTACCTTATCTGAAGCATCTAGTTTGCGAATGTGAACCAGCTTGGTTCCCATGCCAGAGGAAGAAATATGGCCATGTCGACTGAAAAGACATAAAGAGAGAGAGAGAGAGAGAGAGAGAGAGAGTCTATAAACATATATATGTATATTTATTAATTTATAACCCCGAGCCATAGTAAGATACCACTCTGGAAGAACTAGAATTCTAATCTCGTGTCAGGACCTACGAGCCAAGGAACATTATCCGAGGGACCAAGCAAGGCATAGATAGCGACATAGGAGCCGATTCGGCATCAGCGGCTTCGTGCCGCACTGGAGTAATCCAATATGTGGTTCCACACGTTCCACCACTTCTCCGTTCATTTTAAATACTGATCGTGAAACACCATGAGCAGCAGGATGTTGAGGTCCGAAATTCGAAGTGAAAGATATGTGAGAGTAGCCTTGACCATTAAACGATCCATCGTGGAAAGAAATAGGTTTTTTCCTGCAAGATAAACACTTTGGCCAACATAAATGGGATAGTTTTATCTCGCAATCAAGATACTCTTGGGATCGCGCGATGTGATCCCAACCTACATGTAAATACGGGAGGAGATACTCTTTCGCGTACGCTGCTTCCCTTGGTACCTCGACAAATCTCGACTCACAAATTACTATTTGAGATTTTTGGAGACATCGAGAGGAAGACCCCCATAAGGGCTATAGGGATCCATGTCCAAATAGGTACATGTAAAAACTAGAAAGAGGTTCGGATTCTCACTCTTTACAAGGAGGTACACAAATCCAGCAGGAACAACCCGTGCGTCAATCAGTTCGATGTTGGATGAATTCGCGACCATTATGTGCTATGATAACTGAGAGGGTCATATGATGTTTCTCAAAAGCAAGAAGAGATCACTGTAGACATTAAGGAAATTATCCAAAAAAAAAACTCTTCATCCTTGTGCATACGGATCAACAAGAACATGTCTAATACGAGGGCCGTCATCTCTCAGGAGAATGCAATTTCCACGAGTAAGATCGATATGGTATGCATTTCTCGTTCCTAAGGCATTTTCATTGGATGGTCCGAAGTAACTCCACAGGAATTAGCATGTAAAATGCATACAAGTTTCAACAACGTATGTCGACTGCTGAAATATTCGAAGAGAGCTTCAACTATGTAAGAAGCTGGTGAGGGAGTGATTGATGCCCAGCTCCATAATTTTACTTCTGCATACAAAACTTCTAGGAATGTAGAACCACATGAAGACCTCGTTGGATTCCATTCTTTACTTACTATCAGAAATAACATTCACAGAAAATGACCCTTCTCAGGCAAGCTCCTAAGATGAGTAAATTACCTTTATTCCAATCAAGAATGTTCTACCTCATACTCGAGACATAGTCCAAGTATAGCATGGTGTTTAAGACTCTTTTTTTGGGTCTGATAGTGTTTAAGACTTGCTTGTCAAGAAATACTGTTACGTACACATTGTGGACTCATTACTTCGTAGGTTTGAATAAACTTTTAGGAAAAACCTGTCTGTCTAAGATAGCTACAGACCACATCGAATCCCGACACCCTTCCTCGCCTACTCTTTTTTGCTTGTTTTTTTCCTTAGAAATTGAAGGATACTATACAGATCATGCCCACCATTAAATTGATAGCTATGTGGTATACTCGTTCATTAAATTAGTAGATCACGCCCCGCCGGCTACAGTCCAACCAATTGGAAGAGAAACGATCTCAAATGGCTTAAGGCTTTGTTTTGAAAGAAGGGGATGCGGAAGATTAGAGGCTTTGGGAGAAAATGTCCGAAACTTTGAAGTTTCTCCCTCACCTGTAGGGCCTTCTGTCAACCGGAGTCAAAATTGAATTGCCTGACTGATTTCAATAAATCCTGGTCTTTTTCAGACAACAAGACCACTTACAAACATTATTAGTAGACACCCATGGAGAGGCACATTGTACGCTTCTAGCCGGACGACGAGAAGCTGAAGCTCGCGGACTCGCAAGACGTCGGGTGAAAGGACATTACGAACTCAAGGCCTGGTAAAAGAAGAAAAACTTGTCATGGCCAAGCGGGCTTCTTTAAAAGCTCAAATCTTGAGAGTGTAATGCGGATTATAGTCTGCATCTTAAAATGGGAGTTGGATAACGATGGAGCCACACAGATATTCATGATCTCTTCAACTGAACCGAGTCACCATTGTCACAATAGGATGACTCTCTGAACAAAGTAGAGACTTGGGAAAGAAACTTTAATTGCTTTGAGTACTATTATTGAGGAGAGGAAAAAACTGGTGGAACTGAGGTCTGAACCGAGCATGTCAATGAGGGTCCATGTGTATTGAGATGCCCAATTTGTGGGTTGGTTCTTGGTTGGTCCACTTAAGAGAGTGATGGATGATGAATTCTTCTCGGGAGAGAGTGATGGATGATGAATGCTTCTCAGGACAGGCAACAAACGTTGCTGTCAGCGACCACAGGACATTCTTTTCCCCACTTGATTTGTATCGTATATGTTACATACAGTACTGCTAGGGACGGTAACGATAGATCCACACACTATCACCGCGTGTTTTGCATAAAGCACTCATTGATTGAGAGATCGTGTGATCAGAAATAACTGACAGTATTGTCAAACTGTTAGGCTAGCAGCTTCCTATATAGAACTATACACCTTCCATATATACATACCCCTAAAACTACATCAAGGTTTAAATCCTTTGGCCCAAATGAAAAACTGCATCGAGGATTCTTTCCCTTTTGATTAGGTTCGCCTCGCGATTCCTCCATTTCAACACGAGTTCGTCCAATCAACCTACATGCGCATTTAGCTAGTTTCGTCCGAGTAGTAACTTCCATTTGGAAGGTGGGTGTTTCACGCGACCAACCCTGCTCGTCAGGGGAGAAAATTTTGTCCCGACTATCAATATAAGCGCTGCTAATGGATTCGCATGTGTCGGAAGTGGTACTTACCGTACATGAAGGCGTGATGTAGAGAGATCACAAAGCAAACTTCCATTGAACTTTGCTATTTTCAGCGCATTCCAGAAGCCCCCAATCAAACAGCTGTATTCATATCACCTCTCTTCCCAGCTGTTGGATCAGCCTCTTCAACAATGGTATTGCCTAGAAATCAGTAAATTTGTAACAGAAACCAACATCATTAAAGGACAGAAGAATAATCCTTGAGAGTACTGCATTTTCTATATTAGTCTGGACAAATCACCTGAATCACAATGCTGCACACATCACAATTCAGTTTCTCCCTTTAGTTGCAGAGAAAACTGTGCTTCCTGCATCCATTTCAAGAAACTACTGGTCAGGGACACTTTCAAGATCTAATAAGGACAATAACAATGAAAAAGTTATGGAAAACTGCTGAAGAAGTTACCATTTTCCCACTGAAAGCTCTTCTTTCCTCAGAAGTGCAAAAATAAATCTTGCAAAATGTCAGAGAATAGCCCCCAAGTTGCTCCATAAAAAAGCCTATAGAATCTTAGGGTTTCCTCCTCCAAGTACAAGACCAAACAGTAGAAAAAAAATTAGCACAGTGCAAATAGATCCATACCCAGATTCTCTATGGGTATTAAAATATGTTTACGGTACAGATGCATAAATGGAAGTGTTAGTATCTCCTCGTTAAGGCCAAAAATGGGAAATCTTGCGCGAAAAATCTTACCATTTTAGGAGGAACTGGAGAGCATGAATCTCTACATTCATTGCTTCAACCCACTTAATTAGGATCAGTAGCAGCTTCACGAAAATGCGTTGTAATTGGCAAGAGTCGTTTCATTGCCGATGCAGCATCATCAAGATTCTCACACTTCCAAGGGACCTTTCTTTTACACTTGCCCACGATTTTTATCATGAATTCAAGAAAAATTCTTCAGTGATCTTACCCCGAGAGGGAAGATGCAAAAGCTATATGTGAATCTTGATGATGCTACGCCCGCAAACAACGACTGTCGATCCATAAGCAACCCCCCCGGATGCTACATCAAAATGTACAGAAACCAGTATTTGGGGAGGACGGGAAGAGAAGCGAAAAGAAGATGAACCCCATCTCTCCTTAGTCCTGCCTGCTAAAAGAAAAATTGAAACTTCGGCTTGCTTTTGGAAATTTTGAGGAAGAGAATCTGAGCGAGAAAGAAAGAGTCGGGTTCGAATACGCAACTGTATCAACAGGCTGCATCAGGATTGGGGCAGCTTCCCAGAGTTCATAGATCCTCAGGTCAAAAGAAGGAAAGAAAAATTCAAAATGTTGGCTTTGGTCAGTTCCTGGCCGAAAAGAGAAAAAAAACTATATATTAAGGGTTGTTCAAAGTGATAATCAAAAGTGGTGCTGGCAGCAGATGGTCAAAAGGGAAACGAAAGAACAGAAGCGAATCAAGAAGAGAACAGCGGCGAGCGCAAGAAAAAGCTTGGAACTTCTTGAGAATCAACTTCAGAGACTGAAAGGGGAGAAGGAGAAGAAGATGAAGGAGAAGAAGATGCAGGAGATGACACAGGGTTGAGATCTGGAGAGAGAGAGAGAGAGAGAGAGAGAGAGATCAAAGGGACTTAGAACAACAGTAGATATGTCTTTCTTCCTGGGAGATGGTGGGAGATATATATATATGCACAGTGACTCGGTTTTCATTGGATGAACACCAAGCTGATACACCAACTCTTCTTGGGTTCTCTTTTTTGGAGGCTAATGGCGAACTGGAGCTCCTCCTAAGTATCTTGCAGCTGTGCTTCTTGTGATTGACAGGAGCTTCGCTGTATGTTTTGGCACAAATTGGGACCGCAAATTAAGGGGAGAAAAAAATGACTGACATCCACTGATAAACCCTAGTTTTATTCCTGTATCAATCCGCCTAATCTAATCAACCTTTTTCAGTTTTAATTAGTCCGAATTAGCTCGGTGACCATGCTTTTTAATCTGAGGGCGCGTCCCCGATTTAGAATCCCACCGAAAACAATAACAAACTAAGGAAAATACGGGTCGTATCTTAAACAGAGTCTTACTGGGTGCACGTGAACGAAGGGAGTTCTTTGCAGCATAGGCATTAGTGAGATGAATAGTCCGTCTATCCAACAAAAGAAAAATCTTTTGAGTGTCTTATCTTTGCTCAATGGTGCTGCACCGGCGAGATTTTAGGTGCTCTTAGAGCATACCCATTTGAGTATGATATATCCGATGCAAGATGAAAAATTTTATTGCACTTAAATGGCATCGATTGATGGATTGGACGGAAATGTCTACGCATCGAAAATATTCATGAAAATGGTTGCATACAAGGTATGTTCATCATCGCAGAAATGCATGAGTTTTGTGATCTTATCAAGTTTTATTTTTTTCCTTCTTCTTTTTCCCAAACTCGTAGCAAGTTGCTGACACTTGACATCACCAGTAGACCGTAAAATTTACCGACGATGGATATAAAATGATCATACTTTCCTCCATCCCAATTGGAGGAAGAGGAAGAGGAAGAGGAAGAGGAAGAGTTTCCTCTGACCATATTTTGATCAGTGGATGATTACAAGTTACACACATCACAAACACCGAACTTAATTAGGTATAAATGTGGGTAATGTCCACAACTTATAACTCATCACTCAGAAATATGGTTGGAGGAAGCCTCCTTAAATGACCGAATCGGTTGCTCTACCTTTCGATTGTCGGTACTTGCCATTCTTTGAAATTCACATTCATGACATTCCGAATAGTTAACTTTTTTTTAGAAAGTCTAACAAACAAAAATTAAGCTATTAGGCGGAGGGCAATCACATATATATAAAAAGCATATAACGACCCGCTGTCAAGTAATGTGCGAAAACATTTCAACAATCGTAAAGTAAGAGCCATCGTGATTTTGAAAGCGATCGTTGAGGTTCGGTTGGATTCATGTTGCTAGGGACCGAGTAATGATCATTGAGGCTCAATCGAATTTGAGTCCTGAATAAAGAAAGGGCGAATTTCAAATCGAGCTTTCCAATTAACTCCTCGTCTTTCCTTTTGCTAAGATCAGTTTAATTAGTCATGCCTCGTATACTTATGACCAAATGACTATGCTGCTCTGGCTCCCTTATTTGATGAGATGGACCATTCTTTGGTCGCCTCGGCTTCTTTTTCAATGGCACTTTTACATAATAAAAAAAAACACGCGCATAAGTTAAAATAATAATAATAATAATAATAATGCGTTAGCCACGTCAGATTGTACGGACTGAGCCCCTCCTCCTGTGATTGCTTGATGGGGAGGAATCTATCACCTAATTTCCTTTTAATCCATTTTCTCCTTGGACATAGAAAATGTTACTCTTGCACCCAAAGATAAAAAGGTTAATGTCGCAGTCAATATCACGGGACAATAACATTAGCAAATTGGGACCCAAAAAAAAAAAAAAACAAGAGATAAAAGCATCATCGATGTGATTTACAAATCCATTGAACGGATGACACGCGGACTTTAGGGGAACTCATCACATCAATATCAATTATATCATTACCGTAGGCACATCGATCAGTTTGCAAATGATAATTCCATACCAAGGTCCATTTATTTCACGAAAAATAACTTTCAGAAAAATACTTTTCGAATTTTTTGAAATTTGGTTCACAGAAAATAAACGGGATATGTTCACCAAAGTACAATTGAGTACTAAAACTTTTAGAAAATGTAATCAAGTCCTAAAACTTATTAAATTGGTGCAATCGAGTCCTTCAGTTAACTCAATCCAATTAGGCAAACGAAAAATGCCGATGAGGCATTTTTAATTGCTTTCTCTCTTCTACGTGGCGCCGACATGGCTAAATCCAGAAAAATAAGTCCAAAACGACGTCGTTTTGATCAAATTTTTTTATATTAGTTAAATTAAATTAAAAAATAAACTAAATTTTAAAAAAGGAAAAATCAAGGAGGGCCCTTGCTCCAGCCGCCCCCCACCATCACCGGAGGGTCGGCAAGGCCCCAGCCAGTGCCCGGCCCTCGTCTAGACCAGGCGCGACCCTCGCCCAAATCTGGGCGAGGGCCTGCAGGGGCCCTCGCTGGTTTTGCTTCTCTGTTTTTAAAATTTAATTAATATTTATGTTAAAAATTAAATTTGGACCAAAACGATGTTGTTTTGGACTTATCTTTCTAGGTTCTGCCAGTCAACGCCAAGTAGGAGAGAGAAAGTAATAAAAAATGTAACTTTAGCATTTTTCGTTAGCCGAATTGGACGAAAATAACGGAAGGACTCGATTGCATCAATTTGACAAATTTTAGGATTTGATTGCACTTTGTGAAATTTTTAGGACCCAATTACACTTTGGTGACAAGTTTAAGGACTTCTAGTAAACATATCCAGAAAATAAACTAGTCAAGGAAAACATTTTCTACCAATGATGAAAAATACTTCCAAAAGTGGGGAAAATAATTTTCTCTTTTTGAAAAAAGGAAATCATTTTCCCTTCTCTTTCGTTCCTACACTCATTCACGTCCTTTTTTCTTTTTAATTATTTTTTATTTTATTTTCTTTTATTTTGTATCTTTTTATTGCTATTTTTGAATTTCTTAGCAATCTTTTATTATTAATTCTGTTCTTGTCTTTTTTTTCTTCCTCTGCCGACCACGGCGACGGCCAGCGACCGGCAGAGGAAGAAAGAAAAGAAAAATATAATTAAAAATTTCAGGATTTTAAAAAATAATTCAAAAATTATCCACGTTAGTATTTGTCGTGCCACGTAGGGTGGTCAGGTCCACATCAGTAATTTTCAACCAAACGACGATGTAGAGAATCAAATGAGATTTTACTTACCAAACGCCATAAAATATTTTCTACTTCATTTTCGGGTCTCAGTTAAACACCGAAAAATATTGTCATTTTCCTAAAAAATGACTTTTTGACAAATATTTTCAAAAAAGGTCACGATTTTTCGCCAAACAAACGGAGCCTAAGTTAATGATTGACCACCATGCCGTATACTACCTTCTTATAGATTATGGACTCATGATCATAGTTATTTCATGCATACAACGAATAGATGCTTATACTATATGATTCTAAATATTACAATTACATAGATTCTAAGCATGCGTATAATTATTATTCCATACTTTCAACCAGTTCAGAATTTTCTTTTCTTTTCTGTGTTTGCTGCAATGAGCTGGAAATATTTTTGGCCCCAGCTGCAATGGTCAAGTCAAAACGTTCCATCCATTTTTTTGGGGAATATATATATTCTTTCAATTTTGTCATCGCTATATTTTCAAGATTCCGAAAATGCCCCTCACCACTGACCACCTCGCGCGACGACACCAGATCTGGCCCCGACGAGGCTGCTCGGGATAGCGCGACCCCAAGCGATGCGGAGGCGTACGAACCCAGCGACCCTAGGCGATCCTCACCTAAGGTTGTGCAACCTCATGCGAGGACTGCCGATGCTAAATCCGACTCTCCGTCAGCCCGAGTCATTCATCGGAGGTTTGAGTTCTTTCTCTTTAATTAGCAGAATTTGTTTTCACGTGTACTGGATTCCAAACAGCATTTAAACCAAAGTTGTTTCCTAATACACTTTTAAATTACACTTTTATCAAATGCTATTTGCAATCCATTCTAACCTAAAGTCCTTTGCAATTTCACAAAGGCTTTCTCGAAAAGCCGAACCAAACCCAACGGTCGTCACAATTCCATTCTTGTAGCACAGGCCACTTAGTGTTACCATGAATAGTTCGGTGTGGATTAAAATATTTCATGCGTTCTCTTTCATTGAATTTGTCATAATTTGTTTTACCTGCATTCTCCTGATTTATGCAAGTGTATGTTTTATCAGCCCACATAGTTTGAAAAGGTCGTCTTTCACGATCACTTCTTTATGATCCGTAAATTTGAGTTTTCATGTAAGCCAAACCGAACGTAATAACAATGGATGAAAGTGCTAACGCGACCGTTAACTCGCCGATAAATGTTAACACGACGTCACATGTGGCATTGAAAAGATAAAATAAAAAATTAAAGTATTGAACAATGAATAATATAAAGTAGCCATACAAGAGAAAAAGGTCTATTTGAAATTAGTCAACATCGAGTAATCTTAACTCTCAATCGAAATAGAAATTAGTGTGCCCCAGTGTGGGAGGGGATGAAGTGTCACGTGGAGTTCACGGTGCGATCGATGAAAAGACGCCTCGAAAGCGTACGGACCGGGCCGCATCGCACGTGATGTTGGGGGTTGGCGGGGCCAGCAAGGACAACGGTCACGGTCAGCCAACGACGGTGTTGATAATTAAAATCACCATCTCGCATGCCACCGTGCTCCATGTCCATGGTATGGTTGAAAAATTTTATGAGATTACTGTCAATTGTTTTAAAAGCTTAAGCTATTAGATGAAAGTGTGGTTTAATATTTAATTAATCTAACATTCCCCCTCACGCTTAATCTGGTCTTTTTGCCTAGTACTAAGCGTGGAAGAAATATTTCATTGGGGAGGCAAATAGGGGCCCGAAAAGATTTGAACTCAGGACCTCCTGCTCTGATACCATGTGAAATTTTGTGGTACCACTGCCAACTGTTCCAAAAGCTTAAACTATTGGATGAAAATGTGATTTAATATTTAATTACTCTAACACTCCCCTCACGCTTAGTCTGGTTTTTTTGACTAGTACTAAGCTTGGAAATAGATCATTGGGGAGGCAAATAGGGGCATGGAAAGATTTGAACTCATGACCTCTTGCTCTGATACCATGTGAGATTTGTAGGACCACTGCCAACTGTTCCAAAAGCTTAAGCTATTAGATGAGGATGTGGTTTAATATTTAATTAATCTAACAATGGTGTCGCCGAAGCGGCCACATTGAAATTCGTATACTCGATTGACACGGAGAGGACACTAGAAATCAATGCTTGGCCCGATCGGGCAATCAATTACAGAACGGAACGGAACGAGTCGGTCGTGCTAGTGGATGCAAACTAAGGAACGCCAGTAAGATACAAAAACACATAATCAACGCTACTTATTTGTCGAAATTCGTATACTCGATCGACACGGAGAGGACACTAGAAATCAATGCTCGCTGATCGGACGATCAATTACGAGACGAGTCGTTGGCACTTGTGGATGCAAACTAAGGAACGGATACAAAAACACATAACGAACCGATCGATCGATTGAAACTGATATGAATCTGATTATCATTACGATATTTTTTTGTAGATCGATGGAAAGGATGCGCGTGCATTGATGAGACGCGAAATCTTATTATCAGTACGATATTTTTTTGTAGATTGATGGAAATGATGCGCGTGCACCGATGACACACTAATTCCAATAACACGGTGGGTCGACTGTCCACGCGAATCAATTCAATCAAATCTCAAAAGCAGCTCTCCAAGTCCTAAGTTGGTCCAGATTTTTTCATGAAAAGACTTTGATTTTTGTTGTTATCGTTGTTGTTGCTATATTTTTATATGGTGGATCGACTGTCTACGTGGCTTTCTCTTGATGCCTATCTTGTTCTTGTTCTTATTGTCTTATTGAGGTAGTGAGGTAAGCATCGAGGTGTTTTCGATGACGTCAATGGGGGAGGGGACCAAAAATGAAATGTACTTCAAGCAAATACCCTAATTAAACGGAAAGAGTACGGGTAGACATGATCATATGAAGTCTTTGTTATCATTATGTACAGCATAGCACGAAGATGAATAAGAAGACATCAAATGGGGAAACAGAATAAATTAAATCTCGACATTGGTCCCGTACCGTCCAATCTAATCTAAACGTTTTTGAGATATTGGGTGAAAACGACCACAATAAAACGACAATGTGTATATAACTAAATCTTGACATTGATCCCATCCCGTGTCGAGTATAATCTAGACGTATGAAATATTAGATGAAAAAGACCACATCAATAAAAAAAAAAACATCATATATATATAAAGTTATAATTAAAAAAAAATAATTTCAAATCCTTCAATTGATTATGATTTTCGATTATTAGTGAACTAATGAAATAAAAACAAAAATGACGTGAAAAAAAAAGATAATCTTTATGAATGTAAAATAGTTACAAACCCTAACAAAACTTAACTAGAGATTCAGAGATTGCATTCAACATCGGAGTTAGGCAAAAAGGAAAAAGCGCACACTAATTAAATGCATGATCGGAAGTAGACAAAAGTGCATACTTAAAAGAAAACGATCGTTCAATTAAGCTTACTGTTCAATTATTAACTGATATGAAATACGAAGAAAAAGATGCGGACAAACATTTGTGAATGTAAAATAGTCGATAATCGGTGAAATACTGCATTCAACACTGGCACTAGAGAAAAAGAAACGCACACGCTCGAAGAAAAAGGAATCTCGAATTCTTTAATCGAACTTATCATTAATTAAATCGGCGAACTAATGAAATGCGAAAAAGATTTATGGGGAAAGAGATAATCTTAATGAGAAAGTAAAACTATAAGTAACCCCAATCACAATCAACTAGAAATTCAAAGACAGTATCCAACATTTGAACATACTTTTAAACTGGATTAGTGACCTCATGAAATAAGAAAAGAAAAAGACGTGGAAGAACATTAATCTCTACGAAACGAAAGGTTTTTTTTTTTGGGTCTAAACAATTGCATTCAAGAAATTGTTTTTTGGTCGGTAATTGCATTCAAGTTGGAAACAGACAAAAAGAACATATTTAAAGAAGAAAAACAAAACAAATCTCAAATCTTAAAGTACGTAAAATAGTAAATAACCATAATTGAAATCAACTAGGGATTCACAGATTGCACCTTTGTCTTTGTTCACCAAACTATAACATGAATCACCTTACTAATTACACCTATTATTAGACTAACTTTGGGTATCTTGCTCAAGTTTTTACAAAGTTGAGATCATGGGACTAATGATGGATTTTCATTTGAACAAGCCTATTAGAATATTAACAACCATGATGATGATGATGATGATGATGATCTAATTTACCCATTTGTCCGGATAATACAAAAGTCTTTATTGAGAATATTCCGTAATCAATTCGGGAACAAAAAAAAAACCATATGCACCAATCTTCATAATTGCAAGAAGAAGTTGGAGTTCACGTGCGCTTGTGCTTTTGGGATCGCAATCTCCTAAATCAACGGTAATCATATATCACGCGTGTCGCGGGCAACGCATACTATAAAACGGTCCGCTTGTCCTGATGGAGCGCCCGAAAAGAAAAAGTCGAGGACATGTGCTCCAAGGCAAACCCCGTCATTGAAAATCCAAAGTACGAGAATCGTTAGGTTTAACCACCCGGAAAATTAAAATGGTGCATTGAGTTGATTGGTCTTTAATAATTCATTAAGGTGGACACATAGTTAAGATTATATATTCTAGACAAGAACTTTGGTATTTGCAAAAAAGCCGTCTTGGAATCTTCAAAGTTTACTCAAAATGTCGCCGCTGGTCCTAGCGCTTTAAAATTCTCAATTATCAATCGGTTATAAGTTGGGAAGGGCATAAGTGGGCCCCTTAATCAAGTGATTATATTGGGTAAATCACTAGATTGCGGGATTAGGACACGTAAACCAAGCTCCCATACGGGCCGATTGGGCCAGCATTGATGATACCAGTTGTTGGAAGGCCCGGTTACCAAACTAGACTAGGCCCATTCATGGACGGACCCATTACGGGTCTCGGGCCGGGCCTCACATAGTTATAGGACCAAGTTATCGGGTCGGGCTAAAGATGGAGCCTAGAATGATTATTTGTACCTTTTCTTTTCGTTTTTTTATGTGGCTGTTTCGCTTTCTTCCCATTCGATTAACTCATTGGTTTATGCGATTTAGGCTTTATCTACGTCGCAAAAGACGAATGAATTGAAAAATATTTTCTCCTAAAAATAATTATTTAGCATCACTTGAAATAATTAGCCATCAAAATATATTTTCATTACTGATAACAATTTATATCTGAATATCTTTATGGACGGCGAAAATATTTTTTTCTCATTTATTTTCTTAAGCAACACGAGGCATATTTTATAGAAAAATGCTTTTTAATTTTTTTTTTCCCGAAATAAACACAACATTAATTTGAAGACCGACTATGATAAAAGCAAGGAATATGAACTTTTTTAATAAGGCTTAAGTTGAGAGTTATAACCTTGAAGTGGAGCCACTTTTTATGACCTGGCTTGGATAGCCAAAGCGTCTGTAATGTCATAAATTTCATTGTTTACGGAAGTAAGCCCGACAAATTTGTACCGGGTGATATTCGCATCAAATTGAATTGTTTTTTTCCAAATAAGTCGTGTTCGCATCGTGTCGTGTTGGCATTGCTCGTGCACTGAGTGTCGCACTCCCCATTGTATTCGGAAACTGCTGCTCCACTGGGCTAGATTCTTTTAATCCCGACGTCGAGCCAATTACTTTTTTAAAAAGCCTCGTTTGGTCCATTTGATTGAGTTTTATTAACTGATTAGGTTTACTATTACGGGCAATTTTTTTGGCTTAATGCCATAAAAAAAAAAACCCCCGAACTCTATATTCATTATGACATCAGTATTTTTATTATATTATGGAATGGCAACTGATACCCCGAATTGTTTTTCAGTCAACCAAGGGACAAAGAATTAGGAATTTTTTTTTTTTGTCGTATGGTACAATTTTGGGTATTTGTGACACAAAAAGAATTTGGGTTCCGATATCTTTTTTTTTTTTTTGGCAAAGAATTTGGGTTCCGATATCGATGCGGGCAAAACTTAGCATTTTCTGTTATAGACATAATGTATTTTTATCGTACAAATACAAGTTTGAGAATTTTGGTCACGTAAGAGAAAGTTTGGATATAACGAAAATATTTTAGGGTCTTGGTTTTCATTCTGAAATCAAGAGGAGAGAGAGAGTGGTTTTTATCTTAATGAAAAAATGACACAAATGATCCATAAACTTTAGTCTAATATGTATCGTGGTCCCTTAACTTTTAATTTGACCAATATGATTTCTAAACTTTAGCCTAACGTATAATATGATCCATGAACTTTTAATTTGTTCAATGTGGTCCCTCAACTTTTGTAACATGTTCAACTTAGTCCCTGAACTATAAAAAATGTCCAATGTCATTCTTGAACTTGGATTAATGGAAGGACTACGTTGAACATATTCCTATAATTTAGAGACTAAGTTGAACATGCTCCAAAATTTTAGGGATCATATTGATCAAATTAAAATTTCAATGATCACGTTACATATTGAGTCAGAATTTATGGACCATTTATATCATTATTTTTATTTTTATTTTTGCCGGGTAATTTGGCAAGTCTCTCAACCAGATTCTCCCGGCGGATCCTTCAAATAGAAAAGAGTCATCTTCACACTCGTTCTTCCCAAAAAGATAAAATAAAATGAAGAAACATTATTTTCCTCGTTGTTTTTCCCTTCCCCATCTCTAAGGAAGCTATCTCAGACATTCCTTCCAATTTCCCTTTCCTGACTTCAATTCTCAACGGCCCCTGTCCATCGCTCTCTCTTCCGGAAAGAGCCCACCTCCTCCTCCTCCTCCTCCTCCTCCTCCTCTTCTTCTTCTTCTTCTTCTTCTTCCCAAAGCTTTGATCTTTAATTGGCCCCCTTGGGAATTGGCCCGGTTTCTTTTCTGGGTACTCCTCTCTTCCCGAGTTGGTCCAATCTCCTAGGATTTGCATCGGTTTCTGGGGTCAATCTCGTCGATTCGAATCTGCTCGAGTGTTGGTACAAGCCGATTTGATCTCGGAAGGGGTAGCAACGGATTGATTGTTGGAATCGAATTGCCCCCATCAGGTTGGTTTCTTCCCCTTCGAATTTTTGCATGCTAAGTAGTGTTTAATTAGGACGTAGCTGAGCTCCTCTGTACTTCGATTTGTCCCGAGTAGTGTGTTCTGTTCGTGTTTGTGTCGTTATCGTTTTCGGGGTGTTGGCGCGCGAGTTAGCTGCGGAGGTTGTGTTAGATGAGGGGTCGGATTTGGGGTAGGAACTTGATTGGCTGTAAATTGTGGCCTCTCTCTGGTTAGTGCCATGATTGCGGTGGGATTCGCACTATGTCGAATGGGAAAGGAGTGTTTTTGGATTGATTTGAGTGGGGAGATAAGTTTTAGGGCACCTGTGGACTGTTTGCAAAAACTATATTTGCAATTTGCCGGTTGCTCCAAAGGATCAATTTCACTCCATGAACTTGAGGAATATATATTTCGGAATGATGAGGTGGGTCAGGGGGAAGATAGAAATAGAATTTTTAAGCCCCTTTTGGATCTTAATAAGGTCAGACCAACAGAAAGTCAAGTTCTCATTCCTTGTTGAAGTGGATAATTGTGTGGCCAATTCTAATAGTTGAATGTACTAAAGGGTAGTGGCGAATTTTCTGGTTCTTACTCGTCTTTTTTCGGGTAAAATGTTCTGTTGGACAGTACAGCGCACAGCAAGTTTGTGCTGGCACAAAGTAGAGGAGTTCAAAGTTGAATGATTGCTGGTTTTCTCCGACTTGTGTGGAAATAATTGCCCACTGGCGAGGCTTGAGCTTGGGCAATCTGAGATATTTGGAGCTTAGACTGTTAAGGGAGCATATACTCAAGGCTTGGTTTCTTGTCAACTCATGGGTTGTGTCTTCTTTAGACCTTATTTGATGAATGCTGGGGTTATCAGAATGGATATGCTCAAGAAAGGCTCCTCAATTCCATCAGTTTTGTAACTATATTTCTTCCTCTCTTTTGAGGGCTGTGTGAGATTTTGTGGGACCACTGCCAACTGTTCTAAAAGCTTAAGCTGATAGATGAAGGCGTGATTTAATATTTAATTACTCTAACACTCCCCCTTCACGCTTAGTTTGGTCTTTTTTAATAGTAATAAGCGTGGACATATTTAATTGGGGAGGCAAATGGGGCCTGGAAAGATTTGAACTCAGGACCTTCTGTTCTGATACCATGTGAGATTTTGTGAGACCAACTGTTTTAAAAGCTTAAGCTGATAGATGAAGACATGATTTAATATTTAATTGCTCTAATAGGCTGAAAATGAGATATACTAGATTCTTGAGAGAAACCTAGGTTAGTAAACTTGGAGTGAGGTGATGAACACATTGAAACCAGGAAATTCCCTTCTTTGACACTTTTTGTGTCCGATGCTGATTCTTCAAGATAAAATACATCTGGTACTTTGCACCAATCCACTTAAGTTATTCTTTACCTTTAGGGAGCATATTACGCAAAATGTAGCAATGGAGTTTGGGAGGGTTTACTTCTAAACTGCTCTACCTTCTGTTTTGCTCTGGCTGTGTGTTGTCTCCATTCGACTTCAATCAACACTCCCTGCATAGTTAGTTCTAGTGACCCTATTTTCTAATTGTAACAGGTAAAAGCTGTCCTAGTTTTCCCTTCTATGCTTTCCCCTTGGGCAGTTATACCTTCCATTTCGTTTACTGTAGAATTCCAATTGCTTGTCTTATTTCAATACTATCATAATTTAATGGGAAAATGCCAAAAACTTACTTCACATTACTTCCTATGAACACTTATATATCATTGTTCTTAAAAAGTACGACTCTCGTACCTTCATACCTTCCATTTCGTTTACTGTAGAATTCCAATTGCTTGTCTTATTTCAATACTATCATAATTTAATGGGAAAATGCCAAAAACTTACTTCACATTTCGTCCTATGAACACTTATATATCATTGTTCTTAAAAAATACGACTCTCGTACCTTCATACGAATCCCATTGAAAACACCATTTTGCCTCCATCCAAATCCCAAGCTTCTAAATCCCCACAGACCCTAGCCTCCATACCAATAAAACCTCATCTCTCTTCCACCACCCATCACCGTCCGCTTTCTGTCGACCCCCTCCTCGCCGCTGTCGGCCCCTCCCCCATTGTTCATGCTCGGCTCTTCCTTCTGTCTCGGTTCACTATGTCTCTCTCCCTCTTTGCTTTGCGAATCTGCAATCTCTCGGCAGCTCCTTTGACAGGGGGCTATGCGCCGCATGGACGACCACGGTCTGAGGTCAGGGTATGGACGGGAGGATGGTGTTTATGCCCGTTTTAATTTAGAACTGGTTCTCATGGCCATTACAAGTCCTTAAACATATTGTCTTTCCTTGTTGCCAGCTGCAGTGGTTTTGTCCTTGGTACTCTTTATTCCCTGCTCATCACTTCCAAGAATTTCCAATAGTATAAAACTAGGTCTGCTTGTCATTGTATGGTCTTGCTCTCAACGCTTAAATTTTATCTTAAAGGATATTTCCAGTTATGCGTGCTTCCTGGGATCTATAAACCTTTTGCAGTAACAATGGATTGTGATGAAGAAATTGATAAAATCTTTCTTTCTTGCCTTTTCATTAGTTTCTTGCCTTTTCTGGTTCTTTTGTCTATTATACAGGACTTTTTAATCATTGTCACTTTTCCAGGTTTATCAATAGCATAAATTCGCTCCTCAATGAATCTCTGCTGCTAGACTTGTGTCATTCTCAAGATGAGTAATCAGTGTCCTGAGGATCCCGTAAGTCGCGAGCCTCTGTAGTTACATAGCTTGACCTTGCTGAAGTAAAATAGATGAAGGAGTAACTATTTGTGCAGGAAGAACGGACCGTGGTGGGTTTTGAGCTTCCAAGATCCCCCGATTCAAGTTACAACAGCACGTATGCCGTGAGCGAAGACGAGGCTCGTGACCCGCCTCTTGTCCCGCAGCAACTTCTGAACCCTTTGCTCGGCTGCCCCACGACCAGAGATGCCTCCGAAAGCCTTCCACCTCCCATGAGCGTGCTCCTAAACCACCTTTACATCGAGAACCGGGAGGCTCCGCGCTCCGTCGTGGCTCTCGGGTTCTCCCATCGCTTCCATTCCAAGTACGTCAGCGTCGTGTTGTACAAAGCAGTTCAGAGAAGAGGGGGGACCAGCTCTTGATGGAAATCTATTTCTTCACGTTTCATCGAGTTACCGATTCGATTGTCCTTCATGCGACGGTGGTAGCTTGAAAAGAAAATGACTCGAAGTAGCTTTAGCCGAATGCTTATTGTTTCTCAGAGGTTCTTCCTGTGTTTGGTTGATGCTCCATGTCATTCAACATCATTGTTTTCGATACTAGTTGTAGTCTAGTTGCTTGGATTGAGCATTGGGAGGGGATGTTCTTCTTGTATTGCGCTTGGAAATGCTTTACAAAGCGACTTTGACGTTCTAGAGTCGTTTGAGAAATAGCACTAACATCATAAAACTAGTGAACAACCATAGCCATAATAAACATTTGAGAGTTTCCTTTCAGCAAAGGCTGGCGGTAGGGAATATACATTTTAATTTTATACAACAGAATTTACGTATTAACAACACTAAAAATTGATATAGTATTCGAGCGACTAGAAATTTTCAATGAAACAAACAAACCATAAATAGGTTGTTTTCTGAATTAAGAATATGTAATATGAAAACTGGACTTAAATTTATTGATCTAACCATGTTGAATTACCAAAGTGCAGCGAATATAACCTTATTAACTAAAATTTTACTTGCTTCATAAAGTTTCAGAACGGAGCATCGTTATATATTCAAGGGAAAATTTCAAATAAGGGCTTCAAGTGCCCTCATTTTCTCAAATTAAGGGCTTGAAATAGACATTATTTCAAATAAGGGCCTAAAGCGTCCTCATTGTGTCAAAGAAAAGCATGAAGTGCCTTCATTATGTCAAAGAAGAGCATGAAGTGCACATTGTTTCAAATAAGGGCATGAAGTGACTATATTAGTCTAAAAAAAATAAGGCTCGAGTCACTTTAGTTAGGGGCATTTTGGTCATTTACTATTTTATTTTATTTTTCCTTTTTCTATTTTTTAAGAGATTTTGAAAAAAAAAATAAAGAAATACAGGCGGGAGGTCAGACCTCTCCGCCTCCCCACCACTGGTGGGGTGGCGGCTATGGCCGTCGGGGTCGCCGGTGACTCGGCGAGGGCCAGGGCCTGCTGGCCCTCGCCTGAGCCGGGAGAGGGCCGCGACCCTCTCCCAGATCTGGGCGAGGGTCGGTGGCCCTCGCCTAGGCACGGCCGGGACCGGGGTGGGTCCAAGGGCGTCGTCTACCCTGGTCTTGGGCGATGGCCGCAGCCCTCTACCGGGCCTAGGCGAGGGCTGCCGACCCTAAGGGCCATCGCCGCCGCCCCACCGGCTGTGGGTCGGCGGCCATAGGCGAGAGGTCTACCTCCCGCCTGATTTTTCTTTTTCTTTTTTGCCTTTTTTTTTAAAATTTAATTTAACAAAAAATTAGATTAAATTTACATTTTGACAAAAATGCCCTTGATCGGCCGGAAAATTTGGCCGGCCGGCGAGGTCATGCCCTTATTTGAAATAACTATAACCACTTCAGGCCCTTTTTTCAGACAATGATGGTACTTCAAGCCCTTATTTGAAAAAATAAGAGCACTTGTGGCCCTTTTTTTTGAAATTTTCCCTATATTCAATTACTTTGGATTTTGTTACGTGGATTTTTCTTAATTTTGTATTTGTAGTTTCTTAAGTTTCAGACACTATGAAGTCATTAAAAGTAAATCACCAAGCAATAAAGGAAAAGAATACTACATGATAAATGTAAAAATAATAATCAACAAATCGGTTGGAAACTAAAAAGAAGAAAATATTACACTAAATTTTCATTGCTTTCTATGGAGAACTTGATGATATAAAGTATTTCTCAAGTTTTTGCAGCATGTAGAAGGGGAATTAATCCTTTTTCATAAAAGAAACGATGATCAGTAGGTTGGAAAAATACGATGACGATTTCATTGATCGACCAATATTTTGGATGAAAAAACAATTCATATAAGTTGCAAAATTTTTCTAAAAACATTCTCTGAACTTTTCAGAGCGAAATTCATGGAGATCAGGGTAATATCTTTCTTAAACACGAAGTTCTCATCAATCTTAACACGCCAACCATCAAAGACCATATTCACCGGCGATGCCTTCAAAACTCTCCCGAGCTCGAAAGAAGCGAGCACTCGTTGAGGCACCCATACTCGATTTGACGATTCATGAGCTCTTTATTGTCCCACCTGCTCAATGTAATCTCATTTGGCATTTCAAGCTCTTTACGGAGGATCTCCTTGGACAGCTCCTTGAGATCCTTGTAACTGTTGGAGTTGGCGAATACTTCGGGGACCCTTGTTTCTCACATCGGGTACGCCCACGTGAGCTTAGGGAAACTGAAGTGTTATCCGACGACATGTGACCCCTGCGCGCGGAATGCGGGGGTTCGGGGGCAGCGCCCCCGACACGGGTGCCCTGCTGCCTGGTCAGCGGGCGGGGGTTCGGGGGCAGCGCCTCCCGACGGGGGTTCCGCTGCCCGGTCAGGGGACGGTTGTCCTGCTCACCGGTGAGCGGGTGGGGTTTGGGGGCAGCGCCCTCGAAACCTCAATGAGCTTGGGCTTTTATTTAAGCTGGCCCGTATGGTTTGTGATTAGGAGGTTTCGTATAGGTTTAGGTTTTGGGCCCGTTTGGGGCATATATATTTTGCTCGTTTTTCTGATCATTGCAACGAGTTGAGTGGCTGTAAACCGAAAATATAGTGAAGTCTCTTTACAGGACGTAGCCTTATTCTGGGGTGAACCTGGATAATCTCGTGCGTCGTCCAATTTTCTTTGATTTCTGTGTGATCATTCTGATTCAGTATATAATAAATCTCTTCAGTAACCCCACAAGTCGTTCCGCAACCTTTCCGCCGCCATCCATGGATGACGATGGCGCACCACTCCGTCAAGTCCGTAACCTTTGGTGAGCTTCCTCGTGTCTTCATCCACACCAACTCTGACAAAAGTGTAGTTCACGTCGGCGATGAACAGGAAGAGCGACTTGGGAATGTATCTCGGGTGAAGGACTTGGAAGATGAGGCACTTATGGCCGACACAAAGCTGGAGGGTCGCGACTCGGTAAACGTCCTCACTGGTCTCGGAAAGCACACCACTCGGTATCGAGGCCGATGATCAGCCTACTGAGCCTTCGAGGGTGGACGTGCTCGACCTCGCGAATTCAGCGGCTAACCACAGCGGGTCCGTCGGTGACCCATGTCGTGATTTTATCTTCGTGGGACAGAATCGTGTGTCTAGAAAACATATTGCACTTGAGCAAAAGCAAGAATAGGTAAAGGAGTGATGAAAAAAACCCGAAGCGATCATGCAAAATAGGGAGCATTATCAAAAAAGTCGTAAATCTATTGCAATTGTGCCAATTCAATCATAGACATTTTATTTGCCAATTCAGTCCTAAATAGTTTCAGATTTTACCAATTGAGTCCAGCCAATTTTGACCAGTAATCAATGACGTGAACACCGGCCATCTTTCGTGGCACGACCGGCATTGATGTGGACAAATTTTAATAGTATTTTAATAATTTTTTTGTACTTTCTTATACTTTTTTCTTTTCTTTTTGTTTTTTCTTTTCTTTACTTTTCTGTTTTTTCCCTATCTTAGGGCCGGTGAGGGCAGGGACGCCCTCCCCTAGGGCTGGTTGAGGGCTACAGCGCCCTTGCCCTCGACGGCTCTAAGTCCAGAAAAAAAAAAGGTAAAAAGAAAAATTCAATATTTTGTTAATGTCAACGCCAGCCGTCCTAAGTGGTGACGGCTGGCGTACAAGTCATCGATTGTTGATCAAAATTGGCCGGATTGACTGAATTGTCACAAATGCAAAAGGTTTAGGACTGAATTGGCAAAAAGAAGAAGGTTTAGGACTGAATTGACACAATTATAAGAAGTTTATGACTTTTTTTTTTTGTGATTATGCAAAATATATAGGATTCAGTTGCAACCTAAGTTGAGTTGATTTAGGAAATATTAAACTTTCTCTCACATCCCAAAAAGCTTACTTTCGTGGCGACACACAGCAATTTTTTGAACTCTTTTGGAGCTTGCTGACATTTTAAAAATCGTTTTGATGGTTATTCGACTTAATTAATTCTTGACATATCTGACAACAACAAAAAATACTTAGACATAGTAAATTTCAAATGTAATCTAAAGATTTGTGCATTTCAATTTTGGATTTATTCTATTAGCGATTTTTAATAAGAGTCTATTTTTCACAGCTCGATCTCTGTATTTCAAATTTGAAGTGGAAGTATTGATAAAAAAAAAAAAGAAAACAAAAGAGACTTGAGAAGTACTTGTGGAAATACAATAAAACCATCCAATGCCCTTTCCCTCTTCTGTGATGGGCATAATAGTCTTTTAGAATAATAAGGTTGCGCCAGTAGCAATTTACGGATGTGGAAATAAGAAAAAATTTTAGGGTTTCCATCAGCATCCCCAACCGATGGAAAGATAATTTCCTCTTAACAAATACAATACCGTATTATACATTTTAAATACTAAGCATTACCAAATACATATTCTCCTATAACAATTCATCAGTTATAAGAACCAATTACAGGCTAGATTGATAATTATAAATTTGACAGTAACTTTATCAGTACGAAATTTGTAATATTTATCGTAAATATATATGTTCTTATTTAACATCACCACCCAAAAAAAAATAAAAAAACTAAGCTTTTTCGATTTTTCTTCTGTTCACCCCAATCAGAGAAATAACCAAGACTAGCAAAAGGGCACACTTCATGTACATAAAAATACCAAGAAAAGAAGATTTGAAGTATCCTAATAATAAAATCCTCCAATACGTACATAATTGCGGGCGCGAAATCAATATAATGTTATCTTATCGTTATCGTCTGCATATTCAAGTAAATAATCATATCTATTCAATCTTAACAATGTAGAGTATTGCTTTCGTGGAACTATCATGTAAAAAATATCGGAGGTAGAAAACCACTCTTATTTATTGCACGTGCAGTGTACAAGCGCTTTGTGGAGTTAAGTTGGTACCTGAACGCCGCCGACACCGTCATCGATGCCGCCGGCAAGCTTCATGTGAAATGAGGAGTGGGTTCGGAATGTAAATTTTCTCGAGATTACACAATATCGTATTTTCTTAGTATTTTCCTTCAACTCACCATATGAAGTATAACTCCGACCGAAAAAAAAAAACATAACAAGTATAACAAAATTCAAACATACAATTTTTTGGATACTCTAACCAGCCTTCCTTCTGACCAAAAAAAAAAAAAAAAAACAGCCTTCTTTGGTATTCTCTTGCGAATTCTCTCTCTATGTGGGAATTTCTCTCTCTAGAATGCGAGCCTTTTCTGAGTAATCGAATTATGGAAGTCAAGCGAATATACTCTTTATTAATTAAAAGTTCCATTGCTTCGTAAAGTTTTACAACGGAGTCTAAGTCCCAATCCAATTTGGGTTGGTACATTAACTTGTTCAAATGAAATTCATGAAGATCAAAGGCAAATATCTTCCTTAAACAAGAAGTTCTCATCAATTCTAATACACCAACCATTAAAAATCCTCTTCACCTTTGATGCCCTCAAAACTCTGCCGAGTTCGAAAGAAGCGAACGCGTCGAGGCACCCGTATTCAATTTGACGATCCGTGAGAACCTCATTGTCCCATCTGCTCAATGTAATCTCCTTCGGCTTTTCAATCTCTTTATGAAGGATCTCCTTGGACAGCTTCTTGAGGCCCTTGTAACCCCACAAGTCATTATTCAACCTCTTCACCGCCAATCCACGGATGTCGACGGTGCACGACACGTCAAGGCCATAGCATTTGGTGAGCTTCCTCGCGTCTTCATCCACGCCCACTCCGACGAAAATATAGTTCACGTTGGCGAGGAACACGAAGAGTGACTTGGGAATGTACCTCGCGTGAAGGGTCTGGAAGATGAGGCACTTGTGGCCGATGCAGAGCTGGAGGGTCGCGACCTGGTACACGTCCTCGCTGGGCTCGGAACTCAGGCACCACTCTGTATCGAGACCGATGATCAGCCTACCGAGCCTGCGATGGTGAACGCCCTCGACCTCGCGAATCCAACGGCTAACGACGGCAGGCTCGTCAGCGACCCATGTCGTGATTTCGTGACAGTGGAAGCGAACCATGTGTATAGAAAACTTGTTGCCCTAAAGATTGAGTAAAAGCAAGAGTATGGAAAAGAGCAATGGAGTCAACACGAATGGATCGTGGAAACTATATATAGGAGTCAGTGATAGCCTGACTTGAGTTAAATTAGGAAACATTCACTTTCTTTGGCAAACCTAAGCTGTGTTGAATTAGAAAGTCTTCGGATTATGTGTTTTTTTAGAGCAACCGCAGATATTTCTCGACATGCTTCAATCAAGAACTGAACAACAGTTCGAATTTTCGTTCCGTTTGTGGGGTAATTGGGGTCCAAGTTTCTTCTTAGTGATTATTTTATGACCGTAAGATCTAAATTCGTGCTCTTTGAGTTTCACAAATCTTCTTTAAGGAAATTTAAGATCCAAACATCCTTGTTAAATTCTCCGGACCTTGCTGGCAATTTAAAAATTTCACTTGTGGTAATTGATAGTAAATTGATGCTTGAAATTTTAAATGTGAAATGCAATTGTAAAGATTCGTACATTAATAACATTGGATTTTTTCTTAGAAACTAGACTGTAATTATAGATTGCACAATATATTTAATTAGTATTGAATTTGTGCTTTGTAACACTTACTTAACATCACAAATTAAAACTGACAGGTGTAATTACTGATAATTAATAATACAATAGCGCTCAGGTAAATTATATAGTATTAGCTCCTGATAAATTCTTGAACAACAACCGATTCCTGTTTGCTTTTGCCAGATCGAAGGGGGTTGTGGAGGAAGTCCTGCGTAACGAGCCGCGGTCATTGCTGGGTGAAACTAGGGCGATCCACGCATGGAATGGAATGGAGATGAGAAGTAGGAAGAATAGATACAGATAGCCACATGGTCGTGCTCTTGATCAGATCACGCAGGGGAACGCACGAAGGGTGGAGCTAAAAATTTGGCTCGGTGATCGGGTATCGAACCGGTCAAGTCCAGATCCGGGGGGGTTTGTCGAGGTCGCCTTCACATCAGAGTTGCAGTCGACTGGTTGCGGCGTCTAGAAAGAAGCGGGTTTTCGGATGGGAGAACCCGATGGAGGGGAAGAACGGTGTCGTTCCGCTATGGAAGGCTTTCGGACTTCTGTTATTGCCGTGGGAAGCAACTCTCAAGGTTCATGTATGTTCTTAGCCAGCTTCAACCTCCATTTAACCAATGAAAGACGCACTTCATGGAGTAATCAATTAGTCGCGCGTGTGCGCCGACCGGGTTTTGTTCGATCAAGCCGCTTGTTTGTTTTTTTGTTTTTGTTCTTTTTTTTGCGAAAAAGAACTCACCAAGCAACCCCATTTTCTTAATCGATAATCTTGAGACCTATCTTAACAAAGCATCGAGAAGCTTTTCATCCTCTACCAGAATTGATTAATAGCTGAAAGGCCGCAGAAGCAGAGCCCACACCATGGCCAAAACCTGCGTAATCAATCCCCACAGTTTGAAACCTACTTCTCCTTGTCCTCCCAAGCTATGAGTCACGGGAGATCGACACAAGCTGCCATGATACATCAGTTATCCTTAATCTTTACAATTATTCTTTTGACTATTGAACAGACCCCTCGTCATCATCTCCACATATAAAAATATAGGGTTAATATCACAAAAAAACCCAAATTGGCATACCTATGACAAATTTTCCGTAGACTAAGTTTTTGACCATCAAAAACACAAACTGGTGCACTTATGACAAATTTGCCCTCCGTTAATTTTCGTTAATTTTTACCCGTCAAATTGCTGAGTTAGATAATACGTAGCAGTTGGCAGGTATACCGGTTTGGGATTTTTACCCTCCTTTTGTCACGGGTGTACCAATTTTGGGATTTTCGTAGTATTAACCCAATTTAACGGAAACTAATAGAGGACAAATTTTTCATATGTGGACCATTTTGTAGTAAATTTATCACATGTGTACCAACCTAGGGTTGTTCGTGGTATTAACATAAAAATACACGCAACCATGATACAACAGCGGTTAAGGAACGTAAAGGGGCTCTGAAATATCTTCATCATCTGGTGCAATTTGCCAACAACTTGTGCCAGCAAGAACTTAGTCAGCTTCTTGTGTTTAAGTTCTTGGACATAAACAAATGACTCGAAGCTCTCTGGACCTGTGAAGGGTTAGGGGTCGACATTATCATATATATTCTTGTCTCCATCAACCCAGCAAAATGTGAGACTGTGGCGAAAACAAATGGAGTTGTGGATCATTTGACCTGAGCAGTAGGAGGAGGTACATGTTGTGGGGCATTTGGGAATAAGAGAAAACATTACTTTATCAAGCAAGTTTTTGTGCTTAGGGCAAGCATATTATTATTGGGAAATGAATTATTAGGGTTTTATTTGAAATCAGCTTGCGATATTTCCCTTTTCCTGCTTCGCATTTTCGCATTATATTGCGTCAAAATTGATAGCTTTTTTTTTTATATCACATTAAGAGTTGATTTACGGTGTTGAATTTACTAACCCTAATGCTGCTATTAGGGTTTAACTTAAGGAGGCCTCTAGAAGGATCTGAAAATCTCTGAATCTCTACATTTACAGCGAAATGTACTCATCATCATCTCATGGAGTGCTTGAATGGACAACGTAGAATCACCATTTTATACTTTTGATATTTCATTTCCCCCCCCCCCCCCCCCCCCCTTTTTTTTTTTCCTTTCCTCCTCCTTGCGTTTTTTGCATGTGCGAGAACAGCATGGTAAAAACAAGAACTATTTGCGTCGGTCGACTTGATTGAAGAGACGGAAAAGCAAATTGAATTTACAATTAGGTCTCTTGCTGAACTTATAGTTGTCAACACAACATGTAAGTCAACTTAAACAAAAGAATTTTCGATTGATTAATAGAGATCAGGTAAATTATTGCCCCCCCAAACCACAAAATCAGGTCAATACTAATGTGGCCTCAACTTGGACAGCCTAGCTGATGAGGGTGTGCTAGAGAGTAAGCGAAAGTCACGGAATTTGGCGATTGATAGAACCCGAGCTGCAATTTTATCTAGTCTCACTTCGTTCTACCAAACACAACCTAAGTTAACATGCACGATAGTCTCACAATATTATTACCCATCACTAAGGTTCTGACCGTCTTTTTGGCGGTTGCCACCGTATCATTTCAAGGGAATGACAAAAGGTGGCGATTCACAACGAAATCGAGTTAATCGTGTCGTGTTGCGTTAATGTTCTGACCCCTCTAAACAAGTTTTTGTCATATTTAGGTCAGGTTATGTCATGTTCACGTGTCATCTCGAAAATTATCATTACATATGGTAGATAATTGAAGCGAGGGCCCCAATTTAGAAGCCCTAGTGATCCCTTGGGATATACGATGAGACTCTTTCCATGTTGATTAATAGATGCGGCGAAGTGGATTCTCTCTATTTTCTATGATTTTCTGTGCAACCATTCGGAATCTCCATTGGCTATTTTGCAAAGTCAACCCTAAACCCTATATATATATATACCCTGTCTCTCTCTCTCTTACCTCCCCGACACAACACCATCCAAGAAACACACAAACTCACATAGACACATCTCTCTCTTTAGCACAGATCACTCAACACATTCCTGTTGTTTCTCTAACACAGATCATTCACCTCTCTCTCTAAAATGGATGATATTCAAGGCTCGCCGGGAAGCTCGATGCACGGAGTCACCGGCAAAGAGCAGACCTTCGCCTTCTCCGTGGCCTCCTCGGTCGTCCCGACCGACCCCACGGCCAATTTTGCTCTCCCTGTGGACTCCGAGCACAAGGCAAAGGTCTTCAAGATCCGCTCCTTGGCCAACCCCCACATGAGAACCTTTCACCTATCCTGGATCTCCTTCTCCGTCTGCTTCGTCTCCACCTTTGCCGCAGCCCCCCTTGTGCCCATCATCCGCGACAACCTCAACCTCACCAAGGCCGACATCGGCAATGCTGGGGTTGCCTCCGTCTCCGGCAGCATCCTGTCCAGGCTCGTCATGGGCGCCGTCTGCGACCTCCTCGGCCCCCGCTATGGCTGCGCCTTCCTCATCATGCTCACCGCCCCCACCGTCTTCTGCATGTCCTTCGTCTCTAACGCCGGCGGCTACATCGCTGTCCGCTTCATGATCGGCTTCTCCCTCGCCACCTTCGTCTCGTGCCAGTACTGGATGAGCACAATGTTCAACAGCAAGATCATCGGCCTTGTCAATGGCACTGCCGCCGGCTGGGGCAACATGGGCGGCGGCGCGACCCAGCTGCTCATGCCCTTGGTCTACGAGGTGATCCGGAGGACTGGCGCGACACCCTTCAGTGCCTGGAGGATCGCCTTCTTCATCCCCGGTTGGCTTCATGTGATCATGGGGATCTTGGTCCTCACTCTTGGCCAAGACCTGCCTGATGGGAATTTGAGCACACTGCAAAAGAAGGGTCATGTTGCCAAGGACAAGTTCTCCAAGGTGAGCGAAGCTATGTGCTAACATTGTTGTGGTCAACGTTATCATCGTCGTTGGACATTGTCTCAGCTAAAAAAAATCGATGTTTCAGGTTTTGTGGTATGCTGTTACGAACTATAGGACATGGATCTTTGTTCTGCTCTATGGCTACTCCATGGGTGTCGAGCTATCGATCGACAATGTCATCGCCGAATACTTCTATGACCGGTAAACTCATGCTTCATCGAACCATGGAACCCCTTATATTGTCAACTCCATGGAAAAAGAGACTTACTATCTATCTCTCTTGCCTAATGACAGGTTCGATCTTAAACTCCACACTGCCGGAATAATTGCCGCTTCGTTCGGGATGGCAAACTTAGTGGCTCGTCCATTCGGTGGATTTTCTTCGGACTATTCAGCCCGATACTTCGGCATGAGAGGCAGATTGTGGGTTCTTTGGATCCTCCAAACTCTAGGAGGAGTCTTCTGCATCTGGCTCGGCCGTGCTAACTCGCTCCGGATCGCCGTCCTGGCCATGATCCTTTTCTCTTTCGGAGCTCAAGCAGCGTGCGGGGCGACGTTCGGGATCATCCCCTTCATTTCCCGCCGGTCCCTGGGAGTCATATCGGGTCTCACCGGCGCGGGAGGGAACTTCGGTTCCGGACTGACCCAACTGATCTTCTTTGCAAGCGCGAGCTTCTCCACAGCGACCGGCCTCTCCCTCATGGGGGTCATGATCGTGTGCTGCACGCTGCCAGTGACCCTGGTGCACTTCCCGCAGTGGGGGAGCATGTTCTTCCCTCCGTCGAAGGACATGGCGAAGTCCACGGAGGAGTTCTACTACGGGTCCGAGTATGACGAGGAGGAAAAGCGCAAGGGCATGCACCAAGGGAGCCTCAAGTTTGCCGAGAACAGCCGCTCCGAGCGCGGGAGGAAGGTCGCCTCCGCCCCGACTCCACCCGGGGCGACCCCATCGCACGTCTAGGAATTCTCCCAAAGGAAAAAAAAATATCCAAGAGAGTCATGGTAGGAAGGGAAGGATTATAGTTCCCAAGGTGCACAATAAGAAGAAGAGCTCTGTGTGTGTGTGTGTGTGTGTGTGTCTTGTCTTCATCTTTTTCCATCTGAAGTTGTTTATTTGAAGCTCTTGTTATGGCTGAGACAGTGTCATTTGACTGCCTATAGAGAGGAATGTGGCTATGTGTTGGTCCTAACACAACACGGACAATCAGATGGGAGTCATGTACTGTGTCATCATCACTACACTTAGTTTACAAGTATAATGCTATCAAATTCTGACCATCCAAGATCGAATTTAGCTTCTACTTGCCCCAGTGCTTTCCATGCATGCTCCAAAAAGACAATTAAATAAGAAAACAAAGGAACTCTAGGGTGAATATGGGAAATTCTTCCCTGACAATATTGTTAGGGACAATATAATCTTCACCGTAGATTCACACATTATTATCGCGTGTTTTGCATAATGAACTCATCGATTGGGAGATCGTGTGGATAGAAATAACTTACAGTACTGTCGGATTAGCAGCTTCCGGTGAACATTGAGGTCACTAAGAATCCAGCACATTAAATGGACTAAGTTCTGATTAATATACACCTGTGAAGTCTTATAAAAGTCTGATCAGGATGTTCCAGATCAAGGATGTGGTGGCAATTCATTCGGGGAATAATTTTTTGTGGGAGCTGAATTATTTCCCTGGTGTCAGGGGAGACGTTGACTTGGAATTTTGAATATACTGAATCAGGAGAAAGAACAGGCAAAGGGGAATATCCTAAGTCAAATGATCGCCAAAAACCCTATCCATATCTGATACAGGCAGCCATAAGTTGCACCCCCACGGGAAAAAATTATTAAAAACGTCCTAAATCTATTACATTTTTATCAATTCAATTTGAAACTTTTTACTTTTGCCAATTGAGTTCATCCGCCCAATTTTGACCGAAAGTTCCTGATGTGGAAGCTGACCGGTCACCGACGTTGACGTGGACAATTTTTAATACTATTTTAATTATTTTTCGAATCTTTTTTTTTTCTTTTTCTTCTTCTTTTTTCTTTATTGTGTCCAGCGAGGGTCGCCGGGCCCTCAACAGCCACTGGGCAAGGTTCACCCGACCCTCACCGGCTAGGGACGAGGGCTCGGCCTGGCGATCCTTCTCCGGACATAGTAAAGAAAAAAAGAATAAAAAATTTAGAAGAAAGTTAAAATACTATCAAAGATTATCCAAATTAAGGCTAGCGTCCACGTCAGTGATTTCTGACCAAAATTCGTCGGATGGACTCAATTGATAAAATATGAAAAGATTTAGGACTGAATTAGCAAAATTAAAAAGTTTAGGACTAGATTGGCAAAAGTGTAATAAATTTAAGATTTTTTGGACAATTTTCCGCTATGAATGAATCCTCTTACTTGGACAGGTTGAGACATCTCACTTGTAACGGTGAGACATTATTCAGACGGTTTTCTGTTGACATTGTCTCTTTCGTTTTGTTCTGACTCAAAATTTACAAATACAAATTAAAAGCAGAGGGGACTACTGTTTTGCTTTTCATTGGTTGATTCCTTACTGGCTTCGGATGCTGAAGAGCAGGTCGGATCAAATGCTGTGAGGCATTTAGCAGAAATGACGACAACCTACAGAATGCCAAAACCAAACCCATCATCAGATCTAATTATACTATTCTTGTTTTGTGATGGCAAATCCGCGTTTAAGTAGGCAATTGTTCAAATTTATCAGCTAATCTTGTGGACCGAGTAAGATGAGTTTCATCTAAGATTTACAATCAGCAATTGCTTCCTTCGCTTCTTTTTATTTTGGGATCTTGACACAAATGGCATCTGAACTTTAAACCAATGTGCAATGTAATCCCTGAACTGCAATGCGATTCCTGAACTTTTTTGGTGCATGTTCAATTTGGTACCTAAACTGTATGAAAATATTCGGTGTCGTCCTTCAATTAATTCAAGTTCGGAGACAACATTGAACATTTTCATATGGTCCGGGGATTAAATTGAGCATGTACCAAAAGTGTATGGACAATATTGAATAATTTGAACGTTCAGGGACGACATTGCACATTGGGCTAAAGTTCAGGAGCCTTATTGAACAAATTAAAAGTTCAGGGATCACATTGCACATTAGGTCAAAGCACAGAGACCATTTGTGCCGATTTCCCTTTTATTGTTGTGTAGGCACTTAGTAGATGGTCATACTTAAACTATTAGAGGCAATAAAACTACATGACTTTTAGATCATAAGTAGGGCTGGAAATTTTCGATATGCCCCATTTGCACAACATATAATTAAAAGTACTCGAGTCGAGGTTTGTTTGTTTCATAAACCGGTTAGTGACCCACGATAAATATGTCGTTCTCAGGTTGACCTTTTTCAAGCCGATTATGGTTGACCCGAGAATGACACCCTTTGACATTTAACATATTATTCGTGTCAACACGATACTCTTACATATATTTAGACATATTAATATTCTGTGTTATTGTCCTACACGATCATGTAACCAGCTTAGTATGTGTCATGTTTGAGTTTCAGAGCTATATTATGCAGTTGACAAACATATGATTCGGGTTAAAACTAAAATCGACACTATACAATCCTAGTATGAAGACACAAATTTGCCAGCTCTAATCATAACCCCGTGCAATGAAAGAAGTGTTAGCGGCATATATCAGAGATGTAGCTTCTTCTTTTCCCTTCCATTTTGCAGATCTCTTCTGCATTTCTCAGTGACCTCGCCAAAGTGAAGTGATGGGTTTTACGGGTTTATGGGTGGGCCGCCCATGTTGGGCTAAACCCAGCCCAAGCCCATAGGCTGCATAAGGCAGTTACTTGCCCTTTTGAACGTGAAAAAGAACATTCTCACGTTCTTCGGTCGTTAAAAAAATGATGTTCTTTCTACAGAGAATAATAGTACGGTGAAAAATGGACACGTTTTCTGCTCCTCTCCCGAACGCAAACACGGTAGACGAACGAACGCTCTCTCAAGACTGCATCGAAAGCATTTAATCTGTGGAAATCAAGGAATGTTCCGTTGCGTGATATACCTGTTTTCGATCAGCGAATCAAGAAGTTCTTGGGCATGTTTTTCATGTTTCTCATGTGCTGCTTTTGGAATCCGTTTCCTACATAATGGGTATGACTAGAAATGCAGTTAAATAGCTGTTTAGCAAACTTAATTCTTGAAATGCACCTAAAGCGACCCCTGCATCTATTTACACAATGCACAAGTTTTTCCAATATGAAGATCTGAAACAAAATAGTCGTCCTTATGGTGAGTATAACGAACTGAGAATAAGCTTGGCAGCAATTACTCGGCACTGTGTATCTTGAACATTTCCATTACAGCCGTTTAATTTCAGTCTAACATGTGTATTCTAGAAAATGCAATGAACACCAAAACCACCAAAACTGAACATGGCCAAGCTGAATTCGACTAGAACAAGATAGAAGTTTCTAAACTCATTCATCTACCCATCAGGAGCCACTAGAGCAGAGCTATAAACTTAACTTCCCTCGACCACCGCAAATTATGCAAGAACGAGAGGAAGAGCACTTTGTACAGTAACTCCATTTCTTGGGAAGCCTGTCATCATATCAACAGTCAAATTGTCAATCTATCGCACAGTGCGACTGAGGAGTATTAAAGGAAGTTTCCTACGAGAATTACGCTGCAGTATATCGGGTGGCCATGTTCTTCGCAGTCAATCTTGCCTTCTCGGCACTTCGTTCTGACAGTCTCTTAAGCACAAAGCCTTCGCCTTTGCACTCGGAGCATATACCAGAACCTCCACAGTCTTCACAAGTTTTCATAGGGATCTGCATTCTTCAGGCAAAGATGGTATAAGAAACAGAACTTCATCATGCAGAATAAGCCGATGATAAATCGTTTACAAGCGGTTTGGCCAATTTCAGTTAGGCATGATTATGTTCTGGAAAGTACTCCGTGGTTTGTTGTTTGATAACTCAGACTCGTGAGAAACAATGTAGACTGTGAGTGAAAAGAGAAGTTTCCAAAGAAAATTCACCCACTTGGCATCTGACAGAATTTCATAAAACTATTATCTCTGAAGAACTTCTGTATGCAAGCAGAATTTTCTGTTTCTCAGCATAAACTTCGATAGAATTGATCTTCCAATTTGACAAGATCTTACACAAAGGACAAAAAGATGTCCATACAGAACTAATTGAAAACATTCATCCGCACGGTTGAATTATAAGCACTCTCCAAATCATGGTTTAACTGAAATTTTTCCCACAGCAAGCTACAATGCAGAAATCTCCTCTCCTCAATCTACTTCAGTATCGCCCAGGACAGAGTTAAACTAAGGAGAAATCAAAGGAAAGCACCACAAGCAGGATATTTTTTGATAGCATAATCTACCATATAAAAAAAGTGTCCCTGTGCTTGCCATACTCGGTATTACTTCAACGTTAAACCTCATTCAAATGACAGCATATGGCGAAAACAAATTGGGCATCTTGGAAACAGGGAAAATGATTGTAGGATATAATTAAGCAGGGTGGAGTTACTAGAAACAATAAAATAAAATATTTCACAAACTAGAAATGCTAAGATCGCCGGTTAGGTTAGTCCAACCCAAAAAGACATGGGTTATGCATGAGGGGTTTTGAGATTTCCCGCTATTTGAACCTATGTAAGTAGGTTCCTTGATAACATCTACAAGAAAATTAACCCTTTTGATATCAATAAATTGCTTTAAAAGGTGTACTTGATTGCACCTCAGTCTCTTCGGAAGCTTTGGTTCTCTTTATAAGAAGAGTGGCGGCAGCACCCACTGCAGTGGCAACAACTGCTATGGAAATGGCTGTTTCTGGTAGTGCAGAAGAAATCGGTCTTTTTCTTCGTTGAATGTCTTGAACTTTTACACCAGTAGGGAAACAAGAGGGAACTGTAAGGGCATCATGAACTTTACACCCGGACTCCCTAATTGCTTCAAAAATATCAAAAAACAAACATCAGCTTCAAGAGCCACAGCAATATATAGTGCATCATTATGCTTCCTATATGGTGTCAAAACTAAAATTATTCAGTTGGTTAGTTGTCTCTCATGGTAATTGGTATTTGCAACAGGTTACATCTATTAAATTACTTTAAATGTTTAAACCTTGAGGTGTTGTGCCAAGGCAAGAGCATCTTGATGCAACTCTTCGTCACAAAAGCAAAATAAATGCACCAGAACAATTCCCATTTGAGGTAGACCATAAGTCAGGACAAAAATTTTGAGGGCACCATTTGGATGTCAAACATAAGGGCGCAATAACAGTGGACAATAACATGGATGCGCGATATAGCTATCTAAAATCTTGGTATCCATCCTGCCTTCCAGCTCAGAGAGAAAAAAAAAAACAACTCAAGTTCAATCACAGTATCTTGGCTCAAAAATCTGTCTAGTTTCTTTTTCTATTTCCACATTGACTGTGTTACTTCAGGGAGGAAATTTTTCTAACAACGACTTCCAGTTTGATGCCAGTTAATTCTATGTAAAAACCAGAATTGATAGAACAGTATCCCAGATTACCAGAAACTAAATCATAACAGGAAAAGCCAAATAATGTAAGGTAAGGCAAAAAAATTGGCGGCAAAATCAACCTCCAATCGCCACCTACAACTTGCCTCGGAACTAAAAATTGTAATTTTCAACTGTCTCGCATCTTTCTTCAAGAAATAAGATCGCTATACCAGTTAGAAGACAATCTAGCTCATAGAGAGAATCGCGCAAAACTTCCACCACCTTAATTTCGAGCCATCTAATAACGATATGCACATTTATTTTATTCCAAGCAGAGGCCATCGATCGCTGGTCGTTATACGGATTAGGATGACAATATTGCGGGTATGTAGAAACCAATGCAAGCCATCGCTTTCACCCTATGCTACTGCTGAACCATCACCAAATGCGAAAGAATACGACAATGAGCGCCATCAATCCATGACATCGGAGTTGCTACATCGTCAAAACCGTTAAAACATGACCCCTTCCCCATTCTTAGAAGTTCAATCTCTAAACTACTGCCCTGCAGGCAGTTGGGACAATCAACACTGATATAGGAAGCAAGAAACCACTCTTCGTGTGTACTACGTGACCACCTCATTGAAGCACTCACAATGTCAACAGAGACGAGAAAGTCCCCGGAGTGCCCTAACACTCCCTCAACAGCCACAACATCATCAAAAAGTTTGGTTTCGCTAATGAGAAACAAGTGGCCATCTTTCTAATCATCAATCAAGAGGACCATCCAAATGGCCATGAAAGATCAACAGTGAAAGTAGGTAAGGTGGTTTCACCAAATTTTCAGGAGACCCACTTCACTAAAAACCCACAATGGCACAAATGAAAAACAACCCAACGCCCATCAAATCTTGATTGCCCAATTAAGGCCTCATGGAATTGCTGCATCTCTTATCAATCTCACACCCCCAACCGAATCAGAATCAATTCGTCTCTCATCGCCCCAAGATCCAGTAGGTTAAGCTCTTAAATAGGATCACATCCTTGCCACCTAAAAAAGAAAGAATTGCGAGAGAAACGACTCTTACCAACTGCAATTACTATGCCAAGCAAATGGCGATCGAAGGTCAGTGCACGTTAAAGGTATGAAATTGCTATTTATTAGAGCAAGAGCAATGGAGTAATGGGTGATCTTACTCTTGTTGAAGAAAGCGGGAGAGCAATTGCCAACTACAGCGAGCTCCATTTCGAGTAAGACACAGGACAGGAAGTTAGAAACAGTAGGACAAGAGTTAACGTAGTCTCTCTTATCTTCGGCTACGGCTAATGAATCATTCTTGCCCCCGGTAGTTCACTCATTCTCAAAAGAGCCATCGACCATAAAAGAAAATCCCAAAAATGAATTCCGACCTCATATTTGGGAAAATTCTAACTAAATGCCCGAAATGCTCTCGTTCCCTCAAGTAAGGGACTGAAATGAATTTTATTTCAAATAAGAATTTGAAGTGGCATTGCAGTTTTCAAATAAGGGCCTGAAGTGGCCATGGAGTCTAAAAAAAAAAGCATGACCTAAATGATATTTTGGTCATTTCCCTTTTTGAATTTTTTGACTTTTTTTTCTTTGCTTTTTTAAAACAAAAAAAAATTGAAAAAAAAAGAAGAACAAGCACAGACGAGAGAGCTCCTCCCCTCCTGCCTGTGGCCACTGCCCCACCATCAGTGGGGTGTCGGCGAAGGCTGGCGACCCCTCCGACCAGAGGCGAGGGCCTACTAGCCCCCTCTCGGATTTGGGCGAGAGTCGCTGGCCCTCGCCCTGACTAGGGCGACACGCAGGGCCTCTCTCGGATTTGGGCGAGGGCTAGTGACTCTCGCCCAGATCCAGGAGAGGGTCGGGCCCTCTCCTGGTTCTGGCCCTCGCCTCTTGTCGATGGGGTCGCCAGCCTCGCCGAGGCAACGGCGACCCCGCCGGCCTTCACCGATGCCCCCACTGACGATCACAGGCGGGAGGAGCAGCAGCCCTCTCGCATGTGTGTGTATATATATTAATTCTTAAAAAAATAGAGAAAGGAAAAGACAAGGAAAAAAGGAATTTTTTTAAAAAAAAAGCGAAATGACAAAAATGCCCTCGAGGCCAAGCTCTTTTTTTAGACTTCATGGCCACTTCAAGCCCTTATTTGAAACAAAGTTTACTTCAAGCCTTTATTTGAGAAAATGATGGCACTTTAGGCCTTATTTGAAACAAGATTCACTTTAGACCCTTATTTGAGAAAATAAAAGCACTTCAGGCCTTTATTTAAAATCTTTCCCTCGTATTTTTACCATAAAATTTTGGAAGATGATGCTTTTCATTCGTGTTCTTTTCGCGTTTTTTTCTAATTAAATCCACATGCTTTTAATTCACGTTATACCACGGTGTTGTCTGACGGTCACTGCAGCTGGATTTAGCCGAATTCAGTGACGGAGAGACTTGATTAAAAAGTTTGCCAAAATAGAATGACTTGATTACAAAGAACGTCAAAATACACAGGTAAAAACAGTAAGACTTTTCCTAAACTTTATAAAAAGCTCATATGGTATAAACGTGAATCATAGTCGCAGGAAAATATCATAATGCAAATAGTAAATTACATCTTTGACATTTTGTATGTGATTCTTTAAATCTTCAAAGCCCAGTTCAAATTCTTAAAACTTTCGTATCTTTTGGTAAATTGAATTCTTTTCATTCATTAAAATTTAAGTTAATTTCCTTAATTGACAAAGCTGTCGAAGTATGCATTTTTTCTACTATTTCTTTTTTGTAGTTAAAATAATTCGTGGCGATTTTTAATCATCGAAATTTCACTTGTGTATTCCCACAAAATCGGCCATTATAAAAAAAATTTCAACCACCTCGGCGATTGTCAGCTTAAAATTGGCCAGATGAACTCAATTGAAAAAATAAAAAGGTGTAGGATTGAATTGATCAAAGTGCAATAAGTAGGATTTTTTTTTTTTGAACAATTTTGCTTGAGCTAGGGCCACAACTTACCGGGGCTCATCTCGCGAGGACGGAAGCATCGGTGCGGCTCTTAAATGTGTTCGCCACGTGGCGGGGGACACGAGAACTCCAGCTTGGCAGGACAAGGTGGCAATTAAGGTTGACCTGACTCGAAGAACCCTTTAGGCTTTAGCTCACGATGATAACATGTCGCTGAGGTTGGACGGAGGGTTGAAAAGCAGCGTCTCATGAAATCGGTGGTTGAGCCGAACCGGACAGACGCTCCCTTTATTCCTCTTGGAGGCCTGATTTTTTCTTGCATTTATGCCGAATTTAATGATTTTTAATAGAGACAGAGAGGGAAATTTTAAATGGGGTGGGGGAAAATTTGGCAGCAACAATGCTTGTGCCGGCAGCAACATATTAAAAACTTAGGTGTAGTATAATCATCCCAATTTATTATTTCTCTATACTTTTTTTTTTGCAGGAGACATCCTTTTTTTATTTTGCAAATTAATGAGAAGTTGTTGTTGGCCCGTTTCCTTTTCTTTTCTTTTCTTTTTAAATTTCGTCGCCATACTCAACTAATTGTGGTTTCCGAGCTTTTTATTATGGATAATTTCGTTAAGTAAGACGACATTTCGGTGATTCTCGCTAAAGAAAAAAAAAAGGGGTGATAAAATCACGATATCTAACCAAGCAACGACGTGATGATCTAGGTATATAAGTGGCGCATCTGTTTGTTCTGAAAAGTTCAATATTGTCGGAGGATGACTTGGAATACGTTATCCTTGAAACAAATTTTAATATTCCAGTGAATTATGTATATAACTTGTTAGGGAGCGCGCAGCAAAAGCCCAATACCTTCGTCTGGGGAGCATCAAGAGTGAGCCCAAAATTTAAGCTTGTTAATATATCTAGTTGGACCCACCTTCACTCAAAAGCTTAAGCCAATGAGTTATGGGTCAACTAGGATATATTAACTGCTCTACACCACACCAATTCTCTGATGTGGGATTTCTTCAGCACAATTCGCATGTGCATTCTAACAATCTCCCCCTCACATGTGAGTTCAGTGTTAACAATCTCCCCCTTAATGCAAGTATCCTTCTGCATCAAGATATATTTTTCCGGACCGAACTATGAAGTCTGCCACTGGGCATGCATTGTCATACCACAACGCCCATCACCTGGAAATTACGCCTAACTTCACCCACCAAATTCTGGAACTTAATTGAACCATCGACTCTGATACCATAATAATGCGGAAACTAAAACGAAATTAAAACTGAGAAGAAGAAAAGAACACAAAGACTTACGTGGAAACCGTTACGGGAAAAATCACGGGGAGAGAAGAAGCGAAATCCACTATAGAATCAATGATTACAAAAGGCGGCTCAAATATGCTTCTTTTCATAATAGTTTGAGAAAGAGCAATATTTATACTACTGTTCTCAAACCCTAACGTTGGCCCAAGCCCATAATTAATTCAAGACATATCAACATAACCTAAATGACATTTTTCGCTTCTATCTTATGATAAACTCCCACCCACCAGTCACAAATACTTTCGGTTTTCAGAACTTTCTACTTTCGAATTTCACATAGCATTTCCTTGAAGCATGATGGGATTTTCCAAGGCATATATTAAAAGGCCATTGCCACCCCAGAGCGGGAAATCTATCACAACTTGAGGAAAGGAAAATCAAGAATCCATGTAGTAAGATCATTAAGATGGAAGCTGCAACAATCTGACTTCAGTGCAATAACGAGAACTCACGAGCATCTCCCCGTCTACTTCAGCCCTCCCCAAAAAAATTGAAAAGATGATGAAGAAGAAGCAAGAAGAAGCAAGAACACCCACCTCACCAACTCATTCACTCATGGCCTCTCTCTCTCTCTCTCTCTATGAGCTGTGTTCTCCATCTCTGCACTTTTCATCACCTCCTCACGAGCCCATTTAAGACACCCCCTCCTTCTTTTTCCCATATATATACATGAACTTCGAACGCAGACAAGCTCATGTCATAAGCATAACCCTCCTCTGTCTGATCTCTCACCAAGCTTTAAGAGGAATCCTTCGTTCAAGAGATTGCTCGTCGAAGAATGTCTGCTTCCTCGGTTGCTCTCGTCCTCCTTTTGTTGGCTTCGGCGGGCGGCCTCGCCACGGCGGCGCGAGGCGGGGCGATGCTGTCGAGCGTCCCGAGCACAATGATCCCCCTATTCCCAGACTCGCGAGAGCACGTGACAATGAGGCGCCCGTTCCACCGCAAGGGGACGCACGTCTTCGGGGGGAAGCAGCTGACGAACTGCATGCCTAAGGGGTTCCGGCACTCGTCCGCCCCGAGCCGGTACGTGAACTACGAGCCTCTCGGGTCGTCGGCCCGGTGTTCGACGCCTAGCGCGACCATGCCTTGATTCCAATCAGTCTTTCGGATGGATAACGATCGTTCTCACTTGGGAGGCGAAAAAGAAAGAGAATAGTACAAGTACATATGTGTTGTCCGAACTATCTTCAACTAAATGCCGAGACGAGAGCCATGTTTGGATTGTATAGGCTCTCTCTCTCTCTCTGTGTTGGACCATGTTTTGGTTTCTGCTGACGATGACAATGTACTCAAATTTTTGTTTGCTGTTTTGCCGGTGACACTTGGAAGGCTCCCAATATCTATGTAAGACGCTTTGTTTAGTAAAATATATATGCTTAGATCCACCAAGGCTTTTCTCTTGATTTGCAAGACAGATTTGTTCTCATTTTCCAATGAGACAACGCTGCAAAGAGGAATTTTTCAATTTATGATGTAATTGCTCAAAACGGTTCGCCGGACCGTTCCCAATCGAAAGCAGACGTAGAAATAACGGACGAATTCCGCGAACCAAAATAGGCCCCGTTAGTGCATGCGTGTCGGTCGGGCTCACGTGCGTCGGCAGCGGCGAGGAAATGTATGCTCGACTCGGCCGCAGCAGCCGGGAAGTGCATTTATTTCATGTGATCACAGGGGAGGAGTGTCATGTAATTCATGCGACGCGATCGGTCGTAAATGCCTCGGCCTCCCCTGCTTCTGACAGCAATCCAAAGAGGGAGGGCAGGAGCATCAATAACTTATAACTGTGTTCACCGCTTTGCCCCCTGGCTGTGGCTGGACCACAAAAATCTATCAGGCGGCTTCAATTGATTGACCGTGCATCTTTTGCTGGTCATGATGCTTTCCTACGCGGAATAATTATCCAAAAAATCTTAAACTTTTTTACGAATTATCAATTTAATCCCTAATTTTTTGACGATTTGCTATTTTTAATTCTAAATTTTTTGAAATTTCACCAATTCAATCTTAAACCTATTTTTTAGATAATTAGTCGAAAATACTATATTGATAAATTGTCAAGAGGTTTGAGACTAAATTAGCAAATCGTCAAAAGGTTTAAGATCAAATTAGCACAATTGAAAATTTTAAGACTAAATTGGCAAATAGTCAAAAGTTTAGGACTAAATTGGCCTAATTGAATGGTTTATGACTACATTGACCACCGCACAATAGGTTTAAGATCTTTTGGACAATTTTCTCATTCTTACACCATAAGCACTAATAAAAACAAACATTTAAAACCAGCATGAACTGCCATCACCTGAATTGCTGGGACACACAATTTACTGGACGCCCAACACAAGTGACTCGTAAAATTTAGGAAAAATTTCAAATAAGAGCTCGAAGTACCTTCATTTTCTCAAATAAGGACATGAAGTAGACATTATTTCAAATAAGAGCTTGAAGTGCCCTCATGATTTCAAATAAGGGTTTGAAATAGATATTATTTCAAATAAAAGCCTAAAGTTATCATATCAGTCTCAAAAAGGGCCTCTCACCGATAGATTAGGGGCATCTTCTTCATTTAATTTTTTTTTATTTTTTCCTTTTCTTTTCCTATTCTGTTTTGCAAAATTTAAAAAACTAAAAAAATAAACAAAAACTTAAAAATAAATAATAATAATAAAACACAAGCAAGAGGGCTACCTCCCGCCTGTGGATGTCGCCCCACCGACGATGGGTCGGCGGCACTGACGACCCTACCGACCAGGGGCGAGGGCCAACAGGCCCTCGTGAGAGTCGAGAGAGGGCGACGACCCTCGCCCAGGTCCGGCACCTCCAGTGGGGCGGCAGCGATGGCCGTCGGGGTCGCCGACGCCTCAGCGGGGCGACAACCACACCCGTATTTTCTTCTTCTTCTTTTTTTAACTGTTAGTTTTATTATTCATAATTTAATTTAACTAAAAATTAAGTTAAAAATATATTTTTACGAAAATGCCCATGATTGGCCGCAATATTTGACCAGCCAACAAGATTAGATCCTTATTTAGGACAACAATGACCACTTCAGGCCATTATTTAAAACAATGCGAACACTTCAGGCCCTTATTTGAGAAAATGAAAGCACTACAAGTCCTTATTTAAGAAAATAAAGACATTTCAGGTCCTTATTTGAAATTTTCCAAGCCTGCATCAACAGCCAAGAACGCAGATGGAGATTATAACCTTCTGTCCACCTTCCTTGGCAACGAGATGGAGAGGGTTTAGACAGTGCAAAACGCAAGTAAGAAAACCGAAATAATATCTGATTAGTAGTACATTCTCATACTCCAGTGTCGAACTCAAACTCAAACAGAATTGACATAAGTATTCATCCAGCAAAAAATCTAAGAGTAGGTCTTGCCCTGCTATAGTAGTAAATCACTAGCAGTGAGGGACCAGCAGACAAAAAAAATATCATGTGGAGGTCACATGTAGGCTTGAAATAATAACCAAGCCTTGCAGTATCCCTCATCCTGCCCAAATGGCTTGCACGGCAACTGCGATGGCAGGTCCATGCTTTAAGCCTCGAGCAGTGATATCAATAGTGTCACAAACCCTGTTTTGCAATTTAATACCACTAGAGGGTGATCATCATCATCATCTTCGTCCTACGATAGAGTTCAGTCCGATAAGCCAGCCTTACTCCTCAGATGCATCTTGAAGTCCATAATATCACCCCCCCACCGAGTCACTGCTTGATTTTCGCACACCCAAATCTCATGAGCCACCTGGTTTATGAGCCTGAAATCGTGACTCACCAGCACCAAGCCCCCATCCCACTCATTCAATGCCTCAGCCAGAGAGTCAATTGTTTCGATATCCAGATGGTTAGTCGGTTCATCCAGCAAAAGCATGTGAGGCTGCCTAAATGCCAACCATGCAAAGATCACTCGGCTTCTTTGACCATCGGACAAGTTCTTCATGGCCATCACCTGGGCCTTGCCGGTCAGACCAAACTTGCCAATTGACGCCCTCATCTTCTCCTCCTCATTCCCAGGGTACTCTTTGATCATGAACTGAAGTGCCGACAACTCCATGTCGAGTTTCTCAGTCAGGTGTTGGTGGAACTGTGCAATCCTTAAATGATTATGTCGCCGAACCATGCCATCTAGAGGTACCAAGTCCCCTGTCATTAGCTTCAGCAACGTGCTCTTTCCTGCTCCATTGGGTCCCACCAAAGCAACTCTAGAGTCCAAGTCAACCCCAAAATCAAGATTCTTGTAGAGTATATTATCAGGTGTGTAACCAAAGGTTACTTCTACAAACTGGAGCACTGGTGGGGGAAGCTTCCCAACATCAACAAAGCGGAAAACCAGGACCTTGTCTCTCGCAACCTTTTCAGTAAGCCCACCACGCTCCATCTTGGCTAGAGTCTTTTCTTTGCTCTGGGCCTGACGGGCCAATTTTGCAGACCCATGCCCAAAGCGGGCAATGTATTCCTTCATGGAAGCAATCTGCTCCTGTTCCCACTTGTATTGTTTCATCTGATTTTCTTCCAGTTCAGAACGGGTCTGAACATACTGATCATAATTGCCAGTATAGATCTTCAATTTCTTATTTTGCATGTGAATGATGTTCGTACAAACACCATTCAGAAAATCCTGTGAATGAGATACGACAACAAGGATCCTCTCAAAATTCTTCAACGTCTCCTCAAGCCAGACGCAAGCCTCCAGATCTGCCACAGGGATCGTAATCAACAGATGAGTTACTAAAAGGATGAACATCAGAAAAAATTGCACGTCGGGAGATAATACCTTAAAATAGTCAATAGACAATAATCTAACTACATCAAAGGTCTAGCTCTAGCAATGTAGGGCTTGTTTGCTTAGAGTTAATCTTAGTAAAAAAATTACTTTTTTGCTTTGAAAACATAATCCCGATTTCAGTAAATTATGATTAAAATATATTGAATTTACATGTCATCATTTGTATATTGTCAAAATTTCATGTTTTTAGGATTTAAAGAAAATGTTGCATCTATCACAAAAGCTAGAAATCTATCCAAACATGCCTATAATGTATATTGGTGACTGGAGATATTATCTTTAATTTTGTCTCTTGTCAACAACTACACCAAACTATACACATTCGGCTTCTTAACCAATAGGAATATGCTGGGAAGGCCACTGATATAGCCATCGATCCTGAGAAAAGGAGTAAAACAACTGGCACCAATAATGACTAAACCAAATTCTCAAAAGCCACAAAAATAAAAAAGCTGCAAACACAATGAGTTAACTATTAGCTGATTCAACTTACCAAGGTGGTTCGTTGGTTCATCAAGCAACAGTATAGTAGGATTCATAAAGAGAGCTCGTGCTAATGCAATCCTCATTCTCCAGCCACCAGAGAAATCTCGAGTCTTCTTCGCCTGCATCTTCTTATCAAAGCCAAGACCAAACAATATCTCAGCGGCACGTTTCTCTGCAGTTGCTGCGTCCATAGCTTCCAAGCGTTCATAAATACGATCCAGAGCTTCTCCACCACCATCATCCTGAAGATAAAGATGTAAAAGAACAGGGAAAAGAGGTCATTAATTACCAAGCAACAGTGGGACAAAATAATACAGCCATGTGGTGAGCTCTACTTTACAGTCTCTAGCGTTCCTTCCTTCAGTAGGAAATAAGTATAGGAAAGCAAATACGAATTACGGAGCAATCATTGGAACTCATTAAAACTAGGACAGATGGCTGCAAGACGCACCTGTGCTGCCAAGGCTTCAGCTTCTTTCTCTAATTGCAATCTCTCCTCATCACAGCTAATGACGGCCTCAAGTGAAGACATGTCTGAAGCTTCGATTTCCCTAGTTAAATGAAATATATCCATGTGGTCTGGTATTGGAAGCTCTCTGCAACCAATTGAAGCTAGGAGTGTGGATTTCCCACATCCATTTAATCCAAGCAAACCGTATCGCCTACAAATTGAAAATGGTAACGTTACATAAGCTATTAACTTCCAAAGACATCTTGCTTGATTTACATACTCACACATGTAATATCTAACACACCTGCCATAGTTAAGCTCCAGCTCAGAATCAACAATAAGATCATGTCCATGAAATGTAAGTGAGAGAGACTCTATCTGCAGCAAGCAAGGATCTCAAGTCAGGACTGTTCGATGACAGATATTGTGACCCGAAATAAAACAATCACTCAAATGATGGGACAAAGTAAATATCTCAATCATACTTAAACAGACAAAATGTTGACCAAGATCCATGTATTCAGAAAACCACCCTCCAGAAAAAGCAACACAATACTGGAGGGCGTGTTGTTTGGGACATGAGGCAGGCCAGGAGCAAATCCAGACCCGCAATCTCACTTCTAATGAGCTTACATAGTGTACAGTGAGCTACCCTCCTAGGCTTAGCACATTTGCTAAAATACTGGCTCTGAGATGCTAAGACACAAGGACATGCTCGAAATGACACTGACAAATAATAGTGTTACAAAAGAAAACATATTTCACCTCTTTCACTTGACACGACCAGATTGACCACACAGAGCTTCCTCATTTAGATCAAGTAGCAATATTTCTATACAATTTAACTACTGAAAGCGCCTCTAGGTCATTTCATGAAGTAGTATAGTAAGGTCTCTCCTCAAACGCAACTTTTTCCTTCATCCATTCAATGAAAGTGCTCTCAACCCATTAATTTCAACCATAATTTCCGGACTGAAATAGCCATATCCAGTCTTAAAGTTCTTCTTAAACGTTACATAACAATAAAAGGTTATCTGCAAGAATTTAGACCGGTATCAAATCCTCGACAGCAACCAAAACAGACCGTCAAACACCAACCGCCCAATCCAATCAGCGAAATTCACTAAAAACAACACATCTATCAATGAACTTGTACCAAGTTCGGCCGTAGACAATCTACCAATCTTCAAATCTGACCGCTAATTCATAACAAAACCCACAGATTGAAATCGTATCATCCCGTCCACCAAGTAAACCATGGAAGAGCGCACTTACACGAATATCCCTGGAGAGAGGATGCGAGCAGAGCACTCCGGTACAAGTCCGATCCGAAATAACCATACTCCCGACGCCATCGGCCAACTTATCGGCTCCATTCTGCGTCTCGGCAGCAGACGCCGCCGCCGCCGCCTTCGACGATGCCCCCGCAGCCGCAGCTTTTCCTCCTCTCTTGGCCGCAGCCGCCGCCTTTTTCTGAGCAGCCTTCTTCTTGCTCGCGTCGGACACCATCTTTCAACAGCACCCCCAAAAAGAAAAAGCAAACCCTAGACAAGAATTAAACAAACGACTAAACCACCTGCCGAATCCAGAAGCGCATCGATCGGCGCAAGAGCATTCGCGAGCCGGAGAAATCGAGAGTTACCTGGGAGTGAAACGGGAGCCGATCTAGGTTTCAAGCTCGGTGGGGCTTCGTTGATGTCCGAAGTTCGCAAATCGAAGTTCGATCGAGCACCGTCGCTGCTGAGGTTTCGGAAATGTGGGGGAGATCGCGAGGTATTTATAGGGACGACGAGTGGCGTGTGAAATCGTCCGACTCACATGAGGGTTCGGGTGTGACAAAAAAAATAAAAATAAACATGAGGGTTCGGGGGATTTCAGACGCCACGTGTCGAGAGAGGAACATGATGGCTCTGTATCCTGTTAAGGGCACTTTGGACTTTTCGCCTATCCCTCGACTTTAGAATATTCGAAGCCGGAAATATCCCATACGTTATGGTTTGAATAGTCTTTGCTTTTTTACCTAATCAAAATATCCCTACCAAAGCTTTTTTACCCTTATTGAAAATCAAAACACTCGAAATTTTCGCGAAAATATAAATATTAACGTGTAAAAGATAGCACAAAAAAATAATAATAATAGACTGCTTTGAGTTTACTTTGTGATACGAAAATATAATATTGCTTGGTTTTAAACAATCGAAAGTATGACGTAAAATTTAATACGGAGTGCTGTCGAATAATTTTTTCGAATAGCTTAATTTAGATATTAATTTAACCATTTATATTTTTGTCTAACTGCGACTACAGGTGTGCCTTGCTTCTTTTTCCTCTTTTAGATATTTTACACCAAATGGATGGTAATAGGTTATATGTGAAATTACTCACCTGACCTTACAGAGGGCGGCACAAACTGTATATGAGTGGAATGGAATCCCTACTATTGTACATAAGCCCAACAACGAGACTACTCAGTCAGATTTGAGTAGCTCATACGTCGAATTGGAAACATTTGACTTGCGCGACTCGCAACGCATAGAATGTTTTCCGTATGTTGCGATACATTCGTTGCGCTATCAAAGGAATATATATACATACACACACATTAATATTCATCGTTCTTCAGTAAATTTGAGCTCGGCCATGCCGAATCAAAGTTCAAAGTGATGCCAATCGAGACGAATATGGCAGCCACTGATTTGCGTATCGATTGAACCACGCAGATCTTGATAATCATCGTGATCATACTTCCATTATCGTCTTTAACTTTTGATATCCGGCTACATGAAGTTCATGACGCGCCCTGCAAAACCTTACAAATCTCTTAAGCCCGATCCTTAGTCTTCTTCGCAAGTAGCTAGCACCTAGCAATTTGTTCGCAGCTGGCGAGATTTGTGCGGTGACCTTGACTCCAAAGGCGGGTTCTCATCGTGTACAACATTACTTTCAGCCCCATTTAAAAGTATAAATTCAATGCCAACTCCTTGGTGGGTAGCTTATGCCCATTGGATTCGAATCCGATTTTTCCTTTTTATGAAAGTAACATTTCATTCATTTCCACGGAAACACGATAGAGAAACAACATAGTCCAACTACAAACCAAGATAAATTTCAAATAACTTCAAAACAAAGCAAACTTCATATAACAAGATAAATCACCAGAATAATTTTAAGGGTCACGCACTCAAAGATCGGATTTGTGACTTCTTCAAACTAAAACCGGCGACTAATCACGGAATCCGATTAGCATATGCTAAGATCTTCATCTGTTACCATGACTTTACATTTCGATGGTGCGCCTAGATTCGAACCCTATAGAATATTTTAATTCTTGCGAGGAGTAGTCGTCCATTCAATGTTCCCAAGGAGTGTAAGAAGAAGACCCGGCAAAGGCCCATTTCGCTTTGTTTGCGACTTCAAGCAAGAAGACCAAACTAGGTAAGCTCATCCCAGCACAGCTCTCAAAATCAGCTCACCTTAGGCCCAATAGACTCGGCCCAAGGTCTCGAGGCCCATCAAACCTTAAAACCTTCAGGCCGACGAGCCATTTCTTGTGGATTTCTAAGAAGCGATGGTCAAGAGTTAGGAGTTGCATCAAAAATTATTTGAGTTAACGATGACATGTTAAGACTTATGTATCTACATTCTACAATCTACATATATTATAATAATTTGCTAGAATGCATAGGGTGTTGGATTGTTAGCATATAGTGCGTAGCATTCTGAGTCGAGAATGGGGTCTAGGTAAGCTTGGTTCCAAGCGGTTTCGAGAGTGAACCGGTTTAATTGGCTATTCTAGGATCGGAAATAGCATAAATCGACTGGATTTATGTTAGGATTCGGGTATTCTTGTGTTACACACATGCTCACATCATCAAAAGGTACGAAATCCACGCCTACATTTGCGAGTCACATCCATACATATTTACGTAATATCGATTAAATTGTCGTATTTTCAAATGGGTTTTTAACTTTGTGCGATTACGCAGGAAAAGAAAATTCAAATCTCCCCACCACACTTCTCTTTTTAACATTCCACTCACAAACCATTGAAGTTGGCAACCTCTCCAGATACCCAAAAAAAAACAAAAGCAACAAAAAAAAAGTTTAGAAAAAGAGACGAAAAAGGAAAGAAAAAGCCCTCTACTTTAATTTCATTTTAGGTCTATGACACATGGGGGATGTGCTCATGCAATCATCACGTCTAGTGTGGAAAAAAATGCACAAAGAGTTCTTTTATCACATGGATGGGAATCTGAACCCAAGCTACTTTATTTCCCTTTGATTTTCCCCCTCAAAGCCCCCCTAATAGTCACAAAAGCAACCATCCATGATCCATCCATGCACGCACGCTGAGTTTTAGGCCTTAAATTTTGTATCAATCGAATCTCAAAATATCCATGATCATTACATGAATGTTGTGTACATATTGAATGGAATCGAAATCATTGAAATCGATGGTGGCTTTACTTGAATTTCACGTTTATTTCATCGGATTTGATGGTTCAGATTCAATTAGATGCATATGTATATTAGGTGCACCGAATGATCTCTCAATTGATGACGGAATCATCGACCGGATCCACGGATTTGGTCGGCATTAATGACGGACTTCATGAGGTTGGTTTGAGATGGTTTGGTAGATAGAAAATGCCTTGATGTGCTTGAATTCAATGGATTCCACATAAGGGTTACAATTTCCTTCTTTTTTATTTTTTATTTTTTTTTTCCAATTTCCCATAATTGAACCCACGAGGAATATTCGAAATTCCTGACGCCGCCGTGCAATTTGCTTCTCCAATTGATACAACGTTGAACTTTTTCCCTTTTCTCGGTGCCTTTTTTTTTTTTTTCTTTCCTCCTTTATTCATTTATTTGTGAAATAAAGAATAGATTGGCCTTTTCCCACCCACACTTTACGTAAAGTGCGGGCCCCACGCTGTGCTCATGCGTGGCATGTCGTGGGCATTACATGCACATGCATGAATGCATGCATGTCTTACTCATTCAGATGCATGCCAACCATCTCAAACACATCACTAATAATAGTATTAAAGAAAAGTTAGAGCAATATTGCTAGAGTAAATACAATACTACTTTAATTTTCATAGTGTCGCTCAATTAACTTTTTTTATATTGACGGGGTATGCTATAATTATCAGCAAAATGACATCAGAAGTGTCAAAATTTGTGTACGACACTCACTTTAATGCCACTATTTTTCGTTGGCTCACTTAAGTACCAAATAGAAGAAAAAACCACCACCTAAGCGTCAACGGCGAGAGATTCCGGCCAAACTGATTACATAACATTTATTATTAAATTTTTAATACTACGTGGCAATTTTTTTTCAAAAAATCAGTTCATGTGGAGTCTATATGGCAAGATTTTAAAAAATCAATCCATGCGGCAATTTTTTTTTTTAAAAGTTTAGTCCAAGTGGACAATTGTACTTAAAAATAAGCTAAATTATGGGTGGGTGATGGTCGGCAAGGATCGCCAAGCCGCGCGACGACGGCGAGGGTTGTGTAAGCCCTCGCCACTGCAAGCCCGCTTTCCTTTTCCTTTTTCTTTTTCTTTTTCTTTTTCTTTTTATAGTTTTTTGGCTTTTTTTATTTTGTAATATATTTTTTTAACTTTTAGCTTTTTTATTGCTGACTATATTCTCCAGCTAGCTACGTTGGCTTAAGTTATTAATATAAAAAAATGCCACATAGGGTTTTCGGTAAAGCAGATCGGAGTTGGCACTCAAATAATCATTTTTCAAAAAAATTGCCACGTAAGTAATCCGATTTTTTTTTTTTGCACTAAAGTAAGCTCCATACACAACATTTGGCACTTCCGGTATCCTTTTGCCTATAATTAGCATAGCAATATTTATGCCGCGTTCCACGATTCGTGCGCTTTTTTTTGACTTGAAATATTCCGGCACCCTCCATTTTGCCGTTATCCTTTTTTGAGAAATTATTCGTATTCTTATAGTTTTTAAGATTTTTTTTTTTAGAAAAGAGATTTTTTTCATTTTTTTTTTATTAGCATGGGGTTAATAGGGCTTGAGCAATTTAGCTATAAGCAAATCTTTTTAGGGAATTTAGTTTTTATTCCGGAACCCATTGGAGAAGTCTAGATACAATGCTTGAAATCTGCTCTCAATAAGTCTAAACGGTAATGAATGGTGGACCGGTGGTGTGATTTCGAGTCAACAATGTCGGTTTCCTTTGGTCAAACGACAAGCATGATCACACATTTGATCTTCCGGATACTCAATGCTTGGCAAGCATGACCTCAAGGTCGATGTTGTCTTCAAAATTCTCATATTATATATTTAATTATTGCTGACGTGGCATCCATAATTAATCGCGTCATATAATTTGTGGGGAACATTTAACCGCTTGATTGCGTTCGGCAACCACTTTATCAAAAGCTTTTGGTCAAATGCTAAGGTGTAGGACAATTTTTTTTTGGGAGAGTTTTGAGGTGATGTATTGCATTTCCAAATTCGTCACAAGTCCTTTGGCCCGAGGAAGATCCGGAGGAGGGTTGGGCTTTAGCATTTCCGGAATGATAATACATTTTTTCTTCCTTTCAATTTTACCCTTGCTAAATTTTATGCCCTCACCGTTTTGCCACCTCGCGCGACGTCACCGATGACCCTTCGCCGAGGTCGCTCGACCTTTATGCGGCCCTCGCCGGGGTCGTGCAACCCTCGCTTGGGGTCGCGTGGCCTGAGCCCCTCGCTATCGTCCAACGAATGGGTTGAATTCATTTAAATAAAATGACAAAAGTCATTTAGAAGTGTAATTTAAACACCGTTTAAACCAAGTACTACGCACTTTTAAATGGTTGGAAGAGGAAGGTGCCTGAACTTTCCACACAAGCTGCCGACTGACATTGCACGGCTTTGCTTAGATATTCTCTCTCTGCTAAAAGATAAAAAGAGAGAGAAGATGGGACATGAAAAAATTGGAAGCACATGAGATGATTGAGGGAGAGAGCTCGTTTGTTGCCTCAATAATTGGTAATGTCCCACCTTCCTCAAGACCCCCCCAAAAGTCAAGTCGACATGCACACTTAGCTTCAATCTTCACACTCGTCGACCCACGATAAGCGATTTCAGCACGATTGATTTGGGAAAAGGGAGAAAATAAAAAAGTACAAATTTTAGATGGATAAGACAAGACTAACATCTTCTCAATACCACTCGTCGATTACCGACATGAAGCTAATCGTGTTTAGTTCGCTCTGAATATGTGTTGAGATTTAGCCCACGTCAATTTTAAAAGGGGCCGGTGATCAGTTTATAAATGTAAAGAAAAACCCCACCCTTTGAGCTGGCTTTTGAGGTGAGAAAAGCTCAAGCAGAGCACATTTTACCAACAAGCTTGGACTTACCAGTCACTTGGATAGAGTTGTTGCTGCTCCGACCTAAGCTTGATAGTGGTCACTAGGAGGAGTTGTTTCTGCTCCGACCTAAGCCCGATGTGTGAGGAATGAGCTGATGAAAATCTTGCCCTTTAAATTAGCTTTTGGAGGGAGAGAGATTCAAGACTACTCAACAATTTACTCAGCCGACATATAACTCTCGGTGGGCGGGCGGGCGATTTGTCGCACCCAAATCGAGCGAGCCGACATATAACTCTCGGTTAAATGGACTTAGTCGTCTGTGGCGTCGAACTCTACCAACAGCTTTAGCAAAAGCAACATGGAAAGAAACCGAAGCACACGCACGCACCGCGAATGCGACAAAAGATTCGTGCAAGTTCGATCGAACTCTATTGTAGATTAGTTTTAGTCGAGGATACACGTGTATGGTCATCCGAATTTCTTACAATCATTTCAACACAGAAAAAAAGAAAGTTAGATTAAGGATGCGAACGTTCGATTAGTGGGGCATATCAATTGGCGAAGGTGGTGTTTACATCAGATACTTTAGCTTGCTATTATCTATAAGTGAGGAGGAAGTGATGTTTTGCGGTGCTACGTTCTCGGTGGTGGAAATATATTTCTAGTTTGAGCCCGTTTTAGCCCGATCATGTCGAATTGCCGATCCCGAATGTGACATCATTGAAGGAAATTCTGGAATTGGACTTTGCGGACTTCCGAAGCCAGTCGGATTCTAAGCACGTTGGTCCGAGTCGAAGTGTTTTTAGAGTCCGTCACGGATATCTCGCGTTTCTATCGTGTTAGGTTTGGGACGTTCGATAGCGAACGTATACGTTTATATATGCAGAGTTCAAGGCCTAGATACACACTTATGTAATCAGTCTCCTTTTTTAAAGTGCGAACGTTCGATAGCGGAAATGACGAGAAGAATTCTCATTCTTCAAAGTGGTAAATGCTACGAATGGAGATTGATACATATGAAGGGTGGGAAACATTTGACGAGTGGAACCATCGAGGTGCACGGATGCCGGTCTGGACACCACCTGTTTAGAAAAAAAATAAAAAGTGCTGAGCATGTTTAAGTGACTCGAGTATCTATGCACTTACCGTTTAATTTATAATGAAATTAATCAAGTGTGTTCGTAATGCATTGCTTCTCTATAGTGGAATGTTGTGATGCTCTTTTCGTAACATAGAGCTAACTAACCGAACCAAGTATATTCTGTGTCCAATTTATTTATTTTAGGGTTAACATCACGAAAAACCCCAAACTGATACATATGTGACAAATTTACCATCCATTAGTTTTCGTTAAATTGGGTTAATACCACGAAAAACCCCAAATTAATACACATGTGACAAACGGAAGGTAAAAACCCAAAACTGGTACACCCGTCAACTGCCATGTATCATTCAACTCAGCAATTTGATGTAAAATTAAACGAAAACTAATTGAGGGTAAATTTGTCACAGGTGTATCGGTTTATGGTTATTGGTAATAAAAAAAATTAATTGGGAGTAAATTTGTCACATATGTACCAGTTTGAAGTTTTTGATGATAAAAAAATTAATTGTGGGTAAATTTATCACAGATGCACTAGTTTTAGATTTTTGGTGATAAAAAAATTAATTGAGGATAAATTTGTCACAAATTTATCAATTTGAAATTTTTCGTGGTATGAACCCTTATTTTATTATGTTTGTCATTATCTTTTGTTGTTTATTTCCGCAAGATGAGAATCTCCCAGGTCATGTGCCAATTTCGATTTTGGATTCATTAAAGTATGTCACCTTAGTGCCAGCTGGATTTGGTGAATGGGCCCCACATTCTGTCCTGCCCTAGCCTTTAAAGAGACGGTGTCCCCCCGTCTTTTTGGACGGTTTTCCTCTAAAGTTTTAGTGCTTGTGAGAAAAAAGCAGCTCAACTATGCAATTTAATTGGTGGGACCTTCATCTTCCCATAAACGGAACCAATTTTATTTTTAATCTGAAATAGATACCCCAAGAAAGCACCCATTAAGTCGGGCTCCAAAAATAAAGATAATTGTATAAAAAGTCTTAATTTTTTTTTACGGCGACCAATTCAGTCCTAAACTGTTTAACTTGATCAATTTAATCCTAAACATTTTGACAGTTTGTCAATGTAATCCTTTCGACAAAATCTAATCGGAAATCGTTAATTTGAGCGCCGGCCATCCTAAATGACATGATCGAAGCAGACATGAGCAATTTTTGTGATTTCTGATTTTTTATTTTATTTTTTTTATTTTATTGTCTTTCCTTTCTCTTTTTCCCTTTTTTCCCTTATTTCCTTTATACGGCGAAGGGAAATAGGGAAAAAAGACCACCTCAACAAATTCTGGCCAAAATTGACAGAAAGGATTACATGACAAATCATCAAAAGGTTTAGGCTTCGTTTGTTTCGCTTCAGTAAATAATTTGAAAAATATCTTTTTTAGAGACGACCGTTTGTATCGTTTATAAAAATGAATGAGCAAAAAATATTTTCGTCATCCACGAAAATATTTGAACATAAATTATTATCTACAATAAAAATATGTTTGTCAGCTAATAATTTCAAGCTATAAAAATGATTATTTTTAAAATATATATATATATTTTTCTTCCGATCAACAAGTCTGCAAATAGCAGCTCTGCCGGGAATAAAAAACCCCACACCATCAAAAACCAAAATAAATGAACAAAAAAGAAGCAAAAAGTACCAAAAACTAAGGAAGAAAAACGAATATTCAAAATATTCCATAACCATAGTCCGAATCAAACTTAATTGACAGAACTAATCTTGAAAGTCAACCCTTACCCACAAAAAGATATTGATAACCCCTCTTATTTTTTTTTTCCTCTCTAATATTCTCCTCATTCATATATACAGTTATTTCCAAATACATGCTTCCAAACATATCACGTGTATAATCAGCTCTACTGACGTCATAAATTCACGCCGTCACATGACGTGGCATGCATTCGGGTTCTCGTCGCTGAACATCTGAGGGGCGTGGGGCAACGGGTCTCCGGGGTTTCCGTACATGAACCCGTAATTGTTCACGTATCCTGGCGGTACTCCATTGTACTCCATTCTGTTCCCTCCGAAATACTCCCCGGCTCCACCATAGCCCTCCTCCGCCCCATCATCATTGCTGCCGCCGCCGCTGCCGCCGACGTCATCTCCTCCTTCCTTACCACCATTCCCTCCGCCTTTCTTGTTCTTCTTTCCTCCGCCCCCTCCGCCCTCGCCCTCGCCCTCGCCGCCTCCGGCTTTGTCCTTCTTTGGCTGGACAACTTCGACCGGCCTCTTTATCTTCTCCCTCAAGCTCTCCACGAGGGCTTTCGCGTCCACTGCGCCCATCACCTCGACCAAATCCTTGTCCTTGTCGAAACTAATGCTTCGCACTCCTGCGATCAGATCCAAAACCGTTACTTAGCGATCGCCAATGTCGTCAAATCTCACCAACCGCGGAAAAAAAAAATGTTTAACTTAATCGTGAATACGTTACTGTCACGTTAAGGTAACTGAAAACGAGATTAAAATAATCGAACCTACCTTTGGTTTTTGAGGCGATTTTGTAAATCTTTTCAATGCACCCCGCGCAGTGCAAGTTCAGCTTCAGAACCGCCGTGGTCACCGGAGGCTGAAATTGTATTCAATTACTAATCATTAGCAAGGAATTAAAAAATCTAATAAATGCAATATTCATATATATATATAGTCAAGAAGCTAACCTTAGACTCGCAATAAATAACAAATTCAGATTCTGACCTAACGAGAAAGCAACCACCAATTCATGTATTGACATGAACGTTCAGAATCTTTCCAATACAAGTAGAGTTCGAGGTCGATGTGGTCCGAAAAGATATGCGATAATCATAATTTTCGTGAACAAAATCCCTCAGTGTGCAAATAATTCACCAAAATCAATAATTCCCCCGTTCACAACATTCATTCAACCGTGCCACCTAATCGCATAATCCTTCACCCTAATGGAGAGGACCTAACTTTCCTTCACAAAAAATAAGGAAAATATATTACTAAAATTATAGTCTTAGACAGAAAGATAAGACGTTACTTATAGAAATAAAAGTTGAAAACTATTTTTCATTTTTTATTTTTATTTTTCTGGGTTTTTCTTGAAATGGACTCGAGTGAAGAGCATAAGGAGACAAACGAAACGAAACGAAACGAAGGTCACATGCAGAATGTGGAATCCCAAGAACAAACGAGACATAAATACAGACAGAAGACAAATGGTCCTGGAAACATAATATGGGAAAAATACCTCTTTGGGTTTCTTGTCTTCAGGCTTTTTATCTTTGGCCTTGTTGTTGATGCTGCTGTTGTCTGAAGATGCCGATGATTTGTTGTCCCTGTCCTTCTCCTTCTTGGGCAGCTGAGGCGAGACCAGGTCCACCTTCTTCTTCGTCTTCTCCTGCAGCTTCTCTCGAAGCTTCAATGGGTCCAACATCTCCCCTCTCACCGTCAGCTTGTTCGCCTCCCACTCCGCCTTCGCCCTCTCCACTCCTTCACACACCCACCACAAACACAGGTCGCAATCAAGATTTCTCAGCTTACTCGTCCTAAAAATCTCGGAATCTGTGAACTCGATATGGAAAAAAAGCAAAAAACAGAGCGAAAAACAGTCGAAGCAGAGTGCAGAGAGAGTGAAAAAAAAAAAAAAAAAAACAGAGCACGGAGCCATTTTTGGCATTGGGGATTTGGGAAAAAGTCGCAATAGGTGAAGAATGAAGCGAGACCCACTATTCAGAGTACCTATTCAGACTCCTAAAACAGAATGAAAGAATGGCGAAGTCAAAAGGGGGAAGAAAAACAAATCAAAGATCAGGACTTTGAAATCGCAAATGGAAAACAGAGTCTCGTCGCGCGGCTTTACACAAAATCATCTAGGTCAGAGAGAGAGAGAGAGAGAGAGAGCGAGAGCGTAGACGATGTTCAATAGTACCGTCAATGCTCTTGGCGAGTTTGACGATCTTGTCGGCGCAACCCTCGCAGTGCATGTCCATCTTCAGGACCGCCGTGACGCCATTCTCGCCATCCTCCTTCTTGTTCTCGCCCTCTCCTTTGCTCTTCGCTTCCTTCTTCGCGTCGCCGCCTTGTTTGGTGCCCTTCTTCTGCAACAGCCGAGAAAATGAGAGAAACCCAAAACACGAGAGGCAAGAAGGAGAAAAAAAGGTGTGAACTTGGGGGGCAGATGAGGACGAGGACGAGGACGAGGACGAGGACGAGTCGACTCACTTTGCCCATTCGGTGAGATTTGGGTTCGCCTGCGTTGAGTGGATGAGCGTGACTTGGAAGAATCAGGGGATCGGGGGAGAGGAAGTACTGGTGGAGAGAGGGCGGGGGGATTTATAGCGAGCGAGCGAGCGAGCGAGCATTTTGGTTTGTAAAGGAGATAGCTGCGAAGGAAGCGGCGATGGCATTTGAATGGATGGGCATGGCCATGCTTCTGCCATGCATCATGGTGGGACGACGGTCATTACATGATGGATCACTGAAAATTAATTTGTTGGGGTGTGTACTTTTCCTTTTTTTTTTTTTTGACCTTTAAAAAAGAACTCTAAAAATCATCCTCAGTTTTTAACCCATACCACTTTTCATCCCCTATTTTATAAACTATTACTTTGCATAAAAAAAAAATCATATTGGACGCCAAATTGCACCTCGCGTTAATTGACATTTTCAATTTATTTACAAGCCACACTCGGATATTTTATGGACGTCTGAAATCCAGCAAAATATAATACGCGTGCGTTGGATATCTTTTAGCAAGATGATAAGATTATGAAGGATTAGTTATTCTTGGTTATATTTGTTGTTAGAATCCAAATTGACGTTGGACTCTGCTTCAAGATAATAATAAGAAACAGAGTGTTTGAGTGACTCGAGTGTGGTTTGTAATCTCTGTTGTATCGCTCGATCTATAATATAATTCGTAGCTGCTCTCCTCGTGGAGGTAGGTCTCTATGAATGAACCACGTACATCTGGTGTTCGATTTATTTTCTTGTTCTGTCTATTTTATTGTCCGATCGCTTGTTCCGCGCAACACTTAGTTTAATTACGTGGTTCTTAGGTCTTTAATGTGTTTTCTAATTCTTATGTCTTTATTAGTTGGGTAGTCCACATATCTCTTTAATGTTTTTGTCTATTTCCAATGTCTTTCTCCAACCCAATTTTTTTTTTTTTTATCCTAGGAGAGTGGATTACTCATTGGTGGTGAGCCAAAAACCTTTTGTTCTCGGCTGGTGAATTTTCCTTTAGCCCATAGTGGTGAGGTTTTCTATCTCGAAATCCTTTATCCTTGGTGGGTGGTTCTCGTCCTGTAAGCCTTAGTGGTTAATTTTGTCTATCCCCATCTTTATCTTTGACTAGTGGTGCATCCTTTATGCCTTGGTGGTGATCGTAATATATCATGCATTTGCATTCATCCATTGACTACCATTCTCATACATTATGATCGGGAAAAGGACACTTTTAATGCCAAAAGTTATGTACGGAGATCACTTTAGTGCCAAAAGTTTCAATAAGATCACTTTAGTGCCAAATGGGAGACAAAATGATCACTTTAGTGCCAAATCGGAGACAAAAGGATCACTTTGGTGCCTTTGGTGAAATTTTCCGGCCAAAAGTGTCACGTGTCATTAATAATTAATTTTTTAATGTAAAATGACATTTAAAAAAAAAAATAAGTCCACGTGGACTTCTGCACTTTAAAATAAATTAAAATAAATCAAATTCAATTTTAAAATTAGCTAAAATTTAGATTCGTTTAAAATAATTTTTTGTTATTAAAAACAAAATTAAAAATAAGCTTAAAAATTTAACAAAAAACCTTAAAAAAAAAGTATCAGAACCAGGCGGCGAGGGCTTGAAAGCCCTCTCCGCTGCCACCCCCACCATCACCGGCGATGGCCGGCGTTGGTGGGGGCATGGCCAGCGAGGGTCGCTGGCCCCTGGCCGGGGCTCGGCGACCCCCGCTGGCCATGCCCAACCGTCGTTGGCCATTTCCGGCGACGGTGGGGTGGCGGTAGCGAGGGCTTAAGCCGTCGCGTTCAACTTTTTTTTTTCTTTTTTTTTTAATTTTTCAACCTAATTTTTCAATTTATTTTAAATAAAATTTGTATCTTTTGATTTTTTTTCCAATCTTCAGATTTTTATTTATTTATTTTTGTAAACTGATTAAGCCCTCGTTGGAGCCACGTCAGCCTCGTCGGAGCCAAATCAGCCACGAATATTAATAAAATAATGTCACGTCAGAATTCCGGTGACTTGGCACCAAAGTGATCGTTTTTAAAAAAAACTTGGCACTTAAGTGATCCGATTGAAACTTTTGGCACTAAAGTGATCTCCGTACACAACTTTTAGCACTAAAAGTGTCCTTTTCCCATTCTGATCTATCCATGTTTTCTTTTACAGTCACTCAAAACACATTTGGCAGTCCTGCTCATGCATCAGGAATGGTGGTGGGTGGAAGGAACTAAAGCTAAGCTATGAAGATTTGGTGAAGAGTATCTAACATTGTAAGATCAGAAAGAAGTGTCTGTGCTGGAGGGGAAGGCATTACGGTCTTTTCGGTTGTGAAGATTTGCGGGAGGATGCAAAGTAGTATTTGGCGAAATAAAGGATGGAAAGTGACATTGAGGTCAAAAGTGACGAGGGTATTTGAGTATTTCACTTTTTTGTGTGTGTCTTTTTTTTATATTTTATTTCTTTACTTCTTTTATTTTTATGTGTTTAGGAGGATGGGAGGAGATAGAAAAGTGGGCGTGAAATTAAGGAAACTTGAATTTTTGTAAAAGAGAACACCGAGAAAATTTTAAAAATTTCCCTCCCCTTCTCATTTTCCCTCATCCCGGAGAGCATCGGTGTCACTTTGACGGTCATTGCCCTTGTAAATTTTGATATTTAGTATTTAATATCCTTTCTTGAAAATTTTTATTGTATAATTGAATATGAAATAGAAAATTTCAAAAACGAAGATCGAGGGAAAATATTTCAGAAAACTATGGTGAAAGTCATAAAACTTTCAATTCGTGAATCTAAGTCATAAAACTTATTGACTTGGAACACTTCAGCCATTTAGTCAAGTCTTTCGGTTTTAAATAGACGGAAATACATAATTAACTTTTTAAATAATTTTATCCAAATTTATGTGGCTTTTGAACACACGGTGAACACAATGATGTTGTTTAGTGTGCCACATCAGAAAATTTAAAAACCGAAATAGGAAAAAAAAAGATAAGGGTGGGGGGCTTTGACACCAGTGAGGGTCGGCAGACCTTGTTGGGGTCGCGGCGAGAGTGGCTGGCTCCTCGCCTACTTCTGGCTAAGGTCGACATTGCCATGAGCGAGGGCAAGTAGGCCCTCCTTTGCTTGTGCCGAGGGTCTACGGCCCTAGCCATGATAAAGAGGACACTCTCGTTGTCCCCTTAAACCAACGTCGCCGATCCTACGACGTCTTCTTTCTTCTTCTGTATTATTATTATTATTTTTTATCAATTCCATCATCCCCCTAGCCCTCGAGATCGCCATGCGAGGGCCAGGAGACTCTCATCTGGTGGTGGCGAGAATTGCCCTCGCCACGACACGAGGGAGGGCAAGCCGGCCGTTGCCCTTTAAACTACCATCCCCGACCCTACTATATGTCTTCTTTCTTCTCTCTAATTTTTTTTTTTTTCAGTTTTCATACTTGATTTGCATTTTCATTTTTCAAAAATTATTTAAAAAAACGACGTAAGATTAGAAAATGCAAAACAGAGCCACGTGTAGATGTCCGTCCACTCGAAACGACAGAGGGACAAAAGAGCTTAAATGGACGAAAGTTACAAATTTTAAGACTTGCACGGTAATTGTTCCACAGACTCGTCAATGATATGAATTGAAAAATAGGAATATAACTAATCATGAAAATTTTTCTACATTTATGATTATACATTTATCCAAGATACTTTTTTTGAAATACAATTCTTGTCCCTGGTAATTATGTTATATGTTCTTTAGTGAGAAACAAGAGGACTAATCGTTCGCGTTTATTATGAGTATCTATATTATTGGAGATAATTATACAAACAGTCCTTAAACTTCAGCTCAATGTGCAATGTGGTCCTTGAACTTTTAATTTGCGCAATGTGGTCCTTGAACTTTATTCCAATGCGCAATTTCGTCCATTCTTTGAACAAATGTTCAATGCAGTTTTGGACTATATGAAAATATCGAATGAACATTTGATAAATGTTCAAGGACCTTATAATAAGGTACGACCTAATTGAAATTACTTATAATATTTCTTTCTCTGTTGTTCATCTCTTCTTTTTTGGTTGCTCCCACGAAAAGATATTTTCGGTATTTACATAATGAAACAACTCGTAGTGGCACTCTTCGGTCCTTTAAACCAATGTCGCGACCCACCTTGATCTTCATATGTATCGAGCGGTGGGCTAATGGATTGCCAAGTCTCGAAGTCGGGCTTGGCTCGGGCTCTCCTAGGCTCATACCAAATCGCGAAGGAAAAAATCGGATTCGATCTATGTACGATCGGGTGACATGTGTATGTGTACATGCATTGGAGTCACCACCAGTCTTTGAGAAAGGCAGACCAGAGACTTTATCGAACGGTCTAGAGAAACCGTTCAATTTTACGCAACCAGAGATTAAGGGTCCGGTGACTTGGTTACCATAGTATTTCCACTAGAGTCCTTTCAGTTACCGTGAGGTTTGTTGTGTTACCTAATATGATCATGCGAGGTTCAATTGATTTTAATTCCTAAAAAAACGTTCCTTCGACTGCGCTAGGTGTTCATGCAAAATGTTCTTGTAGGGGTTCATTTTATGGCATTCTAAGTTTGCAATCCTAAAAAAAAGAAAAGCATTCAAAGGGATAAAGAGGGTAAAAAAAGAAGAAGAAGCCACTCTAAAGCAATAAATGAAAACCCGCGGCTATCGGGCATTTAATTACAAGCCAAAATAGAGAACCCGAGACATGATCGGGTGTACAACAAATCAGATCGAAATGGACATCGGTCATCCTCCATCGTGAAATTAGGCCAAAAAATACCATGAAAATCATTTGTTAAATTTTTCGAAATTTTCCCAATTTTTTGGGATTTTTTTAATGATTTTTTTGGAATTTTTTGGAAACTATTTGTTTGTTTTTTTTTGTTTTTAATTAAAATATATTTCTTTTTTATTGAAAAACGGGAAATGGGCGAAGTGGCGCCATTTCGCGCGTCTGCCTGTGACCTGAAACAACGCCGTTTTACCCGTGCAAAAAACGACGCCGTTTGGCGTCTTCTTCAACCTCTCTTTGAGGCATTTCCTCAAACACTTGGTGGGCAGCTTGGGCGGCAAATCAGCTTTTGGAGGCATTTTCAAGGCCATTTATCTCGGGCCTCGAGCATGCGTACTACTACACACGGAGAACAACATGAACTAAAAAGAAACGATCAAATTGCACAAAAACATGCCGGAAAACTCACTCAAAGTCACGGGTTTGACTCATTTTTTTGGAAAATTTTGGGTTGAAAAACAGCCCTCGGGAGCGTTTTCTCGACCTCTTATCTCGACGCTCGAGCACAACCAACAACAAATCCACACATGGATGTATACTACTACACACAAGGAATGATATTAAGCAAAAAACGGCAATTAAATCGCACGCGAACAGGACGAAGACTACCCCCGAAGTCACGGTCTGAACTGTTTTGAGGGGCTAGACATGAAACCAAGTCGGGCAAACTTGTTGCCCGGCCCTGATTCATGACCCAATATCTTACACACACTTGCCATATGAGAAAAAACCACTTAAACCACGTGAAAGTAGGCAGTACAAGGTTTCCAAAACATTCCACGGTTTGAGAAAAGATCGACCGTGTACACCAAGAGAGCGTTGCAAAATAGCCTACCCACAAGCCAACACTCGGAACAAATTCCAGCTTGCCATATTCAGTTCACGGAGGCATTTTCTCAGGCGTTTATCTTGACACTCGGATCACAGCCGACGACAAATCCATACATGAACGCGAAGTACTACAAGCAAGGAATGACGTTGACCAAAAAAAGCTCTTAAAATCCACAAAATCGCGATGAAAACTCCACTCAAAGTCATGGGTTTGAGTTTCTGGAAAATCTGGTTTGAATCCAAGGGCGCAAACAGGTTGCGCGCCCGGGTTCGGGCCTCAAGATCTCTTTCCCACGCATCATTCAAACAATACCACTTGGTCTAAATGAAAGTACATGCCACGGGGTTTCTAAAAAAACAAATGGCTCGGAAAATGGTTGAGCGTATGTGTCACAAACGTGTCGCAAAGAAGCCTACCCGCGAGCCAACACAAATCAACCGCCGACACTTTCAGTTCATGGGAGCGTTTTCACGGGCATTTATCTCACACCTCGATCACAACCGACGACAAATCCATACATGGACGCGAAGTACTACATACAAGGAACGACGTTGACCAAAAAACGGCTCTTAAAACACATAAAATAGCAATGAAAACCGACCCCGATTTTTGAACCACTTGGGGCATTTTGTCGAACACGTGATGAGCAGCAAGTAAAACGCTAAATCAGAACGCGAGGAGCAAAGCCGAAGCAAACGGGCACCCAAACCAGACTATATGGACTACCACTAACATACAGAACTATTTGGTTCGTCTTCATTTGACCGAAAATCAAACAGAGCCGAACTCGAGCAAAAATCGGGCGCAAAACAGGGGCAATTCGGGCGGGGTGGTTAACCCACCTGTTCGGACGAGCTCGGCGACGGCGGAGGCTCGGGCGACGATTTCGTGGACTCCTCAGACGTCGGTGGTGCCTCGCCCAAGCTTTTTGCCACTCAAACCTCACTCACACGCTCAGTTTTTCTCTCCCGGCTCACTCTCTTTTTTTTTTTTTTTTTTTTTTCGGTTTTTCCTTGGCTCCTCAACCCTCAGTTCGAAAATCCTGTCCCAAACCAGAACCTCTACCTCTGCCTTATATGCTTGAGTCAATCGGGCATCAGAGAAGATCTCATTGTCCCCTCTTAGCTATGAAAAACGCCAGTTTTTGGTCCCCCTCACCCAAGGTACAAAGCTGTGTGTGTGTGTGTGTGTTTTTTTGTCTTTTTTTATGGTCAAAGGATCAATGGAGGGCAGAGGGAGATCCTGACATGAGCTTGGGGGAGGATATGATCTGAGTGTCCCAAGCTGCATTTTTGGGCTGGTTCCCTTCTGTTCGTGCCAAAGGAGAAGGGAAAGAACGCGTTGCTGCTCCTGCTTCTGCTGCGTTCTGTCCTTGCGTTGGTCAACGGGTTGACCGGGGTCAATCGGGCCCAATTGATCCGGTTCGATTAAAATCCTCAAATTGGACCCCAATCCGTTTAATTTTTTCAAAAATAATGCTAAAATTGGATTCTAGAGTATGAAATTCATCTAAAAATGGGGTCCTTGAATTGAATTGGCTTGATTTGACAAGAAATCCCCAAATTCAAAGTTTGATCCGATTAGGAAATTTGGTCAATTGAGGCTGCAAATAGCCAAATTGAACCAAATTGATCCCACCGGTGTGTTCAAAATGGCGAAAAACCCTTGGGTAAGGGTTTAGTTTTGCGCGAGATTGCCCAAGAATGACCAATTGACCATAATTTGAAAATCAAGGACTAAACTTAAATTGCAATTAGGTCCATTTTCCAAAGTTGCTCAATCTGTGAACCGATTGGACCAAAATGCAATTAAGGTATTAGAAACAAATGTCATAACTTGCACCAAGTGAAAAGAACACTAGAAAGACCCAAGAATGACCAATTGACCATAATTTGAAAATCAAGGACTAAACTTAAAATGCAATTACGTCCATTTTCCAAAGTTTCTCAATCTGTGAACCGATTGGACCAAAATGTAATTAAGGTATTAGAAACAAATGTCATAACTTGCACCAAGTGAAAAGAACACTAGAAAAGACTCAATTTGAGAATTTGGTTCTTTTATGGACATAAATGCAAAGATTTTGGAATTCAGTGCTTCCGATCGAATTTTTGGAATTTAAAGTGACCAAAATAAAATTGAGATTAAAATAAGACTAATGGCTATTTTTTCATATTTTTCTTGTCACAAATGCTATTTTTTGTTGTTGTAATTTTTGGGTATTTTCTAATATATAAAAATACTAAAAAATGTAGAAAATATTGAAAAATATTTTTTGTTCAAAATTGGTTCCCTAAGCTTGGCCAACGCTTTCGAAGTTTATTTTTCAATTTTATGAATTTTTATGGATTTTCTATTAATTTTCTAAAAATAAACGAACTAAAAATCAGGTGTCAATAGCTTGCCCCTCTTTAGAAGTGATTTCGATAAAGGTCGCTCTCAAAGACAAGGTGATATATGATTCTTAATCAACTCAAATGGGGATAAAATGAAAAGCTATGACATTTGATTGGGAGGTCATTCCATGAAAGTTCAAGTCTAGACCAAATTTCCTCCTTTCCTTCTGGTGTGAGAGAGGTAGAGAGGGGAAGCTTTACCTGGTGCTTACTTGTCGGCCGGATGATGCAGACTGATGTGAATGCTCTATATAGGATACCTAAGCATTCATTATAAGAATACCCTAGGGAATTAAGATCTGACCCGTATGGTGGAACGAATCACGATAGAATTCCTAATGAAAGGATTCTAAAGATGACTTATCCCAACGAAAGGATTTGTCAGAATGTGAAATGACTTTGATAAGATACCTAAGGATTCGTTATAAGAATACCATAGGGAAGCTAAGATTTGACCCGCATGATAGGTCGACCGATGAGAAGATTCCTAACGAAAGGATTTTAATAATTAAAATGAACCCATATGGTGGGTTAGACCATGAGAATTCCTAATGAAAGGATTCTAAAGATTAAGATGAACCCGTATGGTGGGTTAGATCACGAGAAGGATTTCTAGGAATAGGACTTAAACCAAGGATAAGACTCAGACTAAGATGTCCCGTATGGTAGAACAAATCATGAGAGATCTCTAAGGATAAGACTTAGGCTGAGATGACTTGTATGGTGAGACAAGTCATGAGAGATCGCTAAGGATAAGACTTAGGCTGAGATGACCTATCTGGTGAGACAAGTCATGAGAGATTCATAAGGATAAGACTTAGGTTGAGATGATCTGTCTAGTGGGACAAATCATGAGAGATTGCTAATGATAGGACTTAGGCTAAGATGTCATGTAGGAAGGAGTTTGGAAAACGAAGGAATCTACGAGGAAACCTAACGTTGGAATATCCTAATGTCGCTTTTTAAGGCAGACAGAAGAGAAGGAAATCAAGGTTAGATCAATTTAATAAAAGGAATCACTAAGGAATGTCTATAAGAAAGGACTTAAGGACGGATCATGCTAGCCAAAGGGATCACTGAGGAATTTACCTTAATGTCGCTTTTTAAGGCAGACAGAAGAGGTAAGAATTCAAGGTTAGATCATCCTAACAAAAGGAATCACTAAGGAATGCCAATAAGAAGGGAACTAAAGATGGATCATCCTAGCGAATAGGAATCACCAAGGAATTCACCTTAATGTCGCTTTTTTGGTAGATAAAAAAGGTAAAGAATCAAGGTTAGATCATCCTAACAAAAGGAATCACTAAGGAATGCCTATAAGAAGGGAACTAAAGATGGATCATCCTAGCGAATAGGAATCACCAAGGAATTCACCTTAATGTCGCTTTCTGAGCGGACAAAAGAGGTAAGGATTCAAGAATTGAGTACCTAATGCAGTGTTTTGAACACTTCAAAGGGAGCCTCAACAAGATTTCAAATTTTAAGGAAGGAGAATGATCCTACGACATGAGCAGACTAGGAATCATGTAACACTTTCAAATGAATGCAATATGATGTAGGAGGTTATCCAAAACACCCTGCAATACACGAAGATGATCAAAAATTCCTTGCGGGGAAGATTTTGAATCAAATGTTCTGAAACTGCTAAAAGAATTTGATTAAAACATCAATTGGAGTACACTCATCAAAGAGGACTTCCTATAATTTCTCAAAAAGGGTTCTGTGTTTCCACTCATTAGGAAAGATTTTAAAGAAACACTCAAATAATCTCTCGAAACCTAAGTCTAGGATTTCGGGACTATTCGCAGTGTATACATTCTGATTGATCAGAAAAGGTCTTTTGAAATACCATGATGTTGGTTTGGTCAAAGGCTTTCACAATGGATAGGCACTTTGAGGCTAAGAATGGAATATATCAAAACGTCTCCTCCATCCTTTGCAAGCCCATTTGAGCCCATAAGGGAGAATTCTTAAAACAACCCTATCAAAAACCACCCTACATAAGGGCAAATTTGAAGGTTTGTTGGTTGACATTTTGGAGAAAAAGATCAAGAAAGACTTCATTGTACTAACTTGCATTAACCTTTTTGTGATAGGTTCATGTGACATCCCGTGGAAGCTCGAAACATCTCAAAGTGAGGAAGATCGGTTCATTTCTATATCCCAAACACTTTATCCCTTGATAAGCCAATTTGAGCCTAAAATCTTCATTTCTAAACCTTGTTGGTGACTATCGCCCTATACTTGGGCAATGCATATGATTTACCAAAAGATGCGATGACAGCATGGTAGTTTTTGAGAAAGTCCTTAGAGCTCAAGTCAGAAAAGAGTCAAAAGGCAAAAAAAAAAAAAAAAATCAATTAAATCAAAAGGCTAGCAAAAGTAGTGGGCCTGGTAAAAGCAAGGCCAAAGCCTTTCATTGAAAAATGATGAGAGTCAAAGCATGTTGAGAGAAAAGTAGTTGCGTCAAAGGCAAGGTTGCCAAGCAAAACAAAAGAGAAAGAAAGAATCTCTAGAATTGCAGGATGAGCATTTAGTGGACTCATAGGGTCACAAATGTAAGATCCATAGTGGATATGAAGGATGGTAATGATGCAAAGGTAAATTACCTACCTTTCGACACCCCTTATTCTTGAAAAATGTGGCCTTTCATCAAGCCTACCCAAAACCAACGTTGCAACCCGTTAAGAAGACTCTTCTGATTGGGATGTTTCGAGTTAACATGGGATTTCACACAGAAAGCTACTGCTTAAAGGAGTAAGTGCAATCATGTCTTGTCTTTGGTGTTCTTGACTTTGTTTCGGATAGAGAAACGAATGCCTTTTGTCATTTTAATCCATGTAATCACTGCGAATGATCCCTACGTTTATAACCAAAGGTTTCTGTTTCACCTTTCATCTCACTCATCTCTCAAGTGTGTATAAAAGATGTGTTTGGGCATAGCTTGCCTCTCATCTTTTGAGGTACTCCTTTTGATAAGTTTTAAACACCTTCTTTTGAAAATCCTTTTCATGTTATCCAAATTCAACTTCCACAAGGACTTTTGATGCATGATGCATGCTTCCAAACATGTTTTGGACAATTTCAAAAGCTTTTCCAATTTGGATGCAAATGCAGTGACTTTGAGAGTTCTATACACTTTTCTAGACAGGAGATCATTAAGTGCTTCTAGACTTAAGTATTTCCAGACTCTTCGAAACTTTAAACCTTTTGAAGAGAAATGGTACTTACTTGACCAGCATGACGGTGATCCCTGTAAAGCATGGCAGCCAGTAAAGAGAAAGTGTTAGTGTTTGTTCTAAAGTTCGGGATAAATTGGAACGATACCACTTTACTCTTGTATGCATTTCTTGGATTCTTGATGTTTCCTTTGGTTGCATTAATGATCTATTTGCCCCAGTTGGGTGGCATCTACTCTGGCTACATTCTCCCACGATTCTTTGTTCGGTTTGGGATGTCTCTTATTTTGGGGTTTTCATTTCTTCTTTTACCTGCCTCGAGGGTATTACTCTTCTTAGGTGCCTTGCCACGGTTGGACATGTCTTGCTATTTGTCACGATGGACATGATGACTTTGCCCCAATATGCCCTTTAAGTGGAAATCTTGCCCCCAGATTGATCTTTTGATGGGAGGGGAAGGATTTGCCCCAGATGGACCCTCTTTGTTGATCTCTAATCATTTATCCTGCGACCTGAGTTGTTGATCGTTTTCGCCTGCTCTAAGAGAAACGAGTAGACAAGTTAGTTCATTTATGTGATGTTTCATTGGAACGATTACAATTACCCTCTTGAAGTGCCGCTCCATGGGACATTTTGCACAAATCATTATGTGAGCGGAATCGAAGTTTATGCATGAAGTTTATGAAAAACTCTTTTGAAAGATGTTTGCTTTTAAGAAAAGACTAGAGAAGAGCGGAACTAGTCCTCATATCATCGGACATCCCCGTTCCTCTAAAACTCATTTGGAAACTATGAAGCATGCGGGAATCCAGGCCTCAAGCTTCGAGAATCGAAGTCAAGTACCATAATTGGGCTGGTTTGGAATATTCCCGCACGTCTTTAATAAACGTGCACATGTTTTTTATTGAAATTTAAATGATAAGACACATTATAAGGCAGACTACCCTGAACCAATGGCTCAAGATCCAAGGTGTCATTGAGTTTTACCTACAACATGAATTGAAAGACCGAATGAAAATAACATGAAACAAGCAAATAGCATGGATCGCTTTACTCTGGAAAACCTATAGTACTTCTGGGTGACCCAGCTCCCTCACATATCCTCATGGAATTTTTGTTGTATCATCTAGTCACTTCCTTCATGACTCCCTTTGGGACACGATGACTCCACTACTAGAATGCCTTGTAATTTGGGGACGTCAACCGAGAAATCCAGTCTATCCTCCTCTTCTTCACCATATATGGGGTTTACTCCTTGGTGATCAAATGAAGGGTTCTGATGCACACTTGGCTCTGACTTGTCAAACTTCAGGATCTCATTGTCTATAAGAGCTTGCACTTTGTACTTCAGTACTATGCAATTGTCAACGTTGTGCCCCTTTTCACCTATATGGTATACGCAGGATTGGATTTCGTCATAACCCGCAAATTTATTTTTTGGAGGAGTACTTCTCGGCGGCTCTTTAGCTACCATCCTCCCTTCCAAAAGCATTGGAAGAAGTTCAGAGAGGGGGCGTGGAAGTGGTGTAAATTGTGGTTTCTTCTTTTGCTTAATGAACTTTGGTGCCGTCTGAGATGACTTGGTTAATTTACAATCCGATTCCAAATCAGATTTCTGATTGGGTGCGAACGCCATACCAATAGGAGGCCCTATATTTTGGTCAGACTTTCGAGATTTTTTCGTTTGGAGTACATGTGGCTTCTGATGAGATCTCAACCAGATGTTGCACACAATACTTGTGACTCTGAGGGGAATTAATCCACGCATCCGGACCAGGAAAATTTTGTTTGTGAGGATTCTTTTGAGGACCATGAGGTAATTGGGTACCAACAAAGCCTGCCCCCTCGATATATCCTCGGTTGTATTCTTCATTCTTGAAAGATTGCCCGATTTCAGACATGGGTTCTTCGTATGGTCGTTTTCCTTTGCCTCTTGTATTACGACCAGCAATTTCAAACATGGGACGGGATGGCGATTCCATAACAATTTGATTCATTGAGTTTACGAGGTGTATTAGCATTCCGCGCATCTCATTAACTTGATTTTGACGATCTTCAGGAGTAGGCGTAGCCCTACCCGGGAGCAATGGAGTTACGAACGCTTCGAAGTCTGTGAATGTAGCGATTATCTCCTCAAATCGCCTTTCTAAATCGACAAGTCGACTACTCTGCTTTTCGACTTCTATTTGAAGATATGAAGGTGATGCATTATCCATAGTTTGCGGAATAACGGGAGCCTTCAATTGTTGAGACATCTCTACTATAGCGATCACTTGAGTGAGTTAAGTTTCGACATTGGTGAGCCGAGCTTGGACATTTTGGTTCTCCATCTTGCTCGAGAACGCACTTTCACAAGAGATCTTGTTCCTGCCGTTTTCTTGTCACCTTGTTAAATGAAAGAACAATATTAGGAAAACGAATGGGAAATGAAAGCATAAATCTTTTCAATCTTATGCTTTCTCGTGACTAATAAAGATAAGAATATTTATACGAGCCTTAGCCTCGCGTGAAAAGCTCTTATCGATATTTTCATAAGAAATCATACCATTGAAAGAAATGTAATCCGTGGTAATTGCTTTTGGCCAATTCCAAGAAAAACTAAGGGAATGTCCAAGAAGAGTAAAGTACAATTTCAATGTGTCCTAAATTCAACGGAAGATAGGACATCCAAAAGCTATTTATTGGGAACGAGAATAATTCAAACATCTAATCTTCCCTCGAATTTAGAAGACATGAATGACTTTGGTTAATTACCATGGATTACGAATGAATGCGAAATGAGCTGATATATGCATGAGCCGATTCAATTCCATGTTTCCTTTTGGTGAAATAAGAGTAGGATTCCCTTATATGGCCAAAAGGGTCAAATAAAGGTTTCAATTCAGATTTCTATGAAAGGAATTATGAAATTGATTGGGAATGCTCAAGTGATTAAAAGAAATGCCATTACCACATTCCAATGTGCAATATAAAAACTCATAGGATTTCAATCGAGATACAACTGAGATAGATCCCTACACAATTAAGTCTAAGGGATAGGATAGGAAGGATCCCAAGAAGGGAGGCCTTGTACATGAAAATCAGACGAACGAAGAACAAAACATAGGAATGTGATACCTAAACACCTATTGAGATGCCCCAAGTCCAATCCGCAATGGAACGACTCTAGGCCCTCTAAATCAGCTACTCCAAGTTGTCGTCTTCATCGGATGAGATCTCAATAATCTCAATGACCCGATTGACTTTCTTTTTAGCCTTCTTCACTGCAGAGTGCTTTGGCTTGGTCTTCTTAGTAGGACGCCGCTTCTTTGACTTCTAGAATTCAAGCCAAGCTTCAGTATCATACTGAAATTCTATCTCACGCGCGCACCGAGTAAGGTAGCAGTTTTCAGAGTAGATTAAGTTGTGTCCGCTAAATTCCATTTTCAATTCCTTCTATTGGTTTCTTAAGGGGTGCGCCAGGGGTTTTAGGCGTACGTGTGTGTGCATTCGGTGTTGTACTAAAGCAATAGACATGCATTGTATTTAACAACCACCTCTTCAATATAAAACATCCACACAACATACATCCGAACCCCTACCTACAAGAAAAAGGTAGCAATCACGCCTCCCCTTATAACTCCCACCTACAAAATCATTTAACACGAGTTAACGACTAACCTCATTTTCCTCGCAACTTTGACACGCACTACAAAATGTGGACCAAGTCAGATAACAATCAACCAGTTTATTACAGCTTAAATCCTTTCAAATCCCCAATGGAGTCGCCAGCTATCGCGACCCACCTCGATCTTCATACGTATCGGGCGGTGGGCTAATGGATTGCCAAGCCTCGAAGTTGGGCTTTGGCTCGGGTCCTCTCACATACCAAATCACGTCGGAAAAAATCGAATTCGATGTATGTACGATTGGGTGACATGTGTATGTCTACATGCATTGGAGTCGCCGCCAGTCTTTGAGGAAGGTAGACCAAAGACTTTATCGAACGGTGGGGAGAAATCATTCGATTCTACGCAACCAGAGATTAAAGGTCCGGGGACTTGGTTACCCTAGTATTTCCACTAGAGTCCTTTCGGTTACTGTGAGGTTTGCTTTGTTACATAATATGATCACGCGAGGTTCAATTGATTTTAATTCCTAAAAAAAGGTTCCTTCGACCGCGCTAGGTGTTCATGCAAAATGTTCTTGTAGGGGTTCATTTCATGGCATCTTCTAAGTTTGCAATCCTTAAAAAAGAAAAGCAATCAAAGCATTCAAAGGGATAAAGAGGGCAAAAATAAAAAAAGAAGAAGGTACTCTAAAGCAATAAATGGAAACCTGCTGCTATCGGGTATTTAATTACAAGCCGAGATAGGGAACTCGAGATATGATCGGGTGTACAACAAATCGAACCGGAATGGACATCGTTTCACGCGTCTGCCCGCGACTTGAAACGGCGCAGTTTTGCTCGCGCCAAATTCGATGCCGTTTGGCGTCTTCTTCTTCTTCCTCTCTTTGAGGCATTTTCTTAAACACTTGGTGGGCAGCTTGGGCGGCAAATCAGCTTTTGGAGGCATTTTCAAGGCCATTTATCTCGGGCCTGGAGCATAATTAGCAAAAAAATTCGCACATCGGTGCGTACTACTACACACAGAGAACAACATGAACTAAAAAGAAACGGTCAAATTGCACAAAAACATACCGAAAAACTCACTCAAAGTCACGGGTTTGAACTGTTTTGAGGGGTTAAGACTTAAAGCCAAGTCAGGCAAACTTGTTGCCCGCCCTGATTCACGCCCCAATATCTTACACACACGTGCCATACGAGAAAAAACCACTTAAACCATGTGAAAGTAGGTAGTACAAGGTTTCCAAAACATTCGACAGTTCAAGAAAAGATCGACTGTGTACACCAAGAGAGCGTTGCAAAATAGCCTACCCATAAGCCAACACTTGGAAAAATTCTAGCCTGGCATATTCAGTTCATGGAGGCATTTTCTCGGGCGTTTATCTCGCACTCGGATCACAACCAACGTCAAAACCATACATGGACGCGAAGTACTACATGCAAGGAACGACGTTGACCAAAAAAAGGTTTTAAAACCCACGAAATCGCGATGAAAACTCTCCTCAAAGTCATGGGTTTGACTTTTTGTAAAATCTGGTTCGAACCCAAGCGCACAAACAGGTTGCACACCCGGGTTCGGGCCTCAAGATCTCTTTCCCACGCATCATTCAAGCAAGACCACTTGGTCCAAATGAAAGTATATGCCACGGGATTTCCAAAAAACAAAAAAAACGGCTCGGAAAATGGTTCAGCATACATGTTACAAACGTGTCGCAAAGAAGCCTACCCGCGAGCCAACACAAAAAAATCAATCGCCGACACTTTCAGTTCACCGGGGCATTTTCAAGGGCATTATCTCACACGTCGATGCACATCATCTGAACATCAGACCCTATTTCGTTGTTAAACTTAAAACATTGGTCTTTCCGATCATAACGTAGACAAACCGCAAGTGGATCTAATAGTTGGTCCAAAGGCCAAGTGAAGTCACAACAGGGCCTAACTTTTTGGATTTGTGCGATTGGTCCTCTAAATTACATTTTGTGCAGTTTCTTGATTTGTGCAAGTGATTTGTGACTAATACTGTCAAATTAGGATTTCTTTTTTCTTGTTGTCCCGTCTTTTTTTTTTTCTGCTCATTTGGCCCCAAATTAGCATCATGTATCATTTTATGTCAGTTAGGCAATGACGCGCCAATTATTAATTTGACGGTTTAGCTGTGAAGATGACATGGGCCGTGGATCCATCTACTCTCTTGACTAGAACGCCCAACAGGTCCAGATTTCAAGCAATCTCTCGTAATATTCTTCCTCTCTTTGATTTCCCCAATTTCCCATAGCCGACACTTATAGTGAGAGTCACGTGTATTTGGATCGTGTTAGAAAGTTTTAACTTAAAAACTTAAATCGATATATAGATGGAGGTGACTACATGTGCATATAAGGCCCATTCGAGCCTCATATTAAAACGAAATGGGGTTTAAGCACTCTTATCGCGTGTAAATTATACAAAAATTGAATGCATAGAAAGCCAAAGCCCCACTTAACGACGAAGTCCCTAGACATGCAAACGTGATGCATGCGAGTGGAAATACATGTAAAGAGGCGAAAACCTGTAAACGCTTAAAAGAAAAAATGTGAGCTGGAATCAAACTCGTGATCTCGACCTATTACCTAATGATAAGAAAGGTTGTTTGAAAAGGTCGTGGCCGGAGGTTTTTTCTAATAGAAAAAAATGTACTCGTGGTCGTGGCCCAATTGGCTTTACGACTCTTGCTTTTAATTTCTATACCAAGTCATATCAACCGAAAAAATTTCACAGCTTTCAAGATTGAAATAATTCTTAAAATCTTCATAGAAAGGTCACATGAGTGCTCTTTGTTTAATAAACTATTCAATAACAATTGCTAAGTGCATATACTATTCGCCAAATGATTTGTTCAACCTAACTATCAAATTTGTTTTTTTTTTTCCCTTCTGAATTCTTCTTTACAATTTCCCATTTAACGCGTTTGGTTTCGATAAATTGTCTGAAAAGAAGAAGAAGAAAGTTCGGATGGTTAAGGATTTTGTTGTCTTATATCTTTATCTTAAGATTTACTTGATGTCGACATAGCTGTAGGAAATCTGCCAAGGTTGGACCTAATTTATCATAATCTTGAATCTTGACTAACCTCTATGTCTGAATTATCTTACGAGTATATATAGATTATTTTGTTTTCATCTAAGTGATTGATTGATTTGATTTGATTTGGATGTGATTGCAAGGGGGTGAGGATTCCTATTCCTAACTCTTAAACTATTGTCAAATGACCATCGGATGTGCCTCATGAGGCAACTCAATAAAGAATGAGAAGAAAACCCTAATGCTCAATATACTCCGTCCCAACGCCTCCCTAGCCTCTGAACCCATTGAAGACTTCCCCGTCCTCCTCTCTCATGGCGGATTGCGGCAGGTCTCCTGTGGCTGCCACGGTTCATTTTCACTGAGCACGTCATCGTTTTCCTCGCCACCACGAAACCGATCAACTCCTCATCTCTTTTGAGATCAAATCGACTGATCGGCCGGACCCATTTCGCGACTTCGCCCACCTTTTCCTTTGGTGATGTGACCTTAATTGAATCCAACTCTGGGATTTTGCAATCTAGTGCCAGGTCGGAGGGCATCTTTGGGGAATCCGTCTCGACAACAATAACCTTCTCATCATTCTTCATATTGTCCAAGTGTACGTCAACAACTACCAAGAGTTCGAGTAAATATACCATAAGAAACCAACGGGATTTCGGCCAAAAATCCATCAACTACAAAGAAGAAAAGAAAGCTAATTAAGTACATTTATCTTGATTAAGAAATGCAAAGCCCAATAATCTAAATTATCTGTTGAAATTCACTTACCATCAATGATATTTACCCGTGGCTTGCGTGGAGCTAGAGAGGTAAATTTATTCCACTACACAAAAAATATCCAGCATACAAAAAGGGGAAAAAGAAAAAGGGAAAGGAAGGGCCACAATGGGAAATGACATGAAAATAAGTCCTTTCTTGCAAACAAAACAAAAGTTTCTAAAACCTTCTCACGTGTATCATGTCACAATTAGGTGTAGAATACTATGCAAAAAAAGAAAGAAAGCAGAAGATGAAAAGTTAGTAGGGCCATAATGAAGGACAAAAACATGAGAACGAGTTTTGATAAAACAGGCTTAGCTATCTCCATAGAAACCTAATAATAATTGAGAGCAGGTGGGGCCTTGTCTAGTACTTGGCATTGGCAAGATCATATAAAAAATTCATGTAATGTAAAAGCTAGATTAAGTTCATTAAGGCATAATTTTTATAGGAATAAGTGGCGTAAACTTAAAACGGATTAATTACTTGAAAGATCAAGTGGTGTTATTTTATGGAGTACGGTATGATGCGATGTCATGTCTAGTTATATCGGAAAATAGAGAATATATATATGATATATTTCTTTTAATGTAATTATAAAAAACATGTCAAGATCTTAAAATGAAATTGGAGTGTTGAGAGTAGGATGGGAAGTATATATGTGTGAAGATGTTTCTTTAATGAAATTACATAAGATTAAAACATATACAAAGCCCAAAAAAGTTGAGTGTTGAGAGTAGGCCGGGAAACTTTTACCAGCTTTCATGTAAAACTAGTATGTTAGCCGCACCTTGTCACGGTATAAATTTTTATCACGAAAATTGCGTTATTGTTTATTTAATTTGATGGACAAATAAAAAAATTACAACATATTAAGATCGTTTATGTCTTTTTCAACTAAATCATCATCTGAGTACATCGTAATGAATTTATACGAAATTTAAACCAGATCATAGCGAAATAATTAGATATCGATTAAGTGATTACGTTTTGAGATAAGATTTACAATTAACAAAAGATCATATTGTCCCCTCGTAATGTGATAAGTTTATAATGTTTAATAATTTACATATACCGTCATAAAATCAAAATGTACTTTAATTATTTTATAAAAAGGTAGAGGTTACTAGATTAACAAATAATTAAAAGAATGAGCTGTAGAAATTGTAGGACATGATATACATAAAAAAAAAAAACTAATTGTCATGTCCCGTCATAATTCAGTTGGAAATCGAACTTTTCAAGATAGGATTTGATAATAATAATTTCGAAATGAAAGAATCGTAATAAGAAAATAATATTGAAAGATGCAATAATGAAGATTAAATCCGATGATTCATCCAGACACCAACACTTTAAATGCAAAAAGAGTGGAGGGAAATTGAAATTTCACTTCATAAGTAAATTGAGAAAAGGGGAAAAAGATACATTTATAGTATAATGAGAAAGAGGGAGAAAATAGGGAGGGATGACATGTGAGGATTTTTTTATTGTACAATAAAAAGCAAAATAGAAGGGAGAAAAAGAGGGAGGGAGTGACATGAGAGGAGTTCTTTTCTTCAGTGACATAGATTACACGTGACACAAAAAATCTAAACTTTTACCCACGTAATACATTTTCCTCAAATTTGTACTAGCACATTTATCCCAAACTTTTTCTTGTGACATCAAAAACCCTAAACTTGTATCCGTGTGACACATTTCTCTCATAATTTGAACTTTTTCTTGTGACATCAAAAACCCTAAACTTGTATCCGTGTGACACATTTCTCTCAAAATTTGAAGTAAATGTGTCACATATTTACAAGTTTAGGATTTTTCTTGTCAGAAAAATAATTTGGTGTAAATATGTCACACGGGTATAAGTTTGGGGTTCTTGGTGTCACAAAAAAGTTTAGAGTAAATGTGTCACACCAGAACAAGTTAGGGATTTTTGGTGATGTTTTTCCTGTTAAAAAAAAAGGGAAAGGAGGGAGAGGGTGACACATGCCCTCCCAAAATCTCCTTTCATGTATAAGTATAATAGATGTTAACGAAGATATCCTCAATAAAGTTTTCGTTTACGCTTAAACTAAAGTAAAAGGAGTCCCACCAAAATTTGAAATATCATGTAAAATTAAAAGACGATGACAAAACATTATATACGATTTTGCTTGTTAACATTAGAGTGTTGTAAAAGTATCAAGAATTTTACATTTAGAAAGAGTCAAAAAGTGCGAGTCGAAAGATCTAGAACAAACAAAAAGGCAAAAAAATCCTTTCAAAAAATGAAGTTCAAGCCTCGATAGGATACATACAAGATTTACTTGGTGCTAAGTTCATGGGGGAAAAGTACTAGAAAAGTCATAAATCAATTGTATTGATACTAATTCAATTCTAAACATTTTAATTGGGTCAACTCAGTTCTAAACCTTTCGCATTTGTGCCAATTGAGTCTATCCGACCAATTTTGACAGAAAATCGCTAACTTGGACGCCGGCCGTCCTACACGGTGTGGTCGTCCATGACATGGATATTTTCTTACTAATTTTTTTTTTTAAAAATTGAATTTTTAATTGTTTCTTTTTTTTTTTTTCATTTCATTCTGCCCGAGGGCCAGCAAACCCTCGCCGACTGCTGGCAAGGGTTGCTACCCTGGCCAAATCTATTGTCAACGACCCTCGTTGATGACCCTCGCTGGCAAAAATGAAATGAAGAAAAAAGAAAGAAAAACATAGAAATTCAATTTTTTTTAAAAAATATATATTTAAAATGTGTACGTCCAATGATAGAAGTTTCACTTTATAAAAGAAGATTCTTTTAAGATGTGCGACTCCTTTGACATTAGTCTAAATCAGGCTTCTACATTGATGGTGGAGAGTTTCTTTAGCACAGTCAAGGAAAGAAACGTTTAGGAACATTGAAGGCGCAGGATGTATGACAACTCTATCTTGTTATTGAAAAGGATTAATACCGGGAAAAATTCCAAACCGGTACACCCGTGATAAATTTACCATAAACTATTTTTTTTGACTACAAAAAATCTCAAACTGGTACACCTGTGACAAATTTACCCCAAGCTAATTTTTTTTACCACGAAACTATTACAACTGTGACAAATTTACCCTTCATTAAATTGGGTTAATACCACGAAAAATCACAAATTGATACACCTGTGACAAACAGAGGGTAAAAACCCCAAATTGGTACACCCGTGAACTACAATGTGCTATCCAACTTAGCAATTTGACGTTAAATTTAACGAAAACTAACAGATGATAAATTTGTCACAAGTGTACCAGATTGTTATTTTTTGTGGTAAAAAAATAGTTTGGGGTAAATTTGTCACAGGTGTACCAGTTTGATTTTCCGTGGTATTAACCCTATCGAAAATCATCTCATATAGAAATCACATAATGTGTCGGGTTGACATGTCATCATCGAGTCAATCATAATTTACGATTCAAATATTGACTGGTCATTAATGTGCAAGTTAAGTAGATCCGATAGGTGAAATCACATTAAGTGTTCCCTATCTTGACGAAGGGAAGTCTCCGGATTGACTAAGGGACACAAGAGCTTTCTTCTTAGGCCTTGTTTGGTTCAACATTCTGAAGGAGCTTTGGGGCACCAAAATCCATTAACCAAATGCAAATAGCCTTTGACAATTTTTTTGGACAGCTTTGGAAAAGTGCAATTGCATTTCCAAAAGCCTTTGGCCCAAGGCAAGTCTGGAGGTGCTTTGGAATGTTGCATTTCGAAATGTAAATAGACTTTTTTTTTCCAATTTTACCCACGCTATACTTTCATTATTACAGAAATGTCCTTGGACATGGCCTCAGCCACCAACGAGTGGCCAGTGAGTCGCCGCCAGTCTCGCATGGATCTCGCTGACTAGGCCGACAGTCGCTAGGTTCGTAGGACCCCAGGTGATCGTTGGTCTGTCGCGCGAACTCAGGCGATAGCTGCATGGGGTCACCTGAACCGTACAGTCGCCGCCTGGGTCGCGCGAACCCAGGCAACGGCCCACTGCGGTCGCTTGAACTACGCGAACCAAGCCTCACCTAAGGTTGTGCTACCTCAGGCCGCCTTGCCCGAGATCGAGTGACTTTAGGCAAGGCTGGCGGCGGAAGATTTGGCCTCGCTGAAGGCTTGCTAGACGGCAGCCAGCCACTAGTCCTTAGCCGGTTTCAATTTTGTTTTTTTAATAACTAAAAGTAAAAAAGTTTTGCAAAGTGTGATTTTTCCAAACACCATTTAAACAAAAGTTGTATCCTAATGTGTTTTAAAAATATGTTTTACCAAACACTGCTTGTATTTCGGCCTTTGCATTTTCCCAAAAATATTCCGCCAAAGCTAAACCAAGCGAGGCTTACTAGTGTTGATTTATATTACAATTCCATATAGACTTGTCTGACAACTCCATCTTGTTATTGAAAAGCATCTTGTATATAAATCACATCATAGGTCATGTTGATACGTCATCGTCAAGTTGTTTCGCCGGAATTCCTCCGTGACAAAATATCTTTAATCGAAATTCGTTTTTCGGCTTTTAAATGTGATAAAGGGTCCTGTGATGATCTTGGACAAGAGAGTTCCAGATAGTAAAAAATCAACGCACGAAATTTGCAAAGATTCCAATAGAATTATACAAATATTGTCTCTACCATAGTTTGACTCGATGGAGAGACTTTGTAAGCACAACTCAAAAGAAATCGATACAGATGGAATTGAAAGGAAATATAAAAATGTAGACTAAACCAGAGTTTGACTCGATGGTGTGGCTTGGTGAGCACAATTCCCTTCAAGGATAACGAACCAACGCACCCAAAACAGTTTCAGAGTTTGACTCGATGACAAAGCCTTGGACACGATTCTATAATACACCAGAGTTTGACTCGATGGCGCAGTATTTGGGATAAAGATAAACGCCGGAGTTTGACTCAATGACGAGAATCTAAAAGCTACAGTTAAGGAAAGAAAAATGCAGTACGATAAGTAAAGATAAGATACATTTGTTGATTTGTTCGGGGGTCTGTGCCTCCTAGGTGGTATTTATAATAGTTGAAGGAGTAACTGCTCTTCAGCGGTTGTTGTTCTAGCGCGCCAAAAGATGCCGCGTTCCTCGGCTTCTTCAAATCCTTCTGACCAAGTCTTCACTTAGTTATTCAAATCTTAAATAACTGATGATATTGGCGCTTTAATTTGATCCTTTTGTCAGACCCAACTATGTCCACGTTCTCCATTTCTTGGGGCTTTGGAAGGCAAAATTCCAGTAGCTGTCGATGAGTGAGTTAGCCATCCCATTATCGTTCGTACAACTCTTACTCACGTCTTTTGTGCCTTTCAGGCCACATTTTAGGGGCTTATCCCAATTCTATCTGCCTAGCAACTGTTTTCCCGCCAAGGGGTTCAAGGGGGAAACTTTCGCACTCTTTGGCGCTTCTTGAAAAGATCTTGAATCTTTGGCGGGATTACTCCATGCTGGGATCCATATAGCAAGTTTGGCATCTCTATTGACACTTATCTGCCTTTTCGTCTGCTCTGCACATGCCTTCTTCACCTTTTGTCGAAACGCCTTCTCCTCACATGTTTATCATGTGTGTCGATTCTTCTCGTGTTTCACTCGAGTGTCGACTCCTCACGTGTTTTGCACATGTGTTGATTCCTCACGTGTATCGATCTTTCATATGCACAACCCATGTTTTGGCGGGTAGATTATTTTGAGTGCCAACACAAGTCAATCATAATTCTTTCCATTCTACAATTCAGATATCGAGGGGGCATTAATGTGCAAATTAATCCATTAGGTGAAATCACCTGTCTTGGTGAAGGGAAGTCTCGAGATTGACTAAGGGACACAAAAACTTTCTTCTTACATGTATTAATTTGCTGCAAGAGCAAATACTAATAGAATGAATTATCCCCAATGAAATGATGTCAATACATCATAACTTCCTTATAATTTGTGTTAAATTTATTAAAGACCCTTCACACCTATCGCGCAATAGTCCGATACGAAATATGTTGTTGCAATGGGGACTTGATTGGTAGACCTTAGTCTCAATAGAATCCAAATAGCATCAGGCCTTGAGGCGAAACTTTGGACGTTATCCAAGGGATTGAATCTAACTAACTAGAGAGTAGAAAAGCTTTCCCTTGAAATAGATTGAGGTCGACATACATCATCTGCTCTGGCGCATTTGCTATAAGAATCGGTCCTAGTTTTTCTCTCCTCTCCCTCTTATCTTCACACAACTTTCTACTTCAACCTCCATGGAGAGGAGGGTTTGAGCTATATCTCTCCCTCCCCTCCTCTTCTCCCACCATTGCGACAAAAAAGGAACCTCCGACCCCTCTGCCTCCTCCCCCTTCGCCCACTGTTGTGACAAAAAAAGAAAGAGAAAAGAGTTACGTACCTTCCACAATGAAGAAGATGCCAGGAAGATCAGAGAGGCAAGAGGGAGAGAGAGAAGAGAGCGTGTCATAGAAAAGGAAAAAAGCCAAGAAGAGAGGCAAGAGAGAAACGTGCAAAAAATAAAAGAGTCCACCATCTCTATGTGTCTCCAACCCACACACACCAACACAGTCCTCCTCGTCCGCCTTTGCCCCTTCGTCTCATCCCCCTTCGCTCACCATTGCGACAAAAAAAGAAACTTTCGACCCCTCTGCCTCCTCCCCCTTCTCCCAATATTGCGACAAAAAAAGAAAGAGAAAAAAGTTATGTACTTTCCACAATGAAGAAAAACCTAGGAAGATCAGAGAGGCAAGAGGGAGAGAGAAAAGAGAGCGTGCCATAGAAAAGGAAAAAAAGCCAAGAAGCGAGGTGAGAGAGAAACTCGTAAAAAAGAAAAGAGTCCATCATCTCTCTGTCTCTCCCTCCCACATACACCAGCACAGTCCTCCTCATCCGCCTCCGATCCCTCCTCCTCATCCCCTTTGCCTACTATTACGAAAAAAATACCTCCAACCCCTCCGCCTCCTCCCCATTCGCCCACCATTGCGACCAAAAAAGAAAGAGAAAAGAGTAACATACCTTCCACAATGAAGAAGATGCCAGGAAGATTAGAGAGGCGACCCTAATTTTTGCCTCTTTTAGAATATTCTCACAAAGGAGATCATTGGGCGTAGCACTAAGAGAGGGAGGTTGTACTACATGGACGACTTTAGTGTCGGTCAGATGAACCATTTTCGACACTCATCTAGTAGCAAGGAAAGTCAGATTTGGTTATGGCATCGTCGTTTGGGACATTATTGACACCTAAATGTTGATTTTTCTTTAAATCATCTATTTTGCATAAAAAAAATTGAGAATTAGTTTTAGTTCTCACCAAAAATATTTAATTTAGCTTTCATGCATGGCATATTTAATGTTTAGTATTCATGCTTTGCATTTTGCATATTAAATTGGGCCGGCGGGGGAGGATTTGAGCTTAATTTGTCAGGCGATTTGGACCTAGATTGATGGAAATTTTCGGCTAAAGCTATAGGGTATGCCAAAAATTCTAGGAGAATTTTGGGATTATTCGGAGCATATAATTTGGAAAAAAGGCTTTAATTAAAATATCAATTATTAGAATAAAGCCTAATTTAAACCTAAAAAGTGTGCAGTGAGCCCAGATTTTAATAGAAAATTCGGCTATGGCATGTGGGGGTGTGTCCCGAAAATATGAAAAGGGCCTAGACTTGTTTTCAAATTTAAATCAGCCCACTTTGCTCATTTAAAGTTCAAAAAGGCTTTAATTAATTAACACATTATTCGGGTAAAGCGTAATTTGAGCCTGAAATTGCACAATTAAGCTCGAGCTCTTGTGAAATTCGGCCACCCATATCTACACTCCTAATGGCAAAAAATATGGAGGTATTTTAATAGATTAGGACTCTTCAAGATCATAATTTTTAAATCCGACTGTCAAAATTCAATCCTACTCCAATTAGGACTTCTAATTCTACGGTCAATAATGAGTCCTATTCCTACTAGGATTGGGAAACATAATCTCTATAAATCGAGCATTATAGCCTAGGTTAGAGGAGGAGACAATTCAGAATTTTCAGAGAAAAATAGAGAGAGAGAGAGAGAGAGAGAGAGAGAGAGAGAGAGAGAGAGAGAGAGAGAGAGAGAGAGAGCGCTTCAGCTAAAGGACTACCCCCGTCGTTCGTTCATGCACCACCGGCCTGCCGCCGCTGCACGCCACCTCATCCCACCAGTCTCGCTGTTTTTTGCTCCCTGACGTCGTCTAGTAGCTCCCCGACACCGTCTGTGCCGCCGTCCAGCAGTTGCAGCCCTGTCGTGCTTGCCGGTGCAGCCCCGAAGCTGCGGCTCTTCGAATTAGCCCCACCGCCCAGCCTGCTGCCGTGCCAATCAGCCCACTATCCAGCTTCATTTTTATGGTTAGTCAGCTCGATTTTTGTCCCAAATTGAAGTCTAATCTAGCTGCTATCCCGTGTTAGAATTTTCGTGGATTTGAGGCCCTGTTTTGCTGCAAATTGAGTCTCAAAGGTGCTGATTTTGGCGAGTTTTGTTGGATATTCAGTGCAAAGTCTTGCTCAGAGATACAAGGTAATTTTCTTTATTTTGATTTGCAAATATATAGTCGATTGATTTGAATTTGCATATGTCCATGATCCCTCTTGAATGGACACGTGTTTGGTATCAAAAGTCAAAGTATGAACCTTTTTGCTAAACAAGCATTGATTCTTAAGTTTTGATAATAAAAAGGAACAATTTTTGTAAGATCAATCACAAAGTTCAAATTTTTATCAAAATTTTCGAAAAAGGCTGATTTGAATTGCTTTGATTCATTTTTTAGGCACAATTTTTTTGAATAAAAACCCTAAATCTAAATTAGGAAAGTATCTTTCCTAATAGGCAACGGGTTTCGTAAATTGGACATATCCTATCCGTGACTATTAGGGTACGATCCTCCGGTTTAGCGACAATCGGGAATTTAGCCAATCCGATCTATTACCATGTAGATCTGATTCGTTATTTTCATAAGCCAATTTTGGATTTAGGGACATTATGATTTTCGAAAATTTGAAGAAGCGGATATTCATGACTTGCTCTTGATTGCTTTCATGCTATTTATTGGAATTTTGGTTGTTCTTGATTGATATCTTATCTTGGTTGAATTCCATGTTAAAATTCCTAAACGATTTAGTAAGATACGGTTTTTTTTAGAATCCATATCTAATTAAAAAAATTTAGGAAGATTTGGTTTCTTAAAAACCTTATCTTATTGGACAATTTGGAATAAAATCAAGATAATGAAGTCATTCATGCACATCTTAATTGCTGAAAATCTGTAAAAAATATAAAAAAAATCTGGTCATGTCATCTTGTATTATTTCATGCATATCTCACGTGTGTCATTGCATATTTGGCATATCTCATGTTATTTTGCATTGCATATTTTTACATTATCTCTTGCTATGTGCATATCAAGTTTTCGAGTATCGCCTAATTTCTTACCCCAATTTTTTGAAAAATAGCATTGCACGTAAATTGTTATGTTGCATACTTATATATCGCATATCATAATTTGCCATGTCATATTTGCTTGTCTTTATGCCATGTCATAATATGAATATGCTATGTCATTTAGAATCATGTTTAGGCAAGTCAATTTAATTCACATGTTTGAATCATTTAATTTAAAGTTGCATGTCCCTTAAATCAAACATGAATTTTCACATGTTACATGTTTAAGCTAGTTTTGATTGACACCCATATCATGCCGTTATGATTTGCCTTGCATTTGTTATCATGATTTCGGTTTATGCCATTCCGCATGTGTTAATTGGTTACTTAATTTCGCATATAGGGAAACATGACTTGAATTTCGCATGTCTTGCATTGCATCCCGTCATTTAGATAGATTTCATGTCATTGCATTCGCATCATTCGTACATTGCATTTAAACAAGCGAAAACAATAATAAAAAAAAAAACACCTCATTTGAGCTTAAAGTCAAAATCAATCAAGTTGAGTTGTCAAACTTAGGATTTTCATGGAATTAAAGATACCGAAAGGGCATTAGTTTTAATTAACTAGTGTAACCAAGTCTCTGAACTTAGAATTTGTGGTTCGTAGAAATAAAATAGTTCTCCCGCTATTTTATTTAAGTTCCTAATCAACCTACCAATAATTGATTAGTGGCGACTCCAAACTTCAAATCATTTGAATATAAACCAAAGTTGAGATTTGGTAGGGCTTGAGAGAGTCCGTATTAGGTTAGTAATATAATTAACCTGATAATCCATTAGCCTAATCTTTAGGTCGTGACAGACACCCATCATTCAGTTGTATGAAGCATTTATTTCCTGAATTATTCAGTCATCTGAATAATTCAGATTTAGTTTTTCAGTGTGAAACTTGCATTTTGGCTAAAAGTTATCGTGTTTCTTTTCCGATAAGCCTATATAAAAGTGAAGTTCCTTTTACGTTGATTCATTCAGATGTTTGGGAGCCTTCCCCAATTACTGTTGTCTCTGGAATTCGTTGGTTTGTGAGTTCTGTTGATGATTGTACCCGAATGACTTGGCTATACGTAATGAAACATAAAGATGAAGTGTTAGATGTGTTTCGTAATTTCCGTACTATGGTTCAAACACAATTTGCATCTAAGGTTTATTTCCAGCAGCATGGTCTTCTTCATGAGACTTCGAGTACACAGACACCACGACAGAATGGGGTAGCTGAATGGAAGAATAAACATATTTTGGAACCTACTCGTGCATTATTGATTGGTAGTCATGTCCCGAGTAAATACTGAGATAGTGCTGTGGTCACAACAGTTCACCTTCTGAATCGGATACCTTCAAAAGTGTTGAATTTTCAAACTCCATTACAGGTTCTTTCGCGACATGTTTCTCTACCCTCAATTTTGTCAATTTCCCCGCGAGTATTTGGATGTGCCGCCTTCGTACATCTTCATAAAAATCAACGTACTAAGCTTGATCCCTGCGTAGTTCGTTGTATGTTTTTGGGGTATGGAACACACCAAAAGGGATATCGATGTTATAATCCTGCTACCAGGCGTACCTATGTTACCATGGATGTAACATTCGTGGAGTCGGACAATGTTTACCCAGTACCCAATTCTCCCTTTCAGGGGAGAGACAGGTTCAGAGGGAGAATTGGTGGGATTATGGGAGTAGCATCTTAGTAAAAATTGATGATGGTGTTGAAAATATCACAACGGAGGTTGGACAAGTTGTACAACTTGGGCAGACTGGGAAGGAAGTGACAGAAGCTAAACTAGGAACAGAAACAGGTTCAGGCATAATCATGCAAGAACAGGAAGATAAATCAGGCGCTGAATCCCCTCTCTCTCCAGTACACGACCAATCTCTTAAGAATATCCTCGAGGTAAGTTCTCTTGTCCTACCCTCTTCTCTTGATGATTCAAATGTCTCTGTTAGATATGAGCTACCTTTCATAAATAATCGTCGAAATGCCTCGAACCGGTACTCACCAGATGTGGAGGAAAGGAAATCCAGATATCCTATTGCAAATTATGTATCAACGTGAAGATTATATGGACCTCTTAAGATTTTTGTATACAATGTGTCTTCAATCCATATTCCTAGTGGGGTATAAGAGGCCTTAGACGACCCAAGTGGACTCAGGCGATGAAAGAGGAAATGGAGGCACTATAGAAGAATGAAACTTGGAAGCTTGTGGCATTGCCTAAAGGAAAAAAGGCAGTTGGGTGTAAATGGGTCTTCTCCATTAAACACAAGGGGAATGGCTCAATTGAGAGATACAAAGCAAGGCTTGTGGCAAAAGGGTATACCCAGACATATAGAATAGATTATCAAGAGACTATCTCTCCGGTCGCAAAGATGAATACTGTTTGAGTTTTGTTATCTCTTGCCACAAATTTAGACTGGCCATTGCACCAATTTGATGTCAAAAATGCCTTTCTCCATGGTGATCTTGAAGAAGAAATTTATATGGATGTTCCTCCTGGATATAATATTACCTCACAATTGAGTGTTGTATGTAAACTATAACGCTCACCATATGGATTAAAACAATCACCCCGCGCTTGGTTCGGTCGGTTTAGCCTAGCTATGAAGAAATATGGCTACACTCAAAGTGACACAGACCACACATTATTCTTGAAACGACATCAAGGAAAGGTAACAACTTAATAATTTATGTGGATGACATGATTATAACAGGGGATGACATAAAAGAGATCTCTAAACTTCAAGAGAGATTAGCTGCTGAATTTGAGATGAAAAATCTTGGGGGACTCAAATATTTTCTGGGTATTGAAGTGGCTAGATCAAAGGAAGGTATATTTCTTTCTTAGAGGAAATATGTATTAGATTTACTGTCAGAAGTGGGGATGCTAGACTGTAAACTGACAGATACACCGATTATTCAGAATCACAAGCTTAGAGAATACCCAGATCAGACACCAACTGATAAGGAGAGATATCAAAGGTTGGTGGGTAAATTAATTTATCTATCTCATACTCGTCCAGATATTGCATATGCTGTGAGCATAGTCACTCAATTTATGCATTCACCTAGTGAAGATCATATGGATATTGTAGTTCGGATTCTTCGTTATCTAAAGTCTGCTCCGAGAAAAGGGCTTTTGTTCTGAAAGAATAATCATCTTAATATTGAAGGCTATACAAATGCAGATTGGGCTGGGAGTATTACTAACAGGAAATCAACTTTAGGCTACTTTACTTTTGTAGGAGGGAATATAGTTACATGGAGGAATAAGAAATAAAAAGTAGTAGTTTTATCGAGTGCTGAGGCCAAGTTCAGGGGAATGGCTAAAGGGCCCTATGAGCTCCTTTGGATTAGGAGATTAACGACAGAAATTGGTTTTGCTCCTAAGTCTGAAATGAATCTGTTCTGCGATAATAAAGCAGCTATTGACATTTCTCATAATCCATTTCAGCATGATCATACTAAGCACATTGAGGTAGATCGACACTTCAGCAAACAAAATCTTGATGCCATGATAGTTCAATTCCCATTTGTCAAATCTGAAGCATAACTGGCTAATATGCTTACAAAGGCTGTTTCCGGCAGGATCTTCCACAACTCTCTTGACAAGTTGGGCATCAAAGATATCTATGCACCAACTTGAGGGAGAGTGTTGGCGTGAGTTGTAGGATAAGCTAAATAGAAAGGTTGTAATTTTAGGAAGTCTAATATTCTATTATGTAATCCCTGATTTGTAGGGAATTCAATATTGTGTACAGATTAGAATTTGTCACGCCCCGACCCTCGGGCACGCGACAACCTTACCAAATATCTCAGGTCAAAGGGATGACATCCCAGGTATGCCATCGACCCATTTGTTTTTATCTTGAAGTTAAGCGCACGTGGAACAAATAACAACCCAAACAGCAATAAAAGCAGGGACAGCCAGCAGGAGAAACAACAAACAACAACAGCACAAAACATTTTATTTATATTTAGTTAGCCTAGGGGGAAGCGAACAGATCTACAAGCCCACTCTTCAGGGCCGCTTCCTGAGACCAACAAAAAGATACCGGGTCAGGGCTAAGGGGTAAACTACCACAAAAAGAACCTATACAGTCAAGCTTGGACACTGGCCGGGATCACCAGGCCAGCCGTGGTACTTCGGCGGAGTCTCGGGATCCTCCGTGTTCGAGTCAGGATCAGGGTCCACTATCTCCCCGTCCGGTGTATCAAAATCCAGCAGGTCCCACGCTCGGATGACCGAGGTCATAAACGGGGGTCCCTCAAACCCTCGGACTGGTCCATAGAGAGCATCACCATGATGCATGAACCAGGCCTTGAAGAGATGAGCTACTAAGTGCGCCATCCCTTCATCGACCCAGACAGTCGTCACATGCTGCTCTTAGATATGATTCGAATCTGGCACCAGACGATAATTGATATAAAAGGACTGGTCGACGGGTACCCCGAACCTCACGTGATGTACAGCCATACTACGGACCTGAAAAACGGTTAACGACAATAGATGAGATATAAAATCTCCGTGAGACAACGCCTAAGTACGATTAGGACGACGATTCACCCAGCAGGCCGAAACAAGTAACGCAAGAACGATGGCAGATCAATAGCATGAGATGCACGCCATGCTTAAGATACCAAATAAATAGGCACGGCCCAACGGCCAATAGACAACCACATGAAAACTTACCCTGCCTTGGCCCACGCAACAGAAATCACATGTAATCAAATTATAAACAGGCCAAAGCACATAACTAGAACACTCAGCAATGACTTATGCACAATGCAATATGCGTGTTCTAGTTATTAACGAAAGAGATACTCCACTTTCGCCACAGCACAGCCCGACCGCTAGCGCTCTTCCGGCAGGACCGGGTGTCGGCCCACTTCGTTCCTGTGACGGCAACCGATAGCCTTCTTAAGACCCCCAAGACGGACATACCAGGCTTTCCTGCAAGTAACTTCAGTCCATCACAAGCTGCGACCGGCATCCGATCAGTCGTGTGATTCCGGTCTCGCCGGCACAAACTGTCATGCAACCGATAAGCCGTGTGAATCCGACCCGGTCGGCACGGACATATCAGATGACGGACCCAAGCCAACAAGGGTACCGCCACGTCTCCAATTACATTAGGGTGACGCTAAACCATCGTGTGACCACACAAACACACTAGGCAACCAAGCCAGTTCTTTACTTCGCATTAGCCCAATGCATTCACATTCACGAGTATGCTCAAAACTCGGCTAACAGCCATTTTCAAGCTCAAAGAACGCAATTGGTCACACAATTATTAAATTCCAATTAAACAGGATGTTCTGCCCTAAGTGACAACTCAGAAGATTCAAGCAATCAAGCACTCAAGTCAACCAGCAACTAACCAATCAGCGTTAAATGGCAGTTAATTATTAACAGGCAATTGTCCCGATCTTGACTATGTATCTCCACAACAGATAATTAACCGGTCTATTCTAACCACAGTAATTATCAATTAACCATAGTAACTATCTAATCTAACCACGGTAACTATCTAATCTAATCCTAAGCGTAATTAACGGCCTAATTAAATATTAGGGGTTAACACACAACGACAACCGGCGACGATGGTGGCAGCGAGTGGCGGTGACGGCGGCGACGCTGCTTCGGGCTCTGCTCAAGGTCGCGAACGCGGCTACGACGACGACTCGCGGACAGCAACGAACGGCGACGGACAGCGGTGGCGGCGTGATCGCGGTACGACGGGCTCGGTGGGTCTCGGCGGTGACGAAGCTCGGAAATGACGAAACGACGACTGATGGCGGCGAAGGGAGTCGCGGGTCTCAGCGAGCTCGAAGGCGAAAGTTGGCGGCGACAACGGTGAAGGGACAGCGACGGCTCTGCGCGGAGGGGTGGACAGGTCAGGCGGCAAAAACACACGGCGACAGCGATGGGTGGCGGATGGAGGCGATTACGGCAGCTCGCCGCCGGGGAACCGACAAGGAGAGGGGGTCGGTCCGCGGGGCTCGGCGGCTGCGAGCGGCTAGGAGACACGGCGCAAGCCCGGAGGGGCAACGACGTCACGTAGTGGAGGTGCTGGCAGTGGTGGTCGATGGTCGGAGGTGGCTCGGCCGACGCGCAAAGGAGGAAGGGAGGGTCGGGTGGTCGGGTGAGAGGGAGAGAGAGGGGGAAGAGAGTGAAAAAGAAGAGAGAAAAGAGAGAGAGAGAGAAGATGAGGTGATGGTTAGATGGGGGATTTGATTAGGGGGACCAACAAGTCAAAGTCAAATTGATGGCTTTCGTCCTGTAGTGCACAATATCCAAGGGCATTTTAGTAATTTGGTAATTTAGGTCTAGTTGCTCATTTGGCTCAGACAACTGAAGGCATTTTTGGTCAGGATTAAGCTCGGGCGCGAAGGAATTCATTGCTAAATTCTAAGGGAGCGACAAAACCAATTAAATCCTACTGATTCACGCTTCAGGGCTACCCAGGTCCTTCCAGATCAAATAAATTCGCGTCCGATAATTATCCCTTAAATCTCAAAAATCTAATATTATTTATTTTTTCAAGCTTTGAAATTTCTGGATGTCACAGAATTGGCCATCATTGTGTATATATATCGTGTACCGTCATTGAATATATACGAAGGAAAAAAGAGCGAGGAAGATTAATCCCTCTGAATTCCTCAGAAATCTTTTTCTGTTCTATAAAACTCCTTCAGAAAGCTTCTTCTGAATTCCTCAAAATGAACATTTTTTCCTTCTTGTTGACACCTGATTTTGATCCTTTTATTTTTAGAAAATTAATTAAAAATATCATAAAAATTTATAAAAATGTAAAATTAACTTTGGAAGCCTTAACCAAGCCTTAGGAACCATTTTTGAAAAAAAAAATCATTTTTTTGTATTTTTTAATATTATTTTAATTAGAAAAATACCCCAAAATATAAAAAATAGCATTCACAACCAGAAAAATACAAAAAAAATAGTCATTAGTCTTGTTTTATTTTCAATTGCATCTTGGTCACTTTAGAATCCAAAAATTCAATCAGAAACCTACCTTTCCAAATTTTTGCATTTAGGTCCCTAGTTTTCCAAAAATATCAAATTCAACCTTTTCTAGGATTTTCTCACTTTGGGCTAGTTATGACATTTGTTTCAAATGACTTCAATTGCATTTTGGTCCAATCATTTCACAGATTGAGCAATCTTGGAAAAACACCTAAAATCTTTGCAATTTAGTCTCTGATTTTCATTCAAAGTACAATTAAATTTTTTCTAAGGATGATCATGAAAGTAAAAGACCACTACCCTATAGTTTTCATCATTATGAATTCGTTGGTGGGGGTGGTTTGGCTAGATTTAGTCATTTGGGGTTTGGATTATTTAAAATTTGTAATCGGGTCAAAACTAAAAATTGGGATTTTTGCACAAATCTAAACCAATTATGCCCAATCTCGTCATTTTTAGATGAAATATATGGTGTAGAATCTAATTTTGATGAATAATTGGGAAAATTTGGTCTTTTTAAAGTTTAATTTGACGAATTTCAAGCAATTAGGTTGGCCGAGTCGGGCGGACTCGACCCGCGGACCCGATCACTATTCATCATCTTCCCCAACCTCTCCCTTACACGCAGGTGAGGTTTGAGTAGAAATGGCCAAAATTGACCCCAGACCCGTGACTAATCAGAGATCGCATGGGATGGGCTTTGAAGGGCACTCATTTCCAGTCCCGTTGAACCAATTTTCGTACAATGAGATCATCAGAGCCTCAGCAACCAAATCGATTTGTGTCGCGGGATGTACCCAGCCGAGACCCAAGAGACCTCGAGCACGAAAAACGCCAATTTGAAGGAAAAAACGCGGACAATCCGAGCACGAGAGGGATGGGCATTACTGCCATTTCACTCCCACTCACAACGGGTACAATTTCAAAACCCAATGCGTACGAGAGTGAGATGGAAAAACCGTTATTTTGGAGAGAATTTTTGACTGAAAACTGTACGGAGGAATCTTGGGTTTTCATCGAAATATCGAGCGGATTTTTGGTAAAAAGGGGGCGAAACAAAGTGTCACACCCCGACCCTCAGGCACACGACTACCCTTCCAAACGTCAGGTCAATGGACAACATCCCAAGCATGTTATCGACCCATTTGTTTTATCTTCGGTTAAGCGCAAGCGAAAGCAATAAAGAACCCCAGACAGTAGATAAATAGAGATAGATAGCAGAAGATATAACAACACCACCACCATTTTATTTATATACCAGTTAGCCTAGGGAAAACAACAGATCTACAAGCCCATCTCCAGGGCCGTTTCCTATGACCCACAAAAAGATACCAGGTCGAGTCTAGGGCTAACTACCACAAAAAACTAATTCCCAAAAGGACCTCCACGTCCACGATCGCTGATCACCACCACCAGGCTCGAAAGGGAACTCCTCTGGATCGGACTCTGGGTCAGACTCGGGATCCTCCACCTCACCATCCGGCGTATCAAAATCTAACCGGTCCCAAGCTCGAACGATTGGGGTCGAACCCGTGGGTCTCTCAAACCCTCGAATCGGCCCGTAAAGATCATCACCGTGATGCATGAACCAGGCCTTGAAGATATCGGCCACATAGTGCGCCAACGCTTCATCGACCTAGACAGTCGTCACGTATTGTTCCCATACTCGATTTGAACCTGGATCCGAACGACGAATGATATGGGTGGACTGGTCGGTGGGTACATCGAATCTCACGTGGCGCGTCACCATACTTAGGGACCTGTAAAACGGTTCACTACAACAAATGAGATATAAATCTCAATGAATCAACGCCTAAGTCCGATTAGGACGTTGATTCACTCAGGCGGCCTAAGCATGCAACAAGAAGCGATGGCAGATCAATAGAGTGTGATGCACGCCACATTCTAGCTACTAAACAGAGACATGACCCAACGGTCAATAAACAACCACATACAACTCACCTTGCCTTGAGCCACACAACAGATATCTCATGGTTATAAATCACAACAGGTCAAGGTACACAACCAGAACACACGTCAATCACTCAGGCACTCAGGTACTATGCAACATGCACGCTCTAGTTATTAATGCAAGAGATACTCCACTCTCGCCATAGTACAGCCTCACTGCTAGTACTCTTCCGGCAGGACCGAGCGTCGTCCTACTCCGTTCCAGCGACGGCATCCGATAGCCCCTCAAGACTCCTAAGGTGGACATACTAGGAATTTCCTGTAAGGAACATCGGCCTATCACAAGCTGCGACCGGCATCCGATTAGTCGTGTAGTTCCGGACGGTATGTCGCCGGCACGAACTGTCGTGTAACCGATATGTCGTGGGATTCCGGACTGTACGTTGCCGGCACGAACATATCATGCGACGAACCCATCAAGAGTACCGCCCCATATCCCCCAGTTACGTTAGGGAGACGAATAACCATAGTGTGACCACACAACACATCAGGCAACCAAGCCAGTTCTTACTGCATTTTAGTCCAATGCAAACAAAATCACATCATGCTCAAAACTCGGCCCACGGCCATTTTTATGCTCAAAGGACATAATTGGACACATGGATACTCAATTTCAATTAAACATGGCATTTTGACATAGGTGTGATCACTCAGCAAAAAACGCGCAATCAACACACAAGTCAATCAATTAGCAATAAATAATTAGGTCTAATCGAACTACGGCAGATTAAGTAATTACCCATGGTAACTATTCCACCTAACCACGGTAATTCAACTAACCACAGTAATTAATCATTCTACCACGGTAACTATCTCTAACCATAGTAACTATTTAACCTAATCACAGTTAACTATTCTAACCACGGTAACTATCTAATTAACTGCGGTAACTAACTAATTAACTACGAAAACTGCCTAATTAACTACTAACTGTAATTAACGGCCTAATCAGGGATTAGGGGTAACTCACTCGGCGATTGGCGGCGACAATCGGTGGCAATCAATGGTGAGCGGCCGCGACGACGGCAGTCGACAGCGACGGCGGCGAACCGCTCAACGGACTCGTCTAGACCTCACGAATGCGACTACGATGACGGCGGACTCCGACGATACACGGACGGCGGCGAACCACCACGAATAGCTGCTGTCTGAGGGTGGACGGCCGACTGGACGATCGGCGATGACGGCTAGGGGCGCGGTGGTAGGCTCGGCGGGGGTTGAACAGAGGAAAAGGAAGTCAGGTTGGCTCGCGGCTGGGCACGGCGCGCGGCTAGGGCGAGCGGCAGCAACTCTGGCGGCGGCGGCAGTGTGGCTTGAAGGTGGGGCTGGCCAACGCGCGAAGGAGAGAGAGAGAGAGAGAGAGAATGAAGAGTGAAAATGAAGAGAGAGAGAGAGAGAGAGAGAGAGAGAGAGAGAGAGAGAGAGAGAGAGAGAGAGAGAGAGAGAGAGAGAGAGAAGGTAAAGGCTAGAGGGGCAATTTGGTAATTTGCCAAAAAGTCAAAAGGTGAATAGTAACTTGAGATATTTACTATGCATTTATAGCGTGGGTCCCGTGGTCAAATCCGCATTTCATGGCATCTGGATTATATAAATAATATCCAGGGGCGTTTCGATCATTTGATAAATCAGGACTGGTTGGACATATGGGTTCAGGCTACTGAAGATATTTCGTTAAGGGTTGGGCTCGGGCGCGAAGGAAAATGATACTAATATCTCTGGCGCGACAAAAATAAGCGAACCCTATTGAACTGCGCTTCAGGGCTAGTCATTGCCTTTCAGGACAACCAATTCCGCGTCCGATAATTGTCACTCAAATTTCGAAAAATTTGACATTATTTAATTTACAAGCCTTGGAATTTCAGGACGTCACACGAAAAGCACAAGGGGAGAGGAGTCGAGAGAGTGCGAAAGAGTGAGAAAAGGAGGGAGTTTTTAGGGATTTTTGGCCATTTTTTTGGGCGGAGGCTGAGAACTTTGAGCTCGATTTCAGCCTCGACGGAGCAAAATCGAGACCCGAAATCCATCCTCCAATCATCCTGCTGCTCCAAGGGAACCGTAGAACCTAGCCATTCGAAGTTTGGTCACCTAAAACGGTAAGCGCCATTGATGAGCTTCAAGCTCGGGCTCGACTGTAAGTCATTGTTCTGGGCATTTTTCTTTGAAACTTTTGGTTCGTTCTTGCCTAAAATCATTTCTAAGCTCGTTCATGTGATTGTGTTGCATTGGTTTGGCCTTAAACCCCGTGATTGAGCACCCCGAACCCTCGGCCATGCCTCGAGCTCCTGAGCTCGTTTCGAGCAACACCGAGACTCTCGGTCGCTCAGGTAAGCTTCCTAACCCTCATTAGATGTTGCTTGGATGATTAGTTTGCAAGTTTGACGTAGATCATGGGAGTTCAAAAATCGCCGGAAATAGGTGTTCGGCCGGCACTGGTTAGGGGTTTCTCGGGTGGTTTTAGACCCCAAATCTCACATACGTTAACGTAGGAAGGCTGTAGAGTTGTTTGGTATTGAAAATGGAACAAAAAATGCAAGTTTCGCTCTCGGTTTTGGTACTCCGGCGACTTTCGCCGGAACAATCACTGTTCCAGTGAGTCACTGGTCGTCTTATCCGGCGAACTTTTGACCAGTCAGTGCTCGGCTAACCGCTCAATGCTGACGTGGACGCCACGTGAACAGGTGGCGTCCACATCAGCATTGTCTGGTTTTATAAGCCATTATATATATATATATATATATATATATATATATATATATATATATATATATATATATATATATATATATATTGGCCACATGCCGCGATCTGAGAATTTTCAAAAATAAAAAATGATTTTTCAAAAATAAAATGATTTTCGTAAATTTAAAAATTAAAAATCGATGCGGCTGTCATGGATTAGCCACGTGGCACCTTCTACGCCATTAGATCAGAAAATATTTAAAAATATTAAAATCTAATCAGACAGTTTATAGGGTGACAAGTGGCGCAATTTGGGGCGTGGGATTAGTAATTTGCGGGAAAAATAGAAAAATCATAAAAAAAATTTAAAAATTCAAAAGAAAATTGGAAAAAACGGTGTCGTTTAGGCCGACCCAGAACCCTTATGGCTTGGATCGGGCGTCCACGAGGCGAGGGTCGGGTGAACCTGGCCCGAATAATTTTCTGAAAAAAAGAGAAAATAATAAAATAATAAAATAATCATTAAAAAATAGAAAATACTGAAAAACTCATAAATTTTTTTAGAAAATTCTAAAAAAATCAGAAAATACCAAAAAATGTTAAAAAAATCATTTAACAAAAAAAATTAAATAATTAATTAAATAATTAAAAATTTAAAAAAAATCCGAAAATTTCGAAATTCAAAAAAAATCCCAAAAAATAGGAAATTGTCACAATCAATTGGCCTAACCTATTTTGGGTACTTTGACCCCCTGATCCTTTCAAAAAATGATGATTTTTTTCCCTTTGGGCAAATTGTCTCCAATTCTTCCCAAATCAATCCCAAACTCTAGCCACAAATTCTCTAAGCCTTTAGGGGTATATTAGGGATACCATGACTTGTCTTCATGCTTTTTATCCGCACGTTTTGGATCCTTGGTTGCGCATTTATTTTATTGATTGTGATTGGTAGGGTTAGTCTTCCCAACCTGCATGAAAACGTAATTCAGTCTCATTTGAAAATTGAGCATACATGAAATCATAGTTAGGAAAATCATTTGACGTTAGGTACCGAAAGGGCATCGGTAGAAATACCGGCGTAATCAAGTCCCCGAACCCAAATTCTCTAGTTCCGCAGAACCGAACGGATTCTCCTAACCGCTCCGTAAGGTATCCGATCAACCTTCAAAAAATGACCGGTGGCAACTCCATTTGCATATACACATTGCACATGTCACCCGACCACACTAAGGTCGAACCTGACAATTAAATCTCCCGTCACGATTTGGTATGGGCCTGGGAGGGCCCGAGCTAAAGCCCCGAGTCCTAGACGAAGAGGCCTTGGCAATCCATTAGCCCGACCATCGATAGCCGATCGTCACCTCCGAGTTGATCGGGTCGCGACACCTCTGAATTCCTCAGAAAGAATATTTTTTTCCTTCAATTCTACAGAGAGCCTGTGAACCATAATCTTGTTTTGATAATTTTTCTTCTTATTTGGAATTTTGTTTGTTTGTTTTGAAGTTATTTGAAATTTATCTTAATTTGTAATTTTTTTTTTTGGTGGAAATTTTAATTTGTAATTAAACTGCGATGTTTTCTCCACACGGAGCTTTTCTTTTTTATTTGTGGAACTCCAAAATGGTGGGGGCGCCTCCACATTTATCAAAACTTTATGGATGGCAACTTGGCAAGAACTCGATGCCCCCCCATTGGCCCTCATAAAAAAGACCTGAACTCCAGCAGACAGCGCGCGAGATCAGGCGAGTAAAGTCAGAACGTGGGGCCGTCGGGCACACACGACACCTGGCGAGAGCCCCCCACTACCATGGAGAGCCCCACGTGCTGGTAGGCTCTGCATCACGTGGCCGGAGATGGCGGAGATTCTTCTATGTATCTAAATGTCCCACGTGCTGGTAGGCTCTTAGGACAGACATGGTACTCCTCTCTCAGTGTGGGTGGAGCCTGTCAAAATCCTTATCCACTCCCCCTCTCCTTTGTCTCCGTCTTTGTCTCTCCTCTCCTCCTCTTTCCATGTAATAAAAAGCCAGACCCATTAACCAATGAAAACGCCATGGCTTCTCCTCCTCCTCTGACGAGAACACGAAAGAGAAGAGCCTGAAGAGAGTTGAGTTTCGAAGGAAAGGATATCGTCAAGGTGTAGCCTTCATCTGCATTTGCACCTGCACCTCAAATTGCTTTCGGCTCTTCCCTGCGCATGTCTCTGTGCCGAGATTTGCGGGTATAAGAAGAGGGTTGTTCAAAGAGAAGAAGAAAGAAGCACAGGTGAAGGAGCAGAGCGCTTGGAAGGTGCAGGTGCAGGTGCAGATGAATGCCATTTTGACTCCTTAGTGATCAGTGTCGATGAGGTGGTGTCTTTCCTCCAGGATGATCGGATCTCACAAGCATCATGGTAATATTCTTTTTTTTTTGGGTTGCTTGAGGCCCATGTATGGTGATTTAATTGATTATCTTCACAAACATGGAGATCTTTTTGTTTTTTCCTTTTCTTGTTTAGCGAATTGGGACATTTTGAACGGCAATGAAGCGTGGATCAAGCAAATCACAGGAAACCCTAATTATACAGTCGATTGCATCTCTCCATATGAGGTGGGAACATAGGCCAACAACTCATGGCTTCTGGTCTCACTAGTTTCTTTAAGTTAGGATCTAGGGTTTGCCCAATGCTCGTGTACTTTGAGCCTCGTTCTTCTTCTAGATTACTCGTTAATTCTAGGGATTCGAATGAACAAATGATCCTGGACTTACAAACTACTTGGCCAGATTGTTACCCTTTTCTACCACTATCTATGTTTTTTTTTTTTTTTGGTCGAATACCACTATCTATGTTATGTTTCGTATGAATTGCTGTTGTTGTGCTTCAGCTCATAGCGCAGCCACAACTGTACTAGATGGGCTCTTTATGTTAAATTTATCCTGTTTCGTTACCATGTCGAAGAGTACAATTTAAGTTCTATTCAAAATATAAGTCGACGAGAGTGTCCCTATACATGTAATGTGGCGATAAATGATATGATATGAAGTACAAACCTTGTCATTTGCGAAATAGTTTGACACCTTTTCGAATTTCTTTGAAAGGGTACAAGAGAAACAAAGGAAAACGGTCGATTTTGTCATAATTTCCGTTCCATCTGCTAATTTACACCTTCTTCATCCTTCTTTATAGTAATGGATTTCAACTGTTCTTCACTGACACATCACCGGTTTACAAGCTTTTAAGTCCTGTCATGTCCATTAGCGGCCTTAGATATAAAGTACAAATAACATCATTTTCTAAAGCTTAATAGCTTCAGATTTGGATGGAAATCTTTATGGTATTAACTATCAACTTGCTTTTTTTTTCCTGTTCATTTTTGGCAGAGTACACAGGTAGAAGAGGTATCCGTATCTAAGGCTGACCTACGCCATTTGTGAAGGTAAGCTCATACAAAAACTTTTCTTCCTTAATTATGGGAATTATTGAAGGCCTTTGTACATTATAACTTACAGAGATTAGTCCCAAAAGGCTTCACTCCCTTCTCGAGACTAGGTTATATCAGTATCGACATGACGATTGAAACTATACAACTTCTTATGTCTTGCCTTCAAATAATTAAGCTATCATTAAATTAGGGGTCTCGATGCATTGATATAAGCAGTCAGTAGTAGTATAAGGGATCTTGATAAGATCATAGTTGAAAAGTTCATCGTGATGGACATGGATTCTTATTACTTAATTTCTTCAATCAAGAGAAATATATGATTGCATTTCAAATCATGTGCCTGTACTTTGTCTACATATTGATTATCATGACAAAAGTTTTCAAATTTTAAATCCTCTAACTATAGGGCTTTCATACGATTTTGGTCTTTAGTCTCCATTTTTATTATTCTGGATTCCAATTCTTATGGCTGAAGCACTGTATAATTACACAAATGACATAAAAAATTGTAAAAATTATAAAAAAGAACAACCTTCTTATGACCTGAAGCATTTTAACTTTTGTATCATATAGAGACTGATCAGGATGTCCCGTCCAGTAGTTGAAATGTTGGTAGATTTCAGTACACGAGCAGACCTGGAAAATAAGCAAGCAAATAACAAGATCTTGATTTTGACTTGTTGGCTTTGTCATGATCAGTTGAGTGTTGATGTGTAGAAAATTTGATATTGTGCAAAAGCATGGTTTTGATATCGATAATGGTTTTTGGTTAGTGATGTGCAAGTGTATATGTATGCATGATATAGTTGGTGTAGGAATGGACAAGGGACAAGGTAGGATAATTCAAACATATAGGTTATGGGATAAAGAAACAATAGTTTTATTAGTTGAACAAAATAGTTTTACAAGTATAGTTGATGGAGGAATATTGGTGGAGGAGCTAAGGACCTGGGTTTATGAGCTCACTCCTCACACACTTCACAAATGATCCTAGGCTATTTATAAGGAATTCCCACCGACTTACAAGGCAGCTCTCTCTACCATGTTGCAGAGATTTTTCTAATGGACTCTTCTACACAAGCTTTGGTGGACTCCAGACACTTCCATTGCTGCCCAAGTACTAGATTTTTTTTGTAGGATTTTTCTGGACTTTACTAGCAAGTGTCCATCCTAGAGGACTCTAGAAATTGGATCACAAATTCCAACATGATGACTACATGATTAAACACTGAACTTTGGCTCTGATGGGATAAATCGAAAGTAGGGCTCTCAACAAATATTCACAACTCAACTCTACTTCTTCTCTAGCGGAAGAGGTATCCGCCAAGGTGATCCCATGTCGTCTTATCTATTTACCCTGGTTATGGAGATTTTCTCGGGTATCATTAATACTCAAACTCGACAACCGGGCTTTAAGTTTTACTAGAGATGCAAAGCCACTCGGCTTTCCGACCTTTTCTTCGCAGACGATGTATTTATCTTTGCCAAAGCCAACCCGTCTCTATAGCACTACTGAAGGTGGGTCTTGATAAATTTTCCAACTGGTCCGGGCTTAAACCCAATATGACCAAGAGTGAGATCTTCTGCTCAGGAGGCTCGGATGAGCTTCGTCAACAGCTCCTCTCCTATCGGCTTCCATGAAGGCTCCTTGCCAGTTCGATATCTTGGGGTACCCATAATTGCCTCGAGGCTAAGTAAGGTAGACTGCAATTCGTTGATCAACTCTATCACCGCCAGAGCCCAATCCTAGTCCCAACGGTTTCTATCCTTTGCGAGTCGCTTGCAATTGGTTAAATCAGTGCTCCATGCAATTCATGTCTTCTGGGCAAGTGTGTTTATGCTTCCAAAGTCTATTTTATACCGCATTAAGAAAATTCTCAGGTAATTTCTATGGAAGGGCCCGAACTTAGGCCTTGGGGGCGCTAAAGTCTCTTGGGATCATGCGTGCCTCCGAAGAAAGGAGGGCTTGATATTCTCAAGCTCTACGATTGCAACTGAGCGGCCATGCTAAAACATATCTTGATCCTCTTCACGGATTAAGAGTCCTTGTGGTGCAAGTGGATTCATACTACTTTTCTGAAGAATAGGAACTTCTAGGTTGCCAACAAACCAACCTCTTGTTCTTGGGCTTGGAAGAAGATCCTTGATCTTCGCTAGGATTACCAGCATCTCTTTCGATGGCGCGTTGGCAATGGGTGCAATATTTTCATTCTAGTTTGATTCTTGGCACCCGAGGGGGCTGCTCTATAAGATTTTTTTATATATGGAAATCTATCATTCTAGCATTTTCCGGAAGGCCACGGTATCTGGATGCTTATCTACAACTCATCCCCCCTCTTAGGTGACGGCAACCATTGGATCCTGGTTAGAACCTCTTCCTTCACTTATCCCTTAAAACTGTGATTGTCTTGTATGGACTGGGCACCCCTCAGGGGTTTTTTCCATTGCTTCGGCTTGGGATCTTATACGTGTCAGAGGTCAAGTGGTGACTTGGCATTCCTTCATTTGGGATCGTCATTTAGCCCCTCGTCACTCCTTTCTTCTCTGGCTCATCACATTGAGCAGGCTGCCAACCCAGGTTTTATTGCTCAGTTATCATATAATTCAGGATGGTCTCTGTGCATTTTGCAGCTGTCGCCCAAACTCTATCGACCATCTTTACTTCGGATGCTGCTTTACGGGTGCCTTGGCTCTGTTTTGGCCTGCTAGATGTAACCTAGCCTGGCAAAATGTTAATTGGCGCGACAACCTTTAATGGGCGTTGCAGCACTTTCGTGGCCAGCCCTTCTACTAGAGCATTGCAAGATTTTCTTTCGGCGCTCTCTATCATATTATCTGGACAGAAAGGAACCACATCCTCTTCCGCGGCAAGAGTTTCATTCTACTCGCTATCAAGGCACACCTCGAGAGGATTGTCTGGGATAAAGGCCTAACATTCCAACATGTTGATGATACGCCTAGAAACCGTCGGATGCAAGCCAACTGGGGCATCAGTACTTCAATCTTTGATTGATCTTTGGCTGTTCCTTTCAGCTTAGTTACCCACTGCTTACTTGGCCGCTTATTTTGGCCTTTTAATTACTTGTGTATATTTTCTTTTTCTACCCGGACTGCCCTTGCGCCGCCCTTGCGACACGTTGTGGTTTGCAGCTTGGGTTAGTTTTGTTATCAGTGCTTTTCTGATCAATATACCTCTTAACTTACCCAAAAAAAACTCTACTCACGAAGGAGGAGGAGATCGAAGATGGCTTTTCAATATTTTGTATTCACAATCGATTCACCCCATATTAAAATGGTTACAAGACACGCTATTTATAGGCTTGGTACATGACTCTTGATCTACTCTAGAAACATAAACAGACGCAATGTACATACATAGCAATAACAACACATTGGAATACCAACAGACACTTGAAAAACTCAACTAATAATGATTCTTGAAAATTACACAATAATAAAGACAAGTCTTGGTTCGTGCACTCGTCTAGGAAGTCGAACGGACATCCACACTAGGGGTTAGCAAATTGGACCGGACCAGCCCGGACCGGCTAGGTTGGTCCGATCCCCAGTTCCATGGTGGATGGGAACGGACCGGACCGCTCGGACCGGCAATATATAGAGAAAAAAAATTAGAAATATTTGAAGAACTAGTTAATCTAATTTCCCCATCTTCTACTCGACACTCACTCCTCTCCTCTCACTCGACGTTCACGTCTCGCCTTCGCAACGCAACCTCCGATCGTGTTTGTCGATTTGCAGTCTCCGATCATGTTTTGTCTTGACTCAATCTGTGTTTTATCTTGACTATATTATGCAAACCTATTATTTTATTCGCACTTGAATTCAGTGAAGTACAAGTGTAATCCCACTTTGAGCTTGATTCTTTCTAACTCAAGGAAAACGACGTAGGAGCATAATCCTGTTTAAGTTGTTTTAAGTATTTTTCTTCCTAATTTAGTCTTTTCTCATTATTTTAGGATTATAAGTACTCATGTGATGGTTGTACGATGGTCATGCGTATGTTTTATTAGGTTGGATGGTTGAGATTGGAAGTTGTTAGTTTAAATCAAAGGGTTAGATTTCTATAAGTAGCTGGTATTAGCGGTCCCACTGGGATCGGACCGGACCGGCCCGGACCATGCATACCCCTAATCCACACGCTGATCGACACTATTCATGAATTTGGTTTAATTTCTAGCACTCCCCCTTAAACCAAATTCTCTTCCATCAATCATTCCAAGCAGACTCTTGAGCTTCCGAAATGCATCGATTTTGAGGGGCTTCGTAAAAATGTGTGCTACTTGGTCTCCCGTCTTTACGTGTGAGACTTCAATTTCGTTCTCTCTCACTTGTTCTCGGATGAAATGATATCGAACATCGATATGCTTGCTTTGTTCATGAAAGACTAGATTTTTCGCCAAAGCAATGGCAGAAACATTATCAACAAAAATATCTGTCGATTTCATCTGCTCCATATGAATTTCTTTGAGCAATCTTCTCAACCATATTGCATGACAAACACATGAGGATGCTGTAACATATTGAATTTCACATGTCGATAGAGTAACATTTGCTTGCTTCTTTGACGTTCACGTGAAAGCAATATCTCATAAGAAAAATACAAAGCCAGTAGTGCTCTTTCGATCATCGATATCTCCCCCATAATCACTATCTGAATATCCTCGAAAGATTTAGACGGATAATAGTGTGAACTGTGAGAGAGAGTATCTTTGATATAGCGAAGTATCCTCTTTGCAGCTTTAAGATGAGTCGATTTCGGCTTCTCCGTGTATCGACTCACAATTCCAACATTGTACATGATATCCGGTCTCGCACATGTCAGATATCTCAGGCTTCCGATCAAGCTCCTATAGCGTGTCGGATCAACATCGACACCATCATCAAAATTCTAAAGTTTGGCTCCACACTCCATTGGTGTATTGACCAGTGTACAGTTCTTCAAGTTGAATTTCTCAAGGATATTTTCAGTATATCCTTTTTAGGAAATAAAAATCCCGTCAGCACTGTGCTTTATTTCTATGCCAATGAAATAATTCATGAGACCATTGTCGGTCATCTCAAATTCCTTCACCATGGATACCTTAAAAGCATCGATCATTGTCGAACTATTTCCTATAAAGACAAGGTCGTCGACATATAAACAAACCAATAGAACATCACCTTTCTCTTGCTTCAAATAGAGTGCTTGTTCGTATGGACATTGAGAGAATCCATTTGCCTTGAAATAGGCATCGATTGTGAAATTCCAAGCTCTTGGTGCTTGCTTAAGCCCATATAGAGCTTTCTTCAACCGCAACACTTTGTCTTCATGACTTTTGGCAGTAAACCCATGGGTTTGTTCTACGTAAATCTCTTCATCAAGGATGCCAATTAAGAATGCTGATTTGACATCCATTTGATAAATTTGCCAAGCATTTTGAAAGGCAATAGAAATCATCAATCTAACTGTCTCCATGCGGATGATAGGGGCAAAGACCTCATCATAGTCGATACCGGCCTTTTGCTTGCACCCCTTTGCGACGAGTCTCGCCTTGTATCTTGTCACTTCTCCCTTCTCACTCTTCTTGGCTTTGTATACCCATTTGACGCCAATTGCTTTCTTGTCCTTTGGAAGGACAGCGAGCTCCCATGTTTGATTCTTCTCAATGGCTTCGATTTCTTCATTCATGGCTTTCCTCCATTTTTCTTCTTTGACAACATCATCGTAGGAAAGGGGCTCACAAACAGCAAGAAGACGTACAAGATGAAGCTCGTCGGTAGCTTCGTAAATCTCAGACAATCTCCTTGATCTTGGAACAATTGGTTCATCGACACCGTTTGAAGAAGTCGATGGTGATGAACTCGAAGATGATATTGGAGAAGAAGGACAAGAGTGATCAGTTTGGCTAGAATCACCAAGATCATTCACATCGACTCTGGGATTCTCTTCCCACATTGCTTCTTCATCGAACTTGACATGTCTGCTTACATACACTTTAAAAGTGTTAGGATCAAACAATCGATAGGCTTTCGATGAGGAATCATACCCGATAAAAATAAGCTTTTTGCTCGTCTTCCAACTTCGATCTTTTCCGGTCCGGGACATGAGCATAGGCAATGCTCCCGAAAATTCTCGAGTGAGAAACACTAGGTGTTCTCCCGCTCCATGCTTCTTGAGGATTTATTCCTTTGAGTCCTTGTGCGGGGCATCTATTTTGTAGATAAACCACACACATCATAGCTTCACCCCGAAGTTCCTTGGGCAGATTTTTGTTCTTCAACATGCTTCGAACCATGTCAAGAATGGTTCTGTTTTTTCGTTCCGCCACACCATTTTGTTGGGGAGAATCTGGCGCTGTCTAGAAATGCCGAGTACCATGATCGACATAGAATTTGTTGAAAGTGGCTGAAGTGAACTCTCATCCACGGTCAGTCCACAAGGTTTTGATGAAATAGCCACTCTCCTTTTCAACTAGGTGCTTGAATGTGAATACTTCTGATTTTTCTTTCAAGAAATACACCTAAGTTTTTCGAGTAAAATCATCAATAAAAGTGACGAAGTATCGATGATTACCATAGGACTGAGGAGTGACTGGACCACATACATCAGAATGTATCAATTCAAGTGGCTTCTTCGCACGATAAGTTTTTTTTTTTTTTTTATGACCGAGGTTCCGCGCGGCCGGCGAGCTTCGCTCAACACAGCGGTGGAGCACGACTAGTCCTCGGGGGGGGCTAGCACAGGAGCCCACCACCACGACCCCCCACTTAAGACACCGGCGTCGAGGAGTTTTGAACCCAGGATCTCTCGTGAAAGAATTGAACTTGCTTCCTTCGGAAAGCTAGTTTTGGGATGTTTGCCAAGAACACACCCTTCACATAATTGATCATGATGAACAATGTGTGGTAAGCCATAAACCATCTTCTTGCGAGAAAGCAAACTCAGTCCGCCAAAATTGAGATGTCCGAACCTCATATGCCACAAGCACGAAGGATCATCGATACATGCCTTCAAGCATCGAGCCATCTCATTCTTTATATTGAGAATGAACATCATGTTCTTCGACATTTTCACACTTGCAATCAGTTTATCATTCTAATCTCTTAGCACAAGATTAAGATTCTTCATGTGGACAGAGTAGCCTTTCTCCAGAAGCTATCCCAAACTCAAAATATTGCTTGACATTTTTGGTACATAATACACATTAGTAATAAACTGACGTGTACCATTCTTCAATCGAATCAGAATTGTACCTTTGACTTCGACAGTGATTTTGGAGTTATCATCGAACATGACCTTTCCTTTGACTGTCTCATCCAATTCAGAGAACATCTCCTTTTGCCCGCACATGTGGTTGCTTGCACCTGTGTCCAGGTACCACACATCGCTTTTCCCACCTTCATCCTCTTTGAAGGCCAACATAAGAACTTGGTCGGCATCATTTACCAAGTTTGCCTTTTCGTCGGCTCTGCTACTTTCTCTGCTCCAACATTCAATAGAATAATGGCCAAGTTTATGGCAATGATACCATCGAATTTTAGATTTATCATACCATTGGCCATTTGAGTTCCGTCCTCTTCCACAAACACTTCTTTGGTTCTGGTTTCTGTTGTCTTCGCGAACAACATCTCCTCTGCTTTGTGCACGACCTCTACCTTGAAAACATCCTCGACCTTGATCTCGATTCGCTCCTCGAACTTGTGTAGGGACTTTACGTTGGTCTGTCTCATCTCCGATAGTCAACCGAGTTTGGAGTACTTCCTCCATCGACTCATGCTGGTTTCTTCTCAATCGTTCTTCATGGTCTTGCAATGAACCCAGAAGTTCATAAGTCGTCATGGCATCGAGATCTTTGGATTCCTCGATCGCAACGACAATGTGGTCGTACTTCTTGTCCAAGGACTGAAGTATCTTCTCAACGACTCGAACATTAGGAACATCTTCACCGTTCCTTTTCATCTTATTCACAATCGTCAAAACTCTTGTGAAATAATCAGCAATCAAGTCAGATTCTTTCATACGGATTACCTCGAATCCGCCTCTTAGAGTTTGAAGATGAATCTTCTTCACTTTTTCAACACCTTGGTGCATGTTGTGAAGTATCTCCCATGCCTCCTTAGACGTCGTGGCGTTTGACCCCTTCTTGAACATAGAATCATCTAAGGCTTGATAGATGATCGACAAGGCAAGTTGATCTTTTGTTCGAACTTTCTCCAGGGCATCCCTTTGATTTTGGTTCATCGTGGCTTCATCGTCTGGCTCATCATAGATAGTGTTGACCATTTTCCATACACCATGGGTACCGAACAAGGCTCTCATTCTAGAAGCCCAATTACCAAAATTTTCTTTGGTAAGACGAGGATATTGAAGAGGAAGTTGAGTGTTTGTTGAAGCCATGCTAACAAACCGTAAAGCTCTAATATCAATTTGATGGGATAAATCGAAAGCGGGGCTCTCAAAAAACACTCACAACTCAACTCTACTCACGAAGGAGGAGGAGACCGAAGATGGCTTTTCAATATTCTGTATTCACAATCGATTCACCCTATATTAAAATGGTTCCAAGACACGCCAATTTATAGACTTGATACACGACTCTTGATCTACTCTAGAAACATAAACAGACACGATATACATACATAGTAATAACAACACATTGGAATACGAACAGACTCTTGAAAGACTCAACTCCTAATGACTCTTGAAAACTACACAATAATAAAGACAAGTCTTGGTTCGTGCACTCGTCTAAGGAGTCGAACGGACATCCACACGCTGATCGACATTATTCATGAATTTGGTTTAATTTCTAATAGGCTCGAGTGTTTCGCTGCTTTTCCAGAAAGTTTACGCTTTGACTTTTATCCGGATTAAAAGGTCGTCTAGCTATCCAATTTTTTGAGTTGAATGTTGATCATGTATTGCTGTTTTCGTTACAACGGTACATGGCGATTTTAATTGTTTGCTGTACTATAGTTAGGTGTTCCAAGAACTATACAACTTCTTATGTCTTGCCTTCAAATAATTAAGCAATCATTAAATTAGAGGTCTTGATGCATTAATATAAGCAGTCAGTAGTAGTATAAGCAATCAGCAATACTGTATCAGTTTCCTTATCGGATCTTTATAAGATCATAGTCGAAAAGTTCATCACGATGGACATGTTTGTTATTACTTAATTCTTCAATCTAGATGATTGCATTTCAAATTATGTGCCTGTACTTTGTCTACATATTGATTTATCACGACAAAAGTTTTCAAATTTTAAAGTTCTCTCTCTAGATGTTCAACTGATTTTTTCAGTCTTCAAACTATATGGCTTTTTTACGATTCTGGTCTTTAGTCTCCACTTCTATTCATCTGGATTCCAATTCATATGGCTGAAGCACTGCATAAAATACACAAATGACACGAACAAATTGAACATGACAAAAAAAAAAAGCACAACCTTCTTACGATCTGAAGCATTTTAACTTAACCTTAGTTGAAATGTTGTTCGATTTCGGTACACGAGCAGACCTGGAAAAAAAGCAAGCAAATAACAAGATCTTCATTTTGACTTGTTGGGCTTTGTCATGATCAGTTGAGTGTTTTTTTTTTGGTAAAGAATCAGTTGAGTGTTGATAACTACAAGATTAAACACTTACCTTTGGCCTGTGTGTTTCGATGCTTTTTTCCAGAAAATTTTCGCGTGACTCTTATCCAGATTAGTTATCCGACTTTCGTATCCGAAAGAATTGTTGCTGGTTATTCCACAATCTCTATGTCCCTTACTATTAAGCAAATGATAGCAAATTGTATGGTGAGATATCGAGAAAAGAAGAATGACCTACATATGGTGTTTATTGATCTCGAGAAGGCGTATGATAGGGTTCCAAGAAAGGTTATGTGGTGGGTTCTTGAGAAGAAAAAAGTACCTTCAAAGTATATAGAGGCAATCAAGGATGTGTATGATGGTGTTACTACATGTGTGAAGGCTTGTAATGGCACATCAAGGTATTTTCCAATCACAGTAGGTTTACACCAAGGTTCTGCTTTGAGTCCTTATCTTTTTGCCCTAGTTATGGATGAGCTAACAAAAGATATCCAAGATGAGGTGCCGTGGTGTATGCTATTTGCAGATGATATTGTGCTTATTGATGAGACTAGGGCTGGGGTTGACGCTAAATTAGAATTATGGAGAAATACGTTGGAGTCTAAAGGATTTACGTTAAGTCGAAGTAAAACTGAATACTTGAAGTGTGAGTTCGCCACGGCAAGAGAAGGAGATCAAGAATTCATGAATATGCTCGGACAGGAGGTATCCAAGAAAGATGCTTTTAGATATCTGAGATCAATATTGCAAAAGGGGGGAGATTGATGAGGATGTAAGCCATAGAATCAGAGCAGGTTGGATGAAATGGCGCAATGTATCAGGATTTTTGTGTGATCGCAAAATCCCTCTTAGGCTAAAAGGAAAATTTTATAAAACAGCAGTAAGGCCTGCAATGCTATACGGAGTTGAATGTTGGTCAGTACAGAAGCAACATGAGCATAAAGTGGGAGTAGCGAAAATAAGGATGTTGAGGTGGATGTGTGGTTATACAATGATGGATAAGATAAGAAATGAAGATATTCGACGAAAAGTTGGAGTAGTACCGGTGGCAGAAAAGATGAGAGAACATAGATTGAGATGGTTTGGGCATATTCTCCGAAGATCCCTAGATGCTCCGGTAAGAACAGAAGTTTGTTACCGAGAGCATGACATGAAGAAAGGAATGGGTCAGCCGAAACTTACTTGAGGGAAAGTAGTAAAACAAGATTTAATGAAGTGGGAATTAGATTGGCATACGGTTTGTCTTAGGACGGAGTGGAGAAAAGCTATTAGCATTGTGGAGAAGCAGATCTCATATGTTCCAAATTGTCTTTTTTAGTCATTTTTCCCTTTTTATATTTATTTATTTATTTTTATTTTTTTTGGGTTCATCGACCGCCGACCCCAACTAGTTTGGGATAAAGGTGATGTTGATGTTGACAGCAAATTGTATGTTTCGATAGTAGGAAGCAGAATTTAAATAGGAATGAGGACCCCTCTTCTTCTTTTTTCTTATCAGTATCACTGTACTATATACTTCCACAATTTTGCTTATTTGAATCTAGGCTGTCTTGATCCTACTTCAAGCAAACATCAGGCATACTTTGTTGCTGTTTGTTGGGTTCTATTGTACAAGACAGTGCTGATTGGAGGAAAAGGTAATCTGGTCAGTGTCTTTAATGGCACATGTATTCCAAAGGTAATCTGGTCAGTGTCTTTATTGGCACATGTATTCCAAAGAAGGATGTTCGATGTCTGCAGAGTCCGAGTAGTTTTTTTCTTATTGCGTTCGAGCGAGAACTAATGTGTATGTACCCAATTATAGCAAAATCTGGACTAGGACATCATCTGGGCCAGCAAGTTTTACGATTTCAGCGCCGTGCTTAGCCACAGGCAAGACATTCGAGGATAAGTTCCTGCAGTTGTGGGTGTGCAATTGTTCCACTAAAGTAAAACCGAGGTAGCTTCGTATCTTGCTGATCGTTAAGGATGCATGTCTCAGGACAGAGTCATTGGCCTGTACAATAGGCACGGCATGTTCGCCCACGTTGGTCAATTATATACGAAATAGGCCCGTGATTTTAGCATTTCCATATGCCGCCCTTGGATTTGAATATGAGCATGATTCCTAAGAATGGCCTTCTTGGGCATGATTTTCCAGTGCTTGTTCTGATGTCTAAATTCTACTGACTAGTTCATGTACCTTCTGTTTTATTATCTTCTCAGTTTAACGCTGACATGCTTGTCCTCTCACACACAATGCTTGTCCACTGAAGCAAAAAAGGTGAGATTGATTTAATCATGTTATGAATCCTACAGATGTGTCATGTTTCATCATTCTATGTTTTCTAGCATCTGCATATTTTGCCGGATATCGGGTATAGAGTAGCTACATGCTTCTCAAAGCTAAAGCAGTGAAACCAGTCCGCCGTAACGCATCGCAATGCAGCTATTTACTTTACTTGTTGCTGCAGTTTGGAAAAGGAGAAATGATGTAGTCATAATGTGTATCATTGCAGATAGGTCTTCTTTTCACATATATGTAACATTCCTCGGGGATTCATTAGAGAGATTCGGGATAAAGGGAAGAATCTTAGAGAGATGAAATTTGTTCATTAGGACGATCTTGGATTGTGGTATGATAAACATTCTGGAACAGCAGAATTGATATCTGCCCTGGAAAAGAATTGTCCTTTTTTCCCGGCCATCAAGCATCTGCCTTTACGAATTTGATAAGTGAAAAGTAGGGGGCCGGTGACCGGCGCCACTACCCTTCTTGTGGTTACTACAAGCCTACGCTCTCTACAAAATGTTGTTGGATATTTCAGCAGTTTTTAAATATTTAATAAAAACTTTGATAGTAGTTATGACAATCATGAAAGCTATTATTATATAACGGTTTTACAATGGCCGTATAATGGCTTTTCAACGGTCATATAACGGTTTTCTAACAGCTTTATAATGATCGTGTAACGGCTTTCTAACGGCTTTCTAATGTGCGATTTATTTCTTTATCAATCTTTCATTATTTTACAACGGCTTTATAATGGTTTCTTAACGGCTCTATTTTGTTTGAATATAAAATTGAACTTCAAAAAACAATCTTGACAATATACATCGAATTGAGAAAGAGATATTCTTTTTCTTCTAAAAGTTTTGCTTTCCTTGCTGGGTCATGCACATAACATTGTTGATGTTCCTTCTAATATTTAGTGCGGAGTATAGAAGGTCTGTTGCATCTTGGAGGATAGTCGCTAGTAACCTATCCCACCGAGTTTCATACTCCGAAGGGCGGAATTATCTTTAAGGACAGTGCTTGCACGCCTCAGACATTTTTATTTTATTTTCTCATCTTTTCCAATAGATTTTCGACAATTCTTACTTTATATATTACCTAAAATTTTCCCAACAATCTTTAGAATAATTGTCTTATGGATTCTCAACTTGGAACTGCCACTACTACCACCGTTGTTGGAATTGAATGAGGACTCGAAGATGGCGAAAGAAAAGTACCGCATATTCATGGGACATTACCGAGCATCAGTACAAAAAAGCTTTTGGTCATTTCGGTAAGGTTACCAAGTGTCAGGTAAATTGTTCTTTAAGGCTTCGATACCTATGTTTGTTTTTTTAGAGGAATTTGGACGTTTGTAGGTGTTTTCTCTCTCAAGTTTGTGATTATTATTTTGTAAGCAAGTTTTTGGTGAATTCATGTTGTGTGTGTGTTGTCTTCGAATTTAACTGATGAAATCAAGCATATTCAATGGATATGTGGTTCGATTCTCCTTATGGAGAATGCTTACTCTCTTTTTTCCAACTACGTATTTAGAGAGATCTTTAAACCAGGTTGTGATTCTGTGTGGCTGCTTAGAAAGAGAGAAAAGGAAAGAAATCTAGCTAATCTCATTTATTTTCATTAATATTTATGGGACTAGTCGTTTGGTGATGTCCATGCTGATATGCTCATGTGAGTGTACACATGAGCTTGTGTTGGTGTTTGGTGGCGTGACTTTGTCATGCTTACTTGGGAGTGCGGTGTGGGTCTATGCGTGTGCGTATGCTCGCACATGTTGGCATTTATGATTAGTCGATAAAGGTGATGGAAATTTTTGCTTTCTTGTGATTTGTCTATGCTGGATGTCAAAGGAAATAACAAGAATTTTCGTCAATTTGACATTACATGATTTATGTTTGCCCCTAAGTTCTGGTTAACATTTCTGGAGCAAAATGTCCTATTGACAACGATGATGATGTGAAAAAATGGTTCTTTGTGGGAACATTTACCATTTTTTGTTGGATGTCCATTCATGCATGATAATAATTAGAGACTTAATTGGCTTTTACATTGGGAAGGAGAATCTCCTTTAGTTGATTGTTGTGGAGATGGAATTTACATCTGCTTCTTTGCACCTAACAGTAAATCTAAGTTAAATAAGATTTGATGTCTTTTGTGAAATACTTTATTAAAGGCTGACTACTTCCAAGTTTATGGCATTTTACATGGTGAATTTTGTGTTGTATTAGAAGGATACAATGATGTTAACTAAATCTCGGATTCGGGTGAGATAAAATTCACTATAAGATATGGGTTCACCTTTGGTAAAGATGTTGTATTAAAAAATTGTGGGAGAAATGACAATCCTGCTAAACCAAAAGTCGACTTGGTTGAAGCAGATGATCTGATGACGTGATTGCTGCGGTTATTTCCCAAGCCAATATTGTGGCCAATGCCGGAAAAAAAGAAAAAAGAAAAAAAAAAGGGCGGTCGACTTAGGTGCTACCAAGCATTTATGTGAAAACATAATGCTTTCTCATTCTACACTCTAGTAGGGGAAGGAGATAAATATATTTATCTTGATAATTGGAGAATTGCTCAAGTTCTTGATAAAAGGATCGAAACTGACAGCTTACGTGTCTATGCATTGTGATTGCCAAGTAGCAATAAACATTGCAAAGTGGCAATAGCCATTGCAAAGAATGAAATTTTCAATGATAAAGAGAGATACATCCGGTTGAGATGTGATGTGGTAAAGCAATTGCTTAAAGATGAAATTATGTCATTTGATCATGTGAAGTCATAAGTGGATTCGACCGATCCTCTAATTATTCATCGAGGGGAATGGGACAAGCCATTTGAAGAAAATCAACGGTGATGATAACCCAACTTATGTGAATGGCAACCCCATGAATTAGGTTCATATGGATAATAACAAGTCACGTGTTGATCTAATGATGCACTATTAAAATATATGTCCCTCTTAAGATGAGAATAGTGCAAGGCTGCAAAGAAAAACAGGCTGAGCTAAACTCTTAATGAATTCCATAGCCGTTATTGGTAGTGTATTAAGCTGCAAAATACACTTGATGGAATCACCTTTATAAGTGTGGAGTGGGACCGCTCTTATGAGATTTTTGGCGAAAATTTCTAGAGTGCTTATGAATAAACCAAGCACTCGCATGACCTATTAGGGAAAAATCGCTTTGAGCAACAAAGCTTGTGGGAGTGTAATGTGACTGGTAAAAATTATAATTTAGAAAAAGAAATTCTTGGTTCTTAGAAGTTTCAAACTTCACCAATGATTTCGTAAATTATATTTCATTCTTTCTAGGGCTGGTTCATAACCTAACTAGCACCGGTTCCGATGCAATGTGCTCCAATAACCCAGCATTATTCTATTTTTGTTTTTCAAAACTTTTTGAAATATGCGGGGGATTGTTGGATATTTCAGCAGTTTTGAAATATTTAATAAAAAAATTTAATATTAGTTATGACAATAATGAAAGCTATCATTATGTAATGGTTTTGCAAAGGCCGTATAACGGCTTTTCAACGGTCATATAACGGTTTTCTAGCGGCTTTATAATGACCGTGTAACGGTTTTGTAATGGCTTTGTAATGTGTGATTTATTTATTTATAAATTCTCCATTATTTTACAACGGATTTTTAATAGTTTCTTAACGGCTTTATTTTATTTGAACATAAAATTGAACTTCAAAAAAAAAATCTTGATGATATACACCTAATTGACAAAGAGATATTCTTTGTCTTCTAAAAGATTTGCTTTGCTTGTTGGGTTATACACATAATATTATTCATGTTCTTTTTAATATTCAGTGCGGAGTATAGAAGAAGGCTTATTGCATCTTGGGAGAATAGCCACTAGAAACCTATTGCACCGAGTTTCGTACTCCGAGTAGCGGAATTATCCTTAAAAACAGTGCTTGCACACCTCAGGCATTTTACTTTATTTTCTCATCTTTTTCAATAGATGAGAAATTTTGGTTTTATGCCAGGGAGATCTACCATGGAGGCTATCTTCTTGATACGACAGTTGATGGAGAGATATCAAGAAAAGAAGAAGGACATACATATGGTGTTTATTGATCTTGAGAAGGCGTATGATAGGGTTTCAAGAAAGGTTCTGTGGTGGGTTCTTGAGAAGAAAAAAGTACCTTCAAAGTATATAGAGGCAATCAAGGATATGTATGATGGTGTTACTACATGTGTGAAGGCTTGTAATGGCACATCAAGTTATTTTTCAATCGCAGTAGGTTTACACCAAGGTTCTGTTTTGAGTCCTTATCTTTTTGCCCTAGTCATGGATGAGCTAACAAAAGATATCCAAGATGAGGTGCCGTTGTGTATGCTATTTACAAATGATATTGTGCTTATTGATGAGACTAGGGCTGGGGTTGACGCTAAATTAGAATTATGGAGAAGTACGTTGGAGTCCAAAGGATTTACGTTAAGTCGAAGTAAAACTGAATACATGAAATGTGAGTTCGCCACGGCAAGAGGATGAGATCAAGAATCCGTGAATATGCTCGGACAGGAGGTACCCAAGAAAGATGCTTTTAGATGTCTAGGATCAATATTGCAAAATGGGGAAGAGCTTGATGAGGATGTAAGCCATAGAATCAGAGCAAGTTGGATGAAATGGCGTAGTGCATCAGGGGTTTTGTGTGATCGCAAAATCCTTCTTAGGCTAAAAGGAAAATTTTATAGAACAGCAGTAAGGCCTGCAATGCTATATGGAGCTGAATGTTGGCCAGCATAGAAACAACATAAGCATAAAATGGGGGTAGCGAAAATGAGGATGTTGAGGTGGATGTGTGGTCATACAAGGATGGATAAGATAAGAAATGAAGATATTCGACGAAAGTTGGAGTAGTACCGGTGGCAAAAAAGATGAGAGAACATAGATTGAGATGGTTTGGGCATATTCTCCGAAGATCCCTAGATACTCCGGTAAGAACAGAAGTTTATTACCAAGAGCATGACATGAAGAAAAGAATGGGTCGGCCGAAACTTACTTGGGGGAAAGTAGTAAAACAAGAATTAATGAAGTACGAATTGAATTGGCGTACGGTTTGTCTTAGGACGGAGTGGATGAAAGCTATTAGCATTGTGGAGAGGCAGATCTCCTATATTCCGGACTGTCCTTTTTAGTCATTTTTTCCTTTTTATATATTTATTTATTTATTTATTTATTGGGGTTCATCGACTGTCGACCCCAACTAGTTTGGGATAAATGTGATCTTGATGTTGATGTTGATGTTTCAATAGATTTTCGACTATCCTTACTTTATATATTATCTAATATTTTTTCAACAAGTCTTTGGTTTAAGTCATGCTTACTCAGCACCACCGCCAAGTAGGGGTGAGCACGGTTTTAGGGTAGGGGTGGTCCAGTTTCAAGTTACAGGTTTCAAAAACTGGGGAACCTTTTCCGACGGGTAGGTTTCAGGTAGGTGAAACTTGGAACTAGCAACCTGTAACAAGTTTTTGTGTTCTTCTTGGTACATGTCTTCGCATGATCTTGGGTATTCCATGGTGTCTGATGATAAGTGTGAATCTGGAACCACTAGTCTAAGTTTTCATTTCCAACGATTTTTATGATTGAGACTTGTACTTTGTTAATATTTCATATTTGTTCGTGTGTCTAGATATGAGTTGTGGTCAATGAATTGCAGCAGCAAGTGGTGGTCATTAAATGTGATGATTCACTGAAATAGTTCAATTAAGAATACATGTTAAAACTTAGGTAAACCCTGCAACCGACCCTAGAACGTGTGACATGGTAGGTTCTAGATTTCAGGATATGCATAGTAGGTTTCAAGTTAAAAAAAATGAGGAACCTGAAAATTTTTCCACATGAGGTAATAAATGTCCAAGGCACAAGCTGGCCGGTCCACTCACAACATGGCTAAACTTTGTAATCTCACGTAACACTATGACCTTTTTACCACCGGGCTACCATGCCGGGCTTTTGTTACGACTTAGAGTATCGAATTTGCGATGTCACCTTTTGTGTCATCTACTTGACATGACATGCTGAGTCGAGTAAATGTCCAAGGCACAAGCTGGCCGGTCCACTCACAACATGGCTAAACCTTGTAATCTCACATAACATTATGACCTTTTTACCACCGGGCTACACTGGGCTACCATGCTGGGCTTTTGCTACGACTTAGAGTATCGAATTTACGATGTCACTGTTGTGTTATCTGCTTGACATGACATGCTGAGTCGAGGTAAAGTTATGTAAAATGAATACCATGTATGTACCTAATCTTGATGTTTTTTTTTTTTTTGGTCGAATACCTAATCTTGATGTAAATAGTTTTTTTTTATATAGGATTGAGGGAAGATGGACCAACCGTCGTGCGCACAAAATTCGACAGCTCAATTCTCATTTGCATTTTTCTGCTATCATTTCTCTCGTGCCCTTAAATTATAAAAATAAAATTAAAAGCGTATATTAGGTCTTCCGAAGAGTAAGCAGATGATAACTCTTTTCTTATAGACCACTTCACAATGTTCACGTGCTTCCTTTCCTTCTAGGAAAAACTCTAAATGAGGGCATGAAGAGGGATCATTTTCTCAAAAAATGGTCTAAAATGAATATTTTTTTAAATTAGGGCATGAAGTGAACAAGTCGATTTCAAATAAGGGCTCGTCGGCCGGCGAGTACTTGATTTTTCCGTCGGCCTCGATCAGGCCATTTTTGCTTTCTTCTTTCTTTGGTTTCCAGTGAAGCAAGAAATAGAGCAGGAAAAAAGGAAGTCGAAGAGGCACCCCCACTTTGATTTCCTTTCCTCTTCTTCCCTCTTCCCCTCTCTCCATTCTCTCTCTCCCCATGCTGGCACGCTCTCACAGTAGGGAAATCTTGGTCCTTCTCAGATGGGTCTCTTCATCACTTTATTCCCCCACGGCCATTTTCTTCGGTTGCATTTTCAAATCGTTTCTACAATCAAGCATATTGAGGTTTCCATTTTGGGTGCTCTGTTTCTTCACATAGGTGTTCGAGATTCGCTGGGTGGTCGTCGCCGTCTCTTGGCTATGCCTCCAAGCGCAGGTCTTGCACTCTCACGAGGACCTTGTATGCAAACCAGAGGAGAAAGAGAGAGATTGCAGATGGTAGGGGTGTGCGCCACGTCGTTCCGACTTTGTCGGCAAGCAGGGGTCAGCTGACGCTCTAACGTCGTGACGGAGCTGAGTAGGACGAATTTCTTGAGTCCGAGGTCGGAAGCGGGGATGAGGGGAGGGAGCTAAGTAGCACCGACACTGATACTGACACACGACACGCGACACAACACAACACGACACGTCATTTTTCAAAAAATAAAGTTGGGACACGTTATATATTAAATGTATATTTTTATATATACATGATAGATTATCATATATATATAAATATCAGCGGTGAGTTTTTTTTTTTGTCTTTTTAAGGATTCACGATTAATTTTTTTTTTTTAATGGCTAGGTATACTAACTTTGGGATGGCTGGATATATGATTTAAGTATATATATTTGATAAATTCATATTTTGACCCATAATTTATTGAAAATACTTAAAATTGACCCCGTGCGTGTGGAAATGGCATGTCGGAATGCCAGACTCGAGCGTTAACCACGTGTTTGTCACATGTCAGAGAGTGTCGAAGAGTGTCAGACACGACACGATACGTAGGCCCTCGAAGAGTATCGGTGCTTCCTAGGGAGGGAGAGGGCGAGCTTGACAGTGCAGTCGACGGGAGCGGCTGGCAGAGGAGGAACTCGAGGATCCACTGTGAGATGTCGGGTCTTAATGGGAGAGAGGATTGAAGAAGAACATTAGGATGGTGATTGAACAAAACCGATGCTTGTCTCTCTCCCTGGTGATGGAACCGGACGTGCTTGGGCACTTGCAGCGACCGAATGGGAGAGAGAGAGAGAGAGAGAGAGAGGACGGGGAAGGAAGTGAACATTTTTTTTGTTGTTCCCGCCGCCGGAAAAAATAAGTGCTCACCATCTGGCGGGCTTTGAGACTAATTTGGCCACCTCAAGTCTTATTTGATACAAATCTACTTTGGGTCCTCATTTAAGGAAATCACTCCACTTTGAATCCTTATTTGGAATTTTTCATTCCTTCTATTCAATAGAAACTCGAGGTGTTACACTTTCAAGAAGACCTTTTGGGTTAATCTTTGCCTTTTTTTCTGCGAATGCTCGGAGAAGAGAAAAATTCAGTCAATTATTAAATTTAAGAGAGTGCGTGTTAGACTTTTCGTGTTATTTATCCAAAATAATTAGTTCTAACTTGTTTAATTCATGCAATCGAGTCTTTCTGCCAATTCAGCAGCAATTCCATGAGTTTATCACATGAGGATTAATTTGCTAATTATTTTGGATAAATAACACAATTGATGGTGTTATATAAGAATTTTATTTATTAGATTCAATGTCCAACTGGTGAGTATGGTTCCAGGGTAAAACCTGAAATCGGACCGGTGGGGAACTTGTCCGATTTCAGGTTCTAGGGTTTGCATGGTAGGTTTTAGGTTCCAAAAATTAGGAAATCTGTTTTGATGGGTAGGTTCCAGGTTCTAGATAAGTGGAACATAGAATATGGAATCTGGAACCTATAACAAGTTTTTGTGTTTTTCTTAGTATATGTCTTCGCGCGATCTTGCTGTATTCCATAGCGTCCAATGATGAGGGGGCAATCTGGAACCACTAGTCTGAGTTTTCATTTTCGGTAATATTTATGACTGAGATTTTTACTTTGTTAATGTTTCATATTTATTGTGTGTCTAAATACGAGTTGGGGTCAAGTGGATTGTAGCAGCAAATGGTGATAATTAAAGGTGATAATTCACTGCAATCGTTCAATTAAGAATACATGTGGAACCTAGGTAGATCATAGAATCGACCATGGAACCTAGGGGTGAGCAAGATGAACCGACTGGACCGGGAACCTCTCGAACCGGACTAGACCGATAGGTTTGGTCCGGTTCTGAAGGTCACCGGTTCCTCAAGGTGAAATAGTTCGGGCAGTCCGGTTCCCAATTCTAGGAGGGAACTGGACCGATGGACCGCCCACCCGAACTGACAATTTTTTAATTGTTTTTAAATACACAACTTAATTCTGAATTTCTGACAAAAAAAAAAACCTAATATTCCATAACTGAAGTGCTCGCTTTCTTGTGTCCTGACCTAAACCTAATCCTCCTAATGAGCAATTGCCGTCGTCTTCCTCTCCACCCTCTCGCTCTCAATCTCTCCCGGCGGCCACTCATGCCTCTCACTTCTCGCCTTCGAATCGAAGTTGGTGCACTTTCTCGAAGAGCATGCGAAGCCATTGCCGAGGTCTCTCGCTGGCAACGAAACGAGCTCCAATTCGTATTCTTCGTTGCATGTGAATTACCAGACGCCATTACTGCTTCGGCTCCGATTCATGTTCTGATCTCGCTTTCTTTCTAGAAAGGATTAGTCAAAAAGGTTCGTCTCATTAAAAGCATGCAATAACTGCTTTCTCTTTCTCTCCGGACAGAATAATTTCCATCCTCCGGTTTCTCTTTCTCTTTGAACTCGTCCGGTTCCACTAGACCGCCCGGGATCGTGCTTATCTTCCCGGGAAGTTCAGTGGCTTACATTACTCAACCGAGCCGAGGCACTATTCACAAAGTGGAAAGCGGAGAGCTCCTTATCCTTTCCAGGCCAGTCCTTCGAGTACGTGATTTGTGGGAAATATTTTCTTTGTGCGGCGGTAAAAAAAAAAAAAATGCTTTTTTGGAGAGAGATACTAATTCACCAATCGAGTACCTATCCAGAAGTTTTCGCAACTCCATCATGTGTGATGGAATCATCCAGTTTTGATTGATGAGGTTGATCTGCCAGTTTAAGCATCAATAATGACCCTTGGAAGCAACACCGGTTGATTGAGTTGGCCGAGCAGGAGAGAGAACATAGGCTCAATAGGCATAGGCATCGTAGATAGGGGCGGGCGACCGATCCATGACAGCAAGTAACACAGAAGAGAGAGAGCACATACAGACAGGACCGATTGGTCCGGTCCGATTCTAGGGACCTCTGGCCTTGGTTTCGAAAACTACGAATCAAGATCACCGATCTGGTCCCCGGTTTCAACCCGGACCAAGCTCAACCTTATTGGAACCTGTGACAGGGTAGGTTCCAAGGCATGCATGGTAGGTTTCAGGTTTCAAAAAATGAGGAATCTGTTCCGACATATAGATTCTAAATTCCAAATGGAACCTATACGGAACCTAGAATTGCTCACCCTTACTTGCAAGAACAACGCCATTGCATGACATCACAAATGGGAAAGACGGCTATTCTACTTATTTTGTGTTTGAAGGAGTGGAAAATTTTCAATTATTCAAAACTAACCCAAACATAAATATATATTTTCTTCGCAGTCTTTATTCAGGAAAATTTCATGGCAAGTTCTTTGGGAGTTTAAAAGAATGACTAGATTGCCCCGTATTTATTATAAAAAAAACAACATGTTAATCCACTGCCACGTACGAACACATAAGATAATGATCTCACTTCATTTTCCATGCAAGGCACCAAGATTTCTAATGGACTTGGACTTATCTTTCTTTATTTATCTTCTTCTTCTTCTTCTTTTTGGTTTTTCAAATTTTTGGTAAGATGGACTTAATGTTATGTTGACGAAGTAACATGTCCTTAGACAATGAGACTGTTCAACCATAATAAAACATGTATAACAATTGTCAAGACTGTCGGTTCCCCACGTTTGACCTTTGCCATTTCAGCCTTTCCTCCTCAGCTTTAAATACGACAAAGTTCAGACCCAAAAAAAAAAAATTTAAATACATATAAAGATGAGATAGAGAAATGAAACAGCTGTGAACCCCATTAATCAAATGTATGATTGGTCGTCTCAGATGCACATCGTCAACTAAGGTGGAAGATCAAGGCACCATTTTAATTTCTTATCTTGCAATTTTAATTGATTTCGTATACGTGAACTGAAATCAAGAACCCAAAAAGGTTGGAACGGTCTTGTACAGGTGTAGGTTGGCATTGAGATTCAACTTGGGACCCCATTGAAGAGCCAATTAGACGCCGTTTGACCTAAAATTATATATGTCAATGTATCTAATTATGTGTATGCACTTGCTTGATGACTCTTATTTAAGAATTTAAAATGTTAGACTACGTCTTCATTAATCGTGTCTCAAACTTTTAGATGGATTCACATTGGTAATTCACGGAATTTGTTAGTCTAGGCTACTCATCGCACGTAATTTCTAAGTGGATTGGAATGTTTTGGAGAGTAACTTTACAAAGTCACCCGATTAGATTAAAATAATTTAGTCAAATTTATCCCGAATACCAAACTAATCCAACACATACATCTCTCTCTCTCTCTTCACCCTCCTCGGCCTCGGATCCGGTTACTCTGCCACCCCCACCCTCGCGCAATTGCTGTCGCTTGAAGCTGTCACCATCGCCTCCCTATGACCGTCGTGATCATCGTCGCCGGTCGCCATCGTTAATCGAAGTCCCTATTTCTCTATGCCATCTGTCCAAAACAAGAAAAGGGGAAGAGCGCGCGACCTCAAATTGGCCGCACCCATATAGGTGGCTGCCGATGTCGAGGTTACGGCCTAGTCTTAGGTGCCAGTGATCTTGGATCTGAAGTCGAGGGGTGCGAAAGCCATGCTCGGTCCGACCAAACGGATATGGAGAGTGTGTGCGAAATAGAGGGGGGAGGAGCTGCGATGGGGCCGGACATTGCCGACAGGAATTGTGACTGCTTTTGCCGGGGTCGGAAACCATGGCTGACGGTAAGGCACGGGGACGAACGTTAGATGACGTTGGCGCCCGCGAGGGTCTCGATCTACGATGGACGGTCGTGTGCGAGTCCGACAAGATTTTGCCTAATCTATCTTTGTCTTCTGTACATTTCGTTTTTTCCTGGTAAAACTTGGTGGGCAAAGTTGGCCTAGCCTCTCATCAATTACGTACACTGACAGAGATCTTGTCGTAATTACTTTCTTTACAGCCTTTGGATTTGCATCCTTCCTTGTAGGGATTCCCTGCCACGTTCTACACCCCACATGTATATAATGATATAAGTTTAGACAAAAAGATCAGCCACCCATGCATTTTAATAGGAAAATGCTTCGTGACAGTGCTGTTAGAAACGGGACAATCTCAATCATAAATTCACGCATCATCTCACGTATTTTACATAAAGTACTCATTAATTGTGAGATCGTGTGATCATAAATAACTGACAGCACTGTCAGATTATCAGGTTAGCAGCATCTAATTTTCTATGCGACGATGTTGCACGAAATTTTCGCAATTCTCTAATCTTTAATCTCCACTTTCGTTTCCCCAAGACCAACATTTATTCACACCGTTTCATATTGTGTTCTTATGGGCTTCTAAACTGACCAATAGCAACCAACATTTGTTCACACCGTTGCCAATTGTGAAGGAAATAATATAATTAGACCCTAGCACCATAATCTTAAACGTCTCTAATCGTAAAAATACTTCACTAACTTTACATCAAGAATCTGGGCTGTTCTATCCAACTGACTTGTGTGCTTGACCTGGTTCTTTACCATGTGATTAGGCCTGTGCCATTGTTTCCAGGATATAATTGTGTATTTATACCTCACAAACATTTGTTTGGAGGAAAATAAAAGAATTTCAGTACCTACTATAGTGGGGAATCGATAGTGGCGGTATCGGTGGCGGAGACGGTGGTTGGAGGTGATAGAGCAATAGTCGACGACGGCAGGGGACGGCGTGGTTTTCCAAGCATGCACCTTTCCTTACAATGTTTCTCGGGTCGGGGGAGATATGTGCATTCTAGAGATTACCGCATGTGCCGACGACACGCGACGCGGATTTGCGGGCTGTCGGATCGGGCAAGCCAGGGCACACGCACAACCCGGGAGATCTGAAGGTCGAGACTCGCGAGCCCGCCATTTCGGAATCTTTACATTACATAACAAGAGATAACATTAACTAGGTGATTACCAATTTACCATGACCGATGACCACCCTATCAATTCAATAATCTCACCGGTGATGTGCATGGAACCTCATGACGTTCGTACGTAAGAGATTACAATTGATTTCTTAGCACCAACTAGCAGTTAAATTATGCTGCGCACACACATACGACACACCGTTGAACAATTTTAAAATCTCCTTCTTTGTCTTTTATATTACACAACAAGGACTGAAACTCATATGAACAAGTCAGAGAGACTAAGATATTGATGTGGTACTCCCCCTATTTTTTCGTTTTTTTATAACATCTTCAAATCTCCACAAACTTCCAAGTTCTGAACGCTCACAATTTTCAAACTTCTGCAGAAAAAAAATGAGATTTTTTTATGAATGCTGTCACTTCTTCCCCTTCCTCTGCTGCAGATCAGTGTGTTCTTGCCATGAAGGGTGAAAACCCCAGTTGAAAAGCTGTAGAGAATAATGAAAATGGCAGCAATAAAAACAAGCAATGCCACCACCTGTTTACGTGTGAATAGCAAAGATATGGAAAAGGTACTGCTTGCCTCTCCAACCCTACACTGACTCACAGACCCAGTTTTCAAGATGATTGTGAGGAAGCAAACTGCACAGCGATTTGACTTATTTTTTCAGTGAAAAGATTAGATTTATATGAGTCTAGTAAAACGTGCCTGCAGGTTTTCTATGTTTTGGTGTGGGGAACTGGGGATGTTACTCTAATTTTCATGAGATTTTATGTGATGAATCTTGGTCAGTGAGTGCACCAAGAGAGATTTAGAGAGAGAGAGAGAGAGAGAGAGAGGGATCCGTACAGTATTTAACAGCACCTCTGATTATCTTTCACAAAAATAAATGCATGAAATCAAGAGAAAAGAAATTGTCTTTTTGTACTGTCAAAGATAAGAGATGTCTCATATTTCATTACAAAAAAGAAAGAACACACAGACTCCCAGAAACTGATAGTCTCAATCTTCTGAACTGAATCCCCCCCCTTTCCCCTAAAACCTTACCCCATCAAATCTCGCTGACTTGACACATATTCATGGGTCAGGCTCAGAGGCTTCAGAGATATATTTGATTTGCATGCATCAGAAATAGTACAGAGCTCTCTGATCTTCTGTTTTGTTGCTCTCGTCAGTGAATAATAAGCTGTTGCTGCTGCTGCTGATCAGTCTCTTGACATCCTCAAGATCATAGCCCAGCACGCTGCTATCAGTTTCCCCAAAGCACCCACTTAAATGGTTGGCCTTGTCACAGCTCCCACTGTTGCTGTAACTAGATCCAACCCTCTGTACATTGTGGTTTCCCTCGAACCCATTAGGTATATATCTTTGAAAGTCCATCTCTTCTTGCTTGACCCCCATCTCTCTCCCATAGCTGCAATCAATTCTCTCACTACTTCCAAACACGAGCATGTTGTTGTTATTGTTGATGTCTTTAACTGAGGAATCATACTGGATGGGGCACAAAAAACCACCCTCTTGGGCTTGAAACAGTGATGAGGAATCAGTTAAGAGGGTAGCGCCAGAGGGGAGCGATGGTGAGAACTCAAGGCCTGTGATTGATGGCCTGCTGCTGTTGTTGTTGCTGCTTGGGGGGTTATAGAAAGATGTGGTGGTGCACTCTCTGTACAGTGAGGAGGGTAGTGATGATAATTGGGACGGTGGACTAATTGGGTAATTGTTAGGAGTTGATGATGAAAATGGAGGGATCATGAGCTTTCTCTGGGATGGTGGGATCATGCCCATGAGCTTCTTCTTGAGCTTGGTGTTCCAGTAGTTCTTGATATCATTGTCCGTCCTGCCTGGTAGCTGAGCAGCTATTATTGACCATCTGTGTGGAATAAGGGGAAAAATAATTAACACTTTTTTTCTTTGAACAGAGAAATTTGGCCTGGGGTGTGTTAGATCCGAACATATATGGAACATCTGGTGCAGGAAGAATGCCCAAAAATGGATGATTTTCCCACTCAATGCAATATCTTGTTGGAAATAGAAACACCTACTTCTCATCTTCTTTCCCTGGTTCTTGTTTCTACACCCATTTCAAGTAAGAATTTTATCTGAAGACGATGATAGGCTCCTGCCAAGTCCCACTCATGATATACTTAAAGAAGTTTTGTGCAACAAGAATGGTAGCATCACCACACAAGTCAATCAAGAAATGGAAATAAAAGTGCACACGAGAGAGAGAGAGAGAGAGAGAGAGAGATTTCTGCATATAGATGGCATATGTATGTACCTGCTTCCAATGGTGGCGAAGAGGCTGAAGATGACCCGGTCCTCCTCATCTGAGAACTCACCATGCTTAATGTTCGGCCTCAGATAGTTTAACCATCGGAGCCTGCAGCTCTTCCCACATCTCTTGAGACCTGAATGATGATTAACCCAAGAAAGAAACCAAAACTCAAAATCAGAATCAGACATAGCTTGACACACCATTATCAGACAACACTGGACTAGGTTTCAGACATCAGACCAGAGAGAGATAGAGAGATGGGTGGTGCTTCATCCTGAAAATCAAATTACCAGCTTTCTGCGGGAGGGCAATCCAATTGCCACCAGTGCCATACTTCTCAATATACTCTTTGAGCTTGGAGTCCTCTTCAGGTGACCATGGCCCTTTCTTCACATTCGCCTTGTCACAGCAAGGTGCTCTTCCCATCTCTCTCTGTCTCTCTCTCACTCTCTATGACCTTGTGGGTAATGAGCAAGTTCTTGGAGGATCTCAGAGAGAGAGAGAGAGAGAGGACAGAAGGAAACTTTCTTTTTTCCGGTGATTCTTTCGGTGGGTGTACGCTGGGGGACTTTCCTTATATCAAGAACCCCTCCGCTTTCCACAGTAGAACAAATTATTAAACTATTAGGCATATGAGTGTGATAAGTCAAAGGGGGAAAGCAATGTCTCCAGTACAGGAGAGAGAGAGAGAGAGTTTCCAACCCTTTGGGGGGGGGGGGGGGTGATTTAGCTAAGCTAACAGAAGTTTTTGTGTTGAAAAACCTTCACAAAGTCCATCTTGCTTCTCGGTAAAGAATCCCCAAGTCTTGGCTCAGTAGAAACATCGCCCGCGTCATTGCTGCAATTAATTCTTCCTGAATGGCGACACTTTCCAAACTCTTAAGACCTTTGCGACCTTGTTTTAATCGCATGGAAGGCGCGGCCGAGGGCAATGATTTCGAAGACGAGTTTCGTCCGGAACAACAACGTGAAAACAATCTTTCTCGAATGAGACGGACAATCAGTCTCATTTTCGTCGAGTTTTGAATATGATCCACTTATTTGAAAACCCGTTTGTAAGCATATTGCTAAATCTAAATGACACATACAATAGATGCTTTGATAATTCTAGGCATAGTTAAATTATGAATACATAATTATAGTCGAACCATCTTTCCATATTATCATATACTTATCACTTAATCACCCGAGTACCTAAAATTGTTGCATGTTATTGATTTCTAACACATATTTTAGAGCCACGGCACCTTAGAGTTATGTGAGATATAACTAAGAGCCGTTGTAGTTTTTAAAAGTTGCAGCGCCTCATTCTCACAGCCGAAGCTGCCGTGTGAAAGCCGTACTGAGCAACCTCTGATACATCGATTGAAGTACAGAAAGAAAACCGTGCGATGCAGATTTCAGCGTCGGTGACATTCCTAATCGAAATTCTCCGAAGCAATTCTTGAAAGGAGTGATCAGGAACATAATGTGTTGAATTGGGATCCTCTTCTTCATTTGTATGGTGGAATTGATGCTTTCTCATATAGGAAAAAAGTTCAACACATGAGAACGAAATCAAAACCGATCGTATGCACGGATCCCGCACATCGAAGCGCAGAAGCAAAAGCACCTGCAAGAGAAATCAATCATCATTGGGGGACTGTTCAACCACCGTGGGGCAGAGAGGCCAAAGCATTGAAGTGGTGGCGACGAACGATGAGTCGAGGAGGAGGCGGATCGAGATGATGGGTCCCCATTGGATCGGGCCACTCTCAGGTGTTTCGTCGGACTGACGACTCAATGCCAAAGTGAAAAGATAAGAACTCATGACAGATCACGTCAAGATGAGCATCTCTCTTGACTTGCAATTGTGGCCAAACAGCTTTTCCGCCTCAAGATTTGCCAGATCACTCTTTCGGAAGTTCTTCTGCAGCAGTACCGGAAAACCCTTTTTGTCAAGACATTGAAATGAACAAATCTCAATCGGATTGAGAGATAGTATCTGCATTTATCGCGGGTTCGATTGAAATTAGGGCAAAATAAACTTCGCGATGCCCTAAAAACCCGTTTCTTGAAAGATGGTAGTGGGGGCGTATTGAAAGGAGAAATACTTTCGCGTATGGTTATAGAATCGCTAATTCTTGCACGAATTTGAGAATTTTCTATAGGTTTTCAAGATTTATTTATGAAAAGAAATCGGCGTAATGAATTATTGTCGAGTCTTCTAATTTTATGTACCAAAGGTAGATTTCTCTTATATTACTTAAAAAATCGATTTGTAAATCAACATTAGTTTTTTTTATTATGGAAAGTAGGAGTGATCGGTTCCTGGGCGGTTCCATTGGACCCGGAAACATGCCAAAAAAAAACATACACGATTCCTGTTCATGAATTTTGTTGTATATACTATTTATTAAATTATGAGCATAACAAGCTGGAAAAGAGGAGAGGCTTTAAGCTACTTCAATTATGAGCATAATAAGCTTTAAGCACATGAATGGTGCATTACATTTTCATCAATGCTGCAAGAAACTCTTGCTATGGTTCAGGAACAAAAAAAGGAAAACATAAAGATAACCTAATGTGCTTCTTCTCGTAAATGCAGCACATACATGTCAAAGTCACATCAAAGGAGAGTATTGACATATCACATCTCTCATATTAGTGTTTTAGTTTTTGACAGATTTTTCAAAAGAAAGAAGCAAACCCTAAACAAGTAATCATTACTTTTAAAAAATAAAAAATAAAAATAAAAATTTCGGCTAGTCTGGTCCTGGGCCCCTGGAATCGGGAACCAAACCGCGCCGGCCACCGGTTCCAATTTTAAGAACCGGGAACCGGACCACCGATCTCGGTCCGGTCCGAGGGGTCCAGATCCGATCGGTCCTGTTCGGGCGGTCCGATTTGCTCACCCCTAAATCAGAAGGTCATAATTCAAACGTTAGTTACCTCCCAAATTGTGGTATATTCATTGGGTTTGAGATTAAATTATAAAAAAAAAAAAATGGTGACAAGCGTCATCTGACAAACCTATTGAGTGTTGAACCCGAACTCTATGCTAACTAAATAGTCAATGATGATGGAGATGAGAAAGTAAAACCCTAAAAATTATAAAAAGAGATTGAGGACGATGGGGCGGCATACATGGAGAAACTGACCATATTGGTTCAAAAGTTGGTGGATTAAAAGAACAATCGAACCGGATGTTCAACGGTAAAAAGATTTTTAAAAAAAAAGTTAGTATTGTTTCTCCAACAATAAGCAAAACAGGCTTCTAGAATAACCAATCTCGATTTGAATAATTAGAACCATCTCTTCTCTTTCAAATACAGAGGAAGAGAGAAAGTTAGGGTTCTTCAAACCATGCAATTTCCTCCTTCGTGGAAACTTCGTTTATCGGAAATGATTTGTTTTTTACATGATCTAGGACCTAATTGTTAGGCCTTTATCCTTTTTTTAGGTACACTAGGATTCGTATTAGTTGGATCTTCCAGTTATAATTAAGAGAGAAAAAGAGTTGCCTAGGAGCAGGCAAACAAGGAGCTTTGTCCCAACCTTGGGCTTCCCTGATATATCACTCAAGTGACCAAAATTGATCATGGTCAAGCCTAACACTATAGTTTAAAAATGAGAAAATTTCCAAAAAAGTCATAAACATATTGTAATTGTTCCAATTCAACCCTAATTTTTTTTTTTTGCCAATTCAATCTTAAATCTTGTACATTTGTGCCAATTCAGTCCATCCGGCCAACTTTTTCGGCTAGCGTTGACGTGGCAATTTTTAATAATATGTAAATTTTTTTCTCTTTTTTTTTTTTCCTTCTCCTTCTTCCTCAAGTTGGGTTGCCGATCCGGCGACCTCGCCGGCCACTAACGAGGGCGAGGGCGAGGGCGAGGGCGAGGGCGAGGTCGGCCTTGCCTAGATCTGGCAAGGCTTGACCTCGCTAGCCCTCGCCTCTAGCCAGTCACCAATCTGGCAATCGGCTGGAGGAAGAAAGAAAGAAAAAATCGACAAAAATATATTTAAAAAATCATTAAACATTGACACGTTAGCACTGACAGTAGCGGCCGATCAAAGTTGGCCGAATGGACTGAATAGGCACAAATGCAAAACATTTAGAATTGAATTGACCAAAAATATGAGATTTAAGACTGAATTGGCACAATTGCAATAGATTGAGGACTTTTTAAAAAAAATTCTGGTCTAAAAATTATTAATTTGATTAGCGACACCCATCTTTTCCTTTTAAGTTAAAAGCAACCCGAAAACAAATATTAGAATCTTATAGTTTACAATGGGGCTTTAGTATATATATCTCAAGAGTCAATGTGACATATATATCTTGCGATTATCAACGATTTTTCTTGTATCATCCGATGAAGGCTGCTGGTGACAAGAAATGATTAATAAAACGTTAGGAGATTGGTCAGAAGCTGCATAAGACCATGCATGGTCTTCGTTCAATAACGTGCAATATTGTATTAGGGTTTACTATGGATATGGGGTCCAAGGAAAACTGTATAGTTTCGATGCGTTGATTAGCGCCAACCAATGATGTGGTCATCGCTAACGTCTTTGTTCCTGTGCTGTGAAATTTCAACCACCGTTTCATCAGCGAATCTCACTCGCTATCCAATGGCTGTTCAACTTTAACCAACTTAATCTTGTTGAATTTGATGATTCTTGCGTTGTGATTTCCCTCCAAGGTGTTAGATTAGACGCATAAACACGATGAAATAGAGAGTAAATGCGAGAAAGAGAAATCGAGACACGAGGTTTATCCTGATTCACCCATAAACTTGGGATACATCCAGCAGATGATTCTACTATAATTAGCACCTCACACTTTTTTGTTACTACTTTTAATTACAAAGGAAAGAAATTATATATAACAATTATTATTCATAGACCCTTGTGCCTTTTTGTCGATAAGGAGTATGAGCCACACTCCAACACAAAGTTAGGGTTTCGTTTTTAACGTTGTGATCACATGTTGTGCATGCATGCCATGGCATAGGCAACCAGTTCCATCCACCAATCGCGCTCGAACAGTACCCTTAAGCTAAGTCTCCAAGCACTAGAATAAGGTTGCTTTACCTTGTTAGCCAAATATATGCTGTATATGCATGCCGAGATTAAGGGAATGATGCGAAATCGCTTTCGGGGCTTGGTCTAGGTATTGTGCCGTTCGATTGACCGACTTGGATATGCACGACGCTAGAACGTAATGCGAGATGTTGCACGCGATGCGCATTCACCTACTTGATTATGCCCCAAGAAGCTACCCTTCTTTCTTTTGTATATGTGATTTAGAATGAATATATATGATTTTGGCCAGTTTTGTGAGGTGTGGGGGTACACTTCAATTGCTTATTAATTTTATGAGTTCTACTTGAAGCTCCATCATACCATTAAGACCAGATCCTTTTTTCTTTTATTGTTGAGTGGATTATTAGAGGGAAAATTGTCAAAAAAAGTCCTAAACCTATTGCACTTTTGCCAATTCAGTCCTAAACCTTTTAATTTTGCCGATTCAGTCCTAAACCTTTTGCATTTGTGCCAATTCAGTCCTAAACCTTTTTTTGGTGCCAATTCAGTCCTAAACCTTTTGCAATTGTGCCAATTCAGTCCTAAACCTTTTGCAATTATGTCATTTCAGTCCATCCGGTGAATTTTGGCCGGCCGGCGCTGGCGTGGACGCCGGCCGGCCGGCGATCGAATATTTTTTTATATTTTTATTTTTTTTTCCTTCCCCCCTCCCGTCCCTTCCCCTCCCCTCCCCTACCCGGCGACCGGCGAGGCAGCGACGGCGAGGTCGAGCCTCGCCATGGCCGGGCGAGGCTCGACCTCGCCGGCCCAGATGGCGGCCGAGCGAGGCTCGACCTGGCCAGCCCAAATCTGAGCTTGCAAGGTTGAGCCTCGCCCGGCTATGGCGGGGCTCGACCTCGCCGTCGCTGCCTCGCCCGGCGACGGCGAGGTCAAGCCCCGCCATGGCCGAGTAAGGCTCCGCCTCGCCGGCCGTGCCTCTGGCCGGTCGCCGGGTAGGGGAGGGGAGGGGAAGGGACGGGAGGGGACGGGACGGGACGGGAGAGGGGAAGGAAAAAAAAAATAAAGAAAAATAAAAATTATAAAAAAAAAAAATTCGGTCGCCGGCCGGCCGGTGTCCACGCCAGCGCCAGCTGGCCAAAATTCACCAGATGGACTGAAATGACATAATTGCAAAAGGTTTAGGACTGAATTGGCACAATTGCAAAAGGTTTAGGATTGAGTTGGCACAATTGCAAAAGGTTTAGGACTGAATTGGCACAAATGCAAAAGGTTTAGGACTGAATCGGCAAAATTAAAAGGTTTAGGACTGAATTGGCAAAAGTGCAATAAGTTTAGGACTTTTTTGACAATTTTCCCATTATTAGATGTAGAAAGACACAGAAGAGAGCGATAAAGGGTTGGACAAGAAAGCGTGTGGGAGAAATGCATGGTATTTGTTAGCATTTAGTAGATGAGTGATAGAGAGAATTAAGAATATAATGCTTGACCTTTCTCTAGGTCATTAGCGGATGTCGTTAAGATGAACATGATTATGCTGTTGTTTACTCCAGCAGAATGCTGATTTTACATATTCGCCACAGAGTTAATGTCGGAAGTTTTCCCAAGATAAACGGGTAGCATTTCACTCATCTTCTATAATCCATTAAAAATGGTTGTTGGAAACTCAGACCTTCCGGATCCATTCCCAAGTGATAGTTCTCTTAAGGAAATCAGCAGTCGAAATAAGATTCCACTCCTCATTTTCAGCTCCCGAGCTTGCTTTTGATTACTCTCCGAATGCAAATGAAAGTAATATTATGATTTTAAAAATTCAGAAATTAATTGCGCATCAGTTATACCACTCGTCATCGTGTTGATGTGATATCACCAGAAATTAAATACATGCTGATCTTCAATTAGTCGAGTCTTCTATTCGAACCTTTCACAAAAACCCTAGATATACTATATGCCTGAGATAATAATAACAGATAGTAACACCAATCTCTGCATTTATGGAGAAATCAGACTAGATTTGTCCTAGAACTTCAATCCTTAACATGGCTCACTCAATAGAAGCACAACTTGAATCTCGTCCCTTGTGTTAGCCATTTCAATGCTAAGTGATCCATAGTTAATATCTACCATAGAGGCGAACGATAGCCAGTAACTCCCCATCGAAGGCAGCTCACAACTTTTATCATATCGCGCTCTTTAAAAAGTAAATTATTCTCGAAATCTCAAAGAGTGTTGAGTTAGGGTCCCATTTTAACTATTGATTCTTATGATTCCGGAGGATTTGGTTACAAGAGAACTAGGAATGGATAGCTTGTCCTCCTTCCTCCCGACTCTTTGGTCAATAAGCGATTGCCCTTCTCTAACCCTTATTGCTCAACCAAAGAACAGACAAGAACACTAGTTCCGGTAGATGTGTGGATCATGGACGGACAATGCCCATACGACGAAGGTGGGAAGTTATTGCGGGGGAAGAGATAGCTTGGATAAAATGCGACTACTGGCAGGCTCGGAGAAATAGTGGAGGGTTATGAACGGACCGAATCATACTCCAAACACGGGGAGCATCGCTAGTCTTTTGATACTTACCAAGACAGTGCAAATTTTAGGCCGGAAAAATTGAATTTTGCCTCGTTTTGCGTCCCACAATTGAGCACAAATTATGGGCAACTTTCGTATGGGTTCATATGCAACCGTAGATTAGATTACAAATATAAACATAAAATGAGGAAAACCCTAGTCTAAAACTCCAGATCCTATCTTTTTAACTGAAAGCAAAGCATGCGGCATGCAATTTGGGAAATTCAAACTGCCCATCTTGGTCGATAATGAAACAGAGAAAAGTCGCAGAAAACATGCAAATTCAAACAAGTTCCCCACGGAAAAAGCGATCAACTTTCTTGTTCTGTCTTTTCTTGGCACAAAGGAATCTTTTAAATAGAAAAAAGGGAAGAAAACATGTAGGGTCTTCCCTCTCCTTTTCAAAAATAATTGACAGGAGAACACACACACACATAATAAAGCCAGCAAATCGATTACATTAAAGAAAAAAAAAACAACGGATTAAACTAATGGAGACAAGGGACAAGTGTCGTCATCTGCATTGACTCTGAAAATGCAATAAAACTTTTGTGCTATGTTTTTGTCTGGTCCCTCTCACTTTCTCGTGGTTGGCAAACCAAGATTAGAAAAAAACATGCACGCAGGCTGTATTCAAGGAGGACGGCCTCTTGTCCTTTGCCAAGTAGTTTGATTTTGACTCTTGGCCATGTGTTTAGGGTCTAATAATTCATTGGATCTCTCTCTCTCTCTCTCTCTCTCTCTCTCTCTCTCTCTCTCTGACCTAATATGCTTGATAGGACTTGTGAGTGATTAAAGTCTAGTTAATTTCCTTAATCTTTTTCTAGATTAAGTTTACTGTGCATGGCACACCAAGGGTTGAAAGTGAATATGGTTTTCTTTTGATTGATATGCCACTCGCAAAAGAATATTATTTCTCCCCTGAGAATCTCAGAGCAAAAGAGATTTTTTTTTCTCATCTGTTTTTCCAGCTTTTTAACTAGGGCTGAGTTTGTGAAAAAAAAAAAACGGGCTAAGCATAATAGATCAACCGAACTGGGAACTGCCCGGACCAGACTAAACTAGCCGGTTTGATCCGGCTCCCGGTTCCATAAAATTGAAATCGATTTTGGTCGGTCCGATTCTCGGTTCCGGGGGGAACCAGACAAAATATTTTTTCTTGAAAAATTCTAGATGTAAACCTAAACCTAAGATACTTAGTATGACTTTCAAGTTTAGCGATAGCATGATACAATTAATGAGAGATGGTTCGGTAAATATGTCGTTAACTAGAAAAAGTTGACGATAAATCACGAAAAAGAAAATGTAACCAGTCCAATGATTGAATCGCCCAGGAACCGGATTTGGACCGGTCAGTTCGATTCCTGATCATTGAAACTAGGAACCAATCTTCTCGATTTCAGGGTAGGACCGAACCGGACCGAGAACCAATCACCCCTAGTTTTAACACTATTCCTAACGACTTTCACCTAAAAAAATGGTGGGTGACAATCCAAGCATAGCGACAAAGGTTGCATAAGTAGTACCAATCAATCATAAAACCATGAATAATCACTCAATTAAGCATAGTGCACCGTGGCTCTTGAATTTGACATTGTTACGTGTTGACCAGGTTGTGTAGCTCAGACATTGCATATATTATGTATAGAAAATAACAGGCTAAGAGGAGTCTTGAAATTGGAATCTCCTATCCCATCAAAATGTTTAGAGAAACTTACGAGATCAATACTGAAGTTTCAGGTGAGCGGGGACTACAAAGTAATGCTGCATAGAACTTAAACGCTAGTTGCCTTTTTTTTTTTTTTTTTTTTCTCCGGTGACCTAAAATTTCACCGATTGTTACAACTAATGGTTCGTATTTGATAACTATTTTGAGAACGTTATATCCCACATCGCTTGTTTATAGGATTTTAATGAGTCCTGTATACATGTGATCTCCGCGCTTCCACATCCTATATGCCTTAGGTTTATGCTTACATGTTGCTCCCTCTCTGTCATTCCATGTACCATTCTTCTACCGTGCTTATATGTCATTTATATACATGTCAAAGTACATTCCATGTCCGTTTGGTTATATGGTTTCGAGAGCTTTATGTTCACGCGATCGTCTTTCTCCATTTATCGATTTAAATTTTTGGATTATACTTTCTAACATAATATTAGTGTCGGGTTTCCACCTATGTGAAGCCCTTCATTTGTCAATTCCATGTGATGTTCTTGATCTCTCCTTGCACGTAAGAGGTTGTGTCAATGTATGTCTCGCATAGCTTGCCTATAAGGTGTTAAATTGGCTTACATTCATATATAGTCTTCATCCTCCACCTATCTATTTAAGCTTTCGGATATAGTCTTCATCCTCAACGATGGAGATGGCAACCAACTCGACGGAAAAAGGTTGGGGGTGACGATCAAGATAGATTTTGTCATCGTACTTGTGAAATTCCTCCGAATCCCCGAGCACCCATCTCTTGGGCCAGTTCAAAGTCCAAAAAACCTCGGAAATGGCAGGATGCTCTAGCTAGATGTAAACCGTGCGAGAGGCTTTGAATTCTCGTTCTGTTACAGCGGAACCATGTCCTGGTTTCCTCAGTCAAGTAGCGTATGCCAAGCTGTGTCCACCACTTGATACGGAGTTAAGAATGTCTGGTTGCAAAATGGGACTCGCTCTTGCACGCAAATACCACGCGATTCATACGTCCTGTCCTGTTCATGACTCGAGGCACATCCTATGCAAATCCGACAACCACGAAGGGAAGCAACCTGACAAGAGAAACAGCCCCTAATCCCCCATAAAAAGCAAAAGCCAAAAGTCAAACTTCGCCATCACTGGGATTCTGGTACTGTAATAAAGAAAGACTGAGAAAAAAACCAAAGAGAGAGAGAGAGAGAGAGAGAGAGGAACTCTCGCTGTCGGCTTGCGAGCGACTTAACGTGTTGCGTGCAAGGAGGAAGACGCCTTGTTCGCGTGAATGGCACGCGCGCTCGGGTCGTGGGTTCCAGAGAGATTCGTGCCTTGCCTTTCCCCACGCCCCTCTCGGATCGTGTCCGTCCATCTCTGAGATCGTGACCTCATCCTGTGGGCTCCCGGGGATTTACACTCGCGCGTGGGATTCAACGTTCAACCCCGCTTTCTCAGCTCTTGGCTGGACCTTGGTCGACCGGATCCGCGACTGAGATTCGTGTAAAGCTCACGTGATTAATGACTATGATAAATCCGATTTCGATGAATTTGGAATCGGATCCCCCTAAGGGATTAGATTTGCAGGCAAGGTTCGAGCACATTACCCATCCATGACTAGATTTCGGTCGGGTCGTGTTCAAGCCAAAAATGAGCAGACTGAACTTTCTCATGTCCAAATCCATCCATGTACCTTTTGGACGTCTTGTGCCTGGATAGGGCAACAACCATATCTACGAATAGGGTTAATTACATCTCTTCGTCGTGCGTTGTCCTTGTTAGTTCCATATAAATCTCATAAAAAAGCTCGAGACGTTCATTGATTATGTTGAACATTGTATATGAAATAGAGTATGATCTTAAGAGTAAATTGCTTAATTTGATAAGAGTAAAGCGGCGAGTGGAGGCATGGCAGCATACTCGAGCGAGTGTGATTGGAGGGTGTGATGAGTTGTTCTCAGTTTTTGATGATTTCATTAAATATGGGTTTGTTAGCTGACTGGTGCTCTCCAGGACCAATCAATCAATCACCTCATGCAAATCTTCCAACGACGGGAAAAGAAACGGTTCCTATCTGTTCGATTTGGTAGGTGGGAAATTGGTGTGCATCTTTGAAATTTTCACGGTTTGTCAACGGGTCGGGTCAGCCGCGGATTTCCGGATCCGGTGCCGCGAACTGTGAACAGTTCCGGCGACCCGATCAACGGGTAAGTTTGGACTCGCCAACTCCAGCACAGGTTTAAGCATCCCGAGCCCGTTCGCGCTTAAAAGATCACTGAATTTTCCATACGAAGAGTAAACCGAGTCTGGGAGGACCAAAGTGGGCAGATTGAGCTTAATTACGGTCTATTGAGGACATGGTGGCGGTGCGGAATCGACTAAGACGGCCCCAAAATGCCTTTTTTTCGACTGACTTGTGTTCGGATATGATCTTCTGTGTTTTATGATATATCAGAAATTTGGTACACTGAAAAGAACATTTATGTCTTGAATATTAGGGGTGAGTGGTTCTAGGTTCCTTCTTGGAACCTGGAACCTATCCTGCATACGATGAAACCTGAAACCTACATTGTCACTGATTTCAAGATCTACCCAGGTCTCGGCTATATTCTTAATTAAACAATTGCAGTGAATTATCACCTTTGATGATCACTATTTGCTACTACAATCCAATGACCACAACTCATATCAAGACACACGAAGAATAAAAAATATTAACAAAGTAAAAGTCTCAATCATCGATATCGCCGGAAAAAAAAAAAAAAGAAGCTCAAATTAATGGTTCCAGATTACACACTCATCATCAGACGCCATAGAATATCGCAGGATCGCGCGAAAATATAGAACAAGAAAAATACAAAGATATGTTCGGGGTTCCACCTCTCCAAGCCTGGAACCTACCTATCGAAATCGGTTTCCAAATTTTTGAAATTTGAAATTACATTGCATACCTTAGAACCTAAAACCAGATCGATTCCCATCGGTCAAGTTCTTCGGTTTTCGGTACTATCCTGAACCTATACTGACCCCTATTGAATATGTTGGCGAAAGTGAGTCATTGTGGTGTGGTATCGATGGTTAAAAAAGGCATGACTTTTCTTTCCTCCGTGGTTTCTTTATTCCTATCTTATCCATCTTCATTATCCCATAGGATAACATACTTATCTTCATGTTCATGAAAAATATCTTATACATCAGTTACATGATTAATTCCATTAAAATTCAGAAATTTAATTGATTTAGATATAAATACTACTATTTCTTGTAGAGCATAATAACTTAGTTATAAAATGAATAGCTTGATGCACCGTCTCAGTATCGTGACCCATATCCAAGATGCTTCCCCGTTTATATCTTCCTATATCTCATCCAATTAACTAACCAAAACTAGACATGATTAATAGATGGGTCATGTTTTGATCTCGAAGCTCTCATCTATAATTGCAATTGATATTACATTTCCTTCATAGAGATAATCGGGCAAGAGCGAGCCCAATTAGGCGTGCCAAACCCGAAAAAGTCAGTAAATGGATCGAACATTTGCGCTTTCTGAACCCATAATTAGGTTGTAATCCTACCTTATGCCTTGTGCATATAACCGCACGAAACCATAGTACATCGATCCAATTGTGAAGTAAATTATTCTGTCCACATAATTGGAGGAGTCTCTACTGATTATAGCCTGATGACTCATTAATAGAGCCTCGGTAAAGTAATCTTTCTTGCGGAATCCTAAGCAATCTTAAGGTGCATTTCGAGGAGGAGGAAGAATGGGGGCTTTAGACTAGAGATGATCCAGCAATTTCGACTGTTCCGACACGTGGCATAAACCCAATTATTTTGCTCAGTATCTTTGCTGACTCTGCTAAATCTTTCTTAGTACTCGTCTTATTGACTTGTAAGAGGTCAAATTCAATTTTAACTTTAGTAAGCAGAGAGAGAGAGAGAGAGATTAGTGTAGGCTGTCTAGCTTGATATGAGTAGATGAGCCTAGTTCAATCTAGGACATGCCTTGAGCAAATTGCTTTGGCCAAAAGGCAACTCGAGACGTTGACTTTTTGTGGAGTGAAGTTTCCATGCATTTGAGCTCATTAAGAACGAGGTTTTGATGCCCAATCATTGTCGGCTTTCTGTATTTTCTAACTTTTTATTGTTTTTGCAATTATCCCTAGAGATAAGACAGAAGATGCCTCGGGTAGAAGTCAACTCATATGCAAATCCATGAAGCAACCACTCGGCTTTTTACTTACTTCTTGCCTTGTCCCTAAGGTTAGCGCCATCGGGTGCAATTGGCTAAATAACTAGACAAGAAAATATCGAAGCATTTCTTTCACCAATTGTTCTCATGATATGTACAATCAATAATTTATAAGTCGAATATGTCCTCGTCAAACATGTTTCATGAGTGTCCTCGGGGCATCGTTTAACAAAACTATCAATAATTTGTTGGCGTGGATTTATTTAGTCGAGAGCAATTCTCATTTGCTTTTTTCGTTTTGTATCTTTCTCGCATAGGATCCATAAGCATATGAGTATGCTAGCCGCAATGCCCCGTGCCATGCTGGGGAAGAATTTCCAAGAGTTGTAAATTACGATAATGCCGATATTGTGACTTACAACAAATTGGAAGTAATGATTTATTTATTCAAATTTAAGATAACAACGATTAACTTGGAGTTTCTTTAAGTAAGAACGAATTAAGCTATTTCATGCAATGTTTTAAAGTTTTATTGTCACAATTCTCTGATTGGTGTTTGTATTATCTATTTGCATAAAATAAATTCTCTTTTGCCTTTCTAAAATTTGGCTGAAATCAATGTCTTATTCAATTTCTCACTATAATAACACACCAATTTGGCATCAACCTAGTTAGTCAATGATAAGTTCCAATCTAAACTTACATCGGATCCTAGTGTCGATAAATGCTTTCCGACTTGAATGATTGAATCGATTCCACTTTTTACTTTGTTGAGATTGGGTTGCTCTTCAGTGTACCAAAGTACAAGATCGAATCGAACCCTATAGGCAGGCTAAAAGCTTTGATATTTTGGCATTACAACCACAAATAAGGGCTTTCGTATTTTTACTAGTTCGTATCTTCAGAGGAGTTAGAAAGGGTTGATGACGAAGTTTCAAACTTCATATTTCGACAGAAGTTGGTAAGATGATGTCTTGAGCAGTTACACATCGAGGACCCTTGACACAGATAGACGCGTTGCGAGTTCCATACATATTACTTCTCAATATTTGTCATGTTTTCTTGGTCATTTTCTTGTATTTGTCTGATTCTAAACTTGCGCATTGTTTCCTGAAATGTCATGTACATTTTAGTCTTTCATCCGTTATTTTCTCGAACATGTAAATACTAATTAAGAATCTTTTTCTGGTGAAAAATGCTTTCATATTTTCTAAAGTAGGTGCAACTTTATCTTGATTCTATTTGGCATCTTTAGGAGCTTTATACTTTTCTTAGTCTTTACATATGTCTATCTTACCTAGAAATTTAGAGGGCATTTCAACCTTTTTATATTTTCCTTATTTCTTAAAAGAATTATGCCCTTTTTTCTAAACCAATTTTTCTTTCCAATTTTTTTTTCTCATTTATGATATTATGCACCCTTTATGGCATGCCAAATGGCAACATTCAACAAAAAAAATTGTTACACCATAAAATTACTATATTTCTATAGATAAATTGATAGATAGATATGTGGCCATTCTGTGTATGCTTTAGTGGGCCTCTGTTGTGGTAGCTGAAAAAACACAAAAGACCATAGAACTATTCTTCTTTTGAGGGATGATGGGCCTGATACTCCAATATCATCGATAGAACACTTGATATAAGAAAAATCATCGAAAGGAAAAAGGCACAATTGAGAAAATAAAGAAAATTTGTCAGCATGGGAATTTTTTTTTTTTTTTTTTTGGGGGTCAAAATTTCAGCATGAGAATTTGCAAGCATCATCCTAATTAGCAAAATTTGAGGGAGCTGAAATTTGAACCCAGGCAGGCTTCTGAGGTTGGATTGAACCTGGGCCTGACCAACTTAATTTAAGGCTAGTCAAATTTTTGTCCAGACCATCCCAATACCATCCGACCATATTCACTGATTTAAGAAGCTAAATTTGATAGACTTGTATTGGAAGAAAAAAGAACATTCTTGTGATGTCAAAGTTTAAAACGATCTAATTGTCCAAAAGTCGAAAGTTCCGCGCAGAATTACGAAAAAGTTGAAACATTATCCAATTTAATTGTCGAGTAATTTCGACTATCCGTTACGTCTCCCCAATTTCACAGAATTTACCAAGTCATTGCTGACCACACTTTCGACCAAAAAATTGCTGACCACACAAAAAAGAATTGGCGAGTTTCTTAACAGCGCATACATCTTCGGCCGAATTCGGACAATAATAAAGAGCAACTCTATGAAATTGACCCCTAAAATGGAAAGATCAAATCTATAAAGACTGGCACAAGATGTTACAAAAATCATTCAAGTATTATCTGTTAATTCTAGGCTCTACTTTACACCCAAATGCTCTCACTATCTCATATAATGCACGTCCCTGCAACTTTGACTCCACTAAATTTATTAACATAGTGTTGCTCTATCTTTGCTCATTTTGCTCCTGAATAATGCTGACTTTCTGTATAGTAGACGCATCCGATGTCGGGTCCCCCAGCTACATTTCTACTCCCGGAGCTGCTCGACTGTGGAGAGCATCGTCTTCGTAGCGGTCGCTCGCTTGCAAGATTTCGGAAGTGCCAACCACTGCAGCTGGTGCCCCTACGCATAATACAGTATGAGTCATGACATCTCCCGGCTAACATTCAAGAGTTTTATCATAATAAGGGCTGATCGCAGCAAGAACCATGAGTTGGCCTTTTCCTTTTAATTTCTATCTTCTGTTCTTTTAATGTATCCCTTTCATAGGCTTCCAACTTACAGATATTTGATGGATTATTCGTCACTGTGTAATCCTTACGTAAGGGCTGCCGCGAAGCTCAGTCTGGAATTGTCGGGCCATGGGTATGATTTCTTCTTTAGACTTTAGAGCCAAGAAAGCTGTGGAGTCACAGTGCCTGGGTGGTCTCTTGTGCCGATCTCATGACCACCGCCACCCGCAACTCCGTTTACATGGTAAGTTTACTCGAAATTTTCCACCATTCTATTGTGTTTATTGTTAAGAAAAACACATAATTGATTTTAAAGTTGACAAAACAATCCATGATCTCTAATATATAAGTTAATGCATTGAAATACTTGTTTTTGCAGATTATCCTTATATACATTCAATTGTTAAGAAATAGTTACACAAGATTTAATTTGATAGACAAGGCTCATACGCTATCTTAAGGAGCTCAGACGCTGTCGTAAAGCTCGGACTCAAAGGGAGTATTCTCGGATGCAATGATCAGGTTATTATGAGATACTTTCAAGATAATATATATGAGATATTATCATAACGACTAGCAAATCAAGCTGGATTCGTTCTTAAAGATTATCAATCACGAAGATTATTGAATATCTATCAATGACGTGAATTAAGGAAGAAGAGGATGACTTACCAAGTGGAGTACTCTATCTTTGGAAACCCTGATCACGATTGTATGAGCGATCTGATCTAATGGGAGATTCTAATTTTGGTAATCTCAACGATTACGAAATCTTTTGTATACAATGTCGTCCAAACGAGAAGTTTGGAGAGTGATCCTCTGAAGACCTTGCAACGACTAGTTTGAAGGTGGGAGAGTATAAAAGATGACTTCAAGGCTGAAAAGAAAACAAGTCGAAAATCTAGAATTCCAAGGTTCAAGAGAGCTTCAACATCCGTCATATATTCTTGATCCAAACATTGTATACTTAGAGGTTCTTATTCAAAGTAAGTGAATATTAGACGGGAAGCCTATTGACTCGATAATCATCACCAAGTTGTAACCTTTGAGCTATTCACTAGTGGAATCTGTTGAGAAAAACCCATAATTGATTTTGACGTTAACAAAACAATCCATAATCTCTAATATCTAAGTAATGCTGTGAAATACTATTTTGCAGATTATCCAAAGGTGTATGGAACAAGTTACACAGGTTTTAATTTGGTAAAGTGTGTTCAGACGATATTCTGAGAGACTCAGACGATGCTTGGAGCTCAGACGTGATGCGAAAAGCTCAGACGTTGGAATGATGCTCAAACTCTGAGAGAAGTATTTCACGAGCAACGACCAGATTATCAAGAGATCTATTTCAAAATGATTTAATGGACACATTACATCATCACAATGGCTAACAATCAAGCTAGATTCGTACTTGGAGATTCTCAATCATGAAGATCAATCAAACGTGTGGATCAAGAGAGACGAGGATGATTCATCTAATGAAGTAACCCATCTATGAAAACCCAAGATCACGATTGTATGGGCGATTTGATCCAAATGGGGATTCTTTCTTTTGTCGCCCTCAACGGCTACGAAATCCTTTATATACAGTCTCGTCCAAACGGGGAAGTTTGGAGAACGATCCTTTAGAGATCTTGCAACGAGAAGTTGGGATGGAGGAGTATAAAAGGAGACCTCAAGGTTGAAGAATGCACGCACGAGAAAACAGGATTCAAAATTTCAAGAGCGAGAGAGCTTCACATCTTTCACACTATAATACTTAGATGAGAACATACGTGTAAAAGTGTTAGACGGGAAGTCTATTTACCAAAGCAGTAACCTTCGAATTATTCACTAGTGGAATTCAGCCGATTGGCTGCCAGCATGAAAAAGTGGACGTACGCTTGAACAAAGCTGAATCACTATAAATCCTCTGAGCACATTTTCTTTCCCTTAATCTCTCTATTTACATATCTGTGAAGGTAATTGTGTGCACTGTGCTGCATTTGAGAGTTTCTCAGATCTTCCTAGTAGTATCGTCTGAACGAAGTTCTGCTTCTAAGGGAATCTCAAATCTTATTAGCTAATATCATCTGAACGAAGTTCTGAGCAGATTAGTTATATTCCGCATTGATTTTTTAAAATTTCTTAAATTCACTTATTCACCCCCCCTCTAGGTGATAACGTTAGCCTTAACAATTGGTATCAGAGCCTGGTGCTTGTACTTTTATTGAAGTGTCGTTACTTCTGAGCTAACGATCTCTATGGCTAGCAATTTTACTTTCACTTGGATTGAAGGAGGAAGCAACAACAGACCACCTTACTTCAAAGGAAAGGAGTACAACGATTGGCAGAATAAATTGAAGGCATATCTCAGATGCCAAGAACCACAGATATGGGATGTAGTGCAAAAAGGGGTTGACCCATCCGCATTCGCAAGCACTTCAGGTGGTTCAAATGCTAGGGACAACACCAATCCTACTCCTACAACTGCTCTATCTGCTACTGAATTAGCAAAGAGAGATGCTCTTGATGCTAAAGCTATTTATTCATTTTATAGTGCATTATCTCATACTGAACATAAACGTATTGCAGACTGTTCCTCTTTAAAAGCAATATAGGACAAGCTCTATGTTACCTACGAAGGAACGGGCAGAGTTAAGGAAACTAAAGTCAACATACTTCTCGGCCAGTACAAAGCTTTCAACATGAAGCCTAATGAAATTGGGAAAGAAATGTTCGACAGATTCACTGAAATAGTGAATGGTCTCACCTATCATGGGCAACCTGTGTCTAGACCGATGCAAGTAAATAAACTCCTAAGGGCACTTACAAAAGAATGGGACAATATCAAAACCTCAATTCGAGAGACCTAGAGGATCTCGCCATTATCCATGGATGAACTCATTGGAGCTCTTCAATCGTACGAGGATGAAAGAATCAATGAGGAAGTTTTCAATCGAGAGGTAAGAAATCCATTGCTCTGAAATCTAATACTAATTCTAATGTCTCAGATTATGAAGATGAAGACGATGAGCAACTAGCACTCATGGGCAAGAGGTTCAGAAGAATAGCAAAGAAAAATAGAAATTTCAAAGGTAAAAGAGATTTCAAGCATCATGATCTGAAACGATCATCCAGTGACAGACGAAAGCAAAGATGTGATTTGCTATGAATGCAAAAGGTGAGGGCATATCAAACCCAACTGTCCTCTTCTAAAGAAGAAAATAAAGGATGAAAACTCTAAGAACGCTCTAAAAGCTAAAACATGGAGCGACACAGAATGTGAAAGTGATGAGGAATATGCCAACATTTGTTTAATGGCCAACTCAGACTCTAAGGAAGAATCTGAGGCAACTCATTTTAGCATTCCTTCTGAGGTATGTGATTTTATGGATGAAATGTGCTTAGAATATACAAATGATCTTAATAGGATTTCAGAATTGAAAAGGGAAATCTCGTGTGTAAAGCAAAGTGAAACTTCTAAAAATGATAAACTAAATTTTCTTGAAAACGAGTTTTCACAAATCAAAGATAGATCTGATTTGGTTTTAAAGAAAAATGACAAACCGAGAAAAATTCTTTGAAAATGGAAAATGAATCTTTGAAAAATGAAAATGTCTCTTTGAAAAAGGAAATCTCGGATATTAGTTAAAAAATTTCCTTATGGTCAAAAACTCTACAACATATTCTTTCTATATAAGTTCTATACTACAATAAGTTTGGACTTGATTTTCAAGGAAAGTGAATTGAAAAATAATTTTCCTAAAGCAAAATAAAGACCTAGAAGAAGACCCATAAAACACGCTTACAAAAACCACTTTTATAAGCAGTTTATGAGATCTGAGGGACAAAGTGTTTCAAAATGCACAAACTGTGGTGATCCAAGGCATTCCAGAAATTATTGTCCTAAAATTTGGAGATCCACTCAAGATATCTTGAGATTTGCAAAATCCACTAACCCAAAAGGATCCAAACAAATTTGGGCACCAAAGAAAACTTGAATTCTTTTGATGTTTACAGGTACCAATGAAAAGAAGAAACAAATGGTACCTTAATAGTGGGTGTTCTAGACACATGACTGGAAACTCCAAGATATTTATCAATCTTACCAAGTTTGATGGAGGAAATGTTACCTTTGGCGGCAACAACAAAGGAATAATTATTGGCAAAGGAACCATAAAAATCGGCAACCTTTTTGTCAATAACGTCTCATTGGTTAAGGGTTTGAATTTCAATCTTATTAGCATAAGCCAATTGTGTGATATTGAATATAAAATCTCTTTTGTGAAGGATAAATGCTCAGGTGTTAGCCCGAACAACAAGTGCTCATTCCCCGGACACAAATATGGTAATATGTATCTTCTGGATACATCATCTGAGGATGTGAAATGCCTAGTATCCGTCAAAGACGACTCCGAACTTTGGTATAAGAAGTTGTGACATATAAGCTTCAAACAGATCTTAAAGCTCTCCTAAAAAAGCTTGTGAGAGGACTTCCAAACGCTAAATTTGAGCAAACAAAGCCGTGTGACGCTTGCACTATTGAGAAACAAGTAAGAAATTCCTACAAATCAATAGATTAAGTTTTCACTAACCGTACTCTGTAGCTTTTACACATGGATGTTTTTGGACCTACTCGAACCCATAGCATTAGAGGTAAAAAGTATTGTCATGTAATAGTAGATGACTATACTAGATTTGCTTGGGTTTTCTTTCTTGCACATAAGAATGATGCATTTTCATATTTTGAAAGTTTTTCACAGAAAGTTCAAAACGAAAAAAGTTATTCAATTTCCAGCATCAAAACTGATCATGGGGGAGAATTTGAAAATCAAATCTTTGCGGACTTTTGTGATGAAAATAATTTTCAACATAATTTTTCTTCTCTTTATACTCCTCAGCAAAACAGAGTAGTTGAAAGGAAAAATAGATCTTTATAAGAAATGGCTCAAACTCTCTTGATTGAAAGCAAAGCTCATTCTCATTTCTAGGCAGAAGCAGTTTCTACAACATTTTACATCATAAATCGTGTTTTTCTGACATCATTGCTTGAGAAAATCCCCTATGAGCTTTACAAATGCAAGAAACCAAACATAGCATACTTTCATGTATTTGGCTGTAAATATTTTATCCTCAAGAACTCAAATGATCAGCCGGGTAAGTTTAATAAAAGATCAGATAAAAGTGTATTCCTTGGATATTCCACTTCAAGCAAAGCATACAGAGTCTTCAACAAGAGCTCAAGAACAGTTGAAGAATCATGAACGTGAGATTTGAAGATGGAAATGACACTCAGAAGATAGGCGCTGAAATCACCATATCATCTGAGAGGAATCCATCATCTGAGCAAACTTCATCTGAGGACAAAAGATCATCTGAAGCCACTCAGAACGTCAATATTACTCAGGACGATACATCATCTGAGAACGAAAACCAAGATCCTTCTCCAGAAAATGAATAATACAGAAGAAACAAGAACTGAAAATACAAATCCAGTCATCCTACATATCTTGTCATTGGAGATATAGAAGATGGAATCAAGATCAGATCCAAATTCAAGAATGCCATAAATGCTTTTGCACTTGTATATAAGCAGTAGAACCCAAAAGAATTGAAGAGGCTCTTGCAGATGAAAGCTGGATTGAAGCAATGCAACAAGAACTACATCAATTCAAACTCAGTAAAGTTTGAGAACTAGTGCTCAGACCCAAGAATCATCCAATCATTGAAACTAAATGGGTATTCAGAAACAAGTTGGATGATAAGGGCAAAGTTACAAGAAATAAGACAAGACTCGTAGCCAAGGATACTTTCAATAGGAGGGGATTGACTACGATGAAGCGTATGCTCCTATAGCAAGACTGGAATCTATTAGATTGCTCCTAACCTATGCTTGCTACAACGACTTCAAGCTATATCAAATGGATGTCAAGAGCGCATTTTTGAATAGTTACATCAAGGAAGAGGTGTACGTAGAACAACTACCGGGGTTTGAATATCCAAAGAGCTCAGATCATGTCTATAAACTCAAGAAAGCTCTTTATGGACTCAAACAAGCACCGCGAACCTAGTATGAGAGGTTAAGTAATTGCCTTGTTAATAAAGATTTTGAAAAAGATAAAGTAGATACAACTCTATTTATTAAAAAGGAAGGCAAAGATATCTTACTTGTTCAAATATATGTTGATAATATGATATTTGATTCTTCTAACGAAAAACTCTACAATAATTTCTTTCAGATCATGTAAAGCGAGTTTGAAATGAGTATGATGGAAGAACTCACATTCTTCCTTGGACTTCAAGTGAATCAAACACAACAAAGAACCTTCATACATCAAGAGAAGTATGCAAAGGAAATTATGAAGCAGTTTGGTCAAGAAAACTGTAAGAAAACTGAATCACCAATGTTTTCTTCATCCAAGCTAGATAAGGATGAACAAAGCGAACATGTTGATCAAAAACTATATAGAAGCATGATCGAGTCTCTATTATATCTTACTGCTTCTAGACCTGACATCATCTTTAGTGTGTGTAGATGCGCCAGATTTCAATCAGATCTTAAGGAATCTCCTCTATCTGCAGTAAAGATGATCATAAAATATATCGGAACCAATCCTAATCTAGGATTGTGGTATTTAAAGAACTCATATCTTACTTTACATGGCTACTCAGATGCTGATATTGCAGGTTGCAAATTAAACAGGAAAAGCACCTTAGGAACATGTCAACTTCTGGGATCCATGCTAGTGTCTTGATATTCAAAGAAACAAAACACTGTTGCACTATCAACCACAGAAGCTGAATGTCGACTTGGGGAGTTGCTGTGCTCAAACCTTGGGGATGAAGCAACAAATGAGAGACTTCGGTGATGAATCCTCAAACGTGAAAATCAAGTGTGACAACACCAGTGCAATCAACCTCACAAAGAATCCAATTCTGCACTCTCGAGCTAAGCATATTGAAATTAAACATCATTTCATTCGTGATCATGTGCATAATGGTGATGTTAATATTCAATTTGTTGATTCAAAGCATCAATTAGCTGATATACTCACAAAGCCCCTCGATAGAAACTCTTTTGAATATATTAGACAAGAATTGGGTATTACTATTATACCTGTTTAAGTTATCTTTAAGACAGGTTAAAATCTGCTTCTGAGCAAAACGCAACATCTGAGGAAATTCAACCTCTGAAGCAAAGCTTCAAAATTTGCTCAACATATAAGGATAACATTCACTTTTAAATTAAAAGCATCATCTAAGGAGATACAAATACTTGAATGGAACCTTTGAACGAACGAATCATCTAAGGAGATCGTCATCTAAACAACACTCACATCAGATTTGATCGTTCAAACTTTTGGCGCGTCAGTATTTATTTTTGGCAACAAATAAGGTACGCCCAATCTCAATCTTTTTAAATATTGTCAAATATTATGATTGAAGTGATTATATTGATTGAATTGATTGAATATTTTGTTTCCAAAAATTAATTTATCAAATCCTTTCAGAACATTTTATTTCCGGAATTCAAATATCGAATCTTTAAATTATCAAAAGTTATCTCCGACTTTGTTTTTCAAATTATTTCGTTTCCAAAACAATTCATTCCTTACTGAACATTTTTTTCTCTCTAAAGCCTATTTAAGCAAAGATAAAATCTTCATTCTCTCCCCTTGAAATCCTTCTTGAAATCGTTACTCTCAAAATCATCTTCTGCAACTCCTCCCGAAATCTCTTTTCCCGAAAAGATTCTTTTCAAAATCCTTCATGGCAACCAAAAATTCCTCTACCGTAAAGAAACCTTCAGCCACTATTCGTCGCTCGGATAAGCTGAGGCTTACAAGTCCTAAAGCTTTAATCGAAACTACTGCTCTGGAAAATCTCTCGAATCACTCTAAGTATACCGTGAATGACTCTGAAGATAAGGATCATCTTACACTTGAACAATTCATACTGAAAATTCAGAAAGAAAAAAAAGCCGTTATGGAAGCAAAGCATGAAAGAGCAATGCTAGAAGAAGAAGAATAGATATACCACAAGGAGATTGCGCATGAATACCATGCCATCCTTAATGAAAATAGGGAAGATAGTATAGGAGATCAAATAGAGCCTGATGGAGTAAAGGAATCACAATCTGAGGGGGAGTCAACTCACACTGCGGGAACTCAGACTGAAGAAGAAGAGGAAATGAGTAAGAATACTGAGTCTGAACTACTCAAGGATATTCTGTACTATCAAAATGAATTAAAACTACAGGTCCAAGACTTGTACAAGACCATGTTTCAAGAAGTTTGTGAAATAAAAGACAGAATGGTTCAAGAATTTATGAAGCTAAGGAAAAATGTGTCTGAAAAGACAAGTCTTGCCTTTTTTAAGGTAGAACAGATGGGCAAAAAGGCGGACACCTTTAGAATGGAAATTGACCAAAAGCTGGAACAGTGTTCCAAAATTGCTCTAATCCAATTTCCTTCAGATTTTGTGCCTTCTGTATCAACTCAAGTTCCTTCTTCACCCACTCCAACACCTACTCCAACACTTGTGCACCAGATGAAATAAGAGACCGAACAGCTTATAAATACGGTACATTCTCTCTGCTGAACAAGCTGCTTACTATATAGAAAGAAAAATCAGACTTGCTAGAGCTATCATGAAAGCTATTTAGAGTATGAGATTAAGAGGAGGCCATGAAAATACCGTGAAAACATTGATTAAGAATAATGGATTCATCTCTGAAGAGGAAGTCTTGGAGTTTGCATCTAAGTCGAATGAAAAAGAATTAAAGGTCGCCTCACTACAAGGGAAGGTTGTTCATGGTATAGAAGATCAGAGTTCAAAAGATTCAAACTTATAAGATTTCTGTGTTCAAGATCTTCTGAAATTTTTTCAAGAGAACGAGCAGGCAATGGCACGAGCAAAGTATGCAAGAATGATAGTGGAGGAACAAAAGCTTGATCCCAGCTATATTTTAGTATGGATAAACGCTTTGAAAAAAATGTCTGCTCAAATGAACAAGAAGATAGATGATGAAATTGAACACAAAAAAAGAGTCACGACTCAAGAGGAGTCATCTCATGAAAATAAACCCAGTGAAAATCAAGAAGAGAATTCGAATTCAAAGAAATTATGGAAAATTCTGTACAAGCAAGGAGAGTCTAAAGACAATTTGAGAAAACTGAAGACTGAGCTCTACGTTCAAATACTTCAGATAAAAGATCGATTGACTTTGCTAACTCAGAGTTTAAAGGATGATACAAACAAAAAAATCCATTTAACATTCCTTGAGATGGAACAAGCAGAGAGGAAGATGAACACAATGGAGGAAAAGATTCACTTGAAGCTGGCTCAGCTATCCAAGTTCGTTATTATGCAATTCCCTTCTGACTTTGAACCTTCAACTCAAGCCTCATCCTCATCTACTCCAGCCCCAAATCTTCTAAAATAGAACTCGTTTTCACTCTTTTATTTCGTCAAATTTTGGTTATGTTTTAAGATTTGGAAGTGTCTAAGTTTTGTTTTAAGTCTGATTTTGAGTGAATGATTATTGAGTTTGGATATTTTGGTCGGCACAAAATTTTATATTCTGAATATTTGGCCTGCACAGTTTGATGGTTGAATTTGATTGAGCGCCCATCGAATAATTTTTACTAGTTCGATCTATGCGTGTTGATAACAAAAAGGGGAGAGAGATATAAATTAGAGATGAACGGTTCCAGGTTCCGGGTAGGTTTCACTTGGAACCTGGAATCTACCCGCTAATATAGGTTCCTCATTTTTAGGAACCTAGAACCTACCATGCATATCTTGGAACCTGGAACCTACCTTGTCACAGGTTCTAGGATATCCGAGAACCTGTCAATTTCACAAGTAATTTCAAGTAGTTTCACTAGTATTCGGAGTAATTCATTCACCCAAGAGGAATAGAATTTTGCATAGCCAGCGCAATTTGCATAGCCAGTAGATCTGAATCCATAAAAACGAAACCTGTAAGTGAAGAGTGCACCAAAAGTTGAACTAAGTAAATCTGAATCACTTTTGCAACTAGTCTATTTATGTATCAAAAGGAAATAAGCCAGCAATTTTGGCTAGTGACTCGACTTAGATAATAGATATGTGTATACCAACTCGAAACCTGTAAGTGAAGCCACAATCATAAAGACTACAGCTTTGACCAAGCGCAGTGGACGATGAGGAATGGCCTCTCGAGGGACAAAAAGTGTCGAGACCGATCTTGGAGCATAGAATTGCATCACGGACAAGCCCTCTGCTCATCCAAAGACGAAGAGACCCACCACCAAAAGGAAAAAAAGAAAACAATCATTCGCAAGAAGAGAACAACCCACCCACGATGCGACCCAGAAAAATCAAGACCCCAGAAGATCATACAAACGAGAAGGGAAGAAAACATGAAAATTCAGGACAATCAAACCCTACCCCCATGTTCAATTTGGGATCGCCGAGGCGAGAGGAAAGCAAAGCCGAATAGAGAGAAAACAAAGGGGGATATCTCTCTCTACACAATTTAACGAGGGGGCCCTTATTTTGGCTGCGCCAAGAGCGAGGGAAGGGTCGTCGTCGAAGAAGTAAGACTTGAGATAGGGGGGACGCCGTCGGAGGTGTGGGTGCCGAGGAAGAGGCGGTGGACAGCGAGGGAAGGGTCGTTGTCGTCGTCGAGGGATGGGCTAGGGAGTGAGAGGAAGAAGTGAGAACAGAGTAGGCGTGCGCCGTGCTGCTGCTGCGTTGAGAGTCTTGAAATTAGAAAGTAGAAACTAAAAAGCTAGGGTTTACTGTTTAGACATTCCGGTTCCGGTTCGATTCGGTTCCATGGAGAACCGGGAACCGGAACCGGCGGTTCCTAAAAATGCAGAACCGAAAACAAGACCCTGATTTACCAGAACCTGAAACCGGACCGGGAACCACAAGTTCGGTTCCCGGTTCTACCCTGGAACCATGCTCACTCCTAATATAAATATCCCTGATTATTTACTTCAAAAGGAGAACATAATGATTTGCAGGAACAGGTTCTGTACGAGTATCAGAATTATAATCCAAGGAGAATGGGTTCTGAGAATGACATAAGTCGTTCTATGCATACAAGTTCTGAGAATGATACAGGTTCTCACAGGTTCTGAGAATATCACTAGAACAGGTTCTGAAAATGACTCATGTCATTCTGCTTACAAGTTCTGAGTAACGACATACTTATATGATTTCGCTCTGAACATATGCCCTAAAATGTATCTATGCACTGAATCTATTCTTTATAATGCTCTGATATAGGCTATTAAGTTTCTCAGATCGAAATACTATCGAATGACTTGAAAATCTGAAAAATGAATTAGACCTTATAAACTCTGATACAAGTCTTTAGAAGTTCTGAAGGAAAAATGAACTACACTTTGAAAACGAATTCAAACCTTGAATTCATCTTTTCCCAGAACTCAATTCTTGCTAAAAAAACCCACATTATATATCATTATTTAGCAAAATTTCTTTAAGTGACAAATCATTATGTTACTCACATTTCTTATACAACAAATGATATATTTGTGTGGATAGTTTTGTCATCATAAAAAAGGGAGAGATTATTGAGAAAAACCCCTAATTGATTTTGAAGCTGACAAAACAATACATAATCTCTAATATCTAAGTAATGCTATGAAATACTATTTTACAGATTATCCAAAAGTGTATGGAACAAGTTACACAGGATTTAATCTGGCAAGGTGTGCTTAGACGATATTCTGAAAGACTCAGACGATGCTTGGAGCTCAGACGTTATGCGAAGAGCTCAGACGTTGAGCGGGGAGCTCAGATGTTGGAATGATGCTCAAACTCTGAGAGAAGTATTTCACGAGCAACGACCAGCTTATCAAGAGATCTATTTCAAAATGATTTAATGGACATATTACATCATCACAACGACTAGCAATCAAGCTGGATTCGTATTTGGAGATTTTCAATCATGAAGATCAATCAAGCACGTGGATTAAGGGAGACGAGGATGATTCACCTAATGAAGTAATCCGTCAATGGAAACCTAGGATCACGATTGTATTGACGATTTGATCCAAATGGGGATTCTTTCCTTTGTCGACCTCAACGGCTACGAAATCCATCTTGCAATGGGAAGTTGAGATTGAGGAGTATAAAAGGAGACCTCAAGGCTGAAGAGTGCACGCACGAGAGGACAGAATTCAAAATTCCAAAAGCGAGAGAGCTTCACATCCTTCACACACTTTTGATCCAACACTGTAATACTTAGAGGAGAACATACGAGTGTAAGAGTGTTAGACGGGAAATCTATTCACCAAAGCTGTAACCTCTGAGTTATTCACTAGTGGAATCCAGCCGATTGGCTGCCAGCGTGAAGAAGTGGACGTAGGCTTGAATAAAGCCGAACCACTATAAATCATTTGTGAACATTTTCTTTCCCTTAATCTCTCTGTTTACATATCTGTGAAGGTAGTTGTGTGCACTGTACTGCATCTGAGAGTTTCTCATATCTTCCTAGTAACATCGTCTGAACGAAGTTCTGCTTTTGAGGGAATCTCAGATCTTACTAGCTAATATCATCTGAACGAAATTCTGAGCAGATTAGTTATATTCCACATTGATTTCTTAAAATTCCTTAAAATCATCTATTCACCCCCCCTCTAGGTGATAACGCTAGCCTCAACAGAATCCAGTCGATTGGCTGTCTGCGTGAAGAAGTGAACGTAGGCTTGAACAAAGCCGAACCACTATAAACTCTCTATGCAAATTCTCTATCCCTTAGACTCTCTTTACTTTATTTGTGATAGTTAAATTGTGTGCAGGCAGACTTTGAAGTCATCTAAGAACTTGTTCTCGATTAGACTCTGAACTAAACTCTGAGCCTGTTTATCGCAATTCTGCAACAATTTAGAAACACGTTTAAGAAAACACCTATTCACCCCCTCTAAGTGATAACGCTATCCACAACATTTACGCCAGAATCAATAAAAAGTATGTTTACACTTTCTTTTTTCCGCTGAAAACATTAGAACAAGCATAATCTTTTATGCGTAAACAGAAGCAAAAGGAAGATTGTTAAAATGTCTCAGTAACACTTTTTATGAGCATCACTTTCAAGTGATACATTACGCAGCTTAACCTATTATTTTAACAAGAAAAACAGTTAGGTGGTCCAAGGCATGAAGTTCAGAAGGGAAGGAGAGATGGACTCACCTCCATGGCATCAAGAATGGTGGGAAACATTGCATGACTGAACCAAACTGACCCACCCTCAAATCATCTCTCTCTTCCGATCCAACAGCCTCTCTGTTGGTAATATGGTGGTCTTGCTGGGTGTACAACTCCATCAATGCCTCTCACAGCAAGCATTTCCTGTCCAGAATCTACCACTACAACCGGACACAAGCCATAAACCCTACCATGGCCAGCGACAACGCAGAGTCCCAGAGCCACGCGTTGATCCAACGGTTATGGCATTCAACGATGTGATGACGCCGTGCACGCTGGACAATGTTGTAATAGTTGCTGATGAAAACTGCTTGTAACATTTAGCACTCAGTAGAAATTAGTGTTGCTGCAATTTCTTTTGGCGGCTTATTTATGATCGGTTGATACTGGTATTATTTGTAGCACATTGTTTACACACTGTACTTAGCAGAGATATGCGTTATACATAAATTTATACCTTGCATCTGATGATTGAATGATCTATTTCTGATTTATGATGTTTCACTAACGAGAAAATGCAAGGTAGTGGCCAAATATACTTCACATTTATGATTTTTCACTAGTTGAATCTAACTAAAAGCACCTTACCAAAAAAAAATATATCTAACTGAAAGCAGAAACAAAATCTATGATTTTTCACATTTATGATTTTTAGACCCAAAAAAAAATCTAACTGAAAGCAGAAACACAAGATCAGATGTTCTAATTAAGTAGACATGAATTTTCCTGTGAGCAAGCAAATGCATGATATGATAAAGCTCAATTATAAATCTACAATATTTTCTGATCTCACCACTATTCGCTGTCTTGATCCCCAGTCTACTCAGCTTGATCGTGGCCGCAATGAAGTGTTTGAATAACACTTGCTGATCTCTAATCATCATAACTCACCATTCCCCACGTCTCCTTTCCTGAATTCAACATCTGATCAGTTGCTAACAAGCGGAGACCCTTCTGAAGGTTCTGTTATAAGCATTAACAGGCTTTTCTAGTAGATCCACTGTTAGTCAAGCCAGAATAAAGACAACAGATTACAAATCCAGGCTTACCTCTTAACAGAGAGCATCTCTGGCAAGCTAGTCTAAGGTTCACCTTTCAATGCACTTGTACCCAGCTATATCCAGGGGGCTTCGAAATTCCTTTTTCAATCATATTTTGTCTCAGATGCTCAGCATTTTCCCAACTACCTGCTTCTGAATAAACCTTAAACAACAGTACGTGAGCTGCATCATTTTCCGGGACCAATTGACATAACATTTGAGAAGCCCATTCTCCTAAATCTCTATTTCCATGTATCCTGCAACCACTGAGGAAAGATCTCCAAATACCAGGCCAAGGTGAAAAAGGCATTGTTTCAATCAAACCCTTAGCACCTTCAAGGTATCCGTTTCGCGACAGCATATCTACTAAGCAGCCGAAAACTCCTGGAGATGGTTCCAACCCATAATCCGATTTCATTGACTCAAACAATGCACAGCCTTGATCAACACACCCCATATGACCACAAGCAGAAATGACAGAGATAAAAGTAGCCTGACCAGTACACAGATTTGCCAACTTCATTTTGCCAAAGAGTTCTAAAGCTTCCATCACAAGACCATGATGAGCATAAGCCATGATCATGGAATTGAATATAACCACATCCTCTAATCCAGATGACTGATTGAAAGCTAATCTTGCATTAGCAATGTCCCCGCACTTTGCATAAGCATCAATAATTGAACTAGCAACATATACATGTGTATCATAGCCTGTCTTGGTAGCAAGTGAATGAACAGATTTAGCTTGATTAAAAGAAGAACTATCGGCACAACTGTTAAATATACTGCCGAAGATGAACTCGTCAGGTTTCACATCAGCTTCTAAAAGTAAGTTCAGAGATCTAATGGCTTCACTATGGAAACCGCTGCCATTGAAGGTTGATACCATAATACCCCAGCAGGCCAAATCTAGTTTCTCAAGGGCATCAAAGCACAGAAAAGCAACATCTGGACACCCGGACCTAATATAGAATTTAACTAACGAACAGCAAATACGATTATCACCCGAGAGAACCCTCTTAATTATCACTCCATGAATTTGTCTCCCCATCTTCTCATTTCCAGATTTGACACAGGTTTCCAAAATGTTGGCAATCGTAAATACGTTAACTTCCACTCCTGAACTTAATAAATTGCAGAAAACCTGTAGAGCTTGCGGATAACAACAATTTAAATTGTACCCAGAAATCAATTCATTGAAATCACCTGTCCCCTTCAATAGTATGCTATCGAAAACTGAACGTGCCATAAGTAACGCGTTGCATCTGGGAAACATGTTGATAAGTGAACTTGTGACATTACTGTGGTGAAAGAGTCCAAAATGCATGGCAAGACAGCAAAGCTGAAGCCCCATGTTTAAATCACATGCATTTCCACATTGTCTGAACAAGACGGAAAAAGTAACTTCATTAGGCTTCAATCCTGCAAGCATGAATTTACGAAATAAGCCTGCAACTTTTGTCACTTCCAATTCTTCACGGAAGGCCCCAAATACGGTATTCCAGGATATAGCATCTTTCTTTAGCATCCTATCAAATACTTCAAAAGCATATTTCTCCTGACCATTTTTAAGATACATATCAATGAGTGAATTCATCACTGGAATGCTAAATTGCACGCCGCTACACATGATCAGCCCATGAAGCTGTTTTCCGTAATACAAGTTACCAAACAATATGCAGCCTTTAAGGGCATTGATAAACGTAAACTCATCCATAATCACTCCCTCAGTCTTCATTGAAGACGCAAGCCTCATGGCCTTAATTCCAAAACCGCACATTACATACCCACCTATCATAGCATTCCAACAGCCAACATCGCAACTCCCCATGTATTTGAAAATCTGCTCGGCTTCTTCAACCCAACCTAACTTGGAATATAAGCTCAACATTGAACTCCCGAAAAAAGAATCCTTTTCCATCCCGAGCTTCACAGCAAGACCATGAACGCACAGACCCAACTTGCAAGCCTCCATGATGGCGCACGCTTTCAAAACACTGCCAATAGAAAACTCGTTTGGCCTTAACCCACTTCTCATCAACTCCAGAAAAACCCGGAAGCCTACATCTAGCTCCCCACTACATACCGCGCCCGAGATAAGTGAAGTCCAAGACACAAGATTTCGCTGAGGCATTTCATCGAACACCTTGAGCCCGTAGCCCAAAGTCCCACACCTCGAGTACATATTGATGAGATGGTTCTGAACAAAGACGTCATCTCTGAACCCAAGCTTGACTGCCCTACAATGGGCTTGAGCTCCAACGACCAATGCTTTCGACTCGGTGGAGATGGAGAGGAGATTCGCGAGTGAAGCGACAAGTCGGTGTCTCTGTAGTGATGCATGACCTGAATCGGAAGAACCCAACTGAAATGTGAGGCTTTGGCGATCGCGGGCGAATGTTAGACGGAATTTGTGGGCGGCTTCGATAGACGGAGAAGGTCTGAGCGTCGATGGCAGCAGAGAAGAGATTCCCATGTGACATCGTAGGACGAGCAACAACGTCGTGTTCTCCAAATTGAGCAGAATTTTTTAGAGTAGATTAAAGCACAAATTAATAATTCGAAACGAGAACATCCAAACAACTCACAAAGTTCGCTACTTTTCTCTCTTTTTTCTATTTTTTTTTTTTGTCGACTTGTGATATAATCTCAGTTTTCTTGAAACGCATTTTGGAACTGTACGTGAAGACGGCCCATTAGCAGTCGGGTCGGCCCACCGCATGCTGTGGATACGTGATTCGCCAACACAATGTACGATGATGTTGGGAAAGTCTACGCAAAGTCTTTCGCGAGACCTGTGGTTCTCTCCTCATCTTCCGCTTCTCTTCACTGTCTGAATTTCTTTCTCTCTTTTTGAAAAATAAGAAAAGCTCCACTCTTTTCTGCAACCTCCACGATCTTGAGTAAGTCCATCGTTCTTGATCTTTTCCTGCTTCCGATTCACAGTTGTGCTTTGATCGGTCAAAGCATTCGCGATTCAGGATCGTGGGTTGTGATTTCCCTTTCGAGTTCGCGTCTGTTTGCTTGCTGAGCTTCATTCAATCTCTCGCTGTTTTCGAAGGGAGTGGGAAAGTATGTCTGCATTTCTCGAGTTACTGCAATGCGTCCTCTGCTGTGAAGAGGAAGACGTTTATGAATACCGCCAAGCTCAGAGAGATCTTGGGCATGGCGATCCTCTGCTTGATCGAATTCGCAGCGCCTTTGCTTTATTGCCCACGCATCGTCATCGAGAGCATGAATCGCAATCAGAGCCTTCACGGTCACTGCTCTGGAATACCCACAAGCCATCACCTCTCAAGTTCACGCCTCCTTCCTCGTCATCCTCCCCTTGCCATGTCGTCGTGCACAATCCAATGAGCAGAGACCCCATCAAGCCTAAAAGTGAGCCAAATTTGACCAGGACTGTAGGTGGCGTAACCCAGTTTTCTCAGGTCACATTTCCTTTCAAAGCAGTCGCTGCGGCTTCTCCGAAACCATCCCCTTCGGTATCAAAGCCGTCGACCGCCTCTTCTAGTGATCCGTTTGTTTCCCCAGCCAAACGGGCAGCCATCTCGGCTCACTTGAATCAGTATGTGTCGAAGTCATCTGAATGTTCGAATGAACCGTCTTTATCTCGCTTGCTACATCCTTCTCTTTCAAAAGCTTCCTCACCAACTCCACAAGTGCAGCAACGTTCTTCTCCAATTCCTGAACCACATAAATGGGTCGAACGAGCAGTTGTTTCGGAGACCAAACCGCCACCAATTTCCGCTCACTCGAATCAGAATGTAGCAAAACTGCCTCGGCCTTCCGATGAGCCGTCGTCATCTCGTGTGCAGTCTCCTTCTTCGTTGAAAACAACCTCGCCTACCCCAAAAGCGCAAGAACGTTCCGCTAAACAATATAAGCCAGTCTTACGTGCAGTTTCCCCAGTTTCGCCGAATCAGCAAAAGGAGACTGTTTATGTTCAGAAAGATACTTCCCCTATTTACAGCATCCCCGAGGATATTGAGGATTTGATAAAGCGAGACATTGTGCCACGCGTTCTTCGGAAACCACTGTCTCCATCGACCTATGGGGACTATTTTGCAGCTCTTCTATATGCGGAGGACGTCTACATTGAGGTAACAACGATGCAAGACAATTCAATGTTTTTATTTTGCTGTGCAAATTCTTGTGTAATGTCAGTGCCACATGTGACATTGACAGTTTGGTTAGAAAGATTGAAATCCTTGTCTCCATCCTCCCAATCTTGTATGATCGCTTGCGATGTGGGAATGCAATCAAGTGCAGTGGATGAAGTCGGTAGCAATAATTGTTAGCGATAATTTGTTCTTGTATAGGTTCATTATGATAGCTGCTAGCCCACAGCAATGTCATCACCTCATTTTACAGAGAAATTTTGAGTTGCAAGACTTGGCCAAATCCATGTTGACATGGTGTTGGGTGCGAAATCAGTGGATTTTATTTCATCATAGTCAACAACATTACCCAAAACAAGCATAAGCTCCATTCTCCCAAGGATGTATAAGCATTTACTTACCCGCCTCAGACTGAACGGCATTTCCAGATTTATGTGTGCGCTCATAATGGGTTCGATCCTCTTGTACAATCAATCATCCAAACGGTAGTGACTACAAATAGTTGGATCTAGAGAGGCGAGAGAAGAGGAGACGTGTCGGAGAAAATGCAATAAGGGGAAGAATAGTTAGGGACAGGGGTCTCGACAAGTTCAAATGTGCAAATTTTGTGAGCTCCACTCATGTATTTCTGTGTCTATGCCATGAGATGTTATGAGTAATCACTTTGCAAGATTTTAGATCAATGTAGCTTGGTTAACTGCTCTTACTATGTCACAGAAACCTTCATAAGTTACTGGTCATACTCACTTCGGATTCCCAAAGTTGGAAATCGCCTTACGATTCTATCATCTAAACGTAGCATGCTGAGTTTCTCTGTTGACTTACTGAGTTTTAGTAATCTTCAGCTGATTCGTGGTCTTGGAATTGAGATTTTTTAGTTGAAGCTTTTTGATCTGCAATATTGGGCTATTTAGCAGTGGAATGTGGACAACATGTCTGCTTCGCCGTGCATTTCGGATTGAGAGAGAAGCTCGTTTTAGCTTGTCTAAAAACGTGCAAAAGTGACCTTCGATGCTCAAGCGAGGAGATGCGGCTCTGATACGGACGAAGGTTAAAAGGGGTATAAAAAGACTAAAAGATTAAATTGGAAGGTGACTACAAACAAGCCTCGAGTATGTAGGTCTTGCTGAGGATTTGCTATGAAATGTAGCTCAATTGCTGTTGTTTTTGTTGTCGTGTCACTTTACTTATTCAGAGACTTGGAGGTTGATAGAACCAACTTGTTGATGGATAGTGACAGATTTGTCACGCACTCATGCCCCACCATGCTTGCTAATTTCTGCAACAATGAAATGACCTGCTTTTAAGATGGAACTTTGGTTATAAATGCAACAGTCTCTGATGAAGTAGGAATTCAAGGTACTTTTACCACTGTGAAGCATCATGTATTGTAGATCGATTCATTTTTAAGGTGACTAGAATACTTGTGAATAATATCAAGATTTGTTTTTTTTATGATGGTCTAACAATCATTCTTGTTTTTGAATCAGAAATGGACTGATTTCCTTCTGACGGACGTCATTTTGGAGCTGCATCAATTGACTATTTACAAGAATGTATTGGACAATGATTTCACTGGGGAGAAAACTTTTGTCAAATTCAAGATGGAATCTGTACCTGGGCGTCGACCCTTCCTTCTGTCAAGGGATTTTGTTTTTGCAAAGCCCCTGGATGAGAGAGATACAAAGTTTCAGGTTAGTCCTTTTCAAGTACATTTAAGAGTAATAAAGATGTTTGAAAATGCCATATTTCATCTCCCATCTGCTTGCTGATTGTGCTTTTGCATCTGCTTTTCCATGGTTCACTTTTGATGATAAATGAACGGCCATTTGGTGGCTCCAATTGCTCAATTATCAGTGAAATTTTTTCTGATCACCGAAGCATCGGTCTAGTTGAGCGCTGAAAAGTATAGCGGTCTTCACGTTGGCATGACTCAATTATGATATGATTGCTAGCAATCTCGTTTCAGGGCGAAGTGTCATGGCATCCATCAAGGCATACGAATGTCTACGCTACTCTCTGCGCAGATGCATGCCCACACTGACAACAAGCATAAGCATGTCACTTGCAAAAAACGCATCCTCGTGCATGGGAATACACATCCATGCCTCTCTTAGAAGTTGTTGTTTCCTGCGTTTGATAAAAATCCGGTTACTTGATGCGTCGAATTTGGCTATTCGTCCATGCAACATCTCAAATTCAAGGTGGGGCTGGAATAAGGAGTGGCTTGTGTTACTAGAGAGGAGCCATTTTAGTTTGTATTGTTTCCATCGATAAGAAACGGATATAGACTCTTCCATTGCTATTCTTTTGCAGAGTCTCGCAGCAATCTCAGTTAAATTATTTTCCTTTGATGCATAAAAAGCTTAGTTCAGTGTCATTTGTACTCCTTCCCAGTATTAATCAATATTTTTCATAAAGCAGGGTTTTGTATATCGAGTGGAGAAGAGTTCTATCATCTTAGCTGAGTTTGGAGATGATTTTCACTCCCAGCATCATTCAAGCAGCAGATACAACATCGGCTTTTCTTTCAATAGAGTTTGCTTGAAGAGAGCTCATCAAGCAGTTGAAGCCGCCACTGATCCTTCCTTTGGCAACTTCCTTTTCCCCATATGTGCAACCAGACGTGATTTGTTTGCCTTACCATCTCTCTTTTTTTCAAATGATGTGCTTTACTCGGAGCAAAGATCCGCAATCCGTCAGATTCTAACTCTCAAAGGTTCAGCACCGTTTCTCATGGAGGGTCCTCTTTGTACACACAGTCTAGGGCCTCTAGGCCTATCAAAGGCCGGAGTTGTGGTTAGGGAAGCTGTGTCACAAGTATACCGACACTCTAAAGATCCTAGGATTCTTGTGGCTGCACCTACAAACAAAACGTGCGATGTTCTGATGAGAAGCTTGAAGAAGGAAATCCCAGATTCCGAAATATTTCGGGCAAATGCTGCTTTCCGTGAGCACGATGGCGTGCCTGATGACATTCTCCCTTCGTGTCGTTATAAAAAGAAAAGCGAGTGTTTCACTTGTCCTCCCCTCCAGGAACTCCGGAAATTTAAGGTAATATTTTCGACTTTTGTGAGTAGCTTCACACTACACAGTGAAGGCGTCAATGCAGGACACTTCAGTCATATTTTCCTCGTCGATGCATCGTCCACTTCCGAGCCGGAGGCAATGATTGTGCTAGCTAATTTGGCCAACGAGGATACAACTGTTATAGTCACTGGCACGCAGGGAAACCGCTCAGGGTGGGTGCGATCCCCAATTGCTCAGAAGAATGGTCTCAGGATATCATACTTTGAGAGGCTCAAAAAATTCACACCGTACAAGAAGCTTGACCCTAAATTCATCGCCCGATTGGACCCTGAGCTGGAATCGGATGAAACTAACAGCTGCCTGTCCTATTGAGTATCAGTTGCTTTTCGATATAAGCTCTGGCTACTTCAGAATGCTCTTGATGTGCTCTGTTTTCTCATTTTCCATGTTTGAGCTGAGTCGCGTGAGAAGGGGATTGAGGTGATGTAGGTATCGATGTGTGTACAATTTGCCCATAATAAATCTAGTAGGTTGGTTTTTCGTTTGTAATTCAGTTGTGAAGTTCCTTTTACATGAATTTTCACAGCTTCTCTTCTCCCATTCTCGAGTCTCATTCAAAGTAAATAACATTTTCCTTTGAATTTCTCTCCTCTAGTTCTCCAGAAGCTGTCGGCACCTAAAGTTCGCATCTTCAAGTTTGACAGAACACGCAGTACATGTCTCGCGCCTTTTAGCTAGGAACGATACTGCAATGTGGAGGAACAAGGAGATAGGATTGATTAATGGAAGATCACGGGATGATTCCGACGGCGCATATGCATGCACGGCACTTAGCTTGAACCATATCAAAGGAATTCCTTGAACTTATAATGCGACATACGATCAACCCTCGTGTTAATTTCGACTGATTAGGATAAACGAGCCATAGAAATAGTTTTCTCTTTTTTTTTTTTTGGTTGAAATGAGCCATAGCAATATTAACAGCTGATATCCACATTAGACCTCTGCTTCAGCCCTTCTCTTTTACCTTGAATAAGTTCAATCACTGTCCCTATGCACTAAAACTTCTGGATTCACAGAGGGAATAACCTTTGACCAAAGACATACATGACTAGCATCACCAGATGCATGCTACATTGTCCAAGAAGCAGTTTTCCCGCGGCAAGATTGCGAAACGATGATCTGCATAGTGACATGTTGTCAATCGGGTCTAACTTGTCGGAGATGATTGCTTCAGCTTTGCTATGCTTTTCTTCATTGATCCTACCTGCGATGCCATTTCAGGCAACAAGAACAGTCAAGGAATGCTCATAAACGAACGAAACCAATCGAGAAGTATTTCCATCAAGCAAATGCAATCGGAAGTATCGTTCGCGCAGTCTAAACGAATCATTGTTCCCTTGCAGTTTTGCCAAATGAGGCTCCTGCAAGGCATTCGTGTACATGTAGACAGAATACTCATGAAAGTACAGAGAGTATGACCTTAGCCATAGAGCTGATGTTTGCCCCCCCTCCCCTTAAGACATGCACACAGCTGTTTTGAGCATTCACAGCCAGGTGAAACGGGCAAAGATCTAATGAAAAAGATAGGTCCTCAAAGCATCATGCACTAGTAATTGCCACGACCAAGATCCAAAATTAGACTGGTCGGAGAAAAATGAACGATTTGGAAAACATTTTACTGAAAAAGATAAGTTGTATCGCTTAAAAAATTTAAGTACATGTTTGAAAGTCCAACCCAAAAACTTAAGCTGTTATCGATAATGAGAACTTTTTCCATTGACCAATTATTTCAAAGCTATACAGATAATCATTTTTAGGAAAATACTTTCCAAATTATTCATTTTCTGCGACACAATTGGAGCCGAAGAAAACCAAAAAGAAAGAACTAATTCTAACTTACCAAATTCTCTCCTGTGAGATATTTCAAATTTTGAAACCAAAAGGAATTATCTACTCTACGATGTCAAGCATCTAAAACTTCCAATATTTTCGTTCAATTTTTTACAACACACAAAGGACAATAAATTGAAAGAATAAAAAAGTAGGAATTATATTAAAATGAAATGTATATGAGAGTAAATTCAAATAACAAAAAAAAAAACATAAGAAAATCATCCATACAGGACACGTCACTTTTTCACTATTCCCAACCATTCATTTTTTTAGTATATTAATTTTCACTTCCACATTACACCAATTATTATTGACAACACGCCATCATAACTAAATACCAAAAAAGTCGTAACATGTAAAAGTATTTTACGGATCAAGTAAAAAAACTAACGCGATTTCAATTACGTTATTCAGTGACTACAAAAAAAAAAAATTGGATTAATATCATTAGTGGTCCTTTAGCAGAAATTATGTTGGCACTCGCTACGACGGCGTGTGTGACCATCGCCGGTGGCCACACGAGGGTAGATTGCCCTCATCGTCGATGGCCTCACCAAGCGGCGGCGGGGAGGGCCAACAACCTAAACTACACCTAAGTCATATGCAGTCCTTTTATTTTATTTTTTTATAATTAAATTAGTAATATTATTGTATTCTTTAAACTCGATGAGTGTCAAAATAAGCTAACAAGCTGTATTTGAAATAGCCTTGCATGATTTATTTTATACACATAATTAATCTGAGTCAAATTCGGGCAGGATTGTTAGGGTGCGTTTGGTTCGGCATTTAGGGAATGTCTTTAATCAAATGCAAAGTCCTTTGGCTTAAAGAGGTTTGGAAAGATGCAAGACTGTTTGGTAACTATATATTTGGAAAGCCAACCTATAGTTGGTTCATTCTTTGTTCTTCCCTTCACAGAGTTTATTATTTCAACAAACTTAAGAAATAAAGCACTAACATCGGAAACTAATCGTTGTCCAAATCAATAAATCTAAAATCCCAAATGAACTCCATCTTCGGCCACTCCTACTCCTAGCCTTCGCTGATTCACCACCATCACAACACCAAGCCACCAACTCCAACATTCACAGTCAAGCGAACACTTCCTTGAAGGTCCAAAGCCCCTCGAGAAAGTTGAACCAAACGCACCCTTCAATGGATTAACTCAGTCTTCCCCATGTCGCATCTCCTTTCAAAGCAGTCCCCTTGGCTGCTCCGAAACCATCCCCTTCTACATCAATGCCGTCAACAGCCACTTCTAGCAATCCGTCCGTTTCCCCCGCCAAAGCGGCGGCCATTTCGGCTCACTCGAATCGGTATGCGTCTGAGTCATCTCGACCTTCGAATGAGCTATCTGGATTTTCGCTTGTTGCGTCCGTCTCTTTCGAAAACGTCCTCACCAAACACGCAAGTGCAGCAACATTCTTCTCCAATCCCGGAGGCAGAAAACCATATAGAAAGGTCAAATGTCCAGTTGTTTCGGATGCGGCCTTCCGATGAGCCGTCTTCATCTCGCGTGCAGTCTCCTTCTTCGTTGAAAACAACAAAGGCGCAAGAAAATTCTGCTAAACGATATAAACAATAATAAACCAATCTTATGTGCAGTTCCCAAATTTCGCCGACCCTTGCTGGCCACTTTAAAGGAATAAAATAAAAATAAAAAGAGGGAAAATATAAGAAAGAAATGAAATAAAATTCAACAAAAATATTGTAAGAATTTATCCACGTCAGCAATTTTCGATGAAAATTGATCGGATTGACACAAATGCAAAAAGGTTTATAACTCATTTGAAAAAAAAAAGATTTAAAATTGAATTGACACAATTATAATATATTTAGGATTTTTTTTTTTGATAATTTTCTCCATTAAAAGCTGATGTTGAAGCAATCCTAGGCATTCTAGCGTTTCCAAATCTTGAATAGTTTACGGTGTCACTAGAAGAACTTAGCTCACCCTTAAATCTCACTAAAATGTTTAATCCTACGAATACGACTACTTGTTACGTCTCTCAATGTCAATATTGATCTTCTTGAATCCCGAAACACTAGCAACTCACCTATTGATGCTCTCGTCGATACTCTACAACTGATCCAACACAAGCGACAACAGTGCAAGGATGGCGCAACCAGAAGATCATCGCTGCAGGAGAGTTTTAGAACTTCAAAGAGACTTGTCACAGGTCAGTCGAATACTTCTGCTTGCACAAGCTTCCATCGGCGGGTATTGATTATGATTATCACGACGAAGAATGCATTCCAACCCATCTTTGATGAGAGTTTAGGATCATGACCAATGTTTTTAATACCAAGAATTGACACCGCAGTGGGAAGGAACAGGGAGAATGGATTGATTATGCTATACTTCGAGAGAAGGTTATCCTATATTCTAGCTCGAACCAAATCAAAGGGATCCCTTCAACATATAATGCGACATACAATCAACTCTCGTGTTAATTTAGAGTGACAAGGACAAAAGATTTAAATCAAAACGGCCACTTTCTGTTCCTCTCCCTCTCATCTTGAGAGAAGTTACCGGTATCAGCTGCAACACTCTCGTACTGAATTGGAGATCTAAACAACAGGAGGATTACCAGAAACTGCTAAAAGACCCCCCAAAACACAATTAAACAAAAGGAAAATCACGAATGATTTTCGAACATCTTACCAGTTTCAAATAAGAATGACGCAGCATGAGCCATAGAAATATTAACAGCTGATATCCGCATTAAGTCCTCTACTTACAACCCTTTTCTTTTACCTTGAATGAGTTCAATCACTGTCCCTATGCACTAAAACTTCTGGATTCAGAAAGGGAATCACCTTTTAGCGAAGGCATACATGACTAGCATCGCTGGATGCATGCTACGTTGTCCAAGAAGCAGTTGTCCAGCGGCAAAATTGCGATCCACTGCTTTGCATACATGACATGCTGTCACTCGTGTCTAACTTGTCGGAGATAATTGCTTCAGCTTCGCCTGCAAGATTGCCCCAGCTTCATCTGCTATGCATTTCTTTTTTGATGCCACCTGCGATGTCATTTTTATGCAACAAAACAGTCAACGAAATGCTCAGCAGAGAGAGTGTATAAATGCAAGAAACCAATAGAGAAGTATTTCCATCAAGCAAATGCAATCAGCCGCGTCATCCGCACTGTTTAAAAAATCATTGTTCCCTTGCAATTTTGGCACATGAGGCTCCTACAAGGCATATATATGCATACAAGCATAGTCATACATGTACATGTAGACAAAATACACATGAAAGTACAAAGGCTGCATTTGATCGTCCGGATTTGGATTGGGATAGGATAGGATAAAGTAGGATTAGAAATCCTCTCAATATCCTCCGGATTGTAATAAATCCTATCATATGTTTGGTGCAACTTGGATAGAAAATTTTGAAAATCCTCCAAATATCTCACTCTGATAATCTTCGTACCTCCTCCACTCTTCACTCAATGACCGGAGGAAGATCCTCTCTCCCCCACTCTTCACACCTTCACTCTTTCGCTAATGACCGGAGGAAGATCCTCTCTCCCGTAGCCTGTTCGGCAAGCGAAACCGCCTCATGTGTGGGCTACCGTGAGAGAAGGCCACTTCATCTCTAAATCCATCCACACCAACTCTTCATTCATGGTAATTACAACCTTAGCGAGTCAAGATGTCAATTTGCAACCAAAAGTTTGAAGGGCGTGAAAAGGAAAAATAAAAAAGAGGAATCAAAGATAACCAGACGGAGGATCTCCCGTAAGAATGGTGGATCGTCCCCAACTTCTTCCCTTTGCTCGCCCACGATTACCCATGGTAGTCTGCTGTCACCTAAGCCTCTGATATCACGTCCCCACACCCACCAACCTTCGGACGAGCACCGTTAGTCGCGACGCCATCTTTGAAAAACCTCAATCGAAAGTCTCCCTGTTTTCGATGCTCTCCACCATGAGCCACAAGTGCCTATCTTTCTCAGCCAAATCTTCATTCAAACGCTCCTGAAGCTTCGGACACTCATTTCAATCCTTAGTGATTTCTAACGTGGCTTGGCATCGCCTAAAACCGCCACCACCAGGATGGACCTAACATCCCCTGTTTTGGTCTGCTCTTCAACTTCGTGTCCTCCGCCGGTGACCCAAGCAGTGACGTTGTTGTAGTCCCATGTAGTTATCCCCGATAACACTCAAACACACGGTGGCGACCCCTCAGAATCATTGAGTTGGTCTTGAACAACCTCGACCTTGTGATGCTCTGTTTCGTGTGGTGGTGGGTGAGTTGTGAATGTGAACAGAGTAAAAACAGGTCGAAGAAGAACAGGGAGAGACACGATGGGAAGAGAGGGCAAGCTTTTGCCCAGGTTCTGAAATTTATTTTCCAATTTATTTTCTTTTTTTCAGACACTATCCGGACCATATCCGGGTTATATCTAGTCATATTCAGATTTCGCATCACTCCAAACACTAGATAGAATGAAAGTAATCATATCCGGCCCGGTACACCAAATGCAGCCAAAGAGAATGACCTTAGTTATAGATTTGATATTGCCCCCCTCCCATTAAAACATGCAACACAACAATTCTGAGCTTATTATTGTTCTCTCTCACAAAAAGCATTTACTGCCAAGTAAAATGAGCAAATATCTAAGCAAAAACAATGGGCCCTCAAAATATGCGAAAGTAGTTGCCAGGATCAAGATCCCAAACCAGAAAAAGAAAAGGAAAAGAAAAAACCATCTCTCTAGTTGCTGATAAATTGCAATACATGCTAAGCAGTGGTCGCCATGCATTGACAGACTCTTATTACATATCTACAATTTTAGGATTTTCATCGTACTCAACTGTCTAGGCAACAAAACTAGTCTTTACTCACTCATATCACATATATTCTATTTTCGTTCCTAATCTCAACTTGCTTCTTCATTCTTTTTTTTTTTTTTAGCAATGTAACGATTTTAGTGTCAACTAGTATTTTATGCCGCTCTATTGAAGAAAAAATAAGTTAGAAGTAAACTTCAAGTGCTTACTTATTTTAACTCTTTGAATTTCAAGCGCAGTGATTAATGTTACCAAAGATTTGCCCCATCTGTTTCATGTTTATAATGTTTCCTTGTTGTCAGACTAGTCTTTCATTGTTTAATCTAAGTACTTAGTTTTATAACGTATAAAACTGTGTTTCTGAATCCTTCCAGCTTACAAATTGTATCTTCTGTGGTATTTCAATTTTTGAAACCAAAAAGAGAAGCTCTTAACAAGAGGATGACCGGCGCAAATGTCCCCTAACAAATCATTAAGCACCAGATCTTTGCTGCCTTTTCTAACTTTCAGCTCAACCAAGTAAAAGGACAAGGGGCAAGCAGGGAAGGATTGCCTACTCTACTATATCAAACATCTAGAGACTTGCATCTTCGCCCATCATAATTGACGTCGATTGCGAAATACCATCCAACCCTTTTCTATTTAGAGAATTAAGTGCCCGGTGCTCTAGTGCTCTACATGGATCCCCTTTATTTTATGAGGAAAAGTTCACCACATCGATCATTCGGAGTTGCTAGTGAATCAAGTGACCCTATTTTGAAAGTACTTAGCAAAAGAGCAACCATCCACGTTTACGGCGGCGAAGCCCCATCATCTACTGTGAAACAAATCCCAGGTGCTTTCCATTCAATGCTCTACAACTTGCAAAGAACAATAAGAGCCTAGCTCCACAGGAAAACACACATTTTCCAAGCACAATGACGGTTCCCTTTGAGAAGGATTCCAGCATAGCATACCAACATAACAATGACAATGCCACAGAAGAAGGAAGCAATCACAGGGCAGCTCATATCACCCTACTTCCACAATATCTACGCATAATTCATGACTCATCCACTGCACAGAATGCTTCAAATAAGAATAATGGCAAAAGCAGGAGATCCGCACCTCAATGAGCTGATCGAAATTAGACTTGAGCAGATTGATCTTGCGCTCGCAGTAATCCTTGCCTTCGGTCATCGTTTTCTAATCCACACACACAAGGAGAACACGAGAACAGAGTCAAAACCAAGCACAAATCGATCGAAACACAACCAACATGGCCAAAGCGAGGACAAAAGATTTGGGACCTCGATGAAGTAGCCGGTGCCGACGTCGACGAGGACCTTGTCGGAGTCGTCGAGGGCGCCGGGGACGTAGAGGGAGGCGGTGAGGGGGACGAGCATGGGGTGGCCTTGAGGGCGGAGGGAGAGGTCGTGGAGGGCGGAGGAGGCGGACTCGAGGCGGGAGGTGGCGGAGCGGATGTTGTTGAGGCTGTCCTGGAGGAGGTTGACCTCCAGATCCGTCTGCTCCTTGATCGCCTTCAGCTGCTCCACGCTCATCTTCTCCAACTCCATCGCCACTCCTCCCTTCGCCGCCGCCATCTCTCTCCCTGTCTCCTTCTTCTTCTTCTTCTTCTTCTTCTTCTTCTCTCTGTCTCCCCCCGCGTGTCTAAGTGTCAACCTCTGCTAGTGCTTGAACCTATGTTTCTACTTTCTAGAAATTGTGCCATAATTAAAATAATAAGAAATTATATAACTTCCATTGAAATCGGGTGGGGAAATGAGCCCCTATAGCTCAGTGGTAGAGCGTCAGTCTTGTAAACTGAAGGTCTGTAGTTCGATCCTGCATGGGGGCATCTCTTTTCCTCTTCACCTTTTTCACACTTCTCTTTGCTATATTTTTCCTTTTTGCAAAACAGTGTGCCTTTCCATTTTCACTATCTTTTTTTTTTTTTGCACATCCGAATTAAGCATTTGACCGCAGAGTCATCGTCATCGGAACCGAAAAAATTTGATAGATTAGATTGTAATTGAAATACAAAGGCTCCCCTAGCTTACAGAAGTACAGCTCCAAAAGCATATGCCCTAGAAAAGACCTAAAAAACCTTGACATCACAACAAGCTCAATGACCTTTCAACTTTCAAAAACTCCCAGGACATGAGAGATGAGTACACAAAGCCAGCATTGGAAGATGAGATGAAAACTCGGGCAAGTCAAGACTCGCTAGGAAGAACGTTGTAGAAGTGATAGATCTCCTCTTCGTCCATCACGCCAACCTCCGTGGAGCAGATGGAACAGCAGACATGCTTGAGGGTTTCGCTGCTGCCAGGGCAAGCGTCCGGTGTAGCGGATCCTCTCCCTCTTTTCCGGCTTTTTGGGTGAGCGCTGCTTGGCGGGTGAGCCTTCTCTTTCATAACCTCACAATTCATGACGAAGATTGCTCTGTATTGGGTGACATACTTCTCATGCCTACAAAAAAACGTGAATGAGTTCTGTTTCACTTTCATTTCAGTATCAGCCATCAGTACGAGAAAAAGGGAGACTCTCAAACATAAGGTCATGTTCCACGTGCATCAAACATTGACTGGATTTTAGATTCTCGAGTTTACATCGTTAAACAATCACTCAAAACGAGTGCAGTATCAGAAAGGAACTTATGAGATACTCTTGGTGCAAGAGTACTGCGGAAGACGATTGTCTAAACGAAAAAAGCATCACCGCAAACAGCATTTTACTACTGAAAGTGCAACTCTACAGTGGCTCAAACAAAATAGTAAGTAAAGGATAAGAACATCTCCCATGCGATGCAGAAGCGTGCTACACTGGCTATCAGTCTTCAGGAGAATTTGCTATTTTATCTGTCCCAAAGTCATAGAGATGAAGAAATGGGCAAGTTGCAGGCCTAAAGTAAAGTAGTGCTACCCGTCTGCGAGTTTCACTGTGAGTAAAGCTAAACACGACCAATAGCTTGGCAAATGTGTCTAAGCAATCCAAATGAAGTTTCAGGCTAAAGAATCATCCTATATGAGCTTCCTGTTCCTCAGAAAAGAGTTAATAGTTTGGCGTAGATTTTCCAAGTGAGACTGTTGAATATTGAATTTCTTTTTCATCGTGGAGAAGAGAGACAGCATAAGTTGATACCTTTATTTTTATCCCGGAAACATATACTTTAGAGAACTGAACCTTGTAATAGTTTAGACTATCCTAAAAGTTTCATGAGAGATTGTTGCCGAAAATGCAACGTATAGCCTATGAATATTTGCCATAAATGCCAAAAAACCATCATAAGATATACCTGCTTGTGAAAGAATACCATTATAAAGCCGTGAGGACTCATTCCTTAAGTTATAACACGAACCAATAACCTTGCAAACCAAACCTCGCCTTTCTCTTGCCCCTTTGGATGAAACAATACCAAAAGAGCTAGAGAAACAGGAAGGGAAGGGACAAACGGGAAAGGAACCTCCAAAACCATAATTGGATATTTGGGTAAGTGAGACTACTTTTGTGTGCATTGACCCCAGCGAGTGCACGCACACGCACATACTTCAGGTCACATATCAATTCAGATAACATTCATACAATCCTCGAGTTGAACAGACATTGCAATCCGAACCTTTGACACTCCAGGCAGAGGGTAGTGAAACAAGCAGGGCAGCTCAACACAGTGTCGGTTCCATGCCCATTACGCCTCTTCTCAATCCACAGCTCATCTTTGTCGTCCAGATCGGGATCATAAAACTCAGGTTTGACAGAGTAGTCTATTTCATCGTCCTCGGAAACTGTCAGATCGAGTTAAAAAGAAAAGAAGAATCCTGGTCAGAGTACACCATCAAATTTTAAAAGTAAAAGAAATACGCACTGACGCCATACTGTGCGAAACGAAACATCCTGTCACCCTCCCAGATAAATTTTTGCTAGATGACAAGATGGCTAATGTTTATTGGACCCTCAATGTCAGCCCAAGCACAACCACCAAACTCATGATCATCAAGTCCAGTGCACTCCGAGCCGTGTAAGCATCGAATACACAAAACAGCGGATAAAAGGCAACAAAGATAAACCTAAGCCAACGACGAAAGACCACGTAAAGTGAGACAACATAGAGTCACGAGCATCAGCACGCGCAAATGTCGATCAATCAAGACTCCACCACCAAGCAAACTGCAAAATTGGATCTTTTTCCCGCGAATTCCCCGGAACATTCGGGGAGCCAAACAAACAGCTAAATCAAGGGGAACCCGCCATTCAGATTGCGAATGCCGTGGCGACGGGACGCGAGCGGCAATTCGAAGACCGTCCTCCATCTCCTCCCTCACACCCCCCGTCAGAAATCAAACCAAACGCGCATACAATCGCAAGGCGACATCAATGGACCGACTTGTACATTCAGTGCCGGGCAGGAAAGAGAGGATTTGAGGGTTTCGGGAGGGGAATTACCGGTCTGCTGCGAATCGGCGGGGGACTCGTCCGCGTCCCTCTTGCCATCTCCTTCCATATCTCTCTCCGCCTTCGAAACGGCTCTCCGCTTCGCTTTGCGCGGGGGAACGAGGAGAGCCGTGATCAGTCGTCCGAAACTTGTGTTCTTAGTTCCGCTGAGGCGGTGGAGCGGAAGTTCTCGACGGTTGCGTCACTCGCTGTGCTTTGAACGGAGAAGGTGTTTTGTCCGACCGCAAGTGTGACGCATGCATGATGTAATCAGAGATGATCGTCGGGCGGGCTCGGGCCAGATAAAAAATTGGGCGGGCCGAGCTTTCTCGTATAAAGCCTTCACCCAAGCCTTTCAACTTAGCTCTCGAGCTTGTCTATCCGTTCATCGATCATCTTTAAGATTAATCGAGCAAATCCAACTGAAATTCATATGGACATGACGCCAAGCAAATCGAAATTTATAAAATGCGATCAATAGTGATTTAATCGGCTACACTTGGGAAATATGGGAACGTACGTACTTAGCATAAATGCTTTGGAAAAAAGTGCAACATACAAGAGCTATTGTCAAAGGTGAAAAGGCGAAGGGTTGCGAAGATTTGGTTCGATACATAAATTAAAAATTCTCTGAATGTTTTAACTTGTTAATCTAGACATAAAAATGGTTGTAGATACCTTGTCGAATCGAATACTTTATTTTTTCTTATTAGGCTCCATTTGTTTCGAAAAAATGAATGATTTCGAAAAAAAATTTCCTAAAAATGTTTCCTCGTATTGCTAAAAAATAATTAATCAATGAAAAGAATTTCATCGCCAATAACAATCTATATCTAAACATTTTCGTGGACGATGAAAATCCTTCTCGTTTTCATTTTGATAAGCGACACATAAATTAATTGGTATCTGATGCATGTGGGACGGCTCCATCCCGACTATTCACGAATAGCACGGTCAACATATTTAAGAATCGAGTTGCGTCCCCTATACAAGTCATTTGGAAATAACCATCTTCCTAATTGTAAGCATCACAACCCGCTCTAAATTCACCTTTTGGCCTAACCAACAGAAAAAAAAATGGGATGCAAGAAGGCTCGTCCTAGGATTTTCATGATACTTGATCCTTCAAGCATATCATTGTTTGGCAATCTTTGGGTTGGAGCATGCATCCCATCATATTTTTCACGACGGATCAGGTCAGCCAATGGAACAAGATGACCATCCGGATCGACATCAAAATGGCGGTTCCTCAGATCCATGAGCACACACTCTGGCGCGACGTGCAGCACGCAACACGCCCTTCGGGGACTGAGAAAAGTCAGATTTAATTCAGCACTGCAAAACAATAGCTTCTGCTAAACACGATCTGAGTAAGTGAAACACGCCCTTTGGGACCAAGAAAATTCAGATTTAAACCAACACTGCAAAACAATTGCTTCTGCTAAACACGATCCGAGTATGTTGCCTCACGACAAATCGGCATCCAAAACACAAAAGGATTCAACCCCCACAATTGTTTTTGTTGTATGGCATCGGACAATTCAGTCACAACTACTGGAGAATCCCACAACATAGCTACTGCCAAACCTCACCACAGTGGTAAACTTATCAAACATCTCTGTTATGTGAGCAATCCTACGAGCGCATCCAATTCCTCAACTTCCAGAATCAAACAAGATAACACTCACAATCATGTATCTCACAGTCTAATGAGAGCAGAAAAGCCAAGGCAGAATGACTAACATGAGAAAACACAATGAGCTTTTACCACAAGAAAGAAGCTCTTCTTTCTCTTACATTTTTTACCCCACACATAGTCGAAAGTGCAAACAATGAAAACATTACAGTTCCCATGGAACTTGCAGCTCTCATTTCAAATGCTATCACATATGAACAATGAGCCTAAAACTATACCCCCTCGCGAGCTGCATATGGCACATGGGGTAAGCAAGCTCAGCAGTTTCAATCAAACAATTAAGTACCATATAATTCAATGGAGAAAAAGAAGCTTTTCATCTAGCACGATACAAGCTGCTACACAACACAGATTGTAAACATGCTGAACTGAAATGGCACCTTTCCCTCGACACTTAACAGGACAGCAACCACCAAACAACTGAACAATTTACAACATAGCAGATGAGTAACATGAAGTCTACTCCTATCCCACGACGTAAAGAATGACATACTATTTTTTTCCCAAGTAATGTAAATTCAAGGCTACACCTATCACAGAATTAAAATGCAGAGAGAAAGCAAGAAACAGTAGCTTAAACATGTAGCTACCTTTCCACCAAAAGAAAGATCTCTCTCCCCAGCCTGTTATTGGATATTAAAGAGGTCAAAAAACTACTAGACCCATCTTTTGCACAACAGACATCCTAGAGACCCGATATTTTGAAGCCTCAAAACAAGCAACAAACTAATAGTGTGCGTGTGAAGGAATTGTTCCATGCCAAAGAACAAATATGCATGTCATTCTTAAACAAAGAGACTCCTGCAGTGGACTACTTTTCACATTTTCACATGATGGTGATATGATGATGATAAGACCCAAAGTACCATCGTAAGATGGTCCATCAGAAAGAAACTAAACTAATTCCCGGAAAAAATATTTATCCATTGTCCTCCTTCCAATTCTTTGCACATCTCTTCAACTCCTAAGAAAATAAGTAGTGAGGCCCCCACAAAAAAGAGAAAAGAAAAGAAAAAGAAAGAATAGAAAGGAACGAGGGATCAAGAAAGCCACCAGTCCTGTAGATACCCGAAATAAAGAAATATTTCGACAATGTCAATACATATCTAACCACCTCATGATCCCAACTCCCAACCTCCTAACAGGATCAGCAAACAAACATATCGATCAATAACTTCATTGATAAGATTCAATATCTTTACTGTTAACCTTTAAAACAGCCCAGGCATAAGATTTAACTAGCCAATCAGTTCGTAGTAATTGAATGCACCGCATGACAGCACCAAACAAAATGGCACACGAGCAGGGACCTAGACAATCATGGAGAACAAGAAAGACAGCCATAACTATGAATTTATTAAGGGTCTGCCTATTCCAATCAAGCTGAGGAGCCCCACACTTAGACAGCTATTACCTTGTCAAGATTTTTTCTTTTTGGCTCCTCTTGCAAGCTAATAACTTTCTTACGAAGCTGCTTGTATGATCTAATGGTGCATTTAACTCTATCATACAATATGAACCATCTCCAATCAGATAGCAAGGAGCCACTGCTCTACCAATCTCTTCAACAACTCATCTAGCGTTTTGAGAGAGTATCCAATGTCGAGGAAGAATTTCGTCAATCGGCGAGATAAACTAAGAAAAACAAAAGGTAAACAGAGTAACCAGATAAATGCATTGTTGTTCCATTTCAACAAACAGCAACATCGAGCTAACAAAGATTGCACTCATAGAACCAACAAAAGGAGATAGTATCAATGAACAAAAACTCGTCAAGAAGTGATCGCTACAGGTTAGAAGAACATCAGAGACCAATCAAAGCAAGAAATCATAGAGATTTGTACCTTATATGAGAAGTGCATCATATGAACAAACCGCCAAGGCAAGCAAGAGGAAAAAAAAATCCAACTGTATCTGTTTAGCAAGAAGAGAGAGGACACTAAAAATCTTTCAATTACGATCTTCCTCAAACAATTCACCTGAAGCCTCCCACATTTCACATCACTCACCACCTGAAGCCGAGTTCAATCCGTCGTTACCCCTGAAAGGATGAGGCAACATTATGCTAAAACTCCTCCGAACTGACCTGTTCTCCCCTCCTCCACTGCTAGTGCCGCCGCCGCCTCCTTGCGCATTCCCCTGGGCCACGCCTCTCCGGTTCTCATAATCAGGATCGTCAGTCGGCAATTCGTGCCGGCAAACAGGGCACGAGTTATGCAGCTCGAGCCACGGCAGGAGGCAATCTGCATGATAGATATGCTTGCAAGGCATTTGCTTGACCTCCATATCCATCTCAAAATCGTCCTGGCAGACTGCGCACTGGTTCATCTCAGAATTCTGCAGCTCCTCCGAGACTTTGATGGTCGGGAGGTTCTCGACTGCCGACTTCGAAGCTGGCGGCGTCCCATGACGGTTCGGGTCGTTCTCCGCCAGCTGCTGGATCAGCTGCTCCAAACCTGGGCCGATGAAGTAGTCGCCAACGTTAGCCGGAAGGCGAAACCCGCCGCCTACGCGGCCTTCCGAGGGACTATTCTCGACCACGAACTGAATTTGCGCTCCGCTGGACTGCAGATCCTGGAGGTGGCTCATCAAGAAGGCGAACGGGTCGAACTGATCTTCGGATGTACCGGAAGGGGACGACGAGGGGTTCGAGAAGAGGCCGGGGTTCTGGAGGTCGACGGTGGCGGTGGCGGTGGGGGCGGCCGTGGCGGTGGTGTGAGTGGCGGAGGAGGTTGGGAACAGGAGAGGGAGGAGGGAGGAGAAAGGATCGGCGAAGAAAGGAGGGCTCCGACTCAGGCCAGGGCTAGGGTTTTCGTACTCCTCGAGGAAACCGTCGTTGCAGCGAGGGCAGAGGGGGTCGGCGGAGGGGGAGACGACGATGGTGACGGTCTGGTTGCACTGGTGGCAGAAGAACGATTTGCGGCCGGGGTCCCCGCCGCCGGTGGCGAAATTGCCATGGGAAGCGAACGACATGGCGGCGCTGGAAATGGGATACTCGATTACTAGCGAGTGAACAGAAATTCCGCACTCGGATCTCATGTTATACCCATATCGAATCCCGTGGAAAGCCGTACTTGACCGACGTTCGTGAGGCGGCGATGGAGTCCTCTGGACGGTCAGGGGCGAGCGCTGTTTCGAGATCGCTTGAGGCGGTGAAGAAGAGAAAGTCAACCGGTCGATTCCGTCAACGAGATAGAATATTTTTTTATACACGTGTAATTTGGTAATGACGCTTGTCAAGTAATAAGTAATAACCTCTGTTCTAATTTCATCAAGATTAACAATACAAATATATTTTTTAGCAATTAACAATACAAAGAGTGAAATAGATGGATAGGTGGTAGCATCTAACAAAGATAAAGTCGCTAAATAGCATTTGATTGGGTGTTTAAATACAGATTTAGCCATCGAAATTTCAGTGTTTATGCATTTTGTTCCTTCAACTTTCATTTTATGCGAACAAGTTCTATAATTTTGTGGATTTGTGCGACATGATCCTCTAAATTTTATTTGGTGAAATCAAATATTTTTAACTTTCTTGATTAATGCAGTCTGAGTGCTTTGTCAATCCAAATTATAATCATATTCGGATTTCTTTCTTCTTGCTTTTCTAGTTTGTTTTCCGCTCGTTTGGCGCCAAATTAACGTCGCATGTCATTTTCTGCCACACAAGTAATGTCATCTCGAATAAACTCGACGATTTAATTAGAGTGATTAATCGAAAATTTTGTTTCTATAAATTGAAAAGGTCTAAGGATTTGATTCACATAATAAAATCAGGTTCTATTATTTCGCTGAAAATGAACGATTTGACAAAATACTTTCTTGAAAATTATCGATTATATCGCTTGAAATAATTAATTAATTAATAGTATTTTCATTATCGATAACCATTTATATCTAAACATTTTTCAGGAACGATGAAAATATTTTAGATTTATTCATTTTTGCAAGCGATACAAGTCTATCGTTTTTTTTTCTTTTTCCAAGTTATTAATTTCTCACGAATCAAAAAATTATTGGAGGACCAAATCGCCTAAACGCTAAAAGTTAAAAGACCATCACGTGCCCATCGCGTGACGCACGTTCAAGAAAGAAGTGGCTGGAAATCGATGGACGACGAGACGATGGATCAGTCATGGATGTCTCTGCACCACTTTTTGAGCCACGAGTCGGATTCTCTGTCTCTCTCTCTCTCCCTCCCTCCCTCTCCCCCCCTGAAGCGTAGACGCCATGGACGGAGCCACGCTCCTGTCGAGCTCCGGCGCACTCTTCCCCCCGTCGCTCCCTCCGGTGCGTCGTGCGACCGTCGTGAGTGCCGGCAGTTTCGCTCCTCCGTCGAAGTCGTCGTTCAGGACGTGGCGGGGCAGGACCGGACTCGTGCCGATACCTAAGTTCGCGTGGAGATGCGGCGCTGCCGGCGGCGGCGGCGGCGGCGGGATAACGGAGATAGATGAGAGCCAGTTCTCCGAGACGGTGTTGAAGAGCGATCGTCCGGTCCTCGTGGAGTTCATCGCCAACTGGTGCGGCCCCTGCCGTTTGATCTCTCCGGCCATGGAGTGGCTCGCTGAGGTCTTTAAATCCTCTCCAATCCCCTCTCTCTCCTGCGGCTGGATTTCGTAATTCTTAGCTTTCTCTCGGCTTCATTTTGATTGGATTGAGTAGTCGGCTTTAAGCTTTTAGATTGATTGGCATTTGTTTCTCATGATGCTTTTCATGGAAATGGAACCAAAGCTCCCGTGTCTTATGGCCTCTCTCGCTTGTGTTTCCATCCCGACTGAATTTCCAGGCTAAGTTGAGATTGCGAGGGGAATGTTAGAGCATGTTCAACTCAACCGGTTCAAGCTTTTCAGATTAGTGAGAGGGTTCCTAGTAATAGTACAGACGCCATTAAGCATATGACATAGAGCCGCCCTGAAGTTTGAATAGTTTATACTAGTCTTCGATGATGAATTGCTGATGCAAGATAAGGTCGCCCGTGGCAACACTTCTGCTCTAGAAATCGGGCCAGAAGTTGATTTTTTTAACTCTGCTTCTTATTTTAACTTCAGAGATAAGTAATTTCAGAGATAAGTAAATTTTTTTTTACTTTTTCACGTTGCTTCAAAACTATTTTTGGATAAAAAAAATGCTCCCGAAGTAAAAAAATGAAGTTGCGTAACTAAACAGATTTTGCTCCAGAAGTTGCGCTACCAAACGAATTTCTGCTCCAAAAGTGTTGTCATGCGCGCCCTAAGTGACATGAGAATTTAGGTCCCCCTTTGAGTATTAAGGTAGCTCCAGTTTTTCCATTGCTTTCTTTTCCTAATTGTTCTCTCGTTAATTCTTGGAAATACTAAACTGTCATGGTCATTTCCTTCTAATTTCTAGGGAGGTGGTGGCTTGAAGCTGTATTCCTTTAACCTTCAAGTGTCATCTCTGGCCAATTCATTAGGAACTAATTCCTGCACACGGTGTGAAGTTTTGACTTCTATCATTCATGTAAAATCAGATACTCCCATATAAGCCAACTTTTGGAAGAACGTTGTTCGCTTCTTTTCATAGAATTTAGCCTCCTCTTACCCTCCAGATTTCACCTACTTGAATTCTTCATGAACTGGTCACCTCTGTTCTTTTGCTTAATCGCACCAAACTGGCGGTCTCCATCGAGTGGAAACCTTGTCAAGTTGTTGCTCGCAAGGTGAGAAAAGAAAAGAGAGAGAAGCTGCTGATAAAAGGGTGAGTTGATATTACCTAGGTTTTAAGACGTTCAAGCTGTTATTGTTCTTATATTTCAATACTTTCCCTCAGAAAAGTCGGTTAACATCACCAAGAGATTTCTGCTTTCTATTGGTGTACTTTTAGGTGGCAATAACATTGGCAAAACAAAGATACTAATACATGACATGTATGCTAATGCAATCAGTCAGGTTAGGATTCTTCTGATGGGTAAGTTGATTTTCAGGAGTCCCTGTGTTTTTCTTTGTTATATTTTTAAGCTGGATTTTGTTGGTTCAGATTAATTACAAGGCATGCACATGATGAAACACCAATTCCCGCAATTTCTTTATGTCATCCACTTGTTCACGAGAAGCCTCTTCAGCCTAGCCTTTGAGCATGTTTGGGATCTATAGATAATCATTAACTTGAGTTTGTTTGCAAGTCATTGTTAGTGTGTCGATTACTGTCAACTTCTAAGGAAAGATGAGCCTTTACCTTCACAATAGTGCTACGACAAGTAATTTTAGAAGAAATAACGATATATCTTAGAACATGATGTGTTGGCAGATTTAAAGCATGCTAAACACTTATGCTGGCTGGTTGTCATTGTGTTAGATTATTTACACTTTTCGTCTATCAACTGTAGCATGCAAGTATGTTTCCCATGATTAATATTCATGGGAATCTTTTGCTTAAAATGAGGCTCTTACCTATGACATTTCTACCAGAACGTGCTTTTCCAATCTCTGAGGCTTCAGTTAATTATTTTGAAGGAATACAAGGAAAGATTGATCGTCGTAAAGATTGATCATGATGCAAACCCGAAGTTAATAGAAGAGTACAAAGTTTATGGATTGCCAACACTGATTCTCTTCAAGAATGGGAAAGAAGTTCCAGAAAGCAGAAGGGAAGGTGCAATCACGAAGGTGAAGCTAAAGGAGTATCTAGATTCTTTGCTAGATTCAATAGCAGTTGCATAACGACATTTGGATTTTTTCATACGACAAGCCGACTGCCTTATCCTTGTGCGTCTTTACTCGAGCAAGTTTCTTCCTTCTACCACTCAATTCTGAAAATGGAGTTTCGTATAAATCTGCAGCCTCTTGCATTCAATTTAGTTCTGTTTGCAAGCCAAGATGATCGCATCGTGATTTTTTGAAGTCAATGTGGCTGCTGATCCAGGGCTGTGGGCTTTGTTTCCCTTCTTCTTTTGTGTTGTGCAGTAAACAAAACTCTTTGCTAGCTTCTTGTAACCTGATAATATTTTTATTTATCACAAAAAAGATATGTAGTTCAAATGTATCATAGTTACTATTCCAGCATTCTTGTAGTGCTGGCACAATAGAGGTGTAAGGCTGTATATTGCATTTGACACTAAGTAGCACATAATACGATACGACACGACATGGCGACAAGTCATTCATAAAAAAAAATAGAGAATTCTGACACGTTGGGATACGTTATATATTAAACGTATATTCATGTATATATAAAAATATCAACAGCGAGTGTTTTTTTTTTCTTGTGTTAGAGAATCACGATTAGGTGTTGTTGAGGCTTGCTAGGTATATTAATTTTGGGGTGACTGGGTATATGACTTTTCTTTTTGGTCAAGGGTATTTTTGATAGATTTATATTTTGATCCTAAAATTGACCCATGCTTGTTGGAATGGCATGTCGAGATGCTAGACTTGCATGTCGCTAGCGTGTCCGGAGCGCTAATCACGTGTCGAATGTCTGATACTTGTTGACCACATGTTGGTCGTGTGTTGATGTCCAACACGACTGTCGATGTCCGACACGACATAGAGGCCTCCGGAAAGTGTCCGTGCTTCTTAGATTTGACATCATCATGTCTGCAGATATGTAAGACTTAAGAGTGAGTTTATGGCTGTCTCTCATGCGACGGTGTCGTACCTAGTTGATTAAGAAGTTAATCAATTGCCAAAGGAAGTTCTTTACAGTGTCGCCACTTCCTTGAAGCCTAAGTGGAATATAGCATCAATTTTTACTTTTTCCAGCTAAGATCATGCCGTCGGGGTAATCAATTTGAGAGACGAAAGATTACAGTTGGAACAAGTATCACAGGAAAGCCCGCATCAGGGGCTTCTTTTCTGATACACGGGCTGGCATATCTTCTTGTTATTTTGCGGTTCTTACAGGAATGGCTTCTGTAAGTCTGCATAAATTCTAATGAAGGAGCTGCTTTAATTTTACGTATAAACATACAATTGCAAGCACTTCCCCATTATATGAAGATTGTTACTTTGTATAGTTCTTCGAAAAAAGCCGAAGTTATAGAACTCTGGCTTAATAACATGATTTGCAAAAACCAGTCTACTTTCACCAGCATCTCATCTTTAGTGCCTTGTTGGTTGCTGACATTACTATTTCTTGTTTGGTCGATGCAATTGATTTGTAGTTCGTGGTCCAATTTCCCGAGAAGCAAACCAGGGGTTTCAACTACTGTGATTCGTGAAACCGCAGACGATACACCGTTGCGTTCTCCGGTAGAGATGCTTCAAACTGTAGCTCAGTTCCTCGTTTGACATTGGACTTGTTAAGTGCAAGTTTTTGTTTAGTATCATCACCTCATGCCTCGTGCCAATACCTAAACCACCATTCTGGTGACCCTGAGTTTACGAACCTAACTTTCACGTGCATGACACTTAAATTTACTGGAAAATAAAAACGAGAAAGGACTTAAATCGAGACAAGTAGAGGCAGCTCTTTTGCTTTTCGCATGACATGTGCAGATGATTTACCAAAGAGTAAGATGTAAAACATGTTTTTGCAGGGGAAGAGAATCAAATAAATCGTCCCTCCAATTTGTGTTGCCTTCTTGAATGATAGAAACCAGTAATACGCTTCTTCTTTGTACTCCTATCTGCAAAAATGTCTATTTCTCAGGGTCCTCACCGATGACAGCCTCGTCAGGGATGTACTTTCCCCAGAACCAATGCGCCTTCCACACTCCGTTCATCTCTTCGATCGGCACGTTCTTCGTCTCCGGCAAGAAGAAGAATATGAAGATGGTCATGATGACCACGAAGCCGCCGAAGAAGAAGAAGAGGCCGAACTTCATGGTGCAGAGCATAGAGAGGAACCCCTGAGCGATGATGAAGGTGAAGAACATGTTGACCGAGACATTGATCGCTTGTCCTGCCGACCGGATCTCCAACGGGCAGATCTCGCTCGGCACCAACCACCCCAGCGGACCCCACGACCAGGCGAATGCCGCAACATATAAGCAGATCAACGTCAAGAGTAGATCGGCTTCGACTTTGGAGAAGGATCCTTCGCCGATGACTCCAAAGTTTACTCCAATCAGTGCTCCTACCGCAATCTGTAATGTGGACATCCATTAGCAGGTGCATTCACTAACTGTAACCAACTTTGTTGTGATTATGATTCACTATGTGATGAGATTACTCTCCATCTTCACTATGCAATGTTACCATTGCCATTGAAAAACTATCCGAGCGATTCTCCTTTTCGAATTTCAGATGAAGAAGATAATTCTTTTCAAGTTATTCATTTTCAATAGCTCAAAAGGAATTTTGGGAAATGAATTGGAAGGTTGGTCATCTACTATAATTACAATGTTGTTAATTGGCTATTCCAGTTCTTCTTAATCAAAATCAATTTTAAAGACCACAATTTTTCATTTAATTTTCGTCTACATTCTGGTTAAAACTTAAAATCCCCAATATTAGCTTGCACATGTTTTAGTTTTACCTGGCAAATTATCATCTGGGTTCCTCCTTCAAGGAACAAGCCCCTCCTCCCAAACCTGTCCACCGAGACTATCGAAACCACCGTCGCGACGACATTAACAACGCCGGTGATGGCTGAAGACATGAGGGAGGCGTCGTCACCGAAACCCAAGGTCTTGAACAGAACCGGCGCGTAAAACATGATGACGTTGATGCCAGTGAGCTGCTGGAAGAATGGGACGAGGAAGCAGATCACGAGCTGAGGTCTGTACCTCGGCTCCAATATGTTCCTCCAGGGATGGTCTACCTTTTTCGCGGCCTCGCTGGCTTGGACCAGGTCCCGGAACTCGTGGTCCACATTCTCAGTCCCGCGGATCTTCTGAAGCATTTTCTTGGCCTCCTCGTGGTGGCCTCTTTCAATGATGGAGTTAGGAGTGTCCGGCAAGAAGAGTGATCCGATGGTCATCAGTATCGCAGGGACTCCTGCTAGAGCCAGAGAGATTCTCCAGCCCCATCCCCCCTCTATCTTTGCAGTCCCGTAGTTAACGAAATTTGCCACCAGAATGCCGATTGTGATGGCCATTTGGAAGCCGATGTTGAGCGCTCCTCTGATCTTCGCTGGCGCCATTTCGGACAGATAGACCGGAACCGACTGCGATGGTAATCAAAAAGCAAAACTTTAATGGACAGCTTAAAACAATGCATGGGAATGAGCAACATAGCAGCCTGAGTTTTATCTACCTGATTAGCAAATCCAACCCCGACACCGAGCAATAAACGGCCAATTATCAGCACTGCAATGTTCATCGCGACGCCGTTGAGGATTGCACCAATGAGAAAGGCCAGGCCTCCCAAGAACATGGAGATCTTTCGGCCGTAGACCCTGGTGATCACTGACGCGGCAAAGGAAGCCACAAGTGCCGCGACGTAGAGGGACGAGGTGAACAGGGTCAGGAGCTCGTTTGCGTACTTGCAGTACTGGTTCTCGTGGACCGACCCGTCTTTCGTTTTATGGTACACTGATGGGAAGAACTTGAGCAAGAAATCATCCATTGAAGTAACCCCACCTGCAAAAACATGTAAAATGGTTCATCTACGTCCATTGCAAAAGCAAGACGCATCACATTATAGCAAGAGCATCTGCTTGCGACAGATTCATAACTGGAAAACTTGTTCGTTCGAGATGTCTACGTACTAAATGCGCGCGCAAAATTTAGAAAGTGGACCATCTCAAAGCTTGAACCGTCAGGAAACGGGTGACCAACCTGAGATACCGAGGTCATAACCGAACAGGAGACCGCCCATGGCCGCAACAACGCAGGTGACGACCACGAAAGGCGTGACGCCACCTTCATAGTTCCCACCGCGTCCTTGAGATGCAAGATTCCCACCTACTGCCATCTCTTCCCAGCGTTAATGTGGATTGATATTCGGTATCGAACCACGCTCCAGTTTTTCGATGGTACGGTGCTCGAATTCTCAATTCACACCACCGAAAAACAGGAGGAAGAAAGACCCGAAATCTTCAATTGCGTTGCATCTAAGTGCAGTCTGATTGAGCTTTATATAGAGATTTGGAAAAGCCCTTTTGTTTGGACCTATCGTGAAGACGGTTTTCTGTCCTTACGACCTTGTTGCAAATACAGAAAAGAAACGAGTGTCCGTTGCCTGGAAGTGACATGTCTTCATGACCCAGGACATCATCGTTCGCAAGTAAAGATATAGGTTGTTACATGCTGGCAGGGCATCGGCCTTCCTCTTTATTTGGCAAAACACTCTTTATCTCTTTGCATTGCCAAATGGATATATACCGGAAATTCTGATAAGTTCCTCCCTCTAAATTGCTGGATAATTGCATTATCTATTTTATTTTAGTTCTGATTTTTTTTCTCTTTTTAAAATTTTGAATCCTTATGCACCTTTTTTAAGAGCGTTTTTTATCGGTTTAATGTCAATTACAGATGATTAGACAACGAAAGAGCTCTCGCACTTTAGGCTTAGCCGGACAAGGCGTCACACATTCAAATGGAGATTGTGTAGTAATTCTTATAATTTTTTAAAACTTATCAAATGTGATTAACGTAAATATGCTTTGGAGCTAATTGCATCCCCTAATTTCCCAGAGAAATATTAACATAAGGGTTAATACTACGAAAAACCTCAAACTGGTACACATGTGACAAATTTACCCCAAACTAATTTTTTGAACACAAAAATACCATAATTAGTACGCTTGTGACAAATTTACCCTAAACTAACTTTTTAACCACCAAAAACCCCAAATTGGTATGCGTGTGACAAATTTATCCTCCATTAATTTTCGTTAAATTGGGTTAATACCACGAAAAATCCCGAACTAGTGCACCTGTGACAAACGAAGGGTAAAAATTTCAAACTGGTACACCGTTCAACTGCCGCGTGTCATCTAACTCAACAATTTGACGGTAAAAATTAATGAAAAATAACGAATGGTAAAATTGTCACAGATGTACCAGTTTGGGGTTCTTGATGGTCAAAAAATTAGGTTATGATAAATTTGCCACAAGTGTACCAGTTTGGGATTTTTTATGGTCAAAAAATTATTTGGGGTAAACTCGTCACGCGTATCACTTTGGCTCTACTAATGAAAATATTTTATGTTTATTTTTTGTATGATAAATCTCAATCAGTGAATGCACTTGAGATGTATATTAAAGAAGTTGAGAGGCAATTAAGTAAGGTTAGATAGAGGTAGTGCATATTATGAAAAGTATAATGAATCAATAGAATGTTTGGGTCTATTTGCTAAGTTCCTTGAGGGACATGGTATTTGTGCTCAATACACGATGCCACGGACAACACAACAAAATGGTGTAACAGAAAGGCGTAATCGTGCTTTAATGGGAACTGTTAGGATTATGATCAGTTATTCATCTTTACTCTTATCCTTGTGGATATATGCATTAAAGACTTCTATGTTTTTATTAAACAGGGTTCCTAGTAAGGTAGATTCAACCTTTGAACCGTGGACGGGTAGGAAACCTAGCGAAAAGAAATTGGACTTTAGAATGATCTGTGGTCCAAAGGGTATAGATTCTATTGTGCTAATCATAGTACAATAATTATTGAATCTGGAAACGCTAGGTTCGTTGAAAATGGTGACATCAGTGGGAGTGGAAGAATGCGTCATGCTTGCATTCAAGAAGCTCGGGTGGAAGTTCCTATGCCCAAAACTTCTAAAATTGTTATTCCTGATATTATAGTTCAACCGAACAATAACCAAGAACAACAAATAAATGATCAAACACTCCATAATGATAATGTCAGTACTGAACTTACAGTACTCGAGCCACGAGAAATAGCATTAAGAAGATCTCAAAGAGAAATGAGGTCAGCTATTTCTAATGATTATGTGGTTTTTCTACAAGAGTCAAGTGAATTTGCATTCATTTTGTAGGTTTATGGCTTTCTCTCTCTCTCTCTCTTTGTGATATTCTTTTGCACTTAAGAGTAGGTTCATGTCTGTCTCTCATGGGACAGTGCCCTACCTAGTTTATTAAGAAGTTAATTAATTGCCTAAGGCAGTTCTGCTAGCATTTGTGATATTCTTTGTGCTAAAGTCTCTAATCTACTGCTTCACCACTTCCTTGAAGCCTAAGTGGAATTTAGCATCGACTTTTACTCTTTCCAGCTACGATCGTGCCATCGTAGAAATCTATTTGAGAGATCAAAGATTACAGTTGGTATAAGCATCAAAGGAAGCTCTTATCAGGGCTTCTTTTCTGATACATGGCCTGGCATATCTTCTTGTTATTTTGCAGTTCTCACAGAAATGGCATCTGTAAGTGTGGATAAATTCTAATGAAGGAGCTGTTTTAATTGAAGCAAATATGCAATTGTAAACACATCTAACAGACTGATGAAGTCCATTACAAGATATTCTGAAGGTACTTCTGTCATTACTATTTCTTGTCGGGTCGATGCAATTGAATTGTAGCTCACGGTCCAATTTCCCCAGAAGCAAACCAGGGGTTTCAACTACTGTGATTCGTGAAACCGTAGACGAAACCGTTGCATTCTCCGGTAGAGATGCTTCAAACTGTAGCTCCGTTCCTCGTTTGACATTGGACTTGTCAAAGTGCAAGTTTCTGTTTAGTATCATGGCCTCGCGCCTCGCGCCAATACCTAAACCACCATTCTGGTGACCCTGAGTTTTACGAACCTGACTTTCACTTGGATGGTACTTAAATTTACTCTGTATCCACTGACCGCATCAATTTTACTGGAAAATAAAAACGAGGAAGGACTTAAATCGAGACGAGTAGTGGCAACTCTTTTGATTTTAGCATAACATGTGCAGATGATTTACCAAAGAATAAGATGCACACATGTTTTGTGCAGAGGAAGAGAATCAAATAAATGGTCCCTCCAATTTGTGTTGCCATCTTGAATGATACAAACCACTAAGCTTCTTCTTTGTACTCCTATCTGCAAAAATGTCTATCTCTCAGGGTCCTCACCCATGACAGCCTCGTCAGGAATGTACTTTCCCCAGAACCAATGGGCCTTCCACACTCTGTTCATCTCTTCGATCGGCACGTTCTTCGTCTCCGGCAAGAAGAAGAATATGAAGATGGTCATGATGACCACGAAGCCGCCGAAGAAGAAGAAGAGGCCAAACTTCATGGTGCAGAGCATAGAGAGGAACCCCTGAGCGATGATGAAGGTGAAGAACATGTTGACCGAGACATTGATCGCTTGTCCTGCCGACCGGATCTCCAATGGGCAGATCTCGCTCGGCACCAACCACCCCAGCGGACCCCACGACCACGCGAACGCTGCTACATATAAGCAGATCAACGTCAAGAGCAGATCAGCTTCGACTTTGGAGAAGGATCCTTCGCCGATGACTCCGAAGTTTACGCCAATCAGTGCTCCTACTGCAACCTGTAACGTGGACATCCATTAGCAGGTGCATTCACTAACAGTTACCAACTTGGTTGTGATTGTGATTCACTATGTGATGAGATTACTCTCCGTCATCATTATGCAGTGTTACTAGGGCCATTGCAAAACTATCCGAGAAATTCTCCCCTTCGAATTTCAGATGAAGAGGATGTGTATTTTCGAGTAATTCAGTATCAATAGCTCAAAGGAATATAGAAAAATGAATTGCATCTGCTATAAGTACAGTGTTATTAAATGACTATTCTAGTTTTTTTTAATCAAAATCAATTTGAAAAAAAAAAATTATCATTTAATTATGGCGTACATTCTTGTTTAAACTTAAAATCCCCAATATTAGCTTGCACATGTTTTAGTTTTACCTGGCAAATTATCATCTGGGTTCCTCCTTCAAGGAACAAGCCCCTCCTCCCAAACCTGTCCACCGAGACTATCGAAACCACCGTCGCGACGACATTAACAACGCCGGTGATGGCTGAAGACATGAGGGAGGCGTCGTCACCGAAACCCAAGGTCTTGAACAGAACCGGCGCGTAAAACATGATGACGTTGATGCCAGTGAGCTGCTGGAAGAATGGGACGAGGAAGCAGATCACGAGCTGAGGCCTGTACCTCGGCTCCAATATGTTCCTCCAGGGATGGTCGACCTTTTTCGCGGCCTCGCTGGCTTGGACCAGGTCCCGGAACTCGTGGTCCACATTCTCGGTCCCACGGATCTTTTGAAGCATTTTCTTGGCCTCCTCATGGTGGCCTCTTTCGATGATGGAGTTAGGAGTGTCCGGCAGGAAGAGTGATCCGATGGTCATCAGTATCGCGGGGACTCCTGCTAGAGCCAGAGAGATTCTCCAGCCCCATCCCCCCTCTATCTTTGCAGTCCCGTAGTTAACGAAATTTGCCACCAGAATGCCAATTGTGATGGCCATTTGGAAGCCGATGTTGAGCGCTCCTCTGATCTTCGCTGGCGCCATTTCGGACAGATAGACCGGAACCGACTGCGATGGTAATCAAAAAGCAAAACTTTAATCGACAGCTTAAAACAATGCATGAGAATGAGCAGCATAGCAGCTGAGTTTTATCTACCTGATTAGCAAATCCAACCCCGACACCGAGCAATAAACGGCCAATTATCAGCACTGCAATGTTCATCGCGACTCCGTTGAGGATTGCACCGATGAGAAAGGCCAGGCCTCCCAAGAACATGGAGATCTTTCGGCCGTAGACCCTGGTGATCACTGACGCGGCAAAGGAAGCCACAAGTGCCGCGACGTAGAGAGACGAGGTGAACAGGGTCAGGAGCTCGTTGGCGTACTTGCAGTACTGGCTCTCGTGGACCGACCCATCTTTCGTTTTATGGTACACTGATGGGAAGAACTTGAGCAAGAAATCGTCCATTGAAGTAACCCCACCTGCAAAACACATGTAAAATGGTTCATCTCAATTATTGCAAAAAGCTAGATGCATCACATTATAGCATGAGCTTCTGCATGCGACGATTCACAACTGGAAAACTTGTTCGTTTGAGATATCTATGCACTAAATGCGCGCGCATAATTTAGAAGGTGAACTATCTCAAAGCTTGGACTGTCAAGAAACGAGTGACCAACCTGAGATACCGAGGTCATAACCAAACAGGAGACCTCCCATGGCCGCAACAACGCAGGTGACGACCACGAAAGGCGTGACGCCACCTTCATAGTTCCCACCCCGTCCTTGAGATGCAAAATTCCCTCCGACTGCCATCTCTTCCCAGCGTTAAACGTGGACTAATATTCGGTATCGAACCACGCTCCAGCTTTTCGATGCTGCGGTAATCGAGCTCTCGATTTTCACCACCGATAGCCTGGAGAAAGAAAGACCCGAAAGTTCGATTGCGCTATATCTAACTACAGTCTGATTGAAATTTTATATAGAGATTTCGGAAAGCCCTGTTTTGGACATATCATGAAGACAGTTTTATGTCCTAACAACCATGTTGCAAATATAGAAAAGAACCGAGTGTCCCATGCCTGGAAGTGACATGTCTTATTGACCGAAAACCTCATCTTTTGAAAGCAAAAAGCTTTTTATATCTTTGCATTGGCAAAGGACGAGTACTGGAAATTCTGTTAAGTTCCTCACTCCAAATTGCTGTATAATTGGCCTTATCTATTTGTGTTAACTCTGATTTTTCTCTTTTGTCATTTCAATTTTGCGTCCTTATCCACCTTTTTCCGAGCGTTTTTTTATCTGTTTAATGTTAATTATAGATGATTAGACAACCAAAGAGCCTCTCGTACTTTAAGCTTAGCTGGACAATGTGCCACACATTCAAATAGAGATTTTATAATAAATTGATATGGTTATCTTTTATTTTACCGAAAATGGTTAATGTCGATATATTTTCAGGCTTAATTGCATCCCCCAATTTTCCAAAGAAATATTTACATAATCCCAATCCAACTTCGATTAGAAAAAACCATCCATTAACATTTTCCTTTTTATGGTAAATATTCTAGGATCTTCTAGGAAAGAGAGAGCGAAGGGAGAAATTTTCAAAAGTTATATCTTTATTCAATAACTTGATGTGCTGCAATTAAGGGATATTCATAACCATGGGTTAGGAAGGAACGAAACTAATAAGAGGCTATTTGCATTTGGCCAAAGGACTTTGGAGCGCCAAAACTCCTTCCAAATGCTAAACCAAACAGGTACGCCTCGATCTCCGTGTATGGCTCCACATCTCCTCCTTCGACTATAACTCTTGCAGCGGCACCTCTCCGTGTGTCGTAGCTCGCCTCATCCGGTGGAAAGGATGAGACCACCTGGCGGCGATGTAGCTTTGTCATATCGACCTCCTCCTCCTTCGCTGCCCTTTTGAATAGGGTTTCCACTCCAATGGACAAGGTTGGTTGAGGGAGAATCGACAAATGGAATGGAGTGGAAGTATTACACCTCTCTCTATTATTTCCTTCACTATTTATACTTTCCTTGAGAATTTTCTTGGTACGTCACGGTTCATGGCATCGCAGCAATAGGTTTATCGGCTCGAGTCCTTGGAAGGCCAGGTCTTCGTGGCAATGCAGTCACGATGGGTAAGCCGGCTCGCGAAGAAGGCCGGCAGGGTCATCTGGCTGGACGAAGTCCACTCGGAATGCCTGAGGAAAGTGCTCTAGTGGTGCAAGAGGCGCACGCCAGCGTACAATGTGTGTTAAGAGCTGTTGAGCACCAAACTTTTATGCAAAATTTCATATTTGGCTCGAAATCCTTGGCCTTCTATAAATAAATTTGAGAACCCACATTGCAAATAAATCATGTTTATGAAAAGCACAATTTAACACATTCTCTCTAATTTATTGTTTTTCTGAATTCAGACTTAATATGAGATAAAATCTTGATATTCTTTCTTGTCCATTTTCGAATATTCAAATTCAATGTAAATAGAATATAGAAATTGTGAGATGATAGAGTATGATTGAAAATGTTATCTATCATTGATTTTTTCTTTCGAGTTTAAACTCAATAAGAGGTCAAAATCGTCATATAATTTCAATTTACTTGTTTTTTGAGATTTAAATTCAATAAGAGATAGAAACTGGTAGATGACAAATTATTGAATTAAAAGCTTGTTCATCGAATGTTGCACTGCATGGCAAAATTATGATAAATATCATGCCACGTGGAAAAGATAGAGGCAAGTTAGGTGCCACAACAAGCTTTTGATTTACTAATTTTTCGTCCGTCTATTTCTATCTCTTGTTAAATTTAAATCTAAGTTAGGTGCACACGCGTAAATTTATTTTTCCCTTCCATCCGTCCAAAGTACTCAACAAAGCCTAACGAAATATAAGACGTTAAATTGGCGCCAAAAACTACACAGAACAGAAAAGCATTCAAAGCAATGAACCAATCCGCATGCTTCCTCGCTAAAATCTCCATCATCATCAGCCATCACTCTCGCAGACCCACTTCCATCACAGCTCATAGCTTCTCTTCCCTTCCTTCGGACACCACTCACATCGCTCGCAGTCTCCTCGCCATCTTCACCAGACGGCCGCCCTTCACACCCGACGACCCGCAGCTTGCGGATCTTGCACCTTCACTCTCGACTAAAGTCGTCGAATCCGTGCTGCACGAGCTCAAGAGCTGGAAAATCGCTCTCAAGTTCTTTACTTGGGCTTCAAATCAGAATGGGTACGTACACAATTGCTACACTTACAATGCCATGGCATGCATGCTGTCTCGTGCTCGACAAAATGCCGCAGTGAGAGCTTTGGCAGTTCAGGCTGTCGATTCTAGGTGTAAGATGACACCGGGTGCTTTAGGGTACTTTATTAGGTGTTTGGGGAGTGTGGGTATGGTTGAAGAAGCAAATGTGATGTTTGATAAGGTTAAGCAATTGGGTCTCTGTGTCCCGAACAGTTATAGCTATAATTGTCTATTGGAGGTTATCGCCAAGTCGGATGCGATTGAACTTGCTGAGATGAGATTGACGGAGATGAGGGATCTTGGATGGGACTTAGACAAGTATACTTTGACCTCGGTCCTGCAGATTTACTGCAATTTGCGGAAGCTCGACGTGGCTCTGAAGATTTTCGATGAAATGTATGACCGGGGCTGGGTGGATCCTCACGTGTGTTCTGTCTTGCTGCTGCCTTTCAGCAAGTGCGGTGAGGTGGACAAGGCTTTCGAATTAGTTGAGAGCATGGAAGGTCGAAATTTGAGATTGAATGAGAAGACTTTTTGTGTCTTGATTCATGGGTTTGTGCGGGCATCAAGGTTGGATAGGGCTCTCCAGTTGTTTGATAAATTGCGAAAGTCAGGTATTCCTCCTGATATAGCACTATACGATGTGCTTATTGAAGGGTTATGTAAGAATAAAGACCTCGAGGATGCTTTTAAATTGTATCTGGATATGAATGAGTATGGCATCGTGCCGGACGTTAACTTGCTTAATAGGCTTACCAGTTATTTCTCTGAAGAAGGAGAGCTGACCCAATTGCTCAAGGAAATTCCGAAGGATGTGGACACTGCAGCTAAAACCTTGGTATGTAATTCTCTCTTGAGTTTCTATGTTAAGAATGACACGGTGGTTAAAGCTTACCATTTGCTCCTTGGGATGATGGGGCATTGCTCTGTTGATGATCTGAATGTTAATCAGCTCCTCAAGACTGGGGAAAGGTTTTATCCTGATACAACATCTTTTACTATCGTCATTAATGGTCTGCTCAAGGAAGGTGAAACAGATACTTCCCTGAGCCTCTTCCACGAGATGGTCCGGATCGGCTGCAGGCAAACCGTTTTACTTTATAACAATTTGATCAGCAATCTCTGTGATTTAAACAGACTGGAGGAAGCCAATGAACTTATGCAAGAAATGAAGGACACTGGATTTGAGCCAACAGAATTTACCCGTAACTGTATATATGGATGTTTATGTAGAAGAGAGGATGTATTAGGAGCTCTAAACTGTGTGAAGGAGATGCGTCTTCATGGGCAGGAACCATGGATAAAACATTCCACTCAGCTCATTAAACAGTTATGCGATCATGGGAGAGTGCTTGAGGGTTGTGAATTCCTTAACAACATGGTTATAGAAGGTTTCCTCCCAGATATAGTTGCATATTCCGCAGCTCTAAATGGTTTGATCAAGATCCGAGAAGTGGATCAAGCGGTGGAGCTATTTCGGGGATTATGTGCTCGCGGATGCCAGCCTGATGTGGTTGCCTATAATATCTTGATAACTGGGCTGTGCAAGACCGAAAGGGTTTCGGAAGCTCATGATATGCTGAATGAGATGGTGAGGAACGGGCTTGTTCCGTCAGTTGTTACCTACAACCTGCTCATTGATGGGTGGTGCAAAACTAATACTGTCGATCAAGCAATACTCTGTCTATCCAGAATGTACGAGGTAGCGACAAAGCCCAATGTGATTTCTTATACATCTCTCATTGATGGATTATGCAATGCCAGAAAACCTGACGATGCTCTTACGCTGTGGAATGATATGCTGTCAAAAGGGTGTGCACCCAACAGAATTACATATATGGCCCTTATACATGGTCTATGCAAGTGTGGCAGGCTTAATGAAGCCCTAGAATATCTAAGGCAGATGCAAGAAAACGAAATGAAGCCCGACACCTTTGTCTATGCGTCACTGTTACGTGCGTTGCTATCTGATCAGAATCTATCGGCAGCATTGGAGACGCTAAAAGACCTGGTGAAGGAGGGAAAGTTTCCATGTTCACAAGATAGGAACTATCCAATCTTTAAAAATGCGATAATCCAAATGTCGCAAGACGCCGTTACCTCTTCAACCATTAGAGATCTAGTAGAGGCAGGAAGCATTCCGCCAAGTATTGTTTTGAACAGTGGAACAGAGACTGAATTGAACCCGGGTGCTTCAGAAAGTCTGAGCTAGCTCTGCATCCAATGTCACAATATCTAGCATCGGCGTATTCGGTGCTTTCCTCTGAGAAAATAGTCTCCATACTCTACTGGAAAATGATATATGCTCCAAACGCTTGAGCCGAATCCAATCCGGACTCTCTCAGCAGTAGCAGACGGGCCTCTATTCTTGCTCAAATATCATCCATAGCATTTTTGTGATCGGAGTTCCTTCCCTGCTGCAAATTTTGTGGACTCTGCATCATCTTTCACTCTCCTTTATATGGTATACAGCGTAACCTCCATGGATTTCACGGTCAGAATACTCTAGCCAGATAAAAAGTCTGACAATAAGAATTTATACCTTCGTACCATTAGTACTGAATAACAAGAGCTTTGCCCACATTTTTAGAGTGCTCCTTGTATACTTATTAAGGGTTATCAACCGTGCTTAGGAAATTATATTTGAGTTTGTTCTATTTACCCTGTAAACTTATCTTTTCATGTTATTTCAGTTCTGGTGGCGTGATAATGACGGGATTCAGGGAGAAAAAAAATTGAAAAAACATCTCTCCATCTTCCTCTCTTAATTATTGCTTGTTTAAGTACACCGTTAACTTCATTCAATAGTAAAATGTAGATATTGGAATAACTCACGCCTGGCATTGTCCATAGTTACTTTCCCAGGAGAGTTCTCACTTGAGCATGCTCAACATTGGAGTACCCATGTCAAATGTTGTCATTATGTCAGAAAAACACCTCATGCGAGTTTACTTCAGTTCCACATATATAATCTAAAATCCGTTCCCCAAAGTTCGTTGTGCCATTCGGGTTATTCTTGTCCCTGTGCATTCTAGAAACCTGTCGGGAGTCACATATTGTCCGGGCCTCTCGCCCAGGCCATCACGAATCCCCCTCGTCGAACTGGATTGGGTGCCCCTGACCACTTAATCACTTAAAGCTTTGCTTTGGCAATTTTTAACTTCTTTCACCGATTAATCATTCAAGCTATGGTTGGATTTGGAGATCCTCAACATGTCATCAAAGTTGTTTAACATCTCTATTACGACCACATTATCATCTCATAAATTCTTACGCGAAGCCCTACGTTAGAACATTCTTATTTATGGATTGGCACTCCTCCTCTGGACCGAGTCTATGATGAACTTGAGCAATCAAAGCCGTCGCAATGTGGACATCACGAGATTGTGCAAATCTAATGGCTGAAATCACTCGGCCAGCCTTATAAGAGAGTCTCCGGAAAAGATTATATGTAACATCGCTCAAGTAGATATGACCTTCATCTACATGTATAAACATTTGCTTTGATTAGAACTTCTTAAAATTGATACCCGACATGCGACATGCGACACGACACGACACGACACGCCGACACGTCATTTCTCAAAAAATAGAGAATTTCGACACATTGGGACACGTTATATATTAAAGGAATATGTTTATATATACGTGATGAATTTATCATGTATGCATAAAAATATCAGCGGTGAGTTCTTGTTCTTCTTCTGTTATGGATTCATGATTAGGCTTTTTTTGGGCTGGCTGGGTATATTAACTTTAGGGTGGCTGGGTATATGACTTAAATATATATATCTTTTTGATAGATTTATATTTTGACCCATAATTTATTGAAAATGCTTAAAATTGACTCTGTGCGTGTCGAAATGGCGTGTCCGGATGTTGGACTCGCGTATCGCTGGCGTGTCTGAAGCGCTGACCACGTATCAGTCGCATGTTGAAGAGTGTCGAGGTGTCCAACACAACACGGAGGCCCCTAAAAAATGTTGGTGCTGCTTCTGAAGTCCTTACCATCCCTATCGCCCACCCTTTTTGTTGACTGGGGGAAAAAACAAAAAAACAAAAAAAAAAACAGAAATGTTATACAAGACTTCATTTATATCCAACAAACCTTGACATAGTAATTGCTTCTGCTTATTTTATCGAAAAAAAGAATTATAGGTTATTGGGAATTGAAGAAGCTAGCTAAGCTCTCTCTCACTAGTTTCGAAAGCAGCAAAACAGGCTGAAATAGCTGCTGTAATGGATCCAAACTCCAAATCACATTATCACCGACATATAAAGATATTTATATTTCTTTTGGCTCATTGTCTATAAGAAAAAATTATTAAATCTTATAACAAAAAAAATAAAAATAAAAAAATAAAAAAACATCATGTGTCATGCCGTCATAATGTCCTATCGAATCTGATGAATTGAATCAACATTAACAATAATAGCGCCATTCAAATTTCAAAAATCAAGATTGTTATGATTGTTATGGTACGTTTGTTCCGCGAAAAATGAAAGAATCGAAAAATATTTTTTCTAAAAATAATCGTTTATATTGCTTGAAATAATTTGTCAATAAAAGAGATTTTCAACAATTTATATTAAAATATTTTCGTGAATATATGCGATATAAGTGATTATTTAAAAAATAATTAAATCATTCGTTTTTCGTAAAATAAGTTCGACCCGCGGGCGGACGCGTGATCACACTATTTTACATAATACGTTCTTTAATGACTCGGTTGCCAACGTGTGATTGAAAGATTCATCTCTTCTTCTTTTTCTCTCTCACTTGTCGTTTTACTCCCAATTTTCTCATTTATCCTCTATAAATACTTCTTTTATGCGCCATCACAAAAACCCCTCTCTCTCTCTCTCTCTCTCTAACAAAAACAAACCATCAAACCTCGTAAATCAAAACGAACACGCCATGAAAGGATCACTAGAAATAGAGCGCTATGGCGTGAGAACCAGGCCTTACTACTCACCATCATCATCATCATCACCCTCCTCTCTCATGAGCTCCCTCTTCACAGCCACCGTCAACATGGCGGCCAAAACCCTAGTCTCCGCCGCCTCTCCCTCCAAAAGCCCCTTCGCCTCCGCGGACCGGTGGCGGCTCTCCGACCACCTGAGCTTCATGGTCATGCTCATGGCTTGGGTCACCCTCTGGTTCCTCAGGGTCCTCAAGGACCATATCCCCGGCTTGGGCGGCCACCTCCAGTACCCTCTCCAGTCGGCTCGGCTAGCCTCCACCATCGCTGCCGGCTCCTTCGATTTCCTGCCTTTGCTGACTTATCCGGTGACGTCGGCATCGGCGCTGGCGCTTCCGTCTTCTCCCTCGTCGCTAGAGATGATCCTGCGGGAGGATGCGGACGGTCCCTCCATTCGAGCCCTCGGCCGAGCTCTCTCCCATGTAAGTGTTTTTGTTTATTTACTAGCTATGTGTGAGTTGTTATGCATCATTTTACATTTTTATAAGGAGCCGTTAATGAGAAAAATACGTCACTAAGATTTTCTTAATGTGCAAATCCTTCACTTAACATATGGTTCATTGCAATCATTTTATTCTTCTCTATATGTCATTGTGGTAGACTATCCTCCTCAGATTAAAAAAAATGTGTTTCTTAGCTATGGAGTCAAAAAAAAAAAAAAATCATTTTACGTAAGGTATAACCGCTCCAAGTTCGAATACAGCACATGCTTATAACTTATTCACAGCTATATCATATTATATTATTGTTGTTGCTCCCTTTCTTCTTCTTCTTCTTCTTGCAAACCCTAGATGATGACGGTTTTTACAGCGACGCTTCAGATTATAAGCACTAAAACGAAATGGGTTTTTGTCTTCAATTTCTTGAGAGCTAAGTTTTCTAAACTTGGAAGTGTTCCCAAAGGGCCTAGACATCTTTCGGTGGCTCGAATTTTGATTGGTGGAGATATCCAGCAACTGTGAAATCCCCCACTTTGTGTTGAGTTCGGTTCGGCTCGTTTTGTTTTTTTTATCGTACGTGTGTTTTTTGTCATTTTGCCTGTCGTTTCTGAGCTCCTTAGTTTTGGTTTTGCCAGCATTTATGGGTGTAACATCCGTCGTGGCGGCAAATATCGCACTTCAGTGAACAAATGCTTCGCATGCAAGCTTTTGTTCCACGGGCTTTGCCACGTAATTGTCGAATAACACCAAATAAAGAAAAAAGAAAACATAAAACATTTTTTTCCCTCTTGCTTTCCTTTTCCTTTTTCTTTTTGTCCTTAAATATTTTACTTTGTCGTTTGTCGTAGTGAATCATCGGACTCGTTTGACCTCATCTGACTTGTTTGATCAAGTTTTTTGTAATAACATAAATAACTTCTTACCACAGCATGTTTCCGTTTTCTATTTCAACGAGAAATGGGACGACATTCACTTTTTGGTTTTGCTTCTCGTGATTAATCAGTGAGAAGTTAAGTTTAATAAAGAATGATTAGTGGGTGGTTTTTAGGAGAAAATGGAAGAGTATATCGTGTGCCAAACGACACCATGTATTTTTATGCTCAAAACTTACCCTAATTCATCGCGGGAATGGATGACCGTAAGGCCATCTGAGCATACAGCGTAAGTTTGCCCTATCATTGACTGACCATCCCATTTCTCTGGGAATAGATCTTGGCGCTGTTAAACGACATACCCGCCTCGTCGAGGAAGTACGAGTTCGCAATGTCCATGGCCGATAGGATCCTGGAAGAGAACGCGAGGGACGGACACGAAGACATCCTGGAGATCAACCGGATGGCCCTGTCTTCGGCGTTCTCGCGCACCTCGAGCCTCCTCTACGACTCCCTCCAGCAAACCCGATCGAAGGACGTCGTCTCGGGCCTGTTTCCGACGAGCATTATCCGTGCGCTCCCCATGGGCTCCTACATCAACTCATATCTCAAGGGGGTCAACATGTGCGTCGGCGCGGTGGTCCGGTACATGAAGAACGGCATGCTCCCGTGGCATGGCGGCCGGCAACTCACGGGAGCTGCTGGCATGGACGAAGGGGAGATGGCGGCGGAGAAGCTGGCGCAGGAGCTTCTGTGGATAACCAACAAGCTCAGGGGTTTTGGATCTTTGGATGAAGCTTTGGAACAATGGAGCTTTGCCTCAGGATTGGCTTCTCTTTGTCTTGGTGCTAACCCTAGAGTCCAAGGCTTCATCATCAAGATCTTTGGTAATGCTCTTTTTTTAGTCTAGTCTATTGTGTACAAAAATCGTATTATCTCTAAGATAGCTATAGTTTAATATTAGTATATAACTTAAAGAGTCTCGATTTTATCCTATCATAAAGTATCTCACCAGATTCTTCAAAAGTTAAGTTTGTATTGTCAATTACCGATATATACTCTTTCTTATGCAGCTATTTTGTCCGGCGAGCTCCGGCGAGAGAGCGCATCCATACCGACGGAAGTGAAGTTCGGGCTCCTCACCCTCTGGCTCCCACTTTGCTGCCACGGGAGCAACGGCCTCTCCTACCCAATCATGACGGGCCTCGAGAAGGTCGAGGCCGAGCGAGCGATGGACGAGGTGATCTCGAGCCTCCCCGCGATCGACCAGGAAGTGATCCTCACGAACTGGTTCCAAGAGTTCACCGTCTCCTCCTCCGACTGGCCGAACCTCCAGCTCTCCTACGATCGCTGGTGCCAGTATACCCGCAAGCTCGCGTAAAACCCTAATCACGCACCAACCACACTAGCACATGATTATACACATGTGCCTGGTGCCTGGTCTGAGACGTTAGGTTGTATTTGTTAGCGTCGGATTCTAGATTAGGTTAGGGAAAGAATAATGAGGTATTTGTAAGCGTATGATGTACATTTTCTCTTTTAGCCAAATGCGGCACAGCCAAAAAATAATTTATGGCTCACTTAGGTCAAGATTATTATTTAGAGATGTTTTTTTCCTCCTCCTTTTTTATTCCCTGTTGTAGTATTAGCTAGAGATGTGGCGGTCCTCGCTCTTTCTTGTTTTGCAAATAATTCGAGCCATTAGGCACGAAAGACATTATAGTATTTTCAGTAGACATTATGATTGATGATATCTTTGGATTATTTTGGTTGATCGTGCAATATTCAAGTAAACATGTAATGTGAGTTTCTTGAGGTGTATGGAGCCAATTTAACGAAGAACTGAGTAATTATGGTAACCATGTTTCCACTTAATTGCGATAGGACATTTTAACTTCTATTTCTTTATAAACATTAAGGCTGGATTTAGGATGAATTTTCAGATTCATATGCTAAGGCTCTCTCTCTTTCTTTTTCTTTTTTCTTTTTTTTCTTATTTAATGAGACAAGTTGTGGAGGTAGCAGACGGAGTCTTATGTTGCGTCATACGTGGTCTAATCATAGCATCCATGAGCCACGAGCAATGCTAAATCTTACCGAGAAACTTGCTGAAGTTTGTTTGCAAAACAAACAAAATGTGCCATTTTCTAATCCCACGTAGGATGGAAGGAAGAGTGCAAATGGTCTTTCAAAATAAAGAAATGGGCAAGTATGCTACACTTCACTATACCCGTGTGCGGGTGCGCGATTATTAGGCGCACCTAGCAATAATCAATAAACATTTTATTTTTTATTTTTATTTTTAGAAATTCTAATAAAAATAAACTGTTGATTCCTAACGAAATGGCGCAATTGTTCACGTAAGAGTTGCGGTTATTTTTATAATATTTATTTTTGAATTTTAATTAATTATTTATGTCTAAGAGTTGCAATTTTTTAGACGAGATAGTTTTCGGACAATGAAGAGTTGTGTCCGAACAAACTATTTTTCGTACAACAAAGAGTTGTGTCCGAATTAACTGTTCCTTAGACACGAAGAGGTGTGTTCGAAATTAACTGTTCTTTGGACACGAATAATTGTGTTCGAATGACAGTTTTTGAGACATGAAAAGTTGTCTTCTTTCAACTATTATATGTTGAGTGACTCTGTTCATTTTCAGAACTTAACTTCTATTTTCGTTTTCTCAAAAAGATACACAGCCATTGTTTCCAATTGTTTCTCTTGAAAGATCCTAGAGAATTATCAGAATTGCTATCTGCTATTCTCATCGAAACTTTGTTGTGTCCTAGATGATATTTGCCGAAAATCATTAGCAACTTTGTGGGGCAAAATAAATCCTTAAAGAGAGTGTTATCACGCCTCAAAGTCTGATTCAATTTCATCACGTTCCCGACGTTATTTTCCAACAAAAATTACCCAAAAAAAAAAATTCTCCTATATGATGGGTACTTTAAGAAACTAATGATTAAATGCAATGGTGCTATTTGTTCAATATTTGATTAAGACATGTCGCATCACTAAATAATTCCAGCATCATTTGGCATTTCCCAACAATTCATCCTATCCACTTTCGAAGGATTCTTTTAGAACGAGCCTAAAATATTAGGCGATGTACGATAGTTTAGACATTTCTTTGATAGGAAAAGGTCGGATTGGATAAAAATACAATGGTGCATGGCAAATTTCTGGATATAAAATATCATATGCTATACACCATCCCCACGACCTATGAGGATAATGGCAACTAGGGGTGATCAGTTCCATGATGGATGGTTCCCATCCTAGAACCGAGAATACCCTCTAGGGACCGGTTCCGCAAAATGCGAACAGTGAACCACCCGCTCGTTCTATGGATCTAACCGGGAACCGGTCGGTTGGATCTATAAAACCGATCCTACCGAGCACCAACTTCAATTAAAAAATGCACCAACAAAGATCATATGAAAGAGGGTAACAGGTTCTCACTGCAATGCCAAGAAAGAAACATAAGTGTTTGCCAATAATTGCATGTATCAACATGAGCTTTCACCATAGTAATTGAAGGTCAATGAAACTAAGGCAATATCCTGGAACAGTGATCCTCGCATTAAAAATGCAGTCCCAAAACCAGAATCATTCACTTTAACAAATGACTAACAAATGATTGAAAATTTTAGGGTTTTAGCTTCAATTAAAAAAAATATATCTATATTATATCAATAGGTCCGATCCGGTTGGATGGTTGGATGGTTCCCACTTGAAACCATAAACCGAACCGGTACCCGCCGGTTCCAGAAAATTGGAACCGGGAACCGGAACGGCACCCGCCAGTTACCATCCAAAATCAACCGGTTGGGTACGGTCCGGTCCGGTTTGGATGGATCCAGATTTTTTTGCTCACCCCTAATGGCGACGACAACCACGACGAGCTGTGATATAGCCTGGTCCTGGTCACATCCCCTAAATCTTGAACTGCGATGCAAAGAAAGATGAATTGGGCGTGAAAAAGAAATCAAATGCAGCTCTCTTTGTTGCAAATCTATATCGTCTTGGCTTGAAGAAGAGTCGAAAGAAATTCCTGTAAAGTTCCTCTTCATTCTGCAACAGTGGTTGGTTCTTTGTTTCTCCCCATCTGCACCGAGAGAGCAAGACAGAGACGAAGAGTAGGTCATGTGACGGTGCTCGAGGACCATAACGCCGGCATACCTCCTATGGGCACCAAGGCAAAAAGCAGCCACGAACACTGCAACGATGAGTGCGGCCGCAGCTCGCAAAGTGGAAATCAGAAGTAACACGCTTGCTAGCCAATAGCTGAGGCTGCCATAGTTGAGAGCAGAGGGGACGTCGACGGCAGTCGAATGTCATGGTGGTGGTGCCTCACGATGCTATCGTTCCAGACGGTGAAGGGCGGGGCAATGCAATAGCGAGACATTCAGTTTATAACCCGCCTTCTAAGTGGGATTTTTTCTTTTTTAATCTCTATCCAGATAATATCAGGATACATGCAGATGTGGCATTGTATCGAAGACTGGATAGATGCAGATTGAAGCTATGCACTAGGCTCATCATTAAGTTCAAAATGGCACTGTAAACGCCGTGCCCACAAGCGAGACTGCTTAGGACCGAAAGGGTCTGCAGTTCCAATTGCTTAGTGATCAGCTCAGCATGAGTTTCAAGTTTAACAAGTGGTTTAATGAATGAAATGATTCACACCGACTTCTTACAAATTTGGCTCGTCGGGTCATACTCTTGTCTGTACATATAGCAGATTTCTATAGATTATCTAGAAATGCTTCATTCCATAATGAAATGAAGCTTCAATTCCATGCAACATAAAGTTCGTTAGCTCTTGTGCTTGTCCTCAAGATCTAGATTTCACAAGCCACGACTGAGCTTGGCTTATTCTTGCGACCAAAAACTCATCAGATAACCAACTCGAATTTCGCAGTGTATTACATAGCCTATACTTTCCAAATGCGAACCGATGCCTGCAAGATTTGGCTGAAACATCGCTCAAACTGCTACTTCGTCCCCGTAAAAACTGAACATGCAAATTGAAGCCGAAGTCTTCAAAAAGATATCCAAGTCAAAATTAACCACTATCACATAAATCATCTCACACATTCAGATAACCAGTAACATCATCAACTTGGGTGGCCAAAAAGGGAGGAAAAAACAAAGATGCAGATGCTATAAGGTCTTTGAAAGATCCAGAGAACCAGAAAACTAGAGAAACCATCTAGAAAAGTGAAGTGCCCTTGCCCTTCTTATCTCCACCAATCTCAAAATGCTTGCATCTCTGCAGGTTACAGCAGCAAACACCACCAGAGATTTAGACAAATTCACAAGAGAATTTCAGAAATAGACCAAGCGCATTTGAACAGAGCTCAAGTACACAAAAGCACAAACCTTGATGGGGTGCTGAGAAACATGCTTGCAACCCTGGCACTGAAGCCTCAACACGATCTTCTTGGTGGTTTTGGCCTATCAAGGAACACATACCATATACTTCAATCCCCACCAAGACTGGATGAAAGTTTGACTCAAACATGCTCTCATGATGTTAATGCTGTATATTTCAAAATTAAAGGGTCCGACATGACATAGTTCGATTTCTTTTTTCAAGCAAAAGATCAGGGTAAATCGGGTAACCTATTCAAATGCTCGATTTCTCACCTTTTTGTGGAAGACGGGCTTGGTCTGACCACCATAACCCGACTGCTTCCTATCATAACGCCTCTTTCCCTGGACAGCAAGGCTATCCTTTCCCTTCTTGTACTGCGTCACCTTGTGCAGGGTGTGCTTTCTGCACTCTTTACTCTTGCAATATGTCTTCTTTGTCTTCGGGACGTTCACCTGAAGTTCACACAATGGATGAGCAAACAGAATAAAACAAGACGAAATGAATGCTTCAATGCCATTCAGAGCGAGGAGATTCCTCCCCCCCCCCCCCCCCCCCCCAAAACCACGAGAAAGGAGAACAAACTAGCATCAGGTTATCATGCCACTCATTTGAAGCATGGTTTCCAATCTTTCCCTGAACAATGTACCCCAGACAACTCTTGCTCGTTTCAAAAGATTCATGTCAGCCAATATTTTTTTCAAGTATCATTTCACCAATCCGCAAATGCAAATGTTTTAACACAGGGAAGAAGGCAAAACAAAGGCGTCTATAGGGAACAGTACTGCGCGAAAGTCAAAACAAAGACGAGACCATTCAGCAGCAAATTCATGAACAAGCCAGGGAATGCACAAGCTGATCCAGCTAAAAAGGAAAGAAAGGATTAGCAGATAAATCACGGAAACCTCACAGGATCACCATATCCATCCAATTACCATACACTTTCCTAAAGTGTTTCAGATAACAACATAGCAGTCTGAATCAGATCCCGGAAACATCATGACCAAGTTCAGCGTACAAGGAGCAACATAAACAGAATTGAACCACCAGCACAAAATTAAGAATAGAAGTCGAACTTGCCCTTCAAATAAGAAACACAACCTAACCCTAGAATCGCAACCTATGAGGGAAACTAAAAATCCAAAATCAAGCGGTGTCACAAGAGGTTGGCATCATTTCTTCAAACTTAAAACTGCGATCCACCGCTCAAGATTTGGTTTTTCGCTCGTGTTTCACCCCCAATTCGAAAAACCTCCAAAGGGAACCGAAAATATGACCAGCAAAACAATAAGCGAGAGCTACGAGCAAGGGAGGAGAGCAAGAGAGCAAGAACAATCAAGGTAGGGGTTGGTCAGATCGGAGAATTCGCTCACCATTGTTGCCGCCGCTTCTGCTTGACTCTCTGGCCGACTGAAGCAGCGAAATCTCGGAACTGTCTAGGGTTTCTGATTTTCCGACTTATAGACAGTTGGTTTCGAGTCGGCCCATGTTAAAATTTTGTTAGATGGCCTGGATCAGACCCGACCCGTCCGAGCCCACTTGAATCGGCCCACCAACATACTATTCATGAATGAGCAACGCGTTGTCTACTCTATATAGTTAAGCCCAAAAGTGATTATCGTCTTACTTATTAAATATTCCTAAATTACCACTAAATGAGATAGTAAAAAGACAGAAAAGGACATAATGAACACTGCTGATAAAATGGATATGCTAAAATCCATCTCCAAAGTTTGTTTAGTAAATTAGATGAAAGACTCTCTAGGCAAAACAAAACCGTTTTTTTTTTTTTTTGGTAACTGAGGTGTCCGGGCGAGCTTGCGCGCACCACGAACTAGTGCGCCTAACCACACAATCTCAAGAACCAACTGAGCCACCCATGGGTGGGTGGCAAAACAAAACCGTTTATATATCTATAGATGAAAGACTCTGTCTAAGTGTTGGAGTATAACTCACTTATTTTGAGACTGAAACGTAATTGTATAAAAAAGTGTGGGGGCATTTTCGACATGAATCTAGAAACTTATATGTCGGTTTTCTTTTCTTTTCTATTCGATTCGCAACAAGAAAATCAACTCTCGAAATTCAAAAAAAAAAAAAAAATCGATATACACGTTTGAATGGTACTATGAAAATGGGAAGATCGAGGCACCAACACTCCATAAATCCAGTTCGAGAAAAAGTGAAACCGGAGCGAACCAAATTATAGTAAGAACCGGTTTGAGGGCCAAATCAATTCGTACATCACGGTGGATTCAGTTCCAAGTGAAAGGCTTTTCTTTTACATGTTGGAGAATAAATTAGGTTACCATAGTAATATCCTTTGTTCTCCTAAATTTAATATAAAGAGAGAGAGAGAGAGAGAGAGAGAGGTATATATATATACTACGATTCGATTCGAGGGTTTGGTTTCAATATTGCCAGTTAATCCATTAATGACATATAATGCGAAGAGAAATAGTGTGGATATTTATCTCGAAATTCAAATCATCGCGGATGATTAATTAATCATCTCTAAGCAGAATAAAAGTACCCTAAAAAAAGAATTACACGGAAGCATTTCAAATCTTCAAGCTTGCCAAATTCCTCAAGGTCCCCAATCGCCACAATCAAACAATGCTGTACAAAGTGGAAAAGGGGCACATTTCCACGATCAAACAATGCTGCACTTTTCTCTCGACTGCTTTGACTTTGACATTGTATCGAGTCTATTGACTTTTTTATTTACTTCTAATATAGGAAATGAGCAAAAAGCAAACACAAAACAAAAAAAATTAGGCCAAATTAAAATCCACCAAAAACATAAAAATTGAAAGATAGTTTTTTTATTTTTTAGAACGGTGCAGATGGCAATTTCTTATTGGCCAAGAAGTGCTTGACCAATTGAAGAGACCTCTTGGGAGCAAAAGTTGGGACTTGGTGACCCGCACCTCTCACGGTCACAAACGTCAACCCATCATACTCAACCGTCCATCCACCCACCTGAAAAATCAATCAAATCCCTTCAATTCGTCAGTCAAGTTGTAGCAATTAATCGATACGCACCTACCTTGTATCGGATAAAACCATAATCTAAAAAGAATATGTGTGGCACAGAATCGTTTCAAAAACGAGTGGAACGATAAGAACTAACGCCCTTTCGATACGAGGAGCGGCATGAATGAAACTAAGTTCCTATCCAAAATGCATTATTAATGTGGTTGCCAAACAGCGTACGATTAGTAACTCGGACCTACCAACTAAACCCTTCATAACCAAATTAATAGAAACAAATTGGGGACTATTACCTGTTGATGGTTGTACCATGGAGTCCATTCCTGGACGGTATCAAGGCCAAGTTTTCTCAACGTGTATCTTGTTGCAGTCACCGGAATTCTCCCATCAGTATCTCCACTGTCAACGGCAGATTCATCATCGAATTAACCATGAGCAATTGATCTCGTCGAAAAGAACCGATCAAAGATCATGGGGTTCGAATTACCTGTACACCCACACGCGCAGGCCTCCTTCAATGAGCTTCTTGATCGTGGGAAGCATCGACGCCGGCGCGTCGCCCCAGAACGTGATGTTGTTGCTGCAAACCAACAAGAGAAAATTTTTCTTTGTCTTGATCAACTCGTCGATGCTCATTTTCTAACTCATCCCTAGAAACAATATCCTCCATTTTTCGTCGCATTTATCTTCCTACAGATACCGTAAATGGATCGAAACTATTCTAACACAGTGACCGTATTGCTGAGAAGTGAGAACATTTTACTTACATGGATTAGGGTTTGAGATGATCTAACCAAACGTGAACAAGATTATCTAACCTGCAGTGAGTCCAATTATACGGGATTCTGGTGACGTTCGCGTGCAGAGCTTCTTGAACGTCTGGTCGGTTGAAATACACCTCGGTGTAGTCCGATGCGCACGGGTCGTAGCCCGCCGGTCTCTGGTGCCATCCAGCCTATATACATCACATAAATGTCTGCACATTTTCATTTTTTTATTTATTTTTTGTGATGAGAGAAATAAAAAATTGCGATTAAAATGCGGACTCACAAGTTTGGAGAACAATCGGGGCGACACGACGCCGGTGATGACCGGACGTTGGCGGGCGCTGCTGAAGTTGCTGTTCACACACTTGGGAGCGTACAAGCTGTACATGTCGATGATCTTATACACGGCAAAGTACTTATTGAGGTTCCGGTTGCAGTCTGGGGTCAGCTGCTCTTCGCTAAAATTGCACGTCGCCTTGATGTCGCGATATAGACGATCGGATATGACCGCGTGATCCCACGCATAGTCGATCATCCCCTTCTGGTCCGTGTCGTCGTCCAGCAGCGAGTTACCGATCTGGCAAAGCAAGTTATCAAGATTAAGTGCCGATTAATTCGGTCTCCGAGAGTTTACGAGCCTTTCGAAAGAAATTGATCTAAGAAAACTAACCATTAGACCCTTTAGGTTAATGTAGTCTTCCTTCGAGACCTTCTTGTTGTTGTCGAGAATAAGCTCCGCAAGCTGTGGAACATAGTGCCCTGAAGATTTGAAGATTAAAGAGTCATTACATATGTCAATCAGATGATTAAGCATGTTAATTTTAACTCAATTTCGGATTACCTGCATAGCTCTCTCCTGCGAGGTAGAAGTCGTGGGACTTGAATTGTGGGAATCTTCTAAACCAGTTCACCAGAAATACGTACGAGTCCTTAGCTACGAATAATTACAACAACAAAAAAAAAGGCAGAAAAATGAACATTAAGATATGAAAGTGTCAAAATTATTTCTAAATTGTCGAACCAATAATTGAATTCGGACTAATAATTGTTGTACCCGTAATGCTGTCTCCGAGCTGAGCAATGTCGCTGGTTGTATTGGTGTAGGAAAATCCCACCCCGACCGGTGATTCTAAAAATAACATATTTGCAGCTGGAAAAGAAAAGAGCGCTAGTGTTAGGCTTCGTCTGTCTCGCGGAAAATGTGGTATTTCTAGAAGAAAAAAAAATTCCAGAAAATCGACGTTTTCTAGGAAAATAACGATATTTTATTTTATTTTATTTTATTTTATTTTTTGGTACCTGGCTTATTTTTCACGGACATGATTATTCTGAATTTGGAGATTACGATAAATTAGTAAATAAATAAAATAAAATATTTACGCTTATATGGGTTACCTTTGTTCCAAGTGTAACGATTGAACTTCAGATTTGGTTGGTCCTTCTGAGGGAAGAAAGGTCCTAATTCCTCTGATTGTCCATACCCAATCGATGAACAGCCAGGACCTGTGATTTTCCAGATATAGAAACGTATAATAATCGTCAAAAAAAAAAACAAACAATTTTAGAAAATCTTGTTGTGAAATCCTTGGTAAATGCTAACCTTAATTGACTTTGTGGGTACCACAATTCCTTGATTAGTACATGCATGAAGTGGCCATAGCCCAAAAAGGAAAGCTCTATGGAAGATGCTTATTTGTACTCTTGTTTGCTTTAAGTGCATCTTTGAAACTAAACCTAGTGGGGATTAATTGCATGTTGAAAGAGCTTTGGATACCCATTGAACTCAACAAGGCGGAAATTAAAATCACGATGATTATCGATGTTTGATTGGAAATCGAAATCATAATCACTTCGGGTCTCGATTCAACCGATTTGAATGTAATCATTCACTTTCCAGCACATCTTCATACTTTGTACAATTAAACTTCAGATTCGATCCTACAGATTTGTCCAAGTAGACACAATAGTAATCTGTGCTACAGCAGTCAAGTTAGTTTTCTACCACAAACTTATAGTCTAGCCCAAAAATTAGGGTTAAAACCCAAATCGAAGGTTGGAAATGTCCAAAACAACCGGGTCTTGCATTTTCATATGATATGACTAATCATCTAAATCTTGTCATTAGTACCATAATTATGTTTTCTTCTAGAAGTGTTGAGAAACGATTCTGGTCCTTCCCCAATAATATTTTTATGGAATATTTCTTTAGTCCAACTTAGAAAAAAAAGTATATATTCAACTGCTATAAGTGTCAATCAGAAGCAATGAATTTTGAATGCTTGGAATAGAAGACAAAAAGGTGGGCGTCCAAGAATGATGACAAGCGCAAGCACGCCAGTTTTGGTTGAACTTGGAAGCCCCACAATAATGCCACACAACTTCATTTTCAAGAATTCATTATTAGGGTTTTTCTTTTTCTTTTTCATGTGGGCCTATCATCTTTCTACGGTTTATTCTCAATTTCAACTCATTGACGTAGAAACAAATCCAAAAATATATCATTGCATAGCAACCTAACTAGGCTCAATTTGTCTTATAACATAGTTTTATATGATGGGTCAAAAACATCAACAGGAAATTAACAACATAGTCAAACAAGATTAGGGTTTGTTTCTTATTTGTTTTTTTTTATCTAAGAGACTCTCGGAAAGAACCGGAGGTTGTTAGACGGCCGCTCATATAGAAAAATAGTAAAGCTAAATTATGTTTGTTGAATATCATGATTGGAATATGGTCCCAGAAAGAAAGAAAAAACATTATCCACCAACTAAACAAAAAAATAGTGAAAAAAAATGATATTTAGTGGAAAAGACAACCTATATAACTGTCCAAGAAAGGAAAATATTGTCCGTTCAATCCCGATAGTTTGCCAATAATTCCTTAGATCATGTTTGCAATGCAGGGAATCTTCGAGGGAAATTCCATTGGTCAAATGAATGGTCAACTAATTATTGCCACGTGAACTGAAAAATGCTATGATTGCGACAACAGACCTAACGAGTTTTGAATATTACACTCAAAGGTAAATACGTTGTATGGTAAGATTTCATCTTTTGAAGAGAAGACAAGATCATACAAGTAACATCTCAAAACATGACATTCGAAGCTTTAATGCCATGAATTATACTGCTGCTAAAATTTACAAATGCATACTACGGGTTTTTATTAACTCTTACGAAACAACCAAAAAATCTCATATAATCGTAATGTGCGCTCGAGAAAATCACCGGACATGTAACTGTCTGAATATCTTAGTTACAACCCAGTAAAATCGACGGCGTAAGTCGCCAAAGAAGACCGAGAAATTGCAAAAACAAATAAGCAAAATTAAAGGCAAAAAACAAAATATCTTGTGAAGGACCACATGAATGGCGAGCCAAGGGATAAAAGAGATAATCTCTGGAAAGTGAAAACCTAAAAGGGAGGAGGGAGTACCTCCATTGAGCCAAAGAAGGAGAGGCTTGTCCTGGGGACTCTCGGTGGCTTCGAAGAACCAATAGAACAGGGCTCGCCCATGCGTCTCGTTGACCGTCACGTACCCCGCGTACTGCTTGAACTTCACCTCTGGTTGACCGGGGAGCCGATACACCCGGTCGGCTTCTTGCTCGCCGGCCCAATTCGGCGCGCTGTGGCCAAGGCCCGCCTGCGCCGGCAGTGACAAGGCCGCTAACGTTGCCGTTAGCACGAGCATGCACTTGAACGAAAGCATTGATGGACTAGAAGAAGAAGGAGGAGGAGGAGGAGGAGACAAAGAATGATGATGACCCGCCATGGCTCTCTCTCTCTCTCTCTCTCTACGTTCTCTCTCCGAGTGTTTGTGTGTGGGGGGGGAGGTTTTTATACAAGGCAGTGACAGATAAGATTCATGTGATATGCCGCTGTTCTGAACTTTTTCCTTACATCTTGTGCACAGTTCACACCATTTTGCTCGTGTTTGGTAGTATTTGCCCCACTTCGAAGGACATGCATGTGCCAAATGAGACGCGACGCTTCTATGGTCCACCGAGGAATAAATCTCCTTCCTCCCTACTAGGCTGGTGTTTTGGTTCGTTTCTCGAAATTTCCGCACCAAATGTGACGTAATTTTCAGAAACTTTCAAAAGAGAATTCAACGAAACGGACCGGGGGTTCATAACTGTTTGATCCGACTTCAATTGGTATATAAAGAAACGGATCACAAAATCACCCAAATGAAGCGTACATCGTTTGAAAGGATTTCCGACCTGTCCATCGAGGCATGAATTTCGAACCCCGTATGCGATATTTGTATGACTTGAAAATGAACACCAATGCCGAATCTAGTACGTGAATTCAGTGGGCTTCAAAAGTTAATTGGGTGCACGAACGTGACCAACTCCTTCAAAAATTACTATGATTTTGATTTTAGTTGCGTGACGGGATCTTGATGCTCTTGAAAGTGATTTTCGCCTTTTGGGGAACGGAAAACAAAAAAGATATTTTATTTTTGAAAATTTGCTGCTATTCTGTGAAATTAAAGTCAAAGAAATTGGTGGTGGGACCCTTTCCTCTTTGAGGGAGACCCTCAAAGGAAGCATCCTGTCAATCAATGCAGTTTGGAAAATGGAAAAGATTGGCGGTTGAGTCAATGGCTTCAATTGAAATCTTCGACGGACTTTGGTATATACATCAAATCACATTGTTGCCAGTACATAGCTTCTGCTCGTTGAAAATGATCCGCACGAGCGTCTGTTTATGTTATCTAATCCTTCCATCAATATAAGGTACAGCCGCATGCAAAAAATTATAAACAAAATCTTAAATCTAGTGTACTTTTGTCAGTTCAGTCCTATACTTTTTAAGTTTGTTAATTCAATCCTATAACTTTTGCATTTGTCCCAATTCAGTCATTCCGATCAATTTTGGCCGAAATCACTGACGTGACGGGCTGGGCGCTGACGTGGCCAATTTCTAATAATAATTTACTATTTATTTTTATATTAATTTTCACTTTTTGTTCTTTTTTTCCTTTTCTCTGGTTTTGTTTGTCAGCGGCCAACGAGGGTTGCCGGGCCCTCGCCGGCAGCGAGTGAGGTCCGCGACACCCTCCCCGGCCACTGGCGAGGACTTTGACGCCTCGCCGAGCGGCTCACCTGGCCTTGCCTAGATTGGGGCAAGGCCAGCGCAGTTGCAGACGAGGCTAGCCTCAGCCAAATTTGGGCAAGGCTAAATCGCCGGCTGCCAGCGAGGGCCACGACATCGCCAGCAGCCGGTAAGGACATTGTGGCCCTCACCCGCTACTAGATCCGTCAATATGGGTCCATGACCCATTTTCTAACTCATATTTTGTACAAAATGGGTTGTATATGGGTTGTAAATTTTCAAGGGCCGAGTGAAAATGGGTCCAAAAAAATTAAAATTGAATCAGATTGGTCAAAAATGGGTCACACAATTGAATCCATTTTCGACCCATCTAAAAATTTTAGTCATTAGTTGGGTTGGACTTGGCTTGGGTCACGCACCGGTTGTAAATGGGGCTCAAGTATATTAGTTTTTTTTTTTTTTAGATTTTACATGTAAAAGAAAGAAAGAAATATAAAATATAAAAATATAAAAATATAAAAATATAAAAACTGTCCAAGAGGTGGAACATCGCCGGTTGCCGGTCGCCGTCCGCCGCTGTCGCTTGCCCCCTGCCTCCAGCTTTCGGAGGGAAAGAACAGAAAACTAAAAAGAAAATTATAATAAAAAATACTTTCTAAAAAATTTAAAAATAACATTTAAAAAATTTAAAAATTTAAAGATAAAAAAATTATAAAAAAAATTCACCAGATTTGTATTTATGAAAGTGTTTTAGCAATATCATTTTTCTTAACAAATTATAAAAAATAAATATTTCATGATTTGGTTAAATATGGAAGTGTTTAAGTAATACGGGTTGGGTATGGGTAATTAAATATGTATTGCATGAAAGTGGGTCAAAACGGGTTAAATAGGTCAATATAGGTCAGACCAGATTCGACTCAACCCAAACTCGACCCGACCCACCCGTTTGACACCTCTACCCACTGCTGGCGAGGGCCATGCGACCTTCTCCCAACGGCCAACGAGGGCCTGGCGACCCTTGCCGGCCACTGAAAAACAAAACTAGAGAAAACGAAAAAATTTTATTAAAACTTGATCACATCAGCGCTCGCCGCACCATGTTAACACCGGCCACATCACGTCGGCGATTTTCGGCCAAAATTGGCTGGAAAGATTGAATTGGCACAAATGCAAAAGGTTTAAGACTGAATTAGTAAAGTGCAAAAGGTTTAGTACTTTTTTGATAATTTTCCCTAACTGCATGCCCTGCATTTCCAGCAAAATTGTCAAAAAGTAATTGATTAAAAAAAGAAATGGGAATTTGTCTATAAAAAAAAAAAGGCAGCAACTTTCATCCCAATGATAAATTTGGCCATTCAGGCCCCATTTTTATTTTTATTTTTGTGAAAGTAGCATTTCATTCATATCCGCAATAAAATAGAGAAACATCGCAGTCGAACTGCTACAACGTCAAAGCACAGCAAGATCCAGATAACAAAATAAATCATCAAAACAATGATAAGAGTCACATGCTCAAAAAGCAAGTCCATAACTTCTTCAAACCAAAATCGGTAACCGGTCACTGAATTCGTCTTCAGTAATGAGCACACACTGAGATCTTCATCTATTGCTACGGTTTTGCCTTTCGGTGGTGTACGCCTAGGTTCGCCATCCCCGACACAATCGCCATGCAGAGTAGAAAGGTTGAATGAGCACATATCTAATAGTGAAAGCGAAACCTTCACGAAATTCCTCTGATCTCATTCAAAATTAGACTTGTACGCTAACAAAATCTGAGGAAAGCGAAACTCCGAAAACATATACTAAAAATACTCCCCGAAATGGGAGAGAGAAGTTTCTAGATTTAGACTAGATCGAAAAAAAAAAAAAAAACTCCACAAAAGGGAGGAAAGTAAGAAAAAAAAAACAAAAAACTAAATCAGTTAACGAAGAGGGGAGGAGAGGAAGAGATCTAGCTCAAACCCTCCCCTCCATAGAAAAAGAAGAAAAACTTGTGTGGAGATGGAAGGGAAAAGAGAGGAGGTGGCGGCTAGGGTTGGGCCCCAATTTTTATTCAGAGATACAGATTTAGTCACCATTAGAGTTGTCGTATAAATTTCAATATTCGCGTTTGTTGCGGTAAAAGGAGTTCGTCCTCTTGATGTTGGCCATGGAGAATTACGTCTTCAATTTTGGAGGGACTTGATTCAATCAATTTAGGGGATGTGGAGCTACGGTTCTTTAGCCAATCTTTATAAGTGGGCACGTTGGGCATTTAATGAAGCAGTGTTTAAGTGCATTACAAGTTTAAATAGTTGACTTATTAAGGTTATGAAAAAATTGTTATATTTAAATGACGTGACGGATTATTATTGAGTTTTGAATATATCTCATCTGTTTTATATCTCTATTTCTTATTGTACGCAATATTACCTTTTGTAATATGGAGAATAAGTCACCATCTCCTTTTATTTTTTAAGTTTATTAATTTGTATTTCCCAATAGGAGCCCAAATAACTAGGCGAGATGAGAAGAAGATCTGCCTGATGTTATTTGCATTATCATCAAAAGGCTTTCAAATTTAATATTAGTTCGAGTATGAACCCCTTTCTCGACTATTGCGAATTCAAAATTTATAAATATCATCCCTGAAAATTACATATATCGTGGATAGACAATTTGCAAGTCCGCTCGAATTAGTCGATTATCTGAAAGTTGGATTTAAAGTACCAATGATGAAATTAACGATCGATGGCTAAGAACTAAATAGATCGCACGTTGGCAAGTGGTATCATCATATTGAAGCGCAAAACAAAAGAAAAGTTCACTCTTAATTCCTCCTATTTCGAAGATTCGATTGGCATTACGTCTCAAATCCCAAATCTCTGATCGGTCGCTAAGCTAATTTTCTTTAATTAGAAGCACTAAATGGACGAATCGAACCCTTGATGCTTGGGTTCGACCCAAAAAAAAAAAAAAACCTCTTGATGCTTGGGGGCAAAAGCGGTTACTTGCCGCGCGGCTCCTCTGACCGCCACCAAAGTCAACCCCTCGTGCGTAATTGTCAAACCTCCAACCTTGTCCACACAAAACCTAATTTTCAGCCACCAATATATAAATAAATAAATAAAAAGAACAGGCACAAAATATAATTGCTCACAGACCCAAATAAGCGTTATTAAATTCCAATATCGATTTATAATTCGAGGGTGCATTTGTTAGGGGAGAACTTCATGAAAAAGGAAAGCGATTTCCGAAAAAAAATCATTTTCAGTTTGTTCAGTGATATGTGACCGAATAAGTTTTCCGATATTTGGATCTCATTTGAAAAATGATTTCTTTCTCATGACTTTACCTAAGGAAAAAAAAAATCGCATTATTTTTTTATATTTATAACATATTGTTCTTTATATCACATTTACTATTTTATTTTTTTATTTTTCTTATTCCTATGCCGGTTGTCGGGCCTCGGCGATCAGCCACACGAGGTCCAGCCTCGTCGAGATTTGGCAAGCTCGAGCTCGCCGAATATGGTGAGCCTCAATCTCGTGTGGTCGGTTGCTGACCGTCACCGAGGCCCGGCGACCGGCAGAGGAAGAAGAAAAAGAATAATATATAAAATTATAAAATATTAAATAGAATATTAAAATATTTTAATTTAATAATTTCGAAAACGATTTTCACCTTTTTAAATTTAGGAATTCACTTTCCTATGCATGAATTTTCCGTTGACCGGAAAGTGATTTCCATTTACTAAGTCATTTTCGACGAATCAAACGGGTGGAAGTTCGGAAAACTAATCTCTAACGCTTTCACTCGAACAAACGCACTCTAAAATTTATCTCGAAATCAAGGCTGATCATATGTTCAGCAGTCGAAATAACATCAATAATCAAAATGATGTTACGAATCCGTTGGACTCAATCCGCACACGTATTAAACAACCACCTGATTTCAACTGGAAATCGCGGGGAGGAAAGGAAATGACAAGACTAACTTCAACATCGAATTTTAATCTGCATTTTACGTTACGATTCACGAAAAATGATGTAGCGGATTAGATTCTCATCATAATTAGAGACTAATAATGAAATTACCTCTCTGCCCTTGTACCATGATCTCCAATTCCCTGTCATGTTGAGGCCGAGCTTGTCCAACTTTAACGTACACCGAGTCGACGTCACCGGAATTCTCCGGTCTATGTCTCCACTGAATATCAAAATTTTCAATTACTTAAACAAAACCCAAAATTACCAATTTAATTAATCAGTATAAATTAAATTAATCAACTTTTTTTATACCTGAAGACCCATAAGCGAATACCCCAACCGATGAGTTTCCGCCAAAATCTAATGAAAGCTTCGACTCTACTGAATGGTGCAACTGCACGTGCGGCATTTTTCCGCCAAAATATGTATCTCGAAAAAGAAATTTTGATTTTTCTCCCCCCCCCCCCCAAAACAAAAGACATCGACTTTCTTTTCGAGAACAAATTTAGCCAAAAAATTTTGGAGTGTCCCGTAAAAATGCCCAAACTTTTATTCGAGAGACAATAGGTCATTATTAGAGTTGTCGTCCAAATTTGCAAACCGACATCCGATGTGACGAATGGAGGATGTTGCGACGAACGGTGACCTAAGTAGCACCGACATCAACATCGACACGTGTCGCGACACGACAAAACACGACACGCCGACACATCATTTTTAAAAAATAAAGGTTTTCGACACGTTAGGACACGTTGTATGTTAAACATATATTTTTATATATGCATGATAAATTATTATTTCTATAATTTTTTTTATAAAAATGAGAATTTACAAAAAGAGCTCTTATAATAAAAAAGAAATTTCCTATCATGGGTACTCCCGTAATTTGATCCCAGCCAACCTAGAAAATAAATAAATAATAAAATAAAAAGAAAATTAAATCACTTGACCGAGAAAATATTGGGTGCCCCCGAAAGTCCACATCATGTATTCCCCAACCAATCAAAAAGAGATGTGGAGCCACGTGTCACTGTGGGGCCAAAGCAGATTTTCAGAGAAAATATTATTCTCTTTCCTATTATTAAAAAAAAAGTTAGTCCGTAACTAGACAGTCTACCGTAGACTAGACACTAACAGACCGCACGCTCTCTCCTCTCTCATCTTGTGCCTTCTCCCCTCCCACCTCCACCTCCACCTCCCCCTCCCCCTCCCCCTCCCCCTCCCCTCAAACTCAAACGCCTCACCTCTCTCTCCGAAGCAAAAGACGACCACCTTGATTTTGGCTGCCTCGTCTCTCCTCCGGCGCTCTCTCACTCTGTCCTCCGGTGCTTGTTTGCTCTCTACTTTGGCGCACATGAAGCCCATTCTGTGCTCGGGTGCTCGTCGCACGTCACCGGCTTTCTCCTTCATCTCTCTCATGACCCGAGACGCAGACACCCTCTCTCCCCGATCTCTGCCCTCCAGATCTGCTCTTTTCCCGCCCTCCTTCCTCATTGACTCACATGTCCCTGGCATGTCATTGGTTTTGACCATGTGTCGGACCTCTGACATGAGTTGACTGCGTGTTAGACGCGTGTCTGTGTCCGACGCCGACGCGGCGACTCCTCAGCGTGTCGGTGCTTCATAGACGGTGATTGCCATGTCAACTAGAGTGGCAAAGATTTTAGGAACGATGACGTGCTTTCTTTACACCAAAATGACGTTGTCCACTGAGAATTAGGTCTTTATTTAGGGGGCTCGATTCAATCATGGAGAGAGAGAAAGCGCTCAATTCAATCAATCTAGGGGTTTGGGGCTAGGGTTCTAGAGCCAATCCTTTTTTAGAGAGCAATGCAACAACTCATTAAATTAGATTGGGAGAGAGACGGGAGTGCTCAATGAGTTGTACTGAGAGAGATGCGAGGGCGCTCAATTTGAGTGGTGTCCAGAACCTTGTTCAATAATGTATGCATGACGAGATATTTTCAAATGATGTGATAAACTCTTGTTGAGTGTTAAATATGATTTGTCGATTTATATGATTATTCATCGGACAAAATTTATATTCCAACATTATTATACCTAGTGTTACTCTCTTAATAAGGAGATTAAGTACCATCTCGTAATTTCAACTTTATTACTTTATACTTCCCATTGAGAGCCCAAATAACGAGGCAAGTAGAGAGAATAGAGAGAAGACCATGCCCAATGATATTTGCGTTGGCATCAAAAGACTTTGGTAAGAACATAATGACCCAATCCGAGTTCAAGCACCCACCCCCATTCTCTGACTATTTAGAGTTCTAAATACATAAATATCATCACTCAAAATTACATCTATCATCTACCCACCATTATGCACATTTTGCTAGCGTGAGTCGAGTATTTGAAAGCGGATCTAAGCACCAATTGATAAAATTAATGGTCCCTGGCTAAGAAGTAAGAACTAAATCGAATCCGAGCACGCAAGTATACTCACGGGCATAAAAGCACGGACTTGAGAAAAATCTCGCTTTTTTATATGTACTTGTTTAGAGGAGTCGACCTCGGTCACATCCGAAACTCCAGACGTCTCGTCCATCACATAACTATTTTCCTTTAATTAGAAGCATCAAATGGAGGAATCAAAAGGGCGTGGACGGGAGCTTCGAGTCGGCCAAGAAGTGGCGAATGATCTGAAGAGAACGCTCGGGGGCAAAAGTGGGAACTTGATGCCCTGCTCCCCCGACCGTCACAAAAATCAACCCCTCGTACGTGATAGTCCAACCTCCAACCTAGTCCACACAAAATCTAACTTTTAGCCACCAAAAAAATATAGATAAATAAAATAAAAAGAACACGCACAGCATATAATTGCTTGAAAGCTCAAATAGACATTACTAAATTCCAATATCGATTTATTTGTATGACTGTAAATGCAATTAAAAATAGAAGATGCAATAGATTAGATCATCGTAATTAGATAGTAGTAAGGAAATTACCTCTTTACCCTTGTACCAAGGTGTCTAGTTCTCCGTGATGTTGAGGCCGAGCTTGTTCAACGTGTAGCGAGTCGACGTCATCGGAATTCTCCCGTCCGTGTCTCCACTGAATCACGAAAGGATCAATCAAACGAAAAAAAGAAAAGAAAAACCAAAATTACCATCGTAATATCTAAATGAAATTTAATTAATGAATGCTAATTTAATTAATTAATTTTAATCAATAATACCTGAAGACCCACAAGCGAATACCCCCATCGATGAGTTTCTTCAGCACTGGGAGGACTGAAAAAGGCATGTCCTTCCAAGAATATCTCACCTCGAGGCTTAATTAATTTTTTGAGACGAAATTAGCATAAATTAATATCTTTATAATAGCCTCATATTCAAGAAAATCAAGAAATTATAATTAAAATCACCTGCAAAGACTCCATGGTTGAGGGATTCGGGCGACGTTCGCATGCAATGCCTGTTGTACTTTGGGAAGGTTAAAGTAAGACGTGGCGTGATTCATTAAGCATGGATCGTAGCCCGCCGATATCGTACGTAAGAGTTCCTGTCGGATCAAGATAGATTTTGTTGTTAAATTAAGCTAATTGAAAAAATAAGGTAAAGGGACAAAAAAAATTAAGGAAGAAAAGGCACCTACCAAATGATAATTAGGTGTGTCTGCTTTGGCTCGCGTGCTCAAGAGATGGCTGGCGAAGGGCCGACCGAGCGGACAAGTCGGGGAGTACAAACTGTACATGTCGATCATCCCGTACAATTTGGAGTACTCGCCAAATGAATTGCGACAATCTTGGGTCATATTGTCATTACTAAAGTCACATTTGTCCTGGATTGAAGCGTAGAGATCGTCCGAAATCAGAGCATGTCCCCACGCATAATCGATCATCCCCATCATATCCGTCTCGAAATTCATGTACGGATTTCCCACCTGCGTGTTGAGAAATTCCGCAAGTGATTTTTTGATTCATATGAAAAATCATCGAAAAAGATCGAGTTTAGTTGAGAGTTAATTTGGGTGCGCACGATGAGGCCTTTAAGGTTTATGTAGGTGTCATTAGTTGATTTTTGGTTCTCATCGTAAATTGCCTCAGCGAGTTGGGGTGCATAGTGCCCTGAAAAAGGAGGGAAAAACCATTTACCACATTAATTGATTGATTAAATAGAAAAAATAAAAGAAATTGATATTTGAAAAATTTGTAAAATTAATTGTTAACATTAGGGTCGATAATTACAAACCTGCATAGCTTTCTCCTGCTATATAGAACTCGCTTGATTTGTACTGCGGAAACCTTTCGAACCAATTCAGTAAAAATGTGTGGGCATCTCTTGCTGTTAATAATCGCATGAAAATTCATTTCAGCAAATGAGGTTATCTTTAAAATTCTACTAGTAAATTTTAATTTTTACAAACCTGTATTGTTGTCGTCATGTTCTACGGTGGCGTTGGAGTAAGAAAATCCAACACCGACCGGTGAGTCTAGGAACAACAGATTGGCAGCTGCAATTAGTAAGAACAAAAAGCCGAAAAATTATTATGCGATATGACAAAAATATATGATGTCGTAATTAGGACAATAGAACAAAATATGCTTCTCTTCCTTCTAATTAAGCTGGGGAAAGACAAAAGAAATATCTGACATGTCTTTGTTCCAAGTATAGTGGTTGAAACTTAGGGTCGGGCCGTGGGGCCCATCTTTCGCAAGAAACGGGCTGAGTTCTTGGGCTTCGCCGAACCCTACCGAACTGCATCCTGGGCCTGTAAATATAGGACGTAATATAAAGTTGGAGATTAGAGAACATAAGCAGAAATAATTTCCATCAAATCCAATATAAAAACAATTTTTGCCCGGTCATTTTTAGTTTTAAGTGGCACATTCACGTAAAAAGTTAATCCTATAATGGAGTTCTTTGCAATAGTACCTCCATTGAGCCACAAGAGGAGAGGTTTCTCGGCGGGACGGCTCGTCGCCTCGAAGAACCAGTAGAAGAGAGCCTTCCCGAGGCCGTTGTCCACCGAGACGTAGCCGGAGTAGTGACGGAAGCTCGCCGGGGGCTGGCCGGGGAGGGCGGTGACGCGGTCGGCCTCTTGCAGGGCCACAACCTCAGGGTCGATCTGCTCCCATGAGGAAGAGGAGGCGGCAGAGGCCAAGAGACAAAGACAAAGGCACAAAACTATAGCTGAGAGGGCCATTTTTTCTGAAGCATGACATGGTTCTTATCACGCTCTATTTATACCCGAATATGTAAACTTGTTTGGGCTCGATATGCTTCGAAAGTTATTCATCACGCTCCGAATCAATCGAAATTACGTATGCGATCGACTCTTCCAAAAATTACTATGGTTTCGATTATGCATGGACGTGTGACGAGATCTTGATGCACTTCGAATGTGATTTTGCCTTTTGGGGTAGGGAGGGAATAAAGGATCTTCGTTTGTTGAAAATTTTTGCTGCTTGTTTTGTGAAAATGGAAGTCAAAGAAATTGGTGGCGTGCCCTTTCGATCAATGCGGTTTGGAAAATGGAAAAGATCCTCGGTTGAGTCGATGGCTTTAATCGATTATTTGATAGACTTTGGTATATTAACTTAAGTTACATAGTTGCCAGTTCATATGTTATGCTTGTTTAAGGATGATCTGCACGTGTGTGTGTGTGTTGATCTTATCTAATCCTTCCATTAATGAATGGTACAACTGCATGTCCGGCATGAACGACGTCAACTAACGTGGCAAAAATTGCCAAACAGAACGACGTCGTGATGGTGGCAAAAGTTGCCAAACAGAACGACGTCGTGCCCACCCTTCACCAAAACGACGTCGTTCATGGAGAATTAGGTCTTCACTCTAGGGGGCTCGATTCAATGAGAGAGGGAGAGAGATACAAGACCCTCAATTCAATCAATGTAGGGGATTTAAGACTAGGGTTCTTGAGCCAATCCTTTCAAAGAAAGCAATGCAGCAGCTTATTGAATTAGATTGACAGAGAGACGGGGCGCTCTATTGAGTTATATTGAGAGAGATACAAGAGCGCTCAATTGGGGCGATGTCCATAACTCTGTTCAACAGTGCACGCATAGCGAGATATTTTTAAATGATGTGATAGACACTTATTGAGTGTTGAATATGACCCACTTATTTATATTTTTGTCTGCGTATAAAAATTAGATTCCAGCTTTATTACATGCGGCATTACTCTTTTTTTAATAAGAAGATTAAGTACCATCTCTTACTTTCGACTTTATTACTTTGTACTTCCCATTGGGAGCCCAAATAAAGAAGAAAGAAGAGAGAAGGCCATGCCTGACGATATTTGCAATAGCATCAAAAGACATTGGCAAGAACATAATGGCCCGATTCGAATTTACTCCCTTTTCACCAAAATGACGTCGTCCACGAAGAATTAGGTCTTCATTTAGGGGGCTTGATTCAATCAGAGATTGAAAGAGAAGGCGCTCAATTCAATCGATCTAGGGGATTTGGGGCTAGGGTTCTAGAGCCAATCCTTTTTGAGAGAGCAATGCAACAGCTCATGAAATTAGATTGAGAGAGAGAGAGAGACGGGGGCGCTCAACGAGTCATATCGAGAGAGATACAAGGGCGCTCAATTTGGACGATATCCAGAACTTTGTTCAACAATGCACGCATGACGAGATATTTTCAAATGACGTGACAAACTCTTATCGAGTGTTGAATATGACTTATCAATTTATAAGTTTATTCATCGTACGTAATTCGTATTTCCAACTTTATTATACCTAGTATTACTCTTTTTTAATAACAAAATTAAGTACCATCTCGTGCTTTCAACTTTATTACTTCGTGCTTCCTATTGGGAGCCCAAATAACGAGGCAAGAAGAGAGAAGATCATGCCCGATGATATTTGCTTTGGCATCAGAACACATTGACAAGAACATAATCACCCGATTCGAATCTCATATCCGTTCGAGTGTGCATTCCCTTTCTCGACTATTTGAAGTTCTAAATTCATAAATATCATCGCTCAAAATTGCATACGGCATCCACCCACCATTTTGCACGTTTTGCTAGCGGGAGTCGAGTATTCGAAAGTCGGATCCAAGCACCAACGGATAAAATTAATTATCGCCGGCGGCTAAGAAGTAAGAACTAAATCGAACGGTAATCTCACGATATAAAAACACGAAATAGAGAAAAAATCTCGCCTTTTCATATATTAATTTATTTCGAGGATTCGACCCTGAGCACGTACCAAACTCCAAACGTTTCGTCCGTCACATAGCTATTTTTCTTTAGTTAGAAGCATCAGATAGAGGAATCAAAAGGGCTTGGACGGGAGCTTCGAGTCGGCCAAGAAGTGGCGAATGATCTGAAGAGAACGCTTGGGGGCAAAAGTGGGAACTTGATGCCCTGCTCCCCTCACCGTTACAAAAGTCAACCCCTTGTACGTGATGGTCCAACCTCCAACCTAAGACCACACAAAATCTAACTTTTAGCCACGCACAACGTATAATTGCCCATAAGCTCATAGATTTTATCTATAGGGCCACCTTTGAACCTTTCACATCGAATTTTCATATGCATTTACGATGTGATTAAAAAGTAAAGGGTGCGGTAGATTAGATTATCATAATTAGAGGCTAATAAGGAAATTACCTCTCTACCCTTGTACCAAGGTGTCCATTTCTCCGTGACGTTGAGGCCGAGCTTGTTCAGCGTGTAGCGAGTCGATGTGACCGGGACTCTCCCGTCCGTGTCGCCACTGAACCGCGAAAAGATTAATTAAAACGAAAAAGAAAAAAAAATATATACAGAATTACCATAATGTAAATCAATTCAATTCATGAATGCTAATTTTGATTAATTAGCTTAATCAATACCTGAAGACCCACAAGCGAATACCCCCACCGATGAGTTTCTTCAGTACTGGGAGAACTGAAAGAGGCGGGTCCTTCCAAGAATAGTTCACCTCGAAGCTTAATTAATATTTCGAGACGAAATTACCAAAAATTAGTATCTTTATAATAGCCTCATATTCAAGAAAATTATAACTTAAATCACCTGCAAAGGCTCCATGGCCGAGGGATCCGGGCGACATTCGCATGCAATGCCCGCTGCACGTCGGGAAGGTTAAAGTAAGCCGTGGCGTGGTGCATTAGGCATGGATCGTAGCCCGCTGGTATCGTACGTAAGAGTTCCTGTCGGATCAAGATAGATTTTTTGTCGTTAAAATAAGCTAATCAGGGCGAAAAGTAGAAAAAGTTAAATTGATAAAAACATAAGGTGAAGGGACAAAAAAAATTAAGGAGGAAAAGGCACCTACCAAATGATAATTAGGTGTGTCCGCTTTGGCTCGCGCATTTAAGAGCTGGTTGATGGCTAAGGGCTCGCCGAGCGGACAAGTCGGGGAGTACAAACTGTACATGTCGATCATCCAGTACAATTCGATGTACTGGCCGAGTAAATCACGACAATCTTTGGTCACATTGTCTTTACTAAAGTCACATTTTTCCTGGATTGAAAAATAGAGATCGTCCGAAATCAGAGCGTGTACCCACGCGTAATCGATCATTCCCGTTGTATCCGTCTTGAAATCCATAGACGGATTTCCCACCTGCGTGTTTTAAAAATATCGAAAGTAATTTTTTCGATTCATATGAAAAATCATGGAATAAGATCGAGTTTAGTTGAGAATTTGGGTACGCACGATGAGGCCTTTAAGGTTTATGTAGGTGTCATTAGCCAATTTTTGGTTCTCATCGTGAATTGCCTCGGCGAGTTGGGGTGCATAGTGCCCTGAAAAAGGAGGGAAAAACCATTTACCACATCCATTGATTGATTAAATAGGAAAAATAAACGAAATTCATATTTGAAAAACTTGTAAAATTAATTGTTAAAATTAGGGTCAATAATTACTAACCTGCGTAGCTTTCTCCCGCTATGTAGAACTCGCTTGATCTGTACTGCGGAAACCTTTTCAACCAATTCAGCAGAAATGTGTGGGCATCTCTTGCTGTTAATAATCGCATAGATTTTAGCAAATGAGGTTATCTTTAAAATCATCCTACTAAATTTTAATTTTTACAAACCTGTACTATTGTCGTCATGTTCTACAGTGGCGTTGGAGTAAGAAAATCCAACACCGACCGGCGAGTCCAGGAACAACAGATTGACAGCTGCAATTAGTAAGAACAAAAGGGCGAAAAAAATTATTATGCGATACGACAAAAATATATGATGTCGTAATTAGGACAATTGAACAAAATATGCTTCTCTTCCTTCTAATTAAGCTGGGGAAAGAAAAAAGAAGAAGAAATATCTGGTATGCCTTTATTCCAAGTATAGTTGTTGAATCTTAGGGTCGGGCCGTGGCCGTGGGGCCCATCTTTCACAAGAAACGGGCCGAGTTCTTGGGCTTCGCCAAACCCGACCGAAGTGCATCCTGGGCCTGCAAAATATAGGACGTAATATAAATGTTGTAGATTAGTGAACATAAGTAAAAATAATCACTCGCTAATTCCATCAAATCACATATGAAAATGATTTTTACCCCGTCATTTTTGGTTTTAAGTGGCACATTCACGTAAAAAGTTCGTTCTGTAATTGGAATTCTTTGCAACAGTACCTCCATTGAGCCACAAGAGGAGAGGTTTCTCAGCGGGACGGCTCGTCGCCTCGAAGAACCAGTAGAAGAGCTCCTTCCCGAGGCCGTCGTCCACCGAGACATAGCCGGAGTAGTGGCGGAAGCTCGCCGGGGGCTGGTTGGGGAGGGCGGTGACGCGGTCAGCCTCTTGCCGCGCCCCGACCTCGGGGTCGATATTCTCCCACGAGGAAGAGGAGGCGGCAGAGGCCGAGAGACAGAGACAAAGGCACAAAGCTATGGCTGAGAGGGCCATTTCTTCTAAGGGTTCTGCTGAATGAGATGCGCATAGCATGGCTCTTATCACGTTCTATTTATACCAGAATATGTAAAATTTGTTTCGATTCGACATGCTTCGAAAGTTGTTCATCACGTCGCGAATCAATCGTTACGCGTACGTGCGCAATCGACTCAGTCCGAAAATTGCTATGATTTCGATTGTAGATGCACGAGTGACGAGATATTGATGCACTTCGAAAGAGATTTTGCCTTTCTGGGAGAGGGAATCAAGGATCTTCTTGCTGCTTGTTTTGCGAAAATGGAAGTCAAAGAAATTGGTGGCGGGCCCTTTCGATCAATGCAGCTTGGAAAATGGAAAAGATGATCGGTCGAGTCGATGCCAGTGCATAGCTTCTGCTCGTTTAAGGATGATCTGCACACGTGCGTGCGTGCGTGCGTGTGTTTATCTTATCTAATCCTTCCATGAATGAATGGGGCAACCGCATGTGCGGCATTTTCCGCCAAAAATCTGTCCTCTCGGTCTTTTATTCTAGAGACAAATTTGGCCATCATTTGAAAGTTATCTCAAATCTGCAAACCGGCATCCGATGTGATGAACGGAGGATGATGCGACGACGAACGTCAACTAACGTGGCAAAAACTGCAAAACAAAACGACGCCGTGCCCTCCCTTCACTAAGACGACGCCGTCCATGGAGAATTAGGTCTTCACTTTAGGGGGCTCGACACAATGAGAGGGGGAGAGAGATACAAGACGCTCAATTCAATCGATGTAGGGGATTTAAGGCTAGGGTTCTTGAGCCAATCATTTTAAAAAGAGTAATGCAGCACCTTATTGAATTAGATTAACAGAGAGACGGGGGCGCTTAGTTGAGTCATACTGAGAGAGATACAAGAGCGTTCAATTTGAGTGATGTCCATAACTCTGTTCAATAGTGCACGTATTGTGAGGTATTCTTAAATGATGTGATAGATTCTTATTGAGTGTTGAATATGACCCACTTATTTATATGTTCATTCGTCATATAAATTTTATATTCCGGCTTTATTACATGTCGCATTACTCTTGTTTAATAAGAAGATTGAGTACCATTTCCTACTTTCTACTTCCTTACTTTGTTTTGGACAAAAAAAAAACACTTCCTTTCTTTCTACTTCCCATTGGAAGCCCAAATAACGAGGAAAGAAGAGAGAAGGCCATGGCCGATGATATTTGCATTAGCATCAAATGACATTGGCAAGAACACAATGACCCGATTCAGATTTAATATCAGTTCGAATGTGCATCCCCTTTCCCCGACCATTTAGTGTTCTAAATTCGTAAATATCATCACTCAAAATTACATATATCATCTATTTATTGTTTTTCAAGTTTTAGCAGCGCGAGTCGAGTATTGGAAAGTTGGATAAAAGCACCAATGACACAATTAATGATCACTGGCTAAGAAGTACGAGCTAAATCGAATTTGAGCACGCAAGTAATCTCACGACATTGAAACGCGAACTAGAGAAGAAAATATTCGCTCTTTTGTCTTTATAATTTATTTCGATGATTCGATCCCGATCAGTCCCAATTCCCAAATGTTTCGTCCTTTTTTTATTATTTTAATTAGAAGCATCAAATAGAGGAATCGGACTCTCGAAAACAGCCATAGACCAACGACATTGTCTTCAGCACAAAGATGAAAAATCAAATCAAAAGGGCATGGATGGGAGCTTCGAGCCGGCCAAGAAGTGACGAATGATCTGAAGAGAACGCTTAGGGGCAAAAGTGGGAACTTGATGCCCTGCTCCTCTCACCGTCACGAAAGTCAACCCCTCGTACGTAATTGTCCAACCTCCAACCTAAGACCATACAAAATCTAATTTTCAGCCACTTAAAAATATATATATATAAATAGATAAATAAAAAGAACAAGCACAAAATATAATTGCTCATAAGCTCAAATAAACATTACTCAATTCCAATATCGATTTATCAATAGGGTCAACTTCACGTTGAATTTCCAATCAACATTTACGACGTGATAAAAAATAAAGGATGCAGTATATTAGATCATCATAATTAGAGACTAATAAGGAAATTACCTCTCTACCCTTGTACCAAGGTTTCCAGTTCTTCGTGACGTCGAGGCCGAGCTTGTTCAACGTGTACCGAGTCGCCGTGACCGGGACTCTCCCGTCCGTGTCTCCACTGAATCGCGAAAGGATTCATTAATTAATCAAATAAAACTCAAAAATTACCAATTTAATTAATGAATTAGATTAAAGCAAACAACTTAATCAATACCTGAAGACCCAAAAGCGAATACCCCCACCGACGAGTTTCTTCAGTACTGGGAGGACTGAAAGAGGCGAGTCTTTCCAAGAATTGCTCACCTCCACGCTTTTAATTAATATTTGACACAAAATTAGCAGAAATTAATATCTTTATAACAGCCTCGTAATTGAGAAAATCAAGCCCGCCCTCGTTTGTTTCGCATAAAATGAAATATCTGGAAAATATTTTCTCAGAAATGATCGCCTGTATCTCTTTGAATAATTTGTCAATAAAAGAGTACTTTTATCACCGATAACAATTTATGTCTAAATATTTTTGTGGACGGGTGAAAATACTTTTCGTTCATTCATTTTTGTGAGCGATACCGGCGGTCATTGTTGAAAAAATGCTTGCCAAATTTTTAATTTTTCGCTAAATAAACCGCGCCTCGAGAAATTAATTTAATCACCTGCAAACACGCCATGGTCGAGGGATTTGGGTGACGTTTGCATGCAACGCGTGCTGCACGTTGGGAAGGTTAAAGTAAGTCGTGGCGTGGTTCATTAGGCATGGATCGTAGCCTGCTGGTATAGCACGTAAGAGTTCCTGGGGATAAAAAGAGATTTCCGTCATTAGATTAAGCTAATTATCCCGGAAAATAGAAAAGTTAATTTGAAAAATAAAGTGAAGGGACAAATAATCAAGGAAGAAAAGGCACCTACCAAATGAAGATTCGATGTGTCCGCTTTGGCTTGCTTGTTTAGGAGGTAGTCAGCGAAGGGTCGGTCGAGCGGACAAGTCGGGGAGTATAAACTATACATGTCAATCATCTTGTAGAGTTTGTTGTACTCGTTAAATACATTAAGACAATCTTTAGTCGTATTTCCATTGCTGAAGTTGCATTTGGCCTTGATTGAACGATAGAGATCGTCCGAAATTAGGGCGTGTCCCCATGCGTAATCGATCATCCCTGTTAGATCCGTCTCGAAATCCATGTACGGATTTCCCACCTGGCAAGTAATTTTCTTCATTTGTATCAATGGATATAACAGAGAAAACCATCGAACAAGGTCGAGACTCGAGTTTAGTTGAGAATCTGGGTACGCACGATGAGGCCTTTAAGGTTTATGTAAGTGTCTTTAGTTGATTTTTGGTTCTCATCGTAAATTGCCTCCGCAAGTTGGGGTACATAGTGCCCTGAAAAGGAGGAAAAAAACCATTTACCACAGTCATTAATTGATTAAATAAAATTTCTCTCAAAAAATAAAAATAAAAATTTATATTTGAAAAACTTGTAAAATTAATTGTAATATCGGGGTCGATAATTACTAACCTGCATAGCTTTCTCCTGCTATATAGAACTCGCTTGATCTATACTGTGGAAACCTTTTGAACCAATTCAGTAGAAATATGTGGGCATCTCTTGCTGTTAATAATCGCATAGAATTTCATATCAGTAAATGAGGTTATCTTTAAAGCTATACTAATTGATTTAATTTTTACAAACCTGTACTGTTGTCGCCGTGTTCCATGGTGGCGTTGGAGTAGGAAAATCCGACACCGACCGGCGATTCGAGGAACAACAAATTCGTAGCTGCGATTGTTAAGGCAAAACAAAAAAGCGAGACATCATTTACGAGACGACATATGATGTTACAACTAGGACATTCGCGCTGCCCAATTGATTTATGTTAGAATGTTGAATAAATATACTTCTTGTCGTTCTAATTAAGCTGGTGAAAAGAAGAAAAAGAAATAGCCAGCATGCCTTTGTTCCAAGCATAGTTATTGAATCTTAGGGTCGGGCCGTCGGGCCCATCTTTCACAAGAAACGGGCCGAGTTCTTGGGCCTCGCCGAACCCGACCGAAGTGCATCCCGGGCCTGCATATTTAGTACGTAAATATAAGTGCGGAGATTTAATGAACATAAGCAAAACTATTACTTGCGGATATACGTGACACATTCACGTTAAAGTTTTAGCTCTGTAACGGAATTCTTTGCAATAGTACCTCCGTTGAGCCACAAGAGGAGAGGTTTCTCGGCGGGTTGGCTCGCCGCCTCGAAGAACCAGTAGAAGAGAGCCTTCCCGAGGCTCTCGTCCACCGAGACATAGCCGGAGTAGTGGCGGAAACTCGCCGGGGGCTGACCCGGGAGGGTGGTGATGCGGTCGGCCTCTTGCCGCGCCCCAATCTCGGGATTGATTCGTTCCCACGACGAGGAGGCGGAGGCAGAGAGACAGAGACAAAGGCACAAAGCTATGGCCGAGAGGGCCATTTTCTCTGAAGTTTTTCCGTGCGCTTCGAAATTTGCTGAATGAGATGCACATAACATGGTTCTGATCATGTTCCATTTATACCTGAATATGTAATGTAGCGACAAGAGTTAACGTACAAATTTGTTTGTTGTAGTAGGGAAGGCTCAATATCGACAGACATAAGAGTTTAGGACGGAGTTGTACTAAGATGCTCACTTGATATATAGTGTAGATGGACACCAAAATTTCGCTTTGCTCGATTTCTGTAAAATATGGATCAGTGCGAGCTTACTCGAACACGGGGAAAATTGTCCAGTCAATTCTGAACCTATTGTACGAATGCCAATTCAGTCCTAAATTTTCTAAATTTGCTAAATGAGTCATATACCTTTTGCGCGAAATTCTAACATAGTTCTTCTTGCTAATTTAGCCCGAAAACACTGACGTGACGGTGTGCCATATAGGATGGCCGACGACAACCAGACCGCCGCGTCGGTTATATCTGGCAAAAATTGACCGGAAGGGCTACTTTGAAGTTTCGTGTAAATACTTAGGACTAAATTGGCAAACTTTGAAAGTGTAGGACCGAATTAATGTCCGTGCAATAGGCTTATGACTGATTGGGTAATTTTTTCCCTCGAAAGCAATTTGCCGATCGTGCGAATCAGACAAGAAACGAAGAAGAAACGAACGGTCAGAACGCAATCAAAAGTCAATTGTACATACTCTTGCCTGAACATTGTTGGATTCATTCATGGATCTAAGTTAGGCGACATTAATGATCGACAAACTTATTCCTTTGGAGTTTTGGTCGAATGCGCATGTATGTGGCGACAAGACCTTGTTTGTTAGGGGATCCACCGCCGAGTGTCTGAAGTCCAAACGAAACAGACACGCGAAGCTTTTACCCAAATGCAAACGAGTAAGAATTAACTCCTGAACTCGGACAATTGGTTGAGGCGCCGAGGAGTTTCGATTCGGAAACTGGAGGTGGTTCGCCCAAAATCTTGTCGCTTGCAAGCTATACTCGGTCGGGGCCTCCTGCATAGATCGAGGACTTGGATTCAACTGGTTCGTGAGGGTACGCGGGATTTTCGCTATAGCCGGTTTCTACCCTGGATTGAAAAGAGGAAATTCGACAAGGGTATTTATATTAATCTAATTATCCAAGTGCAATAAAAAAAAAACTGGTCTTCTTTGTTTTATCTTTAGTTTTTGTCTTTTGGGTTCAATGACACACACAATTGAAGGACAGCATTGAATTGGTCCAGGTTATTACCTGATCATTTTGATTGACTCTTTTCTCTTGTACTTTGCAAAAACTCAATGCCTCAAAGTTCCAAGGGGATGTGAACTGTGAGAACGTCCCAAAAGATCAAAAAATAAAAAATAAAAAAACAAACAACAACATAAGAGTGGGAAGTTCCCATCTCGTTAAGGTTGTTCAAATCCTATGTAGAGATAGAGAAGCCCTAATACATGATAATTTGCTCTCGCCGAAGAGATTGCTGTATTCTTGACAATGCCAGAGGAAATAATATGCTCCAGCAACAATAGATTGTTAAGATTAAGACTCTTCAAATGGATTGGAACAATCGCATTTTCCTCTCAATAGGTCGAATCAAATCCTAACCTAAAATTTTCGGTGAACAGCGGCTGCTTGTCAAAGCTAAAGATGAGTATGCAGGGATTTGTGCGCGTTTTCATAGGAAACAAGATCATGATTTCCGATGTTTTAGGTCCGTATGAACGGAATGATTACGCTGAGGGCAGTTCGAGTACATGGAGTGTGATAATCCTCTCATCCAAAGCACATTGGAAAATTATTGTTTGCGGAGTTTCATGATCATGCACAGAGAAAAGCTGCTGATTGAGTTACTGTTCATGATGATGAACAAGTTGAGGCTTAGAGCTTTAACCCTGTTCTAAGGAATCATGATAATGAAGAAGTTGAGTCTTAAAGCGTTAACCCTGTGCTAAGGAAAATCCTTTCATCTACCAACCCAAAAAAAGAAGGGAAAGTCCCCTTCATCATCTCTGTCAACTAAAATACAAATGTCAGCTGTGACTAACCATTCTTGCAGAATTATCACCTATCACGATCGATAAATAAACCCACGTTCTTGCACAATTCACGTACTGGCGATGCTCAGTGTACCTCCACAGTTCACATGAGATTACAAGTCATCTCTAAAGATCTAGGGGGCATCCAGCAACAAGACTTCGCAAGCAACAAATCCTTCTAGTTTAATTCTTACCGTCACATTTTGGTCCATGGGAAGGGTCAAAAGAATGACATTTTAAAGTCGCTTGCAGTTAGAATTTCAATGGTATCACCAAAAACAATGGTGAAGATAAATTATTCATACGGGCAATGTGCTTTCATTTTCCTAATCTTTGTAAAGCACAACAAAAGTAACATCAATTTCAGCAACAGTTTGCTGCCTATCCTAAAACATGACAAGAACTTGTGGAACTGGTACCATTCGTTTCATGAGAAGCTAGAACCCAGCATCTAACGAAAAGTCGACCACCGCAGCTCTGAAGCTGAGGTGAATGATCCCTGAAACATTCGATGAAAAAGTAGCATCAACTCGCATTACGATCCTAAGGAGTGACAAAGTTCTCTAGTATATAGACCAGGCAGTATCCATATCCCAACAATAACCAGCCTAGCTCCACCTTCTTCGTTCTTCCTCTTCATCAACTGGGACATACCATGCCGGTCGTCTCTTCAAGTTACTAAGACGGTAGTTCAGGAGCACTTCTTCATCACATAGTGCCCGAGTAGCCACCAGAACTATTGTCTTCAAAACAGGAACCTGTAACCCGCTATTCCCTAAACCCCCCCACTTGAACCAAAAGCTGCCAAATCTTCTCATATTAGCATCTTCTCCCCTTCCAAACAATATATTTGGAATATAAGCCCTCATGTTCTTCTCAGTCAGAGGAAAGTCGTAAGGACAAATCATGACATTTGGATCAATGCCCTTCGCAGGGTGATTGGCAAAATGAGCCAAAGCTAGTGGATTTCTACGCTCCAACACATCAACGCTATTACCCCCTTGTCTTCCTTCCAAAGGCTTACTAAGGACCTTCCAAACCCGGTCAGATGCTCTTTCATTGTTTTGCATAATAGGGTTGATATCCATTGCTCTAGAGCCATCCCACACTTCTCGGGCATCACCACCAGCACCCCAAGGCTGAGCATTTATCGCGGTTGCATCATACCTAGTGATTAAATACGGGTTCTGTGCGTCAACCCGAGGATATCCAGGAATATACCGGTAATATGCAGGGGAATATATGATCCCAGGGTACAAGGCTACCACGGTACCGACTTGAGCCTCGCCATCTATAAATAAACCTTGACCGGCATCCTTATGTGGAATTTGAGATGGTTTAACAGCAAGGGAGAATCCCATAAGATCCTTTAATCTTTGAGAGACTTCAGTGCATTTCAATGGCCTTGTCTCAGTTATGGCTGTGCTGAAAAGAATAATATAAGTACTGAGATACAGAAGAATTCACCCTGCTTCCAGAAAGAGGAACAAGAAAAGCAAAACTTAGAGGAGATGCCAATGCCAGATACATTCTGTCTAATGTAAAAAAAGTAGGTGGAAGATAAACACAAAAGTCATGCCTCAACACAATAATCAATTGTTCATTTGTATCTTATTGAATTGAATCAACCATGCTCATTCATTCTCGCATATCTAAATAAAGCCCAATCCCACATTTATAAACACTGAGTACATCCTCCAAGCAAATCATTACATAGTCAACTGCGGTATGGCTGTTGCTCCTAAATCCAGTTTGAAAGGAATGAAGTTGAGGAGCAAGGATAAGCTCCTATTGTCAACTCATAAAGATCATTCTCTAAAGTAGGAGAATAATAATTCCCTACGGAAAATAATTGTGGAACAGGCTAGGACGAGGATAGCAGCTGATGCCAACTGCAATAGCCAGACTTTTGAAGGACTTGGTTCCATGGCAGATTGCACAGCAAAATTTCACTAGAGGAAGCAGAAAACCACCTTTGAATGCATAGATTTATATGTGTTCCACTTGTTCTCTGCAATCTTGTGACTGTCGTATGGCACAAGTTACATACTTTGAGCATTTTGGAGATACAAGTACCATACGGCTTTTTGAGAAATAGCAACAGTGCCATACTAGCTGGACAATTGGATAATGCTTTTATGAAGCTTTAACATTACTTGAAACACCAACTTTGTGTTGCACCTTAACATTGAGCATTTGAAAGATAAATGGAACATAGGAAAAGAGAGAAAGCGCTATACATAACTAGATATGTGATAGTCCTTCTGGGAAGCTTTGACATTTCTTGATTCACTGAATATTTCAGTTGCACCTAAACATCATGCAACAACAAAAGACGGAAATAGAAGTTTTTTATTCAAGCTTGCACAAGGGATGATGCTTCCTAGTTCCAACTCATGTTCCCAGACTGTAAAACCACCTATGCAGATATGATTTAAAATCAAGAAGTTTGACCAATCTTATGTCTTCAAAAACATATTACTGAATACTTCTTCCCTTCTCAATCTCCTGCCTCTTTCACGTCAAAGACTAAAGCACTGAACTTCTATTTAGTACAGAAGTTTTATCTATATACTTAGGGGGGGAAAATATGCGTGCAAAAGTTTGGGCAAAGGTTGTCCCTAATACTCTTTCAACAAACTAGAAGATTGTGCATATGTTTTTCCAAATCTAGCAGAATCAGATCATAAAACTTTGGCACTTCTTCTACTACTTTAAATCTAACAGCAAGCGTGAATTTGACTAGAAACTCCTCACCTGCACCGACCAGAAACAAGTAAATCTCAAATTACCTATACCGAGAAAGTTGATCAAAAAACCCTTTGAAGCACATTCAAAGCACCAAACTGAGAACTTCTGTGTTGAAATTGCTTAAGTTCTCATAATTAGGGTATGGTGGAATTCCAGCAACTACAATGCCACTTCAGGGCGAAGGCCGACCTGATTGCTATTCTTGTTCACATCACGTATCATGTATGCCTAATCCCTACCAACATGCCCAACTCTCCTCGCTGAAATGAGGCAGATCAGTAACAGTCAAAATGCAAGCCAAGTAGGTACTGAGGGCTAATGCAAACCTATTGATTAACAGAATAGACTTCGTAAATGTCTGATCCTGCAGGTTATCCTTTTCTCCTTTTGGGGTTCTGGAAACTGAACAAGCGCAGAAATGACTATAATGGTCGGTCCATCAAGATTATCCATCTTAACGAATGGAAACACGATGCTTGCTTTCATGGAAAAGGATGAGATTTGTGCTAAAGAACTCACCAGATCTTCTCTCAGTTGATCCACTTCCACCTACAGCAAAACTAAGGCCACTGCGATGATGAGCTTTCCTTGATACTGGAGAATCAACTGCTGGAGCAGTATTTGTCTTATTAACATCGGGAAGCAGAATCTCATCCATGAACGTGCAAAAAGATTTAAGTTGAGAATGGACATTCTCTTGGAGTTGCTTTTGTTGATCAGCAACAGAAGCTTTACTGGCCATCTGAATAATCTCCTCTGCATCTGACTCTTCAGCATCCCCACCTAAACAGTTGTAGCTGAAAGAGAATGTTTTTTCTGTAAGTCACAAGCATCTGGAAGGAGGCAGTTATCGATATTGAGGAAGATTACCAACTTATTTCATAGCACTAAAAGATCATGCAGAAAGCAAAAGAAATCATAGGGCAAACATAGAGGACAATCAAATGGCAGCAAGAAATCATTAGAATTGAAGAGTGACATCATCCAAACGTTTAACTGTAAGAACCTTAAAGGACCAGTAATTCGTATATAGCCTACAAATTTCACTAAATTCAACAAAAGTGAAATTCCCCTCAAACGCAATAAAAATTCTCCTTTCGAAACATTCTTGCTTTATAAAGAGGAGGGACTAATCAGCAACAGCAGAAATCTCCCGGGAATGATGGAATTGCATGTGAGTGCAATGATAAATGGCACCAGCAGCCAAACAAGAAAACTGTTTCTGTATTGTGTCATCGTAATCCCAATACAAAGTGTCTTCACATACAACCATTTAAAATGTCTTCAACAAACAGTCAAGATCTCATCGTTTGTGATGCAGGTTCAATGGCAACCAACCCCCCAAGGAATGGTTCTCAGGGATTTTAGAAGCACGCCTCGAACATTGCACTAAAGACAACAAAATTATGTCCATGCAAACAATACTGCCAAGCTTGATGCAATGCCCAAAAATGCGGGACGGTCAATAAGCCCACCACAGGCCGCAACTTCCAGAAAACAAATGGAAAAAACAAACAGCCTAATTTCACAGAATCACACGAGAGTCACCTGGTGTATAGGAACAGGCGATTTATATCTGTTTCGAATTGAAGCTGCCTCGGATCTCTCGCAAACATGGGATTCTTCGCGAACATGGGATTCTTCGCGAGAGTTTTCACGGCCTGCAATGGCATAGTGATTGCGCACACCAAGAGTTATCGCAGATTCAAAATGGCACAAGAAGAATCCACGGGGAAGCGCCAGTCAACGAAATGCTACACGAATGAACTCGTGGGCATTACTTTGCCGAAGCGTTCGCGTAAAATGCTGTAACTCCAAACACAGAATTACGGGTAAAGATTTTTCAGCAGCTTCAGCTAATGCCTTGAACAAATTCTTGAAAAGACCCGAGAATTCATGTGGGACTCGATTGAAGAATCTACTCAAACGTCGATTAGAGAGAGAGAGAGAGTACCTCTTGAAATTTCCGAAACAAGAACGCCATGGGAAGAGGTGGAACCTCCCTGTTTCTCGGTTCTCGCTGTCCTCGCCGGTCGCGATGTGTTTGTGCCGGTGCCTCTCAAGCTGCGAGGGAGCTTAAAACCCCCCAAAACCCTTTCTTTTGTCTTTTTCCGATTTGGTTTTTCCATTAAAGAATTTCATGGCAACTGGCTATGTCACACGTGCTTTTCGCACGTGTTAACATTTTAATTTTTCGACTTTATATGCATTTGTTTGAGTGAAAGTGTTTTTCGAGAATTGGTTTTCCGGACTTTCACCCGTTTGGTTCGCCAAAAATAACTTAGTCAACGGAAAACACTTTTCGGTCAAAGGAAAATTCATGCACAAAATTAGAAAAGTGAATTCCTAAGGGTCCGTTTGGCGACGATTCTGACTCGAAAAATCAATTTTGTCAAGAATTGATTTTTTCTAATTCTTTTCCCCTGCCGAGTTTTAGAGAATCAGAAAGCATTTGGTAACTGCACAAAATTTCTGTTCCCGGGAACAATTTCTCTTCCCAAATTTTTTTTCCATGTAAGTCAAATAATTACGTCTTGTCACTATAAAGTCAACCTATATAAATAACATCACTAACAAAATGAATACATATTATGCATAATCCAATGTAAGTCTATTTATTTCGTGGAGCATGAAGACATAAGCAAGATCCTTAAAAAAGAATATAAGCTCAATAGGCAATTTGTACTTAAATTTTTGCCACAAATTTGCACTTAAATTAGCTTGTGAAAGAAGTTTGAATAACCCCTAGACTGGTCCATGATGCTCCTGATCTTGTAGAAACGGATTGAACATAAGCTCAATGGTACTGCTCCATGAAGTTTGCACTTAAGTTGCATGCTATGATAGACATAAATGTTGCAAAGTATTTAAAAAACAAGATTACAAAAGGAGGAGACACAAAGTTATGGAATTGAATGACGAGTAGAGGTGTCAAATGGGTAGGTCTGGTCGGGTTTGAGTTTGGGTCGAGTCCAATATGGTCCAACTCATATTGACCAATTTAACCTGTTTTGACCTATTTTCATGTAGTACAAATATAACGACACATACAAGACCCAACCCATACCTGACCCGTATTACTTAAACATTTCTATATTTAACCAAACTATGAAATATTTGTTTCTTATAATTTGCTATAAAAAAAATGATATTGCTTAAATACTTTCAAGCAAAAGAAATCTAGTGAAAATATTTTAATTTTTTTAAAATGTATTATTTAAAAAAGTATTATTTTTAAAAAAGTATTTTTTATTTTGATTTTATTTTCCTTTTTCTCTAGTGGCGAAAGATGGCAGTGGTGGTTGGCCACGCCATACGGCGGTGGTGGAGTTGGCTGGTCGAGCAACGAGAGTGTCGAGCGTTCTTCCTTGAGTCTTCGTTTTTTTTTTTTTTTTTGGTCGAGGGAACAGAGTGAGAGCTTTCCATGAGCCTTCTTTCTATCCCTAGCCAATCCATGTGGCCTGCTTGACGAATGGTCGACAAATGCGAAATCAATGCATTCTTTGACATGTGGTTCTCACTTTGTTGGTCTTGTTTCTCAAAAGAGATTCTCGAAACAAATAATCAACTTTTTTTTTAATTCTTGTTTCTGCTCTAAATCTATTTTCGAGAACAGAATCAGGTAATTTGAGAATCAGAATCATTTATATTACCAAACAGGTTTCTCATCTTTTTTTTATTCCGGGGAATAGAATCACAGAATTAAAATCGTTACCAAATAGGCCATTAGGTTTCTCGTTTTTTTCTATTTCGGTCAACGGAAAATTCATCCATAAAATTGGGAAAGTGAATTCCTAAATCTAAAGAGGTGAAAATACCTTTCATAGTTGCTCCTCTCAAATTTTTAATTTTTCAATTTTTTGATTATCTTATGTTTGCATTTTATATTTTAATTATTTATTTTTAATATTCATTTTTATTTATTTTTTACTTTCTTTTTTCTTTTCTTTTCTTCCCTTTCCTTTTCTCTTCTACCTCCACCGCTCGCTGAGTCTCGGCGACAACGGTCGGCCGACAAGCCTCGAGCTTGCCCGTAGCCGTCGCCGGCCGATCTCGATGGAGGACTCGCGACGGAGGAAGAAGAAAGAAAGAAAAGAATAAAAATACAAAATACGAAACATAATTCAGAAATTCAATTTTTTTGCCTAAGATAAAATCATGATATTGAAATCATTTTGCAAAACGGTCACATATCACTTAACAAAGGAAAACAAACCGTTTTCTTGAAAAATGATTTTCGAAAAATGATTTTCCTTTTTCATGGAGTTTTTCGTGAAACAAAGCACCCTGTATGTTCACCCAAAAATTCCATCAATTGAATTTCTTACTTGTTTAAAACCCACTAAAGGAACTCGCGACAACTATGGATTATTAACGACGCTCGTGGAAATTTATGCCTTTGAGCTGAATTCATCCCACGCTCGGTTAAGGCTACACAGGTTTGTGGTGCTCCTTGGGCCTTACTCCAATTGATGGAACTTAACATGCCGTGAAATTTAAAACTTTTCGGAGTAAAAATTGTAGAAATGCATGAAGCCCATAACATTTAAAAGTTGAAAGTGACAAACCTTTAGCGGGACTTCTAACTTGGGAGAGATGTCTCACTTGTTTCAGTTTGTCATGGTTCACTCAGGAGTTCATCAATCGAATTCGGCGTTTTATACTCAGCAAAAACAGGGCACAACGAGGCGTACAGAAGAGGCATACCTGGTTTGTCGGCAAGAAGAAGTTGGCCACGGCGGAGAGCGGAGACGCCGGAGGAGTCTTCCTTTTGCACTCTCCTTTCACTCTTACCCCTGTGTCCCCGAGCTCCCCCTCTCCCTCTCTGTTGGTGTCCCGAGCTCTCTGAGCCTCTCCTTCAACCCCAGCCTTCTCGCCCTTTTTCCCTCTCGGTCATGAGGCGAGGGAAGCCCTCGGCTCGCCTGGGCCTGAGACCGGTTACCGGTGAGGAGGAAGGGTAAAAAATAAATAAAAAAGAAAAAAAAGAGAGTAAATGATGAAACATCAACATCAACATCAACGTAACCTTTAGCAGCTGTATATGGTCCTTCTTCCACTGTCTTCACAGCAGAGAAAGACCCAGCTGAACAGGCCACCCATTTCCAACTGGTTTGGTCCTTTTTGTTTGGTTCAATCTCTGTCCAATTTCTATTTTCAATCTCAGTTCCATTAGGCCTAGAGGGAGGTCGGTCCAAGGATGTCATAATGTAATTAAAATGCCAGACCAAGTCTGTGATTAAGTGGGTGATTATGATTAGAGGGATGAACATACAAGATGGGCATCTCGGGTCTAGCGGGGGCAGACTGCAAAGTAGTGCGGAAACGGTGACCATGCGCTCGTTGTTCGTCTGATTGAGCTGAAATTTTGTGGGGAATGAGTTGCCATATTGGTGTAGCTTGTGTACATATTTCAGGCCAAACAGATATCGGAAGGTCGGTTTTTGGAGGCTGGACATTACTGGTTTTCGTCCAGGGGCGTCAGCTGATACTAGCTCGGAAAAAGGGAAGCTTGGGAAGCTACGCTTGGAGTTAGCGCACGAGCCATATATCATTGGAAAACGCACGCGAATACGCTTGTTGTGACACTCTGTTTGCAATTTTTTGAGCTCATTTGAGCCTTCAACCAATCAGGGAAAGACGAGTCAAAATTGCCGATTGAGGCTCTTCGGGGATGTGGTTGACCAAAATTTAGCCATCGGGCCTAAGGTTCTGATACTACAATGTCCCTAAATGAAATATATAGAAAAAAGAGATTTTTTTTTGGAAAGACGCGGCAAATATGGCCACATGATTGAATTCACGGTTTGGGCACAAACAATTAAGAGCGAAATATATATGTTTGGAAGGAAATGGAAAATAAGGGATTTAATGAATGGTGATATTGGTGAAAGATGTTCGTCTTCATCCACGGCAGAAGAAAAGTAAGGAAAAGAATATAAAATATAATATGTCTATAAACAGGCCACAACACGACACAGGCCACAATAACATACAAAAGGAGAGGCATTGTCTGCAGAATAGAAAAGACGGGCGAAGATGGCCAGGAAAGGAATCGTCCTTGCTCGCGCCACTGCTATATCTGCGACCTCCAGGGATCGTCCACGCCAAGTCCAACACCGACGACCACCCCTTCCCGCCTGCGACGGTGCTCCTGTCCCGAAGCCCTCCACACGCACCTGCTGTTTCGCGATCTCCCGCCGTACCTGAGCCGTCGCGCTTCTCCGAGGCCCACCGGTTGCTGTCTCACTGTGTTCCTCCACCGAGCAGCTCTTGGATTTCCTTTGTTTTGCAGGTCATAACCGAGGTGAGGAGTACAGCCGCGAGTGGTCTACTCGCATACCCGAGCCATCACCGCCACACTTTGCAGGTTGTCCAGCCTTGTTCGACCACGCTCGAGTGAATCTCGGTGAACAGCCCACGACCACCGAGAACCACCGCCAGCGTCACGGCGAGGCCATCTCGACCGAGAATAGCCTTCGAGTCATCGACCGCTGTCCAGCCGCCGGCACCACTGTAAGCCCCACCGTGAACCAGCCACGGACGCCCGAGCCCGATCCGCCGGTCCTCCGAGATCCCATGCCAATCCGAGCTCGATTCAAATTTGGAAAGTTTCGTCACCGCCAACACTGGTATTTGAAGAACTGCTCTGTTTCACTCTACTTTTCCACGTCTTTAGCAAGCATCCTTTCTCACCATTTTGTATCCACGACAGGATTCCTCTGCTCTCAAACTCAGACACTGGAAACATTTCCAAAATCTCCCCTTGCTAGGTCGACTGCAACTCGTGTCCGGTATCGGCGCTTTCAAGGTAAAACTCAATTTAATACTCTGTTTTTTAAGAATAAAATAGATGAGATGTCCTATGATTTTTTTAGGTCGTAATCTCTTATATTCGAATACGTTTCCTTTGATGCGAACATCAGGGTTGAGCTTCCTTGAGCTTTGTTATGAATCGCGGTTTGAAATGATTACCATAGGTTGTTAACCGACGCATACACCATGTTTAATAAAATGTCTCTTAAAAGTGATTTACACAACAACAACAACAAAAAGATTCTTTCGGAGATTATTTGGTTTAGTTCATATTTGGCGTTCCTTCTGAGATTCCATGGATATGTTCACTTGAGAAAAAATAAAAGAAAGAAAAAGAAAACAGAAAAAAAGGAAATATACGATCATATAATGGACCGGGCTCAAGGGCCTGGCCCGATTCCCCCTTTTACCAGAAATAAACAAATAAAAAAAAATTGCTGATGTGTTCACTATAGGCGTATATTGAGTTGATGAGTTGCATGTACTTTCTATAATAGTTGCGGATATGTTTACTGCTTTTATATTTGTATTGAGGTGTTGACTGCTTTGGCCAAGTTATCATTTTCATGGTTTGAAAGTCCGAATTGTATTTCTCGGTTCTGAATTTTATGTATCGATATATAAAATTAATTTTTTCGAATTTAGTACAACGTAATGAATGAACCCGATAATAGTCATGTATAAATGATCTAAAGCATAGAAAGTATGATTGATTTTTCTAATGTTCATTTATGTTCTTTTCTCTTTTTGGTAACAAAATGGATTCAATTAGAGATGAGTTCATATTACACAAGAAGGTCTTCATCTCCCCCACCAAGTATAAGTTCTACTAACGGTGTGTCACTTTCAACTTTTGATTTTTGTTTAAATCTTAGGTTTCATGCGTCTCTACTTTTTGTACTACGAAACATTTTAAATTTCACAGCATATAAATGCGAGCACGTACATTAAGATATAGTCGTTTCATATTTTCTAAATCCGAAGAATAACTTGAATTATAATTGAGAAATCAAAAAAAAAAATACATTATACTTCCAAAGAGTAAAAAAACTCAGCTCATAAAAAATGTATGTTTAGTAAATGGACTACATAATACTATTCCTTTGAAGACATGATATTCAAACATGTCAATTTGCTATAGTCATTTCCAAAAATAAGTCATGTAATGTTGTTGTGAGCAAAAAATAATTGATAAATGAAAAATGTTGTCGCTATTTGAATAAAGTGTAAAGATAGTATTAAAGAAAAAAATTCACCAATAAACACATTTCCAAGATATATGAATGGTAGAATCTTCTTGGCCCAAAAACAAGAAAAAAGAATATAGACTTCGTACAATATCATTTCTTTTTTGTAACCGTTTGGTCTATCAATAAAGTTCAATTGATGTACGTTATATTAAGGGAAGATCCACGCAATGCATCGGTATAATAATTATATTGCTCTAAACTTGTATCTTGTATCAATTGTAACTTAAAAATTAATTATATTGGATGATGAAATCAATGACTAAGTTAATTCATTTATTCTCATCTAGTTATAATTATGAAGTAATTATTATGTGAAATTGTGAAAATACATCAAATCTTATATATAAAGTTCATTATGAATGATATTGTGGATAAGATTAATGCCAACGAGAAATAAAAACTCACCAAAAACACATTGTACAAGATATGAAAGTTAGAAGGTCCGACAAAACTAATTCACGCTACACTATCTATTTCGGGAAAAAAAAATCATGATCTACTGTAATTTTATCGTAATATTTGTTTTTTGTTAATAGTTTATCATCTAACTTTTATGAAAAAAAATTCTATCCAATGAATGAACATGATATAATCATGTATAGATAAACTTATGCATACATGCGATAATTAATTTTTTTAAGATTATTTATGTTCATTTGTTTTTTTGGTATCAAAGAGATTCACGTAGCGATATTTTCAAAAGGCAAGGCAACTCATATAGCAACTCAAGAAGGTTGCAATCCCACGAACGATATGTCACTTTCAAGTTGTAATTTTTGTTTATCATATATCTTATTTTTCATGCATTTTGACTTTTTTAATTCGAAACAGTTTAATTTTTACAGCATATAAATGCTGACACAAACATTCAAATATAATCTTTTCACAATTTATTAAAATTTTGATAATAAATTGAATTATAAATAAGAAAGCTAAATAAAAAAAATGCTTTTTCACTTTCAAATGGTAAACAGTAATAGAAAAAATGTATGTTGAGTAAAGGATCACTCCTTTTTTTGCATCCGTGTTTAATCTGAACTTTGAAAAAGTGCAATGGTTATACTTGACTTAAAAATTAAGTGCGAAAGACTAAGGACATTTAATGTGTAAAGTTGTGTGGTGATGGCAATAATAGATATAAATGAAAGATATGACCATCATTCGAGGCTGCCCTGAAAGGTGATTTGAGAGATGTTAGGGAAATACTCAATGCAGATCCTGAAGCAATAACAGTTAATATTCTAACCGTGAGTGGTCAAGACTTTATTGCCATCGATGTTGTGATTATAGCCGCACAAGATGAATTGGTCGAGAATCTAGTCGAGCGTATCCCTCAAGAAGATGATAATTGCATTTTGCTTAAGGCCCTCGATTCTACTGTCGAGGAAGGAAGAATAAGGATGGTAAAGGCATTAGTAAATCGTGACTATTCGTTGAAAAATCAATTATCCACTGCACCGCTATTAATATTGCTCCTATGGAAAAGAAGTTTCTTTGGTACTTACCACACTAACTCGTCTTATCTGAACGGCCAGCTAAATTAAGGTTGTTCATGATATCGTTAGGTGGGGCCAATGGTGGCACATGTGGTAAGTACAAAAGAAGTTCCTTTTCCATAGGAGCAATATTAATAGCGGTGCCGTGAATAACTGATTTTTCAACGAATAGTCACGATTTACTAATGCCGTTACCATCCTTATTCTTCCCCCCTCGACAGCAAAATCGAGGGCCCTAAGCAAAATGCAATTATTATCTTCTTGGGGATACACTCGACTAGATTCTCGACCAATTCATCTTGTGCGGCTATAATCACAACATCGAGGGCAGTAAAGTCTTGACCGCTCACGGTTAGAATATTAACTATTATTGCTTCAGGATCTGCATTGAGTATTTTCCTAACATTTCTCAAATCACCTTTCAGGGCAGTCTCGAATGATGGTCGATATCTTTCATTCATATCTATTATTGCCATCACCACAAAACTTTACACATTAAATGTCCTTAGTCTTTCGCACTTAATTTTTAAGTCAAGTATAACCATTGCACTTTTTCAAAGTTCAGATTAAACACGGATGCAAAAAAAGGAGTGATCCTTTACTCAACATACATTTTTTCTATGATTGTTTAACCTTTGAAAGTGAAAAAGTATTTTTTTTAATTTAGCTTTCTTATTTATAATTCAATTTACTCTCAAAATTTTAATAAATTATGAAAAGATTATATTTGAGTGTTTGTGTCAGCATTTATATGCTGTAAAAATTAAACTGTTTCAAATTAAAAAAGTCAAAATGCATGAAAAACAAGATATATGATAAACAAAAATTACAACTTGAAAGTGACATATCGTTCGTGGGATTGCAACCTTCTTGAGTTGCTCTATGAGTTGCCTTGCCTTTTGAAGATATCGCTATGTGAATCTCTTTGATACCAAAAAAACAAATGAACATAAATAACCTTAAAAAAATTAATTATTGCCTGTATGCTTAAGATTATCTATACATGATTATATCATGTTCATTCATTGGATAGAATTTTTTTCATAAAACTTAGATGATAAACTATTAACAAAAACAAATATTACGATAAAATTACAGTAGATCATGGTTTTTTTTTCCCGAAATAGATAGTGTAGCGTGAATTAGTTTTGTCGGACCTTCTAACTTTCATATCTTGTACAATGTGTTTTTGGTGAGTTTTTATTTCTCGTTGGCATTAATCTTATCCACAATATCATTCATAATGAACTTTATATATAAGATTTGATGTATTTTCACAATTTCACATAATAATTACTTCATAATTATAACTAGATGAGAATAAATGAATTAACTTAGTCATTGATTTCATCATCCAATATAATTAATTTTTAAGTTACAATTGATACAAGATACAAGTTTAGAGCAATATAATTATTATACCGATGCATTGCGTGGATCTTCCCTTAATATAACGTACATCAATTGAACTTTATTGATAGACCAAACGGTTACAAAAAAGAAATGATATTGTACGAAGTCTATATTATTTTTTCTTGTTTTTGGGCCAAGAAGATTCTACCATTCATATATCTTGGAAATGTGTTTATTGGTGAATTTTTTCTTTAATACTATCTTTACACTTTATTCAAATAGCGATAACATTTTCATTTATCAATTATTTTTTGCTCACAACAACATTACATGACTTATTTTTGGAAATGACTATAGCAAATTGACATGTTTGAATATCATGTCTTCAAAGGAATAGTATTATGTAGTCCATTTACTAAACATACATTTTTTTATGAGCTGAGTTTTTTTACTCTTTGGAAGTATAATGTATTTTTTTTTTTTTTGCTTTCTCAATTATAATTCAAGTTATTCTTCGGATTTAGAAAATATGAAACGACTATATCTTAATGTACGAGTTCGCATTTATATGCTGTGAAATTTAAAATGTTTCGTAGTACAAAAAGCAGAGACGCATGAAACCCAAGATTTAAACAAAAATCAAAAGTTGAAAGTGACACACCGTTAGTAGAACTTCTACTTGGTGGGGGAGATGAAGACCTTGGTGTGTAATATGAACTCATCTCTAATTGAACCCTTTTTGTTACCAAAAAGAGAAAAGAACATAAATGAACCTTAGAAAAATCAATCATACTTTCTATGCTTTAGATCATTTATTCATGACTATTATCAGGTTTATTTCTTGCCTTGTATTAAACTCGAAAAAATTAATTTTATGTATTGATAAATTTAGAACCGAGAAATACAATTTGGACTTTCAAACCATGGAAATGACAGCTTGGCCATGGCCGTCAACACCTCAACACAAGTATAAAAGCAGTAAACATATCCGCAACTATTACAGACTGAGCCTATAGTGAACACATCAGCAACTCTTTTTATTATTTGCTTATTTCTGGTAAAGGGGGACTCGGGCCAGGCCCTTGAGCTAGGTCCATGATATCCTTGTTTATTTCATTTTCTTCTGTTTTCTTTCTTTCTTTTATTCATGTCGTCTTTCTCAAGTGAACAAATCTATGAAATCTCATAAAGAACCCCAAACATGAACCAAACCATATGACCTCCAAAAGACTCTCTCTCTCTCTCTCTCTCTCTCTCTCTCTCCCTTTTTTTTTTTTTTTCGTAAATCACATTTCAGAGACATTTTGTTAAACAAGTTGTATGTGCCGGTTTAAGCACCTACGGTAATCATTTCAAACCGTGATTCATAAGTAAGATGAAGAAAGCTCAACACCGGATGCTTGCATCAAAGGAAAATGAGTTCGAATAGAAGAGATTATGACCTAAAAAAATCATACGACATCTCAGCTATTTTATTCTTTAAAAACAGAGTATTAGATTGAGTTTTACCTTAAAAGCGCGGTTATCGGACACGAGTTGAGTCAACCCGAGATTTTGGAAATGTTTCAGGTGCCTGTCAACGTTGACAAAGGAAATATCGAAGGAAACTCTGAGTTTGAGAGTAGAGAAATCCTATCGTGGATACAAAATGGTAAGAAACGATACTTACTAACGACGTGAAAAAGTAGAGTGAAACAGAGCAGCAAACCAATGAGTGTTTGTCGCGACCCGATCTCGAAAAAATCGTGCTAATGAATTACTAAGCCTTTAGGACGGGCTTAGCTCGGGCCCTCCCAAGCCCATAGCAAATCGCGACGGGTTATATTGAATTCGATCTTAGTGTGATCGGGTGGCATGTGTATATGTACATGGAGGAAGGAGTTGCCACCGGTCTTTGAGGAAGGTAGACCGGAAACCTTATCGAGCGGTCGGGAGAAGCCGCTACGCAACCAGAGATTGAGGGTCCGAGAACTTGGTTACGCCGGTGTTTCCACCGACGCTCTTTCGGTATCGAAATTGGGTGTTTTTCTAACGTGCTCGTGCAGGTGTGAGTCTATCTTATCAATCACAATCGAACATGTAATGTGCGCAATCAAGGAATCAATGACGTACGGATAAAACACATTAAAATAAGCATGGCATCCTTAGTAAAGCCCTAGGGGCTTGAGAATTGAGTGATTAAAGCTTGGGATGATTTTGAAACAATTTGCCCAAAGGCGCAAAACCGTCATTTTTCAGAGATTTTAAAAGTTGAAACCAAGGACACAAGGCTAATCTAGCCATTTCCCATTTTTTATGATTTTTTTTGGAATTTTTCTGATTCGTTTTTCAATTTGTTTTTTATATTTTTATATTTTTTTCATTATTATTTTTTCATTAGTAAAAAGGGGGCGGGCAGGGTGCTTTGATCCGGCCCGGACAAGGCCGAACCCAGGCCTCCCCGGCCTACCTTCTCGTACGGACTGGGCTCTGGGGATGAGCCCAGTCGTTGGACACCAAAAAAGGGGAGGCCTAAAATAGGCCCAAGTCTGCACCTCCTTTAACTAAAACATAATGGGCCCGATCAGGCCCAAACTCTCCAAATGGTAGCAGACCCTCAGGCGCAGCCCATCAGCCCAAAGCAAACTCAGACCAAAAATACCACTAACCCAATTCGCAAAAGTGCGACTGCGACCCCACCCCACCCCCGACTCACTCAAACAGAACCCTCTCATCATCAACGCTTCTTTTTTGTGTTAATTTTATATTACTTTTTTTTTACTTTTCTATTTTTTATTACTCTCTTGTCCTCCCTTCCCCCAGGTCGTCTTCTTCGCAGGGGACGCCATGGAGCTTCACCGAAAGCTCCTCCAGAGCCACCTTCGACCACCAAAACCGACGCCACCACCCAAAACAACCGACCAGACCTTTAACGAGACAAGCTCGGCGACGCTCGGTCCGTCGACCCGCAACGGCTACCCAAAAAGACCAGAGACGAGCGGCTGTGAAGCGGTTCGTCTCCGGCGACTCCCGGCTTCCGAACATCCCCTTGACGACGTCGGACCAGAACCAACAACAATCCTTCGTCGCCACCCCAACACAGCCGGACGACACCGCAGTCGAGCACTCGCTCGCGGCACTCACTGAGCCTCGTTTTTTTTAACAACCACAAGAAACAAAAAGGTTAAACGAACTCATCTCAACGGACTCGAACCGTGGGCCGTCGCTTGTTAGCGAACTCCGGTCCGTCGATCCTCGTCTTCGTCGCGTTCTCGATAGCGAACTTGGCCTTGCCTCCTTTACCCAACAGGCGCGCGACCGGTGCTCGCCCCGCGGGGTCTTCACGTCCTTGATCTCGAAGGATTCCACGTAGAGCTCGTCCAGCCGCAGCAGCGCGACGGCCTGCACGAAGTCGGCGAAGTTCTGGAGGTTGCTGACGTCGGGGGTGCTCCGCCTCGTTCTTCTCTCTGATTCTCTTGGCAAAATGCAGAAGCACGCACACAGTCTCCTCTCCGCCTCTCTCTGCAAGGACCAACTCCCCCTTTCCTTGTGTGATCTCCTCTCTTTTTTCTTTCGGTTCTGGCCTCCCCGCAAAGACCAGATCTTGCTCTCTCACCTTTGAACCTTCTTTCTTTTGTCTTCCAAAAACGCCAGAAAACTCAGAGATCACCAGAACCAGATGCTCCCTCCCCAGAGTTCTGTCCCCTTTCTCTTTCTCCTTCTCTCACCCCCCCAGAGGCCCCTTGTTTCTTCTTGCATGCTCTCTTGTTTAGTTCTCTCTCCCGGTCTCTCTGGTTTTTTTTTTTTTGTGTGAACCCTCTCCTCTGTTTTTCTTTCGCTTTTTCCACCTCTCTTCTTCTGCCGAGCTCCCCCTTTTGTTCTGCTTTTTCTCGTGCTTTTGAGCCTGACTCCTCCTTTTTTTCCCCCAGTTTTTGTTCGGTCTCCCCCTCTAAGAACTCCCGCGGGTTCTTGCAGAGCTCCCTTCCGTTCCTCCGATTACCCGGACCTCTGCCCTCTCCTTTTGTTTGGACTTCACCTTCTTTTCTTTTTTTTTTGTCCTCTTCTCGCTTTTTCCTTCTTTTTGTTGCCTGAACCTCTGGAGCTCCTGCACGCGCGAAAGGAGAGGAGCAGTGTACCTTTTTTGGCTTCTGCCGTTGCTTGCTTTTTGCTTCTCTCGAGATTCGGTTGACCAGGTCGGGTCGGGTTTCACCCGTTCGATCCGGCTCAAAAACGTCCCAATTCGATGCCAATTTGGCCCGTTTTCGAGAATTTGATTCGAGAGGACCTAATTACAGGCATCTAGATCAAAATGTCAAAAACGCCGCTTAAAGTGAGGAAAAGACTAAACAAACTTAATTTGATTTTTTGTTCGATTTAGGACATAAAAGACATGAATTGGGCTTTTCTATGACTCAAATCGAATTTTTGAGATTTAAAGAGACCAAAATGCAATTGGAATTAAAAGAAGATTTTTGACAATTTTTTCAGATTTTTCCAAACTCGATTGGTATTTTTTTTTTCTTATTTTCGACTACTTTTAAATGAATAGGAATCCCGAAAATACCAAAAAAGTACAAAAAATATTTTTTGCTAGAAATTGGCTCTTTGTGCTTGGCCAAGGGTCCCAAAATCGATTTTTGAATTAATTGATTTTTTATTAATTTTTTTATTATTAATTTTCTAAAAAAAACTTATTAAAAATCAGGTGTTAACAGTGTTGCTCAGAAACTCGTCGGTTCAAGTACCTCAACCGCAAAGTAGAGTGAAGTAGAACAAGTTTTATGCTCTTCAAATATCAGTGTTGGCGGTGACGAACGATATTGCTTGACTTTCTTTGCCTTTGACAAATAACATTATATATTATGTAATGCACCTTGGCCCTGGTTAGTCACTTTTCCGGACCGGGATGAAGATTTTGGAAGTGGGGATCCATCAATAAAGGGCAAAAGCCCAATTTAATGAATCCCCTAGAGAAAGATAGACTGACAACCTCTGAGACGATTAAGAAGCTTTAAAAATTGAGTTACTATGAGTATTTGCTCTCGAGGATTCTCTACTCTCTCTGAAAAAACGGCGCTGAAGAAGAAGATGGTTGTGGCTAGAGAAGATCCCGGCGGTGGTGGACAATGGGAGTTGGGACCTGTAATGATCGGCGACAACTTAGAGAGAAAAACCAGATTCAGAGAGAAATTGCTTCTTTTCCCTCCTTTTGTGTTGCCATTGTTCTTCGCTCTCCGGTTATGGAACGAGGGCACAACACACTTGCAGTGGCGTCTGAGAGAGAGACAAAAAGAAAATTGTTGTCAAACCGTGGTACGGATTGCTTCGCTCTTAAAATCAACTAGTATTGTCTAATGCAGTGGCGGTGCAGGGAGAGATTCTGCATGAGAGGACCCAAAAAAAAAAAAAAAATTCAGATTCCCTCATGTGAAGACAAAAAGAAAATTATTGTTAAACCAATTGGTGTTGTCTAACTAATTATAAATTAACATATCGTTTTCTTTTAACAAATGGAATCGTTATGAATGAATTTTATTAAATTTTTCTAGAATCAATTTGAGAGATGTGAGAGATGTGGGACTTCATACTGTTTTTGTGTTTTCTGAAAAGTGATTCTTTTTTTCAGAATCAATTTTTTTATATTCTTGCTTTTGCTCCAAAACTATTATCGGGATCGGGAACAGAATCAGAGTCATAATCATTTACGTTACCAAACATGTTTCTCATCCTTTTTTGTTCCGGGAAATAGAAACAGAGAATCGGAATCGACCCAATGAGAGGTTAACACAAAGGTTAGTGACTATATCTTTGTGTTTCTTCACCATTCAAATGAAAGTGAAAAAACTTTATTTAAGTAAACCGCTCAAGAAATGGACCGTAGCCTGTCAAGTTGTGTCAACAAATTGTGTCTAGCATCATATGCAAATTCAAGTTATTTCTCAATTAATTTGTCTCGCATCCGAGGCATTTTTACGTATTGCGTCTTTCTTTTTTGCTAATTAAAATACTCATATTATTTCTGTTAATGAGTAAAAGTGTTCTATATCAAGTCATGTTTGTGTATGGTCTTGATCAAAGATCACGCCAATTAACATACAGAAGCCTCCGCATTCTTCAATCCCACGCGCTTTTGATTCGGTTTGCATGTCATAGATATTGGATTATTATCATACATTACTTGATTACTATATATATAATTGGCTGGAATATTTCAGCTTGCTCACTACCACTCTATACCCCAGGGCTATCCAAATAAAAAATGTAAATATACGACAAGTCGAACCTAGGTTTGAATTGAGAAAAAACAATATAGCACTTGATTATATTCACTTGAAGCTATCTGACGCAGAAAGAAGCGATACTCGAACGAAAGCTCGAAGCAATTCCAAAGGAATTCAGCAATTTGATTAATGATAACCTCCCATTACAAAACGGATGTCCAATATATAGCAAAGAACTCCTTTAGGAAACAAAATTACTAAAGATAACATAACCAAATCATATCTAATCTAATCTAAAAGAATGCAATTCAAATAATGCAAATAATGTAAATATTCGAAATTTCCCTAAAAAAAGAAAACTGCCGGAAACCTATCCAAACGATGTCAACCCGAATTCAGTGAGAATTCCCCGAGTGCCGGCGATCGTAATTTTCAAGATAATTAAATGCGATCCGTTCTACATCAGTCTCCTCCTCTTCAAGAGAACTCGTCCTCGAGTTAGTAGTAGGATAAAGAGGAGTATTGGGAGGATGATACTCGAATAGGTTTGCCACATTGAACGTAGGAGAAATGTTGAGATCAACAGGAAGGTCAACAACATAAGCATTGTCGTTGATCTTCTTCAAGATTCGACAAGGACCAACCTTTTTGTGCTTCAGCTTATTATAGGTACTAACAGGAAAGCGCTCCTTTCGCAGGAAAACCATGACCTCATTGCCTACTTCAAAAATTTTCAAACGGCGCCGTTTTTCAGCATCTTCCTTATACTTGGAATTCGAAGCAGCCAATTGGCGAGCAACATCCGCATGGACTTCCTGAATTCTGGTCGCCAGATGCTCTGCCGCGACACTATAGCCTGGAATCTTAGGCAAGGGAACCAAATCCAAAGTATGCCGCGGAGTACGCCCATAGATGATCTCAAAAGGAGGTTTTCCAGTGGAACGGTTAACAGTGTTGTTGAAGGCGAACTCAGCAGGAGCCAGATACCGATCCCACTGCTTGGGCGCATCACTACAGAGGCATCGAATGATATCTGCCATAGTACGGTTCACAACTTCGGTCTGACCGTCCGTTTGGGGATGAAAATAGCTGCTATATTGTAAATCCGTCCCAAACAAACGGCATAAAGTACGCCAAAGATGGCTTAGGAATTTCGCGTCACGATCAGAAGTGATGGTCTTTGGAACCCCATGCAGACGGACTACCTCACGAAAAAACAAACTTGTCACATGTGAAGCATCCGAAGTCTTCTTGCAAGGGATAAAGTGTGCCATCTTGGAGAACCGGTCAACCACCACGAATACAGAATCCGCACCTCATTGGGTGCGAGGAAGTCCCAACACGAAATCCATCGAGATATCCACCCACGGACCAGAAGGAACCGGCAAGGGAGTATAGAGGCCAGTGTTCTGAGAATGGCCCTTAGCCGTCTAGCAAATATAACACTTGCTGACAAATCGCCCCACGTTACGCTTCAATTGTGGCCAATAGTACCGTTCCTCCACTAAGGCTACAGTCTTATCACGGCCCAAATGTCCGCCAAGAGTACTGCCATGAAGCTCTCGAATAAGTTGTTTCCGCAAAGAACTTCGAGGAATACATAATCTATTTCCGAAAAATAGGAACCTGTCATGAATTATCATATCGCCATGGGAACATTCTTCAGAACACTTTTCCCATATAACACCAAAATCATCATCCTCAAGATAAAGAGAATAGAGTTGATCAAAACCAACAATATCAGTGCGTATAGTCACGAGTGTCGCAGCACGCCGACTGAATGCGTCCGCCACTTTATTTAAACGGCCTTCCTTATGACGAAGTACAAAATTAAACTGCTCCAGAAAGGAAACCCATCGTGCATGCATCCTATTCAAATGCTTCTAACTCTTAATGTATTTAAGAGCTTGATGATCAGTATTAAGAACAAACTCTTGCTAGTAGAGATAGGACTGCCAATGCTTTATAGTGCGCACTACAGCATAATATTCTTGCTCATATGTAGACCAGCGCCGACGAACTTCATTAAGCTTCTCACTAAAAAAAGCAATAGGCTTACCTTCTTGGGAAAGAACAGCGTCGATTCCCACACTCGAAGCATCGCAATCCAGCTCGAACACTTTCTCAAAATCTGGAAGCATCAATACCGGGGCTGTTGAGAGCTTTTCTTTGCTAAGCTTAAAATTAGCCAAAGCTTCATCGCCCCAATGAAATTTGCCTTTCTTTAAGCAATCAGTGATCGGGGCCACGATTGTACTGAAATCTCTAATAAAACGTTGGTAGAACGTCGCAAGGCCATGGAAACTTCGAGCCTCGCCAACATTCTGTGGAACTGGCCAATCGCGGATTACCGCCACCTTTTCCGCATCAACATGGAGACCATCCGCTCCAACAATAAAACTCAAGAAAAGAAGTCGCTCGGTCATGAAGCTGCACTTCTTCAAATTAATAAATAACTGATTTTTCCGCAAGGTCAGCAGAACATCCCTCAAGTGCTCTAATAGCCGTCGTTCGTCCGGACTATAAATGAGAATATCATCGAAGAAAACAACCATGAACTTGCCAATAAAAGGTTTGAGTACCTGAGTCATCAAATGCATAAAAGTACTAGGCGCGTTAGTGAGTCCAAACGGCATAACAAGCCATTCGTACAAACCTGCACTCGTTTTAAAGGCTGTTTTCCACTCGTCGCCTGGACGGATGCGAATTTGGTGGTAGCCGCTTCGAAGGTCGATCTTCGTAAAGACCCGTGATCCAGCAAGTCTATCCAGCATATCATCAAGCCGGGGAATTGGAAACATGTACTTGACAGTTATTCGATTAATGGCACGGCTGTCAACGCACATACGCATACTACCATCTTTCTTAGGCGTGAGAAGTGCAGGTACAGCACAAGGACTTTTGCTCTCGCGCAAGAAACCTTTGCGGAGGAGCTCTCTCACCTGCTCTTGTAAAATCTGGTTCTCCTTTGGATTCATCCGGTAATGCGGCAGATTATGGAGACTGGCACCTGGTAGAAAGTCAATCTCATGCTGGATATCCCTCATAAGAGGTAATCCGTCAGGTAAATCATCCGGCATTACATCACAGAACGCATTTAGCAAAGGCTTAAGGGTTTCAGGAATACGAATCACGGTCTGTTTGTCACTCTTCTCTACAAGCATGTACATCCCTTCACGTTTACGAATATTCAACATAACTCCTGCACTTTGCACAACACCAGAACTAGAACCCTGTTTCTTTGGGGCCTGGGGAGTATCACCCCTCAGCTTCAACGTAATTTTGGTTTTATTCCATACAAAAGAAACGTGTTCTCCCTAGCTCGATGTGTAATATCCACGTCATACTGCCATGGTCGCCCTAATAACACATGACATGCATCCATCTCTACAACATCACACATAATAGTATCCTGATACGACTTTCTAGTAGCAATAGGTAAACGACATACATGTCTTACCTTAAGCTCAGGTCCTTTGCGAATCCACCCGATTGTATAAGGTGCGGAATATGGCTCCGCCTTCAACTGTAAGTGGTCCACTAAAGCCTTTGACACTATATTCTCGCAACTTCCGCTGTCAATTATAACATCGCATACCTTGCCATTTACAGTACAACGAGCACGAAAAAGCTGATTTCTCTAGGTGTCTTCTATCCGCGGAGCAAGTAATAAACGACGAACAACACAATTCACTTGTTCGCCCGCCTCATCTTCCACTTCTTCTTCGTCCACCCAATCTTCCTCATACTCCTCCTCTTCATGCTTAACGATATTGGCCATTCTTCGACGGGGACAATCGCTCGAACGATGGAACAATTCGTTACACTTATAGCATCTGATCGGTTGCGGCTTGGCATAAGGATTCTGGACGTTCGGAGCACGGTTATTTTCCGCGACTAGTTCCTTAGGCATCCCAGCAACACCTCCCGGTGCTCGGTTCGTATCACCGGTTTGCTGACTTAAGGAACCTGAAGCATCAATCTGCTTCCCTTTTTCGAAGGATCCACAACCTGAATAATGGCTTCCACGAGTACTAGGGGTAGTCCTCTCCAACTGCATCTCGATTTTTTGCGCCATCTCCTGGGCATCTTCAACCGAAAATACACGATGCAAAGAAACACGATCTTGAATGTTCAGTCGCAAGCCGTTTATGTACCTAGTAGTTTGTTGTGCTTCCGATTCATCTAGGTTATTGAGGGCGGAAAGTCGGAGGAACTCTTCCGTATAGGCTTGGACTGTTCGGTTCATCTGCTTCAATTCTGAAATTGCTGAAACAACAGCTACTCATAATCAGTGGGAAGAAATTGTGACTTCAGCATCTGTTTCATGTGATTCCACGTTCGGACATGAGCCTTTCCTTGTCGAAGTCGGGTTAATTGCGTTTGCTCCCACCAAGCCGAAGCACCACCCTTCAGTTTGTACGCAACTAACTTAACTTGTCGATCCTCTTCAATCTCCATGGCGTCAAAGAATTTTTTAACTTCCCACAGCCAATCCAGGAAATCTTCGATATTCAAATTCCCGTTGAAGGTTGGTAGATCTACCTTTAACTGATATTGCTCTGGATCCCGCTGATGTCCTCCATAGCGCCGACCTCCACGGACACGATCATTCTGGAATCCTCCATTCTGCCGTCCTCTTCGAATAGGCACGTCTAGGAAATCTTCCTCATCTTCGTCTTCAGAGTCTTCGACATAGTCTACCCGTCTATGTCGGATATTGGCCCCACGGTCAACAACAACTTCGGGATCACGACCGATAGGAAGTCGATCGGCTGGAAGAACGCCGGGTACGGGGTTTGTGGATAAACGCTGTATGGCCTCAAGGATTTCTTGAAACCTACGATCGATTTGATCCACGAACTGGGTGAACTCAGCCCGTGTAATAGGCTCGCTTTCACGGCCCTCAGCAACGGAGAGATTAACATTCGCGTTATTGACCATCGTCACAGGATATGCCTGCTTTGATATCAAATGACACAGAAAGAAGTGATACTCGAACGAAAGCTCGAAGCAATTCCAAAGGAATTCAGCAATTTGATTAATGATAATCTCCGATTACAAAACGGATGTCCAATATATAGCAAAGGACTCTTTTAGGAAACAGAATTGCTAAAGATAACATAACCAAATCATATATAATCTAATCTAAAAGAATGCAATTCAAATAATGCAAATAATGTAAATATTCGAAATTTCCCTAAAAAAAGAAAATTGCCGGAAACCTATCCAAACGATGTCGACCCGAATTCACTGAGAATTCCCCGAGTGCCGGCGATCGTAATCTTCAAGATAATTAAATGCGATCCATTTTACATCACTATCCTATCGAAAATTCTCTGGACATAAGGCAAATTAAAACTCGCGAATTCGGTCATGGGGGCCAAAAATGGGGTTAATCAAAGAAGTTTACCTGCGCAAAATCAAAATCTTCTTGCAACCTCCAATGCGCTCCACATAAATACATATATTATGCGCTTCAGCATAAATCATTGAGTGAGGAATAAATATAAGTGAGGTGAAATTTAAACAGAGGAAATCGAAAAGGACAGGCGAAAGGATGACAAAAGAAACCAAACAGGGAGAAACAATTTCGAGTCTGCCGCGCCAGTGTAACATTCTGGTGATAGTCCACTTTGACCAGCCTCTCTCTCTCTCCAACTTCCGGAAAAACTCTTGGGAAAAAAATTGTTAAAAAAAAACTCTTGGGAAATTCAAAAATTAACAGTCAGAAAATAGAAAAACCATAAGAAAAAAACAGCTTTATTCACCTGTCCAAAAATCAAAGACCAAAAGAAAAGAAAAAAAATGGATTAACCCGAACCGTTAGACACATCGTCGGCCACGGTTGACGTTGACCCCCAACAACGGCGGTGATTTTTGACCCGAGTTTTACTGTGTTTTAACCCCGTTGGATTGAGAATCATTACCCCGGGCGTGTAATATATGTTCTTCTCTTTCTACATAAATTCGCTCTCTCTCTCCCCCTTTATATTTCATTTAGTCGAATAATTCTCGGCAAAGTATTATCCATTTCCCCCCGCTTCCTTTCTTATTTTAGCAAAAAATAATAAAGGAAAATTTAATTTTTTTAATAGTTTAAGGAATATCTTTTTTATTATTATAACAAAACTAGAGAAGCCAAAATTAATGAAGAAAATTAATATAAGATACGAGTAATTGTCAGTGAAAAATCAAATTTAAATAAGCAAGCAACATTCACAAGTGACAAACACGAACCGAACCTCGACCCGACTTGAAATCTTTATGATACCCAGAATTTAAGTAATTATTTGACCCGAACAACATATACTCAAAAATTCGGGTCGGTTCGTGTTTCGGTTCGGGTATGTTGTTTGGTTTTGACACCCCTAGTTCAAATAGCGATTATGTATAATTATTTTTGGATTATCAAAAAACCCTTAATGTAAATGTATTTTTGGGATTATGGCATTCCTAATTTCACAAAGAAATACTTACATAGATTAGATAATCCCATATGCTAACATTATACTAAATTTAACCTTAGCGCCGTCAAAAGAGCCCGGCACGAACTGAACCGGACCAACCCGAGAATTTCGGGCCGGGCCTGATTCAAGTCATAAACAGAAACGAATCGAAACACAACAAATGAACCGTAACCAGACCGTGAAGTCTTCAAATGTCCGTCCCTACCTAGTCGACAGATTCTTCGACTCCATGGCAGCACCCTCTCGTCGCTCTCACCCCCGCCTGCTCATTGCTCATTTAGCTTGTTTAATAAGCTTACCAGTGATTTCTCTGAAGAAGAAAGAGAGCTGACCCGATTGCTCTAGGAAGTGTAATTCAGTTTTGAGTTTGTATGTTGAAAGGTAACGCTCGTGGGATGATGTGGGTCATTGCTCTGTTGATGGTCTGCAGCTGAATCAGCTCCTCAACACAACATCTCTTACTATCGAGAGTAAAAGGCAAAACAGATGCTTCCCTGAGCCCCTTTCGTGAGATGGTCCGCATTGGCTGCATGCAGAACGTTTTTCTTAATAATAATTTGATCAGCAGTCTCTGTGATTCAGACAGACCGGAGGAAGCAAATGAAGCTATGCAGTAAATGAAATTTGCCCGCAGCTGCATAATGGATGTCTAGAGGATGTATTTAGGAGCTCTAAACTGTGTGACCTTGGATAAAACATTCCGCTCAGCTCGTTAAACAGTTATGTGATGATGGGAGAGCGCTTGAGGCTTTGTGAATGCCTCAACGACATGGTTATAGAAGGTTTCCTTCCCTTATAGCTGCATATTCCACAGCTCTCAATGGTTTGATCAAGCTCCGAGAAGTGGATCGAGCGGTGGAACTATCTCGGGGTTATAATGCTCGTGGATGCCGGCCTGAATTGGTTGCCTATAATGTCTTTATAAATGGGCTCTGCAAGGCCGAAAGGGTTTTGGAAGCTCGCGATATCATGAATGAGATGGTGAGCAACGGGGTTGTTCCGTCGGTTGCTACCTACTGCGTGCTAATTGATGGCTAGTGCAAAAATAATGATGTCGATCAAGCAATCCTCTGTCTATCCAGAATGTACAAGATAGAAATGAAGCCCGATGTCATTTCCTATCCATCTCTCACAGATGGATCATGCAATGCCACAAAACCCGATGATGCTCTCACGCTGTGGAATGACATGATGTCAAAAGGGTGTGCACCCTACAGAATTACATATATGGCCATAAATACATGGTCTATGCAAGTGTGGTAGGCTTATGAAGCCCTAGAATATCCAATGCAGATGCAAGAAAAGGAAATGAGGCCCGACACCTTCGTCTATGTATCAGCAGCACTGGAGACGCTATAACACCTGGTGAAGGAGGGAAAGTTTCCATGTTCACAAGATCAGAACTATCCAATCTTGAAAGATGCGATCAACCAAATGTCCCAAGATGCCAGTCCCTCTTCAAGCATTAGAGATCTAGTAGAGGCGGGAAGCATTCCGCCAAGTTTTCTTTTGGACAGTGGAATAGAGGGTGAATCGAACTCAGGCTCTTCAGTTGGTCCAAGCTAACTCTGCATCCGGTGTTAAGATACCGGTTGACAAGGTGTGTGTTATTTTCAGCCATTACCTTAAAACAGAGAGCTGAATGGAGCAAAGAGAAGGACCCACAAAACCGGTCGAGGAAGGTAGAACAGCAAGCTTATATAGGTAAACAGCATGAGACGGCATCCAAATTTAGGCATCTCTCAACTTCTGACTAAAATTCAATTGGACAAAGGATTGCCACTGGTAAGATAAAGAAATTACTACTCTAGAATACTTTATATACCTATGGCACCGACGTCATCAAGACGATCAGCATCCTGCACAACCTCAAATTCTGGAAACACTTCAATTTTTGCAAGCCCCGTAATCTCATTTTTGAAGCCTGATCATGCAGAATCTGCCATATAACTTTTACACCAACATAAGTGATGCGTAGTCTCTAGTGGACTTCCCAATCCCAAAAGAATCGAAAATACGAGCTTGCAAAAGCAAACAACCTGCAGCAAAGTCACATGTTGGATGCTTTGACACCCTTCCGAAGTTTTAGGCACAAGCAATCATAACATTCTAGTCATCACTCATGAGAAGTGCGAACAAAAAGGACACAGGTAGAAGCCTTTCCAGGATTAATATGCTAGATAGCCCGGTAAATGAAAAGTGGGCTTCCCAGAGAAGACTTTTGAAAAAAGTGGAAGTTCGTCAAATAAGATACCAGAGCATAGTCTTGACAAATTGATGCTTGTATAAAAAATCATTGATAGAATGATGTGACCATCAAAGAGCTTCTTTGAAACTAATCTACTTAAGTGTGACTAGACTGCCAAGTTGCTGGTAAGCCATGCGAACAATCTGATGAGCCAGAGATATTGCTTTTCTTCTCTCTTGGAACAGGGTAAGTTCGACTCAAAACCAATAAGGCTCTCTATTTTATATCCATAGCACCTATAAACAAAAGCCATATCCCAGCAACACCTACACCTACATGAGTCACAAAGAACACGTTTGTATGATAAGGACAACCTACCCTCAGTAGCAACCATGGATCTCGGGCGACCAGGCCTATTAATCCAGGTACTGCAGTAATTCCAATCTCTTCCTGCAAGATGTGATTATCCATGAAACCTCCTCCAGAGGAATAATTGTTTTTTATCTGTAAATTTAAATAACAAACCTTCTCACAGCTTCATGATGACATTTCCAGCAAAAGTGAAGGTGTTTCACAAACCAAGCTCAATATGATATAATGTCTATGTCTCATGCTGCGAGCATAGCACATACCACAAAACATCATGCTCCCAAAACTTACATACTAAAGCATCATCCACATGTTTGAATTGAATTGAACTGGCAATGACACAGTCGACTAAAGGTAGATCCTAAGCAAAAGACTCCAGAAAAATCGCCCATTCCCCTTCTTATTTAGCTCTCAAGAGGGAAAACGAAACCTTACCCATTCCGCTTACTATCCTTAAGATCTTGATCTTCTTAGTTTCCTCCACTCTCTGTACCTCAAGGAAATTCTGAACAATCTTTTCCTCAGATGGATGTCTGCAAGGAAAAACAGAAACACATGTGGCGACACTGCAAAAATGAATTAGAGAAAGCAAATGACTAATTATGAGCATGGCAAACAAAGAGCATTGCGACATGCCCATTCCCTTCTTTAGTTGCATACATGACAAAGCTCTAACAGAAGATTCAAGGATGAATTGTAACCTGATAAGCGAACACCCTTTGTATCCATATGATACAACGGCAGGGGCTCTCGGTAAACAAATTACCCTCAAAACGATAAGGTGCAATCTTATTCGTATGGCTCATCAAGAATTAAATCCAGACCTCAAATACTTCTTGTCACCTGCAATGAGAAATTAATATCAAGAATCAGTTCTTCCTCAACATCAATTTGCGGAATGTCCTAAAAGTGATGGTTAAGCACACAAAAGCAATGTCACAGTTGATTATGTGCGTGCACAGGAGTTAGCCCGGAGGACCTCCATGAAAAAAGGACTTCCAATCGTAAGTTCAGACGATTAACAGACATGTAAATTTATTTCGTCAAGGAAAGGGGAAGAGTTTCAAGTCATTTGCAGACTGCTTGTAACAGAATTTTTTTTTGTCCTCCAAAAAATAACCTCAGCACTCGAAGGGCTACACCGTAACTCCTCCATGAAACAAAGAGGCATGAATGCCAAAGTCAGACCGGTTATCATACTCATGATTGTGTAAAGATGCAGTCTTCAAGTAAGAGAGAGTGCTGGCCTATGTCATGAAGAAGTGCAGCAAGCTCAAACTGCAACATAATTCCACAGATTCTAAAAAACCGGATAAACAAATTCAACACCACTTAAGCAATTCAAAAGAATTAAATATCTTTCAAGAATCTATATGATGATGCTGTCTCCTTGTGTTGTTTGTGCATGTCTTGAAAGTGTATGCCGGGGTATTGCTCCTCACTTCCCAAGTAACCAATGAAGAACAAGCAGATCCGCACTTAAATTCATCACCGACTAATTAATTGAACAATCTTGAAGTACTGGTGCCACGTCAGTTTCACGAACCTTAATGTCCTATCCAAAGTCACCACTTTGAAGTAGCATTTCGGTGAAGGAGAAGGCATTCATCCTTTTCTCGACTTTCCCTAATTCTCTGTCGTAAGGGAACCGGAAAGGAGAAAACCACAATAGTACTTTTTCAATGCTAGAAGAGATTACTAGCATGTCTTGCTTGGCATCAAATTAAGTTGTTTTTATCCCAGCCAAAACCATGACTGGGAGGGCCCAAAAAAAAAAGATGAACAGGACCAAAGACTAACCTTAACAAACCTAAAGCTTTGTGGTTCCAACATAGAAGGCGTGTTTCTTTTTGGAGAAAAGAACCGACCTTTACATTGACATATATTCCATTTTAACATCAACATGTATGAGGAACTCATCAAGTTTTTGGTTTGTAGTGGTCATTCATCATTTCAGATATTATGCACTTCTTCAAATCAATCCAAGAATCATGACCCGATCGCTCAACGAAATCAAATCCCTAATTACAAACCTCAACTTAAGCTCTGCAAAACCGAGCTACATCAACCTGCAAGCCTCTATTTCTTGCGCCCAGGAACATATTAAGCTGCTGATAGTGCAATAACAACACTATTTTGCGTTGATCCATTCCAATTACCACGTTTTTTTCTTCCAGTGAACTGCCAATCTATCTGTTTGACATTCACTATGAACTCTAAACTTAGTACTGAGTTTAGAACCTAATATTGAGAGTGATCTCCCTAAATTTAGTGTTCCAAACAAATAGCAGAGTCAGTTGCTGTCATTTCTACAGCTACTTTACCAAACACAAAAGAGAAACAAAATCAGCATAAGAGAACAAATCCGACAAAAAAAAGTGGTCAAAAACAGTAGATGCGGAGTGGGAGACAGACTTGAGGATTTCAGTTAAGCAGATGGACAATTTCCATGGAATCAGGGTCGAAAGCATGGCCTTCATTGCGAGCCAGGGAGAGAGCCAAGTCCCTGACCTTGAATCATGAGACAAATTGTTGCCTTCATATAGTGCCCCTGCAGGCATATTTACGTCATGAATATGGTTTGATGGCGCCAAATCACAGACACATTGTGAGAGTTCATCGGTAACATGAAGATGCTCTTGCTCCTTCGTTTGATTGCACCCTTGTAGCGTGCTCCAAAAAAGTTCGACACAGAAGGTTTGGTTTGATGACCTTCCGGTCGTGCTGCTGTTTATAAGACTACATGCAAATACATGTGACTTGGGAGCATGTTTGACTGGACTTATCATTAGATACACCTTGTTTATCTAATTCATGCGCGTTCTGTGGTACTGGAAGGGTAATCACATCCACTCAATCTAAGACATTTGTTGTTCATCTCATCCATCAAAGCCGTCTGAGAGTGGAGAAGGAGAAGAAGACCGAGTGGCAGTTCTCATAAGCCTTTGTTCGTGTCCATCAATTCGAAACTAATGCCTTACAAGCCCAGAATCCACATAATAGTGCACAATCTCAAGAAAGAATAACACAAGTTTACTCCACAAAAACACAAGCTAAGTATTTTCCAACAAAAGAAAATGATGAAACCACCGAGAATCCAGCCTTACACAGCTTTTGTACTTCAAATTGGACTAATGCCGTACAAGCCCAGAATCCACATAATAGTGCACAATCTCAAGAAAGAGCAACAAGTTTACTCCACAAAAACCAAGCTAAGTATTCCCAACAAAAGAAAATGATGAAACCACCGGGAATCAACCTTATTACACAGCTTTTGTACTTCAAATCGGGATTCATCCCTTACAAGCCCAGAATCCACATAATATAGTCCACAATCTCCAGGAAGAACAACACAAGTTTACTCCACAAAAAACCAAGCTAAGTATTTCCAACAAAAGAAAATGATGAAACCACCGAGAATCAAGCCTTACATAGCTTTTGTACTTCAAATCGGACTAATGCCGTACAAGCCCAGAATCCACATAACAGTCCACAATCTCAAGAAAGAACAACACAAGTTTACTCCACAAAAAATCAAGTTAAGTGTTCCCAACAAAAGAAAATGATGAAACCACTGAAAATCAAGCTAAATAAATCTTTGATTCTCTACACATCTTTTGTATAAAACGATGAACAATAAGAGAAGGAATCCGCCCATTAAAATAACTGGGATGTTAGTCCACTCGAATCTTTTGCTCAAGGCGAGCGTAAGAGAAGAGCCATACTCCACCAGCATCCCGGCCAAAGATAATAATAGTAAAGCGAAGCCAAAGACTAACTTTCTCGGCAGTGACTAGCAGGCATACTGTGAGGTGACGATTGCCAAGAGCATATTAGTGGCGCACAAAGAGAAGAAGAGAGCGAGACCGTTTCCATTCCAGAATACGTCGAATAAGCTCTTCTTTAGAAAGTTTGGCTTCCCTATACTGTCGTTGCCTCCAGCAATGTAGACATCCCAACGAGAGCTACTGCTAAGATGAGTATGGCAACCACGCTACAAGAGGAAGATGCGTGCTTCATCCATTCCTTTGCCTCCTTCAGAATATCTTGACGTTCTTTCAGAAAATCTTCCCAATATGATTTTCTTTCTGTACTTGGTCGACAATCTTTAGAGAAATTATAAAGAGGTCTATCAGTGTATATGCAAACTCAAAGCCATATCATCTTGATCTAGAACATCTCACCAACAGAATTTGTTTAAAACATTGGAAAAATTCTAATCCAAGTCAGTTTCTTTGTGATTTCTTTGTGAACAATAACATCAACCTCGAACTCTATTTTCGCTCACAAAATGACCGACACAAAAGATTTGGATCTTACCAAGTCAGTTTATTTGAATTTTTAATTAATTCTTAAACCCAAACTAATTAGGCCTCCTCTAGTCATCGAACATCCTCTACGACCAGACTCCATCTCCGACCCGTTCTCGGTTTTCATCAAATCGAAGCCACCACCATGTTAACGGACACCGCCATTCACCATTGAACAGCACCAGGACACGTGAATACACAGAAACAGGACAAGGCAGGGGCGACTTGATGCAGATTCGGCTTTGGTCAACACTAAAAATAGAAAAACACACATGAAAACGAACCAATAATCAGAGAAAAAGCCGTACAAATGGGTTGAGACATTTCTTCCATACGAATGAGGAAAAAACCACACGAAACTGTCTGGTGAGGATTCTATGCGGAAAAAACTAGAGTAAGTTTTAGTTTCATAGCACCACGATCAGTAAAATTCAGACCAAATCGTCACCGACCACCTCAACACTATTCAGTTTTCACACCAACATCACCACGACACTAGTTTTTACTTTCAAACTGAGATGGACGTTTTCGTATCCTACCTTACCGAGGAGGAATTTCGGTCGCGGTTACTGGCGGTGCAAGCACGAGGAAGCTCCGTTTAGCGTCGCCGATGAGGATAAACACCAACTGTGGAGTCTTCGCTGAGAAACGAACCGACTCGCACTATCTTCTTGGTCAAAAACAAGGGAAAGCATGCGTTGCAGTCGTGCGGTGCAGCGACGAGGGACGGCCACGGTACGCAGCTACCGGCGTCAAAAAAGCGAAGGAGGAAGAACCGCCGGGCAAGCGACGGCCGCAAGGGGAAAGATGGTGGTGACGGAGGGCAGGCGGTGAGAGCGAGCGATGGGAGAGCGTCTCCACCCTTAAAGAAAATAGAGAGGAGAGTGCGTTGCTATGGCATTTCGTCAACATGTCTTTTATCGTCCCTCGGAATTTAATTTCCTCTAATTTCTGTAAATCTCCCTCATTTTCTCTGCGTACCTATATCATATATGGAAAAAATAAATATTGCAAAGTGGTATTGAATTTGATGGCGAGACGGTCAAGATTATTCTAATTACGCCAAATCAATTTAGATGAAGGAAAATATAGTTAACCCCTAATCCCTAGAACTTTGAACTTTACCCAACCCAACCCTTTTCGAAACTTAAATGGACACAAATTTTGGCCTTTGGGATAAATGACAGTTGAGTTTTCCCCTTTCAAATTCTAAGAAAAAGTATCAAGAAATCTTAAACCTATTGCATTGGTGCTTGGTGCCAGTTCAGTCCTAAATATTTTAATTAGACTAATTTAGTCCTAAACATATTTTAGTCCATCCAGCAAATTTTGGTCGGAAATCGCGACGTGGAAGCCGACTGTCCTACATGGCACAACCGTGCTAACGTTGATAATTTTTATAATATTTTTGAGTTTTATTATTATTTTATTATTTTTTCCCTTTTTTCTTTTCTTTTTTGTTCTTTGTCATTATTATTATTTTTTGGACAATTTTTCAGATTTTTTGAGTTCCATACCACATAAATTCAACATGCGTCTGTAGTAGAGTAACCTTAATGTATTGAAAGTTTTTTCGCGCATTATATCCTCTAACAAATGGTGAACATGAAAATAAAATTTCAAAGAGTATCCGTTGTATTTAACTTAATTGGTTTAAATGTGGGGAAACCCTAACTCTCCAACTCGGAAATAGATGAAAACACGAGAGAGAGAGAGAGAGAGGGGTCATCGACGTAGGGAAAAATTTCAAAAAAGGGCCCGAAGTAAAGCATTTTTCTCAAAAAAGGGTCTAGAGTAGACATTGCATCAAATGAGAGCCTGAAGTGGCTAGCTTAGTATCAAATAAGAGCTTGAAATGGCTAGCTTAGTCTCAAATAAGGGCCTGAGCAAACACATGCATCTCACATGCCACTTTGTCGGGGGCATTCTCGTCCCGGAACAAGTTTTTTCTTTTTCTTTCTTAATTTTCTATTTTCGTCCCCTTCTTCCTCTATATTCTTCCGCCAACTCTCTGGTTCACTTTCTTTTTTGCCGAACACGACCATTTCTCATCAAACGCACAAGCTGATTGATGAAGATGGCTTGGGCTTGCACTGTGGCTAGTGGCAAGTAGCTAGAAGACGTGACGACACCGACTACCTCAAAATCAAGCCAAGCTAGATTTTAGCGGGGATTCAAAACCAGCGGCAACGACGAGCTCTCCAATGGCGGTAGTGATGATCGGCGAATGGCGGTGAAGGCCTGAGTGGCTACCACAACGACAAAGGGCAGCTGCTCTCGGTGTGATGCACCTGATTAATGGTTTTCTACCATGAGCTTTACACCTGAAAACTCTGCTATGCTCGATCCAGACTTGTACTATTGGACTATTTTTTATCATGCTCGAATCTCACAAAGTGTTGTGCCTTAACCGAATATCCCTGAACCTATTGTGCTTGTGATCGGCCATGGCCATGCTTGAGAGCTCGGAGACATGGTGGCCATTATGGCAAGTGAGAAGAGAGAGAACGGCCACAACGTCGATCCCACAATAGGATAGAGGAGCGGTTGTTGATGATGCCCGTATAAAGGAGCAATGGTGACTTTATGATGTCAAGTGAGATCAGGTGCGAAAGGAAGAACAATGAATAAAGAATGCAACAGAAAAAAAAAACCAAAAAAAAAAGAGACAGAAAATTGAAAAACCCAAAAATGCCCCCATCATGCATTTAGAAAGTGGCATGTGAGATGCACATGATCACTCAGGCCCTTATTTGAGACTAAGTGGCCACTTCAGGCCATTATTTGAGACAATGTCTACTCTTGACCCTTTTTTTAGAAAACGGCTCCATTTCACGCCTTTATTTGGAATTTTCCCTCGACGCAGGGAAGAGAGAGAAAAGGAGAGAAAAAATATGCAGACCCAATTTGCACTGGACTGCAACTCTTTGGGATTGATTTTGTCTTGAAATTATGTATCTCTTTTTCATGAGAAATGAAGATCTTCTTTTCAATAAAAAAAAAAATTGCATGAAACCTTTCTCGCCAATTCCCTAGAAAAACTTTTGGGAAGTTTAAAATTTAAACAGTGAGAAAAAATAAAAACCACAAAATCGTTCTGGAATTCTACTGCATGAGTTGGGGGACGTGAATATGCAGACCCACTTTTTTCTTCTTCTTTTTTATCATAATGTAGACCCACGTGAATATGCAGACCCACTTGCATGAAATCTTTCTGGAATTTTTTCAAAAATGTCGAAAAAGTTGTTTAATTGATCAATTTACCTGACAATTGATTTCTTGTTAATTCGGAAATTTTTGTGGTAGCTGACAAAGTGCTATATCCAAACAAAACAATTTTTCTGCAGCTTTCATACGTGAAAATGTGAAAAAAGTATCAAAAAAAAAAATCATAAACCTATTAATTTGTGCCAATTTAGTCTCACACCTTTTATTGGTGTCAATTTAGTCCTAAACATTTTGCATTTGTGCCAATTGAGTCCATCAGGCCAATTTTGGCTGAAAATCGCTGACGTGGACCCCGGTTGTCCTACGTGACATGTCTGGTGCCAACGTGAACATTTTTCAGTATTTTTTTTAAACATTTTTATGGTTTTTTCTTTTTTTATTTTCTTACACTTTTTCTTTATTGGGGGCCGGCAAGGGTCGCCTGCTAGGGTTGTTAAAAGGGCCCGCGCCGGCCCGGCCTAAAATTTGGAGAATTTTCGGGCCGGACCTTGGTACTGTATGTTCTCACCAAATGCGAGCCGCCCTGGCCGAGCTCCCCAAGCCTCTCACCTCCGTGCTCTTCCACCTTTGCCCATTAACCTCCACCACCGCCACTTCCACCACCGCCGTCGATCCCTCCCACCTCCTCCGCGTCTCCACCATCCTCTACCAGCAGCAGCACTCACCCGATTCCTGCCTCTAGGCTCTCTCCACTCCTTCCCCTTCCACCTTACACCCGAGTTCTTCCTCCGCGTCTGCAACAACTTCCCCCTCTCATGGCGTCAAGTCCACCGCTTCTACCAGTTCACCCTCACCCGCCCCGACTTCCCCCGCTCCTCCCTCACCCTCAACAAGCTCGCCGACATCATCGGCAAGTCCCAGAACGTCGCCCTCTTCTGGGAAGTCCTCCTGGACATGCCCCGACGGCGTTTGGCCAACGAGAAGACGTTCAAGATCGCTTTGAAGACGTTGGCTCAGGTCAGGGAGCTGAAGAAGTGCGTGGGGTTCTTCCACTTGATGAATGAGAATGGTTGGGGGTACAGAGTGGAGACTCTGAATATGGTGGTGGAGTGTTTGTGCAGGGACAGGCTAGTGGAGGAGGCTAAATACGTGGTCTTTGGGCTTTTTTTCGAAAATGGGTCTAAAAAAAAAAATTACAAAATTGGGTCTAATTTTTTTTTATTTACCAGAAGGGGTCCCGTTCGGCATCGTGAAAACCGAACTGAGAAGTTCGGCGGTCGCGAAGCCGAACAGACATCAGTTCGGCAGCAAGGACGCCGAACTGAGAAGTTCGGCGTCCTCCCGACCGAACTTATGCCCGTTCGGCAGCAGAGGCGCCGAACTTGTGGCCGTTCGGCAGCACTGATGCCTAACGGGCAGGCGGGCCCGCCCAGGCAGGCTTCAGTGCACGTGAAGCCCGCCGTTCGGCAACAGAGCTGCCGAACTTGTGGCGGGCCCGCCCTTTTTGCAGGCTTCACGTGAAGTGTGAAGCCTGCACACTTCACGTGAAGGCTACTACGTGCAGTAAAGAAGAAATGCCAGCCCTTTCATTTCCCATTCATTGCCGAAAAGATTTGAGCGGGGGAAAGAGAGAGAGGAGAAGAGGAAGAGGAAGAGAGGAGCAGAGGAAGAGGAGAGCACACGGCCGATATTCGTGCTTCGCCGTCGTCCGTCGTAAACAGTCGCGCGCCGTTTCACCAGCGGAGTTTCTACCTCAAATAAGCCCGGATCTCGCTCTACGAATCAAGGTAACACCAATATCATTTCTAGGGTTGATTCAAGCATATTATGATACGTTTAATTTTTCATTTATTGAGCTGTTTCACTATTTAGATTAGGTCTCCGGGTTAAATTTGGACCGTAGGATGTGGTAATTAGATCGGACGGTGTAGATTTGGTCTTCGATTAGATTTGAGCCGTTGATTTTAGGAGCTTAATCCAACGGACGTGGGATAGCCACGTGGGCAAACTTGGATCGTAGGATCTGTCTGTAATTATAAAAATTTTCAGAAAATAGAAAAATCAGAAAAATTTAGAAAATATAAATAAATAAATAAAGTGGCAACGACGTAGTTTTTTCCGGGCTGGGCGCTCGGGGCTGGTTGACCTCGTTGACCCGGCCAGAAAAATATTAAAAAAATAAATAATGCAGAAAATAAAAAAAATCAGAAAATCACTAAAAAATGAAAAAAAAATCATTAAAAATCATAAGAAATTTGTAAAAAAATTGAAAAAATTCCGGAAATTTTTTTAAATTTTAAAAAAAGGAAAATAAAAATTAGAAATAATGAAATAGAAAATAATAATAATAGAAAAAAAAAATGGGAACGATGCGATTTTTTTGGGTCAACCCCGAGGGGGTTTGACCCGGGCTAGGCGCTCGGGTCTGGTTGACCTGGTTGACCCGGCCAGAAAATATAAAAAATAAAATAAAAATGCAGAAATTAAAAAAATCAGAAAATCACTAAAAAATGGAAAAATTCATTAAAAAAATATTAATAATAGTAAATTTAAAAAAAGGAAAATGAAAATTAGAAAATTTCCTGATTTCGCCTTCACTCCAACTAACTCTCCGAGTGCCTATAGATCCGAGTTCTTCCCACACCCGTCTACAGTAGGATATGGACCATCGGAGCATCGAATATTTCCTGACTTTCATGATGCATCCACATCACAGCCACGCTTTATACCACATGACATGCCTTCGTCATCTACAGATCCTACTCCTCCAGAACGTCATCGTCGGTACAATACTAGGCGTCCCGAAGAACGAAGACAACCTGATTGCGGATCAGGAGGCCGCGTAGGAGGACGACATCATCATTAAATGTAATGATGGTTGCAGCAACAGACGCACAGAAGCAGCAGCAGTAGAATGCCTCGGGTGGTTCAAACCCCCGACTTTGGGGTCGGTTTTCTTAGTCATTTTGCGTGATTTGGTGATATATTATTGTGTAAATGCATTCTACGTGCGTATACCTTCGTTTCGATATGTTGTGTGGCCCGTGGTTATGACCGAGGTGTGAGATATGCCCTTCCAAAGATGCCTTGTTGGTCTAATCGGAATCCGGAAATTTTACCCAAGTGTTGGATTCAGTCCAACTTGCTTGCTTCGTGCTCGTTTTTCATTAGCTTAATCTTAATATTTTCGGACTATTCTTGGTTTATTGTGTTCCTGGTTCATAGAAGAACGCGTGGTTGTGCTCATTTTCTCTCATTTCGATCTTTGTGTAAAGTTATGGGGTCGGAAATACCCTCTATTGGCCCGGTTTAAGCCCAGATTTCTGGAAAAATAGTGCGACCCTCCTACTTTGGGGTCGGTTTTCTCAGTCATTTTGCGTGATTTGTTGGTATATTATTGTTCAAATGCATTCTACGTGCGTAGACCTTCCATTCGATATGTTGTGTGGCCCGTGGTTATGACCGAGGTGTGAGATATGCCCTTCCAAAGATGCCTTGTTGGTCTGATCGGAATCCGAAAATTTTGCCCAAGTGTTGGACTCAGTCCAACTTGCTTGCTTCGTGCTCGTTTTTCATTAGCTTAATCTTAGTATTTTCGGACTATTCTTGGTTTATTGTGTTCCTAGTTCATAGAAGAACGCGTGGTGTGCTCATTTTCTCTCATTTCGATCTTTGTGTAAAGTTATGGGGTCGGGAATACCCCCTGTTAGCCCGGTTTAAGCCCAGATTTCTGGAAAAATAGTGCGACCCTCCTACTTTGGGGTCGGTTTTCTCAGTCATTTTGCGTGATTTGTTAGTATATTATTGTTCAAATGCATTCTACGTGCGTAAACCTTCGATTCGATATGTTGTGTGGCCCGTGGTTATGACCGAGGTGTGAGATATGCCCTTCCAAAGATACCTTGTTGGTCTGATCGGAATCCGGAAATTTTGCCCAAGTGTTGGACTCAGTCCAACTTGCTTGCTTCGTGCTCGTTTTTCATTTTGCGTGATTTGTGCCATGTCCACAAATGGAACAGAGGAACTTAATAAATATCGCACAATTGTGATATTATAACATTACAAAAAATTCATATATATAATTTACATAATTCACACAACTAAATTGAGTATGGAAATCAGATGTATTACATTCAATGTTGACATACAATCTAAATTTTATTCCTGGGCCGATCTGTATGCACAAGTTTGGCTGTTGTGCCCTGATTTTTCACAGTTGGTGCAAGCGTTACGCGAAGTGCTACTGCTCGGCGTACTCCAGTACATCTCATTATGTATCCGTGATGCACGGGGCATTCCTTTCTTCCTAATACGGTTCGGGTCTGGCACTAATAGCAGCTCGTCAGGTTCAGGCCAGTAATCCGAATGCCCCAATGGATGAAACATGTACTGATAGCACTGAAGTGTTCTATCCAACGTATAGAATTCATCTACGAATGCATGGTAATCAATTGCATATTTTTGATATGCTGCAATTACGTGGGAACATAGGATTTTCATCTCTTGAAATTTTTCACATGTGCACGTTCGCCGGTTTAGCTGGACTTTGTGTTTGTGGCCCCCTGTTCCTTTGGATCTATTACATCCAGTTTTAACTTCAAAAATCCCTGTATCAGAGTCGAACCGTGTCACATCATGCCTATTTGCAGCTTGACTGTTTCTCTCGAGCATGTTACCCGCAAATTGAGTATATACCCATCCCTCTACCTTCTGTGCCCTGTATGTCGTTCTTCTGGTGTCAAAATAATAGGCCAATTGATAAAATATCTTATTCACCATAGCTGTTATTGGCAGAGCACGAAAATCCTTCAGCATCCCATTAACCGATTCAACTAAATTCGTTGTCATCGATCCATACCTCCTTCCTTCATCATAAGCCTTCGTCCATTTCTCCCTTGGAATCTGCTCACACCATTGAGCTGTTTCTGGATGCAACTCACTCATTCGGCTCATGATGTGTAAGAATTTCCGCTTTTGATTCTCGTAAGCTGTACATTATAATAATAATAAGTACTCGTCACACAAATTTATGAACACGTTTATTCCTCAAATAACGTAAATTTAAAAATTTACCTGCCATCTGAACAGCTATTTTGCCTTCGGCATTTTTGAATTGCTTATTGTAGTTGCTGACAACATGCCGAATGCAATATCTATGGTGGCCATGTGGAGGACGCCACTCTTCTGTCTCCATTGCTTTCAGAATCCCCTTATGCCTGTCTGATATTACACAAATATTTTGTTGGCCATTAGTGACATATCTCCGCAACAGATCCATAAACCAAGTCCAATTGTCGCCATTCTCCCGATCAACCATGGCAAATGTCAACATAAATATATGATTGTTGCCATCAAATGAGGCCGCACAAAGGAGCGTTCCTCGGTATTTCCCGTACAAAAAAGTTCCATCAACAAATATCACAGGACGACAATTTTGGAAGCCTTCAATCGTTTGCTTGAAAGTCCAGAACATCCGGTTGAATACCTTGACACTATCATCTTGGCTCATGCACTCATCGATCACAAAATGAGAACCTGGATTCATTGACATCATCATATTCATATACTGTCTTAACTGACCATACGACTCATCCCATCCTCTAAAAGTTTTAGCAATCGCCATTTGTTTAGCTGCCCAGGTTTTTCGATAAGTAGGTTCGAAGCCCAGCTTGTCTTTAATCTCGGCCATTAATGGCTTGATTTTGATAACTGGTTGAGCGGCAACCATTGCTTCTATCTAGCTGCAGAGGTACTTCTGATCAAGTTGCCGATGATCCCTTGATATTTGCAGATTACGACATGTATGTGGCCCACTATACTTAGTTATTGTCCAAAATAGGTCATCCTTTTTATGAAATGCACGGAGCCGCCAACCACACGGTTCATTTGGATTCCCGCACTGTATAGTATATTTTCTCTTCTTTGACTCACCACTGCGAAAGTGATGATTTCTTCTTAGAGAATACTCTTTCGCAGCCAACTGCACCGCATCTCGTGATGAAAATAACATCCCAACATGAAATTATGTTGATGGATCAAACAACATATGGCCCGGCTTGCTTCTTGTATCTACTTGCATCATATCATAGTTAATCTCTGAATGGGGTGGTGGATGTACCAACGGCAAAATGGAATTACTGCAATGTGTGTTGTAGTAAGCCTCCGTATCGCCACCTCCGTCATCTTCTTCGGCACCTCCGACATCTTCTTCATCACCTCCGTCATCTTCTTCGTTACCTCCGTCATCTTCTTCCAACCATAAATCATCTTCTTCATCACTATCAGCATCAGCATTATCATTGTTATCATCGTACTCCACGTACTGATTATCCACACCAATTTCATCTTCACCAACATTGCAACCTTCCCCAGGTGTTCATCTACAGTTACATAAAACTGTACAAACCCCATAGAATCACACTGACATGCAAACTGCATGATTATCTTAACTATAGCATCATTATGCACCTCCACAATTTCATACATACAATGACCGGCTGCTTGAATCGGTTGTCTATACATCAGACTAGAAATATACTGATTTTCTATTATATTCAACTGGCGCTCAATCATAGCACGTAATTCATCAAATCTGGATATGTTTCCCAACTCAAACATAGCATATTGTCCACCTTCGTAATCATATCCAAATTCATTTCGTACTATTGTACCTCCCCATTTCACAGTCCCAAAAGATGTAGAAGACATTCTGCTAAATGAAGAAATTATAAATTACTTTCCATCCATAATTTAATAAATATTTTTCCCTAGAAAGTAATAAATTAATGTTATAACTATCAATATAACAAATAAAATAAATAGGGTCACAAAATTATTTAAGAATTTAGGTATTCTTTAAAAATATTTACGGATTTAGGGCATGAGCGGCTGTTTCACAGCTAATTTTATATTTCAAAGACTCGAAAAATTGAAATCGACAAAATTAGGTTGGACCAGTTGAATGTGGTTGTTCCCCCATTTTCTGTGATTTTTACAAATTTTTTTAAATGACTCTAAGGCGATTTACCCATAAGGGGTAGAATCATCATTTAGAAGGAAATGAAGGACCAAAATCATCAAGAATAAGATCTAGTCAATTAATTGACCAAATCCTAATTTTTGAGATTCTTATTATTATTATTTTGATTTTATTTGTTTTCTAATTTTCTTTTTCTTTTTTTTATTACTTTTTTTCTATTACTTTTTTTCTATTCATTTTCCGGACCGGGTCAGTTTGACCCAACTCACAAACCCGAATATCAGGCCCAAACCCACTCGGGTTTGAACCGGGACTAACCGGGACTAAAACGACACAGTTTTGGGCATTTTTTTTATTTCAAATTTTTTTTATTTTTCTATATTCTGGGAAATTTTAATTATTACGAACAGATCCTACGGTCCAGGTTTGCCCACGTGGCTAGCCCGTGTCCGTTGGATTAGGCTCCTAAAATCAACGGCTCAGATTTAACCGAAGACTAAATCTACACCGTCCGATCTAATTACCACATCCTACGGTCCAAATCTAACCAGGGTTTTGCACAAAAATTTTCGTGGGATGTGTACATTCAGTTATTCTTTTAGTATTCTGAAAATCCAAAATTTCAAAAATCATGATTAAAATAGAGTTTAATACGCACAACATTTTTAGTGAGAAGTCTTGGCACCTATAACGTTGTGGTCATCCAAGGAGTCTTTAAAAATTTCCAAAACTTGTTGAAAAGTCTTGGCACCTATAACGTTGTCCACTTGCTAAAGCAGAACATTAGGTGGGAAATAGAAAATTATATTTGATTTCAATGTGTGCCAGCCAACATCGTTTCTTCATTGAAGCACACCAGAAAAACTCTCTTATTCTTTTGTGAAAGATTCTGACTTGGCCATAATATTTTTTGGACCAAACAGCACAAAACAACAACAGTGACTACACAGCACTAAAACAACATGTTTTTCACATCAAAACGTGCTCAAATTAACACTAACAAGGATATAGGAATTACCTTGACCCAAAAAGCGTGCGTGCGTCGAGATGAGAATCCGGATACTGGGTCTCCTTAGCTTCTCTGCTCTTCTGCTCTAACTTCTCTGCCGTGTATAAAAAATTAACATTACAAAAACGAAACGAAAAACGCTAAGGGCAACAGAAAATCGATCATAAAGTGAATCGTTACCTGGTTCGAAGGTAAGGAAACGTCACCGGAATCAATGACCGCGGATACGGAGACGCCGAAAATCGACAAACGACCTCCAAATCTCTCTTTTCTCTCTCGGTTGTCTCTCGTTTCTCTCTTTTTTCTCTCCGTGTTCACCTTCACGCCTCTGTTATTTGTATCAGAGGCCTGAAGGATTCACGGAGCGCTTGCAAGGCATTCAGACCTCTGAATTAAAGGACGTGGTTAGGCCTGATGGGGTTACTTATGGGTGGTTGATCAGAGGGTTTTGCGATGCCGGTGACGGGATCAAGGCCTCCGAAGTTTGGAACTTGATGGTGGATGAAGGGCTCGAGCAGAAGGTTTGGGCGTTCGAGGCGATGATGGAGAGATTCTTCAAGAGTAATCGGTATGACGAGGCGATGAAGCTCTTGGGGATGATGAGGATGAGGATGCTGGATCGGTTGGGTGTTTCCACCTACAGGCTAGTGGTCAGTTGGAGTTTGATTCAAAATCTGCGGAACAAAGCCACTTTATTGGGGTTTGATTTATAAAGAAAAAAAAAAAATAACACACACACACACCCTACCGACCCGACCCGACCCGACCCGGACCGAAAATATGAGACATATGAAATTCGGGTATCGGGCCGGCCAAGCCCGGGCCAAGCTCGGTACTGTTAAGTTTCGGGCCGGGTCGGGCCTCTATGAGATCCGGCTCGACCGGCCCATTGACACTTGCCGACCCCTGCACGCCCCAAGTGAGAGTGTCGCGGCACTCGCTGGCCACGGCAAGGGCCCGCCAACCCTCACCTAGCAGCCGCGAGGGTTGCATGCATCTATGATCAAATTACTAAAGTGCATAATAGTATTAATATATGCACATTGTGCTGATGAGCCGAGTCATTCTCGCATTAATCTTGCTTAAGTTAGATGATTAGCTCGCAACGCATAGTTTATGGGTCAAATTGCGAGAGAACGTGTTGTCTTCAGGGAATCAAGACACTGAAACACCATAAAACCGAGTGCCTCCCAACGTGTTTGTCTATTTGCCTCAACCACGTCATCATGCTCGTTAATTGTTCTATTGATTTTGAATTCCTCTGTAGCCGCGTATGGCTTCAATCTCGACTCTACGTTGACTGATTCCAATTATATATGAGACGGCTAACAGCATTTGAAAATGTTCGATCATGAAAGCTTTCATGGAGAAATTAAGAAGGAAAGATGAATTGCCAACTACTCTTTTTCATTTCAAAAATTGTCTAATTCTACTGCCCCAAAATATGATGACATTCATAGTGAGGCCTCAGCAATGGCCGGGCCGGTGAATTTTCCAAATCAACTTAGCAAGAACCATCTTTTTTTTTTCACACTCGGGGGGAGAGCGAAGCTTTCTCCTTCAATTTGTACGTGAGCTCCTTTCACATATGTGGTAATCAGAAATCTTCTCTGATTAGGGACCGAGCCTTCACTTGAATGAATCCCAGGCCGGAGATGATCCATCCATGTCCAAATACACCGAGAGTTTTAGCTGGGTGTTTTTCACACCGAATCCTTTTTTTTTTTTTTATTAACTTGTGCAGTTTCTGCTTGCATAGTTACGGTGAGACTTCAAGGCAAAGAAGAGGGCTGTACCACCCACCCACCCTCCATGTTGTTGCTAATTGCGAGTAGCAAGCCTCGTTCCTTGTGCTGTTTCTGTTTTCTAGGTCTGTGTTTGATAAGGCTTTCCATACAAACTCTACCAACACACGCATGAACAAAGCTAGAATAGAACCATGTAAGAAAACTAATGCTGGAGAGATTGGGTTCAGTGGGTTTGACCATTCCTTTCTGGGCATAGCAGTCTCAATATGTCTGCCAAAGACTCGAGTAGGAAGGAAAGATGAACAAAAGAACTATAGCTCAGATTCATTTATGTAATCTCTGCTTCACTCTCTGAGACCAGACGTGAACCTATTTATTTGTGCCTGCAAGGAAAGATTTTGCAGAAACTCTGTTTTCCAAGCTTCTTCTTCGTGCAGATGTGTTTGCTTGTTTTGGCAAACTCCATCACAGAGAAGAGAAAGAAGGCAACGCCATCCTTCCTGCATGTTTTGCTCTTTGCGTGTAAAGGTAAAAAGGTCTCGTTTCTCGTTTTGCAGAAAACTCTCTGTTCTGTTCTACGCATGCAATTAAGAAAAGGCTGTTTTCTTTTTCTTTTTTTATGGCTTTCATTTTTTTCATCTATCTAAGATATACTTACCTCCTCATTCACTTAGCTCGCTCCCACAGTTCCAACTCCAAACTTCGCTGGACTCGGAGCTCCTCCTCCTCCTATCGCCAGAGGAAGGGAAGCGAAATGAAAGACTTTCGCGATCCGTGCCTGTTTCCTGAGCTGGAGCTTCCTCGCTCGGCTCCGGCTCTTACTCCGGCTAAGGACGCGGATTCTACTCTGTCCCCGACGGATTCTTCACGTAACTCTCTCTCTCTCTCTCTCTGATGGAAAGATTTTCCACCTAGTTCATACCCCCATGGGATGGGCAAGGCCGTTCCTCACATGCTTTTCCCCGTGATCTGTGATAGAAATCTGTAGAAAGTGCGGCACAGACATCATTTTTCAATATGACAGTTACCTATCTCGTTTTTTCAGCTGTGCCTCTCAGTCAATTTCCTCAACGGGAACTTCCTCTGGCTCCATCTTCATCTCAGGCTCCCGTGCAAGCTCAGGCGTTCGACCCTTCTTCCCGTAAGTCTTGCTGACGTATATCGGTTTATAATAGCATAACGTAGTCTTAAGTGGGACAAATGATTGTTATCCTGAGTGAAAGGGTGCGTTGCTTCTTCTTCTTCTTTTTTATGTGTTTCGAATTCTTTCATCTACCTCGGAACGATAAATCTGACTTACTCGCAGAAAAAACCAAAATACAAAAAAGAAATACAAAATCTGCTTCTCTTGACCTTTAGAGGTAGTAACATGCTTTTCCAGAAATCTCACTTCCCTGCTTGAAGAATCCGACGGGGACAGAGTAGAATCCGCATCCGCATCCGCAGCCGGAGCAAGAGCCGGAGCTGAGCGAGGAAGCTCCAGCTCAGGAAACAGGCACAGATCGCGAAAGTCTTTCATTTCGCTTCCCTTCCTCTGGCGTTAGGAGGAGGAGGAGCTCCGAGTCCAGCGAAGTTTGGAGTTGGAACTGTGGGAGCGAGCTAAGTAAATGAGGAGGTAAGTATATATTAGATAGATGAAAAAAATGAAAAACCCACAAAATATGATGACATTCATAGGGAGGCGTCAGCATTCAATTGCAAAAGTAGTCGAATAAGCAAAGATAAAATGGTCTACATTGAAAGCAATGTGTTCAGATGTTTGTCCAATTTTTTCTCCCAAAAGCTGAAAATATTCAAGCTTGGCATCCAAGGACTCGAACCACAGGACACACTTGAGCCTTTGTAGTCGTCTACGATGGTCGATCTCGATTGTATGTTGACTGATTCTAATTATGTGTGATTTGTAATCAGCCATCTCTTGAAATCATGCCACGACCGAAATTGAAGTTTGCTAGAATCTGATCTACACTTGCTGGCCGAATGCTCTTCTTCCATCGCTACAATTACAAAGTTCCCGAAATTTCAAGTATACATTAACACAAATTAAAACTCACCTTAGTTGCAAAGAAAAAGCAAAAACGATTGAACTGCACGGCAGGAAATTAACAAACAAATGCCAAAGATGATTAGATCACAGTGCCATTCATCATGTGAGCTGCGAGGCAAATCCGACGATGGGCGCAGTCATAGATGCATATTATCATCATAGTTATCAGAATTGTTGAGAGAAAAATAAAAGCAAAAATAACTTGACCGATGAAGTTCTAAGCCCTCTTACTGCTGAAACTACATGACTGAGACGAAGTTATCAGCAGACTCAGCAGACGCAAAAAGTCGTACCAAGCAGAAAACTGCATCTCTCATTCATAAGAGACAGGCCACGATTATCATTCTTTTAAGGGGGATAATCCAAGCCATCCACGAATTGAACAAAGAGTGAGGCTCGCCTCTCGTCCGAGTTACATGTTGTGAAGGGTTGCTTTCAAAGCAGGTGATTCTAAGTCAAACAAATCGTATCCCGTAATCTGATATATCAGTTGGAATTCTGACCATAATCTTAATGAACTTAGCATACATTGATAGTATCCTCAAACTATGGACAACGCTCTTTTCTGTCAATGCAAGGCGACAACAACTGGGGTCCAAGGGTAAGAATCTAAATACCGCAGGATTTCGTGGGGAAGGAGGATGAATGTGAGAAACTATGACTCTTGCAGTCTACTGTCCACAACCCACGGCATGTTAACACACTTACACAAGCAGCAGAAAGTAGTTAAGCTAGTGCCAACTGCCAAGAATAGAATGTAACCTAACCACATTTAACTACTTCTTTTTCTTAAATAGTTAGATAATTCACTTTAGAGGCACCAAAGGGGATGGCAAGCCAATTTACAAGCCTAGCCACATTCAACTTATATAAACAACTTCAGCTTCAGGAGAATATAGACCATATGTCCTCCCCATTTCCCAGGCTGAAATCATTTATGGATCATAAGAGGATGTTATGAGTAAGTCACAGATGCTAAAACGATGAAGCCAATGTGAGCTTCCAAAAATCTGACAGTTTGCATTTATTCAAAAGACCTACCTAAGATTCTCCCCAAAGGTTGGGTTGGGATCCAAAATCATAAAAAACAAAAATGAAAAGCAAATGCCAAGCGATCAAAGAGACTTGGTGAGAAAAGAAAAACAACTCTAGAGAAAGATGCAACAATTTAAGCTGGTAAAAGGAAGATCAATAAGAAAAGGGGGAAGTCACCTTAAAAAGGTGACAGAGAAATCTTACCACAGATCCCAAAAAAGTTAACCTTGATAGTTGATAGACATAATATTTCCAAATATCAAGAATTTTACTACGTGCAGTTTCTAAACATCAAATCCACAATGTGTTACTACTAGATATGATAGTCACTAATAAAAGTGATTGCAAGGGTAAATCTGTAACCTTTACTTTACATGTCCTTTCATCTTGTTACAGTATTCCTCTATCAACAGACTGTAGCCTCTAGAGGAATTGCATGGAAATGAAGACAGCTCTTCATTTGTATCTAAAGTATAAAGATGAATTATGACTCGCACTTTGATCTAATGGGTGACTTCACTCCTTAAGTCGAAAGCTCATAATAATTGACTAAGGCTAGAGTACTTCCTGCTTTTTCTATGGTACATCAAAAAACACTTCCTGTGGAACAAGAGAGATATGCTTTAAAAAGAAAAAATCAAAAGCATGGCCTAAGGAAAAATAATAAAAGGAAGAGATTCTAATCAACAAATTGTCCTATCATCCTCTTGTCTGTGCTAGTCTATAATAAAAATAACCGGCACCGGCGGGACCATCCTGCTGGAGAATGCCGACACGAAATCGCTAAGGAAGGTGCTCGAGTGATGCGAGATGCACACGCCGGAGAAAAAAGCCACCGTCCTCCCGGAAGACCTGCGGAAGTGGGAAGACGAGTACATCGACCCTTGCCGCGTCCCTCTCCGTCTTCTCGCGGCCGTGACCTACATGGAGATGAAAGAATTGGAGGGATGGCTGTGCAACAGGATCGCGGTTAAGGCAATAGCCCTTGCAGAGAGGGACACGGAGGAAATGGAGAGACAGATTCGCGCCGGAAAAGTTTTTAGGGCGAGGAAGAGCTGGTTAAGGCACTCCCTAGGAATGTGGTAAAGAGGGGAGCTGGTTAATCGCATAGTTGTTCATATGTCTTGTATATTTCCTGCTTTCCTTTCCTTTAGTAAACAAGGGTGAACCTTTCTATGGGTCTTGGATGTTTACCTTCTCTCTTGCTATCAATGGTTGATTATTTAGTGTCGTTGTTGTTAAAACGTGCTCTCCAGTTGTTTGATGAAATGCTATGGTCTTGCTCCTACTCTGTGTTGTGTTGCGCTGCTTATTGAAGAGCTCGACGATGCTTTTCAATTGTATCTGGATATCAATGAGTGCGGCATCATGCCAGATGAGGAGGGTTTTCCTTCTCATGCAATTCTATCTCACCCTAAGGGAATACAAGGATGAAGAAGCTGTTAATGATTCCAACATGGTAGCTGTTAGCACAGTTAATGAGGTTTTATCGCATTTAACCGATAAGCAGCCATCTATCACACAACCTTTCGACAATGGCAATTTCAATTCTCTGGCTTGTTGCTCTCTAAGACATCTTGACATATGGGATCCTTAGGTGCCTCACGCAAAGGCTTGCTGTAGGTTCTTCTGTTATTTCCTTCTCTTATTTCTTCCTTGAGGAATCTGGACATCTTTTGCGGGTGACAGGTTTAAGATATCAAACTTCCACGAGATATTTCTATGTAAGCTTATTAGTTCTGTGCCGGTGCCCTACTTAAAGTTCGCAGTAGTGAACGTAGAGATGGAGAGGAGGAATGAAGATTTTCTTCCTTTTTGTTCAACCTTGAAGAGATTCTTACTGGAGAATACGTAATCTTTAGTCTGGATTGGAAAAGATCTTAACCTTGTGCTGGCTTATCTTATAATCGTCCAATGAATTGGAATTATTGATAGTAGGTGCTGGAGCTGTTCTGTAGCGAACTTAACATTGGCTGAACCAGCTTCCAAACTGTTGCGACACTGCATGCAATAAGAGACTCTTTTCTTATTCAGGGAGAAGCCAACAGCAGAAGCTTTTTGTGAGGCAAACTATCTAGCTCATCTTAGAGATGAGCAGTGGACTGAGTTGTCCGTGGAACGGAGGAAAAAGGAGATATATGTTCTAGTCAAGAATATGAGGTCTTCAGCATTTAGACTTGCTCTGGCCACTATCGCTCTGGAACAGCGGTAAGACGATTTGGAATTCATGTACGGTGGCGGTCTCCTGTTTTTCCCTGATGACACTGGATGACCTGGTAAGTGTGGGACAATCCGAGTTCGCGTCCAGTATATTACACGGCATTGGTTTGAGTTCTTGTACTCTATTTGTTCTGAGGACAAGGAGCTCGTGATAGATAAGAAAGCCTTGTTCTTTTGAGTTTCTCAGACACCTGCTTCTCCTGATGTTGTCACAAAAATTTCAAAGAGGTCAAAGCTGAAGGAAAAATGTTAAGAGGCATGGAGAAAGCAGCAAACAGTTTTGTTAAAGGACCCGGTCCGGATAATTTTTTTTTTAATTCGGAAATTAATTAAAAAAATCAGAAAATGATTTAAAAAAATCAAAAAATGGAAAATTCATAAAAGTTATAAAAAATTTGAAAACAAAATCAAAAAAATTCCAAAAATTCCAAAAAAAAATCTCAAAAATTAGGAGTTGGGTCATTTCAATTGGTCAATCCTATTTTTGACAATTTTGCCTTCCGATTTCTCCCAAATGATGATTTTGCTCCTCATCGGCAAATCGTTTTGAAAATTCCCAAAAAATCTCAAAAAAATAGAAAATGAGTCCATTCAACTGGCCAATCCTATTTTTGGTAATTTTGCCTTCCGATTTTTTTTAAACCCTGCCTGATTTGTTACAGGAGTACCATTCTGCATCAGTGACCATCCGCATCCGAAGCATCCCTATTTTGGCCAAAAAGATATCATAGTGCAAGAGGATCGCAATTGTGGGGTATGAAGAAAGTCATCAAATGTGATTATGTAATTATTTGATTTAAATGACAAATTGGGAAGAGAAATTATTTCCCAGAACAGAAATTTTGAACAGTTACCAAACGCGTTTCTGTTCCTGGAACAGAAATTTTATGCAGTTACCAAACGTGTTTTGATTCTCTAAAACTCATCTAGGGAACAGAATAAAAAAAATTGATTTTAATTAGAATCACTTTTTTTGGAACAGAAACGTTACCAAATAGGCCCTTAATGTCCTTATGACCAATTCAGGAGCAATGTAGCCTGCATCGACACCATACTCTCTTCTCTAGGACATAAATTTGGCCAAGACCAAAGTCGAAAATCTTCGGACAATAATTCCGATCGAGAAGAATGTTGCGAGGCCTCATATCGATATGCAAGATCTTGGCATTACGGCGTCGTGCTATGCCGAGGGAGATGTTGTATTATGTCTCCCAACTCAATTGCTGCTGTTTATTTTTTATTTTTAAATTAAGTAGATGTATTTGTGACTTGGGAGCGTGTTCACTGAACTTTTGCGCCTTCTGTGGTAATGGAAGGGTAATGAACTAATGATCCTCTCTCCACTACTCAATTCAAGTGCTTAGCATGGCTGGCTGGATCCGGATCACCTAACATTGAGGTTTCTGTGACATGGGTAACATTACTCAAATCAGACCGTCCATTTTCATTTGGACGGCCAAGAGTGGGCTACCTCATTTGTTAAGGGGGAGGGAAAAAAATTGGGCAGGAATTCTTTTGGGGTTTGAAAAATTTTGAATCCCAACCCTTTCTCAAATCAGGCCGTCCATTTTCATTTGGACGGCTTGATTTGAGTAATACTACCCATGTCATAGAAATTCCAATATTAGGTGATCCGCCTCCTGGCTAAATCGGTTCGAACCCCTTATAAGCCCAGAATCAACACAATAGTTAAACAATCTCAAAAAGGACCTACACAAGATTACTCCACCCAAACACCAAGCTAAGTATTCCCAACGAAGAAATCAAAATTAACAAAACCACCAAGAATCAAGCTATATGTATCTTGGATTCTCTCTACTCAGCTTTAACACTTCAAATGGTAACTGTCGCTTCTGAATTCTCATAAAACAAGGACTCGAAAGCAACTCTTACACGGAATGTACCAACAACAATAACTCGACCAACTTGAGGCGAGACATCAGCCCCGCAGGACAAGGTTCCTCTCTCTCCAAACGTTGTGGATGGAGGCACTCTGAGCCAATTTCACCTCATTGCTTTCGTCTACTGAATAGCCATGTCAAATTCATAATCCCAAGCACCATCCAAAGCAGGGCAAAGCAGGGCAATGCAGGACATGCTTCCCACATCTTTGAGCCTCTATGAATTTGCATAAAAGTTGACTAGCCAGAGAAATTACTGAAGTACTCAGTCGAAAAACCAAATTACTAAATCTTTCATAAAACAAACTGACCAGAGAAATTGCTGAATATCTTCTTTTCGCCATGACTTAGAGTAACAATCCCGAAGCTGTCTGGCAGTCATATACCTTGCTATATTTCCAGGATCAAGAGTTGTACTGCCTCTTACATAGAGGTGGCAAAATGGATCTAACACTCATATTCTAAACCATATTTTTTAGTGGTGGGTCATAAATGAGTTGCCTTAAATTTTAAAAACAAGCTTAAGTGGATCATAAATGGGTTACATAGAAACTTATAGGTTATAAACGAATTAGCTAAGATTACTTTCTTAAGTGAGTCATAAACCTTATTTTAAAAATTGGAATTTTGTAATAATATTTTTCTTTCTTTCTTTTCTTCGTTTTTCTTTCCCTCCTACCTCCACCACCACTAGCCGGCGACGGCCATTGGCAAGCTCATGCTCTCCTGGATCTGGCGAGCCTCGAGCTCGCCGGCCTCAAGTGAGCTCTAGCCTCCAGCACGCCGGGATTGGCCGCATCTGTGGCCGGTTGCCGATAATCGCCGAGGCCCAGCGACCGGCAGAGTAAGGAGGAAGAAGGAAGGGAAAAGGCAAAAAAAAAAAAAAAAGAGAAAATTTAAAATTTTGAAAACTTAAAAATTTTAAGAAGTTTTCATCTCGATGAATCTAGGCACGGCGCTGAGGACATGGGGCTCGGCCTCAATATTACCAGGCTTGGCGTCCCGTGCATGAACATTGGCGTCCTGGCCTCAGCATTAACGCGAAGCCCTTGCCGGTCTTAGAGGGAAAAAAAAGAAAAATAAAAAATTCAATTTTTTTAAAAAAATAAAAATTGCCCACAATGTTTTAGGAACATATATTTTCAAAAATGTATAAGAAACAAGTTTTCCTAGATTGGATTAAATATGAAAGTGTTTTGTCAGGTTGGGTATGGGTCGCTAGATTTATATTGTATGAAAATAGGTCAAAACGGGTTAAATGAGACAATTTGAGTCGGATCATTTTCCTCTCGACCCAACTCACCTGTTTGACAGCTCTACTCTTACATAAGTGCCAACAAACAGATTCCTCGCTTCTGAGCTTAGCTGCAATACTTACTCCAGCTAAATTAACTCACATGCATCTGCATATGCTTTCTAACAATAAACAACAAAATCAGGATTCATGTCAAACTGCTCCCCGTGAGTGGGTTTAGACTTGTCAAAATGCCCTCCTGCGGGATTGGTAGCAGATAGGATTCATGTCCCTCCAACTAGAGTTGCTTGTACGCCTGCCTTAGAGATACTTATCATCTGTTGTCCAGTTGCTTCATGAATAACAACCTTCGAAAATAAAGATAAATTCCAGTCCTAAGAATACTGAAATTTTGTTGTAAAAGTACGTCATTTTTCTTTTAATGCTAGTGTAGAGATGACACAATCTTCTGTAGTCACTTTTTGACTTTTGACACACTTTATCACGTTAGTAAATTCAAATGAGTACACAAACTCCACACGATATTATGTCTGTAATTTCAAATGATTATTCAGGATAGTCATTTTGCTCTTGAAAGTTTTAGACTCCTCAATCCTAACCAGGATCACGATTTCAACAACAGTTCTTGCTAGTGATCAAGCAAAGTTCTTTTAGCTTATACATGCTCAATAGCAGAGTGCCAAATAGAGCAACAAAGAGCACCAAAGGAACAATCTTAACAAACCTAAAGCTTTGGCACTTCAACATGTTGGGCACGTTCCATATCGAAGAGAAAGCTGAGTTTTTAATTGAATTTGTCTTTAAGACCCCCGAAAAATTCTTTCCAATTCTCATAAAATATTGGGAAAATTCCAAATAAATGTCCAAAGTCCTCTCATTTTCTCAAATAAGGCCCCAAGTGAACATTGTTTCAAATAAGGGCCTGAAATGACATAGTATGTTTCAAATAAGGGCCTGAAGTGGCCATAGAGTTTCAAAAAAAGGCTTGGCCTAAATGGTATTTTCGTCATTTCCCATTTTGATTTTTTTTTTGTTTATTTTTTCCTTTTTTTTAGTGTTTTAAAAAATTAAAAAAGAAAAAAAAAAGCCTCACCCAGGCGGGAGGGCCCCTCCCGCCTGTGGCCGCCGACCCACCGCTGGTGGGGGGTCGGCGGGGGCGGCGACCCCCCCAGATCCGGGAGAGGGGGAGACCCTCTCCCGTTTTTGGCGAGGGCATGCTGGCCCTCGTCGGCAGCCTCCCGCCTGTGTGTGGCTTCTTCTTCTTTTTTTATAATAAAACACAGAAAAAAGAAAAAAAATCAAATAACGAAAAAGACGAAAATGCCCTTGAAATCATGCCCTTATTTGAAACAACATTCACTTCAGATTCTTGTTTGAGAAAATGATGGCACTTCAAGCCCTTGTTTGAAACAATGTTCACTTGGGGCCCTTATTTGAGAAACTGAGAGGATTTCGGGCCCTTTTTTGAAATTTTCCCTAAAATATTGAGGAGACGATTACATTTCAGGGTTGTAAGTATCATTGTTTGGTACAATTAAGAACTTTGCAAATCAATTTAATAATTCCTACCCGCTTGACCGCTAATCAAAGACTAAATTACATAATCCACTTCGACATCTACTATGAACTATATGAAAAATCTCGGGAAAATTACCAAAAAAAATTATAAACCTATTGCAATTGTGTCAATTCAATCCTAAACTTTTTTTTTTGCTAAGTGAGTCCTAAACCTTTTGTACTTATACCAATTCAATTCATTTTGCCGGCCGGGGCTAACGTGGCAAATTTCTATTACTATTTTAATATTTTTCTAATTTTCAATTATTTTTTAATAATTTTTCTTTGTCTTTTTTGTTCTTTATTTTTTGTTAGGGCCAGCAGGAGGCTGCCCCTCGCCCAAGGGCTGCAACTCGGGGGTGGCCGACGGCCTCCTTCCGATCCTAACAAAAAAAAAAAGACAGAAAATATTATTACAAAAATAATTAAAAAAATTCAAACAATATTAAATATTATTATAATTTTGACACGTCAAAACTAGGGGTGAGCAAATCGGACAGCCCGGACCGGACCGGTGGTTCCTGTTCCCTGTTCTAGAGGACGGCGGTCTAGTTCGCGATTCTTAAAATTCGAACCGATAGCCGGGCGGTCCGGTTCCAGGGGCATAAAACCGGACCGGACAGGTTGATTTTTTTTTAAAAAAATTTTAAAACTAACCCTAAACAGATTTAGGGAGAGGAGGGCGTTGCAAGTCTCATCTGTGGGTGCAACACTTATCTACATGCAAAAGATTTGACAAATCCAAACACAACCCAGATATGCCCCGGAACCGGATCCTCGTGTACTGCAGGTTTACAAACTGCAACTTCTTCGTTTTGAGAAGGAGACTTTGTTTGCCCTGTTTGCTTTCTTCCCCGTGAAGGGACCGGACCGTACGGTCCGGTCCCCTGAGCGCCGTAGCCCCGGAGCTTGTAGTCCTCCAAGTCCTTGTACTGCAGATATGCCCCTGGAACCGAATCCTCTTGTACCGCAGGTTTACAAACTGCAATTTGTCATGTCACTAGTTCCTTGGAACCGCCCAAGGACCGGACCGTACGGTCCGGTCCGGTTTCCAGTCCCCGGGGTGGCCAGTCCGGTCCCTAGTTCCGGAAAATGGGAACCAAGACCACCGGTCCGGTTCCCGGTTCTTGACGGGAACCGATCACCACTAGTCAAAACGCCGGCTGGCAAAATGGACTGAATTGATACAATTACAAAATGTTTAGAACTCAATTGGCAAAGAAAAAACATTAAGACTGAATTGACACAATTACAATAGATTTAGGACTTTTTTTGGTAATTTTCCCGAAAAATCTCCATAATGCCCGGTCATTTTTTATAGATTCCACGGATGACCTTTAATTCCTAAACTGAAAAGCTCCCAGCATCCCAACCAACTACGCCAACCCTAGGAAATAACATTTTACTTTTTTACTTTGTGTATATAAATATTTAAAAGTGAAAAGATCTACTTTTAAAATTTTGATTTACATTTCATATCTGGGTAACTAAAATAATGAAAAATACACATGAATCTATTCCCGCAAAAGAATGGATTAATGGTCTAGTTTTTGTAAAACAGTCTTTATTTCTTGACAGAACACTTGATTCGACTTTGAGTTCGTCCTTGCTAATTGTATGGTTTTGGCATATCTGTGTGATTAAATCTTTCTTCATTTGTAAAATTGCAAACGCTAAGTATAATGATTTGATTACGATAGCTTAATTATAGGTTTGCTCACTAACAAGGTGTAGGCTTAGATGGCAAGAGATGACAAAAAGAGTTTGCTCCTCTTGTTGTAATTTGAGGTTCAAACCTTGTTGGAATGTTTTGGTAGTAAAAATCCAAATGCATCACGCCTTGCAGAGGAGTGCGCTCTTATGATCGCTCGAAAGGTTGGACTAGTCGAGGTGTATAAGAACCGGTGAAGTTCTTAAATCAGATGACGACGAACGGGTTTTATCAAAATCATTTCGCATTTCTAGTCTCCAGCACTTATGATTTTATGTCTAGAATTTAATTGTCCATGTTATCTAACAGCACCTCACTATAGTTTCGCTCTTTGTCGCCTCACTCTTGTCGCAAGTTCAGCTCACGAGTGAATCATGAAATACTTCAATGGCCTCGTAATCTAGACTCAAACACAAGCAGATAAACCAAATTGAAAAATCATTTACAGCTAGCAATGCAAAAAATTCTCGGTTGTTTCCCACACATAATCGATACACGTGTTCACTTATGTGCTTGTTAATTAACCACTAAACCAACACTACAACCATCTTATTTCTCTAGCTCCCAAGTTCATACATTGTTTTAATGGCACTACATTCTCCATTTCATGCTCTCTTGCAGTGCTTTCCCCGTTGTAGCCATTATGTCTGACTGAAGTGTGTATAAAATTGCTCTTCATAGAGCTAAAATAACCAGCAAGATGCAGCAGTTCCGGAAAAACAACAAAAAAAACCAAGCACAGAATCATCCACATCCCCATGCAACCCACACTGCTCGTGAGTCATGATTGATCTCTAGCTCATCTAGAGAATGTCTCATCTCCGACGAAATGCAATCTAGATGGCATTCCATCTTTTGTTACAACAAACATAGCAACAGTTTTGAAATGGGCAACTGCGACCGGAATCCTAACAGAATTCTCACAAATGCAGCGTGCAAGAAAGGGAATTAAATAAGCTAGTAGGTCATATATGTTCATGACTACAATGCATCGACAACTGACTTGGTAAAACTGGATTCAACGATAGAGCTTTACTATAGATAAATTTCGGTATTTTAATCAGTAAGGGCTAAACCATTGTAAATGGTGATGGTGATAATACCTCTTCAGTATTACCTGCAGTTCCACAGTAACAACATCAAAGACCAACACACAAGAATCGGAAATGCCAAGCATCTAAATGTCGTGGAATCCAAGAACTCTGTCAAAGAGAATCAGTTTCCTAGGCTCGCCCATCCCACTCTTTGTAGAACTCTTCCAGATACTCAAGCATAAACTTGTGCCGTTTCTCGGCTCTCCTTTGTCCAGCCTGAGCGTTTCAAACCCCCACACAATCAGAAAGAAGGTATATTTTAAATGGTCATCTATCAGCTCTGAAAAGAATGCAGTAACTGTTGGAAAGAGCAAGCATGTGGAATAACTAAAAAAACTAACACCAACGAAGGTAGGTCCTATATACTGGAAACCCAACTTTGTTTACCTTTGTTTTCATCAAATCTTTCAGCTTCAGAAGTTTCTCATAGAAATGATTCAAGGTAGTCTGCTCCTCTTTCTTCATGTAGTTTTCCTGGGAAAGATCTGATCGTGGCTGGATGGCAGGATCGTGGAGAACTCTGTTTCTGCTTCCCCCGAAAGTAAAGCAACGAGCTATTCCTGCACACGACCTTATGTCATACAAAAGTATCTCAAAACCAGTACAAGGACAGATAGAGTTAGAAGGCAACAAATATGCATTAGTTTGCATGACAAGGTGTGGTTTTTTTCTCACAGTCACAAACAGAGAAGTGAATGGAGCAAAGAGATCTCACAAAACCAGTCAGGGAAGGACACGCGACTAGCTTATGTGGGTAGATATCACAAGGCGTCATTCAACTTTCAGTATTTCTCAATTTCTAACACTAAAATTCAGTTAGACAAAGATTCTTCATAGGTAAGATGAAGAAAATACTGCTCAAGATTTCTCAATTATTACCTATGGCCCCAAGGGTATCAAGACGATCAGCATCCTGCACAACCCCAAATTCTGGAAATACTTCCTTTTCTGCAAGCCCCATAATCTCATTTTTGAAACCTGACCATGCCAAAATCTGTCATATAAGTTTTCACACCAACATAACTGATATGTAATTTCTAGTGGACTTGCCAATCCCAAAGATACAAAAGGACAACCTTGACCAGTGATGCTTATATGAAAAATAATTGATGGACGATATGACCATCAAAGAGCTTCTTTGAAAATAATCTGTAGTGTGACTAGACTGCTAAACTGCTGGTAAACCATATGAATAATCTGATGCCATTAATATTGCTTTTCTTCTGTCTCAGAACAAAGTGAATGATACAACACAAAACTAATAAGGCTCTGAATTCAATTACAAGTATCTCAAGATTTACTATAGCACCTATAAACACAAACCATATTCCAGCCTCACCTACACTTATACGAGTCACCAAAGAACACGTTAATATAATGATGACAACCTATTCACACTAGCAACCATACATCAATGGGCAGCCAGGTCTATTAATCTAGGTACTGCAGTAATTCCAATCTCTTCCTGCATGATGTGATTACCAACGAAACCTCCTCCAAAGGAATAATTGTTTTTCTACCTGCAGATATAAATATTTGACATTGAGCGTTGTCACAAACCTTTTCACAGCTTCATGATGACATTTCCAGTAAAAGAGAAGGTGTTCCACAAACCAAGGTCAATAAGATAAGAAGTCTATGTCTCATGCTGCGAGTATAGCACATACCACAAAACATCATGCTCAGAAAATTTACATACTCAAGCGTCATCCACATAATTGAATTGAGTTGAATTGACAAAGACAGTCAGCAAATGTAGAGCAAGCAAAAAACTCCAAAAAGGTCACCCATTCCCCTTCTTATTTAGCTGTCGAGAAGGAAAAGGAGACCCTTACCCATTCCCCTTACTATCCTTAAGATCTTGATCTTCTTGCTTTCCTCCACTCCCTGTTCCTCAAGGAAATTCTCAACAATCTTTTCCTCAGATGGATCTCTGCATGGAAAAACAGAAACACAGATGGTGACACTCAAAAACTGAATTAGAGAAAAGAAACAACAACTTATTAGCATAGCAAACAAAAAACATTGCAACATGCCCATACCTTTCTTTTAGTTGAATATGTGACAAAGCATAAGATAATATTCAAGGATGAATTGCAATCTGATAAGCAAACATACTATGTATCCATATGATGCAAAGACAGGGGTTCTCAGTGTCCAATTACACCCGAAACAAAACTGTGCAATCTTACTTCTATGGCAAAAAGTAAATCCAGACCTTAGATACTTGTAGTCACCTGCAATGAGAAATTAGTATTAATAATAAGTTCTTTCTCAACATAAATTGTGGAATATCCTAAAAGTGATGGTTGTTAAGCACACAAAAGCAATGTCACAGTTGATTATCTGCATGCACAGGAGTTAGTCCAGAGGACCTCTATGAAAAAGGACCGGCAATCATAGGTTCAGATGATTAACAGACATGAAAATGCATTTAGTAAAGGAAAGGGGAAGAGTTTCAAGTCTAAGTCATCTGCAGACTGCTTGTAACAGATTTTATGTCATATAAAAGAAAAAAAGGAAACACAGCACTTGAAGGCCAACACCTTAACACTCCGTTGGAAAAAGAACATAAATGCCAAAGTCAGCCCGGTTATCATACTCATGATTGTGTAAAAATGCAGTCTTCAAGTGAGAGAGAGAGCTGACCTATATCATGAAGAAGTGCAGCAAGCTCTACCTGCAACATAATTCCACAGATTGTAAAAAACCAGATGAAGGAATTCAACACCGCTTAAGCAATTCAAAAGAATTAATTATTTTTCAAGAGTCTATGTGATAATGCTGTCTCCTTGTGTTGTTTGTGCATGTCTGAAAGTGTGTACTGGGGCTTATGTGAAGAATATCACTCCTCATTTCCAAAGTCACCAATGAAGAACAAGCAGATCCATATTTAAATTCCTCACCGTCTAAATAAGTGAATAATCTTGAGGTACTTCGTGTCACATCAATTTCATGAACCTTAATGTCCTACTACATGCATTATAGGATTAAATATAGAATAGCATGTCGAGGCACAAACCAATTCAATGAAAGGGTGGCAAAGATTGGCAAAGTTAAAAATTTGGAACCTTAGTGAGGCATAAACTGATATTTGTTGCTGAAATCACTTCCTTCCAAAAGTTACCACTTTGAAGTAGCCTTCTACCACCAGAAGGTATTCATCCTTTTCTTGACTTAGCCTATTTTCTCTGTATTAAGGGAACCAAAAGGGAAAAAACCACAATGCTACTTTTTCATTGCTAGCAGATTACCAGCATGCCTTGCTTGGCATCAAATCAAGTTGTTGTTATCTTAGCCAAAGTCGATAGTGGGAGTGCCAAAAAAGAGCAATGAAGAGGACCAAAAGACTTATTCCGAGAAACCTAAAGCTTTGGTGCTTCAACATAGCAGGCGCATTTCATTTTGGATAAAAAACCGAGATTTACATCTCACTTGTCTTCAAGGCCGACGAGTATCAACATTTATGAGGAACCCATTGCGTTTTGTACTCGCATTTGTCATTCACCATTTCAAAACATTATGCACTTCTTTAAATCAATCTAAAACCCAACCCCCCACAAATCAAATCCCAAACTACAAACCTCAACTTAAGCTCTGCAAAACCGAGCTACATTAACCCAGCAAGCGTCCTACTTCATTGCTCATCTCCGATGCTCCTAGGAACATACTAAGCTGCTGATAGTCGGTCGCTCTCGTTTCAGCAGCTACTTTACCGAACACGCACAACAATCAGCAGAAGAGAACGAATCCCACGGAAAAAAAAAAAAAAAAAAAAAGTGGGTCGAAAACAGCAGACGCAGAGCGAAACGGAAGAGAGAGATCAGGTAAGCATACGGACAATTTCCATGGAATCAGGGTCGGAAGCGAGGCCTTCCTCGCCCGCGAGGGAGAGAGCCAGGTCTCTGACCCTGAACACGTGCCAAGCGTCGTGGGACGAGTCGTTCCCTCTCATGTGTTCCTCCATCAGCTTCTCCGCCTTCGTCACCACCTCCGACCTCCCCATCTCTCTCCCTCCCTCTCTGCGACTCGCGCCTTCGCTCCTCACTACGGAGATGGACCGCTGACGAATCGATACGGAGTTTCTCAAATCACGCGATGCGTTCAGTATTGAGAAGTTCAGTATCAGTCTGGTGCTCAGAGCTCGCAGGGCCATGGCAGTTATTGCATCGACCGATCACTGGACAGGATTTGACGACGCCGTATGAGAGACAGCATTCTACGAGGTTTTCGAAAACCGTGAAGATGCACAGTGCACTTGCTTGTCGTTCTAGGATAGTGCGAAAGAAAAGATTTGAATTTGGGGATATTGTTTCCAAATAAAAGAAAGTTTATATGGAATTCCACCGAAAAAATCCATTTTTTTTTATTTTATTTTCGATTTGATTCGTGTGATTCTAAAATTGATCTTGTGATAGCTTAGGCCCTTGCATATCTTCATCTACATATTCTAGTCAACGGGGTCAAATTTCTTCTATTAATTTATTATTCATATTTTGATCTTTTCTGTAATTCACATATTTTTGTGCATAAAGGATATTAGCCGGCTTTTTATTTTAGGTCATCAAGAGTTATTCTAGAGCAATTTGATTTGAGAACAAGGAGCCAGCCAGTTCATTGCGTAATGATTTCGTCATTGATTGTAAAGCCAATGGTTTAAGTATTATTTTGCATCTTTAAAATTTAAGAGATGATATTAATGATTTCTTTTTAATTAATGATAATATTCTTTTACTTGTGATTATACATGTTTTGACGTTTAACTTGTTTTTCATTCTTTATATTAAAAAATATTCTTTTTTGGTCCAAATATTAAAAAATATTTCACTTGCTGGGATTTGCGAGTGTTTGTTTCCCTTCCAAATTATGCTTCTTGGGCCTTTTAATTCCTATAATCTAATCCTAAATTAAGCCAAGAAAATAGGAAACCATGGGAAATTCAAAAAAAAAAAAAAATGAAACCGGTGGAATCAATCTCCCAATTATTTATTAAAGTACATGCAAATACATGTGACTTGTGAATAGACCCGTCAAACGGGCATGTCGAGTCGGGTCGGGTCGGGTCGGGTCGAACATAGTCCAACCCAATTCTTTTTTTCTTTTTTCTTTTTGGTCAGATAGTCCAACCAAATTCGAGTTCCGTTTCTTAGCAATTTTTTTTCTTAAATTGTTACTTCTAAAGAATGAGCAACTCCATGGAACTACTTGCCTAGTTGTGAGAGAGCTCAAGTCGGGTAATGAACTAAGATTTCGTGTGGCACACGAGCAACGTGGAGATGTGGGAGAGCGTCACGTTGGCGAACAAGAATACCTGTGTGGAGTGATTAGGGAGTCAGGTTATGGACGGAGTCGAGTTCTGGATACGAATTTTCATATTATTTCTATGAGTACTTGCAGAGAAGACTATGCTTGGAAAGATAAGTGAGCACTAAAAGATTTGAAAGTACTCTAAAATTGTAGAATATCTCAGATTCATCAAAATTTGTAACATTAAGAACAACAACAAAAAAAGGCAGAAAAAAAAAACTTAAAAGGGTCATCTGAAAAATTGGCAAATTAAAAACAAAATAACAAAAAAGATTGCAAAAAGAAAAAGGTTTCATTGTGGCAAGTTAGTTTGATTTTGCATGGTATACAACTTAAAATATACATCCAAAATTTTCTGACCCATAAAAAATTGGAGTTCCATATTTTAAACTCTTTTTTACCTGTTTTGAAAATTTTAAGTAACTCACAATCTGAATCACTAAAAATGACTGCAAAATGGATTATAAACGCATATTGCCACTCACGGGTCCCCACAGCCGGTCCGCCTTATCGACGGACACGACCATCAAATCCAATAAACGATACATAATTGAAATTGTCTAGAATTGCTCCAACCCTTTGTAGTTTGTGCCCTAACACTGCATTCTTTGTTATTGGGTCAGTTTGTGTTTTAACCTAATGTTTTTGGTCGATATTTCAGGATCGATATTTTTTTAGTACTATTGCATTTGCAAAGTCAAATTGTGTAGATTTGATGGGTTTATTATCAATGTTGAGATTTAAGGGCGCGCATAGCAACACTTCTGCTCTAGAAATTAACTTCTAGCCAAAAGTTGATTTTAACTTCTGGAGAGAAATAAAAAAAAAATTACTTCTTCAAGTGGCTCTAAAACTACTTCTGGAGCAAAAAAAAAATGCTCTAGGAGTAGAAAAATGAAGTTGCGTAACCAAAAGGATTTCTGCTCCAGAAATAATTATAAAACAAAAATTCTATTCCAAAAGTGTTGTCGTGCGCGCCCTTAAGTTATTCACACATCGCGTTTTATTTTATTCCTTAGGGACATGTAACGATCCACATGATTTACTATTGGCCCTATCAACAAAATGTCTTCGACTATCTCCAAAGAGCAACGACATGACCCGCTCTATGAAGAGCATTAATTGGTAGAACAAGGGTTAGATTTTCTTTGTCGTTTTATTGTTCAAACGTTTTTGTGGAATGTGAAATCAAACATTTCTCTAAAAAAAATTGGCAGTACTAACGTACAACTTTTCGACATTTTTTCTTGTACCGCAAAAAAAAATTGCATTAGGGTTTTCAGCAATTGCGTCTGCGTATTTACGTCCCCCAATACATGTTAAAAAAGAGCTGGGTTTTCAAACTGGTGAATAAAGCTATTTTTATGGTTTTTAATTTTCTCACCGTTTAATTTTGGGAAAATTTCAAAAAATAGCCTTCAAGTGCCCTCATTCTCTCAAAAAATGACCTGAAGTGGACCTTATTTCAAACAAAAGCATGAAGTGCACTCATTATTTCAAAGAATGGCCTCAATAGGGATATTTTCATCTTTTTAAGCATCCCAATCTCATGCGGTAGGCTCCCCTCCAGATCGTTGTGGTATAGAGCCAGGGCCTGCAGGCTGCTGAGATTTGCTATGGATGGAGAAATGGAGCCTACCAAGCTTTTGTTGTGGAGATAGAAAAATGGAAAAGGAAAGGAAAAAAGGGGGAAAAAAAAAGGAAAGAAAAAAGGAAATAAAAGGAAATAAATAAGAAAATGTGAAAAGACAAAAATACCCCTGCTGAGGCCCTTCTTTGAAATAATAAGGACACTTCAAGCCCTTATTTAAAATAAGGTCTATTTTATGCTCTTATTTGAGAAAATGATGGCACTTAAGACCTTTTTTTGGAATTTTTCCTTTAATTTTTAAATTTTCCAAGAATTTCTCTAGGAAGTTGGAGAGAGAGAGTGAGGGGGGCAGCCTGATGAGGGTGGATTATCATTCAGAATGTTTACACAGTTGTTCCTCCTGTCTTTGGTTTCTTTTGTCATCCTTCCACGTGTCCTTTTCGATTTCCTCTGTTTGACTTTTGTCTTGCTTATATTTATTCCTCACTCATTCGGTTTTTTTTTTTTTATAACCGAGGTTCCGCGCGGCCGGCGAGCTTACGCTCGAACCAGCTGTGAAGCACGACTAGTCCTCGGGGAGGCCGCAGGACCCCACCACCACGGCGCCCCGGGTAAGACACAGATATTAGCGCGAACGCCACCTAACCCTGGCGCGAACGCCACGGTTCGAACATGTGACCAAGAGGTCACAATGTTCTTACCAACTAGGCCACCTGCCGGTAGGTCTCATTCGTTTATGTTGAAGCGCATAAAATAATATATAAAATGGTTAATACCACGAAAAACTCTAAATTGGTACACCTGTGATAAATTTACCTTAAATTATTTTTTTGACCATCAAAAATCTCAAATTGGTACACTTATGACAAATTTACCCCAAACTATTTTTTTGACCACCAAAAACCCTAAACTGGTACAACTGTGACAAATTTACTCCAAACAATTTTTTTTACCACAAAAAATTCTAAACTGGTACACATGTGACAAATTTACCCTATGTTAGTTTCCGTTAAATTTAGTTAATACCACGAAAAAACCCCAAATTGATACACCTGTAACAAACAGAGGGTAATGTGTACACCCGACAATTGTCAAGTGTCATCTAACTTAGCAATTTGATGGTAAAATTTAACGGAAACTAATGAAGGGTAAATTTGTCACGGCTATACCAGTTTGGGGTAAATTTGTCACAGGTGTACCAGTTGGGAGTTTTTGGTAATCAAAAAAATAGTTTAAGGTAAATTTGTCACAAGTGTACCAATTTGAGGTTTTTGGTGGTATTAACTTTATATAAAAATCAGAGGTGCCAAAAATTGTGCGCGACTCACTTTAGTGTCAAAAGTTTCCACCGGATCACTTAATTGCCAAATAAAAAGAAAAAGCAATCACTTAAGTACCTCAGGTGAAAGATTCTGGCCAAAATTAATACTTCATATTTATAATTAGATTTTAATATGGCATGGTATATTTTTTAAAAAAAATATTTAGTCCACGTGGACTCTATACTTAAAAAAATAAAATAAATGAAGATAAATTAAATTTAAATTTAAAAATGAGCAAAAGTATTTTTCGATAGTCGTCATAGCCACGTCATTACCATGTAGGAGAGAGAAAATATTAGAAAACGTTAGTATTTTTCAATAGTCCAAATTGACGAAGTTAAAGGAATTACTCGATTGCATCAATTCGACAAGTTTTAGGATCTCTAGTATACATGTCTTTTTTTCGGAGTTTTAGCTTTTTACTTTTTTTATGTAATTAATTTTGTATTTTGTATTTTGTATTATGTTTTTTTTCAACTTTTAGTTTTTTTTTATTGCTGACTAGACCTCCGGAAAATATTTATAATAATAAAAATGCCACTTGAGTGATCCAAGGAAACTTTTGGCACTAAAGTGAGTCCGTACGCAACTTTTGGCACCCATGATGTTCTCCTCCAAAAAAAGAATTTTCTTATGATTTCCCTGCATTTAAACCAATTAAGTTAAATTTAATGGATTCACTTTGAAATGTTATGTTGGTTAAGTTCCCCATTTGCTAGAGGAATGTGAGATTTTATGGGACCTCTGTCAACTGTTCTAAATGAGCTCTTATTTGAAAATAATATTCCCTTCAAGCTCTTATTTAAGAAAACGATGGCACTTCAGGCCCTTAATTAAAATTTTCCCTAATTTTCGGCAAGTGATACATCTCTCCCAACATACAGTCCTATTAATGGTAAGTCACTTTCAACTTTTAATTTTCGTTTTCTATAAATCTTTGTACTTCATGCACTTCAACATGTTTTGGTTAAATTTCACAGCATATAAATGCCTACTCTATATTCAAAGATATTATTATTGACACTGGAATTTTTTTGATAGCCTAACTTAGATAATTCGAGAGTCGAATCCCCCGATCGAGACGAGTCTTGTTTCTTGACAAGAAAAAGTTAAGTGTCCTTATATCTCAATTGCATGTAGAAATTAAGAGCGTCGCATTTCATTAGTAATTAGACATCATTTTTTCAATAATCCAAGAATTGATCTTTTTAGGTTGACTTTTTGGTCAAATTGAAGAATTTGACCTTTGACCTGAAAAATTAAAATTTCGTCTAACATTTCTTTCAAGACATTTAATTGAGGGACGGTGAAATTTAGAGACCTCCGATAGTTTCAACCTACGGAGTCGGTCAATCATTTAGAACAGAACACATGGCACCGAGTGATTTAATCAGTTAAATCATTATCTCTTGACATTGTGACAAGTGGTGTAAGGGCACATACAATGATACATAATATTAGGAAAAGAGGGGTATTTTTTTTTGGTGGAAAATAAAAGAGGGGTACCTTTAAGATTTGATTTTTATCACACGGTATAACAAATTGAAAAAAGAAATTAAAAAAAGTAAATATTAAGATCTCACTTTTATCGCGCACACAAGGAAGACCAAGATGGGTAATTTCAAGATTTGATTTATACCGAACAATGTGAAAAAGAAAAAATAATTAAAAAATGGATAATTTCAAGATATCCCTTCTATCAAGCACACATGGAAGACCAAAAGGGGTAATTTCAAGGTTTGATTTTTACGAGACAATGTGAAAAAGAAAAAAATAAATGAAAAAAATGGCTAATTTCAAGAAATCACTTTTATCACCCACACATGGAAGACGAAGGGGTAATTTCAAGCTTAGATTTTTACCGGACAACGTAAAGAAGAAAAAAGAAATGAAAAAAGATGGCTAATTTCAAGATATCATTTTTATCACACACACAAGGAACGTGAAGAAAGGTAATTTCATGAATTGATTTTTACCAGACAATGTGAAAAAGAACATGTAAATGAAAAAAGACGGCTAATTTCAAGATATAACTTTTATCACGCATACAAAGAAGACAAAGAGGGCTAATTTCAAGATATCACTCTTATCACACGCAGAAGAGAGACGAAGAGGGGGTAATTTCAAGATTTGATTTTTACCGGACACTGTGAAAAAGAACATGTAAATGAAAAAAGGGGATAATTTCAAGATATCACTTTTATCACGCTCACAAGGAAAACAAAGAGGGGTGATTTAAAGATTTCACTTTTACCAGACAATATAACAAAGAAAAATAAGTGAAAAAGGGTCCAATTTCAAGATATCACTTTTATCACATACACAAGGAAGATGAAGAGGGGCAATTTCAAGATTTGATTTTTACCACAATGTAAAGAAGAAAAAATAAGTGAAAAAAGAAGGCTAATTTCAAGATATCACTTTTATCAAGCACAGAAGGAAAAAGAAGAAAGGTAATTTTAAGATTTGATTTCTACCAGACGATGTAAAAAAGAAAAAATAAGTGACAAAGGAGGGCTAATTTCGAGATATCACTTTCATCACACACAAAAGGAAGACGAAGAGGGGTAATTTCAAGATTTGATTTTTACTAGACGATGTAAAAAAGAAAAAATAAATGAAAAATGAGGGCTAATTTTAAGATATCAGTTTTATTACGCACACAAGGAAGACGAAGAGGGGTGATTTCAAGATTTGAATTTTTACCGGATGATGTAAAAAAGAAAAAATAAATGAAACAAGAGGGCTAATTTCAAGATCTCACTTTTATCTTTCAAAATATCACTTTTATCATGCACACAAAGAAGACGAAGAGGGGTAATTTCAAGATTTGATTTTTACTAGACAATTGTAAATAAGAATATAAATGAAAAAAGAGGGCTAATTTCAAAATCTCACTATTATCACACACAAAAGGAAGACAAAGAAGGGTAATTTCAAGATTTGATTATTAAAAGATAATGTGTGAATGAAAATATAAAGGAAAAAAGAGGGCTAATTTCAAGATATCACTTTTATCATGCATACAAGGAAGACGAAGAGAGGAAATTTCAAGATTTGATTTTTATCAGACAATGTATAAAATAAAAATAAAGGAAAAAAGAGGGCCAAATTCAAGATATCACTTTTATCACGCACGCAAGGAAGATGGAGAGAGATAATTTCAAGATTAGGTTTTTACCGGACGATGTTAAAAAGAAAAAATAAAGGAAAAAAGAGGGCCAAATTCAAGATATCACTTTTATCACGCACAAAAGGAAGATGAAAAGGGGTAATTTCAAGTTTTGATTTTCACTAGACAATATGAAAAGGAAAAAGTAAAGGAAAAAAGAAGTAAGGGCAAAAATGGCTCTAATTTCAAGACATCACTTTTATCAGGCACACAAGGAAGATGAAGAGGGGTAATTTCAAGATTTGATTTTTACTGGACAATATGAAAATGAAAAAGGAAGGCTAATTTCAAGATCTCACTTTTATTAAGCACACAAGGAAGACGAAGAGGTAATTTCAAGATTTGATTTTTACTAGACAATGTAAAAAATAAAAAATAAATGAAAAAAAATGGTTAATTTCAAAATATCACTTTTATCACGCACACAAGGAAGACAAACATAGGTAATTTCAAGATTTGATTTTTACGAGACAACGTAAAAAATAAATGAAAAATGATGGTTAATTTCAAGATATCACTTTTATCACGCACACAAGGAAGACGAATAGTGGTAATTTCAAGATTTTGTTTTTACCAGACGAGGTAGAAAAGAAAATATAAATGAAAAAAGAGGGCTAATTTCAAGATATCATTTTTTTCATGCACCCAAGGAAGATGAAGAGGGGTAATTTCAAGATTTGAATTTTTACCATACCATGCAAAAAAGAAAAAAATAAATGGAAAAAGATGCCTAATTTCAAGATATCACTTTTATCACGCACACAAGGAAGACGAAGATGGGGTAATTTCAAGATTTGACTTTTTCTAGACAATGTGAAAAGGAAAAAATAAAGGAAAAAGATGGCTAATTTCACGATAACACTTTTATCATGCACACAACGAAAGCGAAGAGAAGTAATTTCAAGGTTTGATTTTCACCGGACGATGTAGAAAAGAAAAAATAAATGAAATAAGAGGGCTAATTTCAAGATATCACTTTTATCACACACACAAGGAAGGCGAAGTGAAGTAATTTCAAGGTTAGATTTTCACCGGACCATGTAGAAAAGAAAAAATAAATGAAAAAATAGGGCTAATTTCAAGATATCACTTTTATCACCCACACAAGGAAGGCAAAAAGGGGTAATTTCAAGATTTGATTTTTACTAGACAATGTGAAAAGGAAAATATAAATGAAAAAAGAGGGCTAATTTCGAGATCTCGCTTTTATCATGCAGACAAGGAAGACGAAGAGGGGTAATTTCAAGATTTGATTTTTACTATACAATGTAAAAAAGTAAAAAATAAATGAAAAAAGAGGTCTAGTTTGAAGATATCACTTTTATCTCACACACAAGGAAGACGAAGAGGGGTAATTTGAAGATTTGATTTTTACCAGACAATGCGAAAAAGAAATAAATGAAAAAGTGGGCTAATTTCAAGATATCACTTCTATCGCGCACGCAAGGAAGACGAAGAGAGGTAATTTCAAGATTTGACTTTTACCGGACAATGTAAAAAAGGAAAAAAATACATGGAAAAAAGAGGGCTAATTTCTAGATCTCACTTTTAGCATGCACACAAGGAAGACGAAGAGCGGTAATTTCAAGATTTGATTTTTACTACAATGTTAAAAAGAAAAAAAAATGAAAAAGAGAGCTAATTTTAAGATCTCACTTTTAGCATGCACACAAGGAAGACAGAGGTGTAATTTCATGATTTGATTTTTACTGGACAATGTAGAAAAGAAAAAATAAATGAAAAAAGAGGGCTAGTTTGAAGATATCACTTTTATCATGCTCACAAGGAAGACGAAGAGAGGTAATTTCAAGATTTAATTTTTATCGGACAATGTAAAAAGCAAATAATAAATGAAAAAAGAGAGCTAGTTTGAAGATATCACATTTATCTCACAAGAAAGACGAAGAGGGGGTAATTGGAAGATTTGATTTTTACCGGACAATGTTAAAATGAAAAAATAAATGAAAAAAGAGGGCTAATTTCAAGATATCACTTTTATCACTCACACAAGGAAGACGAAGAAGAGTAATTTCAAGATTTGATTTTTACTAGAAAATGTGAAAAAAGAAGAAGAAGAAGGCTAATTTCAAGATCTAACTCTTATCATGCATGCACACAAGGAAGACGAAGAGGAGAGCAAGCTTTTCTCATAGGGAGAGGGGGGGCAGGCAAATTTTTTTCGGACATTAGCGAGCAACCCTCACTCAATCTCATCTCACAGCTGCATTCATCTCCTTCGGCCTACACCTCCAGCCCCTTCACTTCTGTCACATCCTACTCCATGCGTCTCCAATTTGGTGCTCCTCCTCAAAACCTCCAGGTGGGTACCTCCAGCTTGGTGCTTTCACTCTCTGGGTGTTGACTTGATTCGGGATATTTTCTTTTTCTTTTTTTTGCATATCATCTTTCAGCGTCAGTAGCGATCTCTTGTGCCGTTTCTCGCCATCTTGGAGCAGCACCTTCCCTTCCCTGTTCATTTCTGCTTTAGGCTGTGAAGACAACAAGTTGTCTGTTCTCGCTAAGAGTTCCATTACCGCCGCTCATCTTCTCCGGTGAAACTCGCCTGAATATCCTCGTGCAAGTTGGACTTTCAATTTCTCACCGGCAAGATAAGATCCCAATCTTTTGTGTCTGCCACTTTGTGAGCAATAGGTAATTTCAAAATTTAATTTTTACCGGACAATGTAATAAAGAAAATATAAATGAAAAAAGAGGGCTAATATAACTTTATTCACACACACAAGGAAGATGAAGAGAGATAATTTCAAGATTTGAGTTTTACTAAACAATGTAAAAAAGAAAATGAAAAATGAAAAAAGAGGGCTAATTTCAGGATCACTTTTATTACGCACACAAGGAAGATGAAGAGGGGTAATTTCAAATTTTGATTTTTACTATATAATGTAGAAAAGAAAAAAATGAAGAGGGCTAATTTGAAGATATCACTTTTATCACACACACAAGGAATACGAAGAGGGGGTAATTTAAAGATTTGATTCTTACCGGACCACATAAAAAAGAAAATATAAATGAAAAAGCGGCTAGTTTGAAGATATCACTTTTATCACGCACACAAGGAAGACGGAGAGAGATAATTTCAAGATTTGATTTTTTACCGGACAATGTGAAATAGAAAAAAAAATAAATGAAAAAAGATGTCTAATTTCAAGATATCACTTTTATCACGCACACAAGCAAGATGAGGAGGGGTAATTTCAAGATTTGATTTTACCAGACAATGTAAAAAAGAAGATGGCGCAGCGCATTAGGGTTTTTGTGTGATCGCAAAATCCCTCTTAAGCTAAAAGGAAAATTTTATAGAACAGCAGTAAGGCTTGCAATGCTATACGGAGCTGAGTGTTGGCCAGCACAGAAGCAATATGACCATCAAATGGGAGTAGCGGAAATGATGATGTTGAGGTGGATGTGTGGCCATACAAGGATGGATAAGATAAGAAATGAAGATATTCGACGAAAAGTTGGAGTAGTACCGGTGGCAGAAAAGATGAGAGAACATAGATTGAGATGGTTTGGGCATATTCTCCGAAGATCCCTAGATGCTCCGGTAAGAACAGAAGTTTGTTACCGAGAGCATGACATGAAGAAAGGAAGGGGTCGGCCGAAACTTACTCGGGGGAAAGTAGTAAAACAAGATTTAATGAAGTTGGAATTGGATTGGCGTATGGTTTGTCTTAGGATGGAGTGGAGGAAAGCTATTAGCATTGTGGAGAGGCAATCTCCTATGTTCCAGACGGTCCTTTTTAGTCATTTTTCCCTTTATTTATATATATTTTTTGGTTCATCGACCGCCGGCCGACCCTAACTAGTTTGGGATAAAGGCGATGTTGAATGTAAAAAAGAAGATATAAATGACAAAAGAGGGCCGACATAGCTTTATTCACGCACACAAGGAAGACGAAGAAAGGTAATTTCAAGATTTGATTTTTACCAGACAACGTAAAAAAGAAAATAAAAATGAAAAAAGAGGGCCGATATAACTTTTTTCGTGCATACAAGGAAGATGAAGAGAGGTAATTTCAAGATTTGATTTCACCAGACAAGTAAAAAAGTAAACATAAATGAAAAAAGTGGGCTAATTTCAAGATATCACTTTTATCACGCAACACAAGAAAACGAAGAAAGGTAATCTCAAGATTTGATTTTTACTATACAATGTAGAAAAGAAAAAATAAAAGAAAAAAGGGGGCTAGTTTGAAGATATCACTTTTATCACACACAAGGAAGACGAAGAGGGCTAATTTGAAGATTTGATTTTTACCGGATGATGTAAAAAAGAAAAAAGAAATGAAAAAGATGGCTAATTTCAAGATATCACTTTTATCACATACACAAGGAAGACGAAGAGAGGTAATTTCAAGATTTGATTTTTACCGCACAATATAAAAATGAAAAAATATATGAAAAAAGAGGGCTAGTTGGAAGATCTCACTTTTATCTCACACACAAGGAACACGAAGAGGAGTAATTTGAAGATTTGATTTTTACCGGACAATGAAAAAAAGAAAAATAAATAAATTAAAAAAGGGCTAATTTCAAGATATCGCTTTTATCATGCACACTAGGAAGACGAAGTGAGGTAATTTCAAGATTTGATTTTTTACCAGACGATGTGAAAATTAAAAAATAAATGAAAAAAGAGGGCTAATTTCAAGATATCACTTTTATCACGCACACAGGGAAGACGAAGAGACGTAATTCAAGATTTGATTTTTACCGGATGATGTAAAAAAAAATAAAAAAAGATGGCTAATTTCAAGATATCCCTTTTATCACGCACACAAGGAAGACGAAGAAAGGTAATTTCAAGATTTGAATTTTTACTAGACGATGTAAAAAAGAAAAAATAAATGAAAAAAGAGAGCTAATTTCAAGATATGAGTTTTATCACGCACTCAAGGAAGACGAAGTGGAGTAATTTCAAGATTTGATTTTTACTAGAAAATGTGAAAAAAAAATTATAAAAGAAGGCTAATTTCAAGATCTCACTTTTATCATGCATGGACACACACAAGGAAGACGAAGAGGAGAGCACACTTTTCTCAGAGGGAGAGGAGGGGGAGGCAAAAAAATTTCGGCCATTAGCGAGCACACCCTCACTTAGCCTCATCTCACAGCCGCATTCATCTCCTTCGGCCTACACCTCCAGCCCCTTCACTTCCATCACGTCCTTCTCCTGGCTGTCCAGTTTGGTGCTCCTTCTCAAAACCTCCGGATAGGTACCTCCAGCTTGGTGCTTTCACTCTCTGGGTGTTGACTTGATTCAAGATATTTTCTTCTTCTTTTTCATATCATCTTTGAGCGTCATTAGCCATCACCTGCGCCGTTTTCTCGCCATCTTGGAGCAGCACCTTCCCTCCCCTGTTCATTTCTGCTTTAGGCCGTGAAGACTCCAAGTTGTCTGTTCTCGTCAAGAGTTCCATTACCTTCTTCTCCAGTGAAAGTCGCCTGAATATCCTTATGCAAGTTCGACTTGTAATCGTGATCGGAATTTCTCACCGGCGAGATAAGACCCCAATCTTTTGTCTCCGTCGCTTTGTGAGCGAAAATAGAGTTTGAGTTTGATGTTGTTGTTCACGAACAAACTGACTTAGATTTTAAACAGAAATCTTATTAGTGAGATGTTCTGGACCAAGATATGGCTTTGAGTTTGCATATAACAACATGAAATCCTTTAACCCCGCATGAAAGAAACCTTGTCTTAATTGTTGAGCACTATCTTTTCCATACGCCACTATTACTGGGACCGAATCTGAGCAAATTTTTCTTGTGTTTTTGGTGAAATTAAGCAATGTGATGAACAACGGAATCAAACTCTGAGGCGTGACAGCACTTTCTTTAAGAAATTATTTGTCCCATAACGTTGCTAATGGTTACCGGCAAAAATCCTCTAGGATAGAACAAAGTCTCAAGCGAGAATATTAGATAAGGATTCTAATATTTCTCCAAGAACTCTACAGGGAAACAATCAGAAAAGAAGGCTGTATATGTTTTACAAATAAACGAAAATCTGAAAAATTGAAGAAGTGAAGTTGCAACGTTATAATTTTAATTTTGAAAATAAAAAAATAATAATATGATTGTTGATTAGTGCCGATTATTACCCGACACGCGGGTATAGTGGGGTCAAGCCCACTTGCCCATTTCTCTATTTCGAATATTATAATTGCCCTTCTAACTTATAAAGTGTTTCACACTTTCCCTTCCATCCTATGTGGGATGAAGTAAAAGCACTTTAATTTTTTGTTTTGCAAACAAACTTCAACAGTATCTTTGTGGTGCTTGTCGGTAAGGAAATGTTTGGGGTCTACGACAGGAGTGTCAATGCCATGAGATATTCATGCCAGTTTTTTTCTCCAATTTGTGCCCATCATAGTTCTATCATTTTGCGGTTGTGAATGTTTGTACGGTCGGCCAGTTCCATGGTAGACAGTGACGGCGATGATGAATGCCGGTGGCCGATAATGGTGGTCATGTGGTGGATGGACGTGACTTGTGGTTGTGCATGAGTTATTGTCAAGTCGAAGGTTTAATGTGTTGATCATCGGTGGAACTAGTGTGCAAAGTCTGTGTACTCAGTTTGCGAGAACAAGACCATGAGTTGAAAAGAAACAACTGAGATTTACATCTCATTTGTCTTCAAGGCCGACGAATATCAACATTTAATGTTATTTCAAAACATTATGTACTTCTTTAAATCAATCTAAACTATTGTGACCCAACCACGCACCAAAATCAAATCCCAAACTACAAACCTCCACTTAAGCTCTGCAAAACCGAGCTACATCAACCCAGCAAGCGTCTACTTCATTGCTCACCTCCGATGCTCCTAGGAACATACTATTTCGCATTGATCCATACTGTTCATGATTACCTCATTTTTTTCTTCCAGTGAACCGCCGAAACCGCCAATCTATCCGAATGGCATTCACTGTGAACTATACAACTTAGTACCGAGTTCACCTAATTGAGAGTGATCTTAATAAAACTTTAGTGTTCCAAATAGCAGAGTCAGTCGCTCTCGTTTCTGCAGCTACTTTACGCGACACGACAAAAATCAGCAGAAGTGAACAAATCCGACGGAAAAAAACATAAAGGATGGTCGAAAACAGCAGACGCAGAGTGAAACGGAAGAGAGAGATCAGGTAAGCATACGGACAATTTCCGTGGAATCAGGGCGGGAAGCGAGGCCTTCGTCGCGGGCGAGGGAGAGAGCCAGGTCCCTGACCTTGAACACGTGCCAAGCGTCGTGGGACGAGTCGTTCCCTTTCATGTGTTCCTCCATCAGCTTCTCCGCCTTCGTCACCACCTCCGACCTTCCCATCTCTCTCCCTCTCTCTCTCTCTCTCTCTCTACGACTCGCGCCTTCGCTTTCTAGTAGATGGACCGCTGAGGAATCTATCCGGAGTTTCTCCGATTACGGGATGCTTTCAGTCTAGTGCTCAGAGCACGGGGACCATGGCACTTGTTGCATCGACCGATCACTGGACAGGATTCGATGACGCCGAATGACAGACGCATTCTACGAGTCAAACGAGAACTATGAAGATGGTCTTTCTCCTTTTAAAATCGGGGATATTATTCCCCGATCAAAGAAAAGGTTCGGGGATATTGTTTTCAAATAAAAGAAACTTGAGAAAAGTGCGTTAGAAGTCCTAAAACTTGTCACGAAAGTGCAATTGAATCCTAAAACTTTTAAAAAGTGCAATCAAGTCTTAAAACTTATCACGAAAGCGCAATCGAGTCATAGAACTTTCAAAATGTGCAATTAACTCATAAAACTTGTTACGAAAGTGCCTTCAAATCCTAAAAATTTCAAAAAGTTCAATCAACGGAAGGACTCGATTTCACCAATTTGATAAGTTTTAGGACTTGATTGCACTTTTTAAAAGCTTTAGGACTCAATTGCACTTTCTTACAAGTTTTAGGACTTGACTGCACCTTTTAAAAGTTTTAGGATTCAATCGCACTTTCGCGACAAATTTTAGGACTTCTAACACACTTATCCTAAGAAACTTTATATTCAATTCAATCGAAAATGTCTATTATTTTATTAGTTTTCTCTTTGACTCGTGTAATCCTAAGATTGATCTTGTAATGTTTTAGGTTCTTGCATATCTGCATTTACAATATTCGGGACATGCTAATGTTTTCGTCTACTAATTTATTATACATATCTTGATCTTTTTTTAATTCATTCGTTTTCATACGTAATCGATATCAGTGATTTGCTATATTAGGTAATCGAAGAGTTCTTGCAAACTAATTTGATTTGAGAGAAAGGAACGAGGAGACATGTCATTGCACAATGATTTCGTTATTGGTTGTAAAGCCAACAATTTAAGTATTTTCTCATCTTTAAAATTTAATGCATGATATTTACGATTTCCTTTTTGTTCATGATGATATTTTTCTAAAACCTGTGAATATCATATTTTGGTGTTTAATTTGTCCTTTCATTCTTCATATTCAAAAAAATTTCACTTACTGGGTTTTGTGAGCGTTTGTTTCACTTTCAAATTAGCGCTTCATGGGCCTTTTAAATCCTCTAATCCAATCCTAAATTAAGCCAAGAAAATAAGAAGCCATGGCAAGTTCAAAATAATTGAAGCCGGTTGAACCAACCTCCCAAATGTTTATTGAAGTACATGCAAATGCATGTAACTTGTGCATAGACCCGTCAAACAGATGGGCCGGATCGAGTCTAAAATTGTACGATCCAATCCGAATTCCAATTCTTAGTTATGTTCTCCTGAAATTATTACCTCTAAAGAATATGCGACTTCATGGACCGGCTTGACCAGCCAGTGAGAGAGTCGGGTCGATTCGTGAACTAGGATTTCGTTCGTCACATTAGCAACGTGGAGACATGGGTTAGCCTCGTGTTCACGAACAAAAACACCTATGTGGCTTAGTTAGGGGGTCGGGTTATGGACAGTGTCGGGTTCTGATTAGGATTTTCATATTATTCCTCCGAGTAATTGCAGAAAAAACTATGCTTGGAGAGATTCGTATGCACAAAAAAGATTTGAAGACAATTCATAATTTAAAAATACTCAGACTCATCAAAATTTGTAACATTGAGAAAGAAAATACGGAAATGGACTAAATACCAACAAAAAAAAAGACCGAAAAAGAATTAAAAAGGAAATCTGAAAAATTGGCAAACTAAAACAAAAGAATAAAGACCGGAAAAAGGAAAAGGTTTCACTGTTCTAAGTTAGTTTGATATTGCATAGTACATGCAACTTAAAATATACGTCTAAATTATTCTGTCGAATTGAAAAAATTTACCTAAGTTTACTTAGATATTTCAACTGGGCCAAAACAGACTAGTTCATGTGACTTCGCTTCGACAAATTCCTAGTTCATGTGCTTCGACGAGTTCAGCGAGTACCCCAGCAAGTCCACCTCATGCACCCAGAACGGCTTGTTCGACTTCCCGCTCGGAATCAGCTCCTGGATCCAGATTAGCCTCCTCCTACTCCTCCTCATCCCTATTTCGCCCCTCCTCCCCTCCCTTTGCCGCAGCTTGCAGCTACTCTCGGAGCAGCGCCGCTGCTGCCGCCCAATTGCACATCGCCATGTGGAGCCAGAGCGCCAACACCCACCGGTCCTCGCTCAGACAGGATAACCTTACGGGGAACACATTGGCATCGGCATCAAATCTGAGAATAGAGGATGGCTGCGGTGCTCAATTGACGGGCAATGGTAGCGACGAGCACGAGCGAAGAAGGACGACAGTGACGGTGTGCGAGCGCCAACGAGCAATGGCCGGGAATCGTGTCCCTCGCCTGAAGCATGGCAGGCCGTATTGGAGTTGGATTTCCATAGTTACCTAATGGGCTTGAACTAATAATCTAAAAGGGTCCAATATGCATCTGGTGCAAACCCACAACGACGCATATAAAGTTGGGCTTTGATGTTTTAAACTCTTTTTGACCTATTTTGAAAATTTCAATTGACTCGTGTTCAACCCAATCCACTAAAACCGACTTCAAGAATGTGTTCTAAACCCGTATTACCACTACTACTGGTGAGTATGTTTAACTGGACATATCATTGCAGTTAAGCTCAGGAGCTTATGCTGTATTCCTCTCCCGTTGCGGTATGGTATACTTGAGTTTCTAGTATAAAAGGTAACGATATCTCTCCACTCCTCATTGTAAACATTTAGGGTTTATCCATCCAAAACTGTCTGAGGGAGGAACCGACCTCAGTTCTCATACGGTTTCCTTCATGTCGATCAATTCAAATGCTTAGCATGGCTAAATCACGACTAAATGCACTTACAAGCCCACAAACAACATAATAGTTAACAGTCTAAAGAGAGAACTTCACAAGACTACTCCACAAAAACCAAGCTAAGTATTCCCGATCAAAAAAAGAAAAACCAAGCTAAGTATTCCCGATCAAAAAAAGAAAATAAGATAAAAAATAAGATAAAACCACCAAGAATCAAGCCATAGGTTTTTTCGATTCTCTACACAGCTTTTGTACTTCAAATGGTAACTATCGCTTCTTAATCCGCAGAAAACATGGACTCGAAAACAACTCTTATAGAAAATGTTACAGCAGCAGCAACTCAACCAACTCAAAGTGAGACATCATCACGCAGAACAAGGTCCCTCCCTCCCCAAATATTGTCGATGGAGGCATTGAAAGCCAGTTTCATCCCTCCTTTCGCATACTCAATAGCCAAGTGAAATTCATAGTCCCAAGCATCAGCATACTCAATAGCCAAGTGAAATTCACAGTCCCAAGCATCAGCCAAAAGCAGGACAATGCAGGACATGCTCCCACATCTTTGAGCCTGTATGAATTTCCATAAAGTCGACTGGCCAGAGATTACTGAAGTACCCAGCTGAAAAATGAAATTACTAAATTTTCATAAAGTAAACTGTACAGAGGAATTACTGAATACCTTCTTTTCCACACGACTTCAAGTCGGACGGCTAGATTCCTGAAGCTGCCTGATAGTCATATAGCAAGTATTTCTGGGATCAAGAGTTGTACCACATCTTTGAAGACTGACATAAGAGCCAACATACAGATTTCTTGCTTCTAAGCTTAGCTGCAATACTCACTCCAGTTAAACCAACAAATACACAACAGTTAGAGCTGGAAGACAGGAAAGTGAACTTTCGGTCTCAAAGTTTTTGTATACGCAAGGTGAAACTTCAATTATGCAGTATCAAATGCGGCAGCAAGAGCAATCTTCATGTTTATGATGAACTTTAACAATGTGATGGACAAGGTGGTAAATCAGGTCATCATTAGGGCATCAATCATTACATATAGCAGTTGGAACCTAGAAATATAGCCTGACAAAAGCTACATAGTGCTGCTTAAAGACCAACGAACAAGGCATGTTAACTCAACAACATCAAGGAAATGATAAAGTCAATGAAGAAAGTTTAAGTTTCTAGTCGCTCCCTCAATTAGAGCCCTACTTTCACCGTAAATGGTTTAGACTTGTCAGAATGCCCTCCTGTGGGATTGGTAGCAGATAGGATTCATGTCCGTGCAACTAGAGTTGCTTGTACACCTGCCTTAGAGATGCTTATTATATGTTGTCCAATTGCTTCATGAATCACAACCTTCGAAAATAAAGCCAAGTTTCAGTCTTAAGAATACTGAACTTGTGTGGGTTTTTAATTCGTTGTATAGTTCCAATCCTAAGTTATTGAAAAGAAAATATCTCAGTAGCTGTGCAATCATACTGATCCTACAATGGTTTTCCATATTAATCTCGAGATCCATACCCTTGACAATCAAGATTATAAAAGTAGCTGGCTTTTCTTTTAATTCTAGTATATAGCTCGCACAAGCTTTTAAAGTCGCTTTTTGACTTTTGATTTCACACTGTATCATGTTGATAACTTCAAATGATTAATCAAGATAGTTATTCTGCTTTCGAAAGTTTTAGGATCTCACGATCCGATTCTTCCGACACTCATCAATCCTAACCAGGATGCCGATTTAACAACCGTTTTTGCTAGTGATCAATCTACACCCTTTTAGCTAACAAAAAGTCAATAGCAGAGTGCCAAATTAGAACAACCCGTTCCTTACTATTGAAGCAACAAATCCTAAGATAAAAATCTTTCGAGGCTCAATCTTAGAAGCATGAAATGCACCTGATCAGGCAATTGCCCGCATAATCAAATACTGATTTACAGAATTCAACCTAAGTTCAGCAAAGACCAGCAATTCAGACTCCGCCAGCCACCACTCATGCTCTACTATTGATACTCCAAGAAACATACTAAGTTGATACTGCAATGACGATACTACTTCACACTAATCCATACTGTTCCAATTACCCTTCTTATGTTTCCCCCAATCTATCCAATTCGCACCTCACTAGGAACTATATGAGTACTAAGTTCCAAACCTAATTAAGAGTGATATCCCTGAAATGTAGCGTCTTTTCTGGGTCAATCACAGCTTTAATGTTCAAATCACGAGTTCCAAACAGCAGAATCCTAAAGAAACGCCCGCCCTCGAATCTGCAGCAACTTACAGAACACGACCAATAATCAATAGAACGAAAGCTACAAATGTATGAATACGAGGAAAACAGGGGTCAAAAACAGTAATTGCAGGGCGAAACGGAAAGAGATAGAGATGAACATGAGAGCGAGCGAGCCGTTGAGGGTTTTGCTAGCATATGGACAATTTCCATGGAATCCCGGGCCCGAAACGAGGCTCTTCCTCGTGGGCGATCGAAAGAAGCCAAGCCTCTCTGGCCTTGACACGTGGCGAGCGATCGCGAGACGAACGGTGGCCTCTCATGGCTTCCTCCGCCCGCTTCGCCGCCTTCGTCACCGTCTCCGATCACTACTCTCTCTCTCTCTCTCTCTCTCTCTCGATCTTTCAATCTCGACACGCCTATGTACAGTTAGAAAGTATCAGTAATTCCGGGCGAAAACCACATGCGATTTATGAAGCTTTTACAAATTCTCTTCTTCTTCTTTTTTTAAATTCTCTTATATTAACGAGTTTCCGAGCATAAATTTTACAATTACTAAAACACCGATTGTCCAAATATTTAGACAAAAAAGAGTATGTTCTCCTCAAACTTATCACCGAAGTGCAATTGAGGCTTAAAACTTTGAAAAAGTGCAATCAAGTCTTAAAACTTGATAAATTGGTGCAATCGAGTCCTTCCGTTAACTCTATCCAATTCGACTAGCGAAAAATGCTAACATTTTCTCTCTTCTACGTGGCACAGACATGGCTAAAGCAAGAAAAACAAATCCAAAATGACGTCGTGGTTCAAATTTAATTTTTAACATAAATATTAATTAAAAAAATTAAACAAAAAAAGGCCAATAGTAGCGAGGCCCCCTGCCGGCCCTCACCGCCACCCCCCACCATTGCAGGAAAGGCTAGTGGTGGTGGGGCGAGGGTCGGCCAGGGTCGCTAGGCCCCGACCAGTAGCCGATGATAGGCGAGGGACCCCATCCTATGGTGACCCTTGGCCCGGTCTGGGGAGGGCCTGCAACCCCTCGCCTGCCATCAGTCAGGGTCATCGGCCACTGGCCGGTGCCTGCGCGACCGAATCAACCTCGGCCCACCATCGCTGGCCCTTCCGACAATGACAGGCGGCAGCGACGGCGAGGGCCAATAGGGGCCCTTGCTGTTGTTGCCCCTTTTTTTTAAATCTACTTTATTTTTTAATTTAATTTAATTAATTTTTATGTTAAAAATCAAATTTGGATCAAAACAACGTCATTTTGGACTTATCTTTCTTGTTCCAACCACGTCAGTGACACATAAGAGAGAGAAAATAATAAAAATGTTGTGTCAACATTTTTCGTTAGCCGAATTAAACGGAGTTAACGAAATGGTTTGATGTACTAATTTGTCAAATTTTAGGACTTAATTGTATTTTTGAAAGTTTTAGATCTCAATTTCACTTGGGTGATAAATTTTAGGACTTCCATTGAACATATCCCAAAAAAAGTATTTCGAACTAAAAAGTTAAATAAGTCACAATATTTAAATTAAGAAAGACGCTAAAATAAAAATCAACTTAGATAGATTTTCAAATTGATGAGGTTTAAACCAATGAAGAGGAACTTCATAAAAGCCAAATAGATTATCTCGTTTGTATTTTTTTGAAAAAAAAAAAAGGTAATAGTATTTTCTTATTTTGGTGTAAAAGGCTACCTTACTTTGTAGAGTCGGAATTATGGTTATTTGATAATTTTTTTTTGGTTGTGGCAATTTCAGCCTTGTAAAGAGTTGTTTTAATTTTTATAATGTCAATGGCTAATACTTCGGTACCTCATAATTAAAACACTTGAAGAGATTGTATTAGCTTACCACAACTTTTAGAAAACTATTTTATTCAATTTTAAGATGTCATAATTTTAAAATGGGAAATGCTTCCTTGACAGTATTGTCAAGGACTGCACAATCTCAACTGTAGACTCACACATCGTCATCGCGTGTTTTGCATAAAGCATTCATTGTTTGATAGATCGTGTGGTCAGAAATAATTGACAGTACTGTCAGACTGTCAGGTTAACAACTTCATTTTAAAATATAATTTAACAAATGTACCACCTATATACAGTGTAATTACCATATATATAATGTAGCACGAGTTAAGGCCTAACCACATTTCTATTAAACAAAAATAACGAGAAATACGAGAAAATTAAAGCAAAGAGATAGATTGCTTGTTAATAACTTTCTCAACATAATGGAGAACTAAGAAGCTCTTGGAGTAAAACCATGGCGAAAAGTTTAGCAATTAATTATTCGATGAAAACGACAAACTAGTACGTGGAATAACTAAACGGGACCAATGATTGAAGAAATCATAGATTGACCGAACCTATAGGCGTTACGTTTTAATTTTTATAACGTCGGTAAGGTTTGTCCGATTCAATTAAATGAAGTACGAGAATTGGAAAAGATCATCGCTAACGGAACATGATTCTAATCATTATCGAAGATAATGCGAATCTTTGCTCGTGCAATTAAGCAAACACCGCATGCCGATCTATTTCATGCCAAATTCGGACATGCTATTTATACGAGAGACGAAGTAACTCCAAATATTTATCAGGACATACATTAGTTAAAAAAAAACTAAATTCTTTTTAATTGACTTATCACATTAGTTGTCACTCTTACTGCAATGATTATTGGCCCAATTCATCATATGTATATATTTACGTAATGTGAGCTCGGCCTCGCATCAATGACATTTCACCATTGCAGTAAAACTTGTTAAGTTGAAGTAAAAAAAAAAAGGGAGAAAACACAAGAAAACCAAATCCTGCACAAGGTCACACTTGCCTTTGCCAATTTGCCAAAACTCTTCTCTGTCTTTACACAATACACAGAAAATCTTCTCTCTCTCTCTCTCCCCCTTCTCTCTCTAACCGCCTCAATCTCTCTGTCACACTCTTCCCCTACCGTTCCTCGCTTCGATTGCGAATGCGGCGAAGCCCTCGTACCCCGCCTCCTCTGCCCATGACCTAGCCCCCTCCACTCGCCGGAATCCACCTGCCGGCGGTGTCTCCGGCGAAGCGTCCGAGGCCTCCCTCTCCCTCTCTTCCGTTTCGGTTCGCGGCGTTGAATCGGCTCGGACTTCGATTGAGAGGCTTTAGGGTTTCCGATTCTGTGTTTTTGGCTGACTAATCGAGCGGCCTATGGCTGGAGGACGCAAGAGGGGAGCGAACAAGGACAAGAGTAAGCGTCAGTTGAGTTTGGGCGATCTCGTTCTTGCCAAAGTTAAGGGCCACCCTGCTTGGCCTGCCAAGGTTAGCGCTTTTTATCTCGCTTATTGCTTGGTAGTCCTTTGATTTCATGTTTTGTCATTCTGTTTGGGTGTTTTTTTTTTTTGGGTCAAACGTTCTGTTGGGTGTTCAAGAGCAAGTTTTTGTTTTCTTCTTCTTCTTTTTTTTTTGTTGCTTTCTCGTGGTTGGAAAATGGTTTAGTTTGGATTTAATTCTGCTTGTGTTGTGAAGTGAATAGGTGGTCGGCCGTTATGATTGGGGAGGCTGGTCTTTTTGGATTTTTTACTTGCTCGCATTATGTACTGTTTCTGCCCGGCACTTCGGAAGTGAACCTTTCTGGATGGGGTTCTTTGGATTAGTTGGAAATAGAGGCGAATGAAGTTTAATTTTGCTGTTTGGGTTTTCAAAAATGAATTGGCATTTTCAGGCACTGTTTTTCGTGCTTTACCTCGTGTCTCACTAGTGATATAGGTTTGTCTCCGGGCTATTCAGTTAGATCCGATGTAGCTTTTGGTCTTCATGGTTTCTGTTTGAAGTCTTATACTGTATTGATACTTTGACTATATTGATCATCTCAGTGGGATGTCGTGTGCATCTTTTGTATGGTGGTTGCTCTGTGAATAATAATTGCTTTTGTGTCTTCAGATTAGCAAGCCAGAAGATTGGCAACAGACTCCCGACCCGAAAAAGCACTTTGTGCATTTTTTCGGAACACAAGAAATGTAAGCTCTACGAGCTGCTTGTACTACTTGTTTATTTATGTCTGAGTAGTTAGCTTAATGGATTTATTGAGTTTTATGTATACTTTCCTTCCTTTCATGCAGTAACTAACTATTGTGTTCATGAGCAGCTCTCTCTCTTTTGTTTTTGGGTAAACCGTTAGGTTATTTTGATTTATAGACTGGCCCAGTTCATCTACTCCTGGTCCCTCATGCCCCTCTTCTCTAAAGAAGCAGACAGTAACACGGACAGAAGAATGAGATGACAATTTGTTGATTAGAATCTCTTCCTTCTAGCATTTTGCTTTATGCCATGCTTTTGATTTTTTCTTTTTAGAGTATATCTTTGTTGTTCCATAGGAGAAGTATCTTTTGATGTACCATAGAAAAAGCAGGTTGTACTCTAGCCTTAGTCATTATTATGAGCTTTCGACTTGAGGAGTGAAGTCACCCATTAGATCAAAGTGCGAGTCATAATACATCGTTACACTTTTGATTCAAATTAAGAGCTGTCTTCTTTTCCATGCAATTCCTCTATAGGCTACAGTCTGTTGTTAAAGGAATACGGTATAAAGATGATATGACGTGTAAAGTAAAGGTTACAGATTGAGTTTGCTAGGCTATTACACTTGCAGTCACTCGTATTAGTGATGATCATATCTAGTAACACACTGGATTTGATGTTTGAAAACTACAAGTAGTAAAATTCTTAGTCTTTGGAAATATTATGCAAATCAAGGTTAACTTTTTAGGGATCTGTGGTAAGATTTCTCTGTCACTCTTTTTAAGGAGGCTTCCCCTTTTTCTTGTTGATCTTCCTTTTACCTGCTTAAATTGTTGCTTCTTTCTCTTGAGTTGTTTTTCTTTTTTCACCAAGTCTCTTTGATCGCTTTGCCATTTGCTTTTATTTTTTGTTACTTATGATTTTGGATCCCAACGCAACTTTGGGGAAAATCGTTAGTAGGTCTTTTGCATAAATGCGAATCGTTGGAATTTGGGAAGCCCACCTTGGCTTCATGTTTTAGCTTGTGTGACTCACTCATATTTTTGCAATGAAGTTGGATTTGTAATTGTTAGTCCGATTGTTTTGTGGTGTGGACACACATACAGGATCAATGGATAGGCAAATACCCTGTGAAAACGCTCTCACAAGGTGGTTACTTCTTTGAATCCTAGTGGTTTGGGCATAATAGGACTGAAACTGAGAGGTATCTATAACAAATGTGTCATGCTTTGTAGTAGTAATTATCCTTTCATTGTTGTCCTACTGAAGTTTATATGAAAGCACTTGTCTTCGTAAGTTGGTCAATCACTATTAAAGTTCCCATGCTCACATTGCGTTTGCCATTTACTTGGAATCTAGTGGAACAATTGTGATTTTATGTCATGTTGGCTGGAAAAGCACGGTTTGGGAGTTGCATTTGGGTCACCCAGCAAAATAAAACCCCACTTCCCTAAACGGTTTTTTATGTTTTTTTTTTGTGCATCTTGTTGTTTTACGTGGTATTTCGATTTTTCAGTATATCTTTTTATCAAGCTAAATTGCTCTTAAAATACCTGTATTGGACTTTTATGGTTTGCAAAATAAAAGTCGTACAGGTGAAGTTAACCTAAGTGTTAATTCTTTCCAATGTTTTATAATTCATTTTTAGTCTAATAAATTACCCTACACTTGTTGTATAGCTTCACATACCATTTTCTAATTTGGTCATCTTTTCATTTATTGGTGTCACAGAGCTTTTGTTGCTCCTGCGGATATCCAAATATTCACTAGTGAGACAAAGACTAAATTGGCGGCTCGATGTCAAGGTAAAACAGTCAAGTACTTTGGCCAAGCTGTTAAGGAAATATGTGCTGCTTTTGACGAGTCACAGAGAGAACAGTCAACTAGTATGAGGGGCGACACTGATGCATCTGATCAGGGGTTTGAAGTTGCTGCTAATGATGGCTTAGAGCAGGAAGGGGCAGAGGTTGATGCAAGCATTGGCTCTGATACACATGGAAGCATTGAAGAAACAAGCAAGAAGGACAGCTTTGGTGTGAGCTTAAAGTTGGCGACCTGTCATCCTGAGCAACATGAAGGCGATCATCATGATGTTAAGCCTACTACATCATCCCATGATGATGGTGACTCATCTCCTAGGGTTTTCCGTAGGAAGAAAGAAAAAGTAAAGGATAGCCTGCAGTCAAAGGAGAAGTTAAAGTTGAATATAGATGAACATTCTCTCTCCACTAATCAAGATTCTGTTAGTTGCACAAAGCAGCTTGGTGGTGGATGTAGAGCATTGGCAAATGGGCATAAAGGAGAATGGGCTAGCGTGACAGCAAACATATTGAAGAAAGCAAGTGAAGAACGTAAAATTAATCACACTCCTGTGATATCAATGAAGGAATCTGGCTACTCTGGTGGTGCAAGTCATCTTGAGCAACTTAAAGGTCAAACCAAAGGAAAAGTGATCTTTAGTGGCATTAGAGAAGGATTTTCCTTGGATGCTGGAAAACTAGACTTGAGTGCGCCTGTTCTGAGGAAGGCCAAAAAAATTAAAAAAACGGACAAGAATTTTGAGGAAGCAGATGGCGAAGCAGATGTAGAGACAAACTCCGAGGATGAGGATGAGGATGAGGATGTGATATTGGGGGATAAGCAGATTGTGCTTGCACTCGGAAAACCTATTTCAGGGCTTAATGGTGCTCTACATCCTCACAAAGATTTGAAGCATGAAGAGACGGGGTTGGGTGCCAAGTTACATTTCAGAAAAAGCATGGAGAAAACTTCTTCAAGTCCTAATGTTTATGGTGACAAAGCAATTAAACAGTTTGAGGATAAAAAGTTTGTACTGCTTGCGAGAGAAGGCGACTTAATCTCGAAAGGGGAAGTAGGTATTGTACGATCTGGCAGCTCTGGCGATGAAACTGTCCTACCTCTGACAAAGCGGCGTCGCAGGGCATTGGAAGCTATGTCTGATTCTGCTAATTCAAGCATTGATGAAAAAGAGGAAAAGCATCGCTCTCTAATAAAAAATTATGTGCCTTCTAGAAGCATTGAGAATTCAGCTGGTAAGGCTAAAAAGAAACGAAGAGCTGTTTGCCTTTTTGAAGAAGAGGATGGTGAAAAGCCCAAAACTCCAGTTCATGGTGGATCTTTGAAGAATGTTATGACTACATCGAAGAGTCTTGGTAATACTAAGGCTCGCGAGGCACGCCATAGGGGCTCGACTGCGGCACAGGAAAATGCTAAAAATGTAGCTGGAGTTGAAGATGGCAAACAAAAGAAAACATTGGAGGTATATGAGAAGATTTTATCACCTTATAAGCCAAATGTGTCTGAGAAGAGATATAAACCGGAAATATCTGCTCATGTCTCTAGTAGTCCAACGAAATCAGAATTTGAGCAGACATCACCTCAGAATGTTGCAGCAAACTTAATTTCTCCCAAGAAGTCTCCCCCTATTCTTCCAGTTACCAAACCAGTGCTAGAGCAGCAGAAGCCTAATAAACATGTGGTTAAGCTAGCTAATAATGGAACACAGAGACAAGCTTCGTTTGGTCCAGATACAAGTTCAGCGCGGAGCTCTGATTTGTCAAGAAGTTCCCAAAATCATGCTCCATCTCACAGAAATAGGGCGGCTTCCTCTGCAGAAAGGTTGAAGAGTACTCCCAGAACAAACGCAAGGACAGGTGACTCATTCTCTCTGGCAGATAGTGGCACTGAGTGGAATGGTCTGCAAGATGAAAGGTAAGAATTTATTGATGACTCTATTTTGCATTGCTTGTAGGGATAACTAAAGGTCGTATCATTTGATGACTCTACTTTGTTTAGCGATGTCAGGACTGCTGAGTCTGCTACGTCTATGAAGCATCTTATTGCTGCTGCTCAGGCAAAACGAAGACAAGCTCATTCACAAAATGTCTCTTTTGCCAACTCTAGTTTTTCTATTTTTGCTCACCCTGATGCACAAGGACCAAGCCCTAGTCCCTCTGCTGTTCAGCATTTTATGTCCGCCTCCAGCAACTTGATGCCATCAGAACTACGGGGATTGAATCATCAGAAGAGTTTGACTTCTCCATCTACCCGTGTTCCTCTTCATGGATCACAGAATCAGATTGATACTGAAGATACAGAAGATAGAAGAGTTAGTTCTGCGCAAAGGCATCCTTTAGGCTCACTGAGTGGCGATACTGAGGCAGCTGTTGCACGTGATGCTTTTGAAGGGATGATAGAGACCTTATCGAGGACTAAAGAAAGCATTGGACGTGCAACTCGGCTTGCAATTGATTGTGCCAAGTATGGAATTGCCCATGAGGTATGTCTTTTGGTGGAACAAGCTTTATCAGTTGCTAATTATAAACCACGCGTGCAAAGTTATGGCTTTCATGTGGAAATGTTGACAACATGCATATGCTTCCATCTTCTTGTGATGCTGTTTCTCAAAAGTAATCATTTTTCTAGTGTTATGAAAGCAATGTGCGTTTTGGTGGCTTACTTGATAATATTTTAAGATACCAAAGAATTTTCAGAATGGCTATTAATTTTGACTAATGCCGGTTTGCTTATAAAGTTAAACTTGCTCTGTTGTACATGGGTCGGCATCCCCTTGGTACCTTTTAATGATAAAACTTTACCGTTAAACAAAAGTCGATATTCAGAATTCATCGTGGTGCTGGTGCCCAACAACGACTACATAAATCCATTCCCAGAGGCATCACAACTTAGCAAGTTGAATGGATTTATGTGTTCATCGTCAAGCATCGGCACCATGATGAATTCTGAATCTGAACTTATCTTTTTGAGCAAAATTTAAGATGTCTAAAACTTTGGTGTTGAGGACTCGAATTTTCATTGATAGACTTCCATTGAACTGAATACTATAAAAATCTCATTTTTGAGCTTTAGGAGCTACTATTAATTCTCCTTTGAGTTTTTACCAGAAAGTTGAGGTGACAAAAGCTCTAGTTTGGTTATGTTGATTTGCTTCTTTCTGTCATGCCCACAAGATCTGATAATTTTTTATTAGTCGATGTTATTTAGATCAGGATAATTTAGGTGTCCCCTAGCATTCAAGATCAAGGTAGAAAAAGTCTATTAAATGGTACCTGTTGTTCTCCGGGTGGAGTATTTTGTGCAACTTGAAGGCAGTCTGAGATTCTACGTCGAGCTTGTTTTTGTGATTATAATTTTTGGTTTTTTTGGGGCAGGTTTTGTGTTTTGATAGAGGCCTGAGACTCTTGCTTTAGTGGAAAGATGTAAAATGCATAATTAAGGACATGTGTTGATATCACATTGTATGCTTAGAATATGAACTTCTAGATCGTTGACCTTTTCCTTTCTCACTTTCGAGTCAAAAGGATTTGTATAAACTTTTTTGGACAAGCATTTGGATTTTACTCCTTAGTTTGTTTGATAGGACAGGGATAGAAAGGGCCTTTTTGTTAAGGACTATGGGGTGCTTCATATAGCATGTTTAAGAAGAATTATGGAGCAAAGTCCTTTTGCTTTTGCACAAGAGTTAACTCCAATCGAAGTCTATAACTTCTCCAACACTTATATGATCAAGTGGCATTTTCATATGGGCGTCGTTTAGTTTTATATATGAAGTACAGTGGTCGATTTGCCTGACTCATATCATGAATTTTTGGCTGCCTTCAATTGTTATCATGGTGGTTCTCCATGTACAAACTTACAAGTTTCAAAATGTTTTGGATTGTAGGAAAGAGTTCCAGTCTTTTTCTAAATGTTACTGTGAGAAATAATTAGTATTATGCTGGTGGTCTCCAGTAGTAGTGCGGGACAATAAATCCTTTTTTATATGGCCAATATGGATGAAAGTAATGGAGGTCCTTGTTTACCACCCTCCGGGTGTTATGCTATATTATCATTATAATGTCTGGTTGTCAAGCTAGGTATGTAGGTGTATAATCTGACCAAAAAAAAAGCTAGGTATATAAGGAAATCTCTATTGTTAGATTGTCTAATGTCAATAGGTTGTTTGGCATGCATAATATTGGCCTTTGCGATACTCTTGTGTGTTTTAAGTCTCCTATATTGAAGAGCAATGAGATGTTATATATATCTGTATCAATGATTTGCATGGAGGTCCTTGCATTTGAGTTGTGAACGAATTTTAAACTGGAGTTTATTTGATCATTTCTTGCAGGTTGTGGAACTTCTTATTCGGAAATTGGAAAGTGAGCCTAGTTTCCATAGAAGAGTGGACTTGTTTTTTCTTGTTGATTCTATTACTCAGTGTTCGCATAACCAGAAAGGTGAGTTAATTATCTCTGAGTATACAAATGTTGCTAAATCCATTTTTTCTTTTTTGGAATATTGTTCCCTTTTTTGGAGGCCAGGAGAGAAGAGGTGTTTTGGAGAAAAAGCAGGGAGGGGGGTTGGTTGTCAGGCCTCTGCTTTAGCTGCTTTGGCATGAAATAAAGTAGGAACCTCCTTTTTTATCACTAGAAAATTAGGAGCTTCTTAAAAACTTAAACTTTGGAAGGTGTTTCTTTGGTCTGGCTGAATGATGGTAGAATGGTCCTAAATTCTTAAAGCACGAAATAGCATATCTCCGAAATGCTTTTGACTTTCTGATGAGTAAGAGGCATGGTATAAACATATTTGAAGATAAAGCTAAACCAGATCGGACAAAAGTGGCTAGTTTTCGTACCTATTCCTCTCCCCCACCAAGGATGTGGAGACTAAAGAGTCTGTGATTTTTTTATATTTCAATCTATTTTTCCTAGCCAAACAGAAAGAAAAGAAGACAAGGTCAAAAAGCTATAGCACTAATTGATACATTTGTCAGAGTAAAATCTGACCACAACAAGGTTATTAATTCGAGGATTGGTCTCCAGATTTTTCATTTATTGACTCTGGATTTCCAGAAGCAGCAAGACAAGTGAGTATTTATTCCATGGTTTTGTACAAACTTTAGGTATTGCAGGAGCATCGTACATTCCTACTGTTCAAGCAGCTTTATCGCGTCTTCTTGGAGCTGCTGCTCCACCTGGAGCTACTGCTCGTGAAAACCGCCGCCAATGTCTCAAGGTTTCTTTTTTTGTTAAATTTCAGTGGAGGAGTTTACCTTAAAGGTTTGGTTTTTTTCTCTAAAGCTAATCTTTTCTCCTTATTAGGTTTTACGCTTGTGGCTTGAGCGGAAAATCTTGCCTGAATCTATTCTTCGGCAGTACATGGATGACATTGGAGTTTCGAATGATGAAACAACTAGTGGATCCTCACACAAACGTCCTTCTCGTGCTGAACGTGCCGTGGATGATCCCATTAGGGAAATGGAAGGCATGATGGTAGATGAATATGGGAGGTTTGTGACGTCCTTCTCGTCTTTCTTCATTTAGGTTATTTTCTCTTTGGATACCATGATCCAAATGGATTCTCAAGATATGCTAGCTAGGCTAAGCAAAACAGTGAGAAATCTGATGGTTTGGCATGAGCAATTTGCATGCTTAGGTTCTTGTGGATAATTCTTGATATTACCCATCTGCATTGGCTTGTTCATGTCAAAGTTTGGCATTCCTGCTTTACTCAACTTTTGTTGTTATATCTGCATTCTACTTTAAGACCCGGACATGCAGCATCAGTTCAATTATTTTTTGTTTAGTCTCAAGGAAGTTGGTAATAGACATATAGACTGGAGATCTTACTTCTCCTCAGTGGGTTTCATTCTTCCTGACTCTGGTCAGGAAGTCAGAAAAAGGGGAAACTATCACTTGTTCTGAACTTCTCGTTTCTCATAGATATACAATGTTGGTTAAGGTGTATGGAAATTGCCTCCTGCCTCTTCAGCCTGGCCTAATGCCTATAGCAATAACTAATTTCTAGACAATGATGAGTTATTTGGTTTGCAGACTTTTTATCCAGTTTTGTAGTTTCAGTTAACAGAATCCCATACAACTTCTAAGTGAGAAACAAACATAATTTGGCCATAACATCCTCTTAGATCCATAAATGATTTCAGCCTGGGAAAAGGGGAGGACATATGGTCTATATTCTCCTGAAGCTGAAGTTGTTTATATAAGTTGAATGTGATTAGGTTTGTAAATGGCTTGCTTATCCCCTTTGACGCCTCTTAAATGAATTATCTATGTAAGAAAAAGAAGAACTTAAATGCGGTTAGGTTACAGTCTATTCTTGGCACTAGCTTAACTACTTTCCGCTGCTTGTAAGTGTGTTAACCTGCCATGGGTTGTGGACAGTATACTGCAAGAGTCATAGTTTCTCAGACTCATTCTCTTTCCCCACCAAATCCTGCGTTATTTAGATTCTTACCCTTGGACCCCAGTTGTTGTTGCCTTGCATTGACAGTAAATTGCGTTGTCCATAATGTGAGGATACTATCGGTCTATGCTAAGCTCATTAAGATTATGGTCAGAATTCGAACCGATAAATCAGATGACGGGGTACCATTTGTTTGAATTAGAATCTTCTGCATCGAAGGAACCCTTCACCATATGGATAGACATGTGATCTATCGAGCAATACTCAGGTGTGAATGAAGTCTTAAAGATCGCAGGGAAGTCATAAAACTTAGTTTCTTTTGATTGCTGAAATTCATCAGAACATTGCTCTCCATTAGTAATTTGGGTGATATTGGTGTCTGTATGTTTGACAATACTCTCCGTTGGACTCTTAGAATATGTAGCTATTGAAGTATTATCTCACATATATCTTGACAATGGGTCCTAAATACTCTTTATATTCATGTGGTCTCTCTCTACCTATTAGCTTAAGCTTTTGGATTGGACTTTCTAACATGTTATCAGAGCCAATGTTATCCCTTTTGCGAACGTGCTTGGTCAAAATTCCACGTCAATGTGCGTAGTCAAAATTCCACGCGCTGCTCGTAATCCGGCTTGCACGTAAGAAGGAGTGTTGAAGTATTATCTCACATTGCTTGACAATGTGTCGTAAATGCTCTCTATATTCATGTGGTCTCCTTCCATCTATCGGCTTAAGCTTTTGGGTTGACTTTCTATGGGTAGTATTTGTTACTGTTAATTTTTTGGTAATTATATTTGTCTCTTTGATTGCTAGTTGAACTCTATTGGAATATACTGTTTCTTTCACATGTATAGTGCCTGATCTCATAGCTTGATTGCAATGCCTGTAGAATATTGAGATAGACATTTATTAACACGTGCTGTTTTACTTCTGAAGTTTGTGAGCTACTGTGGCAGTGTTTTTATAGGTCTTTTGGTTTTCAAACCTTCACCTTTTATTATCGAAAATCATTTGACTTTCTCTTTTTTACCAGCAATGCTACATTTCAGTTGCCTGGTTTTCTACCGTCTCGTATATTTGAAGATGATGATGATGACGAGGAAGAAGAGCATGAAGATTTTCCTAGCATTCCTTGTAAAGAAACAATTGAGGCGTCACCAGTTGAGTCCACCCTTGGATCGGCAGAGCTAAGAACATATGAAGTTACTCCAAATGACAGGAGACATTGCATCTTAGAGGATGTGGATGGTGAGCTTGAAATGGAGGATGTTTCAGGGCCCCCTAGGGAAGAAAAACTCTGGATCCGGCATGGTGTTGAAATGGAATCACAGGAGCCTGAGCCCAGCAATTCTGTTGAGTTCACCTCTCTTTCAGAGGGTTCGCCACCATTGCCACTTGAGTCTCCTCCTCCACCTCCTCCTTTGCCATCTTCTCCTCCTCCGCTTCCTCCACCGCCGCCGCTATCCCCCTCTCCGCCTCCACCACCACCTCCATCTCAGCCATCTCTCCCGCCACAGTTACCTCTTCCTCCAGCACCTCCCTTGGTGCCTCCTCCTATATTGGTAACCCAAACTCCATTGCCACCTCACCATTCACTTCCATCTCAGTCACTCGTGTCGCTTCCATCGTCATTCCATTCTTCACCACATTTGGCATATCAACCACCTCTTCCTCCTGAATACTGTGCTCCCCCTACTGTAAGCTTGTTTATTTTGTTGCTGTCATTTCTCAGTGTTTTATTAGAGTTCACCTTTGGGCTCACACTTCTATATTGCAGGGGAACCAGTCAGTGCAAATGACTGCAAATAATCTTCATGGGCTTCCTCATGATGCTTCTGCAAAGGGTGACTTAGCAAAACAGCAATCATCTTACTTTACTTCGGCTGGTGGCAGCTGTCAAGAATCATCTGGATTTAATGCTTCAAGGCTGCCGGATTATGGGCATGGTGATTTGTATCTAAATCCTCAAGCTTCTCAAGCCAATCAACTGTTTCAACAAGGAAGTAGGCCTTATGCTCAAAGACCCTTGCATGTTGTGCCACCTCAAACTGGGGCAACTCATTATTCATATGCAAACCCCCCCATTCAGCAACATCCTCAGCACCCATACCCTCACCAGTTTGCTTTGCCGCCCCCTGATAGTGGGAGGCGATTTGGCGCTGATGAACCATGGAGAACGAACTCTGTTGAATTTAATACCGATAATCAGAACGGTCCTTGGATAAATGGAGGAAGAGTTTCTTCAGGATCTGGTGGAGTTTATCCTCAAGAAGGTACTGTATGATTATTGTTAATATGTCTATTAGTGTTCTTGTAGTGCTAAACAATTTTGTGTGCAACATACTGGTATACTACAGTTTTTTATTGCATCACATCATGTTTGCGTGATAACTAACTCTATTTAATCACGGCTGTGTTAGTAAGTGTTTGAATCCTTATTCATGTGCACCGGGAGCTCTTGGACTTGATGTTTATCAAGGGAGCCCAAGCATTGGGCGGCCCTTTTAGCATGAAATTTTCACTTGATATTTTTCAACTGGTGTTACGCAATTGTTCAAATTTCTTCATGCTTTGTATTCTTCCCTTTCACATATTATTCTTATTAAACATTTGAAGATTTGTATAATATGAACTTCTCATTTTTTAAATCTTTCTTTCTTCGTAAGTCTCTCTCTCTCTCTCTCTCTCTCTCTCTATATATATATATATATATATATATATATATATATATATATATATATTAGTGGGATGTATGTCTAATCTTTTGGTCTCCTTTTCCTTGGTCTTCGTTCAAACCTCTTTTCTATTGATTCTACCCCCAATTTTTGGTGTCTTTCAAGTTCACCAGTAATTTAAGAAAAACTATTAGGTATTAATAAATATAGGAATGGAACAGTCCTTCCATTTGTGAATTTTTATTTTACTATTTAATAACTAATATGCCTTTTCATTCTTCATTCCTCTTAATTCTTCTCTGGACTAGTTTCGGATTTTTATTGTTAACAGTGTAGACAAACTGGAATGTCCTCCATACATGCATGTTGAGATGAAATGAGTGGACTCTAGATAGAGGCAGATTTTCTCTTAAGTTGTATGTTTGATTGAGGATGCCTAAGTTGAACTGCCTTTGATGTTTTGGACAATTCAAGTGAACTGCTTGTCTGTTGGTGGACTACTTGGTTGAATGCTCATATGTGTATGGTCAATTTGCACACTTTCAAATGTCCTATACATTCGCATGTGCTTCTTGAAAATAAAGTTTGCTCAAAAGTTGCCTATTGGGTTCCTGGGAAAACGCAAGTTAATTAAGATACATGTTTGTTTAATGAGAAGACATTCTGCAGGTTTTTTATACCTCACTATATGTTACTATGGCAGGTTACTTTCGGCCTCATTTTGAAAGACCACCAATGAATAATGTGGGTTTTCAGCTTTCGTCAACTAACAATCATTTAGCTGCGCCGCCAGCCCCAGGTGGTTATATGTTTTTAGACAGCTGGATTATGATTTCCAGTGAATCTTTTTGACCTTTATTACAGTTAGGCAGCAATAATTACCTAGAATGACTGTTTTATTCATCAATTTTGCAGGTCCTGGTCCTAACATGATGCAAAGTAGACCAAACGTTTCTGCCCTTAATATGTGGAGGCCAGCTTAAGAATGCGAAAATAAACTTTCAGATAACCTGGTGAGTTACTTGATAGAGAAATCTGCTTCTGCCACAGTTATCCTGTCTAGTCCCATTAGTGAAGTGGTCTTTCTATCTCATTGCCAAGATGAACTGCACTCTTTCTGCACATCCTCTCTCTCTCTCTCTCTCATAGTTTTAAAGGAAATGACTATAAAAGATTGGGCCTCGTATCCTGTTTTTCAAATGTGTCCTATGGTTAGAGTCCTTGGATGCCAAGCACGAAAATTTTCAGCTTTTGGGAGAAAAAATTGGACAAAGATCTGAAGCTTAACATTGCTTTCAATGGAGACCATTTTATCTATGCTTATTCGACTACTTTTGCAATCGAATGCTGAGGACTCACTATGAAAGTCGTGATATTTTGTGGCAGTAGAATTAGGCAACTAGGTTTCCCAGGATAGTCTTTGGTATAACTTTTCCTTTTAAAAAATGTGTTTTTTTATTATTATTATTGTACTGGAGTCTATTGTTTTAGACTTTCAGAATGATGTTGATAAAAAATAAACTACTACAGTCTAGCCCAATGATTTTCACGTGCCATACCTGTTTATGCTTTTGCTTATATGCACCATATTCTTTGTGAAGTTCCAATGAGATGAGTTGGACAGATTTTCCCTCGAGTTGTATGTCAAATAAAAATCGATGAACTCATGAAAATGTCTTGATCTTAGGTTTTGGTTTTCCAATTTCAGTGTTGCGGGTGCTTGAACAATTTGGACTGCTTCAAATTGAGGTACTGCTTCAACCACTCAAATGCAGAGTTGAAGGATGTTGAGACTTGCAGGACGGTGTATATTGTAGTCTTTCCTGCCAAATGTATCCTGGGAAAATCCGTGTATAGGCCCATGTTTTTTGGTTAGTACATCTTGTTCTCAATACTTGTAATTATGCAGGTATATTGTACAAGAAACAATTTTTGAAATGAAAAAGAATAGTTGGCAATTCATCTTTCCTTCTTAATTTCTCCATGGAAGCTTTCATGATCGAACATTTTCAAATGCCTTTAGTCGTCTCGTAGATGTGATCTAGCCAGTAGTATCTCCTCTTTTGGAATTTGGTTATAGTATTGCTAATGTATATGTACATCATTGCTAGTCTTGAACCCTTTTCCACGTGGCTTCATGGAACTGGACCCTTCTGTTTCCTTGGCCTTCTCGAGCCAGCATTTTGCTGCCTGAGCTTCACCTCTCCATTTTCCCGCACCATTGCGTGGTGATACCCTACTATCTAATCTCGGTAAACCACCCATCCTGCTTTTCCATGTTCTATAGACTCGTATTTAACTATGACAAGAGGCAAACCTCACTCTGGTTCAATTCATTGATGGCTTGGATTATCCCCCTTAAAAGAATGATAATCGTTGCCTGTTAGATGAAGAGATGATGGATCAAAGATGCAGTTTCCTGCTTGGTAGGACTTTTTGTCTCAGTTATGTAGTTTCAGCAGAAAGAGCGCGTAGAACTTCATCGGTTAAATTTTTTTATTTACAAATCTGATAATTATGATGATAATATGCATCTATGACTGCTCCCATCTTCGGATTTGCCTCGCAACACACATGTAATGACTGGCACTGTGATCTAATCATGTTTGGCATTTCTTTGTTAAGTTCCTCCAGTGCAGTTTAATTGTTTTTTATTTTTCTTTTCTTGGATGTATCTGGGTGTTGCATTATAATCAGATATAATTAGTTGTGTAGTCAGGCCAAGGTCATGCTGGCGTGCCGTTGGAGATGGATGTTGGGGCGTTGTTTCCGATTAAGCATGTTTCTTCCGGGCTTGCTTGAATGCCGTGTTTGTCTGTTTTGCATTGTGCATGGTAATTCTTTTTGTTGCCCTTTTATTACAATGATGCCACAATCTGAGAGTGATGCTGCAACTGGCTTTTTATTACAATGATGCCATGATCCCTTTTTTCTCCGTTCTATTACTATGTGCTTGCAGTCTAGACAAAGATGTCCACTTACACTGATTATGAAGATACAGAGTTGTGAATGATATGGGCACTTTCAAAGTTGAATTCATAAAGCTTTTAGGAAACTTCTAAACATTTCAGGTGGGTGCATGTTTTGATTCTGTATAACTAGGAAAAGATTAATATTTGTTATGCGCTTAATTGTTTTTCTTCTCCCTTTGGTTTATTTCTTTTTGGAATCTTGTCATCTTCCGGATTAGCTTTACCTCCGTCGGATTGAAGTAGATACTTGCGCATGACCGGATAATGGAGAGATCATGTTAAGCAGACGTAGGACTTGAACCTTTTCAATTTTTGAACTTTACAGCTTTCGGCCGAATCTCTTCGGATATCATCTATTCTTGACATTGTTGTTTGCTGACCGAATGAATTTTAGTCGGATCGACAGTCCAAAGCAATGCTAGTGGTACTCAGAATACGAGTCAGTTTCTTAAGAAGTTAGTCTTGCCAACTCTTACTGGTCTTACAGGATGGGATAGCTACTTCATGGGACGTGACTATTTTCCTTTTTCCTCTTCTTGTCACGTTTTTTTTTCCCCTTCAAGCGGTCTGCCTCCATTGTGATGAAAGGAAGGTAGTAAAGTTTGGATCGCCTGATAAACTTCTCTGGATGAAGAACACAACACGAGCTGAGAAAAGGAAAAATGGTAAAGCCCTTCCATGCTAGTATTCTACTTTAATACTTAGAAATGTGCCGATATTTTTTCACATACTACGCGTTGATCTTATTCAGACATTACCACCTAGTCGAATCTTTTGTATAAAACCGAAAAATTTGTCAAAATTTCTTGCTTCTCTTTCTTTTTTCCCTTCACAAAATCACCTTTTCCAAACCGAATCTTGCCCATGAACGTCTTCCGGTCATTGTGTTGGCCTTAATTCCATTCTCGATATACAATGCTTGATGTTCAGCTTTCTGCCCGAACTTTGGATGTCTTCAGTTTTGGCTTGTACTTCAATATTTATGTCGGTTCTACCGCGCGCCGTTAGTTGATCGGTGAATTTCACCAAGCTATCCATCAACAATTCTCAGTCTTTAGGGGGCTCATTCCCATCGCAAGTACCGAGGAAATTCCTCACATGCTAAACGGTTTTAAGAATCGTCTGGCAAGTCGAGGTCCCTAACAATTCACTACTCAACGTGAGATTTGACCAATTTTAAGTCCAGCCTGAACAGAAATTCGACAATTACCGCATTTCATATTATCCCCTAGTATTACTAAGCAGAAATAAATCGTGCAAAGTAGTCCCATAATGCCCGGAACTGGTGCATGCACTTTCATTAATTTCACAGAGCACATTGATTTATCGCTCGAATCACCATCAGGTGGCAGACTTAGGAACATCACTTACCGCATTTCATATTATCTCCGTATACATCTCGTTGACTTTTGCTTCTAAACCTTTGTACACAGGAAGCGAAATAACAATATGGAGGGTGAACAGACAGCGCGAGAAAGCAGGAGCACTCCCAAGTTAAAAGCACTGAGCTCAGGGTTTCATCAATCACCAAGGCATAATCTACCTCTACCATTATAACGGTAAAAGTTCAATCAGATTCCGGTGTCCAAGTCAACTTCAACATAAAAACAACAGTAAACCTAAATAAATCCAGAGTTAATGCCCCTGTCGAAGACGAACTAACTACATTTTGGCACAATATACATATGTTAACTATCTTCTGAACACAAAGCAGGATTGACATGTATTGTATAACTTCTTATCCTTATCTCTCTCCTCCTATTTACCATTATGTGCGTAGAGCTGTGGCAAAAATTGGATCTGAACCAGAAAAGTGAGTTATTTACCTCTATTAGCCATTAATCGAGTGCGGTTTTGTTTCTTCGGCCAGGTTTTGGCAAGCCATCAAATATGGGTCTTGCTCTGGCCACGGTTGAAAGTGCCTGGAAGTCTGGCTTCAAACTCCACTTAGATGTGGGCCAGATGGACGATAAGCTACCATTGCTTTCCTGATCCTGCAAATTTGATGTGCTTGATGACTTCCTCACAATAGTAAGCCCGTCGACTACGACTGAATCCCCTAGCCCTAGCGGTATAGGATTCAAATTGCCTGCTTCTGCATCACTGGCCACAGTAGTTCGGCTTGCAGCTTTGGCTCTCAGAGCTAAGCCCTTACTTGATGTTGATGAAAACCCACCGCCACTATTATCCTCCAACAACATTTCTGGCATGTTCGATTTGGACAAAAAATCCACTTCTGACTTTTGACGCCTTCTGATCAATTTATCATTCCATCTCTCGGACTCACCTTCTCTGTCCTCTGCAAATAATGCCACATCCTTGGCAAGTTCACCATTTTCATCAAGTAAAGTGTTCACTAGACTCCTGGTCTTCCTATGACGACTCAAGGGCGGGTTAGAAGTTGGCGAGGATTTGGTAAATGGACCGTCCTCTAAATAATGAGAACCTCCTTTTCTGTAAAGTGCCATCTCACAACCTTCAGATGTGGCTTTCTCATCTGATTTGAGTCCATAATATCCTTGTAATGAACTCATAGCAGGGGAAACTCTCTGCTGAGGAGTTTTCATTCTTAGGGCGTGGAAGGACTCAAAAAGATTGTGATGGCCCTGCCGAGGTGGGGTCTGCTCGAAGCTGCTCCGTCTGCACAAATTACACAATAATAAGACAGTGATTCCTCGTGACAATATATGTATCAAGATTCACAACCCCAAGAAAAGTTATACATAGAGCATCATAGAAAGGAAAATCAACTTGCACACTTCCTTGGATTCCCAACATACATGGGCAAATGTCATGAGTTAGGACGGAGCAAACATTAGCTGGTGACGTTGCTTGCATATAACTGTATAACCAGTATTTCGTTCCCTCTACAGTAAAGATTTACATCTTTCGGAATCAGCTAATATCAAAAGAGGCAAATCAATTTGGGATGCTCTCGGCATTAAACACTAGACTTCATATTCTAATTCTCTGCAGAAACAGTTTGATTGATTAATCAGATTATCCATCAAAGATTCACCAAAATTATAACAGAACACTTTCGCTGCAGCATCATGTGGCATTCAACATTAATGGTTTGTGGAAGATTATGTACTGAGTGCCTTAAGTGAAGACAGTTTGAAAGTACCATGCAACCATCAATCCAAAGTGGAGTATGATGGCGCTCAGATCCGGGTCCTCAGACAGCCTATGATGAGTACAATAAGTCATGAGATCGCTTTTGTGCGATGATCCACAATAACCTAATGGAAGGAACCTTGCAAAACAATCGAATACCTATGTTGTATGTGCCTTCATCATCTATACCTTAAACATCATCAGATAGATCAGACCAAAAGACATTATCAAGTCATGTAGTCGATGGTTTCTTGAAAATCAACAGAATCGTCTAAGACTGAGCATCACCTGATTAGCCCACAGGAGCATCAGTGAGAACATCAGCCCTGCTAGTCATCAGTCACCATTGGACAGCAGAGACCAAAACAACGTAGGAGACACTGTGAGCCATTTTCCAACAATGTATTGACATTTTTATATTACCGATGCCCTTGAAAATCATGCATTGACACTTTTTAATTTCTGATCACAATAAGAAATCCGATCCTCTCCTTCTAGCTTCAGAATAGAAGCACTTCCAAATTCTACAGCTACAAAAAATAGGTTCTCCCTCTCCTCATCCCAATCCATGCTTCTACCACAACTAGCCCCAACAACATTATCACAACCTTAGAAGGGCGAAGAAAAAAGGACACTGCCAAGTCACATCCTTAAGTAAAATAAGCCCTGCATCACATATAAAGCTGTGACAATCATCTAAAGCATCCTGCTTTAAGATTTTTGTGCCACAGATTATGCAGCACAGGACTTGTCACAACTAATGGCTTCTTAATTTAAATCTATGTCTCTTACTTTTACAGAAAAATGAAACAGGATACACAAATTGTACTTCGAACTCTCAACATTTTTTGTGCTACCACAATATGCTCAAGGGCCTTACTAATTATATGAAATGCAAAATCGGTAGATAAAAAAGAAACAAAAGACAGTGAAAACTCACGTGCAAAGCAATTTATGGCAGTAAGAAAACAGAGTGGTGAACCTGCTTGTCTCTTATACCACCCAAAAATAGGACCAACCTTGTCTCAAGGTTATTACTGGAATAATTTTCCCCATTTTTTCTCTTGGTGTTGGTTGTTGAGAGGATCCTTCCTCAAACCTCCAAGCATTAAAAACAAAAAATGCAGAATTGTGTGGTCAACCAAATTTTGTTATTCCAGCATAAACATCTCCCATGAACCGTCTCACATTTTTACCACGAATATTAGTATAACCAGAAAGATGCAAACTACTGTATTGTACAGGTAACCAAGTAGCATGAACGATGTTCATACTTAATTGAATATTCAAAACAGTCGCTAGTGACAGAAAAGAGCAACGACTTTTTCTACAGTACATATATACCACAAATAAACTCCAATCAGATGGATGATATGGCCAACCTACGATTTTAGTTTGAAAATAGTTTCCCTTTAAAATAAAAAGAAAAATTACAACTTTTACATTTTTACTGGAAATTTTAATTTGTTCTTCCTAATAAATACAAAGGTTACCTCTATCTTTACCTGCACCGGAAAAAGTAAATTTAGTATGGCCCTAATCCTAGTAATGAAATGGGTTAAGCTCGGAGAATTAGGACGTGCTGAACATTTAACTCGACACGTTCCATGGTAAATACACGCAACTAGTTTTTTGGACACAACACAGTAGACATCAATTTCCGTTTGTAAATTGTTGACTTTAGTCGGGACCAAATGGGTCTTGCCAATCAGAATCTAGCTTACTCCAATTCCACACAACGAATATGGTAATTTGGATTTCTTACCAAAATTTTCTCCTTTCTTAATCTAAAACTAGCTTTCTTCTTCCATGAAACACCCGATACCTACATTACTACTGGAACCTGTCTATCTTTTACATTATGAGATGGTTTAGGTACATACCATTAACATAGAGATCCAAATAATAATAGTAAGAAATCCAAAGAAATCCCTTACGATTCAATATGTTTTTGTTTGAAAAGACCTATCTGCCACTATGGCTGGTCAGTCATAAGAACAAGATCTATATGGACATCACTTAATTGCACCTTGCCTTTCACTTGCAAATGGTTGTCTCACGAGTTTCCTTGTAACAGTAACTACAACCTTAACTTAAACTAATGTTAATCCTTCAAGAATAATCTCTGGCAAAAAGTATTTTATCTTCTAACTGCAGTGAGTTGTACACAGAAAATAAAAGGGACTGGACCTCCGCATAGTCTGTACTATGATGTAAATCAAGCTACTATAATAGCAGCAATATAAGGTAAAGAAAGGAATATCTACCCTGGAGTATCTGAACCATTTGACAAACATGTAGAGGGAGGATGCCTTCCTGGCAGTGGAATTTGGAGTGACTTGAGAGCAAACATCTGAATATCTGTGGTTAGGCCATTCAATCGTCTTATGTCAGCCACCTGAAGGTATCAATGAAGAAGCGCAGCCTTCATAAGTGACCACAATTTGGGTAACAGAAGGAAAATCGAAAGGGAGACAATACAATGCATATTCCACGATAAGGATGTACTGCACATAAACTCTGGATAAAATAGTCTGGACATATCTCTCTCTTTCTCCTCTCAATGTATGTGTAGGCTTGCAAGTGTGCATCCTCTTGGTTGAGGTGTTAAATGATATGTGAGCAATCAGAAATTGAATACAAGGAGGGCCATCGAAACATTAATCTAGTCAAACTAGTCCCAGCGATAAGTTCGTTACCGATGATCATGTTCTCACCTCTTTGTTATCCTTGCCATTTTTATCCTTTCACTCGACAATAAGAAAATCTCATGCTTATGAACGTTGGAAGTCATTATTTCTTAACATTTCCACCCGTTCATCACCCTCAAAAGCTACTTCAGGGAAATGTAACAGAAGAATTGATAACTAAACCGGATATCAGGTGTTCTAAGCGCATTGCATAATCTAATGAAATCAGGATCAGGATCAGAATCAACTCTAAGCTCAAGTATTTTGATCCAACAATAATCGGCCCTTCTGACACTCGTATATATCATTCCATATACGATAGCGTAGGCACGTCTATTATGAGAGGAAATAAACGAAAACATTAGCATCTGTACCTCAACACCGTATCTGATGGCGACACCGGCAAGAGTGTCGAATTTGGAAACCGGATGCTCAATAGCACCGGACGAGGACGACGAAGCCAGCTGTGAGGGCGATCCCGGCGAGACCGGATACAGCTTCATCGCCGGCGAATCGCCGTCTCGACCGTACAAATCGTTCTCGTGACTGTGGCCGCCGAAGAGGACGTCGTCGCCATAGCCGGCCATCCGATCCGTGGCGTTACCACCGTCGGAGAACAGAAACTCGTCGCGATCCGCATGATTCCCGTTCCGCCTCTCTTTGGCCATCCGATACCATCCAGAACAATCACGAATCAAAGAACTCCAAGCCGAGGAAAGAGAAAAAGGAGCAGAAAAGCTTCACGAATGGTGCAGAGCGGAGACAATGTCAAAAACGGGGAAACGGAAAAATCGAGATTCGATCTCGATGATTGGGGGAAGATGGAAACCCTAGATCGGAGCACAAGTTAGAGAGAGAGAGAGGTGAAGATGATAATCTTCGGTTTTCACTTTGGCTCCATAGATTGCGGGCTAAACTGAACAGTTGAAATCGAGAGGTCTCTCTGCTCCCCTCGGCTGTGCCTTCTCCTCCAATTTAGGGGGAAAAAAACGAAAATCGTTGAATGCTTTTTTGAAAAATAGGAGTTATATGAATATATATATATATATATATATATATATATGAGAAAAAGATTTTCCGTGATTTACTTGTAAAATAGTCAAAATATAAAAAATACTTAGCTTAATACTACAAAAAATCTCAAATTGGTACATTTGTAATAAATTTACTCAAAACTAATTTTTTGACCACTAAAAATCCTAAACTAGTACACCTAGTTTTCATTAAATTTTACCATCAAATTACTAAAATAGATCACACGTGACAGTTGACGAACGTACCAGTTTCGAGTTTTTACCTTCCGTTTGTTACGAGTGTACTAATTTGGTATTTTTTCTGGTATTAACCCAATTTAACTTAAACTTACGGATGGTAAATTTGTCATGTGTGTATCAGCTAAGGATTTTTTGGGATCAGAAAATTAGTTTAGAGTAAATTCGTCACAAATGAATCAGTTTTGGGTTTTTTGTGCTTAAAAAATTAGTTTATGGTAAGTTTATTAATGCTCGAGAACGATTTTAGAATCATTTTAAATATTTAGCTCAAAAGTTATGCTTATGCATATGAATATTCCTTTTGGGTCGGATAAATGGAGCGGCAAACCATGATCCGAATGGGTTGGCCTTTGGCTTTGAGAATGTGAAATTATGTTCGGATCATATAAACTCGATACAAAATTAGAGTGGTAAATGAATGGTCCCTGTGGAATAATTTTAAGTCGAGGGAGATAAATTTGTGAAATTGGCTCACCTTCTTATAATCTACGGTTTGGTTTTGCGAAAATGACACAAATAGTCCATGAACTTTGACCCAATGTATAATATGGTCTCTGAACTTTTAATTTGTTCAACGTGGTCCCTGAACTTTAGCCCAATGTGTAATGTGGTCCCTAAAGTTTTAGTTTGTGCAATGTGGTCTATGAACTTTGGCTTAACGTGCAATTTAGTCCCTGAATTGTATGAAAATGTTCAAGTTCGTTCGTAAACTTAAATTAATGGAAGGACAACATTGAACATATTCATATAGTCCAGTGACTATTTTTTTTTTTGTCAAACAGTGACTAAATTGAACATGTACCAAAAGTTCAGAGATCACATTGTACATTGAGCAAAAGTTTAAGGACTGTATTAAATAAATTAAAAACTCAGGGATCACATTGTATATTGAATCGAAGTTCATGGAATCATTTGTATCCTCGTCCCTTTGATTTATCTATACGATAATTACCGATTTAAGTTTTTCACCAGAAATAAAAAAGGTAAAAGACAAATAGACCCCACAGAATTTCAATGCACGTGAATTAGCCATGCGGCTTGAATATGGACCCAGTCGGGTATTATGAATTAGGCGGGTCGCGTAAGCCGAATATTTCATGGCACGAGCACATATAATTTAATCTTTTAAATTATTTTCTGACCCAAAAAAAAAAAAAAACCCAATAATTTGTGAAAAGAAAAGAAAAGGAGGGAAATAAAATGTGTAAGAATTAAGAATTTAGGCATGGAAGGTGGTTCTTCTGTGTCCGACGATGTGTGGCTGCTTTCCAGCGGCGGCGAGGTTTCCGTTGTCTATTTTTTGGGTACCCACGGTCCACTTGTAAGTCCCGACCCGGTACCAATCTTCCTTTTTTTTCCGCGAAACAAGATCGTTCCTCTATGAATTCTTCAATCACGTAGTTAGAATGTTTTTCCGTGCCCCGGTTTCGACACGATCCGACTCGAAACCGACGCACATCGAGCACATTATAATCGTAAACATCCTGTGATCGCGTTGACTTGTTTTTGTATCGGTGGGAAATGACGCGAATACGGCACGCAAACGCGAATCGTCAACCCTACTCTCTCTCTCCGTCAAAAATAGAAATAAAAAATCAATGTCGCGTTACCAATTGCCACCAATTGGACTTAAACACCACGACCGCCATCATATAGAGGTAATCGCGTGCTCGAAGACTCGTTTGCGTAGGCCAGATCAATGGACGGGTCCAAACACAATACACAAATAAAGATCTTGAGGGAGAATTTATTGAAATATCTGAACTTCACTTCCTTTTATAAAGGCTGAACACACACAACTTAGTACAAAAGTCTAACAACATTGAATGAAGGAAGATAAGAAAGTCAATACAATAATAAAAGAGAAATGATTAAGTGACGGTCTTTAATTTAGTATGAGAATAACTGTTCTGGACCACAGATATAATTATTGTGAGGTCCACTCTTTCAAGAATCTATGGCTCACAACATACTGTGGTCCAAAAACTATTTTGCTAGCAAAATTCTGTAATAAAAATACACAAACAAAAATCAAATAAAATAAATTCCATAAATGCACTTGAAGACATGCGTATCTTTCCATGGAAAATTCAATGACTTTTGTTGGCCTCTTTGTCTTCGTGCTTCAATAGTTGCTTCTTCATGAAATGCTTGTAGATTTTTCCTTCAATATTCTCCGCGCGCCTACCATGAATCATGTTTCACCTATTTGTTTTCATTCTTATTCTTCTTCTTATGCCCACAATAACTCAAGGCATTTTTTTTTTTTTTTCAGAATACTCACAATCAAATCTAGAACCCAGTCCCCAACGTGCTCAAATGTTCAACAATCAGTTATATATTGTTCAAACAACATGCTCATGTCCGATGGATATTAGCTAAAAAATGACTTGATTGGCACAAACAGTCCTAAATTTAGACCTAATGTGTAATGTTGTCCCCGAACTTTAAATTTATACAATGTGGCCCCTGAACCTTAGTACAATATACAATGTCATCCACGAACTTTTAATTTGTTCAATGTGATCTATGAACTATTGATACATGTTTAATTTTAGTACCTGAACTATATGAAAATGTTCAATGTGATCCTTTTATTAATTCAAGTTCAGGGACAATATGGAACATTTTCATGTAATCTAGAAATTAAAATTGAACATGTACCAAAAGTTTATAAACCACATTCAACAGTTTAAAAGTTTATGGATGGTATTGCATAATGGACTAAAGTTCAAGAACTACAATGAATAAATTAGAAGTTCAAGAGTTACATTGCACATCGGGTTAAAATTCAGGGACTATTGTCTAATCATCCAAAAAAAAAAATTGGTGCCGTAACTAGAGAGACAGATAGAGTCAAGCTACCTAAAGCGAGCTTTTGACGGGACTGCTTCGGTGGTCAGAGGGGGAGGGAAGAAGGGGAAGTATTGTCTTCGATCATACAGCAGTCCAAAACTTTTTGTATGGAAGAAGTAACTATTAACTTTCGATACGTGACCATATTAAGTAAACTATAATATCTAACAACCTAATGAAATACATTCTCACTTTATCTGTTTTTTCAACTTAAAAATTCAAGTATTTGATTCGTAGATAAAATAGATAAAAAGGTTATGTTGCAGAACTTGGGAAGATTGTCAAAAAATGGTTGCAAACCTATTGCATTTTTGCTAATTCAGTCATAAGCATTTTAACTTTGCCAATTTAGTTCTAAACATAAGCCATCAACCTTTTTTTTTGTGCCAATTCAGTCCTGAATCTTTCGTATTTGTTCTAATTCAGTCCATTCGGCCAACTTTGACCGGCCGGCGCTGGCGTGAATAATTTTTAACATTTTCAATTATGTTATTATTATTTTTTCTTTTTTTTTTCTCTTTCCTTTTTTTCCTTTCTTCTTCCTCCAGCCGATCGACGGCGAGATTAGAATATATTAAAATATTATTAAAAAATATCCAGGTCAGCGCCGACGTCCATGTTAGCGCCGGCCGACGTCAACGTTAGTATCGGCCGGCCAAAGTTGAGCGGATGGACTAAATTAACACAAATACAAAAGGCTCAACACTGAATTGAGACAAAAAGAAAATGTGTATGACTGAATTGGCATAAAAGCAAAAAGTATAGGACTGAATTGGCAAAATTAAAAGGTTTAGGACCGAGTTGGCAAAAGTGCAATATGTTTAGGACTTTTTTGACAATTTTCCCGCAAAACTTAGAGTTCATGAACTTTCTTTATATTCATTTTTTAAAACATTAAATTAAGATGAATTTATTTATTCAATGTAATTTTCTTGATCGTATCGTATGTAATTATTTGAATAATCAAGTCAATATTAGTTTATTTATTAAATGCATATGTATTTAGTTTGTTCCGATTTTGTTTATTTATTTATTTGTTAAGAGGCTTTTCTCATTTATGATTTAAAAGTTTCAGTTTAATTTGTAGTATTGTTTTCTGGGTTAAAGACATTTTGGTGGATGGAAAAACTACATCATTCAACAGTATTGTACACAAATAGATTCTTGGTGAGGTGAGATAATTTTGATTGAGGTCCTTGATAACCTAACCTGGCTTCGCATTTTCGAATTTCTTTAATTTTCAAGAACTTCTCGACAGCAACTCCATAAATTTTAAAACCTTCGACCATCTGTCCCAAAATGAATTGAAAGGTCTCATAATTAGAGAGAGAGAAATGGGAGAAGTATTTGATCCTTGTGATTACTTCTTTTTTTTTTTTTTTGGTCGAAATAACATTTCATTCACTTCCTTAATCGAAATACAAGAAAGAAACGTCTCAGTTCAAGAAGCATAACTTGAAATCAAGACAAATTCCAGACAATTTCAAAATAAAACAAGCTTAAGGCAACAAGAGAAATCATTAGAACAAAGTTAAAAGTCACCCGTTCAGAGAATACACCCATGACTTCTTCATACCAAAATCTGCGGCCGATCACCGAATCCGTCTTCAATAATGAGCACACACCGAGAACTCCATTTGATGCTATGGCTTTGCCTTTCGGCGGTGCGCGCCTATGTTTGGCGTCTCCAACACTATCACCGAGCAGAGTAAAAAAGTTGAACGAGCATAGATCTGGCACTTGTAAGAGCAAAACCTTCACAAAGCTTCTATGATCTCCTTCAAAACTGAACTTGCCCGAGGAAAGCAAATGCCCTAAAAACATACAGATAAAAAATCCCAAATCTAAACTAGATCCTTGTGATTACTTGGACAATGCATATTTGGACCACAGCTTACTTTGATTCAAACAAATGCCAAATCCAATTTGAATTGAATGTGAGATAGATATTGACAAATGTCATATCGCTGAGGTGAAAATTGTAGCACGTGCCTTGCCACATGAAGTTCACAGACATAAAATTAAGTGCCACGTGACGAACATAGAAGCAAGCTTCGACTTTGATTGTGTACAATAATAGACGAGTTGCAAGCTCCGACTTTAACTATGTATAATAATAACGAGTAACCCGTCGACAGAGAACTTTGAGCATTAATTACTCTATCCAAGTTATTTTCAGATTCACTTATTTCCCAGTGAGAGTCTCCGCATATGATTCATGTTCATCTAGAAGTGTGGGAAAAGAAATATATTTCTGGCAACCATGAAGAACCCAGGCCGTCCTTGTTTGAGCCGGGTAAACCTCACGAGGCTCTAGAGAGGCCCCAGCTCTTAAACCGGGTGAGTCCGGCACTTCGTGGCTGTGGGGATTCAAACGCCGCACCGGAGTGCCGAGACGAAGCGCCCCAGCCAGTGCCGCTGATGCCCATGGGCAACAGAAATCATACATCAGACAATATTTTACAAAGTATTCAGATTGATTCTGGAAATGCTCATTATATTTTGTTGGCCACAGGAGGAAGGCACTTCATTTCACCACGCAAGCACAATGTCTCAACAATGCTCTCGAAGTATTTTATCCAGATTGGTGTGAACAACTACAAGGGGCTCTGTTACTAAAGTTGGAGTCGGAGTAGATCATGTTCACCAAACTTGTCGAGATGACGATAAGAGCAAAATGCTGGGTGAATGTACTAAAAAATTGTGGAGGGTGTAAGAGCATATAGATCTAGGCTTACAAAACTGCTAATAATACAAGACAATACAGGCCTTAAGAATTAAAAATTGGTAAGTACGACTAGAAACCAGACAGAAGTGAAGCGTATCTGTTCATCTGAAAGAAAGTTTGTTCAGTCTCTTCTCTTGAATGGTCATCCGACCACGAAGCAAATGGGCCGCATGGACCCAATCAGATTGGCAATCCAACATACAAATAAAGAGGACTCTCTCTATTTACTTGCTGGAAGATGATGTATTGGCTGCAAAGAAAGGAAATCATCTCAAACTTTGAAGCACCTAGAAAGATGCAACTTTATCCCAAATACCGGAGGAGTACACCATCGTTACCCAACACAAATCCCTTGTTGTCATTTATGAACCTGAAAAGGAGAAATATCAGATCCTAAACTTGGGGGCCAATCTTTCCAGGAAGCCAAATCATGTCATAAGAAACATTAAAATATGTAAGGAAAGAGTTAAGAGAGTAACTCCATCTCTAATGAGCTTTTATAGCACGCACGGGGAATGATGGAGTACCGACAGAAAGCACAGGAAGAGCTAACACACTGGAGAAGTGTAAAGATTAAGAGTAACAGATTTAGAGAGATCAAATCAGAAGCTGATTTTTTGTTTTTTGTTTTTAATTCATATTTAATAAATAACAAACTTACTTTACTGAGTAAAGATTTGCAGCAATGTTGTCCGCAGCTTTGTCACGGATCCATGTCTTTCCACCATTGGTTGTTCTCAACAGAATCCCACTACCCCCTGCTGCCCAAGCCTCTTCCTGCAGCAACAGTAATATGATTAGCACATGATGATGAGTGAATGAGGAAGATCATACACTTTGGCGGAAATTCGTAAGACCTAACCATTCTAAGAAATGACAGAAAAAAGGCACATATTGATGCTTGTTTTCTCCTTTTAATGGTTCACCTCTGAAAAGCTTCTCAACAGTTCATTTCTATCTGATGAAAATTTGAACTTGCTCATTGATCATTGTTATGCAAGAAAGCTTCCACTACTTGAATAATTTCACGGTGATATCAGAGTGGCAATATGAATCGCTGAACCTGTATCTTCAAGGAGTTATTTCATGTCAATAGTGTGATCAACAACTTTTTTTAAGATAGTAGAATGAGATTAGCATCCAATCCCTAGATGGTAATTTCCATTCAAGTACAGTATTTCTTTTCATTTAAATGCCTAATTACCACAAGACTTACGTGTTTATTTTAGTACCAGAAAGACATACTAAACAAATGGAACAGGCAACATTTATGTCATAAATCAAAAACACGTTGATATTGCTTAAACAACATGCCATCTAATGTTTAGATTTTGTATATTTACTATGATAATTTGGTTGCATTGCATATTAGTACACATTATAGGTGGGTATATGAATCAGAGAATGTGAAGAATAACGCATAAGCATCATCTTCGACAATTATGTGTACTTAAGTCCTATGATGCATGTCCCTTGTAGCAAATATTGTAGTTTAAAAGGCTTGATCTTTGCGTATGCGAAGTAACTTCATTAACAACACATGCAGAGCAAGTAAACATCTACATGTTTTTAAATCGAACCACAATCATCTAGGAATGGCATGACCTGCAAAGGAAAGGACAGACGTAACTATGCAGCAAGATGACTTTAATAAAATGCATAATATTACCGGGGAACGGTAGCCAACATCAAGAATTCCAAAACCGCGACTTTGTACAGAGACCTCTTCGAAGTCCTCCGTGATCTAAGAGTAAACACGAAATCAAATTAAAGAAACCAAGCATTTTCTTTTTCCTCTCAACGAATTGATACTACAGCATTACACTATGCCAAAGTCTCAATAGTTTGCTAAATGTACAAGAGTCGAAGAATTCAATATAATTTCATTTGGAGCCCATAACATTCTTTCATTAACTTACTCCAGTGCCTTTGCTGAGATAAAGTCCACCGCCACGAACAAGAAGCCAAAGGCCACCATCTGCCCTCCATCCCATGTTTTGAATTCTTCTCGCAACTGCCCTGTTATGGGGTTGCCAAAATGGCTGAAAACCATGTAATGAAGTAAGCAATGATCTCAAGGTTCAACAGGAATCAATGTAACACCAACACAAAGCTACTCCACAAATGAAAAATGAAAAGAAATATGATTTCAACTTTCTAGAGTGTAATGCATTACTAAACTAGCAAGTGCAAGGTAACACTAAACAAAACTTCAGGAAGCGATTCTACGTAGATAATACAGTTTTTGCGGTGATGGAGACGCATTTGTTGTTAGCTAAAAAACCACAGCATTTAACAGGTTTGACAGCAGGGAATTTGTATCCACAGCTATCTATGCCATCCTCAACATTAGCATTACTGCCAGACATGCTTTTTGGCCATGCTCACCAGTTATGTTGACGAGCTTCCATTCTTTTAGTTTGTCCAACCTGGATTTAATCAATTCTTCGTACTTTTCTCAATAGGCCATCATTTCTAGATACCAGCAGTAAATCTATGAAGCATCAGTTCTGACATCTTTGAGTGCATTGAGAAGACTCGGTAGCATAGACCTCGCTGGATGATTACACCAACCAAAAGCTTCACAAGCTCAACACCGCCATAATATCACCGCCTATATCCTGCATACATGCTGCCTAAGGGCCAAGAGGCATTCGGTCCTGTTTGTAGGGTGGGGTGTGTTTCAGGGCGTCTACTGGGATCAAATCCCAGCATAGGCAAAAAATACATGTATGCAGCCTAGGGCAGCTAGCTATCTTTTTTCTCTAGTTAAAACCCATTCAGCTGGCGTATCATGCATCTGTGCTGAAAAGTTAAGCACTTATACTTTCTCCAGATATATGAACGGATTGAAAGCATCTTATCAGTTTTCAAATGGCCAATGGCAACCTGCTCTACCTCTCTATTCCCTATGCAGCGAGCATATCTCATGCCAAAAGGTCTAAAAAAAGTCAGTGTTAGATCAGTGACTTCCAGCAGAATGCTCCTCAACCAACAATGAAACCCCCTGTTAGCTTGTTATTATCTCAATCAATCTTATGATAAAAGTTTCACTAGGCAGCACAAGATATCGATAATTAGGGACGGGTCATATAGATAACAACTTCAGTGCTTAACAGAGGTACAAGGGGTTCCAAGATGAGCGACACATGTACAACAAGGGCAAATCATGAAAGCATCGTGAACTAAATAAGAGGAAGAAATGTTGTCAATCTCCTCCAGAACTAAGTAATTGGCAAGCTATTCGCAATTTGGCATCTTTCTTCCATACCTTCCATAAACACAGTAGTCTTTTGGTCTGCTAAGATCCCTTCAATCTTTCAAAATTAAGCATCGTGATAAAAACACAATCATTTATGTCTATGGTTGCAAAGAACTCTAAACTAGGCAAACGGTTTTTGTAAAGTAGAGGGATTGGACACTGATATACATCTTTACATCTGACGAGGACTGCACACATGCATCCTGAGCAATCAATTTTCTGTCAATGAAGACCTTTCCTGATGGGAGATATTGGTTGCAATAAAAAAAACTTACCAAGTACAGCATACATTTCGATAGAGGAACATTCCTTAATTCTTAGTTATCAAAAAAAGGATCAAACAAGTGTCTAGCCAACGATTGCCCTTATGGCATCCTGGTTAAGCATTGCTAAACATAGTCTCATTGACATCGTCCATCATAAATTTGTCTAATCATACACAGAAAGAAAACCAGAAAAGTACCTGCCCAGGCTCCCAAGTAAGGTAGAAATTACCGCGGCTGGAGACAGCAACATAGCTTCCCTCAGGTGACCGGTTAACCGTGTTAAAAGTTCCAGTATAGTAACTCGCGCCACTGATCCCACTGGAAACTGTTCTGCATATTCAACAAAATTATGTAACCTTCTTCACCAACGAGCTTAATTTGGTAGACCGAATTTTTTTTACACATTCTATCTGGATCAAAGAACAAAGTTAGTACAAGCTTTGCTTCAGAACAGCTACAAACCAAAGTCGTCGTTATGACTACAAATGACGGTTATCTACAGGAGGCAGAAATTTCAAGCTAGTAGAATTTGCTTCTCCAAGAACAACTAGACATGTGGCTCTACTACAAGCAATAATTTCTATTCCTTCCCAGTAAACACTGACTTACAAACTAAGAAGCATGTGATTGCAAGGAACTCATACACATATAAAATATTTTATAGAAACATCTTGCAAACTAAGAAGAATGTGGTTATGCAGGAAGTGATACACATAGAAAATATTTTATGGAAACATCTCGCTAATCCAGCCAAAAAAATTTAGTTGCAATCACAACAAAAGTATGGTACTAAAATTAACCAATCAATTAATTAAAACAGTTTATGACATAAATAGAATGAGAGAAAATCTACTTTCTTGAAGCGGTATAACCATACTGCAAGCAATGGCGAACTAATTATTGATGGCGAACTTAATTATTGATGTATCAAGCAATTGCACTGACCATGAAGTTATAACAATTCTTCATGCAGGGAAGAATTCTCAAATAGTTTGACATGTTAAAACAAGCATATCTAAATCAGGAGTTGAGCATTTCTCTTAAAGCATCAGGATAATCCTAATTACATAGAATATCATTCACTTATACAGGGGAGGCGAATATTACATCCATATGGACAAGCTTTGACGTTTCATTAGTTTTGTCAAAGAGGGCTCTGCAAAGCAATCATTAAGCTATCTTTTGAGTGGAAGCTGACCTATTCAGGGTGGCTGAAACGGTCTCTTGAACCGCAGCCCTCCAGTTATAGCCTCTGTTCGATGTGATATATATTGCCCCTTGGTCCGTCACCATCTCAGCACTTTTTTCTCCAGTTGCCTTGATGTATACCTGGAGTTTAGACAACATGATTGACGACAATGTCATTATCTTCACCACAGAGGTGGATCATAAAGCAGACTCTCTAAAAGAGCAGTTTAAACAATAGGAGCTCGTACAATGTCTCCAGGAAGTTGATTGCTCAACGGTATTCTCTCCCAGGTTTCTCCGGCGTCTGAGGTGTACAAAAGTATAGAAGGCTTTCCAACAATCCATCCTTCTTTTCCTTTGAAGCTAATGGAATTAAACCTGTAGTTGAAATCCTCATCTTCTGCCGAAGGTATTGAACGTGGAACCCAAGTGCTTCCGCCATTTTTTGTTTCCAAAATTGTCTGCCTCGTCCCCAGAAGAAAACCTAAACATCACATCGGGCAACAAAAGGAATCAATACCTAAAATCGAGCGGCTAGCATGATTCTGCTCACTCATACATCACCTAAGTTGCCCAATCCTTCAATAAAGGTATATATAAATCAAACAGGAAAGATATTTAGAAGCACATTTTAGCTCCTGCTGTTCTCAACAAGCTTCCAGTTACATTTCCAGTTATGCACGAACCACATTATATTTTCCACAATGGGCTGATGGGCTCTCTCCATTGCATAAAATTCTAGTCAGCAGGACACTTTTCAGTTAAGTTTCACAATTACAACAATCCCGTCAAATCCAACCGGTAAACTAGATTGGCACACGTTCCCAAAAAACCACCTAACGCTCTCGCAATTTCCACCACAAAAATACTCAGAGCACTACGGAGGCTGAAAGCGCAATTCCTTCAGAACAAACGCAAAAGCGAGGAGCATTTCGCCATACCGTGGCTCAAGTCGTCGGGGACGAAAGCGATGTCGAGGAGGACGACGCCGGGGTCGATCGGCAAGTACACTCTCTCCCACTCGGAGAGGCCGTCGTCGTCCGCCCTGGCCGCCGGTTGAGCGACGAGAGGAGCGGCTAACGACAGGGAAGTGAGCGTCGCGAACTGTCTGCGACTGACGGGAGCTGAAGCTGAAGCTGAAGCGGACTGCTCCGGCGAAGACGAAGACGAAGACGAAGACGAAGAAGAAGCAGAGGACGAAGAGGCTTTGGTGAGGAAGCGATACGAGGAGGACGGCGGTTGGAGGAGACAAGGGGTGGCGCTGCTTCCGGTGAAGAAGGAGGTCAAGGATGGCTTCAATGCGATGATGGCCATCTCTCTTTCTCTCTCTCTCCCAGTGTTGTCGCTTGCTTATCCGGTGAGGTTGGGTTCTCTCTCTATCAACGGCTACGCAGGCGATTTCCGCCATCTCAAATCCAATTGGATGGGGACCCACCACCCTCCCAGTTTCTGGATCATTTTATTTCTCCACTTTGTTTTTTTCTTTTTCTTCTTTTTTTTTTTTAAATTGACTTTTCCTAGCGAAAATTGAATGTTGTTTTTCCTTCTTTTTTTTTTTTTGGGGGGGTGCTAAACCTTTTCGTAATCTACTGCATATGCTTTAAAGTGAAAAATCGTAATTTCACGGTCTTCTCGAAGTAGCTTTAACTCTTTGTAATTTTCTATTTTCTACCTTTCTGAAGTATCTGAAAATTGAATTTCTTAATACAATATGGATGTTTCAAACTATATGAAAATCGACATGAATCGGTAATTTCACATAACAATTCCGAAATTAATACATAATTTGTTAATTATAATGCATTGGAATTTGCTTAACATTTTTCGGCATACAGTAATGAACATGCCCTCTCACCAGCCCGTATGACAGTTTCTTGCAAGTACAACATGTTGCAACACGAGCAATAAAGATTTTCGAAAATTTATCGCGCAGTTCTAACATGAATCGAATTCATACGAGTCCCCCACAATGCAATTATTGATTTTCACAAGTCTCGTAAAGAAATATCGACACGACCTAACGATGATGATGCACTGAACCCAACAGTGCCAAGGCCATTCGAGAAAGAAAGGGGAGCCAAAAAATTGACAAAAGGACGTCGGGGGATTTATTGGAAAGGAAAAGGCATATTCGGTTGCAAGTGACCTTTGTCTACCGCATGTCAAGATGATCCATGTTACATCGGTCGCCAAACAACTTGTGAAGCATTGTTCAGACAACGAGAGTTCCTAATCCTATATAAGCCTAAAAAGTTGAATTGAGTATTCAGGACAATGTGATGCTTGACAAACCCTCACCATGGCCACTAGATCAAAAGAGATTGTACCGAAACCGGCTCATAGTATTTTCTTGCGAAACAAAATCATGTTAGTTCTATCCTTCGGGCGCCTACTTTTGCAAACATCCTTATAGACAGCCACATCAAACTCCGGGGTGTGTTTTTAGTTAATGGAACTTAGCCTAAAGCTCGCTTTGATGATGAGTTTACTAGTACCTCCGCTTATCGTTTGTATCAAAGAATCTTGGTCATCAAGGGAAACAGAAAGTGGAGATTGGAGAACAACACAGAGGAAAACATCAGTAAACAAAATGACCCGTGTCCTGCTTTTCTGGTGTATTAAGGAATAAATTTCTCCCTTAGTAGAGAGGGGGTAAAATATGACGCAATGAATCCTCCATTACAGTATCAACACTGGTCGGTCCTCGCTCGTCTATAGTGTTTATTTATCTGATCATTTGCATTAGCGAAAGGGGAAACCCCAAGCATGAAAAGAACAAACATTCACCGAAGACGAAGATTAAATAGAGAAAAATGGAGCATTGACCTTGTTTGAGATTCTGCAATACTATACTATATGAAGGCAAAATGCTGACAGTGAACCGCATCAATTGACAAGGCCTCTCTGCTTGAAGACATCGAACATGGCCGCACCAATTTTTGCGGGAGACTCCACCACTGTAACACCAGCTTCCCTGAGAGTCTTGATTTTGTCTTGAGCCGTGCCCTTCCCTCCGGACACAATAGCTGTAAAGCAAGAAGAAAGCCAACAGTTAAAAGGATTCTGATAAGGAGATGGTAAGTATCGAAAAGTTCCATGAATGAAGGGACTTGGTGAACAGGGGGTGTTTGATGCACTCGCCCCTCTAGACCTTTTAGCTGTCACTGTTTCACCTATGATAGAAGCCACTCTTCGAGGCAGAGTAGGAATTACAGAGAGCAGAGTCTGAGGAAGAAAACAGTTTGCTTTACCAGCAAGATGGATCCAGAATCAGGTATAAAATTATACATGAAGACTTGGAAGGTCTGGTGTAAAGGGTGAATGCTTGGAGAGGAAAAGGGGTGATCAAGTGAGAGTGAGCACTGGACGACATTATGTTGGCTAGTCCGCATAAAATGCTAAAGTTCCCAATAGGACTTATCCCCCCTCATACTCTTCTCTGTTTAATTCCCGAATTCTTAGAAAGTGCCAATTCTACTTAATATTTTTATTCAACAAAGATAAAACAAACACCATTAATGTAAGCATGAAATGCATTCAGAGCTCGACAAAGAAAGAAAAAGTACCTCCAGCGTGACCCATACGACGCCCGGGGGGAGCAGTCAGTCCAGCAATAAATCCTACGACAGGCTTCTCTGTCTTGCTTTCCTGTTTGATATGCCACATTAAGGAAAGATGTCAATACAGAGACTAGAATACAATATATAAGAGTAACCTGCAGACTGTTGAAATAGTAAATACTGACTGTTGAAAGAGTAAATACTATCCTTCAGATGTCTCAAATCTTAGTTGTATTCCAGATAAACCACATATAATAATGCATTCCAGGAAGCCGATTACACAAACAAATGTGCTGAATTACCACTTTCCCACCACGATTTAGAAATAATGCAACCAGACATGGAAAAATTTCTACACCATGAAGAACGTTCTTATGGGGCATCAGTCGGTAAAAAAGTACCCGAGTCCAAGGTTCTTGTCAAACTCAAGAAAGCAACACAAGCAGTAGAGAAAAATTCTGAGCTACTGATTTTCCCTCCAGCAGCATTTGACTGTTCTCTATCACTACATACCGAGAGAGGAAATTGGAATAATGTCCCAGAAAGTTAACCGAGAAGTCAGAAAGGAGGAAACCTACTACTGAACTTGATCTATTTCATAATTACGACGTGCTAACTATTTATCTTGCTTGATGCTAGCAGCCAATTCGTCATGCGCACACAGGTAAGGAAGTTGGAGTTTTGAATGAATGCTCTAGGAGCTACAGGGGAAATCAGCTCAGCAGTACCATTAACCGCACAAAAAGTAGAAATTCATGTCTTATTCAAAAGAAGAAAAACAAGAGATTGATTAAGCAAAGAAGAAAAGGCCAGATTACCAAACTCACATGTGCATAGTGATATACTTTGTACGATGTATACATGCAGAAACAATACTACAGCAGTAAAATCCGTTTGATGAGCGATCCATAATACAGCCAAAACTACTTTTTTAGATTGTAAAGTTTTGTAAGCAAACTGCAAATATCATGTTGGAATTGACCTATAATTTCTGACCTTAATTAATGCAGCAGCATCCTCTTCTGCAGTGCCGCCGATTTCTCCAATCAGAATAATCCCTGAAGCATGCATAACTTGGTGAGTAACTACCTTCAAATCTATCGCGTTCTTCTTTCTGATTAGTCAACAACCGCTATCAGGTTACAATAAGGCAACTTAGGGAGAGTAATCAAATCATTATGGTAGATAGATTATGCAAGCAGCGTGTACATGATAAAATGCAAGAGCTTTTCTTTTCTTTTCTTTTTTTAACTTCAAAAGAACTCTTATGAAATCAACCAATCAACCGAATGGGAACACGAGTCCACTGAGCGAAACTTCAAAATTATACGTATAAAAGACATGCGATCAACCTTCTGTCTGAGGGTCTACAAGAAACCTCCTAATGCAATCAACAAAATTTGTCCCGTTGAATGGGTCGCCACCAATGCCGACACAAGTTGATTGTCCCAGGCCAACGGCAGTTGTCTGGAAAACCTGCAGGGAGTTATAAACAGAATCAGTCTTGTGCCAATCTGTCTTAACATGAAGATGAACAGAGAGACAAATGAAATCGAACACCTTTACATAAACATGTGGAACATAACCTACAGAAGAGTTTTCGGAAGTTGGAGGCGTGGGGTTATCATAAATCTCAGGATGCACCCTTATACACAAAAATCCATAATGGACAATCCCCACTCAACTAATTCTAAACCAAAACCTCTCTTAGATGTGTACATGGTTTAAGCCAGCCATCAGGGCAATGGCTGGATTTGCTTATTTCTTCACCAACGGCCGATCAAAGCACTGAAAGGGCCAATAGTTGCAAAAGCCTAGAAAGTGAGGATCGACCTAAGGGCCAGAGATTCTTACGTAGTTTGAAGTTCGAACTTCAACGCAGTTCAGAAATAATTTGCTGTTTAAACAACGCAAAAGTATGAGAAGCACAAGGACAGGAGACCTTATAGCATGGAAAGAGATTTAAAGGGTCTATCTATCCAGCTTTTGATGGTGAGCAGCATTACTTCTTTTTTCATGTGCTTACTTTCTGAGTCGAATTCAGTAGCAGACTTGCAGTTTTCAATTTGAAGACTCTGGTCCTCTTTCTTGAAGAACTAATTAATATGGGATTAGTTGTTTCTATTCTCAAAATACTATCTAAATATATCAATTTCTTGCAAAACTAAAGTTCACCTTTTGTTTGTGATCCTAAAAAGATTCAATATCTTGTGAGCTGAAGTTTGTAATGCGTGTCCAAGTAAATAAAACTTCATTTTCTCCACATAATTTTGGTATCCCACAAAGAAATGCTTAGATCCTTAGACTGGCTAATGAAACTGGGACACCAAGAGTCTGAGGTTACTATTTGTTTTGATTCTCTTTATATAAGTTTTGGTTTTCTCTCTTTTCCTCTTGATCAGTAATTGAGTGAGTTCTGTCTGATTCAGTGACAAAATCTCAACTACCACCTTTAACACTTCAAACTCACATGCTCTAGGGAATTTCGTAAAGTTAAATGTGCATGAAATACAGGCATCCGTAAAACTCAGGACAATCCATTAAAACTAATACAGAGCAGGATTGCTTACTGTCACTTGATTTGCTGAACCAGTGAAGGCTAGCAGACTAAAGTTTTTTCTCTTTTGTTCCCTCAGTATATTAAAAGGATAAGTTAAGGACTGTAAACATCAAGGCCTACAAGAACCACAATTGGGATTTCAACACCAAATCAAGTTTCTAAGTGTTTCGGCTGAGATACTTTGCCAAAAGTGGCTCTATCTTTTTCTGATACTGAATATAAAATTCTGGCAAACGTATGACGTCAGAAATACCATACACGTAATAAGTTGCCCTGCCAACAAACAACACGCATAGAAAATCTCCGGATCAGAAGAGCCAAAGGTAACAAAGCCACAGGAAGAATATCTTTAAGCCAGGAGGATCTAATAAACAAAGAACATCACTTTTAATCCTTCCACTAAAAATGCTCAAGGTATGCACATGTCATGTGAGTGTTCTTGCATGCACGTGTTCCTATGTAGCAATTATGTGTTCCTTGGGGCTATGTTGCACCAACACGACACGACACGAAACGACACGACACGACACGCCGACACGTAATTTCTCAAAAAATAGAGAATTTCAACACGTTGTATATTAAATGTATATTTTTTATATATACATGATAAATTATCATGTATATTTAAAAATATCAGCAGTGAGTTTCTTCTTCTTCTTCTTCAATTAGGGATTCACGATTTGGTTTTTTTAGGGCTTGTTGGGTATATTAATTTTGGAGTGGCTTGATATATGACTTACTTAAATATATTTATTATAGATTCACATTTTGACCGCTAATTTATTGAGAATGCTTAAAATTGACCCCGTGCGTGTCGAAATAGCGTGTCGGAATGCTAGGCTCACGTGTTGCTGGCGTGCCTGGAGCGCTGACCATGTGTTGGTCGCATGTCGGAGAGTGTTCGACACGACACGACACGGAAGCCTCCGGAGAATGTCCGTGTAACATAGCCTTGGGGCCAAGGAGAAAGATTTACACTCTCGTGAACTCAAAAAGAAAAGGTATAGTATCGGCTTGTCATATCGTATCAAAAGCATCTATCCTTGCTTTGGAATGTATCAACTTATGAAAAGACAACCTGTTAATGGTAAGAAAAAGAGACTCACTGCTTCGTAAGTCAAGGTACCGGATCGAGAAACTATTCCTATACGACCAGGCTTGTGAATGTATCCAGGCATGATCCCAATTTTACATTCCCCGGGCTTGATGATACCAGGGCAGTTTGGCCCGATCAACCGAGTTTTCGATTGGTTGTTGAGAGCAGCCTTGACTCGCACCTGAAATTGGCAACCAACAATTATGAAAACCAAATGGTGAAAATGTTTAATTCCACCACTTCTTATATATATTTGAATGAGTACATACTTTATTGTAATAACAAAATGTAACCATTTCAACTTTGGGAAAATCATTCTTCAATCAAATTATTATCCTACAGCTTTGTCCATTGGAGAGAATTATTTACTAGATGAGCAGGAAGAGTCAGCCAATCCCCACATATTATCAGTTAACATGTCGAATATAACCAAGACACTTTATGCTACCAATACAACTCTCAGGAATAATTGCCAAATGGATGCATAAGAGCAGTGTCATGTAAGGTAAAATTTAGCTTACCATATCATGTTGCGGAATCCCTTCTGTAATACACACAACAAGATCCAATTCAGCTTCCATTGCTTCCATAATAGCGGCGGCGGCAAAAGGTGGAGGAACATAAACGACAGAAGCATTAGCCTTGGTTTCAGCCTTTGCTTCAGCAACTGAATTGAATACAGGAAGTCCCAAGTGTTCTGTTCCACCCTTCTTCGGTGTCACACCCCCCACCTGTATACAACTTTATCCCATGAAAATAAAAAAGCAGCTAGAGTCACAGGCAACAAGATAGCGGCATCAACCCATCTGCTACGAAAGTGAGATGAGCTGCAAAATAGAGCCTTCTCCAACAGTAAAGGTAAGGAAAAGTACAGATTTAAGGAGCATTTGAACTTCAATAGCGCAGTAAGACAAATGAATGACCAGGCGTGTAAATCAATATCCAAAAGCATATTCTCATGACTCTTCTGTGTAACCACGGATGTCCAATGAATATCTAATAATGATTCTGCTTCTGACTGAATATCAGCCCTTTTTTTTGTTACTGGATAACAAGAATCGCCACATATAACATAGCTCAAGTAGGCTAGGCAGTTTATGTTTACAGATCCCATAATTCAAAAGTACAATCGAATCCTATATCATATGTATGACCAAATGCCTAAATTACCAGAACAGAATGATAGCATTTGAAATTTGCATTCAACAAAGCCCAACTAAAACAAATCAAAATGTGGACAGGGGAACATTCATATGATGCAACTGCATGAAGTAGCTAAGATATCCCAGAAAGAGACAATTAACGGGCTTTAGCAGGCGGATGTGGAGGTATCCCCTACACAATTTCCAAGAATCGAATTTTCAACTCTTTGAATGCATGGTTCGTACAAGAAGCACCAAACAACCGCGACGAATCAGCTTGCAACCTCGAAGAACAACAGTAATCTAACTCCAGATCGCCAACTAACCTCCCCATACCTATCAATCAAGACCTCATTTACCAGGTAAAAGCAAAACGCCATTAAGCGTACGTCAAGATCAGAACGAATACAAAACAAAGTGTATGGGCAAGTGTGCCATTATGTCTGCGTAAAAGAGAGAGCGTTAGAGAGAGAGGCACCATTTTCGTGCCATACTCGATGGCTTGTTCAGTGTGGAAGGTGCCATTCTTGCCGGTGATGCCCTGGCATATCACGCGAGTGTTCTTGTCCACGAAGACGGCCGGCTGCGGCGGAGCCGCCGCAGCTGCAGCCGCATAGCTCCGAGCCAAGCCAAGAAGGGAAGATGGTTTCTCCGACGCGATTGAGCCGATCAACTTCGCGGCGGCCTGCCGAGCCATCGCCTTTCTCTCTCTCTCTCTCTCTCGATTGAAGGATGGAGACTTTTCTTTTAGATGGGCCCCATTTCTGCGCACAAATGATGTTAAAGTAGAATATGTATTCACGAGTCCGGTTCGGGCCTCAATGTGGGGCCTAATGTTAGCCCGAACCGAACCCGGCGACCTTATATCTTTCGCGTACAATTTGATAGCTTTCTCTGAGATATTTAGAATTCTATAAACTATGTAAATATATTAATTAATTTAGATAAATATTATCTGATATATATAACTAAAAACTATTGATATTAGTCAGAACCGGTTCTATTGCGCCTAACCGGACCGAACCGGGCTTGCTCTTTCAGTCCTTGTGGCTCAGGCCAAGCCCATAGACGGCGAAGCCTTAACCAAGTCACAGTTTGATCATAATAATCACGTCAAATAAGATTTTGATAGCTATTACGACCGTGATAAAAAGTACGAAAAATAGCACAGAGTGAGCGCAAATGTTTTATTGGTGGAGTCCGTAAGCTAAAGATCAAATTCACCTTTAAATACACGTATATCCCGCGCAACTGTGCAAGCATTTTTATCTTTTTTTTGTTACACGAGATAAAGAATTTCAAATAAAGATTAGAAGAGTAGCTAGTTAAAATACCAATAATAAGAAAGGATAAGCAAGATAGTCACCATTCACAATTACCCTCGACAAGTCTTCATATATAATATCAATATATGTATACTCCACAATATTTATACGAAGATGTATCCTCTTGTCTCGTCTTGATCAGTGAATTTTTGCTGATTTGGCAAGAGTTTTGACATCTAGCACAACTCATGTTGCTTTGAACGTGACCGTTACGATTGACAGTAGTTAACTCGTGCCGTGGCGCGATTAGGAGTAGCAACGGATTCGAATATTCAATTGAAATATATTAAGAAAAATGTATTAGCAGTCAACAATAGAGGTGCCAAACGGATAGGTCGGGTCGAATATGGTCTGACCCATATTGACCCATTTAATCTGTTTTGACCAATTTTCATATAGTACAAATTTTATGACTCATACCCGACCCGACCCGTATAATTTAAATACTTATTTATTTAACCAAATCACAAAATATTTGTTTCATAAAATTAAAAAATGTAAAAACTGTTTCGCCGACCGCTCTCCCTTTGGCACCGTGGCCCACCTGCCACCACCGTCCGCCCGCCCGCCCACCGTTGCCACCGTGGCTCGCCCGCCTGCCGCCACCGTAGAATTGTAAATTTTGGCACATTCATATAAAAATCCATCGTCGTCTCTTGGGCGCCTAATTTTGGCACGTTCCTCAACTCCGATCCTGCCATCCTCCACTTTGAATTTCGGTCGCCACTCACCTCCGCCCGTCAATCACCGTCTCACGGAAGACAAGTCGCTCAGTCATCTCTCGCTCTCATCAGGTGCGTCTCTACTTCTTCGTCATCTAGGATCGTCGCAATCACGAGCTTACAACACCGTTGCTGGTGCCGATTCAGCGCGATCGATAGTGACATCGTCCTCGTAGCGCCGCGATACTAGCGCTTCTCTGTACTTCATTCTGCCTCTTTCGAGAACTTGAGCGCGATTCATTCGATCATTTAGCGGCTACAGCTGAACGACGCGTTCTATGATTTTGTTGCGAGATTAGTGGTTTCTTTTATCACTGCACTAGAGCTTCTCATTGTCAATGTCGAATGATACATAGGATTCCAACATGTCCAGTTCTTACTCAGGGCTCTTTTGACGATGGAGTTGGAGATGCAAGTTCATAATCGGGAATTTAAGCTCATGTTTTCTCTAGATACAGAGGTGGATGGGACGAGCTGCATCATGCGGCTCAAACCCTTCTCGGAAGTCTTGGCTGGAGGTGATGATAGAAGAGAGAGAGCAGGCTTGAGGCAGGCGGGCAACAGGCGATGGGCAACGGCGGTCGGCGGCGGAGGCGAGCTACGACAGTGCTCGGGCGGTGGGCCGCAGTTTACAAGTGAATGAATAAGGTCTTGCGAAGCTATATGTCACGGGTCGAATATGGGTTGGATTAAAACCCATATTTGAATAGGCTTTATAGGCCTAGACCCATATTTGACTCATTTTTCAAATGTGTTAAACCCATAGCTGACTCAAATGCATAAAAATGGGTTAAAAAGTGGGTCAAAGACCCACCTCTAGTCAACAAGAGCATATGAATTGAGCGGGATCTGACCCAAAAAAAAATAAAAATTGAGCAAGATAATTACCAAAAAAGTTCTAAATCTATTATAATTGTGCAAATTCAATCCCAAACTTTTTTTTAGCCAATTGAGTCCTAAACCTTTTGTAATTATGTCAATTCAGTCCATTTGGCCGACCGGTGCTGACGTGGAGCCACCGGCGCTAACGTGGCAAATATTTAAAATATTTTAATACTTTGCTATTTTTTAATTGTTTTTTAATAATTTTTTATTTTGTTTTGTTTTGGCCAGCAGCCTCCTGCCGGACAAAAAAAAAACGACAGAAAAAAATTATTAAAAAAATAAAAATTCAAAAATTCAAAAAATATTAAATTTTTATTAAATCTTTTAATATAAATTATCATAATAACAAAGGTTTAGGACTCAATTGACAAAAAAAAAAAAATTAGGACTGAATTGACACGATTGCAATATATTTAGGAATTTTTTAATAATTTTTCCGAATTAAGCAAGATGAGTGTATACGCATTAATCATGGTTAATTTGTTTGATCAGAAAGAAAATGATCTATATGGGAGACCCTTTTTCAAATGAATATCTGTCATGCTATTTACTTATTATTAACAATGAAGATTTTATACAACTTGAAAGAGACAACATACGACGAGGGTGACTCCGTCCCTTCCAATCAAGTCTTAACCGAAAACAATCGAACTACCGACAGGAGCCTCTAGCGAAACATAGGTTCATGCACCCTCCGTCTACTGCGCGGCTTGCCCGCCCCAGTTTCATATTAACAGCAATAAATTGCCATCTCTAATTCTCAAATCACTAATTACAAAGTCGTGAGGATGCTCTCGCCACAAATCCAGGTCCTGCAAACATCAGCAAAAAATCGATTCCTATACCGTTGTCTAAATTATGTATTTCGCCTGCATTCTGTACAGCAACAGGAGATTTTCTACTGTACAGCAATTGGTACGGAAAGAATTGTACGAAGCTAGAACCACAGGATGTCCTCATCTTATATTTACTTGCTAATAGAGATGCTATCAACATTTAATAAGTACTCACAAATAACGACTTCACTCGCGTGAAAATTCCACCCATTAACAGTTTCTATAAATGCCTTACCCTTTTATGCGGCGAAGAGTGTGTGAGGATTTCCATACTTTCAGCCTTGGATCTTCACTATCATGGCCGAAATATTCTCATAGTTTTCATCACCTGAAGACGACAGAATGGGCACCTTGAAACAGCAGACGAGCATCTACGGCAGAGGACATGGCCACATGGAACAATGGCAACATCCACTTCACCACTCAAACATACCCGACAAACCCACGCCGCCTTGGCCATGTCGGCTTCTTTAGAAGCCACATCAGCCTTCTCCTGCAGAAATAATACTGAAAGTCGTCAACATCAAGTTCGCTCCCAGTAAAAAAGATATTCCCATACATAGGATAAAACACCTGGGATAATCATGCAGTCAAATGGAATTTTACAGTGGAGAGCAAATTGCATTCTTCATTGCAGATTCACAGGTTGATATTTTGGAAATGACAATTACGATCTGCAGTCAATAATCTAGTTCTCTTTATTGATACCACAGGTGGACTAAAAGATGCGTATGATTGTGTATCTTCATTAAAGGTGAATATCATATGGAAACAGTAATGCTGAACAGGCACCCAAGGAATTGTAAAAGAAGAAAATTTCATGACAGCTCAAGAGGGCCCATAGGTGACTTTCACAGTTAAGCAGGAATACACTCTAATACAATCTGACCATGCATGGTTATGGTTACTTTCTGTGAAACGGATCCCTCCTTCCAGATGATGCCTATGAGGCTCGTGCTTATGGTATTGATGTAAGAGCATGCCAAATCCACTATGGAGAACTGTTCACTATCCCTCGGATATTCAACCATGTTAAGAAAGTCTTGGTCCTTCCCCTGTTTGAACAGAGATCAACCAGTTTTGACAACATTATGAAAATTGTCGATGTTCGCAGCCATGTCAAGTCAAGGAACATCCAATGTCCCATATGACAAATTAAACATCATCACTCTCATTGGAAGCTCATTCAGAATTTGCAAAAGGTTCTGAGATTACCAAGATGCTAATACTTGCCATTGTCTATATTGCGGTGTTCATCACTGGTCCAATTTCTCAATCATCTGGGGTGAATTCTTTTGACTTGACATACTCTTCACAACATAAAAAACCAAGAGAATCAACCTAAACAAGGGAAACATGGCTTTTGATAGACTGAAAACAAGTTGCTCGTGATAATGGCTAGACTTGCAACTCAAGGACCATTAGTGAGTAGCAGTACACTACTGGGGTCATCTTTATGCACTACGGAGACATGAGGAAGAGCATGTGGATCAGGAGTACATGCGCAACTTCATAGATGATGGTCAGCTAATATCCTCAATCTATACCAATGTAGTCAAAAGCACTCACATTGTGCAGGTAAGTGCTTAGGTGAGGTGAGGCCGTGACTTCTCACTTCTAGGGAGCCAAATAAAAGGCATCCAGCAAAGCGCGCACGAAGGGTTAGAAGTGCTAAACTTGATACTTCAATAAGTTTTCGAAACCCTGAAGCGCCTCATCTTTTAAAAAGACCCTTTTTCTCCATTTATCAGAAAAAGTTCAGCCATAGTGGAGGGGTCAAGAAAAATTTCAGGACCAAAACACCTTTTGGCCATTTCAAGCAGAGAAGCCTGTGGTTCTTTCTGCACCAGTTAAGCCTGCAACACCCAAGTGCTTGCTCACCAGTATTTTGCTCTACAAATACATAATTTATATAATGTCTATTTTCCTTAAGACATCCTTATTTTGAAAAATGGCGGCTTCATTGTGCACTTCTTTTTATGCCTCTGGCAGCAGACATTATTAGTTCCTAGCACCTAAGGTGCATCATTCACCTTTTGGATGATGAGTACACCGAGTTCCATCATTATCAAGCAACTCGGCAAGCCTCTCTTCCTACTGCATCTCTAACCCAAATGGTAAGCCTATCGTTTCTCTTTCATCTTATATCATCTGATCAGGCTTTGGGTGATCGATCCAGGTTGCACTAATCATACGTAAGGAACCTCTGGTGTTTTCTCCAAAATTATCTGTTCAGAATCATTTTCTAATGTCACCCTTCCTGCGCGCTCTACCACTTCCGTTACTGGAATTTAAATAGAGCAACCTGATTCTTCCTTGTCTCTATCTTCTGTCCAACATATTCCCTCTTTCCATTTAATCTTATGTTGGATAGTAAATAACTAACTCTTGTCACTTTTCTCCCTGGTTCTGTATCCGTTATCAAGTACAGTCAAATCTTCCATTACTTCACTTTCCTATCTTTCTACTCTTTCATATGTTTCTGAAGCCCTTTCACATCTGCGTCAGAGAGCAGCTATTGAGGAAGAGATGCTTGCTTTGCAATAAAACAATGCTCAAAAACTTGTGCACCTCCCTGCAGATACGTTTGTTGCTGTTTGTGAGTGAGTTTATACAGTGACATATAACCCTGATGCTTCAGTCGACAGAAGAGATGCTTGCTTTGCAATAAAACAATGCTAAAAAACTGGTGCACCTCCCTGCAGATACGTTTGTTGCTGTTTGTGAGTGAGTTTATACAGTGACATATAACCCTGATGCTTCAGTCGACAGGTTCAAAAGCTCGTTTGGTAGCTAAAGGATACTCTTCAAGCCCACGGTGTAATATATAATCTTGTTGTTGTTCAAAGCATAGTTCTACCACAATATACCTACACTAATTAGAGAATGGTGCAGAACAAACATGCAACTCAAACCTGTTCAATTAGAAGTGCTGCTTGAGATTCCTTGAGTTGTTCCTGCAGGGATATGGTATTTTGCAGGAGAGACTGCTTCTCCACATCCATATGAATCCCTGCAGCAGAAAGCAACTCCTGAACTGCTTGAACTAGGTCTCCAGCAGAAACTCGGCCATATTGAAGTTCTTGACAAGACTGCATGTGCCAACAATAGAAGCATTATTAGCAACAGTCAAGAAAATCAAGCCAGCAAAAGATATACTTCTCATGGACTATGCTTCTCAAAGTACATGGAAACAATAAGCAGCATTTATGAAGATAGAATAGCATTTCCGGCAATAAAATAACCGATGAAGGATCCTTAGCAGCAGGATGCTGGTTTTCATAAATCTTTACAGTAACCCATCATATCAAAAACAGACAAAAGATACCCGCCTCCATATAGATCAAATTAGGAACAGCATAGCAGACTAAGTGTGCTTGCCTTGCTATATTGCTTATTCCTTAGTCCATTCTAATTTATTATTTTCTAGAGTTTTCCAACTTTCCCAAGAATAACTAAACTATAATTTCTTGCTCTGTGTGTGGGGCACTAAGTTGAGGGAGGGGGAAACGACGGATATTTCCCATGTCAATCAGAGGTAACTTTAATCAGCTAATTTCATGCCACTACAAGTCGCCATTTGTCACAAAATAGGATCAGCAGAGTTTTCTGCAATAAGAATCCATACATCGACCAAGTACCACATGAGAACAAAGCCAACCTGTGAGGATCTTGTTCTTTCTGTCCTAGAATTTTCTGAAATCTCCATATGAGTCCTTCTACCAATAATTGCAGAGGCATCATCCTGTAAGCATGCTGATGAACCCGCAACTCCCATAGAAATATTTTTGAAAGAGAAGACTTGTGAAGACAAAAGCAGTTCTGTCACTCCAGCCATCGTTTCCACCTTCAATCTGTACAGTGCCTGCCCTGCCGATGGACTTACATCTTCTGGAACTCTACCATATCGCAACTTTTCTCCATTCTGAAACCTCCAAGCCACTATTTCTCCTCTATAGAAGGGTCTCAACGGGTGAAACTGCACTTGCAGGGCGTCTTGAGGCTGTATTTCTTTTCCTAGCAAACTATTGCTCCAGTGTCTTTGTTCAAGTTCTCTCTTGTCGGAACATATTTTCATAACATCGATAACAATAGATTCAGAACCTTCAGGACTGAAAAACAAAGACGCAATTGGCAAAGGGATAGGGCACCCTAAAACCTGGCTCACAACAATTGCAATGACATCAAGTACAGAAATACATGCTGGAGGCTCAGCGATCATAATGCAGGCCTTTGCCTGGTCAACAAAGTAAAGAGTTCGATGGGGAGATCCACCCTCCCACCCAGGAAAATAGGATACCTTGTCTACCCGTGTAATTTCAATATGACCAGGGAGAAGAACAAACTGCGTATTGAGGCTCTTTACAAACTGCAATTTTCCTGCCACGGTGTCTAAGGTTCTTTGTATGAGTTCCAAATTCAGATGACTAAGTGCAGGTAGATATCTGGACATGCTTTTTACAACAGTACAAATAGCACTGTGAAGAGATGGGCTGGACAATCTATCTCTGATGGCTGCTAATGGAACTGACCCGATGCAATCCAAAGTTTGCAACTGCTCTCTGTGACAGAGTTCCTGCAAAAATATGCCATTTCTGCTAAAGAAGCAACCCAAAACTCACTTCCATTTCTAGCTAAAAGAAATTGACCAGCATAAAAAGAATGAATACGAGAACTTTATACCTCAATAACAACATCAGACAGTTTTCGGATGCCAAGGGCTTCACATATCTTGTCAGGAATATGAGGATGAACAAATCTTAACCTCGAAGTATCAATATATTTGATGAATTGGGAGCCATGAGAATCAATGTATACACATGACTGTGAGTGCACAAGTCTGCAGCCATCGTCAGGGACTACAGCTTCTGATTGCAATGCAATGCCATCGGTGACGTTCGCGTCAACAATCCCATCAGAGAAGAAATACAAAATTTCCATCACAGCACGAACTTCATTTGGATTTAGACGCTGATATCCACAAGTTTTCTGGAGATCTGAGAGAAGACTCTTTGCTGATGCAACTGAGAGCACGTCTTGAAGTCCCAAATCTTTAAGAAGCTTAATATAAGGAAGATATATAGAAGGAAGTTCAAAAGCAAATGGGGACAAGTTAATTGTGAGCCGCACAAACAGAGAATCAGCTGTCACCAAGCGTGTACCATTGGCAGCAGGCAAAAATGCCACCTTCTGCAGTTCCGTTATATCTGCAAGTATGAAAGTAAAATCAGGAAAGCAAAAACTTAAAGACAGCTTGCACGTATCAACAATGAATTCTATAGGTACAGAATGTTATTGAACGCACACAATTTGCATCATTATGCTCAACAGAGGCAAAAACACCCAAAAAATGGTTGATGCAATGAGTATACTCGAACATGAGTATTTAATCCAGCCGGCAACTTGCTTTCCTGTGTCTGTGACATTTGTGGGACCACAATCAACTGATCTTAAAGTTTAAACTGTTGAGTAATGTAGGGTTTAATATTTGAATGTAGCACTCTCATGCATTGGCTGGGATTAGCCTAAGAGTAAATTGTGAAAAATAACATTGGGGGAAATAAATTTAAAGGCTTAGAAAGATTGGAACTCTGTACCTCCTATTATAATACCCTGTGAAATTTTGAAAAACCACAACCAACTAACCAAAACGCTTAAGCTGTTAGATTATTCGCGTTTTTTTTTTGGTCTTGATAACTCGCGATTTCATACCTACGTTTTGTAACTTACGGCATATAGTAATTATGATCATTTACGTGACAAAAGATATCACATAGGTGTGGCTGATGTGGTGCCGACAGCCCTATCGTAATAGGAATGCAATGCCTTTCCTTTGAAAGGAGACTTGGGAAGAAAAATTGTTGCTGTTGACCAACCCATACCTTATTACCAGTTCTAGTCTCCTTAACAATAATACGCTCAAAGTATTTGTGAATTATCCCATCCTTCCATAGAAGAATGATGTATAAGGATGAAAAGGAAGATGAATGCTAACGTGAAAATAACGTCTAATTCTGTTCAGATTGGCAAAAACCAGAAAATCCCCTCAAAACTGGATTGTTGAAGAACCAAACTAGAGCTTTCTTTGCAAGAGAGAGTGCACATTGACAAGACCACATCAAGAGCGAATTAAAGCACGAGTTGAAGCCCTAAAGCTTTAAAACTCTCTATTTATTTGACGTAATTATATAAAATCACAAATGAATCCCCATGAGTTTCTCTACACTAAATAAACCAACTCTAATGAAATAACAAACAATGTACAGAGAAATATACTAGAAGACACTCAACAGTAGACAAATCAACTTTCCAGTAAAAAATTCATTGGAGAATGGCCAAAGTGCATCAATGGCAAGTAAATGATAATTAAGTGCAAGGAGTTAATGAAATTGAAGTTGAGTGACCTAAATCCAAGTGATCAAAGTACGTTGACCGTCTGTGAAAAGCACCCTTCAATTTTCAAAGCATCGACTGTGATGCACATAGTGAACAAAAGATTCCCTTTTCATGTCGAAAGTGCCCATGTCAATATTCGTGATTTTACCTATAGACCATTCCTTAATATCTTGTTCATTCGCAATGAGATATCTTCTTTATATGCACATTTTTTGGTGGGCTTAACAAGGCCCTTTCAACATTATTCAATTACACAATGAGTATCAATCTCAAACATTGTTGGATCCAGAAATGGAGACGTAAGTCAGATCTAAGAAATTGATAAAGAAGTCAGAAAATTCAGATGTATCCTCAATATCCATTATGATTTTAGGAATAACCAAAATTACAGATATATTTGTTGACTGCCACATGATTAAGTTTGCCATGGTAGTAAGACCACATAGAAGAACTAAAGCCAGCATATTTAGTCATTTCACAGCCATGCTAAAAAGTCTGGACTTTTACTAGCGATGAATAATTTCGATGAAAAAATTAGAAGCCTGAATAGAAGAAGAAAATACCTGAAGAAGAAAGGGAATCCCACACCTTATCCAGGTATTTTAGAATCACTAGGGTTGCATCATCAACTGTCATCATGCCAGATGCTATTGGCCAGTGAGCAAGTGCGTCTTCACCTCCATTTCTTCCAATAACCTAGACCCAGATTTTCACATTAATCATTAGTTGGGTGAAGAACAAAAGTTAAACCAATTCAAACAAATTAATTGTACCTGCAAATGTTTCAGAACTCTCGAGAAATCTGGAGGGCTTTTTAGGTAAAGTGATCCCCAAGAGTATTCAGGTGGAATAAAACTTTGTCTGGTCAAAATGGGAGAGCAACTCCAAGCCAAAGGCCAATCTTTCAACAAAATAGCATCACTATATGAACTAAGCACTGTTTTGCCACCTTTCCTGCCAGCAACACTTGGAAAACCCAGCTCAGTAGGAATGCATGCAATCTTGCCGAGATTATTGCAAAAGTTGTTACCATATAGGACAGCGAAGTTAGCGAAAATAGAATCAACAACAGATCCAGCCAATGCATATATTTCCGTAGGAACTCCATTCTGAGAGTTCACCAAGTCTGTCCCAATATCATCCGAATCCCCTGCGCCTTTCACCCATTCAGTTGCTAAATACTCGACTCTTTTCGCACATTCAAGTATTATGTCTGCTTCTGTCGCAGTTCGTAAACCTATTTTCCGTAAGATGCGAAGCCAACCATCTGTAGAAAACCTTTCTCCAGGAAATTTTCTCCTCTCGCCGGAGAACACAGATGCCAATAATGCATCACTTGGATCAAACAAATCCTTAGCCATAAAAAGATCTGGGGAGAACTCATCAGCACTTCTGATCAATTTAGTCTCTTTCAAAGACTCAATTACACTAGATTCCACCTGAATATCTTGCCAATTCATGTATATATAGATAAGTATATCCTCCTGCTCAGCCTGAGGTTTCTTGTCGTACCCAGGTAAGGCAAACCTTACCAAAATCTGTTGATCATGCAACTCAGGGATACCAAGTGCTCGAAGTAATTGACCTTCAGTGGATTCTGTATCGTAAGCAAGGCAATGCTCATGAGAGGGCTTAAGAAATGAATTAGAAGATACGATACAATGGTTTTCATGGCACAATGCCGAATATGCTCCAGCAACCGTTTTGTAAATAGGTAGCAAACGTAGTGCTTCAAGTTCTTCTGTATCATAGATGGAGCGATTAGACAAGAAATCGTTAGCAAAAAGGCTAAAGAGTTCATCTCTGTCTGAAGCCGAAAAGGATGTAAGTTCAGGAAAATAGCCAGCCTTTCTAGCTGCAACTAACTTGGACGCGATGACTTTCCCAAGTGAGTGACCTGGTGGAGGGAGACAGTTGCAAGAAGCAGCACACTCAATAAAAGCTGTGTCGAATGTAGGTATATTGCACTGGTTCAACAGGGACAGCAACCACGGATATTTACATTTCGCAGCTTCGAATGCAGTAATGTAGGGAAGGGTTGAAATAGTTTCAGAAGGGCCGTTTAGAACAAATTCCGTTCTATTATCTTCAGAATCAACAATTTCCAAGGAAGATGGATCTGTCAGTGGTGGAGGAATAAAGATGAGATGACTTTCCCTTACGCGGCACAAAATTGACCTTCCAAGAAAAGCAGGTATTAGGGGCCAATCAGAAAACGGAGAAAGGTCTGACAAGGAGCCATTGAAGTTCTTCCAGAAAAGTTTTATCCATTCAGGGGAAGGACCTTCCTCACTACCAGAACCAGGTGTATTTTTCCACGAAAACCAGGGAGCCAGGTTCGTCGCCATAACACGAGCCACCCAATTCTCATGGAAAAGTAACTTCATATGCCTAGAAAGTAGTGGAAGAGAGAAACTCTGCAATTTTAACAAATATTGAAGAGTGGAATTCGAAAAGATTTCAATCAAGATAGATCGATCCATTACTTTTGCATGGATAAATTTTGCGGCCAAAGGAACCATCAGCTCCTGTTGTTCCCTGCTTCCAAGCCACAATTCAGTCATTCCCAGCCTAGAAAGTTGTTCTGCTGCTGTTGGACATGGTAAGCCTTTAAGTTCTGCAGCTACTAAAAGCAGTTTATGGTCTAAGATTCCATTGCTGCCGTTAGAAATAGCCAAATTGCTGCTCCTAGAAATTGAGGGCCCTCCAGCTCTACCAATATCTTCAACAACTCCTCTACCAAAATCAAATAAAGCTTTCCCCAAACTTGTCACCACTTCAAGTGCATCTCCGGAACTACTGGCACCATGAGTAGATTCATTTGGACTTCGGAAATTAGAAATCGACAAAGATGCAGCACCAGTGCCTGCAGAAGTAGATGTGCTAGAAATAGAATGGTTATTACTCCCTCCCACTGATGTACCGTCTTCATTAGAACTAGTCAGTTCTGTCAAATGAATATCGGATAAGCAGTACTCCATAACATCCACATAGGTGTCAACAGACCGAAGAACTAGAGATGATGAACGAACTCTTAGGAGGTCGCGCACCATCTTTGGTTTAATTTCTTGAACTGTAACACCAATGGACTGAATCTCAGCCACCAATTCCCATGATACAGAGAAAACTGGATATTGCTCCTTGACAAAGTCACAAACTGTGGCAGGAAGCAAGTTACCAGCCACCGCACTCCCAGGCTGTGAAAGAAACATTCCCTCACTAGCTTTTACCAGATTACCTGAGTATAACTGCCACACAGGGAGGTCAACTGCACGAGCATAGAAAGGCCTTATCAATTGCTGCACTATGCATTCCCAATCAGCTCTGGGTCCATTAATTGCCACCAAACCACTTTCTCTGGTATGTTGATCTGTCAGAGCAGACTTTGGCCAAAAAGAATATATCTGATCTCCATAGGCCTTCACAGACAAACTAAGTGTATGGGCTAAACCAGGTTCTATAACAGAACTTGAAGGTTCTCTCCTCAACTTTTGCAATTCCATCACCATTTCAGCATATGAATCAAGGACGCATGACATCAATTCTCTATTCCAAGTCTCAATTAACTGATCTCCAGCATCAAGCACTGCATCAACCAATTCCTTCTTATCTTGGTACTTGAAAAGATAACGACCTTTGTTGTGGCAGACGAGGAAACAACCGAGGACTGTGACTGGTAAGCGTATATCACTAGACAAAGGAAGAGGTGACAAAACGGAGCTTCCTGGACAAATAACAGGATGACCATCACGGGATACATGCGCAGCAACTCCAGCAACAGGTGTAAGATTGTATGCCATATACTTCCTGCATTTTATCATTTATGTAAAAAGACTCCATTATGACAAAAACATTGCAAAATCTACAGAGATGTGAATAGAAAGAGGAAAAATAGAAAAGCAGACAGGACGAAGAAAAGCTACAGTTGGAAACGATTCCTACTTAAAGAAATATGGCATTCATTAACGAACAAATTCACAGAACAAAACAATGAAGTAGAGTGCGCCCATTCGTTTGAATACACAACTCAAGAATGCCAAATAAGTAGCAGTGTAAACCCCCAGAAACACTTTTTCTACAGATCTTGGCCAAGAATAAATCATCCAGAAAACCATCCAGGAACTACTGGGACGCAAACTAGAATATTGCACACTGAGTAAGGAGATGGAAAACAATCAGGAATGCAGAGCACCAACACTGTGAGAGAGTTTTTGTCTTCGAAGACCAACCGGACATCCAAGGTTGGTAATTCACATGCCGCAGACACAGTGACATCAGGGATAAGTTACTGCCTATGCAAACATTGGTGTTGACATCATCCACTGTGCGCTGCCACTACTGGCCAAGCGTTGTCACAATCAGCCAGCACTTTTGGCAGTCAAATAATCCAATGCCTGACCGATCAGTCAATCACCATCCCAAGACTCAGAGATACTACACATGCTCCACTTCACACACCAAAAATGCCATTTCTTAAGCTTCTTTTAATGAAAACATTGGCAATCAAAGCTTTTTTCAAACAGACAGTATTTTGTGTCAAATAGATGGATGATGAAATTCAACAACCACCACTTGCATACTCTGCCCCTTGTGATATCCACTTGCATATGTAAGAACTGACTTTCACCGGGTTAATTTTTAGTCAAGACATAAAATAACACAAAAACAATCAGAGTGTAGGATCAATGTGCTTCTAGGGAAACAAATTTCCAAGAACAGAGAGAGAGAGAGAGAGAGAGAGATCCCCAATGAAGCTTAAAGAATACCTATCAAGAGCCATATTTCTAGTCTGGCCAGAACCAAGGCTGAGCACAACAAGCCATCTGTCAACAACTCTAGTAGCTCCTTTACGGACAATCACATCGATACTTTGAACTTTTGTACTTGTGTTTGAGCTGCTAAATAACCTTGATATCTGAAATTTTCTCCACTTCTTCTCTGAAAAAGGGTTTCTAGTCACAGCAAATGATGAATCAACAGAAACTGAGTACTGCTCTGATGGCTTTGCATTTCCTTCCTCCCACGTTGAGATTGTTACCTATTTAAATGCACACATCAAGTTAGAGATCGGAAGATCACATTATATAGAAGGTTGTCCAACAAATAAGCATCACTGGTGTAGAATCAATAGATAGATGATTGCTGTCACTCTGACAAATTACGGGTATCAGATGTCTGGGTTTCTGATTTCACTATCCAGAACTGAGACACAAGGACCTTACTAGAAGTGGTGGCCAAGATAGAATACCATCATGTGGATACATCCACATAGATAGAATACGCGTGTCTCCCAAAAATCCCTAATGCCTTCTTTCAGTAAGTTCATTTACAAAGATCTTTTCCCCTTAATAGATTTGTCAATTGAAGGTCTCCATTGGCTAGCCCATTGATTTTTTTGGGTTTGTAAATATGGGCTTTAAGGCTTAGACCAAGATCATTCAACTAGACCTGACAGCTACTTTAACTACAACTAGAGGGGAAAAAGATGTGCACGACTGCATAACTATGCGTGAAGATGACTATCTTCTGTTTTAATAGCATTCACCCCAGTGTCTGCTTGCTTGCCCCACATGATGTTGCTACTTATGTAGCATGTTCCAGGAAGAACATCCAAAATGCTATCTTATTGATGAAGCCATCATAAAAGCACCTCAACTCCAAAAGAAGCATGAAGTCTAATTAGCCGTCTAAGATAGATGATCGAAGACGACAATAAAGACAAGACAAATTAAAGCCGTATCCATGGAAAGTAGTCAGCTATTTTAATATCTTGCACCATGCACTCAATTGTGTATTGTTGAGAGTATTTGGCTGATGGGGGCATATTTGTCTATTTTCTTTATTATTTTATGAATAGCAGCAATAAGGGTAATATTGTAATTCTTGACCTTTTGGCTTTACTATAAATAGATAGCTTGGGGTCACATTGACCTAACTGAGCATTCAGTTTAGTTTTTTTTCTATCAACATGGTATCAGAGCAAGGGCAAAACTGAAACCCTAACCCTAATCTCTTCTACGCGCAATCGTTCTTTTCTCTCTCTCTCTCTCTCTCTCTCTCTCTCTCTCTCTCACCCCACCGCAATTCCTTCTCACCTTCTTCTTTGCTCTCTTTCACAGCGTAGGGCAGCACTAGTGAGGCGATTCTTTGAATCTAGCGTCTGCCCTAAACCTCACCTCTATGAGATAAATTAAAGCTTCTTTGCAGTTTGCGATAGGTGGTTCAACCCCTTCTGCGATTTTTTGGATCTTCTTGTTTGAGATTGTTTCTGCCTTGCTGCTGGCCTACAATCCTCTCGTGTGTGAAGACCAAAGTTACTGCAGTTCGTGGACCACCATATTTATCTTTTCAGATTCTTTGGGAAAAATCAGAATTATTGAATTTCTTTTCAGGTTTTCAAAACCCTGGAAAAAATCGATTTTTGCCTTCCCTTGATTTGATTTGGCTGTTTTTTGGAGGACAACTTCAGCCTACTACCAAAGGACTTCTATCCAATTTTTGGCCTTTTTTGGCAACTTTTGGTGGTTTGATTGCTCTATTTACACTTTTCGAGTGGATTTCTGAGACACAATGTCTGAGGATTCAACTGTGAGCTCTAGAAGTACAGGACATGGCCGTACAGATTATATTAATTATGCTGCGATCCCTGTGAAGTTTGACGGCACAAGTTATTTGATATGGTCTCGATCGGCATTCTCGACCTTTGCAGGCCGGGAGCTTACAAGACATATCAATGGCACTTTTGCGAGGCTAGCTACATCAGGTACTACTCAGGAAAGGTGGATCTCGAATGACTCTTTGATAATGTCCTTTTTGCTTAACTCGATGCAATCACATATTGCAAAAGGATATTTGCTTCTTAATACTACGGCACAGATTTGGTCAGCTGCAAGGGATACTTATGGTCAACTCGGCAATGATGCACAGGTGTATGGACTTCGGAAGAGAGTTCATGACACCATTTAGAAGGAGATGACTATATCTCAATATTATGTTGAGCTTCGGAGTTTGTGGCAAGAGCTAGATCATTATGCCAATTATCACCCAACCAATGATGCGGACGTTGCTGCCTTTGCTGACTACAAGAGGCATGTGGACAAGATCAGAGTATATGATTTCTTGGCAGATACGTGTTCAAGTCCTTAGCCAGTCTCCATTCCCTACTCTGGAACAGTCCTATGCCGCAGTTCACTCTGAAGAAAGCCGTAGGACAGCAATGCTTCATCCCTCTACTGTTGATCGATCTGCTCTACAAACCAGTGCTGGCACTATTGCCAAATCTGGTTTGTCCTTTTGGTCTGATACCTCTAAGGAGGTTATGAAGTGTGAACATTGTCATAGGCCGTATCACACTAAGGTTACCTACTGGAAGTTACATGAAAAACCTGTTGATTTTGAGGCAAAAAGGGCACAAAGAAAGGAAAAAAAGAAGGTAAACCATACTGAAACTGTTCCTACTGCACCTACTATTGATATCGGTTTATCCCAAAGGAAGTATGTCCTTGATCTTTTGACAGAAGTTGGGTTATTGGGATGTCATCTCTTTGATACACCTATTTAGGCCAATACTCGTCTTCGAAAAAAAGATGGTGATCCAGTGGACAAGGGTCGTTATCAACGGTTAGTGGGCCAGTTGATTTATTTGTCCCACACCCGACTTGATATTGCTTTTGCTGTGAGCCTGGTGAGTCAATTTATGCATAATCCATACTCTACTCATATGAATGCTATTCTTCAGATCCTTCGGTATTTGAAATCTGCTCCTGGGAAAGGGATTCTTTTATCTCCTCATGATGGCTTGAAGGTTGAAGCTCATACAGATGCTAATTGCGCTGGATCTCCAAACCGGAACTCTATTTCTGGGTATTGTATTTTCTTAGGAGGGAATCTTGTGACTTGGCGCAGCAAAAGGCAGAATGTGGTTGCTCGGTCTAGTGCTGAAGCAGAGTTTCGTGCAATGGCACAGGGAGTTTGTGAGCTGTTATGGCTTAAAGGATTACTTGAAGATCTTGGTGTATCCGTTCATCTTCCTATGATGCTATATTGTGATAATAAGGCCGCCATTAGTATTGCTCACAATCCTATACAACATGACCGTACGAAACATGTAGAGATTGACAGACACTTTATCAAGGAGAAGTTGGAGAGTAGATTAATTTGTATGCCCTTTGTTCAGTCCGGTGATCAACTTGCTAATGTGTTCACTAAAGGACTAGGGAGTAAATCTTTTCATTCTGTTTTAGTCAAGTTGGGCATGTGTGATATTTATGCTCCAACTTGAGGGGGAGTGTTGAGAGTATTTGGCCGATGGGAGCATATTTGTCTATTTTTTTTTTATTATTTTATGAATAGCAGCAATAAGTGCAATATTGTAATTCTTGGCCTTTTGGCTTTATTATAAATAGATAGCTTGGGGTCACATTGACCTAACCAAGCATTTAGTTCAGTTTTTTCTCTCAACATGTATCAACTCTTCTGAAAGATCCAAGTGCTCGATCTATTTACTATATCTGTCCTTTTCAGTCTTCCCACCACATATTTAAGTCTCCTTCCTAAAGGCACATCTTCTCCCTAGACATCCAAAGGTAGTCGTTCCACATGTGAAAACCACCTTAAAGAGCTTCTCTGATCTTAACAAAAATTGAGCTACCATAAATCCAACAAAGCATTCTATTCTCTATACAGATATGTGCATGTTCGCGTTTCACTGCCTAGCACTTCGTGCCATAAGCACAACATTAAAAGCCTTGGGAAGACGATTTTTCTGTATGTCTTAATAGAGCTTAGTAGTTCTAGGCCAAATATTTCACAAGCTATTGCTACCTTTCATGCACCAAATTACATTAAAGTTCTTGGGACGTTCAACCAACCACGGACAAAGAAATTGGAAAGGTACATCATTAAATTTTCTTGAGTTATCATAAAAAGGAGGGAATGAGTGAGTATGTAGATGAAGAGGTGTTGTAAATGCTTCCCTACAGTAGGGCACTGTTTTATTTGTAGAGAAAATGACACAAATGGTCCTTGAACTTTGGCCCAATGTGCAATGTCATCCCTGAACTTTTAATTTGTTCAATGTGGTCCTTGAACTTTAGCCTAATGCGCAATGTCGTCCCCGAACTTTCAATTTGTTCAATGTCGTACCTGAACTTTTGGTGCATGTTCAATCTAGTCCCTAAATTATATAAAAATGTTCAATGTAGTCCTTCTATCAATTAAAGTTCAGGGACAATGTTCATATAGTTGACGGACTAAATTGAACAAATTGAAAGTCCATGGACGACATTGCACATTTAGCCAAAGATCAGGGACTATTTATGTAATTATCCCTTATTTGTACTGAAACAGGTGGAAAAGTAAGACTTGTCAACCGTGAAAAACTGGAGATGGACTCGGCGGATGGATCCGGTTACCCAAAGTGGTACTACTTTTCAAAGGACAATAAATTAGATATAAGTTTCAATGCCCTCAATTAATGTGGAACTTGCGATTTACACCTGAACTCCAAAATGTGGCACTTTGCCCAGTGGACTCATTATGCTTTCAGCAACCAATTTCTAAGCTCCTCCTATAAATATCTCAACAATCCAAGCTCATTCAACAGTAAAAATGAGGAATTATTATTCTGTTAAAGCACTAGTAAAAGGAGTTCGAGTAAGTATGTAATATATGTAATTTTGCAATTGTAATTCAGTACAACATAGTTTAGTACGCAAAAAGGAAAAATCCTCCCAATAATGTAAAACCACTTTTAAACAGTTCTTTCATTAGTCAAACTTCTTGGGAAACCTTTTTTTGATCTCTTTTCTGAACCTTTTATGAGATTTTGGTGACTGCTCAGCTCAACAGTTGTCAGTTCTATGAGAAATCAAGGCTTCAAAAGCATTACGTATCAAAGCTTGCCCATGTTAAGAGTCAAAATGCAAAAATCAATTTAACAGTAAAAGCAAGGTAATGCATTTGAGTGAGACTTGAGGGATCTGTGATGTAGTTAACCATTTCCTAACCTGCAAGACTGACTTCAAAAACAGAAGAACTCTTGATGCATGCTCCAAAAATTTGTCAGTTTTCAGCTCAATGTTCCTCAATCCCATTTCAAGTCCATCCTTCATGCATTCTTGTGAAAAGGGCATGCGGACCAAAGTAGAACCAGATGGTGACCACAGTTCATCTTCATCAATCAGCAACGCACTGAACTGATCACGAAATCGTGCAGTCAAATTAGTACCTGAAAAGCCATCAGGCAGCAAGCTTCAATGATGCATTCATCCAATCAATTGGGCAAATTGATCATAGAATATTGAAAAAGTAACGGTTGTACAATATAAAGTACCATCAGAAATATCTACAGATTGGGATATGAATATGGCAGCAAAAATGTCAATGATCGCAAAAAAAGCAGGTTACAGAACAAGAGATCATATTTCCCATATATAATGAAAAAACTGAACCTCAGCCAAATTTAATCCCCGCCCTTCAGTCTTAAGCCATGCTAATACAGAATAAAACCAATGAAACAGAATATGGTTCAAATTATAAACTGCTTACACCTAGAGACAACCGAACAAGGGCTGCAATTAATCCCTGAAGAAAGGCCAAAATCCATTTCCCACGCATTCTGAGAACTTGCATTTGACTAAGTGTTCGAAACAGAAAAGAAGACGAACATTGACAGATTCTTGATCCAATCAACCTTAGAATAGGTATGATAGGCAATACTAAGATATAATTAAACTCATATTTGTTTCGTAACAACGTAAGCCTTTAGAACTGATGGTTGCGCCTCGCGTTTGATTCCTCATAACCCCAATTTCTCCCATGTTTAGGTTTCCTTCACTATGCACGAAGTGATTCAACAATTCTTTCACCCACAAGCATCGGGTTTGCACGCATAAGGCCTTCATCATCAAATCAGTCTTCGTGTGAGGGGGAGTGTTTGAGATATAAGTATCTTCTACACTTTTTCTAACAGCTTAACCTTTTAGGACAAAAGGTTGTGCACTCAATTTTATCTGGTAAAAATACATTTTTTGCTGGAAACAAATGCCAATCCATGATTAGAGATCCTGCTGCATCTCTTCTGAAACTGAGGAGGGTACAACAAAACCTACACATCCAGCTCCACAGCAATTTACTATAAAAGGCTAAGGCACTTGTTATGGGACTTCAAGTGTGAAAATCACAAATGTCATCCAACTAAGAGTTGACTCTCACAAAGGTAACTATCTTTGTGCATGGGACATGCTAATCTTCATATTCTTCCAATTTTTTCTGACAACTGTATAAGAAAATCTTTTACATTTTCTTTTGCAATAAACAGCACGCACTCTCCATTTTGCCTCAATTTAACTACTTTTTTCAAGCCATTGACTTAGAACCTAAGTCCCTTGCTGGGATTTCAAAAATCCCTAATCCCTTATTTAAAGTTCCAAAATTTCTTGATTTGTACGCATAATCCACTAATGATGCACGAATGAAACCTAGTAAAAACACCTGAAATAAAACTTTTTGGCTATTGCTTCCGGCTAAACCAATCAGATCCCTGTACTGCACCTTGACATAAAGTTATGGGACTTAATTGTCCTACCAAGATATTAAGGAATCAAATTTGACTTGCATTTCAAACACAAGTTTTAAGACTTTTAGTGCGCATATCCTAGTTCTCACACTGGTCAGACTCACCTTATGATAACGGTGACTATTAACTAAGGTGGCAGTGGGCTCCGCACTACTTTTAGCCAAAAGATCCCCCAATCCATTTAATTACTGAAAAATGTGGTCTACGCTTGCATTTCAACAGTAAAAGACAAGTAGACTAATGAGTAATGCGAACTGACAAAAGAACAAGAACTACCGGGGCCAGTTTCTCTACTATTGGTGCTATCCTTAGGAATATAAGACTAAATAAACCCATCAGCTCATAGCATCAACATCATCAACCACAACATCAACATCACCTTTATCCCAAACTAGTTGGGGTCGGCGGTCAATGAACCCCAAAAATAAATAGATATATATATTAAAAAAAAAAGGGGAAAAGGACTAAAGAGGACAGTCTGGAACATAGGAGATCTGCCTCTCCACAATGCTAATAGCTTTCCTCCACTCCGTCCTAAGACAACCCGTATGCCAATCCAATTCCCACTTCATTAAATCTTGTTTTACTACTTTCCCCCAAGTAAGTTTCAGCCGACCCCTTCCTTTCTTCATGTCATGCTCTCGGTAACAAACTTCTGTTCTAATCGGACCATCGAGGGATCTTCGGAGAATATGCCCAAACCATCTCAATCTATGTTCTATCATCTTTTCTGCCACCGGTACTACTCCAACTTTTCGTCGAATATCTTCATTTCTTATCTTATCCATCCTTGTATGACCACACATCCACCTCAACATCCTCATTTCCGCTACTCCCATTTTATGCTCATGTTACTTCTGTGCTGGCCAACATTCAGCTTCGTATAGCATTGCAGGCCTTACTACTGTTCTATAAAATTTTCCTTTTAGCATAAGAGGGATTTTGAGATCACACAAAAACTCTGATGCACTGCGCCATTTCATCTAACCTGCTCTGATTCGATGGCTTACATCCTCATCGGCTCATAGCATCATACAGTTAATCTCCACCAGTCCATAGCATCATATAGTTTTAACAACAGATGAAGGAAGGAATAATATCACATTGAACCAAGAAAGGATGGGGGAGCGCAACAAGAAGATATCAATGCAAAAAGCACAAAGTAGAATATGTCACCTCTCAATGAAAATGCTTTTGCTGCTGGAGCACAACTTGAAGGTGAACCGAGAGCTAAACCACGTGGATCAAACATATAGAAGTAGCCCGAAGAGATGACATATAGGAGATCACAGAGAGTGTAACAGCTTAACAATCCCAAACCATAATTTAGGGTATCACCACACAACCTCCATGGAGGACGAAGTTGAAGACTGCTTATTTCCTCAGTACTCAAAGTAACTCCTTCAAGAATAGCCACTAAACCAGGACCTTGGAACTCCGCTGCAATAGTTTCAACAATATAAGCACGATCGAAACTAACATGAAAAAAAAAAAAAAGCAGTCTCTGCTGTATGAGACGACCATCATTACTAAACCTAGAAAATGCAGGCAAGGATCTCATGGGTGTGGCAAATTCTATTAAATACTCCTTCAAAAGCAATCTCCTCCATTTTGAAAGTAAAGGAAATATCCTACGCAAGAAGAAAAGAACTTGGATAAAAAGCATAGGCGTGACTTGGACATACCAAGATTATGCTGCATCAGAGACTGGCAAGCATGTTTTCGTTTGTCAATCATCAGATGCAGTTTCTTAGCCTTACAGCAATCTGCCAATTCAAGAAGGTCAAACAATAAAAAATCACCACCCCCAAAAAAGGCCAAAAGCTCCTTTACTTTGCCATAATCCATGCATGGTAGATCTCTAGTAGTCTCTTCATCCACTAACGAGAGGCAGCGAAGTGATTGGATGCCCAATTTGCTTGCCAAATCATTGCTGATACAATCATGCACAAACCGTTTCTCTAGAAGATTACTAGTGTCGATCCAAGGTGCATCATTATAAACAAGGTCCGCAGCCCACCTCAAAGCTCCTGAAGAATCTGGAACCAAGATGGAGGTTCTAGATGACTCAGAGAGAGGTATATCCAAGCAATGATCAGCAACAGCTTCTAGGATACGCACAACAAAGTTTAACTGATCTAATGATAATGTAGAGCCTTTCAAATCATTGCCCAAATGTTGTAGAACACGAAGGTAATCTCGAAAATCAAAACTAGGTTTAACACCTAACGCCAAGAGCAAGTCCCTAAATTCCACCAGTTCAGATGGAACAACATATAGATAAGGATAGAACTTCACTGGTGAATCAAAAGCCAGGGCGCTTGCTGGTACAAAACTATCTCCTGTCCAGATCCAGGAAACACCATCAAGTGCTGATTTTAGCACCTCAAAATCATCAGTACCAATAAAATTTTGTAATTTTCTATAGAGGGATAGGACTCCCTCTTGTAGAGCATCACAAAAAACAGGTTCCACAGAAGAATGTAATTTAAGTTGACCATAAAACTTGGATATCTCAATCAACTGCGTCAATAGGACTGTTACAATTGGAGGATCCATCCAACCAAGTTTACCTATCAAGTACATCGAGAAACAATCACCATCTAGTATGTGCATTGTTGAAGAAATTATCCACATCTGTGATTTAGGCCTCACAATGCTTGGTGCAGCCACTTGAATGGTGGATTTCAGCCAGGGAAAGCCCTCAAACGGTGGATCCAAACAGATAGGACACCAAGCAATACCCTTCAAATCAGACCAGAACTCTTCGTCTGATATATCATCAACTACTGTGTCAAAGAATGAAACAGGGTCTACTTTCTCTTCATCTCTATTGGAGTCAAAATTATCGTTACTTCCATAAAATGCACCGTTGCCAGGAAGTATGCTCAAATTGGATAACTCATCAGAAGATCTTCCCCCTCCATCACCGGAGATTTTACATGCTATATTATCTAGCATGCCAAGCAGCTTTGTGCCATAGTTAACAGCCTCCAAATTTCCACTATTGTGGAGCAGTGATACCGATCTTGCGCAATCAAGCAAAGTAGTATAACTAAACGTTCTTCGAAGTCCAAGATCAACTAAGATGTCCAAAATATCAGGATCAGAAAATTTCTCAGAAGGAAAGAAAGCTTCTATATGCAGTACCTTCTGCAGCTCAGACACACGAGGATCGTAAAGCCTGACAAAATATTAGCCAGAGATTAAAAGAAAACATAGAGTAGTTGAATTCGATGTATTTATTGCCCACTAATTAGGAATACACCATGAAAAAAAATCTTACCTTGTAGCAGCAATGGCAATATCATGTCCATAAAGAATAAGTGGAAATATATTATTAGTTTTTTAATTATAAGTGAGAAAAAATTGCAAATGCAGATATACATCGTTTATTATAAACAAACATATACATATACTTAATACACCATAATTACCTTCTTAGTAAGCAACAGCATCATGAACCAACTATTTCATTTGATAAAGAAAATGACATGTATGATAAGCATATGAAGCATGAGGAAAACAATAATAACTATTATAAATAACCTAGTTAAGTACTGTTTATTGTTTTCGACCAAAAAAAAAAAAGTAGTGTTTATTGTTAGAAAGTTCACCCTAAAACTGTAAACTATTAGATGGAGGGATACATACATAAAAGGCCATTATAAATCTTGTATACAAGCAATGTCATAGTTTAACGCCCTCCAAATAACATGCAAGCTGAATTGAAACCAAATGGAGACCGGACTTGGAGTTGAAGAATTGGAAGCAAAAACCATATGAGAAATGGATTATTTAATGGACCACGAAGAATTGAAACTGTGGCATGCAAGAAAATCAAGTCTTAAAGCTCCATACAATACTAGGATAGAGAGTAGTAGAACATTCAAAACAAATAAAAACGTCCCTAAGAGATTTCAACCACATCAACTAGCACTAAAAAGAGGTTATGAAGAATAACCAAATAAAGTACCTGGATGGCTCAAGCCAACATCCGTCCGCTGCCAAAACAAAAGGTATTGCACAAAGAATAGATTTAATAGAATTATCCTCATCAATCAAAAGCTTAATGTCATGCATTATTGATGATATAGCTTCTGGCTGATTAACGAACTCTGACATGTGCTTGAGTGCATAATCCTTGTAGAATTCCAACTTTTCTGGCTCTTGAACTTCTAAGTACCTTTTCAGAATGATTTTTTCTCTCTCCGTCTCTGTACGCACGAAGTCATCATTCAGAAGATCATCACATACACCATTCGGTTTAAGCAATTTAATTGGTCTATTCAAGCTGACAAGTTTTCTGCTTCTATATGATTCAAAAATCGGAAGGGATCTGATAATACTGATATGGTGGTCATCCACTTGCTCCTCAAAAAACCACTTGGACTGAAGAATGAAACTCTTCAGTTCATGCAGCTCACCTTCTGACACATCACTGAAAAGGCTATGGATATTCTCGGGCTTCCCAGCAATAGAAATAAAAGCTTTTAATATGCCAATCGCTGTTGGAGGTTGCACAAACTTGTCCAGCTGTGGATGTTCAATTATCATGTCGGGTCTTAAGAACTGACATCCTACTTTCACCAATAGACAGGACATATTCTCGCTCCACCCATGATTTATTAACACATTGGAATTTTCTGTGAGTCGACAAAGAAAATTGCTGCCAACAGGCAGTATGGGCCACTTTGAAAACAATGACAGGTCATGACAACTTAACTTTAAGTAGCTCCAAAATAGATTCACCCATTCGATACTTGGGTGGCCTTCAAGATCAGGCGACCAGTTGACCTGTGTAGCATACTGCCATTCTGCTGGTAAAAATTTCACGAAGAGTTTCTCAAGCAAATGGCTCGAGAGAAATGACAAATTTGAGTCTCCCCTTTTAGCTATATCACAGAGCTTAACATGAACTTCTTCTGGAATCCCAGAATCAACTAGTTGATGTGGAAGGAAATCTTTCAAAAGGCCATATTCTTCTCCTTGGGCAATGTAAATTCTTTCCCCAACCCCGTTCTTGTCAAAAGTTGTAAATGAACCATCAGCAAGAGGCAAAAGAGGCAAACCATACAGATTCTCAGTTTTAACTGTTCCATTTAGATCAAGCAAACAATACTCAAGGGTCAAAATAACTCCATCTCTATTGCTGAAATTTCGTCGCCGTCGAATCAACAAGAACCTTAGAAAATGAGGTGTAAGGAAGTGCAGTGAAGGGCAGGTCTCCGCAAATTTCTCCACAATAGGCTCAGAAACCATCACTAAAGGTAAACCAGCATCCGACAATGCTTCAGCAAGCTCATGTGCCTTATGAAACTTAAAATCAGGAAAAAGAGCTTGTTTGGCTGCTATCCACTGCCCCCCCCTAGCATTAGTGTGCAATACACGAAAACCAAAGTTAGCAATGGAAGCATAAAGTTCGCGCACCATTGATACCCAAGGTTCTGATCTTACCGCTGTTGGCCAAAATGAGAAGAACAAATCACATGGACCTATCTCTACTGCAAGTTTCTCAAGCAAGTGACCATAAGCTGGGGCAGCCACATCCTCAAGGAGGTAAAGATTCCAGTCAGAGCGTTTTTTACCATGCCCTGCCATGTCATTCCCAAACCAAATGTCTCTCCTGTTTGATGACAACTCAAAATAGGCATTAACATGTGCAGGAAGACCTGTGCTGATAGGAAGTGGAAGAAAACAGAAGGCACGTCCCTCAAAATCCTGCTTACCCTTAGTTGATGCCACAGCTACTTGAAATAGCTCCGGGGTGATCAAGGAAGCATCCTCCGTCCAAGAATCAAAATCAATTTTATCTTCCACTTTTTCTGAATGTAGATGAGCAGCGACACAAGCCCAAGGAACAAAATTTGCAGACTTGCCAGTAGAGGCTGCTAAGCTGTTCTTAGGTCTCCCGCTACCCAAACATTCACTGGTGATCCAGAAGTGTGATAGAGCTCCACACGAGCCTTGCTCCCTGACAATAACCTTTTGACATCTGCAAGGGCGATCCTTACCGATAGATTCAACCAATTTTCTAACAAACTGACCTTTATCCATTCCACTGTGTTTATTTCCATCAATAAAGTTAAAGATCTGATGCAATGCCTGATGTTCTGCTCGTGGCTCTTGGATAATATGCTTTTGCACACGATGGAAAAGTTGCATCTCATGACCACTTCCCTCCTTGACAAAAATATTGACAGTTTTGACATTGCGTAAGAAAAGCAAAGCATCAGAAACAACCTCAGAGAAGGAAACAAAGAGAGACATGACATCTTCAGGAGTGTAAGTTTCTTTCTTTATTTGGCTTTTAGAAGCAACAGTTGCACTCCTAAGGGGAAAGCGGAAAAAGGTACCCGGAAATGGATGTTGCAAGTCACAGCCAAAGTGCAAGAAAGGAGAGAACTGATCAGGGAATTGTTCCAGAATATTTCTCCCTGCAAACCTGATTCGCAAGCCAGGGTGAGAAGGAGTGATCCCAGGCAAGTTATGGGCATGGGGATCAAACATGACGAGATTTTCCCCCGAAACAAATGCAGGAATGTCAGTAAAATGGTATACACAATTAAATCCCAGCCCAAATCTTCCAATAGCAAAAGGCTTTTCTAGTTTGCTTTCCTGACCAATTCGTGAGATGGCATATAGATCTTGTGGACTAAAAACAGAGTCATTAAAGCAGCATAATGCAGGGCCCTGCCATTCTACCATTTCGGGAGAGAGAACAGAAGAAGTCCCATACTGCGTTTTATCCAAGAGAAATGTCACCTCAGAAGCACCCGCATCCTCTGCATTCTGGACCAGTTCAAAGAGGACTCCTGGTCCATCTGCATACATTTCCAGAATATGTTTAAGTCTCGTTGTCAAGGCTTCATGCTGTCCAAAAGCTTCAGCAGCTCCGTATAAACTTAAATTCATGGAATCAGCATTCTCAGCTAGCAAGATCCTCCGGAGAGAGCAAACACCAAGCTTCTCTGCAACATCATTTGAAATATTCCCATGAACAAATGTTTGCACCCTTGTCTTTGCGTTTAAGACAGAGTTAGATCCACTACCAAATGAGCTATCAGAATAATCCGGGCTTAGTAACCAGGGTGCATCATTATAAACCAATTCGCTTGAAGGGAAGAGTCTGCCAGAGACATCTGGTAAGTATATCTTAACTTGTTCCTGGATCTGAACTTCAGATAGATGTTGCACAATCAGAATGGCAGCCCTGATTTCCCGGGGATCGAGAGGCAAGGAACCTTTTCTCATGGCCATTCTGTGTAGGATATTAACATAATCGATAGGCTTCAAGAACTCCCTAACACCAAGCTCTAAGAACAATTCTCTAAACACAGCTAAGTCAACAGGCATGACACGAATATAAGGAGCCAAATGAAGAGGACCATCAAGGACAACCTCATCTGATGTTGAAAATCCATCTCCAACCCAAATCCACCTACTCCCTTCAAGAACAGCCTTTACAATGTCCATTTCATCTGTGCCAAGCAGACCTTTCAATAATGAGTATATCCTCGGCATAGCCAAAGCCAATTCTTGCCGGAGCACCAGGTCATCCACAGTCTCATTATTTTTCCCAAGTTCGAGAAGCTGGGCAGCAATCACACTTCCCCCAGGCAGGGAAGACCATCCAAGCCCATGTGACAGGGCAGTGGATGAGCACTCCCCATCTAGTATCCGCATGCTTGCAGAAACAAGCCACAGGTCTCTCTCCAAACGTACAAGCTTCGGAGGAGCCACGTTGGAAGAGACAACAGGCCATGGCAAAGACTTAAATGGGGCGGATACCAGAACAGGGCACCAGCAGATCATTCGAAGATCAATCCAAAACTTTTCGAGGTCAGACTTCAAGTTGCGAGGCCTGAATGCAGTAGCAGCAAGAGAAACTATTTTATTTACCTTTCCCTGTTCATCCTCCAACTTATCTGGCAGCCACTTAATTGCATTTACCTCTAGAAAAGAAAGCAGCACTTTGCCTCTGTAATATGCCTTCTGTGGATCCTCATGGACCAACCTCTCCACCTGTCGTGCACTTTCAATTATTGTCTCAGGGGAAATAGATGTCCTTAGACCCAAACCTTGCAGCATGTCCAAAATCTCAGATTCTCGAAAAGAAACATGCGGAAAACAGTCAGAATTTTCCAGCAAAGCATATGTTTCTTCTACACGAGGATCATATAATACTGAAGGACATTTGATCGAACCACTCTTAGTTGGAACAAATTCCAAACTTCTCAAGTATTCCCTCAGAAAAGGGTCCTCAAGACACAATTGTGGCAGATTCTTCAACACCGAAAGCATAAGGCCATCACGGATTTCAGGTTGCAAGTCCCTGAGTCTACAAAAAACCTGCTCTCTGTAAAAACGTGCCTTTCCCATTCTCTTGATTCCATAGTACTTTGAAAGGATCTCCTCTTCAGTTGTTGAAGAGATCATAATAAACTCAACTCCCAGAAAGCTCTCTGGGACATCCAATGGGGGTAAGTACTTATGAGGAACTTCTAAGTCGGCATACTCAAAGTTCAGGTCAGATTCTGCCGAATATACCTTGTAAATTGGAAGCTTCCTGCACTTTTGAAGGTCAAGATCATTCACACAACCTCCAATGTACCACTTAAAGTCGAGAAGAAATATTCGAAGAACATCCCTTTCTTCTGCTCCGACACTCTGAAAAGTTTGAGTTATTCCACCATTAGAAGAAATAGAGTCAAAAATAGATTCCAGGGCACCTGTGATGTTACTTTCCCATATAAAGTGCGACAAATCGTGATGTTCAACCCCGAAGTCAGGATTGAGTATCTTGCATCCAATCTTTGCTAGGATATCTTGCATCTTGTCACTCAAATTGTTCCCCCTAATCAGCCTTGATCTTCTAGAAGCTCTACACAGATGACCTGATGTGGAAGGTAAAATTGGCCATTCACTAAACAAAGACAAGTTTTCACACTCAGCTTTAACATACTGCCAAAACAACAAAAACCATGAGGGAGTCGGATGGTCTCGACAATTCTCTGGGTCCCAGACCACAGTGTTCTTATACTTCCAATCCCCAGGTACAAAGCTGGGAAATAATTGTATGAGATGATCAATGTTGAAACGAGTAAGATTGGCCTTTGAGGATTTAGCAATAGACATAAGTCTGCTTAGTAAGTGGAGAGGGATATTGTGATCAATCACTCTATCCAAGACTTTCTGAAGCAGCGAGAACTCAAGTTCGTTGCAGACAAAGTACCATGACCCTTTTGAGGCATCTGATAACGAACCAAAGTCACCATTTGCAAGAGGAAGCAAAGGAATGTCATAAGCATGAGTGCCAATGTCAGCATCGATCAAGTCTTCAAGACAATATTCCAACAAAACAAGTTTGGCGGATTTGCTCAAGGATCCTAGAATTCTGCATCCTTTCAGGTGCTGCCGTACATTATGTGGAGTGACTACTTTCTGGTGAAAAATGGACGCATAACTCAAGATCATATTAAACAATTGATGGGACAAAGAGACAATGGGCATTCCTAGCTGAATCAAGGCTTCCCCAAGTTCTTTACTTCTACCAAATTCTGCATCATGAAGAAAAGCCTCAGAAGGTGAAACCCAATTTCCTCCTTGAATCTCAGAATATAGCACAGGGACATTGGCAATGTTTCTGAATATGTACTCAACTAAAATGTTCCATGGCTCTTCAAATCGACCAACAGGCCACAAGGAATAGTATAAATCGGTTGGACCAAGTACCTCTCGAACACCAAGCAGCAACCGCGCAAAAATAGGTGCTACAAGATCTTCCAGAAGAAGCCTGTTCCAGACAGAACGCACTTTCCCACTTCTATCCATATCATCTCCATACCAAATTCCACGACGGTTTGATGACACCTCAAAGTATGCATTGACTTGCACTGACAGTCCAGTTCTCACAGGCAACGGAAGAAAACAAAATGCACCACCGAGCTTGAGAACGCTTGTCTGGTAAAAGAATAAAGAGCGTGAATTACTTCTCTAAAGGAAGCTCCTCAGGAAGATACTGAACAGTAAAAGCAAAGAGAGACTTAGATAGTTACAAGGGCATGTATTAAGCAAACTGGCATGGCAAAAATGAGCAGAAAAGTGGAAAAGTTTCCCTACAATGACATATAAAAAAGAACTTGTATTTTAAGGAGATAACACATTCTACGAGTGATAATTAATGATCCCAGTTTTCCCATTGACAAGAAGTGAACAGGAACTTCGTAGACTTGATTTGATCTTAACAACTGATGCAAGCAGTCTGCCTCACCCTACTACGAATAGCCCCGTGACTGAAACATCAGGGAGGTGAATTGTAAGGAATATCATGTGTATGATAAATGAATGTGAAAGTGCAAGAGATTCTCAGGAAAAATGTCAACAGTTTTTATATACATTTCAGCACAGCTGCAGGGGGCAGTTTCAATTATTTCTTCTTCTAATAAATATTTTCAGAAAGAAGTAAAAAGACAGTCAAACAGCTAATATTTCATTTACAGCTCAGATAACAAGTCTATGTAAATAAGTTACGGTAAAATATCCCCTCACAGACTAAATTCCCAACCATGGACTAGTTACAAAATCATGCCAACATTGTCTTTTAGATCAGCTTGGAATCTGATAACATTATCCCCTTGAAAACATCAACAAATTGCACAAAATGAATGCAAGTCCTAACACGAGAGCTCCTCTTAAAATAAGTACATCCTGTAGTCCCATAGAACACTCCCCAAAGAGATATAGAGCTGCAAATAAGTAGTCTTTATGTTGAGAGAGAGAAAATTGCAAGTTACATCAGATGGTGATATGCAGGCTGCAACTGATGCCCACGGCAGAAGGTGCATATCATATTCTCTTGAAGCAGTTGATGCAAAAGAACAAATTCTACTAGATCTGGACGCCATTGCTTGAACTATGTAGAATGTATCTATCTTCTTCTCAAAATTATTCCCATTGGATGCTTCACTCAGGAAGTCCAGTGAGAAAGAATCCATCTCGCTCTCTTGAGAATCAACTGATTTTGACATGGTAAGAAATGCCTGTCGATGCAAAATTGTCTCGCTATTTGCAGAACAAACAGAACAAGAATAAAGCTTCATAGGCTCACTTTGTCCAACATCCCAGATATACATTTCAATAGACAGAACGCTCTTAAGAAAAAGCAGTGTTAGAACGCCCTCCTCATACAGCTGAGCGAACATTGAACTGATATCATCCTCCTCATAAGCTTGCCTAGAAAGCTTACTGTCGACAGCCTGATCTACATTTCTCAGTGGAAACCGAAACAAAGTTCCAGAAAACGAACTTTGCATGTCACAACCAAATGCACAATATGGAGAAAACTGATCGTTATATATTGAAATAGCTGAAGAATTGACAAAGTCGATCCTTTTTCCAGGATTTGCCGCGGACACTTGAGGAAGATAAACACCCTGAGGATCGAACAACACAACATACTTCCCACTCACGAAAGAGGGCAAATCAGTTAAATGGTACACTGAATTGAAGCCAACCCTGAGTGACAAAATCATAGTACAGATGAAGTCAAGAAAAGATTCAAGAATCGATGGAATGTGACTAATGATTCTAAATGATAAAGAATATCGACAAAAAATAGAACATCAATGGATCTATAAAAGACATATGACGGGAAACAAAATCCAAACTGCATGCCCGTCAATTAATGAAGGCGCGTCGAGATGGATAACCAAAAGCATACAAAAACACAAAATTAAATCTAAACCTAAAATCAATGACGCCATGGAGACCCGATTGCCACTTCGACTTCAATTTGGCATCTAATCAGGTCGCTATTGATGTAATTTTGTCTTTCTCATGGTTTATTGGGCCATAATCAGAAAATTGAAGGGGAAGTTGTATTGTTTCGCAGTATATGTCCTTGTGCTAGTTTCGGTCTATGATTGACCTTGTAATTACTTGAGGATGGACTAATTTTGCTAATCCATTTCGATATAACATAATAAATGACCTAGCTCAACTTTGCATGTCGATAAAAACTACTATTTCAAACCAATTTGATAAACGATATCATGTGCTTTTCATCCGAAATTCCTCTATAACAAATTATGAGGAAAAAAAAAATGATATTCCTATCTACATTTAAGGTGTGTGAAACTGCAGATATCTACTTTTTCCAGAACCTTGCTAAAAGGTGCCTCTTGGAACAAGACACTTCTTACACATCCAATCAACGAAAATGTATGCACTAACTCTACTCGTGCTATGTAGATGCTTTGAAAATTGAAGTATTCCATATTTAGTATGCTTAACAAGTGCCCCAAGGCAATAGTTAACAAGACACTTTTTGCCAGCATGCTTCTGAAATGAGTTATTTCTTCGTGAAGATAACAAGTACACAATCTCTAGTGAATGACTGAACCATAAGATGTGAACTGCACCTATTAGTAACCCATATATCCAGCTGGCCACCCAATTTTGAACCCAAATTGTGATTCTGTCAGGACAGCCAAACAGAAATCTCGCGACAGGTTAAAGTTCTAAATCAGGACCACACATATTCCATATGCACTAAAAGTCCAAAATTATGTGCTCACGACTGCAAGAGATCAAAAGCTGCATTTTCCTCAGTATTCATGATCCTGCTCAATCAAATCTAGCAACAGCGGAATCACTCATCCCACTGCAGGAACCAAAAATGCATCAACAACTTAGTACTCCCGAAAAGTATTTTACAAATAGGAGAAATTACTGTTACGACAGGATTCTCATATTTTCCAACAAGCTACTTCAGTTCCATTCTCTTTCTGATCGGTAAACTCTAACACTTCCATGTTACAGTACCAGAGCCACTCCTGCTCTAGGAAACTCCGAACTCAGCACAAAACTCCAACCACATTCATCATCCATATACTAATTTAACTCTAACGCACGTACCCGAAGCGGCCAGTCTTCCACGACTGCGAATGCTTGCTACTCCCGCCGATCCTCGAAATGCTGGCGAAATCCTCCTCCGAGAAGACGGCGTCGTTGTAGGCCAGTAGGGCGGGGCCCTGCCACTGCGCGAGGGAGTCCGACAGGAGAGACTCCGAGCCGTGGACGCGGCGGTCCAAGCACAGGCGCACGGTGGTGGCGCCAGCGTCGTCGGCGTTCTGGATCATCTCCTTCAGCACCGTCGTGCCCTCGGGGTAGTTGAGCAGGACCTCCCTGATCCGCCGCGTCAGGTCGACCTTCTGGCCGAAGTCCTCGATGAAGATCGGCGGAGAGGCCGCCATCTCTCGCTCCCGGGCGGACGATCCGATGCTCGGACGGCGATGAACCCGGTTCGGATTCGGAGTTTCAAGGCATGACGGTGGTGGCGATCGGGAGAATCGGAATCGGAAGGTTGTGGAAGTCGGTGAATACTGTGATTGGGGAACGAGGGAGAGAATTGGTGTGGTTCGGGTAAGCTCGAGACTTCGTCGCTATTACATCACGGTCACGGTCAGCACGGACAAACAGTGCCCTTGATGCACGGAGTCGCCGTCGGTGGCTCTGCTTCAAATTACGCTTCCTCCGTAGAAAGTTTTCTTTTTCTTTTTTTCTACTATTTTGAAAAATATGATTAGGAGGAGGAGGAGGAGACGGTGGAGTTTTTTTCCCGGGTCCCGTTCCGGGCCCCACATCCCCGTTACAAAATTCCCACTTATGACCGATCGAATTCTCCCTTGTCCTTGTGAGCTGAAGAGCGGAGTTTTGAAGTTGAATAGTGAGTGATGCAGGCGTGATGGTACAATTGATTTGTAGAAGTGGCGTCAGGTCATTTGTGTTAGGAGCTCTAGGCTAGGAAGTACCGACATTCTGGAGATTTTCGTGTCGTGTTCGACACCCCCGACACTCTCCGACGTGTGACCAACACATGATCTGCTCTCCAGACAACCCAGCAACATGAGAGTCCAACATCCCGACACACACGGAGTAAATTTTAATCATTTTCAATAAATTTGGGGTCAAAATATAAGTTTATCAAAAATATATATATACTTCGGTCATATTCCTAGCCACCCCAAAATTAATATACTCAGCTAGCAAAAACAAAAACCTAATCTTGAATCCCTAACATAAGAAGAAGAAGAAGAAACTCACCGCTATATTTTTATATATACATGATAATTTATCATGTCGGAATTCTTTATTTTTTTTAGAAATGGTGTGTCGGCGTATCGTGTCGTGTTGCATCCCATGTTGAGTGTCGGTGCTACTTAGGCTCTAGGTTGAAACGATTATAACTCTTAGGAGCTCTAAGGCAAGGTTCGCTTTCCGTCCACAAGCTAATCGAGAGGTGATGTTGCTCTCTTGATGATGTCATGGCAGGCCGAAATCAATTGTTATATTGGAAGTGTTTTGTATATCTCGCTCGAGGAACTAAATGCAAAAGCTAAACTCAGAGTGGTATGATCTGATGTGAGGATATGATTCATCGTACTATTCTTAAAAACAATCTTCTGAAAGAAGGTTGGCCTGGTGTTCTCGGATTATCAAACGTTGCACAGGCTATTCTGCGATTAAGAATCTGTCGGCGTGCAACACATGACTTACGGTACTTAAGGGGGTGAATGAAAACCATTCTGTTCCATAAATAGGTTTCTAGAACAGAAATATATTTTTCTATTTCTAGTTCTGGATGAGTTTTTGAGCCAAAAAAATGCGTTTGATAAAGACATAAATTTCTCATTCTGGAACAGAAATTCGTTTGACAACAATTGAAGATTTTTACTTCTAGAATAAAAGTAGGCGGCGGCGACCGGCGGCGGCGACCGGCGACCGGCGGCGGCGGCCGGCGGGCGATGGTGGCCGGCAGCTTGGAACAGAAATTCTATTTCTATTTCTCCCAGAAGCTAAAATTTTTTGTTTCTCAAAGTTGATTCAAATCTATTTCTGGAACAACTTTTTGTTCCAGAAATAGAAAAATAGAATTACGTTACCAAACGAGTTTCTGGAAGGTTATCATGCACCCCCTAAATGATCATTTGCGACTCAATACATGCCGTTTACGATTTTTAGGATTTTTTACAAACTTTACGAACTCAAAAGGTTATCAACGAAATAAAAAAGTATCTCACGAATAAAAAGATTATTGACAAAGTTATTTTGTCATTTACGATACAAATGTTAATGCGAAAATGACACTGTAATTTACAAAATAAGAAAGTATTTTACGAACTCAAAAACTACTGTACAAACGTTATTTATCTTGTGCAATTCAACACGCAATATATTACAAAAGACCTTATGATTGAGTAGGTAATTTTTGTAAAATTTAAAAGTACTTTACAAACTTTATATGTCATGGTCAGAATATATATATATATATATATATATATATATATATATATATATCATGCACGATACAATAAAAATACCATCAATAACAAATACAAATGAAGGATATTAGCTTACATAACCAAAAGGTATTTTACGAATCAAAAAAAGTAACTAAACAAACTTTATATAACTTTACAATACAATAAAATAAATTAGTACAATCTATTTGAACAGGGAATTTACGATACTAAGGATTACCTTGCGGTCGACTCATGCAATTTACCGATAAAAGATAATTCACGAACTTTATTAACATTTGCCATAAATATATAATATTAATGAAGCTACTTTACGGAAAACGATTTTACCAAACCAAAGGTTATTTTTCGAAACCCCAAAGGGTAGTGTACAAGCTAAAATTATAAATTACATTACCAAAGGGCGAAAACGTAAATTACAAAATTAAAGGATTTTCATAAGATTTATCATTCATTGAGTGCTTAAACTCTCATATTAAGAAATCTATAACTAAACTAGGGATCAGACAAATAAATATAAATTAGACATAACCGACTTTTACAATGAATTTAGGAAGATAAGCAAAAATTTCTATTAATATCCAAAGATGATATTTTATGAATGTTAAATCACATACTCTAAGATAGTGGACAAAAATGGTACTTTAAATAGAGTTCACATAATAATTATAATCTATTATTCCAGACATATGTCCCATAATCGAAATTTAAGAATACAATTTATATTCATTTCCTAATAAAAAGATAATTTATTTTATTTATCATATTTTTTTTCTTATTATTGAAATTCTTGCGCACACAAACGTGTCTACCTCAACTTCGCTTGCCTCTCGTCCTTTGGTCGCCTACCGAACTGAAAATCTTGAAAACTAATTATAATTATCGGAAAATTGCTCTAATTAATTATTCTGTAATTCTGACTGCCTAGAAGGTACTTGTTGGATTACCCGATGCGGAGACTCGATGGACGGCCCAGATGGACACACGTCACGCATCTTCATCTCGGTTTTGCAAAACACTCCGACGTGGGCAGCTCCAAACTTTCTTCTTTCCATACAACGTGAAGGCCACCACCACCACCTCCCACAGTCCTCCAAGAAACATTCAAATCTCTCTCTATTTAAGATCAGCTCCGGCTGAAATTTAGAGAGAGAGAGAGAGAGTGGGAGATTGCGATGGAGCTAACGATGAAGTCACTCACGGCGCGTTTTGCCGTTGTGGCGGCGATATCGATCTCACTAAGCATGTCCAGCTGCTCGGCCACGGCCGCGTGGAGAGGTGGCCATCAGCCGAGCTACGGGGATGCCGTGGAAAAGAGCTTGATGTTCTTTGAAGCGCAGAGGTCGGGGAAGCTCCCTACCGATCAGCGGGTCAAGTGGCGGGGCGACTCCGCCCTCCATGACGGCTTCTCTCAAGGGGTCACTCTCTCTCTCTCTCTCTCTCGCTCCCTCACTCCTCGGTTGTCACATATTGCTAGATGCTTACAGTCACAGATGGGAATGATCTGAACTTTGCAGGTGGACTTGGTCGGAGGGTACTACGATGCCGGAGATCACGTCAAGTTCGGGCTTCCCATGGCGTTCAGTATCACGATGTTGGCCTGGGGAGCGGCCGAGTTCAGGAAGGAGATCACCAGCCTGAGCCAGATGGATCGCGCGTTGCAAGCCCTCCGCTGGGGCACCGACTACATCCTCAAGGCTCACCCGCAACCCGACGTTCTCTGGGCTCAGGTACATACCATATATATCCCCCGTTCACCTTTCGGGTGATGAACTCAATTGTCGGGGAGAGTCTTCGCTACCGTAATTTGATCGATAGTCGATGATTGGAATGAAAGAAGCGTCCGATCCCATTACGCAAACTCCGGACGATCAACCAAATTCATGTGGCTCGGTTCGATTTATCGTCACATTGGGCTTGAATCTTTCTATTGAGATTAGCAGGATCTTTCAACGGAGACAGTAAAACGAGGTTGGACATTAATTGGTCAAACGCGACATGGATGTTTGTTGACCAACCTCACATATAATACAACGGCTAGTTAGTCGAGAAGAGTCTTGATTTCCGTCACCAACCTTTTTATATTTCCACAGAGTCTTGACGATTTGCTTCCATTAAGCTTCAGAATTAATTCGTTTTTCAGGTGGGTGATGGCGATTCAGACCACTATTGCTGGGAGCGAGCCGAGGACATGACGACTCCTAGAAACGCTTACAAGCTCGATCACGAAAATCCCGGCTCGGACCTCGCCGGCGAGACCGCCGCCGCCTTGGCAGCGGCCTCACTGGCTTTCCGGCCTTATAACTCCTCCTACTCCGATCTCCTCTTAGTCCATGCAAAGCAAGTGAGTCTGCTCTCTAAAAAAATTGGAGGCAAAACTGTTAAACGGGACTTTGAAAATCATGTTTTGGAATAAACTCGCTACTTAAACTAGTTGTCCAAAGGATGAAATTTCTCTAGTAATTGATTAACACAATTGGAAAAAATGAAATATATTCCGATTATACATTAAACACATGCTAAAGCAAGTAAGTGCAAATAAATGTGCAGCTGTTCTCATTTGCGGATAGATTCAGAGGCCAATACGACGACTCGATCGAGTCCGCCCAGCAATTCTATCCATCCTCAGGCTATTCAGTAAGCAAAAAAATATATATTATTTCCTAATTACCTTTTAATTGGACTAATTATCGATATTTCGAGATTTATTCATCGATTTATTAATTTTTTAATATTGAAGGACGAGTTGTTGTGGGGAGCAACATGGCTGTACAGAGCAACAGGTGACCAGAAGTACTTGAAATATGCAATTGACAATGCAGGGTCAATGGGTGGGATCAGCTGGGGAGTGAAAGAGTTCTCCTGGGACACCAAATATGCTGGCGTGCAAGTCCTCCTCTCCAAGGTAAATTGCTCATTACATCCTATGAACGGGTGGGCGGGCGGGCGGGCGGGCTGATGGGCCTGCCCAGGCTAGGATTGAACCAATGCATCCGCTTCACGAAGATTAGAGATCGGCTCTTCGTCGGTTTTAATTCTTTCCGAGTTAATTTAGTTCCATAATCCCAGTAACTTAAGTCGATTTCGTGTACTTAGTCACTTGGCCTCTGATGGCAGGTGCTGATGGACAACCCGTACAGTCCATATGCTTCGATTCTAAAGCAATACCAGGCTAAAGCAGAGTACTTCACATGTGCCTGCGTGCAGAAGAACGACCGTTACAATGTCGACAGGACTCCAGGTCGGCCGCACAGTCTCTCGCTCTTCCAGTTCTTCAAATGGCTTAAGCTACTTTCGCACGAAAGCATCTGATGGATTTCGAGTTTACAGATGCGCCTATGTGACGATTTATTGTCCTATGATCCTCAGGCGGGTTGATGTACATGCACGAGTGGAACAACATGCAGTACGTGTCTTCCGCGTCGTTCCTTCTCGCCATTTACTCCATTTATCTGTCCGCGTCGAAGGCCAAGGTCACGTGTCCGGACGGGCAAGTTCAGCCTCAGGATCTTCTCAACTTTGCCAAGTCTCAGGTATCCACACACCAAGTTACTTGCTCGCCAAGGAACTTCAATAACTAGTTGATTACCGAGAAACTCAATATGCTTTCACATTCATTTTCTGATCATATATCAAGCACTTTTCCCGAATTGATTTTGTTTTCGATCGAATCCTGCAGGGCGATTATATCCTTGGGAAGAATCCTAAGTCTATAAGCTACCTGGTGGGATATGGACAGAGTTATCCCACCCATGTTCATCACAGAGGCGCTTCCATCGCCTCTATCTCTGTCCTGCAATCTGCTGTCCGATGTGTGCAGGGCTTCGATGCGTGGTACCACCGCCCTGAAGGGAACCCGAACGTGATACACGGTGCACTCGTGGGCGGTCCGGACAAGAATGACGGGTTCTACGATGATAGGTCAAATTACGAGCAATCCGAGCCCACGCTTTCTGCCTGCGCTCCACTCATAGGCCTCTTCTCCAAGCTACAAAGCGCATACGCAGCGCCAGGTAAAAATCTCGGGATATGTGTCCAACATAACATCAAACCAGTGAGAACTGGGGGGGGAATATTTGAGCTGCACTGAAACTAAACTGTGTTTTCTAATCTTCTCTGCTTTCCTAATATGGCTCCTTGGTGTAGGTTCCTACCATGATCAAAGACCAGGGGCTCCTTCCACATCGCCCGGTGAGTAGACATTCTTGAATTTTTTTTCTTTATCTTCTGCTGAACTGTGTTCATTACTACATCTTTTGACTTACTTATGTCTTAGATTACAGTAATACATCGGTGTATCTTTACTAGCATAGCTCCAGGAATACTACTTTCTTCTAACCATCAAAGATAGAACTTCACTTCCATGAGGGGGATGAAGGTGAATGATTCTTCTTCTGATTTTGCAGGCAGCTACTCCCAGAAAACACCACCAGTCTACGCAGGTTCAAGTGAGTGACACAAACTTGTTTCTCTTGTTCCAGAAGGTGATTTAAATCAAAGTCATTACAAATTGACTGCTGTGAAACTTTTCCCAACTTCTACAGAGTCCCCTGTTCAGTTCCTTCACTCGATAACGAACTCGTGGAATCACGGAGGGGCGACATATTACCGGCACCAGGTCATCATCAAGAACACATCGCAGAGGCCAGTGTCGGATCTTAAGCTCAGGATAGAGAGTCTCTCGGGGTCTTTGTGGGGACTCACACCCACCCAAGAAAAGAACATCTATCAGCTTCCTCACTTGCAGGTCTTAAAACCAGGGTCACAGTATATGTTTGTGTATGTTCAGGGTGGTCCTCAAGCTAAAATTTCAGTTGTAAGCTACCACTAATGACTTAAAAGATCGAAAAGTGAGTTCAGAGCAGACGAAAGCAGACCACTCTGCAATTTTTCTGATTCATGGAGAAGGATTTTCCTTTTAATCGGATCGCAACTGTAACACGAAAGTTTAGTTCATCATCACATAATCGCGAACTACAATTTGCAAAAAACCATGCGCAGGACAATGGGCATGCGACCTAATGGTATGGCGGGTCGGGGTGGGGGCGAAGATCCAGGATCGAATACCGGATAAAGCAATAAACACAAAAAATGTGCAATGATTTCTTCCTAATCCTATGCTTACACACATACAGAGAAGATTTTCTTTTTTCTCCATTGGTGGCTACCTTCATCTATCAAGGAATTATTTAGTGTTTACATGAAAAGAAGATGAGATTTCTGTTCCTTTATGTACACCTCATTCCAAAAAATTCTAGAACTTCTGCCTTCTCTATCTTAAAAGACAAAATTACAAGTCTGAAACAGAAGTCCTCATTTTTGCAACTAGAAAGTGCAAGAAACCGCTTCAAACATGTCCCTCTTTCTTTCCCAGTTTCTTGAGCTTTCATTTCCATGTGAAGTTTGAAGGTTGCCGGCTCTTTAATGGACGGACATAAAGCTGTTTCGCTGCACAAGGAAAGGGACTGGTGATTGGTGAAAAACAGCGCCCAAAGAAAGAGCTCCAAAGAGATGAAGATCGGAGTTCTCAAAGTTTGAAGCCAGAACATTGTCCCCTGCTTAATAAACCATTCTTGCATTTTAAGGTGCCAAAGTTCAAGGCGACAGTTTTAGGCTTGCACATTTTAAGGAGCATTTGCCCCATGCTTCACGTGCTAGTAGTGTTGGTTGTCCGAGTTATCTTGCGAATAGTAGTACTAGGCCTGATTTTTCATGCGCAGTCTGGGGAATGGATACGATTAATCTAAGTGTACATTGTGATGCTGGGAAGTGGATCCTCCTAATTCTGTAGGTGGCAATAGACATCGAGGCGTTTTTCGGAGGATGCAATTCTGATAGTGTAGCATAAACTGGATTTGCGAACCTGTGGATCAAGCGGGAACCTGTGTATCAGATTACCCGTGCAGCGGAAAGGTTGGAAGAAGAACCTCAAAACGCGGTATAATTGGCTCGAAAGGAAAAAGAGCGCGCCAATGGTTGTAGCATCTTTAACCGCGACAATGGCATTCCAAGTCGGTGTCAACCCTCCAGGTGGTGTTTGGCAAGACACAACCCAAGGTGACAATTTTGAAGAGCCACACACCGCATATCATGGCTGATAATCCTCGGGTAGGATACTTTAATTTCTTGGTGGTTAACAACACAATAGGCTTTCTTGCATCCCTCAGCATCATCCTGTTACTCGTGAGCGGCCTCCCTTTGAGTCCTATGTTCTCTTGTGGGTTCTAATGTTGATCATGTGGATCGCTATCGCATCCATAGCGCTCGCCTAGGCTTTCTCAATAGCAGTTACCACGCCCTATCCTGAAAGTGACTCGACGAATGCGATAATACTAGTCGGAATCCTTGAGTGGATCGGCTTGATGGTTCTGATTCTCGTGGGGTGGGGCAGACGATACGCCTGACACTGAAGATAGTCACACGGAGAAGATCTTCTGCCTCAATGGTCAAGCACCAAGACAGCGTCCGATGCGGATGCTCAACCATTTCAGTGTGGCAACTGACATATGGTTGCGAAACATGGTCAAGACTATGTTCAGTTCTCCGAGTGCCAGACAGCATTTTATAAGAGCAGAAGAGTTGCACGGGTGGCTTCCTACTTTGTTCAAAACACAACGGTGTTGGTCTCGTGCATGTAATAAGAGTGAGAAATATGGTAAGCTAAGAATAAATTGTTTCTCAATATCATTCGGTCTCGTTTCAGTTCAAGTACCTTTTTCACTCGACTTCTTGAGTTAACGAATTTCGCGACTGCGAGTATGTACTCTACGTAGACTAATTGAATGGCTTGCTTGCTGTGCTATTTTTCAAGATTAGTGATGTTGTCCGTAATATTGATTTTTCTTACATTTAGCGCAAAATTCTGAAAGTGGAATTATCAGAATTTTGTGCAAGAAAAGTGATGTTGAGAGTCTGTATTAAGTGCAAAATTTCTCGAAGTTTCAAATACACAGATTGACTATGGTTTCTAGGCTAGGCTTCTAGACAAGTGTGTATTCTGCGTAATAGCGGATTGAAAAAGGAACATCGATTTTCCTTACGAGTCTATGTTCTTGGTTGTGCTTTCTTTATAGCTCCTGCGCTATTGGATGGTTGAACTGTCCTCCTTCCATCTCTCTGCTGTCATTTACCCTGCCTTCCAACTTATGTACACTAAAAAAGTTACAGAGGAAGTGTGAATACACGAAAAGAAGATAGAGATTTCAATTCCTTTATGTTGAGAGTATTTGGCCGATAGGGACTTATATGTCTCTTTTCTTTATTATTTTTATGTACGGTAGCAATAAGAGCAATATCGTAATTCTAGCCTTTTTGGCTTTATTATAAATAGATAGCTTGCCTTCCAACTTATGTACACTAAAAAAGTTACAGAGGAAGTGTGAATACACGAAAAGAAGATGAGATTTCAATTCCTTTATGTTGAGAGTATTTGGCCGATAGGGGCTTATATGTCTCTTTTCTTTATTATTTTTATGTACGGTAGCAATAAGGGCAATATCGTAATTCTGGCCTTTTTGGCTTTATTATAAATAGATAGCTTGCCTTCCAACTTATGTACACTAAAAAAGTTACAGAGGAAGTGTGAATACACGAAAAGAAGATGAGATTTCAATTCCTTTATGTTGAGAGTATTTGGCCGATAGGGGCTTATATGTCTCTTTTCTTTATTATTTTTATGTACGGTAGCAATAAGGGCAATATCGTAATTCTAGCCTTTTTGGCTTTATTATAGATAGATAGCTTGGGGTCACATTAACCTAACCAAGCATTCAGTTCAGTTTTTTCTCTCAACATGCTATCAAAGTAAGGACTGAATTGAAACCGTAACCCTAATCTCTTCTTTACGCAAGCTTTCCTCTCTCTCTCTCTCTCTCTCTCTCTCTCCAACCGCAGTTCCTTCTCACCTTCTTTGCTCACTTTCACAGCGTATGGCAGCAGTTATGAGGTGATTCTTTGAATCTAGTGTCTGCCCTAAATCTCACCTCTATGAGATAAATTAAAGCTTCTTTGTAGTCTGCGATACGTGGTTCACCCTATTCTGCGATTTTTGGATCTTCTTATTTGAGATTGTTTCTGCTTGCCGCCGACCTATAATTATCTCGTGTGTGAAGACCAAAGTACTGCAGTTCGTGGACTACCTTATTTTTTTCAGATTCTGTGGGAAAAATCAGAATTATCGATTTCCTTTTCAGGTTTTCAAAACCCTGAAAAAAAAAATCGATTTTTGCCTTCCCTTGATCTGATTTGGCTGATTTTTGGAGGATAAATTCAGACTACTACCAAAGGGCTTTGTTCCAAGTTTTGGCCTTTTCCAGCAAATTTTTGGTGGTTTGATTATTCCTTTCACACTTTTCGAGTCGACTTCTAAGACACAATGTCTGAGGGTTCGGGCTCTACACCTACTGGAGATGGTCGTACAGATTATATTACTTTTGTTGCGATCCCTGTGAAGCTTGACGGCACAAATTATTTGATATGGTCTCGATCGATATTCTTGACCATTAGGCCGTGGGCTTACAGGACATATCAACGGCACTTCTGGGATGCCGGCTACATCAGGTACTACTCGGGAAAAGTGGATCTCGAATGACTCTTTGAAAATGTCCTTTTTGCTTAACTCGATGTAGCCACATATTGCAAAAGGATATTTGCTTCTTGATACTGCGGCACAAATTTGGACGACTGCAAGGGATACTTATGGTCAACTTGGGAATGATGCACAAGTGTATGAACTTCGGAAAAGGGTTCATGACACCACTCAGAAGGAGATGACTATATCTCAATATTATGCTGAGCTTCGGAGTTTGTGGCAAGAGCTAGATCATTATGCCGATTATCACCCAACCAATGATGCAGACGTTGCTGCCTACAAGAGGTATGTGGACAAGATCAGAGTTTATGATTTCTTGGCAGGATTAAACGTTGAATATGATCAGATACGTGTTCAAGTCCTTAGCTGGTCTCCATTCCCTACTCTGGAACAGTCCTATGCCCTAGTCCACTTTGAAGAAAGTCGTAGGATAGCAATGCTTCATCCCTCTACTGTTGATCGATCTGCTCTACAAACTAGTGCTGGCACTATCGCCAAATTTGGTTCGTCCTTTCAATCTGATGATACCTCTAAGGAGGTGGTGAAGTGTGAACATTGTCATAGGCCGTATCATACTAAGGCTACCTGCTGGAAGTTACATGGAAAATCTGCAGATTTTGAGGCAAAAAGGGCACAAAGAAAGGCAAAAAACAAGGCAAATCATATTGAAATTGTTCCTGCTGCATGACTACTGATATCGGTTTATCCTAAGAAGAACTTCAGGCATTTCAACGTCTACTGAAAGCTTCTACTGTTGCTGCCTCCTTCACGGTTGCCAATTCGTCTTCTCCTTTTGCTTCAAACCTAACCACTTCAGGTATCTTATTTGGGGGGTTTAATACATATGTTGTTTCTAACCCATGGATCATTGATACAGGGGCTACAGACCATATGACAGGTTCTTCTAGTCTCTTTCATCAATATACCCCTACTTCTTGTAGAGACAAAGTTCGCGTAGCTGATGGAACCCTCTCTTCCATTGCTGGAAAATGGTCTATCAATTGTTCCTCCACTCTTCCCTTGTCTTTTGTTTTACATATTCCATCATTCTCTACAAATCTCCTTTCTATCAGTAGTCTGACTCCAGACTTAAACTGTAAAGTAACTTTTTTTCCTTCTTATTGTGTTTTCCAGGATCTGGTAGCGGAGAAAGAGAATGGATATGGTAGATTGGATGGTGGTCTTTATCTGCTCGAGGGTAGTGGGGTTTTTACTTCTACTTTGTCTTCTACGCCTCATCAAGTTAATTCGGCATTGACAGATCTTCATCAGTGGCATTGCAGATTAGGTCATCCCCTTTAGGAACTTTAGAAAAAGTTTTTCCTAATCTCGTTTCAACTTATAATAAAGATGAGTTTTTTTGTGAAGCCTGTGTTTTGGCTAAACAAACTCGTTCAACATATTCATCTTCAAATAATAAAAGTCGTTTCCCTTTTCATGTGATTCATACTGATGTGTGGGGTCCTTCCCAGCATACTTCTATTTCCGGTCAGCGATGGTTTGTCACTTTTATCAATTGTCATTCTCGTACAACTTGGGTTTATTTGTTGAAACATAAGAATGACGTATTTCACTGTTTTCAAATCTTTCACAAAATGGTTCAAACTCAGTTCATTGCCACTTTGAAAATTCTTCGTAGTCACAATGGCACAGAGTACACTGAGGGTCGGTTTCAACAGTATCTCTCTGATCATGGCATTATTCATCAGACCAGTTGTGTTGATACCCCAGTACAAAATAGTGTTGCCGAAAGAAAGAATCGACATTTGTTAGAGATCGCTAGGTCTCTTATGTTTGCTAGTCATGTCTCAGCTTAATATTGGAGTGATGCCATCTTAACGGCTGTCCATTTAATCAATCGGATGCCGACTAGAATTCTTGATTTCCACGCACATATTAATGTTTTACAAGGATCGTCGACTTTTACTCTTCCCCCAAAAATTTTTGGTTGTATTTGTTATGCTCGTAACACCGCCTCTAAGAGTAAGTTGGAACTCTGTGGTCTCCGCTGCATTTTTCTTGGGTATTCAACTACTCAAAAGGATTATAAGTGTTATCATCCTCCTTCGAGGCGCACCATTGTATCTATGGATGTAGTTTTTCATGAATCTAATTCCTATTATTCAGCTCCACCTCTTCGGGGGGGAGTGTCCTAGTGTAGAGGTGTTGCCCATTCTAAATGTTCCTATGGATATTAGTTACCCTTCTCCTTCAATAGCCTCTAATGGTCCTCCTCCTTCCCAAGAGAAGAGCAATGCAACACAAGAAGAGGATAGCATAGTATCACAAAGGGAGAGAATAGAGCAACCGCTTCAAGGGGAGACAACTCTCACACCTGTTAGGCAAACTATTGATAATAGTTAGATATTGAAGACATACCGAGATCCTACTACCAACAAGTAGGTTAAGACCACTGATACATTGCCTGTTCAGTCATCATCTCCGGATCCGGATTCTATTGCTCCTTATGGTGAGTTTTCTCCTTCTGATTTTCCTATTGCACTTCGAAAGGTATTAGAACTTGTACTCAACACCCTATATCCCATTTTGTCTCATATGACTCTTTGTCTAGCTCTTATCATACTTTTGTGTCTTCTCTATCTTCTGTCTCTATTCCACAAAATTGGCGGGAAGCTTTTGCAAATGAGAAGTGGAAAGCAGCAATGGTGGAGGAGGTGTATGCTTTGAAGAAAAATGGCATGTGGGATTTTGTTGTTCTTCCTCCTGGGAAACAACTGGTAGGATGTAAGTGGGTGTTTGTAGTCAAACATAAGATGGATGGTGCTGTGGATAGATATAAGGCACGGTTAGTGGCAAAGGGATTCACTCAAACCTTTGGGATTGACTATCAAGAAACCTTTGCTCTTGTTGCCAAGTTGAATACTGTTCGAGTACTACTTTCGTGTGCTGTTAACCAGGGATGGGATCTTCAACAGTTAGATGTGAAGAATGCCTTTCTTCATGGAGAGTTAGAAGAGGAGGTGTATATGGAGATTCCTCCAGGTTTTTCTTGTGACAAAACTCAAGACAAAGTGTGCAAGCTGAAACGTGCACTTTATGGTTTAAAGCAGTCACCTAGAGCCTGGTTTGGTAGGTTTCAGAGAGCTATGATCTCTACTGGGTATAAACAGAGCAATGATGATCATACTTTGTTTGCGAAGAAATCAGGTGCTAAAATCATCATTCTCATTGTCTATGTAGATGACATTGTTCTCATAGGGAATGATAGTGATAAGATCAACCAGTTGAAGAAATTTCTTGGACAAGAGTTCGAGACAAAGGATCTTGGAAAGCTTCGGTACTTTCTTGGGATTAAAGTTGCTAGATCTGCAAAAGGTATCTTTCTATCCCAAAGGAAGTATGTTCTTGATCTTTTGACAGAAGTTGGGTTATTGGGATGTCATCCCTCCGATACACCTATTGAGGCCAATACTCGTCTTCGAGAAAAGGATGGTGATCCAGTGGATAAGGGTCGTCATCAGCGGTTAGTGGGAAAGTTGATTTATCTGTCCCACACCCAACCTAATATTGCTTTTACTGTAAGCCTAGTGAGTCAGTTTATGCATGATCCACACTCTACTCATATGAATGATGTTCTTCGGATCCTTCGATATTTAAAATCTGCTCCTGGGAGAGGGATTCTTCTGTCTCCTCATGATGGCTTGAAAGTTGAAGCCTATACAGATGCTGATTAGGCTGGATCTCTTGATCGGAAGTCTATTTCTATGTATTGTACTTTCTTAGGAGGGAATCTTGTGACTTGGCGTAGCAAAAAGCAGAATATGGTTGCTCGATCTAGTGCTGAAGCAGAGTTTCGTGCGATAGCACAAAGAGTTTGTGAGCTGTTATGGCTTAAAGGATTACTTGAAGATCTTGGTGTATCTGTTCCTGTTCCAATGATGCTATATTGTGATAATAAGGCCGCCATTAATATTGTTCACAATCCTATACAACATGACCATACGAAACATGTGGAGATTGACAGGCACTTTATCAAAAAGAAGTTGGAGAGTGGTTTAATTTGTATGCCCTTTGTTCAGTCCGGCGATCAACTTACTGATGTGTTCACTAAAGGATTAGGGGGTAAATCGTTTCATCTTGTTTTAGTCAAGTTGGGTATGTATGACATCTATGCTCCAACTTGAGGGGGAGCATGTCTCTTTTCTTTATTATTTTTATGTATGGCAGCAATGAAGGCAATATTGTAATTCTGGTCTTTTTGGCTTTATTATAAATAGATAGCTTGGGGTCACATTGACCTAACCAAGCATTCAGTTCTTTTTTTTTTCTCTCAACGCTTTATTTACACCTCATTGCACAAAATTCTCGAACTTTTTCCTTCTCTAACATAATGGATATATTGCAAAGACAAAATTGCAGGTCTGAAAAATAAGTCCTCCTTGCAACTTGAAAGTGGAAAAAACCGCTTCAAACATATCAATAGTTTAAAGATTGCCACAGCTTTTCAATGCACATAAGCCTGCTTCCCTGAAAAGAGAAAGGGACTGGTGATTGGTGAAAAATAGAGCCTGGAAAGATCTCCAGAAGATGAGTTCAGAGTTCTCAAACTATGAACCCAGGGCATTGTCCCTACTTAAATCACTCATTCTTTCATTTAAGGTGCCAAAGTCCAAATCGATCATGAAGACCAACTATAGTGCTTATCGAAGTTCGCTACGACAGAAGATTGAATAACAAAAAAACGATGGCTTAGTTTAAAAGGCCGAAGGACCGTTCAACAATTAACATAAGACATCAAATATGTACATTCTGCTTAAGTACATCTCAATATTCACACCATGAGCGCAAGATAAAACAGCAAAATTTCCATTCTCTTATGGGCTGAAATGTGGATCTTGGAGAAACGACAGCTTGAGCATTTACCTGAGAACGGGTTAGTTACTAGGCAAGACACGACTAGGCCACACCGAATGGGTTAGTTACCTGAGAACGAGGCTGCAGAGTAGCACCGACTTTCACATGCATCGACTTCCACTTCGAACGTTCGGCCTGTTCTCCATTGCAAGGATGGGAAAAACGTCAAATGACAAAGCTGTGTCCTGCCTCCTTGATGTGCTTCCTTTATACTCTCCACATTGGAACATGTGATCCTCAGAATCGGTAAGCAAGTAAAGATATCCAAAACTCTAAAAAGAACACTATGAACCTGGGAAGTGCAAATAGCATGTCAATATAGGGAGACAATTAGTTTCACCAAAAGGGGTGACATTTTCAAGAGAAAGACAGTGAATCTTATTACCTTCAACTATGACCCCCACAATGGTTCCAAAGAGAGATATTTCTCACTTCGGGACGGAGCAGCCGAAGGTCCAGGTGGAGGTGCATGCACTGTGATTGGAAGAACCCACTCACTTTTGTCTCTTCCCTCTACCAAAAGAGGATGCTCGTATCTAAACTCGTAAAATCGAAGAATGTATCAATTACTCAATGGCACACAAGTTTGGTCTAATTGGGGTTCATAGCATGAACAGGATTATTTTCCAAATAGTAGGATGTCAGCCGGAACAAGAATTGCGATCTAACACAGGCTCATACTCTTCAACTTCCTCATCTAACCAGAATTAAGCAGAAACTAACATCAAGGGAGGTGAAGAGAGAACTACAACTGGTCGTCCAATAATACTTTCTTTGTAAGCTGACTAGCACAAGTGACCAATATGTAAGAAACGCTAACTTCCAAATGTTACATCAAAACACCTTCTATGCAGTAGCTGAGTGAAATCAGAAAAGATGCCTTACAGTACTCGAGAATGTCATGCAGGAAAAAATCAAATAAAATAAGAAAGCTAGATGTGTATATTCATACTACTTTGTCATACCTTGTCCAGTCCACGTTCTTTGGGGTGGTATAAAATTCAAAACGAAGAGCCCATTGCACAGAGACGCGGGGAGTGGAAAAGGACATAGGCCCATCCATAGGGATGGAAAAGAGAAAGCTAGTCTGCACCAAATCCGCAACGACCTCATGGTGATCGCTCTGAACCTATAAGCAGAAGATGAAGCAGAAAATCAAAGGTAGTGTAACAATATGGGAGAAAAAAGAAAGAAGACGGTCAATGCACTCAAAGTAGCACCAATGTCAGGCACACGAATTTCTTGATGTTAAAATTAGCATATCTCTCCCTCCCTCCCTCCCTCTCCCTCTCTCCCTCTCCCTCTCCCTCCCCGCCCTCCCTCTCTCTCTCTCGCTCTCTCAAAGCTGTAAAGTCCCTTTCCCTCCATTCTATTTAGAAAACACAAAGAAGAATAATCTTCTTTATCACCTCCTTCGTAGTGGGAAAAAAGCGTCCAAAGCTGGAACCTTATCACCCAACTACCTGACTCATACTCTCACCAATGTTCTGTACTGATGGGGCTCGAAATCAAAACTGAGGCACCCACTCACAATGCATCAGTTTATGATAAACATTTTTAAACTGTCTTAAGTGGTGGAAGCCCTATAATATTGGTCAATACTTTCCTACTCTCCGTAGGTTGCCAATCAAAAATCCTTTGGCAACGCTCCCCCAGGGAGCCATAGGCAGCACTTAATGCTATTGTACCTTTCTGTATAGATTGCTATATTGCAGCACTGGCAGCACAGTTACCCCCAAACCATCCCTCAAGGAAAAGGTGTACGAGCATGAAATCCATCAAGACAAGCTTCCCAAATACGACCACAAAAGCAGAAAAATGCATGAGCACATACATCTTTGGACTTCTCGTGATTTTATATTTTGACTCTGTAAAAACTTCCAATGCCTTCTAGATTTACCTATGCTAATGAAAAAAATAAAGGAAAAAATCCTTGAGCTTTGACTCATCTAAATTTGCGATGTGGAATTACATGTTTAAATATTGAACCCATCAAATTTACGTGCATAATGGGTATTTAATCAGAGAAAAAGCTGCAGGTCGCATCATTTAGTTATATTGCTAGATAAAGACTGAGCCTGTTTTCTAACGACTTAATTTGTTGGAACAAACATTTTCTAACACGGTATTTCAGCACATGTTAAAGGTTCAAATTCAGACAATCCTTCTTATAGTTATTCTGCTTGTACCTGCTGTAATTTTGTTCGTCTTTGGTTGTCTGGTAGAAGTGGTTAAATCCACATCCTGTATTCCAGATGTACTGACTTACATGCGAGTGATAAGAAGCATCGCAGCTGTACCCTGTTGGCTTTTTTTCTCTACCTGTTTAAGCTTTTGGCAAAAGCGGTCTCCAAATGCCAAATGAAAGTTCCTGAATTAACAGCTTTACCTAATTTTGTCTTTTGGAAACAGCTATCTTTTTTTCTTTTTGGCTTTCTTGGTAGTGATAATCAACAGACACAAACTTGATCAGCATAAAGTCAGATGCAGGGAAAACAATAATTTTGCCACAGAGATTAAATTCATGATCTGGTCCTTGGTTCCAGTATTATTTTAGCCATACATTCTTCTAGTTTAACGTGTTACACTCACAACATGCACCACTGATGCATTCAGACAATAAATCATGAACTAAGAAGGGTGGACTGCCAAAGCCAAAAGACAAACTCTGCTCTCATTCCTTCTCTTCAAGTCAGTTTTCTTTCATTTTATCTGACACTAGATATTTCTTAAAGAATTCAAAAGTATCCTTATTTTTCAAGTCCACCACCAGCACATAAAAACCGTGTACTTGAACAACGACAACTGTCCACATATATTCTCTGTCAAAGATACCAATGTCAACTTCTCTATCCTTATGGCTGATTATGCAGAAAAATTTATCTGGGTGTTCCATTCAGAGCTCTATTAAAAATATAAACGCTAATATTAATGACTCGCTATACTTTGTTCATGATGGAAAAAAAAATTGACAAGAAATGTTAACAATATAAAAATGATTATATTTGGATCTAAAGTTTTTGAGTAACAGAAAAGGCGCTTAAAAAAATTTAAAGTACCTTCGTGATGGTAGGTGAATTTTTCCTGGAAGGATGGACAAAACGCCTATTTATAGTCTCTGACATCTCCAATGTTATGGAAACCTGCAATCACTCCAACATTTTATCAACTTGTTGAAGAAATACAGAAGCTGCCCTCTTATCATTATTTCTGTGTCACTTCTTAAGTGCAATTACCTCAAGGCATCTCCGGGCTCCTTCCTCTGGAAAAAAGGTTAGAGTTCCACCAATCTGTGAACAATGACTTATTAGTGAGGAAAAGAAAACAGAAAAGGCGGGGAAATGCCAAGTCATATCACTATGATCACCGTGTCACTGAAGTAATAACTCGAGTCTGAGTTTTTTGGAGAGAATCTGAGCAGAACACGGTCATCCATTCTGATATTGTAGGATCTCGCTCGAATAAAACCTTCCTCTACAAAGAAACATTTGTGAAAATAAGTTCGTTGACCTTTTGCATCAAGCAGCTATGACACGATGTAATGGTCTCGCAATCATTTAGTAACATCTAGAAAATGTTGACACAGTCTACCTGCATTTGGGGAAAATGCTCCCTCATCATTATCTGTTGAAAGAGATTTTCCAAGCTTTGACTGATCAGTTATAGAGGCAACAGCTGCAGTACGGGCTCCCACATCCATTTGCAAAGTTAAGTCAGTTAGATTTGACTGGACTTGATTGAGTCATTATGATAAACAAACAAAGGAGCTCTTCATTCTTCATCAGCTAACTTCAAAAGCTTCTAAAAAAAAAAACTGCGAGCATGATTGTTGAAATCCCAATCTAGGTCTTAAGATACTATCCTAAGATCTAAAACCTAAAGAGTGGCAATCCTAACTAATTCCTAATTTTCTAGGACCATTTTCCTATCCTAAGTTCCAAATCAAAAGATTGGTAAGGCCGTATCTGCTGATTCAAAAGTCATTGTACTCAATATGTCAATTTTAAACTTACCACCATGTTATACTTCTATAAGTAGTGATCTTCACTAAAGCACAAGAGAAACAACTTCTAGGATATTATAGTCAACAGTCATATCACAGGATATGATTCTTTAGACACATCCTGATTTCAACAATCTTGTTCATCAGAATTGTATACTTCCAATCACGACTTGTCTGCAGCATATTTATTATACGATATAGATCTTTAAAACCATGGTTACCATCATCATTCTCATGGAGGATTTCCGCTGCAGACAGACGAGGAAGTGCCAAATTTGATGATAGACTCATCCGTTCACCTTCCGCCGATAATACATCTCTGCTTGAAGATCTTGCTATAGACGACTGCAAGGAGAGCGAACTCCCGAAGGTTCTGTGTATATTTTCTCTACTGGGGTTATATGAGGAGACAGATGATATCTCATCTCTTGAACTATCATAACCTTCCTCAACTCCATCATATATGTCATTTGCTCGAACCTATACAGTATATCGTTATTGTCAAGTGGTCTTCTCATTTTAATGCCTCAGCAAATGCTGTTGCTGAATACAAAAGCTATTAGCAATTCCAGTGGGAGAAAATGGATAAGGGAAAGAATGTAGACCTACCCAGTCCGACTCGCCATCCAACTCTTTCCAGTAAATATCCAGCTGAATGGTTGACGAAGGAACAATGCCTAAAAAGAGTTCAAAAACCAAAATTGGTCATACAGATAAGATACAGACTATCCATCGGAAATGTTTGGATGAAATGTGTCAAGCATAAAAAGAATTTAGCGAAACTGTGAGAGGAAATGTATCCTTGGAAGCAAAGAGGACCAGGCTTAGTGTCATCATCAAAAAATCATCTCTTAGACAAAAGAAGAAACAGCCAAGAAATTGACAAAAAAAGAAACAGAAATGGATAAATTGCCTTATCCAAATCTCAGACATCAAAGGTCAAATGAGTTACATCACATCTTAAGCTCTTGTGATTGCATGTTACATAAGGAAGAAAAGTTCCATTGTCCTATAGATCCAGAAGGCTATTTAAAGAGCTATAACCATATCATACTTGCAGACATGGCTCAACTCTTACCACAAGAAATTCCGGATGATATACTCACCTTCACTTTGACCTTCATCCAATAGCAACCCACTGTTCTTCTGATCAACCCAAACTTGTAGCGGCACACGAACTTCCTGTAGTTCACAGCATATGCTCCAATAAGAAACATATTGGACACACTACATAACAACAAAACCAGGGTATAGCTGTAAGGTTCATTAACTAAACAGCCACATCATTCACATATATCTGCACATGGTGATAAACAAAAATAAGTCGAGCTATAGAAGAAATGAGTCCGATCTGCATGAATAGAAAAGCAGTTTTCATAGCAACTCCATATATGAAGCACTCAATACAAAACCTGTGAGAACCAACTTGAGCACCATAAGGCTAGCAGGAGGTCTTAAACAGGATGATCTACAGAAACAGGTACAATGTAACCAAAACAGAATCTAAAGATTTAAGCAAGGAAATATGTATGAACTTGTACTGTGAAAACTAACTTATTTGAAATCACGAGGAGTCTTTAAAGAAAAATAGGCCGCTTAATTAAAACCGCATCAATACATTCCGTACTTGGTGGTATTCCACCTTACAAAAGGTGCAATCATAATGCCATTTCGTGAAAGCACAGGATAGAGTTTCCCACATACTGCATGCATAGAATTAATAAGCAACTTAACTACAGAAAGAGCCAAAAATGTTCACAGGATCATCTACCAAAAGTGGGCCCCCTTGACTGTTATGTCTTGTTGAACGTTTAGTCTGCTCCTCAATAAAGATAAAAGTGCGCTACGTGTGTTACGACATACCGCCATTACAGAGAGAGGAATAGCAGCCCGTTAACTTGAAAGCTTAACTTCTTGTCTTCTCCTTTCCACTTGTTCCTTATTTTCAGTAATATTTTCCCAAAAGTTTTCATGATTCTCACCACATATTAGTCCTAAACACGAAAATAAGCTCTTCCTAACCCGACAGGGGAAGAAGAATGTTAATATAAACAAATCGAAAGACCAACTCTGCCAATCATTAGCAAATCAGAAATATCACAAGTTCAGAAGGAAGTGCCTCATAAGAATCAAGAATGACTTAGTTGAGAAATATAGCTACTTGTTCCTCGCTCAAGAGATTTCAGAACTCAAAGAAACCAATTGATATTGCAACAGACTCCATGCCCTCATTCTAAGAAAAAACAGGCGTAAAGTAGTGATGTGGAACTACTTGAGGTTGCAACCAAATCATCATTGAGTACAGTTCAAACGACGAACAGGATAACAAAATTATTTAGCAATCTTTTGGATAACACGCTATCAAATAACAATATGAAGAATGAATTAATATACAAACCAATTCAGCAAGATCTTTCGCTGATTGCCTCTGAGAGTGACCAGTTTCAAGAATCTGCCATTGTCCTGATAACATAGTCTTTATATAGTACAGGTAACGAATTGTAGCACCTCTGTATGATGGTGGTATGATGCTTGGCAGCACAGCTCGAATCACATCTACCACCAACAAGAAAAGCTGATTTGATAATACACTGAGAGATATAAAAATTTTCCGTATCACACCAAAGAAAATAATAAAGCATGGAGCACTTAACAATTTGAATGCTGAAGCATGAATGACAAATTTCGGAGACAACAATGGATGGTTTTTGTCTGTCTCATTCAAGGGTGAAATGGAACCTTGAGCATTGTACTACAAATATTATGAAATTAGTCTTCCAGTGGTATAATGAGCCATCTAAAATCATGTGAGGAAGAATTTCTCACCAGTGAATTCATTCCAACTAATAACTAAATGAGGTCCATAGGAGTCTACTCCAAGGTGATACCCTTAAATTATGCTTTGCTTATGTAGGAAAAATGCTTCTATCCCTGATGAGAATCCCGAATAATCCCTCAATCATCAGGAATCCTAAAACTTACTGTTTTTTTTTTTTTTGGTCGAATAAAACTTACTGTTTCAAGTGAAGAACATCGCACAACAAGATACTAGTAAAATGAAAGCTAGACAGGCTATAGAATCAAAGCGACAAAATGGTTAGTACCAAAATATCAGGAACAAACCCAGCGCCTTCTGGTTAATTATACAAATATAATTTAGATTAGGTCATCTTTTGGAGATCCAGAGCATGCATGCTATCTAGACTAGCTAAGCAATACTGATCTAGAAACTGTTTAGCCCTTTTCTATTATAGTCCCACTCAACTTTGAAGTTTATGGACAAACTTTTTTCCCAGATCTATGTCCTTGGATTGACCTACAAGCTGCGGAAGTCCTTTCACCGGCATTTAATGACTTTTCCCTCTTCTAAAGTATAAAACCTGTTTCCTATCAAACAACATTTTCTTCCCTACCAGTACCAGACTTCATGCAGAAACAACGGTAAGAAAGGAAGATTCCATATTTGGGGGAAGAAAACTAAGAACATTCTTGTAGCTACAGATTTCCATGTAAAATCTAGCTTAATTGTTTCCTTTCGCCATGCGAATTAACCTTTTCATGCAAATGGAATAACAGAGAGAAGAAAATGCACTTACAGGTCGTAGTGGTGCCACAAGAAACAATCTGATTCGAGACAATGGACGGCACTGAGCAGTCCATAAAAGCATATTCACCTGTAAAAGACAAATTTAACTCATCAAACCTTCATAGTCCATGATTAACCACAATAAATTCCTCTTGTGGGCACCTGCTATACAGCCACTGCGTATCAAGTCAAATAAGACATACAGTACAATATTCCTCGTCCAATACTCTTTAAGACCCCATCTAATTCCTACGGAATTCGCAGTTCCCGACGTTCTAACAACATTCCCCATGCTCTCTTCTGGTCAATTTCATTGATAACAACAGAATCCCAAAGAGTACCTCTGCGTTGTCTGGACTCCAGCGAGGGCTTCTGGGTGGCGAACCATTGAGAATCCAACTTCTCAATCCCTCTGATTTCGAAGCCGAGACGCTTGATCAAGAGCGAACAAACCGAGCCGTTCTTGACGACACCCCCCGCGTCGGGAGTGGCAATCTCGACAGTCGCGACCACCGCATCTCCGGGCCTGTACACTTCCTTGTCCGTCCGGAGCTTTATCGAGGGGGAGGGGAGCTCGCTCTTCGGGCCTCTGCGTGGACTGCCGCTGGACTTCTTGGAATCGCCGCCCCCGAAGATCGAGAACCTCGGCGGCAACATCGCCGGCGGCGCGAGACTCCGGCCTGGGGATCGACCGGGGCACTTCCTACAGATCCATCGACGAGATCCGAGCTGCAAGATTCCACGCCCACCGGACGAATCGCAGAGCAGTGCAGCGAGAGGGAGCGAGCGAGGGAGAGAGAGTGGGGATGGGAAAATGGGTTTGGATAATTGGATTATAGGCAGATCCAAGAGGGGAGAGGGAGAGGATTGGAGAGAGCGTGCAGTTATTTTAGTTGGGCCGAGCAAGATGGTGATGGTAGGCGGATTGAAGGCGGATTGAAGGGTGAAAGTATTCAACGCCCATGCATATCACGTGCAAGTCGCTATTAATTGAACCTACCATGCCCTACAAAATTCGATCATTTTTGCACCTTGTGTGTGGATATTTTTTACCTACTTTTCTTCTAAATTTGTGCCCTAGCCGAACCCCAATCGCAACATCTGCACAATGTCGCCGCTGCTCTCGAGCCTCATTGCCGCCCGTCGTCATTGTCCATTCCCAACCTCCCGGCAAGCCCCTCTCTTTCGCTCTCTCACTCCATCTCTCAGCGAGGTCATATCACGGCTATCGGCCCTTGCATCATCGATAGGGTTGTCCATGAACACGACCACCCTGTCTTTAGGTTGAGGTCGTCATGGTTGTCTTGCATGTACTCTTTCCGTCCTAGTTTGCAGCTCGAATAATATGCATGCAACGATGAATCGATTGAACAGGAAAATATAGTTTAACCATCTTAGTATAACACATCGTTAATTTTTTTATTTAAGTTTTTCAATGAAGATGGGTTCAATTAAATATGTTGATGGAATCAAACTTGGGCTCCTCTTGGTGATCCTTTTGGATCATGAAGATCATAACTAATTTCTTCCTCACTTAAATGCAATTACATACATGATAAAATTTAACAGATTCCTGAACTTTGGTTTAATTTGCAATATCGTGCCTGAACTTTTAATTTGTTCAATGCGGTCCTTGTACTTTCAATTTGTTTAATGTAATCCCTGAGATTTTGATAAATATTAATTTAATCCATAAAATATATTGAAATGTTCAATGTTATCCTTCCATTAATTGAAGTTAACGAAATTTCCTCATTCGATTTTTAATTTGGTAAGTTTGAACGGTGGGTAAAAAAATAACATTTCACGTTGATTATTTACCTAAGATATTCAACTCAAATCAGGATATGATAATCAACATTGTCAAATGACATGAATAATCATTTTTTTCAAATTGAGTGAATTAATTAAATTAAAAGGATTTTTATATTCTAGTTTGAGTTGAATATCATATGTGGATAATCGTATAACGTTCTTTTGTTTACCATTCAAACGTACTAGATTGGAGGCCAAATCAACAAATTCCATTAATTTGAATTGATGGAATGACAACATTGAACATTCTCATATAATACATGAATTAAATTGAATACGTATCAAAAGTTCAGGGACCACATTGAACAAATTAAAAGTTTGTGGATGACATTACACACTGGGTTAAAGTTCAAGGACCAAATATGTCATTTTCCTAGTATTTACCATCTACATCTTATATTGAAAATAGAGGGAAAAAACTAATTCACAATTCTAATGAGATCACGTCATCTCAATCAACGAATGTTGAATTTGATAAGTGATATGTGATTAGACAAACAAGGAGCTCGCTATTTAAATTGCTAAAGTGCTCATAACTACTTCCTCCATTATTTAAATGCAATTACTCTAGGATGATGTTTAATAACTACTTCTCAAATTGGAAAAGGAAAAAAAAGACTAGCAATGCTATCAATATCACACCATCTCGAACACCAATGTCCATGGCATGGTAATACCTATATATAGATAGATAGCTAGATAGATTTATTATTATTATTTTCAGTATATCTCCACATAATCACAATTAACCGATAAAAAGTAAGGAGCAAAAAATAAGGCGACAGTGAAATTTACAATATAAACACTAGAAAAATATCCAATAAGACACATTTTCCTTTGATATGTTTTCAAAATAGTGAATTTTGGTTTATTAAACTAAATTGAATATGTATCAAAATTTCATGGACCATATTGAATAAATTAAAAGTATGGGGACGACATTGCACATTGGGTTAAAGTTTAGGGACCAAATATGTCATTTTCCTAGTATTTACCATCTATATCTCATATTGAAAATAGAGCAAAAAAAAAAACTAATTCACAATTCTAATGAGATCACGTCATCTCAATTAACGAATTTTGAATTTGATAAGTGCTATGTGATTAGACAAACAAGGAGCTCGGTATTTACATTGCTAAAGTGCTCATAACTACTTCCTCCATTATTTAAATGCAATTACACTAGGATAATATTTAATAACTACTTCTCAAATTGGAAAAGGAAAAAAAAAATAGCAATGCTATCAATATCACACCATCTCAAACGCCAATGTCCACGGCATGGTAATACCTATATATAGATAGATAGATAGCTAGATAGGTTTTTTTTTTTTTTCAGTATATCTCCACATAATCTTAATTAACCGATAAAAAGTAAGGAGCAAAAAATAAGGCGACAGTGAAATTTACAACATAAACACTAGAAAAATATCCAAGAAGACACATTTTCCTTTGATGTGTTTTCAAAATAGTGAATTTTTGTTTATAGAACTAAATTGAATATGTATCAAAAGTTCAAGGAACACATTGAACAAATTAAAAGTTTGGGGACGACATTGCACATTGAGTTAAAATTTAGAGACCAAATATGTCATTTTCCTAGTATTTACCATCTACATCTCATATTGAAAATAGAGAAAAAAAAAACTAATTCACAATTCTAATGAGATCACGTCATCACAATCAACGAATTTTGAATTTGATAAGTGCTATGTGATTAGACAAACAAGGAGCTCGCTATTTAAATTGCTCATTGTTGGAAAATATGATCGAATGGGATGAACAACAGAATCAGACTTTGAAGCGTGATAACACTCTCTTTAAGGATTTATTTACCCCACAACGTTGCTAATGATTTCGGCAAATATCGTCTAGGATACAACAAAGTCTCGATGAGAATAGCAGATAGCAATTCTGATATTTCTCCAAGATCTCTCAAGGGAAACAATTGGAAACAATGGCTGTGAATCTTCTAAGAAAACGAAAATGGAAGTTGAGATTCTGAAAAATGAACAAAACACTTGAATATATAATGAGAAATGAACACACCTTTTCGCGTCCGAAAAGTAGTTAATTCTCATGCAACTCTTCATGTCCAAAACAGTTTATTCGATCACACCTTTTCAATTTTCGAAAAATAGTTTTTTGTATGAAAGATTGCAACTTTTCAAAGGTCTAAAACCGCTAACTCGAACGGATGCAATTCTTCATGTCTAAACTATCAAGTCTGAAAAGTTGCAACTATTGGATAAAATTAATCAATTAAAATTTGAAATTAATATTAAAAATAATCGCAATTCCTAAATGAACAGTCGCACTGTTTCGCTAGGACATTACAATTAAATTTTATTAAATTTAATTTCAAAAAAAATATATATAAGAATATGATTATTGATTAGTGTCGATTATTACTCGCGATAGTGCAAGCGTGCTAAGTGCTAAGTGCGTCTAATAATCGCGCCAAAATGACGCAATCACACGCTCACCCACACGCGGGTATGGTGGGGTCTAGCCCACTTGCCCACTTCTCTTTTTTTAGTATACTATAATAGTATTCTAATATATAAACTGAATTGCACTCTCCCATCTCTCCCATGTGGGACACAACAAAAGGCATTTATGTTTGTTTTCCAAACAAATTTCAACAATCCCCCACTTTGTTTGTAAAAACAAAATCACAAAATAAAATTTCTCAAAATACAGCCAAAATTTCCGTGAGATTAATATATATACATGAAGGTATCTTTCGAGTTAAACCTTCATTTAGTGCAAGTATCTCAAAACTCTATCAAAGTGACAAATAGCTGCTGGCTTTAAATTTGCTACTCTATATAATAGAATTGGACATACCGCACATATGCGAATCTCTTGCTTTAGTGAGAAGTTCATATTTACTCAGCACTATTATGACCTTGTGCTTGTACCTATTTCATGAGCTCTATAGAAAGTACCCAACTTTCGTAAGAAGCGGCACCACTTCTAAGCCCATATAGGTGAAGTATTATCACGTGTCTCTATTACTAATAAACACGTTACTAAATCGTATTATACTTCACTAAGAGTATAACTTAACCTCTAAACGTAACAGACAATACTGACTTCTCATGTCCGGGCTAGTGTCAGTATCAAACAATCATTATCAGTAACTTGTTTTTACCCATTAAACCTTATAATTAGTGATGTGCTAGTATTAGGTCGGGTTACCATTACTAGTGATTTTAAGTAAAGGGTTTCAGCCCCATTTCATTTGAGGTCTCATTTACTATCTCTCTTGATAGAGCCTTTGTAAAGGGATCGGCCAGATTCTTACTTGACCTCACGTAAATAATTGTTATGGTACCATCTTGAATCAATTGTTTCACGAATTCGTTTCTTAGACTGATATGTCTAGACTTTCCATTATAAGTGCTACTATAAGCTCTTGCTAAAGTAGCCTGACTATCACACTGAACAGAAATAGGAGGCATAAGACTAGGCCACAATTTGATGTCCAACAACAAATTTCTAATCCACTCAGCCTCTTTTCCAGTTGTCGCTAAAGCAATAAATTCCGATTCCATCGTTGAGTGAGTTATGCATGTTTGTTTCTTACTCGCCTAAGATACAGCACAACCACCTAAAGTGAAGATCCATCCAGAGGTAGAATATTTATCTCCCACACTAGAAATCCAACTAGCATCGGTGTATCATTCTAATACAGCCGGAAAATTGTTATAGAACAATCCCAAATTTTTAGTTCTCTTAAGATAACTAAAAATTCTGGTAATGGCATTCCAATGTTTTATACTTGGATTACTAGTATATCTACTCAACTTACATACGGCAAAAGCAATATCGGGTCTAGTACAATGCATCGCGTACATCAAAGACCCTATAGCACTAGCATATTCAAGTTGTGCTACTGCTCTACCAGTATTATAACTCAATTTAATACTGGGATCAAATGGAGTACTCACTTCTTTGAAATCAAGATGTTTAAATTTATCCATAATTTTCTCAACATAATGACATTGGCTCAAAGAATAACCCCCACTATGCTTTTTAACTTTAATTCCTAAGATAGTATCTACTTCGCCCAAATCTTTCATTTTAAAATTTGAAGTTAGATACTTCTTAGTCTCAATGACTCCAATTATATTAGTTCTAAAGATAAGCATATCATCAACGTATAAGTAAACTAAAACACCATAGTCTTTAGTGAATTTAGAATAAATACACTTATCAGCACTATTATGCTTAAAGCCATTGAATAATATGACTGAATCAAATTTCACATGCCACTGCTTCGGTGCTTGCTTAAGCCCATAAAGAGATTTAACCAATTTACATACTTTCCTCTCATTTCTAAGAAGAACAAAACCCTCTGGTAGTTCCATGTTAATTTCCTCATTTAAATCTCAATTTAAGAAAGCAATTTTGACATCAATTTGATGAACACAGAGATCATAAATGGATGCTAGAGCAAAAAGGATTCGAATAGATGTTATACGTGCTACAGGAGCATAAGTGTCAAAATAATCTATCCCCTCTTTTTGTCTATACCCCTTGGCCACTAACCTAGCCTTAAAAGCTTGGACAGTACCATTAGAATTGTATTTTCTTTTGAAAATCCATTTGCACCAAATATGTTTAGATCCTTTTGGTAAGTCTGCTAATACCCAAGTATTATTGGACATGATTGAGTCCATTTCATCATCTATAGCTTCTTTCCAAAAAGAAGCATCTCTAGAAGACATAGCATCACTAAAACTTTTAGGATCGTCTTCTAAATTTAATACTAAAGGGTATTTATTTACCACGTTATTATCTCCGTCTCCTTTAACAAGGAAAACATGAGTAATAAAATCTGGACCAAAATCCTTCGATTTACTTGCTCTAGTGCTTCTCCTAGGCTCAATCATATCTTCAGAATCATTTGTTATTTTCTAATGAGAATCTACGTGTGTTTCTATGGGTTCTGAATTACTCGTATCTTGTATTTGAGCATTATTCTTAATAATTTCAGAATCCGTAGAATATTTATTCTCAAAGAATTCAACATCTCTTGATTCTATAATGACATTTGAATCTAAATCAAGAAGCCTACAAGCTTTACTGTTTTCAGCATATCCAAGAAATACACTTTTCATAGCTATAGGGCCAAGTTTTGTTCTCTTAGGGTCCGGTACTCGGTAATATGCCAAACACCCTCACACTTTAAGATGTGACAAATTCGGTTTTCTACCTTTCCAAACTTCATATAGACTAATGTTATTTTTCTTGGACGGTATCCTATTATGAATGTAACATGCAGTAAGTAATGCCTCTCCCCAAAGATTAATTGGTAGCTTTGAATTCGAAAGCATATGATTAATCATTTCTCCTAAAGACCTATTCTTTCTTTCAGCCAAACCATTTTGTTGTGGAGTGTACGATGCCGAAACTTGATGAAGAATACCATGTTCTTCACAAAAGGCTGAAAAATCGTTTAGAAAATATTCTCCGCCTCTATCTGAACGTAGAACTTTAATTTTCCTTTCTAATTGATTTTCCACTTCAGCTTTATATTTCTTAAACATAGTAAATGCCTCATCCTTTGATCTTAGGAGATAGACATACAAATATCTACTGTAGTCATCCACAAAGGTAATGAAATACCTTTTACCACTACGTGTTAACATGCCATTGAATTCACATATATCACTATACACCAAATCTAATAAATTCGAATTTATGCTAACATTAGGAAATGGTCTCTTTGTCAACTTAGACTTCACACAGATTTCAAATTTATCTAATTCGCCATCAAAACTTATCAATTTTGATTTTTTCATAATCTTTAAATAGATAAAAATTAAATGCGCTAATCTATTATGCCATAAATAAGGAGAATCAACAACATAAGCAGAAGACGTAATATTATTATTAACACTCAGTTGATACATGCCATCATTGGCATAACCCTTTCCCACAAACAGCCCATTTTTGATAGGATAATCTTGTCGGACTCAAACAAAACTCGAAACTCCCTTTTACAAAGCAAATCAATAAAAATCAGATTTCTTCTGATTTCGGGTACAAACAGAACATTAAGAAGGGAAACCATCTTTTCAGAAGTAAAATCTAAAATCATTGTGCCTTTGCCAGCAACCTTTGCAAGAGCTTTATTTGCCATCTCGACGTATTGAAGATTCACTTCAACAGTCCCTTCAAAGTGCTTGAACATTGTTCTATCATTGCATATGTGAACCGTTGCACCAGAATCTATCCACCCAGTAGATTCGACAGAAGCAGAATTAATCTCAAAAATCATGGCCATAGAATCCTTAACTTTTTCAGAAATATTCAAGTTCAAAAACTTGGTCGAAACCATGGCCACGTAGTTCTCTTCAATCATATTTGCATCTGCCTTCACCGTTGAAGTGTTCTTGTCCTTGAATGTGCTCTTGCAGTGCCTGCACTCCTTTGCATATTGACATTCCTTGCCACAAACAAAGCAGCAACCTTTTTTCTTCTTCTGTGGCTTCTTAAAATTCTGTTATCTCTTGCGTTTCAAGTTCTGGTGGGTTTTGAATTAAAATCCATTTCCCTCCACAGCATTCACTTTGGTATCGTACAAAATAGATTTATCACGCAAACGTGACTCTTCCTCAATGCGAAGATGTTTCTGAATTTGATCCAAAGTGATTTCCTCAGACTTGTGCATCATCCTTTTTCCATAGTCTTTCTAACTTGGAGACAATTTTGCAATAATTGCTCTAACTTGAAAGGATTTTGGAATATCTATCTTGAGGGCACGGATTTTATTGACCAATACTTGCGGTTCGTGGACGCTCCAACAAGGGTTTAGTATCAGCGAACTTGAAATCAAAATACTTAGCAATCAGATATTTGTCCGTACCTTGCTCCTCTGCTTTATACTTGAAGTCGAGTGCATTCCATATTTCTCTAGCAGACTTCATCTCAGTGAACAAGTCATAGAGACAATCGGATAATGTGTTCAGTATATGGCCTCGATAGAGCAATTCGCCCTCTTCACGTTTCTTCATCTCCTTGTTGACCCTTTCAACATCTTTTGCACTAGGCTCTCCTCCTTCAGTGGCAGGCTGCGGATCCTCCATAGGCAGCAAATTGGGATCGAGAATATAGGAAATCTACATGGCCGTGAGGATGAACATCATCTTGTCTCTCCAGCGAGCGAAATTATTGCCATCGAACCGGTCCAATTTCACCATATCCTGGTTCATGACTTTGATGGATTCTGACTCCATTGTTGCGCGAATAAATCCTTAAAATTGTTGGAAAATACGATCGAATGTGATGAACAACAAAATCAGACTTTGAGGCGTGATAACACTCTCTTTAAGGATTTATTTGCCCCACAACGTTGCTAATGGTTTCGGCAAATATCCTCTAGGATACAACAAAGTTTCGATGAAAATAGCAGATAGCAATTCTAATATTTCTCCAGAATCTCTCAAGGGAAACAATTGGAAACAATGGCTTTGAATCTTCTGAGAAAACGAAAATGGAAGTTGAGATTCTGAAAAATGAACAGAACACTTGAATATATAATGAGAAATGAACACACCTTTTCTCGTCCAAAAAGTAGTTAATTCTCATGCAACTCTTCGTGTCCAAAACAGTTTATTCGATCACACCTTTTCAATTTTCGAAAAATAGTTTTTTATATGAAAGATTGCAACTTTTCGAAGGTCTAAAACTGCTAACTCAAACGGATGCAATTCTTCATATCTAAACTATCAAGTCTGAAAAGTTGCAACTATTGGATAAAATTAATCAATTAAAATTCAAAATTAATATTAAAAATAATCGCAATTTCTAAATGAACAGTCGCACTGTTTCGCTAGGACATTACAATTAAATTTTATTAAATTTAATTTCAAAAAAATATATAAGAATATGATTGTTGATTAGTGCCGATTATTACTCGCGACAGCGCAAGCGTGCTAAGTGCTACTAATAATCGAGCCAAAATGGCGCAAACACACGCTCACCCGCACGCGGGTATGGTGGGGTCTAGCCCACTTGCCCACTTCTCTTTTTTCAGAATACTATAATAGTATTCTAATATATAAACTGAATTGCACTCTCTCATCTCTCCCATGTGGAATACAACAAAAGGCATTTATGTTTGTTTTTCCAAACATACTTCAACACTCATAACTACTTCCTCCATTATTTAAATGCAATTACACTAAGATAATATTTAATAACTACTTCTCAAATTGGAAAAGGAAAAAAAAAATAGCAATGCTATCAATATCACACCATCTCAAACGCCAATGTCCATGGCATGGTAATACCTATATATAGATAGATAGATAGTTAGATAGATTTATTATTTTTTTCAGTATATCTCCACATAATCTTAATTAACCGATAAAAAGTAAGGAGCAAAAAATAAGGCGATAGTGAAATTTACAACATAAACACTAGAAAAATATCCAAGAAGGCACATTTTCCTTTGATGTGTTTTCAAAATAGTGAATTTTTGTTTATAGAACTAAATTGAATATGTATCAAAAGTTCAAGGACCACATTGAACAAATTAAAAGTTTGGGGACGACATTGCACATTGAGTTAAAGTTCATGGACCAAATATGTCATTTTTCTAGTATTTACCATCTACATCTCATATTGAAAATAGAGAAAAAAAACTAATTCACAATTCTAATGAGATCACGTCATCTCAATCAACGGATTTTGAATTTGATAAGTGCTATGTGATTAGATAATCAAGGAGCTCGCTATTTAAATTGCTAAAGTACTCATAACTACTTCCTCCATTATTTAAATGCAATTACACTAGGATAATATTTAATAACTACTTCTCAAATTGGAAAAGGAAAAAAAAAAATAGCAATGCTATCAATATCACACCATCTCAAACGCCAATGTCCATGGCATGGTAATACCTATACATAGATAGATAGATAGCTAGATAGATTTATTATTTTTTCCAGCATATCTCCACGTAATCATAATTAACCGATAAACAGTAAGGAGCAAAAATAAAGCGAGAGTGAAATTTACAGCATAAACACTAGAAAAATATCCAAGAAGACACATTTTCCTCTGATGTGTTTTCAAAATAGTGAATTTTGGTTTATGTACATAGTAGGAATAGCATTAAAATAAGATGTATATGAGAACAGAATAGTATAAGTATAAAAGCATGGGAAAATAATCCAAATAGGCCATGTCAACTTTCATTTATTCCCACCGCATTCATCCTAAAGTAGCATACGTCATATAATAGAGGTAGACATTTATGTTTAAATAATGATTTCGAATATCTTTTTATAGAACTTTCCGAGAAAGAAAAAGACTTTTATTAATGAACATCAACGTTAAGTCTGAAAGTCAAACTTTAGTACAACACATTCGATTAGATGGTTGTGATGCACTCAACAACATTTCAATTTAACAGTCAAAAGTGATCTAAGCATAATTTAACAGTGATAAATGAAGTTTCGAAATTCGAAAATAAGAACGTGATGCTTAATTTAAGTATGTGGTTTTTTTTTTGTCGCAAATACATAGCTTAAATACTCCAAACCTTTTAAATATGTTAAAAAGAACTGTATCGATTTTTCGATATTCACAGTGGCAACTACAATTTTTATTTCTATATAAAGAGCCCCTCGATTTAGGAATAAAGTAAACTGATACTTAAATTTGGCTAGTAAGACAAAAGATGGATCGACCCACGTTATTTTCAAAAAATTAATCGATGGAATTAAATTATTTATCTCTTTTTTTTTTTTTGTCAATAGGATTTAGGGTTAGGACGATTTAAACGGTAAATCTCGATGACAAACGTCGCGTGAAAACCTAACGTATATAATGGGGCATCCATCTTTTTCCCTTCCAGGGCTCGACAGACACGAGAGAGAGAGAGAGAGAGAGAGAGAGAGAGAGGGTTGCGACTATGGCAGCGGCGAGCGTGGTTCCGGCGAACCGGTCGAGGAGGGCGACGACGGCGGACGACGAGAAGCTCGTCTTCGAGACGACGCCGGGCGTCGAGCCCGTCGCGAGCTTCAACCAGATGGACCTGAAGGAGGACTTGCTTCGCGGGATCTACCACTACGGCTTCGAGAAGCCCTCCGCGATCCAGCAGCGGGCGGTCATGCCCATCATCCAGGGCCGGGACGTCATCGCCCAGGCCCAGTCCGGCACGGGCAAGACCTCCATGATTGCCCTCACTGTCTGCCAGATTGTCGATACCTCCAGCCGAGAGTATGTCCTTCGTTTTCCATAAGGCCTAGTTCGTGTTTGTTGACATTATCCCCTGTTATGCCGATTCTGCTGTCTTTTTGGCTCGCCTGTGAGTCGTGCATAGTTTAGGTTCCTTGTTCGTTCCAGCTTAGTTTGTGTGCTCGAAAGGATAGTAAACTTGATTGACAAATTTTCAGAGACTGTTCCTTTGGTTTCACGTCAATCGCCCTTGATTATGATGGCTAGAGAAACTTACTGGAGTTGCCTGAATATTTTATGTGCGTGGAAATCACATTGAGGAAAACCTTTTGCCTGATAGTGCTTCACTTTTTAGCCTTTGGGTACTCCTAATCAAATGCCTAAGGGTTTTCTTTTGACAAATGTCTGGCAAGTATGCGCTGCGATACGTGCTACACATTTTTGTGATTGTACATTTTGAATTTGATTTGTTCAACATTCAATTTTCATTTGAAGTGTGAAAATCCATTGTTAGAACATAGGTAATATTCAGGTTTAGAGGGTTTATAATATTGTACTAGCAATGTGAAAGCTAAACATTTTGGTATTATGGACCACTTGGTGGGCGGAAGGGACTCATATTTTTTCCTAATCGTAGATTATTCTTTGCTCTCTCATCGACTTAGATAGATCTAAAAACAGTTGTTTATTTCTTATTGCTTGCTCTGCGATGCACTTGGATAGATCTATGAACAGTGGTTTGTTCCTATCCAAGCTGAATATCATCTCGATATAAATTGTGATACTTATGTTGGTTCATGTGGTTATACAGGGTCCAGGCGTTGATTTTGTCGCCTACCAGGGAATTGGCTTCCCAGACAGAGAAGGTGATTCTCGCTATTGGTGATTATATGAATATACAGGCACATTCTTGCATAGGAGGCAAGAGTTTGGGTGAAGATATCAGGAAACTAGAGCATGGAGTTCACGTGGTGTCTGGCACACCAGGCAGAGTCTGTGACATGATCAAGAGGAGAACTCTGCGCACTAGAGCTATTAAGCTGCTTGTTCTTGTAAGTGATTGACCTTCTTTGGCTGCATCAATAATTTATCTTCTCTTTTCCATTAGTTTTAAATTTGATTTGCGCTTTTCCAGGATGAATCTGATGAGATGTTGAGCAGAGGATTCAAGGATCAAATTTACGATGTCTATAGATATCTTCCACCAGAGCTTCAGGTAATGGTTTTTAGCGGTTAGATATCACGTTTGTTCTTTGAGTTGAATGCGTTGTCCTTCTTGGATGTGCATGCCATGCGGTATAGTTGTTGTAATTTCATCAATATCTATTCGTATGATTTAATGCGTCACATTGGCTTTCGAAGAACATATGCATATAGTAGATCCCTTATTTTATTTCTGTGTTAATTAAGGCTGTAAATCAACTCTGGTAGTACACACATCTCTGGTTCATGTGCAGTTACGATTGTCACTGTCGCAGTACTCATAAAACATTGGTCCTGCTTATATTTCACTTATACGCATGCTGCATCCACATTCCCAATAAAAGGGGAAGGGCTTTTTATGCTTGTTGTTGGCATTGAAGGTTAAGGAGCAATAACTTGGTTGAAATCTAAACTTGTAGAAACTATCTGTAGGTTGTCTTGATTTCAGCTACACTTCCAAATGAGATCTTGGAGATAACTGGCAAGTTCATGACAGATCCTGTGAGGATCCTTGTGAAACGTGATGAACTGACTCTGGAGGTAATCACTACGTGTGCTTATTTTTAGTGTGCTCACACGAGTGCGTAACATTTGTGGTCTTGAAGCAGAAGACTGAGTATCTTTGTTTTTGAAATAATGGCAGGGGATAAAGCAATTTTTCGTTGCCGTGGAAAGAGAGGAGTGGAAATTTGACACACTCTGTGATCTTTATGATACCCTCACCATAACCCAAGCTGTTATATTCTGCAACACAAAACGGAAGGTAAGGTTCCATCACTTCTATGTCTGAGTATAGCTAACTTTCTCGGTAACGAACAGTTCTTTAGTGCAGTCTTATCAAAGCCTCATTCATTACCTTGATTGGTCCAAGCAGGCAGTTTATGTGTAATTTGGTAGGTTGAGTATAGGTCTTTTGGCATGAGGCTATGTTTGGATGACTGTGTTGAATTATCATTGGTAGCATGATTTATTTCCCTGTATTTTTACAAATATATGGAGGTGAGAACTATATCTCTGGGAAAGTAGCATGAACATACAGTTTGCAGTTACATAATGTGTCCACTAGAATCATTAAACCTAGTGGTGCTATATGGTATTGCATACTCAAATGGCGAGAGGAATTTTTCTTATTCGTACGACAGTACTTCACTGATATTTTTTGGAGGAGTATAATCCTTGAAGGATAAAATATGGTTAGCTCTGGTTTCAATAAGTTTTGGCACACATTGAAATATGCACTTAGTGTAAAATATTTGAACCTTCTGCTTCCTCCAACCCCACTCCAATGCTTTACTGTCTCTCATCTTTTCACATGAATAATCTACAGTTCTGAAGCATAGGAAATGCATATGTCAGAGCCATGACTTTAGTTTGTTCTTTTGGTTAACGGTCACCTATAACTCTCCGTGTCACACACATTTGGATAGGTGGATTGGCTGACAGAAAAAATGCGAAGCAATAATTTCACTGTCTCGTCTATGCATGGAGACATGCCTCAGAAGGAAAGAGATGCAATTATGGGAGAATTTCGTTCGGGCGCAACACGAGTGCTGATCACCACTGATGTTTGGGCCCGTGGACTTGATGTTCAGCAGGTTTGTCATTTAGCAAGTATAGTCTACATAGCACATATATATCTGAATGGTTTTCAATATGAATGTGTTTGGCTATTAGTAAAGTTACTTCTGCCGCCAGCCACCATAAGTACTGGTATTCAGAGTCACTATGATTTATTGCTGGCTGGCTCAATTAGCTTTTGGGGATGGATATAAGGTGGCTGGATAATTTAGTTTCTAGTGAGACTTGTGCTTGTAAAACATCTTGGTAATATTCTGAGCTATGAATTGAAATTGTTCTCCTAAAAATCCTCTCTATTCAGGTTTCGCTGGTGATAAATTATGACCTTCCAAATAACAGAGAGCTTTACATTCACCGCATTGGTCGATCTGGACGGTTCGGGCGCAAGGTAAACATTCCTCACAATCCCATTTTTTTGGAATTATTATGGTCAGCAGTTGTCTGTTTTACTGTTGTTGCATTAGTCTAGATATGTAACGAAATGGAAAAAAGAAGAGCCCTTAGTGGTCTGGGATGACACTCTTGTTCTGAATGCCCTTGCAAGTCAAGGCATGCCTTTCCTCTTTGAAAAAAATGCATCTATAAGCCTCATTTTTTTGTCAATGAGGAACATTATCGGAGAGATGGCAAAAGTCTGCTGAAGTTCCTGAATAACTTTCATGGTAGGGCATTTGATTCTTAAAAGCAATCGCAATCTATTTCCTGGAGTTCTGACCTTGATGGAAAGATAATCCTGGCAGATTAGAAACCAAGTGGTGCAATGTCTTTCTAAAACATGCTGAATGGCTGTGCTGCTCTTCATAGTGGTTCTGAAATATGGCACTCCAACGACCTCCCCTAAGATCTTACTGAAATATGGCCGTGCTGCTCTTCAGCGCGGTTTTAGAATATGGCACTTGGCTGGCTAAGCTTATGTTTCATGAGCAGAATATTCGAAATGGCACTCCATGGGGTGCAATGTCTCTTTCTAAAACATGCTGAATGGCTGTGCTGCTCTTCATAGTGGTTCTGAAATATGGCACTCTAACGACCTCCCCTAAGACCTTACTGAAATATGGCCGTGCTGCTCTTCAGCGCGGTTTTAGAATATGGCACTTGATGACACCCATGGAGTGCCATTTCGAATATTCTGCTCATGAAACATAAGCTTTGCCATGACTGTCACTATCCTTTTACGAACATTCGGTTTTCCCCTTCCTTTTTCTCCCCTTTAGTAAAGTTGCAGGCTGGGGTTTGATCTGTTCCTTCTCCTAGCCCCCAAAATCACAATGATTTGTGTAGGTTCGAGTGTGTTACCCAAGTTATTTGGCAGACAAAAGCTGCCTGGTTTTTCTTCAAATTATTAGCAAGGTCGAAGTAAAACTGAATACATGAAGTGTGAGTTCGCTACGGCAAGAGGAGGAAATCAAGAATCTGTGAATATGCTCGGACAGGAGGTACTCAAGAAAGATGCTTTTAGATATCTGGGATCAATATTGCAAAAGGGGGGAGAGATTGATGAGGATGTAAGCCATAGAATCAGAACAGGTTGGATGAAATGGTGCAGTGCATCAGGGTTTTTGTGTGATCGCAAAATTCCTCTTAGGCTGAAAGGAAAATTTTATAAAATAGCAGTAAGGCCTGCAATGCTATACGGAGCTAAGTGTTGGCCAGCACAGAAGCAACATGAGCATAAAATATGAGTAGCGGAAATGAGGATGTTGAGGTGGATGTGTGGCCATACAATGATGGATAAGATAAGAAATGAAGATATTCGACGAAAAGTTGGAGTAGTACCGGTGGCAGAAAAGATGAGAGAACATAGATGGAGATAGTTTGGGCATGTTCTCCGAAGATCCCTAGATGCTCCGATAAGAACAGAAGTTTGTTACGGAGAGCATGACATGAAGAAAGGAATGGGTCGGCCGAAACTTACTTGGGGGAAAATAGTAAAACGAGATTTAATGAAGTGGAAATTGGATTGGCGTACGGTTTGTTTTAGGACGGAGTGGAGGAAACCTATTAACATTGTGGAAAGGCAGATCTCCTATGTTCCAGAATGTCTTTTTTAGTCCTCTTTCCCTTTTTTATTTATATATATTTTTATTTATTTATTTATATTTTTTGGGGTTCATCGACTGCCGATCCAAACTAGTTTGGGATAAAGGTGATGTTGATGTTGATGTTGATGTATTAGCAAGGTCATTTCTTGTGTATTTTTAAAATGTGTGTTTGTTATTCCATCTAAAAATGAAAGACAAGGGATCATCTTTCAATGAGGCTTTCTCTTTCCTATTTCCAGGTTCTGCATTCCATTTATAAAAAACTGTGAAAAGGATTTAAAAGAAATATTGCATATGCCTTTATGTTATGTTACACGGGTAACCCTTAGTGGTTATGATGCCTGATGCAATGTTTAATATTCTGTATTTATTGTCTTCTTTGTCTTTGTTATATTTATTTTGATACAGCATGTTTCTTTGCATAAGACTGCAAGAATTTTATGAAGAATGGTTTGCTTAGTCTGCTTTATTAAGTTGGTGCTGTAACATGCTTTTCCTCGATGGGTTTTGTTTGGCAGGGTGTTGCTATAAACTTTGTAAAGAGTGATGATATCAAGATCTTGAGAGATATAGAGCAATACTACAGTACCCAGATCGACGAAATGCCCATGAATGTTGCTGATCTTATCTAATTGGGAGTCGGTTTGACATCTAAGTGTCCTGCTCTGCATGGTGTCGATGAATGTAACGTTGATATTTTTCCCTTTCTCTCGATGGTTTGTACGATAGCAGAGTGCGCCAATCTTTTTGTTTTGGTAGGGTGACTTGTTTAGCAGTAAATATCTTGTCATTGTTGTTTGACTTGCTGATTGGCGACTCATTACCTAACTATAACTGGATTGAACAGGAATGCTGAAATGTAGTTTTTCTGGAGCTTGAATTTCAATTTGCTTATGCTTGCTCGGTTTGCAATTGCGTGAGATCCAAAAAGCCGGTTCACAATTATGTATGGATGTTTTTAGCGGGATCATAAAATAAAGATATAGTCAATATATTCATAATAACTATGTATTTACAAAATACTGTCTCAAATAATCCTATTTCATCAGATCCGAGATCCTCAGATATGGGCAGTTCTTGGACAAAAATACATTTTAACAAGGGGAAAACAAACAGGTTGCACAATTTTCAATTTTTTTTTAGCTAAACAAGATTATTCTGAACATCTGGCGTGAAGTAGCGGACTTGAAGATTAGATAGGGCAAAGACTTTACCGGGGAAACTGATCTCTTTCCACGAGCAAAGATTATGCACAGAGGCGTTTTGGGTTTAGGGTCATAAGAATCAGCAATTAAAAGAAATTGTCACTTTAAGTCCCAATTATGTCTAGTCAATGAAATAGATAATTACCGAACTAGTCATTGCATTAAGAGAAAAAGACAACACTATATGACAAATTGATCACCCAAAGAGAAGCAAAAAAAAAGAAGGAAAGGTGGCCAGCAAACAAAAATATAGCCACCGTCATAAGGGACTTTTCGCGTCCAACATCAGTGAGGGCATGCAATGTCTTCTTTGCAACCGGCAATCACTCGAAAAAACCCAAAAAAAAAAAGAAAAAGGAAAAAAAGCATACATATACATACCATCCCTCCTAAAGTCCTAAGGCAACGCAATGTACAAAAAAGAAGAGATAGAACTAGCCAAAAAGGAAAAAAAAGAGAGATCACAAGACGGTATTGATGTGGAGCGCCTTGAGAAGGGACGTCGCCATCTGTTTAACTAAGACTTGACCTCCGGAGCTCTGCCCATCTCTGCGTTCCTCGATCAGGTTTTGAAGTTTCTGGGGCAAATTGTTTTCCACAATCAGCTGCTTGGGACGAGGGTGGTGCTCATAAACAGCCTACGACAGTAAAACTAGGAAGTCAGTAAATGATGCATAAGCAGGACATCAAGAAGCTCTTCCAAAAATAACCACTACCGTCAACAAGAAAATCGTAGCTTGACAGTCAACAAAGTGGTCCGTGCTTTGTTCACGTAATGGTAAATCAGACCAATTTCAGATACAGAAATCAGATAGTAAAAGATTAAACATGCATCTTTATGGGGGGGAAGTCGACAACTCAATTTTCTTTTAACCAAGCCCGGGAAGTTTAAAGCTTTGGACATGTAACTTGTTTCAACTCGCTGGGCGGCATCGTTTAACCAATGGTTTAGATAGTAAAAGAATAGACATGCATCATGATGGGGGGAAAGTTGACAACTCAAATTTCTCTTAACCTAGCTCGAGAGTTTAAAGCTTCAGAACTGCGACTCGTTTCAACTCGCTAAGCTGCCGCCTCATTTTCTGAGCACACACAAGAGGCATGGAGAAAAGCACCATAGTAACATGCATTTAATTCATCACTCATTAGCAAGAGGGGAGTTAAAAGATACGCACCTTAATTAGCTTGAGCAGATTAAGACGGGCAATAGCATCCTGATGGTCTAGCCTTGCAATGAGCAAAGGTGTTAGACCATTAACAGCTAGCGTTGTATTGATCCTAGACGATTTGCTGCATGAAGAAGTATACCAGTCATTTAATAAAAAATAGAAGTTAAAGGATGTATAGGCAAAGCCAGCAAATCAGTGAACACCGACAAGATATAGCGGATCGCGCACTACCAAGAGGTAAACAGAAATAACGAGGTAATTGACCCAAATCAGCTTTAAACTAGCTTATCCTGTTCCAATCTACTTCATATGCAAGCAATGGATACAATCGCTGGATATCTCTTACTTTCTATTAAGTCCACATGGCCGTCTTCAGCAACAAGACTCATGATCAGTAGGATCATGGGTCTTCAGAAGCTGCCTCTCCAAATATAGGATTACTATCATACAAATCATACAGCAAAAATCTTTGAAATAGAGGAAAATACCGAGTCCTGCTTTTCCTCTCTTTGGACAAGGTGCAGGGTAGGAGAGGCAAGTGAAAGGAACAAAAGTCACAGACAAATAACACTTACGTTATTATTTTTAAGAAAGGCTCCAAAATGTGGACAAAATGTTGCTCTGGACAACTCTGGAAAAACTTCACCAATTTCTGAACCGCTTCCTTTTTCAACAATGCCTGCTCCACTCTCCGACTGTCATTGTCATGAGCCAAGCAGACAGCAATGGAATCCAATGCTGTTACAGACCAAAACTCGTCATCTAGCAGACTTAGATACACGTCAAGTCCCCCATGGGCCCTCAGTTGCTCCCTCGAATTACGTGATGCGTGAGCCATATCACACAATAAAGGCAATGCATGGGGCTTCAATGGCGAATCTGTCACGATAAAATGCATCAAGTGTGGAATGATTCCATTTTCCGCGGCTTGCTCTTGTCTCCTCTTATTTATTTTGCACAAATTGAAGAGTGCATGGAGAACCTTGCAAAATAAAGAATATAGTTCATAAGCACATCACAAGGTGTAAAACTGTAAACAGCAACTAATCAGAATCCATAGAACAAAGGGATGGAAAGACGAAGGAACTGAACAGTTGAACTAGCTTTGCTCTTGGATATTGAAACTGAATGAGTCTGGCAGAACACAGAATGAGAATAAAGAAACGTGCTTGCAGGCTGAAACATCATTTGTTTAAATGTTTTGTCCCATGCAAAGTGGTTAATTCACCAGCCACCGAAATAGCTAATAAATACCATACGAACAAGCATTCAAAAAGAAACTGACACTCCCAAGTTTAACTCGAAAGGTCACTATCTTCTTTGAGGAGCCTTTGGGACGACAAACCCAACACAATTTAGACCCGACAAAGTCACTGGAGGGGCAAATATGAGGTCAAAGGAAACTAGAAATTAGCAAACACTTATTTTTCCAAAGAAGGAAACATGCATCATCTCCCACGTGTTGTTCCTAGCCTAATGCATCCAGAGCAGTCAACACACCATAGTTTTTGAACCTCAGCCAACTGCTGCACCATAAAACCCTAAGCATCAGTCTGTCAGCTTTAGACCTACTCAGAACCATTCTGGTTAGAGTCAACATGCCACAGCCCAATATTAATACCTTCCGGTTACTATAAAAAATAAGTGGACGGGTGGAAAGATTAGTTTAATTAGGTGTCCATTACAGTAAATATACACGTCCTGACTCCTTAAATATCCAATATGTATGATTCTTCTTTTTAGGACATAGCTTTTGGAGTTTCCTGCACTCTAAAGCCAACTTATACAATGAGTATTTTCGGATAAAGTGAACCAGCACATGGTATATATAATCGACATAGTGGCATCATCCACCAATTATCTTTCAGAAATCAAACGAACTCTGACCAATCAAGTAAACTGAAACGAGCAAGAGCACTAGAGTATGCCATAAAAAGGGTATAATTGGAGAAGAAGAATAAGTCCAAACCTCGTGATGTATCTGCGATATAAGTGGCCCGTCTTTAAGTTCAAGGTTCGGAATCAGATATTTAATTGCCTCTGCACGCTGCAGACTTTCCAAGCAATTTGGGTCCATTGAGAGATGATTTATGCACTTCAGTATCTTTGAGATCAAATGAAGACGAACAATTATTAGCATGTTCATGACATATAGGACAAGTATGTAGGTGATAAGTGTACCTTCAAAAGAATGGGACGCTCTATCCGGTTAAACATCTGGAAAAGACGGAGGAGCAAACCCTGGCTAGACATGTGTGATTTAACAGTTGTATCCGCTTGTGCAAACTCAAGGAGAAGGTCAGCAACCTTTTCTAGGTAGTCTAGGGCTACATCTGCATTCAGAGTTGAGACCACGTGCGAAAGCAACCCGGATGATGCTGCACTTCCTGGTCTAGCATTCAAAACGCCAGAACCAGATAGCACACCTGAAGTAGTCTGAGATGCAATTCCAGATGTGGAAGTAGCTCCCTCAGATCCAGGCAGTCCTGTCTTCTTATTTACTGTCTTGTGTGAAGCTCTAGGAGTAGAGTCAACATTCACATTCTCCCTTCTGTGCCCAGTGACTTCTGCTACATAAAGGACATAAAATATAGATTCAAGGCTTACAATAATAGGAGATCAAGGCTAGATTTATGAGAAGACTATTCAAACCAATTACAAGACCTGCAAATTCAGCCATCACAAAATCTAGTTCTCCATTTGTCTTCTTGTCATTAGCAGCATGGAGTAAAGGCAATATGCTTTCATGTCTCTCTAACCCAGATAGGTGACGAACATACTCGAGTTGCCCAGAAAAACGTCGGGAAGGCGGCTCCTTCTCCAACAAGCTAAGTAGAGGTCGCACTTGCTCTTGCTGAGAGGTTACTGAACTGGAATGTCCATTTGATGCACCATCCGTCAATTTCAAAGGCTTATCTGTGGATGTCCTATTTGCGGAATTCGGAATGCGCTGTGGTCTAAGTTCGAGGTCTCCTCGTGAAGAGTCAATTGCTAAACTGCTAGACTGAAGCCTATCTAGGTCTACGGGAAGATGGCGGAAATCTGATTGACTGGCATCTAAGGTCTGGGAATTTGAAGTTGAAACACGTGAAGGTTCCTGCACTCCAGCTGGCAGAGAATGATCAGCGATTCCGTGCCTAACCTTAAAATTATCTGGTTGGTCAGCTGAAGAAACCAGTGCCTCACTCTGCAGGAAAGCAGGATGACTAGGATCTAATTGACCAGACCGTGGCCATCTAGCTAAACCATCCCCTGGAAAGCCAGTCCCTCCAGATATAGAAGCCAACCGAGCAGCCTCATTTAAGCTATATAGTGTATTGATTAGCCTCAGAAGGATTCCATTCTTAGCAGCGATGCGGCAAAATTCATTCCGAGGAGTCGAGCGCTGAAGCTTAAATACCTGCCACATGCCGTCAATAGCCAGATGAACCATTTCCCTGTATTACAGAAAATCTCGCCTTAACACAGTTCCAAATTTCAATCAATAGGTCGAAAGATGGTGACCGCAGCCCAAATTAAAGTCAGAAACTCCAGAGAATTAGACCACATATAGATCATAAGTGTTCACCAAAAGGCTCAAGTTGTTAGAAACATAATTCAACAGGCACAAGGCCATGCACGAGAACATTGGATAATCACTCTTCCTTGCTACAGAGCCATGAGCCACCAGACAGTCTCCACACATAAAATACTTAACGGGCTCCACAATATGAAACTAAGCATCAAAGTATAGATTAACAAATAAGAAAAAAAGGATCAAACTATCATGAAATGGAGATGCTAGGATCCAAACCGATCAATGAAGCCTGGCTTTACCTTCATTCCAAAAGGTCACATGGTTTAATTTATTTAGTGTTGTCACTTATGGTGTATCATTATGGGATTTGAGTATGGAAAGGTCTTATTCCGACTATCTATATCAAGAACTTTCCAACCACCACTTATTGGATTTCCAAATTACAGAATATTAAGCAAGTCCACAAAAAAAATACTTAAGGAACCGAAATCTGGTGTAAATGATTTTTTACCGAATAAAAGTACAAACCGAAAAATTATTGTTATGTATTTCACATTAAAGAAAGTGTGGCACTGGCTCACCGCATTTTAGACACATTCTTCATTATTTATATTAGTAATGACATATTGGTCTATAACTGATCTTGTAGAACCAATGATACATGCTTTAACACGCAACATCGTCCAGCTTGAAAAATCTTTTTCACTTTTTTTCCCCTAGTTGTTTGGCCTTAAGTCCTCTTACAAAATTCATAGGCGATAATCCAAAGGTGCAATTCTGTGATTGATCATCTTGTCAAATTAAGAAATCACTGTCAAAACTCTAACAATTAGTAATTTGGTATCAATGCAATACAATAGATCTTAGTTTGCATAGCATATATCATACTTGCTACCGTTTTCCCCCTTCATTACCTATTTCTTAGCCTTGCTTATATAGCCTGTATATAAAGTCAGTAATCAGAGTAGAAGACTGCAAACCTGTGTTTAGCATAGTCGGCCTCCAGAAAGCCCACAAGGACAGGTATTCCCTGGCAAGCTAGGAACATCTGCAGTGTTAAGGAGCTGTACCAAGCATCAACCACCGATCAATCACCATCCTTAACTCCTCCCATCACAACACGACAAGCCAATACTAATAAAATAAAAATAAAAATACCTGGATTGACAAAGCTGCTGGAAAAAATAAGCTGCCTCCATGCGAATTTCCCGGGGACGATCGGGGACAGGGACGGCGAAGTTCATTACCACTGGGATCTGTAATTGGACAGACTCACCAATAAGGTATCCAATTCAACAGAAAAATACCATGGTAACTTAAACCGAAGTAGTAAAATACATGCACAAAAGAATATTGAAGTTACGTGCCTCGCTTATCAATGTGGATGTGAAATAAATTACAATAAGTTGCTTAAAAAGAGACGAGATCCAAAGCAAAATACTTTGAATATACTCATCTTAATTAATATCTATCACGGAAGCTGCATATAGAACAGGTTTCTGGATATTGCAACCCGAATGTTTAGAGCACTTACCAAACCAACAAGACAAGCATTCTCCTGAAAGTCAGTATTATCCTTAATTATCTTATTTATAAGTTGGAGCACCGAACATATTACCTGCAATGGTAGGAAAAGTTGTTTAATAGTGTACTGCTTGCCATGGTTTTTGAACTGTTGGATAACCAAAGATTAGGCAAGAAATTCAGATAGCATACTCGATTTCTAGGACCTTCTAGCAATTCTATTAAGCGGAGCAAGCCATGTTGGCTGACAAATATGAGTTTCTGGTCTGGACGCTGGTGAAATATGGCAATAAGCTTTTGGCAGGCAGAAACAATCACATCTTCTGATTCCTCTGGTCTCAAAGATCCAACCAATCTCCCAAACTCAACAGCCTGAAGTGTAAAAGCAGAGCAAAGATAGAGTTAATTCATGTCAAGAAAAAGTGGTCGCTGAAATAAAAAGTGGACCACTGACAGATTCTACTACACATGCACGTAGCAGTATTTACAGCATGACTTGCAGACAGTGCAAATGCTCACCGCAATTTTGGGATAAAACATGACAAATATTCCTTAGGTGAATTAATTAAACAGGAACCTGCCAGTTATTTCCCAGCAGACAAGTATGGATCCTAATGGGAGCAAAGTACCACCAACTATCTATTTCCATCAGATGCTAAATCACCTCTATGCATGACAGAATTCTCAAAAGTGTATATGTACGTCATATCCATACAACAAGTAATATCAACAACAGAGACTGCAGTTGAGCTGAGTAGAAGTGTTATCATCCTTAATTGCTAATTAAATCCTATTTAACTAGCACCATAGCCAGATAGAGACTACCCATTGACGATTGGTAAATAGAAATGCAACATTGATCCAGATCATTTTCACTTCAGTTGTCCTCCCCAGATAACCATCCCAGATAATCACCACCAATCAGTTGTACAGCTTTGACCCTTGTTGCTCATTAATAACCGCCAAAATGGGACAATCCAATAGTATTGGCGAAACGCTACAAGACACTAAAGGTGCAACTAACAACTTACATCTACACGCCAAATTGATGCATTGGTGGGGGACTAGGTTCTGCGATAGCTCGAGCCACCAAAGACATCTAAAGTATATCATGTAAGCAATAGAATTAAAGCAGAACCAAAGAAAAGAAAAAAACACGCAACCACAGTCAGGTCTCTTCAGCTTCTACCAATGTTAATAGCCAGCAGATATAGACTGAAGTGCCTATAAGCTCACTCTTTTTGTCATGTACAACCATCATCATAGCGTAAAAAAATATTATAGTCAGTTCCAAATGCATTGTACTATGCAAAGGAAGACAACAGGGAAAAACATTAGATTTCAGAAACGGAACTAACTAGCCGAAGTGGTTAAAGGGAATCGAATTAAACCTGCAAAGGAAATAGATGTTCTCCTGGCAACTTTTCATCAAAGACCTGAACAAAAACAACACAAGCACAATAGTGAGAAGACGAAATATGAAGAGACCAATAAGATTTGCTCGAGATCCTTGCTCATACCAAACCATCAATATCAATCACATCGTCCTTCAAAGCATCTATCATTAGGCGTAACAAATTACCGCCACCATTATGCTGCTCAGTTTCAGTTTCCATTTGTTTTTGAACAATTGTAGCCCTCAATTTCGTAGCAAGGTCATATTTCCCAGCCTCAGTCGAATGCGCATTGCCTTGAGTTGCATGTGATGTGGATGCTGATGAAGATGAGGCTTCAGTTGCTCGACCATTCATGGTTTTGTCAACGGGATGGAATAAATCATCCAAGGAAGCATCTCCCGGAGTATCACTGAATCTACTCAATTCATTTGTCACCGGCATCTTTGCAGCCTTTAAAAAGATCGAGAAAACTAATTAGATCAAAATATTAAATATGAAAACTCAAAGATTGAGACTCTCGAGATGCAAATTTGTTTTTATGTTCAATCAGAGGATTACAATATCAAAGAACTGGAAAGAGTGACAATCATACCCACTTCAAAGGTGTCTCCTAACAGCCTTTTATGCATAAACGATAGCACTCCAATATCAGTATAATAGAAGACTTAGATCAAGAACATTATATCCCTCCTTCGACTTGTTCTATCAAATTTAAGGAAGTGGGAAACAAACAGGAGGTCAGATGACAATAATGTTATTCACAGGTCTTCCTCACATGTAGGCTTAGATTTCACCCAAGATTGAAGCATAGATATTAACTTCATTCATAGAGTAAACTAGGGGACCAAAGAGATTCAAATATAGAAACTTCTGCTTTGATACCATGCAGACATTGTGAGATAACTGCCCCCTAATTTTTATATTTAAATGCTCTAACAGTGACAAATCCAAGTTGAAAGGAGCTCCTTCTCTACTTAATCCTCCGATAACATGTAAGAACCTCGTGGTTATAACTCCTGGTTTACGAAGTTGATTGCAAAACTATGGGCTCTTCAGACAGCGTTCATCTATTTCAGAAAAGAGACGCAACTGAAAAGCCAGGTGAACCATATATAGCAGATGTACATGACAACCAGCATTATGATAACATGCCAGCAACCAAAGTATAACGAATCCAGACGCAGTAATTTGCACAACTTTACCTTTTTGAAACTGTCTTGAGATTTTGAACCAAAACCAAATGAACTATTCTCGGCATGCTTCAAATTTCCTGTTCCTCCATTTGTTGTTATCTTTCTCCGACTCGATTCAGGAGACCCAATCTCACCGTTAATGAGTGCTTCATCATGGTCACCCTTCTCTGGGTGCTCCAGAGCCAGATGTTCACATGAGGTGTCTATCTCCTTTTCAGCGTTCTCCATTGTGGAACCAAGTTGTAGAGATGACTTTTCTAGTATGGCTAAAGTGGGAACTTGATATGACGAGAGATCATCTTCTGTATCATCTGGTTTGACGGTATGATCTGGAGAATTATCTTTATCAGATCCACCTATATGCACCTCCACCTTTACATATTCTGCCTTCACCAGATCCTGAAATCCATGAAACAAACTATTGACACAAAAACAGAGATAACCATGAAGAAATGCATTCTCTGAGCAGGCACAATAGCAGTAGACTAGTATATATTGTTGCAGAGGTCCAAAGGAAATTACTTCTACTTTCTCTGAGGCAGGACTTCTGCTGACACCCTCATTATCTGCATTGGCACTTTCTGGATCCATTGAAGCGTCTTCCTGTATATTTCTGGAAGCAAAGAACTATTTCGAGATCAGCAGCCAAAAGAATTTGCAAGTATAATTAACCCAACCATACAATAGTTTTTGAGAGGCCACCAAGTAGCAGCTCAAACCAACAATGAGGAACTTTCATGAATGATCTTATACGAGAGTCAGTAAAGGTGTTGCAAACCAAAAGATTAGGATAGTGAATAAATAGTTGTTGGCAAAGCCTTATGCACAACAGTTCTACAATTTTGAGGTCAGTGCAATCATGCGTGACCTCAACACAAATATTCTGCCCCACTGAAACCATGCCCTAGTATCAAAAGGATAAAAATCTCTAAAAGACTGAACTCTTCCATTTGATCCATTTCGTAAGCCTCAAAAAAAGTTCATGTTTTGAGCATAAGTTTTCCGGTATCAATTCCTCCGTCTTATTGGTTTTGTGCATTCAATGTGAAGTAAATGCACACGTGAAATTTGAAGCATGCATCATAGACCTGGAGAGAAATAATTACATTGACAGGGAGATATTACACGAGGCCAATTCCTACTTATGTTTATGACTCTTCTTTTTTATCTGCAACTTGCAAGTTTACCAGCAACCCCACCACAAGAAACAATTCAATTTGTCTTTTAGAAGGAATACAGGACCTTGATTAAAGTTTCCTAGGACATTACAAAATGAAGATTCCCAGTAAAAATGAAGTTTAATGATATAGGGAAGTCTCAATTTGAGGACAATAGGTGCAACTGACGTTGAGGACAAATGCAAATCATGATTTAATATCTGTGTCAGAGTCAGTCTCCAAAAGTTCTCAACATCATGATTTAATAGGTTCTTGAAAAGCCATGACTAACAAATGAGATATTATAATTACCTCATTTGTTATCCTATACCAGTTATGATTCCTTCTATCTGCAGCCTTATAACTGTATAATTATCTCCACTCCAATTATGTTTTTAGTCCTTAATACAGCAAGCAAAATTGTTATACAAAAAGATCCAGTTGACATAAACTATCTCGAGGTACCATTATTGAAAAAACATACAGAAACGCTGATGTCCATGAAGAAAAGGGCATGAGTTCAAGTGGATTTCAACCAGTAGGCTTCAAAAAAGCTACGTAGTTCAGTCAAGCCTAGTCATATCAAGTGATATCAGCTCCAAGTACTAAAGGATACTACCTGCAAGAGTTTACACACAAACATTTCCAATACAAAGAATAGTGCCATAATTGTGTATACCTCAATGTTCCACTATGACGAAGAGAAGATTGCAAGGCACGCCTACAATTTTGTATCCAAGGATGAGAAAGTAATGTTTTTGCATCAGGCCTCTGCCGAGCATCCTGGAAAAAGGATATAGGTGTATGTAAAAGATATTTTAAGAACCAATGAAGTGTATTCTGCAAAATATTTTAGACAAGATGGCGCTATGAGTCTACTACAGAAACATAATCGAACTTCTTGATAGTGTTTATGAAAAAGTTACCCCAGAATCACTCAGAAGATTTGCCCTCCAATCTCCCATTATATATCAGAGCAGGGAAAACAAGAACCTAGATACCCAATAGTTGAATCTGGCATCTATCTTCGAACTATACATGCACGTCTCCCATTGAATTACACTTTTAGCCCCAGGGAAGGGGGTAGAGAGATAGAGAGAACAGATCTCCAAAAAGATTAGATCAAGCATTTATTTGCTAGAAAAATCCACATACCTTCTTAAAGCACTGACGCAGAAAATCAGTAATATCTGGAGATAGACTATCAGGTATCGGAGGACGATCATCCTGAAGGGGGGAAAACAACGAAAAAGCAATGAGATATGATTCTGTCTCCACAACTCTAATAATTAAAAGACTATTAAAAGGCAAACAGAAAATCTTATTCGCACTGCCCTAAACTATGGATCAATCACATGCTTCATTGCTCAAGTCTCTACATTATTATGCATAGGAAAACAAAAATATTGATGCGAAATTCCCCCTTCCAAAAGTTCTGCAATTACCCAAAAGTACTACACATTTTTACAATTCATTCGTTAAGATTTCCAAAAGAAACTCCAAATTGCTATTTTGACCCTATTAATCCACTAGAAAAGTCGTGTACAGTATAAAACATGCATACAATATCCTTCTTGATGCTTTCAGAAAGGCAAACCAATTATTTCACAAGGAAACACTCTTTCGTAAAGTACTAATCTACAAGAAATTTCCATTAGGCTAGAGGAGATATCAAGGAGGGAAACCTGTCCAACTAAAAACTGCATTACGTATATGGCCAGACTTAGCAAAAAGGTGTAACAGTTACCCAACGTCATATATTCTTGTCTTCTGAACTGTTTCAAATTCTTAAGTTAATATTCATTTTTTCCCTGACAAATATTTATTGTCAAATTTCTAGTTTTTCTTTCGCTTTATAACCACTACAGTTTTAATGACGACCCCGACATAGATAAAGGGGCAAGACAAGCTAACTCATGTTATCTCAAGTAGAAATGCAGGGTAATATGCTCAAATTGAAAGCGTAAATAAGAAGAGTGTCAATAATCAAATTTGATGGGGGTAGATCGTAATAAATAGGGTGTTGGTTGGGAAACTTCACAATTGGCCCAAAATTGAAGGTGAGAAGAAAACAATTATACACTATTATTGCGTGTAATAATTTGCTCGAGTTGAAATATTGAGGGTGATGGGTTGCCAAAATCAGAAGTCCTACTGGAAAACTGTAAATAGTAAAATGTCAAGAAGTATCTCGCAATTATCTCAGACTGTGATTTCATAGAATTTCAAAAGCAGGAAGGATTCTCCACAAGCACACTCATCGATGAAAGACACTTCAGAAAATTATTGAAAAACCTGAACAATCCGGAAAAGAGCTGGCATAGGTTGCAAATCATAGTAAGGTGGAACACAAGTGAGAAGTTCAATCACTGTACAGCCAACACTCCAAATATCTGATGCAGCGCAAACCCCTGACATTTCAATCACCTGGAAAATTAAAGAGTTTCACAAGGATGAGCTTAACTGCATATTCTATAATAACACAATCGAGAGAAGATCACCAGCAAAGGATAGAATGTGTTTAAACAACTAACTAAATTTGCTAACACAAACATAGACCAACATGCAGTGCCAGGTGGAGTTCCAAATAACGAAACACTTGAAGCATTACCAAAAAGCATTACAAAAGCAACATAACAAGATTCACATATCTTGACATATAATAAAGCATGTCCAGACTATATCAACTCCAATTAAAAATATTCTTAAAAAAATTATACCGATTTACATGTTAGATGATAGTTAACACATACTTATCAATCGCCTTAGTATGGATTTATTAGTTAGTGCCATATCGATAGAGCATCACAGTTACAGCAGTTATCCAACCAGCAGAATTCTGGGTGATTTACTGGTGAAAAAATAGAAACAAATCAATCGCGTCACCAACTGAAAGACCCTAGGTTATATTATTTCTGCGATTCAGCTCTGGAAGTTTTGATCCTCATTACCAGATAAAGAAATTCAGGTACAATTTGTCAATAACATGATAAAAAAATTTGTTGTTAATTGTGATTACTTTGTAATGCTGCAGACACATATGCGGACGCAATGAGTATCTTACAAGATTACACAGCACATTTCCCAAAACCTACAACAGGAATTATAGAAATATCATCTTCTTTCTGAAATAAACATGATACATGAAATAAATCTGAATAATTTACACATAATATATAAGAATATATTTACCTCAGGTGCCATCCAATAGGGCGTTCCAACGACAGAATGAGTGTTCACATCAGCCTCGTTTAACTTTGTCGCAACACCAAAATCAGCAAGTTTGACAAGTCCCTGAGAGTACATATGAAGGAAGGAAAATCTCAGAAAGTGGGTAAGAGAAGAAAAAAACCAAAAGCCATGGAAGATGTAACAGCAGATAATTGCATGTCTAAAAGCAGAGGAAAATAAGGAACATGAGAGGCACAAAACAAACAAATGAAATCTCATGACGCGTGTTTAATATAACATGTAACCACGTCAAAAAGAAATTAATCAAAGTAGTAAGCTATCTATCCCAATGGATTCTTCTTGTCAGTTGATAACCTTGTGCCTCACAGAAGGGGTAGACCTTACTTACGCAACTAGCTAGCTGGAAAAGAAGAGATCGAAGCAGGCAGAAACATGGATTAATTGGAAGGAGCAGAATGAATGCTAGGGCTGGGACTGATGGAAGGTTTGGGAAGCATGGAATGTCAAATAAAGCGAAGAGGGCCCAGTTCCCACTAAAGAATAGGCCCACTGATAGAACAGGAAGATTGAGTAATTATTTAACCTTTGATGTAACTATGAAGGATTACCTCTTTTGTAGTCAAAATGTTTGCCCCCTTAATATCCCGATGAATGACACCCTGTTCGTGTAGGTAAACCAGCCCTTCCAAAACCTGTGTAACATAGAATGATACAGCACTAGAACATATTATTCAACAAAAAGAGAAACACAAGCAGGGATATACTCAAACCTGAGCTATGTAGACAGCAACCAATGATTCTGGAAAAGGTCCAAACTTGTTTGGCTTGATAATGTTTGCAAGTGATCCATTCTCCACGTATCTATGCAAAAGAAATTAAATTGAGTAGAAAGCAACTATGAAGTCCTTTTTTGCTGAAAATTATGAGACAGTTTCTTCACAAGAACTATTTGAGTCTACTCACTCAAGGATAATGTGGAGATGCGTCTTTGTTTTCAAGGACCCCAGATATTTGACAATGTTTTTGTGGTTTAGATTCTGCAAGGGCATAGTTGCAATACACATAGGTTAACTAATACCATCAAGATGCACTCTCTTCATAAATCAAACAAGAGCCTAGTTTTAGCAGTAGAAGAACCTGCAGAGAACCCAATGTCCTAAACTACAAGAAGCACTGCAAACATGTAACCTTATCGCCACAGCAGATTGCAGAAAAAGAAGTGCAATTCAAATATTTACAGCAGAGAAGATGAAAAGGTACCTTCAGTAAATCAATCTCTTGCTGATCCGGTCAAATATGTCGCCCACATATTGAAAGAAAAATAGCAATGAGACAGACTCGAAGCCAGTAAAAGTAAGCAGTATATAAAGAAAACAAGCCCTCAAGAGAGAAATGCCCTGATAACATCTCATGAAATCTACATTTGAAAAAAAAGAACCTAGACACTTATAATTCCTAAGAATATATTTGAGTATGTTATCTTCATCTGCACCCTTAGAAGCATCTGCAGAAACTAGTCCTCAAGGTTGGGAAGCCGGTCAGAATGACAATAAAGGAAAGATCAGAGCTTCTACTGAAGTCAGAGACTAGTTCCACCTTATATTAATGCATATCGGCATATGTTCCTTTTATAATGTTAGGAATTACTTCAACCGCAGTTACCATTCCCAAAAATCACGTGCTTATTAGCAATATTATCCTATGCAGGATGAAATATATGAAAACTATTTGAATACCAGGACTAAAAAGGAAATACAAGTCTAGGTTCAGTGCTTCCAGTGCAATGCTAATGAGGGTGCAGATATATGATCAAGGCACTCCTTAGTATAAGAATGAGGTTTTTGCTCCTTCAGAGGCTAGTGGAGTGTTCCAGCAGTAAATACTCTCTCCTCCGGAGGTAGAGGAGGCAATGATTTTACCACCGCCGCTGCCAAGTCCATAGGACATGATGCATGTGCATATGCATGTGTCTATCTATTCATTTAACCGGACAATTTCCAGTCCCTTAGTCGATAATGTCGTTTTCCAGGATAGCATCTCCTTAAAATAATGTGGACAAGCAACAATCACCCGTGCATTGAAAATTCAATGAATTAAGAAGTCATTTGTACCTTTTGATCTTTTTCTTTTTTTCGTCTTTTTTCCTAGAATACTACAGCATGTCCGCAACCTTCCACGTTAACAAGAAAGCTCAATGAACAAAAAAACAGCATTTGAATTTCACAGATCAGGCAGTAACAAATAATCTGGCCACCCATAGATTAGTCATCACGAGATTTTCCATCCATCCATAAAGCAATTTCACATATTCAGCCATCAACTTCTCTTCTTTCCCTACATACCATTTGACGTTTAGAGCTTAAAGAAGACATGGACAAGATGTTCCTTGGCTACAATCTTAAAATTTAAAAATATTGGAGAAACGGAGCTATTGTAAGCTTTCCCTCGCATTGAGTTATCAAAAGAGAGCATAACAAGAGTTAAAGAATAGCAACGATCAATAGTGCAGACCATAATAATGTTAAGATCCTCTTGAGCAATGTTCTCCAATGAAACTTGCTTAATTGCCACAAAGTCTCCATTCTCCAAGTCCAAACCCTTGTAAACTCGACCATATGCTCCTTTCCCAATCTCATCTCCAAGCATCTACACCAAATGTCCACAACAAAATTAGAAAATGCTAGCACTCAGAGTCAACAAAATATGATGCATCTATTAATATTCCCCGAAGAAAGGAAGTATGATACACCAAGAGATAATTACTGACAAGGGCCACACAAGATATCTACCAAAGACTATTTTCAAATAATGGAAGACTGAAACGGATCTTAAACTCCAAACTCAGAACAAAATTATCTAAGACAATACGTAAAACAGTTTTAGGATATAAATAGAACCAGAAAAGAAAAACACTAATAAAAAGAGAGACAAAACCATAACAAGATTTTCTTGTTGATCAGGACTTAACAAGCATCGCTCCACATTCTACACAGCAAGCACGTTGCAAAAAGAAACAAGCACATTTTCTACTATCCGGAAGAAAATTTCTGTAAATGTTCAACTTTTCTATTTTTGACCCACAAGGGTGTTCAAATTCTGGATATATAAAAAACTGCAGCTCTTCACAACATACATTAGTATACAATCTGCTTAAAGCACCACCACCAGGTTTATTTTCCTATACTTCTTTCAGGGATGAGCAAGTCCCGAAATTACTGAACTACGGTAATCAACAGGTAAAACCGCGATTCACATGCATTGTTTTATTAATCGGCCGAAAGGGTAATTGAGATGAGACTGTTATACAAGGGAAATGCAGTAAAGACCCAAAATGCTACGTATTAGCAGCTTCCGAGCAGATGAATGTGGAAATTGATACAGAGTGCTTTTGCAATTCACAATGCCATTAAGCTTTGCCTGATCAAAGGCAGAATCAAAATGAGAGAAACACTGTCGCTAAAAAACACCGACCCCCCCCCCCCCCACCCCCGACTCCCCGGCCAAAAAAAAAAAATTAAGAGAGAGAGAGAGAGAGAAACCGCCCCCCCCCCCCCAAATTCTACACTCAACCGCGCTCAGTACTAATTCTAGAACCCAAATGAATCGAGAAAAAGGGTTCTCAACCACAGGACATGCAATTCCGGCTTGTGATCGCGAGATGAACGACGGGAGACTCACATATTTGTTGTCGAGAGTCTTCGATTTGTGGAAATGCGAGGTGGTGACTTGGCGAGCCATTTCTCCTCCCTCCTCCGAAGTCGTCCCTCACATAGAACCGCGACGAGGACGAGGGAATCGCGCTCGAGCAGAGGAAAGAAAAACCCTAGAAATCGCACATTGCGGACGGAATTGGCGCGACGCAGAGCATCAGTTTCCGGCAACACAGAGGCCAAACCAAAAAAGCGCACGAGAGAGAGAGAGAGAGAGAGAGAGAGAGAGAGATTGGTGAGTTTTATTCATTTTTGTGTTATTTATTGACATGGATTATTCTTCTTTTTTTCCATTTTTTGACTTTCCAAAATACGAAATAACGAAATTGGAAGCCAGCTCGGATTACGACGAGCACTTGTAAGGACTGGCCCGTTAAAGTGGATTTCTTGCCTTTTACATTAAGATATTTCCCAAATGGGAGTTCAACCGATACTTTTTACCAGTTTAAGTCTCTAAAGGCTTTTGTTTGGTAGTCCTAGATGAAAAAAATGAGGTTAGAAAACATTTGGAAAATAAATAAATAAATTCTCAATTTGAATATTACCCAAGTAAGCGGGAAAATTTCAAATAAGGGCCCGAAGTCACCTCATTTTCTCAAATTAGACTTGAAATAGACCTTATTTCAAATAATGGCCTGAAATGCCCTCATTATTTCAAAGAAGTCCTCCTTCACTTTTTAAAATTTTTTCCTTCTTTTTCTTTTTTTTATTTTCCTTTTCTTTTATTTTTTGTTTTTTTTGTTTTTTTTTCCTCTCCCCTTCCCTGGCCATTGCCGGCATCAGGCGAGGGTCGCCCTCCGCCTGGGCGGGTCCTCGTCGGATCCAACGAGGGCGACTCTCGCCCGACGCCATCGATGGCCAAGAGAGGGGATAGGAAAAAGAAAAAGGAAAACATAAAAAAAAGTAAAGGACGAAAAATGCTCTTTGGCCATACGCTTCTTTGAAACAATGAGGGTACTTTAGCCTATTATTTGAAATAAGGTTCACTTCAGAACCTTATTTGAGAAAATGATGAAACTTTAAGCCTTTATTTGAAATTTTTCCTAAATAATAAAAACCTATCAAAAATGTATTCGTATGAGGAACTTGATGCGTGCGTGGGCGAGTGATTCCGTCGGTAGGACTTTCAGAGTTGGAATCGGTAACAATGGGTCAAAGTATATGGACGGTGTATGGGGATTGTCGGCGATAAATGTATGGAATAGTGTATGGATAGAACAGAACCGATAGGATTCGAGCTATACCGAGGCGTAAAGGACGAACCACCAGTCGACGATACAGAACGAATGATAGAATGATCACCACAAAGTCCTAAAGAGCCAAGTATAAAGATTGGGATTGGATAAAAGCTCACCCCCACGGTATGAAGACTACGCCACCACCACCAATGAGTAATCCACTCTCTAAGGATAAAGATGCCGAAGGTTTATAATTCAACTCACGCAGAGGAATTCTCATTCATTCAATCAAATCTATTTTACAACGGAGAACTCTTTCTCAATATATAGAAGGACTCGGACATAGAAAGTAGAAGAACAATAAAGAATATGGGGACTAGACGACATAGGGACTAGATGACTTGGGAGCGAGAAGGTATTAAACTCTCGGTAACTAGAGAAAGCATTAAATGATGACTAGAAACTAGAAAGCAATAAAGATATGGAGACATGTACTTGGATTTTTCAGCAATCTCGTCCGCCAGACTGGACCAATAGATAATCTTCATGGGAAGCCTCCAAATAACCAAGGAAATAGTCTAGATTAGTCCCCCATTGGTATGTTATTGTTTGGCAATGAAATCAGCAACTAACTTGGAGAAGTCGAGCTTAATCGATTAGGTCAGGCGATTGGTAACTCTTTAGCCAGCACGTTGGTAACCTTCGTGTCGGTAACTTCACACCACCGAAGTAAATTGTAATCGAAATCGGTCTTGGCCTGAATAAACAACGAAGCTATTAAACTTGCCGACGAAACAAGATCGGAGCTTAAAGATGGTTCTGATGTGTTGGATGCTCCCGCATCAGAACTGTCAGCCACGACAGTATATTTAGGGCGCCAATGATAACTATTATGTTACTGGGAGTTATATCTAGCCAGAAATAGATTTTTCTATTTCTATTTCCTAGACGAGTTTCCGAGTAGAAAAACGCGTTTGATAACAGCACGAAATTTGTTTGATATCAACATAAAATTTCTATGATTGTTGGTGGGCCTCGGTTGAACGGCGGTTGGCGGACAACGATTGACTATCGGGGATGCAAGAGAGAGGGAGGGAGCGATGAGAAATTTTTTTTATTTCTGTTTCTGTTGCAGAAATAGAAAACAGAAAAATTATACTTCTCATTTCTATTCCAAATCTATTTCAAGACTAAAATTTATCTCGAAAATAGAAAAATGAAATTATTTTAGCAAATAAATTTCTGTTCCAAACCTGTTCCCGGGAACTGAAAAAACAGATAAATAAAATGGTTATCATTCGCGCCATTATTGTCTCAAATTTCAATCCATGATTTTGTACATAGAAAAGGCACATTTCATCGTTAACAATAACTATATATTGATTATTGACTGAGTAAAAAGGTGAAATATATTAAATCTTATACAACAGTGCAGTTGAAATTTCGTGATTTAATTAAAGAAATGGACGGTCGACGAAATGTGTTACGAAAGCGACACTGGAGTCGCAATTACTCTATATTCTTCTCGCCTTATCCATTAGTTTTTTTGTTTAAATAATCACATGGATGTGACGATGAATCGATCCGACAATGAGAGGAGATCGACAAGCGGGCGGCCCGGTAAGTCCGCCCCGACTCGAGAGGCCCAAAAGGCTAAATTTCGGCCTACAGCGGGCTTTATCCATATAACAAGCCCACTTCTTGGCCCGACCCGGACAGAGCCCGCCCCGCCCCGATAACGTCTCTGGTTGGGAATGTTTTTTTAGAAGAAAAGGGTCTAAATTGGGCAAATAACCGTCGAACCAACGAAACCCTAGTCTCAGCTGAGGAGCTTCGCGAGAGCAGACCCTCGTCGATTGCGCCAAGTCACGCTCCCTACCTCTTCACTCGCTCTCGATCCTTACCCTTCTTGGGCTTCGTCGTTTCCAATTCAGGTAAAGCTTCGATTTTTTTTGTGGATTCTTGGTTCGTCTCGCGTTACCCGAGCTCGTGTTGGTTTTGCACGTATCCTTGATCTATCTGTCTGGTGGTGTGCTGCGAGATTCGATTCGTTGTCGGTTAGATCGTGTTGTTGTGTTCCGAGTTTCTGGTAATTGATCCGTTGTGTTTTTTTTTTTTTGCTGCTGAGGAAGATTGTGGAATTGAGATGCTCTGGTTGTGTTTTATTTTGTTGTTCTTCCGACCTTTTCAGCACCTCATGTCTTTGGTTGAATTCTTCATATTCATTTTTTGTAGTTCTGCAGTTGAATTATCTAGCTATCTTGATCTGGATCTTTCATGGTATCTGTGTGTCCAGTTCGATATGTTCACTCGTTGTTGTTTATATTGTTCTCTGTCTTTCTTTATTCATTCCTACAATTCTGTTGACATCTGTCTTTCTTCCTGCAAGCTCAAGCTTATATTAGGAACCCATGTTAATCTTTAAACTGTTGCCGCGATATTTATAAGAATGCTTTTTTTTCTTGTGGACCTGATGACTTAAAGTATATCTATAGGTTTAGACACCCTTCTTTGTCCATTTTAAAGTGGTGCAACTGCTTCTATGGGGAAGAAGAAAACCGAGGAATCTGTGTTGGTCGCGAAGGTTAAGGCGGGCAGCAAGGACGGAGCAAAAGATGGCAAGAGAGAGAAGCTCTCGGTATCAGCCATGCTAGCCAGCATGGACCAAAAGCCAGAAAAGCCAAAGAAGGGATCGTCGTCTTCTTTGAGCAGTAATGCTGGTAAATCTAAGGCAAAAACCACTTCAAAACTCTCATCTTATACAGATGGACTTGACCTTCCTCCTTCTGACGAGGAAGAAGAATATGCATCTGGTGAAGAGCAAGTGGAGAATGAAGCTAGCAAACGACTCAGCCGGCAGCAGAGGTCCGAAACAAAGGCCCTTGACGTAATCCTAAGCGAGAAAGAGATGAAGAAGAGAGAAAAGAAGGACACACTTGCTGCGTATGCTGCAGAACAAGCTAAACGGGAAGCTCTGAAGGATGACCACGATGCTTTCACTGTTGTCATTGGTAGTCGAGCTTCTGTTCTTGAAGGTGAAGAGGAAGCAGATGCTAATGTGAAGGATATTACTGTTGACAACTTCTCTGTCTCAGCCAGAGGAAAAGAACTTCTAAAGAACACATCAGTGAAGATATCTCATGGGAAGAGGTATGGTCTCATTGGACCAAATGGTATGGGCAAATCTACATTGTTAAAGCTGCTTGCTTGGAGGAAGATACCAGTCCCTAAGAATATCGATGTTCTCTTGGTGGAACAAGAGGTAACTGGTGATAATAGGTCCGCTTTGGAAGCAGTTGTATCTGCCAATGAAGAGCTGGTCAAGGTTAGAGAAGAGGTAGCCTCATTACAGAACTTATCTTCTGTTGATGGTGCTGATGGAGAAGGTGAAGACAGTAATGAAGATGATGCTGGGGAGAAACTGGTCGAGTTGTATGAGAAATTGCAGATCTTGGGGTCAGATGCTGCTGAGGCTCAGGCGTCGAAAATTCTAGCTGGGTTGGGATTTAGCAAACAAATGCAAGCTCGTCCGACCAAATCATTCAGTGGTGGTTGGAGAATGAGAATATCGCTGGCTAGAGCCCTTTTTGTGCAGCCAACTCTTCTGTTACTGGATGAACCCACCAACCATCTGGACCTTAGGGCCGTTCTTTGGTTAGAGGAATACTTGTGCAGGTGGAAGAAGACTCTTGTTGTTGTCTCACATGATCGAGATTTTCTCAACACTGTGTGCACTGAGGTCATTCATCTTCATGACCTGAAACTCCACTTTTATCGAGGCAACTTTGATGATTTTGAAAGTGGGTATGAGCAGCGGCGGAAAGAAATGAACAAGAAGTTTGAGATTTATGAGAAGCAGGTCAAAGCTGCCAAGAGGTCTGGTAACCGTGTTCAGCAGGAAAAAGTTAAAGATCGGGCGAAGTTTACCGCAGCCAAGGAAGCATCGAAGAGCAAGTCAAAGGGCAAGGTTGATGAAGATGAACCATTAGCAGAGGCACCAAAGAAATGGAGGGATTACAGTGTGGAGTTTCACTTTCCAGAACCTACCGAGCTTACTCCACCGCTCTTGCAGCTAATTGAGGTCAGCTTCAGCTATCCAGGTCGAGATGATTTTAGGCTCTCGAACGTCGATGTAGGTATTGATATGGGGACTCGTGTTGCTATTGTTGGGCCAAATGGAGCTGGGAAATCTACTTTACTGAATCTCCTTGCTGGGGATTTGGTTCCAACTGAGGGTGAAGTACGGAGGAGTCAGAAGTTGAGAATTGGCAGGTACTCGCAGCACTTTGTGGACCTACTGACTATGGAAGAAACACCGGTTCAGTATCTTCTCCGTCTCCATCCAGATCAGGAGGGTCTTAGCAAGCAGGAGGCTGTCCGAGCAAAGCTTGGTAAGTTTGGTCTTCCCAGTCACAATCACCTCACTCCTATTGCAAAACTATCCGGAGGTCAGAAAGCTCGTGTGGTCTTCACTTCGATATCCATGTCGAAACCGCACATATTGCTGCTGGACGAGCCGACAAATCATTTAGATATGCAAAGTATTGATGCTCTGGCTGATGCACTGGACGAGTTTACTGGTGGAGTCGTCCTCGTGAGCCACGACTCTAGGCTTATATCACGTGTTTGTGATGATGAAGAGCGAAGTGAAATTTGGGTTGTAGAAGATGGAACTGTTAAATTTTTCCCTGGAACGTTCGAAGAGTACAAGGAGGAACTTCAAAGAGAAATCAAAGCGGAGGTTGATGAGTGATATGCCATACAAAGTGGCCTAGGTATTGCTAGTTCTGATACCATAGGCGCAATTTTCCTCACTTATATTATAGCTGTACTCGTTTGTTTTAATGCTTAAGAAGAGATGCAATCTTCATTTGACGAGAGTATCGAGATGACCTGTATCACATTTTAATAATGAATGAATGGAACATTACTTTTCCAGCAGAAAAATATACTCCTGCAAAACGAAAATATTCCTTGTACTTGTGTGCAAATTGATTTCTTTCGTCTTGTTACATGTCAAACTTACTATGCCAATTAATATCTTCATCTCTTTGTATTTTCTCTTCATGCAGTCCTGGCAGGACCCCATGTGCATTTTTGGGATAAGTTAAGAAACACTACTGTAAGTATTGATATTTTCTTTTTCATATGTCACATATGTGCATATGCGTTGACCGCATTCTGTTCGTTAGCATTTTTATTTGTCCATGAAGTTTCACCGAGTATAAACCTCCGTGATGGAATATTTTCAGAAATAGCCATGAAAGGGGCAGGAAATCCTGAAGTTTCACTGAGGATGTGCATTCTATTCACCAATCTTTGACATGCTCTGCTTTTACTTGTACATGCAGCTGCGAGCGGGCCATTATTTCTGAGTGTGAAACTTTTACATTTTGTTGGCCGAAGATTTTGTCCCTCGTCACCTCGGCGCTTACAAAACCTTATCTGCTTACTTGAAAGTACCAAAAGGGTCAGTACCCTGAATATCTCCTCGTCATAGAAATTGATGGAGGGAGAAGTCCATTTATAAGTTGGCTAGGTGACAGAAATCTGAGTTCCTTGTGGAATTTCTGTTTCTTTTGATATTCGACCGGTTTTGCATGGTTTTGTTTTCAGAGCATGACAGATTTCTGTTGCAAGTCATTGTATATGTACATCACATATGAGATATCGACACATAAAAATAAGATATTTCAATTCAGCTGCACATAGATGGTACAGCTTATTGGAAGTTACCTAAAATTCATCATGTGTTCGTAAACACGACTCACATTTCTTGAGATGTGCAACATCTGAACGTTTTTAGGAAATGCAAAATGAAATATCTCGGACAGGAATATCAAACAGATGCTTCCATACCATTACGGGAATATTTTTCGCCCACTACATTATTCACTTTTATTGAATGAACACATACTTCAATGTAAATAGCAGTCATTGGATAATGAAATCTTCAAAACTACTAGACTGAAAGGACCGTGGTCTTGAAATAAGTGATAACGGCATGGCAAGTTTCCGAAACCTTTCGCTTTGTGTAATCTTTTGCCCAATCGTTAAAATAGATTTCTCTATTTTTATACCCATATTCTATTTTGACACCAATAAACAAAATGGTTTATTGACCAAAAAAGTCAGAAGAATTTTTAGAAATTCATTTGGGATAAGAGTTGAGTCTTTCATTAAAAAAATATCTTTCATATGTTGGGATGACTCGAAAAGGGTTTTTCAATAAATAATCAGAACGAGGAAAGGAAAGAGAGTGAGTCAGTTTTTTTGCAGCTATCGAACTGTTTCAATCGAGGGTTCTATATATTTATCAAAAAATTATCCAAAATTTTTTAAATCTATTGCGCTTTTGCTAATTAAGTCTTAAATCTTTTAATATTGCTTTTCACATTTTGCTAATTGAGTTCATCCGACCAATTTTGGTTGAAAATCGCTGATGTGGACGTTAGTCGTCTTACGTGGCACGGTCCGTGCTGACGCGGACAATTTTAAAAAGCCGCTCAACCTTGAAAAAGACAACGTCGCTCGTGGAGAGAGAGAGATCTTCATGCGTTTATGATCCGGACACTTCGACAAGCCGAATCAACACTGTTTTGCAACACTGAGCAAGTAATTGAAGCCTCTTTTCGTCTATTCAAAGGAAATTTTGGAGTTAGGGCACAAATTCAAACTTATGTTAATTCTAAATTGCTGTATTCAATCTAGGGTTTATTAAGCTGTAAAACTATGGAGAAATGGAAGTTTAGGCTGTTATAGAGCCGTGAGATTCGATAGATATCGATTTAGAGTTACGGTTTGTTCGGAGAGAAATTTTGAAGTTCTGTGCACGCTGTTTCATTCATCCTCAGCCATCTTTTGGGTCGGCTAAGTTAGGGGTTTCAAGTGCTTTGAAAGGGCTTTCTATTGACTATAATTTTGCTTGAAACGGAGTTTGGTGGAGGAAGTTATTTCGCAAATAAATTCAGCGCGTAAGCTGTGCATAGTGGACATCAATGAGTGTCCACTATGGACAAGCTTTTCGTTGGCTCGCAAGTGTCGTTTTATTGACGAATATGCCTAATTTAGTCGAGCCGTTCTTTAGAACATTGTTTTACTCAATTTTTTTATATCGTTTTTCAATTACATGTTAGGAATTTGAGTTCGTCGGCTCAAGTAACCCCATAGGTTGGTTTTTGGCTTGCCTAGGTGAGTGGTATTATCTCTTCTTTAATTTTGTAAGATTCATGTCTTAAAAATAATAGAAATGTATATTATGAGTTAAAGAAGCATCATGTGATTTGAATTCCTTCGGGAAAAAAAAAAGTGATGCTTAGGGCATATTGAATGCATAAAATTGGATCTGGCATTTACTCTAGCCTTTTGTTTATTGAAAATGGTATAATATCTTTTGAACATAGCTTGAGCTGATTGTATGAATGGTTTGCGAAGCGTTTTATGCAAAGAATTACGGAGGTTACTAGAATATGATTTCGATTTATGAATGGTGCTTTAATAGATTGTATCGTGAAAGTTTCGTGTTTTGGTTTGTAAAATCGATTTGTAATATATTTTCTGGATTGACTTTGTGGATATTGGAGAATATAGGTTTGGTGCTCAATACCGCTATGAACTCGATATCTTAATATTTTCTCGAATTTTTTTATATTTATGTTTTCCTTCTTTTTTCTTTCTTTTTCTCCCTATGTTGGCCACCGCCAGGCCTCCGCCGGCCTCAAGCGAGGGCTGCCCTCGCTAGCCTCGAGCTAGGGCCGCCCTCGCTAGCCTCGAGCGAGGGTCACCGGGCTTGGGTTGACGAGGGCCACCTTTGCCGATCTAGTGAAGGTTTGCTCTAGCCGTCGTCGGGTGAGGGACTCCATTGCCTAAGGCTGTCGACCTCCGCTGACCATCGACGAGGCTCGGCAGTGGCCGGGGGGAAAAAACGAAAAAAAAAAGAAAAAAGTAAAGGCGGAAAACATAAAAAAGAAAAAGACATTAAAATATTATTAATTATTGTCCACGTCAACGCCGACTGACCCATGCAGGACAGTCGGCGTGCACATCGACTATTTCCGATCAAAACTGGCCGAATAGACTAAATTGATAAAACGTGAAAATGTTTAGGATTCAATTGACAATATTGTAAAATTTATGACTAAATTAGCAAAAATGCAATAGGTTTAAGACTCTTTAGATAATTTTCCCCCCTATTTGTTCGATCACTTTGTCATTCCCATAAAAAAAATCTAATGGAAGTGCTCACCTGGCCGTTTAAGTGCCATGCTGGCTCTTATGTGGCAGCCACACGGCGCCTACAAGGCCGTTAAAACCCTAAAGTGAAACGACATCGTAGAGAAGAAATTTGATAAAAAAACGAAAGAACAGAAAAGAATTCAAGTAGGTGGAGAGGAGGGGGGGAAGCCGGTATAGATAGTAATTAGGAATTGAATTACTATACAGATTACTAATCTGCAAATTACTATATTCGGCAACACCACCGATTGAAATGTATCAATTGAAATTTACAGCTGTAAACAACTATACATAGCAGGAAATTGAGACACTTAAAAAAGAAAAAATGTACTTACCATGTCAAATTGTAAGCTGGCAAATGCACTTAGAAAAGGGATGAGGATGTCATTCCCATGACAAGGGTTTTATGCAAGTAACAAAACACGCCCTTGGTGTTTTCCAATACGGTACTGAGTCTACTGACGAGAGAGCAATGAAATCTTTCGATTTCTAACCCCGGTTATAGACAACTACGATGTATGATCTTTTATCTTCATTCTTTCGTTTTCTTCCTCGTTTGTCTCTCAGCAATATTTTACCAGTTGAGATGGCACTTCGTAAATCAAGGACCTGTTTGGTAACGTTTCTATTCCTCTAATTCTGTTCCCCGTAACAAAAAAGAATCAGAAACATGTTTGGTAACGCAAATGATTCTGATTCTGATTCTGATTCTGCTCCCAGAGCACTTTTGGACCAATTTTAAGAAACAAAAAAAAAGTTATTTCTCAACAAAAAAAAAAAAACACTTTTGAGAATAAAAAAGGCAACGATAGTCTTCTCTCACTTTTGTCGGGTGCCTGCGAGGCGTGGGCCGGGTCAACCCGACCTTGTCCGGATAATTTTTTTTTTAAATAAAATTTTTGGAGATTAATAAATAAAAATTAGAAAATGATTTAAAAAATCCAAAAAAATGGAAATTCATAAAAATTCTAAAAAAAATCTCAAAAAATCAGAAAAATTCCAAAAATTCCAAAAAAAATCTCAAAAATTAAGAGATAGGTCATTTCAACTGGCCAATCCTATTTTTGACAATTTTGGTCCTCATGGGCAAATCATTCCGAAAATCCCCAAAAAATCTTAAAAAGTAGGAAATTGGTCCATTCAACTAACCAATCCTGTTTTTGTTGATTTTGCCTTCCGATTTTTCCTAAACCCTGCCTGATTTGTTGCCGAAGTACCATGCTACATCAATGACCATCCGCATCTGAAGCATCCTTATTTTGGCCAAAAAGATGTCATGGTGCAAGATGAACGCAACTGTGAGGTCTGAGGAAAGCCATCAAATGTGATTATGTAATTATTTGATTTAAATGACAAATTGGGAAGAGATTATTTTTCAGAGCAGAAAATTTGTGCAGTTGCCAAACGCATTTATGTTCCGCGAACAGAAATTTTATGCAGTTACCAAACGTGTTCTGATTTTCTAAAACTTATCCAGGGAACAGAATAAAAAAAATTAATTTTAATTAGAATCACTTTTTTGGAACAGAAACGTTACCAAACAGATCCTAAATGTCAATATTGATCAATATACCCCTTCTGACGACTGTTAAAACCACTCTTACCAATGGGGAAACGAAAGCGCGTTGAATAAACAATATCTATTGCATAAGTTTATCGAGTTACAAAGAAAAACTTGTTTTCAGGAAAACCCCCATAAGCACACATAAAGCATGTATCGCCTGTAGTGCTAATTTTCATCCAAGCGGTTGTTTATAATAATCGTACAAGAATTGGGTCGTCAACCATCAATTCTTGACCTCGAATAATCTGCCATCATCTCAACTTCATCGATGCAAATGAGTCTGCCAGATTCATGGCCTCGTCTAAATGTGAAGCGTCCGTCCCCTAACAAACGAGTCACAATAGAGAGGTAAGCTCATGACAGTCAGGTCAGGGTCCAATAACAATTGAATGAAAATTATTCTGGGGAAGAAGAAAATGCAACATTCAGCACCAACATTACACATTTGGAAGCAATCAGTGCAATTACACTTTTCTAGCTAATGCCCAAGTGAAGCGAACTTAAGCCGCTTAATATTCCTAACTTAAGCCCCATGATTCAGGGCACTACTTCCACAAAAGTTCAAGAAAATTAAATATTTTGTATTTTATTTGTTTCTGGCCAAACATCATTCTCTTTTCCAAGCATACCATCCTATTGTTTCTTGGGACCAGTGAAAACTCTCTCTCATGTCAACTAGCATAGCATCAAGGAACTGAAACAAAGCCCATGCGAAAGCTCATTACCTGGCCTGTGGCAAGACCCCCTTTTCCTTTACCACAGCGGCCCTTAAGTGGCCCTAACGCTTCTTCCAACCATTGTGATACTTCCAACTGCTTAGCATTCCCACCTTTCTCCGGCACTCCGGCACACACCACTACCTTGTTTGTTGTTTCATCTCTACTGAAAACCATGGCCGAGATCCCCTGTTCATTTTTTATTAAAGCGGCATTACATATTTAGCAGGAGCAAACACAAGTATCCTTGACCATCAACAGGGGAAAAAATGCTACCTTCCGTTCCAGGACCTTAACGGCAGCTTCACGAACAGCAGCTGCATCCAAACCAACATCGACTCGAGAGATGCAGAATCCCTTCCCACCCAAGATGGCAGCTTCTGCAGTCTCCAAAGAGACCTCCACTGCTTTTTTCGTATTTGCTTCTGCAATCTTCTTTTGTGCCTTCTTCACTTCGGACTGAGAGAATGCCATTAGCAAAACGTTAATAAAAGTACTTAAAAGATTCATTACCTATTCAAAAACAAACACACTCGATACTGCCCATGAAACTTTTGCCAAAAGGAAAAACTCAATCAAATGTGAAAGTTCCAAATCAACTAAGATCTCACAACGCAAAAATCAACGAATTAGACATGGTATCCAAAGTCAAATTCAACATGAACATAGTCAATCCCTTTTTACAAATCTACTACTCTTAATTTTTCACAAAAAGAACTGCAAACGATGAAAAAAAAGTTTGAACCAATGGAATGCACCGCATAAATAGACCAGTAAAAACTGAACAGATTCTACCTGAAGAGCAGCAATCTTGGTCCTGATGTCGGCTTTTCTAGCTGCAGGTATAGGTGCCGAATCCACCTGACTCTTCAAGGAAGCTACTTTCTACAAGGACGAGAAGCTTTAATCAGTACATATATGATGAGTACAGATGAGATGGCAAGGAAAAGGAGTTTCCGGCCACAAACACATCCTTTGAGATGGGAAACAAATTCCACCATACTGATTCCACCATTTTAAACACGACATAAATGACATCTCTATGGCCAAGAAAATAGATAGACACAATATGGAATGCAGGATGAAAAATTAAAAGTTCTGAAATAAATGCACTAATTCACCTCTACAATGGGAAATGGCACTGGTGATGTCATTTAAGAAAGCCTGATTCAAACAATTTAGTTGGTTATATCTCATATCGGTTTAATACCATTACATCTATCTAATCCTGTTTTTTGTTTCACAGGAGAGGACTGCCCTAGATGGACATTTAGTGATGTGATCTTTATGGTGTTACTCGAACATAGTTAATGCCCAGAAAAGCATGAGTTAAGAAGAATTCGGCCCAAAAGAAAGAAAAACGAGAGATCAGCTAATTACTAACTATCTGAAAAGCATGAAAGTTGCATCCTTACAAACTGAATGCGGGTGAAGAACTAATCACATAGACAGTAATTGAAATGATAATACAAAATAAGCAACCAGAATACAATATATACGAGACTGCACCACAACTCTTATACTAAACGAGTGAAGCACATGAACATAGAATAATTGGTCAGCTATGCTAAGCAGACAATAATAGAAAGAAAAGAGTTTTCGGATAGGCATTGCTTCAACAAATGCCTAATGTACGTGATGCTTCTATAACAACCTTTTCCAGCAAGCTTCCTTCGGTTCTGCATGCATCGATTACTTCCAGTTCAAGCGAGTCTGCCAACTCGATTGCCTTAAAGGCACAATCAGCAGTAACAGCAGTTACTCTTCTGATTCCTTTAGCAATTCCCTCCTCAGATAAAAGAGCGAATGCCTTAGCTTCCCGTGTATTTGATATATGCGTACCTGTAGACATAAAATGCAAAAGTCAATTCTTATAGATAAATCTGGATCCTGAACTTAACGCTAAGAAACAAAATACAAGACAAAATTACCTCCACAAAGTTCTGCTGAAATCGATAGCCATTCTTCATTATCTGGATCAGCTAATAGTTCATCGACTTTTCGCCCAATAGACACAACCCTAACTGGATCAGGGTAGATCTGGAACAAGAGCAAAAATCAATGAACTGTGATCTAAAAAAAATACGAAAAGGAGCCAATTAAAAGGATTAAAAAAACCTTATGTAGCTAACCTCCCCAAAAACAGCTCGCAAACCGTTGATCCCCTTGGCCTGGGGAAGTGGTGTCTCTTTTGCATATACATCTAATTCAGCTTTTATTTGCTCATTGACTATTGTCTCTATTCTTCTTAAAACTTCAGGATCCACAGGCTTACCTGTACAAGTCTAAATAAATTATCTTTTGAATACAAGTACCTCCCAAACCAACAGTCATCTTTGTTTCTAATAGTGAGGTAATTCATTAAAAAGGCACCAAGGCCATACAAACCATTTACAAAATCAAGAACAGGAGTCTAGTATGTCTAGAATCATTTAAGTCAGACTGGATCTCTCGGCATACCAAAATTTCGAAGTGAAAAGCTAAGAATCCCTAATTTTTACAAAATGAATCTCTATATTATCCAAAAATCCCCTGTTTGTTTCCCTCCAATCAACAATATCTTACCATGAGAAAAGTCAAATCTCAATTTTTCAGGCAGAACAATTGATCCTTTCTGGTCAACATGAGTACCAAGCACTTCCTGAATTCACAATTAGAAGACAAACATCAGATACTCAAATATACAGGGAGAGGAAATACAAATAAGATTGCATATAAACTTGAAAATTAATCAAATGGAATTCACTGGATCCACTCCACTTGGCAATTAAGCATACCCTCAGTGCAAAATTCAACATGTGTGTACAGGTATGGTTTGGGGCTATAAGTTGACGCCGTTCATAGTCCACCTGAGCATTGTGTAAAAGCAATGAGCAAAACAGATGAAACATGACATAGGATAATTACCAAGCAGTAACTAATTTAACTGTGGATATACCTTACAAATGACTTCATCACCAACAATCAACTTTCCCCTCTCCCCCAATAGGGAACCGATATGAAGAACAAAACCTCCAAAAAGTTGAACATTACAAACTTGGAATGTGCCGAAAGGCCCATCAAGCAAGCCGGTATCATAAATCTACAGGCAATGTTTTAGTACAATGCAGAAGGAATGTTAGATATGTAAGGTAAATTAAATCATGACAAACACGCAGCTATTTTGCAAAATGCAGAAGGTATGTTACAAATAGGAGTGAAACTATAAAAAGTGAATTAGATATAGGCAAGCAGCTAAAAAAAAGATTCTATAAGTATGGGTTTCTCAGCCCTAAATCCATGAAAAGGTATGAGCATGCAAGTTTGTTGCAGATTTTCACCACAAAGGCACAAGCTTATTTCTAAGAGCCATCCTATGTTAAAAGTGGCACTAGCTGCAATACAAGCACGCACACTGGTCAATCATATCATTCAAAATAAACCATGCAACAATACGGAAAGAGTCTCTAATTAGGTCTCAGCAAGAAAATAATTGATCTTGTGAGCAACACAATACCTGACCACCTTGTTCAGCATAGAAGCTAGTGCTATCCATAACTAAGCCCACTTCTTTGCCAGCAACTGCACCTTCCAGGAAATCATTACCAGAATAGATTGCTTTAATCGCACTCTTGTGGTCCTGATATGGACAACCAAAAACCAAAAGAAAAGTATTAGAGTTCCAGTTTGTGATCCCAAGTTATACAAAGATAGATAAACTGTGATATATCCAGCGAAGTGTAACAAAAAAGGTAAAAACTTAAATTAGTCTATGCAAATGCTCAAGAATCACACTCAAACAGAGAGGTGGTAGAAGCTGCATTTATCTTAATATTCAAAAGATAATCAGAGAGACAGATACACTCGTAAAGAAGACTTTCTTCTCTACTTTATAAAACATTTCACAATTCAGAAACAATGGTAAGGTCAGATCAAGTGAGTAATAAAAAAAAAATTCCAGTTAATCTTTTATCAACTGCCTCATTATGTCAAATGAAAGACACAGAAAATTTGCTTCTGTTAGCAGCAACTACTTTAGAGTTTGGCAACAAAAAAAGGAAAGCCAGAACATAATCACTGCTACTATAAGGCCTCTTTCATACAAAAATCAAACTATTAGCAAAATGATATATACCGCCCTGAAATCCATGTAACTAACCTGGAACCAAATAAATTTGAAGGAATCATCAGTCTTAGTAACTCCTTTCTTGGACAATGTAGAGGTTGCTTCAGCATCCAAGACAATAGCACCACCAGCTTGCTGTAAGATATACAGAGTCAAAAAAATTATTTACCACTAACAAAGAGTTATAAGTTTGGCTCATTTCCTGAACCTTCACAGTATTAAATTGAATGTCAACCAGATATTGAGAAGACAAACCCTCCCCTCCCCACTCCCCTCCAAAAAACAAGGTGCATAAACCGCCTCAACAAGACTATTATTTTCACTTTATTGCCAATCACTTTGGAAGACTCAAGACCATTATGGGCAAGTATAACAAAGCGCAAGCAGACAATACCTTATTTTGGGCACTTCTAGATCTCTCTCTTGCCTCATCCATTGCACTGTTGAAACCCTCTACATCAACTAGCAAACCTCTCTCTTCAGCCATAAGCTGGATTAAGTACAGTAGGTCAGGGTACAAAACAACCAGAAATTACAAGTTCGAGCGTAGAGAAACATTAACTTTTAATACCTGAGTTAGATCTAGTGGGAAACCATATGTGTCCCACAGGACAAAAGCATCCTGTAAAAAATGATAAAGGAAAGTGAACATCACTTGGTTCAGAACTATCAATTCGACATAATACACAGACAAACAGAAACTCTTTTATTTATTATCATACACAAATAAAGAGAACCACAAATTAGGAAAAGGGATGCATGGCAGGAAGAAGGGCAAATGAGACTGAGAGAGAAAGCAACCATGACAGGTGAACATCAGTATATCCCAATGCCTTCAAAACAGTAAGTCTAAATAGTTTCATATGAGAAACATATCTAGACAATTGAACATGACAAAGTAAGAACCATGAGTAAGATTTCAGCAAGTGAAAATCTTCCGAAATATGTTTTAGAAGAGAAAAGGCATTGATACAACTATCTACTGATACAATTAAATAAGTACCTGTCCACTCAATATCTTTCCCTGGACATCCTGAGCAGCCTTCTTAAATTTCTCTATTCCCTAACGGTATATAAAAACAAATCAATTTGTTAGGATATCTTAAAAAAAATCATACATGCATGGCCATTGACGGCAAAATTTAAACAGTTGAAGTAAGCAAATGATTTGAGCAGAATAGGCACGTGAAACAGCACCACTGGAAAGCTTTCTTCATAAAAATTTCATGGAAGAGTCTTTGGACGGAATGGGCAGGCCAAAGAGGCTTTGTGGAGACGTTCACATATAAACTAGCAGGAACTTGATAAAAGGCTTTTATTTCAGGAGAGCGAAAGAGGATGTCCTACAATGTCCCAACCAAATAGAAGGATCTATATAATCAACCTCATATAGGGAAAAGGCTGAATTTTCCTAATGCATAACATACAGCAGAAAGTGGGAACTACTTTTATTCTCAATTAAGTAGAAGATGTGAAAATAAGCTCAGTTTTCTTTGGCAACCATATGGATATTTGGGAAGCAAAGTTTATTTGAAGTACTTTTGAAACTGATGCAGATCTGTATAACTGAATGATTATCTTAGAGCAAAAAACTTCCAAAAGATCCAAAAGAATAATAACTGGTGAGAAAGGAGGTACTAAGAACTGGAGCCTTTATTTTTAGGGTTATATTCACTAACCTTGAGCAAAGTCTTCCCAAAACTAGCTTCCTCATCTGCAATTACCTCTCGTATGCGCAATTCATGTTGCTTCAACTCGGGAAAAACATCGCCCATCACTTTCACCACAATGCCCACAAGACTGATTTGCCATCATTCACAACCAAAGTATGGCGGCTCAGAATTTGCAAACTACAAAAACCAAGAACTGAAAGTGCAATGCCTCATCAAATACCCGTAAAACTTAAAAGAGGTCATTCATATTTTAAAAAATGGAGGAGATGAATATGTGTAACTGCAAAATTGTCCAAAAAAAATATCCTTTCCTACCCATTAAAAAATCCATCCTCGGCTTTCAAAACCTCACTTCCATAACGAACAGCTCGACGTAGAATACGCCTAAGAACGTACTCACGACCTTCATTGCCTGCATAAAACAGTATGCATTGCTAGATTGTTTATTAGAGGCAACATAAGAGTTTTTAGACTTAAGGCACACTAATTTTATCTGAAAAAAGATGCTGAGAGAGTTAGGTAAAGGCATAATGAAACATGCCCAAAAATCTGACTAAGCAGTGGCAGTCAACCTGGACAAGAACCATCAGCTATGGCAAATGATAAAGTTCTAATGTGATCAGCAACAACCCGATAAGCCATGTCAACTTTGTCAACATCATCGGCTCCAACTTTTCCAGAGTAGGGTCGAGCTCCAGTCACCTATACCAAAGTTTGAAGAGCATAAATACTGAATGAAAATTTAGTTGAGCAATACTACAGCCACCAAAAATTTCATCCTCAAGGTCAGAAAGCTGAAACCTGAAACAGATACTCTCACCAGGAAATGGCAGAGAACCATTAAATGCATGCTTTTGCAATTAAGGGTAGAAAAGGAAAAGAGTAGTGGTTCTTTAAAATCCCACGTAAGAATATAGTATATAGACAATGCACTCAAGTTAGAATTAAATATCTGGTACTTAACTGGTGAATAACACTATCATATTGCAAAGAAAATAAAATGATGAACCTTTTTTCCGAAAAAACGATGAACTTGTGAAGTTAATTTTAACACCTTACGTTCTACACAGAGATAATGACTACTGAGAGAACGACCAATAACCAACAGATGCCATCAAATCCCATTTAATGAAAAAATAGTTGAGAAGTTGTATACCTGTTGGATAGAATCAAAAATAGGCATGAATATATCAGTGTCGTAATTGCTCATCTTGTTCTGAAGCACTGAGGTCAGTCTCTCAAAACCCAAACCAGTATCAACATGCTTAGCAGGCAGAGGTCTCAGGGAGCCATCGCTTTCCCGATTAAACTACAAGAGAGTAACATATAAGCAGAAAGAAAGAGAGAATAATGCCAAGGCATCAATAAATATACATGAGACAATAAGCATAACGTGTAATGGGAGATACTTTCAGCCTCTCTCAACAAGGACATGGAATCAAGTCACGTAATCCTACTGCAGACATCATGATGTATGAGAACAATGAGAGGTTTTCATGGAACCCATACCTGAATGAAGACAAGGTTCCATATCTCAATGCAAGTAGGATCATCATTGTTAACCAAGGAAGAAGCGTCACGATTACCAATTCTATCAAAATGTATCTCGGTGCAAGGCCCACAAGGTCCTGTATCACCCATCTCCCAAAAGTTGTCCTATTGAAGTCGTAAGAAGGATAACATGATTATCAATTTGAGCATAGATGGAATAGTATGTAAAATTGACAGCTGTATCTCCTTCGAAAATCAAGTAAAATAACTGCCTGCACATGATAAAAGCAAGAATACAAGGATATCTGCTAATTTTTTCTTTAATGTCATTGGAGCTGCAGTCTATCAAGGAAAAAGCACAAGATCGTTGAACTAGTGAAACATATAACAAGGATCATCAGCTTGAACATGCGACTTCCATCAATGGATATCGGTTCATGCCACCATATGCATGCATATAGAGGTAAAAAACACTCCTCCATGCAGACAGATATGTGAAATCATGATAACCGCACAAACAAGCCCACACTGAGAACCGGGCATAACAGGGAAGAATGAAACCACAGATTTAGATCTCGGAGGGGACAAACCTTACAATCAAAAGGTAAGACACGTCCAGGAGGTAAAAAATTAAGCCATATGTCTCTAGCTTCATTATCGGGAGCAAGACCGCCTTTCTCATCACCGCCAAAATAGGTGGCATAGATTTGATCTTTTGGCAGCTTGTAAACCTGTAATAACACAGGTAGAAAAATGATGAGCAAACACATTATTCAAATGAATACATCATTTCCAAATGGTTTCATTTAAATTAAGAAACCTCAATCATTAAATGACTACGGTATGAGCAATTCAGAAAGAAATAGCTGAACCTATTCCTAGAACCAAAAAGGTGTGAAAAGCACATCTGACAAGTTCCAGGCCTTCTAGAGTGAACCTCACATGATAAAGGGGTAAGAGGCATCAACTTCTTTCTCGAGCAACAAATAATCAACCATCAATTGACATTCATGTAATTTCACGAGAGAAAGTGAATGGGCCATGAACATCCAAAAAAATGTGCTAAATAAGGTCTAGGAAATTGAATTAACGCGCATATTTGCAGGAACTTTTACTGTCTCGACTAGAATTCTGCAGATAAAAAGAACGTGGAGGAGTATAGACGCATTTATGTCCCCGAGGGAAGAGCTTCTTGAGATCTAAAGCAAAAGGAGTTCCCTGACTATAAGGGCTGAAACAGTTTCTATTTTAAAAATAACAACAAAAAGTACTTGCTACAAGATTGTCAACTTTGTATTAATATGCACGTCTATACAAGAAAATAATAAGTACGAATAAAATTGTAGCTTTTGTCAAAGCACTTGCCTCTGTGAGAAGTTCCCAGGCCCACTCAATAGCTTCTTTCTTGAAGTAGTCACCAAATGACCAGTTGCCAAGCATCTCAAAGAAGGTGTGATGGTAAGTGTCTTTTCCTACATCATCTAGATCGTTGTGCTTCCCACCAGCACGAATGCACTTCTGGGTGTTGCAAGCACGTGACAGTTTACTTAAGGGATTGTTCGGATCAACTGTCCCCAAGAATATTGGCTTGAACTGGTTCATTCCTGCCAAAAGCACAAAATTCAGACCCAAATCCTGAAATGCCCTTTTCACCAGTATTTACATCCTCAAGGATACATATGACCATCTTGCTGAGCGGAACAACTTAACTTTTGACAGTTACATGGGGGTGACAAATTTAACAGGAGATACAATCATATCTCCTAATCACACGGAAGCAGCCGATGTTCAGCAAAGCAAAATTGCTTAAGTAACGAGAGAATCTTCACAAATAAGCCAACCAAAGCAAAGCTGAGCGAATCCAGTGTCAGTTAAAAGCCGCACCTGCATTGGCGAAGAGCAGAGTAGGGTCATTGACGGGGACGACCGGGCTGGACGGCCAGTTGACGTGCCTCTTCCCCTCGAAGAACTTGATGAAAGTGTCCCGCACCCGGTTCGCGGGCCACTGCTCCTCCACTTGCGGCATGGCGGCGGCGGCACCACGCGGCGGCTTCGCGCGAGGGGATTGCGGCTGCTGCGGCGGCGGCGTTGGCCGATCGGGGACGGAGTCTCGCGGCGGCGGCGAGGAGTGGATCCGGGAGACGATCGGAGGCAGAGAGACGTAAGAAGCGGAGAGAGGGCCGGCGAGATTCGAAGGGGAGAGAGAGGCGAGGAGCGTCAGAGTGACGGAGGTGCTGCTTCGTCGTCTACAGAGGAAGCTCATACATTTTTCTCCGGTTTTGCCTCGTAGTAACTGAACGCTACGGTTTATTACGGGAACATATTCTCCACCCAAAACCCTACCCAAATGAATCTCTCTCTCTCTCTCTCTCTTTTCCTCGCCTTAGGGATGGATATATTCATTTTCCTTTCTTTTCTTTTAATTAACTTTCATAAAGTGATTTCACGTTCGATTCCTTCCTCCATTATTGATTAATATCTTGAACTACATTTCATAAAAAATAAACGATTTTAAAGATATTTTTCAAAAAAATGTTTGCCCGTATTAGAGGTAATCAGTTTCAAGTTTCGGATCTGGAACCTACCCGTTATAACCGATTCTTAATTTTTAAAACCTGAAACCTATCCTAATTTCCTCGCGGTAACTAAATGCCACGTTTTATTGCGGGAACATATTCTCCACCCAAAACCCTACCCAAATGAATCTCTCTCTCTCTTCCTCGCCTTTGGGATGGATATATTATATTCACTTTTCTTTCTTTTCTTTTAATTCACTTTTATAAAGTGATTTTACGTTTGATTCCTTCCTCGATAGTTAACTAATATCTTAAGCCGGCTTCGTTTGTTTAGGCTGCGAATGGTAATGCTCCAGAAAAAGTTTTTCTGTTCCCAAAGTGTTCCCGGAACACTTTAGGAACAGAAACGTGTATGGTACAAAAGTGTTCCCAAAGTGTTCCGGGAACACTTTTGATAAATAGAAACACTTTTGGAATAGAAACAAAAAACAAAACAACTTGCTTTTGTGTTCCCAGAACATTTTTTAAAAACACATTTGGAACATTTTTTAGAAACAATCGGGAACACTTTTGTTCTTGAACTAGCAGCTCCTCCCTCTTCTCCTTCTGTGTTCCTCGACCAGCCGACGTCGTCGCTCCTCCAGCTCCTCCTCTTCTTCTTCTTTTTCTCGGCAACCGATCGGCACCCAACACGACGGGCGAGCCCACTCAAATCTAAGCGGGACTTCGCCTCGCGTGGTGAGCGCGAGCCAAACCCCGCCATCGCTGGCCGAGCTTCGACCTCGGCCGACGATGGCGGGGGTCGACCTTGCACTCGCAGCGCGAGGCCAAGCCTCTCCCAGATTTGGGCAGGGCCCGCGCGAGTCGAACCCTACCATCGTTGACCGAGCTTCGACCTCGGCCGGCGATGGCTGAGGTTGGCCTCGCGCTCGCCGTGCGAGGTCGAGCCTGGCCCAAATCTGGGCGGGCTCGAGAGAGCAGAACCCCAACATCGCTGGCGATGGCGATGCAGTTACCAAACGCGTTTCTGTTCTTTTTTTTTTATTTCGAGAACAGAATTTTTTTACAGTTACCAAACGCGTTTCTGTTCTCAGAAATCGTTGCTAGGAACAGAAACGTTACCACACGCAGCCTTAATATAAAATAAATAATTTTTAAATAAATAATCGCTTTTATAGTTTGAAATAATTAATCAATAGAAAATATTTTCGTTATCGACAACAATTTATGTTTTAATAATGATGAAGATATTTTTCCTTCATTCATTTTTATAAGCGGTACAAGTAATTATTTGTAATGAAATATTTTCCAAATCGTCTCACCCTAAATTACAAAAGTTGGCTCCATGTGTCACAATATGCACAAATGATTTTCTTCTTTCTTATACCGATTTAGATTTTTTTTTTTGTCTAAAATTTATAGGACGAGTTCGATTGTCGTATGATTCGAGGCAAAATCCTATTCTACGTGTGTAGAAAACATAGAACTTTCGAGTGGCTATTACCTTCCACACATACTTTACTTATTTCGATCGTCATATGAAAATACTTTACTTGCTTCAAACTCAAATTTAAATTAGAGTATTCATAATCCTAGATAACTCTTAAGTTGTGCATACATGGGTTTGAAAAGTATATCTCTCGAAAATTAGTTTATTCACATGTTGTTGGTCCACTAATATAAATAGCTAAAAGATATGCATTGACAAATTCTAAATGGTTCTTGTATGTGAATTGTTTGCTTATTTTTATAACTACTTGTAAAAGTTGTCGATCACTATACAATGAACGGTGCTTATATGCATAATAAAACTCAATCTAATTCTCTAATTTCTCCCTCTAAGTTTTGGAGATGATTAAATCGGAATATTGCATTAAATCAACTATGCACGTTTAAACAAAATTTGCTAGATGATAAAATATGTAATATTTTTATCATCGATAACTGCATTCTAAGTTTTTTATGTATATCATCGCGTGTCATTTTTGTTGAATAAAATGAAAAATACTCCGCGCAACACATGGGATAAAAAACCAGGGTAGAGTAAAAAGAACGACATATTGAAGTAATCTCAAGTCAGCAGGCTCGACCGGGCCTCGCCTTTTATGCGGCGACTGGCTGTAGGTAGGGGAGGGGAGAAGAAAAAAAAAGAAAAAGAAAAGAAAAAAATAAAAATTATAAAAAATTCAAAAAAATTCAAAAAAATATTAAAATATTCGGTGGCCAGTCGGTCAGCGTCCACGTCAGCGTCGGTGGGCCAAAATTCGCCGGATGGACTGAAATGGTACAATTACAAAAGGTTTAGGACTGAATCAGAAAAAAAAAGGTTTATGACTGAATTGGCACAATTGCAATAGGTTTAGGACTTTTTCGGTAATTCTCCCCAAGTCAGATGCATAATTTAGGGGAGTTTCTTATTACTTCTCTGAAACGGAGGAAAAGACTTGAACGAGAAGTATGCAATCTCAAATATGAAAAGGCTAACATAAAAGCATTTAAATTTTCAATTGACATATGATGCTTTCTTAAATTACAGTATGATAAATTATCAAAATATATTTATTATGCGGAAATCCAATAATTTAATAAACTCTACTTTCTCTTCTTCTTTTTTCGTTGAATAGTTAATGCATTTTGATTGGGTTCTACTAAATTTATGTGAAAATGCTGGTGTGGCGTCCCCACGTGTTCATGACATTGGCCACGTTGTTTTGTTTGCCACTTGTCGGAAATTTAGCCAATCCATTGTCACACAAGGTTCCATAATTTCTACTTTATATACAATAGACAACTATAGATTAATATTAAATATTTTAATATCTATACTATCCATTTACGAAAAAATTCAAATAAGAACTTGAAATTGCCTAAATTTTTCAAAAAATGATACAAAGTAGACAAGGTTTCAAATAAGAATCTAAAATGGCCAATCTTAAAGAATTGTCTAACCTCATAAGCTGGCCAAATCCATCGAATATCAAAAGCATTTTCGTCTTTTATATGTTACTATTTTTTCCTTTTTTCCTTTTTGTTTTCTTTTTTCTATTTTTTTTTCCTTTTCTCTAGTGACCGGTCCCAAGGGATGACTGTTTACCACCAATGCTTGGAGAGGGTGGGCGAGGGTTTCCCTCACTCGATTTGGTGAAGACCAGCCTCACCCTGCTACCCTCGATGGCCATAGGCCTCGCCTGGGTGAGGGCCCCCCTCGTGGACAACTGCGTGAGAGCAGGTCGATCGCAACAAAGAAAAATAAATAAATAATTTTAAAATTGTAATTATTTTTGGACGAAAATGCCCTTGATGGCATTGAATATTTGGCCAGTCAGCCAGGTCGGGGATCCGGATCATCTAACATTGGAATTTTTGTAATATGGGTAACATTACTCAAATCAGGCCGTCCATTTTCATTTGGACGGCCAAGAATGGGCCATGTCATTTGTTGAGGGGAAGGGAAAAAAATTAGGCGGAAATTTTTTTGGGGTTTGAAAATTTTTGAATCCAATCCTCTCTCAAATCAAGCTGTCCATTTTCATTTGGACTATCTGATTTAAGTAATGTTACTCATGTCATAGAAACTCCAATATTAGGTGATCCGCTTCCGCCAAGTCAGACCCTTGTTTAAAACTACCATGGCTATTTTAGAGCTTTTTTGAAACTGTCACGATCTCTCATTTAAAACAAGATTTACTTTAAGCCCCATTTTAAGAAAATGACGGCCCTGTGTATCTTTATTTGAAATTTTTCCTCAATTTACAGCAGTTTATATTATATAAAGAATTACAATGTCGACCAAAAAGGAAGGGAAATTTTCGTTTAAAGGTCCGAAGTGCCCTCGATTCCACAAATAAGGGCTAGAAGTGGACTTTGTTTCAAATAAGGGCTTGAAGTGCCATTTTTGTTTCAAAGAATGGCATGAGGATGGGTATTTTAGTCATTTCCCTTTTTTTGAACTTTTTTCCTTTTCTCTTTTTTTTTTTCCTTTTTTCCTTTTTATTTTTGCCCTAGCTCACTGGTGGCCGACCACCGGCGAGGGCGGTAGCGACCTCGCCCGGGCTAGCCGAGGGTGGCCCTCGCCGGGGCGAGCAGAGGGCGGCCTCGCCTGCCTCCTCGAGCGAGTCGAGGGCGGCCCTCGCCGGCCAGATCTGGAACGCTCCTCCCCCTTTCTTCTTCGTCTGTCTTCACTCGTCCTCGATCTCCTCTCTTCTCCGTCTCTGTTCTGCAACGCTCCTTCCCCTCTCTTCTTCCTCTGTCTTCACTCATCTCTCAACCCTCAAATTCAACAAACATACGATGAGTGAGAAGGTTTATCCCAATTTTTTTGTTCAACAAGAAAATGCACAAAGCTTCGCAAGCTTCGTACCTCGGCCCCGGTCGCTGCCGAGCTGGCCCTCATTGATGCCAAGCCCGACAAGCTTCGCGGTGAGTGAGAAGGTTTATCCCAGTATCTAAGTTCGCCAGATCTAACTAGCGAGGGCAGCCCTCGACTAGCCCGGGGAGGGCCGCCCTCGGCTCTCCCGGGCGAGGCCGTTAAGGCCAGCCCTTGGCTCGCCCAGGCGTCGGCAGCCTTGCCTCGCCCTCGAGGCTGGCGAGGGCCTTGCCTAGGCAAACCGAGGGTGGCCCTCGTCGAGATGAGCATAAGGCAGCCCTCGTCGGCCTCCTCTGGCGAGTCGGGGGTTGCCCTCGCCGGCCAGATCTAGCGAGGGCAACTGTCTCCTCACCCGAGCGAGTCGATGGCTGGCCAGCGAGGGCCGCCCTCGGCTCGCTCGGGCGAGGCCACTGCCGGCCTAGCCGGTGGCCGGCCACCGGTGAGCTAGGGCAAAAATAAAAAGGAAAAAAGGAAAGAAAAAAAGGAAAAAAAAAAAGAGACAAGGAAAAAAGTTCAAAAAAAAGAACATGACTAAAATATTCATCCTCAGGCTCTTATTTGAAATAAAAAGGGCACTTCAAGCTTTTATTTGAAATAAAGTCTATTTCGGATCCTTATTTGAGAAATCAACGGTACTTCGGGCCCCTAAAAGAAATTTTCCCAAAAAAGAATTACAACGAAAAATGAAACTACAAAAATACACAGATATTGGAAAACACAAACGACTGTGGAAGGTTCCGTGACCGCCGGTGGATCTCAGCCGGATCCTCTTCTTCTTCCTCCGCAGGCCCGCGACGGCCAAAACCCCAAAGCGAACCGGGGGAGACAATTCAAGACTCTTGAGCTTCGGAGAGACCTCATAGCATTCACGTCGCCGATCACATTCCTGAAGAGTTCCGATGAAGACGCTGCTCCTGCTGCTCCTGTCGGTCCTCGCTTCTATTCCGGCTCTCGCGTCTCCGGCGACCCCCGATTCCGAGCCCGGCGGCTTCGCCGAGTGGAAGCTCGTCACCAAGCAGACCTTCTCTTCTCAGATCAGGCACCACCCTCACATTCTCCTCCTCGTCACTCTTCCATGTAAGTTCCCTGTGACCGGACATCGTCTAAACGTCTATCATTGGTGCGCCGAGTCCTTCGTCGACTGAGCTCGAGTGTTTCCAGAGCTCAGTTCAATCCTCGCACGGTGCTCTTTGTGTTAGCTTAGTTGGTAATTGGCGGTTCCTCTGTCGGAGAGTCTAATGATGCAGCTTAGTAGTTGGATTTTCTCAATACCCTTTTCTTGTTGAGTTTTTCAGCAGCTTTGTTTAGCACGATCGTTGATATTGGTGCACTGAGAGTTTATCCCTGGTAAGTTTCGTTTCATTAGTTTGTATAGCAGGGGTTTATGTAGCAAACATCCTTGCGTATTTTATATCTAGTCCACAAGACATTCAACAACTCCGCAACACCTATGCTGTAGAATAAATAGCTTCATGTTGAATTCTTTGGCTGTGTCATTCTGACTAGTGTGCGTCTGACTCGATAGATATCTCGATTTTGAACATTCGTTTTTGAAATGTAAACATGCCAGTTGTGGATGCTATCAGTCGAGGCGAACACCCGGAAGTACAAAAATAAGTACCAACATTTTATGCACTGAATGAGCTGTATGAGCGGTAACGTCCATATATAGTTCCACGAGAAGGGCGGTTGACAGAAATGGCCTCGTTGTATTACCAGTTTCTGTTGATGCATATTGTCTTCGACCTTATCTGTCACTTTTACTTGAAAATTATGTCTATTTTGTGCTTAGAAGTCTTGTGAAGATGTGTTGGTGTCAAGATGATTTCATTTAACGTCAACATGACATGCTTGGTATGATAGTGAGTCACCACAACCGTGACAGTCACTTGTCATATTATATTCACATGGCCATGTTGGCCTCAATTAAAGAGTCAAAATAAGTTAGGTTGTAGGGGTAAAAGTAGGCCCTACTACAATATGACTTCTCTGTAGATCTTTCATCTCAGCTTTTCACATGTAGGGTCTGGTGAGTCTCGATCACTCATGAAAGAGATTGCTCATTCGCTGCATAAAAGGAAAGAAGAATTTGGCTCCTTGAGGCTGATGTTTATGTACAAAAATGTGGAAAAGATGCTGGCGGATGCTATAGGTGCTTCCCAGGAAACAGCCATTATGTATTATCACCATTCTACATCTTACAAGTATCGTGGAAGACTTCGGGCACAGAATATATTGTCGTCACTTCATCCTTATCTGACAGTTCCTCCTGAAAATCTTCCCCTCGAACTTATCAATTTCGAACAAGACTTGAAAAGCTTCCTTGCATCGACAGACAGAGCTTTACTTCTTCTGGAATTTTGTGGATGGGCTCCAGAATTGCTGAGTAGGGGGAGGAAGAATGGTACTGAACATGGTTATGGTTCACAGGGTATGTTTATGTTTGTTACCAAAGCTAAACGAAGTGTTGTTGTTTAAATAGACGGATTTCCTGGTTTTGACTGAACATGCTGATCGCCCGTATTAAGGTACTGTTGAATAGTCAATATTACTCAGACAATCCATATTGACTCTTTTTGTGCTATAAATCATATTTGTCCAACTTGGTTTGAGTCCACTACTTTGTGTTTTATAACCAGTCGTTGTAAGCTTTGGCCCTAGAGGCAAAGGAAGTTTGGCAATGGCGTGCACTCATCCTAACATGCTGAGGGCAGCCTCTCCCATTATTCTTTTTGGTGCTATCTGATCACAAGTTTATAAGACATTTTGCTGCTCTTTGTTTACGTGGTTAAGTCCCTTTTTTGTCCCCTAACTTGTAATGCTTTTTTAATTTCCCCATCCAATTATTTCTGTAGTGGTATGGAGTCCTTTTGTTGCCATTAGTTACATGTAATTCTGAATTTGTGCGATCAAGTCCTTCCATCGCCACTTGTTGCTTAACTCTTCAAGTTTCTAACGTGGCAAAAATTGACGTGGTTGATGGTCTGGTATTCTCTCTTTCCTCTCCCTGCTGATTGTCACCGCTTGTCAATTGCCATGTCAAGAACTTGACATATTAGTTGTCGGAAGGACCTGATTACACGAAAAAAGATATAGAGACAGTGCAAAACCACTAAGAGGTTAAGATGTGGACTCAACCCTTCTTGTTAGCCACTTAAATAAGTAGGTTTTAAAAACTCATATCAGGCTTGTGGGGACATTGATTTTTTATCCACGAACTCATATGATACATTGTTCCGAAATGTTCCTGAAGACTAATAGAACTGAACTTACAGGGGATATTGTTGAAGCCAATTACCATGACAAGACGGACAGAATGTCAACATTTATTGGAAACAAGAAGCAGAAGGTGGCTGGTACTTTACTTGCTCTTAATATGATTTTGCTTTTTGAAAAAACAAATCAATGAGTTTCTCTAATGATCCCTGCATATTTTGGGGCAGAGTTTGGAAAATGGTGTCGCACAATGTGGAATACAAAATGGATTCTATGGGATCCCTTCTTTTGGGGAATTAAGCTCGGTCAATGATAGTTCTACCATGGACAGCACTGAGGACGAGAGGCACGGGGAAGGAGTCTCATGTAATTTCAGAGAGTTTCAACAATTTGAATCTTTCTTCTCAAAGTTCATGACAGCTGCAAGAGAGTTTTTACTGCCACCTGAGAGACATAGATTTGGCCTGATTACAAATAGATCATTACTTTTGTCATTGGGGGTTGGAGAAATTAATTCATGGTCAGCAATGACACATTATGCTGGATGTCCCAGTTGCTCAAAGTATCTCGAGAAAGAGGAGGACTTCGAGAGGTTTCTGCAGATGGAAGATCCGGCAGTTGCTGAAGTGAGTGTTCCATTAAGATGTCTTCCTTGATCTTCCATAATATTCTTTACCACTTGTTGCTTTGGTTAGCTGAACATTTAAGGTCCTTAACATATATACTAGCAGTCTTTATGACTTAGACCAAGTTTATCAAGTAGAAAAAATTCCAGATGAATAGAATCTATGTTAGTCATATGTAATTTTCCGGCCTCAGAGATAGAGCTGAGTGGTGAGTTGCAGTTTTGAGCATTAGAGTAGTCACATCTTTGTTGTAGAAGAGGTAATAATAGATTCCAGTCATGCTAATTGGAGACTCTTAGAGCGTGTTGAAATGCATTCTCAAGAGAGACTATGTATCATGTGCCCTATGACAGCGGCCAGGTTGAGCTAGTTCAAATTTTCAGGTGGAATGACTCACTAGTTTAGGTCAACTTCGACTGTAATGCTTATTTTTAATGAGAGGAAAAATTTCCCCAGGACTATAACTTCGTTACCCTAATCTTGGTTGAGTCTTTAATTTCCTCTTCATCTACTACGTCAGCTTCATTTCTGAAATAAACTTGAATATTCTGCAAAAACAGAAAGTTCTTTCTAAAACAGATACACAAGTTATGAAAGCTCCAGATACTTATTATGGCTTTTAATAGCTCTAGGCCTAGAAGACTCTCTGTGCATTGTTGATTGGTGTTTTAGTTTAGTTACAGCATGTTTCCATTTTTTATTGATATGAATACCCTTTTTATATCTTGTAGTTGGAAGATAACGAGCGTAACTTAGAGCCCGCTTTACCAGCAAATAAGCCATCGATACTTCTTTTTGTGGATAGGTCATCGGACTCATCAGAAACTAGAATTAAGAGTAAGGAAGCTCTCGATGCTTTTAGAGAACTGGCACTACGGTACCATATTCCCGCTCACATGCGTGAAGAGAATACAGAAGAGCTGGGAAAATTTTCAGCCCATTCACATCTGTCATCAAGAAGCATGCGTAGTCACCCTAAAGCACCGGGAAGTACATCGCATCCTAAGTTGAAACTATACCAATCAGCTCAAAGTGTAAAATTAGGGGACAAGGTGTCTATCATGATAGTGAATGAGGGAAAACATGTAACTTTGGATAAGATCGCTACTGATGTGCAAGGAAGTTCTTTGCATGAGGTTTTGGAAAATCTTCTTCAGAAAAACAAGGCAGTCAAGTTGAGCTCACTCGCCAAGAAGGCAGGCTTCCAACTTCTGTCTGATGATTTTGAGATTAAAATAGCAAAGCCATTGTCGTCTCAGACAGAAATTCAGCCTAACCAGGCTTCAGTTGAACTTTCCAAGGAAGACCTTGTAAGTCAGATTGATCGGGACCAGGAGAAAGTAATGGATATTATGAGCACAGCAGCTGCAGGACTTGGGGAAAATATAAATCCCACTGGTTCAGAACCTTTGCACTACGATGAAGAGAAGAGAGACACTGCTAATTCGAGCGATGATTTAACATCTGCTGAAAGTGAGCACACTGTTACCAATACTGAACTTGATAATCTTGAAGATATCGGGGTGGATGAAATACATTTATCAAAGGTAGATAAATTAAGGGAACAGCTGCAGCCACGAGGCTTAGAAGGTTCATTTTACTTTTTGGATGGTAATTACCGGCTGCTGAAGGCCTTGACTGGAGGGTTGAAGGTTCCATCCTTGGTAATAATTGATCCAATTTTGCAAAGCCACTATCTGTTCCCAGATCAGATGAATTTTAGCTACACTCCACTGGCTAACTTCCTGAATGGGTATTTGAATGGAAGTCTTCTCCCGTATCAGCAATCTGAGTCTCTGATACTGATGCCTCGGGAGGCTGCTCACCCCCCATTCGTAAATTTGGATTTTCATGAGGCTGATTCTATACCACGGATAGCGGCTAAAACTTTTTATGAGCTGGTTTTTGGTTTTAATCACTCTGAGATCGGTAATGTTGCACCTGCTAGGCGGAAGGATATGTTGGTCCTGTTTAGCAATGGCTGGTGTGGATTTTGCCAGAGAATGGAGCTAGTTGTTCGTGAAGTACATCGAACTTTGAGGGGTTATATGAACATGCTGTCTCGTGGATTTCAAAATGCTCAAACACAGTTCAGCAGTGGTGAGTATCTACTTTCTTGCTCTGTTTTTTTTTTTTGATCGAAGTCTACTTTCTTGCTTTCACTAGGCAAACTTCAGCACCTTTTTCTTCTGCATCTCTTTCATCTTGCAATGGCATGCCATGAGCTGCCCAATTAAAAGCATTTTGGTGTTTTAAGTGGAAGTTTGGACATTCAAGTGCTGCTGAGTTGATTGCATCATAATTGGTCTAAGTTTGTGGGTAGACCTGAGCTAATCCATGTCTTTAGAGTGGCCCCTCCAGATCTGTTTAAGCACCATAATACAAGTGTAGTAACCTCTGGTTAAGTGAATATTGGAAATAGTTTGTGTTAAAATAGAATGTTAAATATTTCCTTCAGGGGCTATGTTTTACTTCAACCCTGTTGGAGGAAACGCCCTCCAAAAACATGCCTCTGATTGGTGGGTTACAAGCATGGACATCATACACATTGAATTTTTGATTAGTTTGCATGTGAATAATGTCCATAATTTATAACTTACCAGTCAATGGCATGGTTGGAGAGAGTTTGGTCCCACCCCTTTCTTCAGGCACTTGAATATACATATATCACAACTTATTGCAATTCACATTCAAATTGATGTGTAAATGTGGTTATTACGTTTCCCTTACAATTGTTTGCTATGTTACCTGGAATTGGGATATTTGTATCAGATATGGACATGGATTCGAGTTTTTGACTTGTCTAACCTCAAAATTGACATAATTATAATCGGCAGATTGTTAGAGAAAGCGATAGGGCTTTTTGGACATGTTATTCCCTTATCTTTGCTATTACCTTTTGTTAACTTAATATATCTATTTTATTACCTAAACCAAACAACTTAATAGCCGTGATGGTGCAATTCTATTTCGACAATAATAACACTTACATTGCTCTCTTACTGTTACTGTAACTACTCATCGGGTTTAATAGCAACTAAGAAAATAATATGATATTCAACTCATAAGTGTACATTTATTGGACATATATTACTAACTTCTCATGAAGCTCACTGGCTTTGCGCTCATGCACATGCACACATAGAAATGCGTGCATGGATACATTCATACATGTCTTAGAATATTTGTTGGTTCTACCTTTAAATGTATGGACTTCATGTATAGTTGTTGAAAATCTGTTGCATTACTTGGCAAAATAATCTATAGGTATATCAACCTGCAAATTAACTGTTTTTTTGTTACTGAGATGGTGGTCTACCATTATTTAGGATGTCATTATAGGTTAAGCTAAGGTCTTGCTTATCAGGGCCCTGTGGAGGGACTATGTAAAATCTTCCAGTGATAAGACAGGACGAGACTCTATTAATACATGTATATTTCCACTTGGTGTATATTTTGAGGGACAAAAATGTGTAACTTTTACCTAATTTAGGAAGTGCTTCATATATGGAAGACATGGCTCAAAAGCTTCCTCTTGTTTACTTGATGGATTGCACAATGAATGATTGCAGTCTGATTTTCAAAGCAATGAACCAGGTATGTCTTGTTTGAAGTTCATTAATTGCTTTTTTCTCGTTACCTCTACTTTTAGATGAATGATCTTGATTTTGTCTTGGTTGTTGAAATTATTCACTTAATCCTTCATCTCTGGATTTTACCTTATACTTGTAATTTGGTCAATTGTTCGCATGTATTAGGGGGTGCAAACTGCATATGGACAGGGCATCTCTAAGAAAGTGTGTGAACTGTAGAGCCATTATTGAAGCTTGGCGAAATTATGATGATTACCTTTGCTAGATTTAATGCTCGTCAATTTTTCCAGATCTGTTGAGCACACTAATTCATGTCATGCTGACTTGAGATAATATTTCAGTGTTGACCCTTGAACTGTGAAGGGAAATGGCATATAGACCAGATCATTCTGTGGGCTTGGACTTGGCCAACCTAGAGGGTAATAGCTATTGGGCCACCGAGGCCCGAGATTTCGGCATGTTTTTGGGGCCAGGTCTGCCAAGCAAATTACCAGTGGGCCCGTCCAGGCCCACCCAAATTTTTGGGCTAATTAAAGTTGGAAATGGAAAAAGAAAAAGAAAAACAAAATCTTTAAAGTGGAGGAGAGTAGGGTGGTGTATGCGTGAGATGACAATTGATAGAGAGAGAGAGAGAGAGAGAGAGAGAGAGAGAGAGAGAGAGAGGCTCTGAAAAAAGCATATGAGTTTAGTGATGAGACAGGAGACAGTAGGGTGCTGGAGTCCTAATGCTAGGTTTTAAATTTAGTGGTAAAATTTTATTTTACCTTTTAGCTATAGAAAAGATGAGACATATAATGACCAAGTATTTTTAGGTAAATTATAAAACTAATGGGTAGGATGGGCAAGACCCGATCTGAGCTTGAAATCTTCTGTCCAGGCCCAGCCCTAAATTGACGAGTGCAAAAATTTTAGCCAGGCCCACCCAAATGCGCCTATTTCCTTAGTCACCCATGGGCCACCAGCCCCATGATAAGGTCTAATGGTTTATTCTGAGAAATGCAATCCAATGAACGCCAAATCAGTGCATATTATTTGATGTAAGAAAACATAAGTACCTTCGAGTGAAAATGAAAATTGAAAACATAAGTACCACAAGAAACCGACATCTCCAAGGAAGGTTGAAAGTTCTAGAAGACTCTAGAACTTGTTGGTTTTTTATGATACTTTTGTTGACAATGTAAATAAATATTGAAAATGTTCTCATATGCCAAACAGGACCTCAATCTCCAAATCACCAGCAATCTGCAGAGTGAAACATTCTAGAAGACTCCTAATAAAGAAAAGAAAGACCTGGTAGCATTTTCTCGCGAGGATAGTACCCTAAACCTTTTTTTTAAACCGAAGGAAGGTCTGTGGAGGAGCCATTTACCAATTTGAACTAAACAATTTTCACTGAAGTTAGGCCATTCTTTTCTTATTGATCTTTAAACTACAACACCACTCTGTGTTCAGCTTAGTCAGTTATCCAAAATTGATGGAGCAATATTTGATGCTCAACAATCCATAAATGACCCTCAAGAATCTCAACAGCCATTTTCTGTATTTTTGCATATTATATCGGCGATCTTAGTGTGTGAAACTTTTGTACCTTTCTTTTGTGATGAAAGATGTATTGGCTAAATGCTCCGTATCCCATTCCATCGTACATCTGTACCAAATCTGGATTCAGAAAACAAAAGCTGGCGTGATAATACCTTTAGGAGGGGCTAGGTGTAATTAGAGGGTTGTCCGTGTAAGTTAGCCAAAGCGTAGGGTTGCATTTGTGATCTTTCAAAAAGCTTTGTGAATAATTTGGAAATAACTAGTTTTATCAAACTAGATATGATATATCTGCATCTAGAAAAGCATGAGCTTACCTTGATCGATTTGCAAAAGCAATAGACTAGTGGTCCCAAAAAACCTAGAACAAAGCTTGTGCATTCTGAATTGAAGTACATTACTCTATGATCTGTTTCCTTTGGAAAGAGTTACCCAGTTTAAGGAGCTAAATGGCAAGATGTGACTTTGGAATTCTTGTAAAAATTTGTTTCCACACATGGATGATTCCTCTCACCTAGTTGGTGGCAGTCTTTTTTTGTTCAATATGTTGACTTATACAGCTTTTTCTTGCTAAGAAGTGATCAATATGGTCTACAAATGTTCCATGACAACAAGACTCACTGTTGTAGTTTGGGATTTGCAGAGAGAACTTTACCCGGCTTTGGTGTTGTTTCCAGCAGAAAATAAAACTTCTGTGTCTTATGAGGGGGATATGGCAGTTGCATCTATTGTCGGGTTCTTAGCTGACTATGGAAGTCATTCTCATAATCTCATCAACGAGAAGGGTAATGCTTTCTTTTTCTGCACAGAGCTCTACCTACTGTAGGCCATTGCAGTGTTTTTTCAATGAGGGAAAATGGATGAATTCTCAGGATGGTACCCTATTGTGAGAATTGAATAGATGCTCCTCATGAGCGTGTCCAGTTTCCGTATCTGGCTGCTTTTGGACCATTTTACTTTCTGTCAGAAATTTACCGTTTCTATTATTCTTAGAACACAGTTTCCCATCATTGCAGATGATCCATTATTTAGTTCTATCCCCTTTTCTTCATGATATCAGCAAGTGTTGCAAAACTTTTTCTGGGCTATATGTTCCCTTTTTCCTTTGTTCAAAAACCTTAACTTTGAATTCTGGTTACTGTTATTCTACCTCAGTTCATCTGAATTCCTCAGAATTTACCATATTGCCTGTTTGTAGATCGGTCAATACGATTTATACTGACTAGAAACCTGATTTCCCTTTTGCCCTTTTTCATAGGAATCCTCTGGACACCACCGGCAAAACATGGCATGGGTCAAAAGTCTTTCAGCACAACATCTAATGTGGTTCACGAGGAAAGTCTCGCAGGAAAGGATCAGTTACAAGACTTTTTGCTGCAAAATAAGGCAGCAGACAGAACAGTCAAGTACAGTTGGACCGAATTGCCTAAATCAAATGGCCCAGATGGAGCAGCTTCCCGTGTGGTAGCGGGTTCCATCCTTGTTGCTACTGAGAAACTTCTTGGCATGCACCCATTTGATAACTCCGTGATTCTTATTGTGAAAGCTAATCAGGTCACCGGGTTTCAAGGTCTGATTATTAACAAGCCTATTAGCTGGGATTTTCTGCATGAACTGGAAGAAGGGTCTGAATTTCTTAAGGAGGCGCCTCTGTCACTTGGTGGGCCACTTGTGAACCGGGGATTGCCTTTAGTCAGTTTTACTCGAGTCGATAAGAACCAGTACCTGGAAATCCTACCTGGGATGCGCTTCATTGACCAGTTGGAGACGATTAGAGAGATCGATGAACTCAGGGCAGGGAATGGATCTGTAACTGATTACTGGTTTTTCTTGGGGTATGCAAGCTGGGGTTGGGACCAACTATTCGACGAGATTGACAAAGGAGCTTGGAACATCAAGGAGGATGCAATGAAGGAATATACTTGGCCAAGACCATGATCGTTCGCTTTGTACCATCTGGCTAGAAATCCTTTGTCAGAATAACTTTGTAAAGCCTGTTATACGAATTTTGAGAGAGCGTCTGAAAGAAGGGTGCGTCTTGTCCTAGTTGTATTTCATCAGACGTCCTCAGAGAGTTGAGGTTAGATTAAGGTATCCCTTTTAGCTGTTCAGTTTTGTTGAGATTGTCGGTTTCAATGTACATATAGCATTCTGGTAGTTTTGAGGTATTTTTTGGGCTAACTCTAGTTAAATTTTAAGGTGTTCCGAAAATTTTGTAACCCAGCTTACAAATACAACAGACATTTGTGTCATTGTCCGTTTTAACTACGGAAATTCAGTCAATTGCCAATGTGGACATCAACGTTCATTAAGTTTCATCTTGAGCTTCAACAGACATTTCTCCACAAACCCAGAACCTGACCAAATCTCACAGCTTCCCCCTGCGGGATACCACGCTTGACCAAGAAATTTACGGGTGGCTCTCTTTCCGGCTGGCGACACCTGTACTTTGCCCCCATACAAGTCTCTTGCTACGTTTTTTTGCCAGGAACAAAATCAAGTATGCACACACGAGCTCAACCAGTGCAGGAACTAATGGCATCTTTAAAGAGCAGGTCAGTTGCAACCAAAAGCGCTAGCTAACTGGCACGGTCAAACAAAATAGTTGACCTATTATTAGCTCAGTGACCAAAGTCCAACCTGCCATGTTATACAAGAGAATCAGTAATTTTCGCAAAACATGTCGAAATATCCTGTTCAACAGATCGAGAGCCAGAGATACGAATGTTGTGCTAAATAGAAAAGATATTATCAGAGGACAGCCGTCCTACAACTGCTTGCTATTGCTAGACCATAATAAATTGCGCCAGAGGTGATGAAGTGAGACACAGCATCTCCGGAATACAAGGACTGTTCATCTCCACATGTTCTGCAGGTACCAAATTAGACTCTGTAAATCCATCCATGTCACAATAATGGATCCTATGAAAAAGAAGCTAAATCTAGAGAAAGACTTTCATCACGACTTTCCCCGTAAAAGCAATAACTAACTCGTTAAAAATATAAGACATTTCATGCAAAGATCTTAACTAGCCCAACAAAAGCTCCGTAAGGTACAGGAGGATCTCACTCCAGGATCCATCTAATGAAAATCAAAACCAGTATCTCAAAATGGCCACAAACTTCCAGTGAGCTGCAAGTCCAAAATGAGCAGATTAGTAGTACTATCAGATAACTCCTACAGCCTAATAAGAATACTTCCAAGGTGCCACATCTGTAGTAAATACCACAGTATCAGTCTAAAGATTGGGGAAAAAGACAGAATTTAACACTGCTAGTACATTGCCAATTCAACTTCAACCAGAACATTATCATCTGGTACTAAGTGGTAGTCCCGCAGAAACACATAGGTTATATTCATGGCTATAAGAAGTTCCAGGGAGAACCTTTTAACATCCTGGGGGCACCAGGGATCTTTTCATCGCTTTCTGCCACCACGTTCCCTCAGAGAAAGTGCAAGAGTTTCCCCATCTTTGATGTTGTAATGCGCAAGAGAAATATTATCCTTGAGGAAACCAGGTTTTCCACTAAGTTTCTGTTTGTTTGCTGGTAATTGTATCTCCCCAGCGATCTTTTCCTTCAGACTGCCCACAGTTTCAGATAAAGACTGCACTGCAATTTCCAAAACCTGGCCTTTAAGATTTCCTTCATCGAGATTGGGCACAGAAACATTAATGCGAGCAGGGCCCTGCAACAATTCCAATCAAAGAATTTCAATCAGTCCATGGACATCAAAATTCGAATTCGAATATAGAGAATCGGAAAATAATAGGTAGCAACAGAGAAATGCAAAAACAACAAAGGTCACATACCAGATTCTGGGCCAGAAACTGATCCTCCGGAATAAGGGCAGTGTCATCAAGCTTCTGCCTCTTTGGCTCAGGCTCTTCTGGAAGAGGTGGAGGTGCCTCCTCGGGGGGTGGGGGTGGAGCCATTCCCTGTGACGAAGGAGGCGGCGGCGGCGGCATCATGGGCAAACCAGTTGGGGGAACAGGCATGGAGACAAAAGGTCGCGGAACCGGCATGGGTGTAAATTGAGATCCAGGAGGAGGTGGTGCAGGAATTCCAGATGGATTCATAGATAAATGATGTGGCATAGGTGGCCCATTAACCATCATAGGCTGCTGTCCAGAACTCATAGGCATTGGAGGTGGTGGTGGACGAACTGGAGATACCATTGGCATACCTGGAGGCCTGGGAGGAGGCACCGGAAATGCACCGCTAGTTTGCGCAGTATATTGGACTGGGTTTGGAGGGACACGAGGAAGATTCAAGGCAAGTCCTGGAGGAGGAGGGAGAGGGCGAATAGATGGAAGCATAGGCCTTGGTGGAGGAGCAGCAGGACCAGGAAGGGTCCTTGCATCATTTCCAGCATCGTTCTGTTCGTCCATGTTAGCATTCTGAGACAAAGCTTGATTTGCAGTGCGTCCAATGCTGCCAGTATGACCATCCCATATAACCTGCTTTGGTTGCTCATCTTTCTTCTTTTCAATTTCAGCCTTCACTGCATTAGAAACTTCTTCCTCAGTCGTACCAAAAATATCCGGACGAGTCCTTGCAAGTCCAACGATGTTCCTAGATATTTCATCATCTTGAGCAAGAGTTGTCTCCCTAATCTTGGCGAACATTCTCTCTTTCTGTTCCTTGTACTTTGGATCAATTAGAGAAATTCTCATGTGTTCCGACATTTCATTAATCGGGATCAGTTCACCAGTAATAGGGGAAACAACAAATTTGGTAGGGTCTCTCTCAGCAGGTATTCTCTCTTCTGGTCTCTTCCAGTTCTTCACTATTCTCATAGGTGGCTCGTCCTCATTGTCCCTGGCCACTATCTTCCTCTCATCATCATTTTCTTCAATACTAGCTGCCCTCATACCCTCTTCAACAAGTTGTACCTCCTCCTCATCCATTTCCATTTCCACCTCCCTTCCAGGCTCAACCATCTCTTCCTCTTCCAGATTAGACATCTTACTTCTCCGTATAACTTCTTCAATAGTCATTGGAGGTGGAAGGTCTTCATCCTCATCATCTGCAAAATCTATGGTCTCAACCACAACAAAATCATGCCAATCTATCATAGCCATTTGCATCCTCTCTTGCTCAATCTCATCTTCTGCTCTTTGCCTTGCCTGCTCTTGCGATCGTTCCCATTCTAGCCGATGCAAGCACCTTTCCAGCACAGTTGTCATATCCGCAACACTCTTCTGAAGCTTATCTGTCAACCCCTTTGGAGGCATCAGCACCTTTGAATAGGCATCAGCCAGTGCAGTGAAGAACATAAACATACTATGAGTAGGCTTGAGAAAATGAAACTGAGGATTGTTTATTTCCCTGCTAGTCAACCCGGTTAAGAATGACTTCCCATTTCTAGCCACAAACTGCGCTGTGAGCTTTATAATGTCGAGTTCTTCCCCAGTAATACCCTCAGGAAGCCGGACAGTGTATTGTTCTGTCTCTGGAGGCTCAAGAACTTTACGTACAGGTTTCAACTGGGCTAAGATGTCTGATTGAATCGACTCTGCTGTAGCCTGCACTACAGGGGCAGCTGGAACTGACTCAGATACAGCAGAATCTGCAGGCTGAGGTGTCTGCTGCGCTGAAGCCTGAGTCTGTGCCCGAAATTCAGATAATCTATGCTGGTAATATGCATGGTAAGGGTCAGAAGAGTTCAAAAAATTGAACTTTGCATTGCCAGCATTGTTCGCAATAATCCTTCTCTCAAATTCAGGTCCATTTTTTGCGACAAATTGAGCTGTTTTATCGACAATGTTCTTGATGTCAGGAGGAGGATGTATAATTCCGATTGTCCTTGTGTGGGTTGCAACTGAAGCAGGCGTAGCTTTACTCTTGTCCTCATTTTCCGTTTTATCCTCCTCCTGCTCCTCCAGCAATTGAGATGGAGGAAGAGGACCAAGATTTCCATCAGAAGGTGGGGCAGGAAGGGGCAAAATAGGTGTTGCACCCAACATTTTCACCTTGAATAACAGTTTACTCTTAAGCAGTAGATAACAAGAGGGAAATGCGTTAAAAAGTTCCACACCTTTTGCTCAAAAGGTTCTCAATTGACCTGAAATTTTTTCCAAACACGGAAGAGCAAGAAATTAGAGTATAATCATGATTGATACAGGCAAGAGTTGCCACTAAATCACGAGCAAAAATGAAGAAGAAGAGGAAAAGTATAATCAAACGTAGATAAGACATCAAAACAGTATGTCGTCATCATCAAAGTCCGCAAAATATAATCTCATTTTCCAGTATAAAAATCCAGCCAATAGAGCCTCTTAGACGAACCTATAAAGTGAAATGACTTGGAAAGAACTGTACACTTCCATTTACGCAGAATCTTTTTTATAACTAGCAAATAAGTAATTCACTAGTCCCAAGGTACAAGGGGTGCAGACACATCTGTTTAGAGAAACAGATCTAGAAAGCCAGGACTCCAAGCAACGTGGCACAGAGAGAACATTCTCACTGTTGACTGACGGTACGATGAGATAGTATGACTGGTAATTTCCGGTGCATGGTACTCATATTGATTATAAATCATACTATAAAGGCACCACACCCCTATTCTCTCGTTCCAAACAACATGTCGCACAGGAGGACTAATCAACACGTTGAACACAAACATCAGTCCCTTCGAAATTTTTCGTTCAAACACACATTTGGGAATCTTAAAAACTCTGCGGAACATAGACTCAACAAAATTCATCTAGTAATACACACATCATACACAGAAATGGAAGACCCTAAAACTTCCCCGCCCTGTGCTTCGCATATTTCACCACCAGGCACCAAGCCCTCCCGTCGTCCCGCCCCAAATCACTGCGCTGTCCTCACTCCTTCAATCAGAACTAATGCGGCGTAGCCATCGCTATAACCAGATCGACAGCTCGAAATCACCTCGTCGTCTACAACACTCGAATTCACCGAACTCAATAGAAAAAACCCACTAAAACCTAAAGTCTCTTAACTTACCTGAACCACGGAGAGACGTCTCCCGTCGCCACTCAACCAAACGAAACACTCCATTCCAACAAAGCTAAGTCCGTCTTCCACAGCGCCTCGTAATAGAAAACAGAGATGAAACAGCGAAATGAACCAGGAACACACCTGTAGCAGCGGAGACACCGCCGATTCAGTCGCCGGAGGCAGGAAGCGCGAAAGGGAGGGGAAGAGAATCGATCGGCGAGATCTCCCGTATTAATGCCCCCAATTCCCCAATCCGAATAAGCCCTAATTCCCTCGAGCTCCCCTTATATGTGCTGCTTTAATGCCAAGGGCGGTAGAGAGAGAATTTTTTCATTTTCGTACTTTTTTAGGTCTTTTTTGAAAATAGTTGGAAGATTAAGGGCAAGCATGACAACATTTCTATACTAGAATTTCTACTTGAAGAAAGAGAATCTTTTTCATTTCCGTACTTTTTTGGTTTTTTGTAAAATAGTTGGAAGATTAAGGGCACACATGACAACAATTCTAGAATAGTGTGTTAGGGAAAATCCCTTATAATGTTTTGAAGATGACAAAATAAATCAAAGGCTACTAATGTGTTTAATTGATTGAGTAGAATCAGGTGACAATGCGCAAGCCATTATGCAGATATTGTCTTAACAGAACGTCTGAAGATGAGTTCTCTATCAATGGTGAATAAGGCATTAAGGGTAGAGGTGTCTACAAGCTGGAGGTCCTTGAGTAGAAGGTGAACAAGCCTAGAATGGGAAGTTTGGTAAAGCTTGGAAGTGAACAGCGAGGTAAAGCCGCGATTGCCAATACGCTTGGAGGGACTAGAAGATGGAAGCTCAAGTGAAGTTTTGGATATTGCATCTGAAGGTCTCAGACGCTGCTGAAAAGAGCTCAGACGTTGTACGAGGAGCTCAGACGTTGAGCGGGGAACTCAGACGTTGTGCGAGGTGCTCAAACATTGTTACGCAGCTCAAGCTCTGAGGAAGTATTTCATATGCAACAATCAGAATATCATGAGATATATTCGAGATGATTTTATTGAGATTATATATCATCACATTGGCTGGCAAATCAAGCTGGGTTCGTTCTTGAAAATTCTCGATCATGAAGATCAATCAAGGACGTGGATTAAGGGAGACGAGGATGACTCACCTAATGAAGAACTATATCTATGGAAACCCAAGATCATAATTGTATGGGCGATTTGATTTAACGGGGGATTTTTTCCTTTGTCAACCTCAACGGTTACGAGATCCTTTGTATACAATCTCGTTCAAACGGGAAATTTGAAGAGTGATCCTTTCGAGACCTTGCAACGGGAGGTTGAAGGTGAAGGAGTATAAAAGGAGTTCTCAAGGCTGAAGAACGTAAGACGAGAGAGTATGATCTTAAATTCCAAGATCAAGAAAGCTTCACATCCTTCATATATTCTTGATCCAAACACTGTAATACTTAGAGGTTCTCATCCAAGTGAGAGAGTATTAGATGGGAAGTCTATTGACTCGGGAATCGTTATCATGTTGTAACCTCTGAGATATTCACTAGTGAAATCCAGCCGATTGGCTGTCAGCGTGAAGAAGTGGAGTAGGCTTGAACAAAGCCGAACCACTATAAACTCTCTATGCAAATTCTCTATCCCTCAAACTCTTTGTTATTATATTGTGATAGTTGAATTGTGCACGTCGCTGTAGCTGAGGACGCCTTAGATCTTGTTAGCAATCATCTAAAGTTAAGCTCTGAGCTTATCCGTTTAAATTCCACATTCATTTTTAAAGTTCATTGAAATCACCTATTCACCCCCCTCTAGGTGATAACGCTAGCCACATCAATTGGTATTAGAGCACGGTGCTCATTATTTGAAGTGTTTTTACTTCTGAGTTAACGATCTATTCTGGCTAGCTATATTGCATCAGGTTGGATTGAAGGAGGAAGCACTGCCAGGCCTCCTTATTTTGATGGAACAGAGTATAGTGATTGGAAAAATAAATTCAAGGCTTTCATCAGATGCCAAAACACTCAGATATGGGACGTTATACAAAGAGGAGTCGACCCTAATGCTAATACGTTCGGTGGTGGAAATACAAATGCAAGAAACAACAAAAACAATAACAATGCTCTTGCTACTGCTCTTTCTGCGACAGAATTGGCCAAAAGAGACACTCTAGATGCTAAAGCTATTTATGCATTTTATTGTGCATTATCTCCGACTGAATATAAACGTGTTGCAGATTGTCCTTCAGCAAAAGCAATATGGGATAAACTTCATGTGACATACGAAGGAACAGACAGAGTTAAAGAAACCAAGATTAACATTCTTCTTGGTCAATATGAATCCTTCAAGATGAAGCAAGATGAATCAGTCAAGGACATGTTCGATAGATTCACTGAAATAGTGAATGGACTTACTTATCACGGACAACCGGTGTCTGAACCAATGGAGGTCAACAAACTTCTGAGGGGACTCTCGAAGGAATGGAATCATGTCAAAACATCCATTCGAGAAACTCATAGGATTAGTCCATTATCCGTTGATGAACTCATCGAAACTCTTTAATCATAAAAAGATGAACGTATAAATGAAGAAGATCCTGAAGGTAAGAAATATATTGCTTTGAAAACTAACATTGTTGATGCAGATGATTCAACATCATCAGACAAAGACGACAATGAGGAGATGGAGTTGTTGATCAAAAGATTTCAAAATCTTGTGAGAAAAATAAGAAACTCCAAAGGGGCGATGCCAACAAAGAAATCCGAAGAAACGAGATCTTACAAGAACAGAGATGGCAATGAAGGTAAGAATATAATATGTTTTCAGTGCAGGAAAAGGGGTCACATAAAACCCGACTGTCCCTTATTCAAGAAAGGAAAAGGGAAATTTGAAAAGAAGAAGAAAGTTCTAAAAGTAGAGACTTGGAGCGACACAGAATGTGAAAGCGATGAGGAATACGCCAACATCTGTTTAATAGCTAATTCAGACTCTGAAGAAGAATCTGAGGTAACTCACTCTGGTATTCCTTCTGAGGTATCTGAATATATTGATGAACTGTGCTCAGACTATAAAACTGTTCTTAAAAGGATTTCTGAATTGAAAAGGGAAATCTCATGTTTAAAACAAAATGATGTTTCTCAAAAAGATAAAATAAATTTTCTTAAAAACGAGTTTTCTCAAATCAAATCAAAGAAAAATCTGATTTGGTTTCAAAGAAAAATGAGCTTTTACAAACTGAAAACGATTCTTTGAAAAAGGAAAACGTTTCTTTGAAAAAAAAATTCATATATCAATAAAAAAATTTCCTCCGGTTCAAAAACTTTAGAGCATATCCTTTCTATACAAGTTCCATACTTTAATAAGTCAAGACTTGGTTTCAAAAGGAAAATGATTTGAATTTTTTTTTCTCAAAAGCAAGAGACATACTTAGAAAAAGACCCTCGAAACATGCATACAGAAATCATTTTATAAAATAGTCCATAAGATCCAAGGGACAGAGTTTTTCTAAGTGCTCAAACTGTGGTGATCAAAATCACTCTAGAAGCTATTGTCCTAAGATTTGGAGATCCATTCGAAATATTTTGAGATTGACGAGATGCTCTAACGAGAATGGACCCAAATTCATTTGGGTAACAAAGAAAAGTTGAATTCGTTCTTCTTGTAGGGAATAAAGAGAAAAATGGTAAGAAATTGTATGTTGTATTTTCGATTTGTTTTGTGGGCGTACTTTAAATATCATAAATTCTCTTTGCATTCGATCTTTCTTTGGCGTGTTCTATAATTTACATTGTCGGTTACGTGAGATATTTTTGAATCACGTGATGCAATTTTAGTGGCTCGAGAGATGGATTCAATGAAATATGTGATTGGTTGATATCTTGCTTTCAATGTAAAGATCGAGCTGATTTTATGCTCTTTAATCTTGTCATACATAGCATTGTGTGAACCTTTTAAAATGAGATTATTATGCATGATATACTTTCCTTAATTGATATGTTAAATTGAATTGGAAAAGATTCCTTGGGGATCTTTGAAGATTTCCTATCTATTTTGCTCTAACGTGAAGGAAAGGATCCACGTACGTGGATACCAAAAAGGGAAATGAGCTTATTGCAGGAAATTCTACAAAGGAAGATTGATTTCAAATCTACGAAAATCATGGTGTAATCAAAGGAATCTCTCAAGCAAAAATTGAGGATCATTATTCTCTCTTCTACAAGAAATTGCAGGTTGTAAAAGAACTTCTCCATATGAAATTCAGAAAGTTTGATCCAAAAAATCGTAAAGATTCTGCACTACTCTCGAAGGATCGAAAGTTCTTCTCTTTGGGCAAAATTTTCTCAAATTTCTTGATGGCAACTCGAAATATTTTGAGCAAATCCTTAATGGATCGAATGAAAGGTTGAGTAGTTTTTGACAGAAATATTTGATATTTTTATGCTATTCGAAAGCAAGGGCATTAGACATTGCATGAGATATTACTTCTTTAACAAAAAATTTGTGCAAAAAGTTTGTTGAGTTTATGCAGATTAATTCAAGACGAGCTTGACAGAAGAAAACCTTCTTTCTCGAATTCCATGAGCAAACGAATGTTGAGGATGACTAGAACCCTAGTGTTTTCTACTAAGCATAAATCAGCATACATCATTCCAAAAGTTGTTTAGATTCAGGGGGAGTTTCAGAAGAAACGCAAAATTCCCTTCTCAAACTCAGGGGGAGTTAGAAAAAGTGCAAAATGATGACATCCTTGAGGATATTTAGATCAATCCTGGCATCCTTGAAGTTGCCACTGAAATGGAAATCAACAAGCAATTTTTCAAAGGTCGTAGACATGGAAACCTATATCTTTTGGACACATCATCTGAGGATTTTCAGTGCCTAGTATCTATGAAAGATGAATCCGAGACATGTCACAAGAAGCCGGGACATATAAGCTTCAAGGAAATCTCAAAGCTCTCCATTAAAAAGCTTCTTCTACGTATGGATGTCTTTAGATCCACTCGAAGCCAAAGCACTGGAGATGAAGGAATATTTATTGGGTATTCCATTTCAAGCAAAGCATACAGAGCCTTCAACAAAAACTCAAGATCAATTGAAGAATCAATAAATGTGAGGTTTGAAGATGAAAATGGTACTCAAAAGTTAGATGCTGAAATCACCATATTATCTGAGCAGAATCCATCATCTGAGGACAAAACAACGTCTGAGGCTAATCAGAACCTTGATGATACTTAGACAATTACATCATCTGAGGATGAGAACTAAGATGATTCTTCAAAAGAAAAACAAGATGAAGGATTCAACAAAAACTAGAAACACAAATCCAAACATCCAAAAGATCTTGTTATTGGAAGTATAAAAGAAGCAACAAATTGAGGGGGAGCATAGATCAAGTATAGAAAAATCCTGCTAAACTTCAGTATATTTCTGCCCGATCTTGATCGTTGTTTTGACGATGGAAGAAAAGGTAAACGTGTGTTAGAACTTGTTAAGTTCTACATAATCCGGTTAGTACATCTTCCATTTCCCTTACTTTTTGTCTTTAACAAATCTCAAATCTATATTATCGTTTTATTATGACAAAAAGGAAGTGAAATTCATCTGTGATCATTGATATATGTTCACTAACGTACATGATATTTGATTGCACAAGAACTATTCTATCTATGTTGGTATGATTTTGATTCAACGAAGATATTAGCTTGATCATTAGGCTTGTGCTGATTACAAAAAGGAGGAGAGATTGTTATTTGCTTATTTATATACTCCTTATATTGATTTATACAAAGCGGAAGAGATAATAACTTACAGGAACAAGTTCTGAGTGGTACAAGAACAAATGCTATCAATGATAAGTTCTGAATGATACAGGAACATGAACTTCTAAGAGATACTGGATCATATTGTTATACTTGATGCTAACCATGTGCTTCTTGCAGAATCAAGTATGGTAAAAACATTGCAAGTACAGGTTCTGAGGTTTGATATTGAATCTATCGATGAGAACAAATGATACAGGTTCTGAATGATATTTGCATATTGATTCAGAACATAAGCTACATTGCATATCTTTTATGTTTGACGAAGCAACTCAATATTGTGATTCATGTCTTATAATTTGCAGAAGAACATGAAATGTATTGTTATATTCTCTACATAAAATTCTATCCATTATCAGCGCTTTTTGATTATGACAAAAAGGGAGAGAGAATATAAATATGCATATGTGTTGATAATATTGAGTTGCGGTTGATTATACTCTTATATATTATTTGCTCAATTTATTTGTTATCTCCTGATTATATTCTTTGATTAACTTAAAGTGGAGATCACATTACGTGCTTATTATGCCTTGATCTGAATTTTTATATTTGGCAAGATAAGTGTATTACTTTTCATACACAATATCTTTGAAATATTTTTACACATCTGCATATTCAGAGATTATTTTGTCATCATAAAAAAGGGGGAGATTGATAGGGAAAATCCCTTATGATGTTTTGAAGATGACAAAATAAATTAAAGGCTACTAATGTGTTTAATAGGTTGAGTAGAATCAGGTGAAAATGCACAAGCCATTATACATATGTTGTCTTAACAGAACGTCTGAAGATGAGTTCATTGATGAACAAGTCATTAAGGGTAGATGTGTCTACAAGCTGGAGGTACCTAAGTAGAAGGTGAACAAGCCTAGAATGGGAAGTTTGGTAAAGCTTGGAAGGACATTGGATAGGTGAACAGCGAGGTAGAGCCGCGATTGCCAATACGCTTGGAGGGACTAGAAGATGGAAGCTCAAGTGAAGTTCTGGATATTGCATCTGAATATCTCAGACGCTGCTGAAAGAGCTCATACATTGTGCGAGGAGCTCAGACGTTGAGCGAGGCACTCAGACGTTGTTACGAAGCTCAAGCTCTGAGGAAGTATTTCATATGCAACGACTAGAATATCATGAAATATATTCGAGATGATTTAATTGAGATTATATATCATCACAACGGCTATCAAATCAAGCTGGATTCGTTCTTGGAGATTCTCAATCATGAAGATCAATCAAGGTCATGGATTAAGGGAGACGAGGATGACTCACCAAATGAAGAACTCTATCTATGGAAACCCAAGATCATAATTGTATGAGCGATTTGATTTAAAGAGGGATTCTTTCTTTTGTCAACCTCAACGGCTACGAGATCCTTTGTATACAATCTCGTTCAAACGGGAAATTTGAAGAGTGATCCTTTCGAGACCTTGCAATGCGAAGTTGAAGGTGAATGAGTATAAAAGGAGTCCTCAAGGCTGAAGAACGTAAGACGAGAGAGTATGATCTTAAATTTCAAGATCAAGAGAGCTTCACATCCTTCATATATTCTTGATTCAAATACTGTAATACTTAGAGGTTCTCTTCCAAGTGAGAGGGTATTAGATGGGAAGTCTATTGACTCGGGAATCGTTACCATGTTGTAACCTCTGAGATATTCACTAGTGAAATCTAGTCGATTGGCTGTCAGCGTGAAGAAGTGGATGTAGGCTTGAATAAAGCCGAACCACTATAAATTATCTGTGCAAATTCTCTATCCCTCAAACTCTTTGTTATTATATTGTGATAGTTGAATTGTGCACGTCGCTGCATCTGAGGACACCTTAGATATTGTTAGCGATCATCTGAACTTAAGCTGAGCTTATCTGTTTAAATTCGGCATTGATTTTTAAAGTTTATTGAAATCACATATTCACCCCCCTCTAGGTGATAATGCTAGCCACATCATAAAGTAGAAAATTTGTTTGGTAATACAACTTCTGAAGCAGAAATTCGTTCAGTTACACAACTTTATTTTTCTACTTTTAAAGCATTTTTTTGCTTCAGAAGTAGTTTTGGAGCAACTTGAAGAAGTAAAAAAAAATTAATAACATGTGGTAAAGCTGGGCAATTTTCTCCCCTAGGTTTCTCTCCCTCCTATCGCCACCCCCCTTTTTTTCCTTACAGAAGCATTCCCGAGGGAGAGTCTCTCCCTCTCTCTTCTCTTTATTTCTTTAGATCTCCCCATCTGTCTTCTTTTTTATGAATTTCTTCGTTAATTTTGTGGACGAGTAATCGACATCTAAGCTCTCTGAAGATCAAAGCACGAGTGCCTCGGTAGAATCTGCTCTCTTTATTTGCTCGCTCCGGCTCCGGATGTTTGCTTCAAGTTGTCGAGGCTCCGCAATTCTAGAAGTTTTTTCTCTGTCAATCGGCTTATTTGAAATTGATATTATGATCAACCAGTATCCTTTTGTAGTTATTCTCTCCCAATCTAGAGTTAGACTAGATTTGGGTGCTCTTATATCCCGATCTAGATATAAATCTGGGATTTACTAGGTATTTTCTGTACTTTCTCAACTTGTGTTGCTTTTGTCTCTATACGGTGATGGTGCTGGAGATGCCAAACCTAAGTGCGCACTTCCTTTTGGCAAAGCCGTAGCTACTGGAGAGAGATTTCTCGATGTGTACTCATGACTGATGATCATGCGAGATTCGGTGATCGACCGTCGGTTGTGCTTGGATGCAATGATACATCCGTTCTTGAAGAATGAGCGAGTTTCTTCTAGCTAGACCAAGTTGATTCACTTTTCAGATTTACTGCTTTGTAGGTCTAGCCTGAAGAAACAATAAAAGCCCTATGGCAGCTCACCGTAGAGCGGGACTCAGGTGCTTTCATGTCGTTGGGGAGTATGAACCACACCCCAACATTTATTATAACCTGATGAACTTGCCGCTACCGCCGGTGGAGGCAACTCGGTGGCTGTTGAAGCTCGTCTGCCACGTTACCTTCGGCGCTTTAGATGGAGAACTTGTTGCTGTGAGTTGTCAAGCCATGGCTGTACCGGCGGACGAGCAGGTTCTCATCGACGGAGTAGGCCTTGAAATGAGTCATGCTGGTGGAGACGTTTCGCGCCGTAGGTGGTGAAGTCTTTGTTGGAGTAGGTGGCGAAGTTGGAGTCCCAGTCGTGCCTCTTCGTGGTGGCTGATGGTAAGTCTAGGAAGCATAGCAGCAGTGCTGCGAGGCAGAAGGACAGGAGGTGGGAGGAGATGGCGGCTCGGGCGGGAAGCTTGGCGAACGCCACTGCGTCGACAAGCATCCGAATTGGGCCCTATTACTAGAAAGCATGAAACTATTGTAGCAAAGTCTAGGAAATATTTCAATCTTTGAATTTTTGAAACCGGCGTGATCGTCTCTACAAATATTTGGATAAATGAGACCAACGGTCTTTGAACATTGATCCTATATGCGATATGATCCATGAATTTTAAATTTATTTAATGTAGTCCATGAACTTTAACCCGACGTGCAATGTCATCTCTTAACTTTTAATTTATTAAATGTGGTACATTTATTTTTTGTACATGTTCAATTTAGTCCATAGACTGTATAAAAAAGCTCAATATTGTTCATAAATTTGAATTAATAGAGGGATAACATTGAATATTTTCATGCAATTTAGGGACTGAATTGAAATGTTTATGATTGAACGAATTAAAAATTCAGAGCCAACATTTTACATTAAGTTACAGTTCAGAGACCACATTGAACAAATTTTAAGTTCATTGACCACATTGCACATTGGGCCAAAGTTAAGAGACCATCCGTATCATTGTTCCTAAATATTTTAATAAAGTGGATTTTGACGCATGCCCTTCTCTCTATAAACGGCCGCTTACAGAAAACAAAAATTGAAAGAAAAAAAAGAGGTGAAGATTGATTTATTATACTACCGAAATAAGAAGATAATGTTCCCTCCATATCTTGCTCTTCACTCTGGTCACATGGCAACTGCCACATATTCTTCTTCTTCTTCTTCCCTGTTCTGTCGCTTCCACGATACAGGAGGTAATCATCACCAGAAGCCCAAGAGCTCAAGCATCCATTTTTTTTCTCTTTCTGCTCAAATCCCACTTTCATATTTATGCTCAATGTCCATCTTCTTCAGAAGATCTAGAAACCGATATCATAAAAATAAAAAATTAATAGAAGTTAGGGAAACCCAGCTTCAGTCTCTGAATCTCTCTCTCTCTCTCTCTCACTCACTTGTAGGAAAATGGCGTCCTCCTCCAGTGGGCAAGCGAAGGAACATCGACGCCTCCGTAAGTTCGTTGCTTGTTCTCAAGTATGAAGCTGTGAATAACTGTGTGGAGAGTAGTTTCGACGTGTGATCTCGATTTTAACTGAGGAGAAACAGTGTTGTGTTGGTCTTGGTGATCAAGAGAATTGATAGTAATCCTACGTCCTTGTCAATTAGTGGCAATTTGTACTCGCGAAACTCCGAAAGAGCTAGCTCGTCTCCAGAAAATGCATGCAGCTTTTCGGGTCGACAGCTTTCCTGGGAGATCCTCAGATTCAGCATACTTAGTTTCTTGCGCTACTGCTTGGAAATGGCTCTTCTCTTTGCGATGATGTTGCTGATGCCGTCGCTATTCTTTTTGTTTCTGGAATTCTGGATCGCGGGCATTTTTCTGTAGGTCATCATTAGTAAGCAGTAAGCTCAAGGTCTATGAGCTAGTTTGGAAAAAAAGGAAAAGGGTTGTTTCTGTATTGTTAATATGATTAAACTCGAGTTTCTCGGGCATATGTTCTGGCCATGTAAGGCGATAAACGAGCGAGTGTTGAGTCTCTCCCTATTCATAACTAGTCTCGCGAGGTGTTACTCGCAACAAAATCGATGTCGGACCGTTTTGTCCGAGATCGACTTGGAGAGCTGTTGAAACTCCAATGGCTGCCTGAGTACTACTTGCTTTGAGACTTCACATGAGAATCCATCATATGTCCTTACTCTCCTCTGATTGCCTGGTGCAGATTTCAAGAAGAAGTCAGAAAGGACCGCGCCATCTGATCACGATCGGAACATCGGACAGAAGGTGGCATGGCAAATGGACCTGCGATTACATCCTCTCTCTTCGAGACTTGCGGTTATCGGATTTGGTGGAAGACGAGCAGAAAGACGCCAAAGTTCTCATCAACCTCAGCATAGAGAAGGTGGAATCTTCTCTTCCTTTTCTGTCGGAAATTGCTCATGGTGGTCGATAAGTACGTTATACGACAGTGGCGATAGACAATTGCTTTCATTGTTTTCATCTGCGTTTCCGTGTACTTAAAGCCCCACACAATGAACTCTCAGGTCAAAAAATATTGCAATTACAGTTAGTCATGCTCTGTTGAATCGACTGCTCTCTCTAAGTTTGGTTATTGTCTGCTGTGCAAGAAAGAACCGTCTGAAAGACCAGGCTTCCTTCTGGGATGAGCATGTCTCGCGAGCTAAAATGTCGGGATTTAACAACCTGGTGTCGGCTGGTGATCACCAAGTTCAAGTATTGCAAGAACACTGAATCCTCAGCCATAAGCTAGTATGCACAATAAATCAATAGGCTAACAAATTGACACAAGTGAAAGATCTGTCTTTCTCATGTTACCAAAATCAAGAACAAAGTAGCGTGCTGTTTGTGATTGCCCCCCCATGTGTCGATATAGTTTACGAATCAGATGACCGGAACGCTTCTGAGCACCGATACACCATTTGAATGGTGATGACTGAAAATGGAGAGACTTCTCTCTTATACTCCGAGTCTTCCAACTTATCGAGCTCTACTCTTGCCTAGAGCGAATAAGTTTTCTTATCTTACTTTTCGTCTCTTTTTTGGACAGCATGCCGGCTTCGGCTTATCAATCGACGGGAGGATCACTACATCTTTCACCAGAAAATGCAGTAATTGCTCTTCCCCATACTGCAGAGAGGTAAAGACTTTCGATTATCGACAAGCAGATAATGGAAGCATGTTAGAACACAATGGACCAACTCTCTCTTGCCTAGTTCAAATCGAACTCGTCCTACCGCCACATTACCTTATAGAATCGACGCTATTGTGTTTAAGATCTTTCTTTCTCCTTGTTCAGCAGATTAATACAAGTTTCAATGTTTGGGTTCTGACATCTCATAGAGTCGGTCATGCGACCGAACTTCCCGAGATCGGAGGAGATGATCCATCATTAAGTCTCTCGAACCCTCCTCTCTCTCTCTCTCTCTCTCTCTCTCTTGCTCGCTCTCGCGCGCGCTCTCTCTCTCTCTAACACACGTGTTTCGACAGGTCATTTATGTCAAACCTGGATATGAAGCTCATCTTGATCAACTTATTCAAGACACTCTTCGGCTTACTACCTCGGTCAAAGTACGGATCCAACATGAGAATAATTGTCCAGATTTTACCTTCTACTGATTATAAAAGAAGATCACTACGTGTACATGAACAAGTGGAAAATGTGTTTCTAAGCCCATTTGGTAATTCTACTTCGTGATTCCATTTGCAGGATACATGCTCAGAATCATGTGAAAAATCCGAGCCTACACTCCAGTGTAAGTGTTTTGGACTTCACATGAGTTTACTTTGAGCCGGCTTCAAAGCCGGAGGAGTACTCGGAAAGGCCAAGATCCGGTTCGCAGGATGAAACCGGGTCAAACCCAGTTCCGATTCCAAATATTTTACCAGAACATAGTGAACCGCACAATTAAACCAGTTCAAGATCAGCCGGTTCGACTGGTTAGTCCAGTCGGAGATTGAATGCTTCGCCTTGAGTTGATTTGGAAGAACTTTTTCTTGTGTGCAGATATTGGTGGTCCAAAAGCTGCTTCAGTTGAGAAGAGGTGGTGCAGACTCTTGGAGCTGAAGAACACGAATCGTTGACCAATAAATGACAATTTAATCTATTTCTTACCATAAGAAGTATACTGTACATGACTTTAGCAGACACCTTGTCGATTTCCCCTTTCCCTAATCCTGCCTGTAGAGAGATTGAGGACCCATTATGGGAAAACATGATTGTTACCTAACATTTTGTGTTAATAGGTTGCACTAAAAGGTTATTTCTCGAATAAATCATGCTTTTGATTCCTATTCTCGTTTCCCGTACTGCGTTTGGTCATCCGGATTTTTAGTCAATTTAGGACTGAATAGGATAGTATAAGAAATTCAAGGATTTTGTCATATCCTATCTACTTTTTGGTGAACTGCGGATATAAAGTCGAATAAGTAGAGGCAATGCGCAACTGAGATCACTCTGTTTTGCTGAAACATCATAATGTTTTAGAAATTATTCACTAATGAGTTCTAATGAGTGAGTTATTGTTGATCGGAGGTTTGTGCCATCTAAATTCAGGCACGATATTGATCGAGCAAACCCAATAGAATCAGGAGTCTTGATTTGGAGTCAAATCCTTTAAGAATGATTCGCTGGCCTTGTTCGTTGTCTTGTCGAGTGAGTAAATTAGCGCTGAACAATGAAATTATTCGGCCTCTTTTCACAAGTTGAAGATGCACTCATGCAGGTCATCCAAGAGAGCTACCTTGAAGTCGATTGTCAACCTTGAGTTCTTCATAACATGTCGAGACCTCTTTTGGATGTTGGAAAGATTCAAGCGATTAGCGAACGAGAGACATGATTTCATATTACGCTAAATGATTGATTAAAGAATGAGGTCGTGTAAATATTGCTGCCGAATATCCTAGTCTGGCACCGCCGCTGGAGAGGCGGCCCGGCACGACAGAGAGGCTGCCCAATACGAAGGAGAGGCGGTGGTTGTAGAAAAATCATGATTCTCCTCATGTCTGCTTTATTGAGAATCCTATCTAGATTTATCCTATCCCCTCCCCTAGAATATTTTTATTCGGGTTATATCCCTCTAAATCCTCATTTATCCTATCCTGGACATCTATCAAACACAGGATAGGAAAAACATATCATATCCTGATTTTTAGGCTGCATTTGATTTTTCAGATTTGCATTGGGATAGGATAAGATAAGGTAAGATTAGAAATCATTAGAATATCCTCCGGATTGTAAAAAATCTCATCCCATGTTTGGTGCAATCCAATATAGGATTCAAAATCTATAAAAAAATCTTTGAAAATCTCAATTGCTCACAAAGGTGATACTCTCCGAATCTAGTGCAGATGCTGAACATTCTCTAACGTTGGGCGGAGAAAGCAAACTGCCTTGAGATGCGACATCGATTCTCACCATCTCCACCAAGAACAGCACCTTCTTAAGAAGCTCGAATTGTGAATACACAACCCAAACGACACTGACCTGCGAATCACCATAATCATCGCAACACAACGTAAATTCCATCAACATCGCATCCCTTACGAATTGCTCGATCAAGCAATTCCACAGCAAATAGAAACGATCCAAGAGACAACAAGCGAACCGAAGCGATGAAATAGTGAGATTTCCCGTGTCAATGATCGAGTGAAACGGGAGCTTATGGTTTGAGAATCGAGGACGAGATCTTTCATGCCAAATATATCCGTAGCATCCTGCTGACGTAATCTCGCAAGGCCAAGACTAACACCATACTGAGAAATGACCGTTTTTGCTGGAGCTCCTCCTCCTCCTCCTTCGAAATCTTCCAGAACGAACACCCAAAACTTCGTGCGCTTTGGTTTATTTCTTCTTCTTTTTCAAAGACGAGTTTTCGAGTCGATCCATCAATTTCAGGTCATTCATCAACGAATGTCGGCTTGGCGACGACAATCGGCATTGTTTGGAGGCGACGATTGCACAGTGGTCAGAAGTGTGGTCCTTGCATGGTTGCCGGCGAAACTGAACTCCATCATTCGATCATTGAAAGAAAATTGTTAAGTTATTTTTAAAGCTTTTTTATCCAATTCGGATTTATCGCACTCCCTAACCTAGATTTCTTATCCAATGTTTTATCCCAGTATATCCAATTCAGAAGATGTCACCAAACACTAGATAGGACATTTTGTTATTCTATCCAAACTCAAATCCAAACTACCAACCGCAAATTTTATGGTTGCCGTAAATTTAAGGGGGTAACGACTTTGATGGAAGGAATGCCAACAGGCTCGTCTGAGCAAAAGGTGAACAAGGGCGGAGGATTCTATTCTGTGGTGAAACTCAGATTGCTGGCCAATTTGTCAGGGCATATACTATTGAGAAATTTCATTGTAGATTTTATTCATTTGAAGTTAAAATTAGCTTCTTCTGGCTAGCCAAGTTGGGTGTCAAATCCGCTGTTAAAATGGCCTCGAGAGGTGGGAGGAATTAGCTTAAGTGTCGTACAAATAACAAAATAAGCCCCATCCACCACTTCTATATCACCGACAAATTGATATGATTAAAGTAGACAAACTCTTCCGTTAGCCTTTTTCCAAATATTTGAAAAAAAATCAAGAACATCATCACGACAACATATGAAAGCAATGCAATCAGACGGTACATGACCCTTTGAGTGAGAGACCTTCTCAAACCAAAATATGGCTCATCCTGTCAAGAATGCACACTACCTTCCTAACTTGACAAGGATGCCAGAGCTTTCCCATAGGCTGCAATAATGGAAGACAAAGCACAACTGATTCACCTACATCACGCATGTCAGTAATCCGAAGTCTACGTTAGTGAACGCGAAGTGATTCATATATCTGCCGCCAGAAAGTTGGCTGATAATGAGACCTGCAATACGTCATGAACATCCATTAAGAGTCGGCTTTCAGATAAGCTAGTTGTCCAATCCAGTTTGGATGAGCATGGACATAAATAAGCACATAAGCATGCACGTTATGTGTGTCCGTGCCTCTGTGCTCATGTTTGTGTGGGCGTGCGCGAGAGAGACATTACCTTTTCACCAAGTTTGAATGGTGGAAGACCCTTGTAAGGGCATGTACTGCAGCGAAAGGCATCTCCCAGACCACACTGCATGGCATTATAAATCAGCCAAATTATAAGGCAAAGGATGAACAATCATGAGTTAAGAGATTTCCAATCCTATCGAGAAGATCGGCAATTTTCTACATACAAGAGCAGCCCCCCATGGCAGGAATGAACTGAGATTTGTGCAACTCTAAGAATCTAGTCAAGGAAATCAATGCTCCAAGAGAACAGGGCATAATGCAAGTGCTACAACATTGCTAAAACAAGAATCATAGTGACGTCAAAAGCATAGATCACCCTGTCAAATCCTATATCATGGCGTAAAACTTTGATCACCCACAATGTTACTGTTATTTACACCGAATATTTTACCAAATGAAGAAAAACCCTATCAAATTCAACATTTTTGCATAAATCCTTCAGCATCCACAATCTTACTGCTAATTACACCTATATTTAACAACCAAAAATAAAAGAGCAGATAAGAGAGCGTACACTGCCACACGCCGATTGAGGATTGTTTAGCTGGTCCAGGGTGACTCCCAATTTTTCCACTTTCTCCTCTGCTTCAGCTCTCCCACATGTGCAATTCTTGCAAGCTTTCCTAGTGCTTCCAACTTCACAGTCGCCACCTACAAAAGTTGTTTCTGTATTATGAAGAATTACAAACACAAAAAGCTCACAGAACTGAATCATCATTACTCTGCTATTATACCAGGTGGAAGTTGTGGTTTCTTCAAGTCCTCTTCAGTTAAAAGGCTGTCCTCATCTATCAAATCATCATCATCGCCTATTATTTGAACTTTTGGGAAGCCTTTTGTGCCCTTCTTAATTGCAAAGGAGGAGCCAAGTTTCCAGGATGGCTTTGTCGCTTTGACCTGACAAGATTCAAAAGACATACCATAAGATGCTTGCAATGCAAAATTCAATAGAGTTAAATTGACATTAAATTATGAGGAGTTGACAGCAAATTATATGAATGAATTCGATAACAAAATAACCACCAAAAAATTATCCCACATACAAGAAACCTGGGAGGAAAATATCAAAATTACTGCACAAATACAATAAATCTAGATAAGGGAATACTTGCAAGAAGAAAGAAAAATAAACACTCGGGAAAAAAACTTGGCCCACCACTCTTTACAACATTTTATTCAAGGAGCACAAAAATGAGGGGAAATCGAGATGGACAAAGATGGGTCATGCTAAAAAATGGCACCCACCATAAAATGCCGTACAACCTCAGAACTTGCCACTGATTTAATTGGAAGATTCTGTGCTTCTAAAAATCCAGCCAACAGCAACTCCCGTTCAAGAGCAGAGGATGCCTAAAATCGAAGTTTCATATGATGTTCAGAACGGCATATTATTCACTCACGACAAATAGACAAGTAAAGAGAAAAGCAGATGGTGATTATGCTTCGCCACGGGCATCATCTACCTTAGATGTATCCTCCCCTAAAGACGATAAAGCTTTACGAATCACAATGGTTCCACCAGGCTTCACCACTCTTGAGATTTCTTCGAACAAGCTAGTACCAGGAAATTCAGATGACTTGCAGATAGCGACGGCGAAGTCCACAGAAGAAGACTCTAATGGCAGTTGACCTGTCACCAGCCAGAAAATAATCAGAGGAAGCAAAATTTGAATCTCCAGATTAAAGCCATATTTGTCGAAGTAAAAAGCCAAAACACGAAGAGACACTATGAACCAGAACTAAGTGAACTTCGAGCTATTTCATGCACATCACCAATACTTTGTTCATTTAAAAATCAGGTTGCAAGTTAAAATCATGGCGCAATTTGTACACTGGAAAAAAGGGGGTCTGCACCCTTGCTGAGAAACATGCACATGTGTGCTTGTGTGTGTACATTCACATGATGAACCAAAGATCAAAGATCAAAGATCAAGACATTTTGTCAACTTGCCCAACAACTTTGTTCCTTCGTAGAGCCAATCAATACATAACAAGGACATACGGAAGTTCCTAAAATGAAGTTCTAATTTTCATTTTGATCAATCTGTAACATGGGAGACGTGATGACAATGAAACTATGAGCACAATATATGAGATACCCAAAGAGAGTAATCAAACAGACAATTCTGACACAGAACCTAGAGACTGACATGAGATCTAGGAAGGCTAAATCCTTTTTCAAGAAAGGTTCGCGTTGAGAGGGCTCAAATCATGCATGTTAGCATTCCATCAAAAGAGCAATTGTTCACAATGTCAGCGATTGATTATTTGCTTTGTGGCAAAACACAAAACAAAACGCAGACGAGATCAAATTAATAGAAAACAAGGAAAGTAAGCAAGAAAGCCGAGAAAGAGAGTGATCTATCTAACAAATGCTAAATGGGTACATGCAATTCCCAAAAGCACAACGAACATTAAACAATACCTAAACGAGATGCTTGCGTGATGATTTGAGGATCACACTGCTCCAGCTTGTCGATTCCAACCTCCCTAATCAAATTGAAAACTGCTTTCGTTTGCATAACCGCGTCATCAGTCAAAGCCAGCAAAGTACACTGCGTTGCCATTGGATCCTAAAAGAAACCAAAAGGAACAATTCAGCATACAGTCCAAGAAACTCTTAGAGCACGCAAAGAAGGACATACACATCTCGCCACGTTAATGAACTACAACGCCAAAACTTCTATGATTAGTTAAACCCAAGAACACGATTAACAAAACCAAGGGCAACCCAAAAATCGTGACGACCGATTTGCACACCCTGATAAAGAACGAACCTCAAATATCTCAAAGTTCGCAGATTACGATCAAATTAGTGCCGAAAAAGCATTCACTTCGTTTCCACGCATTCTACAGCGGGCAAGCGAAAACGAAGCGAGAATCATCACACCCAAAAGGAAAATCAGTCAACGAAACGAAGGCCGGCGCGAGGACGGACCAATCGGCGGCGCGAAGAGACGCACCGAATCCGATCGACGAGAGGATCGAGACGACTCACCATTTTCGAAACAAAAGGAGGAACGCCGAATCGCGTCGCGCGCTCGGGGGATCGATGCTTCGACGGCTGTTTCAAGCTATTTAGTGGGGAATCTTCGAGAGCGACTTGAAAAGGAAGGAGACGGGAGGGCGTCGGTCTTTTCTATACCGTGTGCTCCTCGCCGACTCGCCCGACCCGTTTGACGGACCCACCCGGATGACGTGTTTGACTCGGTGTTCGGATTCGGAAAAGGTTCCTCGCTTGCTTGCTCCCCTTCTTGGTGGCGGTTTGCTTAGTCAAAATTCACTTTAGTCATAATTTCACTTTTAATCAAGTTTATTGATGTACATCTTTTTGCCACATATTTTGCGCTATTTGGAAAACATTTGTACGAATTTAAAGAACCCACCTGATAAGCGTAAGTGTAAAATTTTTCGAAGAAAATGAAAAATTTTAAAAATATTTTCCTAAATTTTTCGAAGAAAACATTTGTTCGCTCATTTCTATGAGCGAACAAGAAAAAATTTCATTGTTCACGAAAATTTTTAGACCTAAATTGTTACCAAACATTTCTCAGTGATTAATTATTTCAAATAAAATACATACGAGTATTTTTATAAAAAAATTATAAATCATTCATTTTTCGCAAAACAAACGAAGCCTTAAAATGTGAGATTTTTCGTTCAGCTGAAATTTTTCCTAAACCGACTATTTTCATGAGCCAAGCGATAGCATTTTCTTCATATATATGGTTTAAGCTGATGTTTGGTTACATATTAATGTATATCTTTCAGAACAGCATTTGGATGGGCAAGAATATAATTTATCATATTAAAAATCAAAGTCAGTCTAATCCAACATTTAAAAAAAAATGGTTTTCTAATTTAATTAAGCCATTGGCGGATTTAACAAGGGTCAATAGGGCACTAGCCCCCACTAAGCTTCATATAGATTAATTAGGTAGATATAGTATCTTGTATTTATTTGTTGAATGTACCCCTATTGTACATACAAGTGTGAATCAATAGAGGATTGGGCCTCATTCAACGTAGTAGGAAGAAGAGAGGATTGTAATAAGGCTCCATTTGTTTCACAGAAAATGAATGATCTGAAAAATATTTTCCCTAAAAATATTCGTTTATATCGCTCGCAAAGATGAATGAACAAAGAAAAAAATTCTCATCGTCAACGAAATAACGAGATATAAATTGTTGTCCATAATGAAAATATTTTTTATTGATTAATTATTTCAAACAGTATAAGTCATTATTTTTAGGAAGCTCCGTTTGTTTGAAGAAAAATAATTTTCAACAAAAAAAAAAAAAATCAGCATTTTCTGATGTATATGATGCACAGAAAATTTCCCTTTCGTGTCTTGGAACGCACGGATCTGTCCCATCGATAAGCACGACAAGCAACAGTAACACCGTTCCGTTCCGGCGTGTTTTTCTAATTACGGCGTCTAGTTCTAAGCATGGTGCGCAGGATAACCACCGGTTTATTCTTTCACTTAATATTTTGAAGGATACAAGTCGAATTGGCCCCATGAATACATATCTCTTGTAATTAGAAATGCCTCTTATTTATTCATGATTAAAGTTAGCTTAAGTCTAATCAAGAGTATCGAATTTGTCTCGAATCTCGATAAGAAAAGATACATATAACATCGTTGAAATGTCATTAAGAAATACAGGTATGCGTTGCGTTTTATTTTTTTTGTTGGGAAAAGAACGTCCTAATTTCCATTAACTCTAACCAAGAACGGCATGACCATCGCAGTAAAAAATATTACTTATTTAGAGTAGCGATGACTCAAAAAAAGTCATAATCAGGGGAAAAATTATCCAAAAAATCCTAAGTCCTAAGCCCTAAACCTATTGCATTTTTTTCAATTCAGTTATAAACATTTTAATTTTGGCAATTGAGTCGTAAACATTTTCACTTTTTACCAATTGAGTCTATCGTGCCAATTTTGACCAGAAATCGCTAGCGTGAACGTCAACAATCCTACGTGGCACGATGGACGCTGACATTGATAACTTTTATTCTAATATTTTGATTTTTATTATTATTTTCCTTTTCTTTTTCTTTTCCTTTTTGGTTCAAAGGGTCGGTAGGGCCGGCAACCTCTATCGACCACTGGGGCCAAGTTGGCGATCCTTGGCCGAGAAACCCTCGCCGACCAAGGGCAAGGTTGCGGCCCTTGTTGGATCCGGCAAGGGCTCGCGAGCCCTCGTTGTGGCCCACCGCGACACCCTCGGGCAATGGTAAGCAGAGGTTGTCGGCCCTCAGCTAGTGGCCGACAGCACCACTGGCCATTTGAACCAAAAAAAAAAAAAAATAATAATAAATAACAAATATATCAAAACATTATTAAAATTTATCCATGTCAACGCCAGTTGTGCCACGTAACGGCTAGCAACCACGGGAGCAATTTACGGTTAAAATTAGCCAGATGGACGCAATTGATAAAAGGTGAAAATGTTTAGGACTCAATTGATAAAATTAAAAGATTTAGAATTGAATTGACAAAATTGCAATATGTTTATGACTTTTTGGACAATTTTCCTTATAATTGGGTGTAACCAAACAACACTTATGCTTAAGAAGTAATTAAGTGAAAAGATTATGCGACTCCCCATAAAAATGGTGATTGATAGAATAAAAGAAAAGGAAATTTTTTAAATAAAGGTATGAAGTGGACCTGATTTTAAATAAAGGCCTGAAGTTACTATATCAGTCTAAAAGAAAGGTCTGACCTCACCCGTCGAAGGATATTTTGGTCATTTATTATTTTGAGTTTTTTTTTCCTTTTTTTCTTTTTCGGTTTTTTTATTTTCCTTTATTTTCCCTTTTTGTTTTCCCTCTTGAGGGTCGTCCTCGCAGGAGGACGGCGACCTCCGCGGCCATCGACGAGGCCCAACGAAGGGAAAGGGAAAAAGAAAAAAGAAAAAAAGAAAAGAAAAAGGAAAAGAAAAGAAAAGTAGAAAAAAATTTAAAAAAAAAATCTTAGGTTTTTGTTTACTAAAATACCCCGTCTCGTTGGCCAAAATAGTTACATGCTCGCCGGTCGGCCAAAAGTCCTTGTCTGAGACGATCCGGCCACTTCAGGCCCTTATGTGAGACGAATTGATTACTTCAAGCTATTATTTGAAACAAGGTCCACTTCAAAACCTTATTTGAGAAAATGAAAGTGCTACAGGCCTTTATTTGAAATTTTTCCTTAAAAAAAAAACTTAATAAATCTTTTTTGTTAAACAAAATAAAAAACAGATGAATCCAAAGCATCGTTAATTTCGATCCGACAATGAGAAGCCCAGGTGTGGCCTGGCTTTGTCGGAGAAATAGAAGGAATCTCCAAGTTGGGATCAGTTCATGTGCGAAATGTGATACTAAGCTGTCTTTGTGGGCACTCGTTTGCTCTTTTTCTCTCAATGCATCTGATCTGATCATGTAGAGCGAAAATGCACCAAATGAACCTCACCCACCACACGTCCATGGACAATTTTGTGCCCGTGTATTATCTGCCTTGAGAGTTCCAATTCTAAATCCGATGAGCAATCCCACGCCATGCTGCAATTCAGGTTCTGATCTTGCCGTCGCTAAATCCGGTTTTACTTTAACGTGCGCTTGTTCGTTGCTCGGTTATGCGGGCTCGTGATTGTCGTTAGTACGTTGGCCCCTCCGAGGAATCACAAGAGATCAAGGAACCGCTGACCATTGTGTTCATCTCTTGGCTGAGCTAAATTTCCAGCAAGAAGCTAAAACGGCCCTCGTGATGCGAGCGGGGTAGCGATGCGTGCACGTTAGTAGCAGTTGCTCATACCACGAGAACACTTTAGAGATCGGGTAGAGCTGAGCTCGTTCGCATCATACGTTGGCAAAATATGTCTAGCTAAAAAAGAGCGCGTTTTCGTGAAGCATGGGATCAAATATATGCACATGCTGCCATGGAGCTTGTTTTCAGTCTGTTTGCTTTTGCTGAAGATACAATCCTCAGTCTACTATTTCCATTGGAATTTAACCATCATAGTCACCATGTCCGAGCAGAGCAGGAGAGGATCTTGCCCATGTAAATGTCAGAATCAGACAGGTAAAATCATTTGTATAGAAATTGCAATCTTCATTGCAACCAAGGCAGCCAAGGCATGTCTGGAAGTTGGGGGATGAACGTGCTTGCCTCCACCCAGTTTTTGCTACTAAGGTCACAAGACAGTATCATATGAAAATAATAGATAAGGAAGGTTGCATGATCGGGCCAACAAGAAGATCGACTGGTGCGACGGTAGCTCAAAACATAACCTGCGGATGGGCTTAACAGTTGAGATGGTGTTGGGTTATCGAAGCAAAACACAAAACCCAAAAAAGAGCAAAGAAAGGGGAATAGATAGCCATCCAGCAAAGGTCTGACTCTTTAGATCATCCAAAAGAGAGTTCAACCTAAACAATCCTCAGCAAATAAAGTTACAGAAGAAGAAACACCAATCCACTGTTGCGAACAAAGGTGGAAGGAAATCGAAAGACGACCGACACAGAAGTAAGAAATCCCTGCAAATTCAAAATCGCTCCATCCTTGTTAATCTGCAGGCTGATCAACCTCAGCATAAGCGGTCTCGAGGTGCGCTTGCTCCTCTTCCTGCACCTCCTTCTCAGTCTTCCTTCCCTTCTTGGACTTGTAGTACACACTCATGAAGGTCCCCATGGCTTTGTACTTCCTCCTACAGTGCTCGTAGAGGCCAGCATCAAACATCCTCCAGAAGTTCTTTTCATTCAGCTCAGAGACTGCGTACTGGGGCTGGAAGCCATGGTTTTCAATCAACCAATTCTCCATCTTGCGAACAGCTTCAGCGCCGTCAAATACCTCGCCTCTTAAGACGGGCCCAGGTGAATAATAGACCCCCACATCTGTGTACATTTGAGCATATTGTGTGTCTCCCTGTCTGCGATGTAGATCGAATCCAGGTTCAGGGTAGACCATGGTCTTCATGGGGAGCTTATAGAGCCTGTGTGGGCAAAGCCATAGGGGGTATACCTGAAATTGAAAGAATAAACAACAAATCCGTATGACAACGCAAACATGAAACAGGCAACAACCACATTCTGAAATATCTTAATTGCCTGTAATCAAACAATCCTCATTAAAGTTCCCTATAAAGAACAGGAAAGTGTGATGACATTCCATGTATACCACTCCTACTCCAAGTAACTAAATAGTTTACAGAAGGAATCACCCAGAAAACAAGAGTTCCTGCTTCCTTTCGAGCTCTTTCTGCCATGAAGCCACATCCCAGACTTCAGACAGGGAAAGGTCTAAATCTAAAGATACCTTGAACTCTAATAAGATGCAGCACATAGTAGCACATGGGAACTTGGCAACTGTCCATGCACTATGTTATTTTTCATCTATATTTCATCAAAATAATAAAACAAATGTTTCAAAGAACATCAAGCAGGAGCATCGGAAGATTTACCTCCATCTCCTTGTGTACCCACTCTAGAGCATCGCCGACCTTGTACAGTGGGACCAGCATGTCCTGAATAACGTGCATCTCATGATAATAGTTTCGAATAGCTTCACCTTGGGTAGCCTTGAGCAGAGAAACCTTGGGAGGCATCAACCAGCCAAGGAGGAACCGAAACCACCACTGATCTGCAAATGGAAGGATCAACTTCCCCTCCCAGTATAAGCACCTGGTGTGCCTATGGTAATATTCTCTGGTAGGAATGTACTCTACAAACTCCCCTTTCTTTACTGCCCTCTGTGCATACTGATAAAACCAGGGTTTAAACCACCATCCTACACTGTTAATCACATTCCCCTTCTTCTTGGCCTCTTCTTTAGAAGCATAGTTCCCAGTCATACATACAGCTTCTGTAGGCGAATATATCATTGTCTCCACAAAGTCAGGAACCTTTTCGGGATTGTCCTGATCTCCATCTCGTGGTGCAAAGGAATCCACATATCCCTGTGCAATGTCTTTTAGATTACCCACGACAGGTTTGTACGTCAGCTTCATATATTCCTTGACGGGTATGAGCTTGATCTCCGCAGAGACAAGAAGACCCAGTGTACCCTGAGACCAGGGGATGGAATAGAAAAGATCAGAGAACTCGTTATCCTTGGTCGCTCTAACCACTCGTCCATCTGCTAGAACTATCTCATACGCTACAACAGTATCTGAAAATAGCCCATATATGTGGGAGCTTCCCTCAATTCCATAGCCATTGATGAGGCCGCCAACAGTAAGATCATCAAGCTCAGCAACAACTGCTAGGGCGAGATTCATCGGCACCGTAACCCTACTGATCTGCCCCATATTGACTAGTGGCTCAACTCTGGCCACCATCCGCTCTTTGTCAATTTCCAGTACATTCCGGAAAGCTGATAAATCAACCTCAAAATGCCGGGCCCGCTTGTAATCAACGTTTCGCATTCCAACAGCAATCCAAGGTTTACGAGCGGTGCAAACTAGACCATCTTTTTTGGGGTCCCTTTCTTTGAGACACTTAACAACTTTCTGAACATTTTCGTCATGTTCTTTCTGACGCTGCTTGAATGACTTCCTCTCTGACTTGACATCCCCGAGATACGTGAGGAAGTACAAGGTGAAAGAGATTGGGAGCACGACGAAGATGACAATAATCCATCGGAACTGAACAAAATAATCCACCCAGATCTTCTTCCTCTTTGGGCGCAGGGGAGACTTAAGATCAGACATTGTGATTGTCAATGCACCTTAACCCTGCAATAGGGACATTGTTACTAAACCGGAAGAAGATTACTAAAGTTTCAAGCTGAAATAGATGAAAAAATTTCAACTAACATTCATGATAATCAAGGACCAAGATATGACCAACTATATATCTACTTGGGAATGTTTACAACTCAAAGCAGCAGGACGTGAAGCAAACAAACTTCGAATTTAACAAATAATGCACATGCACAAGTCATAGATAGAGTTATGTCATGCAACAAGCACCAGTGTCTTTCATCTATCTCTCAAGAACAAGGATGAAGGCAAATCTGGAGATATTTTCCTCAAAGAGATAGCCAAGTTCCGAGCTTCAAAAACAAATCAGTGCTACTTCAAATATACCAGATGAAGGTGACCAGCAGCCTTCGGTAACTTAAGTCAATCAACTCCACTAACAATTAAACTCAACTTAGTCAGGTCAAGATCACATTCAAACTTGAACGAGTTTCATTCACATCATCAAGCGCAATTTAAACACTTGACAAGCTCAACATTAATAAAATTCAAGTTTGGATTTCAATATCAGTACTGAAATAAAAGATAAAATTGAAAATGATTTATCTTTAGATACCGTTCAGGGATATTGAAAAGCTTAATGCTTTGCAACTTATTATTCCATCAGACTTAATAACCATTCTCTCCACGATTAACAAGTTCAAACTCCGGGATTCTCTCGCTTACGCTGATCATTATTCAGAAAGAACGTAGTTTCATAGCTATGATACCAAGATCAATGGACACCAAATAGAATAAAACACATGAAAGAGAAGTTTATCTTTCAATCGAGGAAAATAGGCATTTCACTGGACCAAACAATCAAATGCTATGCTGTGATTCAATAGTTCCCTCAGGGGAACAGAAAGGTCGTGCAGCTCATATTGCAGATCGCCAAAACAACTCCACTCAAGTAAAAAAGAGAATGAATCTATTGCATTTTCTCTCATCCTCAGAGTCGTCCATAGTGTTATCTGGATTCCATAAGATCATAATATTTTAACATACTTATAAAATACCAAGATCCTGAAAATTCTTCTCTGCTTACACAAAAAGTACTTCAAAATATAGATTTGAGATCGTTTTAGAAATTGAAGTTAGATATTCACATGCATTTGCATGCGGGTATTCACACTATCAAAAGACAGATTCCTCTACGGCCATATAACTTGTAAAGCAGGAAAAATTGTACAAACATTCTACAAAGCAACAGAACTAATGTGCTGCACAAAAGTAAAGAAGATACACTCACATATTCCCAAGGGGGGGTTGGATTACATAAAATGCGATGTAGTAATTTTCGAAATTACCAGCATGCTTCACAAAATTACCAGCGTGCTCTCAAGTCCAGAAACTTCAGGAAACAGTCAACTCAACTGAAGGAGGTGTCTTAATTCCAAGTGTGAATTCACACACAGTCCTTATGTATATTGTCTTACAGTAAAAACAAAACATGATATATGACCCATCAATATAATAATGACAACATCAGATCTAGATCAGTAACGAACAGCACCAGGCTTTGAAGGACGAAACTCACAGAACAAATACAATGATGTACACGGTAGAGAAAAAAGCTTGTCCAATCCAACTCTAAACACTCAAAATGTCCAACCCAGAGTACAATCTTCCATTCTACCAACTAAAAAGATTTTATTGAAAGCAGTACAAAACATTGCATCTCTCCGAGCATTTCAGTCAAACCAGTAACACCCGCACAGCAGAAACGAAAAAAAAAAAATTCATACTAGACAGACCCAAACACACGCGTCCAAAAACCATTCAACCAGATCTACCGCTGCGAACAAAGAAGCATTTCCCAAAAAGCAACAGAAGTTTAAGACCAGGCAAACCCAGAATACTCCACAGCAGCGTAAATGCCGGATAAGAAACCGCAAAGACGAACCAAAACGACATGCGCGCATCGGACTCTGAACACTCTCCCCACCTTCGCGCGACCAAAACGACAGCACAAACAAGCATAACAAAAACTTCAAAGCAGGGAAACCGGCGAAACGGTACGAGAGTCGCTCGGGGAACGGAACCTACGAGAAACGGAGTCAGCCGCAAGCGAAAATGCACCACCGACGACGGCGGACGGAGACCAAAAAAGCGGAAGGGAAGCTTCAAAACCCTAGCAGAGCGAAGATTTTAGAGTTCCTGAGCCAGAGAGCGAAGCTCGGCGACAATGATTGGCGAGGAGAGAGAGGGAGGGAGGGAGGGAGAGAGCTAGAAATGGCGACTGCACTTCACGGCGTGGCAAAAATGTTATATAGAGAAGCATATATTTTCTTACCAAAACAATTGAAAAAAATTAAGTAATAAAATCATATTCTTATTGTTCATGGACGGAATTCAGAATTACTGCAATTGAATGTGAATTTTATTGACAAATTCAGACGTCCAAATAAAGAAATTTTATGAGTAGGCAATGCGGCCCAGCTGGTAAAGAGATTAGAGGGTGGGATGCTAGTATGATAGGTGCGAGTTTGACTCGTGCGCTCTTCAAAAAGACATAGCAAAGTCAGAGAAATGAGAGTTAAAGATAGGACGGATAGAAAAAAAAAAATTACCGCCTCCGAACCGCCGATATCGAAACAGTCGACATTTTTCTCGTTACATGTAATCTAATAAGCGCCTTCGCGTGGCGGTTGACTGCGTGATCCAGAAATTATGGATCGCGCTCGACTTGATAATCACACTATGTGTACTACGAGACGGTGGCGGGCCGGACACGGGCCCATCCGGAGCATGCGCCGGAAGCACAGTCTCGCGGTGTGGGGGGTGTTTCGGTAATTTTAGGATATGCTATTGTTAGGAAAAAAAATCAGATTTTTGCCTTTTATGCTAGTTTTCGTTTTTTTTTACTGGGGTGGGAATATTATTTATTTTATGGGAGTATGGAGATGCCTGCACCAATCATTCGTGGGGATCTGTTCTGCTTCGGTAAATTTAGGATTTCCTATTGTTAGAAAAAAAAATCAGATTTTTTGCCTTTTCTGTTAGTTTCCATTCTTTTCATACTATTTATTTTATGGGAGCATGGACATGCCTTCAATGAAAAGGAACAATCAGGTCAGATACTGTCAAAAATAAATAAGAGGGGGTCAAAAAAAGGGGATCCTCCTTGCACCACCAGCTATGATACTATTATTCCTACCCCAAATTCATTTATCAACAGGGCCGCATACCGAGCATTATTTATTTGGTACTACGTGTAATAAACATATTGAAAATGAAAATTATTCCATTCGGCATTCCTTAACAAAACTTGACAAGTGAATCTAAAAATCACTTGACTACCCCGCATAAGAAGACGATGCTGTGGGTGGAAATATGCACCATTAGAAATTAGCAAAAGCTCGAAAGTTCATTCGAATATATAATTATTGTTTTCTAAGGAAATTTAAAATAACGGTATGAAGTGCCCTCATTCTCTCAAAATATGTCTTGGAGTACAAATAATATTTTTCAATTTCACATTTTTTTTTTCTTTGTTGCAGCCTGCGAGGGCCCCGGCGACCCTTGCCGGCTGCTAGTGTTGTAGCCCTCGCCCAACCCTCTCCTGACATTGCCAGTGGCCAGCCATTAGCAAAAAGGAAAGAAAAAATAGAAGGAAAAAATCACAAAAAATAAAGGACAAATTCCCTTGACTAGCCAGCAGGGTTAAACCCACTTTGTGACTAATATAGCCACTTAATGCCCTTATTTGGAATGAGGCTTATTTTGGACCATCTTTTGCAAAAATGAGGGCACTTCGAGCCTTTTTTTTTTTTTTAATTCCATTATTTTCTAGGAGATATTGATATTAGAAAAACAAAAAAGTAGCCCGACATATTTTCTTTTATATTCGAAAATATTATTACCTACGTGAATTCTTGTTATAATGGTCAATAGAGAAAAAAATCGATTTAATTTGATCAATTCGAATTTTATCTCTTGCAATCAAATTGTACGATCGAATCATTACGTGCGATAATATGGCAGTAGCCAACAAAACGATACGATGACATAAACAAACTGAAAAACTCGAGTAAGCCGGTAAAATACACTACCACATAAAAAGATCATATGTACGTACGATTCATGCGAGTCCTGCAAATACACGAAGCGAGATATTTTAAGGGTTACGGGATAGACCAAACTAGAACCACAAAAAAAAAAAAAAAAAGAGAGAGAGAGAAGGAAACGAGGCAATATCAAATAAAACGGATAATGTCACGAAAAACTCTAAAATGATACATTTATGAAAAATTTACTTCAAACTAATTTTTTGACCACAAAAAATCCAAAAAATGGTGTCTTTGTGATAAATTTACTCCAAACTAATTTTTCGACCATCAAAAACCTCAGATTAGTACATCTCTGACAAATTCATCATTCGTTAATTTTTGTTAAGGTAGGTTAATACCATTAAAAATTTAAAAGTGGTACACATATGACAAACATATGGTAAAAACTTCAAGCTGGTACACGTGTCAATCGTCATGTATCATCTAACTTAGCAATTTGACACAGAGGCTAAATTTATTACAGGTGTACCAGTTTGAAATTTTTGGCTGTCAAAAAATTAATTTGAGGTAAATTTGTCATAGATATATTAATATAAGGTTTTTCGTTACATTAATTCTAAATAAAATTAGATGGAGTTTATTTTTTATTTTTTATTTTTTTGTCGAGTTATTTATTTATTTATTTATTAGCCGTAGAGAAAAGAGAGGGAGATACAGAGCCTGTTTGGTAACGTTTTTGTTCCTCTGATTCTGTTCCCTAGAACAAAAAACAATCAGAAACATGTTTGGTAACGCAAATGATTCTGATTCTGATTCTGATTATGCTCTCGGGAACAGTTGTGAACCAAAAATAAGAACAAAAATAAAAGTTGGTTCTCCAAAAAAAGAACACCTTTTAGAATCACAAAAAAGAACAAAATCCTAGTTATTTTAAAAAGATTAAGTCCACGTAGGCTGTCATGTGAACTTCTGAACTTTAAAAAAATTAAAATTAGATTTGAAAATTTACTAACAACTAATTTGTATTTAAAATTAAATTTAAAAATGAGCTTTAAATTTTTAAAAAAAGTTTTAAAAAAATTTAAAAGGGGGAAAATAAAAAATAAAAAATAAAAAATTCAATTTTTTTAAAAATAAAAATAAAAATGGGGGCAATTAAAAAAAATTAAAAAAATTTAAAACATTTTAAAAATGTTTAGAAAAAGATGAAGAATTAAAAAAAGAATCCTAGCCACTTGGTTGTTCCCGGGAATAGAAATTTTGTGCAGTCACCAAACGTATTTCTATTCGAGAACAAATTTTTTGTGTAGCTATCAAACGCGTTCTGATTTTCTAAAAATCATCCAGGAAACAGAATCAGAAAATATAATTCTAATTAAGGAAAATTTCAAAAAAGGGCCCGAAGTCTCTCAGTTTCTCAAATAAGGGGACCAAGTGAACCTTGTTTCAAACAAGAGCCTGAAATACCCTCATTTTCTCAAACGATGGTCTAAAGTGAACGTTGTCTCAAATAAGGGCTTGAAGTAGCCATAAAATTTCAAAAAATGGTATGATTTCAAGGGCATTTTCGTCTTTTTCCTTATTTGATTTTTTTTCTTTTTTCTGTGTTTTATTAAAAAAAAAAAACCACACACAGGCGGGAGGCTGCCCCTCCCGCCTATGGCCGCGGGGCCACCGCTGGTGGGGGGTCGGCAGGGGCAATGAAGGCCGGCAGGGTCGTCAGCGCCTCGGCGAGGGCTAGCAGGCCCTCGCCAAAAATGGGAGAGGGTCACGCCCTCTCCTGGATCTGGGTGGGGGTCGCCGGCCCCCACCCTGTCTTGGGGGAGGGCCGGCGACCCCTCCGGCCTTCGCCGACCCCCCACAGCAGTGGGTCGGCGACCATAGGCGGGAGGGGCAGCCCTCCCGCTTGGGTGAGGTTTTTTTTTATAAATTTTTTAAAACACAGAAAAAAGGACAAAATAAAAAAAATCAATATGGGAAATGACGAAAATGCCATTTAGGCTAAGTCCTTTTTTGAAACTCTATGGCCACTTCAGGCGCTTATTTAAAATATACTATGCCACTTCAAGTCCTTATTTGAAACAATGTTCACTTGGGGTTCTTATTTGAGAAAATGAGAGGACTTTGGACTCTTATTTGAAATTTTCCCTTCTAATTAGAATAACTTTTTTGGATCAGAATTGTTGCCCCAGTATCCACGAATGGTGACGTGCACGCGACGCTTGTGTGATAATGACTTGCGTATGGTTTATCGACAGTACAGCGAAATGGAAAATTAAAAAATAATCTGGCCAAATAATGAATAAATTATTTAAAAAAATTAAATGGGACAGAGAAAAGAACAAAGTAAACGAAGAAATCGAAGAGAGATCGGGGGGGCCCAGAGATTCGCTGTCGCTCTCGATTTCTTTAACACGCACGGACACAGCATCCCATGTGATGTGATCCCCATTTTTTTTTGCATTTAATTTATTCCTTTTCCATTGTAATTATCGTAATTATTATGTGGGAGATGACGTCGATTTTCGTTTTTTTTTTTGAATTTTGGGGGCGAAAAAATATCTGGACGTGCAGAGAAGACAGCTAATTAAGAGCGCTTAACGTGACATTAATCATGTTTAAAGTCGAATCTGGGTGGCATTTTCAGACAGTGGCGATAGAATAAATGGAGAATTAGGAAAAAGGTGGATTTTCAATTGATAGTGGGATCTGTTGAAAAAGTTGACTATCAAAGTTACATAGTAAAGGGTACAAATAAACAATTATAAAAAGTTCAACTTTTTAAATTATTAAATTCGAACGCGTCACTCAAACGAAATGCATTTAACTTTCGTTCTTTTATAACGATCGTGCGATAATCTTAGACTACCTTTTATATGTCAAAAGTCTACCATATTTTATCGGCATCGACACTAGGGATACACAGATAATTATATCATTGTGGTCATATCCCAAGTGACTGCAATGGATGAAAATCACGTTCGAGATCTCACTCCTCTCGTGACATGACACCGGTTCAATACTCGAGAAAAAACATTAAGAGGATCAAGAGCTTAGCTCGAATTCGTACGAGATCAAGAACCAAACTCGCGCGAAAACAATAAGATCGAGGATTAAAACGCAAACAGCCATGGCAGAGCGGGGATAAAACTATAAATTCAGACGAACTTTGGGAACACAAGGACAGCTATTTTCGCCTCCGACTACGCACAAAATTAATGTTGCCTTAAACGTTTCTGTTCAATCGTTATAGATTAGGTAAAAATTATTATCAATTGGATTTAATTAGAGATAGCGAGACATTGATTGGTCCCTCCCTTGTAGTGGGTCGCTTGTTCTTCGGCACACCAAGCATTACTTAATAACTACTTGCACATTTATGTAGATTTATCTAATTTAGGGCTGTCGAATAAATCAGTAAATATTTCGACCAAAATAATAATAATAATAAATCAGTATATATATATATGTGTGTGTGTGTGTGGGGGAGTGGGACCTACCACATCACGTGACCCAACCGTGACATCCAAACTCAATTTAAAACGAGTGAATAGTGGATCTTTGGGTGGAAGCACGTGCATAAATAAAATATGTGATTCCAGATCAGACTATATATATATATATATATATTTTGATATTGTCATGTGATAAGATCTGGGGGAGGTGATATCGTAGATAAAGTAGCATTATTATAATTAGAAGAAAAGTTAAGAAGCCTCGATAAATTTTGGCTTAATTATCGGAAAAAAGAGAGAGGAAGGGATAATAATAAACATTTCTTCAATTTCCAGTAACCCGCAATATATATATATTTTTTTTTGGGTTTATCGGGAAAAAATAGAAAAAATTATTTCATTGTCCCATCTGAAAAATGACTTGCTCAAGAAATGGCGCCAATTAGAGAGGCAGTCCACTTGAAGTTTCATTTTATTTTTTTTTATTTTAGAAAGGCGATGTTTATGATCCTCAATCGATGTGGGATAATTATCCAATCAGTCATAAAATTAATGTAGTCATAATCGTTTGCATGTTATTCCAATGTAGTCTTCCCGGTCAATAGCTTGAAGTCTAATTATCTCCGGCTGTCCTTTGTGGCGTGTCGACGCAAACAACTTGTAGATTGCCACAACGACAACGATTTTCGGTGGTAATTGACCAGAAGGACTACGTTGGAATATCGCACGAAAATCGAAAAAATCAAGAGGTCATTACTATAATTGAACACGACATCTCTTTTTTTTCACCACTTTCTCCGAGGTCAGGTATTTATTGATTTTTTTTGTTAGATTTTTCTTTTTAGATCTATGCAATTCAAACATGTAAAATGTGTGCGTTTTAGCGGGTAATAGATTAAGAGAATGCCCGAAACTTTTCATCGCATGGCAAACAAGAAATTTCTCGACGCGACGGATGGTCGTCCCTAAAATAGAGGTTTCTATTTATTCGAATGAACGGGACACGAGAAAGACGCAAATATTTCTCACCATGATAAAAGTAATAACGGTTAGACAAAACTAAACTTTATCAACGTTAATTTAGACAAAGAGTAAACTCTTCCCACATATCAAAAATCAAGAATTTTTCACAATTTTGGATTGGCCCTGAACAATTAAGGTTTATGTCTAAAGATGGACCATCGTCTTCAATGTCCTTGTTTAAAAGTAGAGAGACGTGAGAAAGGTGCAACGATGTGCACGGTGAGTGGGACCCAAAAAAGGTAACGCCTTTACACCCAAGAGGCTGTCTCCCTGTCTCCTTTTGGGTGAATTTATTGTTAAAAAAAATCGTTAAAACCGTGTCCTAGCCCAATTATTAAGAGTGGTTTCACAATTGGACATTCTTCTTTCCTCCTCCTTCTTTTCTTTTTTAGACTTGTGCATAACAATTTACACTAGGTCGATGAGATTTGAATTGGTGTCTTAGGATTCAAATTGCTGAATGGCAACTCATCTGGAGCCCCAATCAGTTCGCCAATCCTGAGAGGGCGTTTGGGACGGTTTTGTTTTTTTTTTTTTGTTTTGGTCAAAGACGAGGACTTTCATTCACTTAACAGAGCATGAGAAACAACCATAAGTAACATCAAAACACAGCAGATCCTGAAGGATGGAGGGGGGCATAGACAACCAATTAGAGGAAAGAAAACCTAGTCTGTGAGCCTTAGCTACCCAGTCCGCACAAGAGTTCACTTCGCGGGGAGAGAACTTAATACGGACCCCGTTCAGCTGGCCCAACATTTCTCTACAATCAGCACGTAAATTCGCTATGGGCCAGGGGCCAGGGGCCTGATGGGCTTGACCGGCTAGAAGCTCCACAAGAGAAAAGTTGTCGCTGAAGATATCCCACAGAAGATCTGGAGACCCCACGTGCGTCGTACTTGAAGTTGAAGCCTTTGACTTCCATGGATTAGAAGACTTCTTCAGTTGGAGCAAGATTTGCAGCCCCTGCTTTGGAGCTATGGTTTCCGCCGTGAGAGGAGAATCCGCTCGGATCGTCTGCGCGAAGCCATCAACCAGAGTACCTTTGCTGTCTCTCACCGCTCCTGCTATTGCCGCTTCAGATCTGCTCTCAACCCATAATGCGTCAACGAGGATTTTCCAGGACCTCCGGTGCGTATTCGACTCCTGACCAGGTGAGTTTGTAAACCGATCCTCCGGGCAATTTCGAGGGTAATCTTGCAGCGATTCAGTATCCACGAGCCTATCATCGCTAAGGCCTCGTTCATGATCAGGGTTGGAGATGGTTTGAGCCCTCTGAAGACCGAAGCATTTCTTGCCTTTCAGATTTGCCAGGGGACCGTCGCCGTTAGATTCCGCGTTTGGAGAGTAGCACTACTGATAAGGACTTCGAATAACCATGAATCCAGCCTTGTAATATTTTGAGGATTGTTGTCGAGATTTATCCTTGAGTCCGACCAGATCTGTTTTGTCCAGTTGCATAGCAGGAAAAGATGTTCTGTAGTTTCTTGGGCTTGATTGCAGATAGGGCAGAGGGGGTCGGGTAGAATCTTGCGTTTCCAAAGGTTTTCTTTTGTAGGGAGAGCATTCTGGCATGCACTTCAAATGAAAAATCTAACCTTTGGGGGATTGTCAGAATGTCGAAATGTTTAGCAACAAAATTGCAAAGGCTTTTGAGCCAAAATTAGCATTTATAGGGTGCGTTTGGCAACTATTTTTGATTCGTTCAGAATTGATTTTTTTTTATTCTGTTCCCTGAACGAGTTTTAGAGAATCAGAACGCGTTTCGTAACTGCACAAAATTTATGTTCCTATAACAGAAATGCGTTTGGTATTTACACAGTTTCTATTCCTGAGAACAATTTCTCTTCCTAATTTTTTTTTTCATTTAAGTCAAATAATTACATCTTGTCACTATAAAGTCAACCTATATAGCATTACTAACAAAATGAATACTGATCATGCATAATTCATAATTAATCTATTTATTTCGTGGAGTATGAAGACATATGCAAAATACTTAAGACAGAACATGAGCTCAATAGGCCATTTGCACTTAAATTTTGGTCTTGTTTCTCGAAAAATTACCAAAAAAGTCTTAAACCTATTGCAATTGTGTCAATTCAGTCCTAATTTTTTTTTACTGCCAATTGAGTTCTAAACGTTTTGCAATTGTGCCAATTCGGTCCATTTGGCTGGTCGACGCTGACGTGGCAACTTTTTAATGATAATTTTTAATAATTATCAATTTGTTGATTACTTTTTTACAATTCATATAGCCGAAGGGATGGATCTTGCTACATTTGCTATTCCTGCGGATTGCTCGTTTCTCTTTACCCGAGGTGTTCTTGGATTTCTTGTTTGGGACCCCTTGATTCCTTATTAAGACTGTTTCGAATACAAGTGGTACATTCTAAAATAATCGTTACTCAGACATCTTTACCTTTGGCCATGAACCTCCTTTGCGTTTTTTATTCAACCAACTCTATTACTTTCCGAAAAAAAAAAAGAAGTAAAATAACAAAGTAATATTTAGGTATATTTTGAATCGAATTCGATTCAATGTATAGTTTTTCTGTCTTCTTTTTTTTTTTTAAGAAAAAAGGAAAAAAAGACAGAAAATTTATTTAAAAAATAAAATTTATTTAAAAATCGACAATTATTAAAAATTTGTCACGTCAGTATCAGCCGGGCAAATGGACTGCATTGGGACAAGACATAAAAAATTATTAAAAAATAAAGAAGTAATTGAAAATAAAAATATTAAAATATTAAGATATTATTAAAAATTTGTTACGTCAGCATAAGCCGGGCAAATGGACTAAATTGGCACAAGACATAAAAAACAAAAAATAATAATTAAAATTGAAAATATTAAAGTATTATTAAAAATATGTCACGTCAGCGCCACGTCAGTATCGACATGCCGAATGGATTGAATTAGCACAATTGCATAAGGTTTATGACTCAATTGGCACAACTGCAATAGGTTTAGGACTTTTTTTGATAATTCTCCTATGACGTCTTAAAATTTCAAGGCATGTAAATTGAATAATATTGAATTTTCGAAAATTGAGTGACAATCATCGGACGCGGAATTGTTTGTTCTGAAAGGCTATGAGTAGCCCATGCAGCGTAGTTCAATAGAGTTTGCTTAGTTTCGTCGCGCCGTAAATATTAGCATCGTTTTCCTACGCGCTCGAGCCTAACCCTGACCGAAATTGCTTCAGTCGCCTAAGCCAAATGTCCAACCAGTCCTGAATATTCAAATGACCAAAATGCCCTCCGATATTATTCATATAAGTCGAATGCCATAAATACTGACTTGATCGTAAGCCCCACCTATTTATTACCCATTACCTCTAAGTCAAATTTTACTTTTTACTTTTTACTTTGGCTTTTTACCAAAATGCCCCTCACTCTCTCTCTCTCCTCTCTCCCTCTACCCATTTGGCCGGCCACCCCCACCCCTTCACTCTCCATTTTTCTCATTTTGAGAACACTATCTTCACCCTAAAAAACCCCATAGCCACACCTTCTTCAAGCTCCACCGTCGTCCGCCTTGTCGCCGCTCCACTCCGCTCGCGTCGCCGTCGTTCGCGCGTCGCCGGCTCGAGCCCTGCGTGCCGCCGTACCGCTCGCCGTCCCCCTCACCACGAGTCACCCACCTCCTCCTTTGTCCCGCTGAGCCGCGGCCGTGCGTCGCCCCTGCCGTCGCGCCGCCAAGCTGCTCCGCCGTCACCCGAAGCCCCGCCGAGCCGTCGCCATCCTTCCGCCGTTGTCGCCGTCGCCCGGATTGCCCAACAGCCGCTGTCCACCTCAGTTTGCCGCTGTTCGTGTGTCGTCGGAGTTCGCCGTCATCGTAGCCGTGTTCGTGACGTCGAGCCGAGTCCGTAGACCAGTCGTCGGTCGACCGCCGCAGCTCGCCGCTACCGTCGTTGTGAGTTAACCCCTAACCTTTGATTAGGCCGTTAATTACTTTTAGGATTAGATTAATTAGTTATTATAGTTGATTAGTTAGTTGCCGCAGTTAAATTAGATAGTTACCGTGGTTAGAATAAATTAACTGTGGTTAGGTGAATTAGTTACTGTGGTTAATATATAGTTACCATGGTAGAGTAATTAGTTACTGTGGTTAGTTGAATTACCATGGTTAGGTGGAATAGTTACCATGGTTAATTATTTGATTTACCGTAGCTAAATCAGACCTATTTATTAACTGTTGTTGCGATAAATAGCCAAGGCCGGGATAATTGCCTGTTAGTAATTATTTGCCCTTGATTGCTGATCGGTTAATTAATGATTGCTTGAATTTGCTGGTTGATCACGTAGACAGAATATCTCGTTTAATTGGAAATGAATATTCGTGTGAGCAATTGTGTCATTTGAGCATGAAAATAGCTGTTAGCCGAGTTTTGAGCATATTCGTGAATGTGACTGCATTGGGCTAATGCAAAGTAAGAATTGGCTTGGTTGCTTGATGTGTTTGTGTGGTCACACATTGGCTTGACGTCACCTTAATGTAACCGGGGACGTGGCGGTACCCTTGTTGGCATGGGTTCATCACCTGGTATGTCCATGCCGATGGGAGTTCGGATGAACACGGCATATTGGATGCACGACAGTTCGTGCAGGCGAGGCCAAAACCACATGATTGATCGGATGCTTGTCGCAGCTTGTGATGGACCGAAGTTCCTTATAGGAAATCCTGATATGTCCGCCTTAGGGGTCTTGAGGGGCTATCGGTCGCCGTCGTCGTAAGGGAGTAGGACGACGCCCGGTCTTGCCGGAAGAGTACTAGCAATGAGGCTGTACTGTGGCGAGAGTGGAGTATCTCTTGCATTAATAACTAGAACACGCATGTTGCATAGTACTTGAGTGGTTGCCGAGTATTCTAATTGTGTGTCTTGACCTGTTTATGATTTACTACCATGAGATATCTGTTGTGTGAGCCAAGGCGGGTAAGTTCGCATGTGATTGTTTATTGGCCGTGGGGTGCCTCTCTATTTGGTAGTTAGAGGGTGGCATGTATCGCACACTATTGATCTGACATCGCTTTATGTTGCTTATTTAGGCCTCCTGGGTGAATCGACGTCCTAATCGGACTTAGGCGTTGATTCATTGAGATTTATATCTTATTTGTTATAGTTAACCGTTTTACAGGTCCACAAGTATGGTGGAGCGCCACGTGAGGTTCGGGGTAACCCACCGACCAATCCTCTCATATCATTCGTCGTCCAGGTCCAGGTTCAGGTTCGGATCGAGTATGTGAACAACACGTGACGACTGTCTGGGTCGATGAAGGGATAGCCCACTTAGTGGCCCATCTCTTTAAGGCTTGGTTCATGCGTCACGGTGATGATCTCTATGGGTCGATCCGGGGGTTTGAGGGACCCCCGTGTTCGACCTCGATCGTTCGAACTTGGGACTCGCTGGATTTTGATACACTGGACGGGGAGGTGGAGGATCCCAAGTTTGATCCAGATTACGATCCTGAGATTCCGCCGGAGTACCACGGCTGGCCTGGTGGTGACGATCAGTGAGCGTGTGCTACTGTGGAGGTTTCTTTTTGGAGGGTAGCTTTTGATGGTAGTAGTTAGCCCATAGACCTGACCTGATATCTTTTTGTTGGTCATAGGAAATTGCCCTGAAGATGGGCTTGTAGATCGGATCGTTTCTCCTTGGGTTAACTGTATATAAATAAAATGGTTGTGTTGTTGTAATTTGTGTTATCTCCTGCTGTCTATCCCTGTTTGTATTATTGTCTGGGGTTCTATGTTGCTTCCGCATGCACTTAATCGAAGATAAAAAGAAATGGGTCGATGACATGCCTGTGATGTTACCCTTTTGACCTGACGTTTGAAAGGTTTGTCGCGTGCCCGAGGGTCCGGGCGTGACATATCCCATTGTTTCTCAAAAGTGATTCTAGAACAAAGAATCAGCTTTCTTTTTATGCTTGTTTCTACTCCAAATCTGTTCATGGGAACAGAATCAGAGAATTTGAGAATTAGAATCATTTACATTACAACCGAGTTTCTCATCCTTTTATGTTCCAGGGAATAGAATTAGAGAATCAGAATCGGTTCCAAACATGCCCTTAAAGACCCTTAGTCCAATGCAAGGGGAAAACTATCCAATTAGTTCTAAATCAATTGTATGGATATCACTTGAATTTGCGGTTGTTTTAATTTAGTCCTAAACATTTTTGCAAAAAAATCAATGCAATCTTTCCGGTCAATTTTCGCTTGAAATTGCTAACGTGGCGGTCTAGTCATCGCCGACCGTCCTATGTGAAGAGATTTCCTGCGTAAAATTGGTCAAAAGGACAACTTTGAAATTTTGCGCAAATGTTTAGGACTAACTAAGTAAAATTGAAAAATTTAGGATCGAATTGGCATCTGTACGATATATTTAGGATTGATTGAACAATTTCCCGCAATGCAAATCACACTTAACATTGGCAATTGTCATTTTCGAATGTTGCTTTTAGTGTTACTGAATTTTATTCTTCCAACTTTGCCCTCAAAATAACTATCTGAACCAATCGTTCCAGATCCAAATTTGGTCGCCGGCGTAACACATCGGCGATGATCGTCAATGTTCACCGAGGGTGGCCAAGAGTTGCCGAGGGTCTGGGTTCACACGTCTGTGTCAATAGTCACCGGTCTAGGTCATTGAGGGTTTGGATTCGCACGGCTTTAGGTTGGCGAGATAGTGTGACCCTTGGCGTCGCATCGCTTGGGCCACTTTAGGTTGCACGACCGTTCATGGCCTTGCAAGGCCTCCCCGACAGTTCGATCATCGACAAAGTAGATTTGCTTCGGCCATGATGCAATGTCTCCATTATGAAATACCGTACCCTCTGTTTTTCCTCTCTCTGTTTTTCGGCCAATTTCTCCAAATCTCTTCCAAACGCACCTTAGTCTCTTTGTCAACAATGACTTGGCTCATCTTCTTCTACAAAATATTGTGTAAGCTTATTTTATGGATGGTGCAGTGGACAGATACCATCAAAATTCAGAATATGCGCAGAAAATTCATTTTTTGTAGTTAGATTTAAAGTGGGTCTTACCGTTTCTGATTGGCTTACTAGTCTAGACTATGCTTACACAAAGGGCCTATTGGTAAAACAGAAAATTAAGCGTTGAAACTTTTTTTTTTTTGTCGAAAACGTTGAAAGTTTAAGTACTTAATTTTAGACGTTGATGATCTTAAGTGCTGAAAATAGAATTAAAAAGTTGAGTCTGATAACAAAAAATTGATAACTGAATGTGATCAGTATCTTATAACACAAAAAATAAAGGATTAATACCACCAAAAATCCAACCGATACATGTGTAACAAATTTATCTAAACTAATTTTTTGACCACCAAAACCCTAAAACTGCTACGCCCGTGACAAATTTACCATCCTCCGTTAGTTTCTCTTAAGTCGGATTAGTATCATGAAAAACCTTAAACCAGTACCTTTGTGACAAACGGAGGGTAAAACCCCAAACCGGTACACCAATCAATTATCACGTGTCATCCATTTTGATTGCACTTTTTTCGCACTTATGAGAGCTATTATATTAAGAGCTTTCTTTCCTATGGGATCAAAAGAAAGACCCATCAAACTTTCTTTTATTCAGATCGCGACTTTTAAAAAGGCCTCGTATAAGGGCTAAGAGAAGACGGGAAGGAAGATCACTAATACCAGTTAGCGCTATGGACAGATTCCCAACCCTAAAAGGAAGGCTTGCTTATTACAATAGCATGTAAGCAGTTTGGCCGGCTAACTTACGACCCAAGCTGAGTAGGAAAGAAAGCTCTTAATATAATAGCTTTCCTAAGTGCGAGAAAAGTGCAATCAAATCAAGATAAGATAGAAGGAATGGTTGATAAGATAGCTTTCCTAAGTGCGTAGAGTGGTGTTCGAGCTCACTGATGGTGCTACACTTCCTTAGTTCCCCATTTGTCATTAAATAGGGGAAATTGCGTTCTAAATATAGAGAAAGAAAGTGGTAGACCGTTTGTTGAATTGTGAATCAAATAGTCTCTTGCAAGACATGCGAAATATAATATGTGTTCCGTGACTAGCGTTTCCCGTGTTGTTGTCGTGCTTCCCTTCTTTATGTATCTTTCTCCCATTCTTTTCGCTGGTCAACAACCAAAACAAATTCTTTCTACTTCAGAACTAATCCTGCAGCAAGGAATCTCTTTCTTTCCGGAAATCCTTTTTCTCTCGATCCATCAATATGTTGCAAAAATTTCCACCTTCTGTCAAAATTTCGAAAAGTGTCGTTTTCTGGTTACCAATTCTTAACGGGTGGAATTGTTCATCCCTCCTAGGGCTCTCTCCAGACCAGAAGTTCCCACAAGCTAAATTCACACCCTACCAGAATATCAGCTATGAATGGAGCCCTCTGGTATGCTATAAATGTAATTCAGCAAAGATATGCTGATACTTTACGTTAGATTACCTTTTTAGGTCTCTCCTTTAGCGGTTCAGTCCTGCAAGGTTGCCATCTACTTCTCTCAATTTTGTCACCTTATATAATTTTCACTTGTCCTGGCTTTTAATAGAACTTCTTTCTTAACAAGAAATATCTAGCATTCTAAATTAAACATTATCTGGATTGTCAACTTTTGTAAGTGCAAGGTAGTGGGTTTTAAATATTTATTTTTATCGTGTAAATATGTATAACCTTTTCACATCGTTTGAAATTGAGTCTCAAGAGAAATCCAAATATCCCTGTATAGAGAGAGATAATAACGGGCAAGCAAAATCCTTTTTTTTATTCAGTCATAAACCTTTTACAATTATGCCATTTCAGTCTCTAATTTTGACTGGCCGGCGACAGAATATTTTATTTTATTTTTTTGAATTTTTAATGATTTTTTTATAATTTTTTTTCTTTTCTTTTTTCTTTCTTTTTCTTGTTCTTTTTTTTTTTCTTCCCCAACTCCTCCCCTACCTCCAGCAGGTCTGGCGATGCTGGCCTTGCCCGGCCATGGCGGGGCTTGACCTCGCCGGCCGTACCTCTGACCGATGAGGGCGGAGGTGGAGTCGAGGAGGCGGGGCGCGTTGGGATCGCGGGTAGTGGGGGTAGTTGTCACGGCGGCGACGTTCGGCATTCGGCAGTAGCCTCCTCGGCGGCGTTTGCGGCGACGGTGTAGCTAAAGGCGAAGGGAGCGGGAGCCAAAGAGGGGAGGAGAAGACAGTGAGGGTAAATTTGACATTATGAAGATTGAGTGAGGGCAAGATTGGGAATAAAAAAATTCATTTAACTCGGCACTGTTGCTTGCCGAAAATGCTGAAAGCCCAAGGCAGCCTTCAAGCTGCCTTGGGCTTTCAGAGCTAACTTTGAGCCAAAGATGTTTTTAAAAAATTTGCCAAACACCTCATTTTTGGCCCAAGCCCCTTGGGAAAGTGGTTCTCAAACGAAGGCAGCCGGCTTGTTAAGAGTGACTTGGTTCATCTTCTTCTACAAATATATTAGGCAACCAAGAAAGTGTGTGCGTGTCCTATCCGTTCCCAAAACAGCTACAGAATCAAGAAAATCAAGTAGGGGGTTGGATCCAAAGTTCGTGCGGACGATGTCTTGATTATATCGAGCTGTCGTTACTGTAGTCAGACCCGTCTAACTCGTTCGCTATTTTCTTTCTCGTCGAGTACTCGATTTTTTGCTATATAAATATATATGTAAAGATAACGAGATGCAATTGATGGTGGTTCTCGAAATTAAGGTTCTCGTTCTTTCAAATCGAGAGACGCGAGAAAGTTAGAGTTGTAAACTGGACCATCATCGTACTATAGACTCCTCCGTTCTCCTTGTTAAAATTGGATAAAATAACTTACATAGTCCTTGAATTTTGATTCAATGTGTGACAGTGTCTGATGAACTTTTAACTTGTTTAATGTGGTCCATGAACTTTGATCCAACGTGCAATGTCGTTCTTGAAATTTTAGTTTATTCAATATGGTCTCTAAAATTTGATCTAATATTGAACGCGGTCCTTCAACTTTTAAACATTTTCATATATTTTAAAGATTACGTCGAACATTTACCAATTGTTCAAGAACTATATTGCATAAATTAAAAGTCTAGGGACGACATTGTACATTGAACAAAATTTCAAAGATCACGTTATGTAAATTAAATATTCAGAGATTACGTATTGAATTAAAGTTTAGGGATTATTCGTGCTATCGAGATAAATCATGCGCGATAAGGGTGCAACGATGTGCACAGTGAGTGTGACCCAAAAACTCACGTCTTTCCACCTAAGAGGCTGTCTCTTTGTCTCCTTGAGGTTAATCTATAAATTAAAAAAGAATTTGTTAAAAACAAGGGTAGTTTTATTATTGGTGACTTTTTTTCCGGATAAGTTTGTAAAGTCGAGGGGTTTGATCCGTGCAATTCTGATCTATGCATGTGATCCGATGAAGAATGATTTACGCACGATTGGCGAGATTTGAACGTGTAACCTATTGTTCAAACTGCTGAGCTAGTAATCTCCTTCAGCCCCGATCGATTATGCCGATCCTGGATGGTTTTAGTTTGTTAAGAATGACTTGGCTCATCTTGTCTTAGAATGCCGATCCTGGATATTCGGATTTCTTATGAGACTCATGGTATGTTTGTTTCGTGAAATTTTTTACAATAAATGCAAGTACATCCCATGAAATTTTTCCGTTTTCAAAATAAGGAATTCATTTTCCTAACTTTAAGCATGCATATTGTTTTACCGTAAATGATTTTTCGTTAATTAGTAATTTTTAGTAAATCAAAAACACGAACGTCTAAAAGAAAAAAAACCAACTTTCACTATAATCCCAAATTTCAACCGTGTCCAAAAATCGCCACCAGTTTCTTCAACAGTGCATTTCAAAATAAAAAAGTTAAGAAAGACTTGGTCCATTTGTTTGAAAGAAAATTATTTTAGAAATAATTTTCGACATTCCGGTACTTGAATGCGGGTTGAAAACAACAAGTTTAGATTGTGGAAAATAACTTTTCTTTCTAGTAAGAAGGAAATCACTTTTCCGAAACTACCAAACAAATAAAAATTAACCAATTTAATCGAAAATTATGTGTATAAAAGATATTATCATTTATCATGAAATTTTTGTTAGAAAGAGTCAAAGTTGTTTTTTTTATGTTTTCCAATTAATAGCTAGTCGTGTGTTTTTGTTACTTAGTGGGTCCTAATTTTCAGGATTTAGTTGGCAGCATGTTGCTGCACACGTTCACAATTTTGAGTAAAAGTAGTTGCTATTTTTGTTGGGATCTCTTCTATTGATGTACAGCCTATAAAACGGCTAAGTTGTTAATTTCAATAAAATTGACGAATGCAGTAAGCATCTTCAACCTGTGTGCCTCTCCTTTCTGGGTTCTTTTAGGTGCTTGCAAAGCATAGCCATCTTCTGCATTTTTCTGTATCAGTGGTATCAGAGCTTGGTTAGCGAGGGTTGAGAGTTGAGAGTTAAACACGTGAGGAAAGAGAGTCTTGCAGCAAAGTTTTTTTTTTCTTGCTTCTTTGTTTGCAGCAGCAATCATGGCCACAGATTCCAATTTTGTCCAACCGGCAATCCCTCGCTTTGATGGTCATTATGACCATTGGAGCATGTTGATGGAAAATTTTCTAAGGTCCAAAGAATTTTGGGAAGTTGTTTCTTCTGGAATTCCTGAACCGAAAGAAGGAGCCACGTTGACAGCAGCACAGCGGACGGCTCTAGAATCAGTAAGGTTGAAAGATCTTAAGGCCAAGAACTATCTCTTTCAGGCCATCGACAGATCTGTCTTGGAGACAATCCTTTGCAAGGATACTTCCAAGCAAATATGAGATTCTATGAAAAAGAAGTATCAAGGCTCTGCAAGAGCAAAGAGGCAACAACTACAAGCTCTTTGTACGGAGTTCGAAACGCTACGAATGAAATTAGGGGAGCCGGTCACAGATTATTTCTCAAGAACAATGGCAATCGTTAATAAGATGTGAATCCACGGTGACAAGACGGAGGATGTCACCATTGTTGAAAAAATTCTTCGATCCTTGACGCCAAAATTCAATTTTGTTGTCTGCGCCATAGAAGAAGCTAAGGATATTGAAGAACTTTCAATTGATGAACTGCAAGGTTCTTTATTGGTTCATGAACAGAAGCTCCAACACCAAGATACGGAAGAACAAGCCTTGAAGACCTTTACTAATTTCCGTCATTCTTCAGCAACAAGAATGAATAATGGTAGAGGGAGAGGAAGAGGATTCCACCAACGCAGCAGCACCATCAATCCAAGAATTGTAGGCTCTTCTTCCAATGATGCACGAAGTGGAGGTCAAAGTTGGTATTCAGGTGGTTTCAAGTCAAAACCAACAGATAAATCTAAAGTTGAATGCTTTAGATGCCACAAAAATGGACACTACAAGTCCGAATGTCGAACCAATCTTAGTCGACATGTGAAAGCAACAAATTTTGCTGCAGCAAATGAAGAAGAAGGAGAGAAGCTCCTAATGGCATGTCAAGAGAAAGAAATGTATTCACCAAATTTATGGTACCTTGACACTGGTTGCAGTAATCATATGTGTGGCAACAAGGAGGCATTTTCTTCTATCGATGAAACCCACCGCACAAAAGTGAAGCTTGGAGATGATTCTGCCATTTCAGTCATGGGAAAAGGTGCTGTTCAAATTTCTTCAAAAGGGAAAATGTAGACCATTAATGATGTTTTCTATATTCCTGAATTGAAAACGAACCTCATGAGTGTTGGCCAATTACTTGAGAAGGGGTGTGAAATTGTATTTAGAGGTGGAGTTTGCAAGATTTATGATCAGCAGCAGAACTTGCTTGTTCAAGTTGTTATGAAAACAAATAGAATGTTTCCTCTTTACCTTCATGATTATGCTCATGCTTGTTACGCGGCAAAATTAAAAGAGGAAGCATGGATATGGCATTTTAGATATGGGCATCTTAATTTTGGTGGTTTGCGGACACTATACCCAAAGCAAATGGTGGAGGGACTCCATACTATCAAAATTCCATCAGAAGTTTGCGAGGATTGTGTTGTCAGTAAACAACATCGAGCTCAATTTCCACAAGGCAAGGCGTGGAGGGCAAAAAAGCAGCTTGAGCTGGTTCATTCAGATCTTTGCGGTCCAATCTCACCAGTTTCTAATGGAGGTAAACTATATTTGATCACATTCATTGATTATTTCAGTCGAAAGGTGTGGGTGTATTTCTTGCATGAAAAATCTGAAGCTTTTGAAGCATTTAAGAATTTCAAGAGTCTTGTCGAAAAAGAAAGTGGCAATCCAATCAAAGTTCTTCGAACTGATCGTGGAGGAGAGTACAAGTCTCTTGAGTTTGATGATTTTTGTACGAAGCATAGAATTCGTAGACAACTTACTATAGCCTATACACCACAACAAAATGGTGTATGTGAGAGGAAGAATCGAACCATCCTCAATATGGTCCGAAGTCTATTGCGAAGTAGTGGAATTCCGAAGAAGTTTTGGCTAGAGGCTGTAAATTGGTGTGTCCATCTCTTGAACAGAAGTCCCACGCTTGCTGTTCTGAATATGACTCCTGAAGAAGCTTGGAATGGACGAAGGCCGACGGTTGATTACTTCAAAATTTTCGGGTGCATAGCATATGCCCACGTTCCAGATCAGAAAAGGAAAAAGCTTGACGATAAGGGAGTAAAATGCATCTTTCTTGGTGTAAGTGATCAAACAAAAGCTTACAAACTCTATGATCCTGTGACTAAGAAGATTATAATCAGCCGTGATGTAGTATTTGACGAAGCAAGTTTCTGGCTTTGGAATGATCAAGCTGAAGGGGCTGCACCAATTGTAGCTGATTTTGAAGAGATTGGCGAGGAAGACCAACAACAACTTTTAACTTATTTAATGTGGTCCATGAACTTTGATCCAATGTGCAATGCCGTTCTTGAAATTTCAGTTTATTCAATGTGGTCTCTAAACTTTGATCTAATATTGAACGCGGTCCTTCAACTTTTAAATATTTTCATATATTTTAAAGATTACGTTGAACATTTACCAATTGTTCAGGAACTATATTGCATAAATTAAAAGTCTAGGGACGACATTGTGCATTGAACAAAATTTCAGAGATCACGTTATGTAAATTAAATATTCAGAGATTACGTATTGAATTAAAGTTTAGGGATTATTCTTGCTATCAGGATAAATCATGCGGGACAAAGGTGCAACGATGTGCATAGTGAGTGTGACCCAAAAACTCACGTCTTTCCACCTAAGAGGCTGTCTCTGTCTCCTTGAGGTTAATCTATAAATTAAAAAAGAATTTGTTAAAAACAAGGGTAGTTTTATTATTGGTGATTTTTTTTCCTGATATGTTTGTAAAGTCGAGGGGTTTGATCCGTGCAAGCCTGATCTATGCATGTGATCCGATGAAGAATGATTTACGCACGATTGGCGAGATTTGAACGTGTAACCTATTGTTCAAACTGCTGAGCTAGTAATCTCCTTCAGCCCCGATCGATTATGCCGATCCTGGATGGTTTTAGTTTGTTAAGAATGACTTGGCTCACCTGGATATTCGGATTTCTTAATGAGACTCATGGTATGTTTGTTTCGTGAAAATTTTTACAATAAATGCAAGTACATTCCATGAAATTTTCCCTTTTTCAGAATAAGGAATTCATTTTCCTAACTTTAAGCATGCATATTGTTTTACTGTAAATGATTGTTCGTTAATTAGTAATTTTTAGTAAATCAAAAACACGGAAGTCCAAAAGAAAAAAAAACCAACTTTCACTATAATCCCAAATTTCAACCGTGTCCAAAAATCGCCACTAGTTTCTTCAACAATGCATTTCGAAATAAGAAAGTTAAGAAAGACTTGGTCCATTTGTTTGAAAGAAAATTATTTTAGAAATAATTTTCGACATTCCGATACTTGAATGCAGATTGAAAACAACAAGTTAAGATTGAGGGAAATTAACTTTTCTTTCTAGTAAGAAGGAAATCACTTTTCCGAAACTACCAAACAAATAAAAATTAACCATTTTCATTGAAAATTACGTGTATAAAAGATATTATCATTTATCATGAAATTTTCACTAAAATAAAACACACCCTTTTTTAATCTCCTAGAATTATCTTGATCGCAAGGTGCATTTTCAATGTGCCTCGTGATTTGCGTGGACTGGTGACAAGAGCTCGAAACTTCTCCGTCTGCTTTGCATATTCCGTGTGAATTTAGTGGGATGCCCTTGTAAATACCCCATCTCGTGTTACAGCTGCTGTGGGATCATTTGCTAACCCAATTGCAATCGTTCTAGTTCTCATGACATGACCCGGTAAAATATTGTCACACGTTCTCAAAAATCACAATTAGCGTTGGGTGGCATTTGTTGATTATCGTTCTAAATCATTCCGCTCGATTTGGATCTACACAAGTTCGTGATTTTCCGACACCGAAGCGTCTGTCAGGGTACGGAGATAGAGGTGGACGACTCGACATGCAAGGAAACGGCCCGGCTGACGCCTTAACGAACAAGGCCACCATCTCCAAAACTCGAGAGAAAGCGAGTACATGTGAAATTTCATGAAACTTTAGATTCTTCAAATGCTGAATTTTTATTATCATACAATTGCCTGGCCTACATCTCAAGTGTCACAACCTTCTCATCTCATGCAAGGAAACACAATAAATCTTCCCAAGAATGTGTAAATCACCGACTCCGCTGATTGCAGATTATGATCTTTCTTAGCTACTAATTCGCTAGTAATCGAGTTTCGGAAAAAAGACTGTCACCTTGTCATATGAACAACGGATGCAGGTGAATCTTTAAGTCGCACAAAGTTGTAGACAAAAATTTCCCGCCGCCATCAGGATACTCCTCTGCTAACAGCCATGAATTTACATAATGTGAGAGTAGAAGACACCATGAGAAAAGAATGTACTTAGCCAACTCCATCATTGGGAGGTAATAACAAGTGGACCATCCTGCCACAAAAAAATAAAATAAAAATAAAATCAGTTTCTAAGCATCTTCTTTAAATACGAACATGAACCGTTTTATATGACAAACATGATATGCATGTTCTTTGGATGATCAGCCTGTAGATAAAATGCTAGTAAGACGATGGATTCCTTTCACGTCCGTGAAAACATCTAGTCCAACACCCATATTACGCGGGTTTTGAATCTAAAACAGCAGACTAAACTGTCCTATAAAAGAATAGTGAGTAAAGAACATCAAAGCTACAACAAATCGTCGTTCTTGTTTAAAGAACATACATCTGACATACCATTATATTGCAGTAAAGGACATAGCACATGCAAAGTTGTTGGTAGGTTACTGAAAGAAGATTTACCTAATCAAAATGAACTAGAAAATATTACCTTATCGGTGTAGCTGCACAATCAAGGATTAAAGAAACCAGAACCACCCATGTTTAGAGCAATTAACACTGATATACTCGATATGACTGCAAGCCAAAGTAAAACTGATCCTGCAGTAAAAGATTTGGGGAAAATCATTAATTAGCCAATGCAAGTATAGGTTGCATTTGAGTACAATATCCAAACGCAATACCTCCAGAAGCACTGCCAGCATCAGAAGATGAGGAGGATTTGGCATTAACACCTCCTGATGGTACCCTAGACCCCGTCTTTGAGGCTTGATCTGGAAATCTACTGTTTGCAGTTTCCAATGCTACAATTCCTTGAAATTCTTCACTCACAATTAGTGCTGCTAACACATCCATGAATGATTCCTTATCTGTTCCACTTGAAGTGGTTACCCCCTGTCCATAAGTACTACTTGACTCATCGTAATCGGACTCATCATCCGAGACATCTATTTCCATAGATTCTAACATGGCTCTGTCGTCTTCTTCATCTTCAACATAACCTTTATATGTAAGTCGAAGTAGTAGCTCCCCCGAGGATCCCCTTCTAAACACTCCCCAACCTCCTTGCAAGACCACCACTCTATCTGTGGGTACAGTATCTTGGAGAGACCCCAAGCCAACCTACAAATGTAGTCTAAATTCAGAAAGATCCTCCGGATGAAAATTTGATACAATCGAGGAACGCCTCAGTACATGAAACTGACTAACTCGACCTTATTAGCCAGTCACTAACTCAACCTTTTACGTCTATTTATAAGTAGATAAAATGATACTTAAGTTATGATACATTCTTTATCTCGCTAGCATCCAAATAATATTATAACTCGATCCCTCTAAATCCTCTCTCTTTTCTCTCATAGTTATTTGAATCTCTTCTTCTTCTTTTCTTAATCACTTCATTCAAGCTGAGTGTAAGTTAATAAGTGGAGGGAGACTACATGGACATAGAACCCATTGGAATCCCATGGATAAGTGAAGTGAGATACTTTGACACCCACTTTCACGTGCAAAGCGGATTGAGAGCAGCACGTGGAATTGACAAACAGGGGGTCTAAGATGCGAAATAAATTTGGGGTGGAACCTTGCTCTGATACCACATGGGAGTCCAAACCAAAAACTTAATCAATTAGGTGAGGGAAGACTACACGCGCGCGCGCGCACAAATAAAGCATATAAACCCTGCACACAAGTGAAATAAATCCGGGGCTCTAATACATATTAGAAAGTTCAGCCTAAAAACTTAAGTTGATAGGGAGGGAGACTATATGAATATAAGGCCTATTGAAACCTTATAGATAAGCGATATGAGACACTTTAACAATTTAAAACCAAATCAATTTTGCATGACTGAGGAAGAAAGTACAATAATAATGCAGCAATTTGTTAACCAGTTACTACGAAGTGCAAAGGCACTGTGAGACAAATGTCTAAAACTGTAGATATAGCCAAAAGTTAAGGTGAAGCTCATGATCGTTACAAGGATGGAATAGACCCAAGAAGAACTAAGCTAAACAGCATGCATTAGAAAGACGGCGGACCAAGTTGAGTAGGACCCTAAGGAACTTTTTTTTACAACATGAGGACAAAGGACACCAAACTGCATCATAATAGTCACTTTTTCTCGCGCAGTCCCATCAATCATTTCCACAATGATCTGCAAAATTATCATAGTGATACTGCTTTTATGGTTATTATACCTCAGCTGTACCAATAGTCAGATCCGCAAATCCAAGAGCATCTTTAACTTGAATCTGCAGCTTTTGCTTTCTAGGATTTGCAACGAGCATGTGAAAATCCTGCCAAATGATGCGATTAAAATGAGACATACAATGCATGTACGAGTATCATGCAAAACTAGCAAACCAGCGCATACAGCTTTACCTGATTCCAGATTGGCTCTCCAGGAGGCCCAATGACAGTGGTCTGGCTGTTCTTTTTACTTCTAATTATTTGATCCCCCAAGCTTAGGATAACATATGGATCAGTTTTGCCTGCCACCGGAAGGAAAACAGTGACATTTCTGATGCAGTAAAGAATGGCACAAATGACAAAGAAGAGGTCCAATCTTGTATAACATACTAACAGAGTGAGTTCAATGCACAATTGCAATTAGAAAATTCTCTTACTGCCCATACCAGCAGTTATATCCATTACTAAATAGCAAGTTTCAGGAAGTAATTACCATAGAAATAACTAAGTTTCCGAGCATCAACCAGAGTCACAGATAACTCTCCAACATAATCCCTGTTTCCTTCATTCATCTCTCCAGATCTGAAATCATTTGTGACTGGACCAACTGCTTTTCCTTTCTGAAAATCTAAAACAATCTTCTTCGGTCTTACAAATAGATTAGGCAAATCCTCAGTGAGAAGCTTCGTTAAAAACCTAAAACAAGTGCAAGCACATATTATTAGTCCAAAGCTCAACATATCTTCAAGTACACACGATGGGAACCAAAACAAAGAAGTATATCGAATCAAAGCTAGCATAAACAAAAGCCGCCGGGTTACTCCAGCTCCAAGACTATACAGTGTCCCCCTTCCTCTTACTCTTTTATGGGGCCAAATTCTCAAGTATCCCCTTTTTGACCATGCCTTTTCTGAGACTGTTCTGCTAAGAACAGAAATAATATCAAACTCTCAGTTGTTGAGCACCATATGTTCTCTTGCACCTATATCCTGCTCCTATTTAAGATGGAGGAGTATCATGATTCAGGAAAACAGAAGTCATAATTTAGTTTTACAACCATTACTCGTTTATCTAAACCCCATAAAAATCTGGTGGAATATCAACCTTATGACAAATCTACGTGCTGGCATGTACTGAACTCACAGATTGACATGCAGTCATTGGTTGTTTTGACAATCCATAACATGAAAAAAGGTGAAGATGCCCGACGTCCAACATTCCACATAGTTGACGAGCCTTGATCAGGTAATACCAAGGAAAATCCCCAAGTTCTTAATAATCCCATTTAAACTTGTTTAATACCATAAATCATTCTACGGACATGTGACATCCACCTTGACTCTCAATCCAGTTGACAAACATTCAGCCAAAAAGGAAAATGCCCAGTTGAAAAAAATAAAATAAAAAGAAAATCAATCCCTTCACAGATTATACAACAGAATGCGGTGGTTAAAGTCGAGATTCAACTTACATGGAAAGAACAGGAATTGCTGGTTTTTGCCCCACCCATGCAGAAAAGAAAAGACAAATCAGTCTGTAAACCTGCAAACTTTTTGTTATGCAAGAGTAAAGCAGAATTTCCTTGTAAAAATGCAAATTTAACATCATCACAGCAGGGTAAGTTTGACAAATACCATGTCTGTACAATGTCCACAAGATTCAAGCAATCATATTATAAAGTTTTTATTATGTCTATGTAATCTGACTGTAACAAGAGAATAACAGGAAGCAATCTACTACTACAGCTAATTTTGTCTGAATTCCCAGGAGATCAAGGGAAGTCTTTGTACTATAAACAGATATCAAAGGAATGTAAGCTCAGCATGTAATAAAACTCCTAACTGCCATCAAATGCCAGCAGAACCAGAGTTGCCAAGAAAAGAGCATCAGCAAATCAGGACCTTTCCCTTGATACATAAGTATATCTCCAAAAAAGTGCACCATGGAGTTGCAAGCCAGATTAGAAGAAAATTTATATCAAGGAATCCACAAATTATCAAAGAAAGTAGCTTCATGTGGCTTCTTTTGAATGGTTATCCTATCATGCCCATCATCTCACTTGCAGTGCACCGGGTGTCTAGCTCAAAAACAAAACTGATTATTGACCTCAATCTCAATAACACGAGCAGTATCAAATTGTGAAAGGAACCACTTTAACACTGAAGGAGAGGCAATCTGAATGTGCGTAGGTTATATTTAAAAAGTCACTCAATAGGAGAATAGTCAAATACAGGAATTAAATATTTGCTTCATTTTACACCAAAGAAAGTAGATTTAATTTATTTATTTTGCTTTGTGAATGTATCCTATCTAGAGAGAGTCTCAAGCTAAAAGGAAGATGTCTTTAATACCAAATGTGCTTCCTCGCAGCCTGTACTAATAGCGCATCATGGCTGGCTGTTATTTGGAACTACAAAAATGTTTTTCCAATCACCATTGTGGAGCATCTTAGGGGCCAGTTAAGTATCTATGCCCAATTCCAACCAATGATTCCAGAATACTCATGGCAACTTTTTTTAACTATAAGAGGTTAATTGAAATTCCTGCTCTTAAAACCAATTGTTATTATGTTGTGAACTATGATCTGGGTCATTGTTGTAAGTCAGCAACATTTAGTCCCTGTGTAGCTCCCATTGGCAATACAACAGAGAAGAATCAGCAGGTTTATATAATAATAGGTTTCCGTGAAGTTCAAACAACAGTAAAGGCATGGCCTATGGAAGAAAATGAACTAATCTGACAAATAACTATAACACATTTCACTTTTCTAGCTTTTGGAATGTGACCCTCCCAAGTGTAAGTCCTTTCACTATAAATTCATTGACGATATTTGGAATGTGAGCATGTGTTTGGTCAGCGTCTTAGATATGGCTGATGTACCCTTTTATGGGTTAGCATGGTCCCAAGATCAGTCTCAAGATATAAGCACGGAATTCCAAATGCAAGCACCGGCTAGTGGGGCCACAAAAAAAAAAAAACACCAGCCCCAAGTGGGACAGTGATAGACTTCGCACGAAGTAAGAAGTCAACTTCTCATTACCAGGAATGGGATAAACATTCACAAATATATAAATCCTAATATATCTTGACCTTTTTGTTCTCGATGTAATTCATGAACCGATCAGCCTTGGTTTTGTTCAACATCAACACATCAGGAATATGATCATAAATGCAACATGCATCCCCCATACTTAATGATCAGGTAACACCTAAAGGCATTAAAAGTTGCAACATACCCATCAGATTGAACAAGCGGAATGGTGAAAGTTCAAATTTGATCTTTGGAAGTGAAACAAAAGCCCATGAAACAGCTCCCACCCAAGGTTCCGTTGGTATCAATCGCAACTTAACCCAAAGTTCCCCATCAATATCAAAGTCCCGAACGCCAACTGGCACAACGATTGGGATGATACCAAATTTCAGTGAGAGCATTAAAAGCATGCGGGCACCACCAGTATAGCGAAGGCCTATTTGGTACCTGCATGACAAATAATGGTCATACAAAATCACTTCTATTAGATATTAAAACATTATTGAGAAAAAAGGAATTACATGCTTGAATCCAAAAGACAAAGCAAATATACATGTGGATCGATTTGCCAAAAAAAGTTAATTCCATGGTACCAGAAAATACTCACCAGAATTCCTTTACTTTCATTTTAGCTAAAAATTTTAAGCGTAACAAGAAATGTCATAGGACTAGAGAGTATTTGCCATAAAATAACAATGTCATACAAGAATAAATTCTAACCCAGTAAGGACATATCTAAAGGGAAACTAGTAGTCATGACCCAATTAACTAAATAGTTAAGACTTGTCTTTCAAAATCAAATCCGCTGACAATACTTGTCCTCTATTACGTCAGCTATATTAGCGATCATCTTAAGAACTAAACGTATCTTTATGAAGGTTCAAGATCACCAAATGGGATCTGGTAAAGTTAATAAAAAGTAGCAAAGGGCTCTCATTGATTAGGTTTCAAAACAACCAGAACTGACAAAGTACCACAAACTTTAGAGGATGTAAGGATGACCAATACATGGCAGGGGAATGCAAAGCTTATCCTGGAGATTCTCCAGCATTCCATTCTTCATAGACATATCAAGCAATAAGCATCAGCCTCCCGTCTAATGAAACAGTGATGCATGTGAAGATAAACCAAACTCTAGATCTCCAATGTCTCAAACAGTAACTCGGTGATATACACAACTTAATGTTAGATAACTGACTTCCACTATATGCCACGTGTAGCACGTAAGCGATGCACATGAACAAGCCAAGATTGCTTCAAAACTATACTTCAACACCTCAAAATTCCTTTGACACTCTCAAGGTTTTGCATTTAAGTTAGCAGAAAGAAAATAATGATAAGTCAAGAAATCATAATACCCTCAGTCAAAGTGACTTCTCCCTGATACTTGCCCTTCCCGTAGACCTAAAGGCTCCTGGAATACATTGACAACTCCTCTATTTCAATACTCTGTCCTTATATTATATAGATATAAATTGTAAACATTAGCTAATCGAATAGTGGATGCTATGCTCTTTTTTTATAAGAAGTATAATATGAAACAACCACTCGGATATTAATGGGTACTAACCTGTCCTTGAAAAAACCTCAGATTTCTAAGGGCAAAACATAAGTTAGCTGAACGTAGCATTCAGCTATCACCGTCCCATATCTATTAATGATCTTGCACTCTATCAGCATGTTAGTTAACCAACCGTTCGTTCAATAGCTACTTGCTTCTGAGATATATATGAGCAACAGGCTTCTAAATGTTCTCTTCACTCTGCAGTCTGGCAAGTTCTTGCACAACAATTGAATGGAAAATATTCTCCATTTTAAGAGTCTGACGAGGCTCTAAAAACTGAACTCAAGCTTTTAATGTTTCATATCATGTTCTAATAACATATAAACCTAAATAAATCTGTCTCTGCATTCGTCCAGGTCAGTTAAGAAAGAGATGATTAACTAATTTTTCCAAGCTTCAGAAGGATCCTCAGAGGGATGTCTACGAGGGCTCACTACCGTTACAGCTATTTCTTTTCATTTAAGATGTCAAAGTTGGCAATGTTCGACACATGATTAAACTCATGCAGCTTGAGACTTCTATCACAGCATGAAAACAAAGTGGTCGAATAAATTGCCAGCATTCAAAACACATTAAGATGAGAGCCTCCACTGACATCATTTCTGACCCAAGAAAGTTCTGTCCAATAGCAAAAAACTCTTCATGCATTGGCAGGCCGGTAGAGAACAATATTCAAATGAATTTAAATTTGACTATGACCAATGAGAAGACTGAATATCAAGGAACTCAAATTTGAAATAAGATGGTTCGAGACCGATGAAGGACATGAAATTGGATGGAACTCATGGAAAAAACAGAATGTTCATGAATTGTTTAAAGGCACATATATGGCTGAAATAGTTCAGATCCTTGATCCAAAAGGCGTTTCCAAGAGAATATGTGTAACATAAATATAAAATGCTCTGACATATCTAGTTTAATACAAGAGATTACAATCACGACCGTTGAAAGGATATGAAAAGAAGACACAACTTCTCTATCAAGCTAAAGGCATGATTAACTCAAACAACATACACATGGTAACGAATGTTCATTAATAGATTTAAGTCTCGTAACACTTACTGCAAGTCATTAACGCGTCGTGAAGTCCTACGTTCGACATTTCTGACTGACAATGGCTCATCCCCCAGTGAGAACTGCTTAATTTCAACCCTCTCGACATAGTCAGGCTTCTTCAAGTTATCAATGACAGGTTGAAGCAGCCCAATAAGCCAATTCTCAATCCCACCTCTATAAACCTTCCAAAGCTTCCCCAACACCATGTTCACCCACTCAACGGATTCTTTCCTCTGCAAATCCTTCTCCAGGAACAAGGAAAAGCTCGTGGGCACCTGCGGCCACACGCCACGCCTGATCTCGTCGCCCCCCGCTTTATTCCTTCTTCTCGAGGTCCATAGCTTGTCGAAAGCAACACCAACAAAGAAAAAGAAAACAAATAACCCCGCTATATTCCTATTAATCGGAGGCGAAGGTATCGGGTGCATCACTCCGAGCTGCGTCCTAAGCTTATCCACAATGGGGTCCTCCCGGAAGTTGGTGAAATTCGAACCCATCTGGATGGACGCCTCTCCGGGCAACTCCTCGCTGTGCAACTCATTGGCCAACCTCTTGACCACGAGAGTCTTAGCACCCCTCCTGGCCGAACTAGCAATTTCCACATTGAGACCGCGGCTTCCACCGTCAGAGGGAATCATGCAAGCCCCGAAACTCCATCTCCTCCTGCTCAACGAACTGGACAGGAATCTCTTCTTCCTCCTCCTAGAGAAAGCAACGAGCGGGGAGCGGGAGCAGAGGGCCTCACCACCGCAGGGGCAGAACTGGGGGGAGGCCTGCGCGAAGTCGAAGCTCGCGGAGGACGACGGTTGCGGAATCATTTAGCGGGCAGCGAACGAACTCAGAGCCCCGAGCCAAGTGTGGGCGGCGGGATCGCTCGGGGCGGCATTGGCCAGGGGCACGAATTCTCCGGCACCGACAGCAGCTCTATCAGGCCACCGAATCCGATTCGCCCGGTCCCGCTTATCATAGGAAGTGGGACGGGGACGAGCTCGGGCGGAGGAGAAGAGTGGAATCAGGAGCGAATTCTGGATAGCTTGAGGCAACTCAGGAAGTCCAAATCCATACACAGAAGAGAGAGAGAGAGAGAGAGGGGTATGGAACGTGAAGCTCGTGCTGGGGAGAGAACTTTGAATGGAATTCAACAAGAAAAGGAGGTGGGTGGGACAACGGAGCGCATTACCTTTGCGATAGACTGATCCAACGCACGCAGGCCTCAAAAACCAGAGAGAGAGAAGGAGAAGTGCCTGGCTGGTACGTATCAAAAGGCAGTAGGCACTCCTCCCATTCCATTCAGAGATGCTGATTTTTATAAGTGACAATAATCTTTCTTTCTCCTCTTGCTTTTGCTCTTTTTTGGTCAATTGTACACGTGGGTCGGAGCAGCGGACGCGCTTCTTCTCCTCGTTCTTCTCTTTCTCCGGTCTTCCCCCCGCCCGCCCGCCCGCCCGCCCGCCCTCCCTTTTCTTTTTTCTTGTGCCAACCCAGGCGAGGGCGAGGGCGAGGGCGGGCGTTGGCCCGGCGAGGACGGCCCTCGCCTAAGGCCGGCGATGGCTGGGGAGGGAAGAGAAAAAAGAAAAAAATAATAGAGAAAAAAATAAAGGACAAAAATGCCTTTCAACCAAGTCTTCCTTTGAAATAATGAGGGCACTTTGTATCCTTATTTAAAACAAGATTCATTTCAGGTCATTATTTAGAATTTTTCCCAAAATTATTGATTTACGAAACTATTTATGAAAAAACCTTCCTTGAATGGACACGTGCCTACCGAATTCGCCGCAATCTCCATCACGAGTCTCACGTAAAACCTGCACAGCGCCACCAAATGAGCGGATCGATGTGGATGTATTCGAATCATTTGCGTTTGGTAGTCGGGATAAAATTCAGGATATGATAAAATTTATTATATCCTATTTTTGGTGCCTGCCTAGAACAGGATAAAGTGGTATATAAGAGGGATAGAGTCTGGATAAAATTATTCCATTGGGAGGTGGGATAAAGATGAACATGATTTGTAATAACCCTAATGCATAAGTTATTTTTTTTCGAATAACAGTTTTCTTAAATTAATAAAATTAAAATAGTATTAGAACATAAATAATATTGAATTTCTAATATAAAAATTTCAAAATAAATTCATTATTATTTATTCCCTTTTTACGTCTGTATTCAAATTTCTTTCTATCTTATAATATAAATTCCATATACATATACTATATTTACATTTATGACATATTTTAGGTATTTTAGTAATTTAGGAATATTAGTGTAGTTTACTATTTAGTAAAATGTTATTAGAGAACGATGGAGGGAAAAAAAGAAATAAAAAAGAAAATAATTAAAAAAGAAAAGAAAAGAAAAGCTATAAAAATGAAGTGGGCAACAGTGTCACGAGAGATTCCAATCATTGTCATTTGTGCAACTTTTAGGTTCATTTACACTATATGTCGTTCATACCACGCAATAGACAAAATATGATGTAAAAATATTTGGCTTTATTATTGCGAGTCACTAAACAATGAATAGGATAAAACAAAATTTTTGAATTTCACATCATATCCTATTCAGTCCTATCATGTCTAGAAATCCCGATGATCAAACGTAAGAAAAATGCTAGAAATAATGTGACGTAGGCAAGAAATAAAAAGAAAAGAATTAAAAAAGAAAAAAAATTAGCAATAAAAATGAAGTAGGCAAGAGTGTCATGAGAGATTCCAATCATTTTCATTTATGCAACTTTTAGGTTCATTTACACTACATGTCGTTCATACCACACAATAGATAAAATAGGATGTAAAAATATTCGATTTTATTATTGCGAGTCACCAAATAATAAATAGGATATAGCAAAATCCCTGAATTTCATATTCAATCCTATTCAGTCCTATCATGCCTAGAAATTCCGACGATCAAATGCAGAAAAATGCCAAAAATAACGTGATGTAGGACTATAGAGCAGCTAAGTCCGACCGAGCGAGCGAGTTTCCATATTCCTCGCATTGTTCCAACTAGCTATGTTTGGTTTGCCGCAGCAATGCAACAAAACATGGAGGAGTTGTTTGACGAGAAAATAATATGGTGAACAAAGTACTAAAGACCTGTGCAATCTCCTCATTTTCATTCTGGCATTACCCTAAAATCCCATCGCTCATGGTGATATCGTCGACAGTCGGCACCGTCACAACCACTTTTTCCAAGGTCGAGGTGACGGGCAGCTGCCAGAAGATATCGTCTCTCGGCTCAAACTCGATCTCATGCGGTCCATTTTGGTTTTTGAGTTACTGAATTTGGCTTCCATGGTTTCATCTCCCTCAAACTATCATCCAACAAATCTCAAAAGCAGAGTTTCTGCTCCCAATTGCTTTCTTAAAGCCCCACATAATATCCTTTTTTTTCTTCTTCCAGAAATCACAATGTATAATCCGAATAACGAATCCGTAAGATACATCCGCGAGGAACTAAACCGAAGAACTAAACCGAATTTGAAGTGACACCCAACTTATCAATAGGATGGAAGTATATCGACATAGCCATGACAATACGCGGCGATCAATCATAATTGCAATTAAACACACATATTAGGCATTTCGTTTCTGAATGTTGTCACCAGACAACGAAAGAACGGAAGTCCCGAGATAAATAAGAGATAGAGCTTCGTAAAGAATAAAACAAGATTGACCTCGAGGTAATCTCTCCCCTATAAAGGCCAGTAGCATTGAGAGATCCGAAAACAAAGATCACTTCGGACTGTGTTTGAATCCATCAAAAGAATAAGAACTCGAGTATCTCAACCTTGCTGTAGTATTTACGGGATAGATTATTCAGGGTGACCAAAAATACCCTCCTTTCTTTTAAATAAAGGAACAGAAAAATTGGCAGAAAGTATTTACAACAACAGGCCGATGATCTTACAGTGGCACAAAGTGGAGCCGTCAAGAATCTAGATGAACTCGCCATTTAGGACAAAACTTTACTTTCTACGCCAAATAGAGAGCTTCCAAATAATCATCAATGTAAGCTAGGCATGGCCAGTGATCGGTTCTTATTCTAACCAAAGTCGAAGCATCGGATACTTCCATTTGCAAAAGAAGATGGTACCTTGGTGGAAGAAATATGAGGATATGGATGCAGCCCATGTTTCTGCTGCTATAGTTGGCATAGATTTCCGTGTCATCCTCCTCATCAGTGTACTTGAGTTGAAGTGGAACCTGAAAATTGGCACCCGCATGGGTAGCATCGTCGGAAATATCTGGAACAGAATCCTTCCAGATGATATCTTTAATAACTCCGCCGTCTTTCACGAGATCCGAAAGCGGTTCACCAGTTACTTTTACAACAAAAGGAGCGAGGTACCGTTTGGTGGATTGGATCACAGAGGATGCAGGGACCTCCAGTAGCTTGACCGATCGGGTTCCACTGATTGCAGCAACGCCTTTACCTCCTTTAAGAAGAAAGGTCTCCCGTCCAAAGTTGGAAGTACCATCACATGCCTCCCAGAGGGAGGTGAACAAGTCAGAGTAATAAAGAGGAACTGAGCTGTCGGGTATGTCAGGTGGGATAATAGCCTTGAGAAACATGTCCTCTATGCCCACAGAGATACTATGCAGCTGTCCCTGAATGATTTGACCATTTTCTGAATTTGTTTCAAGAAAAACATCCACCATCCCAGGAGTCGGATCTCGAGGTTCTAGTTCTATTGTAACAGAAGCTCTAAAGCTATCGTCTTCATGGGCACCGTTTTCTACGGCATGAACATCTGAGTTAACTTTCTGGACAGAAGAATCACTTTTCTTTGTAGGCTCTCCAAGAAGGAATGGTATGCGGTACAATGGAATAGACCCATATGGTGCTGAAGAAGAAAACTTGAGCACAGTTGCATATATTGCCGGAAGTGCATCTGTTGCATTAGGATTATCTGAAGGAGAACTAAATCCCCATGTTCTACTGAAGGGATCAGATTCAAACCTTAAATAACATGAAATTTTGACCTTAATCCCTGGCGTATGTCTAAAATCAGGAATACTTAAGAAATGCCTCCTCAGAGTTCCTAACATTTCCGAGATCCTGGCATCCATAACACGTAGTGGTTCCAGCTGCTGTTCAACGCTTAAGCTTTCTGAAGAAAGTGGTAGATCAGAAGTGATCTCAATCACTGCATCATCAAATTTTGGTTCACTATCCTTAATGCCTTCTATAGAATCAGCCTTTGCATTTCCAAAACCCAAATTAGCCAAAGACAATGACCACGATTGCTTTACAAGTAAAGGTACCACACGCTCAAGGTGTATGTAAGCAGAGATATTTCTGGATTTCCTAGGGTCATGAGAAAGTCTCGGAGCCTGCATATTGAAAAATGTGTCAGATTCTCCAGATGGAGCCATGGTAGGTAGCTGCTCCCCAAGTTTCAGCAGTTCTCTGAGCTTCTTACCAGGTACACATACCAACATTCTTAGATAGATCCTGCACAATGCCCATCGCACCATGAGCCCAAAATATATTGACTGAAGCTAAGAACATGAAAAGAACATGCATTGATCCCACTCACAATTTATAGCGCACAGTAAACAAAACTGACAGAGCTGGAAGCACAGAAAAGGAAAAGAATGCATCTTTCTTTTATCCCCATACCTTGCATTATCACGAACCTCCAAATCAGGGAAGTAAAGGCAGGTAAATGCAAGGAGACGAGATAATCTGAGGAACAATCTAGAACTGTGGTGATGCATCATCATTGTCCTACATATTCCAAGAACCTTAATTCCTTGTGACCAAGATCTTAAGCCAGTGTCGGGGCCATGTTTCTTGACAAGGAAAACGACTAAGTTGGTAAGAAGTTCTAGAAGTCCACGAGGGGGAATTGTGACGTTTTCAGCAATTTTATCAAATACTGCAAAGTAGGCGACTAGTTTATAATCTACGCTGACTTTTGGAAGCAAACGCTCATCTAGTGTCTGGAGCAGTCGCTCTCCCAACCAACAGTGCTTATTACAGCCCAAGAATCTGTCGACGAAGGAAACGACAGTGGGAACTAACTGTTGAAATTCCATAGTCATCTCCACGATCATCCCCTAAAATATGAGAAAGCATTAAAACAATGTGAAAATACCTCGCTTAGATGAAAACTTACCACCACCATGAGATAGTATGCTGCCCAAATGGAATTGAGTAAGAAGAAAAATCAAACGAAGATAGACAAACACCAAATCAAATTGTATTGTAACTTGTAAGATTGCTAATACAAATAGTCATTCATCATTCATATATCTTAAACTCATCAATCATCTTTACTTTACAACCACTAAGCAATTCTATTGACTACCCGTAACTGACTTAAGTAGTGCATGCAAAGCACTAGAATTAGTAGCCTCGAAACCAAAACTCTAGAAAGAGAATAACTCAGCATGTTATTCTCCCCTTTTCAAAGAAGGAAATAGTAAAGCGCATGTTCTAAGGTAGTAGTACCTTTCTGAAACTAGAAGCCACAATTTACTAATGGTTTCAAAACTCCTTTCAACTACAATCATAGTCATCTCCAAGAAATGAAAGTTCCATGAAATATGCACTCTTTGAGGCAATTAGTGATATACTAATATGCGATATAAAAATCATCTCATAGAATCGACCTCCTCAAGTAGTAACAACAGGAATCCACTTGAGGTTTTCTTTGCCCTTATAGTTTTCCTATGCAGATGCTTGAAATTTTCTTTAATATAACCCTGTCGTATGAAATCCAGCTTATATGAGTGATGCACGATAAATAGACATAGAGGCAGAGTATGGCCCTAACACAAGGAAAGGAAGAAATGGGATGAAGTGGGGAATCTGAAGCATTATATACCTGCAGAAAACGGAAGATTGTGGAGTCCATAAGCACTTTCGTTTCGATGGAATCATCGACAGAATGGGAGAGCGTGCCTATTAAGAACTTATAGAAGGTGCGAAATGCCACTGCAGTTTCTGAGCTCCATGGAGGCATCCATTTAAAAGCAGACACGGAGACAAGACCATCCTTGAATAGATTCACCACAGACAATGAATCCGCTTGTGAGACATCCTCAGACTTTTGGCTTCCAAGACACAATGAGCACAAGGCAAGAAGGTCGAGCTTCAGAGCCTTCACGGCAAGAGGATCAAAAACAGTTGGATAGAAGCTCGAAGCCATATCAACAACCATGTTCTTTCTCTCGACTACACGATTTGCCATGCCACTGAAAAACCCCAATAACCAATGAAGGGCAAGCATCCGAAACACCGGATGACCTTGTGCTTCCCTTGAAACTGAGACAAGCCGCCGAGCAATCTTATGCTCTTCTCCATCAAAAGCATCTAAGAAACGTAAATACAACATCAAAACCATGTGGCAAAGCACAGGATCATAGGAATAAATCATGCTGAAGAACTGGACCTTCAACATTGAAGCCTGCAACTCCAAAGCAACCGCCACGGGGATTATCATATGCATAAACTCCATCATTCCCCAAGGGGTGAGAACCTGCGGCCATTCAAGTAAAAACGCCATGGCCCTCCTCAGTTCCTTGTAATTCAAAGCTGAAACCTCCTTCGTCGGACCCAACACCCATTGAGGCAAGTTAAACGGAACCAAAGGGACCGAAGTGTTCAAGATCGACACATCGACCTTACGAGCCACGATATCGTGGATTACCTGAGTGAAGAGCAGAATGTAGCTCTGCGAAGCGTGCGTGCGCTCGCTCTGACACAAGCTCCACAGGTGCCCCGCGATCTCGGCCAACAAGCAAGGCCAATTTCTCTCCAACTGCCTCAAGCACTCGCAGGCAATCGCCCTCGTCTGCCGGTCGGGCCCGTGATTCGGCCGATTGACGATGGCCAACAGCAATTCGACCAAACTCGCGACGTCGCGGGCGCAATGCTCCTCGTCGAAACCGCCAACCACGGAAACGAAGATCGAAGTAGCGGACACCATCATCTGCTCCTTGAGCGCGTACGTGGCGAAGGCCGGATCGGGGGGCGACTGGACCACGGAGCGGAGTGCCTCCAAGAGGCGGCCCAGGAGCTGCTGCGGCCGAGAGGCGGGGCCGAAGAGGGCTTCGGCGAACTCCTCGAGGAAGACGAGGAGGGCGTGCTTGAGGGCGAGAGGGAGGTCTCGCCTGAGGAGGGAGGAGATGGCGAGGTCGGAGATGGAGGCGGCGGAGTGGGCGGAGGTCCAGGTCTCGCGGCCGTGCTGGAAGTCTTCAATCAGGGACTCCCACTCTTGCGCGGAGAGGGGCTTCAACGGCGGCTTGTCGGCGGACATGGTCGCCGATGGAAGAGAGCTCTAGAGACCTAGCGTCTCATCGGAGAGAGGGGAAATTGCAGGAGATGAAGCTGCGCGATGAGCATGGTGGAGGTTCCACATAGAAAGGGTGAAATCGAAATCAGTGCCGTACTTGCTACTTCGCCATGATTGCTGTCGCTTGCAGGGCACAAAAAAATTGCCTTCGCTTTTATTATTATTATTATTATTATTTGGCTTCATTTAAGTTAAATACAAAAAAGTTAATATCACCAAAAATTATCAAATTAGTATGCCCATACCGTATTTACCTCGAATTAATTTTCACGTGATGTTAAATCACTAACCCTTGCCATATTTTCGTTACATAAGTGAAAAATCTATAAAGATTTTAGTGCAAAATTGAGACAAATTTAGGGATTTTAACAAATTTTCGAAACACGAGGAGTTAGCGGATTTTTCGTCTATTTCGTGCAAAATAAATAATTAAACTAAAAAAAATCGCTTGAAATAATAAGTTAATAGAAGATGATTTCATTAATGACAACAATTTATATAAGAAAATATTCCTGGATAATGAAAAAAAATTCGTTCATTTATTTTTATAAGCAATACAAGCCTCATTTGGGAGAAAAATATTCTATACATTATTCATTTTCCATAAAATATACCGAGACTAACTAATCTCAGTTCATTTTCTTCAAATTTGGCTGCTTAAGAGACCTATTTTAAGTTGAATTTTCACATTGGATCATCGTCGTATGACGAGTTATTTGTTACGTGTGTTTTCACACTATCAATTTGATGGGGATAATAGACGGAAACTAATGAGAAGTAAATTTGTCAAGTGTGTACTGGTTTGAGATTTTTATTTATGACATGAAAATTACTTTAGAGCAATTGCAACACAAGTGTACCGACGTAAATTTTCAGGGACATGAAAATTAGTTTGACAAATGTAACATGGCTGTATCAGTTTAGCTTCTTTTATGGTGGTAAACAAAAAAGAATGGACAGTTATTTCATCCATATCGATTTCTTCTCAATCATCATTGGATGGATCATGCATGTATTTAAAGTTAGTTTTGTAAGAGAATTCATCCATGCACCATTTATATAATACGAGAAATATAAAACAAAATTACTTCGATGTAAAGGATTTTCGATTAAAGAGTTTATTCGAAATACAAATAATGTTTGGTAAAGTGTAATTAAAGGATATTAAAGGCCTTCGAAACTTTCTTTGTCAAGTACCTTAACTTTACCTCAAAGGCCTTTAGAGGCCCAAAGCCCATTTTCAAGGTCTAACCAACCGCAACCTATATTGTTTGGCACTAAAATAAATTGCACTTTCGTAACAAGTTTTACGACTTCCTTTTACGACTTTCATTACACTTATAAATTTCTTCTTCGCATACTCTAAGGCTCTATTTGTTTTACAAAAAAAAGAATGATTTGAATGACATTTTTCTAAAAATAATTGCTCTTGTTAATGAAAAATGCTTTTATTATTGACAATAAATCATATTTAAGTGTTTTTGTTGACGATGATGAATATATTTTTCGTTTATTTAATTTTTCTAAACAATACAATTAGTCATCTTTAGAAAAATATTTTTTAAATAATGCATTTTCCGTTAAACAAGCTAAACCTAAAAGTTTGTTTACCAAACATTCACCTTCACTCCCCCCTCTCTCTCTATATCTAAATCTGAAGCGACATTGGTTTGGCCGCGACGGGACATCGCAACAAGGTTCTTCCACCTTCCATTTTGTTCCATACTTTTTTCATTTACTATTTTTTGTCATCTTGTAAATTTTCCTTATTTGTTAAACTTGAATTTGAGGTTGGACCCAAAACACTTCAATTGCAATTTTAAAATAACCTGTAATTTTTTCTTTTTCCTAAACATTATAAACCGCCACTTTTTGCAGTCATATTTAGTGGAGGACTCGATTGCATAGATTACCCAAATCAAGGACTTAAATACGGAAATTAAAAAACTCGAGGACTAAACTATACATTTGACATAAATTAGAGGAGCAAAAAAAAAAAAAGCCTTTTTTGCGTCTCGGGGATTGCGCGGGGCCGCGCGGCGATTTTGACACGTGGCTTCCCATCGCGTTCTCACCAGAAGACGACATTGCAATTTGTCTCCCGATGGCAACGACAACAGACCACCAAAATCCAAAATAAAAATGAAATTAAGTAAATAAAGAAAAAAGAGAAAATACATAAATAAATAGAATTCATCCTCCTCCTCCTCCTCTGAGTTTTGCTCCGATTCCGATCTCTGTAGCTTCTGAACTCAGATCTCAGTCTTCTTCTGCTCGACCAGCATTCTCGCAGAGAGAGAGAGAGAGAGAGAGAGATGGCGGCATACATGAAGCTCGACGACTCGCCCATGTTTCACAAGCAGGTCATCATCTCGCTTGCTCGCTCGCTCTGTCGATTTCACCTCGTCGTCCTCTTTCTCTTCTTTCTCGATCTCGATCGACTCGTCGTTCTTCTCGTGCTCCGCGCTTCCTCGCGGAGACCATTGCACGACCTCGATGGAGCGATTAGTTGTTTACTTGATGCATTTGAGAAGTAGGTGGATTTTTTTTTCTTTTACGTTGTAACGTCCATACCTGGTCGCATCTTTCGAGGCTTGCTCCTTGGTCTTTGCTTTTTTCCGAATTTCGCAGCACCGTTTTAGGTACTTGTCGGTCCGGCTGTTTTTTTCCCCTCCCGTTATGATTCGTTGAAAGAGCGCAATTAAGTGGCGTGGCCCGATCTTGATTGGTTTCACGTGTTGAAGCATTGATTCTACTCTTAATGGGACTCGTGCGCGACTTTCTTCTTTCTCCTCGCATTGGATTATCGGCTCGGTGATCTGGCAATGAACTTTTAATTTCTTTGTCAAAAGTCTTAATGTTATGCTAATCGCAACACTATGCTCAAATGGAAAAACAGATTTTTTCTATAGAACAAACGGCGGAGGAGTTGAAAGAGCGCTGCCAGAGATTATACAGAGGCTCCGCAAAATTCATGTAAGTGGCTTATACTTTGCCATTCTTTTTCTTGATCTTTTTTTGTTCCACTTGTGCAAGTACATGGCGGCATGGCTTGTGAACGAATTGGAAAGGTCAATTCCTTGTTTGCAATGCGAAGGTCCATACTGATCGCGTTGCTATTGCCTTGTCGATTGGTCAGCAAACCTTTTTTAGTTGGCGTTTTATAATGTATAGTTCACCAGTGGTACTTCAGTATGAGGATGCTTGTGTGCATTTGAATGGAAAGTACATCCTGTCATATCTGCTACTGCATACTATGATGGACTTCCCTGCTGTACTATGCTCTCTCTCCTTGCAACCCTGCCTCCAAAACTTTTCTTTCTCTTTAAAATTATGACTTAAAGCCATATGCCTTATGTGGGCAATTGTCTGTTCTTGCTATCTCTATGGAATACAGATAACTAGCTGTAGGATCTTTCACGTATGACCAGGGAAGAACTTCCTTACTGCCCTTAGGAGTTTTGTTGGTTTCACAAAATTTACTTTGTGGCACTTTTTTCTATACATTGTCTGATGCTAGTGGGTTGTTAAGTGGTGATTTCTTGTAATTGGCTTGGGAATCGTATCATTAAATGGCCCCATGGAGTATCTTCAATACATATGATTAAGTGGCCCCACTGAGGGATTTGGATTTTCAGCTGCTTCGACTTACTTTATGTGGCTGGAACATGAAGGGAAAATCTGTTATTCTAAAGTAGTTACTAAAGAGGTGCGCAATATCAGCTAGAAATTTAGAATATGAATGAATACAATCGGCAGCTTTTAGGAGCATTTGGCTTTTGGTTTATAATTTTCTGACAGACATGATGATTGCATTATGTTTTGTTCTGTTATATCAAAAAACACTATTCTGGTATTATGTAGCTCCACTTGGCAATAAAAGCGGTTGATGAAAACCTTCTAAGTCATTGGTCAAGGATATTTAAACCTCCATCATATTTTGACGGGAATCAGTGCATATTTAAATAGAACTGGGGTTGTCATGCATATTCAATAGAACATGACGGCTGTCATGGCGATCTGCCCTACTTTCTAGCTTTCCCTCATTTATGAACAGGATTTAGAAGTTCTAAATATAACACAACCACCATTTTGGTATTCTAACTGTGTAAAGTACCTTACCAGGAACCTCCATGATGTTTCTAATATTATTCTCAAATCGACCTTACCCTCCAATATATTTGCTCAAAGTTAGAGTAATAGGCAATGCATTAGAGTAATGTTTAATGTCTGCTCTTCAGGGCATCTCTTGGAGAAGCGTGTATTGCGGACACAACATTCGCAGATTCCTTGGAAGCATTTGGCGGTGGACAGGATGATCCAGTTAGTGTATCAATAGGAGGTTATCAATATAAGTCAGCAAAAATTTCTGCTTTACTTCTTTGAGTGAACCATTTAAAACCCATCTGACAAAAAAAAAAACCATTTAAAACCCGAAGCCCCATTGTTTTTTTGCTTATATTTCTGTTGTTGAATTTTGAGATGTACAATAACAACTCTATCCTTCTTGTGGATAATTTAAAAACTGTGCATTGTATTTGCGATATCTGCTCGTTTCCAGGTTGGCTCTTCTTAAATGGGTATGTAGTTGATTGCTGTTAGGCAAGAATAAAAAAGTCCCTATGCATTTACTGTTCATTCTTCCTGTTATGTACCTTAAAACTAATGAAGTTGAGCATCCTACTTTTTCATACAATTAATTACAGGAATGAGAGGTGACGACTGTACGAGGACATAAGGCATCATTCACTTGATATAATTAACTGAGTTGTTTTTCCATTTACTCTACGAGTCCCGCTGTAACATTGTTATCTTCAACACAACTGGTATGGTGGGATATGACAGCAAATGTGTCAATATGGAGTGGCGAAGCTAGTGCTTTTTCAGACTACTTTTTTTTTTTTTCCCCAATGCTTGAGTTTGGTCAGTCCTTTATTCTAGGTTTCTTGTGCTGAATTTTTGTCAAAACAAATGAAGTAGATCAACTGGTAAAAGTCCTGTTCCAGATGGTTTTGAAGGAGACATTCAACTTTTGTTCCATCTGCTACTTGTATCAGGTCCTGTCATATCCAAGTTCGTATCAGCATTTCATGAGCTTGCTTCTTACAAAGAGCTTTTGCGTTCTCAGGTAATTGCTTGCATTGCATCTAGTAAGATAGCTTAATATGTTGTAATAGATAGCATTTCTAAATACTACTAAGAAAGGCATCTTTGAAGAATGATTCTTTTGGTCAGCGAAACTGAAAGATTCACTAAAGAGGCACGAAGAAGGTGCTGATTCATGTTCAGAAGAAAAGGTCAACAAATATAGAGAGAATATCTTATTTTGTTGAAGCATTTCAACCTCGAAAGTTTTTCATTATGCCAAAAATCTGAAGTCTTATACTGTCTATCCCAGAAAGAATTATTTAGACTTCTGAATTTGCAAACTAGCATAAATGACAGAGGAATAGCAGAGATGAACTCTTTCTCCTTGGAGGTTTGGGCCTTGCCAGGCCCAAATCTCTTGCTCCATTGAACCTGTCATAGAATGGTTCATCCCTTCAAAAGCATGAGATGTAGTCCGAAACTGTCACATCCAAGAGCAGGGCGGAAAGATGTGAGGCACCGCTTTCTGTTCCCTCCTCTACAGAACTTAATGGCTTGGCAAAGCTCGTCTGATTTTACAGTTCTCCAAGGTGAGAATCCATCCCCACATGCTTTCCCAATCAGAGAGATTTCCAACGGAACCTTTCTTTTCCAAACTGTTTTCCAAGGAAAATCTGGTCTATAACACAAAGAACGGTATTTGCCAAGTTCCGTAGAAAGATTGCTTTCCTTTCTTACCTTGCCTTGAACCTTTGACCTTGAGGTTGAATATCTTGAGAAAGATTTCACTATGGAATCACTGCTTTAGTCCTTCTCCATAGGACAATTTTCTCTCTATGTGGACGAAATTACGGATATGTTTCTTGGGAGACTCAATGTCATGCCAAAAGCGAATTCGCCTATCATGTCCCAGTTTAAATATCATATGGCTTTGGAAGTCCCTCCAAACTTCTCTAATTGATCTAATTGCCGTGTACTGTAAGGTATCTTCCTGCCTTTTGAAGCCCATGCAACTCATTCTATGCTGATTGGCCACCACCATCTTTTGATGAGCATGATTTCTGCATTTTGGATAGTTTTTTGGGTGTTCTCACTTGCATCAGATCACTTTTGCTTAATGAAAAGAGGTGGGTAGAGAAAAAAAAAACAAGAGGTAAGGTTCTCAGAGGCTGAGGAAGAGCAGAGAGTAGCTGGGAGAGAGAGAGAAAACCTGGTGAGGCAGTGCGGGTGATGTTGGAGATGTGTAACTGATGGTGACACTAAGTTCCTAAATTCATCATCATCAGCAATTGATGTAGCCTTCATCTTCCCCTTAGTTGTCGTTTCTTATTCAAGCATAGAGCATAAGTGGGTGCATGAAGAAGCCAAGTGCATTAGTAATCAATAAATATGGATGGCCACTAGTCATTAACCATTATATGATGAGGGTCTATACATTAAGTATAGATTTAGATGGCTTTTGATTAGTCTTGTGTCATTATCTGCATGCTACATCTATTCTGGAGCTTTTCTATAGCAATATCCACATCACGGCGGTTGGGGGCCAATTTCAGTTGCTTGAAATAGCTTATCTGAATTTAATATAATATAATTTACGGTTGGGAAAAAAAGAAAGAAAGGTTGGATATAATATCAAGTTTCTTTGCAGGTGGAGCATGTATTGGTTGATCGCTTGACGCACTTTATAAATGAGGATATGCAAGAGGCGAAGGTATAGTTTTTATTATTATTATTATATTTTTTTTTCTGGTGCATCCTTTCTTGTTTAAATTTTCAGTAGAAGGGAATTATCGGTTGGCAGGGAGGGGGTGCTAACCCATGCACAATATCAGATATAGGATAGTCAATAACATCTATTGAAAATTGGTTGACTCTTACACTTTTTGGTGCAGTGGAAACTTACTTGTGGATGTAAATGCTTTCTTCGACGTTGTAGATGCTTTGTCTCGTAACTGATCTCTTTTTTGGGTTCGTGAGATCTTTTAATATGTGGGTTTGCACCCCCTTGGTGCCCTATAGTAGATTATCTTTTACCTATATTAAATAAAAAGCCAAATACAGTCAATAATATGCACATGAGAGCAACCATTAACTGGAAGCTGCTGAGTTAATCATGAATAGAGAGCTTAAAGCCATTTTTGATTGATGAAGAGAAGATCTAGTACTGGTCCTTCCAAACATCTCCTGTTTCTTGTGTTTAAAACATGCATCCCCATGGGGCTGTAGAATGTTATTTGCTACTCTTATGCTTGTTGCCGAAAACCTTCCCATGCCCAAAGTGGATAACAATCCAAACAGTTGTTTGACCCAGTAATACCTATCAAATATAGTAATCCCAGTGGTATTTTTAAGAATTTTCTTCAGTCCTGTTCTCAAAATGTGCTCGAGTCCTCGGTTCTTATTGACAATATGAAAAGCGGTGCAATTTGAAATTGTTTGGACTTAGTAGACAGGTTTACTTTAAAATGTCGAATTGAACATTACAGTTACATCTCATCACCATTGTTCATCCATAGGTTTACTTTTATTGTATAAAAATGCGAGACACCAGTTGCAATGAAACTTTTATGCTCTTGCTTATGTTGCTTGCATGTGAAATTGTTTCACAGGAATCCCGACGACGCTTTGACAAAGCCGGATATTCTTATGATCAGGTATTGCTAGCCGACTAATTAATTCTTTATAACGTATTCTATTTTTCTTTGACAAATAAGACAGCAGTCGTTGGTGTTTTCCAAGATTTTACGTAGACCTCTCTGAGATAAATAATCGTTTCTGAGATTTGACTATATATAAATTTCAAAAGTCTTGTTACTATATTGACAATTTTTGTAATTGCCTCTCTCTCTCTCTGTGTGACGCACATATGAGCAGGCACACACACACACACCCATGTGAAACACCCTACCTGACCAGCCTGCCTTGCGTGAAAAAAAGCAGCACGACAGTGTTCCAACAAACCTGATCATCTCTCAGAAAATATGATCCTGCTTATATGAGAATAATGCACGACAAATGCTGAGACTTAATTAGAAAAAGTTCTTGATATCGTGGAAAATTTTATATTATAAAAACTAGGAACAAAACATTGATTATGAAACTACTGGCTAACTAATATGATGTGATTAGAGATGTAAAAACAGAACCAAAACAAGGGCTAAATTAGGAGCAATTCAAGCTAGAACAAAGATAAAAATTCTAGGGTTGGAGAAACCAATAATGTCAAATGGAAAGGAGACTGAGTAACACGACAAAAACTGTCACAAAGCTGATTAGAGAACCTGCGGTAAATAGGCAAGAGAGAAGAAGGAAAAGAGAAGAAAACGAGAGGAGGAGAAGAGAGGAAGAAACAAACGTAAAGCCAAAAGAACGGCTCTCAATTTCTATGTGTTCTTTACCCTACACCTATCGCAATATATTATATAACTTGTACAATGACCATAATACCCTTATTTATGTTAAAAGAAATAAAACACACAGAAAATAAACCCTATATCTTAAGTAACGTAACACTCCCCCTCAAGCTGGAGCATATAAGTCACCCATGCCCAGCTTGGAACAACCAGCAACAAAGGCAGGACGAAACAACGCTTTAGTGAAGATATCAGCAAACTGATCTCTGGACGCAACGTAAGGAGTAGCAATCAACTCCCGCTTCACAGCATCACGAACAAAGTGGCAGTCAACTTCTATATGCTTAGTTCGCTCATGAAAAACAGGATTCCCAGCAATATAAATAGTTGCCTGATTATCACACATCATATCAATAGATTGATTAATAGAAAATCCAAGCTCTTGAAGAAGGGATTTCAACCATAACAATTCAGCCACAGTATGTGCCATAGCGCGATATTCAGCCTCCGCACTAGATCTGGCAACAGTAGTTTGCTTCTTGCTTCTCCAAGTAACCAAATTACCACCAAGAAAGGTGCAATAACTAGCCGTAGACCGCCGATCACACGCTGACCCAGCCCAATCAGCATCAGAATAGCCAACCAGAGTAGAAGAACCATTCGGTTTATAAATCAGTCCCTTACCAGGAGAGCCTTTAAGGTACCGAAGAATGCGACAAACAGTATCCCAATGAGCCTTCTTGGGTGACTCCATAAATTGACTCACCACACCAACAACAAAGGAAATGTCGAGACGTGTATCGGTAAGATAAATTAGTTTTCCAACTAAACGCCGATATTCTTATCTTCAATGTCATCTCCATCATCAACTCCAAACTTCTGATTTGGATCCATAGGAGTATCTATTGGCTTGGATGCTAGTGTACCAGTCTCAGACAAAAGATCAAGAACATACTTTCGCTGAGATAAATTTATACCTTTCCTACTTCGTAAAACTTCAATACCCAGAAAAATACCTAAGAACTCCCAAGTCTTTAATCTGAAACTGCTGCTGAAGAAAAGATTTGACATCAGAAATGCCAATCACATCACTGCCAAGACAATTATGTCATCCACATATATGACAAGAATGACTACCCCCGACTCCTTGCGAATAAAAACAGAATGATCAGAATAACATTGGTGGAAACCACACTTGGAAATCACTGAACTGAATTTCTCAAACCATGCTCTTGGAGACTATTTCAACCCATAAATGGCCTTATACAACCGGCATACTTTACTATGATTCTCCCCCCGAGCAACATACCTAGGAGGTTGCTCCATATATACTTCCTTTGACAAATCACCATAAAGAAAAGCATTCTTCACATCCAGTTGATATAATGGCCAATCAAAATTCACAGCAAGAGATATAATAACACGAACAGAATTGAGACGTGCCATAGGGGAAAATGTCTCAAAATAGTCCACCCCATAAGTTTGAGTAAAACCTTTAGCGACAAGCCGGGCCTTAAGATGCTCAACTGATCCATCCGGGTTGTACTTAATAGTGTACACCCACCGACACTTCACCACATCTTTCCCAAGAGGAAGATCAACTAAAGACCATGTCTGGCGGGACACTGGAGCTTCCATTTCCACATCCATAGCTCTCTTCCACTCAAGGTGAGACAAGGCCTCTGTGGTAGAGGTCGGAATTGTGTGAGTATGTAATGATAGAGCAAAGTCATGTAATGGGGAAGGAAGATGTGAGAGAGACACATAACGCTCGATAAGGGAGGTCGGAATTGTGTGAGTATGTAATGATAGAGCAAAGTCATGTAATGGGGAAGGAAGATGTGAGAGAGACACATAACGCTCGATAGGGTAAGCAAAAGAGGATTTTTGTGTACAAGAACGAGTACCTTTGCGAATGGCAATTGGAAGTTCGTCTGGACCAGGAGACAATGATGGAGATTGGACAGAGGGCATGGAAGAACTGGAGACTGGAGGTGCGTAGATTGCTTTCGCCGCTGATACAGCTGCAAGGGAGGAGATACAGGAGGACTAACAGAGTCTAAGGGGATAAATTGCGGGATAGGAGGATCGACCACAATGTCAGTTGAAAACTCTTTGCCCTCAGTAGAATAATATGGTGTGCCCTTGAAGAAAGTAACATCAGCACTGACATATTGTGTACAAGGCATACGATCACAACATCGATATCCCTTATGAGTACGTGAATACCCAAGAAAAACACATTTGGTGGCACGAAGGGATAGTTTATCAGCACCTAGACGTAAGTTATGGACAAAACAAACACACCCAAAGACGCGAGGGGTAAGAGAGAATAACGGCTTGTCAGGGAACACAACACTGACTGGTGACTGATTATTGAGGACAGTGGAAGGCATACGATTTATTAGGTAACAGACGGTAAGGACAACATCACTCCAAAAAGATTTTGGGACCTGCATATACAACAAGAGTGAACGAGCAACTTTTAGAAGATGACGGTTCTTTCTCTCGGTCACACCATTCTGCTGAAGTGTATAAGTACAACTTGTTTGATGTATAATGCCAAGATTAGAACAAAACGAAGAAATTGATTTCTGTGAGTATTCTAGAGCATTATCAGTTCGCAAGATTTTAAGGGATGTATTAAACTGATTAGTGACTTCACGATGAAATAATTGAAAAATAGATAAAAATTCAGAATGGTCATGAAGCATATAGAGCCATGTTAAACGAGAATAATCATCCACAAAAGTAACAAAGTACTTAAAACAATTTCTACTAGCAATACGAGTAGGTCCCCAAATATCCGAATGAATAAGTTCAAGTAAAGTAGAGAAAAGAGCCATGTTACCTGTTCGTGCAAGAGTTGCAGTGGATGAGGAATTGGAGGCCTCTAGTTGCTGGACACGTTTGAGAAGTTGTGTAACTAGATCATCCCAAGCCGTAGACTCAGAAGAACTACCCCCAGTTGGGATAGATGGATTCGTGTCACTAGAAGATGCATTTCCAGCACTCCCTTCAGACACAGCAGCATTTGCAGTAGCTAATCGATGAGCCCACTCAGGCTTGCCATGCTTGGCCCAACAAGTGTAAAAAATATGACCAGATTTGGCATAATATGTACACTGACGGCTGTCTCGATCAAAACTTTGGCCATGCCCTCCCCTTGAATTACGGCCTCTATAAGAAAATCCACCACGACCACGACTACCACCACTAGCCACAAGTGCTGAATTGTCTTTAGATGATGTAGAAGATGGAGGGACAATGCGCTAAATCCGACAAAAAGCTTCATTCATAGAAGGAACTTTCTCTCCAGCAAGAAGCTGGCTCTTCACAGGCTGCAAGTCAGCATTCAACCCAGATAAAAACTTGGCCACTTGAAATTCAGCTCGTTGTGTCTTTAGTCTCTCAAGATCAGTAGTGATGGGTTGATAAAGATTGAGTTCTTCCCACATGCCTTTCAAAGCACTGTAATAGTCTCCAAGAGAGTTGTCCCCCTGTTTAAAATTAAAGATCTTGTATAATTCATAAACTCTAGACATATTTTTGTCTTGTGAGTAGCTCTCCATAAGATCATCCCACACTCCCTTGGCAGTTGTGTAGAACATCACATTAGCAGCAATAGATGGTTCCATACTGTTCCATAACCACACCAAAAGTGTGTCATTCTCTCTCATCCTGTCACCATACTCTTTAGCATTAGCATCAGGGGGGTTAGTTGTAAGATAATTGACTTTCCCTTTGGCATTAATATTGACTTTGATAGCTTGAGCCCATAACAAGTAATTAGAGGCCCCATTTAATTTAATAGTGGTAATCTGAACATTAACACTGTTGTAGAGGACTTACTGGTACTCATGGTGATAATCTCGAAATAAATATATATCTACCACAGATCAAGAAGAATGAAACTTTAGCGCAAGAAATAAAACAGCCCTTACGTATTTTTGATGAAAATCATACAATACCAGTCGACTATAATCAACGGAATATTCTGATCCTTGAATCCGCTGATTAGTAAGTGTTGTAATCCATAGCCGCGAAGAGAACCTGATGAATTTGATTTCTTCTGGTCTTATATGAATCGAGACTAGGAGAGAAAATAGATAGAAATTGCAGCTTTAGGTGGCTGCGCACCAGAGAAGGAAAAGGGGTATTAGGGGACTCTCAAACCAGCAATACGATCAAGGAATCAGGTGGTCAGATCCAAGCTCTGATACCATGTCACAAAGCTGATTAGAGAACCTGCGGTAAATAGGCAAGAGAGAAGAAGGAAAAGAGAAGAAAACGAGAGGAGAAGAAGAGAGGAAGAAACAAACATAAAGCCAAAAGAACGGCTCTCAATTTCTGTGTGTTCTTTACCCTACACCTATCGCAATATATTATATAACTTGTACAATGACCATAATACCCTTATTTATGTTAAAAGAAATAAAACACAGAAAATAAACCCTATATCTTAAGTAACGTAACAAAAACTAAATAAAAAAGAGAAACAATTAAACTAGGAGAACACAAAATTATTCAGATTTAGACTTCAAAGGTAGGGAAAGCAACACTTTGGTCCCTAATACTTGACCATCTTATACAGCTTGGTCCCTAATATTCGAAACTAAGCTTTTATTCCCCGAAGTTTCATTTTTGGGCAATCTTTGGTTGTTGACCATCAATTGTGATGGATTTGGGACGTGGTTTTTGGACATGACAAAAGTTTTGAGGGTATTCTTGGGTCACCTTTGACTCTCTGTGTTGGTTATGACCTATATACCTTCTTTTGCCAAACGTTGTTACGAATATTAAACTCTCTATTAAGATTTGTTGCCCAGATTTGACAAAAATGACAGTCTAGGACTTAAATGGAAGTTTTAAGACTAAAACCTCATTTTTTTTTTAAATCAGAAACTAAACCCCAAAAACATGGTCTAACTTTCGAGATCACAGAAACAAATTGCTTATCACTAAACCTAGAAATTACAGTTGTAACTTAGGATTAAACCTGCAATCCGCATTGAATTCAAAATTGAAGCCTTTTCTTGCCGTACTTGGAGAAAACATTCACAGTCGAGAATTTATTTAACGCAAAATGGTTTATAAGAAGTTGCTGTGCATCTGAATACTTTTTAATTTGAAAATTTAGATACTCAACTACTCACAAGCTATTCAAGTGTCAGTAGCCGACTGGAATTAGTATTGGAGCTCAAGTGATACTTGCTATATGGGGACGTTGTTGGTGGTAGAATAGATTTTCCCTGGAAAGCTATTTGGAAAATGAGGTTTCAATAAGAGTTTCTTTTTTTGCTTGGGAAGCAACTTGGGAATGAATCATTACTTTGGATGACCTACAACAAAGAGGCAAAGTACTGGTTCGTAGGTGTTTCCTCTGCAAAAAGGAGGCAGAGACCATGAGTTTTCTCCTCCTTTATTGTTCTTGAACGAGAATGGTTTGGACAGCTTCCCATGCTTGTATTGATTTATCTTGGGATATTGGAGGTTCTATTGAGCTAGAACTATGGGTCTGGCAGGGCATTCGCTTACAGGGCAACAAGAAAAGAAGGATTACCTCAATTCTTCTCAGTTTCTTGGTTGATTTGGAAGGAGCGGAACAAAAGAGCTTTTGATGTAGAGGAGTCTTTCGTTTTTTTATGGAAAATTGCATTAAAGTTATACACTTTTTAAGAAGTGGAAACTTGCATATGGATGTAAATGCTTTGGTTGATATAATAGACGCTTTGTCCTGTAATTGAGCTCCCTTTTGGTTTTGTGAGCTCTTTTTTTATATGGGTTTGCACCCAGTTGATCTTTTTACCCATAACAAAAGTTATGCTAGGGCTTATTCGTGACTCTCTCGTTTGTGCATCAAAAGGAGTGACTCACGGATCCCTTGTGCTGCTCAAAGTCCCTGCTAGTGGGACACACTAGCCTGGCGTGTTTTACGAGTTGTATTGTGGTGACTTTTTGGGCATCTTGCTTCGTTAGTGCGGTCTATCACTTCTTAGAGATAGTTATCAACGAACAATCATGGATGGATATTACTTTTGGGTGACAAGATGTTCTATACATCAGCATTTGGCCTAGACATTTCTAAAAAGGTTCCTCTCAAAGGTTATGTTGAATTCGGGGGTCGTTATGGCCTAGGTACTTGTGGTGTTATTAGGAACCAACCCATTGCCATGGACCTAATGTAGGTGGCCTTGAGTCCCATCGGTTATTTGGTATATTTTGAGGTCCATAATGTATGGTAGAATAGTAGCACTGCACAAACTACAAAAAACAGTCGGAATCTATGCTTTTATACTTCAGTGTCCTAGAAGGTGATTTCTGTCAATGGATGTATCATGTATTGGTCAGTCCTTCACTCTTTGTCTGTCGCTTTTTTATGGCCTAGGTACTTGTGGTGTTATTAGGAACCAACCCATTGCCATGGACCTAATGTAGGTGGCCTTGAGTCCCATCGGTTATTTGGTATATTTTGAGGTCCATAATGTATGGTAGAATAGTAGCACTGCACAAACTACAAAAAACAGTCGGAATCTATGCTTTTATACTTCAGTGTCCTAGAAGGTGATTTCTGTCAATGGATGTATCATGTATTGGTCAGTCCTTCACTCTTTGTCTGTCGCTTTTTCTCATTTAGTTTGGAGCTTAGCTTGTTGGTGGGGTTTTATAAGAAGGAACTGATGGTGCACAAGATGCCATCATATGAGAACGATAATCTAATTTGTTTATTTTATATATACATGCCTTTTATTCTCTTTCTAGAAATCTGTTCTCATTTGTCATGAAATTTTGGGTTATGTATATTATAATTCACAGGCCCGTGAAAAGTTTGTGTCCTTGAAGAGGAGTACAAGAGGAGACATTGTTGCTGAACTAGAAGAGGTAATTCTTGATATAGGATCTTTGATATCCCTGAATAGTTTATTCTGCTTCTCTGAGAATGTGTGGCACTTTGTATTGTTGATAATAAAGAGGAAAAAAGGAAGTATTGAATGCTTAATTTCTGTATACTATCCGGAAGAATTCTTGGATGGCCCTCCCTATCTAAAAGGCTTTCTGTCTCCATTTGTTGTCATCATTGTTGTCAATAAGAGTGACCTTATTTCTTGTGGAGATGGCCTCTTTCAACCGTTGGTCACATGATCTATTAATTAGATTACTGGGGTAATGGTATTTATTACATTTCTTAGTGATGACAGGATCTACAAAACTCTAAATCAGCATTTGAGAGAAGCCGCTTCAATCTAGTAAGTTTACTTTATGTCATCTTTGTTTGTTTTCTTTCTTGGAAATTATCTCCTTTGGCCAACGTTATTGCTTCTGATTGTTGTTGCATCATTATTTCAAGGAATGCAGGTGAGTGCACTCATGAATATCGAAACGAAAAAGAAGCACGAATTTTTGGAATCTATAAGTGCAATCATGGATGCGCATCTGAGATATTTCAAGCAGGTTTGGTTCTTCAGCTTTTGTGGGGTGCATTTTGTTTTTCCTATATGCCATGTTTTGACCATCACTTGTTGGCATTCATTATTTTGTGCTGTTCATGCTTCAGGGTTACGAGTTATTGAGTCAATTGGAGCCATTTATCCACCAGGTACAGTCACAATTGAAACTTTATCAAAATCAAATTATATTTCCCCAATTTTACCTTCATATGCATAGTACGTTTTGTGGCTTGTCTATCATCTTCAAATGGCTTTACTTGCCATGTGAAATGGGGTCTTTGTCCGTCAAAATTGTTTACACTACAGATCTGCTGATAAAAATGGCAAATGTCAAACTCATCCTTGAGTATAGCATAGTCTTTCGAAATACGGTATCACTATAACCTTCTCCATCCAAATGATCTTTCCTAGCCCTTCATCTTATATTATTCAAATATCTCATTTTGATTATAGATTGAAGTATAGAGTCATACTCATGTTGTTGACTGGTATTGGGCCTTTCCCCTAGTAGCCTTTTACTTAGAGATGGTAATTCAATCATTATTGGTTGGCTTCATTATGTGACATAGATATAGAGATGCCTGTGGAAGAAATGAAGAATGGATTTAAAAAGGGGGAAGGAAATAAGGGGGTCTATGTCTACTCTTGGTGCTTTCTTGAATCTATCATTCTGTAATCTAAATGTCGTTGTGTGGCATTCACGTGTAGATGTATATTTAAATGAATCTAAAGAAAAAGAGAGAAATGTTAGTTAAACTAAACACAATCCAAAATGGGGAGTACAGAAACAAAGAATTGAGTGTACTTCTCCTGATCTAAGTACTTATTGGGTGGCCAAAAGGTAAAAGCTTTTCTATCTGGAAGAAAGGGAAAAAGCAATTTAGACAAGTGATTCTTGTAATTACTCCCACTAGTTGTGTCTATTCTTGAGTCTACTAAATGCTTTATTTAGAGCCTACTAGTTTGAGGTATCACCTTGTTGAAGTATGTCCCACATCGGTTGACAATGGGTCTTAAATGCTCTTTATATTCATGTGGTCTCTCCACCTATTAGCTTAAGTTTCAGGGTTGGACTTTCTAACATGGCATCAAAGCAAAGTTATCCCTTTCGCGAATGTTCGTGTTCAAAATTCCACGTGCCGCTTGTAATCCAACCTGCACGTGAGAGTGGGTGTTGAAGTATGTCTTACATCGGTTGACAATGGGTCCTAAATGCTCTTTATATTCATGTGGTCTCCCTCCACCTATTAGCTTGAGCTTTTGGGTTAGACTTTCTAACACACCTTAAATCTATTTTCACTACAGTGCTACCCTATTGTTCTCCTTAAACCTAATACTACAAATGCTACAATCTAACCCTCAGAGATCCCTTTTCTGCACAAGTTAGAAAATTCTCTCTGGTTTTTTTCTAGAAGGGAGATGATTTAGAGCCTTAGCCGTCAGGTTAGTTCACAAGTTTTGTAGTAATTTTATTACGAAGAACGCATTACAGGCGGAAGTTCAAAAAGAGTCTTGTTTAACTTGTCTTTGGCGATGTACTGTACTTCAAAGAAACTGGAGGACTATGCGGATTCATACTCAAATTCGGAAGTTAGGGCTTACAATGGTAGATGAATGCCATGACCACAAGTCAACTCTTCCCCTTTCTATAGATATGTTCCCACGTTATAAACAGAGATGTTAATGGATGAAATGATGGCTCACTCTAAAATCAGGTATTGACATATGCTCAACAATCGAAAGAGATGGCTAATGTCGAACAGGACAGACTTGCAAAAAGGATTCAGGAATTCCGTACCCAAGCTGAATTGGACACCTTACGTGCTTCAAGTGGTATTGAACCCCCTGATGTTAGCATGAATGCTGCTGGCGCAAATTCTTACAGAGACATTGAAACAATCACGACATCCACCACAGGTGGAGAGGTAATCACATTGCATTGTTCAGTATGTACATTTGTGTATGTGTTCTCATGATTTTGTGTAATGTATGTTGTCGACTATACTGAAATGTATTTGAGCATATGATTACAAGCTACTAATTCCGTGTTAATACTAATGATATATTCTGACCCTTATCTATATCCTAAGAGATACTGAATAAAGGAGTGTTGTTTTGCTGGGCTTGTCATGTAAGTTTGGAGGTTGAAGAACTACTATCAAATTATTTAATGTGGTTTCTTATTGGATATTTTGATTGAATCGAGTTTCTTCCCTTCACGTTTAAGTTTGTTGCAAGCAGCAATTAAATCTAAAGATAATGCAAGGCTGTTAATTGATGCTTTACTTTAGCATTCGAAATCTACTTTTCTTAGCTGGAGCTTGCGACCATGTTGTTGGCAAATTCATTATTTTTGTACTCACATTTATTCGAACTACAAAAGACAGGTATGCTGCATGATGAATTTATTAATAGCCGTTAAAGTATCTCTGATCGCTTGTTTGTGGGTTTTTTGTATCTTGGGAGCTGAAGCTTTTGGGTTGGATATTCTAACAATAGCCAACATTCCATTGAGCCAAGTGGGATATCATTTCATGGCAGTTCTATTTCTATATCGGTGTGCTGAATATGGGAATCAATCGGGCTGCTATGGGTTGTGCATGTTGCATTACATGAAGTGGGGAAATGATAGAAACAGGCTTTTGTTCTTAAATTTTGTATAGGGATGGCTTCCCCTCCGACTGTCATTTTGTATAGGGTTGGTACCCACTTATGGCCTGTATGGCAACCATTCTGATCCGGAAAAGTGATTCTGATTACAATGACTTTTTCTAATTCTGTTCCCTGGATGAGTTTTAGATAATCAGAACGCGTTTGGTAACTGCCCAAAAATTTTGTTTCTGAAACATAAATGCGTTTGGTAACTGCACAAAATTTCTATTCCTGGGAACAATTGCTCTTCTCAATTTTTGTCATTTAAGTCAAATAATTACGTAGTTACTTTGTGAAATTTCATCCTATATTTCGAATTAATCGAAGATTAATTCATGTTGATTCTCTTATATAACATATTGCATATTGAAATCTAAAAATAAATATCAAGAATCATCACGAGTCATTTTCGCCATTTATTGTGGGGTTTCATCGAACTCTTTTGAGCAAGCGGACAACCGACAAGAGCGACACCCTCATTTCTGTAAGGAAAATGCACTGCATTGCCTTGCATTGGTGTGCGTTTTTGGTTCTAGGAAATCAAATCTCAGTCTTAATTCATCGAAAACTTAAGGAGACCTTGCAAAGTATTCACGATGTTTATTTTTGTCTTTTTCCAAAATTTTCTAAAACTAGACTAAGTTTAAAGTACATAAACCTAGGCAAATCACAATCAAAGAAATCAAGTGCGCAATCAAGGAATCATGGCATTGATAAATCGCATCATAAAACCCTAATGAAGCCCTAAGGGCTTAGAGAAATGTGGTTCGAGTTTAATTTCAAAGGTGTTTATGATTTTTCTAAAAAAGAACAAAATCTATGAAATCTAGAGAATGTAGGCCCAAATTTATGAAAATGAGGTCAAACTAGCCTAATCTAAGTTTCTTCTATTTTTAGGGAGGTTTGCCGATTTTTTTTTTCTGAACCATCTCTAAACCTACGCATTCCTGATCCAAGCATTTGCCATCCCTATTTGAAACCATATACTGATGTAACATCTTGAATGTGCTAATAAGCTTGTCCCTTAACTGTACTAACAAGATAAGGGCTCAAAGCAAAAAACTTATTGTCCCTTCATGTGTCCTTGCATTAGTACAGTTCTGATTCTAGTTTACATATCTCTATAGTGTGAATTATGCAACACATTCCCACTCCAAGTTCCTCTAAGAGAACATCTCTGAAACACCATTATACACTTTTATCATTAGAATTAGCAGCTGCTTCAAAGCTTTTGGCATCTTTCAGAAAGGTCTGAACGAAGGGACTGTTCATTATGATCTTTCGTCACCATTTTAGCCAGTAAGAAGGAGCAGATCCAGTGTTAGCAGGGCGAGGAAGAAAACTCTCCACATTCATATCTACTTGTTGAGTAGTCGCTCTCCATAGTCCCATATGATGTTACTTATTGAGCTATAGATGGATATTTAGATTTTTCTTATCTACTTATCTCATAGTTTTCTTGATCAATAATGCTTCAAGTAATTAACAATGAAATGTTAGTCGACTGAAGATTATGATGCTTGGTACAATATAATTGTTACTGTTGGAATCTTCTCTGTTGTCATCAGTGAACATTTTCTCAACTCTGAGAATATCACTTCCTGAAGAGATATTGACAGGGGAAGGTCCACGCCACTCATTTGAGTTATTTTTTTTTTTCCAGGTCCAGACTTTCAAGCAGGGATATTTATTGAAAAGGTCATCGAGTTTGAGAGGTGATTGGAAAAGGAGATTTTTTGTACTTGACAACCTTGGGACTTTGTATTACTACAGAAACAAAAGTTCCAAATCAGTGGTACGTCTGTGTTATTGTGTGTTTGAAACATCATTTTGGCATTATATTGCCTCCTATCACATTTTTACCAGGTTTTGGGTTGATGCAAAATGTTCTCAGTTGAAAAATAGATTTGATTTTCAATACTATAAAATTTCCTAGCCTGTTACTGCTAGTTCTATGGTAAGGAGAAACTTCAGTGTACTTTTCCATGTTTTACCATCAAAATTGGTAGAATAAGTCCATAGGTGTCAAAGTTGTACATTCCATCTTGTTAGAATCCTTGGAAGTGGGAAAGAATCGCATATTCAATTGGATGATGTACGGTTTATTGCTGATTGGGTTGATGTACTACAACGCGTACAAGCTCATGGGAGATACATTGAAATTGAATAGCTATCATGGCCGACATTTTGTGTGTGTTCTGTTCCAGGGCACTCAATCACATCGTTCCAGCTTGTCGGCTGAACATAACAGCAGCGTTTTCAGCATATTTCTTTCAAAGCACAATAGAGGTTCGTCTTTTGGAGAAGAAACTCTTGGTTACCGTATTGTTGATCTTCATACGTCCACAATAAAGATTGATGCAGAGGACACAGATCTACGACTTTGCTTCAGAATAATTTCTCCATCAAAAACCTACACACTGCAGGTGGGGCAATTGATCAGCCTATAGCCTATCAACTAGGCTAATTGTTCATAACTTCTGTGCTTGATTCAACCTGTAAATTAGCATGTCGTTTTGCATGACTCAACTCGCATGTTCTGTTGGCATGAGCGAATTACCTTGTCTGATGGTATGAAACTGGATCTAATTTGTTAATATGGAAAAATGCTATCAGTTGTTCTTGTATAGGACCATTATAAGGTTGGATTTTTTGGTCTGCCATGTAATATCCGAAAGATTAAGGTTAGAGATTGTTACGTGCAATTGTTATTTCAGCAGAATTATATGTTGACCGAGTAACTAATGATTAGTCAAAGAAGAGTTAATCTTACGGATGAAATAATTCGAATGTTGAATAAGACTATCAAGACCAGATCAACACATAAAAGGTCAAAGAGTAAACTTTATTTGATTAGCGGATGAAGTAGTTCATATGTGGACTAGTAAGAGTTTACTGTATTTGGCTAACAGGTTCTGTTATAAGACGAGTGGAGAAAATTAAGGGTGACAAAGAAGAGAACACTCGTGTTTCATGGGCAAGCGGAGATCAAAACAACCTGAGTTAGAGAGAGAGAGAGAGAAAGAGAGAGTCCAAGTCCCTCGTGGAGGGGGAATCAGAAGTCATGTCCCAGTAAAGATTCTCCTCCAACACTACCTTAGCACCCTTTTGATATACATTGTAAGCCGGTCTTCTGACAGGTTAAGCTTTTAGGACAAAAGTTTGCGCACACAACCCTTGAGTAGAGCGTAGGGGTGATCAGTTTCACGGTGGGTCGGTTCCCACCCTGGAACCAGACCGGGCAGGGTTGGTTCCAGGTTTGTGGAACAGGGAACTGGACCTGACACAGTTTTAGGGTGGGTCCAAGAACCGGTGGATAATTTTCTTTTGGCTTCTATTCCCTGCAAGGCTGCAAGTGTGTTGCCCTATGCTAGTTTTCATCCTCGGAGTAGTTATCCTGCCTATGCAATCATCATGTTTCACACTTGTTTGGAAGTAAACCTCAGCAAAACGATTGTAGAACATAACATATGACCTGAAGTAAGCCTTAAAAAAGGAATTAGTTGCGCAAGCATAGCAGGGTCTCGAGTTCATTTCCTATAAACTCATGGATATCCAAATGAATGTTGCTTTTCTCTGGGTATTGAGGCTTCTGTCCCCAATCATCTTTGGGAATTGTATTTAATAAGAATTGTAAAAAAGAAAAAAACTATCGGTTTGATCTGGGCGTTTTGGTCCGCACCTAGAACAGGGAATCGGGGGAACCGGACTGATTATCATTGGTTCCAAACTTTAGAAACCGAGAACCGGACCAGTTCCCCTGGGAACTGCCCAGAACCCGCCAGTTCGGTCCGGTTCCCTCGTCGGAACCGGACAGTGCTCTCCCTTAGCAGAGAGGTCAATGCTCATTTCTTTCTTCAAATTTCTTGGCTGGAACTGAATAAGGAATATATTTCTGGTCAGAAATACTCTAAATACGTCATTTGCAGGATAGAAAAGAAATGAAAATAGGTACTTGGTGGTATCGCTTGTAGTTAGTTCCCATGAGACAACGTCTACCACATATTCATGTCTATTTAAGAATAAAGTAGTTATCCAGAATCCGACATCTAGACCTTTCAATAGGAGGCGCTTGGTAGACATTGAGCAAGGCTGGTAATGCTCTGAACTCTAAGTACTGTTTCCTGTACTTGCTCAATATTTCAATATTTGTCAATAACTCATGTAGTTTTTCCTTACCAAAAGGAAGACATCTACAAGAATTTTCTACCTTTATCTTACCTTTTTTTTTCAGGCTGAAAATGAAACAGATAGGATGGACTGGGTAAACAAAATCAAGGGAGCAATTGCTTCTCTTTTCAATTCTCATTTTCTTCAACAGGTTTGTCCCTTTGAAAAAGGTTTCCACTCGTTTAATATAGAGCTGCTGCTAAAGACAAATTAATTTTTTTTGTCCTGCAGCCAAATCTCAGTGCAGAAACTACTAAGAACAGTGCTTCTCGTGGTTTTAGATCAGCAGACGCAAATAATAGCTCCGAAGATATGATCAAGCTCGATGGACAAGATTCTGTGGCTACGATTCTAAGGAGTATACCTGGAAATGACCTTTGTGCAGAATGTGGTTCACCTGAACCAGATTGGGCCTCACTCAACCTTGGTATTTTATTATGCATCAAATGCTCTGGTGTCCACCGCAATCTTGGTGTTCATATTTCCAAGGTTCGCTCCTTTTGAAACTCAATAGCCTGGTTTAATATTTATCCACCTCTGTGTGTAGTGCCTGTGGAAGTTTTTTGTTCTTAAAGAGAAAAAACAATGCAATGGATGATCATGATGTTTTCACTAACCATAGATGCTTGCTGTGGCAGCTTCATTTCTAGTGAAATCGATATTAGAGCTTTATTATCATAAGCTTGTCATGTTTTCATAGATGGTGCTCATCTTACCCCTTCAATGCTCAGATTTGAATCCAGGAGTGCCAACATGGTGCTGCATTCTTAGGTTCTTGGTCTATTCATTTTGAAGTGCTTCTTTGTTGATTAGATTTACTGTTTTGGAGGAGCAAATGTTCTTAGTAGTTGAACCATGAGTGCGAAGAACTCCAGCCACTTGATTGTTTTGTTTTACAAAGCTCTGGTTCTCTCACTGGCAAAATGAATATTTATGTTCCTCCATTCGTTGGCCTGTCAAGTAATTATTCTCTGGAGATGGGGAGATATTTTGGTTGAGAGTTAGCGGGTGAGGTGGCTATTGGATATAAGTAAGATATGTTGCAGTGCGAAGTACAGTTTTAGCGATTAGAACATCTATGCAGGACATTTCAGTGTAGACGGCCTTGCAAGCATGCCTTATTCTATCTGTACGCTGTCTTAAATAAATCATACTAGGAAGAGAAAAAACTATACATCTATACGTGACTGAAAATATGTATATTTGGTTATACATACTGTATCCTTATACATGATGTTTTTTAGTTTAGTGTTACTAGTTTCTACCAGTTATTGGTAGCCTGCACCTGGGGTTGCTGGTAAAATGAAATAATTTGAGGGATCTCATTTTGATACATTGTAGGTTCGATCTCTAACATTAGATGTCAAAGTATGGGAAACTTCTGTTTTGGATCTATTCCGTGCATTGGGTAACAGCTACTGCAACTCTATATGGGAGGGACTGCTACAAGATGAAACAGTAAAGTAAGATTTTTTTCTGATTAATTTCATTACTCACTGTTGAATGATCCCCTAGGGTTTTGATTGCTAGTCATGTGGCTGTGCGGTGCTGCTGGTGTAGATTGGTTGGATTTTGAAGTCACTTCTTTGTTCAGCAATGACTTAACTACCTAATGGCATTTATAGGATTTCAACTTGTTTCCGTGGAAAAGAAGGTATTCTGTTGATAGTCTAATATGTGTGTTCAATTGCTGCTCAAACTTAGAATCAAAGTTGCCATGAACATATGCCTGACGGAAAATTTTCTTAGGAAAGCCCTGTATCAAACCATAACCACGTAGTCGAATTATCCTGGAAGATGTAAGGTTTTCTCTTCTTTAATCAAGAAATAACGTGTATCCTCACTTTGGAGCAATGCGCGGACATTGTATAGTTGTAGATGATTTTAGTCTAAACACTGCAGTTCACTGATGTAATTCATGGTTATCTGCAGTGGTTCATACTATTCAGATAGAGAAGTGAATTTGTCTATTGTTTACAAGAATTGATTTTTATCATGAAGTGAGATAAACTAGATAAATAGAGTTCTTCCTTAGCAAAAATCAGTGGATGGTTAGGAACAGAATTGATTTTCTCATGAAATGAGATAAATTAGATAAATAGAGTTTTTCCTTTGCTTTTTGCTTCTTAATTTTCTATGGGCAGAAGGAGCAAGTGCCAAAGTTTGTGTACGGCGCTCACTTTGGTGCCAAATTTTTTTGTCGGATCACTTAAGTGCCAATTTTTTTGAAAAACGATTTGAGTGCCAACTCCGGTGAGCTTCGCTGGAAATCTTACGTGGCATCTACATGGCTCGCCGGAGGATCCCATTCAGCAATAAAAAAGCTAAAAATTAATAAAAAATTCCACGTAATATTGAAAAATTAAAGATAAGCTAAAAAAAAAAATAGAAGTTGCGGTGGCGAGGGCTTGCACAGCCCTCGCCGCCACCGCCCCACCATCGCCGGCAATGGCCGGCGAGGGTGGGGGATGGCCGACGGGGGTCGCCGAGCCCCGGCCAGATGTCGGCGACCCCCGCCGATGGCTGGCGAGGGCTCGATCTCGCAGATCTGGTCGAGGCCGACCTCGCCCAGTGACGGCCAGGCTGTGCAAGCCCTTGCTGCTGCAACTTGCCCTTCTTGGTTTTTTTTTTTAATTTTTTTAGCGTCTTAAAAAAAAATTAGCTTATTTTGTAAAAAGTCAGTCCACTTGAACTGAATTTTTTTTTAAAAATTGCCACATGGACTTATTTTAAATAAAATTGCCATGTGGATTGACTTTTTTATAAAAAAAAATCCATGTAATATTAAAAAATTAATAAAAAAACGCCACATGAACTATTTGACCGGAATCTCTCGCTGGCACTTAAGTGATCTTTTTTTCTCCGATTTGGCACTTAAATGAGCCGGCGAAAAATTTTGGTATCAAAGTGAGCGCCGTACACAAACTTTGGCACTTCAGGTGTCTTCTTGCTATTTTGTATGTCATTTGTCAAGATGTATAGATGTTCTCCACTTTGTCTCCCTTCTCTTTTTATTTTGTTTCCCTGACGAACGATAACACATCCAAGAATTGCTCTTTCCTTTTCTTGCAGCTCTCACAATTCAACTTTTATTTTATACTGAACACTCGCAACCTTTCAAAACATATAAATAGTGACATCTAGACTCATAGATTATTTGTTTCATAATTTTCTCTAACTTAAAACATTTCTTTCTCTTTTTCAAATTTTGGAGGGTAAGCGAGTTTTGCAAGCAGAACAAAGCTTATTAGCATGAACAAAAGAAAAACATCTTGTTCTATCTCCAAAACGCTTAACTTTATTGAGAAAATGCCCCAAGCAGAGTACCGGGCTAAACACCGTTGAAATAACCCATGCCATATTCCCATGGTTAGCTCAGCTCGAGCAACCTTCAACAAAGGGTAAATTGTATTTGACACTTTCATCAAGAACATTTTAATCTTTTTAGCCTTTGGACCAAAAGAAAAAAATCATTTTAGGATACTGGCCCTCGAGCCTCTTGTACATAGAAGCTGACATAAAAAATAGATGATCCGGTGATTGATAAGCTTAAAAGGTGATTAATATCCTTGCATATGGACAATTTTGTCACGCTTCTTCTATTAGCTCGACTTGCCTGCTGCTTCTGTAGACACTTGATGAGTGATCCGCTAATCATGTGGGTTTCATTTTTTAGGGGAGTTTGGTTTCTTTATTGACTATAGTGATAAATTAATTGGTTTGTCTGGCTTGATCTTTGTTACTTCTATATTTGAATGTGAAAATCCTCTGCAGAGAAGCACCAGATGGTGCTGTCCCCTCAATGAGTAAACCTTGCCCAAATGACGTGGTATCTTATAAGGAGAAGTACATCCATGCTAAGGTACCATTTACTTTATATTTCAATCAAACTATGCAGATAGTATGAGGATGGACTTACCATAGGTTAAATGTTAAGTTCTTGAAAGTTACAATTAGCTTTTAACTTTAAGATGATAGCATCTTTAACGCATTCTCTCTATGGTGGATCTTATCCACATCCAATGCTGCATAAGACAATTGTCGACATGTTCGTTAGGAGTTCGGACTTAGTTGTAAGGTGTCATTCATTTACAGCCTCTCTCTGTTTTATGTGCAGGGCTTGATACCATAGTACGGATACGTACTTTTTATTTTAATTCACATATTAGTCTTAATGAATGCATGTTTCTGATTAATTTAAAAGCTCTCGGATTCCACTAGTAACAGCTTCCCGTGATGTAAATTCCTTTGATGGTAAACAAGGGCTTATTAGCTCTTAAGGTTTTCTTCTTCTTCTTCTTCTTCTTCTTCTTCTTCTGATTAAATAAATTTCCAAGACACACGTATACATACAATTGTCCCCAGAGACTGTGTCAACACCTTTAGATAAAAAGAAAATTCCGGAGGTTAAATATGTCTCATTGATGTGCCTTAATATCCATGTCATTTGTGGCTCACTTTTAGCTGGGAACAATTGTGTGTGTGTGTGTGTGTGTGCTCGTGCGTGGATTACCAAGAGCAATTGCTTGCTTGCATCTTCCTTCCTTGTGTTGGCAAAATAATGTACATAATCTGGAAGTTGCAAAATAAATTCATTTTTGTTTCTTATTTTTAGTATGTAGAAAAGCTGCTCATTGTCAAAGACTCCCAATCATCTGGGAGTTTGCATGCCAAGAGTATCTGGCAAGCAGTCAAGACCAACGATTTGCGAGATGTATATCGGCTTGTGGTGACATCAGATATGAATATCGTTAATACCATCTTTGATGAAGTCGATGGAACTGAGGCCTATCACAACTCTGATTCAGATTCAATTGACATAAATCAGAATGATCCAGCCAGCTGCCTGCAAATGAACGATCCCAGAGAACCTGCAAATTGTCTTCAAGGTTGTTCGCTATTGCATTTGGCATGTCATCAAGGAGATCCAGTGATGCTTGAGTTGCTGCTGCAATTTGGTGCTGATGTAAATATGCGAGATTACCATGGAAGGACTCCTTTGCACCACTGCATATCCATGGGAAACAACTCGTTGGCGAAGTTTCTTCTCAAAAGGTAATTCAGTTTCATATCAATTTATGTGTAGAAAATTCGATGCCTCTGCTCATAAGACAAAGATAAATGACAAACAAAATCATTTTGCTCTTCACAACTTATCACGAAGGTTGCCTATAAATTTGGACAGACTATGGCCAGATTTGGAAAGTCATTTTGTTAGGCAAAGGATTATTCACCATCCTCATGGATCTTGAATTGTCTTGTTGAATCTCACTAGATCACCTAGTAGCAGTGGAGCTTCATTTTTAATATCAGATGGAAATAGTTGATGGCCTTATTACTTGTGGCATCTTTTGAAGAGACTGAAGGCTAACTGAGGGAAACTGGGTCTACAGTCAATGATTTGTTGTATTAACTAGTGTGTTCATTATGCAGAGGAGCACGGCCATCTATCAAGGATGGCGGGGGATTCAGTGCCCTGGAAAGAGCAATGGAGATGGGAGCAATTACTGACGAGGACTTATTCATTTTGCTCTCCGAATGCAACTGACACTACTTTCTTTGTTCGGCACGTCTTATCTTTAACCGCAATTGTATCTGCTGAAAAGAGGAGTGGACAATATTTATGGACTTTTTAGCCAAAACTTAGTGGGCTTCGTTGATTCAGAGTGATGCGCAATAGGATGAAATCAAGAGGAGCAACCTACGCCTTAACTTTATCACTTGCAGTATTCTCGCCTCGATTTGGATGCCGCCTGGGAATATTCAACTTCGCTTGAAATTTATGAATTGGAGGAAGTAGAAAAGCGCTTGATTGGTGGTCAATTATGAGGTCTTGCTGTGAAGAAGGTTGAAATATTTGAGCGTCTGTAATATCATGGTGTCTTGATGGCATGGTTTTCTGTAGCAGCAATCTGGTTATCGACATTATTTACATGCTGTTTAGAAGCTTTATCCGATACCATAAGACATAGCAGGTCTGATGCCAGTGGAAAGAACTCTATCAGTCCTTGACCTTGTAAGTGATTTCTTTATAACCTGAAAGCAGTAGCTGTTTTTCGGTGGGGAAATTACCAAAAAAGTCCCAAACCTATTACACTTATGTCAATTCAGTGTTAAAAGTTTCAATTGTGCCAACTCAATCCTTAATTTTTTCGCGTTTTGCCAATTGAGTTCATCCGGTTAATTTTGGCCGGATATTGGTAACGTGGACGCTGGTCATTTGACGTGGCATGGTCGGCATTGGCACATATAATTTTTGTAATTTTTTGAATTTTTTGACATTGATGAAAAAGTGTCGCTTTACTTGAAAATCTTTGAATGTTGATATGCGTTTTTTTATACTATGGGCGCATTTGGAACAAATAGCGCTTGAGTCAAAATTTTGGTGTTTGATTACACAAATTCAAAGATATTGATGCAAAGTTCTGCTTTGAGAAAAAGCTCAAAACTCAGGACAAGTGTCCCTTGTAAGGATTTTTAGCATTTTCAGAATGTTGGTAGACCTTTGGCTTTATAACTTTGCGTCTGGACACAAAAAAAAAACTCCAATGATTTTCACTAAATGTCAATATTGTCTGGTAATGAATGTTTGGTAAATACATTTTAGCTGGAGTTGTTGCCGTTTATTGGGCAAAACTCTTCTAATTCCTCTGCCTTTCGAAATTGCATTACAGCCAAAGCAAAGGATACCTGCCTTGGACTCTGGGCTTTATTTTGGAAAATTCCAACTTTAAGGGAGCCCAAAAAAAGTTTTACAACTTTCACTCAATCAAGAAACTCTAGAGGGCCAAAATTGTCAATGGCATCGAAGCTCAGTGCTTAATTTAGCCGACATAAAAGAATTGAAAACAAAAAGCGAAAAATCAAAAAATAATCTTATTAACGCGTGCTTTCAAAATATTCTTTTTATTATCATAATCATAAAAATATATGTGTTTTTGTATATGTTCATTTTTAATGGGCCGACTATACGTTATAGGAGGACACGAGTGATATTATCACAAAGCTTAGGGACTGGAATTTCAAACTTCTACTCCCCCCTCAGTTCTCTCTTCTCTTCACCAGCTTCAGAGAAGCCTGCGAGAAGAATGAGCGAAGCAGAAGTAAAGAGCTGGATCAATGGCGACGAGAGCGCGAAGCGGATGCTCGATCGAGTCCTGACGTCGCGTCCGTCGTTCTCGCTCCCTCCTCCGCTCCACAGGATCCCTCTCCGCGTCGGCAACGTCGTCGAAATCGCCGGTCCCTCTCCTTCCGCCAAAACCCAAATCCTCACTCAGGTCATTCCTTTTTGCTCTTTTCTTCTCTTTTCGCCGGATTCCGGTGTGAAATTGGTGCTCCTAAGCTAGAATATCGTTGGTTGCATCGAAATCGCTTGCGCTCGTGGGACGGCGAATAGCGACTGTTTCGCCTATTAGTAGTAGGAAGTGCTGATTGCTGAAACTTCGCTGCAACGCCTCTCTAGACTGCAGTGAGCTGCATTCTCCCGAAAGTGTGGAATGGGGTGCACTACGGCGGACTCGGGCATTCGGTGCTCTACATTGACTTGGATTGTCGATTCGATGTGTTGAGGCTAGTGGAAGTGCTCAGACACCGGATCGTGCAAGTTAATGGTGAGCCAAGACCACCTCTTTTGAATAAGCAATCATGAACTCATGATGTTGAACTATTTAAGGTTATGGTGAAACTATTTGAAGTTATGGGACTCTGTGCATTGCTTTTCTTGGGCAGGGTGCTCATCTACTGCCGGCAATGAGGAAATCCTTAAGCTGTCCATGAGACAATTCTCCTACATTCGCTGCTATGATAGTTTTGAGCTGCTTGCGACTCTAAAAGTAAGAGGTCATGTCCTTGATATATAGTTTCAAACCATTCTGCCCACCGGGTTGATACTTAGCTGATTAGTTCTCTTCAGAGGGCAGTTTTCATGTTATGTACTGATAGGTGTTTTCGAGAAATTTTAATAATGATGGAGTTTTCAGTGAAGTCAGTGAAACTTAAATAAAAAGGGAGAAACATGAATAAGAAGAAGAAGAAGAAGGATGTGTGCCTGTGGAGCATAGGCTCAAAAATCAAGTATGTCTGCATATCTGGTACATAGTTATCTATGATATTAGCAGTAAGTGTATGTCTAGGTTTTGATCAGTCAGACCACTTACCTCTCATTCCTTTCTACAAATGTATTTCCACCTTATTTTTCGCAGAAAAAGGAATATTATTTCTCACAGATAGTTAGAAACTTCTACTAAATCTGCAAAATATTTTGAATGTTTCAAAAGTACCGACTAATTAACTCTCAAAGCATTCATTGTGAATTAAACAAGCATCACTTGATTTTATTTGACAATAGGTTACTGTTAACTGAGATCCTGACATATTCATAGATCATGTTTGTGTTCCCCATTATATTTACTCAGATACCTACTGATGCCTTGGTAAGCCTTTTAAATATAGGTTCTGCACTTCACGAAAGTAGTGTTGGTCTCACAGGTGCTTATTGTTTCAGACACTGCATCACCGGCTTCAAAAAGAAAAGGAATCCAATGGTATCGGTGGTCATTTGCTCATGATTGACAGGTTTGTCATGGAATCTGATAAAGTCAAGTCGCGTCATTGTACTCAACTTTTTTGGCATAAATCTTTTGAATTTAGTCCATTTCTAGCTTTCGTGTGTTTAAATAGATTTGTGGAATACATGGACTAGAATTATTTCCTAAGTAGACGGTGGAACTTTTTCAGGTAAAGTAATTGGTTTTTTCCTTTGACAGTACAATGCATACTTGTAGAAGCTTCTAACGAAGAAAAAAAGAAAGATGTACTGTGGTAAATTTAAGAGACTGAGGTTACTTTTTATCATGGATCTCAGCAAATATTGCCAATTGAATGGACTTCGGTCTGGGGCAAACTCAACTCCTTCAAAGTCATCTCACTGCTCTTCCCAAGCATAGTGGAGTAACATCCAATCATGTATTCTTTTGCAATATTAAGTTCCAAATCACCAATAGAATTTTACTGAGATCCATGGTAGCAAGCAAGAAGAATGCAGCCCCGAACCACACAGCAATAACTGGCTGATATAACTAATAGCCCCATCTCTCCTTGCTCATACACCATTCCGTCATGCAATTCTTAGGTGCTTACCACTCATCTGCAACTTTATTTGACAGTATTGGTGCATTTCATTGGGTAGATCGTGCTTCCACGACATTGCCTCTTGGGGGGAAGAACAGGTAATGACCTTAAGTCTTATCGTTTGGATTTGACATGACACAAGTTTGTCTCTCCCTGTATCTTTGCACACATAGCACTCACAAATGTGAAACTCAATCGTTGGGTTCTGTGGAATATTTCTCTAAGTTCAGATATAGTCAAAAACCAAACATATGGATGTTTACGAACACTGAATAGGAATCATAGAAAGGAAAGGGTACTACATAGTTATGACAACAATAGCCTGGCAAGCAATCACGAATACAGTTATTAATTGGACGTTTTGGCGAACAGTTAAGTAGATCATCGTCACTGGTCTATACATTATTCTGCTTGCTTTTCTTTTCAAATTAGACATTGCTAGGCTATCTTACCGTATAACCAGCTCTACAAAGGTGTGAATTTTTTCTCATTTTGCATAGCTTTCTCTTATAGTTGTCTTCATTGAATCTCTGTTTATTTATACATTGTATAAAATGATGTAATTCAATTTTTGGTACTGCATTAAATTTCGTTGCACAACTATTTTCAAATTCTTTTCCTCTCCTTTTTGGGTTTACCTGATAATGTAGAAATTTGTAATGTCTAGGAAATGCCTCTCTTTGCAGAATGTATTGGAGATCGTAGTGGAAGATCTGAGAAAGCTGTTGTCGATACATCCCATGCTTGTTATTGTTACAAAAGCTGCCATTGTAGGGACAACTGGGAATGAGGTCAAGAGGTAAGAGTTTAGAGACATAGCAATATTCTGCATATATATGTATATGGAGAAAATCATGTGCAAGAGCACGGATACTTTACGTCATCTATTCAATAGTTTACCGCAGTTATACACCATGATTATTAACTCCATCCAAAGTGTCAACTGTCAAGAGTTTCAACTACATGGCCTAAAACATGTACCGTAGCTTCCTGCATGTTCGATTCAAGGCCCTCCTTAGCTCCTGTCCTTTGTATTTACTATGTCAATGTCTTCATCATTCACAACTGCAGAGAGTTGTAGGTTAGGTTTTGCATTATATTCTACGGGACAAGTACTTTTCTTCGTGTCATCTACTACGGACGCTTACTTTGCAAAACACCGGTTGAAAGTTTGACCTTTATTTCTCTACTGCTTCTTCGATTCACTGGCCAATTGAATTCCGAAACCATTAATCTGAAAGTGTTTACTGCTTTAATCTGGTACTCTGGTTCATGTCATTTTGTTTTCTTCGAAATAATGAATTATTCTTCGACTTTGGTATTACAATGCCTTTCTTACAGAAATTTCAAAAGATGGCCATCCTCAGCCACTCCTGATGCAAGCAGTGAATTAGAAAGGCTTCAGAAACGTTACTTCCGTGAATATATGCCATCTATCTGGCAGGTCGTCTCTGAATTGTCCTCTATTCTTTTGTGCAGAGGAATTTTTTGACTTTGAGAGTCTGCATGAGTATACCATTATGTGGGGTTTTCACTGATTGTTGAAATATTTGTACATCGTATATTTGTAACACTTATTTGGCGTACTTTCTGAGGGAATATGGTGGAAAAAATGGAAGCTTGAACTTTTCTTAAATGTCATTTTTACTCATCTTCTCTCAGGATGTATTCTCCAACATCACTTCTTCATAATTTTAATGGATGTGTGGCACTTATTTGAGTGCCACATTTTTTTTTCGTATTTTTTCTTCTTTTTCCCTGTAACTTAGTCCCTTTTATTTTTTTTGTCTGGATAAGTTCTTGTAATTTAGTTATTACTCAGTGAATTGTTGCTTCAAAGCACCAATACAAATGTTGACAATGGCACTGTAGCACCAGTCTCTCTCTCTTTGATCCTTCTTGTGGTCGTTCATTTGATCGATGAATAATATACCAGTAACCCGATGCACTTGAGCTTTTGAATGTTTTGTTGCATAAGACTGAAATGTTGCCTTCTTCTTTTCCGGTGCCAGTCCTTTGTTACGCATAGGATACTCGTGCAAGGTTCAGGTTTGTGAAATTTTCTTCTGCTGAAAGTTGTTGGCTATTTATACTGACTTGGACAATTAGTATTTTTTGGCATTGAGGTATGACATTCTTTGTCCTGCAGATGATCATCTTGCCACCGCAAAATCTCAAGAAAGTGACATAACTTATGTGTCAGAATGGTTACTACCACGTCTGAATTTCTTGGACAAATTTGTGGTGAGAGATGTAAGACAATCCAAAAGCTTCTCATTGAATTCGTTATGGTATCAACTTTTCAGTTTGATCCCCTGGACATTTCTGATAAAATCTGTGACTTGCAGGCTGGTGTTTTCCTTGTTTCATGAAGTGTAGCATGTGGATCTGTTTTACATGATTGACATCCGCACACAAGCAAGGTCAAGACTGTTCTACGATATATTCTAGTGCATCATGAAACACCTGGATCTGTTTTACATGATTGACATCCGCGCACAAGCAAGGTCAAGACTGTTCTATGATATATTCTAGTGCTGTATTGTCCTTCAGTTTCACTCTGTTTGGTTCTTGTCAATATCCACATTGGCACTCTGGATAAGCTTCTTGTCAATGGCATCGCGATGTTGCACATGTTGATGAGTAAATGTCGTTCTTCTTACATGTCGTGGCTCTTCTCTCTCTTTTAGGATTCAAGTTGAAGCTCATATCATGGCCGCATATTTCTGTAGTGAGTTATGGATCATTTTCCTTTAATATAGTATTGATTATTCAGCAAGATGGAATAAGTATAGTGAGAGTGAATGCATTTGATGAAGTTGGATGATGCATGTGGATAGTCTTTCCTAATTTATCGTAGTTTCTGAGTGGTGCTGCAAGCGTGGTCTGGTCAATATTAGCCGTGAATGGAGAACTACATGCACGATGACTGCCGGTAATGATCTGGTAGCGTTTGGTCCTTTGAAGTCGACATAATGAGCTCGTGTCTACAGGTTGCACACCTCAGTGTCCTTTCATACGTAGGTGAGGAAAAAGGAAAGAACCTCTGTTTTTTTTTTGGTAAGGAAAGTAAAGAACCTCTGTTGTTAGCTGAACATGGAAAAAAAAGAAGGGTAATCACATGGCAGGTACCTGTACATTCCTCGATGTTCAATTGAGTACGTAAACTTCATTTTAGTCAATTATGTATCTCAACTTTTCTGATCGGGCTCGATGTGGGGCTTCCGTAGAAGGAAGTGCCATGTCACGTATTTCTCTTTGTCGGTGCTCACTTAGCAAAAATTATGCAAATATGCCAACTGAGATCGCCATCTCGAATCTAAAAGATAACTAATGTGCTTTCTTTTCTTTTTTCCCTTGTTGCTTGCTTGCTTGCCCAGCCATGTTGGTAAAGAAAGATGGGTACTTGATTTGAACAAAGATAAAAAAAAAAAAATCGAGTACATAGCTATGATGTTACTATCTGGTGTGTCTATCGGATGAAATTACTAGGAAATTTGTGGGGGTAAATACACCGCAAGTGTCATAACTTTTGTACGGCGCTCACTTGAGTGCCATGACTTTTTTTTCGTTCACTTGAGTGCCATAACTTTTAAAAATCGACCAAGTGCCATCGCTTATGTGGATGCCGGAAAAGCTGACGTGGCACCTGCGACACGATTTTTTTGAATATTTTAAAGTACATGTGGAATTTTTCATATTTTTTTTTTTGCAAATTTTTTTTTCTTGGTTTTTGCAGCAAAATCTCTCTCTCTCTCTCTCTCTCTCTCTCTCTCTCTCTCTCTCTATTTGCAGAGGAGGGTCGCCGGCGCCGGCCACCATCAGGCGGTCCAAGAGCCAGGGCCGGCGGGGCGGCGACGGCCGTCGCTGCCTAGGCGGCCGCGGGTGAGGGCGTGAAGGCCCTCTCCAGATCTGGGCGAGGGCCCTCGCGGCCCCGTCGGCCACGGGTGAGGGGACCCTCGCCTGGACCTCGCGATTGTCGTCGGGGCCTCGGTGGACGTGGGCGAGGCCGCAACGGCCGTCGCTAGGTCCAGGCGAGGGTCGCCTCGCCCGTGGCTGGCGGGGCCGCGAGGGCCCTCGCCCAGATCTGGAGAGGGCCTTCATGCCCTCACCCGCTGCCGCCAAGGTCGGGACGGCCGTTGCGGCCCCGTCGGCCCTATTCCCTGGGCCCCCCGGTGGTGGCCTGCGAGGGTCGTCGGTGACCCTCGCCAGCCAAGGGGAAAAATGCCATAAAAATTAAAAAAATGAAAATATCAAAATAAAAAAAAAAAATAAGAAAAAATTCCAAAAAATATTTTAAAAATCCATGTGTCGCTGAAAAATTAATAAAAAATCCACGTAGGACAATTTGTCGGAAGTGACACTTAAGTGATCCATTTTTCTCCGATTTGGTACTCAAGTGAGCGAAAAAAAAGTTATGACACTTAAGTGAGTGTCGTACAAAAGTTATGGCACTCGTAGTGTACTTACCCCGAAATTTGTGGCAATCTTACAAGCTGGTAGATTACCTAGATGAAGCTAATACCACCTAAGAGCTCTCCTTTAAGGGGGAAAGAAAAACGCGACTGGTTTTTCGATTTATTACGAGGAAATTACATGGATTTATTCTTTTATGGACACGATCTTGTATATTCCAATACATCATCCGTGTGAATCGGAAGAGAAAGCCCATGGCCGGATACTCCATTTCAATAGTCAAGGACAAAAAAGAGAGAGTAAAGGTATAAAGTTGCCACCATTCTGTACTAAGCTTATCATCACCATTAACGTCAAAATACCATAGTTTCCCCCATAGACCAAATGATTAAGTGACAACGGAACTTGTTAATTGAGGTCATGCCAAGTGTCACGGGCTAAGGATAAGCTCGTGCGGCGCCTGATGAGATTGAATACCAAACTAGCCTTCCATGGATGGAACACGATAAATCGTAACACGCCCAATTTGGTCGGGATGTCCAGTGTCTCGAATAAAAACATGCGCTAAACCATCATTAGGAGTTTTCGATCCATTTGTGCATGAGATCCTCCTACATTCTTGCTTCTTAGCACAAAAATCCAAAAGCCGTTTTAATGCCACGAGGTAATGGATCCGGTTGGGACACCACACATCGTACCATGTCATCTTCCGACATTCTCTTTGTATATTTTAATATGCGACCATTTTTTTTTTAAAAAATTATTTTTAAAATTATTTATTTCCCTATAGCAAAATTAGAATCAAAATTATTTGCGTTACCAAACATGTTTCTGATTTTTTTTTTTGTTCTGAGGAACAGAAACAGAGAACAGCAACGTTATCAAACAGGTCCTAAATAATCAATTTTTAAAAAATATATTTTTAAAATTATTTATTAGTAAATGGAAACCTTACATCAATCGCGCTCGCATAAATATTGCCAAAAGCGGGGGCTTCTCCGTCCTCCGCCCGCGCAGACTCAGGAGTCGACACTCGCTCCTCCATCATCCTCAAGTGGTTTTGCCGGGAAAACGGGGCCGAATGGAAATGGCGCCGTCGAAAACCCTGATCGATTTCTTCCAGCGGCCCTCGAAGCGTCTCAGAGTCTCTCCCTCCTCCTCTCCCTCTGCCCAACTCGTCGCCAAGTCCCTCTCCACCGTCCCCGACGGCGACGGAACCTCCTCCTCCGATCTCACGCCTGCTCAGAAATCCCGCATTGAACTCAACAAGCTCCTCGCCAAGTCTCGCCGTAACCTCAAAATCTGCTCCGACAAAATCTCCCGCTCCAAAGGTGTGAAACTCACTCTGGAGTTCAAGTTTTTATTTTATTTTATTTTAATAAACGATTAATTTCGTCGGGTTGTTTTTGGTTTAGGCTTGTCTCGCATTGCATCGATTGAACTGTATCTAGCCCTGTTTCGGAGGTTTGTTTTTAAGGCGGTTTTGTCAATTGCTGTCGGAAAAAAGTAGTCAGTTTTCAGGGAACGTGCTTGAAAATGTTCAACTTGACCTACTCTTCTCTTTGTTTGGAAGTACCTGTTTAGTCCGCGTGATGGTCACATTTGATGCTTAAACATGCGAGTGTAACGTTAAGTTGGATTTTTTAGAAGATAAAGCTGTTGGTTTTTGAGTAGATGTCCTCTCTTTTTAGGTTTGATATTTTGAAAATGTGGGGAAAAAATTTGCAGCTGAAGGCGGGGGTTATGTGAACCTGGAGGAGCTGTTGGTGGAGGAGACGTGGCTCGAGGCCCTTCCGGGTGAGCTTCAGAAGCCGTATGCAAAGAATCTGTGCAAGTTTCTCCAAGTTGAGACATCTTGCGCTGCTCGCAATGTTAGAGGACCTGTTATATATCCCCCTCAGCATTTGATCTTTAATGCACTGAACTCGACCCCATTCGATAGAGTGAAGGCCGTGATTCTTGGGCAGGACCCTTACCATGGACCTGGTCAAGCCATGGGACTCGCCTTCTCTGTCCCTGAGGGCATTAAGCTTCCCTCGAGTCTTGCCAACATTTTTAAGGAGCTAAAACAAGATCTTGGCTGCTCCATTCCTTCTCATGGGAATCTCGAGAGATGGTCTGCTCGGGTACTGATACTAGTGTAAACAATATGATTTGGGATGTATGCCTGTTCTGGTTTTAAAATAAGCATCTCAAATATGAAAAGGTTCTGATCAAACAACTATCACATATATCTAATTCCTCACTTTTTGTTTTGTATTTATGTACAAATGAGGCTGGATTACATTTCCAGTTTTATATAGTTGTTGTCTCCACTTTCTGCCATAAGTTTGTCGAGTTCAATTTTCATGGTGCTCAACTTTGTCCTCCTAGTCCTGTCTTCTTAGATCTCAAGAACTCAAACTTATGAGCCTATAGAACATATCCTGTTCAATCAATGTTGCAACTTTCCTAGTCCCTTCTTCAAAGACTATATCTTAAATCACTTGCTTGGACTAGCTGATGATGGGATTCAATGAGGTGACTGGCTTGTATCTTTGGGAGATTAACAGTTTTATAGCTTTGTACCTTTTTAAGTTAGGGTCTCAGATTAAATATGTATCCGAGTGGTTCTTTCTGCAGTGAAGATATCTTCTAGATTTTGTAGTTATGACCACGAATCACTAGTTCTTAAAGAAATAATTGGCTTGACTTGTGATCATCATTGGGCTTCTTGCTCTAATGTTTCTAAGCTATTGATTTGCTTTGAGTTTTCTGTTTCTTGTATTTCGTTCTTGTTATTGCTGATGTACTGGAACGACGTGTCTTTTTAATAAAAGTATATTTGACTCATTAAAAATGGTTTGTAAACAATTAATTGGATGAAGTGGGGGTAAGGTGGATGGAAAAGCTAATTGCATGCAGTGATTTCTCTTAATGGAGTGAATTTAAAGGCACTTGCTCTGTCATGTATCTTCTGAATATATTCGCCTAACTGTGATTCTTATGTTTTTTTCGTAGGGTGTTTTATTGCTCAATGCTGTTCTCACTGGTAAGTTTATCGTGCAAGCTGAACATCCAATGAATTCGCTTGTCATGAGGATAGTTACTTTATCAATCAAATAGAAAACTTGTCCATGAAATTATTCATTAGCAAAGAGAGGAATCCATAGAGTTGCTATTTAGAACTGGATATTCCTATCTATTTAGGGTGCAACTGCTTCTACGCCTCAATATGGCTATTTCAGCTTGAAATTCTAGCAATTTAAACTACTTGAGAGAGAAAATGTTCTAAGAAGGTAAATGACTAGAGAAGGCATAATATTTCATAGCACCAGATAATAGTTTATTTATTCGTATTGCTGTTTATGCCATGCCAAGCCTATCATTCCTGTCACAAGATGCTTGAAGCAATCCAGCGTACTCCCATCATAGTAAACACACAAGAGCACATGCTCAGAAATTTTATAGAGCTCAATCATTTCTAATTTCACCTTGTATTTCAAGTTCCTTTGCTATGGAGATGAAAACTCGATAAGGTTGAAGACCCTTTAGAGACATCAACTTGACCATAATAGATATGAGTAATGAAGTTTGTTGAAATGTCAGAGCAGTCAGGGTTGGCACCCTATTATGAATGCATATTCTATGTAAAAGGATTGGGTGGGGAATAGTAATGGGGTGACGTCGCTGCAAGAGGAACGTTTAATGAATCTTGATTTCTTTAGTGCACTCTACTACTTTTCACCTAAACCAACATTACTGTTATCTTCCAAAAAATACTTAACGTCTAGCATAATATAATATATCAAGTGAAGTGTAGTGAAGAGGCGATGAGGCTTTTGAGGATTCTTTAATGGTTTTGATTTTTTTCCTAATCTCACCCTTTAATTATGTACAATCTTAATTTTCACTGACAATATGAATTTATATACGTAATAAAAGGTACTGATTTTAAATATTGATGAAGTTGTGCGGTCTCTCTCTCTAGGCATACATTTTACATTGGTCATATTTGTATTTTACCTCTCCTAAAAGTTATATTCGAATTATTGATATTAAGAAACAGGGATTTGAACAGTAAAGATGATTATTGAGGTAGTAGGATCACGTGTTGCTCTTGGCAAAATGATTCATACTTTTCTATTAAAACCGTGCATAACTATTCTTATTTTGTACACAAACCAAAATTATTGTGTTTAAAACCAAAATGAGTTTAAATTTAAATAGTAAAGGACAATTTATTATGTGTTAGAAATTTTGCAATGAGATCAATTTTGCCAGATATCATGCTTTATTGTGATGCTTACTTTCCATATTACCGCGCTATCCTGAAAGACAAAAAGCAGATGTTCCTCCTACACCATCAGTTCTCTCCAAAGAGGGGTTACCCACATCTATGGAAAAGTTATAATTTTTTGACCAGCATGAGTATGTCAAGTAAGTAATGTGAAGAGTTGTGCTCCGAGAATACCTATGAGCTTTCTAATAACCAACCCAAATAGCATTGTCAAGCTAACTAAGAAAATATCTTTTCTTTTGGTTATCCTTTTAAGGTTGGGAAATACTTTATTTTGATGACTTTGAGAAGTTTTTTACTGATGGTTGTGATAGCTGTCAACACTTAAAGAAGTGCATGGTATAGATTTCACACACAAGAAAATCTAAGCTGCATATTCATTATCTGAGTCACATGACCCGCACGCTTTCTTGCAGTCAGAAGTCATCAAGCCAACTCGCATGCAAAGAAAGGATGGGAGCAATTTACCGATGCTGTTATTAAAACAATTTCTCATGAGAAGAAAGGAGTAGTTTTTCTGCTCTGGGGAAATTCTGCTCAAGAGAAACGAAGGTGCTTTTGCAATTTTTGTCTTGATAGCTCTGTTATTATAAAAGGCGTGCCTTTCTAGGATCATGTGTACACATGCTTAAGCATATTGACAGGCAAAATGCTGACTGCATAGGCTCATATATTTGGGTATTGACTGATATTTTCATTACTCCCAAGAGGAAAGACCTTCACTCTGAATTTTCTAAAAGAACAATAAAAGTTTCTTCATTATTCTTGGAATACTTAACACATTGTAAGTCAATGAATTCTCACATATGGACAGAAAGCAAACTTGTTATCAATGCTTAACACATGGTAAGTCAATGAAATCTCACATATGGACAGAAAGCAAACTTGTTATATCAAAAGGTTTGACGGCAGGCGAATCTTTATTATATGAATGTAGTGTTCCTTGGTCTAAAAAATGGTTCTTCGAAACATTGACATTTCCTAGGTGAAAGAAATGTTATTTTTCTACAAAGACCAACCTCAACATGTGATGAGTTATCACGAAGAGGGGCGTTACCTAATAGCTTCATTTTGAGCTTCAAGATTAACCAATTGAAATATGTAAGTCCAATTTATTATCCTAAGTCTAATGATGGTCTCTTTTTTTTGGACGAAAAAATGACAGTTTGAAGGTCAACAAAATTGAACATTTCGAAGAAAACCAACCTTGATATGTCATGAGGGGTGATGAAGAGCGGAAATGCCTAATAGCTTTATTGGGAGCAACAAAATTAAATCTTTATTAGTTATGTCCAACATAGCTCTAATGTGGCTCCTATGTGTCAGGGTTACCAAATTGGTCATAGCATGTCATGTTTGCGCTTAGAAATGTTTGTCTCAATTTCGTTGTATTTGGAGATACTCCTCATGTGATCCAACACGCAATCATGAGCTACACCCCTCTTCTTCATGTAGTAGATAGATAATCAGAAATAATGCTGTATTAAACTTTACAATGACCATAGTATAGGCATTAGCATTATGGTAAAGTGAATTTTCCATAAGAATGCAGTTGAAAAAATTTATTGAGTATAGGAAGACATCGTTTTCTTCTCTTTTTGCTTATGAAAGTTGCAACACAGGTTGATTGATGAGACAAAGCATCACATACTGAAAGCTGCACATCCTTCTGGTTTGTCTGCAAACAGAGGCTTTTTTGGTTGCAGGTAATTTTTGCTTTTCCCTGTAGTTATTAGATCTGAAGTTTTATCTAGAAACATTTCATGGGACATGGTGGGCTGTGCATAATTATTAGTTATTGGTCGAAACACTTCAAATTCAACACATCTTGCTAAATGCTTATGTACCCTGAGATGATATGCTATTGATATTTGAAAAGGAGATCAGCACGTTTCCATATCAAACCTTGTTAGGAAACGACTAATGTTCACATGCATTGCGCAATTTGTAGTGTGTGCCAGATGGCTTTATAGGGTAATAGAAAACCATCTCACTTCTAGTCAGGTTTGACATCCAGTGACTTTCACTGAAGAGTTGTTCACTTACTAGAACTAAATTTGTGCCGCTAAATGTCAAGGGAACCATGCATATTATGAGTAAAGCTTGCTGGGGCTGATTTCATGCATGTAGATGCCATGGATTTGTGCAAATATCATGAATCTTCATGTAATTAGACTGTGTTTAGCACTGAGGTAAATGATGTCTGCCTGTGTGCACACAAAGACCAGACCGTGCAATCTCTTTTGAATAACTTGAAAGCTGTTGAAGTGGCTTCAGCTGCAGCGTTTCTTCATGTCCCTTTCTTCCTTTAGATACAATTTTCGAGCAGTCAAATGTTACTTGAGATAATAACCTGATCTTACAAATCAAACAGGCATTTTTCTCGCACAAACCAGATTTTGGAGAACATGGGACTTGATCCCATAGATTGGCAATTATGAAAGGGGGATGGGCTTGGAATGATGTCCTTTTTTGCGGGTGATTGTTATTTTCTGGTGTTAGCTTAACATGCCATATGGAGATGGGCATTTTATTGAAGCAGAGCCGCTGGTCCCATAGATTGGCAATTACGAAAGGGAGATGGGCTTGGAATGATGTCCTTTTTTGCGGGTGATTGTTATTTTCTGGTGTTAGCTTCACATGCTATATGGAGATGGGCACTTTATTGACACAGCCGCTGGCTTACCCGCTTAGTTAATTTATATTCTGGGAACATTTGTATGTATGTAGGAACCTAGAAAGCCTGGGAAGGGACGTGTCTATTAGAACTGCCAGAACAGCTAATTTTGCTGGTGTTCAACATCATGTGAAAATTGAAGGCCTAAATGAAGTGACTTGCCATGGGAAGCCCATCTCGTGTTTTTTAAGGTTTCTTCTACAAAATTTGTCGATAACAAAAACTCGAGAAGCCATGTCTATGCCCAATGTAGAAGTTAGCTGCATGACAATTTCGTGGTGCATGAAAACAGAGTACATTACAGCCACACCGAAGGTAAGGGGATATCATATAGGGTAGTAGTAGAACATTTGAGAGGATGAGATGACTAGATTCAGGAATGGTAATAGAACATGGCAGGATCAGGTATGTTTCGTATAGGGCAGCCCCACCAAGCTTATGGAATCAGCTGCCAAGTTGGACATCTCAAATATGTGCAGGTTATTGTTAATTTGTAGAATCAACCGATCATAACATCAACAAGTTAAGCTGTCAAAAGAGTGGCATTGTTCTCTCTAACTTCTGTTTTTTGATTACTGAGTGTAATCGGAAATGGTGATGACTTTTTACACAGCTTTTCAGGCTCAATGTCAGGCTAATGCCATCTAACCAAACTTTGGATGCACACGCTCAATGGCGAGAGGAATGTTAAAAGGGCCAAAACAGTTATCAGATGGTACAGAAATTCCTGAGCAATTGGGCAACAGTCTTGAGTTTAACGTCGTTATTTTGAATACATGCAAGCGAACCAAAATTCCGAGTTGTGCATTCGCCTCCAATATACACAGATGAATAAATCTCCTAGTCACAAAGTATGTAAACACATTTGCCGATGGTGCCATCACTTCACAGGTTGAAAATCCCCATGTGCATCCACTGTATTGAAATTCTTGCTTAGATATAAGCAAACTGACTCGACTTTTGCTGCACAAATTCTTTCAGAACCAGATCTTTCTCAAGTGAACTTTTGAATTCAATCCTCCTACCATGACCTGCAAGTTGAAGTCAAACTGAAAATCAAAGTGGAACAGAGACTTCTAAGTTCCTAATCACCTGTCATTGTTACCAGTTACTTCTAAACTCACTCGCTTAGCTGGTCAACGAGGTTTCTTTCCTAGTGTTTAGAAAAGGAAAACTATCGATCCTGTACTTTAGGCTAGTTTTCATTTTGGTCCTTGTACTTTAAAGTGGCAGAAGTGTATGTGCGTTTGTTATTTGGGGTTATACATTTTCTTTCTCTTCTCTTTGCCTCAAGCATAAGGATTCTGAACCAATCAGCTGCCAGTAGGAATCAACACTACCATAGCTTGAGTATAGCAATTTCAAACATCACAAGGGGAATAGTGAGGAAATGTACCAACCTGGTACTATCCACCTGAAGTCCAAGTCAACTAACTTCTCGACGCTATTTAATTGTGCAGTAACTGCAAAAGTAACTTGGTGAAATTAGCAAGAAAACATACACCGGAAACACTTGTAGACACGAAGAGAAATTTGATAATGAGTTGCCTCTCTTTCTATAAAGCCATCTTTTGGGTTAAGCATTGGTATTCTGGCAATTAGAGAAAACATTTGTTACAAAATTGTTATAGAACGTTGCCACTCATGTAGCTGCCATTTCTCTTGGTTGGTGGGGAAGTGGCTGCTACTTCAGGTAACGAACTAGCACCCCCCAAACGTCTCTCCAAGAGTCTCCCGGAATCAGGAATCTCTCCCTTTCTATATAACCTCCTCATCTCTCGCAGATATGCAGAGGAAATGAAGTAATTGTAGATAGACATAATCAGAGATTAAGGTGCAAATTCTATTCCCCTATGATGTACAAACACAGTTACTGGACCAAATCCCTCCTAGAAATGGTACGATGTGGTCACATTATAACACAGAAGGCAACGACATTAAGTGGATTGCAAGGAACTTCTAAATTCTCATGTGAAACAGCAAGATACATAGTAAAAGAATCCCCCCATCTTAGCAATACATGCATACCGACATTCATACGAGTAAAACATATCGGTACCAATAGTCAATGAGCAAGAGAGCCACCAAGAACTAGAAGTACCAAAAAGGGTAATTAAGACTGCAGGCCTGGACATGGACCACACTCCAACCAACGCTTACCTGAACATTGGTTGTACTGTTCCACTATGCTTAATCCCGTCGGTGTCATTATTAAATGATCTCCCGTGAATATTACTTCCAGCGGTTTGTACAGCAAGCAAACTGATCCCTGTATAAAATGTTGACCCTTCATCATAAATCTAAGAACTTCAATGGCGATCAAGCTTTCATAAACTTTTGGTCCTAAAAGTTCTTGATAAAATAAAAATGTGCAAAGTTCCATAACATAGAACGTACATATACATGCAAACGAAGAAAATGAGCATCAGATCAAGCAACTCACTTCTGTGTGTCCTGGAGTGTGAATAAGCTCGATGTCCCGTCCAAGATTCCAGGGCCCCCTTCCTTCCAATTTTATCTCTACCTCAGCAGTTGAAACTTCAAGCTGTTAAGATCAGGACAATCAAACTTTGACACCAATCTTAAATAAACAAGATCATTACATCTATGTAAGCAGACTCGCCCTTAATCTCATCATTCCGCATGCTCCAGCTAAGGTGCTTGGTTATCATTAACATCAGAATAACATGATGCAATGACATTCACCCAAGCATCCTATTGCCTTAAAGACGTTACCTGAAGTCCAATTCTGGATCAGAACTCTCGATCCAGCAAGTAGGTTTTACTACAACCATCGTTTGGCATATTTATGAGTATAGTAATGTTTATGACTCAATAGAAAAATATTTGTTCAACTCTTCCATATATCCGGCCAAGGTAAATTCCATATGTTGTCTTATTCCCCCATTTGTTCATCAACAGAGCATGCTTCTTTTCTCAACAAATTAACAATTGAAGCTTAACATTTCATACACAACCTCATTAAGAAACAAACTATGGGGACCAAGAGAACAAGAACATGTTTACATAGTAAAGGGGAATTAGGCAGAAGAAAAGTGAGATTACATCATCAGAGTGCAAAATCCTGTCACAACCCAACCGCTCCCTCCACTTTTTGTGATCTGCGATGTCATCCCTAGTCAACAAAACCGGAATAAACTCAGGTTTGGGTCCTTAACAGTTTCAGATGATGTCATGTATATTTTCAGGAGAAGTCATCTTACTTGTGTGTTAGAAACATTGAGTTTGCGCCACCAAGCATCTCAATCTTACGTGCAAGTCTCTCGGTATACCTGGGACTACAGTGAAGGACAAAAGAGTGTTCACTAACAGCCAGAATGAAGTGAAAAGAGAGAGGCTACATAGTGCATTGATAGCTCGACCAATATCTTCTCATTACACTCTTCGAAAGTAGTATGACCAAAATTACCAGTTCACAGATCCATCTCAAGCATACAATACCTATCTATAAGAATGTTTCCTTCAGCATGGAGAATCAAGTATGAAGAAGCTCCATAAGATTTCTCTGAATGATACCCGCAGTGATACACTTCCTGAAAGCATTTCGATCAATGACGCATTAGCAAACTTTGGATGAAGGTTGCAGCTAAGACCAGTCATAACCCTGAGAACAACGGTTCATAACACCCAAAAGTTCTTCAATGCAGTGCATATTATTCTCTGGTTATGTAGACTAGAAGTACTCAAATATAGAACAGAAATTAAAGGCCACACACTCATGCACAAATGTATTCTTAGGTCGAAGTGCATCATTTTTTTTGCTTTTTTAATTAAGGTTGGACACGACCTTTGTAACTAGTAACTTTCGAAACAACCTCAATTCATGCTTCACCTAGAAATTGCAGGAGCTGCAAAGAAGCAACTAGGAGGAACATTAATACAGCAATGATTATGCGAAACGGGTATTGTCCTCGCACCCAAAAGAAGATAAAGGGAGTTGAAGTCCACACGAACATGAGCTCAGCAGTAGATGAAGTTCAGTGTATCTTTTACCATTAATAGGACACAAATAGCATTTCACAGAAGATACTATCAATTTTGTTAGATACTATCAATTTTGTTAGATACCTAAATATTAAGTCATGCCTTCATCTATCTGTTTACGCTTTTAGAGCAATTGGCAATAATCCAAAAAAAATTCTATGGTATCACAACATGAGGTCTTCAATTCAAATCTATCCAGGCCCCTATTGACATCCCCTATCGTGTACTTCTACCCTTCAATCTTAGGCCAAAGGTCAGCCTCATGGGAGGGTGAGTATTAGCGTAAACCACACCTCCATCCATCAGGTTAAGTTTTTAGAGCCTTTTGCAAATTTTACAAATGTATATCAGTTACTAGGCTTGTTTCAACCAGGAATACTAAATAGGAGAGTCTCTTTTTCTGTGTTTCCTTATCCTTCGACAAGGAGAATCATGGCCACGAGGACAGAACTATCAATCAATTATAAAATTTAGTGAGCACACGACCCCTATCATCAAGGTTATTTAGATAAGCATACCGGCAGCTTTTGCTCATCAATAGGGATCGGAAAAGTATCATGGGCCATTAAAACATCAGGAGCTGGCTTGTCTGTGTGAATTGAACTTGTTGGACATGAAATTAAGGCCTACATGGATGAGACAAACCAAAAGTTAATATTATATTATCAAGAATAGTCTAAAATGAAAAGCATTCAGCACGAGCAAAATCATGTGTGGTTTGTGATTTACTCAAGAAAATGAACTCAACCATCTGTTAGAAAGGAAAATTGTCTCAGAACACACGGAACAGTTTCAATGCCCGAAACAAGTTCAAAGCATGCTACAAAAGAACATGGGTGACGCCCATGAAACCCATCCTTCATAAGGGAAAAAAGAAAGGCTTTGACACATTTGCCGAGTTCACTAACTCATTTTTGCCAATAGAGATTGATATTTCACTTCTCAGTTCAAAAGCTCAACTTATTTTCTCACAGGAGTAAATGTATTCACATTTTCAGAGAGGTGTCCATGTTCAAGTCTCCTATATCTCAAGTCACCAACTTCCCCTTGCATCAACTACAAAGTCTACTGATATTCAGAAACAACCCCTTCGAATTGGCAATAATGCGCTGATGTACATGGAGTGCATGCTCATGCTATTCATAATACTCAACCTCCATTATACAGGTTATACACAGGAACAGACATTTGATAATATGAAACTAACAAAAAAAATGGATACGGAAATGCGGCGATGCACCTGTAGAGCCTTTAGCCGTTCCTCCTTGTTGGCCGGCTGTTTGAAAACTGCAGACATCTCATCAACCCTTGTAAAAATTTGCTGGAAGTATGCACAAAGACAAATTTCTAAGTGGAACAGCTCATTTAGAACTCATAAATTACCATAGTAGACTAGAGGGACATATTTCCTCAATCAAATATATGGCCGGCGACAGAGGAAATAAGTGCATGGAGTAGTGTAGGATATTAATCATACGGTAGAGGAAATATGATTGGAATAATCATTACGAGCTTTAACGAAAACTATCTTCAGTCCCATTTTCCCATTTGCTGTAAACGTGCTTTGTACGAGATAATGAGAATCTTCCACAGTAGCTAAAACTAAAAAACGGGCACGGAAATATATATATATAATTCTGGTTCATCATATCATCACATGGAAACAGGAGGGCAAATTCTGAAAATTCACTGGCCAAACACCCCCAGTTGAGACGACTCGAAGTTCTATTGAATACCCAATTGGGCAAGCCCCGAAGTCTTTCCGCAGCAGGGCGACCCACTGAGCAGACCATGTACTTCTAGTGCTCTAAGCAGGAGCAAGCGCACAACATCAGATAATGAGTTGAACTGATTACCGGAGCCATCCAACGGCAAGTATCGCAATCTATGCACGAACCATCTGCAAGCCGGTAGCATTCGTCGTCACTACACGAATGTAGATCAAGGGCAACGAACGACAGATTGTCCTGTGCATATCATCCGGACCATGTAATCACAGTGCCCGGGACGGGACTCAGAGTTAGATGATGCTACCAACGAAGAAATCGCCGTCCACGTTCTGGGGCCGCCTCCGCCTGCGCGACGAGGAAGATGAAGCCGATTGCGACGGATGTTTAGAAGCATCTCGTTCGCGATGCAGTGAAGCTCGAGTGCTTGGGACTCGTCTTCTCGCGTCTGGAACGACAATGGAGGAGGAGGAGCCGAGCCATTTGGGGTGAGGAGCGAATGATGCTAGCATCTTTCAACTGAACTCAAACAAGAAGAAGAAGAAGATGATGATGCAGAAGAAAGGGTAAGTTGACTGCAAAAATCTGTTAATTTAAGGAAAATTATATTTCACACTCATTTCCGGGGTTCATTTTTGGATGTAATTTAAGGAAAATTATATCAAACCCCTCAACTTTGGGGAAATTACACATTTTCCCCCCAAACTCTCAACCATTATACAATATCTCGACTTTCACTTTTTTATAACCATTAGACCTCAATTGCAATACACATGAGACGGAAAAGCAATGTTTATCTTTTTCTTTTCTTTTTTAAGGAATTCTCTCTTTTACACTTAATTGCCGTAGAAAACTAAACTAAATTATTACTAGTTGAGAAAATTGTTCATAAAGACCTAGACTTATTGTATTGCGGCCAATTCAGTTCTAAACTTTTTAATTATGTAATTTAGTTCTAAACCTTTTGACGATTTACCAATTTAATCATAAACTTTTTAACAATTTATCAATTTGTCATTTCGACCAATTTTGCGATGTTTGCAAAAGAGAGAAGCTAACCACAATGACCATGACCACAATGAAGTCAGTCATGAACTGTAGCATTTTGTTCGAGATTCAGCGAAGCTCGAACTAGGGGAAGGCTGCTTGGGGGTTGTCTTCTCAGATCTACAACTGTGATGGAGGAGGAGGAGGAGGAGAAGGCGAAGCATTTGGGATGGGCAGCGACGAATGCCAATATCTTTCCACTCAACTAGAAGTACGGCTGAGGAAGAAGAAGAAGACTGTAAGAATCAGTATGGGTGAGTGATTTCAGGTTTCGTACATATTCAACCTAGGACCTAAAACCTACTTGTCAGAATAGGTTCCTCAATTTTTGGAACCTAGAATCTACCCATAACAAGTTCCTCAATTTTTGGAACCTGGAACCTACCATGTATACCATAGAACCTGGAATCTACCCTGTCACAGGTTCTTGAGTCAGTTCCAAGGTCTACCTAGGTTCCTCATGTATTCTTAATTGAACAACCACAGTGAATCATCACCTTTAATGACCAACACTTGCTTCTACAATCAACTTGACCACGACTTATATTTAGACATATGAAAGTATGAAACATTAATAAAGTAAAAATTTCAATCACAAATATTGTTGGAAATGAAAACTCATACTAGTGGTTTCAGATTTCACACTCATCATTGGATGCCATGGAATATCGCAGGATCGCGCATAGACATATACAAAAAAAAAAACACAAAAACTTGTTATAGGTTTCAGGTTTTATATCTAAAACCTACACAATGAAACATGTTACTCAATTTTTGGAACCTTGAACTTACATTGTAAACCCTGGAATCATGCTCTCACCTATGCAAGACTTCTACTTTCTTATAATGGTCATCATGTTTGTGAAATTACAAATCAAGTCACTAAAGTTTCACCGCATTTTCATTTAAATTACCAGCTTCACATCCTTAGCATATAGCTCCTTTATGCTTTTCCCCCTTGAGATCATTAAATCTTAGTTTAGCTTTCATATGAGATCTCTTTGCTTTAAGCCACGTATTCATATCCACCTCGTATTTTTCCCCGCGAGTCATTTGGAATGGAAAGGGAGTTAGAGTGATTGACGGATGTCGGCATTGATCATTTAATGACCAATTATTGATTAACAAAGACCTAAGATTGATGGATCACTGAGGTGATCTTGTGCACTTAAAATTTGTTCAACAGCAAACTGACACAACAAACATCTTTACGAAGGCATTTTCAACTAATTCCTCATTATAGGGGGCTTGTTGGATTTTTGAATAAAAAGTAATGATAAATCGAGATCAAAAAAATTGTTCAAAAAGTCCTAAACTTTTTGCATTGATACCAATTATGCCAATTTAGTCCTAAATCTTTTACATTTGTGCCAATTGAGTCATCAAACCAATTTTTGCCAAAAATCGCTGACATGGATGCCGGTCGTCCTACGTGGCACAACCGGCGCTGACGTGGATATTTTCAAATATTATTTCTTTTAGTATTTTTTTATTTTTATTTTTACTTTGTTTTGTTTTTTTGGATTAAGGGCCGCGACGCCCTCACCGGCCAACGCGAGGGCTGCGAGCCCTCGCCCACATTTGGCCAGGAGAGGGCGTGGCGGCCCTCGCCCAGAGCCAGCGCCCTTGCTTGGGGTTGGCGAGGGCCACGACGCCCTCACCCAAAACCCAAACCCCCCCCCCCCCCCCCAAAGTAAAGAAAAAAATCAAAAAAATTATTAAAAAGTAAAAAAATATTTAAAAATTGTGCACGTCAACGTCGATAGTGCCACGTAGGACGACCGGCGTCCACGCCAGCGATTTTCGGCTGAAATTGATCAGATGGACTCAATTGGCACAAATACAAAAGGTTTAAGATTAAATTGACACAATTGAAAGGTTTATGACTGAATTGCCACCAATGTAAAATGTTTAAGACTTTTTGGACACTTTCCCCAATCGAGATCAATTGCTTATCTCGAGCTCAGTTAAGATGAATAGTAACTATGAAATAACGGTGCCTGGCCGAATACCGTGCTAGACACAGAAGACTCTTCAGAGAATTCAAGAAGGGGAGTTCAACATGCTTCACCTTCTCAAACTAGTTAGTTCGGGCACAAAGTGAAGCCGACATGACCAAAAAAAAAAAAGACGACATTCATGCAAAAAAAAAAAAAAAAATGTCGCACATTGTTTACCCCAAGGAGCTTTCCAAGCTTGTATCACATATAAAAGTAAGAGTTGTAGATAAGAATATCTCAAAAACGATGTCCTACATTGTTTGAGAGAAGAATGAAAATTATAAGCTATAGCCCAACTTTTAAAAGATAAATCTTCTTCTCTCAATCCTAATAAATAAATGCGATAAACTATATCGCAAATGTAAATAATTCCTAAATTGCAATTTTTAAATAAATAATATATATCATAATATATTTTCTATTATATTTCTTACCCATCGTCTCTGCCATAATCTCACCCCGTAACCCTATCTTTTGCCCCATTCTCATTTTTTGCGAGGAAAATTTGTCCCGTTCAAGATTGGATATTACGGGCGCGCATGGTGACACTTTTGTCCTAAAATCAACTTCTGATTAGAAGTTGATTTTTCTACCTCTTCTCCATAAGTAATTTTTTTTTTACTTATTCAAGTGGCTCCAGAAGTAGAAAAATGAAGTTGCGTAACAAATGAATTTCTGCTCCAGAAGCACTTCTGGAGCAGAAACTCTGCTCTAGAAGTGTTGTCATGCTCCCATGTCCATTCTTAATTGACGCTGGTCCTCCATTTTTTGCTCTGGAAGTGTTATCGTGCGCGCCCATGTCCATTCTAAATCGACGCTGGTCCTCCATTTTTATCCTCTTTTTTTTTTTTTGATTTGTCAGAAATCATTTTCATCCTTCAACAAGTAAAGGAAAAATTTCACCTTCAAAGTTATGATAGGAGAAATTGGAAAAAAAAGGAAAATCTCCGGGGAGGTATTTTCAATCATAGCCTCGCTGAAAAAAGAGACAAAGAGAAGAAGTTAAGAGGGAGACACAGAGTACACTTCTCCCTTCCACTCTTGTTCCACCTTCTCTACTGCTAAACCCTATTCTATATCCAAACCTCTGTCTCTGTCTCCTCCTTTCTTGCCATAAATTTGAAATTTTTCTGCATAAGTAGTATAAATTTGATGATGAAACCCCAAACCCAATTCGCAAAAATGGTGATGCGTATGAACTAGAAACGAGAGAGCAATCTCAGCTCGATCGCTTTGTATTTATGGCGGAATCTTGAAAAACCAACGAGGCCACAACAACAATCTCAATTTTTTACTTTCAGAATGATCAACGGTCCTGACGGCGATGCAGCAGCAGGCTTCCTCTGCACCCACCTCGCATCCTAACAATCCTCCTCCTCCTCCTCCTCCTCCGTCCACCTCGTCCCTCAAGCGATCTCCGGCCACCACGCCGCCGTCTCTGGCCCCTCTGTCCTCCGCCGTGCACCGCCGCGATGCCTTTGGGCCTCTGCCGCCGCTTGCGGCAGCGCACCCTCCTCCCCCCGGGGCCGAGGCCGCTCTGAGCTCCGCCATGGCGAGGGTGCGGCTCTCCGACATCGCGCCCTATGATGGAGCCCCGGCCAGCCCCTACCTCAGGGCAGTGGAGGCGCTGTCCGGGTCGCTCACGCGTCACAACGCAGCAGTGATCGAGCTGGGACCGGAGGATGCTGCGCTGATGCGGTGCGGCTTGGAGGCCGCGAAGTTGTACTTGAGGACGAGGTCCCAGGCTCCGGCGGCCGGTAAAGGGAGTCCTCGCGGGGTTTACTTGTACAGAGCTGGGAGGTGGGTGCGACTTTTATTTACTTGGTTTCTGAAAGTTTGGAGTTTGTGATGGTTGCGTGGTCTGGTTTTAGTAGAATTAGATACGAGGTGGCAGGTGGGGTGAAATTGAAATGGAGGCTTCATGCTTATAGAAGGTTGAAGGTCGAGTCTCCAATTTGTTTTTACAGATACTTGAAATTCTAGTTGTTAGGAAGGGGCAGAAATTGGGATTTGTGTGATCATGATTGGTGATGCATAGACTTTGAAGGAACGAGATGCTGGTTCTGAATAGGCACTGTGATCAAGCTTGTTTAATCAAGTTCTAGCCTTTAAGGCATTTTGTGGTCTATTTGTTGCTTGTGGACTTGCATTTAATCTATGGTTCCTTTGGCATGTTTTCGACATTGTATTTAAGGACAATAAATGCCGCAAATGAAATTTATCTGGACCAAGTTATCCATATGTATCGATGGTTCCTCACTTTGTAGTTCCTCCTGTTTGTGTCATTGTAGAAAATGCCATCTTTGGTTCCCATACCAGTATTTTAAGGACAATAAATGCCGCAAATGGAATTTCTCTGGACCAAGTTATCCATATGTATCGATGGTTCCACTCCGTAGTTCCTCCTGTTTCTTGTCATTGTACAAAATGCCATCTTTGGTTCCCATACCAGTTCCCAGACACTTTTTTAGCAGGATGGTGTAGATATAAATTTGGTTGACTGGTACTTTATATAAAACCTTTGAGTGACTCCCTATTCTGGTTTGGTCTTCAGTGTTCAAAATTTTGAGGGACACATGGACGTCCACAAGTAGGTTGTTTTCTCAGACATCTCTTGATGATTAACTACTATTACATTCTTAGGTAAACTTCCAGTTTTCAAAATAGACTGAAGTCAACAGTTGTTTTGCATATAGCTGCAGTACATGTGTGCTTTATTGGGCTGTCTATATAAAATAACTTCTTGAATGATTGTGGCTAGTTCTTCTGAAACTTTTCTTCCTGCTGCAATGGTGGATGGAGATTGCTATCCTTAGTCTGTTTGGCTTTTAATGTTGCCCTGACTGAATTGCTTAGTTGCAGGCCTATAGAGGATTGGGATTCATCTCCCCCTTGCATGGGTGAAATTTTTAAGTGCATGGGAAAAGTTGCTCGGGCTGCCCTTTGTGCGATAGCTAGACATCTTCGGTTGCGAAGCGAGTAAGAAGGGGATTGAAGGGATAGTTTGCTTGTACATGGCTTTATTAATTTCCTTTTCTCATTGCACTCTGGTTCTTTTCAATGGTGTGTAATTACTGAACAAATATTGTGCAGTGTATTTACTCATTTACTGGATGATATCCCATTGCCTGCTAATGAGGTGTCTTCATCAGCGCTTGTTGCATCATACTCACCCAACACGTTGCAAAATGGGAAAGTCACCATTGGCGGAGGGAAGCTGAGTGTCAATGCGGAGGTTGAGAAGGGACTTCTGACATTGATTTCCTCTGATAATCCTGGTGTACAGGTAACTTCATTCTATTGCGGAAAAATTTAGCACATTGGATCTCTAGCTTTGCCTTGGTCTTGGGAGACAATACTTCTCTGTAACATCCATGTGTTTTTCCCTGTTTCCTTTTCATATGTCTACTGCTTATCATATTTCTGGGGTTTGTACATAGATATCTCTATGTGGTGCTCATTGGGTTTTATCCCTCTGCACCTGTTAGGTTTTTGACCCCAATGGCCGTTGGTACCTAGCAGATGGTGGGGCGTCTTTTGGAGATCTGTTACTGGTGACAGGGAAGGCACTTAGTCATGTTACTGCTGGCCTTCGTCCTGCGGCATTGCATAGGGCTGCGCCAGATTACTTTGCTGGCTCTACTGGTGGTGGGATGTATGAATATGTTTTGCCCAATTTTTCATGGCTTCGTGATGCTAAAGTCAGTCTTTCTGATACCAGTGTCCTTGATTATCAGTGATGTCTTATGTTTTGCAGGACATCATTGGCTTTCAGGCTCATGCCTCAGAGCAATGCTGTATTAGATTGTTCTCCCATAGCAGCCGCAGGTCATGTCATTCCTCAGAGCTATGTACCAGTATCAGTCAGCCAGTTTATGGATGACCTTTCTGCTGAGGAGGATGCATTGTGCCCCAACCCTGAGAATGTTTGTGTAAGATATCTCTACTGAGGGCTGTTGTTTTTTGGTTGTTTTCCCCAAAGGCAGTGTCCTCAAGCGACAAACTCAGCTCAGAGATCTTGTTTTTCCAACTATTAGCAGTAACTATTTTACATTATCCCCTGGTGAGTGCTTTTTGCTTGATGATGGAGTCTTGGTTGGATAAAGAGAAATTGCTTGCAAAGCTCGTAGTGTTGACACTGTAGGGTATAAGCATCTTAGTTGAGTAGGTATGAGTGCCTGGAATGCTGATTTAGCAATTCAAAGGAGTGAGTGAGTTATTCGTGACATTGGGAAAGACATACAAAAAAGCAAGTACTTTGTAGCACAAGTACCTTTTTGAGTCTGGTGTGACTATAATAGGCTCAAGCAAAATGGAAATTTTGTGGTTCGGCAGATGGAAATATGGATGAAAAAAAGGGAGGAAGAATAGGGAAGAAAACACGAGATGCTATTGTAGTTCTCCGTGATTTGGAAGAGAGAGTAAACGGAAAGAATAAAAACTGGAGGCAAAGTTCCATGATATGGACTTAATGTCATTCTGTCAGATAAGCAAAGAATGCAAAGTATGCTTCAAATTACACATATGTGCTCGATGTGACACTAAAATGGTTTGAGGATCGGATTTTTAAAGTAATACTTCTCATATCAATTTCTGGTTCACTTTTTTTCTTCCTTTCCCTCGATGTCTTTTCGTTAAAGATCATTCCTTCACTTTCCCTCTTTTTTTTTTCTTCCTCAAAGCATCCTGTAAAGGCTAGTAATGATGGAACTCGACACAGTTAAATGTCACCTTGCTTGAACATTGAGTACAGTCATACTGATGCTTTGAGGAATGTATGGTTACTGGAAAAAGAAAAGACTAGAAAGTACGTCTGAGAAGTTGGTGTTCTCTTGATTGACGATAGCATCACAATATCTTGTATAAGTGCTCGTATGTAGAATGACGAGCTTGAAATGCTGTTAGAGTTGGCGTTGGGCTTATTCCCTCAAAGAAAGACCTTGAATGTATGCATCTTGCATACATGGTCGGCATTTGTTTGAGCACAATGCGAAACTAAGATCAACATGGCGGGCTCCATTTGAGGAGAATTTTCCTCTTTGAAGTTGTGATTGTCCTGTGGCATTGGGGTTCCTAGAATCGAAAATAGGTCTAAACTGAAATAGAGTTCATACTTTGAGATAAAAGAAATGTGGAAGAGCCACGTTAGATTAATGGTTTCCTTAATGAGAGTCATGAGACTATCCTACGTAATGATGGATAAATGCGTTTATTTATTGAGCCTTTGCATGCTTATAATAAGGTGACCATGAACCAGGTTTATAGCAAGAAAAGAGGAGCAAAAACAAAGGATGCAACATAGTGAACTTATGGAGGTGCTATTCAATTGTTATGGCCTGCACTTGTTAGTAAATGGCCCTTTGATCATCTGCTCAAGATTAAGGTGGCATTACTTTTGTTGAAGAAGATCAGAGGATCTAAAACTTTTGCCTAGGCGTTTTTGATTCAAGCTCGTCCTTCCTGTTCGTGGGATTTCATAAACTGGCCATCTGTTCCACTTGTGTCGTTTAAAGCACATGAGAGGCTCCTTCCTCACACATAGGCTACTTAAGATAGTATATAAGCAACATTAGCCCCGATGGGATTAAAAAACTAGATACCCCTCTCATTGATGGTCAAGAGAAGAGTTTTGTTGAAGAAGAAATGGTAACTTGCATCATCTGTTGCCTGAGATATCATAGCTGGCTTTACTGAAGCCATGGGTCTGCTTTGATCTCTTCTGGCTTGAAGAGTGAATTGCGATAAATTGCTTCCTATGGTAGTGTGAGGTTTTGTAAATATTCTAATAATTAGGAACAACAGTTTGTCTGACTGAGGACTTTTTTCGAAATTTATATTGATTCACTTTGTGGTTCTTCAGTAAATTAAACTCAAACAGTTCTTTCTGCTTATTTGTACATGATGACATTCCCTTTAATTGGAGTTTTGTTGAAATGGATGTGTTCTTAGCCGGATGTGTGAATTCACAGGTACTTGGAAATAATTCAAATAAGGAACCAACATTAAGAAGTGTCCTCTCTGATCCTTTATCGTGAGTTATTGCTCTATCTTGGTTATTTTCCTTTTCTTAGTTTAGTTAATTGTGGCATTACTTTGTCTGCCTGTGAACTTAGGGCTTGCATGGCAACGATTCTGATTCTCTGATTTTATTCCTTGGAACAAAAAAGAATGAGAAATATGTTTGGTAACGTAAATGATTTTGATTTTGATTTTGTTCCCGGGAACAGTTTTGGAGCAAAAACAAGAACAAAAAAAAAGTTGGTTCTGAAAAAAAAAATCACTTTTCAGAAACACAAAACAGTATGAAGTCCCTCATATCTCACTTTTCCCTTTTAGTTCACTCATCACTTTCCCTCGACCTAAAATAGAAATTTTGTACAGTGTATCATACACATTCTGATTCTCTAAAACTCGTCCAAGAAACAGAATCAGAAAAAATCAATTCTAATCAGAATCACTTTTGCGGATCAGAATTGTTGCCATGCAAGCCCTTAATTTCTTTTCCGGACTGATTGTTTTTTCCTTCTCTATGGCACTCTTGGTGCTCGTGAAAGTCTTGTTCCTGGTTCATAGAACTCATTAAGATTCATTCATGATTACTCTGTTAAGTTCATGTTCATTGCTTTTGTACATCTCAAATTGCTTGTTCTACTTGATCGAGCTCTTTTCTTGGTTCTACTGCTGGCTGCTTGTAGTTTCACTCATTGATTCCTGGTTTATTCTGGTTGAAAGTTAACAGCTGATTACTCATTTTTTATTTCCTTTCCGTTTTTTCTCATGTCGATCTATCAAAATCATAGTGGTGCATTCCTAGAAGATGCTGCGGTTGTCTCGTGCGGCCATTCATTTGGTGGTTTCATGCTGAAAAGAGTAATTGAGACGGTGAGGAATTCCAATATGTACTTTAAATTTAATGCGATAAATCTTCCTAAGCAAATTATTGTAAGAACATAGGCTTCCAAAGTTGTGATGATGTGTTTTCTCTACTGGTGCTTTTGAAATATTTTCTCAGAAAATAAACTTGGTTCAGAAATCAACAAATGCTGCTTTACGTCATTTGACCTAATCATTGTACATAATGACGATAGCCTGCAGGAACACTATTAACTTGAGGATATGAGAGTTCTCAAATGGGGTATATATATCTGAAAAAGAGCATTCTGTCATTGAAGCTAGGGAAAATTGTTTGCTCTCATTAAAAGAAATTATTTTTAAAACTTGTCGAGAACATCTCAATGGAATTTCAAGCAGATAACTAGTTTTTATAGCTATATTAGATGGACATCAGTCGATTTTTCCCGATTTCTCCCCCTCGGTAAAGTGAAATTCATTGAAAAGGCACCGTGGGGGGTGCCAACCCACAATCATGAGCTTTTTTCACTTGTTATATATAAGAAAAGCTTCAGAAGTTTGGTTTCCTGGGGGATATCATCCCTTGTGGTGTCAAACTTTTATCTGAAATGTCCTCTTCACCACTATGTTGAATGGAATTACTACTTTTTAATGGAATGCAGAAGAATGATAACTGCAGTTGTATTCCTTTTGGCAGTCAAGATGTACACTCTGCAGTGCAGAAATCAAGGGGAATTCTTTGATTCCGAATCATGGTACTTTCAAATTCACTCTTTCATTAAAGTTTGTCATATTGTCCTCTGGGATTTCTTCATCTTCCATCTAATGGACACTCGTGCCCCTTGAGTCGTCACAATGTCTTGCATAGAAGTTTATTCTGTTGTTTCTTTGCAACCAGCTCTATACATCGGACTTAATTGTCCGGCCCATTGAAAATGAAGTTTTCTAAGAAATTGTGAACTCTGTTTCTTAAACAGCTCTTAGAGCTGCAGCTGCAGCTGTAAAGCTTGAGGATGATAGAAGACTCTTTCATAATGCGCATCTCCGCAAGAGAAGAAAAGAGATGGGTGATCAAGCTGATCCAACAAGAAGATCTCACAGGGTAATTTCCAAACGAGCCCTTGTCATAGTGATTCAGTTTGTTTATGCCCAACAAGATGTATCGTCAGCAGAAATAGTGGAAGAGATTAAAAATTTGTTTTGGCATCACATTTTGTTTGTCGATGTTGCGGATTCAATTATTAAGGTGCACCTCCATAATGATTTTTTTCCTTGTCAATTGTATGACCATTACCGTGGATGCTAGTAGTAGTCGACAATAGATTCGCAGGGATCCATTGTCTTCAAGAAGGGATTTGATTCGTAAAAATTAGGGAGTTTGAGAAAATGGAGACTTATGTTTCTATTGTCAGATAGATGATTATACGCTTTGATTTATTTTCCGACATAACAAATGCGAAAGTTCCATTTCCATGATAAATTAGTAACATGGTTACTAATAGCAGTACGTATTAGACTGTTCCCCCTTCATTGTTAATCTTAGCGGATTGTATGTATGCGTAGAGCAACCTTCGCTAGTTCTTTTCTCCCTTTTCTCTCTTCTCCTCTCTCCCTTCTTGCTTGGAGTCAGGTTTTCCTTTGCCCCTTACTCAACGGAATATATTCTCCATATGACATTGATGATGACTGCTAATGTGGACACCAGGAAAATGGGGAGAGTGGTGCTGATAATGGGCTGCATAAAGGGGTCCAATATCCATTTACAGTAAACGAGAAAGTTTTGATAAAGGTTAGTTACTCCCACCTGTGAGGCACAAATGGATGTTCACTGCGTTATAGGACGAACATTAGATGCATTAATTGACAAGGAGATGCTGAGGTGGCGCTCCAAATTGTGCAGGGGAATAAGAGGACACCGGAAAAATTTGTTGGTAAGGAAGCAATCATCACATCCCAATGTCTTAATGGCTGGTAAGTGCTAGATGCTCGTGAATTTGATTTTCATTTTGACTCTCTCTAGTGTGGTCGGTATTTATTAAAACTAATTCTTATTCTGTTTAGATTAGTGTGCCTTCAAGCTAGTAATGTCAGAGGTGCTTTGATGAGCACTGCTCAGTTTTTTCTCTCGTTTTTTAAAGTCTTCCTGAACTAAGATTGTATCAGAACTTCAGGGAAATGCTTGCTATATATCTCAATATTGTGTTAAAGACATGAGGAAGAAGCTTTCAGTCTCTAATATGCCAGCTTTTCTGGTCAATTCTCTAATATCACCAATTAAAGACCCCAGTTTGATGGTTGTCTGAATCGGTGAAATAGCAACTCCAATCGGCAGCAAATAGCATAGAGAAGCAGCCGCTTTCTTATCCTTGGTGTAGTAAGTTCTAAAAGGTTCAGAATTGACAATGTAGCCGCGGATTACTGTGGCCTAGCTCAATGAATTTTTTGTGGTAGGTCTCGTCTTCTAAGGCAAGTGAATTGGCTGGCCTATGCCCTGGAGGCAGTGGGTTATTTGATTTCCTTGAGATTTTGCTTGGATGCGAGTGATCCTCAGTCTGAGTATTGTAGGCAATGTATGACTGTTCTTCTCAATGGGAAGAAACCTAATCTTTGTAACAGAAAAAACCAATTAGGGGAATGTCTAGTACTGATAAAGGGTTAGTGGGATTTTTTTCTCTCTCTACTAAATTGTAAGAACTCTGGTGTAGGTACTTGCTGAAGATTATTGAAAATGGAGAAAATGTCCGCCTCCAATACCGTTCTCTTGAGAAGATCCCAAACTCCAATTCCATTGATGGCAGATGTCCATCTCAGATTCAGAATGGCAGCTCATAATTTTTCTGTTTCAGGTTTGTCAACGATTACTTCTATGGGAGAGCGAAACATAGTACTTATATCATTTATGCGCCCCTGTGAGAATACCAGTATTTTGTTTTCTGGATTTTGTTGACCTGAGGTGCCTTTAATTAAAATTGTCCTGAAAGTTCAATTAGGAAATTGCCTTCTAATTTTGCGATCTTTTGATTCTCTGGGGCTTGCCTTTAGTTTGAAATCTTGTTCATGTACAAGTATTCCCTGAAACTTAAAATCCCCCTGTGTCCGTCTGTCCATCCGTCCGTCTATCTGTCCATATGCGTCTCTCTCCATCCATGGGCAGGTCTTGCTTATCTGATCTGCCGTTGTCTGACTGTGCTGCCCTAATTTTTTGTCCTTCAACTTTCATGAGAGAGATTACATGTTTGCCACTTCTCATCCTGAAAGTTAACTTGAATACGTATGGGCAGTCACTACATCTGCTTTCTTCTCTTAAGTTTCATATTATCTTCAATTATTGCACCAGGTGGAGGCCAATAATATGTAATGCCAATCTCCAGATTAAGCAATTTTCCGAACCTAATAGTAGTTGTGTTGATAAACAATTTTGTCCAGAGCTCAGCTTAGACTTAAAACGAGTAGCGCTTCTATACCATTTCTAGCGCAATCAATTCTCAAGACTTAATCTTCCGTCGGGAGCCTACGGATAGGTCACTGATTTTCACTCATATCCAATGTGATGGATCTTGATTATGATCCTTCTTCTTCAGGTGCTTGCTAAAGATTCCAGGAAGTAGAGCAAAGTTTTGGCCTGCTATTCCATCCTGGAAAGATCCTGAAGGCCAAGCTTTGATAATGACATCTGTTCCTCTACGATGATTCAGAGTGGTGGGTCAATTCTTTTAACCCTGAAACTTCTGTAGGTCCTATTAGATTTCGGTTTCCTATAGCGCATAGATTTTTAAGTTTGTCATGGTAGTTGAGCTCCTTTAGGGAGAATATGCGATCTGCTTCGCGTATGTCAAATGTATTTCGTGTTGCATGTATGTTTTGCCAGAGGGAAAAGGTCATCTGAAGCCGAGAACTCATATCAGATGTTTGTATATTCCTGTCACATGTATCTGTAGGTTTACCTTGTAGGTTTACCAGAGGAAAGATCGCTCTTTAGGTGTTACATTAGTCAGATGTAGATTTAGTAGTCGTGCGTTGCGGTGTAGCACTACGGATGGTCGTGCTTTGCGGTGTACCTATGTGAAGCTCTTGTTGCTCGATGCCGTGCTTCATAGATATATGATTAAATATCAGGAAATGGCATGCTTCTGTTCAATTTTTGTTGTTAGATAATTCTTTTCAATTTGAGTTTCTGTGCGTTTTCAATTGAATATAGAAACATTGGATGTTAAGTGAAAATCGAAAGTGGTGGTAGTGTGACCAATTGTACGATGGTGCAAATGCAACTTAACTTGGATTTATTTTGGTATTTTGCATTTTTTTGTAGGTGGATTTATAGCCTATATCTGTATGTTTAAATCAAAAGTGGGTTCTCTCATTTTTAAATTTCTCATTTTGCCCTTTCTTCATGTTCCATTCATATTGCAATGCAATTTAGCTTTAAAGAGAGGAGAGTTAAATTGGCCAAAGAAAAAGAATAAAAGGATTATAGAAAAAATTACAATTCGGCTCCGGTTGTGTTTAATTAGAAAAGAATTTTCTAAATATGATCATTCGTATTGCTTGAAATAATTAGTCATAATTGACAATAATTTGTGTTCAAGTATTTTCCTGGGCTATGAGAATATTTTACTTGTATGCAATACATGAGATTATTTGCAAAAAAAAATATTCTTCAAATCATTCATATTTTACGAAACAGGTGGAGCCTTGATAAAATACTTTAATCATTCGGATGGTGTAATAAGCAACTTCTTTGTTCTCTCATTTTCTTTTGTTTGAAGAAAGCTGTTTTTGAGAAATTATTTTCTGATTTTTATAGGTGTGGATGATGGAAAATTAATCAATCTACAGAAAGACGTTTGTATGAACTGAAAACAATAAGCTTAAAATGAGGGAAACGACTTTTCCGTTTGGCCAGAAAACTACTATATCTAAATCACTAAACAAATGAAAATTAATCATTTTTTCTTGAAAATAATTTTCATGATTTTTTTTCTTTAAGTTTATCTTAAAATTTTCAGTTAAATAAATGTATCCTGAATAACTGCTTATTATTTTCTGTTATTGAAAATATAGCATGACTATTTTTTTTTTTTTGTCTATCCAATCAAAGTTAGTGATCTTACCGTTGATTCATTATGGCGTGGCGTTGTAGACGGAATGAAAAATAAATAAATTATCTTCATGCTGAGCCTAGGCCTGTTTGGCAAAAGCCCGGCCCCTAACTGGCCTAAAGAGATAATCACGTGTATTAGCTATAACTATAGGGCCTGGCCCGGCCCGTTCCGCCCATGCCAAAAGGCCTTGACGGGCAATGTCCAGCGGGTTTGGATAAGCCACTTACGCCCGTTCGTTTCGCGGAAAACGCATGATTTGAAAAGATAACTTTTAAATGGTCGCCTGTATCGCTCACAAAAAAAAAAAAAATAATAATATTTAGACATAGATTGATGTCGACAATAAAAACATTCTTCGTGGGCCATACATTTAGGGTGCGGGGCATTTGTTTTACTGAAAACTTTACGACAAAGGAGAATATTCTCCATGCAAATCATTTTCTAGGGAAATGGTTAGTTTTCATTTGTTTGGTGGTTTAAGAAAAGTGATGTCCTTCTTACAAGAAGGGGAAGTCGTTTTTGTTTTTTCTGATGTAAACCTGTTATTTTCAATGCATGGAAAACTTTTTCCGTGAATCGATTAGCTTTCCATCATTTAAATACTGAAAATTCGAAAAAAAAAATAATATTTCAGGAATAATTTTTTTTTTTCAAAAAGAAAAGGAAAAAAACAAACGCACTTTAGTTGCAAGAAATCCAGGTAATCATACACTTTTGTTAGAGTGGAGCGGTTCGGACAACGAGTTAACCCCCAATCTTACGTAAGACTCTCTCCATGTGTATCAAGAAACATGCAAGTATTTCCAACAAATAATGGAATCAAGGTCATAGTTTTTGATATAAATATATAGACACGCACACACGAATTGTCAGTCAAAATTTTAAAAAAAAAAATTGCATGCAACGTTCCTCACCTTATGCATCCCCCGAAATCACATGACAAATGTATGGTCAACTTCCCCTCGTCACACACCAAATGGACACCATGCATATTGTCAGTTGCTTCTTATTCATTTTTAATAATTTTTTAGTTTATTTATTTCTGGGCCATTAAGCATCAGTTTCTTTTTTATGACTTCATTATTAAATAATATTTGGGTTTTCTCTCTTCTTCTTCTTCTTCTTTTTTTTTTTTTTGCATATTTGTAAGTCGAAACTCTGCATGCATGCATGCATGCATGCATGCATGCATGAAGTGTCACTTTCCACCCACCAAGTGCACAACATGCATCTTGTCGGTTCGACAATCTCATGTGGTTGGACTCAATAAATTGCGGGAAATGTTTTTTCCCCAAAGTATAGGTCGGATTCGCGATTTACAAGTTATGAATGCATCCACATACTTGTTTGTCCAAAGAATAATAATAATAAATTCGTGCATTAATTTAATGAATTTTTTACGGTCTAAGAAAATATGCATGCTCAAAGTTAGCAAAGAGAATCTTCTAAACTGAAAAAAAGGGAAAATATTTTTCCGAAAAAAGATTTCCCCAAAAGCACTTTTTCTTTTTCAAGAACTTTTTCGAAATAAACACATCCTTAACCAAAATTAAAACATAAGTGATAGACATACTTGTTATCCACTAATCAAATGTATGGTCGGAGGGAGTTTTCTCCATAGCTCTCCGACCGTAATTGAAGGAAAATACGGCGTATTATGTAAATTACTTTGGCACATGTTCCCTTAATATTAAATCATTTGATTATGTCTGCATTTTTTAAATATTAATTTGACACTCCTTCACTTTTACTCTAATTACTTGAACACCCTTGCTTTATGGTTAACGTGTTACAAAGATGGACATCGATCATATGAGGGTGCGTTTGGGAATACATTCCTAATGTCCTCCGGCCTTTAAGGGCTCTTGTGCAAATTTTAAAATGTTTCGCAAAGAGATTTGGAAGCTCCTTTGAAAAATGCAACGCAATTCCAATTCCAAAGGCCTCTCTCAAGGCCACTAGAGATCAGCATTCGGTATTCCAACATTCCGAAAATGTTAGAAGCTAGAATCATAATTTTTATTCCAATTTTGCCCTCACCAAAGGGAGAGGGCAGTGAAGTCCAGGCGTCCGCATGGACTCATGAGAGTGCTTTACATATAAATATGCAGGAGAGATAGAGGAAGAGAGAGAGAGAGAGAGAGAGAGAGAGGAGAGAGGAAGAAGCAGCTCCAAAGAAACAGAGTGAGACAGCCCTCCTCCTCCTCCTCCTTCTACTTGTTCTTCTTTTTTTCCTTTTAATTTAACCTCTTTTGATGTATATACATGTATGGAATTATTTCTTTTTATATAGCATTTTCGTGATGTTTCTCTTACTTAAAGTACTTCGGAACCTTCTTTTTCTCGTTGAATGTAATCTGATATCGCTTCGCTCTCTGTATCTGCACATTTCTTAACATTTCTGGTCGCATGATTCGTGATGCTCAATTAGGATTTAATGCGTCGGTAAAGATTTTATCGTCGATTCGTCATCAAGTAACCGGGTGCGAGATGCTCGATAAGATTTATCTAATGTGAAAACATGATATGATCGGATGCATGTTCAAATTAATCGAAAAAAGCAAGTGAAAACTTATTATTTCATGATTTAGAGTGCATCTTCAATTTTTAGCGCAACATATTTAATTGTAAAATTTATAAATTTAATTGCACGTTGACATTTAAACTTGACATAATTTTTTTCACTGTCTTTTCTATAAAGAAAACATTAGATGGACATTTTGTTATACTTCAATAATTGAAAACAAAAATTATTCAAAATCAAAGTCTAAGAGAAAAAAAAAGAAAAGAAAAGCACTCTTAGTATCTCAGATTGAGTGCAAAGATGGGGTAGATTGCATTATAAGGACAATAAGTAATTTTGCCTAGTGCACTTTTTGAATAGAAAGTGGGTAGTCAGTTTCTTCATTTTACCTTTTTATCCTTTTACTTTGATCAATTTTACTCCTTTTCTCTTTGATTGACAATAAGATAAAATTTTTTATAAGGGCATAATGGGAAAAACAAAGAATGAGATAATTAGGTATTTTACCTTAAATATATAGATATATTGATTGTAAGAAGAAATACAAAAAGTACAGATTAATCATTAAGAACATAGGAGTACCCACTAAATACCTATGTATATTTTCAAAGGTGATGCATTTCCTCTGAAAGATAAGATTGAATTGATTTATCCAAAGCCAATGGATCATCTCTTTGTCATTGAATTTGCCACCCAAAAAAAGTTTATTTTCGAACTTTTCCAGCATAAATTTTTAACTCAATTTAAAATTCAGGATTTGAAAATTGATGTGGTTTTTTTATTTTTATTTTTCCTCAGGTTCAACAACAATTAATCTATGGTTGTCGAACTTAAAATTCGCGTCAACATAAAGTCCAAGCCGGTCGTCGTCGCCGCAGCTTATACCGACGACAAGGGCATGTTGGCCCTTCGCAGCGATCTCCACCGCGTCCCTCACGAAAAGCCACCGTTCACCCTCAGTGACCTGAAGAGAGCCATCCCTCCCCGCTGCTTCTGCCGCTCCCTCCTCCGATCCTCCGCCTACCTCCTCCTCGACCTCCTCCTCATCCTCCTCCTCTGCCTTGCCGCCTCCTCCCTCTTCCCCCTCCTCCCGCCGATCGCCCGCTGCCTCGCCGCCTGGCCCTCCTACTTCTTCCTCCAGGGCTGCCTCCTCATCGGCGTCTGGGTCATCGCCCACGAGTGCGGCCACGGAGCCTTCAGCGACCATCGCCTTGTCAACGATGTCGTCGGGTTCCTCCTCCACACCGCCCTCCTCGTTCCGTACTTCTCCTGGAAGTACAGCCACCGCTGCCACCATGCCAACACCGGGTCGCTCGATCGCGACGAGGTATTCGTGCCCCGCCCCAAGGAGAAGGTTCAGTGGTACTATAGGCGGTTCAACAACCCGCTCGGCCGGGTCTTCACTATTGTGGCCGTGTTGCTCGCCGGTTGGCCCTTATACGTGAGCGTGAACGCATCAGGCCGGCCGTACGACCGGTTCGCCAGTCACTTCGACCCGTTCTGCGAGATATTCTCCGACAGGGAGAGGGTCCATGTCCTGGTCTCGGACTTGGCCGTGATGGTTGCCACCTACGCGCTCTACGACGTCGCCATGGCGAAAGGTAGACACAAGTGCGAGTTACAAAATTTTTATTAGGTTCTTTAAAATTTAAATAAAAAAATTATTTAAATGAGAAATCATAGAAGCAAACTATATAAGGAATTAATCCGGTGTGATTAATTGTACGCAGGAGTATTATGGCTAATGTGTATGTACGGAGGACCGATGATGGTGGTCAATTGCTTCGTCATCTTGATCACCTACATGAACCACACCCACCTCAGCCTCCCCCACTACGACGCGTCGGAGTGGGACTGGCTCCGGGGAGCGCTCGCCACGGTGGATCGCGACTACGGCGTCCTCAACATGGTCTTCCACCACATCACCGACACCCATGTCGTCCACCACCTCTTCCCCACCGTGCCTCACTATCATGCGGTGGAGGCTACCCGAGCCCTCAAGCCCGTCCTAGGCTCGTACTACCGGGCCGACGCGACCCCGATCCTCAAGGCCATCTGGAGGGAGGCTAGGGAGTGCCTGTATGTGGAGCAGGACGACGGCGATGGTGATGGCGGGTCCCAGAAAGGCGTTTTCTGGTTCAAGAACAAGATATGAGTTGTGTATATGTTCATGTTCACAAGTATGCTAAGTGTCCTTGTTAAGCATATATAATAAGAAAAGAGTGAAATTACGGTGGATTATAGCTGTTGGAAAATAGAATGTGTCCTTGTTACTGGACAGTTATCTTTCGAACAATCAAACTATGAAATTGTAGTTTCAATAACAATGGGAAAAGATGTCAAAAATGTTTATGATTCAATTGAAAAAATTGAAAGGTGTTGGACTGAATTGGCCAAAATGGATATAGAACTTTTTGGATAATTTTCCCGACAAAAAAATGATTATAGATCCTCAATCACCCACGCCGATAAATGTTTACTAACCTGGGTTATAATGCACACGTGAGTGGTAGTGCGAAAGAAAGACATCCCAAATCGAATGTGTAGAGCTAAAAGAGGCAACCGATGATATTGAGTTAGCCCTTAACTCTATTGAGAAAAATCCCCTAATTAATTTTGAAGTTGACAAAACAATCCATGATTTTTAATATCTGAGTTAATGCAATGAAATGTTGTTTTGTAGATTGTCCCAACGTACATTCGAGTGTTAAAAAATAGGTACACGGAATTGAATCTGGTAAGAAAGGCTCAAACGATGTTCTGAGGGGCTCAAACACTGTATGGAGCTCAGACGTTTGGTGGGTAGCTCAGATGTTGTACGTTGAGCAGGGAGCTCAGACGTTGGAATGAAGCTCAAGATATGAGAGAGTATTTCATGTGCGACGACCAGATTATCAAGAGATATATTCAAGATGATTACATCATCACAACGGCTAGCAAATCGTTCTTGGAGATTCTCAATTTTGAAGATCAATCAAGGACGTGGATTAAGGGAGACGAGAGAGTAGAATTCTAAATTCCAAGATCAAGAGAGTTTCACATTCTTTACATACTTTTGATCCAAGCACTGTAATACTTAGAGGAGAACATTCGAGTATAAGAGTGTTAGACGGGAAGTCTATTCACTAGGTTGTAACCTCTGAGCTATTCACTAGTGGAATCCAGCCGATTGGCTGCCAGCGTGAAGAAGTGGACGTAGGCTTGAACAAAGCCGAACCACTATAAATTCTCTATGCAAATTCTCTATCCCTTAATCTCTCTGTTTATATACTGTGATAGTAGAATTGTGCACGCCGCTGCATCTGAGGGTATTTCAGATCTTACTAGCAAGTATCGTCTGAACGAAGCTCTGAGCGTATTTGTTTATATTCCGCATTAATTTCTATTATTCCTTGAAATCACCTATTCACTCACCTCTAGGTGATAACGCTAGCACCTTCAAACTCAATAGCTTATATTTTCCCTAACTCAATGGCTTATGTGGAGGTGGGTCCAACTAGGGCTCAAGTTATGAGCTTCCTCCAGGGTCTCCTCGTGACGAAGATATTGGGCTTCTGTGATACTTTCCTCAACAGCTGTATTAAAGCCGACAGTTGATTGGCGAGCCCACAATGCAAATCATATTCTCAATAAGAAATCTCACATATCGTCACGGTTATCGAGGGGTTTCCATCACGTTTCGATATAGGAAGAGACCATGGGTGAAAGGCATGTTTGCACTAGTTGGGAGCATTGGTGATTTGAGTTGAGATTTGCTAGTACCGACGAATACTAGGCTTGGATTGAGGATCGAGGTGAGTCGGCCCAATGTGGTCGAGACTCACATGTGAGGGGGAGTGTTGACTGCACATGTGAGTAGCATTAAAGAAAGAAGTCATACATTGAATATTTTGTGTCAAAAAAAGCAATTGACAATATATTATGGACCATAACTCAATGGTTTAATTTTTTTTTGGTGAATATGGGTTCAATTAGGTTGTCGATGGGCTTAAGTTATGGACTCCTTGTTGGATCCATTATGAAGGTACCTGACTTATGCCGTGCTTCCTCTAACATGATGGAATAAAATGTATCTTATCGTGAATTTAGACAACTAATATTTTCGTTGGGAAAAGGTTAGGATATAACCTTGTATATCAAGTAAGCTTACAAAACATGTCAATATTTAGCACCTAAATTTTGCTACTTATTACTCTTCGAAAAGAAATAAAAGAATTTGAATAAATTGAGTTCAGTCGTAACAACTTAATGTGATTCACATTCCATCAAATATTTGGTTGAGAGGATTAGCTTGTTTACGTACGTGATTATATTGCTGTTGACAGAAAAGGTTGTGCTTTTGAGACGATTCGAACTTCAAACAATACAGAGCGAACGAAAACATTTCACGGTTTTACCCTCAGCACACAAAGTCCAACGAAGTATAGACGGTATTGGAATTGAAATTACATTGATTTGATATACGTCAAAATTAAAAAGTTCATGAAACTAAATTACAAGAAATTGAAACGGGCAAGGAAACTACAATACAAATAAATCGAATGATGAACTTTTGATGTAGCACCGTTATTAAATCGAGATGCATATCATGACTTGAAATCTCAAATTCAAAGATCCTAAGTAGGATCGGATTCAATCGAATTGAATGTAAGATTCGGTAAAGTATCTAAGGTTGGGACAATTGTCAAAGAAGTGTTAAACCTAGTGTACGGTGGCCAATTCAGTTCTATACTTTTTAATTTGATCAATTTAGTCTTAAAATGCTATATCTAGCAGTATCACCTAGAGGGGGTGAATGAGTGATTTTAAAGAACTTGATAAACTAATGCGGAATATAAACTATCAAGTTTAGAACCAAGTTAGAGTTCGAACATAAAGAGTGACCAGATTCAGTTTGTGCACAATACACTATCAAAGATAATGTATGAGAGTTAAGGGATAGAGAAAATTTTATACACAATTTATAGTGGTCTGCTTAGATTAAATCTACGTCCACTCTCCATGCTAACCTAGATTTCACTAGTCAATCAATCAGATGTTACAGTGAGTGATGATACTCGAATTGATAGATCACACTATTTCACACTCAATCACTCTAACAAAGTCTCTCAAAGATTGTAGTTTGTAGCTGGACAAAGACAAGTGTGTAAGATCGAAGCTCTCTTAAGACTTTGGATTTTCAGATTCTGTTCTTTGTTTTCTTCAGCATCTCCGTCTCCTTTTATACTCCTTTCCTTCCAATCTAACCGTTGGACAGTCTTTCAGAGGATCAATCTCCAGCCTACTCGTTGGAAAGAATTGCCAAACGAAGATTAAGTAGCCGTTAAGAGATAAGAACAGAATCTCCTATTGATTCAGTCGCCAATACAACAAAATCTAGTTTTTCGTTAGTAGTTGGAAATAAATCTTGTCTATTCCAATCAATCAAGATGTCATGCAGTAATATTAGCATGCGAGACAATCTTCAAGATTGATATTTTCCCAAAATGAAATCCAAGCCAGATCATTGGCCGTTATGATAGAAATAATTTGCGTCTCAATCTGAGTCTGATACTTAGTAGTCTGCGTCTGAATATGAATATGCGTTTGACTCTAAGTCTAAGTCTGAGTCTGATACTCAAAATAGAATCTGAGGATATCAAATGCCTTGAAAATAATCGTGTTCCAGTTCCTTATCATATTCAGGATATGAAAATATCCATGCGATATTTAAGATAACAAGCACAAAGTTACTGCTTTAGACTGTAATTGCATAATTCAAGGATCGAAAGCATAAGCAGCATCGATATATACTTCTTTCCTTAAGTATCACCTGCATACGAATTCTTAGATGCATTTATCAGATTCATATATATTAATGATTGTATTGTCAGCTTCAAAATCTATTAGGAAGTTTTCTCAACATTAATCAGTTTAACAATTTGCCGATGTAGTCATTCTTGCCAATTTAGTCCAGAAATCGTTAACGTAGGCATCAACCGTCCTACGTGACATGGCTAGAGACCGTCATCACTGATGTGGATGATTTTTTTTTTTTCATTTTTTTAGATTTTATGAATCTTCCTTTTATTTTTATTTTCTATTTCCTTCCATGGTTGTCGAGGCCACGACGATTGCCTGGGAAGGTCACTGACAAGGGCCCGTAGTCCCTCACCCATTGGCCGACAAGGGCCGCTGACCTCCGCTAGCCATTACTGAGGCCCCGACGACGGGTAGAGGGAAATAGAGAAGAAAGAACAAAGAACAAAGAAAAGCGAAAGAAAAGAGAGAAAAAATTCAAATTTTCTTTAAAATAATGCAAAAATAGTCCACGCTACAGCTAGCGTTGGCCGGGCCACGTAGAACGGCCGACGCTCCCAGCTAACGCTGATTGGACTGCCATGTCAACGATATCCTACCATCATTAGCCGGAAGGACTATATTGGCAAATTGTTTAAAGTTTCAAGACTAAATTGGCCAATTCAAAAAGTTTATTACTGAATTAATCTTACGATAGGTTTAGGATTTTTTTGGGCAACTTTCCCACCTAAAATTAGTTTCTCTGTGTCATGGACATTTGCAAATTGTGTAAACGGTATTATAAAACATGAAATGTTGAGTAAGATTTATGACTTACGAAATTGATGATTCCTATGCACAAGGAGAGAAATGAACCCAATTGTCATATTATTACAAGGGTTACATTCCAGACAAATATTTATGTCTCATTTTATGTGTCATTGTATGGCGAAGTGCTATATATATATATATATACACACGCACAAATTGAATCTTTGGATTCGTTTCGGACCCTAAATTAACTCGGGATTAAAATATTAGCTATACACTTAAAAAATCCGAATCGCCCGTTTTCTAACTTGTGCGTCATCATGCTTGCAACTTCCCCTTATTTTCCCCTTAACCGAACTCACATTTATTTTTCACTTTGCTCGACCGATGATTACTCCCATTAATCGTGCATGGTTGCCAGGTGTGGACATTTGCTTCGTTTATTTGTCCTTTTCTTTTCCTTTCTTTTTTCTTGATGCTGAAAACCGTTTACAAATAGCACTTTGTCATTTTTTCTTAACTTGGTAGCTCAATTCCGAAGAGGGTGCTAATTGTATGTAGTGGTAATAGTAATTTGTAAGTGATAATTTCTTTTTCCATGCCTGAATTATTACTCTGCCCAAAAGTATTATTCGGTATGTAATGAGATATTTTCCATAAATGACATTATGAATTTACCTAAAATTACGTTGCATACCGTTGATGACCGTTAGACTCACTCTTTTCGCTCCGTGCGTAATATAGATAGTTTACGTACATAGCACATCGTTATGCGATCATCGGATTGTCTTCAACTGTTTGTCGAAAAGGAATGCTAGGACATCGAATTGCGGAAGTACGGACGGCTTACATTTACCTAAATATGTTGTTGCTAATTCATATAGTACAAATGGATTACCAGCATGTTGTGCACTGTACAAGGCATAGACCCCTACTAGAACTGACAATTTTACTTTTTCGGGTCCTCGCGATTTCAGGTTGGGAATCTTCTCATGCACTAAATTTTGGAAAGGAAAATCTGATTGCATATCTGGTCAATCCTAGTCTCCGTTAAAGCAACTTATTCATGTTTGTTGCTAATTATCGCTTGCCTTGTATAAATCGTTCTTATCCGAGAAGTAAATAACTTGCTTATACTTATGCAAATAATCACATTCTGTACTTTGGCAATAATGAACGCCAACTCCTTGTGTGACAACCTTCCGTAAAAGTCTTGGGAACTGCCAATATAAAAAGGGTTGCAATGTCAAGGTCTCTCACCGCAAACTGAAACCCTTACTCTTCCCATTTCTCTCTCTTTTCCCAATTCGATCTTCTTACCATGGCCCTGAGCAATGCAAACTCTCTCCTTCTCGGCAGCTCCTCTGACGACGCTATGGCGAGAAGCGCTAGAGCCGAATACAACAGGAGGAACCGCAGCCTCCCTCACCCAAAGTACGGGCCCTACACGTGCCCCAGGTGCGAAGGGTTGTTTGGGACCTCCCAGACTTTCGCTGCCCACATGAGGTCCCATTACAGGTTGGAGAGCGAGGAAGACAGGAGGCTGAGGCTGGAAGAGAAGCACAGGCGCTGTGGGAACCGTCGGGGGCGGCCGGCGAGGGCTACGGCAGGGCCCATGGCCGTGGCGGTTCGACCCATACAAATCAGGAGACTAAGGCTGAAAACCCTAGCAAGGAATGGACCCATGCCTGTGAAAACAGAAAGGGTTGAACTACAAGAGATGGAGCTAGAGATGGCGATGGAGATGGAGATGGAGGACGTCCGAGGCATTGGAAGTGCTCTAGGGATTTTGGAGACTAAGGAAGAGCCTGTGATGTGAGGTCTAGAAGTTGTGGATTATCTTGCAAATGTAATAAGTATTTCCGATCGGGGATGTTCAATTTGATGCATGTATGAAGAAGAATTTGGGTGTTTTTTTTTTTTTCGTATTTATGCATCAATATATACCTTTTTTTTCCCCTAAGAAACTGGACTTGATTTATGGGCAAGTTTTCGTTTGGATGCACATTTGCCACTCTCCAAAGTATTAAATAATCGCGCATACAGGTGTCACGGGCTGATTGCGGAGGGTCGACTCGTGCGGCAACTCGGGCTACCTTGTATCGTCGGAACGCCCAAGCTTTCTGTTGATTCACCCGGATCTTCGTAGAGAGAGAAAGCTCTAGAGAGAGAGACTCTGGGAGGAAAGCCTTGTATTTTGTTTGTGGATGTTTCAAATGAGAAGGAAGATCCCTTTTTATATAGTAGAGGGCCTCAGATTACAACCGTTGATCTCTATTACATCTGATGGCTAATATCGCATCTCCCATCTCCCTAACCACCGACAATAAATCTCTTATCTTCTAACCACCAACATTAAATAAGAAGTTTCCAGAACCTACGGACAATTACAGTATCGCCCGCCCCTGGAACATTCTGGAAAGAAGCAGTAGAAAACCCTAGATAAACCCTAGGGGACCCAGACACAGCAAGTCTTGGGGATCTTCTCGGCCAGATGTACGACCGGTTGGGGCATGAAAACCTCGTCCCGTGTCACAGGCATGAGGATTCTCGTGCGCACGCGAGAGAGAGATTTGGGATAAGAATAATAGGATGACCTGATAAATGCTTGGCTCGATTTATCATGATAAATGAGAGATAACTACACACAGCAATTTTCCCAAATCAGAGAAGCCAAACATACTGAAATAATGGATTTCAAAGATGGAAGAATACTAGATCATGTCAATCACATTTTAAGAGTCCGCGAGATCTACATCAACTCTTGTTGAAAAAAATATCGGAGGAAATGGAGTAACAATGTAGTTGGACTTTGAGGCGTGTAATCACTCTCTTTGAGGATCAATTTGCCCTACGAAGTTGCTATAGGTTTCTAGCAAATTCCCTTCAGGATATAACAAAGTCACGGTGAGAATACTGGATAGTAATTCTAGTAAACCTCCTAAAACTCTCTGTGAAATAATGGAAAGATGGCCGTCTCTCTTTTGAAGGAAAACGAAAATGAAAGGAACTACAGAAAATGAACAGAATTGTCCATTATATAATACGAATGGAACACACTTCTTAGTGTCCGAATTGCCCATACGGACACACCTATTCATGTCCGAAAAATTGCAATTCGGACATGATCGTTCATATGTGAAAATCGCCATTCGGACACACCCGTTCATGCCCGAACAATCATAATTAAAAAAAAACGAAATAAAATTATGTAATTAATTTCGAAAATCATTTGTTTTATTAAGGCTTATTTTCGTCCGCAGCGCCCAAAGTGCTAAGTGCGTCTAATAATCACGCACCCGCATGGTGAGGTCTAGCTCGCCCACCCACCCATTTCTCCATTTAAAAGACTACAATAGCTTTCTCATATTTAAAGTGTCTTGCGCTCTTTCATCCCTCCTATGTGGGACAAGGAAAATGCCTTATTTGTTTGTTTTACAAACAAACACCAACAACTCCCACTAGAAATCACAAGATCTCCCGACAAACTACATCGTACTTGGCTCCGTCACAATGCGTCACCTATTGAATAAGTCTATAAACAAATCGAGTCACTGAGTGACAAGGATATTGTTGGGATGCACGTGTGAGTTGTGTTAAAGAAATCCCACGTCGGAGAATTGGTATATGATGGAGAGCAGTTATATCCTAGTTGGTTTATAACTCATTGTCTTAAAATTTTGAGTGAAGGTGAGTCTAATTAGATATGTTGACGGGCTCAAACTTGGGCTCTCTCTTAGCGATTTCCTAGGTGAAGGTATCGGACTTCTGCTGCGCGCTCCTAACAAATGGTATCAGAGCCAGTGGTTGATTGGTGCTCCACCCCAATCTATTCCCGTGTTTGGCGAATATCTCAAAAAAGAAATCTCATGATCGATGCTTGTTTCAGGTGAAAATTGCCGTCACGGTTGGTCAGAAACCTAACATTGAGCTCACATGTGAGGGAGAGATTGTTAGGATGCACGTGTGAGTAGTGTTAGAGAAATCCCACATCTAAGAATTGGTGTAGTGTAGAGCAGTTAATATATCCTAGTTGGCCCATAACTCATTGGTTTAAGCTTTTGAGTGAATGTGAGTCCAACTGTATGTTGAAGTGCTTGGACACGAGCTCTCTCTTGGCGATCTCCTAAGTGAAGGTATTGGACTTCTGCTGCGCGCTCCTAACGAATGATATCGGAGTCGCTGGTTGATTGGGTTCGGTGTTTGGTGAATATCTCAAGAAAAAAATCTCATGATCAACACTTGTTTCAGGTGAAAACTACCATCGCGGTTGGTCAGAAACCTAGCATTGAGCTCACGCGTGAGGGAGATATTGTTAGGACGCACGTGTGAGTTGTGTTAGAGAAATCTCACATCGGAAAATTGGTGTCGCGTAAAGCAATTAACATATCCTAGTTGACCCATAACTCAGTGGCTGAACTTTTTGAGTGAAGGTAGGTCCAGCTGGATATGTTGACGAGCTCGAACTTAGGCTCCCTCTTGGCGATCTCCTAGGTGAAGGTATCGAACTTTTACTTCGCACTCATTATAGATATAATTCTGTACTTTCTAAATAGTGCAACGCCAAGCATACATTGACAACTCTCAAGTTTTGCATAGTATTTAATCCCATTATATACCTTTAACATGTCGCTAATGCACATTAAATCAAACAATTTAGCTACAAATTTCATACTTGACCATATGGTATTATGAATATTTATGTCAGAGTTTCTATTAACTTGTCTTTACGGACGAATTTCTTCTTGACTATAGAATTCATTTGTTTAAAATGAACTACGTTGGTGGACTTCCAATTCAAAAACTTTAATTTAAATGACATATTAGTCTTGATGACTGTTAGGCGTCTTTTTAGATTAACTTTGACTTCTTTATCAATGATTACCGTATCCAAAAAGTTTGATTTAGATAACATACCATTATTGACCGTAAGTCTTACTCTTTTTTATTTATTCTAATGCTAATAATTTTTCACAAATGGCATATCATTATTCCATCCATAAAATTTCATTTATAGGGAATACCGGTATAGAGCGTTATACCTACTTTATTCACTTATAGGTAATGCAAATAGTCTTATTATTTAGGGTTAATACCATGGAAAACCCCAAACTGGTACACCTGTGACAAATTTACCCCAGACTATTTTTTTGACCACGAAAAACCCCAAACTGGTACAATTATGACAAATTTACCCCAAACTGGTACACCTGTGACAAATTTACCCTCCGTTAGTTTTCGTTAAATCTAACCGTAAAATTGCTAAGTTTGATGACACATGGCAGTTGACGGGTGTACTAGTTTGGCGTTTTTACCCTCTGTTTGTCACAGGTGTATCGGTTTGAGATTTTTCGTGATATTAACCCAATTTAACGGAGGGTAAATTTGTCACAAGTGTATCAGTTTGGGGTTTTTCATGGTCAAAAAAATTAGTTTAGGATAAATTTGTCACAGGTGTACCAGTTTACGGTTTTTGGTGGTCAAAAAAATAGTTCAGGGTAAATTTGTCACAAGTGTACCAGTTCGGGGTTTTTCGTGGTCAAAAAAATAGTTTGGGGTAAATTTGTCACAGGTGTACCAGTTTGGGGTTTTTCGTGGTATTAACCCTATTATTTACGACTGTTATACGTCATTTCAGACTAACTTTGATTTCTTATCAGTTATTCTTGTATCCAAGAAGTTTGATTTAGATAACATACCGTTAATTACCGTTCGTCCTACTCTTTTTATTAATCTAAAGCAAGTTTTTTATTCGCAAATGGCATATCGATATTCCATCCCATGACTATTACTTATATAGGATATCGTTATCGAGTGTTATACTTACTCTGTTCACCTATGGGCAACGCAAATAATTTCTAATTTTGATGACGGTTAAATGTCCTTTGAGACTAACTTTGACTTGTTGTTAGTAATTATTGTATCCAAGAAGTTCGATTTAGATAGCATATCGTGATTGACTGTTTGTCCAATTCTTTTTACTAAATCTAATGCAAGCAATCATCTGTAAATGGCACATCTTCATTCCATCCGAAAGCTTTTACTTATATAGCATATGGTTATTGAGCGTTACACTTACCTTATTTACTTGTGGGTAACACAAATGATTTCTACTATTGGGTTATTGTTACCGATGGTTAAGAGATCCTCATCTGATTATCGAAGTAGGTGTAAGAAGACATTGAATTGCAAAAGCAATCCTCATTGGTTGGATAAACAGAAAGCAACGATTGCAAATGAAACACCTCGAGAAGGTTGTCCATGACAAGGCCTTGACTTTCAAACATGTGATTAACACCCCCAGAAATCGGAGGATGCAATGAAGTTGGGGCATTTCTCCGTCTGTTTTTGATTGAGTACCGACTCTTGTTCGGTCTTTCTCTGTCTTTGACCATTGGCCGTCTGATTGGCCTTTTTTCCTACTTTGTGTTTTCTCTCTTTGTATTTTTCACCTGCCACACCCTTGCACCGGCAATGACATCCCCCTGGTGTCACCACGTGTGCAAGGCTTTCCCTAGTGTGGTCGGGTTCTGTTTGTAATTCGCGCTTTGGTTGGTTAATATTATTCTTACCTTACCAAAAAAAAAAAAAAACGATTGCAAATGAAATTCCTGAACAGCCGCTATTTGAAGAGATCTACTAACAAAGCATCTTAATACACAATGCACGAAGTGCTTTTCCAATCGAATACATAACTACTCTTACATGAAAATCTTACATGCCTCCTTTTTATCAAACATAAATAAATAAACACCAACAGATTTCCCATTAAACATTTGAATTAAAAGGCAATAGTGAGAAAGATGGGTTCTAGCAGTTACGTCAAATATACTTTTAACTGAGTACATACACTTTATTAAAAATATCACCGACATGAGCACCATCGTTTTATTAAAAACAGTATATCAAAAATGGAAGTATTATCAATACCATGTAAATAGGTGTGAGTTATATGTAAGTAGACAAATCTTAGTAGCAGAGCAAAGGATTTAGAGAAGTTTCCATTTGTTTTTGTTTTTGTTTTGTTTTTGTCTTATTTGCAGATAGACAAATTCTGATAGATTCATGTTTTAGCAGATACGACAGATTATGGTAGGATATCGAGAATTTGAATAAGTGGAAGTTTATATTGTCTTATGTTATTGTTGTAAAATTTGTGGGATCTCTGCAAATTTGTTAAAGGAAGATGTGATTTAATAATTAAATACTAATATATGTAAAATTAAAAATAGTTTTGGCCGGAAGAATTGCTAACTTTTACCTTTTGACATAATGTTGTGATTATTACACTTGCTCTTTTCACACTGTACGCAATACAAATAGCTTACATAGGTAGAACATCGTTATCGACCATTGAATTGTCTTCAATTGTTTGCCGAAAAGAAATGCTAGAACGTCAAATTGCAATCGGAATCTTGCAAATGATGTTAAAACTATGGACGACTTACATGTACCTAAAAAAAAACGTTGCTCTTCCTTATAACACAAATTGATTAGCAGCATGTAATGCACTGTATGAACCTACTTGGTTACAACCATGTACACCGATAGCATTCATCATACATCACATGTACAGACACACTTAAATAATAACTAATCACTTTAGTTTTTTAGGTCCTCACTAATTCCAAGTTAGGAGGATAATTACCAAAAAAGTTCTAAACCTATTCTACGAATGCCAATTCAGTTCTAAACCTTTCAATTTTAGCAATTTTAGTCATGAATATTTTGATAATTTGATTATGTAGACCTTCCGGTCAATTTTGGTTGGAAATCGCTGACATGGACACTGGTCGTTCTACATGACAAATCCGGCGCTAATGTTGATATTTTTCTCAATTTTTTTTCATTTCATTTCATTTCTTCCATTTATTTTTGCACTGCAGCTTGCAAGAGTTGCCGGAGCTCGCCGGCTACTAGGTGAGGTCGCGGCCTCGTCGACTACAAGCGAGGTTGCCATCACCCAGATCGAGGGCGGGTGAGGGACGTGATCCTTGCCGGTGGCTTGGTGAGGGCTTCATGGGCGTTGCCCAAGTTAGGCAAGGGCTTTTTGGCTCTCGCCCAGTGGCCGACAAGTCCTTGACAACCCTTGGTGACCACATAGGAAAATAAATGAAAATAAAAAAAGAAAGGGAAAAAGAAAAGGAAAAGGAAAAGGAAACTAAATAATTAATTAATTAAAAAAACTTAAAAATTGCCCACGTCACGCCGGTCGTCGTCGTCTGTACAATGTAGGACTTCTACCATCCACGTCAGAGATTTCCGGCCAAAATTGGCCAGAATGACTAAGTTTGTAAATAATCAAAAGATTTAGGACTAAATTGGTCAAATTGAAAGGTTTAAGACTGAATTAGCACAAGTGTAATAAATTTATGAATTTTGTGGTAACATTCCCTTTTCACCATATTATCGAAAAATGTGTAATCAGACATTGAATTGCAAAAGCAATCCATCCTGTTTGGATTACCTCGACGCAATGACTGCAAATCAAATTCTAACAACGCCCTATTTAAAGGGTATATATTAGCAAAGCTTCTTGAAACACAATGGATGGAGTACTTTTCCTATATAATACACTACCAATCTTACATGAAAGTATTTTGCATGTTAATTTAATATGATTGAGGCCTCCTTTTTTATCAAATAAATAAATAAATAAATGCCAACAAATTTCGAGATAAGGACACCACAAGTGCTATAACTTTCGTACGACGCTCACTTAAGTGCCACAACTTTTTTTTCGATCACTTGAGTGCCATAACTTATGTAAAGCTCACTCAAGTGCCATAACTTTTTTAAAAACGTTCACCACGAGTGCTATGCCACGTCGAATTTACGACACTTGGGTGAACATTCTAAAAAGAAAATTGGCACTTAAGTGATCGATTGAAAGTTATGGCACTCAAGTGAGCGCCGTACCAAAGTTATGGCACTTGTGCTGTACTTATCGCAACAAATTTCTCATCAAGTGTTGTAATTAAAAGACGATAACAAGAAAAATAGGTTCTAGCAGTTGCGTTGTATATATTTTTAGCTGAGTACATACATTGTAACATATATAACCCACGTTGAGTAACATTGTCTTACTAAAAATAATGTGTACGTGCTTTTAATAAGTTCAGAAAAATGTATAAAGAATGGAAGTGGTGCCGAAACACAGTAGAAAATTGGTTAAACAGAAGAATCGAACTGATAACGAAGAATAATCTGTTCTCTTAAATTCGATTACTCAATTCAATATCAAAAGTCTGTTGAAACTCAAAACCTTAAATACTTTTATATACGATGTTAACCCTAATTGAAATAAAAAACACAAAAAGACGAAAATGCCCTAGAAAAAATAAAAACTACCTAAAAATCCATGAAAACGTTAACGAAACGGGAAAAAATGACTTCAGTCATGGCATAGATGTGAGTATTGATCAGCAGCCCGTTTCCATGCAGCCGACCAAATTTCAGCCTATTCTGAGTTCGCCGACCCTAAGCCCGCCGACCTCAGGTGCATCATCCTCCCCTGCTAGGAAAAGATTCGCCCTCGAATCTACTTGGTCTTCATTGACATCAATCTCCTTAGGTTCTTCCTCATTTGTATGGTAGCGCGACAAATCTGCTACATTAAAAGTTTTGAATACATTGTACTCACCCGGCAGCTCAATCTTATAAGCATTGTCATTAATTCGCTCAAGAACTCTAAATGGTCCATCAGCCCTAGGTTGTAACTTGCCAAACCTGCCAGCTGGAAAACGCTCTTTCCTCAAGTGAATCCACACTAGATCACCCTCTTTGAAAACAACTTGTTTCCTATGCCTATCCACCCGTTGCTTATACGTCATATTCTGCTTGTTGATCTGGTTATGAACCTGTGAATGTAGCTCTTTGATCTGTTTGGCATGCTCATCTATGTCTGAACTGAACTGCTTGTGAATTAGCAATGGCGTGAGATCCAGAGGAGTAATTGGATTACGCCCATAAACTATCTCGAAAGGACTCTTGCCTATCGTTCGATTCTGTGACCTGTTGTAAGCAAATTCTGCCTATGGTAACACCAAGTCCCACTGCTGCGGGCTATCTCCTACCAAACTTCGCAGCAAATTTCCCAAGCTTCGGTTGACCACTTCAGTTTGCCCATCAGTCTGGTGGTGGTGAGAGGAACTAAACTGCAATCTGGTTCCCATGTGTCTCCAAGGAGTGCGCCAAAAGTGACTCACAAACTTCACATCACGATATGAGGTTATGGATTTGGGAACTCCATGCAACTTAACAACCTCCTGTAAAAACAAACGAGCGACCTGTGAAGCATCAAAGGTCTTGTTACAGGGAATAAAATGCGCCATCTTCGAAAATCTATTGACGACCACCATTATGGAATCTTTATTCCGCTGTGTTCTTGGCAACCCCAATACAAAATCAAGGTTGACGTCCTCTCACGGTGCAACTGGGACAGGTAGAGGCATATACAAACCAGCATTGGTACCCTTAGTTTTGGCCACATGACATACCCTGCACCTCTCTACAAACCGAGCCACGTCACGCTCTGATACCAATTGGTGCCGAAACACAGCAAAAAATTGGCTAAATAGAAAAATCGAACTAATAACGAAGAACAATCTGTTCTCTTAAATTCAATTACTCAATTCAATATCAAAAGTCTGCTGAAACTCGAAACCTTAAACACGTTTATATACGGTATTAACCCTAATTGAAAGAGAAAACACAAAAAGACGAAAATGCCCTAGAAAAAACAAAAACTGCCTAAAAACCCATGAAAACGTCAATGAAACGCGAAAAAACGACTTCAGTCACGGTGTAGATGTGAGTATTGATCAGCAGCCCGTTTCCATGCAGGCGACCAAATTTCAGCACATTCTGAGTTCGCTGACCTTGAGCTCGCCGACCCCAGGTGCATCAGGAAGTATGATCGAAACCATGCAAGTGCATTTGAGTTATATTTAAATGGACAAATCTTAGTATTAGAGTAAATGATTTGGAGAACTTTTGACGTACTTTAGTAGTCATTTTAAGTGAAAGTTTGTATTAGCTTATGTCATTGACAATTTATTAGCAGAAAACAATCAACTAATGTTCCTTTCATGTATTGGATATGTTCCATAAGAATGATGACCAAAGGAAAAAAGAAAAAGAAAAAGAAAGGGAATTGATCGTTAGTCTATGATGCAACGATAGATGTGGATTAGTCCCATACATGAAAACTAATTTACTTTTGACACAAACACGAATACAGGATGTGTTAATAGCGCAAAATCTACAAGTGACCTTTCATTATAATTGACCCTATTTTTGTAGTCTTCTTAACTCGGTAGCCTAATTTCGAAGATGTGTTACTAGCGAGCTGTGATTATGTAATTTTCAAATGATAGTTTCCTTTACCTCGCATCAATTATTATTCTATCAAAACTTTTAATTAACTAAGTTATCTCGTTACTGAGCGTTATATTACTTCTTTTGTTTAGTAGGTGATGACATATTTTCCATACATAAAACAAAGAGTTTACGTGGATAACACTTCGTTATGCGACCATCAGATTGTCTTCAATTGTTTGTCGAAAAAAAATGCTAGGACATGGAACTGCAGAATCATGGACGACTTATATTTACCTAAAAAATGATGTTGCTAATTCTTACAGTACAAACTGATTATCGGCAAGTTATGCACTGTATGAACCTACTCAATTACAGCCGAGTACACTGATGGAATACATCTTGCATCACATGTACAGGCGCACAACCATAAGAACTAACCACTTTACCTTTTTGGGTCCTCGCAGATTCCAAGTTGGGATCTTCTCATGCCTTAAAATCTGGAAAGGAAAATCTCGTTGCGTATCAGGTCTATCCTTGTCTCTATTAATGCAACTCATTCATGTATATTGTCGTCTTATTTTTTGCTTGCCTTAAATGGTGTCGTTCTTATCGAAAAATTAATAACTTGACTTATATTTTTGTAAAATATCAGATTTTAGACTTTGGTAATAATGAAGGCCCATTATAATGTTGCACAAAAATCGTGAGACTACTACCAATATAAAAAGAATAGGCAATCCGGACGTCTCTCACCACAAACAAAAGCCCTTGCTCTTCTCATTTCTCTCGTCTTTGCCAATTCAATCTTCTTATCATGGCCCTGAGCAATGCAAACTCTCTCCCTCTTGGCGGCTCCTCTAACGACGCTATGGCGAGAAGCGCTAGAGCCGAATATGACAGGAGGAACCGCAGCCTCCCTCACCCAAAGTACGGGCCCTACACGTGCCCTAGGTGCGAAGGGTTGTTCAGGACCTCCCAGACATTTGCTGCCCACATGAGGTCCCATTACAGGTTGGAGAGCGAAGAAGAGAGGAGGATCAGGCTCGAAGCGAAGCACAGGCGCCATGGGAACCGTCGGGGGCGGCCGGTGAGGGCTGCAGCAGGGCCCATGGCCGTGGCCGTTCAACCCATACAATTGAGCCGGCAAACATTGAATACCCTAGCAAGGAATGTACCCATACCTGTGAAAACCGAAAATGTTGAAATACATGAGATGGAGGACGTCCATGGCATTGGAAGTGCTCTAGGGCTCCGGGAGGTTAAGCAAGAGCCAGTGATGTGAGGTCTAGGAGTTGCGGATTATCTGGTTCATGGTTTTAAAAAGCTTTGGTTGTCAAGTTTTAGTTCAAAGAAGTGATTATCTAGTAATGTAATAAGTATTTGCGACCAGTGAATGATGAATTTGATGCATGTTTGGAAAAGAATTTGGGCCTTTGTTTTTTTTCATATTTATGGGCAAGTTTTAGTTTGGATGCAAATTTGCTACTCTCCAAAATATTAAACAAGCCAGCGTGCCGCCATGACTATTCTCGCACGCGCCCGAGAGAGATTTGAAATAAGAATTAACAAAATGTCTAACAATTGCTTGACTCAATTTTTCATATCATGATAATTGAGAGATAACTACACAGCGCAACTTTCCCAAACGTGAGAGAGAATGAAATATTTGTCTATTGATAATTACAAATGCTTGGCATTGTACAACATCACCTAGAGACTAAGTTCATAAATAAATCAAGGCAGTGAGTGGCAAGGATAAAGCTTTATGTACTTACCTAAACTAGTGCAAAACCAAGCATATACTGACAACTCTCCAATTTTGGCATAGTCGCCGATGAACATTGACTGTAACATTTTAGTTGCAAGTTTCATGTTTGACCATCTTGTATTGTGATCAGCTATGTCAGAGTTTCTATTTGACATGTTCTTACAAACGAATTTTTGTTCCAAACTTGGATAGAAATGATTTCTTGAAAATAGACGGCGTTCTTGGACTTCCAATTCGAAAACTTTGATTTAAAAGACTTGTCAGTTTGGATCAGCATCAGATGCCCTTTCAGATTTACTTTGACTTGTCGTCAGTAATTATTGTATCCAATTTTTTTTTATTTAGATAGCATACCGTTAGTGACCGTTAGTCTTACTCTTCTTATTTAATCTAATGCCAGCAATTTTCCGTAAATGGCATATTGCAATCATATAAGAAATATCGTTATTGAGCGTTACTTTAACTTTATTTATTTGTGGCAAACACAAATAGATTCTATAGGTTTATGATCGTTAAACATCCTTTCAAACTAACTTTGACTTCTTGTTAGTAATTACTATATCCAAAACGTTTGATTTAGATAGCATATCGTTAGTGATCGTTTGTCCTGTTATGTTTATGTAATCTAATGCAAGCGAATTTCCGCATTGGCATATCCTTGTTCTATCCGGAGACTTCTTTATATGGAATATTGTTCATGAGCGTTATTCTTACTCTATTCACTTGCGGGTACCAAAGATAATTTCTTGTTAGTAATTGTTGTATCAAAAAAAGTTTGATTTAGATGGCATACAGTTATTGACCGTTAATCTCACTCTTTTTATTTAATCTAATGCAGTCAATTATCCTCATATGGATATCGTTATTGAGTGTTACATTTACTCTATTCACTTGTGGGTAACGCAAATGATTTCTATTAATGGTTTAGCGTTACCAACCGTTAGGATATCGTCAACTGATTATCGAAGAAGATGTAAGAAGACATTGAAATGAAAAGGCAATCATCACTGTTAAGATTACTAGAAAGCAACGATTGTAAATCAAATTCCTACCAATGCTCTATCTAAAGACGATGCATTAAAAAAGCATTGTCAAACACAATGCATCGTACCCTGAATAGCTACTGCTATATATACTCTTTTTTCGCTTATAATTGAGTGATGTAACGAGAGATGCAAGGCGCTAATTATTGTGGAATCTTCTTCTGGACGTAGCCCTAGTTTAAGGGTGAACCAAGATAAAAAAACTTGTGTCTTGATTTCTCTTTCTCGTTACATTTTATTCTGTTGTGATCGTGCGCCGAATCCTAACAGTTGACGCCTAATTTTTGTAGGTCCCCGTTTAATTAAATTTATTTTTCCTTTAATAGGAAAATGTCAAAAGGATGTTTGCCTTGTTCTTATTATTAATTTGCAAATTAGGAAAAAGATTAGATTTAATATATATATATATATATATATATATATATATATATATATATATATATATATATATATATAAAGAAATGGGATAAGTACAGCACAAGTGTCATAACTTTTGTACGGTGCTCATTTGAGTGCCATAACTTTTTTTTTAATCACTTAAGTACCAAAACTTCTAAAAAAATGTTCACTTGAGTGCCATAACTTTCAATCGATCACTTAAGTGCCAATTTTTTTGTTTAAAACGTTCACCCACCTACGTGGCATGGCACTTGGGTGAATGTTTTTAAAAAGTTATGATACTCAAATGATTGATTGAAAAGTTATATGGCACTCAAGTGATTGAAAAAAAAAAATTATGACACTTAAGTGAGCGCCGTATATAAATTATGGCACTCAAGTGATCGAAAAAAAAGTTTTGCAACAATTACTAAGTGAAAGTTTGTATTAGCTTATGTCATTGGCAATTTATTAGCAGAAAACAATCAACTAATGATCCTTTCATTTATTGGATATGTTCCATAAGAATGATGACCAAAGACAAAAAATTCAAAAAAATAGGAATTGATCATTATATTATTATGCAACGATAGATGTGGATTTAGTCTATTGATTGTGTCAATTTGTGTCTTATCATTGACGAGCAACAGCAATTGCACCTAAAAATCAAAATTAAACCGCTAATATATAAAACATTAAAGATAGTTTTGGCTGGTAGAATAACTGAATGTTACTTTTGTGCTATTTTCAATTATAAAAAGATTGACCTTTTTCTTTTTCTTTTGTTGGCGAAAACATTTTAGAGTTTCCCCTTGTTATTCCTTAATCAAAAAAATATATAAGCGACCTCTTGTTATAATTGACCCTATTTTTATATTCTTCTTAACTCGGTAGCCTAATTTTGAAGATGTGTTCATAGCAAGCGGTGATTATGTAATTTGTAAATGATAATTTCTTTTACTGTGCATCAATTAGAGGCCAGTAAATAATTCCGGAGCAAATGAAAGTCAACGGAGATGATTTTGGAATATTATTCTATCAAAACTTTAATTAACAAAGATATAACGTTACTGACCGTTATATTACTCTTTTTGTTTAGTAGGTAATGACATATTTTCCATATATAATACAAAGAGTTAAACGTGGATAGCATGTCGTTATGCGATCATCAGATCGTCTTCAATTGTTTGTCAAAAAGGAATGCTAGGACATCAAACTGCGAAATCAAGAACGAGATATATTTACCTAAAAAATGATGTTGCTAATTCTTATAATACAAACTGAGCAAGTTATGCACTGTATGAACCTACTCAATTACAGCCGTGTACACTGATGAAATTCATCTTGCATCACATGTACATGCACACAACCAAAAGAACTGACCACTTTACGGTTTTGGGTCCTCACAGATTCCAGGTTGGGATCTTCTCATGCATTAAAATCTGGAAAGGAAAATCTCGTTGCGTATCCGGAATCCTAGTCTCTGTTAATGCAACTCATTCATGTTTGTTACTATCTTATTTTTTGCTTGCCTTAAATGGTGTCATTCTTATCGAAAAATAAATAACTTGCTTTATATTTTGCAAAATATCAGATTTTAGACTTTGGTAATAATGAAGGCCCATTATAACGTTGCACAAAAATCGTGAGACTGCCACTATAAAAAGAATAGGCAATGCGTACGTCGGTCACCACAAACAAAAGCCTTTGCTCTGCCCATTTCTCTCCTCTTTGCCAATTAAATCTTCTTATCATGGCCCTGAGCAATGCAAACTCTCTCCCTCTTGGCGGCTCCTCTAACGATGCTATGGCGAGAAGCGCTAGAGCCGAATATGATAGGAGGAACCGCAGCCTCCCTCACCCAAAGTATGGGCCCTACACGTGCCCCAGGTGCAAAGGGTTGTTCAGGACCTCCCAGACATTTGCTGCCCACATGGGGTCCCATTACAGGTCGGAGAGCGAAGAAGAGAGGAGGATCAGGCTCGAAGAGAAGCACAGGCGCCATGGGAGCCGTCGGGGCCGGCCGGTGAGGGCTGCAGCAGGGCCCATGGCCGTGGCCGTTCAACCCATACAATTGAGCCGGCAAACATTGAATACCCTAGCAAGGAATGTGCCCATGCCTGTGAAAACCGAAAATGTTGAAGTACATGAGATGGAGGACGTCCATGGCATTGGAAGTGCTCTTGGGCTCCGGGAGGTTAAGCAAGAGCCAGTGATGTGAGGTCTAGGAGTTGCGGATTATCTGGGTCATGGTTTTAAAAAGCTTTGGTTGTCAAGTTTTAGTTCAAAGTGGTGATCATCTAGTAATGTAATAAGTATTTGCGACCAGTGAATGATGAATTTGATGCATGTATGGAAAATAATTTGGGTATTTGTTTTTTTCATGGTTATAAGCATGTTTTAGTTTGGATGCAAACTTGCCACACTCCAAAGTATTAAACAAGCCAGCGTGCCTCCATGACTATTCTCGCAGCGCAACTTTCCCAAACGTGAGAGAGAGAGAGAGAGAGAGAGAGAGAGAGAGAGAGAGGAGATGGTTTGTATTGGTTATGTCCACAAGATCCGAATTAAGTCCCACTAAATATCACAACGTCTCTTGATAATTACTTCACTATGCTTGGCTCTATACACCATATCACCTATAGACTAAGTTTATAAACAAATCAAGGCAGTGAGTGACAACGATAAAGTTCTATGTACTTACCTGAACTAGTGCAAAACCAAGCATATATTGACCGTAACAATTTAGCTGCAATTTTCATGCTTGACCATCTTGTATTATGACCAGCTATGTCAGAGATTCTATTTGATATGTTCTTTCAAATGAATTTTTTCTAAACTTAGATAAAATGATTTGTTGAAAATTGACGGTGTTCTTGGACTTCCAATTTGAAATGATTTAAATGACCTGTATGTCTTGTTCAACATCAAACGCCCTTTCAGATTTACTTTGACTTATCGTCAGCAGTTATTTTATCCAATTTAGATAGCATACCGTTAGTGACCGTTAGTCTTACTCTTCTTTTTTAATCTAATGCAAGCAATTTTCCAAAAATGGCATGTCGCAATCATATAAGAAATATCGTTATTGAGCGTTACTTTAACTTTATTTATTTGTGGCAAACACAAATTGATTCTATGGTTTATGATCGTTAAACATCCTCTCAGACTGACTTTGATGTCTTGTTAGTAATTACTGTATCCAAAACGTTTGATTTAGATAGCATATCGTTAGTGATCGTTTGTCCTGTTATGTTTATGTAATCTAATGCAAGCGATTTTCCGCAAATGGTATATCGTTGTTCTATCCAAAGATTTCTTTATATGGAATATCGATCTTGAGCGTTATTCTTACTCTATTCACTTGCGGGTAACAAAGATAATTTCTTGTGAGTAATTGTTGTATCCAAAAAAGTTTGATTTAGATGGCATATATTTATTGACCGTTAATCTCACTCTTTTTATTTAATCTAATGCAAGCAATTATCCTCATATGGCATATCATTTTTCCATCCGAAAACTTTCAATTATGTGGATATCGTTATTGAGTGTTACACTTACTTTATTCACTTGTGGGTAACGCAATTGATTTCTATTAATGGTTTATCGTTACCAACTATTAGGATATCTTCAACTGATTATCGAAGAAGGTATAAGAAATTGAATTGCAAAAGCAATCCTCACTGTTTGGATTACTAGAAAGCAACGATTGCAAATCAAATTCCTAAAAACGCTCTGTCTAAAGGCGATGCATCAAAAACGCATCGTCAAACACAATGCATGAAGTACTTATCTAATCGAATAGAGGACTGATCTTACATGAAATTTTTTTTGCATGAAAATTTTCTGCAAGTTAGTTTTAACATGATTGCCACCTCCTCTTTATAAATCTAAATAAATAAATAAAACATGAAAAAAAATTCTCTTTAAAGCTTTTAATCGAAAGACTATTGTAATTTGGGGGGAGGGGGGTAATCAAAACTTCTTATATAGATTATTTGCATGTATTCTGGCTATTGTATCCAATAGGGGTGAGCAAGATGGATTGACCGGACCGAGAACCGCTTGAACTGGACTGAATTGGCTGGTTTGGTCCGATTCTAGAGGTCACCGGTCTGGTCCTCAATTCCTCAAGGTGGAACTGGTGTTCGAGAGATCCGGTTCCCAGTTCTAGGGGGAACTGGCCCGATAGACCATCCACCTGGACCGAAAAATTTAATTTTTTTTATTAAACACAATTCATATGCGTAGAAATGAGATTCTAGGCAAAGAAAGGGACTTGCACATGGGGAAAAAATTTCGATTAAATATTTTCTTGTTAAATACAATACTGTACGTAGAAATTCCAACGAATACTGGACTAATCATACATGAAGTATTCTTCATGATAATTTTAACCTGATTGCGGCCTCCTTTAATATCAAACAAATAAATAAACACCAACAAATTTCTCATTAATCGTTGTAGTTAAAAGACAATATTTGAGAAAAATGGATTCTAGAAGTTTGATAGTACATACATTGGAAAATATATAACCCATGTCAGTATAATCGTTTTATTAAAAATAATGTGCACGTGCTTTTAATAGCTTCAGAAAAATGTATAACGAATGGAAGAATTATCGAAATCATGGAACTGCGTCTGAGTTATATTCAAATGGACCAATCTTAGTATCAGAGTAAAAGATTTGGAGAACTTTTGATTTCTTTGCAAATAGACGTAATTTGATAGTCATTTTACTAGTAGGTACGACAAATTCTAGTGGAATATCAGAATAAGTGAAAGTTTGTATTAGCTTAAGTCATTGGCAATTTATGTTGGCGTGAGCTGTATTTCCTACAAATTAAGGAGTTTTTTCCTTTATTACAGTTTGTATAGGAGTCTTCCTTTTTTGGTCTTCTTCTTTGTTGGGATGTTAGGGTTAGCCCCTGTATTGTATATAACCAAAAAGAAGAACGATTGTAAGTTGTACAGAAATATTCTTAATACAGAGGAAAATATTCTTCTAAAATTTATTAGCAGAAAACAATCAAGTAATGATCCTTTCATTTATTGGATATGTTCCATAAGGATGATGACCAAAGAAAAAAAAAATCGAAAAAAAATAGGAATTGATCGCTAGTCTATGATGCAACTATAGATGTGGATTTAGTCCCGTACATGAAAACTAATTTACTTTTGACACAAACACGAAATAAATCATATATATTTTCTTTAGTAATATGACTACCTCTACTAGGAGTCTTTTGATTGTGTCGATTTGTGAATTATCATTTACGAGCAACAGCAATTGCACCTAAAAATCAAAATTGAACCAATAATTTATAAAACATTAAAGATAGTTTTGGCTGGTAGAATTACTGAATTTTACTTTTGTGCAGTTTCAATTATAAATAGATTCACCTTTTTCTTTTACTTTTGTTGGGAAATTTTTTTAGAGTTTCCCCTTGTTATTCCTTAATCACAAAATCCATAAGTGACCTCTCGTTATAATTGACCCTATTTTTATATTCTTCTTAACTCGGTAGCCTAATTTCGAAGATGTGTTAATAGCAAGCGCTGATTATGTAATTTGTAAATGATAGTTTCTTTTGCTGCGCATCAATTATTATTCTATCAAAACTTTTAATTAACTAAGATATCTCGTTACCGAGCGTTATATTACTCTTTTTGTTTAGTAGGTAACGACATATTTTCCATACATAATACAAAGAGTTTATCTGGATAACACGTCGTTACGCGATCATCAGTTTGTCTTCAATTGTTTATCGAAAGGGAATGCTAGGACATAGAACGAATGATGTACGACTTATGTTTACCTAAAAAAAGACGGTGCTAATTCTTATAGTACAAACTGATTATCGGCAACTTATGCACTGTATGAACCTACTCAATTACAGCCGTGTGCACTGATGGAATTCATCTTGCATCACATGTACAGGCACACAACCATAAGAACTAACCACTTTACCTTTTTGGGTCCTCACAGATTCCAAGTGTGGATCTTCTCATGCACTTAATTCGGGAAAGGAAAATCTGGTTGCGTATCGAAACATAAATAACTTGACTTATATTTTTGTAAAATATCAGATTTTAGACTTTGATAATAATGAAGGCCCATTATAATGTTACATAAAAATCGTGAGACTACCAATATAAAAAGAATAGGCAATCCGGACGTCTCTCACCACAAACAAAAGTCCTTGCTCTTCTCATTTCTCTCGTCTTTGCCAATTCAATCTTCTTATCATGGCCCTGAGCAATGCAAACTCTCTCCCTCTTGGCGGCTCCTCTAACGACGCTATGGCGAGAAGTGCTAGAGCCGAATATGACAGGAGGAACCGCAGCCTCCCTCACCCAAAGTACGGGCCCTACACGTGCCCTAGGTGCGAAGGGTTGTTCAGGACCTCCCAAACATTTGCTGCTCACATGAGGTCTCATTACAGGTCGGAGAGCGAAGAAGAGAGGAGGATGAGGCTGGAAGAGAAGCACAAGCGCCATGGGAACCGTCGGGGGCGGCCGGTGAGGGCAGCGGCAGGGCCCATGGTCATGGCCTTTCACCCCATACAATTGAGCTGGCAAACATTGAACACCCTAGCAAGGAATGTACCCATGCCTGTGAAAACCGAAAATGTTGAAGTACATGAGATGGAGGATGTCCAAGGCATTGGAAGTGCTCTAGGGCTCCGGGAGGTCAAGCAAGAGCCAGTGATGTGAGGTCTAGGAGTTGCGGATTATCTGGGTCAGGGTTTTAAAAAGCTTTGGTCAAGTTTTAGTTCAAAGAAGTGATTATCTAGTAATGTAATAAGTATTTGCGACCAGTGAATGATGAATATGATGCATGTTTGGAAAAGAATTTGGGTGTTTGTTTTTTTTTTTTTTTTGCATTTATGCGTCAGTGTTCATCCTTTAATTTGGATGCATATTTGCCACACTCCAAAGTATTAAGCAAACAAGCGTGCCTCCATGACTAACAAATGCCTGGATCAATTTGTCATATCATGATAATTTATAGATAACAACACGGAGCAACTTTCCCAGAGAGAGAGAGAGAGAGGCTTTGCCTGTCAACTACTGCATCATGCTTGGGTCTGTTCACCACTTCACCCATAGACTAAGTTTAAAGCAATTCGAGACAGTGAGTGACAAGGATAAAGTTAGATTGGCCACTATGTACTTACCTAACTAGTGCAAAGCCAAGCATATATTGAAAATTCTCCAGTTTTGCATAGTATTATACGGCAGTATACATCTTTAACATGTCGCAGATGAACATTGAATCTAACAATTTAGCTGCAAGTTTCATGCTTGATCATATAGTGAAATTAACATTTATGTCAGAGCTTCTATTTGGCATGTTTTCACAAACGAATTTTTTCTTGACTTGCTTAGAATCAACTTGTTGAAAATGGATGACGTTCTTGGACTTTCAATTTAAAAACTTTTATTTAAAAGACCTATTAGATCCTTTCATATTTACTTTGACTTCTTGTCATTAGTTACTGTATCCCCGAAGTTTAATTTAGATAGCATACCGTGACCGCTAGTCTTACCCTTTTTATTTAATCTGATGCAAGCAATTTGGGAAAATTACCAAAAAACTTCTAAACCTATTACAATTATGCTAATTCAATCCTAAACCTTTTTTTTTTTTTTGCCGATTCAGCCCTAAACCTTTTCCCCACTTTTGTGCTATGTCAATTTTAAATAGTTTCTCCTCTTTCTTTCACTTTTTCTTTTTCTTTTTCTTTTGTTTACTAACGATTTAAGATACCCACCTTGTTATTGCTTAATCACTAAATCTGTCGAACTCTCGTTATTATTGACCTTATTTTGATAACCTTCTTAACTTGGTAGGTCAATATTGAAGACAGTGTCGATAGGATGCGGTGAATTTAGTAATTTGTAAGTGATGATTTCTTTTACTGCGCGTCGATTATTATCCCAGATATATCGTTACTGGCCGTTATACTTACTCTTTTTATTTAGTAGGTAATGACATATTTTTCCAGAGATGGCATACCATTAGTCTACCTAAAAGCTCAGGACATACCGTTAATGACCATTGGACTCACTTTTTTCGCTCCATACATAATGCAACTAATTTACATCGGTAGCATATCGTTATCAACTATCGGATTGTCTTCAACTATTTGTCAAAAAGGAATGTCGGGACATTGGATTACGAAAGTGATTTTAGTTCGTATCGAAATTCCCAATATATCCAAAACTGGTACATAATAACATGGCATCTCAAGAGTGTACAGTGACGGAATTCATCTTACATCACATGTACAAGCAAACACCCATAATAACCAACAACTTCACTTTTTAAGGTCCTCACTGATTTAAAATTGGGATCTTCTCATGGACTAATTTTTGGGAAAGTAAATCTGAATGCGTATCCGGTCAATGAGTCTCCATTAATGCATTTCACTCATGTTTGTTGCCATATTTTTGCCTGCCTTGAATGGGATTCGTTCTTATCATAAGTTAAATGACTTGGCTTATATGTCTGATTTTTACGTTTTGGCAGTAAGGAGGGCCAACTCCTTGTGCAATAACGTTCCATAAGAATCTTGAATCTTCGATTATAAAAAGGCAATGAAATGCATACTTTGTCTCGCCACAAACAAAATCCCATTTCTGAATCTCCCATTACTCTCATTTTGCCAATTCGATGCTCTTATCATGGCCTCGAGCAAAGCAAACTCTGTCTCTCCAGGCGGCTCCTCTAACAAAATTAGGGCGAGAAGCCCTGAAGCCGATTCTGATGGGAAGAACCACAGCGTCCCTCACCCAAAGGGCAGGCCATACCATTGCCCACGATGCCAAGGCTCGTTTGGCACTTCACAAGCGTTGACGGCACACAAGAAGTATCATTGCAGGTTGGAGAGGGAAGACAATAAGAGGAGGAAGCTAGAAGTGAAGCGCAGGCCCTACCGCTCAAACCGAATCCAGGCCGGCGGCGAGCCTCCCTGTCATGGCGGTTCGACCCATGAAAATGAGGAGGCTGAAGTTGAAAACTCTAGCAAGGAATGCACACAGGAATTTGAAAACAAAAATTAATGAAGTGCTAGAGAAGGAGATGGAGAACGTCCAGGGCATTGGAAGTGCTGAAGGGATTTTGAGATTGAGGAACAACCTCTGATGTGAGGTCTAGGCGTATGTTGGTTAAGGTTTTAAAGGGCTTTGTGTGTCAATTTCTCGTTCAAAGAGGCGATATCTAGTGATGTAATAAGTATTTGCAACCAATGGATGATAAATTTGATGCATGTTAGGAGAAGAACTTGGTTCTTTTTTTTTTTTTTTCTGAATATTTGTGCAACAATGTATATACTTTAATAGGCTTTCTTTTTGTAGAGAAAATTGCCTTGGTTTATGGGCAAGTTTTAGTTTGGATGCATATTTGCCACTCTCCAAAGTATTAAGCAAGCGAGCATTTATGCATGACTATTCTCGAGCGCACAAGAGAGGTTCGAAATTAAAATTAACAGAATAATGACAAATGCTTGACTCAATGTATAATGATAAATAGATATAACTACACATGAATTTTCCCAAGAGCTAAACAGATTCAATCAAGAATTTCAGGTATGGAAGAATAGAGAGGGAGAGAAAGAGAAGGGGGGGCGGAGTGGACTTATCAAAATCCTTATTGAGATTGTTTGCAAGGTTTATGTCTACGAGATCAAATCTTTACGGGACCCATACTAAGTCCCACTACAATCATAAGATTCCCCGAAAAATACTGCATCTTGATTGGTTTTGTCCATCACAGAATTATAAGTATCATAAAGCAGATGAAGTACAGCAGCTTAGGGGCATCCCCCAGCAATACAAAAAGAGCTAATAATTCGAAAAGATGGAGGTAGGAAGTCTCCATGTACTAACCAATACAGCACTCGTTTAGGAATGTCTGATTACCTCTTACATTTTTACGCACTTTAGCCAAAATAATATGGAAGTCAGTTGACTTGCTGTGAAACTGTCTTATATTACGCTCCATCCAAATGCTATATATGGTTGCTAGGAAGGATAACTTGAAGAGTCTGGCCGCCAAGTCTTTGCCCTTTGTTGCCCTAATCATCCATTTGAGTTCCTAGTTCCATCCTCTTATAGGGCACCTAATCCCTTTGGTGCTATGATACGGCGCCATATGCAACTTGTCCACTCACATTGGAAGAACAAATGTGATGTCTTCTACAAAAGCCCTGTAGATTTACACTGTATATCTACTGTAAATAGCCATTGAGCAACGATCTCAACTGTCGGTAGTCTATCTTTGCACACTAGCCATCCAATAAAATTGTGTTTGCTAATGCCGCTGGTCCAAATTAGGTTATACCACTCCATAGGGGGTGCCACTTGTCTGTGCTCGTCATATGTATCTCGACAATAGTACATTGAGCTCAGGATAACCGACGTTAGAACGAGTCACAATTTAAGGAGACATTGCTAGCTCCAAGTCATACTACCCTTAATGTCGAGTGGCATAAATGGGGTGCATTTGTATTTGGTGTTGTGAACCCATATACTCCAAAGGAAAGAAGATGGACGATTGATGAGATTCCACGGCATGCGACCCACCACCCACCATATAGCCCATAGAGTACGTCTATAAACAAATTGAGGCAGTGAGTGACAAGTATATAGTTCTGTATACTTATCTAACTAGTGCAAAGCCGAGCATGCCTTGACATTTCTCAAGTTTTGCACAATTGCTAAAGTACTAAATTGAAGTACACATCCTTTCGACCAAAAATAAAATTGCATTACACATCCTTAACATGTCGCTGATATACATTGAATCTAACAATTTAACTACAAATTTGATGCCTGACCATCTTGTATTATGAACAGCTATGCCGGAGTTTCTATTTAACGTGTTTTTAAAAGCGAATTTCTTCTTAAGTTGGATTAGAATTAATTTGTTGAAAATGGACGACGTTCTGGGACTGCAATTCAAAAACTTTGTTGTAAAGGACATATTAGTCTTGATGATCGTTATTTGCCTTTCAAACAAATTTGACTTAATGTCGGTAATTGTTGTACCGAAAAAGTTTTATTTAGATTGCATACCGTTATTACCGTTAGTCTTTCTCTTTTCAATTAATCTAAAGCAAGTAATTTTCCGTAATTGTCGTATTTTCACTAATCGTTACTCTTACTCAGTAGAGTGTTATCTAATGCAAGGAATTTTCCACGATTCAAAAACTTATGTATATGGAATGTCATTATGGAGCGTCACACTTATTCTGATCACTTGTGGATAACACAAATAATTTCTGTTCATGGTTTATCGTTGCTGACAATTAGGATATCTTCAGGAAATTATCGCAAAAGGTAGAATAAGACATTGAATTACAAATGCGATCCTCACTATTGGGTTGAATGGAATAAAACAATAGCAAATCAAATTCCTCATAATGCATGAAGTACTTTTCCAATCGAATACATGACTGATCTTACATCAAAGTTTTTTTTGTTTTTTTGGTGTCAAATCTTACATGAAAGTTTGACATGCCTCCTTTTTATCAAAAGATAAAATAAAATTAAAGACCGACAAATTTCTCATTGAACATTTTAGCGAAAAGAGAACATTGAGAAAAATGAGTTCCGGCAGTTACGTAATATATGGTTTTAGCTAAGTACAGATAATTATAATACCTAACTAAGTGTCGTTGTTTTACCAAAAATATTGTTCACATATTTCTATTGTGGTTGGAATAAAGTATAGAAAGTGGAAAATATTATCAGTACCACGTAAATGCGTGTGATTTATATGTAAAAAGACGAATCTTAGTAGCAGAGTAACGGATCTGGAGAACTTTCGATTTCATTGCAAATAGACGAATTTCATTACTTTGCCTACATAAAATGAATGATGTCTGACATCAGTCAACGATGAATTATAAGTGGAAGTTTATTTTAGCTTGTCGTTAACAATTTATTCAACCACTAAATAGTTTGGCCGGAAGAATTACAGAATTTTACCTTTGTGCGAAGTCAATTTTACATAGTTTCACCTTCTTCCTTTACTTCTTCTTTTTTTTTTGGTTGGTCAAAAAGTTAAAGAGTTTCACATTGTTACTGCTTAATCGCTAAATCTATAAGTGACCTTCTCTTTACTATTGACCTTATTTTGATAATCTTCTTAACTCGGTAGCTCAACTCCGAAGGGCTGTTTATAGTATACGGTGATTATAGTAATTCGTAAATTACTATTTCTTTTACTGCGCATTGACTATCCGAAATTTTTAATTAAATGAGATATATTGTTACCGGCCGTTATACTTACTCTTTTTATTAGGAGGTTTTCCATAGATGCATACCGGTAATTACCTGGAAATGTCTGACATATCATAAGTGACCGTTGGATTCACTTTTTTCGCTCCGTACGTAATGCAAATAGTTTCCATAGATAGCATAACGTTATCGTCTATCGGATTGTCTTCAACTGTTTGTTGGGGACATAAATGTCGGGACATTGAATTGCGAAAGTAATTTTTTTTCTTACCGAAATATCAAAGATATTCAATGGAATTCATCATACTTCACATGTACTCCCACACACCCATAATAACCAACAACTTCAGTTTTTACAGTCCTCGCTGATTTAAAGTTGGGATCTTCTCATGCACTAAATTCTGGGAAAGAAAATTTGGATGTGAATCATATCAATGCTAATCTCCATTAATGCATCTCATACTTTCGCCTGCCTTAAATGGGATTGGTTCTTATCAAAATTTAAATGGTTTTGCCTATATGTATGCAAAGTATCACATCTTAGACTTTGGCAATAATGAGGGCCAACTCCTTGTGTAACAAGAGTAACCTTCCACATAAATCTTGACAATCCCCTTATAAAAGGCATGAAATGCGAACTTCTATCCCCACAAAACAAAACCCATCTACAAATCTACCCATTTCTCTCTATTTTGCCAATTCAATCTTCTTATCAAGGACCCAAGCGATGCAGACTCTCTCTCTCTAGACGGCTCCTCTAACGACATTGTACCGAGAAGCCCTGAAGCCGATTCTGATGGAAAGAACCGCAGCCTCCCTCACCCAAGGGGCGGGCCATACCAGTGCCCGAAATGTGAAGGCTTCTTTCGGGCTTCAACATTGTTTGCCTCCCAGATGAGGTCTCATTACAAGTCAGACAGAGAAGAAAGAAGAGGAGGAGGTTAGAAATGAAGAGTAGGCCTTACCGTGTGAACCGCTGCCTGGCCGACGGCGGGCCCAGTGGTCACGACGATTCAACCCATGAAAGTGATGAGGCTGAGGTTGAAACCTTAGCAGGGAATGCGCACAGCGGCACATGGATGTGAAAACAAAAAATGTTGAAGTACAAGAGAAGGAGATCGAGAATGTTCAAGGCATTGGAAGTGCTGAAGGGAATTTGGAGACTAAGGAAAAGCCCGTGATGTGAGGTCTAGGAGTTGTGGATTATGTTGGTCAAGGTTTTAAAAGACTTTGTTTGTCAAGTTCTAGTTCGGAGAGGCGATTATCTAGAAATGTAATAAGCATTTGCAAGCAACGACGATGAATTCGGTGCATGTATGGAGAAGAATGTTCGTATGTTTTGAATAGTTATGCATAAAAAAATATCCATTAATAGCTTTTTTTCTAAAGAAAATGGACTTGGTTTATGGGTAAGTTTAAGTTCGGATGCATATTTGCCATACTCCGACGTACTAAACAAGCGAGCGTGAATGCATGACATGTCTTGTGCGCCCACATAAGCATGAACGAGAGAGATATGAACAAGAATTAACAGAATTGCTGAGTTTATCATGATAAATGAATGATAACTACACACTTCACTCTCTAGGCAAGACCATTCTCCGCCGGCGAGGAAGCAAATGATAGAAAGAAAACTTGCTTATTTGGAGTGTCGCAATGGCGTGTTCGGCTATTTAATGAGGGACTACCAGAAGAAAGGAGTTAGATTTTGTGTAAATAGTGTTAGATATGTTCTTGGGAGCTAAGCTTAAATCAGGTTCACAGGAGTTAGGATTCTATATTTGCTACAATTTAAACACTTCCCCTCCCACTTCACATTAAGAAAGAGACATAATAGTTCACTTCTCGTACTTAAACCTTGATGCAAGTACTCACATCTAGTCTAGTATTATTGATGAGTAAGATAAAGCACCTGAAATGTTTTGCGGTTTAACTTAGGTTTGAATCCAAAGTAGAGAAAGTGAAAGAGAGTGGATTACCATGGCTGTGTTCTTGAGATTACTTTACTCCTGGTCGTAAAATGATTAGTAATTAATCCATAAGAATTTGGCAGATGCATCGATCTACTTACCTCAATCTTCCTAATCACACATTAATAGAGTTCCATCCATGAGTAACTGTCACGTATTTTGACCTTACGTTTGTGCATTCCACATCAGATGGACGACCACACTAATATACTATTAGGCGAAAAGTCTACGATCACTGAATTATCCGCCTTCACTTATACTTACCACTCCAAAGTTTTTAAGCAACAAGCTTTAAAGAACATGCATGTTCGATACATTATGTGCTATAAAAACGCGTAAAATAGGTGATCCTTCGAAACCCATTGTCGATGCATAACCACTCTGCCACCAAAAAACATTTTATAGCACGGCAATTCACAAATTAGTTTAGTTCCTGTCATATTATCTGTGGTCTTCTACGACAAGATGAAACTAAAATGATCTGAAATTGCCTGAATTAGAAAGAGCAGAAACTGAAAAAAAAAAAAAAGCCAAACAGAAATCTCAAGACTTACAATAAAGCAAGGCATGAAATGGAGAAAATAAAACAATGACTTGCGTTTCTCCAATGTGTTTATCCTTCAAGAAACCGTGAGGGCTAGAACATATCAAACTGAAGACAATATTACATAGAGTACTTTACTCACTCTACAATTCACAAGGAAGATGCAACTAATTTAGTGGCCTAACCCCCATTCCATGGTCTCAGCAACACTTTCTTACACCTTTCTTCATCAACTTGGCAGACTGAAAGATATGAACCAAGAGTTCTGTACATTCTTAAACTAAAAGGATGCTCAAAACAATTTTGCAGAAATAGCTAAAAACCAGAGGATACTCACAAAAGACGTAATTCTTACAGAGCAACTGTTGTCTTTAGTTTCGACCAAAAACAACTGTTGTCTTTAGCCATTACATCACATATCATCCCCACAAATGAGGGCAAATAGCTGCTTTGCTGTCCCTGAAACACTAGCGATGCTCCTCAGAGGAGATGTGATCTCTTCAGACATTGTCAACAGTAGGACCCTGCATTCTGATACAGAAAAAAAGTAGTTGTTCTATCATTTCGTGCAGAATGGAAACTTTTCCCCTGCTACTAGAATATTGTAGCATTACTTCTACAAAACTACCTCAACAATTAGAAGATATCCTCCTTTGATTACTCTATTCTACAATCATTTGCATCAGCTTTTTCGCAATGAACACGAATGCAAAGCAATGGGCAATGTCAAGAGGTGAAAATTTGGATGTCAATTTACCAAAGAAAACAACGGAAGATGAAGGGTGTGGATAGCGGGGATAAAGAAGCTCAAAACGTAGGAGTTTTTACAAGAAATTCAAGAGCTGTTTGTTGACGCAAAACGATTGCAATATGACTCATGGACCACAGACCAAACAATTATTTTCAGGTTGACAAACAAAGAAAGTGCATCAAAATCGCCTCATTAGTAAGTTTCTCCAAGGCAATAGTACAAATTTGAGGACTCTAAAATGCAGACACAATCTCTTTTGTCAAATTAATTGGGAGTGCAATTCCTTGCATGGGAGAAACCAACCTGGAATTTTGCAGAAATTGAGAAGAGAAAATGAAGCAAGAATCTTGTGTTCCATTCGTTCACCACTTTCCAGTTTCTCTTTCAGCTGAGGTACAAGTGCTGAAAAGACTGAAAGCTGGTGTTCGGCATCACTTAGTGAAGAAAGAGCAGAACTCAACCATGCCACAGTGATAAGACACACTCGAACCATATTCGAGTCCCTTGAGCTCAAACATTTCGAGATTGCATCCACAAATGATCTCCTTTTACTGCCAAGAAGTGACCCTAACAAGTTTTTCAGCCACTCTCGATGAGCCAAATCTTCATTTTCCTGTAAAATCAACCTTAGATAAGTTCTTCAAGCAAATATTTACGTGAAACATAGATATAAAACACAGATAAGTTCTTTAAGTTCTCAGAGTTAAGATTATAGATTTGCAGTCAGCTTGCCGACTTGGTATTGCAGATAGCCGGGCAAGCAAGAAATCATTAGAGATTGAACTAAATGTGTGCAAAGAATGTCCACAACATGATTGACTTCTGAAGCAACTACGCTGCTCTTCTCACATGACTGAAGGTTCAACCAACAAATAGAGTAAAATGAGAGCATCTGCGAGATAATGAACCATAAATTTCTCCCTTCCCATAGATATTGTGGCTTACTAATGAAATTAGTCCCCCAAGATTTCTCCATCCTTAAATTCTCGCTATTGTTCGAGACTGTTAAACTTTCACCGTGTTTCATTGGTCCAACTTGCAATATACTTCATGACAACTTGAAGATGAACAAGAATCTCAATGAATAGCTCTAAATTCCCCATTGCACACACAATGTACTTCCAGATGAAATGCTTTCCGGTTCACAGAACTTTTAGTTATCACTAAGCCAAAAGTACGGTAAGAAGAAAATGATAGAGCCAATCATACGAAGGAACAAGTATTGTCGGTGAGAAATCCATGTTGTTCATTGTCACAAGTGATTGCTTTGTAGGTTTCACTGCATCCTTCTTGCTTTAAAATCCAATGCTCTGGGGATAACGTTTGAGGAAATGAGAAGTGTCCCCCAAAAACTAGAAGTGCTTTGCAGCACCTTTCTTGAACATTTTCATCATTTAAGCTCAGATCAAGAGCCAAGGAAATTGCATCAACAGCCTCTTCTCTGTATATGCTGTACTTCCGAGGTTCTACCTGCACCAAAGTGTTATCTTAGCCATAATTTTCTGGAATGGATAACCAAAAAATAACAGTAGGCTTCATTAAATCTGCAAATTCACACTGCATCTTCAAATTCCAATACTAAGTTAATCACCATAAAATTCCATCATACTCACCGAGGCATGTCTTATTGATGCAACTCGGATTCAAGAATGGGCAAGAAGAGAAGTTACAAATATCAAATCCAAGATCCAATAATATCCCTAAAACTACAAAATGAATAGTCAAGAAAGTATACCAGTAGATCAAAGTGCAGCAGAAGTATGGCAACCAAAGGTTTTGCATCATCTGGAGCACTTTGTAGATACAAAAGCAGAACATGCATTGTGTTGACCATCTCTTCATTGGGTAGGTTACCCAAGAAAGACACAAAATCCTTCCTCCTGTTATTTCAAACAAGAACACTAAGTATCATGCCGTAACAATGTAGAATAGCTTAGGTTCAATCTGCTACTGCAGTTTCTCAATATGTTTAAGTTACTTCCTCAAACCAAAACCACACTCTCCGACATAATCAGGGGAGACCAAGGTACTTGAGATACACAGATATATTGTAAAAGGACATCCAGGTATTTCATCCCTTGTACTCTCAATCCTTTTAGCATAGCTATAGCTATGTTGTAACCTTGTGTCGTAGTTGTGCCTGTCTTGTGTTGTAACATGTGTCTTTGGCAAAATACAATAATACAGCACCCTCGTAGTTTTTATAAGTATTCGGCAAACAACTTATAAAAACTGAAGTGACAACTTTTACAATTGTAGCTGCTGGCGAGATATTGTACGATGTCCTCGTTTGATATAGTTTTCCCACAGCAACTACAGCTATGGAAATGAGTGTTGTCACTATCATGGGTGTTTGGCAAATTCCTCACAGCTACAGCACCTTCAAGCTCCAGCAGCTTTTAAGGAGCTGTCTCACCCAGTTTCGAGGTATCGTAGCTTTAAAACATATATCACCAAAAACACAAATTATAACACTTACAGCACAGTCACACCTATACAAAACAAACGCTGAACACCCTCTCAATGGATAAAGTTCTCATAACGGATCTTAAGGCCAATGTTCATGTTTCGTGTACCAAAACTTAAAGGACCGTCATAACTTGCCCAAAGTTCACTGGAATCGTAAAATCATGCTGTTAAAGGAAGCAACTTATAATAGGCCATTAAAATCACACAGGCCATGTCATTTTGACATTGTCTTTTCCAGCATATACAATCAAGGTCAGACATGATACCCTCAAACCAGAGCCCTATGATCAGCATGCTTCATCTTTTCTTTCCAATTCTCATTCTTTACCTCCTTGTCAATCTGAATGTACTTTTCTCTAAGGATTAAAGTGACATATTTAGAATGCCTTACAGAAGTGCTAATCCCACAAATGTATTAGGCCCTACGGTCATTCAAGATTTCTATCATATTGCCATAACAAAATTAAAGATTCTTTCTTTTTATTCCTGGAGAGAGGCCTCCAAGTAGGAGATCTTATTTTTCAGAAATTCCACCTCATTTAATGCAAAGACTTGTGATTTACTCAAAAGCAAGAACCACAAAGTTTCAGATCATAAATTAAACCTTGGCCTCATTTCACATTTAATGAGCAGTTACTCCTTAAGTCACACTTTAACAGCCCCACTTACCCACACATGACTTCTCCACTAGATTTAAATGAGGAAATTTTGAAAAAGACTATGTTATCTATGGTGCAGCTTCATATGTATTTGCTACATGTGAATGCAGATGCTAAAATGCTGGAAGTAACAAGAATATCTCCTGAGCAATTTACTACTACGACATATATTCTTCGTACCTGTTCAGACAAATAATTTCAATCAGCAAGCGCACTGCATCTCTTCTCACTTGGATCTGCTTGCTGTGCAGCAAATCAAGAAGGAATTTACAACTTATGCCTTCTGCTATCTGGTTCCTGCAACTTGCATCTGCTTCAATACAACACAACATGAGTTCAAGAACATTCGTTCTCTCTTCTGTTGGTCCTGATTCAAACCTTTGGATGAGATATTCCAAACCTCCAAGAGATATAAGTTGCCCAGCATTTGCAATTCGTGCTCCTTTATCAGAAGTTATAAGCAGTTGCTCCAACATAGAGATAGCTCCAGTATCTTTGTGCTTAAACTCCTGCCCGTCACTTTTGACCACTGTTTGGCAGGCGAAATCAATATGAATTTTCGAGCATTCAGATGTCCAACTGTCAATTACATGCTGAATGACAATATTTGTAAGCGGCAAACTTAAGCATTCCAGAGTTTTTCCCGTCATTGGACAAGTTCTATTCCCCTGGTCAAACCATTTGCTGATTGCCACTCGTTCATATGTTTGACCAGTCTCCAGGGTCACTGGGTCTTCAAACAACTTTCCCGTAAGTGGACAAATGAAGTGCTTCAAAATGCTTGAGAAGGACTGTTCTTGAAAGCTTTCTTGACTTCCACTCTCTACAAGTGGAAATATACAAAATAGCATTAGTCATCGTGATTAACCACTCAATACATCTACAGCAGTTTTCCATAACTCACCTTCTAAGGGGAACTTCACTTGGATTGTCTGCAGAGAAACGAGAGTCAACTTATTATAATCAACATCAACATCAACATCAACATCACCTTTATCCCAAACTAGTTGGGGTCGGCGGTCGATGAACCCAAAATATATATATATATATAAGGGAAAAAAGACTAAAAAGGACAGTCTGGAACATAGGGGATCTGCCTCTCCACAATGCTAATAGCTTTCCTCCACTCCGTCCCAAGACAAACCGTACGCCAATCTAAATCCCACTTCATTAAATCTTGTTTTACTACTTTCCCCCAAGTAAGTTTCGGCCGACCCCTTCCTTTCTTCAGTCAACTTATTATAATCATCGGAAATTAAACATTGACAGTACTAGGAAACAGTAAAAGAAGAAGGAATAACAAGTGCCAGTTTCTAGCAATCAGAAGGAAGAAAAGACTGGTCAACAGGAGATAGACAGAGCTTGTTGAGGTTCAAAAAATGGACTCACATTGGTGGAGGAACACTGAATTTGGTGAGCACCATCCACATTTTGTTGGCTTCTGCCAGAATTGTTGCCTTCGTCATCGTTGGCTTGTGCTAGTGAAACGCTAGCTTCTCTTGAGCCCCTTCCTTCCCCAACTATTTGACGAAACCCATCTTCCTACATACATATGAGCCTGTGAATGAGCATAAACAGTGAAATGTGGAAGCAAGTTTCACTGTTTCAGGTAACGCAGCTTCCAGTGCATAAATGAAATAAACAACTTTTCATGGTCAGTATGAATCTGTCAACACGATTATCAGAAGATCCACAAAAAGCCTACCTCTCTTTTGCCTTTTAAATTGTAAGGACAACCCTTTCATTTATGGTAAAGACTGAACTGAATGTACACTGGAAGAGACCACCAAGTAACATGGATATATGTCGCGAATGCTTCAAAATGAAGAAGACTACAACTTACAAGTGCTTCGTCTTGGGGGTTCTTGGTGTAACTTTCCACACTACATCGATCCATATGTTTTACTGTCTCAGAGGAGTATGTTAATGTCTGTTTGACTTCAATACTAGAGCTACCAGAGCTTATAGAACTTGCACAGTTGCCTGGTCCAGCTTCAGCATCATCTAGTCCAGGTTTACTTGAGCTGCCAAATACATCTTCATAAAATTTCCTACTCACCATTGGCTGAGCATAAAAAGGGCCAACCGCTTTAGGTAGCTCGGCAGAATGGCCACGTGAACCATTAAACTGGAACTCCTGAATAGATAATGAAGGAATATTGATGGAGGGAATAGATGGAACTTCAAAGCCCTCCGTGAGCCAATCCTTGTAATAAACTGCAAACTGATAGGTACCCGAATCAAGAATTTCATTATACACTTTGTCAAGAAGCTTCAATCTTCTCTCCTTGTTTGGAGTATCCTCAAGAGAATCGGCTTCCTGACTATGCCAGAGCTTCAAATGTGAAAGATGAGGATAGAACAGATTTTCCCATAGTTCAGGTAGCAAAGTGGTCCGAGCTTGGAAAGGTGAATCAGAAAAAACTTGCAAAAGATGCTTTGCTGAAGCTCTATCTTTCTTCTGTAGCTTATATATCACACTCAAATACAGGTGAGCACAAGCTGACAAATGATAATTTGGGATCCCACAAGTGAAACCATCCTTCAAGTCATTGGAATTCAAGCCAGTAACAACGCTGAGCTGCAATGAAGCTCTTTTCAAATCCTTTGCAGTTGCACACTCCTCTGCAGCTTTTTCTACCGTATCAATTGCTTGCTTTAGATTGGCAATGACCTTGTTCTCATTATTAGGATATTGTTCTGGCGCAATGGAATTAAGACAGGAGAAGCAATTGTTGTGAAGGCTTGTACGGAAACCCTCGTCCTTTAAATAACGCTTGCTATATCCAGTTACGATGGAGATTGTGGCTTGGACAGCAACTTCATCAAGCGCAGGTACAAACTCAGGGAGTGTCCCATGAACATGCTTTGAATTCTGACTGTCCTCAAAGCTTTTACCATTTAATGAGCTTCCATTAGATTTTTCATTGAAATTTTTGGGCTGAGTCCGCCCAGGCAGATGCGTCTTTGAACTGCTACTGTGCCTCTTATCCAGTTTCACCTCCTTTCCTATGTTCTCTCTGTATTGTCTGCTTTTGTCACCCCCATCAGGAAACTTGTCCATCCGCCACACTTCGTTAAGGTATATATCCTTTATCCTCTCACTACTGTCCACATCATTGTCAACAATCTCTTTTCCAGCAATATAATCTGAAGAACTGGCATTAGATCTCCTATCCCCCAGTAGACCAAGGGAATGTTCAATTTTCTGACGAGTCTCTTTTCTTGATCCCCCATCCACTCTCTCTCTAATTATTGGACTATCCCTTGACCTCGGAACCTTGGTACTATCATCTTTTGATAGTTTACTTCTGAAACTGTATCTTGATGCATCAGACCTTGTCCTCTCTGTCTTGTTTCTATTTCCATATGAAGAATCCAACCTGTGTTGACCGTGTAAAGGGTAAATAGGCACGGTAGCCGTATCTGAACTGACAGTTCTTGACCTTGTCATTGATCTTCTTCCTCTAAAGCCTTCCTCTGCTAGAAGCTCCTCTAAGGATGATGCCATTTGCGTTAAAAACAGAAATTTGCTCCACTGTGGTTCTGACAAATCGTGAAAGGAATTAATATGAAGCAATGAACATTTTCATTTCTGATTTCAATAAGAAAGAAGACATAAAATGATGGATAGCAAATTCAAAGACCTTAAATCCTTATATAATCTCATTTGGAAAACTAATAGAAAATCTAAAGGGATGATTAAGGTCCTCATTTGTCAATTTAAAAACACTCACCCTCAGCCCATGACTTTGTTTGGTAAATGATATAGTCAATACCTCAAATAAAGATTTTGAAGTAATTGCTGATCACATATCTCAATAGCTACCATATAGATCATGCTTTCGAGTAATGTGGGGAAAGGTGTGTATAAGATTTCCTATATGAAAGTTGCTTAACTTACCATTACCTCTGCAACCGCCGCCACCAACTCTGAATTGCCTCCACCATCACCGAACAACGGTTGTTAGCACCGTCAATCTTCGCTCGTTGCCCTTAAGCAAGGGCTAGCGGCCTTCGCTGCCAGCACCACAACTCATCAGTCCCTATAGCCAAGAATTTATCAAACACAAGTATCGTAATCTTTCCAAGAAAAGTTTCAATCTTCTATCATAGCCAAGATTCCAGAAAATGTCACTCAATAAATTGTACTCGAACGAAAGAAATGAGTGCCCTGAGGCTTCTCTTTCCCACTCTTAAACAACCTACTGAATCGAAAGCTGTCGCAGGAGAACAAACCTTACTAAAAGAAAAAACATCATCTCCTTGGCAGACACGATGCACATGCAGCACCTCTCTATTGACTTCCTACGTTATTCTCGATTAGATGGTCGGGGATCATACCTAGGATCTGCTTCCACGACCCAAGCATACGACCAACTTCATTCCGCCTCTACTCACACACGCTCCGCTGATTCCAACGCCAATTAGCGACGCTCCATATGCACCCCCGAAGGAACCAGGCTTTCAACCTATGACGAGAAAAACAGAGGAACGAAGAGATCCTCCGAGGACTACAGAAGAGTCCCGACACGAGAAGCGTTAAGAATGATGGAGGCGCCGGTCGCGCGAAGGCCATTGGAAGGCTTCTCTGTATGGTGGAGACAAGGAGAAGAGGACAAACAGAAGGAATAAGAGAGCGACAAGGATGGAGGAGATGGACAACGGGCGACAATCCGAGGGCTCGGAGCGGAGGACGACACGAGGAAGCCGACAAATTTTCGACGCGACCTCGTCTTGATCCTGCGACATTCGTATAAAACGAGCTGGATTGGACAGTGCAGGCGGCGAAGCGGATGGTGCCGAGCGAGACTGCGACAGTATCGAGAGCGATGTCGAAGAAGCTTTTGTCCCCCCTTTCTTTAATGGCGGTTTTGATTCTTTAGCTGTCGCCATTGCCGCCCGAACGGAAGAGCTTCTCGCGTCTCGCCTGCCGGAAGTTGGCTCGGGTACGTGGGAACTGATCACCAAATGGAAGCAACCAGGTCAAACTTTGACCCTGGCTCCTCCACCCACGGAGAGGAGGACGCGTGTCCAGGTCGGATCCACCGTAATCGCGAGCGATTCGCAAGTATGGTGATCCGGGGGCCCGATTTATCGAATTCGGGTTCATTCAAGTTTGTGCCCACGTGCCATGTGTTCGATACGATGGCTCGGGATAGGATAGGGTTGGGCATAATTGACAGCCCTACTCAAGGGTATAACATGGCTAGAGGTGCAAACGGGACGGGTGGGCCGGGCTGGATGGACATTTTGTCCTATCTAACCGACCGCTTACCAACTCTCATTTATGTACTTACGTTTATTTTTATTTTTTCTTTAGGGTGTGTTGTTCTGAAGAAAATTTCATGAAAAAGAAAATTATTTTTTAGGAAAATGTTTTCCATTTTTTGAGTTAAAGAATTCATTTTCCTAACCTTAAGAGTGTATTTTTTTCTTTGGCTATAATTAATTTTTCATTGACTGATCATTTTCAGCAAACCAAACACGTGACAGTCTAGATTACTAATTCGCGAAAAATTCTTTCACTCCAACAAATGCACCACCAGCGTATTCTTCATCCTTGGTGATACTTTCTTCTCATGTTCGTCATTCCACCCATGTAAGTCAACCTTATGTTCGACTTTGTGATTTTCAATGTTATTTCACTATTGTCTCATTTTATGAGCGTCGCACATATAGAGAAGTTCGAACTAATCATCTTTACCAACAAGCAATGATGGATAAGTGATATAAATGATTAATTGAAAATACATCAAACCGTTGGCAAATTACACAACGTTGGTAATCCAGAACTATTTGGTAAATTATCCGTGAAAAGGAATTCGAAGCGTTACTTGGTTATATAAATAAAAGGGATATGTGCACGGAAAGTCCTAAACTTGTCACGAAAGTAAAATTGAGTCCTAAAATTTGCAAAAAGTATAATCAAGTCCTAAAACTTGTCAAATTGATGCAATCGAGTCTTTTAGTTAATTTCGTCTAACTTGGCTAACGAAAAATGCTGACATGACTTCTTCTAATGTTTTCTATCTCCTGCGTGGCGATGACGTGGCTAAAACGAGTTGTTTTAGTACAAATCTGATTTTTTATATAATTTTTATTTAATTTGAATTAAAAGATATCCTAATTAAAAAAAGAAGAAACCCTCGTTGCCTGGTTCTAGCTTCTTCTTATTAATAGCATATCTTTTTAATTTAATTTTTAAATAAAAATTATATTATAAATCGTATTTGGACCAAAACAACGTCGTAGTATATCTTTTTAATTTAATTTAAGTAAAAATTATATCACAAAACATATTTGGACCAAAACTACGTCGTTTTAGCCTTAAATTTAGTGTTTTAATCACGTCATCACTACGTAAGAGAGAGAAAATATTTAAAAATGCCACGTCATTATGTTTCGTTAGCCAAGTTGGATGGAGTTAATGGAAGGACTCGATTAAATCAATTTCACAAATTTTAGAACTTGATTGCAGTTTTTGCAAGTTTTAGGACCCTATTGCACTTTCGTGATAAGTTTTAGGACTTCCGGTGAATATATTCCTAAATAAAAGCTTCGAAGTTGGCATAAAATTCGGTTGCTTGCAAACTTCAAAAGAAGTCTGTAACTCCATAAAAGTGTTGCGAGGTACCAACAAGTTATCTGCGAAGAAGGAAAAGAAAGTCGCCGATCATTCTATTTCGCCGACAAATTTTTGTCACTTAACAACGCTTATTGAATCTCATCAGGGGTGACAAAAGGAAAAAAACCTTCGTTTTTGGTCACTTACCAACACTTAGCTTCGTCTGAGTTGCCTTGCCGATATGAGAAAACGACGATTTATTTACGTAAACTATAACGTGGTTAAGAAATTGGACATATCGGCAATCTATGATTCGTTGATCATCGTCTGTCGTATGTACGTTCTTCGAATGATAATGGATAGTGGGTTTTCTCAAGTTCTCGTAAGCTTTGTTTGTAGACTGTCGGGTTATATTCTTATAAAATCTTGATCGGGAAATTATCTTTTTGTTACTGACTAACGATTATGTATCTGGATAACAGAGACAAACAGGGAGATCCATCTCATAAGGACATGGAATTGGATGATGAATTTGATGATTTGTCCATTTACATTATGTTACAATTACGTTCATGAATGGTGTTTGAGAAGGCCTACGAAGAGGTGCCATTTGAACGGATGCCTCTTTATCTATAAAAGCTAATTAGATAACTTTCAAGGGGCAATGGGTTGAAGATTCGATCGAGGACACGTCGGTGATTTAACGCACATTCCTGGCAATTCCGCAATTGTACGACGATAAATGTTAGTCGTACTTCTCAATGTTAAATTCTCACACATTCTCTAACGAGTGGAAGACAAGAAAGCGAGTGTGTGTGGATGAAGGGGGACGGACCACCGACGTGCTTCTGTGGTGACCAAGAACAACAGTTTAAAGGAGAGGTTACGCAAAAGAAAAGGACTCTTGGTGTTTCTTTGGAGGAAGATTCATGAGAAGATCAAGAGAAGGTAAATGAGATTGACCTGCCAGTCAATAAGGGCCTGTTTAATAACGTTTATGTTCTTCTAATTTTATTTTTCAAAACAAAAAAGAATCAGAAACATGTTTGGTAACGCAAATGATTCTGATTCTGATTCTGATTATGCTACCGTGAACACTTTATGATCAATTTTAAGAAACAAAAAAAAGTTATTTCACAAGAAAAAGAACACTTTTGAGAATCAAAAAGGCAATGATAGTCTTCTCTCACTTTTGTCGAGCGCCTGTGAGGCGTGGATAAATTTTTTTTTAAATAAATTTTTTGGAAATTAATAAAAATAAATCAGAAAATGATTAAAAATTCCAAAAAATGGAAAATTCATAAAAATTCTAAAAAAATTGAAAAAAATCAGAAAAATTCCAAAAATTCCAGAAAAATCTCAAAAATTAGGAGATGTGTCATTTCAACTGGCCAATCCTATTTTTGACTATTTTTCCTTCCGATTTCTCTCAAATGACGATTTTGCCCCTCATGGGCAAATCGTTTCGAAAATTCCCAAAAAATCTCAAAAGTAGGAAATGGATCCATTCAACTGGCCAATTGTATTTTTGGTGATTTTGCCTTCCAATTTTTCCTAAACCTTGTTTGATTTGTTGCCGGAATACCATGCTGCATCAGCGACCATCCGCATCTGAAGCATCCCTATTTTGGCCAAAAAGATGTCATTGTGCAAGAGGATCACAACTGTGGGGTCTTATCAAATGTGATTATGTAATTATTTGATTTCAATGACAAATTGGGAAAAGAAATTATTTCCCAGAACAGAAATTTTGTGCAGTTGCCAAATGCGCTTCTGTTCCGGGAACAGAAATTTTATGCATTTACCAAACACGTTCTGATTCTCTAAAACTCATCTAGAGAACAGAATAAAAAAAATTGATTCTAATCAGAATCACTTTTTTGGAACAGAAACGTTATCGAGTAGGCCATAAGTACTGGAATTGGATGCTGAATTTGATTTGATGATTTGCCCATTACATTCGCTAACAACGGGAAGAAGGGAAAGCGAGTTGAGTCTGTGTGGATGAGAGAGACCTCCGGCATGCTTCTGTCGTGACCGATAATAGTTCAAAGAAGAGGTATGCAAAAGGAAAGGACTCTTTGCAGGAAGATTCAGCAGAAGATCAAGAGAAGGTGTAGATGTGATTGAACGGCCAGTCGATACTCCTGTCGACTATTGCATTGAACAATTGTTTGTGTGGCCTTGGTTCAAGCCCTGTGTGACTACCAAAACACCTCCCAAATCGCTGTTTTGGAATTTAGCAAAGATTGGCTCGGTTTCTGCAATGCCTCATTGTTTGAGAGGGCTTATGATGCGGTTCGTCAGGGGCGTAAGGATTGGTATTCCAGCAAGAAAAGGAAAACAGACACTCAAAAGTGTATCATAAGAGACAAAACTAAGGGAGATCGGAAACCCTAAGACCATTGCTGAAATAGTAGACTGCTAAGAAACTTAGGGTGATAACACTTTTGAAGTATAATTTTTACTTCAGAAGTGCTTCTCGAACAGAAATTCGTTTGGCAATGCAACTTTATTTTTTTAATTATGGAGTATTTTTTTGCTTCAAAAGTAATTTTGGAGCTAGTTGAAGAAGTAAAAAAAAAATTACTTCTCTCCATAATTAGAAAGAGACAATCAGCCGCCGGTCTCCTTCGGTCGTTCAAAAAAAAATATTTTTAAAAATTAAAATATTAAAATAATTAAAATAATTTTCACTAAATTTGTATTGCATGAAAGTGTTTTAGCAATATCATTTTTTAACGAATTATAAAAAATAAACGTTTCATGATTTGGTTAAATGGCATCCCACAAAGACACAATCATGAAAAAATGGACCGAGCAATTGACCGCCGTTCGCCGGTCTCCTTCGACCGATAAATAAAAAAAATAAAAAAATATTTTTAAATAATTAACAATATTAAAAAATTATAATAATTTTTCACTAAATTTGTATTGCATGAAAGTGTTTTAGCAATATCATTTTTTAACGAATTATGAGAAATAAATATTTCACAATTTGGTTAAATCGCATACCCCAAAGACAAAATAATGGCAAAATGGACCGAGCAATTGACCAAATTATTAGTAAGCTTGATGAGATCCGGATCACCTAGCATTGGGGTTTCTGTGACATGGATAACATTACTCAAATCAAACCGTCCATTTTCATTTGGACGGCCAATAATGGGCCACGTCATTTGTTGAGGGGGAGGGAAAAAAATTGGGTGAGAATTTTTTTGGGGTTTGAAAAATTTTGAATCCCAACCCTATCTCAAATCAAGCCGTCCATTTTCATTTGGACGGCCTGATTTGAGTAATATTACCCATGTCACAGAAACCTCAACGTTGGGTGATCCGCTTTCAGCTTGATGGTAGACAAGGTTAAAAAGGGAAATCGAACCACTTATACTTATGACAAAGTAGGATGGAATAACATTCAACGCGAATTCAATAAATAGACAAGAGTAGAATTTTGCATTTAACTTTTCTCGAATAACATGCTTTTTAGGTTAGGTTCAATAATTTTTTGTAGAATATTTAGTGCTAATTATGTTGTAGAAGTAGAAATTTTCAACCGTTACCAAACAAATTTCTGTTCCAGAAGTAGAAATTTTGTCATTTTATCAAACTCCTTTCTCTGATCAGAAATCTACTTCTTGACCAGAAGTAGAAAAATTAACTTCTTGTCAGAAGTTAATTTCTAAAACAAAAGTGTTGCCATGCGCGCCCTTCTGTCACGAGCCGACTTTTGAGAGTCGATCCGTGCAGCGACTTAGGCTCCTTTGGATCGTTGGAGCGCTTAAGTTATGCCTTTTCTCGAGGATTGCTTGCTCGAATCATCCCGATCGTAGAGAGAAAGTTTAGAGAGAGAAGCTTCATAATGCTTGTATTGCTTAATTAAAGTGGATGATACAAATGAGGGAGATAACTCATCTATTTATACTAGATGGCCTCTTATTACAACCGTTAATCTACTACACGATTTAACGGTAGAGAAAGTCAATCTGAGGGTAGAAATTTACTTGATCTAACGGTGGAGGATGATGATCCTCGTCACATTAATCTCACGGTGGAGATTAGATTCATCCGACGGTTGAGATCATCAATCATTGTCAACCAAATACGATGGTAGAGATTGAGCCCCTTTAAGATTTAACGGCTTCGATGAGTTCCCTTTGGATTGATGAAGTGGCACTTTTATTTGGTCCGTGACACTATAATGTGGTTAAGAAATTGGACATATCCCAATCTATGATCGTGGATCATTGACTGTCGTGTGTGCGTTCTTCAAATGATAATGGGTAATGGGTTTTCCCAAGTTCTCGTAAGCTTTGTGAGTAAACTACCAATTTTTTACCCCCCCAAAAAAAAAACAACCAATTCATCGTAACTTCCCTTCTACCTATGTAATCGTGTCCGCGCCAATGGTAATTCACCCGTTACATACCCTTTTGCAAAATTTTTCTAGAGAACATAATTTTCTTTTTGTAGCTGTAAGTATTTCGGGCCCCGTGAGTTGTACTATTTCACAGAAAAGTAATCTACTTAAAGCTCATTTTGTTTCGCAAAAAATGTGGCAATTCTGAAAATATTTTTCAAAAAAATAACTATATTTTTCGGTGTTTGGTTAAAATCTGAAAATGAACTAGAAAATATTTTCCGCCGGTTGGTATGAAAAATCCTATTTGATATTCCTCCATGCACTCATTTTAATAAATTTTTTTATTTTAAATTTTCTTTTTTTAAGTCGAATTTTTAATTATTATTTTTATTTTTTATGTTTTTAATTTTTTCTTTTCCCCTCTTCTACCGATCATCGGCCACGGCGACCGGTCGCAAACTAGTTCGAGCCTTGCGATAGGCCGACGAAGCTCAAGCTTGCTGGTGAGGCCTGGCCTCACAAGATCTGGCAAGGCTTGGCCTTGCTCGCCTGTGGCTGGTCACCAGTCGTGACCGGCGACTGGCCGAAGAAGAAAGGAAAAAAAAATTAAAAAGGAGAAAAAGAAAAGAGAAAAAGAAAATTTAAAAAAAGTAAAAAATTTCAATTGTAAAAAAAAAGATAAAAAAATGAAAAAGAAAGGAAATGTGAAAGAGAGGATGAAGGAAAGATGAGGAAATCAGTTTCCCCACTTTTGAATATGTTTTTTCCATAGGTGGAAAAAAATTTCTTCACTAGTTTATTTTTCGTGAAACAAATGCCGAAAATCAGGCAAACAGTTTCTTGAAACTTATTTTTCGTGAAACAAACGGAACCTAAGGTAATAGTAAACTTCCTTCTCGTATTTTTAATCTAATTGATCATAACTTTCCTTTGACATTTGTAATTTTCCTCACTATTTGTAATTTACATGTTACGCATGTTTGGTAACTTTTCTTTACAATATGAAATTTCCTTATTGTCATTGTAAGTTCATTGGGTCCTATGGTTCGTAATATTCCAAAGGAAAGATAGTAATCTATTAAAGTTAGTAATATATTTCAGTCTCGCAATGTTAAATACACTACCATGCGATTGTAACTTGCATTTGACATTCATAATTTCCTCAATAGTAGTAACTTACCTACAATTTCGTAGCTTCTCGTTTCGCAACGTAATTTCAATTGTGATGATAAGTTTCGTTGGTCTTATGATTTGTAAAATTCTACAAGAATGGTAATTCACCTAAGTTACTAGTAACTTTTTTGTCTGTAAAATATTTTTTTGGGAACTTTTCTTTGAACAGTGTAATTTACCTTTTGTGGTCGTGAGCTTTATGGTCCTATGATTAGCAATATTGCACAAAAACAATAATCTAAACCCACAATCTAAGTAGCACCGACAACAACACACGACACGATACGACATAACACGTCGACACATCATTCTCAAAAAATAGATAATTCCGATACGTTGGGACACGTTGTATATTAAATATATATTTTTATATATACATGAGAAATTATCTTGTATATATGAAAATATAGGCGGCGAGTTTTTTTTTTCTTCTTTTAGGATTCATGATTAGTTTTTTTTTTTTTTGCTGGCTGAGTATATTAATTTTAAGGTGGCTGAATATATGACCTAAGTATATAGTTTTTCTGATAAATTTACATTTCGATCCCTAATTTATTGAAAATGTTTAAAATTGACCCCGTATGTGTTAAAATGGCGTATCGGGATGCTGAATTCGCGTGTTACTGACTTGTTTGAAGCGCTGATCACGTGTCGGTGACACGTCGAAGAGTGTCGGAATGTCGGAACGAGACGACACGACACGACACGGAGGCCCCTGGAGAGTGTCGGTGCTTTCTAGCCCATAATAAGTGCCTTTTGTCTTTTTGTCTTATATAAAGCCTAATTGTCTCAACTTTCCTTTTGACTGCATAAATTGTTGCAACCTATAATTCGCTAGTTTTCTTTACTGATCGTAACTTCTATTAATTAAATGTGAATTTGATTATCTTTGGCCATTTTACAAATAATTCCACTTTTCAAAATAGATTCGAAGGACCACGTTTTTTTTTCCATTTTCTCCGATGGTCTTCTGTTTTGGTAGATACTTTGATAAATGAAAAGACCCAAAAATGTTACTCGCCTCAGGGAATTCAATTTCTTCAGCCTCGGGTCCCAAGGACTTTGTTCAAATAGCATGCGAAATTGGAGGAGCATCTTACGAAAAACTCGCTTACTCGGGGAAAACTTAGCTACTTAAGTACGATTTTAGGCTAAAGTCAAGCCGAAGGGGAATTTCAGGCCGGGACATTTGGCAAAATGCTTGGCCTCCTGCACTAGAAGCGACACCGGATGGGTGAGTTTCCGGCGGTTAGCTTCTAGCACTAGATAATAGGCATCAATCATTCTGAGCTAGAATGAGGCAAGCAAATGAGGGGAGGCATCTATTACCGGCAGACTACAAGAAGCAAAGTTTCGTAGACTTGATAAGTAAGGGTGTCAATGGTTTAGATCGGCTCGATTTTTCAGAAAAATCAAACTGAACCGAACCATTGGCGTGCAAGCCTAAATTGAACCGAATCTCTCCCCAAACTAAATATAAACTGAATCAAAAATTCAGTTCTGTTCGGTTTTCGATTTTTCTTTTTTCTTTTTCTTTTTTCTTTCTTTTCTTCTTTTTTGGGCTGAAGGCCTTGATGCCCTCACCCAGGGCCGGTAGGGGTCGCCGACCCTCGCCTGGGGTCGGCAAACTACCAGCCCTCAGCCAGTGGCTGGCGGCCCAGTCGACCCTCAACCCCATGATGAAAAGAAAATAGAAAAAAAGAAAAGAAAGAAAAAGGAAAAAAGGTTATTTTGAAGATTTTCAGTGCGATTTGGTTATTCGAACCGAACCGAAATAACCTAACTGAAAAAAAAGAATGGTTGTTTTTCAATTACCTGAACCGAAAATCAAACCGAACCAAAATGCACTAAATTTTCAGTTCAGTTCGGTTCGGTTCGTGGTTCGATTCAATTTTCAGTTCGGTTTTGACACCCCTATTGAAAAGTCGCTTATAGAAGGTCGACCACTACATAAGCCGCTAATAGAGAAAACTATAATAGCTTTCCCTTCATTCCTTGAACAGATAAGTGTATCGTTGAGGAAAACAAGAATTCCCACCGCATAAAACATATATAAAAAAACTGAAACCTTGTCTCTTAACTTGAGCTTCTATAGTCAGAAGAAGTGGCTAGGCCCAAGGAGGTAAAAGCAATATGTTGCAAATGGGTTTATAAGGCGAAGACATGCCAAGATGGCTCGATCGAAACAGATAAGGCTTGCCTAGCACACGCTAAATGTGGAACTGTCCCTTTGAAACACTTAGGAGGGGAGCGTAGAATTTCCTATATATGTGAATTTTCTTTTATCATTATGGACTGTATATTCTATAAGATAAGATACCCTTATTCAGCCTTCATCTTGAGGGCACGTGATCTCGAGGAAAATTAAGTTTCGCAGTCTTCTAGTAGAACGTATCAAATGATTTCAAACTTGCACTCAGATCGAACTTGGAAATTGAATAATTCTCGTTTGAAATAAAACTTCATTGCTGAAATTTTTTCGCGAAAATTCATTTTTTTATTTGTGTCTCTTGTTAAATTACTAATAAAATTTTAAAAAGAAGAATGAATTTAAAGTACTCGTGCTGTGCACGTGTCTGTTAATACATTCCTTTCCTTGTCTTGTATAATTAATATTATTCCCCCCTCTTAATTAATTGATTTCCTCTTAATTCGTCACTTGATCACCGCCCCAATAAAGAAAAAGAAAAAGATAAAAATTTCAAAAGAAAAAAAAAAGACTTAGAAGAGAGGGAATCCAAACTTTGTCAAGGGACGACACCCAATCCAAACTCGACACGTCACGAAAGAGAGTCCTTTAAAGTAAAATGGGTTGGACTGCTGTCGACGTCGGTCGCGATCGAGGGCATCGACGTCTTTTCACTTCCAAGAAAACAAAAAGCCAGTTTCGAGTTGCGCGAAACAACTAACAAGCCGACATTTATCTCTTATCCCCGTACCGCATCTCCCGCGAAATGCCCTTCCCGCCCCTACGCATTTCCCGAAATCCCGAGACTGCCCCAGCCCGGCCCCACCTGGCCCAGGTGACAATCAACGGCCGTGGATTCACGATCCCCGAGCTCATCATCGGCCGAGAGCCATCACAGACAGGGACCGAGGATCCCGCGAAGAGGGCAGAACCGTAATTTCGTCTGTGTGAACGGCTACTTTTTGTACGTGGGGCTACTTTTGCTCCTGGAGCTTTACGTCTCTGCCTTTTTGAATTTTCAGCAGACTTCCAGATACGCCCACGCATGTCCTTTCTATTCACGTAAATGCCACGCATTAATTAAATTCTTTTGGACTCGATTTCCGTTTTCCTTATGGAAAAGAAAAATAATCGATGATAGTTCTCGGGATATTATCCTTCGTAGAGGCTAAAGCGTGACATTTAAAATTCAAATTCAAAGTCAAATATAGAAAGATGGCCATTTTCACCCGACAGACCGGTTCGCCCCGTAGATATCGAACTGAATCAGGGTCATTTTGGGGATATGAAGCCAGCAAAACCGCGGCGGAGAGGAGGGTGGCTGGCGGTCGCTGCCCGGTGGCATTGCCCGGTAAATTCGTGGAGGTACAGGCTGAAATTACGAGAAGGACCCGGGTCTTAGCAGCGTCTTTGTTTAATCTCATTTCTCTCTCTGCTCCAGGTCACTTTACTTTCTTTCTTCTCTTCTAAGTAGCTTAAAGCACCATCTCTCTCTCTCTCTCTCTCTCTCTCTCTCTACTCTTATCTCTCTCATGCTCAGAAGAGCTTTTCGCAGCTGATTTTGGCGGATCGCAGTTGGATTTTCAGTGGGTTCGTGGGGTTTTCTGGTAGCTGGAGGAGTAGCGGGAGCTCGTTCTGTGGAGCTCAGCGATCGGAGCTTCTTGGGTCTCGCATGGTTCGGGTTTCGGCTTCAGAGTCGCCATTTCTGTCCACTTAGCTGGTAGTCGCTCGCTCGCTCGCTCTCTCTCTCTCTCTCTCTGCTCCTTCTCTTTCTGCAGTTGATGATTCGTCTCCTCCTTTTTGGCTTTTTGTTTCCCTTTTTTCCTTTTTCTTGATTTGGTCAGCTGATGTGTTCTGTTTCCGTGGGTAAATTTCGTTTTCTGGACTGAGATGCGAGAGGGTATGGCCTGACTGAGCTTGACATTTTTTTTCCTGGTGGAAAAGAGGTGCTTTTCGGGTTCTGAGGGGAAAAAATGTCCACCTCGCGGGGAGGGGGCGACCAGCCGCAGCAGCCGCAGCGGCGGCTCATACGGACTCAGACCGCCGGTACCCTCGGAGAGTCCATATTCGACAGCGAGGTCGTGCCGTCTTCGCTGGTGGAGATCGCGCCGATTCTGCGTGTGGCTAATGAAGTCGAGGGCAGCAACCCTAGAGTGGCTTATCTCTGTGAGTGGATACCGCCTTCTAACTTTGACACTATGTTTCTTGTTTATGCTGTTTTCACCTTCTTCAGTTTGTGAGTTTCTAGTTTGACAGATATTCTTTCTTGCGATAGCTCCCATGCTCCTGGATTTTTGCGTGTTGGGTTTTCCTTTTGTTTCCAATTTTGTGCTTGTTTTGTTGCTTATTAGTAATGTGAGCTCATGTGGCTTTCTGTCCAAGCCAGAGTACACGTGTTTGATTGTTTTGGTTAATTTGTGTGAGGCTTGCTGGTTTTGTGTGGATATGCTTTCTCTTTATTTCTTTAAGATAACTGGGTCTCTGTACTTGTGGCGAATTTGAGATACACTTTAATCCTGAACTAATGGAAGTATCCCCTTCTAGACTGGTTCTTGCATGTGAATGAAATTTCCATCATCGCAATGCGCCCCACCTTTGTTAGCTATTGGACTAACAGATAGTTCTATTATTTCAATATTGAATCCCGAGGTAGTTCTGCTACAGCAGAACTAAAAATGCCTATTTTAATAATTCACGCATGGATCTGTAGCTACATTTTGTCGTTATGGTGAACTTGTCTGAAATATCAGTGGGGAACCAACGATTGGTGTTTGCAGCAGCAGCTTCTCATAAATTACTCTTGAGACACCCTGAAGATACATTAATAAACTAATGTTAGAGCAGATGATTCCGTAATGGCAATCCTGTTCCAAGTATGCTTAGCTATATTTGGACAGACTAACTGATGTAAGATGCTAAGTTAGTAAAGGTCAAGGATGTTCATGATTTTTCTGATTGCATGATGCGTCTTTGGTGTCGTCGTGGTTTTTTTGCTGCTACTCTAAGTCTCTAACGGCCTGAAGATATGTTGTTGTCAATCAAAGACGATGTTTCATATCCGTTGTTTCTTTGTCATAGAGAATTAAATGTTTTGTGCTATAAAGGGAACATAAAGCTTGACTAGTGGCAGTTTAACCTGCTTAACTAATGTAAGGTTTAAGTTAGTGGAGGTCAAAGATGTTCACGGTTCTTCTGATCGCAGTCTTTTAGCTGCTACGCTTAACTTTTCGGGGAACAGCCTGAAGATATGTTGCTGTCAATCAAATAAAAGATGATTCGTTTCTGATGTTTCTTTATTATAGAGAACTATTTGGACGGTTTTGTTGTATACAGGGAACTTAAAACTTGAATGGTGGTTGTTTCTTTGAGTGTGAAGAACTAAAAACTAAATTTGGCATCCTGCTGACTACTTTGCACCGCACATAACTTTAACTTTCCGATTTTCATACTGTAATTGTGCAGACTATTCAGATTCCTCTTACTTTCCGAGTATGTCTAGCGGTTTCTAGTTTGTCTAACACATGTAAGATGCTAAGCTTGTACATGTCGAAGACGTTCTTGATTTTCTGGTTGATGAATGTGAGTTTGGAGTAGTGGTTTTTGGGCGTTGCTCTAACTCTTGACTTTAGGAAGGGTTTTGGCATTTGGGATCTGACTTTTATTGCATATAGATTATGTGTCTTCCAGTGTAATGTTTATATATAACTCCTCAAAACATATTGAATTTTTCCATTTAAATCACTAAGCATACGCAAGCTTACATGCTTTGATTTCCTTATCACTTCCATCTCTCTTTTGCAGTTTAATACTGTTCTTTGAGGTAATTACTTCTGTTTTTTATGCATGATGTTACTTAACATATTTATGTTTGTTGGCTGTTATGATGTAGGTCGATTTTATGCTTTTGAGAAGGCTCATAGGTTGGATCCCACTTCTAGTGGACGTGGTGTTCGTCAATTTAAGACTGCTCTCCTTCAGCGTCTTGAAAGGGTAAGCACTGTTTCTCCATTAGGCGCATTTTCCCTTTTTATTCCCATTGGATCAGTGTTCTGTTTTGGGAAAACACATGTTCATTGCTGTATAAATTTTGTAAGTGATTTGATTCCTTTCAATTAGCTTTTTGAGTCTAAGGTGTTATACAGATTAATACTTGCAATTGAGGACTGTTTCCATGTATGGTCAATCATTTAGTGCTAGGACTCTGTAATTCCCCACTTGCTTCATGTTTCTTTTCTGTGGAAAAATAAAATACCACGTGGAGAAACTATATATGTATCTAAGTCTTAAGAGTTAAACTTCTTTGTGATCTTTTCTGTTTTGTTTTCCATGCTCGGTCCTCTTGCAGGTTCCTTCTTTTCTAATGAAATTCTGTATTGTTTCTATCGATTTCCAGGAAAATGATCCAACCTTAATGGGAAGGGTTAAAAAAAGTGATGCGCGTGAAATGCAGAGTTTTTATCAGCATTACTATAAAAAATACATTCAAGCTTTGCAAAATGCTGCTGATAAAGCTGATCGGTATGTCCATATAGTTAGTTTGCATAATGTATTGGACAATTTTGCTATTACTTTACTAGTTTTTAGCAGTTAACATGGTCTCAAATGCAGTGCTCAGCTTACCAAGGCTTACCAAACTGCTAATGTACTTTTTGAGGTGTTGAAAGCTGTTAATATGACGCAATCCATGGAAGTTGATCGGGAGGTAAAGCTTTGCACATTATGGAACTTATTACATGATAAATATCTTGTCTGATGGGAGGTATGCTGATTGGAATGAGATGTTTTGTCATATTATCTAAATTTTCTCTTAGCTGACAGCATGTGCAACGAGCTGTATAGCCGATTCCACTTAGTAAAACGATTCTTCTTTCTTCTTCATAGAATATGTCTGTGAGTAATATCTGTTCGCATTTATGTTGCACAGATTTTGGAGGCTCAGAATAAAGTAGAAGAAAAAACGCAAATTTATGTTCCTTACAACATTCTCCCTCTGGATCCTGATAGTGCAAATCAGGCGATCATGAAATATCCCGAGGTGGCTTCCCGTTCCATACATTGAAACGTTATGCTATGGCCTTACCTTTTAGCATTGCAGGAAAATCTTGCCGTATGTGATTCTTTTTTTTTATAGATCCAAGCTGCTGTTGTGGCGCTTCGTAACACGAGGGGCCTTCCATGGCCAAAGGACCACAAAAAGAAGAAGGACGACGACATTCTTGATTGGCTTCAGGCAATGTTTGGATTTCAGGTATGTGGACTTAAGCAACTTCCTCCATTTACTCTTCTATTAGTTTGCTTTCATTTCTCATTATATTTTGTAGCTAATAAGCAGTTATATTCAGACTAATTCTGGTTCCTTGGACTGTTTATTTACAGAAGGATAATGTGGCAAACCAAAGGGAACATTTGATTTTATTGCTTGCAAATGTGCACATTCGGAGATTTCCAAAACCTGACCAGCCACCCAAGGTGTCTTGCCTTCAATTAATCCTAGAAGATGCATCTATTTTGTCCTTTTGCAAGTGACTTACTACAGTATGCGATGTCTTTTTACTGGATTTTTTTCGTATTGGTTTGAGGGGGGAAGGTTAGACATCTCTACTGTCTTTGGAATTAAGAGAAATCATATTGTGCTCCTCTTGCCATGGCTTGGGCTTGGGACGACAATTTTCGCTTCCTTCCTTGCTATATTGAAGGCAATGTAATTATTTCTACAAACGATTGGAATCCCTGCGTTTCTACCTCATTGAGGTCTCAGTTTAATATGACAAGTACAGCTAGCTGAGGCTGTTGATATTATTCCTTGTTATTCTGGTTCTGCTGTTTCCTGTCGACTTTATCTTATCAACATCTGATTTCAAGCAAAAGCTGCAGCAATGGTAGGCTCTAATGAAATGAAGGATCTAGTCTAATATGACGAGTAAAGCTATCTGAGGCTGTTGATGATACTGTTTTCGTTGTTGTTTTGGTTCTGCATACTTTTTCCACTTTATAACCTATCGATTTTCCACTTTATAGCTTATCGATATCTGACTAGCATAAGCTGCATCCATCATGGGCTGTCAGAACATTTCACTGTTGTCCCTTTGTGGACAGGAGTCACCGATATAATATGTAACTTTGACCATAAGCTTGCATCAGTCATGGACTGTAATAACATTTATTTGTTGTCCCTTCTTAGACAAATTACTCGTTTATCCTTTTTGTTTTGGCTAAGAGTATTTATGTACATGATTTTGATTATGGCCTTTGGGAATTGTAGTGTGCTGATATGCTTGTTTATCTTCTTGGTTAGTTGGATGATCAAGCACTCACGGAAGTGATGAAGAAACTTTTCAAGAACTATAAAAAATGGTGCAAGTTCTTGGATAGGAAGAGCAGTCTTTGGTAATGCTTCTTCTGCTAACTTTATCTGGCGAGTATGATGGTTATCTAGAGCTATTAATGCCTTAAAAGAAGGCTGTGGATGTGCTTGTTAGGTGTATGCTTCTAGGCAAAGATGAGATTATAAGTTATTTGAGGGGACCAATAATAAAGGGTGAACCCCAACTTTGGTCCTGTCGTGTTGTTCCTTAAATTTCATCTTCGAACTTCCTTGCATTTAAATCAAGTTTTACTTAATTTTGACAACCAATTGTTGCATGTGTATGGGGACATGGTACTATTGATGTGGCAATTTGGGCTACATTGGATGCTTATCTGTCTAGGAAAAGAAAATCAGAAAAGAATTTTTCTTTGAAATCTATGCTTGTATTAATAGGGAAATTTCTCACATGAAATTTAAAACATGAAAAGTACTATACAAATTTGAATTAACAAGAAATTGTGGAGATGCGATAATTTTTTATTAGATGCAAGGACCTGACTTGAACTTGATGAGAATAGGAGAAAACATGTTGAGAGTAACGTTCATATTATGCATAAAAGAAAGAACACTACAGAATTTAAAATCAATATTAAATCTGTAGAGATGATAGTTTCCAACAGAACTAGAGAACATAACTCGTGGTGAGGGTATTGAATAAGAATGTACTATCAGAGAGCCTTCGAGGTGATGGTATCAGAGACCCTTTATAAAGTGAATGGAACAAAAAAGTTGCAAAACAAATGTGAATGACTTGTGTACAACTCATACGAGAGGATATATGTTAAAAAGGGGCAAGGAATACTCATTTTCAATTGTTATACGAGCACAGTTTCAATTATTGAAATTGGAATTATTTTTTAAAGTTGTTTGATTAAAATAACATAAACAAAATTGAAAGTTGGAAGTGGTTAATGGGGGTCTGCTGGACCTTGATCGATGGCAAAGGTCCAAGCCCCCCCTCTGCAATTTGGTTGATGGCCATTGAGATTTGGGGCTTAGACCCAAACTGTTGAGGTGAGTAGGGTAACAATAACCATAATCTGGGTTCTCTAGCAGTCCAATTGATCTCGCCACTCTGGCCCTTCGCTGGTAGCTGGCGTTGCCTGCCCCTTCACTCTCTCTCATGTTCACTTTTTCATTTTTGATATCTTTTTTCGTGGTATTGCTGATGCACCACATTAGCACATGTTAGCTGAATTTCCACATGAGCTGCATTTTAACAGTGTTCATGATAGGACTCATGTTACTCAAATTGAGGAAGTTAGAGAACTAGATTGGGTACAAAAAGTTGACGAAATCAAATCATGAGAGTAAAAGTTACAGGACCAGACTTATTGCATCCTTACACTTGCTTGACTCCACGGATTGTGCGGAAGCCAGCCACTATCGTCAATTTGTTTTAACCTGAAGATGTTTGCAAATTTTGACGTCATCTTTGTCACAATTCTATTTATCTCCTGTAGTCGTAAAGTATTTTGATGGATTCTTGGAATGGTCTTTCTCTATTCTTGATTCGCACCAATTGTGTATGCATCTAATCTCAATTCCTAATCAGTAGTGTCTTTCTTCATCTGCAACCTTGGTTCTAAATACGCAGGTTACCGACGATCCAGCAGGAAGTGCAGCAGCGTAAACTTCTCTACATGGGTCTATATCTTCTTATTTGGGGGGAAGCAGCAAATCTGAGATTCATGCCAGAATGCCTTTGCTATATTTATCATCATGTATGTTTCTTACGGTTATGCTGTTAATATTCTTATCATTATTTGGAAGGTGTTGATCTATCTGTTCCTGCTTTCTTCCCAGCCCAAAATTTTGTTGACTTGTAATGGTTGATCTGCTTTAAGATTTCATGAAAGCTTAAATCATTAAGTAAGAAAAAAAGGGGGGGTGGGGGGGGGGGGATTGTGTGCACTTACTACTTAGTTCCTCTGCAAAGCAGATGTGGAGGATTTTGTCCTACATTAAAGGAAGCACAGAACTTGTCGAGGGCCGTGGCTGAACTGAAATTAGCATTCCTAAGTGTCTGCAAATTTTCTTATTCCTTAAGTTTTTCATGATACATCCTGGAAACAACCTTCTGAACCTGAACTTCTCTTGATGTAGGGATGACACAGTAAGTTTATGCTTAAGTGGTGACATTACTGGATTGTGTTGGTACTCGGTCATGCTAAGAAAGAGCTTTCCTTTCAAGTGAAATAATTTTAACAGAAACTGATATTGTACAAATATTGGAGCATCTACATTCTGTTAATTGCCTTCTTTCCTTGTTAAGAGGCTTTATTTAATATTTGCTTGTGCTTCTTGTAGATGGCTTTCGAACTGTATGGTATGCTAGCTGGTAATGTCAGCCCCATGACTGGAGAAAATGTAAAGCCCGCCTATGGAGGTGAAGAAGAGGCCTTTTTGAGAAAAGTTGTTACTCCTATTTATGAAGTGATCGCAAAGGTACTTTGTGATATATATTTATTTACATTTTGGCTTATGTCTTCAAGCTTTGGGTTTTTTTATACTACTTTAATTCCTAACCAGGAAGCGGAAAGGAGTAAGCATGGAAGATCAAAGCATTCTCAATGGAGGAACTATGATGATTTAAATGAATACTTTTGGTAATTCACGATTTTTCACTTGCTTTTCCATTCACTTTAGGGGTATTAACTTCCTATCTTTTGACAGGTCCGTTGACTGTTTCCGGTTGGGTTGGCCAATGCGTGCAGATGCTGATTTCTTTGACGTTCCTGCTGAGCAGCTACAGTTTGGGAAAACTGAGGTGCATATAATCTTCTTTCCTTGCAGGTTTTTTTTCAGTTGCTTTAAAACGAAATCTGTTTATGAGAGAATGTCATGCTTGTTACGTCACGTGCCACACGTGAAGTTGTATATTACAAAATCTGTATATTACGACATACACAATGAAGGATCTTCAAAAGGTCGTATTTTGAAGGATGATTAGAATTTTCATAGAAGGTGCCGAGGGTTTCCACTCGTGTACGGAGAAACTTCTAAGAGAAGCGACCCTTTACCAAAATTTCTGAGGAGACTGTTTCTATCGTCTTCAAAAAGCAATAAGTATGACACTGAATTTTTCCACCATACCTAAAGTGAGTGTAAAGCCACTAATTCCTAAAAGAATCCAGTTATGATTCATCTCATCGAAGTGTCCTCTTGTTTCTTTCTTTCTTTCCTGATGAACCAAGAGACAAGGAGAGGAACCATCTTGACAACTGTTGCTGGCCTCCCGTTAACTTTGGCTTTTGAAGGCTTTGTTTATTAACTTACTTTCATGTCTATTTTTTCTCCGTTTTTGGGGTGGGGGGTTGGCTTGCAGCCTGCTGTGTCACTCCTCTCTGTGCTAGCCGAATTGCATGCTTAATCTTTATCTTCCTTGTTTAGTGAGGGAACAGGGTTGCTAGTTTTTTCATTTAATGAAGCTATGAAGATCAAGTTGGACGTACATGAGTTAATCTTGATTTTCTTGTGTTCGTATATGTAGGATTCAAAACCTGCTTATCGAGATCGTTGGGTTGGCAAAGTGAATTTTGTTGAGATACGGTCTTTCTGGCACATTTTCAGAAGCTATGATCGGATGTGGAGCTTCTTTATTCTATCCTTACAGGTTCATGTTTATACTTTCTTGGTGCTTGGTGCACTCAAATTTGGTGTATATAGAAAATTGCGATGTTTGAGCAATACTGAATTTGATTCTCATATTTTCTTAGGCAATGATAATTGTTGCTTGGAATCACCGTGGGGATCCAACTACTGTCTTTACTTCTGATGTTTTTAAGAAAGTGTTGTCTATTTTTATAACTGCTGCGATACTGAAGCTAGGACAAGGTATGACAGCTTAACCTTGCTGGTGTCGATTCCTTTGTTTCTTTTTTCCCCTTCCTGGGCTCCTTGAACTTTGTTTGCACCTGATTATCTATATTTTATTCGTTGCCCCCACAATTCTACAGCAAGCCTAGACATGTTATTCAGTCCATGTTTTGCATTTGACGATCATTACCAAATAGACAACATTGTGAAACCATGTCGTTAGCAGGATCTTTTTCCATGTATTATAAGTGCATGTAAGCTCTTTTATGATTTCAAATAAACTACTTTAGATCTTGAAATGATCCAGAGTGCATGTACACTCAAATTGATACTGAATATTGAAGTAGTTACCAGTGTTCTGTGAACCAAAGCTTTGCTACTCATGTGGACATCAAACGTATGCTTATTTATAACTGCACCTGATTTTTCGAGAATTAAAGAAGTAGCAGAATAGTCTAGATAAGTTAAAGTCCAGTTAGCGAGGGAGTTTTCCTGTGCAATTGAGGAGAAGAAATGTGAACTGGCGATGAGAAGGGAAGAATTTGCTTCTTCTGTGCAAATTTCAACTTTCTTATTGAGACATTACTGGATTTAGGTGGAGCCACTATCTTTCTTCTCTCTTCTCTTTCTTAGAGTCTTTGAGAAGTTCATCTGCTGAAGTAGACAACTGCTGTTTATCGTTTCTTTTTAGAAAAAAATCATTTTGGTCAAGGCAGGCTCTCCTTGCGTAAGTTTGCTATAATTGTGTTTAAGTGCTTATAGGATCGAGTTTTGTTATACTCAAAATTCTTACAGGATATCTACATGGAAGAATTATCTTTTGGCTTTTTTGGTGCAGCTGTGCTTGATGTAATTCTTAGCTGGAAGGCACAACGGAGCATGTCTTATTTTGTAAAGCTAAGATATATCTTGAAAGTCGTTTCGGCTGCTGCTTGGGTTATTATTCTGCCAGTAACATATGCTTATACTTGGGAGAATCCTCCAGGATTCGCCCAAACTATCAAAAGCTGGTTTGGCAATGGTTCAAAGTCACCTTCCTTGTTTATCTTAGCTGTTGTAATTTACCTCTCTCCAAATATGCTTGCTGCATTGTTGTTTCTCTTCCCTTCGATCCGTCGATTCCTGGAGAGGTCGCATTATAAGATTGTGATGCTCATGATGTGGTGGTCACAGGTATGAATATGATCATTCTTCTTATATGATTTTGTGATTACATACTGAAACAAGAAGTTAGTTGCTTGTGCAAATGACGGATTAAGTGAAGTCCTATTTATTATTTATTGTGTCTGGCTGTAATGGTTACCTCATGAATTGCAGCCTCGGCTCTATGTTGGGAGGGGAATGCATGAAAGCACGTTTTCTCTCTTCAAGTAAGTATTCTTTCTTGAAAAACGTACACTTGACACCTAATTTTTTTGGGCCAAAGTCTGACATTTACTATATGGCACCTTTATGTCAGGTATACATTGTTCTGGGTTCTTCTAATAATTACGAAGTTGGCATTCAGCTATTACATAGAGGTACGTTTAATATCGGTCCGTCATTAAACTCGTCCTGTGGTACTTAGCAAGTAATATCGAGGGCAAAGAAGTAATCAGGAAGTGTTTTCTTGCCATTAAAACCCTGTGATAAATTGTTGCAATTATATGGCGTTTGCAGATGCTGTAATGCAAACTCGACATTCTTATTGCCTGAGTACTCAAGAAGATATTCACGACATTCTTGCAATTAAATGTTTTCTTGCAATTATATGGCATTTGTTTAGATTCCTGATAAGCATGTTTTTCCCTTTTCAAATGAGTTGCAGATAAAGCCTTTGGTGGCTCCTACAAAAGCTATAATGAGTGCCCATGTAACTAATTTCCAGTGGCACGAATTCTTTCCACAAGGTAATGAAGCTGAATATTACCACGTTGTGTGTAAATACTTCTCGACAAGCCTGAGAAATCAGTATTTATGTATACTTTTTAACTTTGCAGCAAAAAACAATATTGGTGTCGTGATTGCTGTCTGGGCTCCTGTTATCCTGGTACAGGCTATACTACTTCTTTCCTTTGGGTATATTGTCGTAATTCTGGTTCAACTTATTTGTCTTCCACTTTTTGATACAGTTCTTTTCTCTTTAGGTCTACTTTATGGATACTCAAATATGGTATGCCATATTCTCCACTTTATTTGGAGGAATTTATGGTGCGTTTCGCCGGCTCGGAGAGGTAAGTGGAAAATGTGAAATATCGGTTCTTATGGGTTTGCTTGTGCTTGTTGCTTTTTTTTTGGGGCGGGGGGTGGGGAATAGACTAGACTCAATATGAGAAGTTTAAAGCTGGTTTTTTACCTGTTGATAACAGTTTTCATAAGAAATACCAGCAGTGCCCTTTGCTTTTCAATGGCTTGGATACGTGCATTATCTATGACCGTGCACCATCCCGGTATTAGTGAGGACCAACAGAAAGAACAATTTTGTCTATTGTAATAGCTGCAATTTAGATGTCACCAGCAGGAGTCAGTGCATAGTTGGCCTGAATTCTGTTAATATATTTGTTGGCATACTTTGTAGCTTGTAGCTAGTGGTTAGACATTATATCCTAGGTTTGTTTTGTGAACCACTGTTTTATAAACTACTATGTCAAATTTTGGTGAATTATATGGCATCATTGCTTGTAGAGATTGTTTTGCTAGCTTCGCAAGAGGCTTCTGAGCTTGTGTCAAGTTACTTTAAATGCCTTCAAAGTATATTAAGAGATGTCTTCTTCATTGGTGATATGCTGCTTAATCCGCATATTGTACAGTGTGCACTGTTAGGAACTTGGATCGTGGATACATGTCTGATAATGTACCCCCAACAATGGATTGATGTAGTTTTTGTGCTTTTGCATTTCATATTTTGTTTTCATATGGCATTTCTGGAACTAAATGTTCCTTTATTTCGTATGTCCAGTTATCCTTCACACAGACATCCAAATAGGGTAGACTGAGACTTAAATAGGAGTCTTTATCAGCATTATCATTTTTTTTTTCCTCCTTAAGTTGCAGTTGGTAACATTCCGGAGAAATTCTTAGTTTGGATTTAATAATTTTCTTGTTTCATTTCCTTGTTACTTGAATTCCACAGATACGGACATTGGGAATGCTTAGATCTCGCTTCGAATCTTTGCCAGCAGTTTTCAATGCCTGTTTAATCCCGCAAGAGAAGGCTGTGCCGAAGAAGAAAGGATTTAAGGCGACCTTATCAAGAAGTTATGCTAGGGTGAGTCGCACTTCAGCTTGGTTTCTTTCCATTCCAAATGATTGACGTCATTTTAGTTGGAATTCAGCAGCAGTACTCATGTTGTTTATCTGGCTTTGCTGACAGATCCCATCAAACAAAGAGAAAGACGAAGCGAGATTTGCTCAATTGTGGAACACAATAATTAGCAGCTTCAGAGAAGAAGATCTTATTAGCGATAGGTCTTTGGTGCTTAGAATATCTTTCTTATTACCATCATCTTCAACATTGTTTTCTGCTGGACTCCACTGCAATCTCTTCTACTAATAGATTATCTTCTGCTTTTTTACTGTGATTCGTAATTGATATTTAATTGCTTCCGTGTTGCTTTTCCAGGGAGATGAACCTTCTGCTTGTTCCATATTGGGCTGATCGTGAACTAGAAGACATTACCCAGTGGCCTCCATTTTTACTAGCCAGCAAGGTTGGTTCACTGATATCTTCTAATGTATTCAATTTCCCCTCCCTAACATCTGCTTTACATATTATACAGATACCTATAGCACTAGACATGGCTAAAGACAGCAATGGTAAGGACCGGGAGCTCAGAAAGAGAATTGAGACCTACAACTATATGTCTTGTGCTATTCGTGAATGCTATGCTCAGTTTAGAAACATCATTAGGTTTTTGGTTCAAGGAGAGCGTGAGAAAGAGTAAGTCTGATTAGCAGCATTTGTTCTCACCTATTCCATAAATCTCTGTATGACGAACGAAACCTACTGGTTCTAATGTGCCCTGTTTGGTCTCCAATGCTGGGTCCCAGGGTTATTGAATTTATCTTCTCCGAAGTTCACAAACATGTTGAAGAAGGCAATCTGACAATTGAATTCAAGATGAGTGCTCTTCCAAGCCTGCATGATCTCTTTGTTCAGCTCATCAAATTTCTGGTAATGATTATATTCTGTTTGTATTTGTCAAAATTTTTGGTTACTCTATGTTCGACAATTTAAGAATCAATTTTTTTTTTGTGTGTGCAGTTAGACAATAAACCAGAGGACAGGGATAAAGTTGTGATTCTTTTTCAAGATATGCTTGAAGTTGTCACACGAGACATAATGATGGAAGATCATATGTCCAGGTCTGGCATCTTGGTGCCATCTTGAATGTGTTTCATCCTGGTGATACCCTCACGACGTAAATTATATTTATTTGTTGATGAAGTAATGTTATGTTTACTTTTTTATGCAGTCTAGCTGACTCAATCCATGGTGGATCCGGGCATGAGGGAATTACTCCACTTGAACAGCAATACCAACTGTTTGCATCTGCTGGGGCTATTAGGTTTCCTATTGAACCAGCAACAGAAGCTTGGAAGGAGAAGGTGCCTTTTTTTATTTGGCGGGAAATTGTGTGTTTGTGGATTTTCTAGCTTGCTATAACCTGTATTATTGCTTATTAAATTTGCAGATTAAGCGGCTTGATTTATTGCTTACCACAAAGGAATCCGCCATGGATGTACCTTCCAACTTGGAGGCTAGAAGGCGCATTTCCTTCTTCTCTAATTCATTGTTTATGGAAATGCCAGCTGCTCCTAAAGTTCGCAATATGCTTTCCTTTTCGTAAGGCCTTTCTCATACTTGCTATTTTTTGAAGTGTTCAGAGAAAAAAGCGTTGAATTTCAAGTGGTTCTAATCTGAGAGTAACCTTTCTGTATGAGTTAGCATGTTTGGTTCCTCTATGAATATTCAGTTTGGGCCTTTAAGGTGGTTGTAATTAAAAAAATTAAAGTAAGATAGTGCTGTTATTAATAGAAAGAATGATCTGTACTTTATGCATGCTGGTAATATACGAAAGACAAAAATGAGGTAACCTAAACTGACAATTTCTGTACTTACTAGAACAACTAAGCAATATCTTGCTGTTACATGGATGTCAATGCAATATTGTCACCTTTTTGAATAGGGGGTGGCAATTTCCTCCAGCCCATTGAGTATCCGCCCTGCCCTGCCTGAATGTGGAGAATAGAATCCGCAATCTGTGGGTTTTGGGGTGGGAGAATTGGGCAAAGTTTTATGACCCACATGCGGGGTGGGGCGGGGATGGGTTCGGTCAGCCCCACCCACCTCATGACCCCGCACCACTCCGCAGTTCTTCTTTTTACATATTCCTGGTCCTAGTTTCCTTCAATGAATTGTTCGAGTCTTGGTAATATTATTTTATTTTGTTTTAGTTGTTTCCTATTTCAATTGTGAAGGCTTCCGATAATAATCTCTCTTTTTCTTTTTCATTATTTGCTTTGATATTAAGAGAACTTTTTATTGGGTAAATAAGTCTAAAACCTGCCGATCATTTGGAGAAATCTGCTCACTGGCGGAGTTGAGGATGGGGTACATAAACTTGCTCTGTACATGGCATGAAGTGGGGATGGGGCACCTTCTGTAATTGCCGGCTGGGATGGTGGATGCAACCCCTTAAAGTGCATGTCTTTTCTGTGTTATCAAATGAATATGCTTTCTTACTGTTTCTAATGTATTAATGAATGTCAGCGTTTTGACTCCTTACTACGGGGAGGAGGTACTGTTCTCATTGCAAAACTTGGAGACACCAAACGAAGATGGTGTTTCAATCCTCTTTTACTTGCAGAAAATTTTTCCAGGTTTGTTCTGCTCTGATGCTATTTTTGATATCTCGTTTGATATTTTTTCGTCTTTTACTGAGATCTGTCACCAACTTTTACAGATGAATGGACTAATTTTCTGGAGCGGATTAAATCAAGTGAAGAGGAACTCAGACAATCTGATGAACTGGAAGAACACCTTCGTCTTTGGGCATCATATAGAGGCCAGACCTTAACTAAAACTGGTCTCTCTCTCTCTCTCTCTCTCTCTCCCTCTCTCTCACAACTGTGCACAGTGGACCAAAAAGGGAACATAACGAAAAAATGGAAAATTCAGCCAACCATTCCAGGAAAGAAATGATAAAAACAAAGAAACTTGCGGCGTTGTATGTATCTTGCGGTATCAAAGAATTTATAATTTGCATACTGTATTTTTAGATAATTACACCTGCTTTATGCAATTTTTTTAGCAATCAACTTGAATGACTATCTCTTTTCTTCTCTTATTTTCTTCCTATGAGCCCAACTGAAGGATCAATCTCCAACCTGTGACCAATTGACTATAAGTTTATGAGCTTAATTCGTTCGAATAGTTCTATGTTTAAAAGAAAAATTATTTCCAACAGCTATGAGGGTCATTTTGCCCCCAAACAAAAAAAAAGAAGGAAACAAAATGAGAAGAAAAGAAGAGGAAAGATCCACTTGTGCATTTGTTATATCCTCTCCGCATGTATTTCTTGTCATTCAATTGATTAAATATGCTACTGATGACAGTAAGAGGTATGATGTATTACCGAAAAGCTTTGGAGCTTCAGGCTTTTCTTGATATGGCCAAAGATGAAGGTGTGTGCTCTTTTCATGATTAGCTATGTAAAATTTTTTGAGTTGCTTGAGACTTACGTAGTATTTAGCTGGCTTTTCAGTCTTCTCCGAGGGTCAGTGTCTATTCTCATATAGCTAATGCTTATTATTCCGTTTGGATATTTATTCTTACATAAGAAACTGAATTTTTGGTTGTTTTGATACTGCAAATCTGCAGATTTAATGGAAGGCGTTAAGGCTGTAGAGATAAACACAGAGGAGCACTCAAGAGGTGATCGGTCACTGTGGGCGCAATGTCAAGCAGTAGCCGACATGAAGTTCACATATGTAGTCTCATGTCAGCAATATGGTATCCACAAAAGATCTGGGAATCCACGTGCACAGGATATTTTGAAGCTTATGATCGCGTATGTGTTCATTCTTGCTAGATATTTTTCATCTTTGTCCTGTTGATGGCTATTGTTGAAGTATGTCCCACATTGCTTGACAACGGATTCTAAATACTCTTTATATTCATGTTGTCTCCCTCCACCTATTAGCTTAAGCTTTTGGGTTGGATTTTCTAACATGGTATCAAAGCCAGTGCTATCCCTTTCGCGAATGTGCGTGGTAAAAAATTTCCTCAAGAACTCCACGTGAATGTGCGTAGTCAAAATTTCACGTACCGTAATTCGGTTTGCACGTGAGTGGGGGTGTTGAAGTATGTCCCACATTACTTGACAACGGATTCTAAATGCTCTTTATATTCATGTGGTCTCCTTCCACTTATTAGCTTAAGCTTTGGATTGGACTTTCTAAAAGCTATATTCTGATTTGTGGTCATTTTGCAGTTACCCATCAGTCCGTGTGGCTTATATTGATGAGGTCGAAGAACCTAGCAAGGAGAGGCCTAAAAAGATCAACCAGAAGGTTTACTATTCAACTCTAGTGAAGGCTGCTTTGCCGAAGTCAATTGACTCTTCGGAGCCAGTTCAAAACTTGGATCAGGTGAAGCTTTCACTCTACTTAAGCGAGAACAAGACAAACTGCAGACAGAGTCTTGAGATTAATCTTGCTTCCATTTCCTTCCATGCAATTTTGAGAAACTTATAATCTGCAATGCTTTCCAAGTAGCAGTTCGTACGCCCATCAGAGATTGATTAGTGTCTCACAGAACTTGAAAACAGCTGAAAATTTACATTTAATGCAACGGAAAGGACCAATTTAAACTCAGCTATTGATATGCTAGACTTTCTAAGTAAATTTTTGAGAGGAAAAAAATGATTTTATTTAGACTCTGTTGCAACTTGAGCCAATCTTCTATTTTGTTTAATTTTTATGTGTCATTTTGTCCTAATAGAGAGATGAAAGTGCTAGTATTGATCAGAGAGCCTGGAGGAAAACAGGGCGGACAAGGAACAAAACTATAAATTTAATACATAATAAAAACAAATAAAAGGTCTTTATACTATAGAATTTGAGTGTAAATAATGTCTGATTTTGATCTAACGGTTTGTGAAAAGAACGAAGGAAAAAAAATGATAATGTAGTCAGCTAGGGAAAAATTCGTAAGAGGGAGATTCTAACCCAGGGATCATACCCATGCCTGTGGGTTGGACTCCTCTACCAATAGTGAGCTAATCTACATTAAAAGGATCACAAGACTGCAATGGTATGAGTGCTTGAGTGTAGTTCGATTCTTCCTATCGTGTATATCTAATGCTTGCTTCTATAAACATTAGTAGTCAGCTAGGGAAAACTTGGTAAGAGGGAGATTCTAACCCAGGGATCATATCCATGCCTGTGGGTTGGACTATACCAATAGTGAGCTAATCTACATTAAAAGGATCACAAGACTGCAATGGTATGAGTGCTTGAGTGTTGTTCGATTCTTCCTATCGTGTATATCTAATACTTGCTTCTATAAACATTAGTAGTTTGTCAGTGTTGCTTCTCGATGATTGACCATACGTTGCCATTTCAATCTGTCCTAGATCTTTATGCAGCTTACTTCTTTGCCCAAAAAGAAAAAAAGAAGTACTTGACACTTTTTAAGTTTGGGGCAGGTTATATATAGGATAAAGCTTCCAGGACATGCTATTTTGGGTGAAGGAAAACCTGAAAATCAGAATCATGCCATCATATTTACTCGGGGAGAAGGCTTGCAAACAATTGACATGAACCAGGTATCATGCGTTAATCATGGAAAAAACTTATTCCCCATTCCTTGTGTTCATCACTTCATCTCCTTCATTTTTATTAGGATAACTACATGGAAGAAGCATTGAAAATGAGGAATTTGCTGCAAGAATTTCTGAAGAAGCATGATGGTGTGAGGTATCCGACAATTCTTGGATTTCGAGAGCACATTTTCACTGGAAGGTGAGCTTTGCTGAAACTGCAATGTCTTATTTGGCTGTTGTTGATAAACACTATTATGCAATGCTGAATGTTGTTTGTAATCGCTGCAGTGTTTCATCTCTTGCTTGGTTCATGTCGAATCAGGAGACTAGTTTTGTGACTATTGGCCAAAGACTGTTGGCCAACCCCTTGAAGTAAGTTATTTCTAGTTTTAACTTTTCAATGATTTGAATGTACAGTGTACCTGATGGATTTGGAGTCTGTCATTGCTGTTGTAATGGAAAAGTTGTACAAGGCCAAACAAGAAGTCGTGGGGGTTGGTTTTTCGTTGGGGATTTCTGTGATTCATTGCCAGTTCTGAGTTCCGTTAGGGATGTTGATTGGGGATGGCAAAGATGAGAATGCAGTGCATTGACACTATGTTGATGTACATGAACCCAAAGATGCCAGAGTTGTGCAACTTTTAATTATTTGATTCGAACTTGTGGTGCAGTCAGAATTCGGGTTTCCACTTGAGTCAATGAAAGATGGGTCATAAGGTGAAATTGAAAATCCATCGAACAGCTTGCGTTCAATTAGCAGTTAATGATCTTTTTTAGCAAGTGTCGAAGGGAAACAAATGCAACGGATCTGTCTTTGTGGCTGGCTCTTTTTTATTATTTTATTTTTGGGTCGAATGACTGCCTGTTTGATGAGGCTGTTTTTTCTTTTATTATGGAAGTATCTGAATAAGGATGCTGATGAATGAACATGATTTGTAAAGTGATGTTAGCAAACTCTTGTTGGATGTTTTGGCCAAAAAAAAAGGCTCAAATGGCGCTTGAATATATCTTACTTGATTAATAACCCATCTAGACTTTGTCACATGACTTTGTAAGTGCATCAATTTGAGTAACCTTATGATTTCTCTATGTATTTTATGGTATAATCTTGAATAACTGGAGAATCTTGTTTGCTCCATTTGTTGCTTGTCATGAAGGGTTCGTTTCCATTATGGTCATCCTGATGTCTTTGAGCGGCTGTTTCACCTTACTAGAGGTGGTGTCAGTAAGGCTTCAAAGGTTATCAATTTGAGTGAAGACATATTTGCTGGTATGTGGGTCTTTGCCTATTATAACTTGTTGGCTTAGCTTTACATCTATTATCGTATTTGAATTTTCTCTCTTGCAGGCTTCAATTCTACACTTCGTGAAGGTAATGTAACTCATCATGAGTATATACAAGTTGGAAAAGGGAGGGATGTCGGTCTGAACCAGATATCTATGTTCGAGGCTAAAATAGCCAATGGAAATGGGGAGCAGACTTTGAGTAGAGATATATACCGACTCGGACATCGTTTTGATTTCTTCAGAATGTTATCATGTTATTTCACCACCATTGGCTTTTACTTCAGTACTCTGGTAAGTCCGCGTTTTCCTCCTGTTGTATTTTTCTTGTTATTTATCTCCTAATTCTGAATTTTGTCTTATTAACTTTTTGTGGCAGATTACTGTGCTTACAGTATATGTCTTTCTTTATGGCCGTCTTTATTTAGTTCTTAGTGGGCTTGAAAAGGAATTGAGCACTCAGCCAGGAATTAGGGACAATAAGCCTCTCCAAGTGGCTCTTGCCTCCCAGTCATTTGTACAAATTGGATTTTTGATGGCACTACCTATGTTGATGGAAATCGGTTTGGAAAGGGGATTTCGAACTGCACTCAGTGATTTTGTGCTGATGCAATTGCAACTTGCCCCTGTTTTTTTCACATTCTCTCTTGGAACAAAGACTCACTATTATGGAAGAACTCTACTTCACGGAGGAGCAAAATACAGGGCAACTGGTCGCGGTTTTGTTGTGTTTCATGCCAAGTTTGCAGATAATTATAGAATGTACTCCCGCAGTCACTTCGTTAAAGGATTTGAATTAATGATTTTGCTGCTGGTGTACCAAATCTTTGGTCAGTCTTATAGGAGTTCTGTTGCCTATATCCTGATCACGATATCCATGTGGTTCATGGTTGGGGCTTGGCTTTTTGCCCCTTTCCTGTTTAATCCCTCCGGTTTTGAGTGGCAGAAAATTGTTGACGATTGGACAGATTGGAATAAATGGATAAGCAACCGAGGTGGAATAGGTGTACCTCCAGAAAAAAGTTGGGAATCATGGTGGGAAGAGGAACAAGAGCATCTGCGTCATTCTGGAAAGCGTGGTATCATAGCTGAGATTATATTGGCATTGCGATTTTTCATATATCAGTATGGGCTTGTGTATCACTTGAACATCACGAAGCATACCAGAAGTGTTCTGGTATATTTTCCTGTGTTCTTTTTTTTTTGGCTCCTATATCCACTATATAACTCCTTCGTTCGTTTTTTTCCTATATCAAAAGAGAAATAAACAAGAATAAGAAAGATATGCAACATAGCGGCGGTATCAAGGTGTTCACCTTTCTCTTTGGCATAATTGCAGGTCTATGGTGTATCATGGCTAGTGATCGTCCTTATATTGTTTGTGATGAAGGTGAGGATACTTGTTCTGTCCTGTTTCAAAATTTTCCAAAATATCTTATAGGTGCGATAGTAGAGCTAGTTATGTACAATTCTGCAACTTTACTTTGGAGTAATGAAGCCAAAAGCTTGGGCTATATGCGATCATGAAGAGACCATCAAATACCCTGACTGTATCTTGAAGTCCCAACTTATCCATATTTTTACTGTTATCACCATCATCATTGGCCACACTTATATGGTTTTAGTTGGCAGTCTAGGAGTTTCAAATTCTTGTTGGCCAGCTCCATGTCTTGTCGTTTAACCAACATGAACACCAGTCAAGAACAATTTTATCTGGTTTTTGGTGGTTGGGCCACTTTCAATTTTCGTCCTAGATGCTGTTCATTTCGTATATGTTTATACTAATTCCATTATATTCTGGAATCACTTCGAGATGCTAGTCTTCTGAATAGTTTGAAGGAATAACTTTTTCTTCTTAGGACACTAGATTCTGAGTGCTGCTGTATAACGTTCTTGTTTGTATTTTGCAGACTGTTTCTGTTGGTCGACGAAAATTCAGTGCAGAATTCCAGCTTGTCTTCCGGCTTATCAAGGGATTGATATTCTTGACTTTTGTTGCCATTTTGGTTACATTGATTGCACTCCCGCACATGACATTGCAGGACATAGTTGTTTGCATCCTTGCTTTCATGCCGACGGGTTGGGGAATGCTTTTGGTTAGTGACCCTAGTCTCTTGCCCTAATTCTCCTGGACTATATATAGACTTCACAACTTCTTTTTTCTTCTTTTAGTTTCTTAAGCTGAATGCTTGTCATCATTACATGAATGTGGAGATTCTGCCGGTTGGTCTCATTTTTTATTTTGAAAACTGCTTACGGGTATTGCATTTGCTTTTCGCTACATGTTTAAGCTTCGCATATTACTTCTATTTTCATTTTTATTCCTTCTGCCACTTAATGGACTATGGTGATTAATGTTTTTATGTGCTTATTTTGTCCCAGATTGCGCAAGCTTGCAAACCTCTCGTTGTCAAGGCTGGAATTTGGGGATCAGTTCGGACTCTTGCCCGTGGTTATGAGATTATTATGGGTTTTCTTCTGTTCACTCCTGTCGCATTCCTGGCTTGGTTTCCATTTGTGTCAGAATTCCAGACCCGTATGCTCTTCAACCAAGCTTTCAGCAGAGGCTTGCAGATTTCGCGTATTCTCGGCGGACAAAGGAAAGACAAGGATCGGTCCTCTAACAGCAAGGAATGAAGACGAGAAGAAGTGATTCATTTTGGCTCAAGAACTTGTATGTGAGCGTTCATCTTGATCTGTATCTCAGATTTGGTGATATCTATTCTCATTTGATGGTAAAGGAAGCGAGCTTCCTGCTATGTATATAGAATCGAACTTAAAAGCCGGAGTCGTGCTAGGATTTCGTCCTAGGATCTTGGTCGGAGCTATGTATTCAGCCAATTTTTGTTGCCGGTGAATCAGGTCGTGATTGAAGACGCGGGTTCGTTCTCTATGTAATTATATGGCAATTGCTATGGCCTTGCTCCATCTTGATGGTCTTCAAGAAGCAATGACATCTTCTGTCTTCTGTCATCCTTTGGTCTGCAATGAAAATGAGTTTTCAGTGAAAGTGTTAACACTAGCTTGCTAAATGCGATTTAAGAACCGGTTATGTTGCGGAAGAAATTTCGGTTTTGCTAGTAATTTAGGAATCTTTTGAGGATATAGAACCAGGGAATAAAATGTCTCCTCACTTCACCTGCCATGCCCATAATATATGAGTTCTTGAGCCTAGTTTGAATGTAATGTCTGGTTCTGGTCTTAGTTTTCATCATAACAGAGTAGCTTTGCAAATTTGTTAACTTTTGCCTGAAAAACTGAAGAACAAGGCTCATTTTCTTGTCTGATTTATTGGTTTTGGATTAGCTTGGATTTATTGAGTGTAAATTTTTAAGGGCGTGTTACCTGTTACAGTTTAGGCCTTGAAAAATCTAATGTTCAAAATTATGATGTCCGAAAATCTTAGTGGGATCATAATCACTAAGATGAAGTAAATACTGTAATACTGGAACTTCAAAATTTCAGTGAGGACAAAGTTTCGACTATTTGTATTTTTATTCACATTCTTGTAAAGTCGTTACAAGAAAATACATTTAGACACGGGGAATTATGACGGTGAAATTTTTTCCCACTTTATATTCGCGAATTATATCGAAAGAGCAGTGTAATGTGTAATAATATTATTGCGGAAAATGATGCGGATAAAGCTTTTCAATATTTTAGAGCGGGAAAGTTTCGAAAAATCTACAAAGAGGTATATTACATACTTTTTGCCGCTTTTCTCTTACATAATAATTTTAGAGCGACATCTTCATATCTTAGGAAAGTGCAAATATGAATTAGGTCTTCTCATCTTGTCTATTTTCCTTTTCCTTTTTAATTATCTTCTTACGCGCAAAAAAAAAAAAAAAAAAAAAAACCGCGCACAGCCCGTGTACTGTGTTATGTGTAGTAGAATAGAAGGGCCTCAGCAAAATCAGCTGGCGCACAGCCAATCAACAAAATATCTCTCCTCCTCTTCTCTTCAACGCTCTCAACTCAGAGCAATCTCTCTCTCTCTCTCTCTCTCTCTCTCTCTCTCTCTGCGTCCCATCGCCATCGTATTGCGTTTCTTTGAAATTTCCCAATAGCGATACAGTCTTCAAATCGCACTCTTGGGCTACAGTAGTTTCTCCTCTAGTTCTCATCCTATCTGCTAATTCACACCGGGCCGAGAAACTCCATCTGGGTCTTCTTCCTTTTCACTTTCTTTGCTTGTTTTGACGGTCTGGATTGATGGGTCTCACCCGAAAGAGGCTGACGAGTCTTGTTTCGTATCGGGTTAGTTTCATCCCCGTTTACGTATGGTGTGAATTCGGTGCGAAGACGAGCTTCGTCTTGTTATATGTTTCTGTGTTGGTGGATTTTTGGATGATGGATATGGTATTTGTAGCTGCAGTTGTTTGATTTTGAAGGGCTTTTCTCGGTTGCATTAGATTTGCTGTTGCGGAGCGAATTTCCCCTCTTGTGGATCTTCAGTTGCATGTCTTGTTTTGACTTTTGTTTGTTGTTTGAAGAGTTCGTTTCTTTTTGGTTCTTTGCTTCGCAGTTTAATGAGTTCTTGCTTTCCGTGGATGTTTGTTTGAGTGATGAGGCTGCTTATCTTATGGATCTAGAATGAATTCTCTAGTTTAGCGTAATTTTGTATGGTAGTTTGTTGCGTCTGCAATATTTTTCTCTATGCTTTTATTTGATTGTCAATAGCTTCAGGGTTGATTAGGCTTGGTGGTATCAATGAGCTGAGAAGTCAAATACACACTCGAATCATCTGATCACACCATAAAATGTGTATCCTATATTAGGAGGTAACTGAAGATTTTTGAGAAATAACTGTGCAATGCTTGTTTGTCTAACCCTAAATGAAGATCTTATTGCTACACTCAGTATCAACTCTGGTAGGAAGTGAATGGCTTTTGTGGCGGTAGTCTTTTAAATGGAAAATTCGATCATCCAAAGCAGTGACACGAATTTGCAATGTGGGCGTAGACCTCAGAAGAAACATCCTCATATTCCTGATTTGACTTTAATGCGGTTAAGCTTTTTGTCTGGCAGAAACATCCCGTGTCCCCATGAAATTTCTTGATTGGAGTCTTTGAATTATGGGTAGAGGCAGAGGAAAGGGAAAGAGATCAACTTCTAGCAGTCATGAGGATCCTGGAAGCGGTGAGGAAGAGAAAATTCCAGCACAGAAGAGAAGGGGAAGGCCACAAAAGCTTTTCAAGGATGAAATTGATGAGGAAGATGTTAAAAAAGTAGATGGGGAAGATGGAGAGAATGGCAAAGACGGCATTGTTAGTAAGGAAACAACAAGTCCTGTTGCAGCAGAGAATGGGAAGAAGAGGAAACGGACTTCGCTGTCAAAAGAGAAATCAGATATTACGAAAGAGGAAAATAGCGTCGGAGCCAGATCAAACATGGAAGACTCAACCAAGTCAAATGGGTTTCGGCACAATGGCAGCAGAAGGAAAAGCAAGCCTCGTCGGGCTGCTGAAGCAGGCGTCGAATGCAAATGAGCCTGCATGTGGTGTTTGATGCATCCTCATCTTTCCAGCACCCAGTGAAGAATGAAATGGGAAGTGAGGCCTTAAGTGAACTTTATTTCATGTTCTGTTTTTTTCCTCTGTTTTTCTTTTGTTGGTGATTCCGCACCTTTGATCCTTTTTTTATTTGGGTTAGTGCTTTTGGAACAAGTTATGCTGGACATGTTATTTCTGTTAATGCCATTTAACATTTTTCCCAACCTTTGTCTTCTATGATCGTACTATGCAAATTTTCTTCTTTGTACTAGGACAATGTGGTGGCCTTTAGTTGGAATAGGACAATCATAATCAGACTTATGGGTCCATGACACATGGTTCTGACATTCTTCTTTTTGCTTGCTTGAGAAGTCTCATGAAGGTTTTCAAACACTATATCTGTGATTATCTTATGGTACTGGAAGTAAGTCTTGGGAGATTTGCCTTTTTATATTTGAACCTTCGCCCGTGTTATGTCGGGATAATTGCTCCCGTGTTATGGCTTTTGCTTTGACCATGGTGCGTCAACATATGCATCAAAATGATATTGGATTCATCAAATTTTTCTTATCCATGCCCTATCCAATATATCCAAATTCTAGAAAGGTGAGATGCTCTTGCTCCATATCTAGTTGGATAAGCACATGTTTCTTATTTGCTCAGTTATTAGTCTTCACGGTCCTAATGTTAGTGAACTTCGGGAGAACACATGACCACGTTACAGAGAGATTTCTCCATTACAGGTACAGTAGTTTTTGATGCCTGATCTCTCTTGTGCTCGGCTATTATGTCAGATGATCTCTTTGAGAGTTGCCAGGTTTTATCTACCTTAATCCTTCCACTCCTGACTACACTTCTTTGTGATGGTTGTTCCGACTGCCACTGATTTTACTTCCATTCCCTCATTGTACTTGTTGTCGACTTTTTTATGATCTGTCACTAAAGTTCACAATCAGTGGTTAGTGAATGTTGATTTGCTTGATATATATTACACGCAGGAACTCATTGTTCCATTACATACACAATCTGTCATTTATTTTATTTTATTTTAAAGCTTTGCATTTTTTATGAGCTAAACAAGTTGTTCTCTGTCTGTACAAATTATCTATAGTTCGTACGCTAGTCTACTGCTTCTCAGATTGGAAAGTTCAGGCTAACATTTAAGCTGATGAATCCGCCAATTTTAATGTCTGTTTTCTCGGTTGTTGAATTGCACCCAAGACAGTACTTTTAACTGTGGTAGGAATGCAATATTCTTCTCAAGGTACAAGCAAAGTAAGATTCATTAGAAACTTCTCATATCAATGCATACATTTTGGTCTTTTAGGCTGCGTATGGTAACGCTCCAGAAAAAGTGTTTCTATTCTCAAATTGTTCCCGAAACACTTTGGGAACAGAAGCGCGTATGGTAAAAAAGTGTTCCCAAAGTGTTTCGGAAACACTTTTGACAAATACAAACACTTTTGGAGCAGAAACAAGAAAAAAAAAAACTCGCTATTGTGTTTTCGGAACATTTTTTATAAACACATTTAGAACATTTTTTAGAAACAATTGGGGACACTTTTGTTCTTGAACACACTCTCTTCTCTTTTGTTCTTGCACAAGCAGTCCTTTTGTGTTCCTTGACTAGCCGACGTCGTCGTTCTTTTGTGTTCCTCGATCAGCCGACGCCGTCGCTCTTCCGGTGAGTTTCCGCCGGTTCCTCTTCTTCTTCTTCCTCTTCTCGGCAATCGACCCACACCAGACACGGCGGGCGAGCTCTTTCGAGCCCGCTTAGATCTGGGTGAGGCTCGGCCTCGTGCGGCAAGCACGAGCCAAACCCCGCCATCGTCGGCCGAGCTTCGACCTCGGCCGGCAATGGCGGGGGTCGGCCTCGCCTAGATCTGGGTAGGGCTCACCTGGGCAGGCTCACGCGAGTCGAACCTCACCATCGCCGGCCGAGCTTCGACCTCAGCCGGCAATGGCGGGGGTCGGCCTCGCGCAAGGCCGAGCCATGCCCAGATCTGGGTAGGGCTCGCTTGGGCGGGCTAGCACGAGCGTCACCATCGCCGACGGAGGTCGATGTTCGGTTTGAGCTGATTATGAGCTAAGTTTAAGCTGAACATGATCGATTCTGTGTAGAAGTTACTGCAGGTGGAGGAATTTTGTTGAGGATATGGCTTTTTCTTATGTTGGGCTCGCATAAGGTTTTGATGAGCAATTCGAAATTGGACTGTCTTCTGTGAAATTTCATTAAATCTCTACCCGACTGCAATTTCAGCTTTGGTTATTTTTTTATTATGTTTGGCGTCTCTGTAGTTAATAGGGAGTGATTGCTATGTTCTTCTTTGTAATCATGCATACGTTTTCTGATAAGGTATGAATCTGGGAACGTGGAAGTTGCTTCATAAACCACACAGTAGTTTAACATTTGCAAGCACATATTTCAGCATCTGAGGATAGTTACCAAACGCATTTCTGTTCCCTTTTTGTTCCGGGAACAGAAACTTTATGTAGTTACCAAACGCGTTTCTATTCTTTTTTTTTTTGTTCCGGGAACAGAATTTTTTTGCAATTACCAAACGCTTTTCTGTTCCCAGAAATTGTTGCCGGGAACAGAAACAGAAAAAAGTGTTTCTGTTCTAAAAGTTGTTCCGGAAATAAAAACGTTACTAAACGCAGCCTTATTGCTATCATATGCTCAATTTTTTTTATTTTTTTTTCTGCTGAAGGGTCCAACTACTGTTATTTACCATCTATTCTTTTGAGCCAATCCATTTGTGCGGAAACCGGCTAAGTGTTGGGGTTCGCCGGGTCGAGTATATACCTCGTAAAGTTAAGGAACTTTCTATTTTGGAATTTAAGAATCTCTGGAACTTCTTGTCACCACCAGCAGTGGGAAGTCAATTGAATTGGCTTGTCCATATTCTTTTGGGTGTCTATGATCTCATTCAGGCTTCGTGTGACTGGCTTAATCTCTCTAGTTCCTCAAGATGTACTTCTTATCTTCTGAAAACTATTTGTCGGATAAAACTCTTCATCATACCACAACGCGTGCGAGGTCCGTGTGCTCTGAGATGAGGTCCCGTGTGGATTTCGTTCTTTCTTTACGTGCGACAAGCTTTTTTACTGACATAACATGTGAAGTATGTTTTAGGTATTTCGCCTGATGCCTATTCTATTTCCGGCTTTAGAAGTGCATCTTGTAATACAGTGTGTTTATACTCTCTGCGATGCAAGGGGTTTTTTCATTGAAGGGCGAAGCAGAGGCGTTTCTCACAAAGAAGAATCTTTGACTTTCAAATTCTACATTCTCCTTGAGACCAAAGAAACATAGTAAGAACAGAGAGAAAAGTCAACAAGCAGGTGAAAAAGGTTGACTTGAGTCAGCAAGGTAAAGAAGTTCAAGAAAAATAATAAAGATTTACTTGCAAATAGTGAATCTTATGGATGCCGTTCTGGCCGAGGTAGAGTTGTTTCCTTCCCCGTGCTAAAGCGCTAAAACTTGTTCAACTGCCGAAATGAGAAAAGCCAATGATATCACTATTTTTGTTCCATAAGATAACCAAACACATCACATTCCTTTTCTTATTCTTAACGGGTCGGTGCCCTCAAGTCGGGGATTACGCACGGCCAGAACTGCTCATCGCGTTCGAGTTCCGAGGAAACCCGGCCCGACCGGACCGATCATCCTCGCATTGTTTTCCCTGATCTCTCGGCCCCGAAGACGCATGCGTGTTCTTGCTTGAGCTGATGCACTGGACTTCATAGCCGTCTAGAGGAGGACAAGTTAGAAAGGACCAAGGCCTGTGCCATTAATATAAGTGAACTTCGCCGTTCGAGACTCGTTCTGTTCCCTCCCATCATAAGATAATATCGCCGTATTTTTGGCTCCTCTTCAACCAAATTAATCAGCCGCCGGCTTCATATAAGACACCCGAGAAAGTCTGTATCTTGACCTTGGGAATCTTTTCTTCAGCCGAATACGGTGCTTCCAAGTGTAGGTTTGTCAGAGCAGGAATTGAAAAGGGCGGTACGAGAGAAGCCAAAAGATAGTTAATGTGTAATTCATCGAGGCAAAACCAGGTCAAAGATTTGAACGACTGTAGATGAAAGTATACAACGGCGAATGACCATTCGTGTATGACTTGGTTAACGTGACATAAACTCGTTTCGGATAAATATGGTACTGATTCTGAGCGTTTTTAAGCTCATCTGTGATGCGTGTGCGGGATGGGCGAGCAATGTTTTGAGTGATGTCGAAGGAAGTAAGGATAGGCTAGAGTGTATGTGGATGGATGTCAATGGATTAATGTAAACGCATGATTGATTACGATCAGAATCAAGGCATGCAGGACGCGCGACCAGTTGAAGATCAACTTTTTTTAGTAGGAATTATGATCGTATATTCTCTCTATTCATCAACTCTTTTCTTCTTACAAATGAGAATTCATCTCTTTTTATAGAAGACTTATACATATACATATGAAATAGATTAAGAATTAAAGACATGAGAACTACCCAACTAATAAAAACATAGGAAACTATAAAACACAATAAAGTCCTAAGAACTAAAAAACACATAGAGACTTGAACTTTGACTCTTGAAACCTACAACTTATTTAAGACTCCTAAAATTAGGATTAATGACATTTGACAAATGCAAGTTATTTTTTTAAAGACTCTATATTCGTTCACCAGCCTGGGCAGACCAATAGACACATTGAAAGACAAACAAATAGCAAAAAAAAAAAAAAAAATTCGTTCAAAACCATGAAATCGACAACTTGTCCACTAAATCGATTAGTATTCTCGGAGTCGATTATGAATTTGCAAATTAACATCTAGCTAGTTCGATCGGCAACCATGAAATCGACAACTTGTCCACTAAATCGATAATTCTCTTGCACAATCAATATCTTGAACTTGAATCGATCAACAAAGCCGGATGCTCCCCCATCAGTTTGATTGGATCCTCAATGTATCAGATTTTGGCCGTCTAATTCCCGAAACATTACGAAAAGTGTTTAATCAAGGCTTTAAGCTAGTTGCAGACGGCAATTTTTTTTTTGTGTGCCTAAAACGGACGTTCAATTTTCACGAAATGCAGCATAATTTTGACGATGACAAACGAGGATTTCTTAAACACATGAATTCCTCTATGTGAGGACGTTTGAAAAGGGTTGGTGTGTCCTCATAGACCCCATCCATCTCTGTCTCTGTCTCTGTCTCTCTCTCTCTCATATGTATATATATAGAGAGATACAAAGCAAAGCTTTTACAAAAGAAAGCTCATAATCATGATGGGTCTTCAAGGGTATATGCTCCTGACAAGCTTGATGGTGGTGGTGTTGGGCTCAGCGAGCGAGAGTGGAGCCACGACAACACCCATTTATGACACTGCTTTGCTCAACAGAAGCAGCTTCCCACCTGGTTTCCTCTTTGGCACTGCCTCAGCCTCTTATCAGGTCAAATCTCACATATATATACACCAAATTTCTTCTCTTTTCAATTGGGAGATGTGAGAAATCCGATTTTGGCAGTGATTTTCTGAGGCTCTTTCGCTTGTTTGTTCTTTGGTTCTTGTTCAGTATGAAGGTGCAGCAAATGAAGGGGGTAGAGGGCCAAGTATATGGGACACTTACACTCACAAATACCCAGGTCTCTCTCTCTCTCTCTCTCTCTCTCTCTACATTCGATACCCTCGTTCTAGACCTTGATATCATAAACGAGTTGAGACCTAATTGTACATATTATGGGAATTGTTGGCATCATAGGCGAGTTTAGATCTTGATATCGTCGAACTGATTGTCAAGTTTCGTTCTAGAGGAGGAGGAGAACGTGAAATGAGTTGGTGGGAGTTTTTCTTTTGGTCTGGGAATTGTCTGCTGATCTTGAGAATTGGAAGTTGAGAGGTGGAGGACGTGCGCTGTTCAGTTTCTATGCGGAAAGCAGCCTTAGGTGAACCATTCTTTCTAGATGAATTAATTGTCAAAGTGCATAATGACATATCTTTTCTAAATGATCATAGAAAGGACCACTTCTCTTTATTAAATCACAGACAAACGAACAAACCTAGTAAAACTATCCACCGAAAGAGAGACGAAATCTTAAACCAAATCAAATCGAGGTAATCCACCCTCCAAATGTATACACCAACGCATGTCTATGTGCTTATCAACAAGCGTATACACTGGCGGCGACCTTCACCCGATCTGGGGGCTCGACAACTCCCTCCGACCACTTCCCCACCGTCACTGGCCATATCCGGCAGCGGCGAGGGCTTTGAAGCCCTAGCCGCGGCTGGTTCTGTTCTGCTGGTGTCTTCTTATCCTTCATTTGGTTTTGTTTTTGTTTTTGTTTTTTTAAATTTTAGCTTATTTTTAATTTAACTTAAATAAAAATTATATTAAAAATTAGATTCAGACCAAAACGATATCGTTTTAGCCACGTGGGATAGAGAAAATATTTAAAAAGCAACCTCAGCATTTTTCGTTAGCCAACTTGGATGGAGTTAACGGAAGGACTCCATTGCACAAATTTAATAAGTTTTAGGACTCGATTGCACTCAATTTGATAAGTTTTAGGACTCGATTGTACTTTTTGCAAGTTTTAAGGCTCAATTGCACTTTTATGACAAGTTTTAGGACTTCTAGTGAACATATCCCTAGTTTTTATTATTTTATTTCTTTTCCTTTTTTTCCATCAACTCCAAAAATTCAATTTTTTTAAAATTACCGAAAGAAATTGTTCACGCCAATGCCGACCGTCCTACGTGGCATCTCCGGCATCGACGTTAGCGATTTCCGGCTAAAATTGGTCGGACAGACTCAATTGGCAAACTATCAAAAGGTTTATAACTCAATTGATAAAATTAAAAGGATTAGGACTGATCAGCCAAAGTACAATAAGTTTATGGCTTATTAAACAAAATTTCCCTTTTAAAACAGGGAAGACAATTTCGTGCCCCGCATGCAAGGGAGGGTGGGGATATACCTTAAATGAGTTTGCTTGACTTTTGGTAATATCATTTCATTATTTATTCTTTTCAATTGCGAAGGCTTTCCTTTATGACCACTTTTTTTTCATTAACTATTTTATTGTAAGGATTCTTTATTGGACAAAGAAGTGTGAAAGAGTTATGTGGAAAAATCTGGACACCGGAGGAGTCAGGGATGGCGTCTATAAACTTGCGCCACATGGAGACTGGAGCGGGGATGGGGCACTTCCACTAATTGCGGGGCCGGGCCGGGCCTAGATAGAGGATGCAATTAGGGATGAGCAAAAGGAACGGTTCTAATCGGACCAAATCAATCGATTCTGGTCGATTTTTGGTTTCATAATATTGGAATCAGTGAATATCGATCTGGTTTTCGATTTCAGGTGTGGACCCACCCATCGGACTATCGGACTATACCGAAATATCATTTTGCTCATACCATGAGTCTATGGAGAGAGAGAAGAAGGAGATAGAGAGCAGAGAGGGAGAGAGATGGCGGTCGTGGCTATGGAGATGGAGAAAATGAGCGCGATCCTCATCCACGAGTCTGGAGACCAAGGAGCAATGGGCTGACGTCCTTTGAGATGAGCATGATTGAGGGATGGAAAGTGACCGAGACGGGGAATTACAAACCCCTTTTGCACACTTGCCCAGGGAAAAAGTTGTCAAATTTTTTTAAAATCTACTGTACCTTTGCGGATTCAATCTTAGACTTTTTAATTGTGTCCATTGAGTTCTAAACCTATTCACGTTTTGTCAATTGAGTCCATTCTGTCAATTTTAAGCGAAAATTGCTGACGTGAACGTCTGCCATTTTATATTTCACAATCGACGCTGATGTAGACCATTTTTTTTTATAGTTTTTTTAATTATTTTTCGAGTATTTCATTTATTTTTTTACATTGGCCGACGACGGCTACAAAGCCCACAAAAGTTTTTGAGGCAAGTATGGATGCAGTTCTGGCCAACGTAGAGTTGTTTCCTCTCATGTGTCAAACGCTAAACTTATTTAACTGCAAGGAAAAAAGAAGGCGACGGTATCACTATTTTTGTTTTATAATATACCATATCCATCGCATTCCTTTTCTCATTTTTAACGGGTCGGTGCCATCAAGTTGGGGATTATGTATGGCCCGACCTGCTCGACGCGTTCGAGTTTCGAGGAAACCCGGCCCGACAGGAACGATCGTCCTCGCTTTGTTTTCCCTAATCTTTCTGCTTGAAACCGCATGCATGTTTCTTGGCTAAGTTGATGCATTGGACTTCATTGCCGTCTAGAGTCGGACAAGTTGTGAGCACCAAGGCATATGGCATGAATATAAGTATACTTCGCCGGTGGTGACTCACTCTTGTCCACACACATATGAAAATATCGCAACATTTTTGGCTCTTTTTCATCCGAATCAATGTACTGCCGACTTTCAAAAGACAACCGAGAAAGTCTGCATCCTGACCTTGGGAATCTTTTCTTCCGGGCGCATACTGTGCTTCCAAGTGTAGTTTGTCAGAATTAAGGTCGATAATTTTCAGGTTTGAAAAGGGATACTGCCAAAATAAATAAAAACCATGACTTGGGTACATCATACGAGGGAATTGAGAAGGGGAGAAGTTCAGAAAAAGTACAAAAAAAAAAAAAGTGAAAAATCAATTGTGTTGGAACTGATTCAATTGTACCGATTTAGACTTAAATCTTTTTGTATTGATACCAATTCAGTCCATCTGACCAATTTTACTTGAAAATCACCGACGTGGACGTCGGTTGTCTTACGTGACTCGTCTGGCACAGACGTACACATTTCTTTCTTTTTTTTCATTCTAATTTTTTTTTTCACTTTGGCCGGCGAAGGTCGAAGAGTAAAAAATTATTAAAATATTCACGTTAGCGCCAGCTGCATCGAGCGAGGACATTTGAAGAGGGTTGGTGTGTCCTCATAGACCCCCCCCCCCCCCCCCCCCCCTCATATGTATATATATAGAGAGATACAAAGCAAAGCTTTTACAAAAGAAAGCTCATAATCATGATGGGTCTTCAAGGGTATATGCTCCTGACAAGCTTGATGGTGGTGGTGTTGGGCTCAGCGAGCGAGAGTGGAGCCACGACAACACCCATTTATGACACTGCTTTGCTCAACAGAAGCAGCTTCCCACCTGGTTTCCTCTTTGGCACTGCCTCAGCCTCTTATCAGGTCAAATCTCACATATATATACACCAAATTTCTTCTCTTTTCAATTGGGAGATGTGAGAAATCCGATTTTGGCAGTGATTTTCTGAGGCTCTTTCGCTTGTTTGTTCTTTGGTTCTTGTTCAGTATGAAGGTGCAGCAAATGAAGGGGGTAGAGGGCCAAGTATATGGGACACTTACACTCACAAATACCCAGGTCTCTCTCTCTCTCTCTCTCTACATTCGATATCCTCGTCCAGTCAGTTAATTTATGCATGAATGACATGGTGAACGGAACTAATTGTACATGTTGTGGAAATTGTTGGTATGATAAACGAGTTTAGACCTTGATATCGTCGCCAGCTGATTGTCAAAGAGTTTTTTTTTTTTTTTCATTTCCCTCTCTCTCGCTCTTTAGGAGAAGAAGAAAGTGAAATGAAATGGTGGGAGTCTCTCGTTTGGTCTGGAAATTTTCTGTTGATTTTTTCCCATTTTTCTTGGTGTGACTTTGGGAATGAAAGTTGAGAGGCGAAGGACGTGCGTTCTTCAGTTTCCATGCAGAAAGCTGTTTTAGGTGAACTATCTTTTCATACGGCGCTTACTTAAGTGGCATAACTTTTTTTTTTCGCTCACTTAAGTGCCACATCGGAGTAAAATCGATCATTTGAGTGCTATTTTCGGCAAAACGTCCTACGTGGATTTTTTACTTAATTTTCCATTATGATGTGGAATTTAAAAAAATCAAAAAAGAATAAATAAATTACAAAAATTGTCCACGCCGGCGGTGCCACGTAGGACGACTGGCATCCACATTGGATTTTTCAGCGTGGAAAATCGCCGATGGCATTTAAGTGATCAATTTTTCAAATTTGTGGCACTTAAGTGAACGAAAAGAAAAATTATGGCACTCAAGTGAGCGCTGTACGAAAGTTATGACACTCTTGCTGTTCTTATCCACCAAAGTCACTCGCATAATCCATAAGTTGTTGTCTTGAAAGTGCCCATGTTTTTGTTGTTCCAGGAAGCTGGATTCCTTTTTTGGTCATCATATCAATTCTATAAGCAGAACTATTCTGAAGACTTTGTATTCCTTGAGAATGATCCCAATCTTATTTTCCAAGCATGAAGACTTTGGAAAAAAAAAAAAAAAGGGTCGAATGCAAGAGATGAAGTACTGTTCTGTTCAAAGCTTGGACCAATTTGATTGGTCTAAATAGGCGCAGGACATGTGTTCTAAACATATAATATTTTAAAACCAATGCGGCTAGGCGCAGAATTATAACATTCAGTACCTAATAATATGAATTTCTTTTTTCAGTATTGGTTAATTTTAATAAGTGTTTTTTCTATAAGTGTTGGTAAATGTCAAAAAATCGTGAAAAAGATTACCGTGATTTTTTCTTTTCAAATAGCTTGTTGGTAATTTACCATTATTATTTTTTCATCAATTTTCTTTGATAGTTTGGAAATTACCAATATATTGTATTAACTTACAAACTTTTATTGCATAATTTACTCTTCACGTTTACTAAATATTACCTTAAGTTACCAACTTAAATTAGATCAACTTGCTAACTTTTGTCGGACTGAGTTACTAACTAGTTTTGGAGTACCGACATCTAATTATATTCTTCAATATATCAACTTTTCAATTGAGTTATCAACTTTTATTTGTCTTGATTAGTAACCCTTTAAATGTATTTACTATATTTAAGGATTATGGAACTAAAACTTTTTTCCATGTTAAGTTTGGGATAATAACAGCATGAGTGCGATAACTTTTGTACAATGTTCCATTGAGTGTCATAACTCTTTTTTTACTCACTTAAGTGCCACATCGGAGAAAAATCGATCATTTGAGCGCCATTTCTGGCAAATCGTCCTACGTGGATTTTTTTACTTAATTTATCATTTCGACATGGAATTTTATAGATAAAAATCAAAAATAAAAAAATCTAAAAATTTCGATAAATTCACAAAAATTATTCACGTTAGAGCCGGCGATGCACGTAGGACAACTGGCATCCATGTCGGATTTTTCGGCAAGGAAAATCGCCGATGGCACTTAAGTGATCAATTTTTTAAATTTGTAGCACTTAAGTGAGCGAAAAAAATTATGGCACTCAAGTGAGCACTGTAAGAAAGTTAATTTTTTTACTTAATTTTTAAAATCGATCATTTGAGCGACATTTCCGGCAAATTGTTCTACGTTGATTTTTTACTTAATTTCCATTCTGACGTGGAATTTAAAACCAAAATTCAAAAATAAAAAATCTAAAAATTTTCGAAAAATTCACAAAAAATTATCCGCGTTAGCGTCGGCGGTGCCACGTAGGACGACCGGCATCCATGTCGTCCCCTAATGTCCCCTAATCCCCAAAAGATAAAACAGATCGTGCGTTTTTGTATTTATATTTGTATTTCCGTTTTAATTTATTATCTCGTGAGCTAACTCACATTAATGTCCTCCCTTTCATACATACAAGACGCGTTTTGTCATCAATTGATATAATTGTCGATTCTCTTGATATATTTCTTCATGTATAAGTGTGTAATATAATAGTCCAACTGACAAGGATTACAATTTTGTAGACATCGACTTTTACGTCAAGGCAATTGTTTTTCTATAAAATCTTGTGTTGTGTCCGAATTTAAATTCCATGGGACTGTGGTTGGGTTTGTCCCCATATGTCTTGTCTAATAATGGATTAAATGAAATATAAAAGGACTCATTGTGAAAACAAGAAAGATTGTGTATCAATCTTTTACATCGCATTCTCTCTTTTTGTCCAATCTGTAATGTTTGGTTAAAAATGGCAGGCAAAATAGCTGATGGAAGCAATGGAGATGTTGCAGTTGATTCGTACCACCTATACAAGGTCACTCTTTTTTGCACTCAATTCTATATAAAAAATAAAGGTGACTTGCAAAAAAAAATTACCCTTTTTTTTTTCTTGTCACATCACATCGAATGTAAGAACAAAAACGGGTTATTAAGGGCTATTCATTGTATTTTATTAATCGTACAAATTTGTTTGGTGCAGGAAGACGTTGGAATCATGAAGGAAATGGGCTTAGATGCTTATAGATTCTCCATCTCCTGGTCTAGAATTTTACCAAGTAAGCTTGATTAAATTTTAAATGTTCCCTTCAATTTTTCTTTCTGTTCAATTGGCCCCCTTCATGGTGTAAATCAATTACATTTTGAAATTTGTTGTAAAATGCAATAACCATCTAGATGGCTTGGATTACATTATCATTTGTTTCCCAAGTTAATAAAACCAATTTGCTGCTGGGGCAACTTGCAGAAGGAAAGCTGAGTGGGGGTGTGAACATGGAAGGTATCAACTACTACAACAATCTTATCAATGAGCTACTAGCACAGGGTATTTGCTTGATCTCCTAGATTATTTCTCAAGTTAATTTCACACGCCCATTTGATCTTATGGTAATTGACTTATGATATATTAATGTAGGTATTCGACCCTTTGTGACCTTATTCCATTGGGACCTTCCCCAAACCTTAGAAGACGAGTACGGCGGTTTCTTGAGTCCTTGCATCGTGTGAGTCGCTCAAATTCGATCGGGTGATATTATTATGTAATCAGTTTTCTTTTATTCATTGTGTTTGATAACAAACACACATATTGCAAGATGAAAGCAATCGATCGGTTTTAAATGATACCAAGTCAACATGTTACATGATACCACAGTTGCACATAGTTCGATAAATCTATCAGAAGTACGAGAAAATGGGGTTAATTTAATATTTGAAATCAGGGAGGACTTCCAAGATTACGTGGGTGTGTGCTTTAAGGAGTTTGGCGATAGAGTGAAGCATTGGATAACACTGAACGAGCCATTCAGTTATAGCGTATTAGGCTATGGCGTTGGAGTGACCGCACCTGGTCGGTGCTCCGAGTGGCAAAGGATGAATTGCATAGGTGGTGATTCTGGGATCGAGCCATATTTGGTGTCTCATAACCAGCTTCTTGCTCATGCTGCTGCTGTTAAGATGTACAGGCACAAGTATCAGGCGAGCGGTCAAAAACCTATTATCATATGCATCACTACTGAAATTTACCCTATACCCGTCAATTTTGAGTTAATTGTCTACACATGTTGCTGCAAATTTGGATTTCTACACTTTATGCTTTGTTTCTATGTTGTGGTTCAATATCCTGTCCAAAACGATCTTTTGTTGATATATTCGTGAACCAAAATTTTCGGAACCCCGAAGTTATACATTATCAAATCACACTAAATGAAGTATACAGTGTCCCTGTTATATGAATAAGATCTTTATTTTGAAAAAGAACCGCATGCGAGATAGCTAAATTTGCTCATATGCCTACTCATAATGAGTTTTCTTGTCATATAGAATTTCTTGATAGCTAACTAAATTTGGTAAATTAATTTTTCGTAAATTATTTAATTCACTCGCCGATCATTAAATTTCTTTTTGCTCATCCTTACCAAGAAAATTTTAATCTTTTTTTGTGTGTGTGTGGTCAAAACCAAGACAAGAAACTTTTAATCAAAATGTTGAATTTATGCAGGAATCTCAGAAGGGAAAAATAGGGATAGCGTTGGTGTCTCACTGGATAGTGCCTTACTCAGATGCCAAACATCACAAGAATGCTGCATCAAGAGCCCTAGATTTCATGCTTGGATGGTAAATGTGCCTTCTTTTTAAAGTGTTTTATTTCCTTTTTATTCAGTATTGTCTGATTGTTCAAAGTGATTATTAGTGGTTTTGATATATCTAGATCCTTCATCCCCAATTTGATTTATTTCCTCATTTTTTGTGGTTGCCATTCGTTGGTTATTAGGAGCATCCCGAAAACATTCGAGTCGAAACTTTGGCTAAAACTCGGGCAGTTTCTTGAAAACTTGCTTTCGATATGAAACTTTGAGTATTCAAATATTCCCTTGTTGTAGCCAAACGACACTCTTTCCTGCCCCCATAAGAAATTATGTTTTTGGCGTAAGGTAAGGGGGTAAGATGAATTTGCACGTGCCACTTAATGCACATCACTGATTAAGCCCAGCCCACTGCGTAATCAATCACCATCTGTTTAGTGAATGGACTGAGCTAAGAAAATTTACTTTCCAAAAGTTGTAAATTATATTCATGGGCTAAGTACATAGATTCATTACATGCATCGTGAATAGTATGTAACACAACACAGATATTAACTCTATGTTAATTGGTTCATCAGGTACATGGATCCATTAACTCACGGAGACTACCCACATTCGATGCGCTCTCTTGTTGGAGAGAGACTTCCCAAGTTCTCGCAAGAACAATCGACCATGTTGAAAGGCTCGATCGACTTTCTCGGATTGAACTATTACACAGCAAACTACGCCGCCGACTCTCCGCACTTGATGGGCCCGAGCCCAAGCATCTTAACAGATGCCTGTACGAATCTTTCAAGTAAGATTACTATTGCAATTAATTTCAACGAGTGTCATTATCGGTTATTGATTAAGCTTAATGAATAATTTCTTCTTTTTCACCCTATGAGTTACTCTTATTTGTTGTAGCTGAGAGGAATGGCGTCCCAATTGGTCCCAAGGTGAGTGTCCGTTTTGGCAGGAATTTCCCTATTTTTGCTATGTACCACATGACATGAAAATGAAATGACAGAAAAGAAAGAAAAAATACTTGAAAAAATAAGCAAAAAAAAGAGCATTAGTTGCTTGAACATAGATCATCCACTGCTTAGGCCCTGTGTAACTTGCAAACGATGTTAAGGGTCAATTTTGTCTTTTTTGTAGTTTATTTTCTAGTTGATGAAATCCATGTACTTCAAAATAGAGGTGAATAAATCTGATATTTACTGTAATGAAATGGACAGGCTGCCTCGAATTGGTTATACGTGTATCCTAAAGGAATACGACGTCTTCTGCTGTACGTGAAGAAGAAATACAGCGACCCTCTCATTTACATCACGGAAAACGGTAAAAATATGTGCTATTTTACATAGACATACATTAATTTTCACAAACAAGATAAAAAGAGAAGGGGTGTGGCTATTACCATACCGTTTTGACTAAAACACACGCTTTTTAAGTTGATTGACCAAATTAGCCTTCAAGTCTTGTGGCCAATGGCGTGTTTTGATATCTAACAAAATACTTTTTTTTAGGTAATTATCATTCTCGGTTTACTTCAATTCCTTTTGAAGAGAATAATTTGCTTCTTCCTTCCAAAAGGAAAATAATAAAATAAAATGACCCATAAAATGTGTATTTCGTTAGAAACACAAATTTAGGATTTATTTCATGTTTCTTCGAAAAAGGTTGTGAATTAGCCACCCTAAGAATACCACACACATACATAACCTTGTTTGTAATTTTGTAAATGCTTTTATTCTATTATGTAATGGAACTACATTGTTTGCACTCACGGTGTCTTGCATAAACGTATCTACTATATATGTCATTCAAACAAGTTACATGCCTCGTTATAAAAGGGAAATGTATTATGAATTTTTCAGGGTTTATCATACATCCTTAGTCCCATAAAATTCTTATTAAGGTATTTTCACATGTTTGATATTTTATCGCATGTGTACAGGCATTGATGAGTTCAATAACGAGACGCTGCCTCTCGAGCAACAGCTAGTCGACAACATGAGAATAGATTATTATTATCGTCACCTTTCCTACGTTTTAAGAGCAATCAAGTGCCTCTCTCTCTCTCTCTCTCTCTCTCTCTCTCTATCTCTCTCTTTCTCTCTCTCTCTCACACACACACACACACACACACACACACACACACACGAGTACTCTCTCGTTTAAAAAAATGATTTTTTTCCTGCATGCCGGTAATCTTCAGAAAGAGTTGTCGAGTGTCTAAAATTTGCTAAATTTGAAAAAACCCACATAGACGCCGGTAATGAATTCATAAGAGAGTCAATTACTTAGAACTACTTGATATATCACTTAAATCCATGCTAGTTATTAAAGTTGGTAACTTAAAACTAGTAGGCAACTTAATAGGAGAACAATTGACAACTTGATCATTATTTTGGTAATTTTTAAGTAGAGTTGGTAAGTTAGGGCATTGCTGAGAATGCAAATAAAAGTTTGCAAATGATAAGCAAGGCTGGAAATTTAAAAAAAAAATACTTAAGAGTTGGTAATTATCCCCTAGGTTGGTAATCTGTGACACAAGTTAGCAAAATGAAGGTAAATGGAAGTTGGTAACTCAATAGAAAAGTTAGTAACTTAAGAGATAATTAAACTTTTGGAGTTGCTAACTAAAAATTAGTTGGTAATTTTACTAGATTAAAGTTGGTAAGTCGCACTATTTTGGCAGAAACTTTCATTTAAGAGATAGTTAATTCGAAGCGTCAAAGCGTTCACCGATTATGCAAATAAAAGTTGGTAATAGTATAAAAATTGCTGACTTGCTTATCATAATTTTTTTTGGCAATTGTCCATAAAGACGTCAGTAAATTACCAACAAATTATCTGGATTAAAGTCATAGGTCATTTTATCACCAAAACTTACCGACACTTACTAACACTAATTGAATTTGCTGGCACAGAAACAAAAATCTATAGAGAAAAAAAAATTTGGGCATAGAACGATAGAATTCTGCCTGTGCATGAAATCCCTTATTTTCTTGATGTGATTTCTTGGTTCTTTGGTATATAGGGATGGCGTGAACGTAAAAGGGTATTTCGCATGGTCGTTGCTAGACAATTTCGAGTGGGGCAATGGGTACACCGTCCGGTTCGGCATCAACTACGTTGATTACAAGAACGGGCTCAAAAGATACCCAAAGCTCTCCGCAACTTGGTTCAAAAGCTTTCTCAATAAACCCTGACAAAATCCTCAATGTCTCTCCATCGATTGATCTTCTATTTGTAATCTGCGAAACTCCCCTCTCTTCAAGTTGATTAAGTGAGATTCATATAGTTCTTATTGCTTTTATCGGTCTGGATGTGAGTATATTATTATGTCAGCCTAAAATGACGTACTCAAGCGTTGAGTTAGGAACATATATTCTCACTTTATCTGAAAAAAATAGAGCCAAAAAAAGGTAGTTATAGATTTACATTATACAAAGTATTCGTAGCGTAGCCCTCCATTGTCGGTGGGATTTTGATTCCTATGTCGGCTTCAAACAAAGAAGTCTCTTAGGATTTTACTCAAACAATGAGTAATAATGGTTCGAGAAAGGGGAAAATTACCAAAAAAAGTCCTAAACCTATTGCAATTGTGCCAATTCAGTCCTAAACCTTTTACAATTATGCCAATTCAGTCCATCCGGGGACATTATTTTAATTTTTTTTTTCGAATTTTTTTGTATTCTTTTTCTTTCTTCTTTCTTCCTCGTTTTCTTCCCTCTCCTTCCTCTGGCCGGCGGGTTTTTTTTGGTAATTTTCGATTCCTATGTCGGCTTCAAACAAAGAAGTCTCCTAGGATTTTACTCGATAGGACCTTCTGATACTTAAATGAGTAACGGTTCTAGAAAGAAGTGAGAAGAAATGTTTACGCCGGAGAATTCTAGATGTAAAAACGTGAGGGTTTTTCATGGATGACTTGTCCGATTCGAGGGGGAAATTACCAAAAAAGTTCCTAAGCTTATTTTGTACTTGAGCCAATTCTGTTTCAAACCTTTAATTTAACCACTTTAGTTCTAATCCTATTGATGATTTTTCAATTTGGCCTAAATTTTGCACTTGTGTCAATTTAGACCTAAACCTTTTACGATTTGCCAATTTAATCCTTTTGAATAATTTTGATCGGAAATCACTGACGTGGCGGTCTAGTCAGCTCCGGCCATCCTATAAGACCAACGCTGATGTGGACAATTTTTACAACTTTTTTAAAATTTCTAAATCTTTTTAAATTTTTTATTTTTTTTCCTCTTTCCCTCCATTGGCTGTCGCCGGGATTGTAAAAATGGTCCATGTCAGTGTTCGTCATCCCACGTAGGACAACTGACGCTAACTAGACCAACACGTCAACGATTTTTGGTTAAAATTAGCTAGAAGAACTAAATTAGCGAATCGCGAATATATTTATGACTAAATTGACATATTTTCAAAAGGTTTATGACTAAATTAGACAAATTGAAAGTTTTAGGACTGAATTGGTACAAATGCAAGAGGTTTATGAATTTTTTGGTTTTTTTTTTCTCGATTTGATTCATCCCCTTTCTATTTATAGTCGTCAAACTCTAGTCGATTGCTTCTGACCTCCACGTGGCATAACAAACTATACGTACAATTACAAGCAATGGATTAAGAATTAATGTTTTACTTGTCACGTACGATTGGTAAGTGTGAAATCGGCAGAAGGACACTAGAATTGTCAAAAGTTTTGTATGACGCTCACTTTAGTGTAAATTTTTTTTTGCCGGACTCACTTAAGTGCCAAATCGGAAAAACAAAGATCACTTAAGTGTCTCCAATGAGAAGGTCCGACCAAAAATATTATGTGGCTATTATAATAAAATTTTTAATATGATTTGTCATTTTATATAAAACATGAGTCCACGTGGACCATGCGGCTGGCCACGCTTTCCTAAAAATGACGTCACATGGGTCTTGGGAAGAATGGAGGCACCAAGCCCCATCAGCATGATGGCGCCCAATGACAGCGGTTGGGTGATGATTTCGACGATCGTCATCAGGAATATCACGAGCAACTGCCAGGTGTTCCATGAGACGCCGTCCGAGACGGGGACGAACCTAGAGGATGACCCTAGTGGCGAAGGAGGCGAGGAGAGGTATCATGGCTGCACCCGTGCCATTACTGCGCTCCAGTGAACTTCCAAGCGAACTTCCAAGAGGCGGACGCAGCCACCTTGATAATCAAGCTCCGGTGAACCTCCAAGCGAACTTCAAAGCGACCCCAGATGGATTCTGGCGAGTTTCCAAGCGAGTCCAACTGCTCTGTGTTGTCGCCAAATCCAGCTCTTCCCAAGGCTATCACCGGCCTCACCTTAACAGTAGTTCTCGACGATCTCGACCAAATTTGTGGACATTTCAGCTAGCTGACGAACACGTCAGCCAGTCTTCGACGAGCAACGTAGGATTTGAAGACGGGCGACCCTATTTTTCCTCCAACCTTCGTGACCATCCACCATCTTCGAGAGCAATGGCTCCGACGATAGTCGCAGCAAAGATAGAAGCAGCTTGAGACACGGCGATGATCACCCTAGGAAAACCACCGCAACTACGGCCGCTGCCGCCATTCCCATCGGAGAAAACAGTCATTCCTCCTCATTGGAAACCGAATTAGGGTTTAGATTTGGGGCAAACACGTCGGAGTTGGCTCTTAAGTGGCCATTTTTTTTTTTCAAAAAAGTTGCACTTAAGTTATCTGAAAAAGACTTTTGGCACTAAAGATACCGTCGTACGAAACTTTTGAAACTTTTGTTGGAGAAACATCTCATAAAACATTTTGATGATTTCCAAACTATCATTTGGTATTTTATTTATCTTTGGTGTGCAGATGTTTGATATCTATGGCTAAGAATCACATTATGGCCATCGGGTAAAAATCGCGTGAAGTCTAAAGCACTTTCTTGAAAACATTCGCTGAGGACCACAAAAGATCTGGTCTCCGATTGTTTGATATTGAATCTTAAAAGATCAGGTGAATTAAAGTCTATAAAGTCCATGCGAGCTGATAGTTGAGAAAGACCAGCTGAAGTAACCAACGCTTGATGGGAAAGACCAACGGGAGGATTTTGATCTTCTCGGGAATAATCCACTGCTCTGTCAGAGCACTGCGGAAAGCTGTCAGCACAGTAAAGTAGCTCAGCGCCTATTTTAGGCAAGTTTAGTCTGACTTTATAAAAGTTGCTCCAACGTGAGGATAAGATGAACTCCAACGGCTCTTTTGCTTCTCCGAAGGTGCTCAAATGGCTAGATTACCGAGGCTTATAAAAAGGAGAAGATCATGATGGCCAAGGAGTAACCATGGGTCCAAGAACCGAACATATTCTATCCAAGTGTTGCTCTAGAATTTGTTGAAAAGCTTAATTGGTGAAAGATCTCGTGATCTATTGTTGCCTTGTAATCGTGCAAAATCAAGTGTACATCCCTGTGTAGTGAGGCTGTATCAAGATAGTGTGATCTATCACGTGAAAGATCAGCTCACGTACTATTTGTAACTTGTGAGGCAGTTTGCTAGTGCATTCCAGCCTGTGTTGTGGCTGTTAGTTGTGTGGAGTAGACGTAGGTTTAGTACATAAGCCGAACCATTATATATCTGGTATGCCAATCTTTTCTAAAGCTCTTTTCTGTACTGCACACACTCAGATACTATTTCGTGAAACATTTGCTCACCTTATCTTTTTTATATCAACCTTTGGTTTGCGAATTACTTGAAAAAGTTTCGAAACAACCTATTCACCCCCTCTAGGTTGCATTGTCAGCCCCAACAATTGGTATCAGAGCTCTGTTGCTTGTTATTTGAAGTGTATTCTTCAGGGTATAAAGATCCTTATCATGGTTGACTTTGGTGGTTTTCTAAGCAATGAATCCGCAGCACCCAACAAACCTCCATACTTCGATGGGAGCAACTACAACTACTGGAAAAACAGAATGTTTGCATACCTTTATGCCTGTGAACAAGATATGTGAGACGTGATTCAAAATGGTGTAGAAGTTCCAGTTGCTGCCCCTATTGCTTCTGCCGCTGGAGAACAAGCTGACGATCAAACCGCTGCTGTTGTCGCTCGCCTTGAACAGATTCGAAAGAGAGCTGCTCTCAATTCTAAAGCGAGACACCTTCTCTACTGTGCTTTATCTCCATCTAAATTTAATCGAATTTCTTCTCACGGCTCAGCTAAACAAATATGGGATTGCCTCGAAATGATCTATGAAGCCATCGACCGTGTGAAAGAAACCAAGATGAACATCCTGCTTGGTCGTTATGAGACCTTTGTGATGAAGTCAGATGAAATAGTAAGAGAAATGTACACAAGATTCACTGAGATAATGAATGGTATGGCCAGTCAAGGAAAGATCTTAACAGATGCTAAAAAAGTAAACAAGCTATTTAGGGTACTTCCAGAGGAATGGATTACAGTGAAAACCTCAGTTCGAGAGACTATGAGAATTCAACCTATCACCATGGATGAACTCATAGGCACGTTGATGTCCTACGAAGCTGAAGGCGTAAACAAACAAAACCTATCAAAAGGTAAGAAAGTTATTGCTTTTAATGCTAACGATGAAAATGCAGGAGGTGAGACATCTGCTGAAGAAGATGACGACAACGAAATGGCCTTGTTTACTAGAAGATTCAAAACTCTTATGAAGAAATGTGGAAACTTTCAAGGAAGAAGGAATCCAAGATTCTTAGAAGAAAATAGATCCTTCAAAGGAAATGAAGAAAGCAAAGGTAATGACATTGTCTGTTTTGAATACAGAAAACCAGGACATTTCAAGCATGATTGTCCTCTCCTAAAGAAAAGAGGAGGAAGGTTCGAAAAGAAGAAAAGAGCACTCAAAGCAGAAACATGGAGTGACACCGAAAGCGAGTCAAGCGACGAAGATGAAGCAAATCTTTGTCTTATGGCAGAATCTGAATGAGAAGGAGAAGATGAGGTAAATGACTCTGAACTTTCATATGAAGAAATGCAAGAATTTTTAAACGAAATGTTTGCTGAACACAAAAAGATTTAAAAAAAAAAACTCTGAATTGAAAAAGGAAGTCACAAGACTCAATGAGCAAAATATTTCTCAAAAAGATGAGCTTGAGAAACTGCAGAAAGATTTGGTCACTACTAAGAGTGAACGTGATCTTTCTCAGAAAGAAAGCAAATCTCTAAAGGAAGACATTTCAAAGATCAGCATGAACTTCTCTTTTAGTTCAAAAACTCTGCAGCACATTCTATCTATTCAAGTTTCTCATTACGACAAGTCTGGACTTGGACGTGAAAGGAAACATGAAGAGAAGAATCCTTTTCCAAATGTCAAAATGAGATTGAAACAAATACCTTCCTTTCAGTCTTACAAAGATCACTTTGCACAACAATTCACAAGATCTACTGGCAAGCAATTCAATTGTTCAGCTTGTAATGAACCTGGTCATAACAAACAAACATATCCAGTCGAGCAAATAAACCCCAAAAAGATCTACTGGAGATATGATACGAGACCTAAAACTAACACGAAAGGATCCAAGTTTGTGTGGGTACCAAAGAAAACGTGAAAATCTTCTTGATTGCAGGTGATACTAAAGAAGAACAAGTGGTACTTGGACAACGGGTGTTCAAGACACATGACAAGTGAAAGGAACATGTTCATAAATCTCAAATAGATGGACGGTGGAAATGTCACTTCCGGAGGAAAAGGAAAATAAACGATTATTGGTATAGGAAACATCAAGTTGGGAAATCTGGTCATTGAAGATGTTTCATTATTCCAAGGACTTGGATACAATCTTCTTACCATAAGTCAACTGTGCGACAAAGGCTTTAAGATCAACTTCGAAGAAAACATGTGCACCGGCACTAGCCAGGACCTTACCCAATCTTTCACAGGTAAACGACATGGTAATATTTATCTGCTGAATGTTGAACTTGATGAAATGCAGTGCCTGATGTCTATCAAAGAAGAATTTGATATATGGCATAAGAAGTTAGGCCATATCAATGTAAAGCACATTTCCAAGATCGCATCAAAAGATCTGGTACGTAGTCTACCAAAGATCAACTACGGTAAATGTGACTCCTGCAATGCATGCTCCTTGGGAAAACATGTCAGATCATCTTTCAAATCCATCAATAATATTTCTACGAATAGACCTCTACAACTGCTATATATGGATTTGTTTGGTCCCACTAGAATTGCAAGTCTAGGAGGAAGAAAATATTGCCTAGTGGTTGTTAACGATTATTCACGTTTCTCATGGGTAATTTTTATAACTCATAACCATGAAGCTTTTCATTCCTTTGAGAAACTTGCTAGAAAAGTGCAGAATGAAAAAGGTTACAAGATCACAGCTATCAGAATCGATCATGGTGGAGACTTCCAAAACCAAAGCTTTGTAGATCTTTGTGATGAAAATGGAATTGAGCACAATTTCTCCACTCCTTACACTCCTCAACAGAATGGAGTTGCAGAAAGAAAAAATTGATCTCTCCAAGAGATGGCCAGGACCATGATGATTGAAAGTGGGGTTCCTACCTACTTTTAGGCTGAAGCTGTTTCTACTGCATCCTACATCATGAATAGAGCTCTCCTTAGACCAATGATGGAAAAGACTCCTTACGAGATCTTTAAAGGAAGGAAGCCTATCCTATCATACTTCCACGTCTTCAGTTTCAAATACTATATTCTCAATAACGTAAATGACGACGTTGGAAAATTCGATGCCAAATCAAGTGAAGGTATTTTTCTTGGCTACTCTACAAGTAGCAAAGCTTATCGTGTGTTCAATAAAGATTCACAGGTTGTTGAAGAAACCATCAATGTCAAATTCAAAGATGAGCTTAAAGGTGTTCAAAGAGATGAACAGGAGGTGGATTTCCAAACATCCACTCCAACGAATGATCAACAGCCTCTACGATCTCAAGCAAGCCCCTAGAGCTTGGTACGAAAGATTAAGTTCTTTCCTTCTTGAACATGACTTCGAAAAAGGTAAAATTGATACTACCTTGTTTATCAAGAAGAAAGGTAAAAACATCTTGTTAGTTCAGATTTATGTTGACGACATAATCTTTGTCTCTACTAATGAAAATCTTTGCAAGGATTTCGCCAAAGCAATGATAGGTGAATTCGAGATGAGCATGATGGGGGAGAAGGACTTCTTCCTTGGACTTCAAATAAAGCAAACAAGATCTGGCACTTTCATTCACCAAGAAAAGTACGCTAAAGATCTGGTGAAAAGATTCGGTCTAGAAGGATGCAAATTCACTGAAACTGAAACACCTATGGCCGCATCTATCAAGCTGGACAAGGACGAAAAAGATATGTCAGTTGATTCCAAACTCTATAGAAGCATGATAGGATCACTGCTATACTTAACAGTTTCTCGTTTGGTTATCCTGTTCGCCGTGTGTCTATGTGTACGATTCCAATCTGATCTAAAGGAGTCACATATCATGGCTGTAAAAAGGATCATAAGGTACGTTGGCTCTTCACCCAAGATACGGCTATGGTACCCTAAGGCTTCAAGTTTTGATTTATTGGGATATTCAGATGCTGACTATGCAGGGTGCAAGATCGATCGAAAAAGCACATCTGGTACATGCCAATTAACGGGAAACATGCTGATCTCCTGGTTTTCAAAGAAACAAAACTCAGTTGCTCTTTCAACCACTGAAGTTGAGTATGTTGCGCTAGGGAGCTGCTGTGCTCAACTTCTTTGGACGAAATTGTAATATAGAGATTTTGAAGAACATAACTCGAATATTCCTATCTGTTGTGACAATACTAGTGCTATAAACCTGACTAGGAATCCCATATTGCATTCAAGAGCAAAGTACATTGAAGTAAAGCATCACTTTATCAAAGATCATGTGAACAACGGTGATGTGTGCATACACTTTGTTGATTCAAAACATCAGCTGGCTGATATCTTCACAAAGCTTCTGGACAAGCAAGCATTTGAATTTATCAAGGGAGAATTGGGAATCTCTAATCCTCTCGAGTGACAAGTCCAAATGGCAAAAGATCCGCAAACATCGCAAAAGATCAGGTGACCAGATCTCTGCAACGTTCAAAAGATCAGGTACACCTAATCTCTTAAAAATGTTGCCGTTACAGTGCATCAGGAGACGAGAAATCTACTCGTTCCGACGAAATATCTGCTACGATAACTGCTGATGTGATCTTTTGACTGTTACAATTATCCTATTGATTTTTATTAATTATTTTCAAATTATAACCGTTACTTTCTTTGAAAGATCGTGTGTGCATGTGTGCCTATTTATACGGAGCACGTTCACTCCTCGACTACCACTCGTTTCTCAATCGCTCCTCACATCCTCCTTTTTAAATCTGCTCATTCCTCTCTCAGTTCACCTTCATCCTCTCCACTTCATCCTCACCTTTACTCTCATTCTCAACCATGGGTCCTCGTAAGTTTGCACGCATCAGCAAGACGAAACCCAAGGCCGCTGGTCCCTCAAATATAGACCTCACAAACGTCCCTGAAGTATCTGCCTCAAGTGGTCAAACAGGCGGCGAGCCAGACGGCTTGGTCTCAACCAGTACAGCATCACAGTCAGTTCTTGCCTCACCAACTGCAAGCACTCCGCAGTCCCTGGCCATGAAAGTAAAGAAAGAGGTGTCTAAAACTCACCCCTTTGAGTTGTCTCTGCCCTCCGAAGGGATCGCCATCCCTCCTATGATGATCAAATCACAAGAGGAGTTCGACGCCTGGTATAGAGATTTCATGGAAAAACTGAAACCGAAACAAGTCATAGAGAAAGAAGAACAGATCACCCCTCTGGCGTTACTTGCACCTGGTTCTAGAGCAGCTGTTTCGTCTACCGCTGCACCCGAGACTCAAGTGGAAAGGTCACCTCGAAAGCCCTCAACCAAGAAGGTGGCAGATCTCCCAAAGGAGATCGAAGAAACAAGTCCACCCAAGGAAAAATCTGGTGGTGTTTCTTCACCTCCTCATGCACCAGAAATCAGCGGTTCTGCTCTGGATGTTCAAGAGTCCCAAGATCTACCTGAGGGGACTACAAAAGTAAGCGAAGAACTTGCCGAGGCTAACGAGGGTGCGAGCGACAAGCGTCGAGAGGACGACTATGACGGGGTCTTCCAAAACTTTGAACCCACAAAAGGTTCTGAACTTGACCCTTCTTTCAAAGACCCACTATTTTTAAGCAAAGAGCACGAAAAGGCTTGGTCCTTTGTTTCACGACGTACACTGATTTTTCCTTGTGTAGTAAACTTTGAATATCTTGATTCCCACGGAATCTTTCCGTCTGAAGTTTTGGAAAAACACAAACTTTTGGAATTGTGCACACTTGAGGATCAATCGTGTCCAAACTTGATGACCATGTTTTAATCAAACCTTCACTTTCCTAATCCACAGTCTTTTGTATTCACTTTTGAAAAGAAAAATTACACGGTAACTGCTGAGGAGTTAGCAGAGTATCTCCAAATCGATTTTCGACCCTATCAAAGACTGGAGATCTCTTCTGATGAAGCTTACAGTTTTATTCTTGAAACTCCAAACTTTACCCGTGATTTTTGAAAGATTGTCCTTGTGAATGGTTTACCTCTAAAAGTGAATTTTCTACAAAAGATCGTGACCCTGATTCTACGTCCAAAGTCCTCCTCCTCGAATGATGTGTCTAGGTTTGAGGCAAAGGTGCTGTGGGCTATGCTCACCGGTTTCCCCATTTCAATTCCGCACCTGATCATCTTGCACATGTATCGGCCCGTGAAGAGGAAAACGGGAGGTCTGCCTTACTGGTCACTCATTTGCCGGATCTTCAAAAGGAAAGGTATCGAGTTCTCACACATTGCCAAAGATCACTTCTCTCAGACTGTGATAGTAAAGAAGACACTGGAGAAGATGATGCTGAGAATCTCATTTGAAGGTTGGCTGAACCTAAAAGATGAGGTGATTATTATCGAGCACGGAGATGACGAAAGAGCTAAGGAGCTGCTCAAGGAAGGGTTTACTGAATAGCCTGTTTCCAGGACTAGGCAGAAGGGCAAGGCTACTGCAGCCAAAAAGACCTCGCGTCCCCCTCAACCTGAAAGAATTCAATCTTCAGCGGGCCTCTGCTTTTCCATCTTCGGAAGTCTTGCTAGATGTTCATTCAGATGCTCGGGTTTTGAAAGTGTCCCTGGCCCATATGTCGAAGTATCTAGTCAAGCTTGAAAGGGCCATTATCAGCCTAGACTGCTACAATCCCCTACAGACCATTCCAGAGCTTACCCCATCCTCATCTCCCTCAAAGAAACGCAAGCGCACCGGCACGAAATGATCATATTTTTATGTTTGCACATGTACCCCCTGCCGCAAAGCTTGAATGAATGAAGTTGATGTTATTCCAATCTTTCTCTTGTTCATCTTTTATTCCAATCTTATTGCAATGTCTTTTTGTTGATGATAAAAAGGGGGAGAATGCTTACAGGATCATACATGATGTTTATCACACAGATGCAGATGCTAAATGTCAGATGGGCATAATCCCAAATGCTAAGGGAAACATAAAAATGGGGGGAGTCTAAGAAACAGGGGGAGCCTGAGGGCAAGAGAACAAAAGATTCTCTCTAAGGATGTTTATCCCAAAACATCTTGAACTGAGACTAAAGATCTTGATCAAAACATTTCAAAATCAAAAGATCATTTTAGTCAGTTCTTCTCTAGATTCATTTACTAAATCTTTTCGAAGAATCACATATCTGCGATTATGCCTTATAAGTGAAAAATCAGCTATGCATATGTTTACATTATTGCACTCTATAAACTCTGTCTCGCTTCACATCTGCGGGATAGTTTTGTCATCATAAAAAAAGGGGGAGATTGTTGGAGAAATATCTCATAAAACATTTTGATGATTTCCAAACTATCCTTTGGTATTTTATTTACCTTTGGTGTGGTGTGCAAATATTTGATATTTATGGCTAAGGATCACATTATGGCCATCGGGTAAAAATCGCGTGAAGTCTGAAGCACTTTCTTGAAAACATCCGCTGAGGACCACAAAAGATCTGGTCACCGATTGTTTGATATCGGATCTTGAAAAATTAGGTGAATTGAAGTGTATAAAGCCCATGTGAGCTGATGTTTGAGAAAGATCAGCTGAAGTAACCAACGCTTGATGGGAAAGGCCAACGGGACGATTTTGATCTTCTCAAGAACAATCCACTGTTCTGTCAGAGCACTGCGGAAAGCTGTTAGCACAGTACAGTAGCTCAGCGCTTATTTTAGGCAAGTCCAATCTGACTTTGTAAAAGCTACTCCAGCGTGAGGACAAGATGTCCCATTGAACTCCAACGGCTCTTTTGCTTCTCCAAAGATGCTCAAATGGCTAGATTACCGAGGCTTATAAAAAAGAGAAGATCATGATGGCCAAGGAGTAACCAAGGGTCCAAGAACCGAACATATTCTATCCAAGTGTTGCTCTAGAATTTGTTGAAAAGCTTAATTGGTGAAAGATCTCGTGATCTATTGTTGCCTTGTAATCGTGCAAAATCAAGTGTACATCCCTGTGTAGTGAGGCTGTATCAAGATAGTGTGATCTATCACGTGAAAGATCATCTTACGTACTATTTGTAACTTGTGAGGCAGTTTTCTAGTGCATTCCAGCCCTTGTTGTGGCTGTTAGTTGTGTGAAGTGGACCTAGGCTTGGTACATAAGCCGAACCACTATATATCTAGTGTGCCAATCTTTTCTAAAGCTCTTCTCTATACTGCACACACTCAGATACTGTTTCGTGAAACATTTACTCACGTGTTCTTTTTTATATCAACCTTTGGTTTGTGAATTATTTGAAAAGGTTTCGAAACAACTTATTTACCCCCTCTGGAGTGTCCTGGTGCTGTTAGAAATCAGTCACAACTCAATGGAAGATCCAGTTTCACTGTGGTCATACTTGGTCTTCCGAATACGAACATTGGTTCTTGGACTTCAGAATATGTAACCCTCGAGTTGAATTTATGAAGTTCCTCTTTGTTTCAGAACAAGTTTGCTCTTTTCTTAAATCTCCTGAAAGGAGCCAACTGTGGCACACTCTGATCAAAATAGGGACGAGACAATCTTAAAAGAACACAGAAACCTCCCCTAGGGTTTTCTCTCATCCCAGTCAGCAACCAAGCCCTCTTTTACGGCAAGTTTCGGAGGGAGTGAGAGGGACCTTTCTCTCTCTCTCTCCCCCTTCCCCCTCCTCCTCTTCCTTTTCTTTTTGTTTCCCTATTTCTCGGGGCAAGTACACTACGAGTGCCATAACTTTTGTACAGCACTCACTTGAATGCCATAACTTTTTTTTTCGCTTACTTGAGTGCCACATCAGAAGAAAATCATTCACTTAAGTGCCACTTCCGATGAAAATCGTTCACTTGAGTGCCACTTCAGCAAATCCTCCAACATGGAATTTTTATTATTATTTTATTTATTTTTTAATGACACGTGGGTTTTTTTTAAATTTTTTAATATTTTCTTGCATTTTTTTATTTTGATATTTTCGTTTTTTAAATTTTGTGGCCTTTTTCCCCTTGGCCGGCGAGGGTCACCGGCGACCCTCGCCGGCCACCACCGGGCGGCCCAGGGGCCAGGGCCGGCTAGCCCTGGGCCGGCGGGTCAACCGACCTAGTCAACCCGTTGACCAGCAAGAACAGAAGCAGACTAGTTCTTCAACCGTGTGCCAGAAAAACTGAAAGAGAAACCAGCGCCTGAACCTGATCGACGGGGACCAAATTGAAACAACTTCCAGGTACTCTCCGTCACCAGCTAGACCCCGGAGCCAACTGGCATAACGGAACAAAAAAATAATCTGTTACGGTTTGGGAAAGAAAAACAGAATCAGTTGAGGGGAGTGCAGGGGAGGATTCGGTTCAGGGAGTTCTACCAGAAAATAAAAAAAGAGGAGGACGGAGAGCAAGAGTGAGGGAGAGAGAGAGATATCGAGATCGAGCGGAGCCACCGTCTTGCTGCCACGCCACCGCCACACGGCCACAGGTCAGGCCGCCACCCTCTGTACAGTTGCTCTGTTTTTTTATCACTGTGCTTGCAAGCTCGATTTGGTTCCTGACCAAATCGAGTCAATCCGGATGCATCACTTCCTTGAGGAATATTCATATGATTGTTCTTGAATGATCGTTTGGTCTGAATTTGATCCAAAGTCCATTTCTTTTGTGTTTTAATGATCTTTCCTAGTCTGCACTCCATGTGCTCGATAGAATGTCTTCGGAGTTGATTTTTGTGTTTTTGATTTCGGTCGTAGGCTTAGTTCGCGTTATCTGCGCAAAACTTGTCCTGATTCGCATCCAGAACCATTACTAAGCCTAGCTATGTCCATTTTTGCGCATTGAATGAACAAAAAACGGCTTGGCCGAGCTCCACCTAACCTTCGCCGGAGCTGTGGACGACGGCCTTGAACGGACGACCGAAGAAGGTCGAGATCAGACAGGTAAGTCCCCTGGAACCTTATAAAAGCTTGTCGTTGCTTTAAAATGCGAAGTCAAACGGCCGAAATAAAGAATCGAAGCTCGCCGGATTCTGGAAAATTATGCACTGTGGCCGGCTGTTAGGGAGCTCATATGGTGTTGTTTTGGTCCATTTTAGGTTTAGAAATGTTACTTTAGTCAGAATATGTCAATTTTGAGCAAAAATGGAGTCGTTTAGGTTCGGTTTGGTTTTTTTCGGCGAGTCACCGACGGTTTTGAGCTGCCGGTGACCCGCCGGTCGTCTTCTCTGGCGGTGACGTTGACTGGTCAACAAAGGTTCACCGGTCAACGATGACGTGTCACCATGTGGCATCCACGTCAGCGGCGAAGTGTTAAAAAAAAATCTGATAGTAAAAAAAGGTCTTTTGAAAAATTAATAAAAAAAAAAGCTTTTCTGAATTAAAATTGATTTTTCGAATTAAAAATAAAAATCCAGATCCGACGGTGGTCATCGCGCCACGTGTCCAGATTGGGAATTTTTGGAATAAAAATCAATTTTCAGAAATTTAAAAAAATTCGAAAATAAAAAATCATTTTGTGATCGTGTGGCCCATGTTAGGCCACGCGTCACGATATCAACTGTTCAAATTATTTTTCGAAAATTAAAAATTCTTTTATGATCAAACGACTGAGATCTTGCCACGTTTCGTCATCTGGATCCTTAGATCAATAAATAGGGGGGAATTTAGAAAATCAATAAAAAATTTCAAAAATTCAAAATTTTTCCCAAAACTACGTGGTTTTTTAGACCGACCAGGGACCCTTTCTATCTGGGCCGGGCTCCCGCGAGGCTTGGGCCGGGTCAACCCGACCCGGTCTAGATAATTTTCTAAAAAAAAATAAAAAAATCGGAAATAATAAAACAAATCAGAAAATAATTAAAAGAAATCTAAAAAAATGGAAAATTCATAGAAAATTCTAAAAAAATTGGAAAAAGTTCTAAAAAATTCAAAAAATTCAAAAAAGTCTCAAAATTTTGGAAATTGGTCATTTTAACTAGCGAATCCTGTTTTTGATGATTTTGCCATCTCTTTCTTCCAAAATGACGATTTTGCCCTTTTTGGGCAAATCGTCTCGAAAAATTTTAAAAATTTCCAAAAATCACAAAAAATGGAAAATGGTCAAACTTGATTGGTCAAACCCGTATTTTGTGATTTCGACTCTTGATTCTTCTTGAAATGACGATTTTGCCCCTCATGGGCAAATCGTTCCAAAAAATCCAGAAAAATTTCGGAAAATCACAGAAAATGGGAAATGGGAACATTCGACTGGCCAACCCTATTTCTGATGATTTTGATTCCAAATCTCTCCAAAATGACAAATTTGCCCATTTGGGCAAATTGTCTCCAAATGACGATTTTGCCCCTTTGGGCAAATTGTCTCTTAATGTCCCCAAACCTTAATACCCCTTTTATAAGCCTTTAGGGCTTTACTAAAGATGATATGTATTGATTTGATGCGTTTTATCCCCATGTTCGTGGTTCCTTGATTTGCGCACTTACTTTCCATTGATTGTGACTGATAGGTTAGATATTCCCGTCTGCATGAACTTCTAGATTTTAGGACTTCCTCACCCCAAGTCATCTGCATGAAATTTTAGTTAGAAAAATCATTCAACTTAGGTACCGAAAAGCCGTCAATGGCAACATTGGCGTAACTAAGTTCCCGATCCCAAATCTCTTGTTCCGTTTGAGTCGTATAGTTCCTCCCGCCGCCCGACGAGGTTTCCGATCTACCTTCCCCAAAGATCGATGGCGACTCCGAAAATATGTACACCTATGCACATGTCACATGACCGCACATAAGGTCGAAATTCGATTCTTAAATCCCGTCGTCGCGTGAGGTGAGGACTTGGAAGAGTGCAAACCGATCTACGGATCACATCAGATCCCTAGACTTGGGTAATCACCCCTAAATCCTCTCAGAAGAGGGTCGCGACAATGTAAGCTGGGCTTACGTGCTCGGGATGCGGGCGGTAATAACTCCATCTAATCAATTTACTTTTTTACCCTCGTCGATTTGATTGCAGGAAGTGCATGCCCTAGTCTCTCACTTGTGGGTAAGCAGCATGTTTAGCAAATCTATCCAATTGGCCATTTACCCAAGTTTTCAGATTCTGCATTAGTATGCAATAGTAGTGGAAGATGGTATTTATGAAGAAGATATATGAAGTGAACATTAGGTTTTATGCACATCGTCACTTATTAATTTTTTTTTTTTTTTGCAATTCATGGGGGACTAGAACTGAAATTAATCTTTTAATCATAGTTAACTAGATATTGGTATCAAATGACAAATTAGATCGTGTAATTGAATTGATGTTGTCCACAAATTACACAAATTAGGATGATCACACTATCATCAACATATACCACACTCCTCTTATTCTACAAAATAAAAAGAAAGGTTCTTTTATTATTATCTGCAACCACCATTGTCGTCGCCACGATACGTCGTTTCCTCAAATGGAAATGCTGTATGGAACTCCCTTCCCGGTGACGCCGGGCTCAGAGAACGGCCTCAAGAGCTCATACGGCACGATCCCGGCTCCGTTCCGATTCTTAAACCTTTGGTCGTTGTTCCTCCCGTCGATGACGCCCTCAAGCTCCTTCAGCCTCCCACTGAACCTCTCGAACGCCGTGTTTATCACCGGCTCCTCCTTCCATGCTGGTTCTGGATTTTGTCCCAGGTACTCCTCATCCGGGGAGTGGTTCGACAACACGTCAAGGACTGCCATCACCTTTGTCGCCTGTATCTGCGATGGGAAGCACGTGAGGAGTGTGACCTCAGGCTTGTCCCAGAAGATCTTGAGCTCTTCTTCTGTCGGGTCCTCGATAGGCATCTTGGTTCGGGCGATGGTGGGCCGGTTTGGGAAGTAGCCGCCGTAGGTGTACTGGCCGAAGTTGACAGCAGCGTGGTGGCCGGAGGTGATCCAAACCATGGTGGTTATGATGTGGATGAGGTCGGACGGGCACTTTAGGTCGGGCCACCCTGGGGAGTCTCTCTTGTCGCCATGGCCAACGGTCCGGATCTCGGTCCACCAAGACTGGAGCTCCTTGTCCGATGCAATGCGGCTCGGGTTGGGGTAGTAGTGGTTGACGTAGTCGGTGACCCACTCCTTGATGGTGTCCCACAAAAGGAGGCCGTCGTTAGCGAAGGGGTAGTCCTCGATCGCTAGCTTGAGGCCATGGGGTGCCGTTGGGTCCTCCACTGCCAACCCCCTGGCAATAATTGACACGATCAGAAAATTATTTTTATATTTTTCGCTTTCCTTAATTTTGTAAAAGGAAAAAAAGAGATGCAATTGATGTGCAATACCTGCTAATCAAGTCATTTGGCAAGCCTTGTAAGTCGAATTGCCACTGCTTGTCGTAGGCAACGGCGCTGAGCTCCATGGAATACTTGCCAGGAGAGAAGGTGCTCTCGATGATGCCGTCACCGTTGATGAGAAACCCGCGAGCCAGAGCATTGATCTCCATCGTGTACCGGAAGTGGGGGTGCAACAACTTATAGATCGGGTGCATCTCGCTCAGTTGCCGGTTTGCCGCTATTATGTAGGGTTCCGTGGCACAATGAGTTCGCAACCTACGACCATTGACGGAGAAATATCAATTACACTACTAGGGTTTAAGGAAATAGGTTCTTCTCGAAATGCCTATATATGACACATATATATCCTACTTATTATAGATAACAATTTTCATAAATCTCACTTGCTGAAAAGTCATTGGCCTGCTTCGTTTTACATATATGATTTTTTTTTTTTTTTGGCTCGTCGAAAAGTAATGATTGGCTTATTTTGTTACCAGTGGCTGACGAGCTGGTGGTATCCAGAGTCATGGGCGAGGACATGGGCCTTGGCGAGCCGCCAAAGCCACATGCCGGTGGAGTGGCACGGCGGGGTGAACACCTGCTTCCATTGCGGTTTCCCGTCGTCAGTTGGCGGCCGCGTGAGCTCGATGGCGAGGGATTTCAATGTGTTGTCTGGGGTCAAGAAGAAGACCGTCCTCGACCCGTACAGCGTTGTCCCCTTGAGCTGCCTCACTTTGTTCACGTACGGTAGGAACAGGTCGTGGTAATCCAGCATGAACAGCTTCTTTTGCTTTATGGCCTACACAAAATCGAATTGAACCGATCCGGAAAGGTCGGGTTCATGTCATATTTCATTAAATTGGGGTGGTATGATTTAGGTTTATGCTCGACCCTAGAGTGCAGATAAGTTTGTATTAGGTGATACTTCGTCGAGGGGGTATCCTCGTACCTCGTTGACTGTCATGAAGCCTTTGATTTCCCTCTCGATGATGTCTGTCGTAATGACTGATTCGGGTGGACCGTAGATCGTAGGGTCGAGCTCGCTCCTCAAGGGCCATTCCTGAGTACACATTTTAAAATCACTCATGTATAGAGAACATATACCCAACAAGGTGGTAGCAAATAATTTTAGTCTTCAAAAGAAACTAATTATCACTGAACTTAAGTAATTATATATGAGCAAATTATATAATTGAAATGTGCACATATACATATAATTATTACCGTGATCAACTGGATCGCGCAGGGGTTAATTCCAGCTAGGGTTTGACGAGCGAACTCTTCGTCACTAAACCAAAAGAATCTGTTTCCTGCAGGGTGCAACAACATGGCTAATTATTGTGCACGAGAATTCTTGGAGATAGATGAATTATCTCTGCCATATAGGATAAATAATACACAAATTTCTATCCAAACATACTTGAATGCCATAGAATTTAAACAAAGAGAGAGGGAGAGGGAGAGAGAATTTGCTTACGGTTCATGGTTTCTGGGGTTTCGAAACGCAAGATAATTTGGGAGGCATCGGTGATGGTTTTGACAAGTCGAGGGAAGAGGTCCTTGAGGAAGCCTTGATTCTGCAACGGGGGCAAGTTGACGCCTTCGTTGAAGAGCTCGTCGATGGCGGTGAAGAAGGGGAACCCCAGGTTGGTGTCGACTATTGCTGTCTCTAGCGATGGCAACAGCGCATGCACCACAGAGTACACCGTCTTCGCGGAGAACGTCGAGTTCTTTATCATCGAGAACTGTTCGTCTCGAGGCACGTATATGCTCCCGCTCCTCGATTCCGACTGTGGATCTGTTTGATATTATAAGTGAATTGTTTAATTTGTTCGTTATGATGAATGACTGATGTTTCTGCGACTATGATTTTACGAGAGAACAATACAAAAGTTCCATTTTCCAAATGCCAAAAGGGTTGTGCCTGCTTATGGCTGATTTTTATGCACTCTCACTTTCATGGTTCCTCTTTTTATGCACTCTACCTTTGGACTTATCATCTTGGAGCGCATTTCCCGCCCAGAAAGAACCTTATTCAATAATCTAAAGTTTATTGTGTTAATCAATTTTTTTTTTTTGATGGTCCAGGATCCACCTGTCGTAATCGGGTTTCGCCCTTTCTGATAGTGACTATACCTGGAGGGAGGCTGGCCCTGCAACCACCAGCAAGGGCTCCCCACTTAAGTCCGCGGAACGGGTTGGGAGAGGTTCGAACCCCCGTCTGTGGCTTATGCCTGCGACAAAGGGTGCGATTCTCACCAACACACCATGCGCGTGGTGGGTGTTAATCATTATTATGCAGTAAAAACAATAATTTCTCAACTCACCGGTCTTGCACTGATGGCGCCCGGTCCGGCATCGTCTAGGGTATGGAAGCTCTTGTCCACCGAGCACCGGTCTCCTCTTATCCGCGTTGCTGTCCGGATTCCCAAGGTCATTGTACACATCGTAATCGTATATCCTCTCGTATGACTTCCGCTCGCCTTGGCCGTTCCCTCGCAGGATCACCAGCTCCTCCTCTCTCAGTCTCCTTAGCCCGCTCGGTGTTTCCGACGGTAAATAGCACTGCCTCACAATAGCATGCAATGAAGACCATCATCAAACTCCAAATTAGATCAATCTCAGTAGTACTCATAATTCGAACAGTGTGAATCGACGCTTTTTGACATGAGAAAAACCCTAAGTAGGAAGCTCTGTAGCTATGGGTATGATCTAACCTTATTGGTGAAGAAGACCCTCTTTTGTGGGTTATCGTACTTGGAGTGAACCAATGAGTTGCATGTGATGCTAAGAGGACCACTCTCGAACCCGTCGAGGACGATGTCCTTGATGTACATCTCCTCGTGGTGCTCATTCTCCACGAAAATTGCCCCGACCTCCCCAAACTCCTCTCCGACCTTGAACTCGCACTCGTACGTCATGCCCTCCTCGTTCTGGCTCGTCTCACGCACGTACCCTTTGATCGTCTTCTTCTCTTGTCCCGTCTCTGTAAATAAAGTTCAGGACTGTGTTTAAATGGATACAAGAGATCAATAGTTTGAATATCAGAGCAGGAACGAAATTACGGTTGAACGAAATTAAAGTTTAGGAACGATATTAAGTGGAAGGTTGAATATAGCAAGGGTAAGGATTAAAATCCATACTGTCTATATTATGTCAAGAACTTACTATATCCATATTATCTTGATTGCAGCTTTTTAAATTCAGCCTATTTTTGCCCCTACTTTTGGTTACAAGTTGTGTTAAGAACTTCAAGTTCCAAACTCAATGCTCAATACTTACTAGGGTCAAGCTCTGCGCTAACAAGCTCCAAGAGGAGTGTTTTCCCCACTAGATCAGTGATCTTATCGAGCCCTCTGCTTATCGCGATGTTCGAGAAGAACCCACCAGCGCTAGGTTTCACAGTCACTACCGCTTTAACTGACAACGACTTCTCGATAGCGATCGAGCTGGCAACCGCTTTGATCTTACTCGATGCAACCCCCACTCGAACGCTTCTAGGGCTCTTTTGGAGCGCAGGCACAGACTGCATCGGTAAAGTTGCGATGCCGCCATTGCCTTGGCTAGATGGCTTGGTTAATGGGACCAAAGTTGGGGAGGCAGATGGGGATTGATGAAGCTGTGGCTCCAACATGATGATGGTGGTGGTGATCGTTTCTGGTGTGTTCTTGAAAGAGGGAATGGTGTAGACAACAATTGCTGAAAACAATGGTTATCGAGACTGAGGGATGATGGGATTTTGGAGAGTTGGTCTAGTGGTTTTTATAGAGGGAGAGGAGGTAGAAAAACATGGCACGTGCTTTATTGTTAATATTCTTTTCTGGGCATTATTTTGCCCTAAATGCATGTACATGGTGTAACAACTGATCCGACGAGGACAGAGAGTGGTCGTTAGGGCTAGAAGGACTGGACAAGAAGCGGTTCCTAGCAGGTTCTTAGGATGACGAAGGGGGAAGGAATGAACCGAACTGTGCACCGAACAAGGAGATAGCAATTCTGGAATTTTCATGTGAAAATTTGAAATTAACTCATGGCAACGTCTTTTGACATAACGGCAATGCTTAGCTTTGAAACTCTAAAATTAAGCGTGTTCAGGTGGGAGTACTCTCAGGATGGGTGACCTTCTGAGAAGTTGTCTCTATGTACGCCAAACGATAAAATCATGAAGCCCAATATAATACGGGTCAAAGTGATCAACACTATGTGAGTTAATCCAAGACAGCACACATGTCACGTGAAAATGGAGCAGGGAATGGAAAGAGCGGAGGAGATAAAGGCGGTGGACTAGACTTGTAGTCATTTGAATTTTGACTTTACGTGACCGTACGGTATTCGTGCAAAGATATTTCAGAGAAGAGTTCGTATTGGATCCACTCAGAAATACTTCAGCTGTACTTGACCCGACCCACCAACTACTATTCCACCAGTTAGATAATGGCTCATTATCTTAGTTGAGGTATGGACGTAAGTCTATAAACTGCTACCCTAACAATGAAGACGGGCAAAACGCTTAGGGCTCTATCTGGGCCGAGTTGGGCAGAGCCGCCTTGCCTGGGCCCCTCCGGCCGTAAAAAACTAAGAGGGGTATTGGCAGTTCCGTGTCAATACAACCGGAGGGCCCTTGCCTAGGCAAGGCGGCCGATAGGGAATCCCAGGGGTCTTCCCCCTGTATTCATTGTCAGGGGAGCAGTTTTAAGACTTACTCAGTCCAAAGATATTTTACATGACCGTACGGTATTCGTTGAAAGATATTTCAAAGAAGAGTTCGTATTGGATCCACTCAGAAATACTTCAGCTGTACTTGACCCGACCCATCAACTGCTATTCCACCAGTTAGATTATCGAGGCATATCTTGTTCTTATCATTGGCAGAGCATTAATCGGCTCATTATCTTAGTTGAGGTCGTAGCTCGTGTTTTTCTTGACACAATATGCATTCTTGCGCTTATTATCCATGTCGGGCATTCATTGTCGGATTAGGGGGCCAGGTGAGTCAGGGTCCTCGCTCTCAGGTTGCTAGGTGCAATTTTTAGGTATATGTTATAATTTGGGACTTGACGTTGATAAGCCCAAAGTGTCGCAATAGCATCGAAAGTTGTCGAGGTCGGTGAATCCGAGATGTGGCCGCACATGGCAGAGCGTAATGGTGTGTGCGGTGGCAGGCGGCAATGAAACGTCAGGGTCTAGCTCTTTTGAGGCCGGTGAGTCTGATGATGGTGTGGGTTTTGCGAAAGAAAGGTCAGAAAGTGGCATAACAGCACTCAAGAGCGGTAGGTTTGACCTAACATGGATACCGCCCTTTCACTATTTGATCTATCCACTAGTTTAGTTTAACTACTAGTGGACTAAGAAATGGAAAAAAAAAAAAAACCTTCCCTGCCCTTTCACGTGGATGATTATTATAGCCCAAACTAGACAAGATTAGCTGTCATAAAATTAATTTATAGGAAGATTATAAAATTTCTATGTTAAGGTTGCATGTGCTCAATAAGTTTTGTCAGTATAGAGGCAAAATGTTAACACGTAGGTTCACATATAATCGTCTGTATAAATCTTTGAAATATGGATATTCTTATAAATTTTGGCAGGAAGTAAAGAAATAAATATTTTTTACTTTTATTTAAAACCAAACAAACATGCACGCCTTTGAAACTGAGTTGATAAATGTTCAAACAAAGTTAGTCTGTTATAGTTCACCTTTTCTCGAAATGCTCGTAAGTTCACGTCAGGAAAGTAAATTTCTCCTTTGTAAATATTGTGCATGACCAATAGCCCTTGGTTTTGATTTATGCTGATGAATTATTCATCCACATCGTTTATGACTTCGAGATTATAAAAGATTGGTACATTTTTATAGCACATTAGTAATTGCACATATACTTTAGTAGATACAATTAAAAAAACTTTAGTAACTATAAAAAAGTTTGGTAAATTTCATTAGATGATGATAATCTTTATAATGTGTATATTTAGACTGCCGATAAGTTCTTAATAAATACTGACTACTATTACTAAGTCATGGTAAATTATGCCTTTCAAATTAAGGGAAAGTGTCCAAAAAGTCCTAAACCTTTTGCATTGGTGTTAATTCAATCTTAAACCTTTCAATTGTGTCAATTTAGTCCTAAACCTTTTGCATTTGTGCCAATTGAGTCCATTCGGCCAATTTTGGCCGAAAATCGCTGATGTGGACACCGATCGTCCTATGTGGGCATTCTGTTCCGTTCCCCATATTTCACGTGTCATTCCTAATTCGATTTGCATGTGAGAGGAGGCATCCAAATATCCCACATCGCTTGAATATGGAGAGGGCTGTTTGAGGGAGGTTGATCTACTGTTAAGAGGTCAAGAAGAAGATCAGTGTCGATAGTCATAGAATGATCTGTGGTCTTTGGGGTTAGTTTCCAATTAGTGTGTTGGGCAAGGTTGTTTGCAATAGTTACTAACATCAGAAAAGTAGAACGAGTCATATTACTACGTGCTGTGCATGTGTTTATTAGTATAGGAAGCTGCTAGCCTGACAGTCTGACAGTACTGTCAGTTATTTGACCGCACGATCTCTCAATCAATAAGTGCTTTATGCAAAACACGCGGTGATGGTGTGTGGATCTACAGTTGAGATTGTACCATACCTGACAGTATTGTCGGGGTAGCATTTCCCATTAATATATTCCTTTCCTGAAAGTGGATCTCGCTGTGTTTACTAGCGCCTAGCTGTGCTTTTATCTTTGTTTTTGTCTCTTGAGCCCAGAAAATGGTTTTCCTAAAATGGTTTCACGAGCTCTTTGGATAACTACTTGTTGTGCATCTGTTTATTAATACAACTTGATCTAAAGTTGTCTTCCCCGCTGTCTCTACTCGTGCATGGTTGTGCTTTATCTTTATTTTTGTCTCTTAAGCCTGAAAAATGGTTCCATGAGCTCTATCGATTAGAAAATAACTTTCGTGCAGTGGCCAATGTAGCTACTGTCCCCCCAGGACCACTCATCGATTATCAAATTAAACATATGCACCACGAATTCCATAGGTTATTTAACAAACGTGACAACTTGACAAATACCATAAAAAAGAAAACTATTAGTCATATTACTCGGTGCTGTGCATGTGTTCATTAATAGAGAGGGAATCGAATCCTTCTCGCATTTCAAGATGGGAATTAATCTAGTTTGTTTTTATTAGTTTTACTGCATGCCATTTAATATTTGTTAAATAAGTTGTTATACTCTTTTATGCAAATTTTATTTTGTACGCATTTCTCACGGGATCCTATGTTGGGCGTGACAACAAGATCTTTGTATTGATTTTTCCTGATACGACATTAAACCATTTTCCTGCACCCATTTTCCTTGCTTTTCTCTCTCTCTCTCTCTCTCTCTCATGGAATTGGGTGCCATGCGACCGGTCAATTAATAAAATTACAAGAGAAGAATGAGTCAAATTACTCCTTGCTGTGCATGTGTTTATTTAATACATTCCTTTTCTGGACTTGGTGCTTTAAGGTTGTCTCCCCCGATGTCTCCACGCCAGCCCGATTGTGCTTTTGTCTTTGTTTTTGTCTCTTAAGCCCCGAAAATGGTTTCTCAAAAATGGATCAATGTAACTAATGTTCCCCTAGGACCAATCATCGCTTATCAAGTAAAACATAATATGTTTGGAATGTTTTAGGAATGTAAATCGCAAAAGATCGCATGAAATAAAATTTTACTGAAAGAGGAAATGTACGGATAATGGGCGTTTGATAAAACTAGCGTAACCAAGTCCTCAAACCTGAAGTTTCTACTTCGCAAAGCCTTATTCGGTTCTTAAATGACATATAATAGGTTAGTGGCGAGTCTAATCTCATCCAATTAATAATAGTATGAAATCAAGTTGCGATCAGTAAAGCTTGGGAGAGTTCATGCGAAGCGTAAGCACCACTTCGCAAGAGGCGTACTCGCACCCATTTAACAATCCGTTAAACCCATCACAAGATTCATCACGGGAGGATAGTGACAAACATGTATCAAATGATTTCGAACTCGTACTCTAATCAAGTTAAGAAATTGAACAAATTTATTTTTTGGGTCCTAATCTTAGTGTAGTAAGCTAAAGGTCATGTTTTTTTTTTTCAGTGACACTATATTCAACACTTTCCTCGCTTGCGCGCTCTCTCTCTCTCTCTCGGGATGGGTGCCATGAGACCAGTCAATTAACATTAACTTTCCATGAATTGGTAAATTAATAATCTTAATGTGCATATTAATGTTTACCAATAATTAATGCTCTAGTCTTAAGCATTGACTTTCCCTGAATTGGTCACGTGATCCCCACCCCCCGAAAAAAAGAAGAAAGGGAAAAACAAGTTGCAAATTAACAAAGAAAAAAAGAACACAATAAAAAAAAAAAGAAGCAAAACTTTATCGAGACATTACATCCAACCGCTATTCAACACGTCGCGACAGAGCACGAGATATTTAAAACCATCCACGTTTTTTTTTTATATTATTTACCGGTAGAGGTGAAAGCACGAGATATTTAAAACCCAAATTTAATTCCAGAAAACACGAGCGCATTTTCAATTATATTGAACTGAATTTGGAAATAAAAGTAGCAAAACTGCGGCCAAGAATAGAATATTCCCTGAAGATACGTTTGATTTATCTCAGAGCAGATGATTCCATAACAACAAATCTCGTTTCGAGCACTCATAGCGCCGTCCCGAGACGAACCTCGAGGAGTTTGATGGATTACTAGGTGGGCTAGTATAACCTTTTACAAGGTGGCACTTACATTTTGCATGGCTCTTCCAAATCGCAACTTGATTTTCTCATTTGTAATTAATCGAGGGGAGCTATGGTCGCCACTAGGCATTAACCTTCGGTTAGAAGCAGCGTATGGCCTACCAAAAAAAGACTTCGGATTTGGCGACTCCATACGCTAGTTTCACCTAAAAACTATTATCGGTACCTTTTCTCTTTTCGTAAAACGTTATTTCATACAACCCTTTTCAATTTCATATCTAAACATGCAAATCTATGTGGTCATCCATAAATGAGCAAACAATGAAAGTCACTCCACCATAGTAATAAACATATAATTAAAGCAAATGTGCGAAAGCTTCTAATAAAAGATGCAATTTAAATGCTATATGACAAAACTAGTAAAAGAAATGACGGAAAAATGCAGGAAACTCGTAATTGAATTTATTTAAATGGAATTTGCGTGGTTTAAGTATGAAAATGTTGAATCTAAATAATGGAAACACAGAAAAAAAAAATGCAATGAGACACTAGAATCATCTAAATTTACACGCGGAAAAATAACGTAGAGAATGACATGCCCTTGTAATTAGATCCGTCAAATGAGTGGGTTGGATCAAATTTGGGTCGAGTCATAAATGGTCCGACCCAAATAGACATATTTAACTCGTTTATGACACATTTATTGCAATTAATCTAGTGAACCATACCCGACCCAATCTATATTTGTAAAACATTTTCATATTTAATCAAATCTAAAAAAAACTCATAGCCAAATTGAGATGAGAGTGCAGAGTGAGGGGGTGCGAGATCTAGTGAGGTCGAGAGAAAATGAATAAAGAGTCATAGAGGTGAGTTGTGACTAAATAAATCGTAAACTTAATTATGACTCATTTAACATTCATATTATGTTTAAACCCAATTTATAATTCATTTATTGAATATAACTAACTGATATAACAACTCAACCCATCATATACAGGTTAATAAATGGGTTTACGTGAGCCTCCCTAGTTTGGCCATGGGCCAAGTCTCGCACAAGGAAAGCCCATGGCCGTGCCTTTTAGGTCCCAAAATGGGCTTTAGCTAGGTCAGGGTTAGCGTAATCAGGGCCATGGATATGATTGACGTGAGACAAGTCCAATTTCAATATGAATTGAAGGGTTTTACGAGCTCCAACCACTTTGACGACAGTCGTTCTACATGTCCGTAATTGCCAAGGTGAGAAAGTGCAATGAAAAAATCTAATGTGGAAACATGAAGCAAAAGTTTTTATTTTTATTTTTATAGGGTTAAGTTCCGACGTTTTTGGTGCACACAATACCGGATTTTCGGGAATGCGGAGGAGACATTTGGGGTGAAAAATTTAGGTGTCAACTGGACAGACTAAGTGATATAAGATGATAAGTGAGTAAATGGTTTTGTTTAATATCAGGAACTTAAAACTTGATTGGCGGTTGTTTAACCTTTTTAAGTGTGAAGAATTAAAATATAAATTCAGCATCTTGCTGACTTCTTTGCACCACACATAACTTTGAGTTTCCGTTTGTATTGTTAACAATGTGCGGATCATTCGAGCTCCGTTTATTTCGCGAAAAATGAGTGATTTAGAAAATATGTATTGCAAAATAATTGCTTTTATCGATTGAAATAATTAGTTAATGGGAAATATTTTCATGATCGATAATAATTTATGTCTCAAAATTTTCGTGGACCGTGAAAATTATTTTTGTCTGTTCATTTTTGTATGCGATATATGTGATCGTTTTTATGAAAATATGTTTCGAATCATTCATTTTTCACGAAACAAACTGAACCTCGTATTATTCTTACTTTTCGAGTATGTCTAACTATTTCTAAAGTCTAACTTTTGACTATAGCAAGAGTTTCGGCATTTGGGATCTGACTTTTATCGCGCCATTGACTGTCTTCTGGTGAGGAACGTTTAGATTGAACATCTCAAAACGTATGAATTTTTTTCATTTGAAGCTAGCTTGGGAATAGGTGCAACCCCTCCCATTGGAGAAAGTCTTATGTATTCCCGCCCATTTCTTTCATTATTACTTACATATCTCTTGTTCACAGTTTGATACAATTATGGACAGTTTTCGGTTCCATAAAATTGAAATCAGTGAATATCGATCCGGTTCTCGATGATTTCAGGTATAGACCCACTCATCGGATTATCCGGACCGGACCGCAATATCATTTTGCTCGTACCATGAGTCTATGGAGAGAGAAGAAGAAGAAGGAGATAGAGAGCAAAGAGGGAGAGAGATGGCGGTCGTGGCTATGGAGATGGAGAAAATGAGCGTGATCCCCACCCACGAATGTGGAGATCAAAGAGCAATGGGCTGACGTCCTTTGAGATGAGCATGATTGAGGGATGGAGAGCGATTGAGATGGGGAATCAAAACCCTTTTTGCACACTTGCCTAGGGAAAAGTTATTTTGTTTAGTAGTAATGGAAGGAAGTGGAGCCATAAATCGTGGAAAACTGACACTTTCCTGGAGAAATGTTTCTATGGGTCCATGAAGATTTAAAAGGAAGCAGAGTGCGTCGGTTGTGGGCAGTCGTGCCGCCCGATCCGGTTTTCGATTCCAATATTTTAGAGCTAGGAGCCACATGAATGGTTTTCGATTCCAGGCCGAGAACACAGAACTTGCCCATCAGAAAATTGATCGCCTCTAGATGCAACCCCTTCTCCTGCCCCTCCTCATTTGCCGTCCCTGTTCTTTAACATCAAGTCCGTTGACGACAGCATAAACAGAGGAAAAATTATCCAAAAATTTCTTAATATGTTACACTTTTGTCAATTCCATTCTAAACATTTTAATTGTGCCAATTGAGTCCTAAACCTTTTCACATTTTATCAATTGAGTCCATCCGAATAATTTTGGACGGAAACCTGCTGTTCTATATGGCGTGACCAGCGTTGATGTGGATAATTTTTTCAAAAATTTAATACATATTTGAATATTTTACTTATTTTCTCTTTTCTTTTTCCCTTTTCCTTTTCTTCTCTTTTCCTTTTTTATTTTTACTGTGGCCGGCAACGGCTGTGAAGCCCACAAAAGTTTTTGAGATAGGTACAGATGCCGTTCCGGCCAAGGTAGAGTTGTTTCCTTTCCTGTGTTAAATGCTAAACTTATTCAACTGCAGGAAGAAAACAAAGGCAGAAATATCACTATTTTTGCTTCATTCCACCAATTTTAAGTTGGAATTGCTGGCGTGGATGTTTGCCGTTCTATATGGCACAATCGGTGCTGATGTGGATTTTTTTTAACTTTTTAAATATGTTTCGAATATTTCATTTATTTATTTTTTTTCTTTTTCCTTTTATCTTTTCTTTCTTTTTCCTTTTTTTTACATTGGCCGGCGACGGTTACAAAGCTCACAAAAGTTTTTGAGGTAGGTATGGATACCGTTCTGGCCAAGATAAAGTTGTTTCCTTTCATGTATTAAACGCTAGACTTATTCAACTGCAGGAAAAAAAAAGAAAGAAAGAGGGCTTTTTTCGAAAAAGGGTTCAGAAAAAAAAAACATTTACAGATTTGGGTCTCGTTTGCCAAAATTTACCACTTAGGGTCCCGTTCGGCGGTCTTACCGCCGAACTTAGGGTAAGTCGGAGCCGAACTTCAGTTCGGTAGCATGACTACCGAACACATGCAAGTTCGGTATCATAGTAGCCGAACTTGCATGAGTTCGGTAGCTGTAATACCGAACTCATGCGAGTTCGGTAGAAGGGCTACCGAACTCATCTAGGTGCAGTCCCATCCCTGCCGAACTTAGACCCACCCCCTCTGCCAAAGTGCCACGCGCCTCCCTCTGCTGCATGCAGACGCCCAGGCGAGGCCCCCCTCTGCTGCAGCCAGACCCTCCCTCCTTCACGCATGTCTTCCCCTTCACATGAAGCGCCAGGCGCATTCAGAAGCCTCTGAATGCCTGCAGGCGCCTGGGTTTTCACGTGGATTGCAAGCGCTCCGTGAATCCTTCAAGCCTCTGATACAAATAACAGAGGCGTGAAGGCAAACACGGAGAGAAAAAAGAGAGAAACGAGAGACAACCGAGAGAGAAAAGAGAGATTTGGAGGTCGTTTGTCGATTTTCGGCGTCTCCGTATCCGCGGTCATTGATTCCGGTGACGTTTCATTACCTTCGAACCAGGTAACGATTCACTTTATAATCGATTTTCTGCTGCCCTTAGCGTTTTTTGTTTCTTTTTTGTAATGTTAATTTTTTATACACGGCAGAGAAGTTAGAGCAGAAGAGCAGAGAAGCTAAGGAGATCCAGTATCCGGATTCTCATCTCGACGCACGCACGCTTTTTGGGTCAAGGTAATTCCTATATCCTTGTTAGTGTTAATTTGAGCACGTTTTGATGTGAAAAACATGTTGTTTTAGTGCTGTGTAGTCACTGTTGTTGTTGTGCTGTTTGGTCCCAAAAATATTATGGCCAAGTCAGAATCTTTCACAAAAGAATAAGAGAGTTTTTTTGGTGTGCTTCAATGAAGAAACGATGTTGGCTGGCACACATTGAAATCAAATATAATTGTCTATTTCCCACCTAATGTTCTGCTTTAGCAAGTGGACAACGTTATAGGTGCCGAGACTTTTCAACAAGTTTTGGAAATTTTTAAAGACTCCTTGGATGACCACAACGTTATAGGTGCCAAGACTTCTCACTAAAAATGTTGTGCGTATTAAACTCTATTTTAATCATGATTTTTGAAATTTTGGATTTTCAGAATACTAAAAGAATAACTGAATGTACACGTCCCACGAAAATTTTTGTGCAAAACCCTGGTTAGATCTGGACCGTAGGATGTGGTAATTAGATCGGACGGTGTAGATTTAGTGTTCGGTTAAATCTGAGCCGTTGGTTTTAGGAGCCTAATCCAACGGACGTGGGCTAGCCATGTGGGCAAACCTGGACCGTAGGATCTGTTCGTAATAATAAAAATTTCCCAGAATATAGAAAAATCAGAAAATTTTGAAATAAAAAAAATGCCCAAAACTGTGTCGTTTTAGTCCCGGTTAGTCCCGGTTCAAACCCGAGTGGGTTTGGGCCAGATATTCGGGTTTGTGAGTTGGGTCGAACCGACCCGGTCCGGAAAATGAATAGAAAAAAAGTAATAGAAAAAAAAGTAATAAAAAAACGAAAAAGAAAATTAGAAAACAAATAAAATCAAAATAATAATAATAAGAATCTCAAAAATTAGGATTTGGTCAATTAATTGACTAGATCTTATTCTTGATGATTTTGGTCCTTCATTTCCTTCTAAATGATGATTCTACCCCTTATGGGTAAATCGCCTTAGAGTCATTTAAAAAAATTTGTAAAAATCACAGAAAATGGGGGAACAACCACATTCAACTAGTCCAACCTAATTTTGTTGATTTCAATTTTTCGAGTCTTTGAAATATAAAATTAGCTGTGAAACAGCCGCTCATGCCCTAAATTCGTAAATATTTTTAAAGAATACCTAAATTCTTAAATAATTTTGTGACCCTATTTATTTCATTTGTTATATTGATAGTTATAAGATTAATTTATTACTGTCTAGGGAAAAATATTTATTAAATTATGGATGGAAAGTAATTTATAATTTTTTCATTTAGCAGAATGTCTTCTACATCTTTTGGGACTGTGAAATGGGGAGGTACAATAGTACGAAATGAATTTGGATATGATTACGAAGGTGGACAATATGCTATGTTTGAGTTGGGAAACAGGGGGTATTCCCGACCCATAACTTTACACAAAGATCGAAATGAGAGAAAATGAGTACAACCACGCGTTCTACTATGAACCGGGAACACAATAAACCAAGAATAGTCCGAAAATACTAAGATTAAGCTAATGAAAAACGAGCACGAAGCAAGCAAGTTGGACTGAGTCCAACACTTGGGCAAAATTTCCGGATTCCGATCAGACCAACAAGGTATCTTTGGAAGGGCATATCTCACACCTCGGTCATAACCACGGGCCACACAACATATCGAATCGAAGGTCTACGCACGTAGAATGCATTTGAACAATAATATACTAACAAATCATGCAAAATGACTGAGAAAACCGACCCCAAAGTAGGAGGGTCGCACTATTTTTCCAGAAATCTGGGCTTAAACCGGGCCAACATAGGGTATTCCCGACCCCATAACTTACACAAAGATCGAAATGAGAGAAAATGAGCACAACCACGCGTTCTACTATGAACCAGGAACACAATAAACCAAGAATAGTCCGAAAATACTAAGATTAAGCTATGAAAAACGAGCACGAAGCAAGCAAGTTGGACTGAGTCCAACACTCGGGCAAAATTTCCATATTCCGATCAGACCAACAAGGCATCTTTGGAAGGGCATATCTCACACCTCGGTCATAACCACGGGTCACACAACATATCGAATCGAAGGTCTACGCACGTAGAATGCATTTAAACAATAATATACTAACAAATCACGCAAAATGACTGAGAAAACCGACCCCAAAGTCGGGGGTTTGAACCACCCAAGGCATTCTACTGCTGCTGCTTCTGTGCGTCTGTTGCTGCAACCCTCATTACATTTAATGATGATGTCGTCCTCCTACGCGGCCTCCTGTTCCGCAATCAGGTTGTCTTCGTTCTTCAGGACGCCTAGTATTGTACCGACAATGACGTTCTGGAGGAGTAGGATCTGTAGATGACGAAGGCATGTTATGTGGTATGAAGCGTGGCTGTGATGTGGATGCATCATGAAAGTCATGAAATATTCAATGCTCCGATGGTCCATATCCTACTGTAGACGGGTGTGGGAAGAACTCGGATCCATAGGCACTCGGAGAGTTAGTTGGAGTGAATGCGAAATCGGGTCCCTCATGAAATGGACTGGCAAACTGGCTAAACCCTGTATTTAACCCCGGCGTATGATAGGTGAACGGGTAGGAAACGGCGTCATCAACTGGATGAGCTCGAGTGGTCCTTCGGGTCGATTGAACAGTCTCAGGTGGGTCATCCTCGTCTGGCTCAATGGATGCTGCTGTTGGTGCTGATTGGGGTGGTAGAATCATTGTCAACCGCCTCTCCTCATTGAAGGCGCACAGCATTACCTTAGATATCTTATCTATATGCCGTATGTTCTCCCGCATGTTCTCCTGAGATATAGTGGAAACCAATCGTACGATTTGTTCCACACCATCACACTATTCATGAAATCAAAGTCAACAGAAGTTATCGAATGCCAATAACTTATGTTACTAAAAAAATAATAAATTAAGTAAATTAAATGTGTTTGCACTAACCGCTCCACCTACTGCACCTCCCGTGTAAGAAATCCACCTCCGTGTGTGTTTGCGATACCACTTCATATATTCTGAATGATAGTGAAGTGGCTCCGTTGCAGGAGCATAATTGACTATGTGCTCAAGACGATTGTTCCATATACCAATCCACTCTTCGTGAAAATCGACCCAATTCCTTGTAATTGGCTTTAATTGAATATTATGAAAGCCTGTATGATTACTGGGAGGAATAGGTATTGATTGATGCATACCAAACTGACGACATACTCGGTCTGGATAATGCCACTCAACGATGTGGAAATAGATGAGTGAGACACGAGCCCTCCAAATGTGTTCTCCCTACAGGCAGTAATCTGGTAGACTCTGGAGAATGTCATCGGTGTAGGGCTCCCAAGTAATCTGTGATTGTATTAAAACATATCAAATTAAACGAAGAATTAATTTAAAAGGTAACATTACATTGAACTCGTTGGTTGCTATCATGACTTACATCTGCAAATGCCATTCTATCAAATTGGTAGCGCAGATGCCGCAAAGTATGTGTGGGGACCATTGTTGTCTGTAGGGGTTGAGTCCAGCTGCTTAAATAAAAAATAAGAACATTTACATATATTATACGCACTGAAACAAATTTATGACTCACGAACTGAAAAAACAATAAATCACATACCGACTACCAAGAGGTGCATCTGGTAAAGGATCACGGCTTCTGATGGATGGGGCGACACAACTGAAGCGATCCCACGCCCAAATCTGCAATACATGTAGGGCACCACTGATTTGGTGCGCTGATGGATCAGTCGCATTGTATAGCTCCCGATATAACCACGCAAGTGCTGCTGAACCCCAACTGTACGGCGTAGGATCCTGGAGGTGCTCTAGAAGTGGAAGAAAAATCAAACTAACCCTAGCACCTGATTTGTCTGAAAAGATAGATCCAGCCAACTGGAGAATCAATGCCCTAGCATGCTGCAGTATGGTAACTTCACCGGCATCATCAGGAATTACACCAAAGAGTCCTCTCAGCCAGGCTATCTTTACCATCAAACCGCGTATTTGACTGGCTAGGGGGCGGTGACCAAGTAGATTCTCACAAAGATCGGGCCAACTCCTACTTGTGGGGCAAGTAACTGCAAGTCCATCAATAGGAAGCCCTGTTAGCACTGTGATGTCCTGCAATGTGATCGTGCATTCACCTTCCGGCATATGGAAGGTGTGAGTCTCGGGCCTCCATCGCTCGACCATAGTTGTAATCAAATGGTGATCAATTTGCCAAAATCCCATTTTCCAAACTCCGTAAAATCCCGAAGCTCGAATATACGGTTCAATGCGTTCATCAAGTTCAGCTTGGTGTAGCATCGATCCATCTCGCTGACATCTAAGTCATTGATCCTCATCTATCTATAAAATGTTACATTAACCATTAGTAGATTTTATTACGATACAGCTATTACAAATGACAGATCAACTGAGAAATTTCTTAATTACCTGAGCGTTCCATATGGCATGTGATCTGTGTCGAGCCTGCTCTGTAAGTAGTGAATCGTCCTGAGGTCCCGGCTGAATGTAAGTCCGTTGTGCCATGTTTACAAATGGAACAGAGGAACTTAATAAATATCGCACAATTGCTATTATTTTTTATTTTATTTGTATTCTAATTTTATTTTTTCTAAATAAATATCATCATGTCCCTATTGATTTTTTTTATTTTCTGCATTTTTATTTTATTTTTAATGTTTTTCTGGCTGGGTCAACCCGGTCAACTAGACCCGACCGCCTAGCCCGGGTCAAACCCCCTCTAGGTTGACCCAAAAAAATAGCGCCGTTCCCATTTTTTTTATTTTCTATTATTATTATTTTTTTATTTTTTTTTTCTAATTTTCATTTTCCTTTTTTTAACTTTACTATTATTAATATTTTTTAATGAATTTTTCGATTTTTTAGTGATTTTCTGATTTTTTTTAATTTTTGCATTTTTATTTTATTTTTTATATTTTCTGGCCGGGTCAACTAGGTCAACCAGACCCGAGCGCCTAGCCCGGTTCAAACCCCCTCGGGGTTGACCCAAAAAAATCGCGTCGTTCCCATTTTTTTTCTATTATTATTATTTTCTATTTCATTTTTTTCTAATTTTTATTTTCCTTTTTTTAAAATTTACAAATTTTTCGAAATTTTTTCAATTTTTTTACAAATTTCTTATGATTTTTTAATGATTTTTTTTTTCATTTTTAGTGATTTTCTGATTTTTTTTATTTTCTGCATTATTTATTTATTTTTAATATTTTCCTGGCCGGGTCAACGAGGTCAACCAGACCCGAGCGCCCAGCCAGGAAAAAACTACGTCGTTGCCACTTTTATTTATTTATTTATTTTTTCTAAATTTTTCTGATTTTTCTATTTTCTGAAAATTTTTATAATTACAGACAGATCCTACGATGCAAGTTTACCCACGTGGCTATCCCACGTCCGTTGGATTAAGCTCCTAAAATCAACGGCTCAAATCTAATCGAAGACCAAATCTACACCGTCCGATCTAATTACCACATCCTACGGTTCAAATTTAACCCGGAGACCTAATCTAAATAGTGAAACAGCTCAATAAATGAAAAATTAAACGTATCATAATATGCTTGAATCGACCCTAGAAAGGATATTGGTGTTACCTTGATCCGTAGAGCGAGATCCGGGCTGATTTGAGGTAGAAACTCCGCTGGTGAAACGGCGCGCGACTGTTTACGACGGACGACGGCGAAGCACGAATATCGGCCGTGTGCTCTCCTCTTCCTCTGCTCCTCTCTTCCTCCTCTCTTCCTCTTCCTCTTCTCCTCTCTTCCTCTGCTCCTCTCTCTCTTTCCCCCGCTCAAATCTTTTCGGCAATGAATGGGAAATGTGGCTGCCATTTCTTCTTTACTGCATAGCAGCCTTCACATGAAGTGTGCAGGCTTCACACTTCACGTGAAGCCTGCAAAAAGGGCGGGCCCGCCACAAGTTCGGCAGCAGAGCTGCCGAACGGGCTTCACGTGCACACTGAAGCCTGCCTGGGCCTGGGTGGGCCCGCCTGCCCGTTCGGCATCAGAGCTACCGAACGGCCACAAGTTCGGCGGCTGTGGTGCCGAATGGGCATAAGTTCGGTCGGGAGGACGCCGAACTTCTCAGTTCAGCGTCCTGGCTGCGGAACTGATGTTTGTTCGGCTTCACGACCGCCGAACTTCTCAGTTCGGTTTCCATGATGCCGAACGGGACCCCTTCTGGTAAATAAAAAAAAATTAGACCCAATTTTGTAATTTTTTTTTTTTTTCAGACCCTTTTTCGAGAAAAGCCCAAAGAAAGACAACAATATCACTATTGTTGTTTCATAATATACCAAACAAATTGCATTCCTTTTCTTATTTTTAACGGGTCGGTGCCCTCAAGTTGGGGATCACGTATGGTGCGACCTGCTCGACTCGTTTGAGTTTCAAGGAAACCAACCAAGGCCGACTGGACCGATCATCGTCGCTTTGTTATCCCTTATCTTCTGCCCGAAAACGCGAGCACGCTTCTTGGCTAAGTTGATGAATTGGACTTCATTGCCATCTAGAGCAGGACAAGTTGTAAGAACTAAGGCATGTGCCATGAAATATAAGTAAACTTCGCTGTTCGTGGCTCGTTGGTCGCCACATATTCTGATAATATCGCCCTATTTTTGGCTCTTTTTCATCCAAAATCAATCTACTGCCGACTTTCAAAAGACAACCGAGAAAGTCTGTATCCTGACCTTGGGATTCTTTTCTTCCGGCGAATATTGTGCTTCCCAATTTAGCTTCGTCAGAATTTGTTTTGATAATTTTCTGGTTTGAGAAGGAATACTGCCAAAATAAATAAAAACCCTGACTTGGGTAACGGCGAATGACCGTTCATGTATGATTTAATGGGCATGATATAAGTAGTTTCGGAATACAATTTTAAGGACATTAAGCATAATTTTGAAAATAATGAACGACCATTTTTTTTAGAGAAATACATGAATTCCTCCCCCTATTTAAGTTGCAGTTCATATCACAACATAGTCGCCACACTCCTATTTAAGATGCAAACAGTATATCTGCAGACCTGTTCCATCTTGCTCGACTCGACCATCGGGAAACAATAAATCCGCTCTCCAATCAATCTATTTGAGCCCCAATAAAAAAAAAAATTCTATTTGAGCCCTAACCGGCATTCCTTTGGCCGTGATATCCCTCTTCTTTCAACCAAAGTTCGTTCTTTTGCTCTTTCGTTCGGCCTTATTAGTGGTGATTTGGCGGTGTCTGTATGTGAACTTCTCTGACTAACTCTTGTTTACTGGTCAAGATGCTGGAGTTTCGCGCTGAGAAGATGCATGTCGAGGGGAAGAAGGTTGTCGCCGATGCTCGTAAAGGCCTCATTCGCATAACCAGGGTACGTGTGTCCACGTATACACAAGACTCTGTGATGTATTCTGCTTTTTCTTTCAACAGATCGTTTTCTGTTCAAGTTGGCGTCTTTTTCTAAATTTTTTTGGGTTGTGTGTCAGGGTGAAGAAGGATTGACGTACTTTCAGTGGCTTGATCGCACTCAGAACGTCCTCGAAGATGTATCCTTTTGATTTTTTATGCAGTGAACTATACCTAAATAGATGTACGGTTAGAACGAAGATGGCAAGTATGGTAAGAAGAGGAATAGGAGCATCGGTGTCATTCTGGAAAGTTTGGTATTTAGATTGAAACTGTGATATTTCATATATCAGTATGGTCTTGTGTATCGCTTGAGTACCTATAGCGTCTTGGTATATAATTCCTGTGTTCCTATCTCTTCCTATGTCCATTTTTTTGGCTCACTATTTCTTCCTATATCCACAATATAATTTGTTCGTTCCTATTTCTTTCTATATCAAAAGAGAAATAAACAAGAACAAATAAGATCCACAGCTAGTGGCAACATCACTCATCTTTCTCTTTGGCACTGTTACAGGTCTATGCCTATCATGGCTTATGATCTTCCTTGTATTGTTTGTGATGAAAGTGAGAATATATGATCCGTGTTGTTCCAAAATTCCTTATCAATGCATTAGCAGAACAAGTTCTATGCAATTTTATACTTTGACTTTTATGAGCTTTGCTGTAATGAACCAAAAGCTTGAGCTATTTGCAATCATCAAATAAACCATCCAATACCCTGCGTCCACATTGTTTTTGCTATTATTATTATCTTTAATATTGGCCAAACCTATCAATTTCAAAATATGTTGGCTAGCTCCATATGTCGAGCAGTTAATTTGGTTTTTGTTGGTTGGCCAATTTCAATTGTCCTCCTAGATGCTGTTCATTTCTTATATGATTCTACTTATTTCTATATTCTACAACCACTTAGAGATGCTATTGTCACGGGTCAATCGATCTAGCATTCCCTTACCTGTGCGGCCTTAAGAATTTCTCCGACACTCACAAATACAATAGAGAGAAACTGTAGAAAAAGAAGATCTGAATTGTATTACTTCTGACATGATACAAATGAGGGGGAGGCCCCTATATATATAAAAGGTTCCTTGATTATAATCGTCGATCTATCCTTGATCTAATGGTAGAGATTATACCTCCCCATCCACCAATCACATTGCACCACAAGAGCTCTCTAAAATAGAGTCTAATTACAATATTACCTGCCCTAAGAATATTCTAGAGGACTCAAGAGAAATGTCTATTCTTCTTTATTACCAAGTCTTTAATACAATTCCTAACCTAGTTTGAAGGTAATATGTCTGGTTCTGGTCTTAGTGTTCACTGGAGAGTACTCTTGTTAATTTGCAATTGCTGAATGGATCAAGTAAAATATCATTACTTATACCTGAAAAATTGACAGAAAGACACTCGACTCATCTGATCACACCATAAATTTTATGTCCTATCTTACGAGGTAACTTGAGATTGTTTTGCGATAACGGTGCAATGCCTGTTCTATCTAATTCTAGATAAAAGATCTTATTGCTACACTCCAGTAGTGATCGGTCCCGATCCGATCCCATTCAGAAATTGGGAATTGGACATGAAGGACTGTCGCGACCTGCTCTTCCCTTTCTCAAAGGTCCAGCGGGTTTAGAGGTATTGCTATCAGTCAATGGCGTAGTCCCTCCCAAGTCCTACCTCGCATGACGTTAGATTTCGTTTTCGTGATTAGCAACCTAAGTGATTACTAGGAGTCGCCACTAGCTTCTTGGGGTCGGCTAGAAACCAATCGAGACGCGGGAGTGTTATCTCGATTCCTACGCAACTAGAGCATCTAGGTTTGAGGATTTATTTACGCTAATTATCTAATCGGCGCCCTATCGGTACCTAAGCAGTCGATATTTCGTAAGATGGCCACACATTTTGCCTGTCATACGAAGCCTACATGTATCTAACCAGTGCTAGATGATAATGCATAATGATTTTCTGTAATTCTGTTAATTTCAGGCAATTACCTAGCTTAATCCTTAATCTAACACCTAGGAAAGCGATTAACATGCAATTTTATTAAAATGCAGTGCTGTAGGTAGTTCGTGACAAAGGACTCACTTTCAAGTGTGTCCTAAGACTCTCCACGCAACAAAAGGATCCAGGCAAGCTGGGGCATCTCTGCCTCCATCTTTGAATGAAGTCCCTGCTCGATTTTGTTTTCTGTTTCTGTGGCCGTTGTTTGGCCTTTGGCTTCTGTTTGTCTCCTGTAAGCCCTACTGTTTAGCTGTTGGTGCTCTCTTTTGATTTTCCGTAACACCTTTGCACCCGATGCGACACCCGCTTTGTCGTTTCGGGTACGAGGTTTTTGTGTTCGGCTTCTTTGTATGTAACGCGTTGAAAGTTATTACATTCCTTACCTTACCACAAAAAACAAAAAAAAACAAAAAAAAACAAGCACGCAAGATATGAAAAGCAGTAAAACTGCAAATTACGCTAAAAATGCATTAAAAACCATTTTCTAAATTTTCCCAAACTCGGTGCCTCTCTCTTTTTCTCCCTTTTCTTTGCGAGCAAGTCTCTTATCTCTCACCTCCAGCCTTCGCCCTTATACAGCCCGCCAAAATATCTAGCTCCAGGGTTTCTTGGCCATGGAAAAAACGAGCGGACAGGAAGGGAGAATAGCTGAAACTCGCCGGCGAGCCGTCTGCTGCAACGCAGGGAGAGGAAGAAGGAGAGAGGGGATGGGCCGCGGGCTTGAGCCTCTCGCACACTGGAAAGAACAGGGGGGAGTGGGCCTACACTTGGCCCACTCCCCAAAGAATGGAAAGAAAAGCGGGCCTACTCTGTGCAAGCCCGCTTGAGCGAGAAAAGAAATTCGCGGGCCGAGTTGCCCGCGCGGATCCGGGTTGACCCGGCCGATCCGATTTGAATTTCTTTCATTTTTATTTTTAGAAAAATTAAATCTAATTTATATTTTCCAAATTTTGCAACAAAACAAGAAATATGCAAATTTCAATTTTGACCTTTTCTAATTTTGAGCCTTAAAGGAAAAATAAATTACATTCAAATGGGGACAGACAAAATTAGGTGTCAACAAGAACCGGTTCCCAATTTCTAGGACTGAGAACAAGACCGGATGGTCTTGGGACCGGAGAAAACCGGACTGGTCCGGGAAAATAAACAATGTCTTGGATAGTATCAACTGTTCTTCCCAAGATGTATATAATCAGTCTGCACCAAGTGGATTCTGTAGACAAAAGATGATGATGCTTCCAGGTAGGCTAGACTTGTTCACGTAATCCGAATAGAAGTTAAAAGATGGTATTTATGCTTGTCGTGTCCTTTATATGGAAATCAAAGGACAAGGGGCCATTCCGTTTCATGAGAATTTGACTCCGCGTGAAATTGAGCAAAAAGCTGCCGAATTGGCCTATTTCTTGCACGTACCGATTGAAGTATTTTGAAATGAACTTGAACTGAAGAAGAAATTCTTTCCCAGTGACAGGGAAAAAATTCAAGAATTCTCTTTCTTTCTTCAGCATAAGATAGCTTAATAATGCTTTTTTAGAACTGTTCATTCGACGTAAACAAGCTTAGACTTACATTCGTCGATGGTGGTGAAGAAGGGGAACCCCAGGTAGGCATCAACTATTGCCGTCTCTAGCGACGGCACCAGAGAGTGCACTACCGGGTAAACTATCTTTCACGAGAACGTCAATTCCTTTACTGTCAAATTGAGTCATAAATCTTTCAATTTTGTCAATTGAGTCCTAAACCTTTTGACACTTTTTCAGTTGAGTCCATCTAACCAATTTTAATAGGAAATCGCTGACGTAGACACCGAACGTCCGACGTGGCACGATCGACGCTAATGTGGATAAATTTTATAATTCTTTTAAAAAATATGATTAATTAATTTATTTTTTCTTTTCTTTCTTTTTGCCTAGCCCGCCGAGGGTGGCCAGTAAACCCTCACAGGTCACAGGCGAGGGCCAGCCAATCCATGCCGGTAGGGGCCAGGGTTACTAGCCCCCACCAATAGTTGGCGAGGGTCGGTCGGCCCTCGCCTGTGGCCGACGAGGGTCAGCCGGTGACCGTCATTAGAGTTGATGGAAAAAAAGAGGAAAAGAAACAAAAAAAAAAAAAAAAATAGGGATATGTTAACTAGAAGTCCTAATAACAAATGCAATTGAGTCTTGAAACTTGCAAAAAGTGCAATCGAGTTCTAAAACTTGCCAAATTGATACAATCGAGTCTTAAAATTTATCAAATTGGTGCAATCAAATCCTTCAGTTAACTCATCCAAGTTGGTTAACAGAAAATGCCGACGCGGCTTTTGTAAATATTTTCTCTCTTATGCGTGGCTAAAACGATATCGTTTTGGTCTGAATCTAATTTTTAATATAATTTTTATTTAAATTAAATTAAAAATAAGCTAAAGTTTAAAAAAACAAGAAACAAAAAACAAAAACAAGAAGAAGAAGACACCAGTAGAACCAGCGGCCCTTGCCGCCGCCCCCACCACCATCGGAGTGGGGCCGGCGATGGTGGGGAAGTGATTCGTGCAATTGCAGTTTAAACTCCTATATTTAAAATTAAAGGAATTATATAGGGACTAGAATTTGGAGATGTGTTTGTATGCGGTGATCGATTACAAGTTCGATTCTGATTTGTGGAAGTTTACTCGACTGAAATGAGAAAAGATTATGTTTTCTCTGGTGCTAGATTTTCTCTGTGGTATGTCGAGTCGCAACAATCTTGAAGATGAGATACACGTGGCTCGCTGGATTAGAGCTCCTTGAGGAGGCTGAGAGCTTGGTGTCTAATCCTTCTGAAAAGGACCATTTGAAGGACGGCGACCCCCGCCCAGATCGGGCGAGCTCCGGCGACCCTCGCCCGATCTGGGTGAGAAAACTCCATCATCAAGCTGCTTTTGCAACACCCTTTAAACCATTCCAACCAAAAAGCCAGAAAACTCCAGAAACAACATCAAGAAAATAAAATCACAGACAAACGAACAAACCTAGTAAAACTATCCACCGAAAGAGAGACGAAATCTTAAACCAAATCAAATCGAGGTAATCCACCCTCCAAATGTATACACCAACGCATGTCTATGTGCTTATCAACAAGCGTATACACTGGCGGCGACCTTCACCCGATCTGGGGGCTCGACAACTCCCTCCGACCACTTCCCCACCGTCACTGGCCATATCCGGCAGCGGCGAGGGCTTTGAAGCCCTAGCCGCGGCTGGTTCTGTTCTGCTGGTGTCTTCTTATCCTTCATTTGGTTTTGTTTTTGTTTTTGTTTTTTTAAATTTTAGCTTATTTTTAATTTAACTTAAATAAAAATTATATTAAAAATTAGATTCAGACCAAAACGATATCGTTTTAGCCACGTGGGATAGAGAAAATATTTAAAAAGCAACCTCAGCATTTTTCGTTAGCCAACTTGGATGGAGTTAACGGAAGGACTCCATTGCACAAATTTAATAAGTTTTAGGACTCGATTGCACTCAATTTGACAAGTTTTAGGACTCGATTGTACTTTTTGCAAGTTTTAAGGCTCAATTGCACTTTTATGACAAGTTTTAGGACTTCTAGTGAACATATCCCTAGTTTTTATTATTTTATTTCTTTTCCTTTTTTTCCATCAACTCCAAAAATTCAATTTTTTTAAAATTACCGAAAGAAATTGTTCACGCCAATGCCGACCGTCCTACGTGGCATCTCCGGCATCGACGTTAGCGATTTCCGGCTAAAATTGGTCGGACAGACTCAATTGGCAAACTATCAAAAGGTTTATAACTCAATTGATAAAATTAAAAGGATTAGGACTGATCAGCCAAAGTACAATAAGTTTATGGCTTATTAAACAAAATTTCCCTTTTAAAACAGGGAAGACAATTTCGTGCCCCGCATGCAAGGGAGGGTGGGGATATACCTTAAATGAGTTTGCTTGACTTTTGGTAATATCATTTCATTATTTATTCTTTTCAATTGCGAAGGCTTTCCTTTATGACCACTTTTTTTTCATTAACTATTTTATTGTAAGGATTCTTTATTGGACAAAGAAGTGTGAAAGAGTTATGTGGAAAAATCTGGACACCGGAGGAGTCAGGGATGGCGTCTATAAACTTGCGCCACATGGAGACTGGAGCGGGGATGGGGCACTTCCACTAATTGCGGGGCCGGGCCGGGCCGGGCCTAGATAGAGGATGCAATTAGGGATGAGCAAAAGGAACGGTTCTAATCGGACCAAATCAATCGATTCTGGTCGATTTTTGGTTTCATAATATTGGAATCAGTGAATATCGATCTGGTTTTCGATTTCAGGTGTGGACCCACCCATCGGACTATCGGACTATACCGAAATATCATTTTGCTCATACCATGAGTCTATGGAGAGAGAGAAGAAGGAGATAGAGAGCAGAGAGGGAGAGAGATGGCGGTCGTGGCTATGGAGATGGAGAAAATGAGCGCGATCCTCATCCACGAGTCTGGAGACCAAGGAGCAATGGGCTGACGTCCTTTGAGATGAGCATGATTGAGGGATGGAAAGTGACCGAGACGGGGAATTACAAACCCCTTTTGCACACTTGCCCAGGGAAAAAGTTGTCAAATTTTTTTAAAATCTACTGTACCTTTGCGGATTCAATCTTAGACTTTTTAATTGTGTCCATTGAGTTCTAAACCTATTCACGTTTTGTCAATTGAGTCCATTCTGTCAATTTTAAGCGAAAATTGCTGACGTGAACGTCTGCCATTTTATATTTCACAATCGACGCTGATGTAGACCATTTTTTTTTATAGTTTTTTTAATTATTTTTCGAGTATTTCATTTATTTTTTTACATTGGCCGACGACGGCTACAAAGCCCACAAAAGTTTTTGAGGCAAGTATGGATGCAGTTCTGGCCAACGTAGAGTTGTTTCCTCTCATGTGTCAAACGCTAAACTTATTTAACTGCAAGGAAAAAAGAAGGCGACGGTATCACTATTTTTGTTTTATAATATACCATATCCATCGCATTCCTTTTCTCATTTTTAACGGGTCGGTGCCATCAAGTTGGGGATTATGTATGGCCCGACCTGCTCGACGCGTTCGAGTTTCGAGGAAACCCGGCCCGACAGGAACGATCGTCCTCGCTTTGTTTTCCCTAATCTTTCTGCTTGAAACCGCATGCATGTTTCTTGGCTAAGTTGATGCATTGGACTTCATTGCCGTCTAGAGTCGGACAAGTTGTGAGCACCAAGGCATATGGCATGAATATAAGTATACTTCGCCGGTGGTGACTCACTCTTGTCCACACACATATGAAAATATCGCAACATTTTTGGCTCTTTTTCATCCGAATCAATGTACTGCCGACTTTCAAAAGACAACCGAGAAAGTCTGCATCCTGACCTTGGGAATCTTTTCTTCCGGGCGCATACTGTGCTTCCAAGTGTAGTTTGTCAGAATTAAGGTCGATAATTTTCAGGTTTGAAAAGGGATACTGCCAAAATAAATAAAAACCATGACTTGGGTACATCATACGAGGGAATTGAGAAGGGGAGAAGTTCAGAAAAAGTACAAAAAAAAAAAAAGTGAAAAATCAATTGTGTTGGAACTGATTCAATTGTACCGATTTAGACTTAAATCTTTTTGTATTGATACCAATTCAGTCCATCTGACCAATTTTACTTGAAAATCACCGACGTGGACGTCGGTTGTCTTACGTGACTCGTCTGGCACAGACGTACACATTTCTTTCTTTTTTTTCATTCTATTTTTTTTTTTCACTTTGGCCGGCGAAGGTCGAAGAGTAAAAAATTATTAAAATATTCACGTTAGCGCCAGCTGCATCGAGCGAGGACATTTGAAGAGGGTTGGTGTGTCCTCATAGACCCCCCCCCCCCCCCCCCCTCATATGTATATATATAGAGAGATACAAAGCAAAGCTTTTACAAAAGAAAGCTCATAATCATGATGGGTCTTCAAGGGTATATGCTCCTGACAAGCTTGATGGTGGTGGTGTTGGGCTCAGCGAGCGAGAGTGGAGCCACGACAACACCCATTTATGACACTGCTTTGCTCAACAGAAGCAGCTTCCCACCTGGTTTCCTCTTTGGCACTGCCTCAGCCTCTTATCAGGTCAAATCTCACATATATATACACCAAATTTCTTCTCTTTTCAATTGGGAGATGTGAGAAATCCGATTTTCGCAGTGATTTTCTGAGGCTCTTTCGCTTGTTTGTTCTTTCGTTCTTGTTCAGTATGAAGGTGCAGCAAATGAAGGGGGTAGAGGGCCAAGTATATGGGACACTTACACTCACAAATACCCAGGTCTCTCTCTCTCTCTCTCTCTCTCTCTCTCTCTCTACATTCGATACCCTCGTTCTAGACCTTGATATCATAAACGAGTTGAGACCTAATTGTACATATTATGGGAATTGTTGGCATCATAGGCGAGTTTAGATCTTGATATCGTCGAACTGATTGTCAAGTTTCGTTCTAGAGGAGGAGGAGAACGTGAAATGAGTTGGTGGGAGTTTTTCTTTTGGTCTGGGAATTGTCTGCTGATCTTGAGAATTGGAAGTTGAGAGGTGGAGGACGTGCGCTGTTCAGTTTCTATGCGGAAAGCAGCCTTAGGTGAACCATTCTTTCTAGATGAATTAATTGTCAAAGTGCATAATGACATATCTTTTCTAAATGATCATAGAAAGGACCACTTCTCTTTATTTTCATTTTTCCTGGGGGAAAAGTGGGGGTGTTGAAAAATGCTGAACCATTCGAGTCCATCGCCGTACGCACTTCAGAGTTTTCCCTTGCTTGTGGACACAAATCGTATTGACCATGACATTTCAATAATTAGACATATATAAATGTTCGTTTCGTTTTAGGCAAGTGGCATCGATCGGAACATAACTAGTGGAAAATGATTTTCATTCCGTCCTATCGTAATTTCCTGATATATATTCATTTCTAGTCTGTAAGAGATTATAAATATTTCCAAATCATAAGAAATTTAGCCTTTTATATATGTATCAATCTTTTCGCGTTCTCTTTTTATCCAATCTATAAGGTTTGGTCAAAAATGGCAGGCAAAATAGATGATGGAAGCAATGGAGATGTTGCCGTTGACTCGTACCACCGATACAAGGTCACTCTCTTTTGCACTCAAATTTCTATTTAAATAAATGTTAGTGCCCTTTTTTTCTTGTCACATCATATCAAATGTAAGAGCAGAAAAAGGGTTATCGAGGGCAATTAAGTACATTTTATTAATTGTAAAATTAGTGTGGTGCAGGAAGACGTTGGAATCATGAAGGAAATGGGCTTAGATGCTTATAGATTCTCCATCTCGTGGTCTAGAATTTTGCCAAGTAAGCTTGATTAAATTTTAAATGTTCCCTTCAATTTTTCTTTCTGTTCAATTGGCCCCCTTCATGGTGTAAATTATTTGACCCATCATTTACATTTTCAGATTTACTTGTTTTATTTATTTTGTGGAATTTGCATCTTCGTTTTGAAGTTATGTACTCTTCTTTTCATATGAAATGAAGATTTTCCTTCCGACGAAGAAAAAAATCTAGATGGCTTTGGATTACGTTATCCTTTGTTTCCCAAGTTAATAAGACGATATAAATGGTATATTCACTAAATTGCCGCTGGGGCAACTTTCAGAAGGAAAGCTGAGTGGGGGTGTGAACATGGAAGGTGTCAACTACTACAACAATCTTATTAATGAGCTACTAGCACAAGGTATTTGCTTGATCTCCTAGATTATTTCTCAAGTTAATTTCACACACCCATTTGATCTTATGATGATTTACTTCTGATATATTAATGTAGGTATTCAACCCTTTGTGACCTTATTCCATTGGGACCTTCCCCAAACCTTAGAAGACGAGTACGGCGGTTTCTTGAGTCCTCACATTGTGTGAGTCGCTCAAATTCGATCGCATTAACGTGATATTATCATGTAATCGGTTTTCTTTTATTCATTGTGTTCGATAACAAATGCACATATTGTAAGACGAGAGCAATCGATCGATTTTAAACGATACCACGTCAACATGTTACACGATACCACTGTTATGCATAGTTCGATAAATCTTTCAGAAGTACGAGTAATTCGGTTAATTTAATATTTGAAATCAGGGATGACTTCCAAGATTACGTGGGTGTGTGCTTTGAGGAGTTTGGTGATAGAGTGAAGCATTGGATAACGCTCAATGAGCCATTCAGTTATAGCGTAGGAGGCTATGGCATTGGATTGACCGCACCTGGTCGGTGCTCTGAGTGGCAAAGGTTGAATTGCACGGGAGGTGATTCTGGGATCGAGCCATACTTGGTGTCTCATAACCAGCTTCTTGCTCATGCTGCGGTTGTTAAGTTGTACAGGGACAAGTATCAGGTGAGCGGTCAAAATTCCTATTATCTTATACCCGTCTATTTTGAGTTAATTGTGTACACATGTTGCTGCAAATTCAGATTTCTACCGACAAATTCTTCACCTTGATGCTTTGTTTATGAGTTGTGCTCGACCGGTCGTAGATTTAATGAGTTTTCTTGACATAAAAGAATTTCTTGATAGCTAACTAAATTTGGTCCTTTAATTTTTAGTAAATTTTCGATAATTTTTTTTATAGTAAATTAGATAATTTTCTTTTTGCACATCCTTTCCAAGAAACTTTTAATCAAAACATTGAAACTTATGCAGGAATCTCAAAAGGGGAAAATAGGGATAACGTTAGTGTCTCCATGGATAGTGCCTTACTCAGATGCCAAACACCACAAGCACGCTGCATCAAGAGCCCTAGATTTCATGCTTGGATGGTAAGTGTGCCTTCCTTTTGAAGTTTTTTATTTCCTTTTTATTCAATATTGTATGATTGTTCAAAGTGATTATTAGAGGTTTTATTATATCTAGATCCTTCATCCTCGATTTGAATATTTTTTTCTCATCTTTTGTGGGTCATCATTTAGCTTCCATTATGGGCTGTCATTATAGCCAAAAGACGCTCTTTCCTAAACCCCCAATAAAAATCTAAAATCTAACTAGTAAGATGAATTTGCACGTGCCACTTAATCCGCATTACTAGTTAAGCCCAGCCCACTTCGTAATCAACCACCGTATGTTTAGTGAATGGACTGAGCTAAGAAAATTTACTTTCCAAAAGTTGCAAATTATATTCATGGCCTAATTACAGAGATTCATTACATATATCGGTAGTACGTAACACAGATAATAACTCTATGTTAATTGGTTCATCAGGTACATGGATCCATTATCTCATGGAGACTATCCACATTCGATGCGCTCTCTTGTTGGAGTGAGACTTCCCAAGTTCTCGCAAGAGCAATCGGCCATGTTGAAAGGCTCGATCGACTTTCTCGGATTGAACTATTACACCGCAAACTATGCCGCCTACTCTCCGCACATGATGGGCCCGAGTCCGAGCTACTTAACAGATGCCCGTACCAATCTTTTGAGTAAGATTACTATTGCAATTAATTTCAGCGAGTTTCATTTTCGGTCATTGACTAAGTTTAATGAACAATTTCTTCTTTCTCACCCTATGAGTTACTCTTATTTGTTGTAGCTGAGAGGAATGGCATCCCAATTGGTCCAAAGGTGAGTGTCCGTTTTGGTAGGAATTTCCCTATTTTGCTATTTACTTCATGACATGAAAATGAAATGAGAGGAAAAGAAAGAAAGAAAACTTGAAAAAACAAGAAAAAAAAAATACACTAGTTGCTTGAACATAGATCATACACTGCCTAGGCCCTGTGTAACTTGCAAACGATATTAACGCTCCATTTTGTCTTCTTTTTTTTTTTGGTAGTTTATCTTCTAGTTGATGAAATCCATGTACTTCAAAGTAGTGGTGAATAAATCTGATATTTATTTCAATGAAATGTACAGGCTGCGTCGGATTGGTTATACGTGTATCCTAAAGGAATACAACGTCTTCTGTTGTACGTGAAGAAGAAATACAACGACCCTCTCATTTACATCACGGAAAACGGTAAAAATATTTGCTATTTTGTTACATAGACAAAGATTAATTTTCACAAACAAGATAAAAAGAGAAGTGGTGTGGCTATTTCCAAACTATTTCGACTAAAAGACACGAATTTAAGTTGATTGACCAAATTAGCCTTCAACTTTAGTTAAGCATGTGTTTATACTTTTTTGTGGCCAATGACATGTTTTGATATCTAACAATACATTTCTTTAGGTAACAATCATTCATTAATTGCCGCTTTCTATCTCGGTTTACTCAATTCCTTTTGAAGAGAATAATTTACTTCTTCCCTCAAAACCAAAAAAGAGAAAAGAAAAAGAAGACCATAAAATGCGCATTAATTTAGAAACTCAACCTTAGGATTTATTTAATATGTTTCATCGAAAAAGGTTGTGGAAATAGCCACCCTACGAATACCACACAGATATAATCTTGCTTCTAATGTAGTAGGTCTATATAGGTTGGTAGTTTCAAATATTTTCGCACTCACGGTGTCTTGCACAAAAGTATGTACTGCATATGCCATTCAAACAAGTAACATGGATTCCTCGTAATAAAAGGGAAATGAATTATGAATTTTTCTGATTTGTCATGCATGTCTTCTTAGTCCTATAAAATTCTTATTCAGATATTTTCACATGTTTGGTATTCTTTCGCATGCGTACAGGCATTGATGAGTTCAATAACGAGACGCTACCTCTCAAGCAACAACTAGTTGACAACATGAGAATAGATTATTATTATCGTCACATTTCCTATGTTTTAAGAGCAATCAAGTGCGTATCTCTCTCTCATAGACAATTCTATTCTCCTGTTTCCGAAAAAATGATTTTTTTTTTTCTTCCATGTTGTCGGGTGTCTAAAATTTGCTAAATTTGGAAAAACCATATAGATGGGGGTAATTAATTCAAACGAGAGTTGATTACTTAGAACTACTTGTTATATCACTTCAATCCAAGCTAGTTATTAAAGATGGTTACGTAAAACTAGTAGACCACTTAATCGGAGAACGATTGATAAGTTGATCAACATTTTGGTAGTTTCTAAATGGAGCTGGTAAGTTAAAGCATTGCTGATAAATGAAAAGAGAAGTTTGCAAATAATAAGCAAGGTTGGATATTATAAAAAAAAAATTAAACATCGGTAAATAACTCAAAAGAGAGTTGATAATTATCCTAATATTGGATGGTAATTTCATGGAAAAAGTTGGTGAGTATGTTAATTAAGTTGGTAATCCGTGAAAAAGGTCAGCAAGTGGAATGAGTTACTAATCAAGGCAAATGAAAGTTGGTAACTTAACAGATAATTAAACTTTCGGAGTAGGTAGCAAAAAATTAGTTGGTAATTTAACTAGATAAAAGTTGGTAAGTCACTCTAATCTAGGCAAAAAATTTCATATAAGCTTTCCTTAGTTCAAAGCGTCAGAGCGTTAATGAATTATGCAAACAAAAGTTGGTAAGTTAGAATAAAAATTACCAACTTGCTAATTATAAAAAAAAATTGCAATTTTCATAAAGACGTCGCCAAGATACCAACAAGTTACTTGGAATAAAGTCACGGGTCATTTTTTCACCTACAACTTATTGACACTTCCCAGCATTTTTTTTTTCGGTCAAACACTTCCCAACATGGATTGAAATTTATTGTCACTGAAACAAAAATCGATAGAGGGAAAATAAATTTGGGCATAGAACATAGAATTCTACCTATGCATGAAATCTCTCATTTTCTTGACGTAATTTATAAGTTCTTTGGTATGTAGGGATGGTGTGAACGTGAAAGGGTATTTTGCATGGTCGTTGCTAGACAATTTTGAGTGGAGCAACGGGTACACCGTCCGGTTCGGCATCAACTACGTGGATTACAAGAATGGGCTCAAAAGATACCCAAAGCTCTCCGCCTCTTGGTTCAGAAGCTTTCTGAATACACCCTAAAAAAATCCTCAATTTCTCTCCATTGATTGATCTTCTCAATTTATCTTGAAAAAGAGAGAGAAAAAAAAAGAGTTATAGATTTACATTATACAAATTTTCCATAAGTACACTAGCTGAAAAAAAAGAAGGTTTTCGTAGCGCTCCATTGTCGATGAGATTTTTTCGATTCATATGTCGGCTTCAAACTAGATTGATCTCCCTTTGGATCGGATCTTTGAGCACAAGAAACAAGGAAGTCTCATAGGATTTTACTCAATAGGACCTTCCAATACTTAAGTGAGTCCGGGTTTGAGAAAGAAGAGAGAAGAAATGTTTAGGCCGGAGAATTTTAGGTGTAAAAGTGCGGGGATTAGTTATGGATTGACTTGTCCGAGAGGGAGATTACTTTAAAAAAAGCCCTAAATTTATTGCACTTGTGCCAATTCGATTATAAACTTCTCAATTTGGCCAATTTAGTCCTACATATTTTCATGATTGCCAATTTAGTCCTAAACTATGCAATGATTTGTCAATTTATTCCCCCCAACTAATTTTGACTGGTAACCGCTAACGTGGCGATCTAGTTAGCGTCGTCCGTCCTACTTGACATGACCGATGTTGACATGGACAATTTTTACAATTTTTGAATTGTTCTTTTTCTTTTAATTTTTTTCCTTTTTCTTCCACTGGCCATCGTCGGGATTGCAAAAATTGTCCACGTCAATATCGGCTGTGCAACATAAGATAATGGGCGCCATATAGGATGGCCAGTGCTGACTAGACTGTCAGCGATTTTCAGTCAAAATTAGCCAGAAGAATTAAATTGGCAAATTGTTGAAAGGATTAGGACTAAATTGGCAAATCATCAAAAGGTTGGACTGTTTAGGACTTAATTGGCACAAATGCAATAAGATTAAGACTTTTTGGTAAGTTTCCCCTGATTAGAAGCATTGCCTTTCTATTCATAGTTGTCAAACTCTAGTCTAACCGCGTTTGACCTCCTCGTGGCATAACAAACTTTACGTACAGCTACAAGCAATTAATTCGGAAGTGATATTGAAGGGAACCAATCCCAATACATACGTAGCAGAATTACACATAATAACTTACCCAAATCTTTACTTGAATCACTGATCATAAACGAGTATATCACATGAGTGACATATCGTGATTTTCACAGATTAAATGTTATCGTTGCAATTCTTGAGAGATTGTTCATCATGGAATACACCGTTCACAGATAGAAGCGTTCCTTTGTAGTTGGGAGAGTTAGAGAGAAAACGTCGTTCGTTTCTCTTTTTGTTTTAAGTGTTGAGTAACCAAGTGAGAAACGATGTCTCTGACAAACGTGATGATATCACATTAGAGACTGGTAACTGCCTTTTGCAGTTATCTCACTTTTTAAATAATAACTGCCCTTTGGCAGTTTATCCACAAAAGGGGAAAAAGCTGTGATAGCTTACATGGGCGGACCACGGTCCTTCTCATAAATCCCAACATCTCCCACTCGTCCATGATGGGCTATCCATAACTCTCTCTTATTGGCAATGTTCATATCAACAAATAATCCATGCAACCAGCATACTACGAGAGCTCATTGCCATACATCCGTTGGGAGTGTATAGCAACTCAAATTGGGCACATTACCTCACAGTAGATCCAATATGCAGGACCCTAGATCAACCAGTCACATTTACATTATATCTCTCTTGATCTCCTTGAGTACTTGAATACATTGTATTCACAATCATGATTAAGCTCAAATAATCATAATTGGTCGACCGTTGAATACAAAGATAGAATGTGACATCAAAACAAATTGATCTTCCACTTCCCTTAAACTCTCAATTTCAATTCAACTCGCTTTTCTAGAAATGTCCCATTAGATCGAATCAATCTCATGATCATTGGCAACACTCTAAGAAAGCGAACAGTAAATTGAAATCTTGAGAATAAGTAAGAGTCATGAGTATCGCGACCCTCTCGAAAGTGGGCTAATGGATTGCCAAGGCTTCTTTTGTCTAAGACGTGGGGGCCTTGGCTCGGGCCCTCCCAGGCCCATACCAAATCACAACGGGAGATTTAATTGTCAGGTTTGACCTTAGTGTGGTCGGGTGGCATATGCAATGTGTGCATACAAATGGAGTCGCCATCGGTCATTTTTGGAAGGTTGACCGGATACCTTACCGAGCGACTGGGAGAGATCGTTCGGTCCTGCGGAACCAGAGAAATTGGATTCGGGGACTTGGTTATGCCGGTATTTCTACCGACGCCCTTTCGGTACCTAACGTTAAGTGATCATCATAACTATGATTTCATGCAGGCTCAATTTCGGGTGAGGTGAGTTAGAGAAGGGGTTTTCATGCAGGTCGGATGACTAATCCTACCAATCACAATCAATAAAATAAGTGCGCAATCAAGGATCCAAAATGCCCAAATAAATCACACCAAGGCAAGTCAAGGCTTCCCTATTAAAACCCTAGAGGCTTAGAAAATGTGTGATTAATATTTGGGAAAAAGTCTAAGATGATTTGAGACAATTTGCCCAGAGGGGCAAAATCGTCATTTTTTTAAGGATCGGGGCTCAAAGTACCCAAAATAGGTTGGGCAAGTTAATTGTGATCATTTCCTATTTTTTGGGATTTTTTGGAATTTTCTGAGACGATTTGCCCATAAGGGGGTAAAACCGTCATTTTCAGGAGTTTTAAAAGTCGAAACCAAGAAAGCAAGGTCGATCTAGCCGATTCCTATTTTTTTGTGATTTTCTAGAATTTTTCTGAATTTTTTTTTTGTAGTTTTTAATATATATTTATATTTAAAAAAATTAACTAATTTTTTAATTTTGAACTTAATTAATTTTTTTATTTATATATATTTTTTAATTTTCTCTAATTTTATAATGTTTTAGGAATTTTCCATTTTTTATGATTTTTTTAAATATTCCTAATTTTTATTTATTTTCTAAAATTTTTAAAATTTTTTGGACCGGGTCGACTCGGCCCACGCCTCTCGGGTGCCCAACCCAAACTCTAAGGGTCCCAGGCAGGTCTAAACGACATATTTTTGGGTGATTTTTTTTTTTGAATTTTTTAATTTTTTTGAATTTTTTTTAATCTATTTTTCCAATTTCCAGCAATTTTTAATCCCATGCCCAAGAATGTGCCATTTGTCAACCTACAGACCGTTCGATCAAATTTTATTATTATTATACTATTTAATAATTTGACGGCTCAGAAGGAGCCAAGTAGCTAGCCGACAACTGAAGGATCAATTTTTAATTTTTTAATTTTTGAAAATTATTTTAATTTAGAAAAATCATTTTTAATTTTGAAAATTCTCAGATCGCGACATGTGACCAAATCGTGTCCGTCCGATCTCTCTTTTCTTATTATTTTTTTTTTTAAGAAAAGGGGACCAATCGATGCTGACGTGGACGCCACCTATCGGACACGTGGCGCCATGTTAGCATTGATCGGTCAAAAGGCTCACCAGAGAAGACGACCGGCGACTTGCCGGAACAGTAAATATTCCGGCGAAGTCGTCGGAATCTCGCCGGGGACCCCAAAACTGAGAGCGAAATGTGCTTTTTTTTAACCCAAACTCACCCATTTGCATCCTCAACAACCCAAAACCTCATTTTACCCCAAAACAGCCATGAACAACACCCTAAACTTGAACAGACATGAATAGAACTGACCCCGACGAAAATTTTAGGACAAAATTTTTTCACGTCCAACCTCGAATCTAATCATTCAATGAACATCCAAAGAGGGAGAAAACACTTGCCTGAGCTCCATTGGAGCTGGACGAGCGTTGCACAATGGCCACGAGCTCACGGCTCGGGCCAAGATCTGTGGGGGTCGGACCACTGTTTTCGGTGCGAATCGATGCAAAACAAAGGCAAAGGGTGACTTAGAGTAGGTTCTAGGAATGATTCAAAAAAAAAAAAAAAAAAGCGCATGAAAAGGTTTCGGGAAGGGCATGACCGAGAGCTTAAACATGGAAAAGGGCTTGGGAGACATTTCGTCGAATAGTTGGTGCGCGCTCAAAATTTCGGACTAAATCACCAAATCAACGCTCAAAGGACGAAACCGAGACAAACGACCATGCAGGTATGATTATATGGACATGGAGCTAAGTCGGGACGTCTTTGGTTTCGCTCCGTTTGACAAGAGAGTCGAACGGAGCCAAGTCGTAATGAGCAGAGTCGATAAAAAAATAGGGCACTCCGATCGGGAAGTGGAGCTCACCTTTCTGGCGATACCGGCGGTAGCTAAGGCCCGTATGGTAGTCCGTCAGTCGCCCTGAGTCTCCAAGATGGTTGTTCGAGCGTCGTCGTCTCCCGGACCCCCTCTCACAGTGCACTCTATTCTCCGTCTCTCTCACGGTATTCTCTCTCTCTTTTTTTCCAAAAAAGAAAATCCTCCAGCCAAACCCTCTTCTCTTCCTTTTTATCTGGCCTTCCTCGAACGAGTGAGTCACGGTCCTTCCTTGCGCTCGTCGTCGCCATTTCCGTACGTAGACAGACTATAGATTCCTCCCCATAACTGAACTCTCTCTCTCTCTCGCTCCTCTCTAAGGCCGCGACAGCTCATTCCCGTACGCATTGGGCACTGGGATTGTACCCATTGCGAGCGTGAATGGGATGGCGACAAAACCCATCCACCTAGCGACGTGATTAACCGCGTTTTGCCCTTTGATTTGGGTGTTTTTGAGCTCGGGGTTTCTCAGGTTCCGACGGAGGGGAGTACCGCGACCTAAAAAGACTTGGTCGTCACGGCTCCGGCGATCTCGTTGCCCGAAAGTTGGTTCAATGGGGCCGGAGATTAGTCCCCTTCAAAGCCCACCCCTTAGTTCCGTCGATTATGCTCATATTCGTGGTCAATTTCAGCCATCCTTCGTTGGTGGTCAGTTTGCGCAGAAGGGAGAGTTAGGGGAGATGATGATTAGTAACCAGGTCGGCGGGTCGGATCCACCCGACCTAGTTGACCCAGTTGCTCAAAATTCGAGAAATTAAGCCTAAAAACGGCCAAATTTTTCAAATTAAACCCCAAAATTGAACCATCCACTATGAATTTCATCTTAAAATGACGATATTGAGCAAAATTGGTTTGACTTTGTGCAAAACCCCAATTTTTCATTTTGACCCGAAATGATTTTTGGCTAATTCAAACCCTAAACTGTTGAATCGAACCAAACCACTCCCACCAATGGATTCAGAATGATAACAACTATAGGGTAGTGGTCTTGGTTAAGCTTGAATATCTCTAGGAAAAATTTAATTTCACTTTGAATGAAACCGGGGACTAAATTGAAAATAAAAAGTGCAAATAGGTCTTTTTGGCCAAAATTGAACAAATTCCCAAGCAAAAGGATCAAATTACAGTTCAAGGCATCAGATACCAATGTCATAGTTTAAAAAAAGTGAAAATTTAAAATGAAAAGACTCAAATATAATTTTTTGGCTCAAATTGGATATATGTTTGTAAAGGAACATGGTGACACAAGCTGAATTTTCGAGATTTGAAGTGTCCAACGTGAAGAGGGAATTAAAATAAAAATATTGACTATTTTTTTATATTTTTGTGGACACGGATGCTATTTCTCCTAATTTTGCCTATTTTTTAAATAAAAATAAATATTAAAAAATATTAAAAAATATTAAAAATATTTTTTGTTTAAAATTGGTTCCTAAGGCTAGGCCAAGACTTCCAAAGTTGATATTTTGATTTTGTGATTTTTTTTTTTGCTATTTTTAATTAATTTTCTAAAAATATAAAGAATAGAAATCAGGTGTCAACAGTGAGGAGACAAATTTGAGGAACTTTTATCCTCAAGAGTCTCACACGGCTTGAAAGTTGATATCAAAACTTTCGCCAATTCTTATTGGTCGTCTCATGCATACGTAGTATGAAATACGTATTACGGTATTCTCTCTTTTCCCATGGAGCGTATGTCTTTCCACTTAATACCGTACAGATAATAGTTCAGACATACCCAATGTCTAACTTGAGTTCACAAATCTACTATGTTTAAAAGTATCTATTAGAACTCACACCTGGCAATAAAGACAGATAAAATGAAATTTGTGGGCTCTTTCACTTTTAGACATAATAAACATTACGACCTCATCTTAACACTCTGTTAAAGCGACATCTATACTTTAAGCTCGAGCTCTCAATTATCACCTAGATAATGAGCTTAAAATTGTCTCATCTCTATTTATCACATAGAAAATAGAGGCGATTACCCGTGTGAGTGGGTTAATCTCTTATCTGTCCGACATACTTTCTCAACATAATGCACTAAGCATTAATTTGTATAAATGTCATACAAACTCATAGGCATCAATAATGATAACAAATACCATTGACTGTGAACTTTGGGAAATATAAATATCTAGTAATTTAACTTCTACGCAGTCCTAGAGATTTCAATGTAGGGAACTAATCCCTTTGTCAACACATGACTAAGGAAAAGATCTATAGGAATTGACTTCGTCATAGGATCTGCTATCATTCTATGCGTAGATATGTACTATACGTTCACATCTTTTCGTACAATCATGTCTTTCACAAAATCATACTTCATGTCTATATGTTTGGTCTTGTAGTGGATCTTTAGTGTAAGCTCTTGCTGCTTGGCTATCACAATTAACCAATAATTGAACTTGGAGCATCCTTAGCAACATCTCATTGATCCAAACATCTCTTAAGATAAACACTCTCTCGAATTGCTGTAGATAATACCACAAATTCGGATTTAATTATGGATAAGGCTACACATGTTTGCTTCTTACTACTCCATGATATGGCGCCATTGTTAAGTAAGAACGCAAATCCAGAGGTAGAATTTCTCTCATCTAAACCTCTTCCTCAGTCAACATCAATATAGCCTTCAAGGTGTAGATCTCTACCTTAATAACTTAGCAAAAAAATCGACAGTACCCTTTAGATACCTCAAGATTCTCTTTACGGCGGTCAAATGTGCTTGACCTGAGTCGGATTGGTATCTACCAACCATTCCAATTGCATTACAAATATCAGGTCTTGTACACATCATAGCGCACATTAAGCTTCCAACAGCACTAGGATATGGAACACTTTCCACGTGTTCATTTGCTTGTGGAGTCTCAAGACACATTTTGCGGCTCAGACCTTCATCTCTTGCAATAGGAGTATTTATGGGTTTACAATCTTGCATGCGAAATCATTCAAGAAATTTATCTATATAAGTTTCTTGTGAAAGAGATCACGATCTCTTTGAACGATCTCTTGAAATCTTAATTCCAAGAATCTATGCAGATTTTTTCATATCTTTTATCTCTAAATTGGAACATAACCAATTCTTGACTATATAAACAAACTCCATATTGCTTTCAGCAATTAGTATATCATCAACATATAATGATAAGATCACAAATTGATCTTTGGATCTTTTGATATATACACAATGATCCTGATCAATCATTACAAGATCATATGCCACTATGGCATTATGAAAACGTATATACTGCTGTCTCGAAGACTGCTTAAGGCCATATCTCGATCTCAAAAGTAGACACACCTTTTGTTCTTGGCCTTCTGTAACAAACCCAATGAGTTGTTCTATATAGACTTCTTCTTCTAATTCTCCATTGAGAAAAGCAGTCTTTACATCCGTTTGATGTAATTCAAGATCCACTCTAGCCACTAGTGCTAAAATAAGACGAATTGAGGTAAATCTCACCACAGGAGAGAGAACCTCTTCATAATCAATTCCTTCTTGTTGATTATATCCTTTCGCCACAAGGCGAGCCCTATATCTTTCAATCAAGCTACTAGCCTTATGCTTTATTTTGAGAACCCACTTGTTTCCAATGGCTTTGCATCTTTTCGGAAGATTAAACAATTTCGAAACTTGGTTTGACTTCATCAACTCCAATTCTTCTTCCATTACTTATATCCATTTTTCCTTATCACGGCAAGTCAGAGCATCATTTACAATCCTTGGTTCATTCTCTTCTTGTGGAGCGACCATATAGACTGACCATAAAAGCTTCCCTTTCAATGTCAAAACGTCGACGGGAAATGCTTTTGCGACTTATTCGCCGTACAAGAGATTGTACACTTGGTACTTGTACACTTAGTACATCATGCTCCATTACGCTCTCGCTCGGATTAGATAATGACGGCATCTTCTCATCAAGTGATTGCAATTGAGACTGATTCGAAACAAATTCCTCAATTCTCACATTGCTCCCACTTAGATGATATACCCCAATAAAATCATTATCACTATCCAAGGTTTCAAACGGAGAATAGTGTTCATCTATCTCGCCCTTTTGCGGAAATTCATTCACTAAGAATGTAACATCTCGTGATTCAGTTACACTCTCACTTTCTTGCTCACCTATAAATACATACCATTTTAAGTGCTTTCAGTATCTCTTGTAGATACTCTACTTGCCTCTAGGGCCTAATTTCTCATACTTGTGGGAGGATTCTTATGTATAGGCAGCACATCTCCAAGGTCTAAGAAAACTCAAATCTTATTTTGACCTATCCTCAACTCATATGTGGTGGATATAACTGATTTAGAATGCACACGGTTAAGTATATATATAGTAGTCAACAAAGTATCACTTCAAAAGGTAATCAGCAAATTAGCTTGTGCCGTCACAGACTTAACCATTTTCATTGGGGTTATGTTTCTTCTCTCTATAACACCATTTTGTTAAGGAGTCGCTGAAATAGTCAACTGTTTTTCTATTCATGTTTCATCACATAAACCTCTGAACTGATCAGATAAGTACTCTCGACCTCGATCGGATCTCAATGCTTTTATTTTTCTATCTAATTGATTTTTCGCTAAGGTCATAAACTTCGTAAAGCAACTCATGCCTCAGATTTATGAGAAATCAAATCGATATGTCCGGATCGAGTGTAAACATCTATAAATGTGATGAAGTAAACAGCTCCTTGCCTTGCTCTTACATTCATTGGACCACATATGTCCATATGCATCAATTGCAAGGGAAACTCGGCTCTTGTTCCTTTTTCAAATGGTTTTCGCGTTATTTTTCCCGCTAGGCAATGCTCACAAATAGGCAAATCGACTTTTTCAATATTGCCATATAAGCCCTCTTTGGCTTATATATTCATTCGTTGTTGGCCAATATGACCCAACCCAACATGCCACATATTCACATCATTATCATAAGATTCAGAAGATGTAAATAGGGAATAACAAACATTCACTTTATTGTATTCAACAATCAGCACACAAAAAACCATCTAGAACTATAATAACTTGTTCCCAACGACAAGTCAACACCATCGTTAGGAAAGTTTAAACTAAAATCAAGTTTAACCAATGCTAACGCGGAAACTAAATTCCGTCGAATTTCTGAAGCATATAACACATCATGTAGGAATAAGGTGCAACCACCACGCATATTCAATTGGCATGTGTCAATCCCTTTGACTTCCACTCAGGAATTGAAGTCGATAACTAGGAGTAGTCCACTGCTTTTCCCACACACATCTACTTTGCTCCACGTGGAATTTCGTCGAAATTCCACGAAGGCATTTATGTCATTTACTACATGGTCTGTGGCCCATAAATCTATAATCTACAAAAGATGTGGTTCAATTACGAAAACTGAACTGGAGACATAAGTAACATTCTGAAGTGTACAAAGGGTTTCTAACTTCTTTGACTCATCACAGTCGCGAGCAAAATGACCCTTTTTGCCACAATTAAAACACTTCACTTATAATATGTCATTCTTGAAAGGACTCTTTCCTTTCCCATGTCGGTTAAACTTCAGTTTTTTTCTTGAAGAATCCGTTTCCTTGCCCTTCCACTTCTTGAACCCACCTTGACGCTTACTCTTGGAGTCCGAAGGCCCATGTGAGCTAAAACCAGCATAACAAATGTCGGTTAATGGTTTAGTTGCTAGAAGACGATCCACCTCTAGCTCAAGACGGCGCATGGCATCCTCAAAAATCTTTTCTTTCATTGTGGATCAAGTAAATTTTCATATGCATCCAGCTATGAGGCAAAGAACGGATTACTGCTAGCATTTGCTACTCATAAGTCAAAATGTGGCCTGCATCTCACGGTTCACTTATCATGTTTGACATACGCCTCAAATGTTGTTTCATATTCTGCTCATGAGGCATCATATAAATGTCAAACCTCATAGTGATCTGTCTCGATTTGGTGACCGATATCTAACTAAACTTGACTTTTAATGCTTCCCACATGACTTTAGCATTTTCAAAATCCTTGAACTCTCGCATGATATCATTTTCTTTGCTACTCAGCAACGTAATGCGAGCAATAGAGTTCAGCTTTTTCCATGCAGCTAATGCATCTTTATCTCTTCTATGTTGTGCAGTATTTTCATCTTCAGGTTCTTCCATAACTAGATTAAGAGCTTCTAGTGCTTCATGCTTTTCTAGCACATACTGAATTTTCACATTCCAGATTTCATTATCTTCGCTGTTCAATTTCTCTCCTTTGTTTAGCTCAGCTACTATATTATAAGAAGCTATAGCCATTGTATCTGAACATGAAATTCTATAGACATGTATTCACGAACTATTAATGCCTAACATTTATGCATCTATTCTACACTAACTAATTACATTAATGAATAGTTTCACATAAGGTCTCAGATTAGAAAGTTCACTAAGTTTCCAATCATCGTCTAAGAATCCTCGTTTGAAATTATCATTAATGTAATCGTTTATGTAAAATTGAGTTCATTAAAGTTACTAAAACTTTCTAGAACTCCCCACTCGAATAAAGATCATAAATCAAACAATGATCCTTTTATCTTGTAATCGTAAAATTGACATGGCATGATTTGAACTAACATACAAATAATTCATGTATCAAATCATAGTCAAATTGCGGAATACAAGATATTAATGGTAAGTACATTTAATTTCATGGAAAATATTCATAATATTGCATGTAAGGGCAAAACAGTAAATCAATTGAAGGAGGTAAAATCGTATATTAATCAGCTAGGGGTAAAAATGTAAATTTTGGCGCAAATCAGGGGCCAAAAAGGGTAATGCATGCGTCCAGGGGAAAAATTGGCAAATCACCGCACGAAAGGGGGCAAAACCAGAATTTTATTTCACCCTCAGGCGCGTGGAACTTCTTGAATTTTATTTCACCAATCTAGACTGTTAAAGTCAAGATAGCCAAGCGGTCTAGGTGTCAGACTCAAGTGGAGAGGGCATGGGTTCAAATCCCACTTTAGTTGTACTTTTTTTTTTCTTTGTTTTTCTTTTTTTTCTTTAATTGCCCTTCTCTCTCTCTCTCTCTCTTTTATTTTAACTATCCTGCTCTACCCATGCGTAGTGGTGGCCACGGGCCAGTTTGGGCCTTGAACTGGCCCGGGTCAAACTCGGAACCGGCTGGTTGACCAGGCGCGCCAGTTTTGGGTAACTATTTTTGTGAATAGGCCCGGAACCACCGGTTCGGTCGGTTTAGAACCGGCTTATAGCCGTTGCCTTGCAATGGCCATTTGGCCAATTTAATATTTTTTTATTAAATAAATCTATCCTAAATTCTATAAATATCCCTTTTCATCTTTTATTTTTTCTCACAAATTCTCACAAATTCTCACAAATTCTCTCAAATCTGTGACTCTGTCAATTTTCTGATATCGCTTTCCGCTCAATTCTCTCAAAAAATGGCAAGTAGAAGCATAAATAATGGCAGAGAAAAGAGCCCGATGTGGGAATCCGATCATCCTCATGATCCTCGTGATTTTGCATATTGGGGAGACGATATTGATGATATCAACATTATTCCCAACGTCGAGCACGTCCTAAAGTAAGAAAGTCTGCATCCTCCTCCTACCAGTGTCGAAGAAATGTCAACAATAAAGGAGTTGGAACGGGAGGGTACATCCGACATATGAGAACACTTCACGAAAGAACATTTAGGCGGAAACAAGTATGAGGTAAAATGTAAATATTGTGGGGCAACATACAAATTTACAGGTGGAGGCGGCTATGAAACATTTAAACGGCATCTGAGGTCGAAACATCCAACGCAAGCAGGGATCGACACCAGCCAACAATAAATTTTCGAGTACGTCAATTCTAACGCTTCTCCTTTATTTCGTTACAATGAAAAAGTTTATAAAGAAAATTAGCTAGATTTGCTGCCGTTGAACATTTATCGTTTAATTTTGGTGAAAAAGTTGATTTTAATCATTTTATACAAACTGCATGTACTCCACAAGAAAAACCTATTTCGAGAAATACGCTTAAACGTCAACTTTTTGATATTTATAAAAGAGAAAAAGAAGATTTGAAAAACTTTTTTATGAATTTCAATGGACGTGTGCATATAGGTAGCGACATTTGGAGTGATCCTTGGAAAAATCATTCTTATATAGGTATTACATGTCATTGGATAGGCGATGATTGGAACATTCAAAAAAGAGTTATTGTATTTCGAGTTGTTGATGATAGGCATACGGCAATTAATATTTATAGAATAATTATGCAAGTTTTAGAAGAATATTTTTTGGTTAATAAAATTTTTTCAGTTGATTTTGATAATGCCGCGGCAAATACCTCTTCCATTCCCGAGTTAAAAAAGATTTGCAAACCCGCTTTTGGTGGATAACTTTTTCACGTTAGATGTGCTTGCCATGTTTTAAATTTATGTGTACAAGATGGTTTACAAACTCTTGATGTTTTTCTCAACTTAATAAAGACAGCAATTCAATTTTTATGGAGACATCATCAAATTACGAAAGAATGGGGAAAATTTTGTAAAGCAAATAGAAGAAGACCAAAATATTTTCAAGAGATGTTCCAACTCGTTGAACTTCTACGTACGAGTTGCTTAATCAATCTTTTGCATATAAAGATTTATTATGTACGTTTATTTCGAATAATATTTCTCAAATTGCGGAATACAAGATATTAATGGTAAGTACATTTAATTTCATGCAAAATATTCATAATATTGCATGTAAGGGCAAAACAGTAAATCAATTGAAGGGGTAAAATCGTATATTAATCAGCTAGGGGTAAAAATGTAAATTTTGGCGCAAATCAGGGGCCAAAAAGGGTAATGCATGCGTCCAAGGGCAAAATTGGCAAATCACTGCATGAAAGGGGCCAAAACCAGAATTTTATTTCACCCTCGGGCGTGGGTTCAAATCCCACTTTAGTTGTACTTTTTTTTTCTTCAATTGCCCTGCTCTCTTTTTTTTGTTTTTGTTTTAACTGCCCTGCTCTGCCCACGCGTGCTGCGCCCATAACTGTTCCCCGTGCAACCCCTTTCCTCTTTTTTTTTTTTTTAAATGAAAGAAAGGTTCTACTGACGTGGGCGTGCCCCTTCCCCAAAGTCTCCTCCCCTTCCCCATAATATAAAGGGTTATATATATATTTTAATGGAAGGGGAGCACGTGGGCTGCCCGCTGCCCGTACGGGAAGCTTCTGCTTCCTCGCGCAATTTCTCGTGCAGGAACAGTACCTTCCCGCCCGAAACTGCTGTTTATCACGGAGATTTCATCCGGTCGATTCTTATCCGACAAATGTGGTAATATCACGTTAGAGACAGGTTTTTAAATAATAATTGCCCTTTGGCAGTTTATCCACAAAAGGGGCAAAGGTTGTGATAGCCTACATAGGCGGACCACGGTTCTTCTCATGAATCCCAACAGATATATTACCGGTCATGTGCAATTTGTATGTGAGAAATAAGTCATAGCTGAATGGATGATCTAGTTTCAGTTTGGTCGTACTCGATCTTCTGAATTTGAACATCGGAGCTTGGATTTCAGAACATGTAACTCTCATGTTAAATTTATGAAGTTCCTCCAAAGTTCAGATCAAGTTTGCTCTTTCCTTAAAGGAGAGACTATGGTACTCCCAATGCTAATTTAAGATTTACGTACTCGCGATGCTGGCGATAATAACTCCTATATAATCTATTTATTTTTACACATTAGTTGGTTTGATTGCAGGAGTACATGCTCTAGTCTCTCACTTGTGGGTAAGTAGCATGTTTAGCAAATCTACCGAACTAACCATTTACCTAGGCATGGCCACGGTTCAGGAACCGGAACCTTAAGTGGCGGTTCTGGTTTCGGTTTTGAATCGGCAGTTCTAGGCCCGGTTCCGATTCCAAACCGGAAATGGAACCACCGGTTTCGAACTGCCAAAAAAAAAAATGCCGATTTTCCATACCAAAATAAAAGATAATAAGGATTGTAAGTTGGGGCATCATACAAAAAAAAAAATGCCGATTTTTCATACCAAAATAAACGCTTGCAACTTTTCTGGATGCACTGCAGCCTCACGACCACTCCTGTTTGGGTCCCACTTGACTCTATGCTAAAACTTCACCCCATTTAATGAAAAAGAAAGATGAAAACAAAGAAAATCTTTACAAAAACACGTTAAATCTACTTGGCAGGCTTTTTGCTTAGTAGGAGTGGATTTTAAAAGATTTTCGTCAGGTTGGAGGAGCAAGATGGTGTGACGTTTCATCATGAAAATTTTTCGGTTGGATAAAATATCTAACGACTAGGATGAATCTTTAGGTTCCCGAAACGACTTCGATGGATGGATGGATAGACGGACATGACTCTGCACTCTATTCTTTTTTGTTTTGGTCGGAGCACTCTATTCTGAAAATGGTACTTTAATAAAGTTGATTTTTCCTCCTCCCATTCTATTTTCGCTATTGCAACATCAAAGAAGGGGAAAATTCCAAAATAGTGTTCAAGGTGAAACAGCGAAAACAACGAATTTTCCCATTTGAGGGTTTTATTTTATAACTTTTTTGGTCAGATATTTAATTAATATGGTTTGATGGGGTTTGTGTATTTTGTTCAACAAAGAGTTGCAACGGCTCTTTGTTTTTTTTTTCCTGGCGGTTCGGAACCAGCGGTTCCGAGCCCGGTTCAAGGTTTGAAGAAATCGAAACCAGGCCCGGAAGCCATGAGCCAGTTCCGAATTGGAACCGCGGGCCCGATCAATGGGTCGGGCCCAAACTGGCTCGTGGCCATGCCTACATTTACCCAAGGTTTTTAGATTCTGCATTAGTGTGCAACAGTAGTGGAAGATGGCATTTATGAAGAAGATATATGTAGTGAACATTAGAAGTATTATTATTATTATTATTATTATTATTATTATTATTATTATTATTATTTATTGCAATTCATAGAGGACTAGAACTGAAATTAATCTTTTGATCATAATTACTTACATATTGGTGTCAAATGACAAATTAGATAATAAACCAAAGAACTATTGAGTGCCCTCCACTAAAAAAGAAGAAAAAGAAAAACATTCCCTCCATCCATCTCCTAAAAATCTTCTCAATGCACGCATCAGCTGACTTATATGCTCATGAGAAAGAAGCAAAAAAAAAAAAAAAAAATGCTCTCCACTATGGGATCTTACACAAAAGCAACTTCTTTTTGGATAAACAGAGAAAAGTGTCGTTGTCTAAGTATGACTCCCCAAAAACATGACAAGAGAACTGGATAAAGTTTCAGTAACTCAAAATACGAATCCATCTGTCGAGCGGTATTAAGAAAAGAACTTGATAAGCTTAATAAGCCATATGAGGTAGTGGGATAAAATTGACGCACAATAAAACCTCAACGGACAACTAACCTGTTAAAAATTCATTAATCGAGCTCTTCAAGTACTCATATTCCTTTCCCAGCCCATAGCCAGTTGCCACAGGGACAACAATGTTGTCGATCATCCATTCCTTGTATAGCAACAATTAACAAGCAATAAGCACATTACTGCCTACAGTGTTGGCATTTATCTGCTAAAATATAATGAAGAAACCATGCCAAACAGAGAATAACTGACTTCAGTAAGAACAACATAGGGCGGGCAGAAGTTACTAGAAGTAGGCAAGTTGCTATTGGCAGTAAAATAACAATGAATTTCACTCTCTTTTTAGCATAGCCAACTTAAAGTTTCACTTTCTAAATCAAACTGAACAAAATTAATCCCAGCTGTGCATACCTGAAATGAGGTCGTTAATGGTTGAGTACTTTTATTGAAGTCAAGAACACATATTCTACACCCTGAAGACCCACAACGAAATAAACAAAGGAAATTCAGATAAGGTTCCATCCCATTTCGCTTTTCCAAAGACCTAAAGTATCAGACCTGGTTTCACAACTCGATACATCTCTCGCATGGCTTTGGGTTTATCCACCACATTCCTTAGCCCATAACCAATTGTGATTGCGTCAAAGTAACTCCCAGAAAATGGCAATTCAAGTGCATTGCCTTCCACCCACCTGCATGGCAGTTGATGAAAGGGTTATTTAAAGAACTTATGGTATCATTAAAGTCAAAGAGTCTCCAATAATATTAATCATGACTCCTTGATCATCACGAATCATCTTTTGAGTTGTAGTTTCAGCATTTATGGAGTAAACAACTTAGTATTCCATGCAAATTAGCACTATTGCCATCTGTCCGAATAGTCCACGCGAGCTTCAAAATCCGAAGCAGGTTGAGGCTGAAGAAGAGGTGAGGGTTTTTTTCGGTCGAAAGAAGAGGCGAGGTTTGACGGCATGAGCGAGAGGAGAGAGAAAAAGTAACGGAGGAGAGCGCGGGTAACGGAGGAGAGAAAAAATCTGAAAGGTGGGCCCAATTTGGACATGTGGCGGCTAATGAATGGAGTAATTTGCTCAGGTGGAATATTAAGCTCACCCAATATTTTCTCATAGAAAAGAATTAAGGTTGTCCACAAATTAGGATGATCACACTATCATCGGCATATCCCACACTCTTATTCTACAAAATAAAAAGAAAGGTTTTTTTTATTATCTGCGACCACCCTTGCCGCTGCCACGAGATGTCGTATCCTCATATGGAAATGCTGTATGGAACTCCCTTCCCGGTCACGCCGGGCTCAGAGAACGGTTTCAAGAGCTCATACGGCACGATCCTAGCTCCGTTCCGATTCTTAAACCTTTGGTTGGTGTTCCTCGCATCGATGACGCCGTCAAACTCCTTCAGCCTCTCATTGAACCTCTCGAATGCCACGTTTATCGCCGGCTCCTCCGTCCATGCCGGTTCCGGATGTTGTCCCAGGTACTCCTCATCCGGTGAGTGGTTCGACAGCATGTCGAGGATTGCCATCACCGTCGTCGCCTGTATCTGCTATGGGAAGCAATGGAGGATCGTGTTCTCAGGCTTATCCCAGAAGATCTTGAGCTCTTCTTCCGTCGGGTCCTCGACAGGCATCTTGGTTCGGGCAATGGTGGGCCGGTTCGGGAAGTAGCCGGCATAGGTGTACTGGCCGAAGTTGACGGCAGCATGGTGGCCGGAGGCGACCCAGACCATGGTGGTGACAATGTGGATGAGGTCAGATGGGATCTTGAGGTTGGGCCATCCGGGCCACCTCGGGGAGTCTTTCTTGTCGCCGTGACCGACGGTCTGGATCTCGGTCCACCAAGATTGGAGCTCCTTGTCCGATGCAATACGGGTCGGGTCGAGGTAGTAGTGGTTGACGTAGACGGTGACCCATTCCTTGACGATGTCCCACAAGAGGAGGCCGTCGTTAGCGAAGGGGTAGTCCTCGATCGCTAGCTTGAGGCCGTGTGGTGCCGTCGGGTCCTCCATTTGCCAACCCCCTGGCAAGAATTGACACGATCAGAAAAGAAATGGCACGTGTAAAGATTTAGTGACCGTAAAGATTCAATTGATGTACAATACCTGCTGATCAAGTCATTTGGCAAGCCTTGTAAGTCGAATTGCCACTGCTTGTCGTAGGCGACAGCGCTGAGCTCCATGGAATACTTGCCAGGAGAGAAGGTGGTCTCGATAATGCCGTCGCCGTTGATGAGATTCCCACGAGCCAGAGCATTGATCTCCATCGTGTACCGGATGTGCGGGTGCAACATCTTGTAGATCGGGTGCATCTCGCTCAATTGCCGGATCTTCGCTATTATGTAGGGTTCCGTAGCACGATGAGTCCGTTACCTGTGATGATCGAAAACCGCGGAAACATCAATTACACTATTAGCGTTTATGTCCATACATGTCCTACTTATTATGGATAACAATTTTTGCTCGTCGAAAAGTAATGATTGGCTTATTTTGTTACCAGTGGCTGCCGAGCTGATGGTATCCAGAGTCGCGGGTGAGGACATGGGCCTTGGCGAGCCGCCAAAGCCACATGCCAGTGGAGTGGCACGACGGGGTGAACGCCTGCTTCCATTGCGGCTTCCCGTCGTCGGTGGGTGGCCGTGTGAGCTCGATGGCGAGTGGTTTCAACGTCCCATCCGGGGTCAACAAGAAGAGCGTCCTCGACCCATAGAGGGTTGTCCCCTTGAGCTGCCTCACTTTGTTCACGTATGGTAGGAACAGGTCGTGGTAGTCTAGCATGAACAGCTTCTTTTGCTTTATGACCTGCACAAAATCGAATTGAACTGAATCGGAAAAGTCGGGTTCAGGTCAAAATTTCAAAAATTGGGGCGGTAGGATTTAGGTTTATGCTCGACCCTAGAGTGCGAGTAGGTTGTATCAGGTGATATTTCGTCGAGGGAGTATCTTCTGTTATATCTAGCAATATCACATAAAGGGGGTGAATAGGTGATTCTGAACAATTTTGATACTTAATGCGGAAATTAATAGGTTCAGAACATAAACTGAATAAGATCAGTAAAATAATGTGCAGACAAACTAAACGCAGCAAGAGGAGTTTAGGGAAAGAGAATCTGCACGCAATGTTTATAGTAGTTCGGCTTTAGCAAGCCTACGTTCACTCTCCCACGATAATAGCCGATCGACTGGATTCCACTATGAATTGATGAAAGGTTACAAGATTTGTCACTCTAATCACTCTTATAAAAGAACCTCTCAAGAATAAGAATTTTAAGCTCACAAGAACAAGAGAATGTGAATCTGAACAACTCAGCACTTTGGAATTTTAAGTTCGTGAACTCACTTCGCAACAGTCACCATTGATCTTCTTTTATACTCCTTCGACCTCGAACTAGCCGTTACCAAGGTCCTCCAAAGGATCGCTTGATCTTCTTTTATACTCCTTCGACCTCGAACTAGCCGTTACCAAGGTCCTCCAAAGAATCGCTCCTCAATCTTTGATTGAACGTCATCAATCTTGATTGATCGAGACTGTATATGGGAAGATCTAGTAGCCGTTGGAGTAGAGTCTGAACCCTTCAGATTCAGTTGCCCATACAATCAAATCTTTAGTTTCCATAAATAGAGTTCATCCAAATCTCCAAGATATCTTGTCCATGGAAGGTAATATCCAATCGAGGATATTCTCCTGATTTGATTGGAAAATAATCATGTCAATCAAATCTTACAAACTTCCATAAAAAGGGGCGGCCAAATCGGAAACTTGCCAACGTGGGTCTTTAGAATCTGGCAGAGAGATATTGCAGAATCTGAACGCTGTTCAGAAGTAGTCTTCTGAACTAAAAAGACTCTGAATCTGAACAGAGTAGAACAGTGACTCTGAGCTTCTGTAAAGTCCTTGTTGACGTGTCACATAAATCTTCTCGAGACAAGTCTCCATCTGAAGTCTTCAGAGGCAACACAAACCTCCATCTGAAGTCTTCAGAGGCAACACAAACCTCCTTCTGAAGTCTTCAGAGGCAACACAGTTCTCCATCTGAATACTAGAATTCAACTATCTCTGAGGCAAGTGCGCGACGACTACCCTTTGAGTCTGAACACCAGTTTTGGAACATTATAAGCTTTTGTTCACATGCTCATTTCTGCAATAAAAAAAATATTTGCATTAACCAGATTCTCTTACAAAAAGGATAGTTTTGTCAGAATCAAAATGTTCAGAGGGAAGGTTTTCTCAACAATCTCCCCCTTTTTGATGATGACAAAACTTCCTCAATAAAAGTTGATATAAAAAAAATGTTTGTATCAAAGTTAAGCTCAGAAAAGATTTCACAAAGAATATGAATATTTGACTCAAGTGAATCTCTTTAAAAGGATGTGCATATGAATATATAAGATATGCACTTTGAGTGATGGAAGGATATCACCATATATGTTGTGTACATCGTTGAATTCGTTTAAGCTCATATGTATAATTCGCAATGTGTATAACCTGCAATATAAAAATGATGAGGTATGTTCTCCCCCTTTTTATCATCAGCAAGATAATATGACAAAGATAGCAATCCACACATACATTATTTAAGAGGCAAGGTATCAGACCATAACAAGGTCGTGATAGACATGGTTCACAAAAATATAACATCCGACAAAGATAAAATAAAAACAAATACGGACTGTTTGAAAACAAATTCAAGAGGACGGAGGTGGATTTTATTTTGAGGAGGAGGATGGAACATCAACATGCTTTTCATCATCTCTTTGAGTAACTTCATCAGTTTTGCCCATATCAGCAATAAAGGTGGCGAAATCCTTAAGTTCCTTCATCTATGGAAATTCTTTGTTGATCCTTTCATCTCTGATCAGTGTGTAAATACCAATGCTAGCCATCTCAGAGCAGAAAATGCGACGTATTTGTGAAGCATTTCCTCAAACATGTTCATCTTCTTTTCAATCTTCTTTTCCATTCTATCCATCCTCTGCATAATCTTTACTCGAAGTTTTTCAACTTCCATCTGAACTAGACTTTGCGAAGTCTTAGCTTCCAGTGACTCTTTGATGGAAGCATTCAATGTCCCTGCAGAAGCCTGTTGATCTTCTTCTTCTACTATCTGAGCTTTATCCTTTGATGTTGAATCCAAAACTTGCTGCAAATTTATCTCCCTCTGAGTTTAATCAGGTGCTGAATTTGGAATGATTATAATAGGTTCAGCAGTAGTATATTCAATTTCTTTGGGTGGCTTTTCAGATATCTTCTCTAGAGGTTGCTCCTTCTAAACATTAGTTTCCACAACAGCATTCTCCTTCTGAACAACAACAGTCAGAATTTCTTCAGTCTGATTAGGTTCCTCGTGTTGTTCCATTGTGCTGGATTCTTCCTTTTCATCAGCAGCCTTATCCTTATGAACAACTTCAGTCTGAATAGTATCTGTTATTATCTCCTCATGTTGTTAATGCAAAATAGCAGATTCTTGAGGTTGCCCCCCCTAAATTTGAGCTGTTTTAACAGGAGTAACTCCTATGGATCCTCCAGTTGTGACAACAAAATCATCAGACTTATCAATCTCCATGTCCTCAAGTGGTGATGAAGACTTATTCTTCTGTTCTCGAGCAATCAGAACTTCAATGGTTGTTCTGTCATCCAGTTGCTCCTCCATTATCTCCACATATTCATTCGTAGCAAGCTGAGCTTCTTTCTCTGCCTTTTCACCAGTTGTCTCATCAGCTTTTACATCTCCACTCTCATGAGTCTTATGGAGATCCTCTTCTTTGTCCATAGGATCCTCCTGCTCATTTGCTGTTTCAGCATGCTCTTCATCTTTTGACTCGATATTTCCTTCGGATAAGACAGTAGGGGTCCTCTCATCATCTTCTGATGATACACCTTCTTCTTCTAAAGACTCACTCTGAACAGTGGTTGCTTTCCTTTTCTGGCCTCTGTTTTCCTTCTCTTTGCTGATCTTTCACTCTCTGCATTCTTCTCTTCTAATTCGACCAGAATAGCCTCTTTGTTTTTGTTCATCCATCATGGACTCCCCAGCTACCATTATCTGAGTTTCATTCTGAATGAGCTCACTAGGAATTTTGACATTGTGGAAGGACATGATCCGATAGATTAACCCTGCGTAGGGTAATTGTTCTTTGGTCTTCTGCACAGTCCTGTACATATGGAGAAGAACAGTGTGTGCCAGAGAGAGTTTGCAACCATTTAACAGTCCCCACATCATCTTGGCTTCATATTTCGAAATATCTATTTTTGAAGCAACCTTGGGTCTTAAACTCTCAATCACAACCATGTGCATTACAATGTGCTTTAATGGGAAGTCATTGTAAGCAATGTGTGCCTTTGAATTTCTGGAATAATTCTCTTTTCCAGTTAGAAAACTGTTGGCAGCATCAGGTTGTACATCAATGGGTACAAAATCCATTTCATCAACTCCCATTAAATTTGCAAGTTCTCTGACATGCAAATAATATTGGACATCTCCAACCGTATAAAACGGAGAGTCAAAATTTTAGAAATACAAGCTTGAATAAAAGTAACCTGCTAAGTCTGGAAAGATTGACCTTCTTGCAGTTGCAAAATCTTTCAGCTTCATTAGTTCCAAGTGCTTCCTTATAGGGATACCAACCATATCAAAGTATTTAAGGTCAAATACCCTGTGGGGTATAACTCCTCTTTCCTTCAGCGACTCGTATTTCTCACAATGCTTCTGACTTGAAAACAGCTTGCTTTCAAAATCCTTGTCTTTTATAATCCCTCTGATTTTCTTAAAATCTCTAACCAACACATCGTCATCATCATCAGATCTTCCTCTGGTTTCACTTTCTTCACTTATTGTTTCTCTGATAACGATGCTCTTTGATGGAGACCTTTTAGGTTTCGAGACTCCAGTTGGCACAACCTTTTCTTTGCCTTTCCGAGATACATTCTCAGGAACACAGTAGCAATAGGTGTCACAGTTTGCAGAGGCAGGTCTAAGATAGCAAGAAAATCTTTCTTGCTTGCAAACTTGTGTATATTCAATAGCAACTTGACATTTTCGTCACTGGATCCAAGGTTCTTAAAGGAATCATACAGAGGTTTGATAGAGAGAGCTAGAGCGACTCTTTCGTCAAACTCGGACTGAGACAAACCTGATTTCCTTTGAGTAATGTGTCTCTCATCTTCGTGTTCTGACCCAGAGATATCGATAAATTCAGTGATGCGATTTTTTCTACCCTTCGTCAACCTTGATGATTTCCTTCTCTGATTTGCACATTCTTCGGCTCCTTTCTTCATGGAAGAGGATGATTTCGGAGCCATGGATGAAAAAGTTGGAAGTTTGGAGAGAAAGATTTCGAGAGAGCGAGAAGGAATGTAATCAGAGAGAGAGAAGTATGTTTTTAGGGTTTGAAGGGAGATTATGATATTTGAGGGAGGTGCCGGTTTGAGACCTTTCAAAAAATTTGAAAAACTGTAAAGCGGTTATTTTTGGAAATAAAATCAATTTAAAATAAAATCCAAAAAAAAAATCGATCCAAAGACACTAAATTATTCCAATCAATCAGCGATGCATATATTTAGAATTTAGAGAACGTACCTTAAATCCTTGCATTTCCAAGAATTTCTAAATATAAAGAGGTGTATGATGAACTAACCTTGCTTCTGAAATACTTCACTATAAATATGCTTCTGAACATAGGTTCTGCAAATTTGCTTCTGAACTCTGCTTCTGAGTAGTTTTGCTTCTGAATAATATTTCTGAACAGCTATGATTTTGAACAATTTCAAGTGACCTGTTCTCAATACATCTTAAGATAAGGGATTAGTAATAGCTAATTCGTTTCGAATAAAATTGAAAGTCTCTTTATCAAGAGGTTTAGTAAATATATCTGCGAGTTGATTCTTCGTATCAACATACTGAATGTGAACATTTCCATTCTGAACATGATCGCGAATAAAATGATGTTTGATCTTAATGTGCTTCGCTCTTGAATGAAGAATAGGATTCTTGGTTAAATTTATTGCGCTTGTATTGTCACATCTGATTTCCACATTTGAATCCTCAACTCCATAGTCTCTTAGTTGTTGTTTTAACCATAGGATCTGAGCACAACAACTTCCAAGAGATACGTATTCTGCTTTTGCTGTACTGAGAGCAACTGTGCTTTACTTTTTGGAATACCAGGAAATAAGCATATTTTCCATAAGTTGACAGGTTCCAGAAGTGCTTTTCCTGTTAATTTTACATCCGGTGAGATCTGCATCTGAATAGCCCTTCAGAATAAAATTAGAATCTTTTGAATACCGAATACCATAAGTTGGATATGTTCCAATATATTTGATAATTCTTTTGATTGCTGTAAGATGTGATTCTCTTGGACATGTATGATATCTTGGACATAAGAAGACGCTATATAGAATATCTGGCCTTGATGCAGTGAGATATAGAAGTGACCCAATCATACTGCGATATAGCTTCTGATCAAGTACTTTTCCTTGTTCATCTTTATCAAGCTTAGACGAATGAGACATTGGAGTTTCCGTTTTCTTGCAATTCTCTAGGCCAAATTTCTTGACAATCTCAAGAGCATATTTCTCTTGATGAATGAATGTTTCTTGCTTGGTTTGTTGAATCTGAAGTCCAAGAAAGAACCTTAATTCTCTAATTATGCTCATTTCGAATTTATCCTGCATTACTTTAGAGAAATTCTTGCATAGATATTCATTAGAAGAGCCAAAAATAATATCAGCAACGTAAATCTGAACAATAAGAATATCCTTACCTTACTTCTAAATAAAGAGAGTAGTGTCAACATTATCTTTAGTGAATTTTTGTTCAGATAGAAAGCTGCTTAACCTTTCATACCAAGCACGATGTGCTTGCTTTAATCCATATAAAGCTTTCTTTAGGGAATATACGAGATCCTTTCCTCTTGGTTCCTCAAAATCGGGTGGTTGCTCGACATAGATTTCTTCTTTGATGTAACCGTTCAGGAATGCACTTTTTACGTCCATCTGAAAAGTTTAAAGTCATTGTAACAAGCATAAGCAAGAAGTAACCTTATGGCCTCTAACCTGGCAACTGGTGCGTAGGTTTCATCGTAATCTATTCATTCTTCTTGAGAATATCCTTTTGCCACAAGTCTTGCTTTGTGTCTAACCACCTTTTCTCTGTTGTTCATCTTGTTTCTGAACACCCATTTTGTTCCTATTACAGGACGATTTTTGGGTCTTGAAACGAGCTCCCAGACATTATTGATCTTGCATTGATGAAGTTCTTCTTGCATTGCATTGATCCAATTTTCATCAGTAAGAGCTTCTTCAATCCATTTAGGCTCAATTTCAGAAACTAATGCTATATTGCTCATTGCTTCCTTGAATTTCAATCTGGTTTTGATTCCTTCATCCAAGCTCCCCATTATAAGTTCCTTGGGATGACTGGATTTGTGTTTTCAGTTCTAGTTGAATCTCTCGTCTTGGACATTACTTGAGTCTTTAGATTCAGGTTGTATCTCTTCTAGTTCTTTTGTAGTTTGTTGACTCGTTTCTTGATTTTGAACTTCCTCAGATGCATGATTCTCTTCAGTTTCTTCAACAGGTTCTGAACTTTGATGGAGTGACGAAACTTGAACATATTCAGATTGATCATTCTGAATATGAATATTTTCATCAAACTTGACATTCATTGATTCTTCAACAAATTGAGAGTCTTTTTTGTAAACTCTGTATGCTTTGCTCGTTGTTGAATATCCTAGGAATATTCCTTCATTTGACTTCTCATCAAACTTACCAGCTCGATCATTAGCATTTTTCAGAATGAAGCATTTACAACTAAACACACGGAAGTATGCTAAATCTGGTTTTCTATCTTTAAAAAGCTCATATGGGGTTTTCTTAATGATTCGTCTTAAAGAAACACGGTTTAAAATGTAACAAGCTATTAACACAGCTTCGGCCCAAAAATGCGATGCAATTTTACTTTCGATCAGGAGAGTTCTCACCATTTCTTGTAGAGAGCGATTTTTCCTATCCACTACCCCATTTTGTTGAGGTGTGTATGGAGATAAAAAATTATGCTGAATTCCAAACTCATCACAAAAATCAGAAAAATTTGATTTTCAAACTCTCCCCCATGATCAGTTTTGATGCAGGAAATAAAGTAACCTTTCTCATTCTGAATCTTTTTAGAAAATTTGGAGAAAGATGAAAAAACATCATTTTTGTGCGTAAGAAATAAAACCCATGTAACTCTTGAGTAATCATCAACTATAACAATGCAGTATTTCTTACCTCCGAGACTTAGTGTTCTGTTAGGACCAAAGATATCCATATGAAGAGCTGCAGAACACGTTCAGTTAATACATGATTAATAGATTTAAAGGAGCTTTTTACCTATTTCCCAAGTGTGCAGGCTGAACAAAGCTCTGATTTCTCAAACTTTATTTGTGGTAAACCTTGAACCAGTTTCTTGGATGATAGCTTCGAGATGTGTTTGATACTGATATGGCCTAGCTTTCTATGCTATAGTTCAGATTCATCCTTGATAGAAATAAGACACTTGATGTCTTCAGAATCAACGTTCAGAAGGTAGATATTTCCATGACGTCGACCAGTGAAGGTTTCCTTCTTGTCTTTGCTAACACCTGAGCATTCTGAGTCTTGAAAGCAAATTTGATAACCAGAGTCATAGAGTTGACTCACTGTAATCAAATTGTATTTTAATCCTTTGACAAGAGAGATATTGTTGATCGTGAGATTTTCGATTTTTACGGTCCCTTGGCCAACCACTTTGCCTTTATTGTTTCCACCAAACGACACACTTCTACCATTGTAATCTGAAAGTTGAATGAAGTTTTCTAGATCCCCAGTCATGTGACTTGAACATCCACTATCTAGAAATCATTTGTCTTGTCTCTTCCTTGGTACCTGCAAGTAGAAAGTAACTTACTATTTCTTTGGTACCCAGGTTTTCTTGGGTCCATCTAAGTTAGTCACAATAGATATCTTTCTATTAACAGGTCTCCATACCATCATGCAATTATTTCTAACATGATTTCTAGCACCGTAGTTTTCACAATGCATTGGATAAAAGGATTTTGTAAACTGCTTTTGGAAATGCCGTTGATATGCAGATTTGGAAGGTTTATGGGAAATCCTGTCATTTGTTTCCGGAAATTTATTTTTGAAATTATTATCCTTTTTGAAGCCAAGACCAGACTTGTCTCCATAAGGAACTTGTCTGGAAATAATGTTTTCCAAGTTTTTCGAACTTTGGGAAAATTTCTTTGAAATATTTTCAATCTCAGTTTTCAAAGAATCATTTTCTTTCAAGATCAAATCACGATTTTCCTTGATTTGATGAAATTCCTTTTACAAAAACTCAATCTTGTCTTTTTGAGAATCGTTTTGTTGTTTCAAAGAGGAAACTTCCTTTTTCAAAATGAAAACCTTTTTGAGAGCTTCTTTGTAATTCGAGCATAACTCATCAATGTATTCAGAAACTTCATCTGGTATTTCAGAAGGATGTACCTCAATATCTGAATCTGAATCTTAATCTAACTTTGCCATGAGACATATGTTAGCATAGTCATCCTCGCTATCTTCAGAATCACTCAGAGTTTCTGCCTTCAATGCCTTTTTGTATTTCTCATACTTGATCTTGTCTTTCTTCAGAAGCGGGCAATTGGGTTTGATGTGTCATGCTTTCTTACAATGGAAGCATATTACATCTTTGCCTTCCTGTTTGTCATTGCTCGATTGTCTCTGATCATTCTTTGTGAATGATTTCTTCCCTTTGAAGCTTCTACCTCTTCGAGCCATCTTTCTGAATTTCTTCACCATGAGAGCAAGTTCTTTGTCGTCTTCATCTTCATCTTCTGAATTTGGCAGTTCAAAATCAATTTCAGATTTTAAAGCAATAGACTTCTTACCTTTTGAATCTCTTATTTTGTTGGCACGCTTAGTCTCATATGACTGTAAAGTTCTGACTTTTACCATACTTGATTCTGCAAGAAGCACGAGGTTAGCAATCAAGTATAACAATATGATCCAGTATCTCTCAAAACTTTATGTTCCTGTATCATTCAGAGCTTATCATTGAGAGCATTTGTTCTTGTAACACTCAGAACTTGTTCCTACAAGTCATTATCTCTTCCCCTTTGTATAAAGCAATATAAGGAATATATAAATAAGCAGATAACAATCTCTCCTCCTTTTTGTAATCAACACAAGCATAATGATCAAGCTAATATCTTTGTTGAATCAAAATCACACCAACATAGATAGAATAGTTCTTGTGCAATCAAATATCATGTACGTCAATGAACATATATCAATGAGCACAGATGACTTTCACTTCCTTTTTGTCATAATAAAATGATAATATAGATTTGAGATTTGTTAATGACAATAAGTAAGGGAAATGGAAGATGTACTAACCGGATTATGTAGAACTTAACAAGTTCTAACACATGTTTACCTTTTCTTCCATCGTTAAAATAGCGATCAAGATCGGGTAGAAATTTACTGATGTTTAGCATGATTTTCCCATACTTGATCTATGCTCCCCTTCAAACTGAGCTTTCTTTTGCCTAGTGGACAGATCTTATGTACCATCTTCCCTGTTTTCATTAAGGAAGGCATGGTACTCATTCACCATTTCTCTATGATAAATCTCTCTTTCTTTTTCTTTGTCTTTAAGCCTTAATTTTTCAAGCTTTGCTCTAGCGGCAGCTTCTCTTTCTTTTTGGATCTTCAATCCAAATTCCATGAGAGTGAGGTTGTCCTTATCTTCTGAGTCACTTTCAGTAGACTTTGAGTGACAAGAGAGATTGTGAAGAGCTGGAGTAACCACTGGAAACTTAGGACCTTGAAATTTCAATTCTTCAAAGTGACAAGTATTAGTCACATATTTCTTCGTGGTAGAGGGATGTTTGGGTGCCATTTATGATTTTGCATTGAAGGTTGAGAGATTTCTTGAGAAAGAAGGATTCGGGAGAGGAATTGCAGAAGAAGATTTTTTAAAGTAAAATTTCGAGAAGGATTTCAAGTGTAGAAAATAAAGATTTGATCTCTGCTTGAAAAGGTTTAAGAGAGAGGCGGTGGTTTTATATGAGATGAATTGTTTTTGGAAACGAAATATTTTGAAGACCAAAATAGGAAATGGCTTTTGACAATTTAAAAGATTTGAGATTCGAATTTCGGGAATAAAATATTTTGAAAATATATGATTAAATTATTTTGGAAAAGAAATATTCAATCAACTCAATCAAGATAAGCATGGCAATCACAATATTTCACATAATTTTTAAAAAGATTAATATTGAGCGTACCTTAATTGTTGCTAAAAATAACTACTTACGCGTCAAAAGTTTGAATGATCAAATCAGATATGAGTGTTGTTCAGATGATAACCTTCTCAGATGATGCTTTCAGTTCAAAGGTTCCATTCAAGCATTTGTACTTCTCAGATGATGCTTTGGCTTTTAGAAGTGAATGTCATCCTTAGATGTTGAGCAAGTTCTGAGACTTTACTTTGATCTTTCTCAGATGTTGAGTTTTGCTCAGAAGTAGATTTAACCGGTCTTGAAGATAACTCATACAGGCATAATAGTAATACCCAATTCTTGTCTAATATATTCAAAAGAATTCTTTTCTAATGGCTTCGTGAATATATCAGCTAATTGATGCTTTGAGTTAACAAATTGAATATTAACATCACCATTATGCACGTGACCATGAATGAAATGATGCTTAATTTCAATATGCTTAGCTCGTGAGTACAGAATTGGATTCTTTGTGAGGTTGATTGCACTAGTGTTGTCACACTTGATTTTCATGTTTGTGGCTTGAACACCAAAGTCCCCTAGTTGTTGCTTCATCCATAAGATCTGAGCACAATAACTCCCCAAGGCGACATATTTAGCTTCTGTGGTTGATAGTGCCACAGTATTTTGTTTCTTTGAATACCAAGACACTAGCATGGATCCCAGAAGTTGACATGTTCCTAAGGTGCTTTTCTTGTCTAATTTGCAACCTGCAAGATCAGTATCTGAGTAGCCATGTAACGTAAGGTCTGAGGTTTTTGGATACCACAATCCCAGATTAGGATTGGTTCCAATATATTTTATGATCCTCTTTACTATAGAGAGATGTGATTCCTTAGGATCTGATTGAAATCTGGTGCACATGCACACACTAAAAATGATGTCGGGTCTAGAAGCAGTAAGATACAATAGAGAACAGATCATGCTTCTATATAGGTTCTGATCAACCTGTTTGTCCTGTTCATCCTTGTCTAGCTTGGATGAAGAAGACATTGGTGATTCAGTTTTCTTACAGTTTTCTTGACCAAACTTCTTCACAATTTCCTTCGCGTACTTCTCTTGATGTATGAAGATTCCTTGTTCTGTTTGATTCACTTGAAGTCTAAGGAAGAATATGAGTTCTCCCATCATGCTCATTTCAAACTCGCTCTGCATGATCTGAGAGAAATTCTTGCAGAGTTTTTTGTTAGAAGAACCAAATATGATATCATCAACATATATTTGAATAAGCAAGATATCTTTACCTTCCTTTTTGATAAACAAAGTTGTATCTACTTTACCTTTTTCAAAACCTTTACCAACAAGACTTAACCTCTCATACTAGGCTCGCGGTGCTTGTTTGAGTCCATAAAAAGCTTTCTTGAGTTTGTATACATGATCTGAGCTTTTTGGATCTTCAAATCCTGGTGGTTGTTCCACATAAACTTCTTCTTTGATGTAGCCATTCAAAAATACGCTATTGACATCCATCTGATATAGCTTGAAGTCGTTGTAGCAAGCAAATGCTAGGAGTAATCTTATAGACTCCAACCTTGCTGCGGGAGTGTACGTTTCATCGTAGTCAATTCCCTCTTCTTGAGAGTATCTCTTAGCTACGAGTCTTGCCTTATTTCTTGTAACTTTGTCCTTATCATCCAACTTGTTCCTAAATACCTATTTGGATCCAATTGTTGGATGATCCTTGGGTCTGGGCACAAGTTCCCAAACTTCACTGAGTTTGAATTGATGTAGCTCTTGTTGCATTGCTTCAATCTAGCTTTCATTTGCAAGAGCCTCTTCAATTCCTTTGGTTTCTACTTCAGATACAAGTACAAAATCGTTTATGGAATTCTTGAGTTTGGATCTGGTCTTGATTCCATCTTCTATATCTCCAATGACAAGATCTGTTGGATGATTGGATTTGTGCTTTCAGTTCTTGTTATATCTTCTGACTTGTTCATCTTCTAGAGAAGGATCTTGGTTTACATTCTCAAATGATGTAGCAGCTTGAGTATCATTGATGTTCTGGGTGGTTTCAGATGATGTTTTGTCCTCAAATGATGGAGTATGCTCAGATGATGGATTCCTCTCAGATGAAATGGTGATTTCAGCGCCTATCTTCTGAGTGTCATTTCCATCTTCAAACTTCACGTTCATTGATTCTTCAACTATTCTTGAGTTTTTGTTGAAGACTTTGTATGCTTTGCTTGAAGTGGAATACCCAAGAAATATTCATTTATCTCCAGTACTTTGGCTTCAAGTAGGTCTAAAGACATCTATATGTAGAAGCTGCAAAGCACGGTTAGTGGAAACATGGTTTTTAGATTTGTAAGAATTCCATACCTGTTTTCCAAGGGTGGAAGCACAACATAATTATGTTTTCTCAAACTTAACATCTGGAAGTCCTCTCACAAGCTTTTTAGTAGAGAGCCTTGAGATTTCCTTGAAGCTTATACGTCCCAGCTTCTTGTGACATGTCTCGAATTCATCTTTGATAGATACTAGGCACTGAAGATCCTCAGATGATGTGTCCAAAAGATATATGTTTCCATGTCTACGACCTTTGAAAGATTGCTCGTTGATTTCCATTTCAGTTGCAACTTCAAGGATGCCAGGACTAATCTGAATATCCTCAAGAATGTCATCGTTTTGCACTTTTTCTAACTCCCCTTGAGTTTGAGAAGGAAATTTTGTGTTTCTTCTGAAACTCCCCTTGAGTTTGAAAAGGGAATTTTGTGTTTATTCTGAAACTCCCCCTGAGTCTGAACAACTTCTGGAATGATGTTCAGATGTTGATTTATATTCAGTAGAAAACATTGGGGTTCTAGTCATCCTCAACATTCGTTTGCTCATGGAATTTGAGAGAGAAGATGTTGTCCAATCAAGCTCGTGTCGAATTCAATCTGCATAAGCTCCACAAACTTTTTGCACAAATTTGCATTAAAGATATAAATGTCTCATGTAATATATAACGCCCTTCCTTTCGGATAAATTGAATAGTAGCTATAAGAATATCAAATATTTGAGTCCGAAACTACTTAACCTTTCATCCGATCCATTAAGGATTTGCTCGAAATATTTCAAGATGCCATCAAGAAATTTGTGAGAATTTTGCGTAAAGAGAAGAACTTTCGATCCTTCTAGAGTAGTGCAGAATCTTTACGATTTCAGATCAAACTTTCCGAATTTCATATGGAGAAGCTCTTTTACAACCTACAATCTCTTGTAGAAGAGAGAATAATCTTTGCAACAAATAAGGAGAATATTGCTTACATACCTTCCTTTGAATTAGGGATCAAACTTGCCATCTATCAAATGTGCATTTAAGAATATAGCAAGTGCATCCAAATAAATAAAAGTATGCAGCGATTTTTCTCAAAATACTTTTCTTAAAGCATAAATCTCATATGCATGTAATAGTAACGTTGTTTGCAAAAGAGACGGAGATGTTTCAAGCATTAAATCTATGTAAGATCTTATACTTATGGTAGCAAATTTGTCATTTAAATCAACCATAATGTCAGCAATCCATGACTATCAAATATTTTGGTTATCATAATATATCCATTTAAACATTTGTAAGCCAAATTATATAATAGACACGATATACTTTATTCTCTTACCCAAGGTATATGTTTCAAATATACCATTGACTAAGATATGGTCCTCCTCAATTTTTGATTGAGAGATTCATTTGATTGTGTCATGATTGCGTAGATTTGTAATATATCTTTCTTTGTCGAGTTTCCTGCGATAAGCTCATTTTTTTTTTTTGGTATCCAAATATTTGGATCCTTTCTCTACGTTAGAAGCAAAAAATAGGAAATCTTCAAGGATGCCATGGAATCTTTTCAAATTTAACAGATCAATTAAGGAAAATATATCATGCATAATAATCTCATTTTAAAAGGTTCACACAATGCTATGTGAGACAAGATCAAAGAGCATAAAATCAGCTTGATCTCTAATTGAAAGCAAGATATCAATCAATCATATATTTCATTGAATCCATCTCACGAGCCACAATCACATGATATATATATATATATATATATATATATATATATATATATATATATATATATATATATATATCTCACGTAACCGACGATGTAAATTATAGAACACACCAAAGAAAGATCAAATGCAAAGAGAATTTATGATATGTAAAGTATGCCCATAAAACAAATCGAAAATATAACATACATTTTCTTACCATTTTTCTCTTTATTCCCTGTAAGAAGAACGAACTCAACTTTTCTTTGGTACCCAAATCTGTCTGGGTCCTTTTGGGTTAGGAGTATTTTTGTAGCTCAAAATATCTCTAGTGTTTCTCCAAACTTTAGGACGATAATTTAAAGAATGTTTTGGATCGTCACAATTTGAACATCTATATGAATTCTATCCCTCAGATCTTATCAACCGCTTTTGAAAATGAGATTTGTAAGCGCGTTTTGGAGATCTTCTTTTTAATCTTTCTTTTGCTTTAGGAAAATCAATTTTCAAATCATTTTCCTTTTGAAAACCAAGTCCAGATTTGTTGTAATATGGAACTTGTATAGATAGAATATTCTCTAAAATTTTTAAACTCGAGGAAAACTTTTTATTGATATTTGAAATTTCCTTTTTCAACGAGACGTTCTCGGTTTGTGAAAGATCATTCCTTTTTTGAAACTAAATCAGATTTTTCCTTAATTTGTGAAAACTCATTTTGAAGAAAATTAATTTTATCTTTTTGAAAAACATCATTTTTTATTAAACACGAGTTTTCCTTTTTTAATTTTGAAATCCTTTTAAGAGCAGTTTTAAGCTCTGAGCATAATTCATCAATATAATCTGCTACCTCAGAAGGAATAGTAGAGTAGGTTACCTCAGATTCTTCCTTAGAGTCTGAGTTAGCCATGAAACAGATGTTGATGTATTCCTCATCACTTTCACATTCTGTATCGCTCCAGGTTTTAGCCTGTGGAGCTTTCTTGGATTTTTCATCCCTTCCTTTCTTCTTTAGAATAGGATAGTTAGGCTTGATGTGCCCTTTCGTTTTGACTTCGAAGCAGATGACATATTTGCTGTCTTCTTTGCTTTCAAATGATCTTTTTTGATCATATCGTCTAAGGTCTCTATTTCCTTTGTAATTTCTGCCCTTTTTAGCCATTCTTCTGAATCTTCTAACCATGAGTGCTAATTCCTCATCGTCTTCGTCTTCAGAATCTAAGACATCAGAATCAGCATTAGTTTTTAAAGCAATAGACTTTTTACCTTTCGAGTGAGCTTCTTCATTCATTCTTTCATCCTCATAGGATTGGAGTGTTCCAATGAGTTCATCCATAGATAGTGGCATGATCCTTTGAGTTTCTCGGATGGACGTCTTAATGTTGTCCCAATCCTTCGTGAGACCTCTTAGAAGTTTGTTAACCCTCATTGGTCCTAATACTAATTGTCCATGATAAGTGAGACCATTCACTATTTCAGTGAATCTGTCAAACATTTCTTTCTCGATTTCTTTGAGCTTAATTTTGAATGCCTCATACTAGCAGAGAAGAATGTTGATCATTGTCTCCTTCACCCTGTCCGTTCCTTCATAGGTAACGTGAAGCTTGTCCCAAATTGCTTTCAAAGAAGGATAATTTGCAATACGTTTATATTCAGTTGGAGACAATGCACTATAAAAAGAGTAAACAGCCTTGGCATCAAGGGCGTCTCTCTTTGCCAATTCGGTTGCAGATAGCATTGCCGTGGGAGTAGTGTTGTTGTTGTTGTTGTCCCATGCATTAGAATTTACACCGACTGTTGTATTTGCGGAAGGATCAACGCCTCTTTGAACAACATCCCAAATCTGCGGATCTTGGCATCTGATGAAGCCCTTGAATTTATTTTGCTAGTCACTATAATCTTTCCCATCGAAATAGGGCGGCCTATTGTTGCTGCCTCCTTGAATCCAAGTTGGAACAAAGTTGCTAGCCATAAAGATCGTTAGCTTTGAAGTAATAACACTTCAACAAAAATATGAGCACTACGCTCTAATACCAATTGTTGGGGCTAGCCTTATCACCTAGAGGGGGTGAATAGGTGATAACAATGAACTTTAAAAATCAATGTGGAATTTAAATGGATAAGCTCAGAGCTTAAGTTCAGATAATGATTGCTAACAAGATCTGAGGTGTCCTCAGATGCAGCGGCGTGCACAATTCGACTATCACAATATAATAACAAAGAGTTTAAGGGATAGAGAATTTGCATAGAGAGTTTATAGTGGTTCGGCTTTATTCAAGCCTACGTCCACTTCTTCACGCTCATAGCTAATCGGCTGAATTCCACTAGTGAATATCTCAAAGGTTACAACACGGTGACGATTCCCGAGTCAATAGACTTCTAGTCTAACACTCTCTCACTTGGATGAGAACCTCTAAGTATTACAGTGTTTGGATCAAGAATAAATGAAGGATGTGAAGCTCTCTTGATCTTGGAATTTAAGATCCTACTCTCTTGCGCTACACTCTTCGACTTTGAGATGTCCTTTTATACTCCTCCACCTCCAACTACCCATTGCAAGGCGTCCAAGGATCGCTCTCCAAACTTCCCCATTTGGACGAGACTGTATAAAAAAGATCTCGTAGCCATTGAGGTCGACAAAGGAAAGAATTCTCCGTTGGATCAAATCGCCCATACAATCATGATCCTGGGTTTCCATAGATAGAGTTCTTCATTAGGTGAGTCATCCTCGTCTTCCTTAATCCGCGTCCTTGATTGATCTTCATGATTGAGAATCTCCAAGAACGATCCAGCTTGATTTGCCAGCCGTTGTGTTTTTTTTTTATAATCTCAATTAAATCATCTCGAATATATCTCATGATATTTTGGTTGTTGCATGTGAAATACTCCCTTAGAGCTTGAGCTACGTAACAACGTTTGAGCTCCCCGCTCAATGTCTGAGCTCTTTTAGCAGCGTCTGAGACCTTCATATGCAATATCCAGAACTTCGGATGCAATATCCAGAACTTCACTTGAGCTTCCATCTTCTGGTCCCTCCAAGCGTATTGGCAATCATGGTTTTACCTCATTTTTCACCTATCCAAAGTCCCTCCAAGCTTTACCGAACTTTCCGTTCTAGGCTTGTGCACCTTCTACTCAGGTACCTCCAGCTTGTAGACACCTCTAGGCCCAATGCCTTGTTCACCATTGATAGAGAACTCATAAGCTTCAGACATTCTATTAAGACAACATCTGCATAATGGCTTGTGCATTTTCACCCGGTTCTACTCAACCAATTAAACATATTAGTAGCCTTTGATTTATTTTGTCATCTTCAAAACATCATAAGGGATTTTCCGTAATAGAAGTTTGTTGGGCCTAAATCTTTCATCTCAAACTGTTTTGCCAACAGTCCTTTCATAGTGCTAATCATTCTCATACTATTCCCAACTAGCAGCACATCATCAACATATAACGTTAAGATAACAAAATCATCATTTAACCTTTTCACATAAACACAATGATCAGCATCACAATGAACAAAGCCAAGCTTCAAGGCATATGAGTCGAACTTCTGGTACCACATCATTGGAGATTTTTTCAGGCCATATAGAAACTTATTCAGTTTGCAGACAAAATCTTCTTTTCCTCTGACCTCAAACCCTTCTAGTTGCTTCATGTAATTATCCTCCTCCAATTCACCATGGAGGAATGCTATTTCTACATCAAGCCGCTCTACCTCCAGATTGTATGCAGCTGCTACAAATAACACAAGTCTTATGGAATTTAATTTTGCAACAGGAGAAAAAATCTCACCATAATCGACTCCCTCTATCTACGAGTATCCCTTCATAACCAAACGAGCTTTATATCATTCTATATCTCCATCTGCAGACATCTTCTTCTTGAATACCCATTTGCAATCAATTGCCTTCCGATCTGCATGTAGTTTTACCAAACTCCATGTTCTGTTTTTATCCGATGAGTCCATCTCATCTTTCATGGCTTTTTCCCACTGTTTGGCATCTTCCGCGCTTCTTGCTTCCTTAACAGTATTTGGATCATCACCTGTAACAGTCATAGCACAATTTTCATTCTAGCAAATGGGGTATACCTCTCAGGTGGTCTTCTTTGCCTTGTGGACGTCCTTAGGACCGATTCAGGTGATGCTTCATCTTCAAACTTAGTATCAGAATCTACTATATCATCCGCCACATTAGGCTCTTCAGCTTCAGAATCTGAAGTTTCTGTTTCAGCTTATGTAGCCTTTGTCTCTCCATGCAAACCAACATCTAACTTAACCGTCTGTGGTTCTTCAGGAGTCTGCGAAACAATCTGATTTATCATTGATTCTCTGAACACCACATCCCTACTGTAGGTAATACATGTAGTATTAGGATTCCACAACTTATACCCTTTGATACCATCCTTATACCCAATGAAGATACACTTCTCTGACTTGCTCTTAAACTTGTTCATCTTTTCCTTTGGCACATGTACATATGCTTCGCAGCCAAAGACTCTGACATGGGATATTTCTGGCTTCTTCTCGAATAGTGCCTCAAACAATGTCTGATACTTCAAAGCTGATGTGGGAGACCTGTTCTTCAGATAGCACGCGGTGGCCACTGCTTCTGACCAAAACTCACATGCTAAGCCTACACCACTTACCATACTCCTTGCCTTATCCATGAGAGACCGATTAAGTCTCTTTGGCACCCCATTCTGCTGAGGTGAATATGGCATTGTTTTTTGCCTTGCATGCCACTGGTTGCACAGAATTGATCAAACTTCGCTGAACAAAATTCTCCTCCATTATCAGTCCGCAAAACTTTAATCTTTCTATCAAACTGATTTTCCACCAAAGCTTTGAACTCACGAAATTTTTCAAACACATCATCTTTTCTCCTCAAGAAATATATGCACACATGTCCAAAAAACTCATCAGTAAAAGAAACATAATATCTTGATTTTTCAAACGATGCTACAGGTGTAGGACCGAAGACGTCACTGTGGATTAAATTAAGAATCCCTTTTGCTCTCCCTCCTAAGGATTCAAAAGATACCCGATTCTGTTTCCCATGTAGACAATGTTCACAAAATCCGAAACTTATAGAACAGCTTGGGATTCCATCCACCATCTTCTTTGAAGTAAGGGTCACTAGCCATTTCTCACCGATATGACCCAATCTCCGATGCCACAGCATCGCAGGATCTTCTTCCACCTGCTCCGTGATATAGCTCTCACCATTGATCACTGTGTTTCCCTGTAATTTCCACATCTTTCCTTCCCGTTCGTCTCTAGCGATCACCATAGATCCACGGGTTAGCTTGCATGAGTACTTATCGCTGGTGAAAGTAATACCAGCATCTGTTATAGTTCCCACAGAAATAAGATTCCTAGTAAGACCAAGAATATGCATCACATTTGAAAGATTCTTGACTGTCCCATCTTTCATCTTCAGCTTCACCTTTTCACGACCGACAATATCAAGCGTCGTATCATCTCCCATCCTCACTATTCCTCCTTGATGTGGCTCATAACAGCAGAACCAATCTCTATGAGGCGTCATGTGGAAAGATGCTCCAGTATCAATTATCCATGCATCGCGGTCAACCTGAGATGAGTTTCAAACGAGATACATGTCTCCTATACTGTTGTCATCATCCTTCTTTATACTAGAGGATGGTGACTCATCTCGCTTCTCTGGACCCACACTTTTGATTATGCAATCCTTCTTCAAGTGTCCAGCTTTTTCGCATTCCAGCACTTTATTTCATATCGATCTCGGCTTTTAGATCTTCCTCTAGACTTATTCCTGATACCAAATTTGGATTTGGATCGTTCACTGCTCCTTCCTCTTACAAAAAGAGCCTCATTCGTTGCATTATCATAACCTTCTTGCCTCATCTCCTCAGACAATAACGCAGATACAACGTTCTCAAAGGATAAGCGCTAACACCAGTGCCAATCGAAACAATTATATGTTCCCATGAATTCGGTAGTGAACAAAGAAAAGTACATGCTTTATCTTCCTCATCCAAATTAACATCAATAGATGCAAGCTACCCACATATAGTGTTAAACTCGTTTAAATGTGCAGAAAAGGAATCACCTTCACTCATTCGAAGATTGTATAGTCGCTTTCACAGAAACAACATGTTCACGAGCGGCTTGCTTTGATAAAGGCTTCCCAGGTTCGTCCAGAGATCCTTCGCTGTCTTCTCAAAGGTCACGTTCACCAAGATGTTATCAGGGAGAGATAGCCAGATCATGCTTTGCACCTTCCGATCACTGCTGATCCACTCCTTCAATTGATTGGATGGGGACGCAATCTCCTCCTCCTTCGCCTTCTCCTTGGTAATCAGCTCAAGTTTATCTTCTTCGATCATGTACCACAAATCTCTGTCCACGAGCAAAGACTGAGCTAAGAAATTTACTTTCCAAAAGTTGTAAATTATATTCATGACCTAATTACATAGATTTATTACATGTATCAATAGTATGTAACACAACACAAATATTAACTCTATGTTAATTGGTTCATCAGGCACATGGATCCATTAACTCATGGAGACTACCCACATTCGATGCGCTCTCTTGTTGGAGAGAGGCTTCCCAAGTTCTCGCAAGAGCAATTGGCCATGTTGAAAGGCTCGATTGACTTTCTCGGATTGAACTATTACACTGCAAACTACGCTGCCTACTCTCCGCACTTGATGGGCTCGAGTCCAAGCTAGTTAACAGATGCCCGTACAAATTTTTTGAGTAAGATTACTATTGCAATTAATTTCGACTACTTTCATTATTTGATTAAGTTTAATGAGCAATTTCTTCTTTTTCACCCTATGAGTTACCCTTATTTGTTGTAGCTGAGAGGAATGGCGTCCCAATTGGTCCAAAGGTAAGTGTCCGTTTTGGTAGGAATTTCCCTGTTTTTGCTATGTATTTCATGAAATTAGTAGACAACATAATCGGAGAACAATTGATAAGTTGATCAATATTTTGGTAATTTCTAAATGGAGTTGGTAAGTTAGAGCATTGTTGATAAATGAAATAGAAGTTTGCAAATAGTAAGCAAGGTTGGATATTATAAAAAAATGAATAATTGTCGATAAATAGCTTGAATGAGAGTTGATAATTATCATAATACTGGATGGTAATTTCATGGAAAAAGTTGGTGAGTATGCCAATTTAAGTTAGTAATCTATGAAAAAAGTTAGCAAGTGTAATGAGTTGCTAATCAAGACACATGAAAGTTGGTAACTCAAGAGAAAAGTTGGTAACTTGAAAGATAATTAAACTTTTGGAGTTGGTAACAAAAAATTAGTTGGTAATTTAAATAGATAAAAGTTGGTAAGTTACTCTAATTTAGACAAAAAAAATTCATATAAGTGTTCGTTAGTTCAAAGCGCCAGAGCGTTAATGAATTATGCAAACAAGTTACTTGGAATAAAGTCGCAGGTCAGTTTTTCACCAACAACTTATTGACACTTACCAACATGGATTCAAATTGATTGGCACTGAAACAAAAATCGATAGAGGGAAAAATAAATTTGGGCATAGAACAATAGAATTCTACCTACCCATGAAATCTCTTATTTTCTTGACATAATTTATTGGTTCTTTGGTATGTAGGGATGGTGTGAACGTGAAAGGGTATTTTGCATGGTCGTTGCTAGACAATTTTGAGTGGAGCAACGGGCACACCGTCCGGTTCGGCATCAACTACGTGGATTACAAGAATAGGCTCAAAAGATGCACAAAGCTCTCCGCCTCTTGGTTCAGAAGCTTTCTCAATGCACCCTAAAAAAATCCTCAATTTCTCTTCATCGATTGATCTTCTATTTCTTTTCAACCTAACATGACGTACTGAAGCATCGAGTTCGGAATGATATATTCGCAATTTATCTTAAAAAGAGAGAAAAAACAGAGTTACGGATTTACATTTTACAAATTGTTCATACGAAAACTGGCCGAAAAAAAGAGGATCTTTGTAGCGCTTCATTGTCGGTGGGATTTTTTGGATTCATATGTCGGCTTTAAACTAGATTGATCTTAACCACTGGGGGATTGCTCCAGTGGCCACTCTTCTCATTTGGGAAGAGGGAGGTGGGGTTTTCGAATCCCCACCTTCGAGAGGAGTGGGGGTGGGGTCGCGTGAGGAGGGAGCAGGGTTTTGCAACCTGTACATGGCACATAATGCACACAACGTGGCTTGTATAGTATAATAGGATATGATAGAACCAGACCATAAAAAACTAGATTGATCTCATTTGGATCGGATCTTTGCACACCAGAAACAAGGAAGTTTCATAGGATTTTACTCAAAAGGACCTTCCAATACTTAAGTGAGTAAGGGTTTGAGAAAGAAGAGAGAAGAAATGTCTAGGTTGGAGAATTTTAGGTGTAAAAATGCGGGGTTTAGTTATGGACTGACTTGTCTGATTTGAAGGGGAAATTACTAAAAAAATCCTAAATTTATTGCATTTGTGCCAATCCAGTCATAAACCTCTCAATTTGGCCAATTTAGTTCACATGTTTTTACAATTTGCCAATTTAATTTTAAACTTTTCAACTGTGCCAATTTAGTCCTAAACCTTATGGAGATCTGCCAATTTAGTCCTAAACATTTCAACGATTTGTCAATTTATTCCCTCAGACTAATTTTGATCTGTAACCGTTGACGTGGCGATCTAGTCAGCACCGTCCATCCTACTTGGCACAATCGACGCTGACGCGGACAATTTTTGTGTTTTGTGAATTTTTCTTTTTTTTTTCTTTTCCTTTTCCTTTTTCTTTTTAATTTTTTTTTCCTTTTTCCCTCCATCAGCCATTGCCGGGATTGTAAGAATTGTCCATGTCAGTGTCGGCTGTGCCACATAGGATGGTTGGCGTTGACTAGATCGCCACGTCAGCGATTTTCGGTCAAAATTAGCCGAAAAAATTAAATTGGCAAATTGTTGAAAGGATTATGACTAAATTGGCAAATCATCCCAAGATTTGGACTAAATTGGCTAAATTGAAATGTTTATGACTTAATTGGCACAAGTGCAATCAGTTTAAGACTTTTTGATAATGTTCCCCTAATTTGAGGCATCGCCTTTCTATTCATAGTTGTCAAACTCTAGTCCGACCGCCTTTGACCTCTACGTGGCATAACAAACTTTACTTACAGCTACAAGCAATAAATTTGGAAGTGATAAATTACCTGTCACGTGCAATTTGTACGTGAGAAATAAATCACAGCTCAATGGAAGATCTAGTTTCAGTTTGGTCGTACTTGATCTTCTGAATTTGAACATCGGAGCTTGGACTTCAGAACATGTCATTCTCAAGTTAAATTTATGAAGTTCCTCTAAAGTTCAGATTTAAGTTTGCTCTTTCCTTAAATCTCCAGAAAGGAGATACTATGGTACTCACGATGCTGATTTAAGATTTACATACTTGCGATTCTGGAGATAATAACTCCTATCTAATCTATTTATTTGTACACCCCAGTCGGTTTGATTGCAGGAGTGCATGCTCTAGTCTCTCACTTGTGGGTAAAGTAGCATGTTTAGCAAATCTACCGAACTAACCATTTACCCAAGTTTTTAGATTCTGCATTAGAATGCAACAGTAGTGGAAGGTGGTATTTATGAAGAAGATACATGTAGTGAACATTAGATTTTATGCACATCGTCACTTATTATTATTATTATTATTATTATTATTATTATTATTATTATTATTATTATTATTATTATTATTACTTATTGCAATTCATAGAGGACTAGAACTGAAATTAATCTTTTGATCATAATTACTTACATATTGGTGTCAAATGACAAATTAGATCATAAAAAAGAATTAAGGTTGTCCACAAATTAGGATGATCACACTATCATCGGCATATCCCACACTCCTCTTATTCTACAAAATAAAAAGAAAGGTTTTTTATTTTATTTGCGACCACCGTTGCCGCCGCCACGAGATGTCGTATCCTCAGATGGAAATGCTATATGGAACTCCCTTCCCGGTCACGCCGGGCTCAGAGAACGGTTTCAAGAGCTCATACGGCACGATCCCGGCTCCGTTTCGATTCTTAAACCTTGGGTCGGTGTTCCTCGCATCGATGACACCATCAAACTCCTTTAGCCTCTCATTGAACCTCTCGAATGCCGCGTTTATCGCTGGCTCCTCCGTCCACGCCGGTTCCGGATGTTGTCCCAGGTACTCCTCATCCGGTGAGTGGTTTGACAGCACGTCGAGGATTGCCATCACCTTCGTCGCCTGTATCTGCGATGGGAAGCAATGGAGGAGCGTGTCCTCTGGCTTATCCCAGAAGATCTTGAGCTCTTCTTCCGTCGGGTCCTCAACAGGCATCTTGGTTCGGGCAATGGTGGGCCGGTTTGGGAAGTAGCCGGCATAGGTGTACTGGCCAAAGTTGACGGCAGCATGGTGGCCAGAGGCGACCCAGACCATGGTGGTGATAATGTGGATGAGGTCAGATGGGGTCTTGAGGTCGGGCCACCCGGGGGAGTCTTTCTTGTCGCCGTGGCCGACGGTCTGGATCTCGGTCCACCAAGATTGGAGCTCCTTGTCCAACGCAATGCAGCTCGGGTCGGGGTAGTAGTGGTTGATGTAGCCGGTGACCCACTCCTTGACAATGTCCCACAAGAGGAGGCCGTCGTTAGCGAAGGGGTAGTCCTCGATCGCTAGCTTGAGGCCGTGTGGTGCCGTCGGGTCCTCCATTGCCAACCCCCTGGCAAGAATTGACACGATCAGAAAAGCAATGGCACGTATAAAGATTTAGTTACCATAAAGATTCAATTGATGTACAATACCTGCTGATCAAGTCATTTGGCAAGCCTTGTAAGTCGAATTGCCACTGCTTGTCGTAGGCGACGGCGCTGAGCTCCATGGAATACTTGCCAGGAGAGAAGGTGGTCTCGATAATGCCGTCGCCGTTGATGAGATTCCCACGAGCCAGAGCATTGATCTCCATCGTGTACCGGAAGTGCGGGTGCAACAACTTGTAGATCGGGTGCATCTCGCTCAATTGCCGGTTCGCCGCTATTATGTAGGGTTCCGTAGCACAATGAGTCCGTAACCTGCGATGATCGAAAACGGCAGAAACATCAGTTACACTATTAGCGTTTATGTCCATACATGTCCTACTTATTATGGATAACAATTTTTGCTCGTCGAAAAGTAATGATTGGCTTATTTTGTTACCAGTGGCTGACGAGCTGATGGTATCCAGAGTCGTGGGCGAGGACATGGGCCTTGGCGAGCCGCCAAAGCCACATGCCAGTGGAGTGGCACGACGGGGTGAACACCTGCTTCCATTGCGGCTTCCCGTCGTCAGTGGGCGGCCGTGTGAGCTCGATGGCGAGTGGTTTCAACGTCTCATCCGGGGTCAAGAAGAAGAGCGTCCTCGAGCCATACAAGGTTGTCCCCTTGAGCTGCCTCACTTTGTTCACGTACGGTAGGAACAGGTCGTGGTAGTCTAGCATGAACAGCTTCTTTTGCGTTATGGCCTGCACAAAATTGAATTGAACCGAGCCGGAAAAGTCGGGCTCAAGTCAAAATTTCAAAAATTGGGGCGGTAAGATTTAGGTTTATGCTCGGCCCTAGAGTGCGAGTAGGTTGTATCAGGTGATACTTCGTCGAGGGAGTATCTTCGTACCTTGTTGACTGTCATGAAGCCTTTGATTTCTCTTTCGATGATTTCCGTCGTGATGGCTGACTCAGGCGAACTGTAGATCTTAGGGTCGAGCTCGCTCCTCAAGGGCCATTCCTGAGAACACATTGTACTACCACTTATGAATAGAAAGCATATGCCCAACATGGTGATATCAAATAACTTTAGTCTTCAGGGCGATTAATTATCAGTGGACTAAAATTAGTTGTATCAGAGCAAACTATATAGTTGAACTGTGTGCATATACTTATAATTATTACCATGACTAACTGGATCATGTAGGGGTTAATTCCAGCTAGGGTTTGACGAGCGAACTCTTCATCGCTAAACCAAAAGAATTTGTCTCCTGCAGGGTGAAATGACACGGGTAATTACTATGCGTGAGAAATCTTGGAGATATATAGTTATCTCTTCCATATATGATAACTAATACATTAACTTTCGTCTTATGATTGACTAATAATGTATTTTCCTAAATAGAGAATGAACGAGGATCATGTTACCTTATGTGTGACAGCTATCCAAACATACTTGAATAGGGACATAAAATCTTACTAAAGAGAGAGGGAGAGGGAGAGAGAGTTTGCTTACGCTTCATGGTTTCAGGGGTTTCGAAGCGCAAGACATCTTCGGAGGCATCGGCGACGTTCTTGACGAGCCGAGGGAAGAGGTCCTTGAGGAAGCCTTGCTTCTGCAACGGGGGCACGTCGCCAACTTCGTTGAAGAGCTGGTCGATGGCGGTGAAGTTGGGGAACCCCAGGTCGGCGTCGACTATTGCCGTCTCTAGAGAGGGCACCAGTGCGTGCACCACTGAGTACACCGTCTTTGCCGTGAAAGTCAATTCCTTTATCGTAGAGAACTCTTCATCTCGAGGCACGTATATGCTCCCGCTCCTCGATTCCGATTGTGGATCTGCTTGATAAAATATGTGCATGTTTTAGGACTTGCTATTTTCGACGGCACTTCCAGCCCAGAAAGAACTTTATTCAATAATCTAAAATATTGTTGTGTTAGTCATTATTGATTAAAAAAAAAATTCTTGACTCACCGGTCTTGCACCGAGGGCGCCCGGTCCGGCACCGTCTAGGGTATGGAAGCTCTTGGCCACCAAGCACCGGTCTCTTCTTATCCGCGCCGCTGTCCGGATTCCCGAGATCGTTGTACACATCCTAATCGTTTATCCTCTCGTACGACTTTCTCTCGCCTTGGCCGTCCCCTTGCAGGATCACTAGCTCCTCCTCTCTCAGTCTCCTTAGCCCGCTCGGCGTTTCCGTCGGTAAATAGCACTGCCCCACAATACTCATAATTATAGCAGTGATAATCGACTCTCTAGCCCTCACAGTGTCCTTATATGAAGATAGACGCTTTTCCTTCACATGCATTGTACCTTAAAGACATGTGGAGTGTGTAATACTTTTTGGAGATTATAGCTAATTAATCGCGATTCAAACTTGCATTTCATGACACGTAAGCTAATTGATTCACTCGCTCTAGGCACAAACACTCTCGTTTTTAATAATCCTCTCCTCTTAAGTGCCCTTCAAGTGCGTCAACACAAATATATATGTGCGCAAAAATCCTAATTTTCACCTAACACACACATATATACTATCTATATAGGTTATATCCTAAATGATCTTGATCTTTTTATATGTGTAAGTAGCCTCATGAAAAATGAAAAAAAAAAAAAAACCATGAGTGAAGAAGACCCTCTTATGTAGCTATGGGTATGATCTAACCTTATTGGTGAAGAAGACCCTCTTCCGTGGGTTATCGAACTTGGAGTGAACCCATGAGTTGCATGTGATGTTAACAGGACCGCCTACGAACCCGTCGAGGACGATGTCCTTGAGGTACATCTCCTTGTGGTGCTCATTCTCCACGAGAATCGCCCCGACCTCTCCGAACTCCTCTCCGACCTTGAACTCGTGCTCGTACGTCACCTCCTCCACGCTTTGGCTCTTCTTGCGCACGTACCCTTTGATTGTCCCCTTCTCTTGTCCCGTCTCTGCAAATAAAGTTTAGGAATGAGTTTAAATCTTCAACATAGAGATCAATAGTTTGAATATCATAGCAGGAACGAATTACAGTTGGCTCTCGCACACCATGGGAGGGCTAACGAAAGAACGTCGAATTGGGGGCTTGGAGCTGAATATTTCTTCCAAGAGATGGAAGGTCGAATATAGCAAGGGCAAGGTTTAAAATGCTATCTTGATTGCACCTTTTAAGAACTTCATTAACCAAAATAAAATGCTAAGAGCACAATTGACAAACGATCAAAATTCTGCACCTATTCCCCAAGAAAACATCGCGTTATTTCGTATTGAAAATTTATATACATATAGTAAAGCAGTTTGGCTTGATAATTAGAGACACACAGCACGCAAATATATAGTACCAAATTGAATAACATTCATCGGATCGTTTAAAACAAACCTACGTCCACGGAGAATTTATTTACAGAATGGTTGTTAATTAAACAATCAAACATCCATGTTTGTTGCAAACTGTGACTTTTTCTACAAACCTAAAAATAGGTATCTTAGTCTTAAAGAATTTGGTAGAAATACGTATATAATTCTACATGTCGCTGTTTTTGAACTTTGAAAAACTTCAAATGTTTCACTTCAAATAAAAGTCCAATTGTGAATATCACAAAATTTTCAAAAAGTAGAAGACTACGTTTCAATCTAATTCAGCCAATTTCTTGTCCTGCTTTCTGTTATAAGTTGGGTTAACAATTTCAAGTTTAAAACTGAATGCTCAATACTTACTGGGGTCAAGCTCTGTACTAACAAGCTCCAAGAGGAGTGTTCTCCCCACTAGATCTGTAATCATTTCGAGCCCTCCAAGTATCCCGATTCCCGAGAACAACCCACCGGCGCTGGATTTCTCGGTCACTACCGCTTTGATCTTACTTGATGGAACCCCCGCTTGAGCGCTTCTAGGGCTCTTTTGGGGTGCAGGCGCGGACGTCCCGCCATTGCCTTGGCTAGATGGCTTGGTTAATGGGACCAAGGTTGGGGAGGCAGGTGGGGATTGAGGAAGCTGTGGCTCCACCATAATGATGGTGGTGGCGATCGTTTCTGGTGTGTTCTTGAAAGAGAGAATGGTGCAGACAACAAGTGCTTAAAACAATGGTTATTGGGACTTTGGTATGATGGGGTTTTGGAGAGTTGATCTAGTGGTATTTATAGAGGGAGAGGAAGAAGAAAAGTGTGGCACGTGCTTTATTTTGCCGTAAATGCATGGACATGGCAGGTGAAGATGAAGCAGGGAATTGGAAGGAGGAGGAAATAAGGTGGTGGACTAGACTTGTATTCATTTGAAATTTGACTTTATCTTACCGTACGGTTTTCGTGCAAAGATCTTTCAAATGCTTGGAAAAAAAATCAAAGTATCATATGTGAAGGAAGAGCTCGTATTGGATGCGCCCGGAAAACTTCAGCTGTACGTGACCCGACCCACCAACTAGTAGTCCACCACTCCAATCATCGAGGCTTGTTGCTTGTTCTTATGTTTGACAGTATTAATCGGCTCATTATCTTAGTTGAGGTCGTACCACGTGTTTTTCTTGAATTATTGCTTGTCCTCCATTGTTTATCTTGACACAACATGCGCTCTTACGCTCATCATACATGGCGTGCTATTAGAGTAATTAAATATTAAACTACGCCTTCAACCAACAGCTTAAGCTTTTGGAACAGTTGGCAGTGGTTCCACAAAATCTCACGTGGTATCAGAGCAGGAGATCCTGAGTTCAAATCTTTCTAGGCCCCTATTTACCTCCCAGACTAAGTGTTTAAGCTTTTCGTCTCACACGTGCATTCATCGTCTGATTGGAGGGTCACGTTAGCGAGGGTGGTCACTCCTAGGTTGCTGGGCGCAATTTGTAGGTATGTGTTATAATTTACGACATTTCCACGAAAAGCTTTGTCGCCTCACCCTCTCGAAGCTAGTTTTTTTTTTTTTTTTTAAGTGTCTCGACTTTCTTCAATTAAGTTTCTGTGCATGGATCTAGACCATTTTTGTACATCTTGGGTCGTGACAACTCTTATAGAAGGGTCAAACTAATTGGTTGGCTCTAAGTGTGGTTGAGAATAAGACTGGTGGTTGAGAATTTTAGAAGTGGACTCGCAATGAAACTTCAAATGAATTCTCTTCTGATAGGGTTTCTCTGTTGAACTCGTGAATTATCTGTTAGAATTATCCTAATGTGGTCTATATTAATTAAAACTAATATATGTGTTGGTCTACTAAAGTATGACATATACTCTTAATGTATGTTAATATGGGTTGGCTTAGTGTAGGCCGAAGAGACACGACCTGTTGAGGCGGAAGAGGCATGACCCGTGATGAGAGGGTCCGCGCCGAAACCTCTATAAAAGGCACAAGTGCCCCCTCTAGCTTTTTGACGTAGAAATTTCAGAACGCACCATTTCGTTCTGTGGTGGTTCTCTCATCGGCCAGCGACAAACCAAAAGGAATAGAGGGGAAGGCTTGGTCCCGAGAATTGTCGTTGTTCCGCATAAGGATGGATTCCAAACCAGGCATGTTCGCTAACCTTTTCTCTATGGCATGTGTGTTTCTGATTCCGGTTAGGCGATCCTGGGTGTGTCACATTTGTGGCCTTACATTTGGTATCCGAGCCGCCTAACCCAGAATGGAAACCATTCTGTTTTGGTGTATTTTCGAAATTTATGTCCAGTGAAAATTGTATTTGATTACATATTCGGACTTGTCTCGTCGATACGAGCATTTTGAGTGGTCGTACGTCTACGGAAAAGGCCGGGAACCGCCGCATGCGCCCCACGCTCCAAGGGGGAATTGGAGTGCGGTGATTACCAGTGTAAGTTACTGTTTTGGCCTATTTCGTGCATTTTTATTAGGTGATTTTTTTTTTTGAAAATATAGTCGGATAGGTCTTGAGAATACCCGTATTTCGAGTGGTGGCTTATCGCCGGAGGACGCCGGATGGCGGCCCATGCGCGGTCACGCGCTGGTGACGTCTCTACGCGTGAGCGCCATGCGCCAGACGCGAAACGGCGTGTCTTGCCCGTTTGGAAACGGTGATGCTGATGTCACACTGACATCAACATGACGTCATCCAGCATGACATCACACGTATCAGCATGACGTCACACATTTCATGGGTGATGCTGACGTCATGCTGACGTCAGCATGACGTCACACGTTTCATGGGTGATTTGATCGGGTCTGACCCGTTGACCCGGACTCCACTTGATTTGACCCGTTAACTAGATTGACCCGTTCACCGCATTGAATTTTGTTGACCGTTTACTTGCATTGACTTTCGTTGACTTGCGTTGACCGGACCTTCAAATGGGCGTTTGAGCGCGCATTTGGACTCCGATTTGAGAATTCTTGGTATCGACATGCTCGTATGAAGATGCTCTACATTATGGTATATTAATATTACATGTTTGAGGCTTTTATGGATGGAAAAATGAATATGGAACCCTATGTACGTGTATATTCAAGGGTATTTTGGAAATTTTTTCTTGTATTTTCATTTGGTTTTGGAAATAATGATGTAAGCTCACATGTTTATAACCACATACAAATTGTATAGAGCTAATTCATTTACATGTATCAATGAATGGAGTGATGAAATTGGCATCACATGTGATTTTAGGGATAAATTGCCCCTGTCATCAAGTCTAAAATTACATGTACATAGTAGATGTGAGACATAAGGTTTATATCCCTATATGAGAGATTTTCAAGGATTCAATTGGGTAGTGACCGCACACTTGATTGGATTTGAGAAATATTAATCACATATTGTGGTGGGATGTCACCTGTTCTAATGCGTGGTCATACTCCCAAAGGAGGTGATTGTGTATTGGTTCATGGAGGGATGCATGTACAACAAGTGCTTGAAATTATCTGATCCTAGTGGTTCATACACCCAAAGGTGGTGAGTTCACAAACGTTGGAATATATTCTCATGGCTATTGTCATGTTGAGAGTATACAATTACATGTCATGTATTCTATCCAAAGGTAATTATATTATGATGCATGTAACTCTCATGATATGTACTTATTCGATCTCAAGTTACACATTATCTGTTCATAGAGGTTACATGTACAGTATATGGTTGAGGAGTGACTAATTCCTAGTAGTTCTGGCACCCAAAGGTGGTGACTCGCGTAGATTGGAATATGTTCTCATGGTCACTGTTATGTGGAGATTCTATAGTTGCATGTCATGTATTCTGCCCAAAGGTGATTACATGATGATGCATATAACCCTCAAGATGTTTACTTATACGGTTTTGAATTATATAGTGCTCATATGATGCTGATTATATACATTGCTTGTTTAAATCGGTTACATTCTCTATAATAGGCGACTCCATTAGGATTTGAGGTTCCTACTGTTGAGAAAACCTTCCATCTGAATATTTTGATTCTGACAAAACTATCCCTCTTGTGAGAGAATATAGTTAATGCAAATAATCTTTATATTGCAGGAATGAGCATGTGAACAAAAGCTTATAATGTTCCAAAACTGGCGTTCAGACTCAAGGAGTAGTCGTAGCACACTTGCTTCTGAGATGATTGAAGTCTAGCATTCAGACGGAGATTCGTGCTGCCTCTGAAGTCTTCAGAATGAGGTTCATGTTGTCTCTAAAGACTTCAGAAGGAGGTTCATGTTGTCTCTGAAGACTTCAGAAGGAGGTTCATGTTGCCTCTGAGGACTTATCTCAAGAAGATTTATGTGACATGTCAGCAAGGACAGAAGCTCTGAGTCACTATTCTAATCTGTTCAGATTCAGAGAGTCTCTTTGATTCAGAAGACTGCTTCTGAATAGCGGTATTTATAGAGGGAGAGGAAGAAGAAAAGTGTGGCATGTGCTTTATTTTGCCGTAAATGCATGGACATGGCAGGTGAAGATGAAGCAGGGAATTGGAAGGGAGGAGGAAATAAGGTGGTGGACAAGACTTGTATTCATTTGAAATTTGACTTTATCTGACCGTACGGTTTTCGTGCAAAGTGTTGAGAAAACCTTCCCTCTGAGTATTTTGATTCTGACAAAACTATCCTTCTTGTAAGAGAATCTGGTTAATACAAATAATTTATTATTGCAGGCATGAGCATGTGAACAAAAGCTTATAATGTTCCATGACTGGCGTTCAGACTCAGGGAGTAGTCGTCGCACACTTGCTTCTGAGATAGTCGAAGTCCTACATTCAGATGGAGAATCGTGGTGCCTCAGTAGACTTCAGAAGGAAGTCTGTGCTGCCTCTGAAGACTTCAGAAGGAGGTCTATGTTGCATCTGAAGCCTTCAGAAGGAGGTCTATGCTGCATCTGAAAACTCATCTCTAGAAGATTTATGTGACACGTCAGCAAGGATCTTACAGAAGCTCAGAGTCACTGTTCCAATCTGTTCAGATTCAGAGAGTCTCTCTGGCTCAGAAGACTGCTTCTGAACAACGTTCAGATTCTGCAATATCTCGCTACTAGATTCTGAAGACCCACGTTTGGCAGGTTTCTGGTTTGGCCGCGCCTTTTTTATGGAAGCTTGTAAGATTTGATTGACAGGATTATTTTCCAATCAAATCAGGAGAATATCCTCGATTGGATATTACCTTCCGTGGACAAGATATCTTGGAGATTTGGATGAACTCCATTTATGGAAACTGAAGATTTGGTTGTATGGGCGACTGAATCTGAAGGGTTCAGATTCTCTTTCAACGGCCACTGGATCTTCCCATATACAGTCTCCGTCAATCAGGATTGATAACGTCCAATCAGAGATTGAGGAGCGATCCTTTGAAGGACCTTGGTAACGGCTAGTTCAAGGTTGAAGGAGTATAAAGAAGATCAATGGTGACTGTTTTTGGGTGAGATCACGAACTTAAAATTCCAAAGTGCTGAGTTGTTCAAAAACACATTCTCTTGTTCTTGTGAGCTTAAAATTCATTGTCTTGAGAGGTTCATTTGTAAGAGCGATTGGAGTGACAACGCCTGTAACCTTTCAACGACTCATAGTGGAATCCAGCCGATCGGCTGTCATCGTGGGAGAGTGGACGTAGGCTTGCTAAAGCCGAACCACTATAATCATTGCGTGCAATTTCTCTTTCCCTAAACTCATCTTGCTGTGTTTAGTTTATCTGCACGTCCTCAAACTGATCATATTCAGTTTATGTTCTGAATCCTTTATTAATTTCCGCATTAATTCATAAAAAGAGTTCAGAATCACCTATTCACCCCCTCTAGGTGATATTGCTAGATCCAACACAAAGATCTTTCAAAGGCTTGGAAAAAATCAAAGTATCATATGTGAAGGAAGAGCTCGTATTGGATCCGCCCGTAAAACTTCAGCTGTACGTGACCCGACCCACCAACTACTAGTCCACCACTCCAATCATCGAGGCTTGTTGATTGTTCTTATGTTTGACAGAGTATTAATCGGCTCATTATCTTAGTTGAGGTCTTACCGCGTGTTTTTGTTGAATTATTGCTTGTCCTCCGTTGGTTATCTTGACGCAACATGCGCTCTTACGCTCGTCATCTATGGCGTGCGTTCATCGTCTGATTGGAGGGTCACGTTAACGAGGGTCGTTGCTCTTTGGTTGCTGGGCGCAATTTTTAGGTACGTGTTATAATTTACGACATTTCCACAAAAAGCTTTGTCGCCTCACCCTCTCGAAGGTAGTTTTTTGTTTTTTTAAATGAACTTTTTTTTTTGTTTTAGTGTCTCGGCTTTCTTCAATTAAGTTTCTGAGCATGGATCTACACCATTTTTGTACATCTTGGGTCGTGAGATTGATAGGGTTTCTATCCATAGACTGTTATAGAAGGGTCAAACTAATTGATTGGCTCTAAGTGTGGTTGAGAATAAGACTAGTGGTTGAGAATTTTAGAAGTGGACTCGCAATGAAACTTCAAATGAATTCTCTTCTGATAGGGTTTCTCTTTTGAACTCGTGCATTATCCACTCTTTGCTGTTCATAGTCCGACGACACGTTCCAACGTTCAAGTTTTTTCGCCTGTCGATTTTGTGGAATCGTGTAAACTTCATCTTTAACATATTTAATCATGCACGCATGATTACTGACATGACAACTTTTCAAGTCCATTCTTCAATTTGGTTCCTATCCGTAATTTAGACGGGAGAGCTTTGTGACATCGTAACTCCCACGTCAAACGGGAGATGTTTTCGAGTGATTGATAAGTAAAGACCCATCCGTAAATATGAGGAATATCTTATATGGTGATCCACATGGATCAGAGTCATTAACGTTTTTAATCATGTGAGCATGTAAGAGATGATATTAAAGGGGTTATGATGGGTAGTGTCTGAATTTTTTAGCGGGTATGCTGTTAAGTTAAAGAACAATATTACAATTTGTATTCAAATATTTTCGTGAACAATAAAAATATTTTTCATTCTTTCATTTATATAAGCTATACAACCAACTATTTTAACAAAATAATTTCTGAAGTTAATTATTTTTTGCAAAATAAATCGATCATTTTCAGGACAATTTACGCAAGTTTTGTCGGTCCCCCACTCAACGCACGACATAAATGAGAATTCCAATGATTAGGGTATGCTGACACGTTTTAGATCAAGGACAACGCCATACACGCAGGCCACTTTCAACCTTTCAATATTTCACTTTTCTTGTTATGTTGGGCGGAATAAGCGATCAAACGATAAAATAGACAGAATAAGAAAATAAATCGGACACCAGATGTACGTGATTCCGTCGTAGAGACCTATATCCATGAGGAGAGCAGTAACGAATTTCACTATAGACCAAGTGATACATGGAGATTACAAATCACAGTCACTCAAACACTCTCAGTGTTTTCTAGCCCCAATTAGAATCAATAACACACAGTATTTATCCCTCAATTCCTAGCGAAATAATCTCTCAATCTCACGAAAAAATTACTAACACTCGATCTCTTAGATGCAATTTACGAACACCACCAAGCTTTAACACCGAATTGTATGACGGCATTCAGCTTCACGAAAAGTCCTCTGCCCACATCAACTCACTCCCTTGAAAGACCCACACTTAGAATATATATATTCTGCCAAAAAATAAATCTGCAGAGGCCAACTCCAACATGGAAAAAGAAACCCTTGTACGGCCAATATTCATATCCTGAATAAAGCAATCTTGGCAGAATCCTACTAGAAGTAACTTTCTTCTTTTGCTTTTCTTGACCGACTTTACTTTTGGAGTTATTTCCTTTTCTTGTTTTTCTTTTCACGGTCAAACTCCCAATTCCACCGTTGACTCCAACGTGAGAAATTATCAAAGCCAATTCAAACGCAAAAGACGACTTCCTTATTCCGAATCAGTTTCACGTATCAAATAATTCAATTCGGGTTTGATTTATTAAACGGGCTTAAACTCGAGACATATTTTAACAATCTCCATATTGACTCGATGTTTGAGCCAAATCACAATCGCTTCGCTAATAATTCGAAACTGCGCTACTACTCTCCCAATAGCCCCAAATGGGCTCAACCGCCACAGACATCTTCCAAGTCCAAGATGCACTTGAACTTTGCCATAACCGAGGACCTCATCAGAACACCAACTGCACATGCACCTTTAACTGCTCCACAAGGACTTTCTGACATAACCTCCTCAACCACAGATAAAGCAAAACCACCGTTGCGTCCATATCTATCAGGAAACCAAATACGTACCTTGTCAATATTACCAGTTACAGCAACCATTGGCTCTACAGGCTCCACCTCACTACAAGCACTATCTGTGTCGATTACTTCGTTAGTACTCGCTACCTTAGGAGTTTCTGGTTGTAACTCCACCTCAAGATGAACACTATTTAGATCCGTATGAATACTGCTATAATCTCTCCTAGCCAAAAGTATAGGAGACTCGTCAAATGTAACTTCTCTGTTGATAACAGGTGAATTTAATTCCAAGCACCACAACCGATAACCTCGCTCATCTTGTGCATAGCTTAGGAACATGCACTTTTTTACCCTTCCATCGAGCTTACCATCACTAACTCAAATATAACACGGGCAACCAAATATTCTAGTAACAAAATAATCAGCAACGTTACCTGACCACACTTCTTCAAGATTTCGACATCCAATCGCAGTCGATGGGATCTATTCATCAGATAGCTTGCTGTACTAAGCGCATCCGCCAGGAATCTCCTAGCCATACCAGCACTAGAGAGCATTTTATGGGCCGTCTCTAGTAATATTTTGCTCATCAACTCTGCGATATGTTGTGGTTCATTGACACTAGTGTGGTGTCTCACTATGCCTTTCTTCATTCATAATTTGTTTAGTAGCTCCGAGCAAAACTCCATGCTTTTGTCAGTCTGCACATTCTTATCGTTTTACCAGTCTCCTTTTCGATCAAAGCTCTCAACCACCTGATCCTGACAACAGCATCAAACTTGTACCTAAGCACAAACACCTAGGTCTTCCTCGAGTAGTCATCAACAACTGTTAACATAAATCTGGCACTCTTCCGCGAAGGAAACCGCGATAACCTGTGAACATCCAAGTGAAGTAATTCTGCAATTTTAGTATTTTCCCTGACAGCCACACTAAACTGTACTTTCCACCGTTGATCTAAATCACAGCACCTGCATACATCCAGTTCCTCAGTAATATAACTAAATAATAAATTTGTTTCACTTAGAACCTTCAGGCTTCTCTCGCTAATGTGCCCTAAGTGAATATACCACAATTCAAACTCTCGCATAGATGCATCCGACGTCTCTGCAGCGAAATCTGCCACCGTCTCTCACCTTGAAGCTCATACAAGCCATTATGCTTGATTCCTTTCATTATCACCAAGGCACCTCGAATAATTTTCAGAACTCCGCATTATGAAGAATACCGACACCCAGCTGAATCCAAGGAACTCAAGGAAATCAGATTTTTCTTCATATCTAGAACATGCCTCACTCTAGTCAAAGTCCTATTAATACCATCATGCATTCTGTTTCGAATATCTCCAACACCCACAACATTGCATTCAACGTTATTCCCCAATTGCACTTTATTAATATCTACTATCCATGTCTTGATAAGTAATAAACCAATTCCTGCTTGGTGTAGCATGAAAAGAACAACCAGAATCCATAATCCATCCATCAAACGATGAATCATTAGTGACAGACAAGACATAATCAGCATTATCCGAATTACTATCGGCTACAGCTGCGACATCTTCCGCATATTCAACTTTAGTTCCCTTACCCTTTTCATTTTTCAGCTTAAGGTAATCCCTTCTAATATGCCCCCTCTTGCCACAATTCCAACAGACAGCACCACTAGCCCTAGATTGACTATGTCTATTCGGGTTCATACTACTTCTACTAACACGAGTACCGGTTCGTCCTCTATTTTCACATACTAAAGCAATAGATACATATTTGCCAAATTCTCTTCTACGGATGTCCTCACTCAGAATTAAATCTCGAATCCCATCAAACGTCAAACTTGTTGACCCAAAAGAATTACTAACAGTAGTAACAGTAGTATTCCAACTATCAGGCAATGAGGACAATAGAATCAAAGCACATACCTCATCTTTAAATTTAATATCAACTAAACTCAATTGATTAACGAATACATTGAATTCATTGATATGATTAGCAGCTGATACAACCTCTCCCATCTTCAAATTAAATAGACGTCGCATCAAATAGACCTTGTTGATTGCAGAGGGCTTCTCGTGTTAGGGAAAATCCCTTATGATGTTTTGAAGACGACAAAATAATCAACAAAGAAAAGACTGATGAAAAGAATGGGGAGTTCCAGACATTTTAGAGACTACTGTTGTCACTAATCAGCATATAATTCTTGAGATCCCTGAAGTTCGTATTTAGAATCTTGGGAGTTAAGAAGAAAGAAAAAATTCCCTTCTCAGACTCAAGGGGGGTTAGAAAAAGTGCACAGTCCTCGACAATTGCATTTAGAAAAATTTTCTTGACGACAGGGGGAGAAAAGAAAGAAGTTAAAAAAGGTAAAAGAATAGGGGAGAATCATCTCAAAGAAGCAACAAATTGAAGGGGAACATTGATCAAGCATGGGAAAATCCTGTTTAATTTGAGCTTATTTCAATCCCAATCTTGATTACTATTCAAACAATGGAAGTAAAGGTAAACATGTGTTAGAACTTATCAAGTTCTACAAAATTCGGTTAGTACATCTTCCATTTCCTTGACTTTTTGTCATTACAAATCTCCAATCTGTTTTATCATTTTATCATGACAAAAAGGAAGTGAAATTTATCTATACTCCTTGATATATGTTCATTGACGTACATGATGATTGATTTAGAACATGAGCTATATTTCATATATTTTATGTTCAGATCAGAGTGTATAAGATGTTTTGCATCTGAAGATATATTCTTTACGTGATACCCTTTCCATTATTATCGCTTTTTGATTATGACAAAAAGGGGGAGAGAATGTATGTGCATATATACTGATTGATTATGTATACATATGTGTTTATTTGGTGCATAATATTGAGCTGCGATTATGTTTCTATATATTATTATGCTCGGTCTATTTGCTATCTCCTGATTACATTATTTTCCCGACCCTCATCCGAAACGGGATGCGGGCTAATGGATTGCCGAGCCCTTTCGTTTGGCCTTGTGACGTGGGCTTGGCTCGAGCCCTCCCAGGCCCATACCAAATCGCAACAGCGGGATTTAGGAATCGAGTTTGACCTTTAGTGTGGTCGGGTGACATGTGCATAAGTGTACGTGCCAACGGAGTCGACACCAATATTTTTTGGAGGGTAGATCGGAAACCCTACCGAACGGTTGGGAGAGACCGTTCGGTTCTACGGAACTAGAGAAAGTGGGTTCGGGGACTTAGTTACGCCAATCTTTCGATTGACGCCCTTTCGGTACCTAAGTTGAGTGATTTCCTAACTAAGATTTTCATATAGATGACTTGGGGTGAGGTAAGCTCTAGAATCTAGAAGTTCATGCAGATGGGAGTAACTATACTAACAATCACAATCGGTGAAGATAAGTGCGCAAACAAGGATCCAATGGCGTGCGGATAGAACACATGAAAACAATACATGGCTTCCCTAGTAAAGCCCTAAAGGCTTAGAGAATGGGTATTTAGAGATTTGGAAGGAGTTTGGGAAGATTGGGAAGCTATTTGCTCATGAGGGGCAAAATCGTCATTTTGGAAAATTAAGAGGCAATTTGCCCATATGGTCAAAATTGTCATTTTTGACTGGATTTGGAACCCAAATCATTGAAAATAGGATTGGCCAGTTGAATGCGCCCATTTCCTAATTTTCGAGATTTTTTCGGGATTTTTTGGAGACAGTTTGCCCATAACGGGTAAAATTGTCATTTTGAAGGGAATAGGAACCCAAAATCGTCAAAAATAGGATTGGCCGGTGAAAACGACCCATTTCCTAATTTTTGAGATTTTTTCGAATTTTTTGGAATTTTTGGGACAATTTGCACATTAGGGGCAAAATTGTCATTTAGAAAAGATTAGAAGGGAAAAAACATCAAAAATAGGATTGGTCGGTTAAAACAACCCAATTCCTAAATCGGGAAAACCATGAAATTTTCTAGGATTTTTTCCGATTTTTTTAGAATTTTTTTAGGAATTTTCCAATTTTTTTTGGATTTTTAAAGCCATTTTCTGATTTTTTTTTATTTTCAAATTTTTTATATTTTCCGGACCGGGTCAGGTTGATCCAGCCCCCGCCTCGCGGGTGCTCAGCCCAGACCGTACAGGTCCTGGGCCGGCCTAGTCCAAAACGACGACGTACCGAATTTTCTATTTTTTTTTGTCATATTTTCGAATTTTTCGGATTTTTTTATTGATTTTTCGGATTTTATTTCTATTTTCTAATCCAATGGCTCGGATTTGGCCACGTGGCTAGCCCACGGCCCTCCGATCTATCGCTCAAGATCGAGCGAAGTGGCTAATCCACGGCCGTTCGATCTGGTGAATTTTTATTTTTTGAAAAATGATTTTTGATTTCTGAAAATGATTTTTTTAATTTTTGAAAATTGAACGGATGGTCAGGATGGTGACGCGTGGCTAAACTTGGGCCACACCATCACAAAATATGTATTTTTATTTTCGAAAAGTCGGAATATTTTCAAAAAAATGTTTTTTTTATTTCGAAAAGTGCAGGATCCTAACACGTGGCAAACTCACCACGGTTTGATCGAATTTTTTTATTTTTTTATTTTGAAAATATTTTCTGGTGTCCCCGCTGATGTGGTCGCCACGTGGCATGCCATGTGGTCGCCACGTCATCGTTGACTCGGTCAACCAACGTTGACCGAGTCAACTCCTGCCAGAGAAGACGACCGAAGTTGCGGAAGCTCCGGCCAAAACGCCGAAACCTCGCCGGTGCACCTGTCCTGATGTCAAAACGTCCACGAAACGCCACGATTTCTAGACCAATCGACTTCTCATGAATTCCACATGAACATACCTCCGCCATACGTGACGAACAGACCCTAACCTATTCGTCCTAGCTCCGGCCGAAGCTAGTCTCCGGCGAAGCTTCGCCCTAACCGATTCTAGCGCAAACTAAACAGCCTAAATCATCAGCCAGCATCGCAACAGTATGAGGAAGCTCACTTGGTAGTCGCGTGGTCTCGGTTTCATGTGTAACGAGCATACGAGCTCGAGATAGGCTTTTGGGTTAGGGATTGACTCGGTGGTTTTTATGCAAGAATAACACAAACGAAGCGTAGAAACGTGATCGGTAGGGGTTCTAAGGAAGTTTGAACCAAAAATCTCGCAAGAACATCAACTAGAATGAGCTACACCATGGGAGCTCGAGCTCGGGGCCGGTGACGAAGCTTACCTATTTTGAGATCGTCGGTGATGGCGAGTGAGCTTGGCGTGTTCCTTGGACCACGGTGGAGCTACTAGTACTAGTGGCGTGGCTCGATGTGGGGTGGATCGTCCGAAAAGGGAGCCCGAAGCTCCTGGACCTCTCTGCAACAATAGCGGATGAACATTGGATTCAAGAGTTTTTTCTCTCTTTCTTCCTTACTCTCTCTATCTCCTCTGTTGTGACTCCCCTATGTGATTCGTTTTTGCTCTTTTTTGTTTGTCGCAACCGTCCCAACTTCCTCAACAGAATCTATTGCAGGTCTGCATGCAAGAATTTTTTTTTCTTTGAGACCACATGCCCGATGCCGTAGGCACGTGCCGTTAGGGACGCCGGCATCGGGCGAGGTCCAACAGACCCATCAGAGGTCCGACATGTATAGAATAGCTCTCAGGTTTAGCTCCAAAACTGCTTCAGTGTGCCCTGCGAGAAAGACCAAATGAAGAGGAAGATGAACAGTGTAGGGTCGGGCGGGTCGGACCCGGCAGACCCAACTGCACAAAAACACCCAAATTGAGTTGGATTTTGTCATTTTTTTTTGTGAAATTGATCCTGAAATTGAATTTTTCAACATGGATTACATCTAAAAAAGTGGTTTTTTGGTGAAAAATTGGCTTGGAATTTTACAAAAACCCCAAATTTTAGTTCTGACCCAAAAGCGATTTTCACCAAATACAAACCCTAAATGAATGAATTGGTCCAAACCAAGCCCACCGTTGGATTCATAAGGGTGAAAGCTATAGGATAGAGGTCTTGGGTTCTCATGGGTGTGCTCTGAAAAAATTTAATTTAATTTACGGCGAATCGGGGGCTAAAATGAAAAGTATGTGTTCAATTAGGTCCCTTTTGTCAAAAGTGAGAAATTTTGCATATAATTGGGCCAAGATGCAAATTGAGGCATTGAAGGACCATGTCACAACTTGGAAAAACTTTAAAATGAAAATAAAATGGCTCAAAAGGTAATTTTAAAGCCCTATTTGGGATTACGTTTGTGAAGAAACATATAATCCCGAACCGGATTTCCCAAATTTTAAAGGGTCAAAGTGAAAATATATCAAAAATAAAAATATTGGATATTTTTTCATATTTTTTTGACTGTAAATTCTATTTTTTTTTGTGTTTTTTGGGTATTTTCCTAAAATTCAAAAAATATTAAAAGTACGAAAAATACCAAAAAATATTTTTTGTTCAAAATTGGTTCCTTAGACTTGGCCAAGGCTTCCAAAGTTGATTTTGCTATTTTTTTGACTTTTTATGGAGTTTCTAGTAATTTTCTATAAAAAAAAGTGATCAAAATTTAGGTGTCAATTGCTGCCCCTCTTTGAGAGGGAGCTCGGTGGAGGTTCCTTTCAAAGACGATGTGACGCCCGAGCCTTAATCGACTCGACTGGGGAAAACAAAAAGAGTTATGATATTTGATCTCCAATACCTCACTGCGTAAGCTCAGGTCCAGATCGGGTTGCACGAGATTTTTATGATATGAGAGAGGTGGAGAGAGAGTTACCTGGCACTTACCTGCCTGTTGTGCGGTTTGCTGCCTGATGTGAATGCTCTTTGAAAGGATACCTAAGGATTCATTCTGAGAATATCCTAGGAAGGTTAAGCTCTGACCCGTATGGTAGGTCAACCCATGATAGGATTCCTGTCGGAAGGGACCTAAAGACGACTCATCCTATTGGATAGGACTTGTCTTGAGTGGAGATTTATAAGAAAGAATCCTAGAAATGGTTCGCCCAATGAGGGGTTTTACCGAAGGAACACTTGTAGGAAAGGACATAGAAATGGTTCACCCGAAGAAGGGTTACCGAAGGAATATCTGTAGGAAAGGTCTTTACGAAACGGTTCGCCCGATGAGGGGCTTTACCGAAGGAATGTCTGTAAGAGAGACTTTGAAAATGGTTCACCCGATATAGGGTTTACTGAAGGTATGCCTCTAAGAAGGACTTTAGAAATGGTTTACCCAATGAAGGGTTCACCGAGGGATTGCTTGTAGGAAAGGACTTGAGGACGAATCATCCAATAGAAAGGAATCACCAAGAAATGCCCTAATGCTGCTTTCTAAGGCGAACAAAAGAGATAGAGATTTCAGGACTGAATCACCCAAACTATGAAAGATTCCTAAGGATAAGACTTAGGCTAAAACGATTCCTAAGGATAAGACTTAGGTTAAGATGACAGCTTACGAGAGATTTCCTAAGGATAAGACTTAGGCTAAGATCACGAGAAATTTCCTAATGGTAAGACTTAGGCTGAGCATATCTGGTGAGACAGATTAGGAGACATTTGCTACGGTTAAAACTTAGACTGAGATGTCCTATTTGGTGAGACGGATCAGGAGAGATTTGCTAATGTTAAAATTAAACTGAGATGACCTATCGGTGAGACAGATCAGGAGAGATTTGCTAAGGCTAAAACTTAGACTGAGATAATAAATCATAAGAGATTTGCTAAGGTTAAAACTTAGACTGAGATGTCCTATCTGGTGAGATAGATCAGGGGAGATTTGCTAAGGCTAAAACTTAGATTGAGATGATAAATGATGAGAGATTTGCTAAAGTTAAGACTTAGACTGAGATGTCCTATCTGATGAGATAGATCAGAAGAGATTTGCTAAGGCTAAAACTTAGACTGAGATGATAAATCATGAGAGATTTGCTAAGGTTAAGACTTAGACTGAGATGTCCTATCTGGTGAGATAGATCAGGAGAGATTTGCTAAGGCTAAAACTTAGACTGAGATGATAAATCATGAGAGATTTGCTAAGGTTAAGACTTAGGCCGAGATATCCCGTAGGAAAGAATTACTAAGGATTACCTAAATGTCACCTTTTGGGTAGACAAAAGAGGAACAGATTCAAGGATTGGTTTTGGGTGACATTCTGAGATCTGGGGAGACCAGAAATCGTGTAGAAGCTCTAACCCAAAATATCTTATCAAGGAGGGTGCCATTCTGGGATCTAGAGAGACCAAGAATCCTACAGAAGCTCAAACCCGAGTTATCTTACTAAAGAGGGTGCCATTCTGGGATCTGGGGAGACTAGGAATCCTGTAGAAGCTCAAACCCGAATCATCTTACCAAGGAGGGTGCCATTCTAGGATTTGGGAGGACCAGAAACCTGCAGAAGCTCAAACCCAATTTATCTTCTAATGCCGCTTTCTAAGGAAAACTAATGAGGTAGAGATTAAAAGATTTCAAATATTTCAAATATTTCAAGTCTCCAAGACGAATCGCGCTCCTATGATGATTAGTCAGGAGTCATGCAAAATTTTTCAATGAATGCAACCGTGATGTAGGAGGTCATTCAAAACATCTTGCAACATGGCAAGCATGATAAAAAATTCCTTGTGGGGAAGATTTTGAATCAAATGATCTAAAATTTCCAAAAGAGTTTGGTTAAAACATCAATTGGAGTATACTCATCGAAGAGGGCTCCTTGCAATCTCACTCTCTGAATGGTTTCGATTTTCATTTGGAAGCAATCGAATTTTCTCTCAAACATATGCCTAGGATTTCGGAACTATTCGCAGTGCATACAATTTGATTGATCTGAAAGGTCTTTTAAGGGACCGTAATGTCGGGCTTGGTTAAAGGTTTCCAAGGGGGACCCATAAATTGTTGGATCTAGCAATATCACCTAGAGGGGGGTGAATAGGTGATTCTGAACACTTTTTAATATTTAATGCGGAAATTTATAAAGGGTTCAGAACGTAGACTGAAAATGATCAGTAAGAGGACGTGCAGATAAACTAAACACAGCAAGATGAGTTTAGGGAAAGAGAAATTGCACGCAATGATTATAGTGGTTCGGCTTTAGCAAGCCTACGTTCACTCTCCCACGATGACAGCCGATCGGCTGGATTCCACTATGAGTCGTTGAAAGATTACAGGCGTTGTCACTCCAATCGCTCTTACAAATGAACCTCTCAAGACTACGAATTTTAAGCTCACAAGAACAAGAGAATGTGTTTTTGAACAACTCAGCACTTTGGAATTTTTAGTTCTCGATCATTTTGAAACAGTCACTATTGATCTTCTTTATACTCCTTCAGCCTTGAACTAGCCGTTACCAAGGCCCTTCAAAGGATCGTTCTTCAATCTTTGATTGGACGCTATCAATCCTGATTGACAGAGACTGTATATGGGAAGATCCAGTGGCCGTTGAAAGTGAATCTGAACCCTTCAGATTCAGTCGCCCATACAACCAAATCTTCAGTTTCCATAAATAGAGTTCATCCAAATCTCCAAGATATCTTGTTCACGGAAGGTAATATCCAATCGCGGATATTCTCTTGATTTGATTGGAAAATAATCCTGTCAATCAAATCTTACAAACTTCCATAACAAGGCGCGGCCAAATCAGAAACCTGCCAAACGTGGGTCTTCAGAATCTAGTAGCGAGATATTGCAGAATCTGAACGTTGTTCAGAAGCAATCTTCTGAACCAGAGAGACTCTCTGAATCTGAACAGATTGGAACAGTGACTCTGAGCTTCTGTAAGATCCTTGCTGACGTGTCACATAAATCTCCTAGAGATGAGTCTTCAGAGGCAGCATAGACCTCCTTCTGAAGGCTTTAGATGCAACATAGACTTCCTTCTGAAGTCTTCAGAAGCACCACGATTCTCCATCTGAATGTAGGACTTCGACTATCTCAGAAGCAAGTGTGCGACGACTACTCCTTGAGTCTGAACGCCAGTCATGGAACATTATAAGCTTTTGTTCACATGCTCATGCCTGCAATAACAAATTATTTGTATTAACCAGATTCTCTTACTAGAAGGATAGTTTTGTCAGAATCAAAATATTCAGAGGGAATGTTTTCTCAACAATCTCCCCCTTTTTGATGATGACAAAACTTCCTTAATAAAAGTTGGTATATATTTTTGAATTGTAAGAAGGTTAAGCTCGGAGAAGATTTCAATAAAAATATGAATATAATTCAATTGAATCTTTTCAAAAAGGTGTGCATCTAAATATATAAGATATGCATTCTGAGTGATAGATGGATATCACCATATGTTGTATACGACGCTGAATTCGTTTGAGCGCATAGGTATAATTCGCGTGTATGCATCCTGCAATATGATGAGGTATTCTCTCCCCCTTTTTGTCATCAGCAAGATAAAATGTCAATTTACACAAACATGAACGGAGATTCAACCATATATTGTAAGAATAGCGTAACATTCAAAGCGCACATAAAAAGAACATCCGACAGATAAAAACAAATACGGACAATTTGAAAAATAATTTCAAGATGACGGAGGTGGGTTTTGTTTTGAAGATGAGGAGGGAACATCAATATACTCTTCATCATCTTTCTGAGCAGCTTCAGCAGATTTGCCCATATCAGCAATGTAGGTTGCGAATTCCTTGAGTTCCTGCATCTCTGGAACTTCTTTGCTGATCCTTTCATCTCTGATTAAAGTATAAGTACCAATGCTGGCCATCTCAGAGCAGAAAAGGCGACAGTATTTATGAAGTATTTCCTCAAATCTGTGCAACTTCTTTTCAATGTGCATTTCCATCCTGTCCATCCTCTGCATAACTTCTACCCGAAGTTTTTCAACTTCCATCTGAACAAGACTTGAAGCATTCAGATTCCCTGTAGAGGTCTATTGGTTTTCTTCCTCCACCATCTGAGCTTTTCCCTTTGAATTTGAATCCTGAATCCTCTGCGAGTTTGACTCCCCCTAAGCCTTATCAGGTGCTGAATCTGGAATGACTATAACATCTTCAACAATCGAAGATTCAATCTCTGTGGGTTGCTCTTCAGGTATCTTCTCTGGAATTTGTTCCTTCTGAACAGCACTTTCCTCAACAGCTTTTTCCTTCTGAACAGCAGTCAGAACCTCTTCAGTCTGAACAACATTTGATTCCTCATGTTGTTCTTTTCTGCTGGACGACTCCTTTTCAGTATCAGCCTTGTCCTTCTGAATAACTTCAGTCTGAACAGCAGATTCTATAGGTTGCTCCCCCTGAATCTGAGCTGTTACAACAGGAGTGACTTCTGTTGATCCTATAGCTGTGACAACAAAGTCATCAGATTTATCAACCTCCATGTCTTCAGGTGGTGATGAGGACCTCTTCTTTTGTTCTCGAATAACCAGAACATCAATAGTCGTTCTGTCATCTAGTTGCTCCTCCATTATCTCCACATATGCACTTGTAGCAAGCTGAGCTTCTTTTTCTGCTTTTTCACCAGTAGTTTCAACAGCTTCTACATTTTCACTCTCATGAGTCTTATGGGGATCCTCTTCTTTGTCCATAGGATCTTCCAGCTCATTTGCTATTTCACCAGTTTCTTCAGCTTCTGAACTGATGTTTCCTTCTGATAGCACAGTAGGAGTCCTCTCATCATCTCTTGATGATACACTTTCCTCTTCTTCTGCTTCCTCTTCTTCTGAAGACTCACTCTGAACAGTGGTCTGTTTTCCTTTTGTGGCCTCTGTCTTCCTTCTTTTTGCAGATCTCTCACTCTCTACATTCTGTTCTACAAACTCAACCAAGACAGCCTTTTTGTTCTTGTTGATCCAACCACCAGCAGACTATCTAAAACCCATCTTCTGAATCATAGACTCCCCAGCTACCATTAACTGAATTTCATCTTGAAGGAGCTTTCCAGGAATGTTGATATTTTGGAAGGACATGATCCGATAGATCAACCCTGCATAGGGTAGTTGTCCTTTGGTCTTTTGGACAGTTCTGTACATGTGGAGGAGAACAGTATGTGCTAGCGAGATCTTGCAGCCATTCAACAGACCCCACATCAGCTTGGCTTCATATTTCGAAATATCAGTTTTTGAAGCAGCCTTGGGTCTCAAGCTTTCAATGACAACCTTGTGCATTACAATGTGCTTCAGGGGAAAGTCATTGTAAGCAATGTGTGCCTTGGAGTCTCTGGAGTAATTCTCTTTTCCAGTCAGAGAACTGTAGGCATCATCAGGTTGCACATTAATGGGCATAAAGTCCATTTCCTCAACTCCCATTAATTTTGCCAGCTCCTTAACATGCAGATGGTACACCACTCCTTGAACCGTATAAAATAAGGAATCAAAATTGGTGAAACATAAGCTAGAATAAAAGTAAGCTGCCAAATCAGGAAAAGTTGGCCTCATTGCAGTTGCAAAGTCCCTCAACTTCATTTCCTCTAGATGCTTCCTAATAGGGATACCAGCCCTATCAAAATACTTAAGATCAAATACCTTGTGGGGTATAACTCCTCTTTGCTTCATCATCTCGAATTTGTCAGAGTGCAACTGACTTGAAAATAGTTTGCTTTCAAAGTTTTTGTCCTTGATGACCCCTCTGATTTTCTTAAAATCTTTAAACAGCACGTCATCGTTGTCATCAGGCCTCCCCTTGGTTTCACTCTCTTCAGTTACAGCCTCCCTGATAACAATGCTCTTAGATGGAGACTTAATAGGTTTAGAGACTCCAGTTTCTACAACCTTTTCCTTGCCCTTCCGAGATACATTCTCAGGAACAATAGTGGCAATGGGTGTCACAGTTTGCAGAGGGAGTTCTAATATGGCAAGAAAGTCTTTCTCGCTTGCAAACTTGTGAATATTCAACAGCAACTTGACGTTTTCGTCACTAGAGCCAGCGTTCTTGAAAGAATCATACAGAGGTTTTATAGAGAGAGCCAGGGCGACTCTTTCATCGAACTCAGACTGAGACAAACCTGATTCCTTCTGAGCAATGTGTCTTTCTTCTTCATGATCAGACCCAGAGATATCAATGGATTCGGAGAGACGAGCTTTTCTGCCCTTCGTCAGCCTCGACGATTTTCTTCTCAGACTAGCACCTTCTTTTGCTGCTTTCTTCATGGTAGATGATGATTTCGGAGCCATAGATGAGAAGGTTGGAGTTTTTAGTAAGAAGGATTTGGAGAGAGCGAGAAGGAGTGTAAACAGAGAGAAGGAAATCAGTTTTTAGGGTTTGAGAGAAAGTTGCGATATTTGATGGAGGTGCCGGTTCAGAGCCTTATGAAGGTTTTGAAAAACCGTAAAGCGGTTATTTTAGGAAATAAAATCAATTTAAAATAAAATCCAGCGATTAATACAAAGAAACATAATTAATCCAATCAAACAAAGAGGCATATGTATAGAAATTTGAGAACGTACCTTGGATTTTTGCCTTATCGAGAATTTCTAAATATAAAGAGGTGTAAGATGAACTAACCTTGCTTCTGAAGTACTTAAAAATATGCTTCTGAACAAAGGTTATGCAAATTTGCTTCTGAGCAGTTTTGGTTCTTAGCTCTGCTTCTGAGTTCTGCTTCTGAGCAGTTTTGTTTCTGAGCTCTGCTTGTGAGCAGTTTTGCTTCTGAGTTCTGCTTCTGAACAGTTCTGCTTCTGAGTTCTGCTTCTGAGCAGTTTTGCTTCTGAGTTCTGCTTCTGAGCAGTTTTGCTTCTGAGTTCTGTCAATTTACCTGTACTCAATATATCTTAAGAAAAAGGATTAGTAATAGCTAATTCGTTTCGGATAAAATTGAAAGACTCTTTCTCAAGAGGTTTAGTAAATATATCTGTGAGTTGATTCTTTGTATCAACATACTGAATGTGAACATTTTCATTCTGAACATGATCACGAATAAAGTGATGTTTGATCTCGATGTACTTCGCTCTTGAGTGAAGAATAGGATTCTTGGTTAGATTAATGGCGCTTGTATTGTCGCATCTGATCTCCACATTTGAATCCTTAACTCCATAATCTCTTAGCTGTTGTTTTAACCATAGAATCTGAGCACAACAACTTCCAAGAGAGACGTATTCTGCTTCTGCTGTACTAAGAGCAACTGTGCTCTGCTTTTTGGAATACCAGGAGATAAGCATATTTCCCATAAGTTGACAGGTTCCTGAAGTGCTTTTCCTGTCAATTTTACATCCGGCGAGATCTGCATCTGAATATCCCTTCAGAATGAAATCAGAATCCTTTGAGTACCAAAGACCATAAGCTGGATATGTTCCAATATATTTGATAATTCTTTTGATTGCTGTAAGATGCGATTCTTTTGGACATGACTGAAATCTTGCACATAGGCAGACGCTATAAAGAATATCTGGCCTTGATGCAGTGAGATATAGAAGTGATCCAATCATACTGCGATAAAGCTTCTGATCAACATCTTTTCCTTGTTCATCTTTATCAAGCTTAGACGAATGAGACATTGGTGTTTCCGTCTTCTTGCAATTTTCTAAGCCGAATTTCTTGATAATTTCAAGAGCATATTTCTCTTGATGAATGAATATTCCTTTCTTGGTTTGTTGAATCTGAAGTCCAAGAAAGAATCTTAATTCTCCCATCATGCTCATTTCGAATTCATCCTGCATTGCTTTAGAGAAGTTCTTGCATAGATATTCATTAGAAGAGCCAAAAATAATATCATCTACATAAATCTGAACAATAAGAATATCCTTACCCTGCTTCTGAATAAAGAGAGTAGTGTCAACATTACCTTTAGTGAACTTCTGTTCAGATAGAAAGCTGCTTAACCTTTCATACCAAGCACGAGGTGCTTGCTTTAATCCATATAAAGCTTTCTTCAAGGAATATACGAGATCCTTTCTTCTTGGTTCCTCGAACCCAGGAGGTTGCTCGACATAAACTTCTTCTTTGATGTAACCGTTTAGGAATGCACTTTTCACATCCATCTGAAACAGTTTAAAGTCATTGTAACAAGCATAAGCAAGAAGTAGCCTTATGGCTTCTAACCTGGCAACTGGTGCGTAGGTTTCATCGTAATCTATTCCTTCTTCTTGAGAATATCCCTTTGCCACAAGTCTTGCTTTGTTTCTAACCACTTTTCCTCTGTCGTCCATTTTGTTTCTGAACACCCATTTTGTTCCTATTACAGGACGATTTTTGGGTCTTGAAACGAGCTCCCAAACATTATTGATCTTGAATTGATGAAGTTCTTCTTGCATGGCATTGATCCAATTTTCATCAGTAAGAGCTTCTTCAATCCCTTTAGGTTCGATTTCAGAGACTAATGCTATATTGCTCATTGCTTCCTTGAATTTCGATCTGGTTCTGATTCCTTCATCTAAGCTCCCCATTATTAGTTCCTTGGGGTGACTGGATTTATGTTTCCAGTTTCTGTTGAATTTCCCGTCTTGAGCATCATTTGGAACATTAGAATCAGACGGTGTTACCTCTGTTTCTTCTGCGATTTGTTGGCTTGTTTCTTGATTCTGAACTTCTTCAGAAGCATGATTCTCTTCTGAATTTTCTTCTGGTTCTGAACCTTGATGAAGAGACGAAACTTGAACATATTCAGATTGATCATTCTGAGTCTGAATATTTTCATCAAACTTGACATTCATTGATTCTTCAACACATCGAGAGTTTTTGTTGTAGACTCTGTATGCTTTGCTCGTTGTAGAATATCCCAGAAATATTCCTTCATCTGACTTCTCATCAAACTTACCAGCTCGATCATTTGCATTTTTCAAAATGAAGCATTTACAACCAAACACACGGAAATATGCTAAATCTGGTTTTCTCTCTTTAAAAAGTTCATAGGGAGTTTTCTCAACGATAGATCTTAAGGGGACACGGTTTAAAATGTAACATGCTATTGACACAGCCTCTGCCCAGAAATGAGATGCAATTTTACTTTCGATCAAAAGAGTCCTCGCCATTTCTTGTAGAGAACGATTTTTCCTCTCAACAACCCCATTTTGTTGAGGTGTGTAAGGAGATGAAAAGTTATGCTGAATCCCAAACTCATCACAAAAATTAGAAAATCTTTGGTTTTCAAATTCTCCCCCATGATCAGTTTTGATGCAGGAAATAGAGTAACCTTTTTCATTCTGAATCTTTTTAGAAAATTTTGAGAAGGATGAGAAGGCATCATTTTTGTGTGCAAGAAATAAAACCCATGTAAATCTTGAGTAATCATCAACTATGACAAGGCAGTATTTCTTACCTCCAAGACTTAGTGTTCTGTTGGGACCAAAGATATCCATGTGAAGCAACTGCAGAACACGTTCAGATGATACATGATTAATAGATTTAAAAGAGCTTTTTACCTGTTTCCCAAGTGTGCAGGCTGAGCAAAGCTATGATTTCTCAAACTTTGATTGTGGTAAGCCTCGAACTAGTTTCTTGGATGATAGCTTCGAGATGTGTTTGATACTGATGTGTCCTAGCTTTCTATGCCATAGTTCAGATTCATCCTTGATAGAGATGAGACACTTGAAATCTTCAGAATCAACATTCAGAAGGTAGATATTTCCATGACGTTGACCTGTGAAGGTTTGCTTCTTGTCTTTGCTAACACCTGAGCATTCTGAGTCTTGAAAACAGATTTGATAACCAGAGTCACATAGTTGACTAACTGAAATTAAATTGTATTTGAGTCCTTTGACAAGAGAGACATTGTTGATCGTGAGATTTCCGATTTTTACAGTGCCTTGGCCAATCACTTTGCCTTTATTCTTTCCACCAAATGACACACTTCTACCATTGTAATCTGAAAGTTGTATGAAGTTTTCTGGATCACCAGTCATGTGACTTGAGCAACCACTATCCAGAAACCATTTGTCTTTTCTCTTCCTTGGTACTTGCAAGTGGGAAGTAACTTACTATTTCTTTGGTACCCAGTTTTTCTTGGGTCCATCTGAGTTAGTCACAATAGATTTCTTTCTATTAACAGGTCTTCATACCATAATGCAATTATTTCTAACGTGATTTCTAGCACCACAGTTTTCACAATGCATTGGATAAAAAGATTTTGTAAACTGTTTTTGGAAATGCCGTTGATATGCAAATTTGGAAGGTTTACGGGAAATCCTGTCATTTTTTTTTGGAAACTTATTTTTGAAATCATTTTCCTTTTTGAAACCAAGACCAGATTTGTTACCATACGGAATTTGTCTGGAAATAATGTTTTCCAAATTTTTTGAACTTTGGGAAAATTTCTTTGAAGTATTTTCAATTTTGGTTTTCAAGGAATCATTTTCTTTCAAGATCAAATCACGATTCTCCTTGATTTGATGAAATTCCCTTTGCAAAAATTCAATCTTGTCTTTTTGAGAATCACTCTGTTGTTTTAAGGATGAAACTTCCTTTTTCAAAATGGAAACCTTTTTGAGAGCTTCTTTATAATTTAAGCACAACTCATCAATGTATTCAGAGACTTCATCTGGCAGTTCAGAAGGATGTACCTCAATATCTGAATCTAAATCTGAATCTGACTTTGCCATAAGACATATGTTAGCATAGTCATCCTCGCTATCTTCAGAATCACTTAGAGTTTCTGCTTTCAATGCCTTTTTGTATTTCTCATACTTGAACTTATCTTTCTTCAGAAGCGGACAATTGGGTTTGATGTGTCCTGCCTTCTTACAATGGAAACAGATTATATCTTTGTCTTCCTGTTTGTCATTGCTTGATTGTCTCTGATCATTCTTTTTGAATAATTTCTTCCCTTTGAAGTTTCTTCCTCTACGAGCCATTCTTCTGAACTTCTTCACCATAAGAGCAAGTTCTTCGTCGTCTTCATCTTCATCATCTGAATCTGGCATTTCAAAATCAATTTCAGATTTTAAAGCAATAGACTTCTTACCTTTTGAATCTCTTGTTTTGTTGGTACGCTCGGTCTCATATGACTGCAAGGTTCCGACTAGCTCATCAATAGATAGAGGTCTAATTGTTTGACATTCCTGTATTGATGGCTTGATGTAATTCCAGTCATCTGTAAGTCCTCGAAGGATCTTTCTGACTTGCATCGGTTCTGCTACAGAAGCACCTTGTCTTGCAAGACCACTTGCTAGGATTTGAAACCTGTCAATCATTTCAGCAATTGATTCATCGTGCTTCATTTTGAAAGCTTCGTAATCACTCAGCAGAATGCTGAGTTTTGTTTCTTTCACTCTGTCAGTTCCCTGATATGTGACATGAAGTCTGTCCCATATAGCTTTGGCTGAATCTTCTTCTGCAACACGATTATATAGAGGAATGGATAATGCACAGAAAAGTGCATGCACAGCTTTAGAATCGAGTCCTTGTCTTTTTGCTCTTTTAGAATCTGACAGTGTTGCAGTAACATTTGTATTGTTGTTTCCTTCATTTCCAGTGGAAGGGGTTGCTGTTACATTAGGAACTACTCCATTTACGACAACATCCCACATCAGATCATCTGATGCCTTGAAGAACCACTTCATTTTGTTGCACCACATATTGTAGTCTTTCCCATCAAAATAGGGTGGTTTGTTGCTGAAATGTGCATCACTGGTTCCTGTGAAATTATTGCTAGACATGATAGATCGTCAGCTCTGAAGTAAAACACTTCAAAATAATGAGCAACAAGGCTCTGATACCAATTGTTGGATCTAGCAATATCACCTAGAGGGGGGTGAATAGGTGATTCTGAACACTTTTTAATATTTAATGCGGAAATTTATAAAGGGTTCAGAACGTAGACTGAAAATGATCAGTAAGAGGACGTGCAGATAAACTAAACACAGCAAGATGAGTTTAGGGAAAGAGAAATTGCACGTAATGATTATAGTGGTTCGGCTTTAGCAAGCCTACGTCCACTCTCCCACGATGACAGCCGATCGGTTGGATTCCACTATGAGTCGTTGAAAGATTACAGGCGTTGTCACTCCAATCGCTCTTACAAATGAACCTCTCAAGACTACGAATTTTAAGCTCACAAGAACAAGAGAATGTGTTTTTGAACAACTCAGCACTTTGGAATTTTTAGTTCTCGATCATTTTGAAACAGTCACTATTGATCTTCTTTATACTCCTTCAGCCTTGAACTAGCCGTTACCAAGGCCCTTCAAAGGATCGCTCTTCAATCTTTGATTGGACGCTATCAATCCTGATTGACAGAGACTATATATGGGAAGATCCAGTGGCCGTTGAAAGTGAATCTGAACCCTTCAGATTCAGTCGCCCATACAACCAAATCTTCAGTTTCCATAAATAGAGTTCATCCAAATCTCCAAGATATCTTGTTCACGGAAGGTAATATCCAATCGCGGATATTCTCTTGATTTGATTGGAAAATAATCCTGTCAATCAAATCTTACAAACTTCCATAACAAGGCGCGGCCAAATCAGAAACCTGCCAAACGTGGGTCTTCAGAATCTAGTAGCGAGATATTGCAGAATCTGAACGTTGTTCAGAAGCAATCTTCTGAACCAGAGAGACTCTCTGAATCTGAACAGATTGGAACAGTGACTCTGAGCTTCTGTAAGATCCTTGCTGACGTGTCACATAAATCTCCTAGAGATGAGTCTTCAGAGGCAGCATAGACCTCCTTCTGAAGGCTTTAGATGCAACATAGACTTCCTTCTGAAGTCTTCAGAAGCACCACGATTCTCCATCTGAATGTAGGACTTTGACTATCTCAGAAGCAAGTGTGCGACGACTACTCCTTGAGTCTGAACGCCAGTCATGGAACATTATAAGCTTTTGTTCACGTGCTCATGCCTGCAATAACAAATTATTTGTATTGACCAGATTCTCTTACTAGAAGGATAGTTTTGTCAGAATCAAAATATTCAGAGGGAATGTTTTCTCAACATAAATGAGTCAAGGTTAATGAATGAAAGATCTTCATTGTCTGCTCCGGGTTTACAAGTCAAGAACCCTGCAAAATGAGAGAGAAATAATCTTGCTCGTACCTCTTCGAGCGATGCTTAAAGTCATTCAACTCTATGTTAACTCAAGTGCCCTAATCTGAAAAGACTTTCACGGGATGTAATGTAGGTTAGGATTGGGGACCGAGGGAGAAAAAGGCTTGTTTTGGCCCAGAAAATATATGAGGAGGGTTTGACGTTGGTGATCATTGCAGATTTATCACCGGTCTTGGTCTTTTGGAATAGTCTTCAAAGAACACCATCGTTGTACGAGGATGGTGTGAACCTCTGCTGATATTGTCGTGGCTCGAGGACGGTGTGAACTCTAGCTAAAGAGTACATTTTGTACTTTGACTCCTATCGGGAGTCTTCTTTACAACCAGACCCCGCTGGGGGTTCACAAGAAAGGCAGGATGCAAACACTTTTCAAAGAATTTACAAAGACGTATGTATGAAATTCAGAAGTATTTACAAATGAACAAGGGTTTGAAAGGAGATTGGCCTTGCTTTTGACAGGCACTTTGCTCTTTTTTAATACCTGAGATTTTCTATGGGATTCAGCCTTCGCTTCTTTTACTCCCGACCGCCGTTTTCTTTTTTATCCGGATTTTTTTTTTGGGAGCGAGCCCTTTTCTTTTACGCTGAATTTGCTCTTTTATGATCCTGTGATTTTTAATCCCTTTCTTTTTTTTCTTTTTTTTTAGGAATTACAATGACAAAAGAATTTACAAGAAATATGCCAGACACACATAAAATGACAATTTAGCACACTTGAAGAGTTCATTCGGAAATTATCTATGGACTCGATCCTTCTGAGTTTTTCTGCTTGGAGATAGGCCATCTTCATCTTGGAACAGGCAATGATCACCAACGGGGTTTTAAGAAACGAATATACAGGCTCAATTAGGCTATACAAAGGATGAAAGTATGTAGGATAAAGAAACGAATGCTTTTCGTCATCCTAAGGCACTTGAATTACCATATGAGCTTAAATGCAAAGAAACACCCAAAGATTGATGTTAGTCCAAGCAAGAAAATTTCTAACCATTTACCTCATGCTGCTGCTGGAACTACCTTCATTTGGCCCTGATGTGGGGTGGTTCTTGATGGGGTAAAGAAATGAAATCGTCGTTCAAAGGGTTACCAATGGTCACCTATAGTATTTAGGGTGGAGAAGTGAACGCATCTCGTCCTCTCAATCCATGTAATCACTGTGAATGATCCCTACCTTCATAGACAATGGTTTTTATCTCACTCTTTTATCTCTCATCACTCAAGTATGTAGGGACGTGTTTTGGGCATGTTTGCCTCTCGTCTTCTGAGGTACTCCAATTGATAGGTCTTAAACATTTTCGTTTGGAAACCCATCTCATTTTAAACAAGATTCGATCCCCATGCGGATTTATGATGCACGATGTATGTTTCAATGCATGTTTGGATAACTTCAAAAGCTTTTCAAACCCAAATGCAGGTGAAGTGTTTTTGAAAGTTCATTCATTTTTCTAAACATGGCATTATTGATTTTTTGTAGATTCTTCGAAATCTTAAAGTTTTGAGAGGAAAGGGTACTTACCTTTTGGGCGTGGTGACCACTATAAAGATCAAACATGAGGTGTCAGTATGTGTTCCCAAATTCACGACAAATTGGAGCGATACCTCCTTACTCTTAATTGTGCATTCCAATCGAAACGCTAATGTATAGAGAGTAAAATCTTGCTATCTACTCAGGGGCTTGAGATGTAAGATGTTCTAAGAATTTTTGGACTCTTTTGAGTTTTGAAGAGGAAGGGGTACTTACCTGACCGCCATGGTGACGACCCCTATAAAGATTAAAGGGAATGTATCAGTGTGTGTTCTCGAATTTTGAGAAAATTGGAACGATACAACTTACCCTTAGTTATGCAGTCCAATCTAAATGAGAGTATATTGATTATGAAAATATGCAATCTACTTAACAAGATATGATTGTTAGAAGTTCCAGGATTCTTTGAAGTCTTTGACATTTCCACGTTCGTTTGACGGGTACACATTTCTCTTTGCTTGATGGGTATGCATTTCTTTTGCATCCATTGACTTGTTGGGAAGGGAGGATCTTATTTTCATGTCCAGTCACATCAATGATCCACTTGCCCCAGTTAGGTGACGCTTGCCTCAGCTAGGCGATACTTGCCCCAGCTAAATGGTTTAGCACCTTTCTCCATTTTCTTGCCGTCCCCTGTCCAATTTGGGATATCTCTTGTTTGGGATTTTCACTTCAATTTTCACCTGCATATGAAGAAACGAATGCTAATTCTCATTTCGATTTGATTCAAATTTTTAGGAACAAAATACCCCCTTTTGAGATGTCGTCTTTGTGACGCTTGAGGATATTGTCGTTTTCAGGTATCTTGCCCTAGGAGGACACATCTCGATGCTTGTCACAACGGATCTGGCGACTTTGCCCCAATGTGCTCTTCTGGTGAGGAAGGGAGAGTGTTGTCTTCGGGCTAATTTCTTGATGGGATGAGGGATTTACCCCAAATGGACTCCCCTTGTTGATCTCTAACCATCCACCTTAGCAATCTGAGTCATTTGACCATTTTCGACCTAAGCCAAGAGACATATGTCGACAAGTTAGATCATATATGAGGTGCTTTCATTGGAACAATCACATTTACCTTCTTGAAGCATTACTCCTCGGAACATTCTGCACAACTCATTGTGTGAGTAGAATCAAAGTTTATGCATGAAGTTTTCGAAAAATTCTTTTGAAAGATGTTTTTGATGAAGGAGATGAGAAAAAGGAAGGAACTAGTCATTGTATCATCAGACATCCTCGTTCCACTAAATCAAACACGAAAGGGGATTTCTCAAAAGGAGATCGTGAAATAGGAACTGATCCTCATATCATTGGATATCATCGTTCCTCTAAAATTCGTTTGGAAATCAGGAAGTGTACGGGAACCCAAGCCTCAAGTCCTCGAAAGTTGAAGACAAGTATTATCATCGGGCTGGTTTGGAATATTCCTGCACGTCCTTAATAAAATGTGCATATGCATTCATTGAAATGAAATGATAAAGCCATTTTACAAAATAGGCTACCTTGGACCAACGGCTCAAGATCCAAGGTTTTCTTTCTTACAAGCACGAAAGGGGAAAGCGACAATAGAATTGAAATTGCAAGGAATTGAAAATGCAACTAGAACATTTAGCATGCATCAAAAATCCCATACAGGGGATTGAGAAGAATTGAAAACCCCCTATGCTGAAGTCGGGCTTTGAGTTCTCTCTAGGTCTGCCTTCGCGTTACCTTCACTGTTAGGTGGGGGACTTAGTTGATCATTGGGCGACAAGCTCTGAAGAGTAATTGCCCTTCGGTTTAGCAAACCCTGAACTTTGTGCTTGAGAAGGAGGCAATCATCCATGGAGTGACCTATTTCACCCATGTGGTACTCGCAGTTCTTCGAGGGGTCCTACCATGAATGGTGTTCAAGGTTTCGTCGTGGGAATTCTCTGCCAACTAGGTATCGTCTTTACAAAATAGGGAGGATTAGAGATAGTGGTGCCGGTAATTGTGTGAATTGACGGGGAGGCCTCCGCTCTTGTGGCCTAGGGGAGTACCAGTGATCTGCCCCAGGAGGTTGGAAATGGATAGCATCAGGCCATGCTACGCTCCATGGGTATTAAATGGAAAATTCCAGATTAACATGTCTATGCTTCCTTTCTTCTATGCAGGGTCCCAATCTTTCGAACAGAGCCTTACGTTTCACTGACTTGATGGTACATGGAGGATTGGGAAGTGACCAAGCTTTACTCTTTGAGTTGACGAGAGTCAGCTCCTCTTGAGTCGCCTTCTCCACGAGAGGTAAGGCCATGGTATTTTGATTCAGATTTGGCAATGTTGCTTCGATCGCATCCATCGGCTCTTTGTCTTTCGAAATGAGAAGTTTCTTAGTGGCAAAATTCTTCTTGGTAGTCTGTTCACTACCCAAGACAGCCTCGATACATTCGCCTATAGAGATGAGTTGATCAAATGATTCAGGAATTGAGTTTAGCATTCGGCTTCGATATTCAAGGGAGAGAGTTCTCACAAACAAACCCATTAATTCCACCTCTGTTGCTTCTGAGCATTTTTGAGTGGCCAAGATTCTCCACCTTATGGCATATGTCTTGAAGGATTCGCCCTTCTCCAATCTGGTAGAAATCAGATCATCGCAAGAAAACACAATGCAGTTGTCATCCTCATACTCCTGGCGAAAAGCATTGATTAACTCCTCCCAAGTCTTTAAGGAGTCGAACCTCCTTTCGATATACCATCGCAAGACATGTCCAGCTAGACTTGTTTGATATGTCAGAATCATTTTTGGGACCAAGTAAGCTCGTAGACAGATCTTTGGGCAAGAAATATCGGCGTATTTTTCACATTCAAGGACTCAAAATTTTTCTGGGACTTTGATGATGGCATAACAAGGTAAATCTATGGGGTCTTGGTCTTGTGCATCAAACAACTGAGCAAGTTTTCTCATGATATTGGTTAAGCGTTTATCTTGCTTGTCTTTTGACATATCTGCGGGTATTGTCTGGGTGGCCTTATCAACAGTGGTTTGTGAGACCTAATCACTCGAGTTGAATAGGCCTTCTTCGGCAACCTTATCTTTATTGCCATCTATGGACTGCTTTGGCATCGCCACCTCAATCAGGGGAGAAATAGAGGTGGGATCAAGCTTGGTCTGAGAGAGCTCCACTTGCTTTGAGAGTTGTTGAAGGATGGTGAAGATTTGCTTTACGTCGTTCTCGATATTGGAGATGCGATTCAGTATTTCATCTTGATTAGTCTTTTTTCCTTCCGACCATGTACGAATGGTTGATGGTCGATGATCCATAATCACCTGTTCGGAGAAGCGACGAAGTTAGAATCATGTTAGAAGAAGAAGGGAAGCACGAATCCTTTCAATTTTATGCTTTTTCGTAACTAACAAAGATAAGGACTTTTACACAAGCCTTAGCCTAGTGTGAAGAGTTCTCATCAGTATTTTTCATAAGAAACCATACAATCGGAAGGAATGTAATCCACGATAACTGCGTTTGATCAATTCCAAGGAAAACCCATGGAATGTTCAAAAAGTGCAAAATCCAATTTCAATGTGTTTTAAATTCAATGGAAGATACGGTATCCAAGTTAAAGCCGTTTGCTAAGAACGGGGATTAATTCGGATATTTATCTTCTCATTAGATTTAGAAAACACGAAAGATTTTGGTTAATTATCATGAATTACAAATGATGAAAACGACATGAAACATGCATGAACCAATTCGATTTTATAGTTCCTTTTGGAAAAATCGGGATTAGATTCCCTTATCTGGCCAAAAGGTCAACTAAGGGTTCTAATTCCAATTTCTTCAAAGGGAATTATATGATTGATTGGGAATATTCTAGTGATTGAAAGAACTGCCACTATCACATTCCAATGATAAATCGAAACAAAGTTCAAACAAAGTGCATACAACCAAAATAGATCCCTAATACAATCAATCTAAAGGATAAGATAGAGGAAATTCCAGAAAAAGAAATCCTATACAAGAGGACAAGAAATGTAACGCAAATCAAAGGAATGTGACCCCAACACTTAGAGATGCCCCAAGTCTGGTCTTCAAGAAATAACTTTTGGGATCAACTATTCCTAATCACTATCTCCATTGGACGAAACCTTAATGACCTCCATGGGTGATGGAATGGTCGAAGGAGTAATAATGGAATCTTTCTCGTCTGATGAGATGTCAATAACCAACTTTGCCTTCGCATCCAGAAGACTCGGGGAAACCATCTCTATCTACCCTTAACATGGTATTTAATTGAATCACTTGAATGACTCAAATGCAATGAATGCTATGATCACATTAAAGATATGTAATGAGTTGAATATTTCAAAAGCATGAAATAAAATGCTACAAGTTTAAGGGATAGAAAGGTTTTACCAACTGAAAACGCCGATTTTTGTGTGGTTTAGTTTTAGTTTTTGGTTTTAGGTATACCAATCGTCCATAGACATGCGTACGAGACAAGTGAGGATAAGACTCAAAAAATAAAAAATGGGGGTATGGAACCTATGGCCAAGGCTCCCATGATCAGTATATGGCAGATTCACCCCCAAGAGCACCCGCCCTAGAGGGTTGGAGATCGCCAATACGAATCATGAGCGGGAATGAATACAAGAGTCTCATGTGCAGTCAAACACAAGATCCTTTCGTACTCTTTCCCTATCTAGGATAAACCTAAGGGTGGTCGCAGTCGGGGTTTGACCGCTGGTGTGTGCGAAGTGTTGTGATCGTCACAATGCAATAGCAAGCACAGCAAGTTATATCAAAACACCGCTTCAATAAGTGCAGAAATAAACATACATCCCAAACTCCAACTTACAGAAAATAAGGTCAACATAGACTCCACCCCTTATTTCTCCCATCTGCAAAAATATCTAACACAATGGTTAGTGTACGTACCTCACCTTCAAGAGCATCTGCAAAAAATCAAGTAAGAAAAATACCTAACTTTTTAATCGGCTCAAGTCCTCTAAATGGTTATAACCAAATCCCCAGCGGAGTCGCTAGTCTGTCGCGACCCTCATCCGAAATGGAATGCGGGCTAATGGATTTTCGAGCCCTTTCATTTGGCCTTGTGAAGGGGCTTGGTTGAGGCCCTCCCAGGCCCATACCAAATCGCAACGGCGGGATTTATGAATTGAGTTTGATCTTTAGTGTGGTCAGGTGACATGTGCATAAGTGTACGTGCCAACGGAGTCGCCACCAATATTTTTTGGAGGGTAGATCGGAAACCCTACCGAACGGTTGGGAGAGACCGTTCGGTTCTACGGAACCAGAGAAAATGGGTTCGGGGACTTAGTTACGCCAATCTTTCGATTGATGCCCTTTCGGTACCTAAGTTGAGTGATTTCCTAACTAAGATTTTCATACAGATGACTTAGGGTGAGGTAAGCTCTAGAATCTAGAAGTTCATGCAGATGTGAGTAACTATACTAACAATCACAATCAGTGAAGATAAGTACGCAAACAAGGATCCAATGGCGTGCGGATAAAACACATGAAAACAATACATGGCTTCCCTAGTAAAGCCCTAAAGGCTTAGAGAAGGGGTATTTAGAGATTTGGAAGGAGTTTGGGAAGATTGGGAAGCGATTTGCTCATGAAGGGCAAAATCGCCATTTTCGAAAATTAAGAGGCAATTTGCCCATAGGGGAAAATTTGTCATTTTTGACGAGATTAGGAACCCAAATCATTAAAAATAGGATTGGCCAGTTGAATGTGCCCATTTCCTAATTTTCGAGATTTTTCGAGATTTTTTGGAGACCGTTTGCCCAGAAGGGGCAAAATTATCATTTTGAATGGAATAGGAACCCAAAATCATCAAAAATGGGATTGGCCGGTAAAAACGACCCATTTCCTAATTTTTGAGATTTTTTCGAATTTTTTGGAATTTTTGGGACAATTTGCCCATAAGGGGCAAAATTGTCATTTAGAAAAGATTAGAAGGGAAAAACCATCAAAAATAGGATTGGTGGGTTAAAAGAACCCAATTCCTAATTTTTGAGGCTTTTGGGAATTTTTGAAATTTTCTGGGATTTTTTCCGATTTTTTTAGAATTTTTTTAGAATTTTCCAATTTTTTTTTGGATTTTTAAAGCCATTTTTTGATTTTTTTTATTATTATTTTCGAATTTTTTATATTTTTTGGACCGGGTCGGGTTGACCCGGCTCGCGCCTCGCTGGTGCCCGGCCCAGACCGTACGGGTCTCGAGCCGGCCTAGTCCAAAACGACGACGTACCGAATTTTCTAATTTTTTTTGTCATATTTTCTAATTTTTCTGATTTTTTTATTGATTTTTCAGATTTTATTTCTATTTTCTAATCCAACGGCTCGGATTTGGCCACGTGGCTAGCGCATGGCCCTTCGATCTATCACTCAGATCTACGGTGACGATCGAGCGAAGTGGCTAATCCACGGCCGTCCGATCTGGTGAATTTTTATTTTTTGAATAATGATTTTTAATTTTTGAAACTGATTTTTTTAGTTTTCAAAAATTGAACGGACGGTCAAGATGGTGACGCGTGGCCAAACCTGGGCCACCTATCACAAAATATATATTTTTATTTTCGAAAAGTCAATATTTTCAAAAAAATGTTTTTTTTTTATTTCGAAAAGTGTAGGATCCTAACACGTGGCAAACTCACCACGGTTTGATCGAATTTTTTTATTTTGAAAATATTTTCTGGTGTCCCCGCTGACATGGACACCACGTGGCATGCCACGTGGTCACCACGTCATCGTTGACTCGATCAACCAGCGTTGACCGAGTCAACTCTTGTTGGAGAAGACAACCGAAGTTGCGAAAGCTCCGGCCAAACCTGCCGGAACCTTGCCGGTGCACCTGTCCCGACGTCAAAACGTCCATGAAATGCTACGATTTCTACACCAATCGACTTCTCATGAATTCCTCATCAACATACCTCCGCCATACGTCAAGAACAGACCCTAACCTATTCATCCTAGCTCCGGCCGAAGCTAGTCTCCGGCGAAGCTTCGCCCTAATCGATTCTAGCGCAAACTAAATAGCCAAATCATCAGCCAGCATCGCAAGAGTATGAGGAAGCTCACCTGGTAGTCGCGTGGTCTCGGTTTCACGTGTAACGAGCATACGAGCTCGAGACAGGCTTTTGGGTTAGGGATTCACTCGGTGGTTTTTATGCAAGAATAACACAAACGAAGCATAGAAACGTGATCGGTAGGGGTTCTAAGGAAGTTTGAACCAAAAATCTCGCAAGAACATCAACTAGAATGAGCTACACCATGGGAACCCGAGCTCGGGGCTAGTGATGAAGCTTACCTATTTTGAGATCGTCAGTGATGGCGAGTGAGCTTGGCGTGTTCCTTCGACCACGGCGGAGCTACTGGTACTAGTGGCGTGGCTCGGCGTGGCTTGGATCGTCCGAAAAGGGAGCTCGAAGCTCCCGGACCTCTCTGCAACAATGGCGGATGAACAGTGGATTCGAGAGGTTTTTCTCTCCTTCTTCCTTACTCTCTCTATCTCCTCTGTTGTGACTCCCCTATGTGATTCGTTTTTGCTCCTTGTTGTTCGTCGCAATCGTCCCAACTCCCTCAACAGAATCTGTTGCAGGTGTGCGCGCAAGATTTTTTTTTTTTTTGAGACCACGTGCCCGACGACGTAGGCACGTGCCATTAGGCACGCCGGCATTGGGCGAGGTCCGACAGACCCATCGGAGGTCCGGCATGTACAGAATAGCTCTCAGGTTTAGCTCCAAAACTGCTTCAGTGTGCCCTGCGAGAAAGACCAAATGAAGAGGAAGATGAATAGTGTAGGGTCGGATGGGTCGGACCCGGCAGACCTGACTGCACAAAAACACCCAAATTGAGTTGGATTTTGTCAATTTTTTGTGTGAAATTGAACCTAAAATTGACTTTTTCAACATGGATTACATCTAAAAAAGTGGTTTCTGTGAAAAATTGGCTTGGAATTTTACAAAAGCCCGAAATTTTAGTTTTGACCCGAAAGCGATTTTCACCAAATACAAACGCTAAATGAATGAATTGATCCAAACCAACCCCCACCGTTGGATTCATAAGGGTGAAAAATATAGGGTAGAGGTCTTGGGTTTGCATGGGTGTGCCCTGAAAAAATTTAATTTCAGTTACGGCGAATCGGGGTCTAAAATGAAAAGTATGTGTTCAATTAGGTCCCTTTAATCAAAATTGAGCAATTTTGCATATAATTGGGCCAAGATGCAAATTGAGGCATTGAAGGACCATGTCACAACTTGGAAAAACTTTAAAATGAAAATAAAATGGCTCAAAAGGTAATTTTAAAGCCCTATTCAGGATTACGTTTGTGAAGAAACATATAATCCCGAATCGGATTTCCCAAATTTTAAAGGGTCAAAATGAAAATATATTAAAATAAAAATATTGGATATTTTTTCATATTTTTGTGACAGCAAATTCTATTTTTTTTTTTTGTTTTTTTGGGTATTTTCCTAAAATTCGAAAAATATTAAAAAATGTGAAAAATACCAAAAAATATTTTTTGTTCGGAATTGGTTCCTTAGACTTGGCCAAGGCTTCCAAAGTTGATTTTGCAATTTTTTTTTGACTTTTTATGGATTTTCTATTAATTTTCTATAAAAAAAAGTGATCAAAATTTAGATGTTAACAACGATTAATTATCTTAAAGTGGAGATCGTATTACGTGCTTATTATGCCTTGATTTGAATTTTTATTTTTGGAAAATAAGCTTATCTCGTTTACTTTTCAAATATACCCAATTAAATATCTTTAAAACGTGTTTGCATATCTACATATTCAGAGATTGTTTTGTCATCATCAAAAAAGGGGAGATTATTAGGGAAAATTCCTTATGATGTTTTGAAGATGACAAAATATCAAAGGCTACTAATATGTTTATTGGTTGAGTAGAATCATGTAAAAGAAGCACAATCCGTTATGCAGATGGTGTATTAATAGAACGTCCGAAGGTCATGAGTGGTTATGAGTTATCTATCAATGGTGAACAAGGCATTGGGTGTAGAGACGTCTACAAGCTTGAGGTACCTAAGTCGAGGTGAACAAGCCTAGAACGGTAAGTTCAGTAAAGCTTGGAAGGACCTTGGATAGGTGAACAGCGAGGTAGAGCCGCGATTGCCAATACACTTGGAGGGACCAGAAGATGGAGCTCAAGATACTGCATCTGAATCATACATCTGAAGTTCTGGACATTGTATCAAAGAAGAGAAGTTTATATTGACCTTAGTTGGATGTTCAGACTCAAGGCAAGAGTATCGCATATTTGTTTCTAAAGGGGTTGAATCATGTTATCCAGATTAAGTGAAGTGTTACTTATGTAGCTTCAACCACACCTTTGAATGAAGACTTATATTCGAGCATCAACAAGGTTTCTATCAACATCAAACTCAGTGTTATCTCTGTTCAGATTCTGAAGATTGGTTTCGTTTATGAAGACTGTTCAGATACAATGAAGTATTTAGATATAGAAAACTGTTTCTGTTTCTGAAGTCTATTTCTAAAGATTGTTCAGCAGGTGTGAGATAAACATATTCCAGACTTTGAAGACCCACGTTTGGTAACTTCTGATATGGCTAAGTTATTTATGGAAGTCTGTAATATTTGATTGATAAGATTATTCTACAAACAAATTAGTAGAGTATCCTTGATTGGAAATTACCTTCCATGGGACAAGAAAACTTTCATATTTGAAGAACTCCACTTATGGAAATCAAAGATTGAGTTGTATGGGCGATTGAATCTGAGGGGTTCAGATTCAACACCAACGGTTACGAAATCTCCCTAGATACAGTCTCTGTCAATCAAGTTGATGGCGTCCAATCAGCGATTGAAAAGCGATCCTTTGAAGACCTGTCCAACAGCTAGTTTGGGGGTGAAGGAGTATAAAAGGCGATCTTTGGTGCTACTACGATGTGAGATTAGAATCATCAATTCCAAAGTACTAGAGTTATTCAGATTCATACTTGTCTCCGAGTGCTTAACATTATAACCTTTGAGAGGCTTTGTAAGAGTGATTGAGAGAGGATAGTATGATCTATCAAAGAGAGTATCATCACTTATTGTAAACCTCCATTGATTCATCTAGTGGAATCCAGCCTATCGGCTGTCAGCGTGGGAGAGTGGACGTAGGCTTGATCTAAGCCGAACCACTATAATCGTCATGTGCAATATTCTCTATCTCTATCTCTAAACTCTTATCATTGTGTGTGATAGAATATTGCATACTGGGGGTTCATATTCAGAATCTGCATACCTAGAAATTATATACTCGTGTTCAGAATCATAACCTGAACATATTCAGGTTCTGATTCTATGTACATTTTGACTTTATTCTTTTAATTCCACATTTTCTAGTCAAAATTATTTTAAATCACTTATTCACCCCCCTCTAGGTGATATTACTAGATACAACATCTCGTACATATCCGACATGGATTTCATCAAACCCGCAATGGTCTTCTCTTTGACGATATTAAACTTGACGTTACGAGCCAACGTCAATCGAATAACACCCATCACTCATCTATCCAGCAATTCCCAATCAGCTTGTTTCATCGTCTCTGGCTTCTCCCCAAACAAAGGTACATGCAGTTTCATCTGGTACAGATAATCCTCAATCTACATCTTCCAGAAACCAATGTCACTCCCATCAAATCTGTCGATTTTCACTTTTCCTTCTTCCATCGCCATCGATTCACTTCAACTTAAGCAAGCCTAGCTCTGATGCCAATTGTTACGTGGAACAAGCAATCAAACGATAAAAGAAAATAAATCGGACACCTGATGTACGTGGTACGGTCATAGAGACCTACGTCCACGGGGAGAGCAGCAACGAATTCTACTATAGAACAAGCGATACACGGAGATTACAAATCACACTCAAGTCACTCAAACACTCTCAATGTTTCCCAGCCCCAATTACAATCAATAACGCAGGCAGTGTTTAGCCCCCAATTCCTAGCGAAATAATCTCTCAATCTCACGAAGAAATTACTAACACTCGATCTCTTAGATGCAATTTGCGAACACCACCAAGCTTTAATAGCAAATTATATATGACACCACCGAGCTTTAACACCGAATTGTATATGATGGCATCAAGCTTCACGAAAAGTCCTCTGCCCACATCAACTCACTCCCTTGAAAGACCCACACTTATATATATATATATATATATATATATATATATATATATATTCCCAAAAAATAAATCTGCAGAGGCCAACTCCAACATGGAAAAGGAAACCCTTGTTCGGCCAATATTGATAACTAGAGTAAAGCAATCTTGGCAGAATCCTACTGGAAGTAACTTTCTTCTGTTTCTTTTCTTGACCGACTTTACTTTTGGAGTTATTTCCTTTTCTTGTTTTTCTTTTCACGGTCAAACTCCCAATTCCACTGTTAACTCCAACGTGAGAAATTATCAAAGCCAATTCAAACGCAAAAGACGACTTCCTTTTTCCGAATCAGTTTCACGTACCAAATAATTCAATTTGTTGTCTCGAGCAATATCACCTAGAGGAGGGGTGAATAGGTGATTCTAAACAATTTAAAACTTAATGTGGAATTAGAATAGATTTGAAACACACGCACAATAAGTTCAAAGGAAAGACATGTAGAACACTATAAAGATAGTATAGAGTAAGAGAGAAAATTGTACGCCAAGTTTATAGTGGTTCGGCTTTAGCAAGCCTACGTCCACTCTCACACGATGACAGCCGATTGACTGGATTCCACTATACGAGTCGTTGAAAGGTTACAAGAGATGTCACACTTTATCACTCTTACAAAACCTCTCAAAGATAAGATTTTGAGCACACGAGAACATGAGAATGTGAATCTGAACAACTCAGTACTTTGGAATTGTAAATTTGGATCTCTCTCTGCAATAATCACTATTGATCTCCTTTTATACTCCTTTGACCTCAAACTAGCCATTTGCAAGGTCCTTCAAAGGATCGCTCCTCAATCGCTGATTGGACACCATCAATCCTGATTGAATGAGAGTGTATTTGGGAAGATTTAGTAGCCATTGGAGTAGAGTCTGAACCCTTCATATTCAGTCGCCTATACAACCAAATCCTTAGTTTCCAAAAGTAGAGTTTATTCAAATCTCCAAGATATCTTGTTCATGGAAGGTAATATCCAATCAGAGGATATTTTGCTGATTTAATTGGAAAATAATCCTGTCAATCAAATCTTACAGACTTCCATAAATAACGTAGCCAAACCGATAACCTGCCAAACGTGGGTCTTTAGAATCTAGCTAAAAGATACTGCAGAATCTGAACATAATTCAGAAGCAGCCTTTAGAAGTAAAAAGAGACTCTATGAATCTGAACAGATTAGAACAGTGACTCTAAGCTTCAGTAAAGTACTTGCTAACGTGTCACATAAGTCTCTCGAGATTTAGTCTTTATATGCAATATCTTCCTCCATCTGAATAAAAAACTTTGACTATCTCAGAAGTAAATACGAGACAACTACCCATGAGTCTGAATGTCAGATTTGGAACAATATGAGCTTTTGTTCACGTGTTCATTCCTGCAATAAAATTTTATTGGCATTAACCAGATTCTTTGACATCACCGTATGTCATATATGTCGTTAAATGTGTGATACTCCACCGTTTTGATGCATAAATATTCTTCCATGATAAAGATAACTTGCGTTATGTATTCGCATGTGTAATCCTGTAATCCTGAAAATAAAATAAGGTATCTTCTCCCCCTTTTTGTCATCAACAAGAAGAATAATATGATAGCAATCTACACAAATATTATTTAATCAGCAACGCTATCAGGCCATAATAAGGCCGTAACAGAATAGGTCCACAAAAACATCCAACATAGACAAAAGTAAGTCAAACATAGGCTAATTGAAAAATAGTTTCAAAAAGACGGTGGTGGAGTTTGTTTTGTTGAGGAGGCGGGAACATCAACTGGCTCTTTATCACCCTCCTGAGCATCTCCTTCAGGCCTGCTCTAATTTGCTCCACTCGATCCAGCAACAAGAGTAGCGAAGTCTTTAAGTGCTACCATCTCTGGGAACTCTTTAGAGATTCTCTCATCTCTAATTAGTGTGTAGCTACCCAGACTTGCCATCTCAGCACAGAAAAGGTGGCAATACTTATCAAGCATTTGCTGGAATGTGCTCAGCTTCCTCTCAATCAACTTGTCCATCCCATCTAGTCTTTGCATAACTTCACCCTAAATTTTTTCCATATCTTTCTGAACTAGACTCTGCAAAGACTTCGTATCTAGTAACTCTCTGATAAAAGCATTCAAAGTTTCTTTTGGAGCCAGTTTCCTGGCAGGAGTTTTTGGTCTATCTTTTTCCACCATCTGAGCCTTTCCCTTTGATGTCGAATCCCAGATCCGCTATAGATTAATCTCCCCTTGAGTTCTAGTAAGAGTGGCATCTGAAATATTTTTGGCAATATCAGTAGCCTCAAATTCAGTCTCAGTGGGTAGCTCTTCTGGAATCTGTACACCAACAGCCGTGGTAGATTCCTTCTCTACAATTTGCTCCCCTTGAGCATCAAATTTCTCTTCTGTGTGTTCTTCCCTTGGACCAGCTACCTGCTCCTTCTGAACAACTTCAGTCTGAATGTTATCAGGCTGAACAACATCTGTCATTCTTTCCTCAGGTTGTTCTTGTGTAGCAGCAGATTCATTTTGTTTCTATACCAGAGCACAGGCATCAACATTCAGTAGTGGCTCCCCCTAAATCTGTGCTGGTTTAACAGGAGTATCTGCGATAGATTCATAAACCTTGTCAACATCCATATCCTCAGATTTGGAGGATGATCTCTTCTTCTCACGAGCAACAAGTACTTCAATTGTTGCTTTGTCATCCAACTGCTCTTCCCATACTTCAACGTACCGATCACGAGCCAATTTTGTTTCTCTCTCTTCCCTCTCGGCAGATGTTTCTTCTGCTTTCTCTCCACTCACATGAGTCTTAGGGAGGTCTTCTTTTTTGTCCTTAAGATCCTCCTGCTCATGTATCTTTCCATCATCCTCACCTTCTTCTATTTGACCATCATCATGGTCATCCTCAACTGACTTGACACTCAAAGTGTCCTCATCGGAAGTAGTGGGAGTTCTTTCCTCATCTTCTTCCGATGATGCATCTTCTTCTTCCTCTGTTTCTTCTTCCTCAGAGGATGCACTTTGAATACTCACTTCCTTTCCTTTTCTAACCATGGTTTTTCTTCTTTTTGTAGATCTTTTTGTCTGCTCTGTTTCCAGTTCCACCAGAACCAATTCCTTGTTCTTGTTAAACCAACTTCCATCAATCAATCTGAAGCCCATTTTCTGTATCATATTCTCTCTAGCCACCATGAATGGGACTTGCTTCTGAGTTACCTCTTTAGGAAGCTTTACTTTGTGATACTTCATAATCAAGAAAATTAGCCCTGCATAAGGAAATTGACCTTTCGATTTATGCACAGTCATGTATATATGTAGGAGTACAGTATGTGCAAGCGAAAAATCATAGCCTGTAAGCAAAGCCCACATCAATTTTACTTCAAACTTGGAAATATCTATTTTTGAGGAGGCCTTTGGACGCAGACATTCTATCACCACCTTGTGCATGATCACATGCTTTAGAGGGAAGTCATTGTAGGCAACATGAGCCTTTGAGTGTCGACTATAATTCTCCTTCCCAGTCAGGTAACTATATGCTGCCTGAGGCTGAATGTTGATGGGCTTAAAGACACTCTGTCTTACTTCCATAACTTTTTCCAACTCATTTACATGCAAGATGTACTAATTATCTCAAATGTTGTATGAGATAGACTCATGATCAGTAAAGGATAGAGTAGAATAGAAGTAAGCCACAAAGTCAAGAAAAACATGTGTTTTAACAGTCACAAAGTCCCTCAATTTCATCTCCTCCAGATGTTTCCTTATAGGGATACCAACCCTGTCAAAGTATTTCACATAAAAAAAACCCTATACGGCATCACACCTCGCTCCTTTAGAGCCTCGTACTTGTCAGCATGCTTCTGTGACAAAAAGAGACGGCTTTTGAAGCTTTTGTCTCTAGCACAGTGAGACAATCTCCTTTTAAAATTCTTGAAAATGACATCATCGTCATCATCAAATCTCTCTTTTGTCTCCACATCACTTTCTTCCTCAATAGATTCTCGAATAATAATCCCTTTGGATGGGGTCCTCTTAGGTTTAGGTACATCAGGTACCACAACCTTTTCCTTTCCTTTCTTCGAAACTTTTTCAAGACTAACAGTAATAGGAGTTACAGTACGAAGAGGCATATTCAGTAGCTTTAGATAATCGTCCTCACTAACAAACTTGTGAATAGTAAGGAGTTTAGCAATCATGTCGTCTCCAGTCCCCTGTTCTTTGAAAGTGTCTTAGAGAGGCTTAATAGAAAGAGCTAGTGTAACCCTTTCGTCATGCAGATGTTTAGACAAACCTGTATCCATACGATCGTTGCTTCTTTCTTCTATTGCTGTGTTCTTCACGGGAGTTGTATCCCCAGATTTTGTACCCTTCATCAACCTAGATGACTTCCTTCTTTGCCTTTCGCTTTGCCCGACATTTTTCTTTGCCGAGGAGGATGATTTCGGAGCCATTGATGAAAAAATTTGGATTTTACAAAGGAATGCAAGAGTGGTTTTGAGTGAAAAGAGAGAGAGCAAGGGTTTTCTGAGAGAAAAGAGAGTCTGAGATTTCGAGTGAGAGATAGTGAAAACTGACATGAATAGGGTTTTTCTCAGAGAAAGGTGACGGTTCGTGTCCTTCCAAAAGATTTTGAAAAAGAAAACTGTAAAATGGTTATCTTTGGAAATAAAAAAAATTTAGAATAAAATTCGAAGAAAGCAATCCAAAGACAATATATTATATCAATCAATCAACAAAATATATATTTAGAAGTTAGAAAACATACCTTAAATCCTTGCAATTACATGAATTTTGAAATTTAAGTAGAGTATGAGTGATTGACCTTTGCTTCTGAATGAGTGTTCTGCAATTGTGCTTCCGAAAGTAATAGAGAGCCTGTTTCTAACATAACTCAAGATAAAGGATTAATAATAGCCAATTTATTGTGAATATAATTGAAAGTCTCCTTATCAAGAGGTTTAGAGAATATATCTGTGGGTTGATTCTTCGTGTCAACATACTGAATGTGGATATCTCCATTCTGAACATGATCACGTATGAAGTGATGTTTAATATCGATGTGTTTCGCCCTTGAATGTAGAATTGGATTCTTGGTCAAGTTTATGGCACTTGTGTTATCACACATTATTTCCACATTCGAATCCTCAACTCTATAGTCTCTCAGCTGTTATTTTAGCTAATGAATTTGAGCACAACTTCCAAGATATACATATTCTACTTCTGCTATGAAAAGTGCAACTGTACTTTGCTTCTTGGAATACCATGAGATCAACATATTTCCCATAAATTGACAAGTTTCAGAACTGCTCTTTCTGTCAATCTTACATCATGCTAGATCTGCATCTGAATGTCCCTTCAGAACGAAATCTGAATATTTTGAATACCATAGTCCATATATGACGTCCCGAAATTTCAATGCCTATTAAATGAATAATATTGGGACTCTCGAAATTGAGTGACATTTATCAGTCGCGGAATTGTTCGATCTGGGAGGCTTTGATCATCGACTGAAGCGTAGATATTTATAGCTCGTTTAGTTTCTTCGCACCGAAGATTATATCGCCGTTTTTCCTTCGCGCCCGAGCCTAACCCTGAACCAAATATCCTAAACCAGTCCTGATTTATCAGTTTACCGAAATGCCATAGGATATTATTCATATACGCCAGAAATAATTATTATTGATTTGACCGTGGGCCCCACCTCATTAATGAAAAGTCAAAATATCCTAAAATCACTATTCAACTTTTTGACTTTGGCTCTTTACACTTTTGCTCCTTGACCCACTCTCTCTCGTCTCTCCTTACCATGGCCGGCCACCCTCTCCCCCTTTCACTCTCTCATCATCATCTTTTGGACACGATCTTCCTCCATTCCTCCCTAGCCGCCATCGTCGACCGCCACCGCGCCTCCTTGCCATCGCTCGCCGTTCTCCGTGACCGCCGCACCCCCGCGAAACCTCAGCTGCCCCAGCCATCGCTTCGCCGAGCCACCCAAGCCTCATTGCCGTTCAGTCCAACCGCTACCACCGTCCCGCAGAGCTGCCGGACCCTTGCCATGCCGCCGGTGCAGCGGCGCCGCCTTGCCGAGCCCTCCGCCACCCTTTTTCCACCTTTCCATCATCGTCGTGCCGGCTGGACGGCCGCTGCCCTTGCCCGTTCACCGTCGTCCGTGTTTCTTCATCGCAAACCGTCGTCGTGGTTGCGTCTAGAATGTCGAGACGAGTCCGTAGGACCGCCGCCGAAAAATTCCGTTGCCGCCACCACTGGGGGCCGGAAACTGCCGCCGCCGCCGGTCGCCTCGACCGTCGCCGCCCGTGCCGAAGTGAGTTAACCCCTAATCCCTGATTAGGCCGTTAATTACACTTAGTAGTTAATTAAATAGTTACCGTAGTTGATTAGTTAGTTACCGCAGTTAATTAGATAGTTACCGTGGTTAGATAGATAAATTGTGCTTAGATTAAGCTGTTACTGTAGTTAGGTTAATTAATTACCGTGGTAGATTAATAAATTACTGTGGCTAGTTGGATTAATCATGGTTAGGTGGAATAGTTACCATTGTTAATTGCATGTTTCATTGTGCCTGGTAATTATTGATGTTTGATTGTGGATCGAACTGAGTGTTGATTGCACTTAATTGCTGAATGATCACACTAGTGTCGAGATACCATGTTTATCTGAAATTGAATATTCGTGTGACCAATTGTGGATTTGAACATGAAAATGGCCGCAGGCCGGGTTTCGATCATGATGTGAATGTGATTGCAATGGACTAAATTGGGATTAAGAATTGGCTTGATTGCTTGTGGTGAATGTGTGGTCACACGATGGATTTAATTGTGTCACCCTAACGTAACTGGGGACACGAGCGATACCCTTATTGGCATGGGTCTCTACCTAATAAGTCTGTGTGCTGGCGACGTACAGGCCGGGATTCCATGGCTTATTAGTTGCCTTTCAGTCCGTGCCGGCGATGTGCTGTCCAGATTACCGCGGCTGATTAGAAGCCTGTCGCAACTTGTGTTGGTCCATAGTCCCTTCTGGAATTATTCTTGGTATACCTGCCTTAGGGAATTTGAGGGACCAATTGGATGCCGTCGCTGTAACGTAGTAGGCCGACGGCCGGTTAATCCGGAAGAGTACTAGTAGTGAGGCTGTACTACGGCGAGAGTGGAGTATCTCTTGGCTGCTAATAACTGGAACACGCTTGTTGCATAGTGCCCGAGTGCCTAGATGCTTGATTTATTGTCGTGTATTTTAGTTGTGTACCTTGATCTGTTGTGTTTGAATGCCATGAGATATCTGTTGTGTGGTAGAAGGCAAGGTAAGTTGCATATATTTATCCTTCGGCTGTTAGACTTAGTTGCCCGATGTGTTTGACTGCTTGTGTGAATCAACGTCCTAATCGGACTTAGGCGTTGACTCATTGAGATTCATATCTCATACGCTTTGGTTGATCACCTTTCAGGTTCTTGCAATGGCAGTGCGCCACGTTAGGTTCGGTGTTCCCGTCGACCAATCCGCGGTCATCCATTATCGTCATGTCACTAATTCTGACGACGTATGGGAGCAACACGTGACGACCGTCTAGGTCGATGAGGGGTTGTCACACTATATGGCACACCTTTTTAAGGCCTGGTTCATTCATCAGGGTGATGCTCTCATTGGATAGATTCGGGGATTTGAGGTACCCCTAGGTGCGGGGCCGATCGTTCAGACGTGGGACGTGATGGATTCGGATATGCCGGATGGAGAGGTCGAGGACCCAAGTCCTAGTTCAGGTAAGGAGGACCCTGATTCACCGCCAGGATATCAAGGTTGACCTGGTGTCGTTAAACCGGAGTGCGAGTTAGGTTGTGGAGGAGCATTTTGGAAGCCGTCTTGTTTGACAGCTAGTAATGGTAGTAGTGAGTAACGGCAGTAGTTCGTCCCTAACCCGACCCGGTATCTTTTTGTGGGTCTTAAGGATCAATCCGAAGATGGACTTGTATAGTAGATGTTCCCTCGTGGACTAATCATGTTTATAAATAACATGTTGTTGTTGTTGTATCTCCTGCTTATCTATCCGTATTTGATTTCTTGTCTGGCGTTTGATATCGCTTCCGCATGTGCTTAATTGAAAGATACAAAGAAATGGGTCGATGACATGCCTGGGATGTTATCCTTTGACTTGACGTTAGGAAGGGATATTCGCGCGCCCGGGGGTTGGGATGTGACACCATAAGCTGGATATGTTCCGATATATTTAATGATTCTTTTTATAACAGAGAGATGTAATTCTCTTGGGCTTGATTGAAACCGCGCACATAAGCAAACGTTATAAAGAATATCTGGTCTTGATGCTGTGAGATATAGAAGTGAGCCAATCATACTGCGATATAGCTTTTGATCAACTTCTTTTCCTTGTTCATCTTTATCAAGTTTTGATGAATGCGACATTGGAGTTTCTATCTTCTTGCAATTCTCTAGGCCAAATATCTTGACAATTTCGAGAGCATATTTCTCCTGATGAATAAAGATTTCCTTTTTCGTTTGTTGAATCTGAAGTCCAAGAGAGAATCTTAATTCTCCCATCATGCTCATCTCGAACTCATCCTGCATTTCTTTAGAAAAATTCTTGTACAGACGTTCATTAGAAGAGCAAAAAATAATGTCATCATTGTAAATTTGAACAAGAAAAATATCCTTACACTACTTCTGAATAAAAAGAGTAGTATCAACATTACCTTTTACAAACTTATTTTCAGATAGAAAGCTACTTAACCTTTCATACCAAGTACGAGGTGCTTGCTTTAAGCCATATAAAGCTTTCTTCAGGGTATAAACGTGATCCTTTCCTCTTGGTTCTTCAAAATCAGGTGGTTGTTCGACATAAACTTCTTCCTTGATGTATCCATTCAGGAATGCACTTTTTACGTCTATCTAAAAAATTTTAAAGTCATTATAACAAGCATAAGCAAGAAGTAGCCTTATAGCCTCTAACCTGGCAACTGATGCATAGGTTTCATCGTAATCTATTCCATCTTCATGGGAATACCCTTTTGCCACTAGTTTTGCTTTGTTTCTGACCACCTTTCCTTTGTCATTTAGCTTATTTCTGAACACCCATTTTGTTCCTATTACAGGACGATTTTTGGGTCTTATCACAAGCTCTCAGACATTGTTGATCTTGAATTGATGAAGTTCTTCTTGCATTGTATTAATCCAACTTTCATCAGCAAGAGCTTCTTCAATCCCTTTCGGTTCAATTTCAGAAACAAGTGCTATGTTACTCATCGCTACCTTCAATTTCGATCTGGTTTTGATTCCTTCATCCATGCTTCCAATTATAAGTTCCTCAGGATGATTGGATTTATGTTTTCAATTCTTGTTGAATCTCTCTTCTTGAGCTTCATTTGGATCTTTAGATTCAGGCTGTATCTTATCTGGTTCTACTGTCATTTGTTGACCTATTTCTTGATTCTAAACTTCTTTAGAAGCATGATTCTCTTCAGGTTCTTCAACTGGTTCTAAACTTTGAGGTGGTGAGAAAACTTGAGCATGTTCAGATTGACCACTCTATTTCTGAATAATCTCATCAAACTTGATATTCATTGATTTTTCAACAACTCGAGAGTTTTTGTTGTAGATTCAGTATGCCTTGCTCGTTGTTGAGTACCCCAGGAATATCCCTTCATCTAATTTCTCATCAAACTTACCAACTCGATCATTAGCATTCTTCAGAATGAAATATTTGCAACCAAATACTCGGAAGTATACAAGATCTGGTTTTCTTTCCTTAAAGAGCTCATAGAGGCTTTTCTCAAGAATCGGTCTTAATGAAACACGGTTTAAAATATAACAAGCTGTTGACACAGCTTCTGCACAAAAATGTGAAGCAATTTTACTTTCGATTAAGAGAGTTCTCGCCATTTCTTATAAAGAATAATTTTTCCTTTTCACCACCCCATTTTGTTGAGGTATGTAAGGAGAAGAAAATTTATGTTGAATCCCAAAATCATCACAGAAATTAGAAAAATTTTGGTTTTCAAACTCTCCCCCATGATCAGTTTTGATGTAGGAAATAGAGTAACCTTTCTCATTCTGAACCTTTTTGGAAAATTTTGAAAAATATGAGAAGGCATAATTTTTGTGTGCAAGAAATAAAACCCATGTAAATCTTGAGTAATCATCAATAATAACAAGGCAGTATTTCTTACCTCCAAGACTTAGTATTCTGTTTGGTCCAAAAATGTCCATATGAAGCAGCAGCAGTGCACGTTTAGTTGAAACATAATGAATAGATTTGAAGGAACTTCTTACCTGTTTCGCAAGGGTGCGAGCTCAACATAGTTTTGAATTTTGAAACTTTGTTGAGATGTGCTTGATGCTGATCTGGCCTAGCTTTCTGTGCCATAGTTCAGATTCATCCTTGATGGATATAAGACACTTGATGTCTTCAGAATCAACATCCAGAATTTAGATATTTCCATGTCGACGACTAGTGAAGGTTTGCTTTTTGTCTTTGCTAACACCTGAACATTTCGTATCTTGAAAGAAAATTTGATAACCAGAATCACATAGTTGACTTACGGAGATAAGGTTATATTTCTATCCTCTGACCAATGAGACATCATTGATTGTAAGGTTCCCAATTTTTACTGTCCTTGGTCAACAACTTTGCCTTTGTTCTTTCCACCAAACGACACACTTCTACCATTGTATTTTGATAACTGAAATAATTTTTCTGGATCACTAGTCATATGGCTTGAGCATCCACTATCCAGAAACCATTTATTCTTTCTTTTTCGAGGTACCTGCAAGATAAAAATAACTCACTGTTTCTTTTGTACCCAGATTTTTTTGGGTCCATTTGAGTTAGTCATTGTTGCAGCATTTCTATTAACAGGTCTCCATACCATCATACAATTATTTCTAACATGATTTCTAGCACCACAGTTTGAACAATGCATTGGATAAAAAGATTTTGTAAACTGTTTGTGGAAATACCGTTGATATATAGATTTGGAAGGTTTATACGAAGTCCTATCATTGGTTTCCAGAAATCTTTTTTTGAAATTATTTTCGTTTTTGAAACCAAGACCAGGCTTGTCGCCATATGGAACTTGCCTGGAAATAATATTTTATAAATTTTTCGAACTCTAAGAAAATCTCTTTGAAATATTTTCAATCTCGATTTTCAAAGAATCATTTTCTTTCAAAATCAAATCCCGATTTTCCTTCATTTGATGAAATTCTCTTTACAAAAAATCGATCCTGTCTTTTTGAGAAACATCTTGTTGTTTTAAAGAGGAAAGTTCCTTTTTCAAAATAGACACATTTTTAGAGCTTCTATATAATTTGTGCATAACTCTTCAATATACTCAGAAACTTCATCTGGTATTTCAGAAGGACATACCTCAACATCTGACTCTGAATCTGAATTTGAATCAGATTTTGCCATGAGACATAGATTTGCATAATCTTCATCGCTGTCCTCTGAATCACTCAATGTTTTTGCTTTCAGCGTCTTCTTGTATTTTTCATACTTGCCTTTGTCCTTTTTCAGAAGTGGACATTTCAGCTTGATGTGCCCTACTTTCTTGCAGTGAAAACATACAACATCTTTGCTTTCCTGCTTGTCATAACCTGACTGTTTCTGATCATTCTTTCTGAATGATTTCTTTCCCTTGAAGCTTTTACCTTTTCGGGCCATCTTTCTAAACTTCTTTACCATCAACGCAATCTCTTCATCGTCTTCATCTTCATCTTTAGAACCTGACATTTCATGATCAACATTAGAAGCTAAAGCAATTGACTTCTTACCTGTTGAATCCTTTGACTTGTTGTTGTGCTCTGTTTCATATGATTGCAATGTTCCAACAAGTTCATCGATGGATAGAGGTCTGATAGTTTGACATTCTTATATCGAGGGCTTGATGTAGTTCCAGTCGTTTGTTAGTCCTCGAAGGATCTTTCGAACCTACATTGGTTCAGCGACAGGAGCACCTTATCGTGCAAGACCACTAACCAATATTTGAAACCTGTCAATCATTTCAACGATTGTTTCATCTGGCTTCATCTTAAAGGCTTCATAGTCTCTCAGTAGTATACTAAGGTTGGTCTCCTTAACTCTATCGGTTCTTTGATATGTGACATGCAGTCTATCCCATATAGCCTTTGATGATTTTTCATCTGCAACACGATTATAAATAGGAGTGGACAATGCACAGAAGAGTGAGTGAACAGCTTTTGAGTCAAGTCCTCATCTTTTTTACTTTTCAAAATCCGAGAGTGTTGCTGTCGCATTGGTAATGTTGTTTCCTTCATTCCAGTGGAAGGAGTTGCTGTGGCAACAGGAACTACTCTATTGATCATAACGTCCCACATCAGATTGTCTGATGCTTTGAAGAACCACTTCATTTTGTTGCACCACACATTGTAATCCTTTCCCTCGAAATACGGCGGCTTGTTGTTGAACACTGAATCACCTACTACAGAGAAATTGTTGCTAGCCATGATTGATCATTAGCTCTGAAGTAAAACACTTCGTAATAATGAGCAACCTGCTCTAATACCAATTGTTGTCTCTAGCAATATCTCTTAGAGGGGGTGAATGGGTGATTCTGAATAATTTAAAACTTAATGAGAAATTAGAACAGATTTGAAACACACGCACAATACGTTCAAAGGAAAAACGTGTAGAACACTATAAAGATAGTATAGAGTAAGAGAGAAAATTGTACGCCAAGTTTATAATGGTTTGGCTTTACCAAGCCTACGTCCATTCTTCCACGATGACAGCCGGTTGGCTGAATTTCACTATATGAATCTTTGAAAGGTTACAAGACATGTCACACTTTATCACTCTTACAAAACCTCTCAAATATAAGATTTTGAGCACACGAGAACAAGAGAATGTGAATCTGAATAACTAAGCACTTTGAAATTGTAAATTCTGATCTCTCTCCGCAACAGTCACTATTGATCTCCTTTTATACTCCTTTAACCTCGAACTAGCCGTTTCCAAGGTCCTTCAAAGAATCGCTCCTCAATCGCTGATTGGACACCATTAATCCTGATTGAATGAGACTGTATTTAGGAAGATTTAGTAGCCGTTGGAGTAGAGTCTGAATACTTCAGATTCAGTCACCCATACAACCAAATCATTAGTTTCCAAAAGTAGATTGTATCCAAATCCTCAAGATATCTTATTCATGGAAGGTAATATCCAATCAGAGGATATTCTCTTAATTTGATTGGAAAATAATCATATCAATCAAATCTTACAGACTTCCATAAATAACACAGCCAAATCGAAAACCTTCCAAATGTGGGTCTTCAGAATCTAGCTAAAAGATACTGCAGAATCTGAACATAATTCAGAAGCTGCCTTCAAAAGTAAAAAAGAGACTCTAGATCTGAACATATTAGAATAGTGACTCTGAGCTTCACTAAAGTCATTGCTGACATGTCACATAAGTCTTCTCGAGATTTAGTTTTCAAATGCAATATCTTCCTCCATCTGAATAAAAGACTTTGACTGTCTCAGAAGTAAATACGCGATAACTACCCTTGAGTTTGAATGCCAGATTTGGAACAATATAATATTTTGTTCATCTGTTCATTCCTGCAATAAAAGTTTATTGGCATTAACCAGATTCATTCTAAAGAAGGATAGTTTTGTCAGAATCAAAATATTCAAAAGGAATGTTTTCTCAACACAATTCGGGTCTGATTCATTAAACAGGCTTAAACTCGAGATATCTTTTAACATGTTGTGCGTAATTAGTTCCCGAGATGTCTTTTTTAAGAACGTAGTAAATTCTTCCAAGAGGCAGCGGGTTTTTTTCCTACTAAATTGGACATTCTATCCCCACCTGATAATGGAAAGAAGAGATCGGAATCCGCTTTCTCTATGTGCAATCTCATGAATTAGGTAAGACCGGTGCATTCCCAGAGGAATTTGACATATCTTCTACTCGAAATGACGTCGTTTTGAGTGATTTTGTGAATGGGTTTAAGATTTAGGGAAGATGCTGTGTCAGGTCCAAGATTATCTATCAATGGCATTTTGACATGAGGTGCATGCATTTGGAGTCATCAATTTGTCAATGTACCAAACTTTTTGTGGGGGAAAATCTTTAGTTTAAAAGAAAATTTATCAATTCATTATGTAAAATATATGGGACATCCCCATGTTCCAACTTTTGGAAATATTATTTCTATCCGCTCTATAGAAAATAAATAGCAAGTACCTAAGAGACGACTTAATAAAAAGTGTCGCAAGACATGAGGTAATGCTATTGAGAGTAGTGAATTGATCATCATTCGGTTGGTTGGTTCGATCGTTGTTAGATGGATGACATGTCTTGCAAATTGATTATGTACTAGTAATTGAACATTTATAGTATTGAAGGATCGATTTTTTTTGTTGCTTAGTTTCATTTTCATGTTAAGCAAGGAGAAGGGGATTCTCCATAAATTCCCTTAATTTGAACATAAAGGAGCCCTCTACAGTGATGAGGCTAGCGTTATCACCTAGAAGAGGGTGAATAGGTGATTTTAAAGAATTTTAAGAAATTAAAGCGGAATATAACTAATCTGCTCAGTACTTCGTTCAGACGATATTAGCTAGTAAGATCTAAGATCCCCTCAGAAGCATAACTTCGTTCAAACGATACTATTAGAAAGATTTGAGAAACTCTCAGATGCAGCGCCGTGTACACAACTACTTTCATCGATATATAAATAGAGAGATTAAGGGGAAGAGAATGTGCATAGAGGATTTATAATGGTTCGGCTTTGTTCAAGCCTACATCCACTTCTTTACGCTGGCAGCCAATCGGCTGGATTCCACTAATGAATAACTCAGAAGTTATAGCTTGATGAATAGACTTTCCGTCTAACACTCTCACACTCGTATGTTCTCCTCTAAGTATTACAGTGTTGGATCAAAAGTATATGAAGGATGTGAAGCTTTCTCGTTCTTGGAATTTTGAATTCTGTTCCCTCGTGCATTATAGTCTTCTACAATGAGGTCTCCTTTTATACTCCTCCATCCCAACTTCCCATTGCAAGATCTCTAGAGGACCGCTCTCCAAACTTCCCCGTTTGGACGAGATTATATACAAAGGATTTTGTAGCCTTTGAGGTCGACAAAGGAAAGAATTCACCTTGGGATCAAATCGCCCATACAATCGTGATCCTGGGTTTTCATAGATGGATTACTTCATTAGGTGAGTCATCCCCGTCTCCCTTAATCCATGTTCTTAATTGATCTTCATGATAGAGAATCTCTAAGTACGAATCCAGCTTGATTGCTAGCCGTTGTGATGATTTAATTTGTCAATTAAATCATCTTGAAATAGATCTCTTGATAATCTGGTCGTTGCTCGTGAAACACTTCTCTCAGAGCTTCAACATCATTCCAACGTCTGAGCTCTTGACACAACGTCTAAGTTCCAAGCATCGTCTGAGTCTCTTAGAACATAGTTTGAGCACATCTTGCCAGATTCAATCCCATGTATCTTGATCCATACATCTTTGGATAATTTGCAAAATAATATGTCACGGCATTAACTTAGATATTAGAGATTATGGATTGTTTTATCAACTTCAAAATCAATTGGGGGTTTTTCTCAACAATCACCCCCTTTTTTATGATGAAAAAACCATCCACACAAATATACTGATTGTTGTATAAGAAATGTGAGTAACAGATGATTTGTCACTCAAGGAAATTTTGCTAAACAATGATATATCATGTAGTACTTTTAGCAAGAATTGAGTTCTGAAAAAAGATGAATTCTGGGTTTGAATTCGTTTTCAAAGTGTAGTTCGTTTTTCCTTCAGAACTTCAGAAGACATGTATAAGAGTTTATAAGGTCTAATTCATTTCTCAGATTTTCAAGTCAATCACTTTAGTTTTGATTTGAGAAACTTAACAGCCTATATTAGATCATTATGAAGAATATATTTAGAGTGTACATACATATTTAGAGCATAGGTTCAGACCGAAATCATATAAGTGTGTCGTTACTCAGAACTTGTATGCCTATTCCTGTGATATTCTTAGAACCTGTGAGAACCTATATGATTCTCAGAATGTAGAACCTGTTCACCTCAAAGTATAACTCTGATACTTCAGAACCTGTTTCTGCAAACTATAATGTTCACTTTTTGCAACAATATAATTAATCAAGGGATAAAGGATATAGGATCTCTCCTCCTTTTTTGTCAGCATCACAAAAGGCGCAGATCGAACTAGTAAAAATATTTGAAGAGTGGTTAATCAAGTTCAATCAACAAACTGTGCAAGCCAAATTTAAAGTTATGTAAATCGAAATATTCAATAATGATTCAACCAAGTTTAGACATTAAACAAAACAAAACTCAAACACCTCCAATCTTAAAACAGAACCAAAATTTGACGAAATAAGAGAGTGAGAAAAGAGTTCTATTTTGGAAGATCTGGGGCTGGAGTAGATGAGGATGGGACTTGAGTTAAGGTGGAAGGCACAAAGTCTAAAGGCAGCTAAACAAGAGCGAACTTGGATAGCTGATCTAACTTCAGATCAAAGGCATTTTTCAAATTGTATAGTTTCCTATCCATTTGTTCAATCTGTAGGGCAGCAAAGCTTGCATCTGAGCTTCTTTCTGTCCTTAGCTTCTGTAGTTCAGAATTCACTCTATCCTTCAGTTCATCAACTTCCACATGAAGTGATGCCCACATGTCCTTTATCAGCTGTTCCATTGCTCTATGATTTTACAGTATCTCTCTGAGCAACTCTATGTTTGTAGTTCTATTCACTTCTTCTTCAGTCTAAATACCAGCATTACTAAACTCCCCTTGAGTTCCAGCTGATTTTTCTGACGATAGAATTTCAGTGTCCTGCGATGGAAGATCTGAGTCACTTTTTCTTGGTGTGGCATCTGCTGTGCCAGCAACATTAGTGTCCGTTTTCTGTGGACTTCCATTCTCAGATCTCTCACCCTCAAATGTAGCTTTCTTCTGAGCTCCTTCCTCAGCTACATTCTGTAGAATGAACTTAGAAATACTGACTTGCTTGATCTGCTCCTCTCCAAACTTTGCTTCCATTGCAACATCGACTTGAAGTTCTTTCTCAGATTCCATCTGAGTTTCTATCTGACCATCTGTTTGATCTTTCATCTAATCATCTGAATGTTGTACAGGCTCAGCAACTTCAGATGGTCCAGCATCTTCTCTGTCCTCACCTAGGACAATCTCAACTTTTTCATTTTCTATCTCCTTTTCTCCTCTTTCCTTCTTCTTTTCTTCCTTTTCTTGTTGCTTCTCCTTTTCCTCCATCTGAGCTTCCATCTCATCCTTGATAGTTGTTCTCATAATGGTCTGAATAATTTCATCAATTTCACTATCACTGACCAGGGAACTCTAAGATATTTGCTGATCTGACTCACTTGTGATCTTCTCAAGCAACTTCTGAGCAAGTTTCCTCCTCTTCTGTCTAGGTTTAGTGGACTTGTGAGCCAACATCTTCATCCTCCTCTTTCGAGTGGATTTAGAGGATGGTCCTACAGGTGAAGGACTTATAGTTTGTTCAGCAGGTGAAACTTATATTGTTGAAGGCTCTGCAGTTGAAGGTTCAGTCTGAGTAGCCTCTGCTATTTCAGTCTGAGTCAGATGAAGATCTATTAGCACCACATTCTTCTTCCTATCCCTCCATTGACCATTTGCAAATTTGTATCCCATCTTGACAAACATTGATTCCCCAGTGCTATTTTGTGGGATCTACAAAGATATGAGTCTCTGAGGAATTTCAATCTATAGATACTCAAAAATCCTGGTGATCAATGAGCCATATGGTAGCCGTCCCTTGTTCTTCTTGACAGTTCTGCGCATATGTAGAAAGATGATGTGTGGAAGAGAGAAAGGTTTTCCATTGAGAATGGCCTAGATGATTTTGGCCTCATAGCAAGAAAAATTAGTTTTGGAGGAACATTTGGGCTTAAGGCAGTTGATGACTACCTTATGCGGAATGATAGCTCTGAGAGGAAAGTGGTGGTGTTTAATATGAGCTTTGTTTGCTCTGGAGAGATTTGGATTTCTTGAGAGTTCTCTATAGATAGCATCTTTTGAGATAGGTATGGGAGTGAAAGTGGACAGCCCAGAACTTAGAATTTCTGTAAGTTCTGCAGCACTCAGAATAATGTTTTGTCCAAAGAATGAGAATTGAATGGCATCTCTTGGGATCATGGAGAAGTTGGAGTAAAAGTCGGCAGTCAACTCAGGGTAATATAGAGTATTTAGAGAACAAAGAGTTTGCAAATGTAGATTGGAGAGCAAATTAATGATTTACAAACCATTTTTCTCAAAGAACTCAAAGTCAACTGGCTTGTTAGCCATAGTAGTTCTAGCAAGCAGAGAATTGAAGTATTCCTGATGTTCCTTGGATCTGAAAATCCTATCTGCCTTGCCCTCTTTTACTAGAAACTTCATCACCATGCCCTTAAAGTGAGCATAAATTATCTCATCATCATCATTCCTTAGATGATCACTAACCAGCACAGTCTCAGATCTAACTTCTTTCTCACCCTTATCTCCTTCAAATTGTGCTTCCTCAGCCCTTGAAGGTTCACCAACCTTCTCTTTTCCCTTTCTAGAGGATTTAGATGATTTGAGCTTATTTTTCTCTAATTCTGCCCCTACTTTTGCAGCCTACCTAATCTCCTTCCGAGTTAGCATAGAATCAAATCTTTGCATTTCTCCTTCATCATGAAATCCACGTATATTCACGAATTCCTTAATATCCTTCTCAGACCTACCGTGAATTAAATTGGTGACACTTCTTGCTAGTCTAATCCTAACATCTATAGGGAAAGTAGCCCTTTCGGCAACGTTAGGTACCTCTTTGGAGAGTCTGTCTCTAATCTCCTATATCTTTCTTGCCTTGACCATTGCGGGAGTCTCAACCTCTAAGGCTTCAACAGCAGGGGTTGCAGTAGCAGGTTCAATATGAGGAATACTGCTCATCTCCTCAGGTCTTTGATTTCCCCTTTCTTCATCTGAAGAACTCAAGAGATCGAACTGCGTTGGAGCATCAATTGGAGCCCTAGGTCCTCGCATCTCCAATCTGCCTGATCGTCGAGAACCAGTAGAGGGTTTCTTCACGGTTGAGGAATTCTTGGGTGCCATTGAGGGATTTTTTTGAAGAATATTAAGGAAATTGAGAGATTGAGAGTTCGAGAGTGAAATCGCAGAGAGAATTTGGGAAAAAGTTCTTTTGAGAGAGGATTTCTAAGTAAGGAGTAAAAATTAAGTCTTTGCAAGAGCGGTTTTAAAATAGGGGTGACGTTTCAGTGTTAATATTTTGTTTTAACCAAAATAAGAAATTGCTCTTGACAATTAAGAGATTTGAGATGTGATTTTCAAAAATAAAATATTTTGAGGAGATATGAAAAATTCTTTTTGGAAACATAATATTCAATCAATTCAATTAGTATAAACACGGTAATCATAATATTTCGCAGAATATTAAAAAGATTGAGATTTGCGCGTACCTTATTTGTTGCCAAAAATAACTACTTATGCGCCAAAAGTTTAAATGAGCAAACCCGATTCCAGTGTTGTTCAGATGATAACCTCCTCAGATTATGCTTTTAGTTCAGAGGTTCCAATCAAGCATTTGTGTATCTTCAGATGATGCCTTGGCTTTCAGAAGCGAATGTCATCCTCAAATGTTGAGCAAGTTCTGAAGCTTTGTTTCGGAGGTTGAGTTTCCTCGGATGCTGCATTTTGCTCAGAAGTAGATCTTAACCCATCTTGAAGGCAACTTAAATAGGCACAATAGTGATACCCAATTCTTGTCTAATATAACCAAAAGATTTTTTTTTTCTAATGGTTCGTGAATATATCAGCTAATTGATGCTTAGAGTCAACAAATTGAATATTAACATGACCATTATACACTTGATCACGAATGAAATGATGCATAATTTCAATATGCTTAGCTCGAGAGTGCAGAATTGTATTCTTTGTGAGGTTGATTGCACTGGTGTTGTCACAATTAATTTCCACGTTTGAGGCTTCAACACCAAAGTCCCTCACTTATTGCTTCATCCACAAGATCTGAGCACAACAACTCCCTAAGGCGACATATTCAGCTTCTGCGGTTGATAGTGCCATAGTGTTTTGTTTCTTTGAATGCCAAGACACTAGCACGGACCCCAGAAGTTGACGTGTTCATGAGGTGCTTTTCCTGTCTAACTTGTAACCTGAAAGATCAGCATCTGAGTAGTCTTGTAAAGTAAATTCTGAGGTCTTTGGATACCATAATCCGAGATTAGGATTGGTTCCAATATATTTTATGATTCTCTTTACTGCAGACAGATGAAATTCCTTAGGATCTAATTGAAATCTGGCGCACATACACACACTAAAGATGATGTCAGGTCCAGAAGCAGTAAGATATAATAGAGAACCGATCATGCTTCTATATAGCTTCTGATCAATCTATTTGCCATGTTCATCCTTATCTAGCTTGGATGAAGAAGACATTGGTAATTCAATTTTCTTACAGTTTTCTTGACCAAACTTCTTCACAATTTCCTTTGCATACTTCTCTTGATGTATGAAGGTTCTTTGTTCTGTTTGATTCACTTGAAGTCTAAGGAAGAAAGTGAGTTCTCCCATCATGCTCATTTCAAACTCGCTCTGCATGATCTGAGAGAAACTCTTGCAGAGTTTTTCATTAGAAGAACCAAATATGATATCATCAACATATATTTGAATGATGAAGATATCTTTACCTCCCTTTTTGATAAATAGAGTTGTATCTACTTTACCCTTTTCAAAACGTTTATCAACAAGGAAGTTACTTAACCTCTCATACCAGGCTCATGGTGCTTGTTTGAGTCCATACAGAGCTTTATTGAGTTTATAGACACGATCTGAGCTCTTTGGATCTTCAAACCCTGGTGGTTGTTCCACGTACAGCTCTTCCTTAATGTAGCCATTAAAAAAATGCACTCTTGACATCCATCTGATATAGCTTGAAGTCATTGTAACAAGCATAAGCTGGGAGCAATCTAATAGATTTCAGTCTTGCTACGGGAGCATACGTTTCATCGAAGTCAATCCCCTCTTCTTGAGAGTATCCCTTGGCTACGAGTCTTACCTTATTTCTAGTAACTTTGCCCTTATCATCCAACTTATTCTGAATACCCATTTGGTTCCAATGATTGGATGACCCTTGGGTCTGGGTACTAGTTCCCAAACTTCACTGAGTTTGAATTGATGTAGCTCTTGTTGCATTGCTTCAATCCAGCTTTCTTCTGTAGGAGCCTCTTCAATTCCTTTGGGTTCAACTTCAGATACAAGTGCAAAAGTGTTTATTGCATTCTTGAGTTTGGATCTGATCTTGATCCCATCTTCTATATCTCCAATGACAAGATCTGTTGGATGACTGGATTTGTGTTTGCAGTTCTTGTTATATCTTATGTCTTGTTCATCTTCTGCAGAAGGATCTTGGTCTGCATTCTCAGATGATGTGGCAGCCTGAATAATATTGACGTTTTGAGTGGCTTCAGATGATGTTTTATCCTCAGATGATGGATCTAACTCAGATGATATATTTCTCTTAGATGATGTGGTGATTTCAGCGCCTATCTTCTGAGTGTTATTTCCATCTTCAAACCCCACGTTCATTGATTCTTCAACTGTTCTTGAGCTCTTGTTGAAGACTCTGTATGCCTTGCTTGAGGTGGAATATCCAAGGAATACTCCTTCATCTGATCTTTCATCAAACTTTCCCGAATGATCACTTGAGTTTTTTAGGATAAAGCATTTACAGCCAAATACATAAAAGTATGTTATGCTTGGTTTATTGCCTTTGTAAAGTTCATAGGGGATTTTCTCAAGCAATGGTCTAAAAAAACATGATTTGTAATGTAACAAGCAGTAGAAACAGCTTTTGCCCAAAAATGGGAAGGAGCTTTGCTTTCAATTAAAAGGGTTCGTGCCATTTCTTGTAAAGATCGATTTTTCCTTTCAACTATTCCATTTTGTCGAGGAGTATAAGGAGATGAAAAATTATGTTGAAAATCATTTTGATCACAAAAGTCTGTAAAAGTTTGGTTTTCAAATTCTCCTCCATGATTAGTTTTGATGTTGGAAATTGAATAACCTTTTTCATTTTGAACTTTCTTTGAAAAACTTTCAAAATATGAAAATGCATCATTCTTATGTGCAAGGAAGAAAACCCAAGTAAATCTAGTATAGTCATCTACTATTACCAGACAATATTTTTTTTACCTCCAATGCTTTGGGTTCTAATAGGTCCAAAAACATCAATGTGTAAAAGCTATAGAGCACGGTTAGTGGAAACTTGATTTATTAACTTGTAAGAATTTCTTACTTGTTTTCCAAGAGTGCAGGCATCACAAAGTTTTGTTTGTTCAAATTTAGCATCTGGGAGTCCTCTCACAAGCCTTTTTTATGAAAGCTTTGAGATTTGTTTGAAACTTATGTGTCCTAGCTTCTTGTGCCAAAGTTCTGAGTTGTCTTTGACTAATACTAGACATTTCACATCCTCAAATGATGTATCCAGAAGATACATATTACCATGTCTATGTCTGGTGAATGAGTACTTGTTGTCCCGGCTAACACCTGAGCATTTATCCTCCACAAAATAGATTTTATATCCAATATCACACAATTGGCTTATGCTAACAAGATTGAAATTCAACCCCTTAACTAATGAGACATCATTAATGAAGAGGTTGCCAATCTTTAAGGTTCCTTTGCCAATAATTATTCCTTTGTTGTTGCCGCCAAAGGAGACACTTCCTCCATCAAATTTGGTTAGATTGATGAATATCTTGGAATCTCCAGTCATGTGTCTAGAACACCCACTATCAATGTACCATTTGTTTCTTCTTTTCATTGGTACATGCAAACATCAAAGGAATTCAAGTTTTCTTTGGTACCCAAATTTGTTTGGGTCCTTTTGGGTTAGTGGAGTTTGCAAATCTCAAAATATCTCGTGTTGGTCTTCAGATCTTACGACAATAATTTTTGGATTGTCTTGAATCACTACAGTTTGTGCATTTTGAGACGTTCTATCCCTCAGATCTTATAAATAGCTTATGAAAGTGATTTCTATACGCGCGTTTCGAATGTCTTCTTCTGAGTCTTTCTTTTACATTTGAAAAATCGTTTTTCAATTCACTTTCCTTTTGAAAACCAAGTCCTGACTTATTGAAGTAAGGAACTTGTATGGAAAGAATATGTTGTAAAGTTTTTGAACCAGCGGAAAACTTTTTATTGATATCAGAAATTTCCTTTTTCAAAGAAATGTTTTCCTTTTTCAAAGATTCGTTTTCAATTTGCAAATCTTCATTTTTCTTAGAAATCAAATTTGATTTTTCCTTGATTTGAGAAAATTCGCTTTCGAGAAAATTTACTTTATCTTTTTGAGAAATACCATTTTTCTTTGAACAAGTAATTTCCTTTTTTAATTCAGAAAGCCTTTTAAGAGCAATTTTATAATCTGAACACAGTTCATCTATATATTCAGATACCTCAGAAGGAATGTTAGTAAAAGCTACCTCAGATTCATTCTCAGAGTCTGAGATGGCCATTAAACATATATTGGCAAATTCCTCACCACTTTCACATTCTGTATCGCTCCAAGTTTCAGCTTTTAGAGCTTTCTTGAATTTTTCTTCCTTTCCCTTCTTCTTTAGAAGGGGATAGTTTGGTTTGATGTGGCCTCTCTTTTTGCATTCATAGCAAATCACATCTTTGCTTTCATCTTTATCACCAGATGATCATCTCAAATCATGTTGCTTGAAATCTTTTTTGCCTTTGAAATTTCTGCTTTTCTTTGCCATTCTTCTGAGCCTCTTGACCATGAGTGCTAGTTCCTCATCGTCTTCATCTTCAGAGTCTGAGATATCAAAATCAGCATTAGATTTCAAAGCAAAGAATTTCTTACCTCTCGATTGAGTTTCCTCATTGATTCTTTCATCCTCATAAGATTGAAGAGTTCCAATGAGTTCATCCATGGACAGAGGTGAGATCCTCCGAGTCTCTTGAATGGAAGTTTTGATATTGCCCCATTCTTTTGTGAGTGCCCTTAGGAGTTTATTCACTCGCATCGGTTCAGACACAGATTGCCCATGATAGGTGAGACCATTCACTATTTCAGTGAATCTGTCAAACATCTCTCTTATCGTTTCATTAGGCTTCATCTTGAAAGCTTCGTACTGACCGAGGAGTATGTTGACTTTAGTCTCCTTGACTCTGTCCGTTCCTTCGTAGGTTACATAGAGCTTGTCCTAAATCGCCTTTGATGAGGAACAATCTACAATACGTTTGTATTCAGTGGGAGATAATGCACTATAAAAAGAATAAATAGCCTTAGCATCTAGAGCATCTCTCTTTGCTAGTTCAGTGGCAATTAGAACAACTGTGGGAGTGGTGTTGGTGTTGTCCCCTGTATTTGATCTGCTTGAAGTGCTTGCAGATGGGTCAACGCCTCTTTGAACAACATCCCAGATCTGCGGGTCTTGGCATCTGAGATATGCCTTGAGTTTATTTTGCCAATCACTATACTCTTTTCCTTCGAAGTAAGCTGGTCTGTTGTTGCTTCCTCCTTCAATCCAAGTGGGAGCAAAATTGCTAGCCATAGAGATTGTTAGCTCAAAAGTAATGATACTTTAATAAAAATACGAGCACCAAGCTCTGATACCAATTGATGAGGCTAGCGTTATCACCTAGAGAGGGTGAATAGGTGATTTTAAAGAATTTTAAGAAATCAATGCGGAATATAACTAATCTGCTCAGAACTTCGTTCAGATGATATTAGCTAGTAAGATCTGAGATCCCCTCAGAAGCAGAACTTCGTTTAGACGATACTACTAGGAAGATCTGAGAAACTCTCAAATGCAGCACCGTGCACACAACTACTTTCACAGATATATAAAGAGAGAGATTAAGGGAAAGAGAATGTGCACAGAGGATTTATAGTGGTTTGGCTTTATTCAAGTCTATGTCCACTTCTTCATGCCGGAAGCCAATCGGCTGGATTTCACTAGTAAATAACTCAGAGGTTACAGCTTGGTGAATAGACTTTCCGTCTAACACTCTCACACTCCTATGTTCTCCTCTAAGTATTACAGTGTTGGATCAAAAGTATATGAAGGGTGTGAAGCTTTTTCGTTCTTGGAATTTTGAATTCTGTTCCCTCGTGCATTACACTCTTTAGCCTTGAGGTCTCCTTTTATACTCCTCCATCCCAACTTCCCATTGCAAGATCTCCAGAGGATCGCTCTCCAAACTTTCCCGTTTGGACGAAACTGTATACAAAGGATTCGTAGCCGTCGAGGTCGACAAATGAAAGAATTCCCCTTTGGATCAAATCGCCCTTACAATCGTGATCATGGGTTTCCATAGATGGATTACTTCATTAGGTGAGTCATCCTCGTCTCCCTTAATCCACGTGCTTAATTGATCTTCATAATTGAGAATCTCCAAGTACGAATCCAGCTTGACTGCTAGCCATTGTGATGATGTAATTTGTCAATTAAATCATCTTGAAATAGATCTCTTGATAATCTGGTCGTTGCTCGTGAAACACTTCTTTCAGAGCTTGAACATCATTCCAACATCTCCTCGCTCAACGTCTGAGCTCTTCACACAACATCTGAGCTCCAAGCATCGTCTGAGTCTCTCAGAACATCGTCTGAGCACATCTTGCCAGATTCAATCCCATGTATCTTGATCCATACATCTTTGGATAATTTGCAAAATAATGTTTCACGGCATTAACTTAGATATTAGAGATTATGGATTGTTTTGTCAACTTCAAAATCAATTAGAGGTTTTTCTCAACATACAGTAGGTCACGTTCTACTTTAGCAGACTCAACTTCTTTTTGCGGAGTGTGAAATCCTTCTTTTTGCAAAACTTCTTGTTCCCTTAACAAGGAAATTTCCTTTTTTAAGCTCACAATTCCTTTGAGACACTTTCCTTAATGCATGGGACATTTCTATCGGCATATCATCCATTTCATCATAATGAGTTTAGAAGGTTCTACCTCATCATCTTCTGATTCTTTAAAGTGAGAATGCAATGCAAAGAAAACAAATGTACTTAAAGTAAATGATAAATAAATACTGAAGATGAAAAGACATGCAATTAGTAGTGATATTTCATTTAATAATTTATAATTTTTAGATTAGGATTTCACAGCTTTCATGCCCCACATTTATTTCACGTATATGGCTCTTCATTCTTCAGTTTCAAGTCCATTATTCGATATGGTTTCTGTCCGTACTTTATGCTTAAAAGTTTCCTTCCCTCCATTGCATCTGATGTTATGCTGGCAGTACAACTGGTGGGCCACATATCATCGTTACGTTCAATAGTAACGATGACTGTTATGCTTGCATCTTTCTTACAGTTTTTTTTCACATCACTTGAATAAGGGTCTTCATCCATTACATATTTTGTTTTTTCTCCCGTTAATGATTAATTTGTGAAATGAATTGTCCTATCACAACACAAGCAAGCAGATTCATGGATGTAGGGACCATGAGGCAGTGCCCTGTATGTCTATCTACCACAACTTCGTCGTATGGCTCTTGCGACGGTATTGGTCGATTTCTTAGATAACGTCGAAACGTGAGTGTGGGTAAGATGTATGACGTCCTAGCACTTTCCATAATTGGAAACGATGAAAACATGGAAATTGTTATACGTATAAGACATGATCTGTATTGCATGAACACAATAAAACGAGTCTTATACAATATTTAGATCATACTATGGCTGTAGCCCATTTACATGTGTAAATTTAGGTCGTACTTATACAATAGTAAGATGTATACGTTTAAGACATGTTGCTCTAACCCATTTATATTTCTTGTCATATTCGAACTTGTTGCTCTCGAATACTGTAAGGAGCTCCTTTGCTGTTTAAAATTTAAATGTTTAGTAGTCACTGATTAATTAATGGAGGTTGTCTTTGTTTATGCATTTGTGGTTTTTTTTTTTTTTTTGCAGTGAATTGTGAGAGATATTTACCATCTCATTTTGTACATTTTTAGGTTCATTTACATTGGTATGACATTCATACCAAATGGTGGACATGTTAGGATATACAAATATTCAATTTTATTATTGCGATTCACTGAATTGTGGATATGATATAACAAAATTACTATATTTGATATCATATCATATTTAGTCTTATCCTGACTAGAAATCTAGACAACCAGACCTAATCTTAAAGTGTCCTTCTGCCCTAAGAAGAACTCAACTCTGATGAGTTTCTTATGCTATCTCTTCTATTGACTTGCCAATTAATATAATACTTAAAATTACAAGTACTAGAGGATATTTTGTTGCCTCCGAGCAAGGATTTAGCGAACATTATTAGATATGGAATTTGGTGAGAGATGACTATGCTCGGTTAATTTTTGAATCACTGATTCTCGAAAACCTTCAAGATCTCCATATCAAGAGCTATAAGGTTCTTGAATTGTGGATGTGAGAGCTATTAGGTTCTCGAATTATTGCTTGATTGTCTTCTACCATTAGTTATCTTGACATAATATGTGTTCTTAAGCTTATTAAACTAGCTATGAATTCAATGCCGGACTGGGGGCCAAGTTAGTAAGAGTCGTTGCTCTCAGGTTACTGGATATAATTTTTAGATATAGCTTGTAATTTACGAAATTTTCATGAAAGTTTTGCAGTGCACGTCAGGTTTGAGCGCCAGCACACGAGTGTAGACCATTTTTGCACAATTTTATGGGACACAATTAATCATGCGGGCGTGACTGAATTGACAACTTTTTTATATCAAAAATGTGTACAATATATTTTATGCACATCGTCACTTATTATTATTATTATTATTATTATTATTATTATTATTATTATTTATTGCAATTCATAGAGGACTAGAACTGAAATTAATCTTTTGATCATAATTACTTACATATTGGTGTCAAATGACAAATTAGATCATAAAAAAGAATTAAGGTTGTCCACAAATTAGGATGATCACACTATCATCGGCATATCCCACACTCTTATTCTACAAAATAAAAAGAAAGGTTTTTTTTTTTTTTTTAATCTGCGACCACCGTTGCCACCGCCACGAGATGTCGTATCCTCATATGGAAATGCTGTATGGAACTCCCTTCCCGGTCACGCCGGGCTCAGAGAACGGTTTCAAGAGCTCATAAGGCACGATCCCGGCTCCGTTCCGATTCTTAAACCTTTGGTCGGTGTTCCTCGCATCGATGACGCCGTCAAACTCCTTCAGCCTCTCATTGAACCTCTCAAATGCCGCGTTTATCGCCGGCTCCTCTGTCCACGCCGGTTCCGGATGTTGTCCCAGGTACTCCTCATCCGGTGAGTGGTTCGACAACACGTCGAGGACTGCCATCACCTTCGTCGCCTGTATCTGCGATGGGAAGCAATGGAGGAGCGTGTCCTCAGGCTTATCCCAGAAGATCTTGAGCTCTTCTTCCGTCGGGTCCTCGACAGGCATCTTGGTTCGGGCAATGGTGGGCCGGTTCGGGAAGTAGCCGGCATAGGTGTACTGGCCGAAGTTTACGGCAGCATGGTGGCCGGAGGCAACCCAGACCATGGTGGTGATAATGTGGATGAGGTTAGATGGGGTCTTGAGGTTGGGCCACCCGGGGGACTCTTTCTTGTCGCCGTGGCCGACGGTCCGGATCTCGGTCCACCAAGATTGGAGCTCCTTGTCCAACGCAATGCCGCTCGGGTCGGGGTAGTAGTGGTTGACGTAGCCGGTGACCCATTCCTTGACAATGTCCCACAAGAGGAGGCCGTCGTTAGCGAAGGGGTAGTCCTCGATCGCTAGCTTGAGGCCATGGGGTGCCGTCGGGTCCTCCATTGCCAACCCCCTGGTAAGAATGGACACGATTGGAAAAGCGTGACTAGTGTAAGGATGCAGTTATCCTATGACTAATTTATTCTAAATCCGAAAATATAAAAGAGGTATGCAACTAATCAATTGATGTACAATACCTGCTGATCAAGTCATTTGGCAAGCCTTGTAAGTCGAATTGCCACTGCTTGTCGTAGGCGACAGCGCTGAGCTCCATGGAATACTTGCCAGGAGAGAAGGTGGTCTCGATAATGCCGTCGCCGTTGATGAGATTCCCACGAGCCAGAGCATTGATCTCCATCGTGTATCGGAAGTGCGGGTGCAACAACTTGTAGATCGGGTGCATCTCGCTCAATTGCCGGCTCGCCGCTATTATGTAGGGTTCCATAGCACAATGAGTCCGTAACCTGCGATGATCGAAAACCGCAGAAACATCAATTTCACTATTAGCATTTATGCAAAGAGGTACTTCTCGAAATAATAGCACGATTTATATGCAAATCATTTCACTGTGAGAACAAATTACGAAATTACCCACGTGCTCAGATCTCACAATGCCTATATATATGTACATACATGTACTACTTATTATGGATAACAATTTTTGCTCGTCGAAAAGTAATGATTGGCTTATTTTATTACCAGTGGCTGACAAGCTGATGGTAACCAGAGTCGTGGGCGAGGACATGGGCCTTGGCGAGCCGCCAAAGCCACATGCCAGTGGAGTGGCACGACGGGGTGAACACCTGCTTCCATTGCGGCTTCCCGTCGTCAGTGGGTGGCCGTGTGAGCTCGATGGCGAGTGGTTTCAACGTCTCATCTGGGGTCAAGAAGAAGAGCGTCCTCGAGCCATACAAGGTTGTCCCCTTGAGCTGCCTCACTTTGTTCACGTACGGTAGGAACAGGTCGTGGTAGTCTAGCATGAACAGCTTCTTTTGCTTTATGGCCTGCACAAAATCGAATTGAACCGAACCGGAAAAGTCGGGCTCAGGTTAAAATTTCAAAAATTGGGGAGGTAGGATTTAGGTTTATGCTCGACCCTAGAGTGCGAGTAGGTTGTATCAGGTGATACTTCGTCGAGGGAGTATCTTCGTACCTCGTCGACTGTCATGAAGCCTTTGATTTCCCTTTCGATGATTTCCGTCGTGATGGCCGACTCAGGCTGACCGTAGATCTTAGGGTCGAGCTCGCTCCTCAAGGGCCATTCCTGGGTACACATTATACTACCACTTATGAATAGAAAGCATATGCCCAACATGGTGATATAAAATAGTTTTAGTATTCGGGGAGATTAATTATCAGTGGACTAAAATTAGTTGTATCAGAGCAAACTATATAGTTGAACTGTGTGCATATACATATAATTATTACCTTGACCAACTGGATCGTGTAGGGGTTAATTCCCGCTAGGGTTTGACGAGCGAACTCTTCATCACTAAACCAAAAGAATTTGTCTCCTGCAGGGTGAAATGGCACGGGTAATTACTATGCTGAGAAATCTTGGAGTTATATAGTTATCTCTTCCATATATGGTAACTAATACATTAACTTTTGTCTTATGATTGACTAATAATGTATTTTCCTAAATAGAGAATGAGCGAGGATCATGTTACCTTATGTGGGACAGCTATCCAAACATACTTGAATAGGGACATAAAATCTTACTAAAGAGAGAGGGAGAGGGAGAGAGAGTTTGCTTACGCTTCATGGTTTCAGGGGTTTCGAAGCGCAAGACATCTTCGGAGGCATCGGCGACGTTCTTGACGAGCCGAGGGAAGAGGTCCTTGAGGAAGCCTTGCTTCTGCAATGGGGGCACATCGCCAACTTCGTTGAAGAGCTCGTCGATGGCAGTGAAGTTGGGGAACCCCAGGTCGGCATCGACTATTGCCGTCTCTAGCGACGGCACCAGCGCGTGCAGCACTGAGTACACCGTCTTCGCCGTGAACGTCAATTCCTTTATCGTAGAGAACTCTTCATCTCGAGGCACATATATGCTCCCGCTCCTCGATTCCGATTGTGGATCTGATTGATAATATATGTGTATGTTTTAGGACTTGCTATTTTCGACGGCACTTCCCGCCCAGAAAGAACTTTATTCAATAATCTAAAGTATTGTTGTGTTAGTCATTATTGATATAAAAAAATAAAAAAATTCTCGACTCACCGGTCTTGCACCGAGGGCGCCCGGTCCGGCACCGTCTAGGGTACGGAAGCTCTTGGCCACCAAGCACCGGTCTCTTCTTATCCACACTGCTGTCCGGATTCCCGAGGTCGTTGTACACATCGTAATCGTATATCCTCTCGTATGACTTTCTCTCGCCTTGGCCATCCCCTCGCAGGATCACCAGCTCCTCCTCTCTCAGTCTCCTTAGCCCGCTCGGCGTTTCCGTCGGTAAATAGCACTGCCCCACAATACTCATAATTATAGCAGTGATAATCGACTCTCCAGCCCTCACAGTGTCCTTATATGAAGACAGACGGTTTTCATTCACATGCATTGTACCTTAAAGACAAGTGGAATGTGTAATACTTTTTGGACATTATAGCTAATTAATTGCGATTCAAACTTGCATTTCATGACACGTAAGCTAATTGATTCACTCACTCTCGGCACAACACTCTCATTTTTAATAATCCTCTCCTCTTAAGCGCCCTTCAAGTGCGTCAACACAAATATATATGTGCGTAAAAATCCTAATTTTCACCTAACACACATATACTAAATGATCTTGATTTTTTTATATGTGTAAGTAGCCTCATGAAAAATGAAAAAACAAAAAAACCATGAGTGAAGAAGACCCTCTTATGTAGCTATGGGTATGATCTAACCTTATTGGTGAAGAAGACCCTCTTCTGTGGGTTATCGAACTTGGAGTGAACCCATGAGTTGCATGTGATGTTAACAGGACCGCCTACGAACCCGTCGAGGACGATGTCCTTGAGGTACATCTCCTTGTGGTGCTCATTCTCCACGTGAATCGCCCCGACCTCTCCGAACTCCTCGCCGACCTTGAACTCGTGCTCGTACGTCGCCTCCTCCACGCTTTGGCTCTTCTTGTGCGCGTACCCTTTGATTGTCCCCTTCTCTTGTCCCGTCTCTGCAAATAAAGTTCAGGAATGAGTTTAAATCTTCAACATAGAGATCAAAAGTTTGAATATCATAGCAGGAATGAAATTACAGTTGGCTCTCGCACACCATGGGACGGCTAGGATTTGTTGTTAGGAAATTGAAAATAAGCCATGGCAATAAATGCGGCGAATCTGACCAAAGAACGTCGAATTGGGGGCTTGGAGCTGAATATTTCTTCCAAGAGATGGAAGGTCGAATATAGCAAGGGCAAGGTTTAAAATCCATATCGTCTATGTTATGTCAAGAACTTCATATATACATGCTATCTTAATTGCACCTTTTCAAAAACGTTAAGAACTTCATTAACCAAAATAAAATGCTAAGAGCTCAATTGACAAACGATCAAAATGTTAATGACTAATTCTGCACCTATTCCCCAAGAAAACATCGCGTTATATCGTATTGAAAATTTATATACATGTAGTAAAGCAGCTTGGCTTGATAATTAGAGACACACAGCACGCAAATATATAGTACTAAATTGAATAACATTCATCGGATCGTTTAAAACAAACCTACGTCCACAGAGAATTTATTTACGGAATGGTTGTTAATTAAACAATCAAACATCCTTGTTTGTTGCAAACTGTGACTTTTTCTCCTAACCTAAAAATAGGTATCTTAGTCTTAAAGAATTTGGTAGAAATACATGTATAATTCTACATGTTGCTGTTTTTGAACTTTGAAAAACTTCAAATGTTTCACTTCAAATAAAAGTCCAATTGTGAACATCACAAAATTTTCAAAAAGTAGAAGACTACGTTTCAATCTAATTCAGCCAATTTCTTGCCCTGCTTTCTGTTATAAGTTGGGTTAACAATATCAAGTTTAAAACTGAATGCTCAAAACTTACTGGGGTCAAGCTCTGTACTAACAAGCTCCAAGCGGAGTGTTCTCCCTACCAGATCTGTAATCATATCGAGCCCTCCGAGTATCCCGATTTCCGAGAACAACCCACCGGCGTTGGATTTCTCGGTCACTACCACTTTGATCTTACTCGATGGAAGCCCCGCTTGAGCGCTTCTAGGGCTCTTTTGGGGCGCAGGCCCGGACGTCCTGCCATTGCCTTGGCTAGATGGCTTGGTTAATGGGACCAAGGTTGGGGAGGCAGGTGGGGATTGAGGAAGCTGTGGCTCCAACATGATGGTGGTGGTGGTGATCGTTTCTGGTGTGTTCTTGAAAGTGAGAATGGTGCAGACAAGAAGTGCTTAAAACAATGGTTATTGGGACTTTGGTATGATGGGGTTTTGGAGAGTTGGTCTAGTGGTATTTATAGAGGGGGAGGAAGAAGCAACGTGTGGCACGTGCTTTATTTTGCCCTAAATGCATGGACATGGCAGGTGAAGATGAAGCAGGGAATTGGAAGGGAGGAGGAAAGAAGGTGGTGGACTAGACTTGTATTCATTTGAAATTTGACTTTATCTGACCGTACGGTTTTCGTGCAAAGATCTTTCAAAGGCTTGGAAAAAATCAAAGTATCATGTGTGTGTTAGGATTCGGCGCACAATTAAATCGAAGTAAAATGTAAAGAGAGAAAGAGAAATCAAGATACGAGATTTTATCCTGGTTCATCCTTAAATTAGGACTACGTTCAGTAGAGGATTCCACTATAATTTGCACCTCGTACCTCTCGTTAGATCACTCAATTACAAAAGAAAAAAAGAGTCTATACCAATAGCTATTCATGAGCCCAAGCCCAAACTACTAATGAAAATTTACGAGCTTAAATCATAAAGGCCCTCTGGTGTCCAGAGGGACCCATGTGCTTTCCTGTCGCAGAGGAGTATAAACCGCACCCCAACAATGTGAAGGAAGAGCTCGTATTGGATCCGCTCGGAAAACTTCAGCTGTACATGACCCGACCCACCAACTACTAGTCCACCACTCCAATCATCGAGGCTTGTTGCTTGTTCTTATGTTTGACAGAGTATTAATCGGCTCATTATCTTAGTTGAGGTCGTACCGCGTGTTTTTCTTGAATTATTGCTTGTCCTCCGTTGGTTATCTTGACACAACATGCGTTCTTATGCTCGTCATACATGGCGTGCGTTCATTGTCTGATGAGAGGGTCAGGTTAGCGAGTGTCATCGCTCTTAGGTTGCTGGGCGCAATTTTTAGGTATGTGTTATAATTTACGACATTTCCACAAAAAGCTTTGTCGCCTCACTCTCTCGACGCTATTTTTTTTTTTTTTTTGCATGACCCTTTTTTTTTGGTTTTAGTGTCTCGGCTTTCTTCAATTAAGTTTCTGAGCATGGATCTAGACCATTTTTGTACATCTTGGGTCGTGACATTGATAGGGTTTCTATCCATACACTCTTATAGAAGGGTCAAACTCATTGATTGGTTCTAATTGTGGTTGAGAATAAGACTGGTGGTTGAGAATTTTAGAAGTGGACTCGCAATGAAACTTCAAATGAATTCTCTTTGAACTCGTGAATCCACTCTTTGCTGTTCATAGTCCGACGACCCGTTCCAATTGTCCACTACTCGCAGCATCATAGTGGACGATCTCCGGAGAAAGTTCAAAGCCTTACCAACTCTTGCAATTTAACCTCCGCTTTCTAATATTTATAATTGAGTTTTTTCGCCTGTCGATTTTGGGGAATCGTGTAAACATCAGCTTTAACATATTTAATCATGCACGCATGATTGCTAACATGACAACGTTTCAAGTCCATTCTTCAATATGGTTCCTATCCGTAATTTAAACGGGGGAGCTTGTGACATCATAAGTCTCACGTCAAACGGGAGAGGTTTTCAAGTGATTTATAAGTAAAGACCCATCCGTAAATATGAGGAATATCTTATATGGTGATCCACATGGATCGGAGTCATTAACGTTTTTAATCATGTGAGCATGTAAGAGATGATATTAAAGGGGCTATGCTGGGTAGTGTTTGAATTTTTTAGTGGGTATGCTGTTAAGTTAAAGAACAATATTACAATTTGTGTTCAAATATTTTCGTGAACGATGAAAATATTTTTCATTCTTTCATTTATATAAGCTATATAATCAATCATTATTGTTTGCAAAATAAATCGATCATTTTCAGAACCATTTACGCAAGTTTTGTCGGTCCCCCACTGAACGCACGACATAAATGAGAATTCCAATGTGAAATTAGGGTATGCTGACACGTTTTAGATGAAGGACAACGCCATACACGCAGGCCACTTTCAACCTTTCAATATTTCACTTTTCATGTTTTGTTGTGCATAATTAGTTCCCGAGATGTCTTTTTTAAGAACGTAATAAATACTTCCAAGAGGCAGCGGCTTTTTTTCTACTAAATTGGACATTCTATCCCCACCTGATAATGGAAAGAAGTGATCGGAATCCTCTCTCTCTACGTGCAATCTGTTGTCGTGTGAAGTCAAAATATTTTAATAAGGGAATTTTTTGTCTTTTCTCTTTTTTTCTTTCTAGGTTAAAAGCTATACCTCTTTTATTAGCGATATAAAAGGTAGTAGCCGTCACAGGAGCAGAAAAAGAAGCGCAAAGTAGCTATTAGAGAGAAAAAGAAAAAGAGAAGCCGTGACGGCTTTAAGAGTGTTCTCAATCTCTTTGTGCCCTAATCTTGTGAGAAGATCATCAATTGTATTCCTAATTTTCTCGAAAACTAGTGAATTCATAGAATGCCTCTACGCGGAGACGTAACCCAAGTTTGGGTGAACTTCGATAACAAATTCTTTGGTGCGTTCTTCTGATTCTGTTCTTTTATTATTATATTCTGCTATTATGGATTGTTTGCTTGAGTTATTTTTCTTGAATTGGTGCGAAATTCCTAACAACTGGTATTAGAGCTTGGGTTGGCTAATTGAAAACATAGAGGGTTTTTCGGTGACGTTAGATTGAAAGCAAAAGGTATGGCAAAAGATAAAATCAGAATCGATAAGTTCGATGGGTAGGATTTCGGATGGTGGAAACTCCAAATCGAGGATTATCTTTATCAGAAAGATCTCTATGCATCACTTGAGGGTTGGAAATCCAAACTCGCGGAAGTGGATCTGATAGTAGAATCGGGATGGAAAATTCTTGATCGAAAGGCGTTAGGTGCGATTCGTCTAGGGTTGACAAAAAAGACAAGGTACCACATCGCGAAAGCGAAAACTGCAAAAGAAGCCATGGATATTTTAACGAATATCTATGAGAAACCATCCACATTAAATCAGATATTTTTGCTAAAGAAATTGGTTAATATGAAGTGATCTGACAGACGATCTATTGCAGAGCATATTAACAGTTTTATGCAGGTCATAGGTCAATTGGAATCCGCAGGCATAAATCTGGATATGAAGCTGCAAGCTTTACTGTTTTTATGTTCCCTTCCGAAAAGTTGCAACACCGCGGTGCAGGGAATTTCGAGCACCATGAAGGACGATTTGGCTCTAGATGATGCTGTGAGCACCATCATGGATGAAGAGATGCGAAGGAAAGTCTCGGGTGGAGATAAGTTTTCGGCATCTACATCTTCAACGGCACTAGCAGTGGAGAACCGTGGGAGAAGTAAAAGTAGAGGAAAATTTAGCGGGCGTGGTAAGTCACAATCTAGGGGGAAGAGAGAGGTTGCAAAAGATGAGTGCTGGTTTTGTCACCAGACAGGATACCGTAGATTTCAGTGTGAAGCCTACAAAAAGAAGCAATGAGATGAGAATCAAGGAGCTAATGTGGTAAGCGATGAACCTTTGCTAGAGAACTTATGTTTGTCTACCGGGTTTGATTTGACGACAGACAAGTGGTTTCTTGACTCTGGAGCTTCTTTTCATTGCACCTCGCAAAGAGATATATTTGTTGATTATGCCAATGGAGATTTTGGGCAAGTGATTGTGGGAAACGGCCACATATGTGCGATTGTCGGAAAAGGAACTGTGATCGTGAACATCTCAGGTGGAGGATGTCTAATTTTGCGTGAAACCAGACATATTCCTGAGTTGAAGAAAAATCTAATTTCAACTAGTAAACTTGACCAAGAAGACATGGTAACAACTTTTGGATGCGGAGAGTGGAAGATAACCTCAGGAGCCAGAGTAGTAGCAAAGAGAAATCGTACATGTACACTTTACCTTCTCTAGGGAGACAATATCAGTGATATGGTTGCAACTATAGTGGCTACAAGTAATTTGTCTACTCTTTGGCATTATCGTTTGGGACATCTTGGTGAAAAGGGTATAAAGCAGTTACACTCAAGAAAATTGCTTCCAAGTTTGCAGAAAGTTGAGTTGGATTTCTATGAGAGTTGCATTTATGGAAAACAAAAGGCGGTTAGTTTTCAATTGAATGGGAGACAGAATAAAAGCCAAAAGTTAGAGTTGATCCATACTTATGTGTGAGGACCGGCTTAGGAACTCTCTTATGGTGGTAAGAGATATTTTGTCACTTTCATTGATGATGTGACAAGAAAGACTTGGGTCTATGCTCTCAGAGAAAAATCAGAAGTAGTCGGGGTTTTCATAATATAGAAGACCATGGTAGAAAAAGAAACAAGTTATCAAATTAAAGCTCTGAAGTTTGATAATGGTGGTGAATACACGAGCAAAGAATTTGCAGAATACTTGAGTTCGGAAGGCATACACAAGTTGAAGATTGTCTCTAGAACTCCTCAAGACAATGGTGTAGCTGAGAGGATGAACATGACTATTTTGGAGCGTGCAAAATGCATGAGACTACATGCGGGTCTCCCACTATACTTATGGGCTGCTACAGTTGATGTATTTGTATATTTGATTAACATGAGTCCATCTAGTGCGCTAGATGGAGGAATACTGCACGAGCAGTGGTCAGGTAAAAAGGTCAATTATTCATATCTAAAAGTTTTTGGTTGTATTGCATATGCTTTAATTGACAGAGATGATAGGAAGAAGCTTGATACTAAGTCCTAGAAGTCCGTCTTTATTGGATATGGCAGCGATGAATATGGATATAGGCTTTGGGATTATGAGAATAACAAAGTCATTCATAGTCGAAATGTGGTGTTCCATGAAGAAAAGATGTACAAATATCGTCAGATAGAGAATGAGACTGTAGTAGAACCAGAATATGTTGAGCTGGACACAATTCCTATGAAGATGATTCCAACAGATCAGAGTGCACTTGAAGGGGAGGTTTAAGATGAACAAATTATTAATGAGCAGGCAGTTCAAGAGGAATGCAATGATCCAGAACAGACTAACGACCCTGAAGTATCTGTTTTGAGGAGATCTACACGTGTGAGAAAGCCAAAGGTAATTTTTGATCCATCAGCTAATATTGTTATAAGCCATGTCTTATATACAGATTCGGGAGAGCCGGAGACTTACGATGAGGTAAAGAAAGACATCTCACATGTAGTGGGAGAGTGCTATGAAAAACGAGATGAGCTCGTTACTTCAGAACAAAACTTGAGAGTTGACCGAGTTGCCCACTGGTAAAAAGGTTTTCTTAAACAAGTGGGTGTATAGGATAAAAAATGAAGATGACGGTTGTATCGGATACAAGGCGAGACTTGTAGTAAAGGGCTTTTCTCAAAAAGAAGGGATCGACTATTCCGAGATATTTTCACCAGTAGTGAAGACGACATCAATCGGAGTTTTGCTTAGTATAGTTATAGTGGAGGATCTTCATCTCGAGCAGTTAGATGTAAAAACGAAATTTTTGCATGGTGATCTAGATAAAGAGTTATACATGGCACAACTTAGAGGTTTTGAGGTCAATGGTAAAGAACACATGGTGTGTCGCTTGAAAAAAAGCTTGTTTGGCTTAAAACAAGCTCCGCAGCAATGGTATCTAAAGTTTGATGGTTTTATGGAAGAAAAAGGTTTTGCACACTGTGAGGCTGATCATTGTGTTTATTTTCACAAGTATAGCGATGGTGATATAGTATATCTCTCTTTATATGTTGATGACATGCTAGTGGCTAGCGCTAATATGAAGAGAATCACAAAAGTGAAGAAGTTGTTAACATTGCAGTTTGCTATGAAGGACTTGGGAGAGGCCAAGAAGATTTTAGGCATTAAAATCATTAGGGACAGGAAAAATAAGAAATTATGGTTGTCGCAAGAAGACTATGTGAACAAGGTGTTAAAAAGATTTAACATGGATAAGGCAAAACCGGTTGCAACTCTTCTAGCGAGTCACTTCAAACTTTTCAAGGATATGTGTCTAAGTACTCAGATTTTGAAAGATGAGATGGCGGTAGTTCCATACGCATTAGCAGTGGGAAATTTGATGTTTGCCATGCTGAGTATGAGACCAGACATTGCACAGGCAATGGGAGTTGCGAGTCGATATTTGCAGAATCCGAGTAAAGAGCATTGGAATGCAGTAAAATGGATATTGAGATATCTAGCAGGTACATAGAAAGTACATCCAATTACTCTCTTTTTTATGGAGATACATCTCTAGAGTTACAGGGTTATGTTGATGCAGATCACTCAGGTGATCGAGATTATGGTAAGAGTACCACTGGATATGTCTTTACAGTTGCAGGTATAGTAGTGAGTTGGGTATCTCAACTACAACAAGTAGTGGTTCTATCGACAACAGAAGCAGAGTACGTAGCGATCACAAAAGCCTATTAGGAATCACCTAGTTACAAGATTACATGGAGGAGCTACATTGAAAGTAGTCAGTGAGCACACTGTGGAGTGATAGTTAAAGTGCAGTGTACTTAGCAAAGAATGCAATTTATCACTCAAGGACTAGACATATCAAGAAGCGTTATCACTTTATCAAGTCAGCATTGAAAGATAATGAGTTAAAGTTACAGAAGATTGATGGCTCAAAGAATCCAGCTGACATGTTTATCAAGGTAGTAGACAGAGAGAAGCATATTTTCTGTACTACTACTATTGGTATTACTCCATATTAATTGATTAGGGATATCGCAGAGGCACAAGTTCTAGTTACTAATTTTTGAAGAGGGTGGGTGAAAAGTTGCTTAGTCAAATATATTTATCTTCAAGTGGGAGATTGTCTATACCTCTTATATTAGCGATGTAAAAAGTAGTAGCCGCCGCAAGAGCAGAAAAAGAAGCTCAAAGTAGCAAATAGAAAGAAAAAGAAAAAGAGAAGTCGTGACGGCTTTATAAGTGTTCTCAATCTCTTTGTGCCCTGATCTTGTGAGAAGATCATCAATTGTATTCCTACTTTTCTCGAAGACTAGTGAATTCGCAGAATGCCTCTACGCGGAGATGTAGCCCAAGTTTGGATAACAAATTCTCTGGTGTGTTCTTCTGATTCTGTTGCTTTATTATTATATTCTGCTAGTGTGGATTGTTTGCTTGAGTTATTTTTCTGGAATTGGTGCGCGATTCCTAACACAATCTCATGAATTAGGTAAGACCGGTGAATTCCGAGAGGAATTCGACATATCTTCTACTCGAAATGACGTCGTTTTGAGTGATTTTGTGAATGGGTTTAAGATGTAGGGAAGATGCTGTGTTGGGTCTAAGATTATCTATCAATGGCATTTTGACATGAGGTGCATGCATTTTGAGTCATCAATTCGCCAATGTACCAAATTGTTTGTGGGGAAAAAACTTTGATTTGAAAGAAAAATTATCAATTGATCATGTAAACACATGGCACATCCCTTGTTCCAACTTTTGGAAATATTATTTCTAACCGCTTTATAGAAAGTAAATAGCAAGTACCAAAAAGATGACTTAATAAAAAGTGTTGCAAGACATGAGGTAATGCTAATGAGAGCAGTGAATTGATCGTCGTTCGGTAGGTTGGTTTGATCGCTGTTAGATGGATGACATGTCTTGCAAATAGATTATGTACTAGTAATTGAACATTTGTAGTATTGAAGGATCGATTTTTTTTTTTTTTTTTTTTGCTCAGTTTCATTTTCATGTTAAGCAAGGAGAAGGGGATTCTCCATAAAATTTCCTTCCCTCCATTGCATCTGATGTTATGCTGGCAGTACAACTGGTGGGCCACATATCATCGTTACGTTCAATAGTAACGATGACTGTTATGCTTGCATCTTTCTTACAGTTTTTTTTCACATCACTTGAATAAGGGTCTTCATCCATTACATATTTTGTTTTTTCTCCCGTTAATGATTAATTTATGAAATGAATTGTCCTATCACAACACAAGCAAGCAGATTCATGGATGCAGGGACCATGAGGCAGTGCCCTGTATGTCTATCTACCACAACTTCGTCGTATGGCTCTTGCGACGGTATTGGTCAATTTCTTAGATAACGTCGAAACGTGAGTGTGGGTAAGATGTATGACGTCCTAGCACTTTCCATAATTGGAAACGATGAAAACATGGAAATTGGTATACGTATAAGACATGATCTATACTGCATGAACACAATAAAACGAGTCTTATACAATATTTAGATCATACTATGGCTGTAGCCCATTTACATATGTAAATTTAGGTCGTACTTATACAATAGTAAGATGTATACGTTTAAGACATGTTGCTCTAACCCATTTATATTTCTTGTCATATTCGAACTTGTTGCTCTCGAATACTATAAGGAGCTCCTTTGCTGTTTAAAATTTAAATGTTTAGTAGTCACTGATTAATTAATGGAGGTTGTCTTTGTTTATGCATTTGTGGTTTTTTTTTTTTTTTTTGCAGTGAATTGTGAGAGATATTTACCATCTCATTTTGTACATTTTCAGGTTCATTTACATTGGTATGACATTCATACCAAACGGTGGACATGTTAGGATATACAAATATTCAATTTTATTATTGTGATTCACCGAATTGTGGATAGGATATAACAAAATTACTATATTTCATATCATATCATAGTTAGTCTTATCCTGACTAGAAATCCAGACGACCGGACCTAATCTTAAAGTGTCCTTCTGCCCTAAGAAGAACTCAACTTTGATGAGTTTCTTATGCTATATCTTCTATTGACTTGCCAATTAATATAATACTTAAAATTACAAGTACTAGAGGATATTTTGTTACCTCCGAGCAAGGATTTAGCGAACATTATTAGATATGGAATTTGGTGAGAGATGACGATGCTCGGTTAATTTTTGAATCACTGATTCTCGAAAAACTTCAAGATCTCCATATCAAGAGCTATAAGGTTCTTGAATTGTGGATGTGAGAGCTATTAGGTTCTTGAATTATTGCTTGATTGTCTTCGACCATTAGTTATCTTGACATAATATGTGTTCTTAAGCTTATTAAACTAGTTATGAATTCAATGCCGAACTGGGGGCCAAGTTAGTAAGAGTCGTTGCTCTCAGGTTGCTGGATATAAGTTTTAGATATACCTTGTAATTTACGAAATTTTCATGAAAGTTTTGCAGTGCACGTCAGGTTTGAGCGCCAGCGCACGAGTGTACACCATTTTTGCACAATTTTATGGGACACGATATTGATAGGGTTTCCCTCAAGGGACACTTATGTAAGGGCCAAAATAGTTGACCGGCTCTACGTGTGACCTGCATGCGTCCCAATTAACAAGACTAGTGGTTGAGAATTTCATAAGCGGTCTCGCATTGAAACTTCAGATGAATTCTCTTTCGATTGGGAAAGAAATTAAAAAATTGCCTTAAATGCTCATAGCACGACGCAGCCACGTGCAACCTCATAGTGGACAATTTGAAGGAAGTTGAAGACTTTTCCAACTTATGTAATTTAAACTAATCTGTACAATCATGTCTTTTAGCTTTTTGATTTTGTGGAATCATGTAACTTCACCATGAACATAAATAATCATGCGGGCGTGATTGACATGACAACTTTTTTATATTAAAAATGTGTACAAAAGAGAGAAGTTATTCGAAAATAAGGAAAGAAAAAAAAATCGTATAAGAAATAGTTGCACTATATATTTAGGTATATACATGCATTCATACATATATGTACACATTGAGAGAGATCATAGTATTAGGAACGCTAATCTTTGAAAAGAAAAAATAAATAAGAAGACGATCAAAGTTACAAGCTTCAGCATTTTTTTTTTTTTTAACTTCAACATTACAATTACAAAAGATGTCGTCTCAATATATGCCAAGAGTCTAGGTTAAATTTATGAAGTTCCTCTAAAGTTCAGATCAAGTTTGCTCTTTCCTTAAATCTCCAGAAAGGAGAGACTATGGTACTCACGATGATGATTTAAGATTTACGTACTCGCGATGCTGGCGATAATTACTCCTATCTAATCTATTTAATTTTACACCCTAGTCGGTTTGATTGCGGGAGTGCATGCTCTAGTCTCTCACTTGTGGGTAAAGTAGCATGTTTAGCAAATCTACCGAACTAACCATTTACCCAAGTTTTTAGATTCTGCATTAGTATGCAACAGTATTGGAAGATGGTATTTATGAAGAAGAAAGATGTAGTGAACATTAGATTTTATGCACATCGTCACTTATTAGTATTATTATTATTATTATTATTATTATTATTATTGCAATTCATGGAGGACTAGAACAGAAATTAATCTTTTAATCATAATTACTTACATATTGGTGTCAAATGACAAATTAGATCATAAAAAAGAATTAAGGTTGTCTACAAATTAGGATGATCGCAATATCATCGGCATATCCCGCACTCCTCTTATTCTACAAAATAAAAAGAAGGTTTTTTTTTTTATTCTCTGCGACCACCATTGCTGCCGCCAGGAGATGTCGTATCTTCAAATGGAAATGCTGTATGGAACTCCCTTCCCGGTCACGCCGGGCTCAGAGAACGGTTTCAAGAGCTCATACGGCACGATCCCGGCTCCATTCCGATTCTTAAACCTTTGGTCGGTGTTCCTCGCATCGATGACGCCGTCAAACTCCTTCAGCCTCTCATTGAACCTCTCGAATGCAGCGTTTATCGCCGGCTCCTCTGTCCACGCCGGTTCCGGATGTTGTCCCAGGTACTCCTCATCCGGTGAGTGGTTCGACAGCACGTCAAGGATTGCCATCACCTTCGTCGCCTGTATCTGCGATGGGAAGCAATGGAGGAGCGTGTCCTCAGGCTTATCCCAGAAGATCTTGAGCTCTTCTTCCGTCGGGTCCTCGACAGGCATCTTGGTTCGGGCAATGGTGGGCCGGTTTGGGAAGTAGCCGGCATAGGTGTACTGGCCGAAGTTGACGGCAGCATGGTGGCCGGAGGCGACCCAGACCATGGTGGTGACAATGTGGATGAGGTCAGATGGGGTCTTGAGGTCGGGCCACCCGGGAGAGTCTTTCTTGTCACCGTGGCCGACAGTCCGGATCTCGGTCCACCAAGATTGGAGCTCCTTGTCCGATGCAATACGGGTCGGGTCGGGGTAGTAGTGGCTGACGTAGACGGTGACCCACTCCTTGACGATGTCCCACAAGAGGAGGCCGTCGTTAGCGAAGGGGTAGTCCTCGATCGCTAGCTTGAGGCCGTGTGGTGCCGTCGGGTCCTCCATTGCCAACCCCCTGGCAAGAATTGACACGATCAGAAAAGCAATGGCACGTGTAAAGATTTAGTTACCATAAAGATTCAATTGATGTACAATACCTGCTGATCAAGTCATTTGGCAAGCCTTGCAAGTCGAATTGCCACTGCTTGTCGTAGGCGACAGCGCTGAGCTCCATGGAATACTTGCCAGGAGAGAAGGTGGTCTCGATAATGCCGTCGCCGTTAATGAGATTCCCACGAGCCAGAGCATTGATCTCCATCGTGTACCGGAAGTGCGGGTGCAACAACTTGTAGATCGGGTGCATCTCGCTCAATTGCCGGTTCGCCGCTATTATGTAGGGTTCCGTAGCACAATGAGTCCGTAACCTGCGATGATCGAAAACCGCAGAAACATCAGTTACACTATTAGCGTTTATGTCCATACATGTCCTACTTACTATGGATAACAATTTTTGCCCGTCGAAAGGTAATGATTGGCTTATTTTTTTACCAGTGGCTGACGAGCTGATGGTATCCAGAGTCGTGGGCGAGGACATGGGCCTTGGCGAGCCGCCAAAGCCACATGCCAGTGGAGTGGCACGACGGGGTGAACACCTGCTTCCATTGCGGCTTCCCGTCGTTGGTGGGTGGCCGTGTGAGCTCGATGGCGAGTGGTTTCAACGTCTCATCTGGGGTCAAGAAGAAGAGCGTCCTCGACCCATAGAGGGTTGTCCCCTTGAGCTGCCTCACTTTGTTCACGTATGGTAGGAACAGGTCGTGGTAGTCTAGCATGAACAGCTTCTTTTGCTTTATGGCCTGCACAAAATCGAATTGAACCGAACCCGAAAAGTTGGGTTCAGGCCAAAATTTCAAAAATTGGGGCGGTAGGATTTAGGTTTATGCTCAACCCTAGAGTGCGAGTAGGTTGTATCAGGTGATACTTCGTCGAGGGAGTATCTTCGTACCTCGTCGACTGTCATGAAGCCTTTGATTTCCCTTTCGATGATTTCCGTCGTGATGGCAGACTCAGGCGGACCGTAGATCTTAGGGTCTAGCTCGCTCCTCAAGAGCCATTCCTGAGTACACATTGTACTACCACTTATGAATAGAAAGCATATGCCCAACATGGTGATATCAAATAATTTTAGTATTCGGGGGGATTAATTATCAGTGGACTAAAATTAGTTGTATCAGAGCGAACTATATAGTTGAACTGTGTGCATATACATATAATTATTACCGTGACCAACTGGATCGTGTAGGGGTTAATTCCCGCTAGGGTTTGACGAGCGAACTCTTCATCACTAAACCAAAAGAATTTGTCTCCTGCAGGGTGAAACAACACGGGTAATTACTATGCGTGAGAAATCTTGGAGATATATAGTTATCTCTTCCATATATGATAACTAATACATTAACTTTTGTCTTATGATTGACTAATAATGTATTTTCCTAAATAGAGAATGAGCGAGGAACATGTTACCTTATGTGAGACAGCTATCCAAACATACTTGAATAGGGACATAAAATCTTACTAAAGAGAGAGGGAGAGAGTGTTTGCTTACGTTTCATGGTTTCAGGGGTTTCGAAGCGCAAGACATCTTCGGAGGCATCGGCGACGTTCTTGACGAGCCGAGGGAAGAGGTCCTTGAGGAAGCCTTGCTTCTGCAACGGGGGCACGTCGCCAACTTCGTTGAAGAGCTCGTCGATGGCGGTGAAGTTGGGGAACCCGAGGTCGGCGTCAACTATTGCCGTCTCTAGCGACGGCACCAACGCGTGCACCACTGAGTACACCGTCTTCGCCGAGAATGTTAATTCCTTTATTGTAGAGAACTCTTCATCTCGAGGCACATATATGCTCCCGCTCCTCGATTCCGATTGTGGATCTACTTGATAATATTTGTGCATGTTTAGGACTTGCTATTTTCGACGGCACTTCCCGCCCAGAAAGAACTTTTTTCAATAATCTAAAGTATTGTTGTGTTAGTCATTATTGATATAAAAAAAAAAAAAATTCTCGACTCACCGGTCTTGCACCGAGGGCGCCCAGTCCGGCACCTTCTAGGGTACGGAAGCTCTTGGCCACCAAGCGCCGGTCTCTTCTTATCCATGCTGCTGTCCGGATTCCCAAGGTCGTTGTAGACATCGTAATCGTATATCCTCTCGTACGACTTTCTCTCGCCTTGGCCGTCCCCTCGCAGGATCACCAGCTCCTCCTCTCTCAGTCTCCTTAGCCCGCTCGGCGTTTCCGTCGGTAAATAGCACTGCCCGCACAATAGTCATAATTATAGCAGTGATAATCGACTCTCTCTCTAATTAATTGTCTGATTTAAACTGATTTTTTTTTTCATGTTTTGGTGTGAATAGGTCAACGATAGGGCACCAGCTTTTTTATTATTATTATTCGTTTGATTCCTTTTGCGTCAACATTGAAAAGGACACTGTGAGGGCTAGAGAGTCAAAATATTTATATGAAGATAAACGTTTTTCATTCACATGCATTGTACCTTAAAGAAATGTGGTGCGTGTGATACTTTTTGTAGATTATAGCTAATTAATCGCGATTCAAACTTGCATTTCGTGACACGTAAGCTAATTGATTTACTCCCTCTCGGCACAAACACTCGTTTTTAATAATCCTCTCCTCTTAAGCGCCCTTTAAGTGCGTCAACACAAATATATATGTGCGTAAAAACCCTAATTTTCACCTAACACACATATATATACTATCTATGTAGGTTATATCCTAAATGATCTTGATCTTTTTATATGTGTAAGTAGCCTCATGAAAAATGAAAAAAAAAAACCATGAGTGAAGAAGACCCTCTTATGTAGCTATGGGTATGATCTAACCTTATTGGTGAAGAAGACCCTCTTCTGTGGGTTATCGAACTTGGAGTGAACCCATGAGTTGCATGTGATGTTAACAGGACCGCCTACGAACCCGTCGAGGACGATGTCCTTGAGGTACATCTCCTTGTGGTGCTCATTCTCCACGTGAATCGCCCCGACCTCTCCGAACTCCTCGCCGACCTTGAACTCGTGCTCGTACGTCGCCTCCTCCACGCTTTGGCTCTTCTTGTGCGCGTACCCTTTGATTGTCCCCTTCTCTTGTCCCGTCTCTGCAAATAAAGTTCAGGAATGAGTTTAAATCTTCAACATAGAGATCAAAAGTTTGAATATCATAGCAGGAATGAAATTACAGTTGGCTCTCGCACACCATGGGACGGCTAGGATTTGTTGTTAGGAAATTGAAAATAAGCCATGGCAATAAATGCGGCGAATCTGACCAAAGAACGTCGAATTGGGGGCTTGGAGCTGAATATTTCTTCCAAGAGATGGAAGGTCGAATATAGCAAGGGCAAGGTTTAAAATCCATATCGTCTATGTTATGTCAAGAACTTCATATATACATGCTATCTTGATTGCACCTTTTCAAAAACGTTAAGAACTTCATTAACCAAAATAAAATGCTAAGAACTCAATTGACAAACGATCAAAATGTTAATGACTAATTCTACACCTATTCCCCAAGAAAACATCGCGTTTTATCGTATTGAAAATTTATATACATATAGTAAAGCGGTTTGGCTTGATAATTAGAGACACATAGCACGCAAATATATAGTACTAAATTGAATAACATTCATCGGATCGTTTAAAAAAAAACCTACATCCATGGAGAATTTATTTACGGAATGGTTGTTAATTAAACAATCAAACATCCTTGTTTGTTGCAAACTGTGACTTTTTCTCCGAACCTAAAAATAGGAATCTAAAATACGTATATAATTCTAAATGTCTCTGTTTTTTAACTTTGAAAAACTTCAAATGTTTCACTTCAAATAGAAGTCCAATTGTGAACATCACAAAATTTTCAAAAAGTAGAAGACTACGTTTCAATCTGATTCAGCCAATTTCTGCCCCTGCTTTCTGTTATAAGTTGGGTTAACAATTTCAAGTTTAAAACTGAATGCTCAATACTTACTGGGGTCAAGCTCTGTACTAACAAGCTCCAATAGGAGTGTTCTCCCCACCAGATCGGTAATCATATCAAGCCCTCCGTGTATCCCTATTTCCGAGAACAACCCACCGGCGCTGGATTTCACGGTCACTACCGCTTTGACGGACAATGACTTCTGGATAGCAGCCAGGCTGGCAACCGCTTTGTTCTTACTCGATGGAAGCCTCGCTCGAGCTCTTCTAGGGCTCTTTTGGGGCGCAGGTGTGGACGATACCGGTAAAATTGCGATCCCTCCATTGCCTTGGCTAGATGGCTTGGTTAATGGGACCAAGGTTGGGGAGGCAGGTGGGGATTGAGGATGCTGTGGCTCCAACATGATGGTGGTGGTGGTGATCGTTTCTGGTATGTTATTGAAAGTGAGAAAGGTGCAGACAAGAAGTGCTTAAAACAATGGTTATTGGGACTTTGGTATGATGGGGTTTTGGAGAGTTGGTCTAGTGGTATTTATAGAGGGGGTGGAAGAAGAAAAGTGTGGCACGTGCTTTATTTTGCCCTAAATGTATTCACATGGCAGGTGAAGATGAAGCAGGGAATTGGAAGGGAGGAGGAAATAAGGTGGTGGACTAGACTTGTATTCATTTGAAATTTGACTTTATCTTACCGCACGGTTTTCGTGCAAAGATCTTCCAAAGGCTTGGAAAAAATCAAAGTATCATATGTGAAGGAAGAGCTCGTATTGGATCCCCCCGGAAAACTTCAGCTGTACGTGACCCGACCCACCAAGTACTAGTCCACCACTCCAATCATCGAGGCTTGTTCATATCTTAGTTGAGGTCGTACAGCGTGTTTTTCTTGAATTATTGCTTGTCCTCTGTTGGTTATCTTGACACAACGTGCGTTCTTACGCCCGTCATACATGGCGTGCGTTCATTGTCTGATTGGAGGGTCAGGTTAGCGGGGTCATCGCTCTTAGGTTGCTGGGCACAACTTTTAGGTATGTGTTATAATTTACGACATTTCCACAAAAAGCTTTGTCACCTCACCCTCTCGAAGCTAGTTTAGTTTTTTTTAAATGATTTTTTTTTTTAAAGTGTCTCGGCTTTCTTCAATTAAGTTTCTGAGCATGGATCTAGACCATTTTTGTACATCTTTGGTCGTGACATTGATAAGGTTTCTATCCATAGACTCTTATAGAAGGGTCAAACTAATTGATTGGCTCTAAGTGTGGTTGAGAACAAGACTAGTGGTTGAGAATTTTAGAAGTGGACTCGCAATGAAACTTCAAATGAATTCTCTTCAGATACGGTTTCTCTTTTGAACTCGTGCATTATCCACTCTTTTGCTGTTCATAGTCCGACGACACGTTCCTAAGTTCAAAGCCGTACCAACTCTTGCAATTTAACCTCGGCTTTCTAATATTTATAATCAAGTTTTTTTGCCTGTCGATTTTGTGGAATTGTGTAAACTTCATCTTTAACATATGTAATCATGCACGCATGACTACTGACATGACTACTTTTCAAGTCCATTCTTCAATATGGTTCCTAATATTTTCGTGAACGATAAAAATATTAAAGAGGCTATGATGGGTAGTGTTTGAATTTTTTAGCAGGTATGCTGTTAAGTTAAAGAAAAATATTGCAATTTGTGTCCAAATATTTTCGTGAATGATAAAAATATTTTTCATTCTTTCATTTATATAAGCTATACAACCAATTATTTTAAGAAAAAATATTTTTGAAGTTAATTATTTTTTGCAAAATAAATCGATCATTTTCAGGACCATTTACGCAAGTTTTGTCGGTCCCCCACTCAACGCACGACATAAATGAGAATTCCAATGTGAAATTAGGGTATGCTGACACGTTTTAGATGAAGGACAACGCCATACACGCAGGCCACTTTCAACCTTTCAATATTTTACTTTTCATGTTTTGTTGTGCATAATTAGCTCCCGAGATGTCTTTTTTAAGAACGTAATAAATTCTTCCAAGAGGCAGCGGGTTTTTTTTTCCTACTAAATTGGACATTCTATCCCCACGTGATAATGGAAAGAAGAGATTGGAATCCTCTTTCTCTACGTGCAATCTCATGAATCAGGTAAGACCGGTGGATTCCAAGAGGAATTCGACATATCTTCTACTCGAAATGACGTCGTTTTGAGTGATTTTGTGAATGGGTTTAAGATTTAGGGAAGATGCTGTATCGGGTCCAAGATTATCTATCAATGGCATTTTGACATGAGGTGCATGCATTTGGAGTCATCAATTTGTCAATGTACCGAACTTTTTGTGGGGGACAATCTTTAGTTTGAACGAAATTTATCAATTGATCATGTAAAACATATGGGACATCCCCTTGTTCCATCTTTTGGAAATATTATTTCTATCCACTTTAAAGAAAGTAAATAGCAAGTACCTAAAATACGACTTAATAAAAAGTGTCGCAAGACATGAGGTAATGCTAATGAGAGTAGTGAATTGATCGTCGTTCGGTAGGTTGGTTCGATCGCTGTTAGATGGATGACATGTCTTGCAAATAGATTATGTACTAGTAATTGAACATTTGTAGTACTGAAGCATCGATTTTTTTTTTTTGTTGCTCAGTCTCATTTTCATGTTAAGCAAGGAGGAGGGGATTCTCCATAAATTCCCTTAATTTGAACATAAAGAAGCCCTCCCGACCAAAAACAAAAAAACATAAAAGGAGCCCTCTACAGTGAGTCACGTTCTGCTTTAGCAGACTCAACTTCTTTCTGCGGAGTGTGAAATCCTTCTTTTTGCAAAACTTCTTGTTTCCTTAACAAGGAAATTTCCTTTTTTAAGCTCACAAATCCTTTGAGACACTTTCCTTAATGCATGGGACATTTCTATCAGCATATCATCCATTTCATCATAATGAGTTTAGAAGGTTCTACCTCATCATCTTCTGATTCTTTATCGGCCATCAAGCATAGGGGAAGCTTTTTCAAATATATATATATTCTTTCCCTTTCTTTTTTACCTTTAATATTCATTTTCTTCTTCTTACAGTCTTTACTATTGTTTCACCAAAAAGTGAGATTTTACCAAAATGGTGAAAAATCCTTCACCAAAAAGTTAGTTCTTGGTTTTTTGTGTGGAAATGGGCTCTGTGATAGGCTTGGATATGAAAGTGTTTGGCTTTAAAGTGAGAATGCACTGCAAAGAAAACAAATGTACTTAAAGTAAATGATAAATAAATACTGAAGATGAAAAGACATGTAATTAGTAGTGATATTTCATTTAATAATTTATCTTTTTTAGATTAGCATTTCACAGCTTTCATGCCCCACATTTATTTCACGTATATGGCTCTTTGTTCTTCAGCTTCAAGTCCATTATTCGATATGGTTTCTGTCCATACTTTAATTGGAGGAGTTTCGTATCATCGCAAATCCCACGACAAATGAGAACGGTCTCTTGAGTAATTCATAAGTAAAGATCCACCCGTAAATGGAGAACACCTTATTTATGGTGATCCAAATGCATTGAGATCATTATCCGGTTTTTTTTTTTCGGGTATGCATGTAAGAGATGATATTAAAGGTGTCACGTCACTAACGAAACACTCATTTTGGATAGGAGGGCTCTGACGGATATCATTAAGATGTTTTTAGGTGTATATTTTTAAGTTAATGGCAGATATTATATGAATGAAAGTTTGGGAAATGCTTAAGTAACAATCACCGTTATTATTGCAAGTAACGGTGACATGTAGGCCAAAAGATGTAATTTATAAAAAATAAAAATAAAAAAGACAACTAGTGTTTTGCTAGCATTATGCTTAAAAATTTCCTTCCCTCCATTGCAGCTGATGTTATGCTGGCAGGGTGTCAACGGTATGGATTGGTTCGGTTTTTTTAAATAACCGAACCAAACCAAACCATTAGGGTGAATAGATGAACCGAACCGAATCGCGACCCGAACCGAATACGTACTGAACCGAACCGAACCGAGTTTTTCAGTTTTCCTCTTTCTTCCCCCCCTAGAAGAATTTACCCTTTAAATAACTGAGTTTTCTGAAGCTTAGAAGATTCATAGATGTGCACTAAATCCCCTGGATAAACAAAGTGATTGCCAAGTCAATGTCTAGATTAGTGTAGCTAAGCATTGGCCAGAATAACAAATGACTCTTGTATTTATTTTCTGAGGCAACAAGTAATAACGAATGCCTTAGTTCGCGGTCCGTACATTGAATATAAGTAGTTCTTGTTTATTTAACGGGAATTTTTTTTTCATCGACGAAATTTTGATGGAGGGTAAATGTGTTACAAAAGTATATTTGATGTAAAAAAATTAGAATAAATGTGTCACAATGAGTATAATTTAAAGTTTTTGATTTTTTTTTTTCGTTGTCTACGACATTTTATGTAGGAGTTACGAACCCTAGATTCGTATTTCGATACTCTGGCACTGATATGCCAAGGTGTCTCTAGGCGGCAACCGAATACGTACCTGCTTCCAAGTTTGACCGTCGCAACTAGAACGACGAACAAACCCTACATTCACGTCATCTTTAAATCTCACCCCCCATTTGTGCTCACTGATCCAAAGTAAATGACTGAGCTTTCTTGAAGCGTGATTTCATGCACTCTCTCTCTCTCTCTCTCCTCATTCCAAGAAAGTATGCGTCTTCGCGAGAGAGAGCTAGAGATAGAGAGAGAGGGAAATCAAATGTGAACGTGGAATTCGATGGAGATCAGATATGCTAACTCGCCACGTCCAAAACCCAACTCTTTCTGCATGAACCCCTCCTCCTCCTCCTCCAATCTCCCTCCCACTCTCTCTCTCTCTCTTCTCTGATAAATATTTCGTCTTGGGTTCTTTCTGAAACGCCGCTTTCTTGAGGGAGTTGAGCGGGAGAGCGCTTGCTTTTCTTGGAGGGGTTCTGAAGAAGATACGGGGCGGAGGAACCATGAATGGGAACCAGCAAGAGATGGTCGATCTCGAGGCCCAAACCCGGAAAACCGACGTTGAGAGCGACGACCTGGGACCCGGAGGAGGTGCGGTGGCCAAGACGGCGATGGCGTCGTGCATTTTCAGCAAGTCCAGTACCACCCCCATCACTCTCAAGGTACGCAAACATCAGATTATTTCAAGGTCGTTTCGTATCATGTTGCTGGGTTTGATTTGTACAGATTCGGTTAACCGAATACCGAAGCATCCCAAACCGAAAAAAAAGAATGATTTTTGTTTTATTATCGAAACTGAAAACCGAACCAAACCAAAATGCATGAAATTTTCGATTCGATTCGGTTTGGCTTTAACACCCTTAGCCGGTAGTACAACTAGTGGCCCACATATCATCGTTACTTTCAATAGTAACGATGACTGATATGCTTGCATCTTTCTTACAATTTTATTTCACATCACTTGAATAAGGGTGATGCGGAATGTATTAGTACTGCGTTTTTGAATCAATTTGACAGGAAGAAGTCCAATCGGAAGGCGAAACGGTATGGCGACTAGAACTGACAAACCGGGTCGACGACATCAGATCGAGCTCAAATTCGGCTGTCTAAAGCGAAACGGCGTCCTGATCAATTTTCACAGCCTTAAGCTGTGACTAAAGGCTGATTTCGGTGATTCGAGGTCGTCTAGAGGGAGTTTTCGAATTTTCTTTGCTTTTTTTTTTTTTGGGAAGTTTAGTAATTTTGCGAATTTAATGATAGGGTTTGCTGTTAGGGTTAACACCTCATATAAAAGGCGTTCTTTTATGTTTTGAAAGGTACGTTTTATTTTGGAATACAGAATTTCGAGATTATTCTCTCTAGCAAGATTTCCTTGCTGTTTATCGCTGAACGCTGCGTCAGGTGGTATCAGAGCCTATGGCGAATGGCGGTGGTCTTCGTGACGAAGCTCAGGAAACTGGAGCCCTTGGGGACGACGAGCTGCAACGTTTGGAGCAGCGTTTAATGGAGCGCCCGGATCAACAATTCGGTGAGAGATGTCATCGCATCGAAGAACGACTTGATGAATTTCTGGATCGATTTAAAGGTTTCGGTGTTGATGTGAACCAGAATCAGCAGAATGACAGAAGGCCGGGTGCAGATGTTACTCGCGGTGATCCTGTCGATAGGCCTGTTCCTGTCCGCAGACACAATAACCCTACATTTTCAGGGAGCTCGAAAGAAGAGGAAGACGAAATTTCCGATGAAGATAACGCTGGTTATGGCGATAGAAATCGTCATGGAGTGTTTCGACGGGGATATGATGGAAGAGACAAAAGACGGCATTATGATGATCGCGAAGGTAAGGATTTTAAATTAAAGGTCGATATTCCTTATTTTAATGGAAGTCTGGGAATAGAGAAATTTTTGGATTGGATTGCTGATATAGACCGATTCTTTGATTATATGGAGACCCCTAGTAGGAAAAAAGTGCGATTAGTGGCCTATAGATTAAAAGGGGGTGCGTCTGCGTGGTGGGAGAGATTGCAGAACAAAAGGGAACGAGAAGGAAAAGAGAGAGTCCGGACTTAGGACAGAATGAAGAGGCTGCTGAGACAAGAATTCCTTCCGCCCGATTATGAGCAGATTATGTTCCAACAGTATCAACGTTGCCAGCAGGGCAATCGGACTATACGTGAGTATGCGGCTGAATTTATGAGATTAGCGGAGCAAAATAACCTGTCGGAGATAGAGGGATAGCAAGTGGCGAGATACCTTGATGGACTAAAGCCCTTCATTCGAGATAAAATCGAGGTGCAATTTCTGTGAAATTTAACTGAAGCGTAGAATATGGCGATGAAGGAGGATTTAATGCAACAAGAACGGGGTAAAAGAGGATACGAGAATTATAAAGGCGGCAGTTCGGGCAGTTCGATGGAGAGAGGTGGCTTCAACAATCGCTATAACGCAGGGCGAAATCAGAAAGATAAGGCGACAGAAAAGCGCCCTATAAACGAGCCAAGGGATAAAGGATCGCAAGTTTAGAAATCTGCGAACCATAATCCTTATGCTAAACCAGGGGCGATAAAGTGTTATAGGTGTAATCAGCCTGGAGACAAGTCTAATGAATGCCCTCAAAGAAGGACGGTTAATGTGGCAACGAGAGAGGATGAGGAAGAAGAATATTGCTGTGAGTCTGATGGGGAGGAGGAAGACTTCGAAGATAAGGACGAGGAGGAACGAAATTGTGTAGTGCACAGGATGATGCTAACCCCAAAACATGAAGATGATTCGCAGCGCCATCAATTATTCCGAACTAGATGCACTATTCTGGGTAATATATTTGTTGTGGTTATTGATAGTGGGAGTATGGAGAATATCATTGGGAAAGAAGCAGTAAAGAAGCTAGAGGTACCAGTAGAGAAACATCCTAACCCTTATATGTTAGGGTGGATTAAATCTGAGGCAGATTGCATTCAGGTGACTGAATGATGCAAGGTCCCATTCTCTATTGGTAAGTATTGTGACGAGATATACTGTGATGTGGTGGATATGGATGTATGCCACGTGTTGTTTGGGAGGCCGTGGCAATTTGATGTATATGCTCAGCATTCGGGGAGAAGTAATCAATACAGCTTCATGAAGGATGGAGTAAAGTATGCGTTGCTGCCCTCGAAGAATAAAAGCAGACAGACTGCAGGTAATAATTTCCTTACTCTTACAAGGAAATTTGAATCTGAACTTAAAGAGACTCGACTAATTCATGCGATGGTCGTGAAACAAGTAATTGAGACAGGGATTGAAATACAAGTGGAGGAGCAGCCTGAAGCTGTTAGGCCTTTATTGAAAGAATTTAGTGAGTTGATGCCCGAAGAGATCCCGGATGGGTTACCTCCTATGCGTGATATTCAGCACCATATTGATCTAATTCCTAGTGCTAGTTTGCCTAATCTCCCGCACTACAGAATGAATCCTAAGGAGAGTGAGGTTCTGAAGGAGAAAGTGGAGGAGTTGCTGCGAAAGGGGCACATTCAAAACAGCATGAGCCCTTATGCTGTTCCAGCTTTATTAACTCCTAAGAAAGATGGGAGTTGGAGGATGTGCGTAGATAGCAGAGCTATCAACAGGATAACTGTGGGCTACAAGTTTCCAATACCGAGATTGGATGACATGCTGGACAGATTGCATGGAGCTAAGTGGTTTACGAAGCTCGATTTGAAGAACGGATATCATCAAGTTCGTATTCGGCCTGGAGATGAGTAAAAGACAGCTTTCAAGACAAAAGAGGGGCTGTACGAGTGGTTGGTGATGCCGTTCGGCCTTTCTAATGCCCCGAGCACCTTCATGAGGCTTATGAATCAGGTTTTGAAATTTTTTATCGGCAAATTAGTTGTAGTTTATTTTGATAACATCCTGATTTATAGTAAGGCTGAGGAGGACCATTTAGCGCACTTGAGGAAAGTTTTGACAGCTTTGCAGAATAATAAGCTGTATGTGAATCTTAAAAAGTGTAGTTTTTTCACTAATAAGCTGCTATTCTTGAGGTTTATTATTGCTGCTGAAGGAATAGAGGTGGATGAGGCGAAAGTTAGAGCAATAAGAGAGTGGCCAATTCCCAAAACAGTTTTTAAAGTTAGGAGCTTCCATGGTTGGCTACCTTATATAGGCGTTTTATTAAGAATTTCAGCACTATTGCAGCCCCAATTACAGAGTGTCTTAAGAAAGGGAGATTTTTATGGGGAGAAGAAGCAACGAACAGTTTTGCTATACTGAAAGAGAAGTTATGTACTGCGCATGTTCTTGCTTTACTTGATTTTGATAAACTGTTTGTAGTAGACTGTGATGCTAGTGGAGTGGGCATAGGAGCTGTTTTATCTCAGGAGCGCAAACCAGTTTGCTATTTCAGTGAGAAGCTTAGCGACGCGAGGCAGAAGTGGAGTACTTATGACAAGGAATTTTATTCTGTCGTAAGGGCTCTAAAGACCTGGGAGCATTACCTGATTGGAAAGGAATTCGTGTTGTATTCTGATCATGAAGCTTTGAAATATCTGAATAGTCAGAAAAGAATTAGCAAAGATATGCATGCACGTTGGTGTCAATTTTTGCAGAAATTTCCTTTCAGATTACAGCATAAATTAGGTGCGCAAAATGTGGTAGCTAATGCGTTGAGCAGGAGAGCTGACTTGTTAGTTACTTTAAGCCAAGACATTCTGGGGTTTGAGCAGTTGAGAGACTGTTATGCTGAAGATGAGGATTTTGGGCAGATTTGGGAGTCATGTGCTTCTAATCATCCTGTGTAGGAGTTTTATGTGCATGATGGATATTTAATGCGTAGTAATCAGCTTTGTCTCCTTCGGACATCATTACGAGAGAAGGTCATTCGTGATTTACATGCAGGTGGATTAGCTGCACATCTGGGACGTGACAAAACAATTGCTGCAGTTAGAGAGCGATTTTACTGGCCCCGGTTGCGTAGAGACGGTAGCAGGTATGTGCAAAAGTGTTGTGTTTGCTAGACTGCTAAGGGGCAATCTAAAAATACAGGTTTGTATATGCCTTTACCTGTTCTTGATAATATATGGGAAGATCTGTCCATGGATTTTGTGCTTGGATTGCCACGAACCCAAAGAGGCGTAGATTCTGTTTTTGTGGTGGTTGACAGATTTTTCAAGATGTCATACTTCATTCCTTGTTGGAAAACTTCTGATGCAGTAAATGTGGCTAGATTATTCTTTAAGGATATTGTTCGTTTGCATGGTGTGCCTAAATCTATTACCTCTTATAGAGATAGCAAATTCCTAGGACACTTTTGGCGGACCTTGTGAAAGCTGTTTGATTCGTCTTTGAATTTTAGTAGCACAGCACACCCGCAAACTGATGGACAGACAGAGGTGGTTAATAGAACGCTCATCAATTTGATTCGAAGCATCTGTGGAGACAAGCCGAAATAGTGGGATGTTGCTTTATCTCAAGCGAAATTTGCTTATAATAATGCTGTCCATAGGTTTATTGGCAGGTCACCTTTTTCTATTGTGTATACGAAGGCGCCTCAACATACTCTGGACTTGGTACAGTTGCCTAAGCAAGCAGACAAGAGTATAGCAACAGATCATATGGCTAAACAGATTGTAGAGGTCTATCATCAAGTTAAACAGAAGTTGGAGGAAGCTAATAAGAAGTATAAGGCAATCGCGGATAAACACCGACGAAAGCAGGTGTTTGAAGTTGGTGATCAGGTGATGGTATTTCTTCGCAAGGAGCAGTTACCAGCTGGATCTTACAGCAAATTGCAGCAGAAGAAGTATGGGCCTTACACTGTCAGCAAGAAGATTAACGACAATGCTTATGTGATCGACCTTCCACATAGCATGGGTATATCCAACACTTTCAATGTTGCTGATTTGTCGACATTTCATGAGCCCAATGAGCCGATGTATCCTGATTCTGATTCTAACTCGAGGACGAGTTTTTCTCAAGTGGAGGAGAATGATGCGGAATGTATTAGTACTGCGTTTCTGAATCAATTTGACAGGAAGAAGTCCAATCGGAAGGTGAAACGGTATGGCGACTAGAACCGGCGAACCGGGTCGACGACATCGGATCGAGCTCAAATTCGGCCGTCTAAAGCGAAACGACGTCCTGATCAATTTTCATAGCCTTAAGCTGTGACTAATGGCTGATTTCGGTGATTCGAGGTCCTCTAGATGGAGTTTTCGAATTTTCTTTGTTTTTTTTTGGGCGGTTTAGTAATTTTGCGAATTTAATGATAGGGTTTGTTGTTAGGGTTAACGCCTCATATAAAAGACGTTCTTTTATGTTTTGAAAGGTACGTTTTATTTTGGAATACAGAATTTCGAGATTATTCTCTCTAGCAAGATTTCCTTGCTGTTTATCGCTGAACGCTGCGTCAAAGGGTCTTCATCCATTACATATTTTGTTTGTTCTCCCGTTAATGATTCATTTATGAAATGAATTATCCTATCACAACACAAGCAAGCAGATTCATGGATGCAGGGACCACGAGGCAGTACCCTGTATGTCTATCTACCACAACTTTGTCGTATGGCTCTTGCGACGGTATTGGTCGATTTCTTAGATAACGTCGAAACGTGAGTGTGGGTAAGATGTATGACGTCCTAGCACTTTCCATAATTGGAAACTGTTGGAAATGAAAAAGATTTTTCGTAATCCAAGCTCATCTTGTGAATTGGAGTCTTGCAATTATTATCTAGAGACTTGGAGTCTTTGAAATTGTTATCTAGGAAATTATGTTTACTTATTGTTGCTTGTTTTAAAGATAGTTTTTAATTGTTCTAGTTATCTAAAGGGTCTACAAATATTATGTAATCCTTCAGGAAATATATATGAACTTTAGTTCCAACAGAAACGATGAAAACATGGAAATTGGTATACGTATAAGACATGATCTGTACTGCATGAACACAATAAAACGAGTCTTATACAATAGTTAGATCATACTATGGCTGTAGCCCATTTACATATGTAAATTTAGGTCGTACTTATACAATAGTAAGATGTATACGTCTAAGACATGTTGCTCTAGCCCATTTATATTTCTTGCCATATTCGAACTTGTTGCTCTCGAATGCTGTAAGGAGCTCCTTTGCTGTTTAAAATTTAAATCGTTTAGTAGTCACTGATTAATTAATGGAGGTTATCTTTGTTTATGCATTTGTGGATTTTTTTTTTTTTTGCAGTGAATTGTGAGAGATATTTACCATCTCCTTTTGTACATTTTCAGGTTCATTTACATTGGTATGATATTCATACCAAACGGTGGACATTATAGGATATACAATATTCGGCTTTATTATTGCGATTCACCGAATTGTGGATAGGATATAACAAAATTACTATATTTCATATCATATCATATTTAGTCTTATCCTGACTAGAAATCCAGACGATCGGACCTAATCTTAAAGTGTCCTTCTTCCCTAAGAAGAACTCAACTCTGATGAGTTTCTTATGCTATATCTTCTATTGACTTGCCAATTAATATAATACTTAAAATTACAAGTACTAGAGGATATTTTGTTGCCTCCGAACAAGGGTTTAACGAACATGATTAGATATGGAATTTGGTGAGAGATGACTATGCTCGGTTAATTTTTTAATCACTAATTCTCGAAAAACTTCAAGATCTCCATATCAAGAGCTATAAGGTTCTTGAATTGTGGATGTGAGAGCTATTAGGTTCTTGAATTATTGCTTGATTGTCTTCGACCATTAGTTATCTTGACATAATATGTGTTCTTAAGCTTATTAAACTAGTTATGAATTCAATGCCGGACTGGGGGCCAAGTTAGTAAGAGTCGTTGCTCTCAGGTTACTGGATATAATTTTTAGGTATACCTTGTAATTTACGAAAATTTCATGAAAGTTTTGCAGTGCACGTCAGGTTTGAGCGCCAGCACACGAGTGTAGACCATTTTTGCACAATTTTATGGGACACGATTAATCATGCGGGCGTGACTGACTTGACAACTTTTTTATATTAAAATGTGTACCAAAGAGAGAAGTTATTCGAAAATACGGAAGAAAAAAAAATCGTATAAGAAATAGTTGCACAATATATTTTATGCACATCGTCACTTATTATTATTATTATTATTATTATTATTATTATTATTTATTGCAATTCATAGAGGACTAGAACTGAAATTAATCTTTTGATCATAATTACTTACATATTGGTGTCAAATGACAAATTAGATCATAAAAAAGAATTAAGGTTGTCCACAAATTAGGATGATCACACTATCATCGGCATATCCCACACTCTTATTCTACAAAATAAAAAGAAAGGTTTTTTTTTTTTTTAATATCTGCGATCACCATTGCTGCCGCCACGAGATGTCGTATCCTCAAATGGAAATGCTGTATGGAACTCCCTTCCCGGTCACGCCTGGCTCAGAGAACGGTTTCAAGAGCTCATACGGCACTATCCCGGCTCCATTCCGATTCTTAAACCTTTGGTCGGTGTTCCTCGCATCGATGACGCCGTCAAACTCCTTCAGCCTCTCATTGAACCTCTCGAATGCCGCGTTTATCGCCGGCTCCTCCGTCCATGCCGGTTCCGGATTTTGTCCTAGGTACTCCTCATCCGGTGAGTGGTTTGACAGCACGTCGAGGATTGCCATCACCTTCGTCGCCTGTATCTGCGATGGGAAGCAATGGAGGAGCGTGTCCTCAGGCTTATCCCAGAAGATCTTGAGCTCTTCTTCCGTCGGGTCCTCGACAGGCATCTTGGTTCGGGCAATGGTGGGCCGGTTCGGGAAGTAGCCAGCATAGGTGTACTGGCCGAAGTTAACGGCAGCATGGTGGCCAGAGGCGACCCAGACCATGGTGGTGATAATGTGGATGAGGTCAGATGGGGTCTTGAGGTCGGGCCACCCGGGGGAGTCTTTCTTGTCGCCGTGGCCGACGGTCCGGATCTCGGTCCACCAAGATTGGAGCTCCTTGTCCAACGCAATGCCGCTCGGGTCGGGGTACGAGTGGTTGACGTAGCTGGTGACCCATTCCTTGACAATGTCCCACAAGAGGAGGCCGTCGTTAGCGAAGGGGTAATCCTCGATCGCTAGCTTGAGGCCATGGGGTGCCGTCGGGTCCTCCATTGCCAACCCCCTGGCAAGAATGGACACGATTGGAAAAGCAGTGACTAGTGTAAGGATGCAGTTATCCTATGACTAATTTATTCTAAATCCGAAAATATAAAAGAGGTATGCAACTAATCAATTGATGTACAATACCTGCTGATCAAGTCATTTGGCAAGCCTTGTAAGTCGAATTGCCACTGCTTGTCGTAGGCGACAGCGCTGAGCTCCATAGAATACTTGCCAGGAGAGAAGGTGGTCTCGATAATGCCGTCGCCGTTGATGAGATTCCCACGAGCCAGAGCATTGATCTCCATCGTGTATCGGAAGTGCGGGTGCAACAACTTGTAGATCGGGTGCATCTCGCTCAATTGCCGGCTCGCCGCTATTATGTAGGGTTCCGTAGCACAATGAGTCCGTAACCTGCGATAATCGAAAACCGCAGAAACATCAGTTACACTATTAGCGTTTATGCAAATAGGTACTTCTCGAAATAATAGCACGTTTTATATGCAAATCATTTCACTGTGAGAACAAATTACGAAATTACCCACATGCTCAGATCACACAATGCCAATATATAACAATTTTTGCTCGTCGAAAAGTAATGATTGGCTTATTTTGTTACCAGTGGCTGACGAGCTGATGGTAACCAGAGTCGTGGGCGAGGACATGGGCCTTGGCGAGCCGCCAAAGCCACATGCCAGTGGAGTGGCACGACGGGGTGAACACCTGCTTCCATTGCGGCTTCCCGTCGTCGGTGGGTGGCCGTGTGAGCTCGATGGCGAGTGGTTTCAACGTCTCATCTGGGGTCAAGAAGAAGAGCGTCCTCGACCCATACAAGGTTGTCCCCTTGAGCTGCCTCACTTTGTTCACGTACGGTAGGAACAGGTCGTGGTAGTCTAGCATGAACAGCTTCTTTTGCTTTATGGCCTGCACAAAATCGAATTGAACCGAACCGGAAAAGTCGGGCTCAGGTCAAAATTTCAAAAATTGGGGAGGTTGGATTTAGGTTTATGCTCGACCCTAGAGTGCGAGTAGGTTGCATCAGGTGATACTTCGTCGAGGGAGTATTTTCGTACCTCGTCGACTGTCATGAAGCCTTTGATTTCCCTTTCGATGATTTCTGTCGTGATGGCCGACTCAGGCGGACCGTAGATCTTAGGGTCGAGCTCGCTCCTCAAGGGCCATTCCTGAGTACACATTGTACTACCACTTATGAATAGAAAGCATATGCCCAACATGGTGATATCAAATAATTTTAGTATTCGGGGAGATCAATTATCAGTGGACTAAAATTAGTTGTATCAGAGCAAACTATATAGATGAACTGTGTGCATATACATATAATTATTACCGTGACCAACTGGATTGTGTAGGGGTTAATGCCCGCTAGGGTTTGACGAGCGAACTCTTCATCACTAAACCAAAAGAATTTGTCTCCTGCAGGGTGAAACGGCACGGGTAATTACTATGCGTGAGAAATCTTGGAGTTATATAGTTATCTCTTCCATATATGATAACTAATACATTAACTTTTGTCTTATGATTGATTAATAATGTATTTTCCTAAATAGAGAATGAGCGAGGATCATGTTGCCTTATGTGAGACAGCTATGCAAACATACTTGAATAGGGACATAAATCCTTACTAAAGAGAGAGGGAGAAGGAGAGAGAGTTTGCTTACGCTTCATGGTTTCAGGGGTTTCGAAGCGCAAGACATCTTCGGAGGCATCGGCGACGTTCTTGACGAGCCGAGGGAAGAGGTCCTTGAGGAAGCCTTGCTTCTGCAATGGGGGCACGTCGCCAACTTCGTTGAAGAGTTCGTCGATGGCGGTGAAGTTGGGGAACCCCAGATCGGCATCGACTATTGCCGTCTCTAGCGACGGCACCAACGCGTGCAACACTGAGTACACCGTCTTCGCCGTGAACGTCAATTCCTTTATCGTAGAGAACTCTTCATCTCGAGGCACATATATGCTCCCGCTCCTCGATTCCGATTGTGGATCTGCTTGATAATATATGTGCATGTTTTAGGACTTGCTATTTTCGATGGCACTTCCCGCCCAGAAGAACTTTATTCAATAATCTAAAGTATTGTTGTGTTAGTCATTATTGATAATAAGAATAAAAATAAACCATTTCTCGACTCACCGGTCTTGCACCGAGGGCGCCCGGTCCGGCACCGTCTAGGGTACGGAAGCTCTTGGCCACCAAGCACCGGTCTCTTCTTATCCACGCCACTGTCCGGATTCCCGAGGTCGTTGTACACATCGTAATCATATATCCTCTCGTACGACTTTCTCTCGCCTTGGCCGTCCCCTCGCAGGATCACCAGCTCCTCCTCTCTCAGTCTCCTTAGCCCGCTCGGCGTTTCCGTCGGTAAATAGCACTGCCCCACAATACACATAATTATAGCAGTGATAATCGACTCTCTAGCCCTCACAGTGTCCTTATATGAAGATAGACGCTTTTCCTTCACATGCATTGTACCTTAAAGACATGTGGAGTGTGTAATACTTTTTGGAGATTATAGCTAATTAATCGCGATTCAAACTTGCATTTCATGATACGTAAGCTAATTGATTCACTCGCTCTCGGCAGAAACACTCTGGTTTTTAATAATCCTCTCCTCTTAGGCGCCCTTCAAGTGCGTCAACACAAATATATATGTGCGTAAAAACCCTAATTTTCACCTAACACACACACATATATACTATCTATATAGGTTATATGCTAAATGATCTTGATCTTTTTATATGTGTAAGTAGCCTCATGAAAAATGAAAAAAAAAACCATGAGTGAAGAAGACCCTCTTATGTAGCTATGGGTATGATCTAACCTTATTGGTGAAGAAGACCCTCTTCCGTGGGTTATCGAACTTGGAGTGAACCCATGAGTTGCATGCGATGTTAACAGGACCGCCTACGAACCCGTCGAGGACGATGTCCTTGAGGTACATCTCCTTGTGGTGCTCATTCTCCACGAGAATCGCCCCGACCTCTCCGAACTCCTCTCCGACCTTGAACTCGTGCTCATACGTCGTCTCCTCCACGCTTTGGCTCTTCTTGCGTGCGTACCCTTTGATTGTCCCCTTCTCTTGTCCCGTCTCTGCAAATAAAGTTCAAGAATGAGTTTAAATCTTCGACATAGAGATCAATAGTTTGAATATCATAACAGGAACGAAATTACAGTTGGCTCTCGCACACCATGGGAGGGCTAGGATTTGTTGTTAGGAATTTGAAATTAAGCCATGGCAGTTAATGCGGCGAATCTAACGAAAGAACGTCGAATTGGAGGCTTGGAGCTGAATATTTCTTCCAAGAGATGGAAGGTCGAATATAGCAAGGGCAAGGTTTAAAATCCATATCGTCTATGTTATGTGAAGAACTTCATATATACATGCTATCTTGATTGCACCTTTTAAAAAACGTTACGAACTTCATTAACCAAAATAAAATGCTAAGAGCTCAATTGACAAACGATCAAAATGTTAATGACTAATTCTGCACCTATTCCCCAAGAAAACATCTCGTTATATCGTATTGAAAATTTATATACATATAGTACAGCAGTTTGGCTTGATAATTAGAGACACACAGCACGCAAATATATAGTACTAAATTGAATAACATTCATCGGATCGTTTAAAACAAACCTACGCCCACGGAGAATTTATTTATGGAATGGTTGTTAATTAAACAATCAAACATCCTTGTTTGTTGCAAACTGTGACTTTTTCTCCAAACCTAAAAATAGGTATCTTAGTCTTAAAGAATTTGGTAGAAATATGAATATAATTCTACATGTTGCTGTTTTTGAACTTTGAAAAACTTCAAATGTTTCACTTCAAATAAAAGTCCAATTGTGAACATCACAAAACTTTCAAAAAGTAGAAGACTACGTTTCAATCTAATTCAGCCAATTTCTACTCCTACTTTCTGTTATAAGTTAGGTTAACAATTTCAAGTTTAAAACTGAATGCTCAATACTTACTGGGGTCAAGCTCTGTACTAACAAGCTCCAAGCGGAGTGTTCTCCCCACCAGATCTGTAATCATATCGAGCCCTCCGAGTATTCCGATTTCCGAGAACAACCCACCGGCGTTGGATTTCTCGGTCACTACCGCTTTGATCTTAATCAATGGAAGCCCCGCTTGAGCGCTTCTAGGGCTCTTTTGGGGCGCAGGGGCGGACGTCCCGCTATTGCCTTGGCTAGATGGCTTGGTTAATGGGACCAAGGTTGAGGAGGCAGGTGGGGATTGAGGAAGCTGTGGCTCCAACATGATGATGGTGGTGGTGATCGTTTCTGGTGTGTTCTTGAAAGCGAGAATGGTGCAGACAACAAGTGCTTAAAACAATGGTTATTGGGACTTTGGTATGATGGGGTTTTGGAGAGTTGGTCTAGTGGTATTTATAGAGGGAGAGGAAGAAGAAACGTGTGGCACGTGATTTATTTTGCCCTAAGTGCATGGACATGGCAGGTGAAGATGAAGCAGGGAATTGGAAGGGAGGAGGAAATAAGGTGGTGGACTAGACTTGTACTCATTTGAAATTTGACTTTATCTGACCGTACGGTTTTCGTGCAAAGATCATTCAAAGGCTTGGAAAAAATCAAAGTATTGTGTGTTAGGATTCGGTGCACAATCAAATTGAAGTAAAACGTAAAGCGAGAAAGAGAAATCAAGACACGAGATTTTATCCTAGTTCACCTTTAAACTAGGGTTATGTCCAACAGAGGATTTCACTATAATTAGCACCTCGCACCTCTCGTTACATCACTCAATTACAAGCGAAAAAAAGAGTACATATACCAGTGGCTATTCATGAGCCCAAGCCCAAACTACTAATGAAAATTTACTGGCTTAAATCATAAAAATCCTCTTGTGTCCAGGAGGACCCACGTGCTTTCCTATCGCAGAGGAGTATAAACCACACCCAACAATGTAAAGGAAGAGCTCATATTGGATCCGCTCAGAAAACTTCAGCTGTACGTGACCCGACCCGCCAACTACTAGTCCACCACTCCAATCATCGAGGCTTGTTGCTTGTTCTTATGTTTGACAGAGTATTAATCGACTCATTATCTTAGTTGAGGTCGTACCGCATGTTTTTCTTGCATTATTGCTTGTCCTCTGTTGGTTATCTTGACACAACATGCGTTCTTATGCTCGTCATACATGGCGTGCGATCATTGTCTGATTAGAGGGTCAGGTTAGCGAGGGTCATCGCTCTTAGGCTGCTGGGCGCAATTTTTAGGTATGTGTTATAATTTACGACATTTCCACAAAAAGCTTTGTCGCCTCACCCTCTCGAAGCTAGTTCTTTTTTTTTTTTTTTCTTTTTTTTTTTTTGCATGACCTTTTGTTTTGTTTTATTGTCTCGGCTTTCTCCAATTAAGTTTCTGAGCATGGATCTAGGGTCGTGACATTGATAGGGTTTCTTTCCATAGACTCTTATAGAAGGGTCAAACTCATTGATTGGCTCTAAGTGTGGTTGAGAATAAGACTAGTGGTTGAGAATTTTAGAAGTGGACTCGCAATGAAACTTCAAATGAATTCTCTTCTGATAGGGTTTCTCTTTTGAACTCGTGAATCCACTCTTTGCTGTTCATAGTCCGACGACCCGTTCCAATTGTCCACTGCTTGCAACATCATGGTGGACGATCTCCGGAGAAAGTTCAAAGCCGTACCAACTCTTGCAATTTAACCTCGGCTTTCTAATATTTATAATCGAGGTTTTACGCCTGTCGATTTTGGGGAATCGTGTAAACTTTCATCTTCAACATATTTAATCATGCACGCATGATTGCTGACATGACAACTTTTCAAGTCCATTCTTCAATATGGTTCCTATCCGTAATGTAGACAGAAGAGCTTGTGACATCGTAAGTCTCACGTCAAATGGGAGAGGTTTTCAAGTGATTTATAAGTAAAGACTCATCCGTAAATATGAGGAATATCTTTTATGGTGATCCACATGGATCAGAGTCATTAACGTTTTTAATCATGTGAGCATGTAAGAGATGATATTAAAGGGGCTATGTCGGGTAGTGTTTGAATTTTTTAGCGGGTATACTGTTAAGTTAAAGAACAATATTACAATTTTTGTTCAAATAATTTCATGAACGATAAAAAAAAAATTCATTCTTTCATTTATATAAGCTATGCAACCAATCATTTTAATTATTTTTTGCAAAATAAATCGATCATTTTCAGAACCATTTACGCAAGTTTTGTCGTTCCCCCACTCAACGCACGACATAAATGAGAATTCCAATGTGAAATTAGGGTATGCTGACACGTTTTAGATGAAGGACAACGCCATACACGCAGGCCACTTTCAACCTTTCAATATTTCACTTTTCATGTTTTGTTGTGCATAATTAGTTCCCGAGATGTCTTTTTTAAGCACGTAATAAATTCTTCCAAGAAGCAGCGGGTTTTTTTCTACTAAATTGGACATTCTATCCCCACCTGATAATGGAAAGAAGAGATCGGAATCCTCTTTCTCTACGTGCAATCTGTTGTCGTGTGAAGTCAAAATATTTTATTAAGGGCTTTTTTTTTCTTTTCTCTTTTTTTCTTTCTAGGTTAAAAGCTATACCTCTTATATTAGCGATGTAAAAGGTAGTAGCCGTCACAAAAGCAGAACAAGAACTGCAAAGTAGCGAATAGAGAGAAAAAGAAAAAGAGAAGCCGTGACGGCTTTATGAGCGTTCTCAATCTCTTTGTGCCTTGATCTTATGAAAAGATCATCAATCGTATTCCTTCTTTTTTCGAAGACTAATGAATTCGCAGAGTGCCTCTGCGCGGAGACGTAGCCCAAGTTTGGGTGAACTTCGATAACAAATTCTTTGATGTGTTCTTCTGATTCTGTTCTTTTATTATTATATTCTGCTATTGTAGATTGTTTGCTTGAGTTATTTTTCTTGAATTGATGCGCAATTCCTAACAACTGGTATTAGAGCTTGGGTTGGCTAATTGAAAACATAGAGGGTTTTTTGTGACGTTACATTGAAAGCAAAAGGTATGGCAGAAAATAAAATCAGAATCGATAAATTCGATGGGTAGGATTTCGGATGGTGGAAACTCCAAATCGACGATTATCTTTATCAAAAAGATCTATATGCACCACTTGAGGGTTGGAAATCCGAACTCGCAGAAGTGGATCCGACAATAGAATCGGAATGGAAAATTCTTGATCGAAAGGCGTTAGGTGCAATTCGTTTAGGGCTGATGAAAAACACAAGGTACCACATCGTGAAAGCGAAAACTGCAAATGAATCCATGGATATTTTAACGCATATTAATGAGAAACCGTCCACATCAAATCAGATATTTTTGCTAAAGAAATTGGTTAATGTGAAGTTATATGATAGAGGATCTATTGCAAAGCATATTAACAATTTTATGCAGGTCACAGGTCAGTTGGAATTCGCAGGCGTAGATCTGGATATGAAGCTGCAAGCTTTACTGTTTTTATGTTCCCTTTCGAAAAGTTACAACACCGCAGTGCAGGGAATTTCGAGCACCATGAAGGATGATTTGACTCTGGATGATGTTGTGAGCAGCATCATGGATGAAGAGATGCGAAGGAAAGTCTCGGGTGGAGATAAGTTTTCAGCATCTACATCTTCAACGGCACTAGCAGTGGAGAACCGTGGGAGAAGTAAAAGCAGAAGAAAATTCAGCGGGCATGGTAGGTCACAATCTAGGGGAAAGAGAGAGGTTGCAAAAGATGAGTGCTGGTTTTGTCACCAGACAGGATACCGTAGATTTCAGTGTGAAGCCTACAAAAAGAAACAACAAGATGAGAATCAAGGAGCTAATGTGGTAAGCAATGAACCTTTGCTAGAGAACTTATGTTTGTCTGTTAGGTTTGATTTGACGATAGACAAGTGGTTTCTTGACTCTGGTGCTTCTTTTCATTGCACCTCGCAAAGAGATATATTTGTTGAATATGCCAATGGAGATTTTGGGCAAGTGGTTGTGGGAAACGGCTACATGTGTGCGATTGTAGGAAAAGGAACTGTGATCGTGAACATCTCAAGTGGAGGACATCTAATTTTGCGTGAAACTAGACATATTCTTGAGTTGAAGAAAAATCTAATTTTAACTAGTAAACTAGTAAACTTGATGAAGAAGGCATGGTAACAACTTTTGGATGCGGAGAGTGGAAGATAATCTCAGGAGCCAGAGTAGTAGCAAAGGGAAAGCGTACATGTACACTTTACCTTCTCTAGGGAGACAATATCAGTCATATGGTTGCAACTACAGTGGCCACAGGCAATTTGTCTACTCTTTAGCATTATCGTTTAGGACATCTTGGTGAAAAGGGTGTAAAGCAATTACACTCACGAAAATTGCTTCCAGGTTTGTAGAAATTTGAGTTGGATTTCTATGAGAGTTGCATTTATGGAAAACAAAAGGCAGTTAGGTTTCAATTGAATGGGAGACAGAATAAAAGCCAAAAGTTAGAGTAGATCCATACTGATGCGTGGGGACCGGCTCAGGAACTCTCTTATGGTGGTAAGAGATATTTTGTCACTTTCATTGATGATGTGACAAGAAAGACTTGGGTCTATGCTCTCACAGAAAAAATCAGAAGTATTCAGGGTTTTCATAATATGGAAGACCATGGTAGAAAAAGAGACAAGTTATCAGATTAAAGCTCTGAAATCTGATAATGGTGGTGAATACACGAGCAAAGAATTTGCAGAATACTTGAGCCGGGAAGGCATACACTGGTTGAAGATTGTCCCTAGAACTCCTCAAGAGAACGGTGTAGCTGAGAAGATGAACATGACTATTTTGGAGCGTGCAAAATGCATAAGACTACATGCGGATCTCCCACTATACTTATGGGCTGCTACAGTTGATGCATCTGTATATTTGATTAACAGGAGTCCATCTAATGTGCTGGATGGAGGAATACCGCAAGAGCAGTGGTCAGGTAAAAAGGTCAATTATTCATATCTAAAAGTTTTTGGTTGTATTGCATATGCTTTGATTGATAGAGACGATAGGAAGAAGCTTGATGCTAAGTCCCAGAAGTGTGTCTTTATTGGACATGGCGACGATGAATATGGATATGGACTTTGGGATTATGAGAATAACAAAGTCATTCGCGGTCGAAATGTGGTGTTCCATGAAGAAAAGATGTTCAAGAATCGTCAAATAAAGAATGAGACCGCAGTAGAACCAGAATATGTTGAGCTGGACACAATTCCTGTGAAGATGATTCCAGCAGATCAGAGTGCACCTGAAGAGGAGGTTCAAGATGAACAAATTATTAATGAGCAGGCAGTTCAAGGGGAATGCAATGATCCAGAACAGACTAATGACCCTGAAGTATCTATTTTGAGGAGATCTACACGTGTGAGAAAGCCAAAGGTAATTTTTGTTCCATCAGCTAATATTGTTATGAGGCATGTCTTATATACAGATTCAGGAGAGCCGGATACTTATGATGAGGTAAAGAAAGACACATCTCACATGCAGTGGGAGAGTGCTATGAAAAATGAGATGAGCTCGTTACTTCAGAACAAAACTTCGGAGTTGACCGAGTTGCCCACTAGTAAAAAGGCTTTGTTAAACAAGTGGGTGTACAGGATAAAAAATGAAGCTGACGATTGTATCGGATACAAGGCAAGACTTGTAGTAAAGGGCTTTTCTCAAAAATAAGGGATCGACTACTCCGAGATATTTTCACCAGTAGTGAAGATGACCTCAATTAGAGTTTTGCTTAGTATAGTTGCAATGGAGGATCTTCATTTTCGAGCAGTTATATGTAAAAACGGAATTTTTGCATGGTGATCTAGATAAAGAGTTATACATGGCACAACCTAGAGGTTTTGAGGTCAAAGGTAAAGAACACATGGTGTGTTACTTGAAGAAATGGTTGTATGGCTTAAACAAGCTCTGCAGCAATGGTATCTAAAGTTTGATGGTTTTATCGAAGAAAAAGGTTTTGCACACCGTGAGGCTGATCATTATGTTTATTTTCACAAGTATAGCAATGGTGATATAGTGTATCTCTCTTTATATGTTGATACATGATAGTAGCTAGCTCTAATATGAAGAGAATCACAAAAGTGAAGAAGATGTTAACATCGCAATTTGCTATGAAAGACTTGGGAGAGGCCAAGAAGATTTTAGGCATGAAAATCATCAGGGATAGGAAAAATAAGATATTATGGTTGTCGTAAGAAGACTATGTGAACAAGGTGTTAAAAAGATTTAACATGGATAAGGCAAAACCGGTTGCTACTCTTCTAGCGAGTCACTTCAAACTTTTCAAGGATATGTGTCTGAGTACTCAGATTTTGAAAGATGAGATGGCGATAGTTCCATACGCATCAGCTGTGGGAAGTTTGATGTATGCCATGCTGAGTACGAGACCAGACATTGCACAGGCAGTGGGAGTTGTGAGTCGATATTTGCAGAACTCGAGTAGGGAGCATTGGAATGCAGTAAAATGGATATTGAGATATCTAGCAGGTACATAGAAAGTACATCCAATTACTCTCTTTTTTATGGAGGTACATCTCTAGAGTTGCAGGGTTATGTTGATGCAGATCACTCGGGTGATCGAGATTGTGGTAAAAGTACCACTGAATATGTCTTTACAGTTGCAAGTACAGTAGTGAGTTGGGTATCTCAACTACAAAAAGTAGTGGTTCTATCGACGACAGAAGCAGAGTACGTGGCGATCACGGAAGCCTCTTAGGAAATCATGTGATTACAAGATTACATGGAGAAACTACATCGAAAGCAGCCAGTGAGCACACTGTGGAGTGATAGTTAACGTGCAGTGCACTTAGCAAAGAATGTAGCTTATCACTCAAGGACTAGACATATCAAGAAGCGTTAGCACTTTATCAGGTCAGCATTGAAAGATAATGAGTTAAAGCTACAGAAGATTGATTGCTCAAAGAATCCAGCTGACATGTTTACCAAGGTAGTAGACAGAGATAAGCATATTTTCTGTACTACTACTATTGGTATTACTCATATTCATTGATTAGGAGTATCGCAGAGGCACAAGTTCTACTTACTAGTTTTTGAAGAGGGTGGATGCAAAGTTGCTTAGTGCATCAGATATATTTGTCTTCAAGTGGGAGATTGTTGACGTGTGTGAAGCCAAAATATTTTATTAAGGGGTTTTTTTTTGTCTTTTCTCCTTTTTTTTCTTTCTAGGTTAAAAGCTATACCTCTTATATTAGCAATGTAAAAGGTAGTAGCTGCCACAAGAGTAGAAAAAGAAGAGCAAAGTAGCGAATAGAGAGAAAAAGAAAAAGAGAAGCCGTAACGGCTTTATGAGTGTTCTCAATCTCTTTGTGCCCTGATTTTATGATAAGATCATCAATTGTATTCCTACTTTTCTTGAAGACTAGTGAATTCGCAGAGTGCCTCTGCGCGGAGACGTAGCCCAAGTTTGGGTGAACTTCGATAATAAATTCTCTAGTGTGTTCTTCTGATTCTATTCTTTTATTATTATATTCTGCTATTATGGATTATTTGCTTGAGTTATTTTTCTGGAATTGGTGTGTGATTCCTAACACAATCTCATGAATCGGGTAAGACCGGTGGATTCCAAGAGGAATTCGACATATCTTCTACTCGAAATGACGTCGTTTAGAGTGATTTTGTGAATGGGTTTAAGATTTAGGGAAGATGCTGTGTCGGGTCCAAGATTATCTATCAATGGCATTTTGACATGAGGTGCATGCATTTGGAGTCATCAATTTGCCAATGTACCGAATTGTTTGTGGGGGGAAAAACTTTAGTTTGAAAGAAAAATTATCAATTGATCATGTAAAACATATGGGACATCCCTTGTTCCAACTTTTGGAAATAGAAAGTAAATAGCAAGTACCTAAAAGACGACTTAATAAAAAGTGTCGCAAGATATGAGGTAATGCTAATGAGAGTAGTGAATTGATCGTCGTTCGGTAGGTTGGTTCGATTGTTGTTAGATGGATGACATGTCTTGCAAATAAATTATGTACTAGTAATTGAACATTTGTAGTATTGAAGGATCGATCTTTTTTCTTTTTTTTGCTCAGTTTCATTTTCATGGTAAGTAAGGAGAAGGGGATTCTCCATAAATTCCCTTAATTTGAACATAAAGGAGCCCTCCCGACCAAAAAAAAGTGAGATTTTACCAAAATGGTGAAAAATCCTTCACCAAAAAGTTAGTTCTTGGTTTTTTGTGTGGAAATGGGCTCTCTGATAGGTTTGGATATGAAAGTGTTTGGCTTTAAAGTGAGAATGCAATGCAAAGAAAACAAATGTACTTAAAGTAAATGATAAATAAATACTGAAGATGAAAAGACAAGCAATTAGTAGTGATATTTCACTTAATCATTTATCTTTTTTAGATTAGGATTTCACTGCTTTCATGCCCCACATTTATTTCATGTATATGGCTCTTCGTTCTTCAGCTTCAAGTCCATTATTCGATATGGTTTCTGTCCGTACTTTAATTGGAGGAGTTTCGTGACATCGCAAATGTCACGACAAATGAGTACGATCTCTTGAGTAATTCATAAGTAAAGATCCACCCGTAAATGGAGAACGCCTTATTTATGGTGATCCAAATGCATTGAGATCATTATCTGGTTGTTTTTTTTTTTTTCCGGTATGCATGTAAGAGATGATATTAAAGGTGTCACGTCACTAACGAAACGCTCATCTTGGATAGGAGGGCTCTGACGGATAGCATTAAGATGTTTTAGGTGTATATTTTTAAGTTAATGACAGATATTATATGAATGAAAGTTTGGGAAATGCTTAAGTAACAGTCACCATTATTATTGCAAGTAACGGTGTCATGTAGGCCAAAAGATGTAATTGATAATAACAATTCATACCAAACAGTGGACATGACAGGATATGCAAATATTCGGCTTTATTATTGTGATTCACCAAATTGTGGATATGATACAACAAAATTACTATATTTCATATCATATCATATTTAGTCTTATCTTGACTAGAAATTCAGACGACCAAACCTAATCTTAAAGTGTCCTTCTGCCCTAAGAAGAACTCAACTCTGATGAGTTTCTTATGCTATCCCTTCTGTTGACTTGCCAATTAATATAATACTTAAAATTACAAGTACTAGAGGATATTTTGTGGCCTCCAAGCAAGGATTTAGCGAACATTATTAGATATGGAGTTTGGTGAGAGATGACGATGCTCAGTCAATTTTTGAATCACTAATTCTCGAAAAACTTCAAGATCTCCATATCAAGAGCTATAAGGTTCTTGAATTGTGGATGTGAGAGCTATTAGGTTCTTGAATTATTGCTTGATTGTGTTCGACCATTAGTTATCTTGACATAATATGTGTTCTTAAGCTTATTAAACTAGTTATGAATTCAATGCCGGACTGGGGGCCACGTTAGTAAGAGTCGTTGCTCTCAGGTTGCTGGATATAAGTTTTAGATATACCTTGTAATTTACGAAATTTTCATGAAAGTTTTGCAGTGCACGTCAGGTTTGAGCGCCAGTGCACGAGTGTAGACCATTTTTGCACAATTTTATGGGACACGATATTGATAGGATTTCCATCAGGGGACTCTTATATAAGGGTCAAAATAGTTGACCGGTTCTACGTGTGACCTGCATGCGTTCCAATTAACAAGACTAGTAGTTGAGAATTTCATAAGCGGTGTCGCATTGAAACTTCGGATATGTTTTCGGATATGTTCTCTTTCGATTGGGAAAGAAATTAAAAAATTGCCTTAAATGCTCATAGCACGACGCAGCCACGTACAACCTCATAGTGGACACTTTGAAGGAAGTTGAAGACTTTTCTAACTTATGCAATTTAAACTAATCTGTACAATCATGTCTTTTAGCTTTTTGATTTTGTGGAATCATGTAACTTCACCATGAACATAATTAATCATGCGGGCGTGATTGACATGACAACTTTTCTATATTAAAAATGTGTACAAAAGAGAGAAGTTATTCGAAAACACGGAAGAAAAAAAAAATTGTATAAGAAATAGTTGCACAATATATTTAGGTATATACATGCATTCACACATATATGTACACATTGAGAGAGATCATAGTGTTAGGAACGTGAATCGTTGAAAAGAAAAAATAAACAAGAAGACGATCTAATTTTTACGTGAAAAATCTTTTTTCAAATCAAAAAGGGAAAACTACAGTGCCACACTAGGAAATCTCTTCACTATCTGTAACAGTATTAGAGTTATAAGCTTCAGTGTTTTTTTTTTTTAAGCTTCAACATTACAATTACAAAAGATGTTGTCTCAATATATAACAAGAGTATAGGGCAAACACATTCTCTTTCTTCAATTAAGTTTCTGAGCATGAATTAGGCCATTCGTGTATATCCTCTGGGTCGTGACATTGATAGGGTTTCTATCTATAGACTCTTATAGAAGGGTCAAACTAATTGACTGGCTCTACTTGTGTTTGAGAATAAGACTAGTGGTTGAGAATAAGACTAGTGGTTGAGAATTTTAGAAGTGGACTCGCAATGAAACTCCAAATGAATTCTCTCTTGATAGGTTTTCTCTTTTGTACTCGTGCATTATCCACTCTTTGCTGTTCATAGTCCGACAACCCGTTCCAATGTCTACTTGCAACATCATGGTGGACGATCTCCGAAGAAAGTTCAAAGCCGTACCAACTCTTGCAATTTAAGTTCGGCTTTCCAGTATTTTATTATCAAGCTTTTTCGCCAATCGATTTTGTGGAATCGTGTAAACTTCAACTTTAACATATTTAATCATGCACGCATGATTAATGACATGACAACTTTTCAAGTCCATTCTTCAATATGGTTCCTATCCATAATTTAGACGGGGGAGCTTTGAGACATCATGAGTCCCACGTCAAACAGGAGACGTTTTCTCGAGTGATTCATAAGTAAAGATACCCATCCGTTAATATGGGGAACATCTTATATGGTGATCCACATGGATCGGAGCCATTAACGTTTTTAGTCATTTGAGCATGTAAGAGATGATATTAAAGGGGCTATGATGGGTAGTATGAGGATTTTTTAGCAGATATGTTGTTAAGTTAGAGAACAATATTACAATTTGTGTTCAAATATTTTCGTGAACAATAAAAATATTTTTCATTCTTTTATTTATATAAGCCATACAATCAATCATTTAAAAAAATATTTTCAAAGTTAATTATTTTTCGTAAAATAAATCGATCATTTTCAGAACCATTTATGCAAGTTTTGTCGGTAACGCACGACATAAATGAGAATTCCAATGTGAAATTAGGGTATGCTGACACGTTTTAGATGAAGGACAACGCCATACACACAGGCCATCTTTCAACCTTTCAATATTTCATTGTGAGCTTTGCATTTTGCTCGGCTTTATAGAGGTGTGTGCTTTGACGGGAAAATTACTGATTCAATCTAAAATTTTATAGTGCTAAATCTTTCGATTGTTCCAATATGATTTTAACTTTTATATGGACTTTAATAGTCATTCCCGTTAATTTTTGTTTGAAATTGTTAACGAGCGGTTCAATTTTCGCCGGTCATCTACTTGGTGTGCCGGTGATCCAACGAAAGAATTTACTCGAAATGACGTCGTTTTGAGTGATTTTGTGAATGGGTTTAAGATTTAGGGAAGATGATGTGTCGGGTCCAACATTATCTATCAATGGCATTTTGACATGAGGTGCATGCATTTGGAGTCATCAATTTGTCAATGTACTGAACTTTTCGTGGGGGACAATCTTTTGTTTGAAAGAAAATTTATCAATTGATCATGTAAAACATATGGGACATCCCCTTGTTCCAACTTTTGGAAATATTATTTCTAACCACTTTATAGAAAGTAAATAGCAAGTACCTAAAAGACGACTTAATAAAAAGTGTCGCAAGACATGAGGTAATGCTAATGAGAGTAGTGAATTGATCGAGTCGTTCGGTAGGTCGGTTCAATCACTATTAGATGGATGACATGTCTTGCAAATAGATTATGTATTAGTAATTGAACACTTGTAGTATTGAAAGATTGCTCTTTTTTTTTTTTTTTTTTGCGCTCAGTTTCATTTTCATGGTAAGCAAGGAGAAGGGGATTCTCCATAAATTCCCTTAATTTGAACATAAAGGAGCCCTCTACATTAGGTCACGTTCTGCTTTAGTAGACTCAACTGCTTTCTGCAGAGTGTGAAACCCTTCTTTTCGCAAAACTTCTTGTTCCCTTAACAGGGAAAGTTCTTTTTTTAAGCTCACAATTCCTTTAGTGCATCAGACATTTCGACCAGCATATAATCCATTTCATGGTAATGAGTTTACAAGGTTCTACCTCATCATCTTCTGATTCTATATCGGCCGTCAGGCAGAGGGGAAGCTTTTTCAGAAAAAAAAAAAAAAATCTTTTCCTTTCTTTTTATCTTTAATGTTCATCATCTTCTTCTTACAATCTTCACTGTTGTTTCACCAAAAAGTGAGATCTTACCAAAATGGTGAAAAATCCTTCTTTCACCAAAAAGTTAGTTCTTGGTTTTTTGTGTGGAATGGGCTCTGTGATAATTTTGGATGTGAAAGTGTTTGGCTTTTAAAATGAAAATGCAATGCAAAGAAAACAAATATACTACAAGCAGTTATCACTCTAAGTGCAGTTACAAGTACACATTCCCGTGGTGCTATTTGTACGCCGGCAATTATTATCGACAAGAAGTTACAACTTGCAAAATCACTAGAATGCTCAATCGTCGTTCGACGCTGGCCCATCTATTCGACGTCTTTGACCAATCTGCTCTCCTTTATTTTTTCCTTGCAAAAACACTTCAAATTTCAAGATAACTGATCACCTGTAGGTTCTGTCGATGAGTTATGGCACTTGTTGAACATCCCTTACTTCTCATTTATTTTGATATTACAGGTCAAAGCACTAGGGTTTTGGACCTTGCCTCAAAGGACCAGGGCACATCCTTTTGTGGACCCGTGCCCGATCTCGATCGACCGAGGGCTCAGCACCAGTGACTTTTGTTCAGAAAACCTTCCCTCTGAATAATTTGATTCTGACAAAACTATCCTTCTTGTAAGAGAATCTAGTTAATACAAATAATTTATTATTGCAGGAAATGAGCATGTGAACAAAAGCTTTATAATGTTCCAAAACTGGCGATCAGACTCAAGGAGTAGTCATCGCACACTTGCCTCAGAGATAGTCGAGGTCCAGTATTTAGAAGGAAAATTGTGTTGCCTCTGAAGACTTCAGAAGGAAGTCTGTGCTGCCTCTGAAGACTTCAGAAGGAAGTCTGTGCTGCATCTGAAGACTTCAGAAGGAAGTCTGCACTGCCTCTGAAGACTTCAGAAGGAGGTTTGTGTTGCCTCTGAGGACTTATCTCGAGAAGATTTATATGACACGTCAGCAAGGACTTTGCAGAAGCTCAGAGTCACTGTTCTAATCTGTTCAGATTCAAAGAGTCTCTTTGGTTCAGAAGACTGCTTCTGAACAACGTTCAGATTCTGCATTATCTCGCTACCAGATTCTAAAGACCCACGTTTAGCAGGTTTCCGGATTGGCCGCGTCTTTTTATGGAAGTCTATAAGATTTGATTGACAGGATTATTTTCCAATCAAATCAGGAGAATATCCTCGATTGGATATTACCTTCCATGGAAAAGATATCTTGGAGATTTGGATGAACTCTATTTATGGAAACTGAAGATTTGGTTGTATGGGCGACTGAATCTGAAAGGGTTCAAACTCTACTCCAACGGCTACTGGATGTTCCTATATACAGTCTCGGTCATTCAAGATTGATGGTGCCAATCAGAGATTGAGGAGCGATCCTTTGAAGGACCTTGGTAACGGCTAGTTCAAGGTCGAAGGAGTATAAAAGAAGATCAATGGTGACTGTTACGAGGGGGTCCAAGAACTTAAAATTCCAAAGTATTGAGTTGTTCAGATTCACATTCTCTTGTTCTTGTGAGCTTAAAATTCTCAGTCTTGAGAGGTTCCTTTGTAAGAGTAATTAGAGTGACATCTCTTGTAACCTTTCATCGACTCATAGTGGAATCCAGCCGATCGGCTGTCATCGTGGGAGAGTGGACGTAGGCTTGCTAAAGCCAAACCACTATAAACACTGCGTGCAATTTCTCTTTCCCTAAACTCATCTTGTTGTGTTTAGTTTATCTGCACGTCTTTTTTCTGATCTTATTCAGTTTATGTTCTGAACCTATTAATTTCCGCATTAAATACAAAAAGTGTTCAGAATCACCTATTCACCCCCCCTTTAGGTGATATTGCTAGATCCAACAACTTTGTCATGGGAACCAAGTACCTGGTGTAGAGAAAATTTCCTATGATATTTTGAAATTGACAAGACCGTTTAATTTGTGTTACTAGTTGATAAATGCAGATGTTATCTTTGTTTCAGGTAAGGTGTATATAAGTATGCTCTATCACCATTGATGAGTTGCGAAGTACAAAGTGGAAAGACTCGTGAAGACTGGAAAGACAAATCAGATAAATGGGAAGTTCAAGGAAACTTGGTGGTACCATAAGGTGAACTGTTCTATGGAGCCTTGATCACTAATGTACTCGGGAAGATCAAATAAAAAGCTGTACGTAAGTCAACTACCAACGAGAAGCTTAGATAGACTCATGGATCGCCACTATGAGCACAACATTCATAACATGTGATAACACATGCTGATTTGAAGACCTAGACTATCAATCTATTCCACAAGCCATATGCCTGGAACTCTGGAAGAGATACACGAAGGAGAATCCAATCAATTATCAATCATTGTGGCGAAAAAGGACTATTTCCTAATAGAGGCAACTCTATTCATGAAAACTATACCATGTTGAGAAAAACTCCTAATTGATTTTGAAGATGATAAAACAATCCATAATCTCTAATATCTGAGTAAATGCAGTGAAATACTATTTTGCAAATTATCCAAAGTTATATGGATTGAATCTGGCAAGATAAGCTCAGATGATGTTCTGAGGAACTCAGACGCTGCTTGGAGCTCAGACGTTGTGAGAGGAGCTCAGACGTTGTGCGAGGAGCTCAGACGTTGTTACATAGCTCAAGCTCTGAGGAAGTATTTCACGAGTAACGACCAGATTATCAAGATATGTTTTCAAGATGATCTAATCTGCATATTACATCATCACAACGGCTAGCAAATCAAGCTGGATTCGTTTTTGGAGATTCTCCATTTTGAATATCAATCAAGGACGTGGATTAAGGGAGACGAGGATGACTCACTTAATGAAGTAATCCATCTATGGAACCCAGGATCACAATTGTATGGGCGAGTTAATTCAAAGGGAGATTCTTTCCTTTATCGACCTCAATAGTTACGAAATCCTTTGTATACAATATCGCTCAAATGGGGAAGTTTTAGAGAGCGATCCTCTAAAGATCTTGCAATAGGAAGTTGGGATGGAGGAGTATAAAAGGAGACCTCAAGGCTGAAGAGTGTAGTGACGAGAGAACAGAATTCAAAATTTCAAGAGCAAGAGAACTTCACATCCTTCACGTACTTTTGATCCAACACTATAATACTTAGAGGAGAACATACGGGTGTAAGAGTGTTAGATGGGAAGTTTATTCACCAAGCTGTAACCTCTGAGTTATTCACTAGTGGAATCTAGCCGATTGGCTGCCAGCGTGAAGAAGTGGACGTAGGCTTGAATAAAGCCGAACCACTATAAATCCTCTATGCACATTCTCTTTCCCTTACTCTCTCTATTTATATTCTGTGTTAGTAGATTTGTGCACAGCGCTGCTTCTGAGGTGATCTCAGATCTTACTAGCTAACATCGTCTGATTGAAGTTCTGAGTATATTAGTTATATTCCGCATTGATTTCTTAAAATTCTTTAAAAATTACCTATTCACCCCCTCTAGATGATAACGCTAGCCACAACAATTGGCATCAGAGCTTGGTGCTCATATTTTTATTGAAGTGTTATTACTTTTGAGCTAACGATCTCTATGGCTAGCAATTTTGCTCCCACTTGGATTGAAGGAGGAAGCAACAACAGGCCACCTTACTTCGACAGAACGGAGTACAGCGATTGGCGGAATAAATTTAAGACATGTCTCAGATACCGAGATCCACAGATATGGGATGTCGTGCAAAAAGGGGTTGATCCATCCGCAAGCACTTCAGGCAGTTCAAATGCTGGGGACAACACCAACACTACTCCCACAGCTGCTCTATCTACTATTGAATTAGCAAAGAGAGATGCTCTAGATGCTAAATCTATTTATTCATTTTATAGTGCATTATCTCCTACTGAATACAAACGTATTGCAGATTGTCCTTCTTCAAAAGCAATATGGGATAAGCTCTATGTTACCTACAAAGGAACGGACAGAGTCAAGGAAACCAAATTTAACATACTCCTCAGCTAGTACGAAGCATTCAAAATGAAGCCTAATGAAACGGTGAAAGAAATGTTTGACAGATTCACTGAAATAGTGAATGGCATCACCTATCATGGGCAACCAGTGTCTGGCCCAATGAGAGTGAACAAACTTTTAAGAGCACTCACAAAAGAATGGGACAATATCAAAACATCCATTCGAGAGACTCAGAGGATCTCGTCGTTATCCATGGATGAACTCATTAGAACTCTTCAATCCTACGAGGATGAAAGAATCAATGAGGAAGCTCAATCGAGAGGTAAGAAATCCATTTCTTTGAAATCTAACGATGATTCCGAAGATGAAGACGATGAAGAACTAGCACTCATGGTCAAGAAGTTCAGAAGAATGGCTAAGAAAGGCAGAAATTACAAAAACAAAAGTGGTTCCAAACAATATGATCAAAGAAGATCATCTAGCAGCAAAAATGAGAGCAAAGATGTGATTTGTTATGAATGCAAAAAGAGAGGGCACATCAAGCCTAATTATCCTCTTCTAAAGAAGAAAGGAAGGGATGAAAAATCCAAGAAAGCTCTGAAGGCAGAAACTTAGAGCAACACAGAATGTGAAAGTGATGAGAAATATGCCAACATTTGTTTAATGGTCAACTCAAACTCTGAGGATGAATATGAGGTAACTATTCCTAGCATTCCTTTTAAGGTATCTGAATATATAGATGAATTGTTTTCTGATTATAAAACCGGTCTTAAAAGGCTTTCTGAATTGAAAAAGGAAGTCGCCTATTTAAAGCAAAATGGTGTTTCTCAAACGGATAAAATAAATTTTCTCGAAAGTGAGTTTTCACAAATCAAGGAAAAATCTGATTTGATCTCTAAGAAAAATGAAGATTTGCAAATCGAGAACGAATCTTTGGGACAAAACATCCCAAATTGCACAAACTGTGGTGATCTAAGGCATTCCAGAAGTTATTGTCCTAAGATCTGGAGACCTACTCTAGATATCTTGAGTTTTGCAAACTCCACTAACCCAAAAGGACCCAAACAGATTTGGATACCAAAGAAAACTTGAATTCTTTTGATGTTTGCAGGTACCAATTAAAAGAAGAGGTAAATGGTACCTCGATAGTGGGTTTTCTCGACACATGACTGGTCACTCCAAGATATTTATCAATCTTACTAAGTTTGACGGAGGAAGTGTCTCCTTTGGCGGCAACAACAAAGGAACAATTATCGGCAAAGGAACCATAAAGATTGGCAACCTCTTCATTAATGACGTCTCATTGGTTAAGGGTTTGAATTTCAATCTTATAAGCATAAGCCAATTGTGTGATAATTGATATAAAATCTCCTTTGTGGAAGATAAATGTTCAAGTATTAGCCAGGACAACAAAGAATCTTTCACAGGACGAAGACATGGTAATATGTATCTGCTGGACACATCATTTGTGGACATCAAATGTCTTGTATCCGTTAAAGAAGACTCATAACTTTGGCATAAGAAGTTGGGACACATAAGCTTCAAACAAATCTCAAAGCTTTCCTAAAAAAGGCTTGTGAGAGGACTTTCAGATGTTAAATTTGAGCAAGCAAAGCTTTGTGACGCTTGCACTCTTGGGAAACAAGTAAGAAATTTTTACAAGTCAATAAATCAAGTTTTCACTAACCGTGCTCTACAGCTTCTACACATGGATGTTTTTGGACCTACTTGAACCTAGAGCATTGGAGGTAAAAAGTATTGTCTGGTAATAGTAGATGATTTTACTTGATTTACTTGGGTTTTCTTCTTTGCACACAAGAATGATGCATTCCCATATTTTGAAAACTTTTCAAAGAAATTTCAAAACGAAAAAGGTTATTTGATTTCGAGCATCAAAACTGATCATGGGAGAGAATTTGAAAATCAAATCTTTGTAGATTTTTGTGATCAAAATGGCTTTCAACATAATTTTTCGTCTCCTTATACTCCTCAACAAAATGGAGTAGTTGAAAGAAAAAATTGATCTTTACAAGAAATGGCACGAACTCTCTTGATTAAAAGCAAAGCTCCTTCTCATTTTTAGGCAGAAACTGTTTCTACTGCATGTGATATCACAAATAGTGTTTTCTTGAGACCATTGCTTGAGAAAACCCCCTATGAGCTTTACAAAGGCAAGAAACCAAGCATATCACACTTTCATGTATTTGGCTGTAAATGTTTTATCCTCAAAAACTCAAATGATCGCCTGGGAAAGTTTAATGAAAGATTAGATGAATGAGTATTTCTTGTTTATTCCACTTCAAGAAAAGCATACAGAGTCTTCAACAAGAGTTCAAGAACAGTTGAAGAATCAATGAACGTGAGGTTTGAAGATGGAAATGATACTCAGAACTCAGGCGCTGAAATCACCATATCATCTGGGAGAAATCCATCATCTGAGCAGATTCCATCATCTAAGGACAAAATATCATTCAAAACCACTCAGAACATCAATGATACTCAGGCTGCTACATCATCTGAGAACGTAAATCAAGATCCTTCTCCTGAAGATGAACAAGACAGAAGTTATAATAAGAATTGGAAACACTAATCCAGTCATCCTACAGATCTTGTCATTGGAGATATAGAATACGGAATCAAGACCAAATCCAAACTCAAGAATGCCATAAACGCTTTTGCACTTATATCTGAAGTTGAACCCAAAAGAATTGAAGAGGCTCTTGCAGACGAAAGCTGGATTGAAGCCATGCAACAAGAGCTACATCAATTCAAACTCCGTGAATTTTGGGAACTTGTGCGCAGACCCAAGGATCATCCAATTATTGAAACCAAATGGGTATTCGAAAATACGTTGGATGATAAGGGCAAAGTTACAAGAAACAAGGCCAGACTCGTAACAAAGGGATACTCTCAAGAAGAAGGAATTGACTACGATGAAACATAGATGTCAAGAGTGCATTTTTGAATGGCTACATCAAAGAAGAAGTGTACGTGGAACAACCACTAGGGTTTGAAGATCCAAAGAGCTCAGATCGTGTCTATAAACTCAAGAAAGCTCTTTATGGACTCAAACAAGTACCGTGAGCTTGGTATGAGAGGTTAAGTAATTTCCTTGATGGTAAAGGTTTTGAAAAAGGTAAAGTAGATACAACTTTGTTTATCAAAAAGGAAGGTAAAGATATCTTGCTTATTCAAATATATGTAGATGATATCATATTTGGTTCTTCTAATGAAAAACTCTGCAAAAATTTCTCTCAGATCATGCAGAGCGAGTTTGAAATGAGCATGATGGGAGAACTCACATTCTTCCTTGGACTTCAAGTGAATCAAACATAACAAGGAACCTTCATACATCAAGAGAAGCACGCGAAGGAAATTGTGAAGAAGTTTGGTCAAGAAAATTGTAAGAAAACTGAATCACCAATGTCTTCTTCATCCAAGCTAGACAAGGATGAACTAGCCAAACAGGTTGATTAGAAGCTATATAGAAGCATGATCGGTTCTCTATTATATCTTACTTCTTTTAGACCTGACATCATTTTTAGTGTGTGTGTATGTGCGCCAGATTTCAATCAGATCCTAAGGAATCACATCTCTCTACAGTAAAGAGGATCATAAAATATATTGGAACCAATCCTAATCTGGGATTGTGGTATCCAAAGACCTCAGACCTTACTTTACATGGCTACGCAGATGCTGATCTTGCAGGTTGCAAATTAGACAGGAAAAGCACCTTAGGAACATGTCAACTTCCATGATCCATGCTAGTATCTTGGTATTCAAAGAAACAAAACACCATGGCACTATCGACCGCAGAAGCTGAATATGTCGCCTTGGGGAGTTGCTGTGCTCAGATCTTGTGGATGAAGCAACAACTGAGGGACTTTGATGTTGAAGCCTCAAACGTGAAAATCAAGTGTGACAACACCAGTGCAATCAACCTCACAAAGAATCCAATTATATACTCTCGAGCTACGCATATTGAAATTAAGCATCATTTCATTCGTGATCACGTGCATAAAGGTGAGGTTAACATTCAATTTGTTGACTCAAAGCATCAATTAGCTGATATATTCATGAAACCATTAGAAAAGAATTCTTTTGAATATATTAGACAAGAATTGGGTATTACTATTATGCCTGTTTGAGTTGTCTTCAAAATAGTATCCTTCAGATGATGAAGACTTCCTCAGATGATGTTTTTAGTTCAAACTTGAGAAAGATCAAAGTAAAGCTTCAAAACATACTCAACATCTGAGGATGACACTCACTTCTAAGAGCAAAAGCATCATTTGAGGAGGTATAAATGCTTGAATGGAACATCTGAACTAAAAACATCATCTGAGGAAGTATTCATCATCTGAAGGATACAAACATCAGGTTTGTTCATTCAAACTTTTCGCGCGTAAGTAGTTATTTTCAGCAACAAATAAGATGCGTACAATATCAATCTTTTTAATATTCTGTCAAATATTATGGTTGCCGTGTTTATTTTGATTGAATTGATTGAATATTACGTTTCCAAAAATAATTTTTCATATCTTTTCAAAATATTTTATTTTTGGAAAATCAAATCTCAAATCTCTTAACTGTCAAAAGTAGTTTCCTTTCTTGTTCAAGACAAAATTTATATACTGAACCGTCGCGTCTCTTTAAAACTTCAATTTTAATACTCTTTGAAACTTCAATTTTCTCACTTCGCTCAAAATCTAAAATCCTCATCTGCAACTTTTCTCCCGAAACCCTCGATCTCTCTATTCTTTCAACTCAATCCTAAAATTCTTCAATGGCACCCAAGAATCCTTCAACCGCGAAGAAATCTGCTACTGGTTCTCATCGCAAGGGTAGATTGGAGATGCGAGGACGTAGGGCTCCAATCGGCGCTCCCATGGAGTACGATCCCTCCAGTTCCTCAAATGATGGAGGCGAGGAACAGAGGGCTGAAGAAACTAGCAGTGCTCCTCCATCAGAACCTATCGTCGCAACCCCTACTACTGAAGCCTCAGAGGTTGAGACTCCTGCAATGGTCAAGGCCAGAAAGATGAAGGTGTTGGAAAAGCTAATGGAAAAATGAGAATCGTCTCAGGAATGATAATCGTCTGAGGCATGCAAGCACTATCATTAAGGATAATTCAGCCCCTCTGAGTACGAAACTCGGTGCGTAAGGCTTCTAGCGGCTATCCTCCTAAGTTACAATAGACCTTTTTTTATATTCCGCACTGAATATTAGAAAGAACAGGAACAACGTTATGTGTATAACCTAGCAAAGGAGGAGAATGAAAGAAGGGAAAAACTCTCTAATGTAATGCAAAGTTCTACATAAGATTGTTTCATGAATTTCAATTTATATTCAACCAAAATAGAGCCATTTGTGAAACCATTATGAAATCGTTGTAAAATAATGGAGGATTTATGAAGAATTAAATCATCTTTTATATGGCCGTTACAAAGCCATTAGAAAAAACGTTATTTGGCCATTGCAGACCATTATAGAACCGTTACATATTAATGGAGAACAGAGAACGTTGCTTCTAAGACTCTCCTTAGAGTCTGAGCTCGTCAGCTTCTGAGCTTGCTAACATCTGAGCTCCCTAACATCTGAACTCGACATTAGAAAACCGTTGTAAAAGAATATTTCAAAACTACTAAAATATCCAATAATTCCCCGCATATTTCAAAAGTTTTGAAAATAAAAAAATGGAATAAAGCTGGGTTATTGGAGCATAATGCATCAGAACTGGTGCTGATTAGGCTATGAACCAGCCCTAGAAAGAATGAAATATAATTCACGAAATCATTGGTGAAGTTTGAAACTTATATGAACCAACAATTCCTTTTTGTGAATTATGATTTTCACCAATCATATTACACTCCCACAAGGTTTGTTGTTCAATGCGGTTTTGCGCTAATAGGCCATGCGCATGCTTAGTTTATGCATAAGTGCTCTAGAGATTATCGCCAATAATTCTCATAGGAGCGGCCTCACTCCACACTTATATAGGTGATTCTATCCAGTGTATTCTATAGCTTAATACACCACCAATAATGGTTATGAAAATCATTAAGAGCTTGGCTCAACCTCTTTTTCCTTGCAGATTTGCACTATTCTCACTTTAGGAGGAACATAAATTTTATAGTGCATAACAAGATCAACAAGTGACTTGTTATTACCCATATGAACCTAATTCATGAGATTGCCAATCGCATAGGTTGGGTTACCATCACTGTTGATTTTTCTCAATCGGCTTAAGTCTCATTCCCCTCAATGTATCAAAAATTAATTTCCTTCTCAGAGGTTTAGTTAAACGATCGGCCAAATTCACTTCTGACTTTATATAATTGATGAACATAATTTCATCCTTAAGCAGCTGCTTTATCACATTATGCCTCAACCGGATGTGTCTATTTTTACCATTGAAAGTGTTGTTCTTTGCAATGGCTTTTGCCGCTTGGCAATCACAGTGCATAAACACCAAAGGTGTCGGTTTCATTCCCAAAGGAATATCTGCTAAGAAGTTTCTTAACCACTCAGCCTCGTTACCAGCCAATTCAAGAGCTACAAACTGACTCCATGGTGGATTTAGCAAATATTGTTTGTTTGGCTGACTTCCATGTTACAGCACCTCCACCAAGGGTGAATACATATCCACTAGTGGATTTTGTCTCGTCTAAATCTGAAATCTAGTTAGCATCACTGTATCCTTCTAATACAGCGAGATATAGTATCATAGTTTATGGTTCCTATCAAATATTTCATTACTCTGCTCAATGCAGTCCAATGATCACAATTGGGATTTTGTGTATATCTACACAGTCTGCATACAACATATGCTATATCAGGTCGAGTATAATTCATCAAATGCATTAGACGCCCAATAATCTGAGCATACTCAGACTGAGCCACACTGTCTTCTTTATTTTGCACTAATTGGGTTTTAGAATCATAAGGAGTACTCACAGGTGTGACATCAAAGTGCTCATATTTTTTAAGTAGCCTCTCCATGTAATGCGGTTGAGTAAGCATTATGCCACGGTCACTTCTTACGATTCTAACACTCAAAATAATATTAGCTTCTCCCAAATCCTTCATATCAAATTTAGAAGTTAAGAAACATTTTGTTTCATTCACAACATTAATACACGTACCAAAAATAAGCATTTCATCAACATATAAGCTAATAATTATATATTCACCATCTACAGTTTTTGTGTACACACATTTATCAACTCCAATGGAAAAAATCTATTATTGACTAGAACTTGATCAAATTTTTCATGCCATTGTTTTGGCACTTGCTTTAAGCTATATAAGGATTTAAGAAGTTTACAAACTTTATTTTGTTGACTAGGAAGAACACAACCTTCAGGCTGCACCATGTAAATTTCTTCTTCTAAATCACCATTTTGAAAGGCTGTTTTAACATCCATTTGGTGCACAACAAGTTTGTAAATTGAAGCTAATGCAAATAAAACACGAATAGAGAAAATTCTTATTACTGGTGCAAAGGTATCGAAATAATCAACGTTTTGTTTTTGAGTAAAACCTTTTGCGATCAATCTTGCTTTGTATTTATCCATAAAACCATCAGGGTCAATTTTCATCTTAAAAATCCATTTACAACCAATTGGTTTCTCATCTGGTGGTAAATCAACCAATCCCCAAGTTTTATTTTGTAAAATAGAATCAATCTTAATTTTTTTGGCTTCTTTCTATAAACTGCTTTTTCTAGAAGATATGGCTTCAGAATAACTCAAAGGATCATTATCTATAAGATAAGTATAAAAATCATTTCCAGAAGAAGCTTCTTTTCGTATTCTTTTACTCATCCGCAATTCATCATTTGAACTTTCAAAATCATTTTTATGAGGAGATGAAGGAGAAACAATATCAATTCGTAACGAAAAAATATGCTCAAAAATTTTTGCATTCTTTATCTCAATAATTGTATTACTTTCAAGCAGATCACTTTTTAATACAAGAAATCTATATGCGGCACTATGTTCAGCGTAACCAATAAACACACAATCAGATGACTTAGAGCCTATTTTTCCTTTCTTAGAACTAGGAAGCATAACCTTAGCAAGGCACCCGCACACTTTCAAATATTTTAAATTAGGAGAATAACCCTTCCATAATTCATAAGGTGTTTTACTGGTTTTCTTATGAGGTATTATGTTTTGAATATGGCAAGCAGATAAAATTACTTCACCCCATAAATTATTAGGAGCTTTAGAACTAACAAGCATAGAATTCATCATTTCTTTTAATGTTCTATTTTTCCTTTCTGCTACACCATTTGATTCAGGAGAATACGAATGGGTAGTTTCATGGATTATTCCTTCCTTTTCACAAAATTCATTAAGCAAAATGTATTCTCCACCTCTATTCGATCTAACTCTTTTTATCTGTTTTTCTAATTGATGGTCTACCTCAGCTTTATACATAAGAAACATATCAAAAGCTTCATCATTATTTCTAAGTAGATAAACTTTAGTAAATCTCGAATAATCATTGATGAATGTAACGTAATATTATTTACCTCATCTATTCATAGTTTGTTTTAAATCTCCTAGATTGGCATGAATTAAGGTCAACAATTCAGATTCTCTATTTATAGAAATATAAGGCTTCTTAGTTAATTTTGTTTCGGCACATATTATACATTTATTAAAATATTGATTTTTCATTCTAGAAATTAAACCTTGTTGTTGCATTTTCTTAATATAAGAAATATTAACATGTCCTAATCTACCTTTCCACAAATTAATAGGTTCAATCAAGTAAACAAAAGAAGTAGGATTTTCATTGATAACATTGGAAATGTTAAGAATAAAAAGGCCCTGATTACAATAACCCTTTCCCACAAAGACGTTATTTTTTGTCATTACAATCTTGTCAGATTCGAATGACACCTTCACCCCAGCCTTTCCCAAAAGAGCTACCGAAACTAAGTTCGCCCTTATATTAGGGACAGGCAATACATCATTCAGAGCCAAATTTTGCCAAATGTGAGTTTGAGAAGGACTTTCCCTTTACCAAGAACTTGCACTATTCTTGAATCGCCTAGATAAATAATCTCTTCTCCTTCCCTACTGGTGTGTAGGAGGAAAAGGCATTTTTTATTTGCACAAATATGCCTGGTAGCACCTGAGTCTACCACCCATTCTTTAACATTGGCCACAACATTGGCTTGGGAAATGACCGCAACAATGATGTTATTAGGGTCATCTACTTCAACCAAATTAACCTTTGGTTTAGCATGATTGTCATTTCCCATTACGCATTTTCTACACTACGCTGCATGATGACCTGGTTTACCACAAATAAAGCAAGAGCCTTTCCTTTTGAAGGTGGGGTGAGCAACTTTGGGTTTGTAATTATATTGTTTGTTATTGTACCTATTTTGGCGATGTTGAGGTTTGCCTTGCAATAGATTTTCCCTCGTAGTAATCTCCTTAGCTTTGACAGCCTTGATCTCCTTGCAAGTTGTGTCCTCAATGATAATATGAACAACTAGATCAGCAAGTGACAATTGCTTGTCTTTGTGCTTGAGTTCTTGCTTGTAGTCATTCCACGATTGAGGCAATTTTTCAATCAGCAACCCCACAACAAGTTCTTCTTGCAAATTGATATTTTTTGCTTTCAAGTCCTCTACCAGCTTGCAATATTCATTGATTTGTGTTTTGATCTCCTTATCATCGGACATTTCCCACCGATAATAATTTTCGATCACGAACTTCTGTCTGCCCGCATCTTCCGCAATGTACTTTGCAATCATGGATTCCCATATTTATTTTGCTTTCTTGTACGGACAGTAGACATCAAACAATTCATTAGAAAGTGTACTGATAATTGTGTGCCTACATACCTTCTTAGCATGTATCCACTGTTCTTGCAGATTATTTTCAGTTGGTTCGGCCTCTGTAAGTGCGAAAGCCACGCCGTACACATCTAGGATAGAGAAAACTCTTTCCTGCCACCTTTTGAAGTTGTTGCCATTAAAAACTTCAAACTTTGATATGTTAGGAAATGGTTTAGCATAGAACATATGTGGTTGTTGTGGCAGCACAACTGGAGTGGCGGTGATAGATGCATCTCGAGCGGCAGCGAAGGCAGCGGCAGCAGTGGCGGCGGGGTTGGTATCAATTGGAGTATCCATCAAAAAACTATCCTTAAGATTGTTGGAAAATGAGAATCGTCTGAGGCATGCAAGCACTGTCCTTAAGGATAATTACGCCCCTCTGAGTACGAAACTCAATGCGTAAGGCTTCTAGCAGTTATCCTCCCAAGATACAACAAACCATCTTCTCTATTCCGCACTGAATATTAGAAGGAATAGGAACAACGTTATGTGTATAACTAAACAAAGGAGGAGAATGAAAGAAGGGAAAAAATCTCTAATGTGATGCAAAGTTCTACAGAAGATTGTTTCATGAATTTCAATTTATATTCAACCAAAATAGAGCCGTTTGTGAAACCGTTATGAAATCGTTGTAAAATAATGGAGGATTTATGAAGAATTAAATCAGCCTTTATATGGCCATTTTAAAGCCGTTAGAAAAACATTATTTGGCCGTTGTAGACCATTATAGAACCATTACATATTAATGAAGAATAGAGAACGTTGCTTCTGAAACTCTCCTTAGAGTCTGAGCTCGTCAGATTCTGAGCTCGCCAACATCTGAGCTTGCCAACGTCTGAGCTCTCCAACATCTGAACTCGACATTAGAAAACCATTGTAAAAGAATATGTCAAAACTACTGAAATATCCAACAGAAGGAACTAAAGGATCGTCTCTCAGAAAGAACTGTAAGAACTCCTGCCCAAAATGCTGCTCTCCCTGCAGATTCTAGAATTAGGACAGCAAGACATACTGTAAATCTGATTAAGGTACTGAGAATGCATGGTAGAAACAAAAAATACATCAGAGATTTAGTTCTTGAGAAATGATTCTTTAATGAAGGACAAATGCAAGGATTTAGTGTGATGCTGACTCAAATGGAAATAGAATAGGCTAGAGAATTAGCTAATCAAGTTAATGTGGGAGGATCATCTGAGCCCTCTAAAAAGGGAAAAGAGAAGGTTGGTGAACCTTCAAGGACTGAAGAAGTTTAATTTGCTTCGATTGAAGCAAGATCTGAAGGTGATAAGGCTGAAAAGGAAGTAAGACCTGAGACAGTGCTGTTTAGGCCATTTTAAGGGTATGGAGATGATATATGCTCATTTTAAGGGTATGGAGATGAAGTTTTTGGTCAAGGTGGGTAAGGCAAACAGGATTTTCAGATCCCGTGAACACCATGAATATTTCAATTCTCTGTTGGCTAGAACTTCTATGGCAAATAGGCTAGTTGATTTCGAGTATTTTGAGAAAAGTGATTTGCAGATCCTTTCTCTGCTTTCAAATCTCCATTTGCAAACTTTTGCTCGTTGAATACTCCATATTATCCTGAATTGACTGCCTATTTTTATTCAAACTTCTACATGCTCTGTAAAGACCATATTTAGTTCTCCTTCTTTGGTCAGAACACTATTCTGAGTGCTGCAGAACTTGTAGAAATTCTAAGTTCTGAGCTGTCTACCTTCACTCCTATCCCTATCTCAAAAGAAGCTATCTACAGAGAACTCTCTGGTAATCCAAATCTCCCCAGAACAAATAAGGCTCATGTTGAACACCAGCACTTTCGTCTCATAGCCATTATTCTGTATAAGGTAGTCATCAACTACCTTAGGACCAAAGGTTCCTCCAAAATAGATGTTTCTTGACTTGAAGCCAGAATCATCTGGGCCATCCTAAATGGCAAGCCTTTCTCTCTTCCACACATCATCTTTTTGCACATGCGTAGAACTGTAAGGAAGAACAAGGGATAACTGCCATTTGGGTCATTGATCACCATGATCTTTGAGTATCTAAAGATAGACATTCCACAGAAACTCAAATCTTTACAAATCCCACAAGGAAGTACTGGTGAATCAATGTTTGTCAAGATGGGCTACAAATTTGCAGATGGTCAATGGAGGGATAGGAAAAAGAATGTGGTATTGATAAATCTTCCCCTAGTAGAGACTAAAACAGCAGAAGCTACTCACGATGAACCTTTACCTGCAGAGCCTTCACCAATAGAAGCTTCACCTGCTGAACAAACTGAAAGTCCTTCACCTATAGGACCATCCTCTGAATCCACTCGAAAGAGGAGGATAAAAATGTTGGCTCACAAGTCTACTAAGCCTGGACAAAAGAGGAGGAAACTTGCTCATAAGTTGTTTGAAAGGATCATTAGTGAGTCAGATCAGCAAACATCTGAGAGTTCCTTAGCAAGTGACAGTGAAATAGAAGAAATCATTCAGACCATTGTGATGACAACTATTGAGGATGAGATTGCAGCTTAGATGGAGCAGCATGAGAAAGAGAAGGAAGAAAAGGAAGAAGAGGAGAAAGAAGTGAAAGAAGAAAAAGAAAAATGGGGGGGGGGGGGGAGAAACTAAGAATGTTGAGATTGTCCTGGGTGAGGACAGAGAAGTTGGTGAATCATCTAAAGTTCCAAAGCATGAGAAAGAAATTCAAGCTGATGTTGCAATGGAAACACAATTTGAAGAGGAGCAGATTGAGCAAGTGAATATCTGAGTTTGTTCTGTAGAATGTAGCTAAAGGAGAAGCTCATAAGGAAGCTACATCTGAGGGGGAGGGATCTGAGAATGGAAGTCCATAGAAAATGGACATTGATGCTGCTGGCACAGCAGATGATACCCCAAGCAAGTCTGCCTCAGATCTTCCATCGTAGGACACTCCAATCTTATCGTCTGAGAGATCAGCTAGGACTCAGGGGGCGTTTACTAATGCTGGTGTTCAGACTGAAGAAGAATTTGATGGATCTACAAACTCAGAGCTACTTAGAGAAATACTGCATAAATAGAGAGGAATGGAACAGCTGATCAAAGATATGTGGGCATCACTTCATGTGGAAGTTGATGAAATGAAGGAAAGAATGGCATTTGAACTATAGAAGCTGAGGAGAGAAAGAAGCTCAGATGCGAGCTTTGCTACCCTATAGATTGAACACATGGATAGGAAGATATACAACTTGAAAACTGCATTTGATCTGAAGTTAGATCAGCTATCCAAGTTCACTCTAGTCCAGCTCCCTTCAGACTTTGAGCCTACCACTTCCACTCAAGCCCCGTCCAGCTCTACTCCAGCCCCAAATCTGCCAAAATAGAACTCATTCCACTCACTTATTTTATCAAATTTGGTTCGGTTTTAAGATTTGGATGTTTTTGAATTGAATATTATTGTCACAAGTTTAAATGTTGTTTTTGAACTTGGTTATGATATTTAGATGTTACCCTTTAAACTCTTGAGTTGCACAAGCTATATTATGCTCTGATTAAACCTTTTATGCTCTAATTGAATATACACTTGCTGGTTTGATCTATACTTTTATGTTGATGACAAAAGGGGGGAGAGATATATCCCTGATTATTTACTGCAAAAGGAGAACACTATGATTTGCTAGAACAGATTCTGAGAAAAACAAAGGATCAAGTTCTAAGAGTGAAAGTGACACAGAAACAAGTCGTTTTGTGAATACAAGTTCTAAATAATGACATACTTATAGTCTTCACTCTGAACCGTTATTGCTATACCTTGAATATTCATTCTTGCTCTGAACATATATTCGCTTTGCTCTGAACATACATTGACATTCTGAATCTATACGTTGCTATACATTTATACTCAATGATCTGAACCTATCATGGTCTGAATACACACAATGCCTCAATTGCTCTGATAAGCATTGTTTTGATACTTCCTACTAAGTTTCTTAGATTGAAATGAAATCAACCTTTTTTAAATCTCTAAGTGTTCAGATTCTGAGAAATGACTTCGACCTGATAAACTTCATTACGTGTTTTAGAAGTTCTGAAGGAAAAAATAAACTACATATTGATAACGAATTCAATGTTTGAATTCATCCTCTTCTAGAACTTAATTTTTTGCTAAAGCACTAAGCGAAAGATCATTGTTTAGCAAAATTTCCTTGAGTGACAAATCATCATGTTACTCACCTCTTTTATAACAAATGGTATATTTGTGAGGATAGTTTTGCCATCATCCAAAAAGGGGGAGATTGTTGAGAAAAATCCCTAATTGACTTTGAAGATGACAAAACAATCCATAATCTGTAATATCTAAGTTAATGCAGTGAAATACTATTTTGCAGATTATCCAAAGGTATATGGATTGAATCTGGCAAGATAGGCTCAGACGATGTTCTAAGGGATTCAGACGCTGCTTGGAGCTTAGACGTTATACTAGAAGCTCATCGCTCAGACATTGAGCAAGGAGCTCAAACGTTGTGCGAGGAGCTCAGACGTTGAGCGGGAAGCTCAAACATTGTTACGTAGCTCAAGCTCTGAGGAAGTATTTCACGAGCAATGACCAGATTATCAAGAGATGTTTTCAAGATGATCTAATCTATATATTACATCATCATAACGGCTAGCAAATCAAGCTGGATTCGTACTTGGAGATTCTCTATTTTGAATATCAATCAAGGACGCAGATTAAGGGAAATGAGGATGACTCACCTAATGAAGTAATCCATCTATGAAAACCCGGGATCACGATTGTATGGGCGATTTGATCCAAAGGGGGATTCTTTCCTTTGTCAACCTCAACGGCTACGAAATTCTTTGTATACAATCTTGTCCAAACGGGAAAGTTTTGGAGAGCGATCCTCTGGAGATCTTGCAACGGGAAGTTAGGATGGAGAGTATAAAAGGAGACCTCAAGGCTGAAGAGTGCAGTGACGAGAGAACAGAATTCAAAATTTCAAGAGCAAGAGAACTTCACATCCTTCACGTACTTTTGATCCAACACTATAATACTTAGAGGAGAACATACGAGTGTAAGAGAGTTAGATGGGAAGTTTATTCACCAAGATGTAACCTCTGAGTTATTCACTAGTGAAATCTAGCCAATTGGCTACCAGCGTGAAGAAGTGGACGTAGGCTTGAATAAAGCCGAACCACTATAAATCCTCTATGCACATTCTCTTTGCCTTACTCTCTCTGTTTATATTCTGTGTTAGTAGATTTGTGCACAGCACTGCTTCTGAGGTGATCTCAGATCTTACTAGCTAACATCGTCTGATTGAAGTTCTGAGCATATTAGTTATACTCCGCATTAATTTCTTAAAATTCTTTAAAATTCACCTATTCATCCCCTCTAGGTGATAACGCTAGCCACAACATACCATTGTTGGGAAGATTGGATCATGTGGGATAGATCTCCCAGTGATTGTGTTTTTTAACTTCAATTCCTAAATTGATCATCTTGAGGATTATCCAACGGCTAGTTTGGATATTGAAGATTACATAAGTAGAACAATGTATGCTAGAGAAGACATGAATCACGAGACCAATTGCGAACCTAGAAAGCTTTACTGTTTGATACACTTATACTCTTGTTGAATATTGAGAGAGAAGTTCATTTATTTGGAGTGTTTTTCATTGATTTTAATCTCTTCAGAGAAGTGTACGAGTATTGAGGTAGTGCTTGGGATTTGGTAGTGTGATCTACCAATTTTAGGTAGAAGCAGCACGGATTACGTCGAGACCTCTCAAAGAATTACCAAAGGACCTCAGCCTGTTGGTGGCTATTATTAGCATTCGAGAGTGGATAAAAGATTGAATTAAGTCAAACCACTATAGAGATATTTGTGCACTATCTTCTATCTCTTTATTTATTTCCATATTTATCTAATTGTGAAATATCGCAGTTGATATCATTAGTTTACTCTTACCAATAGTAAACCGTTCCTGCACATGTCATACCCCTCTACGTTGCATATTTAGCCATAACACTAGGACATGGCCATCAGGTATCCGGGCACAGACACCAAGCTCCCGTGCATGGCTACCAGGGATCCATGCATGGGCACTAGGGTCTCGAGATCGGCCTCAAGAGACCTGAGCTCTAGCATCAATCACATGAGTCGAGTATTCTGGCATGGGCATTGGGATCTTGGGCCTAACCTTTGTGGACCCTGCGGATCGCCAAGGAACCGAACTCGGTCTCGATCAGCCCAAGCCCAAGCGCTAGTGACTTGGGCACAGAAATCGAGTACTTGGGTATGGCCATCAAGGACCTAGGCACAAGCACTGGTGTACTGGGGCATATGCGTTCGGGGTTCCCGTGCCCAAGTGCGAAAAATCTCTAATGCAAGTGTCGATATCTAATCGTATTTTGGGAAAGGATTTCTGATTTTTAAGAAAAAATCATTTCTTAATTCAAAGTATAAGTTTTTCGTCAACTATGAAAATATCTTCTAAACGACTCATTTTTTTTAAGTGATCTAGATATCGAAAAATATTTTCCAGGAGAAAATTTCTACCAAAACAAGTAGCACCATATTAAGCCCACTCGCGGTACGGCGGTCTCAATCTCAATTCTACTAGTGGAAAGAAACTTTTTTATCGATTATGTTTCATGTAAAAGTACAAGAAAAAGATCTATGTTGATGCGCATGTTCAAGATGAGCTTCAAACTAGATTGATCTTCTTCTACGTTGTATCATTGCACACCAAAAACAAGAAAGTCTACTGGGATTTTCTCAGTAGGACCCTCGTAATGTTAGAGAAAACGTTTAAAAAAAAAAAAAGGTTTAGGCAGGAAAATTCTAGACGTTGGGTTATGAATGACTTGCTCGATTTTAGTCTTCACCTTTATATTCATCACTTTTTGTTGAGATGTACATGCAAGTTGTGTTAGGAGAGTCCCATATTAGAGAATTGATGTGATGTGAAGTAATTAATATATTCTAGTTGACTCGTAACTAAATATTTTCGACAGGATCCACCTGATTTAGGAGTGCATGGGAACTAGACTCGCGTAATGCTGGCAATAGTAGCTCCATTTAATTTTTACCCTCATCAATATGCCTGTAGGAAGCGCATGCCCTTGTCTCTGACTTGTGGCTGAATGTTATTTCTAGCAATATCACCTAAATGGGGGTGAATAGGTGATTCTAAACAGTTTTGAAACTTAATGCGGAATTTAATAGTTCCAAAACACAAACTGAATAAGATCAGTAAAATGATGTGCAGATAAACTAAACACAACAGGAGAAGTTTAGGGTAAGAGAGAATTACACGCAATGTTTATAGTGGTTCGACTTAGCAAGCCTACGTCCACTCTCCCACGATGACAGCCAATTGGCTGGATTCCACTATATGAATCAATGGAGGTTACAAGAGATATCACTCTTAATCACTCTTACAAGAACCTCTCAAAGATATAACTATTAAGCTCTTGAGAACAACAATTTGTGAATCTGAACAACTCAGCACTTTGGAATTTTTAAGTTCTGATCTCTCTTGTCAGTACCACCATGGATCTCCCTTTTATACTCCTTCACCCCCAAACTAGCCGTTGGATAGGTCTTCAAAAGATCACTCTTCAATCGCTGATTGGACGTCATCAATCTTGATTGAACGAGACTGTATCTGGGAAGATTTGGTAGCCGTTGAAGTGAGTCTGAACCCTTCAGATTCAGTCACCCATACAACTAAATCCTCAGTTTCCATAAGTAAAGTTAATTCAAATCCTCAAGATATATTATTTTTGGAATGTAATATCCAATTGAAGATATTCTCCTGATTTGATTGGAAAATAATCTTGTCAATCACAGATTACAAACTTCCAAAAAAGATAACACCATTATCGAAAACCTGTCATACGTGGGTCTTCAAAATCTATCAAAATATAATGCAGGATCTGAACAATATTCAAAAACAGTCTTCTGAAATAAGACTCTCTGAATCTAAACATACTTGAATAGTGACTCTGAGCTCCAATAAAGTTCTTACTGACGTGTCACATAAATCTTCAAAACCACAAATCTTCAGAGGCAGTAACAATCTCCATCTGAAGAACTTCAGAAGCAAATATGTGACAACTACTACTTGAATCTGATCGTCAGGTTTGGATCAATATGAGCTTTTGTTCACATGTTCACCTTGCAATAAAATATTCATGGTCATTAAACAAATTATATCAAAGATAATGATAGTTTTGTCAGAATCAAAATATTCAGAATGAAGGTTTTCTCAACACTGAGAAGCATGTTTATCAAATCTATTGAACTGACCATTTACCCAAGTTTTTAGATTCTGCATTAGATATTGGTAACATGACACATTAGATCATGAATTTTTTTTTTTCGGCAATTGATAGAGGACAAGAACTGAAATTGATTTTTGATCATAATTCTCTAGATATCGGTAACACGACAAAATAGATCGTGAAAATTAAAAAAAAAAAAAATGTTGTCCACAAATTAGGATGATCCCATTATCAGCCGCATCTACCACACTCCTCTTCTTCCACAAAATAGAAAATCTGCAACCACTGTGGCCGCCGCAACGAACAAGAATGTCATTTGCTCAGATGGAAATGCTGTATGGAACTCCCTTCCCCGTCACGCCAGGCTCGGAGAACGGCTTCAAGAGCTCATACGGCACGATCCCAGCTCCGTTCCGATTCTTACACCTTTGGTCGTTGTTCCTCCCATCAATGATGCCCTCCAGCTCCTTCAGCCTCCCGCTGAACCTCTCGAACGCCGCCTTTATCACCGGCTCCTCCTTCCACGCCGGTTCCGGATCTTGTCCCAGGTACTCCTCATCCGGCGAGTGGTTCGACAACACGTCGAGGACTGCCATCACCTTCGTCGCCTGTATCTGCGACGGGAAGCACGTGAGCAGCGTGACCTCAGGCTTGTCCCAGAATATCTTGAGCTCTTCTTCGGTCGAGTCCTCGACGGGCATCTTGGTTCGGGCGATGGTGGGCCGGTTCGGGAAGTAGCCAGCGTAGGTGTACTGGCCGAAGTTGACGGCAGCGTGGTGGCCGGAGGTGACCCAGACCATGGTGGTGATAACGTGGATGATGTCGGACGGGCTCTTGAGGTCGGGCCACCCTGGGGAGTCTTTCTTGTCACCGTGGCCAACGGTCCGGATCTCGGTCCACCAAGACTGGAGCTCCTTGTCCGATGCAATACGGGTCGGGTCGGGGTAGTAGTGGTTGACGTAGTCGGTGACCCACTCCTTGATGGTGTCCCACAAGAGGAGGCCGTCGTTGGCGAAAGGGTAGTCCTCGATCGCTAGCTTGAGGCCATGGGGTGCCGTCGGGTCCTCCACTGCCAACCCCCTGGCAAGTATTGACACGATCAGAAAAGCAATTTTCCCAAAGTAATTTTTTCTAAACACTCCATGTGTTAATTATTTTTCATATATTTCGCTTTGCTTAATTTTGTAAAAGGAAAAAAGAGGTGCGCAACTAATTAATTGATGTGCAATACCTGCTGATCAAGTCATTGGGCAAGCCTTGTAAGTCGAATTGCCACTGCTTGTCATAGGCGACAGCGCAGAGCTCCATGGAATACTTGCCGGGAGAGAAGGAGCTCTCGATGACGCCGTCGCCGCTGATGAGAAACCCGCGAGCCAGCGCATTGATCTTCATTGTGTACCGGAAGTGGGGGTGCAACAACTTGTAGATTGGGTGCATCTCGCTCAGTTGCCGGTTTGCCGCTATTATGTAGGGTTCCGTGGCACAATGAGTCCTCAACCTAGGACGATCAAAACCGGAGAAACATCAATTATCCCATCAGCGTTTATGCAAATAGGTTAACATGTAAATCATTCCATTGTAAGGAACAATTACGAAATCACCTGCATACTCAGATCTCACATTGAGCCATTAGCCTGCTTCGTTATTAGTACACTTCGATGTAATATATCTGTGATTTTTATTTTTGCTCGTCGAAAGCTAATGATCGACTTATTATTACCAGTGGCTGACAAGCTCGTGGTATCCAGAGTCGTGGGCAAGGACATGGGACTTGGCGAGCCGCCAGAGCCACATGCCAGTGGAATGGCACGACGGGGTGAACACCTGCTTCCATTGTGGCTTCCCGTCGACGGTGGGTGGCCGCGTGAGCTCGATGGCGAGTGGTTTCAATGTCTCATCTGGGGTCAAGAAGAAGAGCGTCCTCGACCCATACAGGGTTGTCCCCTTGAGCTGCCTCACTTTGTTCACATACGGTAGGAACAGGTCGTGGTAGTCCAACATGAACAGCTTCTTTTGCTTTATGGCCTGCACAAAATCAAATTGAACCGAACCGGAGAGGTCAGGTTCAGGTCAAATTTCAGTAAATGGGGCGGTGGTATTTAGGTTTATGCTTGACCCTAGCGTGCGAACAGGTTGTACTTCGTCAAAGGAGTGTCCTTGTACCTCGTCGACTGTCATAAAGCCTTTGATTTCCCTTTCGATGATCTCTGTTGTGATGGCTGATTCGGGCGGACCGTAGATCCTAGGGTCGAGCTCGCTCTTCAAGGGCCATTCCTAAGTACATTTTAATACCACTTGTTTATAGAAAGTAAATACCCACCATGGTGATATGAAATTTTTTTAGTCTTATAAGGAAATAATCATCATGGAAGTTAATTAGTTGTATGTGAGCAAATTATATAGTTGAATTGTGTACAGATACTTATAATCTTTACCGTGACCAACTGGATCATGTAGGGGTTGATTCCCGCTAGGGTTTGACGAGCGAACTCTTCATCACTGAACCAAAAGAATCTATCTCCTGCAGGATGCAATAATACAACTAATTACTATGCAGGAGGAACTCGGAGATGAATAATACATTAATTTTTGTTTGATTGTTGAGTAATAATGTATTTTTCAATAGAGAGAATGAAGGATTATCACGTAAGTTTCTCCAAAAAAATACCGTGGAAAGTTATGTGAGACAGCTGTCCAAACATGCCTAAACAAATACATAGAATCTAAGTAAAGAGAGTGGGAGAGGGAGAGAGAGTTTGCTTACGCTTCATGGTTTCAGGGGTTTCAAAGCGCAAGACATCTTCGGAGGCATCGGCGACGGTTTTGACGAGCCGAGGGAAGAGGTCCTTGAGGAAGCCATGCTTCTGCAACGGGGGCAAGTTGACACCTTCGTTGAAGAGATTGTCAATGGCGGTTAAGTAGGGGAACCCCAGGTCGGCATCAACCAGTGCCGTCTCTAGAGACGGCAGCAGCGCGTGCACCACCGAGGACACCGTCTTCGCCGAGAACGTCAAGTTCTTTATCGTCGAGAACTGCTCGTCTCGAGGCACGTATATGCTGCCGCTCCTCGATTCCGACTGTGGATCTGTTTGATATTACATGTGAAAGTTCAATTCGTTCGTCAAGATGAAAAACAAAAATCAACGAGTTTCTGCATTTAACTCTAGCTAACGTAATACTAGCAAGGTTAATGTCCACATTACATTAACAAAGAGCTTATGACAGCCAGAAGCATGCAAAAAGGACATGAAATTATGAATGGCTGGCGTTTCTGTGACTATGATTTTACGAGAGAAGAATACAAAAGTTCCATTTTCCAATTGCTAAAAGGGTTGTGCACTCACTCTCATGGTCACTCTTTTTATGCTCTTTCACAAGCACGCTCGTTTTGCAACACCAATAATTTTAAGGATATTTCCTTAGCCATTATTATGAAGTGAGAACAAATAATTTCTCGGCTCACCGGTCTTGCACCGAGGGCGCCCGGTCCGGCCCCGTCTGGGGTATGGAAGCTCTTTGCCACCGAGCACCGGTCTCTTCTTATCAGCGCCATTGTCTGGATTCCCGAGGTCGTTGTACACATCGTAATCGTATATCCTGTCGTACGATTTTCTCTCGCCTTGGCCATTCCCTCGCAAGATCGCCAGCTCCTCCTCTCTCAGCCTCCTCAGCCCGCTCGGAGTTTCCTCCGGTAGATAGCACTGCCCCCCACAAGCGTGCGCGCGACATTGAAAAGGAAAACCATCAAGCTCCAAATAATACTCAAAATTCAGGTAGTGATAACTGACTCTCTAATTAATCTTCTGATTAAACAGAATTTCTTTCTCAATTTTTGGGGTGAAAATCAAGACCCGTGCAATTAAATACAACAAACGATTTAAAGACGATTGAATGAGGGCATATACGATGGTGACCAGCTTTGATCTACTATGTTATACAAAAGGAATAACATTATTTTAGAGTATGGTTGTTTCGCGAAAAATGAGTAATTTAGAAAATATTTTTCTAAAAATGATTGCTTTATCGCTTACAAATATAATTAAGATTAAAACATTTTCATCATACACAAAAATGTTTAGACATAAATTTTCATCGATAATCAAAAGAATGCATTAACTAATTATTTCAAACCGTATAAACAATATTTTTTAGAAAATTTTTTCTAAATTATTTACTTTCTGTGAGCAAACGCCACCCTTAATAATTACCGCGGACGATACGGCACCTGTTACACATGCTGTCTTTGATTCTTTTCCTTTTGACAGGAGGACTCAACATTGAAAATGACATTGTGAGGGTGAGAGAGTTAAAAGATTAACCTCGTGAAAACGAACCACTAAATAGCAATATATATATATATGAGAAAAACCCTAGGTAGAAACTATGTAGCTATGGAGATGATCTAACCTTATTGGTGAAGAAGACCCTCTTCTGTGGGTTATCGTACTTGGAGTGAACCCATGAGTTGCATGTGATGCTAACAGGACCGCCCACGAACCCGTCGAGGACGATGTCCTTGATGTACATCTCCTTGTGGTGCTCATTCTCCACAAAAATCGCCCCGACCTCCCCAAACTCCTCTCCGACCTCGAACTCGCACTCGTACGTCACGTCCTCCTCATTCTGGCTCGTCTCGCGTACGTACCCTTTGATCGTCTTCTTCTCTTGTCCCGTCTCTGTAAATAAAGATCAAAAGATAAGGACTGTATTTGAATCTTCAGCATAGTGGATTCAAGAGAATGATTGTTTTAATATCATAACTGTAACGAAATTATAGTTGGCTCTCGCCCCACCATGGGAGGGCTAGGGTTTCGTGTTAGGAAGCTGAAGTTAAGCCATGACAGTAAATGGGGCGAATATAACAAAAGATCATCGAATTAGGGGCTCGGAGCTGAATATTTCTTTGAAGTGATAATGTTCATTTTCGAGAAATCGCTTTCGACTTGACTATGGACATCCGGCTGCTGTTTTTGGATTTATTTCACCTCTGAGGGACCATTCTAGAGGTACTACGTAGAACATGTACGATTTCGATTGATTTTGCGGAATTACATCCAGGTAATGTTGTTCCCTTCTTGTCCAAGATGCTCTCTAATCAATGCAGGGTCGGACCACATATCTCTCTCTCTCTCTCTCTCTCTCTCTCTCTATGGAAGGTTGAACATGGCAAGGGTAACGATTGAATACCATATTGTCTATATCACAGCTTAGAATCTTGGATTTGAGTTATAGACTAAGGGTAGATCAAGAGTTTCTCATAGCTAGGAACTACCCGTAGTGAAGAAGAAGTTAGAAAGCCATTGCCCGTTTCATCTTTCCTTTGTCTGCTTACAGATCCTATAGTTGCAGGGGCAGAGGTGAAGACAGTTTCAATTGATTCACCAGCATAAACGTGAAGATAAGTAGAAGTGGCCTCTTCGGAACCCATTGATCGAGTAGTTTATCCGCTTATCATATTATTTGTCAGATATAATACTAATTTGGATAACATGCATCAGATCTTTTAATGCAAACCGACGTCCACGGAGAATATATAAATGGAACCGTTGTTAATTAAACTATCAAACACTCTTGTCTGCTGCAAGTTATAAACAACTTTGTACTTCTGTGACTTTTTCTCCAGACCTAAAAAATGTATTGTAAAGTATGTTAAAAAGTTAAAGAGAACGTTTCAATCAAATTCATCCTATTTCTGCCCCTACTTTCCGTTACAAGTTGAGTTAACAAGTTCAAGGTTAAAACCGCATGCTCAATACTTACTGGAGTCAAGCTCTGCACTAACAAGCTCCAAGAGGAACGTTTCCCCCACCAAATCAGTAATCTGATCGAGCACTCCCTTTATCCCGACTTCCGAGAACAACCCACCGGCACTCTGTTTCACGATCACTACCGCTTTAACAGACAGCAATGCCTCGGTAGTGCTTGGGCTCGCTATCGCTTTGATCTTTCTCGAGGCAAGCCCCACTCGAGCGCTTCTACGGCTCTTTCGGAGAGCAGGCATGGACCGAACCGGAAAAGCCGCGATCCCAGCATTGCCTTGGCTAAATGGCTTGCGCAAGGGGAACAAGGTTGGGGAGGCAGATTGGGATTGATGAAGCTGTGCCTTCAACATGATGATGGTGGTGACGATCTTTTCTGGTGTGTTCTTGATGGAGATAATGGTGTAGACAACAATTGCTTAAGACAATGGTTATCGGGACATAGGTATGATTGGGTTTTGGAGAGTTGGTCCAGTGGTATTAATAGAGGGAGAGGAAGAAGAAAAGTATGGCATGTGCTTTATTATTATTATCCTCTTTCTGGGGCTTTATTTTGCCCTAAATGCACGTACGTGGCACATGAAAATGAAGTAGGAAATGGCGAGGAGAGCAGGAACGAAGACGGTGGACTAGACTTGTCGTCGTGGATCTCAACGAAGAAAACTCTTATCGAATTTGACTTTGCAAGGCCGTGACAATCTGCATGCAAAGATATTTCAAAGGCATGGGAAAATTCAAGAACGAATGTGACGGAAGTATGTTTTAGAACCCGCCTGGAAAATGCCTAACCCGACCACCCATGTACTTTTCCACTCTTATCTTACGTTTGGAATATCATCTTAGTGGAGGTCGTACGCCCTGTTTTGCAAGTTGTGGATCTTTGATTGTGAGAGCTATTAGGTTCTTGAATCATCGCTTGATAGTCTTCAAACTATTAGTTATCTTGACGCAATATGTGTTCTTAAGCTTATATAAACGTGTCAAGCATTCATTGCCGGACTTGGGGCCAAGTTGGTGAGGGTCGTTGCTTTTTAGGTTGCTCGGTATAATTTTCACAGATACATTATAATTTACGAATTTTCATGAAAGTTTTGCTGTTTCACTTTGATAAGTTAGGTTTTTTCGCACAAATTTCTCTATCTCGCCTTTCTTCGACTAAGTTTCTGAAGCTGGACCATTTTTGCCCAATTTTTGGGTCACGATATTGATAGGGTTTCCATCTAAGGACTCTTATAGAAAAGTAAAAATAGTTGACTGGCTCTACGTGTGACCTGCAAGCCTTCCAATTAACAAGACGAGTGGTTGAGAATTTTAGAAGCGGTCTCGCGATGAAACCTCAGATGAATTCTCCTTTGATAGAGAAAGGAATCGAAAGGTCGCATTAAATTGATCGTTGTACGACGCAGCCACTTGCGACACAATAGTGGACAATCTTCGAAGGAAGTTCAAGACTTTTCCAACTTATGCAATTCAAACAAATATGTACAATCGTGTCCTTTAGCTTTCTGATTTTGTGGAATCAGGTAACCTCATCATTAACATAACTAATCATGCAGGCGTGATTACTGACATGACAACTTTTTGATACGAAAAAGGTGTACAAAAGAGAAATGTTGTTCAAAAATACGATTTAATAAGTAACGTAGGCAACAAAAAAGGAAAGAAAAAGAAGAAAAATCGTATTGGTCGATTTTATAGATAACGTCGAAACGTGAGTGGGGGTTAAGAAGTATGACGTCCTAGCACTATCCATAATTAGAAACAATGAAAACATGGAGGAAAGTGGCACACGTATAAGACATGATTCGGACAGTATGAACACAATAAAACGAGTCTTATACAAGTTGGATTGACGTTGGACTTAGTCAAGGGTTATCTTATCACACTGTAAAAAGATTATAACCCTAATCCCAATTTGCACACACCTTAGCAACTTGTAATTGACGCAGTTGCTGGATATTTGGGGCGGTTTTCTCTGCATCTAAAAGTCATCCATTAGAATCCCGTTAATGCGAGCAAACTACTCTGGATGAGGGTTATATACAGATCTCAAACGTCTGAACTTAACTAATTTGTAGAGTTTGCAAGATGTTTTATGAGCCTCCAGATAGTCGAATCTCTACGTTGGTGCTTGTGGATATATAGATATATGTTCACAAACCACTCCCTCTCTTTTTCTCCTTCTCGTCTATTACTTCTTCTACCGCTGCTCAATACTAACGTCGCGACTATCCTTTTACCGCAACTATAGCCATGACAGCATGACCACCTACCCCATGACCACCCTTTTGCCACAACTATAGCCATGACAGCATGACCACCTACCCCATGACCACCTACCTCTCTCTCTCTCTCTCTCTCTCTCTCTCTCTCTCAACAATCAAAATTGATATGACCACTTAGGCTACATTTGGTAGTCAGAATAAAATAAAATTGTCATGTCTAGGCCCAAGATAAGATAACTCAGATATAAGAGAGATATATGCTCGATAAAATATCCCACGATGGAGGTGGGATAAAGATAGATAGGATTTCTTATTTGCATGGTATAAAAGCTACTTTTGTCGAATAACAAACTTTTTAAATTAATAAAAGCACAATAATAATTAAATATAAATAATATTTGAATTCTATTAAAACAGAAAAATCAAAATAACAAAAAAAATAACAACAATTTTTGTTTTTATTTATTCGTATTATTATTTATATTTTTGAATTTCTTTCTACTCTATATTATGTGTTATGTATTATATTTATTTCATATATTAGGTATATTAGTATTCTAGGCATATTAGTAAGGCTTATTGTTCAATAAGTACTTATTAAGGAACAATGGAAGGGAATAAAAAAGAAATAAAAAAGAAAAGAAAAGAGAGGGAAAATAATATAAAAAATAGTAAATAAAAATGAACATAATTAACATAATTAATCATGCAGGCGTGATTACTGACATGACAACTTTTTGACATTAAAAATGTATACAAAAGTGAGAAGTTATTCAAAAATACGATTTTATAAGTAACAAAGATGAAAAAAGGAAACAGAAAGCAAAAAATCGTTGAAGAAATACTTGCACAATATATTTAGGTACATACATACATTCATACATAAATGTACATATTGAGCGAGAGAGAGAGAGACTCAGAGAGATCATTTAGTTGGCAAAATGTTATCCCAAATCGCTTGAGTAGCAAATTTTCTAGTAGTTCTTATGTTCATGTAGTGACATTTCATTTACTAGTTTACCTATTTTAGGTTAGGATTTCACAGCTTCCATGGCCCACATTGATTTCACGTATGATAGTTGCAAAATGCTCCTCATTCTTCAATTTCAAGTCCATCATTCGATATGATTTCTGTCCGTACATTAATTGGAGGAGTTTTGTGACATCGCAAAACCCACATCAATCGAAAGAGGTCTTCTTGAATGATTCATAAGTAAAGATCCACACGTAAATAGAGAACACCTTATATGGTGATCCACATGGATTGAGATCATTAATGTTTTTAGTCCAGTGTGCATGGAAGCGATGATATTAATGATGCCGTGTCTCTAACGAAACACTCATCTTAGACAGGGGCTCTGATGGATAGCGTTAAGGTTTTTCAGGTGCATGTTCTTAAGTTAATGGCATATACCGTATCAATTAAAGGTTTATTTCACATCACTTGAGTAACGGATTTTACATACGTGTAATCTTCATTATCACAACACAAGCAAGCACATTCATGCATGCATGGACCACGAGGCCACAACTTCGTCGTATGGCTCTGGGACAACATTAGTCAATTTCGCGGATAATGTCGTGAGTGTGGGTAAGATGTTGACGTCCTAACACCGTCCATAAGTAGAAACGATGAAAACATGAGAAAGTGGTACACGTTTTACTCTTCAGGGGAATTTTCAATACATGCGGCATTGCTCGTGCGAAATACGATGTTTCGTGTGCATGCACGAACGCTGAGAAACGACGATTACCATCAATTCACAGCACAGTTCATGGAATCTTCTCCGTACGATGTTTCAAATTCAGAGCCACGCCTTTCTCATGTTAGTGACAAACCCCAAAAAGAGCAAAAAGCAAATAATTGAAGAGATAAATCGGATGCCTTCATGGACGGTCAGATTTACCCTAATTTCCACCCAAGAAAGAACACCCGCGAAGATGAAGTAGAAAAATCAAAATGACCGAGACATTTGTTAAGTTATATGTGTGAGTTGTGCTAGAAAAGTCTCATATCGGATCATCGTTATGATGATGAAGCAGTTAATATATCATAGGTTAAATTTTTGAGTGAATGTAGGTCCAACTAGATATGTTAACGGATTCGTACTTGGACTCTCTCTTGGCGATCTCTTCGGATGAAGGTTTCGGGCTTCTGCTCAGGACCATTTGCACCAGTTCTTTTTGGACCACCCACTCAATGCAGTCACATTTTAGATTAAGGACAATGCCATACACCCACAGAGGCCATCTACATCCTTTAAATGGCTCGTTGTTAGCTCTGCATGGACCGTTTCATTCGGCTTTAGATAGGAGTGTACTTTGAAGGGAAAGTTATCAATTCAATCCCAAAACCTATATATTTAAATATAGTGCTAAACTTTTCAATTGTTTCAATGCAGTCTTATCAACCAATTTTCGCCTAAAATTGCTAACGTTGCAGTCCAGTTATTGATGGTCATCCTATGTGACATGCATTGACGATCTAACATAGATGATTTTACTCAAAACGGCATCGTTTTGAGTAATTTATGTATTCTCGATTTTTTATTCTTTTCTTTCTCTTTCTTCTTTTTTTGACTTTTTTATTTATCGTCATAATCTTCTTCTTCTTACAATCTTTACTGTTAATCTCCTTCTTAATTTTTTTCCTCAAATTTCTGATCTCGATTTGCCTAGGATGTCTTTGTTATCCACCATCATCGCCACATGTCCCCCTCCTCTCGCTATGTTTATAGTCGAGCTTGGTGGCTCTCAGATCTCGACCAAACTCGATGCTGCGCTAGATGACCTCGAGCTCCACCGTGGCATTGAGCTTGAGCCCCAGATCTGGAGTGCTTGACCTCTCTCGTTGTGGGGAGCTCGAGTCCCCGGGTTTGGAGGGCTCAAGCTACGCCGCGATATCAAGCTCAACCCTAGATCCGGCGACTCTGATTGTCGATTCAGAGAGCGTCACGTCTCAGCTGTTCACTTGTACTTCATCACGTAATCAAAGTCCACTCCGAGCCGGACTCCGTTCGGATTCTACTTCTTGCTCGCTTTCATCGGAGCCACCAGCACGTGTCTGAAAGATTGAATCATGTGTGTGTCTACGTTATGATAGTATGTGATATTTCCTTTTGTCTTAGGTGTATTTGTCTGTATTTTAGCTGTTGTTCAAGGTAGCTGAAGACTTTTATTTCTGATGTATAGGGAATGCAGAGCTTGCAATAGACTAAATGGAGGCCTTCAATTAGGCTGATATGAGGAACTTGTGTTTTCGCCTCTATGGCTGAAGTTTCTTTGATAATTCGGATATTTAGAGAGCGAATGATAATCATTCTATAATCAGGAGCTATTTTTGGCCAAAAATAAATTTTTCTATTTCCATTCCCTAGACGAGTTTCTGAGCAGAGAAACGCATTTGACAACACACAAAGTTTCTGTTCCCGAAAAGGAAATTCGTTTGCTAACATCATAAAATTTCTACGGTTGCCAGCCGACGACTGGCGAGCAGACGGCAATTGGCGGCGATGACCGGCGGATGGCGAAGGGTGACTGGCAGATGGATATCGGCAGACAGATACCGACAGCCGGCGATAGGGACGCGAGAGCGAGGGATTGAGCGATGATAAAAACTTTTATTTCTATTTCTGTTCTAGAAATAAAAAAAAAAAATAGAAAATTTCTAGTTCTCATTTCTGTTCCAAACCTATTTATAGGCGAAAAATTTATCTCAAAAATAGAAAAATGAAATTGTTTTACCAAATGGATTTCTGTTCCATACATGTTCCTAAGAACAGAAAAATAGGAAAACAGAGAAATGGAATGGTTATCATTCGCGCCTTAGATGTCCCTTTTTACATGAGAAAAAGAGAAATCTTATTAGAATTAAGTGAAGGAAAAGAAAAAGGAAAGAAGTAAAACGAAGAAAATGAATAAAATAAAAAATCAGAAAATTTATAAATTTTTGCAAAACCACGTTGTTAGGATTCAGTTTGTCCAAGTCAGGTCATAGATCGTGCCAAGTAAGACGGTCATCGATGAATGGGCCTCCACGTCAGGCGAAAATTGATGGAATGATTATATTGAAATTTTACGCAAAAATTAAAAATTACATTAAAATTCGTACAATAAATTAAGGCTCCGTTTGTGTCACAGAAAATGTTTTCCCGAAAAACATTTTCCCCAATTTTCGGTGTTTGGGGGAGGAAAATGAGTGGTCAACGGAAAATATTTTTTGGTCAATAGAAAAAACCTCCTGAAAATGATTTCCTTTTTTGAGAAATGAAAATCATTTTCCCCTCTATCTCAAGCTCCTCTCTCTCGCATGTAACTTTTCCTTTCTCTCTCTCCTCATCCCTGTTCTCTCTCCTCAATCCCCATTCTCTCTCCTTGTTCTCTCTCCTCCATCCTCGACGGCCATGAATTGCGCTCGATCATCAACAAGGCTTCAGATCTGGACTGAATGGATCATACTCGGAAAGAAAGCATGGCTTCCGCTCCCTCTGCTCCATGCTTTCTTCAAATAGCGGATGGCCAGATGCGAAGGCATGGCTTTCAGATCTGCCAAGCTCAAGGCTCGCCAACCTCGAGCGAGCCTGAGATCACCGAGACCAGCCTAGCCTCGAGCTCTCTTGCGGCCAGTCGTCGGCCGTCATCGTCGCAGCCGATCTTCGTTTGCCGGCTGTAGCTGTGGCCAGTCTCCAAATCCAACTCGCTTGCCGATTGCCGCGATCCCAGAGCTCCTCGAGGTGGCGGCCATACAAAAGCTCTCTTCTCTACGTGCCGAAGATGAAGAAGAAGATGGATGGAAGAGGGAGATGACAGTGCGATGGCCAGCCAAAGAAGAAAGATAGAAGACAAAATAAAAATAAAAGAGAAAAAATAAAAGAAAATAATTGGAAAAATCAAAATTTTTAAAAAAATAAAAAGTAAAAAGTAAAATATGTAAAAAAATAAAAAAAAATTATTAAAAGCTGTGTACGGCGGAAAATAATATTCTATACCAAACGGTAGAAAATATTTTTCAGTTCATTTTCATGTTTCAGCCAAACACCGAAAAATATGGTCATTTTCTCGGAAAAAGACTTCTTGGAAAATATTTTCCAAAAATGCTACATTTTTCGCTAAACAAACGGAGCCTAAAACTGAATTGACTATTTCTTCGTGCTTTGAAAGATGCTCAGCTTCTCTCTTTATCTTTTATTTGATAAGAAGGAATTCATAGCGGCGAAAGGTATCGCCCACACGAACGTGATTCGTGTTCATGAAATTCGTCAGAAATGTTGTTGTTTTAATATCATTTCATTTTTTATTTGTCTTATAAAAAGTTTCTAAGAGAAAAAGGAAATTTCAATCTTCTTCACTAGTTAAAACATCCATTATCTAGTTCACATCTCTTTATATTATAAAGCAACAATTGGTAGCAGCGCCAATAATGGATTGGCGGCCCTCTCTGAATGTGTATCGGTGATAGTGAATGTCTTGTAGCATGAATCTGTGACCACCGTGGTTTCGACAGCAGCCTTCACGGTTCAACATGGAGAAAGTGACCAAGGATGAATTTGGGTGCTGTTGTTTTTTTTTTTTTTTTTGGTAAGGTAAGAAATATATTAACCAACCAAAGCGCGGCTTAGGGGTGCATGAAAACCATTCTGTTTCTCAGTTTCTATTCCAAACCTATTTCTAAAACAGGTTTGGAACAGAAAATCGTTTAGTAACATAATTCTATTTTTCTATTTCTGGAACAAAAAGTTGTTCCAGAAATAGATTTGGAAGGGAAATGAGAAACAAAAAATTTTAGCTTCTAGGAGAAATAGAAATCATAAACAGAAAACTCGTAAAAGTCGCTCGGTGTCTCCTCCTAGCGCCGGCAGCCACTGGCCGCCGCCAACCACCATCGGCCACCCATCGCTGCCACCAACTGCCACCAACCACCGCCGGCCGCCACCTACCACCGCTAACCACCGTCGGCCGCCGCCTACTTCTATTCTAGAAGTAGAAATTTTCAACTGTTGTCAAACGAATTTCTATTCTAGGATTAGAAATTTATGTCATTATCAAACGCATTTTTTGGCTCAAAAACTCATCCAGAACTAGAAATAGAAAAATCTATTTCTATCCAAAAATCTATTTCTGGAATAGAATGATTTTCATGCACCCCCTTACAAAACAAATCACACTAGGACCTTGCACACGTAGTGACACCAGGGGATGTCACTGCGGATGCAGGGGTGTCGTAGGTGAAAAAAAAACAAAGAGAATACACAAAGAAAAGGAGAGGCCAAACAAATGGCCTAAAATCAAAGACAGAGAAAGACCGAACAAGTCAAGACTCAATCAAAAACCGATGGAGAGATGCCCCAGCTTCATTGCATCCTCCGATTTCTAGGGGTGCCAACCACATGCTTAAAAGTCAAGGCCTTGTCCCTGACCACCACATGTAGTGACACCAAGGGATGTCACTACGGGTGCAGGGGTGTCGTAGGTGAAAAAAAAAAAAACAAAGAGAATACACAAAGAAAAGGAGAGGCCAAACAAACGGCCTAAAATCAAAGACAAAGAAAGATCGAACAAGTCAAGACTTAATCAAAAACTGACAGAGAGATGCCCCGGCTTCCTTGCATCCTCCGATTTCTAGAGGTATCAACAACATTCTTAAAGTCAAGGCCTTGTCCCTAACCACCTTCTCGAGATGTTTCTTTAGAGCTGGCATGAAATGGGTCTGATTTCGAAATAGAATATGATTCCTTTCAATCCAGATCATGTGACATAGTGCGCCGAAGGAGAACCGAGAGATAATCTGGTAAAAGTATTGACCACGGATGTACTGCATAGCTCAGTGAAGATTGCCCTGCCAACACCGATTAAGCCAAGCCAAATTGCATTTGGAGGCCCAGAAAAGAGCAAGGGCACCAGTGGTGCAGCAAAAAAAGAAAAGGTGGTCGATAGAGTCCGGTCGGCAGCCACAGAAAGCACACGTACCATCCGAAATTCTATGGTAATTGAGCAATAAAACCTAAGTTGGCAACCTATTGAGAGTGATAAGCCACGGGTGAAAGGAATGCCAAGGAGCGATAACCCGATCCCAGATAAAAGAGTGCCAAGGCACAACTTGCCCTCTACAACGGATAAGGTCCCAGGCAGAAACAACAGAAATGACTCCAAAAGGATGACCAGTCCATAGAAATCGATCATTATTCCAGGGAGCAAGAGAAGGGAGAGCCTCTGACCAAGAGGCAATGGTAGCCGTTACATGAGACGAATGGATAGTTATGGAGAGGTACTCGAATACAGTAGCCTTTCGAGAGATACTAGAACAATAGATATCCCTATCAGAGAAAAGCTTATAGAGAGGCCCTCACTGGTGCTAGGAATCGAACCAAAAGGAAACGGTATAACCATTGCCAACCCGCCAACAAAAAATGTGCCGAAAATTCGAGCGGAGATCAAGGATTTTCTTCCAAGCCCAAGAACAAAAAGTCGGTTTAAAGGCGATCCATAAGTTCTTATTTTTCAGAAAATGTGTGGATTCATTTACACCATAAGGATTCCCTGTCAGTAAAGAGGATCCAAATGTGCTTGAGCATAGCCGCCCGGTTGCAATCAAGAAGCCTACGGATGCTGAGACCGCCTTCTTCCTTAGGGAGGCAGATATCTGCCCAAGGAACTTTAGCACCGTCTGCACCCAAATTCGAGCCATTCCAAAGAAACTGCATGAGGATCTGCTCAATGCAAGATAACACAGATTTAGGAAGGGTAAAAACACTTGCCTAGAAGACATGGATAGCGTGGAGGACTGCTTTGATAAGCTGCAAGCAATCGGCGAAAGAGAGAAACCGTTGAGACCAGGATTGGGCTCTAGTGGTAATAGAGTTTACCAACGAATCACACTCCACCTTGCTAAGCCTTGATGCAATAATGGGAACTCCAAGATACCGAAACGGCAGAGTACCTGTTTGGAACCCGAGAGAGGAGATGAGCTGGCCTCGAAGTTCCTCTGAGCCTCCCAAAAAGAAGATCTCACTCTTGGTTACATTAGAGCTAAGTCCAGACCAATTGGAGAATTTATGGATACCTGCCTTTAGCAAATAGATGGAAGCCGTATTTGCCTTGGCAAAATAGGAGGACATCGTCTGCAAAGAATAAGTGAGAGAGTTGGGTAGCTTTACATCTCCAGAAAAATTTGAAGCCCGGCAACCAGGTCTGTACATTAAGAATGCTCGTGAATATCTCCACAACAAGGGTGAAGAGATAGGGAGATACAAGATTACCTTGTCGGATGCCTCTTCCACTAGAGAAGAACCCATGAAGTTCCCCATTAATAGAAACAGAAAACTTTGGAGTTCTAACACAAGACATTATGAGCTTAGAAAACATAGAGGGGAATCCAAAAGCTTGCAGAACCAACTCCAAAAACTCCCAATCCATGATATCATAGGCCTTTTTGAAATCAACTTTGATGGCACATTTAGGCAGATAAGGCTCATGGTGAAACCCACAAAAAAGTTCCTAGGCAAGAAGGATGTTGTCGCTAATATGGCGGCCTTTTACAAATGCATTCTAGGGAGGGCAAATAAGAGCAGGAAGAACACAGGCAAGCCTATTAGCCATGATCTTTGTAATACATTTGTAGATGGTATTGTAGCAAGCAATAGGCCTAAAATAATTCATGGCAGTGGCATTCGGGACTTTAGACGCTAGAGAAAGAATGGTAGCATTAGTCTCCCGAAGCAAAAATCAAAGTCAAAGAAGTCCTTGACAGCCAAGATCACTAACGGGCCAACAATATCCCAAGTGGCTTTGAAGAATTCAACATTGAAACCATCAGGCCCTAGAGACTTGCCAACGATTAGAGAGAACAAAGTGTTACGAATCTCAATAACGGAAGCAGGTCGAGATTGAAACTGAACCTGATTAGGAGCAAGGGGGTGCTCAATAACCGACCGTAAATCTTGAACAGACGGCCGAGCAGGTAAGGTAGCAAGAGCGAGCAAGCCTTCGAAGTAGGAGACAATATGGTGCTGGACTAAAGCTGGTTTAGTCAAGATGTTTCCAGAGCTGTCCACAACAGAGAGGATTCTATTGCCAAGATGCCTCTTGTTAAAAAAAAATGGTGGAAGTATTTGGTATTTAAGTCCCCTTTTTTGAGCCATTGAATCCGAGACTTCTGCTTATAGAAAGATTTCTCTTGGAGTCGGAGGTCAGAGAAAATACGGAGCTGGTCCCTCTCCTGATCAGCCAATAACTGGTTAAGAGGATCCATAACAAGGGAGTCCTGGTTAGAAGTTAGGGAAGTCCTGGCTTCGGCAGTGCGAGCCGATATATCAGAGAAAGAATCTCTGTTAAGCTGTTTAAGCCGAGCCTTGAGTACCTTGAGCTTACGGCAGAGAATGAACATAAGATTTCCAAACATTTGGATATCCCACACCTGAGAGACCAAGGTCAAGAAAGAAGAGTGAGATATCCAAAAATTAAAGAACTTAAAAGTCCTCTTCGAATTGGGGGGGCGGGGGGGGCATAATTTTGATGATCATGGGGGTGTGGTCGGAAACCACCGGAGCCAAAAACAAAGCTTCGGAGAAGGAGAAATCATTACTCCACTGAGCGTTAAAAAGGACACGGTCAATCTTCCTTTGTTTACGCATAGCTCCTGAAGAGGTCGACCAAGTGAATCTATGGCCAATATATCTAAGATCCTCCAAGCTGGCTTGAGCAAGGCATTGTCCAAATTCATCAAAAGAAAGGAGCCAACTAGTAGAGCTGCCAAGTCTATCCGTAGGGTCCCTAATAGCATTAAAGTCCCTTGAGATAAGCCAAGGCCAGACTGGTCTGAATGACATCAGCCCACAAAAACTGTCTAGACACGAAGGTGTGCTCAGCATAAATCACAGATAAACAGCAGGCCTTGGAGATAGCCAAGAGTTGCAAATGCTCGTGAATGACTTGAGAGGATGAGGAAGCTACAACAAAATCTGCTAGTAGAGGATTCCACCCAATCCAGATCCTCCCCCGATGGGAGAAGTTATAGTTAGCAGTCCACATCCAGCCAGGCAGCAAACTAGACAAGATATTTGCGAAACGGGTCAAGGGTACCTTAGTCTCAAGAATACCAATGCAACAAAGGTTATTGGACTTAACCAAGTTTCTGATCTCAGCTTGTTTCAAAGGGTCAACATGACCCTGATGTTCCACACACCTATATACATATATACAAGGAAGGGTGAGGGTTACCGTTTCTTGTTGCCACCCCGTTTCTTTTTCTTAGAAGCCGGTTTAGCCTTCTTAGCAGAACTGAGACTACTATCAGAACAAGGGCTAGCTTGCTGATGATCTGCCAAAGGAGAGAGTGAAAAGCTGCTACCTGTTTGCCGAGATCATTCTTGACTCCTTGAGAATCAGTAGCCTTCTTGCGGGTAGTTGGAGGGGTTGGAGGGGGATCATCATCCACATCACTGCCTATATTACTGCACACCTTCCCAATAATATCTTGAGTCCAAAGAAGCAACAGAAGCAGCACGAGAAGTCAGAACAGGTTCAAGAACCAGGGGACTTCGAGTTTTGGACTTTGGATTAGAGTGAATAGCCAATGTCCCAATATCGACAACAATATTACAGGTAGCAAGCATAGAAGGTGAGCCATTCTGTCTTCTGCCAACATTTTTCCATACATCAAGAGGTTGTAGAGGCATAGAGTTAACAGCAATAGGCGTTAAAGCCGTCAGGGCAGTAGTGTGAGCTGTGTTGGTGGGGGCCAGTTGTGGCCAAAAGTGCCACAAGTGGAGCAGAGCACAAAACAGGCTTCCATTCATATTCAACTTTAATCGAACGAGAAGCACCATTCAGAAGTACCTCAACAGATTCGCATAGGGGCTGTTTAGTGTTGATCTCCACACAAACACGAGCATAGGAGATCATCCTCAAATGCGGTCTTAGCAAGGCAACAAAATGGAGATTCAATTTAGATGTGTTGATACATAAAGGATGCCTAAAATAAGGGGGAATACATATAACACTGAGCTCTCACATGAGAGGAAGATTGTTCATTAGATGCTTCTTTTGGCGTTCTCTTTGGCGTGCGTGACTCTCTGAAATAGGGAAATTTTCTCTCTCCTCAACCCTGTTCTCTCTCCTCAATCCACATTCTCTCTTCTCATCCCTGTTCTCTCTCGTCGTTCTCTGTTCCTCCTTCTGCTTCTTCCCTTCCTCCTTCCTCCACCGCTCCTTCCACCTTCGTTAGTCATCGCTCTGGTCGGCTCCGTCGTCGCTCGCCTTCTATCATCCCTTGAGGGCCCGTCCATGGCAGAGCCACCCTCCATCGTCACTGCGGCTTGCGGCCATGGACGAGACTAGATCTGGAGGAGATCGTCCACGACTCGCGAGGCAGCTCGTCCACGGATCTGGCTACCGGCTTCCCATGGCCGTCAGCTTTGATGGCGAGCTCGACATCCCGGCGGCCATGAACCGCGCTCGATCATCAGCAAGGCTTCAGATCTAGACTGAATGGGTCATGCTCCAGAAGAAAGCACGGCTTCCGCTCCCTCTACTTCAATAGCGAATGTGGCCAGATGCGAAGGCATAGCTTCCAGATCTGGCGGACTCGTGGCTCGCCGGGACCGGCCCAGCTTCGAGCTCTCCTATGGCCGGTCGTGGCCGACGATTGGCCGAAACCAGGAAAAAAAATAGAAAATAGAAAAAAAAAAGATAAATAATTAAAAAATATTGAATTTTAAAAAATATTTAAAATATAAAAAAAAATTATTGTTGGATTTTTCATACCAAACGACGGAAAACATTTTCCGGATCTTTTTCATAGTTTAACTAAACAGCAAAAAATATTGTCATTTTCCTAGAAAATATTTTCCGAAAATCTCGCATTTTCCGCGAAATAAACGGAGCCTTAGTATACACTCAATCTTAATTTGTGGATTTATTTGCAAACCGCAAAACTCCTCTCTTCAAGTTGATCAAATGAGATTTATATAGTTTTTATTTCTATTATCGGTTTGACTATGAGAATATCATGTAGCCTAACGTATTTATGCCGATATGTTTCATTGAAAATTCAGTATTTATGGAAATTATCTTCTATGAAGTCATATATTTTTCAATAGTTGGTTCAAATCTGAAAATAAATTGGAAATTTTTCGTCATTTGAAAAGGAAAACCAGCTTTTACTTTGTTAGCCTTGGGGCACTCGAACTCAAGCGTCGGGGTCCTGGACGTAGCCACGAAGAACTCAAGCTCAACCATCGAGGTTCCATGGAATTGGGCATGATCACTGAAGACTCAGGCACAGGCATCGAGGTCTTGGGCCCGATCTCGAGAGACCTGAGCTCGGCTACCAAGGTCTTGGACTCAAGTACTGAGGATCCTGGCTCCAGCACCAAGGGAAACGCCCCTCCCCCCTCTACCCATCGCCGGGGTCCCGATCATAAGAGTCAGGATTTCTCGAGCCCAACCACTAGGAACCCGAGCACGGGCACTAAAGGGGCGGACAACGGAGACAAGCGCGAGAGCTGGGTACCCAGGCATGGTCATCGGGAACTTGGACACTGGCCTTGGGGTCCCTATTCTTTAGGGACTTGGGATCAACTTTGTGGATAGCCCAAGCTCGGCCATTGAGGAACCACGTCCTGCCTTGACAGATCCTAGCCATGACTTTATTGACTTGAAGCGAGAGCCGTGTACCTGAACACAAGCACTAGGTTCCAAGGCCCAGCTTAAGACACTTGGGCCCTGGCGCCAATGATTTGGGAGTAGGAGCCGGGTGCCCCAGCATGGCTGCGAAGGACCTAGGTATGGGCACTACGATCCCAAGCCCAGACTTGAGAAGCTCAGTCCTAGCGTTTTTAGACCTGTGCCCAGCCTCGATAAACCCGAGTCTATGCATTAATGACTTGGGTGTGAGAGATAAGTACCTGGGCACAGCCGGAATGAGTAGTAGAGTCTTGGGTCTGACCTCAAGGGACCTAGGTACAACCTTTGTGGACTCGGGGCAGGTGCCAATGACTTGATCATGGAAGTCAAATACTCTAACATGACTGTTGAGGACCTGGGCACGGGCAAGCTTGGGCACTAAGGTCTTGAGCCTGTTCTCAAGAGACCCAGCCCCGGCTTCTTTAGATCGGAGTTTGGCCTCAATGGACCAGGCCCTGGCATTAGTCACATGCACGCGACAGTCGAGTACCTTAGCACAGGCATTGGGGTCTTAGGCCCGGCCTCGAGCGACTTGGGCCCAACCTTTGTGTACCTAGGGGTGACCGCCAAGGGCCTGAGCTCGGCCTTGATTGGCCCAGTCACAAGCGGTAGTGACTTGGGAGTGGGAACAGGATACTTGGGCATGGCCACTTTAAGAATAATCTTTAGACCAGCATAGAGATGCGCACTTACAATACAGTTTTAATTAATATTCGCCCAAGTGGGAGAATGTTAGAGTTTTCCTAACGTGAACTTATATTAATTGAGATTGTAATCTACCGTTTTACGGAATTAATTTACCGTTTATGGGATTGGTCTAATAAAATAAGATATAAGGATTCTTAACTAGTCCAATATGAGCCTGGCTAGTGTGGGCCGAGTTTGGTCCGACCCGAGATGAGAGGGCCCAACTGAAAACTCTATAAATATGACTCAACTTGCCAAATTAAGGTTTTCAATTTTTGCTCTAATAAAGTTCACACCTGTGTTTGTTAGTCACCATTCTCTCTCCTTTATGTGTCACGAAACCTAATATGCCACCAGAGAATATTCTTATGGTTCCAATGAACCTACACATGTCTTATATTTATAGTTAATTTTACTTTATGTGTAACTCAAGTCGGGGATCCCGTGGCCAAGCTCGAAGGTCTCTAACGCGGGCGCCCCAATGTATAGTCATATTTTGGAAAATAATTTCTCCAAAAAAAATAAGTTTCTTGAATCTAAACATAGGTGTTTTATTGACTATGAAAATATCTTCCATTGACTCATTTTCCTAAGCGGTCCAAACGTCCAAAAATGTTTTTCAACAAAAAAAAAAATCGACAGAACAGAAGGAGCCTTATTAATTTCACTCATGTCTACGTATGGAAAGAACTTTTTTTATCAAGAATGTTCATGTGAAAGTACAAGGAAAATATATATGTTGTTGTGCAAGTTCAAAATGAGCGTCGAGCTAGATTGATCTTCTTCTAAATCAAATCGTTGCTCACCAACAACAACAAAAAAAAGTCTCTTGGGATTTTCTTAGTAGGACCCTCCGATGCTTGCGTGAATCGAGAAAAACGAGAGCAAAAAATGTTTACGAGGGAGCGTACTACATGTGAAACCGGGAGTGTTGATCATGAATGACTTGCCTGACTTTAGCCCTCACCTTTTTATTCATAGTAATCAAACTCTAGCCAACCACCTTTGACCTCTACGTGACATGATAAATAATGATGTTTAGAATCATAAGTTATAGAGTAGGAATTGATATTTTTCCTGCCACGTGCAGGTGGTACGTGAGAAGTAAGTCATAGCTCAATAGACGGTCCAGTTTCAGTTCGGTCATACTTAGTGTTCCGACTGATTTGGGCTTTTTGACCCATATAAAGTTGTTCTTTTCTGACCATCTCGTCAAAAAGTATAGATGAATTCGGAATATGTGATCTCAGCTCGCAATGAGGTGGGCTGACATACTCACCTAATCTTACCTACGAGTGCATATAAGTTTGTCACGACCTTTTCAGAAGTGAACTACCGAAGAGAAAACCAGTGGATTGTTACGCCCAAAAACTTAGCGCGGACTCTTCCAATTCTTACCAATCGCAACTTGATACTCAGTTTAACAATTTCAATTAGAAGTCGTTGTTGGAACCCTCGGAGGAGATCCGAAAGGATCGAGGAGGATTTTAGGGGTGATTACCGAAGTCTAAGGATCCGATGCAATCCGTAGATCGGCTTGGACTCTCCCAAGTCCTCACCTCGCGTGATGGTGGGATTTAAGAATCGAGTTCGACGTTAAGTACGGTCATGTGATCGGAGTCGCCGCCAATCTTTGGGGAAGGTAGATTGGAAACCTCGTCAGGCGGTGGGAGAAGCCGTACGACTTAAATGAAAACAGAGATTTGGGAACGGAGACTTAGTTACGCCAATGTTGCCATTAACGCCCTTTTCGTACCTAAGTTGAATGATTTTTCTAACTAAGATTCCATGCAGACGAATTGGGATGAGGAAGTCCTAAAATCTAGGAATTCATGCAGATGGGAATATCTAACCTATCAATCACAATCAATAAAGATAGGTGCGCAAATCAAGAAACTATGAACATGCGGATAAAACGCAACAAATCAATATATGGCATCTCTAGTAAAGCCCTAAAGGCTTAGAGAAAGGGTGTTTGGAGATTTGGAAGGAGTTTTGGGACAATTTGCCCAAAGGGGAAAAATAGTCATTTTGAAAAGTTTTGGGACCAAAGTCATCAGAAATGGGGTTGGCCAGTTGAATATGCCCATTTTCCAATTTTTGAGATTTTCTAGAATTTTCTGGATTTTTGGAACGATTTGCCCATGAGAGGCAAAATCGTCATTTCAGCAAGAAACGGGTGTCAAAATAACAAAATATGGGTTTGGCCAGTAAAGTTTGACCATTTTCCATTTTCTGTGATTTTTTTTGGAATTTTTGAAATTTTCCGAGGCAATTTGTCCATAAGGGGCAAAACCGTCATTTTGGAAGAAAGAGAGGACAAAATATCAAAAATATGATTGGCCAGTTAAAATAACTCATTTCCTAACTTTTAAGATTTTTCAGAATTTTTGGAATTTTTAGGATTTTTTTCCAATTTTATAGATTTTTTTATGAATTTTTTATTTTTTTGGATTTTTTAAATCATTTTCTGATTTATTATTATTATTTTCCAGACCAGGTCGAGTTGACCAAGCCCACGTCTCGCGGGCGCCCGACCCAAACCGAAAGGGTCCCGGGTCGATCTACAAAACGACGTTGCTTTTGGAATTATTTTTCAATTTTTTATTCAATTTTTGAATTTTCCCGCAATTATTAATCTAATGCTCTAGAACGTGACACGAGACACAATCTCAGTCACCGGATCAAAAATGATTTTTTTTTTCAGAAAATGAGTGGATGGTTCAGATCGTGACGTGTGGTCAAACCTAGACCACACGATCACAAAAGATTTTTTTATTTTCAAAAATTCGATATAATTCTAAAAATAATTTTTTATTTTCGAAAAAACACGATTGTGACACGTGCCGAAATTTCCATCATCCGATCACCTTCTTTATTATTTTTCGAAAAATCAATTTTTTTTAACCAGAAAATCTATATTTTTTATTATTTTTTTATTATGTAATAAATCCGTCGGTTGACGTGGCATGCCACGTGGCTACCACGTCATCGTTGACCGAGTCAACGACCAGCCGGAGAAGACGACCGGAAAGGTCGCAACTCCGGCGAGCCCGCCGGAATCTCCCAGGAGCCCAAAAGTGCACAAATCTCTCCGATTTCAGCATCAATCGACTCCTCAGCCTTCCTAGCCTAACTTTTACTAATTTTGCGCCTAAAAATTACCTACAATCACCTAAACGGACACCGGCCAAAAGCACAAATCCGGCGAACTTCGATCTCCATAAATCCACATTGAACATCACATGTAATCATCCAAGCTACATAAAATGAGGTCTGGAAAAGTTACCTGCATATCCGTGGAGCTCGACAACGTCTAGAATAAGCTATGGAGCTCACGGTGGCCGAAAGTTTACGAGGTCGGCTCGGGTGGTTTTATGTAGCGAAAATGCAAAGTAAACACATAGGCATGATCTGTGATGTACGAGGAGTAGTTTGAATCAATATTTGGGAAAAATGGTTGAGTAAATGGAGGTCCACTATTGACGGACCTCCGAAGCTTCAACAATGGCTCGTACCTATATTTGAGTTATGGAGCTCTGCCGTGGGGTTGGGGCTGTTCTTCAAGCTCATACGAAGCTTGAGGGACCAGTGAAGAGCGTCGGTTTTGTTAAATGTTACGGCCTATGTGTTCGTATATACAATATAAGGTTGATCGACAAACCTGAAACCAAATGCAAATGAGTAGGGGTGAGCGGTTCCAGGTTCCACTTGGAACCTACCCATCAGAACAAGTTCCTCAATTTTTGGAACCTGGAACCTGGAACCTATCCGTCATATCATGGAACCTGGAACCTATCCGTCATATCATGGAACCTGGAACCTACCCTGTCACAGGTTCTAGAGTCGGTTCCAGAGAACCCGAGAACCTGCCAATTTCTTTTCTTTTTTTCATTTTTAGTTAAGCAAAATGGGAGTAAACGCTACAACCACTAAGTGGAAGTAGAGGTGAGCGGTTTTAGGTTCCGTACAATTTACATTTAGAACCTAAAACCAACCCGTTGAAATAGGTTCCTTATTTTTTGAAACTTGGAATCTAAAAATTTGTTTGGCTCCAAATTATACACTCATCATCGGACACCATAGAACATTGTAGGATCTTGTGAAGACATATACCAAAAAACACAAAAAATTATTTTATGATCCAGGTTCCAGATTCCAGGTTCTAGATAGTGGAACTTGGAACCTACCCGTTGGAACAGATTCCTCAATTTTTGGAACCTGGAACCTACCATACATACCTTAAAACCTGGAACCGGACGGGTTCCCACAGGTTCCGGTTCTAGGTTCCCAGTTCTACCCTGGAACCATGCTCACCCCTACAAATGAGTAATCCAAATGTAGACGAATGATCCGAGCTCAACAAATTCACGTTGTGCCCTTAAGACAAATTTGTCCCCTCCACCAATAACCAAGGTTCTTAGACATTTGCCTCCCAAGATAAAACGAATCTCCTTTCCGATGAAGCGGTACTTCTTCAAAGGAAAATTTTCGAACGCAACTTCACAGATTAATAATCGCACAAATGATAATGATGAAAGATGGAGAAGGTACCGATAGAATGGGAATACATGTCGTGTGTGTATGTATGAACCAAGCTCTTTGAAGACTATTTATGTCGGTTTAAAAAATGAACGTCAACGAAGAGCCACGAAACCGTACGGTTTCATTGATGAAGGATTACGAACCGAAACTACTCTTTACGAACAAACATGTTCGTTCAAAGAAAAAAAAAATCCCGAACAAACATATCTGTTCGGACAAGAAAAAGTGTCCAGATAAGACTGATAGGCAATTGGGACTCCTAATGACCAAACTGAGCTAAACTGAGTTTACCATTGTGTTCGGAGAGGCTAAAAACATATGGTTAAAGGTTTATATTTGAATGAATATGCTCAGTTGGTCATGAATTGCACTTAGGATGAAAATGAGGGACTAAAATGAAAAGATTTAAAGCCTTTTTCCCAAATTGCTCAATCTGTGAAATGATTGGACCAAAATGCAATTCAAGGTATGAGGATCAAATTTCATAACTATCCCAAAGTGAGAAAAGCACTAGAAAAGACTCAATTTGTGATTTTTGAAAAATCAGGGACCTAAATGCAAAAATCTAGAAAAGTAGGTTCCCGATCGAATTTTTAAATTTTAAAGTGACCAAAATTCAATTGGAATTAAAAAAAGACTAATGACTATTTTTTTCGTATTTTTCTGGTCACAAATGTTATTTTTCTTCTTTTTGGGCTGTTTTCTAATTAAAAGAAATTCCAAAAATTAGAAAAAATTTCGAAAAATATTTTTTGCTCAAATTTGGTTCCTTAGGCTTGGCCAAGGCTTTCAAAGTTTATTTTCAAATTTTATGAATTTTTATTGTATTTTTAAAGATTTTTCTAAAGAAAAACTGATTAAAAATCACGTATCAACAGACGTCACTGATCAGTTATTGGTAGGTCGATTAAACACCTAAGCAAAGTATGGGAGAATGATTTGTTTCTGCGAACCAAATATTCTATGGATTTGGGGACTTGATTACTCTAGATTAAACGTCATTTCGATACCTTTTCTCTTTATTTTCAAAAATATTTCGCAATCAAATCTTGGTTGATTTTAAGCCTAAATCGCTAACATACAAGAGTGATCATGCTAGTGTGCAATCATGAATTTAATAACCAATAATCAGAGCATGTAAGTAAATGCCCAGAATAGGGTAAATACTTATATACCTCAAGCAAGCAAAGCAAAATAAGTAGATTAATTTCCCAACTATCTGCAATGTGTTAATTAAAGATGCATATTTGACCTAAACATTGTTTCTAAATGCTTATGTAATTCACATGTATTAACCTTTTCAGTTTTTTTTTTTTAATGAAAACTCAGTTATATGCAATAGGGGTGAGCATAGTCTGGGTTGGTCCAGTTCCCTCAAGAACCGTGGACAGGATCGGTGGTATCGGTTCTCAATTTTAGGAACCGTGGACCAGACCGAACGTCCCTAAAACCGTGGACCGACCGGACCACTTGTCCGATTCGGTTCCCGGGCATTCCAATGGAACCGTTAAACTGAAAATATAAAGTAAAATGAAAATAAAAATAAGAAACCCAAGTTTGACAAGGCAGTTCGGGCCTTTAGGGACACCACTTACACCAAAATGAAAACTCATCTATGCATACCAATTGCCCCCATAAAGCACTAAAATTGGCTCCCACAAACACCTCTAATGAAAAGTCATCATCTTCATCATATGAAATGGCTCCCAAAATGAAAAGTTCTTGCTAATGCTCCAAAATGAAAGGTCATCACCTTCTGGAATATTAGGTTTTCTTTTCTTCTTTTTTTCGGAAATTCAGGATTAAGTTGTGTATTCAAAAAATAAAAATTTGTCGATCCGGGTGCGCGGTCCATCGGTCCGATTCCCCCTTAAAACTGAGAACCAGACCGCCCGGACACCAATTCCACCTTGAGGAACCAGTGACCTCAAGAATCGGACCAAACCTGTCGGTCCGGGCAGTTCCCGACCTGGGCGGTGCATCTTGCTCATCCCTAATATGCAATGCATGAGATACAATTTTAATTACAAATTACATCTACGTGATGCTAGTTTAATATGAGATGTAATATGCGATCTATATAACCTAACTCTAATGACAAATAAAATTAATATGAACTATTCTAATATGAAATGCAATTTAAATTATATGAACCTGACATGCAATCACTAAATAACATGAAAATTGTGACATGGCAAAGGACGATGATGTGGCATACGATGACATGGCAAGAATGATGACGTGGCAATGACGTGGCAAGATGATGTGACATGCGATGCAACTTATTCTATATGATGTACTCACGTTATCTTTTTTAGTGACGTTCTTCTAAAACCAAAATACAAAACTATCTAAAATGTCAGATTACAATAATTTAAATTAGCAAACAATTAAAGTTAAATCCTTTTTAAAATTAGAAATTTTCTTAGATTACTACATAATTTCCTAATTTTGCAATTTTAACTAGGAAAGCAATCTATCCTAAAATGCAATGCAATTTTTGTATATTTTTATAAGGATATTTACTAAATGATAACGTGTAATATAACTAAACCACACAATCAAATGTTCCACTCAAATCAAAATAGGAAACAAGTGCAATCCATAACCCGATGTTAATGCCTAAAGATCGAATTGTCGATTATACGCGCATCTTAAAACGGGAATATCTCCTAACTTGGGTATGCCTAACAATTCCAAACTAAGCAACTTAGATTTCGATAAATCCAAATTAGGCAACGGAATCATCAAATCATGCTCGGTTTAGGGCATTACCTAGTTCCGGAAATTTGTTTCCAACACGGGACTGGCGAACGGCGCAAGGACCGGTGACAACAGGGAGGTGCGGCAGCGGCCAAGTTGACCCGCAAGACTCGGCCGGACTTGGGTAGAAGAACCTAGCCCTAAGTAACCTGCAATAAAGAGAAGCTCAAGCGTGAAGATCCAACTCGTCGTCTGACAGATCGGGGCCACAGCAGCGTCGTTGTTGCAGGGCTGGAAAGCTTCCGTTCCGGCAATGTTGTGAAGGTGGAACAGAAGCAAAGATTCATCCGGGGTTTTCGCGGACAGGTGAGGAGGCTGGGCTACCGCGGCTGGAGTCGTCGTGCTGCAAGTCGAGGCTGAGACCTCGGCTGTGGTGACTGTTGCTTGCGGCCTGGAGGCAGCACGGAGATGAACACCACGTCTGGGTTTATTGGACACCGCGAGTGCTCACGGTGTAGGCGGCGATTGTACCTCTTAAATCTCCTAAAAAGACCAGACCTCTTGTACCTCTCTAGACCAAACAAGATGAGGCGAACGTGCGACTCATCTAATCTTACCTACGAGCGCATGTGAGCTAGACTCACATATTCCGGGTGCTGGCAATAATAGCTCAATCTAATTACAATCACGTAGATATTGGTAGCACATGACAAATTGGATAAAGAAATTAGAAAATGTTGTCCACAAATTAGGATGATCACATTATCGTCGGCATATACGAGCAAAATATATACAAAAGCATTTTCTCTGCAGCCACCATCGCGGCTGCCATGGACAAGAATCTCGTTTTCTCAAATGGAAATGCTGTATGGAACTCCCTTCCCAGTCACGCCGGACTCGGAGAACGGCTTCAACAGCTCATACGGAACGACCCCAGCCCCGTTCCGGTTCTTAAACCTTGGGTCAGTGTTCCTCGCATCGATGATGCCCTCAAGCTCCTTCAGCCTTCCGTTAAACCTCTCGAATGCCGCATTTATCACCGGCTCCTCCTTCCACGCTGGTTCCGGATCTTGCCCTAGGTACTCCTCATCCGGCGAGTGGTTCGACAACACATCAAGGATTGCCATCACCTTCGTCGCCTGTATCTGTGAAGGAAAGCATCTGAGGAGCGTGACCTCGGGCTTGTTCCAGAAGATCTTGAGCTCTTCTTCTGTTGGATCCTCGACAGGCATCTTGGTTCGGGCGATAGTGGGCCGGTTCGGGAAGTAGCCGGCATAGGTGTACTGGCCGAAGTTGACGGCAGCATGGTGGCCAGAGGCAACCCAGACCATGGTGGTGATAATGTGGATGAGGTCAGACGGTGTCTTGAGGTCGGGCCACCCAGGGGAGTCTTTCTTGTCGCCGTGGCCAACGGTCCGGATCTCAGTCCACCAGGATTGGAGCTCCTTGTCTGACGCAATGCGGTTCGGGTCGGGGTAGTAGTGGTTGACATAGTCGGTGACCCACTCCGTGATGGTGTCCCACAAGAGGAGGCCGTCGTTAGCGAAGGGGTAGTCCTCGATCGCTAGCTTGAGGCCATGGGGTGCCGTCTGGTCCTCCACTGCCAACCCCCTGGTAGGAATTGAGATGATTAGAAAAGCGTGACTAATTTATTCTAAATAAGAGGTATGCAACTAATCAATTGATATACAATACCTGCTAATCAAGTCATTGGGCAAGCTTTGTAAGTCGAATTGCCACTGCTGATCATAACCGACGGAGCTGAGCTCCATGGAGTACTTGCCGGGAGAGAAGGAGCTCTCGATGATGCCGTCGCCGCTGATGAGAAACCCGCGAGCCAGCGCGTTGATCTCCATCGTGTACCGGAAGTGCGGGTGCAACAACTTGTAGATCGGGTGCATCGTGCTAAGTTGCCGGTTAGCCGCTATTATGTAGGGTTCCGTGGCAGAATGAGTCCGCAGCCTACGATGACCGAAACCAGAGAAACATCAATTGCACCATCAACGCCTAGGCAAATAATGACCGGTTTGTTTTGTTACCAGTGGCTGACGAGCTGGTGGTATCCAGAGTCGTGGGCGAGGACATGGGCCTTGGCGAGCCCCCAAAGCCACTTGCCGGTAGAGTGCCACGACGGAGAGAACACCTGCTTCCATTGCGGCTTCCCATCATCGGACAGTGGCCGAGTGAGCTCGATGGCGAGGGGCTTCAACGTCCCGTCGGGGGTCAAGAAGAAGAGGGTCCTCGACCCGTACAGGGTCGTCCCCTTGAGCTGCCTCACTTTGTTCACGTATGGTAGGAAAAGGTCGTGGTAGTCCAGCATGAACAACTTCTTTTGCTTTACGGCCTGCACAATGATTCGGGTGGAACTTCATTAATTGGGTTGGTTTGATTTACATTTTTACTCAATCCTAGAGTGTGGATAGGCTGTATTAAGTAACACTTCGAGGAGTTTCCTCATACCTCATCAACTGTCATAAAGCCTTTAATTTCCCTTTCGATGATCTCTGTCGTGATTGCCGATTCAGGCGGGCCATAGATTTTAGGGTCGAGCTTGCTCCTTAAAGGCCACTCCTAAGTACACATTTTAACACCACTTATATATAGTTTTCCGGGGAACATGGAACCAAATTAATTGTATGCAAGAAAATTATATAGTGGCGCACATGATGGATATCATTATTACCGTGACCAACTGGATCGTGTAGGGGTTGATTCCCGCCAGGGTTTGACGAGCGAACTCGTCGTCACTCAACCAAAAGAATCTGTTTCCTGCATGGTGAAACAACACAGCTAATTATTATGCATCAGAAATCTTGGGGATATATAATAATCTTTACCATAAATAATAAATAACTCATTAACTTATGGTCTATGATTGACCAATAATGTATTCTCCCATAGTTATAATGGTTTGATTATCATGTAACTTTCTCCGAAGAATTATATCAACTGGACCACCTGTTTGTTCCTTTCATTGAGCGCATTGAATGGAAGATACCATAAAACTTTATGTAACACCGCTCTCAAACATAGAATCTAACTAAAGAGAGAGGGAGAGGAAAAGAGTCTGCTTACGATCCAAGGTTTCGGGGGTTTCGAAGCGCAAGACATCTTCGGCGGCATCGGTGACGGCCTTGATGAGCCGAGGAAGGAGGTCCTTGAAGAATCCTTGCTTCGGCAACGGGGGCAAGTTGATGCCTTCGTTGAAGAGCTCGTCGATGGCGGTGAAGTAGGGGAACCCCAGGTCGGTGTCGACTATTGCCGTCTCGAGCGACGGCACCAGCGCATGCACCACCGAATACACCGTCTTCGCCGAGAATGTCAATTCCTTTATTGTCGAGAACTCTTCGTCTCGAGGCACATATATGCTTGTGCTCCTCGATTCCGATTGTGGATCTGCTTGACATTATATGTGAATGTTTAGCACTAGCTAACGTTGTACTGAGCTTGTAATTTATCATCCGAAGAAACGCATAGTTATAATCAATTGTTGATTTACTGCTAGGTTCTTCATTAAATTACATTGATGATGATATGATCATAGCCAGAAGCATGCCAAAAGGATATGAAACTATGAAGGGCTGATGTTTTTGTGACTATGGTTTTTCGAGAGAAAAATTACAAAAGTTCCATTTACCATTTTTTTAGCAATTTTATGGACTCTCTCTCACTCGTTGAAAAATATTCGAATGGCATTCGTCACGTCGTTCTTCTCATCAAGAGTAGGAAGTGACAAAGGAATTTTACCTTAGGACAGATTATTATGGAGGGTATTTGCCGTACGAAAAGAACTTTGTTCAAATCATACATATGGCCTGTCGGCCCCAAACGAAAAAATCATACGAATGGACCTTGTTCAAAACTAAAGTTATGATGTGTTGGTCATTATTATGAAGTGATAACAATGATTTCTTGACTCACCGGTTTTGCACCGAGGGCGCCCGGTCCGGCATCGTCTCGGGTACGGAAACTCTTTGCTACCGAGCACCGGTCTCTTCTCATCCGCGCCGCTGTCCGGATTCCCGAGATCATTGTACACATCGTAATCGTATATCCTCTCGAACGACTTCCTCTCGCCTTGGCCGTTCCCTCGCAGGATCACCAGCTCCTCCTCTCTCAGCCTCCTCAGCCCGCTCGGCGTTTCGGTCGGTAAATAGCACTGCCCCCCCAAAAGCGCGCACAATATTGAAAATGAAAACCATCAAGCCTCAAATTGAATCTATATAAGCAATACTCAGAATTCAGAGAGTAATAATCGACTCTCTCTAATTAATTTTCTCATTTGAGTGAATTTCTGTCTCAAGTTTTGGGTAACGGGCACCTACCACACAAGCTGTCTTTGATTTTTCTTCACGTGCATCGTACGTTAGATTCACTTATTAGTGTTGGGCGTTGTACTTCGCGTCCTAAAAATTGATGGGTCGTTCAAAACGACGCTGAGAGGGGAGAGAGTTAAAAGGTTTACATGAACGTAGGGGCTTCTCATTCACGTGCATGGTACGATTGTTTCACCAGTTCTTGCTGTAGGGTCATTTCAAGAATCTGGGATCCTCCAAGAGTTGTACTCGGTGGTCTCGACTGAAAGAAGTGACACCAGCTTTATGTCCTTAAAAATTAATGTTGGTTTTTATTTGCACCCCACCTTTTTTCTTGTTTAAATTAGAATGTTTAGGGAGCAAGCCATTTCAATTCCGTATAGATTTCACCTAAAATTTGAAACTTATTCTTCGAAACAGATTTCTCATTTTTTGGAATTTGGAACCTATCATGCATACCCTAGAATCTACCATGTCACAAGTTCCAGGATTGGTTTCAAGGTCTACCCAGGTTTCATATGTATTCTTATTGAACGATTGCAGTGAATAATTACCTTTAATGACCACCATTTGCTGCTACAATCCACCAACCTCAACTTATATTTAGACATACGAAAAATATGAGAATTTTAACAAAGTAAAAGTCTTAATCATAAATATCATCGAAAATGGAAGCTCAGACTACTAATTTCAGATTATATACTGATCATCGAACACCATGAAGTGCCGCAATATCACACGAAAACATGGACCAAGAAAAACACAAAAACTTGTTCCAGCTTCTAGGCTCCACGTGCCTAGAATCTGAAATCTACCCGTTGAAATAGATTCCCCAATTTTTAGAACCTGAAACCTAACTTGTATACCTAGAAACCTGGAACCGGACAAGTTCCCACCGGTGGAACCATGTTCACCCCTAAAACTTTTACCTCCTATGCCTTGAGATAACTTTGATATTACCTCTTTAGTACTGTTTGGCAGTCATAGCTAATTTAATGTGATTAAAGTTGCATGTCATGACACAAAAGCTAATTGATTCACTCGTTCTCTGCCCAAATACTCTCGCTTTTGACAATCCTCTCCTCCTTAAATGCCTTCAAGTGCATCAAAACAACATCATACTTAATATTAAGCAGTCTTGGAAACACAAAAAACCCTAATTTTCAAGTATCACGTATGTATGCTATCTATTCAAGTCATAATCCTAAACGGTCTTGACCTTTTTCTTACTAAGTAATAACCTCATGAAAAATGAGAAAAACACTAGATAGGAAGTTATGTAGCTATGGGTATGATCTAACCTTATTGGTGAAGAAGACCCTCTTTTGTGGGTTATCGAACTTGGAGTGAACCCATGAGTTGCATGTGATGCTAACAGGACCAGCCACGAACCCGTCGAGGACGATGTCCTTGAGGTGCATCTCCTTGTGGTGCTCATTCTCCACGAGAATCGCCCCTACCTCCCCGAACTCCTCTCCGACCTCGAACTCGCACTCGTACGTCACCTCCTCCTTGTTCTGGCTCTTCTTGTGTGCGTACCCTTTGATTGTCCCCTTCTCTTGTCTCGTCTCTATTAACAGAGTTCAGAAAATCAGGACTGTGTTAAATCTTCGACCTCTTGGATACAAGAGACTGATTCTTTGAATATCATAAGAGGATCGAAATCATAGTCGGCTCTCGCACACCATGTTAGGGCTGGGATTTGATGTTAGGAAGCTGAAATTAAGCCATGACTGTAAATGGGGCGAATCTAACAAAAGATCATCGAATTGTGGCCTCGGATCTGAATATCATAAGCGGTAATGTTCGTTTTCGAGAACTCGCTTTCGGCTTGACTATTGACATTCGGCTGCTATTTTTGGATTTATTTCATCTCCGAGGGACCACTCTAGAGGTATTACTTCGAACATGTAAGATGCTTGATTGATTTTGCGAAATTACATCCAGGCGATGTTGATCCCTTCTTGTCCAAGATGCTTTACAGTTAAAGCAGGCTAGGGGACCATCTCTCTCTCTCTCTCTCTCTCTCTCTCTCTCTCTCTCTCTCTCTCTCTCTCTCTATGGAAGGTCGACCATGGCAAGGGTAAGGATTTTCTAGGCATGTATACAGTATAGTAATGTGGTTTAACAGGACAAGAAGATTACACCTCTATTAACATTTTGTTTATGCATAAGATGTTTTAATACAAACCTACGTCCACGGAGAATTTATTTATGGAGCGGTTGTTTATAAAACTATCAAACATCCTTGTCTGCTGCAAATTATAAACAACTTGTGTACTTCTGTGACTTTTTCTCCAAACCTGAAACATGTATTGTAGTCTTAAAAAAATTTGTTATAAATTCCTATATGATTCTAAATATCGCAAATTCTGTACTTTGAAAAATATCAGTGTTTCACTTCAAATAAAAAGTTACAAGTCGTGTCAACAAATTCAAGGTTAAAACTGAATGCTCAATACTTACTGGGATCAAGCTCTACACTAACAAGCTCCAAGACGAGCGTTTTTCCCACCAAGTCAGTAATCTCATCGAGCCCTCCCTTTATCCCGATCTCCGAGAACAACCCACCGGTGCTCGGTTTCACGGTCACTATGGCTTTAACCGACAGCGACTTCTCGGTAACGCTCGGGCTCGCTACCGCTCTGATCTTTCTCGAGGCGAGACCCACTCGAGCGCTTCTACGGCTCTTTTGGAGCGCAGGCATGGACCGTACCGGTAAAGCCGCGATCCCGCCATTGCCTTGGCTAAATGGCTTGGTCAAGGGGAACAAGGTTGGGGAGGCAGATTGGGATTGATGAAGCTGTGGCTTCAACATGATGATCGTGGTGATGATCGTTTCTGGTGTAGACAACAATGATTATTGAGACTTCGGGATGATGGGGTTTTGGAGAGTCGGTCTAGTGGTTTTTATAGAGGGAGAGGAGGAAGAAAAATATGGCATGTGCTTTATTATTATTATTCTTCTTCTTCTTTTATTTTGCCCTAAATGCACGTGCATGGAACGTGAAAATGAAGTAGGAAATTGGAAGAGAGGAGGAGATCAGAGGGGGGACCAGGCTTGTGTTTTGCTAGATGTGGATCTTTGATGTGAGGGCGCGCTTTGGTTTTTCAATTATTGCTCGGTTGTCTTCCACAACTAATGATCTTGACACAATGTGTTCTTAAGCTTATTAAACGCGTCGAACGTTTATTGCCGGACTGGGGAGGGGTGAGTTAGAGAGGGTCGTCGCTCTCGGGTTACTCGGGGTACTGCATTATAAATTGTTGTATCGCGTCTTTCTTCAACTAAGGCTCCCTTTCTTTCGCAGAAAATAAACAATTTGAAAAATAGTCACTTGTACCGCTCGAAATAATAATCAATAAAAAATGATTCGTTATTGACGACAATTTATGTTTAAACATTTTTGTGGATAATAAAAAAATATCGTTTGTACAAATTTTTATAAGCGATAGAAAGGATTATCTTAAAAATATATAATTTAAAATATTCAATTTTCACGAAATAAATTTACGATAAGTTTCTAGAGCCCCGATGCTTGAATCTAGACCATCCTGGCTCATTTTTTGGGTCGCGATATGATAGGGCTTTCCATCTATATGCTCTCATACGAGGGACAAAGAAATCAAAAGATTGCATGGACCATGGAGTATAAACTCATGCATATCCATGTAACGACACTGTTACCACATTTAATTTTGAATATTTACAAAGCATGAAATAGAGAAAAGTTATAAGAAAAGTACGATTTAATAAGAAAGATGAAAAATTACCAAAAAATTATAAATCTATTGTAATTGTGTCATTTCAGTCCTAAACATTTTTCATTTGTGCCAATTCAGTCCATCCGGATAATTTTGGCCGAAAATCGCAGACGTGGCCCGGTTAGTACTAACGTTGATATTTTTTATAATATTTCAATATTTTTTACCGGACTTAACGACCGACTAGAGGAAGAAGGAAGAACATAAAAGAAAGAGAAAGAGAAAGAAAATAATAAATAAATAAATACATAATTCAAAAATATTAAAATATTATTAAAAAATTATCCATGTTAGCACCCGCCGCACCACGTCTGCAATTTTCGATCAAAATTAGCATAAATGCAAAAGGTTTAGGATCCAATTGACAAAAAAAAAAGATTTATGACTGAATATGGCACAACTGCAATAGGTTGAGAACTTTTTTGATAATTCTTCCGTAAAAAAGGTAAGGAAAGTTATCGTCGTGGCTCGAGTATCAATTTTGAGAGTACTTATATTCATGTAGAGTCATTTCATCTAATAACTTATGTCTTTAGGTTGGGATATTTTCGAATTTCGGACGATGAATCACGTGCTTTCGAAGCAAATGTGAACCATGCAAACGAAATCTAAACCCGCAAAATAAAAGTCAATCACCTTCGATATTTGGAACTATTCACTCCATAATGGAGCTTATGTCGCGGACCGACCAATGGAAAATGGACACATAGCACAAGGCCAACGAAGACCATACGTGCCCAACTTTTTTCTCCCATTTGCTTTTATCGCGGACAGAAATGACACGACATTTTTCTCAGGAAAATTGTCAGAAAAATCTTAAACCTTTCACACTTTTATCAATTTAATCCTAAACCTTTTAACTTTATTGATTCAATCTTAAACCTTTTCAAATTTTTCCGATTCAGTTTTATTGGCCGGAAATTACCGAAGTAGCACCGCCGATGCTGACGTGGACAAATTTTAATCATTTTATTTAAAAAAATCAATTTTTCACATTTTTTTTATTTTCTACTTGAGAGGCCGGCGGCCCCACAGTATTAGGGCCGGCAGGGGTCGCTGGCCCCTGGGCAAGGGTTGGTGGGGCCCGGCGACCCCCCCGAACCCTGGGCGAGGGCCATGAAGCCCTCGCCGCCGAGGGCGAGGGGTCGCGGCCCTCGCCCTCACTGGCCACGGCGAAGGCAGACGGCAATGGCCGGCGACCCCCGTTGGCCCTAATCCGGCAGGGCCGCCAGCCTCTAAAGCCAGAAACCAAAAAAAATTGAATAAACAAAAAAAATTCAATTTTTTTATAAGATTATTAAAATTTGTTCACGTCAGCGCCGTCAGTGTCACGTAGGACGGTCGGTTCACGTCAGCAATTTCTGGCCAAATGGACTGAATCGGCAAAACATAAAAATATTTAGGAATAAATTAGCAAACTTAAAATATTTAGGATTGAATTAATAAAAGTGTGAAAGTTTTAAGACGTTTTTTTTTTTTTTGGACAATTTCCCCATTTTTCTCTCTTCCTGTGTCATATATTTTCTTCCTCCTCGTCTTATCTTTAATTTGTCTTGATATGATGGTGATAAGACCTGCACTCTCCGGTCCAATTGGGGCTAACAATATCGGACACAGCCTGTTCTCACTATTCGATCACGCGGCACGATAAGACACAAATTACAAAGGAAAAGACTCAACGCGTTGCGTCCAAATTTATCTAGAATCAAAATCATGATGTTTTAGGAAACGGGTGGCTTTATAAATGCACGAGTTGCGCATGGATAATAAGACAAGTAGTTAGAGGTTTGATAGATTTTGTGGATCAAATCATTTTTATATGGGAGCTGCTACCCTGATAGTGTGACAATATTGTCAGTTATTTCTAACCACACGATATTTCAATCAATATGTGCTTTATGCAAAAACATGCGGTGATGGAGTGTGGATCTACTGTTGAGATTGTACAGTCCCTAACAGTACTGTCAGGGAAGCATTTCCCTTTCTATAATTACATAGGCTTCATCACAGGCCCACTGCAAAGGTTAAGATAGCTCTCGATTGACATGGTCAATGTTCTACGAAGCACCTCAACAAGTTGCACGGTCGAGCCTGCTCGATCTCCGATCGACTTGGATCCGAGGTCGACCCTTGATCTGAGGCTCGGGCTCGATCTGAAACTCGGATCTCGACTTGGTGGCGACTCGTCCTCCATCGTTAGCTTGTCAATAGCGCGTTTAGGCGATTGAACAGAGGAGAAGTAGGGAGAGGTCTCATGGCCGTTGGATCGTGTTTACGAGATAAAGCACGTCGTCCATCCGGTGGACGGACGGTAAGTAATTTTTTTTCTGTATTGAAAATGAAAATCATCATTTCTGTTGGGAGTACACAGTAGAAGTCTGATATTTTCACCAAGGATATTGCCAAGAGAAAGCCCAAGTCGGAGCTCGTCAATGTATCCGATCGGACACGCATTCACTCAAAAGCTTAAGTCAATGAGTTATGAGCCAACTTGGATATATTAAATGTTCCACACCACATCAATTATTCGATGTGGGACATTTTTAACACAACTCATACGTGCACCTCAACAATCTCTCCCTCACGTGCGAGCTCAATGTTAGGTCTGCTCCCCCTTAATTCAGGTATCCTTCTACACCGACATATCAACTTGAATCTTCATCAACGCCCACTTTCATACTTAGTATCTTCTGCTAGACCGAACCACGAAGGCTATCATCATGCCCACATTGCCACACCACAATGTCCACCGCTCGAAAATCGCATTGGCCATCAATTTCTTCCTTGCGATATTCACCAAACACCGAAACGGTCTATCAATCAACCATCAACTCTAATACCATTTGTTGAAAGTGCCTTCACCACGGGAGATCGTCAAGAGAGAGCCCAAGTCCGAGCCTATCAACATATACAGTTAAACTCACATTCACTCAAAAGTTTAAGTCAATGAGTTATGGGCCAATTTGGATATGTTAACTATTCAACACCATACCAATTTTTCGATGTGATACTTTTTTTTAACACAATTTATATATGCATCTCAATAATTTTCGTTAAAGCGAAGCGGAAAATGCTAGGCGCGCTCTGAAATTATACTAAAATTCACTTACTAATTGATGTAGCAAAATTCAAAGACTTATTCAAACCCACAAATAAAGAACCGTCGCATCACTTAATAAAGAAAATATTCAGCGAAAATTTTCGACACATGTCCCATTGCTCGGTTCGAAATACGAGGTTACGTGTGGATGCGTGAACTTAATTTGGTTTCGATGAAAAAGGGACGTTTGCCATCGATTCGCACTACTTTTCACATTTTTGATTGGAGAAATTGCGTGCTTGGAAAGAAGTCTCGAAAGAGCCCAAATTTTTTCAAAAGCGACGTGGGGAATCTCCACCATCATCTCATTTTCCAGTGGAAATTCTAAAAAGCAAAAATAAAATTTAAATGAAAAGATAAACCGAATGGCTCCATCAATGGTCAGATGATCCCCAATTTCGAGCCAAAGAAAGAAGCCGATAACGATGTAGAAGAGCTACTAAAACGACAAGGACGCACCATTTGTAAGTTTCTTCGAAAGGACTGCAATGTCAGGACCATTTTGCGCAAAGTTCTTTCGGACCACACACATTCAACCCACGTTGTAAATGAGAAATCCAATGTGAAATTAGGGCATGGAGCCCCGTTTCAGACGAAGGGCAATGCCAGAAAGCACACGGGCCATCCACGAGACAAAGATCGAGTATGGGTCTTCATCCTTTAGATGTCCCGTTGGGAGCTAAGCAAGGGGTAGAAGATCCTCCTTCGCCTGCGTCATCGTTTCCTCAAGAGTCCTTTTACTTTGCTTGCTTCTGCAGTAGAAGTTCGGCAATTATAGTTGGCTCTCGCCCACCATGGGAGGGCTAGGGTTTCGTGTTAGGAAGCTGAAGTTAAGCCATGACAGTAAATGGGGCGAATATAACAAAAGATCATCGAATTAGGGGCTCGGAGCTGAATATTTCTTCGAAGTGATAATGTTCATTTTCGAGAAATCGCTTTCGACTTGACTATTGACATCCGGCTGCTGTTTTTGGATTTATTTCACCTCCGAGGGACCATTCTAGAGGTACAACGTAGAACATGTGTGATTTTCGATTGATTTTGCGAAATTACATCCAGGCAATGTCGTTCCCTTCTTGTCCAAGATGCTCTCTAATCAATGAAGGGTAGGACCATCTCTCTCTCTCTCTCTCTCTCTCTCTCTCTCTCTCTCTCTCTAACATGGCAAGGGTAACGATTGAATACCATATTGTCTATATCACAGCTTAGAATCTTGGATTTGAGTTACAGACTAAGGGTAGATCAAGAGTTTCTCATAGCTACGATCTACCCGTAGTGAAGAAGAAGTTAGAAAGCTATTGCCCGTTTCAGCTTTCCTTTGTCCACTTACAGATCCTATAATTGCAGGGGCGGAGATGAAGGCAGTTTCAGTTGATTCACCAGCATAAACGCGAAGATAAGTAGAAGTAGCCTCTTCGGAACCCGTTGATCGAGTAGTTTATCCGCTTGTCATATTATTTTTCAGATATAGTACTAATTTGGATAACGTGCATCAGATCTTTTAATGCAAACCGACGTCCACGGAGAATATATTAATGGAACCATTGTTAATTAAACTATCAAACATTCTTGTCTGCTGCAAGTCATAAACAACTTTGTACTTCTGTGACTTTTTCTCCAGACCTAAAAAATGTATTGTAAAGTATGTTAAAAAGTTAAAGAGAACGTTTCAATCAAATTCATCCTATTTCTGCCCCTACTTTCCGTTACAAGTTGTGTTAACAAGCTCAAGGTTAAAACCGAATGCTCAATACTTACTGGGGTCAAGCTCTGCACTAACAAGCTCCAAGAGGAACGTTTTCCCCACCGAATCAGTAATCTCATCGAGCCCTCCCTTTATCCCGATTCCGAGAGCAACCCACCGGCATTCTGTTTCACGGTCACTACTGCTTTAACCGACAGCAACGTCTCGGTAGTGCTCGGGCTCACTATCACTTTGATCTTTCTCGAGGCAAGCCCCACTCGAGCACTTCTACGGCTCTTTTGGAGAGCGGGCGTGGACCGTACCGGAAAAGCTGCGATCCCGGCATTCCCTTGGCTAAATGGCTTGCTCAAGGGGAACAAGGTTGCCCAAAATTTTTCAAAAACGACGTGTGGAATCTTCACCATCATCTCATTTTCCAGTGGAAATTCCAAAAAGAAAAAATAAAATTTAAATGAAAAGATAAACCGATTGGCTTCATCAATGGTCAGATGAACCCTAATTTCGAGCCAAAGAAAGAAGCGCATGAAGATGTAGAAGAGCTACTAAAACGACAAGGACGCACCATTTGTAAATTTATTCGAAAGGACTGCAATGTCAGGACCATTTTTGCGCAAAGTTCTTTCGGACCACACACATTCTGAAGGGATTTATCGCACGCCGAATCAGAATGATCACACAGAAATCAAAGAAAGTTGGACGACGCACGAGATTACCCATGTTCACCTCAGAATAGGGCTACGTCCTGCAAAGAGATTTCACTATATTTTCGGTTTACGGCCACTTAACTAGTTACAATGATAAAAAAATGAGCAAAATATATATGCCCCAAACGGGCCCAAAACCTAAACCTATACGAAACCTCTTAATCCCACACCATACGGGCCAGCTTAAATAAAAGTCCAAACCCGTTGAGGTTTCGGGGGCGCTGCCCCCGAACCCCCGCCCGCTGACCAGGCAGCGAGGCACCCGTGTCGGGGTGCTGTCCCCGAACCCCCGCCTGCTGACCGGGCAGCGGGACACCCGTGTCGGGGCGCTGCCCCCAAATCCCCGCATTCCGCACGCAGGGGTCACATGTCGTCGGATAACACTTCAGTTTCCCTAAGCTCACGTGGGCGTACCCGATGTGAGAAACAAGGGTCTCCGAAGTATTCGCCAACTCCAACACATTCAACCCACGATGTAAATGAGAAATCCAATGTGAAATTAGGGCATGGAGCCCCGTTTCAGACGAAGGGCAATGCCAGAAAGCACACGGGCCATCCACGAGACAAAGATCGAGTATGGGTCTTCATCCTTCAGATGTCCCGTTGGGAGCTAAGCAAGGTATAGAAGATCCTCCTTCGCCTGCGTCATCGTTTCCTCAAGAGTCCTTTTACGTTGCTTGCTTCTGCAGCAGAAGTTCGGCAATTTATATTAGCCAAACGGGATAAGAAATTTCGAGTTTTTTCTTGATTGGGCGACACCCGATTGAACCTGGGAAAATAGGATTTGCAGTGCCTCGCCTTGCCGCTCGGCCATATGCCGCCAATATGGATGGTGCCATACCAAATAGATGAAGGTTTCCTTTCTTTGCGTCGGACGGGGGATTAATAAGTAAATTGTATTGCATCTTGAATCCCATTTTCTTTGATTTAACCCTTGCCTGAACGCCTGAAAGAGTTCAGGCTTTACTACTTGAAAGCTTAAGTAAGGAAATGAAACTTTTAAGATATTAGAAGCTGTACACTGGAAATTTTTGTTTTTTTCAAAGTACACAGGTAATTAACAAGGCCTAAAAGCCCGACAAAATGACTTCTTTCTGTCGTGTATCATGAGTGGCATTCCGAAATAACATGATTTTGAGTAATCATCTCGACAGGTTGTTTCCTAATTCATGAGTTGCATTGCATCTACTAAATTTTCCTAATATAGGCTCCGTTTGTTTCGCAGAAAATGAATGATTTGGAAAATATTATCCTAAAAATGATCGCTTGCAAAATTAGGAGTGATCGGTTTCCAATCCGGTCCGATCTCACCCTGGAACCGGGAACCGGACTGAGAGGACCGGTTCTCAATTTCAAGGTTCGGGGTCTGGTTCCCGAGCAGTCCAATCATTGGACCGGTAGCATTTTTTTTATTTGTAATTTGTCGTTAAATTTTCCTCTTTAACACATACTCACCGGACCACCTCTAGCTAATTGCATCGCGTTGTCACTAAACTTGAAAGTCATACTAAGCATCCTAAGCGTCTTAGGTTTAGGAAAAAAAAATTACGGAACAAAAAAACATTATTCGGTCCAGTCCCCGCTGTTTCCCCTAGAATCGAAAATTGGACCGACCGTACCCGACTCCAATTTTATGGAACCGAAACTGGACCAAATCGGCCGTTTGGTCAGGTCCGGCGATTCCTGGTTCGGTCGGTCCTTTATGCTCAGCTCTAGTAGAAATGAATGGACAAAAAATATTTTCATGTCCACGAAAAAATTTAGACATAAATTATTATCGATAATGAAAATATTTTTCATTGATAAATTATTGCCAGCAATACAAGCAATTATTCTTAAGAAAATATATTATAAATCATTCAGTTTCCATGAAACATACGAAGCCATAGAATTGCATATTCTAGGGACATGTAGTAATTAAAAATTACGTAACTTAGATTAGGATTTAACATAAACTATTCCCTAATTTAACTTAGGTCATCATATATTTTAGGAAGTCTCCTAATTTGACTTTCAAAGAAAACCACAAAATAACATGTATATCTCATGAAAACTAATTTCATAATTTTTGTGTCATATAATACATGTCAGTTAATAGTTATATGTTTTAAGGTCATAACTACATCTCATGCATTGCATATAGTTTAAAATATATAGAAAAACACACAAAAAAAATTAATTAATTTCATATAGTTGAATGATAGGGTTAATTCATGATTAATCCTACTTCATGTTATTAGGATTGCATATAGTGTGAATCTTGAATCTAATTTAAGTAACATAGCATACATGTCCCTCAGATTTCGTATTAGTTTATCAATGCATTTCAAGTTATTTAAATTAAATTTTGTTCATGTTAACCAAGAAAAACCCAAAAAAAAAGAATTGATAGACATTGCATTTATAAATCATGTTTAGGACATGCATGCATTGTTGGGTCGTTAATTAACATTTTTCCAAAATTCTGCTTTTGCTTTGCGTAAGATTTCCGCCCCTTCTCAAGCAATTTATTTATCTCTTCGAGTGTTGATTGTTAAATTTTTATCTGCATACCCGCATGATCACCTATCACATATTAATGTTTCAAGGTTAAATTTGACAAAAACTGCTTGCAAAATATTTTTGAGGTAAGAGGAAAAGTGCTGAAAAAGCGTTAGATTTATCTAGCGTAATCAAGCCCCATGTATTCACAAATCTCTAGTTCGCATAAGTAAAATGTTATTCCGCCTTTACTTGAGTTCATAATCGATCCATAATAAATTAGTGATGACTCCAAAGTGAATTGATTTGCATATTTAGATAATGAAACCATAACCCCAAAGTTGCGATAAGTGTGGCCTTGCGAGAGTCCGTGCTAATTATTTGCTTAGTAATCCATTAGTTTTTGGATTAATATCACGAAAAACTCCAAATCGGTATGCCTGTGATAAATTTACCCCAAACTAATTTTTTGACTACCAAAAACCCCCAAACTGGTACATTTATGATAAATTTACCCTTCGTTAGTTTCCGTTAAATTTTACCGTCTAATTGCTGAGTTAGATGACACGTGGCAGTTGACGGGTGTACCAGTTTGGATTTTTACCCTGCGTTTGTCACAAGTGTACCGGTTTGAGATTTTTCGTAATATTAACCCAATTTAATGAAAACTGGGTGAGTAAATTCGTCACAGGTGTACCAATTTGGGGTTTTTGGTAGCCAAAAAATTAGTTCGGGATAAATTTGTCATGAGTGTACCAGTTTGAGATTTTTTGTGATCAAAAAATTAGTTTGGAGTATATTTATCATGGGTGTATCAGTTTTGTGTATTTTATGGTATTAACTTTAATTTTTTTTTGGTAGTTCATTTCTGAAAGATCGCGACACGGGTGCACGCATGAACTCATCTGATTTTGATGAAAAAACAGCACATTTACCATCAATTCGCAATACTTTTCGCATGGCATTGTCCAAGTTCGATGTTTCTACCTCAAAACCACACTTTTCTTATTTTTGGTTGGAGCAATTGCGTACTTAAGTAAAAGTCTCCAAAGAGCCAAAAAAACAAACAAACAAAATTGAGTACGCCTAAATAAACAAATGAAAAGATAAATCCAATGCCTTGATCAATGGTCAGATTTACCCTAATATGGACCCAGAAAAAGAAATCCCCCTATGGTGATGAAGAAGAAAAATCGAAAACGACCATTGCAAATTTCTTCGAAACGGACTGCAATGTCAGGATCATTTGCGCCACCGGTCAACGCTCGACATAAATGAGAAATCCGATGTGAAATTAGGGAAATCCCAATGTGGGTTTGATGTGCCATCCACGAGCTAAAGATCAAGTACGGGTCTTCATCCTTTAGATGTCTCGTTGTATGCTTGGTATGGACCATTTCGCCTTGGCTTTACATAGGTGGGTCCTTCGACAGAAGAAGCGGAGAAATTCATCACTAGCGCCCACGTGACTCGCAGCTCGTGAAATTTGTCGTAAGCAATTTTGTTTTTCCCCCGAGGCTACGACGACTTTTAGTAGGACTATCTTGGGACGATATTGAATGGATATGGTTGTACCATCTCGCGTTGTTTTTGCCACAATTTTAAGATGTGGAAAGTTTCCAAGAGCATCTTCTTCACTTTTGGGCATCAATGCATATGTTAGTTGGAGGAAATATGTATGGGAGAGAATAAACTTAGGTAATGTATTACAACATCCATTGCCTAGTTCATATTCAGTCTTTAGGCTTTGTTAGCATAACAGTTTTTGGGTGACTGTGAGAACAATCGTATGCTGTGAGCCACAAATTCTGAAGAAAGTGCGACATCCCGAAATTTCCCACACTAGAAATAAATAGGAAACAGAAGAATTTCTCTTGACTTGTTCTTTAAGACACCTAGAAACTTCTAGAGGAAGCTATCTTGTAGCTTCTCGAGAAAGCCATCCGGTAACTTCTCGAGGAAGCTATTCCGAAGCTTCTCAAGGAAGCTATTACCCGACTTATTTAAGAAGTTTTCCTGGAAATTTCGTATTAGAAAACATGAATTTCTTGAATTAATATATAAGTCAATACCAAGTCAATTAAGAACATATAAGTCAACTGCAAGTCAATTTGCTAACAGATACGAATGATGTCGCTTTCAAGTAATTAATGATATGATAAGATCAATGTCGCTTTCAAGTAATTAATTCAAAGATAAAATCAATGTCGCTTTCAAGTAATTAATGCTAGGATAAGATCAATGTCGCTTTCAAGCATTACTGATAAGGGATAAGCATCAAGTCATTATCAAATTTAATGCATAAGATAAGGATGCATATCCACCATACAAGTGGACTAATAGAATGTCGATAAGTGGCTAATCTAAGAGCCTAAGATACTTATAGTTTGAGGTGGACCAATGAGGAAGAGACAAGTAAATAGCTTCTAGAAGAAAGCTAGGTGGACTAATCATAAAAAGATAAGGATGGATTGACTAAAACTTACGATAAAATAGAATTGACCAAGACTTTGGGGAAGGCTCCTATGACTATAAAAAGGGAAGTGGTTCCCCATTTGGGACACACCAACTCAATCTCTCTCTTCTTCCCTCACTCACGCCGCCCCTCGTCCATCAACTCTCTCTCTCGCCGCCGCCTCATGCAGCCGCCGCCTCAAGCTGCCGCCGCCGCCGCCGCTTCACGCCGCCACACCACCTCATCGGCGCACCACACAACGCCGTCTGCATGCCTTGCTTTCCGGCGTATCGTAAGATAGAATACTTATGGTCGGGTAATAGGTAAATGGGATTGTTAGTTCTAAGATGGTAATATTTGTTATGTTTGATGTTGTGCTACATTATGTGTGTGGATATGTGTGTTATTGCATCACAAATCATGTGGTTGAGCATTGAAAAGGAGTCGAGTATTGGAATGAAGAGCGGTCCCTCGCCGTCTCACGTCCGTCCTACATGTTCTCATGATAAGAAAGATGATGATAAACAGACATGTGTATGCGAAAAGAATGTGTATGCATATTAAAATATGACAGCATTGCTTGCTCATTGTCACCCAAGGAGCGACGAAAGCCAGAGATGGCTTTTATATGGGAAATTACGAGACCGTCAACGGGGGGGCCAAAGTTGGCCTTATTACGAAAATGAGTACGAGTCGTCGTTTCCCGTGAATGTGACAATGCGAACGAGACGTCGTCTTTTCCCAAACGACGTTGGGCCTACGAGAAAGCATTCCCGGGTAACGACTACGAGATTACGAGATTACGAGATTACGAGATTACGAGATTACGATATTATGAGATTACGAGAACGAGCTGACAAGCTCACGACCCTACAAGCAATACAAGCCACATGAGTAACATGAAGGAATCATTGCACGTGCATACTTGATGTGTGAAATACATGACATTTGTTTTACAGTGGATCACAGGATAGCTTTGTTTAATAGCATTTACACCACTGCATTGGGTACTGGATGGATATTCCTGTTTTAGACATAGTGATTTCATTTGCTAGGCTGCTCGCTCATCCCTTATTTTTCAGGGAAATTGAGATGCCTCGCCGTATCCCCGATGTTTGGATTGCCGACTCACATGGAATATTCCTAGCAGGAAGTCGTGAATGCAGAAACTGGCGTCGAAAAGTAGGTGGAAGAATGCTCATAGGTCCTCTGCGCAATTTCGATGGACCGTCAGGTTTCCAAGGCGAAGTGACGCCTTAGAAGAGTACCCGAGTCAGGATGAGAAAGAGGTCCTAACAGTTTAGTAAAAGTATGGAGGGGCAGAGTAGCCATAGTCAAGGGTAACCTTCCAAATTTTGATTGTACATAGTAAGGGAGGTTAGTGTGTACTGTAAAATATACTTGAGGCATATGTATAAAACTAAGTATGTTTATAAATATCTTGGAAGTTACTATGTCTGTTAAATTAAGATAGCTATTAACGTTCCCGCAAATAAAGAATAAAGGTTGGCAGAAAATAATAAATAAATTAAACAGAGGTAGAATAACAAGATATAGTTCCTGGGTCGTTACAAAATGGACCCCACAACCATTTTTAATGAATAGTTATAATGATTTTTTGTGACCCAAAACAGACTATTTGTTTTATAGTCACCCAAAGTCTGTTACATAATCAATTCTCTTAGCCTTTTAATTCTCGCCGAAAAAGTCCATGAAAAGTTCATACTTGCTATAAGATAAGTAATGACCGTATATTATGGGCAATATATGGCAATTTAGGTTAATTGGCAACATGAAAATAATTGCCACTAAAAGATCTAGTGTTTTTATCCCATTAGTTTCTCGTGAATTCAAATGTAACGAATCTTCCTCGTTTTCGAAATAACCTAAATCAATTTTCTAACTGTGAATTTGTGTAGCAGCATAGCCGATTGCTCTAAAAGTTAAAAACCGTTAGATGAAAGCATTGGATCGTACTTAAATGCTCCAATATTATCATTAACTTGAATATCATTTTTCTTCTCTTTTCCTTTAGACGATTCACAGAACAACAACCAAGCGAGGCTCCAAACTTCACAAGTTTGTTTATGACACAGCGAAACTTTGGACAAAACACTCTCACAACCACTAAGCCTCAGTCTCAAAGTAGTACCCTTACGTCTATAGATCTCCAAGAGATAGTTGCCCACCAAGAGATACTTCAAGATTGATGCAGAGAAAGATTTTCCGACAACTTCTTTTGGCGAATTTTTTTTTTAATATGTATAACTTTTCGAGAGGAATGCCATGAAAAGCACGGAGCTTCTCGAAAATAGGAGGAATCATGCTATTAAAAGCGTTTCTCCGGTCTTTTTTTTTTAGCAGAATTCTTTAAACCAGTGGAATTTGTTGAGAAAACATTCCCTCTGAATATTTTGATTCTGACAAAACTATCCTTCTTGTAAGAGAATCTGGTTAATACAAATAATTTGTTATTGCAGGCATGAGCATGTGAACAAAAGCTTATAATGTTCCATGACTGGCGTTCAGACTCAAGCAGTAGTCGTCGCACACTTGCTTCTGAGATAGTCGAAGTCCTACATTCAGATGGAGAATCGTGGTGCTTCTGAAGACTTCAGAAGGAAGTCTATGTTGCATCTAAAGCCTTCAGAAGGAGGTCTATGCTGCCTCTGAAGACTCATCTCTAGGAGATTTATGTGACACGTCAGCAAGGATCTTACAGAAGCTCAGAGTCACTGTTCCAATCTGTTCAGATTCAGAGAGTCTCTCTAGTTCAGTAGATTGCTTCTGAACAACGTTCAGATTCTGCATTTTCTCGCTACTAGATTCTGAAGACCCACGTTTGGCAGGTTTCTGATTTGGCCGCGCCTTGTTATGGAAGTTTGTAAGATTTGATTGACAGGATTATTTTCCAATCAAATCAGGAGAATATCCGCGATTGGATATTACCTTCCGTGAACAAGATATCTTGGAGATTTGGATGAACTCTCTTTATGGAAACTGAAGATTTGGTTGTATGGGCGACTGAATCTGAAGGGTTCAGATTCACTTTCAACGGCCACTGGATCTTCCCATATACAGTCTCTGTCAATCAGGATTGATAGCGTCCAATCAAAGATTGAAGAGCGATCCTTTGAAGGGCCTTGGTAACGGCTAGTTCAAGGCTGAAGGAGTATAAAGAAGATCAATAGTGACTGTTTCAAAAAGATCAAGAACTAAAAATTCCAAAGTGCTGAGTTGTTCAAAAACACATTCTCTTGTTCTTGTGAGCTTAGATTTCGTAGTCTTGAGAGGTTCATTTGTAAGAGCGATTGGAGTGACAACGCCTGTAATCTTTCAACGACTCATAGTGGAATCCAGCCGATCGGCTGTCATCGTGGGAGAGTGGACGTAGGCTTGCTAAAGCCGAACCACTATAATCATTGCGTGCAATTTCTCTTTCCCTAAACTCATCTTGCTGTGTTTAGTTTATCTGCACGTCCTCTTACTGATCATTTTCGATCTACGTTCTGAACCCTTTATAAATTTCCGCATTAAATATTAAAAAGTGTTCAGAATCACCTATTCACCCCCCCTCTAGGTGATATTGCTAGATCCAACAATTGGTATCAGAGCCTTGTTGCTCATTATTTTGAAGTGTTTTACTTCAGAGCTGACGATCTATCATGTCTAGCAATAATTTCACAGGAACCAGTGATGCACATTTCAGCAACAAACCACCCTATTTTGATGGGAAAGACTACAATATGTGGTGCAACAAAATGAAGTGGTTCTTCAAGGCATCAGATGATCTGATGTGGGATGTTGTCGTAAATGGAGTAGTTCCTAATGTAACAGCAACCCCTTCCACTGGAAATGAAGGAAACAACAATACAAATGTTACTGCAACACTGTCAGATTCTGAAAGAGCAAAAAGACAAGGACTCGATTCTAAAGCTGTGCATGCACTTTTCTGTGCATTATCCATTCCTCTATATAATCGTGTTGCAGAAGAAGATTCAGCCAAAGCTATATGGGACAGACTTCATGTCACATATCAGGGAACTGACAGAGTGAAAGAAACAAAACTCAGCATTCTGCTGAGTGATTACGAAGCTTTCAAAATGAAGCACGATGAATCAATTGCTGAAATGATTGACAGGTTTCAAATCCTAGCAAGTGGTCTTGCAAGACAAGGTGCTCCTGTAGCAGAACCGATGCAAGTCAGAAAGATCCTTCGAGGACTTACAGATGACTGGAATTACATCAAGCCATCAATACAGGAATGTCAAACAATTAGACCTCTATCTATTGATGAGCTAGTCGGAACCTTGCAGTCATATGAGACCGAGCGTACCAACAAAACAAGAGATTCAAAAGGTAAGAAGTCTATTGCTTTAAAATCTGAAATTGATTTTGAAATGCCAGATTCAGATGATGAAGATGAAGACGACGAAGAACTTGCTCTTATGGTGAAAAAGTTCAGAAGAATGGCTCGTAGAGGAAGAAACTTCAAAGGGAAGAAATTATTCAAAAAGAATGATCAGAGACAATCAAGCAATGACAAACAGGAAGACAAAGATATAATCTGTTTCCATTGTAAGAAGGCAGGACACATCAAACCCAATTGTCCGCTTCTGAAGAAAGATAAGTTCAAGTATGAGAAATACAAAAAGGCATTGAAAGCAGAAACTCTAAGTGATTCTGAAGATAGCGAGGATGACTATGCTAACATATGTCTTATGGCAAAGTCAGATTCAGATTTAGATTCAGATATTGAGGTACATCCTTCTGAACTGCCAGATGAAGTCTCTGAATACATTGATGAGTTGTGCTTAAATTATAAAGAAGCTCTCAAAAAGGTTTCCATTTTGAAAAAGGAAGTTTCATCCTTAAAACAACAGAGTGATTCTCAAAAAGACAAGATTGAATTTTTGCAAAGGGAATTTCATCAAATCAAGGAGAATCGTGATTTGATCTTGAAAGAAAATGATTCCTTGAAAACCAAAATTGAAAATACTTCAAAGAAATTTTCCCAAAGTTCAAAAAATTTGGAAAACATTATTTCCAGACAAATTCCGTATGGTAACAAATCTGGTCTTGGTTTCAAAAAGGAAAATGATTTCAAAAATAAGTTTCCAAAAACAAATGACAGGATTTCCCGTAAACCTTCCAAATTTGCATATCAACGACATTTCCAAAAACAGTTTACAAAATCTTTTTATCCAATGCATTGTGAAAACTGTGGTGCTAGAAATCACGTTAGAAATAATTGCATTATGGTATGGAGACCTGTTAATAGAAAGAAATCTATTGTGACTAACTCAGATGGACCCAAGAAAAACTGGGTACCAAAGAAATAGTAAGTTACTTCCTACTTGCAGGTACCAATGAAGAGAAAAGACAAATGGTTTCTGGATAGTGGTTGCTCAAGTCACATGACTGGTGATCCAGAAAACTTCATACAACTTTCAGACTACAATGGTAGAAGTGTGTCATTTGGTGGAAAGAATAAAGGCAAAGTGATTGGCCAAGGCACTGTAAAAATCGGAAATCTCATGATCAACAATGTTTCTCTTGTCAAAGGACTCAAATACAATTTAATTTCAGTTAGTCAACTATGTGACTCTGGTTATCAAATCTGTTTTCAAGACTCAGAATGCTCAGGTGTTAGCAAAGACAAGAAGCAAACCTTCACAGGTCGACGTCATGGAAATATCTACCTTCTGAATGTTGATTCTGAAGATTTCAAGTGTCTCATCTCTATCAAGGATGAATCTGAACTATGGCATAGAAAGCTAGGACACATCAGTGTCAAACACATCTCGAAGCTATCATCCAAGAAACTAGTTCGAGGCTTACCACAATCAAAGTTTGAGAAATCAGAGCTTTGCTCAGCCTGCACACTTGGGAAACAGGTAAAAAGCTCTTTTAAATCTATTAATCATGTATCATCTGAACGTGTTCTGCAGTTGCTTCACATGGATATCTTTGGTCCCAACAGAACACTAAGTCTTGGAGGTAAGAAATACTGCCTTGTCATAGTTGATGATTACTCAAGATTTACATGGGTTTTATTTCTTGCACACAAAAATGATGCCTTCTCATCCTTCTCAAAATTTTCTAAAAAGATTCAGAATGAAAAAGGTTACTCTATTTCCTGCATCAAAACTGATCATGGGGGAGAATTTGAAAACCAAAGTTTTTCTATTTTTTGTGATGAGTTTGGGATTAAGCATAACTTTTCATCTCCTTACACACCTCAACAAAATGGGGTTGTTGAGAGGAAAAATCGTTCTCTACAAGAAATGGCGAGGACTCTTTTGATCGAAAGTAAAATTGCATCTCATTTCTGGGCAGAGGCTGTGTCAATAGCTTGTTACATTTTAAACCGTGTCTCCTTAAGATCTATCGTTGAGAAAACTCCCTATGAACTTTTTAAAGAGAGAAAACCAGATTTAGCATACTTCCGTGTGTTTGGTTGTAAATGCTTCATTCTGAAAAATGCAAATGATCGAGCTGGTAAGTTTGATGAGAAGTCAGATGAAGGAATATTTCTGGGATATTCTACAACGAGCAAAGCATACAGAGTCTACAACAAAAACTCTCGATGTGTTGAAGAATCAATGAATGTCAAGTTTGATGAAAATATTCAGACTCAGAATGATCAATCTGAATATGTTCAAGTTTCGTCTCCTCATCAAGGTTCAGAACCAGAAGAAAATTCACAAGAGAATCATGCTTCTGAAGAAGTTCAGAATCAAGAAACAAGCCAACAAATCGCAGAAGAAACAGAGGTAACACCGTCTGATTCTAATGTTCCAAATGATGCTCAAGACGGGAAATTCAACAGAAACTGGAAACATAAATCCAGTCACCCCAAGGAACTAATAATGGGGAGCTTAGATGAAGGAATCAGAACCAGATCGAAATTCAAGGAAGCAATGAGCAATATAGCATTAGTCTCTGAAATCGAACCTAAAGGGATTGAAGAAGCTCTTACTGATGAAAATTGGATCAATGCCATGCAAGAAGAACTTCATCAATTCAAGATCAATAATGTTTGGGAGCTCGTTTCAAGACCCAAAAATCGTCCTGTTATAGGAACAAAATGGGTGTTCAGAAACAAAATGGACGACAGAGGAAAAGTGGTTAGAAACAAAGCAAGACTTGTGGCAAAGGGATATTCTCAAGAAGAAGGAATAGATTACGATGAAACCTATGCACCAGTTGCCAGGTTAGAAGCCATAAGGCTACTTCTTGCTTATGCTTGTTACAATGACTTTAAACTGTTTCAGATGGATGTGAAAAGTGCATTCCTAAACGGTTACATCAAAGAAGAAGTTTATGTCGAGCAACCTCCTGGGTTCGAGGAACCAAGAAGAAAGGATCTCGTATATTCCCTGAAGAAAGCTTTATATGGATTAAAACAAGCACCTCGTGCTTGGTATGAAAGGTTAAGCAGCTTTCTATCTGAACAGAAGTTCACTAAAGGTAATGTTGACACTACTCTCTTTATTCAGAAGCAGGGTAAGGATATTCTTATTGTTCAGATTTATGTAGATGATATTATTTTTGGCTCTTCTAATGAATATCTATGCAAGAACTTCTCTAAAGCAATGCAGGATGAATTCGAAATGAGCATGATGGGAGAATTAAGATTCTTTCTTGGACTTCAGATGCAACAAACCAAGAAAGGAATATTCATTCATCAAGAGAAATATGCTCTTGAAATTATCAAGAAATTCGGCTTAGAAAATTGCAAGAAGACGGAAACACCAATGTCTCATTCGTCTAAGCTTGATAAAGATGAACAAGGAAAAGATGTTGATCAGAAGCTTTATCGCAGTATGATTGGATCACTTCTATATCTCACTGCATCAAGGCCAGATATTCTTTATAGCGTCTGCCTATGTGCAAGATTTCAGTCATGTCCAAAAGAATCGCATCTTACAGCAATCAAAAGAATTATCAAATATATTGGAACATATCCAGCTTATGGTCTTTGGTACTCAAAGGATTCTGATTTCATTCTGAAGGGATATTCAGATGCAGATCTCGCCGGATGTAAAATTGACAGGAAAAGCACTTCAGGAACCTGTCAACTTATGGGAAATATGCTTATCTCCTGGTATTCCAAAAAGCAGAGCACAGTTGCTCTTAGTACAGCAGAAGCAGAATACGTCTCTCTTGGAAGTTGTTGTGCTCAGATTCTATGGTTAAAACAACAGCTAAGAGATTATGGAGTTAAGGATTCAAATGTGGAGATCAGATGCGACAATACAAGCGCCATTAATCTAACCAAGAATCCTATTCTTCACTCAAGAGCGAAGCACATCGAGATCAAACATCACTTTATTCGTGATCATGTTCAGAATGAAAATGTTCACATTCAGTATGTTGATACAAAGAATCAACTCGCAGATATATTTACTAAACCTCTTGAGAAAGAGTCCTTCAATTTTATCCGAAACGAATTAGCTATTACTAATCCTTTTTCTTAAGATATATTGAGTACAGGTAAATTGACAGAACTCAGAAACAAAACTGCTCAGAAGCAGAACTCAGAAGCAGAGCTAAGAACCAAAACTGCTCAGAAGCAAATTTGCATAACCTTTGTTCAGAAGCATATTTTTAAGTACTTCAGAAGCAAGGTTAGTTCATCTTACACCTCTTTATATTTAGAAATTCTCGATAAGGCAAAAATCCAAGGTACGTTCTCTAAATCTTACGCTCTCAAATTTCTATACATATGCCTCTTTGTTTGATTGGATTAATTATGTTTCTTTGTATTGTTCGCTGGATTTTATTTTAAATTGATTTTATTTCCTAAAATAACCGATTTACGGTTTTTCAAAACCTTCATAAGGCTCTGAACCGGCACCTCCATCAAATATCGCAACTTTCTCTCAAACCCTAAAAACTGATTTCCTTCTCTCTGTTTACGCTCCTTCTCGCTCTCTCCAAATCCTTCTTACTAAAAACTCCAACCTTCTCATCTATGGCTCCGAAATCATCATCTATCATGAAGAAAGCAGCAAAAGAAGGTGCTAGTCTGAGAAGAAAATCGTCGAGGCTGACGAAGGGCAGAAAAGCTCGTCTCTCCGAATCCATTGATATCTCTGGGTCTGATCATGAAGAAGAAAGACACATTGCTCAGAAGGAATCAGGTTTGTCTCAGTCTGAGTTCGATGAAAGAGTCGCCCTGGCTCTCTCTATAAAACCTCTGTATGATTCTCTCAAGAACGCTGGCTCTAGTGACGAAAACGTCAAGTTGCTGTTGAATATTCACAAGTTTGCAAGCGAGAAAGACTTTCTTGCCATATTAGAACTCCCTCTGCAAACTGTGACACCCATTGCCACTATTGTTCCTGAAAATGTATCTCGGAAGGGCAAGGAAAAGGTTGTAGAAACTGGAGTCTCTAAACCTATTAAGTCTCCATCTAAGAGCATTGTTATCAGGGAGGCTGTAACTGAAGAGAGTGAAACCAAGGGGAGGCCTGATGACGACGATGACGTGCTGTTTAAAGATTTTAAGAAAATCAGAGGGGTCATCAAGGACAAGAACTTTGAAAGCAAACTATTTTCAAGTCAGTTGCACTCTGACAAATTCGAGATGATGAAGCAAAGAGGAGTTATACCCCACAGGGTATTTGATCTTAAGTATTTTGATAGGGCTGGTATTCCTATTAGGAAGCATCTAGAGGAAATGAAGTTGAGGGACTTTGCAACTGCAAGGAGGCCAACTTTTCCTGATTTGGCAGCTTAATTTTATTCTAGCTTATGTTTCACCAATTTTGATTCCTTATTTTATACGGTTCAAGGAGTGGTGTACCATCTGCATGTTAAGGAGCTGGCAAAATTAATGGGAGTTGAGGAAATGGACTTTATGCCCATTAATGTGCAACCTGATGATGCCTACAGTTCTCTGACTGGAAAAGAGAATTACTCCAGAGACTCCAAGGCACACATTGCTTACAATGACTTTCCCCTGAAGCACATTGTAATGCACAAGGTTGTCATTGAAAGCTTGAGACCCAAGGCTGCTTCAAAAACTGATATTTCGAAATATGAAGCCAAGCTGATGTGGGGTCTGTTGAATGGCTGCAAGATCTCGCTAGCACATACTGTTCTCCTCCACATGTACAGAACTGTCCAAAAGACCAAAGGACAACTACCCTATGCAGGGTTGATCTATCGAATCATGTCCTTCCAAAATATCAACATTCCTGGAAAGCTCCTTCAAGATGAAATTCAGTTAATGGTTGCTGGGGAGTCTATGATTCAGAAGATGGGTTTTAGACAGTCTGCTGGTGGTTGGATCAACAAGAACAAAAAGGCTGTCTTGGTTGAGTTTGCAGAACAGAATGCAGAGAGTGAGAGATCTGCAAAAAGAAGGAAGACAGAGGCCACAAAAGGAAAACAGACCACTGTTCAGAGTGAGTCTTCAGAAGAAGAGGAAGCAGAAGAAGAGGAAAGTGTATCATCAAGAGATGATGAGAGGAGCCCAACTGTGCTATCAGAAGGAAACATCAGTTCAGAAGCTGAAGAAACTGGTGAAATAGCAAATGAGCTGGAAGATCCTATGGACAAAGAAGAGGATCCCCATAAGACTCATGAGAGTGAAAATGTAGAAGCTGTTGAAACTACTGGTGAAATAGCAGAAAAAGAAGCTCAGCTTGCTACAAGTGCATATGTGGAGATAATGGAGGAGCAACTAGATGACAGAACGACTATTGATGTTCTGGTTGCTCGAGAACAAAAGAAGAGGTCCTCATCACCACCTGAAGACATGGAGGTTTATAAATCTGATGACTTTGTTGTCACAGCTATAGGATCAACAGAAGTCACTCCTGTTGTAACAGCTCAGATTCAGGGGGAGCAACCTATAGAATCTGCTGTTCAGACTGAAGTTATTCAGAAGGACAAGGCTGATACTGAAAAGGAGTCGTCCAGCAGAAAAGAACAACATGAGGAATCAAATGTTGTTCAGACTGAAGAGGTTCTGACTGCTGTTCAGAAGGAAAAAGCTGTTGAGGAAAGTGCTGTTCAGAAGGAACAAATTCCAGAGAAGATACCTGAAGAGCAACCCACAGAGATTGAATCTTCGATTGCTGAAGATGTTATAGTCATTCCTGATTCAGCACCTGATAAGGCTCAGGGGGAGTCAAACTCGCAGAGGATTCAGGATTCAAATTCAAAGGGAAAAGCTCAGATGGTGGAGGAAGAAAACCAACAGACCTCTGTAGGGAATCTGAATGCTTCAAGTCTTGTTCAGATGGAAGTTGAAAAACTTCGGGTAGAAGTTATGCAGAGGATGGACAGGATGGAAATGCACATTGAAAAGAAGTTGCACAGATTTGAGGAAATACTTCATAAATACTGTCGCCTTTTCTGCTCTGAGATGGCCAGCATTGGTACTTATACTTTAATCAGAGATGAAAGGATCAGCAAAGAAGTTCCAGAGATGCAGGAACTCAAGGAATTCGCAACCTACATTGCTGATATGGGCAAATCTGCTGAAGCTGCTCAGAAAGATGATGAAGAGCATATTGATGTTCCCTCCTCATCTTCAAAACAAAACCCACCTCCGTCATCTTGAAATTATTTTTCAAATTGTCCGTATTTGTTTTTATCTGTCGGATGTTCTTTTTATGTGCGCTTTGAATGTTACGCTATTCTTACAATATATGGTTGAATCTCCGTTCATGTTTGTATAAATTGACATTTTATCTTGCTGATGACAAAAAGGGGGAGAGAATACCTCATCATATTGCAGGATGCATACACGCGAATTATACCTATGCGCTCAAACGAATTCAGCGTCGTATACAACATATGGTGATATTCATCTATCACTCAGAATGCATATCTTATATATTCAGATGCACACCTTTTTGAAAAAGATTCAATTGAATTATATTCATATTTTTATTGAAATCTTCTCCGTGCTTAACTTTCTTACAATTCAAAAATACATACCAACTTTTATTAAGGAAGTTTTGTCATCATCAAAAAGGGGGAGATTGTTGAGAAAACATTCCCTCTGAATATTTTGATTCTGACAAAACTATCCTTCTTGTAAGAGAATCTGGTTAATACAAATAATTTGTTATTGCAGGCATGAGCATGTGAACAAAAGCTTATAATGTTCCATGACTGGCGTTCAGACTCAAGCGGTAGTCGTCGCACACTTGCTTCTGAGATAGTCGAAGTCCTACATTCAGATGGAGAATCGTGGTGCTTCTGAAGACTTCAGAAGGAAGTCTATGTTGCATCTAAAGCCTTCAGAAGGAGGTCTATGCTGCCTCTGAAGACTCATCTCTAGGAGATTTATGTGACACGTCAGCAAGGATCTTACAGAAGCTCAGAGTCACTGTTCCAATCTGTTCAGATTCAGAGAGTCTCTCTAGTTCAGTAGATTGCTTCTGAACAACGTTCAGATTCTGCATTTTCTCGCTACTAGATTCTGAAGACCCACGTTTGGCAGGTTTCTGATTTGGCCGCGCCTTGTTATGGAAGTTTGTAAGATTTGATTGACAGGATTATTTTCCAATCAAATCAGGAGAATATCCACGATTGGATATTACCTTCCGTGAACAAGATATCTTGGAGATTTGGATGAACTCTCTTTATGGAAACTGAAGATTTGGTTGTATGGGCGACTGAATCTGAAGGGTTCAGATTCACTTTCAACGGCCACTGGATCTTCCCATATACAGTCTCTGTCAATCAGGATTGATAGCGTCCAATCAAAGATTGAAGAGCGATCCTTTGAAGGGCCTTGGTAACGGCTAGTTCAAGGCTGAAGGAGTATAAAGAAGATCAATAGTGACTGTTTCAAAAAGATCAAGAACTAAAAATTCCAAAGTGCTGAGTTGTTCAAAAACACATTCTCTTGTTCTTGTGAGCTTAGATTTCGTAGTCTTGAGAGGTTCATTTGTAAGAGCGATTGGAGTGACAACGCCTGTAATCTTTCAACGACTCATAGTGGAATCCAGCCGATCGGCTGTCATCGTGGGAGAGTGGACGTAGGCTTGCTAAAGCCGAACCACTATAATCATTGCGTGCAATTTCTCTTTCCCTAAACTCATCTTGCTGTGTTTAGTTTATCTGCACGTCCTCTTACTGATCATTTTCGGTCTACGTTCTGAACCCTTTATAAATTTCCGCATTAAATATTAAAAAGTGTTCAGAATCACCTATTCACCCCCCCCTCTAGGTGATATTGCTAGATCCAACAGAATTCAGTAAGTCTAAGCAGACATGTCTCTGCGAATGCCTTGAAGCGCCACAATCTCGTCCATGCCAGTGCAGAAAAGCTGCGCTCGTGGAAACAGATGCTCTCTGCTTTCATCACATAGTCCACAAATGATGAAGCAGTGTTTAGGAAGACAAGGAGTAAACCTAACGCACTCGTGCCTATTAACATGGGGACTCTTTTCTCGAATAGCAATATTCTAGACAAACTGCAGTATTATTAAACTCTAGAGGAGCAAGGAGTCCAGATCAACTTATTTTTTTAAGAAGAAAAAATTGTTTCCCTTCCTTCCTTTGTTATAAGGATTAATACCACGAAAATTCCTAAACTGATACACATGTGATAAATTTACCCCAAATTAATTTTTTTACCACAAAAAACCTCAAATTGGTACACTTGTAACAAATTTACCTCAAACTAATTTTTTTACCACAAAAAATGCCAAACTGGTATACATGTGATAAATTTAACCTCCGTTATTTTTCGTTAAGTTGGGTTAATAACACAAAAATCTCAAATTGGTACACATGTGATAAACGGATGGTAAAAACTCCAAACCGGTACGTCCGACAACTACCACTTATCATCTGACTCGGCAATTTAATGGTAAAACTTCACACACACACAAAAGGAGGGTAAATTTGTCACAGTTGTACCAGTTTCATATTTTTCGTGGTAAAAAAATTAGCTTGATGTAAATTTGTCACAGGTGTGCCAGTTTGGAGTTTTTTGTGGTACTAACCTTAATTAAATTGTTATTTTTTGCTATCACATAAGTGGGTGCCATTTTTTCTTGTTTGCATTAAAGCAAAGGGATGATTATTGACATATGCTTGACAAATGAATTTCATTTCCTCGCTGAGTTCAAATTATTAATTAAAACGTGAATGAGGAGTAAATTATCTCCATTTATTTTCGTCCGCTTCCTTGTTTTAAAACGAGAATATTATTGACAATTAAAAAGAAATATTAAACATTGGCAGGTTTCGTTCATTTTATTGCTTTAAAAAATCAAAAAATATTAATAGGTTATTAAAAACTTATCCACACCGGCACCGGTCGTGTCATTTTAGACGGCCGGCGCCTACGTCAGCGATTTTCGGCCAAAATTGGCCAATTGGACTCATATGGCAAAACGTGAAAAGGTTGAGGACTCAATTGACACAATTAAAAGGTTTAAGACTGAATTGGCAAAAGTGCAATAGGTTTAGGATTTTATGGACAAATTTTTCGGCTTTGGAGAGTCCGCACTAGGTGACGATATTATCTCTTTAACGAGTAACCATTTGTACCTGCCTAGTATTCCATTATAGCTTTCCCTTGGTCGTTCACCTATGGTAAGGTTGCGCAAGAGACACTAGGAAAGATTTGCAGTCGCTCGCCTTACTACTCAGCCGTGCTGCCAAAATATATAATACCATACAAAACAGATTTGGAAAGTCTTCTTTGTTTGCGTTTGGTGGAGGATTACTAAGGGCCTGTTTGGTAACGTTTCTATTCCAAAAAAGTGATTCTGATTAGAATTAATTTTTTGATTCTGTTCCTTGAATGAGTTTTAGAGAATCAGAACGCGTTTGGTAACTGCATAAAATTTTATTCCCGGAACAGAAACACGCTTGATAACTGCACAAAATTTCTGTTCTGGGAAATAATTTCTCTTCCCAATTTGTCATTTAAATCAAATAATTACATAATCACATTTGATGACTTTCCTTAGACCCCACAGTTGCGATCCTCTTGCACCATGACATCTTTTTGGCATTCCTCCAAATTGTGATTAGATCCCCATCACCCGCTAACGAACTTGTTGGCACTTTCGCAACTCCTCCTTACATGAGTCGAAAGTCCACCATAAAGAACGGCCTAGGGCATAACGGAAATCACCAGAACTTTTGTCAAAACAAGAACAATGCTCAGACTGCCCACATTGCGATAATAGATGGGTAATTCGAAGCATGAATGTCGTGGAAGCAAACTCCACTGCAAACTCGTACTTCCTCCAAGAAGCCCACCACTAAAAAATTGATTGAACAACAAAAAAATCGATTGAATCTCAATCCATCGAGCAACCCCCATATGCCCACAATCTCCATCATACATTGCCACCAACACTGCTATGAGAGGGAAACAATCGATTTTAATTTATGGATAGAGCTCATCAAATCAATAAAAATGGCATCGATATCACAACTGGCTTTCCCAGAGACTCATTAGTAATCTTTCCAAAATTTAGAGATCCATATGAGAGTCGAGCACACATAAGTACCCCGAGCTAAGACCAGAGTTTACAATTGAATAGAAATGCCAAAAGGTGTCCTTTGACACCCACTTAAACATCTATCGAGCCAACCTCTCGGTAAAGAGAGATTTGGAAAATGACATTCATAAAAACCTTCTAATAGTCAAACTAAACCACAAGGACATCACACACCAGAATCAGAATATCAAGCATCGAGCCAAAAGAACACTGCTGTCACTTGCCTGCTCTCACTATAAAAAAAAAAAAAACTTGCGTGGCTACTGTTGGATCTAGCAATATCACCTAGAGGGGGGTGAATAGGTGATTCTGAACACTTTTTTAATATTTAATGCGGAAATTTATAAAGGGTTCAGAACGTAGACCGAAAATGATCAGTAAGAGGACGTGCAGATAAACTAAACACAGCAAGATGAGTTTAGGGAAAGAGAAATTGCACGCAATGATTATAGTGGTTCGGCTTTAGCAAGCCTACGTCCACTCTCCCACGATGACAGCCGATCGGCTGGATTCCACTATGAGTCGTTGAAAGATTACAGGCGTTGTCACTCCAATCGCTCTTACAAATGAACCTCTCAAGACTACGAAATTTAAGCTCACAAGAACAAGAGAATGTGTTTTTGAACAACTCAGCACTTTGGAATTTTTAGTTCTTGATCATTTTGAAACAGTCACTATTGATCTTCTTTATACTCCTTCAGCCTTGAACTAGCCGTTACCAAGGCCCTTCAAAGGATCGCTCTTCAATCTTTGATTGGACGCTATCAATCCTGATTGACAGAGACTGTATATGGGAAGATCCAGTGGCCGTTGAAAGTGAATCTGAACCCTTCAGATTCAGTCGCCCATACAACCAAATCTTCAGTTTCCATAAATAGAGTTCATCCAAATCTCCAAGATATCTTGTTCACGGAAGGTAATATCCAATCGCGGATATTTTCCTGATTTGATTGGAAAATAATCCTGTCAATCAAATCTTACAAACTTCCATAACAAGGCGCGGCCAAATCAGAAACCTGCCAAACGTGGGTCTTCAGAATCTAGTAGCGAGATAATGCAGAATCTGAACGTTGTTCAGAAGCAATCTTCTGAACCAGAGAGACTCTCTGAATCTGAACAGATTGGAACAGTGACTCTGAGCTTCTGTAAGATCCTTGCTGACGTGTCACATAAATCTCCTAGAGATGAGTCTTCAGAGGCAGCATAGACCTCCTTCTGAAGGCTTTAGATGCAACATAGACTTCCTTCTGAAGTCTTCAGAGTCACCACGATTCTCCATCTGAATGAAGGACTTCGACTATCTCAGAAGCAAGTGTGCGACGACTACTCCTTGAGTCTGAACGCCAGTCATGGAACATTATAAGCTTTTGTTCACATGCTCATGCCTGCAATAACAAATTATTTGTATTAACCAGATTCTCTTACTAGAAGGATAGTTTTGTCAGAATCAAAATATTCAGAGGGAATGTTTTCTCAACAATCTCCCCCTTTTTTATGATGACAAAACTTCCTTAATAAAAGTTGGTATATATTTTTGAATTGTAAGAAAGTTAAGCACGGAGAAGATTTCAATAAAAATATGAATATAGTTCAATTGAATCTTTTCAAAAAGGTGTGCATCTGAATATATAAGATATGCATTCTGAGTGATAGATGGATATCACCATATGTTGTATACGACGCTGAATTCGTTTGAGCGCATAGGTATAATTCGCGTGTATGCATCCTGCAATATGATGAGGTATTCTCTCCCCCTTTTTGTCATCAGCAAGATAAAATGTCAATTTATACAAACATGAACGGAGATTCAACCATATATTGTAAGAATAGCGTAACATTCAAAGCGCACATAAAAAGAACATCCGACAGATAAAAACAAATACGGACAATTTGAAAAATAATTTCAAGATGACGGAGGTGGGTTTTGTTTTGAAGATGAGGAGGGAATATCAATATGCTCTTCATCATCTTTCTGAGCAGCTTCAGCAGATTTGCCCATATCAGCAATGTAGGTTGCGAATTCCTTGAGTTCCTGCATCTCTGGAACTTCTTTGCTGATCCTTTCATCTCTGATTAAAGTATAAGTACCAATGCTGGCCATCTCAGAGCAGAAAAGGCGACAGTATTTATGAAGTATTTCCTTAAATCTGTGCAACTTCTTTTCAATGTGCATTTCCATCCTGTCCATCCTCTGCATAACTTCTACCCGAAGTTTTTCAACTTCCATCTGAACAAGACTTGAAGCATTCAGATTCCCTGCAGAGGTCTGTTGGTTTTCTTCCTCCACCATCTGAGCTTTTCCCTTTGAATTTGAATCCTGAATCCTCTGCGAGTTTGACTCCCCCCGAGCCTTATCAGGTGCTGAATCTGGAATGACTATAACATCTTCAGCAATCGAAGATTCAATCTCTGTGGGTTGCTCTTCAGGTATCTTCTCTGGAATTTGTTCCTTCTGAACAGCAGTCTCCTCAACAGCTTTTTCCTTCTGAACAGCAGTCAGAACCTCTTCAGTCTGAACAACATTTGATTCCTCATGTTGTTCTTTTCTGCTGGACGACTCCTTTTCAGTATCAGCCTTGTCCTTCTGAATAACTTCAGTCTGAACAGCAGATTCTATAGGTTGCTCCCCCTGAATCTGAGCTGTTACAACAGGAGTGACTTCTGTTGATCCTATAGCTGTGACAACAAGGTCATCAGATTTATCAACCTCCATGTCTTCAAGTGGTGATGAGGACCTCTTCTTTTGTTCTCGAGCAACCAGAACATCAATAGTCGTTCTGTCATCTAGTTGCTCCTCCATTATCTCCACATATGCACTTGTAGCAAGCTGAGCTTCTTTTTCTGCTTTTTCACCAGTAGTTTCAACAGCTTCTACATTTTCACTCTCATGAGTCTTATGGGGATCCTCTTCTTTGTCCATAGGATCTTCCAGCTCATTTGCTATTTCACCAGTTTCTTCAGCTTCTGAACTGATGTTTCCTTCTGATAGCACAGTAGGGGTCCTCTCATCATCTCTTGATGATACACTTTCCTCTTCTTCTGCTTCCTCTTCTTCTGAAGACACACTCTGAACAGTGGTCTGTTTTCCTTTTGTGGCCTCTGTCTTCCTTCTTTTTGCAGATCTCTCACTCTCTGCATTCTGTTCTGCAAACTCAACCAAGACAGCCTTTTTGTTCTTGTTGATCCAACCACCAGCAGACTGTCTAAAACCCATCTTCTGAATCATAGACTCCCCAGCAACCATTAACTGAATTTCATCTTGAAGGAGCTTTCCAGGAATGTTGATATTTTGGAAGGACATGATTCGATAGATCAACCCTGCATAGGGTAGTTGTCCTTTGGTCTTTTGGACAGTTCTGTACATGTGGAGGAGAACAGTATGTGCTAGCGAGATCTTGCAGCCATTCAACAGACCCCACATCAGCTTGGCTTCATATTTCGAAATATCAGTTTTTGAAGCAGCCTTGGGTCTCAAGCTTTCAATGACAACCTTGTGCATTACAATGTGCTTCAGGGGAAAGTCATTGTAAGCAATGTGTGCCTTGGAGTCTCTGGAGTAATTCTCTTTTCCAGTCAGAGAACTGTAGGCATCATCAGGTTGCACATTAATGGGCATAAAGTCCATTTCCTCAACTCCCATTAATTTTGCCAGCTCCTTAACATGCAGATGGTACACCACTCCTTGAACCGTATAAAATAAGGAATCAAAATTGGTGAAACATAAGCTAGAATAAAATTAAGCTGCCAAATCAGGAAAAGTTGGCCTCCTTGCAGTTGCAAAGTCCCTCAACTTCATTTCCTCTAGATGCTTCCTAATAGGAATACCAGCCCTATCAAAATACTTAAGATCAAATACCCTGTGGGGTATAACTCCTCTTTGCTTCATCATCTCGAATTTGTCAGAGTGCAACTGACTTGAAAATAGTTTGCTTTCAAAGTTCTTGTCCTTGATGACCCCTCTGATTTTCTTAAAATCTTTAAACAGCACGTCATCGTCGTCATCAGGCCTCCCCTTGGTTTCACTCTCTTCAGTTACAGCCTCCCTGATAACAATGCTCTTAGATGGAGACTTAATAGGTTTAGAGACTCCAGTTTCTACAACCTTTTCCTTGCCCTTCCGAGATACATTCTCAGGAACAATAGTGGCAATGGGTGTCACAGTTTGCAGAGGGAGTTCTAATATGGCAAGAAAGTCTTTCTCGCTTGCAAACTTGTGAATATTCAACAGCAACTTGACGTTTTCGTCACTAGAGCCAGCGTTCTTGAAAGAATCATGCAGAGGTTTTATAGAGAGAGCCAGGGCGACTCTTTCATCGAACTCAGACTGAGACAAACCTGATTCCTTCTGAGCAATGTGTCTTTCTTCTTCATGATCAGACCCAGAGATATCAAAGGATTCGGAGAGACGAGCTTTTCTGCCCTTCGTCAGCCTCGACGATTTTCTTCTCAGACTAGCACCTTCTTTTGCTGCTTTCTTCATGATAGATGATGATTTCGGAGCCATAGATGAGAAGGTTGGAGTTTTTAGTAAGAAGGATTTGGAGAGAGCGAGAAGGAGTGTAAACAGAGAGAAGGAAATCAGTTTTTAGGGTTTGAGAGAAAGTTGCGATATTTGATGGAGGTGCCGGTTCAAAGCCTTATGAAGGTTTTGAAAAACCGTAAAGCGGTTATTTTAGGAAATAAAATCAATTTAAAATAAAATCCAGCGATCAATACAAAGAAACAAAATTAATCCAATCAAACAAAGAGGCATATGTATAGAAATTTGAGAGCGTAAGATTTAGAGAACGTACCTTGGATTTTTGCCTTATCGAGAATTTCTAAATATAAAGAGGTGTAAGATGAACTAACCTTGCTTCTGAGCAAAGGTTATGCAAATTTGCTTCTGAGCAGTTTTGCTTCTGAGCTCTGCTTGTGAGCAGTTTTGCTTCTGAGTTCTGCTTCTGAACAGTTTTGCTTCTGAGTTCTGTCAATTTACCTGTACTCAATATATCTTAAGAAAAAGGATTAGTAATAGCTAATTCGTTTCGGATAAAATTGAAGGACTCTTTCTCAAGAGGTTTAGTAAATATATCTGCGAGTTGATTCTTTGTATCAACATACTGAATGTGAACATTTTCATTCTGAACATGATCACGAATAAAGTGATGTTTGATCTCGATGTGCTTTGCTCTTGAGTGAAGAATAGGATTCTTGGTTAGATTAATGGCGCTTGTATTGTCGCATCTGATCTCCACATTTGAATCCTTAACTCCATAATCTCTTAGCTGTTGTTTTAACCATAGAATCTGAGCACAACAACTTCCAAGAGAGACGTATTCTGCTTCTGCTGTACTAAGAGCAACTGTGCTCTGCTTTTTGGAATACCATGAGATAAGCATATTTCCCATAAGTTGACAGGTTCCTGAAGTGCTTTTCCTGTCAATTTTACATCCGGCGAGATCTGCATCTGAATATCCCTTCAGAATGAAATCAGAATCCTTTGAGTACCAAAGACCATAAGCTGGATATGTTCCAATATATTTGATAATTCTTTTGATTGCTGTAAGATGCGATTCTTTTGGACATGACTGAAATCTTGCACATAGGCAGACGCTATAAAGAATATCTGGCCTTGATGCAGTGAGATATAGAAGTGATCCAATCATACTGCGATAAAGCTTCTGATCAACATCTTTTCCTTGTTCATCTTTATCAAGCTTAGACGAATGAGACATTGGTGTTTCCGTCTTCTTGCAATTTTCTAAGCCGAATTTCTTGATAATTTCAAGAGCATATTTCTCTTGATGAATGAATATTCCTTTCTTGGTTTGTTGAATCTGAAGTCCAAGAAAGAATCTTAATTCTCCCATCATGCTCATTTCGAATTCATCCTGCATTGCTTTAGAGAAGTTCTTGCATAGATATTCATTAGAAGAGCCAAAAATAATATCATCTACATAAATCTGAACAATAAGAATATCCTTACCCTACTTCTGAATAAAGAGAGTAGTGTCAACATTACCTTTAGTGAACTTCTGTTCAGATAGAAAGCTGCTTAACCTTTCATACCAAGCACGAGGTGCTTGCTTTAATCCATATAAAGCTTTCTTCAGGGAATATACGAGATCCTTTCTTCTTGGTTCCTCGAACCCAGGAGGTTGCTCGACATAAATTTCTTCTTTGATGTAACCGTTTAGGAATGCACTTTTCACATCCATCTGAAACAGTTTAAAGTCATTGTAACAAGCATAAGCAAGAAGTAGCCTTATGGCTTCTAACCTGGCAACTGGTGTGTAGGTTTCATCGTAATCTATTCCTTCTTCTTGAGAATATCCCTTTGCCACAAGTCTTGCTTTGTTTCTAACCACTTTTCCTCTGTCGTCCATTTTGTTTCTGAACACCCATTTTGTTCCTATTACAGGACGATTTTTGGGTCTTGAAACGAGCTCCCAAACATTATTGATCTTGAATTGATGAAGTTCTTCTTGCATGGCATTGATCCAATTTTCATCAGTAAGAGCTTCTTCAATCCCTTTAGGTTCGATTTCAGAGACTAATGCTATATTGCTCATTGCTTCCTTGAATTTCGATCTGGTTCTGATTCCTTCATCTAAGCTCCCCATTATTGTTCCTTGGGGTGACTGGATTTATGTTTCCAGTTCCTGTTGAATTTCCAGTCTTGAGCATCATTTGGAACAATAGAATCAGACGGTGTTACCTCTGTTTCTTCTGCGATTTGTTGGCTTGTTTCTTGATTCTGAACTTCTTCAGAAGCATGATTCTCTTGTGAATTTTCTTCTGGTTCTGAACCTTGATGAGGAGACGAAACTTGAACATATTCAGATTGATCATTCTGAGTCTGAATATTTTCATCAAACTTGACATTCATTGATTCTTCAACACAACGAGAGTTTTTGTTGTAGACTCTGTATGCTTTGCTCGTTGTAGAATATCCCAGAAATATTCCTTCATCTGACTTCTCATCAAACTTACCAGCTCGATCATTTGCATTTTTCAGAATGAAGCATTTACAACCAAACACACGGAAGTATGCTAAATCTGGTTTTCTCTCTTTAAAAAGTTCATAGGGAGTTTTCTCAACGATAGATCTTAAGGAGACACGGTTTAAAATGTAACATGCTATTGACACAGCCTCTGCCCAGAAATGAGATGCAATTTTACTTTCGATCAAAAGAGTCCTCGACATTTCTTGTAGAGAACGATTTTTCCTCTCAACAACCTCATTTTGTTGAGGTGTGTAAGGAGATGAAAAGTTATGCTTAATCCCAAACTCATCACAAAAAATAGAAAAACTTTGGTTTTCAAATTCTCCCCCATGATCAGTTTTGATGCAGGAAATAGAGTAACCTTTTTCATTCTGAATCGTTTTAGAAAATTTTGAGAAGGATGAGAAGGCATCATTTTTGTGTGCAAGAAATAAAACCCATGTAAAACTTGAGTAATCATCAACTATGACAAGGCAGTATTTCTTACCTCCAAGACTTAGTGTTCTGTTGGGACCAAAGATATCCATGTGAAGCAACTGCAGAACACGTTCAGATGATACATGATTAATAGATTTAAAAGAGCTTTTTACCTGTTTCCCAAGTGTGCAGGCTGAGCAAAGCTCTGATTTCTCAAACTTTGATTGTGGTAAGCCTCGAACTAGTTTCTTGGATGATAGCTTCGAGATGTGTTTGACACTGATGTGTCCTAGCTTTCTATGCCATAGTTCAGATTCATCCTTGATAGAGATGAGACACTTGAAATCTTCAGAATCAACATTCAGAAGGTAGATATTTCCATGACGTCAACCAGTGAAGGTTTGCTTCTTGTCTTTGCTAACACCTGAGCATTCTGAGTCTTGAAAACAAATTTGATAACCAGAGTCACATAATTGACTAACTGAAATCAAATTATATTTGAGTCCTTTGACAAGAGAGACATTGTTGATCGTGAGATTTCCGATTTTTACAGTGCCTTGGCCAATCACTTTGCCTTTATTCTTTCCACCAAATGACACACTTCTACCATTGTAATCTGAAAGTTGTATGAAGTTTTCTGGATCACCAGTCATGTGACTTGAGCAACCACTATCCAGAAACCATTTGTCTTTTCTCTTCCTTGGTACCTGCAAGTAGGAAGTAACTTACTATTTCTTTGGTACCCAGTTTTTCTTGGGTCCATCTGAGTTAGTCACAATAGATTTCTTTCTATTAACAGGTCTCCATACCATAATGCAATTATTTCTAACGTGATTTCTAGCACCACAGTTTTCACAATGCATTGGATAAAAAGATTTTGTAAACTGTTTTTGGAAATGCCGTTGATATGCAAATTTGGAAGGTTTACGGGAAATCCTGTCATTTGTTTTTGGAAACTTATTTTTGAAATCATTTTCCTTTTTGAAACCAAGACCAGATTTGTTACCATACGGAATTTGTCTGGAAATAATGTTTTTCAAATTTTTTGAACTTTGGGAAAATTTCTTTGAAGTATTTTCAATTTTGGTTTTCAAGGAATCATTTTCTTTCAAGATCAAATCACGATTCTCCTTGATTTGATGAAATTCCCTTTGCAAAAATTCAATCTTGTCTTTTTGAGAATCACTCTGTTGTTTTAAGGATGAAACTTCCTTTTTCAAAATGGAAACCTTTTTGAGAGCTTCTTTATAATTTAAGCACAACTCATCAATGTATTCAGAGACTTCATCTGGCAGTTCAGAAGGATGTACCTCAATATCTGAATCTAAATCTGAATCTGACTTTGCCATAAGACATATGTTAGCATAGTCATCCTCGCTATCTTCAGAATCACTTAGAGTTTCTGCTTTCAATGCCTTTTTGTATTTCTCATACTTGAACTTATCTTTCTTCAGAAGCGGACAATTGGGTTTGATGTGTCCTGCCTTCTTACAATGGAAACAGATTATATCTTTGTCTTCCTGTTTGTCATTGCTTGATTGTCTTTGATCATTCTTTTTGAATAATTTCTTCCCTTTGAAGTTTCTTCCTCTACGAGCCATTCTTCTGAACTTCTTTACCATAAGAGCAAGTTCTTCGTCGTCTTCATCTTCATCATCTGAATCTGGCATTTCAAAATCAATTTCAGATTTTAAAGCAATAGACTTCTTACCTTTTGAATCTCTTGTTTTGTTGGTACGCTCGGTCTCATATGACTGCAAGGTTCCGACTAGCTCATCAATAGATAGAGGTCTAATTGTTTGACATTCCTGTATTGATGGCTTGATGTAATTCCAGTCATCTATAAGTCCTCGAAGGATCTTTCTGACTTGCATCGGTTCTGCTACAGGAGCACCTTGTCTTGCAAGACCACTTGCTAGGATTTGAAACCTGTCAATCATTTCAGCAATTGATTCATCGTGCTTCATTTTGAAAGCTTCGTAATCACTCAGCAGAATGCTGAGTTTTGTTTCTTTCACTCTGTCAGTTCCCTGATATGTGACATGAAGTCTGTCCCATATAGCTTTGGCTGAATCTTCTTCTGCAACACGATTATATAGAGGAATGGATAATGCACAGAAAAGTGCATGCACAGCTTTAGAATTGAGTCCTTGTCTTTTTGCTCTTTCAGAATCTGACAGTGTTGCAGTAACATTTGTATTGTTGTTTCCTTCATTTCCAGTGGAAGGGGTTGCTGTTACATTAGGAACTACTCCATTTACGACAACATCCCACATCAGATCATCTGATGCCTTGAAGAACCACTTCATTTTGTTGCACCACATATTGTAGTCTTTCCCATCAAAATAGGGTGGTTTGTTGCTGAAATGTGCATCACTGGTTCCTGTGAAATTATTGCTAGACATGATAGATCGTCAGCTCTGAAGTAAAACACTTCAAAATAATGAGCAACAAGGCTCTGATACCAATTGTTGGATCTAGCAATATCACCTAGAGGGGGGGTGAATAGGTGATTCTGAACACTTTTTTAATATTTAATGCGGAAATTTATAAAGGGTTCAGAACGTAGACCGAAAATGATCAGTAAGAGGACGTGCAGATAAACTAAACACAGCAAGATGAGTTTAGGGAAAGAGAAATTGCACGCAATGATTATAGTGGTTCGGCTTTAGCAAGCCTACGTCCACTCTCCCACGATGACAGCCGATCGGCTGGATTCCACTATGAGTCGTTGAAAGATTACAGGCGTTGTCACTCCAATCGCTCTTACAAATGAACCTCTCAAGACTACGAAATTTAAGCTCACAAGAACAAGAGAATGTGTTTTTGAACAACTCAGCACTTTGGAATTTTTAGTTCTTGATCATTTTGAAACAGTCACTATTGATCTTCTTTATACTCCTTCAGCCTTGAACTAGCCGTTACCAAGGCCCTTCAAAGGATCGCTCTTCAATCTTTGATTGGACGCTATCAATCCTGATTGACAGAGACTGTATATGGGAAGATCCAGTGGCCGTTGAAAGTGAATCTGAACCCTTCAGATTCAGTCGCCCATACAACCAAATCTTCAGTTTCCATAAATAGAGTTCATCCAAATCTCCAAGATATCTTGTTCACGGAAGGTAATATCCAATCGCGGATATTTTCCTGATTTGATTGGAAAATAATCCTGTCAATCAAATTTTACAAACTTCCATAACAAGGCGCGGCCAAATCAGAAACCTGCCAAACGTGGGTCTTCAGAATCTAGTAGCGAGATAATGCAGAATCTGAACGTTGTTCAGAAGCAATCTTCTGAACCAGAGAGACTCTCTGAATCTGAATAGATTGGAACAGTGACTCTGAGCTTCTGTAAGATCCTTGCTGACGTGTCACATAAATCTCCTAGAGATGAGTCTTCAGAGGCAGCATAGACCTCCTTCTGAAGGCTTTAGATGCAACATAGACTTCCTTCTGAAGTCTTCAGAGTCACCACGATTCTCCATCTGAATGAAGGACTTCAACTATCTCAGAAGCAAGTGTGCGACGACTACTCCTTGAGTCTGAACGCCAGTCATGGAACATTATAAGCTTTTGTTCACATGCTCATGCCTGTAATAACAAATTATTTGTATTAACCAGATTCTCTTACTAGAAGGATAGTTTTGTCAGAATCAAAATATTCGGAGGGAATGTTTTCTCAACAGCTACAAGCTTTGAGTACTCCAAGAAATGTGATACCATCAGGTTGCACACTTGCCTGCTCCATCTGCCCGAAAATCTCCAAGGCAGCTCTTGCCTCCCCATTAAACTAAAAGGGAAAAAATGCAGACAACAGGGGAGGGTGGGCATTAACGACAATTGGGAGATGGTACAAGAACACATACGATATACATAAATGTGGCAAAGTACTTAAAAAAACAAGATTACAAAGTCGAAAACACAAAGTCGAGGAATTTCAGGCATATTGTTATCCCTTGCCATTTGATTTGCAATATTTTTCCTAAACATGTTTATCTCAGCAGCCTCCTCATGAGATATATCATCTGCAACCTCTTCTTGTATAGGTCCACACGGGTACTCCGGATCTCCATATCGGGAAAAGTTTCTGTCCATCCTATCTTGGTCACAAATGTAATTATGGATAGCACAACATGCAATTACAATAAATGCTTGCTTTCAAATGGTAAATGGAGGCATATTTCTCAAAATGGAAAATCGATTCTTTAATGACCCAAATGACCTCTCAATGACATTCCTTAGTGAAGAGTGCCTATGGTTGAACATTTCTCTTGCTGTTCTAGGTCGTCTCCCTCTACCCCTATAATCGTTCGGATGATACCGTTCACCTCTAAATGGAGTTAAAAATCTCGGAAGTGCTGCATAACCAAAATCTACCATGTAGTATTCCCTACAATAAGTTATATATACATTTGTTATGATATGCAAATGCAATACAATCATAAAGAAAATTATGAGATTATAGACAAAGCAAATACCTAGTGGTGGTCGAGGAAATTGCAGTCGAGGAGTCTCTAGTGCTGCCGAGAGGACTCGACAATCGTTGGCAGATCCTTCCCATCCAGCATACGTGAAAGTAAATTTCATATTAAATGAATAAACGCACAACACTTTCTAGGTGGTAGTCCCTTTCCTGCCTCTATATGGGATTTGCTTCGACACAAGGACGCAAGCATTAATGTGGGTGCATTTATTCAGTTGGAGTTTGGATGAAACCCTCCCTCCATGTGGCACTAGCGCATGCCCATTCCAATGCTTTGTGGTAAAGATCCTCCTCTAAATCAGGCATGCTAAGTAGGACCTTATGTGACGACCTGATTTTTCGACAAACGAATTAATAAGCGGAATGATACGTATCAGGCTTAGTTTATGGCAATAGTGATTCAGGGGATTTAATTTTGGAATGGTGGGATATCTGAAAGTATGTTATAGTCGGGCGCAGTATTTTTAGGTGGACCGTTGGTATTTTGGGTGAATAGTTTTCGAAATTGGTCCGACGCAAAATTAGTTCGCGGTTTGAACGCGAACCCTTCTTGAGTAGCCCACCACCACCTCTCATCCATTTTCCTCTATAAGAACCCATTTTCTCTCTCCCCCTTTCATTTTCTCCCCCTTTTCTTCGTGGACAACCCTCCCTCACTCTCTCTTTCTCTCTTTTCGCTCTCCCTTGGTGAGTCTGCCCGAGCTCCCCCTCACTCCTCATCGTTGGCCGGCGACCCCATGGCTCGACGATGGCAATCCTCGAGATCCCCAGTCACCGTAGCTCGCCCTAGTCGCCCTCAACGTCGCCCATCTCTCTCTTCCCGTCGGTCCTTCTCACGCGACACCACCGAGGAAGAATGATCGGTTTGAGCTCATCCGGAAGGAGAATCGAGCTCCGTTTCTTCTTGCGTGATCCCGAGGAAAGTGTTCATCTAACCTTACTACTAAATGGCTCAATTAATGTTCGATGTGGCACGAATCGCCAGCTTTAGAAATGGGTATACCGAATGAGTTTTTGGTATGCATGGAAGGGAAACTGTTGATACTCGTTCGATCGGTTGCTTGTAGTTGTGCCTTTAGACCTTGGGTAACCCGAATTCTAGAGTGGATCGTTTTCTTTGACGCTGTTTCGAAGCGAATCGAAGCTAGATGGCAAGGGGTGTTCGGATTGGAGAGTTGGGGTGGTGTACATGGTGTTCTGTGGCTTATTAGTTGTTCTGCCGATCAATTGTGAGTATTTGAATCACAGATAGATGAGAATTGGGGCGTAAATGGTATGGCTTGGAGTTGAATTGGTTAGAAATGAGGGTTGAGCATCATGGAGTTTCGGCCGTGGGAGCCATTGGGGGAAACAATTGTGTTAATGTGTCGATTACTCGTGGTTCCTGCTTGTTCGAATGTTTAGTTGATAATTTAGTCGTTTGACTAGATGTCATACTTACAGAGCTTCGGCTCACCCTTTCGTTGCTACACCTTTTCAAATACCCAGGTTTCCGTGGCTCAGGATGATAGTAATGGTGTCGGAGCATGGCGAATGAGATATTGGATAGTATTCGCGTTTAGTTTTTACCATTGGATTCCTCCTAGTGTAGTGCTTCATTTGTTTTAAAAGATGATGTAAATAATCTGGTTACTATAAAAAGTATGTAATTTCCCATTTGCCGACTGCTTTTGCTATTTATTGTAAGCCGTAGTGAACCCAAAGATGCCGTACCCCTTTAAGCGTGCCTACCCTGATGCATGCACTTGTGTGACGACCTTGCCTATCTAGTTATAGACTTCCGCATGCACCATCTGTATTATACGTATTATCAGACTAAAACAGGCAGCGCGATTAGCATAAGAAGACGGCAGACTGGGACGCCGCTACACCTTAATCACAGTAGATACGGAAAAGGAGTCTTTACTTGCTGATGTAACCTATGAGGTGGCGGCAGAGTCACTCAGTTGACTTGCCCTATATTTCATCATCTCTTGTAAGACTTTGCAGGTACTGGCAACATCAAATGCGTTACTCTTTCTTCTCCTCTTGGTATTTGGAGTCCTATCCAAGTTGTGATGTCCACTTGTAAAGACTCCCTCATTAATTTGGTGTTCACTAAAGTCCTTTGGATCACCGTCTGCATGGCCACCACCATTGCCACCTTCCTCCGACTCCAAATCGTCGGCAATTCCTGCTGCTTGCTCCCCAGTAGCATATGTATCACCAAATACAATAGACAGCTTGAAATACTGAGGAAACCCATCCTTCTTGAATTTTGCCAACTCAATATTACTCTACAATTTTCACAATAATTACATACGTCAGCAACATAAGCAAACAACTTAAAACACACATACATAATGATCTCAAAATGACCAAAAGTTAAATGATACCTTGATGTGATTTTCCCATATACTTGGATCATCGACAACAATTGTTTTATTGACATTATCCCAGCCAAATCCGGATTGTGAAAGAAGCTGCTTAAAACTACCAAGCCGTCTTCTCAATTTGTTCATCTTGTTCCTCAACTGTGATTGCTTATATCTGAGTCCTGTCTGAGTATTGAATTCGCCTGTATGGTATTCCACCCTGCTTTGTTGAAAGTACAAGAGGTGTGATTTCCCTTATTGACCTCTTCTACCATCAAACTTACAAAGAGGTTTGTGGAAGGGTTGGTCCATTTTGCATTGGATGCCTCTTTTTGGGATTCCATTTGCTACCACACGCAACCATAACATAGTCATAACATTGTAACCTCCCAACATTGATTACCACATGCCAGTAGCAAAAGAATACAATACAACACAATACCCAGTAGCAAACATGCGAACATCAGAACTAGAACAGTGAACAGATAAACCATTTCAATAATGGGTGCGGATTTTACCTTTGCAAATCAATTTCAAGAAATAAAAGAAAGTAGTCAATAGAAGCGTGGAGCTGAATCCAGGTGAAACGAACTTCCACTCAATATGGCGAATCACCAATCAGCCTGTCCAAAGGTATAGTAAATGCAGTAAATACATAATGGAAGAATCTAATCTTTGTAGACAATCATTTGCAAAACTTAATCCATTATAGTCATGCACCTTCACCAGCATAATGCGTCAAAAATAATTTACACAACAATTCAGAAAAAGTTACCTCAAATTTTCCTCCATCAGAATAGCTTTTGTCTGCATTTGCCCCTTGGAAGAAAAAAGAGACAAGTTCAGACTTACCTTGGAAGAAAAAATGACAGCAAAGACTGTTGAAATACATATTTCAAAATACAACAATCTCACATATTTGCAATACTCCTTAGATATGTCAGTGAGACTCTTTGCCAAAGAAGCTAATTCGGTGCCAATCTCTTCAAGCTTCCTCCAAACCTGTAAAGTTTTACCAGGTTTAAGATATGCAATACAGCTTATACAACAAGGTAACTTTCGACATACAAGTTTGATAATAGGAAGTTTAGAAGTACACTTCTATGAATCAAAAACTGCAACAGATATTCGAAACGATCGCTCAAGACCTTTGGTCACTACCGGACCCAATGAAAAAAATGAGATCACTTCTTATGGACTCGTTGAGAATGATTCTGATTGTAAAATACTTGCACAAATAGCTATATTAAATAGGAATTGTAAGAACTGACAGAGATTGCACATCCAAGTCAAGATGCTCAAGAACGAACATCATCAGTCACAAAGAATGAAGTAGCTCAAAAGAATATAGGGAAGAAATAAACCACCATGGACATAAAAGAGCATGCAGTAGTAATTGCAGTTAGGACCCAACTGTTCTTCGCAAGTATTTCCACGGCAAAAAATCAACTAGATGCGAAATTGCAGTCGAGAGTCTCGACCGAAGAGAAGACGCTCTTTCGACTCAAGAATCTCTAGACCCGACGCCCCCATCGTCTTTCCCCTTCTTTTTCGAGACAGATCCAAGATCGCCGAGGGCGACCCTCACCCGAGCTCGATTAGGGCGGCCCTCGCCCAGATCGGCCAGGTCGACCTTCGCTCGAGGATGATGGGGGGCCGTCGCCTAGATCGGCAGCCCCGAGAGAGATCCTTGGGAAAGGGCAATGAGATGACGAGGTGACGAGGAAAGTGAACGACGAAACGAAACTCACCGGAGTAGTGCAACGAGTGTGGTCGTGAGCTATTTTAGCTTATTTGTTAGGAATTTTTTATTATATAGATTTCTTCCTAGTATAGAATCCTTCCTATTGTATATCTCCTAATTAGGGTTGTCATATGTCCTATATATATATGACAGGATTGAGCATTGTAAATGTACAGAAATGTTCATTGAATACAAAAAGGAGAGTCTCTTTCTACATGGTATCAAAGCTCTAGGGTTTGATCCTTAGGGTACTATACGTCAATCATCGCAATTCAGTTTGCGAACCTGATCTCATGGCCGACGAACAGCCGATTGTTGCAACCAACCAAGCGGATGCTAGTGCCTCTGCTACTGCCATTCTGGCAGACCTGACTGCTGCGATGAAGCAGCTCTTGACCCAGCAGGCCGCGCCCCCGCTCGTTGAACCTCCTGCTGCACCGATTGCTGTCAAGCTTGATGGCAAAAATTATGGCTTATGGTCCCAGGTTGTTGAGATGTATGTCTCGGGCAAAGACAAACTGGGCTATTTGAATGGTGGTTCTCTTGAGCCCCCTCCTACCGATCCGTTTTTTAGACAATGGAAGACCGATGATTCTACGGTGAAAGGTTGGCTTATCAATTCTATAGATCCAGCCTTGATACCAAACTTTATTTGGTTTCCTACTGCTAGAGCCGTATGGGATGCTGTGGCAACAACCTTTTTTGATGGATCTGACACCTCCCAAATCTATGATCTTAAGAGGCAGGTTTCTCGATTGAAGCAAGGCGGTGGACCCATCGAGAAATATTACAATGATCTTCAAGGTCTCTGGCGTGAGATTGATTTCCGAAGTCCTAATCCTATGCAATGTCCGGCCGATATTCTGAGGTACAAGGCCATTGTCCATGAAGATCGAGTTTATACTTTTTTGGATGGTCTCGATGACCGCCTGGATAATGTTCGTGCCGATGTTCTGAAGATGGATCCATTTCCCACTATTGAGCAAGCTTATGCCCGAGTCAGGCGAGAGGATATGCGCCAATCTGTCATGCTCTCCACCCCCGTCGAGGTCACCTCTGGTTCCGCCATGGTGACACAGCGAGGCAAGGGTGATCCGCACCTCCAGGTAGTGCTTTCTGCCCCGGAACCTCGCCGTAAACCTGGTATGCCAATTCAATCCGAGGGATGCTCTCACTGTGGGAATCCTAAACATACAGCAGCCTCTTGTTTTAAACTGCATGGTTATCCGGACTGGTGGGATGATTTTCAAACCAAGAAAAAGAAACCAGGCTCACAAAAGGGGCGAAATGGAGGACAAGCCTCCTTAGTGACTAGCGGCTTGTCATTAATTCCCATGGAACCTGAATCTGCTAATGCCGAATCTCTTGAAGGTAATTGTGGGTTTGTCTTTGCTAATGGACATGGTGATGGTCATCATGGGTGGATAATTGATTCTGGCGCTACTAATCATATGACTCCGGAATCTGGTGACCTTCGTACATCTACTACACCACGTCGAGATCATATCTACAATGCCAATGGACATAGCTTTCCTGTGACGGCTGCTGGGCGTGTGTCTATCACGCCTTCTCTCTCTCTATCTCATACCTTACTTGTTCCTGCATTGTCTAATCGTCTGTTATCAGTTGGACAGCTTACTAGTGAGTTGAACTGTGTTGTGCTCATGTACCCTGATTTTTGCCTGTTTCAGGACATTCTCACGAAGGAGATTATTGGGCGTGGTACTAAGAGGGAGGGGCTGTATTTCGTGGATGAAATTACTTCTGGACGGACCTATCATTCTCGTGGACAGTTAGCTCAAGAGAAGGAACTTTGGTTATGGCATCGTCGGTTAGGTCACCCCTCCTTTGGGTATTTACGGCATTTGTTTCCCAAGTTATTTCATGGTCTATCGAACTCTAGTTTTCAGTGTGATACATGTATTTTGGCAAAGAGCCATCGCACTTGTTTTCCTCCCAGTTTGAATATAAGTTCTACCCCTTTTTCCTTAATTCATTCTGATGTATGGGGTGCGTCTCCTATTACTACTGTATCTGGGTTTCGATGGTTTCTCATCTTTGTTGACGATTGCACACGTATGACTTGGCTATATTTGATGAAACATAAGAATGAGGCTGAAGCTATCTTTCGGACTTTTCACCATATGATTCAGACTCAGTTTAGGGCCAAACTTCAGGTTCTCAGGTCTGATAATGGTGGCGAATACTTAAGTAAACCTCTTGCAGCTTATTTTCAAGAACATGGTTTGATACATGAAACTTCTTGCCCTCAGACTCCTCAGCAGAATGGTGTTGCTGAGCGTAAGAATCGCCATCTTCTTGAAACCACTCGAGCACTGTTAGAGGGTAGCCATGTTCCCCATCGTTTTTGGGATTCTACCGTAGTCACAGCTGCTTATTTGTTGAATCGCATGCCTTCCCGCATTCTGAGCTATCACACGCCAATGCAAGCACTTGCCGCCCATGTGTCTCTTCCTTCGGTTCTTACATTGCCTCCTAAGGTGTTTGGGTGTGTCGCTTATGTCCATCTTCACAAAAATTAGCGGACCAAACTTGACCCTTGTGCAGTCAAATGTGTGTTTCTTGGTTATGGCCCTTCTCAGAAAGGGTATCGTTGTTATGATCTTGCCGGGAAGCGCACGTATGTCACCATGGATGTAACATTTACCGAGACTGAGTCCTATTTTCCTTCCCCCCAGTGTCATGTTCAGGGGGAGACTAGTTGTAGAACCAGACATTGGTGGGAGGTTGGGATTGCAGGAGCGACGGATGGGTGCGCACGGCCACGTGATTCTGAGGCTGCTGAGGCTGAAGATTTTGAGCTACTGCCGCATGATTCTGAGGCTGCACGACTGGACAACACTGAATTACCGCATGGGTCTGAATAGGTGTCAACAGATGCACAGCTGCAACAGCCCTCCTTGTCTTCGCCCTCTTCGCCCTCTTCAGTACCACTCCAAACTCCTGAGAATGTACCTAAGGTAAGTACTTCTACTGTACTTGATTCTTTTGAAGATACTGATGTGCTTACTGGTTATAAGCTACCCGACAGGCATAATAGGGGTAAACCACCGAATCGATATTCTCCAGATGTAGAGGACCGCCGGTCTCGATACCCTATTGCAGATTATGTGTCTGCCAAGCGGCTATCCACACCACTACAAGCCTTCGTTTTCACGATTTCCTCAGTTCAAGTTCCAAACAGGGTTGAAGAAGCCATGAAGGATCCGAAATGGCTTCAAGCAATGGAGGCAGAGATGGAGGCGTTGGAGAAAAATCGAACCTGGAAACTTGTGGAACTACCAAAGGATAAAAAGCCGGTTGGATGTAGGTGGGTGTTCACAGTCAAACATAAGGCAGACGGCACTATTGAGAAGTATAAGGCGCGACTGGTAGCTAAAGGGTATACACAGACTTATGGGGTGGATTATCAAGAAACATTCTCTCCAGTTGCGAAGTTAGACACTATAAGAGTGTTGTTATCTCTGGCTGCAAACTTGGACTGGCCTTTGCATCAATTTGATGTGAAGAACACATTTCTTCATGGAGATTTAGAGGAGGAGGTCTATATGGAGCTTCCACCTGGATACAGATGCACAGATAAGCCGAACATGGTTTGTAAGCTGGAAAGATCATTGTATGGGTTGAAGCAGTCCCCTCGTGCATGGTTTGGTCGCTTTAGCTCAGCTATGAAAAGGTATGGATACTCCCAAAGTAACTCAGATCATACTTTGTTCTTAAAAGGTGCTCAAGGAAGAATGGCAGCTCTTATCATATATGTAGACGACATGATTATTACAGGCAATGATAGTGCAGAGATTATGCGACTGCAGGAATTATTATCTAGGGAGTTTGAGATGAAGAACTTGGGAAGTTTGAAATATTTCCTAGGAATCGAGGTTGCTAGGTCGAAGGAAGGGATTTACTTGTCTCAGCGGAAGTATGTTCTTGATCTTTTGACCGAAGTTGGCATGCTAGATTGCAAGCCTGCAGACACTCCTATGGTACAAAACTGTAAGCTTGGAGAGTACACTAATCAGACGCCTACTAATAAAGAGAAATACCAAAGGTTAGTAGGTCGATTGATTTACTTATCGCATACACGTCCTGATATTGCTCATGCAGTAAGTGTGGTGAGTCAGTTCATGCATGCACCTAGTGAAGATCATATGAGTGCTGTGTGGCGCATCATTCGATATTTGAAGTCAGCCCCAAGAAAGGGGTTGCTATTTACAAAGAATGGCCACCTTGAAATAGAAGGTTACACAGATGCAGATTGGGCTGGAAGTGTGACAGACAGGAGGTCTACATCAGGGTATTTTACATTTGTGGGAGGCAACCTTGTTACATGGAGAAGTAAGAAACAAAATGTTGTAGCTCGGTCTAGTGCAGAAGCTGAATTCAGAGGTGTAGCAAAGGGGTTATGTGAACTTCTATGGCTTCGGAAGCTGCTAACTGAGCTCGGGTATCCACCGGGTTTGGAAATCAAATTGTTTTGTGATAATAAAGCAGCCATAAACATAGCTCATAATCCAGTTCAGCATGATAGAACCAAACATGTGGAGATTGACAGACATTTCATCAAAGAGAATTTGGAGGCAAAAGTGATCCAGTTACCATTTGTCAAGTCTGAAGACCAGTTAGCTGATATATTGACAAAGGCTCTATCAAGTAGAGAATTTCACTGCTCACTTATCAAGTTGGGTATCAAAGACATCTTTGCACCTACTTGAGGGGGAGTGTGGTCGTGAGCTATTTTAGCTTATTTGTTAGGAATTTTTTATTATATAGATTTCGTCCTAGTATAGAATCCTTCCTATTGTATATCTCCTAATTAGGGTTGTCATATGTCCTATTTATATATGACAGAATTGAGCATTGTAAATGTACAGAAATGCTCATTGAATACAAAAAGGAGAGTCTCTTTCTACAACGAGGACGGCGGCGGTGGAGCTCGTGGGTCACGGGAGCGGCGGACGAGTGACAGAACAACTTTGTTCGTTTTTAGGTCGAGGGCAAAATGAGAGAACCGAAGGTATCGAAGGAAAAGTGAGAGAAAATTATCGTTGCCTTTTTTATTCTCAAAAGTATTATTTTTTTGGAGAACCAACTTTTTTTTTTCTTATTGTTGATCCAAAACTGTTCCCGGGAACAGAATCAGAATCAGAATCATTTGCGCTACCAAACATGTTTCTGATTCCTTTTTGTTCCGGGGAACAGAATCAGAAGAACAGAAACGTTACCAAATAGGCTCTAAACTTCTTTTCATATTGCATGCATGTTGAATCCCGTTTTCGTTAATTTAACCCTTGCCCGGATGTCGGAAAAATCCCCTCTTTACTACTTGAAACCTTAGGTAAGAAAATAAAACTTGTAGAATATTCAAACTCGTACACTTACCACATTGCATCAATCGTAGTAATTGGTTAAAGTAAGTGGACCTAAAAACACAAATATATTAACTTTCTTTTTTTGTGGTGTTATGAATCACATTTCCCATACCGTGATGACTGGGCGTTTGGGAAGGCATTACACAGCAGTTTTGAGCAACTAAAATCATTTGAGTAAAAAGAATAAAGTGTTTTTAAAGTTGCTTTCAAAATGCTAAAAGTCAAAATGCAAGTAGTGCAAAGCGTCATATGTTATTCTAGACTTAACTCAACTTGGCCAATCAAGTTTAAAATAGACCTGCGCGAAAATTAATGGAATCGTAAGTATTTGTTTCCTCGCGATAAAACCTCGAGAAAAGTCTTAATTGATTAAGAACTCGATCTGAAATATCTCACGTTCTTCAAGAAATGCGTATAAAGGGCCGGTTTCAGGGTGGGGTGATCGGTTCCAGGGTGGGTCCGTTCCCACCCTGGAATCGGCACTGCCCATGAAGGGTAGTTCAAAAATTGAGAATCGGAAATCGCTCACTTGTTCTTGGACCCACTCGAGAACCAAACCACTGCTCCGATCCGATTCAGATCACAGATTCATGTTAAACTACTCTATAGTCTGTTTTTTTTGGGTCGAATTACTACTCTATAGTCTATAAGGCATTTCCTAGCCCATGCCAAGGTGTATATGGGCATCTTTACGGGCCGATGGCGTGCCCAGTCCGTGCCAAGCAATGGTCCTCTAGGATATATACATTGGCAATGTTCTACTTAACAATGTGCTTTTATGAGAGTCGCCAAACATGAGTGCGTGGCGCACGTCAATTCTTGTTTCCACAGAAATTCCAATTTTGCTTACCCAACCCGACCTGCCTTCGGTAGTGCGATGAATGAAGTTGGCATATTCATACTATTCCTTGGTACAATCGGGGAACCGCCAAGGCACGTGGCTTGATGGTAGAGGAGTCACCTGTCTTTTAGCGGGTCACGAGTTCGATTTACTCTATCATAGAACTTCCGAATGGCCCGTGCTGCGTTCCCTAACTGCAGCATATCTCGTGCTAAGAGACTTCATGACTGTCGACATTTCAGTGGGGCTACAAGAAGGGGCCAGCGAACCTTGGACATTTGGGCCATGAGTTGTGCATAACAATATTTCGTGTCGGGGTTAAGACCCTTGTGGTAAATACTCGTAGAGATCGCTAGCGTTTGTTGACACCTAAATTTTGACTATACTTTTCAGTCATTAATTTTGCATAAAAATTAGGGACTAACCTTAGTCCCTAGCAAAAATATTCAAATCATTTACATATAGTTTTTATTTAGTCAATTTAAATTTCTACATTCATGCGTTTACATTTAATTGAACCGGTAGCGGACGAGCTTGGATGGACAGCCCTGAACAAGTTGGATTAAGCCCGCATTGTGATGCTCCCATTGAAAACTTCAAATCGCTGAAATTTGCACGAATGGGAAAAGAATCGTTTTGTGGTCACTTATGAAGCAAACGGCATATTCCCCACGATATTTGTGCGTGCTCGTTTCTTTGGGGAAAGAAAAATAAAGAAAGGAAGCAAAGCAGGAAAATCAAGAGGAATGAGAGAGTCGTTGGGCTATTTTATTTGCAGTCACGTGAAAAAAAAGAGAAGAATGAATCTCACGTCTTATGGATATGGAAAGACAAAGAAAAATAAAATCTAGGCCGATACGGTGGATACGAAAGTGGAAACGAATTAAGCGTGATTTCTTTCCTAAGAGCGATTCGTCCACCGCTTGATATGAAAGGAGGAGGCCAATCATTCATAAAGGATAGACGGCAGAATTTTGAGAGGACAAAAAATAGAGAGGCCATCTCTCTCTGGATCTCTGACTTTTTCTCTGGAGGGGCACGACTAATATACATTGGACAAAAAGCATCCCTTTGATTCTTCTTGGCGTGAACAACCCCTTGCAGTGCTTGTGTTTTTTTTTTCTTTTGCAGGCTAGCCGGCGTATTTCATTGGGCCATTGTCACTGTTCGTCCCCAGCCGCGATTTGGCGAAGCTCGAAAGTCCCCATCGTTCGACTCTACCGTAGCCAATCCACCGTCGGTCATCCATGACCCCGAGCCGGTCCCGATCCGCAAGCAAATTGTGCCGACTCAATTCGTTTCAAATTTGGAGAGCTATCCGCAAGATTAGGTAACAATTTCGATCCTTAGAATGTTCGAAAATTCTGTTACCTAAATTGATTGAGTTGAATTGCTTGGACGCATATTTTTAGGCACAATTTTCTGAAATAAAAAACCCTAAATCTAAATTAGGAAAGTTGCTTTCCTAATAGGCAACATCTTGTTAAGTCAAGACATGTCCTACCCGTCGTCGCCATTCGGGTACGATCCCTCCTACTTAGTAAAGACGGGAAGTTAGCCAATTCAATCTAGTGCCATTTAGATCCGATTCGCTATCTTCAAAAGCCGATTTTAGATTTAGGGATATATTTTTTTTCGAAAAATTGAAGAAGCCTTGTTCGTGATTTGCTTTGATTGCTATCTTTGATTGACTGGAGATTATGATTATCTTGATTGATATTTTATCTTGATTTAAATTTCATGATAAAATTCCTAAAAGATTTAGTAAAGATGCGGCTTTCTAGAAACGGTTTCTAATTAAATTTTTAGGAAGATTCAGTTTCTTAGAAAACCTTATCTCATCGGAAAATTTGGGATAAAAATCAAGACAATAAAATCTTTCATGATCATGTCCAAGTGGGCGAAAATTCTGAGGAAAAATACAAAAAATTCTGTTCATTTCTTGCATCATGTTTTGCATATCTCATGCGTCATATTTCGCATATCACATTGCATACCTTTGCATATTTTTTGAATATCATTCATCTCACATTCCATTTTTTAAAAGAATATATCATATTGCATATCATCGCATTATCTTTTAATTCTTGCATGACAAGTTTTCGAGTTTCACCTATCATTACCCCCATTTTTCTCGAAAATTAGCTTATCTATGAATTGCCGTGTCAATTTTTGCATACTTCATATTTTTTCCATGCCGTACATTGCATATCATATTTGGCTAGGTCATAATTGCTTGCTTTTATGCCATGTTATAACGTGAATATGCTATATTGCATGAGTTCATGTTCATTCATCTTAGGATAATTGATTAAGCTTGCATGATTAGTTTAGTCGAATGCATGTTTGTTTGCATGATTATCCATGATTGTCTTGTCTTGCATTACACTTTGCTTGGTGTCATGACATTTTTGCATGTTTTAATTAATTAGTTAAATTTGCATATAGGATAAGATGACTCTAATTCCACATGTCTTGCATTGCATCTTTTTGTTATTGATTCATGTCATTGCATTTTTGTCCGTTCATGCATCATCATCATTCATGCATATGCATCTAAAAAGCGAGAACATAAACAAAACACCTTATTTGAGTTTAATGTAAATTCAATCAAGCTAGATTAGATTTTCCATGGAATTAAGGTACCGAAAGGGCATTAGCTTAATTAGTTAATGTAATCAAGTCTCCGAATCCTTAATCTCTGGTTCGTAGGAATAAAAATAGTCCTCCCGCTATTTTTTATTTAGGTTTCTAACCAACCTACAAAAAATGGTTAGTGGCGACTCCAAAGTTAAAATCATCTGAATAAACCTAAGTTGCGATTTGGTAGGGCTTGGGAGAGTCCGTATTAGGTTAGTTTCTAATTAGCCTGATAATCCATTAGCCTAATTTTTAGGTCGCAACAGCGTTGGCCGCACCTCTCCATCCCTTAGTTGCCAGACCAGACCTTTTCCAAGGAAGGACATAGGACATATGCCTTTCTTGAACTATTGGGCGTTATCAATTTCACCTAAGCTATATCGTGATCGAGATTAGTCCTTTATAATGATTCCCATTTCGATCATATGCTTGCGAATGTGAGGTCGCTTTCGGGACAACCTAAACTTTCTCACCTTTCGGCTGTTTATTCCTAATCCTCGCGATTACATCCATGCCCGCTTTATTCATTACATATTTAAGTCCGACTTGTAATTAAGGGTATGTTTAAGAGATATGGCTAGATGATGCAAAACTCTATTACCTCAGCAGTTTTGTATCTAAGAAAAAGCGAAAACAGCTTGGTCGATTTTCCAAAGGATGCCATTTGCCCATTGTTTTGGCTTTCTGGTTGTATTATTCACTCTATCTCGACCCCGTGGCAGTTTTATTCCTCTGTCATTCTCATTGTTGTCTTTTTACTGTTGACGGCAAATGCTGACTCTCCCTTTTTTGGCGGACTTTTCAGGTGAAATGTCTCGACGAGGAATACTAGGGTTGGAAAAAATTCTCCATGTTTCAAGTTTGTGCCATCTGGATCATTGAAATCAACCCAATTGTTCATGTATTTTTTTAATATTCTAGGTCGAATATTTACTAGAATGTGCTGTTATTCTAGCTAGGTACAGATGTTTTGATGGGGATTTGTCGTTACACTCGAGTTTAATAGATCTCATTTGTGGTTTTTGGAGTTTTCCTTCTTAATGGGATTATACCCTAAGTGCCATTGGAGATTGTTCATTTTGCTAACCATGACATGACTTCTTATAATGAGTTATGTTCGGCACATCGTTTTGAATAAGCTTGATTGATTACATATTTTTGCATGTATCGTGTGACGAGTGGCGTCATGAATTTTTCATTCCTACTAAAAGGAAGTTTCCGTCTTAAATGCAACAATCGCTATATTAGAAAATCCTAATCCATCTGTCTTTTCAAGGGCGATGCTTACGGTAGATGATCTACCCCAAAAAAGATAAGCCGATAGGTGGTACGAGTGACCAAGTTCGGATTAGGAATGAACATGCGAAAGGGGCGGGATCTGACTCCAATAACATGGTAGAAAGAACAACCCAAAAGTTTAGAGACGCGTGTAATACAAAGAGCGATATTTGAACACGCTATTTGGAAAAGTGCTCTGTTTTGTTTCACGGAAAATGAATGATTTGGAAAAGATTTTCCTTAAATCAGTTACTTGTATCGACTGAAATAATTAATCAATAATAAATATTTCTAACATCGACAACAATTTATATCTAAGCATAAAGTTTCGTAATTTAGACGATTCATCCGGATCTTGACTATATTCAACGGTTTCCACGACATTTGCTATAAAAAAAAAATGATGACTTGATTAACGGTCATCAACCGCCAAAAAGGGCCCAAAGGCCTTTGCCCGCCAAAACTAACCGGAATTCCCCCCGTCTCTCTCCCTCCCTCCTTTTCTTTATATTTCCTTGCCGGCAAAAGTTCACATTTTTTTGGTTCTCTGGTTGATGATCATCTTCGCCATTTGAAGGAGCAAACCAGCAAAGCAGATCCCTGTTCCGACACGACCCGTCTTCCCGATTCGCACATCTAATGCGTTGTCGAAAGGCTCTTTCTTCTTGTTGTGCAGACGATGCTGCGATACGAGGTTCTTGCAGGGCAAAAATGGGGGAATATCTCGCGCCCCGGCTGGGAGATCCTTCGGAGTTACCGAAGAGAGGGGTTGATTACAAAGCGTCTGCCTTGGTTTATAAAAAAAAAAAATGTGGTTTTTGTCGTTTTCTGGTTGGACTGATGAAGCGTCTCGACTGGTTAAATTCGAGCATGAGTTCAGCATTTCTGGTGTGCGGAAGAACGGCCGCTACTGTTACTGACTCTGTGGGTTCATGTCTTCGTTATGTCTCTCCATTTGGCAATATATTGCGCACTCTTGGGTGAGTTACTGACTCATGTTGAGCCTTTCTACGTTGTTCTTGTTTTTCGGTTTCCTAATTATTGTGTCCCTGCTACAATCTTTGACGCATTGGGAGAGACAGAGAAAGAGAGAATTTCCAGTTATTCAGAGCTTTCTAGATGCGGGTGAAAATATATGCTTGCAAGCCATAGAAGTATTTGATAAATAGCCCCAGTGAGAATTACGCGTGGCCACCTTTAATGTCTGTGTAATGAGTTGTGTAGAGATGGTCGAAAAGGAATCCATCATGCTTTGCCGGGTGATAAAGATTTTGTTATGCTTCGATGGGTCTCTTGAGTATTTGGTCTCCTCATTTCCACTGACGATGGCATTACAGGGTGAGGTGCGGAAAGACGCGGCAGGAGTCTCCAGTGCAAGTTTTGATCTATCGTCATCCTAAGGTTCGATACAGCTGAGCTTCATTTTTGTGGTTGTGGAAACAGTGTCGGTAATGTGATTCTTGGGGTGTGGTACAGGCATTCTTGGGCTATTGTCCTTTCAGCTAAAGACTGCACTTTCGAAATTCAAAGTTGTTCCCAAAGGCATTATTTGGATACTTCCACTTTGCAATCTCATTTCTGTTGCAAGTCTAGCTGTCAAATCTAAGAATAGAGCAAATTCTTCAAGCATCCTATACTAAGCAATTTTCTATAACATAGTGAGTCTATCAGATGGTAACGTTTGGTTTTGGCTGAGATCCATTTGTAGATCCGAACAAACTATCGCACATTTCTTATCTCTTGAAGTCGACTGAATCAGATTTTAGTTCAGCAGAAATGAGTATAAGTAATGGTAGGCTACAAGATTTCGGGAAGAAATTTCTAATGCATATCGGATCTTCTTAGGCGTTAAAAATGTGTTAAGCACTTGTCTGCCATGTCTGACTCCGGTTGAAGATTGGGAACTTTGGTTTAAACGCTGTCGATTTCTGTCAACACTCGATTTTTCTCTACACTTCTTCCTGTTTGTCTTAAATGGAGTTCTGAGCTGGATCGTGTCCTTGCTTTTTAGCAGAATAGACAAGAAGGCATAGTTTAGGATTTCCTTGTTCTCCTTCTTTTCAAATATGTCCTTTGGGTGTACATCAATATAAACCTTCTTATTGGTGTTGCACTTTGGGGAAGTGGTAACGCAAACAATATAAATAGACTCAGTTTGGTGTGGTTGATCCCAACAGGCGTTGATAGTGTGCGGCGGCATCAAAGATGGACTCCCATTCCGTAGAAGATCAGTTCTCCAAGATGCATCCGTGCTTGCCAATGGATACCAGAATCGGGATAATTGGAGGGGGTCCAAGTGGATTATCAGCTGCCTATGCATTAGCAAGGCTCGGTTATAGAGACGTCACTGTTATAGAGAAGCACAATTCTGTCGGAGGCATGTGCGAATCAGTAGAAATTGAAGGTACAGAAGAAAAGGGTATCTTATTTGCATCTCTGTTGTCCACCTTTACTAACATCTTTTGATCATCCGTACAGAAAAGGTTTATGATTTGGGTGGTCAAGTTCTTGCGGCTAACAGCGCACCAGTCATTTTTCACTTGGCAAAAGAATCCGGGACTGAATTAGAAGAAATGGACCTCCACAAACTAGCCCTCATTGACAGTTTCTCCGGGGAGTATCACGATATAAACGTTGCAGAAGATTATATGTCTCTAGTCTCACTCACCTTAGAAATCCAGGTACCCTTCTTTTGGTAATGCAGAGAAGCGCCCATTTGCACTAGTAACTGTTGGTTTCGGCTGTTGCTATATTTTCAGTTAATTGGATTTTCATGTCACATGCAGGATAAGGCGAAGGATTCGAATCGTATAGGCATCCATGCAGTGAGTGACATTGCATCAGACTTAACCCCAGCATATCTGGAAGCCCGTGGAATCAAAAGTGTTCCCAAGTCTGTCCAATATGGATACACCGCATCTGGGTACGGATTTGTCCAAGACATGCCGTATGCTTACCTTCATGAGTTCACGCGCACTAGCATGGCTGGAAAAATCCGACGTATGAAAGGTGGATATATGAGCCTTTGGAAGAAAATCAGCGAGTCTCTTCTGATAAAAGTGTGCTGCAATACTGAAGTACAAGCAGTCAGACGGAACGATTCAGGTGTTAATGTTGATATCACCAATTCTAGCGGAGAAACTGAGCATAAGGAGTTTGATAAGATAATCATCTCAGGTGCATTCCCCTTCAAGAATTCGAGAACGTACAGATCAACTCCGTTTTCTACAGGTTTGTCGAGTATTTTACTCCCACTCTCTTAGTTGTGTTTTTTTTTGGAGTGATTTCAAATAAATGCTCTCACTGCAGAAGCTGAGATCGGATTGTTGGATGTGAGCGACCTTGAAAGGGATCTTTTCAGCAAAGTGCAAACAATAGATTATTACACCACTGTCTTGAAGATTAAGGGGCTTGAACGCATCCCTGTCGGCTTTTATTATTTGGGTGAATACATGGACGACCCTTCAACAATCGGACATCCGGTTGCAATACAAAGATTTTATGCGGACACCAATATCTTCTTGTTCTGGTCCTATGGCGACTCTGTGAATATTAGGGGATCTAACGTCATTGATCTCGCAATTGAAGTAGTTAAAAGAATGGGTGGAGAAGTTGAGAAGGTCGTTCTGCAGAGGCGTTTCAAGTACTTTCCTCATGTAGGCAGCGAAGGTATGTAAAATAACACATACACAAGTGATTCATGGAAGCCACAAGCTCAAGTCCAAACTCTTTATAACTTTCTCTGTGATTTGATGCAGATATGAAGGACGGATTTTATGAGAGAGTAGAATCGGAACTTCAGGGTCACCGAAACACATATTATGTTGGAGGTCTTTTTGCTTTCGAGCTTACAGAAAGAAATTCATCTTATGCCATGGCTCTAATATGCAAGCACTTTGCCAGTGCAAATTCCCTCCCAACATTTCCTTATGTGAAGGTGAGTCGGCTCTCTAGATCTATGATTCTGATCACGGAAAGAGAATTAATACAGCTATGATATACTTATATATACATTTGGTGTGCAGAGTATGTTCACCTTGCAACTGGACCAAGAGGAGACCGGCCTTAAAACATTGAGTGAAGCCCGTGGAGTTGTTTTCCCCAACCTCCCCGCACTTGATAGCTATTTGAAGCACTGGGCTGCTCAAGAAATTACTCAAAACAAGGTTCTCTATACTTGGATCAACGAAGAAGGGGCAGTGGTGTGCCAGAGGACATATGGAGAGCTTGACTCCAATACTTCTTGCATTGCTCATAAGCTCTTGACGAGCCGGAAACCTACTATCAAGCCTGGTGATAGGGTTTTACTTGTCCACGTTCCAGGTCTGGACTTTGTTGATGCTTTTTTTGGTTGTTTAAGAGCGAAAGTCATACCCGTTCCAGTACTTCCACCTGATCCATTGCAAAGAGGTGGACAGGCTCTTATGAAGATTGAAAACATTGCTAAGTTGTGCAATGCAGTGGCCATTCTGTCAACCGTTGGCTATCATGCTGCAGTTAGAGCAGGGTCAGTAAAGAATTTGATCTCTTTCACCGCAAAAACTGAGAAAAGCACAGCTCAGTGGCCTAATCTTACATGGCTGCACACAGATTCTTGGATCAAAAGCTCTAAGGTCTTGCCTGCTCTAAACATTGCCTCTCAAACAGAATCTCAGCCGGATGATCTGTGCTTTTTGCAATTTACATCGGGTTCAACCGGTGATGCTAAGGGTGTTATGATAACACATGGTGGACTTGTTCATAATGTCAAATTGATGCGGAGGAGATACCGAAGCACTTCAAATACTGTGCTAGTAAGTTGGCTTCCTCAGTACCATGACATGGGTTTGATTGGAGGACTTTTTACAGCAATGGTTTGTGGTGGATCAGCAATCCTTTTTTCTCCATTGACGTTCATCAAGAATCCACTCCTGTGGCTTCAAACGATCAGCGATTACAAGGGCACACATAGTGCAGGACCCAATTTTGCCTTTGAGCTAGTAATTCGAAGATTAGAAGCGGACAAGGCCAAGTCGCACGATTATGATCTCTCTTCCATGATTTTTTTCATGGTCGCTGCTGAACCAGTGAGGCAGAGGACGCTCAAAAGATTTATTGAGCTCACTCGTCCCTTTGGCCTTTCTCAGGAGGTGATGGCTCCAGGCTATGGCTTGGCAGAAAATTGTGTCTTTGTCAGCTGTGCATATGGCAAAAAGAAGCCTATCTTGGTAGATTGGCAGGGAAGAATTTGCTGTGGATACGTAGATCCCGATGATGCAGATGTTGATATAAGAATTGTTGATGCAGATACAGATTTAGAGGTTGATGAAGATGGGAAGGAAGGAGAGATATGGATTAGTAGTCCGAGCGCTGGAATTGGGTACTGGGGCAAGGAAGAACTTAGCCAGAAAACTTTCAGAAACAAGCTTCAGAAGTACCCTGGAAGAAAGTACACAAGAACTGGAGACTTGGGACGGGTAATCCAGGGTAACTTGTTCATCACAGGAAGAATCAAGGATCTCATAATTGTAGCTGGAAGAAACATTTACTCGGCAGATGTTGAGAAGACGGTTGAGAGCTCATCTGAGCTTCTACGCCCTGGTTGCTGTGCCGTCATCGGTGTTCCTGAAGATGTCCTATCAGCAAAAGGCATTTCACTTCCAGAAGCTTCTGACCAGGTTGGCTTGGTTGTAGTTGCAGAGTTAAGAGACGGTAAACCCGTCGACAAGGACATCATAAAGCAAATTGAATCCCGCGTGGTGGAAGAACATGGGGTAACTGTCGCCTCTGTCAAGTTGATCAGGCCTAGAACCTTAAGTAAGACAACCTCTGGGAAGATCAAGAGGTTCGAATGCCTCAAGCAGTTTGTTGATGGAACTCTCAACACAGTTCCAGATCCAATTGTGACAAAGAGATCACTGACCAGATCTTTCACCACTGGGACGTGTAGGGAGGGAAAAACTCCTCGATCCCACCTTGCTAAGAGTTCTCTAGCACCAAGCCCAAGATTAAGCAATAGAGATATTGTGGAGTTTCTGAAGCAGCTAATCAGTGAACAGACAGGAATTGCAATCAAGAACATTTCAGCCACGGAAAGCCTCGTGTCCTATGGCATTGATTCGATAGGCGTGGTCAGAGCTGCTCAAAAGCTTTCGGATTTTCTTGGAGTGCCAGTTGGAGCTGTAGATATATTCACTGCAACCTGCATAGCAGACTTGGCAAACTTCGCCGAGAATCTGTTAATGAAGTCTCAACCCCATCTAGTCACAGCCCAATCCAACCATCCGGAGCCAGAAATCCTTACTGCTGACTTCTCCATGGAAATTTCCAGACTTCACCGCTGGCGTATCTGGTCCTTCCAACTTCTTGCTCTTCTCTATGTCTCTTTCATTCTGGTTTTCCCTGCTTATTTATCAGTTTCCACTTTTCAAATTTTGGTTTCGGCCAGCCAAAAGCTGATTGATGGACTTCCCTGGTTGCATTATACAAGTGTCGTGCTTCTTGCACCTCTTTCCTGGATCCTCTGTATTGCCTTGACCAGCATATCCATTTCCTTGTTCGGTAACTCATTCCTGCGCATAAATTACGCCCTGACTCCTGAAGTATCTGTCTGGTCTGTGGATTTTGTCAAGTGGTGGGCACTTTACAAGGTTCAGGAGGTTTCCTCCAAAGTCCTCGCAGTGCATCTCAGAGGAACGGTGTTCCTTAAACACTGGTTTGAGATGCTTGGAGCGAGGATTGGATCATCAGTTTTACTAGACACGGTTGACATAACAGACCCATCTCTGGTTTCAATCGGAGATGGAGCAGTGATTGCAGAAGGTGCTTTGCTTCAAAGTCACGAAGTGCGGAACAGCGTCTTGAGATTCCAGCCAATAAGGATTGGCAGGAATTGCTCAGTTGGCCCTTATGCTGTTGTCCAGAAAGGAAGTGTTTTACGAGAAGGAGCTGAAGTACCGGCCTTGCAGAAAAGTGAAGGTGGGAAGTCTTCCCTTAAGATGGCCAAGGCAGAAAACATACTGAAGGTAAGTGCTGTTTTCCTTATCTTTTATGATAAGAGGCGCAGCTTTCTTGGTAAAAACTTAAGCCCTTCTGATAGGTACTTGTTTTATTCATTGAACTCTCTGTTTATGCTCTACCCATTTTTAAATGTTTAATAGGTCCAAAAGTCAGCTCTGAGATGTAACTATCTTTCTTTCAATCATAAAAACATCCTGATATAGATTAGATTATAGGTAACTATGACATTTACTTTATTAGAGCACGTAGAGTTGCACTCTCAAGCGAAGTGTGTGTACCAAAATCTATTCATTGCAAATTTTCATTATGCTCTAAATCAACCAAAATATGCTTTTTACTTGTTTATATAGTAATATATCTGTTTATGGTCTTCCGGATAGTAAAATCTAACTATAGTCTATAGTTTGTATAGTTAATAATGCCCTGCCTTATCTACTCGCTTAGTAAGAATACTCGTTTTAATTACCTTTTCCCGGTTTTGTTTTCTTGGTAGTGAAATGTATGTTGGGGTTACTATTTGCAATGGTGTCAAACGGGAAAAGGGTGTCTAGTGTTTTGTCCGGATAATAAAGGGCATATACTTGCTTCAAGCAATATCCTCCTAAAAATAATGAATGGAATCAAGAAATGTGGACTGAGATGAAGAAAAAAAATTCAAACCCTTGATGGAAGCACACAGTTGGGCTGTCATTGTTTTCCTGACGTTATTCCACAAGGGAGTGGGTGGGAATTTCGCATTCATACTACTCTTGAAGTTCCTTTTAGAATTTCCATTGCATGGGCACTATTGGTTGACTTAGTTTTTAGGATGCTGAAAGTTTTGTGTGTTTGTTTTGTGGGTAAATTAGTGGTTAAATGAATGAGAATGCAGGACGAAATAGTCACTGGCACTCTTTGGTTTTTCTTCTTTTTATCAGTCTCGTTCATTGTGGTTAACCTAATTTTTTGGTTTTGGCTGTCGCTCATGAGGTCTCTGATGTTCATTGTTGTATCTGTGACATTAATAAACTGCTGGAAGCATAATACATGCATCTTTTGTTCCTGTTTTGATTGTGCAAATCAATAATCCGGCATCTACTATTGCCACATTTCAGGTTTCCCCTGGAACTCTGAAGGAGACCATACAACAGTTTATGGGCATCTACATGGTTGGTTTCCTCAGCTCGTTGTCCGCCGCTGCTGTTTACTTGTTCTACATGAGGCTATCTCAGAAAGTTCCTTCTCTTGAACACTTGGCTTTTCTTTGCATTTCGGGAGCCTTACACTGGGTTCCATTCACCATCGTGGCATATGCCACCATGTTCACGAAAGCCCCCCCTAATCCAGTCGAGTTTGCCATTTCTTTGGCAATTGCCTACTTTGCTCATGGCCTGGTCCTTAGTTTATTGACATCCATCTTTACCCATTTGCTTGCTGGTAAAGAAAAGAAGCAGACTTACATCAAAACCTGGTTTGCCCACCAACTTGCCATTGCTTGCCACCTCCGTTTTGCCAAGCTTCTTTCTGGAACAGAAGCCTTCTGCATGTACTTGCGCTTGTTAGGTGCAAAAGTAGGCAGGTATTGTTCCATCAGATCCATCAACCCGATTGCGGATCCGAGGATGGTCTCGATAGGTGCCGGTGTCCATTTAGGTGATTTTAGCAGGATCATCACAGGTTTCTATTCCCAGAGTGGATACATCCAAAGTAATGTTGATGTAAGGGATAATTCAGTTACTGGAAGCCAAAGCCTTATACTTCCCGGCTCTGTAGTCGAAAAGGATGTTATTCTCGGGGCCATTTCAGTTGCTCCAGTGAATTCAGTTCTCCAAAGTGGTGGAATTTACATGGGGTCTCAAAATCCAGTTATGGTAAAAAACACAATACACGCTTTGGATGACAGGATAGAGGAGATGGATCCGAGATACAAAAAGATAGTTGGCAATTTGGCTGCGAACTTGGCAGCGACAACTCTCAAGGTGAAATCGAGATACTTCCACCGTATCGGTGTTAGCGGGAAGGGATACTTGAAACTCTATGACAACATTCAAGGATTGCCAGAGCACAATATCTTCGGCCCCGGAAAGAAGTATACAGTCGTTGTCCGCCACAGCAATAGCTTGAGTGCCGATGATGATGCAAGGTTAGATGCACGAGGAGCGGCACTAAGGATCCTCTCAGGTGAAAAGGGGGATGATTCTCCACTTCTCGACTTGACTTTGAAGACAGGGAAGGCATTCTATGCCCGCACAATCTCCGATTTCGCAACCTGGCTGGTGTGTGGGCTTGCCGCTAGGGAGGAGCACGTCAAGCGGGCACCGCACGTGCGGGATGCAGTGTGGACCTCCCTCCGTCAAGCTGACTCCTATGTGGATATGCATTACTACTCAAATATCTGTAGGCTCTTCCGCTTTAAGGACGGACAGGAAATGTATGTGAAATTCAAGTTGAGGCCCATCGACGCAAATATTGATGAAGATATTGGTAAGGTGGAACCCTTGGGGATCCTTCCGCCTGAAACCGGTGCGATACCGAGGGATGCTAATGACACCCGCCCGTTACTTTTCCTAGCTGAAGATTTCCAGAACCGCGTGAACTCTCCGAACGGGGTCCGTTACATATTCCAGCTTCAAATCAGGCCAATTCCACAGGACGAAGCTGCACGCGACATTGCTCTCGATTGCACAAAACCTTGGGACGAATCCCAGTTTCCCTACATCGATGTCGGCGAGGTCATAATCAATGAAAATCTGACAAAAGAAGGCTCGGAAAGGCTAGAATTTAATCCATTCCTCCGATGCCACGAGGTGGATGTAATCCGGGCCACATCAAGTAGTCAGAGCGCATCGATTGATCACGGGCGTTCACTAGTCTATGAGATCTGCCAGCACCTGAGAAATGGAGATCCTCTTCCGGAGGCATGGAGGGTCTTCCTGGAGCAGTCGGACGTGAAGGTCGACCTCTCCGGGTGTCCAATGGCCGCTTCACTCGAGAGAAAAGACACCGAGGAAGTGACCCTTTCGAGGCCCTGGTACTTAACCACATGGGCTGTTTTCGCTCAGCCGCTGCTACAAGCAATACTGCCCTACTTTCTCCTCGGACTAATCATCTACTTCCCCCTGAACTTGCTCCTCCACTGCAAGAACACCAGGAACATGCCGGTCCACTGGACGTTCCCCTTCTTCTGGGTGACTACGGGGATTTTAGCCGCGTTGGCCTGCGTGGCGGCGAAGTACATCCTCGTGGGAAAGAAGAGAGAGGACGAAACCGTGCATATATGGAGCAGAGGCGTGTTCATGGATACTGTATGGCAAGCCATCAGGACGGTGGTCGGGGACTACTTTGTGGAGATGACGAGCGGGTCGGGATTGTTCCTGATGTGGTTGAAGCTGATGGGGTCGTACATCGAGTTGGACAAGGGAACTTACGTGGACTCGATGGGAGCCGCGCTGAACCCGGAGATGGTGGAGGTCGAGGGAGGCGGGAGCGTGGGGAGGGAGGCTCTGCTGTTCGGGCACGTGTACGACGGGGAAGGCGGGGTGGTGAAGTTCGGGAAGATTACGGTCGGAGAGAGTGGGTTCGTCGGGAGCAGGGCGGTGGCCATGCCCGGAGTGACGGTGGAGAGTGGAGGGAGCTTGAGCGCTCTCTCGCTCGCCATGAAGGGAGAGGTCATTAGATCAAGATAATGATGAAGAAGAAGACGAAACAAAAGAGGATTTTGGCCGTCACTTAACGGGGGAAAGGGAAACTATATAAAAGAAAGCGGACAGTCTCTCTCAATGCTGTCCCGCAGCGGTCTCGTGTAATAAATAATCTCTCTAGCGATTTTCGCCGAATAAACACGAGAATAGAAAAATGCTAATTATGATATATATATATATATATATATATATAAATCTCTCTAGCGATTTTCGCCGAATAAACACGAGAATAGAAAAATGCTAATTATAATATATATATATATATAGCGATTTTCGCCGAATAAACACGAGAATAGAAAAATGCTAATTATGATATATATATAATCTCTCTAGCGATTTTCGCCGAATAAACACGAGAATAGAAAAATGCTAATTATGAAAAAGATCTATATATATATATATATATGAAAAAGATCAATCACTACGAGTTTTTAGACATCTAAAAATCATTTGGGGTCTCTAGACTAAATCGACTATTATTTTTTTTATTTTTTTTTTGTAAGGACTAAATCGACTATTATTAGTGACTAAGCACGGTGAAAAAGTATAAAAAGCAAATGTCATTAAAAGGCTTCGTTGGTTTCACGTAAAATGGATGATTTGAAAAACGTTTTTTTTTTTAAATAATCACTTGTATCGTTTGAAATAATTAGTCAATGAGAAATGCTTTCGTTATCGACAACAATTTATGTCTAAACATTATCTTAAGCGAAGGAAACATATCTCATTCATTCACCTTTGTAAGAGATCATTTAGGAAATTGATTTTTAATCATACATACGGAGCCTAAAATAGTTCACAATATTAAAGATGACAAAAAAATCTAATGACAAATATATGTATTATATATGTCGGAAAATTGTCACAAAAAAAAAAAAGCTATTACACTTTTGCCAATTCAGTCCTAAACCTTTTGCATTTGTGTCAATTCAGCCCTTCCGGCCAGCGCTGACGTGGACGCCGGTGCTAACAGTTCGTTAGTCAATCGTGTGTTATTTTTCATAAACATTGTTGAAGCTAAGCCCCCCATTAAATTGCATCAATTATGTCACCAACAAATAAAAAAAATTGAAGAAAGTTTTCTCACAACGATAATAGTGCATTTCTCGACTATGATAAGGGATGTAAATAGTGCCAAATAAATAGACTGATTTGGTATGTCCCAGCATCAATCTTAAACCCCATTATCAAAGATGGCCGTTCAGAGGTTGGGCTATAAATGTGGTCGCTAAAATGGAGGAAATTGTCTAAAAAGTCCTAAATCTATTGCAGTTTTGCCAATTCAGTCCTAAATCTCTTAATTTTGGCAATTGAATCCTAAAAAGAAAAAAAAAGTAAAGGAAAATAGTCTATTTAAGTATTTATGTCAGCATCGACCGTGTCACATAGGACGCTGATGTCCATGTTAGCAATTTCAAGCCAAAATTGGCTAGGAAGACTACATTGGCAAAACGTAAAAAAGATTAGAATTCAATTGGCAAAATTAAAAGATTTAGGACAAAATTGGCAAAACTGCAATTAGTGTAGAATTTTTTGGACAATTTTTCCTGCTATAATATATCCACCATCGCCTAAAAAAATAAATTTATATTTGTGGCAAACGATTATTTTACGAAAATGGGTTGAAGCAGTTTCTTCAAAAAAAAATATCACTCCAAAGATGGTTTAAGAGTTCATATAGGAAAAGATTATCCATCGTTTGGTATCCCTGAAACAATTACCGTCGATCAAGGAACAGTTTTCACTGATCAAGAGGCATTGGATTGTATAAATTCGAGAGAGATCAAAATGATTCAATCAACGCCTTATTACGTTCAAGCTAATGGCCAGGCTGAGACTTTAAATAAGATTATTGTTAATCTTTATAAGTATTGAAGAAACTCCTAGAGAATGGGAGTTTAAATAGACTGCTTTGCTGACTAATGTTAAAGATAATGAGTATGGCAAATGGTCTCCAACTTGAGAAGGTCCAAGCCAAGTGCTTGACGTGTTAAGCGGCACCGTTTGCCGACCGGTGGAATTAAAAAGAACCTATTTTAGCATAACGTGCAATGTTGTTTTTTATTTTAATTTATTTAATACGGTCCCTGAATTTTTTATAAGTGTTCAAATTAATCCCTACACTATATCAAACTATACAATATTATCCTTTTGTTAATTTAAGTTCAGGGACAATATCGAACAATTTTCTATTGTCTAAGGACTAGTTTGGAATATGTAACAAAAGTTGATTGACCACCTGAACAAATTAAAAGTTCAAGAACGATATTACATATGAAGCTAAAATTTAATGATCATATTAAATAAATTAAAAGTAACCAAAATTATATTGCAGGTGGTCAATTTTTTCGCTTCGGCGAATGAATTCTTTTTTAGATGCACGCACCCTTATCGTCGGACACGATTCTGTGGTGGATGTTTTCACACGCCAAGACAAGTTTTTATCTTCGAAGAATTGCTCTTGGCCACATGATCTGCACCGACAGCTAGAGAAAATCTCGAAGGCGTGGCTGTAAGACACCGCAAAAGAGTTGAACCAGACTGTCGTCTCACTTCGGAGGAGACGATGTTCAAATTTCAGAGTCTAAAGATGGATCGCCATCGAACTTAACTATGGAGGATGATGAAATCTGAGGGCGGAGAAGGACCAGATCGAAAGCACTAGAGTCGGTAAACAGACTATTCCACCAAACAGAACTCAAAATGTCACGTGAATTTTGCTGCTCTAGGCTGCCGTGAAGAAGGCGACCTCAGCAAGTTCATCGAAGCCCTCGAAAAGTATTCCACCAAAGAGGGGTCTGGGCCCTTCTGGGAACTTGTCTCTCCACGTCGCCGTCCCATTCGGCCACTCCACAACCCTGCGGCCAGCTGAGCAGGAGCTCCGCCGTGCAGAACGTGGTGTCCCATCGGTAGTTCACCTCGACGGTGAGCCGCTTATCACGGATAACCTCGAGGAAGGCTGCTCGGAAGGGGCAGGCTTTCTTGGTACCCGCCGCGACGTGGAGCAACGATTTCCTAGAAGGGCCCCCTGATGATGACTGGACAAAGAGACCCTCTCTCCGGCGGAATACTTTTTGGATAGAGCTTCGATGAAGTTGTCGACGTCGCCTTCTTTCACGGCAGCACGTAGCAGCGGATTCACATGGCATTTTGAATTTTGCTCGGCGGTGTGGTTTGTTTACCAACTCTAGTGCTTTCGGCCCTTCTTGCTCTCAAATTTCATCGCCGTCCATGGTTATGCTCAGGCGACGGCGATCCATCTTTAGACTCTGAAAATTTGAATAAAGTCTCCTCCAAAGTTAGACGATAGTCTGGTTGAACTCCTTTGCAGTGTGCCTTCTCCAAGATCTATTGCCCAGCCACAACTTGGAGATCTTTTCTTCTCCAGCTGTCTGTGCACATCACGTGGCCAAGAGCAATTCTTCGATAATAATAATAAAAAATGTCAACAGCGCGTGGATACATCCACCACATAACTCATTCTTAAACATCATACTGCATTTTTTCCTTCTCGACGGCCTCGGATTTGTGTGAGAGAGAGAGATGCAAAGCGGCGGCGATGATGGTGGTGGATCGGGGCCATCTGATCCTGCACGATGCGGTGGCGACGGCGCCGAGTCCGTCTTGTTGGTGGAAGTGGCGGGCTGCTTTTCAGGTTGTTGGTGGCGGCCGAGGTGGCGGTGTTGAATTGCAGCCGGTGTGCCGCATGGGACACGTGTCGCACGATGAGCGAAATTGGGTATGGTTGACTTGGCATAACTTGGATATCTAATATTATCTCAATATTTTCTAGCAACTTAGCGCCTGCATAGCAACGATTTCGATCCGAAAAAGTGATTCTAATTAGAATTGTTTTTTCTGATTCTGTTCCCTGATAAGTTTTAAAAAATCAGAACGTATTTGGTAACTGCATAAAATTTCCATTCCTAGAACAGAAACGCGTTTGGTAACTGCACAAAATTTTCGTTCTCGGAAAAAATTTCTCTTCTCAATTTTTGTCATTTAAGTCAAATAAAGATTAATTCATATAACATTTTTTTCATGATATTTCGCCTAATTATCGTGTCATAACGAGTCATTTTAAGCTTAAAAAAGGATATACCATATTGGGTTAGCATGTCATTTCAAATTAGCTCGGCCCTCCTAGGCCTATACAAATCGCAACGAAGAAATATCAAATTCAATCTTAGTGTGATCGATGGCATGTGTATGTGTACATGCAAATGGAGTCGCCACCAGTCTTTGAGGAAAGTAGATCGGAAATCTTATCAAACGGTCGGGAGAAACCGTTCGATTCTACGCAACTAGAGAAATCTAAGGTCCGGGGACTTGGTTACGTCGGTGTTTCTACCGACTCTCTTTCAGCACCGAAGTTGAGTATTTTCTAAACGTGTTTTATGCAAATTTTCAGTTCATTTTTAAACATATGAGGTAAGCCAATGCTAAGTGTTCACGCATGTTGTTTTTGTCTTTTTCTAAATTTTCTAAAACTAAACTAAGTCTAAAGTACTTAAACATAGGCAAATCATAACCAATGAAATCAAGTGCGCAATCAAGGAATCATGACATTGATAAATTGCATCATAAAACCCTAATGAAGGGCTTAGAGAAATGTGGTTCGGATTTAATTTCAAATGTGTTTATGATTTTCCTAAAAAAGAATAAAATCTATGAAATCTAGAAAATTTAGACCCAAATTTATGAAAATGAAGTCAAACTAGCCTAATATAAGCTTCTTTTATTTTTAGGGATTTTATGGAATTTTTTTTATTTTTTAGAATTTTTATTGAATTTTTTTATTTTTTATTTTATTTTTTTCTTATCTTATATATTTTTCTTTGAAAATGAAACCTCGTTATGTTTTAGGTCGAGTAAAAAGTGATGAGAGAATTGAAAGGGAAAAGTGATAAATGTGGGACTTCATTCTGTTTTGTGATTCTCAAAAGTGATTCTTTTTCCAGAACCAACTTTTTTGTCGTTCTTGTTATTGTCAGAATCATAATCTTTTACATTACCAAACATAATTCTTATCTTTTTTTGTTCCAGAGAACAGAATCAAAGAACCAGAATCGTTGCCATGCAAGCCTTTAAAGACCTTGGTGTCCAGGTCAGCTAATACCATTAGTTCTTTCCACAGTGGACTACGTTGAATCTAAATTCCGAAAGCTTTCGAATTAAATTGAACAAAAATAACAATTCGGAGAGACCACCTTCAGCATTGAATCAAAATTAAATTAGGGGTAGTCGGTCTTTTTTATTTTTTGAAAATCTTAATACTTGTTTTCATCCATGCATGACCCATGACACTGGTGCTGTGGTTACCTAAGAAGCACGGACACTCTCTAGGGGTCTCCGTGTCGTGTCGAACAACGACACGCGTCCGTCACATGGTTAGTGCTCCGGACACGCCAGCGATACGCAAGTTCAGCATCTCGACATGTTATCCGAACAAACACAGGGTCAATTTTAAACATTTTCAATAAATTAGAGGTCAAATTGTAAATCTATCAAAAATATATATACTTAAGTCATATACCCAGCCAGCCCCAAAGACACATAATCGTGAATCCCTAACAAAAGAAAAAAAAATCACCGCTGATATTTTTATATATAATTTATCATGTATATATAAAAATATATAATTAATATACAGCGTGCTTGAATTCTCTATTTTTTTTTTTAGAAATAACTTGTCGGCGTGTCGTACCGAGTATCGGGTGTCGATATCGATGCTACTCGGGTGGTTACAACCCGAGCGACGAAAATGGTCATGGCAGCGAGACCATGAGGGACTAGACTGATCAATGGGGGCACACCATTAGATCTGATCAGACAAAATAAGCCCAAATTTATAATACATGAGAGAAAAGCAGTTTAAAAATCATAGGTAACATAACAGAATAAAATAACTCAAGACCCTAAATTTATTTATTCATTTCTTTTCCTATTTGATTAGTTTTTTCAGTTGATAAATTAAAAACTAAAAGAATAGAAAGGTGGCCCAAAGAGCGGGCCTGGGCAAGGCCTTTGCAGGTTTGGGGCCGAGTAGGCCCGAAATGAGCCCATTGAAGGCCTGTCCAATAAGCATATCGATGAAGGGCAGGGGTGTAAAGTGAGTTTATTGATGTGAGCTCAGCTCACTCGAGCACACAAGACAAGCTAAGAACTTACAGAAACCAACAGCTAGACCTAGAGCTGTGCAATCGGTCCGCTTCTACCCCGATAAGCGGATCGAACCAGCAATGAACACATGTTCGAGTTTCAATTCCAAAAATTTGGAATCCATACTGTGAGGGTAGGTTTCGGGTTACAGGAGAAAAAATATTTAAAAAGTTATAAACTTTTTGTAATTGTGTCAATTCAGTCTTAATTTTTTTTTACCAAGTTAGTCCTAAACTTTTTGCATTTGTGCTAATTTAGTCTTAAACCTTTTGTATTTATGTCAATTTAGTCCATCCGGCCAACTTTGGTCAGCCGGTGCTGACGTGACAATTTTTAATAATATCTTAATATTTTTTTCAATTTTTTTTCCTTCTTCCTTTTTTTTTTCTTCTTCTTCTTCCCTCCTCTAGCCGGCCGTCGATCTGGCGAGGCCAAGCCTCGCCGTCGCTGGGTGAGATCAAGCTCGCCCGGCCATGGCGAGGTTGAGTCTCACCAGATCTGGCGAGGGCGAGGTCTCAGCCCTTGCCAGCCCTTTCTTCTTCTTCTTCCTCCACCGAGGAAGAAGAAGAAGAAGAATACAAAATATATATTATTAAATATTTTTATATGTTATTAAAAATTGTCACGTCTGCGCTGGCGGTCAAAGTTGGTCGGATGGGTTGAATTAGCACAAATGCAAAGGGTTTAGTATTGAATTGGCAAAAAAAAAAAAATTAGGGCTGAATTGACATAATTATAATAAGTTTAGGAATTTTTTGGTAATTTTCCCGATTAAGGGTGTTGAACCCAACCACCTACTCAGGAACTGGTTGTTAAAACATGTTTTGTGAAGTTGGAAGAAGATGATTTATCTTTTTCAAATAAATTCAACTTCCCTATTACTCTATATATTGTTTTTCTATCGATATATTTACTTTGAGTTGTTTTGTTGCTCATGCTATTTTGTTATAAATGTGCAAATGAATATGATTCCCGCGTAGACCCTAGAACCAGACCGGAAAAAACAATGTATGTTTCAAGGTTGATTTCCAGGGCAAACAAGATAGTTTCGAGGTTCCAAAAGTAAGAACCAATTCTAACATGCTAAGTTCCAAGCTTTAGGTCTACAATATCCATTTTGAAACCAATTACCCCCACCAATAGCTAGTTCCAAAATAAACCAACTAAAGGAACTGCAAAACCAAGTTAGAAGTCACTTAACACATCCATGTATACTTAATGCATGACTTCGATTCAGCTCAATCCATCCTACATTTGCGCATTTTTTTCCTCTTAAAAGCTTGTGCATTCATTTTCTAGGAGCGATGCGAATTTGGAAAAATAAGAAATATCGTACTTTACCACGTGTCATGTTCTTATTGGCATTGTTATTATTCCGTGGACATATAGACACGTGACGAATCATTTACACGTAGCCTGAAAATGGAGCAGGCCTAGACGAGCTCGCCCACCCAAGCACGTCGAGCCAACGATGTACAAAAGAAGGAGGTGGGTTCATTTGTATTGGTTTGATACGCACGAGCATGTGTCATGGCCCGACAGATTTGGCCGCGGAAGTAGCCCGTGGGGTGCCTGGTGAGCCGAGAACACATCAGGCCAACCTTCCTTATCATGTTGTCACATATAACAATAAGGCGAATAGCTTCCCAGTATCAAATCATATCTCGTCTAGCTAAGCTTGGATATATAGTCCATCGTACTTTAGGCACCACAATTGGTTTCGGCCTACCATGACCTCATCAAGAGAGTGACATTAGCTCCCGACCAGTTTGTACACCGGAGGCCAACCCTACTTTCGGAGCTCCTAAGAGTATATTCACTATAACCTAGAACTTCTAGTACAAATCACCCTAACGTCACTCCCACGAACTAGTTGCATCTTTTCCTTTGCATCGCTCACTCACCATGATGACACCATCAAGCTTCACTCACAAGGGTACTCGAGTATGGTTGGAGGAAATGAAACTTTCGGTCCGTAACATCCTCCCCCACTCAATTACGCAACGTCCTTGTTGAGGGTTGTTTTGTCGCTTCCTTGCATCACCCAGTATCATCAACGCCGCGGTGGGGACTCACATGAATGGCGGACGCTCGCCCAATAGATCAACCTCTCTCCATCGGTAGCTCCTTTTGAGCAAAGGCCATTCGGGCTCCTTCGGTCACTTGTGCTCTCAAGTGGGGCATTTTGAGCCAACTACGCATCATCCTCTTTCGCCTACAAGGCGCTTCCTACTCCCAACTAACCAATGAAGGTTTCTCCCCTCGTTAAAAATGCGGTAGTAGACGTATTTTGAGATTCGCCGAATCAATTCAGGAACGTTATCCCTGTTTAGTGAGGAATCAGTTTCTTGCCTATGCCCCCATTGGCATCCCAGAAGCATGTCGAGAGCCGCACTTTGTCTGAGCACATTTTGCTCCGGCGATTCACTCTCTGCCCTCGTGGGACCGAGTAGACCACATGTTTCCTCCGACACGCTCACCTACTGGAGGGATCCCTGCTCTGATACTATTTGTCACGAGCCGGTAATTTTGGCTGCGAACTTAGCCCGTGTGGCCCCTGGGGAGCAGAGAACACACCAAGTCAGTCTTCTTTCTCTTATTGTCCCATAGAAAAATAAGACAAATAGCTTCTCCGTATCGGATCGTACTACGCCCAGCTAAGCTCGAATATACAGTCCATCGAGCGAGACGAGCATAACAGAGCTAGTTTCGGCCTGTCATGGCATCATCAGGAGAGCAGCATCAACTACTGACCAATTTATCACGGTAGGCCAACCGCGCCTTTAGAGTTCTTAAGGGTAAATTCATTCTAACGTAGAACTCCTAGTATAAATTACCGTGATGCCACTTCCACAAACCAGTAGCATTTTTCCCACTGCATCACTCACTCACGTGACATCATCAAGGTTCAATCACAAAGCTAAGCGAGTTTGGTTGGAGGACACGGTCGTGGCACACGCCGGTTTTAAAAGAGCTGATAGTGGGGAATCGCCACATTAAGATATCAAATAAGAAGTCCCGTGATTATCCACGTGTCACGTTCTCAGTGGAAGCGGTGACACGTGACAATCACACGCTGGAAATATCTTCCTCCGGTTTCCATAGAAATAGAATCATGGGATATATCCATTTTCTCTCCGTACCAAAAAGGGCATAACAACCGAGAATCTCGCCGATATTTTAAGTCACTTTTTCCGTGGCGTCTCCACACGGCACTGCGCTTTTCTCCCCATCCCTCTCTCTGTAACGGACAATCGCACAGTATGTCCGGCGGCGGCGCAACCGGAGGCCACCTCGAGACCCCGACCTTGGACCGGGAAGCCGCCCACCTCCTCCGCGACATCTCTGAACACGGGGGCTATGCCTACGCCGCCATGTCGGGCCTCGCCGCCGCCGGCGACGTGCGGGCGGCGGAGGCGGCGCGGGAGATGGCGTGGGAGCAGCTCCACTCCGGGCCCTGGCACTCCGTGCTCCCCTTGTGGCGCGACGCCTACTCCATGGCGTGCCTCCACGTGGCCAGGCTCCACTACCGCCGCGGCGAGCTCAAGGAGGCTCTTAGGGTTTTGGATTTGGGGCTCATCATGGGGGGTACGCTGCTGAGGAAGGACCTGGATGCCGCCGTCGAGAAGTTGAGCGTGGAGGCGAGGGACGCTAGGGTTTTGGGAGGAGAGGAGGGATTGGATAAGAGGCTGGTTCGTGAGGGAATCGACCGGGATAAGGTGAGGTTCATCTGCGATTTTCTTCTCTCTTTTTCCTGCTTTTATTTGATCGAAAAATGGCGGCATGCGGAGATGTGTAATATCTAATCTTTTTCGTAATCGTATAATGTCTAATCTTAACTCTTAAGTTGTGTCTGATGCTAATTTTGATTTCTTTCGGTGGATAATGCTAATTCTCCTGTTAAATGCGCTTCATTTCTTTTTGTTTGAAAATGGCTTCTGAATGTGCAACGCTAATTTTGCTTCTGAAGTTGCTCCTATCGTTTGTGTCTTGCTCTTTTACACTTACCTTGTTTAGATTAGATGTGTTCTTGCGGTCTGGTTTTGCTAGTTGTGTTCCCATTTCCAGTTGGTTCCTGTAGTGGTCGTTCACTCAGAAGTTTGGCCTTTGTTACCTATGTTACCCGATTTGATTATCAGTATAATCTCTTACTTGGCATCATTCTCGCATGGATTTTTATTAGTTCCTCGGTCAGTGTACGAATGATTTTCGCATCCCAGGTTAGATAGCCGACGTGTGGATAAATTCAGTCATCCAAGTATCTTTAATTTAATTCTGGCTGTTATTATTGTGAGTTTTTATATGTTTTGATGGAGCAAGAAAGTATCTGGAAAGAATGCTCTAAAGTTGTGGCTGGTTCCTTTTGTTTTGTCAGAAGTTAATTTGTTAAGTTGAAGATTGTGTCAACGAAATGTTGCCTTTCCTCTCAACATCTATTTTTATGCATGTGTTCAGTCGAAGTAAGAAGAAAGAATGCCTGCTCACTTCTCATCTCTTTTTCCTAAATAGCTTTTCTGACAGTTATCTTCTCCCTTTGAACTTGTAGGTGCTCCGGATATTGCCTATAAAATCTCTGTCCCTGAAAACTGTGGCTAAGAGGTCTGCTCTGTCCTTGGAGGGGTTCCTACGTGAATTTTTCCTATCAGATTGTCCAGTTGTAATTACGGATTGCATGTCTCAGTGGCCTGCCAGAACGAAGTGGAATGACATGGATTATCTCAAAACCATTGCTGGTGACCGCACAGTTCCAGTTGAGGTGATTAACCTTGTAGTCCCTGACCCCCCCTCTCTCCTAACAAAGAAGAAAGGGAAAAGAAAAGAGAGAAGGGGCTCCTACATGCATGCTCACCAAGATTGGTAGAAAAATTTGATATTTCTCAATTGCTTTCGACTGGCACAGTGTTCATATCAGGAAGTGGTGTTAATGGCATTAAGAATCTTTAATTCGCGAGAATACTTAGTAGGTTTTAACATTAATCAACTCAACAATTGCTCATGCTAATAAATTTTGGGCACATTCACCTCAAAGTTCCCCTACCTGGGAAATACCTCTTGGTTTGGATCTGCACTCGGTGCAATGTGGTTGGGATCCTTTTACGCAATGTCAAGTATATGCTAACCTGATTTATTCCTGTACACTGAAATATGGTAAAGCTTTAACACTCTGCAGGTTGGAAAGAACTATCTATGCTCTGAGTGGAAGCAGGAGCTCATCACATTTTCCCAGTTTCTTGAGCGCCTACAGTCTAACGATCCTTCTGCAGCTGACCCTACATATCTTGCGCAGCACCCACTGTTTGATCAGGTACTCATGCTCCTCCATTATAATTGCAGATGTTCCTTCAATTTCTATGTTGTGGTATTTGGATTCTTTTCTTCAAAGACTAGTTCTAAATGTTTGCACATTTATGTTGATTTCATTTGTCTGCTATTGTAGATAAATGAGCTGAGAAAGGATATTCTCATCCCTGACTATTGTTTTTCCGGGGGTGGAGAGCTAAAGTCTCTTAATGCTTGGTTTGGACCAGCAGGCACAGTGACCCCATTGCACCATGATCCACACCATAACATACTTGCTCAGGTGCTTTCTCTATCGTAAAGTAAATAGCAAAACTGGATTTGTTTTACAGACTGTATATGATAATATGTTTTTTTTTTTCTTTCTGCCATTTATCGCGCCCGAGTAAATTTTATAGGAAGTTAAGATGAACTTATCCTTAAAGTTAATTGAACATCTATCTCTGAGTTTCTATTTGGAGATATTTGCAATTAACCCATTATGGATTATGAGACATATAATCAAAGTTATCATATCAAGGTGCCAATCCTGATTTCAAAGTCTCCTTTTCTGAATAGTAATTGAAATCGAATAGCAAATAGTAACACGACTCTTTAGAGGAAGGGAAGTGGTTAATTAATCGCATAGTGCAAACACTCCATAGGATCAAATATGTAATAAGAAAAATAAGTGATGTGGTTCAGCACTTCTGCCTACAATGCAATAATCAGCTTGTTGTCAATGTGTCTATGAGTATGTGTGCCCTCATTTTGCTATTAGTGCAAAGTGGTGCTTTGTCAGAGTTGTCTTCCCTTTTTGTCTTCATTGCTGTTTGAATGAAGGATGATCTCTTTTCTTTAGGTTGTTGGTGCAAAATATATAAGGCTTTACTCTTCTTCATTCTCGGAGGAACTCTATCCACGTAGTGAAACCATGCTTTGCAATTCTAGTAAGGTACCTTTTTCTTCCATCTCTAAATAGAATGGGTTAATTGCAGATATCTCCAACTTATTTGCTTTGTTGCAAATTGTTGCTCATATTTATCCTTGCAAATATACACCCAACCTTTCAAATCATCACATCCCCCCAACATTCAATTTATGTTCTTTTTTTTCCCTCCTTTCTGTGGAAAGAAATTCTCAAATGGATACTTTGTTCATTAATGATATTATTGTTTCTTCACTTATCAAAATTCACACTGTAAACTAAGTCAAATAGCTTATTTAAAGAAGCAAATGAGATTGAAAGAGAAAACACGAAATTGATTAATCTACTATTCAAGTGGTTTGGAAATGATTGAAGTAAACTTTTCGTTTCAGTTGGTTAGAAAGGATAGAGCACTGCACATACGAAAGTAATGTAACTATTGAACTTGTAGCCCTTTCCTGAATTATAATATGCAAAGTCATGAGCACATGCATATGCAGACTATCTGTGGTTGATGGGTTATTGATGATATGGTATGACCAGTCTAGAGTGCCTTCTCTTTCAGTCACACGTGGTGCTTAGATTACCGGTTGCCCAACTGAAACCGTGTCCTTAATTTTGAAATCAGAAGCCAGTTAGAATCTGGCTGTACTTGATTTTTCTGACCTTTCAAGTCTGTCAATCACATCAGATACCTAATGGTATCTAACAGAATGTGTTAATATAGTGAAAAAGTTTTCTGCTGATCTAGAACGGTCTTGATGTGGCATGCTTGTCTTGAATCACCAGATGGATCACCATCATAATATCACCACTTGCATGAGCTATCTATAGTGCATTTCTTTCCTTGCATGAGGGCTTTTTTTCCCTTTATGTCCAAATAAGAGAGATGTCGCCAAAGTAGCTCTTGGCCTTTCTAGTGAGAGGACTGAAATGTTGGGAATGTGATCAAGGTGACCAAGAACTGGTACATCCACATCTGTACTGCAACTTTTCGACTTCTCTAGAGTACGTGCCTTTTTATATGAAAGCGATATTGGCGTGGACAAGTAAAGTAACTGTCTGTTTTCGAGGCATTTAATTTCGTGAAAGCATTCTAAAGCTGGAGGTGGAATCCATCAGGTGAAAGTTTATAAAAATATCTCTCTCTCTCTCTCTCTCTCTCTCTCTCTCATGTTTAGCTTTACTAAGTCCGTTGTCCTACTGTTTCATGCCTAAGTTTTCTTATATATCCATGGTGTTCTTGTTTGAAGGTTGATCTAGATGACATAGACGAGGAGGAATACCCCAAGTTTATGGACTTAGAGTTTATGGATTGTATTTTAGAGGAAGGGGAGATGCTGTATATACCGCTGAAGTGGTGGCACTATGTACGATCTCTAACGACAAGCTTCTCCATTAGCTTTTGGTGGAGCAAACCCGAAAGTCCCACCAATTCGTGACATGGTATACTCCTCATCCAATACCATTCTTTTGATATAGAGACCCGCGAACGCATACCTTAATATGCCCCTTAGAACATGGATGGTGGGGTGTGTAGAAACCCGCCTCCACAGTAGCAGTACATGAAGGACTTGTCAATGTATAGGCCATTGTTCTCGGACTCGGTAAACTGAGTGTAGAAACCAGAAATAGTAATATTTACAGGAAGGACTTTTTGTCTCTTGATTGTTCCATCCGTGGGGTATATGATTGGCCACGTTAATGGTGTGGTCCTATCTGATTTTATAATCTATTGCTTTTGTGGTATCGGTCTCTCTTGCACCCAGAAAGAAGTTTTTGTGGTAGGAGTGTAGGGAAATGGATTTTACCTTTGATTTTGTGAGTCGCCAAACATTCGTGCGTAGCGCCAATCCGTTTCTGTCTCAGCCCAACCAAACCTTCAATTGGTAATGGAGGACATGAAGTTGGCGTATTCGTACTGTTCATTGGTTCAATCAGGGAACCACAAAGGTGTTTGGCCTAGCAGTAAACGGGTTGCCTGTCTTTCGTTGAGAGTCATGAGTTTGATTTGTATCACGAGCAGACCTCTGAAGGGCCCGTGCTCCGTTGCCTAACTATGGCAAGTCTCGTGCATAGAGGCTTCCTCGCCGTTGGCATTTTGTTGGGGCTGTGATAAGGGGGGTTCTCCAATCTCGAACAGTAGGGTCACGGGAGGTGCGGAGTAATTATGGCTCGAGTTGAATATTTCTTATCTAGTGTAAGACTCTTACGCTAGTACCGAGAATGCTTCTCTCCATCCTTTTTAGCAAATGAAAAAAGTAAAAGAACAGGAAAACGAGAGCATCTCTATCAGAGCAGCACATTGACGAACCTTCTCAGAAATTGCTTGGGTGTCCACAAGCACATGCCATTTTTCCTTCAATTTGCTCCAAGCTGCCATTATTATCCAAGTAAGAAATGTAACCGACCGCGTGTTTCGGCTCAGGTTTCGGTTCGTGCCTCACTTGATCCGGCACAGTAATATTAGTTGGTAGTTCCAGAATTTAGGAACAGGATAGGATGTCACACATGCTTTCAACTAACTTTGAGTGTATATCCTGATGTTTCACCGAAATTTCTTCACGATAAAATATCTTTCATCGAAATTCGGTCTTCGATTTTTAAATGTGATAAAGGGTCATGTGGCGATCCCGGACAGGAGAGATTTAGATAATCAGATAATCAACGTGTGAACTATGTAAAGATTTCGATGTAATCACGCAAATGTAGACTCACACGGAGTTTGACTCAATGAGAAGGCTTAGAAAGTACAATTCTAAAGAAATCGATACATAAAAGCTTGGAAGAAATTACACAAACGTAGACCAGCCAGGAGTTTGACTCGACGGAGTGGCTTAGAAAGTACAACTCCTACCAAAAGAACAAATCGACGAACTCACACTCTGTCGGAGTTTGACTCGATGACAAAGTCTAAACACAGTAAGTCACCGGAGTTAGACTCGATGGCAAAGTATCTAGGATAAAGATAAACGACGGAGTTTGAGTCGACGACGAGAATCTGAAAGCTACAACAAAAGAAAGTAAAGTGCAATGCGAAAAGAAAAGATTAGATAAATTTGTTGATTTATTCATGGAGGCTTCTTCTAATGGATGCTTGGTGGTATTTATAATGGTTGAGTAGGTAACTGCTCTTCGACGGTCATAGCTCTCAACCCATCCTTATCAATTGCTTCCACCTTCATCATTCTGCACGAGCTCATTTGACCTGATCTTTAGGGGTTATTTTGTCCCATGAGAAGTTTCATGTAACCGTTGACAATCTTTAATTTTTTTGTATCGGTATAGTTTTCTTCTCTTTTTGCTTGGGTGAGCCATACCCACGTTCTCTACTCTTTCAGAGCCTTCAAGCCTAGTCTTTAGGAGGCTATTTTAATGTTCAGACAACTGTCGATAACTGTTCTCCCATCGGGCATTCAAAGCGAGCAATATTTGTAGCACTTTATCCTCCTTAAAACGGGTAGCTGGTTAGACACGAGGTATCAACCCGTATTAGTGTCGATAGGCCTTCCAAGGTTCTTCAGATAGTCGATAGTTTCATGAGTTCCACACGCTATGACCCTCTTATATCTTAATATCATGCTTCAATGTCTTCCTGTCTCGACAGGCGGATTATTTTTTATGCCAACACCTATTTTGAAAGTTGGATTTCTTTGTTGGATAAATTATTTGAAAATTAAATATATGAAGTAGATTCATTTTAAATCTATTGATGTTTTTACTTTATAGTAATGTACTGAAAAATAACCGTAAAATAAAAGATCCGCAAGAAAATATTAAAAGAGCACAAATCAAACGGATCGATGTCCCTAGTTCGAACTAGATTTACGAGAGAGGAAAAAAAAACAGTTCTCTTCGTTCGAAAGGATCTTTCTATGATACTAAATTAATAATAAATCACGTGTTAATTTAATGATGTTTCATGCATAGTCACGATAAAGTCCGATAAATTTTATCGAGTGGAGCAATACATTGTAGCATCATAAACGATTTCACGCATATCGAATGTATCTTCAGCTGAATGAAAAGCGAAAAAAAATGCTTTTTTTTTTCCTTTCGCCTTTGATTTTCTGAGGAAACGGAAATTAGACCCACTGTGCGCAGGCTCTTCCCGGCATCCGTTCGTTATTTATATCCATTACAACCAAGGATTGATGGGCTCCCGTTTGATGGAATGACTAAGCAATTTGGGAGATTCTTTCGAATCGATTTCACGTTTTCCCACTAAAAACGCACACCCAGATCCTGATTTGTGGGAAAAAGAAGTGCAAATGGAGAAGCGAACCCAGATCGCCATTCTTGGAGCTGGCATCTTCGTGAGGACTCAGTACCTTCCGAGGCTCGCTGAGATCTCTCAGCTCGTTCTTGTCAAGTCCATATGGAGCCGAACACAGGTGGCGCTTCTTCTTCTTCTTCCTAATCTTCACCATTTGTGTTCGTGCTGTGTTTCGTTGCCTGAAGTAGAAGAGACAGAACTAGTGAACACGTAGTGGTTGTCTTAGCCTCCAGTGAAATGAAACATTGAATTGTGGATGAGAGGTGTAGCTCGATCAGACGCTTAAACCCGTCTGGGTAATAGCTCTGTTTTTCAATCTGTATCGGATGTGGATTCCTGCGAAGTGATCACTACACCTGTTATATTGGTTTGGACTCATTGAAAAAAAAAAAAACAGAGAACTTGGCCCTGCATATGAGTTAATTGGCAGACCCTTTTGCATTCTTTGATTCTTGATCTTTTGTCGTTGCAGGAATCGGCAACAGGTGCAGTCGAGATAGCACGGAAGCACTTTCCTGAAGTGGAGTGTAAGTGGGGTGATGAGGGTCTTGATGAGATCATCCGAGATGATTCAATACCGGCTGTTGCTGTTGTTTTGGCTGGACAAGCTCAGGTTCTCTTTTGCTGTTCTTCTATCCCACCATAATCAACGATTTGGTTGTCCACAGTGTCGCTACCCAGAGTAGTAAATATCTCCTCACTTTGTAATGGGCATTCTTACTTTGCTTGCATTGTTATAAGTGTGCGCGATGAATTTGACAAAGATGGTTGGACTAGGAGTGAGTTGAAAGAATGGCACAAGTACGTCCTGCTTTAGTATTGAAATTAAGTTGGTGATCTGTGGCTAATTCATGATTGATCACGTTTCGTCGCCCTCTGAGCGAGCCAAAAGGCAGGGAAACTAAGCCACATGTTTCATTCTTGCTTTTTATTCATTGCTATCTGATCCTTGTCAAGTGCTTCTGTAAGTATCTCGCAACAGTAACTTCCCCAAAATGTGGTAACATTCTTGTGGGAATGATCCTTTGGTAGACAAGGAATGCACATTCCGTATCAGATGTGATGGTTCTATGCTAATGCACATTCCGTATCAGATTTGATGATTCTATGCTATGTCTAATGACTCTCACAGTAATATGTGCTCTGCAAGTTTCTCGAGCTAAATGAGATTATACAGAGTCAGGCAAAAAAATGAACGTGGGAATGCACAGAGGTTTTATGTTATTTTGGATGGTTATTTAGGTAGTTTGTGCAGGTTGACATGTCACTTAGGCTGCTGAAGGCGGGAAAGCATGTATTGCAAGGTGATTTATGTTTCAGATGCCACAACTAAATTTGATGCCAATGGCTTTCTCTTTTTGAGGAAAAAGAAATCTTTCAATAAGTTTAGTCGACTAAGCATAGACTGAAACTCATGAAGTTTGCATCATGTAAATTTATAGCTGACCGTATCGGTTGAAGTTCTCAAACACGATTATTTATATATTGTCTGTTTGTGCGTGTGCACACGTTAGGCAGTATTATTTGCATAGTTTACATCCATTCCGTATACTGAAAATGTCATTTTTTTCATTGTTTTGATGCGCTGAATCTCTTCTTGGCATACTCGTTGGATATGAAGAAAAACCTGCGGCTGCTTGTAAGTCAATGCTAAACTGGATCTAGTTATTGTTTATTAAAGTAGTCATGGAGTCTCTTTATTCTTCATTTCTTTTAGTCACTAAGTTTCAAGTCTATATTCATCTTAGATAAGAGGAATGACCTTTTTTGATATGCATTAGCCCTGGGGAATAAATGCATCTTGTGCCCATTTGGGTTTCTTGGAATTTAGTTTACATCCAAGCGTTCATGTAACTTGTGACAATTTTCTCCTGATGTGTCATTTGTTGTGTATTGCGTTGGGAGTAGAAACTTTCATTTCTGCATCTTACTCGATACCTAAAAGTTTCGATTGCAATGTCCCGGTTATAGATAGAATTATCAGTGTCTCCAATTAATTCCAAGTAAAGTTTTATTTTGCAAAGTCATGCATCAGTTACCTCTAAACTGTTGGTTCGTCTGTGAAGCGACGACTGAGATAGAAATGGCACTTTCAAGCTATAGAGCTCTTTGTGCTAGTTCATCCAACAAGCCTATTTGGGCAGCAGCGGAGAACTACAGATTTGAACCAGCTTTTGTTGAGGTACCTGTTGTACTTTTCTTGATTTGCCACGGCTCTTGCAAGATCCTTATGATTCCATCAACAGTGTAAAAAACTATTGGCTGATATTGGCGATATGATGAATGTCCAAGTCATAGTTGAAGGATCGATGAACAGTTCTAATCCCTACTTTTCAAGTTCTTGGAGGCGCAATTTTGCGGTATGTGACTTTACCTTATTTCTGGTACTTCTATAGAACCATCTCAAAAGGATATCGTGCTTACCAAATCCGAGGTGGTAATCGTGATTTACATTGGATTAGACATGTAATGTAAGGTTGGATCATGTCCCAATCACTTTCTAGTGCCGAAGCTATTACTTTTGCATTCACTGTGATTTAAGGATCACAACAAATTACAGATGAGCAATCTGGATTTCCAAAGGCTCCTTTGCTTGTTTATCATCGAATAATTTTCTGAATCCGTATTCCCATCTCTTCAATTGGAGGTCAAATCTTACTTTGATCAATATGCTCCCTTATTGCAGGGTGGCTTTATACTCGATATGGGAGTACATTTCATTGCAGGTTTAAGAATGGTAATATCCCACTTCACTTGAAATTATTTGCTGAAACTACAATGGGGCTTTTGCTGTCTTTTAACTGCAGTATGTGGTTGGAATTCCTTCAACGGTTAACTATCTTGCAGCTTGTTGGATGTGAGATAACCTCAGTTTCTGCTACAACTACGCATGTGGATTTGACTTTGCCTCCTCCAGATATTTTATCATCGTCTTTGTAAGTGTCTTGTGTACCTAGTAATTTTTTATTGAGAGAAAACATATTTGGGTTCTTGACGGCCTAAACAATGAAAAATTTCTCTGCAGTCAATTGGATAATGGCTGTTCTGGAGTTTTTGTGATGATCGTGTCTTCAAAATCACCCAAGGCATGTCTCCAGTTGATAATCCGCTCTAATTTTAGCATATACTATGATTAGTCCTCGCTGATATGTTTCAGCGCCTCCAGATATTCTGGCGAGTTGTTGGCTTGAAGGGGACGCTGCAGCTTGAACGTGGAAACCAGGATGGTCGACATGGTTACCTGGTATTCTGAACTCACCTATGATCCATGTTACTCAAGCGATACTAATTCTGATGGATCTAAAAGCTTTAAACACCTTTTATACTGATAGATTGTTTGTTGCTTACAAACTCTTATTCAAGCCGAACCTATGCATTTGTCATAATCTAACAAGTGGTGCTGTTATTTCAGGCTACCTTGTATGGTGCCGATGGTCAAAGCAAAAGCACCTTCTATTCTTTCAGTGGAGTGACCGAAGAATTAAAAGCTTTTATAAATGACGTATCAAATATGACACTTAAGGTACTGTAAGATGATAACCTTCTCTGCTTCGGTTTATATACCCTAAAAAACTCTCTTTCGAAAAGTTCACTGTGCTCATTAAGTGAGCATCCTGACACCATGCACTGTCCTCGTTTTACTTTGCTAAGAATTACTTTATGAGGTGAGCAAGAGGACATCAAACTCTACATGATCCCCCTCCGAAATATTCTTATGGGAAAGTTCAATAAGCAGGCAGTGATTACAGACTGTTGCAGGGACCCAAAATTTTAACCTTTTGCTTTGTTGATCTGTATCAGAAGGAGAGCGGATATGAAGCTGAGCCGCGGTGCTCTTATCTTGAAGGAGCCAGGGACGTTGCTGTTCTCGAGGCAATGCTCGAGTCCGGACATAAATGTGGAGAAGTAGTTTCAGTGAGAAAATTTTAGTGTGAAACTAGAACATTCCGGTTATCGACGAGATTGTAAACAGCTTATTGATTGTTGCTTCTCCGTTTCCATGCGGTGAACTAGAGCGATGGATGATTGAAGGCAAGATACCTTCGTATCCACTGTCATTGAAGACAACCTATTTGTGAGCAGATTTGCTGGAGGTAGTAAATTAGCATTTTGGAGTAGTTGAGGAGTTAATGACTTGAGCTGAAATCTTTGTTGCTAAATATACCACTTCATATCGTAGCAGTAATACTTAGCCAGGAAATGTAATTTACTAGATGCTGTTTAGAAGATTGCTTCCAATGATAGTTAATAATCACCATGCTGATCAGGCACCACCTAACCCACAATTTAAGTATTGTATAAGCAGATTAAGACTAGACTGATGGTTGAGTTACTGTAGTTGACAATGCCATGGCATGATTTGATTGCTGAAGTAGAGCATTTGAAAACATTAAGTGCCAGGACAAAATCTTAGAACATGCATTTATTCTCAAGTGAAACTAGTGGCATCTTCTTCCACTCATTCATATGCTTAGTGTGGGTTAGAAGAATGACCCTGAGAACTTTGTCTTAGCACAGGTTTCGCTCTTACGCAACGGGCCTCTGTAATATGTTTTCTTCGTATCATGAGCTTCTCCTGGTGTTTATGGCTAGGAAGACGATTGTCTCGTAGACATGATTCCTCGATGTCTCGAAGAAAATGGCTGCAGTTATGTTTCACCCTGATAATACCGCAGTGAACATGCCACCGCAAAACTGCATTCAGCAGCAAGTAGTGTCCTGCACCTTCAACTGATTCTAATCAAGTTGAAAACCAGGCCAAAGAACATACGAAAAGGCGGTAAAAGTATGAGCAGCTTTAGTGCAAAGGCTTATCCATAACCCTGCTTTTATCGGATTCAAGAAGAGATGCAGGCAAAGCTTTACTTGAAGTAGTTTGACAATTTCCTAAACTTTGTCATTGAAATATGAATATGCCCATGTCAGGAGCATCAGCCTCGTGATGAGCAGTTGAGTTGGCTAACCAAACTGAAATATAATACAGCATGAACATGACGGGTCTCAAACTAATATTAGCCCTACATTCACTGAACAGAGCTTCATCTGAGCTTTGAGACAGCGACCGGAAATCCAATCCGTCGGCCGTTTCCCCGGTCCACGTAGCCAAAAGCAGCGAATTTATGCATTATAGTACTAGAAATGTTGATTCCATGACACCCTCTTGTACATAAACTACTAGGAATCTGCTTATGCTTGCTAATTCAGGTACCATCTGAAAAGGTCTGAATTCAGAATTTGCCTGATTGTAAAATCAATGATGGGTTCAATTGAAAAGGTAGGTCTTTATTATCTTCTCTTTCAATTTCTGGTTGTAGTTGAGAAGGAGATGCCGCCAATCCAGTGCAACTTCTATGTCAGCAGATAGAGGATTTGTGAGAAAGTCTTAAACCTATTGCATTTTTTGTCAATTCAATCCTAAACTTTTTAATTATGCCAATTGATTCCCAATCATTTTCACGTTTAGTCAATTGAGCCCATCCGGCCAATTTTGGCCGGAAATCTCTGACATAGGGGCCGGCCGTTCTACGTGGCACGATTGGCGCTGACATGGACAATTTTTTCGTATTTTTAAATACCTTTTCAAGTTTTTTCTTTTCTTTTCTTTTTTCTTTTACTATGGTCGACGAGGGTCGTCGGGCCCTCGCTGGCCACAGTAAAGAAAAAGTAAAGAAGGAAAAAAGAGAAGAAAAGAAAAAACAGGAAAAAGAAAAGAAAAATTAAAATATTCAATAAAATATTAAGTCATTGTAAAAATTCTCTACGTCGGCGCCGACCGTGCCACGTAGGACGGCTGCCGTCCACGTTAGTGATTTCTGGCCAAAATTGATAGGATGGACTCAATTGGCAAAAATATTTAGGACTCAATTGGCACAATTAAAAGGTCTAGGACTGAATTGACAAAAGTACAATAGATTTATGACTTTTTGGACAATTTTCCCGAGATATATTCTTCACGTGCCCCTATTGAAGAAGAAAGGCTAGCGTTTTCATTCATGAACAGCTCTATTGCAAACAACTAGACAAAGAGAATCTTATTGAGCTGTTCAACTATGATCTTCCTCCACAGAAGAAGCTGAACCAGATAAATTCTTCTCTTTATCACCAAAAATAAAATAAAATGGAGTTCATTGCCCCTATGCATGTTTCTCTAACATGGAAGAGTGTGATATGAGATTAGCTTGAAGATTTGGGAGGTCCTAATCAATTTCTCCTACTCTATATCTTAAATTATAAGATTACAACACCACATGAATGTACAACAGGATCAGATGCCTGGATGTTTCCTAGGATTCTGACTTGAGTTGTCCCATTTCAAGAACTGCAAAAGAAAAGAGATAACGATAGTAATGGTTTGACTCTGGATCTTCTTGAAGTTTCTCTTTTCCTTCTTTACTAATAGAAACCGGGGTTTCAGGAACGACGCCGATCGATTTCCAAAGCGAAAGAGGTGACTATTGCATGTATGTGTAGAGATTAAGCCATTACAGCGAGAACATATCACGTTAAGCCGATAACATGATGCGTGACGGCTGTCTAGGCACGGGCCTTGTTCTTATCGGTCGGTGTTCGATTAGACACATCCAACCTCGGTGAGACATGCACGAAGCTGATCTCAAATTTCGCAACAACGTGAATGTAATCAACACCATAGACGTTAACTTTCACTAATCGCTCCTGTTTTTTTTTTTGGCTTAAGGTGATGGACACTTTGAATCATCCCGTTTCCTTGTACGACATTGTGAACGCTTAAATTTTTAGCAATTTTTTTTCTGCCACCCAAAACATTGAGAAATGTAGGGTTAAGGGTGTGATATGACATGTACCTCTCTATTGTAGGAGTTGAGATTTTGTTCCTCCACACATACCAATCTTTCCAACATGAAAAACTACACAATCACCATCATCAACATCTTCCATACAAGTTGACTATTGCTCAAGAACCACATAATCAAATCGCCCATCTGGTCAACACATCACTTGACAATCCATCTTCTACCCTCATTAGATCTTGGTTAAGTTCTTGCAAGACCCAATCAATGCGAACGTCCTCTCTTATATCACAAGTCCCCGCACCTTTTTCTGAGGAAATTCAAAATAATGATCTGAAGTGCCCTCATTTTCTTAAATAAAGGATTGAAGTGGACAAATCATCTCAAATAAGGGCTTGAAGTGGCCGCCCATAAATGCCCCTCTTAGGAATACCCAAAAAGAATTTAATCTCGTATAATCTTCTTTTTTTCCTTATATCATAAAGTGCGAAGAATTTCATGTTTAAGCTCCGATAAATGAACGAAAAATATTATCATCATTCAAAAAAAACATTCATCTATAACTAATTATTACAAGCGTTACACGCGATCATTTCTACGAAAATATTTTTCAAATAATTCATTTTCTGCCGAACAAATGGAGCTCGACCCTTCATCCTGATTTTTGCTTAGATTAATAGTTTTTCACGTCATAAAAAAACGACTTGATTAACGGTCATCAACCGCCAAGACCTTTTTCCCGCCAAAACTAACGGAATTCCTCTCTCTCTCTATGCTCTCTACCTCCATTTGTTTCTAATCTTTGACATGTTTTGCGAGGATCATCGTCGCCGTTTGAAGGAGCAAGCGACAACAAATGCCTCCCCGAGTCGCTGCTCCGTACCCACAGATCCCTGTTCCGACGCGACCCATTTTCTCAATCCGTGTATTTAGTACGTTGTTGGTCGGCTCTCATCGTATGATACTCTTTTACCTTGTTGGGCAAATGATCTCATGCGGTACAAGGTTTTTACGGAGCACAAATGGGGGGGGGGGGGGGGGGGGGAGGGGAATATCTTGTTGCCCCGGATGGGAGATCCATCGGAGTTACCGAAGGAGAGTGGTTAATTACGAAGTCTTCGCATGGGGTTTTTGTCGTTTTGTTGTTGGACTGATGAAGCATCTCGACTGGTTAAATTCGAGCGTGAGTTCAGCATTCCTGGTATGCGGAACAACAGCCGCTGCTATCATTGACACTGTGGATTCACCTTTCCGCGCCATTTGGCAACATCTTTCGCACTCTTAGGTTAGTCACCAACTGATGTTGAGCCCTTTTACAATTTTTCTTGTTTTTTTGGGTATTTGAATATTTGTGTCCCTGCTACCAACTTTGTCGCACTGAGAGAGACAGAGAAAGAGAAGATTTTGAGTTATTCAGAGCTTCCTAGTTGTGGGTTGAAAATATATGCTCGTATACAATGAAAGTATTTGATAAATTTCCACAGTGAGAATTCTGCATGGCCACCGGAATATCTGTGTAATGAGTTGTGTAGAGATGGCTGAAAAGGAATGCATTGTGCGTTGCTGGGTGAAAAAGAATGGTCTATGCTTTGATGGGTCTTTTGAGTGTTCGGTCTCCTCGCTTCCACTAACGGTGGCATTATAGGGTGAGGTGCGGAAGGTGTGTCGAGCAGTCACAGCAGGAGGCTCCGGTGCGAGTTTTGATCTATCGTCATCTTAAGGTTCAATACAACTGAGCTTCTTTTTCGTGGTTGTGGAAAAAGTGTCTGTAATGTGATATTTGGGGTGTGCTACAGGCATTCTTAGGCTATTTTACTTTTCGACTAGAGATTGGCGCTTTCTGAATTCAAAGTTGTTCCCGAAGGCATTATTTGGATCTTTCCGCTTTGCAATCTCGTTTTTGTCACAATTCTAGCAGTTGAATCTGAGAATAAAGCATATCCTTGAAGCATCCTTCCTAAGCACTTTTCTATAACATAGTGAGACTATCAGACGTTCTCTTTTGGTTTTGTCTGTGATCCATTTTGTAGATCTTTCATGCATTTCCTATCTTTTGAAGTGGACTATGTCAGATTTTAGTTCAGCGGACATGAGTATAGGTAGTGGTTCTGCATATCCAGATCTTCTTGGGCGTTAAAAATGTTTTATGCACTTGTCTCCCATGTCTGCCTCCAGTTGATGATTAGGAACTTTGTTTTAAACGCTGTTGATTTTTGTCGACTTTTTCTGTTCACTTCTTCCCTTTGTCTCAAAAGGAGTTCTGAGCTGGATTATATCCTTTCTTTTTAGCAGAATAGACAAGAAGCCAAAGTTTAAAATTTCTTTGTTCCGCTTCCTTTTCAATTTGTCCTTTGTGTTTATAGCAATATAAACCCCCTTATTGGTGTGGCATTTTGGGGAAGTGTCAATGCAAAAGATATAAATCGACTCAGTTTGGCGTTGTTGATCCCGAAAGGCATTATTGATTCTGTGCGACTACATCAAGGATGGACTCCCGAAAATCCGTGGAAGATCAGTTCTCCAAGTTGCATCCATGCTTGCCACTGGATACCAGAATCGGGATAGTCGGAGGTGGTCCAAGTGGATTATCAGCTGCCTATGCACTAGCTAAGCTCGGTTATAGAGACATCACTGTTATAGAGAAGCACAATTCTGTCGGAGGCATGTGCGAATCGGTAGAAATTGAAGGTACACAAAAGAAGGGTGTCTTATTCGCTCTTCAACTGTGCAACTTCACTAACATCTTTTGATCATTGGTACAGGAAAGGTTTATGATTTGGGTGGTCAAGTTCTTGCGGCTAACGGTGCACCAGTCATTTTTCACTTGGCAAAAGAATCTGGGACTGAATTAGAAGAAATGGACCTCCACAAACAAGCTCTCATTGACAGTTTTACCGGGAAGTATCATGATATAAACGTTGCAGAAGATTATATGTCTCTAGTCTCGCTCACCTTAGAAATCCAGGTACCCTTCTTTTGGTAATACATTGAAGTGTCCATTCGCACGAGTAACCTCTACTGTTGGTTTTGGCTGTTGCTATATTTTCAGCTGGAGTCATCTTTTTATGTCACGTGCAGGATAAGGCAAAGGATTCGAATCGTATAGGCATCCATGCGGTGAGTGACATTGCATCAGACTTAACCCCAGCATATCTGGAGGCTCATGGAATCGAAAGCGTTCCCAAGTCTGTCCAATATGGATACACCGCATCCGGGTATGGATTTGTCCAAGACATGCCTTATGCTTACATTCATGAGTTCACTCGCACTAGCATGGCTGGAAAAATTCGACGTATGAAAGGTGGATATATGAGCCTCTGGAAAAAAATCAGCGAGTCTCTTCTGTTAAAGGTGTGCTGCAATACTGAAGTACAAGCAGTCAGACGGAACGATTCAGGTGTTAATGTTGATATCACCAATTCTAGCGGAGAAACTGAGCATAAGGAGTTTGATAAGATAGTCATCTCAGGTGCATTCCCCTTCAAGAATTCAAGAACTTACGGATCAACTCCTCTTTCCACAGGTTCGTCGAGTATTTTACTCCCACTCTCTTAGTTGTGTTTTGTTTGGAGCGATTTCAAATAAATGCTGTCACTGCAGAAGCTGAGATCGGATTATTGGATGTGAGCGACCTTGAAAGGGATCTTTTCAGCAAAGTGCAAACAATAGATTATTACACCACTGTCTTGAAGATTAAGGGGCTTGAACGCATCCCTGTCGGCTTTTATTATTTGGGTGAATACATGGACGACCCTTCAACAATCGGACATCCGGTTGCAATGCAAAGATTTTATGCAGACACCAATATCTTCTTGTTCTGGTCCTATGGCGACTCTCTGAATATTAGAGGATCTAACGTCATTGATCTCGCGATTCAAGTAGTTAAAAGAATGGGTGGAGAAGTTGAGCAGGTCATTCTGCAGAGGCGTTTCAAGTACTTTCCTCACGTAGGCAGCGAAGGTATGTTAAATAACACATACCCAGGTGATTCATGGGAGCCACAAGCTAAGTACAAACTTTTTTCCTGTAACTTTTTCTGTGAATTGATGCAGATATGAAGGATGGATTTTATGAGAGACTAGAATCCGAACTTCAGGGTCACCGAAACACATATTATGTAGGAGGGCTTTTTGCTTTCGAGCTTACAGAAAGAAATTCATCTTATGCCATGGCTTTAATCTGCAAGCACTTTGCCAGTGCAAATTCCCTCCCAACATTACCTTATGTGAAGGTGAGTCAGCCCTCAAGATCTATAAACTGAAGTAGGTTACCGATAATGAAAAGAGCATTAATGCAGCTGTGATATACTCATATATACGTTTCTTGTGCAGAGTCTGTTCACCTTGCAACTAGACCAAGAGGAGACCAGTCTTAAAACATTGAGTGAAACACGCGGGGTTGTTTTCCCCAACCTCCCCACGCTTGATAGCTATTTAAAGCACTGGGCTGCTCAAGAAATTACTCAAAACAAGGTTCTCTATACTTGGATCAAAGAAGAAGGGGCAGTGGTGTGCCAGAGGACATACGGAGAGCTTGACTCCAATGCTTCTTGCATTGCTCATAAGCTCTTGACAAGCTGGAAACCTACTATCAAGCCAGGTGACAGGGTTTTACTAGTCCACGTTCCAGGTCTGGATTTTGTTGATGCTTTTTTTGGTTGTTTAAGAGCCAAAGTCATACCCGTTCCAGTACTTCCACCTGATCCATTGCAAAGAGGTGGACAGGCTCTTATGAAAATTGAGAACATTGCCAAATTGTGCAATGCAGTGGCCATTATGTCAACTGTTGGCTATCATGCTGCAGTTAGAGCAGGGTCAGTAAAGAACTTGATCTCTTTCACCAGAAAAAGTGCGAAAAGCACAGCTCAGTGGCCTAATCTTCCATGGCTGCACACAGATTCTTGGATCAAAAGTTCTAAGGTTTTGCTTGCTCCAAAGATTGGCTTTCAATCAGGATCTCAGCCGGATGATTTGTGCTTCTTGCAATTTACGTCGGGTTCAACCGGTGATGCTAAGGGTGTCATGATAACGCATGGTGGACTCATTCATAACGTCAAATTGATGCGGAGGAGATATCGAAGCACTTCAAATACTGTGCTAGTAAGTTGGCTTCCTCAGTACCATGACATGGGTTTGATTGGAGGACTTTTTACGGCAATGGTTTGTGGTGGGTCAGCAATCCTTTTTTCTCCATTGACGTTCATCAGGAATCCACTCCTGTGGCTTCAAACAATCAGCGATTACAAGGCCACACACAGTGCGGGCCCCAATTTTGCCTTTGAGCTAGTGATTCGAAGACTAGAAGCAGACAAGGCGAAGGCGCACGATTATGATCTCTCTTCCATGATCTTTCTCATGATCGCTGCTGAACCAGTGAGGCAGAAGACGCTCAAAAGATTTGTTGAGCTCACTCGTCCCTTCGGCCTTTCTCAGGAGGTGATGGCTCCAGGCTATGGCTTGGCAGAAAATTGTGTCTTTGTCAGCTGTGCGTATGGCAAAAAGAAGCCCATCTTGGTAGATTGGCAGGGAAGAATTTGCTGTGGATACGTGGATCACGATGATGCAGATGTTGACATAAGAATTGTTGATGCAGATACAGGTTTAGAGGTTGACGAAGATGGGAAGGAAGGAGAGATATGGATTAGTAGCCCGAGCGCTGGCATTGGGTATTGGGGCAAGGAAGAACTTAGCCAGAAAACTTTCAGAAACAAACTTCAGAAGTACCCTGGAAGAAAGTACACAAGAACTGGAGACCTGGGACGGGTAATCCAGGGTAACTTGTTCATCACCGGGAGAATCAAGGATCTCGTAATTGTAGCTGGAAGAAATATTTACTCAGCAGATGTTGAGAAGACGGTTGAGAGCTCATCTGAGCTTCTACGCCCTGGTTGCTGTGCCGTCATTGGTGTTCCTGAAGATGTCCTATCAGCAAAAGGCATCTCCCTTCCGGATGCTTCTGACCAGGTTGGCTTGGTTGTAGTTGCAGAGTTAAGAGACGGTAAACCCGTCGACAAGGACATCATAAAGCAAATTGAATCCCGCGTGGTGGAAGAACATGGGGTAACTGTCGCCTCTGTCAAGTTGATCAGGCCTAGAACCATAAGTAAGACAACCTCTGGGAAGATCAAGAGGTTCGAATGCCTCAAGCAGTTTGTTGATGGAACTCTCAACACAGCACCAGATCCAATTGTGACAAAGAGATCATTGACCAGATCTTTCACCACTGCGACATGTAGGCAGGGAAATACTCCTCAACCTCACCTTGCTAAAGGCTCTCTACCACCAAGCCCAAAATTAAGTAATAGAGATATTGTGGAGTTTCTGAAGCAGCTAATCAGTGAACAGACAGGAATTGCAATCAAGAACATTTCAGCCACGGAAAGCCTTGTGTCCTATGGCATTGATTCGATAGGCGTGGTCAGAGCTGCTCAAAAGCTTTCGGATTTTCTTGGAGTGCCAGTTGGAGCTGTAGATATATTCACTGCAACCTGCATAGCAGACTTGGCAAACTTCGCCGAGAATCTGTTAATGAAGTCTCAACCCCATCTAGTCACCACCCAATCCAACCATCCAGAGCCAGAAATCCTTACTGCTGACTTCTCCATGGAAATTTCCAGACTTCACCGCTGGCGTATCTGGTCCTTCCAACTTCTTGCTCTTCTCTATGTCTCTTTCATTCTGGTTTTCCCTGCTTATTTATCAGTTTCCACTTTTCAAATTTTGGTTTCGGCCAGCCAAAAACTGATTGATGGACTTCCCTGGTTGCATCATACAAGTGTCGTGCTTCTTGCACCTCTTTCCTGGATCCTCTGTATTGCCTTGACCAGCGTATCCATTGCCTTGTTCGGTAATTCATTCCTGCGCATAAATTACGCCCTGACTCCTGAAGTATCTGTCTGGTCTGTGGATTTTGTCAAGTGGTGGGCTCTTTACAAGGCTCAGGAGGTTTCCACCAAAGTTCTCGCGGTGCATCTCAGAGGAACGGTGTTCCTTAAACACTGGTTTGAGATGCTTGGAGCAAGGATTGGATCATCAGTTTTACTAGACACAGTTGACATAACAGACCCTTCTCTGGTTTCAATCGGAGATGGAACTGTGATTGCAGAAGGTGCTTTGCTTCAAAGTCACGAAGTGCGGAACAGCGTCTTGAGATTCCAGCCAATAAGGATTGGCAGGAATTGCTCAGTTGGCCCTTATGCTGTTGTCCAGAAAGGAAGTGTTTTAGTAGAAGGAGCTGAAGTACCAGCATTGCAAAAAAGTGAAGGTGGGAAGTCTGCCCTTAAGATGGCCGGGGAAGATAAGATACTGAATGTAAGTGCTGTTTCCTTATATTTTCTAATGGAGACGTAGCTTTCTTGGTAAAAAAAATTTAAGCACTTCTGATAGGTATTTCATTTATTTATATGAACACTCTGTGCTCCCCCCATTCTTAGACGCTTAATTATTAATAGGTCCAAAAGTCAGCTCTGAGAGGTTCCCTTCTTTATTTCAACAATAGAAACATCCTGATGATAGATTAGATTATTGGTAACTATGACGATTATTTAGTTTGAGCACGTAGAGTTGCACTCTCATGCAAAGTATGTGTACCAAAATCTATTCATTGCAAAATCTCATTATGCTCCAAATCAACCAAAATATGCATTTTACGCCTTCATAGAGCTATATACATCTGTTTTTGGTTTTCCGGCTAGCAAAATCTAACTATAGTCTCTAGTTAGTGAATCTAATAACGTTCTATCTTATGTACTTGCTTAGTAAGAATACTCATGTAATTACCTATTGATAGTGAAACTTATATTGTGGTTACTGTTTGTAATGGTGCTCTACCTCACTGGTGCTAGTCAGAAGGGAAAAGAATGTCTACATTTTTAGTGCGGGTTATACATACTTGCTTCAAGCAATATTCTCCTACAAATAACGAGTAATAGACTCAATTGATGTGTACTGATATGAAGAAAGCATCTCCAAACCCTTGATGGAAGCATCCAGTTGGGCTGTCATTGTTCTCCTGACGTTGTTTAACAAGGGAGTGGGCGGAATTTCGTGGTCATATTACTCTTGAAGTTACTTTTAGTTTTTCTAAAGCATGTGCACTATTGGTTGCCTTAATTTGCAGGATGATGATAGTTTTTGTGTGATAGTTCTGATGGTAAATTAGTAGTTTGAAGGTATGAGATTGCAGTAGAAAATAGTCACTGGAACTCTTTGGTTTTCTTCTCTTTTTAGTCTCGTTCATCTTGGTGAACCTAATTTTTGGTTTTGGCAATCGCTCATGAGGTCTTTGATGCTCAGAGTCTAAAGGTATGAGATTGCATGGGTACCAACATCATAACCTGATGGAAGCATAATACATGCATCTTTTCCTGTTTTTGGTTGTGCAAATAAATAATCTGGCATTTACTGATGCAACATTTCAGGTTTCCCCTGGAACTCTGAAGGAGACCATACAACAGTTCATGGGCATCTACATGGTTGGTTTCCTCAGCTCTTTGTCCGCCGCTGCTGTATACTTGCTCTACATGAGGCTATCGCAGAAAGTTCCTTCCCTTGAACAGTTGGCTTTTCTTTGCATTTCGGGCGCTTTACACTGGGTTCCATTCACCATCATGGCATACGCCACCATGTTTACAACCGCTCCGCCTAATCCATTCCAGTTTGCCATTTCTTTGGCAATCGCCTACTTTGCTCACGGCCTGGTCCTTAGTTTATTGACATCCATCTTTACCCATTTGCTTGCTGATAAAGGAAAGAAAACACAGACTCACATCAAAACCTGGCTTGGCCACCGACTTGCCATTGCTTGCCACCTCCGATTTGCCAAGCTTCTTTCTGGAACAGAAGCCTTCTGCGTGTACTTGCGCTTGTTAGGTGCAGAAGTAGGCAGGTATTGTTCCATCAGATCCATCAACCCGGTTGCGGATCCAAGGATGGTTTCAATAGGCGCCGGTGTGCATTTAGGTGATTTTAGCAGGATCATCACAGGTTTCTATTCCCAGAGTGGATACATCCAGAGTAATGTTGATGTGAAGGATAATTCAGTTATTGGGAGCCAAAGCCTTATTCTTCCCGGTTCTGTAGTCGAAAAGGATGTTATTCTCGGGGCAATTTCAGTTGCTCCAGTGAATTCGGTTCTCCAGAGTGGTGGTGTTTACATGGGGTCTCAATGTCCAGTTATGGTCAAAAACACAACACACGCTTTGGATGACAGGATAGAGGAGATGGATCCAAGATATAAAAAGATAGTTGGCAATTTGGCTGCGAACTTGGCAGCGACAACTCTCAAGGTGAAATCGAGATACTTCCATCGTATCGGTGTTAGCGGGAAGGGATACTTGAAACTCTACGATGACATTCGAGGATTGCCAGAGCACAACATCTTTGGTGCCGGAAAGAAGTATACAGTCATTGTCCGCCACAGCAATAGCTTGAGTGCCGATGATGATGCGAGGTTAGATGCACGAGGAGCGGCACTAAGAATACTCTCGAATGACAATGAGGATGCTTCTCCACTTCTCGACTTGACTTTGAAGACAGGGAAGGCATTCTATGCCCGCACAGTCTCTGATTTCGCAACCTGGCTGGTGTGTGGGCTTGCCGCGAGGGAGGAGCATGTCAAGCGGGTCCCGCACGTGCGCGATGCAGTGTGGACCTCCCTCCGTCAAGCTGACTCCTATGCGGATCTGCATTACTACTCGAATATCTGTAGGCTCTTCCGCTTTAAGGACGGACAGGAAATGTACGTGAAGTTCAAGTTGAGGCCCTTCGACGAAAGTATTGTAGAAGATTTTGGTAAGGTGGAACCCTCGGGGATCCTTCCACCAGAAACTGGTGCAATACCGAGGGATGCTAGTGACACCCGCCCGTTACTTTTCCTAGCTGAAGATTTCCAGAACCGCGTGAACTCTCCGAACAGGGTCCGTTACATATTCCAGCTTCAAGTCAGGCCAATTCCACAGGACGAAGCTGCAAGCGACATTGCTCTTGATTGCACGAAACCTTGGGACGAATCGCAGTTTCCCTACATCGATGTCGGCGAGGTCATAATCAATGAAAATCTGACAAAAGAAGGCTCGGAAAGGCTAGAATTTAATCCATTCCTCCGATGCCACGAGGTGGATGTAATCCGGGCCACATCAAGTAGTCAGAGCGCATCGATTGATCACGGGCGTTCACTAGTCTATGAGATCTGCCAGCACCTGAGAAATGGAGATCCTCTTCCTGAGGCATGGAGGGTCTTCCTGGAGCAGTCGGACGTGAAGGTCGACCTCTCCGGGTGTCCAATGGCCGCTTCACTCGAGAGAAAAGACACCAACAAAGTGACCCTTTCGAGGCCCTGGTACTTAACCACATGGGCTGTTTTCGCTCAGCCGCTGCTACAAACAATACTGCCTTACTTTCTCCTCGGACTAATCATCTACTTCCCCCTAAACTTGCTCCTCCACTGCAAGAACACCAGGGACATGCCGGTCCACTGGACGTTCCCCTTCTTCTGGGTGTCGACCGGGGTTATAGCTGCGTTGGCCTGCGTGGCGGCGAAGTACATCCTCGTGGGAAAGAAGCGAGAGGACGAGACGGTGCACATATGGAGCAGAGGGGTGTTCATGGATACCATATGGCAAGCCATCAGGACGGTGGTCGGGGACTACTTTGTGGAGATGACGAGCGGGTCGGCGCTTTTCCTGATGTGGATGAAGCTGATGGGGTCGTACGTCGAGTTGGACAAGGGGACTTACGTGGACTCCATGGGAGCCGCTCTGAACCCGGAGATGGTGGAGGTCGAGGGAGGCAGCAGCGTGGAGAGGGAGGCCCTGCTGTTCGGGCACGTGTACGACGGGGAAGGCGGGGTGGTGAAGTTCGGCAAGATTGTGGTCGGAGAGGGCGGGTTCGTGGGGAGCAGGGCGGTGGCCATGCCCGGGGTGGTGGTGGAAAGCGGAGGGAGCTTGGGCGCTCTCTCGCTCGCCATGAAGGGAGAGGTCATCAGATCAAGATGATGATCGGAGTCAAAGAGGATTGCGCATGTTACTTAGCCGGAAATACTATGTGACCGCATTGTATCGGATGTAGTTTCACTTAGTCTCGTGGAGTAATCTCTAGCGATTTTCGCCGAATAAACACGAGACCATAGGATATGATTTATTAGCTCTCGCCTTACGAAAAATGTGGCATGAGAGATAATACCTATAGTAAAAGTTTCCATATCGAGATTAGAGTGCATTTGTACCATGTCGAGTTACTAAATTCGAGAAATTGACATCTTAGGACATGGTTTCTCAAACGGCAACATGTACAAAACTAGCTCACGCCGTCGTACATTAGAGTTCTAATTAGCCACGATGCTTCGTAACCTCGAAAAAGATATCGATTAGCGTTGCCTCGGCATCGGCCTCCCGAGATCCGAGTCTAGGATTGGCAAAATGTGGATTTGTCGATTGGTCTTACGTGATTTTTTATGTTTTTTTGGGTGAACAACTTTGTAAGATTTTAATTAGGCTCTACCTAAATCCACCGTCATTCTGTCGGCCTCGGTCTCTCTTGCCCCCACAAAAGAAAAGGCGAATGACCATAATTGGAGGAATAGATAAGATTGGTCGTGTTTTTTCTCTTTTTTTTAATTTTTTTTTATTTTGTCTAGACTTTACTTTAGAGTGGTGAAAAGTTGAAAATATCAAACTAAAACGGACCAAATGAATTGTTCTGTACAAAATCAAGCAAAAGGAAATAGAAACAAGACTACTATTTATACACAACTTAAATTGAATTGTTCCGAGTGACGGTCGACGATATTTTACTACTGCGATGTGGATTCAGAAGGATCAATTGACCTTGACTTAAAAAGAAATAACTATAGAGGTCGGAGCTAGATTGGACTGGCTGTTCTTGTTTCGCAGAGACAAATGGACAAGCTGTCTCGTTTAGATTTAGATTCTAGAAAACGATGACAGAAGCCGACAAGAGCGGGACTTGCGGAGGCACCAACCATTCTCGTTCCTTCGTTCGTTTCCTTTTTAACGGGAACCATGACCGATGACACCGACACTGACGCCGACGCCGACGCCGACACGACACTGATACTGATCTTTTCTACAGTAGATATTGACTTTTTGACCATCGAAACGACTCTCTCTGTCTCTCTCTCTCGATGATGATGATATTGGAAGAGGAGGAGAAAGACTATTTGGGATTGAGAATTTTCCTGTGCCTGTTCTGGAAGGATTTTCATGCTGATCTGACTGTGTGTGAACGTGAACATATGCCATCATAATAATGACTTAGTAAACTTCTCACAAGGATTTGGGAGAACTCTAGACGATTGCAGGAGCAGATATGGGTCACTTGGGAATGGACGCGTGCCCGTTCTGATCCTTCACTCCATTTCGGCTCTCCTCCCTTGCCCGCATTGCCGCCTCGATGAACTCATCCAGTGCCCGCACCGACGACCCCCTGTTCCTCCTCTGGGCGGCGGCGGCGTTGTCGTCGTCGTCGTCGTCGTCGTCTCTCGTGGCGCTCTGTATCATCTCCCTCGCTTCCCCCGCCCTCCTCCTCATCTCCCTCCCCCTCTCCGTCTCCCCCGTCGCCATCTCCATCTTCTCCCTCAGCTCCTCGCCCCTCACCACGCCCCTACTCCCCCTCGCCACCTCCACGCAAGCCCCGACCCCGCCTCCCTCCAGCAGCCTCGCGTTGAAGGACTGCTCCGCCGCCATCGGCCACCCCAGCAGCGGCACCCCGTTGCTCAGCGCCTCCATCACCGAGTTCCACCCGCAGTGCGTCAGGAACGCCGCCACCGCCCCGTGCCCCAGTATCTCCGCCTGCGGCGCCCACCTCTCCACCAGCAGCCCCCTCCCCGCGATCCTCCGCTCGAACCCCTCCGGCAGCCACGCCCCCGCGTCGAACTCGGCGTTTATGTCGTGACCGACCGGCGGCCTCACCACCCATATGAAGTCTCGGCCGCTGGACTCCAGCGCCGTCGCCAGCTCCATCATGTGCGGGGCGGTGATGGTGTTCATGGAGCCGAACGACACGTACAGCACTGACTTTGGAGGCTTCGTGTCCAGCCAAGCTATGCACTGTTCCGGCGTCGCGCCAGCCCGCCTCCAAGGCTTCGTGGACCGGCGGCTTTTCGCGGACAGGAGGACAGGCCCCACTGCCCATACCTCCACGCCAAGCTTCTGCCGGAAGTAGGAGAGCCCGACGCCGTCGAACTCCGCCACCGTGTTGAACAGGATCCCATTCGAATCCACCCAGGCGGAGAGGTTCGCGGCCTGGAACAGCGACCACGGGTCGGTCCCGTCTGCCTCGAGGATGTTCAGCGGCAGCTGCGAAACGTGCACCGGTGACCCTTCTTGAAAGTCCGGCAACGAGAACTCGACGGACTCGGGCTTCTTCCGGTGAGGCAGGTTGACCCAAAGGGAGTAGTAGCAGGCGAGGCCGAACCCACTGGCGCCGCTGAACACGGCTTGGAAGACGCCGAGCTCGCGGCACACGGTGGCGGTCCAGCCGAAGAAGATGTCCGCGATGACGCAGAGGGGCTTCCGGCCGCCGGCGACGAGGCCGAGGAGGAGGTCGCGGAAGGGGTCTCGGAGGGAGGTGGAGGCGTGGAGGAGGCGGACGACGAGGGGGTAGGGGAGGGCGTCGGTGTTCTCGGCGTCCGGGGGGAGGCCGTGGTCGGAGGGGCGGAAGGGGAGGTCGACGAGGCGGAGGGCGGTGGAGGGAGGGAGGGAGGAGCGGAGGTTGGCGATGTTGAGAGGGGTGCCGAGGAAGGTGATGGTGAGGTTGGGGAGGCGTTTGAGCTTGCTCTCGAGGTGAAGGGCGAGGGCGAGGAAGGGGATGATGTGGCCTTGAGCCATGAAGGGGAAGATGATGATGTTGTTGGCTTGGTCTTCCTCCATTATCGGCGGTGGCGGTGGCGGCGGCGGCGGCGGAGGCGAAACCGAGAGGGGCGATGATCAATGGTAGTAAGGAGGAAGAAGGAGAAAGAGAAGAAGAATATGGTTCTTTTTTTTTCTTTTATCAAAGGAATCGTGGAAAATGTTGAGATATGATGGACCTACCCCGCATTTAAAAAAGGAAAGAAGAAAAATTTATTACATGTTTTGTCATTTTTCTTTTTTGGGTTTAGATTTTATTTTTGAATTACTTACTATATCACCAAGAAGCAATTTTCCTAAAATAATTCGCAATTTTTTTATGAAATTATCTTAAGGTCGGTCGCAAATATTTTATAGTAGTCGTAATTTAATTTTGGTCCGCCGTGTAACTCATTTTCACTCAACCAGTGATTTTATTAACTTGATGGACAGTCATTTGTCGGTTTGAGACTTAATAACGGGGCGGCACCGTTACTTAGTAATTTTGTTGGCGGCGTTATTTTCCTCTAAGTCCTTGTAAATGACAAGTAATTTCGTAATTTGCCTCAATTCTTTTTCCTATTCTTAATAACTTTCCTTATCTATAGTAAGATTCTTTCACATGTCTGTAGATTATTGGGCCCTGTATGTGAGTAACTATCCTCACGTGTCATAAATTTCCTAAAAATCAATACTAACACTGACAATCTTATAATTGGTAATTTTCCTTAAATGTCTGTAAGTTCTTATTTCTCTAAATCATCCGACCAACGAAATTAATTCTCTCTTAATCTAACTACTCACATCGAACGGCCACGGTATTAAAGGGTTATTTGATTACTTTAAGGTTAAAAAAATGAAATAAAAAGAATTATATTCTGCACCCACTCAGTTCAGACACGATAAACCAACTTTTGCATAAAGCGATGTTATTTCCAATCCTACCCAAAAGTCATGTGAATAAATATACGCGTATTCTTCTAGAAGCTATGGGGTAAAGTCCATGTAAATCCACCTATCTCCACGGCGTCGATCTAGGCATAGACCGTCATCCACCAAGGTGGCCCTCGTCCACATCAAGGGCCTTCGTCGATTTGGGCTGCCCTCGACCAGATCGAGTCGGGTTTGCCCAGGATCGGGGCAACCTCGGCTCCATCGACAGCAACACGTGGAGGTCGACGCTGTCATCAATGGGGCCCAGAGGCGGTGGTGGCAGCCGATTCGCAGACCTGTTCATGCATGTGCGACGTCTCAATACGATGTCACGATGCAACATGACATAAAGTACGAATAAAGTATTGGGACAAACGTGTGCAAATTTGGCCGAGATTGATGACGATGATGAGCGTAAACGAGTAAGGGCATTCTGCTTTTAGATTCAAAATCGACCGTCCGATGCTTCAATCAGCCATCGAGGAAGAGTACCAATGATAGAGGAACTCATAAAGAAAGGAAAGCATGCTTAGATATACTGCTTTTTCTAGTTTCGAAGGAAAGTTACCAATCGGGCTATAAGAGACTAGAGAGGTTTCCTTAACCCGAAGTACAAAGATGTGTTCAAATGGACCCCACAAGACACCGACCACAGTCGTCGCGATGTAGATCGAAATTCCGATTGGGATTGGGTGAGGCCGCCGGATTGGGCCGTCGCGGTGATACCGTGAACTCTCATCAGGACATGCTTCTTCCGATCGCCGATCAACTTACGTGCAAGCATATTGCACGATAAAAACGTGATTAGTGAGAATCGAAGTTCACATAGCTTGACGAGTCCTCTAATTTCTTGTTTAATAAAAAAAGTAAGAGATGAGACAGATATGAGGTCAAATCCAAAGCCGAGTTCTTTAGATTTTCATAAATAGAGGACTACAAAAAGTTAGCAGGAAAAGTGAAAAGCGATGCCGTCTTCTCTCCGTCCATTGGACGGTGAGTACTTCGTCGTGAAAACGATCCGCAACCGACTGATTGATATTGGACACCGGTCCAATTTATGAATTCACAGCTTTTATATAATATAGTCTTTGCTTATTTAAAAGCTTCTCAAAAATTTGATCGATGAAGTATGTAATTCATGACAACTATTACACATTACTTCTCCTAGAAAAATTCCATGTCGTAGGTCGGTGGTCCCAATTTGGGCACTACTTTAAATATTCGGTGGTTTCATATCGCCGTATAAGATAATAAGCATTTAGTTTCTTAGATTTACGTGGAAATCGACGCATATGCATTGAAAACAAAATAAAAATCTGATTATTCTCTCTCTTCCTCCTCCATCTACAGCTACCTTGAGTCGGACCTCCGCGCCTCCGCCCGTTGTCGCTCTATTGGCGGAGTTGCCGGTGCCAAGTCAAGCCAAGCGACCCTAGGTCGTTGCCAGCTCTGAAGGCATGCTGCATGGCCATGGCTTTAGATCTAAAAGATGTTCCAGATCCGGAAGACCTTGCCTGTTGCCGAACATGGACAAGCTGGTCGTGGCCAGTTCTGGAGGCACGGCAGTATTGAACCAGTCGAGTGGCGCGACGGCCATGGCGGGGCAGTGGGCTCAAGTCCATGGATGGTCCGCTAGAGCGGTGGTTGTGGTGGCTATGGATGGAGGAGGACAGAAGAATCATATTTTTAGTTTTTTTCTAATTTGACTTCAAGTCAATATATATGTGTCAAAGTTATAAATGCGCGCCACATCAGCAGCAGCTGACGTCGTCGCGTTATGTGACCACTCACTATTCTTATATAGCAGTATTGGGCTTTAGCGTTAGGGTTTTCTTTAAAAACAAATTCAGCTGAAGTTCTTGCCACCAAGCTTCGAGGGCCATGGCCGAGATGCATCGTTTGGGATAGAACTTAGAAGGCGTGTTGTGCTTTTGTGAGCCAAATCACACACAAAAGAGCTGCTGGTCTTTGTGGGTAAAATATGTCAAAGCCTAACCCAATTGTCTTCAAACCCCATCTACATTGGGGTCAAAAGCTGAGGGCTGAACCAGTTCAATCCCAGAGTGGTGATGCAGAAATGGTGGGTCGCCATCTTTATGGCTCTGTTCACGACATCAAAGACTTGAGTTCTTCGAAACAATGTTGGAAGCGAGTGAAGGAAAATTGCTTCAAGGAGTCCTGTCATGAGCTGGTGATGAAGACAATTACCGTTTGCAGCATCCCTCGGGCAAGTTTTTCGTCCGTGGGTCGGACGGCAATCGGCAATAACAAGTGGTTTGTCAAGCAACGATTCCCGCTGTCTACCGGAAGTGCCAGAACATGTATATGCATACATGTTATAACAGAGGAAAAATAAGTAAACCCTTCTTTCCATTTATTGGCACGCACGGACGATCTCTCAATTAATGAGTGCCTTATGCAAAACACGCGATGATAGTGTGTGAATCTATGCTTGAATTTATAGCAGTATTGTCAGGAAAGCATTTTCCCTGAACAGAACACCCTTCTTTCCATTTATTGGCACGCACCGTGAGACTTACAGACTTTTATCCGATGTCGTAATCGGTCGCAAAACAAGTGAATAAACAAAGGGCACAGACGACGAAATGCCATTTTTGTAACTGCTTATGATCCTGATCTGTACCTGCAAAGAACTTTGCATCTCAACACACTATCGCGAACGTAAAATCCGGGCATCACCATGATCTTCACCGGGCCTGAACTGTGCTGTCTCTGCCGATCCACGAATACGTCCTCCATGTAGTGCGGATCGAAACTTCCGTTGTCTTCGACCCTCAAAATCCCGATCGGCGGGCTGAAAGAGAAGGCGAGCAGATGGAGCAGCCATATGCATTTGGCGGCCACGAAGAAGGTTTGCAGGAGTTGCTCCGGCCACGGTCTGGTCCAAGTCAAGGTCGTGATGATGCAACTCATCTTCTGGTCGCAGAACTTGCTGAACTCTTCGCTGTAGTACTTAGTGCCCTTCCTCAGAACTTCGTTCCAGCTCAAGTTCCTGAGGGCGACGAACGATGCGAACTGCGCTTGGCGATCCTGTTGAGGGTCTAGGATCTTAGGCGAACCGTTCTTCTGGAACACGCAGTTCTCGAAGTCCTGGTAAAGCGATTGGTTTATTATGGCTTCCAGATGGTACAACACCGCCTTCGAGTACCTTGAGTTCAGAGAAAGCTTATATGGCCGGAGGAGCGTATTCAAATTATCCATTAGCGTACTGTCCGTCTCTTCGATCTGCCCGACTAAGGTTTTGCAAAATTGCTTCACCGATAACCTAGATTCGGCCACTATCTGCAAGAAGCCCTCGGTCATTACTTCCTCGCTCACGGGCATCAAACTTTCTTCGCTACCATTTGCGGAGTTCCCCTTCGGAAAGAACATCCCGGGCTTTTCGGAAATTTGAGACTCCTTCGCTTGTGTTGCTTGCCTCAAAGCATTCTTCAGCCCCTCACAATAAGTCTCCAAGTACTCCAGTTTGTGCCTCAGCTCCCCCAGCGAAGATTTCATCTCAGCCACCTCCATTAGCGCCGCATCTCTATGCTCATTCGCCTCGATCAGCTCTTTCTTCAATGCTTCGGTCGAAACTATCCCCAAGTCCTTGAAAATCTGAGATACTTCCTCGGATTCGGTTTGGTTTGGGGAATTCTCATTCTTATGCTTCTTCTTGAGTCGAGGGAGCAACCACGAAAGGAAGACTCCCCGGTTCTTTGTCTGCGAATGAGCCGATGAGAGAGGATTCATAAGGGGCACGACGATGTTGGAGTTCTTGCTGGTCCTGGTGACATTATCTGGTCCGGAGGTTATAACCGCGGGCTTGCACCTATTGCAGGACGATACGGATTTCAAATCGTCCATGCTCTTTCTCCTGCACGACTTGTAGAAATCGGTCCTCGGGGAGGTCTCGGGGACGGCCAAGTTGTTCGCGCAAGAGCCGGTGACCGACTTCTGATCATCGGTGGGACACACGTGGGATTCTAAGCTCGCCAGATGGGAATGGAAGCCCTTTCTTGAAGACGAATTTTCCTTCCGGTAGTCGGACAGAACACTTCCGACAATACTCCCCTGTTCCAGTCCGATTTCATCCCAAGTTTCCGACATTGTTCGACCTTTCAACGGAATCTGAGGGTACCCCGGCAACGGGTCGTCTTCATAGCTCTGTCAAAACCTTAGAATTCAGTTCACCGGAACTAAGTTGGGGCATCAAGCTTCGTGAAGAAAAATGTTCAATAAATTTACGCCCTCCGTATCTTAAGAAAGAAGCAAAGAAATAGAATACACTACTACATACAGAGAGGCTAGACGAACCAACATAGCCAGTTAAAATTCAAAGCAGTCTAAAATACTAAAATGAAGACATGAAGTGAATCCTCGCGACAATGAAGGGTCAGCACAATTCCCAATTACGGAAGCAAAGCACGAACTTTGCATTCTCTGGCTCGCTCTGCATTGGAGAAATAAAGAAAAGGGAAACACAAGCACCCAAATTCACCAGTAGCACATGCAGCATAACTTCAATAACAAGTCACTGAAAAGCCAAAAAAATGAAAATAAGAAGTAATTCCGGAGAGAAAAGAAAGAAGCAGAAGAAAAAGCTTACGGGTGTGAAGACAGGGTAGTCTTGAGCAGAGAGATGAGAGGAGGCAGCAGAGTTAGGAACAGGGGAGGCAGCAGCGAATCTGAGGTTGGCGGGGCTGTTGCCCTGCATGAGAGCGGCGTGAAGAGCCCGAAGCTCGAAAGCCTTGGCAATGGCGGCCTGTATCTCGTGCCTGCTGACCTCCTGGCCCTTGTTCTGGTCGCCAAATATTTGAGACAGAGTCGACGCAGCCATGAGACAGAGGAGGAGAGGGAGAAGGAAAAAAAACAGAGCAAGGGACGGTGGTGGAGCATGTAACTCCAGCTAATACAACAAAAGGAAGAGTCCTTCAGAGAACCAAAAAGGCCCAGAAAATTTGTTCTTCAGTGATGGCTAAGAGAGAGAGAGAGAGAGATTTGGGCATGTGGGTATCCAACGGCTGGATTGGGTTCTGTAGATATGGTGATAATATCCAGTGAAGAATCTTGGACAACCAGAAATTGAGAGAGACACAGAGAGAGAGAGAGAGAGAGTTGCAATTCCTCAGTAGGTTTTGTCTCTGTCCATGGAAGATTAATGGAAGGAGAGTGAAGCAGAGAGAGAGAGAGGGAGAGGCCAAAAGAGAGAGGGACGAGTGGCTTGCACTCCATTACCAGAGCTAAGAGACAGCCACCGCGTGGGGCAGATTCACGAAACTGCCCCTTGCAATTCCCCTAGGATGTGCAGAACAGGACAAATTTTTTTTTTTTGGGGGGTCGAACAGGACATTGAATTGGATCGAATTTGAACATTCTTAAGTGTCTGATGCAACACTGTGACCCATGATTGCCATTTGGTACTAAACGGCCATCATCATATGTTCCACTATAAAGTCTTAGGATGATGGTGTTGGTACTAGGTGCTTGAGTGCACTTTTGGTGGCCTTTAGAAGAAGCCCCTTGTGTTGTGGGTTGGGGCAATCATGTCATGCATTGCGCTGGTGGAACCAAAAAAGCTCCATGCTTTGATTCATTTCAACATGTATCAGGACTTGTTAGCAGCCGAAACCGGGGAGGGCTTCACCAAGAAATCGAATCCCGAATCGAGAACATCCTTCTTTCGCCTTGCTAAAAATTGTGGTCAGGGCGACTCTAAGAGTAACGAGTTCCACTTCTTCGTTAACCTTTTAGAGGTCGTGTTCGAGACCTTATCAGAATACCCACTAAGCCAACATTGGGAAAATTTAGCAACCGGGTTTTCAAAGTTCTTGCAATTTGTTAAGACTAAATGGAGTTTATTGCAATATCAAAATTCAAGAGTAACATTCTAATTGTGCATCAGTCAGCCAACAATCCCTTCAGTCCTTGTGCATCGGAAGCACTCAAGAAGTTGGCATTTTTGGAGGGTAACAGTGTAAATAAGAATACAATGAGCTGTCCAATTTCTTCTTCTTTTTTTTGCTCAAGTGGGGGACCTAATGTTTAGATCCCTTGCTTGCTTCACTAGAAAGCTAGAATTGCCTGTGACATCCCAAATATGTATTTTTTTTTTGCATTTCAAGTCCCAATTATTGGAATTTTGTGCTAGTCCATTTGGATAATTTGCAAGGAAGGCAAGGGCATTTTTGAGAGAGAATAAATAGAACATAGTACAAGGTTAACTTAGGAATAATATAACTGAAAATGGAATTCCAGGTAGGACACAGACAGGGGGAAAACTGTTGAATAATGAGTTGGTTCCTTTCTATAACTACTTGGCTTAGAAAAAAAATCAAAACTTTATTAAAACTTCCTTAGTCTAATCTATTTGAAAAAATTTAACTTTCTAAGCCTACCCAACCCAACAACCCCCTCCAAAAAAGCTACCCGGATTTGTCAACCTCCACATGCAAAAAGCTTCTTCAATCTTTGCTCAATCAACGACATTATATTTTATGATATGATATATGTTCAGCACACAACTTTTTTTATCAGTAGTAGGTTCAATTTTTTTGTTGGGTAGAACCCCATTTGCTTTTTAACCAAAAAAAGAAAGAAAAAAAAACCCCCCCACCTTTTTTTTCCGCGTGGATGCACGTTAATTCGGGTTGAAAATTCACCCATGAGAAACGAAGTTACGAGAAAATCGGGTCGAAAACCGACCCGTTAGGAATTCGGGTCACGAGACTGTTTCAAAGTGGTCACGAGACTTGCACAAAATAAAATAAATTAACATGAAAAAAAAAAGTGCGAAGGGGGGACTCAAATAAATTTTATTTGCTGTCCATTTTATCATTTGCGACTTGTCACGTTCAAAACAACGAAAATCATTCATTTCCTTAAAAAAAAAAAAAGACAAAGCCACGTGGAATTTTCATAAAGCATGAAGTGAAATGATAAAAAAATTAGAGAAAACCCAATACCCGACATGCATTTATCGACAAAGGAATCTACTGAACTTGTTCTTTTGTTCATCCCACCATAATATCGACAGAGTGGAATATAATTCCTTCCACTCTCACATAAAGACAACTATCGTACAAAAACTCACATATTGTCAAAAAAAAAAAATTGATTGCTTCGCCTTAACATCGGAATATTTTTCAATGAAATTATCTTTTTATGACCAGGGGCACGTCCGAAATTAGCCGGTTATTTAGAAGGGAACTAGCACCGCAGCCCGTCCCCGTGACCCTCCAATAAAATTCGAATTTCTCGGGATAGAATTCGAACCCACAACCATCGGTTTCCAAGCTGGAAAGTATAGGCAAGCCCCGAACCAACGAGAAAGCGCGTCGTTGGATAAAAAGACACCCATCTCGCGAAAGAAAGAAATAGATAATTTATTCTAGAGATTTCGCGACGTGTCCCGAATCCCAAAACCGAGCCAAAATCCCATCCCTAGCTCGAGTACCTACTCAATTTGCGCGTCGTCTTGATTACCTAACTCGATGTTCAAACAATTTTGGGCATGCCTTTTTCCATTTTCACACATGCACGATTGTTCATATGACCAAATGGAACCGTAATTCACTCACAACAAGTTCTTGATGTTCATGTCGAAATGTACTTTAATCCGAGGAAAAAAGAAAGAAAGAAAGAAAGGGAACGAAGACTGCTCTTTCGCTGTGACCTCCCACTTGTTGTCATTTCTACATCTGCATTTTGGATGCTTAGCTCTAGGGCTTTTGTGTAGGGAAGGAGACAAAGAACCGTGACCACCATTATAAAGCCAAAACGCAACTTCCGATCGATACCGAACCCTCCTTTTTGTTTTTGTCTGGGTCGTCCTTGAGTTCAATCATGTCCCAAAAAAGAAGAAAAAGAAAACATTCACCTGCTACACTAGAAAGAGCGGAGATTGATACTAAAGACAACATTCACCTACAGCGTTTTCATCGTTCGAATTTTTAGTCGGTATAGAATTGGACCTGATAGGATAAGAAATTCAAAAATTTTATCATATCATATCTACTGTTTGGTGAACCGCGGATATAAAATCGGATAAGTAGAGACAAGACGCAACTGAGATCGACTCTGTTTTGCTGAAACATCATAAAGCTTTAATAATTATTTAGTGATGAGCTATTTTTGAGCAGAGGTTTGTGCCATCTAAATTCGGGCACGACATCGATGGAGCAGACCTAGTAGAACCAGGGGTCTTAATTTGGAGTCGAATCCTTTGAGAATGACCCGCTAGCCTTGCTCGTTGTCTTGTCGAGTGAGTAAACAAGTGCTGAACAATGAAATTATTTAGCCTCTTTTCACAAGTTGAAAATGCACTCATGCATCTTGAAAGTCTATGATCAACTTAGAGTTCTTCATAACATATCGAGACCTCTTTCGAATGTTGGAAAGGTTTAAGCGATTAAAGAACGAGGGACGTGATCTCATATCACGTTAAACTATCGATTAAAGAACAAGGTCGTGGAGATACTCGGCTTTATTGCCGAAGACCCCAGCTTGGCGCCACCGAAAAGTCGACCACACTTGGCGGTCGCCGCCGCCGCCGGAGAGGAGGCCAGACACAGTGGAGAGGTAGCTTGACACGGAGGAGAGGTGGTGGTCATAGAAAAAACCTGGTTCTGCTCGTATCTGCTCTATTGAGAAAATCCTATTTAAGTCTATCATGCCCCCTCCCCTGTGATTTTATATGGGTTATATCCCCATTTATCCTATCATGGACATTTACCAAACACAAGATATGATAAACACATATTATATCCTGATTTTTATTCTGACAACCAAACACAGCCTAAATTGTTAAGTTATTGGAGTAGGTTCTTGCTTCATGCTTGGATAGGATGGTTATCTATATAGTTATTCGTAATATAACGTCATATCATATGTAATTTTGGAGAAAAGTATCAAAAAAGTCATGAATCTATTGCATTAGTACCGATTCAGTACTAACCATTTTAAAATCTCGAACCTATTACATTGGTACCGATTGATCTAGTTTCGACTGATAGATCTGATTCTCCAAATTGTGACAGAGAACCTCAACCAAGGGGTTATCAACATCATCGAGCCTTGTCAATAGGAGGGCGAGAGCGGGAGAGGGAGGATTGGGCGAGTTAGGGTTTTGTGGAGCTTTTGTACCTACCGTGTAAAGATATACATGGCAGGACGCGCATCCGATGTGTGTTGGATGTACTGGGAGATGGGCACGGGACCAAGCGGCCCTCGGTCCCCTCACTCGTTTCTCGTCTCAACCTAAGAACAAGAAGGACAATACTATATTTGTTGCAATTGATTCGCGCGATATGGTATACTTTCGTTGGATACTCAATTTGCCCGACCAATCTACTTACTTTCAAGTTTCAATACCCATCTGTTACATCACTCTGTAAATCAATCTTCATTATCTTAAACCTACTCAAACCATTGTGCGCCGAAGCCTTTTTCATAATATTTCTAAAGTTTCCATATTTGTCTCCAAGTTCTGAAGACAACCTTATTAATAATAACCTGTCTTAAAATGAAAAATAAATAAAAGGAGAATCAAAAGAAAAATAATGTAACCTAGGCGGCGACATGTTTATAGACTAGCAACTACTTGCTTTGCTTATGTACTTATGTTGATTCAATGAGCTGTTCGAAATAATTCATTTTTGTCATCTTTTTTTTTTTCTTTTCTTTTTTGCCAACTTTTGAAGAACTTTAATGTTTAACGGCCGACAACTCGTTCGATTTTGATGTAGCATGAAAATAGGTTGAATGGTTGGGTCCATTCCAGGCAATGTGGGAGTTCCATCGTCAATGAACTTTGACTAGTCATGAAGAAAAAGCATGACCAGCTTTGTTTTACACTATTGGAAGAATTAGAGAAATAAACAGTGTGGATAATTGTCCAAAAATTCATAAATTTACTGTACGACGACCAATTCAGTTATAAGATTTTCAATTTAGCTAATTTAGTCCTCAATCTTTTGACGATTTGCTGATATAGTCATTCCGGCAATTTTTTATTGGAAATCGCTGATGTTGACGTCGAGCGGGCAACGGCTAGCACTCACATGGACAATTTAAAAAAAATATAATTTTTTTTTTCTGAATCCTTTTTATAAAATGTTTATTTTTTTAGTATTCTTTTATTTGTCGATGGTTTTTTATTTTCTCTTTTCTTTTCTTTTTTCCACTGTCGGTCAGCGAGGGTTGCCGCACCGGTTGGGAGTGAGGGTCGTAAAGCCCTCCAGACCATCCGCCCAGTGGCCGAGGGCATGCGGGACCCTTGCCTGTGGCCAGTGAGGGTCGCTAGTCATCACTGAGGCATTGGCAACCCTCGTCGACCAACAATAGTTAAAAAAAAAAAAAGAAGAAAATAAAAAATCAAAATTGTTCACGTCAGCGTCGGTCGTCTTACGTCGGCTGTGCCATATAGGACGGCCGACCCTCGTCAACAATTAGTTGGAATGACTATATTGACATGTTTATGACTGAATTGGCTGTCGAATAATAGGTTAAGGACTTGTTGAAGAATTTTTTAAAACAACCTATGAGAAAGAATCACAATACACTTTTTACGTACGTGTCAAGAAATGCATATATGACTCTTTGGTGTAATCGAGTCGACACAACTCAATACGCAATTGAAGTCACTTAACTTGAAGATTCAAGCCTCGATACTCTATTCAAGCTTGACTTTTAAAACTGAAGCTCGACTAAAATAAGTTTTTAATAAGCTCGGGTTCTGCTCAACTCGACTTAGTTAGTCAATCAGTTTCACTCGAGACTCAGAATTAAACTGGAACTCGAGCTCGAGCTCAAGTTCCTGAAAATACACTATAGCCGAGTTTAACAACTTTCATCGACTCGCTCATACTCATCGGTGTTCACATACGTATAATATAAAACAAAATAACAATTACACGATTAGGCTCGTGCGAGATCTGCTCGAGTCAGGTATTAGCAAGCTCGAGCCCGACCCTCCTAAGTACTCAAACTAGACTCGACGGACCCGAAAACGACGAAGCCGAGTATTATCCGGGGGTCGAACTCGAATAGCAGCTCGGCTCACTTCCAATCCGAATTAATTTGTTCGATGCCTTTCGCGCTCTCAAGATTAGAAAGACAGTGCACAGACAGAAGAAAGGAGAAGGGTTTCGCATCTTTCATCTTCTTCCTTTCGTCTGTCCCAAAACGAAATTTACACAAACAACAAAAGTAGTGACAAGACGAATCGATCCAACCAAGACACATTGGCGAAAATTCTGCTTTTCCGCACGGCGAAGGAGACATTACGCTGCCATCTAAAATTAGGTTATAATTTGTTCATGGAACTTCCCTTTTCCGCAGCACGAAGTGCTGCAATTCATTCTTGTCTTTGGGAAGACTTGTCTCCAAGCAAAGAAAGAAAGGAAAGAAAAGAAAAGGTTGTTCATTGCTTTCCTCGATGGAATTTGTCCTCCACGGTTTGTTCGCTTTCCAGCAAAAGCGGATTCCGCTCTGGCCATCGCCCTTTTCTCGTATGTACTGATTAAGTTGTCCTAGTTTATTAAGCTATCTCTAGGAAAGCCATTTCCACTATCGTCGCTAATTTAACCACGGTAATTGGTTTCGCTAGGTCGCGAGTTATCTTGTGTCGTTGTGCCGTTCGACCTTTCAGCGTCCATGCCGTAACAACTATCGAAGGTGGAGCGACGACATTTTACCGGTGGCAGAAATGAAGTGGCGCCGCCGGAGCTGACGTGGTAAATTTTTAATAAAATTCTAATATTTTCGAATTTTTTTTAAATAATTATTAAAAAAAAAAAATTTAAAAAAAATTAAAATATTATAAAATTTTGCCACGTCAGTGCCGGCCTGCAAAATGGACTGAATTGACACAATTACAAAAGGTTTAGGTCTCAATTGGTAAAAAAAAAAAAAAAATTAGAACTGAATTGGCACAATTGCAATAGGTTTACGATTTTTTTGGTAATTCTTCCGAAATAGAGTGAGGGCCTAAGATGAAGGTGCGATCGAGCTAAGTCGAACCAAGGTAGGGTGGATCATACATTTGGGCTCGACAGAACTGGAAAATTGGAGATTGAATGTTGAAATCGGAGTTCGATTCGGATTAATTGCCCCATCTCAAGCTCAACTAGATGCTTGATTTTGAGCTCACGTCGACCTAGAAAGTTTATCTTCGATTCGTACTTAAAAAAGCTGCAAATTCATGTACCAAGTTCAAGCTCAATATGGTTCAATCTTGTGCTACATACCCCAACTCGACTCTACCAAAACTTTTTTTTTTAATTGATAGATAAAAATGGCAAGGGAGGGGCGAAACTGTTTGACGTTAATTGCAACAAGAGTCTCACACCCGTCACGAGATGTCAAGGTTGAGCTATAACTTCTCCATACCACTCGTGACCCGAAGCTTCGAGTTTGATTGTTCAAGCCTCGGTATCCAACCCGAAGCTCGATATTTAAGCCTCGATAGTCTGTTCAAGCTTGATTTTTCAAACTCAAGCTCCACTCAAATGAGTTCTCAACAAACTCCGAGTTCGGCTCAACTCGACTTAGCTAGTCATTCGGTATCGCTCGAAACTCGAATTAAACCTCGAACTAGAGCCGTGCTCAAGCTCAAATCCTGACGTTAACGCTCTCAAGAGTAGAAAGGGCTTCGCATCTTTCTCATCCTTTTGTCTTTTGTCTGTCTGTCCCAAGGACGAACACATAGAACAACAAAAGCAGTAACGAAGCGAATCGATCCGACCAAGACACATTGCAAAATTCTGCTTTTTCCGAAAGCGAAAGCGACATGACACTTCATCGAACATTTAAACTATTATTCTTCTCGGCACTTCGCTTTGTAGTACTACGAAATGCTGCAATTTTCACCATTTTTCGTAGAAAAAGATCCGTCTCGAAGTGAAAAAAACAATAAGAAAAAGTTGTCCATTGCTTTCCTCGTATAATGCTATGCGATTTGTCCTTCCCGGTTTGTTCGTTTTCCAGCAAAAGCAGATTCCCTTGTGGCCGTCACCTTTTTTTTTTTTTTTTTTTTTTTTTGTAGTTTATATGTGTATTTATGTATATTTGATATGTGTTTGTACTGATTATGTTGACTACTTTATTAAGTTGCTTGATAAGCATATGTAGTAAAGCCAATGGCATTTGGCACTAATTTAAAAACCCGTCAAGTCAAATGGGTGGGTCAAGTCGGCCCGGGTTTGGGTCTGATCGAAAATGACCCGACCTAAATTTACTTCGTTTTGACTCATTTCCATGCAATACAAATCTAGTGATTCATACCCGACTCAATACATATTGCTAAAATTTTCTATATTTAACCCGATTTAGGAAACTCATACCCATATTTAGGAGTGAGCGAGGGCGAGATCGAATGAGGGCGAGAAAAAGTGAAAAGAGAGTCATATAGGTGGATTGGATCTGAGTAAGTTATGAACTCATTTAACACTCATATTAAGTGTTTCGCCATTCTAAACTCATTTGTGACCCATTTACTGAATATAATTAATCCATTTAACAACAGAACCCATCAAATAAGGGTTAAGAAATCCATTTATGACCTATTTTGTTAGGTCATAAGTTATCTTGTATAGTTATCTAGTTGAACCTTTTTAGTGTCTGTATTATTACAATTATCGGGTATGAAGCCACGACATTCTAGCAGTGCTCGAAATGATTGAGGGCCTAAGGTAGAGGTGCAATTGAGCTTAGTCGAATTGAGGTATTATGGTGCATGGTGCATTTGGGCTCAACACAACTTGACAATAGGGGACTTAACGTTCAGATTGGCATTGAATTCAAATTAGTTGCCCTATCTCAAGCTCAAGCAGAGGAATATAGTATCATATGCTTAATATTGAGCGCAACTCGACTTAGAAAATTGATTTTAGATTCGACCTAAACGAAGAGTAGAAATTCATGTACAACTTTATCGTTACAGTACATAAAGCATCAATCGATAATATAATAAAACAACTCAATTAGATTTGTGAGCTGCTTGACCTAGAATTTTACAAAGTTCTTGCTCGACATCATTCGGTGTTTTTGCTACATGCTCCAACTCGATTCTATTTCAACTTTTTTGTAATTAATGAGTAAACATGGCGGAGAGGGGCGATCAACACTAGAAACTCCCTAACGATAAGAGTCTCACACATGTTACGAAACATCCAAATTGAGCTATAACTACTGTGCACCAATCGTGTCTCGAGTGCTGCATCCTCACCAGCAAGAAGTACAGGACGTGCTAGAAGAGATTCACCCACTACATGAATCAAGCTCATGATTTGGGAAAAGTGTCAAAAAAAAAGTCCTAAACCTATTGTATTGGTGCCAATTCAGTCATAAGCCTTTTGCATTGATGTCAATTCAGTCCTAAATCTTTTATAGGTGCCAATTTAGTCCTAAACGTTTTGCATTGGTGCCAATTCAGTCCTAAATCGGCCAATTGAATTAGCACAAATGTAAAAGATTTAGGATTGAATTGGCACCAATGCAAAAGGTTTAGGACTAAATTGGCACCTATAAAAGGTTTATGACTGAATTGACACCAATGCAAAAGATTTAGGACTTTTTTGACACTTCTCCCCGTGATTTCATAGATGAACTCTATATGATGCTCTATCAAGTTACTTCAATTTAGACTCTTGAGTTCGAAAATAAATGGAAAATGAACTTGAATAACTCAATGGAGATCTCTTATTATTTGTAGCGATCGTGGCATAAAGATTACCTTGTGAAAAAGTTGGTTGAGTAATATATACATAATATCACTAGCCGTATTAATTCTTGGAACAGTCTATGGGATTTTTTTAAATTGTCCTTACTCTGTTAAAACTCTTTGAGGTGTAACATTTCCAATGGCGTCACCATTCATGCCTAACTTCTAATTATTAGTTGCTTCATCTTAGATTTTTTATGATCATCGATCTCAAGCTTTCGATCTTATATTCCGAGACTTTGTAATAGCTTTTTACTTGAAACTTTACAAAGCGTGAATTTCGAATAAATAGCTGCGCCTGCAAATTTAAGATTGCTTGTTATATATTTAACATAAGATTATCGCTTATTACGATATATCATGAAAAGATTGTGAGTATCCGATGGGAATTTTGGGCAGGTTTGGGATATCATACCAAAACTCCTAACGGATTTTATTTTTTTATTTTATTTTCTCTTTTCTTTTTTCCTCCGTCCTCCTCCCTCCTATGTCTGCCAGTTGCAGGGCTTCAGCGACGACCGGCAGCCAGGTAGCAGGTCGCGTCCCGGTGACTAAAGCTCCCCCGAGGCCGGTGAGCTCGAGGCTCACTAGATCCCGGCTGACGAGCTCAAGGCCAAATCCCGCCGAGGCCCCCCCCCCCCCCCCCCCCCCAGGCTGGCAAGCTCGAGGAATCGCCTGTGGCCGTCGTGACGGAGGTAGGCGGAGGTAGAAGGAGGAAAAAAGGAAAAAAGAAGAAAAGAAAGAAATAAAAAATAAAATAAAATAAATTATTAAATTATTAAAAAACTCTGAATTTTTTTAATATATTCAGAAAACTTATTTATGTCTCACTTAAAATGGTTACCATAGCTAACACATTTACGACTTATCTAAAATTCATTTAGGACCCATTGAGTTTCTAACTAATCAATTTATGACCCACTTTTAAAACTTAAGCAACTCATTTATGACCCACCACCATTAAATATTGGTCAAATATGGGTTTTAGACCCATTTTGCCACTTCTACGGATGAGTGCCCTCCCTAAAAAGAACATGACCAAGTTATATTCTGAGACGGACCAAAATGAACACTAAAGTTTAAGGCCACAGGAGAATTGCTGTTTCACCAAAACTAATGTTGTCCAAATCCAGAATTGACATCCGGTAGCCATTGCTACCATTTATTCTTCTAATCTTTTCAAATTATTTAGTAAATGTCTTTGGAATTTCTCGACACAGCATTTCCCTTTCCATAAAACTTTCAATATTTCTTAATTGCCTAATCATATTTGTCACTGGAAATTTCTTCTTCTTTTTTCCCCATTTATTGAAGAGAGGATAACAAATTGTCAGTCGCGACACTTATCCAGACGCATCCCCATTGGTCACTTTAGTGTTCTCACGGATAGCGATCCGCGTGACTCCAGTCATAACAGATCTCACCCGTCGAATCAGTCACAATCCAACGGCCAGATCTCCTCCCTCTCCTCAAAACTTTTTCAAATCACAGAACTTTGCCTCTCCCGCCTCGCTCACTTCTTCTTCTTCTTCTTCTTCTTTATATATCTTCCTCCTCCACTCGCAAGAAAAAACCAGATTCACTCGCTTTCTCCCTATTTTCCCGAGAAAAAAAGAAATACCCAGAGAAAAGGAAAGAAAAGTTCGCCGATCGGAATGGCTCGCACGAAGCAGACGGCTCGGAAGTCCACCGGGGGCAAGGCCCCGAGGAAGCAGCTGGCGACCAAGGCGGCGAGGAAGTCGGCCCCGGCGACCGGGGGCGTGAAGAAGCCGCACAGGTTCAGGCCTGGGACGGTGGCGCTGAGGGAGATTAGGAAGTACCAGAAGAGCACGGAGCTGCTGATCCGGAAGCTGCCCTTCCAGCGGCTGGTGAGGGAGATCGCCCAGGACTTCAAGACCGACCTCCGGTTCCAGAGCAGCGCCGTCGCGGCCCTCCAGGAGGCGGCGGAGGCGTACCTCGTCGGGCTGTTCGAGGACACCAACTTGTGCGCGATCCACGCCAAGCGGGTCACGATCATGCCCAAGGATATCCAGCTCGCCAGGAGGATCCGTGGAGAGAGGGCCTAGTAAAAAAGAAATGTGGTTAGATCTTCATCGTTTCAGGGGATGTTTGATTGTAGCAGGCGAGGCTGATTTCTCTTTTAGCTTGATGATGAAGAATTTGAATCGGTGTTATGTAGATGTACATGTTTGGGCATCAATGGAACGTGGGTTTCGCTTCACTTTTGACTTCATGGTTTTGATTCTGTGACCTGATGTTCTTGGAAAACAAGATGATACCCCTTGTTTGTCTCGAGAACAATAGAAAACCACATGATTATAACGTCTATTTTGTGATCGCTGGGATGATTCCAAGGAATTGACACCAGTCAGGGCTGAATTTAAAAGTCTCCTCCTTCCTTGTGTGAATGCAGAAAATTACATTAACCATGTGGATAGTCAGTCAATCACGCCAGAGTTTCTGTTTGATCTGCAACTAATATGTTTTCCTAGAATTCTCATGACTTGAAAGCTGAATTATACAACTCAATCTCGAACTGTCCAAGCAGCATTCCATATGCTAATGACTTGTGATTGGCAACAGTCTAGATGGTATGAGTTGTGACTGGCAAATTTGGTGATTCGATGGCTTTGTCTACTAATGCAATCTGCCTTTTCCCACATGCTTGAGCAATCTGAATGTAGCCCCTTTGTATTGAACTCAGTTCGGTATCAAGGAGCATGGCTAGCGTCTCTGCGAGAAAATGAAAGCACATTCCGTAAAGATTCAATCCCATGATCATACTGGAGCTATCGAAAAGAACAATAGGTAAAAACGATTCGGGGAGTTATGATTATCGTACGGATGATGATATAAGCCGGCTGCTTAATCTCTGAAGCATCAACTTGCAGCTGTTATAGACAGAAAATCAGACACCGTTAGCATAAAAAAAGTCATCACCAGGAGGTGGACAAAGCATGCTGCTTTTGCAAATTGTTCCCCTAAAACATCACCTGGGAATTGGCCGTGTTTGCATCTTGCAGTTGAACTTCCAATCCTTGAATCCTTAGCGAGGCTTGTCTGAGTTTCACTATGTGAATTGCCACAGCATGAAGCATGCATGGCGCTAACGAACCGATGGTGATGATCAAGACTGCAACCAGGGCTGCGATCCAAGATAAGGATGCTGCATCTCGATACCTGCATGGTCAGTGTCAGCTCAACAGGGAACTCTTTCTTTCTGAATGACCCTTGATTGGAGGACTAACCTACATATCATCAGGTGCTTCCTGAAAGGATCTCCGAGTTCTAGCTTGCTCTCGTGCGTCATGGACCGGTCACTTTCGACATTCTTGTGACCATACATCGTCAGTGAGTGAGAAGAGTTTGTGATGTCATATACTGTTACCAAAATTGTCTGATTTCCAAGTTGCCAGAGTACGTTCTCCACAAGGGACTCGAATTGAAAGAGTCCACCAATATATCTGATGGCAATTGTAAATTTTAATCAGTCCATCTAAATCAACCAACAGACAAACAAAAGAATTGGTTGGATATGAGAAGATACAGATAGCCAAGGGCGTATCCTCATGACAGACATTAACATTATGGGCTAACATGATGCAAGGCAAACTTGACCAGAAACTCCTGTCAAAATTTCGGGAGTATGCACAAACCGCGGCACGCACAAGCCAGCATTATCCCACAAGTTCGTCATTTCGCAAGATCATGGTTGCAGTCAGTATTAGCACACAAACACCATCATGCATATGTCATGGAACAGCTAACAATCGAAAAATGGAAATATAGCATTAAGAAATCGTAGCAGGAAAACAAAAAGTAACTCAGGTCCATCTGACATGCGAGCGGTTAGGGCAAGGGAGACTAATTTAAGTCGAGTATTCCTAGGTCAAACTTGAAGCATTTGAAACTAGTTCCAACATTCTGTCCATCTCACAGGCAGCTTCTAGCAACAGTCAAACATTCATAGTAATTGGTTAGTCCAGTTCTTCAGAGAAACCGTGATTTGGAGACAACCATATGCTCATTCGATGGATCCTCATTATGCTAAAGAATGCTGCGAGGGAGAGAAACACTCGACAAACCCTGCAGTGGCTCTAATGCGCTCTTCCACACCCATGCTTGGCGATAGTTTGGATCTGTAAACAGGATATGTCAAAATCACTCCAATCCGATTCGATCGTAACAGCGTGAAGGGGCCTGTTATTACAGCTTTTCCAATAGCTCTTGCCTTCAATGCATTATCTCGATCTTCCTGCGTCATGCAACATGCAACCTCGTGCCCCAATTAAGGGTTGGTGTTGTGGAAATCGGAAGAGGCCGCATGTAAAGAGGAAATAACAGATCACGTACCTTTCCTGCCAATATGTCAACTGAATTCACATGAGCGATGTCCTCTTGACAGAATACAACGGGTGCATACTCTTCTTGAACAGGCCGGCTGTCAAAGGACATATCCCTTATCTTCCATCCATGCCGTTTCTCAAAATTTTCCCTCTCGGAATGAACCACTCGTTCTGCATAAGCTACTGCAGAAAGTAATGGGCGCTCGAAAGTAGTACTATCCATGTAGCTCGCAAGAGCCTCTCGCGTCTTTAAGCAGAAGAGTCATTAACACGAGTTATATTACATAATGCAGAAAAAAGGGGTCGGATATCGATATCCAAGAGATTTCTTCGGGACACACCTGTTTAATATCTGTTGCGTTCTGTTGGAAATAAAATCTCGCCACAAGATTTGCAAGCGCGTGGATGTGATTAACATTGACCGCGAACTCATTCTGTAGCATCCACGCCCGTTTATCGCACATGCTTCCCAATGCCGCCTCCATTTTTGTGATCTGATAATCATTTACAGTCTTGTAAACCAATGCGCTCACAATGCTCATAATTATGATCCAGAGCACCAGAACTTTGGAAAGCCAAGCCCTCTTGATCTTAATAAATGGGTATGTGCCTCTGAACTGATTCAGACCCCGTGGGAAGAAACTTTCATCATGTTTTCTTTCCAGAAGCTTTCTTCTCCACTTACCCATTCCACTTGTAATCTACACCCAAGGAAAAGTAAAAACCTGATCATTGCAAGTTTAGGTTAAGACAGCTGGGCTGCCAAAGTAGAATCAGAGAGTTAGAGAGTTAGATAACCAAAAATAACGGTCGTACACTTAAAGTCTGTACAAAGCTGTTCATATCATGCGATGCGTCCCATGTGCTATCCGTCAAGATTTCGTTCCACTCCCCATGGTTTGGCTTAGAGCGGAACAGAACTCCAAGGGTTTTGGCGACTAGAGGAAGTCCTCCGCATTTCTTCACAATTTCTCTGCCTACTGCTTCTAGGTTTGGATCTGGAGCACCGCGTACACTATCAAATGCATGTTGAGCGAAGATCAGCCAGCAATCTTCGTAGGATAGCGGGCTTAAAGGGTACGCTGGCAGCGTGCACGTCATCGCTGCTGTGATTTCACCTTGAGTAGTCACTATGGTCTTGCTTGCCGGTGCACAGAATCTTAAAGGACTTCGCAGTGTGTTCCATTCCGTGCAGTCCTCGGTGCAAACATCATCCAGAACAAGTAAGAGTTTCCGGCCTATTAGTTCTTCTCTGAGTCTCAGTTGAAGAAGATTCAGGTCCTTAATATCATAAGTCGCCATAGTTATTGCTTCTAGGATTGTCTTGGTTATCGAATAAACATCTAACCTGTTCGAGACACAGATCCAAACTCTGAAGTCGAAATACTCCTCCACGCTGTTATCGTTGTAAACAGACTGAGCAAGCGTGGTCTTGCCAATCCCAGGGACACCGACGATGGTAATCGTGCATATAGGGTCACCTGGCGCATCATCTGACAGCAACAAGCTGACTATCGCCTCCATATCTTCGTCCCTACCATAGATGTTAGGCTCCTGCATCAAAGACGTTGTTGCGGACGTCTGCAAAGGCTGTGCTCCTAGTTCTATGACACCAAACGCATCTCTTTGCCTTGCCAGAAGCTCTAATCTGTCGAGCATGTCTTCTAGCAATTTGCTTCTCGATCCGCCTCTTAGCCTCCTCGGTGAATCTCTGTCTTCAATAGCATTCAAAAGATTCTGAGCATCCGCGACGGTTTCTTCTAGCTGGTTTAGCCACCCTTTTGCGGTCAGGTCTGTGATATGCTTATGCTCCGCATCAGACAACACCGCCTCAGCAAATACAAGGCTTGCCTTTAGCTTCTTCAGCAGAACTTCCTCGTCTTTCCTTCTCCAGACATAGTCTATCAACCCGCGGGAAGCCAATCTGTCGAATAGTACCTGGAGCGAAGCAGAGAGGACGGCTTCACCCACTAGAGCTCCTGCCATGCCGAAGTCTACGCTTTGCTAACAGAGGATGAGGGAACACTTGAGATTAGCTTCAGAAATCAAGGTGTTTCTAGCTTTTACTTCATGGAAAAGACACAGGAAAAGAGCTCAATCTTGACCAACTACTCTGGCCCCTCTGCTCTTGTATTTTTTCAAGTAGTAACAAAGAGGCTTCCTCTCGATTGCAACACTATTTTATCTTTCTTGCTTGCACTTGTTGCTTCCATAGTTTATTCAAATATATTCAACAAAGAAGACATTTCCTAGGACTCCGCACCATGCCGCCAAGTCGTCGAGTCAATGTTTCTTTATAACTCAGTATCTGTATGATCGGCTGTAGATTGATATACTCTGTTAATATACTGATTTCTCTAATTTGACCGAGTAGACTAGCCTTCACTCCTAACATGATGCCTCCTCAAATATAAAAATCACCCGTAGACGTTAACATGAAAGCAACAGAAAGACAATATGACTAAACAAATTGACTACTCTGCAAGAAAACAAAGATGTTCAGAGTCTTTTGTCTCTGTCAATAGCAAGCCTCAAGATTTCACACTCCCTCACCTCCATAACTTTCCATGAACTTCACAGAAAGCACTGTGGCCTTCAGAGCCGGTCTATTCTCACGCTCGGCTGCGACTAGAATATATACCGGTTTTGACAATTCATCCTACGGTTGTCTATAATTCTCCTTAGGACAGTAAGTTCTACAGATCATTTATGATCGTAATAAATTGAACAATCTGCAAAATAGATGGGATTCCCCACAACCAAATTTGCCTTGCGGGCTAGCAGCTATGCACAACTGTTTTTCAGTTATATATGTCACCAGTGATGGCTCATATGCTTGGGACAGTAAAAGTTTTTCCCCTCCTCTTCAAGTTTGTTGAAAAATAAACAGTCAGAAAACATATCCTCATGGGGATTTTTCCTCTCTACCTATGTACATATCGTGAGTAACTAGGAATCAAGTATGGAGCCGTTTTTTTCAGACCCAATTATTTGGAAGAGCAAAATCATGGAACCTAAAGGACGCCTCGCCCGCCGTGTCGCGCTCGAGCCTGTGCTGCGGGTTGTCGTTGATCACAATGTCGTCGTCTGATAACTCGAAAGGCAGAGGCTGTACTTGGTTCTCATTGGGTTGCTGCGACAAGTTTGCTTCGGGTCCTAAGGCCAGGGCAGGCGGTGAGTGGGCCATCCTGAACCTCGAGCTGCCTCCGCTCACGGGGAAGAGCGAGCGGTCCCATAGGAAAACGTGCATGAGGATGGGCACCTTGGTATGGCGGTGCAAGGAGAGCTTCTGGCTCAGAGACACCGTGTCATAGCATCGGACTGCCCCGGTCGATGAGACAATCCAAGGGAGGACTTTCTGGTTCGATACTCGTGAGACGACAAGAAGCCTGGATGAGCTAGTCGCCTCGCGGTACAGATTGCTAAGCCCTGACCGGGTTGAGGGTACATTTGCATCATCATCTATGACTGTTGATATATAAATAAACCCCTGAAAATTTACAATAGTACAAAATGACGTGGGATTTAATAAGTACGAAAAACGTTATATGTATCAGAAGAGGCATGAGAAATTAGGATATCGTACTTCCTCTGTTCGGCTTATGGCGAAACCGAGCTTTGTGTCACCTTCCTTTAGTTTAATCTCGATAGGGAACTCTCCTCCTAGAGGAGCAAACCAGAGACGAACTGCCCTCACGACACCAATGTCTACCCCGTGATAGTCCTCGAAACCATATAGGCTAGCATTGGCAAGATTGGACAGGTCAGATAATGAGCTAGCGTTTACAGTGGAAGAAGCCGTCTCTCCTGATATCTGTAACAATCCATAAACACAGTAATTAGAAGCAACATCAATATCTTCTCAGGGAAATAAGATTTGCGGGACTCTACTTTTATTCACTACCTCCAGCTTTTATCTATAAATCGTGAAAGTTTAGAGGCAATCAGTTCCAAATCTAAAAGAAAAGGAGAGAAAAAAACACCATCTCAGGAAATATGTTATGGCAGTCATATGGACAAGTATGGACCCAAGTGTCTGTGAGTCTGACTTCATAGTCACTACAACTTGAAGATCTGGAAATATATGTATGGATAAAGTATCTTGATTTACTTAAATGCTTCAAGAAAGTAGTCCTAGAAACTTGTAAGGCAAACACATGCAGCTTTTTAACGTGAAATTTGGTTTAAGAATCAGAAGTTTACCTTAGTAAGCAGGGATTCGGTCTGTATGTTCATGAAGACAATCGGCACCCAAGACTGCTGGGACGCGTTGAGCCAAGCATTTGCTCTAGCAAGGGTGTCTTCTAGGTCATTATATCGAGAGGCAACCAGATCAGAGGCTTTTGGAAGGAAAAGTATGGAGAGAAAGCAGCTTGAATTGGGAACCAAAAGCAACTCATGCATTTTGCGGTCCCATCGGTAGGAAACGTATCCATCTTGAAGCTGGGTACTAGACAGCGCATTTACCATCCTCGTACTCCTTGAAGCTGCAAATTACCAGAACCATCTCAAAGTGCACGAAAAAGCAGGTAGCAGCAGAAAAAGAAGCTTGCAATCTCTAAGCACTACCCATGCAAAGAATTAATATTCTTCCCCACAGTAACTTAGGTTTTCCTGCCGAGAATCTATTCGAGTAGTATCACCTTCTATAAAAAAATGATAAATAAGGGAAATAAGTTCAACTCTAAATTTGTAGCTGTTCTTCCGCAAAAATAACTAAAACCGGTCACATTCAAAGTATATTACTGCACTATGAGTGTGAGACTTTTCAGAAAGCACATAACATGGAGCCCTCACATCATATATTTGTCGCTGGCAAACTGAAGAATGATATAGATGCAAGATGCGCAAACAATGAGGTCGACTATATATATATTTTGGGTCAAAAGAGGTCAACTATAGTTTGGATCATGAATTTATCAGCAAGATTGTTCTGTCTGCAAGTGAGATAAGATAGTGCTCAAATGATTACTGATGCAATTAGTTCCTTGACGGGTATATGTTGATTTGATGGACCAAAAACACAATGCAGTGAAAGTCACATGATCCTCACAGACTTGGAAGGTATATAAAACAGCACAAACCTCTCTCTTGGCGTAACTTATAATTATCCCGACATGTGTATGCTTACTGGTAAGATTATAACTTCACAGTTCATCTAAGCTCCATTCAATCTGTTGTGAGAGTGTGGTTGGACTTCAGGTGCAGACTTTATTGTTTTGAATGTTAGGCATCAGACTTAAAATGGACAATCCCCTTTCACCTTTTCACTGGGTTTGTGGCCTTTGAAAACAGAATAGCCTTTTTACAATGAGAATGATTCCGACCACACTCTTCAGTTTATATTGGGAAAAATGAAGAGGGTAGATGGGCATTTCTTCAGATTGCAAATTTTTAATCCATTAGTATATCCTTTAAGTAGCTCAATTACTCAGTTATGTGACATGGGGTAGCTTCTACCAGTTTATGGTTTCAAGCAAGTCAACATTGACAACCATCCATAAATGCCAATCTGTCAAACCCTATAAGCAGTCGCCATGGATAATAATAACTAGGCCCTTCACGATACATCTCATGCGCATTCCAGGAACGGTCAGCAATCAAAAGGAGAAAAGTTTTCACAAGCCAGAAACATAATTGCATACATTAAAGGCATATCAGCTTTCTACAGATCTGATATGCACACGTCTGTATATACATATATTCTATTTCAAGCAGGAACTAATTGCTCTTGACCGGCTTGGAAGCTTCCCTCCTCAACCATTTCTGGTCTTTAAAAAGAGTCCAAGAAATACAGCAAGTTGAGAAATGTCAAGACGTCGACTCTGGACAGAAAACTCATGGGCTAACGGACAATTAGGTGAACCAAAAAGGAGGACGCGACGACCCAACCAATGCAGCAGTCAATTTGTGCAAAAGCCAAGTGACCATTTACACCACAATACCTGCTGCTTTCAGATGGCAAGCCACATTCTTGAAAGTGATACTTCTTCTGCGACCCGACACAAAAGGAAAGGGAAAAAAAGAAACACGAGAAAGAAAGCAACGCTCTCCTGGTTCCTGGAAAAGGGTGACTGCGAAATCAACTTGCCAAGTTGACAATGTGCAGCAGTGATGGAGTTGGTTTCATATACATTAAATCTGACTCAACTTTCTATTCTCATCAAGCACCAAAATGGCCAAGACTATCAGCACACATGACAGTTAACTAATACTAATCACGTGGCCGGGTATTACCAATCATGGGCATCATCTGATGACTTTCATTCCTAGATCAGGGCCTATCTAACTTCGGTCCGCCCAACCAAGCAGAGCAGGAGTACGCTTGGCAGAAATTTAAGTTACCATCCTAGGATTCCATTTCCTAGTACGATGACCAAAATGAACTCCCGAATGTAAATGTTCTTGTCTTCTTCGTATCAATTTGACAGAGATAGGACAACCATGTTTGATGAAAAGGGTCTGTTCCATGGTCTCCGGTAAAGGTTTCATTGCTCAGCCATGGCTTCGTTATTGATCACACAGTTCTAACCACTGAATCATATGCATTGACCACGCCCACCAACGTGGTCAAGAATGATAAGCAAATCAATTTACAAAGTAAAATGACTAAGCATATTTGAATAATCAATGAGGAATCCGGTTAACATTTCCTGGATTAATTTTTGTAAGCAGAATCTAATTCTCATACCACGCGCTTGGGGAGGGAGACAGAGAGGCCCCACGCGTGCGGTCAATCACGCGACGTCGTTGCACGTGGAAGGAACGATGAAGAAAAGTCAAAGCGAGAACGTGAGCGCGCAGGAAGACGACGAAGACGAAGACGAAGACGAAGACGAAGAGAACAGAACAGCGGACCTTGCAAGTGGAGGCACTCGGCCTCGGTCCGGTCGCAGAACCCAACGGCGTAGTTGGGGTCCTCGATCGACCTCAGCATGTACTGCTTCTTGCCGGCGGGCTCGTTGGGGACGATGCAGGCCTGCAGCTCGGCGAACTCGTCGAGGCCGCGCCTGACCCGGACGAGGATGAAGGTGTCCTTGCTCTTGAAGGAGGCGTGGAGCACCTTCTGGACGCCGCTCCTCCCGTTCTTGAAAGGCGACCGGATCAGCACCGAGGACCCGATCCGGAGCTCCTCCACGATGTCGCCGGTCTGGAGCATGTCGCCGGTCCACTCGTCCCCCTTCGAGCTACCCTTCAGGCACTCGATCGACAGCACGCTGGCCAGGCCTCTCGACGACGGCGATTCCGGCGGCGACGGCGACGAGGATGCTGCTGATTGGCCCCCTCGCTCCATTTTGATCATCTCTCTCTCTATATATATATATATCAATTCATGGCCTTTGGTGTCAAATTTCTGGAGAGAGAGAGTGAATAGGATGGAACTGAACCTCAATGAATATACTTTTTTGTTTTGCCTTGGGACTAGAGGAGCGAGAGATGCACGTATGCTTCTAGAGAGAGAAGGAGAGACAGAGAGAGAGAAAGTGATTGACTTGGGATGCTCTTGCAGAAGAAGAAGAAGGAGGAGGAGGAGCAAGTTGCGTATTCTTCACAGTTTTGGAAGAGAATGAGAGGAGCTGCTTGTTCTCTCTCTCTCAAATCAGCACAGTTTGATCAGACAGCAGAGAGAGAAAACTTCACATTTTTCTCAAATTATTTATTTTTTGTGAAATAAATGGAGCCATTTAGGCATGCCACGGGCCAAGAACCGTAGGCTCCGGTTCCAATTTAGGGGGAATCGGAACCGAGCCTTAAGTGGCGGTCCCAGTCCCGGTTTTGAACCGTCGGTTACGGGCCGATTTCGGGCCCTATTCCTGTTTAAAATCGAAAATAGAACTTCTGGTTTCGGTTACTGTTTTTGAGTTTAAAAATTAAATTTTAATGAATTTGTAATAAAATTGTAATCAAATTATCAAATAGTGAATTATGAAATAATAAATTATCAATTTTTTTTTCACGGTTCTAAACCGTTCCGGGCCCAGTTCAAAGTTTGAATAAACTGTAACTGGGCCCTTATGTCACGGGCCGGTTCCGGGTTGGAATCGCTGGTCCAGTCAACGGCCCGGTTCCGAGTTGGAACCGCGGGCCCGGTCAACGGGCCGGTTCCGAATTTGACCCGGGCTTGTTCCAGGTTGGTTCCTGGCCCAACCCGGCCCGTGGCCAGGACTGGAGCCATTGCTAACAAGACCTTAGGATAGGTTGTCACACGTAACTTATACATAATTGGAATATGTATGGCTACTGCATATGATTATGCTGTCCAAAACAGACATTGCTTAACAAGACCCTTCTCATCTAGATTTTCGAAATCCTTCATTACTTTAGTCAACACTGATGCGCGTGAATCGATTCTCTCGACCCTCGAAATTACGTCGAGTAAAATACGTATGCGAGATCCGTCGCATTCGAATCAAAATTCCAATATCTTAGAAGTGAGTCAAGTCGAGAGAGCTCTTTCTAGAGAGAGAGAGAGAGAGAATGGATTCAAGGGATGGAGAATGAAGAGACTGGTTTCTTGTCTTGTTTGCCCCCCCAATCATAACAATGTATAATATTATATTTCCTTTTTCTTTTTTTAATTCTTTTTTAATTCTTATTTCGATTGATTGGAGTGGGGGTTAAGAAATGGTGGGCGGTGAGGGAAAGTCAAGGAGGAGATGAGATGATGAGGATTGTGGAATTTTTTTTTTGGAAAAAATTGGGGAAGGTACCAAAATTTGGAAAAGAAATAAATTAGGGGCCGAATCAAATGAATCTTCATAAATTCCAAGAATGTTAGAAAGCTTGGTGAGAAAGAATGCCAAGGTGGACTTCATGGATTTGGACCTCGATTTTGGATTACTTCGCTTCATTGTTGGATTTGATAGGATAAAATTTCCTCCCCGTTGGTCGTATTGAATTTCTCATCGCATGTCGCACTCCAAAAGGATTTCGCCGAAATTACCAATTCATTTTTGATGTTTGACTCTTCGTCACTTGGCGATCTTAGGTCGATGTCGGATCGAGAACGTGTTATTGGGGCTTTCTTGCAATCCCTTAAAGCCTCTCGGCATAGTTTTCAATCTAGATTTATTTCACAGAAGATTAGAATGAGAGGGAAGAGGCTGTCAAAATGGAAAAGAATGGAATGAGGGTGACCAGAGGTGGGTATCATGTTATTTGAGGAAATGAAATCGGATTATTGCCGGGCGAAAGATATGTTTAATTCGATGGCGGAACTTATTGTAGAATTATCGAACAATATGAATCGATAAGGATGTATTAATAAAATCCCAAATAAAATGACAAAAGACGTGTTCGTTTTAGCATATTAAAATTCATTTACAGTTCGATATCTTCATATGTGATGTAGATTTTATTCCTAAATTAGCCTTCATTTTAGTTGACTTGGCATAGTCAACATATGGTGCTCTCAAACAATGTTTCTAGAAGCCAATTTGGTATGAAGGATCATCATTTGATTTTGTTTTTTTTTTCTTTTCTTTCTTTCTTTCTGTTTTTCTTCTCTCTTGTTTTTATTTTGTTGAGTGGAGATTGTTCTTGTCGAGGAAGGAACGTGATAAGCCATGTCAATTTTTCTTGGTTTGGACACAAATATTCCAAGTCAAGCAACAAAGGATGGTTTATGGATTCCAGTCTGGACAAACTAATAGGCATGATCAACATGTTCCAAGACTTCGCACAAACTCTTTCCTTCAATGGGTCAGCTGTGGCTGCTCCCATCTTGATCAATTTGCCTCCCAAAGTTGAAGATAAGATGGCACTTAGCAGCCCAAAATTTATCTAGAGTCTAAGGGCGCGCATGGTAACACTTCTCTACCAGAAATCAACTTCTAGGAAGAAGTTGATTTTTCAACTTCTAGTTTTGAGCAGAAGTTGATTTTTCAACTTTTAATCCGGAAGTTGATTTCTGATAGAGAAATGCGTTTGATAACCGGACAAAATTTCTACTTCATTTTTCAACATTTATTTTTTTAAAAATTATTAAAAAAATATTTATTTTTTACTCCGGCGGCGGGCGGCGGAGGGCGGCCGGCTGCCGGCGGCGGCGGCGACCTCTAGCAGCGGCGGCGGCGGCGGCGGCAACTGCCGGCGGTGGGGGTCGACGGCAGCGGTCTTGAGTTTTTTTTTTTGTTTTTTTGGTCCAAGAAGTGCTTCTTGACTTGGAGAAGCTACTTTTTTTTACTTCTCAAATTGGACAAAAAATCTTACCAGAAGTGAAAAATCTTACCAGAAGTAAAAAATCCTACCAGAAGTAAAAAAATTTACCAAACGAATTTCTACTTCAGAAGTTAGTTTACCAAACAGATTTCTCTACCAGAATGACTTCTAGAGCAAAGAAGTAACTTCTGAAGTGTTATCATGCACCCCCTAAAACCACAAGGATAGAAGCAAAGTCTATTACCATCTATAGACAAAACCCTAAAGTCCATAACAATAACAATAACAACAATAAAGTCCATATGAATTGGTCAATTTTCATGATTTTGGGCACTTTTTAGGGGATAGGTACACCGGGAGTGCCATAACTTTTGTACATGTCCGGGCGAGGGCTGCCTCGCCCATGGTCGGCGGGGCCGCAATGGCCCTCGCCCAAGGCTGCCGCCACCCCGTCGGCTGAGGGTGAGCGGGCCCTGGCCCCTGGGTCACCTGTGACCCTTGCCGGCCAAGGGGGGAGGGAGGGGGGACTAAGAAAAAAGCAAAACAAAAAGAAAAATCTCAAAATAAATAAATAAAAAAAAAATCACATAAAACATAAAAAATAATAATAATAATAAAGCCACGTGCCACTGGAAAAATAAATAAAATAATAAAACAAATCCACGTGTCACGATAGTAGAATCTCAACAAGACACCGTGAATGATTTATGTAAACCCTATTCTCACCTAACAAAAGCCCATACCCAAAACCATATTGGGAAAGATTTCCAACGGGCACCTATTAAATACATTGACATTCAAAGCTTAGGAGTTACTTGATCAAAGCATTAACCCCATCACGGGGCAAACTCCACCACCCACTTTTCCATCTTTCTCACCTTTAGAAGCAAAAGAACATGGAGCGAGGTAGAGAGAGAGAGAGAGAGAGAGAGAGAGAGAGAGAGGGGGGACACAATCATGAGCCAAAAGAAAAGATGAAAGATGCCCAAAATGGGATAAGGACAACACAGAGAATTTGCTTGTGGTTCCCAAATTGGGAAAGAAATGAAAAAAAGAAGAGACACCAACCACAAACTGACCATCCTATTGAATCATCATGCAACGAGGAGCTCGACTTTCTGCAGAATTCTTGATCTGCTTCACTCATTCATCTGCCTTCAATTATGATCCACCCAACAAAAGGGTAGCCCCCCACTTGTTTCCCCATCCCATTTAATGGTTCCACTATTCATACCAATCTCTCTCTCTTGCCCTCCCAATACATAGATGTTTCCACAATTAGCTGAAATTGGCAGCCAAAGTTACACAGTAAGTGCTGCAGAATTTATGGCTAAAACACTGATTTGAACTTCTTCTTCTTCTTCTTTTAACAGTGTGTGGACAGATAGTGGACACCAAAGAGGTTCAGTTTATGCAGAGCCAGGAACAAACAATACATGGTTCTGGGTTTAGCTTCCTTTACAATGGACAGAGACATCTCTTCCTGTCCATCACTATTCAATCCTCCCTCTCCAAATGCAATGTGATTCTGTACACAAGTGACTTCTTGACCTTCCTTTTTGTGCTATAGCTGTTGCTTGCTTGAACAAGTGCACTTTGCGCGATCGTCCGAGAGCGTCTTAACGGGAAAGAAAACAAAAAACAACGACAACAAATCATGAAAAAGATGTGTACATATCGCATGGACTTCTTTTCTGCGGAGAGTTTCGTAAATTTCAAGTCGAATTTTCGGGTTTATGCGTTACCTTAACCTGTTCTTGAAGTTCCTTGATGTACTCAACGGCCAGGTCCAACATGTCTGCCGTGTTCGTTTGCTGCCAAAAACAACAACCCGAAACTCAATTTCACATCTCAGTTTCATATCCAGGAATTCGAAAGTTGTACCTTGTCCATGTTCGGAACAAGATCCTGTAGTCTCCTTATTCTTTCGCTGATTTTGGTTCTTCTCACCTGTTGACATTGCAAATGGAACTTACCCTTAACGAAACATAGCTGAAGAAACTCGAGTAGCACGAGCAGAGATTGATTGAACTTACCCTCTCCGCGATACTGCGAGGATGAGTAGCGAAACCTCTCTTGGCGCGAATTTTACACGGTACAGAATCTTGGAGCTGCAAAAACTTGTCAATGTCCGCGGAACTTTTCGATGGCAAACTCAAGTGGTGAGCTAAAAGACCTGGAACTCTGCCTTTCCCCTCCTGATAAAAAAGAACAGATCCCACACTTGTTCATTCATCAGATAAACTGGCCTTAGTGCAAACAACAAATAAGAATCAAAAGCACCTAATACCTCGGTTTCTGATGCATCTAAACCCAAAAATCCCTTTTTATCCTCATCTCTGCCAGCGAAATTGTCCGAAAGACCCACCGGGTCGTCCCACGAGCCCATGTGGAAACCCGTGATGTAGTTGTTGCCATGGCCTTTGCCGAAATCGCCCCCGTCAGGGCTACTGATATCCATGCTCTTCTTTCCCATATCAGTAACCGGGCTCATCTTTCCGGACGAGGAAGGGGGCGGCCTGGATGAGAAGTTCACGCGGTTGCCAAGCCTGCTTGCCGGAGAGAAGGACGATTCTCCTGCAGTGCCGCGGCTGACGATATCCTCTATGCTTCTCGAAGCAGAATATCCTGCCATTTGCATAGGTTTGTTATCCGTCGATCCCGTGCATAAATCATTCGAATTCAGTACATCGAGATCAAAATCAAGGACAATAGAAGCTTCCAAACATCTCTTTCAACAGATTTGATTAAGTGCCGCCAAGACTTTGCCTTTCTTTCTTCTTCTTTTTTAGGACCTTTTCGAGTTCCAAGTTGTTCCATTTCGAATTTGATTGATGTACTTACAAGGGCTCTGGACGAGCAATAGAAAAATTAAAGTACGAGGAAGGACACAAAAATAAAACAAAAATTCGAATAATTTATGTCAACTTGCAATGCAAAAACCCCCCAAAAAATTGGAACTTTCTCGCTTCTCTACATCTTCTACAGAGGAATCCCACGAATAAAATGACACAACTGAAGAAAATAAAACATAGAGACAGAGAGAGATTTCGTGTACCATCGATGTTTATGTTGGAGAACAATCCGGCAGGTGAACTGCTTTGTCTGATGAGATTCGAAGAGTTATTGTTCCCGGTTTTCACGGACGCCGATCGATCCATACCCATCGAGCCCACCACCTTGTATTCCATGCTCTGGTTTTGCAGTTGAGACGAGCCCTGATAGAAGTTTTGCGGCGAAGCAGCAGAGGAGAAGTTGCTCTGTTCTTGCTGAAGAACCTCTGCCTCGGTCTTCATCGACCCAAAAACGTTTCCGCCTCCGGCGGCGGAGGACATGAGGCCCGCGAAAATTTGCTCCGTCTCGGGGCTCGAAGGCCGGTTGAGGAAATCCTCGCAGCTGTCCAATAAGTTCTTGAAGTATGAACTCGGGGCGGATCGGAATCGGGACAACCCCGAGTTGTTGCTGGGTTGGTTGTTGTGTTGCTGGGGTTGATAATTGGAGGAGAAGAGACCGGGTTGCTGTTGAAGATCCGATTCCATGGCGGGTGGGGTTCTTGAAAAATGAGCTGGGAGTTTTGACCTTCCAAGTGGTTGATAAAATGTCAGAGAGCCTTGAGAAGAGGAGCTTCCTGAGAGGACAAGTTACCAAAAAAGTCAGAGCCAGAAAAAGATATCTGCTTGTTCTGACTTGAAGCACCGAAAGGGAGGCTCCTCAGGTAAATCGGCAACACAAGTAAACGATAACTAAAGAGAGACCCAGACATCCAATTCTGCTCTTCTTCATGTGAACAGAGAGAGAGAGACACACACAGATCAGCCAAATCCGACAGCAACCCAGGTTTTTCCTTACCATTCTTGGTTGCAAGACTGAGCTCCAAACCGCCACGATTGGAAGAAGGCGGGGTTCTTGTAACTGAAATGGGGTTTCAATCTGGTGACAACAGCAATCAAGAAACAGGGAAACACAGACCAGTCAATCTCTGACTAAGCACTCTCTCTCTCTCTCTCTCTCTCTCTCTCTCTCTCTCCGTGGGAACTGTTGATGCTGGGAGTGGTGTGGTGTGTGGTTTGATGGCATGGGTGAAGAGAGAGAAGATGAGACTAGACTAGAAACTCCAAATGATTGTCCTTTTTCTTTTTCTTTTTTCAATTTAAAAAAAGGGGGGACCCTTCTCTTTTTTATTTGCATCTCCAGCACAGAGAAAGGAACAGTGGGAGCCAGGATGACCCCAAGCACTTGCTCCTTATGGCGCCAAGTGCCTCAGCTTTCATGGTGTGAGTTTGGTTCATTAAGGTAACAACTCCTTTTGGAACCTTAGTAGGTTTTCAATGGTGGGGAAGTGAAAGCTCTGATAAATAGTCAGGGGTGAATTACTTGCTGATGACAGCCATCAATGATGGATTTCACACCCCTTTAAATGGAAAATTGGTTGACCCGGGTCCCAACGGATCAAATGCATCGCAAGCGTTGTTTTCGTCCGAAGAATCTTCACCTACGTCACTCGGCTCGCACGCAACCCCGCCCCCTTGGGTTATGGAAGAATTGAACTTCTTGCTAGGCTGGTTATTCAGAGCCATCAATTGGCTGCCAGATTTCGTCCCGCAACTAGAAGAAGATCGCTTCGGGGGTCACTACGGCGCGGCTGAATGTAGAGCAGTCTGCCCCTACAGCCTTTGATCAGTAGATTATTTAGAATTTCGGAAGATGATCAAGGTAGCTTGCTTCCAAGCCACTACACTAGATGCGCATGTAGTCGTAGTAGTCGGGCCCGAGTCTGAGCCAAAATTTTCCATTTCGACGTTTCCGACGCTTTGTTATGCCGGCCGCTGCTTAGTAAGAAGGTATTAGTCGAGTGTCGCATGCCATGGCACGCTATAAGATCATTTAGTAACTGATGATCGGTCATGTGTCGATGACAGGAACCCGACCGACCATCTTCAACACTTCTTTGATTAGATAGATGTGAGAGTTCTCATCGAGGGTAATGTGGGGGCTAAAGCCTCGTTTGCTTTTTTAACTTTTGATTTTTGATGTGGTAATGTTACTTGGTCTAAACAGACCGTCAAAAAGTCAACTTACAAAAGTCAGAAACGGAGAGTACTTTACTTTCTACATCTAACTTGCGCTATTTGTATAATTATTGGCCTACGTTCTCAAAGTGTGAAATGCAAAACCTCTGTTCATGTGTATTTTGTTGCTTAGACCACGAACAATCTCGAAAGCTACAAATTTTAATATATTTAGAAGTCATGTCTAAGAAAAGAGGAGATAATAATTTAGAAAAGTCAAGGTGACAACTTGGGCCCAACATGTATGAATTATTGTGTTCGTACTAAGGTTTCGTTTGCTTCGAAAAAATGAATCGATGCAACAACAAAAAAATTCTAAAAAATGGTTGTTTACATCGTTTAGAAAAAATAAACGAACGAACAATATTTTCATAATTCACAAAGCAACGAAGAGCAAGACACTATACTCTTTTTCGATGAAGAGATATTGTTAACAACATTGGTTAACAAGACTCATCGACGAATATGAGACCCTAGAATTCTATACTTCTTCATTTATGTCTCTTGGGAAATATAAAGGTCAACTACGAATTATAGCTATCATTAAGGAGTTGACCATGTGAGCAGCATTTGGTGCAGCGGGTTGATTCGTGTGGATTACAAGTGTCGTCCGAAAGCATCGGAACGTGATCATTTGACAAAAGTAACGTTCTTCCAATGTAATTATTGTCGATTGAGTGGCTTCATGATTTGATCTCTGACTTTATGTGAAAGCTAAAACCGCCATAATTCGAATAAACATTCCTTTTTTTGGGCCAATTACTCCTACTCCTGCTTCTACTCCTAATTAGACCTAATCGAACTTTAGGTCAAGTCCCAAATGTGCCCCGGGCAATTTTTGTTTAAGAAAAAACCCCCAACTTTAGGTTCAATCCCAAACCTGCCTCGAACTTTTTTTTGTCTTAGAAAAAATCATAAACTTTAGGTCCAGTTCCAAATCTATCCCGATTTTTTTTTTTGTTTAAGAGAAAATCAGCAATTTTTACTCAAATCTCAAATCTGTCCCATGAGCCATCTGTTCAAAAATCACTCACAGTCGTCCCTAATTTTACTGGGGTGAATTTGTTATCCATGTGAAAATGCCATGTCAATCCGTACAGATCACCCATTACTTTGCTAATGTGGGTTTTTTATCGACATGAAAATGTCACGTCAAGTTAGGACTGGGCCACATGGTAAATTTAAGAATAAATTGAATATTTGTGATTTTTTTAGACAAAATAAAATTCGGGGTAGATTTGGGACTGTACATAAAATTTGAGATTTTTTTCTAGACAAAAAAAAGTTCTGAGTAAATTTGGGATCGGACGTAAAGTCAAGGGTTTTTCTACATGCGTGTTCTTATCACTCTCTTTCTTTTTTCTTTGTTGAATTTAACTTACAATTTAATTATAAAAATATGAAAAAGAGGGTCTTCCTAGATTTCAGGAGATACGAATCTTGTAGATCTCTTTTTTTTTTCCTGTCCTGTGCAGTGACCCATGTGCACCGATTTGTGTCCGAGAGTGTCTCTGTCTGATTTAAGCAAAATCCTAAAAATGTTACACTCTATTTTAAGTAAACTCTCAAGGCCAATGTCAGTTTTTTCCTTTGCCAATGCATGAATTTTATCAAAGAATGAAGAAATTATTATTTCTCAAATCTTTAAGTTTTCTAGGAATGCATGCAATCAAAACCTTAAAAATTCAATTTTCGTTGTCAATTAGCTTAATGAGCGTTCATGGACATTCGTTAACACGGCTAATCTATTTTTAGGTAAGTAAACTCAATTTACAAAATAATTATGTGGTAAGTTGAATATAAAATAATTTCCTTTACAAGTTCAAACGGTTAGAAAAAGTCACGAAATGAATCTCGCTTCATTATATGACACCGAGTAAGAGTCGAGTAGGCACCGATTTCGCTAAAAAATCAAAATTGCTAAAAAGAAGGCGAATACTTGTTTTTCTTGACATGTTCACTTCCGAAAATGATTATACATTCTAACTTCTTGTGGGGCTGAACATATGCCTAGCTATTTACTTAACTCCGGTATTTTAACTTTTGTTATTTCTTAAATCGAACGACTTAATTTTACTAAGAATGAACAAAAGTAACAACTGTTTTACGTTAGGAAAAAATATCATCCTCGAACCAAAAATTTCTCTCTTTTTTGCTCCTTCTCATATGGAATATTTCAAACCTTTCGGCTCGACAAAATCAAATGACGAATTCTGATTCAATGCCGTCACGGGCAAGTCGAGATTTCTCTTGATCTTGACTCAGATAAGACAAAACCAATTCGCAAAGATTTTCGTTTCCGCTGTCGACGTATGCGACGAAAATTTGTCCGTGTCAATCAATTATCCAAAATTAAGCTGAGTTAAGAAAATTGCGAGGAAAGCTTATATAGATAGAGTATCCTAACAATAACAACAATAATCAAAATCTTAAGGAAAAAAAAAAGAATAATTGTAATAATCAATTGAATTGAGATTCCAATTTGCTTGAGGCTGAAATGGTTTGCACTTGGAATAAGAAAAAAGAAGCTTATGCCAGCCACTCGCTGGCGATTATAATCAGCTTTTTGCGACGTATGAGGTCGCGAACACGTGATTCGTGCCTCGGTTTTGATTAATTTGCAGATCGACTTCTTTGACTTCGTTAATAGCATCACCTAAACGACAAAATTAAATCACGTTGAGAGGAGACTAAGCATTTAATTAAGCCGTGCTTAACTGTGATTCAGACACACTAAGATAACGTAATCCTTAGTCGAAAGGAGGAATTACTTCGGGGTCGATGAAGATTAGTTTACCGATATTTTTTAATTTAGGATCTCCATGTCATTACGTGACGCGTGACATTCATAATCATACGTGACTTAAGATATATTATCACATGTATTAATCAATTTTTGTTCGCGCTACTCCATGAGTATTCAATCGTGAGAGGAATTGTCCGATCATTCCGAAATCTATTGTATGGATGCCAATTTCATTCCAAACTATTCAATTTTAGAAATTTAGTCTTGAATCTCTGCGTGAAATTGCAATATAGTCCTTTGGCCAATTTGTCGCTAGAAATCACTTACCTGGGCTGATGATAATTGGACCGGCAGCGATTTTTCACTTACAAAAAAAATATGTAGCTCTTTGGTAATTTTGATTGACGGGCTATTGGATCAATATGCTTCATTTTCGGCACATATTAGCCGCGTGTAAACACCCATTTCATCGCAACTCATTGTAAAGTCAAGTTTCAATAATCATCTTCTTATCATCATTTTATGTACTTCACTCCTGATCTAGATTTGGGTGCTCTTGTATCCCGAATGTAGTTATAAATCTGGGATTCACAATGCGTTTTCTGTGCTATTTCAACCTATTGGTATTGTGTGTGGTCTCTATACGGTTATGGTGCTGAGAACGCCAAATCTAAGGGCGCACCACCTTTTGGCAAAACCTTAGTTACTAGAGAGAGATTTTTTGGAGTGTGCTCATCACTAATAACGATGCGAGTTTCGGTGATCGGCCGTTGCTTAGACTTTGATGCTATGACAGATCCGTTTTTGTGGAATGAGCGAGTCTCTGCATGCTATACCAAGTTGATTTACTTTTCAGATTTATTTATTTTACTTGGTTTGTGGGATTTACATTTTTGTCTTGAAGCTATGTAACTCCCGACAAAAAAATAAAATAAAAAAATAGCTGTGCGCACGCATAAGATCTGAAAATTAAATTATAATCGATATATGTCGCATGCGAGTTTTTTCTTTTTTTTTCTTTTGGTCGGAACATGCGAATTGAATGGGCAAGAACATATCCTTCCGATTTGAGTTGAGTTATGACCAGAATTAAATCCACATAGTCGAAATTATTAGTCTCTCGATCCTGTTTCGCGAGTCAATTACTCACCAATAATTACAAATTGATATGAAATTAAGCTATTAAAATAAATCCCATCTTTCATGGGCCTACAAAGAGAGAACATGGTCCAGAAGCAATAACAAAAAGATGGAATTGAAAATGTTCGTAAGGAAATGGATCAAACCGGTCACATTTGCATGGCCTTGGGCCACTTTTTATCGAACTTGTAGTTGTAGAGCTACTCCTACAAACTGTTGATGCCATCCATTTTTTCAGGGCCGATATTTAGGATCGGGTGTCGTAATCGTGTCTGTAATTCGTGCCAATCGGCGTCGGCTTGAAACATCTTAATTTCTCGAAATGTCCTACATGCCGACGGATTGATTTATGACGAGAACGTATTAATTCGTATTGATTTGTATCGATATAGAAAGTTAAGCGTGTCGCGTCGTATGGAGGCTTTCTTTTTATAGTTGATATTTAAACTCGTGTCACTCAAACGGGTTGTACCCATCAATGATAGCCCTTATAGTTTTGTTCTACGAAGAGGAAACCCGCCTTAGAGAAGTGAAATACCATAGAACCACATAAGTCAGGTGAGACGCAACCAAAACCCAAGCCTCTCTCTTGATCACTAAGCCGACGCAATAGGATACTAAATATAGAAATTTCGCCTTTTCAAGATATCGAGAAGAAAAATGTCTGAAAACTTCTAAATTGTTATCGACTCTCCCTTTTATTAAAGGACTTGGCTAAGCTGACCGTCCCTCGAAAAATGACGGTGGGACGGTCACTTTATGGCCACAAATTTGATTTGTGGAAATCGGTCACTTGCTGATCCGGTTTCAACATTTTGAATCCACATTTTTCTTTTCTTACTTTATGTGTTTTTATTGTAAGCAAAAATTGAAAAACAAAATTATAAGAGGGCCCACACAATCAAGATTCTAATGAAACATATCTAATTGATAATAATCAAATAATAAGTTACAACTTTTAAAATAGTAGCTATTATTCTCCGGCAAAATAAAAAGATTACGTGGATATGTAATGTCAAATTTGTGAGGATTACTCAACGGTGCAACTTGAACCGTACATGTCAGACATGGACTTTTGGCTGACAAGCATATCACGCGGATATTTGGTATGTGTGGGTCTGCACTCTCACGGACTGTCATCTTAGCTTTTCTCAATTCTTAATAACTAAAAAAAAAAAAATTAGAAACGTAATTATCTTGTATACTTTGTCTTCTAATTTTAGCTTACAATAGAAATACATAAAAGTAAGAAAAGAAAAGAAAATGGGGAGTCAAAATACCGAAACCGGATCAGCAAGTGATCCGGTTTCAACAAATCAAGTTCGTGTGGCAATACAGTGACCGTCCCACCGTCTCACTCAGGGGGACGGTCAGGTAAGCAAATTCCTTTATTAAATGCAGTTGAATTTGCCTTTTATACTGATCGCAATCACGAGGCAAAACAGACGTAATAATTACTTGCATAATTACATCTTAAGCACGTCTCGAATACATAATTTAGCAAAAAAGTTGCCTTTGAATAATTTAATTTGTTGTGTGACCTAATGCATGGTCACGTGAAAGAAACATGCTTTGGGTTGAGCCTTTGGTGTTAGGGTCACGTGCCCACGAGCATTAGCTCCACCAGATGACACCCAAATTGATCAATTTATTAGCACCGAAATTATTGGAGATTAAATTAAATTTTAGTACTCCTTGCACATGAGAAAACCGGTCTGTCTGCTCGACCAAAGGATGTTCACTTTAGTTTATTGCAATGTCTGTTTTTAACCTTTGAAATTTTTTATATCCAATTATTTTTCGAAAAAAATCATCGAAATCCATCTCGAATTGGGCATGCACATAGCACGTGTAGGACGTAATTAACGTGTATCATTAAGCAAACATCGAAGAAACCTATAGTCTCGAACTTTCGCCTGAAAATTCCACAAAATACCCTTGCTTACTTGCAAAAACATAACAATCGTGATATCACAAAGAAATGGACAAATTCGATCAAAGTCATCACATTAAACTACTAAATAGCTTATAACTAGATTCCAATTTCTTTTACCAGCACTAGAATCATATTTTAGGTGACCATTCTCATCATGGAATAATCTAAATCAATTTCCTAAAATAACCCAAATCACGATCTCTTTCGAAACTATGGCTGACCGATGATCGTCGGCCGTCTGGCTAGAAGCCGTCTAGGACCGGTTTGGAAAAGGATTTCGAAAATTCACGAACTGAATGGGAGTAGTTCCGTTGAATCCCAGCCCGCGGGGAAGAAGGCGAATGTCGATTCCCGGTCATTTCGGACCTGCGAAATAACGTTTTCTTCCATTAAAACCTTTTGCAAACTTTCAATACACACAATTTTACTCGTTGTAATTTGTATAACGTGTTGCCTATATACAAAATCCCTTATCGGGTTTATAACATAATAAATTTTCGGCAACATCACTGCCTAAAATGTCATGATTTGAAATCTAATCCTACGTATGAAGCAGCATATATCATCACTTTATTGCTTTTCACGTTATTTTTCTTGTTTCAATTCTTGGCCTAACTATGTGAAAAGACTACATCTAAGATTTCCCTTATAAGCAAAGAAACAAGAACAGCTGTGTGGATGTGGATGTGGTTGTGGGCTCTATGCTTGATTTTCTGCACTTAGGTTTCGGTCAATCAAGCTAACTTTAAACTCATATCTCTATCTTAATCCCGAGGATTAATTCACGGAAGTCTCACTTTTTTTTTGTCATTAGTATTTTGGCTGAGTTTGATTGCTCCTATATATAATTTTTTTTTTTTGTCAAAGTAACATTTCATTCATATCCGCAGAAAAAAAAAGGAGTAAAATAAATCATCAGAAACAAAGATATGGGTCACACACTCAAAAAGCAAATCTATGACTTCTTCAAATCAAAATCGGGACATTCGTCTGTTGCTATGGCTTTGCCTTTCGACGGTGCGCGCATATATTCAGCATCCCCAACACCATCGCCATACAAAATAAAAAGGTTGAACGAGCACAGATCTGATACTGAGGGTGAAACCTTCACGAAGCTCATCCGATTTCCTTTGAAACTGGACTTGTACGCTAACGAAATTCGAGAGAAACGAAACCCCGAAAATATACACTTAAAAACTCCCCGAAACGGGAGAGAAAAGCTTCCAAATCCAAATTAGATCGGAAGAAAAAGGCTCCACAAATTGAAGAAAAGCAAGAAAAAGAAATAGATGAATCAGATAACGAAGACGGGAGGGGAGGAAGAGATCTAACTCAAACCTTCCCCTCCATAGGGTAGAAGAAGAGAGTTGTGTGGATATGAGAGGGAGAGAGGAAGGAGGCTGGTGGCTAGGGTTTGGATGGGGGCGAAGCAAAAGCCAGCGTCTCGAGATCACGTGGGAGAGAGGAAAAATGATGGAATTTTTTTTTTTTGCCTTGTGAACATTTTTCATCACCCAAAACGAACGGATCTAATCGAGATGCTTCATTACACGATGTCTACAGATCTCGGGACTCAATTACAAAACTTTGTAAATTATAGTACTCGAATTGCGAAAGGACAAAGAGGGGTTGGGGTCGGGGTCGGGGTCGGGGTCGGGGTCGACCTGACTCGTCACTTCTCTCGGAATGTGAGATGAATCTTCAATATAAGGTCAATAGATGTCCGAAATCAAAGTGAGTGTTGACACAACGGGCACAAGATCTAGCAGATGGACAATGCTGAATCCAATCGCATTGATTATAGAGTGATAGACTGCTTACCGAATTAGCAGAAATTGGTGGCTCTCGACATTGGAGACGGGGGCTCAGGTCACCGGTGGGGACAATTCGATCACTTTGGTACTTTTTTGGAGCTTTTATTTGGTTAATTAAAGAACTAACTATCATGCGGAGAAATTATACAGTCGGGAGTAAATTCATTATACGGATGCCAATTCGGTCCTGAATTTTTTGATTTGGCCAATTGAGTCTTAAATCTTTGCGCGACACTAGAACGAAAAAAAAAAAAAGGGAATGTCAACGCATCCGAAAATAATCGACTGATCTCATGAAATATCGGACGGTATAAATTAAGCACCGGGTCCTGAATTAGATTGAATAGCCCCGGTGAACAATGATTATTGCCTTTGTTTTGGGACTCGAGTTAGCGAGTAGAAAGCGCCCAACTCATAATTGGCGAATTCGTAGGTTCAATTCCTACTGGATGCATGCCAATGGGACCCTACAATAAGTTTATTGGAATTGGCTCTGTATCAATGGAATCTGATCATCTATACATAACGAATTGATGTAGTATATTCATATAATAACATATGAACCAGCTACAAGAGAACCAGGAATGGAGAGTTTTTCCCCCTTTTCCGCTCGACTTCACTGTATCAGAGGCGATTCCGACGAAGACGAGCCTCGGGTCGTTAAGGGCGTTGCCAAGTGACCGGTGGAAGTAGCGGGGGTTTCGCCGAAGAGCTTGCATACTTGGCAGGATTGGACTGAAATTTGCTGGCCTCGGATTTTGCTCGATAGTAAAGCAGCGTGCGATTGATGAGCACACCGACAGTGAAAGGCCGACGATAAAAACCACCCACAGCAGCAAGACTCGCTTGGAAGAGCTATTGGGAAAGACAGAAGTTTCAGGGGGCGGCCGGTGTTGTCGCGGTGGTGCGATAAAGTAACGACCGGAGCAAATGTGGCTCGTCGTTGGCAGGAGTGTACGCAGCAGGAAGTTCCGGCATAGACTCGCGTCCATGGCGTAGCAGCGAACGAACCAGCAACAACGAGCAAGATGAAGCTGCCATAGGGAACGATGAATATGGGCGCTTAAGTATGTGAGAAGGACCGAGGAGAGAACTTTTTTTTTTCTTTTCTCTTTTTCTCTAATCTCCAGTGAAAGCGTGGATCCCCGAAGAAATAGTGGACTACAGAACGAGCTCTTCCACCGACCCAACTCGCTCGTGCTGCAATGGTGGCGCCGGTCATCACCGGAGAAAGCAAAGCAAGTTGTTGTCGTTCTTCTTAAATATTTTAAAATTTCTTCTTATCCAATCCGGGTCTATTCCAACCCCCTTACCCGGATTTCTTATCCGCCATTTTATCCGGACGTATCCCGGTTTATCGTGTCCGGAGGGCGTCTCCAAACGCCGGATAGGATAATAATTATCCTATCCGAACTCAACCGGGCTACCAAACGCATCTATAGAAGACAAACAATTAAGAAGCCCACTCTTTTCCATCTTAGAGCCAAATTTAGTTATTTCACTCGATATTATGTCACTCTAAATAATGTAAAAAAAATTAGGCAAAACAAAGCAATTGAAAATGGAATTGCTCGGACCGCACAAAAACATATATTTCCACTTATATCATTTTACACCTAACAAAGTTAGGTATCCAATAGATCGAATTTTCCATTTAAGATCAGTTTTTTTTTTTTTTTGGCCTTTTTGAGAGATTCTTGAGGGACGTGTATGTATGTATTGTTAGAATAGTAAGCCTCATAGGTTCATAGGTATTATTCCTAGGTCTCCTACGAAAGCGAATTATCTAAAATGTTTTGAGAATACGTTTTATATAACAAGAACATGGATTTAATAATTTTATGTCGTGAATGAACATGTAAATTATATACAATGGTGAAAAAATATGGACAACCTAAAAAACGTAGTGGACATAAGGCTTCCACGCAGTTGTAGATAAAGGTTGCCTTTTGAGGGACCATATTGCATGTGGCATGTAGATTTTTGGGGAAAATTATCGCAAAAGCCCTAAATTTATTGTACTTTTGCCAATTCAATCCTAAACATTTTAATTTTGTCAATTGATTCCTAAACTTTTTCGAGTTTTGCCAATTGAGCCAATCCTGTCGATTTTGGCCAGAATAGCTGACGTGGACGTCGACCGTCCTATCTGGTACGGTTGGCGCTGACGTGTATAAATTTTAATAAATTATTTTGAATTTTTTAAATAATTTCTTATTTTTATTTTATTTTCTTTTATGTATTTTTTTCTCAAAGTGGCCGAAGAGGGTCGCCGAGCCCTTTCTGGCAACTGGGCGAGGCCATCGCGTCCCCGGGTGAGGCAGCCTTACCCAAATCTGGGCGATTACGAGGCCATCGTGAGTGAAGCCAGTCAGCCACAGTAAGAATAAAAAAATAAAAAAATAATTAAAAAATTATAAAAAATTCTTCACGTTAACACCGGCTATGCCACGTAAGCAGCGATTTACGACCAAAATTAGCTATATGGACTTAATTGGCGAAATGTGAAATTTTTTTGGATTTAATTGGCAAAATTAAAAGATTTAAAATTAAATTGGCAAAAATACAATAAGTTTAAGACTTGATTTTTGTAGTCATGCAGCATCATATGTCTTGTCCATTCAACCCGATTAATGCTTTGAAGGAGAAAAATCATAAGAAAATTTATGTAGTTCGGTCTATGTAACTACACTTATAGATAAAGAAGGAACTGAAATTCACTACTAGAAAATGAAGTGCAATTAAAGAGAAAGAACTCTCAAACCCTAATCCCAAGTACTTTCAATAGCTCTTACCCTCTTAAATATCTACTGTACTAAATTCTGAGCACACTGATTTGACGCCGTCAATGTCTTTTTATTTATATTTTCTTCCAATTTGCATCATTCTTTTTAAAAAAATAATAATTCAAGAGTACAAAAATAATAACTTGGTGACCGAAAAGTTCAAGAAACACCTTACAAGTTTCACGAATTGATTAAGTCTAAATTTTCGGCCTGTGTAAGCAATTTTGATCCACAATAGTGTACATGATATAACCACTCTGCCAGTGATCGCCACCAACATCGATCGATAGCGCCTCCTCTACACCACTGCCGGGTCGTACCATTGCTCTCTCCCTCTAAAACACACGGGCTCAGCTGGAGTCCAGTCAAATTCGAGCTCAATTGGTCTCGACCATGGGTGGATTTGTCGCGACGGAGTTCATTGAATGTACAAAAGCGTTGTGGTGCTTGGCGAGACGAAGAGCGCCACGCCAACATCGGTGCAGCGATCGGCGGCGGCGGCGGCAACAACGAGCGCCGTAATCATTGGACGACTATATAAGAGATCGAGTCTATTTTTGTGTTTGTTATTTGGATATCACAAGCAAGTTAATTATTTTAAACCCATCTATCTCACCGTTCTCGCATAAGTTTGATACAGAATTATTCGAACTCGAAACCAATTCAATAAATTCTCGTAACATGTCAGGTGAGAGAGAGAGAGAGAGAGAGAGAGAGAGAGAGAGGAAGAGATGATATAACGTCAACCTACGCGACATGATCATATGCGACAACCGGTTGGATAGTTTGCAAGAAAATGATTTGACTCTTATCCCCTTCTTCTATAAAACCCTCGCCCCACTCTATTCTTTTCATGCGTGCATCTTCTCCTCTCTCTCTCTCTCTCTCTCTACCGAAGAACACAGTTTTGTTCCATAACGCTAGAAGAGAGAATCCTAGCAACGTCCACGCGTGCGACGGAAGACGATGGACTTCACCTTGTTCTGCGTCGCGCTGCTACTTCTTGCCGCCGCATCCCCCGTCGACTCCTGCCCGCCGTCGGACCGTGCAGCCCTCCTCGCCTTCAGAGCCGCCCTCCATGAGCCCTACTTGGGCATCTTCGACTCCTGGACCGGCGCCGACTGCTGCCGCAACTGGTATGGCGTCAGCTGCGATACCGAGACCCGCCATGTCGCCGACATCAACCTCCGCGGCGAGTCGGAGGACCCGATCTTCGAGCGGGCGAAGCGGCCCGGCTACATGACGGGCACCATCTCCCCCGCGATATGCAGGCTCAAGCACCTCACCAGCCTCACGATAGCCGACTGGAAGGGCATCACCGGCGAGATCCCGAGCTGCATCACCACGATCCCCTTCCTCCGGGTCCTTGACTTGATCGGGAACCGCCTCTCCGGCGAGATCCCGGTGAACATTGGGAAGCTCCACCGCCTAACAGTGCTCAACGTCGCGGACAACCTTATCACGGGTGAGATCCCACGGTCATTGACAAATCTCTCGAGCTTGATGCACTTGGACACGAGGAACAACCGGATCTCGGGTCCATTGCCCCGAGATTTCGGGAAGCTGAGGATGTTGAGCCGGGCTTTGCTAAGCGGGAACCGGATCACCGGGTCCATACCCGACTCGGTTTCAGATATATACCGGTTGGCGGACTTGGACCTTTCTTATAACCAACTATCAGGTCCGATCCCAGTTTCTCTCGGCAAGATGGCGGTCCTCGCCACGCTGAACCTCGACTCGAACAAGATCTCGGGCCCAATCCCCCAAACTCTGATCAACTCCGCGGTGAGCAACCTGAATCTCAGCAGGAACGCGCTCCAAGGCGCGATCCCGGACGTCTTCGGGCCGAGGTCCTACTTCACTGCGCTCGACCTGTCGTACAACGGCCTCAGCGGCCAGATCCCGAGGTCCATATCGTCCGCGTCGTTCATCGGGCACATGGACTTGAGCCACAACCACCTCTGCGGGCGGATCCCGGGAGGGCCGCCGTTCGACCACCTCGAAGCCTCGTCGTTCGTGTACAACGACTGCCTCTGCGGGAAGCCCCTCAAAGCCTGCTAAACCGGATCGAGGTCCCGGAGTTTCGGATCTATACTCGATCCGTATGTTACCGAAAATTGTACGTACGCACCTGCTGGTGTGAGGATAAACTGTGCTGTGGTTTACTTAGGTATATGTTGTATTAGATAACGTTGATTCATAATATTACGGCGGGGATCTGATTTTCTATGCACTAGTCGTAAAATCTTGCATGAAACGGAGTGGGGTCCACACAACCAAGAAAAAAGGATAAAAGCAGTAATGAGTGAGCTAATAATTTGGATGACAAGTCATGTGGACTTTGGAGATAATGTTCCGTTCGGATCGATGTGACCAAAAACTAAGTTATTGAACCCCTTTTCTTAGCTAAGCATCGCCAAAAGATTGTACAATGATTGCCGACGGGGAAGAACATCCATTATTCAGGTGAAATGATGGAAAATGATAGCACGTAGACAAGTAAAAGATAATTGTTCCAAAAAGTCGTAAATTTATTGTACGGCGGACAATTCGATTATAAAATTTTCAATTTTGAAAATTTAATTCTCTACCTTTTGACGATATGTCATTATAGTCCTTCCGTCTAATTTTGACCCGAAATCGTTGACGTTGCGTGGCGATCGTGCCGCGTAGGACAACTGATGTCTAAGTTACAATTTCCTTGCAAAAATTGGCCGAAATGAATAAATTACCAAATTTGAAAAGTTTTAGGATTGAATTCGCCGTGATGTCAATAGATTTTGGACAATTTTCTCGACAAGTTAAGCATGTCGAATCCGATATTCTTCTTCCCCCAAAATGTCATGATGGTTCACCGGTTCATAGGGTAAGATGTTGAAAAGCCCGACGAAGCCATGTACGTACCATGAAGTCAATAGAGACTCGTCATGGACGGTGAACCCCGTTTAGGATCTCGATGTGGGGTGAACTCGTGTTTTGAGATTCATGAGGATCACAGGGCGAGGAATGGAGAAATCCCTCTGTCTCGTCGGTGAGCGGCCACGGCACAATCGAGAAATTTCAGTGGTGGCCGCCGAGCAAAATTGAAGAAGTAGATCCAGTTCAATTCACTGCAAGCGAACCGGCCCTACGAGAGTTAAACGCCTGACGAATTTAAGTTGAAGACGACACATTGCACGTGAAGCACATTACTGCGGAATAGGAAGAGGTCCCATGTTGCTATCAAAGGGCACGGGAAAATTGATGCCCAGGGACGTGTTCGAAAGATGACCACCGATGCCTGGAGCTCCAAATTACTGCAGAAAACATCGCTATGCGATGCAAATGCGACATGCCATATGCGTCCGATCGAGGATGCTTGATCGTTGTAAATTTGAACAGGAATTAAACGTAACCAACACTTGATTGAGCCACGGACATCGAGTAAAGACATCACATGGTATGGACGATATGGCTCTCAAAGTGAAAGAGACAAGTTTGTACCTGAAGGTATGACCGAAGCTTCAGCAACGGCATAGCACAAAATCACATGAATCCTCGCCATTGCAATTCCTGCGATGTCGCCCGCTGTACACGATTACAGTTCGTCTCAAGCCAACCCCACCAAAAGAAAGGGGGGGCAAAAGGAAAAGATGTTCTTCTAACTTACATACCAATTCCTTCCATGACAATGACGGAAAAGAAATGTAAAACGCAACAGTTGGTTGAAAGGCCCAAGCAAAATGGATGCACCCCCTAATTTCTCCTCCTCTTCTTACTGCCTTTTCTATCCGTGTCGCTTTCAGATGAACCTGAATCTGATTCAGAAGAAGATTCAGAATCGGATTCATCCGACTCCGATGAGCTTGAGCTTCCCAGGTCTTCATCTGTTTCCGCCGGGGCTTGCTGCTGCTGCATAATGAGACGTGGCATGTTCTTCAAATACTCTCGCAAGTTCTCGGTGATGCCACCAAGACCAATGGATGTGAAAAAGTTAATCGAGAATCTTGTGTTCTTGGGATTGTCTTTAGGGAATATTGACTCCAAGGAATCCAGCATTAATGGATCATTAAGGCGTTCATTAAGCCGGCGGATCCCTAGATGCTCTGATAGTTCCTGCAAAAGAACAAACATCAATAGATAGTCCGCTTGAGATAAACCAAAGATACTTCTAAGTTGAAAACTGATGGAATTCTGTCTTAGCGGATAACACTTATATCAGCAATCTGAAGCATTTAATTTAAGATCAAAACAGGTACTAAATGCTCAAAGAACGCACTGACATCTGCCCACGAATAGAGCAGTACAAAAGGGTACTCGAAAACATAACCATGCCATGACTCATCAGGAGCACCTTAGTGGTGCATCTGTCTAAAACTTAGTTGGAGATAAAAATTTCCGCAGTCATGATTGCATGTTCCACTCAGCATAAATATTGTTAGCTACTGAAAGGAAACATGCCACAGAGACCTATTTCATGGGCCGCAGAAGTGTGGTGCGAAAATCAAAGTAGAGAGAGACCTACTGTGGAGCATTTAAATGTCCATATGACAAATCAATGTCAAAGCCAAAATCTTGTAATCATAATGCAGACTAAGCAATCAATTTGTCAGTCAGACATCTATATCACAAATACTATTCTTCAGAGCATTGAGAAGTTGTTTATACCATAGGTAATTTAGTGAAAGAAACAAATGAAACCTAGAGAAAGTCTGATTATGAGTTAGCTTTTCACTCACCTGGAAGAGGATTTTAATGAATATACGTGATGAAGAAGTCGTGTCCTCCTCAGTCAATCGTATGTAGGCCAAGACATGCCATGGTAGAGCATCTGTGCCAAGTAAATGCGCAAAAAATTTTGCCACATTTCGCAGTTTGTTTGTCTCAAGACGGTGAATCATTGAATATTGCTGTACAAAGCATTTCTCAAAATTCTCCTGATGGACTTTGTTGATCATGCAAAAACGCTGCCCCAGCAAACCATAATAGCGGAGGTAAGTTCTCTCTTGACTGCAGCACTCCAACAACATAATGCACAACTCCATCTGCACAGCCCAAAAAACAAGACAGTAAGTATAGAAGAAACTAGTTCCAAGGGCCGCATGAAGCAGCTGATAGACTAAGATAATTATTCTAAAAGAATTCCATGATGTAAAGAAGGAAAAGACACATAATTGGAAGAAAACAAAATGTTAAAACGAACTAGAAAAAAATTTCTTTCTCTAACAAATTAGCATGAGAAACTACAAGCACCACAAAATCATTATAATTAGCATCATCGTAAAAGTTGCAATGAAAGATTTTGACGAAATCCAATATCTAGCTTAGAATAGGCTCAGCACCTCCTCTGAAAGCTAACCCATGTCAGCATATGAACAAGTCAATTTTAGATATCTCTACATTCTGGGTAAACTTAACCCCTGACACTTCATCACATAACCAAGCAAAACATCACTAATGTGGCATAGTACGCCATCTACCATGCTAATTGCAGTGGCAGTGAATGCTTCCAAATAAAAGGATTCTACTTTCAAGCTATCAGGGGTCTAGCTGCTATCTTATCAACTAAGTCAATCAAAATGATAAGGCAAAAATTACAAAGAAGATGATAAACCAGAAATGTCAGCAAGATCTCAACTCTTCATCCAACTCCTAATCTACTTGAAACTCATCTGGCACAACTAATGCACAAGAAAGTATTCCAATAACCATACATATAAGTACAAAATTGATAAGTTATCCAAATACTAGAAGTATTTACAATACAGAGACGACATCGGGAAAAGCAAAAGCACCAATTTTGCGTCACACGCAATGAATTGGATATCTAGAATTTACAATTGATGCAGTTTTAAAGTCAATGCAATACACAAAAAACCACACCGGTCCATCCTCATTTACAGATTATCATAACATGCAAAGCAATCACCTGTGAAAGTACAGGCCTAAAAGCAAATTCAAAAGAAGAATTGTACATCAGCTAAATCCACTTCTGGTTTGGGACAAAAAAACAGCAATATTTACTCAAATTCTCAAAATTGCAGGACAAAAAAATAGACTAAAACCATTTCATCCCATGGACAACCTTCTTAGAAATCAAGGAAAAGAAAGAAGATAAGCATTCAAATTTGGCTGCAGCGACTGAAAAGGTGTCTCACCTCTTGTCCAGGTTCTAGTTTAATTTTTAATAGCTTATGCCCTGCTTCCTCAAAATCAACACTGGACATAATCGTCAAATAGATTGTTCTCCGGAGGTTTACAAGATTAGTCTCTGTCTCATCTTTAATTTTCATCTCTTCATCCTCTTCTTCCTCAGATTCCTCAGCAGATCCATCTTCTGAGCCTTCTTCAGAATCTTCTTCCTCCTCAGAGTCGTCACCAAGAATGTTTTTCTTCAAATCCTCATAACGCTTCTCATTGTCCACGAACTGCGAATCAGGCTTGAATATGTCTGGTCCAGAAACAAGTATGACAATAAGAAAAAAAAAAAAAAATCAGACAACAGCATATGCAGATTATAAGTAGCTTCCCAAAACTGGATAGGCAGACAGATACCAAGAGTAATTTCTGGATCGATCTCCTCCTGGAGTGATATCTCATGTGTCAGCTGATCTTCTTGCTCCACAAGGTCCAACTCTGGGCGAACCGCAGGATAACCCTGTATGTACACGGGAAAATTTAAGTTATGATTCAATTAACTCCTCCAGAACAAGAATTTTACATTCTCACCAAGCAAAAGAGTTCGGAGCTACTGACCTGAAACTTAGCTTTTCTAATGGCAAAGAGGCCTTCAATCAAAAACTGAACTCGCTTATCTATTTCACCTTCATGAAGTATTCCACGAAACCGTTCAAAGATACCTGAAAAAAATTTCAAAATTAAGAAGGCATAATACAAGAAATTACTGAGGAAAACACAAAAAGCAAGGTTCGCCAGCATCATTCCTGGTCATGCACACTGTACAGTAAAATTTATCTTCCTAATTACATACAAGTATAAGTTTGGATGATATGACAGGCTATACAAAGCCTTAGGATATAGCGTGGTGACACATCATTTGATGGATGATACAAGCTTAATCATTCGTCAAAACTTCCATCTCCTTCATAATCTCCAACTCTGATCTGATGACTTCTTATCCAACCATGAAAGAGAACTATCCAACAGATTGGCTCACAATTTGATGATACACGCGCACAAGCAAAAAAAGAAGAGCAACAAGCTGGATATAATATAAACTTCGCAAAATATACCTACCATGTAGACCTTTAGGAGAAAGGTCTTGCAGTATGGAACCGCACTCAGTCACAAAACCAACAGCCACCTCTACACTGTCATCAGTAGGATTTTCCAGCAGAACAGTAAGCAGCTCCAAAGCAATAATCTCATGAGCCACTTGCTGGTTAACTAGATGTGCTATGAACTTAACAGCAGCAAGTAATTGAGGCTGTTGACAATACAATACAAAAAAAGAATTAACATCCAAAGTAAGGATAAACAACGAGATTCTGGTGAACTAAGAAATCTGAACAAAGAGCGTGTAATCGTACCTTGTCATTCCGCTTATAAGCTCTCTTGAGTTGCAAAACGATCCTTCTTAGTAGAAGCTCTCCAACCTCTGGAAATTTTGTGTTGACAACAGCAACCAAGGCAGCAAAGACATCTGTGAATCCCGGAGAAGCCATTTGAGACTTCATACAAGAACGGCAGAAAAGACCCCTTCCTCGGATAAGATTCTCAGCAAAAAGTTCTGGAATAATATTCTTGATGTTCGTTGCATTGACTTTATTCACCAGACCGTTTATACTCTTCCTCAAAGCATCCCATGTCAACCTTTGATACTCAACGCTGCTTTTGTCTTGGACCTCTTTCATCATTCTGGCCAACTTAAACGGTGGGATGTAAACTCCTCCACTTCTGCCCAAGTTTGAAGCATCAGTGTTCATATTGCCCTCCCGCAATGTTGGTTGTTCTGATTTCGAACCATCACCCTTCTTGCCATCTCTTCCCCCTTCCTCATTGTCAGTGGGGGTATCTCGCCCTTTGTTAACCTCTCTATCTTTTCGAGGCTTCACATCACTGTCATCATACCTCCGTTTCTCATGTCTATCATCATTGGTCCTACTACGCTCTGATCTCTTGTGTGAGGCCCTTTCATATTCATACTGAGAGTCCCGCGATGAATACCTCTCCCTGTCTCTGTGACCAGCTTTAGAATCTTGTTCCCTGTGCCCATGCTCATGTCGATGATCTCTCCTCCTTTCCCGTCCATCCTTCGTCTCATTGTCTTCCTTTGAATCTCGATCCGATCTTTTCACTGTCTCACCTTCTATTGCACCTCGTCGACTATTACCATCTTCATGCCAGTGGCTTCTCTCCCTTTCACGTTTATCTTTTTTCCCATCTTCAAAATCATCATTTTCGTGCCTTCTTGCCATATCCAACTGAGAGCAGAAATATCCCTAGAAGAACGAAAGACACTAAAGACCATCAAATTTTACCGTACTCAAGACAAGACAATGCTCTACTTGTTAAACCGCACGTTTCTATAAGGTTTCTGTCAAGTTATCAACTAGTGGATGTCCCATATGTTGCTGCCGGAAAGATTACCACAGGACTGTGTTGCCACAAACAGAAGATCACAAATTGAGAAAGTGAGCTAGCAGAAGGTGTATGTACTACTCCCACACCGCAATCGACCAGAATAAATGGAACCACAATCTCGTGTTAGACACCGCGCAGTCACAATCGAGCAAATCCGTCCACATCCACCAAACCGAATTGTCTCGCAACAACAGAAATCCCAACACGATTCAGGCAAAGAAGAAGGAGAATAATGGAAAGAGAATGGGTACTAAAGCTGCGTTTGGTTTGGCTTTTGCGGAAAGCCGTGGGGAAATCAAAGGACTTTCATGCAAAGCAAATATTGTCTGGTAAACTGTACTTGAAAAGTGCAATGGGAAGCAACTTTGACAGCGTTGGGTGTAAACACGTTTGAGAAGTCCTTTAGGTGACCAATTTAAGCTTTGTAATGTTTAAAATTACAAAAAACCAATGACGCAACTTTTACAACTTAAATGTTGACAACGGTGTAAAAGAAACTTATTAACAGATTTATAAATAAAAAAGAATCACATTTCCATTTTGGCAACATATTCCTCTCAAAATCACCAAAAGCATATTGCAATTTACGAGCAATTTTCTTTCTCAAATACACCCTATGTCCAATAATGCAGAACAACCTAGCAAGCCCCAGGCATGAATGGGAATTAATCTTGGATGTAGTGCAAACTACTTCGGCATCAGCAAGCAACAAACAGAAGAAACTATTTCCGGTTGCAAAATAGCAGTACCCCAAAACTCAATTCAATAAAAATTCCTTTGCCCAGACTAATGGAACTTCCCCAAGCCTCGCATAACGACTTTTCAATGTTAGATGTTAAAATTTCGATACAAGCTTTCTTGTTTCAGACAAAAGGATAGCTGACATGGTGCTACAGGCCATGTTAACTCACATAAACCCCCAATTTTCTCATCCTAGTTATGCCAATCCATTATCACTCAATCTTTGCACACTGTTTGATATCAGAACCGCAAAATACGTCCAAAACCCAGCCAACTTGACGCCAGGCAATCCGGGTCGAGATTTATGAACAGAGAAAAAGCTCCAACACAGTACATAACAATTCGACCAACGCAAATCACTATCGCTATCACCACGACAAAATCTCCAAAAAAACAAAAAATCGTTCCAAAATCATTCTATGCCCTAACAGAGAAAGTGCAAAAGGTTACCTCCTTCCCCGGGCAAAGAAAGTGGCGAGCAAGAGAGAGTCACGAGCGACTGGTCTGAGCTCGAGCGAACGGGAGCGAAGAGGGCGAGCGAGGGAACTGAGAGAAGAGCTCGAGCTACTGAGGAGGGGGCTCTTGTGCGTAGAGGGAACAGAGAGGGCTAGATCTAGGGTTTTATTTTCTAATAAGGGGTAAAATTGAACTTTAGGTAATTTTTTGAGGGCAAAAAAGGCAACTCACAAAATTTCATTATCCTCCATAGATTTATCTCTTTCGGCTTATCTCTAAGATAGTTTCTTCTTGGCAAAATGACACACACGGAACTTTAACCCAATGTATCGTATTGGTCAAATTAAAAGTTTAAAGACCACATTGTACATTGGGTTAAAGTTCAGGGACCATATTGATCAAATTAGAAGTTCATGAACCACATTACACATTGGATCAAAGTTCATGGACCATGTTGGTCATTATCCCTTTCTTCTATTGCTTGGAAAAAATATCTATTGATATTAACTAAATTTAAGCGTTCCAACTAAAGAACAAGAATTTTCGACCAGAAAAAACTAAAGAACAAAAATTGCAACTTAACATTTCAGTTAGTTGTGTTTCCTATTTTCAAAATCCTTGTCATAAATCCCACTTATGTTGATTGCTTATATCATTAGTTTGTTACCCGGCAATTAGTTTAAATTGAACTGATTTGGCAATTAGTTTATTATTCGGCAATTAATTTAAATTGTCATTTATTTAAGTCGAACTAGAAATATATTGAATATTTGGTTAAATCCCAAATTATCCGGCAATTAGTTAAATACATCAATTAGATTGCCATTTATCTAAGTCAAACCTGAAATATATGGATATTCGGTTAAACACAAAATTATCAAGAAAAATTTCAAATAAGGACCTAAAGTACCCTCATCTTTTCAAATAAGAGCCTCAAGTGGATTTTGTTTCAAATAAGAGTCTGAACTACCTCATTTTCTCAAATAAGGACTTGAAGTGGATTTTGTTTCAAATAAAAACTTAAGGTGGCTATATTAGTCTCAAAGAATGGTCTGACCTCGCCGACCGAAGGGCATTTTTGTAGTTTGCTTTTTTTTTTTTTTTCCTTTTTCTGTTTGTTTGTTTTCTTTTCTTTTCTTTTCTTTTTCTTTTCCCCTCTTCCCTCGGCCAGCCATCGCCAGGCCTGGTTGATGGCCGACGATAGGGAGGGAAGAGGAAAAGGAAAAAATTAAAGTAAAGTAAAGTAAAGTAAAAAAAATCAAAAATTTTAAAATATATACTTATAATTTTTTGGACTAAAATACCCCATCTTCAATGGCCGGAATAGTGACATCCTCGCGGGAAAATTACCAAATAGTCCTAAACCTATTATGATTGTGTCAATTCAATTCTAAATTTTTTTTGCCAATTGAGTCTTAAACCTTTTAGAAATATGTCAATTTAGTTCATTTGGCCAGTCGATGTTGACGTGGCAAAATTTTAATAATATTTTATTATTTTTAAAATTTTGAATTATTTTTTTATATCTTTTTCTTTCTTTCTTTTTTTGGTTTAGGGTTTAGGGCTGGCACGAGGCCGCCAGCCACCGGCCTCGTGCCGATGGAACCTAAAAAAAAAAAAAAAGACAGAAAAAATATTTAAAAAATTGAAAGTTCAAAAAATTATAAAATATTATTAAGATTTTGCCACGTCAACGCCAAACTGCCAAATGGGCTAAATTGGCACAATTGAAAAAGGTTTAGGACTTAATTGGCAAAAAAAAAAGTTTCGAACTGAATTGACTCAACTGCAATAGGTTTAAGACTTTTGGTAATTTGCCTCATGCTCACCGATTGGTAAAGGTCTTTATTTGAGATGATATAGCCACTTCAGATCCTTATTTGAGATAATTTAGTCATTGTAAGCCCTTATTTCCGGCAATGTCGATTGTGCTGGTTTTCAACTATCAACCTTTCTGCCATCTCTTCCCTCTTTCTCCTTGTAAGTTGGGGTATGTCAGTGAGATTCTTTCACCCTCTCACCTTCTCTTGCGCCTAGTCGACTATTACCCATGCGCAATGCTCATACTGACCATCTCGAAGAAGCGGATGCTAACCTCGTCGGACTCGCCGACGGCAGAGCAGGGAGCGAAGAGCTTGCCGAGGTAGTGCTGTGAAGAGAGAAGCTGAGAGAGGGGTCTGTCGGTGAAATAGAGAAGCAGATACCAAAGAGAGGAATATACATTATATTGCTTGACTAATTCTCGTTATCTTTGAAGTGCAACTTTCCTTTTTATTAGTCAAAATAATTTATGAGATAATTTTTTTTTATTACTTGAATAAATTTCGCCTGGCATTGATTAAATTTGACAAGTTTTAAAACTTGATTGCATATTTTGAAAGTTTGATGACTCAATTGTATTTTCATAGCAAATTTTAGAACTCTCAACGCACTTATCCATTTTCTTTTTGAGATACTTGTCCCGAGATGCCCAAGCCCATAATAATCTACAACTTTTTTTTGGTCGAAATAATAATCTATAACTTAAGAACTAATTGTTTATTACTTAGAAAACCCCATAAAGCAATAAACAAGCTCAAATCATTAATGGTCATAGTGCTATTTTTGTTCGGACGAAATTTTATTGCTTGTTTCATTAAGTGATATTTATCATTCAGTAATCGCGGATTTGAGTCCTAAAATTTCATTAATGGATTTATTTATGTTTACATTTTTCTCAAAGGGGAGTCGCTTGAACAATATTGGGCTAGCCTAATCAGAGAAGCCCCTTAGGGCTCGCTAGCCCTAGCCCACTTACTCCCATATGTATTAAAGGACGTAGTGCAAATTAATGGGCAAGTATGAGTGAAAAATACAATGCAACAAAAATTTATAACCAGGGTTATGTTAACGAGTGCTGCAAAAAAAATTAGTAAGAAAACATATAATAGATCAATCGAACAAAACAAGATAAAGCCGGCATATTGAAAATGATAATTTTTTTGTCTAATTATGTGTTTAACGACCACTCCGACGGCACATGTTAAAAAAATCGTAATAACTTTATGATCGGACCACTCATTGACTACAAATTGAAGCACTTTGAAATTAAGGCTTCATGTTAACAAAATCCTTAAGGCATGTGTTAACAAAATCGGAAAATCCTAATCACAGCGCTGGTGCTGCGAGGTGCTACTGCTAAAAGTTGTTTTCTAGATACTTAGTTATAGTGCAGGACTCCTTGAAAAGACAATTATGAGAAGAAAATGATGCTTTTACGTGGTAGAGTTTGCACGCTTAGAGAAAAAGAAAATGCTACAAATGAAATGTGAAAAGCAAAAGCCAAAAATTGGACAGAAAAAAAAAAACATAAACAACAGAAATCAAAACAAATAACTTATAATCCATTATTTGCCGATAAAAGGCATAGTTTGAGGAAATTTCTGTAAATCGGGGATGGGGGAAAATTTTAATTTTTTAAGACTAACTACGAGATTTCACGAGACAAGTAAGACACTAAATAAATTTTCCTTTATAATTGTGATGCATGAAAAATTTTTAGTTCCTATTTTGTGTTGTCGATGATTATTTGGAAGCTGTTGGAAAAACGATATTAGATTTTGTCTTGGGCCTCTTGTATTAATCGCATGACCAATCGAGTACTTAATAATTTGTTAGTTGATCTAATAAGTAGAGGCATACCCGGGGTTGTCAATGCTAGAAATATAGTACCATACGATCGACGGCTTATTTTTGTGGAACAGTTAATATAAGCAATCTAGCAAGCGTGCATGCGGCCGCTGAAAGCGGGGTAAAAAGCCAAATATGAAAAAGAAGGTTGGTAGCATTATACCGATTAATTAAGGCATCGATTATCCTTTTTCTTTCATTTAGGTTCAGATTTTTTTTTTTAAAATGGTAGTATAATCTTCCTAAGCAAACTTATATGTTGACCGACTTTTGTCAAATTAAATTATAATGAATGAGTCATAAGCAATCTGGCACGAGTGCACGAGGCCAGTGAAAGCGGGGTAAAACAGCCAAATTTGAACAATACGGTTGGTAGTAGGGAAAATTCCAAATAAGGGCCTGAAGTGCTTTCATTTTCTCAAATAGTGGCTTCAAGTGCCTCAATGTTTCAAAGAAGAGCCTGACCAAGGGTATTTTCGTCATTTTACATTTTTTTTGAATTTTTTTTCCTTTTTTTCTTTTTTATTTTCATTTTTGCTAATTTTCTTTTGTCTCTATTGGGGCCGGCGAGGGCTCCCTGGCAGTTGGCGACCTCACCTAGGCCCTCGCCGACCGCAGGCGAGGTCGGCTTGTCCTGGGCGATGCGACCCTCGCCTAGCCATCGCCGGTGGCTGGTCATCGCCTGAGACAGACCACCGGTGAAAAGGAAGGAAAAACATGAAAGAAAAAAAAGAAAGAAATTCAAAAAATTCAAAAAATTCAAAATGACGAAAGTACTATTGGTCAGGCTCTTCTTTGAAACAATAAAGGCACTTTAGGCCCTTATTTGAAATAATGTCCACATTATGCCCTTATTTGAGAAAATGAGAGTACTTCATGCACTTATTTGAAATTTCCCCTTCGTAGCATCACACCGATTAATTAAAAAGAAAATACCACCAAAAACCTTGAGCTATGTCCATTGTGACACATTTACCCCAAATTTTATTTTGTGACACCAAAAATCCCGAACTATGCCCATTGTGATTTGTAACACATTTATCCCAAACTTGTACATGCGTGACACATTTACCCTCCGTTAATGTTCCATCAATAAACGCCATCAAAAATATGACATGGCAGCTAACGTGACATTATTATATTTTTCTACAATAAATTAGGTTGATGTGACACTTGCCACATCAGAAAAAGATTAAAAAGAAAAAACTAAAAAAGCAAAGAGAAAAAAAAACAGAGGAGATAGAGATTGCTGATGGTCCGGGGAGCCACGATCGTTCCAACTTCGCCAACTAGGGTCGTCAACCACCGCGGACCGTCGAACCCCACAGGCAAGCCAAGCTCGGTCCCAGATGGCGTCGAGCTCAGTGTCGTGGTCGAGCTTGCCCAGATCTGCAACATGGCCGAGCTTGTCCAAATCGAACAAATGACGAAGAAGCTTCTAGAACTACCAGAACTTCTCTTTGGCTTAACAACTGAGCTTGCCTAGAATGTGGCCATAGGTTAAGAATATTTGGGTGTGGCCTGAGAATGTTTGCTGGAGTTGAGAACTTCTATAAAAAAAAAAATTTCCGTGGTATTTTATGTCTTCAAGTTCTGGGTTGATTCCTGATTTGCAATTTGTCATATTTTGTGTAATATCCGCCGCTTTGTTGATAATATCAATGGTGTCTTTTTCTCCGTCTTCAGCTTCGGTGATTACCCTAGAAGACGTCTTGGAGTTGCTCGGGAACGACGGCACCATCGACACTCTCCGTTTGAAGATATTCAATCAGCTCAAAGCCAACATAACTCTTTCTATGGATCCGACGGTGGCCAACACTCTCCGTGGTGGTGGAGATCCTTCGCCTCCATGTCGGAACTTTGGTGGCGCCCCCGGCCATCTGCAACCCCTCTCTCCTTTTGTTGATTTTTTTTTTTTCGTGTTTCTTAGTTTTTTTTCTTTTTACTTTTTAATATGGAAATTGCTTAACTGACCGTCCACCAAAGTCAGATGGTGGGACGGTCAGTTTATGGCCACAAACTTGATTTGTGGAAACTGAATCACTTACTCATCCGGTTTCAGCATTTTGACTCTCCATTTCTTTTTTTCTTTTTTTACTTTTATGTGTTTTTATTGTAAGCTAAAATTAGAAGACAAAGTATATAAGATAACTACGTTCCTATTTTTTTGAGTTATTAAGAATTGAGAAAAGCTAAGATGACAGTCTGTGAGAGTGACAAACCCACGCGCACCAGATACCCTCGTGATATGCTTGTCAGCCAAAAGTCCACGTCTGACATGTACGGTTCAAGTTGATGATGCCACATTAGCTGCCACGTCAGATTTTTAACGGCGTTTATTGACGGAACCTTAACAGAAGGTAAATGTGTCACACCAATACAAGTTTGGGGGGGGGGGGGTTTTTTGTATAAATTTTTTTTTTAGGGTAAATGTGTCACAATAGGCATAGTTCGGAGTTTTTAGTAGTATTATCCCTTAATTAAAGCACCAATTATCGTTTTCTTTCATTTAGATGCAGATTTTTTTTGTAAAGTTCTTAGATTGGTAGTATTATGGCCTAATTCCCTAAGAAACTCCCAACTTTAGGTTTCGTTCTAAATCTACCCCAACTTTTTTTTGTCTCAGAAAAAACCCAAAATTTTAAGTCCAGTCCCAAATCTTCCCCGAACTTTTTTTTATTCTAGAAAAAACTCAAATTTTAGGTCCAGTCCAAATTTATCCCTAACTTTTTTTTTGTCTAAGAAAAAATCAGTAACTTTTACTCTAATATCAAATTTGCCCCCCATTAGTTATCTATCCAAAAATCGCCGTTATTCCTTCCAATTTTCATATCATATAATGGTTTCATTTTGGAGAATTTCAATAATTTTTATTGGGGTGTATTAGTTATCCACATGGAAATGCCACGTCGGTCCTTACTTATCGCCCTATTGCTTTATGACGTGGATTTTTTTATCAACTTGGAAATGCCACGTCAAGTTGGCATTGGAGCATGGCTTAGTTATGAGAATAGATTGAAACTTTGTGATTTATTTAGACAAAACAAAATTCGGGGCAGATTTGAGACTGAATCTAAAGTTGAGTACTTTTTCTGAGACTAAACAAAAAGTTGAGGATAGATTTGGGACTAGACATAAAGTTGGGAGTTCTTTCCCTGACAAAAAAAGTTCAAGGTAGATTTGGGGCTGGACTTAAAGTTTGGGATTTTTTCTAAGACAGAAAAATTTCGGGTCAGATTTGAGACTAGACTTAAAGTTGATGTTTTTTTTAGGAAATTAGGCCGTAGTATGTGATCTTCCTTAAACTAATCTGTTTACCGGCTTTTGTCGAATTAAATTATCAATGAATGAGTTGTAATATTAGGACCTTACGCAAATGTGTAGTGGCTTGTCTGTTTTGTTGTTGTCTTTTACCGTTGTAGTTTAGTAGGTTCATTTACAATAAACATCCAAAGTCTTCGATAAAAGGTACACACAGACAAATGTTTAATATCGAAAAGCATTAAAAATTGCACTACTTATATTTACGGATGAGAAAAAAAAAAATCCATTGATAGGCCTCATTTAATATTATAAATGAAAGATAACATAATAAATACACCTCATTTAGTGAGGATACATTAGAGTATTTTTGTGTATAGATTAGAACAGACTCAAATAAAAAACTACGATCATCTAAAGTCTTCGATAATTGGATATTTCTCATTAGATTCGAGGCAACAAAATTTTCGTTCGGACACGAACGACCGTCATCGCCAATAAAATCAAGTCAATCACATTGCGATGACGAAGCATCAAACGCACGGCCGGACATAATTTTGACAATGCGATTGACTTGATTAGCGATTCATCCAAGAATCTAATACATTCTATTCCGATAATAAAAACCAACGAAAAAGAAGAAGAAGAAGAATGAAGAAATTAAGAAAAGGTTGTTTTCCTTGGTGCACTTGTTAGTAAAAGAAGCATTCAAAAGCTATATATAAAATCTTCCATGCACGCCGTGGTCTTTCCTCCTTTCTAGCAACCATCATCAGTCATTCCACATCGTAAAAACACCTGGGTTCGAACCTGGCACCGAGTCCGCCGACCAGCTTGCGTAACCGGTGCTAGGCATGTCGTAATCGACCTTAACCATCGCGAGCTCCTCCGACCCGACCCCGTTCCCACCTCCGCCGCTGCTCGAGCCCATTCCTAGGTACCCTCCGCTGTAGCTCCCGCTTGAGCTCCCGTTGTTGTTAGTGTTATCCCCGATGACCGCTGTCGAAGACCCGACGCTCATCAGCCCGTGCAACAGCGCAGGGTTGGTCTGAAGATAATTAGTGCTATTGTAGTAAGGGTGGTTCTGGTATTGCTGATGAAGCTGCAATTGCGTCTGGATGTAGTTATGGTGGAAAGAAGGGTCGGTTTGCTGCGAGTAGTGTGAGATCTCGGGGTTCTGGAGGGTTAGCAGCGGCTGAGGCTGGTGGTGGTGATCGTAAGACGGCTGCAATAGAGGGTAAGACTGGAGGCGGCTCGAGCTCGAGCCCGGCCCGTACTGGAAGCTCGAGGTGAGGGCGATCATCTCCTCGCGCTTCCTCGAAGACTCTAGGGCTTGGGCCTCCTTGAGCCTCTTGGCGGCGCCCCCTCCGATGGGCAGCGTGTTGCTCTCGAGGATCGCCTTCACGTCGTAGCGGTTCATGTCGAAGTTGGTCACGGCGTTGAGGCCCCGGAACTTTATCGCCGCGATGTCATAGGCCTCGGCCGCTTCCTCCTCGGTGCCTGAATTAGCCAAAAGAAGGGTCAATGCATTGTGTTAATGGTAGTATTCGGTAACCCTAAAGTAGAAAGGTGCACGTGCTTCAATCAAATAAAATGTGGCTTGGCTTTGATAGATACTGACCGACTGAGTGTATGTGCATGCATGGAATGTTCCAAACATAAATGATAGATCCTTGGAAACTTTCTCAGCAAGGATCTAACTTTTCCAGTTAAATATTATGTGTGAGCAGCTTCTGAGTTATGAATGTTCCACAAGTTTATGTTTAATAAAACATAAGGCTGACCCATGATGCATCTTCAGAATCTTATTTTTTTGGAAAAGTAAACAGGAAATTTGCCCAAGATCTTATATTAAATGACTCACTGAAAGTTCCCAAATAAAGATCTTTGTTTCCTGCAACCCTCCCAATTCTTGCTTGCCAACGTCCATGCTGGTGATGCCTGTTTAAACTTCATTCAAATCCATGAGCAGGAGGAGGAGGAGGAGGAGCAGCAGCAGCAGCAGCAGAAGAAGAAGAAGAAGAAGAAGCGTACCTTGTAACTCCACGATACATAGAAGCCCCTCTGGAGAAGCCACTGCTCTTCCTGTCAAGAAGAGCAACACAACACCAAACTATTAAACTTCATAAACTTTGCTTGATAGAGAAGAAAGTATCGACGGTGGCGAGATAGAAACGAAGATCTTCGAGTTTGAACATGTTATCTGACCTTCTAATGGATGCCACGAATTCTTGCCTGGTCATGTGCTTCATCTCCTCCAGTTCCTTCTCATAGTTACTTATCTGCAGACCAAGAAAATGCGAAAAATTTCAAGTCCCGCTTGCGTTTAAACAAAGTTTATTCGCTAATTCAAGCCTTGATTTCGTGCGATTACTCATTAATATAACATCAAAAGAGCAAAGAAGAAACTAACAGGAAAATTAGTAGTGGTGGATGTTCCCCAGTACTTGAGCGCAGCAAGATCGTATGCCCTAGCTGCTTTCTCTTCTTTGTCATAACCTCCTAGATAGACTGGAACAGAAGATTATTGGAACCACCAAGAACAAAACCAACCAACAAAAAATTATGTGTCTTGTCAGTACCACCACTCAGTATCAAAGTGAAAAAAGAAGTAAACTCAAAAAAGATGACTGACTGATAAAAGTAAAATGTAGATACAAACCTTGGCGACCTTTCCTTGACTGGCCTTCCCTTCTGCAACTATTATCCCAAAGATGAGCCTCATACCTCCCTGTCCATCTATGCCTGCAGGCATTTTCTCCAAAACAAACCCAATCAAGTCAAATGAAAAAAAAACAAACAAACACATTGCAACCATATGTCATTCAATTTTGTGACATTCATCATAATAACATCAAACAAGAAGGAAATTGCAAAGATGATGAGGATTTTGGCGAGGCTTGAAAACCTTGTAACGCCCCGGTAGATCGAAGTTCTTTGTCCGAATGTGTCCAAGGTCCTTCTCGGCGCATTCTCTACAGTGTTGTTGCTAGTGTTGTCCCCGCTAATTTCAGAAGCCGAGCCCTTACTCCCGCTGCCCATGGAAAGAGTCAGCGACTGCAGGTTGCCTACATTCTCTTGGAGCTCGTAGTTGCTCGAGGTCCCCGCGGCCATGACCGCGTTCTGTTGGACCGGGACAAGGCTGTTGCTCTGGAACAAGTAATCGGAGTCGCCGGCTTGGTTCATCCCGTTGAAGGCCGTCAGATCCGACTGGTTCTCCAACTTGCCCACCCCCAAGAAGTCGGCGACCTTCGGTACCTCCCCACTCGCCCCGTGAGCATTGATCATATTCCACTCTGATGAAAACCACACACACAAGATAAATCACCAACACATACAGCACAATAACTACATTTTCTGGGTGGGGTTCCTCAATTAATTAATTCTACCGTGGTTGTGAAAAGGGTTATCCATGTTTTCATTGACTAGCCCTAGAGAAAACTGATGAGGCTGAGTGGAGTGAAGATTTGCTTGCAAGGAGGAGTGAGATGATGGAGAGAGGGGGAATGATAGCCAGTTGTTTGAATTCATTGAGCCCATAAAAATCTTCTTCTTCTTGTTCTTCTTGTTCTTCTTGTTCTTCTTCAGTAACCAGTAGTAGTTAGTCGCGACTGCACTTCTTTGATGTCTTTAAGCAAAATACCAGAGACCAAACCTTCCCTGCACATATACAATGATAAAAGATAGTCGCAGAGAGAGAGGGAGAGAATCAGATCTTCTTGTCAGGAATAATCTGGAGGAATACAAGCCAATCCAGAACGCTAAAAAGTACCCAAGAAAATGAACTGGGCTGAGATATGACATGTTCACCTCAGGAACGATAGTTAGGGTTGCACCTTTTGCGTGATGATGGAACACTCTCACTCTCTCAGGAGGAGCAGAAGAAGATTTTGAGCTTTACTGAAGTAGGGTTTCTGAGAAAAACATGACAGAAGTGAGGACTGAGGAGAGGAGAGGCTGAAAAAGGAAAAACCATGAATGAATACAACAGGTATTTAAATGCTCTCTCTCTCTCTCTCTGCCTGCTAAGCACTGACTGAGAATGGCAGCTGAACTTTCAACTGGGTGTTCCTTATCCACCCTATTAGGACTAAAAATAAAGAAGAGTACACCAAATGGCACATAAAAGTCTTTAAGTTAAGTGAACCATCATGTGATATCCACTATTAATCTCACATATTATATATATTAACATTGATTATTTGAATGTACATTGTACCCCAAGTGCATGCTAGCATAACCCTTTGGTCCAGAACTTCAAAACCAAGCAATTACTTTAAGTAAAGGAAACATATTATACTGTTTGCGCATCCAAATATACAAAGCCACGAGTGCCCGATTGAGAGACTCAGATAAAAGATCTTTTCAGTCATTATTTGTGTGGGCGAGAGACAACCCCTCAAATTCCAACTGGAAACAACTTAAAGATTATAACCCTAAGTTCACTATGACCATCCTCTCTCTCTCTCTCTCTCCATTCAACACCCACTTGATTCATCGGAACTCTCGTCCTCGTTCTCTTCAACCAATGACTCCCCAAAGCCCAGCATTCCCACACTCGCCAAATCATCTCTCTTCCCCCTCCTTAAAATATTGAGCAAAATGCCCAAAAATATTCACAAATACTATTGTACCAAGAAGAAAGACTTACGTTAAACCACGCATCAGTCATAGTTATAAGCGGGCACGAGCTACATGTACATAACACTGCTTTTTAATAGCCACATGCAACTTCATGAATCACGAAGACATGAGATCATATATTTAGTTTAGTATCATCATTATTATCTTATGAAATAACGTCCTTCTCCTTCTCTAATCTCTCTCTGAAATATATATTAAAGTTCAGGGGAGACGATCATGGACCATCAACCACGAGCAAGCCAAGATTTGTTGATCCCCGAGTCATGCATGTGTTAAAGATGTGTGTGTACGGACATGCATTATCTTATTGGCTTCGTGAACCCGACATATCAAATTGAAAAAAAGGACTCGAGGAGGGGAGATGAGTAAAATTTACTCCTGTTCAACAAATACCACCAAGCTCACGTTCGGTAAAATATTCGGACCCCCCTTCCCCCCAAGTAAAATATCAAAGAGAAATTGGAGGATTTTGTTGGGTTTCCCAAGTAGAAATCTGTTGACCACTTAATTGGTATTCGCACCGGTCAAAATGTGCAAAAAGCTTAGTTTATTGAATTTAATATGTTCGGTCCAGTGCATGTCTTCATAACACACTAGAAGCAAGCTAGCACAGCTAATGGTGTCTTTTTTGTACCTTTGAGTAATTAAGTTTAGACCAATTTTTTAGTAATTTAACCACGACCCCCCCCCCCCCCCCCCCCCAATTGAAAATGGACCAAACTAACCACGCATGACCTACAAAGCTAGTGCTAGCCATGTCAAACGCTATACATAAAACTTCATCTAATTGTGTATTTGAGTTCAGAATAATTCATTGTACTTCCAAACGAGTTCACAAATACATGGCATAGATCTACTAGTTTCTTTAAAAATAAAAAAATAATGTGCCTACGATGTAGAAATCAAAGGAGCTATATGTGTCTGCGTGCATGTTGAAACTACACAAGAGAAAAGTTGTAGATGGGCAACAAAAGCAGCAGTGACGGAGCCGCGACTGTGGCGGATATAGATTGGCGGTGGCTCGAATGAGTCTCTATCGTCCTCGACCAAGGCAAATGTGGCTCGCTCGAAAAGCCAACGTGAAAACCAGATCTAGCTTAATCATGGACGGAGCCAGTCGTGAGAGAGATTAGGATCAAAGCACCTAACATTGTTGTCTTGGAATACATGACTGCACACCACGCGCCTCGACCGCGACTTTATGTAATGGCGCTTTCAAGGAACAAACCTATATCCTTACTATAGTCATAAGGTGAAAACCGAATGCCTACGTATTGCTAACCAAAACATCACTATGGTCATAAGGTGAAAACCGAATGCCTACATATAGCTAGCCAAAACAATTGAGTATAAAGAGATTTTGAGCATATAGTTATTATGGACTTCTCTATATTATGTCGCTCATACTATATTAGTGAGTCAAACATGTTGAAATACATTTGACCTATTAATATCATAGTTTCCTCTAACAAAATCTATTACAAAAACGACCGCATCAATTTCGAATCACTAAGGTTGTGAGTATTGCAACTAGCACACAATAGTCGTAAAAATTGCCAATTCCATTTCTTACACATGTGGAAGTACTTTGTTGCTTCACCTACACTCAGTACCATGATGTTTTATGGTAAGATTGGGTGCATTCTACTTTTGAAATACATGGATATACTATAGTTGCGAATTCATCCATGTGATATATATATACATACACACACCTACACATGCAAGATGTGAAGAGAGAGAGAGAGAGAGAGAGAGACTCTGCAGAAATGGAATCATGAAAAGGTTTCAAAGAGCCATCTTTTGAATGGAACTACATGCAAAGTTTCTTTATATGTTAGCGAATCTGTGGTTAGAACTGGACTGAAAAAGAAAAAAGAAAAAAAAATCTCTGACCGTGTGTCCTCGTGCGTGTCTGCCCTTTGGAATTAAAAGTAAAACATCCGAAGAGAGAATCCGAAAACAATACAACAAAAGACGACACAACTTGTTTTCCTTAAAACAAAAAGGAACAGAGTTACCTGCTTTATATCCGTCGATGATACCGCACTTCCCGCCAAAAATTCTTGTCACCAGAATACTTCTATAAACAAAGAATATGTTGACCACAAAGAGTGGAGGCAGGACCCACGTCTCTCGCTCCTCTTCACTTCACGCCCTTAAAGAAGAAGAAAGAAAGCAATTTTAGGGCTTCACGTATTCTCCTAACCCTAGAAGAACGGCAGGAAACGAGAAATATCAGCAGAGAAACACATTTTTTTTCTGTCACTGAATAACCTAAGCAAGCAAATCTAAAACTGGACACGTCATGAGCGTGGATGATCGCAGAAGAAGTAGAGAGGAGAAAGACTTGAATATAAAGCAAAACTTGCCATTGGAGTCTGTGGCCAAAGAAACAAGAATCTCAGACTCTTTCTCTCTCTCTCTCTCTCTCTCTAACTCTCTTGAGAACTGTGGAGGGGAAGATGGGAAATGAAGAGAGGAAGATGACGTGTTGGTGGGGATTCGCCACCGGCCATTTTTCTGAAGCGGAAAAGAGGAAAAAGGATGGCCAAACGGGCTCATTAAATTTGGACCAACCCCCAGAAAGAAAAGAAAAACCCCTTCTCGTCACGCCGTTTCAGGTTTTGCGGCCAAATTCGCAGGAATGTGACTGACACGTGTCAGTACCCCACACTTTTTCTTGAAAACCCTCGCCCCCTTTTTTGGACTCTTCTTCCTGTGGAAATTGGGGGTGTGGGGACAGGCTGAGCCGATTTCTCCGGTTGCATGCTTCTTTTCAACATCTGGAAACAGTAAATAAAGGGGGAGCTAGGTTTGACCACATGATGACCCGCAAACAAACAAAAAAAAAGTTAATTTTGGTTTTTTTTTTCTTTTTTTGTTGGGCTTTCTTCTTCTTTTTTCACCAAAGGACGTGCCCTTTCGCTGGTACTGGTTGATGGATGGGTGTTCAAAAGTGGTATCATGCACGCATCTGCTTGGGAAGTAGGACAGCATCTTTCATGACTTAAAAGTCATTCTAGGGCTCAAATGTGAATGCTCCTGCGAGCCAGAAAATCTGCTCATAACAAAGCGACTGGCATAAAGTTGAAGTATGTTCAACATGGTTATTACAGTCAAAAATTATAACACAAATGACACATGTAATCATCCCAAATCGCGAGTTAATTAGCGAAAGAGCATACTTCCAAGATACATTCACCTATCTCCTCTCTCTCTCTCTCTCTCTCTCTCTCTCTCTCTCTCTCTCTCTATGGACGGTCAGTGGAACGGATACCGGCAACCCCCGGTGATGACCTGTCATACATTTAGCCAACCTACATTCGATCAGTGGCGACATATTCGCCGGCAGCGGATCTATGGTAACTAGTGATGCGACTGAGAGTGAGAATAGAGAGACAACTATATAAAGATTTCATATACTTTAGTCTCGCTATTCCTCTGTCAAGCCAAATGGAGAAATAGCTATTTCGATTACGAAACCAAACAATAATTACCAATATCTAATCCTCCTCTGTTATCTTAGTGTAGGCCAAACTTTGCACTGCAGCTTATCTCGTGAGACTCCATCGGACGATACGGATAATCCAAAAGCTAGCAACTCATGAGTGTCTATGAGTATACATGCCATTTAGATTACACCGAAAAGTCGCGATTCAAAGTCAATTAATACGAGCACGGTGTATCGAAATCATATGAAAGTTTAGATATCAAAATTTCATCTTTAGAGTTCAAGGAATAATGTATTTATTAACAAAAGGAAAATCTTATTTTTAATATAACTAAGCCACCAAGTTTCTCAACTCTGCAAAGGGCTACTCTTCCACCACCACCGCCATGTTTTCTGCAATAACACAGACTGATAGAAGGGATAAATTCCACAACCCCGAAAAAGCAGTGCACTACTGGGATCCGCGATACGTATATATCTATACGTGTGTGTGGTTTTGCAAACCTACTTTGTCTCCTACATTGGTCAATACCAATGGCTGTTTTTTTCCTTAAAAAAAAAACAAAACAAATACGTAAGATGAAAACACTCCATGTCTGAAAATGAGAAAACTGTCTGAAACGAACGATGGCATGTCCGAGAAATAAGATGGCGGGGGGAGGGCAGTTTTGGGTAAAGAGGCTCACGAGAACCTATGCAAAAATTGAGAGTTTCCAAGGGGTGGGAGGAAACGCCGGGAAAGTGCTCGTGTCGCCTCGAAATTGAAGGATTATTTTCACATTATAGCTCCAATAATTTTTATTTGAATTTATTTTAAAGGGGCAAAAAAAAAGTACCCTTTGTTTTCTTGTACATAAACCCGGCGTTAGGGTTAGGGTTTAGGAGTAGGGTTAGGTTTGTTGCGAAGACAAAGATAGTAGCCCGAGAGACACAAACAATTCATTAAACATTCTTTTACAATCTCTCTCTCTCTCTTGTCTCTTTCAATTTTATTTTTTTTGCTTCTCTTGTCTCTTTGAGTTCATGAGGCAACAAGGAAGACTGAAGTCAAGAAGGTTAATGCATTCTGGTGTTGCATAAAGACCGACCAAGCCGAGGAAAGTATTCTCGGATTTCTTGCTGTTTATACGATGAACATGTTCTTCTTTTCATTGCTGCAGTTGATGAGCTCGGATCGGAGCTGGCTTTTGGAGTCGGAAAAATGCTTGCACAGTTTGTGATGAGGCGGATGATTTTGCTTGAGATCAGCGAGAATGCAAGAAAATTTTCAACGGGATCTGTAGAACTGAGAAGATTTTGCCATTCATTAATATAAATGAAGGGGGCTATAACAATAATTTCGTGTGTTGAGGATTAATATAAGATTAAGATTGAATTTTATTTAGGTGATAGTTTTCCCTTCGAGGTCAATCGATCTTGGGTGTGCTAAGCACGAGAAGATGACCAATTTGGAAAGAAGTAAAAGGAAAATGAAAAAAAAATATTGAGAGTTCGTTTTTCTTTTCTTCTTCTTTTTTTTTTTTGAATTTTTGCCTTTTTTTTTTGCTAGGGTAAGAGCTTCATTGACATCAGACATTGATTTGAAGCTCTGAGTTTCTTCCTTTGTCCTTCTTCTAAGGCTCTATTTGTTTCGCGAAAAATAACTTTCAAGAAAATATTTTTCGGATTTTCCGGCATTTGGTTTGTGAAAAATAAGATAATCAAGAAAAAAAAAATTCTACCCCATGAAAAAAACAATTGGAAAAGAGTAAAACATTTTCCCTCATCTTTCCTCTCTCCACTACATTCATTTTCTTTTAATCATTTTTTTATTTTTCTTTTCTTTTATTTCATTTTATTTTGGAGTTTCTTTTACTTTTTAATTTATTCTTTTTTTTATCCTCTGCCAGTCGCCGGCCACGGCGACCGGCCATAGGCGAGGCTCCCCCTCGCCAGATTCGGCGAGGTTAAGCTCACCCGGCGAGGCACGAGGTCGCCCGAGGCCAACAAGCTAGAGCCTCGGCGGCCGGTCAACGGCCGCCGGCCGTTGCTAGCTGAAGAAGAAAGAAAAAATAAAAACAAAAAATAAAAGGTGAAATAAAAAGTAATTATAAAGTTGATTTTTAAAAAATAAAATAAAAATTATTAAAAGAGTGTGCGGTGGAAATTAATTTCCTTACCGAACGACGGAAAATATTTTCTAGTTTGTTTTTAGGTTTCAGCCAAACACTATAAAATATCATCATTTTCCTGGAAAACGACTACTTGAAAAATATTTTCTACAAATACCATAGTTTTCGCGAAACAAACAGAACCTAAACCTCACGTTTTGACGTATAAGGGGCTTGGAGAATAGGGGTCATGACCACAGATTTTGATGATAAAGAAAATTTTTGGGCACCTATATAATAAAAATTGGGAGAAAATTACCAAAAAATGCCATAAACCTATTGCAATTATGTCATTTCAGTCCCAAACTTTTTTTTTGTCAATTCAGTCCTACACCTTTTACAATTTTGCCAATTCAGTCCATCCAGCCAAATTCGCCAGCCGAAGCTGACGTGGACGCTGGCCAGCACCGGCCTTCCGACGACATAATATTATATTATTTTTTAATTTTTTTAATAATAATAATAATAATAATAATAATTATTATTATTATTATTATTATTATTATTATTATTATTATTATTATTATTATTATTATTATTATTATTATTATTATTATTATTATTATTTTGTTCTTTCCTCTTCATCTTCTTCCCTTGGCCAGCGACTAGCTGAGGCCATTGCCGGCGAGGTCCACCTCGCCAGCTCAGGCGAAACTCACCCCCGCCAGGCACTGGTGAGGGCAAACCTCACCGTCGCCAGGCCTCGCCAACCCAGATCTATCTCATCTTCTCCGATCGCGACCCATCACCCATCGATCTCCCCAAAACCCACCTTCATTTTCACTTCATTTCTCGACCTTCCAGTCTCTCTCTCTCCTCCTTCTAACCCAGATCGAAAGCTCGTTCATTTTCCCTATTCTTGAAAATTTCTGCATTCCTTGGACAAATCAGAGGCTCCGAAGCTTTCTTGGCAGGAAAAGCTTCGATTTTACGACATGGGCTCCGGCAAGCAACCCCTGATTCTCACCCAAGAAGAAGACCCTCCGAACCCATCCACCGCTCTCCTCTCGTTCGACACTGACTCGATCGACGAGTCGACGAAACTGAAGTCCTCGGCTCAAAGACCCGTGGCCATTATCGTCTTCATCTCTCTCCTCCTCATCACTTGCATCGCTCTCTCTGCCGCCGCTGCCTTCTCCTTCCTTTTCTTCTCTAAGCGTCCGCCTTCCACTTCTGCGTCGTCCGCGATGGGCGATGGTGTCGAACGCGTTTGATTCCGATCCCATTTCAATTGAAACCACAACTCGCCCTCTCAAGAAACTGCAGAAGCCGGTGGCCAGAGGAAGAAGATGAAGAGGAAAAAAAAAAATTATGTCGCAGGAAGGCCGGCGCCAGTCGGCGTCCACGTCAGTTTCGGCCAGCTAAATTTGGCCGGATTGACTGAATTGGTAAAATTGTAAAAGGTTTAGGACATAATCGGCAAAAAAAGAGAGTTTAGGACTGAAATGGCACAATTGTAATAGGTTTATGACCTTTTTAGTAATTTTCTCTAAAAATTGGTGACCAAAATTATGTGCAAGAACTAGGGGTGAACAAAAAAATCACGATCCAACCAAACCGAACTGAACCATACCAACCGGCTGATTTTGGATGGTAACCGGCGGGTACGGTTCAGTTCCCGATTCCAATTTTCTAGAATCAGTGGATATCGGTTCGGTTCCCGATTTCTGGTGAGAACCATCCAACCGGCCCAATCGAACCGGTCCTTTTATATAATATGAATGTATATTAATTTAAATGAAACCATCTCCTCAAAGGCCCAGACCCATCCGTCCAAAGAGCCCACACCCATCACCTCACCTACCCAGACACCCACGCACAAACCAAAATGAAAAAAAAACCCTACCCTCAATCTCAGCTCTCTTCGCTCCTCTAGTCTCGATCTACTCTTAGTCTCTCCTCGGCTTCGCTCCTCTAGTCTCGATATGCTCTCAGTCTCTCCTCGACTTTGCTCCTCTAGTCTCGATCTACTCTCAGATTGCAGTCGTCAACCTCGCCTCCCTCTCCTGTAAGTCCTCACTGCTTGCTTAGTACTCAGTCCCTCTGCTTCGTCTCTCCATCTCTCTGCACGAGTCTCCGTCGAGGCGCGGCTTGCTCTCTCCGTCGCTCTGCTCGATCTAGCGTGCCAGCTCTTGATTCCTAGGTCACTTTGTGTTCGTTTATGTCAAATTCGCTTGCGCTCCAATGATGCGTGAAGAAAAGTAAAAAAGAGTCCACTCCTTCTATGGACTGGCCAACTGCAATTCATTCGTCGTTTGATTTTGGCTTTGTTGTGTGTTTGACCCGATGACTTGCTTCGGGCTTGTGAAGCTCACTCGAATCAAGGTTTTCGCCCTGAGTCGCGGGCGCTTGATGCGTCCGGGGCTGTGTGTTCGTCCTAGTGAAACGCTGCATTTCTAATTCTCTTTATGCCATAAATCTACACTTCAGTTTAAATATTTATGTAGAAGGATTTCTCTTGATGGACTCATGACTTGTGTGCTCATGACCGAGTCACTGACCACACCAAGCTCTTGTTTTTTTATTCAGGATCTATTAACATGTCAATGGAAATAGAGAATACCAATAGTGCGATGACTCCAATAATGGAATCAGGAAATGGAGAAGGATTTGATAAGTCATCCGACACGAAGAAGGTAACTGAATTTGAATCTTGTCCTAGTAAGCGAAAATCGTTAGCTTGGCTTCATTTTCATGAAGGCGAAAAAAAGGCGAACGGAAAAGTTATGATGATATGCAATTATTATGGGATCCAGTATTCGTACCATGTTGATCATGGTACTTCAAATATGTTGAAGCATGTGAAAAAGTGCAGACAGAATCCCGTCAATGTAGACAAGAAGCATGAATTGTTTACATCACATAGAGTAGGTGGGACTCAAGCGACAAGGGGAAATACCAGTACTGCTAGTGTCTTAACTACATGGAAGTTTGATCAAGAGAGTTGTAGGAAAATGCTTGTTCAAATGATTATAATCGATGAACAACCTTTTTTGCTCGTTGAACGTGTTGGATTTCGAAATTTCATCAATAAGTTACAACCTCTCTTCACTCATTTGTCGCGATTTACTGTGGCTAGAGATTGCATGAAGTTATATTTCTGTGAAAAAAAAAGTGTTGAAGTCTTCCTTTCGTAAGCTCAAGTCTAAGATCGCACTCACGACCGATACATGGAGTTCCATTCAGAATATGAACTATTTGTATCTAACTGCACATTATATTGATGAAGATTAGAAATTGCACAAAAGAATCATAAATTTTGTAGTGATTTCTAGTCACAAGGGCAAGGATATTGGGAAAGCGATTGAGAATGCATCTACGAGTGGGGTATTGAGAAAAAAGTGTCCACAATTACTATGGATAATGCTAGTGTGAATGATACTGCCCTTGGTTATCTGAAAAGATAATTTTCTAAAGAGAGTCTATTGATCTTAGATTGTGAAGTTTTACACGTGAGGTGCACAGCTCATATATTGAACTTGGCTGTGAAGGATGGCTTGGCTAAGGTACGTGATTCTGTTACACGTATTCGAAACGTGATTAGGTATGTGAGGAGTTCCCCTATGAGAGCTAAAACATTTCAAGGTTACATTGAGAGTACAAGGACCACTTATAAGGGTTCAATTTGTCTTGATGTTAGCACTAGGTGGAACTCCACTTACCTAATGTTAGACACCGCATTAAAGCTAAGAAAAGCTTTTGAAAGGATGGATGAAGATGATATTTCTTTCTCTTCTGAGCTTAATTCTGACACTCCGACTTGTGTTGATTGGGAAAATGCCATTATCCTTTCCAATTTCTTGGAAACGTTTTATGATGCCACCAAGAGGATGTCTGGGAGTTTGTATATCACTTCTATTGAGTATTTTGACGAGATAGCTTCTTTGTATAATTATTTGAAAGCTGCGTCGAAGGTTATGGATCCTACGGTGAGAGCTATGGATGCAAAAATGAAAGATAAGAAATATTATGGGGGTTTTGAAAAAATGAATAAGATGGTGTTGATTGCGATAGTGTTGGATCCTAAAAAAAAGTTGAAGTATGTGAGGCATTATTATGAACTCGTTTATGAAGATGGTGCGAAAGTCGATGAGATGTTTAATGAGACGAAGTTGACCCTAGAGCGTTTGTTTAAATTCTATGAGAAATCTTCTCTTAGTTATTGTGACAAAAATTTGGGCGGTGAACTTGTGATTGGTAGTAGTCGCGATCCTAATTGCAAAATGGGTAACCGAGAGAAAGATTTCAATTTCCGTGTGAAAAGGGCATATGATACGTTTATTGACGAGGAAAAAAGAGAGTCCGAGGGTGACTTAACTAAGCTTGATCGGTATTTTAAAGCTGAACGTGAAGAAGCTCGTGACGTTGACATTTTGATGTGGTGGAACACTGTCTATTTCCGTAACTACCGTTGCTTCGGAGTCAACTTTTAGCACATCCGGCCGTGTGCTTGATAGCTTTCGAAGTTCTTTGACTCCTAGAGTCGTGGAAGCTTTGATTTGCACTCAAGATTGGTTGAAAGCAATTCTTGAGCCGAGTATTGTTGAAGAGTGTATCGAGAATACGGAAAAGTTTGAGTTGGGTAAATCCGTATCTTTTCTTATCTTGTATTTTTCATATATTTAATAAGTGAATGTTTTATCTAATAGCTTCTTTGTGTTAGATATGGATAATGTTAATGCGGAGATTAACAATACATAGAGTTTGAAAGTTGAAGTGGAAGGAATATATGTGGTGAGATTTTCCATTTTATTGTTTTAATCCCATTTCTAGTAATTCTTATATACAATTGACGTTGAGTAATCATCTATACTAAATGCTGTTTTGTTTTCAGGGGGCTACAACTTGGAGTCTTGGAGCAGTCTTTTCTTTTATGGATAAATTGAAGTTCCAAGTTGGAGATGACTTGTGGATCCTTTGTAGACTTTGTTCTAGATTTAAAGCTTAAGAAGTTCGTTTATTTCCGTTGGCTTATGAGCTGTCAAAGCTTGAGAAGTTGCTTACTTTTTAATTATTGAGAAAATGAGATTAGTATTCAACTTCATTTATTGATTTATGTCATTTGCTTGCTTACTCTTGCGAAATTGGTGTGGCAAACTTATTTTCATTTGTGATAAGTGTTGTATACTATGGATGCATTTGAAAATGAAGCTTCAGAACTTTAGACGTATTTTATGTTATTAGGAACAGAAAGTGGAGATCAGCAGCTTTGCCTTTTCTTCCCTTTTTAATGCTACGTGGGTCTAGAACTTGTTCAGGCAAGAGGGGGGAAGGGCTGAGATTCTGCCCATGATCCAATGGCTGTCACATCATTTGTGAGAATTATGCACCTCTGTCTAGTGTAGATGGATTTGCTTTCTCTCCACTCGATGAGCAGGTGGAATACTGCCAAGATAAATCAATATTGTCACACATCACCTTTGTGGTGGTGGGTGTTTGTTTCTGTTTTTCCAGAGCATCCACCTCAGTAGTCGATTCAAGTTGGTCTCATTTAAAGTTAACCAGGAAAGTTCAAGGAAGGTTCTTGTGATATGGAATGAGTGCTACGTGGGGAATGCAATGTCAAAGTCCCAAGTTGAACCTAGTTTCATGTGGTATGATTGTTTTTTGTGCATCATATGCACGTATGTTCATGACAAACAATAAGAATTAAATTAAATCTCATTTAATTTAATTTCAGTCCGACTAATTCTATAGTCGTGATTGCAAACATATTTGCTATATCGCCTTTCACATTCAGCGTCGTCATGTATTGCTTATGGTGTGTGACATCCCTAGGTTCATCATTGAGCTGGTAGTAAGACATACACTAACACATTAGTACTTTCAAGAGAACTAATTGTCCCGATTAGCCTTCAGATCCTACAAGTCATGAGTGACATCTAGCAATATGTCATGCCTACCCAAACAGTGTGAATGCTTCAGGAACATAATGAACCTGTCAGCTTTGGCTACAGTGTAATTCAATCCCTCTGTCGTACCATGTCCCCATCGAACAAAGGCCTTGGAATATTTGTCAAGCCACCAATTCGATCATATACACAAATCTAATTAACATGCATTTATACAAGACATTAACATTTCATTCTCGGTTACAACCCCGGTCGAGGATTTCAAAGCAATGTCATGATTAGATCGCATAGGACATCAACCTTGCATGTAACAAGGAGACAGATTTCATTTTGCGCACACATGTGACTTCGTATGTGCATGAACTATGACCATCAAGTACAGAGATGGATCAACGAACCGGCAATATGCGCACTTGTGAACCATAGCCATCCAACACACAAGTCAACACTGTGCCTCAAGTCTAAGTATTATTTACACAAGACCAAAGCATGAACGATTAGACATTGATCACGCTCGAAGCTTCCATGTTGTTAATCGTTCAATGGGTGTCACGTTCAGTGAACTTGTCCGATATAAGTACCTATATTCTAACTCGGGCATCATAATACCCAGTGACTTGTGACTCGTCATTCCCTTAAGTATCCAATACTTAATGGTGAAGCTAAGAACACACCGGTCGTAATAGGATAATTAATATCTGCTCAATAATCCATCGATCGGGAACAGTTTAAAAATTCAGTCTAACTGTGAACCTGTCACACATATTCTTAACATCTCAAGAATAGGTTCAGTCACAACTAATCTTATGGAATCATTCATCTAAATAACATGACAAATGAATGAATACATATTTGTCATTAATTAAATATGAAATTGAAAGTACAACTAAAATTCCTAACATGTAACTATTACATGATTGCTTTAGGGCGTACATCTAACAAAAGGGTAGGGCTTTCGTGCTCTTCTGCATCAATGTGTTTAGTTCGGTTGGGTTTGGTTCCTTTCACACGATCATATCGAAACAATATGATCCGTTAAATGTAATAGCCCTTCAAAACGCGTGGATATACGAGTTCAACGGTCGAAGCAATATGTACCGACTCGTCTATCATGAAAGATTTTATGCGACTCCGGAATTGTTAGTACCGTGCCATTTATTATCTTGGTGTTCTTGACATTGGCGAAGATCATGTGCAGCTTTTGTTTTTTAATGTTTGGCTATGGTTCCACGTCGGTTGAGGACCACGTTTTACCATCCCAGAAACCTTAACCACATTGGTGGAAGACAACATGAATCTCACGGCATTGCAACCGAAAAGTGCAGTCCAGAAATTCTTTAATTTGCATGGATTACGCAAGTTAATCAAGACTGAGGATATTTCAATTTTTAGGGATGTTGCCATTGATATGAGAACTGAACAACAAATGTCTCGTGAGCGCTCGTTAACACATGACCTTTAATATATCAAATTATATGATCGTCTACAATGGGAGACAAAAGGGTTTGAGTCAAACCTAAGTTATACTTGAGAGTTCGAATTTAAATGATTTAATTAGGTGTAAATCTAGTCGAAGCAACTCTTAGATTGACGAGGCACTAAAGCTCACTTAACGAGAGCAAAAATGAGAAGTATCTTTCTCAATGCCGGACTCGGCCTTACGATCGTAAAGCGTGGAACTCCTACGATATCGCTTCGAGAGTTGCCGACTCTGGTCACTCTCTCTTACCCTTTTCTCTTTACGAAAAGAAGTTATTAGCATTGGATGACAGTTCTTTTCTAGACACGATACAAATCTATTTCAGTTTTTTTTACGTACATTTGACACGAAAAATACTTTGATTTGTGACTAGCAAATTACATCAACGAAAGTATCTCATCTCCAGCCCACGAGTTTCTTGATAAATAATATTCGACCACTGAATGGTTGTTGTCTCTATTCCCCCCGGCTGGGGCTTTTTCAAAGCATCACGTGTGGTGTTGTTCTGATCAAATATGAGAAGTATCTTTCTCAATGCCGGACTCGGCCTTACGACCATAAAGCATGGAACTCCTACGATATCGCTTCGAGAGTTGCCGACTTTGGTCCCTCTCTCTTACCCTTTTCTCTTTACGAAAAGAAGTTATTAGAGTTGGATGACAGTTCTTTTCTAAACACTATACACATCTATTTCAGTTTTTTTTTACGTACATTCGACACAAAAAATACTTTAAATTGTGACTAGCAAATTATATCGGCGAAAGCATCTCATCTCCAGCCCGCGAGTTTCTTGGTAAATAATATTCGACCACTCGATAACTCGATTTTCAAAATAGAATTTCTAACATGATATCAAAGTTAAGTTGTAATGGTTAATCAGCTAATTTCACGCATGGATTTTTCTTAATGTCATAGCGCAATTCTCCATCTCCATATGTGTGATTATCAAAAAGAAAAAACACCAACTAAATATCTAAAATTAATATATAAAAAGCGGAAAGTACCCAACACCTCCAACTCAATAAAAAATATACCCAAAAAAAAAAAAACTCAATAAAAAATATAAAGAAAATCAAACTGAATATAAGCATGCCACGTCATCTTTTCACTAATCATCACCTAATCACTTTAATGTGATTTAGTACTTATGGGCCAAACCTAATGAAATGACTAGGCGTACATGCACATGGGCCGGTCCTTCACCTCAGCCCATAGTTCACTTTTGATGGAGCTCCGACCCACCATCTTCTGGCCCCTAGGTTGACTTTGACCCACTTGAGCTAGGGTTTTATGGATTACGAATGTCTACAAATTAGTGGCATATAGTATATACATGAATCAACATTCCTAGACTTATCTTTTCCAAGAATGGGGTAAATTATTATCGCTTTATTAGTTTTCAGCCGCAAACTCCATTTTACGAGCCACCGAACTTGAACTTAAATTCCATTCATTTCGCGAAAACAAATAAATAACTTTTAAAGAAGGATTATTTGTATAAATTATAAAATAAAAATAAAAAATATTGTTATCATCTACGATAATACTTCATATTTTTTAATTAATTAATTATTTTAAATAATATTAATAATTATTTTTAAAAAATATAAATTAATCATTTTTTCGCGAAATAAATAAAACTACGCAAATCCCTCCCAACTTCGGCTAAAATAAGTACGATACGTAGTGTGCTCGTTGCCCATTATATTGCCACCGTCTGAACATTTTCTCTCCTTCTCCTCTTCCCCTTCTTCAAGAAATCCACTCCATCTTCGGTTCCGCTTCCTCGTCGCTCCTCCTGCTCGACAGGTGCGTCTCCATTCGATCCTTCCCTTTTCTTGAGTTCTTCTAGACCTCCGAGCTCGTGGGTCTGCTCTTCTTGGGGAGCCGATGCTTTGCGACGCATCTGCGAATCGATTTCGTGGGTCAAAATGATAGAATTGGGAGGATGCTGATCTCGGCCCCCGTTCTTGATGTGATTCGTGGGAATCGTTGGTTTAGGAGGGTTAGGTGGCGATTTTAGCTGCTTTACGGATATTGAGAGGATGATTTGTTGATTATCTCCCTGTTTTTGTCGCCAATTTTGGATTCTTTCGGTGTGATTAGAATGGTACGATCTTCGCTATTGCAGGTTTTTCCAAACCAATTGTGTATAAAGAGGGTTAACTTGCTCTTTTGGTGACTCTAGCGTTGTTTTTTTGCTGTTGGAATTTCGGTGCTTTTTTCATACTAAGCTGCTGAAATTGAAGGCATTATAGTGATTTGCTTTGCATGGGCTGGTTTCGCGAAAAATCTGAGACTTTGGGGTCATTATTTTTCCTCGGAAGAGCCCAATGTCTTCAGTTTTTTGGGGATCCTGAATACTTGCATTGCATCGGTATGAGCAGGCATGAGATTTTGACGGGTGCAATCTCTATCCTGTGAAGCGGGCAGGAATGGTCTAATGCATTTTGGGATAATGAAGATTTCTGTGGAGATGATGCTCTGATTCTTGTGTGCATACGTGAGAATTGCATTGCTTCACTTTTTGTGTGCGCTGGTTGCTTTATTTGTTAGGCCGTGCGTGCGATTCAACACCATTCTTAAGGATCAGATCTAAAGCTGGAGCAGTATCATATGTCTTTATTATCGCACATCTCGAGAGTCGAGACGTGTTTCGTCTGGTGACAGCAGATGGTTTTACTATTCCTTTTAAATTGACTAACTTATATTCTTTGTTACATGAAGAGCTACAAAAGAAGAGATGGTGAAAGCCTACGAACAAGAGCATGTGTACAAGCACCCTTGGGAGATTGTAACATCTGCGTCTTGGCGCAAGTTTGCTGACCCTGAGAACAAGCGCACTTTGTCTCACATTCTTGATGTCGACACCTTGAACCACAAGCTAGACACCGAATCAGGGAAGCTCTACACCACTCGTGTCATCTCGATCCATGCTCCCGGGCCCTGGTTTGTCCGCAAGATTGTGGGTCAGGACATATGCCATTGTGTTGAATCAACAGTCGTTGATGGTCAATCTCGGTCGATGCAGCTGACCACTCGCAACATCAGTCTGCAGAAGTTCATAGAGGTGGAGGAAAGGACTCGGTACTACCCCCACCCAGATAATCCCCGTGGGTGGACCGTGTGCAAGCAGGAGACCAGCATTAGGATCAAGCCTCTATCAACACTCGCGTCAATGGCCGAGAAGGTGGAGCAACGTTGTGCCGAGAGGTTCTTGCAGAACAGTGTCAAAGGTAGAGAAGTCATGGAAAGGATCTGCAAGTACCTTGAGTCTGAATCTAGAGGAATAACTTTCTAGCTTTCCTGATTGTGAAATGGTTTCTACTGGTAGCTGTCAGCGCCATATAGGCCGCTTTGGTGTAGACATTAGGAAATAACAGGGAACTTTAGGGTTTCGGCTTCAGAATGGTTGATTCTGAAAGGTTAATCCTTTTGCAAATATTTGTCGTTGTAGCATGAGAACATCTCATTATGTTTGTATTTTGTGTTTCATCTGCTGTTTCAGTGCCTTGCCAGTTTCTGTTGCCGTAAAGCTCTTCTGTTGATGATCCTCATGGTTTGTAAGATGGTTCATCCACCCCTGTTTTTGTGCCGAAAGTACTTATCACTGACCTGTTTAAAAATTTTTTTTCGCTCTTTTCATGTATTCCTTCGGTAAAAGTTTTGAGGATGAGGTTGCTATTGGATTTGCTTCATTAAAAGCAATGATACAGAGTAAGAACAAATGTGCCACGCATGCAGTCCAACTGAGCTCTCTGTGCTTCAATTACTGGTATGCCTTGATGTCACCTTTCAAGCTGTACCAGTTTTCTTACTAGCAAGTGCTTTGTTTACAATGCCGTCGAGCGGGATAGCCTAGTGGTAAAGAGGGTACAAGTTCGAGCAATGGCATGAGTAAACCTCTGGCCAGCTAGTGCCGACAGGACAATATGGAGATGGGAGATGGGGTCGTACACCTACGGCTGGACTAAGAAGTTATGATTCAAAAGCAAACAAACTCGACTTGGCCGTCACATCAGTAATTCCAATCTGCTCCGGCGCTCGGCGAAAGCAACAAAAGTGATTCGACCAATGCCGCAACTCAAGAGGCAATGACGACCACAAGACACCAAAGATGCCTTGCACACAAGGAAGAAACCTTTAGAAGCATAGCCACAATACACAAAGCCAATCATACCGATTGATATTCAAAGGATGTCTTCCCTTGGGGTCGAGAGATTGCGCATTACCATTTCGACCGTGCAGTACAAGAGAGAAAACTGAACATCTTAAAAGCAGAGACAGATTACAGAGCCAACCACGACATGTGTCCATCAAACCACCTCATTCTCAGAGAGCTAAAGGCACATTCGAGCCATCTCAAGAGAAGATTGGGATCGTAGAGTTCCTCATTACTGCAGAGATGTCCTAACACCACCACCATCATCATCCCTCTGCAAATATAACAAACCAAGCAGACACCTGATACATAATGCGGCTGATCCGAGAAACATCACTCATGGAGTCGAAATAAAGCATCGATTTTCAGCACATTGCATCTTCTTCTTCCCTACGCACATCTCATATTTTATCGAGCTTCTCAGCCTTGATAACAGGGTTGGCCTTTGCAATTGCATTACGGGCAGCGCTGCGATAATCAAACGGGCAGTCATGCTTGTCAGAGTAGCGGTGGGTGCCACAGAAGATATTACCACACCGGCAACTAAAGCCCGTCAAACCAACCCGCTTCTTGCACGAGCTGCAACGGGTCGGGCCCTCCTTCGGCTTCTCGACGGTCACCACTGGCACTGAATCACAGGCTGGCTGTTTGAAGATGGTCTTGAGCTCCACTGTATCGAGCTGGGTGTCCACTGAGGCAGCAGCAACAGGTTCATTTGCAATAGTGTTTGATGATCCATTCTCGGCGTTTGCAATGGATGATGCGGCGAGCTTCGCCTGCTCTTGTTTCAGCAACATGTCCTTGTGACATTTGGAACACATGTTCATGGTAGCTGGACTTCCAAAGAAGCCGCAGTTGTTGATGCATAGAATTGGACCCTCGGGGGCAGCTTGGCATCCTGTCTCATCGTGTTCCATTTTCTCAATCTCCTGCAGTTAACTTACATAAGTTTGATATAGCCAACTGGAACATATGTGCCAACATGCAGAAGTACGCACGATGAAACCCATGACATGTAATCTACATGGAGCACCTAGAATGAACCAACCATTCCCAAAACATATTGACAAACATTTGACCCTTTCGATCTCAACCCATACACAAGACACCAGACCAAAACCATGTCACGTACAACCCACAATGTCACAACTTCAATCCAGTTGCAGCCGACTTTTAGAAAACTAAGCCCAATGACCAGCCAAAACGCAACCAAACGATTAATGCTCAAAGAAGTGTATACCAAGACTCTTAAAACTTTGTTTAAGCAGCCAATGCAAAGATATGTGAACTGATGGAAGTCGCAAGCAAATGCTGCGATTCTTGGCCGGACTATTTTAAGACGAAATACTCTATTTGCATAATGCTATGAATGCTTCTGATAAAGTGCTTTTATCATCGATGATTAGCGTCAAATATGTCGTTACCAATTTCCTAACAAGAACCAGGAATAGAAAAAAGAAAATCCAGTCGGAAGGGAAAAAGATATGCCAACCTTTACAATTCCCTCTCTAAAGCAAAAATTAACAAAGAAAGGGTCATGGAGAAACATTGAATATCGGTATTCATTGCCAGAATATTTCAATCCTAGTAACATATCCGTTTTTAAGATATACACCGCTCAGAAGTGACAGTCTGGGCAAAAAGATTAAGGAAACTTCTATCAAGGGAAAGCAGGGCACAGAATCATGGGTGCGCACGTGTATACACACGTACATATACTTTTATAAGCACACATGCATGCAATTAGGGTGGAGGTGTTCGTGTCTCCATGAATGTGTTAGAATTTTGCACTCAATAACCTTTCTAGCCTAAATTTGCGTTTAAAGATCTTCCTATCATATGTACAATTCAAACGCCAAATATCACGGACAAACAAGAAAGTAAAACCACTCTAAGATGAGGTAAAGATCAGAGCAAGAACACCAATGAATTTTGAAAACAAGAAAAAACAGACAAGGTGGAGATTCAAGTCCGTCAGCAGCTCAGCACACTGCCTTAACATGCATGATCAAACAAATTTTAAACCCCAAATCTCTCCCAACATATAAGCAGCCCACTCAAACAATTAGAAAACTAACACAGACAAAATCATTCAATAGACGAGCTAATACACCGAAGGAGATAGACTTCGGTACTGTCTGCTGAACTCAAAAAGACATCTTCTGATAATCATCTGCCATCTTTCTGTGTCGCACATCCACACAAAGACCTCCATAATCATTTTTGAGGTGAAAACTAGCTCAGCATAATTATAATTCCACCACAAACACATGAAATAACCAGTTCCGACTGATCAACAAAGTCGCGCTCATCAGCTCCACGATCTTTGGGCGGCCCTCGTGCGCTAAACCGATTAATCAACTTTTGCAGGCCTATCCCTATGTGCGCTAAAGTCTCCAACTTTGCAATCCTCTTTCTCAATACTCATCTAAAGAGCAAATTGAAAGTAAAACACCCGAACACGATACGATGATCTTACTAAAGACCTTCGGCACGATCCCAAATCTCTTCCATTCTTTTGATTAAAGGAACGAGCTTTACGCGTGAAAAGGCATAATACATGAAAAGGCACACCCGAACTTAAAAAGGAAAAAGAAATTCAATAACAATCGGAAAAGAATGGGACCTGATCGTCAGGGTAATGAACAGAGCCCTCCGAAATGAATCCTGTCGAGACCGATCTTGGAGCTCAGAATCGCATCACGGACAAGCCCTCTGCTCATCCAAAGACGAAGAGACACACCACCAAAAGGGAAAAAAAGAAAACAATCATTCGCAAGAAGAGAACAACCCACCCACGATGCGACCCAGAAAAATCAAGACCCCAGAAGATCATACGAAGCGAGAAGGGAGAAAACATAAAATTCAGGACAATCAAACCCTACCCCCGTGTTCAATTTGGGACCGCCGAGGCGAGAGGAAAGCGAAGCCGAATAGAGAGAGAAAACGGGGGGAAGAGAGAGAGAGATATTATTTTTCCCTTTCTTCTCTCTCTCTGCACAATTTAGCGAGGGGGGCCTTATTTTGGCTGCGCCAACCAAAGCGCTCTCTCTCTCTCTCTCTCTCTACTGATTAGGGGAGGGGACATCTGACCTGGCGTTCCGAGATTGTCCCGCGTTGTTGTTGTGTAGTAACGGTTTTGCCATCGGTGAAAGACTGCTGTATCGTTTGCCTAGGAAAAAGAAAAGGAAAACACACCAACAGCCATTGAAGAGCCCGGACAGCACGAGGTTTTTTGAGGTCACTGATGAATGCCGGTGATGGCAGTCCGGAGATCAATAGCAAACACTGTAAATTTGTCATCCTCTTCTTTCTCTCTCTCATCCTTGAATTTGTTCTCTTTTTTATCAACACAAATATACCTCAAGTGTCAATATTTATATACGGCACTCACTTTGGTGCCAATAATTTTTTTTTGGATCACTTGCCAAATCGGAGAAAAAACGATCACTTTAATGTCAACGACCAGAAATTCCGGCGACCTCACCGGAGTTAGCACTTAAATAATCGTTTTTTTAAAAAATTGACATTTAAGTAATTCAAAAAATAATCACTTAAGTGCCAAATCGGAACAAAACCAACGGGAAGAAATTCTGGCCACTTCATCGAAGTTGGCAATGTTTTTTTTTTTAACCGAAGTTGGTACTTAAATAATCTTTTTTCAAAAAATTTGGCACTTAAGTGATTCAAAAAAAATATTTGCACCAAAGTGAGCGTCGTACACAAATATTGACACTTGAGGTGTCCCTTTGCCCCCCCTTTTTTTTTTATCTTTTCCTATCCCTAGTGGTAATATTTTTTCGACCAAGATCGTTTTGAAATATCGTTGCATAACTTCAAAACAAACCATCGTCTCTTTCCATCCTCAACTTGAAAAATATGTGCTCCAATTTTAAATCCAACATATTATTACTCTTTTCCATCGTGATACTTTATTTTGGGAGCGTGTTTGATTATAGAGAAAGTGGCACAAACGATTCTTGAACTTTGATTTAACGTGCAATGTCGTTCTCAAACTTTTAAATTATTTAAAGTGGTCATGAATTTGTACGATGTCTCTACTGATCTTTTAATTTGTTCGATATGATTCATGAACGTACATTAAACATTTACAAATAGTTCAGCGGCCACGCTAAACAAACTAAAAGTTCAAAAATAATATTGCGCATTGGGCTAAAATTTCAGGGGCCACATTGCACAAATTAAAAATCTAAGGACGTCATTGCACATTAAATCAAAGTTCAAAAAATGTTTGTGTTATTATCTCTTGATTACAGAAGTTAGTCCCTTTTCTTTTAAGACTCCAATCATTTAATTTAAAACACAAAAAAAAAAAAATTCATCCTCTTGATATTCCATATCACCTATGCAAACACATAATTCGATGTTGAGACAAAGAAGCATATTTGTGGGACAATTGTATTTGATTTTTAGTAAGATTGAAGCCAACACCATGTTTAGTGCAATAAACATGTCTCCAATCACCGATTCTTTTAAGGGCATGTTTCTCTATTTTTCTGTTCTTTTGTTCCTTGGAATAGAAAAAGAACATAAATTTATTTGTGTGCGTCAGTTTCATTTTTTTGTTCCCCGGAACAGATTAGTGGCCAAGGAATAGATTTGAAACAGAAATAAGAAGTAAAAAAAATTATTTTTTTGTTCCTGGGAACGAAAACAATAACAATGTCATTTTAGAGAAATAGCTCAGCGTAACCCGACCTGCATATACTTAAGTCATCGAGTCAGTTCAGGTGGAGTCATGGCGGTTTCGTTTATATGTTTATTTTTATTTTGCAGAAGACCATCTATACTTTTAACATCCTCAGTATACTTGTCATCAAAATAATGTCAATATAAAATCAAAACAACCGATTTGATTTCTTTTTAATTTCTACGCTAAAATTTTTTCTTTTAGCACCCTTAGATACATTTTACAAAAGACGCGTCGAAACATTCGTATGCAACATGAAAGAATTGTCAACAACGGAAGAACACGTAAATTTGTATAATTATATTAACACTTGAATGTTATTAAGTCCTACTTTTTGTTCATCGTAGGATGGTGCGGTGAGAGTCAACGAGCACAGTGCTTATAAACCGAGGGTACACTGCCAGCAAGCTGGTTACAAGCACTATGCGAAGTATAGACTGACAACGCAGGAGCCGAAGCTCCGACAACTCACCCAAAGCGCGGATCGCTACTATACGATCCTATCCGGCGGTAGCCATCCGAAGATAACGTGGAGTCTACCTTCCCCACCGTAATCCCCAAGTTAAGTGAATATTTTTTCTTCCCTTGAACTCAAAGGAATAACCCCGAACTTTTACATCCCAGAGTTTAGACAAAGTAGTTTAAGGACTTACTTAGGTCCGAGGAGGGCAGAGTTATATATTATCAATTTTTGGATATATTATAGTGCTTTCTTAAAAAAAATTATGTGAGAAGGGAATAAGAAGAAGAAGAAGAAGAAGAAGAAGTAAAAAGAAACCAACCCGATCCGGCCCAACTCGACTCGAACTGTCAAACTCCTCGAAATTATTTACTCATTACTCGGCCCGACCCGACCCTGAACAGAAAACCCTGAAAATTTCGAGTTGGGTCTGCCCGGGTAGGGCTATCTGTCTCCAGTATTTTTGACACCCGTGCTAACTATTATGTTGAATTTTTTGAGGCCATCTTAGAATATTTTGATCAGTTAAATCCTTACAAAAAACAAGTTTGATCCAAATATGAATTGTTAAGTCCGCACTAACATTTATAATTAAGTAAAAAAAATTGGGAATAGAAATTTTTAGAGTCATACCAACTGTATTTCTGTTCTTTTTCTATGATGAGAAAAAAAAATTTGTACAGTTACGAAATGTATTTTTCTACTTAGAAATATGTCCAGAGAATATAAGCGGAAAAAATAATTTCTGAATAGAAATTGTTCCGGAGAATAGAAATCCCACCAAGCGCACCTAAGTTATCGCTAGCCCAACTGCGTTGTTTAGTTACTTGCGCTGCCAGTGCACGGGCTCGGGCCGATTTCATCGAAAACGATGGGTCCAACAGAACATCGGGCATAGGCTGCCAAGCACTTTATCGAGCCTAAATGCCCTAGTAGCCCATCCACAAGCGTCCGATCCAGAGTAATCGACCCGTCTTGGCTCTTGATCTTCGGCTCTAGGTCGGGTACAGCTTTAGTCCTCTAAATTTCATCGTCCGTGCGACACGGGTCTCTAATTTTTTCGTTCGATCGGGTCCTCTATCAGTCTTGGTTCATGCAATTCGGTCCTGTAAATTTATATTGTGCAATCAAGTTCTCTAACTTTTTCAACTTGTGCAATTAAATCCTTCGATCAACCGCTCTCATTACTCGTCAAATTAATCAACGTTGTGGCATTGTCAGTGTGGCGGAATTGGCACGCGATGATAATGCAGCGCCAAATGACCGCTAAATCGGTGAAAAATAAATAGGGATTAAAAAAGAAATTTTAGTTTTACAATTTTAGGGCACGAATGACATCCATTCTCTTTCTGGGCTCTATTTCTGACCATAAATAGAATTTTCTATTTCTATTTCCCGGATGGGTTTCTAAGCAAAGACAGGCATTTGATAACAAGAAAAAACTTACGTTTCCAGAACAGAAATTCGTTTGATAACAGCATAAAATTTATACGATTGGGCGACCGGCAGCGGGCATTCGGCAATCGACGGAGGGCGGATGGTGACCGACGGACAACGATTGGCAAACGGCGACTGACGAACGAGGACCGGAGGCCGGCGTCCGGTAACTAGTGGACGGCAATTGGCGGATGGCGACAGGCGGATGGAGACTGGCGGATGGGGACCAAAGACCGGCAATGGGCAAAGGGCAGCCGGAGACCGACGGATGGCAACGGGTGGATGGAGATCGGCGGCCGGCGAACAACAGCGGGCGGCTGGCTGCAGGCGATCGGCGGAGGGCGGCCGAAGACCGGTAGACAACGACGGGTGGAAGGAGATCGGCGGCCAAGGGAGGGGACCGAAGACCAGTGGAAGGCAATTGGAGACCGGCGATGAGCGACCGGCAACAGGCGGTCGGCGAAAGGGACGCAAGAGAGAGTGAGACTTCACACGAGAGAGAGGGAGTAAGCAATGAGAAGAATTCTTTTTTCTGTTTCTATTCCAGAAATAGAAAAATATGATTCTTATTTTTGTGTAAACATATTTTTGCGCAAAAAATTTGTCCCAAAAATAGGAAAATGAAATTGGGTTACCAAACTGATTTCTATTCCAAACTTGTTCCCTGAAACAAAAAAAAAATTTTAAAAATAAAGAAATAGAACTGTTGCCAGTGGTCGGCCACTAGCAAAAGGAAAGGAAAAATAGAAAAAGGACAAAAGGACAAAAATTTCAAAAGATAAAGGACGAAAATGCCCTTGACTAGCAAGAAGGTCATACCCTTATTTGAGACTGTTATAGCTACTCCAGGCCTTTATTTGAGACAATAAGGAAATTCCAGGCCCTTATTTGAGACAATGTCAACTTTATGCCCTTATTTGAAAAAACGATGGCACTTTATGTCTTTATTTGGAAATTTTCCTTTAATTTAAGTACTGAGCTAATTGTCAAGTTTTTTTGCTCATGTAATAAAACGTACTCCTCTTTTTGTTTAATGTTGAATATAATTGTCCAATCATGTGAATTTAAAGATATTTTATCTATATGCTTGAATTTAATAAGTGCTAAAATTTCGAGGATAACAAATCGATAAGCTAATTTAATCAGACGAATATGAACCATGTGGCTGGCTACCATATAACAATTAAGGTAAAGTCGCCATGTGGCGATCACACAAGCGAACATTCTCTTGACGCGGATTTAATAAATGTGTATATATACATGTATGTATGTGTGTGTGTAACATGCTAGATAGAAAAGCCATCTCTCTGAGTATAAATAACAGGCTGATTAGAATAATCGTATATCATTTCGTTGGTTATATAGTAACGAGCTTAAACCCCTTTTTCAGAAAGAAGAATAGGAATCCCCTGGATAATTCAAATTGAAGCAATTGGAGTAAAAGGGATAAGTAAAATGGAAAATCCTAAAATATATTATGAAAGTGCAATCGAGTCCTAAAACTTTCAAAAAGTGTAATCAAGTCCTAAAACTTGTCATGAAAATGCATTGAATACTAAAACCTTCAAAAAATTACAATCAAATCCTAAAACTCATCAACTTGGCGCAATCAAGCCATTCCATTAATTTCATCCAACTAGACAAATGGAAAATGCTGATAAATTTTAGGACTTGATTACACTTTCTGAAAATTTTGAAACTCAATTACATTTCCGTGACAAATTTTAGAATTTAATTGCACTTTTTTAAAGTTTGAGAATTAAATTGTATCTTTGTAATAACTTTTAGAACTATTAGTATATCGGTGGACTGAGTACTTCCATGGGCAAAAGAGATTGCGCTTTTTTATGTTCGCCGGCGAATATTTGGCCGGCCGATGAAGCTTAGGTTTTTAATTAAGACTAACTTAATCACTTCGTATCCTTATTTAAAAAAAAAAGTCTACACCTTTTGTTTAGAAAATGACCCAACTTCAGAAGACAATTAATGGGAATTTCGCCTGGAACGGAAGGTTAGGTGCCTTTCGTATGTTCAATTGCAACGCCAACCCCTGTCTCCCTCTCTTCCACTGCACAGATTCTCTATCTCTCTCTCTCTCGCTCGCTGTGCCTTTCGTATGCTCCATTGCTACTGCTCGCTTCAGTCCGACCTCTCTCTTTCTTTCACTGCACACATTCTCTCTCTCTCTCTCGATCTCGAGCATTGCGTGAATCCTTCTCAGTTTCCAATCTTTTTCTAACTCGTAACTCTAAAACCCCACCAAGAAAAGACTGTTGCTTGCTACGTATCGAGTTTGGAATCTCCCACTTCGTCGCCTCCGATTTATTTTGAGTATCGAACTCGAACTCGAACTCGAACTTGGGCTGGTTTTTGTTTTGCCAATCGTTCAAGCAGCTCCATGGATTCTCAGGTGTTGGTGGCTCTTGCGCTCTCGCTCGTGGGTGGACTGAGCACTTCCCTAGGTGAGTTGATGCTGATTCTTGCTCGCCTCCACTCGTCTAAGTATAGAATTTCTTGCATCGTTTGGTGGTCTTGACTTTGGATTTCCTGGTCAGTCTTTAGGTTGCAATCTTGCTTCGTGTCCCTGGTAATGGGAATTCGATTTACCTGATTTGATGCATCTCATTTGGGTAGTGGCAAGCAATTTCAGTGTAATGATATTATGTAGGGATAAAAAGCAATGCTTTTACCCATCCATGGGTGGCTCAGTTGGTTAGGGCGCACTTGGTATTGTGTGGTTAGTCGCACTGGTCCCAGGTTTGATTCCCTAGCTGAGCGCCTGTGATTTAAGTGGGGGCTATGGCGGTGGGTTGCTATGCTAGTCTCCTCTGAGGAATAGTCGAGGTGCACGCAAGCTGGCCCGGACACCTCGGTTACCAAAAAAAGAAAAAAGAAAAAAAAAGCAACGCTTTTTATCCTACCCACATTCTCCTCTTTAGTTCTATAGTAAAGTATTGTGCTGTCTGCTTCTGTGCTTATAAAGATTGAAGAGAGCATGTAATGAGGTATTATCATTTTATTCTCTCTTATAAAGCAGCATCAGAATAGAGCTGACTCTACCTATTCTTTTTTCCTTCTCTTTTGGGGCAATATGACTATGAGCACCGGAGGGATATGCTTGTAAACTGATTGAATCAATGATAGAGAGTCCAGATATGCTAGGCGCATGATAATTCTTGTTCACCTGGTAGTATTTGTTGACCTGGTCTGCTTATTATATGGTGATTCAGCAATGCCGATTCCATACCATATTTATCTAGTTTAATTCCGGGTTCTGGAATTTGGAACAGGGGCACTATTTGTTATTCTCAACCCGGCTCCAAATTTGAAGATGCTTGGTCTTTTACAGGTGACGCTCCAAGACAGTCCTTTTGAAAGTTCTTTGTTTTTCTCGTGACACCAGCCATTCAATTAGGTGCTTGCTGGGAAAATTCAACTGACTTCGCATTTCTAACTTAGATTCCATCTTTTACATCAAGCATTCATGTTTTTGTCATAACATCTGTTTGCTGAGCTTGGGTCTTGTATGATTGATTCAAGGAGACAACCTCGGCTTATTTTAAGTATAGTGGCATTAACCCAAAGATGGCATATCACAGGGTTTTGCTGCAGGCCTTATGCTGAGTATATCATTCCTAGATTTGGCGCACAATGCTATTAACTCAATTGGCTTTCTGAAAGGGAACCTTTGGGTAAGCATTAGTCTTCCTGCTCATCAAGTTCACACGGATGACTTAACAAAGAAAATATGAGCAAATGAGTTATCCACCCATTTGATCATGTGAATATTGATGATCAATGTCCAGTTTCTTGGTAATGCAGTTTTTTGCAGGTGTCATGTTTTTCGCTTTTGTGGTCAATTTTATCCCAGAACCATCGATCGCCCCCAGTTCTGAATCGAAAAATAAGAAGGTGCGACAGTCATTTCTTTTGCTTACTTATATGCCAAAATAATAAGACGCATGCTGATTCTCTTATAATGTACTTAAGAACAGCATACTGGGGATGAAGGGGGAAAGGATGTGATGAAGAAGCATCGGCGCCAGGTTCTGTTTAGCGGGATCATTACAGCAGTAGGTATGACTTTTCTGTGTTCTTTGTGTAGCTTATTTTAAGAACATCATTTTTTCTTCTTTTTGAAGTCTTCCATGTGGTGATTTTATTGTTCAAGTCTATATCTGGTCACTGTAATAGCCACTTCACCCCTCTACCTGCAAGTTTGATACACTAGCATCTACTTTACTGGGAAGGAAGATGATATCTTGTCGTTGTTCTTTTCTCCAGCGATAAGTTGATATTAGGGACAGGGCTATAGCTTGTTCAGGAGGGCCACTCACTTTAATTCTGATGTTCAATTTAATATATGTTATCTTGTGATGAGGATACTAATTCATCCGTAGGGTCTTAGCTTTCACCCCCCAAAGTGGCTTTGATAGTCCAAACTGGTCTTGTGTTGCGTTCAAAGATAATCCGATGCAAAGCAATATTTTTTTGCTTTGTTGCTTTTAGCAACTTAATTAGTAACTACAGAGACAGCTCATTTATTTTAATGTGGTTCTCAAAGCAAAGAATAGACAAGTTACATTTCGTTCGGTATTGTTTCGAATGTCTCCACTCGCCCTGCTTTGACCCTGTTTGATATGCAGTTTGTGGGATTTGCATATTTGTCAATGCATGCTTTGTGTGGCAGAGAACAGTAACTAATTGTCACTTGCACTTGGACTTATTTAATGTTGGCTAATCTAGCTAAAGTCGAAGTAGTAAAATAAAATTGTCTTCCAGGTAGCTGGCGAATCTTAGCTACAGGTCTGTAACGTTTTTCATATATGCTGCTAATATATAGCAGTAAATAGTGAGTGCTTGCTCATTGTCACAGATATATTATTCTCCAGTATGTCAAATTTGGCAATCAGCAAGTTATCATCTTGAGGAGATACTCTTGATGCAGCCTTTGGTTGAAAGAGTTGATTCTTGATCAAAATTTTGTGCCCGCAGTTATTGTTGACGACAATTGTCTTGTAGGGATTAGCTTGCATAATTTTCCAGAGGGAATGGCTGTCTTCCTTGGATCCATGAAGGTAATTGAGCCACCTCTCATCCTATAACTCATAGGATTACCATTAAATCAACATATGGATACTGATAATTTGTCCTGGAGCAATAGGGTTATTGGAACAATCCTCAGAATGTTTTATTTCTGTTCACTTTGAAGTCTTTTTTTTTTACACTTTCGTATGCTTGTGCTTGCTGTCATGGAAAACTGTCAATGAGACAATCCTTTGCTTTATTTTTGTTGAAACCTTGCTTTTAGAATTGTATTTTTGAAGAATCACTATGATTTAGGTTCTGTTTCAGAAAATCTGGTGATTTATCTCAATGATGTATTTGAGGCCAAAGGAGCTATAGTTCTAGTCGTTTCTCTGTATAAAGTACTCCAGTTCCAGATAAGGGGTTCAGTATTCTCAAGTTACTTCCGCCTACTCAGTACTTTTCAACTCCATTGGATGCTTTTGGAAATGATTGAATGCCAATTATGATATTTATTGCTTTGGCACTCTTTTATACATCTATGGTAGATTGAATTCCTTTCAAAGAGTGATTAATTAGTTAATCAAATAATTTCAGTCAATTAGCAGAACTTTTTCCGCATTATCTTGCTTCAGATTAAGTTGGTATATTGCAGTCCTGAAAAGACAAGATTCATGCATAGATACTGCAGAAGTCTATTCACTGGCTAGATGTGCCTTTTGTAGGGCCTTCGTGTCGGGCTTAACTTGGCATTGGCCATTGCTTTGCATAACATACCAGAGGTATATTTTTCAGATTCAGTAACTATTTCCCTTGTTTATCTGGGCATTTTTGCTTTGTCATGGTATCTTCAGTTCCAGCTTTCAATCATACTTCCTGCAGTCACTCTATTTATACTGAATATCTAGTTGGCATCACGTCGCATTATGGCACTGCCTTTGCATGTTTCTCTTTTATATGGGTACTTTGTTTCTGCGTGCAATTAAAAGCATTGAACTCATATGTGGCCATTTTTTTTTTTTTCATGTGATTGTGTAGAATTCTATGCCAAGGTATTATCTTTCTTTGAAGAAGCTGTCAATGCCAATGGAAGTATATATGTGTTATACATATGAGATAGAAGTAAATTGCCTTGTTATCTGAACATCATGTGATAGGTTAGTGCTCTTTAGAATGTCCTAACTTTAAAGTTCTCATATAGGGCGTCGCTGTGGCATTGCCCATATATTTTGCTACACAAAGGTGAGAAGTTGTTCAGGCACCATTAAGTCCAGTGTTTCTTTTCATATGTTCCTTTTCTTATGCACCATTTACTTGATATGCTTTCTCCATTCTATCCCGATCTGATTTTCATGATATATCTATTTGTTCATTCATTTATCGATGCTGAATGAATGTCTGATTTCCTATATGTCTCAGCAAATGGCAGGCATTCAAACTTTCAACACTTTCTGGTCTTGCTGAACCTCTCGGTGTAATTATTGTAGGTAGGCCAACTTTCCTGTTATCTTAACTTTTCCTGAGAGGAATAAGTTTGCTTGAGTAAGAGGAGATTTCTAATCCATATCAGGCAATATAGAGGTTTCACGAATGACAAAGTAGTACTAGTTATCACTCCCTGGAAAATTTTCCCTCAGACAATTAAACTGAGGTTCCACTCATGCCTTGGCAAAGGAGAGACTTAACACTTTCTGGTCTTGCTGAACCTCTTGGTGTAGTTGTAGGTAGGCCAACTTATTCCTGTTATCCTAACTTTTCTGAGAGGAATAAGCTTGCTTGGAGTAAGGGGATATTTCTAATCCATATCATACATTATAGAGGTTTCATAGTTATCACTTCCCTGGAAATTTTTCCCTCAGACAATTAAACTGAGGTTCCCCTCATGCCTTGGCAAAGGAGGGACTTAGATGTTTGTGTTTTCTGCTGGGTTTAAGTTTTAACTCGAGAAATTTGTTGTCTTTATACTTTTAACTTCTTAACTTTTGTGTTTATTTTGATAAAGCTCCTATTTTGCAGCCTATCTATTTCCAAGCAGCTTGAGTCCTGAAATCCTTGATGGCCTGCTGGGTGCAGGTTCGTAATTGCTGGCAGTGCCTCATTATGTGGATTCACAGTAAACTTTTGGGTTTTGATATTTCTCATTGTGCTCATTTTTCATTTCTCATTGCGCTTTACAGTTGGTGGAGTGATGGCTTTTCTTACCTTGCATGAAATGCTGCCCCTTGCATTTGATTATGCCGGACAGAAGCAGGCCGTGAAAGCTGTGTTTTTGGGGATGGCTTTCATGTCAGCTAGGTATTTGGGTTTCGTGATAACTTTTTATCGTAGACCTGTACGATCTTCCTGGAGTCACCTTAACTGTTACCTTGCATAATTGAAATGGCTAGTACATCCTAGGTCTTTCTCAAAAGGAAGAAAGAAGACACAACCTTGGCTCTATTTGCATGTGATAGTTGACGTGGTGAAGTTATCCCTACTTTCCTTTAGGTACTGTGATGAATGTCATGCATAATATCTAGCCGATGACATATGGGTCCCAAGTGAACAAGACGGTAAAGTTACGATTTATTAAGTGGAAGACCTTAAATTCAATATAGGTAGCTCTCAGGTGCTTTTGACTAGTTGCCTTTGACTAGTTGCCTTGTTTATAGGGTTATCTCAAGCAATAGTGCAATCTGGGCCTAATTCTCTAAAAAAAAAACCCCAACTTTAGATCCAGTCCCAAATTTGCCCCAAACTTTTTTATGTCTTAAAAAAAACCCTCAACTTTATGTCCAGTCCCAAATTTACCCCGATTTTTTTTTGTCTCGGAAAATACCCCAAACTTTAGGTTCAGTCCCAAATTTACCCTTAACATTTTTTTTCTAAGAGAAAATTTACCAATTTTTTACTCTAAATCTCAAATATACCCCCATTAGCCATATGTTCAAAAATCGTCATTAGTCATCCTTAACTTTAATATCTGAGAACGGTTTTATTTTGGAGAATTTCAACAATTTTTATTGGGGTGAATTTGTTATTCACGTGGAAATGCCACGTTGGTTCGTACATATCGCTTCATTACTTTGCCGATGTGGATTTTTTATCGACATGGAAATGCCACGTCAAGTTGAAACTGGACCACGGGATAAATTTGAGAATAAATTGAAATTTTGTGAATTTGTTTAGACAAATCTGGGCGGATTTGAGGCTGGATCTAAAGTTTGAGGTTTTTTCTGAGACAAAAAAGAGTTTGGGGCAGATTTGGGACTGGACCCAAAGTTTGAGGTTTTTTTCCGAGACAAAAAAAGTTCGGGGCAGATTTGGGATTGGCCCGAAAGTTGAGGGTTTTTTCCGAGACAAAAAAATGATCGAGGTAGATTTGGGATTGGACATAAAGTTGAGGGATTTTTAGGGAATTAGGTCGTGCAATCTGTGCACTCTATTTCACCTTTTGGCCTTTGGGCTTATCAGCTTGTAGTTTGTTGATCCTCTGAAGAATTTGGTTTTTTTGCTGTACGCATTCCTCATGCATCTTCTTTCTGCTTTCAGCTTATATTTTCTGGAAATCAGCTTACCTAAGGAGATGAGCTTATAGAGGATCCTAATCAAACCCTTGGATGTTGCTGTTAATTATCAGTTTGACATCATAGGGCCATGTAACAATGCTTGCTGTGTCATAGAGACGGAGATCCACCCGACAACTTACGTGATCTAGTAGCTAAGTTTTTAGTTTCTCTGTTGTCATGTAACTTGTGCCGAAAGCTGAAGTTATACACAAAGTCTATATATACTTCTCTGTATAAGAAGGAAATGGGTTGGTGGTGTTGGAGGGTGAGATGAGCTTGCCATCATACAATCATCTTCTTTGGAGAACTTTTCTCTTTTCCGTTCACTTAAAATACCAAGCTGATCCCCCGACACCACAGAAGCAATATTTCATTTTACTGCTTTCCTTTTGTAATGAATTGCATCTCTTTTGCCTGCAGCCAGGTTGAATTCTTTTAGGAATCCCCTCGCATTACATCGATCTAAAACTTTTTGTGGGATGATCCGATCTCAACTTTGGAACGACATTATAATGTCGCCTCTCCTTTGTCTCTAACTGAATCTTAAATTGCCTGCCCCTGCATAAATGTTGTTTCTGCTTTCTCGTGGTCGGCAGGCACGCATAGCAACACTTATGCTCTAAAAATCAACTTCTAGCCAGAAGTTGATTCTTTTACTTCTGCTTCTGAGCAAAAGTTGATTTTTCTACTTCTGGAGAGAAGTAGTCCTTTTTCTTTTTTACTTTTTGAAGTGGCTTTAAAACTTCTTCTGAGGCAAAAAAAAAATGTTCAAAAAGTAGAAAAATGAAGTTGCGTTACCAAACGGGTTTCTGCTCCAGAAATATTGTCATGCACGTCCTTCGTCGCTTCTATGGGCATGCTAAAGCAATTGAGGTTTTCAACTAAACCCGGTGCATGAGCCCAATCGATACCAAGTGTTGGGTCTAATGCGGACCCACACGATCGGCTTATTGATATGCTGTAGGCTTGTGTGCACCAAAAGCATGCTAGTATAGTTCGTAAAATGTTTCTATCAGTCACAAGAAAAGCAGATAAACCCAGCTTTCTTTCTCTTTTTTTTTTTTGTTGGTCGAACCCCCCCAGCTTTCTTCACAAGGGGAAAAAAAGGGTTGCTTTTGATTGGATTCATGCATTGAATATGACTTGAATGAATAAGGTTGGAGATAATTAGGAGGAGAGAATAAAGAGACCTACACTAAAAAAAGCAAAAGTAGAAAGGAGTTTGTCAATGACTTCAAAAGGAGAAAACAGAAATTTTTTCCTTTATAAACTTTCTTGGAAAGAGTGAGGAGCAATCATTCTGTACATTAAATAGCTCTAAAATCCCTTTCTACAGAAAACTTCAAAGGATGGGATTGATGAGTCTCTGCTCTGCCCCCCCCCCCCCCCCATTGCTAGCTATACAGAACGACAATTTACCCAGAGCAAAAGGGTATGGAAAGCAATGCATTTTGGATAGGACTGCTTCACATGAAGTTCACAAAAGTTTCAGTCTTTTTATGGTTTTAATTAGAAATTTCATAACAAAAATTCCATGTCATTCATCACTTTCTTGAGTAATTCGAACGTTAAAATCTTTGTTCTTTGCATGTTTAAAACTTCATTTGTGCATTCCACACAACTGTACCAACATGCCCTTTTGCCGGTGTAAATAATGGAAGAGAAACGAATAAACTCCGCGTAAGGTTGAAGGTGAGCAAAAGAACCAAACTTGTGAACCTCGCGGGGTCCCGTAGGCTCCTAACTCTTTAAGAGAGATTCCGTTGAACTTGTTGAAATGGCAAGATCCAATAGTTTCGAAGTAGTAATGGGTAGTATACGGTCGTCTCGATCACAAACTTTCAGAATCTAACAGTCCTGTGCGGCGACGAGTCCGTCCAGACTTACTCTCAGAGTTGGTTGGATGAGTTTGGGAAAGTACTCTATGTCGAAAAGTCTAACCTCCCATCTTTTGGCCAAGTGCGAAAATTTATGCGCGAGTTAGACGGACCTTGAGTCAGACTTGGCATGATCTGTTCATTAGATCAACTCTAGCAAAAAAACAAACTCGAAAGGTGTGAAGACTTTACTCCAGACTTATATCTTAATTTGCATGAGGACTTCAATTGCATTCCCCTTAACTCGGTTGGATAGATTGCATATATAGCTTCTGATGGGCCTCTCTACTCTAGACTTATACTGTTCTACTTTGACAGATTTTCGGGTTTTCTCGAAGCATCACGTGACCGTCCGGTTCAATTAATCACTTGGTGTCGGGGTTTTGCGACATATGACTATGGGTCAATAATGGATTCCTTCAAGTTCATTCTCTCGTGATGAAGACCAATGTCGGTGTTGTCCAATGAAAAGCGGGGGAAAGATAGCAAACAGATACAGTTGGAGTCTATTATTAATCAAGTTGTGTCTCTACAATAATTGCTCATAATCTCTAAAAATTTTCAAGCCCTTTTTTGATTTTTGTCGAAAGAGAGTGTGTCCAAAAGGAGGTTTTTTGTCCTCTCTTTTTGTAATGTCTTGAATTTTATTTCTTTTCGGCTTCGACTTTTGAGCACCCACTTTTTTTCCTTTCATGCATTGAAAAAAGGAGGAGTGATTGAGCCCAAAGACTCTTTGCAAAGCTAATCCCACAAGATCAATTTTGTGTCCATACTAAGATTCGCTTTCAAAGCACTTGTCTTGTTCCCCCCCTACCCCCTATTCTACATCTCTTCACAAAAGTTAAGTCTAAGAGATTATAATTGCAAAGCATAATCTCTAATGTTTCTCCAGAAAAATCCTTACTTTCTTTAGTTTACCACCTTATGTCGGTAAGAATTCGGGGTTTTGATTAGCTAAATTTAGCAAATAGAGAACCCTCAGCTCCGCAGTTAGCGCTCGCTCTCTCATCTGCCGCGATTAGCGTCCTTTTATCGCGAGCAACTAATCGCGGGGTTATGTTTAACGTTAATTTCATGTAAGCACGGTGAAAGGTAGCAGATCATTCCATGTATCTTTGATCAAAGGGACGGTCTATGTTCTCACTAGAGGTGTCAAAATGGGTTGGAAACCCATATTCTAACCCATATTCAATCATATGAGTCAAGTACGAGTTAGTAAAGTTTTAATAAATGGGTTTTTGGTTGGTTTGAGCTATAAACTTAATTATATATGGGTTGTCAATGTGTTTAAATACATACCCATATTTTAACCAATTTTCAACCCTTTTAATTTATAAAGGTTGTTAGTTGAGTCAACCCATTCATGTGCCTCTTGAACAGTTTTTATATTTTTATATTTTTTTTATTTCTGATATTTTAGTTCTTTAATTTTCTGAATTTTCATAATTTTTATTTTTATTTTTATTTTTCTTTATTTTTCTTTATTTTTTCTACGACCCGACCCACCCATTTGACGGCTCTAGTTCTCACTCTAACCAACAATGAAAATTCAACTTTTCTTTTTTCTTAACAGAAAGATCTCAATTGATGCCCTCAACCACAAGTTTAAGAAAGAACCTTACATTAGCCAATAATAACTGATTATTTAGATACTAAATTATGCATTTATTTACAAGCTTAAACTTTTAGAACGATTAACAATGGTTCCACAAAATCTCATATGATATCAGAGTAAAACTCCGAGTTCAACTAACGTTTTACTTGTTGAGGATAATACACTTAAGGGCAAACAAAAACAAATTCGGCATTCTTCGAAAAAGGAGATCTTCCAATAAGATAAATAGATTAGATATGCAATAACATCACAGGTAGCTAAGAATTCGACAGTTTCCTACAGCTAATCATGCCCAAAAAAAATACAAGAATCTCCTTATTATGCATGAGGATAGGAGGCACTATGAAGACTCCAAACAAGATAATCTTGAAAGTCGGTAATCAAAGAAGTTGAGTTCTATCAAGTGCTCATATAAAGGAATAAAGAAGCTGAGTTCTAGATGAAGTATGTTTGGAATTATTGCTCCATCATTGCACCAAATTCCTAGCTAAGGCAAACAAACTTTTTCCATATTTTTCTAAATTAGCCGTCCCATCCATCCCAAGCATTATTTATACGCGTCTATAATGGTGTGACAGTCGACTTTTACAATCAAATTTGACAATTAAATTAACCTTTTCAATCATACATTTAAAGAAGATCCATGACTTCATACAGACATTCTTTTGACCATTAACCTTGCTTTTCTCTCTCTCTCTCTCTCTCCTCCTCCTCCTCTTCTTCTTCTTTGATTCTCCTCTTTCTCTCTTTCTTTCCCTTTTTTTTTCCCTATTTGTTCAAGAACATTCGAAGAAACAACACAAAGAAAGAGCCAAGGCAGGAGACGCTCTAGGTAAAAAAAACAGTCACTTATCAAGTGAAACCCTTGACATGACACGCTTCTAATCGGTGGATACAATAACTTATTGGCTATGTGCATTGGGTTTGTGCTAAGACTAATGTGATTTTCGTCTGTTCGTTGTGCTAAAATACCTCTGATTGAGTAATGATAATGAAATTATCGAATCGCATGAGACTAACGGAGTTTGATAGATAGATATCAATCTATAAATATGATATGGTATAAGAAATTCTATAAGTAGATGATCAACAAGGAAGTGTACTGAGCTAAAAAAAAACCAAACCCTCATCTTATCCAATACTATTGCCCATATATATTTCTTTGCTTTATTTATCTTTATGTAGATTATTCAGAAGGAAAGCCAAAGAACACACTAAAGGTTTTGGTTCACGGGCAACCAGGGCTCCACTAAACGTAATAATCTCTTTCAAGAGTCCTTTTCCAACAACTAGACAAGCCAAAAATCAAATAAAGAAAAAGTAACCACACCAATTCGGATTCTATGTCTCTAATACAATTTATCAAAGTAAATACAAGATGATGAATTTTTGGTTGTGATGTGTGTATATATATATATATATCTATACAATTAAGCATCCACGGTATGTACGCGTGTTCTATAACTAACTAGAATATTTAGATTTTGGTACACTTTAGATTTCGAGTCCTTCCAATTCCGCAAATTCCAAGTAAAGACATCGACATTATTGTTTAGCCAAAACCGCAATAACACGGAGACACTCTTAGGCTACATTTAGTGGTCAAGACAAAATATCATGTGTTTGGTTCTTGCCTAAGACATGATAAAGTCGGATATAAGAGATAGCCCGGATAAAATTATCCCACGAGGGAGGTGAGGTAAAGATAGATAAGATTTCTAATATCCACAATATAAAAGTTAATTTTCTCAAATAACAAACTTCTTCAATTAACAAGATTAAAATAATATTTGAATTTGAACTCCAACATAAAAACTTAAAAATAACAAAAAAAGTACAACAATTTCATTTTTATTAATTCCTATTTTTATTGATGTAATCGAATTTCTTTCTATCTAATAATATAAATACAATATTTATATTTTTACATATTTTAGGTTTTTTAGTATTTTAGATTTATTATCATATTTACTATTTAATAAAATTTCATAAGAGAATGATGGAAGGGGAAAAAGGAACAGAAAGAAAACAAGAGAGGGAAAAATAAAAAATGAAGAGAGATTATTACCATCTTTGTTTGTATAATTGTTATTCATTTAGATAGATATGTCTTTCATACTAAACAATTAGGGGTGAGCATGGTTCTAAGGTGGAACCTGGAACCGGAGAATCGGATTGGTGAAAATATGGTAGGTTTCAGGTTTCAAGATATGTAGAGTAGATTTCAAATTTCAAAAATTAGAAAACATGTTCCGATGGGTAGGTTCTAGAAGGAGAACCTGGAATAAGTCTTTGTGTTTTTCTTGATTTATCGCGCGATCATGTAGTATTCCATGGCGTCCAATGATGAGTGTGTAATATGAAATCATTAGTCTGAGCTTCCATTTTCGGCTATATCCATGATTGAGGTTTTTACTTTGTTCATATTTGATATTTTTCGTGTGTCTAAATATGAGTTGTTGTCAGTGAATTGTAGCATCAAACGGTGGTCATTAGAGGTAATAATTCACAGCAATCATTCAATTAAGAATACATGTGGAACTTAGGTAGACAATGGAACCAACTGTGGAACCTGTGACAAGGCAGGTTTCAAGTTTCAGGGTGTGCATAGTAGGTTTCAAGTTTCAAAAAATGGAGAACCAATTCCGACAGGTATGTTACAAGTTTTAGGTGGAATCTAAAACGCTCACGCCTACAAACAATGAACATGATATGATGCGAAAATATTCGATTTTACTATTGTGATTCACCAAGTAATTAATAGAATATAACAAATTTCTTGGATTTCATATCTTATTTTATTCGATCTTTATCTTAATTAGAAATTTAGACGATGAGATGCTTGTAGCAATGCTTATCCGCGGAGTTGATCTTTTGAGCTCAATGAGCTTGAGAGAGATGTGTATGAACTGATTTTGCATGGACACTTGGGTGGTGGTGGGATCATGATTGAATTAAAAACGAAAGGGAGAAAGAGAAACCATCAACAGAGACTGAGTTTGGACTTTACCGTCAATCATGGCATGTTATGACAGATCTTTGGAGAAACTATGAACCCCAAGAAATCTATCCTGCGTATCATCATAATCACTCTGACATGTATCATCTCATCGCATTGATCAACCAACTCTCTGTTTCTTCCTTCTTTCTTCTTTCTTCTTTCTTTTGGTCTTTTGTAATTTTTTGAACTGTCCCCTTAGATTTTGAACCTAGGTAGATTCTACCCAGTGACCATCATAACTGGTGCAAACTGCAAACAGCACGGCCTTTTGTTCTTGACGTAGAGAGAGAGAGAGAGAGCATATGAAACGTCATGTCAAAAGCTACACAGTTTAACATTTTTTCAGACCATGAACAGTAGTTTGGCTTCAGAATCTGTCCCAGGTGAGCCCAACCAGACGTTTCACTCTCCCTCTCCCAGACTCTTCTCTCTCTCTCTCTCTCTCTCTCTCTCTCTCTCTCTCTCTCTCAAGCTAATCATTTGATTTGGATCTTCTGGCTGGATATAAACATGGTAAGAAACTCTTACCAGGGTGGTAATCTTTCACTCCAAAAGTGCTGTGACCCATCCATCATACGGCTTAGCTTAATTACCCAAAGGCCTCTCTTGCTTTATGGAGAGATAGTAGCTAAGTGTTCTGATGTGATGTCGCACATCTAAGCAAGTATTATGTATTTCCAGTGCTTTTTAAACACGTATTGCATGAAATTTACATTTTTAATAAATTACATATTGTCAGCCTGTCAAATTATTACGTATCAAAAGAAACATTGTTACTGTTATAGTGCCTCCAGATATTGGTTCTGAGGTCCGATACATGGTGCCCTATAAAACAAATGAGACAACAAATAAGAATATGAACTTCTTATATGTGTCGGTAATCTTGTTCTCAAATATGACACCCGTTTATCACAATTTAGAACATAATACTATTCGCGGTACCGCAAACCAGGGACCTTATAAAAAGCGTGATTCAAACATCAAATATTAAACTTTCTCGTTTGAAGAAACGAATCACCTTTATTCAAGCTCTGTCTATTTAACTACCCATCAAGAATTTAGGGTCTATCGCGTCACTTACTAAATAGAATTTAGAACACTCAAATGGTATCCCAAGATAGCTAGTTAAATGAAAAGGGGCCTTGTCTCTCTCTCTCTCTCTCTTCCTGATCTCTCTCTCACCATTGCACCTAGGACCTTGAGGTTGATTCTCCTTTTAAGACCAAACCACAGCGGGCTAATAGGAGAGGGGGATCTTTTTCTAGGACAAAACAAAGGGATCAATCCGTTAATAGTTAAATCTGATTTGATATGTCGTGTATTTTTAGGGTTTCGGGATTGGGTAAAGCCTTGTCCATGCCATGTTAATGTGAGCCAAAAGCCTAGTCTATAAGTTCAAACATAGGAAAGATCTTTGAGACTGTTCCCACGAGCTCCTTTGCGATTTGCACAACTCTCTCTCTCCCTCTCTCGTGTAGGTTTCTCGATCCGATGTATACGTTTGACACCACACAACCATTATAGTATACGAGAGAGATAACATGAGCCGTACCAAGTAATCTGTCCTAGGGTTTTTAGCACACTACCATACATTTGAACTACACCCATTAATCTAAACTCATATATGAAATGACTAGTCAAAACCTGTAATGTATTAGAATGCGCTACCAATTGTTCCGACAAATTGTTCGGATTCTAACATCGCCAAGCGCGCGCGAGAATGAGAGAGAAAGAGAGAGAGATCAAAGGCTAACACATCTCCAATCAAGATCTACATTAAAAGGAAAGTTCAAAAGGGAAGTCCTCATTAAGCTAGAGAAAGATCAAAGAAATTCGCCCTAAGGGTCCAAAGTCTGTTTTTTTTTTTTTTAATATCTTTTCTGTCACTCTCGGACCGCAAACAGTGTCAAAAAAATAGTATCATCAAAGATGGATCAGCTGATCATCCTCCAACCACAACACTTCGTCACCCCATCTTCATTCAATCACTTGGAGCTCTCGAAGTTGTTGCCCTGCTCAATCTCAGAAGTAGCCACCTCCTCCTCCTCCTCGAAGCCGCACTCGTCCTCGATCCCATAAGCCGTGTGGCCACTCCCGAACGCCCGGATGTGATCCTTGAGCGACCGCTTGTGCTTGAAGTCGGAGCCGCAAGTGCAGTACCAGAGCTTGCCACAGTTCTTCTCGTGGGTCCTCCAGTCGCCACGCACGGCGAACGCCTTGCCGCACTTCCGGCACATGAAGGGCTTGATCCCGTGCTTGCGCTTGTAGTGGGTCTGGAGGGTCCGGAAGTCCTTGAGCGGCTTCGACCTCGGGTGGTCGATGTTGTTCTTGCAGCCCGGCGCACAGCAGTAGCACGGCAGCCTCAGCATGGCCGTCGGCTGCGTCCCCCTCAGCGACTCCGGTCCTCTCCTGTATTGCGACCCGTGTCCCCACATGTGCATCTGTAGCCAAGAATGTTTCACATTCACGTGTGAATACACTAGGAACATGAAGAAGATAATTCATAATAAACTAAGACTGATCTTCAAAAAGTTTGAAAATGATCCGCTTGCTTAAATGCCCGATTGGAATATGCAATGACTTTTTAAGCTATTGAGTTCAAGTATCTGTGAAAGTTTGACCCAGATGGTGCAAGTAGAGACCCATTTTAGAAATGTTTCATAACAGGGTTTTGCATCTGATTGAGTAGGAGTTTATCTGCATGTAAGGCACAGATGTGGCGGTGACTGTGTGCGCTTCCTGCGGATTCATTCCTTTATCTAGTAATGCTTTTGGAGCTACATTTGAGATCTCTACCTGATGATAAAGAAAAAGCACACGCCCTTCTCTTAGTATTAATATTCTGACTAATTTACCTGAAGGGGAAAAATAAAGTAATTGCATTATTTTTGCAGGGTAAAAATAAAAGTTGCATCCACACACAAGTTAAAGGGTTACTTTCTTCTGATTCCCTTTCTCATGATAAGCACAAGACCCTCTTTCCAGGTGGCTTGTCACCTACAAATCGAGATGTTCTGGATGCAGTCCCATGAGTAGGCACTTCAGTTTTTCACTCAAACTCACTTGAACTTGTGGGTGATTCTAGGCAGATCGCGAGAGAGAGAGAGAGAGAGAGAGAGAGAGAGAGAGAGATGTAATTGATGGAGGCTCTAGATTTTGGTGAAAAGGAAGGAGAGGTCATCATCATCATCATCATCATCAAGTCCTCGGGGATGAGTTTGAGGTATATAGTTTCAGTGTTTACACGCATGCCGATGAGGAGAGGACACAAACCTCAAGGTGCAAAAAGCATTATCATCGTCTAGTTCAATCACATAAAGGGTCGAGGCAATTGATCACGTTGCAGTTGGGCCAGGTACACAGACAGATTTACTGTATATTCTCAGTTTTTTTCTTCTCCTCTTTTGAATAAACTATACACAGCCCACAAATCATGCAAAAGTGGAAGAGATCTGAAGTTCTTGCAATTTGCGACTCAAGAACATAAGCAAGAAGAGGAGAAGGAAACTGTGCAAGAAGTTGAAGGGTGGAAAAAGAAAGAGGGAAACCCTAAGGACCCATATGACTCCCTCCCTTCTCAAAGGAAATCCAGAACGAAACAAGAACAAAAGTGCGGGATCGAATTTAACCTAGAAAGAGAAGTGTGCAACATAAGGGTGGATTCCACCTTTTTTTTTCTCCGAATGAAACAAAAGAAAAATGAGGGGAAACAAGAAAGCTAACAAAGGTTTTGTTGTCAGCAGACAGAATCAAACGACCATTTTCAAAACAAAAAACCCAAACTTTCAGCAACGCCTGGTTTTTTTTTTTTTTCCTCCAAGAAAACTCAACCTCGACTCCCGGACTCACCTGCATGTTGTTGTATCTGTTGAAGGTCTTGAAGCAAAGAGGGCAGGAGAACTGTGTAGGGCCGATAAGTATCTGAGCAGGGGTGGGTATCCAGTACTGGCCCTTGTTGAGCTTGCTGCTGCTTGTGAAGTACCCAGAAGAAGCCACGGTGGTCTCTTGATCCAATTCCTTGTCCGAGTTGATCTCTGTCGAGGAGAGCCTCGAGATCAAATCGGCAGAGCGAGGGCTCGGGAGCCCCAGGTGGAGCGCCACCGTCACGGCTTCACCGCCATCCCCATCGTCATCTCCATCCCCAACATCCGCTGAATTGAGGGGGAAAAAGCTGTCGTTTCGACCGCTGGTGTTGGAGGCAGTGTTGTCGACCTCCATGGGGGAAGAAAGCGAGGCCTGCTCCTCTTCTTCATGCCTCGCGGTGCTGAAGCAGCTGAGGAGAGGGAGCGCTTCTCTCAGGGGCGGAGATGGAGGAGGGGAAGAGTGAGGCAAAGAGGTGGCGCTGCTGCAGAAGACGTGGTTGTGGTCACAGAGGGAGTAGAAGCGGTGAGAAGAATTGCAGTAATTGCTCGTCGTCGTCGGAGGAGGAGGAGGAGGAGGAGAAGGAGAGAAGTGGTGAAGAGGGTTGAAGCTGATCCATCCATTCAAGTAACTCGAGTAGGGGTCAGCCATGATGGAAAAGTGAACAGTTTGGGGTGTTGTAGAAGACAGGTTGTGTGTGAAAGAGAGAGAGAGAGTTTATGACAGAAGTGGAGAAGGTAAAATATGAAAAGGAGGAGAGTTAGGAGGGGTTAAAAGGAGAAATATGGAAGAAAGGGAGGGTTGGGAGGGGTGATAAAATAAAGCAAAGTTACTTGAGCAAGAAAAGGCAGACAAGATATCACTTGTGAGGTGTGACTAAACAATGGAGAAATTATGCTAAAGACAACCACGAGGGAAGTGGGTTTCTCTTTCTTTCTGTCTTTTTCTTTTTACTGTCTTTTTTTTCTTTTCTTTTTTGTGATTGTTGGTTATTTGAAGAGAGAGAGAGAGAGAGAGAGAGAATCTTGGGACTTGACTTGAGAGAAGAAACCTACCTATGTTGAGCAGAGTGGTGAAAAGATAGCCAATTTTTTGTTTTTTTGGTAAGATGAGATTGAGCAGTTTAAGAGCCAAAACAGTCATTTGAAAGGAAGAAAATCCAAAGAAGGGAACAAATAAACAGCTCAGGCTTTGAGAGGGTATCCTGCCTGCCTTCACCATCTAAACATGTACTGGTTTTGCAAAATAAGGTTACTCCAAAAAGGGGGGATTCTTTGCTTATCTAAGCTAGGGAATTATCTAACATGGTATCGGAATAAAATTTAAAATATTAAAATGATTCCCGATACCTCCCTCTATCATTTTCCTACATAAAGTGAAGGCAAATAGATAAGGCTTTTGTTAATGAGAAAAATGTTTTCATTCCCAACAAGTAAATTATATGCAACACGAAAGAAGTAGGGTTACCAAATTACTAAAATTTAGTTATTCAGATATTCAACAAGTGCCCCCGAAAGGGGCGTTCCAAAAGCGTCAAACCAAAAATCCAACAAAAAAAAAAATTATGCGAGTATATCCAAACTTGAGGAGTTGATTTTTTTTGGGGGGAGGGGGAGGGGGGATTGGAAGGGTAAGACGAAAACACGGAATATTTTGTTGAAAAGACTAATGGTAAATTCTCTTGCTAATAACTGGAACACGTGTGATGCATTGTGTATGAGTAATTGTGATGAGTGTTCTGATTATGTGCCCTGGTTTGACTGTGGTTTGAATGCCATGTGGATTACTGTGTAATGTGTGGATCAAGGCGAGGTAAGCGTGCATGCGATTAACGATTGGATGTTAAGTTTGTGCCTGATCTTGTGTTGGTTAGGGCGTTGCGGGAATCGCACGATGTTGATCTATTATTGTTGTATCCTGCCTGCTAGATCGCCCTGAGTGAATCAATGCCCTGCTCGGACTGGAAATCAATTAGTACTAAATGAGAAATTCCTGCATTCTTCTTACGGGTAAGTCTATCATTCGTAGGTCAATTGCTCAATAGTTTGAATAATTATTTTTTTATCTTTATTTTGAGAAGTACATAATTCTCTTACAGGATTTTACGATCCAAAAAAAAAAAAAATAGCCTTTTGTGAGGACATGCGCTCTCTCTTCTTCAAATGGCTCCCCATTGCAATTATAAAAATTCCTACCAGAACTTTAAGATAGAAGTAGAGACAAGATCGTCAAATATCAAATATCACGAAATGTATTCAGTAATGATTTGATTAACAAGGGCTCCGGATCATTTGTTAAGCAACCGTTTAAAGAAAATTTACAGTGTTGAGTACGGTAATTTTTCTCTCATGCCCTGATCGACACATCGAAAATAATAAACTTCCTTACTAAGCATGTTTAGTGTTAGCACGAGCACGACCCATTTCGTGACAATTTTGAAAAGTCAAAACCTTGTTAAAGTAAGTGAGCATTAATTTGAAAAGTCTTTGATTTGACCATCATTAATCTTTATCAAAAGCTGCAACACTAATAACTCAGAGCCACCAACTCTTAAACACTTCACTTAAGTGGAAAATCACAGTTGATTAAGGTAGAACTAAAAGCCTACAGAGAGAGAGAGAGAGAGAGAGTAAAATGAAGCCATGGCCACCCCAATGCAGACCCTTAATTAATGTTAATCTCCTCGTCTTCGGATGATAATGAAGACTAAATTATGCGGAAGAGAGCTGGTTTGATGTGCAATGTAGGCAGCCACTGTTGATGCTTTCCAGGCCTCGGGAAACCGACAGTGTTTCATCTTTTCACCCAGCATTCGCTTTGGTGGTCTCGCCCTTGTCGGTTGGCTTGGCGATGGCCATGCAGAGTCATGTACTCTTCCATGCACAGCCAAAGAAAACCAGAAGCACCATTCTTCAAAGCCTCTCTCTCTCTCTCTCTCTAAACATGAAGGATGAATCTTCCTTCAAAAGGGTCTACCAAAGATCGAAAAGCCATGTCGCTTCTGAAGTCAAAATCGTCGCAGTCTGAGATCACAGTCACAAGACAAAACATGCCTCGTTCGGGGGAAGAGGAAGGCAGGCTTGGTGAGCGAGCTCGGTGATGATGGCAACATCGAAAGAAGAGTTGAACGTAAAGAATTTGAATAAAAGAAGAAAAAGAGAATCGTGGATTGAGGATAGGAGGAGGACAGGGAAATTCTTCCTGCGTAGAGATCTCGATGAGGGAGTATTGGGATCGGCGGGGGTGTTGAAGCCATCCGTTTGGAGTTTTGTGAGAACATGCAGATTCAATTACACAGCAACTTGGGTACAAAGAGACAATGGATGCAGATATCCTGTTGGCTGAGTTGATCCAGATAAAAATTATAAATTAATTGATTCCGGCCAAAACATATGTATGTTGTTATGGGAAATACTTCCCTGACAGTACTGTCAGAAACGATACAATCTCAACTGTAGACCCACACACCACCACCGCGTGTTTTGCATAAAGCACTCATTGATTGGTAGATCGTGAGGTCAGAAATAACTGACAGTACTATCAAACTGTCAGGCTAGCTGCTTTCGTTATATATATATGAATTATATAGCAAACTTTTGAGTTTAGTGTACAGCCTCATATTTTGCGAAGATTTCCTTGATTTATTCCTATTATGTATTATAGATGAAGGGATGGTTGACTATTTAAATATTCTGACTAGGGGTGATCGGCTCCTGATCCGGTCCATTCCCACTTAGGAATCAAGAACCGGACCGGATGATCCTGGGACCTATCCGATCCGGTTCTTGGTCGTCCAATGGAACCTATGGATTATTAGTAAGGGCGGGCAACACGGACTTTAATTTTAATGTACTAATTAAATTTACATTTACATTTAAGAAATAAAAGTATAACCGATCGATTATTAGGTTTACATTTAAGAAATAAAAACTAATCGATCCACTCAAGGAGGTCAGGTTCCCCGCCTGGAATTACGAACCGGACCTAAAATCACCGTTTCCAATTTTATGGAAACGGGAACCAGGACCAAACCGGCTGATTCAAGCGATTCTCGGTTCGATCGATCCATCTGGCTCACCCCTAATTTTGACACTCACCCTCACATGTAGACTAAACTTTAGCCTATGCCTAAAGCGTGTAATTGGGGAGGCAAATAGGGGTCTCGAAAGATTGAAACTCGGGACCTCCTGCTCTATTACCATGTTGGAAAGTCCAATTCAAAAGCTTAAGCTAAAAGGTGAATGTTAGAAGCATTGTTCCACATCGATTGACAACAAGTTTTAAATGTTTTTTATATTCATGTGGTCTCCTTCCACCTATCAGTTTAAACTTTTGAGTCGGACTTTCAATATGGTATCAGAGCCAGTGTTATCCTTTTAGCAATGCGTGTCCACGTAACCGCTCGTGTTGAAGTTGAAATATTGTCCCAAATCGCTTGACAACAGGTTCTAAATGCTCTTTATATTCACATTGTCGCCCTCCACTTATCAATTTAAGCTTTTGGGCCAGATTTTCCAACATGTTGAACTTCATTATTGTATCCAACACTAGCTAACCACCCCGCAATTCTTGGCTCCATTTATTCACTAATTCAAAAGATGATAATGGCGCACGATTTAAGTTGAGGACGTGTTGCTGCCGACCTCTTACCTCATGATGTAATCTTGTAAAATTCCAAATTTCAATTTACCATAAATATTTTATTCGGACGTAAGGTATTGATCGAACAGTATTTTATTTCAATAATAACAATAATAAAAACGAGCATGAAAGCAATCACGTACACACGTGAAACGAGTTCGAGAGCTTAGTTCTTATTAAGAAAAACAAAGGTCGCAAGTACCAAGTGGGTATTGATCCTATGAGGCTCCACAAGATGTTTGCTCTACTTGAATTTTAAATGTTACATCTTTAATGAAGTTAATCAAGAGAAAATTGTCCTCAAAACACCCTTGTATCGTCGAGATTTGCCAAGTGGTCCTCGGAATTCCGATATTGACGAAATCAGTCCCTGAACTTCTATAGATTAGCAAAAGTTTCCTGTCTAACATACTCCTGCAAATTCGGGTTTCCATGCACATTAAACCTAACTCTACTAGTGGGGCATGCCTACACATATACAAGATGAATATCTACATGTGTCTAGAACAAACAACAGTACATAAAAATCCAAAATGCTGCTGTTTTCCCATTTTCCTAAAAATAAAATAAAATAAAAAGGAGGAAAGAAAAGAAGAAATTAATTCAGGTCTCCTGTGTGTCCCCTGCAAAGGGACAAGTCATGGGTGTGGTAGGACACATATAAGACCCCGAGAACAGATTTTAGACTTTGAGAGCCATGTCTGAATTTGACTGGTGTTGCTCCTTAAAAAAAAAAAAAAAAAAAAATTAAGAACAAAGAAAAATGTGAATTTTTTTCGAAGTTGCCAAGAGAACACGTGTGCAGTGTAAAGTTCCATGGATGTTTACTGTCCATGCTGTGTTGCAAGAATTCAAAACATCTGCCTCTTTCTGCTCAAAAAAAGAGGACAAAAAAATGGACAAAAAGGCACCAAAATAAAATAAAAAAGACGACACTGATCTCGACCAAATTCATTTGTATATGTCTTCGCAATCTTTTTGCTCTTTGGATTCTTGTGTTCAGACGAAGGCTTTGCGGCCAAGGCTTGAGATTGATTGCACACTTTCACGAGCTTCTCGGTGCCAACTAAGCACATAAAAGTACTTTTTTTTTTTTTGGTTAACATCACGAAAAATCTCAAACTGATACGACAAATCTACCCCATCAAAAACACAAAACTGATACAACCCTTGACAAATTTACCATCTGTTAGTTTGTATGTGAGTTTACCATCAAATTGTTGAATTGGATGACACATGGTAAGTGACAGGTGTACCAGTTTAGAATTTTTACCCTCCGTTTTGTCACATGTTTACTAGTTTGGGATTTTTCGTGGTATTAATCCAATTTAACGGACACTAACCGAGGGTAAATTTGTCACAAGTGTATTAATTTGAGGTTTTTGGTTAGTTTGTGGTAAATTTGTCACAGATATAACAGTTTGAGGTTTCTGGTGGTCAAAAAATTAATTTTGGGTAAATTTGTCACAATGTTATTAGTTTAGGGTTTTTCGTGGTATTAATCCTTTTTCGAGTCGAAATTTGTTAAGTATTTTTCTAACTGTGAAAAAATTATGTGGAAATGCTATGTACAAATCTACATATAGACTGTTATGCACAAAAATGTATGTATCGACATTCTCATATTGTGAAGTTTTTGGCGTTTCGAGTGGAAGAATCCCGAAGCATGTGCATTGTGCGTCGCGAAATTCAGATTTAGTGAAAATCAAATTCATGCCAATTTAGTGCTAAAATTTTGAGTAAAATTCCAAGGTAGTCATTTCGGTCAACTCTCGCCAGAAATTTCTAACTTGATGGTCTAATCATCACCGGCCGTTCTATGAGACATACCGGCAGGTCAACAGTTTCCGACGAGAATTGACCGAAATGACTACATTGGAATTTCGCGCAAATGTCTAGGACTAAATCAGCCAAATCGGAAAGTTAAGGAGTGAATTGGCATACAATAGGTTTAGGACTGATTGGACAATTTCCCCATAATAAGAACACTTGAAGAAATTAAAGATAATTTTGTTGCATAGTACCTTTTAAGAAATGAAATTGCTCTCAAAGATCTTCGTCAAGGCATGTGCATGGCAAACGTTTCTGCCATGCTCCCGCAGAAAGTGTGTCGATATAACTTCTTCTGATTTGTGCACTTAATATCCATGGAAATGTAATGTTCAATTATGCAAACGTGACCATACTATCATTGCATGTGTAACGTGATATGTGTATAGATAGTCGGCGGTGAATAGAGTCGAAAGTAGAAACTTTTCATTTCCTCACTTTATAAGAGAATGAGTAAGATCCAATTTAAGCTCGTGAGATTTGAGATCTTAGGGACTTCTTTTTATAAGCGATCAACTGGACAGAAATGCCCATAGCTATTCGAGGGACAGAGGGCGATACACACATAAAAGCTCGAGGCACGTCAAGAGGGGCGGTCTAGACGGTCTCACCATCCACGGAACCCTTTTATGGGAGGGACAAAATTCCATTGATCTAGTTTAGGACCTTTCGATAGTTGTAGTGTGTGAAAAATACAAACAATATAGGCTTAGTTAGAGGAACTATACGTGGAGCAATTAGGCCATAACCTGAACTAGGTAGGTAAATCCATGAAGCCCGTGGATAAGTCTACATTGAATCCCTTACGAACTAATGAGACTCCCGGCCAGCTAGTGAATCCAAGGAAACGAAAAAAAAAAAAAAAAAAGTTACCATATTGAGATAAGAGAATTTCTGGAGTCAACGACCGAAAAATTAGTGAAGCAAGAAGTGCAATACTCAGTGCCGGCCTCAGTGGGTACGAGATCCACATTGGCAAAACATGTTTAACGAAGTCGCATGATGTCCACCGTCCACCACGGAGACTTCAGTGACATTGGTCCGTCGTCTCGTCCCACAGGCTTCAACCCACACGAGATTCACAATGGAAGGAAAGCGAACAGCAGGGACAAAGGAAGAACCCAACTACGTACGTACGTGCCCGATCTGTCAGAAAGCTTCGGTAGACAGAAAGGATCGTAGGTCAAAAAGATCATGCGTCAGTCCATCGTAGGCTCCCTAAGAAACAAACAAACAAAAAAAAAAAAGGAGAGAGAGAGAAGGATACGACAAGAGGGCCACGTGTCAAATGCTGTAGCCGGACACGTGTATGCCGTTTGAGCAAGGTGGGGAACCAATTGGAGGTTGAGCACAACAGTGCAGTGATTGCTCAAATACATACCAAGCACTGTTCACATAATTCACGAACACATGTATACAAACCCAACAAGTGACCAACAGGTCCAACACCAATCCATGGCCTATGATGATACTGGGGAAAGCAATGGACAAATGACAAGTTCATGTCACTTGTCCTTCTATGTAAAGGACTTCTGTTTCGACCCTTTTGTTTTTCTCCTTCCGATTGGCTGATCGTACAGAAAACTTTCACTACAAAATCACGGCGCGATTCAAAGGCGACACCAGTCCATAGGTTCTTGCTTCCATGTGTTCCTCCCCCAAAAATTCACGAGAAGAAGACATCAATGATACGAGCTTGCAAAGGTGAAGATTTACAAGTGTTTCGGTCGATTAGCTTCATGACGAAAATCAACGGCATATACAAAGAAACGCACGCAAATGTTAGTTGACAACCGAAACTCTATCATGCCCACATCTTCCTCCTCTCCTCCTCCAAACAGGATGAGGATGTAGGCGAACTTGAATTCAACACAGGCTTCAAACATCCAAGTCGGGCATCCCAGAGAGAGAGAGAGAGAGAGAGGCAATAAAGACTTAGTTTCGATGACCGACCCCAAAATGAAACCTGCCAGCCTTCCTGTCATTAAATGCGTACTCGAGACGCAGTGGCCCCAGAGGTGAATCCACACGGATGCCAAACCCGTAACCATAACCACTTCCAGGCTTCAGCCTTGCACCTGCCGGATCACCTGAAGAACAAGGCAACTTAGGATTAGTCATCCCAAAACTGAACATATAAGCAACTAAAGGAATTTTGAGCAAAATATATTATGTTGATTTTATGGGGAACTAGAGATAGAAAATTTGTGATGATCTTCACTGGAATTTTATGGAGATCCTGTGATTTAACAAACATAAATCATTTGCAAAAAGTTCAATCAAGCGCTAGCAGGTAGGGATGTTACATCTTTTTTCGCCACTTGCATATGTGTATGTGCATGTGGGAATTCAACGAGAGAGAGAGAGAGAGAGAGAGTACCAGGGACAGTTGGGCCTGATCCTAGATCACTCCCGTAGTCTGCAAAGAGAGCCCCATCAACGGGTCCCAACTGAAGAAGGCGAAGACAGAAAAATGATGGTTAGCATGCTGATGGCTTCACATCCAGGGCATTAAAGTAGTGGGAGCATGGTTTGCATGCCCATAGTGAGGCATTATGCTCTTCTAAACAATATTGCGCAATCATAAAAGGAAGAATATTGCTATTAAACAAACATTCAGATTCCAGTTGTTGTACTGCAAAAGAGAACTTCAGTCCCAAAATAAACCATCGCTGATGGCGAATTATATGCAGGTACATCACAACGAAACCAAAATAGTACGCTCTAGTACATGATTGTATGATAACATCTAGGTGCCTAAACTCATGATTTGAGGTGAAAAGAAACCACCTCAACAGGAACCACAAAAAGCTGAACAGAAAGTTGAAGAAAGTTGTTCAGTAGGCATGGTGACCCAGATTGAGGCCCAAGGAAAGGAAACCAATTAGCCAAAGAGCAAAATTGCACAATGACAAATGTCACTCACCGTATGGAATGAAACTTCTCCAGAACCAACAACATAAGATTGGCCAGAGCCAACAGCACCTTCTTCATAGCCTCTGACGCTATTTGTTCCACCAATGGCAAACGCTTCATGAGGAGAAAAATTACCAACCACGTGCCCACCAGACAAACTACAAATGGAACAAACAATCGATGAGGAAACCATTTTCATCTAATCATAGAAAAAGTATAAAAGATGCTGAGAAACAGCAACTTCACACAGTTAAATACCCTCCCAAGTTCAAGGATTCTTTTACTGTCGAGTCATCTAATAGTTCCTCAATGCTCTGCATTACCGTACCCAGGGCTATCTAGAGTCTCTTAAAGGATAACCATAAATTGGCACGATACCTTAGAACAAAATGGGCAGGACCAATTTCTATGCCTTTACGAGCACGGGCATTAACTCTGTTAAAAAACAGCCACTCTGGCAAAACAGGAATTCCTTGTTCCATGTTGAATGCAAACTGTTAATATGAGAAGGTTAGAACCCATAAAACAGCCAAAACAGTACATTGAAAAGATAAAATTTCTCTAACCATTGAAGACCCACGATCACCAGAACCAGTGTAGACCGTCTCAAGTTTGGCCAGTAGACTATCATCATGAGTATTCCCACTGGATAAAGGAGAGAAGGGAATGTAGAGAAAATCAATTTCCGCGCCAAAACGAACAAAATATCCAATCCATGACGTAGTCATACCTTGCAGTAAGAGGGCTACTGAAGAAGTCCTTAATAACAGGGTTTCCTTTGTCATCACGAGCGCCCGCACGCTGTAAATTTACCCAGAAGGGTAACAGCATGAGATAAAATTTAAAGCAGAAGATAGGGAAGACAAAGGCACTAGACTTCTATACTTTGGCTGCATCAATTCTAACAAAATGTAGCATCCAACCACAAAACTACAACAGCAAATGCATTTCCCTTGCATCACGAAACTGTTACATGGGTTTACAGGTTCCTAACTCAAGTTTCGGGTGACTCGTGAAAAAAATTCAAGAACAACAACATTTTTACTATCCCACCAACCGTTTAAGAATAGATATCTAAGTTGATGTTATGCTAAAATTTCATAGGTGACGTTTACATTCAAGGTTTACCAAAAATTCTACCACCTAACAAACACAGCCCCATAACGGTATGCATCAGCATAGAAATAGAAGAAAGTTCGGCAATTTACCAGGAAAATTAGTCCTGCTGTACCACTCCACTTTGGCCTAATTGGACGACTGAATTCGACACCAGCTGTGACCCGTCCAATTGTTAGGCAACCACTGTTAGGTTGGTCGTGGACATGTGAACCTGGGGTCCTTGAATTCTGTTGAAATATGTGGTATTACAAGATTGCAACAGGGGGAGAGGGATCACAAACCACTACATCTTCACTCAATTGACTTAATGCAAGGGTGAATAAGAAGCTCTGTTCATAGACTAGAGCATACAGATAAAAGCTAAGTTGTCATCCAGTTACAATTAATATCTTAGTATACTAAATATTCGTCAAAAACCTCTAAATCAAAAAGCATCTATATCAACCATAGCATACGCAAGATTTAGATAGAATTGTCTACGATACCTGAAGCATGATTGTTCTAGATGTCCGTTTGTCATCTCCTTCAATCCATGGATCCGTGTAGTTTATACGAAATATTGAATCAATTTGTCCCCTCTCTAAGGATATGTTGAGTTTCTGGTTTCTCCCAAAAACATTCCTATGAGAATATGCAAAACTGCAATAGGAGTATGAACAGGCATGAATTAAAATGATGACCATGCAAAATCCGAAATCATGCAACAGTAAAAAGCTTGTTCCTTCATGTAAATGTCAAATGTTCCTCTATCTTTTCTTCAGAAAAGACTAGGAGATGCATTACAAGTTTGATGAGAATGGTGTTGGTTTGACTTGGCCTAAGTAACAGATATCTCTATGGACTGAAGCAGTTCGCTGAACCACCATTCACTGGTCAACCGCTGGAGCTCTACACCACAGCTTCATCCCACTATAAGTATATTTCATTTTACCAAATTGTTTACACAGCACATCCGGAAGATCTAAAGGCATAAACCACCTACTTTTCAGAAGTTTCCATACCAATGCCAAGAGGCATAAGGCAGTACCAAGCCTATTTGCTCAATATCATTCTATCAAGAACATGCAACAATCGTAATTTTAAGGAGCGATGCATAGGGCATGATGGTGTTTCCTCCATTCACCGAGACAAGCAATTCTGATATGCACAGAGCAACAGTATGATGATTAAGGATTTCCGGTCAAGGCTGTTGCACTCGATTGTATGGTGAAAAAGTACAAACTAGATAAGGCAGTCCTGATTTTACCTTCCAATTAACCCTGATAAGGGCCCACTTGTAATCCTACAAATGTAAATACTACAATGTCAAAAGTTGTATCAGAAATGTGTCAAAAATCAATCAACTCGATAATAAGTACAAAAATGTCTATGCATAGTAAATTCCTAGCATAATCTTTATGCAGGCATATGTTTCCTACCCACTTGATATGCCACCACCAGCTGAAAAGCCTCCACTTTTACGCTCAACAACATTCATCACGAGATCAACCTTACCAGTATCTATAAGATAAAGAAAATTGTAGATTTCATCATGTCAATAATTACAGAAATACAGAAAAAACCTTAGACACGGATTAAGAAGCGCTTTAACTTCTTAACATTGATCCAATATTATAATACAACAATGTCAAATAAAAGTATAAGTCAACCAAAAGTAGGACAAGAATACAAGTCTAGGACATAATAGGAACTCCTCTCATCATCCACGTGCTTCTAGAGCTAGCACTCCTTAACTCGTAAGTCGTCCAACTACTCTTTTTTCCAATATGGGATTCGTTACTCGACAACGAGTCAGTAGAATGAGATCATTGATCACACTTGTCAGCAACAACTACCAATTACTGCTTTTAAAGTTCAAGCCTGATTCAAGAAGAAAAAGTTACGCAAAATCAAAAGAAATATCGCCCAAAAAGGTCATCGGAGCAATGAGATACGCACTCCGGAAGTTTTTCCCTATCAAACCCATTGCAACGGACAAAATAACAATTTATTGATAACCAAATTTTGGAGCTCCTACTGGTGTAGTCATCATTTACCACACTTTACTACTTACCAAAAAGAATGTCACAAATTAGCGACTAAAAAAAAAAAAATTACCACCATTTATGCAACCAATCTTCCCGGTCATACTGAGAACCAGTTTCCAACCACGGCATTCCAAAGACAAACAACAGAAAAGATGAAATCCACAGCCTTGATCATTTACAGACCATCCAGCTAAATTAGTAACAGCTCACCATGCTAGTATAGTTGGGGAAGGGGGTTTAATTCGCCCGTCTTGTGAAAAATGACATGGGTGCGGAGGAAAGAAGTTCATCTTAAGATGAATCAATGCAGAATTTTCAATTTACCTCCCACAGGTTGGGGTATAATGCTAACATCTTCCATGATTCCCATAGTTAATACAGTCTCCACATCTCTCTTCCCTTGGAGCATGCTGTAAACCTGCAAGCATGTTAATCCCATTCAAAGCTTCTGTGCAAGATCTGCATCTGATATGCCAGCCACTATGCCCCCAACCCCACAAAAACAAGAATATAAGCTTTGAGAAAGCTACATATGAAAGAACCCCACATAGTCTTCTTCGATAACATTCTCATCCATCTTCCTTTCTCTCTCTTTATTTTCTTTGGGTATAGGACAGAGAAAGTTAAGATCCATCATACCTGTCCCTTCTTAGTTGTGAGTTGTCGAAGTATTGTTTCTGGCTTTGTCTTCCCAGTAGTTGGCTCACCGCTGAAAGTTAAACAAAATGGATGTCGTATCAATTGCTGAATAGCCAATTCTACCAAGTACATGCATGCATTTTAACAAATCCAATAGCACAGTCTTACCTCTTCCTATCGAGGAAACGGATTGAGATATTGTTAACCTCAGCTTCTGAAATATGCATCTTTAAATTTCCTCCAGAAAGAATCTCCACATCAGATACCTAAATTAGCAATAGGTAGAAACGGACTGTTACTCCTAGGAAGAAATTAACATAGAATTTTTCAGAATCCCTGCACAATATTTCGGTAAAATACACAACCAACAATGAAATGTGCAAGCTTGACAGCATACCAAGCCAAAGAGACCACGCTCCATGTACCAACCGTTGATGGAATTTATCACTTCATCCAATCTCCTGATGTTAACCACTTTTCCTGCACCACTTGACACGAAAATCAAAACAATGTAGGCATCATTTGAGTGCTGTTCCATCCAGTCAAATGGAAGTAAAAAAAGGAGGTGCTATTGTACCCCATCAAACGCAGTGTCCTAAGTATAATTGTAGGGAATATGTAATAGAAAACCTACCATATCCATCCCGGAAAGCATCCTCTAAAAATTTTGATGGAAGAACGTTAGCCCCCTCGCATACCAACCCGTGGAACTCCTGGTTAGGTTCTACCTTGTGACACAAGACAGAGGTAACAAGGATCACGGCATCAGAAAAGCAAGATACAAGTTCTAGAACGAGATTTTGTGGTTCTTGACACTTTGAATACTGATGAAAGGAACCCAGACTATCCCAACTCCATCTTTGTAGCCACCAAGTTAACATTTAGCAGGAAGATAGGATTTTAAACCTAGCCATACTGCTACATCGTTTCCCAGTCAAGTCACCAGCATCTAATTGCAATATTACAATTCTATACAACAACATTCAAGTATAATTCAAAGAGAACGAACACATTGTTGTCCAAAACATTCGGCATAGACATCAAACTAATTAACCACCGCCAGCAGATACCGGAACAACAAAATACAGAGAGGCAAAGTATTACCTGAAACACCAATCTAATGCCGTCCCGCGTGTCAACGGCCACAGGCATGCAAGAGCAAAAGTATCCGCTATCTATGATCCTGTGGACATCCTCTTGAACTTCACGCACGGTGAGCGCCGAGTTGGGCCTGCAAGCTTTGAGCGCCTGCAACGCTTCCATTTCCAGGTCCTTCCTCTCGAGCTCCTCGCCATCCTTGTTCGTCACCAAAACCTCGCTTATCAACACCCTTTCCTCGTCGTGCCGACTCACCGGCTGCCCCTTCCGAGCTTCAAACTCCGACTGAGACGACTCGACCGGTGGACTCGCGGAGCTCTCCTTGTATCCCGGATCGGGCTGGGCCGCACCGTCCGGCTGACTCAGCGACAGAGAAGCAGAACATAGTGGAGGCAATTTCCTCGGCGGAGCCAGAGACAGCGACAGCGAGCTCAGAAGCGGCGACTTTGGGCCGAGCCAATGCTCGCTCTCGCGATTTTTGAAGGAGCTGACGAATTGAGCGAGCAAGTGAGCTGTTCTGGCGAGTGGCGAGGCTGGGTCATGGGAAGTGCAAGGGAAGTCCAAGAGCGACCGAGGCGGCAAGAGGCGTCGGATCTTGATAGACGACGAGGTGACGCGGACGCCGTCGTTGCGAGGCATGTCTCCGCGCGGTGAAAAATAACGGTGCACACGAAATGGCAGTGAGATGAAACCCCGCAGATTGTAGGGTTTTAGGAATGGCGGATGAAGAAGACGAAGCTAGTGCGTCGCTGAAGCTGAACTGGGGCTGGGAGTGAAGCGACGGACTCGGATTCGGAGCATAGGAGGGCCGAGGCTGCCAATTCTAAACCGCGTAAAACCGGGTTGGGTTTTCTGGGCCGGTCAAGATCCCGAGCCCGAGCCCGAGCCCGAGCGTCGCCTATTGGACCGTTTTCTGAGGCAGAGCCAGGGCTTGTAGCTTTTTGTTGATGGGCTAGACAGAGATGGCAGGGCCATGGCAATGAGTTTCATAGCATTTCTTTTCGTTTTCTTTTTGTGTAATTTTGCTTTTCAACTCTCGTTTACGCTTTGAGACTGCGTTACTCTCGTGCAATATACAATACTTTTCTTCTTCTTCTACCCAAATCGTGTCTTCCCTGTAGAATGTATAAATGAGTTTTTGACATGTTATAACGTTGGTTCACACCGGTCGCCGATCGACTGATTCTCGTCGGATGTGGTAGCCATCCTCGTTCCGACCGCACCGAATAACACCTTTTTTCGTAAAATGTCTTCCATCCTTGCTCGCGGCCCAAGGAATTGGGGACGGCGGAGTTCGGACTTGGCACCTCTCGCTTATCGAGATAAGAAGTCCAAGCGCCTAACAAGTAACAACTGTGCTAAATTACGAATGAGTTACTATCGACATGCATGATATCTTCTTCATCCATAAGTTTGACAAGAGTGGTGCGAGTTCAATTGCTATCAATGTGATTAGACATTATAATAGCATTGAAACAATGACATTTTGAGGGGACCTTTTACGGTCTAGCATTGTATCGTAAATCATCATTCATCATCGCGAGGAAAACGAAAATGGAAGTGGAGCCCTTATTGATCCACACACCTAACAAATCATTGGATAATTTTCTAAAACCACAATTTTTGTGATGATACATGGATCGCATTTTGGCAGATTGAGTGCTCGTCGTTTTGATGGTTGGGCATGACTTGAAAAAGGGGGGAAAGACGCAACCAAGCATTACATCATCTTACTCAAAAACGATATGCCTTTTGTCATGCACAAAAGAGGTGTGTGGTGATAATATATCCTCGTATATTCAGTGAATTCTCGAACGAAGAAGAATTTGTCGTTCAATCTTATCTAATTCACGACGTTTCGTCTGAATAATTACTTGAATCGCCACGACACTAACCGGCCCGTGGAATAACGAAATGGGTATGAATGCCCTTACCTTTCTTGCGGTCTCCTCCTCTTAGACCTGTCAAAGTTAGTCATAAATTCATTTCTTATCTATATGTGATGGGCTGAGTTATTATATTGATTAGTTATATTCATAAAATGGTCACAAATGCGTTTTAATATAATATGAGTGTTAAATGGGCTAGTAAATTGGTTTTGCAACTTGCTTAGATCCAACCCACTTCTATGGCTCTTTTTTCATTCTTCCACCCCCTTACTCAATCTTGCGCTCGCTCAATCCGCGATCTCACTTCGGTTTGGATATAAATTTTCCTAAATTGAGTTAAATATGAAAGCAATTTAGGAATATGAGTCGGGTCGAGTATGATGTGTCAAACGGGTGGGTCGTGTCGGGTTTGGCCGGGTCGACTATGGTCCGACACATATTGATCCATTTTCATGCTATACAAATCTAATGACCCATCTCGATGTGACCCATACCCTACCTAACCTATATTATCAAAACACTTCAATATTAAAATTCAGTTTGGAGAAAATTGTTTCTTATACATTCTTATATATATATTGCTAATTTTTTTTTATAGTTTTCTTAGTTAACTGACCTATTTAAAATTCATTTAGGACCCATTAAGTTTCTAAGTAACTCATTTATGACCCACTTTTAAAATTTAAGGAATCCATTTATGACCAACTGTTAAAACTTAAGGAACCTATTTATGACCCCACCACAATGAAATATGGGTCAAATATGGGTTCTTGACCCATTTTGCCACCTCTATGTATGAGTTATTAGATTCGCATTGCAATAAATGGGTCATAAACGGGTTAAATGGATATATTTGAGCCAAACAATTTATGACCCGACCCGATCATTTAACGGGTGTATCACCCATGTTTTGAACCGTGAAAAGAAAAGACCATGACCACCATCTCCAGCCTTAATGGATGTCAAGTGACGAAAACCACAACATGATGGTATTTGTGGTCACAGCCATCTGTCTCTCTGATTTCACATCTAGGATTGACCAAAACGACTCAGGGTGGGTTTAGTTCAACATTCCTAAGGGGCTGTCAGCCCCCAAAGCCCCTTGAGAAAATGCTGAAGCGTTTGGTTCAGCTTTTAGGCTAGCATTTGGCCAAATGCTGGCCTTGGGAAAGCTGAAAGCTCAATACTGGTAGGGACCAGCCTTGGGCTTTCAGCATTTGGCCAAATGCTGAAAGGTTTTTTTTCCTTCCAGAACTATACCCACAAATTCCCTAATTTTTCGATATTGCCCTTCTTAGTTACTGTTCATCTTCTTTGAAATTGAGGAGGTAGATCTAGCCGGTGAGGGTCCGGCGAGGAGACGACAACAGGCCGGCAAGGAGATGGCAACAGGCCGGCGAGGGGCCAACCGCCCAGGCGACAAGTGGCGCGACCTCAGGCGCCGTCGCCTGGGTCGCGTGACCTCAGGCGCCGTCACCTGGGTCGCGCGACCTAGGGCTACCTCGCCCCTAGATCACGCAAACCCAGGTGACGCCGTCTGGGTCGCGCGACCCCAAGCGCCGCCGCCTGGGTTTCGCTTGAACCCAGGCGTCGCCTGAGGTCGCCTAACCTCAGGCGGTGCTTGGCTGGGCCACGTGACCCTCGGCGGGGGTAGCCCAAGGTCGGGTGACCTCAAACGAAGGCCAACGGCAGCCTGAAACCTTCGCCGGTCCGGCGAAGGGTTTAACAACTTTTTAATAAAAGGGTAAAAAATTACATCCAAAGCCCTCTTGCAAAGTTATTTTTAGCAAACATCATTTAATCCAAAGCCCATTTTCAAATGAGTTTTTACCAAACGCAATTAGCATTTTTCCAAACCCCTTTAGGTTGAAGACATTTACATTTCTTCAAAGCCCATTTGAAATATTGAACCAAACCCACCCTCAAGCGTTCTTGAACTTGCTGTAATCTCAGCCTCAAGAGCTGCTCTCTCTCTCTCTCTCTCTCTCCAGCTCCGTAATGATCTTCTGTGTCTCTGATATTGGTGGCTGCATATCAATCATCTTTCTAATTGCCTCGCATTCCTCTTCGTGCTTCCTCTCAATCTCACTCTCCTCGGTTGCTTCTTCGCCTCTTCTGCATCAGCCTACGCCCGTATAACATCGATCGGCCGACCAAAGAAAGTCGATTAACCAACAAATCTCAAAAGTTCGACGGCGACATACCACGCATCACCGTGCTTTACAAATTTCCGTGCCTAAATGCCTTGTGGTCGACAAGCAAGCTACCGAACATATCGGTGAGATTGCAGGAAGGACAACATAGATGAAATGAATGAATGGAAGTTGCAGACCGGAACCTAATCACGGTGCACAATTATTGAACATGAGCTTAGGCAGTGGGAAGTGGCAGGTGATGTGGAACCCTTCTCCCCTCTCAAAAAGCTTAGAATGATTGGGACCCTTTCCCTCTACTTTATCTTCCACCATCACTGAATTGCCCTGACACCACCTCATGCTGCCCACCACCCATTGTTTTTATCTTCTTAAGATTTTGACTCAATAATTCAATTGTTTGAGCTTCAATGTCCAGCGTCCTCGTATCCGTGCGTTCTTAGAAACTTCTTCTCGAGTCACTTACTCCCAACACACGCCCATGAACTCTTGTTTCTCTCTTTAGAGCTTTTTTTTTCCCTCACTCGCGCGTCCCCCACTCCTAGCCCTGAAAACGTAGGGAATCGAACTCTTCATCGCCACTTTCTCAAATAAAAAGGATGGCCATTGGGAGTGGTTCTCTCTAAAGTTTATGCGATTGTGTTTCTAAGCGAGTAAGGCCGACCGGGGATAAATTCCTAAGACCGCACGAGCAGGGGAACACGATCAATCAGCCCGCGACATATATGCCTATGTCATTGATATATTACTAACATTGATGACGTTAGATGGAGTAGATTGGTGTCGGCCCCATTGCACTAAATGATAAAAGGACAAAGTAAATAAATAAAGTTTCTTTTATGGGTAAAGGCAGCATGTTCAGTGTAAAAAGCTGCAAGTACTATAAAAAAAAAAGGTGAATGGGACTGGACCAGGCGTGGTCGGAGGAGCAGAAGATTCTCTGGACCACGCACGATGTTTGAGTGGGACGGGCTTCCTCATTTGTGGGAATTTATGGAAAGCTTATCCGTCTAATGATACTAGTGGTGGTCACGGACCGATTTGAGCTCGAAATCGGCCCGTTGATCGGGCCTGCCGGTTTCAGGTTAAGTCTTTTGTGAACCGCTGGAGAAACCGCCGGTTCCGAACCGGCAACGGTCGATTTGACCATTGCCTTGCAACAGCCATTTGGTCAATTTTTTTTAAAAAAATAAATCTATCCTAAATTCTATAAATATCCATTTTCATCTTTCATTTTTTCTCACAAATTTTCTTAAATTCTCTCAAATCTGGGACTCCGACAATTTCCTGAATTCGCTTTCCGCTCAATTCTCTCAAAAAATGGCAAGTGGCAGCAGAGGTAGTGGCGGAGGAAAGACCCTGATGGGGAAATCCGATCATCCTCATGATCCTCGTGATTTTGCATATTGGGGAGACGATGTTGATGATATCAACATTATTCCCAACGTCGAGCACGTCCCAACGCAAGAAAGTCTGCATCCTCCTCCTACTAGTGTCGAAGAAATGTCAACAACAAAGGAGCTGGAAAGAGATGGTACATCCGACATATGGGAACACTTCACGAATGAACATTTAGACAGAAAGAAGTATGAGGTAAAATGTAAATACTGTAGGGCAACATACAAATCTACATGTGGAGGCGGCTATGGAATATTTAAACGACATTTGAGGTCAAAATATCCAACGCAAGCAGGGATCGACACCAGCCAACAACAAATTTTCGGATACGCCAATTCTAACGCTTCTCCTTTATTTCATTACAATGAAAAAGTTTATAAATAAGAATTAGCTAGATTTGCTGCTGTTGAACGTTTATCGTTTAATTTTGGTAAAAAAGTTGGTTTTAATCATTTTATACAAACTGCATGTACTCCACAAACAAAACCTGTTTCGAGAAATACGCTTAAACGCCAACTTTTTGATATTTATAAAAGAGAAAAAAAAGATTTGAAAAACTTTTTTATGAATTTCAATGGACGTGTGCATATAGGTAGCGACATTTGGAGTGATCCTTGGAAAACTCATTCTTGTATGGGTATTACATGTCATTGGATAGGCGATGATTGGAACATTCAAAAAAGAGTTATTGCATTTCGAGTTTTTGATGATAGACATACAGCAATTAATATTTATAGAATAATTATGCAAGTTTTAGAAGAATATTTTTTGGTTAATAAAATTTTTTCAGTTGGTTTTGATAATGCCGCGGCAAATACTGCTTCCATTCCCGAGTTAGAAAAGATTTGCAAACTCGCTTTTGGTGGACAATTTTTTCACGTTAGATGTGCTTGCCGTGTTTTAAATTTTTGTGTACAAGATGGTTTACAAACTCTTGATGTTTTTCTTAACCCAATAAAGACAGCAATTCAATTTTTATGAAGACATCCTCAAATTATGAAAGAATGGGGAAAATTTTGTAAAGCAAATAGAAGAAGACCAAAAAGATTTTCAAGAGATGTTCCAACTCATTGGAATTCTACGTACGAGTTGCTTAATCAATCTTTTGCATATAAAGATTTATTATGTACGTTTATTTCGAATAATATTTCTCAAATTAATTTATTCCCACAAGAGTGAGATATTTGCAAAAAAAAAAATTAGATCTTTTAAAAGTTTTTAATGATGCAACTTATACTTTATCTAGTGTTTATTATCCTACTACGTATTTATTTTTAATAGAATGTGTTAATAATGCTGGTATTTTTGAAGAAAATGAAAAAGATGATCAATTATGTCTGACTATTATGGCAATGCGAACGAAATGGCTGCATTATTATAGAGAAATTCCTCTTATTTATTTGGTTGCTTGTGTTTTCGATCCACATACCAAATTAGATGGTTTATGTGATGATTTGAATATGTATTATGACTGTTTACATTTGATTGAATTTATAGATATTAGAACTATACAAACAGTAATTAAAAACGCAATAGTTGAAATGTATAATGAATTTTCTAATAGATATAATGTAGGTGATAGTGGATCTTCCCAACCTAGTGACGTACAAAGCGGGGACCTAGGTAGAATTAGTAGATGGTACAAAATGCTGATGAATAGGCAAAAAAGTTAAAAAGGGAGCAACAGGAAATATTCCCGAAATAGAGACCTATTTAACCACTTTTTTGAGTTTTGTGAATCCGAATGTGACACAGATTTCAAAATTCTAGAGTGATAGAAGAGGCATTCAACCCAATTCTCAATTCTCACTCTCATTGCAAGACAGGTTTTAGCAATCCATTGTTCAACAGTTGCGGTTGAACAAGCATTTAGTGCTGGAAGCAACATTTTGGACGACCGACGTTCAAGATTAACTCCGGAATCGGTGGAGACTCAAGCTTGTGTCGAGATTGGACAAAGGCTCAACATCAACAACAAGAGATGGATCGCAGCAATGAAGTCGAATTCTTCGATGATGGAGATACCACTGCCACGGGCACCGGTACCGAAACCGGCGAAACGGGTAGCGACGATTGACGATGAGGTAAGTATGGGATTATTAAAGGTAAAAGAACTACATGGGCTTTGATTTTTCGATCCCAAAAAGATATGTAGGCGCTTAATGATAATTCATTAAGTTCAAGCCCCTTTCTCTTCCTTTTTTCCCCCAAATTTGATTACAATTTGTATTTGATAATTTATTATTTCATAATTTCATAATTTTTTTATTTCATAATTAATTATTTAAAAATTAAATTTGAAAATTGAAACCGGCCGGTTCCATTCCGGTTTTGAACCAGAACCGGGCCTTGAACCAGCCCGGAACCACCGGTTCAAAATCGAAACCGAAACCGGCCCTTAAGGTTCCGATTCCGAACCGTGGCCACCACTAAATGATACTGGTGGTACGTTACTTTCCTAGTTGAATGGCTTTTTTTTTTTGTAATTATTGGTATTTTTGTTGGCTTTTTATCTATTTATTGTTTTGCAACTGATATCGGTATGATTCGAATATTTATTTCGAGGTATTTTAAATCGAATGAGTACTGATAACGTATTTTATGTCGAGAATTGGTTTGAACTTCAAAAAATTACATCTAATCCTGAATATGACTTAAGCATAGGGGGATGGTACGTAAGGGTTCCGGATTTTTTTATTGTCGATTTTGACTCTGACAACAGATTTCATGCAATGTTACGCCAAATTTTAAAACAAATTATTGCATTGGAGTATTTTATATTGACAAAATCACAATTTATGATAGCTAAAATGATTGTCAAATAATCGCGGAGGTATTGTCTTGGGAACTTGAATACAAGATGGTTGTGAAGTATTCCCTCGTGTCCTTTGCTTTTTCAACAATTTAAATTCATATATCTATTAACTATCGAATTTTCACGTACTATTTTGGTTTTTTACTTGCTTGAATTTTATCGCTATTTTTCTTCACACTTGGGGGGTGCATGATAACCTTCTAGGAACAGAATTTCTGTTCCAAACCTATTCCAGAAATAGGTTTGGAACAGAAACTCGTTTGGTAACGTAATTCTATTTTTCTATTTCTAAAACAAAAAGTTGTTCCAGAAATAGATTTGAATCAACTTTGAGAAACAAAAAAATTTAGTTTCTGGGAGAAATAGAAATAGAATTTCTGTTCTAAGCCGCCGGTCGGTCGTCGCCCGCCGCCGCCGCCGGTCGCCACCTACTTTTATTCTAGAAGTAAAAATTTTCAACTGTTGTCAAACGCATTTCTGTTCCAGGATGAGAAATTTATGTCTTTATCAAACGCATTTTTTTGGCTCAAAAACTCATCCAGAACTAGAAAAAGAAAAATATATTTCTGTTCCAGAAATCTATTTTTGGAACAGAATGGTTTTCATTCACGCCCTTGATGTCCAAGAATATGTTCTGAATTTAAGGCATGTAAACATATCCGATCCAAGTAGGTTGCCTAATTCTTTTTCTAATTTGAGTAGGTCTTTCAAAGCGATTTTATAGTTTTTGTGTGTGTATATATTACATGTATGAGAGATGGAATTATACTCGGTTAGTACATACCAAAACAAACACAAGAATGTTAGGGTTTTTCGCTTTGATTTTTTTGAATGAATTCTCCGTAAAAGATTGTGATTTTGCTTCGAGTGTAATTTAGAGCTGTTGTAAGCTCTGTATTGTCTTGATTCCTAATTGATCTCCTGGCGGCCGGTTTTTCTCATGGAGCATGCATCGACAATCGAACCGAATCACGCACCCATATATCTAGTGTCCTTGTTGTTGTTCCTTATTTTCTCTAGTAATTTTATCTTCTCTCATTTGACTTGAATAAAAAAAAAAGCTCATTAATTTTCGAGTTATTCACCACACGACACGTGGGCTTGTTAGTCATTGGCTGTGCAAAGCTATATCACTGTTATAGCACTACGAATAAAGAACACATGTGAATTGGTCTAATCTAACGGAGCATATGGATTAAAAAGGCCGGTTCGTTCGCTAGGATATCAATTTGAATTGAGACAAAAGTTCGTTGGACTTTTATAAATGATTTTGAAATCAATCACAGTGATATAGCGTCACTCTTTAGAAGCCGTGGAATAGAATGGATCCCCATTTTTCTGTTACGAAGTGTTCGAATTTAACTTATCGGTTGTTTCCGGTGGACTTGGTCAATTTCGATTTCTATTGCATCGTTGACCACACATTGTTTCTTGCGGCCACTCATGGTAGTTGTGACCTCATAGCAGTTTGAACTCACTACATGACTTGACAATTCGAGACTAGCTCAGGGCGTCGTATCGGGGAAAAATTCTTTTCGCGTTATTCACCGTTAGATAACACATTCTTATGCAAAATTCATAAAATCTAATGATGAATGCGAGCGAGGTGCATGAAAGACCGGTTCCTACACTAGGGTTGGAACCTCGAGCCCAAGCGGACCCAGGACCTACATGTCTTGGTCCTGGGACCTTGGGGCAATAGGTCTAGGACTTCAAGGGCTGAGGATGGACTCGAGCCAGGGTCGAGAGATATGGATGCCCGATCCCCAGATCCCAAGCCTTTAGGCTGGACCCGAGACCTCCGGTGGCAAGGGCTCTGACCCGAGACTCCGATCTGTGGGCGGTACCGTCGGTTGACCCAAAAAAAAGAAAGAAAGAGAGTATCGAAGTGGACCAAGTCAATTGCGTGTGGAAAAAAGAGAAAAGGGAGGGAAACTACACGGACTGTGGTAACGAGAAGATGGCGGTGGGCGGGCGGACGCGGGGGCAGGAATGGGATTTCACGCCCTCCGCGTGCGTGGTGGGCGATGGCGGTTATGGTTATATAGGGAACCCGAATAGCCTACGAAAACACGAAAGCGAAGAAGAAGACGTTAAAGATTCAAAAATTTAAAAGAAGAGTCGGGGAAAAATTTAAAGGATTTTTGGAGCGAGCGAGCGAGCGAGTCACGGCTCTTCATCCCCATCTCTGTGCCGCACTTTCTGTCCGTTTCGTCCCTCTCCCCCTCCCTCTCTCTGCGGAAACCCTAGAATTCGCAGAGTCGAAGCTTTAATGCGATCGATCCCCATCGCTCTTTCCATTCACAGACCTCCTCTCTTTTCGCTTTAGCTTTTTGCTTTTTTGCCCCCACTCTCTCTCCCCCTCTCGAGCGAGCGAGCGAGCCAGCAGGTGGAAGGACACGGGATCCTTTCGGTACGTGTGTTTTACGCGCGCTCTCCCTCCGCCTTTTTTGGTTGCTGTATATGTGCTCCTGTTTGATTGCTGTCCCGGTGCTCTGTTCTTTTGGCGGGACTTCCGCTGTCCGATGGTGTCTGGTGCTTGCTTTGTTGTCGAGGTCTGAGTCTCGCGTCTAGCGCGGATGCTTGTTTGCTGCTCTGTTTTGACCTGATCATTGCTTGCTGATACAAAACAAACTCGCCCGACGGCTTTGAATTTTTAGTGCGTTTCTGTGTATATACCGGTTTGCAGCAGCTTCGTGATATGTGTTCCTTATGTAATCGCTCTTAGTTGCTCCGCAGAGCTGCATGCGATGGACGTCTACGCATTCACCTAAGATTTGATTACTTCTTTCTTTCAATTTTGCCCTGCGAAATCGACCTTACGCGGCGTTTTTCCTGCTCTGTTTGACTTCACTGTCTTTTGTGCTCCGGCTGTTTTAATTGGCCGATTCAAAGTCCTCCGACTACTTGAACTTCTGTTTGCTCATTCTGCTTTATAGAGTCAATGCGCTGCAATTTGTTTCGTGAGTATTTTGTAGTTGTCGAATGCATCTTGAGAGTGGTAAACCGCACGTTGGTTGCTGATTTATTTTGGAAGATGACCGAAATTGGAGTTCGGTGCAACGGCATTTTCAGCAGTTTTCTTGCAAACTTTGTAATGACTGCACTGACATACAACAAATTTTATTTTAGCTATGGTGAAAGGCCAGATCATGTAACTCCACTATTTTGTTAATTTGTTGTTGCAGGATTAGTCAAACCGAACTGTTTAAAAGATTATAATGGAATTAAATGGGAAGGATGACCTCAAGGTGCCTCTGTGGCAACCTACTGATGGTGTGACCGCCTCTTCAAGCACGACAGATCATAGAAAAGATGACAGAGCACGGAGTATTTCATTCAGAGTAAGTGATATCAAGTGTGCATCCTGCGCAGTTTCTATAGAATCAGCTGTTGGAAAGCTTAATGGAGTTGAGAGTGTGTTGGTGTCGCCACTTCAAGGCCATGCTGCAGTGACATATATTCCTGAGCTTGTAAATGTAAGTCAGCTGTAACAATTATTCCATGCTGTTCTCCATACAGTGAGACACTAGGGCATAGTCTTTTTTACATCCCTTTGTCCAATTAGATTATGTGAGTTATTTGCAATCTCTTCTCTCCTTGTTGTCTTTTCAAATGATTAACTCGAACATCATCTAAGTTTCACTAGAAACGACAGCGTTATTTCTCCTCTTATGTGACTTGGGATAGTATGTCCAGATCATCCCCATTTTTTAGCACCAAAGAGCAAGAAATTGCAGATATTGAGTTCATCTATTGAGAGTTTTGTGGATCAAGTCGATAGCAGCGCACACCCAAATATTGCGCGCGCGAGCCTAATGACATTTCTGTGAGAATGTTTTTAGTTTATCACGTGGGTTATAATTTTATGATAACAAGTTCTGGAGATGGATTTGTGGTGAGAAGACATGAACTCTATCTTTGTGAATTTTCCCAAAACCTTACAAACGCCAGAGAAAGGTGCATCGATGAAAAGGAAGTACCTATCTATGTATCTATCTATCTATCCGTCTGTCTTTCTATCTGTCTTTCTTCTCTCGAATTGAACTTTTATAAGATGTGCTCTCTATTTTGCTCGTGATCCATTCATTCTTCCTTGTTAATGAGAAGTGACAAATTTATGGATCTCTTTTTAGGCAAGAAAGATTAAGGAGTGCATTGAGGAAGCAGGTTTTGCAGTTTCGGAATTTCCAGAACAAGATATTGTTGTATGTCGTCTTAGAATCAAAGGAATGGCATGCACTAGCTGCTCTGAGTCTGTTGAACGTGCCCTTTCAATGGTTGATGGAGTTAAAAAAGCTGTGGTTGGCCTAGCTCTAGAAGAAGCAAAGGTCCACTATGATAAAAACATTATCGATACCAACCGCATTATTGAAGCTGTAGAAGATGCTGGGTTTGGGGCTGATCTCATCACAACGGGTAATGATCTGAACAAAGTGCATTTGAAAGTTGAAGGAGTGAATTACCCAGAAGATGCAGCTATTATTCAGACCACCCTTGAGTCAGCTGAAGGTGTGAATGAAGTTGAGATGAATTTGGCAGAAGAAAAGGTCGTTATCGCCTATGACCCAGACCTTACCGGTCCAAGGTCCTTAATACATTGCATAAAGGAAGCTAGCCACGAGTCTAAATCATACAATGCAAGCCTCTATATTGCTCCCAGACGTAGAGAATCTGAGCAACAAGAGGAAGTACGGATGTATAGAAACCAATTCTTGTTGAGCTGCCTCTTTTCAGTTCCAGTTTTTGTATTCTCTATGGTACTTCCGATGCTTCATCCTTATGGGAACTGGTTAGAGCATAAGATATATAACATGCTCAGCATTGGGATGCTCCTGAGATGGTTACTTTGCACTCCAGTGCAGTTTGTCATTGGCCGAAGGTAAGAAAATGTTTTCCCAAAGTTATAATTATTGATTGTGTTGTGTCGAGTTTTCACACTTAAGAATTTTTATGTTGGATGGCGTATGATGTTAAGGTCACTTCCGAGAATTATCTAACTTTTCTGATTTTGGTTATTTTATAGGTTTTATGTGGGCGCATACCATGCGTTGAGACGAAAATCAGCTAATATGGATGTTCTGGTTGCATTGGGAACCAATGCTGCTTACTTTTATTCTGTATATATCATGATAAAGGCATTGACTTCTGATAAGTTTGAAGGGCAAGACTTTTTTGAAACAAGTTCCATGTTGATATCCTTTATTCTCTTGGGAAAATATCTTGAGATTGTAGCTAAAGGGAAAACCTCAGATGCTTTAGCCAAGTTGACTGATCTGGCACCTGATACAGCTTGTTTGGTTAACTTGGATAATGAAGGGAATGTTATTTCAGAGGAGGAAATTAGTACTCAACTTATACAAAGGAATGACGTATTCAAGATTATCCCTGGCTCAAAGGTTCCTGTCGATGGGATTGTCATCACTGGCCAAAGCCATGTTAATGAAAGTATGATCACAGGGGAGGCTACGCCAGTTGCTAAAAGACTAGGGGACAAGGTATCGCCTTGTGTTCTAGCTTAACATCTCATGTACTGGAGTTATATTTGCACGGCAATTTTAACTGGCACCTCACCTGTCCTTTATTTGGATGCATAGGTTATTGGTGGAACCATGAATGAGAATGGATGCTTACTAGTAACGGCCACTCATGTTGGGTCGGAGACAGCACTTTCTCAAATAGTTCAACTCGTTGAAGCTGCTCAGCTTGCAAGAGCACCTGTTCAGAAACTAGCAGACCAAATTTCAAGATTTTTCGTGCCAACAGTAAGTCTCTTTTCGTTGGTCCTGCTTTATGTAGTTACCTTGTTGATCGATAATATTGCTTTGCGAATCAATTAATTATGATTTCTTCTCTTCTATATACAGGTTGTTGTGGCGGCATTTTTTACATGGTTGGGATGGTTTATCCCTGGAGAAGTTGGTCTCTATCCTAAATGGTGGATACCAAAAGCAATGGATAGATTTGAACTTGCTCTGCAGTTTGGTATTTCCGTACTTGTGGTTGCCTGTCCTTGTGCCCTTGGACTAGCAACTCCCACGGCTGTCATGGTTGCCACTGGCAAGGGTGCTTCACAAGGTGTGCTTATCAAAGGTGGAGATGCACTTGAAAAGGCACACAAGGTAGGATTTGAAACCATCATCTGGGAACTGAGCAATACCATTACTTGGAAATGCGGACATTCATTTACTCCTGAAGAATGTGTGCTGCTTTGTTCACTGTATTACTATTACAGACAAGCCTTTCTTACTTTTTTCTGTCGTCTTACATTTTAATATCCGTTTTAGTAGTTGGTTCTCTTTGTCCGGCTGGATTGTTTCAAGGGGGGAATGACCAGATCTGTAAACACCTACCACATTGTCACTTTGAATGTCTTTAAGTATGCTAAAGAAAGTACTTTTCACTTTTTTCCTTTCCACTGGTGGTTACATTAGTTAATAATATTGCCTCATAGTTCAGATGTTTATTCCGAGCCACATATTCTGTTAAGACATGAATGCCACCAGGACAGCGTTCTATTGATAGCAAATCCTTGTATTAATTTGCAAATTGCAATCTCCTTGAGAATGATTGTAAGTGCGTGCTTGTGAAGTTAGACATGCGAATAAATCTATATGTAGATGGCTTGAATCTGTTGTGAGCTCCTTTCCAATTTCCTTTACTTATATCTTAACTTCTGTTATACGCAATATATTTACATTTTTCTGTCTACAGGTGACAACAGTAGTGTTTGACAAGACAGGGACATTGACTATTGGAAAGCCTGCGGTGGTTAGTGCTGTTCTCTTCTCCTCTTACTCAATGGAGGAGTTCTGTGACCTGGCTACCGCTGCAGAGGTGCGTCTCTCTATTGTAGTATAGTGTCCTACTATGAGAGAGTTGGATTATTAAGCAGAAAGTGGCAATGGAAAAAACCTATGAAGTGGGTGTAATTCAGGATCTTCTGACACGCAACTATTCAATCTTAACATTTTACTCTTTCAGTGGAAATTGTTTATATTACAAAGAAGTGACCTCAATAATTGTGTTCAAGTAGATTTGCATTCATTTGTTAGTAGATGCTATAGTGGTTTGGTGCAGTGCTCTTTATGTGATTCATTGGCTGTTTGTAATACTTAGGTGAATAGTGAACACCCAATAGCAAAAGCTGTCATGGAACACACAAAGAGGCTGCGCAAGAAATTCGGATCCAGCACTGACCATAATGCAGAGGTCAAGGACTTTGAGGTGCACCCAGGAGCTGGGGTGAGAGGAAAAGTGGGTGAAAAAGTGGTTCTAGTTGGCAACAGGAAGCTCATGCAGGCCTTTAATGTGGCGATTGGTCGTGAGGTTCAGGACTACATCTCAGAAAATGAGCAAATGGCTCGTAGTTGTGTGCTCGTTGCCATTGATGGAAAGATTGCCGGAGCTTTTGCTGTAACTGATCCAGTAAAGCCAGAGGCTGGCCGTGTCATATCCTTTCTTCACTCTATGGGCATCTCAAGTATCATGGTGACCGGTGATAACTGGGCCACAGCGAGAGCTATATCAAAGCAAGTCGGTATCCAGCAGGTTTTTGCTGAGACAGACCCAGTAGGAAAGGCTGATAGGATCAAAGATTTGCAGGTACCCTTTTCTTGCCTTGGTTCTATAAGTGGACTATGTCAATCTTAAATGGTTATTGTTATATCGTCGAAGTTTAAATAGTTGTCTTGAGTGAGCATTTCGTGTTGCTAAGGATTCTTTAGATCGGAAGTAGGGTCCTAGTAATGGGTTTGACGTGTTTCATACAATAAATATGGACATGATCTCATAGGTGGTTCTATTCCTTCTAGAGTTTTACAAAATTTACATCGTGATGCATCAGTTTTGATGGCATATTTGTGCATCGTATTGGGATTTGGCAGAGTCGGACCGTGTAGTGTAGAAGTGTTGTGCGATGACTACCAACTCATCTGAAACTTAAGTTGATAGATAAATGCGTAATTTAAACATTCAAATACCCCGACACTCCTTAGGCATAGGTTGGTTTTGGCTTAAGAACGATGCATGACATTTGATCATAATCAAGGAGGCAAATGAGGAATTCAGAGACTTTTGGAACAAAGATATCTTAGAATCCACTTTTCCGCAAGCTTTAGCTTTTAGAACTGTCTAACGTTATTTGAGCATAGGTCAGTTTGATTCTTAAGGCTCCGTCTTCTGTTTATTTTGTCTTATGCTACTAATATACTGCTCTGTTTATTTTGTCTTATGCTACTAATATACTGCTCACGTGCCTCAACTCTCTGTTCGATGAAGCTGTCCCTTCTTCTACCCTATTCGTGCATATGCTACGTATCTCGTAAAGGACAAATTGGTTTGACGACTGAAATTTAAATTCGATGCAGAAGAAAGGGATGACAGTGGCAATGGTGGGAGATGGAATCAACGATTCACCTGCCTTGGTTGCAGCAGATGTCGGCATGGCGATCGGTGCAGGCACCGACGTCGCCATAGAAGCGGCTGACATAGTTCTCATCAAAAGCAACCTGGAGGACGTGATCACCGCCATCCACCTGTCCCGGAAGACGATGTCGCGCATCCGACTCAATTACGTTTGGGCCCTCGGCTACAACATCCTAGGCATGCCGATTGCCGCCGGCATCCTGTACCCGTTCACCGGCATCCGCCTACCGCCTTGGCTCGCCGGCGCCTGCATGGCCGCTTCCTCCCTCAGCGTGGTCTGTTCCTCTTTATTATTGCAGTCTTACAAGAAGCCTCTGAACGTCAACGACACTCAAGGGCAGAACTATTGCCCCAAATCCGCTTGAGACGAGCCCAGGTTGCATCTTCTCCATCTTTTCTGTCTGCTAATGTGAGAATCTCTGCAATTGGAGCTGTACATGGCCAAGCGGGTAATGCAGGTGCCTCGCTCCTTTAAGACTGCTTTTAGATATGCACCCTAATTCCTGCACCAGATTGCAACTGTCTTTTCGTGTTCCCTCGACTGATCGTCGCTTCGGAGTTGCGATTTCAGAAGTCTAACCCGCCGAGGCGTCGCGATCGAGATCGTGATTAAATTCTGTCAAATTCTGTTGAGCAGCTTGACGCATGGTCGTAAAATCCTATGAGCATAGTAGAGACTAAGGGCCTGCACGGCAACCATTCTGGATCTCTAATTCTGTTTCCTGAAAATGTAAATGATTCTGATTCTGTTTCAGGGAGCAGTTTTGGAGTAAAAACGAACAAAAAAAAAAGTTGGTTCTGGAAAAAAGAATCATTTTTGAGAATCACAAAACAAAATGAAGTTTTAGATCTCTCATTTTTCCTTTTCAATTCTTTCATCATTTTCCCTCGATCTAAAACAGAATGAAGTTTTATTTTCAAAAATAAAATAAAATGAAATAAAATTCGAAAAAATTGGAAAAATTCTAAAAAATTGAATTTGTTTTAAGAAAATCCCTAGAAATAGAAAAAGCTTAGATTAGGCTAGTTTGACCTTATTTTCATAAATTTGGGCTTATATTCTCCAGATTTCATAGATTTTGTTCTTTTTAAAGAAAATCATAAATACTTTGGAAATTAAACCCGAACCATATTTCTCTAAACCCTTAGTTTCATAATGTGATTTATCAATGTCATAATTCCTTGATTGCGCACTTGATTTCATTAGTTTTTAGTGTGATTTTGTGCATCTTTTGTAAACGTGTTATATGTTCAGGAAAAGATAAAAAAGTGCTTTTGGTCAAGTTTTCTCTATCTGCACATTTAATCATGGGTGGTAACTGTTTAAGGGATTAACTCTTGATGTGTGGCTACAATACAAAGTACACTCGTAGAAATTACACCATATAATTTAACGAAAATGACTTGTTAACAACTAATTTTACAACACTAATTAGGGGGAAATATAGGGGGGAAAACACAATTTAGCTAGATACTTAAAGAGTAGTCTGCTCTAAATTTTAAAGGACTTACAATTTCTCTCTTTCTTTTTTCCTCCCTTTTTATTTCAAAACGTCGCTCTCCTCCCAAAGTTAAGTATTAAAATTTATGTTTCATTTATGACATGCTAAAAAAAGTACATTTTAAATTATTTTAGTGTGCATTGGAAATTAGTCACTCTCCTCCCTTTTTATTTCAAAATGTGGGTTTTAGTGTGCATTGAAAATTAGTCTTCAATTTAGGATGAAATTTTACAAAGTAACTACAAAATTATTTGGTTTAAATGAAAAAAATTGAGAAGAGAAATTGTTCCTGGAAAAAGAAATTTTGTGCAGTTACCAAACGCGTTTTTGTTCTAGGAACAGAAATTTTTTGCAGTTATCAAACACGTTCTGATTCTCTAAAACTCATCCAGAAAACAGAATCAGAAAAAATCATTCTAATCAAAATTACTTTTTGGGAACGGAATGGTTGCGATGCATACCCTTATTTGCTTCTCTCCACCTTTAGGTAAATGGTAGTGGATGTAATAGTAAGCAAAGCCCGACGATCATTGAATAGCTCAGCTCTGGTGAAACTACGGAGAATTTTGTCGTGCCAGACACCATCTGAGCTTTTCCATGAAACTACTACGGATCGCCTAAAATGCAGGGAATATGATTTCTCGGACGCTAATTGCGTTGTGAATTTTTCCTATTCTACCGTTGAAAAGCGATACCCAATAGCCATAACAAATATGCAAACTTCACTCGCTAAATTCGACATAATCATATCAGGGTCGATTGATATGCATCGCGAGAAGAAATATTCTCCTGAAAAAGGGAGATTTTTCCAAATGAAAATTGGAAGATAAGTTTTGACCGGCCGTCTACACCCGCTAGATTAAGAATGTAACCTACGTTATCTGTCTACTTCGATAGGCATTAATCAATCGGGAATAAATTTTACTCGTTGATCATAAAATATTGGAAAATTTTCAAATAAAGGTCAAAAGTGTCCTTATTTTTTCAAATAAAGTCATGAAGTGAATCTTATTTCAAATAAGGGCATGAAGTGTCCCAATCATTTCAAAAAAGAGCCTAACCAGAGATATTTTTGTTTATTTTTTCCCTTTTTTTATCGTTTATTCTTCTTTCTTTTATCTTTTTTTCCCTACTCACCGGTGGCTGGCCTTCGTCGCTTGAGATCGGCCACCGGCGAGAAGGTAGGGCCAAAAAAAGGAAAAAAGAAAAAAAAAGAAATGGGAAAACAGAAAAGAAAAAAAGAATAAATGACGAAAATGCTTTTAATCAAGCATTTCTTTGAAATAAAAAGGGCACTTCAGATCTTTATTTGAAATAAAGTCTACTTCAGGCCATTTATTGGAACAAAGAGGACACTTCAGGCCCTTATTTGAAATAAAATTTATTTTAGACTTTTATTTGAAAAAATAAGGGTATTTTATGTCTTTATTTAAATTTGTCGTGAAAAATTTATTATAGCAATTTATATTTATATAGGGAATAAAGTAAACATACGTGATTACGTCGCGTACCGGAGATCGCCTGGGCGTACGACAGAAGTCCCCATTTAATTGGACACCTTTGTTTCCGACAAAACCCTGTTCAGGTGAGCTTGAGCGAGCCCCACTCTCTCCTGAACGAAACTCAGGCAGGCACATGCACCCAGTCGCATCCCTGGTCGGATGGGCTGAGAAATTCTTCTCCTGAAGGTGATAGGAGGCGAGCTTTTCCGTTCGGCGCTCGTTCGTTCGTTTTCCTCATACCCCCCATGTCTCTCCGCTGCGGCGACTTTGCATTCCGTAGCAAAAGAGCTCTTCGAGATTTCTGTGGTAATTTGAGGTAAACGATGCCCGATCTCGCCTCTGTGTCCGAGTCGTTTCGAGGGGGTTTGTATTTCCGCCATGGTTGAAGGAGGAGCGAGATATTCTTGTGGATCTTGCTGATTTCTGATTGCCTTTTTTTTTTTTTTACTTTCGTTTTGCTCGCAATTTCGGAAACGGAGGAGATTTGGTGGAGAGTCGTGAATTAGCTTGTGATTTCGGGCCATGTCGCTTCTGAGAGGAAGGAAGAGAGTCGAATAGGCAGATTGGTTGATTTGAGGATGCTACGAAGCCAATTGGCCTGGAGCTTCTGTGAATGCTTCTGCTCCCTTGTTTTGGCTTATTAGGAGATATCAGGTAGGTTTAGTGCGGCGAGAGATGGACAGTTCGAGTTTGGGAGGCGGGTTTTTGTCGGTGTCGAGCGGGGGATTGTTAGACCTGGAGTCCTCAATGCCCAGGCACCAACAAACCTACCTGGCTCATTCTTCCATGAGCCATCGGCAACCGATGAATCTCATGACTGGTCTTGAAAGCAGCAGCCAAAACATCGGGCTGATGGAAGTTGGGGGCTTGACGCCACGAGGTGCGCCAACAAATTTCAGCATGGGGAAGGCCGCGGTTGGTGCGTTGAATGCCGGCAATATGAGCGAAGAGGATGAACCTAGTTTTGATGATGGAAATGGCGAGAGTTCGGGAAAGGGTAAGAAGGGTTCTCCTTGGCACCGAATGAAGTGGACGGATGAGGTGGTTAGGCTTCTCATAGCAGTGGTTGCTTGCGTGGGTGATGATGGGGCTGCCGAGGAGGGATTTAGGAGGAAATCCGGGATTCTCCAGAAGAAGGGCAAGTGGAAAACTGTTTCGAAGATCATGATCAGTAGAGGTTGTCATGTTTCGCCACAGCAGTGTGAGGATAAGTTCAATGATTTGAACAAGAGGTACAAGAGACTGAATGATATTCTTGGGAGAGGAACTAGTTGTAGAGTGGTGGAGAACCCTGCCCTTATGGATTCCATGCCCCAGCTATCTGGAAAGGCAAAGGAAGATGTGAGGAAGATATTGAGCTCGAAGCATTTATTTTACAAAGAGATGTGTGCCTACCATAATGGCCAGAAGATTCCTAACTGCCAAGATTTTGATGTCCAAGCGTATTCATTGCATCTCGAGAGGGGATCGAAGGATGATAATGTATCAGACGAGGAAGCTGAAGACAATGAAGATTGTGATGACGAAGACGACGACGATGGATTGGATGATGAGGATGACAATGGTGTTGAAGGATGCCGGGGAAAAGTGTGTGAATCTAATAAGAGGAAAATGGTTGAGGAGGACGGCCCTTCATGGCCGCACTGTAGTAGGCAAGAGGATTTGCAATTTGAGATGGCAGATATATTTCAGGACCCATCAAAGACACCGTGGGAGCGAAAAGAGTGGATTAAGAGACAGATGTTGCAACTTCAAGAACAGAGAGCGAGCATTCAGGCTCAATCCTTTGAGCTCGAGAAACAGCGTTTCAAGTGGCTAAGATACTGCAGCAAGAAAAACAGGGAGCTGGAGCGGTTGAGGCTGGAAAATGAGAGGATGAAACTAGAAAATGAGCAGGGGTTTCTGGAGTTGAAGCATAAGGAGTTGGATATCAATTCTAGGAGGTCGGAAGCATCTTTTGACCCAACTTCTCATGGCATTGACAGATTTCAAGGGAGAGATCACATAGACTTGAGTAGGCTTCAGTAGCAACCTACTAACCTCTCTTTGCTGTCTCTCCACTCAGAAGGACGAGCTAAACGGGTTTTGTATATACTGCTTTATCATCAAAGTTTGGTGGGACTGCTATTCTGTTTTTTTGGCCCTATGAGTAGACTTGTGCTATTGGAAGTGGATTGTCGTGTTTTGATACTTTATCTGCCTGTGAACTGCCTAATGTAAACCTGCAGTACGATTTTCCAATTAGCAGTGCGATATCTTTCTCTCTTAGGATGATCTTTGTTTCATGTAAATGTCTTTGGGAAGCCTAACCTAGCAGATTCATTCACACTATGCGATGCAGTGGCTGAGTTCATTTTTTTTTAACAGATGGATAGTGCTTGGGCATCAAGCAGCTTTTGTTGCACCTGAGTTGCAAGACAGAGCAGGTTAATTCAGTTCTAAACCTTGGTTTATTTTTATCTCCATTGTTTGTCAGATGATTTGGACATTTAGCGGAGAAATTCGCCTGGAGATGTCCAATTTGTAAAGCTGGTACTTAGGATCCACTTGGGTATCTGCACATTTTGTGCTAATCAGAGAAAAAAGCACATGAATGGTTGTATCAGTGCTTTTTGAAGAAGTACCGCTTGACTAAAAGTTTGAAAATGCAAAGAGAATTGCTGAATGGAGGAGCATTTTGAGCAAGACTGTTGAAAGAGATGAATATGAATGATACTTGACGATACCCATATTGAAAAGTAGTTGCTCTATATAGATGATGCTCTCTCTGTATGATACTTGTTTGTTTTCTTTTTTACCAAGTATAACATTTTCCGGTCGAGGGATCCCCTATCTCTCGACCGGTTGTCTGTGCTTAGAACCCCCCAATCACCGATTGCGAGGCATTGGTGGCTTTACTTACTTGGACAAGTCTTGTTTTACCACCTATTCATCTTTATTCAAGTGAAATTTGTGTTGTAGTACTATCACTTTCCTTGAAATCTGGGTATAACTTTCTTCATGTGTGTGTTCTCCATGCTGTCTTGGATTCTAAAGCTAACGATGTTGCCTCGAGATTATCTTCGTATGCATATCACATTCATGACATACGATGAATTGTTCTCTAGACTCATTTTACTAAACCGAATGAAAACTAGATTACAAACTAGTAGGGGCTATACAGGATAGCAATGTGCTAGTTTCATTTTCTTTTTATGCTACGAGGGACTTTGTTTGTCGCATCTCCATAGATTGAATCGGGATGACGTCCTGGCATTGCATTATCAATGCGGTCCAATGGCCATGTTTTTTTTTTTTTTCCGTTATACTGATTTTTTTTTTTTGTGGGCCAGATCATACATGTAAACCTCTAGCTTCTTGTTAGTTTGACCCTTTTTTTTTTTCGAGTTTGCGTAATTTAACATGATTAGAATTTGCATATCTCAAGTTATAACACAAAATGTATTTATACAAGCTCATGATAATTTTATGAGATAATGACACAAATGGTCACAATGTGATCCATGAACTTTTAATTTGTTCAATGCGATCCTTGAACTTTTATTTTGTTCAAGTGGTCCCTGGACTTTCATGATTAGTGTAGTTTGTCCTTTCATTAATTCAAGATCAGGGATAGATTCGAACATTTGCATATAGTCTATGAGTTAAATTAAACATGTACTAAAAGTCCAGGGATCGCATTGCACATTGGCTAAAGTTTAGGTACCATATTGAACGAATTAAAAGTTTAGAGACCATATTGCATATTTGGCAAAAGTTTAGGGATCATTTGTGTTTGTTGGGTTCATTACTTATTATTTTATAGCGTTAGCAAGTTGGGATTGTTTATGAAATGTACAAGGCTTAACCCTAAGCCTATAAATACTTCTTTTAATCTCAATAATAATTATTCTCTTTTATCATCAACATAGTATCAGAGCACAACATTCCTACGTGAGAGAAGACATACGACCACTCCGCCGTCGCTAAGGTTCCTTCCCTTGCTGCCATCTCTGGCAAGTAAGAAGAGAGTATTTTGGCTCGGTCGTGATTTTGTCTCACGTTTCCAATTGTGCTTCCTCTCATCGCTGCTACTCTTGCAGCCGCGCCAACAACCTCCAAGAGATTTCTCTGGCCTCTGCCACCGTTCTCTTGAGTTTGTTTTTTCAAGGTGTGTTTTGATTGGTTTTGAGTGGTTTGTGGTAATGTGATAATTGGATCACAAAGTTACGGTGGTTTGGGTGAGATTCATGTATGTTCATGGTGTTTTCTGTCTTGCGGTTCTTGACTAGTCGAATATATTCCAAGAAGTCGACTAGACACTTATAGTCAACTAACAATGAGTCTGAAAAGAAAAAATTTCTTTGAATCTCATTCTCTAGTGCTCTCAGTGGTGTTGTGGTAGCTTGTGATGTTTTATTCTTGCTTTGTGGATATGTTTACTGAGCCAGCAAGGTCTCCGTCTGTTGTTTCGGGGGTGACTTCCCCTAATGCTACTCCTAGTTTAGGATCTTTTAGTACCTAACATAGTGGTACTTATGGTATGACAAGCTTACACATTACCTTGGTCAAGTTGGATGGTACCGGTTATTCTATTTGGTCAATGGCTCTTTTTACTTTTATTTATGTTAATTATCAGCCTAGATGGCTTGAAGAAGAACTACATGCAGATCCAGCTAATCTAGAAAAATAGAAGGTCACTGATGCTGTGTTGCATATTCTTTTATGGGGAAGTATGACTGAATCTGCCATCTTTCGTTTGATCGAAAGTCTATGTTAATAGAGCTCCAAAAATTGTTTTGCAAACCCAGCGGCTCCAGACGACGGGGGAGAGCAAAAAAGGATGAAAGAGGAGTCGTGTAACTTGACAGGTGCAGCCATGACGGCTTGTTCCTCAACCGCAGTAGTTCTTGTCCTTCGGTGTCTCCTTCTTTAGGACCAGGGCAAAAAGAGGCTTCGTTCTAGTGTTGCGGTACCAAAGCATGCAAAAAAGAGGAGGGTTGACAAACTCAGCTCGGAGATCGGGAATGGAGACTCCAACATACGCTGCGTAATAAGCGAAAACAAATGGATAGGCGGAAGATGTTAGACAGGTTATTTGTACCCCTTGTCATTCATTACTCTTTCTTTTACCTACTACCCAGGAGGGACCCCGGTAACCTTCGTAACCAAAGCGTCACGAGTAGGAGAAATGGAAGTTTGGGCTCTCGAGGGATTTGATGTTGCTCATATTTTACAAGAGATGCTTACTTATAAATCGGATCATATTAGAGCTCATCAAGAAGTACTTGGTACTACAATCAAAATTCGCATCGAGAGGGGCTTACCCTAGAAATGAAGCTAGATACTTCCTCGTGATGTGTGGATAAAATGTGCTTTACTCTATTTCGGATAGAATAATATAAGTCGAGTTTGCGATATGAGGGAGGCTTTATTTGAAGCTAAAATTGGTGATGCTGGGTTATTAGAGTGTTATGCTCGTCTTTCTTCTTTGTATCGGCGTCTCAAATCTTATTTTCTACCGGCTACCACAGTTACTCAGATGTAGCAATGAGAAGCGGACATGGTGGTAGTCCTCTTCCTCCGAGGTCTTGGTCCAGATTACAGTGCTCTTCGGTAACGGATTACTTCTCTGAACTCTTTACCTTACATAGAAGAAGTGTATTCTCGGGCTACTCGTTACACTCCTAGTGCCAAAACTTCAGCTATATCAGACAATAGTGCTATGGTGGCTCGTGGTCGTCAAGGAGCTCATGGTCGTGGTAATGGTCGTGAAAATTGGAACTCTGATAGTTCCAACAGTGGTCGTGGGCGTGGTGTTAAAGGTCGAGGTGCCCCCTGTGGTGGTGGTAATAGTGGTCCTAGAAGAGCTCGTGGGGGTCGCTTTTGTACTCATTGCCAGATTTCTGGACATACTGTTGATTATTGCTATGACCTCCATCTTGATGTGCGGGGTTTTATGCTTCTGTTGATACTGAGCCTTGGTCTCCTTCACCTGGACCTCCTTTTGGATAGAGTACGGTGAATTTGACTCGTGCAAAATATGATGAGTTGATTAGAGCACGACAGCTGGTGTTCCTTCTGGTTTTGTTGATACTTTGGCACAACACAATGATTCTACTTGTCTCTTGTCCACTACCGCTATTCCTCATCCTTGTGTTATTGATTTAGGTGCCACTTATTATAAGACCGGTGATCCGCGACTTCTTACCTTCACCTTGTCCTTTTCGTCCACTTCAATCATCTTGGTAGATGATTCTCAGTCAAAAGTGACCGATACATGTTGTGTATCATTGAGTTCCTCCGTGTCCTTACTTTTGGTTTATCATATCCCATGCTTCCCTTACAATCTATTACCTGTCAGTTTTATAACCCGTGATCTTGATTGTGATATTATCTTTTCTTCCTCTTCGCGTGTTCTTCAAGATCGGAAGACTGGGCGTCGAATAGGTGATGGGCATGAGGTTGGTGGATTGTACCTCCCAGACCCTGTGATTATTGTTGCTGCTGCTGCTGATGCTATCGTTCAAAAGGCTGTAGATGACTCTTATCGGTTACATTGTCGCCTCAGTCACCCTTCAATAGACGTACTTTGACATTTTCCCTTCATGTCTAATTCTGGTTTTCAGTTTGATTGTGAAATGTGTCAGTTGGGTAAACACCATCGCGTGTCTTTTCCCCCCTCATGTTTTGAGTCGTGCGTTCCAGCCATTCGAGTTAGCCCACTCCGATGTTTGGGGACTTAGTCGAGAGTCTTCATTTGGTTTTCACTATTTTGTTACATTTATTGATGATTGTACTTGCACAACTTGGTTATATTTAATAAAAGATCGTACTAAAGTGTTTCATTTTTTCTGCCATTTTGATAATGAAGTTCATACTCAATATGCTATCATGTTAAGTGCTTACGTACAGACAATGCTCGTGAATATTTTTCTTCTTCTATTTTTATTTCATTTCTTGAATCTCATGGTATTTCACGTCGGAGTTCTTGCGCTCGCACTCCGCAATAGAATAGAATTGCTGAACGTAAGAACTGTCATTTGTTGGATGTTGCTCGTTGTCTACTTCTCCACACAAATATGCCTAATTCATTCTAGAGCTATGCTCTTCTTACATCATGTCATCTTATTAATCCATGATCATCTGCACCGACTCCTCTTTAGGTTTATAAACGTGGTCCTCGTCCTGTTTAGGATCGCGCCTCTCCACCAGCGTGCGTCTCACCACTAGCGCACGTCTCACCACCTCCGACCCCGGCTTCTAATCCTATTCCACCGGCTTCTGTCGGTTCTCTTATTGTTCATCGTACTCGGTCTCGGTATCCTCTTTCTCATTTTGTGTCTTATCATAACTTAACCCCTTAGATGTCTGCATTTGTGTCGTCCCTTGCATTTGTATCTGTGCCAAGTAGTGTGAAGGAGGCTTTGGCTCATCTAGGTTGGGCGAGGAGATGGGTGCATTACATCATAATAAAACTTGGGAGCCGGTTCATTTACCTCCTGATAAACAATTGGTGCATTGCCGCTATGTCCAGATGGTTCAGTTGAGTGTTTAAAGGCGCGTCTTGTTGCAAAGGGTTACACTCAGACTTTTGGAATCGATTATGACTAGACTTTTTCTCCGGTGGCCAGAATTTCTTTCGTCCGTGTCGTTATCTCTTTGGCTACTCGGTTTCAATGGACTAATTATTAACTTGATGTAAAAAATGCATTCCTTCATGGTGATCTTCACGAGAAGGTCTATATGGAGTAACCACTCTAGTTTGTTGCTCAGGGGAGAAGGTGTGCCGGCTGCGAAAAAATCTTTATGGACTTAAGCAATCTCCTTGTGCTTAGTTTAGCCACTTTAGTGATGCGGTTATTACTTTTGGCATGCATCGGAGCAGGGCGGATCATTCCGTGTTTAGTATGTCCTCTTCAAAGGGATGTGTTATTCTTGTTTTCTATATTGATGATATTATCGTTACTAGAACTGATGTTGAAGGTATACAACGGCTTAAAAAGTTTCTATAGAAAGAGTTTAACACTAAAGACTTGGATTGTCTTAGATATTTTCTTTGCATAAAGGTGCCTATGCTAATAGAAGTATCGCTCTCTCTCAGCGAAAGTATACTCTTGACATTCTTAAAGGGGGTGGGCTTGCATGATGTTAGGCCTGGTGACACATCTATGGACCCTAGGGTGAGGCTTAATAATAAACATGGAGAGCTTCTTCATGATCTAGAGAAGTATCGTCGGTTAGTAGGTAAGTTAAATTATCTCACTATCACTCACCCGGATATCTCGTTTGCTATTAGCGTGGTGAGTCAATTCATGAGCTCTCCCCATCCCCGTATTACTCACTGGCCAGCTGTCCTACAAATTGTTCGATATTTGAAGGGAGCTCTGGGTTAAGGGCTTGTTTTCCATAGGTGGGGTCATCTTCATATAGCTGGTTATTTTAATCCTGAGTCTTTGTAGGTGACGAGATATTCTGATGTAGATTGGGGCTGGTTGCCCTGTGGATCGCCAGTCTACTTCGAGATATTGTGTCTTTCTTGGTGGTAATCTTGTGTCATGGAAAAGTAAGAAATAGTCTGTTGTTTCTCGATCTAGTGCAGAGTCTAAATATCGTGCTATGTCTAATGTTACAGGTGAACTTCAATGGGTTCGCATGCTGTTGGCTGAGATTGAATTGCCAATGACCGGATCATCACCTCATTTCGTTCAAGAAAATGTGAATTGTGGTGATATATGTTAGTGCACACACGTTCTGAAGAGCACCTAGCAGAAATTTTCATAAAGCCTCTTGGACGTGGACGGATTTCATACATTTATCATAAGTTAGGTCTTTTTGATATGTATGCTCCAACTTGAGGGGAAATGCTGGGTTTATTACTTATTATACTATAATGTTAGCAAGTTGAGGTTATTTATGTAATTGTACAAGGCTTAGCTCTAAGCCTATAAATACTTCTTTTGATCGGAATAATAATTATTCTCTCTCTTACCAACAATAGTGTCATTTCCCTAATTTTATTTGTGTTTGGTAGTGCGCAAAGATGATGTTTGTTGAGTGATTCGTGACGTTAAGCTTTGAGATACTAGTAAATTATAAGCTCGGCTTGTTGGCTATTTCAATCTCACTTTGTGCCATTTTGACTATCTATGTCATGGTGCATGAACCCTAAATTAGTTAGGCAATGCCTAACTTTATGAATAAATGAAATTGAATTCGAGATTGATAATACATGACTAAAATTGATGAATGAAAGGCTCACACATCTAAATGTAGTATAGTTGAGTTGATATGCAAAATCAAGTTGAACTCAAATCTAATCCCGCATTTAACCGACATGCAAGCCTAATTAAGTATTTTAAATGATGTATGGAAAATAACATTACTTTTGATTTTGTATTTTCATTCGAGAAACTGGAGCTAAAACTCGGGAATCCAAGATTACATTTAAATTTATTGGGTTAATAACCCAATTTATTTGGTTAATTACCCAATTTAATGTAATTAAGAAAGTTTTAATAATCTCTAACCACACAATATTTAATCAATTATATTAACAGAAAATAAATTGGTTGTCCTTTTTAAGGCTATAGTTGTGAAGAAACCTCGATAGTTGGAAACCTGTCTTGCATGGAGCTGCACGACCGGAAGCTCCAATCACAAGAACCAACCCACGTTTCTGATGATCCCTCTCCATGCAGTCACTCACCGATCTCTCTTCCGTTCGCTCCCGAACCCTCTGCTGAACCCTCTCCTCCTCTCTCCGCTCCACACTCGGTCTCTCCCTCCTCACAGAGACAAGCCCACGAGCTGGAACACCACCCACGCCTTCGTCCTCTCGAACCCGCTCCTCTCCCTGCTGGAGCGATGCCGGTCCATGCTCCAACTGATGCAAGTCCAAGCCCAGATGGTGGCCACCGGCCTGGTCTCCGATGGGCTGGCTCTGAGCCGCCTCGTCGCCTTCTGCGCCATCTCGGAGTCGCGGGACCTCGAGTACTGCGCCAAGATCCTGTACGGCGCGGAGGACCCGAATGCGTTCTCGTGGAATGTGGCGATCAGGGGCTTTGCAGAGAGCGAGAGACCGAGCGAAGCGTTCGTTCTGCACCGGAGAATGTTAAGGAATGGTGGGTCGAAGCCAGACAATTATACTTATCCCCTGCTGCTGAAGGTATGTGCTAATTCGGGGATGAATCGTATGGGCCGCGGAATTCTTGGCCATGTGGTGAAGTTGGGATTTCATGGTGACTTGTTCGTGCGCAATGCGGTGATCCATATGTTTGTTTCGTGGGGCGAGGTGGGGAAAGCACGTGAGGTGTTCGACAGAAGTCCTGTGAGAGACTTGGTTTCATGGAACTCCTTGATCAATGGGTATGTGAGGAGTGGGCTCGCGGGTTATGCTTTGAGAGTGTATCGTGAGATGGAGGCAGAGGGTGTTATGCCGGACGAGGTCACGATGATTGGCATGGTCTCTTCATGTGCCCAATTGGAGGATTTGAAACTAGGGAGAGAATTTCACCAATTGATTGAAGGGAATGGGTTGACTTTGACTGTGCCTCTCGCCAATGCTCTTATGGACATGTACATCAAGTGTGGGGATCTCGAACAAGCTCAGGAAATTTTCGATAACATGACGATGAGAACTTTTGTTTCTTACACTACGATGGTTGTTGGATATGCAAGATTTGGGTTTCTAGACATGGCTCGTGAGCTTTTTGATGGCATGCCTCAAAAGGATGTTGTTCCATGGAATGCATTGATAGGTGGCTATGTTCAAGCTAACCGTAGCAAGGAGGCTCTAGCCTTGTTCCATGAAATGCAATTCAGTAACACAAGACCAGACGAAGTTACGATGGTTACTTGCTTATCGGCTTGCTCACAACTAGGGGCTCTTGAAGTTGGGATATGGATTCACCACTACGTGGAGAAACACAAGCTTTCTCTCAATGTTGCCTTGGGAACTGCTCTTATCGATATGTATGCCAAGTGCGGAGATATTCCTAGAGCTCTCTGTGTTTTCTTGGAAATGCCGATGAAAAATTCCTTCACTTGGACGGCATTAATATGCGGTTTAGCTCATCATGGGTGTGCGCTGGATGCGATATATTTCTTCAGGGAAATGATTGGCTATGGACTGAAGCCAGATGAGGTCACATTTCTAGGGGTACTATCAGCTTGTTGTCATGGGGGTTTGGTTGAAGCTGGGCGTAATTTCTTCTCTCAAATGAGTTCTGAATTTAATCTGTTCCCTAGGCTTAAGCACTATTCTTGCATGGTAGACCTTCTTGGACGGGCTGGTTTACTGGAAGAGGCAGTGAAGCTTATTGAGAGCATGCCAATAAAGGCAGATGCTGGAGTTTGGGGCCCATTGTTTTTTGCTTGTCGAGTTCACAGGAATGTCCTGCTGGGACAAAAAGTGGGTTTAGAACTTCTAAAGTTGGATCCTCATGACAGTGGTACTTATGTTCTACTGGCGAATATGTATGGAGAAGCAAACATGTGGGAAGAGTCTAGGAAGGTGAGGAAGATGATGACAAATAGAGGAGTAGAGAAGACACCGGGATGTAGCTCAATTGAGGTTAATGGAGTTGTTCACGAGTTTATTGTTAGAGATAAATCACACCCTCAAGCGGAACCGGTTTATCAATGTCTTGTCATATTGACAAGACAGCTGCATCTTGTCGAGAATATGGTTGATATTTCTAATTTGGGTGACCATTCTCTTTGAATATGATTGATACCCGCCAGTGGCTTGAGGCTACTGCTGCATGTTGACTTGAGCTCGAGTCTGATGGGCACATAACGATGCTCCAGAAATTTGAAGTGGTGGTCATTTTATGAGCACTTGCAGCATGCAGGCAGCTGGTCAAGTTCACGCGGGAGAAAAATTATTCACCAGGTACTCCTTTTGCCGTAAATCACACAGGTTACGTATTGGGCTAATGACAAGTGACAAGTATAAATGCTCTTCAGCCACATAGAAACAGATCGTGCAGATAGGATTTTTAATCTCCTTTATAGCCATCTATGTAGAGCTTATAATCAGATCCTCTTCGGAAATCATAATTTATGCATCTTTGTTTATCAATGAGGAAAGAAGAGCAGAAGGTATTTGTATGTTTTTACAAGTCAATGTTTCAAGGATCCTAGGTTGAAAGTTATATTCAGAGCAAGACTAGGACTACAAATAGAAAAGAAGTAAAAAGATATTGCGATTTATTGAATCTTTCTCAAGTATTTGCTATTTGCTTTAATTTATGGAGTACATGGGACATGGTCAGTCAAGTTTATGCAATCATTGCAGCTCCTTCATTAGCAAGGTGTGGTGGGTGATCTGTACGTGCCCGATGTTTGAGGTACCGGCTGTCATGCTTGTTTAGAGGTTCCTGCAGCTAGTCCGCATAGGAGGTTTTTGTACCATGTACTACTTTAATGGGATTGAATTAGTGGATCTGGCATGCTAGGCTGATGCTTTATTTTTATTGGATTTATCTTTAGTTATGCCAGCTTCTCCAGAAGAAAGCTTTCCTGCCAAAGTTCTCAGTCTGCTAACTTTAAAGCAGTTCCTGCTCTGGTTGATCTTTTGCGATTCATGATACCGTTTCAGTGGTCCTGGCACTTAGATGACTAAATGCTGGTTAGCTGTGGTCTGTCAAAGGGATTCAGTGGTGCTGTGACTATTACTTGAATCCTGCACTGACAGCCGGGTCAAGTAATTTTCTGCCACCAATTTAAAATTTATACTATTGCTTTTTTCGTCTACGAGTTGGATGCTTTATCTATGTATTTCTCGTGCCTAATCCCAACAGGTTTTGTAAGGACATGGAATAAAGCTGGATACGTAGTGGTAGGCTAAGGAAGTCAAAGAAGTAGTATATGATCCACTTAGTACAGGGAGCGAGTGAGGTTGGCTGCTTCCCCTGTGTTCTGAAACAAGAGTTGCCATCATTGTGCTCTGCAGGCATCTTGAAATCTGGTTCTTTGACCACTAAACCCAATCATCCTCGATGCTTGCGAGTGATCTGAAGTTGCTAAACTATGAAGTGAAACTATTGGAGTTTTGACTGAATATTTGCTTTGATTACTGTGGTTCTGGGATTACGAGGATTCTGCAATCTTGTAATTGCTAATTTAGTATTTTTCTCCCCTCTGAAGTTAATCTTGGAATGGATGGTTCTCTTAAAGCAGTGATGATTACTGGTCATTGAACGAGCACATGAATCAGATTTTTCAACTGTTAATGTGTGATTTCATGATGTAGTTGATCTTTGCAAATATGAAAGCGTTAGATTATGTGAAGTGGTTTGGCTGCAATACGGAATGAACTCATAAGCATAAAACATTCTAGACGTTTCACTCTAATCTACACTTGCCTGTGCACCACTAGAGTCGAAGATAATGGATTTCCAAGTAGGATTTCGGTTTCTACGGTTTTCAAAAGTGCAAAATTTACTAGTGATTTTCTGTTTCTCTCCATACTTCTATCTAAGTGACCCGCCGCATGAACACCGTTAACCTCTATCTGCACATGGATTAAAATACAGTATTCATATCAGTTAATATAGTGCCAGTATCCTGATCAGTAGCCTTGCTGTTGTTTGGGGGAATGGAAAGAAGACTTGTAAGAAGTATTGACCTGAAAAAGATTCTCATTCAGTGTACAAATAGGCACTAATTTTATTTCTGATTATGTTTGCTCTTGATGCAGGATTCTTGTCATTGGTGACTTACTATTCAACAGGAGCATATGGTTTCAAATTTTCAGTCCACTCCCTCCCTTTTTCCAGGCTTAATCCAGTCCTTTTTGCCTCTTGTTGGGGGAAGAATGTGAATGGCCTTTGATCTGCTGTTCTCTTAGAGGAACCGAGTGAATCATCTTGTAGCAAAAGATAAGTTGGTGCTGCTGTTGCTGCTTTTCTCTTTTTCTGTTGTCTGGTTAGTCCAAGAATGTGTGCTGCTCCAAAATACCCTTCTCTGATCCGACTGAGCCTGTGATCTTGTGCTCTGCATTTCCTTCAAAAGAACAATTCAGGAAAAATCAAAGTGGGGTTGAAAAGATAAATATGGTGACACCTCAATTTTTACCTTTTTGTCTTTCTGCCTAGAGATGCTCGTCATGCCAAGAGAAGCTCATTATTATTTTTATCATTTCTGTAGATTACATCTACTCGTGTTGAAGATAGCGTGAAGATAAACAACATGCGTCTTTTCTCCACTCTCAAGCAAGCTGACAAAAAAGAAGGTTCTCATCTCATCCCATTTCATTGGATGAAGCAAACATCCTTTTTCCCCCCTACAAATTAGAAAACATGATGGGCCCACTCCTACCCTTTTTGCCCTTTATCATATCTTATAATAAAGCCTGTACAATTCCCCAGGATCAAGAGAAAACCATAGTGTTCGGGCCATCAAAGCTAAGTACTAAGGCTTGGGCAATATTAGATCTAGATGCATAAACAACTTCTATTACATGACCAGTTCTCCACAATCGTCATGGTTCTAGAGAGGTTGTTCTCGCCGTACCAACTTCATTTTTTCCCGTTTTCCCGTTCGAACTCGATACCTGGAACCGACCATGTATATTTTGATATGAGAACTTTAAGATGGATCGAAACCGAGCGCGCAAATGCTTGTTTAAAATTCTTAATCATTCTCTCCCAAGGACATGCACTCATAATCTGGTCTTTGGCCTTCCACTGTTGCAGGGTCCTGTTCTTTACTCCACTTTTTTTTTTTCCCAAGATGTGAAGAAGAAGAAGAACATCGATTCTTCCTTCCTTGCACGTCAGGTCTTGTGCTTAATTCCCCCCCACTACTCAATTCCTGCTGACAGCTTTTGCTTCCCTCCCTCTCATTTTGTCCCTTAGGCAGTGATTGCACTTCCACTTGATCCCTTTCCTTAAAAAAGTTTCTCAACCTGCCAAAATTTCACAAGATTCGAGCGATGTTCCACCTACCTCATGTTTCCAACTTGGTGTTGTCAAAAGGGATGGTTTTGGCAACCAAATATTTTTGTTGTTGTTGTTTTTATGTCTTAAGTTCGATTTGCTCAAACTAAGTAAGTTCCCAAGTGCCCACTTTTCTCTCTTCGGTTCAACTCACTCGAACCAACTCGGGTTGGACCATTTGGCTTATTAGCTTTATCCCTGCTTTTTGGGATGAAAATGACATGGTGGTCAGTAGGTCGGTATGGTTGATCCACCGTGGTCCAATCAAGAAAAACCTAAGAGTACATGACAAGGTTAATAGGGTCATCTTGATGGATTTAGATGAGACTTTGGATCTCCACGTTCGAGTCCGAGAAGTAAATTTTTGTGTGTTCACGTCACATTTTGTCGTTTACCCATCGTATCAAATCTTCCGCCCTAAAGTTCTAAGATCAATTCGGTCGACAAAAAACATTAACTGAAGGGGGGAATAAAAATAAACGGTCCTAAGAAAAAGAGGAACCAAACTGTGCCCGACAGAAAGAAAGAAAGAAAATATAGAAATTGGCGTTCTATGATTAATTGAGAGATCGCAACGTAGATTGAAATCCGCCGCGATGGTTTCAGTTTATCGTAATTTTCGTACAAGCGTGTCGCGGAACATCGAATTTCGGAAAAAAGAAAAAGCAAATCCACGATTGGTGGTTGAGAATTGTCTCAATCCGACCCAAGAGAAACGGTTAACCTAGCCGGGGGGGCGGCGGCGGGCGGCGGAGATTGCAATTGGCGAGAGCAGCGGACAATAGGACAGTGAAATGTGGGTGAGTGCCTCATGCGGAGGTTGCTGTCTCTAGGCCCTACACGTGACACACCCCACTTCTTCACCCCCACCTCTCCCAAAAAGAGAGAGAGAGAGAGAGAGAGAAAGAAGGGGGTCATTATTTGGGTCACCTGCCTGTCATGATTTATTGTGTCAAGGTGTTGTTAGCTCACCCACGCCTCCCCTCAGGCCAATCCATCATTTGCAGTCCCGTCATTTTCTCTCTTCATCTTTCCACCACCACCCCCCTCCTATCATGTCGTTTGGTGAATTTGAATGTCCCCCCCCCTCTCTCTCCCTCAAAATTTTCTCGTCTTCATCTTTTTGGGAAGGTCGGTTTAGCTTCTAATTTACCCCATCATACATTTAATGTCTCCTTTCTAGTTTTCAAATGGGTAATGTTGATAGCCACAATATGTGCATCCACAAAACTTAACAGGGTCTCGTTTCGTTCCATGCCGTGCCGTGCCGTGTCGCTATCCTCACGTGACTGAATTTCACTGTAAACCCCCTATTTATAAAGTATTTAGATGAATGAAGAAGTATATCAGAATCAGTCCGATAGAAACTCCATGCTTTAAAAAGAAAGCGCGAGAGTCGGGACCTGCCTTGAACTTGCGTTTCGGTTATCTGTTCCTCTGATTTTGATCTCCTGGGATTTTTCTTTCACAGTTTCCCCCTCTTTAAATCGCGGGGCTCGTATCGGCGAGGCCCATTTTGCACATGCACGAGCCACACGAGCAATCCGAGCCTAAGACTGACACGACTCGATACGCTTCGCAAGCACACATGTGGCCAAGATCCAATGGTGGAGATTGGGCGAGAGCAACGCGCGGTCGCAGCGGAGGCGCGACGCACCGGATCACCGCCCAGCTAACGGAGTTCGCGTGTTTCTGAAACCAACTGCATAAAGGCGCCACCCCTCACTCACTCTCGGTCTCGGTCTCGGTCTCGCTCTACTAAGTCGCAGTAGAGAGAGAAAGCTCTCTCTCTCTCGCCCTTTTCTTTTTACCACTTTCTCTCTCCTGCGTTCCACATCGACGAGAGGGAGGGAGGTAGACGAGCGCCAAAGAGAAGACAGACAGAGACCTCCCTTCAAAAGCGACGAATGTCGGTTCCTTCTCTCTCTCTCTCTATCTCTAGTTTCTCTCTCTCTAGTAAGGAATCTAATGCTGTTGCTGCGCCTTTGAAAATGGCATTCAACATTTGCTTTGCATATGATTCTACTGCTGCGCAATCGCACCGCATTTGCTTATTGGCCTTCGGGGAGCATCTTCTTTATATAATCCCCGCCTCTATCCCCTCTCTGATCTTCCCCCTCTGTTTCGCAATTTTCCCGAGAAACCCAGCGGGGGGACTGAGGTTTTCTCGCCGGGAATCGCGGCCATCTCGAGAGCTAGCTTCCTTATCCCCCTGCCTCGTCGCTGAAAAACGGCAGACAAGACGACTCCGGTAAATGCGATACTGGCGTTTTTCTTTTTTGGTCCCGTGTGGTTCTTGTTGTACGTGAGCGGGATCGTCTCTGCTCTTGCTTCCTCGTTTTTTTGCGTTCCGCGGCAGCCTCTGGGCTAGCGAATGCCGTCTTTTCTGATTTTCGAGTTTTTGGGTCTGGAATAGCTCGCGACTGGGCAATGCGGTTTCTACTTTTGTTGTTTCGGTTTGGCGATGATCTAATCGGAGAGAAGATCGTGAAATTAGAACAGCATTAGCGTCTTAGTCACCTTCTCTTCAGGCGTCTTGAATTCTTTTGTTTCCGGGGGTGTCCGTAGTTGAGACTTGAAGCTGGTTTTCATCTTATCATCCAGCGATAACGCATGCAGGGACACAGGGCACGATCTCAAGCACACATCTTTGGGTACTTTGTGTGCGGTTGAAACAGAGAACTGCACTTTATTACCGTGAATTACTGTTCCTTGAGCACGCATGCACCGGCCAAAAGGAAAAAAATAAATAAATTTGGCCTTTGTCTGTGATGACTCGAATTCCCTTGATCGCTGTTCATTAGAAAGACGGCTAGCACTATAAGCAGGGCTAACATTTTGGGGTCTCCATATTTTTGCAGAAAGTGATAATATCCGTGTAATCTCTGCATTATAAGCATGGCTAGCATTGGTGGGAGTGTTGTTACAGTGAGATACTTCTTTTCCTGGCCTGAGATCAATCTTATTGCCATCTCAATTGTAGGATCTCTGACAAGATAGGATACTTAAAACATGTAATGGATGGTACATACTGTATTTGAATGGATTTGCGGGCCTCAGTTGTGAGAGATTAGGCTTGGTATGCATTTCTGGATCCTTTATGTTTGCACTCTTTGATTCTTTAATATGGGGTGGATGTTTATCTGCTTCTCATTAACATTCCAGGTGGGAATTGACAGTGGTCCGAGATGAGTTGGAACATGGATGTTCAATATGTTAACACTGCCTATCCTTACAATACGTCTGGAAGTTTTATGGAGTATTTTGAGGGTCTTACTTATGAACACGTGAATTTCATATTTTCCGGTGCTTCTCATGCTCAGGTACCTATTAGTTGATTATGTTGTTTTCCATTTCTGGAGGGGTGGCTGATCTGTATCTGTGTAGTTTTTTACTTCTCAGTATTTTTTTTTTTTTTTGGAGGATAATTTACGGCAGGACTCAATATTTCTCTACTTTTCCATTGTAATTTATTCTTGCCAACCTAACCGTTGGAGCATTTGCCAGCGTCTCCCTGGCTTTCTGTATTTTCAGATCTTAGTCTAGCACTAATTCTGCATTTATTTCCTTCTTATATTATGTAGGAGAGCTTATATCCATCGGTGAATACAAACTACTATAAAGTAGGTTCATCAGAATATGGTGGTAATTACTCGTATTACGACTATGGTCATTCATATGAGGTGGATGGTCATGGACAAGCCTATCATGAGACTAGAAGACCCATGGTTAGCTCCTCAATGACTAATGAGCAGACTACTGCAGTAGGCAGTGAATGGGAGGGGAATGCCAATAGTGGATCTCACGACCACTCTGCAGCATGTAAGTTCTAAGTTTTACAGCAGTGCATCAACCTTATTGTTGATAGTGTAAAATTATTATTTTGCAGGTACTGTTTAAGATTTTATTATTTAATCCTCATTAGAAGGTAAAGCATTGCCTAATTCTCATCAGAAGTCGCTGGCATGGTTTTTCGTGGCTGTCCAAGGATATAGGATGTTGTAGACTTTTGGTTGTGATGACCTTTTTGGCCCAGGTACCAAGAGCGGTTTGGAATATCACAACACTGGCTTATAACCTCAGACTTTCCTTAAGATATTTTCCAATTGCGGGACTGAGCAATTGTTACATAGTTTACCCTGAAAATGGACAAATTCATTTCTTTTCATAGAAACAGCTGTAATTATGGGCATTGGTCAATTAGTGCATTTGAAGATAAAACAACCATCTTGACATACAAAGAGGAGAACTATTTCCTCTTCTTGGTTGGATCTAAGCATCAACAACTGTCATATCTTCAAAGTTGAGTCTTTCCCATTATAAAGAAACACGATTCTGAGTAAGCATATGGTCATCCTTATAACTACCCTGTACCTTCGTAAGTAACATTTATTGGCACAATTTTATCCTGGCTGTTGTGTAGTAACAATTGTTTTTTTTGGTTGAAATTGTGTAGTAACATTGACTCATCAGGTATTCATACTCAAAAGAAAATGCTGACAGAGTGATGATATTAGTCCATAGGCCTTGCTCTTTGTAACTTATCCAGGTTGCTCTCGTGCTCATCCATTCATATGCAGTGAGACACTTCATATGCTCTATCACTCTAAATACAAGCAATCTCAACCACATTTGGGGAGCCTAGGTTTTCTATTTTGTTATGGAGTTTACTTACCATCTCCTAAGCAAACACAGTAGCAGCTCTATTGTTAACCTTCCAGGGAATATGATGCTGATTTAATCACATTTCATTTTACCTTATACGGATTTTGGGTTTCAAAATAGCGTTGTTAACATCACGAAGGCATTACACAAATCTCTTCAGTCTACTCCAAATTCTTTTTCTTTGGTGATATAGAACTTTTTAATCTTATTTCAAATAACCGTGCTTTTCAGGTCCACGAAGGCATCACAATTCACAGGATTATCAGGTTTGTAGCTTTGTAGTCTATCACTTCTAGCGTGGTGCAAAGTAGGAATCATAATGTCGACCTATTATTATTTTCTTTGCACTCACTATTTCATACCGTGAATTTCAATATGTTCTCAAGGAGTGGTATTTACGGTTGGATTACACATCCGACTCGAAAAGATGAGTATATGAGTGCTCGTGTTATTTTTTGAATGTGCTTATGAAATCCAAGATGAGGTTCTAGAAAGTTATTCTAAGCTGATTAGCTCTGGCTTATCCAAATCAAGTTCTGTTCTTCAAGTAATTTGTGCTCTAAATGTCAACCATCTTGATAACCATGGTTAAACTTGCTGATAATGCAGGTCGTTTGGCAAGACAACATAGATCCTGACAACATGACTTATGAGGTTTGAGCATAATATTTCACTGTTTCAACTCTAATGTTTGCCAAGTGGGGCTTGTGATGCCTTTGTTAGATGTTTTATTTCTAAATTTGGTATTTTTGCACGTTATATTTGTATTCAAGTGAGAGTTGCTGATACAATATCTCATGCACAGGAGTTACTTGAGTTAGGCGAGACTGTCGGAACTCAGAATCGAGGTCTTTCGCAAGAACATATAAGTCTGCTTCCAATTTCCAAATACAAGCGTGGTTTTTTTTCCAGGAGAAGATCACGAGATGAGAGGTACAAGTTGATGTCATTTCCTTTAGTCTGTCTATTTTAAACCTATGACTTAAGTTAGAAGTAAAGCAGGTGTATCTGGATAGACTTTTATTTTTTGCTTTTTGCTTAATCTAAAACTTTCAATAACCCAAAAAAAACTTTCACGACATATAAATGTCGGCATGTAGATTCATGTGTAACTTTTCCATAATTTTTTGAAATTCAGATAAATATTTCAAATTTTGGCAGGAAAGTGAAAAAGTATTTTCTATTTTTACTTAATCCTAAAAAACAAGCCCTAGTAAATGGCAAACTTTTGTGCACTGCCTTTCATCATGAGTTTAGCATGAGATACTGAATGAAGGGTGCTATAGCAAGCAATGGATGGTCGAGTACGATAAAATCTTCTTCTCTGCAGTTGCAGTTTACTTATTCATTTGGATGCCAGCAATTAAATGAGATTATCAATAGGGATTTACCATCTTGCAGTGCAGCATTTATAAGAAAGTAATGGCAGATTGATGTGCATCACATTCGTTGCTGATGGTTAAGCTCCACGGTTTGTTGTTTGTTCTAAACCAATCCGTGTTTGATGTAAACAGATGTGTGATTTGCCAGATGGAATATAAACGAGGAGACCGGCGTATGACCCTTCCTTGCAAGCATATCTACCATGCTGGCTGCGGTGCCAAATGGCTCAGTATCAACAAGGTAATTGTCAACTTTTATTGTTTATTCGTTTATCATTTTCTTGGAGAAATTATTTGTTTTTTCTTCACCAAACGCTAGAAGTTACTAATTGCAACTTCTTGATTCTCTCAGGCTTGCCCTATTTGTTACACTGAGGTGTTCGTGGGTGCATCATCAAAAAGAGTAAAAATTAATCATTGATGAACACAAAGGGAAATTCTCATTTCTTTTGTTCGTTTCTCGAGCTTGGGTGCTTTCTTGCACCATAGAGGTTTGTTCGTTGCACCTTGCTTAGTAAAACATTGGGTTTTACTTGATATGAAAGCTGAGCTATGAAGTAGGTACAGAAACGGCTATCAGATAGCTGGACTTTGTATTTTCTATGAATTTTCAGGTTTGTTTTTACCTAGTTGGCTGCATTCTCCCTCATGAACTTTATGATTCATTCGTATGTGCTTCTCGAGATTCTGCATTCCGTTGCAGGGAATGTGTTGAGGAAGACTGCTGAGGAACGGGGAATACTTTGACCATGATAAACTAAATTTGAGTGGTTGTAAACATGTGGCTAGCTCTATAAATCAGAAATATAATTGACTGCTGACCATAGCCTCTAGAGTCAATCTTCCATCCCACTGGGTATCTATATTTTGGATTGCCTACCTCGGCCGTAGTATTATTTTCTGGTGAGGCCGTAGTATTATTTTCTGGTGAAGCTCGGAAGAAATTAATAGGCCCTAGTTTTACTTTGACTTTAACCTAGTTGACTTTGACGCGTTGCTGTCCCTTGCGTGATAGCAAAACGGGGAAGAGTATCATCAGATCCAAGATAAGGCATCATGAGATAATTCTTCTGGTTTCCATGAACATAAAGGGAGTTAAGAAGTACTACAAAATTTTGTATCTTTGATTTGGCTGTAATAGATGTATTGATTGATACTGAATAGGGGAGGTGAGAATTGCCGGTTTGACCTGATGGGACCGATCGCATCTCGCTTCTCTCGACACAATAACCAAAACTCGGATTGATCTCGCTTCTCTCGACACAATAACCAAAACTCGGATTACTGTCGTTGATTTCGATTGACATGATTGGAAGCCCGATCGAATTGCCTTTACGGTTTGGTCCTTAGGAGCTCATGCTTTCCAACCAGAGTTACTTTCACATTATTTGGCAAGGATGTTGTCTCTCTACCAGCATGAGATTTGTCAACATTGCCATGTTTGTCCTTTACTTTTCATGCCAGTTTCAGTGATACTGCATTCGTTATAACTTATAAGCCTCGGATTACCAAATGGAGAGGAATATCCCAGGTTTCAAGAAGCTGAAAATTTTGGCATCCAAGCCGGACATAAATGGTCTCTCCACCGAGTTTTTCTTGATACATGAGGAGGAGTTATATTCATACATGAATGGAAACGTGAGCATACATTGATCTCAAAGTACTAACAATTGGCTGGTGCAATCCAATTTTTTTTTTCTTTTTTTGGACAGCTTATTAACATGTGCTAGGATTCCTTGAAGTGCTAATTCATCTGCACTTAAATTGAGGACTTTCTCCACCACCGTACCGGCTAAGTGTCCATTAAGTTATCATAGACAACGACTATTCAGTCCCAATTGATGATGTCTCCTCCTTTACATGATGCGTGGCCTTATTAATGGTGCTTGTCCAAATGAACCAGAGAGCTCGCGCAATTCGCGGCACACAATGAGTCTACCCTAGGAAAAACCAACCCGAGATTACTCGCGATGAGCAAGATTTCGGTCCGACACATGTTACGTTCGTTGCAAGATTGCATGTTGCTGGGTCGCCGCGAGTTGAATGGTTTCACACTTCCAATTGCTCGTTCTCGTCCTTCTTCGGCAATAAACTAAAAGATGCATGCGTACTACCTGCTCGGGGAGGGCTCATTGGCCGCTCCTGCCTTGAACCCAGAGAGAGATCCCTCCTAGAAAATCCTCCATTCGATTTGTATAAACAAGGATGTTAGCAACTTGGTTTGGGGGTTTTGAGTGGCGGTTCTTACTTTATTCGGAAATTACAGCCTGTTTAAGTTCACATTGGAAGAGACTAGTTAAGCCTAGTAAGTTCATGGAGAGACCTCTATATAATGGGATTAGAGCCCACTGATTCTTCCCCACCGTGGTTCTAATTGTCAGTTATCCCAAAAAGCTCGAGCGATCATGGCGACCGGAAGGCAGTCTTGGCATTGGCCTAGGCTGATATATGCCATTTCCTTTTGCCTCGTTGCAGTTGTCTCCTCCGCAAATGACCTCTATGATAGTTCCCCGCCACCTCCCCCGTCGCCGTATGCTTATGAGTCTCCTACTCCACCGTCACCGCCCATGAATTCTCCTCCACCACCGACGTATTCTCCTCCGCCTCCCCCGGTGCCAATACGTTCACCTCGCCCGCCAACTTACTCTCCTCCTCCACCACCGACATATTCGCCACCCTCACCCCCTCCACCTCCGCTTCCTACTTATTCTCCTCCACGACGCACATATTCGCCTCCTCCACCACCACCACCTACGAATTCCCCTCCACCTCCGCCCCCTACTGACTCGCTGCCACTGCCAATGTATACTCCTCCACCTTCACCACCAACATATTCGCCTCCTCCACCGCCACCGCCTATGAATTCCCCTCCACCTCCGCCCCCTACTTACTCGCCGCCCCCGCCGCCAACATATACGCCTCCTCCACCGCCACCTCCACCCCCTACTTACCCTCCGCCGCCGCCGCCATCATATACTCCATCACCGCCACCACCTTTTAACTCCCCTCCACCTCCACTCCCCACTTATTCGCCTCCACCACCGACATATTCGCCTCCTCCACCTCCATCGCCTATGAATTTCCCATCACCATCACCACCCCCTACGTACTCACCACCGCCACCGCCACCGACATATTCTCCACCGCCACCACCTATGAATTTCCCTCCACCTCCTCTCCCTACTTATTCTCCTTCTCCGGTTCCATTACCAACATATTCTCCTCCACCTTCCCTGCCACCACCTACGCATCCTCCTCCACCTCCACCCCCTACTTATAATCCACCAGCATCAACACCATCTTATTATTACAAGTCACCACCTCCTCCTCCCAAGTACATGATTCATCCCCCTCGGCATCATAAATCTCCGCCACCGCCACCACCAAAGTATGTGATTCACCCTCCTCATCGTCACAAGTCTCCACCTCCTCCTCATAAGCTCCTAATTCATGCACCGTACTACTATAAGTCCCCCCCACCATCAGAACATTCTCCTCCGCCGCATAGATCACCACCACCACCACCAAAGCATGTCAGAAAGCCACCACATCACCATAAGTTCTCGCCGCCTCAATCACAATTGCCGCCGCCTCTTTATGAGTATAAATCACCACCACCACCATCATCACGGTCACCCTTGCCTCCTTACATCTACAAAGCACCACCTCCACCACCACCGTCGTCACCATTGCCATATAATAAGAACTCTCCTCCACCGCCTCCATCATCCACTCCTCCTTATGTTTATAAATCACCACCACCTCCGCCGCCATCACCTCCTTCATCATCCCTATCATCACCTCCACCATATGCCTACAAGTCTCCTCCACAACCTTCTCCATCACTGCCACCACCACCCTACTATCACATCTCTCCGCTACCACCACATTCTCCAACTCCTGGAATTCCCTACCAGTTTAGTTCACCACCTCCACCTCCACCAGCCTCTCCCTCTCCACCACCTCCCTACAACTATAATTCCCCTCCTCCACCCTCAACATCCTCACCACCCCCTTACATCTACAAGTCACCACCTCCACCTTCACCTCCCCCACCTCCCCCATCTCCATCACCCCCACCTCCTTATGTTTACCTATCACCACCACCTCCAGTGAACTCACAACCTGGTGGTTCATACTACTACAGTTATCCTCCCCCACCATCGCCGCCACCGCCTCCCATCGGCTATTAAGCTAAGAACTCTTCCTTTGATATAGAGATGGCAGACGAAAAATAAAACACTTCATTTACTTATTTTCCACATATTTCAAGCATTATCTCATCTTCAGAATGCTTTACCATAGTGCAACTCATGTTAAATGTGTATCAACAAGCTGACTGTAATCATTCAATACTGGTGAATAAAGTTTACTGAGACATATCCTTGTTAAGCTTGATGTGCCTATGCTCCGCATCCGTTGCAAGAGATTCTCATCCATCTCTATTTTATTATCCAGAACCAACAAATTATGCGTGACATCACTAATTCCATATTTTTTCCTACGTTTAATATGTTGAGAAATTAGTGTAAAGAGAGTTAACTTACTTCCCTCGATTATCGCTTTTTAATTGGGATTCATGTGCCAAAGTTGATTCTAATCCGTCGACCTGATCAGCAAATCGCCACCTCGAAGGGGACGAACAAACTAATTCCGCGGTCATTTTCACGAACTTCCGGACGCTATAGTCTTAACCATATAACAAACTGCACGGGGTGTCCGATCCGTAGCTATAGTCATGTTGTGTGAACAATGACTAATCCAGTCATGAGTCATGACATTGTCTGTAAGAACGTTTATATAGCAAGAAGTGACCCATGAGGGCGAGAAGATGAAAAGAGAAAAATAAAATAAAATGAAGTCTAGTATGTGTTAATTTGATCACCTTATAATCGCTATTATTTGAAAAGAGTTTCTTCTCCAAATACATCATCAGGGAATACTGGATCTTTGTTTATTTAGAAGTAGAGGAAGAAAAACAGAACGAAGAAAGAAATGAACTGAAGATAACGCAAACGAAAAAAAAAAAAAAAAAAAGTGAAAATGAAGGAAAGTTGTCAGAAGTGGGATTTGAACCCACGCCCTCTCACGAGGACCAGAACTTGAGTCTGGCGCCTTAGACCACTCGGCCATCCTGACTTCCTTGGTAAACATTGATATAAATTTATTATATTAATAATATTATTTCTGATAATGTCACAAAGCGCACAGACCAGATCTCCTCTGATATTACCAAGCTCTTCCCTAATATAACAATATGATCGTTGCAAACTAACAATCAATAAAATCTCTCATTTTTTGTTATTTCTTTTGATGTTACAATAGTGATATTGATTGAATATAAAACTTCCCCACGTCATATAACAATGACAATTTAGAGTTTTTCTAGTTGTTGTTGAGTCCTTATATTTTACATTAGCATATAATATAGACTGCAAACTTCACCTTTATTTGATCAAAAGAGGAAGGATATGACGCCCTTGCCAGCCCCTGGAGAGGGTGGCCCTCTCTTGGGCAAGCGAGGGCGACCCTCGTCTAAGAGAGAGTGGGCGGCCCTCGCTTGAGGCCGGCGACCTCTGTCGGCCATCGAGAGGCTCGGTGATGGCTTGTGGAGGGAAAAGAAAAAAGAAAAGAAAAATAAAAAAGGATAAAAATAAAAAAATCAAAAAATTATTAAAAATTATCTACGTCAGAATCGACTGTGTCAGTAGGACGACTGACGTTCATGTCAGTAATTTTTGGTCAAAATTGGCGGGATGAACTCAATTAGCAAAACGTGAAATGGTTTAGGACTCAATTGACAAAATTAAAAGGTTTACGATTGAATTGGCAAAAATGAAATATGTTTAGGACTTTTTGGATAATTTTTCCACAAGTTACTCCTGTGTAACGCTGGTGTATACTACCTAGTCATAATGAAATACACTCTATGCAAGTATTCACATTATGTATTCGATTATTTGACGCAAGTACTTTCACTAACAGGATGCTTTAAAAGGGAGGGAGAAAGAGAAGAAGAAAACCACGTGAATTTTCTTCTTGTTCATCAGTATTTCCAATCCCCTTCTGCCGGTATAATAATACGGTGAAAATTCTATAGAAAAAATCAGCGTCCAAATTACATAAAGAAAACCCTGTGAATTTTGTAAATATATGGCTGAGGTGGTGACGGGGACGGGGACGGGGGGTGGCGGAGATTTGTAAGCACATGGAGGACAAGGCGATGGTGATGGTGGCGGCGAAGACTTATATACGTATGGTGGAGGAGGCAACGAGTAGGAATAAGGAGGTGGTGACTTAGGTTTCTTGCTAGGAGGTGGTCGGGGCTTGTCATGATATGGAGGAGGCGGCGACGGGGTCGGCGGTGGTGGAGACTCATTAACGTAAGGTGGTGGAGATGAATACTTGTTAGGCTTGTAATCCTCAGCTGCCCCAGTGGCTATGGAGCAAATTGCCAAGGCAAAGAAGAGGGGAGGAGGCCAATGTGTGGCCATTTTGGTTGCACCAGCCATTGCCAAAGGGCTTGTGGTTGTTAGTGAATTGTTGAATGGACTCCACACATGAGATTATATAGTGATGGGGTTCAAGCAATGAGCATAGTTTTTTAATGGGCCTGGAGCTTCCAACTACCATTTGAGTCTGACATTAAAATTATTTCTTACCAAGTACTAACTATCGGTCATGGAATCCCACTAGCCTCAGGATGAAAACCCAGGTCCATGAATCTTGAAATAGTTCATTTGAATGCCCAATAGTGTAATGCGAAAAAGCTATCTCCAGGATAGGAAGACATGTGGAGCTCCTTGGATGAAAAAATAGGGTCGATTGATTGGTTAAATAGTTAGTTTGGACAAGACAACCGAACTCGCATCGTAGTGTCTCCCACTCGGAGTAACCTTTGGAGCTATGCCTATTATCCCATGATTGAAGTTTTCCCTAACGACAGTGTGTGTATCTGAAAAGATTAAATCGATAGATTCGAAAACCATTTAGATGAAGATGAAAAGTGACAACTCTCTCTCTCTTCTCTCTCTATCGACTTAGCCGGTGGCCGGTGCATTGCGGCACCTATTCGTCACGACCATATTCAAGTTGATCTGTTCATCGCCATTGGTATGGTTTATGACCATTTCATGTTGACTTAGGAAGCAACAGTGTCGATCAGGAGTTAATAATTATTCAGAACACTTTTGAAATGATGCAAAGAGAGCCGTGTCCGTGAAACATAAAATAACTCGAAAGATAGCACAGTAACCTGTAAACTGGACTTTCAAATTGTAGTTCTAGAGCATATGGTTTTAGATTGTGCAATTGCATACCACAAGATTTGTTCGCCTTTGGCTGCGAAAAGAGGACGTGATTATGTTTATAAGAAGCCTTTCGTGATGGCCGAACGGCATAGATGTCTATCCATGAATAAATTTTATATACGATAGAAATGTAGAATTAATAAAGATAGTTCAAACATATGATAGAAATGTAAAACTAAATATTTTAAGTTAATATGGCAGAACGGAGAAATTTTAATTTTGGTTGAGTGTCGCGTGTTATTCTAATTCAGATCAGAGCCCATCCTTTTATACAGATCTACATTTTTGAGCTCGGTCAACAGATAGTTACAATTTAAGGTACATGGGATTTACAAATGTGCTTTTGTGTCCATGTGCACGGTGAGCCATAAAAAGGCCTACCAGCATGATCAGACGCTAAGCTTGGGACGGAAATCAGAGCGGACGAATGGCGCCGTGAATTCGTCCAAGCACGCCATTCGGATACGTTCAGGCGTTGCTGGGTTATCGAGAGGAAACCAGTCCGTGAACCCAGCATCGGCTCTCGCAGCAATGATGGCGTCTTTGATGGCGAAGAAGACGGATGAAGCTAGGAAAAATGGAGGCTCGCCGACAGCTTTGGATGAATGGATGGCCTTTACGTTGGGATGACCCTGTTTAGAACAGAGAACTCATATTAGCTTTGTAAATTTCGATTTTATTTTCCCGATTCAACCTATATGTGATCACATCAAGGCATGCAAGAACATCTCTAATAGAAAGCAGACGGAGAAGTGCCGAGTTGGTATCCTAATGCAGATCGAAGTATAACTTGTGTTGGTATCAAAGTTATTCCTCTGAAAGGGATAGGAAACATGTATGCATACTAAGGCTATCCGTACAAATGCATATCATGACTTTAATGACGTTGGGATGACCCTGTTTAGAACAGAGAACTCATATTAGCTTTGTAAATTTCGATTTTAAGTTCCCGATTCAACCTATATGTGATCACATCAAGGCATGCGATAACATCTCTAATAGAAAGCAGACGGAGAAGTGCCGAGTTGGTATCCTAATGCAGATCGAAGTATAACTTGTGTTGGTATCAAAGTTATTCCTCTGAAAGGGATAGGAAACATGTATGCATACTAAGGCTATCCGTACAAATGCATATCATGACTTTAATGACTAAAAGTTCATTGTCTTTTGCTTCATAATATTTGAACCGCAGTTTAATTTCCACCACATCAGTTTTTCTTCCTTTTGGTTTGATGTAGTCGATGAGATATATGTATGAATGTATGTATGTATGTATGTATGTATGTATGTCGGGGCTTAAGTGAAATGAGAAAAAAGCATACCTTCAGAAGCGAGACGCTGAATTTCAGAGGTACATCATTTACAGAAGGAATCTTATAGCTTCCAGGCCCGCACGTGTATAAGCATCCAGGTGGGATCCACTTATGAGCGGCATCGCCCCACTTTAGTTCTTCTAGTGCTACCCAACCCAGACCTTGTACAAATGCTCCTTCAATCTGCCAAAACGTTTACATGACAAAATCAAGGACAACATGCTCAGGTTTTAAGGAATACAAGCTGGAGTAAGTGTAGATGACGACGAAGAGAATCGAGATAGTTGCTGCAGTAATCCACGTGTAATGGCTTAAGGAGTATAGTTTCCTTCATCAATCCAAACACTCCTAAATACACTGTGAAAGCTTCTCTCTCCCAACTCCCACTCCCTTCCTCTTTACCATATCAAAAATCAAACATTGGAGTAGCAAAAAGTTTGCATGTAGAAGGTCCTTGTGGAAGTCTAGAATTCATCTTTAACTGCAGGAAATGGTAACAAATACCAAGTTCATGCTAAAAAGTTGGATTTAACTCTGCCCCGGTCTTACCTACAGCATATTTATCATAAGTTGTACGGAGGTTTTGAACGTTTTATCAAGCCCCAGGCTTAAGCATTACAAAATAATGATGGCAAGTAAAAGCTCCAAATGTAACGTACCTGTCCAACATCAATAGCCGGGTTGATAGAATATCCGAGATCTAAGAAGACATTTGCAGCTGTCGTGTGAAAATCTCCAGTCAAAGTGTCAATTTCTATCTCAGCATATGCACCACCATAAGTGAAGTAACGAAAAGGATTTCCCTTTCCAGTCTTCCAGTCAAATCCTATCTCAGGTACGATGTGAAATCCATGAGCAGAAAGATCTATCCTCTCTGCATAGCATGCACTAGCTAGCTGGGGAAAAAGAGAAAAGTGTAATAACACACATAAGTTCCTCAAGATTGATAAGGAACGTCATCTGAATTATTAGACGTGAAAAGCTTATGGTAAAGCCTTAGTGATACCTAAGCTCTATAAAATTTGAGAGAAAAGCCCACCATAACTTGCACTCTGCTTTATGCAGTTCTAAGTTCACAGGTAAATTTCTGTGACGGTGAAGTATCCCAATAGGCTATGCTGGACTCGCATTCACTAGCAGTACTGGATGCTGGGATGAAAAGCCCAATGCATGAAATCTGAAGGGCAGCAGTATTTGGCTTCCTACATTGTAAATAATACAAGACATGATTCCTTAAAGACTATTACTTAGGAGCCATGATCAGAGTATCTCGTATGCTTTACAGCTTTTAGCGGCTTCAAGGCTATTTAACTTGTGTTTCACACCAAAATATTGAGTGGATTAGCAGATTGAGTAGAGTTATAGTGGTTACGAAACTTAAAAAGAGGAACTTTACATATTAAGTTCAGAACTTGTACATGTTAGTATGATTTTCCATGATAATCTCAGCACAATGGATATACCTCAGCAAAAGAACTGAAATTCTTCTGTGAAGCAATTGGCTCCATGCGAGCCTTTATCTGCTCACAAGCATCCAAAACTGCAGCTCCATACATATCAGAACTTGCAGACGCAGCTGTCGGTGATGCATTGGGAACCTATATCACAAGGATTTATACAAGATTACAATAAGGAATTGCAGGATTTACAGATGGAAAAATTATTGTTGACAAAGTTATATAAGAATAGTTGCATAGACCTATATTCACATCTACAAGAGAAAGTATGTCATGCAATGAACTGCACAATTTAAGTCCAAAGATTCTGCTAGAAAGCAAGCATCAATGAATTGACATATCCTTACTCTGAAAGGACTAATAGCGTAGTTCTTGAAATTAATTTCGGAAAATTGGCTGTGAAAAGTTTCTTAGCTGGATTTGTCTTTGGTCTAATTTCTGTTAATTTAGCTGGATTATTTGTTGTTTCTGCATATTTACAATACAGACATGGTGATCAGTAGGACCTTTGATTAATAAAGACATCTTTATTTTAAGTTTGGAACAATTGTTGGAGCCTCAAAGGGTGAATATGCAACCATGATTTTGCCGAGGGAAAAAGGCTTCATCCAGCACCGGACCAATAATTTGAGCAACACGTGCAACAACAAGATCAACTTCGCTACACACCTCAACCCTCTTCCTCTGAGAGAGAGAGAGAGAGAGAGAATGCTTTAGGGTCGCTAAGACTAGGATTGACACAAGGTCCTGTTAATATTTAAGATTTGGCTTCCTTAGCATCATAATAATATGCTTTTCCCTATTTCCTAAACTACATTGTTACCTTGTCAGTACTGCTATCTGATATGAACACGGAAGTGAGAGGGATGTTGAAGGAAGAAGCGGCAACTTGGGCAACTTTTGTATGCAAACCTCGACCCATCTCCACACCTCCATGTGTAACTAAAACAGTCCCATAAAGATATCTTTATTTTAAGTTTGGAACAATTGTTGGAGCCTCAAAGGGTGAATATGCAACCATGATTTTGCCAAGGGAAAAAGGCTTCATCCAGTACCGGACCAATAATTTGAGCCACACGTGCAGCAACAAGATCAACTTCGCTACACACCTCAACCCTCTTCCTCTGAGAGAGAGAGAGAGAGAATGCTTTAGGGTCGCTAACACTAGGATTGACACAAGGTCCTGTTAATATTAAAATTTGGCTTCCTTAGCATCATAATAATATGCTTTTCCCTATTTCCTAAACTACATTGTTACCTTGTCAGTACTGGTATCTGATATGAACACGGAAGTGAGAGGGATGTTGAAGGAAGAAGCGGCAACTTGGGCAACTTTTGTATGCAAACCTTGACCCATCTCCACACCTCCATGTGTAACTAAAACAGTTCCATCTGTATAAACATGAACAAGAGCACCTGCCTAAAGAAACCAAAAAATTCCAATAAACACAATGCATTTAGCCAAAGCTAGTCAATACTCAAAAAAAAAAAAAAGGTCATCAGGAAGAAAGAACAAGATCAAAAGCGAAAACAAACCCTTTTACTGCCCAAGGAAAAAGAAATAGAGACAACAATGAGGCAACGTATTAACAATGTGACCTGGATAATATTCTAGAGGGAGCATATGCTATATCATACTGCACAAAAGGAAAAATTGGAAAGTGTAAAATCTTCATGAGACCACTAATAATTGCCAGAATCAGCTAAAAGGCATGGAGAAAACATTTAGATATCCAGTATTTCAATACCTGATTCAAAAGTTTTGTTGTGAAGGATATGCCAAATTTTGTTGGAACCATGGCAACTCCACGCTTCTTCCATCGATTTTGAAGATTGAATTGATCAGCTTCTTTGCGAGCATTCAAAAAGTTGCAAGACTCTTTCAGTGCATTCCAAAGCTGGTCCAGCGTACAGTGCTGAAGTTGTTGTCCGTAGTGCAATAACGACCCTTCCCCTTGAAAATTCACCTCCTATACGAAAAATCAATTCGAGAGCAATTAAAAAGAAAGCACAGAGAAAATAACCAGGAAAATAATAACTCGAGGAACAATGGTAAAAATTACCCTTATCTCTTCTGGGCTCTTCTTAAGCTCTACAGCTATCCTCTGGATCCAGTTTTCGGCTATAAGCATACCCTGCGGACCCCCGAAACCTCGAAATGCTGTGTTACTAGGAAAATTAGTGAAGCAAACCCCTCCATTAATCCTTATATTTGGTATCTCATACACATTATCAGAATGAAACATGGCACGCTCTAGGATAGAGAGAGACAAATCGAGAGAATTCCCAGCATTATTATAAATTTCGAGATCCAGTGCCAGCACCTTTCCCTCCTTTGTGAACCCTACCTGTATCAAGTAATTTAACTCGTCACCATGCTGTGCGCAGGAATATATTTTGCCTAAGCAAACTTAACATGCTGTTGCACATTATAATGCAACAAGAAGCAACATCCAGATTCAAAATGTCAAAACAACTTTTCATCTCGACCAGTTTATATACTATTTAATACTGGTCTTTGAAGCATAAAAGGGGAAGAAGAAAGTGTGCCACATTATGTAGTTGAAACTGCCGAATTCTATTCTTAACAGTGGATGCTTCAAAGACCAGTATTAAATAGTATATAAACTGGTCGAGATGAAAAGGGGAAGAAGAAAGTGTTCCACTGTTAAGAATAGAATTCAGCAGTTTCAACTACATAATGTGGAACAAACTAACCACATTTTGCAAAAAAGGAAACAAAGAACAAGCTAAGTAATACAACGTCACCTTATACTTTCCGAGAAAGCTATGGCGGTGCCCAGTTGTCATCATGTCTATGTCTCTATCTAATGTAATTTTCACTGGTCTATTCAAGAGATATGATGGGACAGAAGCTGCAGCAGCAAGGTTCGCCGACCTTGTTTCTTTTCCTCCAAATCCACCACCAATTCTCTTGGTTCTACAGACGACTTTTGACATTGGCAGACCAAGCACGCTAGAGACATACTTCTGGTGCTTCTGAGGGGCCTGCAGAGGAAGAATACTCTTACGGTAGTATTTACAAAGTCTTGAAATCAATTTCCTTTTACTACAAGAACAAAGGCTACTTGGGACATACAAAGGACATAAATATGTAAATATCTCAAAATAGGGACGTAATGTGATCTTAGCAAGTGAGGACAAAGCAACAACCCTGTCCAAAACCCTAATCATATCACAAGATGGCCTGATATATATACAAGTTCGGTGAACAAACAAAACTCAGCGCCCAAATACTTCTTTCTAGTTTTATTCTAAACTACCACAACAATGATCTGACTAAATCCACTCCCATGGCAACCCACCACAATTGACTTGAGTTATCAATCAATTTTTCTTTTTCACACTTGGTAACTCGATCTGACTGCTAAAACATTTCCACATAAAGAGAAGAAACAAATGTTTGTCAAAGGCCTCACTCACTTGAGTGGAGGAAACCATATGAACTTCATTTCCACCATCCACTGTCCATATCACTGTGCTGTGTGGCTCCAAGTAAAAATGTTCCTGACCTCCCACTTGAACCTCCCCCTGTATGACTTTGTAACATTCACCGGACTGAAAGCAGAGATCCACGTCACCTTTTCCCAAAAACTTCTCTGTGTTGGGATGAAAACTTTTAGCTTTGATGGCATCCTCTATTGATAAGATAGCTGGAAGTTCTTCATACTCAACATGAACCTTTCTCGCCGCTAGTTTCGCATTCTCTTGTGTATCGGCAACAACTATCCCCATAACCTGTGACAAATATATTGAAATACGATGAATTAACATGCAAATGAGTAAGAAAGAGTCAAAAACTGTCAAAAGAATTCCTTGTCGAATGGTTAAATCTTGAATTTTTTCAAAATGATGGCCCCAGTTTAAGTCATAAGTTCAATTTGTTCGGAGGACTCCAAAGCACACAGAGAACATATAAAGATTAACTGCTATGATTTACCTGGCCAACACAAGAGACGAATTCTGAAGCAAATACCTCCTCATCATAAATAACAGGGCCGACCTTATTTTTTCCTGGGATATCGTTTGCAAGAAATATGCCAGCAAATCCAGGAGAAGATTTCGCTCCTGAAGCATCTACTGAAATTATACGGGCATGAGGTTTTCTGCTTAACACTAACGCAGCATTCAGACCGTTAGGTGGCAAGGGTGTGTCATCAGCATATTCTGCCTCACCTGTAACCTGAAGAAATAATAACAGATAAGAATATGAAACAGTTATTTTCAGCATCTGGAAAAAGCAACTAGTAGGAAATAAAAATTTACAGATCACATCATGAAGACAGCTTCAGAGCACACCAGTATAGAAGGTAAGATAAAAACCTCTGCTCACTTATTAAACACTGACACAAGGCTTTTAGGCATATCAGTCATGACTATGTGCAATATTTGCGTACTGAATACATGAGTGAATTTGCAGCAGGATAAATTCACAAAACCAAGAAACAAGGATGTCACGCCTCGAAAACAAAATAAAACTCCAAAGAAGGAAAGAGAAGAAAGGAGATTAGGAAGAGTTATATATATTTATAGAAGAACACCTGAAATCAAAATTTGGCCATTCTTCATAAGTTTCTTAAATATATCCGGTGATAAACTCACGTGAAGTGAAAAAACATATTGCATTGGCATCTCAAGTTAGTTGGGACTTTGAGTTGAATAAGCATCAGGAATTGTAGCCAGGCGATCTGTTACTGCTTAAAAATTGGTCGCATCAATACAGGAAGCGAAGAAGACCAGTTGAAAACTTTCGGCTCTAGATAGAATTGTTGTAGCAAGCAAATAAATGTCTAAAGTTGGTGACATAAATAACGTGAAATGAATGCAACCGTTTCATGCTTTCTAGCGTGTGTATATCGATATCAACATGTTTGTGGACCACAACTTCATAGTACACGGGAAAAGGAAGGTGCAACCGAATGCCTGACTTGGTGGCAATCACGAAAACTACAATTATTTTGAGGAGAGTAGCATTAAGTTCCGTGGTGCAAATGCGAGTATGAAATGGCACCCATACAAAAGATGCAAGAATCTCACTGTGTTAGATTCCTAGATGTAGCACAGATACCTGAAGCCTTGAGGAAAGATGGATTTCAGGAGATCCCACGGCAATCCCACGCTTTACAATTTCGTAATCCTGAAATCCAATGACAGATGGTCTTTGGAGTGGTTTTATGGCAGATAACTGTGACAATGGTATCTCTTCCTTGATGGATCTCAACCCATCCATCTCATGAGAAACCCAAAGGAAAAACTTAAAAAAGAAACTAAGTGTTAGAGACCTTCGAAACTCAACCATCCCACCAGGAGCATCTTCCTTGATAATTATGTCACTCCTCAAAACTTTCAAAGCTCCTTGCAAAAGCTCCTGATTCCAAGTCCTTCCAATCAAGTACTCTTTCGTTTGCCTTGCAGCAATAGACAAAGGAGCCACTCCACCATAAACAATTGAGGCATCTGCAACAACCAGATAGTCATCTTTTTTCTCAAGGAAAACACGCATTCCAGCGTTTACGATAGCAATATCATCATCCCTCCTGTGAGCTTGCTTAAACTCTTTTACATACTCCAACCTTCTGCTCCATGGCAAAAACACTGAGAGCAGAATCTCTTCACTTGCAAGGTCCACCTTCCGATAACCTAGAAAGAAATTCTCAGCTGAAACAATTCTAAGGTTTCCTTTGCTATCAATAACTCGAAATTTCGCTCTAGAAGCCATCCAAAGAGGGTTCAAGTCTGATATTGGACTAGCAGTACATATGTTTCCACCAACTGAAGCAACATTTTTTATCTGTGTCCCAGCAAACCATTTAAGCTGTTCAATGAAAGCTTTACATGTCGAGGTTTCATGATAAGCTCGTCCTGTCACAACCTTTCTGAAAACAGTCAAAAGATCAGACAATCTTACTGCAGCACCAATCTCCACTCCATCATCCTTCACATTCAGCACATTTAATTCAGGGACATGCATAGTAGATATCAAAACTGGATAATGCATTCTCTTGAGCCTCATCTCGATTCCAACCTCAGTATTGCCAACTAGCAATTTGGCATCTGGATATCTTGATTTTAACTCTAACACCTGTTTAAGTCGCACGGGTCTGTACCACTTGAGGCCACCAAAGCCACTCAAACTCAAATAAGATATCGTCCTCAATAACAACTCAGGGGGAAATATAAGCTCCTTGTCTGTAAACAGTTTACCGTCAACCTCACTGTAGGAGATCGCTTCATATTTTTGCCCACAACATATAGATTTTCCGGTTGTTTCTGAGTCAACTAGACTTCCTGATCGGCACGAACAAGGTTTACCAGTTGAAGGGCAGACAAAATTGCTTTCTCCAACAGATGATGAAGACAGCTGAGGACCATATAAGCTATCATCTGTTTTAGCGAATACATGAAAAGCATCAAGAATCGGTCTGTAACCTGTACATCGACACAAATTTCCCGAAAGGCATTCGTCAATCTGTTCCTCCAAGGGTGAGCTTTGACTTGACCTCAGTAGGGCGTACATCGACATGATAAAACCAGGCGTGCAAAATCCACACTGTGAACCATGAGCACGCGCAAGTGATTCCTGGGGAGCAATATGAAAAGCAGCTTCTCAAAAATCCATAGCCAAACATCCCTTAAGCAAATAGCAGGGGAAAACAAGCTAAACCAAAATCTATGCAAATAAGGTTTGAGTCTTCACGAGGTACAAAGTACTGATAAAGAATTGTACTCACATGACAATCCATATCTTACCTAACAATAAAACCGATGCTTTGTCAAATGCGATGTCCTGATAAAAAAAAAAAATGGCTAATGGAGGAGAGGTGCAGAGATTCTATAGGAGCTGTGTGTGGTATATGATCAACTAGCTTATCAAGCAGGAGAAGTAACAACAGATGAAAATTTGTGCAGTACCTATTGCCATTTCCAGATTTTTTCCATTTTCAAAAAGGTTTCACTCATCGGGAACTGAGGAACCAGCATCCTCGTTCAATCACACAACAAAGTCATCGACAGAATGGCCTATTATGTTTTTCACAAAAAGAAAGACCCGAAACTGAATGATTGGTGACTTAAGATCACAATAGTGAATACACAATTTGTATCAGCTCTTCCAATAAATTTTCAATAAGAAATTATCATCGAGCAGTTCCATGTTGACCCCCAGAGACAAATCCTCACTTCAGATGATATATCCAATACTTAAAATAGATTCCACAGATTGAGAAAGAACTGGAAACACTGAGAAAGAACTGGAAACACATTTGGACATCTAATAACTGTTAAGATCAGGTCATACGGAGAGCAGCAAAACTAATCTATTCATCCTCGGTAGATCCCCAAAATAATGACATTGCTAGCAGCCAAAGACAATATTAGGATAGAAACTCCTTCCATATAAGACCAACCAAAGACACTAATAGCGCAAAGAGTTGAAACAGCACGCTTTGTGCAGAACCAACAAAAACTATGCAAAAATTACTTGAACTGGGTGCAGGCCATGCACTCGATTTCCAAGTCCCTCCACTGTGATCACATGCATTCCTTCAACAGAATATAGCGGAGCCAAGCACGCATTGACGGCATAATGGCTGTAAGAAGTAAACGAATAACTAATTCAGTAATTTTGAGTACGGACAGAAGTTTAAACTCACGAGAGAGAGAGAGAGAGAGAGAGAGAGAGAGAGAGAGAGAGAGAGAGAGAGAGAGAGAGACGCACCCACATCTCTTCAAACTTTTATTATAATGAGACACCATCACCGTGCATGCCCCGCAACCGCCTTCGCCACAGCCGAGCTTCGTCCCCGTCAGACCTATGCCTATATTAGTACAGAGAAAAATCTCAATAACATTGACTTGAGACAGGAATTCCAAAGGAATGGACAATGAAAAGACACTGTAGAAACAGACCCAATACTACTAGAGAGTAAAGCAACAGCCTATGATGCCGATTTTCGAGGCATATAAGTATTCGAAAAACAAGCAATTAAAGCCCATAGCCCTCCAGATTCTTTCAAAATGGCCAGCAATCAAATTCCAACGTCCCCAGTCTATCAGAAGAGACAATCTGCAAGTGATATATTTTACCGCAGCTCTTACATCATCTACGAAATCGAGCTGACAATTTCAATTTATTTCTCAGCACCAACTGAGTTCATAAATCTTGATTCCCAAACCGGCTAGTTCAAGTAGAATTCATATTATAGAAGCAACCCGCTCGTCAGATATAATTCAGCATGCAGCACATATATCAATCGTCACTTTTACTCTGTTCTCGCCGCTAAGCTGTATGCTTCTCAGCTTTCATCAATCAGTTCATGCGTAGCTATTGAAGACAGCTCGATCGAGACTCAATCCGAATACGACCGAGGCTAAGTTGAGCACTCCTAACCACTCCTCATGCTAAAAACAACACTCCCTCCCCGCGCAGACACAGAATCGCTTGCTTCACAACAAATATCTACACAAGAGGGCCGGGCGTTGACCATATACCTCGAAGGTACTCGAGAAGCGTCACGTGCGCCAGTCCGTCCGGCAAGACCTTCCGCGACCCGTTCACGTACAGGATCGCCTCCTTCGAGGCCTCCTCTTCAATCTGCTCCAACTCCTCCTCGCTCTTCAGCGATCCCATGACGACGGGCTCGTCGCCGACGCGGCTTGAAGAGGAGAGCGACGGATGATCGGGTGTCCGCGAGTGGGAAAGATAAGAGAGTTTCAGCTTGGCTTACGCTCTTTCTTATTTTAGATATGTCCACCGGGGAGACCGCCGATGATCGATGGCGTTGAAAATACAACTCCAGAATCGGACTTCTTTTTATATCTGTCAGCATCAAAAGGAAAATAAAAATGAAAAACCATGGATATTGCCTTCTCTTACAAAATTATCCCAAAAAGATTGTGAAATGCGAGACAATTTCCTAGATCACGATTAAATGTGATCGATGAGAACTTAAAAAAGTTGACATTGTTATATAAACATTTCTTTTAATGTTCAACATTATACCGTACAATTACAACACCATTACGTTATAGTCCCTCTTGTCCCATACGCATTGGATAATTATTAGATTCACGTGGGTCTGCGCCTCAACTCAAATGGCTTATATATTGGGGTATGATTCATACTCTCCCTCAACAAGAAAGCATGAGGGTCTCGCTCCCCGGTGAGAGGGCAGGTGTGACGTCCTGAAATTCTAAGGTCCATAAAATAAATAAAATTGGAATTTTTGTGGTTTAAGGGACAATTATTGGACGCGATTTATTTTAATCTGAAGATAGATTTAATAAATCCCGAAGTGCCGGTCAGAGACCCTTCGCGCCCGAAACCCTCCTTTCGCGCCTGAAACCGTTTATGCTCAAAGTCAAAGAAATTCAAACCTTTGATTTGACCGTGGGCCCCTCCCATCTCTCACGTCACCTTCTTCTCTCTCTTCCCATCTTCTCTCTCTCCTTCCCTTCCCTCTCTCCTCTGCTTCCCCCCTGCACCCGACCTCCTCTTCCTCCTCCGCACCGCGCCTGCCGAGCACCGCCCAGCCGCCACGCCGCCCAGCCTCCGGTCGCCTCACGCCGTCGCCAGCTCGCCGCTCGCCCCCGACCCCCCCCTCGCTCTGCGCCGCTCCGCCCCCGAGCCGACTCGTGAGCAGCCGAGGCCCGCGGATCCGTGACCCCTCCGTCCTCCTCCTCCTCCCCTTCAGCTGCGACGCCACCGTCGTCCAGCCTCAGCCGCCTGTCCCCTCGCCGAGCTCGCCGGTCACCGCAGCCCTGCCGTCCCTCGTCGTGTCGGCCGAGCCAGCCCCTGCAACCCGCGACCTTCCTCTCCCTCTCGGCCCCGTGCTCCGCCGCTGCCCGAGCTCGTCCGTCGCCTCGCCACACCAGCCCGTCGCCTGAGCTCAACCGCCGCCGCTGCTGCCGCCCACGACCCCCACCTCTCTCGATCGCGACCCCACCCGAGCCTCCTCCCCTCTGTTCTTCCGCCCGTCGTTCCGTCGTCCCGTCGCCCCCGCCGTCCCTCGTCGCGTCGGCCTCGCCTCACCGACCCGAGCTCCTCGACCCGTCGACCCACCACCCTCCTCTGTTCGCCTCGCGTCGCCGGCCACCGCGAGCTGCTGCCTGGGACAGCCGCTGTTCGCCCCGTACCGCCAACCTCAGCCCGTGAACAGTGCCACCCGAGAACCGTCGTGCCGCCGTTTGCCTTGTGCCGCAACGATCACCCCGCTGCTTCGTCGTCGTTGTGCTCGTGTGCCGCCGCCGGCCGCCCGTCGCTGTTCGCCGGAGCTCGCCGGAGGCCGCCGCCGCTCGCCGGAGCCGGCCGCCGCTCACCGGAGCTCGCTGCCGCCGTTCGCCGCCGCCGCCGTTGTCGTCGTTGTCCCGTCGCTGTCGTCGTCGCCGAACCGTTTAGTTGTGAGTTAACCCCTACCTCTCGGTTAGGTCGCTAATTACGTTCGGGATTAGTTTGATTAGCTGAATTAGGCGTTCAAGTAGATTAATTGTGGTCGGTTAGCTAGAGACTGTGTTTAAGTTAAATGACCACAATTAAACAAATTAGGCTGGTTAGCTAGGTTGTTTGTGGTTAATTGGTGATTAGATTGATGGATTGACTGCAATTATATAATCGCGAGCGAGCGATTAGCCAGAGCCGAGTGAACGATAAATTGTTTGACTAGTTGGTTGGTAGGCGGAGTAGCCGTCGGTGGTTAGTTCAGTTAATCGAGTACATTGTTATAATTGTTGTCGATTGTTTGATGTGGTGATCAATGCCTAACTGTTGAATGCTCTGATTGGTTTGTGGTTGACTGTATGAGGATTGATCACCCGTATTTAGATGCAAAGTCTGGTGGATAATTAGTACATCACATGATCATGCGTGGGATCAAACTGCATCTTTGAGCATGAAAATGGCCTTGGGCCAAGTTTTAAGCACGACCGTGTGAGCATCGAACTAAATGCAAAGATATAAACTAGCTGGTTGCTTGATGTGCATTGTATGGTCATATAATGGAATGCCTGATATGTTCGTGCCGTGTCGATCGGAATAACACGACTTATCGGATGCACGTCAGTCCGTGTCGCCGGGCTGGTCGGATGCCGGTCGCAGTATGGATGGACCGAAGCCCCTACAGGGATTCCTGGTAGTTCCGTGCCGTGCCGATCGGAATCACACGGACTATCGGACGCCGTCGCCGGAAGTAAGGGACGATGCCCGGTCATGCCGGTAGAGCACCAACTGCCTAGTGTGCTGAGCACCAACTGCCTAGTGTGCTGCGCACCAACTGCCTAGTGTGCGGGTCCGAGTGGCCATTAATAACCGGAATACGTGTGAAACATTGTACTTGCAAGTTATTGTGGTGTTCTGGTTGTTTGCCTTGGTTGATTGACTGTCATGTCAAGTCGAATCTTGCATATGTGTGATCCAAGGCGTGGTAAGCTTGCATGTGATTGGCGTTATACTATTGTGTTGTACTGTGTGTGTAGGGTGCCTGAGCGAGTCAACGCCCTAGCCGGGCTTAGGCGCTAGCTCACTGAGATTTATTTCTCACCCCGTCGTGGTTAACCCTTTTTCAGGTCCAAGGTGATGTTGAGGACGAGGGTGGTGTAGCCCCTCTTTTGGAGTAGTTGAGAAGTTAATCCTGTCCTGACCCGGTACCTTTTTGTCGGTCTTAGGGAGCAGCCCTGAAGATGGGCTAGTAGATTCTGTAGCTTCCTCGTGGATTAATGAATATCTATTAATAAATGAAAGAAATCTTTATTGTTGAGCTTGCTGATATTGATTGTTGTGACCGTCCTGCTTTTCTATCCATGTTGTTTTTATGATTGTCTGGGTGATTATTCGTTCCGCGTGCGCTAATTAAAAAGATAAAATGAATGGGTCGATGACATGCCTGGGATGTCGTCCTTTTGACCCGAGACGTTTGGAAGGGTTGTCGCGTGCCCGAGGGTCGGGGCGTGACATCCCCGTTTTGGTATCAGAGCAAGGTCAGCCTGATCCATCTGGTCATGGCCTGGAGTGATAAGGAGCGTTGGGTTTTGGGATAGTTAGTAGGATTGGAAACCGTATGCATGTGTTTGTTGCTTAAGTTTTAGGCTGTATGCCTGAGTTTTCATTATGCGTTGCTTTGGGGTAAGCAGGGCCCCGTAAGGTACCTGCAGGATGAGCAACCGTAATGCGATGGTGCCTAGAGGAAGGGCATCTCAGGAGGATCCTAGAATGGACGGGATCGTGCAGGTGTTGGAGGCCTTAGAAGATACAGATGGACGACAAGTTAGGAACCAAGCTGTCGCCGCTCCGAATGAAGACCTGTTGGCTAGAAACGGGAATGTTGGACACCAGATGCTTAAGTTGGTGGAGCAATTTCTGAAGCTTGAGCCGCCGAAGTTTTCGAGAGCAAGTGACCCAGAGGCTGCAACCTCGTGGATTAAGGAGTTGGAGAAAGCCTTTGCTTTGTTGAGGTGCTCTGAGGAGGACAAGGTGATGCTAGCTGTCTACCAACTGCAAGGTAACGCTAGCATGTGGTGGGAAGCCACACGAAGAAGGATCTTCCCTGAAGGTATGGTCCCGATGTGGGATGCCTTCGCTGAAGCTTTTTATGGAAAGTACTTTTTAGACTGTGCGCGAGAACAGAAGATGGTTGAGTTCTTGCGTCTTCGACAGAATCAAATGTCTGTGAACCAATACGAGGTGAAGTTCGCCGAGCTGTCGAAGTATGCACCAAGGATAACCGAAGACCCTGCGAATAGGGTAAGGAGGTTTTGTGAGGGATTGAAGCCCGAGATCAAGGATCAGCTGGTGCCGCTGAATTTCAAGGATTATAATGAGTTGTATGAGAAGGCACAGTTGGTAGAGAGAAACATGACTGAAAGGGCAGCCGCATCTGGATCGCGGTTTGCGCCTTCTGCAAGGGATAACCAACGGTTTGGGAAGAGGCCGATGATAGGAAGAAAGCACCCCATTCCTCCCAACCGAAGGAACTCGGTAGGAAAGCCGGTGTACCGCCCCAATGAAGCGTGCCGGCTCTGTAGGCGGAAGCATGGATCAACCCCGTGCCCTTTTAGGACGGGAGTTTGCTTTAGGTGTGGTCAGCTTGGCCATCAAGTTAGGGATTGCCCGCAGAGGCAGTTGGAAAGACAGATGCCGGTGTCGCAAGGAGGACAACTGCGAGGGAACGCTCCGCAGGACACCCTGAATCAATCCCGCTAAAGGATAGCGTAGTGTCTGCGGTAGGATGTTCCGGTTGTAATTTGGTTTTAAACAGTCGCGAGAAAAGGATAGGTTTGGATTATGGATATGTACTCGGGTGTAAGTTTGAACTTGTGTGGCGTTCTAATGGTGTTGGTTATCGACTTTAATTGATGGTCATGAGTAGTGATATGAATGAGAAAAGGTTCGCAAGAAAGTGAACGACGAACGTTTAGACTAAGGGCCAGTGTGATTGAATGCATATGAGCTTTGTCTGGACGATGATCAAACATAAGGTTATAGATTGATCTTAGACGATTGATCTTTGAGATATGATGGCCGCTTGTGGAGTTAGGAAGTTCGGATTGATGAGATCGATGTGAAAGCGAGTGGTGTGTAAAGAGTGGTGAGGATGATCATGCATTGCACTTGTTTATTGCATTAAAGTTGATTCTCAAAGTGAAAAATATTTTTGAAAATGCATAGTATTGCATCTTTAAGATCGGAGTGGTGAGTATCAGAAGGATGCGTTGATTGAAGTACTATGGACAAGGATGTGGAAGTGCCTGGTGGAGAGTTTGTGAAAGTCAATGCTTGTGTGTGCCTCCGAATGGGAGTCGGAGAGGGCCTTACTGAGTGATCAGGGAAGTCGTGTTTTGAGTTGAGACCCACGCGAACTTGCCGGCCAGTGACCCAACAGCATCGTGGTGAGGTGTGTAGCGTGGTAAGACAGCAACCAACAGAATCACAGGCATGGCAAGTGGACTTAGCATTGGCAAGTTATGAGTAGATGGCATAGTGGGGTTTGCCAGATGAATTTGTGAGTTGTTAGCGTCGGTGATGACCTTGAATTATGACTGTGAGTTGTGGCAATTAAGGAAAACAAGTAATCAGAGTGCGTAGTGGAAGCGTAGTAAGGCCACATAGTTGAGTAAGACAAAGACCGTGAGGGTCTTACTTCGGATAAGGAGGAGATCTTATCGGGAGCCCGTCGCAGTAATGACAGTATCCATCTGGGTAGCACAAAGAGGTATCAGAACTTGAGGCAGTATTACTGATGGAATGGAATGAAAGCGACCTAGCCAAGCTCGTGGCGAAGTGTTTAGCGTGCCAGCAAGTCAAGGCACAGTATTGTAAGCCTGGAGGATTGCTATAGCCATTAGAGATCCTAGAATGAAAGTGGGAGCATATCACAATGGATTTCGTGATGGGATTGCCAAGGAGTCAGAGAGGTAATGATTCGATTTGGGTTGTAGTGGATAGACTGACATTGCATTGCTGTGCGAAAGGATTTCGCTTTGGACAGGTACGCTGAGCTGTAAGTGCGACAGATAGTATGTCTTCATGGAGTGCCAGTGACGATCACATCGGATCGTGATCCCAAGTTCACTGCCACCTTTTGGAAAAGTTTGCAGGCTACGTTGGGAACGAAGCTGCAGTTTAGTACGACATTTCATCCGCGGACGGATGGCCAGTCTGAAAGGACAATTCAGACACTCGAGAGCATATTACGAGCTTGCGTTTTGGATTTCAAGGGAAGTTGGGAGAAACATTTGCATTTGGTTGACTTCATCTACAACAGCAGCTATCGACAGAGTATCAAGATGCCCTACCATACAACAAGAGCTTGTAGGACTTCTGTTTGTTGGGGCGAGGTTGGTGAAAGGAAGATCATTGGTCCTGAGTTGGTACAGTAATTGATGGAAGCTGTTAAGGTTATCAGAAATAGACTCAGAACAGCGCAGAGTCGCTAGAAAAGATACGCCGATAGGAGGCGTAGACTTTTGGAGTTCTAAGTGAGTGATCATGTGTTCCTGAAGGTGTCGCCTATAAGGGGATCGCCCGTTTTGGTAAGAAAGGGAAGTTGAGTCGGAGGTATGTTGGTCCGTTTGAGATTCTGGAATGGATTGAGATTTTGGGGTATCGTCTTGCGTTGCCGCCGAGGCTTGCTAAGGTGCATAACGTCTTCCACGTGTCGATGCTGAGGAAGTATGAGCCAGACCCCGCTCATGTGTTGAGTTACGAAGAGATCGAGTTGGACGAGCGAGCATCATACGTGGAACGCCCGGTGAAGATCGTGGATAGAAGTGAGCAAGTGCTCCGAAACAAAACGATCCCTTTGGTCAAAGTTGTTTGGCAGCATCATGGCATAGAAAGAGCCACGTGGGAAAGCGAGGAAGTCATGAAGAGTAGTTACCCTTTTCTGTTCGAAGAGTTGTAACAGTGGTGTAATTTCGGGGACGAAATTTCCTAAGGAGGGGAGAGTTGTGACGTCCTGAAATTCTAAGGTCCATAAAATAAATAAAATTGGAATTTTTGTGGTTTAAGGGACAATTATTGGACGCGATTTATTTTAATCTGAAGATAGATTTAATAAATCCCGAAGTGCCGGTCAGAGACCCTTCGCGCCCGAAACCCTCCTTTCGCGCCTGAAACCGTTTATGCTCAAAGTCAAAGAAATTCAAACCTTTGATTTGACCGTGGGCCCCTCCCATCTCTCACGTCACCTTCTTCTCTCTCTTCCCATCTTCTCTCTCTCCTTCCCTTCCCTCTCTCCTCTGCTTCCCCCCTGCACCCGACCTCCTCTTCCTCCTCCGCACCGCGCCTGCCGAGCACCGCCCAGCCGCCACGCCGCCCAGCCTCCGGTCGCCTCACGCCGTCGCCAGCTCGCCGCTCGCCCCCGACCCCCCCCTCGCTCTGCGCCGCTCCGCCCCCGAGCCGACCCGTGAGCAGCCGAGGCCCGCGGATCCGTGACCCCTCCGTCCTCCTCCTCCTCCCCTTCAGCTGCGACGCCACCGTCGTCCAGCCTCAGCCGCCTGTCCCCTCGCCGAGCTCGCCGGTCACCGCAGCCCTGCCGTCCCTCGTCGTGTCGGCCGAGCCAGCCCCTGCAACCCGCGACCTTCCTCTCCCTCTCGGCCCCGTGCTCCGCCGCTGCCCGAGCTCGTCCGTCGCCTCGCCACACCAGCCCGTCGCCTGAGCTCAACCGCCGCCGCTGCTGCCGCCCACGACCCCCACCTCTCTCGATCGCGACCCCACCCGAGCCTCCTCCCCTCTGTTCTTCCGCCCGTCGTTCCGTCGTCCCGTCGCCCCCGCCGTCCCTCGTCGCGTCGGCCTCGCCTCACCGACCCGAGCTCCTCGACCCGTCGACCCACCACCCTCCTCTGTTCGCCTCGCGTCGCCGGCCACCGCGAGCTGCTGCCTGGGACAGCCGCTGTTCGCCCCGTACCGCCAACCTCAGCCCGTGAACAGTGCCACCCGAGAACCGTCGTGCCGCCGTTTGCCTTGTGCCGCAACGATCACCCCGCTGCTTCGTCGTCGTTGTGCTCGTGTGCCGCCGCCGGCCGCCCGTCGCTGTTCGCCGGAGCTCGCCGGAGGCCGCCGCCGCTCGCCGGAGCCGGCCGCCGCTCACCGGAGCTCGCTGCCGCCGTTCGCCGCCGCCGCCGTTGTCGTCGTTGTCCCGTCGCTGTCGTCGTCGCCGAACCGTTTAGTTGTGAGTTAACCCCTACCTCTCGGTTAGGTCGCTAATTACGTTCGGGATTAGTTTGATTAGCTGAATTAGGCGTTCAAGTAGATTAATTGTGGTCGGTTAGCTAGAGACTGTGTTTAAGTTAAATGACCACAATTAAACAAATTAGGCTGGTTAGCTAGGTTGTTTGTGGTTAATTGGTGATTAGATTGATGGATTGACTGCAATTATATAATCGCGAGCGAGCGATTAGCCAGAGCCGAGTGAACGATAAATTGTTTGACTAGTTGGTTGGTAGGCGGAGTAGCCGTCGGTGGTTAGTTCAGTTAATCGAGTACATTGTTATAATTGTTGTCGATTGTTTGATGTGGTGATCAATGCCTAACTGTTGAATGCTCTGATTGGTTTGTGGTTGACTGTATGAGGATTGATCACCCGTATTTAGATGCAAAGTCTGGTGGATAATTAGTACATCACATGATCATGCGTGGGATCAAACTGCATCTTTGAGCATGAAAATGGCCTTGGGCCAAGTTTTAAGCACGACCGTGTGAGCATCGAACTAAATGCAAAGATATAAACTAGCTGGTTGCTTGATGTGCATTGTATGGTCATATAATGGAATGCCTGATATGTTCGTGCCGTGTCGATCGGAATAACACGACTTATCGGATGCACGTCAGTCCGTGTCGCCGGGCTGGTCGGATGCCGGTCGCAGTATGGATGGACCGAAGCCCCTACAGGGATTCCTGGTAGTTCCGTGCCGTGCCGATCGGAATCACACGGACTATCGGACGCCGTCGCCGGAAGTAAGGGACGATGCCCGGTCATGCCGGTAGAGCACCAACTGCCTAGTGTGCTGAGCACCAACTGCCTAGTGTGCTGCGCACCAACTGCCTAGTGTGCGGGTCCGAGTGGCCATTAATAACCGGAATACGTGTGAAACATTGTACTTGCAAGTTATTGTGGTGTTCTGGTTGTTTGCCTTGGTTGATTGACTGTCATGTCAAGTCGAATCTTGCATATGTGTGATCCAAGGCGTGGTAAGCTTGCATGTGATTGGCGTTATACTATTGTGTTGTACTGTGTGTGTAGGGTGCCTGAGCGAGTCAACGCCCTAGCCGGGCTTAGGCGCTAGCTCACTGAGATTTATTTCTCACCCCGTCGTGGTTAACCCTTTTTCAGGTCCAAGGTGATGTTGAGGACGAGGGTGGTGTAGCCCCTCTTTTGGAGTAGTTGAGAAGTTAATCCTGTCCTGACCCGGTACCTTTTTGTCGGTCTTAGGGAGCAGCCCTGAAGATGGGCTAGTAGATTCTGTAGCTTCCTCGTGGATTAATGAATATCTATTAATAAATGAAAGAAATCTTTATTGTTGAGCTTGCTGATATTGATTGTTGTGACCGTCCTGCTTTTCTATCCATGTTGTTTTTATGATTGTCTGGGTGATTATTCGTTCCGCGTGCGCTAATTAAAAAGATAAAATGAATGGGTCGATGACATGCCTGGGATGTCGTCCTTTTGACCCGAGACGTTTGGAAGGGTTGTCGCGTGCCCGAGGGTCGGGGCGTGACAGCAGGGGTCCAGGAGAGTCGCCTCCCGGGGGTCTCAAGGGGGCAGCGCCCCATGAACACGAGAGAACTTTTATAATTTGAGTCCATATTTTTTCATTGGTAGTTTAGGTTTGGGTCCATGAATAATTACGGTTATATATACTCTTTTTCACTTGTAATTGAGTGATGTAATGAGAGGTGAAATGTGCTAATTATAATGGAATCCTTTATTGGACGTAGCTCTAGTTTAAGGGTGAATTATGATAAAAGCTTGTGTCTCGATTTCTCTCTCTTCCTTTTATGCTTTACGTTATTGTGATTGTGCGCCGAATCTTAACATTATACATAATTGCAATTAAAAGGGAATATTTGGCGGTTCTTAAATAAAAAAGTCAGCTTTGACCAAAAAAATAAAAAAATAACTAAGTCATCATTAGAGGTGGCAAAATGGGTCTAAAACCCATATTTCATGGTGGTGGGTCATAAATGGCTTCCTTAAGTTTTAAAAGGATGTCATAAATTGGTAACTTAGAAATTTAATGGGTTATAAATGAGTTTTAAATAAGTCATAAATGAGTTAGCTAAGAAAAATATATAAAAAATTTAGCAATATATATATATATATATATATATATATATATATATATATATATATCTTTAAAAAATGTATAAGAAACAATTTTCTCTAAACTGGATTTTAATATTGAAGTGTTTTGATAATATAGGTCGGGTCGGGTATGGGTTGGATCGGGTTGGGTATGGGTCACTAGATTTGTATAGCATGAATATAAGTCAAAACGAATTAAGTGGGTCAATATGGGTTGGATCATATTTGACCCGACTTAAACCAGATCCGACCCGTCCATTTGGCACCTCTTTTTATTCCCTTAATTCTTTTACATTCACTTTCTTTTATACTAATTTTTTTAATTTTTAATTTTTAATTTTATTATTCTTTTTTTCTTTTCTCCTCCTTCCTTCTTCCTCTTTCTTCCTGCGCTGACCGAGGACCTCAGCAATCGGCCATGACACGGTCGGCAAGCTCGAGCTAGCTTGGATCTGGGGAGCTTGGGGCTCGCCGGGACTGGCCGAGCCTCGAGCACCTGTGGCCAGTCACCGGCCATCCCCATGGCCGACTACCGGCCGAAACCAGAAGGAAAAGAAAAAAAAGAAAAAGATAAATAATTAAAGAAATTCAATTTTAAAAAATAAAAAAAATGAAAAGAAAAATACAAAAATAAAAAATTATTGAAAGGAGTGCATGGAGGAAAATTAAATCTGATTTTCCATACCAAACGACGGAATAAATTTTTCGGGTGTTTTTCATATTTTAGCCAAACATCGGAAAATATTGTCATTTTCCTAAAAAATAACTTTCCAGATTTTTTTTTTCCCGAAAACGTCACATTTTCCATGAAACAATCAGAGACTACAGGCAATTTCATCCTCCTCTAAATATTAAAGCCGTTTTGCATATTTCTGAGCTCGACATGCCTCAATATTAGTTGTTTTGGTCAAAATAAAGTGATACTCAATATGATTACAGAGTATTAAAATCGATTTTCCATTTCTTAGTGTTTGAGCTTCGACTTCTGTTTAGTTTTTGATTACTTCAAAATCCTAAAACTATATAAAATATGAACTTTCGAGATCTCTTAAAATCATTAGAAATTCTATGTAATTTATTAAATTTAATATCTCCGGACCCATTTTATTTTTATCCTTCGATTTCTGTTTTTTTTAGAAAGATAATTTCTTTTACCGGTAATAAATTAAGACTAATAGATCTTGAAAATCTCAACTACTTTCGCCCATGAAAATATGGAAAAAGAGTACTAACATAAGGGATCGAGAATAAAAACCCGTTGGTCGACAAAATTGATTAACCACTTCTTTTCCTTAAGAACTACAATTGATTAATGCTAGAAGAAGCCCCCACGTGTCAGCCTCACAAATTTACATTGGAAATTATATACTGTCAATTAATTTTTTTCTTAGGCTCCGTTTTTTTTACAAAAAATAACTTCCCGGAAAACATTTTCCGGAGCATTTGGTTCGCGAAAAATAAGCTAGTCTAGAAAAATATTTTCCACTCATGGAAAAAAACCCTTCAAAAGTGGAGAAAATATTTTCCTCATTTTTTCTTCCTCCTTTCTTTCACACTTATTTTCTTTATAATTTTTTTTTCATTATTTAATAATTTTTTAAAAATTCAAAATTTTTAATTTGTATTTTTTTAATCTTTCTTTCTTTTTTTCCTTTTCTTTTCTTTTGTTTTTCTTTTCTCCTTCTTCCTCCCCTGCTTCCTCCGCCGATCAAGGACCTCAATGGCAGTGGCTGCCAAGCGATCGGCCATGACACGCGGGCCGGCGAGGTGAGCCTCGGTGTCGCCAGCCTCAAGGGAGGCCAAGCTCGCTGGATCTGGCTTGGCCTTGAGCGAGCGAGGCTTGCCTCGCCAGATCCGACGAAGCTCGGTCTCGTTTGAGGCCGGCGAGGTCGGGTTGAGGCCTAGCCTGGCCTGTGGCTGGTCGTCGGCCGCAGTCGTGGCTGACGACTGGATGAGAAGAAATTACAGAAGGAAGAAGGAAATATAGAGAGAAAAAAACTAAAGAAAGTAATTAAAAAATCGAATTAATTAATAATTTTTTTTAGGAAAATCAATTCCTTGACAAACGACGGAAATCGTTTTCCAGTTCATTTTTAAGTCTTAGCCAAACACCGAAAAATATCGTCATTTTCCTAAAGAATGCCTTTCCGAAAAACATTTTTCGAAAACATCACATTTTCGGCGAAACAAATGGAGTCTTAGTATACGAAGGAAAAATAAAATTGTTTCGAATAATGAAAAAAATAAAAAAAGAATACTTTTGTGAGCAAAAAATGAATTCTTTGGTTAGTGAGACATATTTCTTTTTATCTGTTTAGTTAGTGGAACATGTTTCATTGAAAGGGAGAACCACATAACAATCATTCATAGCATAATGGGCATTCATGCCACATCGTCATCATCTTTTGTCACCTTGAAACACATTTATAGCAGCATTCATTCAAATGAAAAGCCACATATCCTGTAACTACTTACTGACTACAGGCTTGTAAACATCAAGTTGGACCATATATTGGAAGCAAAAGACTGATCATTCTTGCACGTCACGGCTCGGTTTTGTGCTTGGACGGATGCCCATCATCCACACCTCTCCATGGTTTGATCAGGCGATCCGGTTTCTGGGATCGACAGGCCAATCGTGATTTGACCCCTTTGGACTCAGATCAACTGTAAGTGCAACACAGGCACCTGTTTGTGCAGGCTTGCTGGGGGTGACTAATCCTTTTCACATAGTTTCCAAGCAGCACCCATCTTCAATCCATCTGCAGAAATGTGTTCTACAGACGGTCATTGCAGCAGGGGAACTTTTCGAGAGGACGGTGGTTCCATCCGGCTCTCTGCAGACTCCTCAACTGTTTCCTCTTTCGCCTTCCCCCACATTACAACATAGAACCCGATGGACAGTGTGGTCGATCCTATAAGGCTGCGAATTCACAGCAGAAAAAGGCAAATGTCATTCCAGATGTACATAGTAAGAGAATGTAATTAGCGTTCTTATCATACAAGACAGAGCTTAGTGTATGTTATGTTATGGTGATTGGTTTTCCAAACTTAAGCCTGTTGGAACCAAAAAACAAAGAAGGGTGACTCTCGGATATACAAAACGAGGCACAAAATGGATGGAGAAAATATTCTTATTGGAATCAACTTCGGATGGGATACAATATGAAGCTCACTAGGAGTTCTATGGCTTCTCACTTATGGATACATGAACAACCCTCATGTATTTATAGCTTACACAATCCCTTGTGAACACAACATTCAATAAACCAAAAGAAGGTCAAAAAACTACAACACAAATGCAACCATGCCTAACACAAAGTCTAAAGATTACAACATGTGGCAACATGCCTAACAAACATGCCTAATAACATGCCTAACAAACATGCCTAACAAAAAAGACATAAAAATTATGTAGCTTGGAAATCAATTTTATTAACATTTCTTCAGCCTCCCTTAAAATTGATTTCCATAATCAGCAATACCAAGCATCTTCTTTAATTTTTCGAATGAATCCGCCTTCAATGGTTTTGTCAAGATATCTGCAATCTGGTCTTCGGACCTACAGAAATCAAGTTCAATCTCGCCATCTTTGACTCGCTCACGAATGTAGTGATACTTGATATCGATGTGCTTGCTCCTGCCATGAAATACAGGATTCTTGGCTAATGCAATAGCCGACTTATTGTCACACATCATTTTGGTAGGACCTGCTTGTTCATGCATCAATTCACTCATCATCCTATGAAGCCATATCGCTTGACACGCTGCTGCAGCTAATGCCATATATTCTGCCTCAGCTGTCGAGAGTGCAACAACTTGTTGCTTTTTCGAGGACCAAGAAATTATTCCCGATCCGAGAAAGAAAGCATATCCAGAAGTACTCTTTCGAGTCTCAGTATCGCCAGCCCAATCACTGTCTGTGTAACCCACTAGACTAAAATTGTCAGTACAAGAATAGAGAATTCCATGGTCACGAGTTCCACTGACATACCGTAAAATTCTTTTTGCTGCCTGCAAATGTGATTGGTATGGTTTTTCCATGAACCTGCTAATAATTCCCACTCCATATGTAATATCTGGTCTAGTAGAGGCCAAATATCTCAAACTACCAACGATACTTTTGAAATAAGTGGGATTTACCAGTTCACCGATTCCTTCTTTCTTCAACTCCAACCGTTCTACTACGGGAGTCCGAATTGGTTTGAGCGATTCCATTTTGAATCGCTTCAAAATATCATTAGCATATTTCTGCTGTGAAATAAATATGCCATCATATGTCTGCTTCACTTCAAGGCCAAGAAAATAGGACATCAATCCCAAATCAGTCATCTCGAACTGGCTTGTCATAGCCTCCCTGAATTCAGCAAACATTTTTTCACAACTCCATGTAAATATCAAGTCATCAACATAAATGCACACAATTATGATGTCACCGTTAGTATTTGACTTGATATACATAGTATGCTCATACGGACACTTTTGAAATTTATGCTCCAATAGGTATGTGTCGATACGCGTGTACCAAGCACGAGGTGCCTGTTTTAGCCCATACAATGCCTTTTTCAGCCTGTAGACTTGATTTTCATGCCTTTTCTTCTCATAGCCCTGTGGTTGCTCCACGTAGACTTCTTCTTCAAGAACGCCATTTAGGAATGCTGATTTTACATCCATTTGATGAATCCTCCAACGGTTTTGAGCTGCAAGCGCTAAGATCATCCGAATGGAATCCATCCGGGCCACTGGTGCAAATACTTCAAAATAATCAATACCTGGCTTTTGCTTGTAGCCTTTTACAACTAGTCTGGCTTTGTAACGGTCCACCTGACCATCGGGTTTGTACTTCGTCTTGTACACCCACTTGACACCAATGGGTTTCTTACCGGGTGGTAAAGAAGTTAGTTCCCATGTGTTATTCTTCTCAATGGAGTGAATTTCTTCATCCATTGCTTGAATCCATTTCTCATCTACAGCTGCTTCATCATAGGTTACAGGGTCACATTCAGCAAATAAACAAAAGTTTACTAGTGTTTCATCAGTGATTCCGTTACTCTCACTGTCACCGTATCTTGTGACCATATAATCCCTGAATTTTGCTAGCGTCTCCCTCAATCGTTGTGAACGACGTAGTTGTGATTCTGAAGCTGCTGTTGGTGAAGATGTACCACTAGTTGAAGATGATGAAGAAGATGGACCACTATTTGAAGATGATGAAGGTGTTTCTGTCTCACCCACCAGTGGTTCATCTTCGATGGTAATGCTTTTTTGGTCACCCTTCTGGTTCCAGTCCCACGCTTCATCTTCAAAAAACTGGACATCCCTGCTGATGATTACCTTGTCAGTGACTGGGTTATATAGCTTATAACCTTTAGTTGTATCACTGTAGCCAATGAAGATGCACTTCTCGCTTTTGTCATCCAGCTTCTTCCTCCGTTCATCAGGTATATGGGGATATGCCACGCACCCAAATACTCGTAGGAACGAAACATCTGGCTTGTTGCCGCTCCAAGCCTCTTCTGGAGTTCTTCCAAGAACACTCCTTGTTGGACACCTGTTTAGTACAAATACAGCACATGCAACAGCTTCTGCCCAAAATTTCTTGGGCAAATTTTTTGCTTTCAACATACTTCTTGCCATTTCAAAGATTGTCCTGTTCTTTCTTTCTGCTATACCATTTTGTTGAGGGGTATAGCTGGTAGTCAACTGACGTTTTACTCCATGAATTTTACAATATTTGTCAAATTCATTTGAGGTAAATTCTCCCCCTCTATCCGATCTCAACATCTTTAGATTAAAGCCACTATGTTTTTCAACATAGACTTTAAATTCTTTGAACTTGCCAAAAGCTTCAGATTTTTCTCTCAAGAAATATACCCAAGTTTTTCTGGTAAAATCATCCACAAAAATTAGCATGTACCTTTTTTGTCCGAATGATTCAACCTCAACAGGACCACATATGTCTGTATGTACCAGCTCCAAAGGCTGCTTTGCTCTTTTGGCTTTCCCAACTGGAAATGATTCTCGATGTTGTTTTCCAACGAGACATCCTTTGCATGAGTGATCTGGACTGTCAATTAAAGGCATACCGGTCACCATCTTTTTCTGGACCAGTAATTTTAGTCCACGAAAATTTAAATGCCCAAATCGAAGATGCCACAGCCAGTTGTTGTCTTTCATCATTGCTTGAAAACTCAAGAGATTCTTCGTCTGCAGAGTCATGGGGAACATCCGGTTCTTCGTCATCTGTACCGTCGTGATCAATTTGTTGTTGACACCTCTGATGGTGCAAACTCCATTTTCAATGTGAACTTTGTGGCCTTTTTCGGAAAGTTGCCCAACACTTAGCAAATTCCAAAAAAGTCCTGGCACAAAGTAAACATCTGCAATAGCTACATTAGTACCATCTTTTGACTTGATATTAATGTTACCTTTGCCCATCACGGGAATTTTTGATTTATTCCCGAAGTTGACTTCACCACGACTCGTTTCATCCAAATGCGAGAATAATTCTTTTCGGCCGGTCATGTGATTGCTGCACCCAGTATCTAGGTACCATGTGTTGGTATCTACGATACTTGAGTCATCCTTCGTACATGCTAGTACCATGTACTCTTCAGCATCGGTGGCATGTGCGTGCTCCGCCTGCTCGTACGTCGCCTTTGCATGGCATTCGGATTTGTAATGTCCGAATTTGTTACATTTAAAACACTTGACTTTTGATTTGTCACGTGTTTTAAATTTTCCGGTGAAATTTGGATTTCCACCTCTACCTCGGCCTCCTCCGTGACTTCGACCACCTTGATAGCCTCCTCGATTTGATGGAGCGACCCGACTTTGCAATGCTTGCTCGGGAACTGAACCAATAGACTTTTGATTCATTCTTTGCTCATGTGAGCACAATGAACCCATCAACCGCTCCAATGTTAATGTTGACACATCTTGCCCTTCCTCGATCGCGGCGACGACGTAGTCAAATCTTTCGGTCAAAGACCTCAAGATTTTTTCTACGACACGTACATCATGGAGTTCTTCACCATTAACCCTCAATTGGTTAACGATGGTTTGAGCACGATCAAAATATGCTGAGATTGGTTCAGAGTCATTCATGCGTAAAGACTCAAAATTACCTCGAAGTGTTTGTAGCCGCACCCGCCGGACACGATCGTCGCCTTTGTAGGATTTTTGTAGAATATCCCACGCTGCTTTTGCGGTCTCCGAACACGATACTTTTTCAAATATCGTTTCCTCCACGGCTTGAAAAATCGCATATAATGCTTTCTGATCTTTCTTTCGGGACTCCACCAGAGATTCTTTCTCCTCCTTTCTTAAAGCCTCGAATGCTACGGCATCGGCCACTTCGTTGTAGCCATTTTCAACCAGATTCCACAAATCTTGCGATTTGAAAAGAACCTTCATCTGGACGGACCAGTTGTTGAAATTCTTTCCGTTCAGCTTTGGAAGCTGCATTTGAACGGAACTAGTGGATGCCATTTCTAGCTCTGATACCAAATGTTGGAACCAAAAAACAAAGAAGGGTGACTCTCGGATATACGAAACGAGGCACAAAATGGATGGAGAAAATATTCTTATTGGAATCAACTTCGGATGGGATACAATATGAAGCTCACTAGGAGTTCTATGGCTTCTCACTTATGGATACATGAACAACCCTCATGTATTTATAGCTTACACAATCCCTTGTGAACACAACATTCAATAAACCAAAAGAAGGTCAAAAAACTACAACACAAATGCAACCATGCCTAACACAAAGTCTAAAGATTACAACATGTGGCAACATGCCTAACAAACATGCCTAATAACATGCCTAACAAACATGCCTAACAAAAAAGACATAAAAATTATGTAGCTTGGAAATCAATTTTATTAACATTTCTTCAAAGCCACGTTGATGGATTTTCATGTAGGATTAAATCAGGAATAGATCCTAATTTCAGCACACTGGATGTTTAATCGTTTTTTTTTTAGCATTCAACAGCATAACATAGCACTAAATGCTTTCGCGGTTTATCCTACCTTCCGAGCAAGCGTGTTGCCAAGAAAGTGTTGGAGTTGGCGAATATTTCGGGGACCCTTGTTTCTCACATCGGATACGCCCACGTGAGCTTAGGGAAATTGAAGTGTTATCCGACGACATGTGACCCCTGCGCGGGAATGCGGGGGTTCGGGGGCAGCGCCTCCCGACGGGGGTTCCGCTGCCCGGTTAGCGGACGGCTGTCCCGCTCGCCGGTGAGCGGGTGGGGTTCGGGGGCAACGCACCCGAAACCTCAACGGGTTTGGACTTTTATTTAAGCTTGCCATGGTGTGGGATTAAGAGGTTTTGTATAGGTTTAGGTTTTGGGCCCGTTTGGGGTGCTCGTTTTTTTGATCATTGTAACGTGGCTGTAAACCGAAAATATAGTGAAGTCTCTTTGCAGGACGTAGACCTATTCTGGGGTGAACCTGGGTAATCTCGTGCGTCGTCCAACTTTTTTTGATTTCTATGTGATCATTCTGATTCGGTGTACGATAAATCCCTTCAGAAAGAAGACACCCACGGCGACAGCCACAGGAATTGACAACAGCTTGAACATCGTGACATAGAAAGGGCCTTTCAACCGGATTGCCCACATGTTAACGATCTTGTTTAAGCATCTGTCGAAAAGGACCAGAAGCAAAGCATAGAGGAGGGAAAGAAAGCATTGGATACGACTTCTATTAATCGAATGCGATGATTTTTGTTCGATCTTTCCCTTACCGAGCACATAACCGAGGCCAGTCCTATACCCTGCACTCTCCAAGCACTCACATCAGGTTCTGTTACTAAACAGACAATGGCGTTCATGAAGCTCACGACCACATTGTAAAAGAAGAGGTCGGTCAGTCCTGCCGGATACTCCTTCATTATCTGTGTCTGCAGGATCACGTGTGGAATCTCTGATCATTTTCAAGTCAAGTTCTAACTACAGCACTCGTGAAACAAAATGAAAACAAGTATTGTATACCAGAAGAATAAACCACAGAGTGACCAAAATATATTCACCAGTGAGGAGGATCCCCCCAACGACCCAGTTCGAGTCCGATGCGTGCACAAATGGATAAAGCGGGAGAGAAGGTTTTGGAGTGAACATAACTGGGGGACCTTTATAGAGAGTGAAGACCAATGCGCCGAAAATCGACAGCACGGTCCCACTGATCTTGGCCTGACTGCTTCTTCTGTTCAATGACACCTCCTCCATCCTTATTTTGACATGAAAACAAGGAAGTTGGCGGGGCTGCAGCAATAACAACGCCATCATTACCAAGTAACATACATGAGAACAGCATTAACAAACAATCAGTGACTCTCAGCCACATGCCTTGATTTTTCAAACTTGGATTCGTTAACTTGATTTAATCAGGATTTGCAAAAATATGGAGCTTGTTAACAGCATAAGCTTGTGGAAAGACCAAACGGACAAAATGACCGAGATCACCAAATCAGGAGAATCATGACAAACAATCTGAACAATTATCATTGACAAGGAGAAATGCATTTCAAGGAACCAAAGACAGTTAAGTATTGAGAGAGAAGGTTTTTGGGACCTGAAAAGGAAGGCAAATATGAAAGTGAGAGCCGGAGTGAGGTTGCCGATGGCTGAACTCAGAGTTGGAGAACTCATGCTAATCCCAGCATAGCCCAATATCTGTGAAATACCCCTGCTCTCCCATCTCTCTCTCTCTCTCTCTCGGACACAGAGACACCCAAAGGCACAAAACACCAAGGTTTCTGTCCCAATGGTTTCTGGGATTCCGAGGTTTCATCGGAGCAGAAGAACCAGTGCCTATATTTTAATGGCTGCTGATTGTGAATGATGATCGATGGTTGGACAAGCAAGAATGTTTTTTTAATCACATCTCATTGAGTAATGCATGCCCTTGCAGTAAATGAAAATAACAAATAAAAAAAAAATATAAACTGATAAATGGGTTGGGCTTATCCCACATATAGTTAGGCTAATTCATTAACAACCCATTTCGTAGAATTTGAATAATTCATATTTGACCCATTTCCGAAAAAGAGGGTCAAATATGGGTTTTGAACTCATATTGACATCTCTAGTCATCGACGGACGTGTTGCGGGTGTCTAATATAGCGTGACGGACAAAGGTGGTCCTTGAATTTTCCTTTAGGCAATAATCATTTTTGAATTTTTAATTTTTTTATTCAATCTAGATTTGGACTTTCGAAATCCGTTCAATAAAATCCTTCCATTCGGTATAAAGGCCACTAGACCTGATCAACGGGCAAAGGTTTATTAATTTTGTCATTTTAATTACTTGGTCATATTAATAATTATCTTTGTCTGGTCACATGGGGAAGCCATTACTATCACATTTAACCCAGTTCCTTGCTTCACATCAAATTTGCTAAGCTTGCAGATGGCAGCTGAGTCTATGTTACAGTTCAGCACCGCGTTTCATCCCCAAATAGAGAGCTGGTAGGAGCGAACGATTCGAACTCCCGAGGAGATTTTCGATTACAGTTCAACACCGTGTTTCATCCCCCAAATAGACAGCTGGTTGGAGAGAACGATTCGGACTCCCGAGGAGATTTCCGAGAGCTTGCATGATTGATTTTGAGGATTGCTTTCGAGCGAGAATTTACGTTTGAAAGCTGTCGTTTGCGTTCTGAGGTAGAAGGTCACATGATGAACCGCTCCCTCTTGTTCACTCTATTTGTAGAGTTGCCACAATGACGCTAAACCTACCAAAATAGGTCATAAATCAATTTTTTAACCCATGTATGATAAATTGAATTGTTATATGAATTATTTATATTCAATAAATTGGTCATAAATTGGTTTAAACATAATTTGAGTGTTAAAATAGGTCATAAATAGTTCATAAATGAGTCATAAATGTGTTTACAACTTACTTAGACCCAACGCACTTCTATGGCTCTCTCTTGATCCTCTCTCGCTTTTATTTGATCTAGCGCTCATTCACTCCACACTCTCACCTCAATTTAGGTATGGGTTTTCCTAGATTGGATTAAATATGGAAGTACTTTAGGAATACTGGAAGTCCCTTCCCCTGTGGATCACAGAGATAGGTTTCGGCAGAGCGTGAAGATAATCCCAAACGAAAAAGAGAAGAGAAAAGAAAGGCAAAAATGAAATTAGGTGATGATCTAGGGGGCCAAAAAGCAAAAAAGAGAGGGATAATCAAACACAATTTGGACAAGCAGAAAGGAGTTAGAGATAGGGATTTGAAGGATGACGAGATTATAGTGACTCACAAATTGTAAGGACGGTGATGGATTTATCTCCTTGTCCTTGAAAAACGACGTAGGCTGCGAATTTGTCCACGGCGGCATCTTGAGTTGAAAAATATGAGACGGCTCATGAAAAGGAACATCAACAACACTCGGTTGTGAAAGGGGGGAATTACCAAAAATGTCTCAAATCTATTGTATTTGTACTAATTTAGTCATAGACCTTTTAATTTGGCAAATTTAATTCTATTTTTTTTCACAATTTGTCAATGGAGTCATTCCAGCCAATTTTGGCCGGAAATCGCTGACATTGAGCCGATCATCCTACTTGGCACGGTCGGCCGGCGTTGATGTGGATAATTTTTATAATTTTTAGGTTATTTTTTGAATTATTTATTAATTTTTTTCCTTTTTCTCTTTGCTTTTTTTTTTTCTCATTGCGCAGGCGAGGGTCACCGACGACCCTCGCTAGCCGCGAAGGCCCTCGCCAGACTTGGGCCGGGCCACGATGGTCTCGCCTAGGGCCTTCATGGCCCCGCCAGCTGCGGGCGAGGTGGCCTTCACCCATATAGATTACACTTGCAAATCGTCAAAATTTTTAGGATAAAATTGATCAAATGAAAAAATTTAGGACTAAATTGACACAACCGCAATAGATTTATGAATTTTTTAGTAATTTTTTTCCAAGAGTTTATACAGTGATTGGGTTCAACAAATCATCATAGAACTTTAATGGTGATACCAGGAAGGAAGCGGAGACAAGCCTGAATTTGAAATTACCATGCCCTTGGCCAATTTCAGGGGACTGCCTTTTAGTTTCCAGACTCAATCTTGAAACTCAACCCTCAAGATGCCAGATATTTCTGATTCACAAGTTCCACACAGGTGGCGAGTAAAGAGCATACTAAACCACACCATGCTACCGAATTAACAAGAGAATTCTAGTAATCAAGGAGCCATGCTTAGATGAGAAGAAGAAGGAAGATTTTAGGGATTCATGGAGAGAAAACTTCGCACTGGTATTAATAGAGGGCTCGATTTGCCTCTTTCCATAATACAAAGGGCCTTATATAGGCAACACAACTGAACAAGACAAAACCATTAGATTTACATATCCGACACTATTCATGAATAGTGATCATGAATAGTAACCTATCTACTGCTACAGTGAATAGTGAACAGTGTCGACCGGCGAACAGTACATTTCAGGATAACTTTTAACCTCTAAAGGCCAATTATTGGAAGGAAAGCACACGTGACACTACTGGACAAAAGACTTCACAGAAACTTATGGAACCCTTCTTCAGTGTTGTCTTCTGAGCTGTCTGAGCTATCTGGTCCATCTTTGCATCTTTTGAAGGTTTTCTAGAGGAGTTTTTCTTCTTCTCTTTCAATGAAATCATCGTCTTGAAGACTAGAGGGGACGTCTCATGAGCTGGAGGGGATGTCTCGTGAACTGGAGGGGACATCTTGTTGTGGGATGAAGTTATTGTCCTGAGAACTAGAAGGGACATCAAGAGCATAGGGATCCTGATCGGTCCATATTTATGCCATAAAGTGTATTTAATTTATGGGTTTCAAATAATATTAATAATTAAATTAGTTCATTTGGCTAATATTTTGATTATCAGAGGAGTTTTATGAAAGACCGAATTTGGAATATTCTCTAGCTGCAGAGATTTGGTTAAACATGATATTTCTTAAAATCCAAGATCCTTAATGAATTTTGCAAAATCTTATTTTTAGCAAGTTTGGATTTCCATGAGCTTTTAATTGATAGCATATTTTGGAAATCAAAAAGAATCACGAGAGATCCCTGGAATATAGAAGAGGAGACTATTGAAGATTTTCGAAGGGACGAAAGGGAAAAGAACGAAGCAGGAAGCAAGAAGCGAAGGAAGCAACGTGAAGAAAATTCACTTCGGCCATGGCTTCTTCTCCGATTTCTTCTCCAATTTCTTCTTCGTCATTCATCTCCATGAGTAGCTAAATTTATTTTATCGTCTTTGAGTGTAGATGAAACGATACTTCTTGTTTGATTCTAAACTTTTTATTTAGTTTTTGGTATTGCACTTGATTGTTTGGCACAGACTACATTTCATCTATTTCATTAAAAAAATTTATTGTTAAATCAAGTTTATGATTTTAGTTTCTGTGATTCTAATTTCATACCCAAGCAATAGTTTTAATTGCAATTTACAATCAAGGCCGATGATAATCTATATCTGATCGAACTATGCGTACTAAGCTTGGAAAGCGAAAGACAATAGTGATCGACAAGATAGGTTATAACTAGGATAGGTTGTGGATTATCTTAGCGACTATAGCAAGCTTGTAGCTTGTTAGGTTTGATAGTGCGAACAAAGAGGCTAATCAAATAAGAAGGTATCGTGGATTCGAGACTTAAAGGCGATAGTTTTCTCATAATTGTTTAAACCTTATTTTAATTACGTGAACTAAATTTTAGCATTAAACTAAATTACTTAGTAAAAAAAAAAAAAATCAAATTCGTCCTTATTTTTCTTTGCAGTTCGACCCCTTTTTATCATTATCTATAGTTAGTAATTAGGGTTTATTTTTTATCACACTACGACACGATCAGATCCTGAGAGAGGGGTCCTCCCCATAGGTCGAGGGAATCTGGATTCTGGGAATCCGTGTCCATTGGCGTGTTCACCGATGGCTGGTTCTGCTGATGGAAATAATCTAGGGCTTCTTGGATGGTTTCTCTTGTGCAGTTCCACGAGTCAGAATAATCCCAAGATACATCATCTGCATTAGAAGGCCATACTTCTCGAGGAATAGTGCGGTTTTCTTGGCAAAGGATTCTCTAAAGCTCTTTGTACTCTCAAGGAATAGACGCAATACAACTTGGAAAGGTTCGATAAAAACGAGCAACTTCCAAATTGAATTGGGGCTTATATGTGGTTGTTCCAATCAAGCTTGGCTCTGATCTCACATCTCCAGTTGGACTAACAAATGTCCACGGTCTGTGAAAGAGCACGACAGTGTTTCTTTCAGGCTTTGGTCTTCCTACACGATTCTGGAATGTGAATATTGCTTTCCAAGCAGGGAGTGCTTGGAACCATACCAACATATCCATCAAGTTCTTTTGGTTGGAATAATCTCCTCTAAGTGCTCTAGATATAACCTTAAAAATCTTCTCAATGGGAAATTCAATGGCTACGGTATACAGGTTGAACATATACCAGAACATCCATTTCAATTCATCTGGAAATTCTTCATCAGGAGACCATCGTAAACGATGAATGAATGGGTATGCACGAGGACCCCTCTCTCAGGATCCTTATGCTCTTGATGTCCCTTTTAGCTTTCAAGACAATAATTTCATCCCACAAGAAGATGTCCACTCCAGCTCACGAGACGTCCCCTCCAGTCTTCAGGACGATGATTTCATTGAAAGAGAAGAAGAAAAACTCCTCTAGAAAACCTTCAAAAGATGCAAAGATGGACCAGACAGCTCGGACAGCTCAGAAGACAACACTGAAGAAGGTTTCCATAAGTTCCTGTGAAGTCTTTTGTCTAGTAGTGTCACGTGTGCTTTCCCTCCAATAATTGGCCTTTAGAGGTCAAAAGTTGTCCTAAAATGTATTGTTCGCTGGTCGACACTATTCACTATTCACTGTAGCAGTAGATAGGTTACTATTCATGATCACTATTCATGAATAATGTCGGATATGTAAATCCAATGTTTTTGTCTTGTTCAGTTGTGTTGCCTATATAAGACCCTTTGTATTATGAAAAGAGGCAGATTGAGCCCTCTATTAATACCAGTGTGAAGTTTTCTCTCCATGAATCCCTAAAATCTTCCTTCTTCTTCTCATCTAGGCATGGTTCCTTGATTACTAGAATTCTCTTGTTAATTCGGTAGCATGGTGTGGTATAGTATGCTCTTCCCTCACCACCTGTGTGGAACTTTTGAATCAGAAATATCTGGCATCTTGAGAGTTGAGCTTCAAGATTGAGTTTGGAAACTAAAAGGCAGTCTGCCAACTAGCCTTTGACATTAAAGATATCATTTCTTACCAAGTAGGCAAGTACTAACAATGGGGCGATGGGAACCCACTAGCCTCTAGATGAAAGAGTCGTCAATATGGGTCCATGACTCATTTCTGACCCATATTTTATATAATGGGTTCTATGTGGGTTGTTAGTTTTTAGAGAGCCCATTAAAAATGGGTCCAAAAAAGTTGAAGCTAAATCTGATGGGTAAAAAATGAGTCACGCATAGAACCTATTTTCGACCCATGGGTGTAGCCTACAGCTTCCACAAGTTATAAATGGGACTCAAAGGCTGAACTTGATTGGTTTTTAGTTTTTATTTTTTAGTTTAAATTTTATATTTTTATAAGTAAAAGAAAGAAAGAAAAATTATTTTTTTGGTCTGAAAAGGAAAAAAATAAATATAAAAACTGTTCAGTGGTCGCCGGAGAAAAATGAAAGAAAAAAGAAAAGAAAAATAAACTAAAAAATACTTTTTAATTAAAAATTTTGAATATTTTTTTTTAAATTTTTTTTAAAAAATTAAAAATATGAAAAAAAAAATTCACTAGATTTTTATTGCATAAAAGTATTTTAGTAATATCATTTTTTACTTTATTTACTATTTTTTATTGTTTAATTTACTTTTTTTATTTGATATGAAGTTTTTATCCATGTAATATATACATATGAAGAGCTTAAAATAGGTTAAATGAGTTATATAGGTTTTCCTAGAAAATGAGTGTGTTTTAGTAATATGGGTTGAAACGGGTCAGGTATGGGTCAGTTGTGGGACGGGTCGGGTATGAGTCATTAAATATGAGTCAAAATGGGTTAGACGGGTCAATATGGATCGGATCATATTCGACCCGATCCAAACCCAACCCGACCCACTCATTTGACTTCTCTAAAATCCCAGGTCCGTGCATCTTAAAATGGTCAATTTCAATGCCACATAGAGTGATTCGAGAAAACAATCCTCAGGATAGAAAGAGATACAAAAAACGAGTCGATTGATTGGTTAAATATTTTGTAAGTTCATATAACACCGTTTTTCACTCAAAATAATTTTAGGAATTATGCCTGTTACCCTGTGAGTTGAGCTTTACTCTAAGTACAATCTGAACAAGAACAAGCCAACCAAAAGGAAAATACACGGTTGCATCCCATTCTTAGTCGAGATACAGTTCTTTTAATTAGTTCCCGGGTTGAAATATATTATTGATTGTGAGTACGAATCGGATCATTTCCTCGTCACATGTTAGATGCTATAGCAGTAATTGATCAATGACATGTTACAAGCCCTTTGTGATAGAAATGTAAAAACTAAAAGGTACCAATATTTTTGAGGAAATTGATTATGTAGCAGATTTTAGGCGACTGTCTATTTTAGGTCACAAAAAACAAAAAAAATATTTAATTAAAATTTTTTGTGGGATCCACTCTATCAAGAATTTATGACTCATAACACACTGTTGTGCTCACAATCACTCAAAGGCTGTTATGCTAGCAAAGTCCTATTTTTTTTATTTCGGTTGATTGTCACATCTTATTCTTATTCAGATCGAGCCTATCCTTTTATACAGATTTACATTAGCCAACTTTGAGCTCGGTCAATAGATATATTATGGCGGATGATGCGGGGATATAGAAATCTGCTGTTGGGTCCATGTGCATGGTGAGCCATAAAAAGGCCAATTAGCATTGTCAGACGCTAAGCTTGGGACGGAAACCAGAGCCGACGAGAGGTGCCGTGAATTCGTCCAAGCACGCCATTCGGATACGTTCAGGCGTGGCCGGGTTATCAAGGGGAAACCAGTCCGTGAGCCCCGCATCGGCTCTCGCGGCAATGATGGCGTCTTTGATGGCGAAGAAGACGGACGAAGCTAGGAAAAATGGAGGCTCGCCGACGGCTTTGGATGAATGAATGGCCTTGACGTTGGGATGACCCTGTTCAGAACAGAGAAAAACTCAGGATTTACTCTTTGGTTTCCACTTCAGGTTCCCAATCAACCGATATGTGATCACATCAAGGCATGCGATAATATCTCTAATAGAAAGAGGGCCGAGTAAGTGCCGAGTCGGTATGCTAATGCAGATCGCAGTGTAACTTGTGTCGGTATCGAAGTCGTACCTTCAGAATCGAGACGCTGAATTTCAGAGGCACATCATTTACAGAAGGGATCTTATAGCTTCCAGGCCCGCAAGTGTATAAGCATCCGGGCGGGATCCATTTATGAGCCGCGTCGCCCCACTTCAGTTCTTCTAGCGCGAACCAGCCCAGACCCTGTATGAATGCTCCTTCAATCTGCAGAAGAATTTACATGCTCAGGTTCTGGGGGACACAAGATGGAGTAAAGTGCAGATGAAGCATGAGAGACTAGCAAAAGATCTGCATTGGAGAAGGTTTCTTTTGGAGTCTAGAATTCATCTCTATTCATGCTGAAAAGTTGGATTCAATCTCCTCCCAAGGCTTACCTGCAGCATATCTATCGCGTGTTGTGGTGAAGTTTTGAATGTTTTATCAAACCACAGGCTTGAGCAATATTAACCGGGAAAATTTCAAGTAAAGGCCTGAAGTGCATTTATCAAATAAGGGCCCGAAGTGGATCTTGTTCAAGTAATGGCCTGAAATGGATCATGTTCAAATAAGGGCCTAAAGTGGCTACTTGGCACTGGCCTGCTAAATATTCCGGCCGATCAAGGGCATTTTTGTCCAAAGACAATTTTAATTTTAAATTATTATTTTTGTTTTTCTTTTCCTTTTTTATTTTTTTTTCTTTGGTGCCGCTGGCGAGGGCGACCCTCGGCCAGCCCTCTCCGGGCATCGCCGGTGGCCGATCTAAGAGAAAAAAAGAGGAAAAGGAAAAAAAATTCAAAAAAAAGTAAAAGACGAAAATGTCATTGACCAACTTGATGGTCAGACCCTTCTTTGAGATTGGTGTAGTTACTTCAGGCCCTTATTTGATCCACTTCAGGCCCTTATTTGAAAAAATGATGGCACTTCAATTTCTTATTTGAAACAAGGTCCACTTCAGATCAGAAAATGAGAGCACTTCATGCCCTTATTTGGAGTTTTCCCTTACTAATATAATGATTGCAAGTAAAAAAAGCTCCAAATGTAAGTACCTGTCCAACGTCAATGGCCGGGTTCATAGAGTACCCGAGATCTAAGAAGACATTTGCGGCTCTAGTGTGAAAATCTCCAGTCAAAGTGTCGATTTCTACCTCAGCGAACGCAGCACCATACGTGAAGTAACTAAAAAGATTTCCCTTCCCAGTCTTCCAGTCGAATCCTATATCGGGTATGATGTAGAATCCATGGGCAGACAGATCTATCCTCTCTGCATAGCATGCAATAGCCAGCTGGGAAAAACAAAGAGAGATTTTTGGCACGGCATATAAGATCCGCAACATCGATAACGAACATCTTCTGAAGTATTAGGTTCGAAAAGCCCCTGCTAAAACCCTTCGCGGTACCTAAGCTTTATTAAGTTTCGGAGACAAGTCCATCAATAACTTGAACTCTGCTTTATGCAGTCCTGAGTTCACAGGTAAATGTCTTCATGATAGTGAAGTGCCCCAAGAGGCTATGCTGGACTCGCATTCACTAGCGATATTCGGCTTCCTACATTGTCTATAATACAAGACTCTGATTCCTTTAAGAATATTACTTAGGAGCTATGGTCAGAGCAGCTTTACAAAATTTTGTACAAATTACTCTGAACAATATTGGAAAAGCTTAAGTGGACAAAGACATGCAGAACCTAATAAGCAAACAGCTTTTAGCAGCTTCAAGTCTATTATGAACTTGTGATTCAGACCGAAAAATCGAGTGGAATAGCCAATTGAGTCAAACTATAGTGGTTAAGAAACTTATATAGAGGAATTCTTACATCTTAAGTTCAGCACTTGTACATGTCAATATGGTTTTCACATAATAATCTAAGCACAATGAATATACCTCAGCAAAAGAGCTGAAATTCTTCCGAGAAGCAATTGGCGCCATGCGTGCCTTTAACTGCTCACATGCATCCAAAACTGCAGCACCATACATATCCGAACTTGCAGACGCAGCTGTTGCTGATGCATTAGGAACCTATATCACAAGGATTTACACAGTATTACAAAGAGGCATCGCAGAATATACCGCTGGAAGAACTGTTGTTGAAAAAGTTATCTAGGAACAGTGGCATGGATGAATTTACTCAGTGACCTATATTCACATTTAAGTCCAAAGATTCTGCCAGAAAGCAAGCATCAATGGATTAAATATCCTTACTCTTAAAGGAATAATATCATATTTCCTCAAACTTATTCATGAAAATGGGCTGTCAAAAGTTTTTCTATTTGGAATTGTCTTAGGTCTAATTCCTGTTACTTTAGCTGGATATTTTGTTGTTCCTGCATATTTACAATACAGACACAGTGATCAGTTGGACCTTCAATTGATAAAACATTATTATTAACTTTTTGACATAATTGTTTTGGACTCAAAGGGCAAATATGCGACCACGATCTTGGCCCGGGAGGAGGGCTTCATCCAGTACCGGAGCATTGATTTGAGCGACACGTCCATCCAACGGTAAGGTTAACTTCACTACACACCTCACCTGAACAATGCTTTCTTGTCGCTAAGGCTAGGATTCACACAAGGTCCTGTTAAACTATTGAGATTCGGCTTCCTGAACATCATAACAAGATGCTTTTGCTCATTTCCTAAGCTGCATTACTACCTTGTCAGTACTGGTGTCTGATATGAAGACGGAAGTGAGAGGAATGTTGAAGGAAGACGCGGCGACTTGGGCAATTTTCGTATGCAAACCTTGACCCATCTCCACACCACCATGTGTAACTAAAACAGTCCCATCTGTATAAATATGAACAAGTGCACCTGCCTAAAGAAACCAAAAGAATCGCGATGAACGCACTGCATCTCAACAAAGAGACAATCAATATTCAAATAAGTCATCAGGAAGAAAGAACAAGATCAAAAGTGGAAACCAACCCTTTGACTGCCCAAGGAAAAAGAGATAGAGACAACAATGAGCACGGTACTGATAAAGTGACCTGGATAATGTTCTAGAGGAGCATATGCTATCCCATACCGCGCAAACAGAAAAGATCAAAAGTAGAAAATCCTGGCGAGACCACTAGTAATAATTGCCATAACATGGAGAAAACATTCAGATATCCAATGTTTCAATACCTGATTTAAAAATTTAATCGTGAAGGATATGCCAAATTTTGTTGGAACCATGGCAATTCCACGCTTCTTCCATCGATTTTGGAGATTGAATCGGTCGGCTTCTTCACGAGCATTCGAAAAGTCGCAAGACTCTTTCAGTGCATGCCAGAGAGGGTCTAGCGTACAGTGCTGAAGTCGTTGTCCATAGTGCGTTACTGACCCTTCACCTTGAAAATTCATTTCCTATAGGGAAACTCAATCTGAGAGTAATTAGAAAGAGAGCATAGAGAAAATAACCAGGAAAAGAGAAATCGAGGAACAATGGTATAAACTACCCTGATCTCTTCTGGGCTCTTCTTAAGCTCTACCGCTATCCTCTGGATCCAGTTTTCAGATATAAGCATACCCTGCGGAGTGCCGAAACCTCGAAATGCTGTGTTACTAGGCAGATTAGTGAAGCAGACTCTTCCATTAATTCTCATATTGGGTATCTCATAGGCATTATCAGAAGAAAACATGGCACGCTCAAGGACAGCGAGAGACAGATCCAGAGAATTCCCACCATTATTATAAAGTTCGAGATCCAGTGCCAGCACCTTTCCCTCCTTTGTAAATCCTACCTGTATCAAGTAATTTAACTCATCACCGTGCTGTGCGCAGGGATATATTTTCCCCAAGCACACTTAACATGCTGTAATGCAACAAGCCAAAACAGTAATATCCAGATTCAATATGTGAAAACAACTTTTCCTGTTGAACAGTTTCTATACTATTTAATGCTGGTCTTTGAAGCATAAAGTGGGAAGAAGAAAGAGTTCCACTATAAGACTCAAATTCAACGGCAACGACAGCAAGTGGAAGAAACTAACTACATTTTGCAGAGAAGGAAACGAAAAACAAGCTAAGTAAAAAAACGTCACCTTATACTTTCCGAGAAAGCTATGGCGCTGCCCAGTTATCATCATGTCCACGTCCCTATCTAACGTGATTTTCACTGGTGTATTCAAGAGATATGACGGGACACAAGCTGCAGCAGCAAGGAACGCTGACCTTGTTTCTTTCCCTCCGAATCCGCCACCAATTCGCTTAGTTCTACAGACGACTTTCGACATGGGCAGACCGAGCACGTCAGCAACATACTTCTGATGCTTCTGAGGGCACTGCAGAGGAAGAACACTATCACGGTACTATATACAAAGTCAAGCCTTGGAATCAATTTTCCGTTTACAAAAGAACAAAGGGTAATTAGGACATACATATAATCAAACTTAGCAACTGGGTCCAAAGCAACAATTTTGTCCAAAATCCTAATTACATCACAAGATAGACTGATATATATACAAGTCCTGCGAATAAATTTGGGCTATTCACACTCGGCAACTCAATCAGACTGCGGAAAAATTCAATATAAACGGAACGAGCGAATGTTGGTCGAAGGCCTCACTCACTTGAGTGGAGGAAACCATATGGACTTCATTCCCACCATCCACTGTCCATATCACGGTGCTCTGTGGCTCCAAGTAAAAATGTTCCTGACCTCCCATTTGAACCTCCCCCTGTATCACTTTGTAACATTCACCTGACTGAAAGCAGAGATCCACATTGCCTTTTCCCAAAAACTTCTGTGTGTTAGGATGAAAACTCTTAGCTTTGATGGCATCTTCTATTGAAAAGATAGCTGGAAGTTCTTCATACTCAACATGAACCTTTCTCGCCGCTAGTTTCGCATTCTCTTGTGTATCAGCAACAACTACCCCAATAACCTATGACAAATATATGGAAATAAGAAAGACATGCAAAGGAGTAGGGAAGAGTCAAAAACTGTCAAAACAATTACTTGTCTAGTGGTTTAACTCTTAAATTTTCAATATGAAGGTCCCGGTTTAAGTCATGAGTTCGATTTGTTCGGAGGGGTCCAAAGCACTCGTAAAACATACAAAGACTAACTGCCATGATATACCTGGCCAACGCAAGAGACAAACTCTGAAGCAAACACCTCCTCATCATCAATAACAGCCCCGATCTCGTTTTTTCCCGGGACGTCTTTTGCAAGAAATATGCCAGCAAACCCAGGAGAAGATTTCGCTCCGGAAGCATCTACTGAAATTATACGGGCATGAGGTTTTGTACTTAGCACTAACGCGGCATTCAGGCCATTAGGTGGCAAGGGTGTGTCATCAGCATATTCTGCCTCACCCGTAACCTGAAGAAATATAACAGATAACAATGTGAAGCAGTTATTCTCAGCATATGGTAAAAAGCAAGTGATAGGAAATCAAAATTTACAGATCACATCACAATGACATCTTCACCGCACATCAATATAAAAGGTAAGATAAAAAACCTCTGCTCACTCATTAAACAATTGGCACAAAAAGTTTTTAGGCACATCAGTCAGGACTATGTGCAATATTAGCGTGCTAAATCCATCAGAGAATTTGCAGCAGGAAAAAACTCATATTTGCAAAGACAGAAGGCGAAAAAGGAAATTAGGAAGAGTAACAGATATTCATAGAAGAATGCAAAACAGATATCCCCTGAAATCAAAATTTGGCCATCCTTCGTGAGCTGACTTAAACATTATCTAGGGATAAACTCATGTGAAGAAAAAAAAATTAGCTGGAGTTTTGAGTTAAATAAGCATCAGGAATTGTAGCCAGGTGATCTGTTACCGCTTAAAGGTTGGTCACATCAATATGGGAAGCGAAGAAGACTAATTGAACCTTCTGGCTTTAAATAGATTTGCTGTAGCAAGCAAATAAATGTCTAAAGTTTGTGACAATCAATTTTGTGAAACGAATGCAGCCATTTCATGCATTCTTGCGCGTGTATACCGTTATCAAAACACGTTTGTAGACCACAATTCATAGTATAGGATGAAAGGAAGGTGCAACCGAATGCCTGTTTTGATGGCAACCATGGAAACAAAAATTGATTTTGAGGAGAGTAGCATTACGTTCCATGATGCAAATGAAAATATGCAGTGGCTACCGTGCAAAGGATGCAAGAGTCTCACTGTGTTAGATTCCTAGACGTAGTACAGATACCTGTAGCCTTGAGGAAAGGTGGACCTCAGGAGATCCCACGGCAGTCCCTTGCTTTACAATTTCGTAATCCTGACATCCAATGACAGATGGTCTTTGGAATGGTTTTATGGCCGATAACTGAGACGATGGTATGTCTTCCTTGATGGATCTCATCCCATCCATCTCATGAGAAACCCAAAGGAAAAACTTAAAAAAGAAACTAAGTGTTAGAGACCTTCGAAACTCAACCATCCCACCAGGGGCATCTTCCTTGATGATTATGTCACTCCTCAAAACTTTCAAAGCTCCTTGCAAAAGCTCCTGATTCCAAGTCTTCCCAATCAAGAACTCTTTCGTTTGCCTTGCAGCAATAGATAGAGGAGCCACTCCACCATAAACAATTGACGCATCTGCAACAACCAGATCGTCTTCTTTTTTCTCGAGAAACACACGCATTCCAGCATTTACGATAGCAATATCATCATCCCTCCTGTGAGCTTGCTTAAACTCTTTTACATACTCAAACCTTCTGCTCCAAGGCAAAAACACTGAGAGCAGAATCTCTCCACTTGCAAGGTCCACCTTCCGATAGCCTAGAAAGAAATTCTCGGCTGAAACAATTCTAACGTTCCCTTTGCCATCAATGACTCGAAATTTCGCTCTAGAAGCCATCCAAAGAGGGTTCAAGTCTGATATTGGACTAGCAGTACATATGTTTCCACCAACTGAAGCGACATTTTTTATCTGTGTCCCAGCAAACCATTTGAGCTGTTCAATAAAAGCTTTACATGTCGAGGTTTCATGGTAAGCTCGTTCTGTTGCAACCTTTCTGAAAACAGTGAAAAGATCGGACAATCTTACTGCAGCACCAATCTCCACGCCATCATCCTTCACATTCAGCACATTTAATTCGGGAACATGCATAGTAGATATCAAAACTGGATAATGTATTCTCTTCAGCCTCATCTCGATCCCAACCTCAGTATTACCAACTAGCAGCTTGGCATCTGGATATCTTGATTTTAACTCCAACACCTGTTTAAGCTGCAAGGGTCTGTACCACTTGAGACCATTAAAGCCACTCAAATTCAAACAAGATATCTTCCTCAATAACAACTCTGGAGGAAATATAAGCTCCTTGTCTGTGAACAGATTACCGTCAACCTCACTGTAGGAGATCGCTTCATATTTTTGTCTACGAGGGATACATTCTCTGGTTGTTTCGGAGTCGACTAGACTTCCTGATTGGCATGAACAAGGTTTACCAGTTGAAGGGCAGACAAAATTGCTTTCTTCAACATATGATGAAGCAGGCTGAGGACCATATAAGCTATCTTCTGTTTTAGCGAAAACACGGAAAGCATCTAGAATCGGTCTGTAACCCGTACATCGGCACAAATTTCCTGAGAGGCATTCGTCAATCTGTTCCTCAGAGGGTGGGCTTTGACTTGACCTCAGTAGAGCATACATCGACATGATGAAACCAGGCGTGCAAAATCCACACTGTGAACCATGAGCGCGTGCGAGTGATTCCTGGGGAGCAATATGAAAAGCAGCTTTTCAAAAGTCCATAGCCAAACTTCCCATAAGCAAATAGCTGGAGAAAACAAGCTAAACCAAGATATATATGCAAATAAGGTTTGAGTGTTCACAAGGTACAAAGTGTTGATAAAGAATTGTACTCGCATGACAATCCATATCTTACTTAACAGTAAAACCAATGCTTTGCCAAATTTTTCTTTGACTTAATTTGCAGGTCGAAAGATTTGACAGCTGGTCATGGGTTTGGAAATCCAGAAGATTATTCGAGGAAAAATCCAATCAATTAACAATCATTTGGTGACTAGTATAATCGACTCTATTGGTGGAAGCAACAAGATTACTTGAAGATTTAATTGCATGTGCGGCCAGATCTCCGGTGGTTTGATAGCTTATCTTCAACGTCTAAGTTGATCATCTTGAAGATTATCCAACGGCTATTTTGGAGTTTGGAGACTATACAAGAAGATCAACCTACACTGAAGAAGATAACCCTCGAAACAAAGAAAGCTTTACACACTTATACTCTTATCGAGTTGTTGGGCGACAGTTCATTTACTGAGAGCGCTTATCATTTATTGTAATCTCTTTCGAAGTGTACAAGTGTTGTAGTAGTGCTTGGGGTGTGATCTACCAGCTTTGGGTAGAAGCCACACGGGCTACGCTTGTATCTACTCTAGGATTACTAGTGGAATCCAGTTTGTTAGTGGACGTAAGCTTGGTCTAAGTCAAATCGCTATAAATCTATGTAACATACATCTCTATCTCTTTGCTTATTTTTCTCTAACTATTTGATTGAAGTACCGCACTTGATATCATCAGCTTATTCCTGCATATATCAACTTGGTTCTGCTTATTCCACGAGAATTTTGTCAAGTTTAGTGAAACAACCTATTCACTCCATCTAGGATGTTTATTTAGCCATAACAATTTGTATGAGTGCCTGTTGCTCATATATTTTGAAGTGTTATATTTCAAGAGTATACAGATTCTTTATGGCTAGTCATATTGGTGCCGGAGTTTGTGAAAGGCAATCCACCTCAAGACCTCTATACTTCGATGGAACAAACTACAGTAACTGGAAATGCAAGATGAAAGCATTTATCATATCAACATCCTTTGGCACTGGTGAAAACACAGAAACATGAGCATTGTAAGCAACATTATCTGCGGAAGAATTGGCCAGAAGAGAAGCATATGATGCCAAAGCTTTGTAATCTCTTCACCGTGCTTTATCACCTTCTGAATTTAATCGTATCTCTACATGTGTCTCGGCCAAAGAAATTTGGGACAAATTACAAATGACCTTTGTCACAAAGAAATTTGGGACAAATTACAAGTGACCTTTGAAGAAACTTACAATCAAGGAAACAAAGATAAGCATACTTCTATGAAAGTATGAAGTCTTTAAGACGAAGTCTTACGAAAGTGTCACGGAGATGAATACAAAGTACACTGTAAATGGTTGCCTATTAAGGAAAGACATTTGCCAATGAAGAAAACGTGAACAAAAACCTAAGAGTACTTCCAAGTGAATGGAATCACGTGAAGACCTCTATTGAAGAAACTAGGATCATGCCTCTGTCAATGGACGAACTAATTGGAACCTTAATGGTTTATAAAGCCGAAAGACAAGATGAAGGTGATCATAAAGGTAAAAAGTCCATTGCATTTAAAGCTGACAGTTGTGATGTAGATTACTCAACATCATCAGACGAAGATGATGACGATGAGGAGATGGAGTTGTTGACCAAAAGACTTCAAAACCTTGTGATGATGAAGAAGAAAGCTCTAACTGAGATGTGGAGCGACACAAAATTTGAATACATCGATGATGAGATTAATGATCAAGCAAATTTGTGCTTGATGGTTGACAATCAATCCGAGAAAGGCGAGGTATTTTACTTAGATCCAAATTTTGACAATGAACATGTGTTGAATGAACTGTGTGTTGAACATGAAAATGCTTTAAAGAAAATAGGGTTAATACCACGAAAACTCCAAACTGGTACATCTGTGACAAATTATCCCAAATTATTTTTTTGACTACAAAAAATCTTAAACTGGTACACTTATGACAAATTTATCCAAATTTTTTTTTTTACAACAATAAACTCCAAAACTGGTACACTTGTGATAAATTTATCACAAACTATTTTTTAACCACCAAAAATCACAAACTGGTACACCTGTGATAAATTTACCATAAACTAATTTTTTGACCAACAAAAACCCAAACTAGTATACATGTGACGAATTTACCATATGTTCGTTTCCATTAAATTAGATTAATACCACGAAAATTTCCAAACTAATACACTTGTGACAAACAGAGGGTAGAAATCTAAAATTGGTACACCCATTAACTGCCACGTGTCATCTAACTCAATAATTTGATGGTAAAATTTAATGAAAACTAACATAGGGTAAATTTATCACAGGTGTGCCATTTCTTGGTGGTCAAAAAATTAGTTTGAGATAAATTTGTTAAAAGTGTACCAGTTTGGGGTTTTTAGTGGTAAAAAAAAACTAATTGGGGTAAATGTTTCACAAGTGTTCTAGTTTGAGGTATTTTACAGTCAAAAAAATAGTTTGGGGTAAATTTGTCACAGATGTACCGGTTTGGCATTTTTCGTGGTATTAACCTAAGAAAATATCAGATTTGAAAAGTGAGGTTCAAATTAAAACAGCAAGAGTAGTTTGAAAGAAGAAATCATCGACTAGTAGGAAAAGGAAATTTCCCTTATCAAGGATGATACTTGTGAAAGGAAAATTATTTTTGTAAGGAAGAAGTTGAGAGAAGAACAGCAGGAATGCCATAACTTTCGTACGATGCTCACTTGAGTGGCATGACTTTTTTTTTCGCTCACTTAAATGCCACATCGGAGTAAAATCGATCAGTTAAATGTCATTTTCGACAAATCGTACTATGTGGATTTATTATTATTATTATTATTATTATTATTATTATTTTATTTATTTTTCAGTCACACGTAGATATGTTCATTGTTATTTTATTTATTTTGAATTTTTTTTATTTTTCTTTCATTTTTTTCTTTGTTTTTTCCCTTGGCCGGCGAGGGTCAATGGTGACCCTCGCCCTCTGCCGGCTAGGCTGCGAAGGCCCTCGACCCTCGTCCGATCTGGGTGAGGGTCTTCGCAGCACCGCCGGCCATGGGCGAGGCAGCCCTCGCCCGCTGTAGGCAGGGCCGTGAAGCCTTCGACTGCGGGGGAGGGCGCGACGGCCCTAGCTATGGCCGGCGGGGCCGCGAAGGCCCTCCCCTAGATATGGTGAGGGCCTTCGTGCCGTCGCTGCCCCACCGGCAGCTAGCGAGGTGGCCTGGGCTAGGGTTTCGTGGTCGGCGAGGGTTACCGGTGCCCTCATCGGCCAAGGGAAAAAATGGAAAAGAATAAGGAAAATCGAGGAATTAAAATTTTAAAAATAAAAAAATAGTAGAAAAATTCCAGAAAACATTAAAAAAATTCAAAAAAATTATCCCGACCGTGCCACGTCAGATTTTCAGGCGCCCATGTCGGATTTCCGGAGATGCAAATAGTCGATGGTACTTAAATGATAGATATTCTAAATTTGTGGCCCTTACGTGAGAGAAAAAAGTTATGGCCCTTAAGTGAGCGCCATACGCAAGTTATGTCACTCCTGCTGTTCTTATCCTGAAGAAATTTGCTATGTTAGCCAGAAATTCTCCGTGGGATCGAGAACGGGAGCATGTTCTTTCCATCCAAATTCCTTGATACAATAAATTCGGTCTTGGTTTTGAAAAGGAAAGTGAGGTACATAAAAATGATTTTTCGAAGGTCAAGGAAAGATAAAGACATAGACGTTCAAAACAGTTATACAAAATCATTTTGGAAAGCAATTTGTTAGATCAATTGGCTCTCGATATTGGAATTGCTCGAATTGTGGTGAACCTAATCACTATGGGCAAGAATGTTGACTTGATTAGAAGAAATCCAAACAATCAATTGAAAATTCGATGCTTCCTCTGTTTGGAAAATTTAATGAACGAATGGAAACAAATAGAATCAGATTTTGAGGCGTGATAACACTTTTTTTAAGGAATTATTTACCACATAACGTTGCTAATGGTTACCCTAAAAATTCAACAAAGTCTCAAAATGAGAATATGAAATAGCAATGCTGATATTTCTCCAAGAACTCTCACAGAGAAACAATTGGAAACAATGGCTGTATTTCTCTTTTGGAAAGAAACAAAAATATTCGGACATGCCTTTTCAGAGCCCTAATAACCATTAGACATAATTAAAAATTTGAAATTAAAATTAATAAAAATAATTGCAACTCCTACGTGGATCCATGACCTCAAGGTGCGCATAATAATCGCTCACCCACACACGGTTATAGTGGGGTCTATCCCACTCAACTAATTTTCTTCATTTGAAAGACTAGAATAACCTTTCACTTATAAAGTATCTCACTCTTTTCCATCTTTCCTATGCGGGACAAGGAAAAAGGCATCACTTTGTTTGTTTTACAAACAAACATCAGCATCCTCTAACAGAGATGGACAAATTTATTTGGGTACCAATGAAAAGATGAGATTGCACTTATATGATGTTATCCTTATTCGCTTCTAACATAAAGGATATGATCCAAATACATGAATAACAAAAAGGAAATGAGTTTATTGCAGGCAATTATATAAAGAAAACATGATTGCAAATCTACATAAATCATGGTACAATCAAAGGAAGTTTGTTGAGTATATGCAGAAGCTGTGATAAACGCACAAGTAGGAGATGTGATAGAAGCTGAAAACTGTGATAGAAGCAACGCAGAAGCTGGTAAATGGGGAAATTTTTTTGAACTCGATGAAAGCTATTTGCAAAAAAATTCATGATGACGGGAGGAAAAGATAGAAATAAAGAGAAAAAAGAGGGAAAATGCAAAAGAAATAGAGAGAGAATCATGATTATCTAAACGAAGCAACAAATAGAGTGGGACATAGATCAACTATGGGTAAATCTTATCTATCTCTTTCTCCGCTTATTTTTCTTTAACAGTTTAATAGAAGCACCGCACTTGATATCATCGGCTGATCCTTGAATATTTCGAACTGTTCCTACGTACATCAACTTGGTTCCATTTATTCCGAGAATATTTATCAAGTTGAGTGAAATAATCTATTCACCCCACCTCTATATTACAATAGTTCCAACAAAGTTTGGATCAGTACTCCTTCAAATTCTTTCAAGAAAATAATCAATGAATGGTTCCATGTTGACTCACAGAGACAAACCCTCACTTCAAATGATATGTCCAATGCTTAAAATAGATTCCACAGATTGAGAAACAAGTGGAAATGCATTGGGACCTCTCATAACAGTTGGGGACAGGTCATAAGTAGAGCAGCAAAACTAGTCCATTCATCCTCGGCAGATCCCAGAAATAATGACATATGCTAGCAAAAAAAGGACAATATTTGGACAGAATCTCCTTCCATGTGAAGACCAACCAAGACACTAGTAGCCGAAAGAGGAAAACCAGCATGCTTAGTGCAAAGCAAAGAGTAAAATGATGCATAAATTACTTGAACTGGGTGCAGGCCATGCACTCGATTTCCAATCCCCTCCACTGTGATCACATGCATTCCCTCCACAGAATATAACGGAGCCAAGCACGCATTGATGGCATAATGGCTATAAGAAGCAAACGAATAGCTAATTCAGTAATTTCAAGTACGGACAGAACTCGAAACTCATCACACAGAGAGAGAGAGAGAGAGGAACGCACCTACATTTCCTCATACTATGATTATAATGAGACACCATCACCGTGCATGCCCCGCAACCACCTTCGCCGCAGCCGAGCTTCGTCCCCGTCAGACCTATGCCTGTATCAGTAACAAGGAAAAATCTAAAAAAAAACTGACTTACAACAGGAATTCAGAAGCAATGGACAATGAAAACAACACCACAGAAACCCAAATAGTACTAGAGAGTAAAGCAACAGCCTTTGATGCCGATTTTGTGCACATATTCTGCGGTAAGTGTTTTACAAACAAGCGGTCAAACCCCCTAGCCCAGCTAGATTCTTTCAAAATGGCCAGCACTCAATTCCGACAGTCCTCGCTTCATTTTCGTACATCTATCAGAAGAGACGATCTGCAAATGAAATATTTCATGTAGATGATGTGTATTTCTCAGCACAACTGAGTTCATAAATGTTCATCCACAAACCGGCGTGCTCACATGGAATTCATATTACAGATTTCATATACTTTTCAGCTTTCGTCAACCAGTTCATGCCTAACTATTGAAGACACAACAAGTCGATATAAGAGGCCGACGTTGACCATACGTCGAAGATACTCGAGAAGCGTCAAGTGAGCCAGTCCATCCGGCAAAACCTTCCGCGATCCATTCACGTACAGAATCGCCTCCTTCGATGCCTCCTCTTCAATCTGCTCCAATACATCCTCGCTCTTCAACGATCTCATAACTTAAGAACTCGTTTGCTGAGTCCGGACGATCGTCGCAGAATCTCGCGATTGCTCCAATCCGATTGAAAACAATGACTTGGACAGAGCGACGAATGGTTGGGTCTAATTTCAAAGGAGACCTACGATGATTGATGACTTTGAAAATGGAACTCTAGAATCGGAGGACTATTTTATGTTGCCAGAAGAGGAAATGATAAATGCTGAGTATCACCTTGTAAATAACTTTCCCATTCTGCAATTAAGGACGATTTTGTGTCCTAAAATGGTATTTCATAAGAGGTGTCTCATAAATGTTGTTGAGAATATCTCTTAGTTTGAACAGGTTTCCTAATTGAATAGCTTTTCTAAAAGAAATTCGTATATATACATATAAACATAGAGGGAGAAGGACATCGCAAGTGCCAAAGTTTGTATACGGTGCTCATTTTAGTACCAAAATTTTTTGCTGGCTCACTTAAGTGCCAAATCCAAGAGATTCCGGCCAAAAAATACACGTGGCATTTATAATCACAACATTTTAGTGCTACGTCATTTTTAATATAGAATCAGTCCATGTGGCAATTTTTTTAAAAACATATTCCACCTGGAAAATTTCTTTAAAAAAATCAATCTTAAACTTAAAAATAAGCTAAAAACAAAAAAGAAAAAAAGAAAAGGATGGTCGCTTGCAGCGGCGAGGGTCGCCGAGCCCCGGCCAGTAGGCCCTCACCCAGATCTGGGCTAGAGTCGCGGCCCTCCCCCAGATCGGGCGAGGGTCGCCGGCCCTCGCTCAGGCATGGCCGACGGCTGCACTGGCGGCCGACCCCCGCCATGGCTGTGCGCAGAAGAAGCTCAATCGTTGTCATCGTAACCTTCTTCTTGTTCTGCTTCTGCTCCGTTTCCCTTTTGAAGAAAGAACATGGATCATGCGTGTAGGCCTCTTTGAGAGGCCCTTTCTATGTATGTAGTTAACCATTTCTCAAGTGGTTTGTTGCATTTGAAAGCATGTGCTGCATACTTTCATTGGATCAAGTATATTTTTCTCAAAGCCTTTGGAACATCAGAAATGAGGGCCGTGAAAGTGGCTCCTAGAAGCTGGTTTGGGCAGTCCGGCGCTAACTAAGTGTTCGACGAAATGGCCGCCAAGTTCAATCTTGAAATGGTTCATTTGAGTTTGGTTTTGGGATTTTCACGTTCCATGTTGATCCATAATGATGTAACTCAGACATACGTAACTCGCAGATCCGGAATCTCTCTAAGGAAAAACGACTCCCCCACCCAATAGCTTGACCACGTAGATCCGGCATCTCGGTGAGAGATTCCAGCCTTTCCTGGGGTCGGCGGGGGTCGCCGGCCACTGGTCGTGGCGCTGACCATTGCCGACGATGGTGGGGCACTGGGGGGGGGGGTTTCCAAGCCCTCGCCACTGCAACTTCTATGTTCTTTTTCTTTTTTCTTTTTTCCTTTTTTTAGTTTTTAGCTTATTTTTAAATTTTTCTAAATTAAGGGTGATTTTTTTTATATTAATTCTTAGCTTTTTTTTATTGCCAACTGGGATCCTCCGGCGAGCTACATAGATGCCACGTAAGATTTCCTGCAAAACTTTACGGAATTGTCACTCAAATAACCGTTTTTTTTAAAAAAAATTGTCACTTAAGTGATCTAATTTTTTTTTTACACCAAAGTGAGTGACGTACACAAAATTTGGCACTTACGGTGTCCTTCTGCCTATATATAGACATATATATACCTTTTATCAAAGCCAAGGGGGAAGGGTTTGTGATTCTTTTTAAGCAAGTTTTTAAGACCTGATTTTGTTTCGCTGCAATTTCCCCTTTTTTTGAGTGTGGTCTCGGTCGTAAGTCCTTGGAGGCAGTGAATCCGTTGGTCAGCACGTCGTCTGTAGGGAAATTAATCGAGAAAAGATCAGCCTCTTGAAAATGAACTTTTTAAGAAAAACAAATTCATCTTCCAACAGTTCAATATCTGAAGTGTCTTATGACCAAGGCCCTATTTTGAGAAAAGAAATAACCATAGAAGATTTTAATAAATCTATCGACAATTGGAAGATTCCAAAAGTCAAATACAACCAGATTTATGAGAAACAATCTTTCAAAATGTTTAAAAGGTCTGATTACATAATTACTACGGAAGAAAGAGATGTTCCACTCTCTTCTTCGTACACCCAAATTCGTCTTTTAAATGATCAATCCATAAAAAAGCATAAGCAAAAGTTTAATTACATTCATATAGGAATGGTTCAAGTCGGAATTAAACCTTTAATGAAAGAAGGATTGAACACTTCAATTCTCCTTGTTCTAAGGGATTCTCGCCTGACCATTTATGAAGAATCCATCCTCAGTACTGTAGAAACAAGTTTATGCAGAGGACCAATACATTTTGATTGTTCACCAAACCTTACCATTTCTTTAAATGATAAAAAAATTATGAATTCCCTGGTTTTATAGATCCAAACTCATAACTACCATATAGATGAAGGCTGTATTCCAATAGCCCTTGTTTATAAGGTTCATTATAAGGCCATGCTTTCTGCTTTTGGAAGTAAAGTTTTTAAAATCAGTCCAAAAGGAAAAACCCTATTTTTACAAACTGATATTTCTAAATCAAATACCATGATTCCTAAATCAATTCACTGGAATCGGGTATCTCTTCCTGAGCAATGGGAGCTAGAACACCAAGAAGTTTTACAACCTGTTGTTCAAAATTCTGAACCTACAAATATTGTCCAGCACCTCGAGGGAAAAGTAACGATACAATTCCCAAGGAGGTCTTTCGATATTAGGTCTCAACCCTCTTTCCATAGTTTCTCATCTCGAAGGTCAGTCGATCTTCATCCAGAGTTACCTCCAATTATTACTATCCCAAGTAGTAGTCAAGGTACCACTCAAAATCCTGTTTTTATAAAGCCTAGTGCTCCTCCACTAACCAATCTTAGTGGAATTGACACTAGTTCAGGGATATCCAGGCCTGTTTACCAAAGAGACGTACAGGGTTCTGAATCTCCCGAACCCACTCCCTCTCAAATGGAAAATGATGATCCAGAAGTTTGTATTCTGGAAAAAGATTTTGAACCAAACAAAACCTTTCTAAATAAAGAATTTTATTCTGAAGAAAATTCTGAAACTAGAAATTGGTTCCTTAACAAATTCCAAAATCAAGCTAAAGAAATTAAAGAAAAATACTATGAATTCATGCTTCTGCTTGGAGATCATATATTCTTCTTTGACTGGCTTGAGAATCATTTTCTAAATGAAAAAGAAATTTTTGTTCTTGACAAACAATATAAGTGGAAATTAGACGACGGTAACATTATTGAGTCTAATCATCCACCTCTCAGAAAATTAAAAAAATTTCACAGAGATTCTGAAGTCATTGCTTCACCTTTCAATGTCCCTTCTGAAAATGAAGACAAAGGGGTCCAAAAGATACTTGAACAAAACAATTTCACAAATCAATTTGTTCACACTATCGGAACCCAACTTAATAGGATTGAATCTTCAATTTCTGTAGATTCTTCATCCACTCATATTATCCAGCAGGATACTCCTTCAAAAATTTCTACTTTAAAAGTTTCTCTTTTTAAAACGTTCGAAATACCCAAGGCTTTTAGCAGAGAATTTACTATAGCTTTGGCTGATAAAAGAAGGAATCTAAAATTCGGGAAACAAAAGCCCCTTGTTTTAGAAACTCCAAAAGTTGAAAAACCTTTAACAATTGAAAGCCAATTGCATGTTTTGGAAAAAGAAGATTCTGAACCTGAATTAAATAAGTTAACCTGGAAAGAACCTCAAAAATTGTATTATTCGAAGGCAACCCCTCCTGATATAATTTTGGAAGAATCTTTCCAACGTATCCAAAATAAGTATTCCTCATATGCTATTTATGAATGGAACATAGGTGGTACTTCTGAGCAAAACTTAATCAACATTTTAAATCAAATGATTATGCTTGCTACGACTTATAAAACCACTCCTGATACTTCTGATGAACAAACTGCTTATCTTTTAATTGCTGGTTTTACTGGCCAGTTAAAAGGTTGGTGGGATTATTATCTCTCAGAAGAGCAAAGAGATGGTATTTTAAAAGCCATAAAAGTTGATAAAGAAGGACAAACCATTTTTGATGATTACGGTCATCCTGTTCAGGATGCTGTAAGTACCCTTATATATTTTATATCCCAACATTTTATAGGTGATCCTTCCATCATTCGTGATCATAACCAAGATTTGCTTTCAAACAAGAAATGTAGATCTCTTGGCGAATTTCGTGAATACAAAGACATTTTTCTACAAAGAGTCCTTCTTCGCCCAGATTGCAACCAGCCTTTCTGGAAAGAAAAATTTCTTGTTGGTCTTCCTATTTTAGTAGGAAATAAAGTTCGTGATAAGATAAGAGAACATCATGGAGATCCAATCCCATATGATCTATTATCTTACGGAGAACTTAACTCTTTCATTTATAAGATTGGCTCACAACTCTGCAACGATATTAAGTTGCAAAAGAAACTTAAAAAAGAAAAGAAACACACTCGTTCATCCCTTGGTGATTTCTGCCGCCAATTTGATCTATCTTTTGATCCTTCCAAGTCAAAAAAATGCTCTGGAAAATGCCCTCCAGACTTTTCTCGCCAAAAGAGAAAATTTCATAAAAAGAACAATTTTCCTAAAAAGGAAAATTTTCTAAAGAAATCTGTCCCTAAGCAAACAAATACCAAAAAATATTTTTAGCAATATCACTTGCTATAATTGTGGAAAAAAAAGGTCATACCAAGAAATTCTGCAGATTAAATAAAAAGATTAATGAACTAAGTCTTGATGAAGAAATTCTAAACCAACTCAACCATTTAATGGTTGATTCCGAAAATGAATCTTCTTCTATTCTTTCTTCTGATAATGAAGACGGTCTCCAAGTCAATGACATTGAAGATTCGGATTCAGAGTCAGAAACCATTGAAAATTTTGAAGGAATTTCTGATAACACTCCTCAAATAAATGTTTTGACAAAAGAAGAACAAAATATTCTGGATTCTATTGATAATATTTATGATATAGAAGATAAAGAAAAGATTTTGCATAGACTACATCCTTTATCTTCCTCTCGTTTTGATAAACCCTATAATCTAAATGAAATTTTAAACAGAGGAAAGAAAGTCTAGTACAGACCCTCTAATGTCAGTGATATTCAATACGAGATAAACCAACAGAAAATCGAGATTCGAAATCTCAAACTTTCTCAAATTGAAATGCAAAAAGATATTTTAGAAATAAAATCCAAATTCTTAAAAGGAAAAGATAAAGAAGTTTCTGAAGAATCCTCCTCCCCTGATAAGAATTTTCTAATGTTACTTTCTGAAGTTACTTCAAGAAAATGGTTAATTGATGTTTCAATACAAATTAATAACGAATTTGTTTTAGACACAATTGCTCTTTTTGATACTGGTGCGGATTTAAACTGTATTCATGAAGGTTTAATCCCAACCAAATTTTTTGAAAAAACAACTAAAACTTTAAAATCTGCCCAAGGTCAACACTTAAAGATAAAATATAAGTTACCTGAAGCTTTAATACTAAAGGAAAAAATTTCAATAAAGACCTCTTTCTGTTAGTAAAAGATTTGAAACATTCTGTAATTTTGGGAACACCTTTCATATCCTTAATTCAACCTTTCAAAGTTTTTGAAGATGGGATTGAAACAGAGGTCCTTGGTAAAAAGATTATCTTCAACTTCATCAAAAAACCTCAAACCAGAAATTTAAATATTTTGCAAGAACATTCTATTTCTGAAGTAAATTTCTTAATTCATGATAAAGAAAATCACCTTTCCTTTTTGAAAGAAGATCTGGAGTATAAAAGGATCGAACAAAGCTTGTCCAACCCCAATACTCTTAAGAAAATCAGTTCCACAGAATCATTCATAAAAAAGAACATTTGCTCCTCTTTTCTGAATGCTTTCTGGTCCAGAAAAAAGTATATAATTGACCTGCCTTATGAATCCGATTTTTCTGAGAAAAATATTCCCACCAAGGCCAGGCCAACTCAAATGAATCATGAAATCCTCGAATTTTGCAAAAAGGAAATTCAAGATCTTCTTGACAAAAATCTAATAAGAAAAAGTCAATGTCCTTGGAGTTGTTCTGCTTTCTATGTCAATAAAAATGCTGAACTCGAAAGAGGTGCTCCCAGGTTGGTAATTAATTACAAACCTCTGAACGCCGCTCTAAAATGGATAAGGTACCCCATTCCTAACAAAAAAGATCTTTTGAACAGATTGCATCATTCAAAAATATTTTCTAAGTTCGATATGAAGTCTGGATTTTGGCAAATTCAGATTGCTGAAAAAGATAGGTATAAAACTGCATTCACTGTTCCTTTTGGACAATTCGAATGGAATGTTATGCCTTTTGGTTTAAAAAATGCCCCGTCAAAATTTCAAAGGATCATGAATGACATTCTGAATGCTTATTCTGAATTCATAATTACATACATCGATGATGTTTTGGTGTATTCTTCTAATATAGACTCCCATTTTAAGCATCTGAATATCTTTTTCAAGATTATCAAAAATAGTGGTCTGGCATTATTCCCTTCCAAAGTTGTCCTATGTCAAACCAAAATAAGGTTTCTTGGTCATCACATTCATCTCGCAACTATCATCCCAATTGAAAGATCCATTCAATTCGCGGATAAATTCCCAAATGAATTGAAAGACAAAACCCAACTTCAAAGATTTCTAGGAAGCCTCAATTACGTTATTGATTTCATCCATGAGATCAACAAGATTTGTAAACCGTTACATCAGCGTCTGAAGAAAAACCCTCCTCCTTGAAGCTCTCTTCACACTGATACGGTTAAAAAGATAAAAGTTTTCGTAAAGGAAATCCCTTGCTTACACCTTGCCGACCCATCAACTTTCAAGATTGTCGAAACTGATGCCTCAGAAAGTGGCTGCCGTGGAATCCTAAAACAAAAGAAAAATGATAGAGAGCAAGTTGCTCAATTCATTTCAAAACATTGGAATGAAACACAACAAAACTACTTTACCATCAAAAAAGAAATTCTTGCTATTGTTCTTTCTATTTCTAAATTTCAAGGTGATCTTTTAAACCAAAATTTCTTCTGAGAATTGATTGCAAGTCCGCAAAGGATATTCTTCAAAAGGATATTTTGAATATCGCTTCTAAACAGATTTTTGCCAGATGGCAAGCTATCCTTTATGTCTTTGATTTTGATATTGAATTTATTAATGGCAGTTTAAATTCTCTTCCGGATTTTCTCACACGAGAATTTTTACATGGAAATCACTCTTAACCATGCCTCCCAAAAAAGACAAAGGAAAAGCAAAAGCTGAACCAGCCGAACCCCAGTTCGGAAAACTCACCCCAATAAGAAGCTGGCTTGATGCTATCCAGCAACCCCCTCCAAAACCACATTTTCTAGGTTCTTCCTCTAAAATGGCTGAAAACTCATCAGCATCTCCTCCCCCAAAAGTTACAAAAGAAAACGTTCTTTCTATGATTCTGAAGGAAACTTTGGAAATCCTACTCCAACAAGCCTTGGACAAGGGCAAGCAGATTTTTGAATTTGAGGAGGTTCAGTCCCCCTCACCTTTAAAAAGAATTGATAGCATGGTGATTGTTTCTTCAGCAACACGACCTTGCTCAAAAGCAAAATCAAAATTCATTTTAAAGATAAATTTTCAAAATATTATGACTGTTGAAAAAGGTTTTTATAATGATAATCTGAATGTTTTTGCCAGAAACATGTTTGGAGAAAATTGGTTTTATACTCCACATGATCTCGGTAAACCTCTTGATTTCTACGAATCTATTCTTGTCGAAACAGGTTCCGTAGAATTCAAACATTTTAAGAATGGCGATGATAATGTCAATTACTCCACCGCCAGAATTAAAAAGATCATCCATCCTTCTGATTGGGAATCAAAACCCATAACCCCAAAAAGTTTCAAAATGAGACTAACCCAGTCTCTCCCTTTCAGAACCTGGTACACATATTTTGACTATCAACAAGCCTGGTGGAATGCCTTTTTCCGCCAAAATTACAACAACAGTCACACCTGGCAGTTCTTCTTTGAAAACGATGTTGATATCAATAACCTCCCTCTCTGGTTTATCAGATGGTGGGATCATCTTGGTCCCGTTCCTGATATCCTTCCTAATTTTTCCCAAAAAAGTTATAAATTATTTCTAAGACAATTTAAGCCTCAGAAACACGAAGCTTCTTTTCCTGTTTCTCTCCTTTATTTTCTGTATTTTCGTGTCTCTTGGGTTTCTGCCTGGGAGTTTGGGTACACGAAAACATCCTTTGACCCTACCCTTCTGATCCTTGTACGAAAGTACAAAACTAAATGGTGGGATGGTGCCAAGTTTCTAGATAAAATTTCTAAAGAATCCATTTCCGCTTGGTTCAAAGAGCGGGACGGATCAAGTGCTACCCCTTTTCTGCACAACAGATCCATTGCTGTTTCTAAGCTGGCTTCAGTTCAAAATGAAGAACAGTTCTATGAACTAATGAAGCAGGCAGTTGCTGATTATGAAGATTCAAAAAGTTCCTCCCAATCTCACCATAGCGGGAATACAAATGAAGACGACTGCTACGGTATCAGCTTGGGAGATCCGAGCCCCTGAAGAAACCGCACTACCAGTTTGTAGCAAGGACTTCAATTGTGTTTTCCTAAGAATATATTTTCTAAGAGTAATGTACACCGTACATGGTAGAATCACTGTACACTGTACACTATTCCAACTTTTTACTGTTCACTATTCACTGTTCACTGTAGCGACTTTTCTGAATTTCCACTGTTGCTACAGGAAGTTACCGTTTCTTTAAAAGGACCCTCATCCTTCTGCCAAAGGGGGGTTCAACTTTCAGAAGATCTCTCTCTCTCTCTCTCTCTCTCTCTCTCTCTCTCTCTCTCCTCATGAGGCTCTCTTCTATTCATCATCTTCCACAACCTCTCTTTCTACCACACACTCATCCTCAAAGACCCAGAGAACCAGAGTTCCCTTTCTAAGACCCATACACCAGAACCCTTCTGAAGATTTTGAAGATACTCCCCTGGATCGTAAGACTCCAGTAAGTTTCTAAGCCCATAAACCACTTTCAATCCTGACCCTTTCTACCCAGATCCCTTTCTAGGCAAGAACTTCCCTATTCCTCTTTGATTTTCCAGATCTGTTCATGGTCTGCGGTTCTCAAAGTTTTTAAAGGTTTCCTGCACTTGTATTTTACGAACTTTCCATCTTTACATGGATAGTTTATCTTTCTGTATTCTTCTTCTTGTACTTCTGTACATTTGGTTTGCTATGTATATAAGTTTGAATGCTCGTTTCTTCATATAGATCTACGCCCCAGAATCGGTAGGTTCTGCCTCATGTTGGTGGTACTATCTAGTCTCGTCTACCTTTCTATTTTTGCATTTCATGCATACAGCCCGCGGTGAAGATTGATCTGGATCTCCTCTCCCACCTGGTCTCACACACAACACTTCCATAAGCAATTTATTTCTAATACCCCGCAACCGGAAGGCCGTGCCTCCTATCGGTGGTATGATATTTTGAATATATGCATCCCCGTTTTCTGTTCCCTTTACTATTTCTTACTATAGCCTTTCTGATTAATGCTTTAGAATTCGTAGTTTACTTCATTGATTTCTGTGATTATTTTCTGGACATCCCAGTTGAAGAACTCTTTTCTAATTATTTTCATAAAAGAAGACGTTTATGATTCTTACTCTATTTTATATACTTTTCATAAGTATAAGAATTCTGTTCTTTATTTTTGTAAATTTAGCAGAACTCCTTGAATATTATTTTATTCTACTTACCACATATTCCAGATCTAAAAGAGAACAGTTTAAAAGGAAAAGATTCTCCTAATTTCTAAATCAATTAAGTCATCCTCCAACTCTTTAGGAGTATTAAAACCTTTTATAAGTTGTTTCCTTTCTCTCTCACTAGTATCCCCAGATCCTGCGCCCTTAAAAGGAAAAGATTCCCCTAATTTCTAAATCAATTAAGTCACCCTCCAACTCTTTAGGAGTATTAAAACCTTTTATAAGTTGTTTCCTTTCTCTCTCACTAGTATCCCCAGATCCATATATATATATATACCTTTGATATCAAATCCAATAGAGAAAACAAGAGGAATACCATATTTTTTTCTCTGTAAGAATTTTGAGTGAGTTCTCTGTAATTGATTGTGAGATAATACCTGCATGTGGGTTTGCTGAGGATCTCCAAGCTAGCCGTTGGACAATCGTTGAGAAGATGAGGGTAGCCGTTGATGTAGAATAGTTAGAGATCCTGAAGACTTGGTCGTCCATACAAACAAATCTTTGTTCCCAAAAAATGGAGTGCTCTGGCAATGGAAAAAATCTTCCCTTTGGAATTGTCAATCAATCAATATATCTTGCGTGATTAAATATACGCGAAGATAATCTTTAAGATGGAAAGTTAATGAATAAGGAATCCATACCATATCATAAACTGTAAGGCAATGAGATAAAATATCTCAAATTCTTGAAGTATGTGATACACTCACATGCTTTGTTGATGTCCATTCAAAACTCTGCTTATATATTGGTGCTGTATTTTAATCTGATTTCTTGGATATTATCAATTGTTCTTACCAAGAGAACTTTAACTACGATAGTGATGTAAATTCTGTAAACATACAACCTTGATACTTCCAAGTTATATATGAATCTTCCATTCTTCTTGTCACGCCCTGAATCCCGGGGGCGCGATAACCCTACCAAACTACACGGGTCATTTAAGGACGACGTCTCAGGCTTGTCATCGACCCATTCATTTTATCTTGCAATTAAGTGCACGCGGAACGATCTACACCCCAGACAATAATAAAAATAATAGGGACAGTTAGCAGGCAACCAACAACCAACATCAGCAAAAGATCATTTTTATTTATATTCTGTTAACCCAGGGAAGCGAAAACATCTACAAGCCCACTCTTCAGAGCTGCTTCCTAAGTCCACTAAAAAGATACCAGGTCAGGATTGGGGGTTAACATTACTCCAAGCTACTCAAAAGAGAAGTTGACCTCCACGTCCTTCTTAGAGCCAGTAGCTCTCCATCTCTAAGGTCCTGAAAACATTTAACAACGACGGATGAGATATAAGATCTCCGTGAGTCAATGCCTAAGTCCGAGCAGGGCATTGATTCACTCAGGGCGGCCTAACAGGCAGGATACAATGATAACAGATCAACAGCGTGCGATTCCCGCAACGCTCTAACCAACACAAGATCAGGCATAAACTTAATAGTCAATTGTCAATTGCATGCAAGCTTACCCCGCCTTGGTTCACACATTATACAGTAATCAACATGGCCTTCAAACAACAGACAGACCGGGGCACACAATCAGAACACTCATCATAATCACTCAGTCACAATGCATCACACATGTTCCAGTTATTAGCGAGAGATACTATACTCTCGACCACAGCACACTAGGCAGTCGGTGCTCTTCCGGCAGGACCGGGCGTCGTCCCACTCCATCGGCGACGGCAACTGATAGCCCCTCAAGACCCCCAAGGTGGACATACGAGGCTTTCCGGTAAGGAACTTCGGTCCGTCACAAACTGCGACCGGCATCCGATCAGCCCGGCGACACGAATTGTCAGGCAACCGGTAAGTCATGTGATTCCGGTCGACACGACACAAACATATCAGGCGACGAACCCAAGCTATCAAGGGTACCGCCAACGTCCCCAAGTACGTTAGGGTGACGTTCAACCATCGTGTGACCATACAAGCACGCCAGGCAACCAAGCTAGTTCTTATCTTTCCATTTAGTCCGATGCAATCACAATCATAGTCATGCTAAAAACTTGGCTAGAAGCCGCTTTTCATGCTCAAAAGACGTAGTCGATCACATAAATGTTCGATTTCAATTAAACATGGTATTCCAACATGGGTGATCACTCAACAGACTCACATATAAACAGTCAAGGCAATTAGCAGTCACCAATCAGCACCCAATAATTAATGAGCATAGTTATAAATAATTAAGCCCATCTTAATTAATTAACCCATTACAATTAACAATAAAGTAACCCAGACTAACTACATTAACCACGATTACCCAAAAGCAACTGCAGTTAAAGCTAACTAACCAGGGTTAACTAAACTAACCGCAATCAACTATCCTAACTATAGTCTCTAATCCAACCCGACCACAGCTAACTAACTCAACCAACATTAGTCTAAACTAATTCGCCATTAACTAACTAATCTAACCCTAAGAGTAATTAATGACCTAATAAGAGATTATGGGTTAACTCACAAACAACGGTCCGGTGATGATGACCGCAGCGATGGGCGGCGACGACAACGGCGACGCGCAGTGGTGGTGACGGGCGGCGCGCGGTGGCTGAGACGGGCGGCGCGCGGTGGCGGCGACGACGGTGATCCACTGCTCGGCTCAGTCGCTGGGTTCAGGCGATGGCGGCGAGGACGAGAGAACGGCGACGAGGATTGCACGGGTCGACAGTGACCACTCTCGGAGGGGGCGCAGGTCGCGGGCTGCACTGTGGCGATGGGTGCACGGGCGAATGGCGGCGACGACGCGGAGGACGGTACGGCGGTTCAGGGGCTCACGGGGGCGACGACGAGCGGCAAACGAGGAGGAGAGGAAGTGGCGGGTCAACGGGTACTCAGGGCTGCAGTTGGTGGCTTGGCGGAGGAGGGTGCGCGGCGCACGGCGGCGGAGGAGGGTGCGCGGCGCACGGCGGCGGAGGTCGGTGAAGCTCAAGGGCAGCGGCAATGGAGGATGAGGGATGGAGATGGCGATGGTGGTGGTTCAACCAAAGGAAGAAGAAGAAGAAGAGAAGAGGAGAGGGGGAGGGGCGGCCGAAGGGGAGGAAGAGAGAGAGAGAGAGAGAGAAAAGGAAGAGAGAGAGGGAGTTCACTTGAGGTGATGGGCAATAAATGGGGTGAGGCCCACGGTCAAGTCAACCATTAATGCATTCGTCCTATATGCATAATATCTAAAGGCGAAAAGGTAATTCGCTAATGCGGGACAGATTGGTCATTTGGCACAAGCGACTGAAGGCATTTTCGGTCAGGATTAGGCTCGGGCGCGAAGGGTCTCAGCGCTAGGTTCTATGGCTCCACTAAACCGACTTGATTCCTCTGACCGACGCTTCAGGGTCTTCCAAATCCTTTCCAAATCAAATAAAATTGCGTCTGATAATTGTCCCTTAAACCTCAAAAATTCAATATTATTTATCATACAGACCTCGAAATTTCGGGATGTCACGCTTCTAGACATGTTTCAATGATCATATTAAGAGTCATTTCAACGTGAATATTACCTTAACATCAATACTTCTCGCATTATTCAAGATCGACGTAAAAAATGGATAGTTTTGTCAACTTCAAAATATATTAGGAGGTTTTCTCAACAGAGAATACCACGCGAACTTCACGCTATAATACCCTTGATTTCGAGCTACATAATCAGGTTGCCTCTGCATTTAGTACTGTGAACCCAATTACTTACAAGGATGAAGACGGATAATTTATGAGATTCCAAAGCATGCGACCAAGCAAAACTTTGTAACAAAACTATATTTACTTTATTTTTGTTGTATGTTGGTTTTTTTCCATAAATTTTATTAGTTCATATATTTTAGTGTGGCCAAATCCTAAAAACTAGCGGGGTCAAGTTTCTATATAGGTACCAAAAAATAAGTGTTACTAGAAGTCTTAAAATTTATCACAAAAGTACAATTGAATCCTAAATTTTTTTAAAAAGTTCGATCAAGTCCTAAAATTGTCAAAAAAATACAATCAAGTTCTAAAACTTATCAAGTTCGTGCAATCAAGTCCTTTTATTAACTCTGTTTAACTTGACAAACGGAAAATGATAACTAGTTTTGGACTTGATTGTACCAACTCGACAAGTTTTAAGATTTGATTGCATCAATTAGACAAATTTTAAGAATTGCTTGCACTTTTTGAAAATTTTATGACTCGATTGCATTCTAATGCAAGTTTTAGGACCTCGCACTTATCCCAAAAAAGTTTTAATTACTGCTGGCTCATCTTCTAAAGTTAAAACTTTGCATCGACCACAAAAAACGTGCCAGTGGCCTTAAGAATTTTCCACTGTAAAAGGGATTGTTTATATTTCTAACCCAAAATGTAGAAGGAAGTTGAGTTGCATGAAACTAGGGTAAAAATCTTTGATCTCAGAGCAAATCTTGAAGGTTGGTTGGGAAAAGGACGTCGGATCTCCAGAGGATTATTGTGGATTCTTGTCAAAGATCAAAGATACGCAACGAGAGTGCATGGATTTGTTCAGTCTTCTTTTGTAAATTCAAGATTTTGACTTTTCGCTTGCAAATTTAAAAACGTTTGGCAACATCGTTCCATTGGGGATTATAGGCTGTCCGAAGATTCCTCGACAGAAGGCCCAGATTCTTCCTTCCATAGAGTAGACGATTTCAACCATTATTCGAATTATGAATCATAGGATGAAACAAAGTTACGGTAGGAAAATCTTCTGATGACCTTGGGTTGGATCGATTATGGTCAGAATTAGGTAACCATCAAGTAGATACACTGGAGATTTGATTCGGGTGTGTTGGAAGATTTTCTACGATGCATCATCAAAAGCATGGCCTTCCAAATTTACGTGAGTATGGTGGGAGGGAACATCAACAAGATTTTCTTCAAGAAGATCGAGTTCAGGATTCTGATTTAAGGTATATGTCTTTAGATTATCCTTGGATCATGTGTTTTTGGGCTTGTGTACTTAGGTAGTAACTTGAAACATTAATTAAAAAAGAAGCTCGCCTTAAAGGCGACCTTTCATCAAGCCCGTGCACGCGCATACAAAGAAAGACATGGTTATAACTACTGACGAGAGCGATTGGGATAGATGGTGTATCGAGGGATCGCGGTGCACGGCGATGACTCCATATTTTCTTCAAGGAGGTGATCCCAAGAAACTGGGAAAATTACCAAAAAGTCCTAAACCTATTGCAATTGTGCCAATTCAGTCCATCCGGTGATTTTTGGCCGGCCGGCGCTGACGTGGACGTCGGCCGGCCGACGACCTAATATTTTAATTATTTTTTTCCTTTCTTTTCCTTTTCTTATATTATTAGTTTTTTCTTCCCTCATCCCCTTCCCTGTTCTTCGGATTCAACTTCCTTCAACAGGCTTCAACTACACCAGTTCACCGAAGAAGAAGAACCCGAACCAGCTACAGGCCACCGTCACGCCACCGTCTACGCCCACAACCCCATCGTCCCGCCCCTGCAACTCCTCGCCGTAGCCGCTGCCGCGCCCCCGCCGTGGATTTATGTGTCGAGGGCAGCCGCGCCAATCCACATCGTGCACGGCTATGTGTTCGCTGGACCTCGACGAGGCTCTCGCCGGCCTCGCCATGGCCGGACGAGGCTCTTGCCGACCTCGCCAAGCAATGACGGCGAGGTCGAACCCCACCATGGCCGGGCGAGGCTCGACCTTGCAAGCCCAAATCTAGGGAAGCGAGGTAGAGCCTCGCTCGGCCATGGTGGGGCTCGACCTCGCCGTCGCTGGGCGAGGTAGCAACGGTGAGGTCGAGCCCCACCATGGCCGGGCGAGGCTCCACCTCGCCAGCCCAAATCTAGGCTTGCGAGGTCGAACCCCGCCATGGCTGGGAGAGGCTCAGCCTCGCTGATCGCGCCTCTGGCCGGTCGCCGGACCTAGGCGACCGACTGGAGGTAGGGGAGGGGTTGGAGAAGAAAAAAAAAAGAAAAAGAAAAAGAAAGAAAAAGAAAAGAATAAAAATTCAAAAAAATTCAAAAAAATATTAAAATATTTTGTCACCAGCCGGCTAAAATTTGCTGGATGGACTGAAATGGCACAATTGCAAACGGTTTAGGACTGAATCGGAAAAAAAAAAAGGTTCAGGACTGAATTGGCACAATTGCAATTAGTTTAGGACTTTTTTTGGTAATTCTCCCCAAGAAACTTGACAAAATAATGAGTAAGTAAAAGTGTCAAGTTTGATATAGGCTTAACCGGGTAAAATAGAGTCTTGATATAAGCAGGTTCTGGTTATACCAAGCAGTACAGTGCACTTCTCTCTTGCAAAAATGAATGTAAGCAAAGAGATAGAGAACGATGCACTCAAACGTTTATAGTGATTCGGCTTGACAAAGCCTAGGTTCACTCTCCCAGATTAATAGCATACTAGCTAGATTCCACAATGAATTTTTAAATAGTTACAATATAATATGTCGCTTTGGGTGCGTTTGTTTGAGTGAAAGTGTTTTTCAGAAATTGGTTTTCCAGACTTCTTCGCGCCGATGCTGCTTATACCCAAGCCGATAGATCTTACTATATCACGCCTAAGCACAAACTATAATAATGCCAACACTTCTCGAAAGATAACAATTTAAATGCTCTCACAAGACATATGTAAAATGAAAAGCTCTCTCTAAATGTGGATTTATGAACGCTTGATCTATCTCCCTCTTCGGCACCATGGCCTTCTTTTATACTCCCCAACATCAATCTTCCCATTGGACAATCTTCGAGATGATCAATTTTCGTTGGACAATTGTTGAGAAGATCAATTATGGCCTTCTTTTATACTCCCCAACATCAATCTTCCCATTGGACAATCTTCGAGATGATCAATTTTCGTTGGACAATTGTTGAGAAGATCAATTAGCTTTTGAAGTAGATCAATCAGAATTCCTATAGACTTGGTTGCCCATGCAATCATATCTTGATAACAAAAAGTTGGGTGACTTCTCTATGGAAAGTATCTTGCCTTCGGGATGATTGTCAATCAATCAAGATGTCTCATGTAATTGAATATTTCGCATAGATAATCTTTAACATTGATGCTCAATCTAAATCTTCTATATTATGAATTCATATCATATCACTAGTTGTCAAGGGATGAGTTTAATAATTTCAAAATAATACTCTTGAAGCACGTAACAAGATTGTTGTCTCAAGTAGTGTAGATGTGTTGACACCTAAATTTTGATTTTCCTGAAACCATTCATTTTGCATGAAAGCAAGAACTAGTCTAAGTTCTCACCAAAAATTAATTTCTCATGCATTGCATATTTATAATTTCTGTCAATCGTGCATTCAAGTCAGAGATGAAGTGATTGAGCTTAATTTGACAAGCAATTGGACCAGAACTCATCTCAAATTTTCGGCAATGAGGTATGAGGTGTGCCGAAATTTCATTAGGCCATTTGGACCCATTTTACAGCTCAAATCAGTCCATTCATGATCATTTAATTTATTAAGGCTTTTAATTAAATGTATATTATTCGGAAAAAGCCTTGATTGAGCCCAAAAATTTGAAACAACCCTGTGGTTCATCTTCGAAAATTCGGCCAAGCCATGTGGGTGAGTGTGTCGAAATTCATATGGGTATGGACCTAACTTCTAATTCAAATCAACCCATTTTAATTATTTAATTATGTAAGGCCCTTAGTTGATTACCCATTTAGTTAATTGAGGTCCGATTAAGGCCTGAGATGTCACCACAAGCCCGCAAAAGAGGCCATTTTCGGCCACCATCACCTTCATCCTCATCTGGCCGAAATTTCATAGGTGTCCTGGCAGATCTGGACTTCTCGAGGATTAAACTAATTTAGAATTTATTATCCAGAAATTAGAGTCTTGAAAAATTGAAACTCTACCTCTATCAAGCTACAAATAACAAAGAGTTTCGCCAGATTCGGACTCTATCAAGATCAGAATTTTTTATCCAACGATTGTTATTGAATCCTTCTTCAAATAGGTTTTCTAATCCGACGGTCAAAAATAAATCCTATGTCGACTAGGATTAGGAAAACCTTTTGCCTATAAATGAGAAGCTTAACTCTAGAGTTTGGGTCAGCAATTCTAATATTGGAGCTCAGAAAATTCAGAGTGAAAAAAGATGTGGAGTGAGAGAGGATCTCGACCAGCACATCCGGCCAAGACCCCCCGCCAGCCAACCAACCTGGCTTCTGCAGCTCCAGCGTCTGTCCAGCCGCCGTCCATTCGCCATCCACCAGTGCAGCTCCGGTACCTATCCAGCGGCAGAGTTCTAGCTCACCCGAGTTCCATCGATCAATCTTGAGCTCGTCCGGAGTAGCACACTCAAATCAAGCTTCTGACCATCCACTGTTCATCCCCGATTCAAGGTCGATCAGCCCCTTTTTTCTTGTTATTCGAGGATCGAACATTGCTATTACTTGTGGTAGTTCATTCGGGAGTGGTTTGGTAGCGAACCGAGCTCGAAAAGTGCAATTTTGGACGAAATTTCCAGATTTGCACGCGTGCTGGAATTTGCTTAGAAAAGGTAAATTTCTCAACCTTTGATTGCTAATCTATGCTTGTTTTATTGGTAACATGCATATATATTCATATACCTTGATGAATGTATGTGGATTTGTGATCAAAATTGGAAAAATTGAGCTTTTTCTATTGATTCTAGTCAAGAACTGAAAACTGAACATTGTTGGGATAAAAATCTATTTTTTTTTCAACCAAACCTAATTTGATCATGGATTAATTGAATCTTTTGATACTTTTTTGAGGATTGATAAAATAAATGTGGAATCATGTCTTTTCTCAAAGTAACAGATTATTCAAATTTTTAGGTCAAATTGAATGGATTGAACAGATGAGAATTTTCAGCATACTCACCCCCCTTTGGCCGAATTTGACATGCTTTGAAAGATAATTTTTTCCTTGATATTATCATGGTGGGTTGATTGATTCTATCTTTTCTTTATCTGATGATCTCTCGATGTTATCTCTATGTTGAGGATAAAAATTTGTGCTTAGTTGGATAGTGTTTGATTTGTCATGGATAGCTTTCGATCTCAATGGTTATCTTTAACATATGAGTTGGTTGGATTGATTATCTGGTGATTGAATTGCCTTATCTCTTGTAGATTTTCTGAGTTCATTTGGCTTGACGATTTGGTTTGAGCTCAATTGGATAATTATTCAAATTTTTGAGAATTATCTAAAATTAACCTGCAAATCTTAAGGGATAATTTTATCAAGTTAAATCAAACTTTGGATAGGGAAAGGTGGGCCTCACTTCATATTTTCGATCACCCCTTGCATTTTTCGGAAATTTAAATAAAATGTTCACCCTTTTTTATCTTTTGGTCAGGTTTGTTTAGTTGTTTTCTTTTATTATATAGTTTGCACAATTATAAGCAAACATGCCCATAATATATGTTCCCTATGTGCCTTGTCTCTTTGGAAAAATAAATTATATTTCCCTAGGCATGATCTTATGGAATGGGATTATAATTTGTATAGAATTTCGTGGTCCGCCCTTTGTATTAAGGGATGATGTTATTCTATACCCAATTCACTTACTGACTCGAATCTAAGAGTACGTTGCGGATAAAATTTCTTCCGACCTTAATCTTTGGGTACGAGCTAATTAATCGGAAAATTTGAAATCAAAGGTATATTATGGGCATTTTTGTTTATTTTTGTTCATCTTTGCATTTCATCTTTCGTTTAATTAAATAAAAAATCTAAAAAAAATAACTCTCATTTTTCTATAGTTAATCGTGTCAAAAGTCTATTTTTATGTCGTCAATAACATCTAATATAAGTTAAGACTATGAGAAATCATTTTCTTAAGTTAAATTGGATGTTATCACATTTTAAGACATGTTTTTCATAATGGTTGTCATTTAATCCGAAAATAAAAAAAATTCGCGTTTTCGAGTATCATATGGTCCTTCATTCATGTCATTTTTCTAAGCAAAAATCAGTCAGTTCATATCATCAATCGAAAGGGATTTTTCATGAAATTTGGTACCGAAAGGGCATTAATTTTTTAAATTAATGTAACCAAGTCTCTAGACTCATTTTCTCTGGTTTGTGGAAATAAATTAATTCTCTCGTTAATTTATTTGGGTGTCTAATCGGCCTACCAAGAAGCGATTAGTGGCGGCTCCAAATTGAATAATTTTTGTGAAAAAAATCAAACCTAAGTTGCGATTCGGTAGGACTTGGGAGGGTCCGAATTAGGTTAGTTAATTAACCCGATAATCCGTTAGCCTAATTTTAGGTCACGACAAGATGCTCTGCTTATATCAGCAGTCCCTTGTTATATCAAGCTTCCCAATGATATTAGGCCTTCACTTAGGGTCCTGCTTATATCAAGCTATTGCAAGCTTCTGCTTATATCAGACTCTTGTAATCTTATGCTTATATCATACTTCTCGGTTGTATCCCATTGCTTCTCATCAGGCATTTTGAGTGCCATAGTGAGATAGATTCTGTAGACTGTTCACCTTGGTACTTCCAAGTCTCTATGAACTTCTCATTCTTCTAGATTTATTAACATAGGTTCTTCCATTTAGATCGAATCTTTTCACTAATCATATCAAAGGTCTTTTTTACCTAGATATTACATGAAACATAGACAATTTCATTCATATATCAGAGTCTCAATAAATAATGGATAGTTTTGTCAAGTTCAAAATATATTAAGAGGTTTTCTCAACATAACAAACTCATGATCAACTTGAAGAACGTCAATGAGGCCTTATCTTATGAGAAACAAGGTGTGATGTTATTGACATCTCTACTAGATTCTTCTCAGCACTTTATGGATTCACGCTACAGGGGCCCTACTATTACCTTGGAAGATGTATAGTCCGCCTTATTTTATAAGGAGTGGCAAAAGAAGTTATGAGAAGATAAATTAGCGCAAAATACAACGCAAAGTTTGGTTACCGAGGTAGAGACAAATGAAGAGAGTTTGGAGGTAATAGATGAAAGGGTCGTTCTAAATTGAGGTCCAATGTTCAGAACCGTCGGTGTCATCTCTGATGAGGTAGAGCACTGCATGAGAGATTGTCCAAAGTACATGGGTAAATGAGTTGTGGAGTCTGAGGCAATGGTAATATTGTTACATAAAAAATAGTAATTCTAGTGATGTCGATGTTGTGTTAACAGTCACCACGAATTCATCAGGTCATGATTGGGTGCTTAACTTTGGAAATTTATATCATGTGATTTCTCGTAGACAGCTACCAATCAGTGCACGAAGGATGTTAAGGTGATTATGGGAAATGGTGCTGCTTGTGAAGTAGTAGGGATCAAAATAGTGCAGACTAAGATGCATAATAGAGTAGTGTGAACATTAACGGATGCAAGGCATGTACCGAAACTGAGAAAAAATCTTATCTTGTTGAGTGCTCTTGACAGGTTCAATTATCAAATCTCTGCCGAAGGTGGAGTTTTAAGTCTCTTGAGGTACGCTTACTGTGATGCGAGGGAAGATAGACTATGAGTTGTACATTTCCAAGGAACGATAGTGATTGGCTCGTTTGCTATATGCTCTAAGGCTTCAGATCAAGACACGACATAGTTGTGGCATATGAGACTCAAACACATGAGTGGGAGGGGGATGATTATTCTGAGTCAAAGGGGTCTACTAGGAGGCCATTGGATTGAGAAGCTGAACTTATGTGAAAACTGCAGCATGGATAGTTTTCGGAGAGTGAAATTCAGTAGACAGTTTACCAAACCTCAAAGATTGTAGGTTGCGTACACCCGGACTTATGGGGACCCTCTCAACATTCTGTCGAAGGGTGGGGCTAAGTATGTGCTATCTTTTGTTGATGACGTTTCGAGAAAAGTCTGGTTTTGTCGTCTTAAGCACAAGAGCGAGGTGTTTGGTCAGTTCAAGTCATGGAAGGCGATGACTGAAAAGAAACTAGGAAGATAGATCACATGCCTAAGAACTGATAAAGGGTTATACTTAGCCAGTTTTACGTAGAGGAACGAATAGTGAAACACCGCACTATTCCTGATACACCACAGCTGAAGGGGTCGCAAAACTAATGAACAAAATAGTGGAGAGAGCTTGCTCTTTTCTCTCCAATGCTGGATTAAGTGACGATTTCTGGACTAAAGCAGTTAAGACCACTTATTGGTTAGTGAATAGATCATCATCACTAGAAATTGATTGGAAAACAGTGTATGGAGCATACACATATCCATTCACACCTACCTGCAATAGATTTGCACCCATAGCCATTGCACCGCATGTTACATCAGCCCCTAAAGACTTGTAGAGCCTTCGGAAAGGTTGATTTCCAGCAATGGTAAAAGGTGCAAGGTACAGCTTATCTCTCAGATCAATGAGCTTTTTTTTTTTCACGTGGGTTCAATTTAAGACTACTATCATTCTCTGTCGTCATATTATTAGTTGAAGCTTTTTGTTCAAATAGTGTGTAGCTTTCTTTAGAGTCCCTCTGCAGGATATCAGTTCCTGTTGCAACAAAGTCCATAAGTTCCAGAGTCATGGAAGAACAGGAGGCCCAATGAAAATTCATCGTAACGCAGAAAAAACTACCATTGTCACCATTGCCATGGAGTTCTTCTCTTCAAGAACATTTTTCTGCTATTTGAGGGTCCGAAGTTCATCAGCAACGGTAACATTGATGGCAACGACACTATTTCCTTCAGCATCTTCCTGTGGATGGTCCAAAGTTAGGCAAGCTTCAGATTTAGGGAGTCGCAATTTGTTCTTACACAGTAATTTTTGTACATCTTCCCCAAGTCTCGGCTACACTTGATGGTTGTCGCCACCGGAGAGGCGGCCCACCACAGCCAGAGAGGCCACTAGGCATGGTGGAGAGGCGGCTGGGTGTGGAGGAGAGGGTGGTTGTGAGAAAAACCCGGTTCTCCTCGTGTGCTGCTCTCTTGAGCATGTAATTTTTGCGTTTATAGATAAGAGAAATCCTATCCGGCTCTATCCCACCCCTCCCCCTAGGATTATTTTATCATGGCTATATCCCCCTTATATCCCTTTTATCATATCCTGGACAGTTACCAAATATAGGATAGGATAAAACATATCATATCCTGACTTTTATCCGGACGACCAAACGCAGCCTAATTGGTCTAGCAAACTCCCCGTCTACACATAAGGTGGAACTACGCTTAGTATATACTACCACCGATTCAGGAACAATTATACCTTGGTATTCATACTCAAAATACATGGGAGCTCCAAAAGCAGTGGTGGTTTGAGGATCTATCCTATATGTCTGAAAAACAAGGAGTGAGCCAAAGCCTAGTAAATGCAATCTCTAAGTCTAAAGTAAGAGATTATCTTACCACTCAACCAAGTACCGACAAACAACGTGAATTCAAGACAATACAAAGTAACAATGTATGGCGCGTGCAGTAGTAAATGAATTATCTTTCTTATCATCGTATGTAGATGGAAACCAATAACAACATTGCTTAAGGTTATTCACTCAAATGTAAACGAATGGCACATGACGTCTCACCTCTCGAGGCATCCCGATGCACAGGGCATCGACACCACTAATATGTGTGCCACGGAAATATATAACATAATACTTTCCCTCTTTTATCACATAGTAGAAGTGCACATGATAACATTATGATCATATGATCTCCCATGCATCAACAAGGAAATTATCACTTATTTTCAAGAATCAACATCTACACAACATCTTTTCATCCAAACCAATTACCTTCCCTTTTCAATGATCACATATGTGGATAATGATAGTAAAATGCTTACCTCCTTTCATTTCTCATGCAAGCAATAAATAATTACATACAATTCAACACATATACCCTCCTTCTCTTCTCTTCATGCTATCATCAATGTAATAAAAGGCTTTCGTCAAGCAACCGAGTCAGAATCGGTTATTGGGTAGAATCGACAAATGGGTATAATCGACAAGTGAATATAACCGACAACTGGGTATAATTGACCATTGGGTATAATTAGCAAGTGGATAAACTGACAAGTGGATGTAATCGCCAAATGGTCAATATCACTTTCAAGTCCAGTTTTTCCATTTTCACATTTTTCACATCCAACATGCTACAACGCCTCACGAAAATCGATCAAATACATCTTAGGTAGGGGTGTGCATGGTCTGGGTCGGTCCTGTCCTGGTATGGAACCAGAGACCGGACTGGTAGTCCCGGTCCCCAAATTTTCGGGACCAGGACCGGACCGGCCCCGGACCGGCGGTCCGGTCCGGTCTCGATGGGACCGCTAACACTAACTATTTATAGAAATCTAACCCTTTGATATAAACTAACAACTTCCAATCTCAATTATCCAACCTAATAAACATACACATGACCATTGTACAATCATCACATGAGTACTTATAATCCTAAAATAATGAAAAAAGTCTAAATTAGGAAGAAAAACACTTAAAACAATTGAAATGGGATTATGCTCCTGCATCATTCTCCTCAAGTTGGATAGAATCAAGCTCAAAGTGGGATTACACTTGTACTTCACTGAATCCAAGAGCGAACCAAACAATGAGTTTGCATAATATAATAAAGACAAAGCATAGATTGAGTAATGACAAAACACGAATGGAGACTGCATATCGGCAAACACGATCGGAGGCTGCGTTGCGAAGGCGAGACACGAATGTCGAGCTAGAGGAGATGAGTGAATGTCGAGTAGAAGATGGGGAAATTAGGTTAACTAGTTCTTCAAAAATTTCTAATTATATATATATATATTCTTGGCAGTCCGGTCCGGTCCCATCCACCATGGAACCAGGGACCGGACCGCCCGGCCGGTCTTGGCCGGTCCGGTCCAGTTTGCTCACCCCTAATCTTAGCCATGTAAGAACTCATCGATGCAAGTCAAACCATCACAAAATTTTCAATACGCCATTATTGAGACTTACTCACACTTAACATCAAATTCAAAGTAAATAACAAATACCAACCAACCAAGTCAAGAGTACTAAGTAAATCAACCTAACTTAGTCCCTAGAGTTTTCACTTATCTCGAACAAAATTTGGACAAATCAAAGCTTTAACTACCTTCAAGGCAAGATAAGCAAGAACAAAGAATAACAACTTTCAATCTTTTAACAAAACTAGTTTAAGAAAAGAGAATAAATTCCACAAATCACCTTGTAAACTCTTGAAAGATGGAATTTTGAAGTTTTGACAGCACAAAAATGGAATCTTTGCTTTCTCATGTAAGATTGAAAAGTGAAAATAAAAGAGAAAAGTAATGGGAGATCTCTTTTTCTTTGCAAGAACCAGTTGAAATTCTTTTGAAGCTTAAAGACGTAAGAAGACACAGCTATACGGCCAAGGAAAATGAATTGAGAGACTACTCAAGGGTTACCAAGAGATAAGAACAAGTAGTCAAGGTTGAAAGAAATGATGACTTGAGGTTTAAAATGCTAGATTGAGAGTGCAAGAGATGTGTTCAAGTTATAAAGTTACAAGTGGCATAATCATATTGTTTCATCCAATGACACGGCCAAGGGGGATGGACTTAGACTACCAAGAGTTACCGAGAGATAGGAGTAAATAACCAAGATTAGAAGTAATGATGACCTAGAGTGAAAACATGTGGTGAAACTTGGGAGGAGATGTGGTCAAGTGAAAATACTCCACCTGGCCACATTTGGTTTGCTTGATACTAAGAGATAAGAACAAATAATCAAGGTTAAAGTAATGATGACCTTGGGTTAAAAACATTAAGTGTAAAAAGAGAGAGATAAGTGATTTGATCTAAAAGCTACAAGTGGCTTAATGGTACATAAGAAAAATAAGTGTTCTAATCCAAAAGATATAAGTGGCTTGATGTGAATATATAAGGAAATATTTGATTGTAAAGAAAGAGAGCTTCTCCGGCCAAGTAGAATGCATGAATGAGGACTCAAACTTATCAAGAGCATTAATGGGCTAAAACTCAAAGATGTAATGCATGATATCATGTTGAAGCTAAGTTAAATGTCTCAAACTAAGAGCATGTGCGTTAAAATACTTGATGGAAAATGAAGAGAGGTGTGTACAAATTGAAAAGTGACAAATGGCTCATTCCAAAGTAGATATTTTGCTTTGACAAAAAAATATATATAGATATTTTGCTAAGTTACCAAGATATCTAGTAATCAACTAGGAAGCACCGACACTCTTCGGGGGCCTCCATGTCGTGTCGGACACTTGTCGGATACCGACACATGGTCAGTGCTCTGGACACGCTAGCGACATGCGAGTCCAGCATCCTGACATGCCATTCCAACACACACATGGTCAATTTTAAACAATTTCGATAAATTATGGATCAAAATGTAAATCTACCAAAAATATATATACTTAAGTCATATACCCAACCACCTTAAAATTAATATACCCAGCAAAAGTACACTACAAATGCCAAAACTTGTGTACGATGCTCACTTTAGTGCCAAAACTTTCAAAACAATCACTTAAGTGCCCAATTTTTTGAAAAACGCTCAATTCAGTGCCAACTCCGATTTGAGCTGACGTGGCTCTCCGAAATTTGACGTGGCCTATTTTTTTTTATTAATATTTGAGCTTATGTGGCTCGCCGGAGTTGGCACTGAAGCGAGCATTTTTCAAACAAATTGGCACTTAAATGATCGCTTTGAAAGTTTTGGCACTGAAGTGATCGTTTTTTAAAAAAAAAAATGGCACTTAAGTGATCGTTTTGAAAGTTTTGGCACTAAAGTGAGCCCCGTACACAAGTTTTGGCACTTCTAGCGTACTTAAGCCCCCAAAAAAATCTAATCGTGAATCCCTAACAGAAGAAAAAGAAACTCACCGCTGATATTTTTATCATGCATATACAAAAATATGCATTTAATGTATAAGGTGCCCAACGTGTCGAAATTCTCTAATTTTTTTTATAAATGACGTGTCGGCATGTAGTGTTGTGTCACGTGTCGCATGCTGATGTTAGTGCTACTTAGGTAATCAACATGTAAACAAGGAAATCAATGTCCGTTTCAATCATTAATGATACGGAAAAATACTTTAAACCCTCTAAAACGTTAAGCAAAATCTATGGACACTAGGAGAGGCTCAACTCAGTGAATTTGTAACCTATCACTTATCTGATAGGTAATCTCGGAGCATATCAATCTCCATTTACTACTATTGTGGCAATACACATTTCACCGCCACTCTAGTTATTCGACCCAAAAGCAAATATTTCTTAATTTAACCCTATTGGAATAACCTTTCGAAAACTATGAATCCAAAAAAATAAATTTTGAATCCTCCACATACTACAACGTTATTAATCCAATTGAAATCGTTATTTATGACATTTATCACCTTCATTTCCTACATATTAAGTGATGTGGGAATTTCCGGATATCACAGAAGGGATATTGGTTGTGGTACACCAAGGAAGATTCACCCGATTTTATTCAACAAGACGTTACCTATGACTAATCTACTCTGTTTCAAATGATGAGTGAGAGATCAAATGTGGAGAAAGATCTGGATGGTGTATAGAAATAGGTGGAGCTTCAAGTAGAGCCTAGAGATGTTTGGAGTACAATAGATGTGACAGTGTCTACAGAGTCGCTAGATTCCATAGTAGCTAACGGTTGTTCTGATGTCATAATTGATTAAGCTTCGAGGTGGTCAACAAAGGTGCATGAGATAGAGCGATAGTTAAATGACGATATTGAAATAGATAATTTGGGGGTAGTAGATACCACTTCGGGTATGGAGATGCAAAAAGAGACTGCCGGAATGTTGTGAGTGACTCGAAAGAATTACGTTAGGAAAGCGTCAAAGTGCTTTAACAAGCAACTAAGAAATTCTCTAAGTACCCCGCTCATTGCATATTATTCATTGTCTAGTATGTCACTGTGTACTTGAATGGAGGTGTAGCACTTGTCCCATGCTTCACATGTTAGTACTGTTGGTTGTCCCATGCTTCACATGTTAGGCTTATCTATCACTTGCCAATAGGAAATTTTATGACCTCATATTTTATTAATAGTTTGGGGCTAGGTCCATGAATAGCTACCTTATATATTATCTCTTGCACTTATAATTTAGCGATATAATAGAGAAGTGCGAGGTGCTAATTATAGTGAAATCCTCTGCTGGAGCCCTAGTTTAAGGGTGAATCAGGATAAACCCTGTGTGTCGATTTTCTTTTTCTCACTTTTACGTTCTATTTTGTTGTATTTGTGCGCCGAATTCTAACAATATTCGAACATTGCCTGGATTCCTTTTCTTTTTTCTTTTTTAACAGTCGCTTTTTCTTTTCTTTCTTATTTTGCCTCCACAATTGAAATTTACTAAGATATGCTTTTATTGCCTCCAAACTTAATTAGAAGAGGAAATCTTTCCCAACTCGCACTCGTCAATGCGTTTGTCCAAATTTTAAAGTCTTGTGGGCTTGGTTCATATAATTTGAACTAAGCTCAAAGCCTTCATCCTTTATTTATTTATTTTTTTTTTGGTCGGAATAATGCTCCTATTATGCAAATTATAATGCTTTTGTTTAGGGGCCAGGGTCGATTCCTAACTTTCTTATGAGGTTGTCAAAATTTAAGTATCAATATCAACCATTTTTTAGGAATTTGTTTTTTGAAATTATGTATTTTCCACAAAAAAAAAAAGCGGATTAAAGTCACCGTTGATTCCAAAATGGAAATGGCAGCACGTGATGACAGACTTTGTACATGGATTGGCAATGACGCCAAAGCAGCACGATTCAATCTGGCTGATTGTCTAGTCACATGGGGAACCCATTACTGTCACATTAACCAAGATCATCGATTCACATCAAACTTCTGGAAAAGCTAACTTGCAAATGGCAGAGAAGCTAAGTTACAGTTTAGCACTGCCTTTCATCCCCAAGCAGACAGCCAGTTGAAGAACACTATTCAAACTCTGGAGGAGATGTTGAGGAGCTTGTATCACCGATTTCGAGGATCGCTTTTGAGTGAAGATTTATGCCCGAAAGCTGTCTTTTGAATAACAAACCAGCTGCTCTATAAATAGAGCCGCAGCGTTGACATGATTTCATGGCTTAGCTTCCAAAAAATGATGGATCATCAATTTCAACTCTCGATCCACACATGCACACACATTCTCAGCAAACTCAACATGATGACTTTCAACATTCACCCAAAGAGCAAGAAAGCTTCTCAAACAGAAGTGGACATTCTCACACGAACGAACTCAAATCAATATTACATTCCAAAAGTAGTCTCAGTGCACTATTGAGACATTATTTAACAATCTCAGCCCACATTTTTCACCCTTCATCTGTATCAATAGATCACAATAGACAATAAGCTGTGAACATCACTTGATATAGTTGTTCAAAGTATCTCCTGGCTTCTTCACCGACGGCTTTGTATACTCGATGAGAATGTGTAGGAACATGGCAACACTGGCTAATCCAGCTATTATGACTGAAGTCCCTTCCCATGTAGATAACAAAGATAGCTTTTGGCAGAGTGTGAAGATCCCAAGATAAAACGCAGCTCCACAAGCGAGGATACCGTATTTGTCCAAAGGGAAAAAAAAACAGAAGAAAAGAAAGACAACACGTGAAATTAGGTGATAATCCAGGGGCCACAGAAGATGATCAAACACGATTTAGACAAGCAAAAAGGAGTCAGAGATAAGGGCTTGAAAGGTAAGGAGATTATAGTAACTCACAAACTGTAGGGAAATTGATGGACCAGCATAGTTCATCTGTTCGTCCTTGAAGTTGCCATTGGCCAGGACTTTGTCCAACATGTCATCCTGAATTGGAAAATTATGAGACAGCTAATGAAAAGGGCATACACATTTTTATTTCGATGAGCTGGGACTTCGAACACTTATTTTTGGGCCGAGGGTGTCGTGCATAGTTAAATCTCCGTACCTTCTCTGTGAATTTGTCTCTGCACCGCTGTGCGATGCTCTCATCGGTGTCGGGCAGTTTCTCCATCGAATATCGCTTCACATGTACTTTCACCTTTCAGAATTGAGACATACAATAACAATCATACCAAGCGAAAAATTATTGCCATGGAACATAGACAAAAATCGTTGTGTCCAGCCTTAGAAACCTTTCATTAGCAGGAAACGAACAGATAAAGTTTAAATAATGCAAAGGAAGAGCATTGCTTTACCACTGAAGGTTGACCCTTAAGTAGTCTAAGAAGTGAAGGAGTGGCTTGTCCTTTAGGAATGGCTATTGTCACATCATAAACTGCTGGAACAAATGGCCGCATGTGTTTCACGGCCGAAACAAAACCCTACAAAAACGATGAGAAATGAGCACACACGTGAATAGTGACACTAATCTTGTTTGATTTTGCATTCTAAATAAGCCATATTAGAATTTCCCGCCAAAAAAAAAAAAAACCCATTATCCTAACTTGCATGTATTACGAACAAATTTGAAGTAGTGCTACATTCCAATATCAATACGATTTAGAAATCTAAACGGCTTCAAAAGTTGCATAGTGTTTCGAGAATTCAGGTATGCGATTTCTAAGTGACATGGGGATCTCACCAATGGCGTCACCGCTGTTTTAATTAAAGCGTAAATACATTTAAATGAACAAATAATCAGATAATCAGAGTAACACCTTAGTACGAGGGATCATGACATTCCTAGGAAGAGGCAGGCCTTTCAGAGTGGCAAAGTCTTGAGCCAACTTGAGCTTCTCCGGGTTCATGCGAGTGCCTTCCACAAATATTGTCAGCCAAAAAGGCCTCGGAAAATCCTTCATCCCTTGGAGACTTGACTACGCAATGCGAAACGAAAGTAACAAAAGAAGATGAAAACTCATGAAATTAAGATGTCATGTGCACGTCTTAGAAAGTTGTTCAAATCCTTACTTTCAATTTGCTTTCGTCCTTGTCCCACCTTCTGTCCAAGAATACAAACTCGGAAAACCAGGTCGCCAAGCCGAAGATCTGCGACACATCGTTCATAGGCTTAGGGGTTGGGGAGATGATCGAAAACATTAGAACGAAACCGGTATCACTATGTTCTTGTCCTAGCGGAGAAAGCATTGTATTCATCCACCGTATCACGTGTTACCGACACGGGGTATATCGCGAATCGATCGAGTCTTGGATTTCTTTGCCCCGAAATTTATTTGTCGCAGATGGTATTTTCTTCGATAAAGGCTCGAGCATTAATCCGACTTGCTTCACCACGTCAACGTTCTACCAACACATAAAATGTTATCTCGTCCTAGTAGAGGGTGATGTAGGTGAATGCTTGTTTATTATTCCTTTGTTGCGTTTGTATTTTTGCTTGATTTAGACTCACCGGAAGATATTGGGAAGATTTCTTTACAACCATCAATGCGCTCCGGAGGCAGCCTGCTCGCTGCAATGGACGCTATTATAAGAAACTTTGAAGGAGAAAGATAAGAAAAATTAATTTGTGAGAAACATGGATGTCATGAAATTGAGTAGTTTAGATCAAATCGAACTATTGATCGATCCAAATACATAGGATCTTGAGGATGAAGACATGATTACTCTAAATTCTACTGAATATCATTTGGAGAGGAATCTTATGAAGATCGTATTGCACTCTTATCAAAGAAAGACACGATCTCTCGTAAAAACTTGAATTGTACTCGCCTATCCATCATTGCATTGCATGTATGTAAAATGATAGAGAAAGAAGAGCGTACCAGAGCTAAAAGCCATGTTATAAGTATGTCCGCATCGGACGGATGATTAGGCATCAACAATGCATGTTCTTTACCTGGATCGAATTGACTCAAGGTTAGAAACTCGTACGAACATCACATAGGCTCGTGTAAAAATCGAAGGAAAAGGGCACTGAAAGACTTAAATCTTTACTCATGGAATGCAACTAAACATGTTATCTGACGCGATCAATCCTAAGCCTTTTCAAAGAATGAGTAATTTAAGTTACAAATCGTTATGTAGTACCCGTACGTCAGGTGGCCTACATGTATGTAAGGGTATATAACATAGACGAGAAAGGTTTTGATTGGAAGGGCTTGGGAGAATTACCAAACAAATCCTAGACCTTTTGTAATTGTGCCAATTCAGTCCTAAATCTCTCCTTCTTCTTCTTTTGCCAATTGAGTCCTAAACCTTTTGCATTTATGTCAATTCAATCCATCCAGCCAATTTTGGCCAAAAATCGCTGACTTTGGCAATTTTTAATAATATTTTATTATTTTTTGGAAATTTTATTTATTTTTTGTTTTCTTTTGTTTTTGTTTTTGTTTTTGTTTTTTTTTGTATTCCCTTCTTCCTCTGTAGCCGCCTCGTCGATGGCTGGCGACCAGCCATAGGCAAGAGCCGACAAGCCTCGCCCTCCACGGAATCCAGCTAGGGCCGACCTCGCCAACCGTGAGAGGCTCTCCTCGCAGGGGAGAAGTCTCCCGAGGCTGGCAAGGTCACCTTGCCGTTGTCTGGTGAGGAGCCTCACCAGATCGGTAGCCTTCATTTTCTGCAGCTTTGATCTTGCAAGTTTTTGCTCGACCATCCTCGATTCACCTCAAGTGTTGTAAAAATTCCGCCTTTACTTGCAACCCCGCATCCTCCCATCTTCCGCTCTAGCAGAGACATCGTCTCGCAGAGGCCGGTGATTTTCAGAGAAAGAATGGAACCAAAAAGAACAAAAAAGAGAAAAAGGAAAAATAAAATAAAAAATCAATAAAAACTCCAAAAAAATAATGAAATATTATTAAAAATTGTCCACGTCAATTCCAGTCGCGTCACGTAGGACAGCCAGTATCCACGTCAACGATTTCCGGCCAAAATCAGCCGGATGGACTGAATTATCTCAAATGCAAAAGATTTAGGACTCAATCGGTAATTAAAAAATATATATATGACTGAATTGTCACAATTACAATAGGTTTAGAACTTTTTTTGTAATTCTTCCGAAGGGCTTCTGCACTTTTTCTTGGAAAAGAGTTTCAGAAACTATTCAATGTTTAGAACTCGGTTGTTTTCAGTAGGCAAAGTTCAGGACGTTCGATGCATTCTCCTCTATTATTCCGGATTTCCGAAGCAAACGAGGTCCTCCGTTACCCATTAATTCGTAAGTCTCCGGAGCGGTGTGGAGCTCAACCTACCAGTCAGAAGTTAGAACTTGTCAAAAGAAGCATTCCGATGAACGACATATTGGAAGTTTAGAAAGAAATTTAGGTAGGAGGAATACCAAAAATATGTACGATGATAAAATTTAATTTATCAGCAAAAAAATATTATGACACTACATGTTGGCATAAATATACATTTGGGTAAAGTTTAAAATGCACTAAAGTACCTTAAGGCCTGCCCAACATTCCATAAGCCAAACAAGCTGCAACCACAGCAATTCCGAGACTGCCCCATTCATCTTCCTGAATGCTCTCTTAGACACTGGCCTAACTGTCACAAAGCATATCGCCTGAAAGTAATTTCATTAAGCAACATCATTGAGATTGGGGTGCTCATTGATCTCTCAAATTCTACTTATTGAAATTGGAATTTTGACAATACTTAGATAATTTCTCTAATGCGTTTGCCGAGTCTAGAAGTCACTAAACAACCATTTAGATGGAAATGTACTTTCCCTTTTGTTCACACATAGAAAAAGAGGGAGAGAATAAACTTAGTGCTACTTTGACATTGAATCAAACTAACAGTCATCAGACAGAATAGATTCACCCAAGATTGACCCAAGAAAAAACATCAGCATCCAGCATGTTCACCATCATATGAAATGTCTTAACATTGCATGGTTGACCAGGGATAAAGTCAACCAAGATGAACACAAGATTGACCAAGAAAAAAGCAAGAATTACTTGTATTAGATTGATGAGAAGGCCCGAGAAGACGAAGATGACGCCGAAGGGTATCGAAACGGCGATCGCTCTCAACTCCATCGATTTCCACAATACGATGCCAATGTTGCAAGTGAGAAGCAAATGTGGAGGCGGATTTCACAGATATATGGAAGTTTGATGTTTGAGTTGAAGGGACAAAAAGGGAGGTCGTAAGGTTCTCGGACATAGATTTCTAGGGCGCCTAACCCTAAGTTGTCATGACAGCATTAGCAAAACCAGATTTTAGAAGCTTTTCACATTAACCACCTGCGAAACGGAGACGAGTTTTCCGAGGGTTTACACTATAACTAGGGCAGGCAGTTTCGTTGAAGCCAGAACCAAACTCCAGGCCCCATAATGCTTTTTAGCCTTAACCTACCTTAGGAGTGTATTGAACCACATGCAAATTGGTCTAGTGATGTAGCAAAGGAAGAATACGACTAGAAATAGTAATTCAAATTTAGAATGGAACATCGGGTCTATTTGCCTATCAAATCAGATCGATCTTAAGTCAATTCTCACTTGGCTAATATCCGAACGCTAATTGGAGTTGTTTTGCGACTTTTAGGCGTATTGACTCAATCGTAACTATTTTTCAAGAGCTGGGGTTCCTTTTTTTTATTTAGTGTTAGATTTTTCGGCTTTTGGCAAGTATCCGTTTCCAAAGTTGGTCGTACACGTAGTAGACTTTGTTAAAATTTTTCTAATGTGGTCTACATTAATTGAAGTTATTATTTGGGTTGGTCTATTAAAGTATGGTATATATCCTTACTTAGTTTAAAATATGAGCTGGCTAGTGTGGACCGAGTTAGGCCCGGCCCGTGATGAGTGGGCCCTCGCCGAAAACTCTGTATAAAAGCTCAAATCCCTCCTCTAACCATCTTGTCGCAAAAATCAGAACGTACTGTTTCGTCCTCTTGGTGGTTGACTCATCGGCCGGCGATAATCTAGAGGGAATAGAGGGGAAGGCTTGTTCCGAGCCGTCAACGTTCCTCATCAATTTCGATAGATTCCAAACCATGCGTGTGAATCCCCTTTCCTCTATAATGTAGTGTGTTTCTTATTCCGGTTACGGCGATTCTAGGCGTGCCACATGTTCGTGGCCTTATATTTGGTATCAGAGCCGCCTAACAAAGGATAGAGACGCATTCTATTCTGCATGTTTTTTGGAATTTTCGTCCTGTGAAAACTATTTTAGATTACATATTCGGATTCGTCTCGTCGATACAAGAAAAATGAGTGCTCGCAAACCTCAAGGGGACGCCAACAACCACCACACGCGCCTATACTCGCCACTGCGGAGGCGGTGCACGACGGCCACCGGCGATCGTTCTGTTTTGCCAATTTATGTGTATTTTTTGTCGGTGAAATTTTGTTTTGATCACATAGCCGGATAGATTTCACCGAGACGATCATTTTGAGTGGTCGCACACCGCCAGAGGCTGCCGGACAGTGGCACAGGCGTAGGCACGCACCTTACGGTGCCTGCGCGTGCCGGTCACGCGCTTCAGCGCCAAACGACGCAACGGTTGACAAGCAACGATCAATGCTGACGTCAGCATGATGTCATCAACTAGCGTACCGGGCTAACACGGGATCTAACCTGATTTGACACGTTGACCTGACCCTACTGTGGACCCGACTCGGTTGACCGGTCAAACTGGTTGGATCAGTCGGTTGTTAGACCGGCTAATCGGTCTGACCGATTTTCGAACCGCTCGAGGACCACGCACGTGGGCTGCACGTGCGCGCATGAACCTCACGCGCCGAGCCTTTAGGCAGCGCGTACAAGCTCCAATCTGAGCGTGATCAACGGCGTTGAGTTTGTATGGTCCTGCTCTACACTGTGGTATATTCATATTACATGTTTGAAGCTTTAAGATTGGAAAAATGCATAAGAAACCGTATATACGTTTATTTTTAATGGTATTTTTTGCTCTTTTCCTGGTAATGCCATATGGTTTCGGAAATACAATTGCTAGCTCATATGTATATGACCATATACAGTATGTGTAGAGCTAATTCATGGATATGTATCAATGAATTATTACAATGAAGTTAGCATAGCATGTGTTTTTAGAGAAATATTGCCCTATTTTAAGTCTAAAGTCACATGTATTTAATAGATGTCATACATAAGGTTTATATCCCTGATATGAGATATTTTCAAGGATTCAATTGAGTAGGGACCGCCAAAGTGGCACACTTGATTGAGTTTGAGAAATATCTGTCTCATATTGTGGTGGGATGTCTCATGTTCTAATGCGTGATCATATTCCCAAAGGAAGTGATTGTGTAGTGGTTCATGGAGGGACGCATGTACAACATGTGCTTGAGAAGTATCTGATCCTAGTGGTTCTTACACCTAAAGGTGGTGAGTTCACGAAGGTTGGAATATATTCACATGGTCATGGTCATTGTCATGTGGAGAGTATATAACTGCATGTCATGTATTCTGTCCAAAGGTGTTTGTATGATAATGTATGCAACTCTCAGGTTTGGTACTCACATGATGCTAAATATACACGTTGTTTGTTTTTTAGTCACCTTCTCCGTAAATGGAAACTCTATTTCGATCGAGGTTCTTACTGGTCTAATTTCAAGAATTGGAAAGAGAACTTTTTATTTGGGATGGAGCTAGCATCGTTCACATTGCTCTTGCTGAGGATAAGCCAGCAGATATTACTAGCACCGGTACTAAAGGTGAGAAAGCACACTTTGCTACTTAGGATAAGAGCAATAGGATTTGCTTGTTGACAATAAAGCGATCCATCAAGGAACATTTGAAGAGTGGTCTACCAGCTAACTGCACTGCTAAGGAAATGATGGCAGCTTTGGAGGCTAGAAATTGTGTCTCATCTAATGCTGAGATTGGGACACTTCTGCAAGGACTCTTTAGTATGAAGTATGATGGTGCTAGTGGTGTTAGGGATTACGTCCCGAGGATGTTAGACCTACAGACAAAACTTGGGGTTCTTCAAGTATCTATTCCTGATTCATGCATTGTGCATCAAGCCTTAAACACCCTTCCACTTGATTTTGGGATTATAAAGACAAATTATAACTCCCAAGATGAGACCTGGTCAATCAATGATCTAATTGCTAGGGTGGTGGTAGGGGTAGAGAAACTGCAGAAAAAAGAGGATGCCTTGGCTTGTATGCCTCAAGTTCTAGCAACAAGAAGAGTAAGAGGTCCAGAAAACGTACTTATAAAGGTACTCATGAATCTACTGGTCATTCTAATATTTTGGGTCCTAAGAAGTATCCTTTAAAAAGGATGGTGACCGTTGCTTCTTTTGTAAAAAGAAAGGTCATGTAAAGAAGAACTGTTAAAAGTTTAAGACTTGGTTGTCCAAGCGTGAGCCTGCAGGTAATGATTCTTTGGCATTTATTTGTGAATCCAATCTATCAAAAGCCCCATCTAGTTCATGGTGGCTAGATAGCAGTGTAACTAATCATGTTGCGTTTACCATACAGGGATTCATAAATCGGAAGAAGCCAAATCAGGATGAGTCAAAGCTCATTGTAGGAAACAACGAGAAAGTAGACGTTAAGTTCGTGGAAGACGTCATTTTAGTTCTAGATTCTGATTTTAAATTGATGTTGAGAAACACTTTTTATGTACCTTCTTTTAGACGGAACTTAGTTTCTGTATTGTGTTTGGATATGTATGGCTACTCATTTGAAATAAAAAAACAATGCTATTTCTTTATTTTTTAATTCAAATAAGGTTGGGTGCTATAACATGTCCAATGGATTGTATAGAATGTGTTTATCTCCCAATGATATATACGTCGCTTATACTGTTGAAAAGATTATTTCCAAAAGGGCACTACCTAAGGAATAGTCTTATGCATTATGGCATAAACGTCTTGGTCACATCTCTAAGGAAAGAGTGGAAAGGCTGACAAAGGCTGACATCCTGCCTGCTCTTGAAAGTGATCTAGGGACTTGTGTAGACTATTGTAGGGGTAAGATGACTAAGATAAAGAAGAAGACTGCAGTCCGTAGTTCTAACCTATTGGAGGTCATTCATACTAATATAAGTTAACCATATACGTCAATCTTGTGTAGAAATTTTTATTTCATTACATTCATTGATGACTATTCCCGATATGGTTATGTATACTTAATTAAAGCAAAGTCTGAGTCTCTTGACAAGTTCGAGATTTTTTGGACTGAAGTCAAGAAACAATTGGAAAAAGGTTATATAGGTTGTCAGATCAAATCGAGGTGGTGAGTATATTGGCAGGCATGACGATGCTGGATAGCTTAAAGGGCCATTTGTCAAGTACTTGGATGATTTTGGGATAATAGCTCAGTTTACTATGCCTGGGAGTCTTGAACAAAATGGTGTGGCTGAAAGTCGCAATCACACCCTTATGGAAATGTTGAGGAGTATGATGAGTAGGACTAATTTACCTGTTTATCTATGGGTGAAGTCTTGAAAATAGCTATGTGCATTCTGAACCATGTACCTACCAAAGCTGTACCAATGATTCCTTTTCAGTTATGGACTGGACGTAAACCCAGCTTGAACCGTCTTAAGGTTTGTGGATGTCCTGCATAAGTGAAGTTGTATAACCCAACTTTGAGTAAGTTGGACTCCAAAACTACTCGGTGTTATTTCGTATCTTATCCAGATCATTCAAAGGAGTATAGATTTTATAATCCCAATGGAGGAACAAGAATTGTGGAATCATAGACAGGAAGTTTCTGGAATTTGATGTGGCCAAAAAGAGTAGTTGCTCACAGACTAATGAGGATAACAATATGGTGGACACTGCTGTATCTTTTTCTCTTCCCACACAGAGGACAATGGAGCCTCCCACACCACAAACCGAGCCTGTTGAGATGCAGGATCCTGTTGTTGAGACAGCTCCTGATGAAGTTCTTCAAGCCTCTCAAGTGCAGGATGAGGTTGTTGCAACTCCACTAAGGAAATCCACCAGGGAGAGATGATCAGCTATACCACCATACTATATGGTCTATCTGGGAGAGCATGACAATGATATTGGTTCTGTGGTTGATCTAGTGACTTATGCATATGTTTTTTTTTTGTCCTCGGTCAGATCTATGGATGGATGCGATGAAAGATGAGATGCAGTCTATGAAACATAATGGTGTTTGGGAACTTGTTGAATTGCTTGAACGTCACAAGCTCATCGGCTGTAAATGGGTGTATAAGACTAAAGGGACTCCAAAGGAAAGATTGAGAAGTTAAAAACTAGACTGGTAGCCAAGGGTTTCACTCAAAGAGAAGTAATAGACTATGAAGCTACGTTTTCACCAGTCTCTTCTAAGGATTCTTTCAGGAGTGATCATGGCATGAGTAGCTCATTTTGATTTGGAGTTACACCATATGGATGTTAAAACTGCCTTTCTGAATGGAGACCTTGATGAAGAAGTATATATGGTGCAACCCGAAGGTTTTGTAATAGATGACAAGCTTGTGTGTAAATTGAAGAAGGTAGTTTATGGTCTCAAGCAAGTTTCCAAACAATGGTACTTGAAGTTTCATAGTGTTGCCACTTCATTACGTTTTGTTGAGAACAAAGTAGATCAGTGTATATACTGCAAGGTTAATGGGAGGAAATTTATTTTTCTCATGCTCTATATAGACGATATCTTGCTTGCGAGTGGTGATCTTGGATTACTGCATGAGACAAAGCGGATGTTGCCAAAGATCTTTGACATAAAGGACCTTGGTGAAGCGTCTTTTGTCCTAGGCATTGAGATCCATTGGGATCGTTCTCGCTATTTGTTGGGTTTGTCTCAGAGGGCATATGTTGATCGTATTTTGGAAAAATTCAATATGCAGGATTGCAAGTTAGGAATTGTTCTTGTCACTAATGGTGAAAAACTGAGTCTGTTACAGTGTCCTTGTTTAGATGTTGAGAAAGCCCAAATGAAGAATGTACCTTATGCTAGTGCACTTGGTAGTATCATGTATGCCCAAGTTTGCACCATACCTGATATTGCTTTTGCAATGGGAATTCTAGGCAGATATCAGTCGAATCCATGAAACGATCACTAGATTGCTGCCAAGAAGGTTTTAAGGTATTTAAAGAGGACAAAGGACTATATGTTGATTTACAGACATGTTCAGGACCCGCAGCTAATCAGGTATTCGGATGCTAACTTTGCTAGCTATCAGGATGACATGAGGTCGACAATTGGATACATCTTTATGTTAACAGGAGGTGCATTATCATGGAAAGGCGAGAAGCAGAAGTCTATTTAATCATCTACCATGTAGGAGGAGTTTATAGTATGCTTTACTACCGCTATTCACGCAATTTGTCTATGGAATCTCATTCGGGAGTTAACCGTATTTGACTTTGTGGACAGACCCATACAGTTGCATTGTGATAGCAACTCTGCAGTATTTTTTATCAACAATAACAGAGGTCTTAAGAGGTTTAAGCATTTGGCGGTCAAGTTTTTTGCTATAAAGGAGACAGTTCAGAATGATGACATTGCAGTAGAGCCTGTTTCTACAAATGATACGGATTGCAGTGGAGCATGTTTCTACAAATGATACAGTTGTAGATCCACTAACTAAAGGCCTTCGCCCTAGTGTATTTGAACGACATGTCATTAGCATGGGCTTAGGAGCATCATGGGATGATGTTGTTTAATGGGAGCAATTTAGTTTTTGCTCCAATAACGTTGACATATGTATTTGTTACAATTTTGTAATGTTTAATACGTATCAACTCTTTTGCATTCAATAAAGTATTTGTGAATGTATTGTTATCAAGTTGAATACATATATCTGAGGAAAATCTCAAGGCATTGTGTAAACCTTGAGTAAAGGCTAGGAGCATTCAGTTATTAGCCTTATGTATATGTCTTGTTACACATAAAGTGAAGTTAACTATAATGATATGACATTTGTGCGTTCATTGAAACCATTCTCTGATGGCACAACAGATTTTGTAACACATAAGGAGAGAGAATGTGTCTGACAAAGGAAATGACACATAAAGTATCACTCTTTTGTGAAGTGTGGCACACTACCATATTAAATTCATATCAATAGAGTTAAATACATTCGTGACCATGAAAGGCTCTATGTCTATTGATGCGGTTACCGCATGATTCGGTGTTTGAAACTTTATGGGATTGGATCGACTATTAAGAATAATCACAAGACCAACATAAAGGTGCATACATATAGTACAGTTTCAATTAATATAGCCTAAGTGGGAGAATGTTAGAATTTTCTTAATGTGGTCTACATTAATTAAAATTATTATTTGGGTTGGTCTATTAAAGTATGGTATATATTCTTAATTAGTTTTAAATATGAGTTGGCTAGTGTGGGCCGAGTTAGGCCCGGCCCGTGAAGAGAGGGCCCGCGCCGAAAACTCTATATAAAGGCTCAACTGCTCAAGTCCCTCCTCTAGCCCTCTTGTCGCAAAAATCAGAACGTACTATTTAGTTCTCTTGGTGGTTGCCTCATCGGCCAGCGATAATCTAGAGGGGAAGGCTTGTTCCGAACCGTCAGCTTTCCACATCAATTCCGATGGATTCCAAACCAGGTGTGTGAATCCCCTTTCCTCTATAATGTAGTGTGTTTCTCATTCCGATTACGGCGATCCTGGGCATGCCACATTTTCGTGGCCTTACAGACTTTTTGGATGAACTTACGGGATAAATATATGTCAGAGTGATCTCGAAGCATTAGGTAACCATTCACCAATCAATCATGGAAGTCTAATGTTTATGTTTGTTTGCACAAAAAATGACCAACTTTTGGTTAGTATCGACATGTGATAGCCTTTTCCGATAAGAGTAGAGTTTGGTCATTTATGAACAAAATTATCGACAACATGATAAATTTACAACTTGAAGAAATCGACAAAAAGTGGAGTCGACAATCTCGGATGCAACTATTGAAGAAGTAACCATCAACGTGGTGGAATAAAACAATAGTCAACATAGTGGAGTCGACGAAACCGTTGATGTAATTTTTTATAACTGTTTGTAACTTCTCTTTGTAACCTCTATTTGTAACTTCCCTTTCTAACCTCTATTTGTAACATCCATCGATTGTAGGTTTTAAATAGCCACATCGTACTCTTCGGAGGACTCCCCGCATCAATCAAACAAATTTACTTTATCTTTATTTTCCTAAACTGCACTTTATCTTTTGTAGTTGTAGCTTTCATGTTGGCATCGTTGATTAAATTCTGGCGTGTATCTCTATCTTGGGTAATGTATCGTCGACTATATTCTAGTATAGTATTCTTGTCTCTTCGGGCTATATCGCAGATTGAATTCCATCATAGTTTGTCAGTATCTAGTTACTAAATCGAGTTTGTATTACCAAATCTTGTGGTCAATTAAACTCCAACATGATTTGCATCTGTACACTCTTGCTCTAATCAAATTGGTTGTTATTTACTTCCATGTGATACTTCCTGTTCGGAGTTGGCGTAAGACCCTGTCTTCTTCAATTAAAAGCTGAAGAACAACTTTCGGCAAAAGATATTTCATCGTGGGAGAAATTTCGGCGAAACATCTTTTTGGCACGTCGATGGGACGAGTGTGGCTGATTTGAGGAAGTACGATGGTACACACAAGAACTCAACCTAATCTTGACAATGCTGACAGTAACAACTCGTCACTGCAACCTAATAATGACAGAGTGGGACGTTCTGAGTCATCGACTGCACAGCCGGTGGCAGAACAAGAGCAAGGTGGAGATGTCGGCATCTTGTGGCAACTCACCGATGAGCAGAGAAGGTAGTTAGAGTCAAATCATGTGATGTTGGCTAGTATGAGGACGATTCTCGACGAACACCAGAAGGAAACGACTAACCGCATGATGAGATACTTTGTCGACATGGTCAAACCAATGATTGTCAACACCTTCCATGAGGTCATGCACAGACCTGGAACGTCGAGCCATTCAATTCAGATGCATGTGAATCCTACCAACCCTCCCTGCACCTTTTGGGATTTTGCGAAGGACCGAAACTAATGGTACAACCTAGACCTGTTGGGTTTTGATACCTCTCGGTGGCCTGGGGGCAAGAAGGTCAAGTCTATCGACCTATCTACTCTGAACCTAGGGGCAGGAAAGGTTTCAATTGGCGTATCCTAATCAAGTCGCTGAATTAGTATTACAACAATCAGGTGCCAATAGAGGAATGGTCATGCCACTATATAGGAATTTCCACATCCAGATTGGGTTGACAATATATCGTACCCAAGAAAATTCAAAACTCGTAACTTTGTTGTTTTCACTGGCGAAGATGACCAATCGACCGTCAAACACATTAGTTGGTTTATTACCCAATGTGGAGAGACAAGAACAAATGAATTGCTAAGACTTTGGTTGTTCCCTTTGTCTTTATCAAAAACTGGATTTACTTGGTATACGTATTTACCTCCTAATTCAATCCATACTTGAGCTAAGATGGAAAGACAATTTCACTCTCAATTTGATAGAATGATACTTGAGGTGTCGATTGCTAATTTGGCCAAAATCTATCAATACGATAATGAATCGGTCGATCAGTTTGTGGCCAGATTTAAGAGGGCTAGGGACGGATGCCTTACTTCACTCCTAGAGAAAATTCACTGATTTGGCTTTCAGTGGATTGAAATTCAATCGTACAGAAAAATTCGAAGGCCAAAATTTTGCCGATTGTTTCCAATTGGCAATGAGAGTGTCTAGGTATGAGTAACTATGTAAGATCATATCGTGAAGACTTTGCGCAGAACATGCATTTGGGGAAAGATATCAGCCATACAATGAATCAGACCAAAACAAGATTCGGCGAGAAAAAATCAAATTTGCCGATGACAAGGGGCATATGATGACTGATGTTATCTAATTTAAAATAATCGAATGATCGATGAATCATTCCATTCTTTTAAAGGGGCATCTGTTTGCACAAAAATTGACCAACTTTAGGTTATTATCGACATCTGATAGCCTTCGTCGGTAAAAGTAGAGTTTGGTCATTTATGAACAAAATTATCGAAGAAATTGACAAAAAGTGGAGTCGACAATAATCGGATGCAACTGTTGAAGAAGTAATCGTCAACGTAGTGAATAAAACAACCATCAACGTCGTGGAGTCGAAGAAACCGTCAATGTAGTGGACTCGAAGAAACCGTCAATGTAACCGTTTGTAACTCCCCTTTGTAACCTCTATTTGTAACCTTGGTCGACAACCGTCGATTGTAGGCTTTAAAAAGCCATATCGTACTCTTCAGAGGATTCTCCGCACAAATCAAATAAATTTACTTTATCTTTAATTTCCTGCACTGCACTTTATCTTTCGTAGTTGTAGCTTTCAGATTCGCGTCGTTGATTAAATTCCCGTGTGTATCTCTATCCTGGGTACTGTGTCATCAATTGAAATTAGGCATCGTGCTCGTCTTTCGGGTTGTGTCGTCGTTTAAATTCCAGCATAGTTTGTTAACATCTAGTACTTCATCGAATCTGTATTACCAAATCTTGTGGTCGATTATATTCCGGCACGATTTGCATGTGTACACTCTTGCTCTAATCGAATTGGTTGTTGTTTACTTGCCTATGATACTTCTTGTCCGAAGTTGGCGGAGGAACCTGTTTCCTTCAATTAAAAATCGAGAACGAATTTCGACGAAAGATATTTTGTTATTGAGGAAATTCTGGCGAAACAATAATAAATTTAATCGTGTGCTTTGATTGATTGAGTCGACAGTCACGTCGTGCTCAGAGAATGATGTGGAATGTCCCTCATACCCCTCAAGCAGATAGAGCCATTAAATCAAAGACTGGGTTGCATTAAGCAAAATGCTGCAATGAGTATCGTTATCTGTAGAATGAGCACATCATCCTCAGTTCCCTGTGCTTGCCTCCTAAGGAGCTAACATTCTAAATTTAGATTGGGGGATAACCTTGGATAGCATTCCCACTATGTCAAAGGCACCTAGCTAGTTCTCGAAAGCATCCCATGCTGCTTATTCTTCCTTTTCCGGTGGCATCTTCTTCATCGACTTATCTGTTTGCGTCGAGAAAATCTTAAACCTATTGCACATTTGTCATTTCAATCCCAAACCTTTCAATTTTATTAATTGAGTCCTGAACCTTTTGACATTTACCAATGAGTCCTATTAACCGGGAATCACTAACGTGGATGCCAGTCATCCTATGTGAGACGGCCGACGCTAATGTTGATAATTTTTATTTTATTTTTGTTAATAAAATTTTGATTGTTTTCTTTTTTTCTCTTTGTTTTTTTTTTTTTTTCATTGTGCCAGCGACAGTTATCAGCGACCCTCGCCTGCAGCCAATAAAGGCGATATTGATACACATCCATGATAACAAGTGTTGTTAGGCACATGACCAATCACAGAGACTAACAACGATATCGGTGGTTGTGCTATTCCATAATCAATTGCCGACCTGTTGTCGATATACGACAATGGACGATCGACGATTATCAGTAAAGGTATCGAATGGTGAGATTCGGTAAGTCAGCAGAAGATTGAGAAGAAAGCAGACACGATTAGATACGCTTACAAGTTCAGAGACACTAAAGGACAAAGTGATTGCGATTGTGGGGCAAGACAGTTTTGGAGGAGTAGCTGCTTAGTAACAAGATCATGGAATCGTGACAACATGAGCACTAGGTTTTCGGAAAGAGAAGAACATGGATCCAACCGTCGAAAACCGTTCGGAGCAGTTACAACACAATCACTATAAATATCATTGCCTATCCACTAAAAACCCCCGCACAAACCAAACAAATTTACTATCAATATCTTTACTTTCCTGCACGGTACTTTTATTTTCCAAGCTCGGATCGTCGATTAAATTCCGGCGTATTTCTTAGTTGTAGTTTGCCGATTGTCGTTGCCGATTAAATTCCGACGTGTATATTTATCATGGGTGTTGCGTCGTCGATTAAATTCCAGCGTAATGTCTTAGCGTTTTTAGGCTTTGTCGTCGATCAAATTCCGGCATGGTTTGTTTACGTTAGTCCTACTATGAAGTTCATATTTCCAGACCTTGTCATCTATTAAATTCTGACTCGGTTTGTCTCTATACAATTCTATCAAAATTCAAGTTGTTGATTCCCTTGTTTGTTTGGATATTTCCTGTCCAGAGTCGTCGCAGAACCTGTTTCCCTTTAGTTAAAAGCTGAAAAACAACTTTCGGTGAAAAATATTTCGTCAAGGAAGAAATTCCAGCGAAACAGAATGAGGATACTGTTCTATATCTTGATTCCGTTCTAGAACCATAGTACATTGTTTCAAAGCTAGCCTATATACCTTACCCTCGAGGAGCAACCTAGTGGGTAGCGGCATGGGCTTCGGCAGCCTTCTTTCGTTGTGGTTGCCTAATTGCTTAGGCCTAGGACCAGTTTCCTGACAACATTAATTGAGCATCTTAAATGTAAGGACACATCTATAAAAGTAGGGTTTGGTTAAAGGGTATCCCATGAGTCCATCGTATTAAGAACACGTGCTCAATCCCAGAGATTGTAACTTAACTCTAGGAATGTTCCCTGGAACAGATGCTTAATCCTGAAGTTGCAAGTTTATGTGAACTGTCTCCTAAAATTACCTCGGTCTCACCAAAACGAAACTGCGTTTGCGGGAGAAACTTTCTATATGCTTAAGACGAGAATGTTCGGTAATCTGGATTATGGAGCTACTGACAGCAATTACGTGATTGATGATAGGTACGAACCCTCACAAAACTATCATTGTTGGTCTCATCCCTCGTCAGATCACTGTGACCGCTTCATTGTCTTATCAGAACAATGGAACAACATTGCAGATGACAGATAACCAAGCATCCAAACGTTTCGGTAATGCAGCGGTAACCCGGCCCTGACCGAACTCGCTCACTACCCATATCCTTGCTCGTACTTTCGAAGCATTCCTCGTGTTCGCTCAAGCCTTTGTTAATGTCCCATGTAATTCTCTTGGAATTTCGGTTCGATATGACGATGATAGAGTAGTTAACGAACTAATGCAGATAGATGAATACTAACAGATAGAGCGCTCCGCTTTTGTAAACAATATCATCTGCCTTTTGGCAAGTTAATGTCTTCGACCTAACTTTTCAGTTCACTAGCTGTACCTTTTCAAGTTCAGGACAGTATGTGGACTCTGAACCATAAATATAGAGAGTGAGAAATCACGAAACAGGGTCATAAGATCCTCGGAATTCTAGAATCTGCAACCATCTAACACTGAAATTAGGTAGTCATCGATGAGTCGAAAGAGTCTGAAGTTAGTCGAATCACCGACTTAGATCAGATACCGGGGAGTTATTCCCAGTTGAGATGCTATAGGAGTCGCCAAATCCTATTTCTGATTGCTAAGTGTCGTTTCTTTCTAGAACGCTACCGTGAGTTTTACCAATATGAAATCAATCAACATCGCGCTGAAAAACAATGTATGATACACAAGCAGAGCCATGAAAAAGGAAAAATCCCCAAAATACGAATTACAAGAGAGACATTTTCTCCTGCTTGGGAACAATAACGTGCGCACGAATTCTCGGGGTCCTGGTTATGAGATTTCGTAAGTGATGTTTTTTAACAGAATATAAGTCGGAGTGTATCGATCACTGCTCATTTCTGGAGAAGTCTCTCTCTTGCAGGATCTTGCTGAAGGGCCTCGGAGGGATTCGAGCGCTCGGCCTCTGAAGACTGGATAAGGATTTGCATCGCAAGAGTTACAAGCACCAAAGCCGCTACTACGACCACGATGCCTTCCCACGAGGTGAGCAAGGTGGACCACAGGAAGAATTCAATGACTCCATAGACCAGTAGGCATGACCAAAAACTGACCACCTGTCCCAGTATTTAGAGATGATTAATGGGCGGGAAGGGAAGAGGTGACGGGTGAGGAGCAACGAAAGGACTAGTAGGGAAAATCACACTTACCAACAGAGACTTTATAGGACGTCCGATGTCTTGACGCTGTTCGGTACCAAACAGGTCTTTAGCATAATATCTCTCCAGGAAAGCATCCTTGTTAATAAGAGGAAAAGGGATTAGATATATTGACACAGACAAGAGTAGGATCATAAGTTGGATTTTGAGTGATCGTGAGTTGAGTCGCAAATTCTATGTCACGATTTGGGACTGATAAAAGGGATTCCTTTCAAGAAAATGAAGATGCAGGCTGTGTATCCAAGATCTTGGCTGATGATAAGTCAAACAGTCATTTGAATTGCAACTCTAATAAGTTCGCGTCAAAGAAAAATTAAAGTCGATAACGATAGGCGATACCTTAGTCACAAACACGTCTTTGCACCACTGTGCGATCCCGTCAGGTGTTTCCGGCAGTTCTTGCATTGAATGTCTCTTGATTTGCAGTTTCACCTGATGGAAAGAAGTGGATTAGATCCAAAACCTTCCTCTGAAAGAAAGAGGGGGAAAAAGGAAATCCTTGCACTAGGGAATAAAAGAGCAAATTATGGTATCAGCAGATAGGTGGGAATTCAAGCTGCTCTTTTCAGTTATTATGATCAATGGTGTTGTTAGCTTACAATAGCTGGTTGTCTTCGGATAATTCTGAGCAATGTAGGTGGTTTCCGATTACTAGGAACAGCCACCGTGCAATCATAAATGGCAGGGACATGCGAACGCATGTGAGTCACCGCTGAAACAAAGCCCTGAACCAACAAGCAACATTATTCTAATTAGCATTCTGGGTTCAAAAAACTCCTTGGCTAATACGTGAAGTAGCTTAAGCCACAAGTCGAGCAACATTGCTACTGCTCATTGAGAATGTTGAAGTGAGTAAACCTTAGTTCGAGGAATCAAAACATTCCTAGGAAGAGGCAACCCTCGGGAGGCAGCATATTCTTGAGCTGCTTGGAGCTTTGCCTGGGTGAACCGAGTTCCTTCCACGAAAAGGGCCACCCAGAATGGCATCGGGAAATCACTGAGCCTTTCGAAACCTGACTGGAGCGCACAATTCAGTCAGACTTGTTATAAACCTAGCATGCAGGTGAAACCAAATATATATGAGACGTGTAACTAAGTCACCTTTAACGTGATCTCATCTTTGGCCCATCTTCTGTCCAAAAATACATAGTCGGAAAACCACATCGACCAACCTATGACCTGCATGTGTTCAGCAAGAAAGCTATCCTTTGATCAGTGTAATTGGAGAAAGACACTTAGCAGAGTCTAATGACACTATATAGTCAAGTAAACTATCAGGAAAGAAGCTGACAGGGAGAAATTTGGCCTCTTTCTTCATAATAGCAAGTGCACTGCCAAGACAACCTGCACGCTGCAAGAACACGAGAATTATTGAAAAGATTTTATTTTATTTTATTGTTTTTTTTTTTTTTTGCACATAGACTTTCATTCTGTAGGAAAGCAGGGTTGTTAATTAAAGAAACTAAGAACTGAAAATGGTATCTTTCAAGATAATGAATGCAGAATGAAAGTCTATGTGCAAAACAGATTCAAGAATCCAGTCAAGTAAGCTATGTAATTTCACAAAAGTTCACCTTGGATCAATAGACAATGATAGTAAAAAGGATGAGTACTGAAGCAGAACAGTTCCATTCACCTTTTCAGTAACTCACTTCTTTTGCTTTTAACATTGAGATGGCAGGAATCAGATGAAATTCATAATTTATTTGAGCCTAACTTACAGAAAATAAAAAAGATGATCTGTATAGATACCATATCAGTTTGAAGAGAGTATAGGTACTGAGAGAACATTCGAATTCGAAGAAAGAAGAATGCGGCGTTGATGTTACAGATACAGAATGACATAAACTAAGTCACTGCAAGGAACAATTCAGATTGACAAGCACCTGAGCTATGACCCACCCAACAAGCCAATCGACGTCGCTCCTATGATTGCAGATGAGAAGCGCGTGTTCTTTACCTGGGCATTTCATCAAGTCAAGTCGAATACAACAATCCATAGGAAAAATTCAAAGATATGTGAATTTCCGGGCTCTCAGTGCAGAAAATGGAATACTTAACTTTCATCAGATAATGAAAGTATCGACTTACCCATCATTTCAAAAGTCTGAGAATCCATGTAGAGCTCTACCTGCATGGGCACGGAAGCAACTTAGGGCACGAAACTGGACACGGGATGAGAAAATGTAGGTTATACGTGCATGCATAAGCATGTTTTCATCTCATAAGGAATGCGGATCTCTTTGGAAAGCCGGAGGGCAGGACTGCGATCATCCTAAGAAGCTTAGATGTCCGAAATCGATCACCGAAGTGTTAACAGAATACCACCAGAAAATGTTAGACGAGAAATTGCCTCAGAAAGGATTTGATGAGAACTTGAACGTTACTGCTTGAATCATTTGCAATTACAACCAAAATCCGAGAATGTGATGCCGAAAGATAACTACAATTTTTAGGTACAGTGGACACAAAAAGGCAGAGGAGGAGCGACAGGGCATAGACGCAAAGACGGGAAAGAATGTGAAAAACCAAACAGGCTAGTTAAACTAACCTTAACACCCGCCCACCAATCAAAAAGCCATATGAGTTCCAACCAGAGCAATTCGGCGACTACTTTGTTAATCCTTCGATACGTATTCTTCGACAGAGGACGAATGAGGACATAGAAGAATGCCTGCAAGCACATGAAAGCCATCAAAAAACTGAGGTTAGGTATGTACAATGGGATTAAGCACCGAACAAATCGTTTTTTTCCGAAAGAGAAAACTTGCGGAATTTGCTATAAGCCTTGGAAAAAAAAAAATTAAAGTATCATGCTAGAGAGGTCGCGTTTATGAGCTGAATCAAGCAGAAACTCTGTTTTCTGTTCATGCCCTCTTTTCGCCAGTTCGACATTTCTCCATTCCGATGTCCATGCAAAGTCCAGGAAGAAATCAACCGAACTGATCCGAAAATGTCTCGCGAAGAACTCAGCAGCAAAAGCCTCAATCTTGCAGATTAAGATCTAGGCAAAATGACCCGTAAGCATCGAATTTGGATATTTAGAGGTGTGGCATCCCATTCCAACTTATAAGAGCAACATATGAAGCTATATGGTATATCCCCATCTTCAGCCATTATCTCCATTAATCATGCACAAAAATCTGATCTGATCTCACTCTTTCCTTTCTTTCTTTTTGCCAAAAATGGAAAATTTCTGAACAATGTGAGATCTGCGACCACGTTGATCGTTTACAACCTCAAAAGGAGCAAACTGAATAGTAACCAATCAAGCAATGAATGAAAACTCTCAAGAACATCATAATGACGATTCAACTGATAAGTACCTGAACAAGATTGATGATAAGGCCGGAGAGAATGAAGAGCATGCCGATGGGAACAATGGTGAGTGCCGCCGGGACCGCCATAGCTCACGACCACCTCTTCAATTGATCACACACGTACCCTCTGAGACAATAAGCTTTGTTATAGAGAGAGAGAGAGAGAGAGACGGAAATGGTTGGTTTTGGTAAGAGGGTTGGAGTATACGTAATCCGTGCATCAAGCGTTTGAATCGGATTAGAAGTACTCCAACCCTCTTACCAAAACCAGCCATTTCCCTCTCTCTCTCTCTCTCTCTCTAAATTTACCAACTTGGGTTGTTGCCAGCACAAAGAAGACACGCAGCCAAACGAAAGGAAGCCTTTAAGCCGAAACTTGGGTTGTTGTCAGCACAAAGAAGACATACGCAGCCACAAGAAAGAAAGCCTTTAAGCCGAAAGGTGGCTGAAATGGATCACATGGAACAGGCCAGTGCCAGTGTGATCGATCACGTGAACATTACATTGATTACTTCACGTTTAGTTCGATTAAAATGAAAGGTCATTTAATTGGGTTCAACTGGAAAAACAGCAACTATAATTACCAAAAAAATCTTAAGCCTATTGCAATTGTGTCAATTCAATCTTAAACATTTTTCTTTTGCAATTTAGTTCTAAAGCTTTTGCATTTGTGTCAATTCAGTCCATCTAGCTAATTTTGGCCAGAAATTGCTAATGTAGACGCCTGCCCACTTGGGTGGCACCGCCGATGCTAACTTAGACAGTTTTTGTAATTCTATTTATTTTTTCTGTACATTTTTATCATTATGTCCTTTTTGGTTTGTGTTTTTATTTTTCCTCCGCGGTGGCCAAACACTTTGATGGCTGGCGACCGGCAACAGGCAAGGGCCGGCCTCTTGCGAGGTTGCTCAAGGCTGGCGAGGGTCGACGTCATCGACCATGAGCAAGGCTCGACCTCGCCAGGGTTGGCCTTGCCACCTTGTGGCGAGGCTCGACAAAGGCTACCAAACTAATTTTTGTGTCACAAAAATCTCGAACTGGTTTTTTTTCCGATCGAAACCCTACTGTTGCACCCGTGCCACGTTTACCACAAACTAATTTTTATATCGCAAAAAAATCCCAAATTGCTTTACTCGTGTAATATTTACCCTCAAACTGGTGCACAAGTGCCATATTTACCTCGGGTGAATGCGGCACGAATATGGGTAAATGTGGCAAAAATATATCAGTTTGAGATATATGTGGCAAGGTCGCTCAAGCTGGCAAGGGTTGACCTCACCGACCTTGAGCGAGGCTCGCCCTTGCCAAGGTCAGCCTCACCAGCTTCAGGGCGAGGCTCGATAGAGGCTACCGAACTAATTTTTGTGTCACGAAAAGACTCGAATTGATTTTATTTTTTTATCCAAACCCTACTGTTGCACCCGTGCCGCATTTACAACAAACTAATTTTCTTGTCACATAAAAAATCCCAAATTGCTATACTCATGCCATATTTACCCCAAACGGGTGCACAAGTGTCATATTTACCTCGGGTAAATATGGCACGAATATGGGCAAAATTGACATGGATATATCAGTTTGGAATATATGTGGCGTGGATGTACCAGCTTGAATTTTTCATGATACAAAAATTAATTTAGGATAAGTACGACCCTAATGTAATAGTTTAGGGTTTTTTTATGATATTAGCCAAAAAAATATTTCTTTTTCTTTTTTTCTTTTCCTTTCTTTTTTTCCTTGTTCCTCCACGGTCGATCGGAAACACGCAAGGGCCAACCTCACCGGCCTCTGGCAAGGTTGCTCAAGCTGGCGACGGTTGGCCTCGCTAGTTTCAGGCGAGGCTAGAAGAGGCTACTGAACTAATTTTTGTGTCACAAAAAGACTCGAACTATTTTTTCTTCAACCGAAACCCTACCATATTTACCACAAACTAGTGCACAAGTGCCAGGTAAATGTGCACGAATATGAGTAAATGTGGCATGAATATATCAGTTTGGGATATATGTGACGTGGATGTACCAGTTTAAAATTTTTCATGACACAAAAATTAATTTACGATAAATACGACCCTAATGTAATAGCTTAGGGTTTTTATGAAATTAGCAAAAAAAAAAAAATCTTTTTTTTATTTTTTTCTTTTTTTCTTTTTTTCTTTTCTTTCTTTTTTTCCTTTTCGTCAGCGAACGTCGGACTCCTCAATGGCTAGGGACGGACAACAGGCAAGGGCCAACCTCACCGGCCTCTACCGAGGTCGCTCGAGCTGGCGAGGGTCAACCTCACCAACCTCAAGCAAGGCTCGCCATTGCCAGGATCAGCCTCACCAGCTTCAGGCAAGGCTCAACAAAGGCTACCTAACTAATTTTTGTGTCACAAAAAGACTCGAATTGAATTTTTTTTTTTTCGATTGAACCCTAACTTTTACCCCTGTGCCACATTTACCACAAACTAATTTTTATGTCACAAAAACATCCCAAATTGCTCTACCCGTGCCATATTTACCCCAAGATGGTGCACAAGTGCCATATTTACCTTAAAAAATCTCATATTTACCTATATTCGGATAAATATTGCATGAATATATCAGTTTGGGATATATGTGGTACGAGTATACCAATTTGAAATTTTTCATGACACAAAAATTAATTTAGGATAAATACAACCCTAATGAAATAGTTTTTTTTATGATATTAGCCAAAAAACATATTTCTTTTTTGTCTTTTCTTTCTTTTTCCCGTTCTTCCTCCACGGTCACCAGACTCCTCGATGGTCGGTGATCGGCAATAAGCAAGGGTCGACCTCACCGGCCTCGAGCGAGGCTTGCCCTCACCAAGGTCGGCCTCACCAGCTTTAGGCGAGGCTCAACAGAGGCTACCAAACTAATTTTTGTCACAAAAACACCTGAATTGATTTTTTTTTTTTTTTTGTCGAAACCTGAACCAGTACCCACGTGCCACAATATCTAAAACTAGTGCACCCGTACCACATTTTCCACAAATTAATTTTTATGTCACAAAATATCCGAAATTGCTATACTCGTGCCATATTTACCTCCAAACTTGTGCACTAGTGCCATATTTACCTTTAAAAAAACTCATATTTACCACAATTCGAGTAAATATGGCACGAATAAACCAGTTTGGGGATGTACTAGTTTAAAATTTTTCATGACACAAAAATTAAGTTAGGATAAATATTACACAAATGTAATAGTTTAGGGTTCTTTTTATGATATCAACCAAAAAATTTATTTTTTTCCTTTGTTTTTCCTTCTTCCTCCTCGGTTGCGGGACTCCTCGATGGCCAGCGACTGGCTATAGGCAAGGGATGACCTCACTGGGCTCTAGCGAGTCGCTCGAGACTGGCGAGGTTCGACCTTGCCAGCTTTGAGTGAAGCTCGATAGAGGCTATCGAACTAATTTTTCTATCACAAAAATACCCGAATTGATTTTTTCTTTTGTCGAAACCCAAGCTGGTACACCAGTGCCACATTTACTCAAAACTGGTACAACTGTACCACATTTACCACAATCTAATTTCTATACTTGTGTCATATTAACCCCAAATTGGTGCACCATGTCATATTTACCTTAAAGAAATCTCATATTTACCACAATTCGGGTAAATGTAGCGCGCGTATATATATATATCAGTTTTGTATATATGTGGCATGGATATACCAATTTGAAATTTGTCATGACATAAAAATTAATTTAGGATAAATGTGACACGAATGTACTAATTTAGGGTTTCTTTACGAGAATAGCCAAAATAATTAAAGGCGATACCTTTCTAGACATGTTGGTGAGTTACTGACGGATCGAGCAAGTCGCCAGTGAACTTTTTGTTACTGAGGGATTTTGACCATTACTGAACATTTTCCCGAATTAATCAACATGAAAAACGTAAAAAAGAAAATTGGAGAAACCAATAAAAGAGCACAACATCTGGAGAGATGTCTCCACCGGAAGCTGAAACAAGCGAACAGAGAAAATGGCGGCAGCACCGGCATACCAGGTTCAACAGCCGCACCAGCCGGCGTCGGCCGAAGAAGTGAAGACTCTCTGGATCGGCGACTTGCAGTATTGGGTCGACGAGTCTTATCTCTACGGCTGCTTCGCTCACACCGGCGAGGTCTCTCTCTCTCTCTCTCTACTATTCAGCAATTGATACGTCTTCCTTAGGGTTCGTTTAGTTTGGTGGACGCTTCAGTCCCGATGTAGATGTAGAGTCATTAGTTCATCTTGTTGCCGGGCAAATTTCGAGGGTTGAAATTGCTTCTGTTTAGCAAATTCTTCGAATGTTTAACAGAAAATAAAGAAAATTTAGGATATTGCTTCAGTCTGGACGTGGGTGTAAAATCATTAGTTCATCTTGTTGCCGGGCAAATTTCGTGGGTTGAATTTGCTTCTGTTTAGCAAATTCTTCGATTGTTTAACAGAAAATAAAGAAAATTTAGGATATTGGCAAAGAATTTCTGTGCTGTTTAGGTGTCGGGAGCCATGATGTGGACCCAAATTTATGCAGGTTGTGTCAGTGAAGATCATACGGAATAAGCTTACGGGGCAGCCGGAGGGCTATGGCTTCGTGGAGTTCATGTCTCACGCGGCTGCTGAGAGGGTTCTGCAGACGTATAATGGAAGTCAAATGCCCGGGACAGAGCAAACGTTTAGGTTGAATTGGGCATCATTCGGTATGGGGGAGAGACGCGCTGATGCTGGACCTGAGCATTCTATTTTCGTGGGTGATTTGGCACCCGATGTTACGGACTACCTGTTGCAAGAAACTTTCCGAGCTCATTATCCATCTGTTAAAGGAGCAAAGGTGGTTACTGATCCGAGTACTGGGCGCTCAAAGGGTTATGGATTCGTTAAATTTGCGAACGAAACAGAAAGGGACCGTGCCATGACAGAAATGAACGGTGTCTACTGTTCAACTAGGCCGATGCGTATTAGTGCAGCAACACCAAAGAAGACAACTGGAATGCCTCAGCAGTATGCTGCTGTGAAAGGTATATTTGTGTTGGACATTTACTTTAGGCAACCGCATCATCTTTTGGTGGGATTTTATCCCCTGCAGTGCTTCATTCGCTCTCTCTTATCACATCAGTCTTTCTCACTGGTTTTCTTGTATATTCTTGAGTATTGGATTGTACTTTGTTATGGTTCAGCCCCTAAGGACATAGAAATCACACTTAATTTGTGATGAGCAAGTTGTAATATATTGTAGCTTTCTTTAGGGCTTAGATATTTTTCTATGAATGTACTCAATCAAAGGCTGAAATCTGTCTTTCCATGTATCTTGGACTTTACTAATATAAAGAATAGATAGCTATCTAAACATGTATAATGCTGCAATTACATCTATGTATGTTTACTGATATAAAGTTTTCTTATGAAACATTTTGCAGCTGTTTACCCGGTTGCATCATACACTGCTCCACCAGTACCGGTGCTACCAATGGATAATGATGTAAATAACACCACAGTAAGTGGGAATGCTCACTTGTACATGCGGTTCATTTTTTTAAACCTTCTAAATACTTCTACTATGCAGATTTTTGTGGGGAATTTGGATCCAAATGTTTCAGAAGAGGAGCTGAGGCAAATCTTTTTACAGCTTGGGGAGATTCTAAATGTCAAAATTCCTGCTGGGAAGGGATGTGGATTTGTAGAATTTCGAGCAAGGTTTCTATATGTCATTGGTTTTGCTTGTTGTGAATCTCTCATACCATCCCTTTTTAGTAGCAGTTGAGCTTCACTTTTGCATGACATGGATCAATTTAGCTACTCGTGTCGCATTTACACTCCATATCTTTTTGTTTCACCAGACACGATGGCACATGTTTCTGCTCTTTATTTTTGTCGTAATTCTGGTGCACAGGGCATCTGCTGAAGAAGCCACCCAGAGGATGCAGGGAGCTACAATTGGTCAACAAATTGTTCGCATTTCTTGGGGGCGAAGCCCAACTGCTAAACAGGTTTGGAATCACGCGTATTATTCTATATTAAATCTTGAGAGCTCCTAAAATGTGAACCTTGAGAAAGTGACCCCTGCGAAAACATGGATTTCTTTTTTTATTCTTTTCTAACAAGGACATGGATTTGTTAATGTGGTGTTGAAAATGTAGGAACGAAAATGATGATGCATAAAGTATATCCCACAATTGGTATTCAAAGGGCCACCATCCATTTGTTTCACTTCCGTACTCTTTTTGGATAGTGATTAAGGAACTTATTTGGGGTGTTGCTAATTCTGGAAAGACATCCAACCTTCAAGGACTGCATTTTCTTAATTAACTCTTTCACTGGAGAACGTGTAGAGTTAGTCCACGAAGCATGACCACTGAAGTAGAAAAATGGCTTATTAGCTGTCTATTTTTCCGGTCTTAACCTTCATCTGTATCTGCCATAAAACTTGGGGTTCTTGAAGAAGAACCTTTGTAGAGAACTTAACTTCTGGATGCATCTAACAGAATCTAATGTCATGCACTTCTCTGTTGCATTTCCTTGCTTATCCTTGGGTAGAAATAGTACTTGGCTCATTTACTTTGTCATTTGGTAATACTGCTATTGTATAGTTTGTATACTTCCTTTTCTCATCTGTATACATTACATCTTAGAATTTGACAATATGTTGTATCAACTAATAGGACGTGCCTGGTAGCTGGGGCCAGCAGGTGGATCCAAGTCAATGGAGTGCTTATTATGGCTATGCACAAGGCTATGATGCGTATTCTTATGGTGCTTCTCAGGATCCATCTTTGTATGCATATGGTGCTTATGCTGGTTACATGCAATACCCTCAACAGGCAAGATATTTGCGCTGTTCTGATTCGTACTTTGTATACTCCTGTCTTCAAATCTTTTTATGAGATAGGTTCTAGCATCATAAGTATTGCTGGTTCTTTGAAAATAATTCTCACTAAATTTAAACCTATATTGTTTCTTTTCAAGCCAAACCTTGGGTTTTGTTAGTAAATTTCCCTCTTATTTTAAATCTTTGCAAACTTTCTCATAATCTTTGCAAAGCATTTGAAAGGTTGGGAATCTATTTTCAGTGATTTAATGGGTGGAGATTACTTGCAACAGGGGAGGAGGGTTATTTTCTTTTTACAAAGATTTAAATAGTCTGGTTCTATTTGCAATATATCTCGAAAATGGAGTTTGCATTCAACCCCTTATCTTTTTTCAAATACGGAGGAGGTTAGGACTTGTTCTCCTTCGCATTTGAGCTAGGTAGATTTTTACCACGATTGTCCATATCATGAGGGGATTGAAGTTCATGAAGTGAAAGTTCTGTGGCACCTGTGAAAGTTTGCTCTATCTCTTGCTGCTTGTCTCTTCAGACTTTGATTCTGGAATAAGTTGAGAGACTTATGTTTAAAATTCTGGTTCAACAAGATACTTGATCATCTGAGTTCATAGTTCTGGTTAGAATGGGATCTGCTCCCCCGGTGACAGTGATTATGCTCTAACTTTCCTTTAGATAGTTGGGAGAAGATATCCAAAGTTACTCATAATATCAAATTGCAGATCACTTGCTTTTCCCTGGAGTTTCATGAATTATAGTTTTAGTGACTAGCATTCTGTTCTTAAAATTTTAGGTTGAAGGTGTTCAAGAAATGGCTAATATGGCAGGTGCTGTTCCTACTGTAGAGCCAACTGATCCCCTGGCTCCTCCCGATGTTGATAAGTAAGTCTCTTCCTTTCAAGACATGGCACTAGCTAGTAGGAACTACTTTCTGCATTCCTAACAGCTCTCTCTTTGGCGATGTAGGTTAAATGCTTCTTACCTTTCTGTTCATGGGAGCGCTATTTTGGGCAGGCCATTCTGGTACAGAAACTCATACTTGTCTCAAGCTTAGGCAGTTCAGAGTGGTTCCTTGCTTACACATTTGGTGGCTGCTCAAGATAGAAGTGATGCTTAGGCTTCATGATGAGAAGTCTGCGGCTGTGGAAGATCTTTGAGTGATATGCAGTATCTGGGCAGTCCTACTGTGTGAACTGGATGATCGGAGGACTCAATTATGGAACCTCTTAGCTCCATTAAGACATTTTTTTTCTGGCCAGAAGCTTCGTTAGGACTCAAATTTTTCGAGCAAACCTTTTATAATATCGGAGACATACAATAGTAAGAGAGAGAGAGAGAGAGAGAGAGAGAGAGAGAGAGAGAGAGAGAGAGATGGCATTGGACAGATAACCTATGCCATGGGAAAAAGGGAAAAGAAATATCACCTTACGAATCCATTATTGCTGGCCCCATCTCTCAGTCTGAGCTTAACAGACTTCATTAGGGGAAGTAAGAAAAGGAAACGAAATGGAGCTGCATGGAGGTTGTGTATGACGTAACCGGACGTATCCTTACTCTTTAACTGAATTAAGCATCTACATTACCATGCTTTTTTCTTTCTTTTGAGATTGTGGTCGTCTGTATAGTAGTACCCGATGTTCACTATTGCTCGCTCAAACCAGTTTCAAAGGCAGGTGACTTTCTCAGCTAATGATGAGGGGTTTCATGAATCTTGTTAATATAATTGCATCTCGAAGGAAATGCGTGGCGAGACTAGGCCGCTTGCTTGACATGGGCTAAGACCTATGGTAAGATATTCTCGTCAAAATATCACTTGTGGAACAAAACAGAGGGGAAAAAAGAGTACTGGTGACCGATGGAAAGATATTCTTAACGTGCCCTAAAACCTAGTTTGTGCCTCTTTACGTTGTTGAGAGTTTGGGTCTGCCAGGGTTGCAACATCCTAGACAGGACACTTGCTTTTGGTCAAGTGAGATCCCCAGTACACCATAGAGAATCAGAGATGCCATTGTAGTTCTCAAATGGGACAGCACCGGTTAACCCAGCAGTGTCCCTGCAATCGCGCTATTGCTTAACACTCTAATACCTTATAGGAAGAAGCACCACGCAGAGTACTTGCAGGGTCCGCTATTTCTTAATGGGACAATCATTATATAATATGATCAAATGTAAAGTAGGGTCTCAATCAGAGGAAGTTCAAGAGCAACTCTTTCCAAAGCTTAACTAAATCTGACAAGAATCGGTAACATGACCGTCCTCAAACAACAAGAACAACACATCCTGATCATCCCACCAAATTGATTTTGGTCCCTTAAAATGTTAATTAATCAAAACTTCAAAATTGATGTCTCTCACGACGATGATGAAAACCATTATCTAAATAGGAAAAAATACAGGATAAGAAATAGAATCCAAAATTTTCTTGTATCACAGATACTTCGCTAACCAAGGTAGCTCGCCACTGTCTTTGAGTGCAAATGTCACATCATCGCTGCCACAATACAATACAGACTGTATTATATCACTGGTGAAAGTTTTTAATTCTATGTCGACGTCTTATAATGGGTGATAAAATCTAAATAACTGCATTATGGATAGCAATCACATGCTTGTGAAAGCTGGCTCTGAAGTGAGATTAATCTTCATGATCAAATGGTACATCTAGACTTTTCTTGTTATCGCAGTAGAATACAGTAGGTTATCGCAGTAGAATACAATAGGAAAACAACCCCCTAAAAACCTAAATGGCGTCTATGTTAGTGGACAATACAATGGCTTCACGCATTGTTGGTGGTAGTGGACGGCGGGTCGAGTCTCAAAGCTTCAACCATTTTCATTTGTACGAAACAAACTGCCCAGACTCTGATTTGTTTTGTAATGCAAATGAACTCCTTTTGTAGTTCAACTAGAAGCGAGGCTTGGACTAAACAATATGTAGCCTGTACCAGTAGAAGGTCTATGGTTGCAAAAAGGAGGGTCCATGAAGAAGAAAAGTTTCTCACGAGGATCACTCTATTGCTCACGGTAAAATTTCCCGTCAAAAGTTTGGAAAACCATCTAGGCCTAATTCCCTAAACAACACCCAACTTTAGGTCCAATTTTAATTCTACCCTGAACTTTTTTTTGTCTAAAAAAAAATCAACATTCACTTTAATCTCAAATCTGCCCCGTTAACCCGCCATCCAATAACCGCTACCGACTTCTTCAAAATTATTAATATTAGAGCCACTTTGAGGGTCATTATCAGAACTTGCATCTTCAACAACACCCTCAGAAACAACAGCATTCTCCTAATGTTGATAATTTTGAAGAAACCAATAGTGATTTTTGAACTAAGGGTTAACAGGGGTATATCTGGGACTAAAGTGAAAGTTTGTGATTTTTTTTAGACAAAATTTCAGGCAGAATTGAGATTGGATCTAATGGTGTATTTGTTGAAAATGAATAATTTGGAAAACATTTTCCTAAAAATAATCGCTTGAATCGCTAACAAAAATAAACGAACGAAAAAAAATTGTATCGACTACGAAAATGTGGAGAAAAAAGTTGTTGTCCATTATTAAAACATTTCTCATTAACTAATTATTCCAAGCAACACAAGAGATTATGTTTAGGAAAATATTTTCCAAATCATTCATTTTCCACGAAATAAATGGAGCTTAAAGTTGGGGCTTTTTTTTGGGAATTAAGCCAATCATCTAGCATCATAGTGCAGAGGCAATTTGTGCTTTGAGCTATACTTTGCGTAATGTAACTCATACTAGGTAATATGCTCTTGCGAAATTCTAATATAACAGAAGAACTACAGCTCAGAATTACTATTGTCGTTACTATCTATTTTGTTCAATAAAACAACAATTATATCATTCTAAACCATGTCCAAGCATGTATGGGCTAAGATCAAAGATAAAATGTTCATGCAGCAATCCATAGTGTCATAGGGATATATCAAGGAAAGGTATGTCACAGCTTGAATGCTTTATGAAGATATAGCTGACTGCTTTTCAAGAAGAGAGAACTGACCTTGGAAAATTGAGCTGCAACTTCTGTAACTTGTGCTTAGAACCAGGTTCACATAAGATGACACGGCATTCACCCAGCATACAGCTGCCATGTAGGAAAGACGACAGGAATGTCAAAGCTGAGCTGATTTCTTTAGCTTGAAAATCAATTTAATGTCATTGCAGCATCTCAGTTCATCTTTTCTTATCCATTGTCATGCCTTCTACTGACCCTAATTAAGTGACCTATTGCCCTTTTGCACATAGGTAACCAATTTAGAGTTCACAATATTGTCACGGAAAAATTTACGAGATATGAGGCAAAACACTAAAAACAAGGAAAATTCAAGTATGACAAGATGTGATATAATTAATCCCGTATATGGATACGAATTAACACGTATTGTTATCAGTCAATTATTTGGCTTATAAAGTACATTCTATAATAGTTAATGCCAACACAAACTACTAAACGCAGATTGTCAGGTGTAACCATTTATACAATTCCATAAGCTATTTTTCTTTATCGGGGTATTAGCAAATTGACAGAAAAACAAGCTTAATGCTAAAAGAATTTTACATTGTGGTCCTCGTATGTATGATTAAGCTAGCGTTCCAGAAAAGAAAAAAGCATATTATGCTGCACGACTGGCATTACTAAGCAATATAGTCCGCCCTTGATGAAAGATGTCGTTACACAAGTATACATCTCATTAACTATTTTCCGTCCTATTTCAGAAATCTGTTAACTAGAAGCTTACAGCAACTACTTCAAATAAATGCCGCTAATATCATATGCAAATCACAAGGCAGCATCGTGTTATTGACAGAAACAGAATTGCAAGCCTTTAATGGGTTGGAAATGGCTTAAAAACTTTTCCAACCCTTTAAGCCCCAAGCATATGCCAATAAATATATAATGTCCTATGGTAAAGCTTCATAGACGGGTTCCTTGTTCATTGAGAAGAAAATGTTAGAGGGCTTACCCCACTCTTAAGAGTGTGTCCCATCCAGGAAAAGCTTCTCCATTGCTTGCACAGAGACATGAGACGGTCATTGCCAACTGCACAATGGAGAAGTGCAGCGTTAAATGCCTAAAGGAAGAAATAGAAAAATAAACTAGCGCAATGTATCAAGAATGACCATGGCATAATAACCTAATAATAGTGTCCTACAAATACACATCAGCATTCACAATGTGAAAACTCTTTTGAACATTTAGCAATGTTATTAGTCATCAAGATGACATGGTCCATTTCTTTTCTTTTATTATTTTGCCTTAGTTTTCACATGTCATCATTTGAATAGGTCATTTTTCTTATAAAGAATATGTCAATCAGTACAAGCTCCGATATAGATGGTCCAAGAATTTTACTGGCAATTTCCCAGTAATCTCTTTGTGCGACGCAGCATACAAGATACATTTAAATGATGACCTTCTCAAAAGTGGTTTCTCCCAGGCCTGTTTTATATAGCTCATGTACCATGGCTGTCAGGAAGATCTTTCCGAATTTGGAGGAACTTTTTATGACCTGGTAAAGTCAAATGAGTAAAAGCTGCATCAGAAGTGTCTTAAAAAAGTTCTACCATATTGCAGCTTCCTGCAACTCCTGCCACAGTTAAATGTCAATAAGGAGAGAAGCCACCTGTATTGAGTAAAGTAGTATTCTACTAGAATGAATCACATCTGAGCACCATCAAGAAGATATAAACAATTCAGTCAACTCTTTTCACTAATACCGCATAACTGTAGCTATAAAATAGCTGTTTCTTGACCAAAACATTAGCCTATTTTCCTGAGGCCAAAACTTTTCCGTCAACCTGAAACATAAGCTGAACCCATCCTTCTAAGTATCGACATTCCTCTTCACATAGCTTGTGAGTCTTCCCCTATCTTGGGTGCTATACGCTTTTTTCATATAATGTGCCTACCTACTATCTATAACACAGTATGCGTCCCAATAAATTCGTGAATACAAAGCATGTGGTGTTATATGTTGCAGAAAGAACACAAAAATATCGGCGAGCAGTGACTGATGACAAGTTACGAATATGTTTCAACTCACCTGGATGTGAGGTGCCTGAAACATTTCCTTGATGGCTGCTTCAACCTCTGACATCCCAACAAGAGCTTTCCCTGTAAAATGGAGAAAATTACATCATTTGGTTATTTGTGAGTCTAAGTTTATGCTAACACATGTACATTTACCAATATATACACAGATATGAGTATATCCAATAGAGTGAGCCTTCAGGACCACAAGCCAGTTGAAGTAGTGCAGAAAGCCATGACATGCCCCACCAAAACTATCAAACAGATTTTGTCACTCCCAAAGTCCTGCTTAACAATGACCTTCTAAAATTATGTCACCTATCTCTGGGCTTGTGATGGTGAAGCAGAGAGCGAGTCTATTGAATTTGCTCATCGTTGATGAATAGCATAACCCAGTCAGCCCCTGCTTATATTCCTTTTTGTTTTGATCAAACATAAAACACCGTGAATCGTACACACACACACCCCTCCTCATATTGAGTGACTTGGGGTGACGCTAAACATGATCTATTTTGGAAGAAAGCTTCTTGGTCAAGTCAGGTTCATAATAAATGATCGTAGATCTTCTTCAACTGCCCATACCTTCCCACTATTGCTTTCCAACTCCTCTGAGCATGTATACACCTAGATATTCGTAAGGGACACATGTATCGATTGGGAACATAGAAGTGGTTGATTGTACTGTTCACTAGAAGTTCTACATTGAGGTTATAAAGTCAGCAGAAAAAAGATTACCTGCTGCAGGAGCAGTTTTGAAAGCTTTCTTTATATGGTAATCAGCAATTTCTGCTGCACGTCTGCATATCTCTAGTGCACGCCGTGCATCCCCTGAAATGGCTGCCACCTTTTAAAGATGTAAATCATCCAAAGTCAAACTGAAAGTAGCATGAGAGAATAGTAAGGAAAACCTTCAAATGAAATATGCAGATGGCCTCCAGAAATTCAATTGAGAAGAAAAACATTGAATATCTCAACATAGGAAAAAACAAAAGAATCAAGGATGAGACCTTTCGAGAAGCAAATTCTATAGCTTGTTTTTCGAATGCATCAATTCCTCTGAGTCGCGTTAAAACGATTTCCTGAAGCTGCTGATAATTGTAAGGACCAAAGCAAAGTCTCTGAATGCCCATGCGACTAGAGATACGCGGAAGTAACTTCTCTGGCAGATCCATTGTATTTGCTATGCCTAAACATTTACAGGAAGAGGAATAATACATTAGTGCCTTCCTCTCCTCATTGTCCTTACAAACCCCCTGTAAAAGGACAAGACATACCTATCACAATCAACTTGGAATGTGGCTTTGTAGGCCAATCAAGAATGTTGTAGAGAACCTGCAACAATGGAAGGCTGACAACATTGATGACCTAATAAAGAAGTTCAACAAAACCGAAAAAAAAAGGAGAAAGAAAAAGGCAAAGCATGTGCTTCAGGTGCTGTGCCAGATGGAATGCTATTATTATGGCATTGGGATAGCAGAAAAAGCAAGTACCGATTGATTTCTGGTTAGAAGAAGGTCAAGTTCATCAATGAGTAGGATACAAGGTCGATCATCATCTCTGCCAATTTTCTTTCCATCTGAAAATCGCTCATTAAGCAGCTGGAGAGCCTTCTTCCAGCTAACTCTGTGTCCAGTCAATGCTTCATAAATCACCTAAAAGAATGTTTCATCGCATCAAAGGGCACAAAGAAGTATAAATACCACATGTTCAAGTCTATATTCTTAATTACCTTGTAGATGTTCTCCGGTGACGCCAACTTAAGACCATTAATATCCACAAAACAATATGGTCTGATCCTTCCAGCATCAACTTCGGACCTCAAGTTTCTCATTACTGCAAGTACCGTCATTGTCTAAAGCTTAAAGTTAATAAGATATCAAGTGATATCCAGCTACAAAGGAACTGAGATAACATTTTATATCTGATTCAGGTGACGAAGTATACCTTGCCGGTTCCAGGAACACCATGAACGTATAGGCAACGCCCGAGACATTGGTCTTCACATATTGCCCCCTTTATAAAAGCCGTTATTTCGTCCATTTCTCTACAATTAAAAATGTCTCAGCATACACCTAGCCAGATGATAAAAACATTTAGACAAGTAGTCCTGCTTACTTATTTCGGCAAGGTAAGCTTTTAGGAAGTGTTGCCAATAAAAGCATTGCCTTGGCTCTTTCCAGATCAGTTTTCTTGTGGCATCTGACATGCTCTGGAATTCTCTTTGTCCCTATCTTTTGCAGTCCAAAGAACTGGCCCCTACGTGAGTTCTGTATAAAACAATCCAAGACCGATTTGAAGAAAAGCCGTTTGAAGGAAAGGAACAGAAAATGAAATAAACAGTTTCATTCATACGGCAGCACATATATGAGCCATTGATGATCTTGATTGCAGGTTTTTCACACGCTCTTCTTCAAAATCCATGTCTTCATCAGTTTCAGAGTATGCTTCATTGCGAGAAATCCAATCTTCATCACTGTCATCTTCCAGAGCATCCTGTGCAACAAAATTGTGAACTCAAATTTCTTTCTTGCTCAGGTTTGAAAGACAAAAGCCCAACACTGCAGCTCATATGTTCAGTTGCGAACCTCTTCTTCCTTGTCGAACTCAGCAAGACGCTTGAAACTGTGCCAATGGATGTCATATTCATATTCACAAAGAAAAACATCATCACCCTGGTCATTGGAATTGGCATATTCCTTAGGGCTCTTGACAAAGCATTGCCTGAGAATGGATTCCATCTACAAGTCGTGCAGTGGAGAGTGGAAGATGAGATCTTTGACAAGTAGTATGTGATTCTTTGACCAATCACATCCACAGTTAAGGAAGGATGTATGAGCATCAAGCAATATGTAATAACTACTTAATATTCACTCAATATTCACTCACTGATTCAAACAATTCAAACAACTTACAGGCAACTCCTGGTCATGATTGTCCAGTATGACTGGTTGAAGCGAAAGCTCAGTTTAGACTAAAGTGGCAAAGATCAAGCACCAAAATTTGACACACTAAGATCACTGATCATGGACGAATTCTTTTCCGGACATGATTACCCTCTGCTCTTTGCAAATATTCTCAAGTAGGGCACTAATCAGAGTATCTCCTCTCTAGACACTGAAATATGTGATAGGACCACAATCCTCATTCAAATCTAACATGGGGATAATTCTATTCTCTCCTCTCTTCTTACCTCTTGTCTCATGAAACTTCTCTTTTGGCTCCAAAATGAGGACATTGGGATGCTAAAGAAGTCGCATCTCTCTTGTGTCCATTAAAGCAAAGGACTACTTTATCCTTAACATCTTCTTGCAGCACCAGCCAGAAGATAGATATAGTAATGCATCAACATTTTTTCTACGTACAACAGATCAACCTGAAGGATGGTCGCCATTGTTTCATTATGAGATACTCCCCCCTTGCCTTGTCAAATACTAAATAATCAACATTTTCGTCACCGTACGGAGTTTCCTATTCAAGAATCCACACTGATGGAGACAGGCATCAGTGTAGTCTTCCCAAATTAAGACAAACCAGGGCTACTATGCTCAGAGTTTTGGGTTTTGCTTCTTTTGTTGAATCAACAGGTGTTTCGCTATATAGACAATGCCACAACTAAGAGCAGTTGAAACTTTATTATAATTTTCACTCAAAATAATGGTCGATCGTGTGACGTCCTGTCTTGGTTGGCAAAAGTAAAGACAAAGACTCCCAAAAAACTGTCCAACGAAACAAATCAGACAAAGATTGTCTACAAGCTTGTGTAAGTGCAATGTATCAGGCTGATCGACATAACTGGAGAAATGTGCTGGCTGTGAATTTTAAGCAGACAAATAGCTTGGGGAAAGTCGAAGAGGCTAATGTAACAGCTAATCTCGCTAATTCCTCAATTACTACCACAAGGAAAAGCAAATACTCTTATGCTCGTTGTTTCTAACACATGCAAATCAAAGCCCACCGTAAGAGAAAATTAAGCTAGTGCAGTGTGACACCCTACCTCGATATCTGCAAAATCATTCGTACGATATATCTCCCTCCTAAGGTTGTGAGGCTGCCTCCCAGCGGCAGTCTCCTCAGGAATTATATACCACCTCACCCGACACCAGTAAGTTCCATCCACTTCTTTCCATAAGCTGCACATCAGTGGACTTCATAACTACTCAGAGAACACGAAAGCTACCATAGTATTCATATTAGCGGAATGACCATACCTTTCGATGTGAGCAGCCCATAAATCACTAGAAAGAAGCTTTTCCCTGGCGGTTCTCACCATTTTCTTCCCCTCGGGCGGGTTTGGCAACTGAACATCCTTACCCAATTTCCGGGCCTCACAGAAGCCACAATTCCAATCCCCTTCAGGAACCTCCTTCAGCGGCGGGGTCAAACATTTCAAGTGAAATCCGCCTAAACAAACGTCACACTCAATCATAACAGACCTCCCTGCTTTGAAACAAATCCTACACTCCTCGATCTCCGGGTCTTCATCGTCAGAGCCCGCGTCCTCTCTCCTCTTCACATAGACGTCATCCCCCACCACGAACTCTCCTCCATCATACACCACTTTCTTATAGTACACCCTCTTCTTTGGCACCGCGTCACCCTTCTTCTTCCTCTTGCCGTCTGAGACCATTTTAACGTCACTTCCTCTCGCTCTCCTCTTCTTAATCTCAGATTGACCCGGCAATGCCGGAGCAAATGAGACCCCCTTCCCTTCATTCTCGACTTTCTGCCTCGACTTCCTGCCTGACTTATTGAACCCAACTGCCTTCTCCGCTTCTTCACGAGTTTCCTCCTCGGAGGGCGTTGCCAGTCCGGCATTCCTCACATTTCTGGTCCTTTTACCTGAATTTGGGACCGATTTGACGGCGAAGCCAATAGGCTTCGAAGGCGTCCCCGCGTCGCGACCTCCTTCATTGTCTGGAGAGAGAGACGTTAGCCGCGTGGATCGGCGGAGAGGGGTCAAGGTCTGTGGGGTATGGGGCGCAAAAGAGATTGGCGAGGGCGAGGGCTCAAGATGGAGCTTCGAAGGCGATTGCTTTTGCTTTCGAGGTGTTTGGATCCTCTTCGGGGTTTCTGCCATGGATTTGCAGAGAGCGAAGAGGATCTAGGGTTTTGAGTGTCTCAGAGAGAGATGACTGCAGAGAGAGAGAGAGAGAGATGGCGGGAAAAGTTCCCTCGCAAAGCGAGGACCTTTAAACGTCATTTGACCGTTGCAAGCATTATAGCCTTTTTTTTTTTTTTTCTAATTCTTCCTTCTTCTTCTTTTTTTTCTCCTAAAGTTACCATGTTCACATGCTGATGTGTGGAAATTTCGAAAAATAAACTTTGATGTCCAATCTAGGCATGGCCACGGGTCAGTTTGGGCCCAGAATCGGCCCGTGTTGACACTTGATTTTTAATCATCCTTATTTTAGAAAGTTAATTAAAAAATCAAGAAAAATTCATAAAATTCAAAAATCGACTTTGGAACCCTTAACCAAGCATGAGGAACCAATTTTGAGAGAAAAATATTTTTCGTATTTTTTCAGTATTTTTTGAATTTCTTTTCATTTAAAAATAGCCAAAAATTAGAAAAAAAAATAGCAAATGATGTCAAAAAAAAATATGAAAAAATAATCAAAAAAAAATTTAATTCCCTCTCCACCCAGAAATTTCTAGATTTTGAAAATTCAATTCGAATCCTCAAAATCTCTCTTTCGCATACCCGAACCGAACCCCAAAAAGCATTTTATCGCAAAATTTCTGCCCAATCAGGCAAGGCATGCCGCAATAGGATCCTATATTCAATATCGATCGAAGAATCGCCTTCGTTTCCAAGGGAACCCGTTTAACCCGGACCGAACCAGCCTATTTTCTCATCACCTGTTCAGTCAAACTGGACCGGTCCGGTCCAACTAAACCGTACCTAACAGCAGCAGAAGAGGAATGGCGCGCCCATCCTTTCTCCCCAGCTCAAGACCCAAACCAAAAACCACCCCCAAAGTAGCTCAAGTCACCAGCTGCTCCTTGGGGGGTGGCCTGTAGGTGGCGTGGGAGAAGGAAAAAGTGACGGAAACCAAGTCCCAAGGAGGCTCAGCCGTGAGTTCCAAGAGGGCAGAAGGGGGCTGCAAGTTTCAAGAAAAAGAGAGGGAGTTCGGGGGCTGCAAAAGGGGGGAACCCGAGAGAGCCGAGACAGAGAGAAAAAGAGAGAGAGAGGAACCGGGAGGGAGCTTGGGCGCGAGAGAATCCTGGGGGCCGTGGAATCCGACCAGAGAAGCTTCACCGGCATCCGTGGAGTCCTTGCCATCATCGCCCGAGTTGCCGTCGTCGCCGAAATAGCTCAAGCAGGTCGACCTCACTCCCTTTGACTGCAGATACCCTGTTTTGCGTCCGTTGGTTGTTCGGGTTCCAACATGTATAGCCTAGTTTGAGTGCCTACTTGCCTCGGTTTTGTCCGTGGAGTCCCGTTTCGAACGTATCATTTACTGCTCACCTTGTGCTCGACGTAATGCCCCTCGCCAGTCAAACCCTCTACTTTGAGACTAGATTTCTTTGCGTTTTTGTGCGTTTCAATGGCTGTTTCTTGGGTCTATCTGTTCTACGCTTGAAGTAGTATGCGTGAGTGTGCTTGTTTGCCATTGGTTGCTCCCGAGGGCCAAGTTTTAAAGCCGAAAAGTACCCCCGGGAGTTGTCCCAAAACCCAGTTTCTGCAAAAACAGCTTGAACCCGCCACTTTGGACGGGATTTTCTCCATGTATTCGTGAGCTTTAACGCTGTTATTTGATCCACATTATTCCTTATGTGTATTAGTACGCGTGTATGTGCATATTTTGTGTTTACTATGCTCGAGGATCAAGGTGAATGCCCATGAAAACACCTATGTGGACTGAAAATGCAAAAAATCCAAAAAATTTTCGAAGTGTCAGCTGTGCGCGAAGGCTTCTTCGCAGTCCGTTTTTTATGTGTACGTGTAACCATTTTCCGAGCCGTTAAACATTTTGAAAACCTCATGTTATATAGTTTCTCAGGTACTAAACGGCTCATTTAAACAGTGCACGAGGGAGGAGATTTCAAGGCTCGAAACCAGGCGCACAACCAGTTTATGCGCCTGGGTTCAAACCCAGATTTCCAGGGCTGATCATGGTCGTGTCTTCCAGCAAGCTTTTCATCACGTTTATGCGTGTTATTGTCGTCTCCTTTTGGTTGATATCTTTCTTTGCATGACGTAGTTCTTTTCTGCATGTAGATCTGTTCTTTTTTGCATCTGAGTGTCGAGAAAAAATGGGCGAGAAAACGCCTTCGTGATCAGCCCCCTTGGTAAAAAAATAAAAACCAAGTCTTTTGAGTGGGTCAAAACCGGTTTTCCTCGAGAGTCTTTCTGCCTTGTTTTGTGCATTTCATTCACGTTTCTTTGCTCTATGTCGTTCCTGGTATGATGTAGTTCGTGTCGGTATGAGGGTTTCCTGCTGGTTGTGTCCGAGGAGTCAAGCAAAAGGGAGAGAAAACCCTTCGATGGGCTGTTTTTGCAAGAGCTAGAAAACATAAAAGTGAAGAGAAAAACGAAAAAATATTGTAAGTTGTGTCATTTTAGACCAACCTGGACCCGTATGGTCCGAGTCGGGCATATCTGGCGCGGGCCGGGTCATCCGGTCCAAAAAAAACATTTTTTTAATAAATAAAAACATTTTTTAATAAAAAAATATTTAAAAATTCGAAAAAATAAAAAATTTCAGAAAAATTCCAGAAAATCATAAAAATTGGGAAATGGCTAGATTGACCTTGTTTTTCCGGTTTCGACTTTTAAAACTCCTGAAAATGACGATTTTGCCCCTTTCGAGCAAATTGTCCCGAAGACGTCCCAAACTTTAATTACTCCATTCTCTAAGCTTCTAGAGCATTACTAGGGATGCCATGCTTGTCTTGATGCGTTTTATCCACACTTCATCGACTTCTTGATTGCGCACATTATATGCTTTGATTGTGATTGATAGGATAGACTCATACCTGCACGAGCACGTTTAGAAAAACACTCAATTCCGGTACCGAAAGGGCGTTGGTGGAAACACCGACGTAACCAAGTCCCCAGACCCTTAATCTTTGGTTGCGTGGAATCAAACGGCATCTCCCGACCGCTCGATAAGGTTTCCGGTCTACCTTCCTCAAAAATCGGTGGAGACTCCTTTTTGCATGTACACATAAACATGCCATCCGATCACACTAAGATCGATTCGATATTAACCCGCCGCGATTTGGTACGAGCTTGGGAGGGCCCGAGCTAAGCCTGATCTGGAGGCTTAGTAATCCTTTAGCCTGATCGATTTTTCGAGATCGGGTCGCGACAGCCCGGAACAAGCCCGAGTCAAACTTGGGCCTGCAGTTCGGAATCGAAATCGGCCCGTGGCTTCCAAGCCCGGTTCTGGTTTCTTCAAACCTTGAATCGAGCTCGGAACCGGCGGTTCCGGGCCGGTTCCTAATCGCCAGTTCGTGGGATTAAAACAAAAAAAAAAAAAAAAAAAGAGCCGTTCAACAATTTGTACTTGATAATTCATTATTTTCTTTTATTTCATAATTTGATTACAATTTTATTACAAATTCATTACAATTTAATTTTTAAACTCAAAAATCGGAACCGAAATCGGAACCAAAACCGGCGGTTCCATTTCCGATTCGGAATCGGAACCAGGCCCGGAACCGCCGGTTCATGAACCAGAACCGGCGGTTCCGGAACCGTGGCCATACCTTGTCCAATCCATCGGATTTTCTACTTTATAATGATCTGGCTAACCCCTCTCCTCACTGCTCCTTTACTGAACAACATTCCCACCAAATTGCCTCCTCCGCTTCCCCATCTCTCGAGCTTCAATCTGTTGGCGCAGCCTAGTTTCGAGTTCCCTTTCTTTTCGCCTTCACTCTTTCCGTAAAATGTTGCCTTACGAGATGTCGCCGGTTACCGATTTTCATGATTAAGGATTCCTAGCTCGACTTCCAACTAGGTGTATCTATTTCCAAGCGAAATTTACTAGGCGCGGGAGAATCGAAGTCCGAGTGCATGGAAATGTCATTCATGCTTTGAACCAGATCGAAGGTGTTGTTGTATCACTGAACTTGATAAACTGGTGCTTTCATAAAGAGAAATAGTACATCAACTTGGAGCTAGAGGGGCTTATTTGGAAAAAATTGTCCAAAAAGTCCTAAACACATTGCATTTTTGTCAATTCAATCATAAATTTTTAATTTTGCCAATTGAGTCCTAAATCTTTTCTTCATTTTTTTTATTTTATTTTCTGTTTTTTTCGTACTGTTTACGAGGCGCTTGCCAGTTTAAGAAAAAAACAAATAAAAAATTGAAAAAATAAAAAGTATATTAAAAATTCTCAAGACCGTGCCACGTAGGACAGCCGACGTCCACGTTAGCGATTTCCGGACAAAATTGGCTGGATAGACTCAATTAATAAAACTTGAAAAAATTTAGGACTCAATTGGTAAAATTAAAATGTTTAGAAATAAATTAGCAAAAGTATAATAGGTTTAGAACTTTTTGGACAATTTTCCCACTTTGTTTGTGATCTTCTTCTTCTTCTTCTTCTTTCTTGTTTGTGAACTTGAAACAGCACAGAATTTGGGATGTGAAATTATCTCAACCACCCCTTGAGCTAGAAACTTGCTTTATTGCTTTTCCATTCTTGCATCAAGTGACAAAGAACACACGGGCAAGGCAAGGCAATGCCTCTTCGTACACCGCACTTTGGAACAAAGAAAGCTCAAATCAGGGACAAAGCACCCTCTTCCTCTCGCGCGCACGTATAGAGCAATCTCTTGGTGATACTTGAATGGAAGAAGGTCACCATATATGGAATTATCTTGTTTAGATTAACGAAGGGTACTTCATAGGGCATGGTGGGCATTCTCAGTTAGATGTCTGTACGCTTTTCGAGACTCTGTCCGTCCTCTTCAGGCCCAGCACGGTCAAAACGATCCCGAGGTAGTCGTAGCGATACGACGACCGGAAGAGCTGCAGCTTGTGATCATTCCAGGGCGGGAACCTGAACCAGAAGTCGACAAGGAAGCTTCTTCTCACCACTGCTTTTTGGTGGCTGAAGGCGTCGAAGGAGAACTTCCCGTGATATCTGCCCATCCCGCTCTCGCCGATTCCGCCGAAGGGGAGAGCATCAGCTAGATACTGACATATACGCAGATCGAAACGGAAAAAGTCTCTTCGTTAACACTTCAAAGACCTTACCGAGAAACATTAAGGTAGACAACTACAAGCCCCAGCAAAAGATTGTAGAACATATGCACACTACAATGCTTGATTTGCTCTTCAAAGACTGGACAAAAAGGCACCAGTAGTTTAGCTATTTGGAGATGTCATATAGCATTGGAGGTATACCTGAATGATTGCATCATTGGATACGACACTCCCAGACGACGTCTTCGACACCACGCTCCTCCTCAGCGACTCATCTTTAGTGAAGACATAGATGGCTAATGGCTTAGGCCTCGAGTTTATGAACTCGATGCTGTCTTCTATCTTGTTTAGCTGTCAAAACAAAATAAGGTCATACCAGATTGCGACTGCATCGGTAATCAGCTGGCCACTGATTGTTCGGCGGCCACTATATACTTGAAGAAATAGCGTATAACAAATTGATGAATGTCGTTTTCGGGTTACGCATCTTACAGTTACAATGGGCAGTAATGGGCCGAAGATTTCATCCGTCATGATTGCCGCTTGAAGTGGAGGATCCATCAAGATTGTCGGCTCGATGAACCTGCATATGTGCATAAATAATCACTGCACTGGAATTTAATCATCTGTAGACAAACTTATTCTTAGTGCATCATTAATGACGCAACATCTTCATACAAAGTCTAACTGAGAGTCAGAGATGGAACAGAAAAGGCGACGTGAAAGAGCATGGCTTACAGGTTATCTTCATCCATCGATCCGCCGTAGACAATAGAAGATTTTACCATAGGATCGAGTAAAAGGTTCTGCAATCTTAAGAAATGATGCTTATTCACGATTCTTGCAACACTTCGCGACTCTCTCGGGTTGTCTCCAAACATCTTCTTCATCACGACCTTCATCGTTTCAACCTGAATAGAATGGGAAAGAATGCAAGGAACGCAACATCAGTACTGACAAGCAAATAAAACATTGACCGAGGAAATACCAGATCATCTCCAGCATCCTACCAAAGCGGAACTGAATTTGTTCTCCACTAGGACATAGTCCACTCCAATGCATACTTGTCCCGCAGAGAAACTGAATTTCCCCCCAAGAACTCGTTGCGCAGCCACCTTTCTGTCGAATGAGCTAGAGAGAGTATCGATCACGGCAGGGCATTTTCCACCGAGCTCCAGTGTAACGGGTGTCAGATGGTCTGCCGCTGCCGCCAAGACTCTCCGTCCTATTCGGGCACTCCCTACAATTTGAAGACTGGAAATGCTAAACTAACCCGTTGGATGGCTTTCAGTCAAATATAAAAATTGGAGGAGAGATTTTTTGAAGGAAGGTGTTTGAACCTGTGAAGAATATTTTGTCCCATTTCTGATGCAAAAGCTGTTCGCCAACACCAGGACCGCCTTGAATGACTTTCACGGCTTTGTCGTCTAAATAATAAGGAATGGCATCGGCTAGAAGAGAAGAGCATTCCGGGGCCAACTCCGAAGGTTTCAAAACCACGGCATTGCCTGCAGCTAGCGCTCCTATTAGCGGTTCCAAGGATAGTCCTGTAATGGGTAAACATAGGGCCAAATATTATCATGAACCGTGCCTACTTAATGACCGAGACGTATCTGCCCAGCCGAGACCAGCTGAAGATGCATCAGTGTTCATAATTTTAATCCTTTAAAAAGTACTATCCTCACCGATTGGAAAGTTCCAGGATGAGATTACCAGGACTAGACCAAGAGGTTCGGGAACAGTCTCCGCAGTCGTGAGTAATGCGATTCTTGGCAGTTTAGCCTATCAATAAAATAAATCATTAGAAAATACTATCATTCTGTATGATCTGCAGAATAATATTAGGTGTATCGGTTTGGTTCTGTCGATGTAATTCAAGACGAACCTCGTGACCTGTCGGAGTGCCAAGGATTAGCTGTTCGAGACTATCATTTATTACCTAATAAAACTAGCGACATGTTTCGTCCTGCGAATGTTACAAGGAACACTCACCAAGTGCACACTCAGCATTCATCAAATGGTAAGCAAAAAAGTGTAAGCCCTCACCTTTTTGCCTGACATCCATCGTTTCAAACCGTCCAATGCATAGTTCACAGACTTTATCAAGCTTCCTATCTGCAGATGTAACCATGAATAAATGGTCATTCCTCAAAATGTCGGTAAACATAATGATGCCTTGAAGGAGGAACTACACAAATGCAAAGCCGCTAAGAGAAATCTTTAGAACAGAATAGCGAGGGGTCGTAAACGATTGTTGCAAACAATGGACATAATCTCCGGCAAAAAACTCAAGCTGTTAGATGCAGCGATATGGCATTAGGCCCGCTAAGGTCCCGTTTCCAAGTGATGTTCCACATGATACACTAAAAGAACCTGTCACTGTTGCCCTCCTGTTTCTCATTTTGTGATTTGTCTTGATCTATATAGTTGACAATTTTTCAGTTTAGGCTACAATCTACATTAAGTATCCACTGTCACATCTTTCCACTTTAAGCGACCACTGTGTCATTACCAATAAACTTATGCTGAACTTTTTAAGTTGCCCAAACGCTAACGTGTTCGTCTTCTTCGCTCAAATCTTGGGTTCAATTTAGCTACTGCATTTGCACGTTCTCTCAGTGCCGCCCCTTTGAAGCGCAGACCTGTTTGCTTCGATAATTATCTTATATGTGCGGGACAAGGAGACCGTCTCGCTCAACTGGCCAACTAGCACCGAACACACCCAGCGACGCACAACAAAAGACGATCGTATTCACGCAAGTTATTTCAGGTTTAAGTCCCCCTCAGTCCCTGCATGTTTCAGATATTCAGTGCACAAATGAAATCCTCATTAAGAAGGAAGTGTGCCACCAATTGAATCCAGGTTCACCTCATCCCTGTAGGCCTCAACAGGATGCTTGCCCAGGTCTTGATGGAGAGCCCTGAAGATCTCCTCCTCTCTTTCCCTGAGGAGTTGGAGCAACCCTTTGAGCTGTGACTTCCTCCAGGAGGCTTCTCTTGTCCTCCCACTCCTGTAACACTCCCTCATCTCCTCAAGCTTCCTCTCCATCTCTTCCACTACCTCATTTTCAAATTCCATGTCTCTCTCACTGAACCGACTGAGACACGTTTGTGTTCTTGTTGGCCTCTTGCAGGGCCTGTTTATATATGGAAATGCTTGCTCCGACCAACCATCTTCAATTCTCCAATCCAAAAGGGAAAAGAAAAGGCAATAAAAGAAAAGAAAGAAAATCTGGGTTCATATGGATGTTCAAAGAAAGTGTTCTTACAATCATCGGGAAAGGTCCAACGTCGGGTCGATTTAAAGAGGGGTTAATACCACGAAAAACCTCAAATTGGTACATGTGTAATAAATTTACATCGAACTAATTTTTTGGCCACCAAAAATCCCAACCTAGTACCCCTATGACAAATTTACCCTCCGTTAATTTCCATTAAATTGTACCGTCAAATTACTGAGTTACATGACACGTGGCAATTGACATGTGTACTAGTTTGGGGTTTTTACTCTCTGTTTGTCACAAATGTTCTAATTTGAGGTTTTTCATGATATTAACCAAATTTAACGGATTTGCCGCGGGTATACCAGTTTGGAATTTTTAGTGGTCAAAAAATTAGTTTGGAGTAAATTTATCGCATATGTACCGATTTGGGATTTTTTGTTGTCAAAAAATTAATTTGGGATAAATTTATCATGAATGTACCGGTTTGGGTTTTTCGTATTATTAACCTTTTAAAGAAACGGGTCAGTCATTTTCAGACTAATTGATCTAGCACCATCTTCGCTCTTCACGTGCATGTGTACGTGTGGGCGAAGAAATGCGAGGAAGGGCACCGAAGAAGTGGGTCAAGTAAATTCATGAAGAGGGTGGTAAACGGTGTGAGCTGGACCAGAGTGGCCTTGGCATTCATGTAGTTTGGTTGATGTAGGTGTACATTTAGGCAGGCTCAACTTTCAATCAGATCTTAGTTTGAGAGAGACAAAAGGGGGGAAAGTAGGAAAAAGGTCCTAAACCTATTGTATTGGTACCAATTCAGTCCTAAGCTTTTCAATTGGACCTATTTAATCTTGAACTTTTTGCATTTGTATCAATTCAGTTTTTTTTTTTGTCAAAAGTACCAATTCAGATCATCCGGCTAATTTTGGACGGAAATCACTGACATGGACGTTGGTTATATTACATGGCACGACTAGTGCTCACGTAGACAAAATTTACAATTTTTTTTTAACATTTTCTAAATTTTTTATTATTTTTCTTTTCCTTTTTTCCATTTTGGTCGGCGAGGGTACGCCTAGGCCATCGCCATCTGCAGGTGAGGTCCAGCAAGCCCTCATCGAGGCCTCATCCGGGGAGGGCTCCACCCTCACCAGCCAAAATGAAACAAAAAAAGAAAAAGCAAAGAAAAAATATTTAAAATTTCGTAGAAAAACATTAAAATTTGTCCACTTCGATACGGTTATGCCACTTAAGAAGGCCGGCGTCCATGTCAGCGACTTCTTGCCAAAATTGGCTAGGTGAACTGAATTGGCACAAATGCAAAAAAGGTTTTAGACTAAATTAGTCCAATTAAAATGTTTAGGACAGAATTGATATCAATACAATAAGTTTATGATTTTTTCGATACTTTCCCCGGCAAAATGAGGCATGAAAGTGAGTTGCGCTATGATGAAGTAGTGATTGGTACTAAGTAAAAAGGTTATCGAACATCCTCCGGTCGTCCTCGAGCTTTTAACTCTGGGAGACGGAGGGGTGGCGATCCGCGAAAAATTTAACGAAGCAATTTACTGATGCTACATTAGAATGTTTAAACGAACGCGACCTATGTACGCGGTGATTGGATCAACCGGGGTAGATTCTTTTTTGACATAGAAGAAATCTTAACATGTATTTTCCGATCCGTAACCCTAATTATAAAGATAATGTTTTTCTATTATCGTTTTGACCAGGAACTGTTATATTGGCATTGAATGAGGACACCATCTAAATATAAATTTATCCCAAACGGTCCTATACAAGCTCTTAACTCTACAGATGCAACAAACCAACAACTCGTAATTATTATCACGTGTAAATGGGGACCAAAAACGGTAACTTTCGGTGTCCGTTGGGACTAAATGAACATCACTAGTCGTCCTCTGTTTAAATAACTCCAACTTCATATTCAGTTATTATGAGGCCCACCTCATGAGTAATGTTTTTATCGGACGATATCGTGTATTTAATGCGTGTCGGGTCCAAAAGTTGGATTGCCCGGTAGATCTGTCAAAATGGGTCATATACGCATTTCTTAACTCATATTTGATGGACTGGGTTGCCTGGATTAGTTGTATTCAGTAAATAAGTTATAAATGGGTTTAGACCCAACTTTATGGATCATAAATGAGTTTAACATTTGTGTTAAATGAGTTCGCAACTTACTTAGATTTAATTCACCTCTATAACTCTTTCTTCACTTTCTCTCGTCTCTCACTCGATCTCGCGCTCGCTCACTCCGTGCTTTCCCCTTAGTTTAGGTATGACTTTTCCTAAATTCGTTTAAAAATATAAGTGTTTTGGCAATTTAGGTCAGGTCAGGTACTCGGTTGGGTATGGACTGGGTCGGATATGGGTCACTAAATTTGTATTGCATGGAAATGGATCGAAAACAGGCTAAATAGGTCAATTTGGGTCGGACCATTTTCGACCGAACTTACCCATTTGATAGATTTAGATCCCGAAGACCGATATGAATCCAACCCTCGAAGTATTTTATGTAGCGGTAACATACTCAACTAATAATAGAGTGTCGGAATCTTATCATTGATTGATGCTTAAGTCCTAAGTATAAGGCATACGTAACAAAGACACGTGGTGTAACAAGTCGATCAAAAACAAGTGGGATATACTTGATTGGTTAATCGTGTCAATCATTTCGAACGTAAAATGTTTTCTCCAAGCCATTCATAGAGAGAGCGTAGGAGACGATTCTATTTTCCCTTGGGTAAAACATCATGACATTAGTCCATGCTGATAAAATATGAAGAGTGTTGGCCATTATCAAAACTCATTAGTAACGAAATTTTGACTGGTAAATTATTTAGCCTACAATCCGTTGGTACGTTACCGACATTTTTATGAAATTATCACAGTGGTTTGGTCGTTTTAATTATCATGTATTTCAATAATCTGCCAATACTTATTTGTGTAGCTTATCAGCTTGTTAAAGTTATTAACTGTTCAAAAAATTACTGACTCTTATTTGAGTGCAATTACCAGTGTTAATTCGATCGTTGGAAAGACTCAACTTTTCCGATTATTTACCCACTTTTATCCGTCAAATTTACCCAAATGTTAAAATTGCTAACTTTTATAATAATAAAAAATTACCACCTTGTATTTGAATCCACTTACGACCGATTATTTAATTGTTTGAAATTAGTAACTGTTCCAATAATTTATCAACAATTTATTTGTTAAAGATACCAACTTGTTAAAGTTATTACAAACTCTTCTAGAAAATTATCAACTATTATTTGAGTCATTACCCACGCTTGCATGATTTTTCACCAACTAATCATTTTAGGGGAAAATTACCAAAAAATACATAAGTCTATTACACGACAGCTAATTCAATTATAAACATTTCAATTTTGCCAATTTTGTCCTAAACATTTTGACGATTTGCCAATAAAGTTCTTCCAGCCAATATTGGCCGAAAATCAACGTGGATCCTAGCCGTGCCACATAGGACAGTTGGTGATGACGTGGACAACTTTCGTAATTTTTTCAAGAGTTTTCTTAATTTTCTTTTATTTTCATTATCCGCTTTTTTTCTTTCTTTCTTTTTTATTTTTATTTTTTCCTTAGTTGTATCTCCGGTCGACGGCCCCTAGTGACGCCCTTATGGGCCATAGACGAGACCCAAGGGTCGGTTAGTGACCTCGCTGTTGACACCTGATTTTTATTCAGTTTTTTCTTAGAAAAATCATTAAAAATACAATAAAATTTCATAAAATTTGAAAATCAACTTTGGAAGCCTTGGCCAAGCCTAAGGAACCATTTTTGAACAAAAAATATTTTTCAGAATTTTTTCGAATTTTTGAAATTTCTTTTAATTAGAAAATAGCCAAAAATTAGAAAAACAAATTAGCATTTGTGACCAGAAAAATATGAAAAAATAGTCATTAGTTTTGTCTTAATTCCAATTGCATTTTGGTCACTTCAAAATTCAAAAATTCTACCGGGAATCTACTTTTTCATATTTTTGCATTTAGGTCCCCGGTTTTCAAAAAAAAAAATCCCAAATTAAGTCTTTTCTATTGCTTTTCTCATGTTGGTCCAATTATGACATTTGATCCTTATACCTTCAATTGCATTTTGGTCCAATAAATTTCACAGATTAAGCAATTCGAAAAAATAGCAAAAATCTTTGCAATTTAGTCTCTGGTTTTCAATTAGAGTCAAATTGGGCACTCTAACCAAAAACCCATGAACATATGAACCTCTACCCATAGGTTTCTCACCTTTCTAAATTCATTGGTGGGTTTGGTTTGACCTGATTTGGTCATTAGGGTCCTCAATTGCTCAAATTTCACTTTCAAGTCAATCTTAAAATTTGGGGTTTCACATAAAAATAAATCATTTTTGCCGAAACTTGTCATTCCTAGGTGAAATGCATACTCTGGAATCTAATTTTTGCCTCAATTTCATTAATCTTGGCCATTTTTAGTGTCAATTTGACCAAAATAGATGAACCGGGTCTGCCGGGTCGGATAGGATCCGACCCGATCACCCACCTTCTTCCCAGAATTGCTCATTTTCGCTCAGGGAAGGCAAGAATAGAGGCCGTTTTTCTTCATCCCCAAACGTACCCACCGGAGGACCATACCTGAAGCTGCCGGAAGTCGCCTGACGCTGACGTGCCTAACGGCACGTGACTTGGCGTCGGGCATGTGTCGATCGAGCTCAACAGATCCCCCCAAGCACGCACAAAAATCCCAGATTCGGGTATAACCGAATCTTACCGAATCTGTTCGGTTTTGAAAAAGAGGGGATTGATTCAGTTGAAGAGCGAATAACAGAACAAGAGAGAGAGAGAGAGAGAGCTCTCTGGAGAAAAGGTTCTTGAGGACGCCATTGTTGCTGAGGGACCGGGAGCTTCGAAGCTCCGTGCAGGCCCAACGGAGGAGAGCCAAACCCCGCCACCAGCATCTCAAGCACCGTGAGACCATGGGGAAGCTTCCAAACCCCTTCAACCGCCCCGCCAACCCCTAGAATGGTAGCCACCATTCTCGAGCTTCAAGCTCAACTTTCATGGCCAATCTTGATATCGATCGTTTTTCTTCATGATTTCTGGTCTAGGTTACTCCTGAACCATCACTAATCACATCCATATACTTTTTTTTGCATCTTCGTCGCTTAAATCCCCCTGAGTCATACCTTGAACATCCGAAACTACCCTGAGCTCGCAAAGGTATTTCGCTACCTTCTCAGCCTCCGCAATCGTGCAAGTACGTTTCCTTACCTCTTCGTGATACTGACTGTTAGTTTAGCTTAGATAAATCGCGTAGAAACGGCTAGGACAATCTCACCGTCGGAGTTCGCTTCTGTCGGCACTGGTTTGAGTATATCTAAGCTAGTTTTAGCATGAGATTGACATATTTTGATGTAGAGATGATGAGGAGTTGATAGGCATGAAAATCTGGGCTTTTTGTATAAGTTTTGACGTCGGAATGGGGCCTCTGGTGAGGCACCGGTGCGAAACGCCGACGCCAGTCGTCTTTCCCGGCAAAGGGGTTGACTCGGTCAACTTTTGTTGACCGAGTCAACGCTGACATGGCGCCACGTGGCAGCCACATCAACGAAAGCGTTCCGTGGATAAAAAAAAGATCGGACGACCACGATTTGACCACGTGGCGCGATCGTGGTTTTTATCAAAATTAAAAATCATTTTCTGAATTAAAAAATTGATTTTCGAAATTAATAAAAAAAATCCACATCCGACGGTGGTCATTGCGCCACGTGTCAAGATCTGAAAATTTTTGAAAATAAAAAATGCTTTTTCAGAAATTAAAATTGTTTTCTCTTAAATTAAAAAAAAATCATTTTGCGATCGTGTGCCCCAGGTTTGGCCACGCGTCACGATCTCAGCCGGCCAAATCATTTTCAGAAAATCAAAAATTCTTTTCTGATCTAACGGTTGAGATCTTGCCACATGTCACCTCCAGAGCCCTTACAACAGTAAATAGGCGGGAAATTAGAAAATCATTAAAAAATTTGAAAAATTTGAAAATTCCAAAAAAAAAAAAATCCAAAACTATGTCGTTTTGTAGACCGACTCGGGACCCTTTCGGTCTGGCCCTAGTCAACCCAACCCAGTCCGGAAAATAGTAAAAAATTAGGAAAATGATTTTAAAAATCCAAAAAAAAAATGGAAAATTCAAAAATAAAAAATTTCTAAAAAATTGGAAAAAAAATCCCAAAAAATTTCAAAAATTTAGAAAAATCTCGAAAATTAGGAAATGGGTCATTTCGACTGGCCAATCCTATTTTTGATGATTTTTCCCTCTCTTTCTTCCAAAATGACGGTTTTGCCCCTCATGGGCAAATCGTCTCGAAAATTTTCGAAAAATTCCCAAAAATCACAAAAAATGGGAAATGGTCAAACTTGATTGGCCAAATCTGTATTTCATGATTTTGATTCCCGATTCTTCCTGAAATGACGATTTTGCCCCTTATGGGCAAATCGTTCAAAAAAATCCAGAAAAATTTCCAGAAAATGGGAAATTGGTACATTCAAATGGCCAACCCTATTTCTGATGTTTTTTATTACAAATCTTTTCAAAATGATAATTTTGCCCCTTTGGGCAAATTGTCTCCAAATGTTTCCAAACTCCTTCCAAACCTCCAAACACCCATTCTATAAGCCTTTAAGGCTTCACTGGAGATTCCATGTATTGATTTGATGCGTTTTATTCGCATGTTCATGGTACCTTGATTTGCGCACCTATCTTTACTGTTTGTGATTGATAGGATAGATATTCTCATCTACATGAACTCCTAGATTCTAGAGCTTTTCTCATTTCGATTCATTTGCATGAAATCTTAGTTAGAAAAATCATTCAACTTAGCTGCCGAAATGGTGTCAATGGAAACATTGGCGTAACAAAGTCCCCGATGCCAAATCTCATGTTCCGTTAGAGTCGTACAGCTTCTCCCACCGCCCGACGAGGTTCCCGATCTACCTTCCCCAAAGATTGGTGGCAACTCCGATAGCATTACACCTATGCACATAACACCCGACCACACCTAAGGTCGAACTCGATTCTTAAATCTCGTCGTCGCGCGAGGAGAGGACTTGGGAGAGTCCAAGCCAATCTACGGATCATATCGGATCCCTAGACTTCGGCAATCGCCCCTAAACTTTCGTCCTTCTAGACAAGGGTCGCGACAGACTTGGCGACTCCGCTAGAGACTTGGTTTTCAAACTTTAGTGGACTTGAGCCGATTAAAAATTTGGTTGATTTTTCTGACATGTTTTTTGCAGACACTCTTGAAGGTGAGGTACGTACGCCAACCATTATGCTAGATATTTTTGCAGATGGGAGAAATAAGGAGTGGAGTCTGTGTTAACCTTATTTTCTGCAGGTCGGAGTTTGGGATGTATGTTTATTTACGCACGTATTCGTTCCCGCTCATGATTTGGATTGGTGATTCTAACCCTCTTGGGCGAGTGCTCTTGGGGGAGAATCTACCATATATGGAACGTGGGGGCCTTTGCCTTAGGTCCCACACCTATCCTTTTTGATTTTTAGAGTCAAACCTCACTTGTCTCACGCGCATGTCTGTGGACGGTTGGTATACCTTAAACAAAAAAAAATCTCTCTCGCCGATCACTGTAAGTGTGATCTCTCCCTTTACTTGTTCTATTTCAATTGAAATTTCATTATTGGAAATTGGTGGAATCAATCGAACGCCCTAGGCCTTTACACTTACAATTGAGAATTTCTGGCAATTACTTTTTATAATAAATCTTGAATATGCACTTCAAATACCTCTGACCCATCCATATGGGGCAAATTGTTTGTCTATTTTTCAATTGTGGGTTTAAGATGACATTTTGAATATAAATTATTTCAAGTCAAAATTGAGTTTTGGGGGCGCAAAATCGAAATCACATTTCCAATAAGATTCAAATCACATTTTGTGTAATGGTTTCTTAAACAAGAATCACATCATTCTTACAAGAAAAATGTTGCAAAGCAATCTTTCAAGATTAATGCCCCCATTTATGTAAAGAACTTTTGAAATTGGATGGACGTTCGATTGATGACCGCGGATCGATCTTTAAATGATGTCTCGTCTTACTATGAAATCTTGGCGAATATCAAATTTCCATAAATAGGGATTATGGGATATGTATTGTCGCCTCATTTTTAATATAAGATGTGACCTCATTGAAAGATCTCTTTTCATTGAAACACTAACTTTGTCTCCCTTTGACAGGGTGTACACAACGGTCGTTTGTTGAAATCCTTTTATCCGACCATATGCAAGATGATGGTCAAAATGGTCAAAGGATAAGGAGGCGAAACTTATTTTCCCTACAAGATGAAAAGAAACGACATGAAGAATGGGCAATCTAGTTTGGAGCAACGCTCTCCAAATTGAAAAGGATGTATTCGTTCCAAATTAAGTTGACTTGTTTATGAATTGATATGGCTGTTCATACTTGCAGGTGATGACAAAAAACGAATGGGATCGCCGAGAAACATTCCTCCATCTCTTATGTTCAAAATGATGGAAGCTTGGAAAATACGTTCTGGCGATAGTAAATATGTGATCGTTCCAATTAGAGCTTTTTGTGCAACAATTGACTTGTTCATCGCTTTCGTCATGTAGGTAAAATGAAGGGATTATTTGAGGTTGACATCCGTCTCTTTTAAAAAGACTCAAGTTTAGACCCTCAAAACTTGAGGTGAATGCAACATGGCACGATCGCCAATTGAAGAATAATGAGTAGAGGTCCACAAGTGGACATGACAAAGGATGATCGACACTTTAAAGAACTGATATCCAACACAGTGGAACTACATCTGGCTAAGTCATCCAACTCCATGTGTTAACTGGGGCAAGTCGCCCAAGTGGTGGTTATCACCCATGAAGCGTAATAGAATGGAGTTTATCCGTTGAATACGAAATGCGTTTGGCCATAGCAACAACGCTTCAAACTAAGAAGGAGAATGACGCCGAGCCATCTGTTTCGGTGAAAAAGGACGTGTTGTTCCTAAATAACTTTCAGTCAAGTGTGGAAATAATTTTCCCTATCTTTTTCTTCGCATGCCATAAATAGAGGCGAGACACCCAATGAACAATGCCTTCAAATGACAAAACAGGGAGCACCCCTCCTACTTCATCTTGAACATGCATTTCGAATGGATGAGTTCAAAAGCATCTTAATGGCTCAAAATCTTCGAGAAAACTTGAAATTTTTTTATCAATTAGAGGGCTCTTTCGAAAAGAACATTTGAGAAGAAAAAAGTTTAAACTTTGTAGATTGTTATATGCAATAAAGAAATGCCTTCTAGGAATATAGTGAGGGCCACAAAGTCACTTTTCGTTACTAACACGGTTCACTTTAGATCACTTGCATCATGCATATCATGCATACATCCTTTATGTGTGTATTCCTTTTCAAGGGTGCCGAAAAGTCAATGCAGAGGAAAGTGAATGAAGGGTAATCTCGTATCGATTCCAATTTACCCTTCATAATCTTTTACTGACATATTTCGTCATTTTTTTAATAGGTAAACGTCAAATACTTCAAAGACGAATGCGATTGAGGAAGTTGCCAAGTCACCATGTGGCAAGTTCCAAATGATTCTCAAAAGAAAAGTTAACAAACGATCGAATAGATGTAAGTCATCTTCACTTATCAAGGATGCTGACACGAGTCCAAACGAACGGTAAGGTTGTATCGCTTCAAATCTTTCATTGCCTAAAAGGTCTTTAATTGACACATCCCTTCTCGTTCTTACAGGGTTGTCAAGCTACCGAGGGGTAGATGAAAATAGTCAATGACTCGGGTAGCTAAGATAGATGAGTAGAATCAACAAGGAGAGTCCAATGGGGCAAATCATTCTCTTTCCACCAAAAGATTAATCTGGGGGCAAAATATTTTCCTTCCTCATCAAAGAACATATTGGGGCAAAAGCCATCAAACCTATCGTAAATGAGGTGGCGAGTAGCAAGACATGTCCTACTGGGGCAAGATGCCTAAAAAGGACGATATCCTCAAGTGTCACAAAGACAGCATCTCAAAGTAAAGAGAAACATGAAAATCCAAATAAAAGATATCCCAAATTGGACAGGGGATTGCAAGAAAATGTGGAAAAAATACTGAGCCATTTAGCTAAGGTAAATGCCACCTGACTGGGGCAAATGGATTGTTGATGTGACCGAGGGTCTTCTCGTGAACAACACCTTCAAGCACGGATGGAAGGATTTGATAGAGATTGTCCATGTCAATATAAAATATAGAAATGGACTCAATTAAAGGAAAACGTCGACACTCGACAAAAGAAGGAATGTGTCGATAAGACATCATCATGGGCTTCGATAAAGGGAGGATATCATGAGGGAGATGACAAGTGACAGGACACTAGGAGAGGACAATTACCTCAAACATTGAAGATACAACGCCTCAAGGCGAGTAAACAAGAAAAGAGAAATGAAAATCCCAAACAAGGGAAATTCCAAATTGGACAGTAGATGTGAAAAAGCACTGAGGCGTTTAACTGGGGGAAGTGGATCGTTGGTGCAACTGGATGTGAAAACAAGATCCTTCCTTTCCAAAAGCCAAACAGACGCAAAGGAAAAGAACACCTTTCAAACGAATGTGGTACAAGTTTTTTGGTGAGCAATAATGGATTTGACAAAAGTCATCCACATCATAGTAAAACCTCGAAGTTATCAGTATGGACTCAAGTGAAGGGGAAATCATTGGCACTCAAGAGAACTCGAAGAAAAGAGTTGGCCCATAACATTGAAAGAAATACCAACGTTGTGAAATAAAAAACCCAAGGAGTGATCTTTGATCAAGTGGAGAGTAAAATGTGTCGCATCCATATCACATTCTCTAATATGAATTCTGATGCAAGTTTCTTTATTTCTTGAATATGAAATGGCAAGAGATTCAAGGAACGCATCCAAAGGGATTCGCAGCCGTTGCGCAAATACAGTTCACGGCAATGGAAGCTTTTCAGATGAAGAGCAGCAGACAATGCCTAGCACAACCTGATGAAGGGATTTTTTTCAATGCAAACCTACGAGGTGAAAAGAGCCAAAGACTCCCAAAGATGCATTCAAAAGTAAAGCGGTATTGTTCCAATTCATCTCAAACTCGAGAAAATACCCTAACACTTTGTTTTGGTCTTCAGAAAGATTCATCGCCAGACCAGGCAGATAAGTACCCTTAAAATTCAAAGGAATTTGGAGGTCATAGAACACATAACAATCCTATCTCGTTGAGTAAATTGCAGTTTTCCACAACCCATGCACTCTCCTTTAAATTGGAGTGTATAACCAAGGGTAAGTTGTATCGTTTCAATTTGTCTCAAATTTAGGAACACACACTGACACGTTCCCTTTAATCGTTACAAGGGTCGTCGCTATGGCGGTCAGGTAAGTGCCACTTCCTCTTCAAAACTCAAAAGAGTCCAAAAGTCTGAGAACATCTAACAATTCCAAGTCTTTGAGTAGATAGCAGGTTTCTACGATCTATACATTGGCGTTCATATTGGAATGCACAATCAAGAGTAAGGCAGTATCGTTCCAACTTATCTTGAATTTGGGAATACGAACTGACACTTAATGATTGATCTTTACAGGGGTCGTCGCGCCGAAAAGAAATCCTTAAACAGAAAGGCAATTTGAGTGGAGCAAGGAGCTCACTGATATAGATTCACAAAGACAGGTGAAATGTATTCGTTCCAATATTACTTGTTGTGTCATACACTCATTAGATGATTTGTTCTCTTTGGCAGGGCACCATTTGGGATCCAAAGAATTGTGTGCAGAGACGAAACGGTATTACCCCGATCCCTTTGGATTTTAAGATCCATTTTAACTCTTTCTTTGATTTCCCTAGGGATCATGGCCATGGCAAGTGAAAATCATCGTCAAATTGAACGGATGAGTATTCTGTTTTCTCTAGGGTTCAAAGATGTTCGAGAGTCTAGAAAATCTCAAATCTCAAAGTCCAGAGTAAAATGTCAACTATTCGCGAATCGTTCCATTAGAATCATGGCTAAAAAAGTCTGGAGGTTATCCGAATATGATTGAAATATGCATTGTGCATCACAAATTCCCACAAAGGGTGAATTTTGAAAAAAAAAAATGAAATGAATTTTTCCAATAAGAGACGTTTAAACCGTTCAAAAGGATGTTTTCTCGAATGAAGAGAGGCAAACCTTATCAAAACACGTCCCGTACACACTCGAGAGATGAGTGAAGTGAGAATTGAGAGTAAAACCTTGATCTACGGAGATCATTCGCAGTGATTACATGGATTGAAGTGAAGAAAGGCATTCATTTCATTATCTCAAACACATATGTTATCTTTTGCTAGCCCGTCTGAGCCTAAAAGGAAGTTTTTTGGAACAACCCTGTCAAGAACCACCCCACAATGGGGCAATTAGAGGTTCATCGGTAGATATCTTGGAGAAAAAGATCAAGAAAGACTTTATTGTGCTAACTTGCATCAACCTTTTTGTGATAGCTTCAGGTGGCATCTCATGGAAGCTCGAAACGTCTCGAAGTGAGGAAGAGCAGTTCGTTTCTCTATGCTACACACTTTAACTTTTGTTAAACTAACTTGAGCCTGAAATCTTCATTTCTAAGCCCCATTGGTGATTACCTTCCTACACTGGGGCAATGCACGTGATTTACTGAAAAGATGGGATAACATCGTGGTAATTTTGAGAAAGTCCTTATAGCTCGAGTCAAAAAGAGTCGAAAGGCAAAAATCAGTTGAATTTAAAGGTTAGCAAAAGCAAAGAGCCTGGTAAAAGCAAGGCCAAAGCCCTTCGTTGAAAATGATAAGAATTGAAATGCATTCAAGAGCATGATAACTGCATCAAAAGGCAAATCTGCCGAGACAAAACAAAAGAGAAAAGAAAGAGTATCTAGACTCGAAAGACGAACGTTCAAGGGACTCCTAAGTCACAAGAGAAAATTCATTCCCAGTGGATATTGAGAGTTGGTAATGATGCAAAGGTGGTCACCAACCCTTCATACCCCTCTTACCTAAAATTTAGTCTTTTCAAGCCTACCCAAAGACAACGATACAACCCTTTCCGATGACTTTTCTGATCGAGGTGTTTCGAGTTAACATGGAATTTCACGCATGAAGCTACTGCATAAAGGAATAAGTACAATCATGTATTGTCTTATCTTTTAGGTTCTTGACTTGTAGACCTGAAGATGACATTCTGAAAAATATTTCATTCTTGGTCTCAAAGTGCCCATCTATTGTGAAAGCCTTTGACCAAACCAACATTACGATCCTTTAAAGACCTTTTCTGATCAATCAGAATGTATACATTGCGAATAATCCCGAAATCCTAGATGATAGGTTTTATGAGATTGATTCAAAACATCTCATCGATGTTTTTCCCCAACAAGTGGAAGTCTAAAGCCAATTCATAGAAATTGTAAGAGGTCCTCTTTGATGAGAGTACTCCAATTCATATTTAACCAAACTCTTTTGGCAATTTCATGTTATTTGATTCAAAATTTCTCTCCACAAGGGATTTTTTATCACCTATATATGTCGCAAGATGTCTCGGATAACCTCCTACATCATATTGCAATTCTTTCAAGAGTATCGCGTGATCTCTAGTATGCCCAAGTCGTAGGGTCATTCATTCTTCTCAAGATTTTAGAATCTTGTTGAAGCCTCTTCTGAAATACTCAGAATACCTCATTCGGTAATCTTTAGTGTGTCCTTTTGTTATGATGATCTAGAAAGGAGTCTGTACCTCTTCTGTTCGCCCTAAAAAGCGACATTAGGGTAATTCCTCGATGACGAACGAAATGAATGTGTACCTCTTCTATTCGCCCTAAAAAAGCGACATTAGGATATTTCCTTGCTAACGAACGAAATGAATCTATACCTCTTCTGTTCGCCCTAAAAAAAATGACATTAGGGTATTTCCTTGCTAACGAACGAAATGAATCTGTACCTCTTCTGTTCGCCCTAAAAAAACAACATTAGGATATTTCCTTGCTGACGATCTTCTGTTCGCCCTAAAAAAGCGACATTAGGGTGTTTCCTTGCTAACGAACGAAATGAATCTGTACCTCTTCTGTTCGCCCTAAAAAAGCAACGTTAAGGTGTTTCCTTGCCGACGAACGAAATGAATCTGTACCTCTTCTGTTCGCCCTAAAAAAGCGACGTTAGGGTGTTTCCTTACCGACGAACGAAATGAGTCTGTACCTCTTCTGTTCGCCCTAAAAAAGCGATATTAGGGTGTTTCCTTGCTGATGAACCAAATGAGTCTGTACCTCTTCTGTTCACCCTAAAAAACGACATTAGGGTATTTACTTGCTGACGAACGAAATGAGTATGTACCTCTTCTGTTCGCCCTAAAAGCGACATTATGGTATTTTCTTGTTGACGAACGAAATGAGTCTGTACCTCTTCTATTCGCCCTAAAAAGCGACATTATGGTATTTCCTTGTTGACGAACGAAATCATTCTGTACCTCTTTTGTTCGCCCTAAAAAGCGACATTAGGGTATTTCCTTGTTGACGAACGAAATGAATCCATACCTATTCTGTCTACCCAAAAGGTGACATTTAGGTAATCCTTGGTGATTCCATGTTAGGGGATGATCCAATCTCTGAATCCTTACCTCTTCTGTCTACCCAAAAGTTGACATAGGTAATCCTTAGTGACTCCTTCTTATGGGATGATACACCTTCAAGTCCTGAATCACAGGCACCACTCAGGCGAGTCTTTTTGATAGGATAAATCGTCTTTAGAATCCTTTCGTTAGGAATTCTATCATGGGTTGACCTATCATACGGGTCAGAGCACACCACTCAGGCGAGTTCTTTTGATAGGATAAGTCGTTTTTAGAATCCTTTCGTTAGGAATTCTATCGTGGGTTGACCTACCATACGGGTCAATACTTAATATTCCTATGGTATTCTTAGAATGAATCCTTAGGTATCTTTTCAAAGAGCATTCACGTCAGGAAACAACCGCACAATAGGCAGGTAAGTGCCAAGTAAATCTCTCTCTCTCTCTCTCTCTCTCTCTCTCTCTCTCTCTCTCTCTCTCTCTCATATCATTAGACGAAAGGATCTGAATTGGACTTAGAGCTTTCATGAGAAGGTTTTAGATCAAGTGTCATAGCCTTCGCATTTTATTTCCCAGTCGAGTCGATTGAAACTCAGGTGTCACCATGTCTTTGAGAATCATCTCTACCGAGATCGTTCCCAAAGATGGGCAGCTATTGACACATGATTTTTAATCAGATTTTCCTTAGAAAAATCATTAAAAAATATTAAAAATTCATAAAATTTGAAAATCAACTTTGGAAGCCTTAGCCAAGCCTAAGGAACCATTTTTTTAACAAAAAATGTTTTTTGGAATTGTTTCGAATTTTTGGAATTTATTTTAATTAGAAAATAGCCCAAAAATAAGAAAAATAGCATTTGTGACCAGAAAAATACGAAAAAATAGTCATTAGTTTTTTATTAATTCCAATTGCATTTTGGTCACTTCAAAATTCAAAAATTCGATCAGGAACCTACTTTTTCAGATTTTTGCATTTAGGTCCTTGATTTTCTAAAAAAATCCCAAATTAACTTTTTTCTAGCGCTTTTCTCATGTTGGTCCAGTTATGACATTTTATCCTCATACCTTCAATTGCATTTTGGTCCAATAAATTTCACAGATTAAGCAATTCGAAAAAATAGCAAAAATCTTTGCAATTTAGTCTCTGGTTTTCAATTAGAGTCAAATTGGGCACTCTAACCAAAAACCCATGAACATATGAACCTCTACCCATAGGTTTCTCACCTTTCTAAATCCATTGGTGGGTTTGGTTTGGCCTGATTTGGTCATTAGGGTCCTCAATTGCTCAAATTTCACTTTCAGGTCAATCTTAAAATTTGGGGTTTCACATAAAAATAAATCATTTTTGCCGAAACTTGTCATTCCTAGGTGAAATGCATACTCTGGAATCTAATTTTTGCCTCAATTTCATTAATCTTGGCCATTTTTAGTGTCAATTTGACCAAAATAGATGAACCGGGTCTGCCGGGTCGGATAGGATCCGACCCGATCACCCACCTTCTTCCCAGAATTGCTCATTTTCGCTCAGGGAAGGCAAGAATAGAGGCCGTTTTTCTTCATCCCCAAACGTACCCACCGGAGGACCATACCTGAAGCTGCCGGAAGTCGCCTGACGCTGACGTGCCTAACGGCACGTGACTTGGCGTCGGGCATGTGTCGATCGAGCTCAACAGATCCCCCCCAAGCGCGCGCAAAAATCCTAGATTCGGGTATAATCGAATCCGTTCGGTTTTGAAAAGGAAGGGATTGATTCGGTTGAAGAGAGAATAACAGAACGAGAGAGAGAGAGAGAGAGAGAGAGAGAGAGAAGAGAGCTCTGGAGAAAAGGTTCTCGGGGACGCCATTGTTGCTGAGGGACAGGGAGCTTTGAAACTCTGTGTAGGGCCGACGAAGGAGAGCCAGACCCCGCCACTGGCATCCCGAGCACCGTGAGACCTCGTGGAAGCTTCCGAACCCCTTCAACCGCGCCGCCAACCTCTAGAAAGGTAGCCGCCATTCTCGAGCTTCAAGCTCAACTTTCATGGCCAATCTCGATTCCGATCATTTTTCTTCATGATTTCTGGTCTAGATTACTCCTAACCATCAATAATCACATCCATATACCTTTTTTTGCATTTTCATCGCTTAAATACCTCGAACATCCGAAACTGCCCTGAGCTCGCGAAGGTATTTCGCAACCTTCTCAACCTCTGCAATCGTGCAGGTAAGTTTCCTTACCTCTTCGTGATACTGACTGTTAGTTTAGCTTAGATAAATCGCATAGAAACAGCTAGGACGATCTCACCGCCGGAGTTAGCTTCGGTCGTCTTCCCCGGCAAAGGGGTTGACTCGGTCAACTTTCGTTGACCAAGTCAACGCTAACATGGCACCACGTGGCAGCCACGTCAGTGAAGGGGTTCTATGAAAAAAAAATGATCGAACGGCCACGATTTGACCATGTGGCGCGATCGTGGTTTTTTTCAAAATTAAAAATCATTTTTCATATTAAAAAATAGATTTTCGGAATTAATAAAAAATTCCAGATCCGACGGTGGTCATTGCGCCAAGTGTCGAGATCTTGAAATTTTCGAAAATGAAAAGTGTTTTTTCAGAAATTTTTTTTTTAAATAAAAAAATCATTTTGTGATCGTGTGGCCCAAGTTTGGCCACATGTCATAATCTCAGCCGTCCAAATCATTTTCTGAAAATCAAAAATTCTTTTTTGATCTAATGGCTAAGATCTTGCCACGTGTCACCTCCAGAGCCCTTAGATCAGTAAATAGGAGGGAAATTAGAAAATCATTAAAAAAAATTCCAAAATTCCAAAACTACGTCGTTTTGTAGCCGACCCGGGACCCTTTTGGTCTGGGCTGGGCGCCTGCGAGGCGTGGGCCGGGTCAACCCGACCCGATTACAAAAATAATAAGAAATTTAGAAAATAGTAAAAAAATCGGAAAATGATTTTAAAAATCCAAAAAAAAAATGTAAAATTTAAATAAAAAAATTCTAAAAAATTGTAAAAAAATCCCAAAAAATTCCAAAACTTAGGAGAAATCTCGAAAATTAGGAAATTGGTCATTTCAACTGGTCAATCCTATTTTTGACGATTTTGCCCTTTCTTTTCTTCCAAAATGATGGTTTTGCCCCTTATGAGCAAATCGTCTCGAAAAATTTCGAGAAAATCTCAAAAATCACAGAAAATGAGAAATGATCAAATTTGACTGGCCAAATCCGTATTTCATGATTTCGACTCCCAATTCTTCCTAAAATGACGATTTTGCCCCTCATGGGCAAATCATTCCAAAAAATCCAGAAAAATTTCCAAAAAATCTCAGAAAATGGAAAATGGGCACATTCAACTGGCCAACCATATTTCTGATGTTTTTTATTCCAAATCTTTTCAAAATGACAATTTTGCCCCTTTGGGAAAATTATCTCCAAATGTCCCCAAACTCCTTCCAAACCTCCTAACACCCCTTCTCTAAGCCTTTAGTGCTTTACTAGCGATGTCATGTATTGTTTTGATGCGTTTTATCCACATGTTCATGGTTCCTTGATTTGCGCACCTATCTTTACTGTTTGTGATTGATAGGATAGATATTCCCATTTGCATGAACTCCTAGATTCTAGAACTTTTCTCATTCCGATTCATCAGCATGAAATCTTAGTTAGAAAAATCATTGAACTTAGGTACCGAAATGGCGTCAATGGCAACATTGGTGTAACTAAGTCCCCGATCCCAAATCTCTGATTCCGTTAAAGTCGTACGGCTTCTCCCACCGCCCGACGAAGTTCCCGATCTACCTTCCCCAAAGATCGTTGGTGACTTCGATAGCATGTACACTTATGCACATGACACCCCACCACACTTAAGGTCGAACTCGATTCTTAAATCCCGCTGTCGCGAGAGGTGAGGACTTGGGAGAGTCCAAGCCAATCTACGGATCACATCGGATCCCTAGACTTCGGCAATCACCCCTAAACTTCCGTCCTTCCGGACGAGGGTCGTGACACTCGCCAACCAAGAGTTGGAAAAAAAAAGAAGGAAAAAAGAAAGAAAAAAACAAAACTATAATAATAAATACATAAAAATTGCAAGATTACAAAAATAAACCTTGTTAGTGCTATCATGCCATGTAGGACAGCATGCATCCACGTCAGCGATTTCCAGTCAAAATTGACTGAAAGAACTTCGTTGACAAATCGTTAAAAAGTTTAAGACTAAATTGGTTAAACTGAAAAGTTTATGACTGAATTGACCACCGTAAAGTAGATTTATGACAATGTTGACAATTTCCCCTCATTTGAGTCCACTTACCGACGTTTGTTTTAACTGTTTTGGAAATTACCAACAGCTCGAAGAATTTACTAACTTTTGTTCATTAAAGCTACCAACATGTAAAGTGACTAACTACCATATGAAATTACCGACTGTTATTAAAATTACCAACTTCAACCACTTACCATCATTTAATTCCGGAACTCAATTTACTAACTCCTACATGAAATCACAAACTATCTTTTGAGTAATTACCAACATTTATATTATTGTTTCAAAAGTACCAATTGTTCCAATTATCTACAAACAATTATTTGGGAACTTACCGTGGTATTAAAGCCACTAACTTTTATACGAAATTACCAACTTTCTTTGTATTACCAACTACTCCAATAGACCAAGATTTATTTGCGAAGCTCAAGTTGCCAACTTTTATTTGAAATTATCAGCTCTTATTTAAGTCGGTTACCGATGTTTCTTTGATAGTTTTGGAATTACCAACTACTCGATTATTTAATAATATATTTTGCGGCAGCTATGAAACGATAAAATAAGTATTGGCAAGTGACTCAGATAATAGTCGATAATTTATAACAAATAGTTAGTAACTTAAGTTTCGCAAATAAATGAAGTAAAATGGTTGGTAATTTCAAACAATTAAATAAACGTGGGTAATTGAACTCATAAATTGGTAGCTTGGTTAGTAATATTAACTTATTGGTAAGCTCCGCAAACAAATTAGATAAATTATTGAAAACGGTTTATTTATCTTCAAAACAATCTTTGTAACTCACTAATTGGTAACGTAATCCATGATAAGTTGCTGCAGCCTCAATTTAAGGTTGGTAATTTTCTATGAGAATTAACAATGCATTGATAACTTTAGCAAGTAAATGTTGATAAATTATTGAAAGAGCTACTAATTTTGAAATAATCAGGTAAATAGTGGTAAGTGAATTGAACTAATAGTTAGTAGTTTCTAACGGAGATAATTGTCCAAAAATTCCTAAACCTATTGTATGCTGCCAATTCAGTCATAAACCTTTCGATTTTACCAATTTATTCCTAAACATTTTCACGATTTACCAATTTAATCCAAAATATTTTGACAATTTGCCAATTTAGTCATTCCAGCTAATTTTGGCAGGAATTAGCTGACATGGCGGTCTAGTCAGTGTCGGTCATCCTATATGGCACGGTCGGCCCTGACGTAAATAATTTTCTAATTTTTTTGAATTTTTTATTTTCCTCTTTTTTTTTCTTTTTTTCTTCGCCAACTCTTGGCTGGCAACCCTCGCCTAGCCTGGGCGGAGGGCGAGGGTCGGCTGGCGACCTTGCTGGCCTAGAGTTGGAAAATAAAAAGTATAAAAATTCATAAAAATTGAATTACTTAAATAATTACAAAAATTATATACGTCAGCGCTGGTTGTGCCACATAGGACGGTCTGGGCTAACTAGATCGCCACCACGTCAGCGATTTTAGGCCGATATTGGCCGGAAGGACTAAATTAGTGAATCATTAAAAGGTCTAGAATGGAATTGGCACCATTAAACGGTTTGTGACTTAATTGGCCACCTTACGATAGGTTTAGGACTTTTTGGATAATTTTCATGTTTCCAACGAAAAGGTCAGTGGCCTTAAGACATTATGAGCTACACCGGTTAATATTGGTAAATTGTTAAAATGATTGGTAATTTTAAAATTAATAGAATAAGTATTAGCACTTTCATAAGAGTACCGGTGATTTATCAACGATGTAAATAAGTTAGTGGTTAAAATTTAATTATCGTCAATAGACATGCGGCCCAGTCGGTAAAGGAATTAGAGATGGGAACGCTAATATTGCAGAGTTTGACTTAGAGATAGGAAAGACAAAAAAAATATTTAATTAACAAAATTTACCCACGCTTATCTTATTTTACAGGCACAAAGCAAGACTTGTGATTTTTTTTATTTTGTTTTTTTGTCAGAAAGACTTAGGGCGCGCATGGCAACACTTTTGCTTCAGAAATCAACTTTTGGCCAGAAGTTGATTTTTCTACTTCTACTCAGAAGCAGAAGTTGATTTTTCTACTTCTGTTCCAGAAGTTGATTTCTGGTCAGAGAAATTCGTTTGGTAACGGTTGAAATTTTCTACTTCTGAAACATTATTAACACAAAATATTCTATGAAAAATTATTGTCAGCGGCCGAAAAATTTCTACTTCATTTTTAAAATTTTAAAATTTCTTTAAAAAATATTTTTACTTTTTAAAAATAAAAAAATTATTTATTTTTTACTCAGCCCTGCCGGAGACGGCAACTTGGCGGCGACGGCCGGCGGTGGGCGATGGTCGGGGGCGGCGGTGGTCAGCGATTGGCGGTGGTCCCGAGCGACGATGGACAGCTGCCGGCGGAGGTCGGCGGGTGGCGGCAGGTGGCAGCGGTGGGCGATGTTCGCAGGCGACAATGGCCGGCGGTGGGCGACGGCGGGCGATGGTCAGCGGTTGGCGGCAGCCGGTGGAGGTCGAGGATGAGCGGCGGCCGGCAGTTGGCGGCGGTGGGCGGCGGTGGAGGTTGGCGGAGGCGGACATGGTCGAAAAGATGGTGATGGCGTAATGAAAAGAGGGTGAGGCGAGAAATACTTTTTGAGTTAACAAGCAATTTTTTTAAACTTCTCAAATTTGGGGAAAAATAACTTTAGAAGTGAAAATTCACTTCATAAGAAATTTTTTTTACCAAATGGATTTTTGCTTCAAAAGTTACGTTACCAAACGGATGTCTACTTCAAAAGCACTTCTTGAGTAGAAATTCACTTCCAGCCGTGTTATCATGCGCACCCTTGGCGATTTTAACACTAGAGTTTTGCAATAGTTTGAGGACGTCACTTAGAATTTTCCATCTCTCTCTCTCTCGTTCTGGAAACGGGACATGAACAAAGATCGCGTCACCTAACGAACTCGCTCTGACATCTCTGCACTGAAAATGGTATCATTGCTTCCTTCGTCTTCCTGCATTCTACTTGCAGTTCTGTAGCTCGGATCTGGGCTGTCGATGTCTTGGTTCTGCGACTTTCTTGCTTTTCATTCGCGGGAAAGCTTTCATGAATCTCGCATCCCGGAATCTGCATTCTGCTCTTGATGGGCTTAAATTTTGAGTTAAATCTCGTTCGTTGTCGTAAGAGGTTAAGTCGAGTGATCTGGGAAATGTGAAATCTCGAGAGTTAATACGATAGCTGTTGTGTAATCTTGGGAAACTGTTGATTCGTTTGATGAGGTCTTGTCATCCTCCAGCAAGAGCCAATTGCTTAGTCCCATGCGTTGTTGAATTGCATTAGATCTGGTGCAGATTGGAGCATTTGCCTTCATGGGTTAGTTGTGATTTCGCATAGGACTCCGAAAAATTGCATCTTTGAGGACATTGCTCATTGATAGCTGTTTTGGCATGGAATGGATTTGTTGTTGAATGGTTATAGGAGATATAAACATTTGTATCGCACGTTGCTGTGGGCAGCCGCATAATTACTTTGCTCTGTCCTGGATTTTCAGATTCACTTCGTGCTTCTCATAAGTAGGCAGGGTAAAGTGAGGCTGACAAAGTGGTATTCAGCTTATCCTCAGAAGGAAAGAACTAAGGTATGTTCATTCCCTACAGGCCTGAGAAAATTGTGATCTGTGCAGATAGCTTTAAATGTAGATCATGTTCCCTGTTGACTTAAATATGGACAAGTTGAAAACATGACCTTAAAAGGAATACTCGTACTACATTTAGAAAAGGTGGAAAATTATCTAGGCAAGGGAGGTGTTCCAGTAAAATCCTTTGCTTTTGATAGCTTCTGAGTATGTGGCATGCATTCTCTCATCACCTCATGTGTTTGCTTTTCCTTTTTACATGAAGTGCTGGACCCAAACAAGACTTACAACAGTTGCATCACATATATGGATAGTAAAAGTTATTCTCTTGAAGGAGCGCATGAATTTTCTTAAATGGCTGATTTATGGAGAAATGGAAAGAAAGAACACTCGTAGTAGCACCAATGATAAGTTTATCAGTCTCGCATTTTAGCAAAGTCTAAAAAGTCTATAAAACTGGCAATTTTGTCCCATGAAATATTTGTTTTCAGTTTTTTGTCCTTCTTAGACGCATTTGGGTAATACCGTTCAAGTCTCATCGTGTCAAAGGGGTATTTGAGAAAGCTTGATAAAATTTAAGCATTCAATTGGTTGGTTGTTTTTGGCTTAAGGTGTTATCCAATAGAAACATGACTAGGATTTCGCTTAAAGGAGGCTAAGCAACCATGTCTAAAGGGATACAAAAGCGGCTGAGGCAAAAATGACACCATAAGAACGTGGAAATTTTATGTTTATGGCCTTAAATACGAAATTAAGTAAACTTTTAAGGATCATTAGAGTAAACTTGCTCTCTTGATGCTTGTTGGTGCGAGAATTGAAAATGAGAGTCACTTCACTATCTTACTCTATATTTTCTCCTCTGTGCTTCCTTTAAGATTGGTCATTCATGATGATCTCGTTATTTGAGAGTTTTCAGTAGGGACTCTAGACTTGTCGATAAAAAGTAAGTAGGGTAACCATCAAGCTTGTGTCCCACATTGGATGATTTGTGGACAGCACCCTTTAGTGAATTGTCACATATATTCCCTTCACTGGATGACCTTTGGCAGTTGCACCATCGATTACTAGTGGAACCGCGAACCATGCTCTATCAATGCCATCTCCATTAGCCTTTTTATTTGCTATTCGGTGATGATTTCTAGTTGCTAATGTTAGTCTCCATAGGGATAGAATTTGTTGATATGTAACATGTGGCTATTTCTTGTGCATATGCTAATTCAAATCCTCAATAGACCTACCTACAAAATGTTACTTGAACTTCTGAACTGTTCTTAGTTCGTAACAAATCCTGCTTCATCTGATTATTAGTTCTCTCCATCATGCTGCTGGGAATGTACGTCCATGCTAAAATACTATTTTTTCCTGTATGCTCATGCTGTTAGGTTATTCGAGAGATTAGTGGTGAAGTACTTTCAAGAGGGCCCAAACTTTGCAACTTTGTCGAGTGGAGAGGATTGAAAGTTGTTTATAGAAGGTACACCTACAGTTTTTGCAAAGTCATTGAGCTGTCTGCACCTTGTATAATTCAATATTTGGCAATGAGTCGTGCGACGGAGTTTGCTTAAGAACTGAAATATGCAGTCTGTTATATCGTTCGTTGATGTGGTTAGGTATGCCAGCCTTTACTTCTGTATGTGCATCGACCAAGACGACAATGAACTGGAGGTTCTTGAAATAATCCATCACTATGTGGAAACTTTAGATCGCTACTTTGGAAGCGTAAGCCTCTTTATCATGAAGAATGAAGAGCAAGATGCCGATTTCTTTTATGAGTTGAAATTGTTTGACAAACTTGAGTTTTGTTTCGGTGCCTTCTTTTGTTTCCTTAACAGGTGTGCGAGCTGGATTTGATCTTCAACTTTCACAAGGTAGGGACTCCAAATCTGCCTTGCTGCGGTCCTCTTTTCACATTATCTTTTGTCATAACCACGTAAAAGATGGATAGTTTCTGCTCTTGCTGGCCTTACATGCTCTTAGTGCATGCTTCAACTCCCCCCCAGCCAGTTTTGCTACCTTTCCTTCTCTTTAATGTGAATGTGATTCTGACATTGAACCTGAAACTACTAGGCATATTACATTCTGGACGAGCTACTGCTGGCTGGCGAACTTCAGGAGTCAAGCAAGAAAACTGTTGCTCGTCTTATCGCTGGACAGGTGCGTTCCTGTCCTTCAACTCGGAGTTGGAGGTTCTGTTCACCCCTGATCTATTCTTAATTGCAGGATGCTTTGGTGGAGACTGCCAAAGAGGAGGCTAATTCCATCAGCAACATAATTGCTCAGGCCAGCAAATGAGGGCACCACTCCCTCTCTCAATCGACTTCCGAATATCCGACTGATGTGGCAACTGAGAGAGAGCTGGGACATAACCAAGCTGGAGGGAAATTGGTCACCCAGTATCGATTGCAAATAAGTCATTTGTCTCCACATTTTTTGTCACCATTCACTGTTGTTAAATTTCATTTTGATGTAGTGTTACATATATTAAGACTTTGCGACATAATTAGTCTACAAAATGATTCTCCTCTTATCGCGTGTTCAATGTGAAGAAAGAAATGCTCACTTGCAGCTTGCCATAGTGTCGTACACTAATTTCGTAAACCTGCCTTAGAGTATGTGTAGCATTACTACTGATCTAACTCGTTGATGATTTAGCTCGTTGTCTTTGACAAGCAGATAGTAACATGTTTTGTGTATTAAGAAAGAGTGAGAGATTAATCGCGTGCGCATGAACAAAACTTTATGTTCCTTCTGTATGTACCCCGAATGCAACAGCTCCATTAAAGCTTAACTTCATCTACTTCCCAAGCTGATCTTTAGTCGAAATTCATCTGACTTTGAGAACTACAATTCAAGGTCGCAGATTTCTGATTCCTGACATTCCAGTCCTAGAAGATTCTGCAATCTAAATCGTCACGATCCTCTCAAAATCTTCAGAATTTACAATTTATGGTCGATGTTCGTTTCGTTGGGCAGCTTCCCTAACAAAGAAGTTGGGATAGATAGAAGAAACACAAAACCGGAAAAAGAGAAGAAGTTTCGATGGAAGAATGCTACAGAGACTGCTAGAGACTAGTGATTCCACGCAAAGCCCCGGGGATCAAAAATCAAATGGACATCCTTCTTTTCCTCTTGAACCACACGGCACAAACAATTCAAATTTTTCTTTCAGAAAAAGAGGAAGTAAATTTCTGGCCCACCAAAAAGCATCCTTTTTTTGGCCAACAATCATCCAGATCGTTGAAAAGAGGAAGTTGTCGATTCCTACAGTGTGCCCAAAATTAGACGAGACCTTGCTGCGAGTACAACACTTCCGTGGTCTCGGCTGCATTAGGTATTCAATGACTATCAAAAGATCACGTCCGCTCGGAAAACCACAATGAACAAATTTATGGTCAATCCAGATAACTCGCTAAATGACATTGGAGTTAAATAACCAAAGAAGTTTCCCAAAGGCAGCATTTCAAATGCTTTTTCCTAGAGCGTTTGCCTTATCATAAATAGTGTTGGTCCAGAACACAGAGAACCACTATACAACTTTTCACCACCACATAATAACACTTGCACGGGCACATGTGGTGAGCACGTCTATAACAAGTATGCATGCGTACGCCCCATGTATATGGCTTCCTTGTTCTAATCCTTTCTGGGCACAACCTTCACTGCCGTCAGAAGAACAACCCCAAGCACGAATCTGTTTGCGAGGCAGGATAAACAATGTCGTCGACGGCTGTGACTTCGTATCTAGCTTCTCCGGGTTCAACAATGCATTTAGCTGTCGATTAAGCTTCTGAAGTGAAGCTTCCAAAGATGAATCTGTTCAAGTAGCAACGGCCAATTTTCTATCTGGAGCGGCACTGGCACCCTGTGCATCTGTTGAAGCCCTCCCTGAAAAATCAATCAGCACCCATCCAAATTAATTCATGCTTTACCCCTCCCCCCCCCCCCCCCCCCCCAAGTATCATCAAACACTCTTCTACATGTACTAACCTTTCTCCATTTTCTTTCTGCTGCGCCATAGAAGCCGAATAGGGGTACCTGAAAACCCTGCGTCTGATCGCAGTTGCTTCTCCATAAACCTCCGATATGTCTCGGGGAAAAGTTTGGCATCATTTACAAAGAAAACAAATGTGGGTGGCCTGATAGCAGCCTGCCAACACAAAAATTCATCCCATTAAGATGAATTGAAACTGAAATAACCTTGGTTCTAAGATGAGACTACAATTCTGTTAATGAGCTTCAGCATTTATTACTGTCTACCTCATGATTTGCTAAAGTAGCAGCATCAGTTTGACGACCATTAGCCAAAACATTAGAACAGGCACCACAATTTGCTAGTTGCTATAGTAATAGCCATGCTGACAGCACTAAAAAGATATACCAAGGTTATCTAGATGATAGACACAAGATAATTCAGCTGCACTACCATAGAACAAACCTGAGTGCAGTAATAAACCCGCCCCCTCTTTCCACCACGCGTCCGTGGAGGTGCTTTAAAAGCCACTGCTTCCTGCACCACTTGATTCAGTATAGCAGTGCTAAGCCTTCTTGACCTCTCCTTTTCCACCGTGCCCGCAGCAACAATGATCCTACAACAGAAATTTGGGTTTTTTTATCATTCAATGAGCAGGATTAATTTTTTGCCGGAAAAATTGAGCAGGAGAAACTCCAGATTTCGCTTTATTACTGATTGTTTCTTTTGCCTAATGGGGATACTTTCTAATTCTGCAAATAAACTTTTATATCAGACATTTACAGTAAAGTTGCACACAGACAAAGAACATCTCCTACTTTTCAACACTGTGACCAGCTATTGCAGTTGAAGTTGCAAACAGACAAAGAACGTCTGATTAGATCAAAACAGCATGGGGTTGGAACCTACTTTTCAACACTGTGACCAGCTATTGCAGTTGAATAAACAATCGGTGCCCAATCAAGACTGCGAAGCTTCTCCCTAACATCTTGCTCATAGTATGTTGCACTTTGCTGGTTTTTATTGGGTATCGTATCCCACTTATTCACAACGATAAGGCAACCTTTTCCTTCCTTTTCTATCCTCTCAGCAATCCGGTAATCCTACAATAGTTGACCAAGAAACCACAAAATGGTCATTCTGATGAATTCAACTGCCTGTTAAAACAATAACTAAAACCTTATGTAGATTAACACACCCAAATCAATGTAAATACTGAGAATAATCAGCCAAACTAATCCCCATCACAACAGAACTTCTCAAAAACTGCCCACTGCATAGGAAACTACACTGATTTTAAGAACTCAACCTTTACTATACCTATTGCAAGTCAAGTTTAGCAGATTATTTGGTGAGGACGTGCCCATGTCGCACTCGACAGTCACGTTATAGAAGATTTCAGCTCCTTTATTCCATGAAGTTAAATATGAAATCAAGAGAATAGAATGAACAGATTTTACTACATAAAGATTCTAGATCCCAAAAAGAAGCTAGAAAAGATTAGCGACTTTTGATTAGCCAAGAATCTGTTGCACTACATTGCCTCACATATATCAGGCTAGAAATTTGCAGATCATGAAGAACAAATGACAGAAGTTAATAGTTCATATAGATCTTCATTTAAGTACCTGCTCCGTGATACAAGCCATTGCCTCAATGACAAGAGCGACTACGTCAGAACGACGGATGGCACGAAATGCTCGGTTGACTGATAATGCCTCTGTTGTACTGCCTGATGAAGCAACAGCTGCTCTTCTTCTGATTCCAGCTGTATCAATAAGCTGGAACTTCTGAAAATGATAAGAGTTAATTGTTGGGAGGCTGTAAATGCTGTTACATCAACGAATATTCTCGATTTCTATACTAAAGCAGTGAGAGTTTCATGATTCCACCCCTGTATTCCTTAACATCGCCATTGCTTAGCAACTCTTTGGCTCTAGTTATGAATTAAAAAGTTCTTTCCCGTAACTCTCCATTCTTAACTTAAATACGGAGAAGAATTCGGAGTCGTTTGGCTCTGGGAAGGGCTTTGGCAGCGAACATGTGAACTAACGTGATCTATAAATAATCTGAAAGGAAGGCCTCTCTTGATCATCTCATTGAGGCTTGCATCAAAGACCTAAGCTATAGCAGTCATCCATGAAAGGCACAAAACAGAAAATTCACAAAGCGCGTTTATTCATCAACACGTATAAAGCTGTGACAAGGTCCATAACGTCCTCCAAGATTTATGAGTGAGAGCTAGTGGTGGTAATTAAAAGCATCGTGTAATTAGTTTATTAGGTTGCTTTGCTAGTGAAATGTGGTAGTAGTAGCAGGAATTAGTAACTTGGAATTTCGACCAATAAATTGCTCGGTTATCTTGAAGAGGTTGACAAAAGCAAAATGAACAATTTGGAAGCATGTGAAGTCATGGAAGTAGCTAAACTCTTTGAATCATATAATCGGGGGTGGAAATATCTCAATGTGATTCTCAGGGCAAAATCAGACATTCAAAATGAGCAGATGCGAAGTACTGAGAAACAAACCCACTCTAGTTGGAAAGAAAAACCTTAAAAAATTAAAAGCAGACTTCTACTCAACATATACTTCCCCATCATATATGTTTGCGAGGAGGGGAGATGAAAATTAGGGCAGAAAATACACAATTTGAAATATCCCCTCTTCTCCTAAAAAAAAATATCCAACTTTTCCCCATTTTCCACGCAAAGTTTCATTCCACCCCTTTCCCCTCATTTCCAAACATAGCATAAGTCCATGAATGCACTGTCTGACATCCATTCAAATGATCAAGGAACTGAATGTTTGATGATTGCTGAACGAACTTATTCAATTTTATCACCCATAAGGATGCACAAAGTTACTTACCAACAGACTAAAATTATGAAGCAATTACAATGCTTGATATACAGATGTGCAACATACAGAGATCATACCTGACCATCTGCTCCCATAAATTCAGTATCGATAGCATCGCGGGTGGTTCCACTGATTGGGCTAACAATTGTTCTATCCTCTCCAACCAATGCATTCAAAATGCTACTTTTACCCACATTAGGACGGCCAACAATAGCAATTGCAGGAACATAACTTTCTCCTTCTTCAAAATTCTCCTGGCCCTATTTTTTTAGACGTAAAATCCACAACAATGTCAGAACAAATTGTATCTGAGTGCACAGATCTTTAGTCTCTGTATCCCCTGACATTCATCACCTGATGAACTCACAAGTCAATTAGGAATATGAAACTACACAATTTTGAATGTCTTTAGTACCATGAGCATAGCTTTCCGTAAACTCCTCTCATCAAGTGTAAGATGTTGATGAAGACCTAAGGTATCGCTCTTAATTTTACCTATAGGTATCACTCTTACTTTTTCAAGAGTTGACAAACTATAGAGATTTACAAGAAATAAATCTGGCCTCAGCAAAACCCCATTGATTGTTCTAAAGAAAGGAGTTCACTGTCAAAGTTTGACAGATCTGAAATGCCCATCACAGTAATTTATGGAACAAAACAGCACGAATGGACCACCTATAGGATACAAACCTCGATCTTTTTCAGGCCTGAGCAAACAAGATCAAGAAGCTCCCCTGTACCACTCCCGGATATAGCGGAAATAGGAAGTGGTGAAAACCTGAGAGAGGAAACCAAAGTTTATTGTTAAATTTCCCAGAGACAGAGAGAAGGAAACATTACTATTATATCAAAAATAGTATTCAATGTCCTAGAGACAGACAAATGGAAGATGGCCGAACAGCTTCCACTTTTGGCAGGAATAAATCTAGAGCATCCTCTAGTGCATAACTCATATTGCCAAACACCAACCCAAATGTAATGTGTCAATCATGTTGTTTTAGTCTAGAAATACACACGATGTATGACTTCAGTATGAAGAGACAATAATAGTGACAAAGAAGGATAATCATACAAACTTAAGCAAAAGGTGTTTTGGAATTCGCTGATCCGTCCGACATCTATTCTTTCACTTAATTCCAGACAAGTCACCAGCTACTTAAATGAAGAAGCTTTGATGCAAACTCAAGACTGTAGCTGACAGCAACAACAGTCTATTGCAAATGCCATTTGTTTAGTTTCCTCAACCAATAGGTTGTTGCTTCCACTGGGAATGCATCTGCTAGAGCTTTGCGTCGTTTGCACACCTTTCAAGCATTACACCAAGCAATTCAGTGGTTATCAGTAGACTTCAAGGTCGAGGTCGAGGATATCAGCTGGTGCTTAAAAGAATGTTTTTGGTACAACTTCATTGGCGCTCTTACAGTTATTAGCTTTTAGCAGCTTTAAGTTTGATTTGTGGTCTCCAATTAAAGTTTAATTTCTCTAAAAATGATATTCCTCCACCCCCTCCTTCCCTCTTCAGGAGTTTGTACACAACTACACATATATCTTCTCTTGATATATTGTGAGTCAACATCTTAAATAAAGTTAACATGTGAGGCATCAAGAAAGTTCTTCCCTTGGACAAAAACGTTTGCATGAAAAACAAGAGTTTACTAAACCTAGAAAGGAACCTGAAACTGAAACATCAGTTTCTGTGTAATAAAACTCAATACCTTAATCAATTTATTCTGGTAAGATGCTTGTATGGTGCTGGAACTGGAAGAGACATCAATGAATGAAAATTGAGAAAGATGATGAGATAGACAGGCTTGGCCAAAATATAACATTTTCCTTTTACTGAACACTGCAAAATCCAGCATGCAAGTATCACCCAAATAGAAACATTTGCTACATGGAGGCAAAAACTTATAGCTTGAGAGAACATAAACTCACCCCAATGACCAAAATTCAGCTGCTTGCAATATTCCTTTACGAGGCGATTCACACTTGTTTACTGTAAGTATTATATACTTATCACAGTAGTTCTTTCTCAGCCAGTCAGCTATCTCCACATCGGCTGCTGTTAGACCTACCTGTCCAGCTTTTAAGATATCAGAATCTCATCCACAGCATTTTTACCTCACATGTGGAACAAGGTGGATAAAATATCAAAAATTAGGAATTCTCTCACTAATTATTTGTAGAGAAGAAATGTACTAAATTTGACGAAAATAACTGAGTTTATGAGCTAGGACATTGAACCTCATGCTGATGATATAAGTCGTTAGTCAGATCTAGAGAAATCACAAGCCAAATGATTGGACATCAAAGGACGCTTCTGGAGATTATATTCGAAGGAATAAACAAATATACATCTGTTCTTATACACCGTGATCTCCTTAATTGGAATGCCAGTCATTTGTTACTGTTTTTCACAGCACAGCAGCTTACTAATCTCAATTAAAGGATTTCTCTGGTTTTCATAATAATGAGTGTAAATACTAGCTTTGATTGGCTTCAGACCAGGGACTGGACGATCCAGTAAGGTGCCGTAATATTCAGAACCACCGACAGAGCTGCATGCACTTATTAACAAACTTGAATGGACGTAAGGGCACCAAGTACTCTTACAGTATTATGTTTCACACAAGTATCATGTTTAATCTTGAGAGCAAAGAGGTTCTGCATGAAACAAAGTTAGAAAAGTGACTTTGAATTTCAAAATTTTTATTTCCGTTTGTCATTTGCTGAAGAAGAGGATACATGTTATAGTTGGATCCAGCATCTAAGAAACCAGTAGATCTTGGGTATTTGGGAACACCAATAGGCACAAAATGAAAGAAAAAAACTTGAAAAACTATATTCCACTTTGATGTGGAAGCGTAACAATGCTTATCATCTTAGAAATATTGTCTTTTCCCCTATTCATGGACATGGCAAAAAATTAAGAATAGGCCGATTGACTGCTTAGAGAATGTGTGTATATTATATATGATGAGATTAAGGAATTCGTTAGAATATTTTAAATAGAGCTCGTTGGAGAATGATTAAAAGGAAGAAAGAGTAGAAAGAAGCACAACAGAGAGTATATCATAAGTAGTTCAAATAAAGCTAGTGAATATGTCTAATATTCATAGAAAGAATTTCCTAGTTTATATTCTCATACGATACTAAAATCCTATTTCCTTGATTACATTCCCATACGATACTACAATCCTATTCAGATTGGGTTCTCGAATTTTCTGAATAAATCAGCCTGCGTAGGAAGTTCGGGTTTGAATTTGAATTTTGATTAAATTGGAGTGAACTAACTACTAAGTCTACTTTTATTTACTCATGGTTGGCTGCATGTACTGGCTCTCGTTCTAAAAGACACTGCCCTTGACCAGACCAACAAAGTCATAATATACATAGAATCCCATTCATATGGTCAGTTCAAACTTCATCAAATGGTAATATATTCATGAACAAAGGAACTAGCTAGTTTTCCTCTGGGGCAAGGATTTAGAGAAGAACAACTTGGTGACTGGAAGAAGGCTATCAAATTTGTAGTGCCTGAGACCTCTTTTGCAAATTTCTAGAGCAAACTTAATCAAAATTGTTCCACATCGACCTCTCAGGTAATAAAGTTCCCCCCAGATAAACTATCCACATAGGATATTTTGCATGAAGAGGACAAAAATAGGATAAGCTGAAAAGATCAGAGTGATAGGTGGTAGATTATATTAGAAAAGGGCCTTCCAAAAAGTGCCGCCAAATTAGTAAAGAAAGGAGACAAGAAACTAATAGCATCTAAAGCAGCTGAAAAACTCAAGCAGCACCTGGCCATCAACAAGGAATATGACAACACTTGACTCCTCCACAGCCGCAATAGCTTGTTTCTCAATCATGGTAGGCATCCTGGCAACAGCAGCCTCCCTTGAGGCAAGTGGTATCCCATCCATGCCTATGGTGGTGGTAATCGCTAAGTCTTCCATAACATCAGCCTGTGATTTTGATATTGTGAGAACTCCTCCAGTATCCACAACCATAAATTCAAAGTCTCCCCAAAAGGATCTTCCATACAAGCGATCTCTAGTAACCCCAGGTTCATCCACCACAATTGCCTTATTCCCCTGTCGCATAAATAATTGACAACTGTACTAGTCAAAGCACGAAAGATAAAGAAATGTAATCAGAACGTCAAAAGCTTGAAGCAATCCTAACTTACCCCAACAAGGCGATTGAAGAGTGCTGATTTACCCACATTAGGCCTTCCAACAATTGCCACCCTTGGAAGGAGATGATCAGGGATCTGCAGTTTGAACTTGCATATTAGAGAATTTAGGATTTCAACAGCATGCAAACTCACAGATGCACATACCAAAACATGTCTGCGAAACTGAATAAGAATCAACCTCAAGCCTAATGATACGGACATGGCTGATTGATATATGAAAACATGTCTCTCAAGCCTCAAACAATGGAACCAGCACAGACATATTACAATCGATTGTTATTCTTCCTACAAAGACCAACATTTCCTCCTCTTAAAAAGTAGTGCTCAGTCTCATGATTGGATCGAATAGTACGTTACCCAGAGAGAGAGAGAGAGAGAGAGAGACTTACAACATTTCTTATAGCCCGTTTACCCCTTTTCTGCTTTCCGGTAGCTTCCTTTTGCTCATTCCCCTCGTCTTCTGTTACTGAGAAACAATTTTTCAAAATTAGGCAAAGTCGCAAGGCACTTGTTAAGCACAATATATAACTTCGTGTCAAGTTGCAGAGTACGTCCCGACATCCTCCCCTTGTCTGTTGGAGTTCTCAGTGCCACTCAACACAGGAATTAAGCAAGTCACAATCTCGACACTTTCAAATCCTAGCACAAACTCAAAGGAAACTAGAGCCTCACCTGAAGACCTCACGCACGGAGCCTGAATATATCTACGAACGAACGAGAAAAAATAAAAATAAAGACGAAGGAAATAACCATAACCAAAAAGTAAGCAAGGACGCACCGCTTCTCAGCTCGCGCGACAGAGAACGCGAGTACTCTACGACCGCGTCCTTGGCTTCTCGCTCGAGAGCCTCGACGTCGACTGAACCAGCCTCCTCGCCATTGTCCTCTTCGTCTCCTCCGCCTCCAATCTCGACATCGGAGAACTCGTTGCCGACGCAGCGGGAGCGCGAGTTCGGCGGAGCGGAGCGAATCGGAACGCTTCTGCGTGGATTGGCGACGGCGACGGCGACGGAGAGACTCGAGGGAGAAACCGCAGGGAGGAGGGGCGAGGAGAGAGAAGTGGGAAGAGGGATAGAGCGGGGCCGAGGAATGGAGGTGTTGGGGAGAGAGCAGGCGTTGAAGACGAAGAGCTCGAGAGCTGACATTCCTGAAAGCAGGGAGAGATAGCGCGGGGAGGGGTTTGGCCGTTGGCTTCGCGAGACGAGATGAGACCAGGGGGTTTATCCACTTTTTCTTTTTTTCTTTTTGTTTTGTCACCATTTTCGGTTTATCAAACTTGTGATTATTTCAACAACAAAAAAAAATTATTTTTGCTCCCTATTGTTTTGAAAAGGAAAATTGAGGTGTTTTTGAAGTTACTTTTACTTCTTCCTTCTTTGAATTTTTACTCACACATTTTAATTTTTTAAAAAAATATGAGATGTTAATATTTAAATCCATATATGGTTACCTTAAATTTTAAAATTTGAATAACATTTTAAATCATCAAAGAAAATAAAACTTAAATTTTACTTTTCGAAAATTCAAACAAACGTTTCCGCACATATTTTAAATTATTATAGAAGGAAAAAATTATTACAATCCCACTTACTTTTTGGTCCTCAAAAAAATTCGTAAAAAGTCTCAAAGAAGCTCTAAAACATCTGACTATTGAAAAATTGAAGTTCAAGCTTTGAAGTTCATTTTCCAGCATACGTTTCAATTCTATCAACCGATCCCAACTCATGTTTTCCAAAAGCGCCTGCTTTGCCATCCATGTAAAAAAAAAAATCTACACAGACAGGAGGTCTAAGCATTGACCATCTTGGCTCTTGGAGGGATATTGCTTCACCGGACAACAAAGACATACTCGAAGAAGGGGAGATGTTATGTCTTTTTTCCACGGACAGGAGATAATATTTCTTTTCCACAGTCTATCGGATTCGGGACAACATCAATCCTTTCCTTTTGATGAGAGAAGATGTAAACAAAATAATCCTGAAGTCAATGAAACAATGTGGCTCTTTTCTTGTTCTAGTTCTTCCTTTATCGTCCGAGCGACACAAAAGCCTCGGGATTACCTCTTAATCCTAATATTATGGTGTGATTCATCTTAGTATGTCGGGTATGTCGTTGCCCACACTAGTGGTGGCCACGGGCCGGTTCGGGACCGGTTCCAATTCTCCCAAATCACGAACCGGCCCGGAACCGCATGTTCCAAATCGGCGAACCGCAAAAAAAAAGGGCATAAAAAAATATATATATTCAAACCGGCCCAAACCGCCGGTTCCGAACCCGAACCCGAACCAGAACCGCTAGTTGCGGTTCCGGTTCCAGTTCCTGGTTTTCATGAACCGGAACCGGCGGTTCCGGAACCGTGGCCACCACTAGCCCACACCGGGTAAAGTAACTATCACATTCATTCCCTAACGAAGTAAAAAAATAACGGTTGGGATACTCCAATGAGGAAGAAAGTACCCCTTCAAATTGATGGACTAGGCGAGGTCCCAACCCTACTGAACAAAAAGAAGAAAATAAAAATAACAAAAAAAGTCAGAAAAATATATTAAAATTTGTTTACATCAGCGCCCGGTCGTGCAGCATAATATGTCAGAGATTTTCGGTTAAAATTGATTAGATTGATTGAATTGATACCAATGCAAGAGGTTTTGGAGTAAATTGGTCTAATTGAAAGGTTTATAATTGAATTGGTACAATATTTTTATAATTTCTTTTTTGTACTTAATGTGCTTGGTGATTGGTCTACTTTGGAAGTAACAGTCAGACGCAACAAATTAATGAAACGGAGTGATTTGTGAGGATTTGTTACCTTGTTACCTCATATGCCCAGGCCCGAGTTCATGGAAGTCCAAGAAACGACGTCGAGTCAAGAAATCACGTCGAAGGCCCGCCTGGTCTGGGCCACGTCGCCGCGGACGAGGGAGAAGAAACGGTGGAGCGAGTTCTGCCCGAAGATGTCCGAGACGTGACAGGACCGAGCGGACGCGGGCATGGATCTCTCGTCGGCCGGGATGTGAATACGGGGCCAACCAGGCCTTTGAAGGGGCGTGGGTGCGAGGTGGCGAGAAGATGGGGCGGTGGCGGAGCATCCTGGTTGCAGAGGAGGAGGGCGTTCTCGGGGAGGGGGGGGGGGGGGCCGGGGGCGGATCACGACGGGGCGAGGGATTCGCAAGAGCGGCGGGTCCAGGAGGTGGAGTTGGATGAAGCGAGCGTGGATTTGGCTGAGTTGACTCGAGTTAAGCCCGTCGGAGGAGGCATCGACGGCGTGCTCACGGAAGGAGAATGAGGGCATGATGAGTGTCCACTGTTTCGCATTCTTCCCAAAAATTTTCAGACAACCCATGACTGGACACAGAAGCAAGAACAAATCTGAGGGGGTGGAATTGACCCGAAAAAACACTCGTCCCAATCTCGTACTTGGTCTGACCGATCGCATTCTCGACATAGAGAGAAATCGAAAGAAGCGATCATGTAGTGATCAGTCGAAAGGAGGTAAATCTTGAATTAAGAAGCAGAAGCAGCAAAAATGAGAGAAAAAAGAGGAGAGAAAGCGTCGCCTGAGAGATTCGAACTCTCGCGGGGAAACCCCATGTACTTAGCAGGCACACGCCTTAACCACTCGGCCAAAGCGACGCGTTGGTTGAAGAGGTATTTCTGGATTTATATATTCTTGACAAGAAGAAATTCTTATAAACCTTTTTGATGAGTAGTACTGATGTAGATATGTCGAATTCGAATGTGATTTTTCGCGATTTCTTAAAATCTGAACGATATTTTGAGCTTTTGCAAAGATCATAATTGTTTTTGCAAGTGAGAAGGCCCGGTAATACAGTTTATGACCCAAAGGCAAAGCAAGATAGTATGCAATTAAGGAAGCATTGAGCCCCAATTCAACACGTGAATGTTGACACCTGATTTTAATCAGTCTTTTTTTAGAAAATTAATTAAAAATCAATAAAAATTCATAAAAATGAAAAATTAACTTTGGAACCCTTGACAAAGCATAAGGAACCGATTTGGAACAAAAAATATTTTTCAAGTTTTTTTCAGAATTTTTGGTCCTTTCTTTTTATTTAAAAATAGCCGAAAATTAATATATATATATATACCAAATGAGGCTGGAAAAATCTAAAAAAATAGTCAAAGTCTTTATTTTAATTTCTTCTTCACTCTGGCCACTTTAAATGTTGAAAATTCGGTTTGGGTCATCGAAAGTCTTCATTTGCATACCCAAATTGAGCAAAAAAAATCTATTTTTTGCGAAGTTCAAGACCGATTGGGCAAAAAAAAACGTGGCACAAAGAAGTCTCAAATGCAGTCTGGATAAAGGAACCACTTTGGTTTTGTTAAGAAGAAGAAGAAGAAGAAAGGCAGTTTTAAATGGGGCCGAACCAGCCCGATTTTTGGTCTGTCGGTTCAATTGAACCAGACCGGTCCGATTGGACCAGCAGAAGTCACAGCAACACACGTAGCAGAAGCGCAGGCCAAAACGGGAAGACGCGCCTCTTCCTTTCTAACCAACGCCACGCCCGAAGTCCTCAGAACACCAAAACAAGCTTCCTCCTCTTCCCCAGATGCTGCTCCTAACCACCGGCTACCCCCTAGAGAGCTTGGAAGCTCAAAACGATACCCCAAATGCCATGGAAGAGAGGGGAGCCAAAAGCCATGGGTGGGGTTTTTTCCTTTATGAGCAGTCAAGGGAGAGTTCCGAGGTTCAAGGTCCCGAGGAGGCCTGGTTTTTGGGAATAAGAAGAAGGTGAGCTCGGGCAACAAGAGGGAGTTCGGAGGAGGGGAGAGGGAGCTTTCACAGAGAGTTCATTCTGGGGGAAGATGCTCTTCAGAGCTTAGCTCTCCAAAAAAAAAAAGAGAAAAAGGAGCCGGTCGAGCTCCTTTGAGTTGAGCTCCCAAAGAGCAAAACAAGAGAGAGGGAGCTCGCTCGTGGCAGAAGACCAAACGAAGAAAAAGCAGGGGTTTCTCTTGTGGAAAGCAAAGAGCTCAGTGAGCCCTCGGGTGACCAAGAAGTGTAGAGAGCACAGACAGAGAGAACCGAGACCGGGTTCGGTGCGTCGCGCGTCGGCAACGTTCAGCAAAACCGCTCTCGTCGCTTCCTCACCCGGCAACTCCCAACGCTTGCGGCTCAGTGCGTCTCCGATCAAGTACGTGCATCCTCGCCTTTTACTTCGTTTTGTACTCGTGAGCTTAAGCTATCTAGTTTTCAACGACGTTGTCCGTCCGTGTTTGTCATCGTCCGAATCGAGACGGTCCGTTGTGCGGACAACTTCTGGTAATAGCCTATAGAAAGCAGCGTTCCGCGATGGTCGGTGATGGCCAGAGCTTGAACTAACCTTCGGTTACTCATTTGTCTATGCGTCGGGACGTGGGAGACGGTGAACAGATGGGTAGGACGGGCTGAGTGGTTGAAGAGGGTTCTGGGTAGTGCTAAAAATAAAAATAAAAACGAAGAAAATCACGATTGAGAGCTCTGGTTTTAGAAAGCTGGGTCTTTTGAGGGAAGTTTTGGCGTAAGACCAAATATAGATAAAACAAGAGAGAGTTGAGGAGGACACGGAGCTCAAGCGTTCACGATGGAGAGCAAAGTCTCGGCGAATAGCGACCCGATCGTGACCGATCGGCGACGAAGGTAGCTCGGTGTTGGTAACTCGAGGCGGCAGTCGGTGGTCGGGGAAGTTGGTCCGGTTGTGTCTGGTTCACGATGGTTGTCTCGGCGGAGTTCTGTAGTGAGACCGTGGAAGAGAAGATCCACGAGGAAGACAACCCAATAACAAAAAATAATAATTAAAAAAGGAAAATATAAAAAGAATAAAAACCAAAGGTAAACAAAGAAAAGAAAAGCACAAAGCACAAACAACGTGAATATTAGGGCTGGGATCAAGTCAGATCAGAGCTAGTGTTGGGCTAAGCATGAGGGAGCGTAGGCTGGGCCAGGTCTGATTTGCAATTAGGCTTTAGAGTGAAATTGGGCCGTTTGAAGATCTTTAAAAATGCAAAAACTGGGTCAGGCCCAAGTTTGGCTTTTTGTCTTAGACCAATTTGGGCTCTTAAGGCCCGAGTTGGGCGTCTACGGCGCGGGCCGGCTCCTCTGGCCCGGTCCGGATAATTTTCCCGAGAATAATAATAAAAATTAAAAAATATTAAAAAATTCGAAAATAAAAAAATTCAAAAAAATTCCAGAAAATCATTAAAAAAAATGGAAAAAGGCTGGATTAGCCTTATTTGCCCGATATCGACTTTTAAAACCCCTGAAAGTGACAGTTTTGCCCTTTTGAGCAAATTGTCCCGTTTTGAAATCAAACCTTAAGTGTACATTTATCTAAACCCTTAGAGCATCACTTGGGTTATATGATGCATTTTATCCATGCCATTGACTCATTGATTACGCACATTATATGCTTTGATTGTGATTGATATGATAGACTCACACACGCACGAGCACTTTAAGAAAAACACCTAATCTCGGTACTGAAACGGCGTCGGTGGCGACACCGACATAACCAATTCCCCGGAACCTTAATCTCTGGTTGCGTAGAATCAAACGACGCCTTCCGACCCCTCGATAAGGTTTCCAGTCTACCTTCATTAAAAATCGGTGGCGACTCCTTGTGCATGTATACATACACATGTCACCCAATCACACTAAGATCGAATCCGATATGACCCGCCACGATTTGGTATGAACCTAGGATGGCCCGAGCTCAGCCCGCTCTAAAGGCTTAGCAATCCATTAACCCGATCGAATTTTTCGATATCGGGTCGCGATAGTGAACATGAAAGTACCATCCTAGTCAATTTGACCCCTAGTGCCATGTTCAATTCTTCAAGACTGACGAGTATGCTTTAGTTCCAATTGATTACACCCGAAAATTAAATCGAATCAACTGAGTTGGTCAATTCTATTCCTAGTACCATGCTCAATCCGTCATGACTAACAAGTACGCTTTAGTTCCAATTGACTTGTACCCAAAAGAGAAAATCGAATCAACTGAGCTGGTTCAAGATGAAACTGACTTTAAGATCAAGTTTATGCAAGAGTCTTTTCAAAATCTTGTTTTAATCTTCCACTCAATACGACCTTCCAATCAATACATCAAGTAAAATCCAAATAACCCGTCAATCCTCTGCGAATCAATTCCAAGGTATCCTGTCATGTCATATTTAGATTTCTACGCGGAGTGTTTCTATTAACTTCAGCTGATTTGGTGAAGCTGGCTTAACATGATGATACGCATCCCATACATTTGTCGGTGTGCTAGAATATCCATTTGCTTGCTTTTCAACCAATCATTGGACAGCAAATGGCTTGATTCCAATTCGTTTCCCTTTCACTCGTTTTAAGTCCAATTCCGTTTCTACTTCGTGACAAAAATTAGTGAACTCCTTAGCTTCTTACGAAGGTTGTTGGGACCTTCGAGACACGTCACCCCACAACTCTCCGAATGGACCCTGCAAATCCCCCTCGAAGAGCTGTAATTCAGCATGGAGTCTCTGTGGGCCCGCGACGGCCCAACGAGATTTCATCTTTCGGTGGCTCTCACATCAACCCCGTGCCCATTTTCGTCATTTCGCCTCCAGCCCGGAGAATCTTTGGTCCTAAATCTCCCGGCGCTCTCTCACACAAAGATTGCGTCATCACTCATGCGAGCGCCACGTCGACAAGCCACCACTCTCTGATTGGTCCTCCCTCGCCATTCTTTATCGAACGTCGGCTCAAAAGGCGAACATGAGCTCCACTTCTCTCCCCACCGGAAAAGATGTCAAATGGGCGGATCGGATCGGATCTAATTTAGATCGAGTTGAATATGGTTTGAACCATATTAACCCGTCTAATCCGTATTGACTCATATTTAATGATTTATACCCAACCCGATCCGCAACTGTCATATACCTGACCCGACCCGTTTCGATCCATACGAAAAAAGAAAAGCAAAATAAAATAAAAATACTTTTTAAATTTTTTTCTAAAAAAATTATTAATTTTTTTATTAAAAAATATATTGAATAAAAAAATACTTTTAAAAAAAAATTAAAAAATTAAAAAATTAAAAATTTAAAAAATATATGAAAAAAATTTCAGTAGATTTTTATTACATGAAAGTATTTTAATAATATCATTTTTTATTTTATTTAATAATTTTTTATTATTTAAATTTTTTTTTATATAATGTGAAGTTTTTATCTGGTAACATATACATGTGAAGGATTTGGGAGAGGGTCCTGACCCTCGCCACTAGTCGGCAGGGTTGCCGGCGATAGCGGCGGGGGCGACGTCCCCCTCTCTCCTATGTTTACTTAAAAAAAAAAATAGAAAGTAGCAAGAGGAATAAACAAAGAAAAAAATTAGAAAAAATTAAAAAATATAAATGACGAAAATGCCCCTAACTAACTGGTGAGAGGCCCTTTTTTAAAACTGATATGCCTACTTCAGGCCCTTATTTGAAATAATATCTACTTCAGGCTCTTATTTGAAACAATATTTACTTCAGCCCCTTATTTGAAATAACGTCCACTTCGGACCTTTATTTGAAATTTTCCCTAAATAATTTCGCGTTTGAATGCATTTTCTAAATTTTTATTACATCGTTTAGGAAAACGAGTTAACTAGAAAATATAATGAAAATAAATAGAAAATCTTTAAGTTGCACATGTCAATAATGAAATTAGTTTTATTGATTCACTTTTTTCAAAGGGTAAATGTGGCTAAAATTTACGGTTAGACAAAAAATCTCAAATTGTTATATATGTGCCACATTTAGCTTCCGCCAAATTTTAACTTTAAATTATTGAGCTGGAATGGGACATGGAAATAACTCGAATGACGTTACAAGTCCGCAGAAATTTATATCTCTCTTTTCTAGTATTTATTCTTATTATTTTTTATTTCTACGTCCCTTTTTGACAGAAAAGCCTTTCTCTTAATACGCAGCTTCATCTTTTTATTCTTAAATTTTTCGTCCAAACCAATCACTTTCGTTTCATGCTTGGCGTTGTCTTTTTCTTTCATTCAAACTAAGAATTACCTTGATGTTTCAATTAGCCCTCGTTTAAAAAATTCACGAAAGAAGCAAAATTTATTCGACAAACAAACTGCTTGGGATTTTTCGAGTTCGACAGACGAGACAAAATAATGAAACCCCGTAGACAAACTGCTGGGGACCTTTCAAAAAAAGTCGAACGAGTTTGACCAACAAACCAAGAAAAATAATCAAAGATGAAAAGATAGTATGATCAACGAAGAAGAGTGTGCTCGAACGAGTCACGAAGACGAAGACGCAAATGAAGCAGAGTGCTTGACGAAAACGATGACGAAGAACTATTATTTGGGATCTTTCAGATCAAGCAAAACGAGCTCGACAAACAACCCTTGGGAAAAAATAAAAACGAGATCAATACCAAAGGTAAAAGAGTATGCTTGAATGAGTCACGAAGACGAAGATGAAGCAGAGTGCTAGACGAAGCGAAGTGCTACGAGGAGAGAGAATGAGCCTTAACTGTTTTCAAATGAGTGCTAATCGAAGCAACAAAGAAGAAGAGGGGGAAACTAAATGCGCGAATGATAACCATTTTGTTCCTCTGTATTTTTATTTTTCTGTTTCCGGGAATATGTTTGGAGCAGAAATCTGTTTGGTATAACATTTTTTTTTCTATTTCTGGAATAAATTTTTAACCCAGAAATAGTTTTGGAACGAAAACGAGAGTAGTAGAAATTTTCCACTTCTCTATTTATGGAATAGGAACATAAATAGGAATTCTTCTCAGCGTTCACTCCCTATCTCTTGCGTCTCTGTCGCCGGCCGCCGGCCGCTGCCTGTAGGTCACCATCTGCCGTCCCGTTGGCAATCGTAGAAATCTTATGCTGTTATCAAATGAATTTTTGTTTCGGGAATAGAAATTTTGCGTTATTGTCAAACGTGTTTCTCTGTTCAGAAGTTCGTCCATGGAATAGAAATAGAAAAATATTTTTTTAGCCAAAAATAGTTTCCGAGAATAGAATGGTTATCATTTGCGCCCTAAATATCGAGATCGGAAGATTTAGAGTGAAATATTAAAAAAAATGTAACATTAAAATAATAAAAGAACAGAAAAATGTAAACTCACGTCATCGGAGTTATTGTCACGTGTCAATTTTAGCTTAGTATTTTAACAGTAAAATTTGAAGAAAGCTAACAAAGAATAAATGTAGCAGGAAGGGCATGGTTTGGGACTTTTGGTAATAGTAATGTTAAAAATTTAAATAAAAAGAGTCAGCAGTGTCGTCACTTACGGCACGCGTTGCACAAAAGACCTTTGTACCCCCGCACAGAGTTTGAATAACGCCAATTCTGATCCCTTTTGCGGCTGCGGACATTTCGAGTTTGAACGCCCACCAGACGGCATTCCCAAAGCCACAATCCCCTACAACGCCAACAGGAAAAAAGAAAATCCGAAAAAGGTAAATTCGTCAAGCCATCTCCACCGTCGGATCGAAAGCGCAGGACCGTGATCTGTCCGTCCATCTCACTCGATAAATTCAACTCCCCCCACCCACGAGACTCCTCAACAGTCTCAACAGCTTCCATTTCTTCTACGATGCTCTGAGCCACAAAAACAGTGCGCAGTGACTCTGCGACTGAGCGACAGAGAGAGAGAGAGGAGGAATGGCGTCCATAGCTCTCACATCCTCTTGCTCGCTCGGGTTCTGTGCTCACCGTCCGTCGCTGAGATCGCGCTCTCTCAAGCCCACCGTGCCGTTGAGCTCCTCCCTCCTCTCCAGATCCGCCGAGAATCGCGCGTTCCAGCTCAAATCCAACGTAGCCGTCGCCGGCACCGCCCGCCTCCTCTCTCCTCTCCGGAATTCAGCTTCCAAATCTGGAGCTCACCGGAGCTTGGCCGTCAAGGCTGCCGCGTCGGCCCCCGGGACGGCCGTCTCTCCGCCGGCGCAGCCGTGGCAGGGCGCGGCCATGGCGCCTCTCCTCGCCTCCATCGCCACCGGGGTCATCCTCTGGTTCGTCCCGGTCCCGGCCGGCGTCTCGAGGAACGCATGGCAGCTGCTCGCGATATTCCTGGCGACGATCGTCGGAATCATCACCCAGCCGCTGCCGCTGGGCGCCGTCGCGCTGTTGGGGCTCGGCGCCTCCGTACTCACCAAGACCCTGACGTTCTCCGCTGCCTTCTCCGCTTTCGGTGATCCAATCCCGTGGCTGATCGCTCTTGCTTTCTTCTTCGCTCGTGGATTCATCAAGACCGGCCTGGGAAACAGAATCGCGTACCAGTTCGTTAAGCTCTTCGGTAGCTCTTCTCTAGGTTTAGGCTACAGCTTAGTCTTCAGTGAAGCGCTTCTGGCGCCCGCCATTCCCTCGGTCTCTGCCAGAGCGGGAGGGATATTCCTCCCTCTGGTTAAATCGCTCTGCGTCGCATGTGGCTCGAACGTCGGGGACGGGACTGAGAACAAGCTCGGGTCATGGTTGATGTTGACGTGCTTCCAGACTTCGGTGATTTCCTCAGCGATGTTTTTGACGGCAATGGCGGCGAATCCCTTGAGCGCGAACTTGACCTTCAACACCATTAAGCAGACAATTGGGTGGACTGACTGGGCGAAAGCCGCGATCGTGCCTGGTCTGGTGTCGCTGATTGTTGTGCCTATGCTTCTATATGTGGTTTACCCGCCCACAGTGAAGAGCAGTCCAGATGCGCCAAAACTTGCGAAGGAGAGGTTGGAGAAGATGGGGCCAATGAGCGCAAATGAGAAGATCATGGCAGGGACTCTTCTTCTGACGGTATGATTCTGGGACTTTTACCACGTATTCATTTTACTTAATTGGTTTCTCGGTTCGTTGGCTAATTATTGCTCAAGTAACCGAAGAGTCTGATGAGCTCTCATGTGCTAGCTTAAGGGAATGGTTACCTTTATCTGCCAATACCAATACTAGCAAATTGTTTGTATTTGAAAACAATCGAGAACCAAAATTAGTACCACTATTTTTCATATAAATAGTAAAAGTTTTGATCAGACAGTGCATGTCCTCTTTTACTGGAGATCGAGAACAATTTTTGAATTTGTAAGATCGCAGCTTTCAACCTTATTTTCTTACAACCAGCTAAATTCTTATTTGTGCTCGCATCATAGTAAGGCTAATCATTTGCAGACTAATAGTCTCAGGAACTTTCATCAGGTCAAGTTCAATAAGTTTATTCCTTTGGAAAATGGCATTTTACAGCCTTCCATAAAGTATGATTGTCGGTGTTCAGAATATCTTTATCAGGCAATTTTATAAAAGTTTTGCATTAGCTTCAAAATTTGCCCTTTGGTATTGGATGAGAGTATTACGGTAATTCTGGATAAGCAGAACTAATATTGCTCTATCAACTGCATTTTTTGGAGAAGATGGAGGACTCTAAACTATGAGATTTTCTTTGTGATGATCATGATATCCACAGTCAACGCTGGGTTCACTGTTAAAGACTAGTATGAACTCGAGGAAGGGACTCTTTTATCATTGCAATATAATTTTACTCCAGATGAGATACAAATTACCATTGTCATGGCATGCATAAGCTTCCCAAGTATTGCTGATTTCCTCATGCATGAAGGCTCAAATTCTCAGCTGTCTTTTGTCCTTGAATCTTCAAATCTGCACTTCAAACTAGTATTGCTAGAAGTAAAATTGTTATCTTTATTCTTTCACAAGAAAAGTATGAGATTGAAAGGTAATTGGCCCAATTATCCTTCCTTCTAATCATAATTGGAGCCTGTTTGTTAGGTTGTACAACTGAGGTGCCAGTTGATGGAATCCTAACAGCAGACTCTGGCTATCACTTCAAACTTGATGCGTTTTTCGTGTCTCATCCTATGTGTTGCTTCGCATTTGTGTGCTTTAAAGCTTGAAAAATCATAATTTTCTGTGTGGCACATATGAGGCTTTTAACATGCCTGCTCTGGAGATTAATCATGTGTGCATATTGATGGTATTTTGGATTGTCAATCATAATACAATCGGGATCATCTATGTAATGATATGTTGAACTTTCTTGTAACAGCGTGTGTCGATTGGTCATTTATATTCTTTTAGCAACAAGTCTACTCTAGGATGTTTTTTCCATTATTCAAGTTTTCAGGACGTGCACTTTCAGTAAATCATGTGCTGTGTTGATTGCTGCTGTAGAATGCTCTAGGATCACTATTCAAGTCTTTGACGCTTTTGCTTTCCCTCTGGTCTTTGGCTCCCTTTTGATTTTCCCTCTGTGCATTAGTATTTCGTGGCTGTTATTGCTTAGACATTGTTGTAATGCACTTCGTGGACACTCAGTAATGTGATCGAGCGAAGTTAGTCCACTGAATTGCAGACGTACAACCCTAAAAAATCATACTGGTCATCTTTTCTGTTTGTGTTGATGATTGACGCCATAGTGGGGCTCCCTGGATTTTGCTGGACAAGTCTCCCCATACTCATAGTCATTAGGAGATTAACTATTTGGACATAACAGTTGCTATTGCCATGGACAGTTCTTGTAGTTTTCTTTGTGAATCTGCTCTGGATGATGAGGCTAGGTATCACTTAGCTTTATAACTCATTTATATGTGTCCGAATTGCTTTTTTTTTTAACTCATATCTGCATGATTTTAGATTGAGTAATTGGGACTGACATTACTGTCAATGGTGGCTTGTTCTTATAATTTGTCTTTCCTGTCTACTTGTCTATTTGTCATAGGTTGGGCTTTGGATCTTTGGAGGGATGTTGAATGTTGATGCAGTCACTGCTGCAATTCTTGGATTATCTATTCTCCTTATTACTGGTGTTGTCACTTGGAAGGAATGTTTAGCTGAATCGGTTGCCTGGGATACCCTCACATGGTTTGCTGCCCTAATAGCTATGGCTGGGTATCTCAACAAATATGGCCTGATTTCTTGGTTCAGCCAAACAGTGGTTAAGGTCTCTTCTTCCTTTCCATTCAGCAGCATCATAATTTTCCGATTTGCCATCAATATATCTATGTATACATTTTGGTAATTTTGATATAGCTCTTCTTATTGTGCTATCACCAATGTAAAAACAGAAGAGTTTAAGAGTCAAATGCAGTACACCACCAACCCCAAATTATCTGGGAGTTCATTCATGGCTGTTCATATGAGTGCGAATGCGCATATGCATTTGCTGATCTATATGAATTCTCCTCTGGTCTCATCCTTTATAGTTTTCTGTTTTACTTGTGCGGGATGCTTACTAACATTGGGTTTACATGTGATTTTGTCTGGCTGTGTTAATAATCTGCATGCATCACTTTATTTGAGAGGTTAATGGTGTATTATTATTAGTGACCCTAGCTATAGCGCTGACATGCAAGTTATGTAAGGGCCGTTGCCTAGAATTGACAGTGCAAGCATTTTGTTCGAGTTGGTGCCTCCTTGACTAGTGATGCCTACACATTAATAGTTTTATCAACTCGACAAGGAAAAAACTTTACATCCATCTTTTGTTATACAATCCGGTGTCCCCTTTTTCTCTCTCATGAGAGAGCATACTCTAGATCAGTATCTGAGATGTTTCATTTAATGTATTGTGATGCACATGCGCTTGGTGAAAGAAAATGAAACAATTAGCGAAAAGGATAATTTTAGATAATGTTCAGAGCATTGCAGTAAGTTTAGATTCTCTCTGGTTGGCTTCATCCTTGTTAATCACACCTTTGGTGATAAACTCAAAGTTCTTTCTTTGGAGAGAATTTATTGGTCTGAGAAGAAGGCCTAAGTAAAGTAGTCCAAGGCAGCTCGAGCTAGTAAGTTTTTGGTAATTATAATGGATGTGTTGACAAATGTAGCCTATCCTCTGATTCTGAATGCAAGATAATATTATTTTTGAGCATATGGCGTAAACTTGCTAATGGAGAGTTGCTGTGCTTTTGCAGTTTGTTGGTGGGCTGGGTCTTTCATGGCAGGCATCGTTTGGCATCTTGGTTCTTCTCTATTTCTACTCCCATTACTTCTTTGCCAGTGGAGCCGCTCACATTGGTGCCATGTTCACTGCCTTTTTGTCCGTTGCAAGCGCTCTGGGGACTCCACCCTACTTCGGAGCCATGGTGCTAGCCTTCCTCTCTAACCTCATGGGCGGCCTTACCCACTATGGCATTGGGTCAGCACCCGTGTTTTACGGTGCTAACTATGTGCCCTTAGCCCAATGGTGGGGCTACGGATTCCTTATTTCTGTCGTCAACATTATCATTTGGCTCGGAGTCGGAGGCATTTGGTGGAAGGCCATTGGTTTGTGGTGAGGAAATAGCGATGAGAAGGCGCTCTGCTCCAAAAATGGTTAGAAATTCCTGATTCTGTTTCGCCTCAAGCTGCGATTTTTCCTTTGCTGCCTCGGAGACAGGCTTGTTGATTTTGCTTCACATTTTCCATAAATTTTTACTCCCATCTTTTGATGGTCGTGGTAGACACTTTGGTGGGGAGGATGGTGCACGAGTTAGATCTACTTGAAGGCAGAAACCAGAGCTTGTAAGTGAGAATTTTTGACATATTGAAAGGAGAAGAATTCTTTTCATGAAATGATAGCTGCCCGGATGATAATACTTGAATGTCTCTCCTTGATTTCACTGCCTCTCCATTGAATCGGATCCCTATATTATGTGATTTTTTTTTTCCAGTGTCAGAACCTCCTGATTTGAGATTTGAGAGTAGACTGACATGAACTTACCTACTTGTTCCAGTGAAAATGTTGAGTCCCAGTTAGAAGCAGTGGTCACAGACTCTTCTTAGATCCTCGTGTTGATGGAGTATCGGATTGCGACTTGGTTGAATGTTAACCGGAGTGACAAAGGGTCACGCAATTGGACTACATGATAATAATTTCTCTCCTTTTTGGGCCATAAAGCTGAGAAAAGAACAGGTTAGAGTGCGATTTGGGACCCCTTCACTTGGACAGAGCCACACGTCACGAATCTGACATGGACCCTGTGATCGCATACCAAAGAAATAAGAAAGACATGGACCCGTGATGGCACGATCACTCTCCTTTTATTCCTAGCCTTTCAATTTCAACTCTCGAGATAGAACACCACACCCTTGTATGGGATTGCCATGATGAGATATTATAAATAAGATGTAGAGCACTTTATGATTTGTTTGGTATCTCCTTTTTCGCAACAGTTTTAAGTGAAAGCAGATGTCGGGGTTTTTTAAGAGCCCTAGTTGTCGAACAAGGATCGTGTTGTGTTGAAGTTGTGTTGTTAGAGTGTTGTGAATTTTGCCTTTGGCGATTCATGGTTGTAGCACTTGAGTACCCTTAAAGCTGGGCACTAAATGGGTACTCTTTATTCTGATTTCTCTGTTTCTTGTACTAAATGGGTACTTCGGGCTTTTTGAGCACCCGACTAGTCTCATAGAGTGCCCCCTTATCTCAAACGATTGGAGACACTCGGATTTATGCTTATGGGGTGGCCTCAAGAGAATGCTCAAGCCTGACAAATTCAACCCAAGAATGATCCCTTGAGGTATATTACAATCATTTTCATCAACTGGGGGAACGCATGAAAATTCTTGTATGGTCTATATAGATCATGCGGATGAAGCTTATCTCAGCTGTTGATCATATGGCCCCCCTAGTAGGACCAACACAATTAACGGTCGAGATAACAATGGTCTGCGTGATCTGTAGACCAAGCAGTGCTTCCCGAAATGCTTGGATAAAAGCCTTGGTTAGATGCGGATGACCCATCTAACAAGAAAAGGCTTGCAATGAAATATGTACATAGACTAGTAATACGGGTCGAGTTTTAGGCAATTTCTATCCCGAGGGGAATTTTGGTAGGTAAGAATGTTGACTTATGTATGAACACGTTGATGTTCTTTCTAAAACGTATGGTCGTTCAGGGACCACGATGGCTCATGGTATCGATTTCCCACTGCGGTTCTTTAAAGCCACCACTTTGTTCGGGTTCTTTGTGCATCTTTGTCGTGGCCATTATCTTTCGCGAAAAGGAAAGACAAAGCAGAAGGCATATTCGTTCAACAACAATCCACTGAACAATTTTGCTAATCATGCGGGGCAGCACTGATCCTTATTCCTCGTTTCATAAGAAGAATTACCAGGTTCTAAACCTATTTGTAATTCTGTCAATTCAGTGGTAAAACTTTTTCTTGACAATTTAGTCTTTAATCTTTTGCATCTATGCCAATTCAAGTCAATTCGGCTAATTTTGGCCTGTTGGCTCTGACGTTGACTTTTTTAATATTGCTTTAATATTTTTTTGAATTTTTTTTTATAATTTTTTCTTTATAATTTATTTTCTTTAGTTTTTCTTTGTTTAAGGACTTAGTGCCGACAAGGGCCGCGACGGCCTCGCCCGATCTGGGCCAGCGAGGGTTGGCCAGCCACCCTAAGTCCAGGAAAAAGAAAAACTAAAGAAAAGAAAAGAAAAAAATATAAAGTTCGAAAAATTATTAAACCTATGATTAGAAAAGCCTGCGTCAGCGCCGGCAGTGCCACGTCAAGGTCGGCCGACCAAAATTGGCTGGATGAACTGAATTGACATAAATACAAAAGATTTAGAATTGAATTGGCCAAAAAAAAAAAAAATTGGACTAATTGGTATGATTAGAATAGATTTACTACTGTTTCATAAGTGCTGAAATCGACAACATTCTTTGCCCGGTTCGAACCAAGGCCTTAATCATGTTTTCTGTTACTGTCCTTTTGCTCTTTTTTCCTGGAGAGGTTGACGCATAGCCCTACCAGGTCAATCAGAAAGAGCTCTTCTCCTGGGACTCGCACGTGCGTGGCCTGTAACGCACTGTTGACTGCTCATGGACCACGAAGCTGGTGCATTCATTACAGCTTCTTTGTTTCCTGCTACAAGTTAACGTAAGAGAGAGACAGAGACAGCCCTTTACGTGGGTCTTTCCTTTAGTTTACCAGAATTCTACCCGCCTCTCGTTATATTCGTGCAGATGCTTCAGTGCCTTTACTAAATTTTTTTGCTGTAACTGAAAAGTGTGATGCCCAACTTCCCTCTTGCTTTCTTGAAAAGAAACCCAGATAAATGCTTTCTCTAGCTCTGTTTTCTTTTTCCCCCTTTATTGCTGGGCTTGTTATCGAGTTTCAGAAGCAGTAATTTTCCAGAGACGTCCTTCCTGGGGCTTCCTGTAATAGTGACAGAGGTAGTTTGTGCCTTTGCCATTTCCGTTTGGTTCTCAAGCTCGTTTCTTTTGCCTTGTGTTCTTGGAAAGCTGATGCATACCTTGGAAATGTCAAGATGTTGAAGCATGCTAGTCGTTGAGCTCATGCATTAATCTGGCGGCTCCTGTAATCTTGTACTTGTCCTTCTTTTGATGGTTGTGTTGGACCCTCTTGATTTCGCATCCTGTGCACTTGTTCCTGGTCAAGGCAGATCCTTTTGATAGTGGGGTTTGCTTTATTTGTCTAGTTTTTCCGAATCCTATGTTTTTTCCGTCTTTGGATGATTGATGTGAGTACTGAGTAATGCGATCTCCTGCAGCTACAGAAATGGAGCCTCTGAAGGGTTCTTCCTTGGGAGCTACCTCCTCTGAGGAAGATGATCCTTTTCCATCAGCAAAAGAGGGGAGAATCCCAATCTGCGTTTTCTTTCGTAATGCAAGGTGATCGTTTAAGTCATTCAGATTCTAGATTCTTTTTCGTCGCACGGAAGAAAATGTTCGACCCGCGCGCTGTTTCAATGAATCAAGTGTTTTGCTTCTCTTAGTGTTCTTGTTTTAGTTCTTTGCATGAGCCTACCTCTCATGAGTTCCTTCAAATTATCAAATGTAGGGGAAAATGGTCATGATGTTTGTGCCCAATTTCTTGATTGTTCTTGTTTCGCTTCACACAAAGAACCATTACCATTCTCTCTCTCTCTCTCTCTCTGTTTGCCGGTTTCTCGATGATGAGCCGGACTAAGCCTATTTCCCTTTTCTTACACGAGCAGACTCATTTTGAAATTTGATGAACTTGGTCGAGAGATAGCTCAAATAGCATTGCCTGCTGCCCTTGCTTTGACCGCCGACCCTATTGCGTCTCTTGTTGACACAGCTTTCATCGGCCAAATCGGTACTTCCTTCTTGCTCTGCGCTTTTTAAGTTTGCATATGGTACTCTAATATTGTGTAAATCAGCATCTTGTCCAGTAAGATAATATTCTCCATATCTGTTGCTGTCCATTTATGTCAAATGCAGACTGTTCGTACTTCAATTCTCATTAGTCTGACTTGGAAGGGCCACATTCTGAACTTGATTGTGTGTAAACTGATATGGCCTTAGATGAACAGTCCAACTCTATATGTTAAAGCACATACGCACAGGTTTTATAGAATGTTAAAAGTGAATTTTCAAGAGGCAGAGATGAAATTCCCGACACCCTTCCATTTTGTATCCTAGTCCTTGAAGTGCTATTCTTTCTTAATTCAAATGTGGGTTTGTACAGGCTGGTCTATGCTGTAAAATCTGGGGCTGCTCACTTTTCTTCGTCTTTACAGGTCCTGTGGAGCTAGCAGCTGTGGGTGTATCGATTGCGCTGTTCAATCAAGTGTCGCGGGTCGCTATATTCCCGCTTGTCAGTGTCACCACATCCTTTGTTGCTGAGGAAGCTACTATCGGAAGTGTGAGCTCCGAAGCGCAGGAGAGAGAATGCTTGGAGGCGTGCTCTATGGAAAATGCCGAAAATAAGGAGTTGATACCCCAAAATGGTAATGCATCGGTTGTCCCCAATTGTCAAATTTCACACTTTAAATCTGATCATTAGTAAATTTGCAACTGCTAGATTCTGAAAAATTGTTTTGCTATCTATACTCTACGGTGGTATTGTGTACAGAATCCAGTGATCATCTGTCCGAATCGGTACGGATCAGTAGCTTCGACGTATCGAAGTTTGAACAGATGCCCAGAAGAAGACACATCCCATCGGCTTCATCTGCGTTGGTAATTGGCAGCGTTCTCGGTTTTCTTCAAGCCATTTTTCTCATATCCGGAGCAAAACCGTTGCTGAATTTCATGGGAGTGAGATCTGTTAGTAATGTCCTAGCTTTGTAAAATCTTCGTCATCTATTAAAAATTAACTTCTTATTTCTTTGCCGCCTCTCTAAACAGCCGCTTGACACTCTCTTTTCACCCCTCGACAGGATTCCCCGATGCTAACTCCTGCACAACAGTACTTGACATTGAGGTCACTTGGTGCGCCAGCGGTTCTCCTCTCGCTTGCCATGCAGGGGGTCTTCCGCGGATTTAAAGATACGAAAACGCCTTTGTATGCTACTGGTAGTTCCCTCTTCAGCTTCCTCTAATGGTATCATGCTTTCGAATTAACGAACATACCAAAATTCAGTTATTTGAATAATATCAGTACGGGCTAATTCTTGTTTTCTCCTTTTCCTTTTTGATCGTATCAGTGGCGGGAGATGTAACGAACATAATCTTGGACCCCCTATTCATGTTTGTTTTCCGTCTGGGCGTCAGTGGTGCGGCTATTGCCCATGTTATATCTCAGTAAGTTGTGGAGAGACTATCGAGACTCTTCTGAAGTTTCTTAAAAGTCTGATTAAGCCACTCTCATTGTATAATATCCCGACAATGCCCTTGCAGGTACGTGATTTCTCTTATTCTGTTGTGGAGACTGATGCAGCAAATTGATCTCTTACCTCCGAGTATCAAACATTTGCAGTTTGGCCGTTTCCTAAAGAATGGTAAGCCCTTCATTCTGCTTCGGCAAATTTTGCACTCATAGACTAATCATTTATTGAAATTTCAACTGCTAGTGGCCTCTATATTCTTGACAAGTCCTTATGTGCATATGTTGTGTGTGTCCGTTGACAGTTGCCCGTTTAGCCTTTGGCACTGAACAGTCAGGTCTTCAGAACTGTTCTATCTTGGATGATAATTGGTACCTTAAATTATATGGTGGACCGCTTGATCTGGTAGAAGCATATTGCAAGAAACACTTTGTAAGTTTTGCTAAAAACTTGACCGCGCAGATCCTTAGCTTGCCAATTCGATGAACAGAAACCATTCGGATAGTCCGTTGTTTTCAGGTTATGATCATAGAGTGCTTAGCAATTGACCTTACTTTGATTCGTCTTTTGTGGTTGCACCAGGTTTTCTGCTACTAATGAGGGTTGTTGCCGTGACGTTCTGTGTGACTCTCGCAGCATCAATGGCGGCTCGGTTGGGGCCAACATCGATGGCTGCATTTCAAGTCTGCTTGCAAGTGTGGTTGGCGACGTCGCTCCTTGCTGATGGGCTTGCTGTCGCTGGACAGGTGAGAGATTTTCTCTTCCTCTTTTGAGCGCAAAAGCTAATGCCACGCTTAACTGTTCAACTTCTCTAGCGACACAATGCAAGTATTCGATAGTCAATTTAGTTACTCTTTGTCAATGACATAGGCGATCCTGGCAAGTGCATTTGCGAAGAAGGATTACAACAAGGCCACAGAAACCGCGTCTCGAGTATTGCAGGTTACTGATTTCTTCCAGAACAAACAAGCATTCTATTACGGTCGTCACATCGGCGATATCCTTACAGATTCATCCTGCAGTTGGGACTACTTTTGGGACTGGCGTTAGCGGTCCTTCTCGGAGTCGGAATGCATTTCGGAGCGAGATTATTCACAAGGGATGCTAGCGTCCTCCATGTAATCAGTATCGGAATACCGGTATGTTGCTTGTTTTAAGAACTTGAATTGATCTTATAAAGCTGAAGCTGCTTATACAATTAGCTCTGATGCTAATAGAAGTATAGTCTTTGATTAACGTCAGTTTGTTGCTGCTACTCAACCCATAAATGCCTTGGCCTTTGTATTTGACGGCATCAACTTTGGAGCGTCTGATTTTGCATACTCTGCCTACTCCATGGTGAGATTATCTTTCCCCTTAATTATCGAAGGAAGCATCATCCATTTGCTTTACCAGAAATCTGTCTCTTAACGTTCTACACGAAGAATAATTGCAAGTGTCAAAGCAACAGAATTGGCGTAGAAGCATATCACTCCTGAACACTCGTGGCTGAATTCATTTATCAAGATTGCGTTCTTTTTGGAAAAAATAGGAGTACAACTGTCCAGTTGAATATTCACACCCGCTAGAAATAAAAGCGAAATTGATGCTCGAATAGACTCAATCTATGCGAGTCAACTGAACCAGATCGCTAGAATGTGTGTTTGCAGAAAGGGTTTCCCTTGTTTGTCTCATAAGCTACCTGTTCAATTGGTAAAACGAACCAATATCCTTACTCTTTCTAGATGAAACAAGAACTTTGTGAGTGTTGAGTTGTTCTGCTTTTCAGGTTGCGGTCGCGGCAGTCAGCATTCTCTGCTTGTTTATACTTTCCTCCAGTCACGGGTTCATTGGAATCTGGATTGCTCTAACCATTTATATGAGCCTCCGGGCATTCGCCGGCTTTTGGAGGTAAAATCACCAGAAGCCGATCCCGAAAGCTTCATTTTATTCGAGTCCTGATGTTATTGTCCTCGACATGTAATCGTTTCCAAGTCGGGGAACGGGAGCCTAATTTTTCTGTGCTTTTGTTGTGCTTCGCCTTCTCCAGGATCGGAACTGGTAGGGGTCCCTGGAAATTTCTCTGGAGCTGAACAAGCAATCATTACATACTCAGGAAAGTCCAGCGGACAAAGTCCAATCTGAAACCCCCAGGCAGCTTCCCTGGAAATTCATGTCAGCCGCTATGTGACGGTCCCTATCTGTACGCTACATAGAAAATAGAACGGAGAGAGACGAAAAGGGTCAGCTTTACCTGACATTGGCTAGTGAGGAAGCTGGAGAGAGCCTAGGGAAAACAATAATCCGGAAGCGAAGTTATGTATATAGATTATGCGCACAGCGCCGCCAGTTATTAGCCTCGTTTCTCGGGGGAGCATCATGTGTGCGAGAGATTTGCTAAAAACAAATGACAGCATGTTACAATCTCCGCATTTGGTATGGAAAAAGCTTGAAGCTTAAGCTTCAAAGGCTTTTTAGATTTTGCCCTCGAATCTTCTGCTCAACGGTGTTCTGTCAAATCTGTACATAACTTTCAGAAAGGAGAAGGAAATCTTTAGAGAGATGATGAAGTCTTGGTTTCTCCTGTTGGGATGCTCATGCGTGACAAAGTTGGGCTGTGGTTGCTTCTCCCTCCCACGACTGTCTTCCACGCCAAGGTAAGACCCCCTTTTCACTTCACTTGCAAACCAGGAGTTTCCAGCAGCAGCAGCAGCAGCAACTAGAACAAGTCATCAGTACTAGAGCATTAGGGAACATCGTGTAGTATATTTATAACTTAGTGCTAATAATTCTCGTTATTGAGTTATAAACTAGTATTCGAACGTCGCTCGTTATGCGCTGGTGCGAGAAAGTTTGAATTTATACGTACAGAGAGAACTAGCAGAACCGTCTTAGTTGGATGCGATGATAGGCTCGCGAGCCTGAGCTGATCCTCGTGCGAGAGAGCGATTCTACAAGTCGGAAACTCCAGGAAACGGAAATGATGGCTAGTAGTATCTTTGTTTATGCCTCGTTTTCATCGAGAGGAAATAGAAAGAAGAAAAAAAAATAGAGGTAGCGAAGAGCGATCGGTGTTGACGAACCTCTCGACGGTTTTTACATCCGTTACGGATTGTTTGGATTGAGTCATGACTATTTCGCATTTCCCATAATTCGAGATTGGTGGCTCTATGACATGATAGCATCTCGATCAAAATATTAATAATTAGGAATTCGAAATATGTCGCGATGCGGCACGAGTCTGTTCAGAGATTCATTCAAGACTAGAAAAGAAACTCGTAATCTCGCGTAAAAAAACCGTTTTTTATGTTGTTTTCTGTTAACTCCCTTTGCTAGTATCAATCGCTTGGGTGGCGTAGCTTCGCCTGTACGGTCATGCGGCGTTGCGGAATTCCTTTATTTACCGTGGACGCATCGCTTCACTGCGGTCCAAGAAAACGCCGCCGTTTCGGTGGGCCTCCGTATATAAGCTCTCTCTCGCCCCTGATCTCTCCCCCGCACCACAGCAATCAATAATCAACGCCCAAACTCTCCTCTCTCTCTCTCTCTCCTCCTCCTCTTCCTCCTCTGGTTTCAAATTTCACGCAGTCGCAAGTTTCCCCGCAAATCCCTCTCGCTCCCTCTCCTCCGATCGCATGAAATCTCGCCGGCGCCGGCAATGCCCTCCGCATCCCCGTCCACCTCGTCCGGCCGGCCCACGGACCTCGTGTCCCGCCTCAGCTCCTCCGACCGGGACGTCCGCCTCAGGGCTCTGAGGGAGGTCAAGAACCAGATTATCGGCAACCGCACCAAGAAGCTCGCCTACATCAAGCTCGGCGCCGTCCCCGCCGTCGCCGCCGTGCTCGCGGACGCCTCCGACGGCCCGGGCCCCGACGAGACCTGCAACCTCCTCGTCCAGTCGGCCGCCGCCCTCGGCAGCTTCGCGTGCGGCGTCGACGCGGGCGTCCAGGCCGTGGTGGATGCCGGCGCATTGCCGCAGCTTCGTCGGCTCCTCTCCAGTCCGGATGAGAAGGTAGCTGTGGATCTTGCTTTCTTCTGATTCTAGTTCCTGAAATGAAACTTCGTTGTATTCATTATATTTGCATCTGGTAGCTGAGGACATGACGGACGGAGGGCGAAACTTGAGTTAGTTTTTGAATTGACGGGGAAATAGCTCGATTTAAACAATTCGTACTAATTATGTCTGCCTGACTTACTTCTGGTTTGCTTTTCTTTTGTGAATCTGTTGATTCATTCGATGGAATTCGATGATGTATGCTCGTGTCGCTTGATATTCACATAGCTTCGAGTCTTTTGTGAATATTCTGTCTTATGTTCATATGAAAAATCATCCTTCGTGGAAAATTGTTCATTTTCTAGAAGGTAAACGTGACCTTGTTGGATAATGATATGTCACTTTGGATTCTAAATGAAATATTGTGCACTTTTACTGTAAGCATTATCTTATCAGAGGTCGTTGCTGACTTTAGAAGCCTCAGTTCTTATGCATCCTTGAGGTGAAAGTTTGGTACCAACCTCTTGATTTTGATGTCACAGTCCTTGTCCTTTCCACCAGTTAGCCTATATTCACTTCTTGCTTGGGGATACTGTATTACATCGATCAGTATGGATGTTAGATGGCCTGGTAGAAGTTAGTTAGAGTTGTGTGTTATGTCTCTGACATGATTTTCCAGCAAAAGTTATACCCAGGGATCACGTAAATGCCCATTTGCAACACTTAAATTCTCTTTCATGTACCAGACATTTCTACCCTGAGGCTTCATATTCCATGTTTCATAAGGGTTATGGCCATAGATAAATTGATTTCTTTTAGTAATCATATCTTTGTATAAGAAATTGGAAATTGTAATGGGTGAAAGTTCTACATATAATGTGCAAATCCAAGATTTTCTATTTTTATATTCACAGTAAAGTACAAACAGTGGTGCCTCCTATGGTCGGATAAGATATTGCCACCAGGCCTAACCTTCCTCTGTCCCTGTATCCTGTTTAATGTATTGATTCGAAAGGTCAATAGATTTTTTGCGTGTATCAGAACTTATAGGATCTCCTTCAAACTTTAGGTGCTTTTTCAAACTTTTGACTTGTTTTCATCCTTTTTGCACACTTAACTTAACCAGTTCCTGGATCTTCTTTCCTCCATGAATCAAAATATTTATACAGTTATTCTAAAGTAAAACTTGTTTTTTGTTAGTCTGTATCTGACTGTTCTATGGTGCTTCAGGTTGTGGATTCTGGTGCTCGATCACTGAAACTGATTTACCAGTCAAAATTGGCGCCCAAATATGATTTCCTTGACCATCAAAATTTGGAATTTCTTCTTTCACTGCTGAATAGCAAGAATGAAAACGTTACTGGACTTGGAGCCAGTATCATCACACATTCCTGTCAGACAAGTACAGAACAGAGGGCACTTTATGAAGCTGGGGTTGTTCAGAAGCTTGTAGACTTAATAGGAGGTTCAGTAAGTCAAAGAGATGCTAGCTTGGAGTCTTTGACGGCAATAATCAAGAATAACTATGAAGTTACTTCTAAAATTTTGGAATACGAAAATGGAAGAGCACTGAATCTCATAAATAAATTCACAATCGATAAGTCTCCTCGCACGAGGTTACTTGCCTGTGCATGTTTGATTGCTGTAAGGAAGATATCTTCTCGCTATGTTGAAGACATGGGCCTTGGAATTAAATTGATTCATCATTTACTTGAGCTTCTGGAAGATCCTGGGCAAGTTGGAGACAAAGCTTCTTTTGCCTTGTCGAGTTTGATTGAGGAAAAGGAAGATCTGCAGAAGCTAGCACTTGAGGCTAATGCTATCAATAAACTTTGCATCCATTTGCAAAGTGGACTGTCATGTCCAAAGCGTCTCCAAGGGATATTGCTGGCATTGGCTAATATATGCTCAAAATTGGATATCTGCCGGTCAAAATTAATGGCTTTGCAGGTATATTATTTTGGTGTTGGTGCACAGACTTGCTCATCTGTTGATTAGTTGATGTTACATCTTGATTCTTCCATGCATCTTGGGTAGCTCATGTGACCATTTAAGTAATGAATCATTTTTTCCTAGGCACTAGTTGCATGTCCTCCTTGAATGATTTGATCTGATGCGAAGACATAATTTATATCCACATGGAAATTTACTGGCAAAGAAAGGCTTCAGACTTGATACCCATAAGGCTGGACTCAATGGGCACATGCGGTTTAGGCCATTTTTTGCATGCTCAGTATCTAGCAATCCTCGCCGCAGGGTAAAGCATTTAAAAAGATCTTGGTCATCATTTTGATATTTAAGTTTGGAAATTAATTTGCTGACATATTTTGACATTCCATTGATTGTTAATCAGGGAACGGGAAGTGTTAAAGGCATAGTCTTGCAATAACGTGATAATAACATGCCCATGTACTATTGTTTGTATTCCGCATATATTGTAATTTCTACTTTATGATGGTGCCTAATGAAATGGATGGCAAGCATTTGCCAAAGGCTGGAGAAGTGTGATTGCAGCAACCAAACTCCGTCTAAGTTGTTACTAGAAGATGTTTTATTATTGCGTTGAATGCAACACTATTTGCGTATTGATTGGGGGCCAAATGAGATCTGTTGCACTACATCAGTAATTTTAGATGTTACCTTTTCACTTTGAAGGTTATTGTGATGTGTTAGTATATTACTTGTTTGTAATATTTACTGTTCTCAATAGTGCAGGCATTCAACTTGGTAAGTGATGCGCTTAGACATGACTGCACTGATGTACGAGTTGCTGCTTGCATTTGTTTGAGAAGTCTCTCTCGGTCAGTCAAGGTTTGCATTATGAGTACTAAACTTCGAATTTCTACTTGAGTTAGTAATGGTTAATATATGCTCATAAACATCTTTCAGAATCTGAGTGCAGGTTATTTTGTGAACGAGACAGTTATAATTCCATTACTGCAGCTTTTGCATGACCCTTCCATTGCTGTTCAGGTATGAATGTTATCTAGCATTTCCAGATTTTTTGTCACCTTGCTGATTGTTTACTGGGGCTAATGTGCACTTTCAATTAGCTTAAAATGCTCTTCCATGTTCATGAACTGGTACTCGACGCCATGTTATAACACTACAAGGAATGAGTTTGGGTTTTAGTTTTGCTTGATTAAAATTTCAGCAGTCAGTTACAGGAAATGCAGTATTGACTCTTTTTACATCTGGAATCTCTTTAGATCTTAAGATTACCAGCTTAATCAATTGGCCTTAGAAGTTCATATTCTTGCCATCTTGATTAATTTGTGGTTGAAGGTCTTCATGGTAATTGTCTGGAGTTAACAGTGTAATTGGGTGGAGGGTGGGATTTCGTATACCATAGAGGCTTGAGAAGTCAAAGTTGCCCTCTCTAGTTTATGTATTATTCTAGCATACCATTCACTTTTATTCTAACAGCAAGACTTATCAGATTGTGTTTCCTAATGACTTTTGTTTTTATATCTTTGGCTTGAAGAAATTTCGTGGCATGGTTGTTGGACCTTGAATGAAGGCTTGTCTCAACGCCCCTAAGACCTCTAAGCCAACATGCAGCAGTTTAATAAATTTCATTGTTTTTTTTTTTTTAAGTGTCCCGTTTTATTTCGTCCCGTTGTTGTCAATGTCAAATCAATTTGGTGTGGCTTGAATATTGGATATGCAATTGAAATTCGTTGTCGACTTCTTCTCTTTCTTCCTTTTTTTCTCTTAAAATTGCAACTTTGTTGTGCTTACATCTTTGCATCAAAGTTTCTGGTACACTGGTACTTATCACTTTCTCTTTTGGGTTTCAGCTAGCAGCCCTTGGTGCAATTAGCAATATTGTGGTTGATTTCACAAAACATAACTCCGATTTTATACATTGTGGAGGAGTTAAGCAGCTTGTTGAGTTGTCAATGGCAATGGATCCAGTTGTAAGGTCACACTCTTTATGGGCTTTGAAGAACTTGACATTCCTTGCTGACAGCAAATGTAAGGAAGTAGTTCTGTCAGAACTCACGGCATCCTCATTAGCAAGCCTTATCCGTGGTATGGCATGGAACCCGATTTAGTAAATTCTAACTCTGGCATGACAATATGTCATTGGCACAAGTAAAATCCTGCCTGCACTTATTTTGCAGATCCAGAATCAGCAGTCCAGGAGCAAGCTCTGGCTCTTGTTCGCAATCTTGTTGATGGGTGTGTACAGTCTATTGACTACGTATTTGCTGAGAACGGTACTATATTAGATGCTATGGGAAGGCAGCTGCAATATGCTTCAAAAGCTGAAATAGGTATCCAGGTCAGAACTACTTTTTTGCATAATTCTTCATATTCTAGGATTGAAATGATTCAAAAGTGTAAAAAGAATGTGATCATCAAGCTACTTGTGGAACCAACCACCCAAACACACCGGTGGAGAAATGTAAAGGCCAATGGCCCTAGTTCCAGACAAGTTGACTTAGATTTTGTCTTAGACTTGAGATCAAATGGAATGAGACGAGAGCAAGACATTAAACTGAATCAGGATAATCAACTTGATGGCTTGATGATTTAAGTGGATATACTGAAATCAGGTTCAGATTGTTTGATATGTGTCTCTTGGGCATTTTTAGCCTTCTAGGTGAATGTTACTAGCATTTGATAGGTTGGCTCGAAAACTTATATTCTGGATTCTTCAGAAGACCATGATTTCAGGATCGACTGAACTATTTCCATTGTCTTTTGGGAAGTAGAGTGTTCTATTGGTTCATTTGTTATCAGCATCCAAAGACACAGTGTTTGGTAGGTTGGAACAACATGTGGCCTGGCCTGGCACCAGGCCCTTCATTGTTGTTGGGCAGTGTCATGTTGGACTGGTCCGTCACCACCTACTTAGTTGCTGTCCTAAGCATAGAAGTTATTTTCACTTAAATTAAGGAAATACTTATCGGCCAAAAAACTGTGCTTTAAGTGAGAGAAACATTAAAGTTCTTCTCTTTTCTCTGTTCTTTCATTTAAATTTCGTTTCTGAGAACTCCTTTCCTGTATTACTAGTCTTCTATATGAAAATAGTAGCTTGGTAGATTTTACATTGCATTTTGAAAACGGCTCTCCAATATGGGCTGTCTCAATGCCATATTTATTTTGTTTCACCAAAATTGAAGATTCAATATGAAAATTTCTTGATGTATAAGCGAGCACAAGGTGTTATAATGACACTAGTTCTGCATATGGTTGAACCCCAACATGCATCTTTTACAGGGAATGTATGCACTAAGCAACGTAGCAAGTGGCAGCAAAATTCATAAGGATGCAGTCATGGAGCAACTGTTTCAACATGGAGGAATGAACGCACAACCATTTATCATGAGGTTTTTGCACAGCAATGACAACCAGTTACGAACAGCATCTGTCTGGGTCTTAGTAAATCTCACTACGTTCTGTCCTGGTGCGGCTGGTAGGGTTCTAAGATTACGCAATGCTGGGATAATTTCGCAATTGAAAAGCATGGTCAATGACCCCTGCCTGGATGTAAAGGTCATACAAAAGATCAATCACCTTAATGTATATTAATTGCGCACATGCATTCGGTAGTTTGCTGACCATTCCTGGCTCCTTTTTGTGTGCAGCTTCGAGTAAGAACAACACTAGGTCAATGCATGAATTATGGCGAAAGCACGATCTAATTGTCCATTGTCGGCCTGTAATTTACTGAGAAAAAGGTATTCTTCCATGTGCTTTTCATCTCGATCTGGCTTTAGATGCTCCGTTTGTTTCCCTTTTTTTCACCAGTCTGGCATTGATAAATTTAGCTGGAATATCACTTGACTTTCATGCTAAGTTTGCTTTTAAAATTCAACATATAAGGTAGTTGTCTCTTTGAAGTAAATCATGTGGTTTTGCTTTTGCTTGATGCTGTTGCCATATTACTATTCTAAACCATTGTTTGAATCGGTGTCTCTCTGCAAAAAGCCGAACAGAGCCGTCATCGGTTGTCAGATTAAAGCTTTACAGGGTACACAGTTGATCATGCTTCTGCCTGTTATCATGTTCGTCATGCACCTACTTTGAACATTTTTGCAGGTTTAGCAGATTGCAGTTATAGTTTTTTTCTTGGAAGCAGCGCACAGGGAACTGTTTTGGTGCCCCGCCAATTAACCTGGGTTGCCTTTGGAAGTTCACTGTTGCAAATCTAGTATTTTGTATCGCCATTCTTTATTGACCACCGTTATAAAGTGACGCTGTCTGAGTGTATCTTTTGGTCACTAGAGTGTTCGCTGGTGCTGCATTACATGTTATATGTGGATAACTTGTGTATATTCAAAAATTTTGAGATGCCACAAACCGTGCTTGAATATTGTTTCGGGCTGCTATTGTATTGCCAAGTTGGACATGTTCTTCTAGAGCTCAATGACACGCGATGTCTTCTTTGGCAATAGTTACTTGAGAATTGATTGTAGTCACTCTCTATTCTTTTTTTACTGGAACCTTGAGGTAAAATTCCAGTAAAGGCCTCACTTTTCTATCGTCTTGATTTTACCTCATTGAATATGTTAATATTGACCATTTTATTGTTTAGGTGAGATTAAGCTGTATCGCCCCACAGTAGCAGGAGTTTGCGAACACACAGGGAGTACTGAGCATCGAAAGGACATGCCTGCTCAATTTCTGAGTTCCGACAAGACGCCTAAACATTCTTCGAAAAGAAGTCTCCGATGCTTTCTTTGATGCTGTGTGGCGGGATTTGCACTCGTCCCGCGGGCAACACGGGAATATTTTGATCAGCCAATATTCCAATATAGTCCTGTTTGTTGCCTTCATTTTCACGTGACACTCCAATATACGTGCCTATCTTGATCAGCCCAGTTCGCCTTTCCGAGCGGAAACGGTGCAAAAATTGGCTGGCGCCGCCCTTCGTTAGTAATTGCCGGTATTGATTCAGAGTAAAAGAGAGAGATGTTACGAAAACAAGAAAACAAAAAGGTTGCAACAGATTAGGTTTTGGCAGCTTAAGCTTCACAACTGGAGTATATTAATGGTTTCCAAAGTGCATGCTAACGGCTTGAAATAGTTGGACGGTCCCATCTAAGTGGCCAATCTAATGTCTGAAGCTTATTCCTCCGATTGACACTTTCTAAAGGGCATGATATCATATTGGGTACCTAATGATCAATCCCAATCGCAATTTAAGGGCCGAGCGCAACCATATAGCTCATACACTCGAGCAGTCCTGGATATCCATTGATCTATATGAATGCAGCAAAGAAAAATTGAATTCTAGGACAGCCACTGCACTGTCATTGTAGATTCTGATGAAAAAAATGATCGATTGGCCGGAATATAGAGGCAAAAGGAACGGAGAAGCCACCGAGAGAACTCCGAACCTCAACCTTCCTTCACTAGAGCTAAAATGATGCTTGTTCCAATATATATACAACTTTACAGGTGAAAAATCGGAAATTAATAGATGGAGAACAGCATTACTTTTGTCTTGAGGCATAGAGAAACCTGAACTAGGAGAGGTTGCGATGAAACAGGGATCCAAAAGTTGCGGATTTAGATCCAAGCAGAGCAACCAATCATCCAATCCTCTCGGTATTGGTATCATCTGTAGGCCATATCACGGTCTCAATGAGCCGTTCGCGCATTAACTCCAAGTTCTCGTCGGAGATTTCTTTGTATATCTTGGCATGATCACATTTCTGCGCAGACAATCAACTATGAACATAAGCACTAATCCCACCCTAACTGGATCCTTACGAACTAGCTGATGCAAATCTTTGGTACCTTGATCCATTTTCCGTAGAGGTGAAGACGCGTTACCATCACTCTTTCAGCGAGGTCGTGTCTCTCCTGTAAATCGAAGAAGGAAGCCCCGTGTCATATATTCTGCACATATTCTTTTAAGCATTTGACAGTTTTTGATTACCAAAATGAGGCAAGTTAATTCCTTGTATGATATCCATTTATCATTTGATAGACTTTCTAAGTTTCGAAGACTACCTTCCCGAGGTTTCGTATGAAACGCTTTCCTTCTCCAGGCTTGTTTTCCGCGACGAAACTTGCCATTGAAAAGTTGAATTAACATCAGATAAAAGAAATACATGTCACAAATGAAATATAATAATTTCAACAATAAGCATAACTTCAGAGCATTCGATGAAACTGAGGAAACTAGATGGTGCCATTTCATGTAGTAAGCGGCTTGTAGTGTCAAGATCCAGTATCTCTAGCATGATTGTCTGAAATAAGGCATTAGTTGGCTGTTGTCTCTCCTAGTCCTGTTTGTTGAAGACTTTCCAGTCATTTTTGGCAAATGATAAGTACAAACAATTTCGTTGAACTTGCAGTATTTATTCTCGCTTAAGGCAAGCTCATGTTAGACCGTATCACATCTTGCTGAAAAGAGAGTTTGAGAATCACTTCAGATATCGTCATCCTTCCATTAGGACACAGCAATCTAATTGTTAGGTATCGATGCCGATGGATTGATAAAACAGGATGGAGAGCGAACTTACTCATACAACCACCTATAATGTGTCGGGTTCATCTCGTAGAGCTGGTTAAGAACCGTCCTCACAGCTTTATATGTGAAATAGTTGAGCATTTGCTGCAGATACGAAACACAAAATTCCAGCTAACTCACCTCTAAAAACCAAGGCACACAAAACTGGTAAACAGCAGTTATTATGGTTGTTGGACTATGGATATTCACTTAACAGGGCATATCGATTACGCAAACATACACGCTAAAAGAACATTCATAAGAAGTTCATTCTTCATAAACTCCGATAGACCCACTTTGAACATAGACACTGTCGGTTTTGGTTTGAAAAATGCCCTCGCAAAGTCCAAGATAGTACATGTACATTGCATTTCGCTGCTTCTACCTTTGCAAGGATGGAACCAATCACCAAAAAAATTCTTGCGGAAATTGTTGAATTTCCATGATCCCAGGACACATCAATGCTGCACAAATATATTTTGAACAGCTGCAGGATAAAAGGTGTAATCTTTCTAACGCATGAAATCCACAGACAAGACATTTGGATACAATCAAAGAAACCAATAGATAACTACCATACTGGTATTTTTTGCTCTTCCTAGGATTCAATCCTCGGACATATACCTAACACACTGAAACCCTGCATCACCAGGCCGAAGGCCTGATGGCATAATTGCGACATTACAAAGTGAGTAGTACAAGTGAAAATTTTCAGCGTTTAACAATTTCTCACCCAGACAGAGATTCATTTTCTCTGTTTCACCCCCAAAAACATGATCAAGGACCAAATACCAAACGTGAAAGGAATCAACAAACATGTTCTGAATGTTCTGAACATGAAAGGAATCAAGAAGCATGTTCTGAATGTTCTGAAATCTCCATGGAAAACGCGATTTAAAGAATTCACTACAATCACAAGCCTCGTCTAGAATTGGTCTCAAACTCTCACAAATCATGCAGCGTACTGATATGTCAAAAATGAAAAGGATGAAATTCTGGAATGCTTACGGTTTTAACATCCTCAAAACTGTCTTCATACTGACCACCCAACTCGCCGACAACAACAAGCCCTCCTCCTTCCTTGTGCTGTCGCTTCCTCGAACTCCATCTCGGAGCACTCGTCGAGAGCGCCTTTGCCTCGGCTCGCCAATCGTGCCACGAATCAAGAAACGAACTCCCCAGCGAACTTGCCCGAGAGAATTGCTTTCTCGCCATCGAATTTGAGTCCACCAAACAGAGGCATGGAGACGTGTGGAACTCGACCACCGACGAACCCACCGCAGACAAAGCCATGCCAACGTTAACAAAAAAATCAAGACTTTTGGTCTTTTGGGTTCTTTTGCAGCAACAAAACGAAAAATGCGTGAAGTTTTTGGAGAAAATTGAGAGATACCCACTACAGAAATTTGAGGATCTGCTAGTGGGTATGTGAGAAAATGATTGGAAATTCGACGCAGCAGTCAAAGATTCAAATGGAGTTTTTTTTTTTTTGGTCAAAGATTCAAATGGAGTTGAGAGAACGAATATGTATGTAGACGAGCAAGAGCTTGAAAGCTGTCCTGGTACGAAACTCGTCATTCCTTTCCTTTTCTTATTTCTCCATCTCTCTTTTTGTTCTTTTTCCTCTTTTTTTTTCTTGTTTTGATTGTATGAACATCGACCAGACAAAATTATGAGGTCCAAATCTCTCTGCAAGAGAAGGGGGTCAGACTTGGATCAAAGGTTGCTTCCTCATGGTTCCATGGACTGTTCTTGGATCGGACGGTTCTTTCCCAATCCAATGGTGGCTCTGCATGGAGACGAACAGTCAGCTGGAGTGCGTGAAAAATTTGCATGAATCACATATGAATTCCGCAGCGGCGGCGATTTAGACTAATCACGTTCAATTTGGCACTTTAGTGTGAAAATATGTCGTATACATGAACTTAGGAGGGTCCTATGTGAGAATGCACATGTAAGTTGTGCTAGAGAAATCCAACATCGAAGAAATGATGTAGTGTAGAGTAGTTAATATATGCTAATTGACCCATAACTCATTGGCTTAAGCTTTTGAGTGAAGGTGGGTCTAACCGGCTTAGACTTTGGGCTCACTCTTGGTGCTCCCCAGGGTATCAGAGCCGGTGGTTCAAATTAAGTTCCGGAAAAATATATCTTGATGCAGAAGGATACTTGAATTTCCTTCGGTTCGGAAAAATATATCTTACTTGGATTAAGGAGAGATTGTTAACAAGATTCTTAACACTGAACTCACACATGTGGGGGAGATTCATTGAGTTGTGCTAGAGAAAAGACTTTGGGCTCTATGTGAGTTGTGCTAGACAAAAGACTTTGAGCTCTTAGTGTGGTGTAGAGCAGTTAATATATGCTAGTTGACTCATAACTCACTAGATATATTAACAGTCTCAGACTTTGAGCTCACTTTTGGTGGGCTCATTCTTGGTGCTCCCCAATCGAAAGTATCGGACTTCTGTTGCTGGGATGCTACTGATTCGGGAAAATTGTCCAAAAAGTCATAAATTTATTGCACTTTTGTCAATTCAGTTCCCAACCTTTTAATTTTGCCAATTCATTCCTAAACATTTTCACATTTAGTCAATTGATTCCATCCCGTCAATTTTGGCCGGAAATCGCTGATGTGGACGTCGGCCGTCCTATGTGGCACTGCCGACGCCGACATAGATATTTTTTTAATATTTTTTTATTAATTCTCTCTTTTTTTTTTCCTTTTTTTCTTTATTTTTTTCTTTTCTCAGCAGCCAGGGAGGGTTGTGGGGCCCTCGACCAGCCTCGCCTGCGGCCGCGATGGCCTTGCCCAGATCTGGACGAGATCAAGCGAGGCGTTGTGGCCCTCACCAGCGGCCGGCGAAGGTGTCATAGTCCTCGTTGGCTTCTAAGAAAAGAAAATAAAAAACAAAGGAAAAAAAAGAGAAAACATTAATAAAGAATTCGAAAAATATTAAAAATTATCCATGTCAGCGTCGGCCATGCCACGTAGGACGGCCGACGTCCACATATCAGCGATTTCCAAATTAAAAGTGGCCGAATGGACTAAGTTGACCGAATGTGAAAAAGGTTTAGGATTGAATTGGCAAAAGTGCAATATATTTATGACTTTTTGGATAATTTTCCCCCACTAGTTCATTTAATCAATAGTATATGGAATTCTGACAATATAAATCATGTTAAAACCTTAGGTTTAATTGAACTAAAAGAGTCATACTCCACAATTTTTTTCAAATCATTTGACTGCTATAGTAATCATTTTTTTTTTCAAATCATGTTCAGAAGTGGAACGATTGTCACCTCATTGAGTCGAAAATGTTTATTGAGAGTTTTCATAAACACAAGAGGGGTTGAAAACATCTTGTGCAATTCACTAGCCCCGGAGCATGCCAAGTTTTATTTTTTCGATGTATTGGGTGTAATTTTCAAAGTGACAAAGAGACTTGCGGGTCCGTAATGTTTTTTTCAATCGTCCAATATCGTTTCTGAATTTTGTTTTCGAGCAATTAGATCCTTAACTTATGTATTTCTTTATTTGAATAGGTAACTCATCAAATGATTCAATGGCATGCCGATGTGGTCGATAAGAGGCTTTTAAATGTTACACATGACATTATGCCCGGTTATTGAGAACTCGAAATAGTTTTGAAAACAAATTTAATTTTTAAACGACAAAGAAAATTCAACCAAAAAAAGTGTATTTGGGTCGGCTAGAAATTAGTAAAAGGAGAAGGTTGTGGTAAGGGTGAAAAGGGGCCAAGCGGGCCGGGCCTGCAAGGGATTTTTGGTCTGGCCCGAAAATTATATGAAAGGCCCATACGAAAGCTCATCGGTTTGGTCCGGACCATTTCGGGCTAAAGCCTGAATTTGTTTAGAACTTTAATTTTTTAGTAAAGGTATTGTTAACTATCCGATATACAAATAGAGATTAATTAACATTAAATCGACTTTTCGACCCAAAAAAAAAAACATTAAATCGACTAAAAGTGGACATATTGCCACTCTTCGACTTCGATGGAGTACAACTTTTGATCTAGGTGGAGTCGTGGGGCCCTTAAATACAATCTAGACAGCCATTCAAACCTGTTGCCATGGGGCCCCAATAATACACTTTCTTGACACGTTTCAGGCGACCTTTTCAAACTTACATCACATTAATCAATTAGTAAGTTCAATCGAAGAACTAAATATATATATTTTCACTTGGAATCAAACAGCTTTCATATTTATTATAGGGGAAAAGCCATAAAAAATCCTAAACTATACCTACTATGACACGTTTACCCAAACTTTTTTTTGTGACATAAAAAAATCTCAAATTTGTAGACATGTGACACATTTACCTCACAAATTTCAAATAAATGTGTCACATGCCTACAAGTTTCAGGTTTTTGGTGTCAAGGAAAAATTATTTGAGGTAAATGTGTAACACAAGCAAAAGTTTGGGATTTTTAGTGGCACAAAAAGGCTTGGGGGAAATGTGTCACACTAGTACAAATTTAGGATTTTTGGTGTCACAAAAAAAGTTTAGTTGATTAGTTTAGTTTATCCTCTATGATAAATTGAGTTTAATAAAAGATAAATTATTCTTTTATGATTCGAAACGTGTCAGGTCGTGTCAATTTCAAGCCGATTCTTCTCGTACTATCGGATCCGAATTATTTTTAGTGAATCCGAGCAGTGCTTTCTTTGTCGTGTAAGAGTTTCGCCCACCCTATAGTCTTTATGGGGAAATTATCAAAAAAAATTCTTTATATATTACACTTGTACCAATTCAGTCCTGATGTACCTATAAAATCCTAAGTCTTTCAATTGTGCCAATTAATCCTAAATCTTTTAACGAATTGCTAATGTAGTCCATCCGGCCAATTTTGATTGAAAAACACTAACGTGTGACGTGGCTGGCGCTGAGGTGGACAATCTTTCCATTTTTAATATTTTCTAAAAATTTTCCGTCCTTTTTTTTTTCTTTGTTTTTTTTTACAACTCCGGACTAGCGAGGTCGTCGGCAGACCCTCCCTGGCCATAGGCCAGGGTCAGCGACCCTCACTTAGTCTGAGTGAGGGCCTGACGCCCTCGTTTGTGGCTGGCGAGGGCTCAAAGGCCCTCGCCCGCCCATAGTTGAGAGAAAAAAGAAAGGAAGAAAATAAAAAATGAAAAGAATAGAAAATTCAAAAATTAAAAAAATCATAAACATATTTAAAAAATTCCCACGTCAAAGCCGGCGTGCCACGTAGGACAGCTGGCTTCCACTTTAGTAATTTTCTATCAAAATTTGTCAGATTGATTATATTGACACGTCAAAAGGTTTAGAACGTAATTGGCACAATTGAAAGATTTAAAACTCATGTACACAAGTGCAATTGAACTGATATCTGCCGTTGATCCAAAAGTGACTCACGTGTGGGATTCAAACACCATTTTCTTGTCCCTCATGATTAGGGTTTTGAGAAATCGACACTATCTGGGCACACAGGTTCAAGTTCTTGGGTGGCCTAAGGTGCAATTGGCGTGATCATAGCTGATCCCCACTTAGATTTTCTTGAAGCAAGTGCTTGCTTAACAAAAAGATTAAGTTGGTAACAAAACAAAACAAAAAACACTAAAGAAACGATGATTATGATGATGATGAGGGGAATCAGATTGTAAATGAGAAAAGCTAAAAAAACAAAATGCTATTGATCAGGTTAAGCATGATGACAAAATAGTGCAATTTCCAACCCTTTTGTCGTCTCAAGGCACGGGTTTCCTGATATCTCACATGGACTATAGTGTTCAATTAACCGTGGAATAAAAAGAGTAAGCTAAAACATAGTAAAATCATTGATAGACACGAATGAATTCTTTTTTATTGTCGAACGCGCCTATGTTTGGCACTAAGCAGACACTTTCCTTTAAGAGATTGTCATCCTATCCAAGGATGCACAGAAAGTCATGAATTCCATCTGAAGATTCTCTTTTGTGTGGTCCAGACTCCAAAGTTTGCTCTGTTTAATGGTGTTTGGAGCTCGATTTCAGTATCTTGCGAGCCGACAGATTATTGGGCAGGAGTAGATAATCCTCTCGCGAGGTGGCGTTTACGCTTTGCTGCACGACAAGCTCTCCCAAACTCGATTGATCGCAACTTGATTTCTCTTTTATAAGGTGGTCCACATATATTTCGCATTGGTTTGCACTAGAATAAATTGGAGGGAAAGGGAAGAAAATAGATGATATTGAATTTTATTTCCATGGATGCCATTTTCACTCACTAAAACTTGAAAAATTATGTAATCCCGTTTGAAACCAGAATTCGCAAAAAATCGAATTAATCTATCTTAAGCAACGTGTATTTTACCAGGCTAATTAGAAGCTTAGTAAAGCTCGAGAGATCATTTTACCTCTACAAATCAGAGATTCTGGGCATGGGGCTTGGTTAACTTACATTAAACTAAAATCCGGTGGATCATCATTAGTCGTTTTTCTTTAGAGGAAAGTTTTTTATGCTATTTTATTTGTTTTATTTTCTAATATGCAATGATGTTGAGATAATAAATAGTAAGTTTTTGACGCAATAATAATGTTGCAGTAGAGAGTTCAAAGTTTGGAGGGAAGGCGAAGAAAAGAGATGAGATCGAATTTTATTTCCACGATGGCATTTTCACTTACTAAAATTTGCAAGACTATGAAACCCCATTTGAAACCAGAATTCACCAAAAATTGAATTAATCTATTTTAAGCAGTGTGTATTTTATTAAGCTAATTAGAAGCTTAGTAAAGCTCGAGAGATCGTAGATTAAACTAAAATCCCGTAGATCATTACTTGTTCAGGGTGAAATTTTTCATGCTATCTTATTTGTTTTATTTCTAATTGGCCATGATGTGGAGATAATAAATAGTAAGCTTTCGAGGCAATATTGTTGCGGTAGAAGGTTCAAAAATTAGAGGGGAGGGAAAGAAAAGAGATGAGATTGAATTTTATTTCCACGATGGCATTTTCACTTACTAAAATTTGCAAGATTATGAAACCCCGTTTGAAACCGGAATTCACCGAAAATTGAATTAATCTATTTTAAGCAGTGTGTATTTTATTAGGCTAATTAGAAGCTTAGTAAAGCTCGAGAGATCGTAGATTAAATTAAAATCCCGTAGATCATTACTTGTTCAGGGTGAAGTTTTTCATGCTATCTTATTTGTTTTATTTCTAATATGCAATGATGTTGAGATAATAATAGTAAGCTTTCGAGGCAATATTGTTGCGGTAGAGGGTTCCAAAATTAGAGGGAAGGGGAAGAAAAGAGATGAGATGGCATTTTCACTTACTACAATTTGAAAGATTATGTAACCCCGTTTGGAATCAGAATTCACGAAAAATGGAATTAATCTATTTTAAGCCATGTGTATCTTGCTAGGCATATTAGAAGCTTAGTATATCATTTTACCTCTACAAATTAGAGATTCCGGGGCATGGGCTTGGTTATGTTAGATTATACTAAAGTGTATCGTTACTCTTTTTTTTTTAGAGGAGAGTTTTCATGTTGTCTTATTTGTTTTATTTTCTAATACGCAATGATGTTGAGATAATAAATAGTAAGTTTTCAAGACAATAATGTTGCGCTAGAGGGTTCAAAAATTGGAGGGAAGGCGAAGAAAAGAAATGAGATCAAATTTTACTTCCACTATGACATTATTACTTGCTGAATTTGAAAGATTATGTAACCCCGAATTAATAATGTGTATCTTGCTAAAAAAAAGATGCAGCATATTTTGCTTAATCTTCAGGATAACATTTTGTACATTTTTACTGAATTTCTTAAATCAAATCAGTATATATGGAACCCACGTAATCTAAAGGCCAATAATATTCACTAGTTTTCTACGGTACCGACTACACATGCGGCTGTCGCAGATGCCAAGGGCATTGTCGCCGCGGAGGGCTCTGTCAAGCGTGAACTCGTCGCCGTCCATTGCAGGTCGGGGGAGTCGTAGAGAGAGGGAGAGCACGGGGTTTAAAGAAAGAAAGGAGAGATGGAGATAATTATTCACTGGTTTTCTAGTATATTTCTACGGTTGCCACGTATCTTACTCTAGATATCCTTCCTTCCTAATTTAATTTGGAGAGTAGGCATAAAATTTGAAATTGTGAAGAAGCTTTAGATATGGAGCAAAGTTTCAAATGAGAGTGAGTTCCGCGTAGCGAAAGAAGAAGCTAAAAAATGTGGAGCAAAGTTCATAACGGGTGATCGCCCTTTCAAATATGTCTTCTTTTCCGTCTAAGGTGTTATGTTGTCTAGGGTTCTTCCCATTAACGTGTTTTGCTCCCACAGGTTACAGATTGAAGGTTGGCAGAAGAAGTGACACCCCAAGAAAGGTAGCTTTGGGAAACCGCGCCAGTGTCTCCAATTGCTCTGGAGGATCTAGATAGACTAGCGGTAGGGGTGATCAGTTCACGGGATGGATGGTTCCATCCTAGAACCGAGAACCACCCGCTAGGGACCGGTTCCACAAAATGAGAACCGTGAACCACCCGCTCGTTTCATTGATCCACCCGAGAACCGAACCATCGGTCCGGTCCGGTTCCCGGTTGGATCCTGGTTACGATCCTAATGTCATCCGCTCGTTCCATGAAAAAATGAAGTTGAATACTAATCTCACAAATATGACTCAATAAAACTATATAATATTTGATTCAAAACTTTCCTTTCCCTTTTTACCTTGTAAATCAGAATTCTCAGCAACCCACGGGCACCGGCTAAGTGACAATCTACCCACTACACTAGAAAAAGAAAGAAATGTGCAGCTGGACTGTACGACAATCTCATCTGAAGACAAGCGTCACCATAATCCCTTGGAAAATCAGATGCTCTGTACCACATGTGAAACAAACATTCAACTAATGTATATAAAGCTGATCTAACACTAAGAACTAAGGAAACTTCTTGAGTTTAGGGTAGGGTCTGAGAGCAAGAGGAGGAGCGACTGAGAGCAAAGAAAGCTGAGATTAGGGTAGGGTCTTTTTTCATTTTACGAGTCTGGGCTCTTTTTTTTGGACGGATGGGTTGACCCATTCATATTAAATAAAAAAAACCGGTTCGGTTGGGCCGGTTGGATGGTTCCCACCCGAAATCGGGAACCGAACCGGTACCCGCCGGTTCTAGAAAATTGGAACCGGAAACCGAACCGTACTTGCCGGTTACGATCCAAAAGTAGCCGGTTGGGTACTGTCCGGTCCGGTTTGGTTGGATCGTGATTTTTTTGCTCACTCCTAACTAGCAGAGATATGGGACGAGCAATTTCCCAACATCGCGAAGGTTATTCTTCACGAGCGTGACGAGTACGTTACGTCAAGGCACTCGAAATTAGGGACTATGATTTATCGGTAAAGCAACCCACATTAAGTTTGTCCAAAAGGAAAAAAAAACAAATAAGATGGTCCACATATATTTCGCATTGGTTCGCTCTAAAATAAATTGGAGGGAAGGGGAAGAAAATAGATGATATCGAACTTTATTTCCACGATGCCATTTTCACTTACTAGAACTTGAAAGATTATGTAACCCCTTTTGAAATCAGAATTTGTGAAAAATCGAATTAATCTATCTTAAGCAACGTGTATTTTACCAGGCTAATTAGAAGCTTAATAAGCTCGAGAGATCATTTTACCTCTGCAAATCAAATATTCTGGGCATGGGACTCGGTTAAGTGAGATTAAACTAAAATCCGGTGGATCATTTAGTCTTTTTTCTTTAGAGGAAATTTTTTCATGCTGTTTTTTTTTTTATTTACTAATATGCAATGATGTTGAGATAATAAATAGTAAGTTTTTGATGCAATAATAATGTTGCGGTAGAGAGTTCAATATTTGGAGGGATGGGGAAGAAAAGAGATGAGATCAGATTTTATTTCCACCATGGTATTTTCATTTACTAAAATTTGAAAGATTATGTCATCCCGTTTACAACCAGAATTCACAAAAAAAAAAAAAAATCAAATTAATCTATTTTACGCAATATTTATCTTTCTAGGCTAATTAGAAGCTTAGTATATCATTTTACCTCTACAAATTAGAGACTCTGGGCATGGGCTTGGTTACGTTAGATTAAACTAAATTCATGTGTATCATTACACTTTTTTCTTTAGAGGAGAGTTTTCATGTTGTCTTATTTGTTTTATTTTCTTATATGCAATGATGTTGAGATAATAAATAGTAAGTTTTCAACACAACAATGTTGCGGTAGAGGGTTAAAAAATTGGAGGGAAGGGGAAGAAAAGAGATGAGATCGAATTTTATTTCCACTATGGCATTTTTGCTTGCTGAATTTGAAAGATTATGTAACCCCATTTGAAACCAGAATTCATGAAAATCGAATTAATCTATCTTAAGCAATGTGTATCTTTCTAAAAAAAGATGCAGCATATTTTGCTTAATCTTCAAGATAACATTTTGTACATTTTTGCTGAATTTCTTAAATATGGAACCCACGTAATCTAAAGGCCAATATTTACTGGTTTTCTAGAATATGTCTGAGATTGCCAACTATCTTACCCTAGATATCCTTCCTTCTTTCCAAATTTAATTTGGAGGGTAGGCACAAACTTTGAAATTGTGAAGAAGCTTTAGATATGGAGCAAAGTTCATAATGACAATTCCAGAGAGTGAGCTCGCGTAGCGAAAGAGGATAAAAATATGGAGCAAAGTTCATAATGGGTGATCGCCTTTTCAGATATGGCTTCTTTTTCGTCTAAGTTGTTCTGTTGTCTAGGGTTCTTCCCCACAGGTTACTGATGGTTGGCAGAAGAAGTGACACCGTAGGAAAGGTGGCTTTGGGAATGTGCCTCCAAGAGCTCTGAAGATCCATATAGACTTCCAGATAGGCATGGCCACGGGCCGGTTTGGGCCCGGAACCAGCCTGGAACCGGCCCGGGTCGAACCCGGGCCCGGCCGGTTGACCGGGCCCGAGGTTCGGAACCGGAACTGGCCCGTGGCCTCCGGGCCGGTTCCGAACCGCCGGTTCGTGGGATTAAAAAAAAAAAAAAAAGAGCTGTTCAACAATTTGTATTTGATAATTCATTATTTCATAATTCATTATTTTCTTTTATTTCATAATTTGATTACAATTTTATTACAAATTCATCACAATTTAATTTTTAAACTCAAAAACGGGAACCGGAACCGGGCCCGGAACCGGCGGTTTGGAACTGGAACCGCTAGTTCATGAATCGGAACAGGCGGTTCCAGAACCGTGGCCATGCCTACTTCCAGAGATATGCGACGAGCAATTCCCCAGCGTCGTGAAAATTATTCTTCACGAGCGTGACGAGTATGTTACGCCAAGGCACTCGAAATTGGGGACTATAATTTGTCGTTAAAGCTACCCACATTAAGTTGGTAAAACAAAAAAAACAAATAAGGGGTCCACATATATTTCCCATTGGTTCGCTCCAGAATAAATTGGAGGGAAGCGGAAGAAAATAGCTGATATCGAATTTTATTTCCAGTAACCCCGCTTGAAACCAGAATTCGCGAAAAATCGAATTAATCTATCTTAAGCAATGTGTATCTTACTAGGCTAATTCAAAGCTTAGTAAAGCTCAAGAGATCATTTTACCTCTACAACTCAGAGATTCTAGGCATGGGGCTTGGTTAGGTTAGATTAAACTAAACTCCGGTGGATCATTACTATTTTTTCTTTAGACTGAAAGTTTTTCATGCTATCTTATTTGTTTTATTTTCAAATATGCAATGATGTGGAGATAATAAATAGTAAGTTTTCAAGGCAATAATGTTGAGGTTCAAAATTTGGAGGGAAGGGGAAGGAAAGAGATGAGATCGAATTTTTTTTCCATGATGCCATTTTCAATTACTAAAATTTGGAAGATTATGTAATCTCGTTTGAAACTAGAATTCACGAAAAATCGAATTAATCTATTTTAAGCACTGTGTATCTTACTAGGCTAATTAGAAGCTTAGTAAAGCTTGAGAGATCGTTTTACCTCTATAAATGAGAGATTATGGGCATGGGGCTTGGATACGTTAGATTAAACTAAAATCTCGTGGATCATTATTCGTTTTTCTTTAGAGGGAAGTTTTTCATGTTATCTTATTTGTTTTATTTTCTAATATGCATTGATGTTGAGATAATAAATAGTATGTTTTCGAGGCAATAATGTTGCGGTAGAGGGTTCAAAAATTGAAGGGAAGGAGAAGAAAAGAGATGAGATCGAATTTTATTTCCACGATGGCATTTTCACTTACTAAAATTTGAAACATTATGTAAACCCAGTTGAAACCGGCATTCACAAAAAATCGAATTAATCAACATAGAAAATGAGTATTCGCGAAGGAAGATTGTGTTATTTTGGTAATGCTTTGATTGTTTTGTGGTGGTGGGCATGTTCTTGCCGACACATGTATTGAACCTCTTCTACAACATCTCAAGATTGAGTGAAATAAGTTATAGCTTCATGATTTATCAATCTAAGGTGAATGAATCACGTGTTTCATGCTGACAAAATATTAATTATTTCGAGAGTGACCCTCGTAGAAACACGAATTGGAGAGATGAATTTGGTAATTTAGGGTGCAGTGTTCAAACTAGTAAAGTACGAAATGGCATGAATCTTCTTAACATACGTCAAATATTTCACTGGTAATGAGATTTCAAGTAACTAGGAGGCCAATAGTTCCAAACTTAATGATTGAATCGAGAAACTTGATTTGGGACACATTTGATTTTCTTGCCATCCCGGAAACTTTCGGATTTGATCAACATAGAAAATGAGTATTTTATAAGCTCGGGAGATCGTTTTACCTTCTACAAATTAGAGACTTTGGGCATGGGGCTTTGTTACTTTAGATTAAATTAAACTCATCATTACTTTTTTTTTCGAGGAAATTTTTTTATGCTATCTTATTTTTTAATAGGCAATGTGTTGAGATAATAAATAGTAAGTCAAGGCAATAATGTTGCGGTAGAGGGTTTGAAAATTGGAGGGAAGGGGAAGAAAAGAGAGGAGATCGAATTTTATTTCCACGATGGCATTTTCACTTACTAAACTTTATGTAACCCTGTTTGAAACCAAAATTCATGAAAAATTGAAGTAATCTATCTCAAGCAATGTGCATCTTCTAATTAGAAGCTTAGTAGAGCTCGAGAGATCGTTTTACTTCTACAAATTAGAAACTATGGGCATGGGGCTTGGTTATGTTATATTAAACTAAAATCCCGTGAATCATCACTCTTCTTTCTTTGATGGAAAGTATTTCATGCTATCTTATTTGTTTTATTTTCTAATATGCAATGATATTGGGATAATAAATGGTAAGTTTAAAAGGCAATAATGTTGAGGGTTCGAAAATTGGAGGGAAGGGGAAGAAAAGAGATGAGATCGAATTTTATTTCCACGATGGCATTTTTGCTTACTTAAATTTGTAAGATTATGTAACCCCGCTTGAAACCAGAATTCTGGAAAAATTGAATTAATCTATTTTAAGCAATGTGTATTTTAGTAGGCTAATTAGAAGCTTAGTAAAGCTCGAGAGATCGTAGATTAAACTAAAATCCCGTAGGTCATTACTTGTTCAGGGTGAAGTTTTTCATGCTATCTTATTTGTTTTATTTTCTAATATGCAATGATGTTGAGATAATAAATAGTAAGCCTTCGAGGCAATATTGTTGCGGAGAGGGTTCAAAAATTGGAGGGAAGGGGAAGAAAAGAGATGAAATGACATTTTCGCTTACTAAAATTTGAAAGATTATGTAACCCCATTTGGAATCAGAATTCACGAAAAATGGAATTAATCTATTTTAAGCAATGTGTCTCTACTAATTAGAAGCTCAGTATATCGTTTTACTTCTACAAATTAGAGACTCTGGGCATGGGCTTGGTTACGTTAGATTAAACTAAACTCTCCTATGTATCATTACTGTTTTTTCTTTAGAGGAGAGTTTTCATGCTGTCTTATTTGTTTATTTTCTAATATGCTATCATTACTCTCTCTCTTTTCATGCTGTCTTATTTGTTTTATTTTCTAATATGCAATGATGTTGAGATAATAAACAACAAGTTTTCAACACAATAATGTTGCGGTAGATGTTTCAAAAATTGGAGGGAAGGGGGAGAAAAAAAAGATGAGATCGAATTTTATTTTCACTGTGCCATTTTTACTGGCTGAATTTGAAAGATTATGTAACCCGTGTGAAACCCAAATTCACGAAAATCGAATTAATCTATCTTAATATCTTGCTAAAAAAAAGATGCACCGTATTTTGCTTAATCTTCAAGATAACATTTTGTACATTTTTGCTGAATTTCTTAAATCAAATCAGTATATATGGATGGAACCCACGTAATCTAAAAGCCAATATTCACTGGTTTTCTAGAATATTTCTAAGATTGCCACCTATCTTACTCTAGATATCCTTCCTCCTTCCTAATTTAATTTGGAGAGTAGGCACAAAATTTGAAATTTCTCTTCCTCTCTCTAACATATTGAAGATCCAAATTTTCTTCACCGATTCAATCCATATGCTTTTATCTGTTGGGGCGATTTCTTAAATCTCTCTGCTAGAATTGCTTTTCATTCAAAAGGGTGCCTGTGTCTCTAGTTTGTCTCCCAGAGAAAGTTCCCACTTTTGCTCATCATTTTTCAGTCAAAAACTCAGCATCTTTTCTCAGTATGTAGAATCCATTATGGTTTGTTGCACAAGCAGATCTCTCTTTCTGAGATCTCCGTCCGCTTCTTTCCTTACCTTTGAAGTACATATGAATCCATAAACACTTTGTGGTTTTTCTTCTTGCACTTATACCAGAGAAGTTTCACTGTTGGGTTTGGGTTTTCTCGTTCCACTATGGCACCAAAGAGCAGGTGTAGAGTGAAAAGGAGGAGCACAAGGAGGAAACCGAGAAAAGCCCATCACAATCAGAAGAAGGCTGTGCAAGTGAACGACCAAGAATCGCCAAACCACACGCCTCTCAGCTTCATTTCCTCCACCACAAGCTCGGATCAAAAGCTTGCCAAAAACGGCGAACACAACTCCACCAACGAGGCTGCTATCGGCATGGATCTCTCCTGCTCGACGCCAAAAGGCAAGAGGTTTCGCATACCGAAGATCCAAACGTGCCCGCCGGCGCCGATGAAGAAAAGGGTTCGTGATTCGGATTGCTTGAGCAGCTTGCAGAGAAGTCCAATCTCATTCTTTGCTTCCCCAGACATCGAGCTCTTCTTCTTTGCTCCTCACGGCTTATCTGTTTAAAAAGCCGGCATCTTTTCCGGATTAATTTGATGATCACGTCCCTTTCCGGTGTTTCATGTTTATAGGATATGGTTTTAGTCTGCTGCACAATCCAAAAGTTAAATCTTTTTTGTGTTTTTGTGATCATAGGAATTTGATTTTAGTTTTCACGTTTCCTGTTTCTGCACTACTTGATATGAGGTTGGAGTTTATCACAGTAGAAATGGGTAATTCATATAGCTGTTTCTTTATTTCTGAATATTTTTCTCTGCATTTCTATGGATAGGAAACCCTAAATATAGATCAAAATGGTGTGAGCATAATCTTTATTTTTCAAGATAGTGTTTCACCTATAATGGCTGAATGCTTTTGTTCAAAATCAGAAGTTTTATTAATCAGACTACTTCACCAACATTATGTTCTTGATCAAACATTGAGATGGCAAAAATGCAGGGAAAGAGATCTAGATATTTAATTCGACAAGAGATGAAATCACAAAAGGAAGAAAGGATCGTCCTTTCCAATGCAAAGGTGAGAACAGTATATTAATATTTGTCAGAGAGGGTGAGGAAGGTGCGTGATTGTCTGAAGCTTGTGCCCAACATGAATGAAGAGGATCCAATGAAGGTGGACTCGTGCGGGTTCACAATCTCAACGCTATCATATTAATCGATCCGTCCTGACCCTTGTTTCGTTTTGGGCACTCTCGCCCAAGCACCGCGGCAGCTCACACGCGAGGTCGAGAACCGCTGATCTCGAACCGTTGGCTTGTCGTATTTTGAAGCTCTTATGCAAATCTCAAGATTGAGTGAAATAACTTATAGATCCATGATATATCGAATGAATCACGTGATTACATGACAAAATCTTAACGATTTTGCGAGTGATGGCAACTTGGAGAGATGAATTTGGTAATTTAGGATCCGATGTTCAAACTAGGTTGGAGAGATGAATTTGGTAATTTATAATCCGATGTTCAAACTAGGTAAAGAACGAAAAGGCAAGAATCTTCTTAGCATACGTCAAATATTTCACTCGTCGTACATAAAAGGAATGAGATTTCAGGTAACTAGGTGGCCCAGTTCCATACTTGATCTCCAACCCATTTCTCATAAAAGTTTCATCGAATCGAGAAACTTGATTTGGGACTCATTCGATTCTCTTCCCATTTCACATTAAAGTTTAATCGAACCGAAACTTGATTTGGGACTCATTCGATTCTCTTGCCATGCCGGAAACTTTCAGATGTGTTATCAACATAGAAAATGGATATTTCATAGCCCTTGCACTTTAGAAGAATAGAATGTAGCTGCCGTAAGGAGTTTGTAATCATATTACTTTCGTAGCTATAATTGCAGCTAAATACACAATCCATTTCATTTGACAAGAAAAAAAAAAATACACAATTCATTTCCCAAACTGTTCTTAAATTATGCCCTCAGGGCTTGGTTTTGTTTAGCCACTTCAAAAAAGATGTGGATGAGAATTTTCAGACGGGAACAGAGAGTCCTACCTCCTGATCCTGAAGGCTAAACCTGGCCACACCAATGCGTCGGCCACCCAAGTATATATACCTCAAGAAACAAGAGACCAGACACCTCTCTAATGTAAAAACCTTGCAAACATCTCTCGTTCCAGTTGCTTAAAGAGGCATGACGCACTCTGGAGAATGTCGCGATGTAAAACTCCAAATTTCAATTTTAGGTTCATGGATTATCAGATTAATTATTTAATTAACCTAACTCGGACTCTCCCAAGCCTTATCAATTCACAACTTAAGGTTCGATGTGATTAACATGCAAATGTTTTCAATTGGAGCCGTCACTAATCGTTTTTGGTAGGTCAATTAGAAACCTAAGTAAATTAGCGAGAAAACTAAATTGCTTCTACGAACCAGAGATTAAGAGTCCGGAGACTTGATTACATCAATTTTTCAATTAATGCCCTTTCGGTACCATTTTATTTCACGAAAAATTTGTCAAGCAACTTTGATTAAATTTTAACCTAAGTCACTAACAAAGATGATCAAGCGGGTGCACAATCGATTAATTAACAATCAGAAGTCAATGGTGTGCAAGGTGCATGCGCCAGACAATTATTTGTGGGATTTTTATTTATGAAAAGGTAAGGAACTAAACTATATGCAATGCATGACATGAATTATTTTTTTTTATTTTCGGATTTAATTATAACCCTAAGTAAAACTATGCCAAAATACTTTATTTCTCAAATATTTTAGGGTTTAAATCGCCCTAAACCCTAACTTATTAAAGATTAAGTATTTTTAACATGAATTACCATTTTAGAGATGTAATTTTAAAGGAAAATGCAATCTAACCTAAATATTTACTAGGTAGATTAAATATGCAATTATCTACATGATTACAATTTTAAGATGTAAATTTTATCTTGACATGGCAATTGATGAATGCAAAACTTTTAGAATTTTTGAAAATATTACATCATGCATCGATTATATTTCAAAATTAGATATGCAATCAACCAATTCAAATCAAATCCATATCAAATCAAGAAAGTGGATATATGCCAATCAATTTTTGAAATATTTCGCAATATTTGAACCAATCTTTAATCCGTAATCTTACGGGCTAACGATTGAATCCAAATTATGAACGAAAAATTTTCTAATCAACCTGTATTTTGAAAAATATCCACTTTTATGCAATGTACTCGAAATATGCAAGATATGCAATATATTGCCAAGATATGAAAATATTTTGAATTAAGCAATCAAATATTCAATTTCAAGATAGGAAATATTTACCTTATCTTTAGAGATTCTTCCCTAAATTGTGTTAAGATCGGCGCACAATAACACGAACTAAAGCGTAAAAGCAGCGAGAAATAAAAATCAACGAGATTTTATCTTGGTTCACCCTTAAACTAGGGTTACGTCCAATAGAGATTCGGCTATAATTAGCACCTCGCACTTCTTGTTACAAGAGTATATATAATATCAGCTATTCGTGAGCCCAAGCCCAAATTACTAATGGAAAGCTATTCATGAGCTCAAGCCCAAACTATTAATGGAAAAATATGGGCTTAAATCATAAAAACCCTCTGGTGTCCAGGGGCGCTGCCCCTTGAGACCGTCGTTGGGGAGTATGACCCACATCCCAACAAATTGAACTCCGGCAACCCCAACAAATTGAACTCCGGCAGATCGGCTTGTGGATCTCAGACAGCCAACGACACACGGCCGGATAGCGGCTGGACGGCGATGGGTAGTTTGGCACTGACGCCAAATTGCTCCGGCGAGGTTTGGGCAGGCTCGATCAGTGGGGAACACGACCCTCCGCAAGATAATCCGGGATCTCCGTGGCGAGAACGATGAGTCGGGATATGGCCTAGGAGTCAACTTCACTGATCTATGCGTAACTTTGAGCAAACGGCGAGGTGCGACTGCTAGGCTTGTTGGAGATTTTGATTTCGCTTCAAGGAATGCACAGGCCGAGGCAAAAGTCACAGCTTTACTTCTTGTCGTTGATTATCAAGCCCCTTGGTGGGTCTTGTGTTGACCTGCAGAGAAAGGACAAAAAGAAAAAAATTCTTCTTTTGTTGCTCGACTCCCCCTAGTGGAGGCATGTAGAAATCGCAAAGAAAAGTTTTCTCTCTCAATGTGACTCCCCCTTTTTATGTGGCCATATGTTCAGCGCGTGGCCCTCCAAGACGGCAACCTCACGGCCAGGCGTGGATCTCGGTCAATCTTCGTTGAATCAAGCTCGAGATGGTTCGTCGAACAGCCAGGTGACAACGACGATGGAAGACCAAAGTGAAGTACGGCCGAGAATGCTTGGTTGTGTCTGTCCGGCAGGAGTCGGAGATCTCGATAGGGACAGTCGGAGATCGCCATCGGGTCGCGTCTGGGCTGAACAGGCAAGGCAACAGGTTCTTGGCTCGTGCAAGGCAGCATCGGTGAGGAGGCTCTCGGCCGACGAAGGAATGGCGTGAGCGAGGACAGCAGCTCGTTGTTGTGATGCAGACGGTTCACTTCAGAGTAGGCCCAGTTGAGTTGCTGTGGTAATCACGGGATTTGGCTCGTGCAAGTGATGTACCAGCCTCAAAGGTTTGGCTGAATCGTTGATAAGAGGATTTGCAGGGATACGTGAAGTGCACAGGGAGAAAAGAAAACGATGCTTCTGACACGGTCCGGGCGAAGAGCAGCGTTCGAACAGGGTTTTTGGCCAAGGCAAATCGTGGACTCTCAAGGAAGACTGAAGACTCCTCTAGGTTATTCTAGAAAGATCTTATTCTAGAAAGATCCTAGGGGCGGGCGATATGGGAAGTTCTCGTGTCTGTATTTATCGCGGGTAGATGGTAGTTGGGGAGATCTAATCTCCACTGTTAGATCCAGGAGAGATCTACGGTTCTCATTGTACGAGTATTTGTATATAATGGGATTCTCCTCCCCTCATTTGTATCATCTCTTCTCACGAGTAATAGAATTCCAGAGCTTCTCTCTAGTTTCTCTCTCTAGAGTCTGTGTCTTCTCTCTAGTTTCTCTCTAGTTTCTCTCTCTAGAGTCTGTGTTGTGAGTTGAGTGTGGGAAAGGCTGACTTGGGAAGGAGTTACTAAGGCCGCACGAGTTTATCAAGCGATCGAGCGTCCGAGTCCGCAAGCGATCGAGCGTCCGAGTCCGAGTCTTTATCGTTATCTCTTATGTTAATGCAATTAAAATTTTAAGGATTATATTCTTATTATTCCCGAATTTAATAAAATATTACAGACTTACCAACTTTGCCAAAAAAATCTGAAAAAAAAATATTAAACAGAACATAAAATTTTCAAGAAAATTCAGACAATTAGAAGACAGTCTCTGCAACATTTTTTATGCTTTGAAAATTTTTATGCTTTGAACTTTTTCAAAGGACACCGTTTTCTTAGTCAACCAAAAATGACAAAATCGGAATAAGATGAAACTTGCCAAAGAAATAACGAAATGGCACTAAAATCTAGTTTAATTTTGGTGATCTTTATGTCAATTTAAAACCCAGGATATCACTAACAAAATTCATGAACAACAATTTTCGAGCAAAGGCCTTTATGATAAGTCAATGTGTCACTTTTGTGCCGAGAGGTCATTCTGATCAGAAGTTTGATTCTGAATCATCATTTACAATAAGCTATGATCTAGCTGTGTAAATGATATCCAAAAAATCTTGAAAAAATATATGATGAACATTAAAGTGTCGTGAACGAGGACAAAACATTCTACCAATGTTTCATTGATTTGAATTGAACTGATATCCATCTTTCGCCTTCCAAATTTTCACAGCCGGTCCGAATTAATGCAAATGCATGCTAAATTAATTATGAAAACCCAATTATTTTTGTATGAACTAAAGTTTAATTCCTGATTTTTTGTGCAAAAAATAACTAAAAAGATTAGTCAAAATTTACGTGTGAACAGAGAGGGAAAAATTGGTTTGAAATGCTCGAGACTCAGCTTCAGCGTCACCTAAAGAAAACATCAACCTGCAAACATTCTATCTGCAATACAACACACGATATTCAGGCCCTGGCAAGAAGCATGCTGTCATTGCTAGTGCCAATATAGATAGCAGGCAGGCAAGAGTCTCACGAGCACCATGCACAACAGAAAGGCAAATCCGGTCCAGATAGAGAAATCAGTTCATCGAAGTTGTCATTATTCCTTCTCAGATGTGATGACCTAAGATTCAAACATTAAGAGGATGTTCTGTCTGATTGGAAGCTAAAATTTCAAGCCTAAAGTTCACAACAGAGAGACCTACTCCTGTACACGACTAGAAGAACAAGGAAGGTTTGGGGGAAAATGAGGAAGTGGACATCCACAAACTCGCGCGCCCATATTCCTCGTCTCCTCCTCGGAACCTCCCTTTATCCAACAAGCCACCACAAACACACAGAATAAAAGCCAAGAATGAATTGCCGCTCAGCAAATAGATTGCCAATAATCCCAGGATCGAAACCATGACGCCAGCCCTCTTACATATTTAGTGGTAGGCCCAATAGCTTGCACCATGGGACCCACGCAGGCTTCTTGAACCCGGCTAGAGAAGACGCTCTCTGGGTTGCTGGCCAAAGCGGTCTCTCTCCCTTTCATTTGAATATGCTGAGGCCTGGAAGTGGCTATGATTTTGGTACTGGATGTTCCCATTCACGTAGTCATGACCTCTGCGAGTTCCATGCACTTGCGACCTTCCTGCCATGTGACTACTAGATGAATTCCAGGTTTCAGAGGAGTCAGGTGCCAAAGGTTCAGAGCCCGATGAACTGGCAGATTGGGAAGACAGAGCCGGACCAGAGTTTGTGCCCTTCTCTTCAGCTGCATCATTCGAACCATTGGTTCCACCTTTCTTAGCAAAGCGCCCTCCAGTTCCCCTGGCTCTTCTCATGGCATGCTGGTGCCGTGACTCATGAAGATACGGCTATAGATCCAATTAAACCAAGACAAGAGAAAGCAATGTGACCATATTAGAGAACAAGCAATAAAGAGATATCAATTGAGTTTATCCCCGATGGATTAAATGCTGAAATAGCAGCAAAAGCTGTCACGAAGATGAAGTGTGCAATCAGACTATTTCCCGCAAAGGTTTCCTAAAAATAGCATTTAATGACAGTATAGCATAGCAAGCAAACACGAGCAGAGTACCTTCAAATAAAAAAAGCTTCATAACCAATTTTTATAACTGGCAAAGGCCAGAAGGAACTATTAAATCAACAAGAATAAAAAATGCTGTTCACCTTTCTAATTTTGATAAGCTTCTTTTCAAGCTCAGCTTTAGCACGTGCTTGTCTTCGTCTCAAAATCCCCTGAAACTGCTTAGCATTTACATAAACAGGCTCTTGTGCCAGGTCAAGGGGCAGAGGCATCCTAGCATGATGAATACCGACAAAAGGATAAGCCTGCCCAATCCAAGATCTCTCAGATGGCATAATCCAGAATTCAGATGTGTATCTATTGTGTAACAGAGCACCTCATACAACATAAACAAGGGGTGAACAAAAGAGACCTTCAGCACAAATAACAGCAATTTTCAGTGCTCTTTACTAGTTGCTAAAAAAAATTAAAGATAAACATGGAAAAATTGTAGAAGTGTAACAAAGATTCTCTCTCATATGTTCTCTCTGCATCTCACCCTCTAGTAGCACCAACTACCAACTGAAACTTGAAAAATATAAGAAATAAGCACCGCAGAGATCCAAAAAGACCTAAAGTCAAGAAAAATGATTTGAAGCATCACAATGCCTTGTGTGTGAGAAGCAAAGCTGACGTCAAGCTTTGATTTATTTTCTAAATTGACATTTCAAGCTTACCTGCACAACTACCGATATACCCTAGTCCTAAGAAGTATTTACTGTTGAAATATGCATGTTATGTTACTGAGATTGGTGGAAAGACATCACTACTTCAGCAGTAGATATTATACCTACCCAACAAGCTACATTATCTCAACAGCACCGCCATCACCAATGGAGCAGCTAGCTAGTTAGTTCGCCAGCACCCCCAATCACCAAGGACTTATGTTCCTTGTCATCTAGACTAAGCATCTATGTACTTCAATGTCATGTCTATAAATACTATACGATTAATGAAGCAACCTGCAATTTAGGACAGCTTCAAAAGAAATGAAAGGAAGCGGTCAAAAGCTAAAATAAAAACTATATTAAATGAGAAAGCATAAAAGCCAGACTTACTACTTCCTCACATATTTCTTCTTGCAATCTACCAGAAGGAACAGTCTTTTCGGATTCTTTTTCTACATACAATTTGTAATAACTGTGCATGCACCGGAATGAAAGCTAGAGCATAATAGGTTGGTGTTGTATTGAATGAGATCTGAGGGGTACTAACCATTGACTGATGCCCATATGGTGCCATCATCCCCCCAAAATATGGATCTTGATAAGGATTAGATGCACATGCCTGCAAAACAGTTACAAGAACGCTAGGGATCTCTTAAGTCCACGATAAGCAACATTCAAATTCCTTGAAACAAGACAGAATTTGACCACAAAGAAACCAAATTAGTTAGAACCAAACTCAGAGAGATAAATAAAAAGAAAGGGACTCACGATTGTGTGACCGACAAGTTCTAGCTGGGGAGGTTGTGCAAGGCCATCATCACGCATTGCAAGTATAGTGGGAGCACCATGCCCATTTTGAGGCTCTTGTCCTTGATTTCCAACTGAAACAATGTACAATAGGCATAAATCTAAGATAAAGGGAAGATCACGTATGATTTACTTCAAACAGAACATGCAAGATCTGACGACCAAAGGAATTGAAGTGTGCACATCTGTATTTACATAAACAATAAATCATAAAATAAAGCTTCAGCCAGTCTCCGGAGATAAAACGATAGCTGATTAATAACGAGGTACATCGGTATTGCAAAGAAAGGGAAAAATTGAGAATCTATTGCATCATTTAGAAGCCTTGCAGCAATTTTAACAGAGTTTTGAAAGAACTTTGAACATGATACATTTACAGTGTATGGACACACAAATCAATCACAAGAAACGTTCACCCATAACCTAGGGAAAAGCTGATGCCATCGTTCCCCAATCCAACAGGCACCGTTAATAGATCCCCATTGGTTCTCTAAATTCAGTTAACACAACAAATTCTGCTTCTAGAAAAATCTCCAATACCGTATAAGAACACAGAAATATGTTACAATTAGGAAATAGTCCACAGAAAATTACATAGACTAGTGAAAGAAATAATATCTTTTACCTATCAAAAGAAAAGGGTAAAAGAATTGGAGGAAAGTGAGTTGAGACAAAAAGAGATCTGCTGGATAAACAGAATGAAAAACTACGTCACTGTACTTGCCAGTATCGTTAAGACAATCTGTGTTGAGCACAAGTAGACAACCTTATGGACAATACTAAAATCTATTCTGAATTGATTGCTGATTTTCAGGTAGACTTTCTATAGTTCTACGGATACCTTAATCATGTGACGAAACCCTGTCAACATGAGATGGTTTCACGCCTGATACACATTGGACCAAGATTTTCCTTCTCCCCCCAAGGACCTAAATGCAGGTCCCATAAAACAGAGAGTGTTACCAGATGAAAATCCGACTACAGTGGGACAATATCCAATCTTTGAGAGGAACATGCATATAGGGACCAATGCAACCTCTCCATTGAAAGTAAACTTCAACCAGTCCCCAATAAGCCAACTGTTTGTGCAGGAGCAAAAACAGCTATGGATGTATTGGTTGCATTATTACATGCAGTCCTAATTAACCATGCAGTCCTAATTCTATGGATACCTTAATTATGTCATGAAACCATGTCAACATGAGCTATGGTTTCACGCCTGATACACAATAGACCAAGATTTTCCCTCTCCCCACAAGGACGCGAATGCAGGTACCATAAAATGAAGAGTATTACCAGATGAAAATCTGACTACAGTAGGACAATATCCACTCTTTGAGAGGAACAAGCATATGTGGACCAATGCAACCTCTCAATAGAAAGCAGACTTTAACTAGTCCCCAGTAGGCCACCTGTTTGTGCAGGAGCAAAAACACTATGGATGTATTGATCGCACTACTACATGCAGTTCCTAATTAATCATACAGCAAATGGCTGCTGATGCCTGATTGAGCAACAATGTTTGGGCAGATATGAAAAAATAACTTATGAAAGGCCTCACCAAATTAAGGTTGAGATAATTGGGACATGAGAAGGTTAAACATACAAATAACTTAAAAGGGAAGAGTTAGTTAATGTAGCGATAATGACAAAAAGCAATAATCCAACCGATCTCCACAGAATCTTCCATATAAAATGAGTATTTGCAGTTTTAGAATTGCATTTATGCGACTCTACCTGCTCCTGAACATGCAGGGTTCCCTGAACCTTTGACATTATCGTCATCGTCATCTTCCTCAACTCTTTCCTCATTTGACTGTGATTGACCACCATTGGACTCAGAACCACCATTTATGCATCCTAAAGGTGCATGGTTTTCAATTCTTCCTGGCTCAGCTGGGGAAATAGGATTATAACCTATGCCACGCCACCAGGGTTCAGTGAATACTGCACTAGTCTGGATGCTATGTGGATGAGCCTCCACCCTGTTTGAACTTTCAGACTTCGGCTGCATAACGCCAGATTCTATTGCTCTCGATATAACAGCATTTGAAACTGAGATGGACCTGCTGAGAACATGACAACAAGAATGGGGAAAACCAATGAACATATAGACAATTCACCTGGACATATTTTGGGTAGGGCTAACATAAAAGACAAATAAAATGGGAGAAACACTAGCCCGATTGTTCAGGCAACCTTTTCCCATTAATACAGCCATAATCATTCCAGCCTGCTGAACTCGTAGCATCAGAATAGTGGTTCCAGCATTTCTTTACTAATTCAAGTAACATCGAAGATCAATTCTCATATCATCTAGTATCGTATCAAATTATATGCATAGCACAATCAATGCAATACATGAGAGGTGAGTAGCCAAAATTCCACAAGTGAAACACACTTCTGCAGCACAATTACACTGTAATCGAGATTTCTCGAAAATTATCTTGGAAAGGAACATTTCCCTTTCATCGGCTACAGGGAAAAAAAAACAGTAAACAATTCCCGTCCATCAGCCGCAGGAAAATTAAATTTCATTCCATATATAGAAATAGAAAGATATAGACTAGGTCTGCCTTTGCACTCGAGGGCCAATCTCCGTCCATCCGTTAGAATCCTCACTTCTCAATGAGACCTCTGGAAGACAGTTAACACAATCCCACGCTACCCCAACTTTACACTTTCTAAGTCCGACGACTTGTACCCACTCGCACCAACATTATCCGGCAGAAAATCAATACCCACGACACTGCCAATCTCCAGGAAACCATAGCTTCACTTAATCCTAACTTCCCCCACTTCTGAAGTCAAACAAACAGAGCCTGCCTGGTCACAGTGTCTAACTTGATTCGTCATGTTCCTAGAAGATTCACTCGACCAGACACATCACTAACTGAAAAATCAACATCAAACAATTCAACCAGCGATAAAACAGAGCAAAAGCAAGCGCTATTTCACCCTCCCCAGCTCAAACTTGCGCATGAGCATCTACACATCCTCCACACCGTAATCGATGAGGCTCGCCTCAAATCACACCCCACACGAGCTCGGAGAAGCTAAAAACCACGCGGGAGACGAACAATTCGACACCGAGGACCCGCATGCACGAAACCCTAAAGACCCGCATGCAAACCCCCCCAAAATCAAAAACAGCAAATTCCTCAGAATTCCGATAGAAATCTAATCCGAACTTACGGGGATGTCGGAGGAGAGCGAATATGAGCCCTGGATTTTGGGCGCCCCGAAATCGGTCGAATTTCAGAGAGAATTCAAAGAAGTCAATCCGGTTTCTCCAGCTATTCTCCGAGGGAAAATAAAGAGTTTTTATGAGGGCTCACTGTCACTGTGGTGGTGTACTCTTAATAAAAGAGGCTTGTTTTATTTATTCCCCTTTTATTCAGAGGGAGAAGGGGGAGGGGGCGATGATTGCATCACCCGACGTGGACCCCTTCGTGTCTCACAGGCCGTCATATCCAGACACGTGGGTGACAGGCCAACCTTCTACTCATCTTCGTCACCCATCCCAATTTTTTCGTTTTTCGATTTTTCCTCTTTTTTTTTTTTTTGAGTGACCGTTTGGTGTTTTCTCGGTCCATGTTTCCTCGGTTGGACCCGGTCGGCCCTTGGAGCTCGCCCGGCCCGGAAGATTCAATGAGCGGGTTTGGGAAAGAGCTGGAGAGGGCCGAGAGGCCCGGTTCGGCTCGAGTCCGGCTCGACCCGCCCCGAGAGGAAACGCGCAATTATTTCAGTGGAAGGACTTGAATAAATTTAATTAAGCCCGACAACAGAGATAATCCATTCTTTGACGCAACGAGTTAAGCGTCGTTGACCAAAAGATAAAATAAAATAAAATAAAATAAATGCGTTACAAGTCCTAAAATTCGTCACAAAAGTGCAATTAAGTTCTAAAACTTTTAAAAGTGCAATTATATCCTAAAACTTATCAGAAAATGCAATTGAGACTAAAAACTTGTACAAAAAATGCAATCAAATCCTAAAGGGTTAATACTACGAAAAACCCCAAACTGGTACACCTGTAAAAAATTTACCTCAAACTACTTTTTTAACTGCAAAAAACCTCAAATCGGTACACCTATGACAAATTTACCCCAAACTATTTTTTCGATCACCAAAAATCTCAAACTAGTACATTTATGATAAGTTTACCTCAAACTAGTTAATATAACCACTAAAAACCCCAAACTGATACACATGTAACAAATTTACCCTCCGTTAGTTTCTGTTAAATTGGATTAATACCACGAAAAATCTCAAATTGATACACTTGTGACAAATAGATGGTAAAAACCCCAAACGTGTACATCCGACAATTGCCACATGTCATCTAACTCAGCAATTTGACAATAAATTTTAACGAAAAATAACGGAGGGTAAATTTATCACAGGTGTACCAGTTTGGGGTAAATTTGTCAAAGGTGTACCAATTTAGGGTTTTTGATGGTAAAAAAATTAGTGTTTGGTAAATTTGTCACACGTGTTCCAGTTTAGGATTTTTCGTGGTATTAACTCAATCATAAAACTTGTCAAATCAGTGAAATCCAAGCTCCTTTTCTTTCCTTGGATGGGTGTGTTTAATGATTGTCCAAGGAGATTGTAGGGCTTGATTGCACTTTTTAAAAATTTTAGGACTCAATTGCACATTTATCATAAGTTTTAGGATTTTCGAGTGCACTTATCAAAAAAAAAAAAAAAAAACATTCTGTCAAATTACCGCATGCTTCATATATATCCTAGGTAGCATGGACACGTTGCTGGAGCAACCGTGTCGGTGTCGGACGCGTGTCCGACACACAAGTCCGGAGGGAATCTGGTGGAGGTCAGAAGAGGAGAGGAACTAGAGGAGCACATGGTAACGAAGGACGTCGGCAAGGGAGGTGGGGAAGAGGCGGTGCATGAGGTTGGAGGAGGCGTTGCGGACGGCGAGGACGGTGACGGCGGAACACGGGCCAGGTCCGAGGCGGTGGTGGTGGAGAAGAGGGCGATGAAGGCTGAGAGAGGCCGTGGGGGTTGGGGGTAGGGTAAGGAGAAGGTTGTTGAAATGGAGAAGATAGCTTTATAAAGCAAGAGAAGTAACCCTAGCACACTTAATGGATGGATGGTGTAGATTGGAGGCCCATCAGATTTAGTTTTTCTCTTTTTATTTTTTTTGGGTTAAGCTTAGCTCCCCATTATTACGATAAATTAATTAAATAATAGTCCCTTTTATAAAAGTAATTTCCATCTGAAGTTTATTATATATTATATTTGAAAAAAATTTAAAACAACTCATTTATGGATTTGAATCAAATTGATTTGATTGAAATAATCATAAATAATTAATTTATCATCTATATATAAAAATATATGGTTAATATATAAGATATCTCAACGTGTCCGAATTCTCTATTTTTTCAGAAATGACATGTCGGCGTGTCGTGTCGTGTCGTGTCGCATATCGGTGTCGGTGCTACTTAGTATATATCTAATAACTATCTACTATCATTATTTCCACTCCATTAAATTATCACCAAATTTGTTCAAAAAATGTTACGTTCTTCTTCCTCTTCTTCCTCTGTGGCCTCCCACCATCATGGACGTGCGTAGAGCTTAGTCAAGTTTTTTTTTTTGGTCGGATAGCGCTTAGTCTAGTTTAAATAACAAAAAGACATAAAATAAATTTACGTTAGATTACGTGAATTTCACTTTAGATATTAAGTACTTTATTACAAGATAATCTCCTCGGACAATCATTAAATCACGCCCATCCAAGGAAAGAAAAGGAGCTTGGATTTCTTCAGTTGGCAAGCATTTTTTTTCTATTTATGAATATATAAGTATATAATTTTTAAATGTAATTTCCGACACTAATCGTGTCCTGCTCCTCGACTTAGGATTTAGACTAATTAATTACTAATTAGATTATCGTCAGCTGTGCCAATACATTTCGAGGTCATGAGTAGCGCTACTTCCGAGCCAACCTCACCAAGCTTTGTGCAATGGCAGGCACCTACAAAGTCAATTGCAATGACTTTGAGCATCTTTAATGGCACGATTTTAGAATTTTACTTTGAGCGAAAGAAAAACTCACAGCTTGATTCGTAAGCGCGAAGACCCAAAGCCTTCAAAAATCAAAATACACCGTCTGGATTTATTCCTTTTTTGGAATCGGCCGCTCACGTGAATCTAGCCAGATCGTCGCTAACGATGTCACGGTCGACGCATCACGACCACAATTTCATGTCTGCGTAAATGAATAGAAAAGATATTTGCTTCGCTCATAAAAAAAAAAAAAATAGTTGGGAAAATTTCAAAAAAGGGCCCGGCCCGAAGTGCCTTCATTTTATCAAATAAGAGTCTGAAGTTAACCTTGTTTCAAATAGGAGCTTGAAGTGCCTTTATTATCTTAAATAAGGACATGGGGTGGATATTATTTCAAATAAAGGCATGAAGTGACCATATCAGTCTAAAAAACGGACTGACTCACTAATTGGTATGGGCATTTTCTGAAAAAAAAACAAAAAACAAAGAAACACAGGGAGGTTCTGCCCTCCCCCTGTGGGCACCGCCCCAATGCTAGTGGGGCCTTGACGATGGCCGGCGACCCCCACCGACCAAAGGTAGGGAGAAGCCATTCCAGCTTTTCATCCAAAACCTATCCACGTTGCGAACCTGAGAAGCCCTTCCAACTTTTTCATATATGTTGAAACTCCAGTGAAAGGTCCACCATACTCATGCTATCCGTCTCTCATGATGACCATCTCACTCAGACCCAAATTGGGTCATCTCCTTCAGATTGCTTCTCCGTCTCCACCGAATCTGAGATGGGTCTCTTCTGCCGCAATCACTAAAACGCCTCCCCCTCGGTCGGAGCCCTCACCTCTGGTCAGCGGGGTCGCCGGGGACCGAGCTGGCCATCGTCGCCGCCCCACCGGTGTTGGGGCAGCGGCCACAAGCCCTCTCGCCTGCATTTGCTTCTTTTTTTAATACTTTAATTTGACTAAAAATTAGGTTAGAATTGTATTTTGGCGAAAATGCCTTTGATTGGCTGGAATATTTAGCCGACCGACTGGCCGGCGAGGTCATGCCCTTATTTGAAACAGTTATGGTCACTTCAGACATTTATTTGAGATAATGAGGGAACTTCAAGCATTTATTTTAGATAATGACCACTTTAGATCTTCATTTGAAAAAATGAGAGTACTTGAAGCTTTTATATGAAATTTTTACAAAAAAGTTCGACTAATTTCGATAATTCGTCCTCATTTCAGTTGCGCTAAAACAGTCGTGGCAATGAAAATTTGTGAACGTAATGATTTTGGACAAAGAGAAAAACGTGTCGCCGACTCGGCGCATGTCAATTTCGAAATGACCGCATCACGAATTTTTCTTAATTCGAGAGTGGTTGAAAATGTACGAACCGACGGAACCACGGTGGGTGAGTTTATCGAAAGCCCGCTATGAAACCAAAATTGGAGAACCACGTGACACGCACTTGATGGGCAAATTACGGGGAACGCATGTAACGGCGGCTGGGACCACGCGGGGCAGGCGCAACGTCGGGAAACACGCGACACGTGGAGCTTTTGTGACCGCCCATCTGGTCGTTTGTTTTTGCCTTTTCGGGGGAATTCATAAAATATGTCGCCCTGTGGGGACGCATGTTTGCGGATAGAGTAGCAACCGTCGATTTACGATAATAAGATATTGAAGAAACCAAGATTGGGCCAGATCATTGACCTAACAGTCCACAGACCCGGTTCGAGTCATGAGTTCGTTGGGAAGGCAATGGAGAAAAGACGTGTAGTTAGAAAACCCGGTCGTAGCATGGTTAGGTCGGAGCCGAGTCGAGCCCGGCCCGCTCCGATTATGGTGGCGGGGTTGAGCAAAAATTTAGAAACATTTTCGATTTGATCCGCCCAATGATCACCACTAACGACAAGTCGGGAGGAGTTTATTTTACCGGTGAATTGTGGATTTGAAACGTCTGCATGATGCTTTGAAATTCAGCCTTTAGATGTCGTTCTGTCCTTATTAAGTTTACTAGAAAGCGAAAGTTTTAAAATTGTTAGGAAGGCAATATTCTAACGATCTAACATTAAAATTATAGATTGTTAGCAATCTGTACAACGATTTCACTAATTGAGCGAATGCTCGAGACACTAGTGAAGCTAACTAATTAAAAAAAAAAATTCAATTTTGAGTACACTGCTTTCTCATAGCATGCAAAATTCAAGTTTTGGAACTATTAAATATGCTCAACGGTGCTTTTTAGGAACTTGTTATATTAGAATTTTATCAATGGCTAACATAAATTGCAAGGACTAGTGATATTGAGCTAATGTAAATACTTGACAAACTTACCGACCATACGCGCATAAATTTTGGTAACATGATGAAGAAATACACATTGGTAAATTGGAATATAAGTTGGTAGGTAGCTTCATAATGATACTATCGACAAATTTGGAAACCAAGAGACATCCAACAAAACATACCAAACTTCACTCTAAGATGCTCCATGATACTCCCACCCATCTCGGCATCCCATTTCGCAACCGCCCGTACAGACGGTCAACCATGGGCGTTCCTCGTAAATTTCAGACAAGACACTCCCTCCTTTATCCGCAAAGCAAGTGCGGCCAACACCGACCCAACGTAGCCCACGAAACAAAGGCTTTTTCAGCATCTGGAGCGACTCAACAGACAACCCGATGCAGCCGAAAAGATCAAGCCTCCTAATCGGTCGACTTCCATCTTCGAGACTTCCCTTCCTCGCCAAAGCTTCCATCGAGGCGTCAGTCACAAGGAAACAAGACCTGACGCACAGTTCCGTGATGGCTACGCCAGCGAACGCAATAGCACGTACGGCTTTGTCCGATACATATGGCATGTAACCCAGATCTAAGCTGGATAATGTTTTGCTAATGATCCCTCCACTTGGCAGCAATTGAGAAATCCCTTTATCTGTTACCCTCCTACAGCCTCTAAGGGATAAACGCTGAATAGGCGCACTCCCTTGACCGAGAATCGACATACCACTATCTGTTATATCTGCTCCCACTAGATCCAACGTGTTCAGCATTTTAAGAGATGATATGGAATAAAAGCTCGAATCTGCTACGCTCCGGCAGCCTGAGAGATCAAGAACCTCCAAGTTACTGGAGAATGCCAACTTCTTCACTGTCTCGCTGGTTATGAGATAGCATGATAGAATTCTCAGTTCGGTCAAAGAACACGGGGCCTCAGTCAGATCATGGAAAGCCAAATCAGACAAAGACTGGGAGTTGCGCACCTCAAACTTCTTCAAGTTCTTGCAAGAATGAAGAAATGATGCGAAACCAGCATCACTGACCCTTGAAAAGCCAGAAAGATGTACAGATTCTAAGCCCTTGCAGCCCTCAGAGAGTAGGAAAATGCCCATGTCATTGACTCTTTTAAAAGATGCCTGGCAATTTTGTCTATTTCGTGAAAGAGAAAGGCTTTTCAATTGTTCGCAAGAGCCCAAAGACTGAACCCCCGCATTGGTCAAATCGCCATGTGGTAGTGGGTCTTTCCATGGCCTATCTTCAAGCTCCAACTCCATTAAACAAGGCATGGACTCAGCAATGGTGGTGACAAGCTTGTCTGATATGGTACTCACATGAAGCGATAAGCTTTGAAGTAAGCAAGTAGATGGCAGTGAGGGAAACTTAATGACCTCAAGCCAGTTCTCATTTCCTGCGATTTCCTTCACCAGACTGATCATATCATCTTCAAGAGCTGGCTGCAGCTTCAGAACCTTGATACCCCTGGGCCAGATTCCTCCAACTGAGGAAAAAACATACTCAGGGCCTTCCACACCTTTAATCTTTAGACAAAGAGACTGTATAATAAGAAACAGAATCAGTTCTAGCACGCAACATGTCAACTAAAGAGAGCATACAGGGAAGCCATCAGTCCCTCTAGAGTTGATGAAATAGATTCTACCACAACTCTAGGTACTTACAGAGAATCTTGTCAAAGGTAAGTATTCAATTACCGAGAAATGAAATTAAAAGAAACATCCTGGTCCTACTGTATTACCTCCAAGTGTACACAACAGCTTAACATTTGATGAAAATTCCCAACGAATTCGTCAAATGAGCCACACTCTGCCCACTCCAACATCAGCACCCTATCAGAAGTGACACGAAGAGCATATATCATACTGCACTGAATTGCTCGGCGGTTTACTACAAATCTTGGAGGCTCACTTCATACTATGAGTATCTAACATTCACCCAAAAAGATGTTAAACCTTGGATTAGGGTCTTTATGGACGTGGACCATCAGTAGTAATTCACCATCAGTTACGGGCATTTGTATCCCTAAGCATAACCTTTCAAGTAAACATAAATCCCTGAAACTCTGCCACAGTAGTAACAATGCTCACAGACAGCACAATTCAAGCACGTACATGAGCAGCATGATGCCTCTGTCTTATCCACCAAAGAAATACACTAAAATAAATCTTAAAAACCCAATGATAAAGCAAGAACAAAGGCCACAAAACAATGCTCTCTACATAAATTATTCAGGGAGGAAGGTAGGTTGGGAACATGAAGTTGAGAACATACCTCAAATTGGGGCATTTCCGGCCAATCGAGCCAAGAGCACTCGGCGACATCGCGGTGCAGCAAAACAAGTTCAGCTCGCGAATATGCGGGCCGAGGAAGCCTTCCAGTGCGCGATAATTCACTCGGAGACAGTTGACCGCGAGGCTCGTGATGCCTCTGCACGCGGAGAGAATGGGATCGAGAGTTCGAACATCCGGCGAAAAGCCCTGCCATTTTTTCGCACAAATTCCAGATCCAAATCACAACCAAAAAGCCTCGCTATGGACTAGAATACACAATCTATACATCGATGCGACTATGCCTATGTATATAAATCTATGCTGAACCATGTTCCAACAACGAAATTTCGTGCGGATGCAGAGATAGCTTCGAACTCACCCCGAGCTGGAGAGAGGAGAGAGAGGAGAGGGCGTGAGCGACGGAGGAGCGTAGGGTTTTGGAGACGCACGCGGAGGAAGAGAGGGACTCCAAATCCAGCTTGAGAAGGATGTCGTGGACGAGGAGAGAGACGGGAAGCGCCTCGAGCCCACTGCTGCTGCTTCCGCCATCGCTGCTCGTCGTCGTCTTCTGCTTCGACCTCGTGCCTCGAGGATCACTGGAATTCCAAGTTTCCATTGGAGGGGATTCTTCTTGAGAGCGAGTGCCAGAGAGCTGCGCGAAAGTGCTCGGGAAATTTTTTCTCTTACATTTCACGATAAATGCACCGTTAGTCCCAGATTTCTTACGCAATAAATATCTGAAAATGATACAAACTATGTCTGAATTTTGATTCAATTTATAGTGTTGCCTTTAAATTTGTTCAATCTAATGTATGAACTACATGCTGAGTTGAACTTTAAAGAGTTATGAGTCGAATATCTCCATCTTTTTATACATCTAGGTATAAAAAAAAAAAAAAGGCTTTAGCATAGTTATCGTTATCAGATGACGCAGATTATATCTTGATTTGTGATAAATATCTTACGGGGACAGTTCATGTCTCACTTTTTCTTTTTGTCCACGGTTCAAACTTAAAACGGCTTGGGATCCACATCAACAAATTCCCTTAATTTGAGTTAAGACGATATTAAACATTAAAATACATATTATGGACTAAATTGAACATTCATCAATTGTTCAAAGACTACATTGATCAAACTTTTAGAGACGATATTACACATTGGACATTTTCCTTTGTTGCGGCAGGCGAGGCGACCCTCACTTGGGCAGGGCGAGGCCGTCCCTCGCAGAAGTCGAGGGCAGCCTCGCCTAGCCCTCGCTGGTGGCAAGTCATTGCTTGAGATTGGTAAGCGGCGAAAAGGAAGGGAAAAGAAAACAGAGAAAAATAATAAAAAAAAATGATGAAAATGCCCTTGGTCAAATTATTCTTTCAAATAATAAGACCACTTTTATTTGAAAAAATAAGGACATTTCAAGCTTTTATTTGAATATCATTATTTGAAATTTTGCCAATTTGTTTTTCACGTGGTTAAGAGTTTGCACAGGATGCATTTTCAAAAAGGAAAGACCAAAAATGAAGACAGCAATCATTTTTATCTTCGGACATTATGAACGAACCAGAAGGGCCCTGTACATGGTGAGATACGAACAAAAAATTGTCAAAAAAGTCATATACATTTCACACTTTGCCAATTCAACCATAAACCTTTTAAGTTTACTGATTACTAAACCAAACAAAAAAAAAGTTTACCGATTTAATCCTAAACCTTTTCACCTTTTGCCGATTTAATCATATTTGCCAAAAATCGCTGATATTGAACCGTCGACGCTAACGTGGACAACATTTAATAAATTTTTAATAGCTTTTTCAAAAAAATTTAGTTTTTTAATCTTTTTTTTTTTCTGAACCAGAGGCCGGCGGGCCCGCCGGATTAGGGATGACAGGGGTCATCGGTCGCTGGGCAGGGGTCGTCGGCCGCTGGGCAAGGGCCAATGGGGGCTGGCAACCCCCGCCGGACCTTGGGCGAGGGTCGCGAATTCCGAACCAGAGGCCGGCGGTCCCCGCCGTCCTCGGCCCTAATTCGGCAGGACCGCCAGCCTTGAAGCTAGAATTACTTGAATATGATTGTGCCACGAGAAAAAAAAGGACAAAAATAAAAATAAAAATAAGTTTTTTAGTAAAGGTATTACAAATTTATTGAAAATTATACACATCAACGCAAGATTGTGAAAGATTTAATAATTTTTTGACAATTTTCCCAAGATACGATGGTTTAGAGACGTAGAATAGAAAGTGGAGAGGTGACATCTCTTGTTTTGTTTGGAGAGAGAGAGATCAAGGGAAAAAGAAATATCGTGTTGAACGAGCGCATCGATCTTAACTCCGACCAAAGCTGAAATTCAACCTCGAGTTCATGAATTGCTAGATCCAAGGACCGTACGTTGTAATAATAGCCTTTGATAGGGTGATTCCAAGGGTGGAGCTCACATGGGACCCACATGATCAGCAGTTAATACCGTCGAATGATTGGCGCGGCGCATCCATGCAGGCTAAGCATTTCCCCACTTTTTAGAGCTCCATGGTTTCTGCAAAGTGAATGCTGAAAGCATCTCCAGAACATGGTAACTTGCATTGAACCCGTAAACATGCTACGACTTGTACAAAAGTTGATCCACGTTTCAAGTTGGAGATTATAGATAAAAGAAGAAAACTCACTTTTCCTTTGGGCAAAACAAAGAAAACCCTCCTTAAGTAGCACTTCATTGTATTCTGTAGACAATCCTATCGACAGGGGCATGAGACTCCTCCCACCTAACTGCATTATTCTCAGATCCTTTGGCTACACAGCTTTTACACTCCAAATTTTCAAAATGAAAAAAGAAAACCCCAGCAAATGAAAAGAACAGGTCGGCCAAGCGATCTTAAAAAGTGCGGGGGGGCCCGATAATTTACCATCATATATGATCATCACGTTCCTCAGATACATCAGAGTCCTCTATGTTTTCAGGTTGCAGAAACGCATCAGAGTCCTCTATGTTTTCTCCCAAATCCCCACTTTGCTCTTCAGAGGCTTCAGCACCTGCTGTATCTGAGCTTGATTTGCTACCATCCGTGAAATTCTGGTTGGGCTCCGTCGCATTGACTACTGTAGGCTGCTTCTCCATCATCCCAGAGAGAGCCAACCTCGGAGACCATTCGATCACATCGTCAATTATGTTAAATACCCGTTTCTGGTACCTGTAATAGTAGAAGTATAATCTTGAGACCAATGGAAATACAAGGCCATGCTATAGAAACCCAAGGAATGAACAGCACAGAAAAGTTTCCCGCAGAAACCACAATGTGTATAAGGCTGTCATAGGTCAATCTTTTCAAGATATTTCTAAAATTAACTGATGGCAGCAGCCTTCCTATGCCTTCTTAGCAATGAATTCCGTGCATATGTTCTAATTAAAATTCAGACTACTGCTATATTAAAGACACTGCTCAACAGTGCTTTCAAACATAACAATCTTAAGAGCTCTATCCTTTAAACGTTGATCCTTCAAGAGGAATGTACAGAAGAATATTAATAAGGCAGTACTTTCAGGTTCCAACACTGATCAAGGAACAGAGCCAACTTTGCTTTCGCAAAGACAGAAAGCAATGAGTCCTTGAAACAAGAACAGCTACTAACCTGGCTCTAGCAGCCTCATCAGGGGCGTGATGCCTAAGCAACAAGATGACCAGCACTGCTACTATTGCATAAAATAGCCTGGTTGTCCACTTCGGCCGTTCCTCCTCATCTTTCTTGGGCCAGAAACGGAATAGTTCTCCAAGAGTTGCTTCCTCGGCAAGGATATTAGGGAAAAACCAAACACGCTTTCCAAGGATGATATACAATGCACCAAATATCGCAGCTCTAACTGCAAATCAAAATGATAATTTCTTAACTTTCAATGACACTAAAACTGTTGGCCTCATGGGTAGAAAAGCTTTCACATTTAAAGTAAGGAGAGCAACAACAGAGATGCACTGGTGGACCTGAAATTTTTAAGAAGGCCATGCACACACGAACAAAAAAGAGTGCGAGTGTTTTTTCTCCTGCCTATGTGGAGGCTCTGAAGAATAAATGGAGGCAGCCTTGAATCTGAATTAAGAGAGGCTATTCCAGTATTCGATATCATCATTGAATTGATTTAGGGGCCCACATCACTCATCTCACAAAGCCTTATGAAACTAAGTATAGAAACATGAACGAGGATAATCATCATACAACTTGTTCTGTATAACTCATATCAACAAAAAGACCGCCAGAATTGACAGCTATATAACTTCTTTTTCTGTTGGCCAAAATTTCAAAATCAAACGCAGTCCGTGGATCAAACGGGATCATCAAAAGCTGATAATAATTAAGAGCGCAAGAAAGTGCCAGTCAAAAGATGGTTAAATCCCAAATAGACATGCAGAAGAGAAATGCTACCTAGTCGGCCCAAGAGAGCAACTCAAAAGATGCGCATATTACAAATTCGGTACTGTCAACCAATACTCACAGAAGTTGGCACACTTTCCGCCTAAAACTATAAAGTAGAGACGAAAACAAGCACATATCAAGTTGAAAATTTAGAAAACCTTCGCCAGTTTGTTGATAATTGTACATGAGACCTGCAGCATCAGACTAGATGCCTGGGGAAAAGGCAAACCAACCAGTAACTCCCTGGTCATGGGTAACACTCAAGTAACCACATATAAGAGACACATTGACAAAGTAGAAGGTGATTCACCCCTAAAGGAAGTTAAATCACAAGCCTGTTTATTTAAACTAAAGCAAAGCAAATGGTACCTTTTTTTTAATTTCGCAACGAAATTTAAAGTATTTCAAATTTCGAAAAAATTGAAAAATTACATGTAGATTACATGTAAATTTCGTATATTATTAAAGTTTCAAGTGTTTCGGGCTAAGAATAGTCAAAGTCCATCCACTGCAAGATTTAGATTAAGCAAAAAGTAAAAAGTAAATGTCTATCCCGACAAGCCCCACATTTTCCCTTCAAAGATGGGCAAACGGATTCATATTAGGTCATAACCATTAATCCTTCTTAAAGGCGAGTATCAATCTCGGCCCTTGTACCAAACGTGAAGTCAGGCACTATGTTGACAACCATGGAATTTTTTAGGGTCATAGGAGGGTGTTGTTATCAAGAATTTGTATGAAAAAAAGGAAAAACATAACCAAAAACAAAGTCTCTCATTAGATTTGGAAGTACACTCCCATGACATCATTCAAAGTTCAGCACAAATGCAAAAGCTTCAGAAAGAACTTTGTTATTCTCAAGGCAAACCCTTGAACATGACAAAACCAGGCTCCATTCATCCCAGCCGAAAAAGTCAATCAACAAATAAGGCCAAATTGTTGGTGCCACCATCAGCAGAAGTTTCCAATTACAAATTTCAGACCATAGAAAAGCAATCTGCTTTAGTAAAATCTACTCATAATACGTGGCTTAAATCTTAACTGCCCAAAAGCATAACATAAGTTAGAGGTAAATCGCAATAGCACATCAGCTATGAATAACTTACCGAACAAAAGGGATAGTATTAGCAGCAGGACCCCGGCACAGGAGTAGAGTATTAGTATCTTGACTTGATGGGGATACACTGGAAATAAACATATTGCCAGGGTTAAAACAGGCCAGGAGAACGAGAGAAGCGTCTGCCATAATGGATGCCGTTTCTCAAATGTCCAGGCAAAGAAGGCATCATTGTCAGAAAATACATGCTCCTGCCAAAGTATGATTCATCATATCAAATTATGCACTCGGATCTGCATAACAAAAAAAACCTGCACAATTCCCAACTCTACTGCAAGCAATGAAGCCAATAATGCCACGGTATGCTGAATTCAATCAAGTGATAGTGCGGGCCTTATGCAATACTAATAGTGAATTAGTTCGGAACTTATGAGAGGCATGGTACCAATTCATTCAGCTGAATATGCCTTCATAAGTGACAAGACTAGCTAGCTCTAAGGCAGGCAATCAAGCTCTACAACCCCTGATCTGTTTGAATGCTTTACCTTATCCCAGTTCTAAAAACCATTATAAACTTAACTAGTCCAACTTCTCAGATCTCCAAAAGTACATCAATATGTGAAGTCCTTCCTTCATAGTACTTTAGCAGTTTTATAAACTCTCGCCAGCAATTTCACATGCTAAAAGCAAACCATTAGATCTGCATTAGAAGAATTTTAAAGATCATTACATTCAGCCAGTCAAACGAATTAATGAAGTATAGAGAAATCTTACATGATAGATCTCTAAATGTGCTGGCCACGTGGACAACTTTTTCTTCCCTGGACGGACAGTTTTCACCACACGGTCACATCGAATCAATAGCTTTTTTCTCAATAAAGCATTACCAATATCTTCGACTTCTAAATTTTGGTCCAACCCCAAAATATCTTTAAGTTCTGGATGGTTTTTCAGAAAACTAACGAAATCCTTCCCTCTAAAATATTCCACACGTGTCTCCTGTAAGACAGCCCACCTAGATTCCAAATCCTTATTATCCCTCACCTTCTCAGCAAACACCTGAAATACATCCCTCTTTGCAGCCTGTTTCTGGAAAGCAAAGTTTGAGCATAAATAATGAGTAAGGAATAGTGTTGGTGCATCAAATAAACAATCGAGATTAGAGTCCCACAAAAGCTTTAAGCTTGTGATGAAGTCTTTTGAACAAGCCACCCAAGTATGCCCAGAGAAAAGGAGGTCCACTAGCTATTTTAATCAGACGGTCACAATCCAAAAGCACCAAATGGTCAACTTTGAACAGCAACATTCAGATACACATTACAGGGTGAGATGATTAATCTCCGAAAACCACCCCAGAAGTCGCCATAGCGAGGCATCTGCCAAATTCGATTCAAACATTTCTAGGTCGTGGAAAGACAAGTCACCGAGCTAAATTATGTACTTGCAAGATAACCAAAGATTTCTATCCGATTACCATTCACAACAGCAACGTGTCGTATTTGATTCCTTGGGACATTCACATGAGATAAACATCTAGAACTTCATTTGCAGGCACTTGAAATATGTATTGACGGATGATTTCACAGGTACACATCTCGGACGAGACAGCGATCGCAGCATGCAAAAAGCTGACGCATTTCCGCGTCGAATCGGCTTCAAAAGAGGAGCAAATGTCCCTACCAATGAACAAAAACTAGCGTCTCGAGTGCACATAAAACCCTAGATCGAGATATAGAGAGAGAGAGAGAGAGGAAGCATACCCCGGGAGGAGTGTCGGGATTAGGGTCTCGGCCGCCGTTGGGAATAGCCGCGGATGTTCGTCGCACCCTCTTCTTCTCCGCTCCGCCCGATTTCTTCATCGTCTCCTCTGTTTCAGTTTCAGCTCTCTGTGATGTGTCGCCAATTTAGAGAGAGAGAGAGAGAGAGAGAGGGAGAGAGGGGTGTTCTTCAATTGGTTGGGCCCCCCCAAATCTTGTGCAATTGATCTGCTATTTGGCACCAAATTTAAACTGAAAGATCAGTTTGGCAAGAGATCAATTGAGCAACAAATTAATTACGTTTCTATAAGTTAAAAATAGGAGATATCACCAGCAATAATGACTCCCCCTTGGCATTACCATAGCAATCTCGATTCATTTTGACATATACGGTTCGGGTCGATCTTACCCGATACCGCTTGAGACACCGAGATTGAGATCGGCAAGTCGGTCGCCCCAAGTTCATAGACATGTCGGTCCGCGACTTTCTCTACACGAGGCAACAAATCCCAAGAGCATGAGTCTGTAAGCAGTTCGCTCACGTCATACTAGAGCGTGTGCTCGCCTACATGTATAGCGAGCACAGATCAATTGTGTTAGTTTTGCGGTAGGAGTTAAATTACCTTCTATGGTGTTTTACTAATTTAGATTAATCATGTATGCGAGAATGAGGAGGTCCAATAGTGTTGGTCTTAAATCTATATATTTATTAATATCACAAAAAACCTCAAATTATGTTCATTGTGACATAAAAACTCTACAACTTTCTCTTGTGTCGCTGAAAACCCTAAACTTGCCCATTGTGACACAAATACTCTAAGTTTTTTTGTCATAAAAATTTCAAACTTATACCAATGTGACAAATCTATTCTAGATGAAATTGTAATAGAGAGTATATATGTCACACATGAATAAGTTTGGATTTTTTCGTAATACGAAAAAAAAGTTGGGGGTATTCGTGTCATGGTGGGCAAAATTTAGGTTTTTGTTAATGAAAAAAAAAGTCGAGGATATTTGTGTCACGGATATAATTTGATGTTTTTTTGTGGTATTTGCCATGTCAAAAAACAACGAATTAACAGTGTCTGTTAAGACATTAGCACTGAGCAATTACGTCGGACGGATTCTATGAAGGAAATTTTAGGCCCAACCCAATCGACCGAGATTGACTTTACTAGGTCCATCCTCAAAAAACAAAAATGAATGGATCGCTAAGGGTGCGTTTGGCAACACTTCTGCTTCAGAAATCAACTTCTGACCATAAGTTAATTTTTCTAGTTCTACTCGGAAGCAGAAGTTGATTTTTCTACTTATGCTCTAGAAGTTGATTTCTGATCAGAGAAATTCATTTGATAAGGGTTGAAAATTTCTACTTCTGAAACATTATTAACACAAAATCTTCTATGAAAAATTATTGCCGACGGCCAAAAAATTTACACTTCATTTTTAAACTTTTAAATTTCTTTAAAAAATAATTTTTATTATTAAAAAATATTATTTTCTTTTTAAAAATAATTTTTATTTTTTTTTACTCCGACGATTGGAGACGGCTATGCGATGGCCGCCGGGGGGGGGGGGGGGGGAACGGTCGCTGCTGGCGAAGGTGGGCGGTGGGCGGTCGGCGGTGGTCGCGGGCGACATTGGGCGGCGGTCGATGGAGGCCGGCAATGGGCGGCGGTCGGCGGTGGTCGCGGGTGACATTGGGCGGCGGTCGATGGAGGTCGGCAATGGGCGGCGGTGGGTGGCGGTGGGCGTGGTCGAAAAGAGGGTAAGGGCGCCATGAAAAGAGGGTGAGGCGAGAAATACTTCTTGAGTTGAGAAGTAATTTTTTTTAACTTCTCGAATTGGGGGAAAAACAACTTCAGAAGTGAAAAATCACTTTAGAAGTAGAAATTTCTTTCAGAAGTAAATTTTTTACCAAACAGATTTCTACTTCATAAGTTATATTGTCAAACAAATTTCTGCTCCAGAAGCGAGCAAAAATCTACTTCCAGAAGTGTTACAATGCGCACCCCAATATTCGGCTTGGTCCAAGTCCATTCGAGTCAGAGCATTTTCTTTTTTGTTTTTATATCTTGTCCAAAAAAATATTGTTGATTATTAGATTTCAAAATTCTATTGCACAATTATGACTAGCACGATATCAACTATGGATACAGTCGACGATCAACACCGACAATACAATCGATGATCAAACACCAGCACGATGTCGATTATGGATACAGTGGTTGCAATAGATTTTCAGTCATTTCCTAGCAATCTATTTCCGGTTACTTCAATTGCTTGTTTGTTCTTCTTCTTTTTTTCTTTCAATCCAACACTTGTTCTCATTCATTTGGTAAAGGTTTTGTGTTGTCATTAGCATGTTCATTTCATCGGTTTTAGAACTCAATCGTCAAGTTTTTGTTCCTTTCGTGATGTCCGCGCGCCTGTCAATTCGAATTGCAAAGACTGCGAGGTTCGACTTGATTAGTGAAAGCGTGATAATAGCCAATGGCAAGTCGACTGTTCGCGAAAGAGCGATATAAGATCGTCGCCCAATGACAAGTGAATGGATCGGCATGTATCCACCTTTAGAGCCGATGCTTTCAAATCAAACGTCCTTCTTTCATGTTGACGAAATTGGCCAACAACTTTGACTTTGCGCTGCCGGAGCGAGAGGCCTATCTCTTCTCGCCACGTCACTCCCGTGGATGGTGACTGGACCAGCCAAGTCATCAACAACAAGTGGCCTCTTTTTTTTTTTATACTATGTCGAAGTGGAAAAAGAAAACTCAAATTTTTTTAAAGTATTTTAAATTACGTCATTGGATGCCAACCGCGGGGAAGAATTAAATAGGAGGGAAGAAGAAGGTGGCGGACGTTATCGGAGACGAGACAGACACCTCTCTCTCTCCCTCTCTAACCATTCGCATTTCGCAGCGACCGCTGAGGTTGTCATTTCTCCTGTCCTCGTTTCACATTTCAGCTTCCACCCATTCCACGTTTCTCTCTCTTCTTCTTCTTCTTCTTCTTCTTCTACTTGGTCGTCGTCGTCGAGTCGATTCTATTATACATCTCCCACTTCCTGCGAATGTCTATTTTTGATCTCCTTCTTCGTCCTCCTTCCTCCTTCTTCGGAGATTCGTTGCGTAGAACCTCCCCTGTTTGTTTCTTTTGCCTTTTGTTTTTCTAAATTTACCTTCGGGTTCATCCTCCGCTCGAGAGGATAACGACGACAATCGGGATCTAACCCCATCATTTTTCCTCCTGAATGAAAGTCTTTTTTTTTTTACGCGTTCTTGTATTAATTCTATCCAGCGCATTTCTAGTAGCGCCCTCTTCTTCGAATCTGGAATTTTTCCTGACCAGCCGAAAAATTCCAGAGCTCAAAATTCGTCGACCCGTTTCTTCTGCGATTTCTTCGAAGAAGACAAAAAAGAATCCGACAAAGATTGGATCTTTGATTCCCCTTTGACCTTCCTTTTTCCCTCGCATTGCCGGGTCGTTCAGAAAATCCGACAAAAATCGTGTTCGACAGAACGCCGGTGGATTCGACGTGTTCTTGAATCATGGGCAACTGTTGCGCAGCTCCCGCTTCTTCGTCGTCCCCGAAACAGAGGGGCCAGAAGAACAAGAACAGACCCAACCTGTTCTCGACCGAGTTCTACACCGCCAACCCGAAGTCCGAGCCCGCTAGCAAGCTCGTCGTGCTGCGAGACCCGACGGGCCGCGACATCTCGGCGAAATACGACTTGGGTCGCGAGCTGGGTCGTGGCGAGTTTGGGGTCACGTACCTGTGCACGGACGTGTCGACCGGCGAGAGGTTCGCGTGCAAGTCCATATCGAAGAGGAAGCTGAGGACGGCGGTGGACGTAGAGGACGTGAGGAGGGAGGTCCAGATCATGAAGCACTTGCCGGAGCACCCCAACATCGTGTCCCTGAAGGCCTCTTACGAGGACGATGAGGCGGTTCACATAGTGATGGAGCTGTGCGAGGGCGGGGAGCTGTTCGACAGGATCGTGGCCAGAGGGCATTACACTGAGAGGGCTGCTGCGAATGTGATGAGGACCATCGTTGAAGTTGTTCAGGTTACCGTGCGTGCGTGTGTTCCGTTGGTGATTGTGATTCTGGTCTTGCAGAATTTTGAGGGATTTGTGGGTGTTTGGATGATTGGTTGTGCTTGTGATTGATTGTTGTAAGTTTGAGCAGTTTTGGTTGGTCATGTGTCGTGAAGATGAGTTGGATTTAACTACGTTTATGCAGTGGCGAATTCAGAAGCTTAAGGTTAAGTCGCGAGGTAAAAGAATTTAGTAAATTTCCTTGGTTGGGGACATAACATTTTGCATGAAATTTTGTTGATTATAGTGCATGGTTTCAGAAAATTGCACTAAGGATGGAGTGACCAGGAGGGCGGCAGGCTCGGGTAACCCCCCTCGGTCGGTCTGTCATTGGTTATGGGACTAGTGATTTTGGCTTTGTGTTGATCCAGTCATTTTTCGGTCTGATTGTGTTCGGTATCTTAGGTGGGCCAGAGCGTTCTAGTTATTGGTTTCTGCCTGCTGATTGCTTTAAGACTGGAAAGAAAAATTGTCAGCATGTTACTTCTCGAGGCTGTTTACTAGTTCTTTCTTTGTGCTTTTGTCATTTGGGGCAGTAAAATATGCTGTTTGCAAGTGCTAAGAAGGTTTCTTTGGCCTTTGAAAGTCCACATTTACAATGATACTTCGATGTTTGCTCGATTAATTTTGCTGAGTTGATCAAACTGTTTCATTCGATGGTTTTGGTTACTTCTTGCTGGATATTTTGGCTGATTCTTTGTTCTCTTTGTTCTTCGCTGATTATGGCCAGTCTCGCCGCTGGTAGATATTATTCCCCACTGTCATCTAATTTTCTGATTTACTTTCTCGGTTGCAGATGTGCCATAGGCATGGAGTGATGCATCGTGATCTCAAACCGGAGAATTTTCTCTTCGCCAATAAGAAAGAAAATTCCCCGCTCAAGGCTATTGATTTCGGATTATCCGTATTTTTCAAACCTGGTATTGTAATTTCAGCTTATGGAGTTGGTTCTTTGTTTCGTTTTACATAATCACCAGGAGACAATAGCCACCAACACTAACTCATGCACTCCTCTGACATTGATTTGTCCTTTTGACATGGTTTCGATGTTATATTACAATCAATTAAGTACCTAAAGCATGCTGTTTGAGCAGGTGAGAGATTCAACGAGATAGTGGGAAGTCCTTATTACATGGCTCCAGAAGTTTTGAGACGAAATTACGGCCCAGAGGTTGATATCTGGAGTGCTGGAGTGATGCTATATATTTTGCTTTGCGGTGTTCCTCCTTTCTGGGCAGGTCAGTTTGTTTTTTGGATAGTTTTAACGGCAGAGAGTTCAGGCCCAATATATTGAAAAGGTTGGAGAGGCAGTGTTTGTTTCTGGACCCATGTTTTGACTCAATCTGACAACACCCATTAGTTGTTAATCTAGATTGTTGGTTTATTTGCTCTTACCATCTGACGGAACATGTTATGTATCCAGAGACTGAGCAAGGGGTGGCTGAAGCAATTATTCGTTCTGTCGTCGACTTCAAAAGAGACCCTTGGCCTAAAGTTTCCGATAGTGGAAAAGACCTTGTAAGGAAAATGCTTAATCCTGATCCCGGCCAGCGGCTTACTGCTCAGCAAGTACTCGGTATTGTTAGTTTGGTCTGACCACTTGCATTTTATTTCCTCTGATCATAGTTGCCGTAAGAAATACGAATTCTTCATATATTTTTGGCAGATCATCCTTGGATGCGGAATGCCAAGAAGGCTCCTAATGTGTACCTGGGTGAAACTGTGAAGACTAGGCTGAAGCAATTTTCTGTCATGAACAAGCTCAAGAAAAGAGCTTTGCGGGTAAATTTCTGCTGGTGTTTTTGCTCTGTTAAGTTACACTTTAGAAGTGATGCTTAAAATATTTCTATATTCTTTTCTTCAGCTAGATGTATTCTTTTGGTTCACTCATAGAGTGCTCATTATTTATGCAGGTAGTGGCTAAGCACTTGACGAGGGAGGAGGCAGCTGGCATAAAAGATGCATTTGAAATGATGGACACCGGCAAAAGGGGGAAAATTACCCTTGACGAGCTTCGGACTGGGTTGCAAAAACTAGGCCAACAAATTCCTGACTCAGAACTACAAGTTTTGATGGATGCGGTTAGTACTTATTTCGTAAACCTTCATGTCCTCTCTGGGCTTGTGGATATTTGGAGTTCATGTAGCTTGATGCTGTGGATGTTCTGTAGTCTCTATATAGGCAATGAAAAACTGGAATGTTATCTGTTAGAAAATCCAAAATTTAAAGATTCTTATGGGTGTTCCAGTGTGTTGCAAAATCTATACTTTTTCTGTGAAGAGAGACTTCTTCTGAATCTTGTTCTGGATAAAGTATCAGATACAGTGTACTTGCTGCTCCTAACCTTCGAAATGACAAAAATGTGATGGGCTTTTGAAACTCTCGACCAGTATGATTCAGAAAAGGCCTTTCGATGTTAGCAGTATCGAAAAAGTTCTGATTGCTCTCTTCTCCCGAACTGGCTTTGCAAAATCACAGTTAGAGAAGATTCAATGTAGTCAACCAAATGTCATTCAGGGTTGGCTCATACACAGAATTTTGAAAGGAAGAGTGGGAACTTCATGCTAATACAAAAGGAATGAAGGAAGTCGATGATAACAAGTTCTCTCACTCCACTGAGTGAAATGAGCGTCATGTGCAAGGTCTTGTTTGATACCTAATTATGGCAATCTTCTTCTGTACAGGCTGATGTTGATCGCGACGGGACTTTGAATTACGGGGAGTTTGTTGCCGTGTCAGTTCACCTAAAAAAGATGGCAAACGACGAGCATCTACATGAAGCTTTCGCATTCTTTGACCAAAACAAGAGCGGATACATAGAGATTGAAGAGCTGAGAGATGCTTTAAGAGATGACGACGACGACACCACCAGTGAGGAAGTTATCAATGCCATAATGCGCGATGTAGACACAGACAAGGTTAGTGAGTTACTATATTCTCTAAAGAAGTAACGGCATACTTTACTATTCCATTGCATTTCCCACCGAATTCAGCTTTCAAAGTGTCCTGTCTTAAAAAAAGCACTTATAATGTTGACACTTCGCTTTTCCAGCATCCATTTGCACTTTTTTTATGACTCAATATATGAAGTCGTGATTGTTATCTTGCAGGATGGGACGATAAGTTACGAGGAGTTCGCTGCGATGATGAAAGCAGGCACGGATTGGAGAAAAGCATCCAGGCAATATTCAAGGGAAAGGTTCAACAGTCTCAGCTCGAAGTTGATGCGAGATGGGTCCTTAAATCTACCCAGCGAGAGTAGATGATGAAGAAGCTAGCTTTACAAGTTTTCGAGAAAACTAACTTCGAGAAGCTGTTTCCCTGGCGCCGTTCTTGGATTGCTGCTCTACTGGTGGATCGTCTTCCATGTTAGCCATCTTTTGGGAGATCTTATTTTTCAGGTTAGTTGCAGGAGAAGAGATCTTAGGTTCAGGAGTCGGTAAAGAGTTTTTTTTTTTTTTTCGGTCGGTGCGCGAGAACCGGATGTAAATACTTAAATTAGTTGGTCAAAAAAGCAGATTAGTCTGGAAATTTTCCTTCATTTTGCCTACTGAAATTGCCCATCTGCCTGTGTTGGGTTGATCTTTCGTTTGTCCTAGAACATGAGTGTTTTGGCTCTCTCTGATCAAAAGAAGAAAGCTTCTCAGACTATATGCAAGCTTTTCTTGTGTGAATTGTGTTCTTTTCTATGTAGCACGGACTCGCCTTCGGGGAGAATTTTTGCCCGGACAAGGGTCGAACACGCGGTCAGCGCGTGTCCTATCGTCAACACTGGTCAACATAACGGACACGCGGGGGTATGATAGGAAATTTTTTAGTGAAGTCAAAGAAAAACCCAAATCCGACCTAATTTCTTTTCACCCTCGACGCCTCGTGGCTCGCCGTCTCGTGGCCGCCGGCCTCGCCTCAGGTCCTCATCTCGCCACTAAGTTCTGGACCTAGTGAGGCCGTGTCCTCAGCTCGCGTGGTTAGCTCACCTTGGGCACTCAGCTCACCTCCTCTCCTCTCAGTCCCTGCGATTGTCTCCCTTGCTCGTCACCGCCGTCACTCAGCTCGCCTCCTCTCCTTTGTTTTCTGGGCTAAGCTACAGTAAGAATCCCTGCTAAGAGGCAGGGATATGCTGTCATGTTATGAGTTTGAAGCTACTATCTGTGGTCACCGAGCAGTTTTACCGCCAAATAATCATATCTGAATGTCAAATGTGAAATAGCTATGACATTTAGACGTATCATGATGTTTTGAGTTTATAAAATGATAATTTATACGTAGTATACATTTAATATATAACGTGTCCCAGCGTGTCGGAATTTTCTATTTTTTCAGAAATCACGTGTCGGCGTGTCATGTCGTATCATGTCTCGTGTCATGTCCGTGCTACATAGGTTCTTTTAGCCAGGTTCTTTAACCACAGACCCAAATTCAGTTGCATCCTATTGAGTGAGCCTGCAATCTGTAAGATTTCTTTCCTTACCCGGTTTCAAAGCCGGTGGCGGCGGTGCCCGAGACGAAACATCCCGAAGCCCCCCCGCCCCTTACCACTAGACTGTTCGCTCAGTGGCTGAAATCTCTGTGAGCTTGTTGATATTTTCGACATGCGAATGCACACTACTGATCAGACAGCGACACGGGGCATCCAACTTGTCCGAATAATGATGCCGTCGCGCGATGCATCGGGTTTCGATGTGGTAAGAAGGTATCTCATTGCTGATAAGTATGTGCGAGATGGGTGGTTTGTCCTGAAATTCTTCATGAGAATTCAATCGAAGCCTCTGTCTTAACGACCAAGTAGAACCTTCGCGACGTTCAAAAACAATCCATAAACTGGAAGAGAATGCCAAGTGAGATCTCAAGAAAGAGACCAAATTCACATGCAGATATCACATGACGGTTCAAGTCCAATGCTCACTTGTGGCATACTTTAGCAGCGGGCATTGCGACACAAACCGCGGGGCATACTTCTTCTTGGCCTCCGGGATCCCGGGGTTCGGCCCGTCGTCGGCCATGGTGGCGGCTAGGGCAGCGAACACCAAGTCTCTCCTCATCGCATTGCTCGTCTCCTCCTTGGAGTTGACTTTGACTTCCAAGGAGGCCGGCGTCTCTGACTCACGGGCCTTTGGCCACGACGGGGCCACGGCGGGAGCTCGTTAGGGCGTGTTTGGTTGACGATGATGGAGCGGCCAAGAATGAAGCGCTCATTGTCACGGAAGCCATTAGTGCAAGATAAGCTGGCCACAACACTGTGAAAATGGAGAGTTGCAAATCTGCATGCACTATGGTTTGCGTTGGAGATTGAGTGAAATTTTTTTGTTTGGGAGTTACGTCGTCCGATTGCTTAATCCTGGGCAATGTTAAAACCAATGGCGTTTCGCCACCTGGAATTTTTTAATCCCTTGGGTGGGTCCAACTAATGGTCTCTTCTGAAGGGATTTATCGCACACCGAATCAGAATGATCACACAGAAATCAAAGAAAGTTGGAGACAGCCGTCCGCTGACCGGGCAACGGAACCCCCATCGGGAGGCGCTGCCCCCGAACCCCCGCCCGCTGACCGGGCAGCAGGGCACCCATGTCGGGGGCGCTGTCCCCGAACCCCCGCATTCCGCGCGTAGGGGTCACATATCGTCGAATAACACTTCAGTTTCCCTAAGCTCACGTGAGCGTACCCGATGTGAGAAACAATGGTCTCCAAAGTATTCGCCGACTCCAACATCTTCCACCCCCTCCCTCTAGTGCCAGACGTGACGTCTACAACAACTAAAAGCAAGATCATATCACCATTCATCTCCACTGTACTTTAGAAATAATTTGGTCGTTTTGAAATCGAAAAGTTATTGAAGACAAAATTATGGACAGAGCCGTTCACATCAAAAATAATTTGGTCCCGACCCTAGTAATGTGCTAATATCAGCACCAATAACTTATGGAATTACACAAATTTTAAGAGGGAGTTGTTATATTTTGAATGTTGGGGGAGTCATCGCTTGCCTAGAAATTATTCAAATTTTTGTATCTTGAAAACTAGCTATAGAGTTTCCCAATTGCCTCGAGAGGATCTCCTGCCGTTTAGGAATTCTTTTGATTGCGCTTTGAAAACTTTCGATTGATTAGGGACAATAAAAATCAGCAAAAAAATGTACCCTACGAAAGCGTGTTACAGGATCAGCTTTCGTTCGTGATCAATCTCTTGATAGGAAAAGCAAAAACATGTTAATAATAATATCGGCATACAAATGAGACGACGCGTTTTAAACTTAAGTAGGCGCATGATTCAACCCTACCAGCCATCACATTATTCAGCAGCACGTATGATTAAACCCTTAGCCTCATCTCAATTTTGACCAAAGATCAACAGACAAACACTTTTTACCAAAATGGCAAAAAGAGCCGTCTTTCCTACAAACATAGAGCTAAGTAAATTCAATTCAACCCTTCATTTTAATGGCCCAACCCAACCCAACCCAATCGCCGCAGCCTCCTCCTTCGCCTTTTCTTCTTGTGGGGGGAACCTTGGGGTGGCCCCGCCGCCGCGAGCCGATTCTTGCTGGCTGCGATCGTGCAGTCCATGACGAGACCCGAGTCCTCTAGGGATCTCGCATATCCCGTTTCCCATGGATGGAGAGAGCTCCGGCGCTCGATGGTGCAGGCCTTGCGTTGAGCTCACGACACGGAACGAAACCAGCCCTTAAACGATTCTAATCCAAAAAAGTGATTCTGATCAGAATCATATTTTCTGATTCTGTTCCCTAGATGAGAGAATTAGAACGCGTTTGGTAACTGCACAAAATTTATGTTCTCGAGAACGGCCAAGTGGCGAGAATTCTTTTTTTAAAATTTTTCATATTTTTTTAAAAATCTTTTTAAAATGTTTTTTTTAACTTTTTAACTTTTTTTTCAATTACATTTTTTTAAATTCCCCTCATTTTTTATTTTTATTTTTTATTTGCATTTTTTGAAACTTTTTATATTTTTTAATTTGCCCCCCATTTAAAAAAATTAAATTTTTTGTTAAATTTTAAAGCTTATTTTTAAATTTAATTTAAAAATGTATTAAAAAAATTTAATTGTTAGTAAATTTTCAAATCTAATTTTAATTTTTTTAAAGTTCAGAAGTTCACGTGAAAGCCTACGTGGACTTAATCTTTTTAAAAGAACTAAGATTTTGTTCTTTTTTGTGATTCTCAAAAGTGATTCTTTTTTTAGAATCGACTTTTTTTTTATTCTTGTTTTTGCTCCAAAACTGTTTGCGGGAACAAAATCAGAATCAGAATCATTTACGTTACCAAACATGTTTCTGATCTTTTTGGTTTCGGAAAACAGAATCAGAGAATTAAAATCGTTGCTAAACAGACCATAAATCACAATCCTTACCTCAGAGACTAAATATTGGATTCTACGTAATAACCCTTTCTCTTTCTCCTACTCGAACGTTACCCTGATGATTAATTTCTTTTTTTCCCCCATGATGGCACCTAACTCCGTTCGGGGGCCACGTTAGATGACACGTGGCACGCGACGAACTTGGGGAAGTACTGGTCCCGTCGCAGACGATCAGTGCTCAGTGGGGCTGACACGAGAAGTCGAATGCCGGTGGGGGAGCTGGGGGCGGGATGAATTAATCGGGTAAAAGTCGTCCGGTCAAGTGATCGGCGAGTGAACGGTCAACCCTCCGTCCTTTCCCTTCATACTTTTTGGGTTTGTTTATGTTTCCGTGAACGAGTAAGAACGACACGTCGTACAAAAGAGTTAGTGAAAACGTCGGCGTGGAACCCGCCGGCGACTTGTCGTTGAACGCTTGGATTGTACGACGTTCGTCTGGAGAAATCAAAGGTTCACGTGAAATTCAGACTCGAAACAAAATCCCATCCCAAAAAATTGCTCCTTGTTTTGTTTTTTTTCTTTTGAACCCTCGGGGTTCTTGACTTTTTCTCTTTTGTCCTTATTATTATTATTATTTTATAAAATATGCTCGAGTTTAGATCATTAGTTTATATAAAAATTGAGTTAGGTCAGCAATTTTGAAAACAGTTTTCTTCAAATTGACTTGACGAGGAGTTAGCTTACTTACTCATTGACCCAAAAGCAATTTCAGATTGCTTGGAGGGTGTTTTGAAGCTGGTTAGTTTGAACTTAGTAGGTTTTAAATTGAATTTTGAACTTTAGACTTCGGAATTAGGTCCCCGCTTACCAGCTCTATAGGATTAGTTATGCCTAGCGAGTACTTAGAACATTCAAACTTTGAAAATTTAAGGTTACTTGTGTAGTTTTATAAACGGGATAATTGTAAAAAAATAAAATTAAATATGCTGTAACGTAGTCAATTTAGTTCTAAACTTTTCAACAAGACAAATTTAATCCTAAACCTCCTGATGATTTGCCAGTGTAATAGTTATGGCTAACCTTGGCCGGAAATCAATAACGTGGACGCCGGCCATCCTATGTTGCACGGCCAACACTGACAACGGACGCTAATGTAGATGAATTTTGCAAATTTTTAAAACTTTTCTGAATTTTTCTATCTTTTCCTTTCATTTTTTTCACTTGTGTCAGCGATAGAACATAGGCGAGGGCTCGCAAGGCGTGGCCGATCGCCCAGATTTGTTGAGCGTGTTGTGGCCCTCGCCACATTTGGGCGAGGGATGGCTGACAAGGGCGACTGGCCACGAGCAAAAAGGAAAAAAAAAAGAAATAAAATTTTAGGACTAAATTGAAAATTAAGATTATGCTACACAATCACCGTTTCGAGTTTGACTTCTCATCATTCCACTGTTGGACTTAGAATTTACGATCATGTTGCCATCTTATGTCTTTGACATCTCGAAACTCGGGACTTTAATTTACTAAATTTTGAGATCATGAAATACCGGAGTAATCTCGTGGATTGAGTAAAATGCGAGTTATGATCATCGTCGATGCAATATGAGAAAATCGAGGAAATCAGTCAAGAGACTTCTCATTACTTTCAAGGATAGATTAGCGCAAATGTGCACAAAATAAGGTACTATGAGTAGCCGATGGAAAAATTACCAAAAAAGTTCTAAATTTATTATCGTTCTGCCAATTCAGTCTTGAACTTTTTTTTTTTGTGCAATTGTGTCCTAAACCGTTTGCAATCGTGCCAATTCAATCCATATGGTCAGCCGACACTGACGTGACAAATTTTTAATAACTTTCTAAATTTTCATTTACTATTAAAAAATAAAAAATAATTAAAAAATTACAAGGATATTAGAATGTTATTAAAAATTTGTCATGTCAGCGCCGGCCGGCCAAATGGATTGAATTGGCATATTGCAAAAGATTAAGGACTCAATTGGCAAAAAAAAAAATGTTTGAGATTAAATTGGCACAATTATAATATACTTAAGACTTTTTTGATAATTTTCCCGGTAGCTAGCCCGAACGAATGGTTCAAAACCACAAATTGAGGATTTAGCATAAACAAGTGAACTAAATTAAAAAAAGAAAAAGAAAACTGTATTTTTCTTTCTGTTTCTGGGTCTTGTCAAATCGCGAGGCCCAATACCAAAAAAACCCCCAACTTTAGCATATGTCTCAATTATATCCATTTTTTTTTTGTCTCGTAAAAAACCATCAACTTTTACTTTTGTCACAATTCTACTTGTCTAGTACAAAAAAAAAACCAACTTTAGCGTATGCCCCAATTCTACCACATTTAGCCTTCTGTCCATAATCACCGTTAATTAATCTTATGTGGCATTTTTACGTCGTTGATGAATTAACTTCAGCAAAGCTGACATGAAAAAAACCCCAACTACTCTTATGTTGTCTGCTTCTCCTACATATTACCGAGAGATACATAGCCACTCAAGAATGCGCATTTCGAATTCTTCCCGTCACTCAACAGCTCAAAGAACGAGTAGACGTGGAGATCTGATTATTTGGACGAACGATATCAAATTTAGTCGTCCCTGAAACCCGTTGTTTTCGAATTTCGAAGATTCATTAGTAAGTTAAGCCGATAGAATCGGGACAAAAGTAAAGTAGAAGAAGATTTTTTATGAGACAAAATAAAAATTTTAGATATAGTTCGGACAAATGCTAAAGTCGGGAGTTTTTTTTTTTTTTTTTTCGGATATTAAGCTCAAATCCGAGGACTTCGAATTGCTAGAGAAGACAAAAGGCCCACGTTGATGTGGAGGATGAACAAGCCGGACAAACACATAAGTTTCGAAGCGTACGACAAAACGGTGCTTTGTCTCTTCGGCTAAAACCAATTTTGCATACATGGAACCATTGACCTTATGTGGATAATTGCATTTGCCTCGCCAGGATATAAGCAAATTAAATCATGGAATCCTCTTGGTTTGAATTTTTAAACAGGAGAACAAGTGGGCTTTGGAATTTGAGTTGGATTAAAATATCATTTCATTGGACATTATTTTTAAAAAAAGAAATAGCGAAACCGCGAGAATCTAACTCTTCAAAAAATGTTTAATCATTTAATTCGTCTCGATTTTTTTTTTTATTGGGTGCAATTATTTGTTTGTGTCCTCTTATTATATTCGGGAACTTATTGCAATCGCACCTTACAGGTGAGCCAACAACGAGACTATACTATACAAAAAAAAGGAGATCAATGATCACGACAAGTCATGAGAGCATGTACTTCGATTGCACAAAACGAAGTTACCCGATGGCCTCGAAATTTTTCTACTCCTCCTCACACAAATTCAAAAGTATTATCAGTTCTCGACACCCGATTTCAATCCTCCCCTATTCCCCCTCTCTCGTCGAACATACCGGCTTCTGTTTGTCCACTTTACACGAGCCGTGAGATCGGGTGGGATCCACGCGAAGTTCGCACGATCTAATGGCTCATGTAAAGCGAGTTCATATAGGTCGAGATGAGAGTCATCCGATGGACGGGAGGATCGAGAAAAGGAGAGAGAAAGAGTGTGTGGAGGAGTTAAGAGAAGGAGAAGGAAGATGAGGGAATGAGCCCTTTTGTCAGTTGCTGGCCGTGAAAGAGGTGGAGAATCTCCGCTCCCTTCCATTAATTGCACTCACACCAATTTCAATTTCACCTTCCCGACCGAACACAAACTCCTTCACCGGCACGGCAAATGGACACTGTCTCACCCACCATCTCTCCCTCTCTATTTCTTTCTTTAAATATAACAAAATTATTTGTTGAGAGCATCACGATAAAGAAACTTATGAAGCAATGCTTATGAGTACCATCTTTTGATCTCCGAAATATTAATTTACGCGTGATACACGAACAAATGAATTGTTGCTCCTAAGAGACGCGCGCTGTTTTTCTTTTTTCTTTTTTGTCTTCCCCCGCCTGATTGCCAAGACGCCTTAGGACGCCCATGGTAACATTTCTGGAAATGAATTTCTGCTCTAGAAGTGTTTCTGGAGCAAAAATCCGTTTGGTAATGCAACTTCTGAAGCAGAAATCCGTTTGGTTATTACATTTCTATTTCTCAAGCAAATTTTTACTTCTGAAGTTATTTTTGAGCCAATTCCAAAAGTTACAAAAGTTATTTCTCTTTTCAAAAGTAGAAATCTCTCAACATCAATATCTCTTTCACTTCAGCTTCTTTTCATTTTTTAGCGCATTTCTCTCCCAACCACGCCTTCGCTGGCCGTCGTCTACCACTGCCCGCCACCAACCGCCGCCCCCCGTTGCCAACCACTGCCCACGCCCGACCACTGCCCGCGGCCAACCACCGTCATCGCGACCACCGCCCGCCTTAGAGTCGCCGTCTCCGGCCGCCGGAATAAAAATTAAATAATTTTTTTTATTTTTAAAAAGTAAATAATTTTTTTAATAATAAAAATTATATTTTTAAAAGAAATTAAAAATGAAGTATAAATTTTTTAGCCGCCGACAATAATTTTTCGTAGAAGATTTTATGTTAATAATGTTTCAGAAGTAGAAATTTTCAATCGTCACCAAACGAATTTCTATGATCAGAAATTTACTTCTAGAACAGAAGTAAAAAAATTAACTTATGGGCAGAAATTGATTTCTGAAGCAGAAGTGTTGCCATGCGCACCCTAAGTAATTAAATACCGGGAATTTCGTTATATCAAGATTGAATTTCTTTTCAATAAAAAAGAAGAAGAAAACAACCAGCCCATAAGAAATTAAACATTCAAACAAAACTTACAAGTGCCAGCAGGCCAAGCATGCGAAGTTAAAGGTCCAGAAATGTCCTCACGACACTGCAAAAACAACCTCAAAAATGGTAAATACGAAAGAACAGGGTCCAAGGAAAGATTTAAGTGCCCCAAGCAAAAAACAGCAGCTTTCATTTGAAATCCCTGTTCTCTGACAGCGCATAACGAGGCTGCACGCTCTTTAATTTACTTCCTATAACCCCTCTCTCTCTCTCTCCCGGCATTTACTTCTCGCAGATTCTGCATGTCCAGTTTTCTTCCACTTTCTCTCCTCCAACCACCAATCTCTGCAGCGCCCGAAAAAAGTTGTAGCACAAAAAGAGGAACAGAAACAGACAAGGAACCAACCAGAATCGCATAAGGTCCCTGCATAATGTCTCGCTCTCGCTCCTTCTTTCTCTGCTTTTTGCTTGGCCTCTTTCCGGGACCAAGAATGGAGCTTTGTGCATTCGCAGTATCGGTTGTGTAGAACACACGCTTTTTGCGCTTCCGGGTCTTTGCTTTTCTGTCCAAAAAGCTGGCTTCTTTTTTTTTTTTTTGGGAGCAAGTCGCTTGGTCAGCGACGCCCATTGAAGCCGAAGAGCGGAAAAAGCAAGAAACTTGGTTGGTTCTGTTGAAGAAGAAGGCCATCGTTTGGAGAGGATTGTAGCTGATGAAGTTCAACATGTCCACCACGGCGAGGAGACAGAAATGGCAGCATTACCCAACACCCCCGACGCCGAGGATCCTCCAACTTCCGGGCAGGCCTCGCCGGAGGCCGCCGAGGGCCGCGAGGCCAGTGGCCGGAGACTCAAGAAGCAGGGACGGGACGGGGAAGCTGGAGGCCCTGTTCGACCAGGAGCGCAAGTTCCTGAGAGGCGGCGCCAGCGTGCCCATAGTGCTGCTGGAGCACCGCGATGAGAGAAGAGATAGGGTCGAGGACGGAGGAGGGAGCGAGTGCGAGGAGGAGGACGGTGGCGGAGGCCGCGGCGAGGCGGCGGTGGAGGAGGAGAAGTGGAGGTTTCAGGCGGAGGTCTTGAGGGCAGAGTGTAACTTGTTGAGGATGGAGAGAGAGATCGCTGTGAAGAAACTGGATAGGACCAGGATCAACATCTTGAGGTCTCTCAAATGTGCTATTCAGACTTTGATCAACGTGAGTCTCTCTCTCTCTCTCTCTCTCTCTCTCTCTCTTCTCCTGGTTTGTTCATTTGGTAAAGTTGAGAGTAACATGGCACATTTGATCAGTTCTTGAAATTACAATTAGTACTTTTGACCTGGTTTTTGTGTTTCTCATAGCTATATTGGTCGATTGATTTGTAGGGGAAGAAAAAAATCTGTGAAGGAGAGAGTTCGAGGGCAGTTTTTGACGGGGAGATAGAGCATTTGGTTGGGAAGCTCAAAGAGCTGAGAAAGAGCCTGAAGGTCGGAGATTTCCGGGCTCGAAACTGCAGCAATTTTGACGAGCAAGTGACCGTTCTACAGAGAAGGTTAAAGAAGCTCGGCGGCACGTCATCGTCCAAAGACAAGCGCGCCGTCGAGATTAGGAAGATCGCGGAAGCAAGCTTGTCGATTGATTTCGACTGGGGAGTAGACGAGAACGAAATTCCCGATCACGATCAGGATCGTGATCACAAAGTAATCTTCGCTCTCTGTTTCCTCCTAATTCTCTCTGACGTTCTCTTATTCTCCGGGTACTCGAATTGGGCGGCGTAAGGGCATTAGATTATGAACCGGTGAAGAGATAAATGTGGATTCGCCTCAGCGCAGGCTGACAGTCTGTTTCAATGAGCAGGTTGATATCTTGACGAGGAAGATGGAAGAATTGTCGAAGGACATGCTCTTGGAGAGGATGGAGGAAGAATACGGATCGATACTTTCTGCGGCCGACAGATCCGTGGCCAGTTCTGCATCCATTTCTAAGCGAATCGAATGGCCTTCTTCGGCCGCCGCCTCGATCTGTCAACCCAACCAGGTAAATTATCCAATCCTGTTCGGTTCACAGAAACATGGTATTTAGACAGTCATTCTTGTTAGGCAACAAAAATCAAACTTTAGCTCATAGTGCCTGAAAGCGCATCAAATGCCGGCGTTGTCAGTAGTGTCGAGCTTTAAAATGTTGCTGTTCTCGCAGGAGATGGTGTCCCGCATCGACGGCGCTTGCTCGGGGCATTGCAAGTCCGTAGTTAGGAGGATCATAGAGCAGGTCCGAGTGGAGACGGAGCAATGGTCTCAGATGCAGGAGATGCTTGCCCAGGTAAGAAGCGAAATGGAAGAGTTGCAGGCGTCGCGGGACTTCTGGGAAGACCGAGCTCTCAAGTCCGACGCTCATATGCCGTCGCTATGCTCGGCGGTAAGAATCCTATCGGCCGGTCCTCCAGTTTTTATCTCCCTAGCACGCTTTTCATGTTCGTCACATCGAAATAGACGGAAGCGATTTGTGCGAGCTGTGATCAAGTCTGAAGAGTTCGTGTTTCGTTGCTTTACCAGGTGCAAGAATGGAGACAGAGAGCTCTCTCTTATGAGGCCGAGGCGAACGAGCTGCGAGCGCGAGCATCCGCGCCTCAGGAAGAGATCCAGTGGTCGAGGAAAGAGCAAGACAAGGCGAGGCATTTGCCGCAGGGCGAGATGGAGAAGCGGGTCCTGATCTGTCGCCTGAAGGAAAACCGCCGCGATCGCCACGTCGAGTGCAAGCAGGACGAGGCTTCGGGGGACAGGAGAAGGAAAGTGCACGCGAGCGCCGGCAGGCTCGCGGCGGCGGCGGCTCCAAAGCGGTCCCCATTTCGAGACATCGGCAACTCCTCGCCGATGTCGTCGAGGCAAAGTAGCAAATGATAAGCCATTGTTCACCCCCATACAGTTGACTAAAATTGAAGCTTTTGAAGAGATCGATCATCAGCTTTGAGCTTCCCCGTTACTTCGTCTGCAGTTGCATGAGCAAAGCTTTCGATCTTATCATGTTCGCTCGAATGAGATGATGAATTGCCACAAAGCCCTTCCTTAGAATTCTTATCCTTTTTAATTGGTAATGCGTATTAGAACACACCAAGTTGGCGAAAGGATTAGATTTGCGTGGTTCGCGAGGAGTTATGGTATCCGAACGTCGTGTACAAACATTTTATGAGAGAAAAGGTTCGACTTTCAAATCATCGAACACACATCGATCGAGAAAAGCAGATCCCTGGAAATTTGAGGAAGCACATAAGGAACAAGTAAAATAACAAAATTCTCGATTAGGGTTAATACCACGAAAAATTTCAAACTGATACACATGTGATAAATTTACTCTCCATTGGTTTCCGTTAAATTATACCGTCAAATTGCTGAGTTGGATGACACGTGGTAGTTGACGGATGTATTAATTTGAGATTTTTACTCTATGTTGTTTAATAATAACGAGTGCACTTGAAGCGCTTGTTTTTTTTTTTTTTTTGGTCGGAGAAGCGCTTGTTAAGTATACGAGCGGAACAAAAAATTAATTGACGACGTGGAACCTTCCTATTGGACAGTTCTAGCAGACAATTTGCACGGTGGATGTCGACGAGCGGACCTCTTTCCCACTGAGGTATATAGCGCCGCCGCGGTGGTGGAAGCTCCCTCATCGTTTCATCTTTCAAGTCTCTCCGAGGTCTGTCTCTCTCTCTACGTAGGATCTAGGGTTTGCAGTTCTTGTTTCATCGTTTGATTTAGGGATTTAGGGAAATCTGACGTCTGGAGAATTGTGGATCCGACTCTTTGGGTCAACGTAATCGATTCGTTCCTGTAGATTTCGATCCGATACCATTCTGATTAACGTGGCTAGGCATGTCGTTGTGATCTGGTGGAGTGTTTCGTTTATCGTCCGTGTTTGGTTGATGCTGTGTTTGGACCTATGCATAAGCTTTTGTGCATTCTCGTTGCGATGATTCCTATCTGTCAGAGCTATGCACTTTTGAATTTAATGAACAAATGTTATGAACTGGAGGACGATTGCTGCAGCTCGCGGGTTAATTGTTCTATGTTGGTTCACCGTTTTTTCCCATTTTATAGAGACATTCTTCTACGAGTAGAACATGAAATGAACACTACAGAGCTCTTTGTCCATGGTTTTTTTATGCCCTCTTTTGCGATTATGCCTTACATAACGAATTTCCCTCTCTGAGAACGTGAGGATGACAATGCCCTGGCATGATGGAATGACTTGAGGTTGCAGTGGAATGGGTGATCGAATGGAACGGAATGGGACGAGTATTACATTTTCTATGATTGGCCTTCGCAGAGAAACAGTGTTGAAATTTGAAGTTTTTATTAGAAATTTGTGGAAGTCAATGTCAACATGGGAGGGAGGGTATTATCATGTTGGGTTTTGGGTTTCTTAGCTGCAATAGTGTATTGGAAGAAATGCCAATTCCTCATACAAATAGTTATCACGTTCGAACAGCCTCTTTCTGTTCAAGAAATCATGCCACAGAAAAGGGTATGAGAACAGAAATTGCAATTCATTCTAGCCTCATTGCCTTGACTACAGGTGCATTCAGAAAGAACTGAACTGGAGTGCTGACTTGTGGTTGGGGTTACTCCAGGCTGTGGCTTTGGCTTTCAAACGTGAAAGTATATCTGATAAATTTACTTAATAGCAACGTCATCTCATATTCTTGTTCGCTAGTTCGTTTGGACAGACTTCCTTGCTCGCTGGTTTATTACCTATCGCGGCCACCACATTTTCGTGACATTGTCATTTTCTGAAATTAATGCAGTTTTAACATGGCAGCCAAGATCATAGGCGCTCTGCTTGCATCTTTTGCAGTTGCTTATACATGCGATGCAATAATTTCTGACAAGAAAATTTTTGGAGGTAAGATTGTGCAACTCTCTGGAGAATCAGATTTGCTTGAAGAAAAAAGTCACCGTATCCTGAAGTGTTAATATCTTTCCAGGTACCACCCCAGGAACTGTTTCAAATAAAGAATGGTGGCAGGAAACTGACAAGAGGTTCCAAGCATGGCCTCGCACTGCAGGGCCTCCAGTCGTGATGAACCCCATTAGCCGCCAAAACTTTATCGTGAAGCCCTCTGAATCTTGAAGGTGCATGTTTACCCCATGAGTCGTCAATGTTGACCTGTTTTCTTGATTGGAGATCACTAAGTTTATGCTTAACAATTCTCAATCATTTTGCTCAGAGGATTTCTCTTTATTGATGCAGTCAGCACTTGCTGGTCTAGCGGATCTCATTCTGAATCATGCTGAATTGAATAAACTAGATTGGCACTCTTCTTTTGGATTTGGGAATTTTTTCCTGTCCTTTCATTTCCAAAATTAATTGGCCTTTCATGCTTCAGAATTTCTATTTCCATTCTCTTACAGAAACTGTGACTGGAAATTACTTTTTTGACCTCAAACAAGTGATAGCGGGTTGCCTTTTATTCTGCTCTGGTGATAGTAGTTCATACAAGAATAAAACCTGATAATTGGCAGCTCTGATTTGTTTTATCTTAGGTGCACGTTGTATGATCTTTGTTTCCATGCAATCGAGAGTATCTGTTTTGCCTGGCAGAATGCTGCCACTCTTGCCTGCATGAGTTATTTGACGGAACTAGTGCGACAAAGCACAAAATAAGATGTTGTATGGAAAACTTTGGTGTGTGAAAGGATGCGTGGATTTTTGCGCAATAGATGGAATTTGCTGCACAGCTGCAGAATCGTTGGATAACGGTCATCACATTTAAACTGTCATAATCTGCCATCTGAAATGTTTTACTTTTACACCAACTATATTCGATAACGAGTTGTTCATTCACTTAATGAGAATGAACTTTAGGAAATGCTCCTACTTTTGAATCTTTGTTCTTTTTGCTATCTTGTCTTCTTCAGTTATTTGTTGCTGCCGAGCCTACATGATAAGTTTATCCCGACACTAGTGGATATCCAATGGGGAGCATCTAGTTCTTTCTATTTGGGAACTGTTGAGGCCCTTTTCTTTTTTTCAGAAGTCTGTTGCATTTCAATTAGCCAGCATGATATTTGCCAGTATAAGATCATCAGATCATTGATCACATACAGAATTAAGGTTCTTCCATTTGCCAGAAGCAAATGAGTTTTAGGTCTCCAGCACGACCAAGTAAAAGCCAAATCCTAGGCCAGAAGCAAATGACCCTTGGCCTTCGCTCTTATGTGAGTGTCTGGACAAACCACGTTGAGTCGGCCTATCTCTCTGCTCTCATAAGCTCCTGGTTCTACTTCTGGTCCGTAACCTGTATCCTTCGAATGAAGGACAACCTATATATAGTTTCCTTGTTAAGTGAAAAGGTTGGGAAGGACAAGTGTCTAGTAGGAAGTGTAAACCACGCATAGTTTTCTAATCCTAAAGGTCGATTCCTCTTTTGAGTTGCGTGTTGTGAATAGCGTTCGTTGAAGTCATCGAGAGCTCTTTCTTATGATCTCATCGGAGGTCGAAGCAGCACGGAAGGAACATTCGGAATCCATTTTAGGGCTCTAAGGACTTTGGACGAAGTTGTATTGAAGTTTCTTATGGAGAAATTTTTTGCCTTCAGAGTCCAAAGCAGAAAGGGAAACTTCTTCATGAGATTGTAATCACTGCTATCAGAAATCACATGTTGAATGTGCTAATTCAGGGAAAAGGTACACGATTCGAGCATCGGTCCAAGCACGCATCTTCCAGCATCCTCTGCCCGATCAAATTTGCGAGCGGCTTCAGCTACGCGTTGAAAATATCGCTTCTCTTCCTTCGTGATTGTCTCGAGCGGTTTGTTCTACCTTAAGCACGCCATGAAGGGATATCAAATATTCCGAATTCAGTTTCGTGAATGAATGGTCGTCCGATGCACTATCTCTCGTATTATGCATAACCATCATCTTGAAAAGTAGAATTAAATTTCATTCACTATTCTTAGCAAGTGGCATTCGTCAACATAGATGGCAATCGATTTGAAGCTGTCGAGTGATGCGGTCTCGTCTAGGCACAGATCCTCCGTCCTCGCGAATCTCACCCATGAGGTGAGTATCATCGGTTTGTCCTCTGCTCCTCCTCCTACCACAGAACACTTTCTGCGCCTTTGTCGTAAAAAGCTTATTACACCCACTGGATCCTGAGTCAGTCTACGGAAGGAAGAGCATCGCATTTGCATGTGATCAAAGGTCCTCCAAAGGTACGACGCAATCGTCCTTTTCCCCGACACCTCTTTCTTTCACGAAATGATGTTGATTTTCGTGGTCGCGAGTACGAATTCTGTATTTTCTTACACCTTCAAACGTGACATAAGTTGAATTCCCACGCCTTCGAATGAAATTGATATCACCGATCGAGTTTTGGTTCGTCGTTTACTACCGTAGATTACCGATGTAGTAATCTCTGGTAGGTTTTGGGGGATTGTCCCCTTCATTGAATTATGAGAGGAAAAAAACCTACGCTCTCGAGATTATCATGTGATCAAGAAAACCTAAACCTCGCCGGCCAATGGCCATAGCTCGCGGGCCAGTGGGAAAAAAAAAAAAAAAAAAAAAAAAGAGAGAAAAAAAAAAAAAAATTAAAATATCGTTAAAAATTATACACGTCAGCGTCGGTCGGCCAAATGGACTGAATTGGCACAAATGCAAAAGGTTTAGGACCGAATTGGCAAAAAATATATTTAGGACTGAATTAGCACAATTACAATAGGTTTAAGACTTTTTTGGTATTTTTTTTTCCAAATCATAGTATAATCATGATTGTAAAAATTAACCCATCTCTCTAATCACCCACTACTCGCCTTTTTTTTGTACGTCATGACCACTTACAATTTGCCACTCCACTGTTATAAACCGAGGTTTAAGTATGTAAGCTTTCGCATTTGTGGTATTTTGATCCATAGACTCGGCTATGTTTTTTTTGCCAAAAATGTGGCGTTTTTGAAAAATATTTTTCAGGAAGTCATTTTCCAGGAAAATAACGATATTTTTCGGTGTTTGGCTTACACCTAAAAATGAACTGAAAAATATTTTCCGTCGTTTGGTAAAGAAAATCAATTTTCATTGTATATGTCTTTCAATATTTTTTTTTTAAATTTAATTTTTTAATTGATTTTTTAATTATCTTTTTTATCTTTTTTTTTTTTCTGTTTCCTTTCTTCCTTGGCTAGCAACCGGCCGTAGAGCCTCGCCGGCCTCATGCGAGCCTCTGCCTTGTTGGATCTGGCGAGCTCGACATCGGCGATGCCTGGACTCACCATAGGCCGGCGAGGCTTGGCCTTGCTCGCTTGTGACCGTGGCCGGCGATTAGCCGAAGAAGAAGGGAAAAGAAAAAATTTAAAAAAAAATAAAAAACAAGAAAAATATTCTTTTTTACTTTTTTTTTATAAAAAAAATAAAATAAAAAGAAAGTAAAAAAATAATTAAGAATAAAGAAACTGTGAAACATAGGAGGAAGGAAAGATGAGAAAAATGTTTTCCTCTTCTCAAAAAGAGGAAAACATTTCCCCACTATTGAAAGAGCTTTTTTCATGGGTGAAAAATGTTTTCCTTGACTAGCTTATTTTCCCCGAAACCTCTCTCTTGGCCGCGATGGCCTTGTGACCCTCGCTGCCTGTAAAAAAGGAAAAAAAAAAAAAGGAAAACCAAAAAAAAAATAACAATAAATTTCAAGAAATTATTGAATATGATTAAAAATTATTCACGTCAATGCTGACTATGTCACGCTGGACGAATGACGTCCACGTCAATTATTTCCAAGCGAAAAATTGCCGGACTGACTCAATTGGCGAAATGTGAAAAGATTTAAAACTCAATTGGCAAAAATTAAAAAATTTAAGACTAAATTGGTAAAAATGCGATAGGTTTGGATAATTTTCCCTCCAAATGATATAAGTGATATTCCAGAAAGCTATACTGATACAAACAGAAAAGGCCAAGGATGTGGACATGGGGCTTGGGGGGAGAGATGCTTTAAAACATGCGTCAACCCATCATCCAATCGTCGAAGATGATCACGACGAAACGCTTCTTCGTTCTCAACGTGAGATCGAAGCACGCCTCCAACTGCATCAACCGCTTTCATACCAAAAAAAGAACGATGTCATCGTCCAACCAAAGGACCACGAGGCCGCGACATTAAAGTAAGTTTGTAACATATCGCGCTCGAAATAGCTACGGGGATTCGCGTATATGAACATGTGTAGGTGCAATCTTTTGCATTGCATTCGAATGCCGATGAATCAAGAACTGGAGAACCGGAATCGGTCCGGTTCTCGATTTCAGGATATACATGGTAGGTTCCAGGTTCCATAAATTAGGGAACCGGTTTCAACGGATAGGTTCCTGATTCTAAGGTGAAATCTGGACCGACCCTAGAACCGCTCACGCAAACTTTTTCCCGGTTCTTGACTAGCGTTGACATTTTCACTCTGACTTTGCTTCCAAGGTTTGGCACTCAGTTCCCACGTTGTTCACGTGCATGCTGCACACGCACACATGCTTGACTTGGACTCGGATGGGCGATGACCGGTGAGTTCATACGGTATCGATCGTCTTTGCTAGGGTTAGGAAGGATCGTGCATCAAACTTGACTTGGACTCGGATGGGTGGGTGATGACCGGTGAGTTCATACGGTATCGATCGTGTCTTTGCTAGGGTTAGCAAAAAAATCGTGCATCATGTTACACATGGGCCTCCGACCAATGGATGCTTGATCCTATACATATATTTATATTTTTTGGGGTTCATCGATCGCCGACCTCAATTAATTTGGGATAAAGGTAATGTTGATATTAATGTTGGTTCGATCCTATCTACGAAAAACGTCGCTCGGTTTCGAGTAACCGTCATAACCTCTATACTACATAAATTACCAATGCAAATTGTAGCCTAGGTGTAAGAGAGCAAAGGTCCGGCCTCCCGGAAACGTTCGAAACGCTATGCGAGATCCATAGACGGGCTCAGCATAAGCATTTTGACATCTTACTCCCCGAGCGGAAGTTCTTTGAAGCTCCGATCAACCGCGCCAACCTCGGAGATTGTTTCACCGATTATCTTTTTAAAGTACAAGTGGGGTTGCTATTTTTTCGAGGGTAGTAATTTTACCCTAGTACTGATAAACCACAGCAGCTGCTTCATCTGTCGTTGTACTGATTAGATTCCAAAGAAAGAACTTATAAAATCGCGTGGTTTTTTACCACATGGGTTGTCGGTGAAAATCAACGAGTCTTGTCGTGGGCCTTATTGGTCAAAAACAGCAAAGGAGATTTTCGTAATTGTCTCCCTTCGTCTTCTATCCTCCATTTTCGTGAAATGAATTTTCTACATGCATGTGCTTTATTTGTCTTGACCCTTTGCTCCCAAGAAAGTCAAAAAACAAACTTTCCGTTTTCCGGTTAAAAAAACGAGAAAAGAAATTTTGTCGGTTTGTTTAAAGAAAAACTATTTTCAAAAAATGGTTTTGAACTTTCCGATGTATGGTTAGATAGGGAGAAAACGACTTCCTTTTTCGGAACGAAAGAAATTACTTTCTCTAAATCACAAAACACATGAAAACTAATTATTTTCTTTAAAAATGATTTTCGTGGAGAATATTTTCATTTATCATGAAATTTTCAGTGAAACAAATACACCATTCATTTATGAATAAGCATTTGCATGTAAAAACTAGCGAGGGAGAGTTTTTAGTGTATATAACGTTCGGTGAACATTGGTAAAAAAAAAAATTAACGTCCAGTGAACATTTCACAATAGGAGAAATTATCCAAAAAGTCCTAAATTTAATATATGACTAAATTGTCCGCCTACAATAGATTAGTTTATGACTTTTCGAATAATTTTTTTCAATTATTAGTGTCGAACTTGAAGAGTTTCGTATCTTTAAAACAAATGAAAAAACGGTCGTAAACAATGTTTTCATGGCCGCAAGGTTTGCTTGTCCATGGCTCGCAAGGTGGCTCGGCTTGGATGCGGCGCCGATGTCTCCGCCTGTGGCAACACCAAGGGGAGGTTCTGAAACACCAACGAAGCAAAGAAGCTTCCGTCGCCGGCGTCATTCATCCTTCAAGAGGTGGCTGGATGGAGAGGAGAAGGAAAGAGAGACTAGAAAAAGTTTAGATCTTTGTTTATTTCCGCGTTGTGGCTACATGAACATGTGTCAAATTGTGAGTGGCCAGAAGTAAGACACGCACGCGCCACGGCAGCCGCTGACGTGACAGTCTCTAACAATTGAATACTTTCTTCAAACACACAACATACACGATAGACTCTCCTCCATCGTTACCCGCCATCTCCTTTTCTTAGTGGAGAGTGGAGACCATAATGGGGAGACAAGGACGTCCATTCTTGGGACTTTTACATAAGACGAGACCACAAAAAAGATAACCTCTCCCACTCTCGCTATACATGTCGGACCCGCCATGATTGATGCCTTCTTTTCCCTACACCCACCAAAACGTTTCCCGCCACACATTTGGAAATTTAACTAGGTTAATCTTGAACCTTAGGAGGATTCAACATTCACATATGGGAAATGCTTCCCTGACTGTCAGGAACAGTACAATCTCAATCGTAAATTTACACATCATCATCGTATGGTTTACATAAAGCACTCATTGATTTAGAATATCGTGATCCAGAATTCCGAAAGCCAAGCCTACTCGTCGATCCGATCCCATCGCTTCATGACCGAGAATCCTCGATAATCGATAAATCAGCCAAAGAGTAAGGATCGTACCCCGACGCCCTCCAGAATTCCGAAAGCCAAGCCTACTCATTGATCCTATCCCATCGCTCCATGACCGAGAATCCTTGATAATCGATAAATCAGCCAGAGAGAAAGGATCGTACCCCGACGCCCTAATTCCGGATTAGTAGCAGAAAATCTCGGTCACGCGAGATCAATCACCACGCGCGATCGAGTAGCGTCTTGGTTTGGACGGCCTAGACTAGTCGGTACCATGCACATGCTTCGATTACGCACCTTGCAAAAAACTTAAACCCAAAAGGAGGAACCACCATCATAACTCCTCTATAAGGAAATCGTCCTTGTGAATCCTGCTCGTACCACTTAATAGAGAGAGAGCCACTCCCCAACACCATATATTTATAGAAGCTGCTAGCCTGACAGTCTGACAGTACCGTCAGTTATTTCTGACCACATAATTTCCCAATCAATAAGTGCTTTATGCAAAATACGCAGTGATATGTGTAGATCTACTGTAGAGATTGTACCGTCCATGACAATACTGTCCGGGAAGGCATTTCCCTATATTTATCACTTAGTACTTTGGAACAAAGGCACCAAGCAGTCATCCTTTGCCCGTCGCTGTGTCTTGCAAGCAACAAAAACTTCAACTTCTCTCTACCGATCTCTCCCCTTCAGAAGTCCTCTTAAATATCCTCCTTACTTCAAGAAACGATTGCAGACATACACACCCACACAAATCTTTCATGGCTTCTCTAGTGTTTTCCTTCCACAACCCTAAGTGCACCCACTCCTCCATTGATGAAACCCTTACGCTCAAACTCCCTCGCCACCACAGCAACCTCAGCTTCAACACCCGCCGTATGCTTCCCAAGAACCGGCCCTTTTTGCCGGGAACGACGACGGCGGAGAACTCGAGAACCCTCTTCAGATGCTCCTCTTCTCCTCCTTCGACCGCCATAAGCATACACGAGCTCGACGAAACCCAAGAAAACCTGGACGCTCACCACGAGGACGACCGGCCACTGAGCCAAGTTTGGCGAGAAGTGCAGGGTTGCGGCGACTGGGAAGGGCTGCTGGACCCCATGAACTCCCACGTGCGGCGCGAGATCATCCGGTACGGCGAGTTCTCGCAGGCGTGCTACGACTCCTTCGACTTCGACCCCAACTCCAAGTACTGCGGGACGTGCAAGTATCGAGGGTCTCAGTTCTTCGATAAGCTCGACATGAGCCACTTCGGCTATCAGATTAGCCGCTACCTGTACGCCACCTCCAACATCAACCTCCCCAACTTCTTCCAGCACTCCAGGCTGAGCAAGGTGTGGAGCACGTACGCCAACTGGATGGGGTACATCGCCGTCGCCACCGACGAGGAGGAGATCCGGCGTCTCGGGAGGCGCGACATCGTCATCGCGTGGCGGGGCACGGTGACCTACCTCGAGTGGATCTACGACCTCAAGGACATCCTCCACCCAGCCCATTTCAAAGACGACCCGACGATCAAGATCGAGGCCGGGTTCTATGACTTGTACACCAAGAAAGAGAAGAGCTGTCATTTCTGCTCCTTCTCCGCCCGTGAACAGATCCTAGCGGAAGTCAAGAGGCTCCTAGATTACTACCGGGACGAGGAAATCAGCATCACCATCACCGGCCATAGCCTCGGGGCCGCCCTGGCCATAGTAAGCGCCTACGACATCGCCGAGATGGGGGTCAACGTGGTCGATGACTGCGGCGAGATGAAGAAAGTGCCGATCACGGTGTATTCCTTTGCCGGACCTCGGGTCGGGAATCTCAAGTTCAAAGAGCGGTGCGACGAGCTCGGGGTCAAGGTCCTTAGGGTTACCAACGTGCACGACATGGTGCCGACTGTGCCCGGGATCATAGCGAACGAGAAGAGGCAATTCCAAAAGTACTTGGAGGAGACCTTATCTTTCCCATGGAGTTACGCGCACGTCGGGGTCGAGCTCGCGTTGGATCACGCGCACTCGCCGTTCTTGAAGCCGACCAACGACCCCAGTTGCGCGCACAACCTCGAGGCTCACCTCCACTTGGTGGACGGCTATCACGGCAAGGAGCGTCGGTTCAGGCTGGTCACCAAGAGGGACATCGCCCTAGTGAACAAGTGCTGCGACTTCCTGAAGGGCGAATACGGGGTCCCGCCGTGCTGGCGGCAGGACGAGAACAAAGGGATGGTGCGGACCAGCGACGGCCGGTGGGTGGTGCCGGAGCGGCCGGTGGACGCCCACCGGCCCGACACCGCGCACCACCTCGCGCAGGTGCTGGGGGTCGCGAACCTCCCGTTGGAAGCCGCGTGACGATGCTCGGTTCGGCCCCATAATTCGGTAGCGACTGCTAACGAATCAAGGGGGTCGTGTCGAATTCGCGTACAGACGTGCAAGAGCACGTAAAAGTCTACATTTGGTAAAATTTTCGGGACCACCATGCACATGATGGAAGTGGCAAATTATTGAGCCCCGTTTCTTTTCAGATGGTTTTGACACCGGCAAGGAAAAAAGAATGAACATTCCATCAGGCATCATCAACTAGAATAATCTGGCAAACAAGCAACTAGCTGTCTCCGTTATTCTCACTGTCTTGCCGGAATTGAGATCTCTATACTTAGGTTTCTTTATACTCTTTCTCGTGATTTTGAACGCCACAATTCCCCTTTAGCTATGTGATAGTGAGTTTGAAATCGAATGCGCTACCCAGTCACTTCAAATTTTTCGAAGCGATACGATGCATGCTTTCTATCAGAATCTCCGGTCAAGACGCCTCTTAATCATCCTACTTTGGAGGTGAGTTTCCTGGTTGGGATGGACATTTTGGTTGACGTCTATGACGTCCATGGTGAGACATTTTCTTTCTAACTAGGGAAAGAAGAAAAATAAAATGTCTATCCCAAGACATTTACTAGGCGACAGAAATTTGGAAAGAACGTAAGCTTTCCCAACTTTCCCCAACAAGTCGAGGAGCGCATCAAAGCTGTCGCGAGAAAGCTAAGTGCAGTCTCGTCACCTTTTAGGCAGCAATCAGATTTTTGCACCATGAGATTTCGAGATGAATGAAGGTCGATATAGCTGCGGTTGCGATTGGCTCACTGGGAACAAAAAATATATCTATTATTGCGATGTTAACGGTACGATTCATGTCACGAAAGATCCATGGTGATGGGCTTATCGATTTCGAATCTTTCGGGTCGCTGATTGGAGCGGGATAATTATGGCTTAATACATATATTTCATTACCGGGTGGGATCGACTTTACGATAATGTCGAGAGGAGTCGCTAGAACCGGCAGCTCCTCGCCGTTCTTTTTCATTGATCGAAATAAAGAACAAAGGTGATGGTCTTTTTTTAACTATTGAACATGAGAACACTGATGGAAAGATTTGTGGAAGACCGTCTTGGCAGTTGGATTTTAACCTCGAATCTTTATCAAAGTCGAAAACCCATGATGCGTAGTACAATCAAACTCGAGAGATCGCTGGCCATGTCAAATTGAGCATAACTTTTCGTAAACCCAATACTTGCAATCCCTAAAATTTCAAAAAAAAAAAAAAAAACCTAGCCTTTGCACCGTGGGTCGTCCGTATCATTTTGAAGGACGGCAAAGCATCGATTTCGAAATTGAAGGATGTCTAGTACAATTAAGAGAAACTCCGAGGACCACTTTTGTAAGTTGCCTATTCACGCTGGATTCATAGTTTTTTAAGTGCTATAAGCTAGAAAATTAGTACTATTCTGAAAGCTTGTGATTATGGACCACCTTGTGTTTCCATCGCACTAAGACTTGTCCCAATCCAAATCCACGTCAGTTCGACTCATCCCCAAGTTCTAAGATATCGAGGATGGCACCTCGTACCGTTTCTCAAAATTTACCTGTCCGATCAGAAATAGGTTATTCACGTCGAGATTGTGGGATTTACGAAGATAAATATCACTTTTCCCATAATTTCAAGATAACGCGATGGGAAATCTCCCAGTCCTTTCTCTCTCTGAGAGCTCGGAATTTTTAATGTCCTTACTAACGGATCTCGGCCGATTCCTTGAGATTTACTTTCTTTTTATGTGGTTATGAATATCGAGCAGCCGATAATTGATGGTTTAATTTCCTTGTAATAGAAATCGAAGATGACTATGCATTTTGCTAACAGATTGGCATCATCCTTTTTTGGGTCCTGAATTGAAAATTTTGACCCCCCCCCCAAAAAAAAAAAAAACAAAGAGAGAGACAAGGGGAAAGAGAGAAGTGTCACATTGCTCAGCTGCTGGACGGTAACGTTTGTCTTTGCTCCAGTGAATTGTCACGTCAAGGATTCACTTCCACTACAAAAAAACAAGGTTTTAGCCACGGAATTTGCCACGAAAATTTTGGCAAAATTCGTCGCTAATTGATGTTGCGACGAAAATTGCAACAACAAAAAATTCGTCGCTAATTCGGCGTCGCAAAATTTAGCGACGAAAAATTTGGATTTTCGTCGCTAATTTGCCACGAACATTATTCGTCGCAATACTCGTCGCTAATTTGCCACGAACGTTATTCGTTGCAATATTCATCGCTAATTTGCCACGAACTTTGTCCGTTGCAATATTCGTCGCTAATTTGCCACGAACTCTATTCGTTGCAATATTCGTCGCTAATTTGCCACGAATATTATTAGTTGCAAAAGTCATCGCCGATTAGCGACAAATATTTTCGCAACCAATTTCATCGCTAATTAGCGACGAATTTGCCACAAAATCTTTCGTGGCTAAATCCGGATGCGACGAAAATAGCAACGAAAAGGGCTTCGTCGCCAACACTACGTCAAAAAATTTTGCGACGAAAATTTAAAATTCGTCGCTAATTTGCCACGAAGAGTGTCGTGGAAAAGATCGTCGCCAAATCCTCGTCGCAAAATTTAACGACGAATAGGTGTAACTTTCGTTGCTAAAATACGTTGCGACAAAAATAGCACCAATTCAACATGAGAAAATTTAGCGACGAATTTTTTTTTTTGCCACAAACATTTTTAAGGGATAAATTTAGCGACAAATTTAGCGACAAACTTTTATTAATTTTTTAGCAACGAATATTGCTCAGCGATGAAATTTGCAACGACCAGGCGTGGGCCGAATTTTGCAGCGAACTTTTATAATTTGTTATCGTGTGATAAAATAATTTCTTTTAATTTTCAATTTTAAATCTAATTAAAAGCAAAATTAATTTCTAGAATTTGTATTTAACATTGATAAAGCAAGATCTAAATATTATAATAATATGCAAACAAAATACATTCATCTACCATTCTCTTTTTTTCCCACAGATTTAGCAAACGATCAGAGAATGTCCTGAACTAGACCCATTTCAAAATCTTTCTAAAAGTCGCATCTTTGAAACAGGGTTATTGTGGAACACATGAGAAATCTTCTCAAAATTGTCCCCACTCGCTACACATGGTGTCGTCAAAACTGCAAAAACAAGCCAACTATCTTATTAAAAATTAACCAAGATAACCTTCGAACATCAAAGGAAGTTACTGAAAAGAAAGACTTAGTAGTCCACTTGAAGTATAAAAATAAAACACAATCAGGCTTTTAACAACCATGCAGCAGTCCACATTATTATTCCATCCTATCAAGTCATTACAACTGACCAGAAAATGACACGAACACTATCTGCAGGAGAGGAAAATTGATAGCTTGGAGGGTTAAAAGATTCTTATATACGGCAACAACGCCATCTCTAGCAGACGACACCAGAATTTCTGAAGAAACAACTCCGGGGCCATGACATCATCTTCACTGGAAGAGAGAACTTCATGTGCCCAGTCAATAAATCTGAAGGTGAACATGGAAAGAAAATAAGCATGGGGCCTATAAACTGACAGACACAAATAACACAAAACAGAAAAACGAGATATCTTTGAGCCAAATCACTTAAAAATTGAAGTTTGACATATCAATGGACATTGAGACAATTTTGAACGGAAGCACCTGGGAAGAGACTTCCTCAAGCAATTCCACTTCCAAAAATACTTTGCAAAAGAAAAATAGGGAAAAAAACGAAAAGGAAATTCCATTTAGGAAGTAGAGGAATTACCACAGAGAGTAACCTGATAAATGCTTTTGGCATGTCTGAACGCGTCAGAAGTCTTGATAGCAGCAATCCAGATATGGTTCGCATTGGACCAGCACTTGAAAGGTAGTCCTTACAGAAAAGATCAGACAGCATTAAATATTGGGTTGCCATTTAATAAATGAATAAGTCTCCAAAGGACAAAACAAGTTAAGATCAGCCATCAGACCATGATTTCCAGAAACAAAGAGCACATGCAGATTTATCGAGAACTAATATGTTTAAGCTTCATCAAGGACTGGGCATGAATCCTTATTTTTGCCCCTTATTTTTCTTTGAATAATAGAATAATTCCTTAATCAGTAAGAGACTATCTGAGAGCATCTCAGCCACTGTAGATTACGGTGTAGCTTAAGACCATCTCCAATCACAAAACATGAAAATAATGCCCTGATTTCTTCCCTGCCACCCTAAAAAGATGTTTCAAAAGATAAATTTCAGAGTGCTACTTGGGAAATATAACGTGCGAACCTCAATTAAGCATGTCGCTCCTTCTCCATCCCATGCTATTGATTTAGCAAGACCTTGCATCACCTGAAAATAATGTGTAAATCATCAGTAACAAATTCACAATAAAAAAAATAACGAATAAAGACTATAATGAGCATCTAAACAATGCAAATTGCATCATACAGAACATCTTTTCATTATGCTTGCTGTGTTTGCTTTTAAGCCTTTTATAATGCCATATTTTGTTAATATTTCTGAAAAATTGTGGCATTCAGATCTAGTATTTAATCAATCTGGACATGTATCCCCATACTTCGTGGAATTTTACAAACTAAAGTGCATTTCAAATAAGCATACACCTTTATAGACTATGGAGTTTGAGAATCTGAGCAAATGAGAGGAGAAGATGCATATTAAATAGCGTGCTATTAATAGTCAAAATCCTCGAGAAGTGCACTAGAAATAAGCCACAGAAAAAGTTGCCCCGATCTTACCCCATCAAGGCATGCTTGAAGTTGCATTGCCTCGTCGCTATCCAAAGAAGATATCCTGTTTGATCCAGATAAGCCACTAGCCAAAGCAATGACAGTATCATTGGTACTGGTAGCTCCATCTACCTGCAGGAGATCAACTGCAGGTGCTTTAACTGTTAATTAGCTCAAAAACTTCATTGTACAACGATGGATACCTTTAACTAACTTGAACTAGCGGATGGCATATGAAGGCAACGATTGATGTTAACATGACAATAAAGGTTCTAGTCTCTCAAACTTGTTATGAGAACAGCCGAAGGTCAATATTGATGTCCATCAGCATGTAGTTGTTGACGGTTTAGGGAAGGGGAAGGGGAAGAGGAAACGGACGGGGACGGGGAAGGGGAAGGGGCTGGCCTTCTTTGTGAAACTGCACCATGCATGTGACCTCCACGTTTATACTGACAAGTAGGAAGGTTAGACAAATATCTTAAAAAATATGAACATGTATTAAGGACACATAATGACGTACATCATGAAGCTTACCATTTCGTTTCAAGCGAAGTTCCCCGCTAGCTCTAGCACTCGTGTATCTGCGGAAAAGATCTGGATCCCAAGGGCCTAGGCCTCTGCAAAATGGTAAACAGTAAACGAAACAACGATTCTAAAGCAACTGGACGCAATCACATTTGTAGCTTATCACAAAAACTTAGGCACACTGTCAGAAAAAATCAAGGTACTTAAATTTATTTAGCAAAATGTATCAGCTATACAATGTAAAACTGCATAGCAGTCATGACAGCAGAAATTTCTTCATGCATGGTAGTTTATTTTATAAAATTCTGCACTTTGGTGCTGATCAACAAATCACAGAAGATGTCAGTGCACAGATGAGCATACATGACATATGTTCTGTCATCTCAAAAGATGAATAAAGTTCTGCAGATTTGACTGTAGTTCTTCTAGTTTATTAACCTAAGTGATATAAGATTCAAGGAAGCCATCTGGCAGATACTATTGCACCGAAAGTTTTCATGACAATCATCCCAGTTATTCATTTGCAGGAAACTCTATAACGAGGGACATATGTCACTGTTGACCTAGGAAGCAATTGAAGGAGCTTCAAATGCTCATTGGAGTAATTTTGGACAGTGAAGCACAAAAAGACATCTCTCTTCGAGTTAATGAAATGCGCTGTCTGTCAGTTTTTTCAGGCAATTTTAATTACAATAAGATATTTATCCTTCTTTTGGAGAACAATTAAAAATTAGCTGACAGAAGGATCTTGAAGCTGGTTTCTGTGCTAGGAAAATCTAGGAGATACCATGTACGAGACCATACAAGGGGAGTCATGTGCTAGGAGACAGCAGTTTGTGTTACAACACTGTCCACCGTGTTCTGATTCAATGGACTATCAGCTAATTATATGAAAGCAAAATCGAAGTCAAGTTCCGATCTTTCTCACAAACACGCCGAACCCACAAAAACATTTCTACAAGAAATTCTTCCCGTTCAAATACAAGCCTAGATACTGCAAAAGAAAACGAAACAAAGAGGAAAGTTTCGAAATTTAACCGTCGTTACATGCCCCCGACAAGCCAAAAATTACCAGTTAAACTGAAGCACCAGGTTGAAGTACTGAATCGCATTGACCGACCATGACAAACTTATCAGAAACTAACAAAGACCCACTTCCAGAATTCCATAAGAGAAACCAAAAAATCAAGAATCATTCCACCGAAAACTTTGTGATAATCGACCAAAAGAACAAGAACCCCCAAAAAACATGAAACTATTACCATGAACTGATCGACCTCCTTAAGGGATATCGAAATATAATGTACAAGTTTTTACCACAGAAGCTGAGCCGAGCTGAGGCGAGGCGAGCGAGAGGGCAAGCTGAGGCGAGGCTAGCGAGAGGGCAAAATGAGTGGAGAGCCGCGATGCGCCGAGGAGAGGAGACGGAGATGCGAGCGAGGTGAGGCCAGCTGAGACGAAGTAAGAAGAGGCCGATAGTCGCGAGGCGGCGAGCGGAGGAGATAGATGACTCGTCGAGCGGACGAGACAGACGGTGACAGAGCGCAAAGACGCGAACAGAGAGGTGGAGGAGAAGAAGCGAACAGAGAGGTGGAGGAGAAAAATAGAGAGCAGAGGCAATTAGGTTGTGTATTTCTTTCTTTCGGCCTTAACAGCAGCGGATCAAAATTTGCGACGCACATCTGTTGTCGCTGCCAATTAGCGACGAAGGAACTAAATTCGTCGCTAATTTTGCAACAAATTTGTTTTGTCGCTATTTAGCGATGAATTTAGCGACGAAAGACTATTTGTCGCTAATTAGCGACGAAATTGGCGATGAAAAATTTAGCAACGAACATTTTTTGTCGCTAATTAGCGACGAATAATTTAGCGACGAACAGTCTCCATCGCCAATTTGAGACGAAGGAATTAAATTCGTTGCTAATTTTGCAACGAATTTATTTTGTCGCTATTTAGCGACTAATTTAGCGACGAAAGATGATTTGTCGCTAATTAGAAACGAAATTAGCGACAAATGGTTTTTGTCGCTAATTAGCGACAAATGGTTTTTGTCGCTAATTAGCGATGACTTTAGCGACGAATAATTTTGCGACAAACGGTCTCCATCGCCAATTTGCGACGAAGGAACTAAATTCGTCGCTAATTTGAATTAGCGACGAATTTAGCGATGAAAAATTTCATGCATTGCTAATTTTGTGATGAAGACGGTTTGTCGCTAAGTAGCGACGAAATTGGTGAAGAACAAATTTAGCGACGAATAATTTTGTGACCAACGATCTCCATCGCCAATTAGCGACGACGGAAGTTTTTGTCGCTAATTTTGCGACGAACATTTGTTGTCGCTAATTAGCGACGAATTTAGCGACGACAGATTTAACGCATTGCCAATTTTGTGACGAAGTTGTTTGGTCGCTAATTAGCGACGAACTATTAGCTTAAAAATTCCGCGGGTGAAAATTAATGTTGCGACGAACTGCTTTTATCGCTAATTACCGACGAATAATTTTGCGAGTTGCTAATTTTGCGACGAACCGTATTTGTCGCTAATTAGCGACAAATTTAGCGACAACCACGTCACTAATTTTGCGACGAAGTTTCTTTGTCACTAATTAGCGACGAACTATTAGCTTAACAATTCGGGGATGATATTTTGCGACGAATATAGTTTGTCGCCAATTAGTGACGACATTAGCGACGGCCTATTATATTTACAATTCAACGAATACAAATCATCTTGCATCCAAGGTACTCTATCTCTATGATTTCATTCAACAAGCCATAAAAATCATCTTTTGCATTTCAACCATTGACAAACAACCCGTCTCTACTCCTTGTCCAATGTATAAACTGCTTTTGGTTTAGGTCCCCTACTGCTTGCATCCACATCTAGTATTGGCCGATCACAAATATCTGTCATATCTTTTCTTGCATTCAAGTTGTCTTTTATTTTTCCAGTGACATCCATCACAGTATTTATGACATTGTCGAAAATATTCTTTTCTACGTGCATGACGTCAAGATTATGATGAATAAGATGGGTCTTCCAATATGGTAAATCCCAAAATATGCTGCGTTTAGTCCACTTATGTGCACTTCTGTACGCAATAATTGTGCCATGAGGTTTTCAATAACAGTTGGAAAGTCCACTTATGTGTACTTCCGTACCCAAGTATTTGACTAAAATCTTTGTAGTAGAAAGTGGACAATTTGATGAGAATTGCAACGTTCACTTGGATTGAGAGACCTTCAAATGAACACGTACCTAAAAAAGAAAAAGAAAAATTACTTAAGATTCATGAAGTTTATGGGAATTGGTAGAAGAAAATGATGAAATAAACAACAATTTATTCTATGATTACCATAAGACACAAATAAGAAGAGAGAATAGAGAAGACAAAAGAGAGAAGAGAGCGGGCTAAAGAGAAGAGTGCGGAGAGAGAGAATGCAATGGGATTTTAAAGGGTGAAATTTTACTCAGCCACGAAATTAGCGACAAAAAAGTGACATTAGCGACAAAATTAGCGACGAACGTTGGTAATCCGCGGCGAAATTAGCGACAAATATAGTTTGTCGCTAATTAGCGAAGACAAATTTAGCACATTGCTAATTTTGCAACGAAGATGGTTTGTCGTTAATTAGCGACGAATAATTTGTGACGACGGTAATTGTCATTGCTAATTTTGCGACGAATTTTTTTTTTTGTCGCTAATTAGCGACGATAAGTTTAACGCATTGCTAATTTTGCGACGAAGATGGTTTGTCACTAATTACCGACGAAATTAGCGACGAACAATTACCTTAACAATACAGCGGATGAAAATCAATTTTGCGACGAATAATTTTGCGATGTGACTGTCGCCAATTAGCGATGAATTTAGCAATGAACAGATTTGCAATGAACACTTTTTGTCACCAATTAGCCACGAAAGAATTTGTTGTCGCTAATTTTGCGACGCATATGTTTTTGTGGCTAATGAGCAACGAACTTAGCGACGAGCAATTAGTTTATGGAAATTAATTTTGCGACGCATTTGTTTTCATCGCTAATTTTGCGACGACTGTTTTTATCGCTAATTAGCGACGAATTATTTTGCGACGAATTTTTTTCGTCGCCAATTAGCGACAACGGTAATTGTCGTCGCTAATTTTGCGACGAATTATTTTTTGTCGCTAATTAGCGATGCATTTAGCGACGATTAACTTTGCGACGAACAGTTTTCGTCGCAAATTAGCGACGAACTATTCTTCATCGCTATTTTCGTCGCAAATGAGAGACGAATTCTGTTTCATCGTTATTTTCATAGCAAATTAGCCACTAATTCTTTTTCATCGTTATTTTCGTCGGAAATTGGCGACGAATTACTTTTCATCGCTATTTTCGTCGCAAATTAGCGACGAATTATTTGTCCTCGCTATTTTCGTCGCAAATTAGCGACGAATTATTTGTCGTGGCTATTTTCGTCGCAAATTAGCGACGAATTAATTTTCGTGGCTATTTTCGTCGCAAATTAGCGACGAATTATTTTTTATCGCTATTTTCGTCGCAAATTAGCGACGAATTTGTTTTCATCGCTAATTTTCCGTGGCTAAAACCTTGTTTTTTTGTAGTGTTCCTTGAAGCATCTTTCTCGTTTGATTGCTTATGTGTGATTATATCACAACCTTATATTCCCTATCTCCCACAGTTATTGCTAATATACGGTTCGATTTTCGTTTTCAGCATTTTAATAATTTGGTTTTGGTGAAATCCCGTCGTACGAAAAGAAAATATCTCGTTTTATGATACTTTAAGATACATTGTTGGGAGCGCGCAACAGAAATCCGATACATTTGTCATGGGAGATCACCAAGAGGGAGCTCAAGTCTGAGCCCATCAACATATCCAGTTGGACCCACCTTCACTCAAAAACTTAAGCTAATGAGTTATGGGCAAATTTGGATATATTAACTGCTCCACACCACATTAATTTTTCATTGTGGGACTTCTCTAATACAACTCACATGTGTATTCTAATACTTGTTGCCCCACGATATCTCCTAAGGCTTCCAATGCCTGCAGGATCCCGCCCACTCTGGGATCCTCCCGAGTTGCTCTTCTTCTAGTCCCTCTTGGAATACGGTTGCTCATCCTACAGGACCCTACGGGCTCCTGCTTGCCCAAAACAACACGCAATGAGAACTCAAGGCCACAACAGCCTAAAAACCAAATAACAATCACATGCATAAGCTAACGATCCTACTAACTATCCCAGTTCTCATTGTTCCTTATTACTCCAGGCCATGACCGGATGGATCAGGCTGACCTTGCTCTGATACCACCTTCAGCGGGGATATCACGCCCCGATCCTCGGACTCGCGACATTCCTACCAATCGCCTCAGGTCAAAAAGGTTAACGTCCCAGGCACGCTAACGACCTATCGAAATATAATACGCATGCGGAAACGTGCAATACTCCCGGACAAAAACATAAGCAGGGATAGTAAAGCGAGAAGCTCACAACAGTCAAACAGCCAAAGAACATTTTCGTTAAAATACCAAAAGCAGACGATCGATAACCCTACGGAGCTAAACAGAGATAAATACAACCCCATTCTTCGGGGCGGCTCTCTAAGACCAATCAAAAAGGTAGGTGGGACGGGAAGGGTTAACTTCTCATCTACTCCAAAAGAGGGGCTACACCACCCTCGTCCTCAACATCACCTTGGATCTGAAAAAGGGTTAACCACGACGGGGTGAGAAATAAATCTCAGTGAGCTAGCGCCTAAGCCCGGCTAGGGCGTTGACTCGCTCAGGCGACCTTCACACAGTTCAACACAATAGTATAACGCCAATCACATGCAAGCTTACCACCCCTTGAATCACACATATGCAAGACTCGACTTGACATGACAGTCAACCAATCAAGGCAACAACCAGAACACCACAATAGCTTGCAAGTACAATGTTTCACACGTATTCCGGGTTATTAATGGCCACTCGGACCTGCACACTAGACAGTTGGTGCGTAGCACACTGGACAGTCGGTGCTCTACCGGCATGACCGGGCATCGTCCCTTACTTCCGGCGACGGCGTCCAATAGTCCGTGTGGTTCTGATCGACACGGCACGGAACTACCATGAATCCCTGTAGGGGCTTCGGTCCATCCATACTACGACCGGCGTCCGATAAATCGTGTGGCTCCGTACGACTGGCACGGCACGAATTTACCAGGAAAAATCGTACGACTGGCACGGATTTATCTCATCATATGACCACACAAGCAGATCATCCAACCAATCGATTCTTATCTTAGCATTTAGTCAAATGCTCACACGATCATGCTTAAAGACTCGGTCACTAGTCATTTTTCATGCTCAAACATGCAATTTAACTCCACGCGTGGTCACATAAATACGCACATTATCCACCAGACTTTACATCTAAATACGGGTGATCAATCCTCATACAGTCAACCACAAACCATTCAGAGCATTCAACAGTCATGCATTGATCACCACATCAAACAGTCGACAACAATTATAACAACTCACTCGATTATCTGAACTAACCACCGACGGCTACTCCACCTACCAACCAACTAGTCAAACAATTTATCGTTCACTCGGCTCTGGCTAATCGCTCTCTCGCGATCAAATAATTGCAGTCTAATCACCAATTACCCACAGACAACCTAGCTAACCAGTCTAATTTGTTTAACTGCGGTCATTTAACTTAAACCCGATCTCTAACTAAGCCGACCACAATTAATCTACTTGAACGCCTAATTAGACTAATTAAGCTAATCCCGAACGTAATTAGCGACCTAACTGAGAGTTAGGAGCTAACTCACTACTCTAAGCGGTGACGGCGGCGGCGGTCCGGTGACGGTGACGGCGGTGGCGGTCGGCGGTGAGCGGCGGCTACTGTTCACGGGCTGAGGGTGGCTGAACGGCTCGGATCTCGGGTCACGGGCGGTACTCCGGCTGCTAAGCGACAGCGCAAGGCGACCTGAGGTGGCGCGAGGTGGGGCTGGCTTCGCGCAGCTGAGGGGGAAAGAGAGGAGGAGAGGCGTCGGGACGGCACGGCTGGGCTTGTAGTGGCTAGGACGGAGAGGCGGCGAGGGGCTGGATGACGGTGGCGTCGCAGCTGAAGAGGAGGAGGAGAGGTCACGGAGTAGCGGGGCTCGCGGGCGACGGAGCCGGGGTGGAGCGATGCGGCGCGACTGCTGGCGGCAGACGAGCTTGGTGAGACGAAGATAGACCGGCGATGGAGCTTAGCGACGAGGGACGAGCTCAGGCGGCGACGCGGCGGCTCGAGCAGCAGCTTGGGCTGGAGCTCCCGGATCGCGCGACTGACGGGGCTCGAGGCGGTTGCAGCGGCGGCGGCTGAGCTTAGGCGACGGTCGGGCGGCATCGACGGAGGCGGCTGGACGACGGTGGGGCACGACGGGGTGGCTGGGCTGTGGCGGCGGCAGCGCAACAGAGGAGGAGGAGGAAGAAGAGATCGCGAGTCGAGGGGGCTCGCGGGCGAGGCGGAGATCGCGACAGCAGGGGTTGGGGCTGGCGACGCACGGCGGGGCTAGGCGATGGCCACCGGAGGTGCGGTGGTGGCTGGTGGCATTGGGCGAGACAGAGGAGAGGAGGAGGTTGGGCGAGCGTGAGAGAGGGAGGGGGCTGGTTGCACGGCAGAGAGGGAGAGAGAGAGGAGAGAGGAAAGTAAGAGAGAGAAGAGGGGAGGAGAGAGAGAGAGTGACGTGAGAGAGTGGGTGAGAAGTGATGGGTGGGTGGCTGATGAGACAAGGGGGCCCACTAGGTCAAATCAAAATTGAATTATTTTTTGTCTTGTAGTGCATAAAGAGGTTCAGGCGCGAAGGGTCTCTGACCGGCGCGAAGGGATTTACCAAATCCCTTTCCAGATCAAAATAAGTCGCGTCCGATAATTGTCCATTAGACCATAAAAATTTCAGTTTTGTTTATTTTATGGACCTTAAAATTTCGGGACGTCATAATAAATTTCTTTCACTTAGAACCTTCAGGCTTCTCTCGCTAATGTGCCCCAAACGCATATGCCACAACTCAGACTCTCGAACAGATGCATCCGACGTCTCCGTAGCGAAATCCGTCATTGTTTCGCCTTGAAGCTCATACAGACCATTGTGCTTGATTCCTTTCATTATCACCAAGGCACCTCGAATAATTTTTAGAATTCCACATTTTAACAAATATCGACACCCAGCTGAATGCAATGCACTCAAGGAAATTAGATTTTTCTTTAACTCTGGAAGATGCCTCACTCCAGTCAATTGCCTCACAATACCGTCATGCATTCTGATTCTAACATCACCAACACCTACAACATCGCATTCAGCGTTGTTCCCAAACTGCACTTTACAACTATCCATGCATTGATAAGTAATAAACCAATTCTTGTTTGGTGTAGCATGAAAAGAACAACCATAATCCACAATCCATCCATTAAGCGACGAATCCTCAATGACAGACAAGACAAAATCAGTATTATCCGAGTTACCGTCAGCTACAGCTGCAACATCATCCGCAGATTCAACTCTAGTTCCCTTACCATTCTTATTTTTCAGCTTAATGCAATCCATTCTAAGATGCTCCCTCTTGCCACAACTCCAACAAATAGCATCACCAATCCTAGACTGACTACGTCTATTCAGGTTCATACTACTTCTGCTAACACGAGTACCAGTTCTTCCTCTTTTTCACCTACTAAAGCAATAGACACAGATTCGCCAGATTCTCTTCTACGGATATCCTCACTCAGAATTAAATCTCGAATCCCATCAAATGTCAAACTTGTCGACCCAGAGGAATTACTAACAGCAGTAACAATAGTATTTCAACTATCAGGCAATGAGGATAATAGAATCAAAGCACATACCTCATCTTCAAAGTCAATATCAACTGAACTCAATTGACTAACAATCACATTGAATTCATTAATATGGTTAGCAACTGACGCACCTTCGCCCATCTTCAAATTAAACAGACGTCGCATCAAATAGACCTTGTTGATCGCAGAGGGCTTCTCGTACATATCCGACAGGGCTTTCATCAAACTCGTAGTGGTATTCTCTTTTATGATATTAAACGTGACGTTACGAGCCAATGTTAGCCTAATAACACCCATCGCTCGCCTATCCAGCAATTCCCAATCAGCTTGCTTCATTGTCTCCGGCTTCTCCCCAGACAGGGGCAAGTGCAGTTTCATCTGATATAGATAGTCCTCAATCTGCATCTTCCAGAAACCAAAATCCTTCCCATCAAATCTGTTGATTCTCACTTTTACTTCTTCTGTCGCCATCGATTCACTTCAACTCAAGCAAGCCTAGCTCTGATACCAATGTTGAGTGGTCTTGGGCCTCTCTCATATCAAAAGCTAGCTCAAAGGATGAGGCTTTCTCTCATACTTATAAATCGACCACCAACCCCTTCCACAACCGATGTGGGACAACCCCAACATACATCAATGTGTCGTAAAGAGTCTCAAATTTAAAAAAAGACCAAAGCGACTTGGGGCTAGGATCGTACTCTCGGAACCTAGTGTGTTGAACTCTGAGGTTAATGTCGTGTTCTCCTCCGACCGCCTTTTTGATTGATTGGTCATGATTATGGGTATTACCCGGGTTTATTCTCAGTTAATTTTGCATGTTCGTAATGTGAAGTCAGTCCATCTCTTATATGTTAGAATATATGGGCTTTATTAATTATTATTGTAATTGATTATTAGTCTAATAAATGAAAGATATAAGGTTTCCTAATCCTAGTTGGATATGAGGCTGGATAGTATGGACTGAGTTAAACCTTATCTATAATGAAAGTATATGTTACAAACTCTATAAATAGTATTCAAGTCTTTCCTCTAAGCTTAATGTTCACATAACCTCACACAAAGAGTCGTCAGAAAGGGATACGTGAGGGGCCGTCTCATTGAAGCCAGTGTTTAAGGGGGTTTTAGAGAAGAAGCTCTTGAGTATCGGTTCATCGTAATTTCGCATCAAGAACGATGGATCCGAAACAAGGTGCGTAAATTCCTCTACTCCGTTACTGTGATTCGGGTATCTAATCATGGTGATCTTTAGGGCGCTGCTTAAGGTTATAATTGTAGCTAACATTATAATCTATCGATTAGAAGGGTGAGTGAGAGACAATGTAGCCCTCCAATAAATAGCTCTTATAAAGATAACTATGAAACATTAAGAAGCTTTTAGCTACCTAATTATAGAGATTAGATTATTGATGGCGCTTTAATTACTTTGGTAACCTCTAGAGTTGATTTTTGCATGAACATGTGACCACTGTTTTATCCATGGGTCCTAAATTATATTGATATTTGACAACGCCTTATAGTATCCGATCCTATGCATTTCCGAGCATTTATTTGAACACGCACGATATCCGAGCCTCTCGATTCCATCAGTTCCAAAGAAAGCATGCACACCACTCCGCCCACGCGCATCGATTAAGGCTCTCCCCATGGTGGCAGGCTTGGCCCCCGAAATTATTACGTAGGGTGAAACTCTAATTTGAACACATGATCTATCGAATCCCGAGTTAACATTATATAAGCACCATATTTTAATGTGACGCGATTAATTGTAAGCGGATGTTTATGTAAGCAGGTCGTATCAATGGGCCATATGCTTAATCAATTTCGAGATTAGTCTTATTGTGTATATATAATACCACTCTTTCAGTTCAGTAGGTTCGTAGGGATAATTATTTTATTTCCGAAGTACTTATGATAATAGGTTATTCTATTTTGTTGGGTTAAAGTTAATTTTACCAATTGAATTATCAAAATCAATTACCAAAATTCTAATTTGTATGATTAATCAACTATAATCTGTATTACTCAATTACCATACGTAACTTATAATTACGATTTCGCGATCCAAATGTACCCCAACTGACATACCCTCACGCATGACGGGAAAAAGTAAGCTCCAGAATCGGCTAATTAGTATTAAAAAGAGGAGTAAGTTATCTCTTTTTTCGTTCAGATAATCACTTGATGTTGAATGTCGTCGTTGAACTTGTTAGCTTTTGCCTGATTTTGAGCCAAATATGGGTTGAAACCAAGGTAGCTCGATTTTCGAATTCAATTTTGTACAAGAACAAGAAGAACTCAGAACTTAATATATTGTTAGGGACATGCCCGTGACGTGATTACGGAAAAATGTTAATAGACCAAAGATAGGAAGTGGACCACGAGGACCAGGGAGTGGAAAGGAGTGCTTAGTGGTAGCGTAGAGCTATAATTCCCACCAACAATTTAGGGTTGCTTCCCATTAATTTTGTTGATTGCAGTTAACTCAATCTTATCTCCACTGCATTTTCATGCCCACCATCTGTTTGATTGATTGATTACCATAGCACGATTCATCTCTATCAACCTAAAAAAGAAGGCGCATTAAATATGTGCCCAAATGGATTTTCAAGAAAAAAGTGTCATAAAAGTCATAAACCTATTATATTGGTGGTAATTTAGTCCTAAACTTTTTTACCTAGAGCCAATTCAGTCATTCCGGCTAATTTTGGCCGGATATTGTTGACGTGGACGCCAGCCGGCCGACGCTGACATAGACAATGTTTATTAGTACTTTAATAGTTTCAAAAAAATTATTTTTTTATTTCTTTTTTTTTTGCTTATTTGTGTTTGTCTTTTTTTTCTCCTCTTTTTTGGTGGCCGGTGAGGCTGCCCTCTCCAGATCTGGCGAAGCCAGGCGTTGCCCTGGCCTTGGCAACGCCTAGCCTTATCTAGCAAGAGCGGCCTTTCCGGTCACCAGGAAAGAGAGAGAAAAAAAAAAGATAGAAAGAAAAAGAAATAAAAAATTTCAAAAATTGTTATAATATTAATTAACACTGTCCACGCTAGCGCCGGCCGTGCCATGTCAGTCGGCGTTCACGTCAGCAATATCCAGTCAAAATTAGCCGAAAAGACTAAATTGGCTCTAGGTCAAAAGGTTTAGGACTAAATTGGCACAATTAAAAAGTTTGAGACTAAATTAGCACCAATGCAATAGGTTTAGAACTTTTCTGACACTTTTCCCTTTGAAAACTTATGTGATTGATGAGATAACATAGTTGTGATAATGACAGTATAAATTGCTATTTTGTTATTGCTTGCTAATATTGTGTCATTATTCATTTTACTAGGCATATGAATATGGTTGATTATTATTTTTTTTGTAATTTTTTATATTGATTAATTTATAATATAAAGAGATAAATCACATGCAGAGATGCAATAATGGTTCTTTTTTTTTTTTTGTCATAAAGTTGAAGATAGGATGTGGTCCTCCTAAGCTGTTCTAATTTCTAGAAAAGTGTCCTTTGGTTATTCGTTCCATGAAAATGGGCCATATTTTTCTTCTTTACTTGGATTTCTACCGTCTAATTGGTAAAGTGGAGATATCAAGATATTTTTTTCATAGTGATGATACCAAACAAGAGTGGGGCAACGTTCCCATTACCCCTTTCTTGCTTTCCAGCTCCGGCGATAAGGTCCTTTGCTCACTAGTTTCAGCAGATTTTCTTTCAAAGGCTGTACTTGTTTTCAGTTAAATTTACATGTGAACGATGTTCGTGTTTTTAACCCCCCGTCAACTATAAGTCGGGAAATTCCGTCCAACCAATGACGGGGGCTGTGTTTTCCTCCAACCCAAGACCCGATTGATGGTTGCGAAGGCGGAAACTCGTCCATTTTTTTATTTTGAGATGTTTGTGTTTGTAACGTATCAATCAAAACCCTAGTTGGATCGTTCAACCAAGCGGGGATGAAAAACTTTCAGATTGTGTTTCAACAAGAAACCCTAATCAAGGTACACCCGAAGTTGATTGAATGAAGTTGGGAAAGTTCAGCTCCACACACGCAAAGAGAAACATCAGAAGTGGAATCAAGAACCACCTATAATTCAACAACAACAACAACAACAAAAAAGCTCATCTACTTTCTCAGTAGATAAATGAAAATCATGAAGGAACTCGTGCATCACTATCCCATCTTTGGTTTCTAGCTAGTTTCGTGTGAGTCCGCGCTTGTTGGGTTTGTCTTTTGCACTCAGCCGCCATGATAGGGCAGATTTCTAGGACCAAGGTCACATGTCTCATGTCCCCACTTGAACAAGGACCTTTTTTCCTACAGAAGATGAGACCCAAGGTAAAAAAAGGCGCATCAGCATCATCGACCAACCAAGAAAAATCCAGTGATGTACCTGATGATCTATGCCAGTGATGCACTTGATGATCTATGCATACTTACTAGAATTGCCCCAATACAAAAGGAAAAAAAAAAAAAAAAAAAAAACAGAGATGTCGTCGTGGATCCACGCGTGTCTCGACGATACCATATCTGGTTAAGCCTATCTTATTGCAAACATAATGAGATTGGGGTGTCTTTATTGGTATTATGTCCCACCCTTTGGTCCTAGCAGCCTGTCCTCATCATTAAACAGCTTATGAGTTGTAATCATGTGCTTTGAAGTGCTGCAATTTCGATGTTTAATGATGCATGCTGTAAAGCCGCAGCACCCTAAAGCAGGGCGAGACGGCCATTTGTACCAAACACCTCATAAAAGTTACGACGCCCCTTTTTACGCAGCCGAAAATTGCTGTACCGAAACAGCACCGAACGGTTTCATAATACGATCGACGGTTTTGCCAATAATCCCACTCGTGATCGCTAGTATTGTGGATAACACGATATGCGACCCCACATCGATTCATCTCTAAGCTTAATTAGTTTCATAATTAGTACAACATACACGTCCACGCTGGCACTTTGTTTATAAGATAGTTATTTGAGCTTTAACAATGAATCAAACCATCTTTAGTTTTTTTTTTTTATAAATATTTTGGTCAGAACAAGCCATCTTTAGTTGGGAGTTTCACTTATTGGATATCTTAGGATTCATATGTTTCATTATGTATTATACGATCTCTTGTCACACGTCCTTTCAGACATATATACATGCTGGAACACAAGTTTCAAGATGGCCTATATGAGGTGGAAAAGGATCGGCGTGGACCTTCGTGACGACTTTTCGTCCTTGAACGCTGGTAGCATGAGCGTGATAGACCGGCTTCCTGGGAAGAGGGGTCTCTTATCAAGGCTTGCAAATAGGAGATGGCCTGTTTCGAAAGCCCGAGTCTAGCCCACTGCATTAGAGAATCAAATAAGGTTGCGGACTGGGTGGCTAATGCTCATAGATGCAACTACATTCTCAACGACTCGCATACTAATCCCTCTAGTCTTTCGGGGGACCTCGTTTGTTCCGAGGCCCGGGCTTTTTGTAAGGATGAACCTACTTGAAGTAATGAAGCATAGTCGATTTTCCCGACCAAAAAAATAAAATAAAAAATTCGTGCTCGCTGACACAATTTCAGGGTTGACTCTAGCAAATTTGGATGAAGCTCAGACTGAACACGACATGTGACCGCAACATAATGTGCATTCGAATGATCGACCACACATTCTCGAAACAGCGTCTAAAGAACATATTGGATGAAGCCTGGAGGCCCGACCCATGAGTTATGCAGGTGAATGCTGACGTCCATCCTCGTACAAAATTTTAAGGATTTTGATGGGCCGTCCACGACCATCTGCTCTCTTCCAATTCCATGAAGTTTTTCACTCTTCTTTGACCATGTTTATAGCAAATGGGATTGTTCTTATTCGCTCCACATCCATCAGACAATTCCTCCGTAACGTTTAGGTCGGAATCACGGTTTTTCAGATCGGAATGCGTCAATAGCTTGGCGGCGCGACTGTCCGGTCGGTAGGCATTTGTTCCTCGTTTTTTTAGCTCCAAAGCGCTCGATCAATTCCTTCAAAAATAGTTCATCGGAGTTACATAATCACGCAAGGTCCCATGTGGATCTCATTGCTCCTCTACCTAGTTTGATCTCCTAGAACGAGTTTAGACGGTATTTGTCATAATGAGCCTTTTGTATGTAAGGCGTCTTATCATACCCTGCTCAATGATTTTCACGTAAATCTTCCCTCCAACCCCACACGCACTTAAACTTGAGATCTTGACAAGGCACGGATGAGTGATAGCGTGAATCTAGAAAAACACTAGACACGTCAAACCTGAATCGCAAACCGTAGAAGCACAAACCTTTGTCGATTCATTCATTCACCAAAGGAAGTAAGCTTTTTACCAAAGAGTATAAGACGAAATTGATGTAGTCTAGAATAAAGTTCATAAAATCCCTCGGAATCTATTCTATATCAAAACAGAGCAGAGAGAATGTTCGTTCTTATGTTCGCCAAACAGCACTTCTCTATAGCTATGCGTCTGACATGTGGTATGGCACTTGGCATCGTTTTGTCACACGTCCCGGTAATCTTACTAAAATTCGATATGCCATCCTAGACTCCTATGTGCTATTTTCTGATAATAAAGTCGAGGTTTAAGCATTTATTAAATGCCAGCATTTATCGTTTAAAACTTCCATAAAAATGATTTTATCTAGGATTAAAATCAGCCAAAATAATTGAATTCAACTAGAAATACGATAAGTAAAGCAAAATATTGAGTTTTGAAATTACTTGGCCCCGCATCATAAAGCTCCAATTCCTAACCTTCATTTTCCAAATCGACTGTTCAACAACTCGGCACGACAACGACATGAAGAGCGAAGACCAAAAGAGACAGTGAAAATTGCACATTCTCTCATCCCACCTCCCACAACCAAATTGGGCCCCACAGCCCACGTACCGTCGGTTTGACTTTTTGACTTCCCGCCCGTTTGAAGTAGAAAACAAAGTCAACAGGAGAGATTCCAACATGAATCTCTCCGAATCAGGGTCCGCTGGCTTTTTGCTCATTAGTCCTCTGCCCAAAGCGAGGTTGGCAATCGACGCCAATTTCAACTTGCAACTTCACCCCTAAAAAAGGGCTCACATAACATTGCATAAAAATATTCCATAAGTTTGTACTTTTAGACTGCGTTTGGTCGTCAGAATAAAATCAAGGTAGGATATATTTTATCATATCATCCTGCGTTTGGTAGATGTCTAGAATAGGATAAATGGGATGTAACTTGGATAAATATATCCTAGGGGAGATGGTGGAATAGACTCGGATTGGATTTTTTAAGAGAGCAGACACGAGAAGAATTAGGTTTAGGGCCTGTATGGCAACCATTCTGATCCTAAAAACTGCTTTTGATTAGAATGATTTTTTCTGATTTTGTTCCCTGGATGAGTTTTAGAGAATTGGAACGTGTTTGATAACTGCACAAAATTTCTGTTCTTGGAACAGAAACGCGTTTGATAACTGCACAAAATTTTTGTTCCGTGAAATAATTTCTCTTCTCAATTTGTGTCATTTAAGTCAAATAATTACGTAGTTACTTTGTGAAATTCTATCCTATATTTCGAATTAATTGAAGATTAATTCATATTGATTCTCTTATATAACATATTGCATATAACATTTTTTCGTGCTGTTCCGTCTAATTGCAGTATCAGAACGAGTCATTTTAAGCTTAAAAAAGGAGAGATCATGTTGGGTTAGTGTGTGCTTTCAGATTAGCTCGGACCCTCCCAAGTCTATACCAAATCGCAACGAGGGATATCAAATTCGATCTTAGTATGATCGGTGGCATGTGTATGTGTACATCCAAATGGAGTAGTCTGAGGTAAATCGAAAACCTTATCGAACAGTCTGGAGAAACAGTTCGATTCTACCCAACCAGAGAAATCTAGGGTCCGGAAACTTGGTTACATCGATGTTTTCACCGATGCATTTTCGGCACCAAAGTTGAGTGTTTTCTAAACGTGTTTCATGCAAATTTTCAATTCATTTTTAAACCTATGAAGTAAGCCAATGCTACGTGTTCACACATATTGTTTTTGTTTTTTTTTTTCAAATTTTCTAAAACTAGACTAAGTGTAAAGTACCTAAACCTAAGCAAATCACAACCAATGAAATCAAGTGCGCAATCAATAAATCATGGCATTAATAAATCGTATCATAAAACTCTAATGAAACCCTAAGGATTCAGAGAAATGTGATTCGGGTTTTATTTCCAATGTGTTTATGATTTTCCTAAAAAAGAACAAAATCTATGAAATTTGAAGAATGTAGGCCCAAATTTATGAAAATGAGGTCAAACTAGCCTAATCTAAACTTCTTCTATTTCTATGGATTTTCTGAAATATTTCTGATTTTTTAGAATTTTTTCCATTTTTTTATTTTTTTTTATCTTAAGTATTTTTCTTTAAAAATGAGACTTCATTCTATTTTAAGTCGAGGGAAAAGTGATGAGAGAACTGAAAGGGAAAAGTGAGAGATCTGTGATTTCATTCTATTTTGTTATTCTCAAAAGTGATTCTTTTTCCAGAACCAACTTTTTTTTTGTTCTTGTTTTTGCTCCAAAACTCTTCCCGGGAATAGAATCAAAATCAAAATTATTTACGTTACCAAATATGATTCTCATACTTTTTTGTTTCAATGAATAGAATCAGAGAACCATAATGGTTGTCATGTAGGCCCTTAGGTTTTTTCCACAATCACCGCACCTCCTCTACGTCGCGACGACCTTCAAGTGTGACCACCTCTCTGGCAGGGCCAAGCTGGGGTCTTCGATAGCAAAGCCGCGTATTTCCATGAACTCATTTGTTAGTCGAAAATTTGGCGTGACATGTGTCCCCTATTCTTTAATTGCATGAACCTTTCTAACATTCGAATGGGGTCTTGACATGTTTTGAAGACCTCGAGGTTGATCATTGACTTTCAAGGTAGTTCTCTTGGACGACCTGAATGGGTGCATCTTCAACTTGTGAAAAGATGCTGAATAATTCCATTGTTCAACACTTATTTTCTAACTAAACAAGACAAAAAGTAAGGCTAGCGGGTCATTTTCAAGGGACTCGACTCCAAATCAAGAACCCTGGTTCTATTGGGTCTACTCAATTGATGTTGTGCTCAAATTTAAATGGCAGGAACCTCTGCTCAACAATAACTCGCTCATCAAAACTCATCATTAAATAATTTTTAAAGCATTATGATGTTTCAGCAAAACAAAGTCGATCTCAGCTGCGCCTTGCCTCTACTCATTCCACTTTACATCCGCGGTTCACCAAACAATAAATAGGATATGACAACATCATTGGATTTCTTATCCTATCCTATACAGTTCTATCCTGACTAGAAATCTGGACGACCAAACGCAGCCTTAGTTCATACATTTCTCATCTTGCAAAAATTAATTTATTTCGAAAATAAGTTAAACTACTCATTCTTTCCATAAGTCTAGTTTAATCTAACCCCAATCTAAATCCGATGCTAGAAATCGTGATCGATGGTAGCTATCATAAAATGATACGTGACGTTTTAAAAGCTCCAAATCAAGGACACGTGTTGCAGATTAGACGACCAAATGCGATTTTCCCATTCTTGCTCTAGCAAAAGACACGTGAGCCGCCTCAAAGGAATCAATAGCTTAGGGTGCGCATGGTAACACTTATAGAAGTGAATGTCTGTAATATTTTTGGTAATATAACTTCTGAAGCAGAAATTCGTTTGGTAAAAATTTTCACTTCCGAAAGAAATTTCTACTTCTGAAGTGAATTTTCACTTCTGAAGTTATTTTTTCCCCATTTAAGAAGTTAAAAAAAATTGCTTCTCAACTCAAGAAGTACTTCTTGGACAAAAAAAACTAAAAAACTAAAAAAGTACTTCTCGCCTCACACTTTTTTCATTACGCCCTTACTCTCTTTTCGACCACGTCCGCTGCCCGTCGACCTTCGCCGCCCACCACCCCCCGCCACCAACCGCCGACCATCACCGCCGCCGACCACCACCCATTGCCACTAGAGACCACCGCGAACCTCCTACCATCGCTGGCCGCCACCCACCGCAGACCTTTGCCGGTCGCCCCCCGCGACCGCCACCCATTGCCGACATCGGCCTATCGCCGCCCGCGACCATCGCCAACCGCTAACCGCCGCCGCCAACTGTTCGACCGCCGCGCCGCGCCGCCCGCCACCGCAATCTACCACCGACCTTCGCCGACCTCCGCCACTGAGTCACCGTCTCCGGCCGCGGGAGTAAAAAATAAATAATAATTTTTTATTTTTAAAAAGTAAATAATATTTTTTTAATAATAAAATTATTTTTTAAAGAAATTTAAAAAGTTTAAAAGTGAAGTAAAAATTTTTCGGCCGCCGACAATAATTTTTCATAGAAGATTTTGTGTTAATAATGTTTCAGAAGTAGAAATTTTCAATCGTTACCAAACGAATTTCTCTGATCAGAAATCAACTTTTGGAGTAGAAGTAGAAAAATCAAAGTTGATTTCTGAAGCAGAAGTGTTGCCATACGCGCCCTTAGCTACTTGATTTACTGCCAAAAGAATCACTTCATCGAAATAAGCTCATTGCTTGACATAGGGGGTAAACAAATCACCGATAGAAGATAGGGCTAATTCTCCACACGCAAAAAAAAAAAATAATTCAAACTTTGAAATATTTAAACATAAATTATTATCGATAATAAAAAAAAATTTCATTCATCTTTCGTAACACAAATGGATCAGAATCTTAATAACTTTCAATGTTTAAATTCAAGCTTGATTCGAGCATAGATTTTGTCACATGATCCAGCGAAATGAATTCGACCGGTTTCATAATCATTTAACGACTTAATCGAATCAAGTTCGAACTCGAGAATTCAAACTTGAGTCAAATATCGGGTCTTGCATGTTCGTGTCGAGTCGAGCTCGAGTTTGAAATATTATCGATTTCACCTATAGTTAATTTTTTTTTTTGCAATCGTAACCACCCCCAACGTGGGCGAACCTCCTCTTCACCAACCCCGCCCCCCCCCCCCCCCCCCCCCCTCGTTAAGTTAGGTTGACCACACTAATCGACGTCACCAAACACGCGCGCGCGAGAGAGAGAGGAGGTACTTCAAAGTCTCCAGTGTAAACGTAATCAGTGCACCCAAAAGGAGGAAAATGGCGATCGCCGCCTGCTTCAACCCCTCCCTGTCCCTCACCGAATCCACGCCCTCCCTCCACCTCCGCCGCCACTGCGCCTCCCCTCCGCCACCTCGCCTCCACCTCCGCCTCTCCCCCGCCAAGGCCGCTCCCGTCCTCCTCTCCTCTCGCCCTCTCCCCCGCCGCACCCTCCACGGCCGCCGCCACCACCTCCTCTCCATCGCCTTTTCCTCTCCTGGCGGCGGAGGCGACTTCATCAATGGCAATGGGAACTCCGGCGGCGGAGGCGGTGGGGACGACGGCGGCGCCGACAGCGCCGGGGACAGGAACAGGAAGGCGGCGCTCATGGTCCTGGCGGAGGCCGGGCGGCAGTTGGAGAGCTTGCCGAAGGATCTGGCGGCTGCGATCGAGGCCGGGAGGATCCCAGGTTCAGTCGTGTCCAGGTTCTTCGAGCTCGAGAGGTCGCCGTTCTTCCGTTGGTTGATGCAGTTTGGAGGTTTCAAGGAAAGGCTCCTCGCGGACGATCTCTTCCTCGCGAAGGTCGCCATGGAGTGCGGAGTGGGGATCTTCACCAAGGTATATCGTTGATCTCTCGGTTCTTCGTTTGAATGGTTGCTGCATTTTGTTGTGATTGTGGATCGTTTCTGCCGATCTGGTTGCTGCATGCAAAACTGATTGTGTTTCGTTTTCTACTGATTTGGTTGTTGCTGGAGATTATTTTTGTATTTTTGACGTTTCATTCGTGGATCTGCATTATGTTACTGCCTTTTCTGTCAAATGTATGCCAAGAAATGTTCAGGGCAGTCCTTCTGAGAGCTGGATTACGCTTGTATCTGAGAATTGTTGATTTTGAAGTCAACATGTCGTCTAAAACTATGTGTACGGAAACTTAGAGTGATCTGGGGAAGTTTGGGTACAGATTACGCTGTGGTTATCAGTGGGAGAAGTGGATTGATCTAAATTATTCAGGTGGCATAACAGTTTTTGTGAAAGAGCTCTGCTAAGCAGTAATATTTGGTTCTTCTGTTGAGCTCAGTGAGTCTAATAAAGCGAACGAGTGATTAGCTTTGAGATCTCTAAACTGCCAATAGGTTGTATTTCACTGGCCTGAAATTATTGTTATCACTCAATGTGGCGCAAGTTTGGGTGATTGGATTGTCCATCAGATCTCCCTAGGATATTTTGCTCGTGATGGTGGCAATTTCTCGTGAGCACAATTTTGGGAGGGTCTAGACCCTAGAAATTTGAACTTTAGTTGTGACAATACTTTCCGTTATCAACAGGCATGGAGTGAACAATCAGGACTCCAACTTGGATCAAATTGATCTTTGCTGTTATCATCTTCACGTCGGGTAAGGTACTTGACAAAAATTGTTGTCTGATACGTTGGATGATATTCCGTCGTGGATATTATCTTACTTTTGGAAGGGCCTAGCCTTACCATTTAAAAGTGGATTAATCGTGACAATGTTACGGTGGAATTGGATCAACAGTGGGTAGGAGAAACGTTATATTTAAATTTTAGGTGGTGGATATGGAGGATGTGTGATAAAGGAAGAAGAACTTAGTGGTCTTTCAAGTGATGCTGCCTAATGGGCTGGTCACAAGAAATGGAACAATTGGCTTGGCCCAGCAAGAGTTACAAGCTAATGAATTTGTTGCCCCTGATATCGGAATAAATATGCTAGGAATGTGAAATAACTTGAAGAAGGAATGCATTCTAGATTCTGGTTGGCAATTGTGTTCTTGATCGTGAAACGGGTCTTCGGTCCACAGTGTTTGATTGTCTTTATTTGGCTACCAATGGGAAAACTGAGAAAGTGTATGGGAAGACTTTGGACACACTCAAGATTCCCATCTTAAGAATGACATTCCAATCATCGTTGAAATATAAATTGGTTTGAGTCCTTAAAAAAAAATTCCTCCATTATCTTTGCTTGTGTGACTCACGTGATTTTGAGGTTATTCCCAAGTACTTTTATCTTGTTTCGTGCTATTTATTGGGATATGCTTGTAAACTTGGAAACTCTTAAATCCCAATGCAGTCCTGAAATTCAACACCCACTTTAGGTGCTTCAACCCCTAGTGTCTTGGAAACTCTTATAGCCCAACGCAGTCCTGAAATTCAACACCCACTTTAGGTCTTTTGACCCCTAGTGTCTGGCAGTAGGTCGTGCGGTCAAAAAAACTTGGAAACTAGGTTCGTCTTTTTGAAGCTGTATTAGTTAAGCACATTATGTTATTGGACTTGTTGAATGGGATTTGTGTATCTGGCCACGTTTCTTAGAATATGCCTGTGGGAGTTTAGCTCCTAATTATTTTTCTAGACCTTCTACCCCCTGGGGATTTGGGGAACCCTATTACCAATTCATTGAGAATCTGAGAAGGTGCAGAATGTTAGTTTGGAAGTTTCATTTGTTGAACTTAAGAAGACTTCGCTAACCTTAATGTGTTCACTTTGTTATTTTTTTTTAGTTTGTTACCTCAATAAGTAATACCCTACAGTGTAATATTAGTTAGCACATTATGTTATTGGACTTGTTGAATGGGATTTGTGTATCTGGCCACGTTTCTTAGAATATGTCTGTGGGAGTTTAGCTCCTAATTAATGTGTTCACTTTGTTATTTTGTTTTAGTTTGTTACCTAAATAAGTAATACTCTACAGTTTAATCACAGTCCTCACAATGCTGGATCAGCATGACAGGTGACTGATGATTTTGATGTTGCGACTAATTCCTATTGATTTTCTTGACTTCTCTTTCGCTTGACTTTCTATAGTTTTGTTATCGTTGTGCTCTCCTCTTACATTGTGTTTTTCAAATCTGATGTTCGATAAATTTAGTCACATACTGGATCAAACAATGACTTTTTGAAGTGTTTATTGTGTAGACTGCTGCTGAGTACGATAGACGCAGAGAGAACTTTTTCAACGAGCTGGAAATTGTTTTTGCAGATGTGGTATGTGTGGCTTTCTTCTTTGAAATTAAGGACTATCACCTGGACAATAGATTACTTTTGCAGTCTTTGCAATCTCATTTTCTGTTTGCAAGAATGATCTAATCTAGTCTAGACGATATTGTAGCATCCAGCATTTTTCAGTACTCATTGTCTGCTGACATCTTGCTGAAAATACGCAATCAGGTTTAACTAACATGGAGGCAATTAGAATCCAAGTTTGCAGATTAACAAAGGAGTACACAAAAATTCTTCACAAAAGGTTGCTTGCATAAGTAGCTGGATCATGGTTGGCATTGCTATTGAATTAACAGATTCATCTGCATGGTATCGGTTGCTTATGAAGTTTTGACCAAGTGAATCGGATGTTGTATATCTATATCACAATAATTGGAGAAGGGCCTTTGGCCAACATCGAAGCTGGTATTTTACCACCAGAGTTTGTCTAGACTCTAGTAGTAATGTCTATGGTTTCAAACTTTACTTCAAATGCACGTGAAAAGAGTGGTGTATTACCACTTGAGGACAAGTTGAGTTATTAGATTGGCATTTAGGTGCTAAGCTCAAAGCAGTTATTGTATGGACTATTTTAAGGAAGGTCTCGTGTTTATCTGTTTGTCGTGTTTTCTCTTAGGTGATGGCTATTATTGCAGACTTCATGCTTGTTTTTCTCCCAGCTCCAACTGTGTCTCTGAGACCAGCGCTTGCAACCGGTGCAGGGTCCATTGCTAAATTCTTCCATAATTGCCCTGACAATGCATTTCAGGTTTCTTTTCAACCTCTGGTGTTCTGTTTTTAGTATAGTCTCAGACATTCCTAAAAACATCATTGTCATACTGGTACTTAATTTTACATGTGTGCGCAGGTTGCTCTCTCTGGAACATCATATTCTATGCTGCAGAGAATAGGTGCTATAGTGGTGAGTTATCAGATATTATGGGTTTTATGATTTTTGAGCAATCAAATAAGTATAGATCCTTTATGCTTTTTGGTTGTGGCTTGCAGTGTAATGGCGCGAAGCTTTTTGCTGTTGGCACTACTTCTTCGCTGGTGAGTTTTCTTTCTTTTTTTTATTGCCTTTCTTACCACATATATTTGTGGAGTTGCATATATCTAGCTTCTATGTAATCTTCATTGTATAGCACTCTTTCTCAAAGTCCCTATATGCATGAGGAGATTTAGGTTGTTTGAATTGCTAATCTTATGCGTAAGGTTATTTAAGTTATTGATTGTTAATTCTTCTTTGGCAATACTCAAACCCCCTCCTTAAGTCCTTCCTTTGTTCCTAGCAGAATACAATTGATGCATTTGATTCTGAGAGATCGAGGTGTTTCTTGTGACAGTTACAGATAAATTATATGTAGGCATGAGTGGGCTACAAATGATGCATTTGATTCTGAGAGAGCGAGGATTTTTCTGTGACAGTGACAGATAAATTATACGCAGTCATGAGCGAGATTGTGAGTTAGCATGATCAAGTCATATCTCACTGACTCTTTTCTAAGACCATCCCAATTGTTTGATTCTGCTTAAATCAAGTGCGATGGTGTAAAATGACTCATATTGTCAATGCCAAATTCCTGAGTTGAAAGTACCAATACGTACTGTCTTTGTGTAATGTCCTGATTTGCTCTATGTTGCCAAATATTTTGTCATATCTCTAATGGGGGATTCTGTAGTAACTGTCTTACTTGAAGGGCTTGCTTACTTGATTATCGATTTAAAGAAAAAAAAGACATACCTAAAATGCCTGATATCAATTTTTCTCTCTAGGTTGGCACCGCGGTGACAAATGCATTAATTAATGCCAGGAAGGCTGTTGATAAGTCTGCAGCAGATGAAATAGCAAATGTGCCTATACTGTCGACGAGTGCTGCGTATGGAGTATACATGGCTGTTTCTAGTAACCTCAGGTATGGCCCTGCATTTAGTATAAAATCCCTTGGCAAGTGTGGCTCTCTGCCGTGTTCTTGGTTCTTAGACAAAGAAATATAGCCATAGGTAATTTGATATTGAGTTATCCTTTCTGCATCGTGGCTGTGTATGCTTTTCATACTTTGACCGCACCTTGTCTGTGAATAATTGCTGGATGCTGTCATGCTTGCACAGTTTTGTTCTAGGATAAGAATGACTAGTTTTCGCCTGACTCTTTTATTCTTAGTGCATTGCAACTGACGCAAGTCGGGCCTCAGAAGCATGACTTCAACCACTTTAAAAATGGTATTTTGCATGATAGGTGCGGTGAATAGTATGCATACACTAATAGAATGGAGAAATTTTTGACACTGTATGCACAGTGCTTGCACTCTTGATAATAGCGAGAGGTCCAATATCAATGATAGTGCTTTTTATCTTTATTGTCTCGAAGAATGTATCTTTGATTTTTTGCATTTAATTTTCTTGAGGGCCAAAAGCACCTTTCTCTGGACTTTCTTGTAATTTGTACCTTTCGGGGAGCGTATGGTGGCTCAGTCAAAGAGTTTGTGCATTTCGGGTGTATTTTGTTGAGGTTTTCTCGAATCATATAATTAATTAAACAAGTACACGAGCTTTTAGTTACTCATTCTTCCTTCCATGAATTCGTTTTAACCCATCCTTTCTCGAGGAAATTGAGATAGTTATTTGTTTGTACACCATGTATTGTCACCCTGCAGGTACCAAGTGCTGGCTGGTGTTATTGAACAGCGGATTTTGGAGCCCTTGTTACACAAGCACAAGGTTATGTTGAGTGCACTCTGCTTTGCAGTCCGGACTGGCAACACATACCTGGGATCATTATTGTGAGATTTAATGCTGCCATAACTCCTAACTGTCTCTACTTTACATGCACTTCTCTATTGTCCGGTCTAACAATAGCATCAACATGTTTTGACAGGTGGGTGGATTATGCTAGATGGATTGGCATCCAGTAGCCACAAAGTCAAGAAAATGGACAGGGTTTCTTTGATTATGCTGTTCCAGTGGTCAGAATAGCCAATTGCTTCTTTGATTGGTACTCGTATCGATTGTTTCCTCTGGAGCTGGAGGTTGTTGGTTCCTGAGATTCTGGTTTTCGGTATGTATATGAACTGGTTATTTGGAATAGCAGATTTCCAGTCCTGAATTGAACAGAATCCCCTTGAGCACAAAAAGTTGCTGCTCCCTGTCGCTCTGGTTGTTAGTTGTGGCCGGTTGATAACCTCACAAAGTACTAAATTTACGATTTCGGTGTCACTGAAGTTGTAAGTGGTAGTCAGCTGAATTGATCCATAGGAGGGAGTTTGATTGTACGCGCTCAGTCTATTATGAGCAATCTTGTCTCATTGGATGCCTGTCAATCCTCAAGTTGTGGTGGTTCGATTCTTCCTTTATATTATTTTTAGCCGCCACAATTCCTAGAAGAATTTCCAGATTGCAATTGCATCATGTCTGAGGGTAAATCTTGACCATGGATGTTAAAGAAACATTTAAAATCGGAGACTACGAAATTCCAGATTGTGACTTACAGGTGTACTGGGGTGGTCTTGATTAGGAGTGATCGGTTCTAGGGTATAAACCCACCATAGAATCGGAATCGGGAAAATTACCAAAAAATTTCCAAAACTATTTTAATCATGCCAATTCAGTCATATGCTCTCTCTTTTTATTTTGTCAATTCAATCCTAATTTTTTTGTATTTGTGTCAATTTGGTTCTTTCGGTCAAATTTGGTCGGAAATCGCTGCCATGGCGCGATTGACGCTGACATGGTTGCGGAACCGACATTCAACAACTGCACAAAAAGGGGATAGAAGCTAATTACTAGAACTGAAAATAATGGCCAAAGGTGGGCCACAAAAGTGATACATAAAGATGAGGTCAACAGTTCCCTTGCCACGAAAGTGACGGCCGAAGTCGAGGCCTCGACAGTGAGAGAGTGTCTGAGCGCGAGGCCACTGACTGCGAGGGAGAGCGAAAGGTGAGGTCGCGAGCAACAACAAGGGATGGTCGGAGGCGCCTGGCTAGGCCGCCACCGCAAGGGAGGGCCGAGGGCCGACGGAAGAGCAGAGATTGAGGCGACTGAGAGGGCCACGATTGCGATGCCAAGATGGAGGGCTGGAGGTGAGGCTACAATTGCGAGGGAGGGCCGAGGCGAGATTGTGACTGGCGAGGCCACGAGAGAGCAGAGATCGCAAGGAAAAGGATCATGCAATGGTGCAAGAGAGAAGGAGGCTAGAGTTTCTGGGTTTACTCTTTTAGTTTTAGAAAGAAGAGCAGAAATAACAATGAGGTTGTACCGGTCCTGCGGGTCCACACCTGGAATCAAGAACCGATATTCACCAATTTCAAATTTTAGGAACCAAGAATCGCCCAGAATCAGACAGTTCGGTTCGGTTTTGTTCTTGATTCAATCCAGTTTGTTTGCTCACTCCTAATCTTGATTGGACGATTTGCTTGAGTGAGTATATCTCTAGCGTTCTATCGGGTGAAAGAATCATTAATAGACAAAACCATGCCTCGCATCGGGGAGGCCGACCCTCGCCCTCGTGCCGGCAAGGCCGCCCTGGCCTGGGCAAGGACAGCCAGCATTCACGTCAATGATTTTCGGCCTAAATTGGCCGATTATCAATGCAAAAAGATTTATGATTAAATTGATCTAATTAAAATATTTAGGACCGAATTGATACATATGCAATAGATTTATGATCCTTTTTTTCTTTTTTTCTTTTTTGTACTTTCTCCGCTTTTTCGTGTGAGTCATGTAACCGATGCAACATTTAAACAGAACTTTGGAATATGTGCGGCCTTTTGGCTTCAAGACTATTGTGTCCACTTTCTTCGCGAGCCTCAAAAGAAAGTTTCTGACTTAACTCGATAGTCTCTGTTGCATCGAGTTGTGACCCGTACTAAGCAGTGTAAAGATAAATATTTACTTCATTAACAACGGAGAATTTGCCAATCAACAAAACAAGACAGGTAAGAAACTCGTTATTTATAGAGATGCAATTAAATCAAGCTATGCCGGAGTAGCTCGAGCTTGATTTGAGGAGTACTCGTGATCAACTCGACCGATACGAATACCCGAAAAAAGGGCAAAAAAAAAAATGTTATCTTTCAGAAAAGAAATGCTATGGAAGTCCCAACAAGAATTCAAGTAGTCCCACCCACCAATTTAACCAAAAATATGCATGGACAAAATGAAAGAAAAGAAGTCAATAAATTCCGAAGAGAATGTAAGTAAAAGAAAGGGAATGGGTTCGGAAAATTTCTTGAAGTAATTTTTTGGGAGCGGCAGATTGGAAAAGAGGGATGAGGGGAAAATTGTCAAAAAAGTCCTAAACCTATTGCATTTTTGTCAATTCAGTCCTAAACCTTTGCATTTGTGCCAATTCGGTCCTAAATCTTTTTTTTTTTTTTGTGAAAATTAAATCCTAAACCTTTTGCATTTGTACCAATTCAGTCCATTGGGCTAACTTTGGCCGGCCGGCGCTGACGGGATAATTTTTAATAATATTTTAATATGTTTCCAAATTTTTTATTATTTTTTTCATTTTGACAATTTTCCCGAGTGATGAGAGACCAGTATTTGGCTGCAAGGTCATAAAAACAAATTAAGTCAATGTTGCATCACGCTAACGTTCTGTCATCGACAACCAGTCATTGCAAATTTTGCTAAAGGCGTTGAGCTCAAAAACGAAGAGAATGGATCGACACAAGTACATTGCTGTTAAGTTGTAGATTCATAATTAATAGGGGTAATACCACGAAAAGCCCCAAACTGTTACACCTGTGATAAATTTACCATAATTTTTTTTTACCACAAAAAATTTCAAACTGATACACCTGTGACAATTTACCGCAAACTATTTTTTTTTATCACAATAAACCTCAAACTGATATACATATGACAAATTTACCCTAAACTATTTTTTGACCACCAAAAACCCCCAAATTAGTACACTTGTGACAAATTTACCCTCCTTAGTTCTCGTTAAACTGGGTTAATACCACAAAAAATCCTAAACTGATACACATGTGACAAATAGAGAGTAAAAACCTCAAACCGATACACCCACTAACTGTCAAGTATCATCCAACTTAGTAATTTGATGGTAGAATTTAACGGAAACTAACAGAAGGTAAATTTAGGGGTGATCGGTTCCCAGTTCCCGGTTCCCGGTCCAATCCGGTTCCCCTCAAGAACCGGAAACCGAACCGGTGGTCCCGATTCCCGGTCCGGACCGAAAAAAAATCCAGAATGCTCCACCATGCAGCAGGAGTTTAAGCAGCGAAGGCGCATGGCTCCTTCAACAATGTAGCTACCAATACTGTTTTCTTAACACCCACATTACAAGACATGCGCTTTCTTAGCACCCATATTGTGAACCTCATCTTACATTGAGGCTGGTACAACCAACCAACCCAGAAACCAGAAATCAAAATGACCACAATTAGCGAAGACTGACCAACAAATCAAGAATGGACAAGTGACCACAAATCAAGAAGCAGACAGTAAGGTTACACCAAATAGAGCTCAGCAAAGCACAACCACCTGACCAAGTTCTTTTTCCCTGCACAGGGAGGCGTCGAGCGAGAGGAAGAGGCAATCAGGATCTACGCGAGAGAAGAGAAGGTTGCTGCGAGAGGAACTGGCAATCGGGATCTGCGCGAGAGGATCTGCACAAGAGAAAGAGGCAATCGGGATCTGAAGTGAAACAAACCCTAATGTTTTTACTTTTAAAAAATTTAAAAAAAAAAATTCGACCGGTCCGGTCCTATGTCCCTGGAACCGAGAACTGGACCGCCCGGTCACCGGTTCCAACTTTAGGAACCAGGGATCGGACCGGACCCCTCTAGAACTGGAAACCGGACTGGAACCGGACCACCAGTCCGGTCAATCTGATTTGCTCACCCCTAGGTAAATTTATTGCCAATTTTAGATTTTTGACGGTTAAAAAATTAGTTTGTGGAAGATTTATATCAATTTGGGATTTTTTATGATCAAAATATTTTGTTACAGGTGTACCGATTTAGGATTTTTCATGAAATTAACCCTAATTAATAACTGCTTGTAAGTAAGCGACGGTGGTGGGCAAGAAATACCTATATTGTAATCTTTGTAGTTTGTACGCACAATCAATCACGGAATATGACCCTGCAAATTTACGTTTATCTAGTTCTATGCTAATTTATCTTTCCATCACTTTATATTTCCAGTACAATTTAACTACCGGTACTTGCATTTCCATTCTTTCTGCGTAAACAACTTTTTGGCACGCACAGTGAGACCCTATTTTGATACGAGGAAATTGCAATAGCGAAAACCAGAAATCTCAATAGGAGGCTGGCAATGTTGCTGGTCACAACAATCCATTGCCAAAAGCTAGTAAAGATGGCTGTGCATTCCGAATCTTCAGCCGCTGGAAGATCGACGGAAAATTATCATTTGACGAATGTTGTCCTCTCAAGGAATCTCAATATGGTTTCAACTATGAGGAGGCCGCTTGAAGAACAACATAAAGACATGGCTAACTACAATATGAGGCACGTCTGACGTGATCAAACTTAATAGTCATCAATGCTGTGAAAGATGTCCAAGGAAATCCAATGATGCAATGGTATGTTCCTTGTTCATCTGGTCAATATAATAATGCGAGTAATATAGGCCATATTCTTCAAATCGGCATGAATAATGGTAATAATCAAACGATTGGTCAGAATAATCAAGGTCGGACTAATAATTTGGCAAGATGAACAACCAAACCTGCAACTGACTCCTGATCAGCTGATGGTAATTGTCACCAGCACATATAAAAACATTACCAACTCTCTTTTAAGTCCATTTATCAACGTTTATTCGATTGTAAATTTAATACGTTGGAAAAACTTCTCCTTAACTGGGCCTAGGATTAAAAAGAACACCAAAATAGAAAACGCAATGATTGAGGCTTTCGTTATGAAACTCGCTCAGCAGGAACAAGAAAAGACGGACTCCGAATGAGCTAATTCTACTAGTTCCCAAGTCAGAGTGCTCAATTTATCTAATCAATCTAGTGGTTATCATAGACTTCATTCTTAGAATTTGTTTGTCAGACCACTTAACACTATAGCAGTAACTCGTAGCATGGCAAACAGAGCGCTTTTTGTTTACTTAACACTACACCAGCATTGACCCAAAAAAAAAAAACAATACACCAGCAACTCATAACATGGCAAACAGAGAGGTATTATTATTTTTCTCTTTTTTGCCGAGTGTGGTCTTGAAGAGCTTTGATCCTCCAAATCACTTCTTTTCTAGTTGGGAAGTGGAGAATGGTGCAATTCTCCCTTTCCATAATCTCCCAAAGAAGCATGTAATGAGCGCAAGACAATTGGTTAAAGATGATTTAAGTTTCCAACGCTATCGACATACGCATACCTTATATTGCACGCTTAAATACTTGAACTTTATCTGATCCAACAGATTTCAAAGAAAATGAAGTAATTCATCATGTACACTTACTACTTCAGAATTTTAAACATCGAGCTGCTATTAAGGTACTCCCTTCACTTCAGGTGACAACTACGAGTAAGATGGCACAACAGCTATAGACACTCTATTGTGAACTAGCAGATATTTCCTTTCACGGGAATCACTTTCTTTTTAACTAACATAGCTCGACTTTGTTGGCCAATACCTAAACTACATATATTGGGGAGAAAACAACACTCACAGTTCTCGCGGCCCATCAAATGACTGAGTCTTTCTCAGATTCCAATGGAGGCCGTCTTGGATGCTGCGCAAGAAGTCGCTGGTGGAATCAACCAGACAAGCAGTAGGGACGGGCCATGGAGCCATGCTACAGATGAGTGCGTCCCCGGCTGCTAACTGTTTCCTGTCCTTGCCATCGAATGATGCCCACGCAGGACTTCGGCTGTTGAAAGGTACTTGCACCCGAATAGTGACGTGTTCGGGTAATATCAATGGCCTAAAGGATAAGGAATGAGGACATATTGGCGTAAATAGTATACCGGGAACCTGCAAATCGACACAGCAGATTCAGCAGTGCTGACTTGCCAGTAAAAAAATATGTTTCCTGATGGATGATGCTTGTCCGTCGTATGTGGAGAGATTGTAGTTCATATGCAATTAACTCATCATTGTCTAGAAACAAATTTCTTTTCATTTTTCAGAGAGCCTTCGGCTTCCCAAGTCTACACCTCTGAGGCTTGGAAGACAAGCATCTATGAAAAGTAAAGACAAATCTTCTAATTGAATGCTATATTCGAAAAAAAGGTTTGTGATACCTGTGGATGAACCATTGATCCTCCAGCTGCTAATGAATAGGCAGTGCTGCCAGATGTAGTTGACAAGATTAGCCCATCTCCTTGTACCAAAGTGACAAAGGAGTTATCACAATAGCACTCCAAATTTGTGAGGTATGATGATATTCCCCGATCAATTGTGACTTCATTTAAAACAAGTATCGGTTCTTCTGTTTCGTATTCATTTCTAGCCGAATCCCTGACAACAAGACACTGCAACCGATGCCGTAATGTTATGCTGATTGGACCTTTAAGAATCGAATCCAGGTATTCTTTGTAGTGTTCACTGTCTTAAGTATGTTGAGGATCACTTTTTCAAGTCATCAACCAGTGAGAGAGTTTTCGGTTTTTAGTTGATGGCATCTTGTGCATTCCTCATACTTGGTTCGTTTCATGCCAAAAAGGGTATCCGAAAACTTTTGAAAAGCAAAGGATACAGAAAGGGGTCATAAAGCCCAAGGACCCTAAAGAAAAGGGGACAACGGGGGGCACTGGTCCTTTGAACATTGATGCCGCCTGCAAATAAACAGAATTTGTGTTTGCTACTCAAGATTCAAATGAAATTCAATAGGAACATCAGAAGTACAACCGAGTATGCATATGTTCATCTAGTTGACAAATGAAAAATGGAAAAAATAGACGAATATGCATGGTCTCAAGTTTCAGTGAAGTGATCACACCTTGAGATCCCTGCGTTGAATAGCAACAAGAACATACAACTTGTCAATCATATGGGAAGATGGATGGTTAAACACCGAGAATGTCCAAACTGAATGGATGCTACCCCTCGACCCCTCAGGGTTTCCCATTTTGTTTCCAGTCAGTACTCCTCAGGGCTAAATGCTGAGCGCTGCTCTAAGAGCCAATTTAAAGGGGAACCGGCGGAAAGAGGAGAATTTAAAAATGTAAGGCTGAGGAATGTGCCGCCCTAAAGAATGGTCTACTGGACTGTGCTCCAAAATGCTATAATACATAAATTCAAAGCACGATATAATTTTGATATAGGGGATGCATTGATATTATTCTTCTTGCAATACTTTGATTGATTTAGTGGAAAATAAAGTTTAAAGAGTTTCTGGAAATTGAGAATGATTACCGTTTTACAAAATAGACGAACAACATTTCCATTTTTGTATTCCATTCAATCCTTGGAAACTTTCTAGTAGAATATGGATACCGATCATCAACGTTTTCTTCATTTGCATTCCAGAGGGGGAAAAAAGACTCCATCTTAGTCAATTATTTCCCTTTTGCTTTCAGGATAAGAAAAGAAAAAAAAGAGTAGATTCATAGTTCGTCAAATGTACTTGAATTATCTAAGTAAAATGAACTTTGCAATTACTTTATATTGGAAAAACAAGGGGTATCACACTCAGGCCTGGTTATGATGCTACACTCAGTAACCTACCATAGAAAAATAGCAGAAAAAACGACTCATCACTGATTATATTGTAAATGACAAATGCATTGCCTTGGGAATCAATGACAAGGCGGGGAAAACAAGCACACATACCCAAAGGACAGTTCCATCCCCACCAAGAGTGACTACAAGGTCAACTTTCTTGTGCAAGTCCGGAATCTCACTTTCTGAAACAAAATTCAAACAGAACAAGTCAGCGACAATGGCAGCATGATTAGATCATAATTGACATGAGAAACCAATTTGAAAAGCCGGTGAGGTTGAAGACATGTAATCATTTATTTAGCATCACCAGAGTCATAAGAACAATTGTCTCAGATGATATAGCACAAATCCCACAATGTGTGCGAACAAGATGGTTTTGAGAGATTAAATTTGATACACGTTAAAGGATAAATCTTGCTATTTCAAGTAGAAGTTTGTCGGTTGCCAAAAAGAGTAAAACTTTATCATATCCAATCATTAAAGCACAGCACACTGAAAGAGACTAACATTCTTGCTGAAAAGTTACTCCAAAAGAAAAATGAGAACTGGCAGACACTTATATCTTCAAAAGGTAAAAACAGAAAGACCAATCGATAAGCCATCATAAATTAATTGCATCAACTAGTTGTTATATGTTCCCACACTCACCATCTTGCCAAGTTTGGACAAACTCGAAGGAAGACGAATCAGTGAGAAGCTCTGATCGCACGCGTGGTTCCACGTAAATGTTCAAGTTCTTGTGGTCTTTTAACCATCTAGCAATAGAAAATGAAGGAATTAGTTTTTATCAATTGAAAGAATACGCATGAGTCCATGTTTTTTTATCACTGCTAGTATTTAAAGATGTGGGAGTTTACCCAAATACTAAGGTAATAAGGACGTTGCACTGTTTTTTTTTGCAGGACCTTTTAATTTGATCAATGCGGTCCCTGGACTTTTGATACATGATCAATTTAGTCCTTGTAATATATGTAAATGTTCAATATTGCCATTCCATTAATTCAAGTTAATGGAATTTGCTAATTTGGCTTCCAATCCAGTAAGTTTGAACAGTGGACAAAAAAATAACATTACACAATTATCATCCATGTAAGATATTCAACTCAAATCGGCATATATAACAGAATAATCTCCCTCATCAAATAACATGGATAATGGTTTTTCCAAATTGAGCAAATTAAATAAATTGTAACGACTGCCCCGCTGTCTCCGACATGGACCCGGTGAAATTGAGTTCGCCGTGAAGATCCGTAATTTATTTAATGATGCACCAAAAGCCAATATACTAAAGGTACTTAAATTTGCAAGAAATTAAGGTATTCAAGTACCATTAAGCTGGACAAAACTATAAGCTCAATGTGGACATCTAGACACCACAATCTATATTATCCGACTATATGCCACAAAAGCCGCTGACTCAGCCATAATCAATTGCGATAATTGAAGAAACCAAAAGAAGACTTCTCTAAAAATAAGCACTAAGCAACAAAAGCCTCATCCAAACATAAGTCCAGCAATCATTCGGGATGTGAGTATTGATTAAAAAAAAACTAGTTCCGAATTACAATTTGTGTTGCAGTATTACTTGATAAAAAAAATTACAAAAGCAACTCCGGAGCATCATAAGCCAGAACATCATGTCATTATAAGTGAATTTGTCTTCTTTCATTAATTTAGCCAGAGGAATCTGCTATTAACTTTGAACAGAATGCGCAAACAACGTGCACATCACCTAAAGACCATTTTTGTTTCTACTTGTCCTGCCATAATTTAGTGATTGTATTCAAAGACCACTCGTGTGAGAGAGAAACACTTAGCCAGCAGTTTAACAGGAAATTAGGTAGAAAAGTAGTCACAGAACATCATCCACATAGACGTTGCTTTCAATGGTAAATGCCTAGAACAGGTTGAAAGAAATCGAAATGGTGAAGCTAAGGATTTCTTAGTTTCAAACCTGACTATTTCCACACATAGGACTCGAACGGAATTTGAATTTGGTTTTGTCATAATAAGCACTGTCTGTGGAGGAGATTCCCACTTCAAAGCAATCTGTAAAGATAATGAGTTTCCCATTATAACAGCAGTAACGCGTGCACATGTACTATACTATACGAAGCAGTTCATCATAATAGTCCTATATTATGGGGCATATAATTGCAGAAAGGTACTCAAACCAAACCATTCACGTTGGAATATAAATCATAGTCCCCTCTCAAACACTGACTGACCATTAGGAGAAGACATACTTGTTTACTAGTGCGCCCAGCTGTTGTGATATTTCCCTTTTCAAAAGACACGATGTCATGTTTGTGCTGATCACTTCTCTCACCTTTGCACCTCCATGAAAGTTTAAATGATGCCTGTCTCAAGAAAGAAGTTATGAGTTAAACAAAATATCAACATGCTTACATGACTAAACAAGTCAATATTGCTTGGCCACTGACAAAGTACTTATACAGCAAAAAGTCTTCATTTATAAATATTACAAATGGCGTAACCAGAAAATTTGTTTATACTCCTTGAGATAACATGATGCATATTGAGAGAGAGAGAGAGAGAGAGAGAGAGCAATGTCATTAGTAGAAGCCCCTATGATTTTTATCATAGTATGCAATCTGCACGACCAATGGTTTCAATATGAAAAGGTAGTAACAGGAACGAGGGGTGTAAAGCTTTTTATCATCCTGGCATCAAGCTATTTTTCTACAAGCCTCCCCTATGATTCTGCAGTGATAACTCAAACAACAGGAAAGAGAATTGATGAACAGTGACTCCGTGGGGATATAGAGGATCGAAGTCAGATATTCAACCTTTCTCGTCATTCGGTTTTGAATTGCCCTTGATGCAGAATCATTTTCCCCGTTGAAGAGAACCTCATGGGAGCAAATTCCATGCTCCGCACAACACCTTTCAGGTTGCTCGTTGGTTTGATTACACGAATCATTCTGGTCATCCAAGTTTTGTGTATTCTTGCAATGAATATCATCGTCATGGTTACCTCCCGATATTTTGTCTGTAAGAGTATTAATAAGGTCTTTTCAAAACACTTAAAAAGACAAGGACAACCGAGAGAAAAAATTGATTGCCAAACCCTATACAGAGTGTAAAATTTCTCATCCGTCATTTGTTTAAAATTCTTTCCAGAATTTCAATGTAGTTCATTAGACATGCCTGGTATCTCCAACAAAACCTAGAGCAAGTATAATCGTACCTGGACACCAACTAAATGAAGCTTTCCACTAAGCTTGTGAGTCGCAACTAACATCATTATGTGCATTAACTGATGGATTGACAAGGAATATCCCAGAAGATTCAACGTATGTTGATGATCCCTATGTGATTTAGTTGATAGGAGTTCATCAAAGTGAATCGAGTCTTCAACGAGGACAAAAAAGGAGAGAAGACGGTCATTCAATCACTGAGAAGTGTGATCAGAGAATATTAAAAAATATATGTGACTATTAGATTACCTTATCAGCGAAATGCAGTCAAAGAATACCATAGCAGCAGGTCTTGATAAATAATACTCGATGATGGACGCTCTATCATAAATGATGTCCATACCAGAACTAATGCACCAAACAGAAGCTTCATGCCTCCTAATCTACAGTTATCCCAGATCTTTCTATCCTATGAAATGGAAGGCTTTACTTGTTTGTACTGTCTCTCTAAGCTGTGTAATGAGATGACATACATATTCCTAATTTAGCTGTGTAAAGAGATGCACGTATTTCCAATTTAAATACATACATATGTACATCAGCATGCATATCAAAAAAATGTGAAGCAAAAGGAGGACCAAACAGGACACCCTGATGTCTCGGTAACACATTCATGAAAAGCTGAAGGAAGGCAGCAATTATTAAAAGGAAGAAAGATTAAACTTGAGTTAAATAGGTCGGGCATATTTGCTATGTAATCTCACAAAACCTTGTTGTTGAAAGTCCCGATTCCGTGCTCTTTCAAGTTCATACTTCCGCTTCCATTCTGCCGCCTCAGCTTGAGCAGAAGCCTTTCCTTCAGCAGCTCGCCTTAATGTCTTTTCAACAGCTACAGGTTAAGGACAAGCATTAATTTCGACAAAAAAAGGAACAAGCATTAATTCGTGAGCTGCATCTGGGGTTCAGAAATAAATGTAACTGTCCAAACATACTTCCCAAAGCCTCCGAAAATTCTATGAGATGGTCATCGTTATCATGAACAGGAGTTTGTTGCAGAAGCTCCTGGATTGCTTTCTCAGAATTTACAAAAGAAGCCGAATCAATAAAACCGTTCTCTGGCTGTGAGCTAGAATGACTTGCATCATCCTGTTCATAAATGGCCCGTTAACATTAAGCATGACATAAATAAAGGTGAAAAGCATAAGGCTTGGTCCTAGTCCTTGCTGAAATAAAAGGCAAGCAATGCCAGATTTTGCATACCAGAGCACTAGCTAAACATTAAACATGGGAATGATAATTTAATTCATATGATTTCTTATTTTTTGAATCCATTTCACGTCCACTATTTTCTAATTAATGGTTAACAGGCATTATACCAGATGGTGGAGTCACCTCTGAAACAAGAAAAACATTAAACATGAGCACTAGCTAAACATTAAACATGGGAATGATAATTTAATTCATATGATTTCTTATTTTTCGAATCCATTTCACGTCCACTATTTCCTAATTAATGGTTAACGGGCATTATACCAGATGGTGGAGTCACCTCTGAAACAAGAAAAACTGTTGTCACAGACCAGTAATTAAACAATAGATTGGTAATAGCGCCTGGTAGTGGAGTTATTCAAACAAATGATCAGTCAGGTAACTTCCCCAGAAGAATTGAACATGACAGCTCTTCAGACACAAATTCACCAGGAGAACCCTCAACTAGGCACATTTCAAATTATGTTCCATAAACGCGCTTAAAATGATTTTTCTACACGTCCTCTTATAGGCAAGTCTAGAAGCCCCAGAAAGCAAGTGCTGTTGGATCTCTCGAGATAGATACCCATTACCATAAAGCTCCACTTCATAGTACAGTAGCATTCCAGAACACCAAACCATCGCTCCAATACAGAAACAATCCTAATAATGCGATACAATGTATTATCTGTACTATTACATTCCATTGTCAAGTATACTCCCAAGCATAATTCTAGTACAGGACGAATCCCTTCACCTAAGCATTAATTCCGTTGTTATTCAAGTCTATCCAACAATCCATAGACAGCAGCCTGCCTTTACTTTTGTTCCTCGTGTTAGAAGACTAATGTTCCTCGTTCTCATTTTCAAGTCTATGTATTGAATCAATCATGCTCTATTGCTCCCGCTAATGATTGAATGCTCGGTCAAAACCCGATTGCCACGACGTCCCTTCCATCGGCGGGCCATGGCTTAGTTTTAGAGGTCAGTTACACATCCATCTCACTAGTAACTACCTGACATAGGCTATCAGACTATTGAGATTAACCTGAAACCAGAGTCGCCAACGGCACTCTGTCTTGTGCGCTAAGAGAAAGTCTTCGGTACAACTCTTCTTTTCTCCGTTCACTCCTCTCATTTAGGTCTTTCACCTAGAAGATCAACCACTGATGGATCAAATGGAGTCCGGCCCACTGAGGCCTTATCACCTGTACGTGATGTGTTTTCCAGTTACTTGTCATCCAATCGAAGCTGGACACGAGCAAGGCAGACAGAGTGGGCGGCTCAACTCACCGAGGCTAACAGTTCCTCTATTCCAATTCCCCAAAACACTGAATTGCCCAAAATTTCGAGCTCATAAATTTCTCTGTACTACTGCTAATCGCTTGTATAAAAGATTCGACAACTATTTCGTCATCATCAACAAACAAATTAAACGCGCTTCCACAATTTCTACTCCCGGAAGCGGCCGGCCACCACACGACTCATCAGCACTCCACAGTTCAATGCATCAGTGACCATCACTCGACCAGTCCAATCCAATCGCTAACGAAAAGGAATCAGATGAAGAAAAAAGGGAAGAAATAGCTAAACCACAAACGAGAACAGACAAGCCAACCCGAACTCCGCATCACTACTCCTCGAGTCGCAACTGTTTCAGATCACCAGCAAGCACTAAACTACTGCAGCTAGATTCGAATCAAGGAGTTCGACGCGAATTCAAGCCGGAGAGAATCAAACACGCACGCATGCCAGCTTACAGAAAGAGAGAAAGAGAGAGAGAGAGAGAGAGAGAGAGAGAGAGGGAGAGAGAGAGAGATTACAGCTGAATTCATCTTGCTCGGAGACATGAATGAGCAATTGGAGGTGACGAGTCTCGCAGAGAGAAAGAAAGAGAGAGAGAGAGAGAGAGACTTTTGTGAAGCCCTGATGACTGGATCGTCAACACGCACGAAATCTCTCTTACCAGCTAAACGCAACGCGCAGGGGGGAAGAGGTTGAGAGAGAGATTTAGGTGGGGCCCGGACTCGAATAGTGCGTGGCGAGGAGTAGATAGTGAACAACCCCCTCCTTCTCTCTGACATCACACAGAGCGCGGATCTGGTGCGCGTGGCGTTGCAACGGACCGTCGTGCGTCACCCAGCCGTGGCGCGACGCGTGGATAGTCGGATCTCCTCGTCCCACGTGGCACGACCGAAGGAGCCTCAAAAGCACACCCTTCCCGCTATGATTGGACAGAGCTCCGTAGAACGGGGGAGAGAAGTGCAGAGCCTCCTTTCCCCGTGGACAGCGTCTGACTTTTTGGAGGAGGTGTTCGTGTTGTCTTTGAGGTGTATTTCTTTGGCGGCATCTTAAAATTTGGACAACAGTTCTTTAAAAAATATTTATTACGTCGCTTCTTATTATCAATAATACTAACTTATTTCAAATTATTTTCGCGTGTGAAAAATTATACATTTTATAAACGATATAATTTTCAAATCTTGATTTTTCTGTGAAACAAACGCACCTTAAATGAAATTGAATTTTTTATTGACGAGTAACTAGCACCGTGATTAAATAAGCAATTACGGAAATTTTTGTAATACTATTGAAGGTATCGATTTTTTTGTGTGAGGTGTGAAATGCATTTGAAATTATAATGTGTGGTCATCTAATGTCCAAGAACACTTGTACGTAAAATATTTTTCGTTCTTTCATTTTTTTTCATAATTTTTGAAGTTCCGTTGAATAAATATCAAACGTATCTCTGATTTTTTTTTTTTAATCTTTTTTTGGACCTCGTTTGCATCAGCCATGACGCATGCGCGGGTTAGCTATGTTCCTGCCTCCCATGGTCGTCCGCCGAAATGGCGACTTTTTTTGTTGTCGGGAGAAAAGTTCTCTTTTTTTTTCTTTTTAAACTAATCTACCGGCTTGATTTGAAGTTACAAAGATCGATTGTCCTCAGCCTCGATACTATGATGATCGTAGTGAGTAATCGATTTTTCGCCCAATCCACCTCTGCTTTCATCGCGTGGATTCGATGTTTCCTTGATTTGAAAGTTAAAGTCGCCATCATCCGCCCCATACGGAGAAATGTTGTCTTTTTTTTTTTTTTATGAGTTCTTTGAGTTTGGACCTCTATTTATTTCGTGGATCATTATCATCATCCGCCAACTTGATCCGGAGATACGGTGATCAATTGCCCTTGGCCTCGATTTGGCAGTTGGCACTATGATGATCGTAGCGGGTAATTGATTTCTCGCCCGATCTATCTCTACCGCTTAGTCAAGTGGATTCGATATCTTTCATTTATTTTCTTGATTGGGAAATTAAAATAACTATTGCCCTCTTTCAGCCTCGACGCTCCTTTCTATGCTGATATGAACATGACCGATCTCATCGAACAAGCACGATTAATCTTCCGTCATGACAATTTCACGCGAGTCACGTCGTTAGTAAATATGATATGCAACAAATCAATATGACTCTTACGTATCTGCATATGCAAAAATAGTTTAGACAGTAGATATTATTTGACCAAATGCGCATTTATTGTGGTCCATGGCCAAAATAATACTTTAAAAGTTTAAAAAGAAATTTTATTGGAATGGGTCGGAAAATTTACTGGGATTTATTTATTGGGGGATAGAGGGTGCGTTTGGGAAAACTTTTGGGGAAAGTCTTTGGGGAAATGCAAATGCCTTTAGATTAAAGGGATTTGGTGAAATGTAAAGACTGTTTGGTAAACTGTAATTGAAAAATACCTTGGAATGCAGCTTTGGAAAAATGCTGTTTGGTAAACATAAATTCGAAAAGTCTTTCGATGTGATCAGTTTTAGTTTTTAAATGCAATTTGTTTAAAATTAAAAAATAATTGTTACACATGGACAAATTTATAATTAAAAAATCACATCAAAGTAGATATTTCAACTAAAAAGAGAGCAATTGCACTATAATTAATAATATGGTCACATATGTCTCGAAGAAAGAAATAAGGAAAATTATTAAAAAAATTCATAAACCTATTGCAATTGTGCCAATTTCAGTCCTAAACCTTTTTCTTTCCCAATTCGATCACAAACCTTTTTCAATTATGCCATTTCAGTCTCGAACTTTGACTGGCCGGCGACCAAATATTTTAATATTTTTTGAATTTTTTAATATTTTTATTATTTTATATTTCTTTTCTTTTTTCTTTTTTATTTTTTCCCCAACCCATCCCCTACCTCCGGTCGGTCCGGCGACCGGCCAGAGGTGCGGCCGAGCCCCATCATGGCCGGGCGAGGCTCGGCGTCGCAAGCCCAATCTAGGCTTGCAAGGTCGACCCTCGCCGGTTGCGCCTCTAGCCAATGAGGACGGAGGTGGAGTCGGGGAGGCGGGGCACGCTGGGATAGCGGGGAGTGGGGTAGTTGTCGCGGCGGCGGCGTTCGGCGAAGGGTGCAGCAGGTTGGGCGGCGGCGTTCGGCGAAGGGGGTAGGGAGTTGGGCGACGACGAAGTTGAAAGAGGGGAGGAGAAAACAGTGAGGGTAAATGTGGAATTATGAAGACTGAATGAGGGCAAAATTGGAAAAAAAAAATATTCACTTAACTCGGTACTGTAGCTTACCGAGAATGCTAAAAGCCCAAGGCAGCCTTCAAGCTGCCTTGAGCTTTCAGCCTTTGGAAGGCTAATTTTGAGCTAAAGATGTTTTAAAAAAATTTGCCAAACACCTCATTTTTGCCCCAAAGAACTTTGGACACCCAAAGTCCCTTGCCAAAGTGCATCCCAAACGCAGCCAGAATGGAGCCGAGGGAGGGGGGACAAATATTGGCTGGACGGTAGGAAAAAAAAAACAAATCAAGTCGAGGTTCCATCACAATTATGCTTTGTCTTTCGCTATTGGTTGACCTTCACTAGAGCTCCGTCGTTATGGGTGAGCATGGTCCGAATTGGTCAATTCTTTCCGGGACAATAGATCGGACCGGAGGTCCTTTGAACTGGTAATTATGGTGATTCATCATTTTTTGTTCAATGGAACCGGTAATTACTAATCGAAAATACTTCTATGTCTGAAAAACTCCAAGATTGCTTAATTCTCGTTTTTATGGAAGTAGCTTTTAATGCTGAAGTTAAATTCCGTTTCACTCGACCTAGATGCTGAAGAATTAGATGAGGTTGAAGCGAAACTGATTAGTATAAGTTTGTACATACTTAAAAGTTCTTTGACTTCATCTTTTTCGTTTCTTACGATGCCAATGCAGGAGCAAATTATATATTTAAAAAATAAAAATAAAAATTTATCAGTCCGAGTGGGCGATCAATTGATCCGTTTCTCCCTTAGAACTGGAAATGGGACCGCCCGAACATTGGTTCCACCTTGAGAAACCGGGGACCTCTAGAACAGGATCAAATCCGTCGGCCCGATCGATTCATCTTGCTCATCTCTATCTGTCAGTCATCCCACGAAGTTTCACTAGAAAGTACAAAAAATAATATAAAATAATAAAACGAAGAAAGTGCGATTGGTGGGCGGGTGGGTTGGGAAAAAAAAAATTAGCTTTTTATGTTTTTGAGATAACTCTCACTTTACCGTTTTCCTTTTTACGCATCAATTCAACTTTGGACACTTTACGTACTCAACACTAGTTTCATTGACCGCTAGGGTCACGCACGGCAACATTTCTGCTCTAAAAATTAATTTCTGATTCGAAGTTAATTTTTCTATTTCTGAAAAGAAAAAAAGTAATTTTTTTTTTTTACATTCTTCAAGTAGCTCTAAAATTATTGCTGGAGAAAAAAAATCGAGAAGTAGAAAAATGAAATTACGTTACTAAACAGGTTTCTGCTCCAAAAGTATAGTCATGCATGCCCAGACGAGCCCAAGCCCGAACCTGCCCGGCCCAAGATTTGCTCGGACCGGCCCATCCCAGCCCAACTACTTTCGAGTCCCCCTCTTTTTCCCTGTCGCTGCATCGCACGCACGCTTCTGCTCGTCATCGCTCCTACTCCGACTGCGAAACTGCGAAGCGACGACGACGATGCATCGTCTCTCTCCCTCTCCTCTTTCTTCGCTTCTCCGGCCTCCGTCGTAGTGGCGTAATCTCTGCAACAACGTCGATTATCGTTTCCGAATCGAAGCTCCGATCACCAGCTTCCTTGTCAATTTGTTTACTTTCGTTCCTTCTTTGCCAAGGCATTCACGCATGGACTCTCCAATAGATACCTACCGAGAGGAAAACGCCGAAGAAGAAGAAGAAGAAGAAGATGACGGAGAATCGATGAACGCTTCTCTCGCCACTACCGCCACCGATGCGCAGCCGCTAGACTCCGCGGAGCAAGCGTCCGAACCCGAGCCTCCCGCCGAGGCTGCGTCGGAGGATTTGTCCTCGGAGGAGCCTCCCTCGGACGACACCTTTAAATCTCGGAAGCGAATGAGGGTGGAAGATAGCTACGGGGACGGTGAAGAAGTAATGTCTCCCAGGAAACATAATCATTTGTCGTCGCTCGCGTCTCGGGCACCAGATCAACCACAAGCCGAGCGCGAGCTGTTAGGGGATGATGAGCAATCGGCATTGCGCGAATCAGGTGTTAGTAACGGCGAGGCCAACGGTTTTCTCAATGGCGGCTTGAAAACTGCAGGCGGGACTGGTTCGAGCGCCGGCAGTGGGAAGAAATCGAAGAAGAAGAACAGCAATGTGTGGGTGACCAAAACTACTCGGAAAGGGAAGAAGAAGAACAAGAGCGGCGGCAATAATAACCACAATGTGCCTGCTGAGGACACCGTACTGATAGCTCCTGTCCCTCGGTTTCCGGACAGAAATGACGATGCCCCGGACATGAAAATATGCTTGTCAAAGGTTTATAAAGCCGAGAAAGTAGAACTAAGCGAGGATAGATTGAGTGCGGGCAGTTCCAAGGGGTATAGAATGGTGAGAGCCACAAGAGGAGTGGTTGAAGGAGCTTGGTACTTTGAGATAAAGGTGGAGAGATTGGGGGAAACAGGGCATACCAGGTTAGGATGGTCCACGGAGAAGGGGGACTTGCAGGCTCCAGTTGGGTATGATGGGAACAGTTTTGGGTATAGAGATATTGATGGGAGTAAGGTGCATAAGGCACTGAGAGAGAAATATGGGGAGGAAGGGTATAAAGAAGGTGATGTCATTGGATTTTACATAAATTTGCCTGACGGAGGATTATATGCGCCGAAGTCGCCACAATTGGTTTGGTACAAGGGACAGAGATATGTTTGCATGGCCGATTCAAAAGAAGATCCCCCAAAAGTTGTACCTGGTAAGTTAGCCATTGTTTGCCATTGTGGGACTATATCCAGAGTTATCTTTGCATATCCATGTTCTTCGTCTACTCAGAAGCTGCTATGAACAACTATAAATCTCCACAGGAAGAGAACCATTGTTTTTACAGATGCGTTTACTGCTTACGCATGCTCATTACTTGCATATGTGGCTGACTATTGCCTTGTCTCTATGTCTTTGAAGTCATATATCGTTAGTGAAACAGTTCACAAGTTCAAGAAAGTTACTTATATTTGCAATCAATATTCTGTTCCAGTTTTCGGTTCAAGGATGTTATGTTTGAATGTTGGCACGTTGGAGACATTTGTTTTGCAAGTTTATTCCTTGAGTTAGTATCTCAAGGAGAAATCTTTTCAGGAGAAGCAGCTGTTCATGATGGTGATGCCAGATAGTTATTCTTTGGCTCATTTGATGGGTTATAAACATATTATTTTTCTTTCTGAATAAACTACAGGAGCCTATGGCATTATGATTGGAAGAGTTGTGCTATAGAGTTTTGTATGTTTGACTCATTGTTTCCAGCAGAAAACCAACATATCATATGTATCGCCAACCGAAAACATTGCTTCTGGAGCAATATATTCTGTACATCTATAGGGTATATATCTATTAAATGAGGTGGGACATTGCCATAATCGAGATGGACACGGTGACAGAGGCTTTTTCGTATGCCGATGTTGCTATTTTTTATTTTTATTTGTTACTTTAAGAATAGTTTATGTCATTTGTTCTTTGAGAGAGAGTCTAATGCTAGCCACAGATTGATTTTCAATATTGGTGCTCAGCTTATTATGATGCATATCATTATGTGCATGCAGGAAGTGAGATTTCTTTTTTCAGAAATGGAGTTTGTCAAGGGGTTGCTTTTGAAGATCTGTATGGAGGTCGGTACTACCCGGCTGCTTCAATGTATACTCTTCCAAATGAACCAAACTCTGTCGTCAGGTTCAACTTTGGTCCCAAGTTTGAAAGCTTTCCAAGTGACTTTGTAGGACGTCCAATCCCGAAGCCTTTGATCGAAATTCCGTATCAAGGGTATGATAGCCACATGGATAATGGTGGCTCCACTGAGCAAAAGCACTGACCAAGAAAACTCCTAAAATTACATAACTTAGGAACCATTATTGAGACATTGATTTGAGTTTGACATTTGATTGTAATTCTCATGCTTGTGGAACCAACACGCTTAAGGAATGATAATATTTATCTTTCTTCCAAAATGTCTGCATTAAGTTCATTTTCTTCTTGTTGAAACACGTGTCTTTCTGATGAGCTAACGTCATGTTATCGGATTGTTTTACTGATTATCACAAGGTTTATAGTATTGTGATGTTTTTCTTGATGGGTTTATTCCTTTTTCCACTGTGGACTATTTTGTTAGGAGCATTGCTAGGGATGTGGGAAAAGTTGGTCCTTATTAGGCACAAATAGTGAGACGTCAGAGACGGCTAGGAGGTTCGGGGTGCCCGGGGGGGGGGGGGGGGGGCAACAATGGAGGTATATAGTTTTCTTGACAAGTAGTAGTTCTGTTGAGTATGAGGGTAAATTTCATATTCATATTTCTTTTCACCTGACAGTCATGTGGATTACAGGTCAATGGTTTCTTCCACTTGGGTAGTCTTTAGCATCATGTGTGAAATAAGATCGAAGAGAATAAAGCAACTCTTCTGGGGTCATTTAACATCATTTTCACGGAATATGGCTTTTTAGTAGTCTTTTCTATTTGCTTGTCTGCAAAGGAAGTGACAAACACCGTCAAAAGAAAGCTCTGAATGCCCAATGACCAAGACAAGAACACATGTGGAGCAATGAGCTGGAAGACTGATATCTCATTCAGAATTATTGTATAGGTTTTCCTTGTAGCTAGTTCATCTTTTTATTATATCTGCAGTACCATTGCTTGGTGTAATTTTTTAGCCAATCTAGAGTGATGTGAATAGAGAACTTTTTTTTCATGTGATAATGTCTTGTGCTGGTGCTGATCGAATGCCCCTTTTGCAAAAGCATGATTGATCTCACCAAGGTAGCACCAGCAGTTTGCACAAGTAACCGCAAATAAATCAGGTGGGTCATATTACCCCCCCCCCCCTCCCCACACACTGTCAATAGGCATGCGGCCCTGCTGGTAAAGGGATTTGGGGGGGGGGGGGGGACACTAGTATCATAGGTGCAGGGTTGGACTCCCACGCTCTGCAAAGAGACAGAGCAAAAGTCAGAGAGAGGAGTGTTAGAGATAGGACAAACAAACAAAAAAAAATTAACCCCCCACTAATATCTATGAAACATAGCTCCTCTTTGTGTCTTTTGTTAATGCAAACTTGCATTTTGGAGTCTTCCCTTGACCAAAGGAAATGACAATAGTTGAATAAAAACTGGAAGTTAAGTGCCCCCTAAGGCTGAAAATATAAAGAAGCAGAAGTTGATGGTCCCTATTTCCTTGATTGAACATGCAGTTCGATTCATCACGTAATTTAGCTCCTGATGCCTTTGTTTTTTTTTCTCCTTCTGGTTTTCCATTGCATTTATTTAGGTTATTAAATTTTCCGAATTCATGTAGCCTCCTCCACAACTTGGAAATTGGTTTGAATGAGATTATTGGGAAGTGGAGAAATTTTGTCATCTGAGTTTCTCTTAGTTATCCTCTCTATTCTCGTTTCCTTCTGAACTTGCATTTATAATGGTGTGCCCTATTTTTATGCTTTAGATAACCTTGCTTTTAAAACCTTCAAAATTATGTTACATTTAATATGATATTTGTTGGAACATATGATGTACTTTTTCCTTCACTTTTTCTCATGAACTTAGCTAAATTCATCTCCCATCGGCACCTGCAGTTCTTCAGATTCACTCTTTTGATAATCAAGTCTCCATTATCAGTTAGCAGGTGGCTCTTTGGGTTTGTGGGAATTGTTTTAGGTGCATGAGATATGATGATCCTTGACAATCGTTTATGTTACTAAAATTAAGGCAGGAGTTTGAGAGCGTTTCGCTGTGAGAGATTCATACTTCAACTTGAGTGTACATTTGAGGTATGTGCTCACTTTGTGCTTCAATGCCAATGCAGTAAGTTTCCTATTGGCGGAATATTCATCCTTTTGATTCAATTATTTGAAGAAAGGGAAGGTTAGAAAAAATAAAATCAAGAAAAGAATGAAACCATGCTGGTGATAGTGCCAGACTTATTTTGCTCTACATGTGTGCCAATGTACCCCGAAAGTTCCTTTCTGCTAGGGAAGAAGTTGGACATTCCATTGTCAAGTGACTTGAAAGTCTGGACTGCTTGTTGTAGCAATACCAACCATCTGACCATTAGACATCCAAAAGAAGGTGCTTAACAATTATCTCATGGCTTTGTGCCCACGGTTTATTTCTGTAAGACATTCTACATCAGTACTGTTTAGTAATTTATGCCTTTTAGAAGGACTTATTTTTGTGGCAACTTGTCAACTTTACTTGAGCACTAACTGAAGTTTGCAATGGATTATTGATGTCTGTGAGATGTCCAATATTACTGAAGTTTGGAACATGGCTCAGTTTTTATTGTAATGGATTGTTTAAAAGAAAAATGGTTATTTTGAGTGGTATCATTGAGCTCAAATGAAAAGCCAAACCCCTGATTGTCTCATCATTCTCTACGCAGCATGGTATTAGCTATATTTGCCAAAAAAACTTGGTATTTATCTCTCCCTCTCACACGCGCACACGCGTGCACAACATACATCCAATAGATGTCTAACACATAATATGTGCTGTTGCTGGGATGCTTCAAGCATAAAGAGCTCTTGGAGCATTCTCTAATAGTCAGCCACTGGTCATTTGAGCAGAGAGACATGTAACTTTCTTGCTTCTTTAAGGGATTGGTGAGTCAAGACCTTCTTGGGAAGACAGAGAATGGAGCCTCTGGTGCCTCTTGGAAGGAATCGATGGAATCTTCTGGAATGAAGGCCTCTTGCTGAGTTTTCGTAGAGTTCTCTTGGCATGAAGTGTCCGTACAATTGGAGAAGCTCTCTCTTTGAACTTAAGAATGGCGAAAAAGAGAAGTCTATAACATATGAGAATGGTTAGAAGTGCAGCTAAATCCCACCATTTTGAGTAATTGAGTTTGATGCCAAGTATATTTGTGAGCACAAGTTCGCCTTTCAGTTTTGGCCCATGAGGGACTGGTGAATCAAACTCAAGTCCAATCATGTCATTCTTGTATGCTCCCTACATTGCAAATCAAAAGTTGTGAGATCTAAGGCGATGTGTCTCACTATTACTAAAGTGAAATAGTGGTCCGACATTAGTAACTGACAGAGGTATGTGTAACCTGTGTAATTGCATAAATTAAGTTAAAGAGGCTGGGATAACATGATCTATTTAGTTGTCAATTTGTCAACTTGTATGTAGAATGATGGTCGAATATCCAATTTGAAGGGGTTACGAACTTTCTTCCTGTCATTTTTAGTTAGAGTTGCCTCAATCCGTATGTTCTTTTGATTTTTTTGAACTGTTTGCTAATTCAAATTTCATTCATCTAAATCTGATAAACTTATCTTGCTTGCTTGGCTTCCTAGGTTTGATCTGTGGCATGGAGGATGGACCAATTATTTTATCTGTTTGTTTTCCATGCATTTTGAACCTAATGCGAATGCTTCATGCATGGCTTGGCCCTCTTCATGCTGCTGCACTGTTCTTGCTCTTGGACTTATACAACACGATGCTTGAGCTCATGTAGAGAGAATTATTCGGGGTCTTTTTAGCTGGTTTCTAGCCTTTGACTTATGAAGTACTATGCTTTTCAGTAAATTTCTTGTTTTTTTTTCTGGCTTGCCAAGTGGCGGTAAGGTCTTTCTATACTTGTGTCTAAAGTAACTACTGGTAAGTGATAACTGCTCGGAAAATTCAGGTCGTCTCAGACTTTTCTCTTTTTGGATAAGTTAGAAATAGGGAGTGAGGAAACCCACCTGCAATGCCCATGCACCATAGTTGATGTATGATAATGGATAACGCCAGATTGCTCTAGGAAGGTCAGGAAGTGATCGGAAGTACCCTGATGTCATCATCACTATTCCCTGTATGAGGAAATTAGAAAAGAATGAAAAAAACCTTCGGTTTGTTTAAAAGCAGAACCTAGATGAGAATCTGATGGAGAGAAACTAGAAACTTATCCTTACCATATATCCTGCTCCTAAAATGATTCCCATCATAAAGTTGGGAACAAGTGAAGCTATAATCATCATGCAGCTCTCTACAACAGCTACGGAGCTGAAAAGATCAAGGCAGACATACAAACAAAGGGAGAATTCTGACCGAAATTTCACCATGTAGTATATAATAGTCCCGGTAGCAAATGACATCATTACAACAAACGGAAATGATGAGAGGAAGTTTGCTAGAATGTAGACGGCTATGCCATAATGCCGATTGAGTCTTTCATGGTAGAACACCTATTTCAGGAGAAGAAAAATGAATTATTATGGCTCAAACTATCTTCCACTTTTGTAGCAAGGGTCACAATCTTGTTCGGCTATAAAAATAATTGGCTACCTTCATTTCCTCAAGAAATGATGGGAAGCCTCCAATTGACATGAAAGTCATATACCCTGCGACATATGCACCACACGACCCCCTCGCCCAGATTGATTTGTAGCTTGTTCCAATGTCAAAGAAAATGGTACCAACACAAATCGAAAGTGCTATATAGGTCACTATCCTTATCCAGTAATACCCGAGATCTCTTAACATGTTCTTAAAGGATCTCCTTGTCAATGTGGAAAGCTGCTTCCACCATTTTGCCGGGCTGCCTTCACTTCTCCTATTCGTAAGCCCTTCCTGCAGGTTTAGGCAAACTTAATTTTGATGTTCTATCTGTCTGGTGTAATAGTACTCAGGTTGCATGACTTAAGTTGTGAGGGTAATCTAGGTATTCTTTGTATGCAAGCTAAATGCTAGCTTCATTCAGTTAGTGTACCATGTATGTCAATCTATACTTGATTGAATAAAAATTGCGGCAAGGCCTCCTTATTACGTATTTAAGTCAGATGGTTATTATCCAAAGGTGTTGAATGTCCCTCTACTCTGGCAAAAATATTGTAATCAGAAAAGTAGCAGGATATGCTGCTTTTATGTAGGATTATATCATTTTCTTAATGGTTAAAGTAACTCGATAATGTTAATGTGGCTGGTGATATTGGTGACCTAAATTGGTAGAAATAGAAAGCTTTGAACATGTTATGGTACATGTAAAACAATTCAAGTCCCTTACAATGTGTGCGATCTCCTGAATCCTAGCTCTTGCTTTTGATGCATACTCCGATCCCCTGTAGGTCTGTATGAGCAATGCTTTAATTTCTGCTGTCGTCAATACTGTAGCTGGATCCAACACATTCTGGGTTTCCTTGGTTGAAAAGTTAGAAATCTTTTTTAAGAATCATAATGTCAATGAAGAAGTAAACCCAAAAAAAAAGTTAAAGTGCATTGCAATTTCTGCTTGTAAAGTTTCTTGAAAGAGCTGCTTAATTATCACTACACAATGAGGCAGCCTTTAACGTCTGAAATTCCAGCTTCTGTTGAATGACACACAACAATTAGCATTTCCAGTCTGAAAACTTGAGCTTGTCCTTTTCACATGTGAGTCTATCCTATGCATTCATTCTGCCTCATTATCGAAGTGACTTACAACAATCCTGGTACTGTGTTCAGAAGCTAATACAGGTGAAAGAAATTTGAAACTGTGATTATGTACGTACATGTTTTCTGCAGGATCCCATGAAAGTTGCAACAGTGTCAAAGTCAGAATTGATACAAAGAAGGAAGTGATCAGAAGGATTTCTGTTATTTGGACAGGGAAACCCTGCTTCAGCAAAAAACTGTGGAAGAAAAATGACAAAGCAAATATGAACAATTACGAAGCCAAGAGTACTGAATGACTTGAAATTGTGTTTTCACATCAACAGAAACATCACATGCATGAGACACACTCTTCAGATTATTTGAAAATTTAAACATTTGTTGAGAAAATTTTGCAATGTTCCCTGTGAATATAAGCGTTTTAACTTCTTTGGACTCGGTTTTGTTCTTCACTTTGTCAACTAGAGTAAAACAACTTGAAGTAGAGGAGCATTTCAAATTTGTTCAAGAGGATATGAGTTTTATAATTTTTTACATAGTTCTTTCTGGATATATGATCTCATTGGAAGCAAATTTTTTTAATAATGTTGAAGATGTAAAGTCATGACATATTTCTACCTCTACCGCCAGCTTTGCTCCTCCGAGATAGACTGTTTCACCACCAGAAAGAAGATATAGATCATCAAATAATGCAAAAACTTCACTACTGGGTTGGTGGATTGCAGAGAGAATTGTTCTGCCATCATGAGCGATGTTTCTTAGTGTCTGAACTACAAAGAAAGCTGAAGCACTATCCAAGCCACTGGTGGGTTCGTCAAGAAACAGTAAGTGTGGTCTTGTCAGTATTTCCAGTGCAATGCTGAGCCTCTTTCTCTCTCCTCCACTTATACCTCTTAAGTGCCAGTTTCCTATTAGCCGATCGGCACAATCTTGAAGACCCATTTCCTCAATGGTGCTCTCAATGATGCCACTAATTTCATCTTTGGTCATCGTAGATGGAAGCCTCAAGTCGGCGGAGTACCTTATTGTTTCTCTGACTGTGAGAGTTCCCAACAACGCGTCATGTTGGGTTACATAAGCCTGATATTGCAGGAGACTCTGAATCAGAAGGTAATGCCCCTAGAGTTTTGTACTTTTGGACTTTTGTTGACATTTCATAGCCCTAATTCAAGTTCTGTTTGTGCGAAGTGTGAAATTTGAGGCCTCGAGGTGCAATGAAGCATGAAAGCAATTTGCAGCAACCGAAATGAGTGAGAACATGTATAAATGCTGCAAGCTGCATCGACTATCACAAAATCTAATATGCAAGTCTCACTTGTACTGCAACAGAATGGCAACATGGTAAAGATGAACGTTTCTTTTTCAGTTATCCTCATGAGATCTTCGATAGAAACTTTGAGAAAAGACAGCCATTTATTATTTTTAAGGTCACGTTAATCTTCATCAGTAGCCATAAAATGGTAAAGCAGGAAGTCAACTGGAGGACATAACAGGATTCGTTTCAAGGATGCTGGTAAGATTTCTTAGTTGACTAACTGCTATGGGACTTAGCAGATTGTTCCAGTTTAACTTCATTAGAATGATTATGAAGGCTAATCAGTGACATCATGCAAAATCACTTACAAGACCACCATAGTTTAACTTCCTCTTCTTCCCATTAAGGATAACACTTCCGTCGATGACAAGGTTTCCCGATAGTCTTCCTGCATCAAAACAGATTTGGCAGATTCAGTATTTGTACCAGCTAATAGATACCCTGGAATAGTCTAATTCCCGTGAATTCAGCGTTTGTTGGTTTTCACTTGGTATCTGCATTATTGCGCGAGACAATCTTGATGATGACAAAAATATTTTTGAGATGTTAAGGATGGTCTAGTTCTCTTGCTCCTTGGGGTTCAATCTTTTGCTGATCTTTAAGGAATGTTCTCTTATCTTTGGAGGTTTCAGTTTGACCATTGTAGCACTAATAGTATCAACACTGACAATATTGTTGTGCCTTGCTTAGGGAAGCAAATGAAAGGATTTTATTTTAGTTCTTCTAGACCAAGGACAAAGTTTTTAGTCTCTACGTGACAGATGATGAATTTAGCAACTGCACCAACTTCATCCCTTCTCAACAGAAAAATAGGGGGAAGGGAAAAGAAAAACAGATCATAATGGCCATGATTCTGCCTGGCTCGGCATGCCGAGTGAGGGAACGGAACTATATGAGAGAGTGAGAATGAACCTGCAAGTGAATCAAGAAGAGTTGATTTCCCTGATCCTGATGGACCCATAATGGCCATGATTCTGCCTGGCTCAGCATGCCCACTGAGCCCTTTAAGTAACTTTCTCGCATGTCCATTGCCAGAATTCGGCAGTATCACTGAAAGATCATTCCACACCAAGTACATAGCTTCTTCATTTTTACCTTCTTCCAAGCTCATTTCAGGAGTTGAACCGTCAGAACCACCATCCTGTGCATAACTTTCTATCTCCATGGTATGTTAAAGACACGACCTTGGTTACTGGAAAAATGATAAGTGCAGGACCTTTAACTTGAAAGAATAAAGAGACCTAAGAGGGATTTTGAGGAAGCAGTGTTTTAATAGCAAAGTCTCTCATTTGGTTGCTGTTAAATAGTACTAGGCTAATGCCGAGCCAGAAGACGTCAAGAAATCTACATCCAATGGTCAAAGATGGTCTAGAGGTGTAGTTAATAGGTGAAGCCAAATAGCAACCATCCATTCCCAACTTTTTAAAAAAAATTAGGACAATAACCAATGCTCTAGACCTACCATGAAGAGACAGTTCAATCGTCAATGTTCCATTGGCATTCTAGACCATGGGCCCTTTTCTGTTTTCTCCTTTAAGTAGGCAGGACAACTCTGAATCTAGGATTTAATGCTGGCTTGATGATCGAGTACATCCACAGTTCTGCCTTTTCTACCCTCTTCAATGTCAGAAATGTCTTGTTTTCGAATATCACTGAAAGCCTCCTATATAAATGATATCCGTGATTTTATGGTGGAGATACAGGTTGAAAAAAAAATGAAGATAAAGTGGAACATGACTATAATGGATATCTTTTCTAATTATTAAATTTCCTGGTCATGTGAAATGAAAAGGAATCTCACATTCTTCTTTTCTGGGAATTGAGGATTCGGAAAATGCGATTGATCTCCAGACCATCGACAAACACGCGAAAAGAAAAACGGCTCCAATGGTACAATCCCTGAGCTTAGCAAAGTTTTGATGCAAAACATAGCACAGTACTGTAAGTGGATGCACATTAACCCATCCCACTTACTGGAATAAGACTTGGTTATTGTTCTGGTTGTGTTGCAGAGTCCTGCAAGAAGTCCATATGGGGAGTGTGAGGGATGCACATTAACCAACCCCACTTACTGGAATAAGACTTGGTTATTGTTCTTGTTGGATTGAAGAGCCTATTAGGAAGTTCAAATGGAGCTTCTTTTTCGTCTCAAATGGTGATGAGTCCTCTTAGATTGCCATCAGAGCAGGCTTTTATAAGACTACCGATTGCAAATCTTAGCTTAAAAGAATTATTTTGCTCCTTTTCGAGCATAATAGTTTCATAAACTTGTGCATGAGGAAAGAGTTGGAGAGTTGGCATAGTATGATTATTACATATTTGAAACTTGTATGCTTTTTTTTTCCTGTTGCCAGAAGATATTACAAATGCCCAATGAAAAATTGTATACTCATCTGTGTGCTGTAAGAAATAGTTACAAGCTACATGACCATAAATGCCTCGCTATAATTGCAAATTCCAACTTTCCTGGAGCTTAGTTGAGTGGAGAGTTAAGGCCCTCCTGAGAAGACAGTGAATGTAGTGGCTGGTGCCTCTTGGAAGATGAAGAGGGTACTTTCCTGAAGGAAGGCCTTTTATCAAGATGATGTAGACTTCTCTTGGCGTAAATCTTGTTAAACACAGGAGAAGCTCTCTCCTTGAGCTTGAGGATGGTGAAGAAGAGAAGTCTGTAACATAGGAGAATAATGAAGATAGCAGCCAAATCCCACCACTTGGAATGTTCCAGTGGAATCCCAAACATAGTTGTGATGATAACTTCGCCTTTCAGTTTCGGCTCGCCAGGTATTAAGGGATCGAATTCAAGACCAACCAAGTCGTTCTTGTAGGCACCCTACACAAAAACCGTTACCAAAGTTAAGCACTGGGAGGAAAGAAAAGTGAACCAACATCTTCCTATTGAAATTTTACACATGGAATTGGTGTTGGTCAATAAACTACTAGGCGTTATATAGGAGTCACATTCCTTGTATGGTCCCTCTTGAGTTGAGTCGCATGAAGTTGCCGAGGTTTTGCCTTTATATTTGCATATAGACAACATTTGGAGATTTTGTAAATGGAAGGGGTTCTGCTTCTGCTTTGATATATTATCAGAGGTATGGAGAAGTTTTACCGAAATTCTTCTACTGAATGGCATGGCAAATATTCGTTAGGTGTTTAAACATACTCAACTGCCCTCTGTGTTGATTAAACAAGGAAAATGAGACTCAGATCACGTATGCCAAAATGTATTTCCACAGAATTTAGTGTCTGAGCCCTTCGTAAATCTCGGCCAAAACAATGAACATATTTTTTAGTTTTTGGAAACAAGTAATAATCAAGATGGCTAATCTTAAGCTCCTACTCTCTGCTTTGTGTTCTATCTTATTTTGAGTGATCAAGTACCTCACTTCTGGTCTTAAAAGTTTTCCTTCTGTCTAATATCCATTTATGCTGCTTCTTTTATAATGTTAACCTGGAAGTACCTGTATAGCCCATGAGCCGTAACTAAGATACGAAATTGGGTACCGCCAAAAGGGTTTTGGAAGGTCTGGCAGAAGTCTGAAGAATCCAGAGGTCATCATCAGTATTCCCTGCAGCAGCGATCCCAAATTGTTGGTAAAGATGCAATTATCATATCAAAACATGAAATATTGCATATTCTCTTACTATAATTCCAGCTCCTGTAATGATTCCCATCAAGAAGTTTGGAACTAGTGATGCAACAACCATCATGAGGCTCTCTATGACAGATATGCAGGCATAGATGTTGAGGCAGAAGAACACGTAGTGAGAAAAGCCCGGCCTAAATTTCACCATGTAGTAGGTGATAGTCCCCGTGGTTAATGAAATGGCAACCAGGAAAGGGAATGAAGAAAGGAAATTTGAGATGATGTACACTGCCACGCCGTAGTACCCATTAAGTCTTTCCCGATAGAAAACCTGTTCATGAGTCAGAACAAACTTCTAAGAACTCTGCATATCCCTGATGCTTAGTTTCTTTTCTTTGTTTCTTTTGCTACCTTTTTATGCTTACCTTCATTTCTTCGATGAAGGATGGGAAGCCACCGATGGACATAAATGTCATGAAGCCAGATATAAATGCACCGCAAGCTCCGCGGGCCAGGATTGCGGTGTAGCTGTTGCCAACATCATAAAAGATGGTACCAACGCAAACTGATACAATCAGGTATATTATTATCCTTAGCCAGTAATATCCTACATCTCTGGACATATTAACCAGTGATCTCTGTGTTAAAGTTGTGAGTTGCTTCCACCATGCTGCTTGGCTCCCACTTTTCTTTTCAACATCAAGTCCTTTCTGCGAAGTGTAACGTGTACATAAGTATGTATACATACATGTATGTATATGTTACCCGAGTTTTACTCTTACCCACCCACCCCACTGGAATTCATCATCCTACAGAAATACTTTCTCAGTGACAACTATCGCTAGTGAAATTTGTCCCAAAAGTGTCTGGTGGCTGCTACATTTTCGGGGTGTAAGTTATTGCATGAGGATGAATAGAAGGCTGCTTAGCTTGTTTTTTCTGGTGCAGTGGTTTCTCTAGAGTGTCATTTTGTGAAAATGCGCAATTCACTCTAAAGCAGGGTCAGCATACTTTTCATGTGACTCTGTTCTTCAAAAGTTCCACCACTTTCATGCAAATGCTAAGTGTGAGAAGCTTTCGACCCAAAAAAAAATTGTGAGAAGCTTACAGTAGTTGTTATCTCTCCGATTCTGGCTTCAACTCTTTTTGCGTATTTTGAACACCTGTACTTCTCAACCAGCACTGCTCTGATCTCTGCTGTGGCCAGATTCATGAAAGGATCTGATGATTTTGGGTCATCCTGCAACCGCGGATCCATAGATCAAAGGTATGTAACTCTGAAGCACTTCTAACATATTGGGCTTTGCAACTATACCACTGTTCACGTATGATGCTTACACGAATTCTTTGAGATCCCTTCAGTGTGGCCGTCACGATGTCGAAGTCTGAATTTATGCAACGTAAGAAGTGATCTGAAGGACTCCTTTTTCTTGGACATGGAAAGCCAGCTTCGGAGAAAAACTGAAATTCAAATATTCAGTTGCAATTTGATACAAAAATGTGGGCAACATTGTTCAGAATAACATAATTCTTTCGATGGTTTAGGATGATTTCGGAGACATCAAGTTCGAAGGAAAGCCGAACAATGCAGAAGTTCGTATAAAGCCATGTAAAATGGAACGTGAAATTTCAGTGTTATTTTCTTTTCAAACCTCAACAGCCATCTTTGCTTCTCCGAAATAGACAGTTTCACCACTGGACAGCAAGTAAAGATCATCAAAGAGAGCAAAGACTTCGCTACTCGGTTGGTGAATTGATGAGATGACGGTCCTTCCATCGCGAGCAATATTTCTCAGAGTCTGGACCACAAAGAAAGCCGAAGCACTGTCCAGACCGCTCGTGGGTTCATCAAGGAATAGCAAATGAGGGCGGGTGAGGATTTCAAGCGCAATGCTGAGTCTCTTCTTCTCTCCACCACTTATTCCTCTCGAATGCCAGTTGCCAATCACTCTATCTGCACAATCTTGGAGACCCATTTCCATGATTGTTCCTTCAACAATAGAATCCACTTCATCTCTGTTCATTGTGGTTGGAAGCCTCAATAGAGCTGAGTACCTTATGGTTTCTCTAACCGTTAGTGTTCCCAGTAAGACATCCTCTTGAGTCACGTAAGCCTGAACATGACACAAAAGCTCAATCGTTCAGAAGAGATATTGCCATGTTACTTGCTCATACAGTGTATTCAAGTTTTAGCTGTCATTTTTATTGACCAAAGAACGTAATTTTTTGAATGAATTGACAGTTGGGATATATGGACATGGGTGATGAAGAAGAAGAAGAAGAAGAAGATGGTTTAAGATTGCAAAAATAAGGTATCATTTTGATCTGTTTATATTCAATTTGGTTTCCTATAATCTAGTGACATTTAGTCTACTATTGTTCCAGGTGTCAAAACATGTCATGACTATGCTTGTATGACTACTTAAGTTTCTCTCTCATCAGCTCAATTTCTAAGATCTCACAGGTCAGCAACTATAACTTTTCAAATAAGAGTTCTACCTGAATCTTTCTTGTAATCGTGCCAACCCCAGTTACTTGGAACGTGACTTTCTTCATGTTCAAATTGGACACTTATCCATAGATTGAGATAGCAACAACTAGCACTTACCGCGACACCATAGTCGAGTCTCTTCTTTTTCCCGTTCAAGAGAACATTTCCAGTCATGATCACATTCCTGGATAATCTACCTGCAGTAACATCAATGCTACTTTACATCTAGTGAATCTATGCAGATGCTACTACATGCAAGTAAATGCTACCAAATGTTTCGAAAAATTCAAAACCATAAAACCCGATCTAGATTGAAGTAGTTGCTTAATATACCAATTCCAAGTAGATCTTATGTTGGTGTCAACGAACGATTTTAAGCCAAAGAATGTTCATCCACGTATGCAAAACGTTCTAGGGTGGAAGTTTACCTGAATAGGCCGCATGAACTATATGAAATAACTCACAGAAGATTGGATTGCTGATATTAGATGTTCTTTTGCTTTTGTTTTGACATAGGTTTCGATGTTCAAACAGAGATAGCCCTCTTAATACCATGATGTGGTTGGAATTCAAAGGCGAAAAGGAACGATAACGACTCTTTGTTGAAAACAAATTCTACAAACACTCGATTTGGACATGCGTAGAGAAATTGTCGCAACTCTCTAATTCGTGAATAAGATTAAAAGCAGAGGAGGTACTGAAAACCACTTAAGACATAAAGATTCTTGTGTTTTAACAATTTCCAGAAAAAAAAAAAGGAAAATTCCCTGAATAGTCAAAACTTACTGAATAAGACATTATCCAATCTTCTATGCACAGACATGTAAGTACCACCTTATTAGCAATATAGATAGATTCAGAGAGAGAGAGAGAGAGAGAGAGAGATCAAACCTGCTAGAGAGTCGAGTAGGGTGGATTTACCCGACCCGGAAGGGCCCATGATGGCCATGATCCGACCCGGTTCAGCATAGCCGCTGAGGCCTTGAAGCAACCTCTTGGTGTGTCCATGGCCAAAGTTTGGTAAGACCACACTCAGATCCTCCCAAACCAGAAACGTCCCCTTTGGCAATGCTTCGCCCTCATACGCGCCACCGCCTCCGCCGCTCCCGCTCGCCGCCTCTATCTCCATAACGTCCAGTTGAAAACACCCGAGCTCAAACCGGAGAACGTCTTATCGAAGGAGAATAAAAATCTTCAACCAGCCCATGGAAAGGCCAAAAAGAAACAGCAAGCAAGAACAGAAAAGATAGAGAAGGTAATATAGTGAAACGATGAATCAATGAGTGAGACGCTGGGCTAGTCACCAAACAACTAAAACCTCCGCGTCGTTATGAATTTTTGGGAGGTGCGAACAATTTGAGTTCAACAACAAACGGGTCTTTTTGTCTGTTCTTCTTCTTCTTCTTCTTCTTCTTGTTTTTTGCTTTTGCTTTGCTGTTGGGAAAATTAAGGTGGTGGGTGTGCGAACAGATCCCATCATACCGGTGGCAAGTGAGGGAAATAAATGAGGGTGGGGGTGGTGCGATAGCAAAAAGCCGACCCGGGCGTACCGCCACGCAGTGATGGCCCTAGTAATGGCCGCTCTCTCCCATATCATAAACTGCCATTGAACAAGACTCGTTGGCGATGATAAAAGCCCCTAACTAATACCCATCAGCGGAATGATGGGAATTAGTTAGGAATTTAATGCCATAGATACTTTTTGGGCTTTTTTTCTAAATACCCTTCTTTTCTAAATACCCAAATCAGGAATAATGTGCAATTTCCAAAGTACTCTCTCTTTGATGTTATGCATGAAACGTTTTCTTATTAGATATGATTAATAAGTGCTTTGGAGACACTTATTAGCAATATCGTTATTTTTTACCCTGGAAAAGGGTTTCTAAAGATCTCGGTTCATGACTTGGGTCAAATCAAACTTTGTCTTAGGTCTCGTTTGTTTCACGAAAAATAAATAAATGTTACAAAGATTTGAAAGCGTGCACCAATCAAGCTCTTTTCTTTTTTTGGTCAGCACGAGACCTTTCTCTTTCTTCTTCGAAGGATATAAGCCCCTAACTAATACCCATCAGCAGAATTTAATGCCATCGATACTTTTTGGGCTTTTTTTTTCCTAAATACCCAAATCAAGAATGATGTGCCGTTTCCCAAAATACTCTCTCTTTGGGGTTGTGCATGAAACGTTTTCTTATTAGATATGATTAATAAGTGCTTCGGAGACACTTATTAGCAATATCGTTATTTTTTCTCCCCGAAAAGGGTCTCTAAAGATCTCGGTCCATGACTTCAGTGAAATCAAATTTTGTCTTAGGTCTCGTTTGTTTCACGGAAAATAAATAAATGTTACAAAGATTTGAAAGCATTCACCAATCAAGCTTTGTTTTGTTTTTTGTTTTTTGTTTTTTGTTTTGGACAGCACGAGACCTTTCTCTTTCTTCTTCGAAGGATATGAGCCCCTTACTAATACCCATCAGCAGAATTTAATGTCATCTATACTTTTTGGGCTTTTTTTTTTCCTAAATACCCAAATCAAGAATGATGTGCCATTTTCCAAAGTACTCTCTCTTTGGGGTTATGCATGAAACGTTTTCTTATTAGATATGATTAATAAGTGCTTTGGAGACACTTATTAGCAATATCGTTATTTTTTCCCCCCGAAAAGGGTCTCTAAAGATCTCGGTCCATGACTTGGGTGAAATCAAATTTTGTCTTAGGTCTCGTTTGTTTCACGAAAAATAAATAAATATTACAAAGATTTGAAAGCATTCACCAATCAAGCTTTTTTTTTTTTTTTTTTGTCAGCACGAGACCTCTCTCTTTCTTCTTCGAAGGATATAAGCCCCTAACTAATACCCATCAGCAGAATTTAATGTCATCGATACTTTTTGGGCTTTTTTTTTTTCCTAAATACCCAGATCAAGAATGATGTGCCATTTCCCAAAGTACTCTCTCTTTGGGGTTATGCATGAAACGTTTTCTTATTAGATATGATTAATAAGTGCTTTGGAACACTTATTAGCAATATCATTATTTTTTCCCTCCGGAAAGGGTCTCTAAAGATCTCGGTCCATGACTTGGGTGAAATCAAACTTTGTCTTAGGTCTCTTTTGTTTCTTAAAAAATGAATGTTACAAAGATTTGAAAGCATTCACTGATCAAGCTTTGTTTTTTTTTGGGTGGGGGGTTGGTTTGGGTCAGCAGGAGACCTTTCTCCTTTCTTCTTCAAATGATAGAAGCCCCTAACTAATACCCATCAGCAGAATTTAATGCCATTGATACTTATTGGGGAAATTTTCAAAAAAGGGTCCCAAGTCCTCTCATTTTCTCAAATAAAAGCCTGAAGTTGACTTTGTTTCAAATAAGGGCCTAAAGTACCCTCATTATCTCAAATAAGGGCCTGAAGTGACCATATCAGTCTCAAAAAAGGGCCTAACTCATCATTAATTAGGGGCATTTTCGTCATTTGTCATTTTCTTTATTTTTACTTTTTTTGATTTTCCAAAAAAAACCAAAACTGTAAAAATATATATATAGCAGACACAGGCGGGAGGGGCTGCACTCCCGCCTGTATCTCCTTCTTCCATTTTTTTTTTTACTTTTACTTTTTTTAATTTTTAATTTAATTTAACTAATGAAATTAAGTTAAAATTACATTTTGACAAAAATACCCTTGATCGGCCGGAAAATTTGGCCAGCCGGCGAAGTCAAGCCCTTATTTGAAACAACCATAGCCATTTCAGGCCCTTTTTGAGACAATGAGGGCACTTCGGGCCCTTATTTAAGAAAATAATAGGACTTGGGGCCCTTTTTTGAAATTTTCCCTACTTTTTGGGCTTTTTTTTCCTAAATACCCAAATCAAGAATAATGTGCCATTTCCCAAAGTAGTGCCTCTATGGGGTTATGCATGAAACGTTTTCTTATTAGATATGATTAATGAGTGCTTTGGAGACACTTTTAGCAAGATCGTTTATTTTTTACCCCGAAAAGGGTCTCCAAAGATCTCGGTCCATGGTACGGGTGAAATTGAATTTGTTTTAGGCTCAGTTTTTTTTTTTTTGGGGGGTCAATATTTAGACTCAATTTGTTTCGCGTAAAATGAATTATATGGAAAATATTTTCCTAAACACGATCGCTTGTATCGTCTACAAAAATGAATAAACGTTAAATATTTTCAACATATCCAAGAGAACGTTTTCAGGAAAATATTTTTCAAATAATTTATTTTTCGCGAAGCAAACGGAGCCTTGATGTTACAAATATGTAAAAGCATTCACCAATCAAGCTTTGTTCTCTCTCTTTTTTTATGGGTTTTGGGTCCGCATGAGACCTTTCTCTTTTCTTCTTCAAAGGATTTTAACAGAAGGGTCCTTTTGATCTCACTCCTTTCTCAGGAATTTAATGTCCGCCTGGACCAGGACTCTTAACACCAACTTCCTCTGTACTTGTCTTTTTTCTATCTTTTCCTCTTCTTCTTCTTCACTTTTCTTGGTCCCGAGCTACTCGGTTATTCTGGGGACCTCCATCGTGACCTTTCTTTCTTTTTCCTGCTGGGATTGCTTCCACTGCATTGGGGTGAATTCTAATACCATTAAGGGATGTTGTTATGTATCTCGTCGAAAGACATGAGACTTGAATTTCACATCATATGTGAGAGTTCGATATGGTTTACATCAGCTGCTGTTATGATACTACTTACAGCGCATGAAACTTAATCTAACGTCACATGTACGGGACCTTGACACCTTGATATGAAGCGTATACAGCCATTCACTCCGTCACCTAAATAGTTGGCTTTTGAGGTAAGGTTCTCAAAAAAAGTAAGACCAAATCGAAGTTTTGATTTTCGATTCATCGGTTTCTTTGTTTGGTGCTCTTTTGCAAGAGTGCAGAGTCGATGATTTTCATATGAAATAATCGATGTTCTTTCGTTTGGACCGTTAATCTCTTTCGACTGTTTTCCAACATTTCCTTTCAATATATTGCCATTCAAGAAACTATGTTCCGGAGATATATAAGAAACAACTATCAAAAGTACACCCGCAGTGCACCCACGCAATCTCTCCATCCGAGGACCTCTAAAACACCTTCTCAGGAAGAGAGTGACCAGGCCTCGAAACCTACCTCCATGGTCCGGTCTCGCGAATTTCCCAGATCATACATTAGCTAAATACGAGATTTGAATCCCTATATTTTACAGTTAACTTGGCAAACATCACAAGCAGATCAGGCCCCAAAGAACATCACATCATCAGCGGATGGATCGCCAGCGGGGGCAATTTCAAGCAGACAAAGCCTTTTGTTCTGCTGCATAACATAGCCCGCCAAATCAGCCGACGAACAAATAGATTGGCGAATGCAACATCTTTCACTGGAAGCCCGTTCACAGGCTCTTCATAGGAATACATTTCCTCGGTTAGTAATCAAAATTTCCAGAAAACAGAGCAGAGAGACATGCTCGGTGCATGTGCTTTGCCGAAAGAACAAATTAACACGTGAAGAAATGGTGATAGTGCTACGGCCGTACACCCACGCAAATCGCCGAGGAGGTAATTTAGCCATCAAGACTTAAATCACAAAATGGGGGTTATTGTCTTAGACAAGATGCTTGAGCTAGAATTGCAATGGGAAACTTCATAGCACCAAAATAAAGAAAGTCAGTGATTCGCAGGGAGACATATCCTTCCAGTAGTTAGTTAAGCCATCACATAACACCACGAGAATAGAATATTAAGGGAGGCGTCAGCAAACACAAACATTGCTAATTCTAGATCACGAAAAACATATCTCTCGATTCATAATAAAAACGAATACGATGTTCTTGCTGAAGAGATCCAAACATCCTCATAGTATTGGAGACCCAGGCCGCCCTTAGTATCTTCTGTTAGGGCTCCTCGAGCGATGTCCTCGTGGTTCCCTGCAAAGTTTGAAGGCATATACAGCATAAATAACATTCAAAGCTTCAGACTCAATTCAAACTATGGAAATGAAAGTGACTAACACATCTGGGGATCTACTAAAACCTCTCCAATTAAGATTATCACATGAAAGCGAGCAAGCAGGGATTTTCAGTTGACCCTATTTTTCTTTCGCGTTGATTGCCTTCTAATTTTCAGGCATTTTGGCTCAATGCAGGAAGAAATCACAACAGTAAGATGATTTATAGACTAATATATTTGTTCAAATCAAACCTCCTCTTCCTCATATTCCTCCTCCTGACAGAAGGTCCATTGCTAAAGGCCCAGTCAACAATGATCGTCTGGGTGAGAAGTTCCGTCCCATTCATCTGAGCTATTGCATTCTGTGCTTCCTCGAAGTTCTCATATTCAATGAGTGCATAACCCTAGGAAGGAACCCACAATAAGCTATTCATCAGAATAATTTATGTCCAAATTAACAAGAAGAACAACTGCAACCACAGTGAAGAGGCTTATATTCCTCATCAAATCTTTTTTTGTTTCCATTGAGTAGTGGAGGTGATTATATCTGCAAAGAGTACAAAGCACTGCTTGTCCAATTTCTTTTATGATTATGATACCACTTATCTGGAAGGTAGATATAAGTCAAGCTTGTTTTTGTTCTATCCAGTTTCCTAATTTGGGTTTGCACAGGAAATTATGTTGAAAAGCATGAACAACTTTTTGTGGTACAGCTTTTCTCATATATGTTAATAAGTTCTGGTAAAAAACATAAAAATGATGCATGAGAATTGGGAGCCCAAAAGAAACGCTGCTAATGGACAGTTTAACCATCCTGTTACATGAAGATATGTCTTAACTCCTAAAGATGAGAGTGTTTTTTGCCATCCAGTGAGGTTTAGAATAAAAAGAAAGCGAGGACGACTATAGGCCTTGGTGATTTTTCCCCGATTGGTTCTCATCCTTTTTCCCACAGATGAAGCACTCCCTGTCTGTTAGATATCATGTAGCAAAAAAATGGATTACGCTGAAAACTGTAACCCACTTAAAATTCTGGTGAACGATGATGATTCCCAAAAGTCCACTCACATTAAGCACTATAAGCAAGTTTCAACAATCAAGTCCAAAACCTCGCTTTCCTTTTTTTGCCATTGCGCTATTTTCCACTTATTTGCAACCACTAAATAGATAATATCATCACAGAGTTTGCCAAGCAGAAAGATTCGAATGAGATGAGCTAAAAACTAATCCGAGAACAAAGAAGTTGTTTACCTTAACAAATCCAGTTCGCCGGTCAAGATTTAAATGCAAATTCTTGATCTCTCCAAACTCTCCAAAAGCATTTTGCAGATCATCTTCTTGGGCCTCTTCATGCACTCCAGTCACAAGAATGATCCATCCCTCAATGGCTGTAATAGTCAAACATTCCAATAAATACTAACGAGTAGAGAAAGAAAACCAAAAATGAACTGGATTCAGCAGTTTCCTCCTTCATCATTTATATAGCAGTCCGTTAGAACCAAAGTAAGAGTACAAGGGCAAACTTCAAGAATCAAGTTCAAGTATCATACGTGGGCAATGACAATTTTCTCTGTAAAGAATGAAAAGCAGACGTGCATTTTCTTATTTCAGCTGAAAGCACCATCGTTGTTTGTTGTTATTTTCTACTTTCAACGGAAATCATATAAGTAGACCTATTTATGAAGGTGGTCAACTTCACTACATTTTTAGGCTTCACTGTCACAGAGAAAGATTGGCATGCTAAGCAACATCCTGAGGATTTTACATTTTCCTGCAAATTCAACCGCCTAGTCATCCATTGAAATAGCATCCAGACTGTTACACGTTACTAGAGAAGGACCAGCAAAATCCGTCCCTGGTCCCTGCACTAAGACAGAGACGTGTTCTATTTCCTCACAAAGCGAATAAGCTCCCTTAAGCGTTCGACGAAGAAGGTCGTTAGATTCACTCTACTTTGCCCGAGATAATTAGACTCGTCTCGATCCTGCCATAAACCAACCACGATTTCTTCCTTGCCGCTTTAACATCGTACTCTTACACAGAGGCCAAGCAAAGGATACCAGTTCAAGCCCTAACTAGCACGTACTAATGATAAAATCTACAGTGTCCACCCACCGCGGCCCTTTTCTCACCGACGAGAAAAGGAAAGCCACTCCATGCATCTCCTCTAAAATTTGGCTCGCGTATCAGCACACATCAGTTTATCAGCACATTGTAACACGCTGATGACATTGATTTTGTGCGATCGTGTGCAGTTATCTTCCCACTGGTTCCCTACATCATCCCGCTCAGTTTAAAAAGCAAATTAAGAAATCCTACGCCGGTATTAATCCGAACAAAGCTTGAAAAGGCAATACAGTCCAAAAGGAAATTAAGCATCGAAAATCACATGGAACCAACAAAACCCTAGCGTTGGGAAATAACATTCAAATATGACGTAAAAGCGACCGCACATTTAACGCATCAATCTATGAGCACAAACATGAAATCCTAGGTACGGTGAATGTGAAGGAAGATTAAATTAGGGACTACTGACATCGCAGAGGGCCGGGGCCGCCGTCGGTGTCGAGGGAGTCGAAGTCGCGGCCGGCGAGGCGGTTGTTGCGCTCGGCGTCGGCCTCCTCTCGGAACCCGCGGCCCTTAGTCTTCCTAGGGGCGGGCGAGGAGGAGGCGCCGCCGGTGATGGCGGATTTGAGCTTGGGGAGCGGGGCTCGGGGGGAGGCGTCGGCGTCGGGAGCGCCGTCCTCGTCCATGAGGTCGTCGTCCTCGGGCTCGAAGTCTAGTGCCTCCGCTTCCGCCGTCGTCATGGTCGCCGGATCTCTCTCTCTCTCTCTCGTTCGTTCTTGAAGTACCGAGGGTTAGGAACCTTTTGCGCTCTGTGGCTCGAGTGCTTGAGCTGCGAATTTTGTCAATTTTGTGATTTCAGCCACGTCGACTTGATTGGGTTGATTCTGTACCCGAAAGTTCACGGATATTAAACTTTTGCCCCCCGAAAAATTGTTCTCGTATCAATTTGACCCCTAAGTTTATTTTGGGCCTTTTCGTTGTTCGACATAAAGTCGTTTTATGTACCGCGTTTAGTTATTAAAAAGAAAAATGACACAAATTATTCATTAATTTTAATCAAATATGCAATGTCATCTCTGAACTTTTAATTTGTCCAATAGCATCCCCGCACTGTTGATAAATGCTTAATGTAGTCTTTTTGTTTTCTCGACGAATCAAATAAGTGATGACATGAATTGTGGTATGCTGAGTTGGATTTTCAATAATGATGAGTCAACATATCACGCTTTTTATCCATATACTTTTTGAAAATGAAAATTGAATTAAAACTTTAACATGTAAATTATTATTTGGTAGCCTAATTTAAGATAAATATGTAACTTTGATAATTCACATGAAACTATTTTTTGTTAACCACGTTTTGATTTAACGAATTGGAAGCCACGTCAGCAGATTCCAAAAAACGACATCGATCATTTTCATATACTTTAGGGACCTAATTGAGCATTTATAATTTATGCGTGAACCACATTAAACAAATTAAAAATCGAAAGACGATATTGCACATTAAATCAGAATTTAAATATCATTTGTGTCATTTTCCACCATTAAAATAGCTTGCTTCGACCATCTACGGTATTGTTGGGGGGATGTATATGTATCCCCCATATGTTTCTTATAATGAGATTTGTGAAAATTATGAATAGTTATAAAATGACCTTATGTCGATTTTTGTATGTTTTTATGTGCCAAAACATTTTAGATGCTGGACATTATGTGAAAACGAAAGTTCGCATGCCTATAAATAATTTGGATTGCGTTTTAGCATGCTTAACAAGTGAGTGATCTCAAAATAACGGGAAAGTCCTAAATTTATTGCACTTTTGCCAATTCAGCCCTAAACCTTTTAATTTTGCCGATTTAGTCCTAAACCTTTTGCATTTGTGCCAATTCAGTCACAAACCTTTTTTTTGTGTCAATTCATTCCTAAACCTTTTTCATTTTTGCCGATACAGTCCATCCACCGAACTTTGGCAGGTGGGCGGTGACGCGGCGCTGCCGGAGCAATTTTTAATAATATTTTAAAATTTTAAATTTTTTTGTTTTATTTTCTCTTTTCTTTCTTTTTTGTTTTTATTTTTATTTTTGTTCTCTTCCTCCTTCAACCAACAAACAGATCACCGGTGACTAGAGGAGAGGGCCGGCGGGGTCACTGGGTCTGTGCAGCGGGGCAAGGCCGGCACCGACGTCGCTAGGCGAGGCGGGCGTCGGCGCCGCTGGCCATGGTTGAGGCACGCCATGGCTGGGCGAGCTCAGCCTCGCCCAACCATGGCCTTGCTATTGCCAGCCTCGCCCAGCGACGGCAACGTCGCCGCCATGGCTAAGCGAGCTCGGTCTCGCCCAAATTTGGCCAGGCCGAACCTCGCCAGCCATGGCGTCACCGTTGTCGATTCCTTCTCCAACAAGACGTTACAGAGAGTGATGGACCATGCAAGAGAGGGAGAGTGTGTGGTGACTGGAAGGGGACGAGATATTCGAAAGGGCATGGGACGAAATCGGCAAACGGCGACACCATGGCTAGCGAGGATCGGCCTAGACAGATCTGGGCGAGGCCAAGCTCGCCTAGCCATGGCGTGGCTAGGCCACGCCCACACGGCGCCGGCCCCAGTGACCGCCGGCCCTCTCCTCCAGCAAGCGGATACCTGTTGGTTGGATGGAGGAGGAAGAGAACAAAATAAAATAAAATAAATATTATTAAAAATTACTCCGGTAGAGCCACGTCACCGCCGGCCGACCAAAGTTCACCGGATGGACTGAATCGAAAAAAATGCAAAAGGTTTAGGATTGAATTGGCTCAAATGCAAAAGGTTTAGGACTGAATCGGCAAAATTAAAAGGTTTAGGACTGAGTTGGCAAAAGTGCAATAGGTTTAAGACTTTTTTGACAATTTTCCCCAAAATAACGTTAAAAGGTGATAATGACATTCTAAGTTCGGAGCTTTTGATCAATGTACAATCTCATATCCTTGTTACTAAGGGTGCGCATGGTAAAATTTCTGAAGTAGAATATATGCTTCAGAAGTACTTTTGGAGTAAAAATCTGTTTTGTAATCCAACTTCTGAAGCAGAAATCCGTTTGGTTTAAATTTTTACTTCTGAAGTTGTTTTTGAACCAATTCCAGAAGTTAAAAAAAATTACTTCTCATCCCATCAAAAGTACTTTTCGGCCTTGCCCTCTTTTCATTACGCCATCTTTTTCATTACGGAGACATCTCTCTCTCTCTCTCTCTCTCTCTCTTGATGAGGTCGGTGACACTGTAGCCAACCGCCGAACACCGTCGCTCACCGCCGGGTCGCCGTCTCCGGTCGCCCAAGGTAAAAAATAAATAATTTTTTTAATAGTAAAAAAATAATTTAAAAATAATTTCAATTGCGTGAGAGTGTTTTAAAGATATCAGTTTGCTTAATAAATTACAAGAGATAAACATTCTATGATTTAGTTGATTATAAAAGTATCTAAATAATACGGGTCGGGTCGGTAAATTTGCACTATATGAAAACTGGTCAAAACGGGTTAAATGGGTCAATATAGGTCGGACTATAGTCAACGCGATCTAAACCCGACCCACCCGTTTGACACCTCTAAGCACAAGTGAGGAAGCATCGGAACTACCTGTGCTTTTAGCGTGGATATATGAGCTCGGCCATCGTACAATTTTCCTCATAAAATTGGTCTTCATTTGCATAAATAATTAAATGACAAATTATACGTAAATCTGTCGGTATTTGCATTTCACTTTTCTCGAATAACATGCATTTTTTGTTATGATTAATAATTTTTCATAAAATATTTTGTGTTAATAATGTTTTACAAGTATAAATTTTCAACAATTACCTAACGAATTTCTGTTTTAGAAGTATGGGTTTTGTCCATTTATCAAACGTCTTTCTCTAATCAAAAATCAATTTTTGAAGCAGAAGTAGAAAAATCAACTTATTTTCTGAAGCAGAAGTGTTGCCATGCTTACCCTAAACTTTCAACTGATTCAATTATGTCTCTGGAATTCTATTTAGTGCGTACTTTCAATTAGTTCAATTAGATCATAAACTAACTTAACGTATTATTGTTTGTTAGCATGCTTCACAAGCCGAGTGTTCTTCAAACACCATTAAAAGTGATAATAACCGTCAAACCCTTAATTATTGACCTGTGTGTAATCTCACTACTAAACTTTCAAATCATTTAATTAGGCCTCTAAAATTTTATCAATAATGTCATTCTCGATCTTTCAATTAATTCAATCAAATCATAAAGTATTTTAGCACATTCGATATCGTCGTGCTACGAGCATTAATAAGATATGCTAACACGGACACAGGGCTAATGACATCAAAAGAGAGAAATTATATAACTATTCACTCGAAATCGCAAAAAGCGAATACATGTTCCGTTTTTTCGACATACGCGCTAGTCACTTTATATTGATATTATCGCTTTCGATGGACATTCTCATTCAAACAAAAATACTACATTAAACATTTACCAACAGGGTGGTCAATAGTGAGTCGATTCAATTTCGATCCATTCAAACCACTCGATTCATGACCTAAAACTCACGTCGACCAAGATCCAAACCTTAACGACCGAGACTTGAACCTGATCCATTCCGCCCAGTTGATTATAACTGCATCGTGCTGTAGTTGCGCTCTGTGTTGTAATCTATATGTGTCGGTGATACAAGTTTTAAAGTCGTAATATTTTAAAATTGAGTGTAACGATTATTTAAAAGCTATTATAAGCGGTTGTAGCTGTGAAGTGCTGCAACCATTGAGGTGTTTACTAAAAAAATTTACTACTGCAGCACTCGGTTTCACAATTAATATTTTTGCGGGAAAGTTGTACCCAACTATTTGTGCAGCTTGAGTATGCCTAGCAAATACTAGGGAGAATTTTGGTGAAGAAAACCGAAACAAATGAAATGACGAGCTATGAAACCTAAAAATGGAGGTTCCGCCGGACCTCCACACCAGCTCATAAACGGGCCCTAGACCCAAACCCGGATAGACCAAACCGGGTCCAGGCCCGGTTCAATTAATTTCGGGCCTTTGTTACTTTTTTCTTTTACGTTTATTTAATTATTTTTCTGTGGGCTTCTTCTTCACCTTCACAGTTTCTTCTCTCATGGGCGGCGCACCAGCAGATTCCACACAGCGAAGGGTCTCGACTTCGAGTCCGCGATGTACCTCTCCTCGCATTCCGACTTGCGAACTACACCGTTAATTTCTTTGCAAGATCGTCGTCTCTCTCCACTCGAAGTCCCCGTCGATTGATTGGCGAATGAATCCTTCGTCGCGATGAGTTCTTCTGCTCCGGTTTCGTCCCGATCGAGTGATTCCAGAGCGAGGACGCTGTGGGGATCGTTCTTCGTCGCGGTCGGCTGCGTTTGCTTCGTCGCTTTTGCGTACGCAGCCGTCGTGTCCAAGCTTCTTCCGCCGTCGGACAACGCCATCATCTCTGCCGTGCAGAATGACAGGTCAGTGCTCGACGACGCATCGCTTTCGCTGCTTGTATTTTTTTCCCGAGGAAATCTGTATGATCGTGTGTGCGGCGATCGTATTGATTCAAGCTTAGATCTCTGGCTAAGAAACGGAGCAGGAAATCGTAGCGAATGCTTCGTCTGTTCGGAGATCGTAATGTTATGACTAGTGAGTTTAAGTAGGGGAGGATTTTGAGGCGTTTGGAAGTCATTTTGCTTCAATTACATCAGGAAGTACCGCAATACTCCTTAACGATTATGAGACGATGGGTCATGGTGGCGGAGTCGTTTGAGTGAAATCATAGTTTCCTTGGTTGAATGTAATATGCCTTTGGCAGGATGTCATTTTTACAAGTTTGCTCATTTCATTATTTTCACCTGGCGATCCTTGTTTTGGTTAAGGAAAAGCTCCTCCGTCCCGTACAAGTATCCTGAGATCTCTGAATAAACATTAGCAGTACATGATTAAACACAAGAAAGTGCGTCTATTAGCTTATGATTATTCGGGTGGTCGACAAAAATCTCTTAACTGATCAAGATCAGTTTGGGTTACTTATCATTTGAAGCACTATGCCGATAAGGTAGAAGTTCTCTTTAGCAAATCACGACAAAAACAAAGGATCTACTGCTTTGGTCGTGATGAGAGCGGCTATCTGATCCACTAGAATTAGGCTAATGGTGATTTAATGACTGCGAAAGGGTGGAATTTTTTTTTTTGAAGGAGGAGAACTGTCATAGTAATTAAATGCAGTATAGACATTGAGACCCTCATCTGTTTAGCTTCTACCACTTTTTGATGTCACTGTCATGTAACAAGCTCTATGTATTGTCGGCTCTATGGCATATGCTTTCTTGTACACAACACACGATCACCCAGGGCAAGTGCTTGGCTAAGTCGCGGATTGCCATTATTATGAATCCTAAGCAGTAAAGTTGACATCTCTCATGGATTAACGCCCAATGTTTAGACAGAGTTAGAGCTTTAATGGATAATTTGTGACAAAGATTTCTTCATGTTCTGCCCTGGGACATCGTGCCTTCTCTGGATGAGCATTCTCTTCGACTCTTCTGCTATGTTTGTCATGTATCACCAGATGAATGACTGTAAGGATGCCAAACATGACATGTTATACTTCTGTTGATGTTGTGCATTTCCTAGACATAATTAATGCACATTCGCTGGCTTCTCTTTGTCGCATATTTTATCCCTTGCTGCATAAGGTGTTTTCTCTGCGTATCATCTAGAAAGGCTTTTCATTAACTCACCAAACCTCGCTTCCTATCATGAATTAAACCTTTTCTTAAAGAATGTGTTGGGTCCTTCATATAACTATTTGTTTGTCAGTGAAGGATGTTTTCTTTCTTCCTATTGCTTACCTCATTTGAGTAGCTCGTATACCTTGGTCCTAAAGCACATTTTCATTGAAAATCAGCATTCTTGCTGTATGGTGCCTCAAACTCCCAAAGAATTTGCAGATCTCCTTTCGTTCAAAGTTTTGTTCTTTCTTTCCTATCATTTATCATCTAGACTCTTGGCTTGATCTCGTTATGTTTTGTTGCTCAATTTTTATTTTATTTTTTGCATTGCCTAATTTGTTTCCTTTCCTATGGCAGGTACTATTGTTTTTTGGTTCCCCTTACACTTCCCATCCTCGTTGTCGCTGTATATTTTCATTGGCTCAGCATGAAGCTTTTCAAGCACGCATGATGTTTGTCTCATCATACCATGGTTGATCAAACAAACTGGCTGCTCTTCTCGCTGGTTCGCTAGATCCAACAGTGATAGTGGAATTAATGCAACTTCTAGTGGATAGCCACTTTTCTTTGCTGTAGTATTGCAATATCATATATGCTAAAGCAATGAAGTTCGATGGATTTGATACTTTTCTGGAATTAGGTATATCTATGCAAAAAACAGCCACTGGTTTCCTATCTGTGTTCATGGCAGGTTGTCAATATTGCAAGAGTCCCCAGTGCATTGTCTTTTGTCATCTTCCGGCTTGTCTATGGTTTATTAATTTTTTTAATCATCGTGGTTTCCTAACTTCTCGTATAGAAACTATTTTACGGCATACTCACACATTAGAAACTTTATGCTAGCTTGAACTTAAGTTCACAACATTGGTTATTTCACCAAAATTCTGAATTTGAGTGACAATGGAGTGTATGTCATATGATGGTGAGTCTATTATGGTCACATTCGCAGCCCTAAGCTTTTGTCATAGTAATCGTATGCTTTCCAAAGCTGTAGTCGCTTGGCTGTGAAAGTTACTGGCCTGCTATCTGTGACACAAGCCAACTATGAATATCAGTATGCTATATTTGCTGGTTTGACTGAAACATATGGAAAAAATTGCTTTAAGAATTTAATGTATGTGCCCATAAATTGTTGTTCAAAATGCAATGTACTTCACTCCGAAAGAGATACAAATCATCTCCATCTACATAACTTATTGGTGTTTCGAAGGAAGGAGTAATCTCATCAACAGTCTTTTTTTGTTTTGGATAGGTTGGGACTCACCAAATTGCGATGAGGGTTGAGCATATGCTCTAGGGAATCTCATGTCCATTTGGATGATTCTCAAGTGACTGGTGTGCGAGTGTGTAAGAGCTTTCTTACACATCTTTTAAGTAAGAAAAGATTCATCACAAAAGTCTAGTACTATGGATACTGCTTGGGAAGACTTTGGGCCATTTGTTGCTGCTTGATGCGTCCACCAATACTATACCTTTGTTAGGATGCCGGTCCAAGTAGTTGTCAGCTGCCTCGATTCTTTTTTTCCCCAGGTCTAGCATCTTTTGGTACACATCAACATCATGCAAGCTCTCATCTGTTCATAGGAGTATATAAACACAAACCGCGGTTACGGTAGCATCTGCAATCTTGTTGTATGTATCAGACTCTCATATGTAGTTCCGCAAAAGGCAGGGACCATGAACAAGGAGAAAGAATAAGGCTTAGGAGTTGATTCTCGTATACAAGTTGATCTGTGAGTAAAGTGATCTGAACGCGCTTTGTTCCCTACAGTTGGCTTCTTACTGAGAAGAGAAATTATGAGAACGAAAGTGGGACAAAAAGGGGAGGTGAGCGTTTCTTGGATTCTGTTTGGGTAAAGTCCCTTCCCCGCCTGCTTCGGAATCAATTCAAAAAGAAGAAAAGGAAAGACTTTTCCTTCTCCTTTCTGATATGGAATGCTAATCTTCTCTTCATAGATTTTATTGTGGACATGCTTTTATTTTTTCTGCAGTGCAGCTGTGGAGACCTTGAACTGAAGGCCAATCTTGTTGACATTAGTGTGCATTTACGTAACGGAGTGAGAACTTCGATTTTGACCATCTGGACCGTCAGCCTTAGCCTCTCTGTTCTCCTTTCTTTACAGAAGGGGATTAGAAAGCGCATTCCAAGCTGCCGAAGATGATGGGTTCCATGCGGACCTCGCCAGATCCGATGGTCCATATTGAGTGTAGCATACGCACTAAGGCTAAGGCTATGGAGTGCTCGCTCGTAAGATCAGGGGAAGCAAATGCTAACTCATAGGAACGTTCGTCCGAGGGTAGATGTTGCTCCGACTGCGTTCGGGGTTTCATCACAATTTTCCGTTTAGGGCCGGCCTCTCTGAGCCCTAAACAACGTGGGCTCTCTCGCGTTGTGATTATAGACGTGGGCTCTCTCTTAGCTTTTTAGTATCGTGTTTAGGATAAATATTAAACACGACATTTAAGAAAGAAAAAAAAATTCAGGGATGTGATCGGACTTCGCAACTCAAACTGAGTGGGGAAGGGGCAATTTATAATAAACTCGCGACAGAAACTGTCGGAAGCATAGAAGGCTAAAAAAACAGTGAAACGAGACGAAACGAGACAGGGAAGAGATGACAACACGGGATTAGTTTTTGAATTTCATGTCCGCGGCCTTGAATGGGGCGAGCTCAGTCTTTATGGGTTTTGTTTTCTACCTTTGCTGGGTGTTCAGGCGTGCTCCATCCTCGTCTTCTTATTTTTTTACTTTTTTATTTCCCGAGAGAATTAAAAAACAACGACAAATTTGAATGAATTTAACGAGGGGGGGGGGGGGGGGGGGAGGACATTAAAGAACAAATTGAACGTTGAATCCCCAAGTTGTTTCCAATCAAATCGGCCTGATTCCCCAAAAATTTCAACTTTAATTTCAGTCTCAAATCTATCCGAACTTTTTTTTTGTCTTAGAAAAAATCTCAAACTTTAGATCCAATCCCAAATCTGCCTCGGAATTTTGCTTCGTCTTAAAAAACTCACAAATTTTCCAAAATGAAACTGTTCTAGGATTTGAAAATTATGTACGACTAATGGTGATATTTAGATAGAGGACTAATGGAGCAAATTTGAGATAAGAGAAAAAAAAATTGGCAATTTTTTCTTGGACAAAAAACGTTTAGGGTAGATTTGGGACAGAACTAAAGTTAAGGGTTTTTTTTAGACAAAAAAAAAGGTTCGGGGCAGATTTGGAATTGAGTCTAAAGTTGTGGGGTTTGACCCAAAGTTTGGGATTTTTTAGGGAGTTTGGCCCAAACAATTCATAATTAAAGCCATTTTTTCACTCGAATTATGGCCTGCATGACAAAGATTCTAGTTCTCTAATTCTGTTCCTCGAAACAAAAAAAGATGATAATCATGTTTGGTAACGTAAATGATTCTGATTCTGTTCCCGGGAATAATTTTGGAGCAAAAACAAGAACAAAAAAAAAGTTGATTTTGGAAAAAAAAATCACTTTTAAGAATCACAAAACAGAATGAAATCCCACATCTTTCACTTTTTCCTTTCTGTTCTCTCATCACTTTTCGCTCGACCTAAAATAGAATGAAGTCTCATTTTCAAAGAAAAATATATAAGATAAAAAAAAAGTCGAAAAAAATTGGAAAAAATTCTAAAAAATCAGAAAATTTTCAGAAATTCACTAAAAATAGAAGAAGCTTAGATTAGGCTAGTTTGACCTCATTTTCATAAATGTGGGCCTAGATTCTTTAGATTTCATAGATTTTGTTCTTTTTTAAGAAAATCATAAACACCTTTGAAATTAAACCCGAACTACATTTATCTAAGCCCTTAGGGCTTCATTAGGTTTTTATGATGCGATTTATCAATACCATGATTCCTTGATTGCGCACTTGATTTCATTGGTTGTGATTTGCCTAGGTTTAGGTACTTTAGACTAGTTTTAGAAAATTTGTAAAAAGACAAAAACAACATGCATGAAACTTAGTATTGGCTTACCCCATAGATTTAAAAATGAATTGAAAATTTGCACGAAACACATTTAGAAAACATCAACTTCGGTTCTGAAAGGGCATCGGTGGAAACACTGATGTAACAAAGTCCTCGGACCCTAGATATCTCTGGTTGAGTAGAATCGAACGGTTTCTCCTAACCGCTCGATAAGGTTTTCAATCTACGTTTCTCAAATACCGGTATCGACTCCATTTGCATGTACACATACACATGCCACCGATTACACTAAAATCGAATCCGATATTCTCTCGTTGCGATTTGGTACAAGCCTAGGAAGGCCCGAGCTAATCTGAAATCACATACTAACCCAATATGGTCTCTCCTTTTTTAAGCTTAAAATTACTCGTTATGACACGGCAATTAGACGAAATAGCACGAAAAAATGTCATATGTAATATGCAATATGTTGTATAAGAAAATCAATATGAATTAATCTTCAATTAATTCAAAATGTATGATGAAATTTCACAAAGTAACTACGTAATTATTTGAGCTCTCGTTTTTTAAGCTTAAAATGACTTGTTATGACACGACAATTAGACGGAATAGCATGAAAAAATGTTATATGCAATATGCAATATAAGATAATCAATACGAATTAATCTTCAATTAATTCGAAATGTATGATGAATTTCACAAAGTAATTACGTAATTATTTGACTTAAATGATAAAAATTGGGAAGAAAAATTATTCCCAAGAACAGAAATTTTGTGCAGTTACCAAACGCGTTTATGTTCCAGGAACATAAATTTTGTGCAGTTATCAAACACGTTCTAATTCTCCTAAATTCATACAGGGAACAGAATCAGAAAAAAATCAATTCTAATCAAAATCGCTCTTTTGAATCAGAATTGTTGTCATGCAGATCCTTACTTTATGTCGTTGCGATCTTTTGTCCATTTTGATGATTCACTAATGTCTTTGTCCCGGATGAAGTTTCCACGTCCTTTGCAAATGAGAAAGTCATAATTTAATAGTTATCTCTCTCTCTCTCTCTCTCTCGTTAAGGAGGTCCATCAGTTCTCCTGTTTTAAGTTTTTAGGATTTAGTAGCGTGTCTTGGATAAGCGTGCTTACTATCTTTGGAGCTTGCATTTAAGAAGGAGTTCAATCTCTTATAACGGGCAAAAGTGTAAAAAAAAGTCATAAATATACGGTATTAGTGCCAATTATGTCAATTTAGTCCTAAATCTTTTGCATTTGTGCCAATTGAGTCCATCAGATCAATTTTTGACGAAAATCACTGACGTGGACGCCAATCATCTTACGTAGCACGGTCAGCGCCAACATTGACATTTTTTACTATAATTTTTTTTGATAATTTTTTTATATATTTTTTTAATTGAGGGCCGATGAGGGCTCACGGACCCTCGCTGTGGTTGACGAGGGTCGCAACGCCATCGCCTGGGGCTAGGTGAGGACGAGGGTCGCCGGCCTTCAATAAAAAAAATGAGTAATGTAAAAAGAGAAGAAGAAAAAACAAAAAAAAAATTATTAAAAACCTATAAAAAAAATGTTCATGTCTACGCCGGTCGTGCCACGTAGGACGATCGGCGTCCATGTCAGCGATTTCTGGCCAATATTAATCTGATAGACTCAATTGACACAAATACAAAAAGGTTTAGGATTAAATTAGGACAATTAAAAGGTTTATGACTGAATTGATAATAATGCAATAAGTTTAAGACTTTTTCGACACTTTTTCCCTTCTAACAGGAAAGATTGGCTTACATTCGTTTTTAAATTTGGGCGCGCGCGCGAGAAATAGAGATTCATTGAAAATTAGTTGGCTTACCTAAAAACCAACATCTTCGAATATATCACTATACATTTCTTTGGATACAACACGCGCGCGGGAGAGAGATTCCTTGAAACGAACTTTGAGAAACGCGGCTCCAGGAGGCAGGAACCCACGAAAGACTTATCAAACATCTCGACATTTTAATGTCAGCAAGAGATTAACTTAAAAGACTCTCAACTTTAACTTCATCAGTCGATATGGAGGACTAACTCCCTAAGAAAAAGTTTCAACTAATGATCCAGTCCCAAATAAACTTTAAACTATTTTTTTGTCTAGAAAAAATCTCAACTTTAGGTCTAGTACTAAAACTTAAACTTTCTCGGTCGATGATGGGCAATCATCTTTTTAACTTTCTTAATTGATATGGAGGCTTAATTTTCTAAAAAAAACTCCCAGCTTTAGATTCAATCCTAAATCAACCTTAATTTTTTTTTGTCTAAAAAAAATCTCAACTTTAGGTCCAGTCCTAAATCTACTCCGAATTTTTGTTGTCTCGAAAAAAATCTTAAACTTTAGGTCCATTCCCAAACCTTAAACTTTCTTAATCAATGATGGGCAATCATCTTTTTAACTTTCTTAATTGATATGGAGGCCTAATTCTCTAAAAGAGCTCTCAACTTTAGATCAATTCCAAGTCAACGTTAAACTTTTTTTTTTTGTCTAAAAAAATCTCAACTTTAAGTCTAATCCCAAATATGTCCCATTTTTTTATCTCATAAAAACCCCTAATTTTAGATTCAATCCCAAAACTATCTCGAATTTTATTTTATTTTTCTAAAAAATCATAAACTTTCAATCTATTCTCAAATCTAGCCCGAGGTCCAGTCCCAACTTAATGTGGTGTTCACACGTTGATAAAAAAAGTCACATCAACAAAATAATGAGGCGATAGGTATGGATCAACGTGACATTTCCACATGGACATCAAAATACACCCCAATAAAAGTTGTTGAAATTCTCCAAAATAAATAGGGACGACTAACAACAATTTTTTTTTGCGGAGGACTAATGGGGGCAGATTTGATATTAGAGTAAAAATTAATGATTTTTCTCTAAGTTTGAAGTACATTTAAGACTAGACCTAAAACTTAGGTTTTTTCTGATCTAAAAAAAGTTCGAGGCAAATTTAAACTGAACCTAAACTTTTTTTAGGTTTATTTGGGATTGAACCTAAAATTTGACATTAATTTTTTTGGGGAATTAGGCCTCAACATGAATGGTGGCGACGTGTTTCATCGGATCTTTCGATGTCGAGGGGAGAGAGCGATCGGTGTGCGGTCTCTGATGCGGGATCAGCATGGGCGCCCATGCACACGCGGAGCGTCCTGGATTTTCCCTCGTTCACTCTCTGTTTCTGTCTCTCTGTCGCTCCGCGGCTCCAGTGTAAGGGCGTGCTCCACCACCACCATCACCATCACCGCCCCTGCCACGCGCGGCCCCTCCAGCGCGTGCTTCCCCCCGCTCGGGGGAGCGAGTGGTGTCACTGTTTCCCCCTCTTCAATCTTTCTGGGAGGGCGCAGATCTGAATCTATCCCGCTTTTGCCCTGTTTTGTCCATTTCCTTGCGGAGACAAAATCCCCCCGCATTGGTAATAATTGCAGAGTCTCTCTCTCTCTCTAGACTAAGAGAGAGAAAGAAAAAAGATGCTTTTTTTTTTTGGTGGGGGATGATGACGCTGCTCGCTGCTGCTGCTGCTGCTGCTCTTGGTGCTCTCTTAAACCTGAGAACCACATCTTTTCTGGCATTGCAATGACCTGCACCTTCTTTGGGAACCAAGCTCTCTCTCTCTCTCTCTCGCTTCCTTCTCTTTTTCTTACTTTCAGGAGCATGGGATGGGATGATGAGGCAAACAAGGACCTCACTTTCCTCTCCTATCTCTCTCTTGTTCACTACCTCAGTGTGATGTAATCATCACTCTGGATTACATACTACCGAACTCCATCATCATTGCCTCTCTCTCTCTTCAAAGCCAGTCGTGACGATCTTCGTCCGCTCTCTCTAGGCAGAGACTTCATCATTATCATCTTCAGTGAGCTCTCTCTCTCTCTCTCTGAAAATGGACTCATACGAAGCTACGAGGCTCGTCTTCTCGAGGATCCAGAGCTTGGACCCGGACAACGCCTCCAAGATCATGGGCTACATACTACTCCAAGACCACGGCGACAAAGAAATGACCAGACTAGCCCTCGCCCCCGACCCTCTCCTCCGCACCCTCATCCTCAAGGCCAAGTCCCACTTGTCCCTCTCCCTCTCTGCGATCTCATCTTCAACCTCCACGACACCCTCTTCTCCTTCCTCTGCTGCTCTCAATCTCAACCCCATTTCACGAAGACCCATCACCCACCACCACTCTCTCTCCATCCCCTCTCCGAGAACCACCCCGTCCTACGCCAATGTCGTCAATGGGGTCACTCACAACACCACCCCCAACATCCCCAGCGACCCCGTTGACGATTACCAGCTCCAGGACCACCTCTCCTTCTTGAACGACCCCAAAAGCGACGACCTTTACGACCCGAGACTCGAGTTTGTTCCGAACGGCGACTCTGGCTTGTCGCACAGAAGAAGCTACTCGATAACCGGAATGCGTCTTGGGTCTAATGCTGCTAGCGAAGAACCGGGTCTTTCTGGGTTCGGGTGGAGGCCGTGCCTGTACTTCGCGAGGGGGTTCTGCAAGAACGGCACTAGCTGCAGGTTCCTCCACGGCGACTCGGGGGACTGCACAGACGCCTCGGCGGCGGTCAATGTCGGGTCGCCGGTCAAGTTTGGTGAGCTCGAGCAGTTCGGCCCCGAGCTCGCCGCAAGATCGAAGGCCGCGGTGGCGCAGCAGCAGAGGTTGAAGCTCTTGGCCACTGCTTCGGCTTCGTCCTTGCCCTACAACAGTTGCGTGGACTTGTTTCTACAGCAGCAGAACGACACCCAGAGGTGAATTGTGTTACTATGCTGCTGTTTTAGTTGTTACATTTTTGTAATTCAGAACTTTGTTGGAGTTCGATTGATAGGCTTGGAGAATTTGACTCTGAATTAAGAGTATTGATGTGGAGCTTGTTGGGTTCTATGGTTCGTTGAGATGTTTGTGATGGCATTGTGATTTCGGTTTAGATCGACTGCTCCAGAGTTGATGCTGAGGGAGGAGGTGCACAAGTTCGGGCGCATTCAGTCCGAAAGGATCGATTTTTCGGGACTAGGCTTGGGAGGAGCGAGTAGCCCTGGGTCGAGGCAAATTTACTTGACATTTCCTGCTGATAGCACTTTCAGAGAGGAGGATGTTTCACATTACTTCAGGTAAAATCAATGTTGCCCAAGCCCAATGTTGTTTTCAAGAAATAGAAGTTTGAAAGTTTCAGCTGAGAATTTGATTTCTTTTCTGAATTTTTTGTGGGAATTGAAGCAATTATGGACCAGTACAAGATGTGAGAATTCCTTACCAGCAGAAGAGAATGTTTGGATTCGTTACTTTTGTATATCCAGAGACCGTGAAGCTCATACTGGCCAAAGGCAATCCTCACTTTGTTTGTGATTCACGGGTGCTGGTTAAACCTTACAAGGAGAAAGGCAAAATTGCAGATAGGTGGGGGCTGTGTTCTTGTTTTCAAATGCTTGCTGGCTCTTCATTGTCTTGCTGAGTTCATTGATTCGTGATGTTTGTGTTGTTCGCAAAACTTTTATCAGGAAACAACAACAGTTCATGGATAGGGGTGAATACTCAGCGTGCTTGAGTCCAACCGGGTTTGATTCGAGGGACCCTTTTGATCTCCCCTTTGGTATGGCAATAAGTGAAAGCGTGTTCAACCAATTTATGCCTAGATCATTTTCGCCTTTCGACACGTTGTAAATTTGCTTTTTGTCGCAATGAAGGTTCGAGAATGGGTTACAATGCTCAGGAGATGTTGCTTAGACGGAAGTTGGAGGAACAAGCCGATCTGCATCAAGCAATTGAGCTTCAAGGGAGAAGACTCGTGAATTTGCAGCTTTTGGACTTGAAGAATCGCTACCGGCAATACCCTCATAATTTGTCAACCAGCTCCCCTATTTCCTTACCGGTATTTCCTCGCTCTCCCAATGTTCAATCACTCAATCTTCCGCCAAATGCCATCAACCAAGAAGTTGCCAGAGGTGGGAACTAATGATTCTTGTTTCTTACGGCCGAGTTCAGCTGCCTTGAGTGTAACTATAGCTAGTTATCCTTAGTAGTGATAGTTTTGCTTTTGACTTTCTACAGCAGCATTTGTTGATGGTTCGGCGTGGATGAATTCCGAATCAGCAGAGAGCGAAAACCGGGTATTGCAGGGTGTGGATGGAGCTTGGGTTGAGAAAGATTGCACTGGCAAGAGAGAAGAGGAGAGCTCTGTTCCTGGAGAGTATGATCACCATGCAAGGTGCGAAAAGTTTTCCCCTTCCCCTTCAATGTATAAAATGATTGCCCTCAATAGAAAATCTCATTTCCAGCTCAGTTCCAATCGAAGGACCTGTTTTCTAATGTTTTATACATTCTGGGTACTTGTAGACCCATAATTATTGTCTGCTTTTCACATTGTCACTCGGCGCTATGATTACTAAGTAAGCATACTCAATAAGGATGCCTTTTTTCGATGACATGAGAAAAATAATCAACTGAAAATGCAAGTTGCTCTATTTAATTGATTAGCCATTGTTAAACTTTACTAATTAATTACTGTTTTACTCATGTTCTGGGACAGCTTAGAGCACATCCTCCCAGATAACCTCTTTGCCTCTCCCAAGAAATCAAGGCCTGAGAATCTCACTGCCTTCAACTCTTCTCTTGCTGATGATGAGTGTGATGATAGTGTCACAAGTTTGATCACTTCATCTGCTTCTGCTCCAACCAATGAGCCCTTGCTGACCACCTCATCAGCTCTCAATATTGCTGCTCTAAAATCCTGTTTGTTTCACGTGCCCAGGTACGGTCTCTGGCCATGATTTCCAATGATCAACAAGATTAGAGTTTCCTTTTTTTTGTGGGGGGCCGTGGATTATTTGAACTTTTTGTGATGTTCTTCCCAGTTTCTCTTCTGGGCATGGAGCAATTGGAATGTAGTTGAGCACGTGCTAGCATGGACAGCCGTAGAGATATTTCCTTACTTAGGTAGGTGGAACTCCATTTCAAAACTTTCATTTTGATTGAAGCTGTCACTGTATGAGAGAGATGTCTAATTTTTCTGTTTAAACATTTATGTTTAAAGACACTTCTTTTTGGACCCTTTTTCTTGCAGGGATGTTTCAGAAGAATGAGCAGTGAAGAAAGAAAGATCCTCCTCTAGCTGCTGTATAGAGACCAAGAAAAATTATAGCCTCATCAAAGAAAGAAAGAAGAAAGATGTGTAGACAAGATCCGAGCAAGGATCACCACCATCATGGTCATCATCACCAAATACATACTTTAACCGTCAATACACACTGCAATACTTATATAAAGGACAGATGAACCGATTTATGGAAGTGGGGTCCTTCTCTTTTCTACATGGAAGTGCTCTCTCTCTCTCTCTCTCTCTCTGCTGGACCACACTCTGCAATACTAATGCCAGAAGAAACAAAGGCTAGTGACTCCTAAATGTTTTAATATAATATTGCTGTAATTTTCATCATCTTTTTTCTTGTTGCTTTTCAAGACAAAGGGAAAGAAAAATGACTAGAGAAAAATGAGACCCTCTTTATCTCATGTAAGGCTTTAAGTCACAGTTTTATATGTACAGAAGCAGAGTCTAAATAGATCAGTAGCTGAAATATCACTATTATATTCACTTATAAAATGGAAAATGTCACTGTTTCTTATGAGGCCTTTGGTGATGGAAAGCTGTGGCCTTTTGGCACTTACTTTTGAGCTTCCCTCTTTCTTTCTTTCTTTCTTTCTTTTGGGGGGGAACTAATTGCTCTTTGTTGTTACTACTGCACTCCACTAGAATATATCAAAAACAGACAGAGAAAAAGTGCTATGAGAAAAAAAAAAAAAAAAAAAAAACAGATGAAGGGAGAGGTGTCTGAAGAAAGGGTTGATGTTTTCATGTGATTAAAGGTCACTTGAGAGGACTCTTTTGTCTCAATTTGCGGTCTCTTTTAGGTGGACATGAAGGGGAAAGGGCCACACTGTCACATGGGTCTCTGACACTTTGAGTGAATGATATCTGGGGTCTCCCCCACTTACTCCTTTCACTGTCAATCCCCCTTCTTTTGCTTGGCCTCTTTAAAGTTATTATTATAATCTGCAACTCCATAATTATTGTTGAAAAAAGTTAATGATTATTGTCAAGGGTAGTGCTCAATCATTAGTGATTATGGGAATTTCATGTTCTGTAACATAGGCATGAATGGATGGCAACTGATTTTGCACATCATAAGGAGATTTGAAAGAAATCTGTGTTTTTTTTCCATTGGGTAAAGAAATTTTGAGTGGAAGTTTCATTAGTGCTCCAAGTGATGATTAGCAATTTTCTGTTGACAAAATCCTTTCTTAGATTGTATAATGTGAGTGGGGGTTGTTGCCCCTGTTTTCTGGTAATACTTTTCACCAAATGGTGGTTCTGCATGTCAGCATGCCATTCTCTTTCCATACTGCTCTGGGTCCCTATTTACAAGAAAATGAAACAATGATTATTACCATAACTCAAAATATAATTATTCTATCTTTTTTGAGAATGTTAGCTTTATTAAGCCTGATTCACAAAATTCATTTACTTACTGATTTGTTGTATTTGCAAATAACTCTTTAAATAAGCGAGTCATATTCAATAACCAATAACAATCTAGTAAATAAACTTTGTAGACCATATTAAGTAAACTTAGCATTTCTCACCGTACCTTTTCCTCGAATGAGAAAGAAAATTGTACGATCGAATTGTATTATTTAAGTGTTTATTGTTGCCAAAGATCCTACTTCTACAATTGGTAGGTCACCGGGTTATTCAAATGAGTCGTATTGTTCGTGGTTTTTCCATGTCGCAACTTATGTACCAATTCGGTCGATTCAGAACAGTGCAACCATCCAAAAACTCTCTGGTTAAAAATGTTCATCTTCTTTTGCCTTTGGTTTTCTTATCATGAATTTTTTTGGGCTGCTCCCACGGCTTTTTTTGGAAATGGAGGTAATTGTCCTTATTCTATTAACTACAAACATCTCTAAATGTGTCCAAATTTTTACGGGAAAAGTTTCAAAAAAGTCTTAAATCTATTGCATTTGTACCAATCTTGTCATAAACCTTTCAATTTGACCAATTTAGTCCTAAACCTTTTTGCATTGGTACCAATTCAGTCAATCCGATTAATTTTGGATGAAATTTTTTGACGTGGATGCCGGCGGTGCCACATAGGATGGCCGGTACTGACGTGGACACTTTTTAATAACATTTTTTGTGAAAAAATTATTTTTTAATAATTTTTCCTTTTTATTCTTAAACTTGACTTTGGCCGGCAAGGGCTGGTTGGCCCTTGCCCTCCAAAGCCAAAGTTTAAGAAAAAAAGGAAAAAAGCAATTAATTTTTTTTTACAAAATATTATTAAAAAATATCCACGTCGGCACCTACCGTCCTACGTGGCACTGCTGGCGTCCACATCAGTGATTTTTTGCCAAAATTGGCTGGATGGACTGAATTAGTACCAATGTAAAAAGGTTTAAAATTAAAATAGTCCAGTTAAAAAGTTTATGACTAAATTGATATCAATTCAATAGGTTTAGAACTTTTTTTTATACTTTTCCCAATCTTTGACCTACTTTTTCTTTTTTATTTCCTTCCTTTCATTCTTCAGATGGAACTTTAGCAGATTGGATTTAAAAATGGTTTAAAATCAAAATCGGAGATTTTTTTTTTTGGGGTCAGACAAATTCGGAGATTAAATAAGGGAAAAAAAAATCAGAGAATTTAGAGGTTCGGATGCCTTGCTAAAACCTTCATCGAAAGCTTCATCATTTAAATAATTTCCCCCACTTTTCAATTCTTGCTATCTCTGAAATGGAAGCTGCCACTTTGATAAGTGGAAATAGCATTGGCCCAATTTTATTTTATCTCATTTTTGTTGCTGTAGAAGATCAACCAAAGACTATATAGTCTTTTAACACTCTGTTTGAAATACAAGCATTCAAACTTAGTTGGAGTTCATTCGTTACATCTTCGATTGCCTTTTTTTTACGATGGCCTTTTTTCATCGTTAAAAGAAACTTGTAATCTGAATCAGATAGTTTCATTTGTGAAATGAGCGAGTCTCTACTGACTGTACCAAATTGATTTATCTTTCAAATTTACTTGTTTTGTGTGATTTGCATTTTTGTCTTGAAGTTATGAACCTCTCTTTCGAGTGAAATAAAAAAATTTCTTGCCGACAACAAAAAAAAAATACTGAATTCTTATAATTGCGTATCTCTCAAATTTTACTCTTTCACGTGTATGTCCCGTTTGAAATAATTATCGAGTCTCCTTTTCTTATTGTAATTTTTTTAAAAGACAAGGTGTCGCGCATTGGCATGATAATTAGATGCCTTGACCTTCTGCGGCAAAAGGTGAGAAGTCCCAAGTTCAACCTTCATTGTCTTCCATTCCTCGGGCTACTCCATGGATGTGGACATACGCGACTCTAGCCTTACTTGGTGTGACTGCGACCGAAATGATAGGATTACCACGTCCGAAATATCAATCGATCGTCCACGTCAACGTCAGTCGTGCCATGTACGACAGTCGACGTTCACATCAGTGATTTTCGGCTAAAATTGGGCGAATGCACTCAATTGGCAAAATGTGAAAATGCTTAGAATTTAATTGACAAAATTAAAATATTTATTATCGAATTGGCAAAGTGCAATAGGTTTCGGATTTTTTGGACAATTTTTCCTCGTAATTGAGCATGACTAATGAAGGCTTCTTTACAGGATGTTTCAGACATGCCCAGATAGAGAAGTTTAGCTGCGACATTCTAGCCGATTCCGTTTTTCCGCGGTCATCTAAATTATTACGCGACGGTGACTCGCGTTTCTAATCACGCGCGGCCATCTTCTCGTTTGCACGGGCCATTGGGTTTCACACGTCTCGAAAAAGGCGAAGACCATGCAATTCGACGGGCAATTTGGGTGCACGAGAGCATGTGCGAGATTAGGATGATACGAGTGCGAATCGACGGAGATGATTAGCCTCATGTTTTAGAAGCCTTTTCGGACAACGACTTCTCTAACGTGGTCCAAAATTGTTTCGCCACATAAGTTCATCGGCATCTAGAGAACCTTAAGGTGAGTAGGCTTACTTGGACTTGTGCAATTAAAGCTTTTTGCCAACATGACCCGTGGTCGGTTCGCTAAGATTGGTTCTCGCAATTTGTAAATCATATGATGTGACGGGTTATTTGCCTGGAATTTAGTATAGCGAATTCGTGGGCCGGTCCATATACCCGACATTTGATCTTCCGAAGTGTTTCGGACCTTCTAGAAGCTTCTCGAATGTCCTTAATCGCATTGGACACTTGTGACTGGAATTAGATTCGAGGGGGTGATGCGGAATGAAAGGAGAAATTACTTGGTAATATCTAGCCAAAAGGAATTTTTAAAATGGTTAATATCACGAAAAACATGGAATTGATACATTTGCGACAAATTTACCCCAAACTAATTTTTGGATCATCAAAAATTCCAAACTGGTACACACATGACATGTTTACCCTCCGTTTAGCTTCCGTCAAATATTTGTCGTGAAATTGTTAAGCTTGATGACACATGACAATAGCTCCATTGACATGGCAAGTAGAAAGGTGATTCCAATCTCATTTTTTACCCTTCAAATTGGTTGGGTCCTACTCGAGTGTATCCTCGACCGTCCTTGCGTACAATATTTCACAAGGATCTTATCCAATCGCTGAACTGTCATCATCGGATGCTAAAGTGGATGTGCCACATTATAGACATTGTATTGGAGACCAAACATAACTTGTTGGTTTAAATATCAAAATGCTGTTGGAACTTATGAAATTGATACGATGATATTCAAACTATTAATTCAATGTAACCCACCCATGGGTGGCTCAGTTGGTTAGGGCGTACTTGGGATTGTGTGGTTAGGCGCACAGGTCTCAGATTGGTTAGGGCGTACTTGGGATTGTGTGGTTAGGCGCACAGGTCTCAGGTTCGATTCCCCAACTGAGCACCTGTGATTTAAGTGGGGGGCCATGGCGGTGGGTTGCTATGCTAGTCTCTCCCGTGGAATAATCGAGGTGCGCGCAAGCTGGCCCGGACACCTCGGTTACCAAAAAAAAAAACTATTAATTCAATGTAACATTGAAAAGAGAAAGTTGTATTAACTACAGGCATTGCCATATTTCACCCCGAACGACCGTCGTTTTTAGGGGGTGAAATGAGAAAGATTAGGCCCAAAACTTGTTTCTCAGCCCAAGCCCCATTTGCACTCCAACTCCTGCTTGCTGCTGTTTTTTTTTCAATTTTCCCTTTTGTTAAAGACTTTAGTGAAATGTTGTGGGTAAAATCAATTAGGGCTTCGACAAAAATAAAAATAAAAATCAACTAGGGCACAAAAAAAAATCGCTTTAAATGTAAAGTCCAATCTTACTAATATATATATATATATATATATATATATATATATATATATATATATATATATATATATATATATATAGTTAGTAGCTAAAAGTAAGGGTGACCCATTCCAGGATGAGTAGATTTCAAATCTAGAACCTGAAACATATCATGTTATAATCAGTTCCCAGGTTTTGGAACCAAGAACCTACCTTATTTTTGCGGTCCGGTTACAGGGTCTACCCGAGAACCTATTTTTCTTTTGTTATTTTTTTTTCTGGTTTCATTTTTCCTGCAAAATAATACGAATAGCAATGAAAATATTCAAAGTAAAAGATAAATAATAAAAGTCCCTATCTACAAAAGGCAACAATCGCTAAGAGAAAATGTGAATAAGTGATGTCATGTTGCTGAGTCCCATCTGATAAGGTTAGATTTTGGGGGGGAACACATTAGGGTTTGGCTTTTTAAGTCATGAAATCGGTTCTGAACCCGTCCGATCCGGGCTATTCACTCGGAATCGGGAACTGAACCTATTCCAACCGGTTCCGAAAGTCTAGAACTGGTTCCAACGGGAACCGATTTTTCGGATTGTCCGGTCCAAGTCCCGAGTAGAACAGGTCCAGTTGCACCCCCTAGCTAAAAGGTAATGTGTAAAGTTAGGATCCGATGATTCGAAAGGGAGGACATAATCCTCAACCAACATTTAAGATTTGACTACCTTCATAGATTCATTGGAGGAAAAAACTATTAAAAAGGAAAGGAAATAAGAAAATAAATTACTCCATCAAATGCGGAATAAATCAAGGAATTAGTCAAAAATAGAATCACACGTCCCACAGACTACAGTGATAGTTAATTTGCTGCCGTTGAATCTGACCCTCGTTTTCTGTACGGTGCATGGTATTTCTGCCCTCCTCTCTGTCCAATTAAAAGCTTTTTTTTTCCTCCCTTTTTCTTTTCAGCCCTTTAATAAATAGTTTTAATATTTTATTAAATTTCTCTGTCCAACTTTTTATTTTGGTCTTTGATTTTTTTTTTCTCTATCACAATTATGTAAGCATAAAGCTCTATTTTGTAGGGAAAGTGAAAGTACTTGTGATAATTGAAGACAAACGCGTCATTTTGTATAGCATATCACGAAAAATCTTAAATTAGTATGCATGTGACAAACTTACCACGAACTATTTTTTTGACCACCAAAATCTTCAAATTGGTATATTTGTGACAAATTTACTCCAAACTGGTACACTTGTGACAAATTTACTCACCGTTAGTTTTTCGTTAAATTTTACCATCAAATTGTTGAGTTGGATGACACGTGGCAGTTGATGGATGTATCGGTTTGGGATTTTTACCCTTTGTTTGTCACATATATATCATTTTGAGGTTTTTCATTGCATCAACCCGATTTAACGGAAACTAACATAATGTAAATTTTTTATATGTGTACCAGTTTTGAGTTTTTTGTGGTAAATTTATCACAAATTTATCAGTTTTGTGGTTTTTGCGTCACTCTTCTTGGACTGTTGGTTAATGTTGACATATCGTTGTAAAATATTTTCAAAGACATCGCGATGTTCTTGAAACGATGAAAATCAATGATCTTTTAATGATGTAATAAAGCTGAATGAGATCTTTTGTAATCCTTCAAGGGCTTGATTAACGCACAAGAGAATTCATTTTGTAGGAGCTTTATGTTAAGTTTTAGAAATTTGATATGATATCTGATCTTATTGATTTTGATTCCCAATTTGAAGATGTCCTTGTGGATTGAGCAACGTCCCAATTAGGTTAGTTTGTTTTATATGTTCTTCATATTTTTTTCATACATCTCCAATGTCATGTCGCAAGTAGCCCTTTTAAATAAGTTGACCATACTGAAAAATCAATAACAACTGGACACACGGTTCATTAAACAAATTACGTGAATCAGACTCAATAAGTTTGGCATTTTCTTTTTTCCAATAGCCACGCGAACTATTCCCTGTATGTCCATTATTTGCCACTGGCCAATCCATCGATTCGCCAGAGTGCTGCTCTTGCGGCAAATAATGAGCGCCTACGACAATGAGAGGGGTGGGATCGGGGGGATGCGTCCTCCTATGCCGACCTTGCCACGTACCGACCATTTCATACGGGGCGTTTCGTGTTTTGTCATAAGTTGTTACGAGCTTATAATCGAGATCGAAAAAGTGCATTTGAATAATGTGCACAATCTTTCTGGATTGCATACTCCTTAAAAAAAAAAAGAGAATATTTTGGTAGATAAAGGAGATTTCAGAAAAGGAAAATGCATCTGATCTTGACTAATGCTACCGTTACTATTCTCGGGGCCAAAGAAGCCAGCCGGGATATTTGCAAATATTTTCGTTCAGGCTCGATCCAATCCGATGAAATCAACTTTTACAAGACAAGTATGCACTTTAATCCCTGACGATCACTTTTTTTTTAAAAACTATTTACGGGATGACTACGATGACGTCATTTCGCCCTTTTTCCTCTAAAGCCGCAAGAAGCGAAGGAAAAAAAAAATTACGGAAGAAAGGGCAAAAACCGAGTTGTCTACACTCGTCTGTCACGTGCGCGCACAAGTACTGGGGGCGTGCGGTTAAACATTCAACACCTGGCGAAATTCCAGTCTCGCCCCTGAGGTGGGCCCCGAATTACACTCCGTGCCGAGTCAAAACAAAACAAAGAACAGAGCCCCAGAAAAACAATGAAAAATAAAAAGTGGTTGGAGGAAGAAAAAATAAGGATTTGGTTTTTGTTTACTGTTCTCCAAGCCCGCTTTTTACACTTCAAACCCTACTCTCTCTCTCAAACAAAATGGCACATAAAGATACTGCAACACTCTGACTCTCTCTCTCTCACTAATCCCTCTTAGAGAGAAAGACCGAGAAGCAAGAGAAGGAGAAGGAGAAGAAGGAGACGCAGGCGTAGGCATGGATGCGAACGAAGCGACCTCCATAGTGCTGTCCAAAATTAGGGGCATAGACCCGGAGAACGCCTCGAAGATCATGGGCTACCTCCTCATCCAGGACCTGACCGAGAAGGATTTGATACGCCTCGCTTTCGGCCCGGAGACCCTCTTGCACAGCCTCATTCTTAAGGCAAAGACCCAGATGGGACTTTCGTCGAACGCCTTGCCCGCGCCGTCGGCCAACCCTCCCCATCCCACTCTCGCCCCCACCATTTCCATCCCCACCAACCTGGCCACCGCCAACGCTCACGGGTTGCCTCAGTCTTCTCCTAGAATCACTCCCAGGGGCGACTATGAAGTCGGGAAGGGACCCTTCTCTGGGTTCGCCGGCAACGTCGTGAGACAGAACTCTAGCCCTTCGCTTCCTTTTGAAAGTGCTCGTTCTGGGTCGTATTTCGCTTCCCTGAATGGTAGTAGCAGTAGCGTGAACACTGGCGGTGCGAGCGATTTCATGGAGGATAACAATCAACTCGGCGAGTACTTTGCGTTCCTCAACGATTCGTCCAAGTCGGGCGAAGTTTACGAGATGGGGTACAATGCGGAAACGCATTTGCACAGGAGGAGTTACTCCGAGAGCGACGTGGGTTTCGGCTGCGGCGGCGAGGAGGCGTGCTTCGGCGGCGGGTATAGGCAGTGCCTGTATTACACGAGAGGCTTCTGCAAGAATGGGAGCAACTGCAAGTTCCTCCACGGCGACGATTTTGAGGGTTCTGTGAACTTCGTTGGTTCGCCGAGCAATTTTGATGCCGAGGAGATGATGAGGCTCAAAGTCGCTCACCAGCAAAGATTAGCCGCCGCTTCGCAGTTTTTACCTGGAATTTCCCCAACATCGCATGGCAAGTACATGGCTTTGCTTATGCAGCAGCACAATGAAACCCAGAGGTATATTCAAATGCCTTTTTTTTTTCACATCTTAAGTTTGCTTGTCTTATTACTGTCAATGGTCGTGCCTTCCATGGTTTTTCCGATGGTGAAAATGTTGGGTTCTTGTTTTTGATTCGCGGCTGTGCATGATTTTTCTTGCATTTTAGGATGGGGGTACCGGGGGTGGCCATGGGAGATGAATTTTATAAGTATGGGCGATACCAAGTGGAGAGGAACGAGTATTTGGCTATGGGGTTGGCGGAGAAGGCGAACTCTGCTTCGAGACAAATCTATCTAACGTTCCCTGCAGACAGCACTTTTAAGGATGAAGATGTTTCTGATTATTTTAGGTAACGCAGCTTGAGATTGTATGGGAAAGATGTTTTTCTACTTGTGTGTTGCTAATTTTTCATCGATTGAATCTTTTAATAATGCTAAAATATCTCGCCAGGGTTGTAATCAAGCAGATTAGTCTGCAGTGAACTGAGCATGAAACTCTGGCTCATTTTTCTCTCAAACTGTTTCTTTTTTTGTTTTATGTTTTATTTGGCAGAGCATGCTAGTTTCTTGCATACTGAGGCTTCTCGCTTTTGTTATGCTACTTGATTGAGCCATCCTCTCCTGTTCTAGGACTCGGACGAGCAAAGCCCTTATTTTTACGGATTTGATGTGCTTTGTACTTAAGTAATACTGATTGATGATGCTATTTACAGTTACGTCTTGTATATTGCTTATTTGTTTGAATGATTTAATGATCGATCCTATTATTTCTACTGGGATTTCTGCCAATGATCCCTTTCTAGTAGTGCTGTGCAGCGCTGGCTTTCCATTCTATTTATACTGCATCTGATGTCAGCAGGAAAATGCTGCTGCTTGTTCATTTTTTTTCTCTTGTTACGTGAAAACTATGATGTTATATCCATGTGGATCTCATTTCATAATATGAAGTTGCAAATGCATCACTTCAATAGAAAAAAATATGTCAATTAGTAGATCCTTATATAAATGTCAGAAGTGTTCTGCTTGTTTTTGTCTTATACTTAGCTAGGTCACTACCTTTTGACTGCAATAGCAATCTATCTTCCTGTCTATGGTTTGTTAAAAGAAGGCTGATGAGGCTGTTCTGTCAAGTCTGGTTGCATTTAAGCCCTTACAGCAGAAACTTTTCGTGGATTTAGTAAGTTATAGGATTTTTTGGCAGTTGGATGTAGAGTAAATGGATGTTTGAGTTTTAGAAAATCAAATGCAGATTAAGTACTTGAAGTACATGGTCTCGCTTTTTATGCTGCTAGGACCAGGGTTTTAAAGAGTGATACTTTATTGAGGACTTTTTGCCTCTTGGAAGATGTTGGGTTTTCTGCTCTTTTCACAGGCATTTGGACATTCTGCGTTTGCTCGATTGTGTTTGACTGCATGTAGCCATTCTTGAAGAATGCATGGCCAGGAAAATGCTGTGATAATCACAGAGAAGCATTTGTATGTTGTAAAGTTTTCTTCTGTTCTCTTGTATGTCATATCTTATGATCTTTGTCATATCTTATGATCTTTCTAATAAATTAATTTGGAGGAAAGATTTGTATCTAGTTGCTACTAAACTTAAATTATTGCTTCAACTCTGCACTTACTCTCTTCTCTGGTCCCATTTGAATCTCCATGCATTAATGGTGTTATTTCTGATTCTTCTGGAAGCAATTACGGACCAGTTCAAGATGTCAGGATTCCATATCAGCAGAAGCGAATGTTTGGATTTGTTACATTTGTCTACCCAGAGACTGTAAAGCACATACTGACGAAGGGGAACCCTCATTTTATATGTAATTCACGTGTACTGGTTAAGCCCTACAAAGAGAAGGGAAAAATTCCGGAAAAGTATGGCTTGTATTTCCTTATTTATTTTTGGTGTGGCTGCATAACCAGTCTTTTGTGGTCAACTGTGTGTTGATACTCAATTTGTTAATATCAGGAGGCAACAACATCAACAACAGCTATTCGAGAGAGGGGAGTTCTCGTCTTGTTCCAGTCATTCGCTGCTTGACTCAGGAGAGCCATATGACCATCTTGGTGAGAGAACAAGTGCACATTTCGAAGGAAATTCTTTCGATATGATGTCCTTTATTCTTTACTTTTACAGTTTGGCCTTTATTCTCAGCAAAACGTTTGATTATATATAATTGAATTGGAATCTATGCCTGTTTCCATTGCATTACTCCAGCAAGGTCAAGAGTATTCCACAATCCACAAGAGATGGTGATTAGGCGGAAACTGGAAGAGCAGGCTAATTTGCAGCAAGCAATTGAACTTCAAAGTAGAAGGCTAATGAATCTGCAACTCCCAGACTTGAAAGATGATGGAATATACCATCACCTACGTAGCTTTTCCGTTGGCTCTCCTGTTTCTCCGCCTATTCATCCTCATACTCAGATTAACCATAAAGTCGTCATGCCATCTGATGCCACTAACCATGAAAATGCTGAAGGTTAGGTCATGATTAACATTTTTTCTGGTAATGACAAAAGTTCATTTGAGCAGCTGCAATCTCTATTGGCTCATCTGCCTATCGTCATTGCAGACTGCCGGAACAGCCCAGCTGCCACCATCTCTGTGATTGCTGCAACTGGTGAGCAGCAGCTTCATTATGACGTCAATGCTGCGTGCGCTCAGGATATTGGCAGTGGTGAAGGCAAAAGTGAGAGCTCCAAACTCACACGTGGTGATAGTCGGGGAAGGTATGGATCTAGATTTGAAGAAAATTGATCATGACTAAATATTCTAGGATTTAAACGGAGAAATTGCATTTTGCCTAAGTGGGATATGTTGGACGTCATGGAGCCTACCATAATTAGAACTTGGAGTGAAACGCATTGCCATCCTTTATTTTTTGGGACAAGAGGGAAAAAGCCTCATTCAGAAAAGGAGACAATTTTCTGTTCAACTGTTTCGAGTGTTTGCATAGATTTTTGTAGCAAGTCCAGATAGATGCGTTATCTCATTATTTGAAAACAAAAGAGTTAAAATGATGTTTTTGTGAGAACTTTTGGTAGATCATACGAAGTGTTTAAGAAGTTGGAGTAGGCTTTGTAAATCTGGATACACCACATGGAAATAAAGTGTGACTTCTTGTACTTTTAATGCTTTCCAGAGTTTTGTGGCTTCAGGGTTCCTATACTTTTGCATCGTGGGGAAAGTGTTGACTCTTGAGAATCTTTTTTATATATCTTCTTGTATGATTGCAGCTTAGAAAATATACTTCCCGACTCGCCCTTTGCTTCACCGACAAAATTTTCCGGTGATCATATTCCGGACTTCTCCAAATTGGCTGATGCAACTGATTTTACTGTGAGCTCTGGGATCCCTGACAATAATGTTTCACTGACCATGAGTTCTTCTGGTGACGGGCCTTCTCACTAAATGATTGTCCCAGCTAAGGTGCTGTCTCCTTCACAATTTAAGTGGCCTCCTTTATAATCTCTCCTTTCCTCTCTTCTATGTAAATCATCATGTACTGAAGCTAAATTTCTGGTGTAATACTGTGATTCCAGGTTTTTATTTCCCTTTCCCTAAGCATTTGATCCATTAACATGTAAATAATGAAGATGACCGTGGTCGGCAGGATTTGTTGTCTAGAGGTAAGAGACACCATCTCTTCCACTCATCTTTTGGGTTTGGACCTAAAATTTGCTAACCTAATCTACTGCTGTTTTCTTATGCTTTACCTTTTTGCATGTAATGCAGAGTAGAAGCAAATAGGAGGGAGACATATCTGCTAGATGTATAGCCCAAGCTTACCTGCACCTTAGATTAGATCCTTTAGAGATGATTTAGGTGAGACTCGGCGCCGTCATCATCGATACATACTGCTAACAGCAAAATACATACTACTACTACATCTACGATACCTTAAGGGGACAGGTGATTCGATAGTAATGTGTAGGTTCTCCCTATTTTCTTCTATGTAACCTCTGTGCAGGTGGGTGCAGGACCACACAGAACAGGCAACTTCATAGAACAGGCAGACAGTTGTAACTTTGGATTACCTTTAATTCATACATAGCTTCTGTTTCAACAATTTTCTTTTGCTCTACATCGGTTTTATACTTGTCTTCAAGATTGGTAGATAAAATGTTAAAACAGTTGACGGCGAATTCTATAAAACGCACACGTTACCGACGCAAAGCGGGGAGGGCTCGATTTAAAAGGGTAGAAGAATGTCATACAAATTGGTTTTGTTCATCACTGATCTCATCTTTCTTCCTCATGTTTTTATGTTAAACACATTGGAAGAACAAAGGGTATTGGAGTGAAGATGCTGGTTGTTTTGATGTCTCTGCTATGTCTGCTTTTAGTGTGGGGCTTCTCTCTTTAGTTTCACTTCATTTCATGATTTCACGATTCATGATTCTTAGGCCCACACACTGGGAAAGTGCTGACTGGTCACATGGGTGGCTGACATTCGGCAAATGGCATCAAAAGGGATTTTTACCCCTTTCACTTTCAGCTAGATGAATTATTTTTTGTTCTCTTTGTCTGGTTTTTTCATTCTTGCTGGAGGGATTGCGTTGCATTTTCTTCTTGATTTCCCTTTGACCCTTCCTTTGAATGAAAGCTGAGAATTCATGAAGTGCTCAGTGAGGTCTTCTTCCTTATTGTTTGATTGTAATAATAGGCTAGAGAGAGAAGCAAGCATGTCGCCTAATTAAGGCTTAAGTGCAGTAACAAGCCTCAGGTTTTTCCTGTTGATTGATCGTGGACATCGGATTTTATTTTGATCAACTGAGGACTAGTCGGGTCTTGAGCTAGCCATCGATGGAATTCCAGTGTCGGAAACCCGACTTGGCTCCCACGCTGAAGAATCTGTCATTTGATGTCCGAATTCCATTGACGGGGAGCTCGGTTGTGGTTCTCTTAAAACTTTAATGGTCACACTACCCTTTCAAGTCCTGCTTTTACACTTAATTTCTCCTATACTTTTCTCCTCAAAGAAGAAAAGAGGCTAAGAAAGTGAATGTGCAAATAAAAGGAACAAGCTTGTTAGTGAACAGCATGTCTCTCTTCACGCTTGTTGACTGGCAGATACCTGGAGGAGGAGGAGGAGGTAGCTCTGTTTTATTCTAGTTTATTTTCGAATTTCGATTTCCATCACGTTCTAGCCCACTCTATTGCCCTTTCCCTTTCTTGAAGTAATGAAAGTGATGGGGTTCATATCCGCTTGTCTCTCGCCGTACTTCACAAAGCATGTATAAATTTCCATTGTTATTGTGGAGTGCTAAGTGGATTATATTCTCTTTGACAACACTCACTTTTGCTTTTCTGGCCTTCAACCTTTGGGGCCTTTTTAGAGAAAGTGGAGTTCTCTTTTCCCTTTTTTTTTTGTTGTTGGTGAAGGGTAATTTTTGCTTCCTGGAGAAATGGAGTACCTGATCTCTTGAAACGACCGCAGACCGAGAATTTCGAGTTTCGGGGTACAAGAGACCGAAATCTTTTATTAATACGGGAGTGCATAGACTGGCTGAATGTTGAGGTTAGTGACCGGTTCACGCCTTTGATGAGCTACGTTGCTTTCGCTCGAAAACTTCGTATTTATGCTTACGAGATTACTCGAACTCATGTGACTAGTGAGCTTTATCTTTCTCTGCCCGATATGATATGAAAGAGTTGGCTTCTTGCTTAGCTGGAGAATCTTAGTGTGGTGCAAACTGATAAAATAATTGTAAACCTGCGTTCCTTTTTCACTTTATCCTTTTTACTTTCGCGAGACAATGTGCCAAATTGCAATATTCATGTTGTAGTGGACTAGAGAGGTCGGATAGTGACCGCAAAAGGGAAGTCCAAACTTCCAATTAAATAGCTCCATGAAGGGTAAAAATGACACATGATCGACTGATCAAAACATGTTTCTTCATGGACTTCAATCCGAGTTACGTGCACTTGAATATTTCAGTAAATTACTAGCTACAAGAAAGAGAAAATTTGGAGAAATTCTTTGTCCAATTTCATGTTTTTCGCTTCTTGCCTCTTAAGGACATTCCCTCAGCATTCGAGTTTCTGCTTTGTCCTCCCCAGAACAGGTAAACAGGACGAGATGCAGATGCTTATCAAACTTGTTGAGATCTCTTTGGGGACTCACAGCATCAGACCAATGATTGCAAACTTACAAAGGGTCATGGAGTTTTTGACACCAAATTGCCATTTTGGAGGTGGATGAACCATTGGCCTACACCCTTGGAAGGCTGCTTCCTTTCAAGGAGGACACACTCAGGCATGGGCCAGGATTAGTAGATTGGACAGAAAGCAATGGCCCAAGTAAAATCCAAAACATGGGCTTAAAGATCCATCCAAAGATGGATGATGTGATGCCCTTTTAGGCCTTCAATCAATCTCCTTTCCTTCTTTTGGTTTGCATGGATCTCTCGGTTTGGTGAAAACCAGAAACAGCAACAAGTGTCTGCTTTCTTCTGATCCCAGACGGGGGTGAAGTCAGGACATGGGGAAGATGGAAAACAGACTTTCACATCTATGGTAAACCAGAATCTACGGAGGCGATTTTGTTTCTATCTGAGGAAGATGCTCTTTGCTCATCCATGTCTGTTCCTCAGATTTGGTGATTGGTTCATCACTTTCACGTTACAGTGACAAACAGCTTTTTGGGTCATATATAAAGCCCTGTTCATGATCTGTTTGGCACATCCCCACCTTGTGAAGAACTGGGGACACCCCAAAAGAGAGCAGGTGAAAGAAATTTGGGCTTGGTGAAACCTAGTATTGTGTACTATTCTTGATGTTTCATAGACTTGATGGCTCTTTTGTCCCCTTAAAAAGATGCCTTTTTATTGTTTTGTTGACATGCAGAAACTTGCTGGTGGGATGGAGGATGGAAGTGGGAGTTCACATGCTTTGCCAGGTCAAATTAAGCTGGCAAATATGTCTTTACTTTTGCTGGTTTTTTAGTAGACTGACCACATTGTTTAGGATGATGGGTTGGATTTGTCTTGATGATGATTGAACTCACAATGTAATTGGAAAAAAACAAATTTTGAAATTTTGCAGGGGGAGAGGAGTCAGAGCTACAGAAGTTGCAGAGACAGCATGAAGAGAAAATGGCGAGGATTCAAGAGCTGAAGAGGGAAATCGAGGCGGCGAAGCTTCGCCTGGAGCAGAGGAAGAAAGAGGTCCCAAATGAGAAGGTTGAAGTCTTCAAGGCCTTGAGCGACAAGTATGAGAAGCTCAGGGGAGAATACAACGCCCTCATTGCTGAAAAACAGAGCTGAGAGAAACTGAACTAAAATTCTCAGTCTCTTTGCAAAAAGCTCTGTAGTTCATCCCTGGATCGATGTGCAGGGAGCTGGTTCTGTTTTTCAATCTATGATGTAGTCATGTGTAATAAAAATTTGAAATTTATATGTGGGCCGAGTACAATCTTAAATGGGATAAGAAGTTGGATTATGACTGGGTATGAATGTGGTATTTTGATATAATCGAACTTTACCTATCGGTCTTGTTTATCACATCCTTATCTCTATTACATAAAAGGCAAACACACCTTTCGTAAACCTAATCATGGGTTTGATTGCTCGAAAGTTCATCAAAACCCGGCCCGAGCCAGAGAGGCCCGAAGATATCTTTGGGCGGGTATGGACAGAAATTTAGGACCGATCTTAAGGCCCGACTAGACTTGGGCCAACCCGATAATCACCCTAATCATCGGTTGTTCAGAATGATTGCGATTGCAAAATGCTTATGTCCTCCTTAATATTTAGAACTCTTTGAGACTCTTTCTCTAAATTCGTGGCTAATCTTTCTTCTTCTTCTTTTGCACACACGTGATGCTTGCTCTTCTTTCTAGTTGTCTAGGAAAATAATCCATCATTTATTGTAGATATTATGGCTACACGTATGAATTTGAAGTGATAATACGATTTTTTTTTTCTAATTTGTATTGTAAACGAAACATATGTGACATAGAAAATACACTTTTGAGAGATCGATATAAAAAAAGTTAAACACTGGAGAATTATATCTGAGTTCAATACAAGTATATTTTTACTAAACGATGCGCAATTTTTCTTCTCTCTATAGAATAGAGTAAATTTGGAAGGGAGTTTCAATTTCATTTTCGAACATCTCTCCATAAAATTTCAAGAAAATCCACGCACGGTAAGAAATTGTAACGTAACAATGTTTTTTTTTTCAAACGAAGAAAACAATTTAAAATTTCTCGACATAATAATCATATATTTCGATAAATTTCTCGCCGAATCTTTTTCCATCCCATATCAAGCCAATTATCCTCTTTTTTCCCCCTTGTTTCATTACATGTTTGAACTGTTCTTGAAGCTGACTTTCGCTCATATTATTTCAAACGAGATTATTTATTTCTCTTTCAAGCTCGAATCATCTGGGCATTATTGCAATAATGATTTGAAATTGAGTTGAGTTTTCAAAGGAAACCGACAAAGAGTTGAGTGCAAGTTGGGCCATTCTTGTCCTATAATGACCAAAAGTGCAATTTTTCTCACTTAATATTCATATATGACCTAGGCTACACGCATTACCCAATAAAGCCCCAACAATTCCCTTTTCTATTTCATTTAATTTTGGTTTAAACTGTGTCTTAGAAACTCGATTTGAAAAAAATATGGTCGCAATAATTCGGCTCACTCATAAATGATAATTTGACTCGACCCTTTTGAAAGATGAGAAAATTTCAAATAAGGACCTTAAGTGCACTTATTTTCTCAAATAAGGGCCTGAAGTGTCCTCATTGTGTCAAAGAATGGCCTGGAGTGCACATTATTTCAAATAAAGGCCTGAAGTGACTATATTAGTCTCAAAAAAGGGTCTGAGTCACTTTAGTTAGGGGCATTTTAGTCATTTACTATTTTATTTTATTTTTCATTTTTCTATTTTTTAAGAGATTTTGAAAATAAATAAATAAATAAATAAACTCATGCGGGAGGACTGACTTCCAGCCCGTGGTCGCCGCCCCACCGGTGGAGCGGCTATGGCCGTCGGGGTCGCCAGCGTCTCGGTGAGGGCCGCGACCATCGGCCGAGACTGGGCCCAGCAGGCCCTCACCGGCTGTGGGGCGGCGGCCACAGGCGGGAGCTCCCTCCCGCCTGATTTTTTTTTTTTGTGGCTTTTTTTAAAATTTAATTTATCAAAAAATTATATTAAATTTACATTTTGACAAAAATGCCCTTGATCGGCCTGAAATTTGGCCGGTCGGCGAGGTCAAGCCTTTATTTGAAACAACCATAGCCACTTCAAGCCATTCTTTGAGATAATGCTGACACTTCAGGCTCTTATTTGAAAAAATGAGAGCACTTGAGGCATTTTTTTGAAATTTTCCTTTGGAAGATTGATAGAGTAATAATATAAAAGGGTTCGCATAATAATTTATTTTCTGGTAAAATTTTAAGATCCGGACCTTTTTGAAAGATTGATATAGTAATAATGTAAAAGTGTTGGCATAAAAATTTATTTATTTATAGTAAAATCTTAAGATTAATTAGATCTTTTCCGTCATAGGATAATTAGGATTCGTTTTCTAAAATAGCTCTTTTGGACAACCCATTTCCTAAATTAAGTTAAATCTTATTCCAAGTATTTTTATTTTTTTGCCTGTATATAAATAAGAAGAAAAAAAAAAGAAAAAGAAAAATATATCCTTCTCTCTCATTCATCAACCAAACCGAACAGGGAGAAAAAGAAACGCCATCATCTCCGGCTCGCTCGCTCGTCATCACCTTTCTCTCTCGTCGATCCGACCCCTCTCGCCATTGGATCGTCTCCTCCGTCAATCCACGCCACCTGCGGCTGCGACCTTCGCCGATGGCCCCCACCGCGATGCCGCGTTGCCGGCGTTGCTGACTCGCCGGCGGAGCTCCGACGCCCTCCGGAGGGTCCTTTGCCCTAACGGTTTGGTTCCCTGCGACTTTCCTCTTTTCGGCCTAGATATTGAAACGAACATGAACTCGTCGAAGCTGGAGGACGGCGGTTCTGGATATCCGAGCTCGGCCGACATTAGCTCCAATTTTCACTTCAGCACGCCTTCGGTTTCGGGATCTGGGCCGGTCTTCACCAAGTCGAGAATCTCCAAGAGGAGAAGCATTAATCGCCTGAACTTGAATCAGGAGAGCAGAGCGGGTCCCGGAGCGAATCCGTTCTTGTTCAATCCGCGTGATTCTGTGCTTGGCTCGTTTCCAAATACGGTCAATGCTCCTCCGGCGAGTGAGTATGTGTTTAGCGCGAATACGAGTGATTCGGGTGGGAGTTTGGGGACAGGAGTTGTTAAGGAAATGCAGAACTTGAGAATAGGGAGTGGGAATGAGTCTGTGACTGCACGGGGTGGTGTTTCTGATGCGAATTCAAGCTCGAGGTTCGAATCAAAGAGTGGCAACAATAAGAGCTCTAGCTTTGATGAATCAGTAGCTACTGCATTGCCAGAAGGAATGAGGAAGCTGAATATCCAAGCTTCAGATAACAAGCCTTCCGGTCGAACCAGGAGTTTTAAGTCTAATCTAAGTACGAACGAACAGGTTAAGGTTGGTGTAGGGGTCGATGCAGGCACGGATGGTTCTGCTGGGAAAATTGTGGAAGCCGAGCTCCTGGATCAGTTGAAGAAGAAACTGAATATCAGAGAAGCTAATCGACCGGACAGCAATGGGGTTGTTGATGAAGCTGATAAATTAAATGAATCTACTCGTGGAAGTAGAAAGGAATATAATGGTGTGATTGCTGGAAATTTCGCAGCTGCTCTCCCTGATCAGATGACGAATCTCAACTTAAGGGATCCTGCAACCATGGATAACAGTACTGGAGAGAATGATTTTGAATTAAATACAAAGAAAACTGGTTTTGTATTTGGAGGGAGCACAAGTGCCACTGGTCGTACCCGTGGGGTGACAGAAACTGTACTAGTGAATGATATCAATGAGAAACTGAATATTGGTAGCAAAATGAATGATTGTATTGTTGAGCCAGTTTCTAGAGAATTCAGTTTTCAGTCTGGAATGGAAGCCAAGCATGCATTTGGCAGTCAAGTTCCTTTAAACCGACCTACCGAAGATATAGGAGTAAGTGGCACTGCTACATCATCGTATGAATTCCCGTCGAGTAGCATGCCTTTAAAAGGAGGGAAGAATGTTTCTAACAGAGATGAGAGAAACATTAATTCCGAGAGCAAACAGGATGATACTGGCCCGTCATTTATGGAATTTAAGACGCCTGTGGCAAAAGTGGACCTGGCTTCTGTCTTCACTGAAAAAATGGCATTTACTGCAAAGAAAGAGGCATTTGATAGCTCAAAAATGAAGAAGAAAAAGGGAAAACTGAGGCAGTCCGCCCATGTCCAGCCCCGGCTCGTGCAATCCTTTGTGTCAATGGAAAGCATATCTCTGGAAAAGCCGGAGGCCTCTGAGCCTTATTCTCCGATGGATGTATCTCCGTATCAAGAAACATTAGCAGATAATCCATGTTCAAGAGATACTTCAGTTACGTCAAATGAGTCTTACAGTCTGGACAATGCTGATGCTTCAGATGCTCCTCACTTCACTTTTTCAAACGATGCTATAGACGAAAGCCTCCTTTCTGCAGCACAGCGTATGGATATAAATGATTACGAGCTAAGCAGAGAAGCAACAGAAGATGCTCCTAAGCATGGTTTGGAGAAGAGTGTCAACACTGAAGGCCCAGTTGAGGAGCCTGCATCGGGGGCTGAAACTGAAAGCTTTAAAACTGCTGCTGATGATATAGAATTGGTCAGGGATGATGATACTGTTACTTCATCTGATAGAACTGGAGCCTGTTGCAGTTCGAAGATCGAGAGAAGTGATGATGAAAGGAGGAAAGAACATGGCTTAGCTTCACATGTACAAGAAATGGGGGACTCTAACTTTACTTTTACCACCTCCTCGGCTTCTTATGGACAATTTTCAGTGCCGAAATATAAACACAAAAAGAAAGCTTGGGTGAAATCTGTTCATGGTTCCCACAATTTGAGTTCATCTCTTGAAATTCCTTATGCTTCATCCTCCATTCAGCCTTTTCCATCTTCAGCCATCTCGTCGCATCTTTCCCCTCAGCCAGAGAAAGGGAATCTGCCTTCTTCTCAATACAAAGTTGGAAAAGATTACGGGGTAGATAAAGGGCTGGATGGAAAATTTGATTCAACATCTACTTCTGCCACAACCATCACTCAGGAAGCATGCGAGAAATGGCGTTTGAGGTTAATACACTTATTTGTCACCTAATGTTCAAACTTCATATACTGCAAGCTAGATTTTAGTTTGTTTGTGTAACTTCATCTCTTTTACTAAGTTTTCTATTTAATCTGATATATGTTAGGGGAAATCAAGCTTATGCAAGTGGGGATGCGGGTAAGGCTGAGGAGTATTACACACATGGAATAAATTGCGTTTCAGATGAGATGCCAAGAAGCCGCTTAAGGACTCTCATGTTGTGCTACAGCAACCGTGCAGCAACCCGAATGGGTTTAGGCAGAATGAGAGATGCAATAGGAGACTGCATGATGGCCATTGCAATCGACCCTAACTTCTTTAGGGTGCAAGTTAGAGCTGCAAAGTAAGACGTTTTTCCTCATCATACAGTGAAAAAAATAGTAATTTTGAAGGATATAGCCGGCATTTTCATTCTTGGTTGTATCTGGTTGTGTCCTAAAGTTAACAAAAGTCCTTAAGCTCTTCTGCTAGAGCACCATACATGGGGCAACATGATTATATTTAAGGGTTATCAACCTGCACTTTATCTTCAATTACAGTTTGTGTACTTAACACAAGATTCTGGGTTTTGGACACAAATCCTTAATTGATGGTGAGCTTCATAGTGATATCTACCTTTATGTTATCATATCTTTCTAGTCCTAGTAAGGAGTTTCAAACCATTCTTGATTTAAGTGATGAACAGCCATAGCTAACCTTTTCTTAGAGTTTGGTTGAATGTCGTTTTCCCTGATTCATGCAATTTCCCTTTGAAGTTGCTACCTTGCCCTTGGGGAAGTTGATGATGCATTGAGATATTACAAGAAATGCCTGCAAATAGGAAACGAGGTGTGTGCGGATCGAAAAATTACTGTAGAAGCTTCTGAAGGCTTGCAAAAGGCACAGGTATGACATTGTAAGTTTTTGTCTGATTTAGATTTTAGAAGACTGATTTCTTATCCAGGTTACCAAAAAATCTTACTAAAAAATAAGGATGGGTGCTTAAATTTTGTACTGATGCAGTAATTGTTTTTGCAATGCTTTCTGCTGATGGAATTATAGATGCTCGGAAATGTATATGTACTCTGAAATTTGATTTCCAGTATATTATGAATGTTGTCTGGCGTGGTGACTCTGTTACTGACTCCTGATGTAATAGTCTAGAAAGTAGTCCTCATTAGGAGCACTCTTGAAGTTTGTTATATCAGTGGCATGACGAGTGACAACCTTGTTACTTACTGATAATAGTCTACAATAGTAATTATTTGGTGCACTTTTAACAGAATTTTGGATATAGCCGAGAAAGAATTTCTTGAGTATGGCCTGCTCCCTGTCCTACACGGTTGATTTGGGCCCATTTGAGGCCCTGCCCGTAACAGACTTTTTTTGTGTTTCCTTTTCTCATATTTGTGTTGTCAGTTGTCTTAAGGTGCATGATTGGTGGTGCTCAGTATTCTGCTTTATCTTTGGTGAACATTCAAAACCTTCAATTTGATGCAGAATGTTCCTTTTTTGTTTGATTAGTCTGGTTTTTGGTGGCAGAAAGTTTCTGAATGCATGAACCATGCAGCCATGCTCTTGCTAACAAGAGCATCCAAGGATGTGGAAGCTGCTGTTGAAATTATTGCAGAGGCTTTGGTTATAAGCTCATATTCAGAAAAACTGCTTGAAATGAAGGCTGAAGCACTTTTTATGGTCTGAAAAGCTACTTTGATTTTCTAGATTAATGTAGTGCATAAAAATGGCAATTACATTTGTGTCCTGCGGGTGTCTTTTCTGCATGTGGCAGTTGCAGAGATATGAGGAAGTGATTCAGCTGTCTGAGCAGACCCTTGATTCAGCTAAAAAGAATTCCTTAGATATAGATGACCGGCTTGCTGATCAGGATGGTCTTGAGTATTCAAATAGGATATATTTCAGAATTTGGCGATGCCGCCTCATGTTCAAGTCATACTTCCAATTGGGAAGGCTTGAGGAGGGCCTTGCCTCACTGGAGAGGCAAGAAGAATTGGTATCAGCTACAAATAGGTATACATTGGGTGATGCAGATTCCTCCCTTACCTTAACGTCTCTTCCTTTTGGCTTGAAATTGTAAATGGACAGCGGTTTTGAGCTCAGAAGTTTGATCTGTTATTTTCATCATGCAGGAATCGGAACTCCAGTTTAGCGTCGCTAATTCCCCTGGTTGGGACTGCACGTGAACTTATACGTCTCAAGGTATCCCAATCTTGTGCCTGCTCTATGTATGTGCTACTAAATGTACATCTAGACATAATATTTAACATCGGTGGGACTAAAGGTAACGGGCTATGAAGCATGAACTCAACTTGGGTAACAGGTGCTTCAACAGAGTGTTGGACATTCTTCTTGATTTTCAACAAATCATGGAAGTTCTTATATTGTTGTTTATGGATATGCGTGTGTGTGTGAAAGAGAGAGAGAGAGAGAGAGAGAGAGAGAGAGCGGGAGAGAGATAGAGATAGAGAGGGAGGGAAGAGGGATGGAAACGCACGCACATGAGATGTCTTAGTTTCAAGAACACTGAAGATGATTTTGCAGCAAAATGTTTGCAAAGGCAGTATCTTAATAAAGATCACTTTTTTTTTCCCAAAAATTTGACAAAACTCGTGCTAAACTTTTGATTAGACTTTTACTGTTAAGACAACACCGTTGTTTACTTTAGTTAACGAAAATAATAATAAAGTCAAAATCTTCAGATACCTATATGTTCATGAAAGCCACTAGAACATGTAAAATTTTTCTTTCTAGGGAAATTTTTTTGAAAGCAAAGTTAAATAATATTGTCAACAACCACTTAGAAACACTTAATGGAAGATCTTTGAGGAGTATCTGGTAGGATTGTTAAAATAGGATTGGTAGTTTACAACCTTTCAAATTCTCTTTTGCACCATCTAAAAGTGGAGGTCCGTGTGTCAAAAGTGTAAATTGAGGGACATTGTTTGACTCATGGATGGTTGTCTAAAATTAGTTAATCTTCTCAAATAACAGTACTGAAACTTTGCATTGCTTTATGATCTGGAGACATTACTTTTGTAGTCTTCGGATGATGGATTGTTATATGATTTTTGTGTGCATAGGCGGCAGGTAATGAGGCATTTCAAGCTGGAAGGCATGCAGAAGCAGTTGAACATTACACTGCTGCCTTGTCATGCAATGTGGAGTCACGTCCTTTTGCAGCCATTTGTTTTTGCAATCGTGCCGCTGCATTCAAAGCTTTGGGCCAAATCACCGATGCTATTGCTGATTGCAGCCTTGCCATAGCCCTTGATGGAAACTATCTGAAGGTTTTACTATGCCATCTCTCTCTCTCTCTCTCTCTCCCCATATGTTTGTGCGAGGGTGCACACATATATGCATGCAATTCATGTTCCATGCTACTGTCCAATTGCAGACTAGCTAATCATAGACCATTCTTGATGCACAAGTCATTCTGCTTTAATGAAAATTCCGATAATGAGGTGCTTCAAATTTGGTTGTTGCTGTTTTCTTTTTCTTTTTTACATTTTCTACCTTTGAATACAGGCAATATCTAGACGAGCCACTTTATTTGAAATGATAAGAGATTATGGACAAGCAGCAGCAGACCTCCAGAGACTTGTTTCTATTCTCACAAAGCAAGTAGAGGAGAAGACAAATCAAGCTGGAGTTTATGATATATCTCTCAGTTCTGTCAATGAACTAAAACAAGCGAGCCTACGGCTTAGTGAATTGGAAGAAGCAGCAAGAAAGGATATTCCCTTGGATATATACCTAATTCTGTAAGTTTTTGTTTTCTCATTGGGTTATACATGTTTGTACTGTTTAATGATTGATCTTGCCTATGCCTCATGCTACTGCAAGCTACGTGCTATATTATTTGGCTAGTCTAGCAAGACCTGGAATTTTGGTACTTGAGCTGTTAAGATGGAGAATTGCCTCCTTTCTCTAAATGATTGTCACTTTTCTTACAGCTTTTATTTTATGCTCTGGGATGGCACATTTCCTTCTTGGGGTAGAAGGTTCATAGGTGAACTTTCTGTGTAGACTCCGTAAATATCGTACCCATATTCCGCTTCCAGCAACCAGATATAGGGATTCTCATACTTGTTCTCTGCTAAGGAATCATTTCTTCCTCGTCCAATTTCTTTAGTTGGCCTTCCTCTTATCTTTGCCTAAGCAAATTGCCAATGTCTTTATCTCCTTTCCTTGTTTGAGGGAATATCATGCAACATAATTCAGGGTCCTCGAGTGAAGTTATTTAACGGGTTGCGTATTCTATTTTTATTGGTCTTTTAGATGGTATATTAGTTGTCAGAATATTTAATCATTAAACCATGCCTTCATCATATAGTTGGTCTTACAAAAGTTTGCATGGTATCAAAGTGGGAGATCACGAAGTTCAAATTTTTCCAGGCTCTTTATTTACCTTCCATTTATATATTTCCGCCTTTCAGTGTTAAGCCAAATCTCAGCCTATGCTTGAAGGGAAGTGTCGGAATATTTGAATAGTAAACTGCACCTTCATCTTACAGCTTACACTTTTATAGCAGTTCATTGTGCATCGACAAAATTTCACAGTAGTAATGAGTAATGAGTTTTGACTGGGGAAGATAGTGTTCCTGGGTAATAATAATCATGTTAAGTCTTCCACGCACCATGCCCGCTTTGTTTACCTGACTATTGCCTCCTGGTATAGTGCAGTCTATGCACTTCTCATTTAAGTACTTCCACTAAACAACAGCAAACAAGTGTCATCTTTTGGGAAAAAAAAAATCAATTGTCCGCCTGTTCTCTATTTTCTCATTTCTCAGTCAGTATGGCAGTCTTCTTCCTTTCCTTTCCTTTTCCTGGGATCTGCAAATAACAGAACCAACAAATGGATATGGTGGTTTGGGAGAGGATCTTTTATTAGAAAGTTTCTCCCTTCTAGTTACCTATTTTTTGCTCTTTCTGCACTCCAATGATTTTTTAGATAGGTTATGTTTTCTTTTTACTTTTTGCATGATTGTTTCCTGTTGAACTTTAGAGAACATTTCATAAAAATTTCTCAACATCAGCAATTTCTTTATATTCATCATTCTGGTCGACTTTCTGGCTTGTCAATGTGGTACATGTAAGTGCTGTCATGTGATTTCATGTCATCAAGGCGCAAGTGCTACAAGCCTTATGTTTGATTCACTGTCTTACTTCCCAAGAATCTCAACAGTAATATGAAATCACAAAACCAACCATTGAAGTCACTAATTTTCGAGAGACTTATCCCATCCTTAATGTGACTCAAGTTTGGAATTTACGATGAAGACTTCATTGCCATTATCTTTTTGAGCGACTCACTTGAAAATCTTCATGGCAGAGGAGTAGAACCATCAGCGTCACTACCAGATATAAGGAAGGCCTATCGTAAAGCAGCACTTAAACATCACCCCGATAAGGTCTGTAATTTCTTACTCCACTGATTGCTTTGATGTTATCAACTATTTATGACCGTTATTTGCAATTGATGTAGGCGTGTCAATTTTTGGCAAAAGGTGACAATGGAGATGATAAACTTTGGAAGGGAATAGCAGAAGAAGTCCGGAAGGATGCTGACAGACTTTTCAAAATGATTGGAGAAGCACATGCTATACTTTCGGAACCGACCAAGGTATTAAACATCTGTCTCCTTGCTCTGTTTTCATGATCATAGGAAATGCTATTTGTTATTATCCATGTACATCCGTCTTCTTGCTCTGTTTTCATGGTCATGGGAAATGCTATTCGTTGTTATCCGTCTATGTTAAAAGCATAGTTGTATATGTATCATTGTAACCTTGCTGGCAGTACTTTTTAGTTCCATTTTTGGTTAGTCGGACCCAAGCCAGCAGTTTTCTGCCCAAAGCTTTACATAGTGAAGTCTCTCATTACTTTGTTTTTAATGTGATCTTTGAGTACTCAAAGAGGACAGTACGCAATGTGAATGGCTTTTGGACACAATGTTATGTCCAATCATAAGTGCTTGCATGACAACTTTGAGAGAGAGAGACAAGAAACTAGTACCGCGTACTGCATGCTTAAGTCGGTTAAGATGTATAGAGAATCAGTTGTCAGGAATGTAGGTAAAATTGTTCACGTTGAGTACACAGGAATAAAGCTGAATTTTAAGTTGGCTGGAACCTATCATGTTGTTGTGCCCACATAGAATTCGCTATTACGAGGATATCTCTTATTCCATCCCAGAGAACTCTAAGTTAATAATTAAAAAGCTCAGTCAGTACTGTCAATTTCCTTATTACCAACTAATTTATTGGTGCTTGTAAATCAAGTTTGTTCCTTAGCGTCTACATCCTTTTCTCCGTATGAAAAACAGACACAGTTCGTGACACTTGTCGAGCACTTTTCAACGTTCTGATTAGCAAACCTTGTCAGATATTTGTCTTTTTCCTAACTTGCAATAGGGTTTAGCAGATGCTAGGGTGCAGAAATCCTCCAAAGAGACAACCAAAGTCTCAGGTCGCTTAGTTAGTACCTTCCCGATGATCCCCAGTCATGAGTCCTCTTTCTATTAATGTACTTGTTCCGGATAGTATAAATTATAGTGACATCAGATTTTCCACTCAGGAGCACTAGCAAGATGTGTTTCAAAGAAGGGTTATCTGGTCGTAGGTCTGCTTTTTCTGTGATCAGCCCTAGTTAGATGGATTTACTGTCTCCCTACCTAATGAACCAAGTATGAAACTTCACACACTATAGTTCATATGGAGAAGCCTTCCAGTTGAATGTTATGCCCACGTGTTGCAATAATTGAACGCTGAGAATTGACTCTCCCGGGTAAACAGAAGAACACTATGTACAAGTTGCTCCAAACATCTTCAGTGAGATGGCTGGTTGGTCCTAATTGTCCTCAGTTTTATCTGTTTTTACCGCGCGTGCTGTTATTTTATATAATATTTACTGGAAGCACTCTATTCTAGCACCCTTTCTTTGCAGTTACAGTGCCAACAGAATCAATTCTCTTCTTGCCTTGTCATGGACAGTGTTCTGTATTTCAACATGGAACTTGTTGATTCTCAGACTCTATGGTACTAACTTTTAGTTTTTGAGTTTGCAGAGATTACAGTATGATCTTGAAGAAGAGAGGAGGAATACCGAGAAGAAACGCAATGGAGCCAGTACAACTAGGACACATAGAGATGACCAAAATCATCCACTCGAAAGAAGCGGCAGCAGGCAGCAAAGGAGGGAAGCTTGGAGAACTTATGGTAGTACCCAGTCTCGAGCCTCAGAGTCAAATCGCTGGACGAGATACACTTGATCGTCGGGCGCAGTATAAACGTAGTACTTCTGGGGGACTCCCGAATACAGAGAAGCACGGCCCACACGGTTCTTCGCGACCTAAGGGTCCTACTACAGCATAGGATGTGCAGAGGTCTAGAGGCGATACGATTTCCTTTACCCCTCCATAATTGGAACTCAGTGGAATGCGTGTACATGGTTCTGGGCGGTAGAAAACAAGCAGAACAGACCCACCCATTTGAAACTTGTAGTCTAAAAGGAGGGAGATTGCTCTTAGCAGAAGGGGACGCAGTTTAACCGGAGAAAAGGCAACCGATAAAAGTAGATCCCAATTAGTACGAGATGGAGCTTCGCTTGTGTTGATAGACTGTTGATAGATAGACGACGTGATGACAAAGGAGAGGACGAAATGGAAGAAACATGGGACTGGAACAAATGTCCGAATACTAACTCTTGATTTTTAACAGTAAATATCTCAGACAATCTGTACAGAAGGGGGGGAGTGTTATTTATAGAGGCAAGACAATTACTCGACTCGACAAGCTCTTTGGTTCTGGAAAAAGGTGATACCGATGGAAATGGATCTGCCGATATTCTTTCCTCTTTACATATCACAGAAAGTAAGTTTTTCTTATCCCACTGTCACTCATTTTCGCTTTTGCCCATGCTTTCCAGATACTCGAGCAAGTTGTCTTGTTGTTTCAGATAAGAGAGAAAAGGGTTTGTTATGCACACAGATGAAAGATGGTTTTGGTGTACAGTCGGTTTTCGAGGCCATCCTTTTTTTGGTTGGAAAGTGATTTGATATTTACAGTTTGTATTTCATTGATCGAGTATTCGAGTGGGGAGCTCATCTCTTTGAAACCAATCTCTGCATAATGTTGTCGTGGAGGGGAAAATCCCTTATTCACTAGTGAGGAACAAGGGGATTGTCTGTTTCCAAAAATTAGTGCCCGAGAGCCTAGGGCTGATCTGTTTCAGGGTGGGCGGTTCTCATCCTGAAATCGAGAAGCGCCCACTAAGGGCCGGTTCCTAAAAATTGAAATTAGGAAAGGCCCGTTGCCGGTCCAGTTCCTGGGTGGGTCCATGGAACCGGTCCCACTAGGGGTGAGCAAGTCGGACCGACCGAACCGGGAACCGCCCGGACTGGACCGGTGGTCCGGTTCCCGATTTCAAAGGGCGGCGGTCCGATTCTCGGTCCTTAAAATTGGAACCGGTGTCCAGGCGGTCCGGTTTCCGGTTCCAGGAGTATAGGACCGGACCGAACCGATCGATTTTTTGGTAAAGTACATTCCCAATGGAGTTTAAAGTGGTATCCAAGGAATTCATTAAAACATCTTGTCCCACACCATGGCTGAATTGAAGCTTGAATTGAAACAATTCACGCACTCGGTGCATTAATTCGTCACTTCAGCAACTCTATAAACTTCAAGTCTTCCCAGCTTGGCCCTCTCATGGCATAGAGTACTATCCAAGGCTGTAGATGAAGGCTCCTTGAGACCATCTTTAGAAAAGTACATTGAAGTTCCGAGAAACAAGTCCATCTTAAAGCAAGTAACAAGCGAATCACTCGTTCAATCGGAAGTTATCGGTTGTGTTATTTTGGGATATCATGAGATATTACACAATTTACCGGTTCTTGGGACCATCGGTCTGGTTCTTAGTTCTTGAGGGGAACCGGACCGGATCGGGAACCGCTCACTCCTAGGTCCTACCAAGCTTCACGCAATCAGTGACTTGTTTTCTAGCAAGCCATGAACCGATCTCACTAAGTTTGTTTTTTTTTTTTCCAGCCAAAAAGAATGCCATGTTCTTTAATTGCCTTGTTGTTTGTAAAAAAACTTCAAACACGTGCAAAGAATATTCGCTTTCTTCTCAGTACTTCGAACACTGTAAAAAGGGACAGATTGTAGCGATTAAAGTTTCTAACTTATTGAAAATGGCGATCGAGAGCCAGAGAGGGAGGCGAGGTCGTGAGTCGTGCACGGTCGTGAGTCGAGAGACAGAGAGACCGAGGGAGTTACTTGAGAGAGTTGAGACAAGATACTGAGATAACTAACAAGGGAGATTAAAGAATATATATAACTTTGGACCAGTACCCACCAGTTTCCTTGGACCCACCGATTCTGGGCCAATCCGGTTCGAGCGATTCCCAATTCCTTTGCACACCCCATGAGAGCCTATGGTTAGATACGTTAGGGTACCAATATAAAGAGTTCAATTATGTTCATCTGTTGTTCATCCGCTTGTTGTGTTCGCTAGCGGGATTATTTTGCACTGGAGTTCGTATGTTTCGCAGTAAACTTATTATTAAAAAGTATTTTCCCCTTTTTTTTAAATCAGAAATCATTTTTTCAAAATACAATTGGATCTGGACCTCCAGAATTAGGACCACTGGGCTCGGACCCGTTCCCTCGCAACCAAGCCCAGGACCCCAACGCTTGTGCATGGGGGTTCTCATGGCGCGTGCCCAGGGCTGAGCTCGGCAGCCCCCGGCTCCCACACTCGAGTCCCAACCCCCATGCTCGAGACCCCACCAGCCTGGCTCGGGCCCCGCAAGATCAGGCCTGAAATTTCAGCGCCCGTGCTCAGGTTCTTGGCTTCTACATCCGGGCCTGGGACCCCAACGCCTGAACCCTGCATTCCGGGGTTGTCTTCGAAACTTTTTCTCAATTGTTTACTTCATGGCTTTACCATAACATTACAAGATGATTTGGATATTACTTGCAAAGTACAGCTAAACATTCATTTTCCACGAAAATAAGTTGTTTTAAAATTAATTTTCAGCAGAGATTATTTTTCACGAAATAAATCGAGCAATACTAGCACCATATTCGCTGTTAACTCGAAGGAAGACACTGGAGAAAGAAATCATTCATTGATTCAAGCGCTATGTTCTCAGGCCTATGTCGGAAAATGGGCATGGATTCGTAGAGTCAACATCGCTTGCTGGTTAGTATCACGAATCTAGTAAGAACAAGGGGGGAAAATGATATTGGATGCGCGAACCTGCAGAATCGCATCGATAGCTCGAGTCATGATTAATAACAAACATGAGATTCGGACAAAAATAATTGTCAATAAGACTCAGACAAGTTCGTTACCCGAGTCTTGCCGAGAAAGCGGGACAGAAGTGGCAACTATAAGGACAAATTTTGCAGCACTCAAGAGAGCCAAATTGGTATGATTGGTCCGATTCTTCGATCTCTCCGTATCACCAAGAATTTATTCATACATAAATTCCCAGTCCAACTTCTTTTGGGGCGGTCTCCACCATCCAGGGAGGCCTGTTGATCAGAACAGGATAAGCAAAATGGAGCAAAGAGAGACAGTCAGCACTCACCAGTAGGTCGTGGAAACAGATGTTACTTGTTCATCACAAAGTTGGTAGTTCCTTGAGATGCGCGTTTCAGAAGAATCTCCCTGGCCTCCACCGCAATTCCTTCAGGCTGCATGCACCCATATGTACAAGGTTTATTAACAGGAACCCCTAAGATGTTTGCTAGTCATCACGACAATGTTCGCACCTCTTCTGGGAACCATACGCCAGGTTGTGAGCTTCCCTCCAGAATTGCGAGAACAAATGCAGCAGTAGAATACCCAACTGACCTGAAAAGGACCCAAAAAGCTGTATAAATTACCTGTGCCTCCAGCAAAGTTTTTCGCGTTTCTTCAGGGGGAGATGACATTTCAATGAGTACCAAACCCCATGAAGATCTCTCAGTCATAAGTAAAAATATAAACACGAGCAGTCGGAGAGCGTATGTGTGGACATCTATACAATTGAAAGGGCAGATAACATTGATAACTCATGTACAGATTTCTTACACTGAGAGTCTCCTATGAGTGAATATGGAAACTGCATGACGCCCATCAGAACACTCCAAATCAACCTACCAAAAGACCGATGGACACGAATTGAAAATAAACACTTAGCTATATGCAATATTCAATTGGGATATAGGCGGTTCCCATATCACAGGATCCTCTCGAGAAAAAAGATGGAATGCAGAGAGATGATGTCACATAAGTAGAAATCACTCAGTAAATCTCACCCTCATTGAAACACGCTCTCCTGCTATCCCATCAATTGCACGAACTACGGGATCAAATAGTTGAACCAATTCCTGTACTTTGCTTCTGTCTCTAAGATATTCCTGTATAGTGTATGTATCAGTACAAGACTCTGCTTCTAGTCCTAGTGGTATGAGGAGTAAGTCAGTTGTAAGTATTGGTCACTAGCAAAAAAAGAATCAAATCATCAACTTCTGAGACTCACCTATAAATGAGCTACTAAACGGGTCTATGACCCGCATTTCTTGACCCATGCCCGTCACCTTTCATACTCAAAACACATTGGAATGATTTTACACAGTTAAGGATCATACGCAACTCCACCTATGTAGCATTATCTTACACCGCTAGTCCTAAGTCCAAATAAAGAATGAGGGGAGGGGTGTGTCAGTTAATCAACAGCTGGCACTCTTTCTTTCTATTTTCGAATTCTTAATGAAATGAATCCTGTACGAAATTTGCGCGAAAGCTAGGTCTTGAGAATCTAATACAGGGTCAAGCATAATGACATAATAGGATGCATATTGCACATAGTTGACACATTTAGTGGGACAATGGATGAGACTTGTTGTCATCGTCATCATCGCTATTGTTATAATAATAGTATTCGAAGGAAAGTCGGAAATGGAAATGGGAAATTAATTGCTATTACTGTAGAAGGTCATGGTCAATTGTCCCGGCTCAGAGGCTATTCAGTCAGTCTTTCCAATATATCACAGTGATTGGGCATGTCCCTGACTCCCTGCTAAAATGTGGCCATGAAATATTGAAATAGTCTAGGGTTGAAGCTTACAGGAGGTAGAAGATTTGTCATTGCCGACATCCCCCAGTTCCAGAAAAATGGGGCAGTTCCGAAACGAGCACTGACAGTGGGCACTCCGAGGATTTCATGAGCACTTCTCACCTCTGGCAAGTTCCTGGGGAACAGTTTATTCTTAGTGAGATTGCTTCTATAGCATGTAAAACTTATGGAAGCAGTACCAAGTATCCAGTGTTGAATGTAGCCATACAAGTTAAGTGCAGGGGAGAAATCACATCCAATATCTAAATTGGACAAAGAAATTGACGACATGTTCCCATTAGAAGGGTTGATCTGCCAATACAAGAGTTTTTTTCCAGAACTTACAGCAGGAAAACATCCCTCTTTCCAATCCCCTTTCCAAAATCGATGTTTACACCTCCACTATATGGCTTTAGTTTGATCTCTTCTCCTGATCAAAGGTAGGAAAAGCCGGTTGTCATCTTTGAGCATTACATATATATAGATTCTACTTTCCAGATGCAAAAAGTCACTAACCTTTACTATAGGCAACTACCTCTTCTCCTAGAAGTAAAAAACTAGTTGCTAAAATTGTTGGACCAGCACCGCCAGTACCTGCAGTGTAGTAATAGAATCTGACAAGAAATTATTGTGTAAGTTTAGTACTAGCTTCAATAAAGAGCAGAGAGTCTTCTATTACCACTTCATGGACACAAAATATTAACAATTAGCTGAACTTACTGAGATTATTACACTTTTACTTCCAAGAGCAATTTTGTCAATTTAAAATGGACACATGTTGTGATCAAAAAGGAAATATGATTTGTAAAAGAGCGCTCTGATGATCTGATTAGCCAATATCAACTATGGCAACAATAGAATCGCAGAAAAGAGACATGACTAACCAACCATCCACAAGGAATACGAGAATAACAGAAAACAGAGAGAGAATGCGATGCCTTTGGTAAGGAGCAAAAGCACATTGGTTATTTTAGTGCTAGTAAATATACTATGATTTAAGGAGCAATGACATGGTAATATGTAAAAGGTTCTACAGCTCTTAAACTAGAAGATGATAATCAACACTGAAGCAGACAACTAGATCATTGTAAGTGCAAATGTTCAGAGGAACCTTTGATGTGTCTAAACAAACTAAAAAATGGTCTTACATGAGACAAAGGAAAACCAGTCTCACACATATAAAAGGAAGAAATTAAGAGAAGGAATTATAGAGGGGGAAACAGAAAATAAAAGAGAAGAAATGGAGAGCTCAATAAATTAAAATGCCAATTCGTGTGAGTAAATAAAGTGCCTTCTGTAGGCAATGGAAACTCATTGATAATACCCATGAACGACTAAAGCAGCTACAGTAATTTATGCAACTAAGGTGCTCATTGGCCAAACTGAGGCACCAGATGGCTGGTAAAGGTATAATGCTACGGCATGCTAAAATCTAACATGTCATGTACCTGAAAAATGAACGATAGAAGTAGATTTCTTTCCTCAGCAATTTAAAGAAATCTCTTGAGATCTATATCGTACTTTGTCTGAGAACATTGCAACTATGACAAATAGGGCGGCTAACGTTACACTGGAATGTCCAGTGAAGGGAAAACAACTTAATATTGTAAAAGAACCCAAAATATATGGCATTTAATTGACAAAGGGTTGGCAAAATAGAAGTTTAAGAACCAAAATGCAATGCACAATTGGGAGGAAAAGTTAGAGGACGAAGAAGAGATATACCATGGGGCTGGGGAAGTGAATAGAAAGTGACAGAGACTAGTGCAAATACAGAAGAAGCAAGAAAGCCCGTGGCTGATGAGTGAAGTCAGAGTAGAGAACAGAGAGAGTGAAACAGGAGAGAAAAAGGAATTAATTTAGAAAAAGCAAGAAATCCGACCAAAAAAAAAAAAAAGCAAGAAAGCCCGTGGCTGAAGTGTATTCTAATTTGCCTTGATGCTGGACACGTGTCAAAGAAAGCAATCCCCCTTAGGCCAAACAAAGTATATTACCACCATATCCTCTTTGTCCTCCAACCCTTTACAAGTTAACAGCCTTAAAATATCTAGGATGTGGTTTGTTTATCTCTGATGAGGATAAATTCAATCGACTCTCAGTTCTACCAGAAAAGAAACAAAAAATAACCCATACACCTAATTCTCAGTCCTTAACTAAATGCTGAGAAATAGCCCATCCTCAAGGGCCTTCAAAATGATGTACCTCAAATTTAGGGTAACTATTCAGAAGATTCTCACCTCAATTTCTCAGGCTCGCCCTTGCTCTCATCTTTGGCTGCACGGACAAGCTCAGCTGCCATAACTGTCATAAAGGTGGAATTAAATCAGCATTTGGCTCCAATAAAAGTAAAAGAGCTGATGACAAAACTTATCGTTTTCACAACTGTTGTCTCTCTAGTTGAACTCGTTAACCTCAATTTCAAATCATACTATGTCAATTCCTTTCTTATTCCCCTTCAATTGATAGGTTCAAATGCTAACTTAAAATAAAGTGCGCGCCCTGTGAACCAGCTAAAAGAAAGCAATCATAACAGTTAGTCATAGCACCATTGCTCACTCCTGGGTAAATTCCACCAGTTGTGATGGCCGGAATATTTGCAGCAGCTGCTTTGTCATTGAACGACCTCGCGTGCAATGCATAGCGAGTATCATCGCAAACATCAGCATATGCGGTCTGCAAAGAAAGCCCATCACGCAAAAGAATGTAAAAAAAAATTGTAATCGCGTCATATCTAATTTGCTCTGGGGGAAATATATCAATCAATGTCAATTAACAAGGGAGACCCAAACATATCGATTACCTTTTCTCACCTTGGTTGCTATAGCAGCCTCAAGTACATTGCAATTCTGAGCCTGCTGAAAGGGTCCTGCTGCGTGAACCACAAGATCTACATCTGCAATGACGTGACGATGGAGGTGACATTGAAGAAGTAACTGAAATTGTTGCTAAAATAACTCACGCACGATCCAATAAGGCCTGATTCCCTCTCACAAATTATACATCGTATCTTATCACTCCATTATTTTTCCTCATCCACTGGGAGGGGAGGAGGGGAACAATGAAGGTTCCCACTTTCTAGGCATCCTATTTTGTCACTAAAAAGGCTTTCAAGTTCCTCACATTATCCTTACACGGCATTACCATGGATTTTGAAGAAAAATCAGTAGATCAACTATAGTATTAACTGACCAAAAAAAAAAACTATAGTATTATCAGCAGATAAACAGCATCCGTGCCCTAGTTCTAAGAATGTAAAAGAGATCTACTTTACCATCCATAGCTCTTTCCAAGGATACCATATCGTCAATGTCGACTTGAGCAAACGCAGAGTTCTTTCCCAATGTAGCCACCATTGAATCACCTTTTTCTCTTCATCAAAAATGGAAAACACAATTACAAAATTACCACCTAATTGTCATCTAAACCAGAAGCAAAAACCAGTACCTGATCAATGAGAGGAATGTAAAATCTATACACAAGTCTTTATTGTCCTGATACTGAAGTGTCTGCTCTATGTAAGGACGTTTATTTGTTATGCTTCAAAATTGAGACGAAGGCGTAGTTCACTCTGGTCAATCAGACTGGAATCAGTCATCAGACTTGTCACTCAACCAGTGTAACGTCTCTTAACAATGGCAAGCTCGCAAGAGTGAACTATTTCTCTCCCCTTCTTCGAATTCTCCTCGAGTTCTAACACATCCCAAACATATCGGAGAGACTAGACGGAGACGAACTCCAGGAGTTGGGACCATTTTCACTTGTTTCTACTCGTTCGACTCGAAATCGCTCCGAATATCCATAATCGCGCAGCGGATCGCTTGAACTGGAAAACCAAACGGGAGCCCTATATTACCTGTTTCGACCGCCGACGACGATCTGGAGATCGGGGGAGAGATTGGAGAGGGCGAGGGCGGTGGAGCCGCCGACCCGGCCGGTACCGCCGAGGACGAGGACGCGAGCATTGCGGGCCTTACCGGGGAGATGGACTCGGCCCGGGTGGCTCTCCAGGGCGCATGCTCTGAAAGCGAAGGCTGAGCAACAGCTCTTCGAATGAACCAAGCTTCGCGCCATTAAACCCCTCAAGCTCTCTCTCTCTCTCTCTCTCTCTCTCTTATCCAGCGAGGGACGGAACTTTATCTTTTGGGGCGACGGTGGTGGACGTCGTTTTGGTTCGTTCCTGCCGCTTTAACGGTTGGTTTGCAACTTCCGTACGTGGACGTTTGCGCGTAGGGTTGAGCACCGGATCGGTGGAAATCGATCGGCTTCAGGTTCCAAGTTCCAGCACATGGAGGGTAAGTTCTAGATTTCAAAAATTAGGAAATCTATTCTGACGAGTAGGTTGTAGGTTCTAAGTAGGTGGAACCTAAAATCTGGAGTAAGTTTTTATATTTTTTCTTAGAATATGTCTTCGCGTCATCCTGCGGTATTCCATGATGTCCAATAATGAGTGTGTAATCCGGATCCACTTTATCATTGTAACGTTTACATTGTTAATGTTTCATATTTTTCATGTGTCTAATTATGAGTTGTGGTCAATGAATTTTAGTAGCAGGTGATGATCATTAAATGTGATTATTCACTGCAATTGTTCAACTAAGAATACATGTGGAACGTGGAATCGACCCTAGAACCTGTGACAGGATGTGTTCTAGATTCCAAGGTATGTATGGTAAGTTCCAGGCTCAAAAAAATGAGGAACCTATATAGACGAGTAGGTTCCAAGTGGAACCTGTGCGAAACCCGGAGCCGCTCACCCCTATTTGCGCGCAAGGCCGTACCAAGAGACTTCTAGAGAAACAACAAGTATGTTTCCTCTTATTTACAAAATTGCCATACAAAATAAACCCGTCTAATTATTCAAATATCTCTCGCTGTCCGTCACATCACTCGGTATATTTATTTTGCAAACCGGTCTTACTATATATTAATAATGTGCTTAAATCTTTATTCGCAGGTGCTATCTCACTCAAATGTGAAGTCGGGAAACTTGCTTCTCACTATATTTGGTGAATCAAGTTGTTTTTGCTTAAACGCCGCTGTCATGTAACGCAAAGATGTACTTAAACAATAAGATGATTTTCATCTTGAAATATGCGTATAGAGAAAGTATTTTATGCAGTGGTGGCCACGGGTCGGTTTTGGCCCGGAACCGGCCCTGGTCAAAACCGAAACTGACCCGTTGATCGGGCCGGCGGTTCCGAACCGGAACCGGCCCGTGGCATACGGGTCCGGTTCCGGTTCTCCCAAATCATAAATCGGTTTATGAACCGGAACTGCCGGTTCCGGAACCGTGGCCACCACTAATTTTATGTATAGGATATATCGTGCGGTAATAATGCATGGTGTGACCAACCAATCACTGGTATTCTCGTGCTATGAACCCCATGTTTTTAATTTTTGTCAGAATGAATCCCATCTTAAGTAGCGCAATATATGTATGCTTCTCGTTTTTTATTTGGTCAGTCGAACCTTTTTTTTTCCCCTCACTAACAGAGAAGGAAAGAGAGACTATTTATTGGGTTCGCGATGGGCCCATCCACCTATAAAGGAGGCCCAATGAATTGAGGCCCATTTGCAAAGTCAATAAGCCCAAATGTCCCAAACCAACAATGAGGGAAGAGAAAGTCTTGGCAGGTTGCGGTGCTCATGCTTGAGTCGCCCACGTCGGACATTTGAATTGGTATCATATGATAAACGATAGCCACAAGAAAGTCCGTCACTTTCAAAGCTTGAAAGTATGAAGGTGTGGCATGTGAGATTGCTACTAATTCAATCTCCATGAGTCTTCAGACCAATATATATATATATATATTCGCATTTTTCCCATTTGCATTACGAAAAATGAATTATTTGAAAAAAAATTCTAAAAATGATCACTTCTGCTACCAATAAAACCGAATAAATGAAAAATATTTCAAAGTCCATGAAAACAAGAAAGTGTTTAGTCGTGAATTATTATCTACAATAGAAACATTTTTCATCAAAAAAATTTCAAGCGATCACTTTTAGGAAAATATTTTAGAAATCATTCATTTTTTTTTTCGCGAGACAAATGGATGAGTGATTTAATATTTAAATGCTCTAACGCTATCTCTTGCCCCTAGGCTAGAATTGACAACGTTGTAAATTGTAATGCCATGTAAAATTTTGTGCAATCATTACCGATCGTTTGAAAAGTTTTAAGCAGTTAGATTAAGGCGTGACTTTACGACGACAACAATCACTGCGGCGGCAATTGTCTCTTCGAACGAGTTTATCCGTCTCTCGTGCCCGAAAAAGTTGTCCAAAGTTTTATCTAGAGTTATCCTGATCTAAAATCTGACGTCAAACTCCGGATAAGGCCTATCAAATGCGCCCCAAAGGGTTTCCATCGATGAGTGGAAGTTTACCCTTTTGAAATTGCTCTTGAATCCTTTTATCCTTATATCATAAAGGACTTTTTTTTTATTCCTCTAGACAGCCGTTGGGACATTCTAAGAGCATGCTCCCTCTTTTCTCTTTTTTAACTTTTTGTTTACCAAAGGACAAGAAAAATTGTGAGGCTATGCACTATCTAGAATGCAAACCAAGCTAGTTTTATCACTTAATGTCGCCATTGTCCACTCTGAAAATTCGGCAATTTTGAAAAACCAAATCAAAGCACCCTTACTTTAACGGCCATTTTCCTTCGATGGTGTCCAGATGGTTCATCTACCCGCTCGAAACTCCGATCGGAATCTCTCTCGCTCCCACCGCCGGTACATCCTCTCGAGCTTATCCAAAAGCACGTGCATGTTATCGTAATTAACTATGTAGAAACTGAACGAGTCGCCTTATTCGGTGAATATTGTTTACTCGGGCCATCCTAAATAAAGTTGCTAATTTTACGAGGAAAAACCCAAAAGGAGGTTGTAGTATCCCGGTCGGTGTTCACTCACGTCCGTGGAACTCGAATCAAAAAAGGGCATATCCCAAAGTTCCCTTCCCCTCGGCTTCACAAACTCCTCTCTAGCAAAAAATTAAAAGAAAAAATCCTTTTAATTTTCCTTCTTCTTTTTTTTTTTTTGCTGCTGGGCCAAATATGCAAATCTGCTAGCAACGCGACGCGCAGCGTCCGACGGTTTGTGGGGTGATGCCCACCAAAGCGTGACGCGATGGATGACGTGTGCTCGTCACGTGACCAGTGCGGCACGCGGAAAAACGAGCTTGACATGCAGGGCGGGCCGAGTGGGTCCGGTCCAAGGACAGCGACAGCTGGAGAGATGGGGCCCAGAAAATTGGTGTTTTGGATTGTCCAAGGAAATGTAATCCGTTAATACTCAACTAATTCTGCATTTTCATATTAATAACTCTCGTGTTTAGATTTACATTTTTGCTTTTCTGTTTAATCTAAAATTTTCTATTGTCGCCCTCTAAATTTTTTTATTTCTAATTACCGATATCTCTTAAAGATTCCAATCTAGAAAAAAAAATTATTTCTTGTACTTTTGTTGTAGCGGTAACCCCTGAATCTAGGGCTGCTTGGTGTTCCAACCCAGTTCCAACAATGCACTTCTCGGACTGAGAAAGTGAAACTGCTTGGCGTTGCATATTACAATAGAGTTGTTAATTCATCAGTTATTCCAGATGCTCGGTAAATTCATGAATAGCATCCTCGGCCGATGGAAATTAGTCGGGTGTTCAAAAAGTATCGAATATCTCATTGATATTGAAAAAAATAAATCATAGTTTTCTGAATTATCCACAACTTTTTTAATGCTTCTTCGGGATTCAAATTATGCATTGTGTTTCAACGGATAGAAAAGGCAAAATTACTTATCTTTGGAGGTGAACAAACGGATCCTCGCTTTTTTTTCAACTTTATCCAACTCTGTCATTGACCTAAATAAAATAAAAATACAAAATTCTATGTAACGGAAGTGTAGCCATAAGTGATGGACGAAGAAATAAGCAGAAGAAAGAAATTTCAAAATTTGAAATGCAAAATCAATTGACGTATACATTACACAAACGATATTAATAGCAGATTATGTCGTATTATTAGTATAACGGATATATAATTTTTGATTGTGCGTTCATTAAACATGTTTAATAACTGATCCGAGAACATTTCTCAATAAAGACCTATCGCATTACTCTTGCAATATCTAATTCAACCGAACTTTCAATTTCAATTTTCAAAAACTCTCAATTTTTTCTAACTTTTACCGATGGAGTTTCTCAGTCAAAATTAGGGGTGTGTAAAGGAACCGAAAATCGCCCAGATCACCTGGAACCGGACCAGACCAGCCTAGAATCGACGGTTCCCGATTCCAATTTACTATAATCGGTGAGTACCGATTCGGTTCCCTGTTCCAGGCGTGGATCCGCCCATCCGGACCAATATATATTTAAAACAATTCTAACTTACTTTCAGTGAAAGTAAGTATTTCTCACACGCTTTTTGCTATTTACCCTACAGTCCTACTAGCATTTCGCAGTCCTTAAAATAGAACACACATCAAGATGCTGTCATTTACCCTATAGTCTTTATCACCCCGTCAGAGATTAATCGCGTGAAAATGATAAGTGAGAGACGGAACCAAATGTCCAAATGAGAGCATTCATTGTAAAATCACAATATCATTTTGTGTTTGATAAGGCATACCCTCCTACAAATTTCTTTATTATTCTTGCATTTTCCCTTATAAAGAATTACTCACATAGAAATTAAATTCACTATGATATTAATTGATGAATGCAACTTTGTAGGGATGGGAACCAGTTCTATAAATCCACCTGAGAACCAAACCGGACCGGCAGTTCGGTTCCCGTGCGAATCCATTTAACCAACGGGTGGCTTTTTGCCCTAATTTTTTTAAATTGATTCTTAGTGGAAGATTCCCGAATTTACCGTAGAAACTGTCAATCCAGATCATGCTCACCGCGGTCAAAACTGAGAAAGTACGATATAAATGCCTTGGCGAGTGGTCCCTTGCACGAGAGATCGCGAGCTGTCGAGCCACTGGCTTCACACGTGTCGGATATGCAAGCTGGGACTCTCCCGCATCCAGCTGGACGCCTCCGACCGACATGAGATCAAATCTTCTTTTGTCTTTTGGTCAAACACGAGATCAAATCGAAACGCTGTTAAATTGTCGTGTGCTTTTTCTTTTTCTTTTTTCTTCCTCGAGAAATTTTAGAATAGGGAGATAATTTCATCATAAGTGTATTCCAGGTCTACGTGGAAGCCCGTTCGTGAAATAGTATTTCTTTCTCGCTGAAAATAACTCAAAAGGACAGGAAAATTACAGACATGCCCCCGAAATGGGCTTCCCGTTGGACTTGTTGGGCGGCGTGGCGGGCGGAGCGCACGTACTTTTTCTCGTTAAGCAGTCCTGTCCGGCTTAACTCTGGATTATCCAACCCGACCTTGGAGTGATGGATGCATTTAATAATCACGATGTAATATTTTGTTAAAAAAACGTGTGGTTCGAATAATCGAATAATTCAATGAATTTTTAGGGCGTTCGTCAATAAATTTCACCGCTAACGTGGCATGACGGGGAAGGAATTGTCGCCCCGGATTCACTTGCATGGATCACTGGAAACTGGAAATAAATAACGTACGACTCAATGGTGGAAGAGAATAAATAAGTTATTTTTAATTTTTATTTGTTTTGCGAGAAATAAATAATTTAATAATTACCTTAAGAGAATGGGAAAAATAAAACAAAATAAAAAATAATTCGTAGGACGAAAGAGAGAGCTCTAGACTCCGACCCATAGAGCCCAGTTGCAGTTGAGAGCGACCCGAACGAAATGATTGAGGATCTAAATGGGTCAATTGGAAGAGATCTCTGACGTGGATACGTGGGTTGGGTGGGACTCCCTTCCCAGTTCCAAAAACAGAGGTGTGAACAAATAAAAACGTTTTGGCCCTCTAGTCGTTTTCTGCGCGTGCTGCTTCGGACCCGACCGACCCGACCCGACCGCCGGATCGATTGACCGAAAATCATAGCAAGAGGCTTAAATTATGTGATTTAAATGTTGGATTTGCTAAAGAAATATTGTATAGGGATTCATGGATCTTGAAATTAACGGTTCGGAAAGTAATTTCGACGATCCTCATTCATTCTGTAGGCAATCACTTATTGACCAGCACTCGTGCTGTGCTCGACAGAATCGTGCGGCTTGAATATACACCTCAATTTCAAGGTTTTTTGTCGCAATTTCGATATATTTGGAATTCTATTGACATATATAGCTTCGATTTCATGTTATTCGCTAGATTCTTTCTTTTGATTCTGTTGACATATTTATAGGTTCAGGCTTGTGATTTTGCTCTTTAATATGCATATGTAGGCGCTTTCATTACGTTAATTTCAGTTTTGTGCATGTAATTCATAAAACTCCACCGCCGTGTTCATACGCAATTCGGTTCGATCATGCTCCCTTTGCAATTCTCAAACTCAGCCAACAATTGTCCTTGTCTGGATCCTCTCACATCGGTGACCACTTCCTGCCCTTGTCGAACTATATCGTTGCAGATTCAGACTTGTGAATTTATGTGTTGATATATTTCAGCTGGCCTAATTCCCTAAAAAATCCATAACTTTAGGTTCGGTCCCAAATTTGCCTCGAATTTTTTTTTGTCCCAAAAAGATCATCAACTTTATGTTCAGTCCCAAATCTATCCCCAACAATTTTTTGTTCCAGAAAAAAGACCCCCAACTTTCGATCTTGTCCCAAATATGTCCCAAACTTTTATTTTATCTTAGAAAAAACGTCAAACTTGAGGTTCAGTCCCAAATCTACCATGAACATTTTTTTCTAAGAGAAAAATCACCAAACTATACTTTAATCTCAAATATACCGCCATTAGCCCCTCTGTCCAAAAATCATCGTTAGTCATCTTTTATTTTCATATTCAAGAACGGTCTCATTTTGGAGAATTTCAACAATTTTTATTGGGGTGGATTTGTTATTCACGTGAAAATGCTACGTTGGTTCGTACCTATCGCTTCATTAAATTGCCGATGTGGATTTTTTATCGACGTGAAAATGCCATGGCAAGTTGGGATTGGACCACGGGGTAAATTTGAGAATAAATTGAAAGTTTGTGAATTTTGTAGACAAATCGGGGCGGATTTGGGACTGGACCTAAAGCTTTGGGTCTTTTCTGAGACAAAAAAAGTTCATAGTAGATTTGGGACTAAACAAAAAATTTGGAGTTTTTTCTGATACAAAAAAAAGTTTAGGGCAGATTTGGGACTAAATCGAAAGTTATGGATTTTTTCTGAGACAAAAAAAAAATTCGGAATAAATTTGAGCCTGAACATAAAGTTGATGATTTTTTAGGGAATTAGGGCTATTTCAGCTATTCCAAGTTTGCTAACTTGAGCCGTGGGATTTGGTATAAAAAAATAAATAGAGAAAAGGAAAACTTATGAATGTCTGACCAAATAGCAAGTTATTCTATACCCTGAAACAGTCATATCGCTATTTAGTTTTGATGAAACCAAGAAATTGTAGGTGGTGCTTTTTTTTCTCGTGTTATATAATTACTTCAGATATTTACAAAGCTTAGTTTTATCGGTTCCAAGCCTTCATCCTGCGGTGGGGATGTGTTGGATTGGATTTGACAAAATGCACGTAGCCCCTCCTGCGTTCTATGCGTCACTTGGCAATCGTCATCACCTCCCGCGCTGTCGTTTCGTCTCGGACAACACAAAAGAAGCACCATTCGGCAAGGAGACGTGTCGCCCGATGATTGGTCGGTGGACAAGTCTGAGAGATGCCGCAATCTTCACGATGTCTCCCCGGAATATACGTGAAAACGGCATGGCGTGGTCCCTTTTTCTTTTGTAACGTGGCCTCCGTTCTTGCGTTTTCAAATGACTTATGATTAAGACCTCCCTCGCCGTTGGATCGTGACTCGTCACTAACGGTGCCGTCCAATCCGGCGTCTCGCCAAATAAAGCAGACGATGCTTGGTCGAAGGGTTTTCCATCTTTGGTCATGCTTTAGGTTAAATGCGAGCATGATTTTAGGGTAACCTTGAAAATCGAAAAATCATATTGGTGGGAAGCGGTGCAGATTCAAGTTCCAATTTTTAAAAATTAGAGAACGGATTTCGACGGATAGGTTTCAAGTTTTAGGTACATGAATAAGTTCTTCGTGTTTTTTTTTATTCTATGTATTCGCACGATCTTACGATATTCAGTGGCGTCCAATGACGAGCGTGTAATTTGAAACCACTAGTCTGAGTTTTCATTTTTAACGACACCAATGGCTGAGACTTATACTTTGTTAATATTTTCATAATATTCATGTGTCTAAATATGAGTTGTGATCAGTGAATTATAGCAGCAAATGATGGTCATTAGATGTGATAATTAACTGTAACTATTCAGTTAAGAATACATGTGGAATTTGGGTAGATCCGAAGCCTATAGGTTTCAGGTTTTAAAAAATGGTGAATCAGTTCCGACGGGCCTAGACCGATCCTTGAATCGCTCACCTTTACTTTATGTCAGAATCAAGTGAAGTATTTTGAAAAAAATCAACCGAATTGTGCTTGTTATTGGAATCACGCTCTATATCGATTGCCATTGTAAATCTACTGAAGATATTGTCATTATACTTTTCAAAGCACATCTATCACATCTCTGATCTCACGCAACAAAATTTACTCTCTCCTCCCGTTTCTATTCTCTCTTTCCATATTTTTCTGCGATGCACCATTGACAAAACCTCTCTCTCCAACCGCGAGGGCGACACTAGCGATGGCGCCGCAAACGGCCATCAAAATCGCAGGGATGGTGGCCGGGCAACCACTATTGAGGGGTCGAAAACACCATGGATTTGGATGATTCGCCAATTATGGGTTCTCACAAAATCTTTTTTGTAGTGACAATCATCAGTCCCAGTTGTAAAGATAAATGATTTTGTGAAATTTCCATAAAATCACACATTTGTCTCTACGACAATTCCAAATTAGCATGATGCTTTTATTAGTAAATTACTCATGCTTTAATGAAAGATCGACGTACATGCAATATTTAACATAACGGCAGAATAACTAATGCTATATATATATATCGAAAATTATCTTTTCCTTCCATCGCAAGAGTTGAAGTTTTTTTCTTTTGGTCGAAATATATAATTGTAGTTGGATGTAGTGGTGTCATTCAAAATTTGAAATTGCGGAAACCGGTATGCTGCCACGTGGACTCGTCATTGGTAAATAGCAGGGACAGGCGACGACAAAAATATGGCCATCGAATCATCGGAGAGTCTGACCCAAAAAAAAAAAAAATCATCGGAGAGATCGACATTCCACGTGTCTCATTGGGTGTTGAAATTTAGATATAAAGACGGAGAATATCCTCGCTTTCCTCTCATGATTCCTCTCTGTTCTGTTTCTTTTTAATTTTTTTTGTTTTTTTCTGAAAGAGTGAACTAAGTATTTTTAATTCAAAATTTGGAACATTTTTCAGATTTTAAATAATTAACAAGGGTAATCTAAATACCAATATAAAAAAAAGTTGACTTTAAAGAAGTCAAAATGCGAACACGGCAGGATTTGAAAAAAAAATCAAAAGAAAAAGAAAAACCACTCTAAACAAACTAATTTTGGAGAAGCCTTTGAATTGTCTAAAGACCGAGCATGCGCACATTGTCTCGACCATTAGCTGTGTGGGGACCACCACGTCGCTCGTGTGATCAACGGTGGAAATGGGCTTTGATCTACACGATCTATAGACCTACCGATGTTTAATCCTATTTTCGTGACTTCCTGCTTTTTTTGTTTATTGTTCTTTGAATGGCAATCACATGTACAACAAACGCACGACCTAAATTGCTCTAGAACCTTCAGTAGGGATTTTTTTTTATCTATCTATTTTTAACTCTCTTCTCTCTATAGAGTGTGACAATTGAATTCCGCAGTTATAATAGTAGCGTCTCCATCCTTAATTTTTTTTATCTGTAGGCGGCATGCCTGTTGCCTTTGGTAGAGATTTTAAATCGAAGCAAAGCAAGGCGACAATCAGTAATAATAAGCACGTGTTGTTTTTTTTTTTCCCGCCTTTTCTCTTTTATGGGTTTGGTTTTGTGGACAGGAATCTTTGGGGCCACTACGGGGGTTAATTGGGGAGCGGCGTTTGTAGGAACTGACAAGCTGGACGAGACAGGGGATCGGACGGTGTTGTGCAGCTGAGGAGAAGGCGAGGTCGCTATCAACCATTCAATTTTATAAAAACGTTTGACCAGATGAAGCACTTGTCGCTGGGTTTTCACCATTCCTCCCATTGCGGCGCCCTTTGGTCTTATTTAGCGGCTTGCCTTTTTAGCTTTCCATGCTACCAGCACCGTAACTCACATTATTTACCTTATTTCTATGGCGTAAAAATCAAAAGATTTTTTTTTAAAAAAAAACTTCTTTTTTGGTTTGGTTCTATCATGTCCTATTCTACAGCACAGGTCACTCCGTGTGCAAGTTACGAAACCCTGCTCCCTCTTCGTTACTCCCTCCCAAAGGTGGGGATTCGAACCCTCCACCTCCTTCTTTCCAAATGGTAATAGTGGCCACTGGGACAATCATTCAGTGGTTTAAAAAAAAAAAGAATTGCCATGTTTCATTAGAACCTTGGACAATTATAAATAAGGGCCCGAAGTGCTCTCATTTTCTCAAATAAGGGCCTCAAGTGAAACTTATTTAAAAAAAAAACCTGAAGTGCCCTCATTTTCTCAAACAAGGGTCTAAAGTGAACCATGTTTCAAATAAAGGCTTAAAGTGGTCATGAAGTCTCAAAAAATGCATGATTTCAAGGGCATTTTTGTCATTTTCCTTTATTTGATTTTTTATATTTTTTATTAGTCTTTTCCTTTTTCTGTTTTGTTAAAAAACAAACAAACAAACAACAAAACGCACATACACAGAGGCGGGATGGCTGCCCCTCCTGCCTGTGGCCGCCACCCCACCGCCTGGCCCTCGCCTCTGTTAGACGGGGTCGCCGGCCCTCGCTGAGGAGCCGGCGGCCACTCCTGCCCTATGTGGTTGTTTTTTCTTTGTTCTTTTCAATTTTTTTTTTTAAAAAAAGGGAAAAAATCAAAATAGAGAAATGACGAAAATGCCCTTTAGGCCAAGCCATTTTTTGAAATTCTATGGCTACTTCAAGCCTTTATTTGAAATAATGTTCACTTGAGGTCTATATTCGAAAAAATGAGAATGGGGGCCTTTATTTGGAATTTTCTCTTCGAACCCCGCCGCTGGTTTTAACGTGATTATCCCTATAGGTTAAAAAATAAAAATAAAAACAAATAAAAATAAAAAAATAAATTGAAGGGTACTAAATTGGATAAAATGAACATCTGTTGATCTTACCCTTCGATAGACTCGTTTTGGGAAGCCGGCGTTCCCCGAGGTAAAAAAGCATTCTGGTGTCATTGCCAAAGGGAAGTTGGTGATGTTCTTTGTTTTTTGACCTCTTGGCTTTTGACTTGAGATTTTCAAGGAAAGACTTTTGGTGACCTTAAGGCCAAACCAAACATGGTTCTTTCAACTTCAAATGGCATGCAACGACCATACAAGATTTAGAGGAAAAGTACCAAAGATCATAAACCTATTGCATTGTACCAATTCAGTTATAGACCTTTCAATTTGATCAATTTAGTCATAAACCATTTGTATTTATGTCAATTCAGTTCATTTGGTCAATTTTGGCTAAAAATTGCTAACATGGATGTCGATCATCATACATGACACGACAGACGCTAACGTGAACAAATTTGACCATTTTTTGATTTTTTTTCTAATGTTTTTATTATTTTGTTCTTTTTGGCCAGTGACCTAATGAATAAAAAAGAAAATAAAAAAAAAAGCTAACAAAAAAATAATAACAATTTAAAAAACAATGATTGTAAAATTTGTTAATGTCGGAGTCGATTGTGTGTGTATGACGACCGATGTCTATATTAGAGATTTTCGATCAAAATTGGGCAGATTAATTGAATTGGCACAAATGAAATGTTTAGTACTAGATTGGTCCAGTGAAAATGTTAAAGGTTTAGAACTGAATTAGTATAAATATACTAGTTTTGTGACTTTTTTTTTTATACTTTTCCCCAAAAACGAGAGATGTGTGCTTCCCCTTCGTCCATCTCCATTCAATGGAGAATTAGACATTGTTGCTGGTGGGTGAGAGTAGATGTTTGAATTCTTAGTCTAAAGGAGCAAATCTGTACGCACGTGGAAAGCGGTTTTATATATGCGCGTTAGCGGGAATAATGATCGGTTTCGAAAATCAATTCAAAAGAACAGGAGAGTTTAAAAGATTGTAGAATGGAAGAGATTTACGTTCGACTTTGGAAAGCAATAAGTTCATGTGATTAATTCAGGATCGAATTGACACGAATGTAAAAATGTATAGGATTGAATTGGCATAACTACAATAGGTTTAGGACTTCATTGGAAATTTTCCCGATTAATTTGCAATTCCCTAAAAACGCTTTTCTGTCCATTTTGCCATACCGTCATTCTTCTTGCCCATTAGCACTGAACACATGTGCATCCAATCTTCATTGCTTACCGATGTTAGTAATCAGAGAAGCTAGGAAACGCATGTCTTCGGCACAAGATTTCGCGTTCTACGCGAGAAGATGTGTGGGGAAAGATCGTTGAAGGAAACAACAAGGGACGAGCAAATACCACGAAAGCAAAGGAAAAGAAAAGAACTTCGTAAATGATAAAGGGTCGTCTCCGGACCATTATGAAAAAAAATAAAAAATCTCAATATATTGTTTATACATAGCACAAAAGATATAATGCATTAGAAATAATAATATTTTCTCATGTTGCAATTAATTATTGGATGAAAATGATAATTTTTCTTTACAAAATCCTAGAAAGTAATAAAGATGTTTTTTTTTTTTGGGGGTCAAAGTAATAAAGATAGTTAGAAAAAGGAAAAACCCAAAAAAAGAAAAAGAAAAAAGGGAAGAAGAAGAAGAGAGAGAAGCATAATTGGGGGAAGAAGATGAATGGTGGGGAATGGTGAGAAGGTACAATCTCAACTGGCATTGGTGTGAGCACAGCTGGAATTAGCGGATTCCAACTGGCACTGTACCGATACCCTGTTACGCAGCTCCCGTCGCCGATCCTTTCCTCTCTTCCCCACCAGATTCTTTTCCCCTTTTCTATACATTAAGATTCGACCTATATATATATATATACACACACACATATTAAGAATTTTTGTTAACGAGTATCTTAAAATCACTAGTCGAATTATGAAATAAAAAGCCAACACTTTCCGGTATATATCAATTGCCTCGTGTCAAGTGTAATAATCAATTTACAAGTGAATAATTACTTATTTAATATATTTGGCAGATGTCTCGAGGTACTCGTTTATGAGACGCTACGTTTATCAGGCAATTTCAAATTTCACGGAAACATGGAATAAATGGGTATCGGAGAATAGCTATGCTCGACTTATTAAGACCGGTACTGAAAATCGATTTACTGAACGATATATCGAATCGTGGCTAATCCCTTGAAGAAGTAGTAACAATCGGACAAGTCACTACTAGCATTCTCCGTCGGGAAGATGAAAGTCTTCCATGATCGGTTTATCTGGTGAATACTCCGACCGCACTGGTCGACAAAGTATTTTTTCTTGTAAAAGCTCATTCAAAAACATATCCCCGCTAAAATAATAACAAGTGAAATGAGATATTATCAGCATATTTTCTTCCTTTTAATCTAGCGTTCGAGTCATTGGACATTCCGAAATTCGGTTAATTTTTCTTGAGAATCTCGTCGCTAGCCGCGTTGTTTTAGCACACATCGAGTATTTACTACAGCACGAGTCTTCGCGTTCATAAAAAAAAAAGTTTCAAGAAATATTTTTGGACGGAAATATTACAAGTTGATAATTAGGACAGAGGCATTCAGCCAGAAAAATGTAAAAAAATAAATAAATAAATCCCAATATTTTGGAAGGGAGAATGTAGTAAAACTCTGTCCTTTTTTTGCCTCGCAAGGGGCCGGGGGCACGCCAAGACCCAAAGGTCCAGAGCCTAGAAATGGCGCTGGAATTGACCATTATGCCCTTCCGATCTTTTCCCGGGTAGGGCCTTCGCTGACGTGGCCTCCTCTCTCGTTCCCGGGATTTTGTCGAAGCTTTTAGCCATGAATCGTGTCTGATCTTGTTGAGGGCGGTCTCGAACGCGGGTCCTCCTATTTTACCAAATTGCCCTTGTCCCGTGGCAAGACCAAAAGAGTCCATCGATTTATACTTTTTTAATTTTTCTTTTTTGTTTGATTCTATCGTATCAACCCTGCTCCCCCCACCCAATTCCTGAGAAGGTGGAGAATCGAGTTCCTCACCTCCCTTTCCTAAGTTTTTTTTTTATTTGAACACAATCATTCCTAAGTAAGAAGGATGGCCACCGGAGAAATCTCAATAATTTACTTTAACTTTTTTAGTTAAACATATGAAAAATGTGCATTATCATTCGCGATTCACCCGTTTTACCTCGCCGAGCAGTAATTCATTTCCGCGACTTAATCACGAGGGGAATAAGAGCTTCCAACGAGTCACATCCCAAAAACGTTTATTTAATTACGCGACCTCTAAATTAAGGTTTACGCGAATTAATTAAATAAATAAATAAGTATAATAATAATTTAAAATGGTGGTCGAAAGGCCACGGGCGTGCCCTAGACTCCGCCCGATTGGACAACCGTCCCCATCAATTTCGAGTCAACACACAATCAGCACCACCTTTTTTCCGAAGAGCGCCGACCCACTTTTGCCGTGATAAAGCGCATGAGAGAGGGCCATTTTCGTCATTCCACACCAGCAGCGCGAAGAGGAAGTGAAGGACTTCATTTTTCGTTTCTATATTCAATGGCGAAAACCGTGCGAAGGAAAATGGTATTGTCATGGAATTTCCCGTTTTGGAAAATAGCACGAAATTCGATATTTGGATGATTTACTTTCCATTGGAAAATGGGTTAATTCATTTTTTTCATCTACACCTTGCCAATCTTTATGGCTAAAATTGAGGGCGAACATACGTTTTTTGTGAATTCATTCTATGACATGGCTAGGAGTGAGCGGTTTAAAATTCCTTTCAAGTTTCAAGTTTCAAATTCCACCTAGAACTTAGAATCTAGAACTTACCTATCAGAACCGGTTCCTTATTTTTTGAGACATGAAACCTACCTTGCATATCATGAAATTTGAAATCTACCCCGTCACAGGTTCCAAGTCTTACTCAGTTGCACCTGTATTTTTAATTGAACGATTGCAGTGGATTATTATCTCCAATGACCACCACTTGCCGTTACAATCCACTGATTATAGCTCATATTTAGACACACGAAGAATACGAAACATTAACAAAGTAAAAGTGTCAATCATGGATATTGCTGGAAATGAAAACTTAGACTAATGATTTTAGATTACATGCTCATTATCGGACGTCATTGAATATTGCAAGATTGCACGAAGACATAGAAAAAGAAAAACACAGATTTATTCCAGGTTCCATTTCCTAAAACTTGAAACCTACACGTCGGAACCGATTCCTCGATTTTTTTAACCCATCCTACATGCCATGAAACTTGGAACTAGTTCTCAATTTTATTCTGAAACCATGCTCACCCCTAAATAAGACCATCTAGTAATGTACTATTAAAATGTCGAGAAAAAAATATATAGGATGATGATATTTTTAGGCGGTCGGAACAAGAAAGACTATCTTGTTTGATAGTTGATTGTTCTATGACAAACATAATGTGTCCTAAAATTTAACTTTTCTATTCAACTCGATAACGGGATCAAGAGTATATTATTGAGAAAAAGAAACTTCACACAATATACCCTCGATATTAATTGAAAGAGCGCATAAGATTGTAACTGTTTTTTGTGATTTGTTTTTGAAGTCCCTATTTATTAATTTTTTTTTTCTCTTAAGTGATGTACCGATGTTTTAAAGGACACACATTTTGCTTATGAACGATTAAAAGAGTAAATCCATTCGCGTTTGGTAGAGGGGGTAAGATGTACAAAAATAAGAATTTTTTCTATGTGTTTTATCAAATAAAATTTATACATTTATTTGTACTCTTTCACATCGATACCGATACGGTTTTTTCACGTATTATTTAATTTACATGGACAACAGCTAAAACTCTCTAAAAAGTAAAAATCACTCCGCATATATTTCTACAATTTCACAGCAAATCGAACAAGTGAAAAGGGTAGGAATCCGAAATACAAAAGACAATGCAAGGGCAAAACGGTCTTTTCGAAACAGATATAAATATCACCTAGTTCGCTTTCCCACTCTTGGCTTAGTGCAAGAAGAGAAATAAAATAAAATAAAAAACACTCTCACTCCCCCCACACCACCCCTTCCCCTTCGCCCTTGGCCTGGCCTCCTCTCTTCCCTCACTGAGAACTACCGTGACCATCGCCGTCGTCGTCTCACCGGAAAACTGTTCCGGAGGACCTCCGGCGACTCGCCGAATACCAACAGTCCCTCCCAGAACATGTGAAGCGCGCCCTTTCTCGCTCGCCGGCACGTTCTGATATTGCTTCGGAGGCATCAGATTCAGCGGGAGTGACGACGATAGACAGAGCCCTGCATGGTCCGAAGGCACCATCTTGTTCCAGTAAACGATCGGAGGTACATCAAAATGGCGGATTTCGATGGTTAGGAGTTGAAAAGGGCACGCTTTTTCCACCATCGCTTGCGCTCAATTCGTTTTTCCGTCTTTTCTCCCCTCAACTTTTCTAAGACGGAGTCGTTTTGGGGGGAGAGTGAGTACGGAGGAGCTGGAGGAGGGGGGTGATGGGGAAGGTGGGGGTGGCGGTGGCGGCTGCCGGGGCGGCGGCGGCGTGCGTGGCGGCGGCGTGCGTGGTGGGGCGGAGGGTGAGGAGGAGGAGGAAGTGGGGGAAGGTTTTGGGGGTGTTGAGGGAGGTCGAAGAGGGGTGCGAGACGAGCGTCGGGAGGCTGAAGCAAGTGGTGGACGCTATGGCGGTTGAGATGCACGCGGGGTTGGCGTCTGAGGGTGGCTCCAAGCTCAGAATGTTGCTCACTTTCGTCGATAATCTCCCTTCTGGGTAAATTCCTTTTTCAAATTAAGTTGGTGTCGTTTGATTCTTTGTTTCTCGCTCTGCGGGCTTGGAATGTTTCTTGTCGTTGATGAGGAAATTGTTGTCCCCTTTTGATTTTGCCCGTGTCTTCTTGTGATTGGGTTGGGGATTTTCTTGCTTTGCTTTGACTATTGGACTGTTCTTACGTTGAGGAGATGGGACTCCTGATGCCGATTGCGGGTCATTACTGAGCTTCTTGTTTATTCGTCCATGAACAGTTTATCTTCACAGTCTAATGTTGTCTCCTGATGTTCTTATTCAACCACTAGAGACTGCTCATTGATGCTTAGAGCAGTCTTTTCGGGGAATAGGAAATGTCTAGCTTTCGCTGATGTCCGACGATACAGAAAATTGGGATTTAATTTGTTCAGTATGATGTTTCGTTGCCATTGTGAATCTTGTTCTCTGTAAGTGCTGTGCTACTTCGACGCCTGAGATTTTATTGCCTCGTGTCACCTTAGCTAAATTGACTTGTGCAAGTAGCAATGCAGATGATTCAAAAGGGAATACCAGCAATTTGGCACTCTATTCTCTCTTGTAATTATGTGTTTCTGTTTTGTCGCTATTTAGGAGTGAGAGAGGGACATATTATGCGCTGCATCTCGGTGGTACATATTTTCGGATGTTGAGGGTAAAGCTAGGAGGACAAAGGTCCCCGATCCTTGCACATGATGTGAAACGACAAGTCATTCCTGAACATCTGATGACCAGTACAACTGAGGTGGGCTGATTAAGGCATTGTGGGAGATTTATGTATCCTTTTTTGTAATCCTGAGCCCTATATTTTTTACAGTGTGCTTATCCTAACATGGGTTACTCCTTGCAGGATCTTTTTGATTTTGTTGCTTCATCATTGAAGGAATTCGTCGAAAGAGAAGAAAATGGTTCTGCATTTCCATTAGACAGAAGAAGAGAACTTGGTTTCACATTCTCATATCCCGTTAAGCAAACCTCTGTTTCATCTGGCATTCTGATCAAATGGACAAAAGGATTTGCTATCGAGGACATGGTTGGTTTCTTCCGGCTCTCCTTTCTTGTTAGATCGTTAGTAATTTTCCAACATAAAAACTTTATTTCCATCTCCATCTAAGCTCGTGACAATAGTTCTAATGAAGGTAATGGTAGTATCCTTCTGAATTTTGGGTCCAAGCGACTGGTTTTCTTTTAAGGAAGTAGTAGTTCTTTTCTTTACTCCCGTTTCAGATTGTTTATTTTGTTCTCTCGGACAGTTGTCTGAACTTAGATGAGACCTTTCTCTTTATGAGATTTGTACGTAACGTGTTTATTTTTTTTCCTGTGAGGACGACAGTTCAGCTATTATTTGTTCATGGTTATCAGTGCAAAGGGTGACAACTGAACCACTTAAGTTGGATAATTTGATTGGTTGTCAGGTTGGGAAAGAGGTGGTTGATTGTTTACAACAAGCATTGACAAGAAAAGGCCTGTCTATGCACGTTTCTGCCCTGGTAGACTTTCCATCTTTAGTATCATGTGTTTATTTTCGTTGATCATGCCCAGAGTTTTTAAGCATATTGGAAGCGTATCACTATGTAGATGTAATACTTAGATATAAGAGTGCAGAATTGCATTTAAACCTATCGGCAATGCAATATAATAAATTAGGATTTCTGTAATTTGCTGAATTTTAGCATGGTTTTCCCCCCTTCTTTTCTTTTCTTGATTCTTCTTGACAGATGCACTTTTCTCTGACTGTTAAATGAATAATTGTTGTTGAGATGGAGTTTGTTCATCTGGATTAGGTCAGATGATCTTGTAGTAAGGTGATAATTCATGTAGAAGGAGAATCTAAGATGGGGTTTCCCCATTGAAAATGGAAATGTTAAGGAATGACTCCTGTGCATGGATCCTTGGCTGAGTTGGCTAATCCCAAAGGCAAGTTTTAAGATGATCGGGTTACATCAAGTTCGGCTTGTCTTAGCAAACTCCTGCTTGTGAAAGATTATCACCTTCGCTTGACGTGTATACTCAAACATGGCATGCATTGATGCATTATTGTGTGATAAATTATGGAATGTTCAACTATTATGCTCTTTATGACTTAAAATTTTGGCAGATTTGATGAGATTTTCATTGGTGATGAGTAGGTAAATGACACGGTGGGAGCTTTAGCTCTGGGACATTATCATGATGCAGACACTGTTGCTGCAGTGATAATTGGAACTGGTACAAATGCTTGCTATGTGGAGAGAATGGATGCAATAATCAAATGCCAAGGAATTCTTACTTCCTCTGGAGGCATGGTATCTTTTCTTGCATCTCTTACTGAAATGATCTTGTATGACTTAGATTTCACGTGCTTATTTCTTTTTAGGTTGTAAACATGGAGTGGGGAAATTTTTGGTCATCTCATTTGCCGAGAACTTCATATGATATCGATTTAGATGCCGATAGCCCCAACCCAAATGAACAGGTATCGTTTTGTGCTCTCTTTCTATTTCTTTTGTTTTGGCATCAATACGTTTGAATTGACATTACCAGGTGGAGCTTTTGCTGTAGGGTTTTGAGAAAATGATATCGGGAATGTACCTGGGCGATATTGTCAGGAGAGTACTACTCAGGATGTCCCAAGAATCCGATGTTTTGGGGCCTGTTTCTCCCAAGTTGTTGACACCCTCCATATTGAGGTAAAACTTTGAATGCTCTCTCTCTCTATGTTTGTCACTGTGCTTAGATGGAGAGAGTTAAGTATAGGTTTTAGTTCTTATAAATAATAGTGAGTGCTTAGATGGATACCGAATGTGGGAAATAAATGTAGCATTGCATGGGTCTGAACATCAGTTGAATGACTGCTTCACAAACATGATATCAGTTGTTTTTCCAACTTATTTCTGGAATGGAAACGGTAAGTGGTATGCAGACATTCAAGTATTCACGCGTATTTATCATCTCAGGACACCTTCGGTAACAATCATGCATGAGGATGACTCCCCAGATTTGGCAGAAGTTGCAAAATTCTTTAGAGACATTCTCGAGGTAAGCATGCGTATTTGATATTCTCTCCTCTTTTCCCGTGGGCTAGGTTTACATGAGTAACATTAGTTAGTCTGCACTTTCTAATTCTCTAGTTTGGTTGCCCGTGTCTTCGGTTCTTCCTCTAGATCCCAGATGTCCCCTTGAAAGTACGTAAATTGGTCGTAAACGTGTGTGACGTGGTTACTCGGAGAGCTGCTCGACTGGCAGCTGCAGGTATCGTGGGAATTCTGAAGAAGATCGGTAGGGACGGTAGCGGTGGAATCACGAGCGGGAGGAGCAGGAGTGACGTTAGAATGAGGAGAACCGCCGTAGCCATCGAAGGCGGTTTATACACCAACTACTCGATGTTCAGAGAGTATCTGAACGAAGCCATGGTCGAGATATTAGGAGAAGATGCTGCGGAACAGGTGATTCTCAAGGTGATGGAAGATGGGTCGGGAATCGGTGCTTCCCTCCTCGCCGCTTCACACGCATCCAGCGATCCGGATGCCGCACAGATGCTATAAGTATATAATATTGTTTGATATTTTATACGAATAGCCCCTGTAAATGTAGCATTTGTTTTTTTTTCTTCTGGCATGTCCATATCTTCTTTATGAAAAAATGAAAAGAGGTAAGGCTTTGTTAATAGTATGCCATTGGATTCATATGTTTATTGTACATTCGACGAAGCAAAATTTAATGAAGGGTTCTTCCAATTTTCTCATTCTGTGTATTTCACCAGAAAAAGGCAAAGAGCAAATATGATGCCACTTTCAAATTTACAGGTTAAAGAAGAGAGAGCAGCACCTCCGAGTTGCATGCATTATTGATAGTCCTTGCAAGTTGCGAATTGCGATATGTAGAGAGTTTTGTTTGCTAGTTCGGATAAAAAGACATTGTAGGTCCTTGAAAAGTTTTTTTTCTTATTCTTTTTGTTTATTGATGGGTTTGATCAAGTTGGTTTAAAAGAGAGAAAAAAAAAAGAAATACTTTCTATAAAAAAATAAGTCATGAAAAATGAGAAAACAAGTCAAGTGGCCAAATTGCTCATAGTGCCACGCCAGGCCACCCCCGAGGGTGATCGAGTACACATATCCACAGGAGACTCACGTGAAATCCACTTTGATCCATCCTAGTGTTTTGAGTAATTTTTATTTTTCTCCTTTTGTTTCCCATGTTAGCAAAGTAGCTAGGGTCACCACTGAAGTGAATTTACGACCCAGATGATTGACGAAAGGATCAATTTGGACAAAGTTTTAAGGTTTTGGGTATATACATGCGGATCGCAGAAACTCTTCGAGATGATCAGCATTCATGTTTGGCTTAGGGGTGATCAGTTTCTAGTCGGTCTCGATTTCCGGGCGATCCAATGAAATCGCTGGGTTTATTAGTAGAGGAGCAACACGGACTTCAACTTTTCTATATTAATTAAAAATAGATTTACATTCCGAGATGATCAGCATTCATGTTAGGGGTGATCAGTTTTAGTCAATCTCGGTTTCTGGGCGATCCAATGAAATCGCTGGGTTTATTAGTAGAGGAGCAACACGGACTTCAACTTTTATATATTAATTAAAAATAGATTTACATTCCCAGCGATTTCCGGTTCGGTTGGTCCGTCTTGCTCTTTCTAACCCCTATATTTGGCCAAGTAAGACAATTTGGGCCTTGTGTATGTCTCTCTCTCTCTCTTTTTTTTGTCGAATGCCTTGTGTTTGTCGTTGACTAGGTGCATATATGTGGGAATCCCACAATGTGTGTGTGAGAGAGAGAGAGAAAGAGATTCATTTCCATTCCAAATACTGTGTCTCAAGCAGCTAGCTAACTTTACATTGGTCATCCATCGAATACCTTTCCTGGGCAAAATCTGCCTAAGGAAAGTAAACTCAAAAACACACCGAAACAAACAAAAGAATCCACCACCTCTTTTGCAATGAATAGAAAAGTTTGAAACATATTTTTCCCCACGCATTCCAGGAACCATTCTACTCCAACTCTAAGCAGTTGAAGGTTTGTACAGCTTCTCCACCATCTTCCTATACTCTGCATCAGAAAGAAAGAAGATTCAATCAAGAAAAAGCCCATCTCAGGACTGGATTGCGTCCATTCACAGTTCACAAGGTAGACACAACAGACAGTGAAAGAAGCTGACCTTCCTGATTGCTCCATAGCTGTGCTGCTTGGGTGTTCAAAGGCGAGCTTGTGTTCGGTTCTGTAGATCCCAACAATTCAACCCGCAACAAAAGAAAAGAATCGGGTCAAACAATTGAGATGCAACAAACTAGTGAAAAAGATTAAATCAAGACTCGTGTGGTTTACTGTGGGCATTCGTTACCTCCAAGAAGACTCTGGATAGAGAGCAATATGGTTCTGACATCATAAGCAGATGACCACTTGTCCTACAAAAGCAGCCATCACTCGCATTTTAGCAACGAATTCATCTCGCAGGATGCACACTAAATCATATGGAGGAATCTCCGAACTCACCTGCAAAATGTCCAGGCAAATGTTGCCATAGACATCAACATTGGGGTGAAAGCAGGCAGTCTCAAACTTGACTTTTGGGGGCTTGAAAGGGTAGTCATTTGGGAAGGAAAGAGAGAGCTTGTACTCCGTTCCTTCGAACACCGTGTCTTTGCTTCCGGTGATTGTCCCTTTCCAGCAGAATATGTTATCTTCCTCCGGGAATGCAGATATCCCGGGATCACCACTCATCTGGCGCATTCACACGCCAATCCCAGTCAACAAAAACCCAAATTTCGAAAACCACAGAAGAGTGAAATTTGTAATGAACTGAGATGATCCTGACTAAGAGAGGCAGTTTTGTCCCTCAAAGAAGGGGAAAAATTAATGATAATGAACAACGAGATGTTTGAATTATTGAACTCTAGATCTTTCTGGGGACTGTGAGATATGTTTGATCCCCAACTAATGAAGAACAAAAGGCTGATTGAGATGTTAGTAGCTTCAACAGCCATTAAAAGACCCCATTAACCAGCGAAATCTCTTCCCTCCATACATGTTTTTCTCAGAGTGCAAGAATTACAGAGATATACAGTCATAGAAAAGGAGACGGGCGATTTCTTACCATTAAAGCCATCAATTCAGATTGCAACCTGTTTGATCCAGCCAAGAAACAAAGCAAAAAGCAATTAAAACACATTTCGGGCCAAAAAGGCGGATCGCAACGGAAAATCGGAACTACAGAATAAAAAAAAAATTGGGTATTGGTGATGGGGGACCTTTTGAGCACGGACTGGGTGTCGACGCTCTTCGCCGCGGGTAGAGGCTGCTTAGAAGACGGCGCGGTGGCCAGAGTGTTGCCTTGGTACCTCTCTTGCGGATTCTCGGCGTAGTTGTTGACGGTGGCCATGGCTTCCCCTATCTCTCTTCGTTCGTTTTTCAGATTGTCGATTGCGACGAGTGCTGAAAGATGGGCTCGAGGATCAGAAGGCAAACGCGCAAGCAAATTCGGCTCTGAAAACGAAAATCGAGAGGAAGAAGAAGAAGAAGAAGAGGAGAGTTGGGGTTTCTCTTTTGGGGGGTTTTCCTTCTCTCCCTCCCTCTCTCTCTCTCTCTCTATCTCTTCTTCTTGCTCGGAGAAATCGAAGGCGAGAGAGGCGAATAGAAACGAAAATGGAGAGCTCTGCGAGTTTTAAGAATGATTCGTGAGGGTGGGTGGGGGGATTTGCTTTATTTGCTTTTTGAAAAAAATATGACCGTTGCAGTACAGAGCGGCCGCGCAAGGCGAAGTAGGTTTTCCTCAAACGGCTAGTTTTTGCCGTTCCAATTTCCAAGTGGTTGTCTGGGGCTTTCCGCTTTTGTGTTTGACTTATTAGCTTAATTACGGTTTATTTATTTTTTACTTTTTCGCTTGTTAAAATCTTTATCTTGGTCATCCCAACTCTTAAAATGATTGTTTTTGAATGTTATCGAGAGAAAATAATTGTTAATATATATGCACGTACAATCTTTCATGTGTACCGATAACCGAGAATTAACAAAAATGGGAACAAAAATTTAAACTTTCTTGTTTTTGATTTTCCATCCAAACTTTTGAATTCCCCCCTTTGCATTCATATTCCGACCATATAGCATGAGGGCTATAGTGATGGAGGCGAAAGAGAGTTTCAAAAGTTTACCAATGATGGCCAGAAAGTGCACTTACACGCATTTTCCTTATGGCAAAGAATTCTACACGCATCTCTCCACAATTATTCATGAGACCTTTCCCAATGGGGAACCTCTTTGGTCCAATCCAATCCCAGTTGAGTAAACCTCGAGATCCCTAGGCCTTATTCCTTATTTGAAGCCAAGTGAATTCTCCCGGCAAAAAATCTTTAGGGCAAGAATCGAACCCACAACTAACGTGACTGGACAACAACTTCACCGGTAGAACGACGTGGTAGGCGGGTTGGCATCGTAACAACGAACAAAAAGATATAAACAGCTAAAAACTCATTTTTAAGATATGAGGTGCTTTCATTCTTTTCGATTGTGACTTTTACATTCATGCGCGTTTTCAATTACTGATGCAATCTGTACCTCTAGGATAAGCCTGCAGTTAAATTAAGGATGACCAAATCGCACAGAACACATTAAAAGCCTTCATTGCCCCAATACTTTCCACTAAATTTAAACTCAAACAGATGCTTGAACATTGTTCCAACACCTTCAATTTACAGGCATGCTTCATCGATTCATCTAATCACTCGCGAAATTCGTTGGAAGAAAACTGGGCACATGCTTATACTAAATTTGATGACCTCCCTCATCCATTCAGGAGCCACTCTCTCATAGGTTCCCAGTGATAGCACGCTATACATCAGCTCTACATCCCCTCCGGACGCTCCGTTGGCCCAAGTGAGACTGAATGAATAACCTGCAGGAAAAACAAGAATGAACAAGGATTATAGTGGGCAATAACCATATCCATTTAGGAGGCTTGAGTTAATCTACGAGATCACATCTACCTGAGATAATTCATTCCCTTTACAATATTTAACTAGCTATTTCGAAGTCCTCAGAAGGAGGGATGATGCTACCTAAGGAATCTGATCTAATCCCACATATGCAGTCCTTCCTTCCCTAATTCCTCTAATAAAAGAAACCACCTCTGATATGCATGCACCAGTCGAGTTCATAAGACATCCATGACAACGAAAAGCAAATTTGCATGGCATGAATAAGCAGATGCTTGTGTGGATTGAGCAACATACTCTAAAAAATAGTAAAAACCTGAAGAAACAAGTAGTATTGCCTAGTATCATTCAAATGGAAACATATGTCTTCATAGCATAAGAATTTACCACTTGATTCATGGAGTGCTACAAGGCAAAATTTTCCAGTTTGATCGCCAATTGAAAATTTCATACCAAGTACGTACTGAATAAGAGCTTGAAACATGCACTCAAATGTCGAACTGTCACTCACCCCACCACCTACAAAAACATAAGGAATGAGAATACAGATTCTGACTAGAATAGTTAAGGCACTGAAACAAAAACTTACCTGATTTTTCATCTGTTCTAATGCAGCACCCTGGCTGTATAGTTACCCCAAACACGTCAGAAAAGCTAAGGAAACCGATATCTAAAAAGGACGTAAAGTTATCAGATACCTGATGAGCATCCTGAACGGCTCCACAGAACACAATATCTCCATGAAACTCTTTCTCTAAACCTAGAAGCTGAGAATTCTCTTGAACATTAGTATGAGTCCTAGCTGCATTACTCGTATCACTATCAGTCTCAGAAGTCTCAGAAGGCCTCCTACGCTTTCTTCTCGATGATTGATAAGAGCCATGAGGCATGTCTGATTTTGGCTGTGCACTTTCAGGCGTATGCATCTTTTTATCAGTATTTCCCCCGTGATCTTGGATGAAGGTAGGTCCCCTGTCTAGCAGCTTACGGAGTCTGGCAACTTCTTCAGAAAGTTCTTTATCTGCCACAAAATAGAACAACTAAACACAGTAAGATCCGGCTAAACATTCTTGGAGTCTAGCACATCTGGTCCAGAACAGACGACAAAGATGGAGAAAATGCATTTAAATGAAATAGGAAGGAACATAAGAGCTATCCACATTTAAATGGGCAGCAACAAGACTAAAACGGAGCATCGTCAGTCTCCATGCGTAAAGCATTCTTAATGACTCAAAATCTACATAAGCAAAGATACTCGGACTTGCCAAGTAGATGAATTGCGAAAGTAATGAAGTAGAACCCTGCAAATTGAACTCAGTGCCCCTATGAAGCGTCAAAAGAAATGAGAGTTTAACATAAAAGAAACGTTTTGCGACCTCATAATTCAATGCTATGCCTAATATGAAATGGTAGTAACACATAACACTGAAGCAGCCAATGGAGGGAAAAGCATTGTAGGAAATGGCAGAAGTGCAAACATGCAAGACCCAGTGCAAAGTGGGAAATTCAAACTGCGCTAGAATACTTCAGTAAATGCTTAAAAATGCCATCTTTCAATCTACCCTGGACACTAGCAAGGGATTTTCTACAGTGAAGAACGACAAAACCAGTTTACACTCAACAGATTGCCTCACGTGAGAAATCGTAATTGCTTACTCTTCTGGATTTCTTCAATCAAAAGCTTTTGGTTTTCCAGACTGGACTCGTCCACATTCGATCTGTCACGTGTCAAGATACACTGATTTTATGTTACTCTCGACTCCAGCATAAATTGTAAATTCGACATGCCCAGAAATCTAAAGAGAAAGAGTCTTTAGAATACTCTGCAGCAGCCACCAATTCATCGATTTTTGCGCGCAAATTGTCATTCTCATCTCTCAAGTGCTGTATCAACTCCTCTGCAGCTGCATCACAGAAAATACAGATCGGCATAATATTTTTTTCTTTGAAAAAAAAAGACCTTTCACAAAATTATTTGGGAAAAAGCGGCACACTAATCAGGGGAGGGAGAGAGGAGCTCAACCAGTCATGTAATTCATGAACTTCAGTTCTTGCTCCTTGTTAACTTCCTCCAACGCACTGAATTTCTTTGCCTAGCGACCGGAAAATCCAAACCGGCAAGAAAACAGGAACAAAAAAATGAGGGAAATGCAGACACGACGTCACCTACAATCCGCGGAAACGCAATGCAAAAGAAAAAAGGGGCACGGGAGGTACCTTGAGATTAGTGTACTTATCGTACAGCTTAGCGTACAGAGGCTCCATCTTCGCGACGCGAGGAGAGAGAAGCGAAACCCTAACTTCTGAATTCCGGTTCGAAAGGAGGAAGACGAAGGAGCTGTGCAACCGCGAGGGGAATGCAAATGCAGTGAAGGTGAGTGTGCGTGTCTTTTGGCGTCTATGCAGGCGACGAAGGGCGAAGAAGAAGGCGTGATGATAGATCTCTCGTCTGGGAGAAGCCAAGTTCAAATTTCAGGAGGAGCCAATGTTTCGCCCTACTTTCTCATGTTTTCACCGCCGATATGGTTCGTCAAAGACTCCGATTTTAATTTTTTTTTTAAATGATCGCGCTTGAAATAATTAGACAATAAAAAAATTTCAATTATTGACAATAATTTATATCTAAGTATTGTTCCTGGATGATAAAAATATTTTTTATTTGCAATACAAGCTATTATTTTAAAGAAAAATATTTTTCATATAATTCATTTTTCTCAAAACAAACAGATTAAGATCGAACATAAAAGCAATTTCATGAACAGCTTATGATACGTATCTTACCTTATTGAAAAAACCACTTGATCGCTGGCATGTTGATGTGAATAAACTACATGATCGCTGGCATCTTGGCCGTATTACGGGGGTTTGCCAATCTCAGACCTTCGCACATTCCGTCTGCTATGTGAAGCACTTGCTGTAATATCTAGAGAGATCACCCATGGGGATATTACCAAAAAAGTCCAAAACCTCAATTCAATCCTAAGTCTTTTTTTTTTTTTTTTTTTACCGATTGAGTTCTACACCTTTTGCAATTGTGCCAATTCAGTCCATTTAGCCGGCCGGCGCTGCCGTCGCCTATTGCCTCCTCGCCTTTTATACCTATAAAAATAATAATAAAAAAGTTGTGACTTTTCATGAGCCACGAACAAATTCGTGCTAACACATCCAAAGTCCGAGCTCGGAATGATGATCAGGTCTACTATTCGGTAATCAAACGAGAATACACTAGCTATCATCTCACATGTATTTTACCTTTTTAAAAAAATATATAGTGGAGATCCAACGTTTGACTTCATGAAATGTAAAGTTTTGATGCAGTTCATCTCTTTCAGCAATTGGATAATGGACGGCAATCTCAGTTCGTTCGACTTTTCTTTTGGCTGGCTTCGAGGAAAATTTCCCTTCTTCACATGGTGACACGAGGAGACAAAAGGGATACTAAAAGTGTAATAACTCTCTCGAAACTCTATTTACTTTTCCTGAATTATATGCATCACACACAACCTGGCGGACGCAATTGGTACATTTGCTCCACGTTTGTTAAATAAAGAGAGCATTCGCATTCATATTTCATTCTTGGAGTGCTGACTGCTAAGTAAGCCAAAGAGAACATGCGGAGCAAGTTTGCCCCGATCGAGGAACTATGGCAATCTAGATAAGTTGAAAACTCTTCATAATTTCCGCCTCCTGATGTGAATCGTCCGTTTCTCCTTCCTGACCTCAAATTTCTAATATTAAGTTTGCTATTAGCTCATGAAACTCGGTTTACTGCTCACTACCTCTCGAGCTTAGCGATAAGGGCAAATGGCGGCTTAGTCTTGGTCTACTAGGTACCCCGGAAAAAGAACGGAAGAGAGCTTCCTCAGCATTAAGAGTTCTTCAAGGATGATAAAGCCTCCTTTGTCGTGGCTGAGATGACAGCATCTGATGCATTGGGCAAGTAATAATATTTACCTGCAAATCAAACAGAAACTTCGGTAAGTTCGCTTCAGTTAACTTGCCGGAACAACTCGTAATACTTTTAACACAGGAAAACCTTGAGCGACTCTGGCTATCTCCTTAGCAAAACCAGTGGAAACAAACTTGTTTTCTGTGTCAATTACGAGGAGCGACATCCCCGATTTGTATATCTTTCCAGCCACTTCAACTATTTCATCCTGAGAAGCCAAAATAAGACAAGAAAATAACTTTCTCGCCATCACTCCATAGCAAAGCGCATGAACTTCCTTAAGCCAAGTACGAAGGCAAAGGAAATGTAGTGTGGCGCCTCATCCATAATGGCCAAATATATCAGGAATCTAAGAATTTGCCGCGTGGAACTGCAACTTCCAAAATATAATGCCATGGGCATCATATGTCCTGTTCACAAATAGAGCCGGAACTTCACCTTTAACTCTTGTGATGAAGGCCTCGGAGCATCATTAGCAGCAGCAGCTTCAGGGTCAGTGGATCTTTTCAAAGATATATTTGCTCTACCATCAGTTATGGCAACAATCATCACACGCCCAACATCACCACTCTTCTCTGCATTCAACCCAACCCTCACAGCCTAAGCAGATCAAGCGTCTTTTTTAGATACAAAATCAGCTTTGTAAGCTCAATTGGAGAGAGAGATGATTATTCAATAAGCAATAGGAACTGTAGTTACACAAGTTTAAAAAGTATCACTAATACTTTCACAAACCGCTGCATGGGGAAAACAAACAAATTATTGAATGACATTGGAACAGCATTAGATTTAGATATCCATCTTCTCAATTTACCAGGACATCTAGAAAAGGTGGTGCCTGGCCGCCATTCCATAAAGACCTTTCTCATTTGTACAAAAATAAAGATCTTCCCTCGCAAATGATCAGACGAACACTTGATTAAAACAGAAGACCAGAGGAACCAGACGACTCCACATACCGTGGTAAGACCATGAGCCAGGGGAGAACCTCCACCACATGGAAGTCTCTCGAGACGTTTTCTTGCCATAGCAATTGACCTGGAAGGAGGCAGGAGAACTTCTGCAGCATCTCCACGGAAAGGAATAATGGAGACCTATACAAAACGTTACCAGTAAAACCATTCAAAAAGGATCATTAGAAAAACACTATCCACTATGAAACTTGTAGCAAGGTCAACCTTCAGCATTTCCCTAAATGTCCTAGATGTTCAGGGAGAGGCTCAAAACCAATTCACAAGTTCTCTGAGCATTTACAAAGAAATAGGTCTTTCGCTGTCTGTGATATGCTACCTATATCTGTATCTTTCCCATACAGAGTAAGACAGGAGAAGATAGATCTTGATATGAGGTTGGAAGAGAATCCTCCTGGTTTTTCCTATGCCTACAACGACTTTACCAACAAACGCCATCATTTATTTTGGCTGTCACATTACATGGTATGTCTTTGACATACTTATTAAGAAAGACAAAACTTCCCGCATATTTCAAGTGCTTCACAAATTGCCATAAACCCCCATCCTCAAAGGCAAAGACCCTTTCATTTCACCTTCCACCGAATCTTCCTTTCTTCCCAATCACTACAATGCATGTATCTTTTGTTATTTATTCTTTTGAAAAATTTCCTTCCATGCAGGCAACATAGATGCGGGGCTCCTGTTAAATAAATACTGATTAATTATCCGATATACCAAACAAACAGTCACCTTTAAAAGCATGCAAAGTGTAAACTTACAAGGCTTGCATTAATGTTATCAAGGTGAAGCACAACAACTTGGATAAGTCGGACTATGATAGCAGGATTTACAGAGTGCATTACGATACGCCATTTCCAATCTTTCTTCAACTCTCCAAAGTAGATCGAAATTTTTGTAGTGCTATCTTCATCTTCAATAAAATCTCCTTATTTCTCAGTGAAGTCCAAGATATAAGGAAGTTTTGTTGTAATAAAGCATGCTGGCAGTTAAGATAAAAAAAGGTTGCTGGCTGCATTTTTCTCTCTTTTTTTTCCCCAGAAGGACCTCAGGTGCAATGAACAAGTTTAAGTGCTGTCGACAACTAGCTATGCACAATAAGTAGGACATCGGGTCCAAATCCACATTAAGTACCTGATCCCTGCTTGTATAGCTCTCTGCCAGCAACTTAAGGGCTGCACCTTTAGCATTTTGCATTCGGTTCAGAGCCATACTTCCACTTGCATCAACCACAAATATTACCTGCACAATGTTTAACAAAGTTCCATTCAGCAAATAGTAGGATCATCATGGCATGTGGCAAATTCCATCATTATTGAATTTGCCAAAACTGAGGATGGACGACAGAGAATCCAACAAATTACTTGCATGACAGCAGTCAAGGATCCGAAAAAAGATTAGATAACAAAGAGAACAACCAATATTTATCCTAGAATTACTGCAGTCCCGTTGCAAATGTAAAGGTTCAATACCAATGCTCCAGCTTTCCGAGCCATTCGTTTTGCCCTCATATCAGCTTTCTCCACATACACTTTCCTGCTCTTTTGGACATCCTTCTCCCTGCGCAGCTTCTGATATGGCGCAGCAGCTCTTAGGGTAGCATCAACAGCTAATCTCTTCACCGGACCCTGCAAATGGACTTCATTTAGAATTAAAAGATAGAAACGACCTTCCATAATACTACAGGAAATGAATCCATCCCTATGCTTTTAGCAAAGAGATGCTCAATCATCCCCAACTTCCAAAAATATTACGGGTAAATAACAGTGGATGGCCACTTTGACTAAGCCACTAAGGAGTACATAGAAGAAAACAAACTCGAAGCAAGCTTCTGCACCATGCATACAAACTTAGCAAAGAGAAAGATTTTCTTAAGGCTATTAAAGAGGTGCACTAGTAACCTTTGGAAGCATGGGCTTAATATACCGGCCTCTATCCTCAGAAAATATAATATTCTTTGCTCGACCAGCCTTGCCTCGACGTCTCTGCGCTTGCTGAGCAAAGAAGAGGAGCTTCTCATCAACCAAACCACCTTCGGCATCAAAGATGAACTCCTCAGGTATCTGTTCTTGCTGCTGTTCGTTCTCTTCATCATTCTCATCCTGGTCACAAGGAGATGCATCTCTAGGTAAACCTATACGACAGTTTCGTCACAATTGTGCAATAGTATAGACAGAAAAACAGACCTCTTGATCTTCCTCTTCATTTTGCTCCTCCCCAGAATCCTGATTTTGAGGAGGAGGTGGTGGAGGAGGCTGCTGGTCCTTTTGTTCTGGTGGGTTCTCACTGACTATTGAACGAGGAAGGATCACAAGCTCCACCTGTATTCCACAGCATATTATAGAAGAGATTTACACCTAGGTGCATAATGAAATTGCCGTGCTAATTACAAGGGATGACTCGTTCTATGAACTGCAAATGCATTTGCAGATGGCAACATATTCAAGATCTTATAAATACTAACTCGGATAATAAGGTGTTAATCCTCATGAAGTAAATGTTATTCTGTGGGAGAACATCCTCATGATCTTGAGCTAAATAAGCTACGATACTCTTATCCATATGAAACAGTGAGTCTTATAAACCTCTACTACATGCATCAGAAAAAACCAGAATTAACTGATGGAAGTGGGCCAAAAATTGATGCCAGTGAGGCGAAATTAACAGTTGAAATGAGGAGAAGAATTTCTTGAACTTTTTAAGGCAATCTGATCTGCTTATGAAAGAACCCATGGTCTGTCTGACATGATGCTTAATAGGTTCCAAGAATCAGAAATGGACAAAGTATTCCAAAATAATGGATCGCGGAGAAACCAGGAAAACAATGTGTTTCAGATGGATACTCAACAGCTTTTTTAAGGTCATCCACATTAACTTTTTCACGCCCTTCTAAAGCAGCTAAGCACTTTGCGACTCGGGCAGCATATAGCTCAGCTCTATGTCCCTGCAAAGATAAACAGGTATTTCAGTAGGTATGCAGTATAGCCACTGAGGAAGACATAACTCAACAGATAGCTAACTACATAACTCTTTTCGTCAGAACACCCGAGTTCATATCTGATTTCACTTTCTAGGGAAAAGAAACTTGCATATCTGTTGATGCGAAGAGGCCAATAGTGCTCACTCATTTATTTCTTGCTGCCGTTTGTGCTATAAAAGCCACATGATTTAGGTTCTCATTTTTCCTCTCCAGGGAAAGGGAGTTTCTATGACATCATCCAGCAACCTCCACCTACAACTACAAGTTTCCCGCATAAGTTCTACAGCTTTTGTCCTTATTAGTTATCTGGATAGACCATTTAATGCCATCTGCATCCTAAGCACAAGAAAGGGCAAATTAATAATGCAGAAAACTCAAGACCACAGGTTTTCTGAGAGGCATTACACATGCAAGCAAACTTGTCAAGCTATTATACAACACAAAAAAATCATCAGTAGTTTCACAGCACACAAAGCCAACATCTAAGCAAGAAAAATGTACTTTTCTGAGGCTTCTAGTATGAGGAGGAAATGATTTCTTGGAGATCAGAAAAATGAGAAGGCATTAGAAGCCTTCACCAAGTTTAACAGTTGAGAAGCTGCACTGCCAATTTGAGGAACTACAAGCATGGAAGAATCAGGCCAGGCCCTTGTAGCGTAATGATATTACCGATTCTACTTGTTTAAGAAAAACAGTATCTACCAGAATTAGTGTCATAAAAGGTGAAGGACGAGGAGGAGGAGCTGGAAGCATACTCTATGGACCTTTTCACTCTTTGTTTACACAAATTCATCAGACTTAGAATCCAAAAATACAGATATCGAATAAGCTAACAAAGAGTCCAGATGTAAGAACCTGACAACCACCTCGAACGGCTTCCATCACTAAGTACTTCAACTGCTCTCTGCTGATTGTGACATCTTTCAGATACTCTCTAGCCAAAATTATCTAAATTTGATCCAAATACCAGTAGTTAGTTAATAAGCATCTCATCTCAAAACATCGCCACTCAAATAAACAAAAATATCAGTACTAAAGAGTACAATGACGAATATAGCTTCTCAATTGAGTAAAATAATCACTGCTAGATCTAACAGGAGCTCATAAATCGGAGAAGAAATTTCATAAATCAATTATATCTACTTGACAAATGATAAGTAAGTGCAAGTATGTCCAATAGCACTGTAGATTCAATAAATCAAATTACATCAAAAGTGTTTCCAAGATCAACACACAAAGCAAAAGACAGACTATCAAGCAATCTTTAGTTGATGTCTATGAGAAGAAAATTTCCATTTCTAGAGTCAAAATATGAGATGCAAACATAACTTCTGAACTTTGCCACCAATTACAAGGTCAACTATCCATAGGTCTTAGCATCTTCTATCCTCAAGCAATGTCGAAAGACTGGATGCATGACTTGTTCCACTGATTCATATCTCACATACAAAAGAATAAAATGAAATATACCCAACTTTAGATATAAGTGCAGAAGGGAGGTAAAGAGATAAATAATTATTTTTATCGACTTGGCAGAATTGCATGCGATGCTAGTTTATGGGATATTTACCTGAGTCTTTGCATAGTCTGTTTCCTCCTCCACCATCTTGAAAACCTCATCAGTACGCTCCTGGAACTTGGTTGTAATATCAACTGCAGCAACACGATCCTCAAAGCTCAAAGGAAGATCTGCGCTGCAGCAGAAGTGTGTTATTAGTGGAGAAAGGAGGATAAGTTAGAGAACTAAAGCAGAGGGTTTACCTCAAATTTATGGCGATGCGATCTAGAAGGTGTTCTCTTACAGCACCCTCCTCCGGGTTATAAGTAGCAATTAGAAGTGGTTTGCATGGATGTTTAAAGCTTATTCCCTCTCTTTCCACTGTATTAACTCCTTCAGTCAAAACATTAAGAAGCAAATTACTAATACCCTCATCCAAAAGATTGATCTCATCGACATACAGAACCCCTCTGTGGGCCTCAGCGAGGAGGCCAGGCTGGAAAACAGTTGTCCCCGTTTTGATAGATTCCTCAACATCAACAGAACCGAGGAGTCTGTCCTCTGTGACCCCAAGTGGAATCTGCAAGAGTAAAAAAAATTAGGCAACAGATAAAATTGTCTATTTTCACATGGCACTTTTGCGAAAATTACCTGAACAAAAGGAGATTTTATAATCTTGGTCCTCGTATTACTAGCAGAATCATACTCTACTCTTTCAGAAAGTCCATCTTCCCACCTACAGAACTTAAGCAAAACATTCATAATCTTAAGAAGATGTGTGCTACTATTAGAGCAACCATTGAAATAACTTTGTGAAATTGTAAAAAATGCCAACAACGCATAAACATGTCTAGCAACATCAACAACTCAAGCCTTCTAACAGTTATCACCACTTCCTTCGGAATTAGCAATAATAGGATAAAAATTTAACATGTCTAGGTCTTCCAATTAGTACCTAATTGGAATGAGGGAACATAATGCAGTAGAAGAACATAAAGGAAATCATATTTTTTCTCATAACCTTGTCGGTAACACAAACCACAAGCATCGTGACTGATAGCTATTCCCAATAGTACAATCTAAAACCATTCACGGTCTTTCTCCTTCCATGATGTAACAGTATAGATTTACATCTAACACGTCTTTGGAGAAAGGCCAGACCATGAGAAGAAAATAATTTCTAATACATCGACTTACTCTTCTGGGCAGGATGGATCAGCATTTGCTATTGAAGCAACAACTACTTCAATGGGTGGTAAAATTGCATGCAATCCACGGGCCATTATTGTCTTGGCTGTTCCTCGTTTGCCAGAGATGGCAATCCCTCCAATTTCCCGGTCAATTGCACCAAGCAACAGAGCAGTTTTAATCGCGTCCTGAAAACCATAGAAATATATTAACCACTCTTTACTAATGTGCTGCAAGGAATTACTTGACAGAACTACCAGATGATCTATATATTTCCATTGAATCTCAGAAAAAAAAAATCAAAGAAATAAATGAGCATCCAAGCCAGAAAGATGAGGATTACAATGCTACAATGCTACATCCACAAGATAAGTGCTAGCCCAAAACTAGAAAATGCTGTGATAGTCAGTATCTATCAATGAGCATGACAAAGCTAGCGGTCCTAAAATAAATTGAGGTGAAATTCCATCATCAAGTGCCTTTGTTTGTATAGATAAAAGAATATAGTAGTCTGCATTTCCAAAACCAAAGCGCAACTGAGAGAAGTGCTTAAAAACATAATTACTCAGATTGCTGATCATATGCTTTCCAGCGCGCTTCATTCAACTAAAGTATTTTCACCCCGCCTAATATCTTTCATGACGAAGTTGCTAAATTTCTATCTGTAGTTACACTTTCCAATTCATCAGGGAATCACCAAAAACCATAGATACCATCCATCAAATCCAGCAATCATAACTAGTTGCAAACTATACAATTGAAGTGCACCAACTAGAATTCAGGCATAGTTGCATCCCACCCTCTAATCTGGAAAAACAAGAACTATTCTCTGACTGAATATTCTCATTTCTGAATTTCTAATCCATTTTGCGGCGTTCTTTCTCTTTCTCTCTAGCAATCTAAAATAGTAATCATACGACAAGCAGCGTGTTTTTCTCGCGTTGAATCCACCACAAAATCCAGCGTTTTACAGTCACGGGAGACCTCAGTCGGAAAAGCTTCCAATGCCGCAACAAAGACAGACTTCGAATTCCATTTCTCCAATGCCAGCCATACAATCACATTACCACGTGAAACGAAAATGCCAATGGATAATAACGAACTTAATCCAGCCAATTTTCACTTCAAATTCAAGCACGAGACGTAAACACCGAAACGACGATCGAGACACAGAGAAGAGCCGTTACTTGACCAACAACAGCGGCCAGAGGGAAGTACTGCCTTCCGTACGAAGATGAAGTGGCCTCCGGTTCGTCTTCGGCGGAGAGGACCGCTCCGTTGCCGGAGTCGAGAGTCGCGGTTCCAGAAGAGGCACGAACGACGGGAGTGCGACTCCGAAAGCGGTTCAGCTTCTGCGAAGAAGCGAGTGGAAGTATGCGAAGCTTGAAAGAAGGTATTGGAGAGGAATGGAGGCAAGAGAAGGAAGTACATGGATGAGCATGAGCAAACGCCATGAATGCGAGAGAGAGAGAGAGAGAGAGAGAGATTGCTTCCTTATCTGCTGTGCTGCTTTTATCTTGCATTTCCTCGTCGCTCGAACAGAGTATGAAATAAAATCAAATTGTAAGCAATAACACTCACATAAAATTTAGTTAATTTAAACTAAAAATAACGTTTGACCAAAAACTAAAAAAAACTAAAAAAAACGAAAAAGAAATAATTTTTTTTAAGTGAAGACAGAAAATGACATAAATAGCCCATGAACTTTAACCCAACATGCAACGCCGTCCCTAAATTTTAATTTATTCAATATTGTCCCTAAATTATTAGTGAATGTTCAATGTAGTCCTTTTGCTTGCTCAAACAACAAATTAGACGTTATTTGATGACATGATTATTATATGATGATTTGGATTTTTAATACCGATGAGTCATTTTGTCCATCTTTTTATTCATCTACTTTAAAAGAGAAAAAGAATAAGGTGTTAATAGTTTTAGGGAAAATTTCAAAAAAGGGCCTCAAGTCCCATCATTTTCTCAAATAAGGATCTGAAGTTGACCTTGTTTCAAATAAGAGCCTGAAATACCCTCATTGACTCAAATAAGGCCTGAAGTGGGTATTGTTTCAAATAAGGGCAAGAAGTGACCATACCAGTCTAAAAAAAGGACTTGACTCACTATTGATTAGGGGCATTTTTGCCATTTTCTATTTTTCCAAAAAAAAGAAGTAAGAAAGGAGATATAGGTGGGAGGGGGCTGCCCTCCCGCCTGTGGTTGCCACCCCAACGCCGATGGGGCGGCGGCGATGGCTGTCGGGGTCGCCGGCACCTTGACAAGGGCCAGTGACCCCGCCGACCAGATGGGAGGGCCTGTGGCCCATGCCAGAGTTGGGAGAGGACCGCGACCCTCACCCAGTTCCAGGGGTAGGCTGCGGCCCTCGGTTGGCACTCTCTTGGCTTTGGCTAGGGCCTGTCGGTGACGGTCACCCTGGTCTGATCGAGGGCTGCGGCTCACCCCCAGAACTGGGAGAGGGTCGGCGACCCTCGCCTAGATCTAGGAGAGGGACGCGGCTCTCTCCCGGCTCTGGCGAGGGTCATCAGGCCCTCGTCGAGGCGTCGGTGACCTCGACGACGTTGGGGTGACGACAATAGGCGGGAGTGGGCTGCACTCCCGCATATGTATCTCCTTCTTCTTCTTTTTTTAATTTTTTTAATTTAATTTAACTAATGAAATTAAGTTAAAATTACATTTTGACAAAAATGCCTTGATCGGTAGGAAAATTTGGCCTGTCGGCGAGGTCAGGCCCTTATTTAAAACAACCATAGCCACTTTAGGCCATTCTCTGAGACAATAATGGCACTTCAGGCCTTTATTTGAAACAAAGTTCACTTCAAACCTTTATTTGAAAAAAATGAGAGCACTTTGGGCTATTTTTTGAAATTTTCCCATAATTTTATCATCATTTTGATAATGCGGGATACTATATTTCGATTTGAGATGAATATTACATTTGAATAATCCGAGCATAACTCTTTTTTGTTGACCACCGTTCAAACACAACGGATTGAAAACTACATCAGTGAATTATGTTAACTTGAGTTAATGAACGGTATTATAAACACTTTCATACAAGGACTAGATTGAACACATACTAATAGCTTGAGGATCACAATGAACAAATTAGAAGTTCAAAGAACTCACTGCACATTGAATCAATTTCAATAATTTCTTTCGTCATTTTCCCCTATGAAAATGATTTCACGTTGCTTTGCCACAAAAAGATATCTCCTCTTTAAAAGAAAATTTTCAAAGATGACTTCTTCTTTTTTGAAAGTTTCCCTTCACTAAAATCGAATTTCGACCATGTTATGTTTTTTAAAGAACAAATTTCTTCCGGGGGTAAAAAAGAAGTCCCAAAACAACAGCCTTCGCTTTCATCTAAATCTGCATAATACTTAACATTCGTGTTCCTGATCCTGACCCCAGAGAAAAAGAGAGAGAGAGAGATGGGTCATATGAAGTCTTGTGGTGGTGGATGCAGCTCCAGATCTGTGAGCTTTGTAGGACCAACGCCTACTGTTACTCCATCCTCGTATACCAAATGATGCCATTTTCTTTCTTGATCATTTGACATTTCTAAGCAAAGGGCGTCGTGTAAATCCTCCAAACGACTTCGCAGGACTCCCCAAAACAAGATTTTGATGCAGATGTAAAATCTGACTCATCTGGGATGCTCGTAGTCCACGGATCGTTTATTTAGATCGGTGGTCGGTTTTAGGGAGGGGGGGGGGGGGGGGGGGGGTGGTAATCGAGAATATCAAGTATCTGAAATGGTTCTATTCATGCACTTTGTAAGTCTGACCTGAATGTTCGTGTATCCCTGCAGGTCAGCAAATCTTGAATATTCAAAGATGACCGGCGCTACAAATCCAACCAAGCACCACTTGAGAGGTGCTCTTCCATGGTTAAGTGAGAAAAAGAACCAAAAAAGAAGACTCGGGTCACATATCTTAGCCATGTACTGCAAAATCTGTTGCAGATGGTACCACATTTTAGTGTGTGTGTGGGGGGGGGGGGGGGGGGGGGGGGGGGCGTGGAAGGTGGAAGGAAAACTCAAGCTCGTGTCGCGACCCTACCGACTTAAAGTTCAGAACTCCTTTTCCCCTCTCTTTCGGTGCAAAACCCAAACCCCCCAAACCCAGTTCGCGAAACCTACCTGTTTGCCTCTAACTTAGCAACACAATCCGATGACCAAAATGCCGAAGCAACAATGGCCAAAAATAACCAGCCAGGAGATTCAGAGCCCTGGATGTAAAGAACAAACATAAACAGAAACAAGCTTGCAACTCCTGCAGAAATGCTGTGATCCATTTAACTGACTTTGTTCAAGCTGTAACATATCTCTGCTCACCCCTCCACATAAGCCCGATAAATGAATATTATTCGCCGATGTAAAATGAATCACCCTAGCACATTCTTCTAAATTCTGCCACGAATATAACCTAAATCAGAGAATTTACAAACATCCTAACCTGATGGAGGTGGCAGCTTTGCTACGTTAAATGGGTCACTATTTCAATCTATACACTTCTCAATACTTGATGCCAGTAATGTGAGGCCTTCATCTGATGTTAGCAACAGCTCTACAAAATCGGCGACCCAAAAACAACCATTATGTTCACTTTGGTTCCTCGTTAGCAACTGGAGATGCTGGTTCTTCCTGACATAAACATTATCAGATGGAAACTCCAGCAGGTGAGTTTAATCTAACACATCCTTCTGTTCTGTACTCAAAGTCTCTTTGAAAATGAATGCAGTAAGGCTATCACAAACAGGCTTCACATCTCTGTTTGACTACAAGATTGCACACGCTTTCAATATCTCGCTCGAAGGTAATGTGGTCTTCTGCTTCCAACTCAGCTTCTGACATTGCAAAGAGCTCGCCAATTGTTAAGTGATCTAATGGCCAATTGTTAAGTGATCTATAGTGCCTCGGCCACTGGAACTGAAGCTGCTGAATTTTCTTTCCCATTAGAATCATCTCTAAAGTTCACCTCATTGGAGGGCGGACTAACATTTAACACTTCCTCCGAACACTCGAATGCAGCATCGTTCTGCACCTCAGCAGATTTGGACCTCTTTGTAGTCGGCCCATAGGGGCAGATGGGAGGAGCCCGTTTACGGCACTCATGACACCTAAATCCCGTAAGTTTATGCATCTTCTCATCATCAAGTCCAAAAGCATCTCCATGGTACCACTCTGCATCAGAGGAGCGATATAGAAGTTATATTGTGAAATAGACAAACCACAGTTATTTATGACATTCAAACAACATTTAGACTCAATGCACGTTACCTTCACAACTTTCACAGGCAATATAATTTGACAAAGAATCATGAGCCACTTCCCCACAAAGACGACACTTCACCTCAGTGCGTTCCACTTTTACATTTCCATTGGGATGCACGAGTCTCATTTTTCCAAAATTCATCACCTGTTCTTCAGATGCCCTTGTAGATAACAGGAGACCATTTACCCAGCGGCTGTAACAGACCTCTGTTCTCTTCTTCTTCCATGAAGTATCCTTCTCTGGTTTCTTGGGCATTCGCCTTTTGTACTTCATTCGTTTCCCCTTTTTAATTCCACGGCTCTTATTTTGCAATGCGATGCTCTTTATAGCTTGTCTAGCAGAACGACGAAGAGGTACTCTTCGACAAGTTGATGATTGAACTGATTGCTCACCAGTTGCTGCTCTCTTAACACCACGAAGCTTTACAAGCCTGCGCTTCGCAAGAGCCTTTTTACTTTTCTTCGACAGACTTTTTGCTGACTTCCCCATTATTTTACCTTTCCCCGTTCTCGACTTCATATTACCTCTAGGTTTCTCAGTTTTCCCTACCCTCTCCATCACTTTCTGAGGTTTACCTGTTTGGCATTGATGACATGTATAAGTGCGCTCATCAGCAATGGCTCCAGCAGACTTCCGGACATGCCGCTTGTGGAAAATACCTGAAGTTTGCAAGAGAGTTCACAGACAAAACAGCATTAGTTGTTTAGGCAGTGACTAAATCCAGAAGGACCAGAAGAGTCGAGTCTGGCACCAAGTACGAGCAAGAACTTACAATACGACAACCAGTATATTTAAAAGCAGACCAGACAGGCGGACCAGTTCACACACTTAAACTGTTGGATGTCAAAACCAGTCAAGAACCAGTCAGTTTGAACCAGAACTTGACCTTTAAAAAGTAATTTACTTCCATGGCCCCGCAAGCAATCAAACTTGCCCAATTGGACTAGTACCCATGCTCAACCATCTGACATGTGGCCCTTTTTATGCAATGGGCAAACATATTAGTGAATTACGGTTTTAAAGACATTGAAAACAACAAAAAGCAGTTAATCTTATCAAACAAGAGTGTGAGATTAAACTCAAACTGCAGACATGCCCACAGCTACAAGATTCTTCTCTACCGAAGAAACAGATCATTGCTCCATAGCAAGTTATATAGGTAATGGCATGTATGAATTGACTTTCACTTATTACTTTTTACTTAATCAGTCTTGCAGCCTCTTGACCCGAAACACCTGAAACTTTCCAACCATACAAATGTTGACACAGAAATCCACACATAACTTACTCATAATTTTTTGATACTTGAAAAATATTTAAGATTTTGATGGGAGAGAAGAAAAAGTACTTTTTACTACTTCTAATCTAAATCAAACACGTCCTAGTTTAGTGGAAAGGGTTTGAATAAGAAAAAGAATACAACAGAGCTAATAACTCTCCTACATTGTAGCCATAACCAAAAACATGTGGAAACTGGAAAGAGAAATAGCAAACCAACTAGGCTTCATTGACAAGCACAGAGAGATTAACTCATTCCCATGCTGCATAAGGGCAGAAAAGCGAGGAGTCTCTATTATCCATATCTAAAATGCTACAATTCGTTGTGAAAACAGTAAATACTATTCGTAACATATCATCACATTTTAGTTCTATATGATTGTGACATCGGCCTTACAGATGATGACACTTTCTGCAATGGCAAGGATACCTAATTTAATATTCTTTTTGCGCTAAGGATACCAAACTTTAGGCAGTGTTTTTTATTAAGCAAAATCATGCCGAATCTTTGAGGATTCATTCAGCAATCAGCAATGTCCAAAGAGCGGCAACCTACACATTCACATGAAAGGAAATTCCCCTGATCTCCATCATTCCCTCTTAAACAATGATTCTAAGCTATTATGAATCAAATTCATGTCATAGTGATAGAGTGCAGGTAGTTAAAATAATGAAGATCAGATTTAACTTGATGCGCAATCGCAATCACATACCTTTGCAGTACTGACAGCTTACAGCTTCCCTGCAATCCAAAGAAAAAAGAGAAGATTCAGAAGGAAGAAATCCTAGAATGAGAATCATGACAAAAGACTGAAAGAGAAAAAAAGATATAACAATCAACTGATAATAGAGGATTCTAACCCTAAGCATCGAATTCCAAATATATTGTTCAGGAAAACCTTGAACTCTAGAATACAAAACGATTCTCCTTCCTTGTATTACGCCAACTGATAAAAGCCTTTAGAGCAATAAGATCGGTGACTGCTATAATCACAGAGGCAGAGATTTAACCTGAATATTCCAACTCATAACATATTCTCAAGAAAACCCCTTAAACCTCTAGAGATAGACCACGTCCTCTAATTTTATACCAAGAAAACCTAAAGTCAACTAGGTTATTATAATTTTTTTTTGGGTCGAAAACTAGGTTATTATAATTCAAAGGGAGAGACATTGGGGTCAGAAGCTAACTGCAACAAAATTAATCAATTGTAATTGAGTTTTATGATATCACAAAGGTAACTCACTGCGACAAATGAAGCTACTAAGAATACAAACTACTTCTATCTAGCATTAAAAAATAACACCAACCACCCACAGGAATGAACATGACAGACCATGAAGACATTGGTTAACTTTTTCTTTATGGGTTAAAGGGAGGTGTTCAATCAGACTAGAAGTGAGCATTTCTTTGCCTGTCACAGATATAATCACTTGCACAATTCTAGCCTAAGATCTTAAGACTACAAGAAATAGCTGCAACAACAGGTCGTACCTGATTAGAACATCTCTCTTACAGTGCCCACAGTGATAAAATTCAGCTCTTTCCGCTCTTGAGAAGAGATAGGACAACCCTTTTGCCTTGCAGAGTTGCTTCTTCAATGTCATATCACCCTTACAAAGTCTTGCAGAACCCATTTTATCAGAAAACGTCTTCGCACTATGAGAATCAGAGTCCCCTGAAGTACTCATCTTATTAGAGTTCCGGGCTATTCTCTTCTCTTCAAAGCTTTTTAAGAGATGCAAGGGGACAAAACATTCATTCAGCCAATATTTCTTCCTTTCGCTGGAGCCTTCCTGAACAATCAATCCATGTCTCATAACAACGTCAGGGATGACTCTTCTCTTTCCAAAATCAAGAAGATATTTCACTGCATCTCCTTCTAAAGCTTTTCTGCGAATAATAACTTTCTTAAATGCCCTCGCTGACTTTTTGAGTTCTTTATCAAACTTGCTGAGAGGATTTGTGTTTTCAATATCTTCCCACCGGATGTTTGAATGAAGTTCTCTAACCTGGATTCATTAAATCAGCCATTGCACTCCATAAAAATTATTTGCCAAGATAAATGACTATGATTCAAAGTAAGGAAACATGTTAATCGGCTCATTATTTGAGTAACAAAATAAGTGAAACCATAGCTGCTAGGCAAGATGCAACATCAACCAGAATGCAGTGACAGGACACTGCGACAAGGCAGAAAGACGTGTGCAAGCCTTTAGCTTGAAAAAGAAATCAAACAAGGATCACTTGCTTCTGAACACATGAAATCTTGGGCCATTTGCAATATAATGAAACCTGATCCATATAAAAAAGTTGGCAGAATGCACTATGAACAGTCCCGTCTGAGTGATGACCAGCACAAAAAACTATTGATGCAGCATCTCCATCCACAGCATAGATAAACTCTCTTTTGAATGAGAAAAGAACTCATTAATGATGCTATGCAGAATCGTTCACAAGTGGGACTGTTCTATTATTATTAGACACCCAAAACATAACTAATTATGAATTAACTGAGACGATTCAAGTATACTAGTTTGACAAATTCAATTGAAGAGTAGATATTTTTCTATACTGATTCTTTAGTAGATTTTTTTTTTTTTGGTTGGACTTATAGTAGATTCCACTAACAAAGTTTTGACACTTACTATTTCAACGACCATTCTTCGTGTATTATCTGAATTGCTAGAGCGCCCTTACTCACCTAAATACTCATTAAATGGACATGATTGAGAATGGACATATTTCAGTAAATGTTGATAACACAGCTCACGATAATCGCAAACATTAGCTACCAGCATACTTCAGTACTAGAGAAGCCTAATTTCATGCCGGGTCACTTTGAATAAAATAAAGAAAATAGCTAAAGAGAGCTAAGGTGAACAACCTTTGTGTAGTAATAAAAATGCATGCATAATCGCATAAGCTACCACAATACAACATCTCCACAGATTGGCAGGCTAGAGGACAACCACTGTTTGTAGACAATACTTACTACTATATATACCAAGTATAATTAGAGTGTCCTTCTCATTCTACCAATGGGACAATAACTAACGAACCATCAAATAAGGCCCACTTAATGTAATGTTACTGAATGCATAATGCAGATGCCTCACAAGCATTGTTTAGTCACAGGAAAAGAAAATACAGAACACAAATGCAAAAGTTTAGCAAACAAAACAATATTTTAGGAGTAATTCACGTCCAATATAAGCATGCGTGACAGATCATAAATGATCCACTATTGAAGGAGGAGCTGACCGAGACATTCAAGAATAAACCAGATTAGGCACAAAATTTGAGAGACTGGGAACCAATAAATATGAGAAATACACGACCATCTCTCTTCAACTGAAAATGCATGTGAGCAACCTACTGGAGCTTAAGATTGAAATTTCTGAACAAAGAACAAAGGGCATTGAAGTAGGACCTGAAGAGCAAGCTGCTCAGTACTTATTGATGATTCGACAGCTGCCCGCCAGGCGACATGTTTACTCCTCCTTGCGAAATCTGAACTTTCAGGGTATAAGATTCCCGGAATCTTCATGCACCCAGCTGCAGAAATTCAAAATCCAAACAGATTTTATATACACATATCATCCCCCAAGAAAAGCATCAAAGAACTGGTAAGGGCGCACCTTGTCTAGCAGCTTTGTGAATTAGTGAACGAGGCAGAACCTTCCAATTGAACACCCGACGAGATAGTCTACCACCCCTCCACCAAAACGTACTGGGTGCACTTGAAGAATTATGTGAAGGCTTGTTCGACTCAAGATCTGAGCGCCTGCCCCTTTTTCTGCTACTACTAGGCTTTGAAGATGCGCATGAACAACTTGTCACGACATGAGAGGCTGAACCAAGCATCACAGAAGAGTCCTCATATTTGAACCACTCTTCTGAAATTGCAAGATGCCGCAAATTTGACTCTAACTGTGCATAAAGAAAAGAATTTTATTTTGGAAGTCCCAATAAAAGACCTCAGAGAATCTTCAATTTAGACATTGAGAGATTTAAAATGTAAAGAGGAGGAACTTACTTTAAGTACCAAAGACTTCAGAGAAGCCAAATCCAATGCCTTGGTGACACTTCTATGCCATATTTTAGTATAATGAGGACTCAGCCATGGACCCAATAGAAGCCCACGTAAACGGTGTTCCATCGAGATGATTCGACCAATGACTTCTATAAGGTGGCCTTTCTTGCTCGGCAGTGATTGTAGAATATCCATCTCACTCCCAAAACCTTCCTGAGCAGGCTGCGCATACAGTTTAAATAGACAATCAAACTCATCGCTCGGAAATCTGCATAAGAAGCACCATCCACACTTTTCTTTTTGTGCTGCGACACTTATCTCATCTGGCCAACTAAACTTAGCAATTTTTTGTGTGATGGCCTTCAGCTGAATTAGAATTGTTTCCTCGTCCGATCTTACATGGTCTTCCTTAACTTTGTCTGACGATTTTTCTGCTAATTCTTCTGCAACAGAAGCAGCTATTTGTCCAAACCTGTAAAGATTCACGTAAGTGGTTCGACCTTGTTCCACTGGTGCATCATTTTTTGCAGAGAGAAATGTCAAGGAAGCAACAGTTGTAGCTGCAGATTCTGTTTTATCTGCTTTGCAATCTGAGATGGCAGATGTCATACAAAAATCTCCCTGATTAGGGAACTTCCCAGGAATCTCAGACTTTTCTAGCAACTGCACATATCCATTAGAACAGCTTTGCCATTGTTTGACTGGATCTGAACTAGTTAACGTAGTTTCAAATGAGCCTTCTGAACTCACGTGTGGAGTTTCTACCACAGTAGCCACTTCTTTTCCAGATTTTGAAGTTTCAAATCCAGTTAAGTCAGAGGCTTGTAAGAGAGATTCCTTTTCCAAGCGCTTGTCATCATCAGCTTTACCAATACCTTCATAAGCTGCGCAGGGAGGCAGGGATGCCACTGTCATAGAAGCAGCAACAAATTGTCCCTTAACAGGCACCTCCAAAGGGGCAACAGAATTTGAGGAACCAAGCATAGCCTTCGTTTTTCTTGAGCTGAAATGAATGCCCCATTGTCTGTTGATTGCCTTCAATATGCCAGAGTTAGATTTTGCTGAACACTGAAGTACTTCGGTAACGAGATGCAGATCATCTTTGTGGTAATAATAGAAAGAGAATTCAGTTTCAGATGAATCCAACCTGCAATTTGCAAAAAAATTGCATGAGCCGTGAGTACTATGTGATCAAGTAGGCAAAGTTAAGCATTTTTTAAATATAAAAAAAGACATTTCATGCTGTAAAGACCGTAACAAAGTGGAATGAAGAAAAACTAATAGCAGAGACAAAGACTGCTAAAGAAACTGAAAAGTGATTTTGGCCACTTAGTATGAACACAAGTTCACAGATGTGGAGACATCATGCTGACAAAACACAATGAAAACATTCAATCCTTCTACCAGTTACAGAAAAAGGTCGACATCTTGACACTAAGTAATTGTCATTGCAAAGTAAAGTGCAAAGTCCATTAACGTAGACCCTACAAATCAATGAGAATACAAACAGTAACGAAGAGCCGCAAAGCAAACGACTTTAGAAGAGTGGCCAGGTTCCTAGCAGTATAATATCATAGTATTTTGGTTTATTCACAAAATATGATCCCTTTAACATGCCAAAAATAAGAAACTTACACCAATAGATAGTCACAGCAGCTGTAATAAACTCGACCATGTGGATCAATTCCCAACCGCTCTGCCCCACGAAAAGATCTGCGTGATCTTATCCGTGACTTGTTTCTCTCTAGAGTGCACTCAGGGCAATACCAGTCCCCTTCTGGCAAAAGATCATTCACAACTCCGACACACCTTGAATGATATGCAGCAGGGCAACCGTCGCAGCATATTAAATTTCCATCCATCTTACAAAGGCAGCACTCGTCACTATTCCAGTCAGTATCATCAGTAGTCCCCTCAGTCAAGTGAGCTCTACCTGAAGCATCCATTGCACCTGTCCTTTTCATGCTCCGATCAATATCAACATCAGGATCAGTCACCGAAGATCTCCGACTAAGTTCTGACCTTATAACTTCCACCTCCATCACCTCATCACACAGGCACCTAAGTACCTCAACTTTTACAGGCATAGGTTGTTTGTAGTAATCATCCTTTAAAAGGTTTAGGTGACAAAGCTCGAGACCGCCCTGGAGTTTAGATCCATGCAGCAACAGGTATTCAACCAAGAATATGGGCCATGTTACTAAGTCCAGCAGGTCCCAATTAAGGCTCCTGCATTTCAAAATGCAAAAACACTTTTAGGAAAAGAATAAGAGGAAAAAAAGAGAAGGCTTTCCATATTACCATGTGGATAAACAATACAATGAAACAAACCACGATACCTCAAGCAATTCAATGCAGACATAGAACCTTCACAGGCGAGGTGCTCCAAATGCTTCCTCAAAGTTATGAGAAGGGAAACATGAATGGAGTCAACTAACGAATTAGCAGAATCTGATTTTAGCGCGACAACAAAATCTTCCAACTCAAAAGGACTCAAAAATAGCAAACTACCGAATGATCTAAAAAACGCATATACGCAAAATCCGTCCAGGACCGAGGTTCCATCTAACTTTACATCTTGGGAAGAAGGGGGCAGTCGCATCTTCGGAGAAGGAATGCCGTCTTCCGGTTTGTCTTCCGTTATTGCACTAACAGCAGGAGATGATGCCAGATCATTGACAGCATCCAACGGGGCCACGCCAGCATCACAACTTTTAGTAGATCCTCTCCGTGCGCTTCTTCTCAACACTGTCCCAGCAGAGTTCAAATTATTCAAGTACTTCCTTTTCCTTCCCCGCCTACTTCCATGTTCATGTGGGCTTGCGAAATTGCCTTGATTCCCAGTATGCATGGCATCGCAAGTCTTGAAGGCGCCATCTTTCTGAGGCAAAGATACTTTAGAATCTTCCACGCTATCGCAAGCTATATCTCCAAAAGACCCATTGCCAAATACATGTGAAACTGAAACATCGACGAGACCAGACCTTTCTTCTTCACAAGCAGTATCCGTAGAGCCACTCATAGGTCTCACTCCAGAACGTGCGTCAATCTCTGCAGGAACTTCTTGGCTAGTTCCATTGGCAATGTTAGATTCTATGAATCTTTCTTCACCATTTCTGGCGATATCTACGTTAATGTCCTCGACCAACTGACATGACATGCTTTCACATAGCTGTCCATTGACATTGCACTCAACATCCTTCACTTCAGTATCAACTCCTAAATTCAAATCAATAAGACACTTTTTCCTTTCAGAAAGCGAATCCTCCTCCAAGTCCTCATCCAAATCACTAGTCGCCTCCAAATTTAAGTCGATCCTACTTCTCTTCACAGCTTTCTCCTCAGAACTAACATTCGAATCACACCCATCATTCAAATTAAAACCTTCATTCAAATCGAACCCAGAATTCAAATCAAAGCCTCCCTTCCCACCCACATGTCTACTCAAATAGCCATTACACACCTCCACACCTGCCAGATTATCCTCTATATTCTCTTCCACCGGATCATTCAAATTAATTTTCCCTCTCAAATCCTCGCTCACCCAGCCATTTCTCTGCAAATCGCCACAAACCCCTTCCCCACCCCGCAACCCCTCATTACCAACAGCTTCTAAACCAACGACGACTACTTTATCATTACACGCATTGCTCGCACCTTCAACTCCGGCATGGCGCCGCTTCTTTGACCTCCGACCAGGGCGCATCGCACCACTAACCGCCTCGGCTCCGGAGCCCTCCTGAAAGAGCGCTGCCATCTCCCGCGACTCCAGCTCCTCCGAATCGCCGTCGTCGTACACGATTTTAAACAACCCAGACGCCGGGTCGTATGATCTCACCGTCCCAGTGAGAGCCCCGAACCCCTTGAACTCCTTCATGACGGTCCGCCCAACGAATTCCATGCGCGCGCTCTATTCCAGCTCCCAGAGCCACCACGATCGCTCCGGCGCAACGACCCACTCGACAAGAATCATCGCATCGCTGCCGTCCCTTGGCGAATCAAGAGCGACCGAGAGAATGAGAAGGGTTTTGCGCGCAGGAAAGTGAAATTTGGGTCGGCTTCTGAATCTCCCCTCTCGGGTTTTGGAGAGAGAAGCGCTAGAGCGAGTTAGGAAAGTAGACCCTCTCTCTCTCTCTCTCTCTCTCTCTATATCTCTCTAGCTATTGCATGAATTGGGCAATAGTATTACCGTCGGGGGAGAGAGAAGAGAAGGAGGGTGGGTGGAAAGTGTGAACGAAGACGAATTCGCTTTTCCCCTTTTGCGGATTTGAATTGCGACGATTTTCTTTTCGGTCAAAGAGGGTTCTAACTCCTAATTCGTCGATCCTCGGCGAGTCGGAGCTCGATCACAAAAACAAAAAAAAAAAAATCGAATTTAATTGAGTTCTCAAGAGTGTGGAATTTGATTTTGTTCTCGTCCAATTATCGCGGGAATTGGAGTTCACGACAGCCAAAAATTGATTTCGAAAATATTAATGTAATTTTCGTCCCTCTCTTTTTCATTTTCTTGGATTGAATCAGAGAGCACTTGATTTTTATTTTTATTTTTCAAACAACGGAGCTTCTTTCCATCCCGAGGAGAGCCGGGCCGACCTTACTCGCGACGGTCGCGACGTGTGAACTACGTCTTTTTCGACGATGGAGTTGATGGATGAAGAAATTTGAATGAGGGTGTAAAGGTTAAAAGTGGCATGAGAGCAGTCCGATATGTGTTTATGACGAATTTGTCCGGTGAATCGAAACCGTAGGCAGACAGAGCTCGGCATTGTTGCCGGAGGACCAGAGGTGAGCGCAAGGAAACTCGACACGATATCGGATCTGTAATTATGGGTGGATCTAGGTAGATGATTAGATTAATGGTGTTCAGATAATTTGATTCAACAAAAACTACAAAATTAAGGTATTTGCATATGACATAAAAATGCGCAGGTGCTGAGGAAGACGAAAGTTGAATATATACCAAAGCACAGAAAAAAATGCTAGGATAAAGATCTAACCTTCAGGATAAGCATGCTCCGATCTGGTGAGAAGCGGGTGCGGAGAAGTCCTATTCTGTTCATCGACTGAGCCTGATGCCGATCGTCGGAGCAGGCGCCTCCCTAGGGTTTAGAATTGAAGAATGGAGGACGCAAATGAGATGGAATGCCCGAGAGCCCTTTTATATGAAAGAAAGATTGATAATACCTAGGAATGAGTCGGTAATTACTAATTACATGCCTAATTTTACAATAAAACGTCGACGTAGCCACTCTCAAAATATAAATCCGCAATAGAAATACCATCAATTTGAACCAAAATAAAATTTTGCAATGTTGAATCTTTTGCAACCTCGGGAATTTGAAATGATCCTCGTTCACATAAAATAAAAAAAAACGCAAGACTCTGACGTTTTACTCTCATTGTATTCGAATAATTAGAAAATAACGATCGATCGAACAACTACAATTTGAATTTGTATGTTTGTTTTTCTTTTTTTGTTTAGTGATTAAATCGCATTGAAATTTATCGAACTTCTAGGATTGAAAAAGTAGATAACACCAAATAGAAAAGATGGTTGCTAAAAAAAAATTCAGGCGGAATTTATGTATTTTTCCACATTATTGTCAGTCTAAAATATTTTCTTCTTATCACAAAAAAAAATTATTTTTTTTCCACAAGCAATCACAAAAATGGAAACATTTTATTGGGTAATGGAATGAATGCAGTTACCAAAATTAAAAACTTGGGTAATTGTCAATATCTCAATCTTGCCTGTGACCCCCCAAGCTTGGGAGATACAGTGAAGTAGGTTGTCGTCTTTCCTTCTATGGTAAAGTCACATTTTAGATATCGCACCTAGTTTGACAACTATGGCCACGATCCGAGAGAAAATCCAAGTGAGTTCCACATTTGCACATCCTTATTCTAAATAATAAAATAAAAAAATCGAAGAGGGAATTCATCAATAGCATATAATCCACACTAATACATTCATTCATATGGGGAGAATCACTAAAAAAATGTCGACTCGTTGTAATTGTGTCAATTCAGTCGTAAGCTTATTTTTTTTTGTCAATTGAGTCCTAAACCTTTTGCATTTGTGCCGATTCAGACCGTTAGACTGATTTTGACTGAAAATCGCAGACGTATGTAATTTTTAATTATATATATTTTTTATGTATTTTTTCTTTTCATAAAGGGAAGGTAAAAACTCCAAACTGGTACATCCGTCAACTGCCACGTATCATCCAACTCAGCAATTCGACGGTAAAATTTAATAGAGGGTAAATTTGTCACATGTGTACCGATTTGAGATTTTTGGTGATCGAAAAATTTAGTTCGGGATAAATTTGTCGCAAGTATACCTTTTATAATTTTAAGTCACTTCTCTCACAAATTAACGTCAATTCCTCTCTCTGATTTCCCCCCACAATTTTCCTCAATTTCTCTTTGCTCTTGGACACGATGAAGCACGTGCCACGTGTGACGGTGAAAATTGAACTCTTGCCATTTAGCGCAGCGAACCAAAGCTGATTTGCTTCTTGCGGGCGTTAGGGCTAGGGGTGATCGGTTCCCGGTCCGGTCCGATTCCCATCAAGAATCGAAAATCGGACGGACAGTCATGGGAACCGGTCCGATCAGTCCGGTCTAGTTCCCGGGCGATTCCATTGGATCGGAAACATGCTAAAAAAGAGGAGAGCTATAACCTGTATCCACATCTAAACAACATGGACGTCAATTGTTGCAGTTTTTCAAATTCTAGTAATGCCCAGGACGAAGGTAGAGTTAACAGCTCCCATGGTGGGTGGATATGTAGGGGCGACGGACGGGGCGGAGACGGAGGGGCAGGGCAATGATTTGGGAGCAGTGGCCAAGAGAGAGTTGGTCAAGAAATGGTCCGCATGCTTGTGTGAGTGGGTTTTGAAGACTGTCGTGTGTGTTCATTGAATTGAATCTGGAAAAGTAATATGATGTGGAGGGAATCTATAGGGTTTGGTAGCTAATTTAAGACACATTATTGTCTTCATTTGGTGGCTAACTAAGAAAATGGACGAAGATTGTCGGTGTCTTTCTCTGGCTTTTCAGGTAATTACATGGGAGGGACATGTGTGTCTGTTTCGCGGTTCGCAAGAAAAGTTCAGAAAGTACAGGGTAGCGGCTAGGAAGTGAAAGAAGCAAACCTAGGGTTACTTAAAAAAAAAAAATCGACCAGTCTGATCCTGTCCTGGGTCCCTAGAATCGGGAACCGAAACGCCCGGCCACCGGTTCCAATTTTAAGAACCGCGAACCGGACCTCCGCCCTCTAGAATCGCAAACCGAACCACCGATTCATATCCGATCGGTCTGATTTGCTCACCTCTAGTTAGGGCTTGCGCGAGATAAAAAGACAAGAACTCCTTTAATTCGAACGGTGACCGGAAGATGAAAATACGAAGGTTCTGTTGCTTGGTGTTTTTCCTCTTGAGTTAATGCCCGAACGAGCCAAAAAAAAGAAAAAGGAAAAAAAAAAGAAAAAAAGCGATCATTGGAAAAATAAAAGAATTTAATAAAGATCGAAACATTTTCTTATAAAGTATAAATTAATTGAAAAAGAGTAGAGGGAATTCGACAAAATGATTTGATGCTTGCGGACAGAGAAAGGCATGCATGCTCCCACTAATGCCGGCCCAAAACCTGGCTAAGGACGGGTCCGCATGCGGGTCAACCCGGAGTCCGGAAAACATGTCACTTGTTAAATGGGTCAAAATAAGATCAGATCCTCATTTCATCCGTTTAATTCGGGTTGACTCTTTTTTTGTTCTATTTTTCAAAGCATGCATTGCATGCCGTGTGTTCTGGATTTTGAAGAGAACAGAGAGATTTATAACGCTTGACCCACGGCGACTAAGTTAGACGAGTGGAGCCATGTGTGACACGTGTCTTGAGGATGCTTAAAAAAAGTCTCTCACGAGGCGAACATCATCGTGGTTTTAGAGGTTTAGAACAGAATTGATCGCCATATTCTTTGAAGAGGTCAGGTGCATGGAATTAATCGCCACATGTCGTGGTTTTCACCCATTGTTTTCTCTTAGGGTTGTTGGGTTCTGATAAAATAAAGACCGGAATTTACAGCCCTTGTTTGGTCCGATGACGACGAGAAAACGGTTCTGCATCATTTACGCTTACGCTAGACAAACGATTCTCGAAATTCGGGCATGCACTGAATACAAGATATGTTTCGTCACTACATATTCACCGGCTGACAATATTGATTTTCAACGATAATATGCCTGTATACTCACATCCAATTTCAATTTTTTTTTTCTAATGGCGAGGAAATTCCTTTCGGGGTAAGCAAGTCTCGATTAAAACTATTTAAAGTAAATAGAGAGCGGCTATAAGGATAAAAAAGAGAGGTTATTATTACAAATTGCAAATCACCCTCGATTTAGTCTTCCAAGCAAAATCAAATGGATAATGTCCAAAGAAGGAGAATTGACACAAAAATATCGGATGGAGCCGCTAAGAATGTGTATTTGGACCACAATCTCGTTGACTTTGACGAGGACTTTCAGTGCTTGGGCAAGCACGATACGACATCGAAATTAGTTGGCCAAACCTCACCAACAATCAAGTAAGCGACATCATCATCAATCTAGGAAGAAGGTGGTGATGATTTGAGTACACCCTTGGAGATGGGCCAAGGCCCACGGGCTATGAGCCCAACATGTATTTTTCAAACTGGGCCGAACTGAAGGTTTAGGCTGGGCCCTTTATGACTGCATTAGACAAAATATACTGACCTTTTTGGTGAAGGCAAGAGTTGTCTCTTTCAAATTTTATTTTCGTGCACATCTACTGTTAATTAATTAAAAGAATTACGCAACAGATCTTCTGATGCCTAATTAAGACCAGATTTATGAGATAATTTTTCGGTCTCTATCGGAACAGGTACATCTTCGACTCAACAAAACCCCTGTCAAAATCGACGGTGAGCCGGGGAAATGCAAAGGCCAATTGAAATCTCGGGGAAATGAAGGCTGTGTCAACGGGCATTATGGCTGTTTCTAGTGTAAAGGTCCGTATCTTATTCATGGTAGTCCTTGCCCGAGCGCTTGGCCGCCGGCAACTGCCACGGGGTGGTGCAGGAGTGCGAGAACGGCGTTGGAGACCTGGTGAGCCGGATCAGCGTGCAACTTGGTGACCAAGAGGGTGGATAGCTTGATCAGCATGGAGAAGGTTGTCTACACAGCACAATTATGCGGCAAGGTTGTTCGGACCGGCATGCATTGTGGAACTGAGTACTACTCAACTTTGAAAGATGAAGAACCAGCGAAACCTTTACTCGTCCTAGTGGTAATGAGATATTCGGTTCATATTTCCGCAGGATTTAATGTGTCTTAAAATGCAATTAGCTTGATTTATTAAAAAGAATTTCTTACTTACCTTAGACTAATCAAAGATTGTGAGAACAACCTAATTTGAATGAACAACGGTTGTACGATTTTACGATGATTTTACAACGTGACCATTTCTTTTGAATAAATCCAGCTCATGCCATGTTTTATTGGCATTTGAAATTTTCTTGGGGGCCAGATTAGAGGCTCTTGTTCTTGTATTCTTCTTAATGAAATTGTCTTAAAATATTCTGTCGCCTCTTCATCTAATCTAATGGAAGAGTAAGAATTAAGCAGCAATTTGTCAAGGAGTTTCTACGAGTTCCCGAGGATGATCGTTGGGAAAAGAAAAAGTCACTGTATCTGTAAAAAGATGAGAGCTCAAGGAACAATGTCAAATCACTGAACTCCTCCGAGAGCGATGGAGCTGTGATCCTAGGACGATGGTAAAACGATCCCGTCGATCATGACCTGCCCAATTCGTATCTCATCTAAAGCATCGCAAATTGCACCATCTACATTTGGAAAAAGAGTTGAGAAAACACTGCATCCACAACCAGGAGAGAGGGAAAATAAACGGTGAAACGAAGCGAGCAGAGGAACAACCTGATCCATCGTCAGAACCTTTGGAAGAAAGATTGCAAAAGGAATCCTTTGATCTGGCATTAGGTAAATGAAAGGATCATCAATGCTTACATAAAACATAACAATTCAAATAAGAGAGAGGTAGTACAAACTCTAGTAACCGAGGGCAGTAGGGATTGGTTTCGGCCTATCCAGTGAAGAGGAGAAATATGTACTGAATCAGTTCAGGTAGCCTGATTAATCTTACACCTTCCGTCCTCCATAATCCGTGCTGAACCGTATAGACAAGTTGCCGACATCCATGAATCAAAATGAACCATGATTCTTAGTATCTTAGAATATTTAATTGCAGGATTTTCAGTATCTTCAATCAGATGGACGGACTCCGAGTCCTTGTGCTCAATTCATTTTTTTTTTCTCTGCCAAATGCTAGCAATGGATACTGAATAGTGATATGCTTTCGCATTACTCACCACCATTTTGATGTCCTCTGAGCTGAGCAAGGGCTGCTGCAATCTTCGCCCCCACTCGAGCATTGTTCTTCAACAACGCAATATCTGTTGTATGTCAAGAAAATCAATATTCCCTCTAAATCCAGATATTAGCTCAAGGTGCAGTGGAACATTCCACTCTTAAGTCAGTCTCTGAAGGGGTATGGATTGGCATGCTGTTAATTTAATTCATTGCAACGAAAAGGTCGCTAAAAAATGTACTGATAGAACTTGTTACTAGCATGAAAAGCAGAAACAGAATTTAACAAATAAATGTTCAAAAGAAGGATAATAGATGCAAGTGAGGCTCCTCCCGTCAATTCGTTGACTCTTGAAAGCAGGAAAGGCGTTTCTGCATTTCCTGTTATATTCTTAGCCCTGAAAATACAAAAAAGAAAAGAAAAGAAAAGAAGAAGAAGACATTATGTGAAATACAGAAGACATGCAAGAGGATGATCAGGCTGAAAAAATGAAACAAAATAATATTTAGAGACACAATATAAGGAAACAAAAAGAGAAGTTCACCTAGCTTCTCCAATGGCTCTCTGTATAGCATCCTCAATTAATCTACCAGATGCTGAGTATTCTTTCGGAATGGGTATAGCAAAAAGAATTCCAGTTCCTAGTCGGAGCTTAACATTAGCATCTGGCACGAAGAACAGCAATGAGGAGATGCATGCAAGAAAACCATAATAAGAAGATGAAACCAGAGACGAAGGACCTCAGTCACTTGCCTATAAGTCGAGCACAATCTTCGGGTGTATCTACACGACAAGGCACCTAGACATTATTTGAGACAGTTTCAGCAGACTTGGTGCAAGATCTTGGCAGAGTCATATAAAAGTTGCTATTCTATAAACATAAACTCCAAGGATTATTATGAGGGCAATTATTTGTCTTCTATAGAATCCACCATCAATTCAGCCTATTGAGACATTCAGAATCCATAGGTTTTTGAAACTTCCAGCATAACTACGTCTATGTTGAGTACACGATCTTTAATAAAGTTGCTTGCTTAACTACATAGAGTGCACAATCCCTAATAAAGTTGCTTACTTTGTCCTCTACACAAAACTTATTGTTGGAACTGGAGAAACTACGGTGAAAACCGTCTAAACAGCTGAAAACCTTTTCCTCAATGAAAATTGAAAATCACGACAGTATAACGCAGGTTCTGTTATATCTGGAGGACCTTGAGTAGACCAGTTCCCTTCTCTACCATTCATAAGGCACACGTCCCCCCTGTAACTCAGACATCATGAGCTGAAACAGATGCTGCATGAAAATTGCAAAAATGTGTTTGGATCAAGTATAGGATTAATAGGAGGCACTCTGTTTTGTTCTGGCTAAGCTATTGAAATTGTGATTATAAAATTATCAAAATCTCATTATATCACATGTAAGGTTTTTCTGAGCAACTAACAAATTAAAACAACTACTATAAGGGGCTGGACATATGTTAACCATGCATTCAACCCCTCTAATTTAAAATCCAGATCCACATGTTTCTTTCTTAACTAGATCACATATCTATCCAAACTGCCCCTCTTTCTAAGTAAATGATAACATGCAGCACGGCGCAAGTGACAGATACAAATAAATTATTAGACAGGTTTTTCACAAAATAGGGTTTATTGTCCTAACCCGGCAACCACTCCTCTCTGTGAAGAATGCTGGGAAGTCATTAGTAGCATATGCAGCAACACAAACTCCCTGGGTCTCCTGCAATAAAAAGCAAAATTAGTAACTGATGTCTGAGTGCATGAACTTCTTTTCCATATCAATAGGTTCCGAAGATAAAACCCGATCATACCAAGTATTCAAGGGTCCTAGGAATGTCCAGAATAGATTTTACACCAGCGGAGACAACCGCTACTGGAGTCCTTCCAAGCTCTGTAAGGTCAGATGAAATGTCCAGTGCTACATGTGAATTAAAAAGACAGGGTAATTTACATCAGTCCTAAGTTCACAAAGGCACCAATAACAAAAGCTCAAGGCAATGGAATTGGGTACAGCATGCACAAATGCCAGAAACAATAGTATGAATCCTCTTTTTTTGAAGTAGATAGTGACATTGTCTGGTGCATCTCGGAATCCTACATAGGAACAGGACAAGAGTTGTCTTGAGTTTATAAGAAAAAGCACACCAAAACTAATGAATTTTGGTGCAGAAAGAGGACGGAGGAGATTAAAAGCTATCATCGTCTTATGGCTCTCTTAAAATTTTTTGTAGCTATTGACAAGTGGCAATGGCACCCTCACCCAAGGCCATTGGTTCCAAGAGCAATCATTACTTGTATTCACCTGTACGGCCATGGATAGGAGAGAAAGATCTTTATGGCTGCAACATCTAGAGTAAGATGAGGGTGGTGGTGTGGAAAAGGAGAAAGGATTTGGGGGCTCTGCCAATGGGTGTTTGGCACAATGTCCAGATTTTACTAACCATCGGTGAATGTCCCAAAATGCAATTGACGTTCGAAATATTTCAATGGCCAATGAAATAACTGTCAAGAGAGAGAGTAAGTGGTGGAGAGAGAAGGAGAAGTGGTTGAAGCACCAATGGTGCTCCTCCAAGAGTCCATGGATGTTTAGTAACAGTATAGAATCACCAATTTTGGTTGCTTCTAAATCAGGTAGACAGACTCGAATCAAAGTGAACTTACTGTTCTCGCCATGTCGATGCACTCCTCCAATTCCTCCAGTAACAAAAATAGGAATGCCAACCTGCAGGAACTTGAGTACAACTTGAGAAAATTGTTCAACCATTAGTTTTAAATGAAAGAAAAGGAACTGAGATGAGAAAAACAGAAGCGCTGACCTTGGATGCAAAGAACATGGTAGCGGAAACTGTTGTCGCACCATTTCCTCTAGTAGACACCTATAAAGGCCACGATCAATCTTTAATATCAGCTTGATCGAACAATGGGAATGCTAAGGAAGAAATGTTATCCATCATAATTGTTCTCTGTCTCAGTTTCCCACATATGCTCACTCTAGGGATAGATTTGGTAGGCAAAAAGTTTAATTATTGCGAGTATGGTTGATAAAGTCAAAATATCAGGGGATGGCCATTTCCACAGTTTTAGCACTTTATGCATCAAGAAAACATAGTAGAAAGTCGTTTTGATATTTCATTCGTTAAAAAATTCAGTGGTTTAGCGCAGCTCTCATTAAAAGAAGAGTCATTTTATTAAACATACACTGTTCCAAGTAGTAGTAGTTTGTTTTATACACAGCAGTAATATTACAAATCACTTCAACCAAATCCTCGAATAACTGGTCAGGCCTGTTCTACCCCTTCGAGATCCTTATAATCCCCTTTGCCTTTTCCGCACCCCTACCCTTGATGTACGGCCTATGGGGGTGCATTTCATAGGTATGACCTTTAGAATAAGTGGCAGCAGAGGCCATGCCTTAGCAAGCTAGCTGTCACTGTCCAAAGCCACTGCCATGTGAGGCCAGAGTACTAAGGAATTTGCACGCTAAATGACATGCCAAAGAAAATGATCTTAAAGTGATAATAAACTGGCCGAAAACGAAGCAGCCTTCACAAAAGGAGAAGGTGTGGAATTGGCAATGAGGATGAACCTTGTAAGTATTATATTTCAAACTTTTTTGTACTCCAAGTGGAACTTGGTCTACATTCTAAGAGCTGAAAACATGAGATCTTGTAACATAAGTAGGAAGATTGTATGATCCATTCCATCCTAAGCCAAGAACCAAAAATGTCTCCATCTTCACTTAAAAGGAAAAAAATAAAAATCAACTATGCTGAGAAACAAACACGGGCCAAAATACAAGATCCACTTACCACATGCGCGATATCCCTACGAGCCGTCTTTTGAGCTCTAGTTCCAAGATTAGCAAGCTTTTGTAGGTCTTCCATGCTCAGGCCTGCACATAAAATTACAAGTGAGTTTCAATAAGAGGACCAGCGTTGTCACTATCTACATCAGAGGTAGGCCAGCTCATCCTTACAGAAGAGCACCGAAGGAAAGATGTAGTATTATGCACATTCACAATTTAAGGCATCCTTCCTTCTAGATTCTATCAAACATCATGTCGTAAAAGCTGGCGAGAAAGATCTAGTAGCAGTCCTTTCTGGCTAATATTAGATGTCCCCTACAATATAACTTTTATCATTCCTACTCATGGAAGAATCCAGTTGGAGAAGAAAAAAATTTGAAACTTTTGCAGCTAGAAGGGTGCGTCTTTCAGAACACCATATCAAAAGGATAACGAAGGCGACAAAAGTATTGTAGAGATAGAATGTACGATATCCAATAAAAATTGGCGAACACTCAATAAAATAACTAAATGGATACCTATCCATGGTACACCATCTAAGATAGCTATTGTTGCGGGAATTGCTCCATTTACCCTGACAATTGCCTCCAACTGCTTAGCAGTCTCAAGATTCTGAGGATAAGGCATTCCTGATAGAAGAAAACCGAGCATACAGAAATGAAAACGATTACTAGCAGAGAATGGCAAGCAGTTAAAAACAGCTGGCGACATGGAGATGGAGTTAAACCATATACCATGAGAAATGACGGTGGACTCCAGAGCAACAACTGGTTTCCCATTTGACAAAGCCTCCGCCACCTCCGGAGATATCTTCATCAGTCCACTGACACCATCACTCTACGAGAGAGAACCGTGAGAAATAAACACAACCTTTTCGCACTCAATCCTCTTTGCAGTAACTTAGAGCACTATCATAATCCTCCAACTCTCCGAAGTAAAAAATGAAACACCATAGATGAAAGTTTCGGCTACAAATGGGGATCTGATTGGTGGTTATAAAGACAACTCACACATATAGGTGACTAAGTAATCTTGCACAAGACATACTAATACAAAATCAAGCAACTATTTTCCTATTGAAGTTTACTACATACTTCCCGACCAAAAAAAAAAGTTTACTGCATACTCGAATCTCCACCGTCAGAACTCAAATTCGCCGCTATTTCCGCAGCACTTCAGGATTCTAAATCTATTTTTTCACACAAGCTACTCGAAAAGCCACACCGTCCCGGGTTTCAAAGGAGACACGACTACTGGTTTGAAATGAATGCACAGAAGACGCAAAAACGAGATTTTGGAAGAACTTGTCACTAGACAATTGAATACCCTCGACCACCCTGCAAATGCCTTAACCTCACCGAGATTGATAAAAACGAGAAAAACAAATAGCGACAAGCAAAAAAAGCAGTCAATCTTCTTCTTCCATTTGGGTGAGATCAGCTGTTTGAGTTAGGGACCTCTCAAGCAATGATCACGGAGAAAACAAGAAAGAAAAGAACCCAAGTGCGAAGAGGGTAAAAAATTTCTTCGAGCCAGCTTCGAAGCTCTTCAATATCATCAACAACAAAAGGGAACGCACTTCATTCAATCTGCAGCGAAATTTAAGGGGCGAGAACTGGGATCACAGAGAGAGATGGAAAAAGACAAATTTTGAAGCCATTGATAGGGAGAGCTGTCCTAATTTCCTAAAAGAGGAAAGTTCCATCCGCTGCTTCGCAATGGGTGTGCGACATGTCTGAGAAACAGACGAAGACCGGACGAAGAAGATGAAGTTGACGTTACCTCGGGTAGCAAGTGCCGGTGGAGGTTGGTTAGTCTCGAGATGGCTGAAGAATCCATTTCCAAACTGTAATCAGAGAGAGAGAGAGAGAGAGAGAGAGAGAGTAAACGTTGATGCTCGAGCTCGCCGCTCTGCAATTACATCATGCTCTCTCTCCCATCTAGCGGTGGCCCCGGGCCGGTTTGGGCCCGGAACCGGCCCGTTGATCGGGTCCGCCGGTTCCAAATCGAAACCGGCCCGTGCCATAGGGGCCGGTTGCTTGAATCGGCTTTATAGCCGTTTCAATGGCCAAATTTTGGCCGTTGCCTCCTTATTTTTTTATAATTAATTTATTAAAATTATCATAATTGTTATAAATATTCATTTTTATCTTTCATTTTTCTCATAATTTCTCTTAAATTCTCTCAATTCTCTCAATCGGCTCAATTCTGTGACTCTGTCAATTTTTTGAATCCGTTTTCCGCTCAATTCTCTAAAAAAATAGCAAGTGGAAGTAGAGCTAGTGACGGAGGAAAGAGCCCGATGGGGAAATCCGATTATCTTCATGATCCTCGTGATTTTGCATATTGGGGAGACGATATTGATGATATCAACATTATTCCCAACGTCGAGCACGTCCCAACGCAAGAAAGTCTGCATCCTCCTGCCAGTAACGAAGAAATGTCAATAACAAAGGAGCTGGAATAGGTGGGTACATCCGACATATGGGAACACTTCACGAAGGAATATTTAGACGCAAACAAGTATAAGTAAAATGTAAATATTGTGGGGCAACATACAAATTTACAGGTGGAGGCGGCTATGGAGCATTTAAACGGCATCTGAGGTCGAAACATCTAATGCAAGCGGAGATCGATACCAGCCAACAACAAATTTCCGGGTACGCCAATCCTAACACTCATCTTTTATTTCGTTACAATGAAAAAGTTTATAAAGAAGAATTAGCTAGATTTGCTGCTGTTGAATGTTTATCGTTTAATTTTGGTGAAAAATTTGGTTTTAATCATTTTATACAAACTGCATGTACTCCATAAGCAAAATCTGTTTTGAGAAATACGCTTAAACGCCAACTTTTTGATATTTATAAAAGAGGAAAAGAAGATTTGAAATTTTTTTTTATGAATTTCAATGGACGTGTGCATATAGGTAGCGACATTTGGAGTGATCCTTGGCAAACTCATTCTTATATGGGTATCACATGTCATTGGATAGGCGATGACTGGAACATTAAAAAAAGAGTTATTGCATTTCGAATTTTTGGTGACAGGTATACGACAAATAATATTTATAGAATAATTAGGCAAGTTTTAGAAGAATATTGCATGGTTAATAAAGTTTTTTCAGTTGGTTTTGATAATGCCGTGGCAAATACCGCTTCCATTCCAGAGTTAGAAAATATTTGTAAACCCCCTTTTGGTGGATAATTTTTTCACATTAGATGTGCTTGCCATGTTTTAAATTTATGTGTATAATATGGTTTAAAAACTCTTGATGTTTTTCTCAGCCCAATAAAGACAGCAATTCAATTTTTATGGAGACATCCCCAAATTATGAAAGAATGGGGCAGATTTTGTAAATCAAATAGAAGAAGACCAAATTTTTTTCCAAGAGATGTTCCAACTCGTTGGAATTCTACGTACGAGTTGCTTAATCAATCTTTTGCATATAAAGATTTATTATGTATATTTATTTCGAATAATGTTTCTCAAATTAATTTATTCCCACAAGAATGGGATATTTGCAATTTTTTTAGATCTTTTAAAAGTTTTTAATAATGCAACTTATACTTTATCCCGTATTTATTATCCCACTACGCATTTATTTTTAATAGAGTGTGTTAATATTGCTGGTGTTTTTGAAGAAAATGTTAAAAGATGATCAATTAGGTTCGACTATTATAGCAATGCGAACGAAATGGCTGCATTATTATACCGAAATTCCTCTTATTTATTTGGTTGCTTGTGTTTTCGATCCACATACCAAATTAGATGGTTTAGGTGATTATTTGAATACGTATTATGACTGTTTATATTTGATTGAAATGGTAGATGTTAGAGCTATACAAACAGTAGTAAAAAACGCAATAATAGAATTGTATAATAAATTTTGTAGTAGATATAATCTAGTTGATAGTGGATCTTCCCAACTTAGTGACGTACAAAGCGGGGACCAAGGTATAATTAGTAGATGGTACAAAATGCTGATGAATAGGCAAAAAAGATAAAATGGAGCAATATCAAATATTTCGAAAATAGAGACCTATTTAACCACTTTTTTTGAGTTTGGTAAATCCGAAGGCGGCATAGATTTCAAAATTTTAGAGTGGTGGAAGAGGCATTCAACCCAATTTCGAATTCTCACTCTCATCGCAAGACAGATTTTAGTAACCCCTTGTTCAATAGTTGCGGTTGAACAAGCATTTAGCGCTGGAGGCAACATTTTGGACGATCGACGTTCAAGATTAGCTCCATATGCGGTGGACGCTCAAGCTTGTGTTGATGATTGGACAAAGGATCAACATCGACAACAAGAGATGAATTGTAGCAATGAAGCCGAATTCTTTGATGATGGAGATACCACCGCCACGGGTACTAGTACCGGAACGGGTAGCGACGATTGACGATGAGGTAAGTATGGGGTTATCAAAGGTAAAAGAACTACATGGGCTTTGATTCTTCTATCCCAAGAAGATATGTAGGTGCTTAATGATAATTCATTAAGTTCAAGCCCCTTTCCCCTCCCTTTTTTTCCTTTTCCAAATTTGATTACAATTTGATTATAATTTGTATTTGATAATTTATTATTTCATAATTTCATAATTTATTACTTTTTTTATTTCGTAATTCATTATTTAAAAATTAAATTTGAAAATCAGAACCGGAACCGGAACCGGCGGTTCCATTTTCTGTTTTGAACCGGAACCGGGCCTTGAACCGGCCCGGAACCGCCGGTTCAAAACCGGAACCGGAACCGCCCCTTAAGGTTCCGGTTCCGGTTCACCCATGGCCACGAACCGGAACTGCCGGTTCATGAATTGGAACCAGCCGGTTTCGAACCATGACCATCACTACAATGCCATCTATGTCCATCGCCTGTGCAATAACATTTTTTCTTTGGACGGATCCTGTGAAATAATCCAATATTGCATAGACATTGATATCCATAAAGATGCTACATGTAACCTAATTACGTTTAACTCATGAAGGAGGAGCACCAGTAACGTTTGCTATAAGGAATGACATTGAGATAAGAGTCAGAAAGCAGGGGACAGAAGAGAAAAGATCGTCCACCAAATTGACTTTGAATTTTCCAATAAAGGAAATTAGCACCAGCAGATCATGATCATCATGCTGAAGGGAAAAGTTAGCAAACAACTTACACAGAAATTGTGTCAATTCAGTCTTTATTTTTACCCATTCAATCGTAAACCTTTTGAAATTGTGCCAATTCAGTCCATCCGGCTAAATTTGGCCAGGTCGGCGCTCGCGTGGACGCCGACCGGTGCTGGTTGTCCGGCACTGACGTGGACGCCGACCAGTGCGAGGTCGTCGGCCTCAGGCGAAGCTCACCCCTGCCGGCCACTGGAGAGGGGGAAGCTTGTCCTCGTCGTGGCTGCGCGGAGTCGAGCCTCACCAGCCCAGATCTGGTGAGGTCGAGCCTCGCTGTCTCCCCTCAACCGTTGACCGATCGTAGCTCAGCCTGATCTGGTCTTTTTCATTGCCTTACACCTTCAAAGGAAGAGTTGGAACTCATGAATCTCTTTGGAAAGCGGTCGAATCGAGTGCTCATTGCTTCGCCCAGGAGTATTGGATGAATCGGCTCTACCCAACTTTTTCTAGTTCACCTCCATCGATAGCAAGAAGACTCAAGCCGGCTATCTTTCCTATGCACGGCCGGTTGACCAAAATGAGGATTCCAAATTGCATGAGCAATAGGTCTTATTTGGAACAGCGCGTGCTATGCTATATCAAAATCTCCCATTGCTAGAAAGCCCAACTGGATTTTCTTTCTCTGATTTCAAAACCCCAACCAACCGGTAAGCAAAAGAAGCAAGCACTTTTTTGTCTTTCTCATTCGGTCAGTCCCACACTTCACAGTTTTTTCAAAAAAGAGTACGGTGGAACGAGCGGCATCAGTAGAGTGAGATATTGAAGTGCTCCTACAAGACTTCTTGACTTCTCTATATGTTTGACAGGGTTAATCTTTTGTTAATCGTTATCTCCAGGGGCGTAGGTTCTAGGCCCTCTATTTATTCTCACAAGAAGAAGAGATAGTGGAATGGACCCTTAGATGTGGCAGGGAGCTAAGAGCTATTGAAGCTGCTAGCCGTCCTATGGATTCTGTGGAAGCAGGGGTTTGTTCCCAGTTTGGACCAAAAGAAAGTAGTTTTAACGGTGCCTAGATTGAAGAGGACGACGGCCTTCTCGAGGTGGACATTTTGCTAGGAGTCCTTTGCTGGAAGGCGTCGTGCCAGGTGAAGGTGACGACGTTGACGTAGCTCAGCCCAACCTAGGCTGGAGAGGCTCGGTCTCGCTGACCCCTGACGAGGCCGACCTTGACCAACCATGGTGAGGCTCACTCTCGCCAGTGGCCGGCGAGGGTGAGCTTCACCTGAGGCCGGCGACCCTAGAGGAAGAAGAAGGAACCAAAGAAAAAAAATTAAATTAAATTAAATTAAATTTTTTTAAAAAAATATTATGTCGCGGCCATCGTCCACATCAGCGTTGACTAGTCAAATTTTGACCAGATGGATCAAATTGGCACAATTGCAAAAGGTCTAGAATTGAATCGCTAAAAAATAAAAAGCTGAGAACTGAATTGGCACAATTGCAATAGATTTAAAACTTTTTTGGTGATTTCCCCCGGAAATAGGATGTAGTATTCAACATTATGTCTTTAGAAGATAAAGGGAAAATTCTAAATAAGGGCCTGAGGTGTCATTTTTGTTTCAAAGAAGGACCTGGCAAAAGGGCATTTTCGTCTTTTACAGTTTTATTTATTTTTTCTTTTCTTTTTCCATTTTTTGTTTCCCCTTCCTAGCCAACACGGGACGTAGGCAAGGGCCGCCCACGCCACCGTTGGGCGGGGGTCGCCCTCACCTGGGCCGACTCCGAGTGACCCTCGCCCAATGCCGGATCTGGCGAGGCAACCCTCGCCCGATGCCGGCCTCGCCAGCCTAGGCGAGGGCGAGGGCTACGTGAGCGGTTCCCCCGAGGAGACGGACATGGAGGTGCATGAATTGACCATGAAATTGCAAGTCCCGGAGGGCTCCAATGGTGTTCTCGTGAAAAATCTCTTCTTGTCCTGCGATTCTTACATGAGGATGCTCATGAGGAAGCTCGATGTTCCCAGCTATCGCGATTCCTTCAAACCTCGTTCGGTGACACCCAATAACCAAAAACGTGCTTGGACTCTGCAACTGTTCTTTCTCTTTCGTTTTCTAAAAGCTAAAAGCGAAACGCTATACAAGCACTCCTTTCCACTCATCAGTATCTCCACGTGCCCAGAGCAAAGGAAAATGCGGTAACCCAGAAAAGACGAAAAAGGAAAGATGCCAAGAATTTCAACTCTATAATCCAGTTTTAGCGACGGGATTTTTCTTGGAATCCCTTGTTTTGCTTAAGGTAATAGTGAAGAAGAAGCCCCTCGGCCCGTTTCTTGCTCTGCATTTGCTGTCGTGCGAGAGTTTCCAGTTTTCTTTGGGGAAAGCGGAGTAAAAAAAAAGGCGTGGGGAGGCCGGATCGTCGGGGAAGGGAAAGAAAAAGGGAAAAGAAAAAAAGAAAAGAAAATGAAAAAAGAAAAAGAAAAAAATGAGAAAAAATTTAAAACGGTAAAAGATGTAAATATCCTTCGGCCAGGCCCTTCTTTGAAATAAAGAGGGCACTTCATGCCATTCTTTGAAATAAGGTCCACTTTAAGTTTTTATTTGAGAAAATCAGAGCACTTCAGGCCCTTATTTGAAATTTTCCCGAAGAGAATGAAAAAGCCAATTTCATCAATAAAATCATGCATATCTGAAGGAAATGATGAGTTGGCTAACGCGAGAACAAATAGCAGAAGATTCAATGTCGTTAGGACACACGTATCCCCGAAGGGAAATCCTCTATGACCTTTTTTTCGGTGAACCGGTCAAAACAAATTTCAGACCAAAGCCACCACTAATGTAAGTAAAATTGAAATACTCGCGAACATGCCTGGAATGATGAGAAGTTCTCATCAACCGCAGTGGACAAAACGTCGGTTTTGAGCTCGAAATCAAGAACTGGCGAAGAGAAGCAAAAAGAAAACAGGGTGCTTCCATAGTTGCAGAAGACACAAACTTTAATCGTGTGTAGTGGTCGTTCCCTGAACAGGAAAATACAGATGTGATGTACCATGATCTAATTCTTAAAGCCTCCCTCAATTCAATTCAGTAAGTAGTTGGTTTCGACAATCTAATTGCACCGGTGAGAATTTGCTCTTTTGCTGTGGGAATGAAAAGGAATGCCGGCATCCGATAAGACTTAGCACTGAACACAGTCGGCGTCAGAGCATAACATAGATTGCGCTCTTGTGATTATGGTCGGTCCAATGTAGTACATGGTCGTAACTCATGAGCAACAACCAATTGATGTTAATACATGCTGCTGCATTTTCAAACTCTTGCACCATATTTACAGATCAAGGGCTTATCCTTTTGCAAGAAGAATGAGCAAAACTTACAAATGACCAGGATAACAATTTCGTCAGTTTGAGGACTTTATCTTTTTCCAAACATCCTTCTGTAATAGTAGGGCTATTTTCTCAAAGATCCTCTGAAGTGGGTGTTTTTATCTTAGAAACTCCTGAGCCTACAGATGAAGCTAGATGAGTTTTCTTGGTTGAGAATGCATCTCTCGTTGCTGCTGCCGATTCCGGGCCGTCCCTTTTTCTATTCGCTCGTGAGTACTTGTCTCTGTGGGGTCCGAAACCGGTCACCGGCATCTCAAAACGAGGGCGCGGCGTCTTCTCGTGGAGGGGTTCGGAACTTATGACCAGCGTCTCTAAACGAGGACACATCCACCTCAAGCTTTCCGTCAGCTGAGAACCAGTATCAACTTCACGAGTGTTGAAGAGGATTTGAAGTCTCAGATGCTTGACACTGCGCAATGGAGGAAGCGCTTCACTTCTGATTTCTTCCGGAAGAACCAATGCCTACTTATATGAAAAAAAAAACAGCAGGATTTCAATGCTCAGTTCACGTTAGCATGCAAATACTCGATACGAAAATACCCTTTCTAAAGAATTACTTACCTCGGTTTTGTCACAGACTAGTGTCAGCGTGTCGCATCGGCCGAAGTACCTTAGGAACTTGGCCGCCTTGAGATAGCTCCGCTTTGCGCGGACTCCGAAATCTACCTCCAGTCTCGCATTCGCCAATCTCGTCGAATCTCGTGGACCGATGACCGGGATGTTGAGGCCGTCGTATTGGAACGAAACTAGATTAGGAGTTTGGATCTTGACTCTTCTCAGGGAGTCGAATCTGGTCAAGACGAGGTGCTTGAGATTATTGTGAGTTATCCTGATGTGCTCGGCGGACCGGCTCCCCTTGAGCCTCAAGGTCTCCAAGAGACGAAGTCGAGAAAGGGCTTCTCTGACCGTCCTGATTCCGACCACACACAAATCCAATGTAAGCTCCCTCAGGTTTTGAGCGCCGTGTACTTGGAGAGTCGACAACTCCCCATCCGGTGAGCCTGTGGTACATGCGGATGTGAAGGTGAAGGACTTGAGGTTCGGGGCTGAAATCGCGAAGCTATTGATCTGAAGCACGCCCGACGCCTCAAAAGTCTCGAGCTTCGATCCGCGGATGAGGAGGTCCGTGAAGCTGGGGCACCCAATCAGCTCCACGCGCCGGAGTGCGGGGCAACTTAGCATCAGCTCGTTCAAGATGTCCTCGCTCTCGCCGACTCTATGCAGGACCAGTTCTTCTAAGCGAGGCAGCCTCGTCTTGACGCCCTGCATGCGGAGATGGCTCACGTGGAGGACGGAGACGGTGTCAGAGACCAAATCGGGGCACTTGTGATCGTCGTATCTTCTGTCGGGATAGTCGACGATGCGGCCGAGCGTAAGGTCTTGAAGATTGAGCCTCGAGGCAATGTCTATCCACTTGGGCACCACGAGATTCAACCTGCCCTTCGAGAAGGCCAGCAAGCTCATCGAGTCGATGCTGAGGTCGTGCTCACGGCGCCGCATGATGTAACGGTCGACGCATTCCAAGAAAGTATCGTTCAAGATGTCGGCATCGTGCCCGCCGATGTCTTTGCTCCCAAAGGTTTCCTCGTCAAATTCTAGAGCCGGGAGAGTGTTAAAAGCGTGGTTCCAGTCCTTGGAGAGGATGCTGGTTTGCGTCGCCACCCTTGGAGGTAAACATGACATGATTTTCTGAATCATAGGTTGAGGCAAGCAAAGGATGCCATGAACGGCGTCCGATGTATCGACGCGGTCTTCAGAATTCTCCGCCATCATCTGTCGTCGCCGACTTGGTCGTTGTAAGCAAATCGTCCTGCAATACAAGAAAACACGATAACTGCTTGTTTTGAAAAAAAAAAACATATGTTTGAACCTATTGTTGGTAAACCATAATTACATAACTTCTTGTGTTCTGCTTTGAGGTTTTCTCCTAGGATGACCATGCTGGATTTTTTATGTGACAACGAAACCTTACACAGTGAAATAAATCCTAACTCACAGTAAGAATAGGCTAAAAGAAACACTTGCGACCTTGACCGTTTGCTAATAACAGTCGCGCAACGCCCTGGAAGAGCCACACAGATTCATCGGAAACCAACGAGTTACGGACCAATTTGTCGAGAATACGAACACCGCACGGTCATCGTAAGAAAACTTAACTGCCTAATACGCAATAACACCGGAAAATACCGATAACAAGATTAGTTAACTACTTCCGAAGACTACTAATTTTATCGGAACAAGAAACCACTGGTACTGAGGCGTAAGCTAATTTACCTTCAATGGTTTCTCTTCGTTTCTTCTTCAAGCAAACCGAGAATGCTCCGCGAACCAACGAACAGATCGTCGTCTCTGCACCGACTTCTGCGGGGCGACAACGACTATGCTCCTCGGCTCTCTAAAAGGCTCTCTCTGTAAGCACAGGGGAAGAGCGGAGCGGGTACTGAGCGAACCAGTAAGTTTCCTGAATTATCTCCACCAATCCGAGCTCCGTTAGGATTAGGAAATCTGAAGTGTATTTTGGTGGGACACTTGGGAACTAAGTTCCGTTAATGCCCGATCCGATGTTTCCCTTTCTGATCTGGGTTTTTTCAAATTTGAGGTACCAAGTTCGAGAAGGATGTGTGAGTGATTAGCGCGGAGTTTGATTTTCTTTCCTTTCCTCAGTGTTCACTGGATATTGTTAAATTTTCAAGATCTTAGCCATTATGATGGATCTTTTTACCTCCTCTGTCCTGAAATTACCGAAACAATTGTTGACACTATGCACACATTTTGTTCTCCTCGAGTTGAAAAACTAATGATATGCCTCCTTCTTAATAGAAGTTACGGATATTACTCGCATACAAACTTAACTAAGTTTTGTCAATTGAGTTCTAAACCTTTTCACGTTTTGTCAATTGAGTCCACCGGGCCAATTTTAGCTGAAATCGCTGATGTGAATTCCAACCGTCCTACATGACACGGCCGACGCTGACGTAGACAATTTTAAATAATGTTTTAATAATTATTCGATTTTTGTTTTGTTTTGTTTTTTGTTTTCCTTCTTTACTTTTTTTTTTGTTTTTTCTTTTTCTCTCCGTTGGCCACCGGGCTAAGGGCAGCCCTCGCCCGACCTCGCTTCATTAAAAAAATCGAATAATTATTAAGGAAACACATGAATTATGCACAACGTACATGTAAATCCGCATTTAATTTCTTATGATATTTCGAAATTTGTATTAGTAAGTCGGGACATTAGATTTTTGTTTTCTAGTAAAATACCTTACTCTAAAATTCAAGAGTTAAAATAAAATTAGGCAATAGAATAACTTAAGCTTAACATCATTCAAACCATAAGTTGCCGATCTCTTAACTCGTTTAGTTTTACTTTTGCAAACTTATCTTGAAATTACAATACAATACACTAACAAGAAAATTGCAAATCAATTTGAGTTTTAAAAAAATTAAATCCACTTTAATCTATTCTGGAATTTCCTGGTCAAGCACGTCCACAATTATTAAAACAACGTCTTAGGGAAAAAGTTACACTTTACTCTTAGGTTTTCATCTCCTAAAAATTCATTCTGTTTTTTACCTTTTCACATTGAAAAGTCTAGGACTCTTAGGTTTTTAATACTTTTATATTTCATATTTTTAAGCTAAGTGAATTTGCAAAGTAAGGAATATAACTATAGGAACTCTAAAACGACAAATAAATTGCATTTTCCATAAACCTTTAGTTTTCATTGTTTGATTATCTTAGTTATTCTAATCATAAAGTCGCTGTGAAGAGCAAAATTACTTGAATGAAATAAGCTATATTAGTTTAGTGAGTTATATTCAAACTAAGCTATATTATTGGTTTGACAATGGAAAAAATAACTTACACTTTTACAGGGATGGATTAGGTTAAATAACCATGATTAATGCGACGGGTGTATATGTAAAAGAAATGCTTTATATTCGGTGAATCTAATAATAGTCTTCGTTGAAATATATATGACGGTTCTTTTTCAACTACGAATTAGTAGGAGCCGTGCTAACACAGGCCCCCGTTGCCACAAATTATGACGTACGCTCAGCCAACTTGGGCTGACCTTAGACGAACGCCCCTCCAAGAGTGCAATGGAGGTGGCTAACCTGAGCCATGGGCCTGGTTGATCGCCCATAGACCCCGTCCAGGTAAGTATGTCGTAACTGGTTGCCAGCCTGCATCTTGTTGTCTCACTTCCTTCTCTCTCTTCGCCGTTATGTCAACGTGGGACTCTCTCATCACACGCTCGCCATAGGCGTGTCTGAACAGGAAAATACAGATGTACCATGATTTAATTCTTGAAGCCTTCCTCAATTTAATTCAGTAAGGAGTTGGTTTTGACAATCTAATTGCACCGGCTTTCTCATGTTTAGGTCAAGAAATCAAATGGTCCCCGCTTTTTGCTGTGGGAATGGAAAAGGGTCAAATAGAAGCTTTAATACAAGTTTCGGAAAATTCCAGACATCCTCTGTAGTAGCGCTATTCTCTCAAACATCCTCTAAAGTGGGGGTTTTTATTTTAGGAACTCCTGAGCCTGCAGATGAAGCTAGATGAGTTTTCCGGGTTGAGAATGCATCTCTCGTTGCCGCCGCCGATTCCGGGCCGCCCCTTTTTCTATTCGCTCGTGAGTACTTGTCTCTGCGGGGTCCGAAGCCGGTCACCGGCATCTCAAAACGAGGGCGCGGCATCTTCTCGTGGCGGGGTTCGGAACTTATGACCAGCGTCTCTAAACGAGGACACATCCACCTCAAGCTTTCCGTCAGCTGAGAACCAGTATCAACTTCACGAGTGTTGAAGAGGATTTGAAGTCTCAGATGCTTGACACTGCGCAATGGAGGAAGCGCTTCACTTCTGATTTCTTCCGGAAGAACCAATGCCTATTTATATGAAAAAAAAAAAACAGCAGGATTTCAATGCTCAGTTCACGTTAGCATGCAAATACTCGATACGAAAATACCCTTTCTAAAGAATTACTTACCTCGGTTTTGTCACAGACTAGTGTCAGCGTGTCGCATCGGCCGAAGTACCTTAGGAACTTGGCCGCCTTGAGATAGCTCCTCTTTGCGCGGACTCCGAAATCCACCTCCAGTCTCGCATTCGCCAATCTCGTCGAATCTCGTGGACCGATGACCGGGATGTTGAGGCCGTCGTATTGGAACGAAACTAGATTAGGAGTTTGGATCTTGACTCTTCTCAGGGAGTCGAATCTGGTCAAGACGAGGTGCTTGAGATTATTGTGAGTTATCCTGATGCGCTCGGCGGACCAGCTCCCCTTGAGCCTCAAAGTCTCCAGGAGACGAAGTCGAGAAAGGGCTTCTCTGACCGTCCTGATTCCGACCACACACAAATCCAATGTAAGCTCCCTCAGGTTTTGAGCGCCGTGTACTTGGAGAGTCGACAACTCCCCATCCGGTGAGCCTGTGGTACATGCGGATGTGAAGGTGAAGGACTTGAGGTTCGGGGCTGAAATCGCGAAGCTATTGATCTGAAGCACGCCCGACGCCTCAAAAGTCTGGAGCTTCGATCCGCGGATGAGGAGGTCCGTGAAGCTGGGGCACCCAATCAGCTCCACGCGCCGGAGTGCGGGGCAACTTAGCATCAGCTCATTCAAGATGTCCTCGCTCTCGCCGACTCTATGCAGGACCAGTTCTTCTAAGCGAGGCAGCCTCGTCTTGACGCCCTGCATGCGGAGATGGCTCACGTGGAGGACGGAGACGGTGTCAGAGACCAAATCGGGGCACTTGTGATCGTCGTATCTTCTGTCGGGATAGTCGACGATGCGGCCGAGCGTAAGGTCTCGAAGATTGAGCCTCGAGGCAATGTCTATCCACTTGGGCACCACGAGATTCAACCTGTCGCCCTTCGAGAAGGCCAGCAAGCTCATCGAGTCGATGCTGAGGTCGTGCTCACGGCGCCGCATGATGTAACGGTCGACGTATTCCAAGAAAGTATCGTTCAAGATGTCGGCATCGTGCCCGCCGATGTCTTTGCTCCCAAAGGTGTCCTCGTCAAATTCTAGAGCCGGGAGAGTGTTAAAAGCGTGGTTCCAGTCCTTGGAGAGGATGCTGGTTTGCGTCGCCACCCTTGGAGGTAAACATGACATGATTTTCTGAATTATCGGTTGAGGCAAGTAAAGGATTCCGTGGACGGAGTCCGATGTATCGATGCGGCCTTCAGAATCCTCTGCCATCATCTATCAACGTCGACGTCGTTGTTCTAAGCAAATCTTCCTGCAATACAAAAAAAAAAACATGTTAGTTGAACCTATTGCTGTTAAACCACAATTATAAAACTTCTTTTGTTCTGCTTTGAAGTTTCCTCATAGGATGACGATGATTTAAGTCCTGTGAATGCTGGATTTTTCATGTGACAACAAATCCTTGCACAGTGGAAACCTAACTCACGAGACTGGGCTAAATGAAACACCGGCGACCTTAAGGGAAAGAGCTCGCGAGACCTTAGACCGTTCGCAAATAACAGTCGCGCAACGCCCCGGAAGAGCCGCTAAAATTCATCGGAAACCATCGAGTCACGTACCCAATTTACCGAGAATACAAACACCGCATGCTCATTATGAAAGAACTTAAACTGCGTAACACGCGGGAAAATTCCGATAAGGAGATTACTTAACTACTTCCGAAGACTAATGTTACAGAAACAAGAAATCACTGATGCGTAAGCTAATTTACCTTCAACGGTTTGCTTTTCCCTCTTCCTTCAAACAAACCGAGAATGATCCACGAATCGACGAACAGATCCTCGTCTCTGCACCAACTTTTGCTAGCCCGCACGACGACTCTGCCTCCTCTGCTCTTTGAAAGTCTCTCTCTCTGTGAAAACAGGGGAAGAGCGGGATTAATATGGTAAGTTGTGTAATCCGAGTGCTGAGCGAACCAGTAAGTTTCCTGAATTATCTCCACCCAATCCGAGCTCTGTCAGGATTAGGAAATATGTTGGAAGATTAGGAAAAATCTGAAGTCGGACTCTTGTGAACTAAGTTTCGTTGTTAATGGCCCAGGATGTTTCCCTTTCTGGTCTTTTGGGTCTTTCAAATCTGATACGAGGGCCGTTGTCTGTGATCAAACCGACTACGTTTTGCGGTAACCCAGTTCGAGGAAGCTATCCGGCAACCTCTCGAGGAAGCTATCCGGCAACCTCGAGGAAGCTATTCCGAAGCTTCTCGAGGAAGCTACTCCGAAGCTTCTCGAGGAAGCTGCCGCCTTACTTGGTTAAGGAGTTTTCTTGGACGCTAGCTATAAAAGAAAACATCGAAGACCGATGGCAAGGAAATTGTAGAACGAACAAGACGACGAATTGATTGACGAGGAACCAGGCGAGGACAAGACGGTTTGGTGCGAGAACTGCTGACCACCACTCGGCTTAGCCGAGCAAGCCCGGCCGATGCTGGGCGCACGCCCAACCGACGTGGTGCCGAGGCTGCCCAGCTCGGGCAGGTCACGGTCGCTCCCCCGGTTTGCTGACGCCAACTGCCTGGTCGCGTCGCCGGGGCCTCCGTCTTCGTTCCAATTTTCGTAGTCGTTAGTTGTTTGTAAAAAGTAACTCAATGATGGGTTAATTGGACAAGAATGCATAAGTCAATGGTAAGCTAATTGGATAAAAATACACAAGTCAATGGTAAGTCAATTAAATAAGGATAAGATCAATGTCATTTTCAAGCATTTAATGATAGGATAAGATCAATGTCATTTTCAAGCATTTAATGATAGGATAAGATCAATGTCACTTTCAATAACAAAGCTAAGAAACTATAAATGAGTTCAAACTAATAGGATTAACAAAGTTAAGAAACTACAAATGAGTTCACACTAAGAGGATTGACAAAGTCAATAAACTATAAATGAGTTCGCACTAAGAGGATTGACAAAGTCAAGATATTATAAATGCATTCACATTTGTAGAAAAACTTAACAAGGAAGGTCATTAATGATGTAACTTATGAGAGAAGCTATAAAACTACTGTACATAGGGGTATGGTTTCTTCATTTCCGACATCCACCAACCCTCTCTCTCTCCCTCACGTGCTCCCTCTCCGTCTGTCTCACGCCTCTCCCTCCCCCTTCCTCACGCCTACTCTCTCTCTCTCTCCCTCACGTACTCTCATTCTCAGTTTTCCGCTTCCACGCTCATCTTCAAGATCTTTCACGTGTGTTCTTCGAAAAAGGTAAGGGATTACTAGGTTTGAAATAGGGGTGTTAGTTTAATACTGTGATGTAGTGAATGCATGGTTGTTCCTTATATATGAATCAAATGTGTGCCGGAACGTGTGTATAAACTTGCTAAATAGAGATTGAGAAACAAGTCATTCTTGTGTGCATGGGTATTTATTGCATTTGATATGGGACGTTTCTTAAAACGTGTGGATGATATGATAATCCTAATCAAGATTAATAAATAGATTATGCATGTACAAGTACGTGATTGCCATTTGAAAGATGATTTCTGCCATCGTTAGCGAGAAAAGCAACGGTGTAGGGATTTGAGGTAACGATGTAATTTTTGACCGTTGCTCGCGACAACGGAATTATCTGCCGTCATCGTTAGTGAGAAAAGCAACGATGGCGTAGATGTTGTTTACTTAGTGATGATATGAAATGTTTCTGCCGTCGTACACGTGCAGTGGCGACGTTGCCCAGTACCGAAAGTCTCGATAGGAGGCTTGGGAAAAAAAAGCCCAAAAGTGAAAAGAAAGAATGCATATTGCATTTATTGAGTTTATGCTTGACATTACGACAGATGTCGTACACTGTTATCTTGAAGAATGGAAGGCTTGGGAAAAGAAAACCCAAAAGTGAAAAGAGAAATCTGCTGCACTTATTAAGTTTATGATTGACATTATGACTAATGTCATGCTTGATGATTTTGATTAATGAATTACAGAATAGCTTTGTGGTTAGCGACATCAGGTGTTAGAACTTCTACTCTATTTTAAAGCTAGTGGTTTTCCTACTGGGCTGTGTGCTCATCCCTTTATTTTTCAGGAAACGAAGATGGACTCTCCCGCTATTCGGATACCCGACCCACATGAAATATACCTAGCAGGAGATCTTTGATGTAGAGACAAGTGTCGAGTATGTTAGGATAAAAATAATAGTATGGATTGATATAGGTTTGCCGCAATAGCTCCCCCTCAGAATTATTTCGTGGCGTCTGATACTAGGCGGATGTATGCTTATGGGCCCTCTGCGCCACTGCGACTAGGTTCCATGGAGGAGCTATAGCAGTCGGGGTAACCTCCTTAATTTTGATTGTGTATATTTTAAATAAGAGTAGTTAATATTTTAAAATATTATGATGCATATATGTATAAAATAAGTATGTTTGTAAATATCTTGGAAGCTGTTATGTGTGTTAAATTAGGTTAGCTACTAATGTTTTCGCAAATAAAGAATAAGGGTTGGCAAAAAATAATAAATAAATTAGATAAGATGAAAAATAGCGGGGTATAGTTCCTAGGTCGTTACATGTTCAATGTAGTCCTTCAACTATACAAAATTGTTCAATGTAATCCTTCCATTAACTTAAGATCACAGACAATATTGAAACTCTTCATATAGTCCAAGAACTAAATTGAACATGAGCCAAAAGTTCGGGGATTACATTGAATAAGTTAAAAGTTCAGGAGCCACACTGAACATTGGATTAAAATTTAAGGACCACACTGAACTAATTAAAAAGTTCACGGACCAATCGTGTTATTTTCCCCTAACGAAATTGCCAAAGACGAGCTCGAACATTGTGAACTGCTCGTCATTGATGGTGGAATGGCTTAACTAAATTCAATGAGAGCCCACGAAAGAGAGGAAAACTAGAAAAGTTTGGACGAGAATTTTTTTTTTTTTTTTTTGGGGCCTCGTTGCTTGAGAGGAGAAAGAGAAGAAATGGTGTCTCGTCGCAGAACGAGGAAGAGGCACATGAAGCAGTTCGGGTCACCCCTGACATTGACATTGCAATGTCAGGGGATCCATTTCCGGATTTAGAGCGACCCTTTTTATATCGGTAAATTAAATCCTTAGTGTTCGCCGTTTGTGTTATCGTATGGACTCTCGTTGTCGGACTTCCTGTGCCCCCCTAGGACATGTGCATCTTCAAAACATAAAATTTTCGCGATATATCTCTCTTGAATTTTTTTTATCAAATTTTCATCATCTTAACCATATTGATGGATCTTTACCTCCTCTCTCCTGAAAATTACCGAAACAATTTGTTGACCCTATGCACAACTTTTGTTCTCCTCAAGTTGAACAACTAATGATATGCTACCTCCTAAAGAAATATATATATTTTTAAACATGACTTACCTGGTGCTTAGATTAAATATAGCTTACGGAAAAAAATAGGTAACAATATATTTGATCATGGCATTCATTACATATACCTCTCGTGGGTAAGAAGTAATGGATATCACAGGCATACAAACTTAACTAAACATTAAAATATTTACCATTTTCAGATTTGTTCTTCCGATCAGGGAAGACCCGAAACATCACCCAATCAAATGCGGCGAGAACAGAAGAAAATAAGAACTGAGAAACACTTCAGATCTCATTCCATGGATATTGGATGATGCGGTGTTCATGTTTCCAACCCACTTACGTAAGACAACTATCAAGTACGAGAAATCTGCCTGATCCGGTTAAGTCAAAACTGATGGTCGTGGTTCATGGCTAGACCTTGATGTCGCGGGATTGCGCACGTAGCCAACACGAAAAGCTTTACATATACTCGACGACCACCGAATTAAACGAGGCCTCGGGTTGCTACGCAAATCAACAAGCGATGGAAAGTTGCTGACAGGAAGGAAAGGGGCGTCTAAATACATGCAGCTGCGTCTTCAAACTCTTGCACCATATTTACAGATCAAGGACTTATCCTTTTGCAAGAAGAAGGAGCAAAACTTACAAATGACTAAGATAACAATTTTGTCAATTTGAGGAATGAACAACCAAACCCGAACAGATGTCACTAGCCCGAAGAGAGAGAAAACTCACTTATGCACTAGTTTAGGTGCAGCACCACAGTGAAACAGACCCTACCAAGGTGGCAACAGAAGCACAATGAACAGAATAGATGTTCGGCGCGGGTTTTACTCATTACGGTTTCCGATAAATTCTCCTTTTCTGTTCCAGGGGCGAGTTGCGAAAGACTTCCCAATCATGCTTCTCTTCTCATTTACTCTTCCTTCTTCACATCGATATTCTGGAAAGTAGTCCAAAAACGTCTTGCTACCTAGTGAATTGACTCCGTCGAATAGGAAGCTCCGGACCACATTCTATGTTTCATGACAAGTGATAAGTAACTGCAATTCTGTTATGCAATGGGGATGTAGATGTAGGGATAGCTGTAAATAGCACTTCTACCTTTGAATGTGTCTCCCCAATTAACCTTTTCAAAACTTGATAACCCGGATCCTGGACTCAAAAATCAAATGAGTTGTAGATCGAAAAGGAAAGTCAAAGAAACATAAGAGCAACAGCACTGTGTTTTATGTGCGTAAAACACTTGTCCTGGCTAAAATCTTGGCGAGACTCCCTTTAAATGCATATTAAAATGCAACTGACATTTCAGATGGAAATGGCAGATCACAAAAACATTTTCAGGGGTCCAACTGTGCACATTTGTTTGTTCCATTCATTTAGTGTTCTAAAGTGGAGCTAAGGAGCAATACAACCACAGCAAGCTCAAGGCAGAGCAGGTTATTCTTCTGTCTAAAACATTTATATCCAGACATTGGCAAATTTCAAGTTTTAAAAGCTTTTCTCATGCCTCGATCAAATTTCACAGGTCCTCCCATTTTAATAGAACTTCGCTTAATACTTGAGACAAACGGTAGTAGCACTGGTCTCTGCATGTGCATGAAAAAAATAAACTTCGCTAGCAGACTGTAGATTGCAGGTGAAGAAAAGCAAGACAAGATGAAGTTAAGGGGAGGAGATGAGTGGCCAGGTGATTCACCTTTTCTGCTCTCCAAGTCAGATACCGATGCTGCGCTTCATGGTTGGCTATAATTTGAGATGCGTCAGTTTCCCTTATTCCTAGGTCCATCAAAAGAAGCCAAGCCTGAGAACAGAATGAAAGGTCAGAGAGGAAATTAAATAGAGAAATGTTCTATTCTTAAAGAGAAAATGCAATCCCTTGAATAGACAATTTATCGAGCAAGGTTACCTTGAGATAATCCACGAATGCAGAGTATAAAACGTCATGCGTGTGTTGACTAGACTCAAACCTGGTCCATATGACTATCGGTGAGAAGAATCTCAACGATTCGCCCGTTAATTTTCCACCCCATGGTAAAAGCTGCATAAAGTGGTGATCACGGGGAATCGTCCAAAAAGGGCAGGAGAAGACTTAAAACTCTTAAATGTTGCTATAAAACACAACAAACAGCTGACCTCAGCATACTTGAGACCTAAAGACATCAGGCCTTCATAGTACTTATCTTTGTATTCTTTGTGCTTGATGACGTCGTATAGAGGGTTAAGGTCCCTGCAAACGATATATCAGGGCAGATCAGGGAGCCTTGTGTACAGCAAACAAAGTCAATATAGGATTGAAGGGGAGACGGGCAGCATTCAGCACCTGCGGACCCTGATGTGACAATAATTCTCTACACTAACCAAGCAGGATATCACATCTTATTTTTATCTATATTCAACTATTTATAATTTGACCCAAAAAAAAACTATTTATAAAAGAAATTAAAACGAATCACTCCTGTTTTAAGAAATTTAACATTGTTGAAATACTTATTGCACATCCTAACAACAAAATGACACACTCCAACAAGATGCTGACTGCTCATTAAGGAGCATTACATCTCTCAAGCGGGAAGAAAAAGTTCACTATTGCACAAACACTGTCCAGCATGCCGCGCCATGAGAATAGGTACTAGATAGTTAGATGTCAAATACATGACCGTCAAAAGCATCTGCAAAAGTCAGCTCGTGACACTCAAGCAGAACAGCTACACCCGGCAACCCCTTCCAACTGTTCAAGATCTTCTTTTATCAGAAAGGTGCTAGCAGGTAATGTCAGCAGAAAAGCATGCATGGCCACCAATTGGCTTTCTACACATGGATATCATGCACATGCACATGCAAATTTGCTCGAGACATACAGTTGACCATAGAGCACATGCAAACTTGCTCAGCACATATAGTTGACCATAGAGCAAGCAACTGATGTCATTTTCATCAACTCCCGTTGTTTCTTACAACAGGGAATAAGTAAAAAAACAAGAACAAAGAATTGTTCTTACAGGACAACTATGTTTGTCTCGGCAACAGTGAAAAAGTTGGCACAGAATATAGGCAGATCATATTCTGGTTCTGGGAACATAGCAAAATCCAAAACCTGCATAAAGTATCTTCAGAAGAACAAAATGAGGCAGCTAAACATCACAGCCAATAATGTGTTCAAATGAACTTACTTGAACAACCAATTCGTCCATCGGTATGAGTGGCAAATCTTATTAGAGGAAAAGCTTTACACAGAAAATACTATCTTCCGGAAACATGAAAGTTATCACTGGTGAAAAGTCAGAATCAATTAATTCTCGACTTATTTCAGAAACTATCAAAATCATGCATCCATAAGGCGCCGACATACGTGAAATTTTAATACCAAGGGAAGTGAAGCCATAGTATCAATTAAGCGAAACCGGCCTCATACTCAACACAATTTCCTCTGACCATCATGTCAGACTTACAGGGGCTTTTTAAAGCTATAGCTTGGAACTACCAGCTACGTTTGCCTAGACCCATAAATTCTAAGCTGTCTGTGTAGATTCAGTAGACTGATTCCTTACAATTTATTTGCTTTTGCTGTTACTTGTGTTTGGAAAAGCTTGTAGGGACTAAATATCAAGTGGCAATGATACTAGACAATAATACCTGCAGTCCCTTGCTCCCCTGAATGCTCAAACTCCGAAGCAACCTAATTTTTGGCGCTTTATACGACAACAACTCGATCTCTGTTTCATCATCCAATGGCTTCATGGAGCTGAACCTTTCCTAAGGACACGAAGAAGGACAAGCCTTCATTAACCAAATATACGGCAAATACAGCAGACAACCAGAGAGAAACCAAAAACCCGGCAACAAACATTCACATTCACGCATCTCTCTCTCTCTCTCGCTCGCTCGCTCGCACGCACGCACGCACGTATTGATCAACATTGTCGGAACTTGAAACAGTGGATAGATAACGAAACAGTGGAAGTGACGATAACGCAGAGCTAGCAACGACTACGCCTAGATTGCCGACACGAGAAGGTCCAAAATTCATCGCGCGACAGGAGGATCGAACTAAAGTTCCCTAGTACAGAGCCGCGGGACCAATTCGAACTCCGATTAAGCACGAAGCTGAGTCGAGAACAATCGTAACCAGCAAGAAGAAGGCAAAAAGCGAAAACGACCGCACCTGCAAAGGAGAAGGGGTCAAGTCCGTGTGGAGTGCCGTCTCGTCAAGAGCGAATTGGATGAACTTCCGGTACGAGAGAGCAGAGACGCGAACGGACGGCCTCCTCGTCCGCCGAGTGAAGCTGCTGCCAGCGGCTGCGGCGGCGGCGGCTTCTCCGACCTTTTTGGATAAGGAGCGCCTGAGAGTGAAGGAGAAGGCGGTGGAGGAAGCGGACTCCATTCGAAGCAAGCGAGCTGGCGACACCATTAACGGAGCCGTGGTCGGAATCGGACTCTCTCTATCTCTCTCTCTCTTTTGGGTTCTTCTCTTTTTATCCTGAAGAAATGCTTCCGTTACCCTTTCAAGTAGGGGCCAAACTGGTCAATGCTCTGACAAAGGGAAAGAGATCTTTCCTCCATTAGCAACGATAATATAATTATTAATTAATTATTACAGGTTTTAGTTTGAGTTAGAGAGAGAGAGAGAGGGCGCACGTGCGGAGGAGACAGAGCAGTGCCTCCCCTCCCGAAGGGGGAGGCGGTCGTGTCAGAGAAACCATACTCCCACACGTGTGACGCAAAAAGAGATACTTTGACACGTGCATACACGTGCGTGGCACAATCGAGCATGGCGAGCTTAGAAAAAGGAACATTGCCCGAATTTCGGACCATAATCGGTGATTATCGTAGATAAAGCCGGAGAGGCTTATAACAAAATATTGAATTTCTTTCTTTTAATTGTGAGGAAATTAAATATTGCAAATAACTCCGATTACTTTAATCTTACTAAAAAATTTACTTTTTTTGGTTTAAACTCGCGATAGATTCTCCGTAAAAAAAAAAAAGGAATTAAAGTTTCGACTTATTTAAACAAAGTGCGTTTTCATTTTTATTTTATTTTTTTCTTTTTAAATGCACTTATTTCAACTATAGCTTCCGTAAAATGTATTCTACAATAATCACTTTCTCTATTTACATTTTACTTGCTTAGGAAACATTACATTAGATCGTCTTTTACGCCACATATTAATCTTAAGTCTCCTTAAATTACGATATTCCTATAAAAGATACAAATATTAACATTGAATAAAGTCTCATATCTTTCTTGAGCATCATTCCACGTTTCTTGAGACGTAAGATTCACTTGTTTTAATCGTAAATCTCCTTAGAAGCATTTGTTAAAAAACCAAATATATTCACATATCTCGGATTATGTTCAATCAATACTTTAATATTTATAGTTGGACAATAGTCGACACTATTTTATTTATGAAAATCTCAAGTTTATTAATGAGCGTTTTAAGAGCACTTATTGAGGAACTGATTAAAAAATATTGTAAATTTCAACGTACGGGGTATTATCATCTTGCACGTGAGCTATTTTCGCAGCGCAATCAGCACGATTAGGGCAGAGGTCCTCGATCAGGGCTCGCAGTCATGGAGGGAAAGAGCGAGCGTCCTTCCTGGCCTCATCCTCGGAGACCCCGTGTTCGCTGCTGGATCGATCCACTGGAGTGTTGCCAGCAGAAACCACGTTCTCAGGACCTCGTCATTCGACGTCTCAAAGGAGGAGTTCGCACCGACTCCGTGCCCAAAGATTCCATACGCCCGCCGGGTAGACCTCGGGGGAGTTCTGGGGCTCGCTGACTGCTTGCACGAGGAGAGCGTGGACGGGTGGGTGATGGAGGAGAGTGGGCGGTGGAAGAAGGAGTATAGTGTCCGGCATATCCCGCCGTTACCGGTGAGGAAACACCGCTACCTTAGTGTTCTGGGCTGTGGTGGTCGGAAGATTGTGGTCAACTACTTGGGGAGCTTCTGGTTCTAAGATCTTGCGACTGACGGGCTGAAGCATGTGGAGAGAGCCGCCGACGCTGTGTCCAATTCACATGTAGGTAATGTCGCGTTCGTGATCTTAGTATCAAACAAACCCTCCTTACCTTTTGTTGCGCGTGTAATCTCCGCCAAATCTTGATAGTTCTTTTCAGCAAATCGACACAAGAATTTACGGCCGCAACATTGAAATTAGCGATGAGTTTTCTAGGGTAACTTATAACAAATTAAAAGGAGAAATATATATCAATAGAACCAACAAATAGCTAGTAAAAATCGAATGGCACACTCATCGGACTCCTCCCTGCATTAGGCTTCCGTGGATGGATTTAAAAAAGAAAACAACATCAAAATTTCCAAGTCCCATGCCAGACGAAACATTAATGGGTGGCCCTGTTTATGACAATATCTGTATAAATATAAATATATTGTTACATGAACTTGCCAATTAAACTTGTAGATTGCTAGAATGGGCGTCTCCCGACTACAAGGAAAGGTTTTGATACTTTTTCCATAAATAAAATCATAACTTAGAACTTTTTTTAAATTATAAATTAGGGTGTATTTGTTTCTCGAAAAAATGAATGATTTGAAAACTATTTTCATAAAAACGATTCTTTATATCGTTTATAAAAATGAATGAACGAAAAATATTTTCATCGTTGACGATAATATATAGTCATAACTTGTTGTCGATAAATGAAAACATCTTTCATTGACTTATTTCAAGCGATGTAAGAATTAATTTTTAGAAAAATATTTTTCAAATCATGCATTTTTCGCAAGAAAAAAAAAAAGGAGTTGAAAGACAAAAAGAAGAAGAAGGGAGTTGGTATTTTTAAGAAAAGTTGTGCTTCACTTTACCAGCAAACCAAGGTCTCCATGTTTTTGTTTTTACACCATCCCTTTTTCATACGATTTGTGTTTCTACTCGTCCTTTCAACGATCCAAAATTCAATCTTTTATCTACTACTTTCGATAAACATATCAAACTGCCTCGACACAAACACGACACGCCTAATGAAGCGAGTCACACATCACAACACGACTAACATGATTATAAGAAGGGTTAATACCATGAAAAATTCCAAACTGGTACATACCACCAAACTAATTTTTTGACCACCAAAAATCCCAAACTTGTACAATTATAATAAATCCGTTAGTTTTTGTTAAAATATTATTCGAATTTACTCCAAACTCGCCAATGAATGTTAGTCATATTGCATGTAGGACATTTCCTCAATGTACTCCTTTCTCATTTGATTTCTTGGATAAACAAGTTTTCATGATATTGTTTCACTTGATTTCAAACTCAGCTGACTTAGGCTGCATATGGTAACGTTTCTGTTCCCGGAACAACTTTTGAAACAGAAATACTTTTTTCTGTTTCTGTTCCCGGCAACGATTTCTGGGAACAGAAACGCGTTTGGTAACTACATAAAGGCCAGAATCTCAACAAAATTCCTCCACTTGCAGTAACTTCTAAAAAAATTAGTAAATAAAATAAAAAATGATATTACTAAAATACTTTCATGCAATATGTAATGTTTTCATATTTTTTTAATTTTTTTTAAAAAAATTCTGACTTTTTCAATTTTTTTTTAAAATTTATTCAAAAAATATATTTTATTATTAAAAATTATTTTTATTTTATTTCATTTTTCTCCGATGGCGGCGGCCAGCGACACTTTGGGAACAAAGTGTTCCCAATTGTTTCTAAAAAATGTTCAAAATATGTTTTTAAAAAGTGTTTCGGGAACACAGAAGCAAGTTTTTTTTGTTTCTTGTTTCTGCTCCAAAAGTGTTCCCGGAACACTTTGGGAACACTTTTTTATCATACGTGTTTTTGAAGCGTTACCACATGCAGCCTTAGTAACCTTGACTTTGAAGGATGCTGGAGATAATTAGAGAATTAGAGATTTCTCTAGAATAATTTCATATATTAGATATATTCGAGGTTCCACCACCAAATTCGCCACAGACAGACGAGCAAAATACTGAAATCTCGTCGTCAATGGAAGCTTGGAGCCCCACACGCGCCACCACATGCCGTCTTGGCTCGGACTCGTTCAGCTTATTCTTCTAGCACACTTATCTCACTATAATCGAAGATTTTGCGACATTGTTTGAATTATTTTTCAATGTTTCAACTCACATTACATTTGAGGGCATAGCGATATTTGGATATTTACTTGATTTCGCATATTTTTTAAAATTATGCAAATATATCTTTTAAGGGTTAATACCACGAAAAACCTCAAACTGGTACACCTGTGACAAATTTACCCCAAACTAATTATTTTGACCACCAAAAACCCTAAACTAGTACACATATTGACAAATTTACTCTTTGTTAGTTTCCGTTAAATTGGATTAATACCACGAAAAATCCCAAATTGATACAATAGAGGGTAAAACCCCAAACTTGTACATCCAACAATTGCCACGTGTCATCCAACTCAGAAATTTGATGATAAAATTTAACGAAAACTAACGAAGGGTAAATTTGTCACAGGTGTACTAGTTTGGGGTAAATTTGTCAAAAGTGTACAAGTTTAGGGTTTTTGGTGGTAAAAAAAAATAGTTTGAGGTAAATTTGTCATAGGTGTACCAGTTTGGGATTTTCCGTAGTATTAACCCCTCTTTTAATAGTGTATATCTTTGATTGATTATATCTGGTATTATGTTTATCTTATTGCCTTAAATAGTTATCGAGTAAAGCATATATCGAAATATATATAAATTTCACAATTCTCTTTTCCTCTTTATTATTCTTGACTAGGATGATCCAGAGACAAAAATGAAAAAAATAAATAAAAAATCTTCCAATACATAAAATAAGGAAACAAACAAAGATAAGTACACTCTGTCGACGCATCCTCAAATGTTGCAACGACACTCGGCTTGATAGCTCAAGCATAACTTATTTCATCCGACTAGTTTATTTTAGTGCATTAAAAGAAATACCATGAGAAAATAATTCACTTTGTTTGAGAAATATAGAAAATTTTGATAAGCTATAGTTAATTGAGAAAAAAAAATTAGTAAATTTCTTTCTTTTAATTGTGAGGATAGTAAGGAGTGCAAATAACTCTGATTACTTTACTCTTACAAGTTTTTCGTCTTAAACTTGCAATAGATTCTCAGTAATAAAAAAAAAGGAATTAATATGTCAACTTATTTAAACAAAGAGCGTTTTCTTATATTTTTTTCTCTTTTTAAATGGGTTTATTTATTTATTATTATCTTAAATGGACTGATTTCAAATGTAGCTTCCATAAAATGTATGCTACAATAACCACTTTCTCTATTTACATTTTCATTAGAACGTCTTTTACCCCTCATATTAATGTTAAGTCTCCTTAAATTACGAAATTTCTAGAAGAATCCATTGAATGAAGTCTCGTCTCTTCTCTGAGCAGGAGTCCACGTTCTTGAGACGCAAGATTTACTTGTTTTAATCTTAAATCTCCTTAGAAGCATTTGTTAAAAACCAAATATATTTCACATATCATGGGTTAGCTTCAATCTACCTTAATATTTAAGGAACTGATTGAAAAAATTTATAGGTTTGAACGCACTGGGTATTATCATGTTGTGTAATCGTTGCTTTGGGATTGATCTATTCTCGAAAAAGATGTCTGATAAGTGACATGGAAGCATTGATAACGTGATATGTCAAAAAGATTTCTTTCCCTTTTTAGATGGGAATTAAAATACAAATATGGCATACAAATCCTACGGCTGAGAGCATAGACATCTCTAAATCAATTTCTATATCTAAGAAGTGAAAAGGTGCACAAGATTCGCGATTATTTAAACAAACCAGAATACATCTTCTTCTTCTTCAATGCTCTCACCAATGTCGAGCTATTACTCTTCTTCTCGGTGCAAAAGGTCGAGGACAAGGTCACTCCCTCTCGACCTCCTCCGCGACGCCCTCTCTGGCCTACCCACAAAATCCCTCCTCAAGTTCAGGTCCGTCTGCAGAGAATGGCGCATCATCGACCTTCCGCACTTGGCGGCCAGCGTCGAAAGTCCCCGGATTCTGCTGCGGTCAGAGTCGAGCGGCGGCGGCGCCGAGCCCCGATTCGTGGTGGACGAAGAGTTCCTGGAGACTTCGCCCCCCAAATTTGCTGTGAGGTACTGGCCCTACGTAACAAGAGCTTGGCGTCCCGGGCTGCTCTACTTTGAAGAAAAGTGTGGCGCGACCTATCTCCTCAATCCTCTGACCCGAGAAATCGTCTCTCTGCCGAGCGTGGACGCGTTTCGCGAAGTGTGGTGCTGCACAGTGCCGGAATCGGGGTGGACCGCCTGACCAGCTGGTACAAGATCCTGCGCGTGAGCTACTCTACGGACCGCACAGTACTCACACCTAGGCAGAGGTACTTGATCAGGGCTTGCAGTCATGGAGGGACATAGCGATCGCCCCTTCCCACCAACTCCTCATAGAACCTGTGTTTGCCGCCGGATCGATGCACTGGAATGCCAGCGGCATAGGCAGTGCCTTCAGGATCTATTCCTTCGACATGGCGAAGGAGGAGTTCTCGTGGACTCCGTGCCCAGAGCTTCAAAACGCCCACCTGGTGGACCTCGAGGGAGTTCTGGGGCTCGTCGACTGCATGCGCAGGGAGAGTATGGACGTGTGGGTGATGGCCGAGAGTGGGCGGTGGATGAAGGAGCACAGTGTCCGGCTGATCCTGCCGTTGTCGGTGACGAATCATCACTGCCTTAATGTTCTGGGCTGTGGTGGCCGGAAGGTCGTGGTCAACTACATGGATAGCTTCTGCTTCTATGATCTTCCGACTGACGAGCTCAAGTGTGTGACGAGAGACCGCATATTGATCATTCCGATCAATTATGTGAAGGGTGTGTTCTTGGCAAGTATCCCAAAGCTAGCTTTCTGAAGGAAGCAACTTATTGTGCGAAGAAGCCACTTGAGTTGATGATTTTACTTGAAAAACCCGGGTGTATTGCTTGAAAGAGAAGTCAGAAGTGTTTGATACTTTCAAGCAATTCAAGCACCTAGTTGAAAAGGAGAGCGGCTATTTCGTCAAAGCACTGATCGTGGAGGAGAATTCACTTCAGCCGCATTCAACAAATATTGTGTCGATCATGGTATTCGGCAATTCTTGACGGCACCATACTCCCCTCAACAAAATGGCGTGGCTGAATGAAAGAACAAAACCATTCTTGATATGGTTCGAAGCATGTTGAAAAGCAAGAATTTGCCCAAGGAGCTATGGGGTGAATCTGTGATGTGTGCGGTTTATCTGCAAAACCGTTGTCCCACATATGGACTTGAAGGCGTAACTCCACAAGAGGTATGGAGCGGAAGAAGACCCACTTTTCTCACTTGAGAATTTTCGGGAGCATTGCCTATGCTTATATCCCTGACCAAAAAAGATCGAAACTGGAAGATAAGAGCAAAAGGCACGTCTTTATCGGGTATGATTCCTCATCAAAAGCATATCGTTTGTTTAATCCTAACACTTTGAAAGTGTACGTAAGCACAGATGTTAAGTTTGATAAAGAAGGCATGTGGGAAGAGAATCCCAGAGTCCATGCGATTGATCATGGTGATTCAAGCCAAACGGAGTTGGAGGATCACTCTTCTCCTTCCTCTCCAATATGTTCTACAAGTTCATCACCATCGACTTCTTCAAAAGGTGTTGATGAACCGATTGTTCCAAGATCAAGGAGACTGTCTGAGATTTATGAAACTACCGATGAGCTTCATCTTGTAATGTCTTCTTACTGATTGTGAGCCTCTTACATACGATGATTCTGTCAAAGAAGAAAAGTGGTGGAAAGCCATGAATGAAGAAATCGAAGCCATAGAGAAGAATCAAACATGGGAGCTCGTTGTCCTCTCGAAGGACAAGAAAGCCATTGGTGTAAAATGGGTCTATAAAGCCAAGAAGAATGAGAAGGGTGAAGTGACGAGAAGCAAAAGGCCGGTATCGACTATAATGAGGTCTTTGCCCCTATCATCCGCATGGAGACGGTGAGATTGATGATCTCTATTGCCGTGCAAAATGCTTGGCAAATATATCAAATGGATGTCAAGTCAGCATTCTTAAATGGTGTCATTGATGAAGAAATCTATGTTGAACAACCATTGGGGTTTACTGCCAAAGGTCACGAAGACAAAGTGCTGCGATTGAAGAAAGCTCTCTATGAACTTAAACAGGCACCTAGAGCTTGGAATTCCAGAATCCATGCCTACTTCAAAGCAAATGGATTTTCTCAATGTCCATACAAACATGCACTCTTTTTGAAGCAAGAGAAAGGTGATTTCTACTGGCTTGTTTATATGTCGATGACCTCATGTTTACAGGAAATAATCCTGCAATGATCAATGCTTTTAAGGCATCCATGGTGAAAGAATTCGAGATGATCGACAATGGTCTCATGAATTATTTCCTTGGCATAGAAGTGAAGCAAAGTGCCGATGGCATTTTCATTTCCCAAAAGGAAATATCCTTGAGAAATTCAACATGAAGGACTGTACGCCAGTCAATACTCCGATGGAATGCGGAGCCAAACTTTCGAAGTTTGATAAAGGTGTCGATGTTAATCCGACACATTATAGAAGCTTGATTGGAAGCTTGAGATACTTGACATGTATGAGACCGAACATCATGTATAGTGTTGAAATTGTGAGTCGATACATGGAGAAATCGAAATCGACTCATCTTAAAGCTGCAAGGAGGATACTTTGATACATTAAAGGTACTGTCTCTCACGGCTTACACTATTATAAGTCCGAATCTTTGGAGCTTAGAGGTCATTCTGATAGTGATTATGGGGGAGATGTCGATGATCGGAAGAGCACTACAGGCTTTGTATTTTTCTTGTGTGATACTGCTTTCACGTGGTCACCAAAGAAGCAATCAAGTGTTACTCTATTGACGTGTGAAGCTGAATACGTTGCAGCATCCTCATGTGTTTGTCATGTGATATGGTTGAGAAGACTGCTCAAAGTAATTCATATGGGGCAGACAAAATCGACAGAGATTTTTGTTGATAATGTTTCTGCCATTGCTTTGGCGAAAAATCCAGTCTTACATGAACAAAGCAAGCATATCGATGTTCGATGTCACTTTATTTGAGAACAAGTGAAAGAGAAAGAGATTGAAGTTTCACATGTGAAGACGGGAGACCAAGTAGCAGATATTTTTACAAAGCCTCTCAAGGTTGATGCATTTCGGCAATTCAAGAGTCTGCTTGGAATGATTGATGGAAGAGAATTTGGTTTAAGGGGGAGTGTTAGAAATTAAACCAAATTCAAGGATAGTGTCGATCGGTTGTCAATGACCGTTGGAATCCCAAGATGCTTGCACGAACCAAGACTTGTCTTTATTGTAATATAGTTTTCAAGAGTTATTATTATGTGAGTTTTTCAAAGAGTCTGTTCGTATCTCAATGTGTAGTTAATGCTATGTATATACATGCGTTTGTTCATATTTCTAGAGTAGATCAAGAGTCTTGTAACGAGCCTATATAAAGGCGTGTCTTTTAACCATTTTGATATGGGTGGATCGGAGGTGAATACAGAAATATTGTAAAGCCATCTTCGTATCCTCCTCCTTTGTGAGCAGAGTTGAGTTGTGAGTGTTTATTGAGAGCCTCACCTTCGATTTATCCCATTAGTGTGGCACTTCACAGAAGTAGGTAGCATCACCGTGAGTTTGCTTTATCCGGCAAAGCTGTGGAATAGTGGGGTTGCGTAAATAAGGCCCGATTAAACTATGGCGCGTCATCGAGAAAAGAGTTTGTTAAGAGTAAGAGACATCATCATGCGCAGCGCAATTGAAGGATTGGATATGTTTTCTTTATGAGTTGGAATATTATATCCTCGAAGTTGATGATTTATTAACTCGATAAATTTGTTATAGCTTGAGCTCAAATTTTATTTGGATCGTGCTTTCATCAGACTCCTCCCTGCATTAGGCTTCCGTGGATGGATAGACACTATAACTAGTTTTGCGGCAGAGCTTTGGGCACATAGAGATGGCTTCGCTCTAGTCAAATCCAATGGAATTTAAAATTCTCGAACTAGAAGATTAATGGAAGAGTTTATCGGCTGCTGTATCCATAACCACCATCCATGGAACTCATGATCCTAACTTGCAAGACCATACCTACATCCTGATTGCTCGTGCTATTAGCCGATTTTGAATTTGCAATACAATTTTCGTGGGAAAATTACCAAAAAAGTTATAAACTTATTGTACGGATGCCAATTCAGTCCTGCACCTTTTAATGTGATAAATTTAGTCATAGATCGTCTGACAATTTGTCAATTGAGTCATTCGGGTCAATTTTTGCTAAAAATCACTTACATAGACGTCGGCTATCCTAGAATGAAGTCTTATCTCTTCTCTGACATGAGTCCACCGTTCTTGAGATGCAAGATTTACTTGTTTTAATCTTAAATCTCCTTAGAAACATTCGTTAAAATACCCAACATATTCACATATTTCTCGTTATGTTCAACCAATAACTTAATAGTTAAAGTACGGCACTAGTTGACACTATTTTATTTATAAATCTCGAGTTTATTAATGCGCGTGAGTTATTTTCGCCGTGCAATCGGCACGATTAGGGCAGAGGTCCTCGATCAGGGCTTGCGGTCATGGTGGGAAATAGCGAGCGTCCCTCCCGGCCTCTTCCTCGGAGACCCCGTGTTCGCTGCCGGATCGATCCACTGGACTGTCGCCAGTAGAAACCACGTTCTCAGGATCTCGTCGTTCGACGTCACAAAGGAGGAGTTCGCGCCGACTCCGTGCCCAGAGATTCAACACGCCCGCCTAGTGGACCTCCAAGGAGTTCTGGGGCTCGTCGACTGCTCGCGCGAGGAGAGCATGGACGTGTGGGTGATGGAGGAGGGTGGGCGGTGGAAGAAGGAGTACAGTGTCCGGCGGATCCTGCCGTGGGGAAACACGGCCACCTTAGTGTTCTGGGCTGTGGTGATCGGAAGATTGCGATCAACTACTTGGGGAGCTTCTGGTTCTATGATCCTGCTATTGACGAGCTGAAGCATGTGCAGAGAGCCGCCGACGCTGGAGGGAGCATCACCGTGAGTTTGCTTTCGCCGACGAAGTTATGGAATAGTGGGTTGCAGAAATAAGCGCCGATTAAAGCTTTGGCGCATCATCGAGAAAAGAGTTTGTTAGGGAAAGAGACGTCACCACGTGGCGGTGCAATTGACGGATCGGAGGTACTAAGCGAGGTGACGAGAATGTTTCTACAATTTTTTGTTTGATCGAAAGAAGAATAATTACTATTTTTTATTAGTTGCAATATTAGATGCTCCAAGTTGATGAATTTTTCCATGAGATTGCATATATTATCATTTCTCTTTAGTTTTTCACGTTCTACCCCCTCTTGAGTCGAATTGGCTTTGCCTACGTCGGAAAATCCAGATTTTTTTTTTCGTGAAAAAGCGAATTAACTCAATAAACTCGGTATAGCTTGAGCCCAAATTTATTTAGGTGATCCAAAATGATAATTTTATAGCTTGTTGAGCATAGAATCAAACTCTGTCGTGTTCAATTCACCTGTATCTAATGTTGTGTTCGTGATCTTAGCATTAAACAAATTCTCCTTACCTTTTGTTGCGCTTGTAATATATCCGCCAAATCTTGATGGTTGTTCTCAACAAATCCACCGGAGAATTTACGGTCGCGACATCGAAATTAGCTATGAGTTTTCTAAGCTAATCGATAACAAATTAAAAGGAGAAATATATATCAATAGAACCAACGAATATAGCTCGTAAAATTCGAATTCCACTTTCATCAGACTCGTCCCTGCATTAAGCTTCCGTGTATGGATAGGAAAAACAAAAGCATCAAAAGTTCCAAGTCCCATACCAGACGAAACATTAATGGGTGGCCATGTTTATGACAATATCTGTATAAATATAAATATATCGTTAAATATTTTTCAAATTTACCCCAATCTCACCAATGAATGTTTGTGATACTTAGATACTTCTATAGATATTTACATATTTCCTCGAACTTTTAATATCTATTTTGATTATGCATATCTGATTTGATTTCTTAGATAGTCATTTAATAAAACTCAATGTACTCCTTTCCTTAGATAGTCATCCGATTTCTTGGATAAACAAGTTTTCGTGATATTGTTTTACTTGATTTCAAACTCAAGCTGACTTGAAAAACCTTGAGTTTGAGGGAATGTTGGCGATAATTAGACAATCAAAGGTTTCTCTAGGATAATTTTATATGTTAGACATATTCAAGTTACCACCACCAAATTTGCAGCCATCAGACTAGCAACATACTGAAATCTTGTCATCAATGGAAGCTTCGAGCCACCGCACGCGCCACCATGTCTTGGCTCAGATTCGTTGAGCTTATTTTTCCAGCTCGCTTATCTCACAACAATCGAAGATTTTGCGACATTGTTCGAATTATTTTTAAACTCAAGTTAATTTGTTTCAACTCACCTTACGTTAGAGGGGATGTTAGCGATATTATGATATTTACTCGATTCTGCGTATCTTCATAATTACGCATATATATTTTTTGATAGTGCATATCCTTGATTGATTATATCTGGTATTATGCTTATCTTATTGCTTCAAATAGTTATCAAGTAAAGCCTATATATCAATCTATCGAAATATATACAAATTCCACAATTCTCTTTTCCTCTTTATTATTCTTAACTAGGATGATCCCACTGACAAAAATGAAAAAAAAATAAAAAATCTTCCATACAGAAAATAAGGAAACAAACAAAGACAAGTACACTCTCTGGAACGCATCCTCAAATGTTGCAATGACACTTCTTGATAGTTCAAGTATTACTTATTTCATTCGACTTGTTTATTTTAGTGCATTAAAAGAATTACAGTGGGCAAATAATTCACTTTGTTTGAGACATATGGAATATTTTGATAAGTTATAGTTAATTGACAAAAAAAATAGTGAATTTCTTTCTTTTAATTGCGAGGATAATAAGGAGTGCAAATAACTCCGATTACTTTAATCTTACAGTTTTTTCTTCTTAAACTTGCAATAGAATCTCAGTAAAAAATGGAATTAAAATTTCAACTTATTTAAACAAAGAGCGTTTTTTTTTTCTCTCTTTTTAAGTGTACTTATTTCACATGTAGCTTCCATAAAATGTATGCTACAATAACGACTTTCTCTATTTAATTTTACATACTTAGGAAACATAAAATTGGACTGTCTTTTACCCCTCATATTAATGATAAGTCTCCTTAAATTACAATATTTTTAGAAGAATCCGAATATTAACATTGCATAAAGTCTCATCTCTTGTCCGAGCATGAGTCCACGTTTCTTGAGACGCAAGATTTACTTGTTTTAAACTTAAATCTCCTTACAAGCATTTGTTAAAAAACCAAATATATTCACATATCTCATTCAATCAATACCTTAATATTTAAAGTAGGACAATAGTCGACACTATTTTATTTATAAATCTCGAGTTTATTGACGAGCGCCTTAAGAGCACTTTTTGAGGAACTGATTAGAAAATTTTATACGTTTCAACGCGCCGGGTATTGTCATGTTGTGTAATCGTTGCTTTGGGATTTGATCTAGTCTCGATAGCGATGTTTGATAAGTTACTTAAATCACAGGTGCTCAGCTGGGGAATCGAACTTGGGACCAGTGCGCCTGCCTAACCACACAATTCCAAGTGCGCCCTAATCAACTGAGCCACCCATGGGTGGGTGTGACATGGAAATATTGATAACATAAACGGTCAAAAAGATTTCTTTCCCCCTTTAGATGGAAATTAAAATACAAATATAGCATACACTTGTAGATAAATCCTATAGAACATACACATCTCCGAGTCAATTCCTATATCTACGAAGTGCAGAGGTGCACTAGATTCGTAATTTCTATATCTAGCCGCTCCCTCACGTAAACGAACCAGAACACATCTTCTTCTTCTTCAATGCTCTCGCCAATGTCAGATCTATAACTCTTCTTCTCCATCTTCTTCTCGGTGTGAAACGCCGAGGATGAGCTCACTCCCTCTCGACCTCCTCCACAACGTCCTCTCTCGCCTACCCACTAAATCCCTCCTCAAGTTCAGGTCCGTCTGCAGAGAATGGCGCAACGTCATCGACGATCCGCAGTTCGCCGCCATGCAGGCCACCAGCGGCGTCGAAAGTCCCCGGATTCTGCTGCTGTCAGAGCCATGCCACGGCGGGGAGCCCCGATTCGCGGTGGACGAAGAGTTCCTGGAGACTTCGCTCCCCAAACCGACCGTGAGGTACTGGCCCCACATAACTAGAGCTTTGCATCACGGGCTGCTCTACTTTGAAGAAAAATGTGGGGCGACCTATCTCCTCAACCCTGTGACCCGAGAAACCCTCTCGCTGCCGAGCGTCGAAGCGTTGCTCAAAGGGTGGCGCGTGCACAGTGTCGGATTTGGGGTGGACCGCCTGACCAGCCGGTACAAGATCCTGCGCGTGAGCTACTCTACGGACCGCCGAGTCCACCAATGTAGGGCAGAGGTACTTGATCTGGGCTCGCAGTCATGGAGGGACATAGCGAGCGCCCCTTCCCACCAACTCCTCAGACAACCCGTGTTCGCCGCCGGATCGATCCACTGGAAAGCCAGCGGCGTAGGCAGCACCTTCAGGATTTCTTCCTTCGTCATCGCCAGGGAGGAGTTCGCGTGGACTCCGTGCCCGAAGCTTCAAGACGCCCACCTGGTGGACCTCCAGGGAGTTCTGGGGCTCGTCGACTGCACGCCCCGGGAGAGTATGGACGTGTGGGTGATGGAGGAGAGTGGGCGGTGGATAAAGGAGCACAGTGTCCGGCTGATCCCACCGTTGCCGGTGAGGAATCACCGCTGCCTTAATGTTCTGGGCTGTGGTAGCCGGAAGATCGCGGTCAACTACCAGCATAGGTTCTGGTTCTATGATCCTGTGACTGAAGAGCTGAAGTGTGTGACGAGAGGCGGCGCGTGGCGGGCCACAGAAGTAGGCAGCACCACCGTGAGTTTGCTTTCGCCGGCGAAGTTGTGGAATAGTGGAGTTGCGGAAATAAGCCCCGTTAAACTCTGGCGCATTATCGAGAAAAGAGTTTGTTAGAGTAAGAGACATCATCATCCCAAGCGCAATTGACAGATTGGATTGGACCAAAAAAAATTGACGGATTTGGGATGCTAAGCGTACGAGAATATTTTAATTATTATTGTTTTATGAGTTGGAATATCATATCCTCGAAGTTGATGATGTTTTTTTTCCATGTTTTTGCATATGTCATTATTCTTTTTTATTGGCTTTTCCTACATTGGAAAATCCAGATTTTTTTGTCTTCGTGAAAAAGCGTACTAACTCAATAAATTTGGTATAGCTTGAGCCTAGGATTATTTGGGTCATCCAAAATGACAATTTTATGGCTTGCTGAGCGTAGAGTCAAACTCTGCCGTGTCAACTCACATGTATGTAATGTCGCGTTCGTAATCTTAACATAAAACAAATCCTCCTTACGCAATCGAAATTAATTTTTTTAAAGTAATTGATAACGGGTTAACGGGAGAAATATATCAATAAAACCAACTGATACTGCTCTTAAAATTCGAATTACGCTTGGGAAAATTACCAAAAAAGTCTCAAACCTATTGTAATTGCGCCAATTCAGTGCTAAACTTTTTTTTTTTGCCTATTCAGTGCTAAACTTAATGTTGGCCGGCCGGCGTTGGCGTGGATGGCAGCCTCGCCTCAGACCTGTCCCCGGTGGCGGCCGACTGGAAGAAGAAGAGGAAAGAAAATAAAAAAAGAGAAGAAGAAAGAAAAAGAAAATAAGAAAGGAACAAGAAAATAAAAAAAATAAAAAAATTATTATGTCGCCGGACGATTGGCCCCGATGGCCAAACTTGGTCAGATGGACTGAATTGGCACAATTACAAAAGGCGTAGAACTGAATTGGCAAAATAAAAATTAGGACTGAATTGACACAATTGCAATGGATTTAGAACTAAATTGGTAAAAGAAAAAAGTTTAGGACTGAATTGACATAATTACAATAGATTTAGGACTTTTTTGATAATTCTCCCAATCGCGCTTTCACCCGACTCCTCTCTGCGTTAGGCTTCCGTGGATGGATAGACACTATAAACTAGTTTTGTGGCTCAGTTTTGGACACATAGGGATAGCTAAGCTCTCGTCAAATCCAGTGGAATTTAAAATTCTCGAGCTAGAAGATTAATGGAAGAGTTTATCGACTGTTGTATCCATCACCACCCCCACCATTCATGGAAGTCATGATCCTAACTTGCAAGCCCACCTACAATCTGATTGCTCGTGCTATTAGCCGATCTTGAATTTGTAACACGACTTTTGTGAGAAAGTTACCAAAAAGTCTTAAACCTATTATGTGGATGCCAATTCAGTCCTACACATTTCGATTTAGCCAATTTAGTCATAAACCTTTTGATAATTTTTCGATTGAGTCCTTCCGATAACTTTGGCCCGAAATCGCTTACATAGACACCGGCCGCCCTACGTGGCACCGCCGACACTAATGTTGACAATTTTTGCATTTTTTTAAAAGAAAATTGAATTATTGTTTTTCTGTATTCTCTTTATTTTTCCATTTTGGCTGGTGAGGGTCGTTGGCAGAGCCCTAGAAGAGGCAGCCCTCACCTAGATCTAGGCAAGGCCTTCGTGCCCTTACCGGCCTCAATGAAATAAAATAAAATAAAAACATTTATAAAAAATGTCCACGCTAGCGGCGGTTGTGCCACGTAAGACAACTAACGTACATGCAATGATTTCAGGCCAAAATTGGCTGGAATGACTAATTTGGCAAATTGTCACAAGGTTTATGACTAAATAGGCCAAATTAAAATGTTTAAGGCTAAATTGGATCCATACGATAGATTTAGGACTTCTTGATAAATTCTCCCAACTTTTTTATTTATTTACTATTCAGAATAATTAAGTTCAAACATGGAAAAGTAGTTAAAGAAAAATATCTTCGGATATATTTTTTTAAATGATATAGCTAATTTTGAAAATATTTTGGTAGTAAGTTTAAGGCAAACCGTTTAATCTAGAATATTATGCCCCGTTTGATGTGTTTTATCTTTTAAAAGTTTGACTTATGTCGTTAGGAATCTGACTTTTTAAAAAATCTCACTTAATCGTGAAGTTGATTTTGTTTACTTGTCGGTAGGAACCGGCTAAGCTGACCGTCCCACCAAGTCAGACGGTGGGACGATCAGCTAATGACCATAAATGTCGTTTGTTGAAATCGGATCACTTGCTGATCCGGCTTCATCATTTTGACTGCCCAATTCCTTTTTCTTTTTCTTTTTTTACTTTTATGTGTTTTTATTGTAAGCTAAAATTAGAAGACAAAATTATAAGAGAGCCCATACAATCAAGGTTCTAATGAAACATATCAAATCACGCGGATATGTGGTGCGCGTGGGTCCGTCACTCTCACAGAATGTCATCTTAGTTTTTCTCAATTCTTAATAACTCAAAAAAAAAAAATAGAAACGTAATTATCTTGTATACTTTGTCTTCTAATTTTAGCTTACAATAAAAACACATAAAACTAAAAAAAAAGAAAAGAAAAAGAATGTGGAGTCAAAATGATGAAACCGGATCAGCAAATAATCCGATTTCAACAAACAGATTTGTGGTCATTAGTTGACCGTCTCACCGTCTGACTTGGTGGGACGGTCAGCCAAGAGTTTTCCTTGTTAGTATTCATAATGTACATCACGCGTAAAGATTACTTGATTTCAATACACTATAAATGAATTACCGATCAAAAAGAATTCTGTAATAAATATATCAACCCAAAAGCTTAAATTATTTCAATAAGTCTAATAAGTGCCATGTAAGCAAAGGATTACGTGACTCGTTAAAAAAATATTTCTTTCCCCTTTTATATATATATTTTTGTTTCGGATGGAAATTGTAACTATCTGGCAAATAATTGTAGATTAACCTAGGGCTGAGGACATAGACATCTTCAAGTCAATTTTTATATCGAGTAAGTGAAGTGGTGCACTAAATTCGCAATAATATCATAAAAACAAGGCTCGCGCTTTTTTCGCTCCCCTTATGACTTTGACCCTTTTATTTGTGTGTTTTGACCATTTTATCGGTCCCACTTTCCTCTTCCTCTTCTTTTGCCTCTCCACGCCTACAAATCGTCTCTATTGTCTCTCTAGGAGGTCATTCTCTCTCTACGCCTCTTGCTCCTTGTTCTTCTAGAAACCTTGTCACAAAGTAGAATCAGGCAATACGCTGCTGGCGTGCTTCTTGCGTGTTCAGTTTTGGCTCCCGAGCGAGAACAATAGGCGGACTCATCATACAAGTCACGGGCCGAGGAAATCAAGCGGGAGCAATTTCCTGAAAACAAAAACTAGGTATTACAGCTTCCGAGGAGCTTGCCAAGAAGTTGTGGCTACGTTTCGAAACCACATTAATAGCCTCAAAAGCGAGCCGGATAAAGTAGCATCTTCAAATCGGCTACCAAACGATGTCGTCGCGACGGTGTTGTAATAATTTTTTTTTTTAAGTATATGAGGAATTACTTGCAACTAGAACCCACACTTAAGGAAGGTTTTTGTGCCAAACTCCACTCCTAACTCTTCCGGCACAACTTTCGCTCGCGATGTAACTCCAAACCCTAGCTAGCTCAAGCCTTTTGGTGTTGAATAGCTTCGCCACTCTACAATGTTCCCCCAATATAGGATAGAGGGAAGGGGCAAACGCAGACAACATGTCTTTGACTAATCTGCCGAGAATGGCGTGACGTCATTGACCATCCGCACTTCGCCGCCACGCACACCACAAGCAGGGTCGAAAGTCCCCGGATTCTGCTGCTCCTAGGGCCGAGCCACAGCGCGGAACGCCGGTTCACGGTGGACGATGAGTTCCTGGTGACTTCGCTCCCCAAATCGGCTGTCAGGTCGTGGCTCTACGGAGACAGGGCTTCCTGTCACGGGTTGCTCTGCTTCGACGACCTCTGCGAAGGCCTGACCTATCTCCTCAATCCTCTGACCCGACAAATTATCTCGCTGTCGAACGTGGACCCATCACGCGAACAGTGGTGTCCGCATAGGATTGGAATCGGGGTCGACTGCCTGACTAGCAGGTACAAGATCGTCCGCCTGAGCCGCTCTAAACACTGCGCAGCCCGCCCGATTAAGGCAGAGGTCCTTGATCAGGGCTCGTGGTCATGGAGGGACATAGCGAGCGTCCCTCCCAGCCGCCTCCTCGGAGGCCCCGTGTTCGCCGCCGAATCGATCCACTGGGAAGCTGCCGGTGGAGGCGGCCTCGTCACGATCTATTCCTTCGACATCGCGTGGACTCCCTGCCCAGAGCTTCGAGACGCACACCTAGTGGACCTCCAGGGAGTTCTGGGGCTCGTCGACTGCACGCGCGGGGAGAATATGGACGTGTGGGTGATGGAGGAGAGTGGGCGGTGGATGAAGGAGCACAGTGTCCGTCTGATCAATGTGGTGGCCGGATGATCGCGGTCAACTACAGGGATAAGTTCTGGTTCTATGATCCTACGACTGACAAGTTCTAGTGTGTGACGAGAGGCGGCGCGTGACTGTTGAGAGAAGTGGGCAGCATCACCTTGAGTTTGCCGGCGAAGTTGTGGAATAGTGGGGTTGCGGAAATAAGCCCCGATTAAACTTTGGCGCATCATCATGCGCGGCGCAATTGACGGACTGGAGGTACCAAGCGCACAAGAATATTTCTAATTTTTTGTTTGGTCGAAAGAAGGATATTTGCTCTTTTTTTTTTTAATGAGTTGCAATATTATATCGGCGAAGTTGATGATTTTTGCCATGAGATTGAATATATTATCATTCGTTTTTATTGGCTTTTCCTACGTTGGAAAATCCATGTTCTTTTTTTCCGTGAAAATGCGTACTAACAATATAAATTTGTTATAGCTTGATACCAAATTTTATTTGGGTCATCCAAAATGACAATTTTATTACTTGTTGAGTCTATTGTCAAACTCTGATGTGTCCAATTCACATGTATGTAATGTTGAGATCGTGATCTTAGTATAAAACAAACGCTCCTTACGACATCGAAATTAGCAATGAGTTTTCTAACGTAATTGATAACAGAGTAACCGGAGAAATATGTCAACAAGACCAACTAATATAGCTCTTAAAATTTGAATTGCTTCGACAAAAAAAAAACTCGAATTGCGCTTTCATCGGACTCCTACCTGCATTAGGCTTCCGTGGATGGATAGATACCATAACTAGTTTTGCGGCCGAGTTATGGGCAGATAGAGATTGCTTTAGCTCTAGTCAAATCCAGTGGAATTCAAAATTCTCGAACTAGAAGATTAATGGAAGAGTTTATCGGCTGCTGTGTCCATCACCACCATCCATGGAACTCATGATCCCAACTTGCATGCCCATGCCTACAATCTGATTGCTCGTGCTATGAGCCGATTTTTAATTTGCAATACAATTTTCGTGGGAAAATTATCAAAAAAATTATAAACTTATTATACGAATGTCAATTCAGTCCTGTACCTTTCAACGTGGCAAATTTAGTCATAAACCGTCCGACAATTTGCCAGTTGAGTCATTCCGATCAATTTTTGCTGAAAATCGCTTACATGAACGTCGGCCGTCTTACGTGGCATGGCCGAGGCTAACGTTGACAATTTTAGCAATTTTTTAAAAAATGAATTCTTTCTTTTTTTTTCTTCTTTTTTTTTTCATTTTGGTTGGTTAGGGTCATTGGCAGGCCCTGGGAGAGGCGGCCCTCTGCAAGATCTGGGTGAGGCCTTTGTGCTCTTGTCAGCCTCAGTAAAAAAATGAAGAAATTATTTAAAAAAATTGACAAAAAGTGTCCACGCTAGTGTCGGCCGTGCCTCGTAGGACAACCAGTGTGCACGTTAGTGATTTTTGGCCAAAATTGGTTGGAAATGACTAAATTGGCAAATTATCACGAGGTTTAAGATTAAATAGGCCAAATTAGAAGGTTTAAGACTGAATTGGCATCCGTACGATAGATTTGGGAGTTTTTTGGTAAATTCTCCCTACTTTTGTATTTTTATTTTTCTATTCAAAATATTTAAGGTCAAACATGGAAAAGTAGTTAAACAAAAATATCGTCAGATATTTTTTTGAAATGAAATAGCTAATTTTAAAAATATTTTGGTAGAAGTTTAAGGAAAACCATTTAATCTAGAATATTATGCCCCGTTTGATGTGTTTTATCTTTTTAAAATATGACTTATGTAATTCGGAATCTGACTTAAAAAAAAAAATCTCAGTTGATTTTGTTTACTCGTTCATATTCATAATGTACAGTAAAGCTATATTTTTTTTTTGTGGAAACAGTAAAGCTTAATTTATTTCGCCAAAAGACTACTTGATTTGAATATACTATAAATGAATTACCGATCAAAAAAATTCTATGATAAATAAATCAACCCAAAAGCTTAAATTATTTCAGTAAGTCTTCTCACATGTCTGATAAGTGCCATGTAAGCGATGGACTTGTAAAAAAGATTTCTTTCCCTTTTTATATTTTTTGTTTCATATGGAAATTGTAACTATCTGGCAAATAATTGTAGATAATACCTAGGGCTGAGGACATAGACATCTCCGAGTCAATTTCTATATGAAGAGGTGCACTAAATTCGCAATAGTGTCGTATAAACGAAACCAGAATACGTCCTCTTCAAAGCTATCGTCAATGTCTAGCTATCAATCTTCTTCTTCTTCTTCTAAACCGAGGACGAGCTCACTCCCTCTCGACCTCCTCTACGACGTCCTCTCTCGCCTACCCACGATATCGCTCCTCAAGCTGAGGTCCGTCTGCAGAGAATGGCGCGACGTCATCGACCATCCGCACTCCGCCGCCATGCACACCACCACCGGGGTCGAAATTCCCCGGATTCTGCTGCTCCCTGGGCCGAGCCGCAGCGCGGAGCGCCGGTTCGCGGTGGACAATGAGTTCCTGGTGACTTCGCTCCCCAAATCGGCCACGAGGTCGTGGCTCTACGGAGCCAGGGCTTCTTGTCACGGGTTGCTCTGCTTCGACGATCTCTGCGACGGCCTGACCTATCTCCTTAATCCTCTGACCCGAGAAATTATCTCGCTGCCGAGCGTCGACCCGTCGCGCGTACAGTGGCGTCCGCACAGGATTGGAATCGGGGTCGACCGCTTGACCTGCCGGTACAAGATCGTCCGCCTGAGCTGCTCTATCGATCGCGGAGTCCACCCAATTAAGGCAGAGGTCCTTGATCAGGGCTCGCGGTCATGGAGGGACATAGCGAGCGTCCCTCCTAGCCGCCTCCTCGGAGGCCCCGTGTTCGCCGCTGGATCGATCCACTGGGAAGCTGCCGGTGGAGGCGGCCTCGTCAGGATCTCGTCCTTCGACCTCGCGAAGGAGGAGTTTGCATGGACTCCATGCCCCGAGCTTCGAGACGCCCACCTGTTGGACCTTCGGGGAGTTCTGGGGCTCGTTGACAGCTCGCACCAGGAGAGGGTGGACGTGTGGGTGATGAAGGAGAGTGGGCGGTGGGTGAAGCAGTGCAGCGTCCGACTGAACTCGCCGTGTCCCGTGAGCGGTCACTGGTTCCTCACCGTTCTGGGCTGTGGTGGCCGGAAGATCGTGTTCAAGTACTTGGAGAGCCTGTTGTGCTATGATCCGGCAACTGACGAGCTGGAGTATGTGCAGAGAGCCGGCGACGCGCCAGACAGACGTGCTTGCAGCATCACCATGAGTTTGCTTTCTCCGGCGAAGCTATGGAACGCCAACAAAGTCCTGCCTTGGGTTGCATAAGTAAGCCTCCAGATTAGATAACTTCCGTTTATTATTGCAGTAGGATATTTTCGACCATTTGTAGATAATTCCATTTGTTTTTAGCTTTTCACGCTCTACGCCCTTTTAAATCGAATTGGCTTTGCCTTCATTGGAACATCCTTGATTATTGTGAATGTGTACTAATAATAGATTATTTATTTAGCTACTCACTAATATATAATTTTGTGTTCGTGATCTCATGACAAAACAAACCGTCTTTTACCTTTTGTTGTTCGTGTAATTTCTTTCGCAAAGTCCTTGATGGTTTTCTGATAAAATTGCATCTAGAATTTACTATCCGACATCGAACAATTGATTTGTTTTAGGGCGCGCATGACAACACTTCTGGAATAGAAATCCATTTGGTAATGCAACTTCTGAAGCAGAAATCCGTTTGGTTACGCAACTTCATTTTTTAACTTTTGGAGCATTTTTTTGCTCCATAAGTTGTTTTGTAGCCACTTGAAGAAGTAAAAAAAAAAAATTAAATACTTCTCTTTAGAGTAGAAAAATCAACTTGATGGGTTTCTGATAAAATTGCATCTAGAATTTACTATCCGACATCGAACGATTGATTTGTTTTAGGGCGGGCATGACAACACCCATGGAGTAGAATTTCTGCTTCATAAGTGCTTCTGGAGCAGAAATTCGTTTGGTTTCGCAACTTTATTTTTTTACTTTTGGATCATTTTTTTGCTCCATAAGTTGTTTTATAGTCACTTGAAGAAGTAGAAAAAAAAATTAAATACTTCTCTTCATAGTAGAAAAATCAACTTCTGGCATAAGTTAATTTCTAGAGCAAAATTATTGTCATACGCGCCTTGGAGTAATTGCAAAAGGACGAAAAGGAGATGTGTATCAGCAAAATTAACACACACAAAAAGGTGCATAAGACTCTTTCAAAAAAGATTGAGCAAACCTTCTGCCGGTTGGACTCCTACATAGTTCCAAAAGTCGGTTGAATCCCATGTCCACTACTTCTGATTAAATTCCCATGTTTTTCTCTCTCCTTGGAACTTTTCATTTTTAATCTTTAACAAAAATTTCGTAAATTTGTTACTTTTCCTTTAAAAATTTCAACTTCCAAATTTCATCATCATTTTGTCCCTTTCACCTTCACATAACATTAACTTTCTATATCACATGGATCTGAAGGATGATATAACATCTCTATCTTTCCTTCTTCTTCTTCTTCTTCTTTTCATTTTGGCACATACATTTAAGAAATAAATGGGAATGAAATGCGTTTCGCGAGTATAAGGTTAGTCCATTGTTTATCAGTGACGTCCGTGTGTGAAAGATCATCTAGGTTCTATGTTATTACATGATGACTCTCGAAAGTCAAACTATAGAAGCTCATTTATGTTCCATAAGTAAGGTTTTTTTATCGTATATATATAGAAGAGAAAAAGTAACAGGCAAGGCCTAAAAAATGATCACAAACTCATCTAGTGCACCTCAGAAAACTAACGATTAAAGGGAAAATTCAAGAGTTCCGGTGGGTATTTATCGTAAATTCCCGTATCGTGATTAGAGGTGGCAAAATGGGTCTTTGACTTGTGTTTTAGCCGATATTCAATGGATCTTGGTGATTTATGGGTTGTCTAAATTTAAGATATAAGATTGAAATGGGTCTGATAGTGCAAAGTTCAATTAAGGTATTTGGCCCAACTGCTTGTGCGCGAGTGGCTTCTTCTCTTTTGGCTTTTACATAAACTCTATTTGCGGTCAAAACAAAAATCAAAATCCCTTCATTTTGTCTTTTGAGATGTCCCCACGTTCTCTCTATTGCAACATCGCTTACTCTATTGTTCGTATATTTTCTTTCTTTGATATTTTTGCCATTGAACACAATAGAGTTGTAAAAGTAAGAAATGTAACGCGGAAATATAATCTAAATACATCGTTAATCTCTTTGTTATTATCAATCTATGTACCTAATTAACTTTCTTTTTCATCGTTAGCAACTAACATCGAATTATTCATGATTTGCTAGAGCATGACCCGAGCAAATCTTCTGGTCTTTCTGAAGTACATATATCCATTCGTGTTAATGTGCGTGAGATCTAATGCAGTAGACCAGTTTCATCTTCTCTCCTTTTCTTATTTTTATTCTGGTTAACACCACGAAAAACCCCAAACTGATACACTTGTGATAAATTTACCCTAAACTATTTTTCTGACCACAAAAAACTCCAAACTAATACATCCGTGATAAATTTACCCCAAATCATTTTTTCAACCACGATACACCACAAACCGGTACACTTAGACAAATTTACCCCAAACTATTTTTTTGATCACAAAAAATCCCAAGCTGGTACACCTACGATAAATGTACCCCAAACTAATTTTTTGACCACCAAAAATCCCAAATTGATACACCCGTGACAAATTTACCTTCCGTTAGTTTCCATTAAATTGAGTTAATACCACGAAAAACTCCAAACCGATATATCTGTGACAAATAGATGATAAAAATCTCAAACTGGTACGTTTCATCCAAGTCGGCAATTTGATGGTAAAATTTAACGGAAACTAACGGACGGTAAATATGTCTCGAGTGTTCCAATTTGGGGTTTTTTGTGGTCAAAAAATTAATTTTGGGTAAATTTATCACAGGTGTACCAATTTGGGATTTTTGGTAATCAAAAAAATAATTTGTGGTAGATTTATCACTGGTGTATCAATTTGGGATTTTTTGTAGTCAAAAAATAGTTTTGGGTAAATTTGTCATAAGTGTACTAATTTGAGATTTTTCGTAATATTAATCATTTTTATTTTAGCAAGTCTTTAGATGTTTTATTTCATGAAATGTAATCAAAAAGAAAATAGCATGTTACGAAAATTTGATTTTTGGAAGTTGGCGAATATAACTCGCAACATTCCATATATACAACGGCTGTCTTCTCATCTCTAGTTTTGTCTTTTTCTCTTTTTTGTTCGAAAGTTTTGGTGTTCAGATGGAAGAGAAAAAACAGAAGGATTGACAACCAAAAACAAGACTTGAGCGACTGTCCTTTTCCTGTTTTTTTTTTTTTTTTTTTTGCACTACGGCTAAGAGAAAAAAAAATAACAATAATTAAAAAGGATAATTACATTAGAAGTCCTAAAACTTGTCACGAAAGTACAATCGAATGCTAAAACTTAAAAAATGTGCAATCAAGTCCTAAAACTTGTCATGAAAGTGCAATTGAATCCTAAAACTTTCAAAAGATGCCATTAAGTCCTAAAATTCGTCATGAAAGTGCAATCAAATCCTAAAACATTAACAAAGTGCAACCAACGAATGGACTTTATTTCATCAATTTGACAAGTTTTAAGACTTGTTTGCACTTTTTGAAAGTTTTAAGACTTGATTGCACTTTTTGATAAATTTTAGGACTTAATTTCATTTTTTTTAAGTTTTAGGACTCGATTGCACTTTCGTGACAAGTTTTAGGACTTTCAACACGCTTATCCCTAATAAAAAAGAACACCAGCTTTGTTCCACACGCAAACGAAACAGTTGCCCATCTTTTCCTTGAAAACGCGTGATCATGTGTGATCGTTTGTTACACGGAAAATGAACAATTTAAAAAATATTTTTTGAAAATATCGCTTATTTCGCTTGAAATAATTAGTTAATAAAAAATATTTTCATTATCAACAGCAAATTATATCTGAATATCTTAGTGAATGAAGAAATATATCGTTAATTTATTTTTGTAATCGAATGTTTTTCGGAATATGTTTTTTAAATCATTCATATTTTGAGGAAAAACAGATAGAAAATATGTAAAAGTAAGTATGGCTAGCATTTTAACCCATTTTTTCACTCATATTTGCTGGGCTACATTAAAAAAGAGTCACTCCAATTTTTGACTGGGTTGAAATGAGTTGTAAAAAGCAAAGTCCATCTTAAATTTGTATTTTTGTTATCTACTATTCAAATATTTAGGTTTAAACTTTGAAAAACAGGTAAAGAAAAATATCTTCAAATATTTTTATAAATGATATAGCTTTTATGGTAGTAAATTTATGGAAAACCATTTAATTTTCAATATTAAGCCCCATTTATTGTACTTTACAATATGAAAATGTAACTCATGCGATTACGAATTTCAATTAAAGGAGGGGTTAGTATCACGAAATATTTGAAATTGATATATTTGTGATAAATTTATCTCAAATTTATTTTTGGGTCACTAAAAATATAGTCCACATGTTAATTGTGGTGCCTTAATTCGTAAGGAATTTCTTTTCTGTTTTTTTTATTACTCCCACCTTTTAAGGTCATGTGCCTACTTCTGCATGAAACAAGCGACTTGGAAAGAATCCGTAGGTTTTGAGACCACGTGCACTCGTCCTTGATGTCCCACTTGTACGAGGAAAGTTCAAAGGCCAAATCGACTTTGGACTCCATTCATTCTCGTCACTGACGAAGCAACGAATTCATCCAGATTGCTGTTGGAACGCAGAGCTTCAAACCCCCCACGCAAACTCAAATGGTGATAAGGGAGAATTTGTGAATTTTCTTTCCGGAGAAATTGAAAATCTGTCCAGTTTATCAAATAATTAATTAAATTGACTTAAAATTTGGGATGATTATGAGGTTATCGCGCTTCACGAGAAAAGGGAGAATAGCTCTCTCAATTCAAGTACTAAGATTAAGCGCACAAACACAACGAAATAGAAAGTAGATCAAAAAAAAAAATCGAGATACAATATTTATCTTGATTCACCTTTAAACTATAGTCATATCCAGTAGAAGGTTTCACTATAATCATCTCCCAATTACTACTCTAAAACTGCAAGATGAATAGATTACATAAATAGGCAACTTAGTAACTATTCATAGGCTCAAACCCAAACTACCGATAAAGTACGGACATAAATTATAAAAGCTCTCTACTCATGGCACTGCCCCCTGCAATCCCTGCCTAGATGGCCCGCTCCGACCCTCGTGCCTTCTTATCGATGAGGAGTGTGAACCATACCCCAACATCAATGAGGCAAATCATCGCGACGTACATACCGCCAAGATCATGACATGGCGCGTGGTGATGAGGAGTAACGGAGGAATTTGGATAGCGTGGTGAAATCGAATCAAGTTGCGATTTTTCTAGACCATCAAATAACTTAGATGGATTGTTCTTTATATAACATCAGTTGACATTGAAAAGAGGTGTACGTGCACATTTCCCACGTGCATGCGGTCATAAAACGTGTCACTGTTTTTGTTTGGTTCTTTTTATTGTTTGCTATGATGCAACGCCGCCTGATCTCCGGGAGACTCGGCAAGCGAAGATCGTGAGCTTGATCGACAACTGTTCCTCCGCTGCCGACGATAATTCGCCTATGCTGCCGCCTTTTACTACTGTTTACCACCAAGAGATTGATCCACAAGCAAGCACAACGCCTCTACTCTACAACCACGATGTTTCAACTGTTGATAACTCAACCTCGTCGCGGGCTTCTATGATTGTTTATTGCCGGGAGACCGATGAACAAGTAGGTGCAATGCCTTTCGACACAACACTCTCACTCACCATGGATGATTCAAGCTCATTAACGCGTTCTGCAACTGTTCACTAGGAGATCAATCGATAAGCAAAAGCGAAACCTTCTGTGAACAGCCACCGCGACGTGGACGATTCTACCTCATTGCTGAGAAAAATTGTCCAAAAAATCATAAACCTATTGCACTTTTGCAATTCAATCCCAAACATTTTAATTTTTTTTAGTTGAGTCCTAAACCTTCTCACGTTTTGTCAATTGAGTCAATATGGCCGACTTTGGCGGGAAACCCTTGACATGGACGTTGACCATCCTACATGAAACAGTCGGCGTTGACATGGCAGATTTTAAATGATATTTTAACATTGTTTCAAATATTCATTTATTATTTTTTCTTAATGTAGCCGGCGAGGGCAGCCAGGCCCTCGCCCAGATCTGAGCAAGGCTGCCTCGTCCGTAGCCTGTGAGGCTAGCCTCTCCTAGAGCATCGTGGTTTGGTCGGCGAGAGCCCAACGACCCTTGCCCATTGGCCGGCGAGCTAGCCGATAAGAAAAAAAACAAAGGAAAAAAGGAAAAACAAAGGAAATTTTTTTTATTAAAAATGCAAATATATATATATATATATATTAAAATACTATTAATAATTATCCATGTCAGGCCATGCCACGTGAGATTGCCGGCGTCCACGTCAGCTGTTTTGCAGCCAAAATTGGCAAAACGTGAAAAAATTTAGGACTGAATTGATAAAAGTGCAATAAATTTATGATTTTTTTAATAATTTTCCCCTCGTTGCGGATTGGAGAATTTGCTCACCAGTAGACTTGATCAACGAGAAAACAGCGCGCTTTTCATCAGCAACCACAGCCCCGACGCTTCCACCTCATGTGTTCCCCCAAGGCATAAAATTTTTCAGTTGTGTAAAATTGAAATACATACTTTAGTATAAATATCCGTTAAATTATATCATATTTCATATAACTATTTCCTCTTAGAACAAAATAAAGGCAGAAGTCTTACTTCGTGCTATACTCTAATGTAAAATGATGGAATTTGATAGCAGCTACAAAAATCTTAATTATCTTTGTTGATAATGATGAAAATTTTACTTGCAATCAACCTCACCCTTACATGGCGAAGACTGCGTTTTCTCCTTTTACTATTTTTTGCATTCATTTTTTATTTTGTTTTTAATATAACTTAAATAATTTTTTTATTGAAAAACAGATTTGGACTAAATCAACGTCGTTTTAGCATATGTTGTAGCCATGCCATTGTGGAGAGAGGAAAATAAATAAAAAAACTATGTCAACATTTTTCATTAGTTAAGTTGGACGAAGTTAACGGAATTACTTGATTGCATCAATTGGACAAATTTTAAGATCCGTTTGATTGGGGGAAAACTCCATGAAAAAGAAAAACGATTTCCGGAAAATCATTTCCTAGGAAAATAAAATGTTGATATGTGAAAATTTGGAAAATATTTTCTGATATTTGGATCTCATTTGAAAAATGATTCAATCTCGTGACTTTATCTCAAGAAAAAAAAATATGCATTTTTAAATATTTTATTTTTCTATTTATTTTATTTTATCTTTTTTCCCTTTCTTCCTCCTCCACCGCGACGATCGTCGGCGGCCACGGGCGAGGAGGAGGAAGAAGGAAAAAAGAAAGAAAGAAAATAATTAATTAAAATATTAAAAATTAAAATATGAGAAAAGTCAAATATTAGAAAATTTAAAAAAAAATTGAGAAGAACAAATTCGAAAAGTTGTTTTCCCTATTTAGATTTAAGGAATCACTTTCCTGATTTTATACATGAAGTTTCTGTTGATTGAAAAATGATTTTCGTTGACTAAGTCATTTTCGACGAACCAAATGGGTGAAAGTCCGAAAAATTACTTTCGGGAAAACTTTTTCTTGAAACAAACACACCATTAGAACTCAATTGCACTTTTCGAAAATTTTAAGGCTCATTTACACTTTCGTGATAAGTTTTACGGCTTCGAATGTACTTATTCTCTGTTATTCATTTCATTTCATATTTTTGGTCGGCACACATGTTTCGATACGTTACAATTGAAATATTTGTTTTTTATGATGACCGGGAAATGCCCGGGCTCTTTTCTAAAAACCTGACGCCTGAATATTTTTATGTTTTTCAACGCGCGAGCCGAACATGTCTCGGTGAGCAGGGCATAGCCTTAAACCTTTCAAATGGTTCGAGAAAAGGGAGCACGGGGCTCTTTTGTTTTTCCTTTTTGGTTGTCCCTTTTTGCTTTTTGGAGCGTGAGTGCCCACTCATTTCCTTTTCACTATCTTTCCCATTCTCTATGTTTTTTTCTTTTATTTTAATTTTTCAATTTCATTTCTGGTTCATTCAAACAAAATATCGAGTTCATGAATATTCAAAAGGGTTAGTACCACGAAAAACTCAAAATTGATACGTATGTGACAAATTTATCCAAAACTAAATTTTCGACCACGAAAACGATAAATTGATGTACATGTGTCAAATTTACCCCAAAACTAATTTTTTGACTATAAAATATCCCAGATTGATACGCTTGTAACAAATTTACCCTTCCGCTATATTGGGTTATTACTACGAAAAACTCCAAACTGATACACCTATGACAAAGGGAAGGTAAAAATCCCAAATTGGTGGACCTGTCAACTGCCACGTGTCATCCAATTCGGCAATTTGACGGTACAATTTAACAAATATTAGCGAAAGGTAAATTTGTTACAGGTATATCGGTTTGGGGTAGTTTAGGGTAAAGTTATCACATGTATACTAATTTATGGTTTTTTTGTAGTATTGGACCTATTCAAAAATTGTTTGTGAAGAAGGTTTTGAGGGGATAGATGCTATTTGCTTCCGATATTTCCATTCGATGTTATTCTTATTTCCTTTTTTCTTTTATACTTCATATTTAGTAAATCGATAACCTTCCTCTTCTCATTTAGGGGGGAAAGTCCTTTTTCTTTAAATAGGATAAATTGACTCGAGTTACCAAGTTAACGAAATCAAGATCCTCCCTAAACAAAATACACATCACTGGCATCACTGCTTATGTAAATTGTTCATATTCGAGGCTCGATCTCACTGTCATCGGGCGAGGCTCGGCCTCGCAGTCCGGCACTCGGCTGGAGGAAGAAGAGGGAAGGGGAATAAAAAGAAAAGAAAAGAAAAGGAAAGAAAAAGAAAAGAAACCTATGTCGCTGGCCAACCGGCGTCCATGTCAGCGACCAGCCGGCCAATATTTGCTGGATGGATTAAAATGACACAATTGCAAAATGTTTAGTACTGAATCAGCAAAAAAATATTTAGAACTGAATTGACACAATTGTAATAGATTTAAGATTTTATTTTGGTAATTTTTTGTATTTATTTGTATATTGCACAAAAAGCTAGAATCGCTGCCTAGATATCTTTTACATAATTAAGCCAAAAATGAATTTTATCTCGCTTTCAAATTTGTTTAATCACCCCTACATTAAATAGCGCAAGATGAAAACAGAATTATAAATAAATAAATCCTTAAAACAGCCCACTTCCTCCGCCTCCTCTCTCAAAGTAACTATCCATTTCCTTAAATCTCCCAATTTTCTGCGTGCGGGAAACACGTGCCTCCACGCTATATCGGGCTTACTCTAATATAACAATCATCATCATCTTCTTCATCTACTTCTCCTTCTTCTTCTTCTTCTCGGAATATAGCAATCTAAAAGCTCGCTTTTTTCATTTTCGGCATGTGCATGCATCTCCATATTTGATCATTGGTTAGGAATTTATAAATTGACATATACGGCATATTCTAAACAAGAAAATTATTAGGACCAAATATAAATGCGGATTCAATACTCCGGCGGCGAGGCGCGAATCGCCGTTAGTAAACATGGCAGGATTAGGTCAGGCTCGGGTCAACTGGCGCTTTTAATTGTTCTATATGAGAGATTTTTCTCAAATCCGAAAATACCCATTTGCAAGAAACAACAAAAACTTTATATAATTGGCACGCACTCTCCTCGCCAGAAACGGAGCCCGCCCATCGCCCGAGAGAGGCACATCGGTCATTCTGAAGCCTCCGTTCCCGAATCGAATCACAATGCAGGCTCCGTCCCCGCACGCCCTAACCCATATGGGTGACTGGGCCGACCCGATCAACGACGGCCGTCTGATCCATCGCCCCTCGCCTCCGATGCCGCCGCGTGGTGCGGCAGTTAAAATGCGAAAAAGCCTCTAGAGGGAGAAATGAAAATAAATCACACACGCACATAATCTAGAGAGAGAGTCTCCATAAACTCGTTTTCTCCAAACACAATATAAGCCCCAAAATAACCCCAAATCTCTTAACTTTTGCCCTTCTGTTAAACGCCTCTCTCTCTCTCTCTCTCTCTCTTCTCTCTCTCTCTCTTCTCTCGCTCGCTGTACATCATCGGCGATTAATCCAAAATCACCTTCGCCTCTTTCCTTGCGAATCGGACGTCGACCTTCGCCGAGTGGCGAATCTGACCCCTATCCGCCGCCGCCGCGGATTCTTATTCCGATTTCCGAAACCGAGACTAAAGCGATTCGCGCAATCGGAATCCCTTCAGCCGCCGGCGGCGGTCCGTTTCCGGCCGGTCCGGAACTCTGTAGGTGCGCACGATTATTAACATGCGCGCGCACTCATCGGATTGTCCCTAAGTGAATCAATCCTCGCTTTAGTTTCTATTTAGTTGCGCTCCAAGAGGCGAGCCTCTCGGTTTTTCAATCATCGGCGTCTCGGCTTGGGTCGATTTACTAATTTCACTGTGAATAAGCTCGAAGTCAGCCCTCTGCTCGCGAATTTTGGATGGAATTAGTGTTCTAAGGTTCCTGATTCGGTATTTTTGAGCTTTAGCCTTGTATTTTGGAGATTTAGTGAAGCTGAGACTTTGATCCGTTGTCCGCTCTTCTCGATGCGTTTTTGATTGCTCGTCTTGTTGCCTTGCGTAGTTTGCTTTCATTTTGGATCGAATGTGATTGAATTTTGCCAATGCTTGCTTTCAGTACAAAGGTTGGAGTCACGCTGCTCGTCGACGAGCTTATTTTGAATGCGTTTCAAATGTTGTTAGACTTTTGACTTTTTAAAGTGCTGTGTAACTTTTTCTGAAGTTAAGTCCTTCACTGAAGATCAGATAAGCTACTTTCGCCTGAGCTTTTCTGTTTGCGCTAAGAATTTTTTATGTCCATCTCAAGCAAGGTTATCGGTCATTCCTTGTCCTTATGGGGGTGTTTTATGTTTCTTTTTTCTTTTTTTTATCAGAAAGACCGAATTATGACATTCGAAAGTATAGATTGATAATTTTAATGATAATCCCCCTATTTTTCAACCAGTTGAACTGAATAGGATTTTTAGCTTTCTATCTGCTTCTTTGTGCTGCTGTTATTCCTAACTTTTTAAATAAAGGCTTGTTTTGTTCTGATGTAAGCTGTTTGATCTCCATAGAATTTCCATATTTCTGCCAGCTTCTTGTGTTGGTGCTGTTATTATTATCTTTAAAAGAAAACAGTTTGTTTTTGAGTTTTACTAGACCATTCTCATTAGTCACTCTCCTTCACAGCAATCTGGACTTTTAGGGACATTTACACAAGTTCCATGTCATAGATGGCCCTCTTCAAGAATTTTCCGAATGAAACAGTATCACGTGGCATCATGGAGGAAAATAACCGGGCACAGAGTTCCATAAGGAATGAGGATGTTGATAGGTCTTTCAGCGAGAGAATATTCGATATGAATCTGGATGCACAGTACCCCAGTGACGGTGAACCTTCTGGTTCCAGCAGAGCGCAGAAAGAAGCAGCAGCAGATAATGGAATTAGAGCAAACAACCTGCAGCCTTCTGTAAAGAGAACAGCTAATGCTGGCAAGTGGGGTTCCACATTTTGGAAGGATTGCCAACCCATGTGTCCTCCAGAAAGGTCTGATTCTGGACAAGATTCGAAAAGTGGGTCAGGCTGTAAAAATTCTGGAAGGTCAGCAGGTAATTCAGCTGATGCAAGAGAGTCAGATGACGATGGACAGAAAGAAGTAACCAAGGGTCAAAGAGGCCCCTCTGATGTTCCCGCAGATGAGATGTTGTCTGATGAGTACTATGAGCAGGATGGGGAAGAGCAGAGTGAGTCAGTTGTTTTTGGAGGGTTCAATCATTCCACAAGGATGAATTCGATACCCTCAACAAAGCCAACGCCCTTTGCAGCTAATAGAAATGTCTCTCGGAATCGAAGGGCCCTAAATGATGACGATGAAGAAGATGATGATGAAAAGAATGACGATGCTGACTACGAGGAAGAGGATGATGAAGATGGTAATTAGTAAAATCAATTCAGCTCATCAATTGTTTAAGTAGTGCTTGTTTTAGACGTATATTACAGTTTTGCAAGCTTCTTTCGGTATTTTCCGATCATTTTTACGATCTACTTCTTGGAATTGCTGTTGATTGCTGTTTCTCCGCCATCGCAGGAGATGACCCTGATGATGCTGATTTTGAGCCTGATTCTGGGGTTGCTGGCCGTCAATCAGCAAACAAGGTGAGTTTGTTGGCATCACATTCTTTTGAATTTAATGTTGGGTGGTCTATGACTTTCACCTTAGTACAGACACAAACGCATGTCATAGTACGTAATTCCATATCTGATTCCATGGGCAAAGGCCATAAATTAGAGGTTAATGACACTGAATTGTTGGTTACCGCATTTCGTTCTTTTTGCTTCCAGCTTGCTCCCCAGTTTTACCAATAGTCTACTTCGAGAATATCATGGTATGGGCAGCATAAAAATGAGGAGCTTGTTGATGCTGGGAGAAAATACAATGTTCCATGTGGTTGACAATATGCTAACTGTGGCAATAATGTATATGAAAAATTATTTGGCGGCTAACAATCGGATTAGGATATCGGTGACGGCGATTGTTGTGTGGCATAAAAAAAGACAAAAAGTGGGGTAGGTTTACTCTGAGGTTTTATTTGAAGAATGGGGGAAATATTTTAACACAGAACTCAGCTTTGGAGAGAATGCTGCTTTTTATAGCTCTCCAGATGCATTCCCTGATCTCATTTTGAATTGTTGCGGCCTGTATTTGCCTTAAATTGGGAGGTCAGGCTAATTTTTCAATTAGACACAGGAGGGACCTGTTATTTTGGTGGTAGATGATTGCCTCTAGCAATGTTCAGAGTTTCATGAGATAGGGTAATGTTTCAGGTGATGAGGATGTAGCTCATGAAATGTTGATGGTGGTGATGAGCAGCTTCAGTGTGGACTGGGGTAGTTGTTTGAGGGATATTGCTGTGAACTTACCAAAGTTGGATGACCTAAGTGTGAGGGATATTGCTGGAGCCTGACTTATGTTTGGTCCAATATAATTCCAGTCTGTAACTTAGATGTAGGGGTTTTACTTTGTTGCTTGTGCTATTGAATGACTCTCTTCTTAGCCCTTGTCGGATGACATATCTTTGTCCTGACTCACTTTTCCAAGTCTTCTTATTGCGTGGAGTGTCTTGAGGAAAAAGAAGCAGAAATTTTTAGGAATTGTTAAGCATTCTGAGTTGCATATTAAAATCTATGCATATATCTTGTCAATGAATACAGACTTTGCTTGGTTGCAGCCTGTAAGTAAATTTGAGTTGTGTGAGAAATGGAAAATCAAGTGCTAATTGCATCTTGAGGAGTTTTCTTGTTACCAACGAACAGGTTCAAATTCTTGGCTTAGCTTTTATCTACTTCACATTTGGTATAAGATGGAGATGAACTTGGTATTTGGAAGACTAGGTTCCAACAGGATCTAGGCAAAGATCTCTTTCTTTCAGTAGTGGGAGGAAAATGGATGATTAAGAATATAGGTACAATTGAAAGAGGTTTCCAAGGTGGCTATTGCAGCGTACGACACTAATGGCAGCAATGCGATTTATGTAACCGAAAGATGTATTTCTAATTGTAGGTTAATCTGTAACACGCGTTGGCAATATGTTCTATGTAGGAGATTTGGTTCTACAGCGTGACTGTTGCTTGAATCTGGTGGTTATGTATTGAGGAAAAAATCCCGATAGATTGCGCAAACATTCTTTTAGAGACCTTGTAGATATCCCAGTCGGGTTTAATATATATCATCTTATCATCTTTTGTTGTTTAATCTCCTTAGATTGCATTACTTTACCCCATTATTAGTAAACTTCTTGTTTATTAGGCTGTTGAATGCAAGGTTTGTTTTATACCTCCAATCATACTGTTTTTGGACAATCCTAATGCAAATTTATATGGTAATTTGACGACATTTGAGGGACTATACCTGATACATGTTTCTTGCATTTGCAGGACGAGGACTGGGATGCTGAAGACTCTGATGAAGACAATATATCTGATGATGATATGGATGTCATGGATGAAGATGACTCGTTTTATTCAAAGAAAATGAAGAGTAAAAAAGGAGGTAAAGGCGGACGCAGTAGCAAATCTTCCACGGAACGAAAGTCACTCCCTGCACCAAGGCGACCAAGAAAAGGTAAAAGTCCATTCGAGGAAGATGAGTCTTCTGCCAGGGATTCTGATAGTGAAAGTGCGGAAGATTTCAAGGGTGTTACAAGGAGGGGTGGACAGCTAAGGAAAAACAATGTCAGGTCAAATCCTTTTACAAGCATCATAAAAGAAACCAATGAGGTCCGTACCTCAACTAGGTCAGTAAGGAAGGTATCATATGTTGAAAGCGATGATAGTGAAGAAGTTGATGAAGGAAAGAGGAAAAAATCGCAAAAGGTATAACCTTTTAAACTTTAATACCATATATTTGATTTTTGTAAGTGTTACTTAAAATTGGCTCTTCCTTATCTATTTCTTTTGAAGTATTGATTGACACGTGTCTTGTGCTTGGTAGTTATCTGGGCGGGTTGGTGCAGGTTTACTTTATTTGTTGGAACTTTGCGGATGGGTAGACTGATCTTTTATTTTCCTTCTTCTGCCTAGCTATTGGTAGACTGAGTTGGTTGCAATAGTATCAGACATTCAAATTCAGAGCCTGTTTGTTTAAGCCTTTTAGAAGCCAAAAGTATTTTTTTCTCACTTTTCCCCTAAAATACAAAATTCTATTCCAATTTCAAAAATTATGAAAAAATAATGTACGAATCTATGTGCTAAATATTATGTTGTGAAATTTCTTGTATCTCGTGTTATAAAAAAGTCGAAGTGCCTGCGTCACAAGATTTAAATTAAGCAAAGAGTATAAAGCAAAAGTCAATCCAGACATGCCCTTAGTGCTTTCTCTAATTGATTTTTTTCTAGATGAAGTATTATTTTTCACCTGAGAAATGCTGTACAAGGTGAAGCGCATCGTGCCTATTAAGACCTATTAGAACTATATGCTGTCTTATTGTCTTAGTTGTGCTTAATTCAGCTTATAAGAAATCGATTCTTGCGAATATGAGGATGATGATGTCAGTGTTGCCCAATGTTGGGGTTTGGTGTGATGTGGAATATCTGGTTTTATGTTTTACTAATACATTTAAATCATTTCCTTATTAAAGGCACCCGTTAACAAGACCCCTTTTTAATTACCAATCCAAGAACTAGCGCTGGCTGTATGCCCATGAAGTCGAATATTCTTTCTTAGTGGCTTCATTTCTTGTCCCTTCAATTTACACCTAAAATCACTCTCATTTGGTTATGTAGGAGGAAATGGAAGACGAAGATGGTGACTCAATTGAAAAGGTTCTCTGGCATCAGCCAAAGGGCACAGCTGAAGCGGCTAATAGGAATAACAGATCAACAGAGCCTACTCTCATGAGCCATCTGTTTGATTCTGAGCCAGATTGGAATGAAATGGAATTTTTGATAAAGTGGAAAGGACAGTCACACTTACACTGTCAATGGAAGTCCCTTCCTGATCTACAAAATGTATGTTCCTCAATTCCTCTAGCCATGTACATCCTTTACAAGTGCGAAACTATGACATATATTTGAATTTTTCGTTTTTAATAAGTATTGACATTTCACATGTATGAGTTTTCAGCTCAGTGGATTTAAGAAGGTGTTGAATTATACTAAAAAGGTGACAGAGGATGTGAGGTATAGGAGGTCAATCTCTCGGGAGGAGGTAAATTATCTTCACTGTGCCGAGTTGTTCTCTTGATCTCTTATGATGGAACAACAGAGTTGAAATGGCTGATTTGCTTCCACATGTGTGCAACATGCTAGATGGGAATACTAAATATCGTTGTATTTAATTTTCTAACTAAGTTTTGTGTAGTTCACTGGCCTGTTATGCCATAAGGCTATTCAATTCAGATAGAGGTGGTATGATGGATTATTAGATCATCTTATTGTAGCTTCTGTCCTTGCAGTTGAATCTTGATACAAGATTCTACCCAAGAATCTTAGATTTCGAGAGGTGTGGTTGTAGCTTTTGGTGCTGTAGTTTGGTGTTTGATGTGTTGACTATTGCTGTTGCTGCCGTTAAGATAGGCATTCGATAAACAGTATTTAATTTTGTCATTATGATTGATTGACAAAGTGAATAGTATATCGGAGTACATTTTTTCTTCTTGAGCGAAAAGAAATATTGGCTAATTATTGAAGTTTATAAAACATTTATAATATAAAGGTAAAAGAAAATTTTTAAAACCAAGTTGAGTAGATAGCGACTAATGTATCCCTGGGTTGCTTCCTGAAAACTTGTTTAGTTGCTCCAGCTTTTGGATGCATGCCGAAGACTCTTCTTATGGTCTTCTAGCTTCATGTGATAGAAGCAGATACGCAAAAGCACTAGCAAACACCTAGGTTGGTGCAAATTCCAAACATTTATGAGAACTAGCATGAACACTGCTACACGATCTCAAGGCTGATCCATGAAGTTGGGTTTTTGCTTATGGCGTGAAGGGATGGATAGTGCAAATTAGGCTAAAAGTTCCCATCCAACTTCCAGTTTACGAACTTCATGTTAGTTAGTTGAGTGTTGTACTGATATACCATAGGTCCTGGTCTACAAAGGGAGATATCTACTCCTGTGCTTGTATTGGGGGGTTATTGATGGGTGGATGATTATTAAATTGTTCCTATACTAGTACACGGGTTACCAACTTCTGTGTTTCTACTTTATCTGCAAATAGTGCTGATGAGCTTTACATTTGCAAGTGAGCAAGCAAGTTGAGGACCTTTATGTTGACCATAGAATTTAAGAAGAATAAGACAGTTGAGTTGTTCTTGCTGCATTCTTGACTCGGGTTTACTGGATTTTTGGTTTAACAAGTTTTGTCACACTCTCGGAGTGATTCTTTCAACGTGTCAGGGAAAATTCTTACTGTGCTGAAAAATTGCATCCTCAACGATTTATTGGGTCTGGAAGCTTCAATATGTCAGGGAAAATTCTTACTGTGCTGAAAAATTGCATCCTCAACGATTTATTGGGTCTGGAAGCTTCAATATGTCAGGGAAAATTCTTACTGTGCTGAAAAATTGCTTCCTCAACAATTTATTGGTCTGGCTTCCAGACCCATTAGAACTCTCTCTTTGGATTGCTTGTGCTTTCTCCATCAGTGTACTCATGTAGTATCAAGTTGATCGCTCTGCTGAACACAGTGAAAGCAAACGATTTTTTCTTTCATCCAGATATACAAAATTGATTTGCTTGGGGGTTTAGTTAACAAGTGCCCGGAATATTACATGATGCAATATCTTTTTTCTAAACGTCAAATATGTAGGTAGTATACGAATTTTATTTCCCTTACATTTAAAAGCTTTCACATCATTAGAAATGAAACGTGAAAATGTTACATCTTTATATTTTCAAATCGTAACAAGTCTAGCATAACATGCACATGGGGCAGTTGTTGACATGCTCCTTTTTGTAATGACAATTCTTTTGTTCTTGAGAGGAGGCTTTGGGCAGCAGTTGATGAAATTGATATCAGAGGATAATTGCAAAATGGGGTCTAATTTTATCAGGCGATTCTTTGATCTCAATAATGGCTTCCATAATAATAGCGGTAATAATATTAATAACAACAATAATAATTATGATGGTAGTTGTGGTGGTGGTTTCTTTATCTTATGATTCTGATGAATGACTGATCTTTGTTTGGTTTGTGCTGCTTCTCTACTTTCTGGTACTGTGAAGTATGTTACTTTTTTTATGTAATCTGTTAATATTCTTTTTGACTCTTGATCTTTGTTTAACCTTTAGATTGAAGTCAATGATGTGAGCAAGGAAATGGACTTAGATCTCATCAAGCAATATAGTCAGGTTTGCTCTTTTGCAGTATTACCTTCATGCAGTTTTCTTTGCCTCTCCTGCTTTTAATGTCGTTATATCTTTTGTTTTTGTGATTTATTTAGGTGGAAAGAGTAATTGCCGACAGACTTAGTAAAGATAGCACTGGAGATGTTGTCCCTGAGTATCTAGTCAAATGGCAAGGGCTATCTTATGCTGAAGCAACCTGGTATGAAAAGCTAAATTGGCATTATAGTGCTTTGGCGACTGTTCATATATCCTGAACTGTTTAGAGATTTCGCTAGCTCTTTTGTGTTAGTTATCTGTCTTTAATCTGTAAAATCACAGTTTGATTTGATGAACAAAATGTTGAGGTCTATTCAGTTTTCACTTCTCCTTTTGGTATTAGGGAAAAGGACAACGATATTGGGTTTGCTCAAGATGCTATTGATGAGTACAAGGTAGAACACTGGTTTGATTGAACTTACTTTGCTATTTGCCTGAAGTTTTTTCCCAGTTTCTTTTTTATTTAATATTTGCTGCCTATTATGCTTGAATGTTGCTGTTGCCTTGGATGTTGTAATAATTTCACCATATAGTAAATGCCCTAATTGTCTCTCGGTGGTGAATGATCATTATGGAGAAGTTGTTTTGATCATTCAAATGTTAATTCCAAAGCAACACGCCTATTACTTATATTGGCTTTGAAACCCAAACTTAAACACAACACGTTTTGAAACTAGTTACGTGGCACAAGTTTAAAATGTCCATGAAATGATCTGTCATATGTAATTGGAACATTTAAGAAAGTGAGTAGATAAAAATGTCTGAATAGTGTCCATGTTGACGCAAATGATATTTTAATATGCTGAAATAAATGTGTCTAAGCTTGTTATAAACAGGTTGAAAGTGTCAACCTGCACATTACACATATGAACGGGTTGACTCGTTGTGGACGCAAACACTATTTGGGTTGTCTCAAACACTTTTGACTGGTTGTTCTCAAAAATCAGTTGTGCTGGAAATTGCCGACTTTAAGTTTGAATTTACCTTTGCAATGTGCGAAATAAGAATTTAAGGTAACTCATCTTTTTCTCCCCTTTGGGTATATACTACAGAACAATCGTTTAGTTAGTTTTCTGTAGTCGCGGAACTTATTCTTGTATCACATAGAGTCATCTTCTGCCTGTAAGGAAAAGACTGCTTCTTTAATTATGAAATGTTGTTCTTACACTAAATAATGCTCGAGTCCAGTGATAAATTTGTGATGTTGTGGCACAGTTTCCGAGCCTTAATTAGTTTCAGACTTCAGTATGTATGGCAATTGGTAGTGTTTGTACTACGATTTTATCCTGCATGGAAAGTTCTGCAGTTTGCTCACTAAGTATGTGTCCTGAGGTTACTCCAGTGAGATCTGTAGAATATATAAGGCAGTAGAGTAGTACAGTTGAGGGATTAAATAAATCATTGAAGTGGTAATTGTGATGTCTTCATTAAGCAGGAACAATATCACTTACTCCTTGACTCTCAAAGAGTGTTATTCTTGTGGGAAATGAAAAGCTGGAGATCGGCCTTAGTCACTAATCAGTTAATTTCTAAATAATTTTCACTTGACTTGAAAATGGACGTGATTTGGTGGCTTTTGTTTTTTCAGTAGCATTATATCGACAGAAGCGTATTGAACCTGTCCCAGTTTGTGTTCTCACAGCCAGCAGTCAAGTGACCTTCTTGGTCCCTTGCTGTGTGATTCTCTCTCTCTCTCTCTCGCGCGCGCGCGCGCGCATGGGGGGAGGTGTGTGGGCATGTGACTCTCTTTATGCTGATGAATATCCATTCCAAGTTCTAGTGTGTGTGTAGATGCATGAAGAATGAACAAATGAAAGGGATGTTGTGTCAGATTATGATCTTTTGTCCTGTTTTTGTAAGCAGGCACGGGAGGCTGTTATGGCTGATCAAGGCAAGTCGGTGGACCTCCAGCGCAGAAAGAGCAAAGGTTTTCACCTCCTTTCTCCTCGATATACCTCTTTTCTTTCTTTTTTTTCTTTTCTATGTGCAAGTTGAAAGCGGTCATTTTCTTTTGGGACTGCCGAATGGTTTTCTTCTTGCTCGTTTTGTTGTGTGAGGATGATACCATCGACTTCTGGACTCTGGCTTGCATGTACTCCTAATGTGGTGGCCTATTAGTTGAATATAGTATTTAGGAAATCCTTATTCCATTTGGGGATGCAATTTTGATAGTTTAGGGTTTAATGGAATTGTGGATGTACTCATTAGAGTCTGGAGTTTGCTAATTTGAGGGTAGAGTTATGATATGGTTATATCATTGTTATAATTTCTTGGGCGGTCCTAAGAAGAGCTTTTATCACATGTAAGGGCATCTGTTTTTCACATGTAACCGCCGGGGGGGAGGGGTTTCTTGGTGTTCTCAATTTAATTGTTCCACAATTTCATAGCTGTTGGTAGTCCATGAAATTTAGAAGTGCAGCCCTTACTTAATATAGAATTGCTTGGTCTGCATTATTGTGAAAGGCAGTTTCTTTTCCTGGATAGTTATTTTTTTCACAAACTAATTCAGACAATCCAAATGACACCACTTGATATAGTGTTCTTTATTCATTTGGTGAATGTTTAAGAAGAAAGAGGGCCATTCATTAATTTACAAAGTAGTGATAGAAAAATGTACTACAAGAAAAAAAACATTTGAAAAGTAGGGTTCTTACCGGTCAATCAGATATCACATCCTCCATATGTGCAGTGTCAGTTGGGGGCCAGCTGTGTAATGTTTCAATATTCTGAGTTATCACTTGACTCAATTAACTCTGTCTTGCTTGAGCAAGATATGGTATTCTTTGGGTGTCTTCATAGGTAATGATGTTTCTATTGATCATCCGTCTTGATAATCTGTTATATATAACTATAAGCGCGAAAAATTGACTTCTAATTAAATTGTATCTCTCAGTAATTTTCGCTTTTCCTATTCTTTTATGCATTATCTTTTTCTGTGGTCCCTTTATATGTGGATGACATACCTCATCCGACTAGCAAGTAGCAAGTGGATAGCATACTTTTTCATTTATCTCCTAATAGATATTTCCACTTCTTCATATCTGTATGTGCAATATGTGATTCAGTTGCAATTTTCTCATTTCTAGCAAGTTTACGAAAGCTTGACGAACAACCGGAGTGGTTGAAGGGAGGAAAGCTACGTGACTATCAGTTGGAAGGTTTAAATTTCCTTGTTAACAGGTGCACTTGTGTCTCTCCTCTGAAATTTGGTAGTTTTGATGGGTGAACTTGGTGTCTTAGAAGAATATTTGTCCTTTAGTGTGGTCAGTCTTGATTTATACCGTTGTTGACAACTTGTATGTGACAGTTGGAGGAATGACACAAATGTTATTTTAGCTGATGAAATGGGTCTTGGTAAAACTGTTCAGTCGGTTTCCATGCTTGGTTTTCTGCAGGTAATTGGTAGACTGCTTATTTGATTTGGCCATATGTATTCTTATCTTCTTCACTATCAGTATTGTGTCAAATGTAGAAACTCTTTTGTTGAATGCAGAATGCACAGCAAGTCTATGGGCCATTTCTTGTTGTTGTACCACTATCTACTTTGTCGAATTGGGCGAAAGAATTCAGAAAGTGGCTTCCTGATATAAATGTCATTGTTTACGTCGGTACTCGTGCTAGCCGAGAGGTATAAATTATTTTTTCTTCTACTTTTCAATCGCGCGCAAGAAGTTGGAATTTTTGTTTTTGTTTTAGCTCATAAAGTTATTTTTCGCCGGTCCATGGGAATGGATGACCCCTTTTTATTTAATGACAAGTTATACCGGAAAAAAGGATGCGTTTATTGTAGCCAGCTAGTTTAATATTTTATGCGACTTTTTTTCTTTTTCTTTTTGAGAGCAGCAAATTTTAGTGTTGCTTAGGCCATATTTAAACAGGCTGCTTTGGCATCTGGCTTCAGAAATTTCGTGCTCATGCATAGTGTCTTTATGTTCTGATGTTGCTTAGAAGGAGCATTGCAAGCTTCATCCAGTCTCTTAATAGTGTTTCATTCAGTCTCTTAATAATGTGGCGAGTCTCATAAGTGTAGTGAAGAGCTGATGGATATGTTGTTGATTACTAATGGTGTAGAGGGCAGTGTAGTATGTAGATGCGGTTATATTCTAGCAGTTGGACTGTCTATTTTCTTCGATCTCTGTATGACAATTGGTTCATGTTCATTCTTTAAATGAACTTTTCTTGTAAGGGGAAGATGCTATACTCTTACGCGAAACTGTGTTCTTTGTGTTGGTGGTGTTGTATGATTTTAATATCTTTAATCATATTAGAGATGCTTGATATGATTCAGGTACTAGGGTTGTACTTTCATAAGTTTGCATTTTACACCTGCATCGGGATCTTTCTGACATCATTGTGAAGTCTCTGTCGGATAACGTGGTGGTTATGTGAGGAAGAGAATTTGCAACTAGTAGATGTGAAGTGTCTTTTCCTTATGCTATGAGTACATTTGAAGCTGAGTTCGTCATCATTTTAAATTGCATGACTAAGTTGTCTTTACAGTTTTGTTATATTTGTACATGATCTGTTCAGGTTCCATAGAACTGGCAGTGTGTGCAATACAGTTAAAATATTTGTTAGCATTTCTTGGTTTTATCGTTCCTCTTTCTTATTTTGGCAGGTCTGCCAGCAGTATGAGTTCTATAATGATAAGAAAGTTGGTCGAACCATGAAGTTCAATGCCTTACTGACCACATATGAAGTTGTCCTAAAGGATAAAGCTGTTCTATCAAAGATCAAATGGAATTATCTTATGGTTGATGAAGCACATAGGTTGAAGAATAGTGAGGCACAGTTGTACACCACTCTTTTGGTACTTTCTGGACTAAATCAATTTATTCTTCTTCATTTTCTTTCCTTGTGAGTGACTATAGAAGAGGACCAAAAACCTAGTTTGTTTAGTATATCTGTTTGTTTTAACCTTGCTCTGTCACAGGAGTTTAGCACAAAAAACAAGTTGCTTATTACGGGTACCCCCTTACAGAATAGCGTGGAAGAGCTATGGTAATTGCCTCTTGCACTGATGCCTTTGTCTTCTATGTTGGAATTGAAAGATGATTAAGTACTTTTGTTACAGTGGAGAGTCTTCTGTGCAGTTTCATCTAGTTATGGTGGTTGACTGCATCCATAGACAAGGATTTTGTCCATTTGTTACTCTGTAGTTCTTCTTTTGGAACTCCTCTCCACATTGTATAAATTTCTCTTCCGGAGTTGTTTGTTGTTTTCTTCATGTAGTCAAAAGTCATTAATGCATGAATTTTCAGCTGTCAACAATTTCACTTGGATGTAAACTTTTTGTGTGGGAGAGGCACCTTTTGTAGACATATCTGCAATTTTAGTTTGCTGCGAAATATTTTCGATCTTCACTTTTTTGAAGCTAATTCGAAGGGAAGTTTTTTTTTTTTTGGTCGGCAATTTGAAAGGAAGTTAAGGGGACTTAGTTTTACCATCTTTGTCAATAATCTGGGTCAACCTTTTGAGGACTAAATTAATTGGGCGAAGTTAGTCACGTGAATCTTTGCTGCTTTGTTTTACAAAATTCTAGCAGTTGCTCCTTTCTGTGCAGACTATATAGTTTACAAAAAATCACAGGTTAACTTGTACTCTGCAAGTTTGATATATGCAAAATAGATGGAGGTTCAATGTGTTTCCTCTCAGAGCCGAGAAAGAATTTTGGGCAAGAAGAGGATACGCAGTTCCCCTCAATGGACCACTTGGTCTAACTGAAGAGAACTTGTAACTTCATAAGAATGCTGAACAAGGGCAATAAGTTCACATATACATACTGCGCACATATGATAAACGGTATATATCTGCAAAAAGAGGTGACTGGTGCACATATGATAAAAACTGATCAACTGCAAAAAGAGGTTCCTGGGGGATTCAGGAGTGATAATACAACATTAGTATGTGAGATGATGACTTGTATTTTTTCTGGGGGTATTGATCTGGTATTTGGTAAATGTCGTAGTAGAAGCTTCTGGAGAGTATCTTTTTTTCTGGTTGGGTTAGTAATGATGTGGTAATCGCAGAATGAGATAGAGAAAGGAGAAAGAATTTGTGGGGAAGACTTCCAAGCAAAAGGACTGGTGACAGGGATTTTAGTCACTTGTCTTGAAGGCATGAACTTTAAGGGAGGAATCCTTCTATTATGGAAATAGGAGCTATCTCACTATATAATTGCTGGATCACAAGTGTTGCAAGTAATAAAATTTGCCTACCCGTGCTGGCCATGTATCTGTTTTAATGGTGCATCTAGATTTGAGTTGACAAGGGTCTGCCGGTGACACATTTTTCATGTCATGTCAAGATGCTTTGGCTAGTTAAGTCCGCTATTACATTGGGGTCCTTGTTCAATCGCTTCTTCTGTTCCTTCATCATTGCTCATCAACTCATTTGATTCTTCTATTAATTTGCTATTAATATTTTGAATAGGGCTCTGCTTCACTTTCTTGATCCTGATAAATTCAAGAATAAAGATGATTTCGTCCAAAACTACAAGAACCTCAGCTCATTTAATGAAAATGAGGTACATTTCCTAGCATCTTTTTCTCCTGATTTCCACTTTATTAGTAGTCCATTGATTTTGATAATGCTTATTGTCTCTCTTTAGCTGGCCAATCTTCATATGGAACTGCGACCTCACATTCTCCGGAGAGTTATCAAGGATGTAGAGAAGTCTTTGCCTCCAAAGATTGAGCGTATACTTAGAGTTGAAATGTCCCCTTTGCAGAAACAGTGAGTACAGTTCTTCACTTCTATGAAGTGGTTTTCCCCTCTTTTTTGTTAACTCTGTTTATGTTGTTTGGCTATGTTCATTATCTAATTACTCTGTTCTTAGGTACTACAAGTGGATATTAGAAAGAAATTTCCATGACTTGAACAAAGGAGTTCGTGGGAATCAGGTGATTGGATAACTTGACTTGTTTTTAATTGGAACTTCTATCTCTGCTCTACAGTAGACTCTTGTGTGATAGTTCTTGTATTGTTAGTAGTGACTGACATTACACAGTATGCATTGTGTTAAGAAAATGAGCAGTTTTTACTTTATGATTTCTTCAAATTTTTTTATTTATTAAAATAAGATGGCACCCTCTTTTTTTATTTTCTTTTTTCGAATTTGCTTGCATATATAATCGATCTGAAATTGCAGGTCTCCCTTTTAAACATTGTTGTGGAGTTGAAGAAATGCTGCAATCATCCTTTCCTGTTTGAAAGTGCAGACCATGGGTATGGAGGGGATTTTAGAATTAGTGACAACAGTAAATTGGAGAGGATTATTTTGAGTAGTGGGAAGCTGGTCATTCTTGACAAGTTGCTTGTCAGATTGCATGAGACAAAGCATCGAGTTCTGATCTTCTCCCAGGTATGTTTTAGGGCCAGTTTGGATAGTTTCTGGAAGCTGGAGACCATGCTTGCCATGCTTCTGGAAATTGCATGGTGCCACCAACCTGTTCATGGTTTAGGTCGTGGATTTCATTGCTTTTATTTGGTAGTGAAGATGAACTGGCCTACAGAGACATAATGTTTTCTATGTTGTCGAGGTTGTAGTGCGTGAGTAGTGTTCGGCTTTGTTCTAACCTACTCGTAGTGGTTTGAGGCAAGCTTCATGAAGATATATGTATGTCGATATGAGAAGGCGTAGAGACTTCACCGCGAATCAAATTAAGTTGGTGCTGTGTGCTGTTTATCCTCCTCCAGTATGACTAGGATTGAAGAATTATGTAAAGGCATTTTAAAAACTTTTTTTAAGCATTGAGAGATGGAAAGGGTCCATAGTTTACCTATAAAAAGAAAGCATATGAATGGCGACAAATTAGGAAATCACAGTCCGTTTTTTTTAAATTAAATGGTGTTCATTGAAAATGTACCAAGGGGTAGACCTGATTTAATTGCGGGCGGAGTTCAGGAGTTGAGAAAAATAATAGGCATAGTGGTCAGTGTGGCAGTGGGCCCGACCTAGCGTCTAGAGCTTATGCGCAATATGTGCATGCTTGAGCAGATTAATTTGTCCAGAAGTAATTTGCAAAGTTGGAGAATAGATCGCATTAACTCCGAATTTGTCAAATTCCCGCCAGAATACTCTCGTTTTCTCCCTGCATTGCTGCAGAATCCTTGTACTTCTTATCACGCCAATTGTTGTAGTTGAAAGTTGCGGAAATTGACTTCTGTATTTGCATTAAAAAATCACTGTTGGAATGAATTGAACACCCATACAGATCTTTACTTATAACATACCGAGAGTTTTCTTTCTTTTAAATGATGATCTCTGCAGATGGTTAAAATGTTGGATATACTAGCGGATTATATGTCGCTTAGAGGGTTCCAATTCCAGCGGCTTGATGGTAGTACAAAGGCCGAGTTGCGCCAGCAGGCTATGGATCATTTTAATGCTCCTGGGAGTGATGATTTTTGTTTTCTCCTATCAACTCGGGCAGGTGGCCTTGGCATTAATCTTGCTACAGCAGATACTGTTATAATATTTGATTCAGACTGGAATCCACAAAATGACTTACAGGTGCTGCGTTCACTCTTTTCCCCCCTTTTGCCTTCTTTTATCTGGACATTTTAGTCTATCAGGAGTAGCACATGTCAGGCTTGTTGTTTTGTAAATCTGAATAAAATTTTGTGATCTTTCTTTATTGTTAGGCAATGAGTAGAGCTCATCGAATTGGGCAACAAGAGGTTGTCAACATTTATAGATTTGTTACGAGCAAAAGTGTCGAGGAAGACATCTTGGAGCGTGCTAAGAGAAAGATGGTAAGAGTATTCAGAATATTTTTCCTAGTGCCTTTCCGCTTGTCGAAGCTGGCCAACTATTTGTTAGACATTTTAAAGTGATGCTGCTCGTGACATGTGCTCCTTGTGGTCATCTTTGCTTTTCAAGGTTCTTGACCATCTGGTAATCCAAAAACTGAATGCGGAGGGTAGATTGGAGAAGAAAGAAACAAAAAAGGGGAGCTATTTTGACAAAGTAAGGACGAAACAAATATATGCCCTTTTTTATTGTTGTTTTTTCTGGTCATATTTTACACTGCTGATGCAATATTTGGTACTCATTTTCCCTCATGTAAATTTTGCTCTTAGTTTTGTCCCTATTTCCATTTCAGAACGAGTTGTCTGCTATCTTGAGATTTGGGGCAGAGGAACTTTTTAAGGAGGAAAAAAATGATGAAGAGAGCAAGAAAAGACTACTAAGCATGGATATCGATGAAATTCTTGAAAGAGCTGAAAAAGTGGAAGAGAAGGAAGCTGTGGAGGAGGGGCAGGAATTGCTGGGCGCTTTCAAGGTAAAAGGAAAAACAAATGAATTTTATGATATTCTGGGAAAATAGACTCGTTATATTAGGTTTGTCAACCTCTGTTTGTATTTTTTTTCTTTGTTGAGTCCTGCACTATGAGCATGACATATCATAATTGTTTAGTTTTCAAAGCAAGGAAAATCCAAGTATAATCATGAAGTTTCTATTCTGATGACATTCTCCTCTTATATCCAGGTTGCTAATTTCTGTAGTGCTGAAGATGACAGTAGTTTTTGGAGTCGATGGATCAAACCAGAAGCTGTAGCTCAAGCCGAAGTATGAGCATTTTTATTTCATAGAGACAATGGTTTATGTTGGAGTCTTACAGGAAGTCTCTTTTCAAAGTAAAATTACCAATTTAGCTGTGTTTTTTATTTAAAATATACTCTGTCCTCCCTCTAGGAAGCTTTACTTCCTCGTGCTGCGAGGAACATCAAGAGCTATGCAGAGGTTAATCACTCAGACCAACCTGAGAGAACCAATAAAAGGAGGAAAAAGGAATCTGAACCACAAGAGAAGGTCTCTAAACGCCGCAAAGCTGATTACTCTGCCCCCTCTGCTACAGTTATTGAGGGTGCAGCTGTTCAAGTGAGAGGATGGTCTTACGGCAATCTGTCTAAGAGAGATGCATTGCGCTTTTCTCGTGCGGTAGGTCCTACTTTATATGGTTCTTGTATCTGGGGTGCTGAAAGATATCATGCCTAGCTTGATTTTGAAAGGGCAATTGATCATCTATTTGTTGTCCTGTCTGTTGCGTTTATAAGTTTGAGTTCTTGTCATGTCATTTGAATTGCATTTTAACTCGTGTTGTTTGGCTGATTATAATAGCTAGGAAGAGGGTGGAAATTGCATGGTCGACCAAGCCAACTGAGAACCAACCAATTTACTATGGGTTAATCATACAACCGACTTTGCTCATAGACAAAAATGTTTATTTTTAGTTTTTTATTGGTCTAATGTTTATTGTTACTTCGCAATTTCTAATTACTTGGCTGTTAATCTGTGTCGGCGACAATTTTAGGAAAATTACCCCTATGTGGAAATCGATTGGATTTTAAGTATCTGTCAAACTAGAGCTGAATTTGAGGGTTTATATTTGCTATCATGAGTTTGCTGGGGGTTTTTTGCAACATTTGTTGAAGCCGGTTTGTGTTTCTATGTCTCGGGGAAAGAAATTTTACTATGTGGAACATTTGAAATGCCGAATGTGTGGGCATTTCATCTTTGCTCGCATCCCTGTGGCCTTGGTAATTTGTCAGTTCTAGTATTTATTGAGAGGGATTGTTCCTTGTTTTCTGCACGACTCTAGTTGTGATTTTTACTAATATTTGACTGGCAATCTCTTGTGAACTAGCTGTGATTTTGTCATTGCAAAGGAGAGATTGAGGAGTACAAAATTTCTCTTTTGATTGGATTCTAATTTGTTCTTATCCCAGCCATTATGTTGATAGAGAGGTATATGAAATTGCCACTCAAGTTACCGTGCTCTGTATTATATTTATGTCTGTGTTATGATGTTATTTTTAGTTCTCTTTCATTGTCATTTGTCGTGGTCCGGCATTAGTTGTTGATCAGTTTGTGTCTCTGATTATGTAGGTTATGAAATTTGGGAATGAGAACCAAATCGATTTTATTGCTTCGGAGGTTGGTGGATCATTTGCTGCAGCTCCTCCTGAAGCGCAGATTGAGCTTTTCAACTCCTTGATTGATGGATGTAGTGAGGCAGTTAAAATGGGAAACGTTGATCCAAAGGTTGGTTCTGTAATAGTCTTTCCCCCATCCCACCCCACACCATCCCCCCCCCCCCCCCCCCCCCCCCCAAAAAAAAAAGAAAGGGACCCAAGCCCCTGTTTCTGTACTGATTTCATTTCCTGATTGCTTTACAGGGGCCACTTTTAGATTTTTTTGGTGTCTCTGTGAAAGCTAATGATCTTCTTACTCGAGTCCAAACACTTCAGCTCCTAGCAAAGCGCATCAGTCACTACGCTGATCCAATCAAGCAGTTCAGGGTGTTGACTTACCTCAAACCTTCGAATTGGTCCAAAGGCTGTGGATGGAATCAGAGTAAGATTGCTTCCTTCTCCATTTGTTCGTCATTATTTGCTTTTTGATGTTTATGAGATTGTTCAGTTTTAGCTGAGACTCTGTACTTGCTTTTTCGTGCTCTTTGCATATACTCAGTTGACGATGCAAGATTGCTGCTTGGTATTTATTATCATGGATTTGGCAATTGGGAAAAGATTCGGTTAGATGGAAGTCTTGGCCTTACAAAGAAGATTGCTCCAGTCGAACTTCAGCACCATGAGACATTTCTACCACGTGCTCCGAATTTGAGAGACCGGGCAACTGCTCTTCTGGAAATGGTAGATCTCTTCTGATTTTTAATCCATGTAACATGAAGACCACCGTTGTCATGTTTGCGTCTCTTTTTACCGTTCTTTTGTTGGCTTGTATTTCTTGTCACGGTGTAGATGCAGATTTTCAGACCATCTAGATGCATCTCTCCGTTTTTCTGTCCCTAACACCATCTACATGCATCTCATGCTTTAGTAAAATGACCAAGTTCCAAGCTTCTTCAGTGAAACTTAAGGCTTGTTCCTTGAGGCAGATTCCTTTACACTTTCACACAGAGTCTTTTGATTGTTTGGAGTGCACGATCACCTCTGTTCATGTTAATTAGAAGTAGAGTAAGAGAAAGTGGAGTCAAAGTAAACAAAACATGATTATTCATGTCAAGTTGAATTTTTTTTCCAAGAATATTAATCTCTTACCTTAATCTGATATGGAATAATTCTTGTCAATATGGTTTTACATTTTTCTGTCCAGAATCTCTGCTCCTGAACTTCCTTTTCTTTCCATCTTTCTTTTTTGGGCAATTCTGCACCCGGACTTGAATGAACTGATAACCTGCGCAATTCTTGTTAGGAACTTGCTGCTGTTGGAGGCAAGAATTCTAATGTCAAAGTAGGACGTAAAGCTTCTAAGAATGTCAAAGATAATGTTCTCAACACCGCTCAAACAAGGGAGAACAGAGGTGCTGCTTCTGCAAAAGTTAAGTTGCAAGCAAACAAGGAAAGGCCTCAGAAATTGGCCAAAGCTGAACCATTAGCTAAAGAGGAAGGCGAAATGTCCGATGATGAAGAAGTGTATGAGCAGTTTAAGGAAGCAAAATGGATGGAATGGTGTGAAGATGTCATGGCGGATGAGATAAAAACCTTGAATCGTCTTCATAGACTACAGACTACCAGTGCCAATCTTCCGAAGGAAAAGGTGTTGTGAGTTTTTATATTTTTGCCTGTCAATCTCTGATCATGTGTTTGAGATTTACATTTCTTTCTTTACAAACTTTTTCAGGTGCTTGCGAGGATTCGAAATTATCTCCAGCTCATTGGACGAAGGATTGATGGAATCGTTTTTGAATATGAGGAGGAGCCTTACAAGCAAGACAGTATGTTCTCCAGTTCAATACTTCCACATCTTTCTGGACATGCATTGCTTTCCATTTATTTTTACCTGTTCCAGTCTCTCTCTCTCTCATCTACTTAACATTATGTCTTCACAATTTCTTTACTTAGTACTGTATAAACATGTAGGGATGACCACGCGACTATGGAATTATGTCTCTACCTTCTCAAACTTATCTGGGGAGAAACTCCATCAGATTTACTCAAAACTTAGGCAGGAGCAGGACGAGGAGGTTGGACCTTCTCATGTTAATGGCTCTTCATCTGGCTCAATCGGCAGAGATGGCGAGTCTGGCTATTTCCCTCCTTTCCCCAACCAAAGAGGCTACAGAAATGCGACCTCTTACCATATGCCTGAGACGGCAAACAAAGTCCATGATCCAGTTAAATTCGAAGCCTGGAAACGGAGGAGGAGACCCGAAGCAGATGCATATTCCCCTGTTCAGCCTCCAATACAGCAAATGACGAATGGTTCCCGTTTAGTCGACCCGAATTCATTGGGTATCCTTGGAGCTGCACCATCTGATGGTAGACGATTTGCTAACGAGAGACCATACAGAATGCGTCAGTCCAGCTTTCCCCAGAGACCAGATTTTTCTTCGGGGATCAAATAAGCATACACTGCTATGTCGGAGTAATCCGTTGGTTGCACGTGGTTGGGATGGAACCCTAAGGTTTCCATCGGGTTGCATCTGGTTCAGCCACAATGGTTGTTCCCTGGAAATTTTGACTTGTCCATCGGAACGACACACTATGATTCTTGTTGGTATTCTTTGACACAGCATTTGGACAGGGTAAGATGTTGCAGTGCAGGCGCACCCCTTGAAGTTGGTGAAATAGGTGGCTGACAAACAGAGGCAAAAGCTCATCTTTTGGAGATAAATTCTTTTTCGGTAACAAGTTCCTCCAAATAATTAGGTCAGCGATTTCCTACATGTAACGTGTAAATTGCTAGAGGTCTCATCTAATGTATACATACAACAAAGAGGTTCACATGTAATCCTGAAAGGGACTCGTGTACATTACAAATTTTGCATAGTTCTCGATAAGTCGTGTGCTTTTTATCTTTGAGCCACGGCAAACGTAGTCTGGTTTTCCGAGGAGTTATTGAATTCATTTTATTTGATTGTGCAACAATGAGATGATGCACCCTCTCATGGTTCATCGCCTGTCGTATTTGGATTGTTTATGCCGCTTTTAGGTTATATTGATGTAGTTAATTGGATGCCATTTGCTTGCTATTATTGTGGGAGGAATTGTGCGAAAAAATACGATGGGTTTTGGAGGGTTAAATACTTTTTAGATATTGGGAATTCGTGATGGAATTGGTTGGTCATAAGGAGAAACGCGGTTGAGATTGAAGCTTTTGACCAAGCCGTACTTAAAGGGATGAAAACTGAATCTTCGTGGGATCAAAATGAAACAGAGACACAAGCGATGGAGCTAGAGATTAGAGAGCATATGAGAATGAGAGCAAACGGGGGTGGCGAAGAGAAATTCTCAAGGGTTGATTTTCCGGAGAGATTAATAGAAGAACAGATAAGATGACGGTGACAATCTCGTGGGAAAATTACCAAAAAAGTCTTACAGTGTGTTTGTTTTATGAAAAATCAAAGTTTTGGAAAACATTTTCCAAAAATTAAACGCTTGTATCTTTTAGAAAAATTAGTCAACGGAAAATATTTTCATTATCAATAACACTTTATGCCTAATTATTTTCACGGTAATGAAAATATTTTGCATTCATTCGTTTTTATGAGTGATATAAGCGTTTATTTTTGGAAAATATTTTTCAAATCTTTGATTTTCCGTGAAATAAACACACAAATCTATTGCAATTGTGTCAATTCAGTCCTAATTTTTTTTTTTGCTAATTCAGTCCTAAACCTTTTGCAATTGTGTCAATGCAGTTTATCCGGCCATTTTTGGCCAGCCGTCCGGCGACTTAATATTTTAATAATATTTTTAAATATTATTAATTTTTTATTTTTATTATTTTCATTTTTCTTCTTTTCATTTTTTTCTTTTTTTATAAAATTCTCTCTTCTTGCCGACAAGTAGGCGAAGTTCGTGGCAAGCCTCGCCATCGCCAGGCGAGGTCGGCCTTTTGGCAATGGCTGGGCGAGCTCGGGCTCGGGCAGCCATGGCGGCCGAGCTCGCCCAGACCTCGCCGTTGCTTTTAGCTTTGATTCCACGAAATCTTGGACGTGCAAGAGAAGGCGAAGTTCAAGTACGGCCAAGACGAGGAGGACAGGGGTATCGTTCCTTGGTGGGAAGAGCTCCCCAATAGATGGGTCATCGTGATCCTTTGTCGGCCTGCTTGCTCTGCAACATGGACCGAGTAAAGCCTCTGTCTCTCTTCTTTTTGCTCATCCCTTACTCTGCTTCCCAGTATGGTGGCTATGGCTACACACAAGAATTTGCTTCCTCAATTTAAAGTTGTCACGGGAGGCGGAGAAGTATTAGAAGGGAGGCGACTACTCCTGGCGAGGCTCGCCTGGTCGTTGCTGCGTGAGGCTGAGCCTCGCCAGGCCAAATCCGGCAAGACCTTAGCCAGCCTCGCCTGGCAACATCGAGTTGGAAACATCTCAGATAATGCTTCTTCTTCACCCTAATCCAAGCTCCAGGACAAGAGGCAATCAAAGCTAAAAGCAACGGTGAGATCTAGGCGAGCTCGGCCGCCATGGCTGCCCGAGCCCGAAATCGCCCAGCCACGGCCAGGGGAGGCCAACCTCGCCCGACGACGGCGAGGCTTGCCGCGAGCTTTGCCTGCTCGCCGACCTCTAGCCAGTCGTTGGCCAGAGGAAGAAGAAGAGAGAATTAAAAAAAAAATGTAAAATAAAAATTAATAATTAATAATTAATAAAAAAATTCTAAAATATTATTAAAATATTATGTTACCGGCCGGCGATCACACTAGTGCCGGCTGGCCAAAATTGGTCGAATGGATTGAATTGGCACAATTGCAAAATGTTTAGGACTGAATCGGCAAAAAAAAAAATTTAAGACTAAATTGACATAATTGCAATAGGTTTAGGACTTTTTTGATAATTTTCCTCAATCTCCTAGGATTGAATTTGCAAATAACATAGATTTTCTATTTTTAACTTACCTTTGCCAACGCTAGTCGCGCCTCAAGACCAGTTTGAGGAAGAGTCGAAGAGAGAGATGATGATATAGCTAAAACATGAAACATAAGGCTAAAACGACGTCGTTTTGGTCCGAATATGATTTTAACATAAATTTATTTAATTAAATTAAAAAATAAGGTAAATTAAAAATAAATAAATGAGAGAGAGAGAGAGAGAGAGTTTGCACGCCACCGCCACACCACCATCACCAGGGGTCGCCAGCGACCGTCGCCTAGATCAGGCCCTCGCTTGCGATTAACAAGGGTTGTCGGCCACTCGCCACGACCCGGAGACCCATGCCCGCCGTCCCCCGCCCGCATTAGCTGTGACATCCGGAAATTTTTATATAAGGTAATAATACTTAGGTTACAAAACTAAGTATTCGAGTCGACATATAGAAATCTTAGTGGACCGTTAATCTTGTGGGGAATGGAGAAATGCGAAGGATGATTTTCCGCGACAGTGATCGTCCCGAGTTCGACGTATTAAAATTATATTGACAAACGTTGACGTATACAGTGATTTAACGTCGTCTTAGTTGTCGATGAGGATGACATATTTTTTGAAATATAGGATCATTGAACTTTGAGATTTACTAAATCGACATTACCTGGTGTTCAAAAAAGGGTTAATACAAAAAAAAAAAAAATCAAAACTAGTACACCCGTGACAAATTTATCTCAAACTATTTTTTTGACCATCAAAAACCCCAAACTGGTACACCTGTGACAAATTTACTCACTGTTAGTTTCCATTAAATTTTACCGTCAAATTGTTGAGTTGGATGACACGTGACAGTTGTCGGGTGTATACGTTACCCTCTGTTTGTTACAAGTGTATTAATTTAGAATTTTTCGTGGTATTAACCCTTGTTATTTACCAATAACTTCGTTGGATTTAAAATATTTACGGACTTATCTACAACGGACACCAATTTTCTTGTTCACATGTTAATACATATACTAATGATGTCATAAGGTGGGTTCTCTATTTCAACTTTAGATAACTAAGGTGAAGACTCCCTACTTGTAGTCATGGCCACGGGCCGGGTTGAGTTTGGAACCGGCTCGTTGACCGAGCCCGCAGTTCCAACCCGTGGCATAAGGGCCCGATTACGATTTCTTCAAACCTTGAACCTAGCCCGGAACCAACAGTTCCGGGCCAGTTTCGAACAGTGAAAAAATGGGGATAAAAAATTATATATATAAAAAAAAAAGAGCCGTTGCAATGACTCTTTCTGCCAATGGTCACCTCTTTTTTTTTTTTCTTTTTTCTTTACTAATTTCTAACATATGATATAAATATCTCTTCCCATCTCTCATTTTTTTCACACAAATTCTCTCTTCTTCTCAAATTCTCTCTAACTCTCAATTATTCACAACATCCAATTTATTAGTTTCTTTTCTTCAATTACGTTCTATAATTCCTTATTTTTTTTATTTATTATCTCCTTTAATAATTTCATATTTCAAATTCTTTTTTCATACCCTATATTTTTTGCATTATATCATATATTTTTTCTATATAAAAAAAATGGCAAGTGAAAGTAGAACTAGTGCAAAGGCAAGAGCAAGGAGGGAGAATCCGATTATTCTCCTAATCCTCGTGATTATAAAGATTGGGAACTCGAAGTTGATGTAGATGATGAAATCAACATTATTCCTAATATGGAACAAGTCCAAACGCAAGAGAGTCTTCATCCTCCTACAGGTATCGAAGAAATGTCAACAACAAAGGAGCGGGAGTTTACATCCAACGTATGGGACCACTTCACGAAGATTGAAAGATTTGATATAGCTCCAAAAAGGTATGATGTAGTTTGTAAACATTGTGGGATAAAATACAAATATATCGGTGGAGTCGGATATGGAACATTTAAACGACACCTTAAGGCGAAACATCCAACCGAAGAGGGAATTGACACCGAGCAACAATAAATTTTCAGGTACGCCAATCCTAACACCCCTCCTTTATTTGGTTATAATGAAAAAAATTATAAAGAAGAATTAGGTAAATTTATTTCCGTTGAACATTTATCATTTAGTTTTGATGAAAGATTTGGTTTTAATTAATTTATACAAAATGCATGTGTGCTACAAGCAAAACGTGTTCCTAGAAATACACTTGAACGAATAATTAAAGTTCTTTATAAAAAAGGAAAAAAAGATTTACAAAACTTTTTTTATGCATTTTAATGGACTTGTGCATATAGGTAGCGATATTTGGAGTGATCATTGGCAAGTTCATTTTTATATGGGTATAACATGTCATTGGATAGATGATAATTGAAATATTCAAAAAAGAGTTATTGATTTTAGAGTTTTTAATGACAGGCATACGATAAATAATATTTATAGATTAATTAGGAAAATTTTAGAAGAATAATATTTGCTTAATAAAAAAATTTCAATTGGTTTTGATAATGCCGCGGTAGATACGGCTTCAATTGTTGAACTAGAAAAGATTTGTAAACCCGTTTTTGGTAGATAATTTTTTCACGTTAGATGTGTTTATCATGTTTTAAATTTATGTGTACAAGATGGTTTAAAAACTCTTGATATTTTTCTCGACCCAATAAAAATAACAATTCAATTTTTATGGAAACATTCCCAAAAAATGAAAGAATGGTTAAAATTTTGTACAGCAAATGGAAAAAAATCAAAAAGATTTCCAAGATATGTTCCAAATCGTTGGAATTCTACTTACGAGTTGCTTAATGAATATTTTGCATATAAAAATTTATTATGTGCATTTATTTTAGATAATATAACTCAAATTAATTTATACCCACAAGAATGGGATATTTGCAAAAAAAAAAAATTAGACATTTTAAAAAAAATTAATGATGCAACTTATACTTTATCCGATATTTATTATCCTACTACGCATTTATTTTTAATAGAATGTATTAATATTGTTGGATTTTTTGAAAAAAATGAAAATGATGATAAATTAAGTGACACTATTAGAACAATGCGAACAAAATGGCTACATTATTATAGGGAAATTCATATTATTTATTTAGTTGCTTGTGTTTTTTATCTACGTTGTAAATTAGATGGTTTAGGTGATTATTTGAATACGTATTATGAATATTTACATTTAATTGATGAGGTAAATATTAGAACTATACAAACAAGGGTTAAAAACGCAATAATAAAATTATATAATGAATTTTGTAGTACATATAATCTAGGTGATAGTGGATCTTCTCAATCTAGTGACATACAAAGTGGGAACATGGGTAAAATTAGTATATGATACCAACTTCTGTTTCATCGGTAAAAAAAGCAAAATAGAGCAACATGAAGTAATTCTGAAATAGAGAGCTATCTAACCGTTTCTTTTGAGTTTGATGAATCTGAAGGCAACACAGATTTCACAATATTGGATTGGTGGAAGATGCATTCCACCCAATACCCAATTCTTGCTCTAATTGCAAAATAAATTTTAGCAAACCCTTGTTCGACAGTTACGATAGAACAAGCATTTAACGCTGGAGGTAATATTTTGGACGAACGACGTTCAAGATTAGCTCTCGATTCAGTAGAGGCTCAAGCTTGTGTTGATGATTGGACAAAAGCTCAATACAGACAACAAGAGATAGATCGCAATAATGAAGCCAAATTCTTTGATGACGGAGATACCACTGTCACTGGTACCAGAACGGATAATGACGATTGAGGATGAGGTAAGTATATGATTATCAAGGTAAGATAACTACATGGGCTTTGATTCTCCTATTCCAAAAAAGATATGTAGGCGCTTAATGATAATTCATTAAGTTCAAGCCCCCTCCCCCTCCCTCTCCTTTTTTCCCCCTCAATTTTGATTACAATTTGTATTTGATAATTCATTATTTCATAATTTCATAATTCATTATTTCATTATTTCATAATTTCATAATTTCATAATTTCATAATTCATTATTTTATTTTATTTCATAATTCATTATTTCATAATTTGATTAAAATTTTATTACAAATTCATTACAATTTAATTTTTAAACTCAAAAATCGTAACCGAAATCGGAGGTTCCATTTTCGATTTTGAACCGAAACTGGCCCGTAACCGCCAGTTCAAAATCGAAACCAGAACCGTCACTTAAGGGCTCAATTTCGATTTCCCCTAAATTGGAACTGGAATCCCCGGTTCATGAATCGAAACCGACGGTTCTCGGCCCGTGGCCATGACTACCTACATGGCCAAAAAATGACAAGATTTCTCTACAATTCATGACTTACTCATGAGCCACATAAGAACCATATGCCCTTTTAAGAACACATGCAAGGCCATGTGTCTCTTCCAAATGAGACTCCTATGCTAATTGACACCTAAGACTAAGTGTGCGCATCGTAACACTTCCGAAAGTAGATTTCTGCTCCAGAAGTGCTTCTGGAGCAGAAATTCGTTTGGTAATTTAACTTATGAAATAGAAATCTGTTTAGTAAAAAATTTTACTTCTGAAAGAAATTTCTACTTTTGAAGTGAATTTTCACTTATGAAGTCGTTTTTTCCCCAATTTGAGAAATTTAAAAAAATTGCTTCTCAACTCAAGAAGTACTTCTCGCCTCACCTTCTTTTCATTACGCCCTCACCCTCTTTTCGACCACGCCCGCCTTCGCCTGCCGCCGCCCACAGCTGACCACAGCCCACCCCAGACCGCCTCCGCCACCCATCGTCGCCTGTGACCACCGCCGACCATCGATTGTCGCTGCCCACCCCAAACGTCTGATGGCCGCCGCCCACCGCCACCCGTCAACCACGCCCCGCCTCCAACCACCGCCTGCCGCTACCTGCAACCACCGCTTCCCACCAACCACCACCAAGTCAACCACCGCCCCGCCAGCCACCGCCAGCCGTTGACCCCCAAGGACCACCACCACGACCACCACCGCCCGCCACCACCATCAAGTCGCTGTCTCCGGCCGCCGAAGTAAATAATAAATTATTTTTTAAAGAAATTTTAAATTTTTAAAAATGAAGTAGAAATTTTTCGGCCGCCGACAATAATATTTCATAGAAGATAAAATTTTTCGGCCGCCGACAATAATATTTCATAGAAGATTTTGTGTTAATAAGGTTTTAGAAGTATAAATTTTCGACCGTTACAAAACGAATTTCTCTGATACGAAATCAATTTATGGAGCAGAAGTAGAAAAATCAACATCTGACAAGAAGTTGATTTCTGAAGCAAAAATGTTGCCATGCGCGTCCTAATATGTCATTGCCTTAACACATTAGTCGCAAAATCTCCCTCCATTTGGCCAAAGGATGAATAAGACATTGTCATTTGTAGTCTTTACTTCAAAATCATCATGTTGAACTTGGTAACTTCATAAGCATAATTTATTTATTTTTTGGTCAGACAGAAGCAGAATTTTTATCGCAGTCATAATCCTTCTGCCTTCAAACTTCAAAAAAAAAAAAAAAAATTTCTTCCCTACGTTCAATTCTGAATCTGAAGGCAAAAGACTTCATCTTTCAAGAACTTTAAGGTGGTTTAAACTTAAGGTGTTCAAGTCTCATTCGAGACATGTAGGGTGAACCCTGGATATGATGATGAAGGGGACGAGATGATGCTAGTAACCATCAACCCCTAAGTTGGACGATGGCTTGGTTAATGCGTAGGTTAGCTGTTGGAGTAGTGGAGCTAGTCGACCCAAACCTCTTCCCAGGACTTTTGTATTTTGTATGTTGCTCAGACGATATACTAAAATTGTAATTATGATGTTTAATAAATAAAGTGACTTATATGCTCATGTGCTTTTCTTGCATGGGATGGTTGTGATAAGTCTGTTGTGCTTCCGCGGTCAGATAAAAAAGGACACGTATCGCTTGTGACGTTTTAGAACGTCACACCAGCACTTCATGGTGGGAAGGCGGCCTCGCCACCTAATTTCTCACCTTGCTTTTATTTAATTATATTTAAATAAAAATTGTTGTCAACAATTAGTTTTAGACCAAAACGATATCGTTTTAGCCACATCATTACCACGTGTGATACGGAAAAAAGAAGAAGAAGAAGAATCACGTCAGCATTTTTCGTCAGCCAAGTCGGACAAAGTTAACGGAAAGGCTCAACTGCACAAAGTAGACAAGATTTAAGACTTGATTACACATTATGAAAGTTCTAGAACTCGCTTGCACTTTGGCGATAAGTTTCAGCACTTTCGCTGTGTACCCATCCCTTCATATCCAGATACAGAGCTTCGAGAGTCTTACGAAACGATAAAAGGCCATTGAAGCGTGGAAGAAGATGTGTGCGATCGAAAGTCAAGTAACTCAAAGGTAGCTTCTAACTAGCCTTTTGAAAACAACAGACAGATTGTACGAAAATCGACGCATGAAAGAGAGAGGGAGAGAGAACCAACCGGCCAAAAAACAAGTCTCACAAAGCCAGCTACGCCGTCCGTACATCGACCAAGGCAAAAGGCAGGATTTTTTCCAACCGGTCGTACTCGAATCGAACAAAATGGCCGAGTTAAAGTGGTTCTCCATGACATCGTGAGGCCATGCATCATCATGGCATCGTCCTGTCTTTTGTCACTTTTCTTATCTCGACATCTCCGAGTTAGTGCGGAACGCAGAATCACCGGTCCCCCCCCTGAGGCCCCTCGCATCTTGGAACAATCTTTTTTTTTTTTAACCAATAATTTTGTAATTCAGTAATTTTTGAGATTTACTAGCATAATAATCTTTGAGCTAATCCGAGAATAACATTATATTGTGAGCCATAAATTTTAAAAAAAGTAAATTCGATTAATAATTATTTATTATTTATTTATTAAAGACGGTGACATAAACCTTTCTCGTGAACTTAAAACATGCCTTTCCAAAAAAATTATAAATTATAAATTGGGGAACGGCTTATCTTTTTACGTAGCAGCCCGTCACGTGTGTCGCCTGACCCCCATCACCGTTATTTACAGACCTTCAACACCTCCACACACCACCGCCATTTCTATTCAAACTCACTCTCCTTCTCTCTCTCTTTCTCCATGATTCGAAAACGAGGTCGCGTCGGTCTCGACGAGAACCGCTTCGATTCGCTTCCCGACGCCCTCCTCCTCCTCATCTTCTCCAAGGTCGCCGACCTCAATACCCTCGTCCTCTGCTCCTCCGTCTGCAAGCGCTTCCGCCTCGTCGTCCCCCAGATCGACACCGTCTCCCTCCCCCTCGACTACTTTGACCGCGGCGGCTCCGCCAGAGGGAGCTCCGTTCGCGCTCTGAGGAGGATCTTCAAAAGCTTCGGCGCCAAGCTGATCGGACCGAGGTCGTCGGCTAGCAGCCGCGTCGCTCCGTACGACCAGCTCTCTCACCTCAAGCACCGGTTTCGCGAGCTCGGAGCTCTTCGCGTGGAGCTCCGGAACTGCACGAGGTCGCGCGGCGACGATGCGGTTCGCAACTCCCTGACCTGGTGGAAAGCCGTTTTCGGATCGCGGCTCGAGAACTGCGTCGTCCTCTCCGCCGCTTCGATTTGCCGGACCTCAGCCGGCGCATCCGGTGGCGTCGGCCGCGTCAGGGAGACGATGAGCGAGTCCGACCTGAAGTCGATCCTCGAGACGACCAAGTGCTCCCTCGTGAACGCGTCGTTCAGGCTGGTCTACTTCGTCCCTCGCGACCACGGGAGGCTCCGGAGCGTCGTGGTCTCGGACGACGCCGGGAGGGGGAAGCTGTGCATGGGAGAGGAAGAGCTCGCGAGCTTCAACGGGAGCTCGTCTGCGAAGAGGAATTCCGCGGAGGAATTGAGGTTGCAGAGGCTGTGGAGCCTGAGAGGCCCTCTCCGAGTGAACGTGTGGTACGTGCCGGTCCTGGATCTGCCGACGAGCGGCCGCTGCATGAAGCGAGTGAAGATCGCGGCGGCTCGAAGAGAGGACGATCGGGAGATCGCGTTGGAGAGGGACGCCGAGCTGTTGGTCGGCGCTTTCGGCGAAGGCGGCGAGAGAGGGAAGGCCTGCGACGAAGCTGTGGTGGAGATGATGAGAAGCAGCAGGAAGAAGAGGTACGAGCTGAAGATTCCGCACTGCTTGGATTAGGAGAGGGGAGGGGGACAACTTGCTTGATCATCCCCCTTCATTTGACTAAGTCAACGGCGTATCGAATCTAATCCAGGTTCAATCACTCCCTTCGTTGCGATCCGTTCGATTCTCATTCGTCGTTTGAAATCTCACAAGCCTCCTGCTGTTCACTGTTCAGTGTTCACGCCTGCACGAAGATTCGTCGTCCTCCTAAGTTGTGCCCAGTTTTTTGTTTTTTTCTTTCGCTGGAGCTTTTTGTTCTGAAGTTTTGAATAATTATGATGTAGAATTTTTTTTTTGGGGTCGAAAGTTAGGATGTAGATTGCTGTGTGAATTTGTTGTATATTTATTTGAGTAGGACGAAGACTGCTGTGGAAGAATATTCTCTTTCTCAAAGGAAAGAAGCTTCTTCGAATTCTCTCTCTACTTTTTCTTCGTAATGTTGTTACCCTAGTGCTTAATCTCGACGGGCGAAACAACGTTTAATCATGGTATTGGGAAATGTTTCCATAACAGTGTTACGAGGGACGATACAATCTCAACCGTAGATTCACACATCATCACCGCAAATTTTTTATAAAGCACTCATTGATTGAGAGATCGTGTGGTCAGAAATAAGTTATAGTACTGTCAGGCTAGCAATTTCTTATTTAATATAGATCACGTAAAATCTAGAAAGTGCCGACACTCTATGGGGTCTCCATGTCGTGTCTGACAATATTTCAATACTTTCCAACACGCGATCGACACATGATCAACGCTCCAGATAGGCTGACGACACGAGTGTCCAACATCCCGAGACACGCTATTTCGACACATATGAGATCAATTTTAGGCATTTTCATTAAATTATGGGTCAAAATTTATATATATACACACACTTAAGTCATATTTACAGTCACCTCAGCATTAATCAATTCAAAAAAAATCTAATCATGGCATTAATCAATTCAAAAAAAATCTAATCATGAATCCCTAATGGATGTATTTTGCAAATTCATGCTTCTTCGTACAAATTAAGAAAAGGGAAAATTTCAAAGATCATCCAACATTCCCACAAATTCCAGTTTTTCCACAAGATTCAAAACCGAGCAGCCAGAACCAGAAGTAGATCCTGTCATTTCCTCCTCTTCTTCTTCTTTTTTGGGTACTCCGGTCTTCTAGTGGAATGGAATGTCTTCCTTTATTAGTCTCGGTCTCTCCTCCTCCTCAGCCGAACAGGCAATCCTCCTCTCATCTTGAGGACCAACGACAGCGTGTAGGGCGGGTCCGCCAAACTCATCCCACTCTTGCCTCCTCCGTCCTCCTCCGCCGGTGAAACCTCGAACTCCGCCATGACGGCGGCTGCGACCAACTTCATCTGCACGTACGCCATCTCCTTCCCCAGGCACATCCTGGGCCCACAGTGGAACACCGGGTACTTCCACTGGTCGGTCGGCCTAAAACGCACGTCCTGATGATCATCTTGGCCGCTGTCGCCATTCCCATCGCCGCCGTCCAACCACCTCTCCGGCTTGAACTCCCTGCACTCCTGGCCCCACACCTCCTCGCTCCTCCCCATCGCGTACGCTGAGTAATCGGCGAACCATCCCTTCCCCATGCGGGTCCCGTCGGGCAACACGTCGTCGTCCACCGTCAATCTCGAGTTGATCGGCACCGGGGGGAACAGCCGCATGGACTCAGTCACCGCCGCGTGCAGGTAGTGGAGGCTCTTCAGCTCGTCGTAGCTGAAGACCTTCACCTCCGTCGTTGTGGACGCTGCTGACGATAGTTCTTTGAGGATTTTGCGCTCGCACAACGGGTGCTGGGCGATCAGCCAGAAGAACCAGGTCAGCGCCGTTGACGTCGAGTCCTTGCCTGCGAGAACGAAGCTTATGACGATGTCTCGCAGGAACTTCCTCTTCTCCTCCAGGTCTCGGAACTCCAAGTCGGCGGTCGATGACATGAACCTCGACAGCAGATCTCGATCGTGGCTCGTCTCTCGTTCGGTAGCCGATTCGATTTGTTCCTCTTTCGATTTGATGATGTCCATGGCGAACTCGTTGATCACTCTTATGTGCGATCTGAATCGTTTCTCCGACCCGAGATTGAAGAATCGCTTCAATTTCCACAGAGCAGGCAAGGGCGACATGAACCGCCACGAACAATTCTCGACCGCCTCGTCGAAAGCTTTGACGAAAGCCGAATTGCGGCCGGAGACCTCCGATGCTCCTTCCGCGGCGAAACAGTTAGGATCGACTCCGAACGCGACGCTGCAGATGTTATCGAAGGTGAATCTCTGCAACGTCTCCTGGAGGTCGACGACTCTACCCTCGTCGCAGGCTCTGGAGAGTAAGGGGAGGAGGCGGTCGGAGATCTCGCGGCTGACGGTCTCCGAGATGAAGTGCTTGAGCGACCTGGTGGTGAACTCGTGGCTGGCGATCTTGCGCTGGAGGGACCAGAGGTGGCCGTCGACGGCGAAGATGCCGTCGCCGAGGAGCTCGCGGAGGACGGCGTGGTAGCGGGAGCCCTTGACGTAGTTAGGGAAGTTGGAGGAGAGGAGGTGCTGGAGGTTGAGGGGGTTGGAGGTGCAGACCCCGCGGGAGAGGCCGAGGAAGGTGTTGACCCGGAGGGTCGACGACGGGGTCCGCGACAGCATGTCGGCGACCCAGTCGTGGAAGCGGTGGCGGTTGCGGAGGAAGCCAACGAGGTTGCCGATGACGGGGTGCGATTCCGGGCATGGGGTTTCGGCGGGACCACCGGGAGAGCGGCGGGAGGCGGCGGAGCGCGAGAGGCGGAAGAAGAAGAAGAGGAGGAAGGCGAGGGAGCAGAGAGAGAAGGTGAAGAGATTGAGGTCGAGCATCATCTGGTGGTCTAGTTCTGCCTTTACGGTGCACGATGGCGACGACCGATTCTGAAGCGAGATTCATGCTCAGTAGCTAAGAAGAGAAACGGAGTTCGGACTTCACCCTCACCCAGTCACTGATTGCTTTGACCCAGCTTGATTTGACTTAATTATAAAAATACCAAATAGATAAATAAAAAGACACTACAAAGCTTCATTTATTTTCCACAAAACCATCTCAAAGAAACGATTAATCAGTCAACGAATTTTTTTTATTAATTTATTGTGTATCCTGAAATAATTCTTCGTTCATTCGTTTTTATAAAAAAAAAAAATATTTTTCAAAACAAATGGATCCTTGTATAAACCTTGAGGTCTAGCTATCATAGTAAAACAAAAAGCCAAAAATACTATAATCTTCAATTTTCTCACTTTTATGGACATATTTATTAAGTATACGAGAAAAAACTATTTTCTTCCTCTTTACTGTATTTATATAATTTAGCTATTTAATTGGGCTCCTAAGTTGTTTGAATCAAATAATTAAACCTCAATCTCGAGTCTCAACTTGATATAGACACTTATGCCACTTGCATCCACCTCGACCATTTGAATTAGGCTTGTTTGTTTCGAAGTCCTTCAAGCCAAATATACTCGATTTTGATTTGAATGCCATTGATGGACCTGCTTAACTTCAAAATCGATAAGTTTTGGGCGCATTCATGTAAGGTAAAATGACCAAAATAGTCCCTGAACTTTGATTAAATGTGTAATCTAGTCCATGTACTTTCAATTTGACACAAATGGTCCCTAAACTATTGATAAATGACTAATCTAGTCTTTCTGTTTGTTCAAACCGTTAAGTGATGACGTGAAGCGTTAATTGATGACATGGAGAGCTGAGTTGGATTTTTAAAATTATGACTCAGCATATACTTTAAAAAAAAGAATTTTTTTGTCATTAAACTAGGGTTTCATATACCCCTCTTCTTCACAATCACGTCTTTTCGAACCAAAAGAAAGAAAAAAACGCCGTTCATCTTCCTCCTCAATTGCAGATTTCTTAAAATGCTTGGACCGACAATAGAACGAAGATAGCTGGGTTAAGGTCGATGCCGGCGACGACTTGGATCTTGGGATTGTAGAGGGGGCGCCACAACCTTTGCTGGTGGAGCTCGTGGAGGCACGCACGCTTGGGTTGATTGAAGAGCAGAGGAAGCCCGTACAGGTCGTGCAAAGCCATCGAGCGATCTTCGGGCCGAGTCGCGACAAACACGAGCGATTGCGCCCTCTGTTAACCCGGTGAGGTGCGACCCATCAACATTCAATTTTAGTGTCCCTGATTGTGGAGGTTTTCATCTTTTGGGTAAGTCTTTCGTAACACTTTCGGTCTCTTTCGTTGAAGACTCGGGTCTGTACAAGTAGGGGTTCTACAAGGACGACATGTCCTGCAGGCTCCTCCATGGCTTTTATTTAGGGTTAATTAGGGTTTTCTTGAAGATGGGTTAATCAGAACATTCTCGAAGATGAAAATGCACGGTTTATCGTAAAGTGGGAATAGTTTATTTAGGCATGTTGTGTTACGCAATAGCCTATAACAATATTAAAACAATATCGAATGCACGGCAAGTTTTGTTATATTAATTTAGTGTGGTCCCAACTGGTCGTAGTCTTAGGTTGTAGCTTTTTCGTGGCTTTTCAGACTTGACTTGCATTTGTCTTTGTTTTCTTGTATTAAGGTTATACTTGTGTTGATTGTTTGTTCATATTGTATAAACAATAGAAATATATTGACTGTCCTTTTTCTAGTTTAGTTTCGCTGATTTTTATGTGCAACTTTTTACAGATTTACGTGGCTGATGAGACATTCCGATTTACTCTATGAGTTGGGGGTAGGTTTGTTCGTGATAAAATAGTAGAGTATGTTGATGGTCATAATAGTGAGTGGCATTATGATTTAGACAAAATGAGCTACTTTGAGATTTTGCACTTGGTACAAGATATGGGTTACTCTAATATTGAGAAATTCTATTATTTAATGCCGGGAAAGAATTTTGAGAATGGCCTAAGATTAATTGAAGATGACACTTTGGTACAGGAAATGATAGGATTTTGGGAAAATGTTGGTGGTACATGCGAGATATTTATTGAACATGGTGAACACATTGGTGATGGCTTTGTTAAGAGATTGATGAATGTAGAAGAAGATGATGGAGTTGTAATGCTTACTGATTGGCAAAATCATGAAATTGAAGATGATGATGAACTTGTTGAGGTCCCATGGTTATCTAACAATGAAGAAGAAGAACTTCAAGCGGCTAGGGGAAAAATTAGAACTTTTAAGACAAATAATGCATATAGAGTTGCTAGGTTACTGGAAATACCTAGTGAAATAGATGTTGAAGTGGAACAAAAAAGGAGGAGGAAAGAGGCTGTAATGACCCATTCTAAAGATAATGTTGACCTTGAGACTGAATACTTTGACTCGAGTGACTCTAATTGGAGTTTTGTTACGAGTGATGAAGAAGAACTAGAAATAGAAGAAGCTGTTAGAAGGAAGAGCACACATGCGCACTATGATGAAACCACAGAGACACCTCATTTTGCATTGAATATGGTATTTGATGGACCTAAGCAGTTTAAGGAAGCTATCAACAAATATGCAGCCACCAGAAGAGTTAATATTGAGTTTATCAAGAATGACAAGGTGAGAGTAAGGGCAAAATGTAAGGCTAAAAATTGTGACTGGTTAATTTACGCAGCTCGAGATAACAAGACGGGCTTGTTTCTAGTGAAAACTTTTAAGGATGAGCACACATGCTCTTGGTCTTTCCAAGTGAGGAGGTTTACATCTACATATATGGCCAAGCATTATCTAAGCTTGTGGAGGGCAGCTCCTTCAATGAAGTTGCATGAGTTCAAAAAAATCGTGCAAGAGCAGATGAGCTTAGATGTTACTATAACCCAGTGTAGAAGGACTAAGCTGAAGGTAATTGAAAAGCTAAATGGTATGTACTCCTATGAGTTCAATAGGTTATGGAATTATTGTGAAGAAATTATTCATAGAAATCCTCGAAATACTGTGAATGTAAAGTTTACAAGAGAATCGCCAAATTCAAGACCCGTCTTCCAACGGTTTTATGTTTGCTTTGATGCTGTGAGAAAGGGTTTTCTTGAAGGTTGCAGACCTATGATAGGGTTGGATGGATGTTTCTTAAAAGGAATGTTGAAGGGTGAGTTACCGACTGCTGTTGGGAGGGATGCAAATAATCAAATGTACCCCATTGCATGGGCCATTGTTGAGGTCGAGAATAAGGATTCATGGGGCTGGTTCGTAGAAACCTTGAAGTATGACCTTGGCACAAAAGACGGTGTGGGGTACATAGTGATTTCATATCAACAGAAGGTAATGTTATTATTCTTCCTTCATTTTGGACTTTCCATGTGTGCCATATTGTTACGTCATTACATATATATAATATCATGTATTCTGTTGCAGGGGCTTGTGCAGGTACTAGAGGAGGAGATGCCATCGGCTGAGCACCGACGATGTGCAAGACATATTTATGCAAATTGGCACAAGAAGAATGGGGGTAACGACTGTCGCAAGCAATTTTGGATGTGTGCCAAGTTAACTACAATCCTGCAATTTGAAAAGCAGCTTGGGGAACTGGATAAGATGAGCAAGACAGGAAGGCTGACTTGATGAGGATTGCTTCAAAATTTTGGTGTAAGGCTTACTTTAAAACTATATGCAAGTCAAATATTGTGGACAATAACTTGTCAGAAGCATTTAATGGATCAATACTGGAAGCTAGACACATGTCTGTCATAACTATGCTTGAGGATATTAGAGAGAAGATGGTGACAAGAATGCGTGAGAAAAGAGATGCATGTCAAAGATGGAAAACAGACATTGCCCCAAGGATATTAGAGAAGATAGAAGGCAATAAAAAAGAAAGTGCCTTTTGTCATGTGCTTTGGAATGGAGAAGATGGATTTGAAGTGCGCCAAAGGAATGATAAATTTGTAGTGGACATAAGAAACAACTCATGTTCTTGCAGAGCATGGGACTTGAGTGGGATTCCGTGCCCTCATGCAATCTGTGTCATTTTATTCAAAGGGGAAGAGATAGAAACTTTTGTTGCCCACTGGTACAAGAAGGATATCTATTTAAAGACATACAGCCAATACTTGGAAGCAATGAACGGTGATAACCTTTGGCCTTCCGGTGATAGAGAACCTTTGGTGGCACCAACGCCTCGAGTTATGCCTGGTAGGCCTAAAAAGAAAAGGATAAGAGAGGAAGGAGAATCTAAAAAGGGATTCAAAGTGTCAAGGCAAGGCACAAAAATCACATGCCATTTGTGCTTCAAGCGAGGTCACAACTCAAGGAATTGTTCATTGAAACAAAAGAAAAAGGTAAGGTTTATTCATTCTGTGTCTCTAGTCTCTGTCAATATTTTTGACTTCATTTTTTTTTAATGAATAGGATGAAGAGAAAGTCGGACAGAGAGAAGCCAACTCATTTGTCACAGAGATGCATCATAACAATGCCACCACTCAAAAGGTACTCTTTGACATTACTTTTAAGGAAGTGACTATGCACTTGAATAATTATGAATACCGTTTTAGCTTGAGTATTGCTGTTCTTAATAGCTTGGACTGGAAGGTAGTCGAGCCACTTCTCTACTAAGGAATACCAACTATGATGTGGTCAATGCTAAGAAGATGGAGAGTGCATCTCGCAAATATATCACTACAATTGGACTAGAGGTACAACCTTATGGTAGTAAGCTTGTTATGTAAAGCTATGACATTTGGTTGATTGATGCATTTCTTTTGTAGCGGCAAAAGGCAGACATTATGAAAAAGAAGCAAGAAGAACAGAAACAACCTGTGGAGCATTTGAATGATTTTGGAAGTGTTGGATCAAGAAGATCTCCAAGAAAGAGGAAAATTGACTAGAAGTAGCTGTTTGAAGAGTTGGAAGTAGGATTAGTTCTAGTACTTTTTGTAGTTATGATCCTCTTGAATTTAAGATCAAGAGATGGAGTTCGTTTTTTGTAGTTCTGGAAGTGTTAAAGATGTGGCAATGATGCTGTTAAGAGCACTAGTATTCTGAGCAAGAATTTTTTGGTTTTGGTAGTACATTCGATATTTAAGAAGAAGTGCACTTGGCCTTATTTTCATCTGATCTATTGGTGTTAAAGAGTACAGTCAATACCCTTGAATAGTTGTTTGTGCACTTGCGCGTGATTCTTGTTTGTAAAAATTTGGTTGCATTTGTAAAAATTTGTTGTGTTTGATCACTGCTTCAGTAAAATGTGTTTCAACGAAGGTTTGCTAAAAGGAGACCTAAATAAAGGCAATTTCTGTCTGCCCCCCACTCTCAAATGGTTTGATAGCCATATGCATGTCGTCTGCATATCTCCCAATTATGTCTTTCAACTTTCAACAATAACAAGCCTAGCTTGTTCAGAGATAGACATGAATTTTCCTTCTTAACCACTTCGACGAATTTTCATTATAAGAACATCAATTTCTATTGCTAACACAAGCAGTGAATGATTTTAACATTTGCATTCCTAAAAATCAATTGTCTATTGCAACTAAATCACGATCACCAGGCCTGATGCTAATTTTCTCACTATATGTCTGCTGTTAACATATCTGACTACAGAGGAGAAGTTGATCGAGGGAAGAATCGTGGATTGAATTCAGAAATCATTTGCTTTTGCTCCTGCTCCTTGGCGATGGTACAGTCAAAGCCCACTCTTTTCCTTCTCCTCCAGTGACAAACCTACTCTGTGCCGGATCACTACATGGATGTCCGACCATGCCACTTTTGCCACAGGTTTCAGCTTCATGTGTCTAATTGAGCCTTCATCTTTACTTCTTGCTCTCTTTCTTTTTTCAATTGTTGTACGTCCTCTAGCTTTTTTGGTTCTGGAATTTCGGTCAAGAAAGGATCTGGTATAATCGGTACGCAAAGGGTGAATGTGTGAAAATCGACCGAGAAGACAACCAATTTATCTGCTTCTTTGAAGCAAGTCCTTCAATTGCCAAATCGAGAACAATATCCCAGTAGTCTATGCCAGTGTCATCCATCCGGAGTTCTATAGCTGCCACACTCTGGAACAGTCGGATTGCTTGAAACGCTGCCATCTTCGAACACCAGCCGCCAGAGCCCACGATCACAGTTCCTTCAATTGTCATTTTACACCAAAATTACTCGAAGTTGAACATAAGGACGATAGAGACCGAGACTGTGACGAAAGACTTACCCAAAAGATGAAAACCTCCACAATCAGGGACACTGAAACTGAATATTGATGGGTCGCACCTCACCGGGTTAACAGAGGGCGCAATCGCTTGCGTCTGTCACGACTTGGACGGAAGATCGCTCGATGGATTTGCGCGACCTGTACGGGCTTCCTCTGCTCTTCAATCAACCCGAGCGTGCGTGCCTCCACGAGCTCCACCAGCAGAGGCGGTGGCGCGCCCTCCACAATCCCAAGATTCGAATCGTCGCCGGCATCGACCACAACCCAGCCATCTTCGTTCTATTGTCGATCCAAGCATTTCAAGAAATCTGCAATTGAGGAGGAAGAAGAACAGCGTTTTTTTCTTCCCTTTGGTTCGTGATTGCGAAGAAGAGGATATCTGAAACCCTAGTTTAATGACAAAAAAGTTCTATTTTTTAAAGTATATGCTGAGTCATATTTTAAAAATCCAACACATTTAGTTAACGATCCACATCATCACTTAACGGTTTGCACAAACAGAAGGACTAGATTGGTCATTTATCAATAGTTAAGGGACTATTTGTGTCAAATTGAAAGTACATGGACTAGATTGCACATTTAATCAAAGTTCAGGACTATTTTGGTCATTTTCCCTTCATGTAATTAATGAGTCATGCTAAGAGTAAATGGCTCGAAATATAAACTTTCTCACCCCTCCATTTATCACGATAATTTATTTATTTTTCCTTTCAATTCTTATTTCTCCCAATTTCCTCTTATTTCCGAAACATAGTTAGCAAAGCTGTAATGATCAAATATGGGACATAAGTGAAGTCCTTAATACACACGCACCGCAATTAGCGTTCTCATGCAATAATTTACGCTTATGAAATTGTTTACACGTGCGGGAACGTTTGTCTAGACTTTTTGCAAAAATAAAAAGTATAATTTATACTTTTGTGCTGGAATTTTAAGAAAATAATAAAATGTTATTAGAATATGAAGAATTACATATATAAATTTACCCGCCAACTTCTATGTACCATGAGAGTTTCAAATACTTAAAATTTCGAAAAACGTGCATTTCAAGATTCATAAAAAAAGCAAAAAGATCAGTGGGTCAAAATTTTGAGGGAAAAAATAAAATTGTTTGGTCGAAAATTGTCTCGACAACTTTAAATATTACAATACCGCCATAGAAATAAGCTTCCCGCCCAAGTCGCCAGAACCAGAAGCAGCCACTCTCATACTCACTCAAACAGTCTCCACATCTTCAATCAGGAGGGTTGGATCCGTCGCGAGTGTTCTCTATTTCCCCAATAATTACAGCGCAAAATCTGAGCAGGTGATGATTCACGTTTCTCCGATGCTTGTGTCGCGCTCTCCGTCCAAGCTGCCAAATCGATTTCAATGTCGAATCACGCTCTCGATCTGCTTCGTTTCATCTTGTGGCATTCCTCTGATTCGGCGGTCTTTCGTTGACTCGACATTCGTCCCTTTCTTTCTTGGTTTATGTTTCTCTCTTGTCTTTTTTTTTTTTTTTTTTTTTCCAATTTTCTGTGTGATTTGAGGGAGTGTGGTGCTCTGGATTGGGCAGTGAAAGGGTTTTTCTTGGGCACGTCGTAAAAACCACACGGCAATCATTGGCGTCTAGGGTCATCAATTGTCAAGTGTAGACAAATTCTTTCATGGGTACTCGCTGATTGATGATAGAAACAGGGATATTAAGATACGCCTCATTCAGTTGTTAGAAATGCTTGGTTTTTTGCTCATTCTTTTCCGGGAAGAGAAGGGACAATATCGAGCAGGAATTTTCAAAGTCAGAATGCCATCTAGACATGTCTTCGAAACCCTGATGATTCTCCTCTAGCAGAACTTGTTTGATAATTGCCGGTAGGATCATATTATGCATTGGGGTGTGATGGCATTTAGAAAATAGAGTCCCAACATTCCTTCCCTTCCTCATTAATGGGGGTTCTGGTTTATCCTAACCTCGAAACTCTAATCCGTTTTGGCCTTTCCTCACTCAACATTCTCATATCAGAAGCGAGGTCCACTCCCCTTAAGGTTTCTCTCGGGCTCGCTTGCCACCTTGGCCATTCAGACTCTTGATCTCGTGGGTTGGACCAGCATATCAGGTCCTGGATTTGGGTTAGCTTAGAACAATATCTGCATATAAGAGCTTCCACAAATTTGACAACTGATGTTGGATACTTTCTGAAGATAATGCGCTTGTGACATATCTGGCGTCATCCTTTCTTTCTCTTTCTGAGCGACAGTATATTGTGAAAAAGAACTGTTATATTCTTATGTCTCGGCATCTTTTAGTGTTCTCTTTGTTATCTAGCCTGCTGCAAATGTGACTCTGCCCTATGAGCCGCTGAGTCGTTCTGCTTTGGATGTTCATATTACATAGCTTTGGACATACTAGATGTGATTCTGATATCTCAGTCATGATAGACGTCATACATATGTTAGGGTTTTCCACGTTGTCCAGGGTCACAGGACTATTTTCCAAACATTTTTCTTTGGGTGCACAACTTGGGCTTTAGAGAGGAGCAGTACTTGTTCCTAGAAAATTATTAATAATCATCGTGCTTTCAGACTAGGAAATTGTTCATGTTGCACAGCACAGCATGTTCTCTATACAATCCGCAGTGGATGTCCCTATTCCAATAAGTAGATGGCAACATATTCCCTTAGTAGACAAATTGAGCATAGTAATACTTTTTGGAGATTTAGTTTTGTGTTTGTTTTCACGTCCATATGTCAAATGCAATTGGTTGACTTAATTTAAATTTAGCCTCAGATGGATCATCAATTTTTTTGAAATCTTTTAATGTCGTCTGGCTATAGGGATGTGCAGCTTTACACCCTCAAGCTTTGCTCCTTTGAGCTGAAGACAGCGATGGCAAGTCGGGTCACTGAGAGGCTGCTGTTTGTGCAGGATGAGAATCAAGTTGCTCTTCGCATAAGTACCATTTCCTCTTTCTATTTGAGCCCTATTTTTCAATTGTGAATAGAATTACATTATAGAATAAATGCTGCAATCTGATAGGTGATCCTTTCAATGTCTGATTAAGCACACACTCTTGCATCTCAGGGTGCAAGTAGTGTCTTTCATACTACTATGTTGGAACTACGTATTTGGTCAATTGTCTTAGTAGTTTGAAGATCACTAATTTACTTGTCCAATTTCTATTTAGAGGCTACTGTTGATGGAGCAACTAGGGGTTCTAAGACTGTTGCAAAGAAAGGTGAAGGGGGTTTGGGAAGTCGCAAAGCACTTCAGGACATTACAAACAAATCATCCCTTCAGCCTGAAGCATCAATAAAGAAAAAGAATCCACAGAAGGAAGAATTTAATTTAGCTGAGGAGATGTTTTTGCACGACCACCAAAAGTGCATCGAGGCACAACAAGCGGCCTTCAACAATTTTGACTTGAACTTGGTTCTTCCTGGTCATGGTAATTAATTCTTTTAGCAATAATATACTTCAGATTGGAAGTTGACATGCCTGCTGACATGGCATGTCAAAGCACTGAGCGAGCCAAGGTCTTACATCTTAGATTTAGATATATTTGTGTTTATGCTTACCAGTCATTATACTGGATAGGCTCTTTGTACAGTGCTTCTTGTAGTCCCTTGGGGATATAACGCAGCAATACTTTTGGCTAAGTTAATGATTACTTAGAAGATTATAAATTCAGATCAGATTGGTTTATGCTATCGTATGCAAGAAACTGCACTTTAATAACGACAGTAAGCACGATTGGCATGAAGCACACTTTTTCTCATGTTATTTTTATCTTTAAAAGATATTTCATTATCCTGTTGCCTCAATCAAGCAGAAAAGCCAGAAACTGAACTGAATTAGAGCAGAAGCCTCTTTAGTCCACAAGTGAACCTAAATAACCCATTTAAAAGGATACGGAAGTGTTTGCTCAAATTGGCATTTTTTATGAGAAAATTGTGAAGAGGTAAAGACTTTTGGCACTCCTATCTGCATTCAATGATCTCGACTATTTATTCTGATTCTGCATTTTTTAGGTCATCTCATCTTTCTCTTCATTCAAGGAACGAGAAATAATATTAATTTCTTTACCAGATTCTGTGTATACTGCAGAACGTTCAGAATCCGAACAGGCGAAGGCTGAGGTACTCCCTCAGCAAATAAGGCATTTTTTCTTTCATTTTGGCCATTGCAAAGCCCAATTTATTCTATTGACTGTTAGTAGCAGAGCCTATGTAGCAGTTCATTTTACCAAATTCGTTGTTTCCCACCTAAAAAATTTTCTCTACATTGAACCCATCAATGTTATTTCTAACTACCACTCTTTGTTGCTTATTGATTTTTCTTCTGTTTATATGTTTCTCGTGTTAGGCTGATTATGATAGCCCTCGCTGCTACCCTGAGCCATCTGAACTTCCCATGGATGAGTTTTCTGATTGCTTTGAATATTCAACACAATGGAGTTCTCCTCCGTGTTCACCGATGCCCTGGGACACTCCAACATCTTGTGAATATGCGTGGCAATTTGAGGATGTGGAATTTTTCCTCAAGCAAGAGGCTGATTTTTGAACTTCATTTTGTTTATTTGGCAGCATCTGCTTGTTTATTGCACGAAGCAGCACCTGTACTGGACTCTTGCAACGCACTACTATGATTTTCTAGTCTAATATGCCAAATTTCATGGACTGCAATGGCGCCTTCCTTTACTATGTGTTTTTCTTTGGTTCATGCATTTGGTGTCTTCTGGAAAAGTCTTGTCTTTGAAGCACTCTATGGTATTTACCAAAAGAAAAGATGTCGAGGAGGGACAGTGCACGCTGGTTTTATGATCCTTTATGTTCTTTTTCCCATTCCTCTTTTCAATGGGCGGTGTGCAATTGTTTTGATTTTGCCCACGACAATTTTGTGCCAAATGAATATCTTGAAATTACCTCATTCAGTCGGTAATCGTGACATTTACTGCTGAGGTATATCGTCGCAAAGCCTAATGGAATTGTTACCGTCTGAATGATTCCAATCGCATCGAATGCATTAACCGCCTTCTATCACTGGACTAGTTCAACTCGTTCTGTTGTGTCATGAATTCTTATTGACCCCTTTCTAGTCATATCCTATCCACGTGACTCTATGAGATAACAGTTTTTGTGCTTGGCTGAAGACTTTTAACATCTCAACAGGCTGTTTAAAAATTTTGCATGACCAAATCATATGATTCCTGAACCAGTCGTGTCGGTTCTCAGCATTGTGCATGGACGGCTCAAAATTGCATCTAAGTTCATTGCAGTTCAATTCGCAGATAAAACACTTGCGCTCTTACATCTTACCTCTGACTGCATGCGTGTCACCACATACAAACTCCAACGTTCGTTCGTCGGGATGTTTTCCTACTTTTCTGGGGAAACAAAGGAGAGTGATGTCTTGGAAGTTTCTTTACAGACTTTGGCAAACCAGGGTCGTCTCTCTGTTTAGGAAGGACTCTGTCGGAGGTTTCTTTACAAACTTTTAGCAAAACAGGGTCTTCATAAGAAGTGTGGTTTTTTGTCTCTGTTTCTTATCAACTTATGAGGCCCAGTAAGCATTGCCAATTATTGTATGAAGCACGTTTCTGTCATAAACCTTGTGTTTTATTTGCAAGCCGGCCACCGGGTTGCTTCGTTCACCAGTACTGTTGTATTGCTCTTGTTCTCTTACTTCAGCAACAGGACGGCCGCTGCGCTATTTAGTTCAAAACCAAGAACGCTAACATGGTTTTCGACACAATCATCTTCTCAAACTCCGTTAACTTCTACTGCAAGTACATAGCCTAACAAATGGTGGGCATTTTCATAGTCACCCTACTTTTCTATCTTCTACCAAAGTTTCCTTGTCTATCTCAAGATGATAGCTCCTATGCCCTCTCTTATAGTGGAGGCAAGATCTTGACACAACCAGTCACTGTTTCTCTGCTGTGGTTTGGTCCTCAATGGCGAGAATCTGATCAAGCAATCATAAGAAATGCCATTAATTCTTTAACTTCCTCTAGATACTCGTCGGTTCAGAAGTATGAAGTGCCAACACTAGGAAACTGGTGGGATATAGTCAGGCAGTACAGAGATAACTCCAACTCTCCAGCCACGGACACGTTGAGTCTGGGCCCCGAATGCTCTTACACGGGATTTTCTCAGAACATGACACGAGAACGGGTGATCGAGATCGGACGGGCGGTCTTTGATGGCACTGCCATTGATGGGTTTAACGGGAGCTTGAGTTGCACTCGTGCCTTCGAAGCGAGAGAGAACAGCATTTACCTTGCACTCTTCTCTGATTATGTGATCTTCGTTGAGGGAAATGATCCGGACGAATTCACTGATCCATGCAGCGGCCATTTACCGGTCAATATCTCTGCAGAAGAGGTGATTACTATGGCCTGGACTAGGGCCCCACGCAAAGAAGGCGACCAGTGCTCAAAGCTCTTACAAGTAACTTCCTACCAAGGGCCACCAAATGGAAATGAGAAGGTGGACAGCATGGTCGGATACGTGCTGGGCAAAATAGCAGATCAAGTTACTAATGGAGATGGAAGAGGATGGATAAGCGGCGGTGGGAACGAGAACACAAACACGATTAGCAGCCTCTGCGCATCTGAATTTGAGAGGGGACAGAGTCATCCTCCTTTATATGTTGATGCAGAGAAAAATTTCAGTTTTAATGCGGTTGGTCTAAATGGCCACAGATATCTTCTTCAGTATCTTTGGGACCAGAACATCAGGAATTGTGCATTGAAACCCACAGGTAATGTAAACAATGCAGTGCATAATTGTTGAGGGGCAAAAGTGGACATTAACATAGAGTAACATTGGTTATCATTATCTCTAATTCATATGCAAAAGATTCTGTCCTTAACAAACACTCAAAAGAAGAAATTCTAGCCGGTATGAACTGATCCATACTAGGCAAGTTTTAGTCATGTTCCACCGTCTCTTCTTCTCCTCTTCGCGTCGCCTCTTTTTCTGTAAGAAAAAGGTTAGAAGGTAGGAGAACAAGTCATACAGAACAGTTAGATCTCCATACTCCTGAGACATTACTGATTAGGTGGGAACTGGGATTCTGCCCACCATCATAGGAGATAAATTTATTTTTTTCCCCTTCATGAGGTCTTAGAAACCATGAGGATAATATTCCTGTCTTGGGACACAATTCCCACCTCTTCGACTTCATAGTGAACTTCTAACTTGAAACTTTTCTGATGCAGAAGCCTGCAGTGTTGATCCAGTCATCTTGAAACAGTCTAAAGGGTACTTGAGGACAGGAATTGCTGTTAATCACAGTGATGGTTTGCAGCCATACATGCCCAATCAGAAGTGTCTTTGGGAAATTTGGTGGCCCAATGCAAAGTTCATAAGTTTCAAATTCAAATATATTGCGGTGGCAGCAGATAGTGATGATAATCTCAGAATTTGCCCAGCAGATGCCAGCAAGATGCAATGTAAAGTAATTAACTCGCAAACTACAAATTCATTCAAGAATTTCCAGTTGACGGGCCCAAAATCTTCCATCCAATTTGTAAGTGGTGATTATGTGTCCTTCGATTCAAGAGGGTGGGAGCTCACTTACATGGCAGGTAAAGCAGATCCAATTCACCCTTTAATTATGATTTCATGTCCTTTCTCCCTGGAAAATGTACCTGAAATAATCCAAATTCTTCAGGATTTTGCAACGGGAAGGAAGATGTTTACACCAGTTCTGGAATCATAGGATATGGTTTGGTTGGAACTTCATCCTATGTACAAGGCATCAATTGCAGATGGGTCCTCCATGGAAAACCAGGAACTCGAGTTTCCTTGAACTTCACACGCATTAATGTCACTCAAGATTTGGATTTCATTGCCATTTTCAGTGACTCCACTCATCAGATTTCCAACTTCTCAGGATCCTATCCTGTTGCTGATCTCCCACACATTAACTTGATTGGTGAGGTCGAAATAGCATTCACCACTCAGACGGAGGGAGGGGAAGGTTGGTCGGCAGAATATTATATTGCCTCGCCAGCTGAGCCTGGAAAACAACCATTGGTGTTTGTCATTGTCGTTATCTTGGTGGCACTAGCATTAAGCTTGTCCATTGTCATCGTTGCTCTTTTCCTGCATAAAAGAAAACAACAGCATGCTAATGAGGACCTCCTACTTAATGCAAACAGGTTTATTAGGGAGGAAAATTGGATTGGTGAGGGGACTTCGGCAGTAGTGTATAAAGCAGTTCTCACGGATGGACGTCTCTTGGCGATTAAAGTTTTCAAGAACTCGGCCTGTTACTCAGAACTAGAAGAAGAAATATTGCTCAAAACTTCTCATCCATACATAATTTCCTTGATGGGACACACCAGGCACAGATTTCAGAGTCCATGTATGGTCTTTGAGTTCATGGGTAGGGGATGTCTGAGCTATAACTTGAGAGAGAGAGGAGAAACAATAGACTGGGAGAAGAGGTTAATGATAACAATGCAGATATCCTCGGCAATCCAAATGCTGCACATGCACATGAATCCACCAGTATGTCATGGCAACATAACATCTGACAACATTTTACTTGATGAGTTCTGCAATGCAAAGCTGGGTGGTTTCAGTTCCTCCAATTATTTTGATGGAAGTGATGATGAACAGCTAATAGCAATGACAGAAGACGTACGGAGTTTTGGGCTATTGATGCTAGAGCTTCTAAGAGGGGAGCCTGTGGAGAATAGAAATTTGAGGAGCTGTGAAGAGATAAATGAGCTTGTTGATGGTCAGGACTGCCTAGATGGAAGGTTGGGTAATCCTCCTGAAAATAGCAAGATGAGGGCTTTGACAAAATTTGGTGAAATTGCTAAATGGTGCATTAGTAGTTCAAATGTTGAAGGTGACGAGAATAACCCCAAGATAGGTGACATTCTGTCAGGACTGCAACAGGTTAAGAAGCTGTTTCGTGCTGTTTCAAGTTCAGAGGCAGAAAAATCCTGAAGTAGTGGAACAGAGAATGAAATATTCTTTTACAGTGCCCTCCTTCCTTTATATTGATACAAACAACTCAATGATGCGAAAGGAGGAAAATTATGATTTTTTCTCAGGATTCTGAAGCTATTGAAATATTCTTAAGGTTTTTGTCAAATTGTTTTTTCTCTTCTCATACCCTGTTAATTATATCTTCAAGAGCAGTTCTAAAGGGCTTTTCCACAAAATCAAATCCAGTTGACAACCAGTGTTTTCCACACGGTTAGAACTAATTCTGCGAAGTACTTACTGCTGTGCAAGCACTATTCAAGTTCTCTCACCTTTTCTTTGCAGTCTTAATTCTCTCTGAGCAATTTGCAGTAGATGCTCTCGCATTTAGGCACGACAGTCTCCAAAAAAAATCCACTTGTTTTAAACTGTGACGAAAAACTTGGATACCCTCCTTGATCTACCAAGTCTTCCAAAAGGAAGAATGGGAGTAAATGTCCACTAAGTCTTGTCTTAACATGCGCAATTAGAAGTCAGATTCTTTACAGATTCTGCATGGAAATTATCTCATGATGGAGCAAATTCATCCTCTTCCATTTGACTACTGAGAAGCATGAGACAGTCATACACCTTTTCAGCTAGCGGGAGTGACTTATCTTCCACAAAGAAAGATTGAATCCTCTGGTCAATCTCAATCCAGCTACATCCAGGATTCTTCTTCAATCCCAATTCTTTCATTTTTGATCTCACCTCGCGTACTTTATCCCATCTCTTGGCAGAAGCATATAAGTTTGATAACATGATATAACTAAACGATTCATCTGGATTGGTTTTAGCAACAGTATTCGCAATTTCCTCTCCTAATTCTAGATCTTTGTGCAAACAGCATCCTGAGAACAGAGTGCTTAACAATTCAAGATTTCCAGAAACTTCCGGGGCTCTTTGCAGGAATCTGTAAGCCTCGTATAATCTTCCAGCACGTCCAAGGAGATCTATCAGACAAGCATAATGTTCAATGCCAGGTTTAATACGATGCACATTGACCATCTTGTCAAAATAGTAACAACCTTGATCGACCAGTCCAGCATGGCTACAAGCTGATAATACTGCAAGGAAAGTAACCTGATCTGGCTCAATGTTGGATTGCCTCATTTTAGCAAAGAGATTCAGAGCTTCAAAAGCTTGACCATGGGACCCATATGCAGTGATCATAGAAGTCCATGACATCAGATCCCTCTTTGGTAATTGCTTGAAAACTTGAATAGCTTCATCCACAGCCCCGCATTTAGCATACATGTCAAGAAGCGCTCCCATGACTATTTCATTTTTGCTGAACTTACTCTCCACTACAGAATTGTGGATCTCCTTACCTTTTTCTAAGCTTGCCAGCTGGGAACAAACCGACAGGATGCTAGTGAAAGTGATAGCATCTGGTGCAACACAAGCTGTTTTCATCTCATCAAACATGCGAAGAGCCTCAAAGTAATTTCCTACCTTCAGATATCCTGAAATCATAACGTTCCAACAGATAATATTTGTCCTTTCCATTTCCCTAAATAGATTTTCTGCCAATGTAACTCTTCCACAATTAAAATATAAATCTATGAGCGAACAAGTGATAAAGATATCAACCTCAATTTCACTTCTGATTATATAACCATGCATGAACCTTCCATGTAGCAGGTGGGCTGACCTTGAACAAGCTGCAAGCACACTGCTTAAGGTAGTCAACGATGCTTTAACTCCTCCTTCGTTCATCCTTTTAAAGAGTTCAATGCAGGATCCACTATCACCCTTTAGACTAAATCCCGTGATCATAGCATTCCAGGCAACCACATTCCTCTGAGGAATTTGTTCGAATATCTCTTTAGCGATCTCTAAGCATCCACATTTTCCGTACATGTCGACAAGAGCAGAGTAGACAAAACCGTCAACTTTAAATCCACTTTTGACCAACTCCTCGTGAATCTTCTTCCCTCTTTCTAGGTCCACAAGCCGAGCACACGAACTGATTGCAGTAGTCAGAGTCACTGAATTAGGCTCAAACCCAGCATCTTTCATTCTTTCGAAATATTCCAAAGCCTTCTCCGCTTGCCCATCTTGATAATAACAAGAAATCACAGCATTCCAACACGCCACATCTCTCTCCGCCATTTCATCGAACAGCCGGGTCGCTTGTCGAAACATATTGCATTTCGCATACATGCTCACAGCAGAGCTCGCGATGACCACATCCAAAACAAACCCAGTCTTCAACAATCCACAATGAATCATTTCGCCGAAACCAGCCCTTCCCAAACCGCCACACCCCTTCAAAACACTTGGGTACGTATAAACATCCGGTTCCACCAATGGGTCGACCAACAACTCTTGAAAAAGCTCAAGGGCTTCAAAGAACATGCGGTTCTTGGCGAAAGCAGCCATGAGGCAATTCCAGACCGACACGTCCGACGGAACCTCGGCGGTTCGAAACACGAGCTTCGCAGTGTGGCATGAATGGCAGGAGAAGTAGAAGTTTACGAGGTCTTTGCACAAGGCGGCGTTGTTACGAAGGCCCAGAGTTATTATCTTCTGATGAATGACTTTGCCCCGGGTCAACGAAGTGCATGCTCTCAAGAGAGCCGATAATCTTCTGATCACCATTCCAAAGTGGCGATACGGAGCACATGAACAGCGTCGGAGGTTCGCATGAAGAATCGCGAGGTACGAGGAGTTGCTTCAGATTGACCAACTGAAGATTATATAATTCTTCTTTTGTTACAAAATTTCACGGCAGATTGACCAACTGAAGAGGTTGAGAGTGATTAGTTCGGATTCATGTTTGACTTCACGCTAACACAAAAAGTGATCATTTCGAATTGATATCTGATAAATGGCAGTATACACATATAATCTCCAGCAAAGATGAGATCAAGAGACCAATGGACAGCAATCCCAACACTTTAAATTTATGAATTAGATTAGAAAACCGAACATCGACTAACCTAAGACACCTCTGATCCACTCAAAAAAGAAGAAGAAAAAAGACATCAAACACTCAGGAATTGGGTAGTCGGGTTCAAAGACATAAGCAAAGCACACACAGGAGGCGGAACTAAATATATATGAACCAAGAAACGTCAATTTCTTCAGATATATTTCCTTAGGAATATACAAAGTAGCTGCTTTTCAATAAGAGCCAGCAACTACCAAGAATTTACAATTCTCGACCCTCCACCCCAAGGAACCTCACACTAGAGGGGGAAAAAATATATCTCGGTGACCCAGGTAAAGAACTTGTAGGACAAATGATGCATCAGCAAAGGAAAACCAAAACCAAAACACAAACCAAACCCCCCCTCTAAATCTTGCCTCTATACCCGCCCGGTTATGATTGGCACTCTATGTACAATAAGAGAGCCAATTCGTGCCGATGAAAATGACCTACATGCAGCTAAACTCCGGGAAAAGACCATCTCATTTACACGTGACTAATGGACATCTCTGTCTCAGTGAGTCTAGTCCTCACTTCCAGCACCAATGCTCGATTTGTCGATCATGCGCACATTGTATTGTTCGTGTACCCTTGCCCGGTTCTCTGCCCACCATTGTTCTGCTTGTTTCTCACTAAACCGCTTGCGACTGCATAGAAATATAATAGTTCAGTCCTTGAACATCCAGAAGGGCAGATTATCAAGAAGATGATAATTCATTTATAATAATAGGAGCAGGCAACAGGGGTAAAGAACTAGGGGCTCTACTCTTTAACGAGAATCCCGAGTTCAAAAAGGAGACAGGTGCCTTCTTTAAGATGGTTCCATTCTATGAGCAGGAACTTGACGTCCAAAAGAACCAAGGAATTATCTTGTTTTCTGAACTAAGCTCCAAACCGGATTTAAGCTGACTGCATAACTAGGATGCGCAGATTAAAACATACGCAGACTCGGACTCCGTTTGTTTCGCGGGAACAATTTAGAAAACATTTTTCTAAGAATGATAGCTTGTATCTCTTAAAATAATTAGACAATGAAAAAAAAATTACATTACCGACAACATTTATTTTTCGTCCCTCCATTTTTGTAAGTGATATAAGCGATCATTTTTAGAAAAATATTTTCCAAATCATTCGTTTTCCGCGAAACAAACGGAGCCTCAATGGCACTTTCCTATGCTGAAGGCATAGAATAGGAGACTGCTTCCGTAAATAAAATGAAAAAGGTACCTGAAGCGAACTCGCTTTAGATCCTTGGCACCTCCTGGCAGGGAGGTAAAGGTTATATAGACACCAGGCTCATCTTGCTCAACCCATTCGCTATCAGGACGAGATTCACTTTCTTTACCTCTAATGCCGTTTCTACTAACTGCTTCTGGATTCACTTGTCTGCTATGACTTGAACTGTGATTACTTGTGGTGATTGACCCATTAGGAAGAATACTACTGTTTGATAGGTTTAAATCTGGCTCTTGAGATGTGATCTGACCATTCAACCGGTCCATAGAAGTATGGCAAGTGTCATCAGAAGCAGGAGGTGAGACCAACGAAGTAGAATTGGGGGATCTAACATTTCGGGCAATTCCCACTGGCAGCCTTTCAGCCATGTCTTTCAACTGTTCAAAATGTATAAAACAATGAAAACATAAGTAGGGAACTCCGAATCAAAAACTGCTGAGAGAGAATTCCACAAAGGGTGAAAACACATGGCCACAGCTGAAGAGCAATGGATGACTAACTACTAATAAGATCCATGCACATAAGCCCCATCCAAATGTCCGCAGTCTGTTTGAGGCAATACTAGTCACTGTAAGCTACTCATTGGAACTTACATGGCAGATAGAAGAGCTGGCAGTCAAAACAAAAGGCCAAGATAGAATAGGTACTAATAAGTGCTATCACTCAAAAAAAAAAAGTACTATCACAAAAACCAAACATCTAGGGCTGTCAAGGGTGGGTCAGGTCAGGTCAGGTCAGTTTTGGGTAGAAAATGGTCCGGCCTAAATTGACCCATTTATATGCAATACAAATGTAGTAATCCATACCCGACTCGACCCATTTACTAAAATACTTTCATATCTAATCCAACTTATGAAAATCCGTATCCACCTAGTTAACCCACTTTAAGCTCTTCATGTGTATACGTTATTTGGGTAAAATCGCTATTTCGACTATAAGATACTAAAGAATTGGCTTCAGCATTGCATAGAATTTTCAATTTTTGTATTGATTCACAATGAAGAAAAAGAGAATTAGTATTTGATAGTGAATTTATAAAATTACAGCAACAAATAACGAGGAAGAATTGAAATTTTAATCAAATGGAATATTGAGGAAGATGATTTATGCTGACCATGGATTGCAAAATGAGAAGAACTAAGATGAGAATATTCAATAAAATAACACTGCCAAATGCAACCAAGGAAAGATATACTCTAATAACCAATAGACGAAACATACAAGATTAATAAAAATAAAATATAGTTGGGAAAAAAATAGAAGCCGTCTTGAAATTTAATAAGGATGAAGTCGGGTCCATCTTGCGGGCCCACCAAGACTTCTATGAACTTGGAACAGTCCGAGGAGTCCATTATCTTCTCATAGAGGGTGAAGAGAATCACAAAGGTGGGTTGGGTTTGGGTAAACTTGAACCCATTCAACACCCATTTTATTTTTGGCATTGCCATTCTAAACCCATTTATAACGCATTTATTGAACCTAGCTAACCATTTTAATGACTGCCATCAAATATGAGTTTAAAAATAGGTCTATGACCGATTTTGACAGTACTAACGTCTAATAGCCAAGCCCATAAATTTGCAGATTCAAACGATTATGTATTGGAAGTGCATTCAACTTACTGTTTTACCTTTCAAATTGTTTAGCTATAAAGCTAAAGAAGAAAGATTAAGTAGACCTCCAGCATGATGACTGAAACATCTAACAAGTACCGGACATCTTATAGGAATATACACAGCAGTCGAAAACATCACTACGATGGTCAAAAGTTGGCATCTTACACGAAAAGGCAGAAGACTGCTCTATCATATCATTGAAGCAGCCAACATAAAAAAGTTTTGACACCTCATTAAATTAGGACAGAGAATATAGACAAACTCAACTCCATCATTATCTAGAGTGTACCTTTCCGAGATCAATATCCTAGCAGTAGCTAATCTTATAGATAACTACACCCAAATAACTGCTGACTTACTTGGGCAGTAAGTGACTTGATCACTTCTTTTGCCGCCTTGCATTTTGCAGTCTCGTCCGCCGCAAAGGCTATTGCCTCCTTCAGCTGTTTAGTTGTCCTTTCCAGCTCAACCTCTTGGAGTTGGGTCTTGCGGGTGAGATTTTCCACCTACAAGGTAAAATTCGGTTCAGCAAAATGCCAGAAGACGATACTAACAATAATGACTAACAAAAAGGATTAGGATCTTCATCGATTTAACCTCTTGAGAATCCGCCACCATCTCTTTTGGAGGATTAGATGGGTTCTAGCATCCACATCGCTAAGAAAATAACTAACAATAACTTCCTGTTAAATTCGTAGATACATCATTGAGAAACAGACTAACTTGTCCCATCCCTTGGATCTCTCCCAAATTTTGTGGCGGCCTCTCAAGTGGATATAATGAAGATGTCGATATATTTCCCACGTTTGGAGCGCAACTGAAGTTACCGAGGGATTAAAGTACACTTGTCGTTCAGAGCTTCATTCAGATTTCTAATTGGCACTTGTGTTTTTGATGTTTCACATCGAAGATTTCATGTCAGTTTACTCGTCCATCTGGCACCATCAGGAACATTTGAGAAAAAACTTTACTATCCGTGTCTCATAGACTCATACTACTATCGATAAATTTAAAGCACAAAGTACTTTGATCAAAGTACCTTCAAATACATGTATTTGCATTTTAGAAAGTTTCTGAAGAGTTATTTGTTGATGCCATGAGAAATGGGGAATAAAGGATCAAATAAAGTACTCTAGAGCTCGTGTATAACACAGTAAGCTCGAAAATCCCATCTCATTAATTTAAATACAGGTATTTGCAAAAATTACAACCAGATAATGGAGGAGATTTAGACTCGTCAACATGACAAATGTGCATGCTGTCTCCGTGTAATCTTTTTCTTCATTCTTCCTGAATAGCATTCATGAGAGCTGATGTGTGTACATATCAACTTATTAGAATGGAAGTATGCTCATTCAGGGAGGTTTGAGATAGTTCCATTAAATTGTGGTGCAATCCATTGGGCACAAGCAAGACAAATCTCAAAACTCAAGCTAAAATGTATTACCCCTTGAGAAAATTGAGACTATGGAATAGATACAGAGCATAAATGATTTTTGTTGTTGTTCAACTTTGATAAATCTTTAAAAAATAAGGCAGTCTGTATTAAAAATTACGAATGGATGGCAATCTGAAATCAACACAGACCTATTGATGGCCAAACATACCATAAGTTTGAGCCCTCCCAAAATCAAGCAGAAAATTTATCTTTCCAATTAATCCTCACTACAATTATTATCAACAAATATGTAAGTAAACAATTAGACAGCATACCTGCACTCTAAGTTTAACCACCTCTTCATTCAGACTATCGTTTGTCCTTTTCGTATCATCTACAACAATCTTTGGGGAGGTAAGTCCTGCAAGGGTTGGGGTTGGTGTTGTGGACCGAGGTGGGCTGGGTCGTCTTGAAATTGGAGAGGTTGCCCGAGATACTATCCTTGATCCAGGAACAGAAGCAGAGAAGAATTTCTTGGACGAACCAAATACCGGATTAAATGATTTTGAGATATTAAGTGCACCCCACTGGGAACCATTGCTTGGCACAGGCGAGACACGACTACTATTAAATTCTAGCCTTTTATTTCTCCTGGATGTTCGGCTTTCAACAGGCTTTAAGTACTCCATTGAGGACAATCTAGCAAGTTGTGCGCGAGATTTGGAATCAAACTTCTCGTCTTTATCGGTTGTCTCATTCGGTTGCTGACTTATAACGCCTCTTCTACTGACAGACGACTGAGATGAAGCGTCATTCTCAATAGTCTTCCTTAGTTTGCTATAACAACCATCACAGACCCGATAAGGTTTGTTAGGATTCGGTGCCATACAAGCCTTCATAGACTTCTTACTAGTGCATGAATGGCAGAAAACAAGTCCACAGTTATAGCAATTGTGACGTTTCCTTTTGAAATTGAATGGCAGGCGACAGCCTGAACACATAGACTGGTCGATGCCAGAGATCCATTTGTGAAGGCAAATAGCAGCCGTAAAATTAGTCCCACAAGCAATGCTTTTAACTTGCTTGTCTTTAAGTGCCTCAACTAATGTCGGAGAATTTCTATCATCCGTATTCCCATGGCCTAGTCGACCATTAGCTCCTTTACCCCATGTGTAGACTTCGGTTCTTGAAGTCAACACGGCGACATGATAAGCGCCACATGCTATCTCCTCGACAAAACTCTTGGAGAGCTTACCTTCGACACGGGTTGGGAGCTTTCCATCAGCATGAGGATTTCCTAACTGACCATAAACAGGACTGCCCATGGTGTAGATGTGACCTGAGTTTGTGAGCGCAGCAGTTAGGCTATGTCCGCAAGCAACTCGACAAAAGTTGGGTTCAACAAGAGCAGCAACACAAGTAGGCACGAGTTTCGCTTCTTTGTCACCATGTCCAAGTCGCCCTTTATCTCCATCTCCCCATGTAAACAGCTTTCCCAATGAGCAGTTGCTGGAACTGGAATTACCAACCATGACTTCCACTACTGCAGCTGTATGCCAAACACCACAAGCAGCTCGAACAGTGCGAAGCCCTTTAAGGGACTCCACTTCCTTTGGTATTGATACACTTTTTCGATCTCCATGGCCCAGAACACCAAAGGTGCCATCACCAAAAGTAAATAACTGGCCAGCAGAAGTGACAACTGCAGTGTGCCAAAGTCCACAGGAGATGGATGAGACATGTATACCTTCCAAGGGTCCATTCACTCTTTTTGGTACCCAGTGGCTCACTTCATTCCCATGCCCAAGAAGACCAAAGTTATAAGCTCCATCACCCCAAGTGTATAGATCACCAGAAAGAGTCACGGCGCATGTATGATACTCACCGCATGCTACCAGTTCAATATTTGTATTGCTGAGGGCATCTATTAGCTTTGGATGCAAAACATCAGAATCCACGCCATGCCCAAGTCTCCCACCCCATTCCTCCCCCCAGGAAAAGATCTCTCCTTGCTTGGTCACTAAAGCAGCATGTCTTCCACCACAAGCAATATTCTGAACATCAAGTACTACTGCAGACTCTAAGGCCTTCGGAAGCGAGGAATCCATTTTCACTCCAACATTACTTCCCAATCTATGAAGCCCACCACCAAGAACACCATCTCCTGTGCATTCCCCCCAAATAAAAACATCTCCCATAGCATCACCTTCATCATGACCAGAACCTTGACTCGAAGAACTTACAGCACTTGATAAACTAACTCTGAAAGCATCCACATTCAGTGGCCTCATCTGACCATGTATGCTATCCGAGCCCCCTGATGACAAAGAATGAACAGAACCACTCGCTGAATCTGAGGGAAAGAAACTCTTGGGAGGAACTGCATACAGTATCACATCAGAAAATGCCTTATCCAGACCATTCTTAGGAGGACTTCCAAATGGACTTTGAAGCCGAAGGTGATCACCACTATCCTGAATCATTGAAAGTCTATTAATATGGAACTCTCAGATTAAGATGAGACAAGAATTGTGCACAATACAGCTATATAGGTATACCTTCTGCACGCTATCATTACTCCCAAATGGAAAATTTAGAGGAGAACTTCTTGTATATGTTCTAGGACTTGTTGCTTCAGATGGAATTCCATCACTTCTTGATTCTGTTCTAACTTTCCTATGACGGCATCGGGAAATTAATGCTTTCAAGCCACTGAACCATGCCTCGGCTTCATCTTTATCCTTGCAAATCTTATTGCAAAAATGACATAGAGGGGTTCTTTTAGATATTCAAAACAGATGTAGCTAAAAACAGAAAGATATGATATGGAAGGAATACATTCATGAAGTAGCCCTTACCAGATCCAATGACCTGTCACTGTAAATTAGCGAAAATGACTGATACTCCTTCTCTGGTCGAGGATACCTTTGAAAGATTGGCTGTAGAAAACAAATTGATATCTTTGATGCACAGGAAGAAAAAAAAAAAAACTAAAGGTACAGGTACAGGTGTCAAGAAAAGATTTGAACAATGTAAATCAATATAAGCTACAATGCAAAGTCCCACAATTAACAGTAGGTGACATCAATTGCCATCTCTTGGTGATATACTTCTTCAAGATACAATTAAGTCATAAACAATACACCATAATTATGCAGAATTTCACCAAACAAGGCCTTCAATACCATGCAAGGGCCACAGCTAAAGCTTCCCTAGCATGACAGATACAAGAGAGGTGATGCAAAATATATACGAGGTATTGAATTTTCGGCAACATGTTGGTAATATATCAACAATAAAACACCAATCTAAAATCTTCTTTTTCAACTAACTCGCCTAACCATTACCTAGAGGATTTCTGTGGCCTTCATATATTATTTTTCTGACTATTATGGTTTCATCCAAACAGAACTAAGCACACGCCACATTGGCATCATCCACCCATTAATTGACTCTCCAAGACGTCAAGCCTATCTTTGATCTTTAGAATAGCGGCCACAAATTTGCACTCATGTAAACAATGTTGATTGGATGTTGAACCTTAATCCTGGATGGATCTTAAATCCACATACTCTACCACTGCCATGTATTCAATGTTGTCATATGTATCCCATACTCAAGCGAAGAGCATCTAATGTTGCTAAATGCAGTAAAAACCAAATAGTAGAAGTGGGAAATAATTGCAACTGGTGTACTCTAAATTTAAGCATCATAACTCATAAGTTAATGAAGAGTGTAAACAGATAATAGTTTGTGAAATGTATCAGTCTTTGCATTGAAGTGGATATTACTTCTAACACAGTTTAGCAGAAACACATATTAAGCTGGCTATATACTGGGAACTTAAAACATTTGAATCACTATCTATTCCACCATGGGGGGAATACCATATGAGTCCCTAAAATCACATTCCAGTGGTTGCTTCTTCTCAGAATGAGAAACTTACAGTCCGCTGGCCCGATATAATTCTGTCAACATGGCTTAACTTCAGGTGTTTCTCCTCCTTTCCAGAGAACCATATCAACACGGACTCGTCCTGAAAGCAATAATATAATTCAACCACTTCTTAAAAGGATAGCCTCACAAATTGGTTAGTGTTTAAACTACACTAAACCAAGGACCACACTAACAGTGCACAAGCAACTTAGCAAGTAGACAAGCACGATTGGCGAAAAGATGCTTATACTATCATTTATGAGATGTGCTGTCACCTACAAAAGAAATGGCTATACCATGGACCTCTCATGAGGATTAACAGTGTAGAACAGCGCACAAGGACTTCCCCTACGAAAGCATCTATCTACACCTTCGACAATAACATCTCACCCAACCCAACTCTTCAATCTGAATGGCCATGGTTGGTTGGATGTAGAAAAAACGAATTTTGCTATCCCTTCAAATCTGGAAATTATCCCTCTATCAGCCCCTTTAAACCTTTTATTTCATTTCTTGGCACGTCGGTAGGGAGCACCCCCCCCCAAAAAAAAAAAAAACAAGACTTACATTAGAGAGTCGGAAGGGGCAGAACTTGGGCTTTCCTCTCCTTCCATACTTAAGCAAGTAAGCACCTTTCTTCAATGCAGTAATTGCCTATTATAAAGATCCAGCAACAACCTAACTTAAGTATATTCAGCACATTTGCAGGTCAGGATGAAATTACCAGGCAAAAGCAAGCGCACAACATGGAAATCCAAAGCAGGGAGAAGGAAAAAAGATGAGTTCAAGGTAAGTTAACAGGATACAGAAAGCCAGCATTTGTTTAATAGTGAATTATTAAAAATATGTGAATACATCATCAAGAAGCCTACAGGCAATTGCCACTTTATGATCTCGGACAACATGAAGCTAATGACAATGCGGTTACGGAAAATAATCACTGAAAGGCATTGATTTTCCCAATTGGGGATAATCTAGATTTGCATCTAATATGTAAACTTCAACCTACTAATAGGCAAAGTAGATTACAGGAAGAATAATATGCTTGCAAGTAAGGGAATTTTGTGCACTTGACTAGTGTATTACCCAAGGATTGAATTTCATATAATGAAGAGATTTAAAAAATAAAACTAAAAAAAGGCATAGCTATATGTGCCAGAAAATAAACGAGGCTAAAGATGATCAACAGATATAAACAGAGAGAAGAAAGAACATATAGAACAGCTACTGAAGAGTCCACTATGTAAAAGTACATATAGAACGTCTCCCAAATAAAAGGACCAGCTTAGTCTCCACAACTTCACCCCCCATCTATGCCAAAGCTGCTTGTTTACCAAGAAAGGCCATAGTGAGAAACAGTTAAAAAGACGGGATTTCTCCAGACTGAAATTAAGTGCCTTGATACGAGGAAGTTAATGTTGTACATTACCACAATTCAAAGCCTTAACCTCACATTTCCATGCAATGCTTAGCAGCATGATCCAGTCCATCATAATATAAGTTAAAAGAGGAATAAGGATGCCTCAGAGGTGAAACGATAGATAATCAAGAGTTTCCAACATTCAACGAAATCTGTTCATTATAACATGATTACAAAGTTGATCACACTTTTAGTGCAGTTGCAATAAGAGTATGCAGATCTTATTTATAAAGATTTTCACCTTGCACTTGTGCATACACAAGGACTCCCATCTGTGACCATGGCATTTAATTATCGCATTAAGATTCGACAAGATGGCCACTGGTTGCACTAGTGATTCTAATCAAACAATTCTTTACAGCAAACAGTGAGCAATGTAGCACCTCACCGAGTAAGAGCACAAGAAATACAATTTATTGACTGGCGCATTCTATAAGCCCACCACGAGCATCACACCTTCACACATTACACTCGGCTACAGTTCAAATACGTACAGCTCCACAGCTCGAAAATCAAACACCGTCGAAACGAATCGTAGACAAATTACCTGCTCAATATCCCTCTCAATTGGCCCAGCCCTGCTAAGATCGGAAGCCATCCTATCGATCCTCGACATCCCGAGAAACCCCAACCACTCCGTGAATCGCGGAATCTACCTCACGGCCACTGAGCCCCCACTCAGCACCTGCCACAAGCCCCATGTAAACCCCAACCTCATGAAGTCAAACGGGCTCCGAATCCACAGCAATCGTCAAATCAAGCGCCAACAGCCGCTCGGTCTGCCCGCGATTCCCTCGCTCGCGGGTCGCTAACTCGAAGTCAAACTGGCGTCGCAGCTCAGCTCAGCTCGTGGACTGGAAAGGCGAAAGACGCCTTCTGAAGTAGAAGCTTCGAGGCGATCGTGGGCAAGCAAAGAATCGGCTGAGGAACTGGAATCCGAATGGGTCTTGATTCTGATGAAGCAAGAAGCTGGACGAGCTCAAGCAGCCTCAGAGAGAGAGAGAGAGAGAGAGATTCGGAGCGAGAAAATGTGGGATGAGAGAGAAAGATTAGGATCCGGATTATCAGTTGCAGAGAGAGAGAGAATAAAAATGTCTGCTTTGAAACTTTCTTTTTCTGGCTGAGAGAGAGTGAGAAGGGAAAGCGAAAAAAAAGGAATTTGGACTAATTAGTGGAAAAAGCGATGACATGTGGTTTAAAAGCCCCGCCGATTTCTTTTTAAACTACTTTTCTATTTTTTTCTTTTTGCCTTTTTCCAAAGTTTGACACTTCAAGATTTCGTTAAACTAGTTCGACTGTTTCCTGATTATCTTGATTATTAAAATTACTGAAAGCAAACATCATCCTTGGGAGAACATGCTTACGTGGCACGTGGTCGATTGAGATGGCTTGCCTTATCTTGGATTATCTATCTAGTCTTTCCTCTTGCTTCATCAGAATTGTTCTTCAAAGTCGGATATAATGCTTAATAGTTTAACGTGTTTCTGTTTAATCGAGAAAATTTCTCACGACGATCACCATCTCTGGAATTGAGTTATTCAAGTTGAGAATTGGGAGAACTCACCGACAAAATTACCTTCTTATATTCGAGAAGATTGCGCTGGAGGTATATATGATTTTTGTTATGTAATAACTTTATAATACATACCCAACATTATACGATACAAAAAGATTCGGGATAGAATTTAGTAGGTGTTACGCGACAATTTTAGGAAACTCAAAAAGGAGAAAACTTGTCTATTTTTCGATGCATTAGAAGCACCGCACCGTCGGATGCGGCGAGCCCGTCTAAGCCTCGCCAAGAAAAAGAGGGACAGGGATTGAAACCCATGTGGAAAAGGGAGTTGACAGTTGAGTGTTTGAGTTACATTCATTGATCCATGCATGTAGGTGCTAGATGGTACCTGAACAGGGAGGGGCACTTGTCTTTCCAACCCATAATTGATGAGGACCAACACCATATGGGGGGTGTGGTGCACTTTTGAGAAAAGCTTTGTGGAATGGCCACAAAGTCAGAACTTGGGGTCCCCTCCCTCCCTTCCTTTTGTGGGATGATGTGCCCTTTTATCAATAGAGGCCTCACAAGTCACACCCATGAGGAAAAGGAAGAAGAGGAGAGAAAGGAAATCAAAAATCCTGGCCAAACCCTTCCTGTCCTGTTCATGTTTACCTGTCAATTCTCCTCAAATTGGAGTTCATCCACTTCTACTGGTCATGTCCCTGTCAAATTATGAGAATGTCATGTTCAGAGCATGTCATTTGCGGAGCCACACGCCAGTGCTTGTGAGTATCTTTCGCTTGGATAGCTTTCTTGTAGAATGTTATGGTTAGCATGGCTCCTGGAGGACTCAGGTGGATGATCACCTCTTCTTCTTCTTTTGTGGTCGGCATGGTCAGATCAGACGCAGTTGTATGTGTTACCTCACATAACGGTAAGGTTTGTCAAGCTGCTTCACTCATTTCATGCATTCTAGATTAATCGAGATTGCCGTCCTAGAGGGGCTTGTTTTGGTTTGTCCAAGGTTAACTCAAGCGCAACAAAGAAGTGCGTACAAGTACTCGGTAGTTCCGAAGATGCCCGTCAGCATATCCATGCTTTCCAAACAATTGGCATAGCAGCGAGTTATCTCAAAAAGTACGGTCATTCCAGTGACGAAAAATGCTTCACCGGAGCGAGTATATTGACCCGGGATTTAACCATCTTTCGCTGCATAATAATGAGGTGTCGAGGACGCAGGAATATTACACCGTGCCTGGCAACAAAACAAGGGGGAAAGAGCAAGTGGGCAGAGCACAATAACCTCGGTGAACCCTGTACATAAAAATCACATTAATTGCCAAAACTCCCCTCGCGCCATGGGGCATTGCCTGAATCATAACTGCAAGGACACGTGAAAACACGAAGCCAAATGATCTGTCAACATTAAAGCTACGTCGCTGTTAGATTGTGAATGTGATACGGATCAATGCGGCAAACTCATAAGGTTGAAGCTGCATTGGCGGGAACATTTCATTGCAAATTCAGGTCATGGTTTGGCCTCCTCCGTCACAATGAGCTTACAGTCACAGCATTGCCATCACGGAGCAGTCAGTCAGCATACCAGGTTAACCTATCATGTCAGGTTTTAAAAAGCTCTACAACTTACAGCTTCAGGCTAACAAGATTTACACTCAAGCTTCAATCCTTCTCCTAAATGAAGCAGCTGAACTTCTGAAAAATGCTAAGCTAACAAAGTAACCTAAGGCCCACAATACACAGCAAAACATTGATAAGGCTTCGTTGACAAAACAATAAGCTGGCCTTTGTGGCTACTATGGACATTCTCTTTCCAACTATACATCCCCCATCTACATTGTTGTTAGTAGATGGGGCTTGACAATCGTTGTTTCTTCCTGAGGAAAAATCAGTCGATTGCTATGCTTTCTACCACCAACTGTAGGATTCCTACCCTAGCGAAGAGCTTGTGTCTGCAGCTTCATCGTTACTCAAGCTAGATGGCATCTGTGCAGCAGTACTGCATTCCACATAATGCAATGAGAAAACAGAAGCAACCAGATTCCATGAATGCTAAAAGTCTTGTCAATAAAGGTAAAGCAGGAATTTGGGGGAAAGTTACAGCAAAGAAAACAGAGGAAACTTCTCAAACAGCTTAATATCCCCCCTGAAAGCCAAAAGGTAGGCCAATCGACTGAAAATAGTACAGGAAGTACTTTGAAAAACTTTATCACTACAATAATACATGCCCTCGTATTATTTAAGAACAACTTATTCCTAAAGTCCCAATCGTGATTGTTCTCCTAGAATTGATTCAGGATTCTCTTAGATCTGAACAGGCAGATCCGATGGACCTGATTCCTGATATCAGCTTTAGTTTTTATCAGAGTGCATTATAGGCGTTTTGTCAATACCATGGAAATACATGCCACTCAGCCAAAGAAAAGCAAGCCAAGACACAGTCATCACTTCTCCAACTACAGCAACTACACTGCCAAATGAACGTGATGGAAGAGCTCCCAGTACAAGCAAGAAGAAAGGAAACCTTTATCCATACTCGAAAGCAACTTCTCGTCAATGAACAATATATTAGATGATAAGATTATTAATCTTCATATGCACATGACCTTCATCACTAAAGTTGTTCTAGATCAATCAACAGAATCCGAATCCTGGTCATTAAAGCGAGTTCTCACATTACTGCAGGTTAATTGATTTCCAAGAGAGAAATCTCCCACCACAAGTCTTATGATCCTATCATTTCACTCCATCAAATTGTTTTTGGTGAAAGTTAAACAGTCGTTCTTATAGCATCTATCCAACATTGCTAGAGTGATGTGTTGATATTCAGCAACAATAGTTAGCTTAAACGATGCAGGGTCAAGCCAAGTACTTATTAAGCATGCAAATGAGCAACTATATTATGGTACTCCCATGCATATGGAAAAGGACCCCGTCTCACATGCATAATTGAAAAATGAAGTATACTGACCCTTTCATCTGCTTCTTCCATGGAGGCATGACTACCGATGTTTTTGTCACAAAATCTTGCTGCGGAAACTTAGTTCTGACCCGCTTCGCAGACTTGAAGATAATAAACAGGAATAAAGGAGTTAATGGTTGCACAACATGGAACTCTCTTTATGAGTGTATGCTATGACATATACACACAACAAGCATGTGGGTGGATGTAGTAGCAAAAAAGCGACAAATGCAAACTTACTGCCATTTCCTTAGGTGGACGCATCTTCCCTCTGGCTGGTTCGATGTATCCCGCAGTTGTCTCCCGTTCTCGATAGCGTTTCTCCTCCTGTATGAATGCACATTAAATACAAGTTCAGTATCAATTGAAGACTATCTAAGACAATAAGTACCATAGCAAGGATTGGACCTTGGAGATCCTTTGAGATGGCCCTCCCTCCCCTGCATTGAAAGACTCACTATGCTGAAGCACCAGATTAGAAGGTCTAGGTCTCACAATCTCACTCTTTTCGACAAATTCCGTGTGGACGCCGTCATAGTCATTCAACCAAGACTCCCTTTTTCTGTTAGTAATTTTTGCACTGGTGGTGTGAAGATGATCGGATGCATAATCAGATCTCATCCCTTCTGCAGCAGGCTTTGATGTTAATCCACTTCTCCTTCCAATATTATAAGCATAAGCATCACCTGTAGGATACTCTTGCATATGTGATGAAGACTTCCAGCCACCAAGATCACCTAACTGACTGCTAGGAGTGTATCTTTGCTTAAATTGGTTATGTGGCCGATAGTCACTGTAATCAAGCCTATCTGCAGTGCTGAAATCTTCCCCTTCTTCATAAGCTTTCTGAGAACTGAACTTCGAATTATATTCTTCATGCTGCTGCGGGACATAATAATTGAAAGCATAAGAAACAATGCACACATCAAAAGAAACGTAACATTTACATGTTAAAAGTTTTTAATTAGGTCCATTGACTCAATTTACAACAACAACAAAAAATGTAAACAAGTACTTCAAGTTGCTTTCATGAGAATGAGCCACAGTTCTTTGCTTGAACAGAAGGATGCTTACAAATTTCTGCAATGGAGCAGACCGCTCAAATTGGAGCCAATATCACAAGAAGGGAAATATCCAGTTTATTTTCGAGATGGGATTCACAGAAAATGGTTTGAACTAGAATTAGATCTATTCAGCATGGTTTTGTAGATAAACTAGGACTAACTTTATGCCCAGACACCCCTAAGAGGTGAGCATCCTGTCTAGAGCTCCAAAAGGCCATTTCTCCCCATATTGAGGCAATAAATTGAATGTGGTGGTCATGGTGGCAATTCTGGAGTATGAGATGAGAATACTATAAACCAGCATAGTATAGATGGTTGCGCCAGTGCTTGTTGGGATAAAAGGGTAGAGAAAGTAGCTTTGCCTATAAGCAGAGTTTGGAACCAAGCTATGACTTCCATTAAGTTTATCTGGACAAACGGCACATAATAGGAAATCTAAAATATCAGTGCAAAAAGAATGAATGATGAAGTGAAAAATAGATCAGGATAAATTCCACCTTCTACAGTTAATAGTGCCTTTGGTCCCCTAAAAAAACGAAAATGCCACATCAAGTCCCTCAATGTTGTCTAAGTTGCAAGGACACATCATGCATTTCCACAAATGTCATCCACACATTGTCGACACGCCAAAATGTCGGTAACATGCCAAGATGGCTCAAATTACTTTTCTAAGTGGGAAGAGAACTGGGACAGGAGCATGAAATACCAATCACCAGAGAGTCTACAGGGTAGACGCCCATGACAGTCTAATTTCAGTTTTGTAATGCCAAGTCGAGAAAAAAGTGGCCACATCATGAAACTTAGTCTTTTGGGACAAAAAGGTAAAAGGAAAAAAAGAGTAACGTAAGCCATCTCAGCATCCACAATCTGGGTCTGCCAAATAATTGACTAGGGATGAAGCTTTGATGTTGAAAATAGCATGTCCCTACAGTATATGTTATTAGTCAACAATGTACCCCAAAACAATCTTCACTTTTAGAGTGGACAATATTTCCCTCCAACCCCCCAGAAGGGAAAAAGACTTGTCCAACAGAATAAAGTTAGAAAAAGAAAAGGAAAAAGAGGAGTTTCAAATCCAGTGGTCCAAATGAGAAGATGCATATCCAGCTTCAACACTTCAACTCGTTTCAGATGCATATACATGGCATGCCTCAAAATTGTACTGGTGATCCTTGACTAGTGTAGTCGAGATATCATGTTTTGGTCTATGTTGCTGATTAATTGTATCCATGACTGTTAATTTTAAATAACAAGGAGCTTTTTCGTACTCAACTTCCAAGAAAAGAAAATATTAGAAGCCCTTGGGGCACTTGATAAACCTCATTAAATATGCATTCGGCATGTGACTTTTTCAATATTCAAAGTGACTCCAAACCTGTTTTCACTATTTTCTATTGGACTTAACTATCGTCCTAAGAGCACTTACTGACAAGAACTTAAAGAGATCTTGAGGAAGTGCCCTTACAGTGTTCAGACTGGGTTGCTTCTGGATGCCATAAATTTCTGGAGATTGGGGCAGAGTAGGATCCTCCACATAGAGTGGTCCTGCCAAAAATTTTGAGGATAATGTCAGATAAGGTACATTATTCTCAGCTCTGACATAGTCACATAACAGAGCAGTTTGTGCTAGTCCATTTTATTGACAGTTCAAAAACACTTATTGGCTGCAGAAATTATTTGTTCCTTCTTTCTAAAAGCAAGTTATTGAGCTTGTCGCTATTTCAATGTGAAAATCAACCAACAAACTGCAGTCTTTTGCATGTACTGCGCATATCATGCAAACCAAGCAATTAAAATTGAATTACAATGAAAGGAGAAAGATACAGTCAAATACATTGTTGAAAAATCACCAGGCATCTCTTGGCAACATGATCGGTTACGACTTCTTCAAATTCCATTGCTGCATAGAAGAGAAAAGTCTTACCATAGGTTGATTCTCCAAGAGGTGACTCGAATGCACCAGGAGGAAGAGGATCAAACTCAATTCCAAGTAGAGGGCCATCCTCCCGGTAATGCCTACCCAATTGCCTTTTGACAGCAGTAATAGCAGCATTTTCTATTTCACCTTTCACCTTTAAATATCCAGATGGCCTGTATCTCATGTCATTGGCACTGATGCGATTAAAGGAAGAAATGCCTTCATGTTTAGCCACAGGTCTACAATTATCGTATTTATCTGTGCCTTGAGAACCAAATCCATCTTGTAAAGCCGAACTACTTCCTGAAGATGCATCATCCAGCGGAGCAAGGTTGCCTGCATAATGACTCTTAGGCTCAAAGGTAAGATCTGCGGAAGGAGAATTTTGGCCACAGAGCCTTCGGCTTTCAACCTCCCTAGGATCAAAAAGTTTTCGATCCCCTTGCTTGGTGCTGCCACAAGAATCTTGCCTGAGTCCACTTCCACGATCTTGAACAACTCCACTCGAACGATCTTGCCGTCCATCAGCATATACCTCGTCCCTCAACAACCTTTTGTCCTTCAATCTTCTGTGGCAAAACCAACCAGATATTTGCTTTTCTGTCAATCCAATCTGCTCTGCAAGTTGTGATTTCATATCTTCTGTGGGATATTTGTGTTCTGGAAGGAAATAAATGTTTCTTTTGCTCAAAGGCAATAAAAAAGAACCGTATCCAAAACGCACACTAGACTCAATATCATCTTACCATTATAAAAGTTCTCTAAAGCTGTAAGCTGAGTTGGTGTCTTGAAGCGTCTTCTGTTCTTCTCGTAAGATGCCTTGTCCTCAGCAGAATGTGCTTCGCTTGACTCTATAAAACAAGAGATGGAAATGAGCAAAACAAGTATCGCAAGATTGAAAACTATCGTAACATACCCATCCAATTTCCTTCAAAGAAATGTCCAACCAGTGAAAGCTCAATGCAACTAATCGCTACAACAACAAATAAGTTAAACACCAATTTCAGCTTAAAAACAGAGATCACAAGAGATCAGCTGACTGCATAACCAAGAGCCAATTTTCTTCTCAATTGGGTCATCACACCTCTTGAACTACAATCCAGAATAGCTTCTCATGTCTTTAACAAAACAAAAGTTTCTCCTCCCAAACTATATTGCGCAGGCAAAATGCAAATTCGGTGAATGTAACACTCTCCTCACATGCAATATGGCAACCGAATGATGCACAAGCTCCATCGACTAATAGAGAATAAGCAAGCATTATGGGGACAAATGCAACAAAAGGAAATGCTAGATGTTCTGATTTTCCAGTGATTCGAGTCGAATCGACGGAAGAGGAGGCAAAAAGGCATTCAGCTAGAAACCCCAGAAGGAATCTGGGAAAAAAGAAATGCATTCTCCTCTCCCACGCTCTCTTCAATTTCTCCGACCACTCAAAACACTCGGACATCCATCAACAGCGACAAGAATGCCGAAAACCGGCCACGCAACCAAAAAAGATAACAATACAAATAGAACAAAACCCTCTGATCAATCGCCTCCTCCTCCCTCACGAACATGGTTAAAAAAGAAAAAGAAAAATCCGACCCAGGAAACCGAAACACGAATCCGAGAAAGGAACGCATGAATTGGATCTGAGGGCGGAAAACAATACCTTCCATGGCCGCGTTCGACTTAGATTAGCTCGACAAGCAAATCGCCATTACGCCAATGAGTCCGTGCCGAGGGGGTCAAACAGATCCCCCACTCAACGCTTGCGGATCATTAACTCCGCCCTCGTTCGAGATCGAGAGAGAGAAAGTTGAAAGCTTTCCGTGAAGAAGAGGCGAAGAGACAAACTGAAACTTTAAATTAGATCCCAACAAAAACAAAAACAAAAAAGGTTTAGCCTCTCCGTCCTGGTTTTCTCAAAAACCAGCAGTTGTTGCTGCTTTATCGTACTTGGGAATTCTCCATTAATTTCTTCAATTTCTCCTCTTTCCTTTTCTTTTCTGGGGCTCCGATTCCAATCTCAATCCCCCACTATTTTGGCACATCTCTTCATGTTTATCTCTCTTCCTCTGGAATTTTTCTCATTAGAATTTAAAAAAAGAAGATGAATTCAAATTAATTAAATCCCGTGTAAATTTCCAGAAGAGCGTGACGAGACCAGACCAGACCAGACGATCCCACCAAATTCCCAGTCGCCGTATTTTCGTCACTATTCAGTATTTAGTGCATAGGATGATGTCTATCGAACCTTTTGTTTTTCGCCGAGAAACAAGTTCGTACGTAATAAAAGATGTGAAACGACGAGCTTGTTTTTTTTTTTTTTTGGGTCCCTCTTCATCATGTCGTGAATCGAAGTTGGGTTGATGCTCGTTTGGTCTTCAACCTAACTTATTACGTGATTTTCCTTCCGATTGACCAAATCTGGGAAAGTTAAAATTCATGGGGAAGTTGAAAAATTCAACTTTTTTTCCAGATTTCATGGATACACTATTGGAAAATTTTAATCCAGATCACCCAATCTCATCAGAAGAATCTGAATATCTAAAAATTTCCATGCGTCCACTTTAACTTTAGGAGAGACAACTTCGATGGAAATCCTCTGATGATGTTAGCAGAGATACAAGATAAATCAAAGAAGTAGCAATTGGTAGCATGGAGGCATAAATTTTAGAGAAGGGTATTTTCAGATTCCAAAATACTAAAAGAAGCCTCGTGTTGTTCTCCAGCAATTTCAATTGTCAATTTGCCAGGTTATCTCCAGAAATTTCGGTCTGAGACTGCAAAACATCCTCGGCATGCTTTGTTATCTGGCTCAACACAAGCAAAATTCTCTCTCGAAGGTTTGACATGAAACTTCGTACAATGAAGTAAAACTGCACCCCGGTTAAGGAACATGTCCTAATCCTTGGATTTGAAAAGTGATGAAGAAGCGGGGAATTTCTGTGAGAGGCTAAATATTATTTCTTCTTTGATTTCAAAATCTTGTTACACTTGATGCGCAGCTGCATAAGTTAGCCAAAATAAAGCTAAAGAGGCATTTGTGTTCTCTACAAAGACAACTTGGAATGCCTTCCTCTCATCATTCCGCCTTCCCAGATTTTGCATCCGCATCTTCTTGCAACGATGCGGAGGCCTTGGACTCGTCAAACTCCAGCAACTGCAATCACACGAGAGTGAAGCCTACATATTAGTTAAATCAATGATACAGAGGAAGCTCATTACCCGCCCATTTCCGGCAAATAATAAAACCGTAGCCAATCACATCCACACCCAATAAAAACACATTCCACTACCACAGCATCAGCAAATAATAAAACCACAGCCATCACTTTCAGGGAGGTCTCACAAACATCACTTGCTATCCCCACTAGTTTCAGTGGCTGCAAGCTTTCGAGGCCCGTTACTCGGTCTCTAGGAAATATAAGCCCCACCCTAGCATGAGTTTTGATTACAATATGAATCTAAACGTTGCAATGCCAAACGTGGCGAAACAATGTAGAGAAAGGCAGGTATCCACAGAAAAAGCGGCTCAAATGGAATAACAAGCTAATTAGCATGCATGAAGAAAACATCTTTATCTGTCTCTACAGAGAATTCTACAGAAGGTCATGTTATTCCAACTCATGGGAATAGCAACAATTCAAAAAGGTGACAATGCACAAGTACCAGGAATATCAATTGCCATTGGAGAAGACTCTATAGAGTAATATCTAACCTGTTTCACATCACCATTCCATAAGCAATGAGCAGCCAAAGATCCTATAACCGCAGGCACAATGTACAGCAATGCTGGCTGAAAGTATAGTAAGCGAAAACTTTTAAAGACGAATAGAGTAAGAAATTGAAAATTGGAGCCGCCATCACTGCGCACAGACTATCATTGATAAGGAGAATACTAAAGTAAAAATCAACCAGCAATCACCTGAGCGGCTTGAAACCAATTCATGACAATAATGGTCAGTACAACGCCAGCCATGTATCCAAAAAATGCACTCTTAAAGTACTGGCTCTTTTTCCCTCTAGAAACATCAAATCGTAATGCTAATGCAACAAAGATACCTGCAAAGAAACAGTGCATGAAAATCCGGGTAAAAGATTTAAAGAGTATATCTCGAGTTGCTATAAGAAGTAGCATCCATTTTGGCAGAGAAAGTTTATAACTGTAGGAAATGATTCTACTGTGAGTTAGAAACAGACAACTCTAGATTGATTTATGGCATGTTCATGTTCCATTTCTAAACTCAAGATATGGATGTTCGACAGAGGAGAAGATCATTAATATTATGGAATTGTTAATACTTCAGAATACAAACTATGGCTTTCCTAATGTGCTCAAGATGTTCCCAATGCTCATACACTTGTGTTTGTTAGTATAAAAAGTAAATCAACTGGATTAATTCCTGATTAAATGACACAGAAAAACTGAAAACTTCACTCTTTCAAGTAATCTAACACCAGAATGTCTGTTCAAAGGGATAAAGGTGTAAATTACAAAATTAAACTAACCAGGAATTACAATGTCACCAAGACCAAGCATGGAAAACGGCCGTGCAGCATCAGCTGTTGGGAACAAAAGCTGCACAAAATCCGGTCAGCAGTGCAACAGAATAGCAGCAAAGGCCAATCATGTTATACAAATTCAAACTATAGAGAAAAGGCCTAAACAAATGTATTTGTCAATAAGACAGACTCACCTTTATCGGAGCATCAAAAGATTTTGCTACGCTAACCATCACCGGAGTGAAGAAAACCCAAAATATATCATAGACAAAAAGCCCAGCCTGGAATGCACAGATAAGGGTAAAAAATATTGAAAAGAGGCAAGTTGGATAGGTTCTGAACCACAGAAAAATTAGTCGAATGGCTTTATAAGTCCCAAACTTACCAGCAGGATAGCACCTGTTTTGAAAGATCCAAGTGAAAGCATCTCAATCCCCTGCAAATAAAAGATGTAGATTGCTCCATCAAAACTATCAGGGAGGTGAAGTTATGCAAACAAATTCATTCCAAAGAATATCACAGAACATTCTCATCTCAAAAGATCCAATGTAGATCCAACTTTCTATTCACTTGTGGGATCCGGGAGGTCCAGAGGGGAACCCCCGCGGCTCCTCTCTTCTCGAGAATCCATACATTTCAATGCTAATGCAAAGGGCGAAGTAAAAAGTAGGTATGAGAGGATTAATGTCAGATCCTCAAGGACAAATCGTTAATGCATGAAGGTGATGGACCAAAAATCAGCTCCTTGTTGTTTGAAGAAACTTATGAAGTCTCGTTTCTATGGTGGACCAATTCGTTAACTAAACTTGAGGTCGTGATTGAAGAAAACCTATGGCTGCAATAACACAGCAAGTAGTAACCACAAGGGTGATCTTGCCGAAAAGCCCGTCACCTTGTCACTTTCTCGAACATATACAAATGCAGTACTCACATGTCACAACTCTGCTAGTATCCCCGTAGATATGGTTTTATCATTGGACTAACTGAGTTATATACTCAGCAACATCTCATAACTACTAAAATCATCAAGCAAAAAACCAACCCATTAGCTTGAGTAACGACTACAATCAAAACTAAGGCCTAAATAGGAAAATGGCCACAGCTTCTGATATTTCTATCAACTCCAAAACTAAAGCAAATATCAGCACCTGAGATCCCTAATGAGAGCTAATTCATTGCTCCAAAGTAATTTCATACTATTTTTTCATGGTCAAATGGGTGGGGAGGGGCCGCCAATACAGCTACCCCTCCATAAGGATCGCCCACCCATTACAGAATGTTCAATTTGAGCCAGAGTTACTCATTCCATCCATAGGTGTATGTGCCCGGAACCGTGGTCTTATTTGTGTACCAAAAGTTAGGAAGTCTATCCACATAAGGTGGCAAATGCTCAAAGCACAAGTTGGCCAGAGGTTCGCTCACGACGTGGCTCAAACTTGTAATCTCGTGGAAAATAGTGTGCCCATTTACCAGTGTGTTACCACGCTAGGTGGTAACTTCTATAGTATATTTACAAATTATGCACATTCATCCCAACAGTACTAATAAACATGTGAGCAGTATTTATAACATATTGATAGGGGTCATTGATGGGACAGAGCTGCTTGTAAGGGGGGAAAATGGTTGACATTAGCATATTTCTATTGCAGAAAAAGGGAAGGGAAGAAGTATTAAAGCAGGAAACTTGTACAAACAGGAGAAAACCAAAGAGTAAAGACAGCAATCACCCAGTCAAACTGTTGATAACATGCTGAATGGTCTTTTATCTAGATCAAGGTTTTATGGATTACAGTCAACAAGATGGTTACAGAAGCATCGTAATTTCGGGGGAAGCGAAAGAAATAGAGACGGAAAGAGGAGTAGGGCAGAATGGGAAAAGGATAATCAGTGTCTTCTCTCTTACAACAGAAGCTAAAAAGTGCAGGATATATCATTTGGATAATGAACAAATGATATAGAGGGAAAACAGACACAAAAAGCAAACCTGTATGCAAAATGCAAGGCCCAGGATATTGTTTGCCAACCAGTGCTTCTTAGAAGCATACCAAGCACAGAAGAAAGTCCCAGGAATTGCAGCAACAATTTGAGACCTAGTGAACTCGATCTCCAAAGCTGTACAAGAAAGAAGCTATAAGGAACAATAACACTCTGCATAACACAAGCAAAATAACCGGGCCAAAAGAAACCACGGAGGCCTAAACAGAGTAGAAGAAAACAGCCAGTTCTACTAATACTCCACTTCAGGATCACAAGACTACAGAGTAGAAGAAAACAGCCAGTTCTACTAATACTCCACTTCAGGATCACAAGACTGAAAAATAGCTAAATAACATGACCGTATTGCTCACTATACAGGTGAATGTAAAATGAAATACCTAGGAGTTCTCGGCCAAAAAAAAAAAAAGGAAGCAAAGAAAAGGCACTACGAACTCGTGAAAATCTTAAATGTCGATACTCCAGAGTCTACAGGAACTTAAAACATAGAATAATAAAGAACGAACATACAGCGAAAATATGGAAAACGCCATGTGATGACATCCTCATTCCAGTGGTGAGGCAAGAATCTTTTAATAGATGGTAGAAGTGTTGCCCTGTAAAGAATGGATGGAAGGTGAATGAAAAGAGGTAATTGAGGGCCAAAATTGGCAAACCAAATAAGGAATACACAGTGAGAAATTCATATGACATGAACATACGAAAGCGCAATGATCCCAAGAACAAAGAAGTAGCAGGTCAATACAGCATTAACCAAATCCTTTGAAAGAAACTTGAACAGCAAGAAAAGTGACAACAACATTGCACTTCCAACAAATGGAAAGCGCATGGCATGTTCGTTGGACATCGTCTCCTGCAAATTAACCATGATAGTTATCAGGCACAGAATACATGATGGCAGAGGAAATAAAAAATACAAAAGGTATGCTTTGGTACATACAGAAGGTGGGGTAGGCTTGACAGATCGATAGCAACCCACATAAACTGTGAGGCATGCGGTCAAGATGACATTTAAGTTTGGATCCACCTTCACAACAAGAGGTGCCAATGTTAAGCCTGCAAACAAGACGGACACCATGAAATAAGATCAACCATAATCAGGAACTGATCAGGAAAAAAGCTCAGCCAAATCATTCTAATCACGAGTTAATTGTTTACTAGAAAGAATGGAGAACAGCAAAAATCATTAGAACATTCCAGATGTTTCTAAGAAATTGAGATGCTTCTTAATTTCCTGTTCTTTTTTGAATAGTTATGTTTGAGGTATAGGGAAAGTTGCTAAATCTGCCGAGTCTTAGTCTTTTTCACCCATCAACCATACTAGGAGATGCAGGGTAAAAATAACAATTCAAAAATTAAAAACCTAGTCATCCGATAAAATGTGCAGAAATGGAGAGAAAGTTGCTAAATATGATCAAGTCCAGAGCCTTTGTCAACCATCAAACAATACTAGGAGAACATGCAATTTCAGTATAGCATGCAGAAAAAATAGCAGTTAGATCCCATCTGCAGTGCATGTAGACAGAGAAAGCAATTACAAGAAGATGCTCCACGGAGAAGAGCACCAATGCAAACAGATAGCCGATCCACGGGATTAAGGGTATCTTGAAGATTTTAACAAATCACCACTCCAATATGCATCACTAGTAATTATGTTATTGTTCAGTAATTATGTTATTGTTCATGACCAAAAAAAAAAAAACGGGACATAGCTGTAACTAGAAGAATGAAAGTTTACAAACCCAAATACGCGTTTTAAAATTTGTATTCACTAAGACCCCCAATCATGCAAGCACTGTGCACTGAAGAGGATAGCACATTTTCTTCACAAACTGAAGCAACATGACATTTCTCCTGGCATGACATCAAAGGCTTAGATTGACAATGCAGTAGTGTAATGGTGTCAAAAAACATTAACAACTTGTTCACTAACACACTGGTTCACTTTAGGTACATTTCCAGCTTTCATATCAAAGAAAGGAAGCAAATTTACATTTCTACAATTGTCTTCTCACTGAAAATTTCTTGCATGAAGATTTTCCATCAGATTAAACAAGCTGTAAGTGTTTCAAGTGTTGAAGACGGCCAAAAAATAAGCCCTATAATTAGGTAAAATGCATGTATCACCAATAGCTAGTTGGCCTCCAATACAACTTTGGATAAGAAGACCAAAGGGCTCGCAATCAAAAGATTGAGATCAACTCAGTTTTCGGAGCAAATAACCTGATGGGCAAGAAGGCAAACTCAAATATTCGTTTGTTTGAACTAACAAGTACTGAGTGGTTAAATAAACCAGCACATATAAGTTCAATGTCATGCGCATTCCTACAGGTCAAAAAAATGTACACAATTCACATTGTAGCACATAAAGGTACATTTATTTTGGCCCAACACTCCCTGCATTCACTGCTTCAAGAAATTTGAACGTCTTAGGAGAAGTTGGCTAAGCAGCAAGGCAACCAAATACTAAGAACATTATCAAGAAAACAAGGAAAGACAAACCTGCTAAGACTATGTTTGCGATGCGCTCACAGTTCTTCATCTCTTTCTCCAAACGCCAACCTGAAGGCCAAAGTTTACGCGAATCACACCACTTCCGCGGCTGAATTTACCCTCAAAGTCCCAGTTGAAAACGATCAAATATAGACAGCCTCTTGCACCACAAAAAACCAAAAACCCTGCAATCCAAGAGTTCAAAGAAAAGTCACCCGTCTCATCCAGTACACGGGAATATATCACGCGGCAATCGACAGGCAACTTAAATCAGTCAAGCCACTAATCCGGATCGAGTGAGCTTCTCTCACGACTCCTCACGCAGACACAGATTTAAAGGCGACAAGAAATTCCCAAGCACTGCGAGCAAAACACGCGACCCATAAGCGAAGAAACCCGCAACGCTCTCTCTTTGACGACTTCTTCCGCAGTGGGAATAACAAATCGCGGGAATTCGCGCGGCTTCTTCCGCAATGGAAGTATGAAATACCAAATCGATCACCCCAAATCAACCCGCGAGAATCAAAAAGAAAATGCAGAAAAAAAAAGGGAAATTGGAACTGAAACCTATACACATACTCCGATGCGAATGAAGCAGTCGAGGGAGAGAGAGAGAGGGACGCGAGAGATCCCTGTATGGCGTTCTCTGCAAATCGATGCGGACGCAGATCGGTGAATCCCGTCGACAGGAGAGAGAGAGAGAGAGAGAGAGAGAATTCGATATTTGCAGAGTGCGATAGGGTTTAACCTGCGAAAAGTCGTTCCAGGTCAAAAAAAGGTTGACGGAGCGCTTCTCAGTTGTGGCTAATCCTACTGGCGGTCACGGGCTTGTTGGTGAAAGCCAATCCCAAGGCCGGACCGTTTACGGGCTGTGACGCTATTGGGCCGTCACCTAACGATGGCCGAGCGCACCGGATGGATGGCGATGACGATGACTTTCGGGGTTGCGGGGGCGGGGGATCCACGTCCTCGAACCAATGGTATCTCGCCATGTCGGATTGGGGAAATATCTGTCTTGCCTTTGCTTTAGGCGTTTTATCTTTCCGGCATCTTTTTTTAGTTTTTGGCACCGCTTTTTTGGGGTATTTGCAGGAAATCCTATTGGCCTTTATGTAATTAGAGATGTGCCTCTGCATGAGGTTGATTTTTGCAATTCACTCCCTTAAACTTTTACACATTAACCCTTTATTTAAACGATTTTTTTCATGATGTAAAAACAAAGTGGAAGGGTACAAAGCTGAGGTGGAGAAACGTGATGAATTTGATTTTGATTTTGCTTTATCTGCAAAGGGAGGAAATATGAGCAAAATGGTAACTTTTTCCCTTCCATAAATTTCACCTCACGTGTCAAAAATATGGAAATTTTGTAAAAAATAATGAATTTCTTGGTATTATTTCTTCAATGAAAGATAGAGATTTCGTTGCCATTTTTGAATAGGCACTTGAATTTTTTCCCTATTTTCAACACTTTTGGCTTTCTCTCATACAAGAGAGAGTGTCGTGACCCTCGCTCGAGTTAGGGAGAGAGGGTTATCCACCCATCGCTAATTAGATCATCACCCTTGCCTCTCGGCTCTTCCATTTTCCTTTTTATTTAAGTTTTTCTCGTCGCCAATCCAACGTTCACACGCAATATCGTGTGACTTTTTTCACGTCAGTGATGCCATGTCAATTTTTGTTACTTCGAATTTTACCACGCCAGCACTATCTTAAGAAGAAATGCGAGGCTATACTTCCGACCACTCTTCAGATCGGTGGGATAGAGGTCGTGTACATCGACTGCTGTGTATTAACACTAATCACGGGCGATGTCTATACTTATTATCCATCAACCAAAAAGGGGCGGACAAAAACATGGCTTCAATAATAGATCATCACTAGTTATGTTTCAAAAATCTGAATCAGAAAAAGAATGAAAAAAAAAAGTAGGACGTGGCACAAGCATCAGAATTGGGCCCTATAAGCCCTAAATACAGTGGGCCCACACACAGACCCACTAAGTAGTCACACTTTTACTTGGGCTGAAAGTTCAAAACTTATGGCCCACTGATAAGTTGTGTCAATTTAATTCTAAAAATTTCAATTGTGCCAATCAGTCCTAAATATTTTGGCGATTGGTCAATTTAGTCTTAATCTTTTTTGCGATATGCTAATTTAGTTCTTCTGGCTAATTTTGGACTGAAATTGCTGATACGGAGGTCTAGTTAGCGTCGATCGTCCTATGTGGCATGATCGAAGCAGACATAGATCAAAATTTTCTGTGTTTTTTTTCTCTTTTCTATTCTTTTTTCTTCTAACCCTAGGCCGGTGAGGGCGTCGCAACCCTTGCCGGCCTTGGGTTAGGGGAAAAAAAGGAAAGAAAATAATTATAATTTTAAAAATTTATCCACGTCAACTTCGGTCATATCATGTAGGACAGTCAGCACATACTAGATCGTCGCATCAACGATTTGCATACAAAATTGGCTGGGATAACTAAATTAGCAAATTATCAAAAAATTTAGGACTAAATTGGTCAAAAATTGAAAGATTTATGACTGAATTGGCACGAGTGCAATAAGTCTAAATATTTATTTGTTTCGAAAGGAGGAAGATATACTACAGAAGTATCGCTTGAAACGTGGTAGGTATGACAATCATATATTTTTATATATGCTGCTGCTTTTCGTTTACTCTATCCATAAAACTATCTGTCTTTTTTTTTTTTTTGTCAACCATTGCTGGCCAAAAGGAAATTTAATGTCTTGTTGTTAGCTTGGATATATAATAATTATGTCCGGTGACATCATGTCGTGAATTTTATACTGTGATTTGGAAGGACCACATCTTTTCATTCAACAACTACGCCAAGCTGAAGAAAACCAGCTACAATGGCCTCCTCGCAATCAAGAAACAAGATGGTTTATTTGAGAGGATACGTACTTAGTCACTCTTGTACCTATCTACAAGAATCAGCGCACCTCGTATTCAGTCATACGTGATTTTAATTTATTCAATATGGTCCCTATGACTATACGAAGAATGTTCAATCTCGCCCTTCTAATTAATCCAAGTAATGGAATCTGCTAATGTAACTTTTAATCTTTCCATCTTGAACGGTTGACAATAAAAAATAAAAAGTCTCGCGTGGATTATCCAAGTATGATATTCATCTCAAATCAGGATATGATAATTCACGACATCAAATAACGATGGACGCGCTAACGCCTTGATTTCTTTCTTTTTTTCAAAGTAGATGGATAAAAAGATGGCCATGTCAACTCGTCATTTTTAAAATCCAACTCAATATATAATAACCTGAGTCATCAAATAACATCTAATTTGTCATTTGAGCAAACGGAATGACTATATTGAACATTTACCAACAGTTTAGAGACCGCATCTAACATAATATAAGTCCAGTACAACATTGCACATTAAGCCAGAAGTCATAGACTATTTGCGCCATTTCCCTATATGCATATAAGCTCATATCTTCTATATATTCAAACGGAAAATGACATTTCTCTCACTTTTTTCTTTTTAGATTACTCTCGCGACATCGATAACAAGTGTCAATATTTTACAAGTGTGAATATTTTCCTAACACCTCCTTACCGCAATGAAAAACTAGGGACACCACCATCACTATACGACGTGCGCTCTTAACCTATATCTTTTTATACACGATGGTTCTCATCTTATCTCGAAAATAAAATCATTAAACAAATTGACAATACCACCTCAAAAGTAAGCTGTGCGTGCGCATAACACGTGCGAGAACTAGCATACATCGAATCAAGACCCGAGTTTGGACAATCGCGTGTATCATCTGGGAGAGATTAGGGTTTTGTTCACATGATGCGAACAACCTCCTCGTACAAAGATTTTGCCCTAGAGACGACCAACATTAAAGAAAAAGTTCCAAGACCTAATCATCTTATATTGTCTGCGGCTGATAAGAACGTGAAAATGATGAATAGCCGGTGTTGGCCCTCGGTATACCCAAAATCAGGAGAATTGTCAAATGAGCACGTTCTTCATGCCCTAATGAAAATGAAATAATTATAAATTTAAAAAAATTTAAAAAAATTGATATAATTCTTTCACACTAATTTCTAATAACCCCAGACGAAAAAATACACGTCGTCCATTAGAAATTCGAGTGGAAGATACATGCACCATGTCTAGTCAATGTCTATGGATCAAAGGTGGGTGGTCAAAGTCTTGCCGTACTTTGGATAAGTGCCACGTAATCCATGAGATTAATTTATTTTCATCTGCCACAGTCAACATTATTACAAGATTTTTATTTTTTTCGTGTAACTTTTTGTCTTGTAAGATTCGAATTAGACGATAGATCCGGTTAAGTGTCGCTGTTGGAGTGGTTAGCATCAAGAGTTGGAGCAACAAACAACCAAATATGTACTAAATGGCTGAATACTTAAAAGAAAATTCAAGTTTGAAACTCATGGGATTAACCCATTTTGCTTTCGGTTAAACCGAGAAAAGAAAAGAATACCACGACGCCGCAAGAATTGAACGATGAGGCGTGTGAGGTGGGAAATTCTCAAATATGGTTCTATGGGAAAGAATTGAACCACCTACTCCGATTGGGGATGACAGGCCTTTCGAGAGGGAGGTTCTCAAATTGCAGACACTTGGTCCGATCGAGCTGATGAGTGTTGAAACAAGTTACGGTGCTTACAGTTGATAACCATACTGAAACGCGAAATGAGTTGAAGATCATGAGGTGTTTCGAATAAAAGCAATCTTTTTTCTACTTATTATCTTCTAATCTTATAATTTTATATGGAATTATTTGTTGGCTTCATCAGTCAGATAAAATGAACCATCCATAATTATTTCAGTCATTTAGTCCTCGTGTTAAGGGCACTCTAATTAGTTTAATAGGGGACAAGGTATAGATTCGGTTTACTGCTTCAAATTAACAAAACAAAAAAAAATTAGATCCACTTTGCAATTCTTAATGTAAAGTTTCCTTTAGGGTTCGACCTGTTTAGCCAGGACCTGTCCGAAATTCGAATTTGGTTCACGTTATAATAAAATGATTGAACAATCAGGACATGAACAATGCCATCTAATTCTAAAAAAGCTTCTTAGAATTGCATTTATTTTTCCCTTAGTATAAAGATCTTCAAAATGATTTTGCATTATTCAGTTAATAAACTCAGAAATGTACAAAAACCTAAACTTATTGTTTATGTTACTTTTCCTTGTCACCTCTTTTTTATTTTGTCGATGATGAAATCATTTTTTATTGGCTAATTATTTCATGCGATACAAGTAATCATTTTTAGGAAAATACTTTTTAAAATGGCATAAACCGAGGTGGTTTTTCAAGGAGAAAATTACTAAAAAAGTCTTAAATCTATTACAATTGTGTCAATTCAGTACTAAACTTTTTTTTACACCAATTGAGTCTTAAACCTTTTGCATTTGTGCTAATTCTGTCCATCCTGCCAATTTTGGCTGGAAATCATTGATATGGACGTCAGCGGTCCTACATGGCATGGCTAGAGGCATGGCCGGCGCTAACGTGCGCAATTTTTAATAATTTTTTTTTGAAAATTTATATATTTTTTAGATATTTTTTTCCTTTTTTTTTTCTTTCTCTGTCTTTCTTTTTCTTCCATTCATTCTTCCTCCAATCGATCACCGGACCTCGGCAACCAGCGAAAGGTGGAGGCCAACGAGGTCAACCTCGCCGGCCTCTGGCGAAACTCGCCCCTACCAGCCACTGGCAAGGTCATCTCACGATAATTGTCACTAACATATACTAAACAAATCGTACCACATACAATTGATTTTATGGTCATCTCACGATCATAACATGAAACCCTAGGTGATCTCCTCGTGATCGTTTCTGGATCACGCGATTGACTCTCTCGTCTCGCGAACCCGAATCCGAACCCCGTGCGCAAACATTTTCGTTCATGAACCCTACTCGTTCCATTATTGATCGTCCTCCGAGAATCCACGAGCTGGTCCGATGATGCACGCCATTGATGTATACGCAAGTCGCAAAACGCACTTCTCTTACGGCACGAGGTCAAACGGGAAGTTCGTGATTACGAGGTGCATGCATGCGTGGATGCCGATCGACCCGGTCGTTTTTGGAGACCCTTCTTGGTCAGACCTGTATCGTATTTCGGCCTCTGCGAACTCGACCGCATCACGGAATTCACGACTGCAAGGGGTTTTTCCAAAGTCAATGTGCGGACACCGGTGACCCGACGACCGTTCATATAGGGTCCAATGTAACTTGCATGCATGTTCGCTTTGGTCGTGTCATTGTCGACGAGTTGACGCAACTCGCGTGCACCGTACGTAGCTAAACATGATCCTATTGGATATAATTGTTTCCAATAAACATGTCGTCCGCAATGAGGGTTGATCCTTTCAACCGGCTCACGGCACGCGATAGAGACGTATTTTATCAAACGGATTAACATGCATAATACTTGTATCACCATGGAATGTTTAGATAATGTTTGATCAAACGGGTTAACATGTAACTTGTAACAGCGCTACACGCCTACATACATTCGTTTAGGCACTTTAATATAAACGATTTTCACACGTTTAAACTTGTCGAAGTGTTAGTGTCACATAACCTATTTAACAAACATGTCCTGTTTGGTTCCAAGGACATGCCACGCGTAATAACCCTATCGTGTTCGGGTTAAACGTAAATTCTGACCCAACATGGTTATGACACGAAGATACGAATATTACCAGCCCCATTGTGCATGTCCGTTCGAACAATTCAGTCATAAATCTTTTGCATTTGTGTCAATTAAGTCCTTTTGGCAGACCAGCGCTAATGTGGCGTCGCTGCCAATAACGTGGATAATTTTTAATATTTCTTTTTAATTATTTTTATTTGTTTATTTCTTTTTTCCTTTCTTCTTTTCTTTCTCTTTCTTTTTATTTTTTTCTTCCCACTAGCCGGCGAGAGTCACCGGAGCTCACAGTCACTAGGTGAGGCCGCCTAGCCCAAATCTAGGTGAGCGCCGCGGTCGACGAGGCCTTCGCAGCTATCGCCCAGTGGCCGGCGAGCTCTAGCGACGCTGGCCACAATGGGTTACAAAAACATAAGAGAATGAAGGACAAAAAAAGATCAATAAAAAATTAATAAAAATATTCAAAAAAAATATTAAAATACTATTAAATAATTTGTCCACGTCAGCTCTGGCAGGCCAAAAAGGCTAAATTGGCACAAATGGATAAGGTTTAAAACTCAATTGGCAAAAAAAAAAAACTATGATCGAATTGACACAATTGCAATAGGTTTAAGACTTTTTTGGTAATTTTTCCCATGACAACATAGCAGCTATCAATAAAAGGGTCATGTGTTCGTCCGCATTCTGGTTGACCGAAATATCCCCTGATCGCTCTTTTGATCGGTTAGTAACGAACATGGACACCACCCACGTTTATATCGAGATCTAACGAGAGAAGAACAGCAGGAGTGCCATAACTTTTGTATGGCGCTCACTTGAGGGCCATAATTTTTGTTCGCTCATTTAAGTGCCACATCGGAGTAAAATCGGTAATTTAATTGTCATTTCCAACAAATCTTCCTATGAGAATTTTTTATTTAATTTTGAGTCACACTTGGATATTTTTATTCTTTTTCTTTTTCTTTTTCTTTTTCCTGGGCCAGAGAGGCCGCCACAAATAGCCGATGGCACTTAAATGATCGATATTTCAAATTTGTGGCATTTAAGTGAGCGAAAAAAAATTATGAATAACGACGTACGAAAGTTATGACAGTCCTGATATTCCTATGGTTGTAGTGCATTTAATCCAACGAACGTTGGGTATGGATCGTGAATGCAACGAAGCCCTACCAAAAATGAGTTAACTCCAACTAGACCGAGAAGGACCGCATGGAGGAGTCAAAAGAGAAAGCACGTGGAAGGAGATGTGTAATAAATGGTGATTTGATGTTTCCGTTGAGTCCAAATTTGCCTTTTTTTGACAGGCAAAAAAGAGTCAACACGGCGGTCAACGCCCCCTAGGGCTGCATCACAGGCACTCAGGTAATGCACAATTCGCACGCCCAACTTGCAATTTGCTCAATGTCCACCCATTTATCACGGTTAGTATTCGAAACTCCGTTTAATTCACGAAAAATAAATAATTTGAATATTTTTTTTTAGAAACGATCGCTCATATAACTAAAAATAATTAATTCATGAAAAAAAAAATGCACGTCTGGCTTAGGTGGCGACGAGGTTTAATTATGGTCATAAAAAGTTTCAAAACAAGAGCTACGAATGCCATTCCTCTTCCTAGATGTTTAATTTCCACCTCACCTAACACTTAAGGGGTTTGCAAGTCGGCAGAGTGCCTGCAAAAGCGTCCAAGAAATCCTTTAATTAGATCTAACTTGTATTGACCATTTCGAAGATGCAAGTGGGGGATGCTGTGTTGTTTATTTTCTCTGACCGTAAGAACAACAACACTTCTTTCCTTTTCATGCTTTCGAGGCGATCCCGCAATCTATGATGAAATCTATATCTTCCTTATTCCCTTACATATTGAAAATTTGATTTCAATTTCTCAAAATCTTATCCAAAACGTATTCCACGAAACAACTCTCTATGATCATTTGAACATATGCAAATGTACTTCGATGGGATAATTGTCCAAAAAGTCTTGCACTTATTGCCCGGCGGCCAATTCAGTCATAAATTTTCTAATCGTGCCAATTTAGTCCTAAACCTTTCTGACAATTTGTCGAAGCAGTCCTTTTTGCCAATTATACAAACGATAAGTTTATGATTGAATTGGGAAAACTTCAGAAGGTTCAGGACTAAATCGGCACAATTGGATGGTTTAGGATTGAATTTGCAAATCGTCAAAAAGTTTGGGATTAAATTAGCACAATCAAAAGACTCAAGATTGAATTGACCGCCGTATAATAGGTTTAAGACTTTTTAGACAATTTTTTCATACTTAGATAACATCGCGAAACTTTAATTTTCTATATGGTGATTCCAATCGCTTATGTCAAAGCTGGTTCCTCTGTTATTAATCACGCTGGAGAGAGGCTAATTTTATAAGATAGTGTTTTCCTTTTTTGCAGACTAAATGAAAGAGAAAAATCACGGGTGACTTTTGGGTAGGTTGTAATCTCACCACCAAGAGCATATTTGCCTAGTTAAGTAGAACGAGGAACCACTTCCATGCCATGTACATCTGCCAAGAGAGCCGGTCAAAGCTGGCATCTTTGACCAAAACCTCGAAGAACAATAATAATTTTTTTTTTTAAGTCAATGAATGATTTGCTTCGCTTTCTTCATATATTTACGACCCGAAACCTCTCATCTTCTTCTTCATTCGAATCTCTCTCTCTCGCAGGCGCAGACAGATTCATTCATCCATTTTCATGGGAAATGCAGTGTCGCCGTGTTGGCACCACCAACGCAGCTCCAGATCACAGGTGAAGCTCGTCTTCTGGGAGGGAGCGACGAGGACGCTGACCGGCAAGCACGTCGCCGGCGAGATCATGTTCGAGTTCCCGGACAAGATGGTGTGCCACGCGGGCTCCTTCTTCCTCGGCCGCCCGATCCCTGCCCTCGCCCTCGACGACCCCCTCGTGCGCGGCGAGAGCTACTTCGTCCTCCCCCTCGACTGCTTCCCCAGCCACGGCAGCGCCACCCTCTCCACCTCCTCCCTCGCCGCGCTGGGCTCAGCGAGCCCCAGGCCCGGCCCGATGAGCTTCGGCGGGGGTGGTCCTTTCGAGTACATCAAGGGCGAGGACGGGCGGGTCTCGATCAAGGTCGTGCCGGAGTTCATCGCGAGGCTGATCACAAGAGGGAAAGGGATCGACGGCGGCGGCGGCGGCGACGTGAACGGGAATAATGGTTCGGTCAGCCCGTGCAGCGGCCCGCTCTGCAGCACGCCGGAGCTGCAGAAGCAGTACGAGCAGCTGGTCGGGGCGAGGGAGCAAGTGTGGTCGCCGAAGCTCGAGACGATATCGGAGTACAAGATTAGGTATTCGCCGTGCCGGTTCATGGGATTGGAGTGGAAGCAAAAGGAGACGGAAGGTTAACCTGGGCATGTTTGTGTGGATAACTTGTGTAGTGCATGAACATCATGATAGACCTCTTTTTTTTTTTCTTTTTTTTTTAGCCTTTTGCTAATGATTAAAGTGAATGTAGAAGAAATTGTCAATTTTTGTTAATTTGCCCTCACAAGCTGTAAAAATAATATTAACGAGAGATATAAGTTTCGAATAATCATATAAGAATTCGTATGATTTCTTATTAGTTCGTGCCTTCATGGTATGGTAATATTTGCAAAGCATATTTTTTTTCTTCTTCTTTACTTCATCGTCTAATCTGATTTTTGCACTGTGGATAATTATCGCATGCACTAGACGCTACGGTCGCGCATCGCGTAGTTGTTAATTTTACCAATTAAAGTTACCAATTCAATACATTGTAAAATCGTTGTCCGTTGTTTCCTTAATTTCGATATTCACAACGCGGGAATTACAGAATAACAGTAAAGAAACCATTTTGTCGCATAAGAAATACGAATAATCTATCTAGTTAATAAGGATTAGTTCGTGAAATTTTTCTTAACGTACTTGGTAAAAACATTCTTCTGAAAGTCCTCCGAAGTAAGGATTAGTAACATTTTGGGAAAATAGAGATGGTGCACTCGAATCTCATGAGCAAGAAGATTTACAAATTGTGACTAAATATAGGGAAATTGGAGAAGTATAAAAAAAAATCATAAACATATTGTATTGGTATCCTAAATTTTCAATTGGGCCAATTTTTTTGAGTAAAAAATTAGGCCAATTTAGTCTTAAGACTTTTCACATTGGTACCAATTTATTTTATCCCGCCAATTTAGGTCGAAAATCGCTAACGTAGACGCCGATTGTCTCACGTGGTATGGTCGGCGATGATATTGATATTTTTATGTTTTTTTCTCTCTTTTTTCCTTATCCTTTTCTTTTTGCCGGTGGCCGGCAAGGACTGGCCTCACTTGAGCGGGGGTCGCCCTCGCCAGCCACAGGCGAGGGTTGGCCTCGTCGGGCCGCGCCTATGAGGCCCCCCTCGCCGGATCTGGCAAGGCCAACCCCTCGCCAAGGCTAGGGTGGCCTCGTCAGATTTGGCGAGGGGGGCCTCACTGGCTGGCCACCGGCAAAAAGAAAAGAGAAATAAAAAATAGAAAGGAAAAAAGTATTCAAAGAAATTATTTACAAATTGTCGACGTCAGCACCGACCATGCCACGTAGGACAATCGGAGTCCATGTCAGGGATTCTCGGCCTAAATTGGCCGAATGGGACTAAATTGATACTAATGTGAAAAAGTTTAGGACTGAATTGACCCAATTGAATGGTTTATGACTGAATTTGTACCAAATGCAATGTTTTAAGACTTTTTTGTTAGAGAAACGGCATAAGATACGCATAAAAGAACATCGCCCAATCTTAATTATCTTGCTAAATATAAAGCAAGCACGCATAATTAAATATCTTACTATTATGCTTTTCTTTTGGCACGATCCATAAAGACGTTACTGCCCATTTTTATCTTACGTTAGATGGGATAACCTTAGCATAATAATAATACGCACCCGCGATTGTCTTCCAACTGAAAGAGGATAACATCCACAGTCGACGTCGTAATGCCGACCCGATCGTCCACATCAAACATAGTCCACTGGTGGTTACCTCGGTAAACATTAATTAATCATTAGATTAACATTAAAAGATTATACAAACTTGTGGTATTTGACTTCCTAGAGCTTTACAACCAATAAATGATTTAGTCAAAGACAAGTGGTAAGCAGCCGATTCGTTTTTTTGTTTTTTTGTTTTTTTGTGTGTGGATATAATTCTTATTTTGGTCGAGTGAATCATTGCTCTCAAGATAGCGCAAATTAATTAATTAGAAGATGAACGTACCTCGTCGATTTTTGACTTTTTGGGTAGGTGAATATGATTGATTGAATGTGGAGAGACCGGTTCACAAGGAGAAGTTTGTGCTCGAGGTGATGACAATGTTAATTTAGTATTATTTCATTGCCCAAAAACAACAACTGTTGTTATTTTATTAATTGATATTTAAATATCAGTTTTTTTTACTTATTTATCATTACATGTTATTGACTGGAAAATGGAGAGGAAATTGAAGTTTTTACCCTCAATAATCACATTTTAAGAACATGCAAACGCGAGATCAAAAGGGAGGTTTCGCGAGCGGGGGGAAAATGAAAGTTAAAAGAGAAGCTTTTCGCGACAAAAAAAATTTGAAATTTTTAGAGAGGATTTCGTGTTAACTTGCATTATTCTTTTAAGGTTCGAAAAAAACCATAGCCTAAACTTTGTTGGACATTTCAAAAGTTTTGAAAAACTGAAAGCCCTCGCTTTTGTAACGGCTTTGATAGCAGAATTCAAAGCCATTATTTTGTAATGATTTTGTAACGGTTTTATTGTTTTAACTTGGTGAATAACGGATGGTGAAAAGATCATCCCAACCACAATCCAAACACATCCTTAACAAATGAAAAAAAAATGTCTTTTCTTTTCCGACCAGTGCTTTCCTTTCTTTGGTGGGGTTTACATATAATTTTGTTTGTCATATGCCCTTTATTAAATGTCTGTTGTATTTTGGGAAGATAACCCCTGAAATTTATTGCACCGAGTTTCATACTTTAAGGAGAAATGTCTGTTGTATCATAAGAGAATAGCCGCTAAAATCTGTTGCACTGAGTTTCATACTTCGAAGTACGGTATTATCCTTAAGGATAATACTTGCACGCCTCATACAATTGATTTTATTTTCATCTTTTCCAAGAATTTCCAAGAATCTCAAGATTTATTCATACGCCCAATAGCCACGTCGTTTCTATTTGAATTTTAAAATCAATTTTATGTTCAGTTTTTCTTCGCTACCTTATTTTTTATATTCTGCTTCTGCGTATCTTCTCAAACTGAATCACGGGGTGAGCTTGGGTTGCCGTTCGTGTGATAATACAAACTAGGTTGTCTCTTCTCCGATTAAACTCTGGTATTGGCTTCGATTCGTTCCGGACTTGTCTCTTGATTTATGTTCCGTTTTATCGCCTTTCATTGAACTGCAACAAACATACTGCTATTATGCAGCATCGTCAAAAGCTAGGTAACTTAGAAGATGGCCTTTGCGTATATATTATTGTCCCTATTCGGTCAGCAATAGCCGCTATACTCATGGAGTCACGATACATTTGAAGATTGGTATGACGTTTCAAATATAGAATACTTAGTTTGACTTTATTGCTTCTGGCATTTTATTCATTGCCCATTCTGCCCTAATATCATTTTCTATCACGATATGTTTTCTGTACCTTTTGGTACTTCTTCTTCAATTTATTTCGGAGCAACCAGAGCAAATTGTTATTTGACTGAATAATGGAGAGGAGATTACAATTTTACCCTCAATAATCACATTTTAAGAATATGCAAACGCAAAAATAAAAGGGAGGTTTTGCGAGCGTAGGAAAATGAAAGTTAGGAGAAGATTTTCGCGATAAAAAAGTCCGAAAATATATTCGTACTACCCTAAGAGAATTCAGGGAGTTTTTTGTGCAATTTACATCATTCCTTTAAAGTTCAAAAAACCATAGTCTAAACTCAAACGCACCGCCTTTGAAATCAGAACTTTATGATGGTCGTGTTGATCTACCGGGATCCTTTTAGTTCCTTCCAAGAAAACATTAAGATTGCGCCGTAAAAGTCGTCTGGCCACCTATTCATTCATTCCGATCATTTCGAACATCTTAAACATTCACGTCAGAGATAGGAAGGATTCATGCATCGAGATTGGGTCGGGGCTTTGGGAGAGTTAGCATGGATGATGAGCACTATTGACTTGGCTTCAAATATTGAGCCAAGGTGATGAATTGTTGAATAATGTCTCGAGTTTGAATCATTGGCGGAATTCGAACTGAATTCATAATATAAGAACTATTTATCAGAGAAATCGTTGTTAATCAGATGTGAGGAAAGAAATCTTCTGTTTTTCCTATTTTGATCAAATTTCTTATTTAAATGGCTTTTTAGTGGACGCGAAAGAATTATTCTGAAGATTGAGTTTCGCGGACTCTTCAATTGTTGTGCAGTGGATGAGTTCTTCAGAAAAGAAACGATTATTGGCACTACAGGACAAAATAAGGGGCACTTGTTATTTTGTGGGTAGAAACGTAATTTGTGTTCGTGAGTTTTGTATATCCAATTGTTTTATTTGCAAACACTCTATGTTTGGTCGCCAGGATAAAAAAAGAATTTCCAAAGGAGAGGGTGGGATAAACTAGAATAGGATTTCTCAAGAGAGCAGACACGAGAAGAATTCTTTGGGGTTTTCTCACAACCACAGCCTCTCCTCCGCGTTGGGTCGTCTCTTTGCCACACCAAGCCATCTCTCTAGCCGGGGGGGCACCTCTTCGGCAGCGGCGACCATCAAGTGTAGACGCCTCTCCGGCGACACCAGGCTGGGGTCTTCGGCCGCAAAGCTGGGTATCTCCACGACCTTGTTCTTTAATCGATTGTTCGGCGTGATATGAGATCACGTCCCTCGTTCTTTAATCGCTTGAACATTTTCAACATTCGAATGGGTCTCGACATGTTATGAAGAACTTGAGGTTGATCATCGACTTTTAAAAGGGGACTCTACATTTGAAAGGGCTCTCTTGGACAACCTACATGAGTGCACCTATAACTTGTGAAAAGAGGCCGAGTAATTAGATTATTCAACATTTGTTTACTCACTCAACAAAACCATGAGCAAGGCTAGCGAGTCATTCTCAAAGGATTTGATTCCAAATCAAGACCCCTGATTTTCTCCATCGATGTTGTGACCGAATTCAGATGGCACAACAATAACTCATTCATTAGAACTTATCATTGAATAATTTTTAAAGGATCCCGATGTTTCAATAAAATAGAGTTGATCTCAGCCGCACATTGCCTCTTCTTATCTAACTTTAAATCCATAATTCACCAAACAATAGATAGGATATGACAAAATCTTTAGATTTTTTATCCTATCATATTCAGTTCTATCATGACTAGAAATCCAGACGACCAAATGCAGCCTTTGGGCTTGGGTATAATCTAGGTTTGGGAAACACGAGTGTATTAAGCGATTGTAACTCCGATTCTCCGATTATAAGGGATTATTCTTGCTGGCCCTCTCGTGGATGTAGGTACCGAGTTCGGACCGAACCATGTAAATCTTTGGTGTCCTTTATCATTCCTCGTTATTTCTCTGGGCTTTCGCATTGATTTAATTTGCAAGATCCTGTTACTCCGTGTTAATATTTTTTACAACAAAACTAATCCTTATCTAGGCTCGATCGTTGTTTCTTTGGCACATGTGACATGTATGACCGGGAAAGCCCGGTCCAACTCCATTTTGACGTCATATCTTAATATCTCCCAACTCAGGAAATTAAATTCGATTTTAGAGCGTACTCTTCGACTTGGACTCTTGGGCCTAAACGAGGCAATAGCTTTTTTTTTATTATTATTATAGTAACAAAAGAACAAAATGGGCCTGGTTGCGGGCCCAATTTATCAAAACTGCTGTGGCCCAGTGGCGAGAGGGGCCTTAGTTTCTACCAATGTCGTGAACGAACCTCTAACAAGCTCGCGTCTCGGGCTTTTGCTATACAGGCGGCAAGACTTCATGCCTTCCGGCATCGTGCCGGGGCGATAATGACGGGCTCCCCTTACTGATGGGTAGATCGAGTAGTCAGGGCCCAAATCGTACATTTCGCGGCGAGTATCGAACCCTTATGACAACGCACGAGGAGGGAATTGCGTCGGTCGGTCGCCCCTCCCCCACTTTTAATTGGAAAAAAAAACACGGGACTATTCTTCTCATGTCGTCCCAATATTAAACATTTATCAGTAGTTTAGAGATCGCGCTGAACAAACCTAAAAGCTTAAAAATCACAATTGCAAGTTAGATCAAAGTTCATCTCAATTTTTCCTTTCTTTTTGCCTCTTGTGATTCGGGCCGGGTTCTTTGACGTGACCCGAAGTGGAGATCCGTGAAGATGGTTGAATGAATTTCAGACAGGTTTTACCAAGGGGGGGGACCACCCTACCCTACCCAATTCCAGTACGCATCATCACAACCTCAATAATTTTCCACGAAAACCACGTGCCTGGCTCTAAGCCTTTTGAGCCCGAACGTAGCCCAACCAACATCACATCACATCCCAGCCCCTAACATTTTTACCAAATTACCCCGCCTAAAGTACCCAATCAAAATCCTAGTCTCTTCCCAATCTAACCTTTAGATCTCATCTTATGTTGTCCCTTTGTCATCCAGTAAGGATCTGATCAGTGATCGCTGCCCCTTAGGTCTCAATAGGGACACGTCCTAATTTCGTTGACCATTATTGTTTAGTCATGAAAGCCCACGATAGGTCTACTCTTGTGTTGGGAAGGTGGGGGGGCCCGATAGGAGTCCATTCGAATTGGACCCTTTTCTTGACTCGCGTGGGCCTTCTCGGCTATTACGATCCTAAGAACCCCCCCTACGAAGCTCTCCGAACTAGGGACAAGGACGACATAACATTATATCATGGCATTGTATTCTTCAAAATTATTGAGACAACACTGAACAGTGTCCCCATACCAAAAGTCTCAGCGGTCGCATTGAAAAAAAAATAATTCCAAATTCGGGAGTCACGTTATACGTTGAGCTAAAATTTCGAGACCAAATTGAACAGATTCAAAGTTCAGGGATCACATTACATATTGGGTCAAAGTTCATGGACCATTCGCGTTGTCGTCCCTCGTATAATGTACATTTTCTTAGAATTCAAATGACAGTGTTAGAGAAAGAAAGACATCTCGTCGATTTCATCGGAAATGCGGGGAGAACGTCGACGTTCGTGACTCGCAAGAGATTGTCACGTAACGTGGGTCCGCTGGCGAAGGAGCTGAGTGTGTTGAACACCCATCGCGCCACGTGTCCGTTTCAAACGCGAGATCTTAGGCCTCGGCTACCGAAGGATGTCTCGAGCCCTCCCGCTTGTTTACGGTTAGGGCAGCAATCGGGAGTCCCCACTAAAATCGGAATTTGCAAAGTTTTATTAACATAGCCAATCACGATTTTTCTCCATTTTAATTACGATCTCCAATAGCGACCGACCTTCGCACTGAAAGCGCAACAAAAGGAGACCCCCCGGGGCGGGCCCCGCTTGGCGATTCGGCGACGGCTAGAACGACGCCGTCCCGGCCGGCGCGTGGGCTTCAACCCCGAGCAGGAGCGGTTGGATCTTCTCTGCTACTTCCCTCTGGCCAACGGAGCAATAAAAACAAGACAGGAAGAGAGAAAATCGGAAAAGAAAGAAAAAGGAGAGAGAGAGAGAGAGTACGGACGCGTCACATTTCGCAGGGCTCGAGGCTTGGGGAGAAAAAAGCGAAGCCTCGGTGTCTGCGCAAAACCTACTCTGCTCCTGCTCTCGGACTAGACTAGATCTGCGCTGTATCACATTATCGTCAAAAGCTTGCCCCCCACGCGCCGCGCTCGCTCGTGGCCGCCACCGTTCTGGCCCGGCTCCACAAAAGCGGGGCGCGTGGCGACTGGAGAGGAGGGGGGTGTGGGGCGGGGGAACGGGGGAGTTATGCGAGGCGCCGCTTTCTTCGTCTTTTGAAACGTGAGGCAGGGGCGGTGCGTGGTGGTGGGGTTTTAGAATCGCAGGTTTTTTTTTTTTTTGTCTCGTCTGTCTTTTTGCTTCTTCTTCTTTTTTTTCTCTTCACTGCTCACATTCTGACACGCTCAAATTACACTAAAAAGTATTTAAATCGATCTGTAAAATGATGTCGGGAAATTGCCAAAATTATAATCAAATTCGAACTGGATTAGAATTTTTTTTTCTTCTTTTTTCTGCTTTTGTTTTGTGCGCGAATTAAAAATAAACCAGGAGAAAGAATTTCTTATCCATCCGATGAAAACGTGATTGGAAAACCCTAATCCTCCTCCTCCTCCTCCTCCTCCGGCGGATAAGACCGGCTGGCCCAATGAAGCGACGTTCACAGTCCACCGTCATGAATGGTCGGTGATATTATAATCGCGTCGAACCAGAAGCACGTGACGTGGCGAGATTAATAATTAACAAAGCTTCGTTAATCATCCCAATTAGAGAGAGAGAGTAGAGAGAGAAGGAACATGGGGACAACGTGGCACGGTGCTCGAGGAGAGGAGAGAGAGAGAGAGATGAGGGTAATAATGGGGGACAATCAAACCTTAATTTACGGAGGTGGCGTGATGTCTGAAATGACCGTACGCTTTGGTGGGGCCCCACCTCATTCAATTTCCTCGCCAATCCCCTAACCCCCAACCTCTTCAATAATTTCACCATCCCTCTAGTCCCCCCCCTTCTTTTTTCTACCCTTTTTTTATTTTAATTTTTAATTATTTCTCCATCATTGATGCTTTTTCCCAATCTCTCTTTCCTAACTCCCCTTTTTTTTTTTTTGTGAGATTTCCTTATTTAATTTAAAAGGCAAGATCATATCTTGAACCGCGTCCATAAAATTGATCCGATCGTGTAATCGCGTGTCATGTGAAAGTTCACTTGTTGGAATCGTTACATATGATCTTAGGATAAGTCAGATCTATCAAATAAATTGGTCAAGTCATAAATAGTCCGACCTAAATTGACTGTATAATCTGTTTATGGCCCATTCATTACAATGCAAATTTCTCGCACATATCCGACCCGACTCATATTACTAAAATAATTACATATTTAATTTAATACACGAAAAATTATTTCTTATAAATTCTAAAAATATATATATTACTAAAACACTGTGAACAACTTAAAAAAATTGAATTGTTTTATTTTTTTTTTCTTCTAACTTCGGTGAGGACCGCCGGCCGACCCCTGCTGATCACGGGCGAGGTCAGTCCAACCACAAGCGAGGGTTGCCGCCCTTGCCCAATTTCATAGAAAAAGAAGCAAAAAAACTAATATAAGATTAACTAAATGACATGTTTATTATGACTCACTTTAAAATTTTAAATAATTAATTTAAGACTCGTTAAGTTAAGTAACTCATTTAAGCTTATTTTTCAAAATTAAAGAAACGCATTTATAACCCATATAATTAAACATGGATTCTATACCATTTTTGCCACATCTAGTGGCAAGGGTGATAGGGAGGATGACCTCAGGAACAGAGGGAAAGCATCGAATTCATGGGGCTAAAATAACATTCTAGACAAAAATACTTAATGTAATTTTCATATTTAGTCGTGGAATTTTGTATTTTTCAAAGTCGTAATTCCATTAGCTTAGCCTTATTGTATTTATTTCATTAAGAGTCTTTCTCAACTCTAATGACATGAAATAATGCTTTTAGGATCCGTCTCGTTTCTTGAAGAACGAATTATTTTAAAAATATCTTCTTTAAAATGATTACTTATATTGCTTGAAATAATTGATCAATGTAAAATATTTTCATTACCGTCAACAATTTATGCATAGACATTTTCGCGGACGGTGAGAATAAATCATGTTAAATTATTTTTAAAAAAAATATAAACGATCATTTTTTGAAAAATAAATTTTAAATCGTCCACCGACAAACACACCCGAATGTTGCTAGCTTTTGTCGTACTCAAATCGTTCAGACTTTGTGTTTTCTTCACTTCTTTCACAAGGCTCTTTTTCTTTGTTTCTTTTTTGGCAAGTTCTAATTTTGGATGAATCGTGCTCTCAAAAGCAGATTTATACTTTTGAATTTTAAATCGCGTCCATATACTTTCAACTTATCTAATCAAATCATTCTACTTTCATAAATTTTCTAATCAAATTTTTCCGACATCAAATCCGGTCAAATCTAATTGCAGTTGCCCTTAAGAATGATGCCTGATAAAATTTTACCCACGTGGACCTCTATGTTTGAAATCTTTTATCCACGTTATAAGCTAAATAGTAAATACCGCGGTAGTTGAATTTGGTCGAATTTAATGTCCCGGAGACATAATAGAATATTTGTGAAGGTAGAAGGACTTGGAAGTATAAAAACGAGAAGTAGAATTTATCTGAGCAAAAACTCCAGCCAATTAGGGCGCGCATAGCAACACTTTTGCTTCAGAAATCAACTTCTGGCCATAAGTTGATTTTTCTACTTCAACTCAGAAGCAAAAGTTGATTTTTCTACTTCTGCTCCATAAGTTGATTTTTGATCAGAAAAATTCGTTTGATAACGGTTGAAAATTTCTACTTCTGGAATATTATTAACACAAAATCTTCTACGACGAATTATTGTCGGTGGTCGAAAAATTCTACTTCATTTTTATTTTTTTAAAATTTCTTTAAAAAAATTATTATTGTTATTAAAAATTATTATTTATTTTTTACTCCGACGGCAGGAGATGGCGACTCGGTGGCGGCGGCGGCGGCGGAGGTCGGCGGTGGTCGACGTCGGCCAACGGACGGTGGTAGGCGATGGGCAACGATGGGCGGTAACGGCAGAGGCGTGATTGGGCAAGAGAGGTGTAAAGAAAAGAAAGTGAGAGCATAATGAAAATAGGATGAGGCGAGAAGTACTTCTTAAATTGAGAAGCAATTTTTTTAACTTCTCAAATTGGGGGAAAAACAACTTCAGAAGTGAAAATTCACTTCAAAAGTATAAATTTCTTTTAGTAGTAAATTTTTTTACCAAACGAATTTCTGCTTCAGAAATTGTATTACAGATGGATTTCTGCTCCAGAAGCACTTCTGGACTTCTGGAGCAGAAATTCATTTTCGGAAGTGTTACCATGCGCACCCTAGCAACTTTCATTATGGTAATCATGATTTCATTGCCACTTTCTTTCCCACCTGTTATTAGCAACGACGACTTTAATTGCAGATATGTGATATAATATTAGCATCTTATTAATAAGTGTCCGAGACACTAGTTAATCACACATATCAAGGGAAATGTTTCTAATGATTACCAGTAACGTGAAAAAGCCCGCTTATTAGAAGTCATGTAATGTCCTTAAATGAATATTTAACAAGTGACTCGAGGGCATTTATTGGCAAAATCCACGATATTAATCCCATAAGTCAAATAAGACAATAACGAGTTAAAATCACATAAATAAAGCTACGCGCGAAAATTTATTTTCTAACGCAGCGCAAAGCGTAATAAGAAATCTCACAATTCAATATTAATATACGTTGTTCGTCTCAAACATGAATAAACATATTTTATATGAGGTGTTAACCCTAATCCTACTAGGTCTCTAAACAGCAAACCCAAAATTACAAAACTGCCACTAGTAGTAAAATAAAGCCCAAAAATAAAAATAAAAATAAAAATTGAAAAATCCAACTAAACGACCCCGAATTGTCAAAATTCTTCATTAGTCACAGCCAAAGGCGGTGAGTATTGATCAGGATGCCGTTTCGCTTCAACCGACCGAATTGGAGTTCCAAAGTCGCCAACTTCTTAGTCCGCTGGTCCTAGGTGCAACATCCTCCCTTCGACTTCCGTTGGGATTTCTACCTGTCCAATCGATCAAAAAACGCACTGCTAATACTCTCCACATCATTTTCACTTGAGAATGTTTGAAATCACCCACATGGCGTCGCTTTCTCAAATGACGAGAAGTATTACAAAATTTTCAAACTATTTCGCGAAAGACGCGATAGGACCCATCATAATTTCATCTTTAAGCGACATATTGATCCTTAACACTCCAATTTACTTGCAAGCTAAATCCTTGAATTTGATCAATACACACTAAAGTCTACTTGGATCATCATATATGAAACATGTTTGTGATTTTACTTCGATTAAAGGGTATAAGACGAACATGGTGTCCATCATGATCAGTGATATTTGACAAAGTAAAAAACTAAAATTTATATTTGTAAATAAAAAATATACGAAATCTTACACGGCTGTCTGTCCGTGAATCAAAAACTAATTTCACGCGGTACGAAAAAAGAAGAGTATTAATTATTGGTACTATAATATGTTTAATCACGGGAAACAATGCGATTAACAAACACTTCTCCTAAAATCCATTGTTTCTAAATTCAAACATACAATCTTTATTTAATCTGAATTAATTCGCTTAAAGTGATGCATTTTCCATGCAAAATCATGGTGGTGCCCGGTCCCGATTCAATGCACATTGTTAGTGGAGTTCGCGGTCGCCGTCGTCCTTGTTCTGTCATCGATCCAAGGAACATCGATTGCTTTTGTCTTCTCTCGAGTCACATGAATTTTTTGCTGTGAGCCTGCGAAAGCTAAAGTGACTCTCTTTGGAATTTCAGCCTTTTTCTTCTTAACGTGGAATTTGTGAATGAAAATTCCTTATCTTACTTTCGAAAGACTTAACTCATCTAGGATTGTCCAATTTTAAATAAGGTTAATACCATGAAAAATTTCAAACGGGTATGTCTGTGAGAAATTTACCCTAAACTAATATTAGGTCCATAAAAAACCTCAAACTGGTACATTTTTGATAAATTTACCCAAAACTAATTTCACCTGTGGAAAATATACCATTCGTCAAATTTGGTTGATATCACGAAAAACTCTAAACCGACATACTTGTGACAAATGAAGGTAAAAGCTTCAAACTGGTACACCCGTCAATTGACACGTGTCATCCAACTCAACAATTTGACAGTACAATTTAACGGAAACTAATGAAGGGTAAATTCATTGTAGATGTATCGGTTTGGGGATTTTTATGGTAAAAAAATTCATTTGGGGTAAATTATCACAAGGGTACTAGTTTGAAATTTTTCGTGATATGAACCCTTTTATCACTAGCTTTCGATTCGATTTCTCACTTGAATTTGCTCATTAGGTCCTAATTTCCTTATGTTAGTTATGTTATATGGGCATAAGTGTTATTTCCTCTTTGATTTGTTGTTAGTGACGAAATCTTTCACAGATTAAAGTATCGTGGTCAATTCTTTTCACTGTTAATCGCTCGTGTTAATGTCAGTTTACCGGTCAATCATTCTCTCCATTTGACCATGCAAGGGTTAAGACAACCACTAGAGAAGAAATGAATAAGAAAAAAATACTTTGTTTTTTGGATCGAGAAAATGGAAGGAAAATTGAGTCCAAACATAGAAATTCCGTAAATTCATCACGATTGTCTCGTTTATTTTTCGATTGCATTTGGAGGAAGTAAATGGAATTTGAAAGGGTTAGGCCGTGTTTTTGGTCAACTGAGAGGGTTAAGAAGGGTAGTTACTTTTTGTTCGGGAAATTGCAACACGAGTGAATAGATCGACTTCTTAATTATAACTTCTCGTGTATTCGGAATTTCACTCGCTCACGACGTTTTGAATTTTTCAAAATTTGAAAAATTTCGTACTTTCACACAAACATGTAAATGCTGAACCGCAAATCCACACCTAATTTTTCTCATTTTTATATTTTTTAAGTGCAAACAATTGAGTCGATAATATTTCCTTAATTTTCACGGGCAATATTTATCAGAGGAAATTCTTCTTTCATAAAAAAAAATAGAAAGAGAAAAGGATAAGGTGATGGATCGGATCCTAACAAAATCACGGGGGGGGGGGGGGGGGCAACCACTGACGTTGCAGTAGGGTACTGTTTAGCGGTCAACGCCAATTGCAGGTTGGGCGACTTTTTGAACGGTGATGGCAGGGTTTCCGAGGTGACGCGGGACGTCTGATGTGACGGGGCTATTGGGGAATAATAACAGACGCGACCTCTTCCAACCATTTCCCGTCAACATCTCCGGAATGTTCTCCCTCTCGATTTCTGCCACGTGGACACATCTCGTCTCCACTTCATTCTTTTACTTTACTGTTTTTTATTTTATTTTACAACATGGTCCCTCCAAATACTAACCCTCACTTTGAAAGTGTAATTGAGTCGCATTATTACAAAAAAAAAAATGTAATCAAATATTAAAACTTGTCAAATTAGTGCAATTAAGTCTTTCGTTTAACTCTGTCCATCTTGAGTTACGAAAAATGCTGATATGAATTTTTTTTAATATTTTCTCTTTCCTACGTGATAATGATATTGTTAAAAAGATGTCGTTTTGGTTCAAACATAATTTTCTAAATTTTATTCGGATTTAATTAAAAAACAAGCGAAAGAAAGAAGAAGAAGAAGCAGTAGCTAGAATCAGGCAGCGAGGGGCAGCCTTTGCCACTGCCAACGAAAGGCTGGCGACGGTGGGCAAATTGTCGGCGGGCTAGGGGCCGGCGACACTGGCCCGATCTGGGTGAGGGCCGTGACCCCTGCCAACCAGTTCCCCATGACCGATGCCGACCAGTTCTCGATCTGCAACACCCTCGCCCCTACCGTGCAGCTATTGTTTTTTATTATTATTGAATATAAATCAAAACTACGTCGTTTCAGTCACGTCATCACCACGTAGAAAAAAAAATAACTTCAACGTTTTTCGTTAACCAAATTGGATAGAGTTAATGATGGATTCGACTGCACCAATTTGATAGATTTTAAGACTTGATTACACTTTTTGCAAGTTTTAGTACTCATTGCACTTTCATAACAAGTCTTGGGACTTTCAGTGGTCATATCCCTTTCTTTTTTGATAGATTTTAATTTCTTGAGTTTACTCAATTTAATTTTTGTAACATATGCGCTCTGCAATTCGAAATAGTTAAAGATTTATAGCTAGACGGAGATACGTAAATACACATATCATTTCTCGTTACTTTGGTAAATTTCGACAGGAAAGGCGAAAAAAGAAAGGATTTTGCTTCTCGCTCAATTCTAAACACATGGGGCTTAAGTTAAACCAGAAAGGAAATCGCAACTCGCAACATAAAGATAGTTGGCTTAATGACAAAAGAGTCATTTATTTTCTACAAGATCACAAGTTCGACTTACGTCGTAAGAGAATCTCTGAACAACTCGTGCTGTGTGCTAACATTTTAGTGCCTAAACCAAGCACGAAAAGCTTTTTTTACTACTCTTTCATAGCCATTCGTTCCTTCTAGCTGCTTGTCGGTGGAGGCGTTAGACGCGGTGGAGATAAAAGACTCGCGGATTGATGATGATATTTTCTTATGGTTGACATAATTATGATATTTTCGTTGATTATCCGTATCTCTCAATATTGCATGAATATTATTGCACATATATCTCTTTAATAAAGTTTATAAATAGGTTGACGAATTTTTCATTGATACATACATCGAAATTTTATACGAATTTCACATTTCTATTTCCCGCATCATTATTATTCTCAACTTGCTATAACATCTAGACGGCAATGTCTTCTTTTCTAACTTCGACCACGTGACGTGGCAACCTCTTACGAACCACGAGCGGTCGATGTTCTCCCGTTTCCCGATCGGCCTCGTTTTCATCTGCGTATGGTGACCACCCATCGAGCCACGTGTCCATTTAAAGGGCAGATCGTGGGCCTCGGCTACCCAGGATGTCTCGAGCCCTCCCGCTTTTTATGGTAGGGCAAACTAAAATCAGAATTTGTAAAGTATATTGTAATTAGGCTTTTCTCGATCTGACCTAATACTTGACCTCCCCCTCTTTTTTTCTCAATCCAAACAAGAATTGTTTCTAGAATTCTATTTTTTTTTTTACCTTCTAATCCCTCCTACCGTGTAATTAGGCTTTTCTCAATCTGACCTAATACTTGACCTCCCCATGTTCTTTTTTCTCAATCCAGACAAGAATATGTTTTTGGAATTTTCTTTTTTACCTTCTAATCCCTCCTACCAAACATAGCATAAAGGTGAGCTTGTAAAATTGATGCGTGCGCGAGATAGGCCAAATGTCGTTTTGAGTGATGGAAGGAGGAAGCAAGAACAGAACAGTTTGTATGGGGGACCGATGTCGATGGATGCATGCAAATGCAAGATAGATACGATCCACACCAAGGCGTAAAGGACGAACCACCAACCGGCGATACAGATCGGGATTAACAAAGCTCACCACCGCAGTCTAAAGGCAACGTCACCAACCGAGGATAAAGGGCTTCGGGATTAGTGAAGCTCGCCGCCAAGGCCTAAAGATAGTACCGGCCGAGATAAAGGGTTTCTTGGCTCACCATAAAGCAGTAATCCACACTCCAATGATAAAAAAAAAACCAATTTATGAGTTATCCACTCTCCGAAAATATTCACTAATACAGAGGAAATCTCAAATGTATTCATTCATCAAAATCTTCAAGTCTGCGTTACAATTGAGATTTCGCCTCATTATTTAGAGGGATTCGGAAATAGAAAATAGACAAATCATTAAAGACTCGAGAACCAACCGACTAATAAAAACATAGGACTCCTCGAACTGTAAAGACACGTGGGAACTAGAAAGCAATTAAACTCCTAGTAACTATAAATGCATTAAAAGATCTAGGAACTATAAAGCATTAAAGATATGGAGCCATAAAGTGTTGATTCTTTAGCCTTGTGGATTATCTCCCAAAATTTGTCCATAAGCTTTGACCAACAACAATACCATCTTGTAGCATCACCAAACGATCAAAGAAATGGCTCAACCTCCCATTGTCATTTGTTGGTCCGCATCGAAATCGAGATATGTTATGGATGAAACAGAACTTAATCAGCTAGGGAAGAATCAACATCTCCTTAGCCGGCTTCTTGGTAGATAATCTTCGCGTCGGTAACTCAAAACAACATCAGCAAGGAAGAATTAGTAACTCCATAATCGCTATCTTGGTCGTTATTCTTTATGTCCGTAACTTCAGTCCACCGAAGCTAGTTGCGATCATAATCTGTTTTGGCTTGAATGGACACCGATATTACTTGCCGATGGAACCATGTTGGAACTCAAGGATTGTTCCGATGAATCAGCTGCTTCTGCATTATTAGCTTGACCAACCGATGAGAACTGAGTTGAGCTTGCGAGTCAGTTGAGATTGGACCGATGGAGCCCGATGCTCCAACATAAAAAACCACCTATATCAAATCTCGGTTGGCCTTTCACCCCTAGTTGTAAATCATCCCCAAATTTTGCCACATACGTGGGTTCGGTCCTCCGAGACTTGTTAGAGCTCTCTTCAACCTGCTAATGGCTAGATCGATCGGTTTACAAATTTACTTTATTTCAATGGAAAATTAATAGCTAAACATTACTAGTCTCAGACCAAACATAGGAAAATAATCATTACTAGTAGGCTTTTTAGCAATATAAATGGCAAGGTTGTAATTACTATGAAATTAAGTGGATTTTTTTACTTAGTTTAATCATTTAATACAATTTCGTTTAAGACCATTAAATAAGCTTAATCTCATCAACTGTTAGATTTTTAATTTCGAGCACTTAATTAAATTATCAAATAAGCCCAGAATGGGTAATTCGTAATTCTTTTCACGAATTGTCCTTTTCTATTCATTCGTGTTCTTAGGGGGAATAAAGTACAAATGGGTTTTTTTGTCCTCTCCCTCTTGTTTTCCAACTTAAATAGCACGAGAGCACCGTGGCCATCCTTGTCTCTCCAGCAAGAGTATGTACATCTTTTGGGAACATCTGAAAAACCAGGCCAAGATTTGTCCATCGGAATACAAGTACATGAATACTTTTTGGTACTTGGCCCTTTTTGGGACTCCTATTTTTCCCTAAAAAAAAGAAAAAAAAAGAAAATTGCCTCGTTGAAATTACCGATGACATTACCAATATGGTTGCCCTCGTGATAAGGGGGTCACCCGCTTTCTACGAAATCACGAGTTCGATTCACGTCGTGAGTGAATAGCTATACGGTTTGTGCGACACTGCCTAACTATGAAAGTCACGGTTAAAAGTCACGAGGCAAAATATATTTTCCGGGCTATCCACCTGTACTTTACTTTTGGCTACTAACTTGCATTATCATATGTATGTATGTTAATTCTTTGAAGTAAAAATCGCTATTAGTAATTTCAAGAGGTACGTATGACAAAATAAAAATAAAAAAAATCAAGAGGTACGACATCCAAATTTCAATTTCAAAGTAAACTTTTTTTCCAGTGAAGAAACGTTAGGTTATGTATTGACATGCACGTTACACGTTTTAATTGTTTTTTCTTATGTCCTTAATAACTGAGTTATGCAAACCCCAATAAGCGAATAAATAAGGAGATTCGATTGTGTATGAGCGTGACAACTCTCTCTCAAACCAGTCAATCATTTCATAGAAAATTGTCCAGAAATTTATAAACATATTATTTTTATAGTTTTGCCAATAAATTTTAAGCATTTTTTTTACGTTTTGCCAATTAAGTCAATCTGATCAATTTTGATCGAAAATTGCTAACGTGGACGCCGACCTTCTTACGTGGCATGACCGATGCTGACGTGAACAATATTTAATAATATATTAATAATTTTTGAATTCTTTATACAACTGTGGCATGGCAGAGAGGTCGTTGGCCATCATGGAGGGCCATCATTGACTATGCTTTAATACATGCATCAAAGAAGTAAGAGAGAACATAGAGGACAGAACCTAGCTCCACATGTATGGCGCCGCCCTCGATCGATCCCCCAGTTAGACGCGGTAACTCCGATTATCGCATTCACAAGATCGAGTGGAGGCGGAAGACCCCCTTTTCTCGGAGAAGAGGCGATGACATATTCGCGATCGATGTCATGCTAATCGATGGGCGCAATGAATAAGTAAACCGGCGATTCTTTCACTTAATCGTCCATCCATTCATTTGTTTGCTCGGAGGGAATAAAAGCACAATTGGGTTGCTTGCCCTCTCCCTTTTATATTCCCCAACTTAGGCACAAACCCTATATATTATAACACACGTTCTAGCATCGCATGAGTGCCAAGCAAAACCCTACTTATTCCTCATCAAGATTCATAGATTTTATAAGCAAGCTAGGATAATTAAATGAAAAGAAGAAAGAAAGAATAAGCACTAAATCGATCCTTTTCCCATTTCCTTTTTTTTTCTTCCGCGTGCTTGCAATAATGCTGATTAAAAGTGGAATCGCTAGACAATTCATCATTAGATAAAAAGCACCTTTCAATCTCTTGCCCGATTCTCCCCCCCATCTAGGTAAAAGAACTCTTAAATCTTTTTGTTTAGTTTGCAACAAGATCATTGGAGCCAATTAATTTGCAAAATCGAGACTTGTGCCATACGTGCCTTTTCAAATCCATGATTGAAAAACAAGAAAGAAACCCACCCCCACAATCTTGCATGGCTTTACAATCTTTCTCTTCATTGTTTAAAAATTATCATGTTTAAATGTGTGTGAGCAGGAATGCACATGCCTATAATCTATAATATTAGCCGGGCTTAATCTATTTTTCATTTCACAACGCGGGTTACCAAATCTTCGGTCCGATCACCTCCCCCCAATAAATATACGCAGATCGTTGTATTTGTACACATTAAATACGACTTAACTTATGATTTGAGTACGAGGGACAAAATAACTAGAGATATACGGGGAAAAATTTCTGAAAAGTTCATAAACCTATTGCTCGCAGTCGGCAAGGCATCGCGGCCTTCGTCGGTCGCTGAGAAAAGAAAAAGAAATAATTAATAAAAAATTATAAAAAAATATTATTAAAAATTATCTACGTCAGCACCGGTCGTACCACATAGGACAACCGGCGTCAATGCTAGCAATTTCCTGCCAATAAGACTCAATTGGCAAAAAGTGAAAAGGTTTACGACTGAATTGGCAAAACGTGAAAATATTTAGAATCGAATTGACAAATTTAAATGTTTTAAGACTGAATTGGAAAAAGTATAATAGGTTGAAGGCTTTTTGGAGAATTTTCCGAGATATATGATAACGACGATAGAGATGGGTTGCTTTGATCTTGGAAAAAAGAGAGACTTTACCACATTCAAAATGACTTCTCTTTGGATAGTTTAGTTTGGTGGCCCCGAAAGGCCAAAAGGAGAGATGACCCCCCGGGGTCTCTTTTGCTCTCTCTTCGTGTCATTAAATTAAAATTAAAAGGGTACATCAAACAACATTCAAAAACTATGGTATGCATCCCCTTGCTCCATGCTAAAAGCTAGCTTTAGGAATTAGAATGGATGCATGTCTACACTAGGCTTTATGCTAGGGCACCCGAAACCCTAGTTCCCTAAAGAAACACTTCTGCTGGTGTGGCCCGACGAAATCAATAGACAATGGGAAAAAGAAAGTCGTTTAGCGCTCGTTCATTAGCGAGAATAATGTTAAAGAAAATCCGGAATATGATGACGTGACGACATGTCACGTGGAATTGTCGACGATGATTTAAACGCAACGAGGGTGGATTTTTCGTTCAATTCTCCATCTAGTGCATTTTTAAGTTCCTTCATCGATATTGTGTTTCGTGTCATTGGTATTTTTTGTTTCCTGTGTAAACACGTGCTGATTGTCTAAACTAAATTAAAAGAATCGAAGTCGATTTCGTTTTCACTCTGATGATTCGGGTCGAGTTAAACATAAAAATTATCAAATTGAGGGCTTGAAAAGAGGCGCGACACAACCGAACTGAAATGGGTGTCGAGCATTCTGTTTTAGTTAGGGTTCTTTAATCACAATAGTGTTAGAGATTTACCCCTCAACTAAAGAAAGAGAAGCAAAGAGAAAGCAATTGATATGGGCAAAATTCTGAAATTCCGTGGGATAACCATTGCAAGTGTTTAAACAGTCATATAAGTGCGTAATTTAATACTTAAATATTTTATCAAGAACAATAGTTTTCCACCGTGTTTGGTGTTTTTCCTAACAGTTAGTACGTAGAGATTGCATCTCTTGTAATGAATTAAAAAAGATAGGGTTATTATGTTTGTTTTTTTTTCGAAGAGTTAAACTTATTATCCGACAATTCGGCGGTACGATATAAGTTTCCCATCACCTATACACCAACTCAATCGGAAAAAAATCACTAAGGGCCTTCATGGCAACGATTCTGGTTCTCTGATTTTGTTCTTCGGAACAAAAAAAGATGAGAATCGTGTTTGGTAACGTAAATGATTCCAATTCTGTTCCCGGTAACAGTTTTAGAGCAAAAACAAGAACAAAAAAAAAGTTAGTTCTGAAAAAATAATCACTTTTGAAAACCACAAAACAGAATGAAGTCCCACATCTTTCATTTTTCCCTTTCAATTCTCTCATTACTTTTTCCTCGACCTAAAACAAAACGAGACTCCTTTACAAAGAAAAATATATAAGATAATAAAAAAATTCAAAAAAAAACTAAAAAATCAGAAAAATTTCATAAAATCCCTAAAAATAGAAGAATCTTAGATTAGGCTATTTTGACCTCATTTTCATAAATTTGGGCATAGGTTCTCTAGATTTCATAGATTATATTCTTTTTTAGGAAAATCATAACACCTTTGAAATTAAACCCGAATCACATTTCTCTAAGCCCTTTGGGCTTTATTAGAGTTTTATGATGCAATTTATCAATGTCACGATTCTTTGATTGTGTACTTGATTTCATTGATTGTGATTTGCCTAGGTTTAAGTACTTTGAACTTAGTTTAGTTTTAGACAATTTGGAAAAAGACAAAAATAACCTGCGTGAACACTGAGCATTGGCTTACCTCATAGGTTTAAAAATGAATTGAAAATGTGCATGAAACACGTTTAGAAAACACTCAACTTCGGTGCCGAAAGAGCGTCGGTGGAAACACCGACGTAACAAAGTCATAGGACTCTAGATTTCTCTAGTTGCGTAGAATTGAATGGTTTCTTCCGACTGTTCGATAAGATTTCCGATCTACCTTCCTCAAATACTGGTGGCGACTCCATTTACACGTGCACATACACATGCCATCAATCACACTAAGATCAAATTTGATATTTCTTCGTTGCGATTTGGTATAGGCCTAGGAAGGCTCGAGCTAATCTGAAATAACACACTAACCCAACACGGTCTATCTTTTTTTAAACTTAAAATGACTCGTTATGACACTATAATTAGGCGGAACAGCACGAAAAAATGTTATATGCAATATGTTATATAAGAGAATCAATATGAATTAATCTTTATTTGACTTGAATGACAAAAATTGGGAAGAGAAATTATTTTCGGGAACAAAAATTTTGTGCAGTTACTAAATGCGTTTCTGTTCTAGGAACATAAATTCTATATAGTTACCAAACACGTTCTGATTCTCTAAACTCATTCAGGGAATAAAATTAGAAAAAGCAATTCTAATCAGAATCACTTTTTCGAATCAGAATCGTTGCCATGCAGGCCCTAAAAGTAATGCTCGCCTCCCGCCACAATAGTCAATAGTGTCATGCCATTGGGTTAATTTCGATGTTTAACCAACTAATCAAAACCCAATAAATTATACTATCCTATTTATTAACAATCGAAATCTGCGAGGCTTCTCTATCCCGCGTGCTACTAGCGGGCTTTTTGTGTCCCAATCATGGCATAAATTTTTTTATGTCTTAAAAAAAAAACACAAACTTTAGGTCATGCCCTAATTTTAACCCAAACTTTTCTTTTTGTTTCACAAAACAGCACCAACTTTAGGTTATATCTTAATTCTGGCCCAAAATTTTTGTTATCTCGTGAAAAAGCACAAATTCTTAGTGGGTACCCAAATCCGACGCCCCGTCGTTTTTTTCATCCAATGATGTCATTAAGGATTTGACATGCCGTTCTACGTGTATTCGGCGAAAACTTGTCGGAACCTCGACGAGGGTCATACTTGGCTGCCAACTAAAAAGTTGATGCTTTTTCATAAGACGAAAAAAAAGTCCGGATCAGAATTGGAACACGAGTTAAAGTTGATTTTTTTTTTCTTTTCGTGAGATAAAACGAAATTAGGCTAAAATTGAGAGACGAGATAAAGTTGGTACTTTTTTTTAAGACATAAAAAAGGTTCGGGTTAAAATTGAAAATTGAGTTGAAGTTTTAAAACTCTTTAAAGACTCGCAGTAATTGCAAGATCGTGTAGGGAGGCCGTCACATTGGTACTTTCTTCGGTATTATTGATAGGCAGGGAAAATGATTTCTAAAATTATTCACGAGTAACATCAAAATTAAAGATTATATTGCAGTGCGGCCATGAAGAAAAGAAGCTGGCCAAATCTTAAAAAGAAAAAGAAAAAAAAGGGAGCCATAGAACAAGTCTTTATACCCGTCTGTCTCTCTCCCCTCTCGTCTATATTATAGTTGGTGTGATAATTGGAGAGAGAGAGAGAGAGTGAGAGAGGGAGAGTGAGTGGAGGAGTGCGAGAGGTAGAGAGGAACCCACCTCAGCATGCCTTTCTAGGAAACCATACGAACGAGAAGAAGAAGAAGAAGAAGAAGAAGAAGAAGAGAAGAGCAGAGCAGATAGGGAGAGAGAGAGATTGCTCAGAGAAGACGACGAAGAAGGAAGGAAGGAAGGAAGGGGGGAGGGGGAGATCGAGAAGGAGGAGACGACGACGACGATGATGATGGCGATGGCGGGCGAAGCAAGGAACGAACAGTTGTTGAGTGGAAAGAGAGAAAAGGGAAGAGTCGTTATTATTGCGCTGTTCAGTTCAGAGCTTCTCTGCTGACTCTCTCTCTCTCTATCTCTGCAAAAATCAAGAAACCCTCCCTTTCTCTTTCCGCAGAAACAGCCAAAGCTCGGACGGACAGAAGTAGTAGTAGCAGCAGTAGTAGAGTAGTAGCAGCGTAGTCTCAGCAGTCGCAGCAGCAGAAATCAGAAGCCCACCACAGATTTTGCTCACTTCTTTCTCTCTTTCTCTCTTTCTCTCTCTCTCTCTCTCTCTCTCTACTACCAGCAAACAGCAAATCAAGATTGCTCGTCCCTTTCTCTTTAAATTCTCACCTCTCTCTCTCTTCTGTGGCGGTCTGATGCGATCTCTGAGAGAGAGAGAGAGAGACCCCACAGTCACCCACATAACACCCACATATATGCATCCCTAGATTAGAATTTAGATTGAGCTTTCTCCCTCTCACCCGACTTTCCATTTTCTCTCATTCTCTCCCTCCCTCGAGAACACCCACCAAAGAAAAAAAAAGATTCAATTTTTCGAAGCCTAAGAAGGCAAACGAGAGCTGCTGCATAAGAAACGAAAGATTCAGTTGTGGCTTCTTCTACCAGGAGGCTGCTTTCGGACTCCGGCGCATTCGCTGACTGGGTGGCCTCCTCCTCCTCCGCCGCCGCCGCTGTCCGCGCCGCCGCTGCCCCCGACGACCTCTCCCTCGGCTTCAATGCCGCCCCTCTCCCGGGCGGCGCCCCCGCCTGGCCCGCCTCCTCCCGCTCCGCCGTCAACTATAGCCTCCCGCCGGATATGGGCATGGTCGGCCTCCGCGACGTCTTCGTCGTCGCCCCGGCCACCTCCTTCCACCCCACGAGCCACCACCACCACCACCACCACCACCACGACCCCGTCATCGCTGACTCGTCCAACGGCTCCAACGCCTCGGCCGCCACTGCACTCGGTATGGGCGTCGGCGTGGGAGTCATCCCCCTCCTCACTGCTGCCCCGTGCCTCGGCCCTTCTCCGAACGTAGCCGAGGGCGACAACGGTAATTTGACGGCCCGGAGCGGCAGAGCCGGCGCGGCGGCTGAATTCCAGCTGTGGCAGAACCAGCAATCCTCCCATCATTACTTGAAGAAATCCGCTCCGATCCTTGATCATGGCAATACCAGTAATTTAATTCAAAGCGGCGGCGGCATCGGCGCGAGCTCTAGCAGCACAACAACGTGCCAAGACTGCGGGAATCAGGCGAAGAAAGACTGCAGCTACCGGAGATGCAGGACTTGTTGCAAAAGTCGGGGTTTCGATTGCTCCACTCACGTGAAGAGCACGTGGGTGCCTGCCGCAAGGCGGCGGGAGCGCCAGCTCACGACCACTGCCGCCACAGCTGGCGGGACCGGCGGTTCCGCGTCCACTTCCGGAGCCAAGAAGCCGAGGCTCGTCGGCTCTCAGACAACCACCACTTCTCACACTTCGACCTCCAACACCACGCCGCCGAGGAGCTTCGACACGAGCTCTAGCCGCCAAGGTTCGGAATTTGAATCTCTACGGCTTATATAGATGCGCCAGATGCCGCGAAACGCGACACGGTGTCCCGTTTTTCGTGAGCGTCGAGGACGTGTCTAGGGTTGTGGCACATGATGTGTGTGGTTTTCTTGAAATAGGGTTTTGTGTGTTGCAGATGCGAGCTTCAAAGAGTCGTTGCCTGGGCAGGTGCGCGCCCCGGCGGTCTTCAAGTGCGTGCGGGTGACCTCGGTGGACGACGGGGAGGACGAGTACGCGTACCAGGCGGTGGTGAGGATCGGCGGTCACGTGTTCAAAGGGTTCTTGTACGACCGAGGTGTCGAGGGGAGGGAAGACATTCTGAACTTGTCCGATCTGCATTTGGGCGGCGGAGGCGGAGATAGGAACGGGGCGTCATCGTCGTCTCCGATCATGGATCCTTCGGATGTTTACGCCGCTTCCGGGGGTGGATTGCTTGGAGGCTCAAGCTATGGTAACCCAATAAATTGAGACAATGCCATTTTCTGGTTAAATTTGAGGATTAGCTTATAATTCATCCACTCATGGAATGACATTTGTAATATTGTTTGTAATTGTTCACCTAATTAATCGCTAATTAACTCTTAACCTCTGGGGTTCTAGTGATTTGTTACTAGGTCTATATGCAGACCTTGCTCCCTATTAACATGTGTCTATCTTCATTTGTTTCATTGTCTCAACCTGATCTTATTTCTCTGGAAGTTCCCTCTGTAATGATGGTTTTATTTACTTTATAAGCTATTAAAATTTGGAAGATTAGGTTTTGGGTGCTTCCTTACCTAACTACTAACATATTAGTAATTTATTGAAGGGTAAAGGAAATTCTTATTGTTGCCATTCTCTGTCATAATTAATCCTTTGCTTGGACTTTTTTTCTCCATACTGTTGTTGCTATTGTAGAATTGCCTTTTGTCAACCTGTTTTCTTCATGCAGGAGATTCCTTTTGGCAAAAGGTAAATTCTACAGTGTAAAAGATGAAAATTTTGAGTTGTTTACATTTACTATTTGTCATACTGCTTTACTATATACTTAGTTTACTCATAATTGCTCTTGTTTTGTGGTTCTTTTCCCATTTTAATGCTCACTTTGTTCCAGCTTGTGATATGCTGTAGTTGTGATTCCAACATTATTTTCCACAGTCCTGACTTGGTAGGTGTTGGAGCTTGACAATTTTGTTCTTGTAGGAGTTATATTAATGACATGTTGAATTTGCAGACCCGATCCCCTTAGACTTTCTTCGTCCGTTCCTGTTTTCTTTAGTGTTTCTGGCCTAGAACTTCTCTTTAGGTGGGTAAAGCTCGAGCTTTTAAAGTACACCTTAATGACCAAAAAGGCCATGTGAGGACGCGGGTTTGAGCCCGGGGTGGGTGGTCTAACTACGAAATCTTTTGCACTAGTAGTGTGGAAAATTGAACATTGTGTTGTTTGCCTTGTTCGCTAACCTGAGTATTTCTTACTAAGCAAAGAGGTCTTTGCCCTAGACTTTGATCATGCATAGCATGCGAGGTGTAATGTCAACATCACTTTTGATTTTCCCCTTGAGAAGTGAAGAAACATTAGTTGCATATGCTTTTTCGACCTGCTTTACTCATGTTTCTGCATCCCGAAGAAAATTGATGTTACATGATTTTATGGAAAAAATTCAATTCGTTTCACATTGCATCCTATTTCATCCTAGTGTTCGAAAAGTTTCGCTATGTAATATTGCCTGTTACAATATCACTGCGTGGGATGGCGACTCTGCACTGTTTCAGGAATTTCTTACTAGATGATGGATTGGCACCGCTCATCCTCCTCCCAAAGTTGCATCATGTCATAGCCTGCTATGCACAAAAAGTACTTCCCTTCGGGATTAGAGTTAGGCCGTGATGGTTCCTCTCACCTTCATCCCGATTCTCTGTGTTATGATGCATTCGCTTTATCGTGAAAAAAAGAATGTGCAAGAAAAAGATATGCATGTGCTGGATCCTCATGCAATGAATCGGTCGCTATACTGAAATCTCGATGTTGAGATTGTGCGCTTGCTGTCGGAGATTCCGATGGCTTGCGGTGGGGGTCTCTTTAAATTATTCTTGGTGAAGCTTTGAACATATATAAGTGACTTGCACGGAATTCTGGGCATACTGTCTTTCATGCATTTGGGGACATTGAGTGAATAAACAAAATGACATGTCAGCTCAATGCCTTTTTTAAGACATTTTGTTTGTGCCTCAACTGTCCTATTTGGAAGTCTGCTTTACACATATAGATTAATTTATCATTGCAAGTGTAGTGTGATTCACTGTATATGGTTTGTCCAATTCAATGTATCGGGTCTGATCTTTGTGAAAACAATGCATTAAAGATGTTAGCATGTAAGGATGCCTTAATACATTTGCCTCCATATCTGGGATTTATTTGAGGTTAGCTCCGTGGTGGTTCTCAAAACAGTAGGAATTCAAAGATGTGCTTAATATTTCGTTTTTGCACATGTTCGAAGCTTTATATGCTGTTTTCACGTCGTACTAATTAGATGATGTGATCTCTGTACGCTGATCTCACTTTGTTTTGCCATTTGTGTAACACATCCAGATGGCCCTGTGTGTATGTAGGTCAATTGCTTTGCATGCTAGATTTCGCACGTTTTTCTTTGGTGCTTGCTGTATTTTCCCGTTCTTCGATTGGAATAGGTAAAAGAGATTAGCCGGTGGTGGCTCTCCTTCACCTGTGACCTTCACACTTGTGTTAGGATTTTATTCGCATTCCACCGCCTTTTACATTGAAGCACTTAGCAAACTGCGTTGATGGAGAGGCTTTTACATTGAAGCACTTAGCAAACTGCCTTGATGGACAGGCTGTTCGATACCTGAAAACTAGATCAGGTTTAATTCTGAGGCTGTTCATAATGTAGTATCCGAGTTTCTGTGCTCACTTTACTATTCCTTATGCTTCCTAACTTTTTTATGATGGTCTCTCAAAGTTTTCATCGCGATCTTGCTTTGCTCAGTAGTCCTGAATGGGTAAATGTTTGCAACGATGTCCGTTTGATTCGGGCCTGTGACCATAGTTTGAATTCATTTGTTACAAAGGCGGCACTGAACATGTTGCGGTTCACATGCTGAGTTACTGTTTTTGTAAGTTGACCATATGCAGAAACACGCATCAGCTTCCGGTGCTGGTGGGTTATGCTCGACCACTGCCATGGTTCCTTTCTTTCATTCGTTTCATCATGTGCCGTATCGGTTATGCTTGGACATCGTTGCTTCCTGTTTGCTTGTATATGATATGGCTTCGTATGCAGTCGTTTCTTCTATATTGTAACATATACTGATGTTTGGAGTGGGTCTTCCTCATGATTTCATGTGTTCATGAAGCTCATAAATCTGTCTCCTTTGCACAATACTGCCGGGGTTTCGATGTTGCGATAGCATTTGTTAAGTCTCGAGTTCAAAACGCGCGGGTCTTGTCTGTGGAGTATGTTCGAACGGCGGCTTCTGAGAGCGCGATACTAGTTGTACGCGGTTAGGATTATCTTTACCTCAAAGCAGTGAGATTTTATGAACTACATAGAATGCAGATGGGAATGTTGTTCTTACTATGCCGAAGCTTTGTGCTGAGGTACGACGACTTATCGTTTCTAACTTGTGGTAGTTGCGACAATATCGATTGGCAAGTGGGAGGCAAAGTCGACTTTTGCGCTTCTCGCGCTTGAATCATTGATAACCCAACTCGACCCGGTGCGGGGGTGCGGAAACTAGTCGGGAATTGGATACTTTGAATTAGAGAGGAAAAATCTTCACGGTTTCGCAGGTACTATTTTCTGATGGATGTGCATGAATACATGTTGCTATCTCTCACACTCTCTCTCTCTCTCTCTCTCTCCTATGCTCGAGCCCTGGCTCTCCTTTCTATAGTCACGGTTCTTTCTCCTGCCGGAAGATTCAAATAAAACATCATCGTCATTTTGCCAACAATACTGAAGTTTAGACCCCGAGGAGACAGCACGTTCGGGGTAGAAGACGGCATATATACGTAGAACATTCCGTATTCTTTTCTCTCTCTCTCTCTCTCTAGCATTCTCCTGACGCAGTATTTTGCTTTACAGAAGTAGCTTGAGGTCAAGATATGCGTACGTACAGATAGTTACTCTGAATGGATTGATCGTTTTTATGTAAATTTTTCTCGTTTTGTCGAAGGTTCAATTGGTTGGGCCATCTCCATTGTGATTGGATAGAAATTGGGCCTCCGAAAATACGATGTTTTTGCATGCATGCATGAGAAAAAAAAATTTAAAAAAAGGGAGGTGAGGACAGTTGATATACCTTTTTAATTATGACGTCACTTTGCGAACCATAAGAATGGATTCATGTGGAAATTATCTAGCGAGGCGTGAATGAGATATTTCAAAACATACAATGATCTGACATATACAGCCATTTAGAAATTTTGTTTTAGTAAACAAATTTGAATTAGGAGAAATAATCTTTACGCACACCATCGTCACACAAATTAACTAAAATTGAAAAAGAAAGAACACACTAAAAGTAAAAGCGAAAAACATTCTATATTATTTTCTCGGCTAGATTAAACCATTCCCACATCCGATGTCGTGACTCTGTGACCCCCCTTTCAAATGTCATGTCATCTTTATACATATCTATCTGATCGATAGCTAATTTTCTCCGATCACGTTTTATGATTGGTGAACCGTGAATAATACCGTGTAATGTCCATAAGAACGAGGGTTGTCCTTCGTTGTTATGTTTTCCGCAATAAGAAGTAAAGATGTAGATAAGCAAAAATAAGAGAAATGATGACGTCACGCGAATGGACCGACACGACACCCCCTCGTCTGGTCGCATGCGCGTGAGAGATTAGCCACGTGATAGAATTGGGTGCTTTGTTGTTGGGCCTCCCCCCACGTGACCCGATCTTGGTTTTCTTCCCTTTTCTGGTTTCATCGGTCACCTACTATTTGTTAAGAACCACAAATATCATCTGCCTCACTCTCTTTCGCCTCTCTTTTCAAACCCACCAAACTTCACCCATCCTTTTCAAATTCCAGCATAATAATAATAATTATTATTATTATTACTTTTTTTTTATAATCCCACTTTCTTAATTTGCCCTAAAGGGTAATACACGTGTATATTTTTTTTTTCCCAGTGAGATACAAATTTTTTTTTAAAAAAATTTCATAATAATTTTTAATTTATTTTTTGGCAAAAAATAAAAAAATTATTACATGATATATTCCAACTGATATGACCCGGAACGAGAAGAATTTTAAGAAAGGAAAAGTGACAAACAAAGAGGGGGGAAAAAAATCCATACCGGAAATATTCCACTTTATTAGAAGACAGACGCAAGTGAAAAACAACAAACATCGCTTATGCCTTAATCCACGACCACAACATGTGGAGACGACCCACGACCGACTAGGAGAAGCTCCGCTGTCGCTCCTCCCGCTTTCTCAGGCGTCTTTCACGGCGACAGGCGGCTTCTTCAGCGAAGCTTGCTGAGAATCGGCGGGGGCGGCGGCGGCGGCGGATGCATTCGCCTCCGCTTTCCGAGACTCTACTGACTTCTGGTCCGCCGAAGCGGCGGCGGCGCGTTCCCCGGGCTGGCTGAAGTCGGCGAGTCGGACGGGATCATCTCCGGCGATTATCTCCGGCAGGAGCACTTGCGAGGCTTGCCGTCGATGGCGCGACATGGATCATTTACTCTGTTTTTAGAGAGAGAGAGAGAGAGATTGAGGAGGGGGAGGCGAGCCAGGTGGGCTGATTGGGATGGGCTTTTAACCAGAAGACGAGCGGGTGAGGAAGTGGCCGGCACGCGCGCATTGAGCGAGTAAATGTCGTGTTAAATTCTCACCTCACTTCATACCTTTGATTTTTTCAAATTTTAATAGTGAAAAAATCCAACATCATATATCATCATGAAAAACGTGGTTTCTTCTGCACATGGATTTTCCCTGTGTTGTCTTTTTTTTCTTTTTGGGTAAAATAAGCAGTACATAGGCTTTTTACCGCGTAAATTATAAAGAGGAATTTTTTTTTCTCTGTGTTGTTTATTACTGAAATTCGAATAAATACTCGATTCAAATTCTATTTATATCGCGAAAAATAAATAATTTAAAAATATTCATTTTTTTGCGAAGCTAACGGAACTTTTCTGATTATAAATATACTAAACTCATATCTACCCTCTTCACTTTTTGTTTCGTTTGCACTTTTCTCTATCTAACGAGAAATTAGTTTCGACAAAAGTCGCTAGGAAGTACCTTTGTAGAAATCCCAATTGCGAATGTTTATCGAGGGACAAATCAGGTTCTTTCTTATCGAACTAAAAAGATGCGTTGGATCTATCAGAAGATCAATTAGAAAATTGTAGTTCGACATCTTAAAAGAAGTAGAAACATTTATTTTAAGAGGTGAATGTAGCAATGGCCATAATCGAAATTACACTAATGATGTCGAAATTTGTGTCCAGATAATTGCCCTTTCCTTGAGAGGCGGGAGGATTAGAGGTGACGTCATTAATCAACCTATTAAATTGGGTAGCTTTTTTTTTTTTGGGTCATAATTTTGTCAATAAGGTACTTAAAATGGTCCACGAGGACAATGCTTTGACGCTAATGAATATGATCGATGCCTTGTTCTATGAAATTGGATCTTAGATTAAGTAATTCTCGAGGAAATGAGAAATTATTTTTCCTCCCCAAATCCCGAAGAAATCGCGTTGATCCAATTCAACAAAAAAAAAAAAAAAAGTACGACAAAAAAAATTCAACAAAAATCATGTGCACACGTGGTGAAATCTGCGACCCGGGGACCTGTGGGTCCACCTGTCGATGGATGCGTGGCGGACACGTGGGACTGGTGGGAGGAAATAGGAAATGTACCGGAAAAATCCACGCAGGTGTATTTTATATCGTCAGACAATTTTTTTTTTTTAAGTGGGGTTTCGGTTCTTTTAAGTTCACAAATTTTTTCTTGGACTTGGGTTTGCAGCATTGGGCCCACAATTTGTTTAGGGTTCTTGTCTTTTAAGGGTGAGCATGGTTCCAGGGTAGAACCGAGAATTTGGAATCGGAACCTGTGGGAACCGGTCTTGTTCCAGGTTCCAAAAAATGAGGAACCTGTTCCAACGGGTTGGTTTCAGGTTCTAAATGTAACATGTAGGAAACTTGAAACCGCTCACTTCTACTTCCCCTTAATGGTTGTAGCGTTCACTCTCATTTTGCTTAACTAAAAATGAAAAAAGAAAAGAAATTGGAAGGTTCCCGGGTACCCTGGAACCGACCCTAGAACCTGTGACAGGGTAGGTTCCAGGTTCCAGAGTATGACAGATAGGTTTCAGGTTCCAAAAAATGAGGAACCTGTTCTGACGGGTAGGTTCCAGTTTCCAGATGGAACATGTAAGGTACATGGAACTGCTCAGCCCTACTTGTCTTTGTGTCCAAGAAAATTGGTCCATCCCTCGACGACAAAGAATAAATAAGGACACTGCAAATTCCTATATATATATAGAATTTATTCAAGTTTCCACCTTGAATTTATTGAAAAATCTGTTTATTCGATAGCTAGCCTTTCCGTTAAATATTGGGACGTCGCAGTCCACGTCAGCGCCGTGTTATTGTCGACATGGGATAGAGAAACTAGAAGGAGTGGAAAATTACAAGACCCCCGAGGGGGAGGTCTGGCCCCGTGCTTAACCAGCTATTTTGTGGCACTCCTGACCTAGGTTTCAGCCCATATTGTAAAGTGGACCGACGTAAGTCAGGAGTACTTAATAATATCCTCTTAAAAGAGGAGAGGGAGATAGAGAGAGGGGGGTGGCGACTCGCGTCATCGCTTGCCTGCCTCCGCTCGGCCTGACACATTCGTTGCGGCGACTAGGGTTTGTGATTAGTGTTTAGCGCGGTTTTATTAGCAACGGACTACGATTCGAAAGCGAGGAATCAATCGAATGAAGTATAAATTTATAGTTTTGTTTTTTTTTTTACAATTGTGATTATTTTACTAATAAATCCAATTTGAATTGTGCTTATGTCAAAACCATCTTACCCAACTGCTGCCAAACATCAGCTCTCCATCTTCACCATCCATGGAGAAACCTTCTCTCCCTGTCCAGTTTGGGTAGGTCCAACCTCCTTCAAATCCTTCAAATCCACCTTTCTGAACCATCCCAACACGCTTTTTTAAAGCCTACAATGTCAGTCCCTCAATGCCAATCCAACCTCCCAAGTTTCAATGGCCACCAGTTGCTTCTTCCACCAGCCAAGAGCCCTTGAGGATGACTCGGTCGTCCTCTTCTCCGCCTCGAACTCGCCGGACGAGTCGACCAGCCCCTCCTCTTCCTTCTCCCACTCGCCGCCCCGGCCTCCTCACCGCCCGTCCCAACCGGCTCGCCACGACATAACTGTTAAGAACCTCTCTTATCGTATCCACCCGCGGGGTGGTTCTTCCCTAGCCACTCCCTGGTCCTTCGGCCTGTTTCGCAATCCCGAGCCCGTTGACATACTGAATTCGGTCTCGTTCGCGGCGAGGAACGCCGAGATCCTCGCTGTCGTGGGCCCGAGCGGCACGGGGAAGTCCACCCTCATTCGGATCCTGGCGGGACGGGTCAAAGATCAGCACTTTGACCCAAAGTGCATCTTCATCGATCATGACCAAGTAACTAGCCCCGCTCGGCTGAGAAGGGAATGTGGCTTTGTGGCTCAGGAAGACAATCTGATTCCTCTTCTCACTGTGAAGGAGACTCTGATGTATAGTGCCAAGTTCAGGCTCAGAGTAATGAGCCAAAAGGAGAGAGAGGAGAGGGTTGAGGGCTTGATGCAGGAGCTCGGGCTGACCCACGCGGCGGACACTTTCGTCGGGGACGAAGAGAACAGGGGGATATCGGGCGGGGAGAGAAAACGGGTCTCGATCGGTGTTGACATGATCCATGACCCCCCGATCCTGCTCTTGGACGAGCCGACTTCGGGCCTAGACAGCAAGTCGGCGCTCCAGGTGATTGAATTGCTCTCCTCGATGGCGAAAGCCCATCGAAGGACAATCATCATATCCATCCACCAACCCAGCTATCGGATTCTAGGATTCATCTCCAACTACCTGGTTCTTTATCGCGGGTCAGTCGTCCATAGCGGCAGCATTGGATCGCTCGAGGAGAGGATCGCTAAGCTAGGACTTCAGGTCCCTCTGCAATTGAACGCGCTAGAGTTCGCGATGGAGATTCTAAGCCCCTTGGAAACATCTTATCGCCAGGGCCACTCACCAGCCTTATTAAACAAGGTGACCCTGCCATACTCCCATCCGATGTGGCCAGGAGTCGAAATTAGACGGGTACGAGAAAACAGCAATGAAAAACAGGCGCATGATCACTATCTTCTCGATTTCTCTGAGATAGTTTTCCTCTGCTCGAGGTTTTGGAAGATCATATACCGAACCAAGCAACTCCTACTGGCAAGGACAATGCAGGCCCTCGTTGGGGGGTTCGGCCTAGGAAGCGTGTACATAAACGTGAGAAAGAACGAAGGAGGGGTCACAGAGAGGCTAGGACTGTTTGCGTTCAGCCTGAGCTTCCTGCTGTCGTCCACGGTTGAGGCCCTGCCGATTTACCTCCAAGAACGGCGCGTCCTGATGAAGGAGTCGTCGAGAGGAGCTTACAGGATTTCCTCCTACATGGTTGCCAACACCATCGTGTTCCTTCCCTTCTTGTTTGCCGTGGCTTTTCTCTTCGCCGTGCCCGTTTACTGGATTGTTGGGCTCAATCCGTCGATCGGTGCCTTCACATTCTTCACATTCATTGTCTGGGTCATTGTCCTGATGGCCAGCTCTCTGGTGCTTTTCCTGAGTGCCGTGTCGCCGGACTTCATTTCTGGGAACTCGCTGATCTGCACTGTCCTAGGAGCGTTTTTCCTGTTCTCAGGATACTTCATCCCTAAAGAGAGCATCCCAAAGTATTGGCTCTTCATGTACTACGTCTCGCTGTATCGGTACCCCCTGGACGCGCTTCTCACAAATGAGTACTGGAGCGTGAGAAGTGAGTGCTTCTCTTGGCACAATCGGGACGACAAGTGCTCGCTCACCGGTGAAGATGTGTTGAAGAGCAGAGGACTCGATAAGGACACCAGATGGATCAATGTGGGGATCATGTTCGGCTTCTTCGTGCTCTACCGCGTGCTTTGCTGGTTGATTCTTGTCCGAAGGGCTACGAAAACTACGAAGTGAAAGATGGTTACTGTCAGATCGTAGTCAGTCTCGAACCTGCCGAAGAACGATTTCCTTGAGAACATAGAGATTTCCATTTAACATAACCAATTTTTCTGTTACATTCTAGCAGAAATTGCATTCTGCTACAGTTTTATGACCAAAGCAGATTGAGAAATTATGTTTGATTTATGTGCTGTTCGTCAGATTGCCTTGTAAAACTCTAGCACTAGATAATTGATTCGAGCTCAGAGCCGAAACCTCTTCACACGACCGGTTAGCCACAAACTTAAACTACAGTTCTCACGCTGTCGGATGCAAAGCTAGTCATGCTATTATCAGTCTCCAACTTCATCGGTTATGCAGGAAACCGCCTAATCAAAATCTCGACTTTAGGGGAATTTCGTTACCAATTCTATGGGGTGTGATCATATGGGACAACTAACAAAAGTGGCAACATCAACTTCTATCAGAAGTTAGGCGGGAATCAGAACATTGATAGATCCCTCAGATGATTGCAGGTCTTTCATTCCAAGTGCTAGTGCCTAATCCACAAAAATAAAAAGGAGATCTTGGAGGGTATTGCTTGCAGATCCTTGTTAAGATTTTATAACTGGTCAGTGATGATCGTGATCCAATTATGACTAATGGATTCTTGGGTGTCATCATTCGGACTATCTTATGATTTCTAGCCATACATGATTGTACGGAAGTAGTGCCAAAATCTCAAAAGAAAAGAACTTTAAAAGGCGCCCCTTTTTTTTTGTTCTTCAATGGTTGAATGACGAGACACATCAGAGAGTTCTTGCCGAGGAAAATTGTCGCCACATAGCGTGGACCTTGTCCGTGACCCCTTTCCACATCATTCTCAGAAATTTAGCGGAAAAAATGGCGACTTTTCTCGGCTTCCACTTCTTGGAAAGTCTTGAAAAGGAAGTTGAGTAAAAGAGAGCGAAAGTTGAGTGCTTTTCGGTCAGCTCACCTTCTTTAACTTCTGGCTGCGCTCAAGCTATAAGCGCAGACAAAAACAAAAATCCCCCCAAAATCTCTCCGTCTCTCAACTCTCAAGTGTCAAGCAAGAAGCTCTGAAATTCTCTTGAGGTAAAGTGATGGGATTTTGCTTTTGTATTTGAGATCTGATCTCGCATTGACTCTCTCTCTCTCTCTCGCGCGCGAGATTTTGGTCTTCCTTCTTCTTGGCTGACTTTTTCCGGCGCATTCCCGTCTAGTTTCAGTTAGATTGTTTCTATTCGAGAATGCCCATGATCGAGAGGAAACATATGAGGCGGGTTTCGCCGCTCTTCGTGGTGTTCGGACTTGGGTTTCTTCTGGCCGCTTATAATTTGCTGAACATGGTTATGCACCATAAAAGCCGGAACTTGGGGGCTGCCGTGGCCAACGGATTGGGGATGTCCGATCCCATCACCCAGTTGCCAGGAGAGACGAAGAGAACGGGGGATCCTGGCTTGCGGTACCATGTTGCTGTCACGGCGACCGATGCTCCCTATAGCCAGTGGCAGTGCCGAATTATGTACTATTGGTGCAGGAAGGTCAGGGACATGCCCGGATCGGACATGGGAAAGTTCACCAGGATTCTGCACTCGGGAAGTCCTGATAACTTGATGGAGGAAATACCCAGTTTCGTGGTTGACCCTCTTCCTGAAGGCCTGGATCGAGTAAGAAGTTCTGATATATTTCTCAATGCATTCTCTTGTTGTGAGTGTGACTTTTTCAGGTTTTCCAGTGCTTATGCGGGTTGTTGTTGCTCGTGTGCCTGAATTTTTGCACTGTTCCGCCATGGTGCGCTTACTCGGTTATTAGAACGATTAGTTACTCTGACCTGGTAAAAGATGCGTAACTTGGGTTTACTAGTATCTATGATCAAGCAATCGCCTGTCCTTGACGCAACTTCATTGATCCGGGTGCACTGGACTTCTATCTCAGGGTAATAAGCTGACAGCAAATGGACCACTTTGGGTTGATGTAACTAGAGTAAGGAGTAATCCTCTCTTAGGTTGGCAAAAAGAAACTAGAGATAAGAAGTAATATGTGCATCACACAGAACAATTCATGTAGAATGGATGATGATAGCAGCTATTTTGGAACATCGCTTTGATAATTGTTGAACATTGTTTCCCAGAATCTCGACATTTGAAGCTTTTCAACATTTTTTATGTGACATTCGTGATTTCCTGCAGGGTTATATTGTTTTAAACAGACCATGGGCATTTGTGCAATGGCTAGAAAGTGCAACTATTGAGGAAGAGTGAGTTCTTAACTCTTAAGTAGTTCCTATAGAAGAGTTCGGTTCATTCCTGTCATGAAATTTGATGGTTCTTTGCATTCCTGAAATTATACAGGTATATTCTAATGGCGGAGCCGGACCACATATTTGTAAATCCTTTGCCTAACTTGGCAAAGGGAAGCCACCCAGCAGGATACCCATTCTTCTACATCAAACCAGCCGACAAGGAAAAGATTATTAGGAAGTTTTACCCCAAAGAAAAGGGTCCTGTAACTGATATCGATCCCATTGGCAATTCTCCAGTAATTATTCAAAAGGTTGGCTCTAAGAAGAGAGTTTGGTTTGAGTGGAATTTAGTTGACTGGGAATTACTGACCATATATTACCTCCTTGCTTCTTTTTTTCTTTGTTATGTGAACCAAAAGCTGTATTGATGAATTCTGTGGTATATCCCAGAAGTCAGGACATTACATATTCCTCAAATTTCATGTTCACTTGAATTTTGATCCAGTCTATTCTGGAGGAAATTGCACCTACATGGATGAATGTCTCTTTAAGAATGAAGGACGACCCTGAAACCGATAAGGCCTTTGGATGGGTGCTAGAAATGTGAGTAACAAAAACTCGAAGAATGTTGTCTCTCTATATACTGCGTGGTCGTTGATCTTGTGCTGGCTGCTGCTTGACAGTTGTAGTTTTTATTCTAGGTATGCTTATGCTGTAGCATCTGCTCTCTACAAGGTGAAGCATATTCTTCGGAAGGACTTCATGCTGCAGGTTATTTTGATACTCTGTAACAGCTTGCATTTGGTCTTTGTCAAACAATCAGTCAATCTACTGAGACTTCTATGATTCTACCTGTTTTCAGCCACCATGGGATCTAGAAGTTGGAAAGACGTTCATAATTCATTACACTTATGGCTGCGACTATTCTATGAAGGTGAAGGTCTCTCTCTCTCTCTCTCTAGAAGTTGGAAAGACGTTCATAATTCATTACACTTATGGCTGCAACTATTCTATGAAGTTGAAGGTCTCTCTCTCTGTCTCTATAGTGGGTGAGTGCTGGCGGTGCAGGACAGGCTGCTTATCATGTGTGACTTTCGACTGCACTATGTTGCATCTCTGTAACAAGTTGAAGTCAAACATCAATAATTGGGCCTATGTATTCAATTTTTTTTTCTCTGAAACTTCTGAGGTGTCCTCTTTGATTCAATTTTCACTTCCAAGTTGTTTATATATAGGGTGAGCTGACATATGGCAAGATTGGAGAATGGCGCTTTGACAAGAGATCCTATCTTAGCGGTCCACCTCCAAGAAATCTTTCTTTGCCTCCACCAGGCGTTCCTGAAAGCGTGGTAAGTTTCAATTGAATTCCACCTAACAAGAGGTTATCTTATCTAGTATAGCTAGTTGCTTATACTGTGCTTCTCGAGTTTTATAATTGCTCTTCAACTGTGCAAACACACTTGGCAGACACCCTCGTTGATGATTGTATGACCTCTCGGCATGATCATGAGCATTTGCCTGGATGCATGCTTTCTATTCGAAATCCATTGAGAGTTTCTTCTTCTTCCATTTACCACTGCTAAATTTCTAATAAGATTGTTGAACCTGCAATCTGTCTGTCTTAACAAAGTGCTGGAATTTGTGTTCTGTATTGTTCCTAGAACTAAAGTTTGCTTAAGAAGGGGATGAAACTATAGTTTTGAATGTCTGTGTCAGTAGTAGAAAATGTTCTTCAACTATTAATGTGAAAAAGTAGCAACTCCTGGACTTATTCACTTTTTGAAGGGCCCTGGAATTAACTGCTAATATTGCATATGCAGTTTTTTTCTTTTGGTCAACATTGCATACGCAGTTTAATAAGCTAAAGACTCTTCCCGAAAGGGCTTTAAAACCAAAGATAGGCAACGGATGACATGATGGCGGTGATCCTTCATGCTTTTTATGCTGTTGAAGTACTTTGGTGGAAGCCAATTCATCATTACTAAATGGCCTGTGATCTCAAATACGGCGATACGGTTTATGTTGTTGGGACTTAACATGTCACTCTCCTCGCTGTCTTTCTGGGTTGTGATCTTAAACAGCTGTGGAAGCCGGAATCATTCTCGACTTTGTGTAGACATGGTCTCCATTTCGAGTATATGATATTAAACTTGTGTGCATTGAGGTCTACATCCCACTTTTTACGACAACTGAATGGGAAGGCGATACTCTCTCACTTTTTTTCCTCGTCTAATTTTCTCACAGGTTCGACTCGTGAAGATGGTAAATGAGGCCACTGCTAATATTCCCCGGTGGGAAACGCTAAATAGAAGCTAACCTGCCATGTGAAAACCATTACAGAACTTCCTCTTTTTGCTATTTTTTGCCAGTGGTCTTAAGGAACGACCCTATGGTGATCTAATAACATCACAGAAAGGAATTGGCGGCTCGGGCAAGCTAAACAAGAAGCTCAAGCCACACAATAGATTAATTGAAAATGCTGGGACAATTATACTATACTGGTTGTTTTCCTTTTACTGTAAAAAAACAGTTGTAGCGTCGGTCGCGGCAAAAGTTTCGAGAGGCTCAAAGGGTTGTGTCAACCGAATGTTCTTGTCGGTCAGAATCTAGTATGGTTTGGTCGGACAGGGATCTACTGATGAACATTTGTAAGTTCCTGTGCAAAGCCTAAGAACAAAAGAGAATGACAAATAGCATGCATCATGGAATCATCCAAGATTTGACTTTTTGAACTCGTCTATAACTTTTGACAAAAAAAACAAAAGAACTCGTCTATAACTCACTATAGGCTCGGGACACAGAGAAGATGTGTAATTTCTATCGTAGACCTACATTTGATCCAACCAGAAATAATTTTCTTCCTCTATGTTGTTTAAGAAATCTGATTCTTTTGGGGTTATAATTGATGATTTGTTTCTCAATTCCAGCTCCATGAATGAACCTCTAGAGTCCCACATTTAGTGATTCCCGAACTCTTTGTTTGGTATCGAGGATCATCGAAATAGGCAAGAATACTATTTCTATGTTGAATGGAACCAATCCCAATGACGTACGTAGAGGAATTACTCGAATTAACAAGCTCAGAAACTTACTTGAGTCACTGATCGGAGAAGTATATCACAGAACGGACATACCTCGTTTTCCACAGATTAAATGTTACCGTTGCAGTCCCTTGAGAGATCGTTCGTCTCTTTGACATTCGGAAGTGGAATCGAAATTCGTCGTCCTTTTCTTTTTCCCTTACTGTTCCTCTTTTCTCTCGTTCATTCTTGAACGTAAGAACAGACGCGAACTTTTTTACATTTAAAAAGAGTAACTGCCTCTGGCAGTTATCTGAGAGGGTGAGGGGCTGTGATAGCATACATGGGCGGACCATGGTACTCCCATACACCCCATAAAATTCAACATCTCCCACTCGCCCATGAAGGGCTATCCAAAACTCTCATTTGCCCACGAAGGGTCAACAACTCCCACTTGCCCACGAAGGGTTAAACATAACTTTCTCTTTTCTGCAAAGTTCATATCAACAAATAATCCGTGTGACATGCATGCTACGAGAGCTCGTTGCCATACATCTATTAGGAGTATATAGCAGCTCAAAATGGGCATATTAACTCAGAGTAGATCCAGTATGCAGTACCCTAGATCAATCAGTCACATTTACATCATATCTCTCTTAATCTCTTTAAGCATTTCATATGTATTGTATTCACAATCATGATTAAACTCAAGTAATCATAATTGGTCGACCTGTGAATACAAAGATAGAATGTGACATCAAAACAAATTGATCTTCCTCTTCCCTTAAATCTCTCAATTTCAGTTCAGCACTCTTTTCTAGAAATGTCCCATTAGATCGAATCAATCTCATGACCATTGGCAACACTCTAAGATAGTGAACACTGAATAGAAATCTTGAGAATAAGTAAGAGTCGTGAGGGGACAAATTAGAAGAACTTTTACCCTCAAGAGTCTCACACGGCTTGAAAGTTGAGATCAAAACTTCCGCCAACTCTTATTGGTCGTCTCATGCATACGTAGTATGAAATACGTATTACGGTATTCTCTCCTTTCCCATGGAGCGTATGTCTTTTTACTTAATATCGTACAGATGATAATTCAGACATACCCAATGTCTAACTTGAGTTCACAAATCTACTATTTTGAAAGAATCCATCAGAATTCACATCTGGCATTAAAGACAGATAAAGCGAAATATGTGGGCTATTTCACTTTCGGACATAATAAATAATATGTCCTCATCTAAACACTTTGTTAAGGCGGCATCTATACTTTAAGCTCGAGCTCTCAATTATCACCTAGATAATGAGCTTAAAATTGTCTCATCTCTATTTATCACATAGTAAATAAAAGTGATTACTCGTGTGAGTGGGATAATCTCTTATCTGTCCGACATACCTTCTCAACATAATGCACTAAGCATTAATATGCATAAATATCGAACAAACTCAAGCATTAATAATAATGGAACATACCATTAACTGTAAATTTTGGGAAAAATAAATATCTAGTACTTCAACTTCTACATAATCCTAGAGATTTCAATATAGGGAACTAATCCCTTTGTCAACACATGACCAAGGAAAAACATCTCTAGGAATTGACTTCGTCATAAGATCTGCTATCATTCTATGGGTAGATATGTACTGTACGTTCATATCTTTTCATACAACCATGTCTTTCACAAAATCATACTTCGTGTCTATATGTTTTGTCTTGCAGTGGATCCTTAGTGTAAGCTTTTACTGCTTGGCTAGCACAATTGACTAATAATTGAACCTACAGCATTCTTAACAACACCTCATTGATCCAAACATCTATTAAGACAAACACCCTCTCGAACTACTGCTAATAATGCCACAATTCGATTTTGATTGTGGATAAGGCTATACACGTTTGCTTCTTACTACTCCATGATATGGCGCCATTGTTAAGTAAGAATGCAAATCTAGAGGTAGAATTTCTCTTATCTAAACCTCCTCTTCAGTCAATAACAGTATAGCCTTCAAGGCGCAAATCTGTACCTTGATTACTCAGCGAATAATCAGCAGTACCATTCAGATACCTTAGGATTCTATTGACGGCAGTCCAAAGTGCTTGACCTGAATTGGATTGGTATCTACTCACCATTCCAACTACATAACAAATATTAGGTCTTGTACACACCATAACATACATTAAGTTTTCAACAGCACTAGCATATGGAACACCTTCCATTCGTTCCCTTTCTTGTGGAGTCTCAGGACACATTGTACGGCTCAATCCTTCACTTCTTGCAATAGGAGTATCTTTGGGTTTACAGTCTTGCATACGAAATCATTCAAGAACTTTATCAATATACGTCTCTTGTGAAAGAGATCACAATCTCTTTGAACAATATCTTAAAATCTTAACTCCAAGAATATATGCAGATTTACCCATATCTTTTATCTCAAAATTGGAACATAACCAATTCTTGACTGTATTAACAAACTCCATATTACTCCCTGCAATTAGTATATCATCAATATATAATGATAAAATCACAAATTGATCTATGGATCTTTTGATATTTACGTAATTATCTTTATCAATCATTACAAAATCATATGCTACTATGGCATTACGAAAAAGTATATACCATTGTCTCGAAGACTGCTTAAGGCCATATGTCGATCTAAAAAATCATTCTTGTTGAATATACCCTTTCACCACAAGGCGAGCATTATATCTCTCAATCGAGCCATCAGCTTTACGCTTTATTTTGAGAACCCACTTGTTCCCAATGGTTTTGCATCCGTTCGGAAGATCAACCAGTTCTCAAACTTGATTTGATCTCATTGACTCAATCTCTTTTTCCATTGCTTATATTCAATTTTTCTTATCGGGGCAAGTTGAAGCCTCATTTACATTCCTTGGCTCATTCTCTTCTTGTGGAGCGACCATGAAAGCTTTACCTTCAATGTCTAAACGTTGACAAGTTTACGGAGAACTATTTTGTGACTTGTTCGCCAAATTTGAGATTATACACTTAGTATGTCAATCTCCATTACGCTCCCACTCGGATTAGATAACGACTACATCTTCACATCAAGTGGTTGCAATTGAGACTGATTCGAAACAAATTCCCCACTTCTCACATTGCTCCCACTTGGATGATATGCCTCAATAAAATCATTATCACTATCCAAGGTTTTAAACAGAGAATAGTCTTCACCTATCTCGCCCTTTTTCTAAAATTCATTCACTAAGAATGTGACATCTTGTGATTCGAATTCAGTTACACTGTCTGCTTTCTTGCTCACCTATAAACATATATCCTTTCGAGTGTTCTCAGTATCTCATGACGATACTCGTTTTTGCCTCCAAGGCCTAATTTTTCATACTTGTAGGAAGACTCGTGTGTATAAGTAGCACATCCTCAAGGTCTAAGAAAACTCAAATCTTATTTTCGACCTGTCCACAACTCATATGGAGTGAAGGTAACTGATTTAGAAGGCATACGGTTAAATATCTAGACAGCATTCAACAAATCTTCATCCCAAAAGGTGATAGGCAAATTAGCATGTGCCATCATAGATCTAACCATTTCCATTGGGACCTATTTCTTCTCTCTGCGACTCCATTCTGTTGAGGAATCGCTGGAATAGTCAACTGTCTTTCTATTCCTTTTTCATCACTTAAACATCGGAACTGATCAGATAAATTTTATTCGACCTCGATCGGATCTTATTTTATTTTTATTTTCTAAAAGCTCAAAAATTTCTCAAAGCAACTCTTGCTTCAAATTTATGAGAAATCAAAGCAACATGTCCGAATCGAGTGTAATAATCTATGAGTGTGATGAAATAAACAGCCTCATGCCTTGCTCTCACATTCATTGAACCACATATGTTTGAATGGATCAATTACAAAGGAAACTCAGCTCTTGTTCCTTTTCCAAATGGTTTCCTCGTTATTTTTCCCGCCTGGCAATGCTCGCAAATAGGCAAATTGAATTTTTTTTAATATTGCCACATAAGCCCTCTTTGGCTTATCTAAACATTCGCTATTGGCCAATATGACTTAGCTTAGCATGCCATATATTCACATCATTACAGAAGATGTAAATATGGAATAACTAACATTCACACTATTGTACTCAACAATCAGCATAATAAAACCATTCAGAAAATATCCAGAACCACAATAATTTGTTCCCAATGACAAGTCATCACCATCGTTATGAAATTTTAAACTAAAACTAAGTTTAGCCAATACTAACACGGAAACTAAATTCCGTCGAGTTTCTGGAGCATATAACACATTATGTAGGAACAGGGTGTGACCATCGCACATATTCAATTGGCAGGTGCCAATCCCTTTGACTTCCACTCAAGAATTGTTTCCCACATATATCTACTATGCTCCATGTGGAATTTTGTTGAAATTCTACAAAGGCATTTATGTCCTTTACTACATGGTCCGTGGCTCCTGGGTCTACAGTCCACAAAGGATGAGGTTCAGTTACAAAAACTGAACTGGAGACATAAGTAACACTCTAAAGTGTACAAAGGGTTTCTAACTTCTTTGACTCACCACAGTTGCGAGCAAAGTGACACTTTTTGCCATAATTAAAACATTTCACTTACGAAATGTCATTCTTGAAAGGATGCTTTCCTTTCCCATGTCGGTTAAAATTCAGTTTCTTTCTTGAAGAATTCGTTCCCTTGCCCTTCCACTTCTTGAACCCACCTTGACGCTTACGCTTGGAGTCCGAAGCTCCATGTGAACTAGAACCAACATAACAAATGTCAGTTATTGGTTTAGCCGCCAGAAGGCGATCCACCTTTGGTTCAAGATGGCGCAAAGCATCCTCAAAAGTCTTTACTTTTCATTGTGGATTAAGTGGATTTTTGATATGCACATAGCTATGAGGCAAAGAATGGATTACTACTTGCATTTACTGCTCCTTAGTCAAAATGTGGCCTGCATCTTACAATTCACTTATCATGTTTGACATACTTCTCAAAATGTTATTGTTTATTTCAGCCCATGTGGCATCATATAAGTGTCAAACCTTATAGTGATCTATTTCAACTTGGTGACCAATGTCTAACCAAACTTAGTTTTTAATGCTTCCCACTTGACTTTGGCATTTTCATAAATGCCTGAACTCATGCATAAAACGATTTTCCATGCTACTCAGCAACATAATGCGAGCAATAGAGTTCATCTTTTTTCATGCAGCAAATGCCTCTTTATACTTTCTATGATGTGCAGTATTTCCATCTTCAGGTTATTCTATAACTAGGTTAAGAGTTTCTAGTGCTTTTTGCTCTTCTAGCACATACTAGATTTTCATATTCCAGTTTTCATAATTTTCGCTGTTCAAATTCTCTCCTTTGTTAAGCTCAGCTACGATATTCTAAGAAGCTATGGCCATTGTATCTGAACACGAAGTTCTATAGACATGTATTCACGAACTATTAATGCCTAACATTTATGCATCTATTTTACACTAACTAATTACATTAATGAATAATTTCACATAAGGTCTCAGATTCGAAAGTTCACTATATTCTCAATCATCGTCTAAGAATCCTTGTTTGAAATTATCATTAACATAATCATTTATGTAAAATTGAGTTCATTAAAGTTACTAAAAATTTATTGAACTCCCCACTCGAATAAAGATCATAAATCATTCAATGATCCCTCTATCTTGTAATCATAACATGGCATGGCATGATTTGAATTAATATACAAATAATTCACGCATCAAATCATACTATAATTTCATAATACAAGATATAAATAGCAAGTACTCTAAACTTTATACATGCTATCAGCAACCATGCTCTACAAAATTTGCATGTGATTATGTACATGTAAGCCATCCTCTATATTTACAAAAAAAGTATAGAAAAAAAAAATACTCGAAAAACGCCCCAAAATATGTGTATCATGGGTTTCATACGAATTTTCATAATTTTAAATACATCAAACCTGTCCAAATAATATATCAAATTGAAGATAATTTCGAGACGAACACAACGGTATCTCGTATGCCCAAAACGGAGCTTGGACACACCTCTAGGCGCTGGTCAAAGCTTCGGCGCGTTTGGTCAACGGAGGCCAAAATGTAATTTTTTTTTAAATTCGAGGACCAAAACTGCAATTTTCAACAAAGTTAGGGACTAAATTGAAATTTCCAAACAATTGAGGGACCAAAATGCAATTTTCTGAAAAATCAGGAACCAAAATGAAATTTCCCAAAAATTTTAGGACCAAATTGCAATTTTCAGAAAGTTCGAGGGCAAAAACGTAATTTTGCCGGTCATCGGTCAACAGTCAACGATTGACCCAGTCAACAGGTCGGGTCATGGGCCGAGCCGGGTTCTCGGGTCTCGGGTTGGGTTGGGTCGGGTCCGGGCCAGCTGACGTCATCATGACGTCATCATGACGTCACTTGCCACGTCAGCACTCCACGTCCAGTGCCATGTCAGCGCCACGTCAGCCAGCGGTTTCCGAGGGTTCACGCACGTGTAGAGCACGTGGGCGCGTGAGTTCCACGTGCATCAGTTCTCTTCGGCGCGTGTCGACGCGTGTTGGCTTCTCCGGCGGTATCTGACGGCGTTCGACCACTCAAATTGCTCGTATGATCAAGACGAGCCTGTTGGTATACTCGAAACCCATTTTCACTAAGCCAAATTTCATGAAAAGGCGACGTTTTGCCGCGACCCCGAGGGACCCCGCCTCGTCACGGCTCGTGGCGTGCGTGCGCCCTTTGCCGGCCTCTGCTCGCGACGGGTGACCACTCAAAATCTTCATCTCTCCGAGCCCGTTCCATTGATGTGTTCAAAAAAAATATTTTGGTTGAGAAGAACATAATCGATTCCCAATGAATAGTGGCGACGAAAATCGATTTTACCCGTTAAAACGATTACAAAACATCACTTGATCAGGAAACAAGAATCGATGGCTTTGATAGCAATGAAGGGAACCAATCCCAATGACGTATGCAGCGAAATTACTCGAATTAACAAGCCCAGAAACTTACTTGAGTCACTGAACGGAGAAGTATATCATAGAACGGACATACCTCGTTTTCCACAGATTAAATGTTACCGTTGCAGTCCCTCGAGAGATTGTTCATCTCTTTGACGTTCGAAAGTGGAATCGGAATTCGTCGTCCTTTTCTTTTTCCCTTACTGTTCTCTCTTTTCTCTCGTTCATTCTTGAACGTAAGAACAGACGTGAACTTTTTTACGTTTAAAAGGAGTAATTGCCTCTGGCAGTTATCTGAGAGGATGATGGGCTGAGATAGCATACATGGGCGGACCATGGTACTCCCATACACCCCATAAAATCCAACATATGTAAAATGCCATTTATCAGCAGTTCAATCGAGACACCTTAACAGGGCATTAGTTCTTTCTTTACTTGTTGATGTGCTATCACCTGTGCAATTGTGACGAAGCAAGAAAACTTAACACCTTCCTCTGTTGCTCACTTTTTTGTTCTAGGTGAACTTCAGATTTTATTTACTCTTTTCTTTTTTTTACAATGTTCCAGCATTTCTGCTCTGCTTATGTATAGCACCTGCATGTTGGGGGTTGTATGTTTTAGGGTTTTGATGGTCTTGTGGTGAGTGAAGGCCTCATCTTCACAATCTGCTCTCCATCAACACCCATTTTCTTGGCATAAAGACCCGCCTCCAAGAAGCTCTTGACTGCATTCTCCATGTACTCCTTCGCTTCTCTCACGGTCATCTCCGTCCCGAATCTCTCGGGGTAGCCTGTGAAAATGTGATCTCCTGTCAGCGCCGCCGCCAGCTGCAAGAGCTCCTGCTGGAATTCGCTCGGCTTGGCGTCTTCCTTAGCCTCGCCTTTCCTGATCTTGACCGGAGTCGGGAGTTTCTCTGCTAGCATGTTAAAATACGAATTACACGCGTTTACTAGGAAGGCACCAGGCCAATTCATCAAATACTAGTTACGATGTTGTTTCCGAATATCTGTGGCTACTCATCGAGAAATGATCACTATTGTGTATTCAATCAGTGCATTTTGTGACCAAACCTGGACAGTCCGTTCTCGGTTGAGTGCGTGTTTGCACGATGCCCTCGAATGTGCCGGCCCATGCGTCTCGCTTAGTGAGGAAAGGCACGCTGAGGTTGAAAAGCTTCTTGACCGTAGCGGGGATTGAGGAGTGTTCATACTCCGACGTCGGAAAGGGCGACCCTTTCGGCCCGTGGACAACTGCAAAAAAAGAATTTCTGTCATAAGAGCATGAACAACGGTTTTGGTACAGATGATGGAAGCATCCATATGGCCTAATGGAATGAACTTCAGTGACTTCAAAGCAGTTCTAGGACCACCCACTTTCTTATCAAGTTCACTTCAGGAAGGGAAATCTCTTTCAGGAAACCAAAGTTCTTGTTCACATTACAGAGATTTGTCAACAGATATAAAGTGACAGAAGTCCAATAATGAGCACTGCTTTTGCAAGTTGAGCAAATGGACAAAGAAAAGAAAAAGCTGGAAAAGAGAAGGAAGGGGAGTCCATCAACCAGGGTCCCATAAACCATCAGTTCATTATGTCTTTTTCAAAGCAAAACCACAAGGAAAATGGATAGACACAAATGCCCCCTCAATATTCAATGTGGTCCATAAACTTTTAATTTGTTCAATGTGGTCCCTAGAGTTTCGATACATATTCAATATTATCCAGGGATAATATTAAACATTTTCATATAATCCAGGACTAAACTGAATATGAATCAAAAGTTTAGAGACCACGTTTGACAAATTAAAAGTCTTGGGACGAAAATTGAACTAAAGTTCAGAGACCACGTTGAATAAATTAAAAGTTCAGGAACCACATTACACTTTGAGCCAAATTTTATGGACCATTTGTGTCATTTTTCCAAAAAGGAAAAAGCTTGCGTGACTTGCACGCTAATCACGTACTAAGAAGTAACTGGATTCACATACAGAACTGATTACTCTTCTAAATAGGCTGATTCCCATTCGATCACGCTCCTAAGTTAACGAGGGAGTAATGAGAATACATACCAGTGCCCTTTTCGATCCAAGGCGAAACCGCGATGGTGGGGACCCTCACTCCCAGCCGGTCGAACCGGAAGTTGAAAGGCTCGGGCCCCACGATGCCGTCCGGGCTGGGGACCCCACGGACCGGCGTGGGGACGTGATCGTAGAACCCGCCGTGCTCGTCGTAGGTGATCACGAGCAGGGTCTGGTTCCACTGCGGGCTCGCCCGGAGCGTCTCGTACACCTCCTTCACGAACATCTGCCCCTGGTACACGTCGTGCGACGGGTGGTCATCGTTGGCGGGCTCCTGCTTGGTGTCCATGTAGCGCTGCTCCACCACGGCGTAGTTCGGGAGGGTCCCCCGCCTCGCGTCCGCCGCAAAGGAGGGAGCGTATGGGTGGAACTTGGTTACGTACTTGAGCTTCCGGAGGTTGCGGTAGAAGAGCGTGGCGGGGATGTTCTGGTAGTATATCCCGAAGGAGAGCCCGGCGTCATCAAGGTTCTCGAAGATGGTGCGTTGCGGGTAGCCCTTGATGAGGAGGGCGGGGATGTTGCTGGTGGCGCCCGCCGACGTGCCAGAGTGCACGTAGAGGCGGTTCGGCTGGGTCGACGACGGCACTGACGCGAACCACCTAGTAACACATGTACGGTTAATTAGCCGAATTTTTTCCAGTCGAAATTAAAATGAAGATTTTCGTTTCAACCAAAAAAAAAAAAAATTAAAATATATAGACGATATATTAAAATATTTTTTTTGAAAAATAAATGATTTGAAAAAAATTAATATTTTTCTTGAATTAACAATTAAGGCACGTTAAAATACTCTCACATGGATCTGAGTGGCAATTAAAAGCACTTCCTTTTTTAACTGTCAATGTCTACCATTAATCAAACCTAGGAAGATTCTTTGCTTAACTTGTCAGACATTAATTAGTGATCATCTCATCCTAGGATTTAATCTTATTGTAAGTGGCAACTTCAACACCATGACTGTTCTTTCTCCCTAAATACCACTTTAATCTAAAAGAAATTAAGATTTTTTTTTTTTTTTGAAAAAACGCGACTCTGAACCCCGACGATCATTCGCCATCATTATATTAAGTGGGTTTCACGTGAGGCCCGCCTCGTGCACCAGTACATGTGAATTAGGCTCGCGTGCCCCGAACGCGAACTAAGATTTTTCTTAGATGCGTGACCACATTGCATTCAAATTTTTTGAACTGATGATTAATACGACAAATATTGACATATAATAATAATAATTATTTACGAGTTTCTTAGAACTTTATTAATAAATAAATGCAAAAAATACGTCTTACTTTAATTTAAGTTGGAAACAAATTATCATTTGATATAGGAAAGACGGAAAAAAAAAAACGAGGAGAGGGGATTGAGGAGAAAACCTGTCGAAGACGGCGAACTCGGAGACGAGGGCCTTGTAGACGGCGACCTTGTCCGGGTCGAACCCGTTCATGACATCCTTAGACATGTTCAGGGAGGGGTCCATCGAGAAGGCCTGCTGGGCGAACCCGTCCATCGGGGGCGGGTCCGCCGACGTGTCGTTGGACCCGAATATCTGCTCCCGGATAGCCTGGAAGGAGTGGCCCGGGTCCGGGTCCACGTAGTGGGAGCTGTCGTCGAAGTAGAACCTGGTGGACTTGGGGTCGGAGGTGGAGAGCGGGTTGGACTCGGAGCCGTCCACGCCGTCGATGGCCGGGTTGAGGCGCTTCATCCACCCCAGCATGTGGTCGAAGGACCGGTTCTCCATCACCAGGACGACCACCGTCCGGATGGGGCTCTGGGCCGCCGCCGCATGGGCGGAGAGGGAGGAGGTGGTGGAGGCGGCGAGGAGAGAGAGGAGGAAGAAGGCGGCGGTGGCCGGAGGAAGCGAATTGCTCCCACGAGACATTCTTGAAAAACACAGAGACAAAAGCGGAATTCTTCTTCAGATTTGAAGCTGAAGAGAGAGTGAGAGAGGAGCTGAGAAAATGAGAGGGACAAAGGAGACAGTTTTCGTACCTTGTCTTCTTATGTCCAGATTTTTTTATTTTTTATTTTTTGCTTATTTTCTATATTGATTTATTTTTGGGAGAAGGGTGTGAACAATTTTTTTTATCCATATTTTTGGGAGGACGTAATGAAATCTCTTGATGTGGATTTTTTTTTTTGGGGGTCAAATCTTGATGTGGATTTAATAATTGAGATCGTGTCAATTTTAATTTAATGGACAAGTTTGACTTTTTTAACGAGCAGGAATTCAAAAAATTAATGTAGGTGCTCGGATAATGTGAACCTGCTTCATTTTTCACAGGCAAATGTTGTATGCGCGACGTCGTGCGATCTGATGGCCGAGATGGAGCGAGACCACACGCATCGGGCGCAGGCGAGACTTGCTCTTCGGGATCGCGAAAAATGATTGGAATTCAGATTCGAGAGGATTTCTTATGATGTGCTCGATTTATAGAATGAAGTAGGGCGAGAATGGGATAGCGGGCCAATCAAAGTATGAGAAAATTTACTATACATTGTCTAGACAGGAAATGCCCTATGCTTTCTGGCTACGTTTGTGGTCAGGATAAAATTCAGAATATGATAAGATTTATCATATTCCATGTTTGGTGCATGCTCAAGACAATTTAAACTCGAATATTAGATGGACACGACCCAGATAAAATTGTCCCATGGGGAATTGTGATAAATGTGGACATGATTTCTAATATCCATAATACAAAAATTATTTTCTCGAATAACAAATTTCTTAATTTAATAGAAAATATTCTAATTCTAATCTAAAAACTTCAAAACAACAAAAAAATTTGTTTTTTTTATTTCTATTATCAAGATCTAAATATATATTTATTATTTTAGGTATTTTAGTACTTTAGGAATATCACTATAGTTTACTATGTAATAAAATTTTATTAGAGAATGATGGAAGGGGAAAAAATAATTAAAAAGAAGAAGAAAGGAACAAATAATAAAGAATAAGCAAATGTAAATGAAGTAGGCAAGAGTTTCGTTAGATTCTTAACATATCCGTTTGTGCAATTTTTATGTTCATTTACACGGATTTGCCATTTATGCCAAACAATGGACATGATAGGATATGAGTATATCCGGCTTTATACCGCGATTCACCAAACAATGAATAAGATATTGTAAAAGTCTCTAAATTTCATATCATGTCCTATCCTAACTAGACAAAATCTAATGTGCCAAATTACAAGCTAAGGTTTTCCTCTTTTTTTGTCATCGTTTATTGTCGTAGTCGAGCAGAAACATTTTGGTTGAAAGGATAGAGAAAAAGGTTGCTGACAGCATAGTTTCTTCCGGACAAGCTTTGGGTCATCCTACTTTTCTTTTTTTTCTTTTTTTTTGGTGGAATTGGATGATGCTGAGCTCCTCAAAGAGTGGGAAAAATTACAACTTCAAGAGTAGGAATCGTTGAGTTTCGGGGACTTAGACATGATTTGGACCGGAAAATATATATCTTTATTGATCGTTAACAGCTCATCATTTTAAACTTAAAAAATAAAATAAAAAATGAACTGATATCGGATGTGCTCATGGCTCGAATCCCATGATCACCGCGCTTCCCAAGTGAAATTGCCATCACGGTTGCTTTAACAAAAGAGCGATCATGGGTGGCGGTGGGGGCGTCGTGGTATAGCAATGCGGTCCCGAGTCGAGAATGATGATTTATTTCGGTACAATACATATGCAGAGCCCGCGTCGACTTTCGGTGTACCCTAATTAAAAAAAGTTGTCGTAACCGTTTCTAAATTAACCGGCGAAACACCGAGATATTTGTTGGTATTTGTACCAAAGTGCCTTCTATCTACCCCCTACAAAAAAAATAAAAATTGCTCTAAGCTCATAAATTCTTTGAAAAGTTTCCGATGTATAATCGAAATTAAATCTCTTGTGATCTTAGGATCACCGATGTCTTAAAATCTGATCCTCGGATATTTGTAAGAGGTGCCCTGGATAAGAATATCCCTTTCCTACTTTGACGATCCTTTTCGAATCGAAATTATTGTCCCAATTGCTCATTCAGGTACACGTGGAAATCGATGAAAGGGAAAGGCACATCCTCCCCCAGAGGCAAAGTGATTGTGACGAATTATTTAAGGATTTGGACCGCCCAAAAAGATTTTTTTTCGTTACATCCGAAAACTAGAGGTATCAAATGGATGGATCGAGTCGAGTTTGGGTCGGATCGAATATGGTCCGACCCATATTGACCCATTTAACCCGTTTTGACCCATATTCATTCAATGCAAATTCAATGACCCATACCCCACCCAACCCATACCCTACCCATATTTCTTAAACAATTCTATATTTAACCAAATCATACAATACTTATTTCTTATAATTTGATAAAAAAAAATGATATTGCTAAAAATGATATTTAACCAAATCATACATACAATACAAATTTTGTGAAAGTTTTTTTTATTATAATTTTTTTTAATTTTTTATAAAATGTTCTAAATTTTAATTTTAATTTTATTTTCTCTTTTCTTTTTTTGTTTTTTTTTCCCTCCTTCCTCCTCCCTCCTTCAGCTGCAACCTCCGTCTGCAACCTCCCTCCTCCGTTCGCCGGTACTCGGGGCTTCAGTGACGGCGAGAAGCCCGGCAACCGGCTGCGTCCCGGAGAGTCTCGAGCTCGGCCTATCCAAGTGAGCACGAGCTCGCCCGAGGCCGACGAGCTCGAGGCCGGATTCCAATGAGCCCCGAGCTCGCCCGAGGCCGGCGAGCTCGAGGCTCACCCGATCCCGGCTGGTGAGCTCGAGGTCAGATACCAACGAGCCCCGAGCTCGCCTAGATCGGCCGAGCCTCGAGGCTCGTTAGAGCTCAGCCGATCTCGAGGCTCGCCAGATCTCGGCAAGCCGAGCTCGACCTAGGCTCACAGGTGGCCTTTGCCAGCCAATGGCGGCCAAGGCAGGGCGACGGCCAAGGCAGGAGAAAATAGAAAATAGAAAAGAAAAAAGAAAAAAAGTAATATTATAATAAAATATTAATATATTAAAAAATTCAATTTTTTTTAAATATTCATAAAATCTTTTTATGACTCTTAAGATAGTTGTCTTACCTGACCCATTTATGACCCATTTAAAACCCATTTAGAACTCATTAATTTTTTTAAGTAACTCATTTATGACATACTTAAGCACTTAAGCTAACCCATTTTTGACCCACCATCATCAAATATGGGTTGAATATGGGTTCTAGACCCATTTTGACACCTCTACCGAAAACTTAACTTTAAGGTTAAAAATCATTTTCGAGCATAATTCTAATGGCCAGCGCTAAAAAAAAATAGAGATATTTTTTTAATAATGATAAGTTTCAATGTGTTCGAAGAAGTGTCAAAGAACCGTTCGTAAAAATAAGGGATAAGTTCATTGGAAGTACTAAAACTTATCACGAAAGTGCAATTGAGTCCTAAAACTTGTAAAAAGTATAATCAAGTCCTAAAACTTGTCAAATTGGTGCAATCGAATCATTCTGTTAATTCCGTCCAACTTGACTAATAGAAAATGCTGACGTGGCTTTCTTTCATCGATTTCTCTCATACGTGGCGATGACGTGGCTAAAACATGACAGATAAGGCTAAAATAATACAAAAAAGGACCCCAAAAAAAAAAACAGTACAAAATTTATTTAAGTTATATTAACAATAAGCAAAATTTAAAACAATACAAAAAAAAAAGGACAAGAAAATAAAGAAGATGCAAGCTCGCCACCGCTGCCGCCTCACTGTCGCTAGGAAGACCCAGCGACAGTGGGGAAGTGGGCTTGATTTCCGTGCGACATCGAAGTTTGTACTGTATGAATTAGGCGTATTCTTTCCGTGCGACATCCCATTGAATCAATTTTTGCACCTACGGAAAATTTGTAACTCGATTGCTCCAAAAATGCAATTGGATATTAGAAAAGAATTTTTTGTCGCAATTTTAGGGATTGAACCGAGTCGACGGCCATCATATTTTCTTCTTCAAATATCCGATCGCTGTGATTGAACTTAGGTAATCTTTAGATGATTATAAAGGTTCAAACCACACAATACTATAATTGCGAACATTTTTTTTTTAACTAACAACTATGTATGTTTTACTTGAATTGGGCCAAACTTTGATCTGGCATATTTTTTCCATTCCGACATCCCATTAACTTGATTTTTGCGCCTACACAAAATCCGTGATCCAATTATTTCAAAAGGCAGTTCACTTTTCAAAGAAAGTACTGGGATTGCAAATTTCCAAGACTTGGATCAAACGGACGGTCATGATATTTTCTTAGTTAAAAATCCGTTCACCGTGATTGAATACAATTAATTGAGATGATTAGAAAACATTAGGTCAAGCATTTCAGGTAACTTATCGATAACTTACCAACACTTTTATGGAATTACTAACTTTCTTAATAGTTTGCAATGAAAATTTAGTTCTTACTTGACAATTTTTTTTTTATATAACATAACGCGCATGTAATGAAATTAAATTCTAAACATTTCAATTGTTTCGATCAAATCCAATTGAATGACAAATCTCTTAATTGGTTACATTCTATTAAAACCTAAAACTATATTGAAAAGTGTAACTTAAAAATGTCATACAAGTGCTTCTTGAGTGATACCGTAAACAATTTTAGCTATCGTTCATCAAAAGGACTTGACTGCACATTTGGGAAAAAAAGTTCGACTTCATCGAACCAATAAAAATATTTAAGACTCGATTGCATTCCATACATGATTTAAAATATCTCGTATAATCTTTCCCAAATTTCCGCAATATGATTCTACGAGAATGTTTGTACTCCCTCGTGGTCGAAGTGTACTCAGGAGCTATCAAAGAAAATGCACAAACATCGATGCCCCTTCGACTTTCCCAGTTGTTCTCTTCGGCGAAACAAATCCAGGACTCAAAAAACGAAACAATATAAACTGTAAAATGCATTTCCAGCTTTGGAGCTTCTGTTAAATTAAGGCTACATTATCAACAAAGGAAGACAGCTCAAACTAAAATCCTAATGGATGACTTGATGGCTTCTAGCTCTTCTAATCCAACCTTCTTCCACACTCCACCCAACATCAAACAGCCACTGGCACCTCCGGACACAACCACGTCTTCCGATTCACAATCCACCACTGCCTCCCTCATTTTCTTATTCCTCGAGTTGCGCAAAGAATCAGCAACGCAGCTCGCTTCTCTCTTCCCAGCACACTGATTCAGTTCCTGTGTTGAGTTTCTTTCAAAGGCTTCCGGTGCTTCGCCCGTTTTACAATCAAGGGCAGGAAGACGACTGGAGAACCCGAAGTCGAGCGGCAACGTGCCTATTGGACATGGGTTCCACGATTTGGCGACGGCCCATCTGCATTTATTGTGTCCATCAGTGTTTGTCGGGCTCGAAGCTTTGTTCTTCACTCGACTAAGTCTGACCAGCTTCTGAGCAGCTAGTCGGAGGCAGTCTTCTTGCTCAGCAAATGTCACAGAACTCGTCTTACAAGAGCTTCTGTTGATGACATCCAAAGTTGTGGCTGTAACCAAACAGAGTTTGTTAAGTTTGTTCACCAAAGAATTGTTCCCGATGACCTCTGAAATCTGAATGGCAGAGTCCATGAGCTGTTTGTTCCCAAGAGCTCCAACCTGAAGACTTTTACGTAGGATACCCATCAGCATTTCCCTGGATGTACTCCTCCGTGCAACAGGAACTTCAGTTTTAGAAGAAGAATCTATGTCTCGGAAAGACTTCAGTCCCTTCAATATGGCAACAAGCCATGCAAACAAAGAGGAGAGGGGTGCAATTTGATAGGTCTTTACTCTATGTCGGGACAGCATCAAATGCTGCGTTCCTGAAAGAGGGAAAAATTAAAGGAGAAACAAAGAAAAAAAGTCGGCAGATGTATTTCTGATGTAGTGAAGACCATGAGTTGCAATTGGACATTAAGTATGTAAAGAGCTCAATTCTTCCTAGAGCAGAAGATTAATGCAGATGCAGCCCGCAGTGAGAGTTCGTACCCAAGTAATCCTGAACCCAATATTTTGCAGTTATACCAAGTAGGTTATTTTGATGTTCCAAAATGGAGCAAAAGACTAGATCACCAAACGGAAGAGATGAAAAGCTCGTGAATAAGCAGTTGAGGTGTCACCCAGAAAAGAAATAAGTAGTCTAGAAATCTTCAAAAGGTGGGCGACCAATACTGGGAGGAAAACTACAGCTGTACCAGCAGATTAAAGATGAAAGTCGTAGACTCGTAGGCAAACATAAGATTCTTGGTACCCAAGAGAACAACCCGGACATAATTGTGTCAACCAGGGAAATTCTAGAACTATCAAGAAGCAAGACCAAAGTCCCCACACCTGCAGTTTAAAGGGTAAGTAGAGGAAGCGGAGGGAACGTATCAAATCACAACCTTTTAGTTCTTCAACCAAGGGAGAAGGGTAAGAACAGTTCTTCAACTCCTAGTCTCCTAATCCTAAACCAAATATATCTATGAGGAATATATCACAGAAAATGCAAAAGAAAATACTTTTTCCCAAAGACAGCAAGGTATGTTTACTGGTCAACACTTACCAGTTTCACTGTTGCTTGCTTCTTCTGTATCAATCATATCAAGGACTGCCTTGAGAAGGTCCAGAAGCATTTTTGGTTCCTTACTTGTTAATTTTGTCATCAGAAGCATCCAGTCATCCAGCAAAGTCCGATTACCATGTGGATAATGGATTTCTTGTTGAAGCTCCAGCGTGTCAGAAGAGTTGACGACCTTAAGAAGAAACTCAAACAATACAGAGATTACTTCTGTGGAGAAGGATGCATATAACTGCACCAGATTTTTCAAGATCTTGCTCATCGTCTTTTTGGAACCTGGAAAATAAAGTGCATCGTCATCTAAGAATAAACATGCAGATTTCTATGCTGCTGCTTTCTACTGTTTCGTCTTCAACAAAACATTAAGGTATCTAATCAAATCATACGCGCCTTACAACGGGAAGAATGAAAATGATATAGCTAAATACAATCAGGATTAACATGGAGCTTTCACTGTGCACACGACTGCTGAAATACCAAGGCATCTAAAAATGACTATTTACTAATATGTTGGGGAAAATTTTCACACTTGACTTATAATAGAGTAACGTGTCTGCGAGCTTTCAAAAATATGAAGTCAGTTTTCAACAATTTTACATAATAGAAAATCCGCTGTGACTCACTGCTACCTGCTAGTTGTATGTCAAGATACCAGAGTAACAGCAATAAGTACTTATAGGAGCTGTAGAGCCAACATTAGCTAAAGAGACAACTACTTGACCTCCTTGACCAGCCCAGAAGAAAGTCTCAGAACACTCTACAATGTTTATCAGGGCCCAATTCTTGACCTGGGGGTTGCAGATTGTTACTCGAAGAGAAGAAGGGAATGATGATAGGTCCAAGAACTCAAAAACACAGCGAGTTGAACATTTCATCCTTTCATAGCTTTTTGACCAACAGATAAGAGTTGCAGAGTGAATTTTTTCACTTACAGATTCTCAGTGGATTTTTCCCCAGTGGAAAAAGAACCAGGATTCTATATATTCTCACATATATATAAGTATCATTAAAATTAGGAAAGGTCGTACATCAATTGGATTTGGGAAAAATAAACTGGAAAAAATTCTTACCTCCAGATTTAGATGTATGAAGCCTTCCAGCCACGAGCAATAAAACCTTACTACGCCCACAATGTTTTATGCCTATGGAAAGAGTGAAAGCAAAAAGGAAGATCAGGCAACTGAAAAAATAACAAATCAAATCAAATCATCCTGTCTAGTGACAATATAAAGGGGGCTCTTATGGACACATGGGATACCAAGTCAATGTCTCATTGTGTGATTTTTTACATGCTACCATTAAAGTTTAGGTCCTGTGCTCCCTTGTCAGGCAATTCAATCAACATTATAAAGCTTTTCTTTGAAAATGACAATCACAAAGCCATAAAGATGCCAAGAGGCTCTTGCATCAAAGACATCTTTCTTATTGGAAAGAGAGAGGTCTAAGGATTTGAACCTTCGAATTAAGGGTGGGGAGGGGGGAGAAAGAGCTATTTTCATGGAAGCCATTGAGAAGTTCTGATACATAGCGCCCAAAAAATTGGAAAGAAGGATGTCAAATCAAACGCACTTTTTTCCGTAACCAGTGATGTCAATGGTGGACTGTGCTTATTTCTCAAGTAAATAGCCAATTCACGAAGTCTAGACTTGACTTCTTTTCTGGCTCGAAGACTCCCATATCTTTTACACGGCATTGCTTTGTTCTGAGGTTCCCAGTAGTAGGACTTTAGCCAACTAAGGGCCTGTGTGAAAAGAAATAACTTAGTAGTCCAGACCATCAATGTCATAGCTAAAGATAGAATCACAGAAGCTCAGGAGGAAAACAAAATGATCACAAAGAAAGGAGAGCAAGGTTATTAAAGTAATGAGATCTGTAGAAATGAAAGCCAATGCCAAATCTGCTAATACTACTTTTGCGTTCGATCAGTTTGCAAGAAAGCCACTCTGCCCATTGAAAATCAATACCATCATCTTCATGAGGCTGAACATCTTTACTTCCCAAAAATTTTAATTCAAAAGGAAATCGAGAAGATGCATGACTTTATGCTCAAAAGTCCAGAGATGAAACTTTTAGGCGATTGTCATGAGAAAAGACAAGGCTCTCCTCACAAATTTACTAGCTTAACATATTCTGAAATGATAAAAATTTATCACCAAATCTTGATGGGTTATCAATCATGACTCCACTATATGAAGTGTTACTTAAATCTTCATCTTTATGTAATCGACAAAGTTGGGTTGGAACAACTATGGCAAGAGAGAGACTTATACTACATCTTAACAGCGCTTTGCCTACAGAGGTTATTATCTCATGCAGAGGTATCTAGATTCATTCAAACAAAAAATACTGAGAGTACACTTAACGTTTAATTCAAGCGGCAAAAACAAGCAAAATCCAGAAAAGATGGAAGTTTGTCACTTATTACGACGACAGATAGTAGAAAAGGTCGAGAATGCAGACCTGACGCGAGGCATCACGAACTAAGGGAAGCGCAGGTAGTTCACGATGCGAACCCTCTGCAACATTAGCACATAAAAGAACCAAACACTTACTATTAAAATCCTAGACCAGAAGATCTCAAATATTAGAACGTCATTAGTAAAGGGACGGCTAAAATTACAAGTTAGGTTTACCCCATGGTTGGGACCAAAAAGATAGGCAATCTCTAGAACATCAGCAATTGATCCCTTACCGTGACGAATATCAATCAGCATACGCGGAATACCAATTGCACTAGCAGCCTCTGCAATTGACACCTCTGTTTTCTTCCGTGTCTTTTCGACAACACCGTTCACAAGCCTTGAGACATAAGAAAACAATATTTCTTCTTTAGAACATTGCCGACTGGTTGTTAGAAAAAAAAAAGTTACAGTTTGTTGCAATTGCCAAGCAATGTAATAAATAAAAGGACAGAGGTAGCACAAATCAGCAGGTCCTATAGGAGTTTGAGATGGTTCTCAAATTCAAACATTAGAAACTTAGGACTAGCAGCCTGTACAAAATCATTTTACATCTGAGGGAAGAATGATTCTCAGACCACAATAGCTGGGAAAAAGACCATTTAAAATCTCAAGTGAATGTTACTAGCTAAATGGTGCACATGAGTTCAAACAACTTGACCAAAAACTTCTACATTAGCAAAGAAGAACGTTTAATCGTTGAAAGGCTTGGATGGCAGGTAATACTTCAAGTAAATCCCCAGCCAAGGATGCTGAGACTTTGAAGTAAGAAATATTCAAACAAACTGTGTACTTTATTACTGTGAACAGAACTAAGCCTACACATGAACTTCCAGAAAAGACAGCCCTCCGCCTTCAATCTCTAACTTTCGCAACCTATCGTCTAAAAGTTTTCAAAAGTCAAATGAAATAAGTAATATAAGCCTATCCCAGAACAACACTTGAAGCCCACAACCCACCGATAAATACAGATGGCTATTATGCGTAGATGTAGTTAGATGCAGGCACGAGCAATGCTTCCAGTATCGCAAGATAAAATGCTATTGAAACTATATGAGGCATGCTTTAAAGAGACAAACTCACTATTTCCACCTCAACCTTTTTAGAGCTCTGCTGAAGATAATGTAAAGGACTGAACTGAGAATCGCAAGCTAATCAAATAGGTCTCACTCTCACCTCATAATCGCCATGCAATAGAGCATAGCCAGGATTTCATCAGAATCAGAGAAAGCATTATGAGGCAGGTCTTTTCTGCGATGAATGAAAAGAGCGCATCTATGAATTGGAGTGGCATGACACAGCCAATAATAGCGTGGAACAAAAAAACCAAATCTCAAAGAGCAAATATGTCATGCAATATCAAGTGGTGAATAACAAATAGGAAACTAAATACAACCCTGGCATGGCAAGGCAGAATGCAAATGAATTACCTGAAGAAAGGATCCTTCTGCTGAATCTCGATGATGGAAGCCGTGACTTCGACTGCCACAGGAAGACATCCTCGGCTTCTCCACGCTGTTATCTGCAAACCGAAGCTCTCCTAAGGAGACTAAAAAAGCTAAAAAGAAGAAAGTTCTGTGTCTGCAATCAATAGTCTGAAACGCGTCCCCACTAACCGGCAATCGAATCAACCATCAAACTACTCTTACAAACGACAACTATTCTCCGTCGTCTCTAGCAACAAGCAATCCAACAAAAGCATCATCGAGCAAATCCTCCACCATTAGTTTTAGGCGACTACCTCACGGACACGAGAACCTACTCTGAACTACTTTCACAGACACTGAGAATGAGAAGAGCAACGATGATATAGGGTTTGAAGAGGACAGTGTTCAAGTTGCTTACTCTTCGGAGCGCGGAGGCGACGGAGTCCGGAGAGGGAGAGAAGAGAGAGGCTCCGACCGAGTCCCACTCGTCCCAGCTCAACCACGGGACCAATTTGTAGGTGACCGACGACGATGACGGCGACGGCTCCTCCTGCTCCACGTCTCTCGGCGCTTCTGCTTCCATTGAGCTCGGCCCTGCGGAGAGAGAATCTTTGGGCGACGGCGAGGGAAGAGAGTAGTGTGGTACGTGGGTTGAACTTCAAAAGAAAGAAGTTTAATATTGTCTTGCCTTATATTTTTCGTTTTGCCAATTATTTGTTTATTTTATCGTTTCTTAACACTCATTAATTTCATGATTAAAATAAAGGCATAAGTGCGTTGAAACTCATAAAAGCAATTGTGTTCTAAAACTTTCGAAAAGTGCAATCAAGTTCTAAAACTTATTAAATTGATTCAATTAAGTCATTTTGTTAACTCCGTCCAATTAAATTAATAAAAAATACTAACGTATCTTATTTTTATTATTATTGTAAGACACGTAGTGCTAATGTGACACATACCAAGCGCCACATCATAAAAAAACATTAGAAAATAAAAAATGCAAACTTAATTAGATTAAAAAAAAGCTAATAAAAATAAAAATAAAAAAACACACATGGATGGCTTGACCAAGCCCTTGCCGATGGCCGCCGCTACAGCTGCGAGGATGGACTGTCAAAGGTCGCCTGAGCCTTTCCGAAGCCTAGTGAACCTCGCCGACCCTGGGCGAGGCGTGGCAACCCGTCGACAGTGGTCGTCGAGCTTCGGAAAGGCCCAGGAGACCTTCGCTAGCCCTTCTTGGCGTTGTGGCGGTGGCCATTGGCGAGGGCTTGGCCAAGCCCTCCGTGTGAGTTTTTTTTTTTTTTTGCTTGAGTTTGTTTTTTTTCTTTTGTTTTAACTTTAGCTTTTTGTTAATCTAAATTGTTTGTATTATTTTTTTTTCGTGGCAATTGGTGGGCACCACATTACTGCCACGTTTCTTACGGTAGTAATAAATAAGACACATCAACATTTTCCGTTAGCCTAATTGGACGGAGTTAACGGAAAGACTTGATTGAACCAATTTGACAAATTTTAGGATTTGATTGCACGTTTCAAAAGTTTCAAGATTCAATTGTACTTTCGTGACTAGTTTTACGATTACCATTGCACTTATCCCTAAAATAAATACTAATTATTACAACTTCTAATAATTAATTAGGTTGTACTCTTGCTAATATTGGGAAAATTTGCTCTTTATTAAAACAAAGAAATTCAGGAGAGAAATAGCTATGGAAACTCTATAGCTCTTGTAATTTTTTTATTTTTTTTGGTTGATATAGCTCTTGTTATTTGCGTAGTAAAGAATCTGTGGGAAAGAAGAAAATAAATTTGCAATTTCATCCTCTACAAAATCTCAACCGCGTGGTAAAGAATCTGTCACAAAGAAGGAAGTCTTACTCCGTCCACCACAAGTAAAATTAGTTAACTCCACCGTACATACAAGGTGGAACCATACACCTCTACCGCGAGATCTAAGTTCATTCCGAGAATTTTTCGATGTGAATTCGCCGTTCATCGTACGGCTGTGGAGCCTACCGTGGCACGACGACCTCCGAGCACGAGTACATTACTTACCTAGTCCCGAGTCCATATGAATCGGAATAATCACAGCCGACCCCATGTGGATTTCACAAAAGCCAATGGCCTTGATTGCACTTGATTCATAAGAACCATGGTCCGGCCGTGAGCGTGAACATAAGAAAACCACCTGTCTTAACCATCAGATGAAAGATCAAAACAAAATCCTAGCAGCACACGAATTCGCCTTAATTCTAACTCGGCGCAGGAGGAGAGTATTTACTGAATATCACCCTTTTTTTGTGTGGCATTCATTACTCAATATTTCAAAGCATTTTCCAAACATCGCCTGTGTATGAAAAAAAGAAGAACACCAAACCATGACTCAGTTTGGGAGGCTCGAGCCAATGTCGATAAATAAATCGGTACTGCTACAAGATTAATAGTCTGAATTTGCGGCCCAGCATAGCACAGGACTGAGCTTGCCATAAGTTGGGGCCGATCAGATCTTCGCATTGAGAATCTCAATGCTAAGAGAAGGACCACAAGTAGAACTAGTGACTCCTGCCCCAGTAGCTCCACCTTTTCGCGGGCTTTCCAGAAGCAAAGCATATAGTACCTGCATGAACCACAATGAAGTGACGTGAAGCACCATCCGGAGCTAGACTTCCTGAATAACATAAGAACACCAACCAGGCCACATAACACTGACAAAAAAAGAGAATTGAACGCCAGCGCATCAATGCCACTTCAGGTTTTCAAACTCGTGAAATGGTCAAAGGCAATCTAAAAACAAGACATTTGTTCGGATTCCACCCTTGCTGAGAGATTGGCCTCTCCCATGGGCAGACATCATGAACTCAAGCGGCAAAGATCAATATGTCCTAGTTATGAATATGAATCATGGTACCTTCAGGAAGCTCTGGCTGTTCAAATGGGGAACAAAGTGTCTTACAAGCTCCCATCTCACCCTTTGTCCGTGCTTTTACTTCTTTCTCCACCTCCTAAAGTAAGGAATGCAAAAGCTTTCAGGTAAAAACGAGAGAAAGATAGCGCCATACTAAAAGGAAATATATCCCAAGAAGATTCCAAGCTATATTTGCACTGAAGAACAAATTCACCGTTTTGCTGCAATGCAACAAAAGCACGGTGCAGACTGAAAAATTAACGCAAAGTACAGCAAGAGCTACATCTTAAACTTCCATTAGAGGTTCTCTAACTATCAAGTTTCTCTCCCGACAAAGCGATATAGCTACAAATGCAAAGGAAAGATAAAGACTTTTTTCTCCCTCTCAAAAAACAACTGCCACACAGGCTTTGGAGCTAAGAATTCAAAATCGCGACAGAAAAAATTACATATATAAGTAAATGCCAACCAACTGAATAAAGAACGCTCGGCACAAGATAATCACGAATGGAAAGCAATGTACTGGAAACATACTTCCTCATCACACCAAGGAGCCAAAACCATCTTCTTTTGGCCTAGTGCTTCCACAAATTCATCCCATGTTTTCACAACTTGAATGCAAGCATCTCGTTTTTGTTTTGCACCATCAAACAGGCTCTGTTGAATGTTAGCCAACATTTCTTTCACCTGCTCAACTAACTCAGCCCTTGGTATATCTTTTTTTGCAGAATTATCACGCCGAACAGCTCGGACCTGTTTGTTAATGCCAAGGTGTCACTCTTATCGCCAACAAGAATAAAGGGGTCGTGAAAAAAAAATGTAAACAGCAGGTGATTATGCCACAAACAAATGAATAGTCAAGAAGCAAGTTGCTCCTTACCTGATTATTTGCCATGTCCTTTGGTCCAATTTCAATTCTTAGAGGGACGCCTTTCATTTCCCAATGTGAGTACTTCCAACCAGGTGAATAGTTATCTCGGAGGTCTGTCTCTGCACGAATACCTGCTTCACATAAGGTATTGACAGTGGCTGTGCAGGCATCGAAGATACCTTGAGTATCAGCATCTTTATACGGAACAGGTATAATGATAACTTGAACTGATGCCACTTTGGGAGGGAGAACCAACCCCTTATCATCCCCATGAACCATCACCATTACCCCAATCTGCACAGGATTTGGAAAACAGCAGCAAATTTTTACAGCCAGTCTCAGAAGGATGATGCAAATGGTTAAATTTTATTTATCCAAAATGATGAAAGGTAATGAGAAGTTGTCTACCCAAATTCACGTTGATGCTTCAGACCCAAAAAAAAAAAAAAAAATGATGTAGATGCTTCATAAAAACATTGAAAGTGCATATGTCAGACTTATTTGAAAACATCCTAAAACGAGTTGTAGAAACTTGAAACAAGTTCACAGGGAAATATACCGTTCTAGTGGTATAGGCCCACGAGTTCTGCCAGACCATGGCTTTCTCTCTCTTTTCATTCTCAAAGAATATTTCAAACATTTTTGCAAAATTCTGACCCAGACAGTGTGATGTTGCCCCTTGAATTCCACGCCCAGTGTTAGGAACAAATGCCTGGCACATAATACATAGGCAACTATGATGACAGAGTTACACATCTGGGAACAATTATACATTCAACAATCACTGTGAATGTCTTTAGAATACACAAAAGATGGTTTGTGCACTTCTGTTTTAAGCATTTACCTCTACAGTAGTTGTATATAAACCACCAGCAAACTTCTCCATCTCGCTCTTCTTGCCCTTTATTATTGGAACAGCTAAATACTCTTCATATATACGTCTGTAGAGCTCCAGTATCTCAAGAACCTGAAACAAAACCATTGTCAGATACTTCAACATCTGCTTCCAGCATTTCAACAGGACTTCAGAACATACCGACAAGCCAGATGATAACTGTCGAACACCATTTCTTATGGAAAAGGTGTTCTAACTCTATTTATCGAATTAATATTTGTGCCTTCTACATGTCTATGGAGAGACTAAGCTCTATTTCAGCGATTGGACTCTCTTACTGTCTGTGACACGATACACAGCACTAGATACAATTAAAGGCATGAAAAAAACACTACATGCAGTGAGATTAACTAGAAGATCATAAATAAGTTTACCGAGTTGAATAAAAACTACACAGCCGAGAAAGGACAGAACTCATTTGAAATTGAAAACTATTGAGTGTCAAGGACCTAATACATTTAAAAAAAAAAGATGTAAAAAGAAATGTTGAAGGACCTATAAGTTATCCTGCCTTGCAGCCAAGGGAGGAGAAGGGCGAGGATTAACAAAGTAGAACTCTGAAGAAATCCAACCACTGGGAAAAATATTATACCACATCCTATGAATTCACAAACTCGCTTTCAGCTACATGATCTAAATTCGAAAACAAAATAAGCGGGAAAAGGAACCTCTGCATCTGCTTCTTCTTTGGTAGCAAAAGCTGTATGTCCTTCCTGCCAAAGAAACTCACGACTCCTGCAGTAAATAGGGGGGAGAAGGAGTAAACAAGCGATGCTGATCCAAACACCGCGTAATCCATAAACATGTCATTCTTCTGGAAACTATTCCGCATAAATATAGTCAGGCAAGATTAAGCTTCGAAATGTTAAAATACTTGCGCGTTTTAAGTGCTGACCCAATTTATGAAAGCCGATTTTGTCTCTTGGCCACTTGGCTATATAATAAGTTAAAAACAAACAATGATCAAGATTTCTCCATGACAAAACATATGAAAAACTTAATGCCACAACTTTTATCTCTCATTAGTTCCAATCAATGTAAATTGGAGGATTGTGAGAGAGAGAGAGAAGGGGAAGGGGAAGGGTTCAAAATTAACCTGTGGGAACAAGCACACCGAAAGGTTGAAGAATATGAATACCTGATAAAGGGTGTAGGATTGCTAAACTCCCATCTAACAACATTGCACCACTGATTAAGTCTCAAAGGCAAGTCTCTGTGTCCCCTTATCCACTTAGAAAAGTAAGGATACATCACTGTCTCACTTGTTGGTCGTATTGCAATAGGCACTTCCAAATCAGAATCCCCAGATTTTGTCACCCAAGCAACCTGAAAGACCCAAGAACCAACGATAGCACCTTCAATAATAGAAATTTCTTCCCAATCAACTTAATCAAATTATGAAACTCTTTATACAAGTTGACCTGCCTATTCGGCAAGTTGTTTGATTGGTTAGAAGTTGGCAATTGCCTTTGTCTAGATCTATGGAATGTCACTCTTAGTGGTGTGCATAGCTTCACACTTCGTGATTCCATGCCTAGCTAGTTGGAAGCTGGTGGGAAAGGCCTAGCGACTTTGCATTTAATGGAATCCTCCATATTTCCAGGGTAAGATTATTCAGAACTGTACCCCGAAAATGAACCGCCTTTGTACGTATAGGTCAGACACCTTTGAGATGCAAAAATACACATTCTCAGCTCACCAAAGGAGCAATAGCACCAATAGAGGTGTCAAAATGGGTCGAAAACCCATTTTTAACCCATATTCAATGAGTGGGGTCACATATGGGTCAGTTAAGTTTTAATAAATGGGTTGTTAATGGATTGAAGTTGTAAGCCTACGTGTATGAGGGTTGTAGATGGGTTTGAACAAACCCATTTACAACCCATTTAGCTTATCAAGGTTATTAGTTGAGTCAATGAGATGCCTTTAAACCCATTTACAACTCTAACAGTTTTTATTATATTATATTTTTTTCTTTATTCTTTTTTTCTTTCTTTTACTTTTTTTCCTATGAAGCCTATGAGGGCACCAGCCGCGGGCGAGGGTCGCGGCCCTCACCTAATGGCCGCCTGGGCGAGGGTAGGTGAGGGCCACGACCCTTGCCCGCTGCTGGTGAGCCCAGACGTGGCGAGGGCCGCGACCCTCGCCAGCGACGGTCTTAGAAGAAAAAAAATCAGATTTTTTTCGAAATTATTAAAAAATAAATAAATATCATATATTTTTGGAATTATAAAAATTGTCCACAATGATTTAGCAATATAATTATTTTTAACAATTTATAAGAAATAAATTTCTTATATTGGATTAAATATAGAAGTGCTTTAGTAATATGGGTCGGGTGAGGTATAAGTCGAGAAATTTGCACTGCACATAAATGGGTCATAAACAAGTTAATGGATCAATTTGGGTCGGACCATTTATGACCCGACCCAAACCTAAGCTGACCCACCCGTTTGACAGGTCTAAGCACCAAAAGTAGTGTCAAAGAAGATTTTTCAACACTGTCCATTACACTTCTCATTCCAACTAGTTGGTAGAGCAGCTACCAACAAATTGAAGCATTACAAAAGTGAAAAGACAAACATACCGGATAATCAAATTTATTGAGATCAAACCAATTCACCAAACAGTTCGAATACCTAGTGTCCCACATACATGAATTTTTTTTTCTTGATAACCATCTCGACTACACCAATAATTAGCAACTTGTCAAACACAAGGATACCTTGCATGCTGTAAAGAAAGGCAAAAGGAACAAGATTAAACAAGCTATCAATTAGATGCTGTCTCACCTCTGGAGCAAAACCCTCTAGATGGTCCTTTTCGCGTTGTAGAACCCCAGAAGATACGAAAAGAGGGAAATAACAGTTCTTAATTTTCATCTTCTTAATTTCAGTATCAAAGAACTCCTGCAGATTAACATCACTGACATAAGAGAAATTTGAAAAAGCAACAAATTGGTGTCAACCCTAGATAACATTCAACAGAAGCCGAAGAATATAATAATTGGCTAGCAATGACATTGATTGAAGATTGTGGGTTAATTTTCTCAATGTTATTATCAAAGTCAGATGAGGGGTGAAGTTTCAATGCGTCACCCACTAATTAGAGGTCAGTTGGAGGCAACTATAGCTCTAAGAGACAAGTTTTGTGCATGCAAGAAGGAACAGAGAATAGCAACAGTTATTGAGTCTGAATTGGACCGTTCAAACTATTTTATCATCATACAACTGGACAATCCGAGTTCAGTCACATCATAGAATCAAAATAGAGAGTCCTTTCTCAAACCACCCGATTTTCATGATAACACCAGAAATGATATAGATACACATCTTTGTACCAAGTAATGTTCGGCTACAGAATCATTCTAAACCATTGTATCGGGCTAGTAATAGTGAAAGAAGGCATTTGCAAAGGTGGGATGCCCCTAGAATAAGAAGCACAACTACTAGTGTAGATCCATCTAGTGTGAATAACAAGCTAACTTGAAGCAGATCATCGAGCAGACACAGTCATACCATTGAAGCTAGCCTGCTAGGGTTAAACGCTGTAGCAGTAAGAACTCTATTTCAATCAGGACATGACAAGCGTTTCCACCATTTCGAGAGAAGTTAGCAGAGGAGGGAAGGCCACAAGAAGCACTGAGACAGAAGGTGAATTTACTCCAGAAAAGGATTCGAACTCACTTGCATAATATCCCAAATGGCCATCGCCCATGGTCTTAGAATGTAACAGCCAGAGATATCATAGTACTCTATCATTTCGCCGCTGACAACAACCTATGTCAACCAAAAGAAATCAAATATAATCAGAGAAGACGTTCCATTTCTTTATGCAACTTCTAGCGCAAACAAGATTGAGTGCCAACTGGATTTAACGAACTAGAAGCCACTTGGATGTGCCCATTATTCCTTAGATGGATAACGGCAAAGTTCAATTATCTTTCCTACTTCAATCATATCCCCTTTGACAATGATGCAAATCATACAAAATACTTTTCCAGGCACATGCGGACATTAGCTTTCCAAATCACGTCAGACTTATATTGACTCAAAATTGAACTGATCTTTTTCGCTTAAAATTTTGGGAATGCGACCAAGACAAACTACAACCCTAAAAAATAGATACTCCTCTTTACGAGACAGGACCCTTAACATGAGCAGCCTCCCTACCAAGTACCAAGAAACATACCTCGGAATACCATTCCCCGAAGTTCTCATCCTTCTTATTGGAGAGCCCCAATCCCGTCTCCTTCTTCACCTCCTTCTTCTTCCCCTTGCTAGCCTGGGGTTTATTGGGTTTCTTCGCCTCTCCACCAGCCATCCCCCTGATCGATTCGAAACATTACTGAATTTCGATAAAAACACGATAACAATCCGCCGCCGAACTCGTTCGTATATCAGTTTTCCCAAAGCCCAGAGGAATGACCTCGATTCGAAACATCAGTGAATCTCGATAAAAACCAAAACGAAAATCGGATTAGCCCGTGAATGAAGCTCGCTGTCGTCCGGTTTACCTTTGTCTTCACTGACGAGTCGATAAGGCCGCGAGGACGGAGAGAGAAGCTCCGGCGGCGAAACCAGCGGACGCGAGCGAAAGCCGGCGCAGGCGAAAACCCTACTGGAAATGAGCGGAATGAACCGAGAAAGTCAAAACAGAGGGTGTACTATGATACTGGTCCGATCCAATCACGTTCGGCTAGTATCGGATCCGCGGACCGCCTGTCCGAACCGCGTTAGAATCACGCTGACGTGTGCATTTAATTAATATGCTTAATAACGGAAAATACCAAGAATATGATATATTCCGCGGACCGCCTGTCCGAACCGCGTTAGATGCACGCGTCATGTTTAATAACGGAAAAAACCAAGAATAGGATATATATTGCCATAATTTTCCATATATGGTTTTCCTATGGTCTTGTGAACTTTATATTATATGCTGCATCACATTGGTCTGCGGTGAAAGGAATATATTTTTTTTTTGTGAAACAAAATAGAAATAATTTGCAAAATATTTTCATAAAAATAGTAGTTTGTATCACATGAAATAATTAATCGATAAATTTTATTTTTATTGTCAAAAATAATTTATGTCTAACTATTTTTCATGAACGGTGATATTATTTTTCGTTCATTCAGTTTTGTAATCAATAGAAGTGATCATTTTATGAAAAATATTTTCCCGATCGTTTACTTTCCGCAAAAAATATTTGCCCAACCTCTAGTACAGAGCTCTCGTTGCAATGGCCGACCTCGCCGGCGGAGCGGGTAAAGCTTAACGTGGCCCTTGTGAGCACGAGGCCAATCTCACGCAGCTCACAGTGATCTCAGGCTAATTATTTAATCAATAGCTGTAAGCAATGCCTAATCATAATCCTACAAGAGACACATGCATTGCACCATTTGATCGGATGAATTTAGCACTTCGAACAGGCGAAGCTATCTTTTGTAAATGAGCATAAGGCTTTATTTCGTGGAAAATGAACGATTTGAAAAAATATTTTCCTGATAAATGATCGCTTGTATAGCTTTTAAAAAATAAACAAAACATATTTTTATCGTTCATGAAAATATTTGAATATGAATTATTGTCAATAATGAAAATCTTTTCTATTAACTAAATATTTCAAGTGATATAATTGATCGTTCCTAAGAAAATGTTTTCTAGATCGTTTATTTTTCGTGAAAGAAATGGAGCCTAAAATCGATATTTAGTTTTACATTATCAGCAATCGTCGAAACTTGAAAATTATAGACTACCCCTTTTGAATTTTGCATCGTCACGCAATAGCCCTCGAATTTTGAAAAATTATAGATTGGTCCCCTTGGACTTTTATTTTCGTCGCAACCGCTTTTTATTCCTTCTGCGTAGTCATTAGGTTTTATATGAAAGATGGAATAATTCATTTTTCACGACCGAAATAATCTTCATTACATGGTTTATAATGTATCATTTAGAGGTGTCAAACGGGTGGATCGGGTTATGTCAAGTCGAATATGGTCTAAGCCATTTAACCCGTTTTGACCCATTTTCATACATTACAAATTTAACAACCTATACTCGACCCGACCCGTACTACTTAAATTCTTCTATATTTAACCAAATCATAGAATATTTGTTTCTTATTGTTTATAAAGAAAAATTATATTGCTAAAACACTTTCGTGAAATTGATTTTTTTAAATTTTTTTAAAGAAATAATTGTTTTATTATTAAAAATATTTACTTATTTATTTTAGGAAATTATTTTTATTTTTATTTTTATTTTATTTTTATTTTCTCTTGCGGGCGACGGAGGCGTTCGGCAGGGGACAGCGGCGGCCAGTCTGCATTCCAAAATAATTTTCACATTTCATTTATAAAAAACAATAACAAAAACAAAAAAAATAAACTAATATACTTAAGGCCCATTTACAAGTGGTGCTCGGGAAGCTGCAGACCACGGGTCGAAAAATGGGTCGAAAATGAGTTGGGTTAAGACCCAAATAAGCTTTATAAGCCTAAACCCATATTTGACTCATTTTTTAAATTTGCTGAACCCATATATAACCCAAGTGAATAAAAGTGGGTCAAAGACCCATATTGACACCTCTAATCATTACACGCGGAGTGTGAGAAAACTCGATAGAGATTATTTTGGTCAAATTAACGAGTTAGTCCATATTCAAGTAACAGTTAACGTTTATGCTGAGCAGATGCAGCAAATTCAAAGTTTATGACAGGGCAACTTATAACCTTCATGGGGCTATTCTGCAACAATGACAAATATATGGGGTTAATTTGTAAATTCTCAAAGCTTGGGGGAATAGTAACGGTATCAAAGTTCAGAGAAATTTTGAGCTATTACTCATTCACACTATGGCCGAGCATAATGGACTGCTCAAATCGGGAACCACTCGGTTAAGTCCAATTCTCAAGGGCTCCGGTCCTATTTTCGGTTCCATAAAATTGAAACCGATTATGGTCGGCCCGGTTCCGGATTCTTGGGGGGGGGGGGGGGGTGGGGGGACCGGACCGCCAAGACCGGACCAAATAAAATATATACATATACATCTATGATTCTTTTTATAAAAAAATCTAAATGTAAGCGTAAATTATTCAAATGCTTAGTATGACTTTCATGTTTAGTGAGAACGCGATGCAATTAACGAGAGGTGGTTCGATAGATATGTCATCAACAAAAAATCACAAAAAAAAAAAAATGCAACCGGTCCAATAATTGGACTACTCGAGAACTAGACCGGACTTATTGGTACGGTGCCAAGATCGTCCGATCCAGTTCCCGGTCCCCGATACTGGGACCAGTCCTCCCGGTCCAATTCCAGATTCTGGGGTGGGACCAGACTGGACCAAAAACTGATCACCAGAGGATTGGTTCCCGGTTTCGGGGTGGAATCAGACATCGGGACCCGATCACCCCTGCTTCACACTATCTACGCATAAATGTTAAGAATACGCCGTATGTGTGTGACATCTGGAGCAGGCCTAGGTGGCCTAGACACTTTGACCACGTCAATGAGTTCGCGTTTGGGCCGGTCATTCACAGTTTCGGCCTACTTGAGCCACGCCCCGAGTCTGTAGGGGCGTGCCCAATAAGCGAGCCTAAAGCTAACTAACCAGTAGCCACTCCATCATCCGCATCATTAACCTATTTGCACGAGTGTACACTTCATGCCTCTCTATCACATGACCGCAGCATCATTCATGTATCCACAACTTTGTTTAATTCGTACAGTCAATTCTCCGTGACTCGTAATTATTTGTGATATTGAAAAAAAAAAGGAAAAAAAAAGAGATCATCGTCCCGATTTTTCTTTTGTCTCTCTATTATGTTTGGTGCAATGTAATTAGAACGAGGTTAACTTCACAAGTAAAAAGTCTCTATCTTTGAATCGCGTTACCATTGCAGTGGTTTCAATAATGGTCTGAGACGAAACGATGACACGATACGAATCGAGTGAAGTTCGGAAGAACTTCGAAAGCAACTTTGGACTCTTAGGGGGTGAATGAAAACTATTCTGTTCCAGAAATAGGTTTCTGGAACAGAAGTGAATTTTTCTATTTCTAGTTCTGGATGAGTTTTTGAGCCAAAAAATGCCTTTGATAACAACATAAATTTCTGATCCTGGAATAGAAGTTCGTTTGACAACAATTGAAAATTTATACTTCTAGAATAGAAGTAGGCAGCGGCCGGCGGCCGGCGGCTTAGAACAGAAATTATATTTCTATTTCTCCTAGAAACTAATTTTTTTTGTTTCTCAAAGTTGTTCCAAATCTATTTCCGAAACAATTTTTTGCTCCAGAAATAGAAAAAAAAAATTACGTTACCAAACGAGTTTCTGTTCCAAACCTGTTTCAGAAATAGGTTTGGAACAGAAATTCAATTTCTGAATGGTTTTCATGCACCCCTTAATTACGGGAAATTCTTTCCTCGACCAGATCCACGGGGATCGAGTCCATTACGACCTTTGATTTTGTGGATCCTACGGTGAACATCGAACGGGTCCGGTAAAATCGGGTTTACGGAAGAAATTCCCCTAGACTATTTGAAGCCCAGATGTTTGATAGGACTATTTATTGTTCTTTGAGCCCAAGGCCCAATACATTTCTCCACTTGCTTTCGCTCGAATCTCTACAGATGAAAGCGGGTAGCATTTTACTTTCCTCGGCCCACATAGAGAGCGAGTACAATATGGATTTACTCTCGCGTCTGGGCGCGATGGCAGGTGCTGGGCGTGGGTGGGAGGGAGTGGAACTGGGTATGTTCGCGCGCACGCGCGCGCACGGGTGTATGACCAAAAAAGAGAGAATTCGGGCGAGTCAAGAGGATGGCCCACTCTGACAAAAAAGAGAGAGGATGGCCCACCTTTTGTGGGGCCCATCTGATAAAAAGGTCATTTTTTTTCTTCTTCTTCTTCAAATGAGTTAGTTTTTTTCACTATGAATAACTATTAACTCTTTAAAGTTTGAAATATTTCTAGGAAGTTGCATTAATCTAGTTGTCCAAATTATCATAACGAATCATTTCGATTTAATAGCGTGGAAATAATGCTATTCTATTTTTTTCATTACTAAGCACGTAAAAGTTATAGACTAATAAATTCATAATAAACTAATGGTACGATAAATTTGTGAGTGGAAGGGTATTGCAAATTTCATATAATGATATTATCCACACGTTGACTATAAAACATCGTAAAATCATCTATTTTGTCAAATTATTTTGGCGAGTTTGAAGAGCAAGATAAGTAATAGAAAGAAAATTGATCTAGGGCTAAGTCCCTATTCAATAATTCGAAATAACATATAGAGACGCGTAAGACTGTATTTACACAAAGAAAACAAGAAAATTACACCAAAACATGTTTAAATTTTGAGAATGAAAGCTCGAGAAAACACACCTCTATGCAATATCGATGGTAGTAAGGAAGTCAGCGTCCTTCCATTATACATTTCAATAGAAACACGCACAGTTTGTTCTCAAATTTGTGACATCTTAAATCAAATATATCACAAAAAAGTTTCAAGTCATGGAATCAAATCACATGCATGGGTCACAAGATAAATCTGCTTGTCATGCGAGTTAAACCATACGAGAGTCGAGAATAAATTGCCCTATAGTTATCCACACATGATAGCATCTAGAATCTAATACGTACCATGCATTTAATCCGTCAAAAGAGCAATAAAGTTTTTTCGTTTATTATGAGCTAGGGAAATTAAGCCCAACATATATAACAATTGCCCATGCGCTTGAACACGAAGCCCGATGCATTTATAACATGGCATTTTCCTTTTTGGAATTACGAGAATATTCAAGAAAATTAAATCAATTGCCAAAAATGAAAATTTGGAGGATGAAATTACAAAAAATAAAAAGAAAAAAAAACAGCGAAATTACATTACCAAAATTCTCGTGACTAAAGAAAACGTCTGCTGGTTGTGAACGGGGTAGCTTCCTTCCTCTCCTTGGTGCAGTTTCCTTTCCCTTTCGCGCGATGTTGACTCCAGAAGACGACAACCACTGCCATTCCGACACGTTTTTCCTTCCCCTAAATTCGACCTCTTGTGATCCCCACTCAATTATTCTAACATTATTATAATCCGTTTGTTGGGGGGTAAAACTGTAAAAGCAACCCAATTATTTTTATTCCCAATCAACACTCACTCACTCAGCAACGAAAATTGATTAAAAAATAAAATAATAATCCTTTCATTGCCCGGAAAAATACAATGAAAGAGACACATGCTAACTTGCATCGAGCTTATAAAAATGGACAGTGAATTGATCCGTGCAACCTGTGTCTCGAGCTTCTCTGTCTCTCTCCATTGCTCGACAGTTGACATCTCTCGAGCCAACCATGTCGTCATGTTACAGGCGGCTACCCGCCGCCGCCGCCGGCTGCTCGAAGAATCTCCCCGCGGCGTCCACCTCGAGGCGGCACGCGGCGGAGACCCTGTGGCTGCCTCACCGTCGGACGGATCGGTGGCCGAGGATCGCCCTGCGACCGCCGAACCGGTCCGATTCGTGGCTCGCGGTGGCGGCCGCGGGGGGGGAGGGACCGTGCGGCGACGGCGACGGGAGGATCGGGAAGGAGAGTTCGAGGGCGGCGGGGCCGTGCCGCTACGCGGTGGGGGACAGCGAGGGGAGCGGGAGCGGCGGCGCGGATCGGGCGGTGGGGGTGGGGAGCTGGTGGAGGTGGGGGGTGGAGAGGAGGAAGACGGAGGTGGTGGCGGCGGCGGCGGCGACGGTGATGCTGGGGGTGGGGAACCGCGTGCTGTACAAGCTGGCCCTGGTGCCTCTCAAGCATTACCCCTTCTTCCTCGCGCAGCTTGCGACCGTCGGGTTAGTCGCTCTCTCTCCCTCCCTCTCCCTCTTTCGCGATCGCTCTCTGCTGAGATCATTGAACGAGCGTGGAAGTAGTGAAATCTGAAAACCAATGTCTTATCATTGAAATGTTTCGCAGTATTTGCTATTGCCACTCCAATTTTACGATATTTTCTGGATTCAAGCGGCGCATGCACGGCCGCCCGGTCGCGCTTATCTGCCGCCGGTTTCCCATCTCCGGTCGCCGGCATTTTCTTTTGCCCTTATCTTCGGGATTTTGGTAGCCGCACTAGCATTAACTCTTCTTCTTTTCTTTACGAGAGTAACCTGGCGTCCAAAAATCGGAAATTCTATAGACACGTGTATCAAGTGCTCCTTAACATTTTCCGTTTTTTCTTCATTTTTTTTTTAATTTTCGAAAGATTTAGAAGTATTAATCGAACATAAGAAAAATCGAATTTTTCTAACATATTATTGACCGTTCAGCGTCTATTTTTTTTTTTGACCATTTGTGTACTTATCGGACTTTTAAACCGTCGATTGGATCCGGATTTGGGTGGGGTTTGGAACAAACGAAACTCGTTTTGCCATGTTTGTTTTTTTAATGGGGGTGTTGGTCGGGGCTTTTGTCGTTTATTATAGGCGGGGTGTCGTGGACAGGTGAACCTCTTCGAGAATGAGCAAATCGCTGACGTTAGACTTGAGACCCATCGTTAAGTCTTTCACTCGAGACTAAATAAAAGGACAGATCAGTAATTGCGTCCATTCCACCCCTTGCAAAATAGATGGGTGGAATTCGCTTTATATTTAAATTTTCGGATCACGGCAAAACGTATCTGCATCTGTTTTTATATTTTGCTCGGAACACCTCATACTTTCGCGACGTACGGATATTGTCGTTAGCATGCGTGATATATATATAAAACTTTTCAGATTTTGGTTTTTTCACTTTTTGAGAAATACTGGCTGGAGGAAGTTTCCATTTTGTACATCTTATAATAAAAGAAGAGCGCTTTATTTATTTGGATTAAACGGAGAAAGAAAATGGAAAACGGGAAAAAGAAAAAAGAAGAAGAAGAAAATGGATTTTTGATATCTGGTGGGGCCCTCTTGAACGAAAGGGCCGACGGCGAGAATGCACAAAAAGGCGCTGAGGTGGTGGGGCCGCTCCGCCCCGCCCTGCCCCACCCCCACCTGATCGAGAGCTTTTTAGCTATGATGGTCGATGGAGGCTTCGGAGCGGTGGGCGTGGGGCCGAGCAAAAGCCGTGCACGGTGGACCACTACGCACATAGATTCTTCTGAACAGTCTTTTCACGATCATTTGGTGGTGCGGGGTGAAATCGTTGCGCCTGAATTCGTTATAAAGTTCTCTCCTTTACTTTTATAGTCTCATGATATTCGTTCCTTTAGCCAATTTTTTGTTCTTGTTTTGTCCGGGGGGGCCCAGTTGGGCAATTCATGTCGCTCAATAATTTGGGGGGCTGTCCTGGATTTTTCTCTTTCGTTCTCTCATTTTTTTGTCCCACCGAGAAATGCATTGGAACCGAGCGAAGTTGGGGTGGGGGTGGGGTTCATTGCGCTTGCCCAGGATTTTCTTCGAACGTGGATATGAAGTTGGGGGTCATATTGAGCACCGGAATTGACGACGGAGAGAAGATTTCAGTGTGCAAAAAGAGTGGGAAGAACATTCGGAAATTGTTCTGCAACATGTACTTGAAAGAAGGGGAGAGATTTGAATTTGGAGAAACAGTGATGTTGGTTGTGATGTGATGGAGTTATAATACACCTCACTAGATGTTCTTGGGTAAAAGTTGGAGGTGTGGATGCTGAGGTGGAGTGTTGTTTATTTAATTCTCTGTACTGCAACTTTGCGCGGGCGTTGTCATCAAGCTTGTGAGGTGTAAAGTATCTTGGCATCACTGAGTATTTTTTGATTTTTCGCCATATAAAGAGGTAGATTATACTCAGCGAACCAATCCTAGCATGATGTCGATTTAGAGATCGATGGATTCGATGTAAAACCATAATACTATCTGTTCAGTAGTATGTTATCATGTCTCTTCCAAGACAGTTTTTTTTTAGCAATAGAATCTCATTGTTCCTTGCATTTATTTTGTTTATTGTCCAGGTATATAGTTGTATACTTCTCTATCTTGTATCTACGGTACCATGCTGGCATTGTCACGGATGAGATGCTTTCAATGCCGAAAGCTCCTTTTGCTGCAGTTGGCATCTTGGAGGCTCTGGCTGCTGCTACCGGAATGGCAGCTGGAGGTAGGGACCCATTTTAATTAGAGATCCTCTGTAGAGTAGATCTCACATGCTCATTTTTGTTCTTCTATCTCTTGAACCAGCTATTCTTTCTGGAGCATCAATTCCGATTTTGTCTCAGGTGAAAATCGCTCTCAAGTATTCTTTTGCATTGCGATGCATTTTCTCTAGAAATAGTTGAATAGTCATCGAGATGTACATTTGGGCTTGCATTTGGTCTACTGGATTGCTATGTATTTGTATTGGTATCTGAGATGTGCTCTTAAGTATTTTTGATTGTCCTTATAATCAACAAGGTTGCTTGGCTTGGTTTTTAAAGCAACAGGCTTGGACACTGGTTTTTCATGGTGTTTGTTCAAAATAATTGGACCACCTGACCTATTTAATGGAGTGGCTCCAAGCAAACATAATCCAAGCGAGCTTGATTTTTCCTGATAACTTCTCTTTGAAATCCGTATGATTAATGTCTAATGTCTAAGTATGATGCCGATCTGAGCTTTAACAACGTTTGCAGACATTTCTGGTGTGGCAAATTCTCCTGTCTATTATTTTTCTTGGGAGGAGATACAAAGCCAATCAGTTATTTGGATGCTTCCTTGTAGCTGCTGGTGTGATCATTACTGTAGCGAGGTAAGTCACTGAACTTTTGTGTAAAGACCTTTTTATACTTTGACGAGTTATCTTCAACTCCATTTGAGAGATTTTTGATTATTCTTTTTCTCTGGGCCTATTAGATGGTCTGACATTACTTCAAATGAATTGGGAAGCTATGAAAACTTATATATGGGCCGAATAACTCTTCTTCGAATTTTGTTGTTCTCTGGTGAACGAGCAGCATGCCCCCTTGCTATAACCCGCATCAGAAACAGAAGCAGTAGGAGGGTCATGAGAGTTTCTAGGACAGGTTTTGATGATAAGTGTTGGGAGTTGAAACATGCAGTGTGGGCTTTTGTTGTTCACTTTTGTTTGTCCCTCGTTTCCTTCGCTAGCTTTAGTCCCGCTAGATAAGAAAAAAAGATCACCTCTCCACTTTTCCCGTGTTATGAAGAAAATCTTTATTGCAAAGGATTTTCGTCGATAAGACGCCTGTCGTAGAAGTTACCAATTCAGTTTCAACCCCAGTAGTCTTCAAAAGAGAACTGATTTCTTTCTGGCAGATTAGTTGTATTTGTTGACCCCATTAGGTATTATAAAGTGATATACTTTTTCATTCCACAGTGGATCTAGTCCTGGTCATTCGCTGAAGGAAGCCGGTATATTTTGGAGTCTTTTAATGATAGCTTCTTTTCTGTTTCAAGCTGCCGATACCATATTAAAGGTTGGTTGCACTCTGAAGTCTTGTTTGTTCCCTAAGTTTTTCATTTAAGTTTTTCGACTCTTACAGTGCTTATTTTACAGAACAGCTATTCTTTCTTTACTTTGTAGGAAATAATTTTCTTGGATGCTGCTAGGAATTTAAAGGTATGTCTGATGAAAGACTACCCAATTGTACTTCTCCAAGCTTGCTAAATAACCATGAATATAAGTAGGCATATCACAGGAGTTTCTGAAGTACTTTTGGGGGCTGGGTGGATTCCTTCTTCCTGCCAGTCCTCCTGCCAAAAATTTCACGTTCTCATACTTTTGTAGCAAACCTAAGTTTAAATTCTTGCACTCCTATCAACACGCTTATTCGGTACCTAAATTGACTTATAAAAACGGGTTTTGAGCTCTACTAAGAGTTAACTGGTGCTTCTTCTGCTGAAGGGTTATTAAATCTGTAGGTGGTGTCATTCAGGATAGATGTTATAACAAGTAGTGGTACTCAGGAGAATTTGAAACTAATTGGCGTTTCGATCTGGAGATAAGTTAACTGAAAGTCCACAGGTTCTCTTGCATCGAGCCTTTAACAGATGCTAGGAACATATTATCAATTATTCCCTCAAATATAACATGTCATGATGCTGAGATTACTGAATTGCATCCTGGGCAGGGAGGTTCTGTGGATCTGTTTGTTGTAAATTCTTATGGATCTGCTTTCCAGGTAAATACCCTACACTGAGCTAAGGTATGCTTTTTGGAGGATAACTAGACATTTGATATCTCAGCTGATTGTTCTTATCTTTGTGTAGCACAGGCCTTGTTCATATGCCTCCTCCTCCCGTTCTTGTCGAAACTATGGGGTGTTCCTTTTGGTCAGCTGCCAAATTATCTTAAAGATGGCACGGCCTGTTTTTTGAACATTGGCCAATTATCAAGTGGTGAGTGCAACTTTACTTAAATTTTATTTGTTTATAAGATGTTAGACCTCGGAACATGAATGTAGATGGGATCTCAGGCCAAGCTGATTGCGATCAAACCAGTGAAATTCTAACATGGCCAAGACATTATACTGTGAAATTTCTTCTTCTTTTTTGAGCATGTAACACTTTGTCAAATGTCTGTGTAGCCCCAGCTGGCTGTGCATAGAGTTGAATGCATTCATGAGCGTGCACGCTTCTGTGTGCTCATCGAATGTGATCTAGGGGGCAGGCAGCCACATCTGTACGCATTTAATCACACAGAAAATTATATTGATTTGAACATATGGATGCATGCATGTAAATTGATGTCATTGTGATATGGGGGTGTTCTATCAGTTTCCTGTTCCTCCGTTAGAAGATGCCGCTGTTGTTAACTGAGTCTTTCTGCAACATTTACTATGGTGAATAGAAACAATTTGTTCTCTGAAAAGAAAAAATCCTGTAATGGCACGGAAGTTCGTATGGTCGTATTGCTCCATTTGAAGATTCTGTTACAGTAAAGTGAAGTATATACTTGATTGGTCCCCAGGATGTGCTGGAGCTCCACTGCTACCTATACTCTTTGTTGTGGTAAACATGGGGTTTAACATATCGTTGTTGCATCTCCTGAAGATCTCGTCTGCGCTGGTATCTTCGCTTGCCTCGACATTCTCAGGTATGCTGTTTTACTTCCTTAAATGTCAATGTAGAGAGACCTCCTGGTTAAAGCCTCACAAAGTAGCATGAAAGATGATGCAATGGGACAGTATTGCAGTGGTCATGAAAAATGTTTACTGTTTACTACCACTACCTAGCATCACCCTGTGAGGGGTTTTCGTTGAAGGATTTATATGGAAACATGACCATAAATTCCACATCAGTCGAAATTTCTCTCTACCGTTTTTCTGTTATCTTTGGAGCATAAACAGGTTTCAGCTTCATTGGGCTTCTCGCTACGATTAATTTGCTGGACGGTTTCCATCATAAGGTCCATTAACCTAACATGAAATCGGCAAAGGGAAGCCTGATGATACTGAATGATAGCATGATGTACACTGTCGTTAATAAAAAGAAGCCCGTTTACTTTTCTTCATGACTTACTGGTTCATTGTAGTTATTAATTACTCTTTCTTTTTGGTCTACTACATGGCAGTGCCCATATCCATGTATGTCTTCACATTGCCATTACCGTACCTTGGGGTCGCGTCCTCTCTCCCACCGGGTTTTGTTGCCGGAGCCATCATCCTCGTGTCGGGCTTACTCATTTACGCATGGACACCATCAACGACACCTCCGGGTCCTTGACTAATCCTAGCCATAACTTGACAAATATGCAGCCGGCCATCTTCATCGGCAGTGTGGGCACTATCAAGAGTGGTTGATTTCGCCGACCAACTGCAGCAAATAACGAAGACGAAGATCGCCGATTGCCATGCTGAGCACAAATATTTCATAACTGATTTCCATGTTCTAGGTAGACAGGAAAGAAGAGCCGTTCGCGCGCATTCGGGTCGCTGTTGAACCGGACTTCACCTCGAAGTCTGCTTCAGCAAGTTCTACAGGTGCGGGCTTATTCTCGCACCTTTGCCGGGGCGAGGCTTACAGTCTGATTGTACATTGTGCTGAGTCCGTGTTGTTTGGATCGCTGAAACGGGTTTATCAGCTTACATTGTGAAACATTGGACATCAAGGTCATCAGTAAGGAAAACAACATGCTAACTAGTTCGGCCTCCCATACGGCTCGAATCCAACCACCATATTTGCGCATTCTCTTGCTCTTACACCGAGCTCTGACTCGCGTGCTTCGCTAATAACCTTAGTATGCACGTGTCGGATGGTCGGCTGCCATCTTTCGATGAACGATTCTTCTTCACTTGCCCATCGGTGTTGGACATTATCAGAACACACACACACACAATGAAAAAAAGAGAGAAGGAAATCGTCAAAAAGGAGCACCTTTTAGACGGGCCCCCGCCCGGTTCTGTTGGGTCGGATCCTGGCCCGCCCAATTAGGATAGGCGCTACATTTTAGGTCCGATTCCAGGAACCGGCCCGAGCCCGGCCACTGAGCTCTACAGTCTGATCCTTCCCCCTCTCTACCTCTCGGTCTCTCCGTCTTACGTTGAAACTCGCTGTGTGAGGAAGAAGCGAAAAGCAATGTTAAGAGCTCCACATTTCCCACCAATGGCTTCTACGGCTCTCACCGCGCTCAGACTCTCTCTGATTCCCGCTCTCAGCTTCTCTTCTCCTTCACTATCTCGTAGTATCTCCACTTCTCCTCCACTCTCGACGTCTTCTCCTCACCATCTTCTTCCTCCTCTCGGCCGGAAGCTGATGCCGGTCCAACCCACGTCGCCCCATCCACGCCTCAGAGGAGCAGGTAAGTGCGTGGAAGCTCCGATAAAGTGTTTTGCACTTTTCTTCTTCTTCTGTAATTCGAACTGAACAGTATGGGAAGAATCACTATGGAAATGAGTGGGCAATTTCGGCGGAAAGATTTAAGAAAAGAGAGAGCTTGATGAGTTGATGGAGTTAGTCGAGCGTGGAATTTTTTATTCCTCGGTGATGTGCATTGGATGGAGTCGTGAAAATCATATCCAAGATTACAATCTTGGGTTGCTATTGATCTTGGGATGCTATTGATAATTGAAGAGTGGGTGGAATTAGGGTGTGTTTGAGTTGGTGATGAGACAGTTAAAGGCTGTAGACATGGTAAGATTCTGCAAGTGTTGCTCTGGTGTAACAGCTAATCGCGAAAGAAGAGTCCAACCATCGCTTTCTTCCAAAGATTTTAATGTCTCCTTGGAATCTGATATCAGTTGAAGACTGGAAGGAGTAGGGGGATTGATCAGTCATCTGCCAGATGATATTCAACGGTTCAAGATATGATCCCAGCCAGCGGGAAGGGGAAACAAAGAGTTTAGTAGTTGTTGTTAGTGTGTCACAAGCAACTCTCATTCGCTTACCCCTTTTTGTACTTCCGAAAATTTGTTGATATTTTGCTTAAATTTGTCGATGTGTCAAATTTTTTAGATCACCGGTTCTTTCACCTGATGTTTGGAACAATTACGCAGTGCCTTGGTGAAGTAATCTGTTGTGCACCTGTTATTAGTGCGTCTAACTTCATAATTCTGTCTATTGATAGGTAGAAGTCCTCTAATATATCTCTTCCGTGAATATACTGAATATGAGAAGTATTTCTTTAGGTATCTCTGCTTCATTTAGTTCTCAGTCAAGTTCTGGCAATGGAAGGGAATTACTAGTGCAGCACTTGCTTATCAAGGAAAATGACCTCAATCTTCTGCTAGAGCTTCAGCAAAAGATTTCAGCAGGTCCATTTTCAAGCCTGAACTTGTGTAAAACTTTCTTTCTTCATTGTCACCTCATACGTTCAGAAAGAAAGAACAAACCAATGCGTTTACGCGACAGAACAAAAGTTCTGAAGTTTCATTGGTCTAACTGTAATCATCTTTCAGACCAATTGGACAGAGATAGTATGCTGCGAGCCTTATCCTATGTCATTGCTGTTGTTTCTTACTGTTCCAGGAGAGGATCTGAGTGACCTTGCAGTTGAATACTCAATTTGTCCATCGAAAGAACAGGGCGGAATGCTAGGGTGGGTGAGAAAGGGGCAGATGGTATGCTGAAATTTTATCCTCAATTGGTTTTAGGGTTATGTTCTAGGTTATCTGTTCTGGTTATCTCAACGTACCAAAAATAGAGAACTTGCATTTTCAGGAAAAAGAAATTGACTAATCATGCTGTTTTTTCACATATTACAAGAAAATGAAAGATGAAAAGAATCACTTCTCTACTTTTTGACACATTAATTATAGCTTCACCATTACTCTGGTGCAACTTCTTACATATTCCTTTATTAAAATTTATTAACTTAGTAAGAAGCATAAAAGTTGCAACTATTTGTTTGATCTACTTCATAATGGCTTTATGTAAGTATGATGTTCGGACTGGATTTGATGGATATGAGCAGCAATCGTCCTGAAATTGCACCAGGCTTGTGCTGCTCTGCAAGAAGACATGTGCTATTGTGACTTTATAAGTTATGAAAGACGTGACTTAGTCGAAAGCATCTCTTTCCCTTGTCTTATGTGATTGAAATATCTTCAACATGGTGCTGCAGGTGCCAGAATTTGAGGAGGCTGCTTTTAGTGCGCCTATAAATAAAGTCGTAAAATGCAAGACTAAATTTGGATGGCATTTGTTGCAAGTTCTTTCCGAGAGGTTGGTTACGGACCTCTCTCTTAATTAACTATTGTACTTCTTAAAGTGGGAGACTCGGGATTATTGCTGATTCAGTCGTGATTTCTGCGTACAGGGAAGAGTCAGTTCTTCAAGACATTCAGCCCGATGAGCTTCATGTCAAAATGCAAGACCCAAGTTTCCTCGAAGAAGCTCAACTCATTGATGTTCGAGAGCCTGAGGAAGCGTATGTTCTCATCTTCTAATATCGTTTAGAAACATGGACATAAGTATCGTCTCGTCCTTTTGACTGGAGGTGAATAAATGACTGGTGTATTGATAAAGTGGGGGTATTGATGGTTGGAGGAGAAAAAGGATATAGAAAGGGAAGGTGAACTTATTCAGTGGATGGTGAAGCAGCCAATTTCGGGAATTGATTTTTCTGAGTAAGCGCTGTGAGATAGCATTATAGGTTTTCAAACTTCTGTGGTTTGGGGCTATCACTGAATCTAAGTTGATCAGTTGTCAGCTTTCAGAGTTTTGCTTTGCATAAGTAACATTCTCCTAGTAACACAATCGCCAATAACCTGGTGTGGTGAAGCAGAGACATTGATATCATGCTTTCCAAGTTGAAAGTCATCCTCTGCTGTTGAACTTCTCAAATTTGTCTCTTGATTTACATGTTCAATTGTTATTGTTCAGTTTTTCTTGCACTTGTACACTTTTCCACTCATGCACGTAATTTCTCAATGTAGTATCATTTTCTTTCAGCATCTTGCTTATAAGTGATTGGTTACTCATTGGTGGCAGGGCCAAGGCTTCTTTGCCTGGTTTTCAAGTTCTTCCTCTTCGTCAGTTTGGCAGCTGGGGACCAGAAATTACTACAAAGTTAGATACTGAGAAGGATACTTTCGTAATGGTTAGTTCAATCTTTGCTTCTGCCAACTGTTATGATTCCAGTGAAGAGTCTAACATTGCAGTATTTAGAGTAATGGTGTCTGATTTATTTTTTAAAATGTATTAATCTTTGTCCTCCTGTGACCAATACATAAAGATTTATTGACGGCCTAGTCATAAGGTAACGGCCTTTCATACCGGTAGAGTTGATGGACAGAAATTAATTGCATGTTTTAGCACAGTTAAAATAAGTGAGATAAAAATTGTTTATTTGTGTATATTGCTTGCTAGTTCATGCAGATTTGCTCTTTATAAAATTTTCAGGCAGGTCCATCTGATCTGTCAGATTTTCCTGCTCTTGCTCCTCCTCAACCGCCCCCCTAGTATGGAATTGTTATTCTCAAAGGGAAAAGTCGCCAAATATTTTCTCGTTTGCTAATCTGCTTGATAACAAAATCAATCTTGTTGATTGTCTGGGTTAGTTTTGCTTTGTTGTAAGATCGTACCTAGCCTTTTCCGGTAATCTGAATGGTGTTTGAAAACAATAACTTGAATTTAATGCTGATAGAATGATATTGGCCATATTGCCTTTGATGATCTTGGATGAGCCAATTGATTTTCTTCTTTCACTATGCATTCATAGAGCCAGATGTCATGTAATGCCTTAGCATGTTCTAATAATGCAGTGTCACCATGGAATGCGGTCGTTGCAAGTAGCCAAGTGGTTGCAGACACAGGTGAAACTTGAAAGCCCTTCCCTCCAAGTTTTATTTGCATTTATATATGCGTATTTATGGTGTGTGATGTGGAAAGCTACAGGGAACTTTACGAATTTGTGGTGCCTGTTGAGCATATCATTGGGTCAAAAGAATAATTAAAACTATTCTCATTACTTCAAGCTTAAAGTTTCAGGGTTTTAAGAGAGTATTCAACGTGTCCGGGGGAATTCATGAATATGCTGTCAAGGCTGATCCATCAATCCCAACTTACTGAAATTGTGGTTCGTGGTGATAATGTATTCGATGTTGTTGTACAAACTTCAGTAGAATTTTGTAGTGCTTAGACCGTGGTTTCCTGAAGTTGCTTTATCTTCCTTTTAGTCGGGGCGCCATTCTCTTGTTGTCTGAGATTTATTTGGCTATCACAATGTTCTACCAGTTTGTTCAGGCAAACTTTGGTATCTTCAGCCTCAGAAATATACCCTCTTTCAGTCTTTTCTTGTAGGAACTCTTTAGAACCAAGGCGGCCTGAAAAACTGTACAGTCTCTACCATACGAATTTGATATAAGATATTGTTTTTTGTTTGGACTAGTATAAATTGAGGCTGTTCTCAGGCATTTTATTCAAATGAGACATGCGGTGGAGGTAATGACATGAAGTCTTGTGGCCGTGCACGTGTTCTGTCTGCTATAATGTGCACTTGTCAATTGCATTATAAGTTACCAATGTTGGGGTAAAACCAGGAAACATTTTCATTTTCGATTTATCAAAGGAAGAGAGAGAGAGAGAGAACGATACTTGCCGGAACCACGAGTGACCTTGAGCCGACCATCCATCCAAGCAATCCTTCCTCCTGCAATTCACTTCGACCTTTCCTTGGAAAAGGAAAACACAATTTGTTGCGCTTAAGCTCGAAACGGTCATCTAAGAAGAGGCCGAAGGAGAAATGGGCGAAAGGAGAAAAAGTTGCAGGATAAGGATAGAAAGATATGGAATGTGTTAGTAGTGAATGGAGAGAGATCGTAGCAGAAATAAAACTTACTTTCCCTCTCCTTCCCTCATAGACATTTGTATCGGATCTAGAGTGGTGGTTCCTGGCACTGATCTCAAAACTCGAATTCGGGTTGAGAATGATTATATCAGCATCAGACCCCGCAAGGATCGCTCCCTTTCTCGGTATATGTTGAAGATCCAAGCACTGATCGTGTTCAAAGAGCACATGTTATCTCATATACCCATCGATATGTCTGAGAACTCATTCATCATCAAAAGAAACATAACAAAAACATACCGGTTTAGAGTTTTTCGTGGTATTAACCCTTTTGGGAATGCTTCAAAGTTGGAGTTCAGATTGTCTAAACGGTAAAAATTTATGCCTTTTATGGTATTTTTCCTTAAAACAACGCGTCATTTTTTCATTAATTATATCTTTAATTGATAAGTTACAAATTACAAACATCGGTAACTCATCAAAATGAACCAAGGTAACAAGATATAGTTTTTGACAAAAAAAAACCAAGATATAGTTGGTAATATAATCCAACAAAAATTGGTAACTCGCTCTTATTTAGGTTAATAATTATTAACTTGCAGACTATAAAAAAAATTGGCAAGTTCGTAAAAAGGGAAAATTATCAAAAAAGTCATAAACATATTGCAATTGTGTCAATTCAATCATAAACCTTTTGAGTTGGCCAATTTAATCCTAAATAATTTGTCAATTTAGTCAATCCAACCAATTTTGACTGAAAATTGCTAATGTGGACGTCAACCGTCCTACGTGGTGCCACCGGCGTTGATGTTAGCAATTTTCTATTACTTTTTTTTAAAATTTTATAGAGGTGTTGAATTTTCAACACAAAGGCAGCAAACCATAACATTCTTCATGTAGAAAGTTTATCTTGTCCAAAGGCGACAAAACTCATTTTTTATCGGCATAGATTGGCCAAATAGGCACTAAAGGGAGCAAAACATTTGCCATCTTTGACAATTTGTTATTGAGTTAGGTTTATTTTTTAGGCTAGACATTGAGAGGATTTTTCTTTTATTTTTGTTAGCTTAGACATTGATTAATCAGTTTTAATGAAATTTGGTAATAAGTATTTTGATTGAAAAATGAGATTACAAAGTTAAAAAATTCATGATTTCACTACATCAAATATAAATAAGCAAAGACAAACGATTTCACTACAAACAAATATATATAAGAAAATAAATATAATTAACTCCAACGAAAAGTCTTTAAAGATATTTACTTATCCCTATATCGATCTGTACTTCGGTATAGATAATCCACTGTTGCAAAAGCTATAAAATAAACTTATAAACTTTTTACACACTAATTAAATATATCACAATATTAAACTAAGTAATTAATAAATTACATAAAATTTAAAAGTCATAATTGCGACGGCAATGACTAGGGTAGGCCGGTGTGGCCGCGGCCTAGGGCTTGTCGTCCTTGCGACTGTGACAATAAATTTTCTTAAAAGTAGGTTGTAGCTCAGGCAACAACCACCTAACTAGCACCGACACGCGACACGACGCAACACGTCATTTCTCAAAAAATAGATAATTACGACATGTTGTATATTGAATGTATAATTTTATATAAACATGATAAATTATCATTTTTATGATTATTTCAATCAAATTAATTTGATTCAAATTCACAAATAAATAAAATAATTAAAAAAAGCCTAGAATTGGTCCTACATCCGTGGTGAGGGAGAGAGACAAAAGCAAAATGACTTGAGAAGATGCGAACTAAAGCATGATATCTCAAGATTCATGAGTCCCACATTGGTGGTGAGGGAAAGAGACAAACATAAAGTCTCTTTAAGAAACATAAAGTCTCTTTAAGAAGAAGCCAGTAATGAGTCTTGGAGGTTTACATGTTGAAGGAAGGAGTCCCACAACGGCTGCCTAATAAGGATAACAAGTAGGATGACTCTTTAAGATGTCAGGGATGAGACGTGGAGGTTTACTTCTCTCGATTGTTTGGCTAAGTTGAAGTACGGTTTAAATTAAATTTTTTAGTAGACAAGCCCACCATTGTAGCTTGCTACTTGGGGGCTCCTGAGCATTGCCCTTGACTTGGCGTGTGACATCTTGAGACTTGTCGCACATGAGAACCCTAGTTGAGTAATTTGCGTAATTTAGCGGAGACGCGAAATTCTCGAGAAATATGTTTGTTAGACGATTATTGCTAAATATTTATTTTCGTATTGATTTCTAGAGTGGCAATGAAGCACGTAGCCCCACGTTGGTTGATAACGGAGACCGATACGCTTCGAGTTTATGTATCGAATGAATGGTAGATTTGAAACTTACTAAGTTGAATATTTCCTTGTATTCGATAAATTTTACAAAACGTTTTGACGGGTTTAAAATATTTTTCTAACATATCTATGTTTAAAACGGACACTGATTTCTTCATTTACGTACTGATTTACTTGATATCTTGATAATTTGCCAATATCTATTCTTGGAACTCTACGATTGTGCCATTTGCCCTTCTTCAAATTCTGCCACCTATTATTGATGACATAGAGCTTAACCTAGTAAGTGATTTAACATTTTACATCACCTAATGCATTTAATGTCCTTAATGATTTCTCCCTTTGCTAGCGGATGAAGCCTTCATTTCTTGGCTTGCCGATGAAGCTTTGTAGTAATGAAGTCATGGCTTGCCTCATGAACTTTGGCCCTAGTCAAATTAATGCATGCAATGATTCACCTCCTTACTTGGTCAATGGAGAACCTCTCTTCCTTTTTCCTTCACGTAAATATCTCCAAATTAAGCCACATGCACCCTACTTCTTGGCCGTCAATGTAGAGGTGTTGAATCTTTAACACAAAGGGGGCAAATGATAACATTCTTCATGCAAAGAAAATTTATCTTGTCCAAAGGCAACGAAACTCATTTTTTATCGCCATAGACCGACCAAATAGGACTAAAGGCAGCGAAATATTTGCCATCTTTGACAATTTGTTGTTGAGTTAGTTTATTTTTTAGGCTAGACAATGAGATGATTTTTCTTTTATTTTTTTTAGCTTAGACATCGGTTAATTATTTTTGATGAAATTTGATAATAATTATTTTGATTGAAAAATGAGATTATAAAGTTAAGAAGTTCATAATTTCACTATATCAAATATGAATGAGCAAAGACAAGTAGTTTCACTACATCAAACAAATATATATATATATATATAATATTTTCTTCTCCTTATATCGATTTGTACTCTGATATAGACAATCCACTGATGCAAAAGCTATAAAATAAACTTATAAGCATTTTATACTATAATTAAATATATCCAAATATTAAATCAAGTAATTAAAAAACTACATGAAATTTAAAAATCATAATCGTGACGGGGATGACTAGGGTAGGCCGGTGTGGCCGCGACCGAGGCCTTGTCGTAATATTATTAAAAATAGGTTGCAGCTAAGGCAACAACATGTTTTTGTTTGGACCAGTGTAAATTGAGGCTGTTCTCACTTCTCAGGTATTTCATTCAAATGAGACATGCAGAGGAGGTAATGACATGAAGTCTTGTGGTCGTGCGCCGTGTTCTACTTCTATCCGCTATAATGCGCATTAGTCAATTGCATTATAAGTTACCAATGTTGGGGTAAAACCAGGAAACATTTTCATTTTCGATTTATCAAAGGAAAAGAAAGAGAGAGAGAGAGAGAAAACGATAAGGCCAACGGTCTGTGTCCTAAGAGACAAAAAAAGCGTTTGTTTTTCCCGCGAAATCCTCGGTCCAAAACAGAGTCAAGTGTCTTCCCAAACTTACAAAACTAACACCCCAAAATTGGAGAGTCCTTTCGATCACACAACAGGTACGTGCATTGCACATCCGTCATCCTTCCTCACCAATCCGAGCTGTATCCTATCTTTTCTCTCTCCTACCTCTCCATTTCTCTCTCTTTCTCTCTCTCTCTCTCTCTGCATGCATGGTTCTCTCTTTCACGATAGCCCTCCTCTTCACCCCTCGGTAGCCAGCCACCACCACCTCCTCCTCCTCCTCCCAATTGCTCCACCTCCGCCACCACCATGGGCAATTGTTGCTTCCGCGGCGGCCCCGCCAATCCCCTGAGCACCAAGGCGTTGTCCATGGCCGCGAGCCGGAAGAATCATCCTCCGGATGGTGAGGGGAACCCCACCTCTGCCCCGCCTAAGAGCCCTCCCTCGTCGTCGACCCCGCCCACGTCCGGCTCCAAGGCCTCCAAGCCGAGCCCCATTGGCCCGGTCCTCGGCCGCCCCATGGAGGAGGTCAAGTCGATGTACACGATCGGGAAGGAGCTCGGCCGGGGGCAGTTCGGGGTCACCCACCTGTGCACCCACAAGCAGACCGGCCAGCAGTTCGCCTGCAAGACGATCGCCAAGCGGAAGCTGGTCAACAAGGAGGACATTGAAGACGTCAGGAGGGAGGTCCAAATCATGTACCATCTGACCGGCCAGCCCAATATCGTGGAGCTCAAGGGCGCGTACGAGGACAAGCACTCGGTGCATCTGGTGATGGAGCTGTGCGCCGGGGGAGAACTGTTCGACAGGATCATCTCCAAGGGGCACTATACGGAGCGGGCCGCGGCCTCGTTGCTCAGGACAATTGTCCAGATCGTGCACACCTGCCATTCCATGGGGGTCATACACAGGGACCTCAAGCCCGAGAACTTCCTTCTGCTCAACAAGGACGAGAACTCGCCGCTCAAGGCCACCGATTTCGGGCTGTCCGTTTTCTTCAAGCAAGGTCAATACTTAGATTCCTCGTTTGTGTATCTCTTTAATATCATTGAGTGGAGGATTTTGTTTGCTTAGCTGATAATATCTCTCAGGCTTTGAATTTGGATCTCAATAAGTTTCAGTTCCATCTGCAAATCGGTAGTGACGGTTCTATTCTATCTGCAGGAGACGTGTTCAAGGAAATCGTCGGTAGCGCGTATTATATCGCGCCGGAGGTCTTGAAGAGGAGATATGGACAGGAGGCCGACATTTGGAGTATCGGGGTCATGCTATATATTCTCCTCTCCGGAGTTCCTCCCTTCTGGGCAGGTTTTGCCTTTATTTCAAGCAATGTTACTTTCTTTTAAGTATGTTCCCAGATGAATGCTTGGAAATAGGTCTTGCTTTGAGTCTGAAACATAACAATGTTTGTCGACAGAGTCCGAAAACGGGATTTTCAATGCGATCCTACGCGGTCAGCTTGACTTTACGAGCGATCCATGGCCCTCGATTTCACCAGGAGCAAAGGACCTTGTGAGGAAGATGTTGAATTCTGACCCCAAGCAGAGGCTGACCGCCTTCCAAGTTCTCAGTAAGTATTTGCCAAATGAAGTTTCCATTCAAACATCCAGAAGCATTTTCTGACATGCCATCCTTCTCGTTCTGATCTCGTCAGGTCATCCTTGGATTAAGGAGGATGGAGAAGCACCCGATACACCTCTTGACAACGCGGTTTTGAATCGGCTCAAACAGTTCAGAGCGATGAACAAGTTCAAGAAAGCTGCTCTTCGGGTATCCCATCTTCACCTCTTGTCAAATGGAGCTAGTATACTTAAGTCTAAAAGTTTCATTAAGAAACATAGGCTGAATCTTCATGACGGCACATCTTTCACATGTATATAGCACAGAATGATATGATTAAGCCACTTTTGAATGGTCATTGAAGTTCAAGTTTTCTCTTGAAATGTCAAGGTCATCGCCGGTTGCCTGTCAGAGGAGGAGATAATGGGGTTGAAGGAGATGTTCAAAGGCATGGACACCGATAACAGCGGCACAATCACACTTGAGGAGCTGAAGCAAGGTCTTTCGAAGCAAGGGACGAGGCTATCGGAGTACGAAGTCAAACAACTTATGGAAGCAGTAAGTGTTTCATTCACTATCGAGGAAATAATCTGCCAAGCGGGTTTAAATTTTTTCTTCGAGATGCTACAGAAGTACTTCTCGAGATTGTTTTCAAAATGCTGCAACTCTTACTTTGTGTCTTGCTCCTTCGAACTTCGGGAACGACGATAGGCCGATGCTGATGGTAATGGGACGATAGACTACGATGAGTTCATCACCGCAACTATGCACATGAACCGGATGGACAGAGAGGAGCATCTCTACACTGCTTTTCAGTACTTTGATAAAGATAACAGCGGGTATTGCTTTAGTTACCATCACTGTACATAGAATCTCGATGTTATCTGTGACCGAAGTTAGCTTGTCAGCTATGCATATCAGTTTCTCATAACCATCTGATCTCACTCAGGTTCATTACAACTGAAGAACTAGAGCAAGCTCTTCGAGAATTCGGCATGCATGACGGAAGGGACATCAAGGAAATTCTCTCTGAAGTTGACGCCGACAATGTGAGTTCGCATAAAGAAGTCATTTTTGCAGCATTAGGGTAGACCCGACTCCGAACGATACGGGCCTAGTTTCGGTTGATTACTCTCTCTTTTTATCATGAACCTTTACTGACCCTACTACTGTTCAATCCTTTTGCATTTTGCAGGATGGTCGGATCAACTACGATGAGTTCGTGGCAATGATGAGAAAAGGAAATCCAGACCCGAATCCGAAGAAGAGGCGCGACGTCTTTGTTTAATCTCGCGAAACGGGTGTTTGGGAAGGAGGAAGCAGGAAACCATTATTCTGGTCGACCGGGCGTGTATCATCGGATTTTGGCAACTGTATACTGGCACATAGATATAAGAGATCAATGCTGATAGGTTTGGTTGATAGAAGAAGAATGTTGCACTTGTATATTACTCTTGAAGTGATGAAATTGAATGAGATTTGGTCGGAGAGAGAACGGTGGAGACGATCGGAGGTTCTCGGTTCATAGAATAGGAAGTTGATCTGCTTTTTTTCTTCTCAACATCAACTGTAATTAACCTGCACAAACTTCTTGGTCTATAGATTTCTTTGGACTTACGTTTGAATGTTTCTTCTTCTGTTTCATTCCATCTGTCGGATCAGAAATCGCGACGCGAGCAAGAGCATGGCCAGATCCGGTAAGCCCGTTTTGTACAGATCCGATAGGGATGGCATGCTTCCCGAGCCGAGTCGGCCCCGTTCAGCATGTCCTCCCTGAAAAAGGCCGTGTAATCAAATCGAGCCAAGTCGACGCCGATCGACATTAACAAAAGCAAAGTAAGACGACAATTCAAGGAGGCCTTGTCAAGTCATAATCTACGACGTACTTCGTCGTCGTTAAGGTCCAATGCTTCATGTCTCTTTGACGAGGATGTGTAGGAATTTCGAATTCTGCATTTGATTTTGCACGTCAATTTTATTCATAATCGATACGTATCGACCATTGTGATTCAGACACGTTTGAATAAGGAATTAGCAAAATTATTCAAATTACATCGAAAAAGATGAAGATAAATCAAAAGTTGAAAAGGACTTAGCAAAATTATTAAAAGCAAACACCAAGTAATTAAGCTTCAAGAATTAAGTATATGCCCTAGCCAAGAGTCTTGGGCTAACAAGAGCCGAGAGCGGCACAGATTTTTGCAGTGCTAGACCAAAAGTCTCATCCATGTTTAGCTCATCGACTCCATTTGGTAATTTCCAATCAAAGGACTGAACCAAGGTCCCCAAAATGTACTCAACCATTGCCACTCCCATCCTCGCCCTGGCGCAAACCCTTCTTCCGGCTCCAAACGGTATCAGTTCGAAGTCGTTCCCCCGCGGGTCGATCTTCGCGTGCTTCTCCGAGAGGGTCCTCCCACACGTTGGGGTCCCTTCCGATCGCCCATATGTTCATGCCGAGCCTGGTGTGTTTGGGTATGTAGTACCCGTTCACTAGGGACTAGGCACGGCTCGGCCGAGACGCGGAGCAGGTTCAGGGGGGTCGACGGATGCTTCCGGAAGGACTCCTTGCAGATGGCCCGCAGGTACCGGAGTCTCGGTAGGTCAGACTCTTTGAGGCGTCGGTGCCGGCCAATGACTCGATCCGTCTCCTCATGCGCCCGGGCAGGATGCTAGGGTTCGTCAGCATCTCGGCCAACGCCCATTCTATCACGCTAGACGAAGTGTCCGTGCCCGCCGTGAACAAATTCTGCTCAAAGGACCAAAGAGAAATTCAATTAACGTGCAAGTACACGGGAACAAGTAAAATCGTAAGAACAATATTTTCCTTCATCCTTGATTGGGGGTCGCTTTCCGATTGTGCGCGTTATAGATTTGTACATTACCGTCTAACAAGGACAAGGGAAAAAAACTATAACTCAAATCATAGGAAAGTACCAAAAAAGTCATAAACCTATTGCATTGATACCAATTTAGTTTTTTATCAAGTTAGTCCTAAACCTTTTTGTATTAGTACCAATTCAGTTCATCTGGCCAATTTAGGTAAGAAATCGCTGATCGGAAGATGGCCGTCATATGTGGCGCGGCAGAAGTTGACGTAGATATTTTTTAATAATTTATATTTTAAAAAACATTATTTTTAATTAATTTTTTTTCTTAAACTTTGGACGGCGAGGGCCAACAAGCCTACGGTTGGTGGAGGCCGCGAAGGCTTAGGGCGAGGGCCTTCGTGGCCGCGCACAAGGGCCGTGACCCTCTCCAGCCAAAGTTTACCAAAAAAAAAATAAAGAATGAAAAAGAAAAAATTAATTACAAAGACTTAATTTAAAAAAAATTATTAGAAAATGTCTAGGTCAGCGCAAGTCGCGCCACGTAGGAAGACCGTCATTCACGTCAGCGATTTGTGGCCTAAATTGGTACCAATGCAAAAGTTTAGGACTAAATTGATCCAATTGAAAGGTCTAGAAATGAATCGGTAACCAACACAATAGGATTAAGAATTTTTTGGTACTTTTCCCAGAATAATTAGTAGCTAGCTAGATGGTTGACATTACGAAAAATGATACCTTCAGATGAGGTAAGTAGAAAAATTTGGCCATAGAAACTTAACAATAGAAGAGCCTTAACGTTAGTCAAATTGAGCGTCTCGCTTCCTGCATTGGTCTCTTGACACTTAATCATCAAAATGTCAAGGCAATCTGGCTTGCCTTCACGTTCGTGAGCCGTGGCCTCATGTTCCTCGTTCATCCTCGTCAACAAAGCGTCGAATTTCTTGTGCAACCGCTTCATTCCTCTTTCGATCCCTTGCAAATCCATCCACGCAATCGACGGTATGAAGTCGCCGACGTTGAAGTAGCCGCCGGAGGTCATGAGCTCCACCACCATGTCCTTGAGCTTGCTAGACTCGAACCCTTTCGTTGCGAACATGGGGCGGCTCAGTATCACTTGCCCGATCATGTTGGCCATGGCGTAGGTCAACATCTCAGGCACCACGACCGGCTCACCCTGCGCGCTCGACTCGTGCATCGCTCGGAGCATGTGGCCGAGCTCGGTCGCTCGGACATCGGTCCACTCGTCGAGGGCCTTGCCGCCGAGCATGTGGAGGCTGCTCAGCTTCCTAAGCAACTTCCACCTCGGCCTGTAATCGGCGAAAACCATGTCTTGAGCGTTATATGCCATGTGGGTCGCGCCGGCGTTCGGCGGGCAGTTCGAGAAATTCGTGTCTAGGGTTTTCAGGAATGCCTGAGCCGCATCCGGGGTCGACGCCACCACCATGTTGCATGTGCCCATCTTCAGGTACATGACTGGCCCGTACCTTTTGGCCATTTTTGCTAGGGTTACATGGGGCATGGTTCCTAGGAGAGGAAGCGTCCCGATGACCGGCCACCCTCTCAGCCCCGGGGAGGGGGAGCTTCTGAGAGAGCTTTCGGAGGAGCAAGCGGACGAAAAGCCGGGCGACGATGAAGACAAACATCACCGAGACGATATCGCGGACGAGGAATCGGTCGATAGTCACCATATTTATGGATTGCGTATGGTGTTGCAACTGTGGTCAATAATGCACGTGTTATGTGTCTACTAAGCATATACTCAATTTCTCCTCGGACGAGTTCGAGTATTCATTCAAATTCCTATCATTGATAAGCAGTTAGAGAATTAGCAAATCATAGTTACTTCTTCCCCAGAATCTACCGCTGACTTTCAACATCTCTACGTCGCCAGAAGAGAAATTGAGACATTAATTCTAACACAACGATTTGAGAGATGTTTATCTTAGTACCTTTGTCTGAGATTCATATCTATACAACTCCAAGCATACAGGCTCGGACCGGGGCTTCCACAAAGGTTACGTGATAGAGATCGATCGATCGAAGCAGAAAAGTCAAACGTACGCGAGGATCGACCTGAATACGCGATGATTTTTACTAAGAATATGGTGATCAGAATTAGTAGACCTCGACCTTCTTATATACAAATTTGTATGCGTCGAATCCCAAAATTAATGCGAGATTTGGTAATCTCTCAAATTGGTCATGTTTCGCACAATTCTTTTTTTGGCCAAGATTATTTCCACAACCATTTAGATCTGGCTAGCAATAAACTTTTTTAGACATTACATACTAAAAAGTAAGGTACGCACGAGAAATGCACAAATTAAGGTCGCACAATTCTACTGTCCCTGTATAATAAAAAAAAAAACACGGTTTTTTTCGTATGCGAACGACAACCATTCTCTTCCCGGACTCTATTTCTATTCCCTGGACGAGTTTCTGAGCATAGACACTCGTTTGATAACGACATAAAATTTATGTTCCCAGAACAGAAATTTGTTTGATAACAGCATAAATTTTTATGGTTGCCGATCGCTGGGCCTCGGCCGGCTACCGGCGGAGGGATGTCGGAGACCGACATATGGTGAACGGCGAAGGGTGAACAGGAGCGCTGAGGACCAGAGACCGGCGGTTGGCGGATGGTGAACGATGGCCGACGGACAACGACCGACAGTTGGCAAATGGCGAATGGAGGCCTGCGGCAGGGATGCGAGAGAGGCGCCCGGTCGTCGACCGTGTTAGGATCGGCGTACAATAATACAAAGTAAAGCGTAAAAGCAGCGAGAAATAGAAATCGAGACACTAGATTTTATCCTGGTTCACCCTTAAACTAGGGCTACGTCCAGTAGAGGATTCCACTATAATTAGCACATCGCACCTCTCGTTACATCACTCAATTACAAGTAAAAAATAGTATATATACCAGTAGCTATTCATGAGCCCAAGCCCAAACAACTAATGAAAATTTACGGGCTTAAATCGAAAAAGAGTATATATACCAGTAACTATTCATGAGCGGGACCCACGTGCTTTCCTGTCGTAGGGGAGTATGAACCACAACCCAACAGACCGGCAGCGGACGGCGACTAGGGACAGGAGACCGGCGGTAACGACCGGCGGCTGAGGACCGGAGATCGACGGGCAGCGAACGGTGGCAGGCGACCAGCGGCAGGGACGCAAGAGAGAGGAAGACCGCATGCGAGAGAGAGAGAGAGAGAGAGTGAGTAATAAAAAAAATTCTTATTTCTGTTTCTGTTGCAGAAATAGAAAAGTTAGAAAATTTCTACTTCTTATTTCCGTTCCAAACCTATTTCTAGGCCAAAAGAAATAGAACTGTTGCCATGCGCACCCTTCGTAATCGATAAAATGTCAATAGGGTTAAAAGGCTATTGTAGGTATAAAAAAAAAAAAGACCGGTGACTTCTTTTTTCAAGTCAATTGTTGGTAAGTCACCAACATTTTTATGAGGAGAAATTACAAAAAAGTCCTAAACCTATTGTAATTATGTTCATCCGATCAATTTTGGCCGGAAAATGCTGATGTGGACGTCAACCGTCCTACGTGGAGTAGCCTGTGCTGACGTGAACAATTTTTATAATTTATATAAAAAATTTATGAATTTATTATTATTTTCTTATATTTCCTTTTATTTTCTAACTTTTCATTGTGGCTGGCGAGGGTCAAGCCCGGTGAGGCCTGACCTCGCCAGATCCGATGAGGTCGTGCCTCGCTAACCCAGCCGCTCCCGAGGTCGACCTCGCCCAACGATAGCGAGGTTGAGCCTCGCCTGCCCAGCCCTGGCAAGGCCGATCTCGCCTAGTGACGGGGAACTCGCCGGCCACAATGAAAAAATAGAAAATGAAAAGGAAAAAGTAATAAAAATTCATAAAGCTTTGAATTTTTTTAAAAAAAGTAATAGAAAATTGCTAACATCAGCGTCGATGACGCTACGTAGGATGGTTGATGTCCACATTAGCAATTTTCAGTCAAAATTAGCTGGATGGACTGAATTGGCAAATTGTTTAGGATTAAATTAGCTAACTCAAAAGGTTTAGGATTGAATTGATACAATTGCAATATGTTTATGACTTTTTTGGTAATTTTCCCTTTTTACGAACTTGCCAAAAAAAAACTATAGTCTGCAAGTTAATAATTTTTGTACTAACATAACTCACTAACATTATACTAACTACGATGTGAAATTATTAACCTAAATAAGAGCGAGTTACCAATTTTTGTCGGATTATATTACCAACTATATCTTGGTTACTAATTCTCATTTGTCAAACTCCAACTATATCTTGTTTTTTTTTTGTCAAAAACTATATCTTGGTTACCTTGGTTCATTTTGACGAGTTACCGATGTTTGTAGTTTGTAACTTATCAATTAAAGATATAATTAAGGAAAAAATGACGCGTTGTTTTAAGGAAAAATACCATAAAAGGCATAAATTTTTACCATTTAGACAATTTGAACTCCAACTTTGAAGCATTCCCAAAAGGGTTAATACCACGAAGAACCCTAAACTGGTATACCCGTGATAAACTTACCCTAAACTAATTTTTTGGATTACCAAAAATCTCAAATTGGTACACGCGTGACACATTTACCCTCCGTTAGTTTCCGTCAATTTTTCCGTGAAGTTGCTGAGTTGGATGACACACGGTAATAACTGAGTTGACCCGGCAAGTCTATATGGAAATCTAGGAGATGAATAGATAGATTTTCGGGCATATCTAAGCAGAACTTCTACTGGAGGTTGAGTTTAGTTCATAGAGCCTAATGATCGGAAGACCGTTACCCTTCCTTCGTCAGAAGCACAAGTGAACAGACACCATTTTACTTACCAGGTCAGCGTAGTTATTGCCAAGTGTCAGCTTAACAATTTCATGGGAAAATTTGATGGAAGCCAACGGATGGTAAATGAGACATGCGTGTACTAGTTTGGGATTTTTGGTGACCCAAAAATTAATTTGGGGTAAATTTATCACATGTGTGCTGATTTGAGTTTTTCGTGGTAGGCACAATCTTATACTCAGGAGACAATTTCGACAAAAAGTTTCAAACATCCTCAGGACAGGCACATACTTATATGCTCCCCATTTTGGTCGTCGCTACCTCGGTCATCCATTTCATTGCCCACTCCCATGAACGATGAAAACACGTTTCGTGCATCGATTCCGCAACTGGACCGCGTGATCGATCAATCACATTGCACGCATAATTTGTGTGCCTGTCGACTTTTGCGCTTCGACCAACAGCTAATTGCACCGGCGGTTTAAAATGGAAATGTCGAAAGAAATAAATTGGGAATCCTTGCATTTTACTCTTTGAGGATCAAAGTGTTGTCACATTAATCGAACGTAGCACGAGGAGTTTGGTTTGATGATCGAAGAATAGATTTCGATTGGTTTATACGCCACGAGGTCTAGTTGGGTGGGTTAGGAAAATACAATCCCAAATTAGCAAAGTATTTCACGGATACGTGTAACGACCCGATCCAATGAGAGCGGGGAGTGATCCCAGGGCCAGAGGACCTGGACAAGGAGCGGTTCCTGGCAGGATAGAGTGATTCTAGGATATGTGTGTGTGTGTGTAAATTAAAATTAACCCTTGGATTCGACTTTTGACGTAACGGCAATGCTTAGCTTTGGAACTCCAAAGCTAAGCTTGCTCGCCTAGGAGCACTCTCAGGACATGTGACCTTCTAGGAAGGTGCTCTACCTGCACGCCAAAGGACAAAATTGTGAGGCTCGGTATGGGATTGGCCAAAGCAAATAATATCTTCCCGAGTTAATCCAGGAACGTCACATACGGAGTCGTAAATGACTTTTCAACGAAAACAACAAAGTAAGGATGATGGTTTAATTTGGGTAAATTCCAATTGAAGGTGAGAGCCATAGATTCCTATAACTAGAAAGTCTCATCATTTTTTTACTGATTTTCGGTGATCTTGGTTGCACTTGCTTTTAACTTTTAATGGGTGCTCTCTCTCTCTCTCTCTAGAAGACAAATGAGCACCTCTTCTCGTAGACTAACACCGAGAATCCACAACAGAAAAGTCGTTAATTCTGTTGCTCGACAACCTCGTAAGAGCTGGCAGATAAATTGGGCCGAGATGTTTTTAATATAGCGTTTATCCTAAGGAAACGCCAACTTTGTCACCTTTCTATTCTCGTTGTTTTAAGGATAGACCATTCTCTTCTGTGTCCTGTGTTTATAAAGAAGAAGAACCAGAGTTTCTTTGCTCTCTCTCTCTCTCTCTAGGTTTTGCCGCCATGGAAGAAGCTCGAATGGAGGTAAGGCCAAAGCTCAATCATTACTATGAATCGCTCCGTATGATCACTGATCTAACTTTTCGCTCATTCTGTGCTGCCGGTATTGTGTTGCTTCTGATTTCCAAAACTTTTGAGACTAATCTGCAGATTAACCCTTTTTAGGCCAAGTGATGTCGCAATCCTGATGAGTAGTAGCACGAGAATTGGCTGTACAGCGAACAAAATTATCACTCGAATCCAGAATGCCTGATAATTTAGCAATCTCTTGATGATATAGTAGTTTTGTTCTGTTTTGTTCGTGAAGCGGTTTACTGACTCTGTCATGTCAGGCTCGTCGACGCGCTCGACATACAGATAATAGATTCAATAAGTTGACAGAGAAGAATAACCTCGTATCAACTCATAGACATGGCTCTGCATACAATTAATCTCAGTGATGTAATGAGCAAGCATAGCATTTGGCTTGATTGGGTCTTTAGTTTTGGTTTAGCCCGTAAAGATCCTAAACGAATGGGAGTAGTCCCTTGTATTTATTCGGCCATCGGAAAGGAAAAAGAGCAAAAATACCGACAGATGGGATCGCCTGGTGATGACGACGACCATCGACTGAAACGGCCAGGAAAATTTCCATGGTTGCTCGAATATACGGCTATAATCTCCTGAGGATAGACATACTGACTCGAAAAATGGTCCTATTTACAGCAAAATGGCTATCTGTCCGTCCCTCAGTTCGGGGGGTGGGATCATAAGGCCCCGGGAGCAACTGATTATTCCATGGTGTTCTCTCGCGCACGCGCCAACAGGAAGCAACACAAGAGGGACATCAGCCGCGCGAGCCTTGGGAACGAGAAAGAGTTGATGGCCGCCTATCATCAGGACGACCCGATCATGGTAAGACGCCCTCCAGTTCTGAACTACGCAAAACACTGTCCCCGTTGATGCTCTTAGCTTACTAACTAGTACTGTATCATCGATACTCTTTGGCACAAGTGATCTTCATTCAGTGAAACGGGGAACTCTGTCACATTTCACGTCGCTATCCCCTTGGTCAGATGCACCCGACCTTAATAGACGGGGCGGCACTTTCACTAGCAATAATTTGTTGCAATACGTTTTTCTTGAAGAGAAACAGATGCTATGACATGCTTCTAATGTTCTATGTTTACTGCGTGCAGAGGAAAAAGAAGATCCTGACCTACATTAACTGCTGTATAAAGCCATGATTCCCGGTTCTAACCTTCGACAAAACCCCAGTCTTTAAGAACTGACCGCTCTATCTTGTAGCGAGTTATCCCTGTAACATAGTAGAATGAGATCCTGTTCATCTGTAGAGATGTATCTGAAGTTTCTGTAATTTCTGACAGAGCCTTATGTACCTTATTTCACTCGGAATGAAATCTATGTACTAGTACGCTAATCCCCGACAGTATTGAAACACGAGTTCCACTTGGCATATTAGCCATCTGGAATTTCGAAAACATACAGCGTTTGCTGCATTACATCATGAGTCATACCTAAATGATACCATACTCGAACACGTGGCTTTACTCGTTCAGGCATTTGATACATGTACTAGGACGATGAGCGCTCCAGGAAACCTAGTCTTCCGGCACTAACTTGACCATGTCAAGCAACATGATAACTAAGCAGTTTCAGTCACCAGCACCTGATAGCGATTCACATATGACGTGTGCCACGGCTGAAACCTGCACAGTGTTCATGCTCACGACCGTTGTTTGAATATCGTGTTTGTCTCTTGAGAGTTCAAAGTACCTCCAGGTTATGCACACGACCTTCGTCTCTTTATTGGAGCTCGAAGGGACGAGAGATATCTAGCATCTTCCCTGTCCATTCCCCCAAAAAGATAACCAAAAGGAGGCATCTCTACATACTTGCCGGAACCACGAGTGACCTTGAGCCGACCATCCATCCAAGCAATCCTTCCTGCTGCAATTGTCACTTCGACCTTTCCCTGGACAAGGAAAACACAATTTGTTGCGCTTAAGCTCGAAACGGTCATCTAAGAATAGGCCGAAGGAGAAATGGGCGAAAGGAGAAAAAGTTGCAGGATAAGGACAGAAATATATGGAATGTGTTAGTAGTGAATGGAGAGAGTAGCAGAAATAAAACTCACTTTCCCTCTCCTTCCCTCAAAGACATTTGTATCGGATCTAGAGTGGTGGTTCCTGGCACTGATCTCAAAACTCGAATTCGGGTTGAGAATGATTAAATCAGCATCAGACCCTGCAAGGATCGCTCCCTTTCTCGGGTATATGTTGAAGATCCTAGCACTGATCGTGTTCAAAGATCATATGTCATCTCATATACCCATCGATATGTCTGAGAACTCATTCATCATCAAAAGAAACATAACAAAAACATACCACTTGGTGCTCGTTATCCGGACATAATCAAAGACAGAAATTTTTCCAGATTCCTACGAACATTAACGAACAGTGTCTCAGTTGGAAAGGTTCGCGATTGAGTAGATAAATGCGACTAGCAGGAGCTGCTTACCACCATTGTGTCCCAAACAAGATGCATCCTCTCCTCAATACCTACAAAAATCACAGATCGAGACGTGAGACGGAACAATAAACAGCTCAGCTGGTCGGCTTTAACTATTTTAGAGAAGACAACCTACGATTACCATTAACGCCATTTGGGATTTTCCGAAAATCATCGATTCCTAGAGCTTTTTGAGTAGAATTGAAGGCACATTGATCAGTTCCTACGAGCTGCACATTGTCAAAAGAAATTCCATGATCATGGAAAAAAAATCCGCATCTCAAGTTAAAATATTTTCAGAGAGTTGTCTTAAGTTTTGGAGGAACCTGCAGGATTCCTGTCGAAAGAGCTGCTTGAAAAGCTTTGCCATGCTCAACTGACCTAATCGGTGGGCTCATGACATACCTGAAATTCCAAGAGCACGACTCGATGACATGGCTGAGTAACAAGCGTTTTTGGGGCAAAAAATAAAAAAGAAAAGAGTGATCATATGGAAATGAGAGAACGGAAACTTTCTTTGTTGCGGTGATGAAATCGGGATCCCAAAACTTAGAATCATCCAGGACCAATCCAGAAACCACTGGCTCTCCAATGACCCTCTGCCCTGCAGTTTTACAGATATCCTGTGACTGCTTAAATGTAGATTGCTCAATTCAAGGACATAAAAGTGAGAGATCAGTGGAAAAAAATCAGATAATTTTGTTTCTAAAAGAGACGAAAAATGAGAAATTTGAAGAGCATCTAAACTGAAAGAGGGGCCTGTGTAAAACAGGATCATTGAGAAAGAAAGAGATACCGATATTGTTGCCGACATATTAATGCGGTAAATATGTCGTCGTCCTGAAGTTACCAATTACCTGACCGACGAGCTTTTGCTATTTCTTCCATGGCATCAATGCTCATCACATGAACAACATAGAGCGGTGTGTTCACAAAATCAGCCAAACGAACTGCACGAGCAGTTGCCTCTCCTTCAAGCTGCAAATGCAAAAGATTATAGTACACACGCAAACGACGTATCTTGTTCCATTTCCGCAAGTCTTGAAATTGTCTTCACAGAAGTTGAGATGTCATTGCATTTGGAAGATCCAGAGGTTCCACATATTCAAGGCTGAGCTTACACGGGTACGATTCTTAATTCCTTATTAAAGAGGACCTTCTTCACCATAAACAGCATCCCAGGAAATGGTACAGCACCGCGTTTTTACCATATTTTGTAGTTTGATTTGAACAGTTGCACTTAAAGGCAGGGCTTTTAGGTATACCTATTGACAGGAGCCTGCAGATTATTTTACTTGAGACATGAAGGCAAAACAAGCATTCAAGGAGATAAAGATATAAGAGAACGCCGGTTTCCAGGATGAATTGTATATAATTACGAGGATAACTTAACCCGACTTTCTGAAGTTGTAACCCTGCGATTTGATTTCTTTGTTTGCAGAAGTAGCCATGCTAAAAAAGAAACGGGAATAGAATGTGTTGCTGTTATTTGCAGAAAATGTCCTAGTTGCCTTAAAATCTAAGCCACATTGGAGTTCACTCAGCGGAAAAAGAAAAGATGCCAAATTTTACCGCTGGGGGCCTCGAGAGAGCATGTCCTTCTGGTCCAGTGATACCGAATTCGATCATTCTGTTCTGGCCTTCGAAAACAGCATCACCGTTTTCGGCATGGACCATCGCCAATGCACCCAGGGACTTTCGTTTTTTCATTCCTTGCAACAGAACCTCGTCGTTGACCATCTGGTACCCTTTGTAGGCCATGAAGAACTTGAAAGAATTGATACCTGCAATTTTTTCTTCGGAAGCATAAGGAGAGGCACATCGACACTCGAGAACCACGCGCACGCGAGCACTGGCAGCCTTGCCGCTCACCTTTCTCATTTACCACGACTTTCATCTCCCGAGAGACAACTTCGTCCCACTTGTAAATCACCATGTGGAAACCGTAATCCATACAAGACTTCTGTGCTTTCTTCTTGTATGCTTCGATGCCCGCGATTAAGCTCCTGTTGAAGCGTTTCACGAAGTCGATGTGCATCGTCGTCCCGCCTGCTAAAGCTGCAGCTTGACCACTGAAGAAGTCATCAACCGCCTTGTTTGCCGTCGACTCCACGTCAAGGTGAGTGTGCGGATCGATTCCACCTGAGATCATGGTTAAGACGACAGATGACCATCATGATTGTCGCGAAAAAGTACAAGCGAAAAGGCATGCCCGGAATTTGGACAACCCAAAAATCAATGAAACGGCAACAAAAAGGCGACGATGTGCATGCAATCGATTGACTGAAATGTGAAATACATACTCAAGAAAGCTTCTGTAATCAGAACCAGGCCATCATGAGCACAAAGCAGTGAGACACAAGGTTAATCAGTGCATAATGTTTCTTCCATTTACACTGTTCTGCAGACTTCAAGCATATAACGTATTGAAGAACTTCTGCATACAAATTATGCAGGAAAAGAAAAATGCAGAGTCACTATAAGCTCTACCTGGCATCACATACTTCCCGGTAGCGTCGAGGATGGTCACATCATCACCCACCTGCTCATAGTATTCGACAGAGTAAAGACTCGATTACACAAACTACAAGTTCGAAGGCCACATTGGAAATAAGTTGCAAGTTCATGGGCCAAATGCATATATCTTGAAAAATTCAACAGTATTCTGGGAAATAAAATAAAAGAAACTAGCGTTAGAACCGAAGCAGTAGCACCTGTTCTATAGTTTGGAAACACGAAATCACCTGCTTGATATGAGGCTCCACGGCGACGATGAGGCCATGCTCCACATAAACATCAGCAATCTCTACCCCATGAGCGTTCACCACACTGCCTCCCTTTATCAAGATCTTCGGCGGCGAAACCCCTTCATACCCGATCCCGGCATCGCCGTACTGCATAGCACAGCGACCATTCTGGTGTATACTGAAATCTTAATGCCGAGGATTATCCTAGCTAAAGAGGGTCACATGTCGGCACGAGGAAGATGAGACGGGTGGCGCGTCATGCTTACGCCACACCACCGGTTTCTTTCTTTCTTTCTTTCTTTCTTGGACCGCGAGGCACACAACCAACCCGAATCAAACAGTTATTTGTTACACTCAAACGTGGTACTCTGTCGAGCAACTAACTCTACGTCACAACTTCAAAGTGCATATAACGACGTAGAAGATGATGGAGCTGGACAAACAGTGGCGTGTACGCACCTGGCTCGCCTCCGACGAGGCAGTGGTCGGAGACGTGGCAAATAACATTGTGAGAAGCGGCACGGCAAGGCGCGGCTCCATACCAATCATGATCTTCTTCTGGACTGCAAGTGGACGTGCAGGGGGGTGGAGAGATATTTCATGGGAGCCCAGAGGACTGATCCGCTTGGGTCACTGTACACATGATGTTATGTTACTCGTCTCCTACTAATCAAGTAGGAATTGATAAGAGCACCGTGACACTTTGGTCGATAACGGGCTTCCTCGAACACCACTTGATAAAAGAATTTAATCTGACTAATCGATAATATTTCGAGCATTTTTTCCTTAATGTCGTGATTAATCGAAAGACGCATTTCATGCTTTGTGCGGCCAAGGGTAAGATTTGATCTGGGGGCGGGGGGTCAGGGAATCGGGCCCTCACGGTCGATGAGGCACACATGGGATCCACCATTTTTCCGACGGCTAAAAATTCAATTTTACTACATATTCTGGACTCGGCTCACGTAGAATATCCCGTTCTTCACCGATGAATCCGAAAGTCTTAAGGAAAGGCTGCCCTGCCACACAGGCATCGTAGATGGCAACAAGGCCTTGTAAAGACAGCAATTTCTCATGGCGCTGTCATACCAAGTAGGCCCTTAACAGATAACACCCGTCACCTTAGCTCTGATCAGTGAGAGCATCCATGGAGACAGGGACCTCATAAAAGGTTCACCACTTAAAAAGTACAAGTATTTGTACCATTACATTGCTTACATACTAAACATATTTCACAGAAAAGCCGCTAATTCGTCAGGGATCCATTCACAACGCGGCCTTTATTGCTTTATCGGAACGCATCATCCTCCAACTACGAAATTTACAGAAGCCCGTGAAATGGTACCCGTCTATTGATACTAGTCGTGTCTCATGCCCCATCGTTTTCGTTCCATCCTTCCGGTACCTATATGGTTCAGTACTTGCTTGAGGCATTGAGTCTAATGACAACTAAGCAGCTTCAGTCACCAACACCTTATATGGAGTCTGTCTCCATAGATTGCCCAATAAGTAGTAGCGAGTTACGCTGTAGATATTTGTCTCTTTACTGGAGCACGAAGGGATGAGAGATACACAGCATCCGCCTTGTCCATTCCCCCAAAAAGGTAACTGAAAGGTGGCATTTTCACATACTTGCCTGAGCCAGGAGCAACCTTGAGTTCATCGTTAATCCAAACAATCCTTCCTCCTGCAATGGTAACTTCAACCTTTCCCTAGAAAAACACAATAACGCACGCTTATCCTCATACGTGGTCTGACAAGGTTTAGATGCCATGAAGACAAACTCAACTACGATCACAGGATTCAGGATGCCAATATACGGCAGATATGGGCAGAAGGAGTAGGGCACACAAAAAAAACTTTAAGATAGCAGTGAACGGAGAGATATACCAGTAAAGAGAATACTTACTTTCCCTTTCTTTCCCTCAAAGACATTTGTATCTGATCTAGAGTGGTGGCTCCTTGCACTAATTTCGAAGCTTGAATTTGGATTGAGAATGATTATATCGGCATCAGACCCCACAAGAATCGCTCCCTTTCTGGGGTATACATTAAAGATCCTAGCGCTGGTCATGTTACAAGGGCAATATACATCTTAGATAGCCATTGACATGTCTGAATTTGTCCATGGTTTTAAACAGGAGAATAAAAACATACCATTCGGTGCTTGTTATCCGAACATAATCAGAGACAGAAATTTTTCCAGATTCCTACAACCATCACAAACAGTCTATTTGTTGGAAAAGGTTCCAGTATGAGTAAAGGAGGCAGGTGGCAATTGATGCTTACCACCATTGTATCCCAGACTAGATGCATCCTCTCCTCAATGCCTCCAAAAATACCAAATTGAGATGTGAGACAGAAGAACAGCTTAGTGGACAAGCTTGAACGAACTTAAGGGAGAAGATTTCTGATGATTACCATTGACGCCATTCGGGATTTTCCGAAAATCATTGATTCCTAGAGATTTTTGTGTAGAATTGAAGGCACAATGATCAGTCCCAACGAGCTGAATATTGTCAAAACAAATCCAAAGATCAGAAAATTTTTTGTGCCTTATCCCAACATAAATATCTTGAAAACCTCTTTCCAATTAAGAGTGTAACCTGCAGGATTCCCGTGGAAAGAGCTGCTTGAAGAGCTTTGTCATGCCCTGCTGCTCTAATGGGTGGGCTCATGACATATCTAAAATTTAAAGAGCATCATTCAATGATATGCCTAGATAACTGGCAAATACGTGTCGAAAAGAAAAACTACGTGTATAAAGTGAAAGAAAGAAATCTTGCTTTGCAGCAGTGATGAAATCGGGATCCCAAAGCTTAGAATCATCCAGGACCAATCCAGAAACCACTGGCTCTCCAATAACCCTCTGCCCTGCAGTTTACAAATAATCTCGGACTCCCATATTAGACTACACAATTCATCAATGTGAAAATGCGAGATTAGTTTGAGAAAAAAAAATCAGGTGATTTTGTTTTCAAGTAGGGTGAGAAAACATTTGAAGAGTGTTTAAGTGTCAAAAAAAAAAAAAAGAGGACTGAAAATATATTAAAGGGTAACTTTTTTCCGAGTAATTTTGGAGTAGAACGTTTGCTCATCTCTTTCACGCATCTTAATCTGTGCACTAGCACCTTAATCTTTTTGAGATGTGAACATCTCAAAAAGTAGGGATAAATGTTCCGCCTCAAATCATGGAAAGACAACCATAAAAAATGTGGGTAATCAAAGAGATGTTCAATAATTACACGACCATATATTATGATCAAGAACACCTATCATGCAAATTCAGTGCTCTCAGAAGTCTGCTGAGGACACTAATGTGTATAAGAAGAAACAAATTTCCATCCTCTGTGTAACACGGAAAACAGGAAGGAATGGGAAGCAAAGACAAACATTTATGCAGTAAGGAGGAATGTCGAACTTCTTCCCTTATAGAACTCTTTAAGATCCTCGAGGGATGTCTCCAGAAAGAGAGCATAGCTCAATTACTTAGATTGAATTTCCCACATAATACAAAAATTAAGAACTTGGATAACATTGCGAGATATATTGGCATAATGATTGTTTGGTAAACCATCATATAATATCACCCAACCAAATGCAATAACATATCAAAGTTTTGGACAAAACATGAGATTACTGCATCTTAGAGAAAGAGGAAAATTGACATTGCTGCTGACAGATCTATGCAACCACAGTATTCTGGTGCTAAAAATTATTAATCACCTGACTGACGAGCTTTTGCTATTTCTTCCATGGCATCAATGCTCATTACATGAACTACGTAGAGAGGTGTGTTCACAAAATCAGCCAAACGAATTGCGCGAGCAGTTGCCTCTCCTTCAAGCTGCATGTAGAAGGATGAAAAATGTACATCGAGTGAAATATCTTGTTCCAAAGTGCCGACACTTTTTTCATTTTAGATATGCAAGCACGATATAGAGCTAGATTTAAGAAGATTCCACATCTGGAAGATCAGACAATTGCCCATACTCCATACTGATTTTTAAAAATGTACAACGTCCCTCTTCTTTATTAGAGAAGACCTTGAAGTATAGAAGCATGCAAAGAAAAGGATATGAAAACAATTTAAAGCACCATGTATCCCATAAGACGTGAGTAGTTAAGTCAAACACTCGCATGCAAACTCAAAAGAAGGATTCATAGGTACAAAGATAAACAGGATTCCTGCAAATAAAAATTAAATGATAATCTGAAGGAAAGAAATCAAGGATTACAAAATAAATAAATAAAATACAGGTAAAAAATACGAGTTTCCAGGATGAACTGGAAATTAAATACCTTTGGTGTACTTGCTAGGATAACTTTAATCTGACTTTGAAAAAGTTATATCATGATTTACTGTTTTGCTTATTGGAGCAGCCACAGCCGAAAAGAAATTGGAAAAAAATTTGTTGATGTGGTTAATAGTTCTCTCGGTACACTTAGCAGAAAACAGATGCCAGCATTTACCACTGCAGGCCTTGAGAGGGTATGCCCTTCCGGTCCAGTAATACCAAGTTCGATCATCCTATTTTGACCTTCAAAAACAGCATCACCATTTTCTGCATGGACCATTGCCAATGCACCAAGAGACTTGCATTTCTTGAATCCTTGTAACAGAAGCTCGTCATTTATCATAAGAGCCCCCTTGTAGGCCATGAAGAACTTGAAAGAGTTGATACCTGCAATTAGTCAGAAGCGTTACAAGAACATATCAACAGTCAAGAACCATGTGCACGCAGCACCAGCCGCTGCTGCTCACCTTTCTCATTAACCATAACTTCCATCTCTCTAGAAACGTCGTCATCCCACTTTGTGATTGCCATGTGAAAACCATAATCCATACAAGATTGCATTGCTTTCTTCTCATATTCTTCAATGCCTGCAGTTAAGCTCCCTTTGACTGGTATTACAAAGTCAATGTGCATTGTCGTTCCACCAGCTAATGCTGCAGCCTGACCACTGAAGAAGTCATCTAGTGTCTGAGTCCCCATAAAACCCATGGCAAGATGAGTGTGCGGATCAATTCCTCCTGACAAGATTATATGGGAGTTAACCGTTGCCTACTCCTAGAAACTAAGAAAGTTTTTGCAAGCAGAACCAGGTCATCATGGGTGCAGTGGAATGACAATCTAAATGAATTGTCCAAATTCTTAAGGCCATGCTGTTTTCTGGAGTTCAAAATATAATGGCTGTGTTAAAGTTGTGTGAACCATTTGTTCTAGAAACTTAAACAGTTAGAGAATGACATGATATACCCTAACACTCTCCCTCACAAAGATGGTAGGGAGATGAGAGGAAAACCATAAGTTTGTGAGCTCGATATGGGTGAAAGGAAGAACAATTGAAAGATGTATAAAAAAGAAAACCATAAACTGTGAAAGGAAAGCTTGAGGGATAGAAAACATCATGCTCGAGACCCCTAACTCCAAGACCGTGTTATGTTGAGAGCCCAGTTATTTGTTGTGAAAGTTCAAGCTTTTACAAATCAAAATGACACGCATACTATGCATAAAAGAATGAAAAAGTTTCTACAAACAAATTATGTATAAGAGCAAAGTAGACAAACAATGAGCTATACCTGGCATGACATATTTACCAGTAGCATCGAGCACGGTGACATCATCACCTACCTGCTCATGGAAATTTCAGAAATTAGATGATTTGAACTCCCAATTCTATGAAATTGTTCCATGGATATCAAGAAAGAAAGATAAAATCAACTTCCTAATCATTGGAGGGGAAAAGTAGCTATCATTGAATACTCGAAAATGTGACAAGTTAACAAATGTTTGCTGGCTATTTTATCCAGACTATGGTGACTCAGTTCACGCAGAAATAGAAAGGTGTTTCATCATAATCAGCAAAAACGTCGCCACCAGAGACATAACCACACACCCCTCCCCCTAACTTTTCAATTTTCATCAGCACACACCAACCCAACAACTACAGCAATAATAAACTGAAAATCACTCTTCCCATTTCAGTGTCAACATCAATCAACAGAGATGAAAAATCACCTTGATATTAGGCTTCACAGCAACAATTTTCCCATCCTCCACATAAACATCAGCAACCTCTTGATGATGAGCGTTGACCACAGTCCCTCCCTTGATCAAAATCTTCGACGAACCCTCCGAAACCCCGCAGGCGGACTCTCCGTAGCCGGCCCCAGCTTCACAAAACTGCACGCAGAGCACACTATTTACGCAAGGAACGACGCAAAATCCACTCGTTGACCACGCGAGAGCAAAACGAATCAAACACTTCATCCAAAATCAAAACTTGGCCGAACAATAACGGGAGCGATAGTCTCAATTCCCTTTTTAGCTCACACGAACTGAAAACAGCGTCGGGAAAGATCGGAACAAGCCGATGAAAAGCGAAAACAGTACCTGGCCAAACTCCGACACAGAAGGCGAGACAAAGATTGATAGAAGAAGAAGAAGAAGAAGAAGAAGCGTCGGCGAGAGGTTGACGGCGAGGCGTGACTCCATGAATCTGCTCTCTGGCTTTGGACAACGACTAACTTGCGGCTGACAGTTGCAGAGCAAAGCATGGAGCTTCCGAGCGACGAGCTTGGCGGAAAAAATGGATATAAAACAAGAACTCGGAGATAACTAAGAGCATCTCTACGGTGCATGCTTGCCTACCCATCTGCATGCTCCCCCTACATTGCTTGCCGTCCCGATCGTTGACTTCATTGACCGGATTCTTTCATCGACGGTGCAGAATATTGTTGCGATTCGGTCCCTCGATTTTTCCTATGCTTATTATCACGCCGTAGACTGGGCGACTATTTTAGTCCAATTAATCACGAAATATCAATTATTCAGTATGTTTTCCAAAAAATGAAATTTAATATTCAATCGTATTTATATCTTTATTTTCCAAACGATCTAAAAAATTCATGAACTTTTAATAGAACAAGAAAAATACCCACGACACTACATACAATACACATTAAAATCCCACCTCAAACTTAAGTTGGCAATTTTGAGACCACGGCGCTACAGAACGACGCCATTTTTTAGTTTCGTGAGTCAAGGGCCCCATCTATTTTCGCGTCCTAAAACTTGACACATAAGTGCGATCAAGCCCTAAAACTTACAAAAAGAAAACACAATTAAGTCCTAAAACTTGTCAAATTGATACAATCGAGTCTATATTAACTCCGTCCAACTTGCCTAATAGAAAATGCTAACATGACTTTTTATAATATTTTCTCTTTTTCTACGTGACTAAAACGACGTCGTCTTTTGTCCAAATCTGATTTTTATCTAATTAAATTTAAAATATGCTAAAAAAAAGTAGAACCAAGTGGCCGACCATTCCCCCATTGCCGTCAGGCCTTCCCAGCGATGGTGGGGGAATGGTCAGCGAGGGTCACCGGCCCTCGCCGACCTCGGGCGAGGGCCGCCCAATGGTGGCCGACTTGGTTCTAGCTTCTTTTTCTTTTCAATTTTAGCATGTTTTTTAATTTGATTTAAGTGAAAATTGTATTATAAATCATATTTGGACCAAAATGACGTCGTTTTAGCTTTAAATTTCGTATTTTAGCCACATCATCGTCACATAGGAGAGAGAAAATATCAAAAAAGCCACGTCAGCATTTTCCTTTAATCAAGTTGGACGGAATTAAAGAAATGGCTCGATTGCATTAATTTCATGAGTTTTAAGACTCGATTAAACTTTTCCAAATTTTATGACATAATTGCACCTTCGCAATAAATTTTAGGACTTTCCGTGCATCAACCGAGTATATTCAATTTGACGAGATTATTTTGTATTTGACTTTTTTTTTTTTTGTCTGAAATGGGCATTGCTGGTCCAGCGGTCCTTCTCTTCTGTCCATTTCAACGACTTGGAAAATCTGGCGCCCAAGTCTTTTGCCGTCATCTCTTTTTTAATATCTTTTTGTAATATTACTTGGACAGTAGTGATGATGGAAACATTCACGAGAGTTTGATTTTCATACGCATATTTTAGGTCGTAAATTTCTAGTGAGTTGACATTTGAGGGCTAAATTTTCGTAAAGAATCTAATAAGATTTTGTCACTAAGGATGTCGTGTCACGGCTTTTCGGAAGCGAAAATCAATTCAAAAAATTAGTAGACAGCCCTTAACCGAGTGCCGAAATCTTCAGAACCTGGAAATTCGCAGAAAAAACACTAACTTCTTGCCCGATTTGGCACAGTGATGAGAAATTATCAAAACGATTGATTCGAGGAATTCGAAGCAATCCTCGTTGTTCGGAGCGCGTCAATTCTCGACGACACGGCACGACATGATAACAAGACACGATTTTCTTGAGAGAAACAAGAACCCAACGAGAAATGTAAACAACCTTAACTCGGAACTAACAGGATCAACGCATTCTGACTCACTTTTAACAAAGAAGAAAAAGTATCCTTTCGTAGAATGACGAGGTACCACGTCACGGCGGCGAAAATAATCTACTAACAGAACGCAAATTGACAAACTCTATTTTAGTAAAGAGGGACGCAGGAGGCTCAAAGTTCTTCTCATCGAACTTAAATTCACCTGATACCGATGAACACAAACCGAAGAAAAGCACCCAAGTTCTTCCATGAACAATATCTCAAACTTGCATTGAATCAAATGCCACCCCAAAAGAATAAATTCGTGCTTGCACGACGTATGATCGCAGATCCTTTACCTTACATGATTGAAGAGGTTGGGGGGGGATGACCCGGGCCATCTAAACGATAAAAAAAATCGAATTTTTCTCTTGAAAAACGTTGGCGCAATGGTCAAACAAAAAGTTGAAGGAAAACTATAGTAACTCGAACTGCAGGAGAAACTGCACCTTGAGTGAGTACTCCATTCCAATTTGGTTTAACATGATAATGCCACAGATACTGTACAGACCTGCATTGCACAATCCCGACAAGAAAAAACATGCACACGACGATGGCACGACATCTCCATCCAAACACGATAAATGAAGTTCGCTCCGATATCACTGGTTATTCATAATAGTTAAAAATTGTGTCCCTGCACGCAGAACCACTCTCCTATGCAAAGCATTTTCTGAATACCTCCTCCCTCCTCCTCATCGAAAGAAGTCCCAACTATACAAGGTAATCCTTAGACTTCTTTAAAGGCCGCCTAGTGGAGGCCGACTATTTGTGGTGAAAGGTAAAAAGTTACCTCTTGAGATTGCTGAAGGTACACTTGCTTTCACAGGAGACTGCCCGTCTCTTTTTGTTCTTTTCTTCCCAGAATTGTTGACTATCTTCGGATTCTGCTTCTGAGCGATAGAATCCCTTCCTTTTAACTTAGGGAGTAGCCCATTCAAAGTAAGGGCAAAGAGCCCCTCTCGCGGAGGTCCAATTACCGCACCCAAAGAAGAAACTCCCGTGCTTTGGTCCTGGCTTCCGGACCATCCGCTTGTTACTTTTCACCCCGCAGTAGCAGTAATTGTGGTGGTCTTTTGCGGGGTCAGTTTGGACCGGTTGGAAATGTAGCAACGGCATCAGAGGTTGCTTCACTTTCGGCGACTGCGGGATAGAGCTTGAGCGGCTGTCCAGGAACTGCCGCATCGCCAGAGGACATTCAGCGGACGCCCACATCAGCGTGTTGGTTATGGTGAACTTGAATCCCCGGTGCATAAGATGGGTAAGAAGGCGGGCAGTGTTTTTGGCATCATCTAGACCGCAGTGCGCACGGCCCTCCCAGACCAGGCCCGCTAGCTGGACAGCTTCCTTTAAGTTGCATCTAACAGCGCCAAATACTTCATGGAACGGAACTTTTAGGTTTATCCATCTAGCAGAATTCGAAAAAACAATAGTCAACATAAAGCATCAAATCATGTCCTTATACTGATCTAGCAACACTGAAGCTAGCTTTTCATGGCTAGATAGTGCGCTCTCGTGTAATTTTAGCCAGCTAGTCAGTGACGTAACAAACAGAACAAACTTCCAGAGACAGTTCAAACTCCATAAGTAGTAATTCAGATGATACTGCAAAAATTAGACTTAATTTTATTCATGTACAGTTCAAAAAAAAAATTGAGGAAACAAAAAATCCATCAAAGAAACTACAGAAGCTTCTACCATATATGCTATTCTGCAGTACATCTTCGTTAAACCGCTGCTTTATTAATGAATACTGCCAAGCAAACAAAATGAGAATTAATTATTGAGTGCGGATGCCACAGTGCACTCTCTAGTCTCTACAAGGAAAAGCATCAAGAGATATTTTTTAATGTTGAAAGTAAATTTCTCAAAAGCAATGCTCACATACCTATTAAAATATGGGGGTTTCCTAATCTTCTTAAACCGGCACTCTGATTCCAACATAACTCTACAGTCCCAATTTGACCACGTCACCACTGCAAAGTTAGTGTGTTTAATCCCCTTCTCTTCAAGCCACTTATCATGCATAAGTAGGGCTTCACTTAAGAGAACGCCTCTGTCTACCTGCAGCCACAAAGGTCTGTCACAGTCTTGCTTCGTAACCATGACCAGCAAGAACAGTCGCCCGACATGTACACCGCAATTTGAGCATGCAAACATGGAGGCAGGCAACAAAAACACGCATTTGCAATTGAATTTGAGGAAATTTATCAAACTGCTTCAGATAATGTGAGGAGCTCAAGGCTTCACTTTCTCTATGCCTCCCTTTCCCTAAAATGCTGCAGAAATTTTCGCACAAAACAAATGCGATTCATTCTCTGTAAGAAAGAGGATGCTCCACTAAGCATGGCAGTGGATATGTTGGGTTAGTGTTTATATAAGACTCTTCTTCTCTTGGCCCGAAAGTTAATACATAGACAGTTCTTAAATTTGAGAAGACAATAATTTAGGTACAAAAAACTATCTTATGCAGGTGGGGATAGTCCTACTAAATAAGAAACCTCCCTTTTGGGATTTTCAAACAATGGAAAATGGCTGAAAACTAAAATAAATAGCAACTAATTAAGAAGAGAGAATCAAAATAACCAAACAACTATAGAGAAGCACACAAGAACTCTCTTTACAGAGAAAATCATCTAAGTTTTGTCTTGTGCAATAAAATCATCTAACTTTCTTAATTTGAGCAATCAAGTGCTTTGTTTACCCGCTACAACTAATATAGTTATATCAAAATTTCTTTTGTCTTGTTTTCTCGTTTGTTTTTTGCTCATTTGACGCCAAATTAGCATCACGTGTCATTTTTTGTCACATAAGCAGTGCCAAGTCATTATTAATTTGACAGGTTAATTAGAGTGGTTGATCAGGGGATTTGTTTGCACGAATTGGAAAGCAAGAGGAATTGATTGGACAAATTAAAACTTACAGGACCAAATCGCACAACCCCGAAAATTAGAGGACTTGATCCAACCAAATAAAAATTAATTGGACAAAATCGTTCAGATGTAGAGACTAAATCTGTACTTAACCTGAAAATTAACATGCACGTACAATATAATTTTTGATGAAGATTAACACGCGCCTATAACATAAACATGTTAAACAGGTATAAGTTACAATAAGAATTTTTCCATTAACAAAAGGAAAGGTTAAGTTGGAAAAATTGACATTTTTCAAAAATAAGGACTATAGGCACGGGGACTATAATTAGATATGTCAATAAGTATAAAGTAAAAATAAAAGATAATTTTTAAGCTCTATATATCCGGACTTCATTCAATTGAAAAACCATAATGTAAAAAACATATAGGCAATCTCTTAGTATGTGATGCTATTTGTTAATATAGAAAATTTGTCATAATCTAGAAAACACATGTGGGTAGTAGTTTTGGTTACCTTATTGGTGGTTGGTATTTGATAATATCTCAATTAATGCCAATGTGCTCGTGTGAGAGCATCAATATATACCCATAAAATATCTCCAGGGAAAAATTACTAATAAGGTACATGAGGAGATGGCTTCTCTTAACTTTGCAAAAAAAATCCATCAAGATGACAGATAATGTGATATCATTTCAGTATATGATCCATAAGATACATAACTTATTCAATTAATTTAAACGCTGCAAAATCACCCATCACGATAACATATATGATGAGGATATTTCATATTTATCATTTCCAACGTAAGATACAAAAAAAGATGATTACTTCTAATTTGGTATTACATACACAAATTTGAGCCAACTAAAAACTTTTAACCAGTGCGTCAAACGGGCCATCCACTAGTTTACTATGAAAGTGAACCGCAACACTACCCAAGGGACAAAAGGTTAAGGGCTTCTACCTATGTTAATTCTCCTATCAACATTGCCCTAAATCAAAACCCAATTAGCATCATCCTGCACAAGGACATAATCAGGGTATCGAATTGAGACAATACCTTCCTTAGAAAACCATATAGTTCACTTCAATTATGAGATAATCCTATAGATACAACAAAGGCAATACACTACACGGACAAGGAAGCTTTTGACAATATAACTCGATAAGACCAATATCCTACAAGGCTTGGTTAGGATGGATGACCAATAAGCCTGCTGCCAGTGAAGTCAAAGGCGAAAGGTGCACCTAAAGCATTGGGATCCCAAAATGCCCAAGAGGTGAAAAGCGTAAAAGAAGCACATGCCCAACAGCAAGGCACGGGAACTCAAAATAAGTAGTAATTATCTTAAAACAAATCCAATCATAGATGATATGCAAGTAACTGCTGCTGTTATTCTCTCAGTTTTCATGGCAACTATTCTCGATTAAATATTTTCTAATGTCCAAGTAAAAACAAATCAACAAAAAATACTAATGAGCTTGACACACTACTGTCGCAAAAGTTCAGAAACTACCTCAACTTTCTGCTTCAATAGTATAGAAGATGTTCTGGTCATGAAAGTTTCTTTTTTGGCGCTACACTATGGCTGATTTTTTTCAATTAAATCGACAGAAGGGAAATTATTTTCTGAAACCCGTCCAAATGATCATGAGATCGCCTTGGCGCTTTGCACCTGATTACCTCAGTGCAAAGCACACACCTAGCTGGACATGCTTAACCATGACTCCCCATAAGAGAGAAGTCGCAGCCTAGCACTTTTGACCACACTGTCTGCTGCTTACCCTATGAAATAGAAGCCTCGCTCTGTTATGTCTGGTTATGCCTTTGTAATTGGCCAAGCATTTTTACTATCAACAACCCTACATAGGCCAAAGATTCCCCAGAATTAACTCCAAGTAGCAATTATTTGGACTAGAACATTCAAAAAAGTAAATGGAAAATCTAAAGCTGTTATTCTCCTCTAAGTAATTACAGATTAACATATCATTTTACAAAGTAATACCATCAGCAGTCATTTCCCAAAACGGTGAATTTGAGGAATTGTCATTTGGAGGGAGGGTCGACAAATGTAAGGACTCGTCCTTTCAAGGGTAAAGTCTGAGTTCTTTTCCTTTTCTTTTCCTCGTCAAGATAACAAGAACAATAGTAATTACAATAACGATATTACAGTATTATATGAACTATCTGTACGAATAGACGGAAAGATCTTCCAAAATAGTAACATAAGGATCTCCTTAAGGAATGCCAACTTGAGCCCGAACAAGACTAACTTTAAAAGAAGAAGAAGAAGAAGAAGATTATTACTAGACTAGAATTGTGCAGCCAACCTAAGTGATCTCCATGTTGATGCCAAGCTTTAAAGAATGTCTACTCGTGAATGAGATCAAATTGAATATCCAAAGTCAGGGTGCTACTTCATAAGAACAAAAACCATCAAATAAATGTCTAGCAACTAGTGTATCTCAAAAACCTTCCTCGTATTGAAGTGTAAGATATGAAATATCTGGCCAAGGCAGCATAATCCTAAACAGTTTCCCTGGGGGATCCAATTGATGAGCCCTAAAACTTGTAATAAAGATGAACGAGACTGCGCTATCCCGACCATTCCTCACAAATAAGATGATACACATATGAAAAGTAATGCAGCAATTGGGCCTGTGATCAACTAGCTAAACATTAACAATTTGCGCATAGGAATACAGATAGAGCCAGCAGGATCAACTGTGTACCTGGGTCTGCTGGATGCCTGTAAGCTCTTTGCAGAAATCACTCAGAAGTTGATTGTAAGTAGGACGCACATATATCTGAAAACAGTCTTCCAGTTCGCCTGTCATGCTGTTCACTAAAACAGAAGGGAACTCAATGATCTCTTGGGGGTGAGGATTCTTATCTCTGTCACAGGTAGCCTCAAAATCTATAACCACAAAATACTGGAACTCTTGTGACCGAGCATCTGGTGGATAACTTTGTGATGACATCCTAAAGGGTACATACTGAAACCGGTTGTCAATAGGAAAACCATACTCATAATTGAGGGGATAATGATGAGCTTCGAGTGCATATAAGTGGTTCTGGTGCGCCTTCTGAAATTCAGGATGAAAAGCTGGCCAAGTCTCAAAATCTTGGTGATGCATCGGACTTCTATAACCTTCAACTGGTAGGGTAAAGGACGTCTGGCTGAATTTGTCTTTAGGGTCCATATTACCACTTCCAGAATGGGTAGTTATTCCATCTTTTCTTTGAAATAATCCATGGATATGATTCCCTTGGAAATGCAAATTACCAGGGAATACATTATTTTGGAGGCATCCTGTGGATGCCTCACAATATTTTTGCATGTTTCCTGCTAAAAGAAGGGCATAGATTAGCCATTACTCCAAAAGATCGACAACTTCTGATTCATTCCAGACAAAAATTGAAGCAATGATTGGAAACTAAAAATCATTTGTACCATAGTAAGCAGCCAAAACATAGCAGGAGAGAGGTTTCTTAGTCACGAGTACAGTTGCAAATGTATGTCTGACATTGTTAATTACAAGTAAACGCTTCACATTATTGGAATCATGTCGAATTAATGAAAATTCATACTAGCCATAGGAAAAATCTATTTACAAGCTACGATATGCAACACCCAAAGGAGGAAGCAAATTGTTAAGTGCATCCTATTGTGGATGAGTTTGGGAAAACTTTGCATAACAGCTTTGGACTTTGAGTGAAAGTGGCTGGGTAACTGTTCTGGGTTTGGGCTTTGAAAAGATAGGATTTGGGCTTTCAGTCGGAATAATTTTACCAAACACCAAAACTTTCAATCAAAGAATTTAGGTGTCCAAAGCTGCTTTCAAAGGTTTCCTAAATTCACCCTACATCTCCAATGTAGTATGCAGTATATACCTACAATGGATGGAGTTCTCTCCCTGAAAAAACATCTCATTCTTTTCCCTTAAGAAATACTGCAAAGGAAAATTGACATGTGAACACCAAGTCTAGACAAGTGTGTGCACCATATTGCAAGCCCCAAAATAATCTCCGATAATTCCACAACTCAAGAGCAGATCCCACACAAGCACATCAAAAGAAGATGAATCGCCTACTTCGCCAATTGATAAAGAAAGATATTGCTACCAATAGATTGAGATTATTATAGGTAATGATCATTCCACAAGTAGCTTTCTAAGCTAACCAGAACCTCTCTCTCTCTCACGCAGAAAGATATGTTGCTCCCCAACTCCAGAAGCACAATCTCCTGCCTGACACATTCCAACTCCAACATACACAAAAGTGCTCGATTAACATGCATTCAGGAACATCAAGATACAGCTTTAAACCCTGATTGCACCATTATCGACACAAACGAAAGAAGCACAGGAACTGTCACTTCGCAAAGCTGCCCTGTTCTAATTGCTAATCTAGATCCTAGCTAGAACTTTACCTCTGCAAGCCCAACAAAACACGAACTTGCGACTAATGCGCGCAAAAGACCGTATGTTTACGCCACCTGGGTCACGCAAATTGCAAAGAGAGGGCACAGCGACAGCACAAAAGAGCCAGAAATTCAGCAAGCAAACCACACCAAGCACACACCTATGGCCACCCGAACCGCATAAGAAATTCAAGAATCGCAAAACCACGACACTCCGAGATCAATCAAATTCCAAATGCACCATTCACCAGCATCACCCCCCGATCACGGGTTTTGGCACAACCCCAAGAACAACAAAATCATACCCACGAATCGAAAACAATTCACGCCCGAACAGACGAACAAAGGACAAGGAAAGAGATCGGGCGCCGAGGCGAATCGCACCTTTATTCTCGAGGGCCATCAGGACCTCCAATTATCAGACGCATCAGATCTCCCTCCATGAAATCCCACCTGAAATCGACCAAACCGAACCAAACCCACGAAGGAAAACATCCACACGTAAGAAATGGTCATTCATAGGTTACTTTTTACTCGAGGCGTTACGGGAAAAGAAACGAGGAGAGTGAGATCGAATTGAAGAGTTAAACGACAAAAACGAAACAGAAAGACAGACAGAACGAGAGCAGAAGAAAAGTTGGAAGATTGCTTACATGGTGTGATGGAGAAGGAGAGAATTCGGGTGGAGGAGGGACTGATCATGTGAATAGTTGAAGCAAAAGGGAGAAGAAGAAAAATAAAATAAAATAATAATAATAATAATAGAACGGAAAATTAAAATATTATAAATAAGTATATATTAATACTTGGGGAGGAGGAAGAGTAGACCCCACGTCACTGGTTTTTTTTATCTAGTACTGTGGACAGGGAGATCTTGCGGTGCCCACGCGCGCATCCTTCGCGTGGTCCCACGCGCTCGCTTCTCTTTTCTCTTTTTATTTTTGCACTCTCTCTTTTACCCCCCCCCTTTTTTTTTCTTTTCATTTCATCCTGTAATGCCACCTGGTCTCCATTGCTAATTAGCAATCTAAATTTCGAATAATCATTTTGATTAAGATCATTAATTTAATTTAATTTAATTTAATATGATTGATTATTGCCCGCTTCTTATGTCGATCCCCCTCTCTCCCTCTTTTTTATCTCTTTTAATAACCGATTTCCTTGTATGATCGTTCGCTCGTAAATTAATTATTTACATCTTCCGGGAATTTCGAGTTTTTCTGTTTTCGAATGTCTTTGTTTTTTTTTACCGTGACCACGTACAATGCACATGATAACGTTACCAAAAATCAAGACATTGAATGGGGGAAAAGTCCATGATATCGACACCCTACTTGGCAAGCATGCCGGAAGGGTGTAAAATTACAAGTTAAAACGGCTTTAAAACGTAAGCCCGTGTTTTCTGAGAGTTCTGGAGTCGAGCATAAAAGCTTTTCTTGCTTCCGATCAAGTCCGCGAGAGATTCGAGTCAGCCCAAGACGGGTAGAGAAAAATCACGAATCCACGACACCCCTTTCATAAGTACAAACCTTCCCCTATTTGTACTATTTTCCATAAGAGAAATATAATGAGCACTCTTTACTTTCGTCGAAATTCAATAGAAGATATATGAAAATTCAATGAAGTTAAGATGTATATGAAAATTCAATGAAGTTAAGATGTAACTTAGGAGTAAACACTTAACAGAAAATGCAGCAAACTTCAACTTTTCGCCGATGATAACGGAAACATTTTAGTAAATTTTTCTAACCACACGAAAAACATTCCAATTTCATCGACCATATGACATGAAAGTCAAAACTGAAACAGGTGGCTTATTATCGAAAAAAGTCTTCAATCTACTGCAATTGTGTGAATTCAGTCCTAAACATTTTGATGATTTGCCAATTTAATCATTCCGGGCAATTCTGACCAGAAATCGCTAACGTGGACGACGACCGTCCTACATGGCACGGGCGTCGCTGATGTGGATAATTATATAATTTTTCTTAAAATGTGATTTCTTATAATGTTTTATTTTTTCCTCTATTTTCTTTTTCTTTTTCTTTCTTTCTTTTTCTTTTTCTTTTTGTATTCTAAGCCCGCGGGCCGACCCTTAGTGGCCATTGGGCGAGGCCCGCAAAGAACAGAGTACATGGAAAGGAGAACTTCATTGCATGTTTTGGTGCATGGTACATGCTAATGCTAAGAACATGTTTAGGGTCGAACATCTCTCTCCACACACACATTTCGTCATCTCTCTCTTTTGCATACCATATGGAAATAAGATTCTAGAGAAAATAATTAGATTCATCTCCGATTTCCTCTAGTAAAAAAATTTCTAATGATGTTCACGGACTTGACATGTAAGTTATAAAACATCTTTCAGTGCAAAACCATGTTCTAAGTTGAAAAATAAATCTCCCTATTCTATACTAAATTGTGTTTCTAACCAAATAGACATTCTATTTGGTTTTTTAGGTTTTTTTTTTGCCTTTCAAAATATAAGAAAGTAGCAATTCATGGATTGCAACTGCCCAAAAAATGTATTTTTCAGTACATGCTTAACCGAAATTGAAGGCCTATTTGGTGGAAAAAGAGTCAGAAAAGTCTTAAATCTATTGCATTGGTGCCAATTTAGTCCTAAATCTTTTAATGGTGCCAATTTAGTCCTAAACCTTTTGATCTAAAGTCAATTCAGTCCTTCCGGCTAATTTTGGCTGGATATTACTGACATGGACATTGGACGGCCTACGTGGCACAGACGGCGCTGACGTGGTCATTTATTAATAATACTATAATTTTTTTTCTTTTTTTCTTTTTTTTTCCTTTCTTTTTTCTGTCTTTTTTCCCTCTTTCCTCTGGTGGCCGGCGACGGCGAACACCGGCGATGGTCGGCCTTGTGGCAAGGCCGACCTCCCCCAAGCGACGGTTGGCCTTCCCGGCAACCGAAGGGAAGAGAAAAAAAAGACAAAAATAAAAAAGAGAGGAAAAAAAGAAAATAAAAAATAAAAAAGAATTAAAATATTATTTGAAATTTTCCACGCCACGGACGGTGTCCACGTCAACAATATCATGTCAAAATTAACCGGAAAGACTGAATGGCTTTAGATCAAAAGGTTTATAACTAAATTGGCACCATTAAAAGGTTGAGAACTAAATTGGCACAAATGTAATAGGTTTAAGACTTTTCCGACACTTTTTCCCCTATTTGGTCAATCAACTAAAAGGAGGTGTCTTTTAATTTAAAAAAAAAAACCCCATCCGTATATTTAATATATCAAAGAGTAGTTTGCCTATTTTAATACCCAAACAGAAACAACTCCTCTTTTGCCACTCACTTCATTAATCACGTTTACCTTAAAAACTAGATTAACCTTGTTTTAACATGAAAACAAACAATGTCTAGATAAGCAAAACTAACATCGAGCATCGCTCTAGACAAAAACTATCATTAATGAACAGAAATAACATTTCTTTTTTCTCGATTAAGCATTCAAAGCGACATTAGAAGTATCATCAATATCATATTAAAAACATCGGACTTACATGGGCTCGTCGCTCTTACCGGCCCAGATAGATGATTCTTGACACAAGGAATCGGGCCTCGAGAGTGATTGGCCCACATTTTCTGATCTTTCGTGGAAACAAAAGTGATGCTTGTGTTACGGGTCGGCACTTTCCTTGGCTGCGGAACAGCCCGTGGGGCGCCTGGCGAGTCGTTCACGCCAGGCCAGCCCTTTTTCTTTAGTTGTCCCACAGAACACTCAGGCGAATGTTTTTCCCGTGTCGGATCATACCACATCCAGCTTAGCTCGGGCATCCTTTATATTGAGCGAGAACAGAAAACTTTAGGCACAACAACTGGTTTCGGCCTGCCATGGCCTCATCAGGAGAACGGCATCAGTTCTCGACCCGTTTGTACACGGAAGGCCAACCCCTCCTTCAAAGTCCTAAGGGATGTATTATATTATATCTAATCATAGAACTCCTAGCACAAACCGTTCTAACACCACTCCCACAGACGTAATTGCTTCTTACCCTCTACATCGCTCATTTACTATGTTGACACCAACAAGCACCACTTCAAGGTTATACGAGTGTGGGAGGACCCGTGGACACAAGTTGTTCGATCCCCCGCATCGTACAAGGGACACGGAACAACCGGCCCGTGTCATTCTCCCCCACTCATTTTCGCAACAACCTCGTTGCGGTTTGTTCTGTCGCTTCCTTGCGCCTTTTCCTACCATCAACGCCACTTATATGGGACTTACATAGATGGAGGCGCGCGCTCGCCCAACAGAACTATTTTTCTCTATCGGTAGCTTCTTTTTGTTTTAAAGGCCGTTCGGATTTTCTTTGGTCATTCGTGTGTTTCAGTGTATCACTTTGGCCAACTGCGCTTATCTCGCAGCATCGTTTTATAGTCACCGTCGCTGTCAAAGTGTGGCACTTTGGCCAACCTCTCTAACCTGGCGGCATCTTTCTTTTTTCCCTAATAAGCACTTCTTTGTATTAGCTAACCAATGGAGGTTTTTCCTTGTTTAAAACATGGTAGAAGACCCATCTTTAGATTTGCCGAATTGATCCAGAAACGTTTCTCATTTCAGTGATGAATCGGTTTCTTTACTGTGCCCCCATTGGCATCCCAGAAGCAAGTCGAGAGCTGCACTTTGTCCGAGCCATTTTTTTTTTGTTTTAGCTTCGGCGATTCACTCTCCACACTCGTAGGACCGGGTAGACCACAGATTTTCTTCGACTCACACACCTACTGAAGGGATCCTGCTCTGATACCACTTGTCACGGGCCAGCACTTTCCTTGGCCGCGGAACAACCCGTGGGGCGCCTGGCGAGTCATTCACGCCAGGCCAGTCCTTTTTCTTTAGTTGTCCCATAGAACACTCAAGTGAATGTCTTTCCCATATCGGATCATACTAACCCTAGCTTAGCTCGGACATCCTTTATATCGAGAGAGAACAAATTACTTTAGGCACAACAACTGGTTTCGTCCTGCCATGGCCTCATCAGGAGAACAGCATCAGTTCCCGACCAGTTTGTACACGGGAGGCCAATCTCGCCTTCAGAGCTCCTAAGGGATGTATTCTATCTAATCCTAGAACTCCTAGCATAAATCGTCCTAACACCACTCCCACAGACCCAATTGCTTCTTACCCTTTGCATCATTCATTTGCTATGTTGACACCAACAAGCATCACTTCAAGGTTATACGAGTGTGGGAGGACTCGGGGATACAAGTTGTTCGATCCCTCGCATCGTACGAGGGACACGGAACAACCGGCCGTGTCACTTGCATGAAATTAAAGTCTTTGATCATTAGAAAGAAATGACCTCCAAATTAATTATTTTAGAAGGATAGAACCTCAACCTTACAATGCACAAATCGACAAATTAGATCGGGCCAAACATATATAATTGTTCTTCGGCCCACTAATTAGCCAACTGCCTAGGCTAACAATTCAGGGCCTTAGCTTTATTCCGAGCCCTTTTTTTCAAATTGGGCCACAATCTGCTAAACGGGTAAAGTTTTTCAAGAACTCAGCGAGATTTACGTGGTCTTGAAATTAATTGGGAGCCGTGGTTAAGCCGCGCTTAATTAGAACACGGATGACCCGTAAGAGTTGTCCAAGCAATAGTCGATCCCGAGGTCTTTAGGGTTTTAGCTGCCGATCGATCCGGCCGACCCGCTCCAACCGGCGAGAGATGGATTCACGAGCAATGCTAAGTTAACCAAGTTTGGTTTAACCAAGCGGGGTATTGAAGATCCAATACCAGCCCGCGACATCATTCTGTTTCTCCGGATAGAATTGCTTATGATTTAAGGTTTTTACATATGTATAGACAGATGGAGAGCAACTTGGACCTTTTCACCATGAAAGGGACATATACATTTGTACAAATATGCATCTTGCTAAGGGTGTCAAAACCGAACCGAAATTTTCGTGCATTTCGGTTCTATATTTGATTTTCAGTTCGAATAATTGAACAATAACCATTCTTTTTTCGATTCGAGTTATTTCGGTTTGGTTAATCGAACCAAACTGAACTGGAAATCTTCATCTTTTTAATATTAGCCCCGCCGGTCCTTTGCACCAAAAAAGGAAAAAAAAAAAAAGAAGAAGGAAAAATAGAATAAAAATTCGAAAAAAGGAAAAAGAAAAACCAAAAAAACGAACCAAACCGGATTTTCGGTTGGGGTCGCGATTCGGTTCGGTTCGGTCGTTCACCTTTACGGTTCGATTCGGCTTTTTGAAAGACCGAACAATTGACACCCCTACATCTTGCCAAAGTGAAAAGGACATAATCCAGATGAACACTGAAAAAGAAGAAGTAAAAGGAAAGAGAGGCCCTTGCTTCACAGCACGCGTGGAGCTTCTAATTGGTGGAAGAGGGGCAACTTTTTTTGGGAGTATTTCGTGTAAGTGATTCAGTCTTCCAACTCCAGAGTTGCAGAGTGGAAGATGGGTCGATCAGAGAGAAGAAGAAGAGTCCAAGACAGGCAGGAAGGAACGAACTCAAAATAATGGGGAAGATTCTATTCCAAACACGACCGACTGCTTCAGAAAGCTCAGACAACTGGTGCTGTGGACATTTCATGCACATACCCACATCACATGATCTTTCTGAGCCCTCCATGTGACCCCTCTGCGCATATAGAGAGAGAGAGAGAGAGAGAGAGAGAGAGAGAGAGAGAGAGAGAGAGAGAGAGAGAGAGAGAGAGAGAGATGGACAATCTGTGGACTCTAGCAACCAGAAGAAAGAAGTTGATATATTGGAACCCATCTCAGGGACTAGACTTACTGATGCATTGGTTTGAGTTTGCATTGTCACCAAAGTGAAGTAGTAGCTTGAATTGCCGCCAATTCAGTCATAAACCTTTAAATTATATCAATTTAGTTCTAAACCTTTTGACAATTTGTCAATTTAGTTATCTCGACCGATTTTGACCTGAAATTGCTGACGCCTATGTCGGCTGTCATACACGGCATGTCTGACACTAATGTAGACAATTTCTTGCATTTAAAAGATATAATTTTCATTCTTTTCTTTTTCTTTTTCTTTTTTTGTTATTATGGCTGGCGAGGGTCGAGCCCTTGTGAGATCCAGCAAGGGCGACTTTTGCCCAAGCTGTCCTCCCAAGCTGGATTTGGTAAGGTTCGCCCTCGCGGCCTAGCAAAGGCTTGTCTGTAGCTGATGACCCTAGCCACAATAAAAAAAGGATAAAAAATGAATTTTTTAAAAAATTATAAAAATTATCCACGTTAGCGCCGACATGTCATGTAAGAGGGCCGCACGTCCATGTCAGCGATTTCCGATCAATGACTAAATTAGTAAATCGTCAAACTGTTTAAGTTTAAATTGACCGTAGTGTAATAAATTTAGGACTTTTAAAGCGCTCGAAAACTTTTCCAAATGTATGAAATGTTGGCATAACCTTTTAGTAATTTCCTTAAAAAAATAATTGGAAAGTTAATAATTTTATGTCTAATATTTTTTTTTTAAGTCTCCAATATCTAATTGTACCCATTTAAAGGGTCCCACACAATATGTGTGGTGGTGTAGTCAGACGTGATGTTTGTCTTTTCCCTCCTTTTCTTTACCCTTTTGTGAAAGTGAGTTTCGGAGATGCTTGAGAATTTCGAAGAATTGTCAGAGAAGAAGGAAGCATACTGAACAATTTTCTTTTTAAATTGACTTTTAAAAATAATGGAAAAAAACAGAGCATAAAGATCCCCAAATCATGTGAGGATTCGATTGGAACTTTCAATTTGAAAGATCACTATAATATTCTTCAGAGAAGAAACATTAGACCCAAGTAAGTTCTTAAATTGTTTGGTTTGAGACCTCGTTTGGATCTCGAGATCCCTCATGCGTAAAGTAAATAGCGGTATTCCCCGTCATTAGGAAAGAAAAAGATATAATTGGCAATTAGGGGTGCAGGGCGTGCAGGCACCGGCACCTTAAAATAAAGAACGCATCTGTGGAGCTTGCTATGCCTATAAATCAGACGGACAGGCCGCATCATGATCTTCTTTTTCTTTTTTCAATTTAATTCCATATGAAAGACAACATGGGTCAAGCTGTGTATACCATTACAAAATTCGTGGATTGGTGTGTTGCGTAATTAAAAAATAAAAAGGGGTGGTGAAAAAAAAAACAGTTTATTTGCACTTTTGGCTCTCTCTATCTTTCTTTTTAATTTTGCTTTCTTTTTTCACTTTGGGGAAAAGTATTTTGTTTGTTTGCAATTGCATCCATGTGCGCACGAGTTCTTAAACCTGCAAAGCTTTGCTTTGGGAAACATTTAGTGAAAAAGCTAAAAGTTGATGGCAAAAACACCCCACAAAGGTACAACCTTGGATGGCTCGAAGCAGCGAGGTTCATGTCCGGCTTATTTCTCGACTCGATCGAACTCTAACGAAGTCAACTCGAGTTTCCGAAACCAGATCTGTCCCGAATACATGTTTAGGAAAAAATCAACAGCGAGGAAGTCTGCTCGGTGCACATTGAACATGTACCTCAAATTCCATCTCTGATTTTCTCTATAATCAAGATGGGCTGGGCGATTCTGTTTTCGCGGCCGAACGATGTTTCCGCCCTTAATCGGAAATCAACGCACCGTACCATATGTAAAACTCGTCGAGTCTTGATCCATGGCTGCTTCAACCTTCTCAAACCTATAACGACCCAGTCTGAGGAGATCGGGGAGTGGTCACCGAGGCCAGTGGGCCTGAACAAGGAGCGGCTTCTGGCAGATTTTTAGGATGGCGAAAGGGTAGGAATAAATCGAACTGCGCACCGAACATGATGAGAGCAATTCCAAGACATATTTGTGAAAATTAAAAATTAACTCACAAAGATGCCTTTTTGACGGCAATACTTAGTTTTGGAACTCCAAAGTTAAGCGTATAGGTGACCTTTCGAGAAACTGTCTGTCTGTACGTCGAAGGACAAAATCGTGAGGCTCAGTATGAGACGGATCAGAGCGAATAATATCTCAAGCGAGTTAATTCAGAGATGTCACAACACCGGTCCCTCTGCCATCCCTAATTGTCCGCCGCGGACACATGTGGGGGCGGGGGGAATCTCTCTAGACTAGCCATGCAAAAGGTCCCCTTTGAGTTTTGTTTTCCTATTTCTATCTCATGGGGAAGCAGCTTTGAGTATTGAAATCAATCCCTCAGCCACCCGGACAGATGACAGAAGAAGGAAATTAATAAATTTTGATTTCTCTCTCACTTAAACAAGGCAAAGTACTTTCAGACAGAGCAACAATTATACATTATGCTCCATGACGATGTGACTGAACTGAGTTTGCCCCCGGAGACTATCTTGGTCACGGGCACGCATCGGAATGCACGAACACATTATTAAACAGAATAAAACATCAGGAATGTTCCTACCATCATCCCATTATTAAAATTCACAAGACCAAAAAAAAAAAATTTGAATTTTAAAATTTTTTATGCTGGATCTGGTCCATTAGGAACCAAGTGAATCTCACTTACAAGATGAAATCGACACCCATGTCTTGGACGGTTGGGATTCATCCTATACACCACGATGAATCGTATCTAAGGTAAGAATTTAAAGAAAAGGAAAAAAGACACGAATAGTTTTGGGATTTTGGTTCAATGTACAATGTCGTCTATGGATTTTTAATCTGTTGAATGTGATCCATAAGCTATTGGTAAATGTTCGTTATAGTCTTTTCGTTTGTTTAAACGATAAATCATACGTTATTTGATAACGTTGATTGTTATGTGCCGACTTATATAATTAAAAATGACAAGTCAATATGTCCGTCTTTTTATCCATTTACTTTAGAAAAAGAAAAAGAAAATTAGGACGTTAACATGTCCATCGTTATTTGATGACATGAATTATATATTTTGATTTGGTATAAATATCGTTCTTGGATAATCCGCGTGCAACATGTCTTTTTCTTTTGTCCACCGTTTAACTTAACGGATTGGAAGTCACATCAGCATATCCTGTTAGCCTAAATTCACGGAAGGATGACAATTGAACATTTCATATAGAATAAGAACCGCAATTGAACATTCACCAATAGTTCATAGATCATATTGAACATATTAAAAAGTCAAAGAACGACATTGCATATTGAATCAAAGTTCATAAACCATTTACGACAATTTCCCTAGAGAAAAGAAAATAGGAAAAAAACTAATCTAGAAGAGATATAACCTACTATAGTAAATCCAAGTAAAAGGCAACTCTCAATCCAAAGTCGTTCTACAATTAATTTTGGGAGGTATTCGAGCTTAATTTAGATGATTACACAAACTAATTTTAGTTGATAAATATGACAATATTTCCCTTATAGATTTCACTAGTGCGGAAGCCTAAAAAAATACTAAGCTGCGTTTCTCATTCTTAGGCTTCATTTTTTTTGCGAAAAATAGTTGATTTGAAAAATATTTTTCCTAAAAATGTTGGCTTATATTGCTTACAAAAATATATAAACGAAAAAGATTTTCATCATCAGTGTAAAATGTTAACACATACATTGTTGTTAACAATAAAATTATTTTTCCTCAATTTATTATTTCAAGCAATACAAACGACAATTGCAGGATTTCTTTTTTAAAATCATCCATTTTTCGCAAAACAAACCGAACTTTTATGAAAAAAATAAGCCATAGATAATTGTTTCCATATTATCACGCGTGCCTGTAGGCTGTAGTAGTTTACACGAGTTCTCTTTATTTTAGTGGATCGTGGATTGGATGCTATGGTTTTGCAAAAGAATCACGCAACAAGTAGACTTTGAAAAGAAAGAAGGGTCGATTTTCATGTGAAAGTCAAAAGAGGCCTGTCTGGTCAAAAACCCTAGGGAAAGAGCGAGGAATTTCGAGACTTATGATGAGAAAACCTCACCAATTATCTCAGGAGTCCATCGCCATCACCATGCCAACTCGTTTGATTCATTCATTCATCTTCTTCTTCCTCTCCTCCTCCTTCTGAGAGAGAGAGAGAGAGAGAGAGAGAGAGAAGGTTCAGTTATAGGAGAAGACGTGGGAATCTTGGTGCTGGATTATATGTACTGTAACTGATGAATCCCTGGTATGACATGACATGAAATGTGTGTCAGTGTTCGATGATGTCGTGATCGGAATATGATGTCTCTCTTCAAAGGTGGGACAGAAACGAACGAAGGAGAATCTTCAGCAGCATCAGCAGCAGCGGTAGAAAGATCTTCACATCACATGCTCGAAGTAGGGGTGATCGGTTCTACTAATCTAGAATGGGTGATTCTCACTTTAGAATTGAGAACCGCCCGCTAGGGATCGATTTCGCAAAATGAGAACAGTGAAAACTACCAGCTCGTTCTATCGGTTCAGTCCGGTTCCTGGATGGGTCCATGGAACCAATCCTATCGAGCATCGAGCACCAATATCAATTAAAAAAGACTGTATGCGAGTGAACCAATGAAACCGTTCTCATGGGATAAAGAGACGGCATGAGAGTCCGGCTTCGGACCGTTACATCACAGTTTGCCCAAAAAGATAATGAATTGAAGTCTGCAATGTTTAGCACTAAATCCGAACTAGAGTTTAGTGTGGTCAGTGACTCGGTTAACAACTTAACATCATCAAACTAAGTTTAGAAAACAGCGCACTCAAATCCTTCACCCTTCTAAATATACGGTTGGTCATGTGATTGAGAGAAATAGCTAGAATTAAAAAAATATATATATATACACATACATATATTATATAAATAGGCACGGTCCGATTGGTCCAGGTGGGTGGTTCCCACTTGGAAATGAGAACCGGACCAGTACCCACCGATTCCAACAAATTGAAACCAGGAATCTGACTGGTACCCGGTGGGAACCACCCAAAATCAATCGATTGGGTACGGTCTGATTCCCTTCGGATGGTTCCAAAATTTTTTCTCACCCCTAGCTGGAAGCAAAGATCTTTGGAACTGAACGACCCCATTAGTGGGAAAAATCCAGCGTTAGATGTCTCCCGGGGCATCTCCTTTCTTACCCATCATGTACTTCCTCGAGCAGCTGGAAGAGCATTAGTAAAGTGGTGTATTCAAACTTTTAGGAGACATTCATCTCCATCCGTTTCTTTTTTGGAAGTAAATTGACATCTTCAATCCGCCGTTCGACGACGAAACGACCCGTCACCTCATTAAAAATCGATGATAGAGAGTTTTCCCAATACACTAACCGCTCAAAAGCCTAACCATTATCGCACGGTTCGGATCTTTTTGGTGGTAAATTCGCATACTGATTGTGATTTTCCTGAATAAAAATGGGTATTGACAATAGGGGTGTGCGTTCCGGGGTAGATAGGTTCGAGGTTTGAAACCTGAAAGCAATCCTAACGGGACCTCCTCTCAATTTTTGGAATCTGAAACCTGGCTTATTGAGATCACAAGAAGAAGAATACAAGATGCAATGTAAAACTAAAAGGAAAGATTTAGGGTTTGTCGGTCCGGTTCCTCCGGTTCGGTTAGATTCCGCACCCAGAACTAGGAACCAGACCGGTTCATACAACAATCGGAACATAATCGGCTTGGTAGGGTCAATTCAGTCCGGTTCCAAGGTCTATCGTGGACGGTGTTCACCCCTACTTGAAGATTTGCTAAATTTCCACGGATGAATTACCACTTAACGTGGTAAGCCGAAGCAATTTGCCCGAAAAAACCGAGATAGACCCCGATCATGACTAAAGCAACAAAAATTAAGTAAAATTTCATTGTGAAGACATACATTTTGCCCTCTTTCCTCTTAGTTTATCTTTTTCATTTTTTGGGAGTTTGTTGGTCCCAACGAGACAATTATAGCGTAACTATGCACTTCTTAAGTATATTCGGAGCCTAACTCGAGATGCATCCGCACCTACCATTTCCAATTGCCGAGAGAACAATCGAATTAACGAATTAACTATTCGTTGGATCTTATGGTAATAAATTAATTTCTAGGGGAACTCAAAAAGACATTGCCCTGACAAGGTCATATGCTCCTTAAAGTTAGAGATAACCCTAAAAGAAAAACACCCACAAAGATACCTTTTCATAATGACACAAATACCTCTGCTTTTTTTTATTTTTTACCCCCCCAAAAGTGAAAAAATAATTACCGTTTGGACATTTTGGATGTGTTAAGAAGTAATGCACGATTCTCAATGCAACTTTGTTTTACTGTGACATTATATGTTGAAGTTGGATTCGAAATTGTCTTCTCCAAATTCAAATGTAGATTTTCGAGTGTAACTTTGTTTGGGCAGAAACAGTTCAAACAAATTTCGTTATTTCGATTTCATTTTTCTAGGCGAAGTTAATCGCGGTTCACAAGATATTGACCAGCTTACGATGCATATCGTATAGAAATACTAACTCATTTATGTAGAGTGAAATCGGATCTGTCAATATATTGTGTCATCTCATTTATTGTTGAAAAATCTGTAAAGGTACTTGATAAGCGATATGTTTCGATTCAACATGGTCAATCACCGCATCGGAAGTACTATAAACGAGAGAGAGAATAAGGAAACTCGTGATCACGGTGATTGGCTAGGGTGGATAAAAACGTTGCACTCGGGATATACTTAAAGTTTTTCTATATTCATTGCCATTGCAAAAAGTTTTATTTCCCACAGATAAATTTAACCCATTTTCCTAGATGGAGAGAGAGACCCTCTTATAACTTGAAAAGAAGCAAAGGCAGGCCCAGAGGGATGCTGTGAGAGAGATCATGGCATTCACATTGGAGATGGAGACCAGTAGCAACGGCGGCAGCGGAGGCTGTTCAGGTGAAGAGCACGAACACCGCCACCACAATCGCCACCGGGCGGCATTGTGCGTGGAGTCGCAGAAGGCGGCCCCAGCCCCATTCCTGACAAAGACGTACCGGCTGGTGGATGACCCCCGCACCGACCACATCGTGTCGTGGGGCGAGGAGGACGCCACCTTCGTCGTGTGGCGGCCGCCCGAGTTTGCCCGGGACCTCCTCCCCAACTACTTCAAGCACAACAACTTCTCCAGCTTCGTCCGCCAGCTCAACACCTATGTAAATCTTGAATTTTCTGCAATTATTCGTTCAATGTATTTAATTTCCCCGTGATCTAAAGATCAGTGAATGAAAAAATACATCTTGATGTATGAGATATAATTTTTGGGATGTATCTAAATTAATTAGCTTAAATTTCTTGAATTATCGGCAGGGATTCAAGAAGATAGTGGCGGACAGATGGGAGTTCGCTAACGAGTACTTTAGAAAAGGAGCGGAGCACCTCTTATGCGAAATCCACCGCAGGAAAGCCCCGCAACACCACACCCAAGACCATCCTCCGCCGCCGCTGCCGCTGCCCCATTTCTTCCAACCGGTCGACGAGAACCTCTGCTGGCCGCCGGCCGATGCGCCGCACCCGAGCGGCGACGTCCTCGCCGTGCTGACCGAAGACAACCAAAGGCTGAGGAGGAAGAACCTGACGCTGCTCTCGGAGCTCACCCACATGAAGAGTCTCTACAACGACATCATCTACTTCATCCAAAACCATGTCAAGCCCCTGCCTCACGACCCGGCGAACAACCACGGCCACCTCGACGGCATTGGAGTCCCTAAGCTCATCGAGTTGGACTCGGATCAAGAAGGTGACGCGCGCTTGAGGCCGGTGACGCTCAAGAAGGCTGGGCGCTCGGGCGAGGAGGCCGGTCGAGGCGGTAACTTCAAGCTCTTCGGGGTGTCTTTGAGCGGCAAGAAGAGGCTGCACCCGGAAAAGTTCGATCGACAAGAGCAGCTTCAACTGTGACATCCTCTTGGTCATAATAATTCATGAACTAACTTATTAGAGTGAGATCGATCGAAGTTGAAAAGGACACTTCATGATCGATCAAGTATGTAACATTTTGGACTTTTTGAGTTATCATATGCTCGCTTGGGCTCTCTTGCGTTGTGAAGTTATTAGGTGAACCTTTTTTTTGATGATCGAATAATAATAGGAGCGATATCTGTACTCAATTCGACTCGCCAAACCGGTCTTTAAATGATTTGATCTGTGACTAAAATTGGGGATTTTGATAAGGCGATCTGTAGCGAGATCGAATCAGAAAGCATGCTTAATTCAACATCAACAAGAAAATTGAGGAGGAGGCTTTAACCGCTAAGCATTCAGTCTAGAGTTAACGAAGAATAGAATTATCCAAAGAGCCCTAAACATATTGCACTTTTGCCAATTGAATCCTAAACCTTTTAATTTTGTCAATTGAGTCATAAATATTTTCACATTTTGCCAATTGAGACCATCTGGACAATTTTAGCCGAAAATAGCTGACGTGGACGTCGGGCGTCCTACGTGGCACAGCCGACGCTAACGTGGATAATTTTTAAGAATATTTCAATTTTTATTTATTTATTTATTTATTTATTTTCTTTGTTTTTTGTTTTACTTCTCTAGTCGGTGAACAATGAAAAAGGGCCATTGTGAAGCCTGGTACAGTTCAGGTGAGCCCAAGATTTCCTTGGGCCGAATCTAGTTCTGACCCCATTCATGTTTGGGAAAACATGAATGGTTCAATCAAATATCCTTTACATGACCCGATTTTATTAGTGGAAAGAAAAATGCATGTCTTGATGATAAAGTCCCTTCTAATTTTTTTATGAACTTTTTGAAATATTATCATCTACCTAATCGAAAATTGAAGTCTTGATAGCCCATTTCACTATTCGTGCGTGGAAATTTGGGTTCTGAACTATGTTTAGGGAGGGTTGTGCGAAGATCTAGGTCGGTTCGACCAAAAAAGAAGAAGAAAAGATCTGGGTATGCAATTTCTGACACGAATGGGTACGAACTTAAGACTATCGTTTCTTTCAAATGGCACGACATGACACAATTATAACGATGATAAAATCTGATAATGAAACGCGAACACAAATTTGAACGGTTAAAACAATTTATAAGTTATATTACCTACAGTATGAAATTGAAAACATAAATGAAAATGCTATGCAGTAGCAATCTTAATTTGGATATTCGAGTTTCAGCCCAAAAAAGAGAGGAAAAAGGCCAATAAACATATTCATAATTGAAGATTCACTCTGGGCCCAATCCAATTTGAGCCATGAGAAATCAATTTTTCTTTGGTGCTCTCTACATAATGAAAAAGAGTACGCAAAATTGAATACCCATAAATTACTACAAAAAGAACAAACAAAATAAAAAATAAAAAAAATTCTAGACTCGTTCTACCAAACTAATCACACCTTCGCACAATCGTAATAGAAACGCGTTTCCACACATCATTATTATTCTATTTCATCTGTGCATGTTTTTAAATGTTCAAAATCGTCGTCCTTCGGTCAACGTTCTGAGTCGCTTTTCAACAATATATTTAGAAATATCATAGTAAATACTTTTGTATCAGTGGTCAAAGTTCTAAGCCGCTCTTTAACAATATATTTCGAAATATCGTAGTAAATACTCAAGTATTGTTGGTTAAAAATAATGCGATTGTAACTAGACATTTGTGTTTTTTTTTTTTTTTTGGGGGTAGGTGGTGGGGTCCAATCAGATAATATTATTACTTGTGCATGTGGACCGCAAGAGAAGAGACCAATTAGTCCCCTTCCCCCCATTGAATTATTAACATTTCACTCAAATCGATTTTTGTGGCGGACATTATCAAAGTTTGGACACCAAATGTTCAAACTTCGGGAGACATTAGTCATTTAAATCAAGCGACCCAATCATGGACCATATCTCCTTTAAGAACCACGACGTTTCGAGAATTTAAATGTGCTAGTTAGGTGTTTTGCTGATTATGAATGACCCAATTAATTTAAGAAGCGATAACAAAAGGATACGGAAGATATTGTGACTAACGAGAGCCCAATTCATAAAATTCCTATCGGTAATGATTTTGGGAAATTTCATTGCGAATATGGGTGGTTCACGACGTAGCTGTGGCGTGTGACAAGGTTGTACGGGAAATGATAAAATTAGACATTGTTTATGAAACTGGATTTTCATAGAATCGGAAAAAGTGATACGAAATGGCATAAACTTAAATGATGACTTTTAATGTATTTTGAATATAATTAGTTGAAATATTCTTTCGCATCGATATATATCTCATATTTCTGATTTAACAAGTAAATAATAGTAACCCACAAACGAACTAATATTTTAGAATTTTTATATTTTCCTATGTGAAAATTCAAGATACCCATCGAATTAATACGTTCATTGTATTAAAAGCGCTCGATGTGCAAAAGTCTATTCTATTTAATAACAATAATTGCCCGATTGATATAAAGGCACTTAGTATTGCTTACGGAGAAATTTCTCTACCCACCACATAAAATTGATTAGGATCTCGACAAATGATTTTATGATCGACCAAACATACTAAATATAACTCGCAAGAATTTTAAAGGCATATTGGTAGCGTCTATCGCAGTAAATCCCGAATTCAAATCACAAAATATTCCACTCGGAGTTCACCTCGACGGTCCTGTTTATGCCCGCGATCTTTCGAGAGTAGCATTACCAGATGTAGAGGTGAGCACTGTCCGGGTGGACGCTGACATGATTTAATTTTTATTTATTTTATTTTCTTTGTTTTTTGTTGTTTTACTTCTCTAGCCGGTGAACAATGAAAAAGGACCATTGTGAAGCCTGGTACAGTTCAGATGAGCCTAAGATTGACTTGGACTGAATCTAGTTCTGACCCATTACATGGGCATGGTTGGCGCTAACACGGATAATTTTTGATAATATTTTAATTTGAATTTTTTTATTTATTTTCTTGTCTTTGTTTTTGGGTTTTACTTCTGTAGTCGGTGAACAATGAAAGAGGACCATTGTGAAGGCTGGTACAGTTCAGGTGAGGCCAAGATTGCCTTGGGCTGAATCTGGTTCTGACCCTATTCATGTTGGGGAAAACACGAATGGTTCAATCAAATATCCTTTACATGACCCAATTTTATTCGTGGAAAGAAAAATGCATGTCTTGATGATAAAGCCCCTTCTAATTTTTTTTTTATGAACTTTTTGAAATAGTATCATCTTCCTAATCGAAAAATGAAGTGAATCTTGATAGCCCATTTCACTATTCGTGCGCCGAAATTTGGGTTCTGAACCATGCTTATGGAGGGTTGTGCGAAGATCTGGGTCGGTTCAACCAAAAAAAGAAGAAGATATGGGTCAGCAATTTCTGACACGAATGGGTACGAATTTAATGTAAATAAGTTATGTAGCATAATCGATAAAAATATTGTTTCTTTCAAATGGCACGACATGACAAGATTATAAAGATGATAAAATCTGATTATGAAATGTGAACACGAATTTGAACGGTTAAAACAATTTATAGGTTATATTACCTACAATATGAAATTGAAAACATTAATAAATCTTGAAAATAAATGAAAATGCTATGGAGAATCAATCTTAGTTTGAATGTTCGAATTTCAGCTCAAAATAGAGGAAAAAGGCCAAGAAACATATTCATAATTGAAGATTCACTCTGGGCCCAATCCAATTTGAGCCATGAGAAATCAATTTTTCTTGGGCGCTCTCTACATAATGGAAAAGAGAAGACAAAATTGAATACCCACAAAGTACTACAAAAAAAAAAAAAAAAAAAAAACTTCTAGACTCGTTCTACCAAACTAATCACACCTTTGCACAATCGTAATAGAAACGTGTTTTCACACATTATTATTATTCTATTTCATTTGTGCAAGTTTCTAAATGTTCAAAATCATCGTCCTTCAGTCGACGTTCTAAGTCGCTTTTCAACTGTATATTCAGAAAATATCGCAGTAAATACTTTAGTATTAGTGGTCAAAGTTCTAAGCCACTCTTTAACAATATATTTAGAAATATCATAGTAAATACTTTAGTATCATTGGTTACAAAAATGTGAAGGTTACTAGACATTTGTGTTGTTTTTTTTTTTTTTTTTTGGGGTAGGTGGTGGGGTCCAATCAGATACCATTATTACTTGTGCATGTGGACCGCAAGAGAAGAGACCAGCGAGTTCCCTTCCCCCATTGAATTATTAAAATTTCACTCAAATCGATTTTTGTGGGGGACATTATCAATGTTTGGACACCAAATGTTCAAACTTTGGGAGACATTGCTCATTTAATTCAAGCGACCCAATCATGGACCATATCTCCTTTAAGAACCACGACGTTTCGAGAATTTAAATGTGCTAGTCAAGTGTTTCGCCGACTATGAATGATACAATTAATTTAAGAAGAGATAACAAAAAGATACGGGAGATATCGTGACTAACGAGAGTGCGATTCATAAAACTCCTATCCGTAATGATTTTGGGAAATTTCATCGGGAAATGATAAAATCAGACATTGTTTATGAAACTGGATTTTCATAGAATCGAAAAAAGTGATACGAAACGGCATAAACTTAAATGATGACTTTTAATGTATTTTGAATATAATTAGTTGAAATATTCTTTCGCATCGATATATATCTCATATTTCTGATTTAACAAGTAAATAATAGTAACCCACAAACGAACTAATATTTTAGAATTTTTATATTTTCCTATGTGAAAATTCAAGATACCCATCGAATTAATACGTTCATTGTATTAAAAGCGCTCGATGTGCAAAAGTCTATTCTATTTAATAACAATAATTGCCCAATTGATATAAAGGCACCAAGTATTCCTTACGGAAAAATTTGTCTACCCACCACATAAAATTGATTAGGGTCTGAACGAGTGATTTTAGGATCGACCAAGCATACTAAATATAACTCTCAAGAATTTCAAAGGCACGTTGATAGTGCTATTAAGCACCTGTCACCGTTAAACCCGCATTTCAAATCACAAAATATTTCACTCGGGGAGTTCATCTCGATGGTCCTGTTTATGCTCGCGATCTCTCGGGCGGAGTATTACCAGACGCGTGCGGACGAGGCGGTTCACCTTCCCTCGAAGGGATTACTCGGATCAACCTTTCGGACGAATTTAAGATTATAACTAAGCAAAGAAAAATATTTGTCGAAGAACTTATCTTATGACAACAACTCCTCATTCGATTTCTCCTTCGAAGGTGGCGTCCCGCCACCTTCTTCCAGTCAGAGCAAAGCCGTGTTTGCTCTTGCTATCCATTTGCAAAGTTTGGTAACGTGTGCCAAAAGACCACCGTGGGGTGTATAATAACTTAAGATTTTAATTAACATATGCTAATAAAAAATTACGTTCACATCAAGCCCAATAATTTTTATTATTCAAAACCCTTCACGTCGGCTGATTAATTATCGGAACTTTATTGAGCTATACGCGGCAATATTAGGGTTAGTACGTAATATCACGACAAGTGTAGGCGAGGTACGATGTTGATTGAGTAAAAAAAATTAGTCGTCGATCCGCGTATCGGAGTATAATAATCGAAATATTATGTATTGGACCTGGTCGCCTTTGAACCGAAATACATTTAGAACAAAAATTATATGAAATTTATATTTTGGGGGTTAATTAAATAATAAAAAATAGAAACTAAAGAATTGAAGGATTCGATCTGCGGACCTCGCCCGATTTGATCCGTTCGAAGCAACCGAAAGAGAGATTTCTCCAACAAGTCAGAAATTTGCCGGCTTCGACCAAAACAAAGAAAAAGAAAAAGTAATTAGTCGGCAGCTTTCATTTTTTATTTATTTATTTCTTTTTAATTTTACATTTCACTTTCGTGTCGAGACGGCTATGGTTTTTTTCATTTTATAATTTTTCCGACGAGTCAATAGTTTCATTAGAGAGAGAAATTAAGAATATTGTCATTAGTGACAACTTGTTCCATTTGTAGTGGTCTCTTGTCTTAGTTTTGTCCAAGATTGATACTGCCGGATACGATTCTAGGCCCCCTTCGTACAATGTAAACGGTCCGCGTAGAACAGAAAAAATTATTCAAAAAGTCCTAAGCTTATTGCAATTTTGCCAATTCAGCTCTAAACCTTTTAATTTTGCCAATTAAATTCAAAATATTTTCACGTTTTGCCAATTGAGTCAATTTGATTAATTTTGATCAGAAATTACCGACGTGGACGCTCGTCATCCTACATGGCGCTGACGTGGACCAAATTTAATAATTTTTTCAAAAATTTTCAAAAATTATTTATTCATTCATTTTGCTTTTTTTTTTCTTTTCTTCTGTTTTCCTTTACTTTTTTTTTTTTCTTCCCTTCTTCCCTCCGCTGCTATTGCCGACTAGCCCGGCAACCTCCACCGCCATCGATGAGCTCGGCAATCCTCAGGCTAGGGCTGCCCTCACTCGGGTTGGCTTGGGCAACCATCACTCGAGCTGGCAAAGGGCTGCCCTTGCCCGAGGCCAACCCTTGCCTGAGTTTGGCAACCTTCGCCGGCCATCGCTGGGCATGTCGATGGCTGGCGGAGGAGGAGGGGAAGGAAAAAAGAAGAAGGAAACCATAAGAAAAGAATAAACGGAAAAATTTTAAAAATAAAAAAAATTTTAAAATTTTCCACGTCTGCGCCGACGGCCATGCCATGTAAGACGGCCGATGTCTACATTAGTGATTTTCGGCCAATAGCCGGATGGACTCAATTGGCAAAATTAAAAGGTTTAAGACTGAATTGGCAAAATTACAATAGATTTTGGACTTTTTTGATAAATTTTCCGTGTAAAACACCATTTTACTTCTATGCGGTTAACGTGTGTGATTGGAGAATGGACCCCGGCTCTTAACCGATCGGGCGACGAAGGTGGAAAATAATTGCTTCTAAAATGGCAAAATGAAACGAACTCTTTTCAGTTTCTTCGAGACTGTAATAACCTTTCCATAAATCAAAAGGTGATGAGATATTCTCATGAATTTCTTGGTAAGAATACACGCCGGATGTAATCAAAACTACTCCACTACTTCCGCATTTTAAATTGTACGTCTCCTCCTTTAATTTTCCTTTATGATAACAAATAGAAAAAGGAAAATTTACAATCATTACACGAAACATGAAGTTCTCCCATGCATCCAAGTAGTTTTAGGGAGGAAAATTAACGAAAAAGTCCTAACTTAATTGCAATTGTGCCAATTTAGTACTATTTTTTTTTTTCGCCAATTGAGTCCAAAACCTTTTGTATTTGTATCAATTTAGTCCATCCGACCAATTTTGGTTGGAAATTGCTGACGTGACGTAGCTGGCGTCGACGTTGACAATTTTTAATAATATTGTAGTATTTATTTACAAATTTTAATCTTTTTCGAATTTTTTAATAATATTTTTTTTGCAATGGCCAAAAAGAAAAGACGGAAAAAAATAAAAAATAAAAAATAAAAAATAAAAATATATTATTAAAAATTATGCACATCAGTGCCGGGCACGCCACGTCAATAATTTTCGGCCAAAATTGGCTGGATGTGCTGAATTGGCACAAAACAAAAGGTTTAGGACTCATTTGACAACAAAAAAACCTTTCGCATTGAATTGACACAATTAAAATAAGTTTAGGATTTTTTGGTAATTCTCCGGTTTTAGGCATACATCATACCTAGAAAAAGAAGAAGCTATTTTGCATAATGCTACATAATTGCAAGCTCTATTGCGTGGAAGCTTAGGGCCTGTTTGACGACGATTCTGATCCAAAAAAGTAATTCTGATTAAAATCATATTTTTCTGATTTTGTTCCCTAGATGATTTTTAGAGAATCAGAATATGACGTCCCGAAATTTCAAGGCTTATTAAATTAATAATATTGGGACTCTTGAAATTGAGTGACAATTATCGGACACGGAATTGTTCGATCTGGAGGATTTCGATCGAGGACTAAAGCGTAGATATTTATAGTTCAATTAGTTTAGTCGCGTTGTAGATAATTCTCACCGAATTCCTTCGCGCTCGTGCCGACCCTGAACCAAATATCCTGAACCAGTTCTAAATGGTCAGATTACCGAAATACTCTCAGATATTATTCATATACGCCAAAAACAATTAATACCGAATGACCGTGGGCCCCACCTCAATAAATACTAGTCAAATCTTGCTTTTGACCATGGGAAATTACCAAATTGCCCTTTGACCATGGAAATGACCATTTTACCCTTGAAGACCATTTTCTCTCTCTTCCTTTCTCTCTCCTCTCTCTCTCTTCCCTCTTGGAAACTCACGGTAGCCACCCCTCCCCCACTTCACGATCACCATCTCCATCATCTTCTCACCATCTTCATCTTCATCTTGCCGCCGCCGTCCGCCGTTCGCCGGACAGCCAACCACCCCCGCCGCTCGCGCCCTAGCCCCCGTCGCCATGTGCTGTGCTCGCCGAAGCTCCGCAGTGCCGTCGGACTGAAGCCGTTGTCGCCCAGAGTCCCGCGAGCCCAAACCCGAGAGCCCCGTGTCTCCCGTTTTTCAGCGCGCCCGACTTGGAATCGCTCGTTTGAGCTCGTCCGGAAGGCGAATCGAGCTCCGTTTTCGCCTACGCAACCGTAAGATCAAGGACTACGAGGATCTGAGGACTATTTGTCCAGGAAGTTGCTGGAATTTCGTGGGTTTGGTCAGAGCAGAGGCTGGTCGTGGAGAACCGGCGCGTTCCGCTTCGTTTCAAGCTTCGCCTTTGTCGCCACAGCCGCTGCCCTTGCCCGTTCGCCGTCGTCCGAGTGTATTTGTCACAAACCGTCGCCATGGTTGCGTCCGGATCGTCGAGACGAGTCCGTAGGACCGCCGCCGGAAACCACCGGTCGCCGCCAGTTATCGAAGTGAGTTAACCCCTAATCCCTGATTAGGTCGTTAATTACACTTAGTAGTTTAATTAAATAGTTAATGTAATTAATTAGTTAGTTACCGCAGTTAATAGATAGTTACCGTGGTTAGATAGTTAACTATGGTTAGCTTAAGTAGTTACCATAGTTAAATTAATTAATTACTGTGGTAGATTAAATAATTACTGTGGCTAGTTGAATTACCGTGGTTAGGTGGAATAGTTACCACGGGTAATTTCTTTGTCTACCGTAGTTCGGTTGGACTTGTTTGCTGAATGGTGATTGGTTGACCAGCGTGTTGATTGCGCGTTTTCGCTGAATGATCACACCTAGGTCAAATGCCATGTTAATTGAAATTGAGCAGTCGTGTGACTAATTATTTATTTCGATCATGAAAATGGCCGTGGGCCGAGTTTTATGCATACTCGTGAGTGTGATTGCATCGGGCTAATGTGAAGTAAGAATTGGTTGTTTGCCTGATGTGTTTGTGTGGTCACACGACGGTTATTCGTCTCCCTAACGTAACTGGAGGATATGGGGCGGTACTCCTAGTGGGTCTGTCGCCTGGTAAGTTCGTGCCGACGACGTACAGTTCGGAATCCCACGACTTATCGGCGATGTATAGTCCGGATAGACACGATTGGTCGGATGCCGGTCGCAGCTTGTGATGGACCGAAGTCGTTACGGAACTACCTAATATGCTTGCCTTAGGGGTCTTGAGGGGCTATCGGATGCCGTCATTGTAACGGGGTAGGACGACGCCCAGTTCCGCCGGAAGAGTACTAGCAATGAGGCTGTACTGTGGCGAGAGTGGTGTATCTCTTGCATGATAATCGGAAAAACCGCATGTTGCATAGTACTTGAATGCCTGCGAGTGTGACGTGTGTTGGCTGGATGCCTTGTTCTGCTGTTCTTTATTGCCATGAAATATCTGTCGTGTGGCTCAAGGCAAGGTGAGTTGTATGTGGTTGTTTATTGGCTGTTGACCCGTGCTCCTGTTTGGTAGCTAGAGCGTGGCGTGCATCGCACGCTATTGATCTGTCATCGCATGTTTAGGCCGCTTGAGTGAATCAACGTCCTAATCGGACTTAGGCGTTGACTCATTGAGATTTATATCTCATTTGTTGTTGTTAACCGTTTTTCAGGTCCGTAGTGTGGTGCTTTGGTTAGTCAGCTGGCGCAGCTGTGGAGGTTCTTTTGGAGTTAGTTTTTGGTAGTAGTTAGCCTTAGACCAGACCCGGTATATTTTTGTGGGTCTTAGGAAACGGCCTTGGAGATGGGCTTGTAAATCGGTTGTGTTTCCTAGCTAACTGGTATATAAATAAAATGGTGTTGTTGTATCTCCTGCTTTTCTTGTATGACTGTCCGTGGTTTTTGTATCGCTTCTGCATGTGCTTAATTGAAAGATAAAAAGAAATGGGTCGATGACATGCCTGGGATGTTATCCTTTGACCTGACGTTCGGAAGGGATGTTCACGCGCCCGGGGTTTGGGGCGTGACACAGAACGTGTTTGGTAATTGCACAAAATTTATGTTCCCAAGAACAACCAGGTTAAAAACTTTCATCTTTTTTTTTTTCAAATTTTTTAAAAATGGTTTTTTTTAAATTTTTAAAATTTTTTTAAACCTTTTTTTAAAGTTTTTTGAAATTTTTTAATTTCCCCCCCAATTTTATTTTTTTTAAAAAAATTAATTTTATTTTTTTTTGCATTTTTTGAATTTTTTAAAATTTTTAATTCCCCTCCCTTTTTATAAAATTTTTAAATTTTTTTGTTAAATTTTAAAGCTTATTTTTAAATTTAATTTTTAAAAAATGTATTTGAAAAAATTAGTTGTTAGTAAATTTTCAAATCTAATTTTAATTTTTTTTAAAGTTCAGAAGTCCACGTGAAAGCCCACGTAGACTTAATCTTTTTAAAAGAAATGAGACTTTGTTCTTTTTTGTGATTCTTGAAAGTGATTCTTTTTTTCAAAATCAATTTTTTTTTATTCTTGTTTTTGCTCCAAAACTATTCCTGAGAACAGAATCAGAATCAGAATCATTTACGTTACCAAACATGATTCTCATCTTTTTTTTTTTGTTCCGGGAAATAGAATCAGAGAATCAGAATCGTTGCCAAACAAACCTTTAATTAATTACTAAATGAAACTTTTGAACTTAGTGTCCACAACCATATTTACGAAAATGTCCCTATAATTTGTATTCCGTAGAATATCAGTTATTGTAATTAAACCCCTATCACCCGCAAAAAAAATCAAAGTGGTAAGAGAATTGGATGTTACTCATCAATTAATTCAAACCATGACCACCCATAATGCTTGTAACATTCATCTATTAATTCGAGCCACTTGTCCACCAATCCACAATATTATAATTGTCCACGATTTTGATTTTCAAGAAACTTTCGTGTTGTTCTGGGCCTCTTATTTCTTGATGTATTTTTTGTAAAACCTAATTTTAATTTATTGTATTAAAAGTTTCTGCGAATATCGCACTGCTCGGTTTGATTATTCACATTCACATATATATTTGTTTGGGCATCAATATTTATTGATTTTTTTATTGCATATAGGCAAGATTTGTATGCTATGTGCCAACAAGTTGGAAACATTGCTATGAATTCTTTTTATTATTATTATTATGTATTTCTGGAATTTAGTGAAGGTTTTCATCACTATGTAGACTACCAAGGCCTGCAAGCTGCAGCTGCAAGTGGCAAGTTGTGTTGTGTTTGCTTAATTAGAGGAGGAGGAGGAAGAGCAGAAGATTAAATGGTCCCCAAGTTTAATAGGGAAAAGAGAAGGCCATTCGTCTCAAAATACTCGATTTTTATTGCTCAAAAAGAAAAAAAAATTGAACATTTATTTCCGAAGAATATCAATTAATTAAAGAGAGAAATTAATACTGAGAAAATAGTTGTCATACTGATACTCAAATACTTTAGATTTATTTCTTTGATAAATGTCCCGTCGACGTATCTGTCAAGGTGGCTTCGAAGTTCATCATGGCATTTCGGTGGCTACAAAATGTCCCAAGTTAAAAACTAGACGCATTGTTATTTCCAATCATATCTTCGTTATCGAACTTTTACTGCGCACTCCCAACAAATGATGTCAAAGCCGATCATTGATTGGTGATTCACCCCAAAATTTGTTTTGGTGTTTGGTAAATATCTTCCTAATCTCGTGACCAACGCGAGAAAGAGACTATGAATGGCAAACTTCATTGTTCGGTCTCGAAAAAGAGTCTATGGATGAAGGTGGGCGTCAATGGAGATTCAAGTTAAGATACATTGATATAGAAGAATACCCGAACTAAGGGAGAATCGGACCTAATACTGAGCTCACACGTGAGCAAGACTGTTGAAATATCATGGTGTGAAGTAGTTAATACATTCTAGTTGATCAATAACTCATTTACTTAAGTTTTTGATTGAAAATGTGTCCAATAAAATATGCTGATGGGTTCGGACTTGGGTTATCTTCTTCTTGACGATTTTCTCGAGTGAAGGTATTGGATTTCTGCTGTGCGTTCACAGTAAATCATATATTAATGTCACGGTAAGATGACAAGTTTCATCTTGGATGGTCAAACCAACTTATTTCCCGCCTCACACGGTGTAGAACAGAACATGATTCTGACCAAAAAAGAAAGAAAGAACAGAACATGAACTTCGACCAACCAACCCATAAATACACTTGCCCAAGTACTAACGACCTCTCTCTCGTAGCCGTGCGTTAACGTTAACGGTTTCCTCTTCTGGTTTTGCTGATTTCACGCCACATCGTTAAGCAAAGAAAAGGAGAAACTTTTTTTGGGTAGGCAAAAAAGATCTCTCATTTAGAGAGAGAGAGAGAGCGAGGTGGGTGGAAATATGTAGATAAAAGTGGTTGGGACGTCCTGCCCAGTCCACACCCTCTTTTTCCCAGAACAGCCAAAACGTTACCTTCTTCCTCTCTCTCTCTCTCTCTCTCTCTCTCTCTGCAACCTATTCCTCTTGTCTGTCCACAAACTGTTTGTTGTTTTGCCAAAAAGAAAGAAAAACAGAGAGTTTGGGGAAGCTTGTGGGCGGAGGAGGAGGAGGAGAGGAATTTTCTGGTCTGGGGGTAGTGAGGGGACTCCCAGACTTTCAAAAGCACTCGTCTTCCTCATATTATTCTCTTTTTTCACCCCCATCCTTGATTTTTCCCATCATTCGATTGATTAGATTGTTGGGTTCTCCTTATTGAGCTTGAAGCTCAATCACCCGGATCTGTTCCAGCTTCTGAAAAATTGGGAGATTTTTGGCTATTTGGGCCTCTGTATCTAGACTTGCTTTCATTTGATTGCAGTGAAACATTCATTTGTTTCATCAGCCAGGTCGTATAATACTTGAAAGAAGCCAATCGCTTTTTTTTTTCTCAAATTTACCCCATTGAACATCTACTGTACCTTTGAATGCGAGCAGTTCGGGTGTCTGTATCGTTGACTGCATTTCTTGTAACCCTTTACATAGAGGAAGAACAAGAAGCCCTTGCTGGGAGCATCTTGTGATTCTGGATTGGCTAAGCCAACTGCCCACTAAAAAGTTTTGTCCCTTGAGGTGTCAACAGATAGAAAAGAAGCTCTCTTTTTGTTTTGGTTAGACTTTCAACGACGAGGCCCACTGGTGGGTTCGGTGGGCTTCATCAGACAACCAAGAACCCACAATTTTGAAGATCCCTTTCGTTCATGAAATTATAGTGCGTTGAAAAAAGAGAAGATAATTCTGTTTCCTCTTGCTAACTTTCGTCCCTTTCCCACTATGTGGTCCTCTACTCTCCTTGCCTTCATCACGTATTATACCGAAATTGAATTTGACTCATTCGGGAATTTCACCTTTTCTGATGCTACTTTACTTCTTGTTCACTTGCCTCTCCTTCATCCTCTTTTTGAAGTCTCTCCCTCTCAAATCTCTCCCTGCATGGGCAAGTGAGATGACATTGTTGTCGCCCTGGAGCTATCAGGAGTTCTCTGCTTTCCGCACTTCTAGTTTGATGAATAGCTGTTGTAGAAGCTGTATTCCTCTAACACGCTCCAAGATGTCTATCAACAATATTAATCTTTCTTCCAGAGTAGATTATGTAGAGACCGGAGAGATGTCGGTATTAGATTTGCCAGAGTTGGTCCTAGAATGCATCCTGGAGAGGCTTCCACCAGCCGAACTTTTTAGCATGGCTGGTGTGTGTAGTTCTTTGAGGAATAGGTGTATAAGTGATCACCTTTGGGAAAGTCACATGAAGCGAAAATGGGGCAGAGTCATTGGTCCAGCTGCATATCGGGAGTGGAAGTGGTATATCGCTAGTAGGAGGGAGATTTGCAATCTCAAACAAGGCAAACAGAAGCGGCTTGCGAGGCTCCTATTTGCTGTTTGGCCTTTCTCATGGACTAAATCAAAACTTGATAACAGTGAAAAGCAAAGGATTCCCCCTCCAACCGATTCAATCATGTCTTGGTATCTTGCTCTTGAGACTGGCAAGTTCTGTTTCCCTGCTCAGGTTTACAACCGTGAGGTACATATACAAAACAAATAATTTCCAGCTATACAATTTCATTAGCTTCTCTTAAATTTATTCCGTTGCTTTCTTACCATAACAAAGTATGCTTTATGCATTCTGCAGAATGGTCATGTGGGATTTATGTTGTCTTGCTACGATGCTGAGCTTAGTTATGACTCTCGAACCGACACCTTCCAAGCCAGGCAAGTGGATGATATTCTTGCCTCCCCTGGAACATGCTTATCAATTTAACTCATGTATTAACAAGAGATGTATTTAGCTTATACTCCCGATCTTCTTCTGTTTTGAATAGCAATCTGTCCGAGGAGGATCAGCATGTGCATCTTGATTTTTTTCTCATCTAATGTCTAATTGTCTGACTATGCAGGTACCCACCTCATGGAAGGAGAGCAGGTGCAATAGAAAGTAATGTCACGTGGGATAGACTAAGGGCACAACCTGTTGATACTCCTCCACATGATCTTCACATTTCCGACTGTCTGAATGACCTACAGCCTGGTGACCACATTGAAATTCAGTGGAGGAGAAACAAAGAATTTCCTTATGGTATGTCTGATTAGCTAATTCCCTCGGTTTTTACTTCATTTTTGTGATCCATTCTCTTCTTCAATTTCTTGCTCGTGTTTGTCCAAGCATTTTTCATTTCAAAATGCCAGTAAATGGAAGCAATCGCTAAGTATACTCAGAAATATTCTATAATGTCCGTTACCATCCTTGATATGTCACATTTTCATTTTATTGAGATAAAAGCCAGAATAATTTTTGCCGCTGATATGATTTTCATCAAAGAATGACCTGTTCAGGATCTCATGACCATTGACTTACAAAGAGAGTTAGCCACGCCTAATTTTATAACTTAGGTTCCACTACTCCAGTAATGGCTTGCTGGTTGAACTACATAGTTAGCCCGTCAGAGGTGGAGAGAGGCTTGTTAGTTACCTATATCAGCATGAATTGTTCTTAGAATGGTGGCTGCTGGGTATGACTTACATGATAAAAGTTACTTGAACTTGCTAATGTAGATTGACTGTTTGTTCTGATGTATCATGGCTATTTCAGGTTGGTGGTATGGTGTTGTTGGTCACTTGGAGTCATGTGATGGCAATGTGAACTACTGCCGATGTCACAATAGTGGTGAGTTATTGATTTCATTTACAACTCAGTCAGATGAAACTATTCAAATTATGGGGTTCGAAGCCTGTAAATGTGAGTAAAATATGACGAATAGGGGAATCAAATTGTGATTGGTGATGGATGCATCTTTCTTCTGAACGGTCACAACCATTGGAGTAGCATGTAGAGGACCAACTTCTCAGCTAATCAGCCAACTAGCATCATGTTGACGTGTTCATTCTTGAAACACAAAGTTAACACCTTTTGACACGTGGATCATAAGAAAGTGCATTTTGCTTTCAGTTAATGGACATCTGCTTTGTCTTTGGTCCTTGGCAAGACCATTTTTTCACTGTATGGACCGCTTCTTGTTTCATTCTCATTGGTCCCCAGGACAACTCCTTGTCAAGATGTTATGCTTTTCACCAACAACGTGATAAGATTTGTCTGAGAGGAATAATTTAGGCCGACCATATTGAAGTTGCTCAATATTCCCTTTTGGCTCTTTCTCTGGCCAAGGTTGGAGTCTTATGGCATTGTGTTGTTCCAATATTTATTCTAAGCTTAGGGAATCATTTTAAACTGTTTTTTTTTTAAATTCTTCGGACTACCCAGCATTTCGTGTTGCTTCACCTATTCTATATCCTAGAATGATAATGGAAAAGCAAAATGGTCCCTCTTTCCTTTGCCACATCCATAATTGACATGCATACATGGTGGAAAAGAAACAGATGAGGCACTTTAAGTGGCTTATGCGCTTCTAGAAGAGGGACCTTTTTCAGTTTATATCGTAATTGAGCAATATAAACTTGCCAAGGCCCTTGTCTACAACTTTAAGTTACAGTGAGTTCTCCACTAATGTTAAAGTTACTATTCTTCGTTTGAACTTCTATATAATCGTGATTACTCATAGCTAATCTCTTCATCGAACAGTTTTATTAGTCATATTGAGATTCAAGTGCTTTGGTGAATAGCATAGGTGTCACGGATTGAGACTTTTTTAAGCAAGTTGTTTCTTTGACTTTCCCGCCACAACTTGAAATATTAGTTAATTATGAAGTTGCGGAAATATTACATATAGTTTTACAGGTTAATATGTATACTTTTTCTGCGTTATCAGGTATTCTGCATTAAATAAAAGTCAAATTAGAGCCACAAGGAATAGGGAAAAGTTAAAAAGTAGAAGTCACTCTAAACAAACTGATTATGCAAGAAGCTACATTTGGGAAAATTAATTTGCTTTGATGGCTGATTCTGATTCAATTTTGTGCTCTTTTCTCATTTGGCATGTTTCCCTCAAGTCTCATGTCCGATAGCCTCTTCACCTTCTTTTAGCTGTAAAAAAGAAATCTCCTATACCTTTATCCGTTGTATACAATGATCCCACCTTGTCCGGGCATCTAAGAATTTATTTTCTTCTCGAATTTGAGTGCCTCTAGGGAATTTAAAAGGTTTTGATACTAAATCTCCGAAACAGTTACTTTCATGTAAATTTTCCCGATATGGGAGTGGACCTAAAATTTTTGCCTGATAATCTCCTTTAGCATAAATATTGTTGAGTTAATTATCAACATAGATGATCCATCTTTTTCAGATGCTTGATGATTAAAAATTTTTAAATCGTCCCAATAATTAGATGGAAATTGTTTCTGGTTGGATGTAGCTATCTAAAGCATGAATAGAAGCTGTTGCTTATTTGCATTCAAGCCCCCGTTTGACTGCAGCTGAAGTAGTTGTAGATACGATGATCTGTCAAAAGCCGATGAATACTAAGTTCATGGATTTTACTGCTCTGGTTTTTTCTAGGACTAGTTGAAGGTAGAAGCCTCATGCATGATGAGCTATGGTAGATGCATGCTCACACATTTTGTCGGAGTAGGCCAATAACAAGATGGTTATTTTTGTTGACAGGTACGGTGATACTGGAGTTCAGACAGTATGCCCCAGGTTCGCGGTGGAGACATACAGCCATAAATAGGAGAAACCATAGGGAGGAGGGAAATGAAGCAGACGGTTTTTATGGAGGAATCAGAAAGCTTAAAAACGAGGGAGAGATTTCAATGTGGAAGACTCTGTGGCCAACGGAAGTACTGGAGTAGGTTTGTATGAAGTCTCCTATTGGAGCTAATTGATCTGAAGACTCCCCAGCTTGAAAGTCAGAACAACGATTATGGTTTTAATTATTTTCTGCTAGGTTGAAGCGACTTGCACAGACTCTGACAAGCTTTTGACCGTGTTACTCGAAGCGGCCTCCTAAATTCCATTCATATATTCATCCTTTGGTCTAATTTATTTGTGGGAGGATTAGTCCGTGGTCCAGATGATGATTCATGTGAATTGCCTCCCATTGATTGAAATTCGATGTACCATACTTACGATAGTGTAAACACCATAGTTGATAAATTGAAATCCGCCGTAGTTCGATGAATTGGTACCTCTGGTTGTATGGTCAGTGCAGCACATTACCAGTTGCTATGGTGCAAAACTACTGGTTGCATTGTGGCACACTAATAAATAGTCGCGCCCATACCGTGAAAATTGAAGGAAGCGGGTCGGTAATAACGTAATGGGGTACGGTGCGATCGGTATGTACATACCAATGTCCATGCTATTTTGACAAAGATGAACAGTTCCACTAGTCAAGATACAAGAACTTTTTTAAAGTACTGAAGACAACATCAATTGGCAAATTATGGAGTCTAGGGACAACTTGAAAAACTATCCCACCTTTCAATTCTTTTTACATCAACAAAGGTGGGTACAGTAATGGAATCGATATTAAAATTTAGTGACTAGAACTGTGGGTGAGTTGACATGACAATCCAAATTCCGAAGTGTACAAAAACTGCAAGATCTTACCATGAATTCCTCCCAATTTGCGCCAACCTGAACTCAAACGACTACATATACCTCGACCTTCTTTTCAGACCATAACCCAAACAAAGGAACAGCCTTGGCCTGTACTGTACCAGTGTCATCTTAGCCACTGATGACCCTCTTCTCTGCTCATCATTCTGAGTAGTTGCTCCACCACTTCCAGTTGACTTAAAGCTCAATCTTCTCAGGATACTGACCTTGGGCCCCCAGATAGCTTTCACCTTTTCGTCGCCTTCTTTTCTTCCGGCGGACGACGACGACGATGTAGTCCTCAGCAGAAACCTCCTGATCCTTTGCCTCTTAGTCTCCCTCACAATGCACTCTCCATTTTCTCTCTTGCCCTCCTCAACTTTGCCATGTGGTTCTCGTTGTTTTGGGCTTTGTATGGAACTTTGGTCATGTTGTTGAAGACCGGCTTGTTTTCTTTGGTTAGGCGCCCGTTTGGAAAAGGGCGGATTGGCGTGGTCCAGTGGCTCGACCGGCGGTTTTACAGGTGCTCGAGGTGTTTCTCGCTCATTTTCCTGGTGGTTCCTCCCCCTCAAGTCTGTGGACCTCCGTGGACTCTCGGCTTTGAAGCCCTGCAAATCGTTTAGGAAATTCATGATGAGAGTCAGAATTACCACGAAACCTGCAATCATGGCTCTATTCATATAGACTTGTCAAGGGAATCCTAAGACTGCAATTTCCCTCGGATGTCATATAATCTCACAATGTCGAGAACCTATCAACTCCCCCCGACTCTGATTATTCAGCGGGAAGATTGAATGTCGACTGAATGACGTAGTGGCCGGTTACTGGTGTTACAGCTTGCTGCATATTGTCCCGCTTCGCTATATTTGGTTCCCAGGCACGTTAGAACAAGGACAAGTCCTATGAGGCGCTCGCCTCGGTGTTCTGCCAGTTTTCTTAGAAGTTACTTGTGACTTTAGTAATTCAACAACCGAATAAAACGGACTAACCCTGAATGGTGAGAGCGACCTAGTCCGCCTGTGATCGTTAGCCTGTGTCGTCCTTCTTGCCCTGCTGTCTCCCTTGACATTCTCCAGTGCCACAATGAACGGGTCGAAACCGTCGTTCCACAGGCTCCTGCGCTGGAACGGAACCTTAAAGCCTGATCTCGGGGACCTTGGCGAAGGTGAACTGACAGGACTCTGATTTCCGCTCTTGCTCTCATAGGAACAAGGTGGAGGCTTCAGAGGCATCACTTTCCCATCACAGAAGAGCTCATCAGCAAAAGCCATTGAAGGGAGTGAGTCACCCCTTGGCCTTGACTTCTTATGGAGCGGGGACTCGAGGTCCTGGCTCGTGATAAACTCGTCCGCATCGAGAACACACCCCCAACTCGTGTTGAACTCGAAGTCCAGATCAGAATCCGAGCTCGTCTGCTCACATGACCCTATCGGGTCGAATTTTCCGGCATCAATATTGTATGGAGGATACGCATTCTCTCTGCAGCGACTAGCCGGCGCGCTGCAGAACAATGAGACAGTGCTCACTCTCGGCGCATCGGGACTGGCGGGTGCACTCACATAGGAAAAGCGTGAATCATTCGGAGAGAAAGACGCCATCGATATTGAGTCTTCTCTGGAATGCCTTATGCTCCTGCAAATCAAGAAAACGTTGCAGTGATTTATAGGGATCATTTCTTGCTTCAACTGACAAAACAATGTTCAAAGCTTCGGCCTGATTAACGGTTAAAGAAATCGGGAATTTCAGGTCAATTCGCGGAACTCGAAAGCCGAAGATGTATCCTTACTCACTCAGAAAATAGAAAGGTTGTCTTCAGTGACTGAATATTTGTCTCATTCTGTTGGTTGGTCAGTTTTGGTTATTGTATATGGAACAATCTACGTTTGATGCTCAACTTTGTAAGGTAATATTCACGGTGGACACTTATCTTATCCTAGGAGTAGAAGAAAGGGTCAACGGTCAACGGAATGTTTACCCGTTGACCGTTGGGATCATTTCTTGCTTCAACTGACAAAACAATGTTCAAAGCTTCGGCCTGATTAATGGCTAAAGAAATCGGGAATTTCAGGTCAATTCGCGGAACTCGAAAGCCGAAGATGTATCCTTATTCACTCAGAAAATTAAACATGCAAAAAAAACCAGTCTTTACATTGCCAAATCACGATTACATAAGTACCGAAAAAATTATCAAAAAAGTCATAAACCTATTACAGTTGTGCCAATTCAGTTCCAAATCACGATTACAGGGAGAAGGACAGTATAAGTGCCAAAAGTTGTGTACGGAGATCACTTTGGTGCCAAAAGTTTCCTCTGGATCACTTAAGTGTCAAATCGGAGACAAAACGATCACTTTGGTGCCTCTCGCCAGAAATTTCGGCCAAAATTAATACGTGGCATTTTCAATAAATTTTTTGGCTGAGCTGGCATTTTTTTTTAAAGACCCATCCACGTGGACTTTAGAGAATGACGCCGTTTCATCCGACGTGGTACCACGTCCCAAAACGGCATCGTTTTCTTAGATCAATAATAAAAAAAAACGTCGTTCCGTAAGAATCAAGAACGACGTCGCACAGAGCACAATAATAGAACAAGGACGTGAGATTTTCCTTTGAACCCTCTATCGCGACCGTCGTGGCTTTCCCCTTCGCAGTCCCGTCGCTCGTTCGCCTTCGCTTGCGGTCGCACTCCGTTGCCTACCGTTGCTGTTAGGTTTGTAACCTCCCCCTGTTGCTCGTGAAATTGACTGGAGGGGAATAATTAGGGCTCATACAATGCGAAAAATTAGGGCTCTCGAAGGCAGAGTAAAATTAGGGCTCCGTCGCTCGTTGTTGGTGAATGTGTGGGGATGATGGCGCTATGGATGAATTGCGCAGAAAAGTAGGGCTCGATGGGGACCTCCATGCCAAAAATTAGGGGTCTTTGTTGCTTTGAAGTCTGTTGCTTTCTATCTACTAAACAACAATGGCTTTTAGAAAAAAAATTTAGGCTTTGTTGCTTGGTGGGGACCTCCATGTGAAAAATTTGGGCTCGCTGAGTTATTGTTTAAGAAATTAGTGCGATTGTGGGGATCTCCACGTGAATTTGCCGTCCTTTCTGCGTTGTGGTCCCAATAGCTAATATTTTTTTCCTTGGTTGCAGCGTCGGCATGGGGGACAAACGACATCTTACACTCATCAGTGTTTGCCATGGTGGGGAATTTGTTATTGGCACCGAGGAGTGGGAATGTACTGGTGGGCTTGAAGGTACCATCTATGTCTATGTAAGGAAGCCATCCTATAGTCAATTCCGGAAGGAAATAGTGCATAATTTACGATGCAAAGTAGATAAGTTGCATTATTGTGTTCTTGGGAAGAGTTTGAAAGAGGGTTTGCGATACTTCAGCGATGATAATGGTATAAAGGATATTATATACCATTATCTTCATGGCGAGGAAGCGACAGTGTATGTGAAGGAGCAGGTAGGGGTTAATGTGTCGAGGAATCAATGTAAAAGAGCCAAGCAGAAAGTGATAAGTACATTGATGGGTTGGTACAAAGAAGAATATGCCCAGGTTTGGGATTATGCTTCTGAGTGTAGGCTTCAAAACTCATCCAGTAAAGTATATGTAGAGGTTGTGGAGAGGCCACTGCCCGACTCTGGGATCAAGTTTGATAGATTTTAGGTTTGCTTTGATGCATGCAGACGGGAATTTTTGGCTAGTTGTAGAAGAGTTGTAGGATTGGATGGAAGTTTTTTGAAGGGGTTATGTAAGAGAGAGTTGTTGATTGCCGTTGGGAGAGATGTTAATAACCAAATATATCCCATAGCTTGGGCTATTGTCAAGGTAGAGAATAAGGACACTTGGTCATGGTTCCTAAAGAATTTGATGGCTGACCTTGAGATAACTGAGGGGGGAGGTTGGGCATTCATGAGTGACCAACAAAAGGTAATGCTATTGTAAATTGTATGCTTTATATCATTAAATTGCTTACTTTTGCTTTTGCTTATAAGATTTTTTTTGTTTGAATTATTGCAGGGACTTATTCCGGCATTAGCTGAGTTGATGCCATATGCTGAACATAGAATGTGTGCAAGGCACATATACGCAAACGACAAAAATCTATAAAGGAGACAAGCTACAGAAGCAATTTTGGCAGATAGTAATGAGCACTAACATGGCTGAATTTAGAATAGCCAAGCAGGGGTTGTTAGAACCGACAAAGGAAGGTTTTGATACACTAGTTCGAAATGAACCTAAGCATTGGTGTAGGGCCTTCTTCAGCGAGGAATTCAAGTGCAATATCGCCAACAACAACCTCAGCGAAGCTTTCAAAGGTAGAATACTTGAGGCCAGGTGCAAACCAATCATCAGCATGCTTGAAGACATACGAGTCATGGTCATGATAAGGCTGTAGAAACAAAGAGATGAGGCTGCAAAGTGGACCAGAAAATGTGGTCCTAGGATTGCGAAGAGATTGGATGACAACATGGCTGCTACTAGGTTCTGTCATCCAATATGGAATGGAGATGATGGATTTGAGATCAAGAACAATAGCGATAAGTATGTTGTCCACTTAGAGAGGAGAAAGTGTTCATGTCGAGCTTGGCAATTAACTAGAATTTCTTGTGCACATGCCATTTGTGCCATGCAGTTGAAGCAACAAAGCCCAGAAGATTACTTAGATGACTGTGACAAGAAAAGCACATATGTTGCTTCTTACCGATTCATGATGCAGCCTATCGGATCGAGCAAATTTTGGGAGTCAACAGATCATGAAGCCTCTATACCTTTGCCATTAAAGAAGCAAATATGAAGGCCAAAATGGAGACAAAGAATGCAAGAGGAGGAGGTCTCAAGTCAGAGGATGAGAAGAACTAGTGCAAAGATGAAGTGCTCCTATTGCCATACGGAATGACATAATAAGAAAGGTTATGAATTGAAGAAGCAACATCAACAACATCAACCAGTTGAAGGCCCAACTAAAGGGCCAAGTGCAAGGGTAGCCGCTGCTCAAGGGCCAACAGAAGGGCATTGATGGACCAGCTGTAGGGCCAACAGAATGGCTTACTCGAGGGCCATCTATATGGCCAATAACTGAGTCGACAGTTGAACATATAAGGAGGAGAAAATATCCAGTAAGTTGTACAATTATTTATTTTGTGTTTGTTTTATTTATGGACTGAACTTTAACTTTGTTATGTCTTTCTTAGGTGACAAGAAGATCAACTACCCAGGTTGCTGAAAATGAGGCACCACAATGGACAAGAGGGGCTCTTGGGAAAAGGATAAGGCAATATGGTTATGGCTTTTATACAGACGAACGTACTGGAATGACTATTTTGCATGTAATTTTTGTAAGACTAGAGCATTTAAATTATGCTGTTTCATATCGTTGACCAAATGGTTGTTGTTGTAGCCTGGGAGAAGTTTCGAGATACTTATCTCTCAAGGTGGCCCAACTCAAGAGTCAAGTGTTGTGCCAAAGAAGAGTGCTTCAAAGAAGAAGAAATCAGATGCATCTCCAAAATAGCCATCAACTAGAGCTAGTATGAAGAAGGTGCATGGGACAAGAAGGGCGGCTAAAGAACCTATACCAGCTGAAGAACCTGCACAAGCTGAAGAACCTGTACAATGGGTTAGAAAGAGTGCAAGGATCATGAATCAAGCCAAAAAGCCATCGAAAGGAAAAAAACTGGGGGATGGTGCAGATTGACTAAGTTTTTTTTTTTTTGGTTGAAGATTGATTGAGTTTAATGTGCTGGATATAGCTTTTATTTGTTTTGTTTGGATGACAAGCTTCACTAATGGGGTTGTTGCTATTGTTTTCTTTTTCTTTTCTTTTTTTGGTGTTGACATGTTGGTGGGAGGTGAACCTTGACCGATGGATGTTTTTATTTGTAAAGGATCAGTTGAATGTCAATGGCAATAAAGTTTGTAACAGTTCCCATTTTTTTGTTGTGTTGTTTTTGGTTGCAAGTTCTCATATTTCTGCTAGGTTGATGTTTATGTTGCTAGTGATGGGCGGGATATTTTTTGGCTAGTGCAAGTTGTTTGTGCTTGCAGCTGGAGCTGCACCAACTGCACCTGGAGCTGCACCAACTGCACCAGCAACCAGCCATTGCTGGTGCTTGCACCCTGCACCTGCTGAAGTGATACGACTGGTACGAGTGGCACCTTGTAGGTTCTGGTGCATTGTAGGTACGAGTGGCACTGAAGTGATCATTATTTAACTACCATTAGCGCTTAAATGATCATTTTGATAGAAACTTGGTACCGAAGTGATCCTTTTGATAAAAATTTGGCACTGAAGTGATCACTTCAGTAAAAACTTGGCACTAAAATGTCCATTTTTTTTTAAGGACGAGTATCCCTGAATTGACCACTTTCAGCAAACCACCAACTCTTTCATTTGACCAGCGTTTGTAGCAAACATTGCAAATCAGTAAGTACTAACATAGCATCTCATTCAGAAACAAAGCAAACTAAGTTCACAATACACAACTAAGCAACATAACTTGTAAATGAGCACAACCAATGAATTCCAGCCTCACATTTCCAACCATAGATTGTAGCAAACTCTTGTTCCATACAAAAATTGCAGCAAACCAGTAACACGACTATTGTTACAAGTTACCCTTCAATAGAACATATTCCTCTCATCTTCAACGATGGTAGACTGAGAAACTTATTCTAGTTAGTCACTTTACATTTGCCCATGAAATAGGCTACACAACAGAACAACAAGAGAATCAACGCTTGAGAACACATTCTTTCAATTTCATGCTTAAAACTTCTTTCTTCAAATGCTTGGCCAAAGATGCTAAAGCCTTCATTTCAGCTTGCATTGACTCAACATCCTTCAACTTGTCCACTAATGTAGGTAGATGTTGATGTCATTCTTCAAGAAGCTCCAATATCACCTTTGTCGCTTGTCCGGAGAATTGCGCATCGACCCATTTGAAATATTTACACTTTGAGCTTTTTCTATTCCTGGCGCATCCATTGAATCGTCTCCTCGGATTCAATCGAGTCCAAAATGTTCTTATTGGACTCGGTAACCCGTAATAATAATAGGGTTAATACCATGAAAAACTCCAAACTGGTACACTTATGACAAATTTACCCCAAACTATTTTTTTTGACCACGAAAAACTCCAAACTGGTACATTTGTGATAAATTTTCCCCAAACTATTTTTTTAACCACAAAAATCCCAAACTGGTACTTCTGTGGGAAATTTACCCAAAACTATTTTTTTGACCACCAAAAATCCTAAACTAGTACACCTGTGACAAATTTACCCCAAACTGGTACACTTTTGATAAATTTCCCACTGTTAGTTTCCGTTAAATTGATTTAATACCCCGAAAAACCCCAAATTGATACACATGTGACAAATAAAGGGTAAAAAATCTCAAATGGGTACTCCCGTCAACTGCCACGTGTCATCAACTCAGTAATTTGACGGTAAAATTTAACGAAAACTAACGAAGGGCAAATTTGTCACAAGTGTATCAATTTGAGGTAAATTTATCACAAGTATACTAGTTTAGGGTTTTTGATGATCGAAAAAATAGTTTGGGGTAAATTTGTCACAGATGTACCAGTTTGGGATTTTTTGTAGTTAAAAAAATATTTTGGGGTAAATTTATCACAAGTGTACTAGTTTGTGGTTTTTCATGGTATTAACCTATAATAATAACACTCACCTTCTTCTTTGCTTCGAGAAGAATCGGGGTTAGGGTTTGAGCCGCTGCTGAAGCACCTGCCCTCCATTTGTAAGTTTGAACTGTGAATTTTTTTTTTGGCAAACCAATATTGGGGTTAGGCTTTGAAATTGGGGATTCTCTTGAATTGGTCAATTTAGGGTTTTTATTTGAAGGAAGAGGGCTTGAACGACGTCATCCAAGCTTAAGATGTTGAGTGGACTCTGTGGCGAGCCACGTCAACCTCACTTATTAATAAAATAAGGCCACGTAGGATTTCCGACAAGGCATATTGGAGTTGGCACTCAAACGATCATTTTAAAAAAAAATTGACACTTAAGTGATCCGGATGAATCTTTTGGCACCAAAGTGATCGCCGTACTTATACTGTTCTTCTCCCCACGATTAACTTAAGGTTACGTTGGGTAGCCATGATAAAATTCAGGATATGACAAAATTTATCAGTTTCGTGTCTGCTCATGACAGGATAAATTCGGATATAAGAAGGATATTGCCTGGATAAAAATATCCTAGGGAGGTGGGATAAAAATGGATAGAATTTCTAATATCCATCTTAAAAGTTATTTTTCTTGAATAACTAACTTCTTAAATTAATTAAATTAAAATAATATATAATATATTTTCTCTAATAACAAACTTCTTAAATTAATAAAATTAAAATACAATTTTAGTATAGGTAATATTAGAATTCTAATATAAAAATTCCAAAATAACAAAAAGTAACAAAAATATCATTTTTATTTATTTCTATTTTCTTTAGATATTTGAATTTCTTTCTATCTTATAATATGAATTCAATATATACATATGCATTCGGTATTTAAATTTGTTACATGTCTTAGGTATTTTAGTAAAGTTTATTAATTAATAAAATTTAATTAGAGAATGATGGAAAGGGAAAAAAGAAATAAAAGAATTTAAAAAGAGAGAGGAAGTAAATGGAAATGAAAGAGGCAAGAGAGTCGTGAGAGATTCTTAGGATCTCTATTTGTGCAAATTTTAGGTTCCTTTAAAATGATATACCGTTTAAATCAAACAATGAACATGATAAAATGTGAAAAATTCGATTTTATTATTATGATTCACCAAACAGTGGTCCATGGATTTTATATCATATTCTATCCAATCTTATCCAGACGACCAAACGAAGCAGAAGAGTACTTGATCAGTATTTCCTTATTCAAATTAGCTTGTTAACCCTGGTTTATTGGCTTTACGATTACTGGGAATAACATTCCTTTGAGTTTCATTACCATGTCACTGTGGATTTACCGAGTTATGTATATCATGAGACCGTCCATTTCTGTGCTTGTATGACTTTTGCTGTACTTGACCTTGTGTGGTACGACCAAATTGACTGCCTAACCTTTGTCTCCCACAAATTCCTACTTCTTTGTGAAATATTTTAACAAGCTAATTTGAATAAGGAAATACCGGCATAACTGAATTCATCCTATATAAAAATGTTACGGAAATTTTTGGTAATTTTCGTTACCAAACCGCGGAAAATAGTTTCCGGGTCTTTTTCAAGTTGAAGCCAAACACCGGAAAACATTTTCCAAAAAGGTCATATTTTCCGCGAAACGTACGGAGCCTAAATGTCATAACTGAATTCATCCTATATCAAAATGTCATGGAAATTACCGCCTGATACAAAAGGCTATACATCTCTTATGCTATGATTTAAATTTGTCTACCTGCATCATCCAACAGAACACTGCTTGAAGTAGCTTCAGATTCTTCGCTCAGTCAAACTCCTTTGAGCTGGGTACAAAGGAACGAACTGATGCAATTTGAGGACCGACATCTCTTCTTCCTGGCACCGAATTTCCCATCTCATTATCATCATGAACAGGCGTTACCTCCGGTAGAGAATGTGAGATATCATCGGTCGACAAGCATCATTTTATACTTTGGGCCTCACTCTCACCTTCTCGGACAAAAGGAAGCTGCATTCCCTGCTCAAGAAGTGCAGACACTTGCTTAGAGACACATCGCAACCACCAAAGGATTTGTCTTGAGTCTTTTGATCTCTTGGAACAATTAAGTTCACCGGCACAAAGATTACCGGAAATTCCATCAGAAATACAAAGAGAGAAGTGTTCCTGCATCTGAAAAAAGTAACTGTCTAATCCACTCCAAATATTGCACAAACCATTCAAAATTTCTATTATACCTTCCCAGGAAGAACTAGAAAGGAAAGTACACCAAACTCATGTAAAACCAGGAAACCATCAGTATACTCTGACAGGAACGGCTTTTTGTGAGAAATATGCGTTGCTAGCTTTTGCATCATGATCTTTTTAGAAGCCTGTTCTGGGATTGTCGTCTCTTCACAGAAGATTGACCAGGTTCTTGTCTCTGTTGTTGAAACATCTCGTATTTTTCATCTAATTATCAGGGAACGCTTCTCTAAGCAAGCTTTCTTCACATTGATCATTCTGCAAGCACTAAATGCATCGGTCACAGATTGACTTCATAAATAGTCCCTTCTAGATTCCCCACAACAGACCGAGTCCCAGGTACTTCAGCAATCTTCATTCCATGTCGTGTAGCTTCATTTACAACCATAGAGTCCATCCTGCAAGGAAGGAGCAAACAATTGGTTTTGCATTCACTCTCCCAGACAATTATGAGATCAGAGAAAAACTAGTTCCTATTTGGTAAGCACTTTCATTCAGGTATTCTAGAAAGAAAATGGTTTTTACAAGGAAGTACTCAGGAAACTGTGAAGAAGCTCCAAGAACATCTAAAAAGAAATACTCATGGCCACGATTTTGTAGCTATGGAATTATATCTTTATGTGGAAAGGAGCAAATCAGAAGCACAGTGTAGAATAACTTAGAAGCATGCATCCACATATCAAATCTTGGGACTGTCTTATTGAACAGAAGACACAGTGATTTCATCTCGCATTGCAATTTTAGTAAACGAACATGAAGAATGAAATAACACCGATTCTGCTCCCTGATTTTTCCAAGAGAACAATTTCTGAATGTTCTTGAGAGCTTCTACAAAAAACTTAAGCAGGAATTTACATTTTAGCTCGAGACACGTAGGCCAGTATGAACTTGCAGCGTCCTTTTCCCCTTATTTGCAGTAGTAGCTTCACTGTCTTAAAAAGCAAAGGAATGCTTGCTTGTTGAAAGCGTAAACATAGTCAAGGCTTTTGCTTGTAGGTTTTACAACATTGGCCATGAAACAGATGTGAACAAACTAATATAAAGATTACCTGCCTTCTACTGTAAGGAAAAGAAATCTAGCTTGTGCAGTACTACAGACATCACTGATGGAGCGAGTATGCAAGACTTAGGTGAAGTCTGAAGTTTAACTATTAACAAAGAGGATAATGACAACAAAATATAAACATCAGGACACAGACATACTGTTTAGGATCCATCATCTACTAACATGTCTAAAGTGAAAATCCAATTGAAGTAAAATCCTGGCATGCTCACTCATTGGACTATAAAACTGATTATTCCTTAGAGAATAGATAAGCAGAGTTCTGTTAACTTTTGTCAGTATAGGATATATATGTCTGCTCCAAGAATAAGATCAAATCCTGCCGAGTGACTTCCCAAAATGTGCTCGATCTGATCAACATTTCCCCATTCTAGCTTCTCAGCCACTAATCCTGAACACAAGAAATCAGAAAAAGAACATATCAGCCTTCCAAACAACTAACTTTCTTAACACTAATTTCTCTCACCTGTGCAATTATGGTAACTCTCGGAAGAAGAATGCAGCTCTATGTTTTTCTGCAAAATCTGAGCAAGTAGGGATGCGCACAATGTCCAATATAAGAACTCAATCACAGAACTCCACAAACTCTGAATCAGAATTCACTCTCGGTTACTTGCCTTGAGAACTTCATCATTATGGTCAGTCAACACGACTTCACAACAAAATCTACTGCAAAGGATTCCTGTTATACCTGATTTTTATGAGGTGCTAATTAGCTTACATAACCAGTCATCTTCCATCTAACAAAGGGAAAAACACGAGACTGATTTCAAAGATCACTCACCGACACCAGAGCCTAGTTCGATGACAGAACAACCTCGGAGCAAGTCAACGTTCTTGGAGAGATACTCATTCAAAAGCATAGCTCCAGGCCATACCAGCTGCCCCGTCAGATCAAAATCAGCTGCCTCATAAGCAGTCAGCGTACGAAATTAAACATCACATGGATTACGAATCTCGTTGACAAGGGAATGTCATCCACTGGGTCGACTCTGAAATGCTTTCTAGTCGCACTAATCGCCCCGAGCATGTTATGCAAATGGTATATTGTGTGTGCTCGTGCACAATGCGTTGAGCTCAATTACCCAATTAAAAGTTCACCCACATTTTATTTTCCTAATACCTACACTCTACTGCTTCTTCTTCTTCTTCTTCTTCTTCTTCTATTCATTTACTATCTCTTGCATAATTGCAGATGGCAGTAGATCATAGCTAAGTTCCTACAGGTTTACATAGCCAACGAATAGAACAGAACTTCTCTTGTCAATGAACAGACAAGGCATGATCCACTATCATTAGAGATTCCCGAGTTAACCTTCCGCTATCGAGAGAACAGAAAATCGAAATCCGCCACTACATGCTACAAGATGAATAAACCCAATTGGCTTGCTGATTTGAGCAGTCGAAGAAAGGAACTCACTTGAAGCGGACTGAAGACAGTACAGCTCAAGAACTTGCGACCCAAACGTGAATTTCGTCAGCTGGTAGCTGCACCAAGCACCATTTCACGATCATCGTCAGCAAAAATGGAGAGGAAAGAGCATATACACACACCCGCGAAGGCATATGTACAGAGAAAAGAGCGTACTTGTCATTGATGAAGAAAGACTCGTCCAAGCAAACTACGTCTTCCTCGTCCTCTTCGCGGTCGCCGGCCATGGCCGTATACTCTGTAAGCTCGGATATCAAGCGTTCAGAGGGGTCGTAAGTACGGTGGTACTACTACTGGACGGAGGAAGAAAGAGAAGCAAGCGGGATGTTTTAATGGGCCTAAAACAGTTGCAGTACGGCCCATCAAGATTTTACATTACATGGACCCAAATCAGAATCAAGTGGGATTTGTAGTAAACTTTGCAAGTCAAACCTCCTCTTAGGTTGGTATTTTCTCCATCTTCTTTACCCAAAAAGTACTTTTTAGGGTTTGTGCGCAGTGAAAAATTCTCTGTCTCGATCTATCTATAGTTAGGTAGTATCCGAATCAGGTTTTGCGCCTGAAAATTGAAAACCTAAGTCGTCACTCGAGTTCTTCATGAGAAATTACTTTCTCGTGACTTAGGTCAAGTTACAGGTAGTTAGAATGAATCCGAAATCTCGTAATAGCTGCGACGTGACAAGCTAATCATTCCTCATACCTTGTTCACTTCGATTCGAGTTTTCGGCGTATGTCGGATTAGTATTGAATAGGAGAGCAGGCATGGTGAGATAATTCTGCCACTTCTCTTTCTCGGATTCATCGTACATCGATATAAGGATGCAAAGATAACCAACGTTAACATGGTACAAAGCAACTGCTTGCAAAGTCAGTTGGAGCTCCTTTACTCACCAGCAACCTTGCCGTTGCCAATTCTGGTCTCCTCTTTCCGTTGAGCAATCCCAAATGATTGTACACAATCATCTGTCCAATGTGCAGTGGCCTACCTTTAATTAAACTATGCTTTCCCGTGCCACAGGTTTGGGAAATGATTGTACACAAGAACAACTAAGCTGAAGATAAGGGAGGAAACATTAACAACTTGAGTACAAGGACTGGATATAAATGAGAACAATCCGGGAAGGAGCTACTCGCTCGGACTTTTTGACGAGTTTATAAATTTCTGTGCAGCATCTAACGTCAGTTCTTCATATACCTGCATTATTATGCATGGGACGGTGAGATCAATACAACAAGCTTAGGAAAGTGCAGAGGAGAACGATTACGACTGAACTGCATACCAGTTTCCTATGAACTTGTTGGAAAGCTTCGCAAAACCGCTCCGCCTCAGCAGCACCCACCTGAAAAACGTCACCCCAAGTTTTTTGCTGGTGAGATTTCCCTTGCAGATTCACTTTATGTTCCCTCAAGATAATATCCCAACCATGAGAAGTGAATCTCTAGGTAGCAAACAGATCATCATTCGTTTCTCTGAGAAGCATGTATTGCTCTATTGCCAAAGATGCATACAGATTCAACGAGACATGTATCAACATGAAACTATCTTTCCCAAAACAAAGTTTTTGGAACATTAAACTGAAGGTCTACTTCCATTTTTTTCACCAAAAAACGTAAAGTCTGCATATCAAGTTTGAGTGAACTACTGGTCAGATACTAACTTTCATTTCTTTATGCATACAGCTGCCTCTAGACGGCTATTCGACATGCTATACCTCATCCTAATCTAGTAATACTTAAGCAAAGAAAATGAAGGTTCAATTAGCAAAGATATCCTTGCTATCGATATCATGCCTTCCAATGTCACTCAACTCTTAACTTTTCATGCAACCACGTCTATTCTTACTTATACTTTTACTTCGTGCATGTACAGTGCAATCAAACACATTCATTCCAGTAAATGAATTGGGCAACGAATTAAGTCATGCAGAAGGACAAAAAAGGCATGCAGTGTAGAGTGCTACTAAATGAGCAGTTGCTCCAACACATCTCTTTTTACTATCAGAGTATGCTACTGATGGAGCTTGATGTACCTTCCTCTCAGCAGCCAATAGTAGCTTCCCCCAGAATGCATCTGCCAAAACAGACATATGCCAAAGAGATGAGTACAATTTCCTATTACAAAATGCCTACCAAGCACAAAGATGTCTCAGAAACTGAAACATATGCATGCCATCTCCACTTATTAACCAACTAGCTTCATATGGCAATTTTTTGCAGGACAAAGGCAATAATGAAGTTAGTGTAGAAAACATCTTTATCTGCCCAAATCAAGGTAGCTCAGGATCGAGTCAAAAGCTTAGAATAAATTAACCTCGTAAACATAGTCAAGGATTGAATAGAAGGGCCAAATCTTCAAAGAAGGCATCCTTAGTACTTTCGATGCAACTTGTGACATCATTTTACCAAGATTCTCAGATGGACAATTTGAAGATCAAAGTTGTTTATTGTTTGCTTACAAACACAATATTTCTTAAAGAATGGATTTTAATATTATTTTTCCTAATAAGTGATTGCAAAACCAAAATTTATCAGTCATTTTCACATTGAATGGTTTTCTAAAACTTAGAGCAAACCATAAACCACTATTCAAACATCATTTTGCCTTCAATTATCAACTAAACCAGTGAAGAGTGCCACCACAAAGGGCAATTTAAAACCATCGTTGATCATATAATAATGGAGAAAGAGTCATAGAAGCAGCATCAAGCTCCTTCAGCCTTGGTCTCACCATTGCAACAAATGAAAAAGGAAAAAAGAAAAATGAAGAAGCAAAGCACTGCTTCCTGGGTTGTAGGTTACCAGAGTGTTCCTCTACATTCCTTTGTTCACTGTCCTCGACCTCAGCCAATGGACCCCGCAATTCCTTCACCTGTTGTGCATCACAAAACAGGGTGATCTCAGCAATCAAATGCCGATGTATATGAACAAACATAAACATGTGCTGCTATATCATGAATATAGAGATTTTCGCAATTATAAGTACCAAACTATCTCTTGCCGACTGAGAGGTTGACTGTCCTGAAGAATCTTCATCAGCCTGAGAGCATAGCAAACAGATAATCATCGGTGCAGAAAAAGGTATTCCATACTAAGGGCATAAGAATGTTCATCTTGAGTGACCATTGACTGTAAGCATCAAAGACACAGAAAGAGAACCCCCAAAAAGAACAAGAGACCAGGATTGCTTGCAGGCACGAGCAATTCAAATGGTTCCTTTCGCGGCCCACCAAACAGATTTAAGGATACGCTGGATTCATCAACTCCCTATGACTCATTACTACTTTCTTTTTGGGAAAGCTCTAACCTATTGAGTAGGCTAAGCCACGGCAGAATGACCCATGTTGGCAAACTTGAATTGAGCTGACAAAAACGTTTAAATTCATATGGGTTCCCATTAGACCTCTCTCTTCGTAATTTGCATAAAGCTTTACATACCCAAAAATCCTCAAAAGGGCGGATGTCTAGTCATAAGTCTAACCACACGCAACCTCTAGTAAATAAACAAAATCGAGCAAGCGACTTTTCCCACTTCACCACTAAAAGGGTCATCTTTTTTCCTGGAAAAACCACAGAGAATGCTCCGTAATCCATGTCTAGTCATAAGTCTAACCACACGCAAGACCTCTAGTAAATAAACAAAATCAAACAAGCAACTTCTCCCACTTCAACACTAAAAGGGTCATCTTTTTTCCTGGAAAAACCACAGAAAATGCTCTGTAATCCATCTTCCTCACTATCCTAACAAGAAACTAGAGCACAACCACCAATTTCAAACAGGAACGCCCGTAACACCAATTACATGGAAAAGCACCTCAGAGAAAGAGGGAGAGGGACTGACACAGTAGTCGCGGGATCGGACGAGAGGGAAGAGATCTAGGAGGCGCTTGAATTCTTGGTCGTCCATCCTCTCTCCGATGCAACCGCGAATGCAGAAGCCCTCTCTCTCTCTCTCTCTCTCTCTCTCTTTGGTGCCTTCGTTTTGCTTTATTTGGGAGGTAGTATTAAGAGAGGTGAGGGAAGAGAGAGAAAGGTATAAGAAAATTGCTCCCCCTTTGGACCAACATATTAATTTCCTCTCAAATTGGAAAGAAGCTATTTTTCCTTTTTCTTTTCTTATGTTTCCTAATTATTCAAACAAGTAAATGAACACATTTCTAATTGACCAAGATGCTCTTACTACGTTTGATTCGGTTTTAGGGAAAGTCTTTGGGAAAATGTAAAGGCCTTTGGGCAGGAAGATTGTCCAAAAAGTCTTCAACCTATTGCAGTTTGTCAATTCACCTAAACCTTTTAATTTTGTCAATTGAGTCCTAAACCTTTTCACGTTTTACAGATTGAGTCTATTTTACTAATTTTGGTAGAAAATCGTTAACGTGGACATCGACCGTCCTATGTGACACGACCGGCACTAAAGTTGACAATTTTTAATGATATTTTAAGATTTTGTTTTCTTTTCTTATGTGTTTCTTTAATTTTTTTCTTCTTTTTTCTTTATGTTTTTCTTCCCTTCTTCCTCCGCCGGCCTCATGTGAGGGCGGCCGACACCCACTTGAGCGAGGGCGACTCTCGCCTGTTTGCACACCAGCTGAAGGAAGGAGCTTTGGAAGCTTACCAACAACCTATCAACCCGAACAAGTTGCAGGCTGGCCATTGCCGGGCTCATCGATGGCGGCGAAGGGAAGAAAAAAGAAGTAAAGGAAAATAGATGAAAAGGCAAAAAAGAAAAAATTAAAAAATTTGAAAATTATTAAAACTTTATTAAATTTTGTCTACGTTAGCGTCAGTTGTAAAGGGTAGGATGACCAGCGTCCATATCAGCATTTTCTGGCCAAAATTGGCTAAATTGACTCAATTAACAAAATGTGAAAAAATTTAGGACTTAATTGGTAAACTTAAAATGTTTAGGATTGAATTGGAAAAATTACAATAGGTTTAGGACTTTTTGGATAATTTTTATGCCTTTGGGCTGAAAGTGTTTTTCAAATTGCAAGTAGTATTTGGTAAAAAGTGTTTTAAAAGCACATCGAGAAGCCACCTTGACTTAAATGCCAGAGCCAAGCCAAATTGATCTTGTAAGCAATCCGTTGTTGGTGACTTCTTGGTTCATAATGTGATTGCTCTAGATTTACATACAACTATGTTGATCTTAGTAAATGGTGCTTTAGATAGAAATGAGACTTCTACTTTCTGGCCGTGGGTAGAAGACTTCCTCTCTTGATCTCTTCTCTCTAAAGAAGGGAGCACGGTCTTCATTTGAGAGAGCTTCTTTTCAGTAATTTTCACAAATCTAAAATGTATTTGTCAGCGAAACTCAGCCGTATCCGGCCAGCTGCGCTTGAGGTTGCGCGACCCAGGCCTCCCCTGAGGTCGAACGACCTCAAGCGTGGCTAGGTGCTGCAACCCCAAGCAACGCCACCTGAGGTCAGGCGATCTCAAGCGTGGTTGGTTGGCGCCAAACTGGTTTGCCGGTAGTCAAATCTGGCTTCGCTGGCGGCCTGAACCCCCATCAATGAAATCACGTGAGGTGGGACATTTCCAGAATTATGAAAGTTGAGCGAGGGCAAAGTTGAAAGAAAAAAAATATATTCGATTTCTGAAAATGCAGCAATTCAAAGCACCTCCAAATCTGCCTTGAGTCAAAGGCCTTGAAATGCGGATAATGTTGTGTAAAGTTACGTTTCCACCGTGCAGGAGAGCATTAAGTCTGCTACGAGTAATATAAACAAAGAAAGTTGATAAATATTGAAAATTTTGCCCATGCCTATTTGCGTGTAAGAAAATAGGACATCATGGCAAATCAAGAATTATCTGGCCAAATGTTTTGGCCAGGCTTGAAAAATTGCAAAAAATGTCCTTTCCCCCAAAATGCAAATCCCTAAAGAAAAAGACTTCAGAATGAACAAAGATCAACATAAAAACTAACAAATATTCCAGGTGCTTTTTGTTTTTATTTTTGGGTTTTAGTTTTTAATGGTTTTCAATTAATAAAATCTATAATTTGGGTGAAATTGCCCGTTGATTAGATAATCATGCATGCACATGAGATGGTAGATACTTTCTGTCGTTGAATGATTAACGTAATTTATTCCTTCAAATCTAATGCTCATCAAACGTAGGAAAGAAATAGCTCTTTCTGTTTTCTTCCTTTCTCATCTTCTTTTAACAAACTTCTGCTTTAACCTGAGTTTACAAGCCAAAATACAAGCGCATTCGACTTAGCAAAGCAAGATTTGAAGCCCTCACAAGCTATGTAACGTTAAACAAACCAAATGCTTTGCTATTCACATCATCGCCTTGATTGGGTTTAAATTAAAATGTCCAATACATTAGAATAAGAAGCTTAACATTAGGCTTTTGGATCCTCTTTCTTAGAAGACTCGTGATTTGCGAAAAATTCAGGTTATTTTACCGGCAGACGTTCGCCAAGGAGTCGAACTTCCTCAAATTTGACAAACATTTCTGACAAATCTAACTTTATGCAAAAACACCAAAACATGTCGAATGAAGAAGTTTCTGAGAATAGGCGCTTGAGCAGCGAAGAAAAGGGTATCTACAGAAGTAGAAAGGAAGGATCGAGGTGAAGATCTTCTCAAGCTAAGAAGCATGAAAGAATCACCCAATAATGAAGGAATGCCGATATTGTTTTTTTAGTATGTCGGAATTTATATAGGATCGTTCATGGCATCGTACCGCAATCAATCGCTTAGTTAAGACAGGAGGACAGTCGATGTAAAAGATCATACACCAAGAGCGTTGCCTTTTGCCATCAAATTTTTCAAGTCTAACCTAAAGTTCCAAAATGTAAGAAAGAGACGATTAATTAAGAGACCCCAGACTATCCTAAGTGCACAGTGTACAAGCTCTAATTTATGTAAATTCCTCAATCTCTTCAGGCTGTGTGCTTGCACGAGGGAGCAGCAATTCAGTCCCCACCAAATTTATCGGTCAAAGCAGGAAAATGGATGATTGCATGTGTTAGTGTTCTGCAGCTAGAGCAATAAAGCCTGCACTGCGTCTCCGTCTATGCTGAGGCTTCAGGGATGAGACCAGAGAAATGTCTCTCCATCCATGCTGAGTTTACTAGTGAGGACGTAACAGGCTGCATCAGATCAATCATTATTAGATGGATCATGATTCCTGCTCCCAAAATTTCATTTAACTTAATAACCGAAAAAAATAGCACGCTCATATCCAATCAGGAAAAAAAAGGAATATGTTATGCACTGAAGATCGGATTGGTTAGTTCAGAATTAATCGGTGTTTGCTAATAAGAACGCACAGAGCTAAACGAGAGTTAAAAAGAATATAGTAGTCGGCTCCTTCAGTGAAAGATATCAAGCCCGTGCAATATCTATTTAAATCAGTAAATACCACGTGCTTGACATATGCAGGGACGTGTATACCCCTAAAACATGTCTAGCTAAGCTCTTCTTTTGCTTTGCTTAATTCGCCTTGGGTCAGACATTTTAGTTTATCCAAAAGGTTACTAAAGCGGAGTCATCATTACATATTTTAAATTTACCTCCTCACGTCAGCTCTTTTCCTGATTTTACCCATTTATCATATTTCACCTGCAGTGGCCAGAACTCTACTCACCTTTCATCCAAATCAATTCGCTTTCACGTTTTCCTCTATGAAGTCTCTAGTAATTGGATGCATCTCTTAAGCAAGGACTTGGCTTGTCCATTCTTTTCCACCTCATGTAGCTGAGCCAGCAAATCCTTCAAACCTGCATCTGTCCAGAACGTTGAAGGAAGCTCCCTACAAAGGGTGATCATCTCCAAAAGGCACTCTGAAGCACTGATGTGAACCTAAATTTGAAAAAGTAAGAGATTAAGATTGAAAATAGATATCTCTAATATCAACTGGTTTATTGATCCACAGTGAAGATGAACATCTAAAATGCATTAGCAGGAATGATCTAAAGACAATCTAGGACTCTTTAAGTGGTCCACTTACCATGTCAACTAATCCATGCCAAATACAAACTTGCTCTTGCTCGCACAGTCAAGAAATGCCTACGTTAACTAAAATATAAAAATCCTTGGGATGCTATCAACTGATCTCTCTGGTTTGGCTGATCTACTTAGTAAGGAATCATCATAAAAAATGTAAACCAAGTAAAAGGTAATTGCCCCTAGTGCCTCTGAGTCAGAATGGAATTGAATCCAAGAAAAACCCCAGCTGAATGCGAGAGTCTGTTTAATACAGAGCCCACACCAGGAATCATTGAAACTCGAAAGATAAAAGAAAAAGAAAAATCCTGCTTCCTTACATTGCGAAGGCAATGTAATCTAAACTCCAGAACTCTTAACGGATAACTTAACAAAACTCTTATTTACTGGAGTAATGTCACCAATTTATGCATGGGACTTAATAATGCTACAATCCTACATCTATGTGAACGCCATGCAAGATCAGATTGTTTTGAAGAAGATGAAGGCGATTTCCACCACAAAGGGAAAGTGAAGACATACCTGTGCTATCTTAACTGTGGCTATGCATTCCGCCACTTTGGGTGACACCGAACAAAATAGCTTAAAATTGCAAAGGAAAAACAGACGATCAGAATCCAGATAAGCAATTTGGAGAACAGAATGACAACTGATTCTAAAGCTGGTAAGTGCAACATGTCTGTCATAATAAAGGAAAGCTATTTTCCTTAACCAAAGTTAGAGATATCATCCCTTACTTACCCTGCTTCTCAGCAATATTAGAAGAAAGTTAATACTAATTACCTCATGAAACAAAGATGCTGTATTTGCATGTTGAGAAGCTAGCTGACAATCAAGCAAAATGTCATGAATCCTTGAGCAGAGTCCCTTAATTGATAGAAAAGCCGATAGTTTGACTGCAAGATGAAACAGTTAATAGAAACACTTTCCATGCTGCAATCACCTAAGAAAAAATTGGTTACAAAAATACCAGTCCATGACAATTCAGGTGAGAGGGAGACAATCCAGAGGTGCTTCAAGTTATTTTTCTGTTCGAGAATATCATCTACATGTGCCACATGGATACATGATGTGACACAGTCGAGTACTTTTTCTAGCGGAACAGAAGAATCTTCTTTTCCATCATAATCTGCACATATTAACCATGCCATGTAAAAGGCACAGTTTAACAATGAGAGAAAGTTATCATATGCAATTCAAAGGTTGCAATGCAGGACAACTCAAAATCCTGACAGCTGGACAGTTACAAGCTAGAAATATGGATGAACCTGATTTAGCAGAATCATTTGCCGAAGGTGCTTGTCCAGACTTATCAGAAGTGGCTGAACTGCACATGCCAAACAATAATGGAAAAACCATGTTGAAGAACTCATGATTGCCAAATGCTTTTATAACCTGAAAAAACATGAAAAGTTCAAGATCTTCATTAGAGAGGAAGCGGGATGATCGGGGGCAGATTCTAGTTAGGAATTAAGAAATGAAATACACCTGAAACACACTTTCCAAACAATGTACTGCTGACATGTTTCTTGATGTGAGAGCTCCTAAAAGCCCTACATTTTTCTAAATGAAGACAATTGCATTGGGGAATACCACTCTAACAATAATCTGGAATTACCTGATCAAGGCTTAAAAGTGCCGCTTCCCGGTATTTCTTGACCTTTTTTGCGCATGCAGAGGATAGCAAATTCAAAATAGCACCAGCAGCGTTGGGATCTTCCTTGGAGATGGCTTGATGGCAAGACTTTGAAAGAGCACCCAAGGCATACAAAAGAGCCTCCTTCCCCTTCAATATTATAGGAAGAAACTAACACATTAAAATCTGACAAGGCAAGGAAGTTTGACTGGTATAGTATGTGACATAATTCAGCCTTTATTCATGCTATTGTTGTATCATGCCATTGCGTTAGTACTTTAGAACACAAACTACACATATTGCCTCTCCTTTAGCAAAGTCCATTCCTACCTCCCATAATCGACCGGGAAGTTCTTTCATAAGAGATATGAGCAAAACTTGATGACAAGGAGACAGGGATTCACCCAATACTTCACCCAGCTTGCAAATTGCCTGGGCAGCCTGCAAATTCATTCACAAAAACAATCAGGCATTTCGATTTCATATACATAAGAAGAGATGGCCAACTTATGATCTTGAAGACAGACATATCTCGGAAGTATGATTTTTTCAGTATTATACACCCTGTCAATCAATAAAGATCAATATGCAATATATGCATCACGGACTTGCTTGTTTCCAGTGTAAGCTTTTGGACAAAAACGGGTGTCTAATATGGTATCATAATGCATGTTAGGATTTTAAATCCTGGCACTCCCTCATTTTTCCCTATCCTGTTACCTCTGTTTAAATGCCTTTGTTACTGCCTCCAGTTGACATCCAGATTATGTGCTTCACATGTAAGGATCGGCTTGCATGTGAGGCATTGTGGAATCTTTTTCTCATGGATTTTGTAAAGAGTGCCCCCAAGGCACTTGTTAAGTAACTCAACAAAGAAATATTGCAATTTTCCCATGCACTGTTTTTCTTATTTTTATGCATATCAATAATTTGGAAATGAAAACTTTCGTTCTTAAGCGTGCTTAACAAGTGCCTCAGGACAATGATTAACAAGACCCTTTCCTTGTAACTTACGGTTTTGGGAAAAACACTAAATTCAATATATAATAAACCAAAAGCAAACGCCTACCTTTTTCTTACTTCCCCATGATGAAGATGAAATGTTGTCACAAATAAGAGAAACTATTTCTCTCATGTACAATTGAAGGGTAATTTGTTCACCGCTTGTATTTTCTTCCCATAGTTCCTCAAATATGCCAGATAGATTCTTGTCATCCTCAAATCTGCAGAATGATGAACATGTTCACTATTTTAAGTTCTCGCTCTTTCCACACAAAACACAATCTTAGAACCACTAAATTCAAGGAGTTAATTGGTGTCTACTTCAGATTTTCTGCAAAATATTCATTTTCTCCTTTTCCTTTATCTTCACTACAATTCATCATGCAGCTGCACTAGATGCTGGCATGTAACTTATGACTTAATGATGCCAGCATCTTCTAATGGTACGTCCACATATTTCATGGAAATTAGATATGATATCCCATAAAAAAACCAGAGAGAAGGGAAAAAACCCCAAGAACCATTTGTAATTCCAGAGAATTTGTACTCCACTTTTCTTGTAAGCAATATCTTTATAAATGGATAGTGCTTAAACTTTTTATCCATCGCTAGATGTCGGAGATTTTCTCATCCTCAAGGGAATCTTCCAGATTTTTTAGGCCTCTAAGATACCTCGAAGATGCATGACACTTGCATATCAAATAACAGATCAACAATAATACATACTCATAAAAGATGAAGAGTAAAAGAACAAACAGTAAAGTACCTTGAAATAAAGATTACAGGTAGAATTTCTGCATAATAACCACTAACAACATCTGGGGCTGTGGATAGAAAGCTTTTCAGCAAAATCGCACAAGAGATTTGTGAATTTTTGTCACCAGCATGCAAAGCTGTGGTGTCTTCGATTAACTTCTGTGCCTGAGAGGTGCTTGCATGCTTTAGTACTAATGCACAGGCACTTGAAAAGGCACGTTTTACTGCAGCACTTTTCTCTTCCCTCACAGCCGCAAACAGCAACTTCAATAGTGTGTTTGCAAATGGTTTGATATCTATGCCAACCTTTTGAACTAACAAGCTAATAAAGCTGGCAACACCAACCCTGCAAGTTAATCGAGAAGTCTATTAGGTACAGGAAATATTATAGGTATGCTTGATCATCTAATATAGCAACATTCTAGCCTTCTAAAGCTGATTAAAGAAATTAGAGAGAGAATTTCATTCTTAAATTTTTTGAGTGAAAATTAGCCATTTCCCTGTGTGCATTTGGTGGCGCAAAAGCATAGCTTGAATTTTCAGGCCCTAAAATATTTCTAATTACTTGAACTGCAATTTTTGTAATTTCCCTCTCTTCCTTAATGGTTTGGTGTTCATTAGATACATCATTTTTCACCCCAATAAGTAGACAACATTTGGCTAGAAAATGAGATAAAAAGATCATTGGTGAATTCAAAGCATGAAGGTGGAAAACAAGCTCACAGGATTACCGAATCTTCATCGAAGACCAAGCTCATGGGATTACCGAATCTCCATCGGAGCTAGACTACGAGAGAAATGAGAGCTTCATGGAGACATGTTTATGTCAAGACAGACAGTTCTTCTCCATCATCAGACATAGTCCCACAAATCAGACAAATTGTTCAAGTGCAACACTTATCGCAAAACCCTCAGGAGGGATGTGTTGCCAAGACAATAGCCAACTTCTTCTTTCAAAGGAAAGTAAGACTTGAAAAGGAAGATGGCTGTCCAACCACAGAGAAATTATACTTCACTGACCTAACCTAAAAATTTACCCACAGCCATTGATGTATTGGAGGTGTAGCAAATTAGCTAGCTGGCTTTTTTGTCCCAGTGAATCAGAGAAAACTGAGACTTAAAAGGGACATGTAATATCACCAAGTATTGAATCAGAGACATCAAGGACTAGAATACATAGATATTATACGAAAGTTCATCTTGCAGCAACTGTTCACCAAGAAAAATGCATATGAGATCGTGCCAACAGACCTTGTGTTCAAGCCGACGCTAGCTTGTACCATTTGGGTAAGTCGGGGAACCAAGCTTTCCAAGGATACGGTATCCACGACATTTATGCACTGGTCCAGAGTTTCCCACATAGGAGAACTTTTGGCAATTGAGATCCGCAAGTTCTCAAGTTTCTCTGTTTTCAATCCAATGTTTGTCGCATGCAACTACAAGATAAAGCATATACACACGAAAAAAAGAAAAATTAACTGATGGATAGGCAAGATTCAAAACTGCTAGAGTGGTTAGTCTCTTATACCTCGACATAATTGAGCCCTTGGTCCTCAAGGCTTGACAAACTTTCTAGCATGCAGGAGACTAAGTCTGCCAAATGTGGACGAAGCGCAACCCCTGCACCCTGTGAATAAGTGAACAGTTACAGGTGATGCCTCTCTGACTGAAAAACTAGCTTTTTCCAAACAAAGTACCTCATTATTCTGGACATAATTTTTTTTTACAAAACTAGCTCCTAGAAAATCCAACTACTGATACAAATCTCAAAGAAATAAAAAAAATGAATCAATCATATAGCACATTATTTTCAACAAAACCACAAATGTATGCAAAGCCAAGTCTTAGTCTTTCAGCATTTCATTCACACATTTTAACACACTTGACCTTACTAAACCGAGTGGTTTCCATTTGGTTATTAGCTTATATACAATCCTTAGGCAGTAAATAGATAGCCAGGTGGGCAAATCCATATTCAAAACTATAGCTCTACTCACCTCTTCAAATTCTTAAAAAACACATATTTCCATTAATTAACTTGCTAGGAAACTTTTCCAAACATCTAAAACAGAAGGATAGAGAGTACATCCATAAAGGCCTTTCTTTTCTCAAGAAGATGACCAATATGCGATGGTAAAGGGAGGCCAAATGTTCCTCTTAGGGACTAAACTTTTGTAACTAAAGTTTGCAAAGGAAGGTATGTCAAACCTTCGCGAGCTTCATCACAACAGCAATTGATGCTTTACGAACAGTATCAACCATACTTAAAATGCCTTCTTTAAGCAAATATGGTAAAACAACATCCATAGCTTGGCGTGAATCTGATGCTTCAGTGAGGTTGACATCGCAGAGGCGTATTGTCAGAGAAGTCACTGCACGGCATAATTTGTCACCAGAGTTCCGGACAGTTTCTTTAATATCATCCATGGCCCGAAATGCAGCAATCCATACTTTTTTCAAATGCTTCCCAACCTACTTGACCAAACTGTAATTAGTCTATTTGAAAAATATATATTGGCGTCGGGAGCAATATAAACCAAACTTCTCTGGTTTTTCATTGCAAAGGTTCACTAACCAAACTCAACTCTTTTTTCTTGAGTAAATTTCATTACAAGGTCATCAAAGACAGACAAATATATAGTTGTCAATTTAAGCATGCCATTTTGGAAACTGAGAAAATGTATTGTGGTAACCAATAGTTCGTCAGTGTTTGTCTTCAATTCCTTTTAACTTAGTTTCACCATAAAGGTTTTCTTCCCCATGTAAGACCAATTTGCCTCTACAAGAAGCTAGAAGATTTTCCAAAGCTACTCCACTTGTTAAAAGTGCAGCTCTACAAGTCCGTACAAAAGTGAAATGGCACATACTTCAAAAGCAAAAAAATAAAAAATAAAAAAGCAGATGAAATCTCTCTACGTTGCAATGGGAAACATACTAAGATAATTCGGTGGTTGTCTCTTTGTCCAGTAGACATGTCCATTTGAAAGGTACAATAGAAAACAACATTTTTAAGAGTAAATCAAACTGATCAACAATTTAGCAAACCGAACAAAATGGAGCTGTAAGTACACAAAAGCAGTGGTGATCCTGTTGGATATCACCCCTGTTCTGCCATCTGTCGGTCATTTCCAGCACTACAGAATGACTTTTCCAACTTTGACCAACCACTTTTTAGCATACTACTTCCAGATAGTTCTCTTGACATCAAGATAGTGATGAAGCTTCTAGCCCAGGGTTGCCAGGTGGCTACTCCAACAGTTTAGAAGTTTATGTCCCCAATACCATGGTAGTGCAATGTCCTTTCTAAAGTTTGTGTTTCTTCTCTTTGCTTTATCTTGATATTCTATAGAATATCAAGAATATTGACATTAATTCAAATAAACATAACACAATGCGTTGACCCTAATATCAAAAGTAACATTCACGCCTTTCAATTTACATAGTGATTTAACATATAAATAGTACACGTGAAGGTTAGAAGACCAGAACAATGATGTCTTAACGAATTATAATTTCCACAAAAAGAAGAAATTAAATTGCTTGACCGGAAACCAAACAATAATTTGTAGCAGTTTATAATTCGAAACAATCAACAAAAAGCAGGTAAGAAAAGTTACACATTTTTCCAAATATAAGCACTAAAATTAGTTTAATTCAAATCATTTTTAATTTCCATGAAGCTTTAATTAAAATTTCTAATTGAAGTTTCTTGGAGGAGATTGAAAGAAATTAGGAAGTCATACAATCAATTTATCAGTCCTTTCTGCAGAAGTACGATGAGCAAACACCAGTAAAACGTGAACACAATGGCTCAACTGCCCCCTCTCCCTCTCTCCTTTTCCCTTTCACCCACCCATTGACTGAATCTTTTGGGGTGACGCAGATGACTCCACCTAAGTTTACTCACATCGAGCACCAGCACTAGCACATACTAATCTAAATTTCCACCTAAAGCAACAGTAATAGCTCGATTTTCTAAAGAGACAGCATTAAACTAGATTAACTTAATCTTTAGAAACGTGGACGACATAGAAATTATGAATGGTTCATGTATTTACTCGGGATTCTCTGATAATTCTCAGTCACTCAAATATTCTGTATTTCCCATCCACATCCCATACCTGATTAAATTTTCGCCCTTGGACAATATCAGCAAGAGCAAGACATGAAGCCTCTCGGGTACGCCAGAGCCTAGAACCACATTGTGTTAACAAATCATCCATGATTAGGTCAAAATGTTCATCGATTGTTCTCTTTGAGTCCTCCACTAGGGCTTTCCAGATATGTGCCATTGCATCCTGTATCACATCCGAGAAAGGCATCAAGAAAAGAGGAAGAAATACCAATGGAAAACCCAAAGGAAAAAAAAAAGTATCTCGTCAAGGTATCACAAGGCAACGAAGAAAATAAAATTGGCTTTACACACAAGAATTCATTAAAAAGATGTCATTTGAACAGATTTACTCAAACAGAAGAATTCAGGAATCTCCACCTGAACATTTTTGTCAGGATCATACTGATATCGCACAAGTCTGGGTATTAACACACTTAGATGTGGCTGAAGAGCATCCCCAGCTTGCTTGGCTATTTTAGAAAAGCCAAAAGCAGCACCCCTTTTCGAATTTAGAGAAGCATGGTGATTTGCAAGATCCATAAACTTGTATATGAGATCTGGTTGCCCCATCTCATTTGCCATATTGCACAGTTCCTTATAAGTGCTAAGTTTTCCACCACTTAGACTTTCCCCAATAGCCCCTTCTTGGAAAACTTCAGAATCTTCAACAAGCTGTCCAACAAAATTTCATCCTCACATTTATCATGAGAAGAAGGCATGGTAACTTAAATTGTCAAGTCAGTATTTTCAAGTACTACGTGCTGCTCCATCCACCAGTTCCTCATTATTTGTGTTCTGGAGTCTAGACATAATTTAGACCTTTCTAGTAGAGTCTTCCATGAAATTTATAACTAAAATAACTGGAAGTATAATACAACAAACCTTGATGGCTCTCTTTCTCTTCCCAGATCCAGTTAAAGTATTGACAAATGCATTCACCAAGTTTTTCTTCATAGATGCATCTCCAAGCTCATATACAATGCTCATGCCTTGGGAAGCAAGCTCCTGAGTAAGTTCATTTTGTTCACCAAGTAGTTGTGAGAACACTTCCTGCAGTACCAAAAAAAAAAAAAAAAAACATGAATTATAGCAACAAAGTAGAATGGTAATCTTCTGAGCAGACAAATTGTATAGTTTCCTTTTCTAATCCATAAACGTTCTTTATGTTTTCTGTCAGCTGTTTGTTGCTTCTTGATTGACCTAAAATGATTGCACAGATTTCATCTCAACATTAAAAGAGTCCAAAGTCTTTTCTTCAACAAGAAAAGACCTTATCTCAGCTCATTTGCACAACTAAATAGACCTGTATCTTCTGACTACAATTAACGCAATACACAAGTAACCTGTAAATACAGCAACCGTGCGCCTCTTCATGATATTGGAAGAGCATTCAGGAATTCTATAATACAAGAAAAACTCAGTGCATCTATATGTCTAGAAAAAGGTGGACATTCCAACTTCCCTCATACTTTAGCGAGCCGATGCAATTTTACTTGAATTCAGCAAGTATGATGAACAAGGAGCTCAAGGCCCTTGATAAGTAACAAAGACATCCATTGTAACACCAACCCAAAAGTCCATTCATCCTCTTCATATGTTTAGCATATTTAATTTATTGTTGTCTGTTCAATTTTCACTTAAAAGCTAGGCCACTGGTATACATAAGAGTGATCTATGGAATTCAAGCAACTCTGTTAATGTACTCTTAAGGGGAATACAGTAGAGATTAGTCACAAGAAAAACTTCGATCCCCAGTAAACCACAAATCCTCTGCAAAAAACCAGCATCTTTCCAACACAATGATTGCAAGAGTAGAAATAAGCTGGAGTCAAAAGGGCTTAGTGCCACATGGAAAGAGTTCTTGTAGAGCCTATAGAGTGCATTGTCAACAAGCTCATAAGATAACTGGCCAATAATAATAGCAATAATAACAAGCTCAGAAGAACAAAAATAGTACTTATCAATTGACAATAAACCTGAATCTCTGGCAGCATTTGTTGGATAGTTGCATGATGGCCACAATACATGGTCAATGACAACAGCCAGACAGTTCCAGCACAGCGTTCTTCCTTTCTAGGACTGTATAAAAGACCATCAAAGAGCTTTCTAGTAATTGCATCTCTAACATTAGCACGAGAACCTTCAGTCTCTTCAATCATTCCATTAGAGATATATCCTGTCAAAGATGTGCTCATGTTTTCCATAAGATAGTTTGAAGACATGGAGAGTGAAGTATAATTAGTCTTGAGAATTGTGTCGGCAGTCACAGGGACGGTTCCCCACAAGAAAGACAAAGCTTCCCCAGCAGCAAAAAGGACATCCTCAACCTGTACAACTCAAGGATTCAGAGATAAGAAAACTCTCAGGTGCTATGCGACGATAAGACCAAACAGGCATCATATACTAAGACAACCACAAGTAGAAAGAGCAACAAGAATCAGTGTGCCCACCTTCGAACGGCAAAGGCTGAAAACCAAATCAATTGCAATGTTGAGACGCGAAGATGATGTTTCCTTCATACAGACATGTCCAAGCGATACAGCAATTTTCTGAATTGCTTTAGTATCATCACCAGAAAGTAGCTTCCTCAGTTTTTCTTGTAGAACCATGAATATGTCGGCTGCAACTTGAATGAAGTCTAACATAACTAATCATCCATGTAACTGATTCCAACAATTCCAGGAAGAAAAAAGTTACCTGAGGTGGAATCATCAGCAATTGACGGTAATGGGACACGCAACCCAATATGACCTAATGCTTGCATAGCAATAGATGCCAATGTTGCATTCTCAGAGTTCACAACATCAACCAAGCATTTGAGTACACTCTGGAGCAGTACTTCTGGTATCTAAAAGGTGAATGTCAGATACAATATGATTTTATGTAAATGCAAAAAACTACAGCTCGACTTAACAATATCCACCACAATAATACAGAAAAGAAAAGGGAAACTTATACATTCATGTCATTATCTTGCAACTTGCGTTGACCTCAACATACATAAATGGACATCCTACTCCTGACACAGATATCATAGTCCAACTTTACATCAGTAATAAGAAAAAGAGTTTGCCAGCAAAGGAAGGTGTAAAGTTGGAAAGAAATTATAGATTTATTAATCATCCATTATAATGAAAGTTCGAATAAATCACACAGGATAGGAGTGATAGCTGATCTCAAATGTAGCGAAAAAGGAAAAGACACAAAGACATAGAGTAATCTCAATTAAGATCATATCGAAAGTTTAAAGCCTTGGTTAGACACTGTGATTAGGAAAGTAAAATTCTTGTTTCCCAGAGATGATGAAAGTAAATTGAAGGGATCATATAGTACTTTGTATCAAATGAAGATATATGTCAATCAGCGAATAAATCTAAAAAGCATGGAAATTCTCTTGGTTTCATCTGCCAAGGTTATCTTTTGTCACTGAGAAAAGTAATGCATAAAATAACTCACTTTTTGGTTTTATTAGAAGTCATTTACCAAATCCATAATCAATTAAATTCAAACATTCAATAAATTGCTCATCATTGTTGTTGATGGTTCAACATGGAATTTTTCCTTTTTGGACCATAACCAACAAAGGAAATTACCAACCCAGGGGGTAGGACAATGACCATTACCCAGAGAGTTAAAACCATCAAAATGCCACTTAGTCTGAAGTGTAATGAATAGACCAAATAAGGTATGGAGCAAACATAAAACATAAGTTAGTCCATAAATGTAACAACACCATGCCACAGTGCAATCAGAAGGAAGATGCTGATCACGTGATTGACCATATAATATCACCCATATATTCCTGTCAAAACTCACATGCATGCTTTATTTCAGAAGGAGGGGAAGAAAAATGAGGGATGGATGTCGAAGATGGGGTAACAATTAAACTTTTGTGAGGAGAAAAGGAGAAGACAAATCTTCTCCCCCCCCCCCCCCCCCCCCCCCTCCATGTTCCCAAACAATGCCTGGAGGTACCAATGGTGGCACAGGACAACAAGAGAGAAAATAGGTAAAGTATGGGAAAGAAAAACTCTCTTATGAGTTGCCTGAGAAAAACAACAAACTGTGACTTACAGGAGGTGTCCTACAAATACAATCTGCCGTGATATATCCTATAGCACATACCGCTCCGTAATGATAATCAAACCTGAAGAACACATGGAACTCCCCAAATCAGGAGAACTTTCGACTGTAGAGTAAAAAAATGAAGGACCAATCTTCCAAGAAAATTTGCCAAACCTTATTTTGCGTGTATCGCTAACTGAAAAAACTAGTTCACTTATCAAAGCTGAAGCAGCGGTGGTTGGTAGACCAGAGGAAGCCATTCCAAGTAAGCGTGCTGCAGTTTCACGAGTATCAATGTCCACGTGACTCAGTAATTGCTTTAGCCATGGCAGTTTGTTAGCATAATGAGGAACGATCACCTGTAAATATCAGTATTTAGTAGGAAAAGTTAATGCTAGTCCCAAGGGGAAAATTAAAATAGAAGCAGCAAGTCCAGTGGCTTCTTTTGTCATACTTGTGGAGTATGAGATCCAATTGCCACCAGCGCCCTGGAGGCACAAGCATGCAACTCAACCGAGCCTTCAAATGCCATAGCATGATCTAGTAGTAAACACATAGTTTTCACTGAAGATGAAATTTCAGAGGGTCCTCCAGCAGTTTCAGAAAGCAGCTTTTCTGACTCAAAACACTTTAACAAAAACTTGATCATTGCAACATAAGTTTCTGAAGGAAAAAGAAGCTGCTGTTCCCTTGTTTCAATTGATTCTAACAACTCTGGTCGCTGCTTGAGGATGTAAGTTAACATGTCCCCAAGTTTTGGGTACTTCCGACTGATATCACGACGGGTAGGTTGCCCATTATCATTACCGGGGAACAGGCCTTCCCGTGCCATTTCTCTTCAAAGAAATATCAAAAGAAAAAAGCAGAACAAACAATAACCTTACATTAGTAATAGAGACAACTACCACTGTATGCATACATAATGAGGACAAAAACCAATATACAAAGCTTGCCAGAGAGATCTGTCGGAAGAACTTTAGTGACATCATGACACATATGAAGGAAACAAGCAATCAATATCATGCAGCCATGAAAGAGCATAAGCATGAAGAAACTTAAAACATCAACACTAGATCATCAATATCCACGATCACACTCATAATCTGACAAAGAAGTAACATGACCTACAGGCGCCTATAATATGCAAGTACTTCTTTGTACAAACTTGCAACAGATAGAGAAATGTACTAACCCATAACTCCTCCCTCTTATATAGAAAAATATTACCTAAGAATGCCCAACTAATTTGACCGAAAAGCATTTTTGATTTTCTATCATATATACACCTTGAAGAGAATATGTCATCTACCTTATATCCAACTTTGGATCTGCAGCCCCAAGCATACATAGAAATCGACTCGGGCAGTGTTGCAAATCAAACAATATAGTCGCCCACCTCACAGCACAGAAACGTACTTCACTTTGTTCCTGATTAAAGAAGGTACTCAATTTCCATATCAATTGTATACTCCTGCTATACATATTTACTAAACCAAACAGTACAAAACCTGTTTCAAATTTTCCAACAGTAGTGGCTCCAAATCCTTTAGCACAGTAATGGATGCATCCTGATAATGGAGCATAAAAAGTATCAGTGATCTCTCATAAAGGGAGATGCATCAAAACAAATGACAGGATAATGGAGAATAAACAGTATCACTGATCCCTCATAAAGGGAGATGCATCAAAACAAATGAAATGAAAGAAGCATCAAAACAAATGAAAGGAAAGAAGGCTGTCAAGTGGAACAAAAAGTTCTCAAAGCCAGAAAGGGGGAATCTCTTCAAACACCCATCTGTAAGTTCTTTGAATCTCTTCAAACACCCATCCGTAAGTTCTTTTCTTTTAGAATCTGAATACCCAAGAGCACATGACAAAAGATTGATCCATGCCCTTAGAGGGGATACTTTTCTTACCTATGGATTGAAGGGACTACTTAACCTTACGCTGGAGGAGAAAACCGAGAGATAGACTCACTAAATCCAAAACCAAATCAAAATGCCACACTCAAAGAAAGATATTTGCAAGTAGAGATATTACAGGCAAATAAACTACAGCTAATACTACCACCACCCCCACGCATCACCACTTCCTCTACTACCAATAGACATTATAAGCAATTCCACCACCACCACCACCATTTCTGCTACTACATTATAAGCAAAATTCCAATAAGTGGCTCGGCTGTATGAATTGTTTCATGCCAGTGTGTTCGATTCTGTATCGTCCGTTGTAAGCTCTAAAGTGCTATATATCTCTCTTTTTCACCTTCAATATTTTATTTCAAGTCACATAAATAAACCTAAAAAAGATGTTATTAAAATGACTCCAACATAAAATCTAAAGCCAGGAATCTTTTATTAGATTGCACTAAATGCCCAATTAAAAAGCACAAAAGTAACACAAACTGGAGACAAGTTGATGGTCATCCCAATTTATTTCTTCATTTATTTATTTTATAATACCTGCCAATAGGCTATTTAAATTTGTAACACTATGGAAACCAGGCTCTTCCTAAGGTTTGAGGTAATGACATCAGTCTTCTTATCATACATAACAAAAGCCAAACATGAAAAGTGTCAACAATCTGTCTTCATATTTAAATAACCTTGATTACAAGTGCTTTAGCATAGACCTATAGGTAATGAGATGTAGGCCCAGCCATAACCGTTTCAGAAAATTTTATCTTGAAGCACTACCAGAAAATGATTTTATAGTTGGTGAAGAAATTTAAACCATTTACACCTAAAGCGGACCAAATGAAGCTCACCAATTGCCAAAATGACCAGTTAGAACAAGCATTTGTGATGTGCTACCAGAAAGGGGTCTTCATCACTTATATTACATTTTCATGCAACAGATTGAGAATCAATATTCATATTGTCACCGAAGAGTATAGCAACCTTGTATGCAGCAGCAAGGGAGACAGTTGCTTCTTGAATCGTAAAACGGAGAGATGGTGCCTCCAACTTCAATGCATCAAAAAGCCGAGCAGCCATATCGACTTTATCCCTAAGAGCACAACAAATACGGGATAATCCAACACACAAAAGCAACAAGCGGAGCAGCCATATCAACTCTATCCCTAAGAGCAGAACAAATAGGGGACAATCCAACGCACAAAGGCAACAATTTTTTTTTTAGGTTTTTTTTTTGGGGGGGGGGGGGGGGGGAGAGAGAAGGAGGGAGAGAATCTCATCCGATACCTGAAAAGCTGAGGCGTTCGCTTTGCAAGCAACCCAATTGCTTGAAAAGCAAATGTTTTTGTGTCCTTGGCATTAGAATCTACATGAACAGAATAAATAGGTATTCATGAACTAAATGCTTGCTGGATTTTAATCTTAAAAGATAACTGAAAGAAATACAATCAAGGGAACTCTGTTGCATGCTGAGCTCACCTGATTCAGAACTTGAATAACCATCAAGTGTCTTCAGAATTCCACCAAGGATAACAGGGCCCATCAGATTCAACTGATCAAGCTTTGCCTGAGAAAGATAGCTCACTAAAAAAAGATATTCCAACAGTAGAATGACAAGATAAACTGCTAATATCATTGTGAAAGTTGCTTATAATTTTTTTTCAAGTTTAGTTGTATTAAGTTAGTGTCTTTGTTAGAGTAATTAAATATTAAACCAAGCCTTCATCTAACAGATTAAGCTTTTAGAACAGTTGGCAGTGGTCCCACAAAATCTCACATGGTATCAGAGCCCTAGGCTAGATTTCTGGATTTCAAATTGCAGCCTTCATTGCTGCGTTTTTCAGCTTTCATTGCTGTCTATTCTCCAGAAATTTTTTCCTTTGTACGCAGCCTTCATAGCTGCATTACTGCTCTTGTATTCTTGCTAACCTTCTCTCTCCAAAATGACCACATCCGAAACCACACCCAAAGCCACATATTCTCCCTCCCCTACCAAAAACCAATCGGAGGATGTCACCTTGTCACACATGACAGGTGATCTTCAGAATATTAGGCCAACCTATAGACTGAATGAGAAAAACTATCTCAAGTGGTCACAATTCGTCAAGACGTACTTGAAGGGCAAAGGAAAACTCAGCCATCCACTGGGGACAGGACCCAAGCAAGGGGATCCTAATTTCGATGCATGGGATGAGGCTGATTCCATGATCATGTCATGGCTATGGAATTTCATGGAACCAGCCATAAGCGATACTTGTATGTTTCTACCAACGGCAAAGGGGATCTGGGATTCCATCTGACGGACGTACTCAAAGCCCCGTGATGCAGCCCAGGTGTATGAAATTAAGGTGAAAACCAGTGGGACAAAACAAGGAGGTAAGACTGTTACTGAGTATGCTAATTCTCTGCAGAACTTATGGCAAGAACTCGATCATTATCGGGTATTCCACATGCGGTGTCCAGAAGATGCAGCCCTTCTGAAGAATTTTATTGAAAAGGATCGAGTCTACGATTTCTTAGCTGTGCTTGTTTCTGAATTTGACCAAGTCAGAATTCAAATACTTGGCAAGGAGGAAGTGCCATCATTGGAGGAAACAATTTCCTTGATCCGGGCAAAAGAAAGCCGTCCATCCGTCATGCTCAAACCACAAGCAGTAGAAGGGTCAGCCTTGACAATCAGAAAGGCTGATGAAAAGGGTGACCTGCCAAGGAAAGACAATCGGGGCAACTTGTGGTGTGCCTACTACAAAAAGCCGAGACATACAAAAGAGCAATGCTGGAAATTGAATGGCAAACCAACTACTTCAGGCCAAGAATGGGTGAACCGGGCAACACAGCCAAGGCCTCGAGTCCACCTAACTGAGCAAGCTAGTTATGAAGAAGTTAAGGAGAAAGAATCCTTCAATAGTGAAGAAATTGAGAAAATAAGAAGTTTGTTAGGGTCTCTTAATAAACCCTCTTGTGCATGCTCACTGGCACTCTCAGGTAATTCTTGGGTTATTGATTCAGGTGCTACTGATCATATGACTCACACCTCATCACATTCCAGGACCTATACACCTTGTCCTAGCAATAGGAAGATTATTGTGGCAAATGGGTCTCTTGCTACTGTTGCAGGAGTTGGAGATGTCTCTGTCACTCCTAATCTTGTCCTTAAAGATGTCCTTCATGTCCTTAAATTGTCTTCCAATCTTATCTCTATGCAAAAACTCACAAAAGATCTTTATTGTCAAGCTATTTTTTACCCATCTTACTGTGTTTTTCAGGAACGGGGCGCGGAGAGAAGGATTGGACTTGCTAAGGAACAAAGTGGGCTTTACTACCTTGAGACACCTCTCACCGCAAGAAGAATCATGAATAATCTATCTTCATCATTTCTTAGTACTTCAAATAAAGAAGCTATTTGGCTTCATCATTTTCGTTTTGGTCATCCGTCCTTTCAAGTCTTGAGTATTATATTTCCAGCCTTGTTTAAAGGTTTGAATATTAAAGATTTCCATTGTGATGATTGCGAGTTAGCCAAGCATAACCGTGTACCATTCCTATTAGCAATCATCATAGCTCTAATCCTTTTGACTTGATACACAGTGACATTCGAGGACCTTCCACGGTTCCAAACATCTCTGGAGCTCGTTGGTTTGTCACTCTAATTGATGATTGCTCTAGGGTCACTTGGACTTTCTTACTCAAAACATAAATCTGATGTGAGTAGCATTATCCCTTCCTTTCATTCCATGATTCAAACTCAGTTTGGGGTCAAGATCAAGGTCTTTCGATCAAATAATGCTAGAGATTACTTCAATCAAGTATTGTCCCCTTATTTTCAAAAGGATGGCATTATCCATGAGTCATCTTGTGTGAATATACCCCAAGAAAATGGGATTGCTGAAAGAAAAAATGGTCATCTCCTTAACACAACTTGTGCCTTGTTGTTTCACGGGTAGGCTCCTAAAACCTATTGTGGGGAAGCTGTTCTTACGGCTACATACATGATCAATAGACTACCATCACGTACATTAGACCACAAAACCACCCTATGGAAGTTCTTTGTTAGTTCTATCCTCACTTCCGTACATCTAATGGCCTTACTCCTCGAGTCTTTGGTTGTATTTCCTTTGTCCACATTCATCATCATCAACGAGGAAAGCTAGATCCTCGTGCAATCAAATATGTGTTTCTTGGTTACTCACAAACACAAAAGGGCTATAAATGTTACCATCCCTCATCCAAAAAATTCAATCTCTCTGCAGACGTCACTTTTGTTGAAAATAAACCCTATTCTTCAAAACCTTATCTTCAGGGGGAGATTTCACTCATGGAAGATAAGGGCCTTGGGGTTATTGATAACCTGGATTTTTCGTCCAATGTCCCTGTCAATCCAAACTCGTCCACCGTAGCTCATGAACGTACCTTGAAACCTATCCCTCATGAACCTACCTTCAATCCTATCTCTTGCCCACCACATTCTCACACACACCAACCAGTTTCTATTTCTATTCCCACTAGTCCAACTTGTTTTCATGATTCTATGAGATTTTCTCAGATGTACTCAAGGAGGACAGCCGTTCCAACACAAGAGCATGTCCAAAATGCCACTCCGGGTGCTGCCAATGAGAGCACGGTAAGTCCTGAACCTCTTGTGAATGAACAACTTAGTGATACACCTGAGACTGATTTTGATTTACCTATTGCTATTACAAAAGGGACTAGAGAGTACCAAGAAACCAATTTATCCACTATCAAATTATGTGTCCCTTGATCGATTATCATCACCATACCGAAACTTTATTGTGAGTTTAAACACTATTGTTGTCCCTAACACTTTGTCTGAAGCACTGTCAAAAGAGGAATGGAGGAATGCCATGAAAGAAGAGATGAAGGCACTGGAAAAAAATAAAACGTGGGAAATTGTTCACAGGCCAGAAGGGAAAAATCTAGTTGGCTGCAAGTGGGTATTCACTGTGAAGTACAAGGCAGATGGTTCTCTGGAGAGGTACAAAGCAAGATTGGTTGCGAAGGGTTACACTCAAACATATGGAGTGGATTACAAAGAGACATTTGCACCGGTGGCTAAAATGAACACTGTAAGAATTTTACTGCCTTTAGCTGCTCATTTTGATTGGGAACTTCAACAGTATGATGTGAAGAATGCATTTTTACATGGAGATTTGGAAGAGGAAATCTACATGAACATGCCACCTGGTTTTGAAGGAAAGGAAACAACCGAGAAGGTTTGTAGACTAAAGAAAGCATTATATGGACACAAGCAGTCACCTAGAGCCTGGTTTGGACGATTTGCTAGAGTCATGAAGGCATCTGCCGCTGTTCATAAAACATTCGGATGCAGGGGGAGTTACAGCAGTGTTGGTGTATGTTGATGACGTAATAATCATGGGCAATGATGAAAGGGAGAAACAACGGCTGAAACGGTGCTTGATTAAGGAGTTTGAAATAAAGGAGTTAGGAAAGCTACGGTATTTTCTGGGAATTGAGGTTTCGTACTCAAAGCAAGGGATCTTTATTTCTCAACGAAAGTATGTGACGGATCTTTTGGAAGAAACCGGGAAGCTTAGTTGCAAACCAGTAGCTACTCCGATTGAGCCGAACCAGAGACTAGCAGAAGCAAAAGAAGAGGCAGCAGTGGATCGAGAAATGTATCAGCGATTGGTGGGAAAGCTGATTTACCTTGCTCATACCCGACCAGATATCTCCCATGCAGTAAGCTTGATTAGTCAATTCATGTATAATCCAAAGGAGTCACATCTACAAGCTGCTCATTGAGTCCTACACTACTTGAAAGGGAGCCCAAGAAAGGGAGTATTATTCAAGAAGAGTCCCGATCTCAAGCTTGAGGCTTATACAGATGCGGATTATGCCGGATCAGTAGTTGACAGGAGGTCTACAACTGGTTATTGTACCTTCCTTGGAGGTAACTTGGTAACTTGGAGAAGTAAAAAACAGAATGTGGTGGCAAAATCTAGTGTAGAATCTGAGTTTAGGGCAGCAGCTCTAGGGATATGTGAGCTATTGTGGCTCAAGATCATTCTTGATGACTTGAAGGTTGAGTGGCAGAGTCCTATGAAGCAGAATTGCGACAATAAATCTGCAATTAATATTGCTCATAATCCTGTGCAGCATGATAGGACGAAGCATATTGAGATTGATAGACACTTCATCAAGGAAAAACTTGAAGAAGGACTGATTTGCTTGTCTTATGTCCCGTCAGGACAGCAAGTGGCAGATGTCTTGACCAAAGGGCTTAATGGTGGAAGTTTTCACGAGCTAGTTACCAAGCTGGGAATGGAAGATATCTATTCACCAGCTTGAGGGGGAGTGTTGAGCTGAAAATAGCCAGATTTTCTGGCTGTAAATACGTAGGGAAATTAGCAGATTGTTAGGAGTAGATTCTAGTCAAATCCCAAAAATCGTGGGATTGTAATTGCTCTCTTATTTAGGCTTTGTTTCCTTTTTTGTTTGCTAGGATTTCTGTGTATTAGCCTATAAATGTAACACTGTAAAGCAGCAGAAAAGATGAATGAGAATAAGAATTTCTCTCCACAAAATCTTTCATGGTATCAGAGCTGGAGGTCCTGAGTTCAAATCTTTCCAGGCCCCATTTGCCTCCCCAATTAAATTTGTCCACGCTTAGTACTAGGCAAAAAGACCAGACTAAGCGTGAGGGGGAGTGTTAGAGTAATTAAATATTAAACCACGCCATCATCTAACAGCTTAAGCTGTAAACATATTACTGTGCTTATTTGGGTTTCCACACTAAGAAGCTGGAGTCGTTAGTCTCTTCGTCAGATCGATAAACGGTGAGCACTTGCTAGACACGTATACCTGGATATTTTATCTTGCATTTTACCTAAGAAGTCGATTCTGGATGCTTCAACTTTTTTAACATTTCATTAGGTAGCACTATTTCTCTTCTTCTCTTTCCTTAGAGCCTTCGAGGGTGTGTTAAGTTTGGAAGAGGCAGTCTTTGAATTGAGGCAGTAGACCAATTTAACTTTATTGCAGTTAAATAGAATGCTTTAGCAAAACCCCGCAATCTAAGTACTGAGTGGAGTTTACCTAAGAGGTTGAGCATAAGATAGGAACTATGGTGAATGGCATCACAATTAGGCAACTTTACAATGAGGTACCTAGATATTTCTTTCCAACTTCAAAGTAGGGTAACTATAAATTAAAACTAATATCCCTTACATGCTTGAATACCCAAACAGTGAATTCCATTCCCAACTGCTTCAATCTTGTGGTGGTACCCTGTCCTATAACATCATGATTTCAGATGTATCAGCACGAAAAAGAATTATGACTTATACAGAAAATATTATCATGAAAAAGGAAGGGCTAAATAGTACATGTGCACCATAAAATAGAATTCTTAACAGAAGCATCCATATCTATATACGCCAAGTTAAACAGGAAGGAAAAAATGTAGAATCGCTCAAACCAGAAAATGCATATAATGCATAGAAGAGGACAGTCTAAATCAGCAACTGTCAAGAGACTATGGTTTGACCTTAGCTACTAATTATTTTGCAGTAGGACCCGTGAAATACCAGATACAGACTTTATTCAAATGAAACATCCTTTTATAAAAGAAGTTGGGCTCATCAATTATATCACACAACGCCATGGAGATAACTATAGCCTCAGAGTATAATGGGACAGATACTTCACACCTATAACGAGGTGGCAAACTTCGACATATAAAATCACGAATCTACTACAGCTTGTGGCTTTGAACATCATCATCATGCATCAGTCGAAGGCACAAAATATTCAATGAGGGCACTACCACAGAAAACAGGCCGGATGCCAAATTAGTACACTTAGTTTGGCACAACAGGAAACTAAAAAGAGTTTCTTAATGGACAGCCAAGACATCCCCCAACTGCAACCCCCCACCAAAGTATTCTCATCAAACACGCATTCATTTTGTGCAGGTGTTGGTACTTGATCACGATGCATATTGCCCCATAGACCATCACCAGCCTTATTTCTATTGTAGCATTTGCCCGTCTGCTGAAATGACATTTCCCAATGACACAAATGCTAGCGCACTTCTTTCCATCTTGCTCTTACATTTTGGGTAACATGTTTGCACACCCTTCTGTTACATCATAAAATAGACCCAGATATATGATTAGCTCGATATCAGGCACTTTCCTCTCTCCCTTCTCACCACAACTGCATGTAAATCTTCCTACAACTTGCACTTCATAGACACTCTCTTTTATTGCTTCATCTAACTTTGCTACTATTCAGACATGTAACTCTTATGAGTCTCCAAATATGGCTTAAATTGCTATATTATCATATTGGAAAATTCTAGTCCATTTTGTAAGATAAACTGAAGGAGGAGGGTTTTGAAGAAGCCCCTAGTACCATATATGCACCCAAATATGCACTGCAAAGTCGATGGAAAACTGTTCGCTGCAGTAATTGACCGACAAAAGACAGACATCAATTTTGCTTTTAAGGTTGAATTGGCAGGAGCAATTCTAGAATCTGGTGCATCACTATCAGCTCCAGTAGAACCTGCACAACATGCAAATAATACAACATTGAGGGGATATGAGGCATAATGGAGAAACGAAAATGACTGATGTTTTACTTCTTAATAGCACCAATAAATTTCACATGATCTCCTTTAAATGTTCTAAAATTGGGAGACCACCTTATCCTTATCTAAGATTTAAATGTTCTAAAACTCCCCCTCGCATGTAAATTGGGATTAGGTTTAAAGACCAAAGAGCAGAGATTGACCAAGAATTCAAATCTAAATAAGGGGCCACGGAGAATTGACAGAGGACTTCTTACTCTCATGTCGTTTAGGCATTGCAAGTACACTGCCAACTTATAAAAAACTTAAGCAATTGGATGAAAGTGCAACCGTGGTATATAAATGCTATTACAAGTGTAAATTATGGTTAGAGGTTTGGAATATTCGGGTTACTGAAAAGACTTTGCAATCTCTCTGTAATTTTGTATAGGTGCGGTACCCTGAGTAACTGTTCTCATAAACTTTTCTGATTATGCTTTAACAAAAATGTAATGATAAGGGCCGTGCAGATTTCGCTTGAATAATGAATTACTTACGGCGTGGTTCTAGAGATCAGAATTTCAAAATAGCAGCATCATTCTATCTTTAATGACTGCACAAATTAATTGGCCGCAAAAGTTTCATACCTTCCTCATGAACTTTTATAATTTTTCTCTAGAAAAATGCCAAAAAATAATGACAATGCCCATTTCACTTAATAATAAAGTACTCCAAAAATGCTTCTAGAGATTCAAAATACCAGCATCTTGTAATGTCCATGACAGCACGATCTGATTGGCCGCAAAAGTTTTATGGACTGTCTCAAATGGGTGCTCCAAATGAAAATCTTATTTTTCTCCTGGTTATAGTTTTATATTTCTCACATAGTATTACTGTTACAACAGCACCATCTAAATGATATTTTTTTCCTGAATGGCAGACTTAAATCCAGCCACTTTCCAGAAAAAGAAAAGTCTCCAGAAGTTGCTGAAAGAAATATTCAGCAACGGTAAAGGCTCGTGTTAGTAAACTGAACTGATCCTGCCACTAAAAACATGAGAACGAAAATAGATACCTACAGCTTTGAAATATTAGCCACCTCTGTACAACTTTCTATAAAGTGGCAGGCACAACACTGTTTGGAACCTTCATAGATTGGCAAGCTTGAAGAGGATTTTAGCAATAACTTTGTGAGGTAAAGGAAAAATTATAGCCCCATAAACCTCAAAATGCTACAAGAAAAATAACTCAAATCTGGAGAAACTTTTCCTTCAAAGAAACGATGAGGCAGACTCACTCACATTGATGGAGAAACTGACTTTACAGTGGAATATTATAGACTGTTGGCCTAGGAGATATAATATTCAATCAAAGATGGCACATACGATCATCATTTTATTTTGCCCATATCATATCACATGCACTATAAACATGAGATGCACCACAGAAATAAGGTAAAGCCATCACTATGCATGAAGGCAACGAAAGATCATTATTTAGAGAGATTCTTCTCCCCCGTGTTCCTTTTTCTATAAAAACTTCTCCAAACAGACATGTAAGAGAATGAAATCGTCTATGCCAAGCAAAAGACCTACAGGAGTAATCTTCAGTAAAAGACTCATTTCCCCAGTCCATACCATTGAAGAGTAGAAATAGTCTCTTTATAAGGGAAGGATCATCAAAATTTGCACCAGAAGCCTTCTTCTTTAAAAGCTCATCCCCTCTCATTGCAACAGCCTCTTGACTGGTCCAAATCCGAACATTAAGAAACAATGAGATTCTACACGTGCACATCCATCCATAGGACAGGCCACCAAGAGAGCAAACTACAATGCCAAGATACCTGTCAGCAGTAGCAGCAAGATAGAGGGGATAAACAACTTCAGGGGTGAGCTCCATAGCTTCAACAACATTCAAAATCCCCAACTGCTTCGAGAAAAAAAATAACACAATTAGAATTGATCAAGAAACCTTAGATATTTGGAGAATAATATTGTAGTTGGTGTGGCATAGGCAATGCTGAAAATCCACCACACAGAGATTTGCTTTATTGCTAAGATAACGTAGAATGATTTTCAAATCATAATGACTCCACCTTTCTCATCAAAAGTGTATTACTCGTCAATTGATGTTTCCCGGTAAGACGACTAGCTTGAGCAATTGAAAGCCCAGGGGAGCTTCCTCCACTGTAAAGAAGTAACTCCTTGATAAAAAAAATTGGAATAGCATCTCATACGCTGTAACATAATGCTCGGTGAGGTGATATACAAACCCTTGAGATGACGGTTGATACAAGATATTATGAAGGCAAAATTCAATGAAACCTTCCTTATCCTGAGAATTATTTACAGCTCTATACATTGCAGCAACTTCTTCATTGACTCCAGTTGAGTGGCATTCACCGATCACCTGAAAGCATTCGACCATGTAGAAGTACATAATCAAGAAAATTCATATTGATATTAAGCAGTACATTGAACACATTATACATAAGGAAAACAAAGAAAGAAAGAGAGGCTGAAAATATATCGCTAGATCAGGTATGTGCAACATTTAGAAGACAACAGGTCAGATTGACCCTAGGAGTGGTTTGAACAACCATTTACAAGGACTCTGAAAGAGCCAGTATAAAAGCTTGGAGGTAGTAATTGCCAAACTTGGAGTTGGTCCTCTCCAAATTATCACAACACAAGTAAAAGACTTTCCGTGGTAAAGATGTCATAGTATGGCTCATTCACAATGATGTTTTCAACATGTTCTTCTCCGATAGACATCAAGACATAGAATATGAAAGAAACAATAACATTAATCGACGTAAGAACACTCAAAACAAGAAATAGCACCAAGTAATGTGCTTGAATAGTCTATAGAACTTTCCATGCAGGAGGAATAAAGACTCTTCAAACAAACCTTTGCTGCAATTCTTAGAACAATCTCTTGATGCTGATGAGGAAGCTTTGAAAAATTGGCTGCAAGTATAGGTGCCATCATTTCTTTCTCCTGAAAAAAAAAAAAGCACTTGTATCAGGAATCACATGAAAGATTTTCTAGACAGGTGAGTTCAAGATAACAGCTATTCACTTCCCAAAGAGACTTCAGATACCATAGAACAACAACAAACCTTCACATCAGTGCGGTCAAAAGCCATCTCAATATACAAAATGCAGAAGTTTTTGACAATTGATACAGCATTGGCTTCTGTGTATATTCTCCATAAATCTGACAAAGGCAGACCAATTTCAGGTTGGTGTTTCACTCTTTTATTAACATGGCTCAGGATCTCAAGAACCTGTACCAAAAGATGTATCAATCTGGTCATCCCAAATGAAATGATTTAACAAGAACAACACTGCATAACTTTGAAGTGAGGAATAACACATTCAGTTCAGCATATGAACACTTGTGTAAATGAGAAACAGTTAAAAGACACAAGAAGAGACATGACAAATGAGGAATGAGGCCAACATGGATCCATAAAGTGACAGGAGCATCATTCCATCAATACAATGTCGCCTTTCGACAAGTAAATATTAATAAGATACTTACTGTTCATATTTTAGGGAATTCTACTGAATATGAACTCTAAAAAGGACCAAGAGAATAACCACCACTGTATCAGAAATCAATGATGGTGGTAAAAGGAAAAAAAAACAAACAAAAATGATACAACATTCTCTTTCATTGAACCTCCTATTCTATACCATCAGGAGTCTTTGAAACAGGAGGATTAGAAGTCTTTCCTGATATTACTTCAGAGTAGCATAATGTTTGATTCAATACGGTTGGAGAAACAGAAAACTGCCCAAGTCCCGAATTTCATAAATTTGGCATTGTCCTACACGGTTTCTGCCAAACGCAAGTGGCAACCATCTTTTTAGAAGGATGCTTGTTATGTACCATTTACAAGGAATTAAGTCTAAATAGTATTGAAGCCAGTGGGATTGACTTAGTAGTTTCAGGAATGAACACATTTGTGGTTTAGGAGCATACATTCGATTCCCGCCAACAAATTTGCAGCTAACCTCATTTTGTCAGCACCCCGGCTGCTGCTAGCATCATATATGGTCCATGAGGTCAGTGGAGTATTTCATAGCACAACCACTTATCTAAGATAGGTTCAACAGTATATTCATATTAAACAGTTGCTTAGCCTATATGATACAAGGTTAAAGAGTGACTCAAGACGAACTACATTCACAGGTGAACCCCTTCTTTCTATTCATTTATTCTTTCTTCTAGATTAGTTTAATAGGTTCTTATACATAAAGGTAACTAAAAATCTTACCACACGAAGTAGTTACAAACAGCAGAGATGCTCAGAAGATTTAAATCTGTGGAACTTAATGACAGAAAAGATGCCAGACAAGGCCATTACACAAGAGCAGCTACAGCCCACCCTACCCACTTAAAAGAAAAGAAGAAGAAATACACCCATATTCTAAAGTTTGGTAAACTATTCCCAATGGAAGCATGAGAAGAATTGCAATGTCCACCACAATACTTTTCATTTAAAATAAGCACCCCTTCCCCCCCCCCCCCCCCCCCCCCCCCCCCAAAAAGGGGAAAAAAAAGTATGGAGATACTGAGACTAGCTATGTCACCCATGAAGTGTCAAAAAATTTCACAAGTAAATTAAGTTCCTTCCAGCTAACAAAACTATCAAAAAAGATATAGTTTCCTGTCACCGTCGTTCCTTCCCACCAGCCATATAGCAAAAGGCCTGACAATATTGATTAGAGGAATTCTTCTTGACAACAATAGCAATAAAAACCTACTGCGCGTACATGCACATCAACAAAGACAGTTTATGCCAAGAGTAGCCTACTGTATGATCCTCCAAGGTTCAAGAAATTTAGAAGTAATAATTCATAAGTAGAAACTACCATACACTAGCCCCTTGAAAAGCTTCTCCAACACTATAACTAGCATAGGATCAAGTTCACTAAGTTCCAAAGAAGATTGTTCATGAATAGAAAACAAGAATGGGTAACTTAAAAAGAACATGATGCATTAAAAAAGCTAACAGCTACTTCAACATTCTTTGTGTAGTTGGATCACAGTAAAGTCAAAAGTAAAAGTTGCACTTAGAGCACTATGAGAAACACCTAAGTTGACGAGTAATCGGATAGATTATAGTACATATAAGTGGGACTGCTAGTGGTCAAGTGTAAAGCTGTCCAATTAGTATGGCCAGGCTGCCCCTTATGTCGAGCCTAATTAATTTTCAAGGCGCAGCCAATAAAATAATGCATAAAATTCACGCCACCAGCTCATGTGCCCAACAAGGCTGAGACAGGCTTTATAACTGAATAGCCTTACCCACACCTATCCAAAATGGCCTTCAAGCCCATGTGGCCCAGGGGCGACTCTTGGGCCGCCAAGCCCATGGTGAGATCTAGTCAAGTGGGACATAGAAATGGTTGAGGAGCGCATAACAGGGACTATGGAGGTGGTCGCAATGGCTTTTCTGGTGGCAATGGTGGTGATTGTGGTTCAAGGGGTGTCTAGTACCAATGAACTGACTTCAAAGAAATACTGATGATGCTAGTGGTAGTATTGGATCTGGAGTGAGAGGTGGAATTGGCAAAATCATAAGTGCTCAAGAAGTTGTCATAGTAGAGGTGCTGGCAACAGGAGACCACTGGCGGCCACACTGGAGTTTGTGATGGGGAGGTGGCAATGGGATTGCAGTGGTGGTCAATTTGCAGTGGTCTTGTTGAATTTTAGGTAGTGGCAGCGACAAGAGGAATGGACAAACATATTACAGCAAACCTCAAGTGTTTCCAAAAGAGTAACGGAGTGATGTAAAGACCAATTCACAAATTGAATTATAAAATAATATGTCAAACTGTAAGATGGTATTTGCACAAGTGAATTATATTCAAGCACCCAACAGAAGTCCGCCACAAAAGAAAATTACAAGGAACCTATTCCGAAGAAAGAGTAGAGCAAGAACTCCATATGTGCTCTAACAGAGCAATTACAGACAAAACTTGCAACTCCGATCCATCAAAAGGCCTTTTATTGCGAAGTGCACCATATGAGCCAAATGGGCGAAGCCTTCATCAATTATATCCTTTCGCAGGTAAGGTCCAACTCTAAAAGATTTTCTGTGCTAAATCTTCCGGGGTATCAACCGGTGCTCTAGCCAACTGACCAAACCTAAAAGTCATAGAGCCACTCCTAGGCCTTACAAAAGAATCTCGGCCACTTTCGGTATCTAAGCACGAGCTCTTAGCAGTTCCACTACCCACACGCACAGGCACGCACAGAGAAATTGGGGGATACTAAAACAGGATTACAGAACTCCCAGGCACCGAAGTGGAGCTAGCATCAATCAGACCGACTAAACTCAGTTCGAACGAGCGTGAAATCACAATCGCACTGGGAATGCGTACCTTGTTCCGGACGGCAGAGGAAGGGGACGAGAGAGAGGAGATGGCGAGAGGGAGGAGCTTGGAGAGCAGGGCTTGGAGATTGGAGTCGTCGCAGAGCGCCAAGCGAGTCAGCATTCGGTCCAGCATCTCCTCCAACTCCGCGCCCGACTTCGCCGTCGCCGGTGACGACGACGATTCCGCCATTTCCGAATTCGATCGGGGCCCGCGGTTCGCGAAGGGAATCCGAAGAAGGTCGAGCAATCGGTGTGTGAGAGGAAGAAGATGAACGATGTGATTCTTCTGGTTTTGGAAGACCCTACTTAGGCTTTGGCTTTGGCTTGGGCAAGAAACCAAAACCAGAGTATTCTCCCTACTCTTTCGGTTCCTTCGAGATTGTATTCGTCTAACAATTTTTCCTTTCAAGAGAATTTGCAAATGTAGTACTACACAATTTCCATATTTCGATTTTGGCTCCATCCTTTACTTTGTGATAAATTTGGGGGAAAATCTAAAAAAACCCCTCAAAGTGTCCGCATTTTCTCAAATGTCCTTGACGAAGCCCTTATTTGAGATACCGAACATACTTCGTACCCTTATTTGAAATAATATCCATTCCAAGCTCTTATTTGGGATAATAAGGGCACTTCGGGCCCTTATTTAAAATAATATCCATTTCAAACACTTATTTGAAAAAATAAGAGCACTTTAAACCCTTATTTGAAATTTTCCTTCAATTTGATCCCTAAACTCGTCGACCGCAATTTAATTAGATATTTCTTATTTCCATATGGACACGAATCGATAAGATGGGTTCCCACAATGAATGAAAAACTAATATGTATTACCAAAAAAAAAGGACCATGTAGTATTGCCTCAGCTCAATTTTGATCCATCTATTTTGTTTTTATGACGTACTTGGTCCCTAATTAAATTGATGGTTCTCTGTTTCTTTTAACCTTGGAAAGTTACTAAACTCATGGCAAAATTACTAATCATAGGAGAAAAACTTACTTTTCGATTTAAGATCATTACAACCAATGGCTACTATAGTGGACTGCGCTTACTTGTTACATGAAAATTTTCTCAGCCACCAATTTGCATAGGAAATCTTGGATTCACACTTCATATGATGCCCGGCACAACTAATGATATACATTAAAATGGCAATAGATTCTGCCTCAAGATGAGGTCAGTTTAGCTCTTTATGTCTTTCTGTGAGCTTTTTCAGATTTGGATCTTATGTCTGCACCAGAAAAAATGTTGAACAACTATGAACAATGCGCATACTCGGACCTGGGATGGCAGAATTGTGTGAAAATGGATTCAGTTTGTTTGTTAGTGCTATAGAGGCCGAGATGATGAGAAGTTTCGAGGGAACCGTAGGATACCGGCAGCGATTGGAAGATGTTGGTCTTAGCAAAGTCGCCAGATCGGTGAGAAGAAGTGTGTTTAATGCTATGTTTCTGATGAAAATCAGGTTTAGCTATTCTTTCTGCTAAGTTCACTGCGGAAGTCATCATCTGCTCTTTATGTGGAAGTTGTTGGTTTGGGAAACCTGAGCTAATTTTACCGTTGTCTGCTGAACTTCCTGTAGTGTGTACTCCATTCTGCGTCCCCAACACAAGTTCGCTTGCATTCTCGGAGATCCATCATCATCACCTCTTCCTTCTCTTTCAACCCCACCTCTCTCTCTCTCTCTGTGTATAAAACCTTGCTGATAGCGAGTCACCTCGGTTACAGCTCTCACGCTCTCTGAACCAGTCGAAAAGCACTTGCTGTTTCACTTCTCCTTTTTCTCCTCGTTGCGAGCCCTGTACTCACTTTTCTCCGATTCCTCCCTTGTGTCCGTGGAGAAGGATGGATTCATGTGCCTGTGGATCATGTTACCGTGATAGTGGTGTGTCCCAACTGTTGCTGCCGCGGGATTCATTATTCTCATTCTCATGTGGCTGTGGCTGTGGCTGTGGGTCGTGTTTACCAAGTCATGAAGAAGCGCGCAGTTTGGCTCAAGAGGAACTCCATTGTATAGACGAAGTAGCAAAAGGAGAGGAAGGACATGGCTACGAAGCCGACAATTACCATGAGTTCCTTCGTCGTCTATGCGAAGGAGAGGAAGGAGCAGAGAGGAAGGAGATGGCTACGAGGTCGACGACTACGGTGAGTTCCTGCGTCGTCTATACGAAGGAGAGGAAGGAGCAGAAGGAGAGGAAGGAAATGGCTATGAAGCCAACGATTACAGTGAGTTCCCCCGTTGTTGTCTTCTGTACGAAGGAGAGGATGGAGCAGAAGGAGAGGAAGGAGATGGTTACGAAGACGACAGTTACGGTGAGTTCCTCCGCCGATGATTACCGTGAATTCCTCCGCCGTCTTCTATACGAAGGAGAGGAAGGAGCAAAAGGAGAGGAAGGAGATGGCTATGAAGCCGACGATTACTGTGAGTTCCTCCGTCGTCTTCTTTATGAAGGAGAGGAAGGAGCATAAGGAGAAGAAGGAGATGGCTATGAAGCTGACGATTATAGTGAGTTCCTCTGTCGTCCTCTATCCGAAGGAGAGGAAGGAACAGAAGGAGCACCTGAAACTGAAATACAAGAATGAGGAGACGACATCGTAGGATGAACCATGCGGGATATGCTTGCTTGTCACTGTTAGCAATTCTCTTGTTGAGCTTGCATCCTGTGCTACTACTTTCTCTACAGTGTGATAAATAAATAAAGGATTGTGGTGCCGATTTGACTTAGGACTTGGAGCCTTCCGTGAATCCCGGTCGGAACAAGTAGGCCTTCTCCATCATCGCGGCCTGCACTAGCTTTTTGCTAGGTTATGGTTAGTCCTCTCTCTATGCGAAGCATGGCAAGGCTCGTCTCTTATATGGTTATTGGTGAATAAGCTTTTCTTTCGCATTTTGGCAGACATATGATTGACTAACAAGGCAGAGGTATACATAAACAATGACTTTGACTCGATCGAACAAAACTTTGAGACTTTCATGGGGATTACTAAACTGATGTCAATCCTTGGGTCTGCGATGGCGGCTTTGACGTACCATAGGTATGGCCGTCGCGTCATGATTGCGTCAATGGGGGCCTTCATCTTCTTCGGGTTCTTTGTCATGAGCATTTACACCGGATTTTTGTTGCTCTTCCTTGGCCGCTTTTTCATCAATATTGGTGTCGGCCACGCCCTCTTGATCGCCCCCTCTATATCGCCGAGATCTCTCCTGCCTTCTTCCATGGCGGCCTCTCTTTATTGCCTGTGGTACTCACTCATTTTCCATCTTTTTATTTTCTTCATTTATGGAAATCAAATTTACAAAGGTGATTGCTTTATGTTTTGGTGGTTTAGATATTTATCAACATCGGCACCCTCGTCGGCTAAGTCGCCCACTATGGCTGCGTTTGGAATCCACTTTGGCAAGGGACTTTGGGTGTCCAAAGTCCTTTGGGCCAAAAATGAGGTGTTTGGCAAATTTTTTTAAAACATCTTTAGCTCAAAATTAGCCTTCCAAAGGCTGAAAGCCCAAGGCAGCCTTCAGGCTGCCTTGGGCTTTTATCATTCTCGGTAAGCTACAGTACCGAGTTAAGTGAATATTTTTTTTTCCAATTTTGCCCTCATTCAGTCTTCATAATTCCACATTTACCCTTACTGTTTTCTCCTCCCCTCTTTCAGCTACGCCGCCGCCCAAGCTGCTGCTCCCTTCACCGAACCCCGCCGCTCCCTTCGCCGAACCCTGCTGCCGAACGCCGCCGTCGCGACAACTACCCCACTCCCCGCGATCCCAACGCGTCCCGCCTCCCCGACTCCACCTCCGCCCTCATCGGCCAAAGGCACGACCGGCGAGGTCAAGCCCCGCCATGGCCGGGCGAGGGTCGACCTCGCAAGCCAAGATCTGGGCTTGCGAGGTCGACCCTCGCCGGCCGCGCCTCTGGCCGGTCGCTGGACCGGCTGGAGGTGTTGGGCAAAAAAGAAAAAAAAGAAAGAAAAAAGAAAAGAAAAGAAATATAAAAAAATTCATTAAAAAATTCATAAAATATTAAAATATTTGGTCTTCGGCCAGTCAAAATTCTGGACTGAAATGGCATAATTGAAAAAGGTTTATGATCGAATAGGGAAAAAAAAAAGGTTTAGGACTGAAATTGGCACAATTGCAATAGGTTTATGACTTTTTTTATAATTTTCCTTATTTCTTTCTTCGAGATATATGTGACCATGTTATTAATTATAGTGCGATTGCTCTCTTTTTAGTTGAAATATCTACTTTGATGTGATTTTTTAATTATAAATTTGTCCATATGTAACAATTATTTTTTAATTTTAAACAAATTGCATTTAAAAACTAAAATTGATCACATCGAAAGACTTTTCGAATTTATGTTTACCAAACAGCATTTTCCCAAAGCTGCATTTCAAGGCATTTTTCAATTACAGTTTACCAAACAGTCTTTGCATTTCACTAAATCCTTTTAATCTAAAGGCCTTTACATTTCCCCAAAGACTTTCCCCAAAAGTCTTCCCAAACGCACCCTATGTCTTCTCCAAGTTCAGAGTCGAAGTCGGGTATCGCGTTATGCTAGGAACGGCAGCAATCCCCTTCGTCTTGCTTATAATTGGGGTCGTCTTCATGCCAGAATTCCTCGGTGGCTCATCATGCAGGGCCGCCTGGGCGATGCCAACTACATTACTCTGCCAAGTTCACACCAACAGATTTCTTATTGATAGTTGGGAAAGTTTGCACGAAATTCGCACGAGATTTGCACCAAAAGTTTTGTGAATTGGTTTTTGGGAATGTTCTCAAGGGAAAGTTCGCACAAAAAATGATTTGAATTATTACTAGGAGCACTTGAAACTGAAATACATGAACAAGGAGAGGACATCGTAGGATGAACCACGCAGGGTATGCTTGCTTGTCACTGTTAGTAATTCTCTTATTGAGCTTGCATCCTGTGCTACTACTTTCTCTACAGTTTGATAAATAAATAAAGGATTGTGGTGCCAATTTGACTTAGGACTTGGAGCCTTCCGTGAATCCCAACCGAAACAAGTACGCCTTCTCCATCATCGTGGCCTACACTAGCTTTTTGCTAGGTTATGGTTAGTCCTCTCTCTATGCGAAGCATGGCAAGGCTCGTCTCTTATATGATTATTGGTGAATAAGATTTTCTTTCGCGTTTTGGCAGGCATAGGATTGACTAACAAGGCGGAGGTATACATAAATAGTGACTTTGACTCGATCCAACAAAAATTTGAGTTTTTCATGGGGATTACTAAACTGATGTCAATCCTTGGGTCTGCGATGGCGGCTTTGACCTACCACACGTATGGCCGCCGCGTCACGATTGCATCGGTGGGGGTTCTTCTTCTTCGGGTTCTTTGTCATGAGCAATTACACCGGATTTTTGTTGCTCTTCATTGGCCGCTTTTTCATCAATATTGGTGTCGGCTACGCCCTCTTGATCGCCCCCCTCTACATTGTCGAGATCTCTCCTGCCTTCTCCCGTGGCGGCCTCTCTTCATTGCCCAAGGTACTCACTCATTTTCCATCTTTTTATTTCTTCATTTATGAAAATCAAATTTAAAAAGTGATTGCTTTGTGTTTTGGTGGTTCAGATATTTATCAACATCGGCACCCTCGTCGGCTAAGTCGCCCATTATGTCTTCTCCAAGTTCAGAGTCGAAGTCGGGTATGGCGTTATGTTAGGAACGACAGCAATCCCCTTCGTCTTGCTTATAATTGGGGTCGTCTTCATGCTAGAATTCCTCGGTCGCTCATCATGCAGGGCCGCTTGGTCGATGCCAACTACATTACTCTGGCAAGTTTGCACCAAAAGATTTTTTATTGGTAATAGGGAAAGTTCGCACGAAATTTGCACCAAAAGTTTTGTGAATTGATTTTTGGGATTGTTCGCAAGGGAAAGTTCGCACGAAAAATGATTTGAATTATAACTAGGAGCACCTGAAACTGAAATACAAGAACAAGGATACGACATCGTAGGATGAACCACGCGGGGTATGCTTGCTTGTCACTATTAGTAATTCTAGAGTTGAGCTTGCTTCCTGTGCTACTACTTTCTCTACAGTTTGATAAAATTAAATAAAGGATTGTGGTGCCAATTTGACTTAGGACTTGGAGCCTTCCGTGAATCCCGGCCGAAACAAGTACGCCATCTCCATCATCGCGGTATGCACTAGCTTTTTGCTAGGTTATGGTTAGTCCTCTCTCTATTCGAAGCATGGCAAGGCTCGTCTCTTATATGATTATTGGTGAATAAGATTTTCTTTCACATTTTGGCAGACATATGATTGACTAACAAGGCGGAGGTATACATAAACAATGACTTTGACTCGATCGAACAAAACTTTGAGTTTTTTTATGGGGATTACTAAGCTGATGTCAATCCTTGGTTCTGCAATGGTGGCTTTGACCTACCACAGGTATGGCCGCCGCGTCACTATTGCGTCGGTGTGGGCCTTCTTCTTCTTCGGGCTCTTTGTCATGAGCATTTACACCGGATTTTTGTTGCTCTTCCTTGGCCACTTTTTCATCAATATTGGTGTCGGCTACGCCCTCTTGATCGCCCCCTCTACATAGCCGAGATCTCTCTTGCCTTCTTCCGTGGTGGCCTCTCTTCATTGCCTGAGGTACTCACTCATTTTCCATCTTTTTATTTTCTTCATTTATGGAAATCAAATTTACAAAGGTGATTGCTTTGTGTTTTGGTGGTTCAGATATTTATCAACATCAGCACCCTCGTCGGCTAAGTTGCCCACTATGTCTTCTCCAAGTTCAGAGTCGAAGTCGGGTATCGCGTTATGTTAGGAACGGCAGCAATCCCCTTCGTCTTGCTTATAATTGGGGAGTCGTCTTCATGCCAGAATTCCCCGGTCGCTCATCATGCAGGGCCGCCTGGTCGACACCAACTACATTACTCTGGCAAATTCGCACCAAAAGATTTTTTATTGGTAATAGGGAAAGTTCGCACGAAATTTGCACCAAAAGTTTTGTGAATTGATTTTTGGGATTGTTCGCAAGGGAAAGTTCGCATGAAAATTGATTTGAATTATTACTAGGAGCACCTGAAACTGAAATACAAGAACAAGGAGCCGACATCGTAGGATGAACTACGCGGGGTATGCTTGCTTGTCACTGTTAGTTATGCTCTTGTTGAGCTTGCATCCTGTGCTACTACTTTCTCTGCACGTTGATAAATAAATAAAGGATTGTGGTGCCAATTTGACTTAGGACTAGGAGCCTTCCGTGAATCCTGGCCAGAACAAATACGCCTTCTCCATCATCGCGGCCTACACTATCTTTTTGCTAGGTTATGGTTAGTCCTCTCTCTATGCGAAGCATGGCAAGGCTCGTCTCTTATATGGTTATTGGTGAATAAGATTTTCTTTCGCATTTGGCAGACATAGGATTGACTAACAAGGCGGAGGTATGCAAAAACAGTGACTTTGACTCGATCGAACAAAACTTTGAGTTTTTCATGGGGATTACTAAACTGATGTCAATCCTTGGGTCTGCGATGGCGGCTTTGACCTACCATAGGTATAGCCGCCGCACCACGATTGCGTTGGTGGGGCCTTTCATCAATATTGGTATCGGCTACACCCTCTTGATCGCCCCCCTCTACATTGTCGAGATCTCTTTTGCCTTCTCCTGTGGCGGCCTCTCTTCATTGCCTGAGGTACTCACTCATTGTCCATCTTTTTATTTTCTTCATTTATGGAAATCAAATTTACAAAGGTGATTGCTTTGTGTTTTGGTAGTTCAGATATTTATCAACATCGGCACCCTCGTCAGCTAAGTCGCCCACTATGTCTCCTCCAAGTTTAGAGTCAAAGTCGGGTATCACGTTATGTTAGGAACGGCAACAATCCCCTTCGTCTTGCTTATAATTGGGGTCATCTTCATGCTACAATCCCCCGGTGGCTTATCATGCAGGGCCACCTGGTCGACGCCAACTACATTACTCTGGCAAGTTCGCACCAAAAGATTATTAATTGGTAGTTGGGAAAGTTCGTACGAAATTTGCACCAAAAGTTTTGTGAATTGATTTTTGGAAATGTTCGCAAGGGAAAGTTCGCACGAAAAATGATTTGAATTATTACTAGGAGCACATGAATCTGAAATACAAGAAGGAGACGACATCGTAGGATGAACCACGCGGGGTATGCTTACTTGTCACTGTTAGTAATTCTCTTGTTGAGCTTGCTTCCTGTGCTACTAGTTTCTCTGCAGTTTGATAAATAAATAAAGGATTGTGGTGCCAATTTGACTTAGGACTTGGAGCCTTCCGTGAATCCCGGCCGGAACAAGTACGCCTTCTCCATCATCGCGGCTTGCACTAGCTTAATCAATAAGAAGACTCAGAAACGAATGGCAAGAGACCTAACAATTGGACATCTCGACACGGCGAATCAACGTTGTTTCGAAGTGCTCAGAAAGAATTCCAAATCTTGATTCTTTTAATCGGAGAAAATTTCTTAGTGAAGCTGTAGTTTAGGATTGCGTTGGATATTATGTTGCTGGGTTGATTCTAAAGGTTGTGGAGCTATAAAATCATGTTGTAAAGAAACTTTATGGTGTCGTGGAACCGTGAACTTTTATAGAAATCGATTTGGCATTTTGTTTAGTCCAAGTGAAATTTGGAAGTTTGTTGTGCCATCTTTTGAGTTAGAGGCAAGCTTGTGTTTTAAGTAAATCAAGTTAGCTTTTCCATGATTTAGGACCCACTTGAAATGGGCGTCGGTAGGGTTCAAATGAACTGCTTCGAATTCGGTGCACTAGTTGTTGCAGTACAGTGGATGGCAATAGGGTCATTTTGTTACCTAATAAACTTAGTTTAATTGAGTTTTAGCTAAGGTAGTTTTGTACTTGATTTTGATAAAAAAATTTCACTTAATTAATAGGATTTCGAGTTTTCCGCCGGAAGTAACTTTCATTGTTTGGTTTGTATTGTTGGGTGAGTGGTGTTTATCTTTTTTATAATTTAGATACTCATGTCTCGAAAATTATAGGAGTTCAATATCTTATAAGTTATGCAAGATGAATAACGCGTGCTTCATTAAAGTAATCTGTTCATGCTTTCCCCTTCACGCATCCTTCTCCTCCTCATGTGTTATTTCATCCAAATTGCTTTAGTCAAACAAAACAATTCCTTTAGGAAATTGATCCGGAAAACTGGTTTATTTATATCATAGGTTTGATATTAAGACCGGTATGGTCAGACACGGTTCGTTGATGCGGCACGAAATCCACACGAGACAAAGTACAAAATATAGAAAGAAAAGACTTGAATATGACTTGACACGTCATATTGAACTTGTCGAGTTAGTTATTTTGCTTGTTCAATACAAATTATGATATTTTCGTGCTAACCCATGAATCATAAAGATAGATATGACTGATCAGTGATCACCACGAGTTATTATTTTAGGATATAATTGATGGTTCTTTCTCAATTCCATCTCTAGATTCCCTATTACAGAACCGGGCATGAGAGTTATTCTCGAAGCACAAGTTTTGACACGAAGAATCGGCTTTTTTTTTTCAGGAAAAAAAAGGAAAAAATAATCGACTGCGTGGAAAAAGTACATATAAGCATGGAAACTTCTTGACCATGCAATTGTCCTGAAGTTTATACATATAAGCATGTGGGGATGTATAGAATTTTCTATGACCATGCAATTATCCGATGATGTTAATTAAAAAGAAAAGTTGGTATTTCGAGGTTTAACTACCCTTTTGGTCATATGAAATGACATATTAAAGTATCTCTTGAAATGACCTGGAAGTTGATTATTTGAAATTATTTAAGAAATGCTATATGAAATGAATCCTGCTTGATGAAATGAATCGTGAAAGGCTATATGTATTGGTCTATGAACTTGAATTATGAATCGAAGACGAGTTAGTGGTATTATGCTCATAAGCGCTATGATGTGAATTCGCTGAGGAATTTTATTCCTTAAAATGGAAGACCACGATATATTCACTTACGTTTCGGTAGGTTGCATTTAGTTGTCAAAATAAAAAGACCAAAAAAAAAATCCTCTATTTGATATATCTCAAGATTATGATGAGGCGAGACAAAATTAACGACAACGGATACGACAAAAATGCTATTAGATATACTAACGAGGACTCAAATGAGATCTCCTCATTCATCAAAATCACTAACATCTAATCCGTACAATTACAATTACGAAACTTATGATTAACTTATCCACTGTTAAGAATGAGATGAAACATCCTGAAGAGAAAAGAAAAACAAGAACAGTAAACCTCGGCCAGATTACCATCCTGAGCCAAGCCAACAAATGGGAAAAACTAGAACATGGAAGCAACCCATTCAACAACCATACCTTTTCTTTTTCCTTGTTTTGCTGATTTCTTTCCTCATAAAATTATTACCCCGAAGCCTGCAGGGTCACTACATGTTAAACGCAAGGATCTTGGGAGAGATGATGAATAAATGTTTCTGTGTAATGTTGTCAATTGATAAAGCATCAATCTTTCTGTTCCCTAACGTTGTTTGCGTCTTCAATTACATGATATGCAGTCAGTCAAGTGGTTTTTGTGAATATGGAAAGTTGGTCTGCATTGGTAGTTGAAGAGATTAATCCCGACTACGACTCGAACCGAGTTGATTTACTACTAATATCGGAGCAGCTATGATTTTATCAACAGCTTTTGGATAAAAAATTATCTTGATGTAAATAATGCTTATTGATTTGGATTGTCCATAGACAATCATGAATGTAAGTTGTTGTTTTGAACCCAAAAATCCTGTTAAATAGACACCTACGGATTCAAACGTCTAGTAGTAACTTACAAATAAGTTACCACCTAGACAGTTAACAAGACATCTGCTACGACATTTTTACAAGTCTCTCATGTTGCCTGAGTGAACCATTCTCTAGTTGGCAAGAAACATCATTTGGATTTGCTCCTTTTATAAATCATGTTGCCGACAAACCAAGTGCTGTTTTGCCTTCTCTTTCCCTTCATCACTTACTTTCGTCCAACTTTGCTCTGTATTATTTTACAACCTACATCAGTCTGTCTCAGAATCTTGTCGCGGGTGAATTTTCCGTCATAGCCGAGTCGAGTCCTAACTGATGCTTTCAGTAATTTCTCAGGCAAGTGTTCATGTTTACCAAATTACAGAGATTCTTGCAATTTCTCATGGACGAGCAAGAAATCATGGCTCAATAGGTAGGATGTGAACTCAAATAGTTTAATATCCCTCCTATTGGTTTCTAGCTTTCCTTAGCTGCCTCCATTTCGCAAAGTATCTATTTTGAGCTTCTTAGTGCAAGTACAAGACAAATGCCCAGGTTTCTGAGATTGAGGCAAAGACAGCAAACCGATGATCCTATTCCCAAGGAAGATACCATCTGATAGGATAGCTACTTCCTTTTTGCATTGGAGTTAGGGAAGCTAACGTAAAATCTGAGGTTGCGGATCAAGACCACAGAATCAAAAGTGGCTCTGTATATGTTTCAGTTTCTTTAGTGATGACTTGAAGCCTTTCAATCTTTCTTGCAACTATTCACCTATATAAAACGACAAAGGTAAATACAAGTATAATTCTCTCACTAGTTTGGGGCCTCAAGGTAATGTGCAAATATAAAAGCTCACAAAAAGCATAATGAATTCAGTTTGAATTCTTGTACTGACCAAAAAAAAAAAAAAAAAAAAATTTGAATTCAGTTTGAATTCTTGCCGCGTATCCAGCAGGTCATGTCAAGCCACACATACGACTACTCTCTAACGGAGTTTATAATGTCGACAAAAACTCTTCTCAAGAAGTAGCCGAATATTAAAGATAAACATGCGAATGTAGTAGAGAGTGATCTCATTACTGAGGGAGCCTCTGGAAAAACTCCGGCTGGCCAACGACTGTGAGCATATTGGTGATCCCTAAAATGCCATAAAGGATTTCTCCAGATGTACCTCTTTGTTTTTCAATGATCTCATACAATCCCTCGGAAATTTCTGGTAATGACAAGTTTCGGTTTCGAAAAGTGACCACTATAATTGGAATTGCCAAAGACAGATTATTTATGATGGTAAACAAGTGAGTAAAGAGAGTCTATAACAAAGAAAAGAAAGGAAGACAAAGTCCTGTGCAATGCAACTCCACAAGGATCAGAATGAAGCTCCTTTGTATAAGCTATCATCTGTGTCCAGCAATTTGTAACTACCCGTGTATGTACCAGAACTTCCAAGGACCTGATTCCCAACACATACAAAGTCGGTTCAAGTAGGTGTCGGAGATGAAACCGCTGAGGTCTGATACAGCAAAAAACAAGCAAATAAGCGGGACAGTGTGTATTGGTGATTGCATAAAGCATTTGTAAATCCACATAATGTCACAGGGAAACATTGTCCACTGGCAAACCTATCTTGCTCTTGTATATAAAGAAGTCGCAATGCAATTGTTGAAGTACCCGCTCTATTCAAAAGCAACCTTCCCTGCTCGTGTTGAGATAGTGAAGATCTCATGTCATAGCAGTGCAGCTCAATGCCTGTTGTAACAAACAAGTCCTACATCGAGCAACAGGGAGCTAATGATTCATAAGCGGACCTATCAATAGTCAGTACCTTTGTCACGTTTTTAACCACTTTTAAGGTTAAAATAACTTTGATACTAATTCCACTTTTGTAACTTTAAAGCGTAGCTAATAATTTCCTGTCATAACAATGTGTTTTAATATATTGTTGGAGGTAGGTTTCTACATTGGTTAGACTTAGTAACTTCTTTACTTGATAAGTAAGTTCTTCATGTCGGTCAATAGTGATTTACCGAAAGCTTAGTAACTTCCAAGAAGAGTTGCCAATGTACTTTCATGAAAAGTTACTACAGATCACAAAAGCTAAATGAAAACCAACAAACCGGGTTTCCTATTCCTCTAGCCTGATCTGATCTGACCGATGCTAAATGCCCGCAAAAATGAATCTACTGTAATGGGCTCGACATGCTAGAATTGCCCATGTCATTTTTTTTTCTCGCGTTAGGAATTTCAAGAATTTGTTTGACAGTATCAAGTTCTGTTAATACAAAATTTGGAATGAGAATGAAGAGAGGTATAACAAGGTATCTCCAATTGCCAATATTCTTGAACTTCATCTGTCAGTGCAGGTGCTTTATTTCAGCTGCTTCTGCAAAATAGAGAAAAAGTCTGCATTATCTAATAACTACTGAAGATGAGACAAAAAGGGAAAAATTGATATGTCCTAAGATATATGTCATCAATGACATGGAGAAAGAGACTGGTGATGCTTCAGGTATGTATATATATAGCTACCACCACGTTCTGTGTTGTTCATAGCCACAAAGACCTGGCAAACCATACTAGCTCAACTCGTCAAGAGATTTCGACCAAAAAAAAAACTCGTCAAGAGATCATCCTAGGAGTTATAAAACAAATCAGCAATGGTAGTTTCCATCACATTACGATTTTTGTGTTCCTGCCACTTTTTCCACTTATCAACCTGTTCCCTTTTTCCTGATTTTGCCCTATCCCATGGTGCAGGTTGACAAGAATGTGGACATAGCCCTCAGCTCGGCGAGCATGAAGAAGGGTGGATACAGGGCTTGCATGTTTGTGTTCGGTGAGCATGTCCATTTGAACTTGATCGTGAAATTTCACTACTCTAAATTGTTCTGTAGAAAGAGTAATTAACTTCAGAGGTAATTTTTTCACCCTAATCTGATAATGCAGGATTGGCATCGCTGGAGAATATCGGGTTTGTGGCCAACATGTCAACCATGGTCCTCTACTTTTCCTATGTTCTCTACTTCAGCCTGTCAACATCTGCAAATACTCTCACCAACTTCATGGGCTCGGTGTGCTTGCTCTCGCTCGTTGGTGGCTTCATCTCGGACACTTACATAAATCGACTCTACACTTGTCTGATATTTGGCTCCATGGAAGTTGTGGTAACTTTCTATATAGCTTAAAACCTTAAGCGCAGGATAAAGAATGTTCTTTCTTCTACTTCGGTGTTCACAGGATGCTGATATCATATGCAGGCACTGGTTATGGTCACAATTCAAGCATATTCCAAGAATCTTCACCCTGACCCTTGTGGCAAATCATCATGTATTGAAGGAGGCAAAGCACTCTTTTTGTACACCTCTATGTTTCTGCTCGCCCTGGGTGCTGGTGGAGTTAAGGGTGCTCTTCCGGCACTTGGTGGCGATCAGTTATATCGGAACGGTGTCGATGGAGGGAAGGCTCTTGCGAGTTATTTTAATTGGTACTTGCTGAGTACAATTCTTGGAGGCATCATTGGAGTCACTGGCGTTGTGTGGGTTAACATGAATAAGTCCTGGTATTGGGGATTTTTTATCGGCACGATGACCGCATCACTTGGATTCATCATTCTCGCTCTTGGGAAGCCATTTTACCGTTTTCCTCCCTGTGGGAACAGTCCTCTGTTGAAGATCGCACAGGTTTTTGTCGTTGACACACCTAACCGTATGTTCTTGGTCAATTAGCATAAGTAGTAATCATCTGTAACTGTGGCATTTCAGGTCATCGTTGTATCAATTCGGAATAGACACTTAACTCCACCAGTAAAGCCGGACGAATTGTATGAGATTAGTGAGAAAGAAAGAGATCCGTCTGAAGAGAAAATTCCACATACCGACCAGTTCAGGTACTAAACTGAAATCTTTCCCTAGTCCATATAGAAAGTTACTTGCAAACTCCTAGACGATTCGGGTTTGAGCAGTAACTTTTGTTCCTAAAACCAACAAACGAATACCAAAAATCTTTGTTTAACTAACAAATCATTCTCTTTTAGTATTGATTAACGGATCTCTTTCATCAACCAGTTTCCTGGACAAAGCGGCTATTCTCTGCGACGGAACAAATGCAGAACCCTGGAAAGTCTGCACAGTAACCCAAGTCGAAGAAGTGAAAGTACTCACAAGGATGCTTCCCATACTTTTCAGCACAATCATAATGAACACATGCATGGCACAACTGCAAACATTCTCAGTACAGCAGGGCTACTTCATGGATCCCTACATTGGCTCATTCAAATTCCCGACTGCGTCAATTCCCGTTATACCCCTGTTCTTCATGTCCTTCCTCATACCCTCCTACCAGTTTGTTTTCGTGCCCTTCGCTAGAAAAATCACAGGCCATCCGACAGGCATCACACAGCTCCAGCGCGTCGGAGTAGGGCTCGTCCTTTCGATCATCTCTATGTCGATCGCTGGAATGATCGAAGTGAAGAGAAGGAATCGCGCCATTGAAGATCCATTGCATCCCGTCAGCTTGTTCTGGCTCTCTTTCCAATACGGCATATTCGGAATTGCCGATATGTTCACAGTGGTCGGATTACTAGAGTTCTTCTACAAGGAGGCACCCTCGGGAATGCGGTCACTATCTACTTCTTTCACATGGCTGTCGCTATCTTTCGGCTACTTCCTGAGCACCATCTTTGTCAACATCATAAACTCGGTCACCAGAAGGATCGCCCCGAGCAAGCAAGGGTGGTTGCAAGGGAAGAACCTGAACTCGAACAAGCTGAACCTGTTCTACTGGTTCCTGGCTGTGCTCAGTTGCCTCAACCTGGCAAACTATGTTTTTTGGGCTTCCTGGTACAAGTACAAGAAAAACGATTCCGAATGCAAAACCAAATCCAAGCCATCAAATGGGAAAAACTAGAACATGGAAGCAACCCATTCAACAACCATACCTTTTCTTTTTCCTTGTTTGCTGATTTTTTTCCTCATAAAATTATTACCCTGAAGCCTGCAGGGTCACTACATGTTAAACCCAAGGATCTTGGGAGAGATGATGAATAAGTGTTTCTGTGTAATGTTGTCTATGATAAAGCATCAATGTTTCTGTTCCCTAATGTTGTTTTCCTCTTCAATTACATGATATGCAGTCAATCAAGTTGAAAAATATTGACAAGAAAAACAATCAACAGCAGAAAAAGCAAAACTGCGCAAGATTAGAAGAATTAGGAAGCTTAAAAGAAAAGAACATAAAATAAGAATAAACGGTTTTTCTGAATAAGGAAAGTTGGTCTGTGCTGGTAGCTGGAGAGATTCATCCCGACTACGACTCGAACTGGGTTGATTTACTACTAATATCGGAGCAGTTATGATTTATCAACAGCTTTTGGATAAAAAATTTCTTGATGTAAATAAGACTTATTGATTTGGTTTGTCCACAGACAATCATGAATCTAAGTTGGTGATTTAACATGACTCCATATCCATATACCCAAAAATACTGTTAAATAAACACCTACGGATTCAAACGTCTAGTAGTAACTTACAAATAAGTTACAACCTAGACAGTTACAAGACATCTGCTACGACATTTTTACGAGTCTCTGATGTTGCCTGAGTGAATCATTCTCTAGTTAGCAAGAAACATAATTTGGATTTGCTCCTTTTATAATTCTTGTCGCCGATAAACAAAGTGCTGTTTTACCTTCTGTTTCACTTCATTTTACTTTCGTCCAACTTTGCTCCGTATTATTTTACAACCTACATCAGTCTGTCTCAGAATCTTCTTGCTGATGAATTTTCCGTCATAGCTGAGTCGAGTCCTAACTGATGCTTTCAGTAATTTCTCAGGCAAGTGTATATGTTGACCAAAATACAGAGATTCTTGCAATTTCTCATGGACGAAAATGACCATCTATGTAGTCGTATGTGCGGCTTGACATGACCTGCTGGATACGCGACAAGAATCCAAACCTACTAGTGAGAGAATTAGAATTGTACATAAGATTTACCTTTGTCGTTTTATATAGGTGAACAGTTGCAAGAAAGATTGAAAGGCTTCAAGTCATCACTAAAGAAACTGAAACATATACAGAGCCACTTTTGATTCTGTGGTCTTGATCCGCAACCTCAGATTTTACGTTAGCTTCCCTAACTCCAATGCAAAATGGAAGTAGCTATCCTATCAGATGGTATCTTCCTTGGGAATTGGATCATCGGTTTGCTGTCTTTGCCTCAATCTCAGAAACCTGGGCATTTGTCTTGTACTTGCACTAAGAAGCTCAAAATAGATACTTTGCGAAATGAAGGCAGCTAAGGAAAGCTAGAAGGAGAGATGTTAAACTATTTGAGTTCACATCCTACCCATTGAGCCATGCTTTCTTGCTCAGAGTAATCCACTCTCTAACAGAGTTTATAATGTCGACAAAAACTCTTCTCAAGAAGTAGCCAAACAATAAATATAAACATGCGAATGAAGTAGAGAGTGATCTCATTCCTGAGGGAGCCTCTGGAAAAACTCCGGCAGGCCAACGACTGTGAGCATATTGGTGATCCCTAAAATGCCATCTTGGAAATATAGCCAAAACAAGCTGATGGGATCGAGTGGATCTCTAACTGCCAGGTTCCTTCTTTAACTTGGATCAATCCTGCTCCCGGCATTTTGAAGATGGAAAGGACGAGGCCCGGTCAGACACGCTGGATCTGCGTGATGCCCATTGGTGGCCAGTGATTTTACAGGTGAATTTAGGGGAACAAATTGTCCATTAATAAAGTAGAGTTGTACATTCTTGAATGAAAGTGAGGCCTTATCAGATCAGCCAATTTCTAGTAATGACTTTTCGAACCGAAAAGTGACCACTCTAATCTGAAATGCCAAAGACAGATCATTTATGATGGTAAACAAGTGAGTAAAGAGACAGTCTGTAACAAAGAAAAGAAACGAAGACAAAGTCCTGGGCAATGCAACTCCACAAGGATCAGAATGAAGATCCTTTCTATAAGCTATCATCTGTGTCCAGCAATTTGTAACTACGCATGTATGTACCAGAAATTCCAAGGACCTGATTCCCAACACATACAGAGTCGGTTCAAGTAGGTGTCGGAGATGAAACCACTGAGGTCTGGTACAGCAAAAAACAAGCAAAAAAGCGGAACAGTGTGCATTGGTGATGCAATGCAATATCGTTTTGCATAAGGCATTTGTAAACCCACATAATTTCACAGGGAAACATTGTCCACTGGCAAACCTATCTTGCTCTTGTATATAAAGAAGTCGCAATGCAAATGTTGAAATACCCTCTCTATTCAAAAGCAATCTTCCCTGCTCGTGTTGAGATAGTGATGATCTCATGTCATAGCAGTGCAGCTCAATGCCTGTTGTAACAAACAAGTCCTCCATTGAGCGGCAGGGACCTCATGATTCATAAGGGGACCTATCAATAGGCAGCACCTTTGTCACGTTTTTAACGACTTTTAAGGTTAAAAATAACTTTGATTCTATTCCACTTTTGTAACTTTAAAGCACAGCTAATAATTTCCGGTCATAACAATGTGTTTCAACATATTATCGCAGGTAGGTTTTCTGCATTGGTTAAATTTAGTAACTTGTTTACTTGATAAGCAAGTTCTTCATGTTGGTCAATAGTGCTTTTGCCAAAAGCTTAGTAACTTTCCAGAAGAGTTGCCAGTGAACTTTTATGAAAAGTTACTACAGATTACAAAAGCTAAATGAAGACCAACAAACCGGGCTTCCTATTCCTCTAGCCTGATCTGATCTGACGGTGAAGATCATTCTATGAAGATAGTACGATGCTAAATGCCCGCAAATTTGAATCTACTGTAACGGGCTCGACATGCTAGAATTGCCCATGTCATTTTTTGTCCTCGCGTTAGGAATTTCAAGAAATTGTTTGGCAGTATCAAGTTCTTCTAAAACAAAATTTGGAATGAGAATGAAGAGTCGTCAAATCAACAAATGGAGGTATAACAAGTTATCTCCAATTGCCAATATTCTTGGACTTCATCTGTCAGTGCAGGTGCTTTATTTCAGCTGCTTCTGCAAAATAGAGGAGAAGTCTGCATTATCTAATATCTACTGGAGATGAGACAAAAAGGGATAAATTGATATGTCCTAAGATATATGTCATCAATGACATGGAGAAAGAGACTGGTGATGCTTCAGGTATGTATATATATAGCTACCACCCCGTTCTGTGTTGTTCATAGCCACAAAGACCCGGCAAACCATACTAGCTCAACTCGTCAAGAGATCATCCGAGGAGTTATAAAACAAATCAGCAATGGTAGTTTCCATCACATTTCGATTTTCGTATTCCTGCCACTTTGTCCCCTTATCAACCTGTTCCTTTTTTCCTGATTTTGCCCTATCCTATGGTGCAGGTTGACAAGAATGTGGACATATCCCTCAGCTCGGCGAGCATGAAGAAGGGTGGATACAGGGCTTGCATGTTTGTGTTCGGTGAGCATGTCCATTTGAACTTGATCGTGAAATTTCACTACGCTAAATTGTTCTGTAGAAAGAGTAATTAACTTCAGACGTAATTTTTTCACCCTAATCTGATAATGCAGGATTGGCATCGCTGGAGAATATCGGTTTTGTGGCCAACATGTCAACCATGGTCCTCTACTTTTCCTATGTTCTCTACTTCAGCCTGTCAACATCTGCAAATACTCTCACCAACTTCATGGGCTCGGTGTGCTTGCTCTCGCTCGTTGGTGGCTTCATCTCGGACACTTACATAAATCGACTCTACACTTGTCTGATATTTGGCTCCATGGAAGTTGTGGTAACTTTCTATATAGCTTAAAACCGTAAGCGCAGGATAAAGAATGTTCTTTCTTCTACTTCGGTGTTCACAGGATGCTGATATCATATGCAGGCACTGGTTATGGTCACAATTCAAGCATATTCCAAGAATCTTCACCCTGACCCTTGCGGCAAATCATCATGTATTGAAGGAGGCAAAGCACTCCTTTTGTACACCTCTATGTTTCTGCTCGCACTTGGTGCTGGTGGAGTTAAAGGTGCTCTTCCGGCACTCGGTGGCGATCAGTTATATTGGAATGGTGTGGATGGAGGGAAGGCTCTTGCGAGTTACTTCAATTGGTACTTGCTGAGTACAATTCTTGGAGGCATCATCGGAGTCACTGGCGTTGTGTGGGTTAACATGAATAAGTCCTGGTATTGGGGATTTTTTATCGGCACGATGACCGCAGCACTTGGATTCATCATTCTCGCTCTTGGGAAGCCATTCTACCGTTTTCCTCCCCGTGGGAACAGTCCTCTGTTGAAGATCGCACAGGTTTTTTGTTGTCGACACACCTAACCGTATGTTCTTGGTCAATTAGCATAAGTAGTAATCATCTGTACTTGTGGCATGTCAGGTCATTGTGGTTTCAATTCGGAATAGACACTTAACTCCACCAGTAAAGCCGGACGAATTGTATGAGATTAGTGAGAAAGAAAGAGATCCATCTGAAGAGAAAATTCCACATACCGACCAGTTCAGGTACTAAACTGAAATCTTTCCCTAGTCCATATAGAAAGTTACTTGCAAACTCCTAGACGATTCGGGTTTGAGCAGTAACTTTTGTTCCTAAAACCAACAAACGAATACCAAAAATCTTTGTTTAACTAACAAATCATTCTCTTTTAGTACTGATTAACGGATCTCTTTCATGAACCAGGTTCCTGGACAAAGCGGCTATTCTCTGCGACGGAACAAATGCAGAACCCTGGAAAGTCTGCACAGTAACCCAAGTCGAAGAAGTGAAAGTACTCACAAGGATGCTTCCCATACTTTTCAGCACAATCATAATGAACACATGCATGGCACAACTGCAAACATTCTCAGTACAGCAGGGCTACTTCATGGATCCCTACATTGGCTCATTCAAATTCCCAACTGCGTCAATTCCCGTTATACCCCTGTTCTTCATGTCCTTCCTCATACCCTCCTACCAGTTTGTTTTCGTGCCCTTCGCTAGAAAAATCACAGGCCATCCGTCGGGCATCACACAGCTCCAGCGCGTCGGAGTAGGGCTCGTCCTTTCAATTATCTCTATGTCGATCGCTGGATTGGTAGAAGTGAAGAGAAGGAATCGCGCCATCGAAGATCCGTTGCATCCCATCAGCTTGTTCTGGCTCTCTTTCCAATACGGCATATTCGGAATTGCCGATATGTTCACAGTGGTCGGATTGCTAGAGTTCTTCTACAAGGAGGCACCCTCGGGAATGCGGTCGCTATCTACTTCTTTCACGTGGCTGTCGCTATCTTTCGGCTACTTCCTGAGCACCATCTTTGTCAACCTCATAAACTCGGTCACCAGAAGGATCGCCCCGAGCAAGCAAGGGTGGCTGCACGGGAAGGACCTGAACTCGAACAAGCTGAACCTGTTCTACTGGTTCCTGGCTGTGCTCAGTTGCCTCAACCTGGCAAACTATGTTTTTTGGGCTTCCTGGTACAAGTACAAGATAAAAGATTCAGAATTCAAAACCGAAGCCAAGCCAACAAATGGGCAAAACTAGAACATTGAAGCATCCCATTCAAAGATCATACCCTTTTTTTCGCCTTATTTTTTTCGACTTTTTTTTTTATAAAATTATTACCTGAATCCTGCAGGTTCGCTACATGTTAAACACAAGGATCTTGGGAGAGAAGATGAATAAGTGTTTCTATGTAATGTTGTCAATGATAAAGCAAGAATCTTTTTGTTCTCTGATGTTGTTTTCATCTTCAATTACGTGATATAATTGGCACAAGCATACTTTCATACTCATCCCATCCGACGATTGAGACAGCGAGAAACGCCAACGAGAGTATCCCTTCTTACGGGACAGGGCAAAGATCCACGTGGTTCAACAAGGATGACGGCGTAAATGATGCTTAAACTTTTGTTTAATATACAATATCGTCTTTGAATTTTAAATTTCTTCAATACGGTACTCGAACTTTTGGTTTATGTTTAATTTGGCTCTTGAACTATATGAAAATGTTCAATATTATCGAAGAACTTGAATTAATGAAAGAACAATATTCAATATTTTTATAATCTATAGACTAAATTGAACGGGTATCAAAAGTTTAGAAACTGCGCCGAACAAATTCAGAGCTAAAGTTCATTAATCATATTAAACAAACTAAAAACTCATAGATCACTTTGCGTGTTAAGCTGAAGTTTAGAACCATTCTGTTTTTTTTTTCTTGTCTTAAAACGTTGGAGGCAACACCCGTCGTCAGCTTTGTGGATCTTCGACACCCGATGCTCTGGCGTGCCGGCGATCCGACATTCGCGAATCCTCGTAATCCTGTCCTCTCTACATGTTACCATTCCACCATGCCTTCAAGTCTCTTCGCAATCCTCTCTTAGCATCATCAACAAAAGTCAAATCTTTATCACCGTGCTCAAGCCTCTCCGCGGCTCCGTCGACCCCGAGCAACGAAACGCACTCCGACCTCCTCGCCCTCTGCTCGAACTCGCAGTCGCTTCGCCAGACCAAGCAATGCCACGCTCTGGGGATCGTGGGTCGCTCCCTCCCTCGCAGCGTCTCTCTCTGCGCTTCGCTCATCCTGAGCTACGCTGGTCATGGGGACATCGCGGCGTGCCGCGTCCTGTTCCGTCCGACAGTTGGGCATTGCCACACGGCCTTCTTGTGGAACACTCTCATCCGGGCTCACTCCGTGTGTGGAGCTCATGATGGGTTTGAGACGTACAACGCGATGATCAGGAGTGGGGTTCGACCTGACGACCACACGTTCCCTTTCGTTCTCAAGGTTTGTGCGGATTTTGTGGAAGTGAAGAAGGGGATGGAAATTCACGGGGTCGTGTTCAAGTTGGGTTTCAATGGCGATGTCTACGTGGGGAACACTCTTTTGCAGTTTTACGGTAACTGTGGGGATTTGAGAGGCGCAGAGAAGGTGTTTGACGAAATGGCTGAGAGGGACGTCGTTTCGTGGAATACTGTTATCGGAGTCTTTTCGGTGAATGGTTTGTATGAGGAGGCGTTTGAGTTTTTCAACAACATGAATTCGAGGTCTGGGATGAGGCCTAACACTGTGAGCGTTATTAGTGTTTTGCCGGTATGCGCCGGACTCGAGGATGAAGTCATGGCGTCTGAGATTCATGCTTACACGGTCAAGGTTGGGTTGGTTACAAATGTGACTGTTGGGAATGCGTTGGTGGATGCATATGCAAAGTGTGGGAATGCAGTGGCTTCGAAGCATTTTTTTGACGAGATGGTTGAGAAGAATGAGGTTTCGTGGAATGCAATCATAACGGGTTTTGCTTATGGGGAGCGCGATGTAGATGCTTTGGATATGTTCAGGTCAATGGTCTATGAGGGTCTGAAGCCAGACTCTGTCACCATTTCTAGTATGCTTCCTGTGCTTGTTGAATTACAGTTGTTTGATTTGGCCGAAGAGGTGCATGCATACAGCATACGAATGGGTATGGAATCTGATTTGTTCATCTCCAACTCGTTGATTGACATGTACGCAAAGTCAGGCCATCCAACTAAGGCTTCTAGCATGTTTAACAAAATGAAGGTCTGCAATATAGTGTCGTGGAATGCTATGATTGCTAACTTCACTCAAAACAGGCGAGAGGTTGAAGCTATAAATCTTATACAAGAAATGCAAGTTCATGGTGAAGTTCCAAGCTCGTTAAGTTTCACAAACGTGCTTCCTGCTTGCGCTAGGATGGGTTTGCTTTCTACCGGAAAAGAGATCCATGCAAGGACATTTCGCATGGGACAGTCCTTTGACGTGTTCATCTCCAATGCCTTGACAGACATGTATGCAAAGTGTGGCTGCTTGAACCTAGCCAGAAAAGTTTTCAGCATGTCTCAGAGAGATGAAGTAACATACAATATACTAATTGTCGGCTATTCTCAAACTAGTTATTGCTTAGAATCTCTTAGTCTATTAAAAGAAATGCACTCTATGGGTATGAACTATGATATTGTTTCCTTTGTCGGAGCTATTTCAGCTTGTGCAAACATAGCTGCAATCAAGCAGGGTAAAGAAATCCATGGTCTACTGGTCAGGAAACAATTTCTTACGCATCTCTTTGTTGCAAACTCATTGTTGGACTTATATATGAAATGTGGAAAGATTGATATTGCTAGAGAAGTATTTGACCATATGCCACACAGGGATGTAGCCTCTTGGAACACTATGATCATGGGTTACGGGATGCTGGGTGAAATAGAGACTGCTATCAACCTTTTTGAAGAAATGATGAATGATGGTGTGGAATATGATTCTGTTTCATACATTGCAGTCTTATCAGCATGTAGTCATGGAGGGCTAGTTGAGAAGGGAAGGGAGTGCTTTAAAGAAATGCGGTGTCAGAATCTTGAGCCAACACAGATGCACTATGCTTGTATGGTTGATCTTCTTGGCCGAGCTGGCCTTTTTGAAGAAGCTCTGGAAGTAATTAAAGGCCTAGCCTTCGAACCAGATGTTAATATTTGGGGTGCTTTGTTGGGGGCATGTCGTATGCATGGGAATATAGAGTTGGGTTGTTGGGCGGCTGATCATCTGTTCAAGTTGAAGCCAGATCATTGTGGATACTATGTACTTCTTTCCAACTTATACGCAGAAGCAGGGAGATGGGATGAGGCAGATAGAGTGAGAGAATTGATGAAGTCAAGGGCAGTGAAGAAGAACCCTGGTTTTAGTTGGGTCCAGACACATGATAAAGTGCATGCTTTTGTGGTCGGAGAGAAAGTAGAGGATTTAGATCCGTTTGTTTGGCTTGCGGAAGCTGGCTAGTATGTTCTAAAATGGACGTTTAGAAGAGTTGCACATCAGCTAGGATCTCAAATGGTCACTGCAAAGTCTCCCCTGCAACTTAAGAACCAAGGAAAAAGACTGTAAGTGGCCTCTCAAGGTGAATTCTGAAGGATGAGAGGATGTTGTGGATGTGTGAGAAATGTTGGATTGCTCGCGGCAATTGCTCAGCACATGATTTGTGAATTCTGAAGGACGGGCAGTGATGGCAGGAATAGCTCTCACTCGAGTAGCATTTCTTACATGCTGAGCATATATCATCATTATCCTCTTTCATGAGAGCCAAAGGGTGCTTGTGCAAGAAATGTTGAATTTTTCCCCTGTCCGATGAACTCATGTTTTTTGGTAGGCTTGAGAGACAATCGGGACTCTCAGGGATTACAGTCCCTGCTCCAATAGAGAAGCTTGCTGTCCCATTGGCCGCAGCCGCAGCAAGCGTATGTCGGTCCCCTGAACCCCAAAGGCAGAGGATGGAAAGGATGAAACGGATGGTGAGTGGTCGTCGGGGGCAACTCACCACAAGAATTATTTTGATGGAAGTCTTCTCATTCTCTGCAGCTATACGCAAGGTCCAAGCAGGATCGGCCACATGCGGAGCAATTAATTCGACAAATTTGGCCAGGATCTAGCGGTCTTAGTATCAAGGGGTGATGGTGGCTGAAGTGTCGAATCTCCATTCTTTTGAGGTCTTCTCCTGTATGGTATGACCTCGAAGCAGATTGACATCAAATGAACTTGTGTATTTAAGCGTGATTTCCGGTCAAGCGGAAAAGGCAAAGTCATATGGATGGAAAACTGAAGCTCCGAGGAAGAACGTTGTAAATAATTTTCTTGGGTATTCATTCATTGTCTCCTTCTCTTTGCAAGTCTGGACATCGTCGTTTCTTTGTGTGGAAAACAAACATGCCGGGGTTTTTACTAACTTGGGGAACACGAAAGCTCTTCTTCATTGGCCATCACCAAATTTGTATTTTCAAGTACTTGGCCTAGGAAACATCTGCATTCAATCATCGATTTTGCCATTGTAAGAGGAATACTTGTTGTACGATACATCTCGGTCGGTGAATCATGTGAACTCCGTATCAGACCCAAGTCACTAGTACACATGCTTCCGGAAAATAGAATATCTATAACGGTTGTTGGTCTATGTGATTTGGCGAAGAAAATAAACATTCAACTCGGACCAGGAAAATCCTCATCGATGGTTTCGTGGTCAGTGATCTGTTGAATTTAAAGTTGGAACCTTACTGAATTCTAGGGCAACTGCCTCATAAGGCAATAGACATAATTCTGGATTTTCCTTATCTGGAATGTGGATTTCCATCGAAATCACAAACAACTCAACTCACGTGGTTAAAAATAGTGTAAGAACGAGTTTCTTTTTTCTCTCCTAGGCAGCAAGTGCAATTGGCGTTGACAAATCCTCATAAACTTGATGTGTTCTTTCAATTTCTCCATCTCCACATTAAAAACAAAAAACAAAAAAGTCCATGAGAAGACGAAACATGAGCCTGGAGTAGAGAACATGATTCCTCATTTGCGTAAACTCAGCTGAGTCCGACCCCAACCATCATTCGTGTCGACTGGCCGTCACCTGAAAAATCCAACAATGTTTCTGCCATAGGCATTCCCAGCAACCGTGAAAAATTGGTCAATATAATGGCATTTGTACAAAAGAATTAGTGTTAAAATTAGCCAAATCGCCGAAATTGGGAAAACCGAACCAATGTTATGATTGATGACAAACCACTGCCGAACAAGAGTCATCACCGTCTAGGGTCCACATTTTCAACTCTTCAAGTCGCTTCCGAATTATATCCAGAGCAGCATCAGCAGACCAGTACAGTACCTTGTTTTCTAATCTGGGAGAAGCACGGTCGACACTGCTTATGCCAATGTCAACCCCGAGGCTTTTATCGTCAATCCTCTTGACCCTCACCCTCTTGGATTCTAGAAAACTTGCTGCTATGTCTGCAAAATTGCTGTTTTCCCGTGAGATTGAAAGCTTATCCCACAAAGAATCTCCTGCTTCAACTGCATGTACAAAATTATTGAGCCATAGTTTCCTGACAGCAGAGGAGCTCCGAACAAAAATAACACCCAAGCTCTTCCATGCATATAAGTCAAAGGTGGAGTCAGTCAAGGCCCGAAACATGCCTCCGTTAGGAAAGAGCATGTTTGCATCCACCACCCAAGCATTGTATCTAAGTTCTAAACATTTCTTAATCGCATATGTACTCGTCATAACATTCTTGATCAACTCTGGAGAGGAATTCTCAGGTCTCTTCAGTTTGTTAGCCCCCACACTATCCAGAAATTGGTCTGCAGCAATAACAGGATGTCCCCTTCTAGCAAGATCAAACAGCAAATCTGACATAAGGCCCATAAGTATGTAGTTACGAATATTCAACCTCTCAAAGTGGCAGAGCATGTTCCTGATGATGATCTCTTGAAACCCAAAGAGGCTCACAAACACTATAGTCTCATTTATTTGCACAGTGTCGAGAACAACACCAAGGTCATTGAAATTCCTAACGACCCTACCAGGAAGCACCTCTCTAAAACAAAAATCATACCACTTCTGATTACTCAAGGGCTGCATCTCAAGAAGATTGAAATCATGAGGAGCTTCATTCAGAAGATGAGAATCTGGCCCAGCTGTTTTACCATAGTTGACACCGGTATCTCTGTGAGAGACGCTAAGTGCCCTTTCTTGTAAAAAGTTGGTATAAATGTTGAAATATCCACGATCATGAATGAATTTTATGAACCATGGAGTCCATATTTTCTCTCCCAGCCTTCTGTACCATCCTGTTGTCACCTGAATTTCCAGACTCAAGTCATCTAATGAACATGCGGAGATAATCGATGTGATAAGAACAGAGTAGGAAAAAGATATTCAAACTACCATTCCCTCAAGAATTGGCTTGATGCCCTTCGCCTTGTGATAGTCATACCACCTCCTAAACTCCTTCCAATGCTTTGGAAAGAGAATCTGACCCCAAGTCCCGACTAACTGATACATGAAAACTCGAGTTCTGCCATCAACCTGCAGTTTGTTCCCATGCTTACCTGGCCATAGCAACCAAACATATTTTAATAGATTACATAATACCTGTACATCCAGTGAGAGATATGGATCATGCAACTGGAAGGATCCAGGAGATAGTCTTGATTTCCTTATAAATTAGTGGGGAAAAAAGACGGTCTAAAGATGAAAGGACAACAAGATATGGCAACTCATTAAGCATCAAGTCCCCACGCGTTTAAGGGCCGATTCTCAATGCTTTCATCACCAGAGATCTTTTCATTTGTTTTTCTTGTTTTCCCGGTCGGCCAGAGAGGCCCCTATCTTGTTTTGTTTATATGATCCTATATAACATACACATCTTCCCATGGACAAGTCATGCAAAAAAGTGGGACTAGTTGTCTATTATGTTACCAATAGATATATGCTAGAAATTACCTGTACGGCTTTGAATTTCAGGCAAAAGCCACCAAACTATCCCCATTGTGACACATTTACCCTAGACATTTTTCTGTGACACCGAAAATCCCAAACTTGAACTTGTGTGGGAGATTTACCTTCTATCAAGGTTCCGTCAATGAGCACCGATGAAAATCTGCCTATATGGACGACGGAAAGCAAACGGTGTTGACAAGGCGCCCACACGGCTTAAGTGGAATAAAAACAACATTGTTTTGACTGAAAAATCATCTGATGGAACCTTGACGGTTGTAAATGTGTTATATATTTACAAGTTTGCGGTTTTTATGTCACAAGAAAAAGTTTGGGGTAAATGTGTCACAGGGGCATAGTTTAGGATTTTTTGTGGCTTTTTCCCTTGAATTTACCAGCTTTTAAAATAAATAAACAAATATAAGAAAGACAACAACATGGTGTTGTGGTGCCTACCGAGACGTTGCACATGGAACCGTGTAACTAGCATTTTAAGAACACAGTTCTATCAGAGTGACTACAAATTATATCTGAAGTAACAACCAGTATATACTCTGCCAGCAATTATTCATTAAAAGAAAACACTCTGCCCCAGTTTGAGGTATTCAAAAATATTCTGGTGTCCTGGTCAAGTAAAAAAAAAAACCTTAAATCTTCTCCAAACGTTAATCGACTCGGCGGCAAGGAGTTTTTATGAAAGAAGTAAAGTAGAGACCACAGTTTTCCAATAAAATCGTAGCAGTAATATATGCTTAGACTGGATATCCGACATCTTTTGTCTTGCAATTGCCATCACTAGTCAACTACATACTCTTTCTCATGTTGCAATCCATACTGAGACCTTGGTGCCCATTTATGCTGACACCAATTCCACAGTTCCAGAAGCGAACCAGCTTGCCCAGCAAAATTCAGACGAAACGCCTCAATCTAAAAGTATTGTTGATAAAAGATTTGGCGGAATCGATAACACGCCGGTACAGAGTCCAAAATCGAGCTGCCGTCTTAAAAATTTTAGACTTAGCATCGGTGAGATCACAACAAACCTTCTTGACATCTCTAAGAATACTCGAATCCTTTACTGATCATCGAATTGACATCACCTTTCAACCTAAAAACACAGAGCTAGTGTTGCAAAAGTTAAGATAAAACCCTGTGCACCATTGGCATCATTCCATCTCCCCTCATATATTAATTCGGCAACTCAAGTGAACTCAAAATCGCCAAGAGAAATCTACAAATGAAAGGTACCTGGAACAAACCTTGGCCGCTGAAGCGTCACTCCGTATATCATCGGACTAAAATTCGAAGCATTGTAGTAATAGTTCCATATCACGGACTTAACGAACTTGTAGAAAAGCGGCGAGACCTCCAGATCATCCTCGACAATGAAGGCAAACTCGTCGTCGGAGCTCGGCCACCAGGCCTCCAACCACTGCGCCTGCAGCCCCGCGTTGCCCGTCCGATAGTGCACCAGCTTGTCGCCGAACTCCCACTTGAAACCATCGACAAAATCCAGAATCTTACGCGAAGCACCCAAGTCCGATTCCACGTCGCCCGATCGGTTATCGAAGTGGTCGATGTAGACGTGGAGGTGGACGGTGTCGGAGAGGTAGTCGGCGGCGGCGAGGGAGCGGAGGCAGCGGGAGATGGAGTCGAGGCGGTTGAAGGCGAGGACCTTGATGAGGAGGGTGAAACCGGGGGTCGGCGCTCGGGTTTCCAGACGGGAATTGGGGAGGAAACGGGGGTCCGGGTTAGGGTTCTGGGAGGCGGAGATGGAGACGGGAAGGGGGGTGTTGGAGTGACAGTAGAGGAAGAGGACGCAGAGGGAGAGGAGGGCGACGACGACGAAGTGGTGTCGCTGCGGCGACCTCGCCATCCGTGCTCTACTAGGGTTTCCACTGAGGGAGAGAGAGAGGGAGGGAGATCTCGGAGAGAAGACGGTGAAGCTGAGCTTCGGCCTCAATGGCGGAGCGAAGAGTTATGCTTCGCTGGCTAGTTGCGGCGGTGATCACGTGACGTTGGCTTCTTGTCACGTGAGTGGAGCGGGTAAATATTTTGGAACGCTTCTGAATTTCATTCCGGAGAAGTTACAATTACATGTCTAGCCCTTATAATTTCGAGGGAATTCACTATGGTTATTAATTTATTACATCTACAGTCAGCATAAATAAAAAAATTGTACGTCCCTCATTGAAGGATTGAAACGCGCGTAGTTGGGTAACCGTATTTATCCACTCGGTACTTACCCGACGATAAATATGAAAAAATTTACTAAACCTGTCAAAATTGGTCTAAAATCCATTTATGAACCCATTTTTATTTAAATGGGTTACTAATCGGTCACTCTTTATTTCCAGACCAGCCATAATGGGTTTTAAAAATTAGAAGGCCAAAATAGATTGATCTTAAATAGTTCTGCTCTGAACTCATTTAGAACCCCTTTAAACTTGTTTAACCCAATCTTCAATCTTCAGTCTCCAGACTCTTCACTCGCGACACGACACAACTTCAGGATCTTCTCTGTCCCTCTTCGACTTGACTCGACTCCCGTCAACCTACGACTTTCATGGTGTTAGGATTCGGCGCAAAATCAAGTCGAAGTAAAACGTAAAGCGAGAAAGAGAAATCGAGATACGAGATTTTATCCTGGTTTACCTTTAAACTAGGGTTACGTCCAGCAGAGGATTTCGCTATAATTAACACCTCGCACCTTTCGTTACATCACTCAATTACAAGCGAAAAAGAGTATATATACCGGTAGCTATTCATGAGCCCAAACTCAAACTACTAATGAAAATTTACGGGCTTAAATTGTAAAAGCCATCTGATGTGCAGGGGACACTGTCCCCTTGAGACCCATGCCTGGCGTGGAGCGAGACTCACGTGCTTTCCTATCGTATAGGAATATGAACCACATCCCAACACATAGAAGCTGGCAAATCACCCGAAGCTGCCCAAGGGGAAGACGATCACCATGGTGGTCTTGGACGGCTGGGGCGAGGCCAAGCCCGACCAGTACAACTGCATCCACATCGCCAAGACCCCGATCATGGACTCGCTCAAGGAGGTGCGTTTGCGGGCTCGGTTCTCAATGTCCTTATTGCTTATGAAAATTGATGGGCGAATGTCGGATCTGGGTTTTAGCTGATTTGGTTCCGATGCGTGGGTCGGAGTTGCTTCGGTTGATTTGAGTGGAGTGGTGCAAATTGGTTGCTAGTGATGGACTGTGGAGCTTTGATAGAGACTGTCGAGTGGATTCAAGACTGATCTGGATATCATTAATGCTTTGCCTTGGTTGCTGATGCTAATCCCGTGATTGGGATATTAATTGTTGATTTTGTGCTTCTGGGGAGTGTCCAGTTCACTCTGTTTCTTGGTCTTTGCTGTTGTTGTTGCCTTTTCTTTCTTTGTAAGGTCAAATTTGAAACCAAGAAGAAAAGTTTGCTTTTTTATTGTTTTCCGAACTCCTTTCGGTTGAGATTGGGTGTATCTCGATCTTTTATCTCCTCCGAGGTTTCAAAATTTTAATTTGCTTGGCCATGAAAATAGGTAACTGAAGATCGTCAAGCTTTTCTTTTTCTTTTTTTGATGTTCTGCTACGCACATTGTTCTGTGTCGTTGGAGATTCTGGGATTCTATGTTGATGTAAGAAGATTCTGAATGATCAGGTCGAATGCAGAGTCACATGATCGAATTGTTGAGGAGGAAGCGGCTGGTTTTTGAACAGGAAAATGTGGGAATTGCTGGTCTGCATCCTGTGAGGCTCGGTGAAAGATCAAAAGAAAGTCTATGAAGCCAATGGCAGACATCACTTTCGCTTTGAAGGAGTGAATGAACTTCATCCCCTGTAGCATCTTATTTGCAAGCTTGCTATGATTTGAACCTGCATTTGATACTTGAGTGGAATCTCTTTACCTTTGGCTATCGGTTGTCGCTTGCTGGGTCATCTTCTTCTAGTCTAGTCTGTTAGGTGTTGTCAAGAAGCCAACTCTGGTGTACCTGAAGAACATTTTTATCTTCAGGTTTTGAAGTGGACAAGAACATATTGGATGTACTTACAGAGTTGACTATTCAATGTGAATTCTCAGGTTTCTTGCTGGGTGTGGCTTCATGATTGGAACTTCATTTCGTACTCTTTTGTTGTAATATTCTGAACAGGAGCGTGATTCGTCTGCCAATTTTGACCAAAAACAAGTTCTTCCGATGCTCGTCGATGATCTTGTCTTCGTTTTACAAGTAATTCTTGCAGCATATTATCGGTTTCGTCTGTCATTAGACTGACTCTAATTAAATTATGAGATTGTCTTTTTTTTAGGAGTTGTGCGCGTTTATTTCATTAACTCACAAGGGCCGATTCCAGAGCATTATAACTATAAAAAAAAATTATGAAATTTAATGGATCTTAAATGGGTCGGCCGGCGACCCTCGCCTGACGTAGAAGGAAAAAAAACGAAAAGAAAGAAAGAAAAAGTAAAAGTTAAAAGTTAAAAGTTAAAAAAAATATATAAAATTATAAAAAGAATTAAAATTACAAAAATGCCGACTTGTATTTCATGAAAAAATTTCAGCAATATAATTTTATTAAACAATCACAAGAAACAAATTTTCATAGATTAGATTAACTATATAAATGTTTTCGCAAATGAGTTGAGTATGGGTTGGGTTGAATATGGGTCAAGAAATTTGTATTGTGCATAAATAGGTCATAAACGGGTTAATGGGTCAATTTGGGTCGCGCCATTTATGACCCGACCCAACCCACCCATTTGGCACCCCTAAAAATTACCAACCTATCCTTATATTATTTAATCTTCGGCGAATTTAAGTGAGAACCAGAATGAAAGTCGAATCGATAAATGTTTTTCAATTTTCAACTCCCTCTTCTTTTTCCCTTTTTTTCCCTCCGTCGAGCCTAGTCGATGACATCGCCGATCTCGGGCAAGGGACCCCAGGGCCTAGGCTGGTGAGGGCAGCTCTCGCCTGGGCGAGGATCACACAAGCCCAGCGACCTCCGCCAGCCATCGACACTGGCTAGCGGAGGTAAAAAGAAAAAAGAAACAAGTAGAAGGAAAACAGAAAGAATAAAAAAAAATATTAAAATTAATAAAAAAATTAATATATGATTGCGCCGGTGCCGGCCGTTCCATGTAGGACCGACGGCATCCACGTTAGCGATTTTCGGCCATATCTGGCCAAATGGACTCAATTGACAAAACGTGAAAATGTTTAAAACTCAATTGATAAATTAAAAAGTTTATGATTGAATTGACAAAAGTACAATGGATTTAGGACTTTTTGAATAATTTTCCTAGCTTACAACTCTTCTGTTCTTGTACTTTTTGGAGTATTCAGATGTAGCCGCTGTGCTTTGTATTTACAAAAAATACGAGTTTTCGTAAAGATTTCAAGTATTACTCCTTAACGTGGATGAAGCCTCATATCGTTTGGATGAGCACAAATGAGATTATATGTACGACTAGTTCCGCAGAAGGTGAAGCCATCTAGATTTCCCTTTTTGGCATGCTTTTAGACTTCTGTATGCATTCATCTCTATTTATATGTACTTCACCGCTGTCCCTCGAGTTCGTGAGCTAATATGCACAGTGTTTGTTAATCAAGGGTACGTTGCCAGCAAGCTGATTAACAAGCGCTGTATGAAGCGCAGACCGACAACGCAGGAGCCGAATCTCCAATAACTCACCCCGGACACGGGTCGTTAATATGCGAGCCTACCTAGAGGTAGCTATCTGAAGACGACGTGAAGTCTACCTTCCCCACCAATACCCCCGTAAGTTGAGAGAACATATTTTTTTCCCTTCATCCCAGGAATACCTCCGAGTTTTACGTCTCAGAATTCAGACAAAACCTTTTAAGGTCTTGCTTAGGACCAATCTAACCCATTCTGGGCAAAATTTTTTTATTAATAATATTGAAAGATGTTCAATTTAGTCCTACACTATGAATAAGGGAAAAATGACATAGACGATGCTTGAACTTTGATCCAATATGTAATGTCGTCTATGAAATTTTAGTTTGTTCAATATAACTCCTGATTTATTGATAGATGTTCAATTTAGTCCTACACTATATGAACATATTCATTGCCATCCTTCCGTCAATCCAAATTATAGGAATATAATGATTTGACATCTAATCCGTTAAATTTGAATGGTGGACAACAACAAAAAAATATGCTCACATGAACTAAGTAAGATATCCATATAAAATCAATATATAATCATCTATGTGGCCAAATAACGATGGACATGTTAACGGCCTAATTTTTTTTCTTTTCATAAAGTAAATGGATAAAAAGATGAACATATTGCATCGTTATTTTCATAGATCGAACTCAACATACAATAATGTACATCATCAAACAATGTCTGATTTGTTATTTGAGCAAATCGAATGACTACATTAAAAATATGCCAATAGTTAATGGACTACATTAAATAAATTAAAAGTATATAGACGGCATTACGTATTGAGCCAAAATTTAGAGATCGTTCGTGTTATTTGTGCTCGTAAATAACAGCTACAGTAACTTTTCTCATGTCACGAAAAATCCCAAACTTATACATGTGTGTACCATCTGTTACAATTCCATTCATAGTATACTTGTCACACTGGTATATGCTCGGTTTTTTATGACACAGAACAAAATGTTTAAGGTAATTTGTGTCACAATGAGCAAGTTTAGTACATTTCAGCGACAAAACAAGTTAGGGATATTTATGTCACCATAGACATATTTTGAGATTTTTTTTTTTGTATTAACACATAAAGTTATATAAGTAGTATCTTGTAGGGTATCTCAGAATTACTTACCATTCTTCAATGATGCTTGGGCCTATGTGATAACCAGGTATTTAATATTAGGGATAATGACACAAATAGTCCATGAACTATGATCAAATGTGCAATGTGGTCCCTAAATTTCTAATTTGACCAATATGGTACGTGAACTTTAGCCCAATGTACAATATGATCCCTAAATTTGCAATTTGTTCAATGTGGTCCTCGAACTTTTGGAACATGTTCATCTTAGTCCTTAAACTATAAGAAAATGTTCAAAGTCGTCCCTGAACTTGAATTAATGGAAGGACTACATTGAACATCTTCCTATAATTCAGAGACTAAGTTGAACATGCTTCAAAAGTTTGGGGACCATTTTGGTCAAATTAAAAGTTCAGAGACCATATTGCACATTGGGCTAAAGTTCATGGACCATTTGTGTCATTTTTCCTTAATATGACAAAATTTTCATAAATAAATATAAAGTCATGCATAATATAATGTTTCATATTGGGTATAATAACTTAATACGTAATCAACACGGGGGACGGCATGTGATGATAGAGACGCAATTGAAAACATACTCCGCTTAGACAAATTTTGTGAATTTGTCTAAACAAATTCACAAAATTTCAATTTATTCTCAAATTTATCCCGTGGTCCAATTCCAACTTGACGTGGAAATGCCACGTCGATAAAAAATCCACATCGGCAAAGTAATGAAGCGATATGTACGAACCGACGTGGCATTTCCACGTGAATAACAAATTCACCCCAATAAAAATTGTTGAAATTCTCCAAAATGAAACCGTTCTCAGATATTAAAGTTAAGGATGACTAACGACGATTTTTGAACATAGGGCTAATGGGGGTATATTTGAGATTAGAGTAAAAATTGGTAAATTTTCTCTTAGAAAAAAAATGTTCAAGGTAGATTTGGGACTGAACCTAAAGTTTTAGGTATTTTTTGAGACAAAAAAAACATTTGGGGCAGATTTGTGACTAGATTAAAAGTGTGGGGTTTTTTTTAGACAAAAAAAGTTGAGAGTAGATTTGGGACTGACATAAAGTTTGGGGTTTCTTTTTAGACAAAAAAAGTTTCGGGGTAGATTTGGGACTGGACCTAAAGTTGGGGTTTTTTTTTAGGGAATTAGGCCAGTTGTTGGACTGCATTGAATAAATTAAAAGTACAAGGACGACATTAGGTATTGAGCCAAAATTCAGAGATCGTTCGTGTTATTTGTGCTCGTAAATAACAGCTATAGTAACTTTTCTCATGTCACGAAAAATCCCAAACTTATACATGTGTGTACCATCTATTACAATTCCATTCAGAGTATACTTGTCACACTGGTATATGTTCGGTTTTTTATGACACAGAACAAAATGTTTAAGGTAATTTGTGTCACAATGAGCAAGTTTGGTACTTTTTAGCGACAAAAAAAAGTTATGGATATTTATGTCACCATAGACATATTTTGAGATTTTGTTTTTTTGTATTAACACGTAAAGTTATATAAGTAGTATCTTGTAGGGTATCTCATAATTACTTACCATTCTTCAATGATGCTTGGGCCTATGTGATAACCAGGCATTTAATATTAGGGATAATGACACAAATAGTCCATGAACTATGATCAAATGTGTAATGTAGTCCATAAATTTCTAATTTGACCAATATGGTACGTGAACTTTAGCCCAATGTGTAATATGATCCCTGAATTTTCAATTTGTTCAATGTGGTCCCTCGAACTTTTGGAACATGTTCAACTTAGTCATTAAACTATAAGAAAATGTTCAAAGTCGTCCCTGAACTTGAATTAGTGGAAGGACTACATTGAACACCTTCCTATAATTCAAGGACTAAGTTGAACATGCTTCAAAAGTTTGGGGACCATTTTGGTCAAATTAAAAGTTCATGGACCATATTGCACATTGGGCTAAAATTCAGGGATAATATTGGTCAAATTAAAAGTTCAGGGATCACATTGTACATTGGATCAAAGTTTAGGGACCATTTGTGTCATTTTTCCTTAATATGACAAAATTTTCATAAATAAATATAAAGTCATGCATAATATAATGTTTCATATTGGGTATAATAACTTAATACGTAATCAACACCGGGGACGGCATGTGATGATAGAGACGCAATTGAAAACATACTCCGCTTAGTGATTCGTGATGTAATCGATCAATCAAATTATTATGTTAGACCGTCGGATTAACGTTGTGTCCAAAATCTGCTGAAAGGTCCTTATATTATCAAGAAATTACAGAACAGGGCCATCTTTACCACGTCAAATGTCAAAGCCTGAGAATAGAAAAGAACAAACGGCACGTCGGTTCAAATGCCGACCTTTGCATGAGAATTTGATACTGCGCTTTCCTCGTTGACCTTGGTATTAACGGAAGCTAAAAAACGTATTCCAACGTTTGTTCTTTTCCTTTTGTTTGTATGTTTTTTTAAGCAAAAACAGCTATTTACTTTACCAACTAAATTAAAATGATCATTCGAACTTTTAAAAATTATGAAAAAAATTGCATGCCAATTCAAAATTTAAATGTTTCGAAAGCTTTGGAAAAAGGTCACCAAACGCAATATTTCAGACTTCATTCGGAGTGACTTTTGATTTTGCGTTTTAGCTTTTTTTCAATATTTTAAAAAAAATGGCACGTGGCTCTAATATAATTTGTTCAAAACTTTTTAACATTTTGAATGACATTTTAGATCTTGATGGGAAAGTGAAAAAAGTCACTCGAGACTTGTCTTAATTTCAAACAAACAAATGTTCTTGGTCGTGGGTTCCAAATAGTATATGAATCATACGGTTCATGCGATAAAAGTTTGTGTTTTGTTTTGTTCCGAGGGTAATAAAATAGAAGAGGATGGTTTCTCCACTTCACATTTTTTAATTAAGATTAAAGTAAAATATAAAAGTAGCACAAAATTAGTTTATTTGACTTTAATGGTTTTAAATCAAGATCGTTGGAGTGATTTCTACTTTTGAATTTTGACTTTTCTCAAATCTCATGGGTACGTACTTTGACTTTTTCATGTAAGATTTTCCAGCAAACGAGGCCTCGCGGTTGCTTGTCAAATTACCCTATAAAATAAGTCAATGATAGCCCGGCTCAATTAAAATATAACTAGCTTACAAAGGGTGTATTTGTTTTGCGAAAAATAAATAAATACTTTTTAAATAATTGTTTTTATTTTATTTTTTGAAATAATTAGTTGATTCCATTACCAATAATAATTTATGTCTACAAATTTCCGTTCATTTATTTTTGTAAGGGATGCAATCGATCATTTTTAAGAAATTATTTTCCGAATTATTCGTTTTTCGCAATACAGACGAGGCCTAAAAATTTCGAAAACGAGATGAATAAAATATCGACGGCCTTGCTTAAACCTATATTTCACCCACGCTTTCGATTAGTTCTATCTTCCACATCATCGCCACAATAACCTGCGGAATATACTTTAAGGATATAAAAAATAACGATTGATTGGAAAATACACTGTCGCTATAAATGTTTGACTGTTAATAAATAGGTAATTCAGTTTCTATAACTGATTAACCTTGTCTTATTATTATTATTATTATTTTGAGTTGCGTCTAGGGCAGGTGTATTGAATTGATAATTTCTTTTGAATAAGAAAGACTGGGGGGTTATCGACTAATCAGGTAGTGGGACCCGCCAAAAAAGCGGGTTTCGGTTTGAATAAAAAGTTCGATTGAAGCAAGCATGCCCCTCGGAGACCCGCATAATTACTGGGACTCATTTGGAAAAATCAGAATTCGACATTGGCAAGTCGACTCGAAGTTCGCTCGCTTGATTGCTTAAGACTCGCGATAGAGGGGATCTGGCGCGGCAATCTGACGACGGCGACCGCGACCGCGACCGTGACACGTGGAGAAGCAAACTGATCGGATTCCGAGAGATTTGAAGATTCAAATCCGACCTTAATCACGATACGTAACATGCAAACAATTCGGCTAGGCAAAGATAAATCGCGTACTCTGGGACGTGAAAATTCGAGGGTATTCTCTGGGATGAAGGGAAGAAAAATATTTTCTCTCAAATTAAGAGGTGGCGATGGAGAAAGCCGAGTTGGTCGGTATAATAGCCTCTCAGTCCCTACTAGTCAAAGATAAATCACGTTGCCGCTTGAATTTGTGACCGTGTACAAATGTGGGCGATCCAACCGTCACTCCCGATATTACTTAATCTTAGGAGATTTTCGTAGGTTTCACGGTGATTGAAGTGATGTGACCGACCGTTCACATTATTTTTATATTTGAGATCCCACGTGGCACTAAAATTCTGAAATTAGTGGATTTATTACGTCAGGTGCCTGCGTCATCGTCGCAGGAAATACTTCTGTCGGGGCTTAGAGTTGGACTATCTCCAAAACCAAGAGTTAAGACACGGAGAGGGCGGCTTTTCTGCTCTTTGCCCTTTGCTTTTGAAAAGCACAAGCACCAACCTTAACCTGCTCTCTCTCCTCTCTCTCTCTCTCATCATTTCATTCGCAGTCGCATTCAATTTGTGCGCGAGGATGATTTCAATTCGAAGCGAGAGTTTCCATTCATCCCTCTGAATCTTCTTCGAAGCTTTAAGGAGGAGTTAATTTACTTTCATTTATTACTCTTCTCTTCTCGTTGGTAACGCTCGTGTTTCTCCTCTTTCACATGATCTGTAAGTCTTCTCGTTTCTTGCTTCTTCCCGGTCTCTCTCTCTCTCTCCCTCTTCTGGGTTTTCCATTTCATAGCTCTGGTTCTCTGTTTGATCCTGCTTCTTTTCGAACTATTGGTATTACCTGCTAGTGTCGCTTGTTCTTGCTCTGGAGGTCCTCCTTTTGTTGTTTTGGATTCTGGGTTGTTGCTTCTTCTTCTTTTTGTACCTTAAATAATCTGTTTCTTGAAGAAAAGGGTCGTTTCGTTGATTCGGACATTATCTGTATCTGACACGACTAGCTGTAAAGTTCTCTCTGATGGGCTTCCTCTTTCATTGGTTTTTTGTGGGGGTTTTTGTCTTGCTTATCTTTTATTCACAGGCTTCACATGTGAAATATATCTGGAGCAATTTCGTGTTGATTTTGCCTACTTTAAAGCACTTTGATATATTCTTTTTGTTGGATTCTTTGGACGAAAATGATAGCTGTAGCCTTTTGATATATTCTTTCTGTTGGATTCTATGGAGGAAAATGATATCTGTGGCCTTTTTTTATCCTTTGTGTTTAGCTTTGTGTTTGGTGTGGTTGACAGAGCAAATTCGTTTCCAGTATGACAAGAGTCATCCGAGATTTTAGCAACACTATGCCAAAGGAGGCCTTTGCTGCGGTGTCAGCTGATGTGATATTTGCTTCTAGTCGGTTCCCGAATTACAAGATTGGGGCTAATAACCAGATTATTGATGGAAAGGATGATCAAAAGACTTTGTCCATGAAGGAAGTCGTTGCGCGTGAGACTGCTCTATTGTTGGAACAGCAGAAGCGTTTATCGGTTCGTGACCTCGCCAATAAGTTTGAGAGGGGGCTGGCTGCCGCTGCCAAATTGTCTGAAGAGGTAAATTTTTCTCAGGGTTTCTTGATTGGGCTGAACATTTGTCTTGAATTTTTTTATTGTCTCAGCTACGTTATGCTGTCAAAAAATTGGAGTTCAGCTAGAAAATACTCTTGTAGATCATGAATTTCATGTTTCTCATGTTGAGGTCATATGGAGTGGCAGTCTTATGAAGGATTGGTTAGTTGCGCTCTATTAGGGTGTGTTTTACATTTCATGGTGTCACCTCTGCCTCTCAATTATGATGCTGCCTCTCAATTATGATGCTTTCAGCTAAGATTTATCTTGGCTTTGCTGCTACGTGTAATTGAATAGTGGCAATCTTGCGTGGACTTCAGGCTAGACTTAGAGAGGCTGTTTCCCTGGAAAAACATGTTATCTTGAAGAAGCTTAGAGATGCATTGGAAGCGTTGAAAGGACGTGTTGCAGGACGGAATAAGGATGATGTAGAAGAAGCTATAGCTATGGTGGGACTCTTCTCTCTGCTCCTTCTGTCATCATTTTCTTCTTGAGTGCCTTTGCTCTGTATCATAAATCGGTAAAACTCAAAAGCTGACTGTTGTCTGTTCGATTTTTTTTTTTTTTTTTGCGTGATTGAAGTTAGCTCAAACCTTTTTATCAATCATGTTTTGAGTGCTCAGACAGGTTATATTATGGTAGGGTTGCAGCTTGCAGGATGTCTAGAAAGGAACCCCAAGGATAATACCTTAAACTTTTGAAAACATGAACTTCAAATGGTGGGTTGAAATGCTTGATGCTCGATTGAATATAGGTGCTTATTTGGATGTTCACTTGCATGTTATTATCTTGATGTTCGATAGATGACAGGAATTTTTGGAGCTTACTTTTACTGCTCATGAACCAATTATCTATTCTATATTTACATGTCTCAAGAAATTGGTGTAGAATGAATTTAAGTTATGGTTGTTAGTTGGCAAAAAGGTACTGTTTATTGAATCAAAATAAGTATATATACAAGAGAAACCCTAAAAGGCATAAAGACCACTTTGCCCTCTATACTTATAACACTCCCCCTCAAGCTGGAGCATAGATATTAATCATGCCCAGTTTGTTACAAATATACTCAATCCTACTGCTTCCTAAAGATTTGGTGAAAACATCAGCTAGCTGTTCACTAGTCCTAACATGACTCGTAGAAATAACTCCAGCCTGAAGCTTCTCACGAACAAAGTGACAATCAACTTCAATATGCTTGGTACGCTCATGGAATACTGGATTTGAAGCGATATGGATAGCTGCCTGGTTATCACACTTCAACTCCATTGGTGCAGGATCTTTGAACCCACGTTCAACTAATAGCTGACGCATCCAGACTAACTCACATGTAGCTTGAGCCATAGCTCTGTATTCTGATTCTGCACTAGATCTGGCCACCACACTTTGTTTCTTACTTCTCCAAGATACTAGGTTTCCTCCCACAAAGGTGCAGTAACCCGATGTAGATCTCCTATCTGTAAGAGACCCGGCCCAATCAGCATCCGAAAACGCTTCCACCTTTTTGTGACCATGATCCTTGTAGATGAGACCACGGCCCGGAGCTTTCTTCAAGTATCTCAAAATCCTCATTACAGCATCCCAATGAGAGGTACGGGGGGAAGACATAAATTGACTCACAACACTCACAGGAAAAGAAATATCAGGACGAGTAATAGTCAGATAATTTAATTTTCCAACAAGTCTACGATACCGTTCTGGATCATCTAACAACTCGCTGTTGTCTGCCAACAATTTCGAGCTAACTTCCATTGGTGTGTCTAGTGGCTTAGCTCCTAGCATACCTGTCTCTGTAAGTAAATCTAGAACATACTTGCGCTGTGAAATATGAATACCCTTCTTCGCCTGTGCCACCTCAATACCCAAAAAATATCTAAGTCGTCCTAAGTCCTTTGTTTGAAACTGCTGCTGCAAATACTGTTTCAACTCATCAATCCCTGTAGAATCATCTCCGGTTATGACAATATCATCTACATAAACTACAAGAAATATCCGACCAGCTCCAGAAACACGATAAAACATAGAATGATCTCCACTACATCTAAACAGTCCAAACTGAAGTACCACCTCAGTAAACCTCCCAAACCAGGCTCTGGGAGACTGTTTCAAACCATATAAAGATCTCTTCAAACGGCAGACATAACCAGACTCCCCCTGAGCAACAAACCCAGGTGGTTGCTCCATATACACCTTTTCATGTAAATCACCATGAAGAAATGCATTTTTAATATCAAGCTGAAAAAGGGGCCAACACGCAGAAGCAGCTAAAGAAAGAAGAAGGCGTACGGAAGTCATCTTAGCCACCGGAGAAAAGGTGTCACCATAATTGACACCATAAACCTGTGCATAACCTTTAGCAACCAATCTGGCCTTGAGACGAGCAAGAGTACCATCAGGATTAACTTTAATAGTAAACACCCATTTACATCCAATAGCAGTCTTTCCTGCAGGTAGAGGAACAAGATCCCAAGTCTGATTTTGGTCTAGTGCCAATAGTTCCTCCTCCATAGCTGTCCTCCAGCCTGGACTAGATAATGCTTCAGCAACAGTTTTAGGAGTAGGATGTGTATCAATTGTAACCAAACTAGTCCGAAAAGAGGTAGACAAACCAGAATAAGAGACAAACTGTGCGATAGGGTGTTGGGTGCAACTACGAACTCCTTTGCGATGTGCAATAGGAATATCAAGATCAGTATGTGATGGGCTTACCTCAGACTCTGAAGATGAAGAAGACAAAGTAGGCGAAGGTACATTTGCAGGGGGCTCCATGCATTGACGATGACGTCTACTGTATACTTGCTGGACAGGTGGAACTGGTAGAGACTCCAAAGTAGATGTTACAATAACATACGTAAATGAATCATCATCTATTGTAGGAGGCGCCATCAGTTCATCTGAATATATGGTAGACTCGAAGAAGGAAACATCTGCAGTAGTAAAATATTTACGCAAAGAAGGACAGTAACAACGATAACCTTTCTGTGTACGAGAATACCCCACAAAAATGCACTTAAGAGATCGAGGGTCTAATTTAGAGAGACCTGGACGATGGTCACGAATATAGCAGATACAACCAAATATACGAGGTGGTAGATGAAACAAGGATTCAGAAGGGAAAAGAAGGGAGTATGGAGTTGCACCCTTAAGAACAGAGGACGGCATGCGATTAATAAGATAACATGCAGTCATAACAGCATCAGCCCAAAAGGATTTGTCTACCTTCATTTCAAACATCAATGATCGTGCAACTTCTAACAAGTGACGATTCTTCCTTTCGGCAACACCATTTTGCTGAGGTGTATCCGAACAAGAAGATTGATGAAGGATACCACGTTGGGTCATGAATTCAAAGAAAGGATGAGAAAAATATTCTTTTGCATTATCACTTCGAAGAATACGAACAGGAACTGAGAATTGAGTATGTACTTCGTTAACAAAAGCACAAAATATAGAAAATAACTCAGAACGACTTTTCATTAGATATAGCCAAGTGGCTCTTGAATGATCGTCTACAAAAGTGACAAAGTACTTGAAGCCCAACTTAGAAAGAATAGGACACGGACCCCATATATCAGAATGAACTAACTCAAATGGCTTAGAAGCCTGTTTATTGACTCTTGGACGATAACTGATACGATGTAATTTGCCAAACTGACACGACTCACACTCAATTCTAGATAAAGAATGAAACTGAGAATCTAACTTCTTTAGACTTTCCAAGGAGGGACGACAATGAATTTGATGTGGGGAAGCTGAACAAGCAACACTGGTAGCGTCATCGAACAGGTATAGCCCCCCAGACATATGTCCTTTACCAATCGTCTTCCTCGTCTTCAAGTCCTGAAAAACACAGGAATCAGGAAAGAAGGTTACAGAACAATTATATGTTTTGGTAAGATGACTGACTGACATAAGATTAAATGGGAAGCTTGGGAGATACATGACGGAAGATAAAGATATGGAGGATGTTAGGGGAACTGTGCCTATCCCCTTTACAGTAGATAAAGAACCATCAGCTAATGTAACTTTAGACATAGACTCATGAAAATCAGAAAATATACCTGAAACTCCAGTCATATGGTCAGTAGCACCTGAATCAATGACCCAGGAGCGAGAGGCAGAAGAAAGACATGCTGTTGCATTACCTGTCTGGACAAAAGTAGCTGTGGAGGAAGACTGTGAGACCGGTTGGGAAATTTGAAGCTGATTGTACCTGGCAAATTCCTCCTCTGTCATTCTGACTAACTTTCCTCTGTCAGAGGACTGCGTGGAAGTACCAGACTCTACTGCATTGGCTACATTAGCTGCAGCCTGTTGTGTGGGTCTCCCATGAAGTTTATAATAGAACCTCTGAATGTGTCCAGGGGCACCACAGTAATGACAAGTCCGAACAGATCCGGTATTACCCCCGGTGTCACTAAAAGAGGGTGGTTGGCCTCTACCAAAGCCACGGCCACTACCACCACTTCGGCCACCACGTCCATGATATCCACTTCGATTTCCTCCATCATTCTTACTCCAACTACTAGCTCGAGACTGAGACACAAAGGCTGAATTACCTGTCAAGGAAGTGGAGTCCTGAGGAGACTCACGAGATACCCGGAGAACCCGAGCAAACGTATCCGTGAGTGAAGGAACAGTCTCTCCTCCAAGAACTTGGGACCTCACAGTTTCATATTCAGGACCCAGACCTCCAAGATATGCCATCACTGCTAATTGGTCTCTTTGAAGTTGCATTTGTTGGGCATCGGTTGAAATAGGAAGTAGAGAATTCAACTCTTCGTACATTCTCTTAAAATCAGCAAAGTGCTCTGTAACAGGGCGCCCCTTTCTCTCAGACCGGAAAAATTCCTGCGATAGCTCATAAATCCGTGACAGATTATTCCGACCAGAATACAGTACATCCAGATACTCCCATAATTCCTTCGCCGTGTTAATATGAGTAACTAAACTAACAACATTCCTCTCCATAGAGTTTAGCATTTGACCAAGGATGCGTGCATCAGTAACATCCCAACTAGTATCATCATCTGGTTTAGGCCCAGTCAAGTGTATATACTGATTCCTACCTGTTAGGGTCAACTTGACAATTTTCTTCCACTCTATAAAATTACCAACACCTTCAAGTTTGTTATCAGTGATCCGATTAGAAGAGGATGAAATCATTTCAATAGTCACACTACTACTCCCAATACTACTGTTCCTTTTAGGATCACTCATCCTCTAATAGCAACCAGTAGCTCTAAAGCACCCACATTGCCAGAGTTCTACTAAAAAAAATAACCATCACCAAATGCAGATTATCCAGATAATCAACAGCAACAATCTAGGCCATCCAATGCTTAACCATCAAGCTTTAAACCATCAAAACAGTCATCCAAGAATAATAAGTACCAGCAATAACTCAACACGAGATAAATCACCACATCACTCAATCAGTGGACCCTCAGACAGCCTCAAACAATGCTGTGCAAAGCTCCGGCAACCCCGACAGTGACGAAAAACAGCCTACCAGTGCTGGACAGAGGGGTAGAAAGCCTGGATAATGTCGAGAGTGGGCTCACCGTCCTAAGCAAATTCAGAAGGAGGCCCGGGCGACCTCGTCAGAACCAGATCTAGGCTTGCTGCTCCTGACCTGCACCTAAACAGAGCTCACTGCTCTGGGCGACGCCGAACAGGGACTCGCCAGCCCCGGGCGACCTTGAGTAGAGGCCCGCCGACCCCGGGCGACCTCGAGTAGAGACTCGCCGGCCCCGGGCGACCTCAAATAGGGGCTCGCCGGCCCCAGGGAATCTCGAACAGAGGCTCGCCGGCCTTGGGTTGAGACGACGCCGGCAATAGGTGGTGGTGGCGATTCACGGTGGTTCACGGTAGTGAGGGTGATAAGCGTATGTTTTAGGTTTAGTGCTCTGATACCATGTTAGTTGGCAAAAAAGTACTGTTTATTGAATCAAAATAAGTATATATACAAGAGAAACCCTAAAAGGCATAAAGACCACTTTGCCCTCTATACTTATAACAATGGTTATGCTAAGTAAGACTGACTACATGTCGCAGCACATCTTTAAATGGTACTATTCGTGTGGTTTTCCGTGTGCATGATCTGGACTCAATGGCTGCTATTGTTTTGTTTCTCTGGTCGTCTTGTTTTGTGTCTGTTTCATTGATTATCCTATAGCCCGTTCTATATAGATAGATGAACAGAGTTGTGCATTGACTTCTTTGTCCTCCAACACTTAGGTTCATTCCCCTTTCCTAACGGAAAAATTTTCTTACTATAAGGTGGATCTCATGGTGCTATCTTTCACAATATGTTTCGATTGTTTGATGCTGCTTATGCTGTCAACTGAAAGAATTTAAGCAAGTTTCACTTTCTTCTAGGTGGAAGCTTTAGCAGTTAAGTTATCTCAACGAGAAGGAGAGCTTATTCAAGAGAAGGCAGAAGTCAATAGACTAGCAAATTTCCTAAAGCAGGTATAATTTGTGCTCAGTCAACTTATGTCAGCGATTCCAATTGTCATGGTCTGTCATTCCGGTGAGGCGGTAATTGGTGCTTGATATTGTGCATGGACAAGGAGGTCTAATGCCTATTGGCTTTCGCACTCTATTTTACATTGTTGATTTTTTAAATTGGAGTGAAAATTTGTCGCTCTCTTCCTACACAAATGAGCTTTAAATGTTCATCCCTAACTGACCATGAAATGATTGTGATTTTTTTTTTTCCTTTCTCTGCGCTTATTTCGACCTATTAGAACATTAGATGAGTGATGCTTTCTTGAATCCACGGCAGCCAAATGGACTTGTTCTTTTCTCAGTCAATTTTTAGTCATTAATCAGATTGCTTGTTTGTTGTAATTCGGTAGGCTGCCATTTTCATTGTAGGCCTCAGAGGATGCCAAGAAACTTGTCGAAGAGGAAAGAGCTTTTGCTCGTGCGGAAATTGAAAGTGCTAGAGCTGCAGTACAAAGAGTGGAAGAAGCCCTTCAGGAACATGAAACCATGTCTCGGGCTTCAGGGAAACAGGTGCTTATATGGTCCTCGGTGAAAGCATAGAGTCCCCAGTTTTTTGCTTCCACCTATACAATCTCCATGGATATTCAATGGCATCATTTACTGCAACTTATTTCTCAAAAAGTTAACTTGTTACTAAGAATATAGGTCAAAGAAAGTCACTTTGCATGTTAAATTCATCATTTGCTATGGCCTTGTATGGGGATATTTTTTGTAATGTAAGTGGATGATCTCGACTGTGTTATGTGCTTTGGGTGGATCTAAGTGTCAGGTATTTTCAGGATCCGGAAGAATTGATGAAGGAGGTTCAAGAGGCTAGACGCATCAAAATGTTGCATCAGCCAAGCAAGGTACATTTTGTGTTAGTGGTGATATTTTTCTGGTCTCAAACCCATAGGCGATTACCAAGTACTACATAACATATGCTATCCAAATCAGTATGTAGACTATATCCATCCACGGTACATCGCGAGATTTCCTCTCCACACTCTTGTTTTGCTTGCACCAATAAGTGCATACATATATAATTCCTGTATGTATAGCGAAATAAGGTGCCAAGTGCACTGAATCCAATCTACCCTAACCTTGAAAGGGCCTACACTTAGCTCTCGAAAGAATGGAGGAGTTCATGCACTTGTAGCCAAAGCAACATGAAGCTGCTAAATTTTCTTTTGCTTTTCACATGCATCCTGCCTTTCCATTTATTTGAACTTGTTTCCTATGGATGGCGAAAGTGGTCATTGAATATCATAGGGGAATGTGGTCTTTGGAGGAAAAGAGCACAAAAAAAAGGTTGTATTTTGGAGTTTTGGGAGCTTGATTGGTCAGGATTCTGTCTACATGCATGTGCCTTTATGCAGAGTACTCTTACGGAAATGAAATTCTTTCCCCAAGGCCATGTTTCTGCTTTCAGCACTTCTCTTTCTCACTAGAATTAATTGTGTGCACATAATGTGGCACCTACTGCTAAGCACTCCAGGCTGCTATGACATGCAGGATAGCATTTGATGCACTTCCTGTCTTGTTCTTCTGATTGCGTTTACCTTTTGACATCCCTGCTTCCAACATTTTTTGTTCCTGTTTCTATGAAGACTTTTTAAATGTCGTTTCTTCTCTCTATTTTGGTTGTATCTGCAGCAGTGTACAGCTATGCTTGGCTTCTTTTATACAACTTGTATTTGGATCACATGCAATGCACTTGTGTTGCCTTCATATGATATCATTTATAGTCTTGAAGTACAAGCTCTTCAACAGGGGTTGACTTGCCAACTTAATCATATGATTAAAGCTCCGTTTTTTTGCCTGCATAATGTAGAGAGTTTAGATTCTAACATAATTGACTCACCGCTGTAGGTAATGGACATGGAACATGAACTTCGTGCCTTAAGGAGTCAACTTGCTGAAAAGTCCAAACGTGCTCTTCATCTTCAAAAGGAGGTTGGTGTACTGATAGGCTTGATTATTGATCTTTTGAAGGTTAATATGCACCTGTGTATCGATTTCATGCAAAGTTTGTTTGGTCATAGGTTGTTCTGACGCTAACGCAAACAAACAATAACATTTGTGTTGAACTTTTTCTTATCTCCTGGTTTTTTTATCTTTTGACCATATCTTTTCCTCCCCTTATCCAGTTGGCAACGTGCAAGAGCGGAGAGAAAAATCCTCTTCTATATGAATTAGATGGCCCTGAAGCTTTGGGATCCATTTTGCGTATTCTTCCTAGCTGTGATAATGCTCCAGAAATTTCTGAGTTCTCAGTTCAATGGTATCGTTTGTCAACTGATGGTGGCAAAAAGGAGCTCATTTCAGGTCTGTGTTTTTACATTAGACAGATCAGTTTATAGGTCCACATGCTAGTTTTCCTTATTCTTTTTTTTGGTTGGATCAAGATCTGTGGAAGCTAAGATTGCGGGCTCTACAACTCCCTGGCTCCTAGCACAGGGCTTTAGTTGCCTCACAGACAAATATGCTTTACATGCATATTCTTTTTTTTTTCCTCATTTTTTTTTTTTTGCAGAAAGCTTGCTAGGGTGATGCCTTTTGTCCTGCATGGGGTTTATAGGTTACTTGATCCTGAGCAATGACCTCTATTTCTATATGCCTATCCACTGCTTTTATTTGGCAAGGAATCTATGTAGCCTTAAGAAAATTTCGATGTAGGATAACTATCTATGTGACGCTTTCTATCAGGTTTATTTGATGCAAAATGTAGTTTTGCACAAGTTCAATCTGCTTGCAGGAGACTTGGTGGCTTTAATAAACTATTTTCCTTGGACAGTTAACCATGCTAGTTGTAAGACTATGGAAAGAGGAAATTCTATGTGAGAACTTGGGTTACATCTTTTAAGATTCAATGTCGTGTGCAAAATTTGTAGATGACTGTTCACATCAGAGTCAAACTCATTGATCTGGTCGTTTTTGGAAATATGTGCTATAGTATAGAAAAATGACAGAATTAAGGCGTATGCTTTACGCACAGGCCTTGAGAAAAGTGGTAATGTCTGCTTGATGCTGCCAATTTCATTTGTCACCATGCAGGAGCTACCAAACAAGTTTATGCTCCAGAACCTTTCGATGTTGGGCGAGTTCTGCAAGCTGATATATTTTCAGAGGGCCAGCACATTACGCTGTCAACCACTGGCCCAATTGAGCCAGGTATGCTCTCTGCAGTTTATACTCCTATTTACCTCTCCCTTTCTATCTGAATTTACTGCTTTTTGTGCCTGTGTACATTTGTGTTAAAGTTAGACTAATGTCTTGTTTCATATTTGTTGAGCAGCTCCAGGTCTTGGAAGTTATGTTGAGGCACTCGTTCGGAAACATGATACCGCATTCAATGTACGTCTCCCACTTCCTATTTAATGCCTTCAGTGTGTTCTCAAGTAGGTCAGACTCTTCAGTTTTCTCACATTTGACAAATGATAAAACCTTTTTCCACAAGAAAGGCTGTAGTATTTGTTTAATATGTGGACCACATTGGTTTTCCCTACCTATCTGGAAGAAGCTGTGTCCTCAATGTTCAATTCTCTTTTCATGTCCTTTTTAGATGTAATCGTCTGGGATGCTTATGTCATTTATTGTGCATGCACCTGCTTGATTTTCATAAGTGTGTGGATTACACCTCCTGTGTCAAGATGAGAGTGATGGCTGTGCCCTACATCTCAGCTTCATTTAAGTGAATACAGGTTATAGTGAAAGCTTGCATTTGTTTGGGTGTCTTGGTGTATTGCCTTGCTGCTCAAAATGATGTTTATGCATCTCTTTGAAGATGATCACGTATTTTTTCTTACATAAACTCTGCGTGCAGTTTTCTTATTTTATGCCTGTTGTGATGTAGGTAATTATCTCTCAAATGAGTGGTGTAGACCACATATCGGAATCTATTCATGTCCTTCATGTGGGGAAAATGAGAATGAAGCTTTCTAAGGGAAAGACAACAGTTGCAAAAGAATACTATTCCAGCTCTATGCAGGTATAAAAGAGTTCAATAAATTGCTCTAGAATGAAATTTTATGCATTGGCCAAGGAATGACGCATCGAACTCTTTTTTTCACCCGGTTGGGGGGGGGGGGGAGTTTCTGTGTGTCCTTGCTGTGGCTTGACTGGGCATTTGTTTGTTTCTGGACCATGCTGTTAAACCTTGAACAGAAACCTGCTTGGGTTGCTTTTCTGCAGCCTGTTTGCTGAAGTTTGCTGTTGTGCCTGGATATTGGAACATTAGCGATCCAATAATATGAGATAAGTGAAAGAAATTGCGAATGTTTTCGGAAGATCTATGGGATTGTGTCAGCACATGCATACAGTTTTGGCAATGTGAACTGTCTTCAAAGCTATGTCACTTGAAACTGATGTTGCAAATGCCAAGTCACTTGAAACTGATGTTGCAAATGCCAAGACACTGGGCCAGCTTGGTCAGTGCACACATGCACAGATGATAAAACCCAAGTCAGAAGTTGCTGCTGAAGTAGATTATACAAACTTAGCACTCGATTGTCTAGCTAAGTGAATCCATGCATTTACATTAATCCGTTTTCTTCAAGCACACATTAACCGTCTTGAGTCTGTGGGGTCATCTCATGCAATTCACCTGCTGTTTAGCTGTGTGGGGTTCGAGGAGGAGGAAATGCTGCGCCACAAGCACTGTTTTGGCAAGTTAAGAATGGTACTTCCTTCATATTAGCATTTGAATTGGAGCGAGAAAGGAATGCGGCCATAATGCTTGCCAGGAGGTTGGCCTACGACTGTAATGTAAGTCTCTGAGCATGTTCCCACGTCCAATTTTTGTTTCCCTTATTGTTTCGATTATCAGTTGATACCGATAACAAAGAAACTGAATGAGCTCGTTTAACTTGGCAGATCATTCTTGCGGGGCCAGATGATAGATCTCTCTCATCTGCTGCCCAATAGATGTCACATCACATTGCCTTAACAAACATGTAATTATCCTGAGTTTCTTTTTCATCCCATGTATCATAAGTTTGTAACAGTAGAATGTCGCCTTCACGGTCCTTGCATTAGCTGTGTTCTGCTTTCTCGGGCTTTTCTTTTTTGCTTTTTCCCTTTAAATTCGTTTTTTCCCCCTCGGTTTCGGGCTGCTAATTCGAGCCCCAACATTCAAGGCATCCTTTTATCTGCCTTTTGGTCATTGGATTGTAACAGCATGAGTTTTCTCTTGCCACGGAATCCGTCGCTTTTGTGTGTTGATTGACTGATTATTTTGGTTCCCTGGTAAATGAAATGCTTGGAATTGTGGAAAGAAGAATGATTCAGCTGCTCAACATGTATGGCATATTTTTGTGTGACTTTGGTACTAACTATTGTTACTAATAATAAGATTGAAACCCACAAATGCTTATCTACTGCATTTGCGACCCAATTGATATGAACTCTGTTGGTAACATGCGAATCGAAATTATAGATTGGTTACGGTCGATTATATATCGCCATTTACCTTTGAAGTATGTGAAAATTGATTGTTGTGATTGTAATTTGGATCTAAAACAGATGTTATCCAGGGTTCACCTCAATTATGGTAAGATCAAGAGGAGTTTTCTTGTTGAGCGGAACCATGTAAATTCAGGCTGGCCAAACCCAAACCGACCTAATTTAGCCGGGCTGGTTCAGATTTGGTAAATGAATCGAACTGAACCGAACCGAAAAGCATAGAACGGTGCTCCGGTTGGAATAGAGTGGAAAAAAATCAAATTTTTTTTTTTTTGCGTCTATTCAAATCTCCAATTTCGACTGCTAAATATTAAATGATGGAAAAGATGACGTCATCTCTTATGGGATTATCATAGACTAAATACGAGCGAGCAAGAGAGATTCTTGTTTCATCCATCATCATCACTCCACTCCACTTTCGGTCCACGAAAAGATGCCAAAAAAATTTCCCCTTTGTTTTCACTTTTTCAAAGAAAAAAGTGCCCAAGATTTCTTGGGAAATATACATGGATACTGTGTTAAATCAATATTACTTCAATAATTTATGGATTACTTACCGTGAAATTGTTATATAATCGACGATTGAGATAAGCTTTTAAGTCACATGATTTGTAGATTGCACAATATTTTCATTAAAGGGTGTTGCTTACGAGTTCGCCTCGGAGTACTTGTTAAGCATGTTTTATTAAAAATAACTCAAATTTTCAAGATATTGATGATAAAATGTTGAGTATATAAACCATATATTATAAACTAAAAATTCTTTTACTTTTTTCTTGTCAAAACTTTTACTTAATAATTATTCAGTGATCACCTCGAATTATTCAAGGTCTTTTTTTTTTTTTTTTTTTTTTTAAAAAGGGGGACAGGACACTTTCAATGGTCCCACTGAACTGCATCTTCTCTTTCTCTGCTCTCTATGTGTCGACTACCGCAAATTCTGTACAGGACTACAGAGAGGGGCCACTTCCTTCTTCACTACGCCTGCCGATGCAGACGAAGATGGTGGCCGAATTAGCCACACCCTTCTCTTTCCAGGTCTCTCTCTCTCTCTCTCTCTCTCTCTCTCTCTTTCCCTCGTTTTGACGCACTGCCTGTTCGATTGGGATACGTAGTTTCTTGTGATTTTGACTTTTCCGCGCTTGTCATCATTTCTGTTGTGGATTTCTCTGTTGCTATGAGAGTTCGGGCTCTTCGTTGAGGTGAAAACCGGGTTTTGTTGCGATGGGCTTTAAGAGTCACGACGTGCTTTGTTCTGTATTGTGCTGTTTCTGTCCCGACAGCACCGACAAGATCATGCGATGGCGGCGAACGCCTCTGAGGAATGGGATTCAGAGTGCAAGCTGGATTAGACCTTTTGAAACTGGTGATCCCAATTGCCAATAGTGTATCCCGATTGAAAAGCTTTGGTGGCATTTACAATGTATTGGGATGTAATTCGTTGCTTGAGATTTTAAAGCACTTGACTTGAGGTTTGTGTTTCTAAATGTGCCCTTATCAGAAGCTTTAGGATCGGCCGTGTAATGGGTTCGATTGAGTTGACGACGGATCTAATCTAAATCTATGATGGGCGTCGAAATTAGGCTGAAGAGTGTTTACATGGGTAATTCCTTTTGTTGGTAGTAGTTAGACGGCAAGACTCAACCAAGTGCATAGGTTCATGCTATCTAATTATCTTTTTTGGCTGTTGGGAACTGAGGATCCATTGGCAGATTGACTAGTTATACAGGCTTAGTTCTGTGCAAAGTCAAAAGCTGCCTCTTTGGAACCTTCAGGAGCCAAAAGTGATGAAAATGATATCCTACTGCATGCTTTGAAAACTTGTGGATTTGATAAGCCATTCTCATGCTCATTTGTTGATGATGTTAGAGGATTTGATAAGCCATTCTCATGCTTATTCACCTCCTCCACGTTATTCTACAGGTATAGGAATCCTCTTGCGGGTAACGGTAAACACATCGAAGCCAAAGCATACTTTTGTAGGTGAAAAGATGGCTGATGAGGTTAGAGATCTCATTGAAATCTTGGAAGAACACAACCCAGTTGATATGGCCAAATATATCAATTATGTCAGCGCACCGCAGGCCGGTGCCATCGCGACATTTTCCGGAACAACTCGCGACACATTTGAGGGCAAAACAGTCTTGGAGCTCCGATACGAAGCGTACGTGCCGATGGCTGTACGGTGCATCAACTCCGCATGTCAATCAGCTAGATCATCCTGGAATCTCATGTCCATCGCGGTCGCCCACCGCCTCGGCCCTGTCCCGGTTGGAGAAACGAGTGTCTTCATTGCAGTATCATCGGTTCACCGGGACGATGCACTGGATGCTTGTAAGTTTCTGATCGACGAGATAAAGGCATCTGTCCCCATCTGGAAGAAAGAGTTATACACCAATGGAGAGGTCTGGAAGGAGAATAAGGAGTTTCTGGAAAGGAAGTCGGAGCTTGAGAAAGGTGGTTGGGATGAATACAGGTGCTGCAGGAAACAATTAGAGAGCAAGCCCAACGGGCATGGCTGTTGTGGTGCTAAAGTCAAGATAGTTGATGGCTGTAATGGAGATAGGAGAGAGGCTGAGTGAGAGAGAAAGATTGTAATTTACTTTTTGCTGCTTTTGGCATTTTCCTTCATCTGGTGCAGACCCATTATATGTTAGAGGATTGTGATGTACTTGTCTGAGGATGTAATAATAATAATCGTCCGAGGAATATATGTCAGCCTCGTCAAATCTGCAAGTGATTTTTGCTGAGAAACATGTTGAATTTGATGACCTCTACATTCTTTCATTCCTCCAAGTTCCTTTCTTCATTCCTGATTTCCTTTACCCCAAAATTCATCATATGAGCCTGATTTACAGTGATCATAAGAGACTGCTAAGAATTTAAAGTCAACTTGGGGGAGAGCCCGTTTCATCTCTATTGTCCAAGGCTATAATTCATGTTGAAATTGAAGAGCAAATTGAGGAACGTCTAAAGTTTCATATGACAAATCTAAATATCTTCATTCCTACTTTCCTGTTTTCGCCAAGTTCAATTTGAGGAGAATAGAGGGGAAAGAGATAATGCTCATGGACCTCAACAAGCTGAGTGAAATATCAACAAGAAGTCAGTAACAGCAAATCCACATTCATCAGTCATTTCTTACACGGGCATCACAAAAGAAAATCACTAACAGAGCTAAAGATCATAGAAGCCAGATGATCTCTCTCCTCCCTAAAAGGCAAACGGGAAACTTCTCTCTACAACTGAAGACACGCCCCCAACAGGTGTGTTCCTAGTGGTGAACGTCTCACGGTTCTTCAGCCGATAGGCTTTTGGCCGGAGGTAAAAGAGCCACACCACCTCTATCGGGACTCGAGAATTTCCGATAAGCAGCTTTCAGCTTAAATTCTGCAGCCTCTGAGTGAAATCCAACAAGAAGCTTTGCACACTCCCTGTCCACAAAAATGAAGCACTTCACTTCACCATCAATGATAAACAGACATATATAACCATCCCATTTCATGAGATGGAAGATGAGTGTGACCATGATATAAACTCACATTAGCTGATCTGCAGAGTACCCTGTGTGGTGCTTCAAGGTTTCAGTCCAAAATGGGTGTTTCCCAAGGGTGCACCGGGCTGCATAAACTGCTGATGCAGCGATCATAGAGGGGCAATAGAGAATTATTGTGGAATAGTACATTAAACCCAACTCAGCCAGGTATAACACCATGTTCTCCATCTGCATTAGCAAAAAATTAATGGTCACTTCAATGAAAAAACGCAGTACTAATACGCTAATTTTGGACAGGGTTTTTACCTCCTTATCAGATGGAATAGAGGCTTTGATGTATCTGATTAGAAAGACATATGGTGTGGGAACCGTCAGATACCATTCCAGCTTCTCCAATATTGATTTCTCCATGACCAACACTTGTTCTCTAACATAAGCATTGTCTGATATGACCACAAAGTCACTGACCTGCAAAAGAAAAACCGAAATCCAAATTAAAAACTTCCTCAAAGTAAACTGTACGATGATGAAGCATATCAGGATGAGTTAGGGGAAAAGGCAAGGACCTCCGGTGCCCAAATCTCTTCATACTTGGATGCTATGAGCATCGCACTTATCCCGACCAACTGAAGCTCCCGCTTGCGGACCACTTTCATCGATAGGTACCGGTCGACGATGTTTACAGTGAGATACAATGTTTCCGGCATGAGTTCAAATTTGCGGTGAACTTCTATCAGCCAGTCCACCAGGATAATTCTCATCTTGACATTGATTTCCAGTTGGTTATCCATGTAATCATGTACTCGACCATCGTCCTGTTGAAGTATTAGATGAGTGAGCAACACGCAAGTACATGAATGAGCACACATATCAGAAGATGGCATTCTGCTAAAAAAAAAATTACTTCTGTGAGTTTGTAGTAAGAGTAGATATCATCGATGTACTCGACCATGGCCAACTCATCATTAGCATCAGCTTCATCAATGTCCACTAAGCAGTCCTTAGGCTTATTAGCTAGCCCACAAGCAGCCTAAATGTGAACAAAGAAATACATCATCGAAAGCACAATAAGCAAAAGAGTAACAATAGCAAAAACATTCATAAAGAGGGTACTATGATAGTATGATAAAAGTTTTCGAATCTTACCTTGCTTCGTGCCGTGAGAACAGAAGTGAGACTCTTCTTCTTGGAGGACCCTTCTTTGAGTACCCTTCTAACAGCAACTTTGCTGTTCTCTTCTTCAGTGGAGCTTATCACAACAACAGACTCAGGTACAGGCTTGTCAAGGGCCTTCTCTTTGGGTGCAGCTGTTACTTCTGTCACTGTTCTTTTGGTTGCTAATGGACGATCTACAGCTGCTTTGAGTTCCCTTCTAACAGCAACTTTACTGTTGTCTTCTTCTGTGGAGCTTATCACAACAACAGACTCGGGTACAGGTTTGTCAAGGGCCTTCTCTTTGGTTGCGCCTGTTACTTCTGTGACTGTTCTTTTGTTTGCTGCTAATGCTCGATCTACAGCTTGCTTTGCAATTTTCTAACACACAAGAGAGTGATAGTGAGCTAAACTTTGCAACTTCATTCTCATCCACACGAGTTGGCATGAATTGACACACATATAACTAGGCCCCAAGTTTATACCTTGTCCTTCTGGGCCGCCACTTGTGCCTTTGCCAGTAGTTGAGCCTCAAAGCTCCTGCAATGTAAGACCAGTGAGAGAGAGAGAGAGAGAGAGAGAGAGATGGGTTTTAGGAGAAGAGTTAACCTTGTGACGGGGCGAGAAATTTGAGCGACGGGTTTTGCTTGAGCAGCTCGCTCTGACACTCGATTACCAATGTCCTGAAGAACTCGTCTGTGCCTAGCTTCTCCGGCCACATTCTTCTGATTTTCTTCTCCTACAAGTACCCGGAAGGTTAAAATTTCACTTCACATCCCTCATGCAAGAAGGAGTCAAGACTCGAAAGTTCTTGGAAGAACCCATTATCAAAAACCGATCTTTATGTGAAAACCTTCTGCGCAACCAAACCTTGGATGGGATTTTCTTTCACGTTACGCTACTGCCCCAGAAAACATAGTACTAACGAGAACAGCGAGAATGATGTAGGACTCTGGTAATCGATCAGATTTGAAAAAAAGAAGAAGAAGAAGAACTTTTCACTAATGACGCGCAGAATTGAAATACTTCCGTTCTAAATCCTGAAATTGCTGATAAAGATTGCTAGCAGCTTTCACATAATCGCCACCAAACCGAACTCAAAATTCACACCCAAATGAAAAAACTCTTCATTTCTACGAAGGGTTCAAAAAACACCCACTAACGATCCGATCGAAGAAGGAACGATCATGGAATCAAGATCAAAACTTTTGAAGCCAACCTCTGGGTTGTGGAACAACAGCTCTCGCCGCCATATCTTCTTGCCCTCTTCCTTCTTCTCCTTCCTCACAATTGGTCCCGAAGACTCCTCCGATGCTCGCGAACAGCGCCGACAGAAACCCCTGGAGACGGCCGTTTACCGTCGTCTCGCCTTCTGCTTCTGCAGACGCCACCCTCGAAACCTCACGGTCGGTCGCAGAAATTTATCACCACCCCCCCACCAACTATTCTCTGCTTCTCTCTCTCTTGTTTCTTTTCAAATTTGTTCTCTCTCTGTGTCTCTCTAGGTTCTTTCTTAAGCGAGTAAAGTGCTGTGATTTGTGAGAGCCTCTCTCTCCTTCGCCATGGTGGTTTTAAGGGAATCGACGCCATGCCCAACGGTCAAAAATTCTCTGGCGAGATCTCTGCCGTTGGATTGAGAGGATCGAGCGGCTGTTATTTGCATTCATGGGACTCCCCCATTTTGGAATTTTGTAGCCGTTGGGTTTTCTTGTACGGGGCCGGGGCTTTTCTCGGATGGGCTTGGGGATGGACCCGAATCCTGTTGTTTTATTTGTTTATTTTATTTTTCACAACATGGCAAATCAAATGAAAAACTCATGGCTCTTCAACTTCTTCTTCTTCTTTTCGAAATGGCTCTTCAACTTCAAATACATAAATATAAGGGAAAATTTCAAATAATGACCGAAATGTCCTCATTTTCGCAAATAAGAGTTTAAAGTGGATTTTATTTCAAAGAATGGCCCGAAATGCCCTCAATGTTTCAAAGAAGTGCATGATCAAATATATTTTCACCATTTACCTTCTTCTTCTTTTCACTTCCTTTCCTGAGCAGGGTGAGGGTCGCCTCGCTCGATCTGGCGAGGCCACCGGTGACCACCGGCAAAAAGGAAGGGAAAAAATAAAGAAAAAAAATCAAAAAATATAAACGATGAAAATACCATTAATCAGATGCCCCCTTCTTTGAAATATTATTCGCTTCAAGTCATAGGAAATTCCATTAATGGACATACAAAGAAATTAACTAAAGTTGCTCATTAGGTGTGTAAAAGTAAAACCAACTTGTAGACACCCTTTTTTTTTATCAATAGATTAACTTTATTTTTCAGTAATAATATATGTGGAAGAGCTTCATACTTACCGATTTGAATCCAAAGAGGAAATTTGAAAGAGAGAAGAAAAGGGTTTGGACCCTCAAAATTGCATCTTTCACTCCTTACAATCTAACAAGATCTAAGAAATACAAAAAAACAAATAAATGAAAAAGAATAGCACAAAAATCGAAAAATAACTACAAAGACACATCAATGCGCCACGACCGTCTCAAAGCAGTTCAACCCATCGAACTCCAACGCGATACAAGGCCTTGTCGCTTCATCTCTCTCCTCTGTTCTTCCATTCTCGTCAGCTTCTTGCTCTCGCTCATCACTCCTCTCCATGTCCATTATGGCGTTGTGGAAATAACACTGCGATCCACCCAAATCAAAACCCAACTCAGATCGAACACATTTTCACCAGAAAAAAGAAAGAAATTTTACAGTTCTTACCTCCTCTGCGAACGCCAGCGAAGCAAAATCTGTGGACAGAGACATTTTTCCGTCTTCTTCTCGCGTCCCAAATGGAGGGTCTATTCGAACAAGAAGCGGATTGTCTTTGATGAGATGATGATGGCAGGAGGAGAGATTTCTGAAATTCGAGAGCACTGCCTTCTTTACATTGCATGCGTCTGGTCTCTCTCTCTCTCTCTCTCTCTCTCTTTCTATCTGTGGCCACACGAAGATGAGAGGTGGAAAAAGACTGCAATTCCTGTTTTGGGGAAGCAAGGGAACCGGATCACCGGGTTTTGCTACTCAGTCACTCGTCATTTTTGTCGGGCGGTCTCGGATAAGGAGGAGGATCTTCTTCAGGCCTTGTGCTAGGCTCAATCCCACGTCGTTTTAGGATTTGACCCAGGTCATTAGTTTTTTTACGGGTTAATAATACGAAAAACTCCAAACTGACATACTTATGACAAATTTACCCCAAATTATTTTTTTGACCACAAAAATTTTAAACTGATACTCCTGTGATAAATTTACCCCAAACTATTTTTTTGACCACAAAAAATCCCAAACTGGTAAACCTGTGATAGATTTATCCCCAAACTATTTTTTTTACCACCAAAAATCCCAAATTAATATATTTGTGATAAATTTACCTCAAACTAATTATTTTGACCACCAAAATTCTCAAACTGGTACACATGTGACAAATTTATCATCCCTGAGTTTTCGTTAAATTGGATTAATATCACGAAAAACCCAAATTGATACATCAATGACATATAGAAGGTAAAAACCTCAAACGTGTACATCCGATAATTTCCACATGTCATCCAACTTAGCAATTTGACGATAAAATTTAACGGAAACTAACGAAGGGTAAATTTATCACAAGTGTTCTAGTCTGGGGTAAATTTGTCAAAAGTGTACTGATTTAGGATTTTTTGTGGTAAAAAAAAAATTGGGGTAAATTTATCACAAGTGTACCAGTTTGGGATTTTTCGTGATATTAACCCTTTTTTATATTCACGAGACATGCTTAACTGCTTATGAGGTTAGAGAATGGGCGGGCTTGAGTAGGCAATTTACAATGTCGGGCCCAGCCCGGCCCAATCCCTCTCAAACCCGACCAAATTATATAAAAAGAAATTTAATTTTGTTTTCCTAAATATGGTCGGACCTTCGGTAAGATTTTTGGGCTCTCTATAACTAAAATGTAATATTTTGTTGAAGTGCATCTTTAGTACGAAGGAAAACTGTTTTTGGGAATTTGTTTTCTGATTCTCCGGTGTTTAGATGACAAAAAATGCTTTTTATGAACCGAATACAACAAGTTTAGATCGAAAAAAACGACTCTGTTTTTTTATAAGAAGGAAATTGTTTTCTTTAAATTATTTTCTAATGAAAATTAACTATTTTTTTAAATAATTTTTTTATGCAAAACCACTTTATGGTCGTGGAGATGCCTTCACGAAAAGGAACCCCTCACATGATCAAGTTGAAAATATGGTGGTTCCTTGTCGAATCAAAAGTCCATTTTTGCTTTAAACTTCATTGCCAGCCCAAAAAGAAAAAGGGGGAATTAGGGCGCTATTAATTCCACGGTGGCATTGTCCACGTGTGCATCACGTGCAACGATGCGAGAGCTAGAGGAAATAATGATAGCAGTCACGTGCAAAAATAATTAATTAGGTACTGAGTGGAGGTGAGTCCTAGCTTCCTTTATTATATTCTCTGGCACCTCATTCCTCCCTCTTAAGCCCCTCTAGATGCTTTTGAATGGGAAAGCAAATGTGTATATATTTTTGCATCACGTGCTCGCATTTTCCTTGTCAAAATAAACTCGATCGTCGAAAGAAAATCTTAAGCGGGGTCGGACCTAGCCAATCGAGACCCGATGATTTCACATAGTCGTGCCGGCACAGTGCTAGTTAAGAATAATGATGTGGAAGAGAGGAAAATTAGAATTTGCGTCTATTTCGATACACAGAGATTACATCAGTTTATTTATAAATTATACAGGACAACTATTTAAGATAATTAGCTCTCTAAATGCTTTTGAACGGGAAAGCAAATGTGTATACGTTAGACTAGTTCGATTCTTATAATGAACCAACTAAATCCTATCCGGTTTTGAAGCACATGTTTGCATTTTCCTCGTCAAAATAAACCCGATCGACGAAAGAAAATCTTAAGCGGGGTCGGGCCTAGCCAGTCGAGACCCGATGAATTTGCATAGCCGTGCCGGCGCAGCACTAATCAAGAATAATGGTGCGGAAGAGAGGAAATTGGAATCTGCGTATATTTCGATATATTATGATGAAAATTACATCAACTCATTTCTAAACTATTTTGTAATTTGTATAGCTATTAAGGTAATAAGATAAACATAAATATTAAATCTAATCAATCACGAATGTACACAATCAAATGAGATATATGCATAATCTTGAGAAATATGGAGAATCAAATAAATATCATAATATCCGTAAAAGTGCCAAGGCTGAAAAAGGCGATGGAGCCATGAGAGGATGTTACGTGGAAGTCCACGCTGGCAAAGACTCGTGTTATTATGGCCGTGACCAAAGAAATGCTCCACTCTCGTCCATCATCAATGGGGCGAAGAAGATCTTGCAACCATGTTATTATTCAATTCATATAGGTAATGAGCGCTTGATTTCTTTATGGTTGTCTAAATTCTTTTGGAGCCACAAATTTCTTAACTTTTTCGATTTATATGATGTTGTCGATAGACTTTTCATGTGTGCAATTGAGATCGTAAAATTATGGGCTTGTTTGTTCATTGGGTCCTTCCGGTTAAACCACGTGACGAATCAGGTGATGCGCCTGTTAAATATTCTTTAAATTTCCTGCTGGCAGCTACGAGGCATTCACAAGCAAAGAATTGACATAATTTGAAAAAATAAGGTTGTCGCGACCTAAAATATTTGGTGAAAAAACCTTAGGTTAATGGATTATCAGGTTAATTTAATTAACCCAACTTGGACTCTCCCAAGCCCATACCAAATAGCAACTTAAGTTATGATTTTATGCAAAAATAATTCAATTTGGAGCCGCCATTAATCATTCTTGGTAGGTCGATTAGAAACCTAAATAAATTAGCGGGAGAACTAATTTATTTCCACGAACTCGAGAAAATGAATCCGGAAACTTGGTTACATTAATTCGAAAAAATTAATGCCATTTCGGTACAAGATTTCATGAAAAATCCTCTTTAATTGAATAATTGTGAATGATGAAAAATGGAATGGACCGCGTGATACTCGAAAAATGATTTTTGTTTTTTGCTTTTATTTTTCGATTTTTCCTTTTGTTTTTTTTTCAAAAAAAAAAAAACTAGACAAACAAAGTTTGAACAAAAATAAACAAAAATGTCCATACTGTACCTTTAATTTTCGAATATTCACTCATTCCCAAAGATTAGGACTAGATTAGAATTTTATTCGCAGCGTACTCTTAGATTCGAGTCAGTAAGCGAATTTGGGGTATGGAATAACATCACCTCTTTTGACAAAAGGCAGACCACAAAATTCCATACAAACCACCATCCCATTCCACAAGATCGTGGCTAAAGCAAATGATTTTATTTTACCGAACTGACAAAGGCACAAGGGGAGCATACATTATAGGCATGTTTGTTTATTAATGTGCAACCATACGACAAAATAAAATTAAACAAACATAACCAAAGGAAATCAGTTGAGCTTGAATTGAATTTTAATTTTAATTTTAATTTTCAGAAATTAAGAGGGATGGCCAAAATCATGAGGTGAGCCACTTTCCTCACCAAAATTTAATTCAGAAAATTATCCACAAGATTTGCCAGACAACTCAGATAATTCTCAAGAAAATCAAATAATTATCCAACCACCAAACATTATCCACAACTCGAATATCCATAGTAGATAAACTCGCTCAACCAAACATAATAATAATAAAAAAAAATCAAAGCAGAGATTCATCCATATGCAAATTTCAGCCGAGGGATAACATGTGTGCCGAAAAACTCCTTCACAATTCACTGAAAATCCGATCATTAGGCCAAATTTTATTCAGCAATTTTATCACTTTGGGAAGGCGTGCTTTCAATTAAATCAATCCATTCTCCATAGTGATAATTAATCAATTTACGAGTAAATTAAACTGGATCAGAAAAATCATAATTTTTATGCCAAATCATCAATCTTTCGGTTTAGCATAGCACTGAACAAAGAACTCGGCTTTTTCAAGCTCTGATTACAAATTCGCATTCATCCATGGTAATTCATAAACATATGAGCAATGTCGACACTCAGAATATCATGGATTTCGCAAACAAGAAGTTGAGGAATTATACCTTTCTTAGCAAAAAAAATTCCAGCAACGTGCAAGCTGCCAATCCCGCCTAAACTTGCGTCCTTTTCGAGCTCGATTCGGCTCCAAATCACCCGAATGATCTAACACAAGTTGTAACAAGATTAGATCTCAAAATAACGACCAAACGAGAGCTAATTGACCTCAAACCAGCGCTGAACAGCGGCTGAATCGGTGGCTGGGCAATGGGAATGTTGCGGCGGTTTTGAGTTGCGGTGGACGCCAAGGCTGCTCGGGATGGAAACGCCGGGTTGCGACGGCCGAACAGTGAGGCAGAGTACCTGTGAGGACGCCGGAATGGTGGTGGACGACGGCGGAGCTCCGGTGGTCTCGGATGGGGGTCTCGGCTATTTTGGATTTAGCTGAGATCCTCTTTTTCTTTCGAAAATCACCCTTGCTCTCTTCTTCGAATTTTCTGAGTTTGTGCACTGAAAAATTGCCGACCCCAGCTCTCTAAGATAGCTCAGTATTTATAGAGAAGGAAGCTCGCTCATCCTAGTAGGCATAGGACTGAATTTGGACCGTTGGATCGATAATCCTAGTCAAAGTAAGATTGAATGTCAAGCATTGGATCAAAATTTCTGATCTTGGAAGAGTCCAGATCAGACAAAACTGTCGGTTATTCGGAGTCTAATAGCTATAAAGTTTTATCACTTTAGGACTCTAATTTTCTAGAATGATTATCCGAAACTTTGAAGAGTCCAGATCGGTTCACTCACCTTGAAATTTCGGCCACAAGGGGGTGTAGATGATAATAGCCGAATATGGCTTTTTTCGCGGGCCATTCGTGTCATCTCGAGCTTGAACCAGGCTCAAATTGAATAACTGAACAATCAAGTAAAGGCCTTACTTAATTAAAATGGGCTGTCTTAAATTCAAAACTAGGTCCATACCCATCATTAAATTCGGCAGTCTCATGCCATGCTTTGGTGGAAATTTCCATCGAATTCACGCGCTCACCGCACGTTTTCGGGCTCTAATTAAGGCTTTTTTCAAATAATGCACAATAATTAAAAGCCTTTGTAAATTAAACAAACTTGAATGAGCTAATTTCAGCTCAAACATAGGCCCAATGACACTCTAAATTTCGACACACTAATCACCACAGCCTGACTGTATTTCACTTTATTTTCCAAGCTTATCGTTGTAATATTCTGAGCTTAAATTAGGCTCTTTTTTTTTTTGAAAATATACATTTAATCAAACCGTTTTCCAAATAAATCATTCAAATGGATTTAGAAAATTTGGCACATCCTCCCATGCTTTGGCCAAAAATTTAACAACATGATCTGGTCCGGTCGCCTGTCAAATCAAAGCTTAAATTATGCTTTTTTTTTTGAAAATATACATTTAATCAAACCGTTTTCCAAATAAATCATTCAAATGGATTTAGAAAATTTGGCACATCCTCCCATGCTTTGGCCAAAAATTTAACAACATGATCTGGTCCGGTCGCCTGTCAAATCAAAGCTCAATTACCTCACCTCTGGCCTGTATGCATGATTGACAGAAAAATTAAATATGAAATGCGTGATAAAATATTTTTGCGAGAAGTAATTCTCATTTTGTGCAACATATATGAAAAAATAAAAAATCAAAATTTAGATGCCAACAAACGTTATTTTCGGCAAAGAAATTTGGAGAAGAAAATCTTCAAATTTATCAATTGCCACAGCCTCTGACGAAGCCCGGGATAAGTTAAAGGCGATCAATTTCGAGGTGAGTAGATTTTGAGTCCATGGGAGTCAATTTCTTCATGAACCGGCCTAAATTAACCCGACCCGATCGGTCTCAAGATTGATCTAGGACCGTAATGGTAATTAACCCGATTCTCGAGTTGAACTCACTCTATTGCTCCTCTCGAGGCGAGTGCTTATGTGGCATTTTTAGTAAGGTTATTAACATGAAACAAAATTACATCCTGCACAAAATAAAAAAGTTTCAGGAATGACATTTCACAAATCACAAAAACAAAATCAGGGTGCTCCGGTAGATTTATCTTCTTCTTCTTCTTCTTCCAAAATACATATGGGATTATAAGGATGATTAAGGCAAAAATGAATGCAAATTGGTACTTTTACCCGTCCACGTTGCTTATTAATAATTTATGTGGTGATAGAAAGACCTCTTAGTCAATCTTCAATCCATTATTTTTAGATATCCCGGGCCATAGCATCGAATCGACGGTGGTTGATAGTCACCGGTGTTGCACCGGAGAATCGGTACGGCGAAGAATTTGCCCGGCCACGGACCGGTCCGGTGGGATTCCGTCCAGTCCACCACTCGCCTCCTCCCTCTCTCTTTCTCGTTCCGAGCTTGGGAGAGATTCCCATTCAATTTTCTCACTTTTCTTCCTCCCTTCTCTCTCTTCACATCTCTCTCTTTTCTCTCTCTTACTTACAGTGAGAAGATGTCGGAGACCTGCAACTCTCGCCACTTCTCATGGCTCATGAAGTCCTGCTTCCCTAACCCTCACGACAAATCCCTCTCCCCCCACCACCACCACCATCCCCTCAAAGTCTCCGCCCCCACCCTCTCCTCCCTCCCCGACGACCTCCTCCTCGAGTGCCTCTCCCGCCTCCCCGCCTCCTCCCTCCCCTCCGCCGCCTCCGTCTGCCGCCGCTGGTCCCGCATCCTCGACTCCCCCGCCTTCTCCGACCTCCGCCGCCTCCACGGCCTCCTCCGCCCCGCCGTCTTCGCCCTCTCCTCCCTCGACTCCGCCCTCCTCTCCGCCTCCCTCCGCCTCGACCCCGACTCCGACTCCCTCTGGCGCGTCTCCCTCTTCCTCCCCGACGGCGGCGGCGGATTCCCCTTCGCTAGCTTCCACGGCCTCGTCCCCCACGCCCGCCTGGCCGCGATCGGCCCGAGGATCTACATCATCGGCCGGAATGCCGTCGCTCGCTACGACACCTGGACCGGGAGCGTCGCTTCTAGGTCGCCTATGACGTTCCCGAGGAAGAAATTCGCCGTCGCGGTGCATTCCGGGCGAATCTACGTGGCCGGCGGCGGGGGAAGGACCTCGGCGGTAGAGGAGTACGATCCGGATTGCGACAGGTGGAGCGTGGTGTCGCACGCGCCGAGGAGACGGTACGGATGCGTCGGCGCTTCGGTGGACGGCGTGTTCTACGTGATCGGAGGCCTCCGGATAGGCCCCTCGGTGGGGAGCGACCCGCCGCGCACCGCCGGGGCGGAGGCGCACGTGTACGCGAGCTCGATGGACCTGTACGACGTGGAGGCGCGGGGGTGGCTGAGGAGCCGCGCGGTGCCCGGCGGGGGGTGCGTGGTGGCGGCCTGCGCCGCCGTCGGCCACGTGTACGTCCTGGCGAGCCACGCGCTCGAGCTGTCGTTCTGGAGCCTCGACGCGCGCCGGAAGAGCGGGGGATTCGGGGAGTGGAGCCGGGCGAAGAGCCCGCCGCTCCCGACGCAGGTGCGGCTGGACTCGACGGTGAAGTTCAGCTGCGTGGGCATGGGGGACAAGGTGGTGCTGGTCCAGGTGGCGGGCTGCATCGACGACCTGCTGCGGAGGAGCGGGAGGAGCGAGAGAGGGCTGAGGGAAGGGCTGGTGCTGGTGTACGACACGGCGGCGGGGGAGTGGGGCAGAGGGGCGGATCTCCCGGAGGTGATAGCACGCGCCACGTGCGCGTGCGTGGAATGCTAGGGAGGATACGTAGCTCGGGGGCTAGGGCCAGAATATAAAAAGCTAAAACGTAGAGTTGTAGCATCCCGTGAAGCGAGACAGGGAGACAAGATTTATCTGTGAAAGTGGGGAGGGCGGGTGTGTCGGAAAACGAAACGCGTCGCGCGTGTGAATTCACCTCTCGTCGTTTTGCCTTCTTTCTTAATTTGTATTTTTACTTTTTCAATATATTTTTTTTTGTACTGTTTCGAAATCTGTGGCTCTGCTGGCTTCTTCGTTTCGTTCAGTGAGAAAATGTACTTTGGAAAAAGAGTGAAAAAGGGAAGCAAAGTAAAATTGGAGATGCAGGGGATCGAACCCTGTACCTCTCGCATGCAAAGCGAGCGCTCTACCATTTGAGCTACATCCCCTTCCTTAGTCAATTTTTACTCATTTTATTTATGTTTATCGAAATTATTGCCAACGAGCCAGACCTGGAAAGAAACAGGGACAAGCGAAGGGACATAAAAGAAACGAGATGATTACCGTTCCCAATTGTCGTCGTGTGTTTTTACTTTGGAACCACTCGTCAGTCGATCTCTCGTTCGGTTGCACAAGCGATCCTTCACGGCATTCATTACAGAACACTATGAGAGTTGCAGAGAGAGCGAAAGACCTCAATTCCGGACCCTTCCCTTGTCCATCTCATTGAACCGTTGGGTGTCGATCGAAGATGATCGGCCAAAGCAAAATCGAAAGTGGCGTTCGGATTTCAGACTTGGAGAGGAGAGAAGAGAAGAGCAGCCCACCAAAACATTCTTCCTTCCTATCTCCGGGCGTGGAATCTGTTCTTTTTCGAGGAAGCTCTAGATCCATCAAGTCATGATGAACATTCGATCATCCAATACCGCCGCCGTACCAACGAGGGATTTACCGATTCACGGCAAATGCGAAGTGGGCTTACTAATTCATGACCCTCGTGGAGTTCTTGATTAGTGTAAATCACCACGATCAACTTAGACGGGACTTGGGCCGAAACCCTCCCCCGCCCCTCCCCCCAATTAGGCCGAAAGGCTCGTCGATTGAGATTTATTTTCAATTGCCGCATAACCTACTAAACAGACACCGAAGAGTTCGAAACATCTAATATTCTTGCTGGACCGACCCCGGAACCGCTTTGGATTATAAGCTATATGGGAGGGGGAATTCTGATGCGAGACTAAGAATCTTACTTTCGAAGGGTGAGATCCCTGATTGGCAAAGCGACCACACATTGATCGGAGATTTCTAAGGATCATAAACAATGGAGGGAATCAGATTCCGTGACCATCAACCAATTGGGGATTTCGAATTCAATTCAAACACGAGGGGCGGCGGAGTTCTATGAACGTTAGTTAACAAGAAAGTCCACGGGTTCCTTTTAGCGAGGCTAAGTTCGAGGGAAGTTTAGGCCAATGTCCCCTTCCTTTTGACTCAACCGGATCTCTTTAGGTAATGAGCTTAATTTTTGGGATTGTGTTAGGTACCTTCGGTTTAACCTTTCCTCGGTCCTTCCACATGTTACGCGGTCTCCGTTAATGTTACCCGGATGCTTACTCCCGTCGCGTGAGGCGGAGGCCAACGCGGCATGTGAAATTTCTCTCGATCGATGGGGCGTTTGGTAAGAAATTCGAATACGCTCATAATCTGATCCGACTTCCGAGCTCTTGGGGTTCACGGCGTGCAATTTGCATATGGGCGACTTGCCTATCGTCACCTCATCGGCCGAATCAACGGTTATGGAAAGCGATCGTCATTTCTTGCACGTCAATGATGGGATTTTATCATAAATCGAATCAGAACAATCACAAAGAATAGAAAAGAAAGACACACAAGTCTACCTAGGTTCACCCCAAAAATAGGCTACGTCCTGCAAAGGGATTTCACTATTTTAGGTTTTCACCACAACCACTCGTTACAATGATCTCTCATACGAGTACAATATATAGGACTTTAAAAATGGGCCCAAAATCCAAACCTATCCGAAACCCTTTGATCTCACAACAAATGGGCCAACTTAAACATAAGCCTAAACTCGATGTTTTTTTGGGGGCGCTGTCCCCGAATCCTCGCTCGCCGGTGCCCGCCCGCTCACCGGCGAGCGAGGCAGCCGTCTGCTCTCCTCGCTGGCTGACCGGTCAATGGGACCTCCTTTTCGGGGGCGCTGCTCCCGAACTCCCGCATTCCTTGCGCATGGGTAATACATTGTCGGTTCATACTTCAATTTTCCTAAGCTCACGTGAGCATGCTTGGTATGAGAAACAAGAGTCCTCGAAGTATTCTCCAACTCAAACAGTTAAATCATCGTTTAGACCAGTGTTGGCACTCGGACGGGCTCCATCATATTCGCTCTTTTTCCGCAACGATACGGCGGCGATTCACGAGAAAAACTTATCTTTATGAAACAATTATGGCATGACAGGAGACGGAATTAACTTCACACGTTGGAAAACTGTAATCATCAACTTCGATTGCTTTGTTGACTATCTCAATTCCAGGATTGAATCTTCCTCTTGAAGCACCAAAACTCAAAGCCATTCACGATATAGAAAAAAAAGTCAAACCCAATCCCGTTTGACTGAGATTCTTTTCATTGGTGCCACCCTGGCATGGCCCGCCACCCGATGTAGGACCACGCACCGGAGACAAGCCAAAACCAAAACAATTGGCCGAAGCGAAGACAAAGACACGCCAAAGACCAAAGCAACCATTCGATTCCTAAGAATCTTACGGGAGACTCGTCCGATTTAACGGTTCATATCAACTGTAAAATCGAAATTGTTTGCAAAAGCTGTTCGAAATTCAACCACACCTCGAATATCTCCGTCGTAAGAAGTGAGATTCGATCTTTGCTTATTCTTTATGGCCGATCTGTGAATTTGATGTGGGTGAATGTTGGAGTGATTGGTTCCAATCTACAACTTAAAATCAGATTGGGCGGGGTCAGTTCTCAATTTGTGAAATCGGGAACTAGCCTACCCAGTCCCGAAATGGGACCTGATCGATTGGACCGTTCTTGCCCGGTTCTAGGGTTGATCTCGGAATCGATGATTTCTCCTCCTCCTTCTTCTTCTTCTTCTTTTTTTTCATTTCCGCTATTTCTTATAAGTGGAGGTTGCCCAACATTAAAAGAAAAAAGAATAATTTATTAATTAGGATTTGTTTCAGAATAAAAAAAAAAAAATATAAGAAATCTTGGCTGATCCAGTTGTGGCGGTCCGGTTCCTTATGTGAAACCGGGAACAGGAACGGGCTCCCCAGAAATCACCCAGAACCGGTCGGTCCGGTTCTCAATTGGATCACGACCGATGACATCGTTAGGTGAATGTGGTCGGAACTGTGATATTCGGTGATTAAAAAAATGGTCAATTGGCGAACAAAATCCTTGGGCAATAAGACTGAATCAAATTTCCATGCCATTGCTTAGATGCTTGCTCAAGCCCATAAAGAGATTCAACCAATTTACCTGCTTTCCTTTCATTTTCAGGAAGAACAAAACCCTCTTGGTGTTCCATGTAAATTTCCTCATTTAAATCTCCATTTAATACAGCAGTTTTGACATCCCTTTCAAATGGATGCTAAGACAAAAATAATTCGAATAGATGTTATACATGCTACAACAACATATGTATCAAAATAATCTATTCCTTCTTTTTTTGTCTATACCTTTTGGCTACTAATCTAGCCTTAAATCTTAGATAAAACCATCAGAATTATATTTTACCCTAACACAATAACATCCCGGAAAAAATCAGAACAAAGGATGTTAAGAGCACAATATTAACACAAGCAACTAAGCAACCTCAAGGTAACTTCGCAGCAAGAACGAATCGATTGTCCAGGCTCCATATTATCATATTGACGCCACGTGGGGTTGGAAGAATTCTCTGTCTTGGACCCCCTCGTGAAGGTTGAGGTGGCATCGGTGGAGGAAACTTAAGATGATAAACCAACGACTGAACAAAAGATTGCCCCGTGATTACCACGACTCATCATCTCAACAAGAGCTTTCCATTGTGTGCATCCGAATTCGTCAACAACAAAACAAAAGTAATTGCAACGAGACTCAATCGAATTCCTCAATTTCTCATCCTCGGAAAGATCAAACAATAGTGAAAACGGACATAACGGGTCACCGACACCGATACACAAGATGTGATGATGTATTTCTCAATCAAACTGATTTCCTTGCTCAAACAAGGAACCCAGAGAGAGAATCGCCTACCAACCTGTGACGACAACAAAAACAAAGACGAAAACGAGAACGAAGAAACACAACTGACCAGACATGCATTGGGTTCTCATCCTCGGGCAAGTACTCATTCAGACGCTCCAATCTCGCGGAAGCCCTCGCGCACAGCCCCCATAGCCTGCCCTCGACGTACGAGTCCCTTCCAAAGTACTTTGCGAGGAAGGAGTTCTCGTTGCCGAGAGTCTGCCTCATGATGTATGGCAACTCCCTTGGCCAACTCCACACTTATACCCGCCGCCCCATTCGCGAACTCCTTCATGTGGTCCACCGCATTCCCAATCTCCGGCAAATTTCACATTTATCAAATTCACAATTAAAGTTTATCAAAATCTAACCTTTTCAATTGCTTTTGAATCGATTTTGCTGCCACCGACCTTCAGTGTGGGGAACTGCATGGAGATGGATGGATCCCGAACAGCCACGTGTCCGGACATCTTCGGAAGTGAGATATCCGTACTCGTCTTTGCCGGACTCACACGGAGACTGAGTCGAACCGAGGTAATCCTCGCCGACATTGTCGCGAGTCGAATCTGAAGACAACAACGTTCGACAACAATCTACGGTGGCAATTGTGCCGAGGACTGAAGGAGGTAGATGAATAGCGAGGGGAGAGATCCGAGTCCGAGAGTGAATCAGGAGGGTTTCTACGCTGGGGATTCATCTCTAAAGTATCCAAGGAATGAAGCAGGAAGATCTTGAAAGTTGGAAATCGGTGAAGGACACCAAGTAACTGTCAACTGTTGGAACGGTGGAATCGTGTGAATGCCATTAGTGAAGTTCCGCTTTTGAGTTCCACTGTTGTCCTTTCGAACAAAACCTCTTAAGTCAGTAATTTGTTGGGAATTATCCCAAGTTTCTTCTGGAATGCTACAAATTTCTTTGCAACCTTGCGCCGGTCATGACAAGAACCGTACTGGATCCAGGTTTCGGTAAATATTGGAGAATCCAATGTAAAAATAGCCGGCCTCTTGCGACCACATGCCAACAATAATCCTACAAAAAACCGTTTTAAATCTCAATTTTGAATCTTCTTCCGCAGCATTCCAGGCCTTGAACAGTTTATGCTCGTATGCCTCCAACATCGACTCTGACTCCGTTGTTGCACACATAAATCCTTAAAATTGTTAGAAAAATAACGTCGAATGGGATGGACAACGGAATCAAACTTTGAGGAGTGATAACACTCTCTTTAAGGATTTATTTGCCCCATAAAGTTGCTAATGGTTTCCGGCAAATATCCTTCAGGATACAACAAAGTCTCTGTGAGAATAGCAGATAGCAATTCTGATAATTCTCCAGGATTGTTTTAGAAAACAATTGAAAAGAGTGGCCGTTTTTTTCTTGAAAGAAAAGACGAAAATGGAAAATGAAGTTATAAATTGAACAGACGCGTTTAGTAATTATAGAGAAAATGTTTGAACAGACACGACCTTTCAAAGGCTAACGAGTTATGTTCGAACAGACACAACTTTTCAAAGGTTAAGAAGTTATGTTCGAACAAACCCAATTCAAACACACCTCTTCAAAGGTTGTAAGAGCCCTTTGTGAACAGTCGCATTGTTTTAATAGGCCACAATGATAATTGTTGATTAGTGCCAACTCTAGTCCACATGCGCACTCACATCTTTTCGATGTGGGATAAGGCACCTCTTAGTTTGTTTTACAAACAAACTACCAACATAATCTGATCACATGACAGATAAACGGGACTTCCGAGCTCTTGGGATCCACGGCGTGCAATTTGTATATGGGCAACCTGCCTATCGTCACCTCATTGGCCGAATCAATGGCAACGGAAACCGATGATTATTTCTTGCACGTCGAATCATCGTTTAGATCTGTGTCACCGATCGTATGGCTTCATTGTATGCGCTCTTTTTTGTAATGATACAACGGTGACTCATAAGAAGAACTTATCTTTATGAGAGACAATTATGGCATGACAGGAGATGGAATTAACTTCACACGTTGGAAAATTGTAATCATCAACTTCGATTGCTTTGTTGATTATCCCAATTCCAGGATTGAATCTTCCTCTTGAAGCACCAAACTCAAAGCCATTCACGATACAGAAAAAAAGTCAACCCAATCCCATTTGACTGAGATTCTTTTCATTGGTGCCACTCTGGCATGGCCCACCCGATGTAGGACCACGCACCAGCGGGCGCCCAATAATTCTGACCAAGACAAGCCAAAACCAAAACAAGTGGCCGAAACGAAGACAAAGACACGCCAAAGACCAAAGCAACCATTCGATTCCTAGGAATCTTACGGGAGATTCGTCCGATTTAACGGTTCATATCAACTGTAAATCGACGTTGTTTGAAAAAGCTTTTCGAAATTCAACCGCGCAAAGTAGTACATTCAAATATTACCGTTGTAAGAAGCGAGATTCGATCTTTGCTTATTCTGTCTGGCAGGTCGTGAATTTTGATGTGGGTGAATCTAGAAATGATCGGTTCCCACTTTACAACTTAGAATCAGATTGGGCGGGGTTGGTTTCCAATTTGTGAAACCGGGAATTGGCCTACCCGATCTCAAAATTGGACCGGACCGATTTTCCAATTTGTGATAAGACCGGACCGATTGGACCGGTCCATCCTGGTTCTAGGGTTGATATCGAAATCGATGATTTCTCCTTCTTGTTCTTTTTTTCATTTCCTCTATTTCCTATAAGTGGGAGTTTCCTAACATTAAAAGAAAAATAAAAAATTATTAATTATGATTTGTTTCAAAATAAAAAATAAAACAAATTTAAGAAATCTTGACCGGTCCAGTCGTGGCGGTCCGGTTTCTTATGTGAAATTGGGAAGAGGAACGAGCTCCCTGGGATTGGATCATGACAGATGACATCGTTAGGTGAACGTGGTCGGAATTGTGATATTCGGTGATTAAAGTTTAAATTATACTATATAACTTTATTTTAGAAAAGGGTCAATTGGCGAACTTGATTGGCTACGGTGGAAAATCTATATAATGGCAAATCCAAAGGCCAAGGTTGAGAAACGATTCGATTTGGCCTTTTCCCTCTTTATAATATCTTTAGACCGCAAGACTCCGAAGAGATTTCATTTCCGAACTGAGGATCAATGGCGATGCCGGGAGGAATTCGTGAAGTCGAGGGGAAGGAGAACAGCCTCGAGATCGATGGCCTCGCTCGTTTTGCCGTCGAGGAGCACAACAAGAAGGAGGTACTCGGATTCTCTCTTTCCTTTAGTCTCTCCTTTCCAATTTGTTTTTTTTTTTATTATTCTTTTTCAATTTGATTCGACTTGATGGGTGATTGGAATTTGATCAGATTTTCATGGTTTTGATGGGTTTGTTTTTGGCTGGATGGTTGTCGTGGTTGCCCTAATTATAAGCGATGCTGAAGAAAACGAGGAAATTTGGGAAGTGGGTATAGTGAATTTGGGGATATCTGCTCGAAATTGATCGTAATCACGTTCGGTCGAAGCAGATGATCGCAGTGTCGAGGGCGTTCTGCGTGCATTTGCGATCAATTTATTGGATTGAGAATTGAGTCTTTTAAAGGGGAAAATTACTTTTTGATCGGCAGTTTCTTAGACATGAAAGTGCGAGCTTGAAGCAGCAGAAAGTCATGTTTGCTCATAAAATTCCCATTTTGTTTTTGTTTCAAATGTTTGTCAATAGTGTGCTGATGTTGTGAAATCTGTTGTTGGGGGACCAGAATGCGATGCTGCAGTTTGTGAAGGTGGTTAATGCGAAACAGCAGGTGGTTGCGGGTACTGTGTACTACATCACCGTTGAAGCAACCGATGGGGGTGTCAAGAAGGTATACAAAGCTAAGGTTTGGGTGAAGCCGTGGATGAATTTCAAGGAGGTCCAGGAATTTAAGCTCGTCGGAGACACCCCCGGCGAAGCTAGCGCTTAGCTTCAGGGTAATCATTTCTAGAAATAGAATATCCATGCTTAATGTTGATTAGCATTGTATTTGATGCTTACTCTCTGCATGTAGGGATTAGTTTTCTTTCATTTGCATCTTTTTTTGGCAGTCGCACTTGATCTCACCTAAGATACAATCTCATGTCTGAAACATGGGTTGTATGCAGTTCCCAACTTCGAAGGTTACTTCTCATCAGATCGTTCTCATCCTAAGTCTAATTTCTTAGGATGGAATATCAGCGATAACTTGACAACTAGATAACAACAGGCGGGTGACAAACTTTGTCTGATATGATTGTTTATACATGTGATTGGAGGTCTCACTCAAACACTTGTTTGTCATGGGGGTACTTTGTTCGATTCATTCTATAGTCTCAGGGCACAAGGCTTGTCAGTTTGTTTTTTCACACTAAAAGATCAATTGCACGCAGTGTCTAGGACAAGCGGACACTCACTTTCTGCATTGTTGATAGATTATTGCCCTATCAGTTGAATGTTTGAATCTATATGGTATTGTTCTCCGTATAACTCCCTGAATATTTGATTGTCATGCTTAGTAGAAGAATCGAGCTTCTTGATATGTCCTTTTTTTTGCTTATTTGATTGTATCTTAACGACCTCTGTAGGTATTTTGTATTGTCGTTGCATGATTCAAGGAAATTGTAGCCAAACATTTGTCGGATAGAGCAATTATATCTGAATCATGTTAAGATCACACTTGCCTGACACCATGTCGTGATTAAGGGAACTAAGTTTGTTTAGCAGCAGTATTGCTGTGCGGTACGGTCGTAAACATTGACCTAAATTGATTTAGCCTCACCAATTATCTCTTTCTTTCAGTTTCAGGGTGACTGAAGATATGCATAGGCCTGCTTGCGGTTTTCTAGGAGGAACCAAAGTGAAAGGCACATAATAAAGTTGGTGTTTCCACTTTAGGAAAAGAAACAACTTTTTTTTTTTTTTCTGAATTTGCTTGTAAGGACATAAGAATGTTGCTATCGGTGTACCGATCTTTATGTCAAGTGTAGATCTTGAGACATGATTTGTTTTCTGTATATCTGCTTTAGTTCTTACAATTCAGTTTGGTTCTTTGACCATGTGCTATGTAAAGCTAAAGTAGTTTCCTCTTAGTTCTTGTTCAGAGTTCTCTTCGTATAGGTTGGAGGATCTGATATTGTCCAGTTTAGCTAACTATGAAAGAACCAGGCAGTCTAACTTTATACAAGCTACCTCTAGCACGCAGAAGATGGACTCTAATTTCCTTCCTGATACCTGGACCTGTTTCGGCGAAAAAGCAAGAACAATCGTGACTTATTTGAGCAGTATAGTAAATCAAATGAAGAAATCTATCTTTAGTACATCATTTTCTGCTAATATGTACACACAAGCGAAGGGGAAGCACGACTCGTGACGAGACTCGTTCAAACAGGCTCCACAAGTGAGCGTAAACCGCAAACCTTACAGACCTTCATAATGATTTTGCTATCCACAAGTAAGTACCTGGAAGACTTGAATGAGCCAAAAGTCACGCGCCTGCTTTGGAGACATTTGCTGAAGACGACCTACGCTTCTTAATCGCCTCTATCATGGCGCTTGCGTTGCCTGCTGCAAAGCTGTAGGCTTTGCGGAAGATCGTCTTGACCACTTCGACTGCCAACATGCAATAGAGGAAGATCGCGAGTGTGATGACGTATATCAAGAGCAAGGAGAGACCGTTTGGGGACATGGTCACCGAAAGAGTCATGTAGGTGACGACCATGGAGAGCAGAGCCACGGGCAGCAGAACCTGGACGTAGGATGGCTTCCTGAAGAAGAAAATGAGGAATATGGAGGAGAAGAATCCGGAAGTGTTGAAGGACATGAAGAGATAGTAAGCGGCCACGGGGCATAGATTCGTCGAGCTGAAGAACGAATGGTGGGATGTGCATCGCTCGTTCAGCTTCATGTTGTCGCTCCAAATGGTCTGTGGAGGAGACAGTCCTGCTTGGTATGTGATGGTTGCTATTAAACTCGCCACGACTAGTACCATCTCCTCCACTTCCGACCACATGCTGCTGCTGCTCGAGTCATCATCCCTAGATTGGCTCGACTGCTGCATCGAGTCCGCTTTTGTTGCCGCCTTCTTGCTTCGATTTGCTTGAGGCTTGGCATTGGTTTGTTCTTCGAGCTGATCACCTGAAACAACGTCGATAGTGTCTTTGCCCACCATGTTTTGCTTCTTCAGGAAGTCTAGGATCTGCCATTTTTTTCCCCATATCAAATAAACAAGCGGAATGAGAAAATTGAGAGGCTACGGTAAAAATGTTATCTCACAGCATTTCAAGTTTTTTTACGTCAGGTATGTTTGAGAACGAGATCGGAGTCAATTAGATAGCTCCAAGTTGAAACCGGGCATCTTACGTAGATTTCGAGCAGCCAATTCTTCGTAAACGACTATGCTCTAGAACTATGTTCACAATCTTTACATGCCAACAGTGACAAGATCCAATTTCCTAATAGTTTCGTTCTTCTCTTTTCAGATCTCCATCCTTGGTAGAAAAGATTCTCTACGAGAAAAAAAGATGGTGTTGCAGGGAATCAGTGAGATTCTACGATCCTGTGACCGTTACTGCATCGGTTTGAAAAATAACTACCTCGACGATGAAAGTTACTAGCCCAAAATCACTACACACGTGGAGAAAATTACTGCCACACCGACACGCTTACTGCCACGAGATTTAATCTCGTGCTTTCGTTCACGAGACTGTCGATATAGCCCAGGGGATGAAACATGGATCTGAACCGGATATTTGTAAGAGATACAGGGCATGTAGTAGATTGAGAATGGGCAGGCAAGTCTTTGTCAGCTGATAGAGAGGTGTATTGTCCATAGATGAGTTGGTTGGTGTGAGTTTTGAGTAGCTGTCGATGTCCATATGTGGACCATGTCTGAGGGGACCATGATCACGGCAAGTCAAGTTACTTGTTGACAGCTTATGCTTCTTGAATGAACTTGGAGTTTGTCTGTAGATTGGTAGTTGTGGAGGAATCCGGTTGTTCGGGTCCGCGACCCTTCAGCTCAAGCATTCGACAACAGAAGGAGCGAAATCAGAGTATCCGAAGGACTCTACGACCTTCTAGCGGATATTTTTTCCTCAAGAATTGTAGATTTCTGAGGACGCATTCGACGCTTAAAACAGGACACCCGGCTATACTTGGCCCCGTGGCTTCGATCAAATCAGTGTCGGATTAGGACAGGTTGCAATTCAGAAAGGATTAGTCAAAGCTGGTGAGGGACACCGAGATATTAGCCGACTTGGTAAATCGATAAGTCGGACTCATCTCGCTGTGACTCATCTCAAACGACGAGACCTCTTCTTTTCTTTTCTTGTTTGGAGGAATTTGCAAAAACAGCAACGAAGCTATGGACTTAATGGGAAAGACAAATCCTTCTGTAGATGATTCTTGATCATCCATATGTTCCAAATCGATTCAGCTCATGTTCAAATACAAAAGATGGACAGGCCGTCCGAACTTTTTAACCATTTTCTTCTTGCTCTAATGGTTTTCTAGTTCCTGCAATCTGTGCAGAGACCAGTTTCTGGAGACTGAGCTGATGTAATAACACCCACGGACCATATCCATCTGGGTTACTACCTTTCAGACTCTTTTAGTGTTTACGACCATTTTGGCCTCTCAAATTAATCTTGTCATATTGTTCTACATGCTTCACTCATAGAAGAAAACTTTCAGGACTTGACAAGGACCAGAAACATTTTGGGAGATTTTCACTTCACCTACTTGCTTTCCTTCCTCCAGCAGAAATGAAATTATCATGCCACCGACTAGCCATAGTCCTGCATCTAAGTAGAGCAATTCTTTGTGAACTACCATTAAGGCAGGAACATACCTGGAGCTGTTTCGATGCCACGGCCAGCTGTGAGATTGTGTTCCCATCATCATCCTTGGCGGTCAAAAGTTCGTCTGCATCTCCATCTTCACTGACCTTTTCCACCAACTTCTTGAGCGCGTCGTACTGACTGTTCTCTACGGCCAGGTGAAGCGCGGTCTCGCCGCGAGCAGTGCGTTCCTTGAGGGCCTGAGGACACTGGGAGAGCAACTCCTCGATTACCTTGACCCTGCCCTTGATGGCCGCATAGTGGAGCGGCGTCCGGCCGCCTTTGTCCTTGATCACGCAAAGATCGGGGCCTAGTGTTAGAAGCTCCCTCGTGACTTCCAAATTCCCCGTGGCCGACGCAATGTGTAACGGCGTGAAGCCATCGTGGTTCAATTCCCTCGCGAAACCGGGCTTCCTGCTAACAATCTCCTTCACAAGCTCGCAGTTTCCAGCGAGGGCAGCCACATGAAGAGGAGTCTCTGCCATTGGTCCCAGCACGGCTTTTTCCATTATCAGCGGATCTTCGGCTAACAAAGCGCGGAGAGAGGTGACATCTTCGTACTGGATAACTTTGGAGAGCCTAGGATCCATAGGAACTCGTCCTGAAGGATAAGAGCCTTGTGCTTCTTTGGTTTGCTTGTGGTTCATGATGATAGTTTTAGAAGCTTGGTTCGTCTCATTTATGCACAAAGCAAAGATGGGACTACGCAGTGACCCAAGCAAGCACCGTCGTTTCCTTCCTTCCAGACAATGAACATTGGATGATTGGTGGAAAAGTTACTCAAACCAGAGGATCAAACTTCCAGACTGTTAGGTACACACAGCACACGCTACATTGGTTTAGGCTTTAAAAGCTCACACAAATGCGAACACCTGTCAATCCGAAGAATTCACATTGCCCCAAGAATAAAATGTAAAATGCGAGGTCGTATCCCGCCAAGGCGGACATTGTCTTTGGTGAACGGACTGGTCACCCTTGATCCATGGGATTAAAGACACTATTTTTCCTGACACAGGAGTACAAGAAAAGATGGCTACACGTATATAATATTATGCACTCATGCATTGAAATAAAGTACACTTCAAACTAAAAAAGGGAATAAAAGTTAGTGACAATGATCAGCTGAGTGATGATAACACCAAGTGACAACCATCAAAAGCTTCTGTACATGTATACAATCTGACACGTTAAACTATGAACTTCCTAAAGGATCTTGAATATAGTCAGTTTCGACCCTGTCTAGACATTGTTTCCTAAGTTTAGCATGTGAGCTGTCTAAGCCTCTATCCGAACACATCTAATGATTTTTGCATCAACTCTGAGGATTCACAAAAGTAATAGCACCAAAACACCCTGCTGACCTAGCCTTCTTCATCGTAGTCTTCATCATACTCATCCATCCTTCTATTCATGTTTGCGAGCTGAATGGGATCGATAGCCATCTTCTCAACTTCGGAAAGGGACCACCCAGGATATTCCTCATGCTTCAATCCAGTGTTAGGAGCTGCTGATGAACTGGTCGGACCAGAAGCTAATATGGATTTTGAGTCCCCATTTTCATCCAAATCCACATTCAGGTCAAAGTTCCGAACAGGCAGTTCTGCAGATCTAGGAGTAGGAATGCTCTCTTTGGATTCATTGAGATGGTCACCATTTTCGGTCCCTTCAAGATCCTGATTCAAATTGTCCCGCTGTGGAACATCTCCATCGACTTCGAACTTCTCATTCTGCACAGTTGCATCCCCCTCTGAGGCTCGACCACCTCTCCCACGACCCCTACCTCTGCCCCTACCCCTCCCTCTCCCACTCCCAGCACTGCCTGTGTGACCAGTATCATTCTGAAATTGAAATGGCACAGAGAAGGAACATTTAAATTTGTCAGTAAATCTGGATTCAGTTTAATAAGGCTGAACGAGCTTCAGAGACCAGATAACAATCATCTTGAGTTGCAAGAATATATTGCTATACGGTTATTCTTCAACACTAGTTAAATCCAGACAAAGAAATGCTACAGAAGCATTTTACTGACAAACAAAGCTGCAGTAAGTTACTCATTGGACACTGATAATACTATTTAGTAGAGCAGCAAAAATGCCTATTTACTACAAGGCTTTGTTTTGAAAGGGTGGGCAAAGAAACAAACTTTTAATTTTACCTCTCTTACTCTCACAAATTTCCAAATTTTACTCAACTTTCCACCAACATTTTCATCCCCTCCACTCTCTCTACCTTCCCAAACATAGCATAAAAGATAAGGGATCGAAAAACACCAACTAAGCATTCATCCACGGATATGATATACAGTGTAACCAATGGGCTGGGCAATAGAGATGACATGATAAGGCAGGCCATATAAAGGGAAAGGAAGGGAATGATGATAATATCCATAATCATGGTAAGCATTACCATGCGGCTCCTCTTTGATTCATCATCAGTGTCATTTTCCCCATCATCAACCATTTTCCTGATAATCAAATACATAATGTGAAATCAACAGCCATATCCCTCACTGAAATGGTAAACCTGTAAATTCACATTTACCTAACCTTCTTTTAGCAGCAGACCGATCATCTCCAGCAGTGTCAGAACCACCTAAATCAGGAACCTTGCTCATAATTTCCCTCAAGAAATCAAATACATTAAAGGTTTGAACACACTGCTTCCTGCGGTAAAGGAGCAGAGTCATTCACCTCAAAACAACTATTCTAAGGAAAGAAATAGAGAGAGAGAACACTAAACTCTGCCATATTCTCTTTCAAGGGAAAAAGAAGGGAGAAGGAAGATAGAGAAAAATGCTCCCCAATCAGGAATCCCATACATACAATTTCGCATGCTTGAAGGGGGCAAAGGAAGAGAAAATCACGCAGTGGAGCAATTCTCCCCAGCACAACAAGGGAATCTTGACTCAGAAGGGAAGGAAGAGAAAAAAAAAGAGAAAGGGGGAAGACAAAATACTATAAGTCTGCTTACAGATGCAAGGAGTTCAGTGTCTTAGCCCCCCTCTTCAAGGTTATATCATATGTCCGATCACAAAGGTCTTGCAGGAACAGTTCCAATGCCTTAGCTGGAGATTATGATAGAAGACCATGAGCATTGATTTATCAAGGTGGGATTTTCTTGCTGAAATAAATGAGATCAACTGCAAAAGCAAGTCTCCAGGGCAATCCTATCAATTATGAAATAGAGAGGAATAAATCAACCAAAATGCAGATGATGTGCACTTACAAACAAGAAGAGGCACAGCCATAGCAATCTTCCCAACATCCTCATCAGCTTGCATAATTTTCTTAATCCGGGCCTATAAAAGGAATTGCTGTCAATCACACAAAATTATTCCGTAAACAGTAAAATGGATGGGGGACATCAGACAATTCACGGCCAGGTACATGAACCTGAAGCCCAAACCTCAAGACATCGAGCGACAAACCAGGACAGTTTTAGCTTGGCCATCACAACGACGTCAGACAAATTAAAAACCATCCATCTGTATTATAAGCAGACATCAAGTTTCCTACCCCTGTTTCTGAAAAAAATACTACATCCACTTGTTGTTTGATCCTAAAGCGAGCTCAACACTTCTGTCATAAGAATTTCAGCACTCGACCATTGAGCCTTAATAATTAACCATTTGCTCTCCACAAAACTTAAACAAGCTTGACGAATCTGCGTCTACCAGCCGAAGTGCATCATCAGCTTATTTTCCGTGTAAAACTTCACCTTGATTTTTTTTTTGAAGGACTGCCTTCTGCGCTAACATCAACCATCCATTCTTACCTCGTGATTTGTGCAAGCACTTAATTCTTATTGAATAAAGTAGTTTCGTAAAATCAGCCAATTCTGCATACAGTTTTCACTTCTTTTCATTTTGAGAATGCCAACAAAAAACTGATGTGGAGTTCATCTAATTGCTTCTCCAACGGCAAGAAGAAAAACAAGAACAAGAAAAGGGGGAAAATCTAAGTGTCTTAATGAGAATGGACAAACAGTTCCAACTATTAAAGCCTCTTTCAGCTATACAATGCTGACAGAATAGACATTGGCTTCTCCAACTGGCGCTAATTTATCTAAAGAGACCATAAGCTGAGTACAAGCACAACTTTCAACCTGTGAAACACTTTTTATCGAAGTAATAATAGATATGCATCGAAGAAAATGCAAGTGAGTACAGTGTGACTTTTAATACTATAGGCTATCAATTTGAATTTCGCACATTCCATAGTTAGTAGTTTGCCATTTCTCCTATAATGGCTCGTGTAGTTTTTGTGCACAAGAGGTAATTGCTATCACTATTTGAGTTCCTGGATTTATTCAACCTATGTTCCAAAGAGGAACAAAACATCCTCATTTTTACTGGCTAAGGAAACAAGAAACTACCTTTGACTTCTAAAGCAAATTGCTCTTTCTTCAGTTTCACTAACACTTAACAGAAAATGAGCAACAAGATATCCAAAAGGAGATTCTTCCTCGGCAAACCATCCTCCCAAGAGAAAACGAAATCTATCGATTCAGATGTCCGCCTAATTCTAATTAGATACTTTCTTTAATGTCCTACAAAGACTATAATAGGCTTATCCAACCCACTCTCCGACTTCTATGAATATAGCCACCCCCCAACCCAAAACCAAAAAGAAAAAACAAATGCCCCAACTGCTTTTCAAGTTTAAAGCTCCAAGAAACGCAGTACTCCAAATGAATATAAAATGAATTTTTAAAAACTGAGATTCGCTCGGCAAATACCCCACCCATGCAAGCTAGTCCTGAGATACAAAAATTTCTAATAATCCACAAGTCAACAAGATACATCACTTCCAATAAACTACATAGGCATGAAAAGACAGTCACTTTGGCATGTGTTCCACTGTGCAAACGCGAAACCGGTAAAGTAACGAGTGCATAGTATTGCTGGACAGGCAATTCTCCACCTGCTCAAAAATCGATGTTGTGCATCTCAAATGCACACCGCATGGCTACGAGCATTCGAAATTATGACAGATAACCCAGTAAACTGTGATCAGAAGCATGTCCCAACTGAATACAAACACCGCTTGCGTAACTTCTGCCGAAATATCTAATTCATGTCAACTATTAGCCGTCGCAAAACGCACCATTGCAGCTAATTCGCAATCACAACCTCTCTCCCACTGAATTCACGATTAATTAGACAAGGAAAAACCCACGCATAATCACAGTTCGGAGCACAAACACACGCCCGGGAGATTTTTTTTAAAAAAAAAAACATGTAAACGCGCCCCATGCACGACGCGTTCAGCTCGGCTCAAAAATAAGTACAAAAACCTAAAAAAACACAAAAGAAAAGGGGGAAAACACACACACACGACAATAACAGAGTCACATGGCCAGAAATTAGCATCTGCTTACCGCCGGGAAGCGAGTGTCGAGCTTCTTCCTCATGTCGCCAGACGATCACCAGCGGAGGAGGCAAAAACCCTAAAATAAAAACAAAAATTAACCCGAGGGTACAAGCGGCGAGCTCTCCGCTCTTGCCCTAGCAGCCCCTGCCTCTGCTCGCGCGGAGGGAGAAATAGAGATAGAGATAGAGAGAGAGACAGAGCCTTTCTCCGAACCAGAACAAGTACAGGAACGGCGATGAGGAGGGTTCTGCAGAGAACGAAACGGAGGGAAGAAGAAGAAGAAGCAGCAGCAGCAGCAGCAGAGTTGCGACTTCACTTTTCTCTTTAAAAAGAGGAAAAAAAAAAAAAACCGCCTCCAATTCCCTCGCTTTTTTTCTATCTATATAGAACCTTAAAATTTTTCGCGGCTTTTGTTTATTAATTTATTTTTCTTAAACCCCCTGGCTGGGGATTAAGTTGGGCTCGAATCCTCTACACTGTCGAAAGCGGTGGTCCCTCGCGGAGACCTAATCGCCGGTTGCCACGTCATCGATTCTGTTCTGACTTCGCTAGACCGTTTTGGGGTGGGGCCGCAGTTGTCTCTCGCCGTTAAATCACGGCGACGGTAACCCGGAGCGATGGAAAACGGGGGAAAAGAAAAACGAACCGCGGTGACCCCGCGCAAAAAGTCGCAGCGATCCTTTTTCGTTTAACAATTGAAAGAATAATGCCAAGACCCGAAGGCTGAAGTTCACCTGAAAAGTTTTCTTCACTGACAATGGCCCTCGAATTTAATTTTTTTTAACCTCGCAAGAAGTTTATTATATTTTGGGAAAATTTCAAATGAAAACATAAAATATGTCATTTTCTTACGTAATGACCTGAAGTGGACCGTGTTTCAAATAAATGCTTAATTAGCCACGACTGCCACTTCAGACCCTTATTTGAAATTTTTCCTTAAAGTTTTTTACTCGAATAGTTAATAAAGTTGATAAATATGTTCGCTTGAAGTCCTAAAACTTGTCACGAAAGAGCAATTGAGTCCTAAAATTTGCAAAAAGTGTAATCGAGTCCTAAAACTTGGCAAATTGATAAAATCAAGTCCTTTCGTTAACACCGTCAATTTTATTAACGGAAAATGCTGACGTGGCATTTTTAAATTAACTTTTTAATCCTATGTGGAATTTTTGTTACTTTTTATTCAGATTTTATTTATATTATATTTTAAAAAAGTAAGAAGAAAATATCAAATTTTACTTAAAAAACAAAACTGGAAAAAAAAAATGGCAGAGCCTGGGCGCTGCCGCCGCCGGGCTCGGGCGAGGGTGGCCAGCCCTCACCAAGCCAGGGCGAGGCCTCGCCACCGGGCTCGGGCTCGGGCTCGGGCACCTAGATCTAGGCGAGTCTAGCTTGCCTTCTCCGCTTCCATCTTCATTACACGATTTAGAGAGAGCCTAGAGTGAGTCGATCGAGCTGGAGCAACAATCGTATCGTTCATCATCTGTATAAGGAAAACAAGACAGAGAGGAAGAAGAATCATACCAGGAAGCTGTTGAGGAGGAAGCCAAGAGGCGATAGCGGATGAAGGCAATAGATCCACCACGACAAGCAAATATGCCGCCATGGCTATCACTACTCGCTTTCTCTTGAACCTCTTCTTCATCGTCATCGCCCTCCCTAGGGAAGGTCTCGCCTAGGGCCAGCAGCCGGCGGCCCTTCCGGCTATTGGTGGCGGCGGTGCCCCAGGCTCTACCATTCTTGTTTTTTAAAATAAAATGTTAACTTTTTTTAGTTTTCTCAATATATTTTAAAAAAATTCTAAATAAATCATAATAATTAATGCCACGTAGTCATGGCCACGGTTTGGAACCGGCCGGTTCCGATTCATGAACCGGTGGTTCCAGTTCGTGGCCATGGGTGAACCGGAACCGGAACCTTAAGGGGCGGTTCCGGTTCCGATTTTGAACCGGCGGTTCCGGCCCAGTTCAAGGCCCGATTTCAATTTTGAACCGGCGGTTCTGAGTCGGTTCAAGGCCCGGTTTCGGTTCAAAATCGAAAATGGAACCGCCGGTTTCGGTTACGGTTACGGTTTTCAAATTTTATTTTAAAATAATGAATTATCAAATAATAAATTATCAAATACAAATTGTAATCAAATTGTAAATTGTAATCAAATTTGTGAGAAAAAAATGGGGGGAGAAGGGGCTTGAACTTAATGAATTATCATTAAGCGCCTACATATCTTCTTGTGGATAGAAGAATCAAAGCCCATGTAGTTCTTTTATCTTTGATAACTCCGTACTTACCTTATCGTCAATCGTCGCTACCCTTTTCGGTATTGGTACCCGTAGCGGTGGTATCTCCATCGTCGAAGAATTCGGCTTCATTGCTGCGATCCATCTCTTGTTGTCGATGTTGAGCCTTTGTCCAATCATTGACATAAGCTTGAGCCTCCACCAAATTCAAAGCTAATCTTGAATGTCGGTCGTCCAAAATGTTGCCTTTAGAGCTAAATGCTTGGTCAACCGCAACTGTTAAACAAGGGGTTGCTAAAACCTTTCTTGCGATAAGAGCGATAATTGGGAATTAGGTTGAATGCATCTTCCACCACTCTATAATTTTGAAATCTGTGTCGCCTTCAGATTCACCAAACTCAAAAAAGTGGTTAAATAGGTCTCTATTTTGAAAATATTTCTTGTTGCTCCCTTTTGTCTTTTTTGCCTGTTCATTAGCATTTTGTACCTTCTATTAATTCTACCTAGGTCCTCGCTTTGCACGTCACTAGATTGGAAAGATGTATCACCTAGATTATATCTACTACAAAATTCATTATACAATTCTACTATTGCGTTTTTAACTATTGTTTATTTAGTTCTAACATCTACCATTTGAATCAAATGTAAATAGTCATAATATATATTCAAATAATCATATAAACCATCTAATTTGGTACGTGGATTGAAAACACAAGCAACCAAATAAATAAGAGAAATTTTGGTATAATAGTGCAGCAATTTCATTTGCATTGTCATAATAGTCGGACCTAATTGATCATCTTTTTCATTTTCTCCAAAAACACCAGCAATATTAACACACTCTATTAAAAATAAATGCGCAGTAGAATAATAAACACCGGATAAAGTATAAGTTGCATCATTAAAAACTTTTAAAAAATCTAATTTTTCTTTTTGCAAATATCTCAATCTTGTGGGAATAAATTAATTTGAGAAACATTATTTGAAATAAACGTACATAATAAATATTTATATGCAAAAGATTGATTAAGCAACTCGTACGTAGAATTCCAACGAGTTGGAACATCTCTTGAAAAAAAAATTGGTCTTCTTCTATTTGCTTTACAAAATCTGCCACATTCTTTCATAATTTGGGGATGTCTCCATAAAAATTGAATTGCTGTCTTTATTGGGCTGAGAAAATTATCGAGAGTTTGTAAACCATCTTGTACACATAAATTTAAAACATGGCAAGCACATCTAATGTGAAAAAATTATCCACCAAAAGCGGGTTTACAAATCTTTTCTAACTCGGGAATGGAAGGGGTATTTGCCACGGCATTATCAAAACCAACTGAAAAAATTTTATCAACCAAAAAATGTTCTTCTAAAATTTGCATAATTATTCTATAAATATTATTTGCCTATGTCTATCATCAAAAACTCGAAAATGCAATAACTCTTTTTTGAATATTCCACTTATTGTCTATCCAATGACATGTAATACCCATATAAGAATGAGTTTGTCAAGGATCACTCCAAATGTCGCTACCTATATGCACACGTCCATTAAAATTCATAATTTTTTTTTTCATATCTTTTTTTCCTCTTTTACAAATATCAAAAAGTTGGCGTTTAAGCATATTTCACGAAACAGGTTTTGCTTGTGGAGTACATGCAGTTTGTATAAAATGGTTAAAACCAAAATTTTCACCAAAATTAAACAATTAATGTTCAACGGCAGCAAATCTAGCTAATTCTTCTTTATAAACTTTTTCATTGTAACGAAATAAAAGAGGAGTGTTAGGATTAGCGTACCCGAAAATTTGTTATTGGCTGGTGTCGATCCTCTGCTTGCGTTGGATGTTTCGACCTTAGATGCCGTTTAAATGTTCCATAGCCGTTTCCACCTGTAAATTTGTATGTTGCCCCCACAATATTTACATTTTACCCGATGCTTGTTTGCGCCTAAATATTCATTCGTGAAGTGTTCCCATATGTCAGATGTACCCTCCTATTCCAGCTCCTTTGTTGTTGACATTTTTTCGATACCGGTAGGAGGATGCAGACTTTCTTGCGTTGGGACGTGCTCAACGTTGGGAATAATATTGATGTCATTAACATCGTCTCTCCAATATGCAAAATCACGAGGATCGGATAATCAGATTTTCCCATCGGAATCTTTCATCTGTCACTAGCTCTGCTTCCACTTGCCATTTTTTGAGAGAATTGAGCGGAAAGCGAATTCAGAAAATTGAGAGAATTGAGTTGAGCGGATTGAGAGAATTTGAGAAAATTGAGAGAAAATGGGGGCCCATAATCGGCCCCTTTGGCACCGGCCGGTTCCGGTTTGGAACCGACGGACCCGGTCAACGGGCTGGTTACGGGTTTGACTCGGGCCGGTTCCGGGCCCAAATCGACCCGTGGCCACCCCTAATGCCACGTATGAGAGAGAAATTAATTTAAAAATGCCACGTCAGCATTTTCCGTTAATCAAATTGACGATGTTAACGGAATGACTTGGTTTTATCAATTTGATAAGTTTTAGGACTCAATTGCACTTTTTGTAAGTTTTAAGACTCAATTGTACTTTCGTAGCAAGTTTTAGGATTTCTAGTCAACATATCTCTTGTATATATTGACATATACCATCAACATCGAGCATTGATTCCTCGTATGTTTTTGGCACTTGCATGTGGACACGGATTTTAGGACGTGTCCATCGCCACGCCCACGCATGCTTTTGGGGTTTTGACTTCCCAGTGTCCTAAAAGAATTTCCTAGCGTGTGTAATAAATTGGCAAAAAATGTCATGTGATCATTTGTTTTTGTATGAGATGTTATGATTAATTAAGAAAAATGATTGCGTCGCTTGATATAATACTGAACTATAATTGCTACGCCTTAAAGAAAGCATAATTTAGTCGGATGATAATTCGGGGGATACGATAATTACATCGAACTCTGTACATTTATTAATGCATCAGTCGAAATGGCACTGCGCTAAGTTTTGTTTCGATGTCCTTTACAAAAAGAAAGACTTCCCACTTTTTTTAATGGTATATATTCATTAAAAGTCGTAACATCTTGTAGCGAAAGTGCAATTGAGTCATAAAATTTACAAAAAAATATAATCAAATCCTAAAATTTTCGGAATTTTCATTTGATTTATTTATTTATATTTTTTGGATTGGCCTTTTCGTCATTTAAGGCAACATTGTCTTAGTCGGCAAATATGGACGAGTTTTGTCTTTTTCTCTTTCGTAGTGATGATGTTTGACTCGACCATTATACGAACCTGCATTTTTAATGCACAATGGGCGTTGGATAAATGCAATTGCATCCTAGATTGGGATTTCCACTAAATTCATCCAAAGTCTTATGAAAATGTTGTGGAAAGGGTTAGTAGCATAAATATTCCGTGGTGTCTAAAACTATAAAAAGAAATTTCCTTTTTAGTATAGAATACATACGAAAAGTAATTGCGAAATAGAGTTGTAGCCTCAGCTTAGGCGTGGCGGTGGCACGGCGACCCGACAGTTGGTTTGCTTACTTTTTCCTTTAATTTATATCATTAACCCTCGATACTTCCACAGTTTCTTCATTATTGTCGGGTAGTGTCTGTGACGACTTTAAAATGTTGAAAATTGCTCCTTCTGTAATTTTTGGTTAAAATTTCTGTTATATCTTAATTTGAACATTATAAGATATTTTTGCTTAACTATAAATGTCGATGTTAATTGTATTTAATATGAATTCAAATATTATCAAAAATGAAAATGTGCTCTCTCTATGCTTGTATGTCTAAAGTTTTTTTTAGCAAGAAATGAGATACATTTCTAATGATTAGAGATTATCCATGCTAAATTGGACTAAAAAGCCATATGCAAAAAGGATGCAAAAGTAAAATGCTAGAAGCGTATGGGTCTGTTTGGAGATAATTACCCAATCGGTCCTAAACTTATTGTACGGCCGGCAATTCACCCTTGAACTTTTAAATTTGGCCAATACAATTCTAAATCACTGCACGAAATTTCAATGTAGTTATTTTGGCCAATTACCATTAGAAATCGTCGACGTGGTGATCCACAAATTATCCACGTTAGCATGCCATGTAGGATGACTAGTGATAATTGGACGCCACGTCAGTAATAACCGACGACACTTGACCGGAAAGATGTTAGAATTTCATGCAAATGTTTAGGAATGTCATTGGCTATATTGAAAAGTTTAGTACTTAATTGGCATTTGTATAATAGGCCTAGGACTGACTCGATAATTTTCTCGTTTGTTTGAGTGATTGTTTTCTTTTGAACCGTTCTTATAATTTTCAAGGTTTGATTCATTTTGTAATATAGAATGTTTGAATGATTCGAAAATATACATTAACTTAAGATCTCAATGCTATTTATTTATACAATTTCAAATTCAGAGAAAAAACAAAAAAAGATCTTTAAAATAACAAATTCGTTCCAAACATACGATTTAACACATCATCCTTTTTTCTTTTTCTTTTCTCCATTCTTGACTTTAATCTCCGAGTTAATAGATAATTATTATACACCTTCCATATGAGCCCCCGCACGATATAAGAATACGGACACTGAAAAAACACATCCTCCATTTCCATGCTCGCTGGCTTATCCAAATCCGTCCGACTAGTTCCATTCCACCCTGTCGTGCCAAACTCGGCCCTCGAGAGTCACCCGCTCCGGAAAAGGAGAGCAGGCGGCGCTTCGTTCCGGCGAAGATGGATAACCTCGAGGGACCAAAATGGAAAAAATCAGAAAGGGGGCGGGGGCGAAAAGGGAACGTGGGAAAGAATTGGAGGACGAGGATGAGAAAGGCCGTCCAAGGAGGTTCGCCGTTCCGTTCAGTTAGTGAGAGGGAAAAAAAAAAACTGTCTGCTTCAACGGACCAAAAAAGAAAAATTATTTGATTCATTATATATAAAAACGGCGAGAGAAAATTTTGAGGGGGCGAATATCGAAAAAACAAAAACCCTATTCTTCATTTTAGTTTGAGCCTCGTAATTCCTATCCGTCTCCACCTTCCTCCCTCGCTCTCCCGCTGTGAATCGCCACTCCGTCGCCGAACGATCAATCGATCGATCGGACCTCCCGTCCTCTGTCGATCAACCTCCTCCCGCAGGTCAGTCTCTCTCTCTCTCTCTCTCTCTCTCTCTCGCTCGCTCGCGAGCTCGCGACTGTTTTCTCGATCTCCTTCAATTGCGCATTCGCGTTGATCGGCGGATTTGCGCGGCGGAGCCCGACGTTTGATTGCCGATCCGTCCTCTGCTTTTTTTTTTTTTGTTGTCCTCCCTCCCCTTCCTGCTCGGCGTGCGTTTGGTATTTCGATTTGAGTGACCGGAGTTAGGTATTCTGGAGACGGAAGAGTCTCTTTGTGATTCTCCTCCTTAATTCATGATCGGCCGATTTTGGCGTTGGCGGTGACTTATTTCGTCCGATTGATTCTTTTTTGTCCTCCATTTTTTTATTTTTCTGGAAGGCTTGACCTTTTCTATTTTTGCCGGGTGACTTGGTTATCAGAGCGGCGTGACGATGGTAGGGATTTTCTGATTTTACGAGGCTCCTATTGGTGTGATTGGGGAATGCGCGAAATGAGTGCATGCTGCTGCATTTGATGGGTTACTATATTCACTAGTTTAGGTATATCTAGAAAGAACTCATTTTTTCTGGCCTTCGCACTCGGTCGTGCATTTCGTTATTTTAATTCATCCGTAGCTGTTGGCATGCTGCAATACTGGATGATATGTGGTCAAGAGGTTAAATGTCAGTTTTGGTGAGTGAGAAGAACTTCAAATCATTACTTAACTTAGATGGCACTTGTATGGGGCATTGTTTGCTTGATGATGCTCTTTAATTTCTGTCGAGCAATTCTGGCTGACTGAATAAAAGAATTGTTAGGTCTATCTACATTTTGCTTCCCGCATTAGACTTTTTCCTAGACCGAGGTATCTGTCTCGAGAAGGGGCTTTTAAGTTGTTAAAAGATTTTTTGGCAAGTAATATAGGGACCGGGATGGACTCTGAACTTGAGATAGGGAAGTCAGCTTTCACCTTTTGAATCCTCCATTATAGATTTATGGCGGAGATTACTGCAACGACAGAAATTATTGATATACGTCGAGGGCTGTGCATGTTTTCAAGCTAGCATTCGTTTTTTCGAATGATCATGATTTTATTATACTTGCTGTGATGTACTTGCATTTCCTATTTTTCCTTCTCTTTTTCCTCTTCGACCAATGCTCCTCTTACACTCTGAATACATGCTGGAGTTTGCATGTCATCCATCATGTGCAGAAGTCTGATTAGGCAAGTTGTGGCATAGTTCTCTGTTTTAGTCAATTTTTATTTGGGTGAAGATGATGGTGATTGCATGCAAGCTCTGCCTTTTTACTTTTAAGGTCATCTCGCACTTCTCACGTACACATTGGGAATCATCTCTCTCTTTCATGTTCCTCCTCGAACACATAAGACCACTCATATTAACAGCACTTGTGGTGATATGTGAACTCACCTGCAAAAAGCACTGGTTATTTTAGGGGCTAAGAGGAACTGAACTCATAAATATTAAATACTAATCCCAGAGGCGTCCAGGCATCAAAAGTTTTTGTGGGCATGTTCAGGATTTGGTAGTTATGGTTGAAGCTCACACTAACCACATGGGGGATTTGATGATTTAGACTCTAGAGAGTATAGAGTCAGAGCTGTTGGGGTATTTATTGAGATGAAGGCTGGCCTCTCTGATAATTTCTTTCAAGCCTTAAATGCATGTTCATACCTTTTTTTGTATGAGTTATGCGAATATCTTCTGTTTTCATCAATCTGAAGTGTCGGCTAATTAATGTCCCTTCCTCATGCTCTGACATCGAGATTTATGTTTACAGGAGTCTGCTCGACTGATTGGTGGATAAAATAATTGTAAATGATCTTGATAGCAATCGGTGGAATTAAATCTGTTCAGTTTGTCACGTGCTTTCTAGAATGTCTTTGCCCTTGAAGGGGCTGTGCTGTCTATTTTAGAATCACTCAAGCATAAGAAATGATTTTATCTGTTTCCATCCCTGAGTTTCTTTTGTGGCCCTTATTTTCTGATCCATAAAATGATTATGGCTCAGTCCAAGTCAGGTGTCTGGACTTAGATTTTTGTTTTCCCCATGTCGTGTGAGTTAAAGATATGGTCCCTGAAAGTGTTCCTAGATGGTGTCTCTTCACAGATTGGGTGCATTGCTTCCTATTATTGATGTTGTCCCACAAATGTGCATGGACATTAATGTTTCTGTTCTTATTAGAGTCACCCTAAAGAATTTAGAAGATGTAACTGAAAATTCTCTGAGATGTAAGTACCCTGTATTTACAACCTATCAAGGGGCTGTTTTTGCATTCTCATGTTTGGCTACCGTTAGTGGGTTACTTGTCACGATATTCATTAATAGAAGGATGGTGCTACCTTTTCAATTATAAGATGTTTCAGTCTTCTTGTCACCATGTAATTCTTTTAGAAGTGGGAAAGAGAAAAGGTTTACTGATCTGGCTTTTCAGTAAGTAGAGCTACTTTTCTCTCGTTGACTTTGGCTGGTTTGTTGATTCTGTTATAATGGGAGAATTAAATGCAGTGTTGTTATGATCTGTGATGTTTCAGGTACTTGCTGGCTTTTAGAAATGTCTCCAGCGTCCAAATCCAAGTCTAAGGACAAGAAGTCTGGGAAGGAACCGATAAAGACTGCTTGCAAGCCCTCTGGACCTGCAACTGTGGGTTCTGGAGTCCCTGCCAGTGCATACAACCCTCTTTTAGGAACATTCCATTCTCTTGAAACAGTGTCAAATTCATCCGCGTCGCCTCTTCAAGCTAATGGTCGCTTCAGGACTATTGATGAGACAGACGAGCAGACTGGCTCGTTTGCTGTGGGGGTCGAATTCGATTCTGTCTCCAACAACGGCAGCTGGTCCGGTGAGTCGGAAGACCATAAGGAAAACAAGTCTAATCTTTCTGGTCGCCAGGAGTCTGTCCCAGGAGCTGACAATGACAAAAGAGAGAAAATCCGCCAAAAGAATGAGAAGAAGCATCAGCGTCAGAAAGAGAGACGAGCTCAGGAATTGCAGGAGCGATGCAGTGGCTATCTTATGTCAAGAAAACTTGAAGTACTTGCTCAGCAGCTCGTGGCAATGGGCTTTTCTCATGAACGGTCGACCATGGCTCTTATAATGAATGAAGGCAGAGTAGAAGAATCAGTTGCGTGGTTGTTCGAAGGGGGTGAAGAGGCTGATACTAAGAAGGATAAAAGGTTTGGTGGCACTAACTTGAAAATTGACATAACAGAAGAGCTTGCTCAGATTACAAATATGGTGTCCAAGTTTAAGTGCTCGAAACAGGAGGTGGAGAGAGCTGTTGTCTCGTGTGAGGGTGATCTTGAGAAGGCGGCAGAAATGTTGAGAATTCAGAAGCAAGAATTATCTTCTGCTCCTTCTAAACCAGAAGAATCTGGAGATCCTTCTAGTTTAAGTAATTGCAAGCTTTCAGCTACTGTTGCCATGAACTCCGGGATGTCCCAGCTTAAACCAAATCCGTCTTTGTTAGCCCAGCTGAGAAGAGATGAAAGAGACTATAATTACACAAGAGGTTCAGGGAATGCAAGTGGTTATTTGGAGTCCGGGCCGAAGAATGTGCAGTCTGTGAAGAGATTTCAGCAGAAGTTGGATTGGATGAAACCCCAACACTCTGCAATGCCAGCCGAGAAGAGTCGACCTGGTGCTGGATCCGGTTCAATGGCAACACCTGTTCAGGTGTTGCCTTCACCAGCGAAAGGAGAGACCCGTTATGTTGCTGTTGGAGGTGAATTAAAACATCTTCCTCTAGGAACAGTCCGGGAGCCGGTTATCATGATGCAGCGACCACAATCAGCCAATGCAAAGCAGGTTCCTGCTATAAGCGTTGGCTCGCCCCCTGGAACAGGTGCTGGTTGGCATCCTTCTAATGGCATTGACATTATGAAGTCAGGTGCGTTGCTGCCTCAGATTCCTAGCAGTAGAAGCCTCGGCGCGGGCAATCTGAGTTCAGGTCAGATATATCCCCAATTTTATTATCAACAACAATTGGGTCTCGGAAGCAGTCCGTTGGAGTCACCAGGGAATAGCCGAACTATGGGTTTTCCACAGCATCAGCAATTCATACAAGGTGGGGGTTTGGGAGATATGCCTGGGACAACCCGAGGTAATGGTTCGTGGAGTAGAACGAACGCACCTCCTACACTTGCGGCTGCTTCTTCCCTTGGACTGTTTTCTGGGTTGGGTTCGTCTGGTTCGTCAGGGGCTGCTTCTCCAGTGGACTGGAGCAACAGTTCAGTTGGGCAGCAGTTTGATTACACCAATGTCGACTGGTCGTTGAATCGGGGTTTGTCTTCCCCAAGATCCACGACTTGGTTGATGGGGTTGACCTCTTTAATGAAGAACAAGGCGACCATGCTTGATCCAGATGTTCCAACAGCGGGTTCCCACATTGGCATGAGACCTGCTCCTCCCTCCAATGGAAATGGCATTTCTCTCATGGGACTACAAGATGCATCGGGAGCGACTACAGACACATCTGCTCCGGGTTCTCGTGAGTGGACGTCCCCTTTTGAAGGGAAGGATCTTTTTAGCTTGCCTAGAGAGTTCGTCTCTTCCCCTTCTCTGTAGGCCCCTCAGATAGGATTTCAAGGAGCGACAAATAAAATGGAAAAGAAAAAGGACTTGAAAAGGAAAGAATGGCATTTGGATTTCGTATCTGTGTTAATCTTGTTGCATGACCTTGTTGTGAAAATTGCATTGCAGTGTCCTTTACTTGTCTTCTGTCTGCATGGAGAGAGAGAGAGAGAGAGAGATTCCTTCATCTTTCCTTTTAATCAGAGTTAGAATCGGAGTATCCCCGTTTTAACCAGTTGGCAATTTAAATCGCCGCCAATGTTTTGTCCGCCCCTGGCAAAACAGCTTTTTGCCATTACTGGAAAGTACAATTTCACCTAGTTCGTGACTCATCCAGTGACGCACAACAAAGACTTTAGAGCTTTGTTTTTGCTCTGCTACGTTTGGAGAAAAGGTTGAAGAGAGTGCTTGTCATTCCAGATTTTCCCTTCCCTTCCCTTCTTAGTATCAAAGTGGTGTCCAGGAATCCCTAGTAGACTAGCCGAGTGTTATTTGGATTGTTGACCGAACTAGAGAGTAATTTGTAAGGAGCCTAAATCATTTTATCATAACAAAAAGAGGGTTTAGGTTTAGGACTTTTTCGACACTTCTCCCCTTGATACATGCAATGCAAAATACTTTTGCAAACCAGATTTAGAGGGAAGGCATCCTCTCGAGTTTTTCCTCTCTACTAACTTGTGAGTGGTTTGCAAGAGGACTCTCAGGCCTCGAGTCTTTCGCAACTATAAGATGGCATCAATTTAGGGACCGTTAATTCCTGCGAGGCGAGGAATCATTTGTTCCCCTTGTATTCTTTATTAGGAAAGCTAGAGATAAGACCTTCTTCTATTGCAATTGGCCACTAGTGCCAGAGCTGCGACCGCTATCACCACCAATATCGCCAATCCCTATTCGTTTCTCGAAGAAAGAACTTTCTATTGATTAGCACTTACAAATATAATATCCTGGAAGTTCATACATAATATGGAAAAGCAAAATAGAGGGACTTGCTCGGGTTTTATCATGGCAGTGAGGAAAAACCAGGGCCTGAACCACAAGCACTTGTTGCTGTTGAAGCAGGTTCTCTGTACCATTGATTGGACTCCCGTGTGATGAAGTTAGCCTCTGCATGGGACAAAATATTTCATCCAGATATCATGATCAGAGTAAATCTTGTGTCCAAGAAAGAATGAGGAGAGATTGCATTCATCTTTCTCACAGTTGTCCTCTCTTGTTTCTAAAGCTTCTTAAAGAAGACAACTGTGATCTCCATCCTCTAACCCACCCACGAATGCGAAGAAAGTTAATCATATGGAATTGAAGGATGATTAGACAGTATATGCCACAGTGAAAGATGCTTCAATCAACCGCAGTGGATTCACAAACTGGTAAGAAGTCCCATTACTTAGGGTGCAAAAACTGGATTGCTCTCTGGTGTTGCAGGGCATAATTGGAGAAGGCTGGGCCATACCTACTTGGAAAAGATCATAACCTCTTTAATATCTGGGTAGCAACAGCAAAGAGGAAAACTAGGGGATTCTCCCTTTCCTGGATCTTACGAGAATTATTAGCACTCAGCAATTCTTTAGCTTCAGAACATATCATTACGTCTCAACTCTCAGATCTTCAGATATAGGGATTAAGTACCAATCAAGCATATATTAAGAAAGCAGACTGTAGGGCTGTCCACAGAAAATAAGCATATCCAGAACGACGTATTTTTTCTGAAATGGATCACCAGATTGTTCTTGTCAAATATTTTACCGCACTGAAGCCCGGTGCAGATTTTGCTTCTTATTTTTCTGCTTTTAACCTGTTTAGGTCTTTTTGGCCATTCCAACCAGAAGAATCACTATGATAAGCTTGCTATCATAACGAGAAAGGAAACAAACATATAACTAGTTGACAATACTTAAGTAACTTACCTGATAAGAATACATCCTTGTATTCTTCTTCATTGTAGACAAACAGTGGAGGGTCTGGTGAACCAACTCCGACGATTGTGCTCCCACTACATCAGAAAAATTTGGACACGATAGGGGACTTAGTTTGCGGGAATAGAAGAGAATACGTGATATCAGAACATGATCCTGGAACGCACAAGAAGATCTGAAAACTTGCAAAGCCAGCTCTCCCAGGATGAGAGCAGATGCTGCCGTTAAATTAATAATAAAGGAACAGTGCAATCACAATAACGTACAGCTCACTGTCCAAACAATTTAAACACAGGATATTTCGAGTAATTGCACCAGAGTGACTTCCCTTTCAACACTTAGGGTAGCTTTATATTGCCACCATTGTCTATCTAATATGAACTGAACATAAGCCACACTTACAACAGGTAATTGGGATAATGGATGACCTGTACCTTTTATGGAGACATTCCAATACAAGGGCTCTCCTTTTCAACTAGAGTCCATACCAGAATTGTTTTGGCCAAAAGAAAAAAGGACTACCAGATTTTGATGAAGATTATAGATGTCGGACAATCCTGAACGACAAAAGTTCAAATGGATGCCACAACTGTAATAATCCAGGCATCAGTTTCTATTCTAAACTTCTAACCCATGTTTGAAACTTTACAGTTTGGTTTTCTTTCAAAAAGCTATATTTTCAGAGGCAAGCATCATAAAAACCATTGTCACAGTTTATCAAAGATGCGACTATCTAGCCCTGGGACAGAAAGTGATGAAGGTAGAGAGTCCAGAAGTTGAGGTTGCTAGCGAGAATATTGGAGCTGCAAGTAACTATCCTGTGTGGTCAACGGTTCACTAGAAAAATGAATCGGGATTATCTTGTATGAGGCTAAAAGTCTGTGTCCTTAGCTTACAAGGTACCAAAAGAATTTCAGCAGTATGTTGGTATTATTTTGAAGTCAATTACGAGCCTTCTCACACCAAACACATATGCTAATGTTTTTTCATCCTTATATGAAAAATGATCCACTTCAAGGTTCTTCTAGTTTTTTAGGTCAATGGATGAGAAATATAAGAACGTGATACACCTTACAACAATTGAGGATTAGGTTGACGCTTCGTTATGGACTCACTTTTGCAGAATTAATGAATGCCTCCTCCTATTGTATGAAAAATCTAAAAAAGTCTCTCCTACTCAATCCTAATACAATGACTTTGTATACATTTGAGCCTTAAAAGACACATCAACATCCAATGGTTTCGGTGATAATTTAAGCAAAAGAAATGTATTCCTCAGACAACTTTACTCTCTGCACAGGATATTAGGACTTTAGACTGGTATCACTTTATTTTTTCTTTCTGTACCTTCCAGACATGAAAACAGCATCATACTGTCCGCGGCCAGCAGCCATTATTCGCTGCTTTAACCGTTTAAGGGATGGCAGTACCTCAAACGCTGGAGCTTCTGCAAGGAAACATAAACATTTGAACTATCAAAACTTCTGATAGCGACTAATTCTATCTCTGTGACAAACACCAGCAAATATAAAGATGAGAATGTCTGATCATAAGTCTTTTGTTTGGCCAAAATAAGCCTGGTGTTAAAGAGTAGAAGGGTAGAATAGTCTTTGTGGGTCTATGAGTTGCATATAAGTTGTTCTTTCATCAAATAAAAACGATAAGTTCCGTTTACATGGTATCAGAGCCAAATTAAGAACTAAACCCTAGTCTCTATCATCGTCGATCACCAAATCACCACCAAACCAGTGTCGCCCAGGCATCTTCAGGAGAGTCGCCTAGGCCAGGCGACCCAAGACCCGACGTCATCTGACGTTTAGGCCCGGCACCGGCAACCCCATTTCGGTGGTTGCCTGACGTCGCCCAAGCCCTGCGACTCCCTTCCGACAGTCCCCTGACGTAGCTCAGGCCAAGCGACTCCCTTCCAGTGGTCGCCTGACTTAGTCCAAGTTCGGCGACCCAGTTCTGGTGGATTCTGACATTGCTGGTTGAGGTGCGACTACTTCTTGGTGGTCGCACGACCTCTACTCATCTGATTTGCTGCTTGAAGTGCAAACGAAGGCACGATAGCTGATGTAAGTGCTTTCATCTGCTGCTTGAGGTGCAAACGAAGGCACAATAGTTGATGTAAGTGCTTTGTAAAAGCTGCACACGTGGATGGGTATTCTGGAGTTTGGCTTGGTTACTGACCTGCATGAGGAGGGCAGAGAACTATTGTGAATGTTGATTGGCTGATTGCGTGTGATGATATGTGGGTTGATTGAGAAAGGCAGAATACTGTTATGTGTGGCGGCTGGTGCGCTGATTTTATTGAATTTGTGTAGGTCGTTTTGAGGTGTATGGTTTAATTCAACTAGTGTTGGTTTAGTTGGTGATCAGTGGTGTTGCAGTTTGTGGAGTTTCGTCCCTGGTTTAGTGAAAGTGTCTGATTATGGTAGAGAAGAACAAAGGAGTATTGACTGAAGTCGTGTCTGCATCCTCTAGTCGTTTGACAGAGGAGAAGTTAGCCGGGGTCACCATTTTCCAGCAATGGAAGAGAATTGTGGGGTTAGTATTGACCGGGAGAGAGCAAAATCATCATCTGACAGGTGAACGATCTACTGCCGATACTAAATGGGATACCGTGGATACCAGAATTCTTGGACAAATGTGGAATTTTATGGAATCTCATGTGGCTGCCTTGGTTACACATGTTACTACGGTTAAGGATTTGTGGGATTACTTGAATGTCCTTTATTCTGGAGAAAATAATCTCTCAAAGACCTATAAAGTTTCCCAGGATTTCTTTAGAGCTGACAGAAAGGGTCGGCCTCTTACTCAATTCTTTGCTGATTTTAAAAAGATGTATGAGGAGCTTAATTATCTTTTTCCAATTACCTCTGATGTTAAGAAGATGCAGGAGTAGCGAGAACAATTGGCTGTTATAGGATTTTTGGGAGCACTAGGACCAGAGTTTGATGCAGTTCGTTCACAAATTCTTGGAGGGAACACTGTGGCTTCACTAACGGAGACCTTTTCTCGAGTCTTAAGGGTTTCACGTGAATCATCTAAGGATATATCCCCCACAGGTGATAGCTCTACCTTTGCAGTCCAAGGGAACCGTGGTGGTGGTCGAGGTCGTGGCTTTAGTAGTGGTGGAACTGGCCGTGGGTTTGGTAGAGGCCAACCACAGTCTTATAGTAGTACCTCTGGTGACACAGGGAGTAATACCGGACTTGCACGGACATGTCGTCATTGTGGTATACCTAGACATATTCAGCGTTTTTGCTATAAGCTTCATGGAAGGCTCCCTCATTCGGCTGCAGCAAATGTAGCCAATGCAGTTGAGTCTGGTGTTTCCTCTCAGTCCTCTGAAGGAGGAACATTGATCAGAATGTCAGAAGAGGAACTTGCTAGGTACAATCAGTTCCAGATTTCTCAGCCAGTTTCCTCTTCCACAGCTACTTTTGCTCAGACAGGTAATGCAACAGCGTGTCTCTCATCTACCTCTCGCCCCTGGGTCATTGATTCAGGTGCTACAGATCATATGACTGGATCTTCAGGTATCTTTTCTACCTTTCATGAGTCTGTCCAATGTTACGTTAGCCGATGGCTATTTATCCACAGTAAAAGGGATAGGCACAGTTCCCCTGACATCCTCCATATCTTTATCTTTTGTCATGTACCTCCCAAATTTTCCGTTTAATCTTATGTCTGTCAGTCATCTTACCAAAGAATATAACTGTTCTGTAACTTTCTATCCCAATTCCCGTGTTTTTCAGGATTTGAAGACGAAGAAGACGATTGGTAGAGGACATATGTCGGGGGGGCTATATGTGTTTGATGATACTACCGGTATTGCTTGTTCAACAGTTTCTCCACATCAAGTTCATTGTTGCTTGGGACATCCCTCTTTGGGAAGTTTGAAGAAGTTAGATTCTCGTTTTCATTCTTTATCTCGTATTGAGTGTGAGTCGTGTCAGTTTGGGAAATTGCACCGTATTAGTTATAGTCCAAGAGTCAATAAACAGGCTTCTCGGCCATTTGCTTTAGTTTATTCTGATGTTTGGGGCCCATGTCCTACTACTTCAAAGTTGGGTTTTAAGTACTTCGTTACTGTAGATGACTATTCAAGAGCCACTTGGCTATATCTAATGAAAATTCGTTCTGAGTTATTCTCTATTTTTTGTGCATTTGTTAACGAAGTACATACACAATTTTCTGCTTCAGTCTGTATTCTTTGAAGTGATAATGCCAACGAGTACTTTTCAAAGACTTTCTTTGAATTCATGTCCCAACGGGGCATTCTTCATCAGTCCTCTTGTTCAGATACACCACAACAAAATGGTGTTGCCACAAGAAAGAACCGCCATTTTTTAGGGTATTCTCGTACACATAAGGGTTATCGTTGCTACTGTCCTTCTTTGCATAAGTATTTTACTATTGCAGATGTCTCCTTTTTTGAGTCTACTGTTTATTCTGATACTCCAATGGAGCCTCTTACAGTGGATGATGATTCCTTGACATATGTTATTATGGAATCAACACCCACTTCGGAATCTCCATCTATTCCTCCACCTATCCAGTATGTTTACAGTAGACGTCCTCGTCAGCATGTGGAGCCCCCTGCAGATGTATCTCAGCCTATCTCGTCTCCTTCGTCTTCTGAACCTGAGGTAAGCCAGTTACATATTGATCTTGATATTCCTATTGCACATCGCAAAGGAGTTCGTAGTTGTACGAAACACCCTATTGCACAATTTGTCTCATATTCTGGTTTATCTGCCTCTTGTCGGGCTAGTCTAATGACCAGTGATACATATCCTATCCCTAAAACTGTTGCTAAAGCATTATCTAGTCCAGGCTGGAGGACAGTTATGGAAGAGGAACTATTGGCACTGGACCAAACCAGACTTGGGATCTTGTTCCTTTGCCTGCAGGGAAGACGGCCATTGGATGTAAGTGGGTATTTACTGTCAAGGTTAACTCTGATGGTTCTATTGCTCGTCTCAAGGCCAGATTGGTTGCTAAAGGGTATGCACAGGTTTATGGAGTAGATTATGGTGATACCTTTTCTCCGGTGGCTAAGATGACATCTGTTCGTCTTTTACTTTCTTTAGCTGCTTCTGCTAGTTGGCCTCTGTTTCAGCTTGATGTTAAGAATGTCTTTCTTCATAGAGATTTACAGGAAGAGGTGTATATAGAGCAACCACCTAGGTTTGTTACTCAGGGGGAGTCTGGTCATGTATGTCGCTTAAAAAAATCTTTATATGGTTTGAAACAGTCTCCCAAAGCCTGGTTCGGGAATTTTACTGAGGCGGTGCCCCAGTTTGGACTGTGTAGATGTACTGGAGATCATTCTATGTTTTATCGGGTTTTTGAAGCTGGTCGAATATTTCTTGTAGTTTATGTGAATTATATTGTCATAACTGGAGATGATTCTACAGGGATTAAAGAGTTCAAACTGTATTTGCAACAGCAGTTTCATACAAAGGATTTGGGATCACTTAGATATTTCTTGGGTATCGAAGTGGCACAGGCGAAAAAAGGTATTCATATCTCTCAACGAAAGTATGTTCTGGATTTGCTTACGGAAACGGGTATGCTAGGAGCTAAACCACTGGATATACCAAAGGACGTGGGCTTGAAATTAATGGCAGAGGATGGTGAACTGTTAGATGATTCGGAAAGGTATCGAAGGCTTGTTGGAAAATTAAATTATCTAACTATCACTCGACCAGATATTTCCTTTCCAGTGAGTGTTGTGAGTCAGTTTGTCTTCCCCCCGTACCTCACATTGGGATGCTTTAATCAGAATTCTGAGATACTTGAAAAAAGCTCCAGGTCGCGGCCTCGGTTATAGGGATCATGGTCACAGAAGGGTGGAAGCCTTTTCAGATGCTGACTAGGCAGGATCTCCTATAGATAGGAGATCTACATCAGGTTATTGCACCTTTGTGGGAGGAAACCTAGTATCTTGGAAGAGTAAGAAGCAAAGTGTTGTGGCTAGATCAAGTGCAGAATCAGAATACAGAGCTATGGCTCAAGCTACTTGTGAGTTAATTTGGATGCGTCAGCTATTAGTTGAACTCTGATTCAAAGATCCCGCACCAATGGAGTTGTGGTGCGATAATCAAGCGGCTGTCCATATTGCCTCTAATCCAGTATTCCATGAGCGTACCAAGCATATTGAAGTTGATTGCCATCTTGTCCGTGAGAAGCTTCAGGCTAGAGTTATCTCTACTAGTTATATTAGGACTGGTGAACAACGGGCTGATATTTTCACCAAATCTCTAGGGAGTAGTAGAGTTGAGTATATCTGTAACAAGCTGGGCATGCTTGATATTCATGCTCCAGGTTGCGGGGGAGTGTTAAAGAGTAGAAGGGTAGAATAGTCTTTGTGGGTCTATGAGTTGTATATAAGTCGTTCTTTCATCAAATAAAAACGATAAGTTCCGTTTACACCTGGCATCATATAAATCTATATATTCATTGCAGTATGAAAGGAATTCTCTGCAAATAAAACTATATAAAAGAAAAGAGGTATGGATAATTGGTAGGTCACAAAGTCACACAGAATAAGTTTTCCGAACAAAAAGCAACAGAGGAAAGGCAAGATCGAGTGCTGTCATGTTCATTTACCCAAATCGTTGATGCATACATCTTGAGATATTCCATCCTTTGACAGCTTTTCCAGCAATGCTAAAGGATCAGCATTACTAGTCTTGTCCAACTGTAGATGCTGAGAATAGGAAAAAATATCATCAGACAAAATTGTCAGCTCATTGGGAGTAAGGTGACTAGAGTTTTCGTTAACTACTCATAACTCTATTACCTTGTAAACTTCAGCAGTGGAACATGCCTGTGGAGGTTTTATTAGAACCATCGGAATGTCCAAGGATATAGGTGGAGGGATATCTTCAACCACCTAGAAAAATAAGGGCTATCTAATGATTGGGTGGAACTTGGAATCATATTAACTTACCAAAGAAGACGTAAAGTTATAGAAGAAGTGCACAGAAAAACCTGATTAATGAATTAGAAGATCATCACAAATTCATCATTTTCCATGCAGATGCACAGCACAGGTTTATGAACACTCTAATCAACTAAGTGGACGCAAGGCCAAGAGAAAGAAATCAGAGTCTTGTTAGCGTCAAGTTTTTATTTCCTTCCAAAGCATTATTGGAGAACCTAGGCACAGGGCACTACCATCATAGACTTCTTAAGCTCTTAGAGCAAATGAATGGAAACCATAGAAGTACTTTCTAAGACCACTGGAATACTAAGGTTTGAACAAGGAACGAGAAAATAACTAACAACCAACAAGTATTCTGCAAGTTCAGACGTACCTCACCTCGACCAGTACAATATGCTGCTCCATGGGAGAAGAAAAAGGGAATATCTGAACCAATTTCACCAGACCATTCTTGAAGTTCCTTCTCAGTTGCAATACAACTATTGAATTGGTTTGCAGCCCAAAGTGCAGTTGCTGCATTACTACTGCCACCACCAAGTCCTGCTCCAGTTGGTACTTTTTTGTCAAGATGGACCTGCCATATGTCCCAATTTGAGTCTCTGGTCAGATCGGAAAACTCCGAGAAGGACATAGAAGAATGTGGGACTCTTGCAGATGTTCAGTTATTTACATTACACATAGGGATTCCAGCATAATTTACTCTAAAAATTGTGATATCCCTTTTAGTTGGAACTCTTGTCTACATCAATCTAAGATTAAGTTAGGGACAACAATTCCGTAATTCCCATTGACTTTGATGTTTACTGTACATTCAAAGACATTTTTGCTTTTTAACATTGCCACAACTCTCTGTAGTTTGTAATACTTCAAAGTTAATGAAAGCCCTGATGTAATTCACTGAAGCAAATGGAACATAAGAAAGACAATATCATTTACTGTCTAGAGACAACACTTTCTGCCACACCCGCCAGTTTTGAGGAATTATCAGAATTATATGCACACATGAACAGACTCAAATACCAACAAAAGGGGCAGCTTCTCACCCAAAAGAATTTGTTGCTGCCTGTCTTTTTCCTGTAGAGATTCAGTGCTTTGATAATCTGCCAAACATCAAAGAAAATTACAATCACATATTAGTTATTGTAATGATGCCAAGAACACGGTGACAGTGAAATGAACCGAATCCCTCAGGTATAGGAAATACCAAATTCTTGTCATCAAGAGGTACGCCAGACACATTCGTTGAAAGTCGATCCTTCGTTTGGGATGGTGACAAAGAGAACTTGATTATGTCCCCCAAACTAATTACCTGGAAGCACGAGTAGGTCGTGCAAAGCACGCACATAGATTAGCCCAACCTCAGAAAAACTCGTGCTACATGACTGTGCTTCTTTATGAACCCAAAGCAAAACCTTAATACATTTCGCACCATAAACAGGGTCATGGAAGCAAAAACGATGATCAAGATTAAGAAACCTCACATGAAACAGAGAGGCCAGATCATGGTACCCATCCTCTCTCTTCCTAGTGATTCTCAAAAAGACATTAACCTGCTCCATAGGTTACCAAATTCAATACAAAAACCAGCAGAATACTTATAGCAAAAAATCCTCAGAAATAAACTTAAAAAAAGTAAATAAATCCCCAAATAAGAGGAGAGAAGTACCTTGCAAGGTGAGAACAGAGTGAGCCTAGAAAGAGGAGCTTCCCTGTCCACTTCATCAGCCAACTGGTTTATCCTCTCATCAGGATCATACACTACCTATATCCACCCACAACCAAAACAACACCCAGCACTCAGTGACGCCAACAAGCAAACACTTACACAGCAGCAGCAGCAGCAGCAACAACACAAACAGAGACAGTTCCACACGACCTCGAGCTGTTGTTTCCCCGTTTTCGGCTCGGACACCATGGCTCTGACGGAGGCATTCCGTCGCAGACAAGAGGAAGACGAACCATATCGCACGGAAGGTCGGACCCAGCTGCTCCGCGAGAAATTGCGCGACGGATGGACGATGCCATTGCAGTGGAAGGAATAAGAAGAAGAAGCAGCCACGGTGGTCGCCGCCATCATCCCGAATCCTCAATCCTTCAAATGCTTCGACTCGAAGGAGAAAAACTCTCGAGCGAGAGAGAGAGAGAGTAGGTGAAGTGAGGTTGGTTTGGAAATTTTGATTCGTCCATTAATTAATCAGCAGCAGCAGCAGAAGAAGAAGGTATCGAACGGATATCAGGTTCATCAATCCCTTTCTTGTCTTCACTCGCCGCCGAAATCGCTTTCGGTTCGGACACCAACGTGAATGCCGTGTTCGGTAAATTCGGTCGGAGGGAGAAGGAATAAAGACATAAACTGTCCTTAAAACTTTAGGTAAATGAATTCTTAATTTATTCAACGTCATCTTCAAACTTTTGATACATATTTAATTTAATCCATGAATCGTATGAAAATGATCAATATCATCCTTACATTAATGCAAGTTCAGAGCTAATATTGAATATCTTCGTACAGTTCATGTACTAAATTGATCCAGGAAGCATATTGAACAAATTAAAAATTCAACGATGTCATTGCACATCGAGCTGAACAAATTAAAAGCTCAGGGACCACATTGCATGTTGGGCCAAAATTTATTGATCATTTGTGTCATTTACCCGATACAAAAAGTGGATCGAAAAGAAATAAGTAGATAAATGGCAGGTTGGGTCGAAAATGATCCCACCCAAATTGATCCATTTATGCACAATTTTGAATGTAGTGACTCATATTTACACCCAAACCGATTCATATTACTAAAACACATCCATCGTTAATCCAACCTATGATAACCGGTAACCACTTTATTAATTGCTAAGTGAGAAAGAAAAAAGATAAAAGAAAAATCGAAAAACCCTGGCCAAGTAATTATTACTCCATTTACTAGTATTTATTCTGCAATAACAACTGTTTAATGTGATTAATGTCCAAACAAAGCTGTTAATAAGATTTGATATATAAGACCCATTATTCACCCTCTGTAAAATAGGAACAAGATCGGACCCAGCTAAAGCTAATTTCACCAAAAGATGTGGGCATATCTTGTCCCGTCTCCGAATTTATTTTATTTTATCCCACGAGCAAATATTTCAAATAATAACCTGAAGTGCAATGGCAGTTTCAAATAACGGTCTGAACTCGTCGGCCAGCCAAATATTCTGGCCGGTCAAAGGTATTTTCGTCCAAAGTCAATTTTAATTATGAATACTACGTAAATTATATTAAAAATAAATTACTTTAAAAGAAAAGTAATTAATACAAGTTATGCATCGCATGTTCTTCCACATGGGACGGAAACCAGAAAGTCTCACGTTGGAAATTTGTGGGAAAAATTCTTACACAGGTCGGATCCGGATAATTGTGAACTTATTTCCATATATATATTTTTAATTTTGTCATTCTAAACCCATTTATTATCCGTCTTACTGACCATAACTAACTCATGTAAGAATCCATGACATCAAAATATGGATTAAAAAATAAATTTATAATCCATTCTAACAGCTAGTCAAGTCTTTTCTTAAATAAAAAAGTCTTTTCTTACAAAAAGAAAGTCTTTTCTTTAGATATATAAGATATGGAATTTTATTGATAAAATTGAAGGTCTGTCTGTTCGGGTGAATTATGAATTTTGCTCATAACTTTCCTTTCAAATAAAAATAAAAATAATATTATCTTGTACTTTTAAACATTAAAATCAAATCTTAAAAGCTAAAAGTCATCCCAGGTAGACCCCGAAACAGTAGGCCGAACGTATAAAAAGCAACAGAAGCAAACACAAAGCTGCATGAGAAATTGTCAAGAAATCAAGCAAGAAAACGCCTCCTCTGCACCTCAGATTCACAGATGTGATCTGCAATGCTTCACACATGAGCAAGCCAACAACAGCAGGTTTAAACAGGGATGTGTTTTGAAGAACGGAACAGAGTTACATACAGTACAGAATCCGCAAGACTTCGTGTCCGATATGAAATCCCACACCTACCTATATATACAAATGCACCGGGAAGTATCTCTTTACTTCAGTCAGTGTTGTGGATGTGCTTATTTATCTATTGAAAGGCGACACTCGGAAATCCAACAGTCAATTCCAGATCACTCCCATCTCGCAATTCCTATGAACATAGTGGTATGTTTGGGTATGAAGAGCTAGAGATGCCACAGAGAAGACAGGCGACGATTCCTTCCATGGGTTTCCCGAGCATTCCCCATTCCATTATGACTACTACCATCACTCCCCTGAGCAGGCATCTCAAAGCGGCAAACCGGGCATGAATTGTGCCGAACTAACCAGGGGATGATGCAGTCGGAGTGATAAATATGGTGGCAAGGCATCATCCTCGCTTCTGACCCCAACTCAAATTCCTCTTTGCAGACAGGGCAATCTGCATCGGCACGTAGATGCGTCTGGGTGATTTTGATGGTCGGCATTGCATCAATTGCAGAACGAGGTGCAGGGGCTGGCCCTCTCTGGTCATTCAGAGATAGAAACTCGATCAGTTCTTCCAGTCCTGGGCCCATAAAATAATCATCGAAGTCCATGTCCCTCGGTCCATTCGCTCTACTGTGGTGCAAGAAGGCTGACTCGGGTATTTGACCATGAAATGCCATGAAAGGAGTGGGAGGAATGATGCCCCGTGTTTCTTCTGGAACTGAATTGAGATGCCTTCTACCATCAAAGTTGGGATTCCGGCCAGCAATTGCCTCTCTCATCATAGAACCAGCAGCGCCCCTGAATCCTCTCCTCGAGCCAATACCACCTTCTCTCATCAACGCGTACATAATATCAAACATATGAGGCATTCCGGGAGGAATGTCCCCAGAGTTAGGCATGAAATATTCTTCAGTAGGTGAGTCATGAATTTCGGTCAGTTCCTGCACGAAACCTCCATTGCAAAAAGGGCAAATTACTTCTCGGTCATGAAGACCGAATTGCTGCCTGCACTGGTAGCACCAATGTGTCTCCTCTACACCAGACATTGTGCTTGTTACCTACAACTGATTTAAAACAAGCAGTTGAAGGTTAGCTCAGTTAAAAAAAAATTACATAAGAGGACCGGTTTCTCTTTTACCACAAAAAACAACAACTCTCCAAGACAGACAAACTTTATGTTGATTTAAGCCACACATCAGAAGCCTAACCCAACTAGAAGAGAAGCTCCTAAGCTTCCAAAACTTGGAACTGAAATTGTCAAATTGCATTTGCACGATTCACAAAGCATTGTTGATAACTTGATATACCTATGGCAGGAAGTTCCTGTAAAACCATGTATAGAGGTTTACTTATGTAAGGAGGGGGTTTAGAAAAGATTATATACCAAATTTGTCAACATGAACCAATGATTGCAGTACACGAGCACCCAGAAAATCTTCCAAGAAACAAAGAACTTGTCTCTGCATTCAGCATGACAGGGGCTGAACAAGCACGAGCGGCAACTCAACAAATGCAAGAAATGATGAACAAGCGATACCATCCATGCACAATACCTTGTTCTCTTTGAGAAGCTAAAGTTTGTGAATTGGGAACAGCAGGATAAATGGTAGAAACCAAAACAAAACCACAGCGCATCAAAAGGAGATTACACCATAAAGAGAAGAAACACGAGGGAAGCACTCCGATCATCAAATGTCACAAAAGAACTCGACCACTTTCCCTGTTTCGCCAACAGAAAATGAACGAAACGAAAAATCCCGCAGAAAGACAAAATTCGACCTATTCCTCAGCTGGAAAAAAGGGAACAAAAGAGCCCCCATCAGCGAACGCCATATCGCACGACACAAAACCCACAAACTCGACGATATTCATCCCAAGATACACCGGGGAATCGCAACTCGAGCGAAATCCAGAGACACCCGGTGGACTAGATCTTCAAAAGCAGCGATCAGACGCCAATCAAAGAGCAATCAGAACCCGCTAAAGAACCCCTAAACGGAACGAGCAAATCGAGCGAGAGGAGGAGCCGGCTAGAGAAGAAGCGTACCGAGTGGCGAGCAGGGGACCGACCGAAGCGGCGAGGGATACGAAATCCTTGTCGCAGGGGAAAATGGATGGAGAGAGATGAGAATTTGAGCCTCACAGCTTCGGCGGAGAGAGATTGTGGAGCTCCACCACTACCAGAGAGAGAGAGTGTGTGAAGGTCAAGTCGTTTGTTGTACTGTACCTGAGCGTGGAATCTTCAGCATCTTGATATTTATTTATTCATTAATTGTTGCCATTATTATTTGTTAATTAATACTTTTTTTTTATTCAATTTTACGTACGAGAACGATCAAATTATGACGTCGTGAGATTTTTTTCAAAACATAATAATAAAAGAATAGGAATCGCTCTCAATAGACATGAATTGTCATTGTCATTCATCTCCTATGCTTTCCACACAACACCAACCAAGCTGATGGCAGTTGAATTTTGACTCAAGAGCTGGCTTGGGTGGATGAAACTAGAAATTAAAATTGGCTTTAGAATTCTTGATAATTGTAAACGTCTTATGTTAACTAGTGTCCATGATGTCCAAATGGCACTCGTTGTACATAACACGAAAACAATCGATGCATGCATTGAACATCGTAAAGTTTTCTTTATTTATAGCTCGATAAGCATATCGAGACACTGGTTAAATCCATCGTAAAATGCTTACTAGTGCAAGGATCTTTTGACTTCTCTAGCACTTCGACTTTCCTTGAATCCAAAAGATTTAGAACGGCAAAAGGACATCTGGAGTGTCAATATTTGTGTACGGTGCTTACTTTGGTGCCGAATTTTTTTATCACTTAAGTGTCAAATCGAAAAAAAAAACGATCACTTAAGTGCCAATTCCGGCCAAACAGTACACGTGACATTTTTTATTAATATTTTAATATTACGTGGAATTTCTTAAAAAAAGCCAGTCCACATGGAAATTTTTTTAAAAAATTCAGTCCACGTGGAATTATTTTTTCAATTTTAAATTAAATTTTAAAAAAGGCTAAATAATTAAAAAATTCAAAAAAAAGGAAAATTGCTAGGTTGCAGCGGCGAGGGAGCCTCGCCGCTGCCCCCCACCATCGCTGGCAATGGGTGGGGGATGGCCTAGCGGGGTCACTGAGTGGCCGACAACCCCCGCTGGCCGCAGGCGAGGCCTCGCCCTTGTAGATCTGGGAGAGGCTCAACCTCGCCCAGCCATGGCCATGCCTCGCCCTTGCCCAGCCACGGCGAGGGTCGCCGGCTATCACCCACCCTCGCCGGTAATGGTGGGCGGCAGCGGCGAGGGCTTCCAAGCCCTCACCGTTGCAACAAAGTATTTTGCTTTTTTTTTTTTTTAAATTTTTTTTAGCTTATGTTTTAGTTTTTTAATTTTTTTAACTTTTGGCTTTTTTGTTATTGCTGACTTGGATGCTCCAGCGAGCCATTTAGATGCAATGTCAAATTTCCGACGAACCTCACCGGAGTTGGCACTGAAATAACCATTTTTTTAAACAAAAATTGACACTTAAGTGATAAAAAAATAATAATATTGGCACTAAAGTGAGCGCTGTACATAAATATTGATACTCCAGATGTCCTTTTGCCGATTTAAAACTTTTCATATGTAAATTCACATAAATTTTTTTCATTTTTTAAAAATTATAATAAACAATGTTGTAAATTTTGACAGAAAAAGGAAAAAAGTTTTTTGTTCTTTCAATCCTAAACAAACAAGCCATTTGCTGATCTGATTAGGGGTGATCGGTTCCAGGATGGGTGGTTCTCACCCTAGAACGGAGAACCGCCGGCTAGGGATCGGTTCCGCAAAATGCGAACTGTGAACCACCCGCTCGTTCCATAGATCCACCCGAGAACCGAACCACCGGGCCGGTACGATTCCCGGTTGGATCCCTGTTACGGTCCTACCGAGCACCAACATCAATTAAAAAAGAAAATAGAACCAATCCCTAGCGGTTGAAGGAGGAGAACCATGCCACAAAAGCAAGTTATACGGTCCAGTTTGTAAGACGAGACCATGCCACAAAAGTATTCTATATGAGGTACTGACGAACTGAAAAAGAATTAGAGAGTAGTCAGTAGTTGGCTACTTGCACTAGGAAAGTATGTTGCATGGAGATTACGCCAGTCGGCAATAACATGTGGCGTCGAAAAGCAAGTTAATCGGAAGTGAGAGATTTCAAAATTCAAGAGCAAAGCAAGGCCGTTGAGGAAGATGGCTTCAGTTAAAAGAATATACATTTGTATTATATAAAGGGACCGGTTCGGTTGGGCCGGTTGGATGGTCCCCATCCGAAACCGCGAACAGAACCGGTACCCGTCGGTTCCAGAAAATTAGAACCGGGAACCGGAAACCGGTACCCGTCGGTTCCATCCAAAATCAACCGGTTGGGTACGGTCCGGTCCGATTTGGGTGGATCATGATTTTTTTGCTCACCCCTAGATCTGATGACCGGCACGCCAACGAGTGAATTTGCCTTTCTTGTCTTTTGGTATTACTAACGTAAACTACGACTACAGTAATCTCATAAAAAAAGTTCCATCAAAACAAACTGTTAACAAGCCATACGATGATAACGTTCCAAGGAACACAAAGCATCAACATCACAGGTATGATATGTCTGCAAAACAAAACATCAGCTTGATCTACCATGCACAACAACTATGTATTCTAAGACTAAGAATGTTCAATCTCTCTCTCCTTTCCTAATGCTGGGCGTCAACTCTTCCCATCACTTCCCATCACGACTACTCGAGCACTTTCATCTTCTTCTTCCGGCCAATCTCAGGTTGGCCTGGGAGTCTCTTCATCAGGAATTCGAAGACCATCTGTCCATTCTCTCGACGTAGCTTCCAGTAACTGTCCACCACATACAGCCCGTCATACGTGAAAGTGTGATCCCTATCCTTACGGATCACTCTTACTGGCTTGTTTCTCTCCATGCTGTTCACTAGAGCTAAGTTCCCTCGAGTAAGCTTCTGATCTTCAGCCTTCTTGTCGCGACCGGGCATTCCACCCTGGCCCAAATAAACCAGCTCATCGGGGTTACTGAGATTATCTGTATAATCCCAGGAAGCGACAACACTTGTGGCTAGGATGTCTGAGTGAGATCCCATATAATCGATGCCATTCTGAGGAGGGCGATGGAGCCCAACAACAGCAAGTTCCATCCGGTAACGGAATTTGTCGCCCACCTGTACTCCTGGGACATCTCCTATAAATTGCATTGCGCCGTGGACATATCCTGTTATTTTCTTGACCTCTTTTGCAGCATGAAAATCTATCCTCCTAATGCACGCACTCTTTTTACCTGCTTTTGATTTTTCCAGAGAGAGCTCGTGACAAATATCTCTGTAGAGTCTTAGAACTTCGTTCATTTTGTCTCTAGCCAAATTATGTATGTCATCGCACATAACATTCGCATTTCTGAGCATAGAAAATGAAGTGCTTGCTCTCCCAATATCTGATCGTGGAGCAACCTGCAAACTTTTCGAGCTATTTGGTGCGCTTTCCTCTAATGAGTTCATGATGTTTCGCCTGTCAAGAGACTTTCTCTTGCAACCTTTGTCCTTCATAATTGGGGATGCACCGGGAGGACATTGAACACTCTTCTTGGTCTCTTTGATTATATCTCGGATATCTCTATTCGATTCGTCAGAATGATGGTAAAGGATGTTCTCTTCTCTTAGGCATGCCTTTTTCAACATACTCATGGAAGATGTTTGAAATTTAACATGGGACTGCGACCCTGCTTCCTTAGCACCAACGGCTTGAAGACCATCATGATCATTGTTCCTACGCCATTTAAAGACATGTGCAATCACTGAGCTCTTGATTGAAACATCGGGTGACTTTTCGGGAATGAACTCTGCTTCTTCGAGGTCTTCTAATAACCTAATGTCTTGTAGCTCGTCCTGATATTCTGTTGAGCTAAGACATGGGCAACGACTTCCGCATCCTGGAGGGAAATCTCTACGAGTCAACAAGCACTTCTGAGATAGAGAATCTCTAGTCATATTCTTGATGTTGCTCTCAGAACCATGAGGAGGTGATTGCCCTTGCAAAACAGAGTTTTTCTCATTTCCACTCCATATGACTTCATGAGCAATCATAGAGCTCTTTACCGAATCATCGGGAGATTTATCAGGGATAAATTCCCCTTCTTCTATGCTTTCAGTCTCGTCGTTGTCCTCCATCACATTCTGTGCGATGGCTTCAGATAGCGTATTCTCCACCAAACCAGAATTATCTGGCTTCAAATTGGTTGTCTTGGAAGAAAGTGCTTGTTGATGTTGGGCAAGGCTAGGAAGAGGGGTGCGACATCTGCATCCTGGCAGTAAACATGATGTACTCTTATCCGGACTAGACTGTCCAGTGCTCTTCATCACAGCATTGCTTCGAGAGCCAACAGAATGTGATTGAGACTGCAGAATGTGTGTGTAACTGGAAGAAGATCTTGAAGCTGGAAATACAGTTCTGACAGAAGAAACATTCCTCTGAATGGCCTTCTTTGACAACTCCAGAGTCCGGTGATTCATCTTCTCGTTATGCTCTCCCACAAGCTCTACCGCTGGTGAATACTACTAGAATGCTGTTGAAAAACATAATGAACAGAATAAGTCACCATAAGAGCACCACTTGTTTGTGATTCTTTAAGGTTATCACCGAACTTGTTTATCTCAGCTTCAGAGAAATGTCTGGATTTTGTTACCAAATTCGCCATTATTCAAACTAACGAAACGTTACATGATATCTTGGATAGATCATAACCCGGCGAAAGAAAATTACACATGCTTGTTGACAGAACAAGGAGCTGCAACAAACTTGAGCATGCATCTCTGCTCCATGAATGTTCAAATGGTGTCGAAAAACATACCAGTTAAGTAGTCAAAAAATGAGTAGACTGATATTGAAGTTAAACCATACTGACCACCCGGCAGTCATGCTGCTGCTAAGAAGAACAGCTTTCCTCTGGAATTCTCGAAATTCATTCTGTTTCAACAATTCTAGGAGGCATGGAGGCCAAAATAGCTTCTCATTTCAATATAGCCAATTATTAGAAAATCCTTTCACATGCATGAGGTCCCACAAGCAGGAGATGGGTTAAAAATGACAGAGAACATCTACTGTTTGACAATCATACTGCGCTCTGCACATTACCTCCCTCACAGCAGTTCTCGCTGCTACAGTGCGATGTCTGAAACTTCAACTTCAATCAATCAACCCATCACTCTGCTGCTTGCAAGGCTCGCTCAAAAGTTCCATCGAAGCTCGACTACCACCGGATTGCATGAAACGTCCTGCAAGCCGCGTGAATCGGTTAAGCTCGACTCAGGACCAGTTTGCATGTAGTTGTGAAGGTGCTCAATAGAAGCGATGTGGGATGTTTCAACAAGATTCACGAGAAACAACACTCCGAAAACAAGATTAGGCCAAACCCAGAGCACACGAATGACCGACCTACCCATGTCGTTTCCGAAACTTCCTAGCAGCCGAAACAAAGGAGCAAATGCCATGAACCAAAGCGAGCCAAGCCTCAAAACCTGAAGGATGGGAGCAAAATGAATCAAACCATAATCGAAAAGTTCTTTCCAGTCTAAAACTAGTGAGGCGTCTACCAACAGGGCCATCTCACTTCAGGATGATGGCTGTGAAGGCCCTAGGTTCTAAATCATGAAAAGGTGATGCCTCGAAACAGATCGACCCGATCAAAACTCACAGAATCCGAATCAATCACTACACAAAACCATTTCCGCAAAACGAAACCCCCCCGAGCCAAGAAATAAGATGAAGCAAGACACTCACATCCTAAACAGCCATGGAAGCACAAGAAGAAGAACAGAAGGAAAAAGGTCCCGTCGAGAAAGAAATGGAGAATGCACGACGGTAGCTCTGGTTTGCCTCTCTTTTTGCTCTTACCGAGTCGGAGCACGAGTCAGCCGAGTGAGCCGAGTCACGGGTTTCGTGGAGCTGACGAGGGACGCCGAAGGAAAAGGACGGCCATGGTTGGGAGCGAAGGAGCGTGCTTCAACCTCTGCAAAACCTTCCGCTGATGTCTGGAAATGGGATGAGCTTCTCTCTCGCTCGCTCTCATATACCGCATGCAGAGGTCTGCAGAGTTGCCATCAACCCAGCAATTCCATAGAGAGGGGAGAGAGACTATGAAAATTTCCGACAAATATGCCGACGTCTCGATTTTTCAGCGGGCTTATGGGAATGTGACGTGGCGTCACGGATGCACCTAATGTTTTCTGTCACCTAATCTTCTTTGTGCCCCCTTTAGCTCTTCAAACCCAAAGATATCACTCTGTTCATAGGAATCATACAGTGCTTCGTGCTAGTCGTTGCTCTCATTTTTTTTTTTTTTTCACTGCACATAGTTTTTGCTTTCCAATATATACATTACAAATTGGTAATCCTTCAATGCTATCTTATCAAGGTGAGGTGCCTGCTCCACAAGATTTTGGTTGATTATAACTGGGCTCGTCAAATGGATGGGTCGGGTTTTGGTCGAGTTGGAAATGGTCCGACCTATATTAATCCTTGTTGACCCGTTTATATCCAATATAAACTTTTGCGACTCGTACCCGACTCGAACAATATTACCAAAACATGTCTATATTCATCTCAATCTATGAAAATTCTTACCCACCATTTTAACCTACTTTAAGGTTTTCACCGTGAATAAAATTTTATATCAAATTTAAAAGAAATTAAATTAACAAAATAGAGAGTTATCACTTTTTGTCGCTTAAGAAGCACGAACACTCACCGAGGGCTTTCGTGTCATGTCGGACGCGTGTCGGACACCGACACGTGGTCAACAGGTGTCAGACATCCAATACGTGGTCAGCGCTCCGGACACGCCAGCGACTCCCGAGTCCAACATCCCTCGACATGCCAGTTCGACACGTATGGAGTCAATTTTAAATATTTTAATAAATTATGGGTCAAAATGTAAATTTACCAAAAATATATATAGTTAAGTCATATATGTAGCCACCCCAAAATTAATATACCTAGTCAGCAAAAAAAAAAAACATAATCGTGAATCCCTAAGAGAAGAAGAAGAAGAAATAGGAAGAGAAACTCATCTCTGATATTTTTGTATAGTAAAAATAAACATTTAACATATAACGTGTCCCAACGTGTCGGAATTATCTGTTTTTTTAGAAATGACGTGTTGGCGTGTCGTGTCGATGCTGCTTAGTTGTCGCTTGTCTTGCCTAACTCATGTGACGCAATCTAAGGTGTGCGTGAGTTTAATAATACAATGGCAACTCGGTACATTCCAACTTACGAGGTTGTCATTAACGGTTGATGAATAACCCTCTTAGTTCTATTCCTTTTTCATTTTTCTCATTCCATTAGTAATGCAACCCTTCACCTTTAAATTTCGAAAAGTTGCTTCCGGCATTCCTCGGAAAACAAAGATCCAACTTTCTGAAAATTGTACAATGATTTTATACGATTAAAATTTGAACGTATGTACTGTTGTCAATATATTATGAAAGATTTGAGGTGTTTAGTATCACACAGAATTCGAACCTCGTACATTTAAAGCCAAAATAAAAAAATAAAAAATTATTTTAAGTACTCATTTATTTATTTTTTCTTCAGAATATATCATATCATATGCATTCACTCGCCAAATAACACTCCATTAGGTCAACTTTTTTTTTTTTTTCTAAAATAGAAAAAAAGATTTCTGAGCTTTTACTACAAAGGGGAAAAATTGCAAATTGAATGATATTTGACGCCCTTGGAGAAACAGTTTAAAGTTAAAATCAAAAATTATTTCAACTATAACTTCAACTAGGCCTTGTTTTTTCTGTTAACTCATTTTGCCAACTCTAATTATAACGTAGAATAGTAAATGGTTTTATTAACGCGTGCACTATACTTAACAAGCAAATATTTTTAATTCCAATGCACTGATTACGCAAAACACGAGAACGAGATCTACAGCACTAATAACGGTAGAGTCGCTTGCCTCCTCCGTGACGACCCCAACTGAGTTCACCCTTTTCAATCCTCAAGAAGAAGTCATGTATAGCCTCAGCCATGCCTAGTTGTTAAACTAGTCACGTATGAAGAAATAGGGTCGGGGACAGGGTTGGCCTTCAGTTTCTACACTGCTACTATCTTTTGCAGCATGAGCTTTCACTTAGTTAACCTACAGTCTCTTCAATTTTCAGCTTTGCCTCTAATAGCTTCGAGTGTTCTACCAAAAAGGGTCTAATTCCGTAAAAAAATCCTAAACTTTAGGTCCAATCTCATTTATGCCCTGAACTTCTTCTTGTCTCGAGAAAAAATCCTGAACTTTTAAGTCCAATCCCAAACCTGCCCCGAACTTTTTTTTGTCTCACAAAAAATCTGAAACTTTAGGTTCGGTCCCAATTCTACCATGAATTTTGTTTTGTCCAAAAATAAAAATATCAACTTTCAATCTATTCTCAAATCTACCCTCATAGTCCAGTTCCAACTTTGACATGGCATTTCCACATCGATAATAACTCGACATCAGCAAGATGACGCGGAAAATTATCTCCCGAATGAAACCATTCTAGGATATGAAAACGACGATTTTTGGACAGAGGGCTAATGGGGCAGATCTGGGATTAGAGTAAAATTTGGTGATTTTTTCCTTAGACAAAAAAAAATGTTTGGGGCAGATCTGGGGCTGGACCTAAAATTTGAGGTCTTTATCTAGACAAAATAAAAATTGGACAGGATTAAAACTAAATCTAAAGTTGAGGTTTTTTTTTAAGGAAACTATGCCTACCAAAGAGTAAACTTATCAGACTAATCTCTTCTTAAATGCATGTGCACAATAGGCAATAAATGCATGTGCCAAAGGCCTCTAAATAGTAGCACAGTAGCTGTAAAGTCGAGCTCAACCCTCCAAAATAAATCATGCGTAGGCTTAGTCAATGTTATAACAGGACATCGTGTGAGCAATGACTCATATCTCCATTTGTAGTATGAGGATAGTTTAAATTACACAATCTCTTCTTTTCTTTAAAACCCGATCGAATATTATTGGTTTGTTCCAACACTCAGCTCGAGATTTTCGACGGAATAATAAAAGAAAAAGTAGAGATTGTAACTTCTCCGTGCTCGCCCGTTCCGATGTACATTAGAGCATGTTAATATATGCCCCGGATAAAGCGAAAAACAACCCCTTTTTCTCCGTCAAAATTCAAAACGTTTTTCTACTTTTAAAATAGTTATGGGATGACTATATGTAAGTCTACATGTTAAAATTTGTGTATGGTGGAGTTTCAGGTGTTACGGGTTAAGAAAAAGTCGGAACGTGGCTATCGTGAAGTCGGAATTAAGCGCTAAGTAACATGTAAAAAGCCTGATTAGAATATTTGCCGCTGTGACTTGACTTAGACTTGCGTGCCTCAATCGTACACTGAAATTTAGAAAAATTTCGCCTTTTTAACATAATTTTTTTTAAATTTGTACATTGTGTTGATATGTGTTTTTTTTATTAGTCTTAACAACGAGTACCGAAAATGGAAAAAGTAAAAAAGCAGTTTGATTTCAATGCAGTTTCCTTTTGAGGCATGAAATCAATGACATAAGGCCGGAAATCAAAGGTCAGTCACGAGGGAATATTTCCAAACTGTTCTCTGCATTTCCTCGTTCGTTTGGTTGCGTACGCCTTTCCATTCTTTCCTCAAATAAAGAAATTCCTCGCCCATGGAACACATGAATTAAGTAATTAAGTCCCCGACCCAAATGTGAATGGACGTGTGCCGCGTTAGGTAGGACGCGGTCATAATGGTAAACTTTTCTTTATGAAAATTTGAAACCCGAAAGGACGGATCAGATTCGAGATGCTCTGCTGTACCTCAATTGGTATGGAAAAATCGAACGCGTTACCGCGTTCTGCCTCATTTAATGTAAGATAAGGCACAGATAAGATGGTTGGCGGGGATTTGAGATGTACTTTTTTCTTTTCATTGTACTCGATGGTTAAGGAAGGAAATCCAAACACCTCGTACTCATGTCAAGTAAGGGGCGGGCTAAAAGTAAATTTTTCTTCGTGAAAATTCAGAACCCGAATGGACAGATCAGATTCGAGATGCTCTGCTGTACCTCGACGGTATGGAAAATCGAAAGCCTTACCGCGTTTTGCCTCATTTAATGTTAGATAAGGCACGGATAAGATGGTCGGTGGGGATTTGAGATGTACTCTTTTCTTTCATTGTACTCGATGGTTAAGGAAATCCAAATACGTACAGCAAACCTCGTAATCATGTCAGACACTGGTTTGTCAGGATGTTGCTGGAAACTTGGCAAAAGCTCTGGTCTCAGCTGGGCAAGAGCAGAGCACGGTGTTGGGACTGGACAATGGCTGAGAGATCGACTCGGTGTTGTGAAGCTGCTGGACCACCACCGGTAAACCTGTAGGGACGCCGGGGAACATGGGATGCTTGACTAGAGGATTGGCCTAATGGTACTGGACTCTTCGCCAGAGTTGCTGGATCGTTCGCCGAACACTGGGATCTTGCCCGGAGTTGTAGATCTGTCACAGCCAAGGAGATGCACACCGGAGGAAGAAGACCTCAGCTCTCTCTCTCTCTCTCTCTCTATCGACTCTTTCTTATGTTACTTTTCTCTGTATGTGCAAGAAAAAATAATAGGTGCAACGTATCGATTTTTCGGTCACAGCAAACATGTCGGTTTGGAATATGCGCTTCGGATAAGTGTTTTATTAACGCGTAGGAATGGTTTGGTTAGTGAATAAGCTTAACTTAGTCGATTCGTAGTTACGATAGCATTTTACTTAATTGTGATACCGATTTTCGCTAAATTGATAGGATTCGAGTTCGTGGGCCTGAATTAGCTTTTGAGATTTGAATTAGGCTATATCAGGTGAGTGGTGCTTATCTCTTCTATGAATTATAAAGTCATATCTTGAAGGCGGTACTGATTTGATATATTATGAATGCTAAAGGCATATTTGCTGCATAAAAATTTAGATCGGGCATTTACTACATTTTAATACTTATGAATTGCTTGAGAAATGTGTTATGAAATGAATTGTGAAAGTCCATGTGCTTCGATTTGTGAACCTGGTTTATGAGAAATGGTTTATGAAATATATTCTGGTTTATGAAACGGATTATGGACCTTTTTTTTTTTTTTGGGGGGTAAGGAAATGGATTATGGATTTGGTTTGTGGATTATTAGTAAATGTTGGTTTGATGCTCATTATCGCCATAACCTGGTTAACGGTTTTTGGGTATGCATACCAGTTTTAGGATATCCTTCGGGGCCGAACCACCGGCTAATGATAGGTGGTGACCTTACCAAGGGGCAATCTTGGTCGCCTTGTCACTAGGTGTTATGTTGTGATCGTGGTTTTATATGAGCAATAGATTGGTCAGTGGAATGGACCATTGACATTTGGTTTGATGGAGATTGATCAATGGACTTGACCATTGATTTTTGTTATGATATTTGTAGATTAATAGAATATTTCTAGCACATATATCGTTAAGTTAAAGTAATATTATTCATTTTTATCTTATACATGCATTATACGTTGGATTGAGAAAAAGGGAGTTTGGATAATATTATTATATATGTGCATAGTGGGTGCTCGAACTGCTTAGAAGAGATATGTACCACTCAATAAGTTGTGGTTGCTCATTCCATTCATCTTACATTTTTCAGGCTCTTCAGTCAACAGCAAGTAGAACGAGAGCGCTAGCGTCGGGGACTTTTGGGAGTTAGATTTTGGGTATGATCTAAGGGGGTTGTATATATGTATGTTGATAGTTGTTGGGTTTAGCTGAGTGGTGAGATGTAAATATTCTTTTTGAGGATTGTAGAAACTCTGATGGAGAAACCAACCTTATGTTTAATCATATGTCTATATGTATATATAGTTGTGTGTGTGTGTGTGTGTGTCTATATATATTGATAACAGACGTATGTTGGTTTCTGTCTGAGGCTGCGTCCTTCGGGTATAAGGACGGCCGTGTCATTTCCCTGTTCATTGTAAAACTTGGGGTGTGACAAAACTAGTGAGGTGTCTACCAACAAAAGGTGATCACATCCTAAACAGCCATGTAAGCACAAGAAGATCACATCATGAAACAGAATCGACCCAATCAAAGTCACAGAATCTGAATCCATCGCTACCGAAAACCATTTCCGCAAAAACCAAACTCAAAGAAAGAAGATCACATCCTAAACAGCCATGAAAGCACAAGAAGAAGAACGGAAGGAAAAGATCCCATCGAGAAGAAATGTAGAATGCCCGACATTAGCTCTGGTTGTCCTTTGTTCTTTTTTTTTTTGTTGCTCTTATCGAGTCGGAGCACGAATTGCCGCGTGTGCCGAGTCACAGGTTCTGTGGAGCTGACGAGGGACGCCGAAGGAAAAGGACGGCCATGGTCGAGAGCGACGGAGCGTGCTTCAACCTCTGCAAAACCTTCCGCTGAAGTCTGGAAATGGGATGAGCTTCTCTCTCTCGCTCTCATATACCGCATGCAGAGGTTGGTACTACTGTGCAACGTATATTCTGTTTCGTATGACTCCGATTTCCAGTGCATTTACTTAAGTATATATATGTGTGTGTGTGTAGATAAATTCATATTGGGTTCGAGAATTCGCATTTTGGCCGGCATCTTACTTGACATCAATACGAGGTTCACCGTACTAATTTGGATTTCCTTAACCATCGAGTACAATGAAAGAAAAAAGTACATCTCAAATCCCCACCGATCATCTTATCGTGCCTTATCTTACATTAAATGAGGCAGAATACGATAACGCGTTCGATTTTCCATACCGTTGATGTACAGTAGAGCATCTCGAATCTGATCCGTCCATTCGGGTTCCAAATTTTCACAAAGAAAAGTTTACCTTTATGACCAAGTCCATTCACATTTGGGTTGGAGATTTAGGGTGGGTTTGGTTCAGCTTTCCCAAAGCCCATTGGAGCCCCAAAGCCCCTTGAGAAAAATGCAGGGTGTTCGGCAACCATTCTCAAGGGGCTTTGGGATGAAAGTTGGCATTGAGAATGCTGAGCTAGGATTTTTTTCTTCCAAACCTACTCTCACTTATTTTTTCAAATTCCAATTTTACCCCTCATCTTAAAAAAATCCAAACCCTAGGTTACGGCCACCCAGATCTGTGGCCGGCGGCCGTCAGGCGAGGCTACCAGGGGTGGGGCAACCCTCGCCCGCCGTCACCTGGGGTCGCGCGACCCCAGGGCAGCCCTCGGCCGCGAGCCCAGGCGAGGGTCGTGCCACCCCTACTGACCCTCGCCTAGGCTCACGTGGCCCGGGCAACGGCCGCCGGTGGTCGCGCGACCCTAGGCAGCCCTCGCTAGGGTTCGCTCGACCCCTTGTGGCCACGGCCGCCGGGGCCAGATCTTGCTCGCCAGCGACCGTAACTCTAGGGTTTGGATTTTCTTTTTTTTTTCTTTATTTTTTTATTTAAAAAAATTAATATGGTAGAAAGCCCCTTTGCAAATTTGTTTTGCCAAACACTAGTTAGCCCAAAGTTATTTTTCAAAGAGTTTTTTTATCGAATGCTATTTGCATTTCCCCAAAGCCCTTTAAGCTAAATGTATTTGCATTTCCCCGAAGCCCATTTTCAAAGTTGAACCAAGTCCACCCTTAATTACTTAATTCGTCTGTTTCATTCGTGTGTTTCCTCGAACTGAGGAAAAAAATAAAACAAAAAAGGGAGAAACTCTGGAAAATTTGTTATTTGAGTAAAAGACGGAAAGGCGTACGCAACCAAACGAACGAGGAAATGGAGAGAGAACGGTTTGGAAATCTTCCCTCGTGACCGACCTTTGATTTCCGGCCCGACTACATTGATTTCATGTTTCAAAAGGAAACTGCATTGAAATAAGAGTGGTTTTAACTTTTTCCATTTTCGGTACTCGTTATTAAGGCACGCAAAGTCTAAGTCAAGTCAAAGCGGCACATATTCTAATCAGACTTTATACATGTTAGTATGTTAATTTAAACTATGCTCATACTCCAAATGGACGAAAAATTACTAAAAAAAGTCATAAACTTATTGCAATTGTGCCAATTCAGTCCTAAAATTTTTGCAAATGTGCCAATTTAGTTCATTTGACTGGCCGACGCCGACGTAGCAAAATTTTAATAATATTTTAATATTTTTTGAATTTTTTATTTATTAATTTTTTTATTTTATTTTTCTTCCTTTTTTCCCTTTTTTTTTTTTTTTTGTATGGGTTGACATCCTCCTGCTGGCCATCGGGCGAGGGCCGGTAGAGGTCATCGGCCTGTATAATTGAAATAGATTTAAGATTTTTTTACTAAGTCTCCCCCAAATAGAGATACGAGTCATTGTTGCTCACACGATGTCCTGTTATAACATTGACTAAGGCTACGCATGGTTTGTTTTGGTGGGTTGAGGTCGACGAGGATTTTGATGGAGGCAAGCGACTTTACAGCTACCGTGCTACTATTTAGAGGCCGTTGGCAGCATTTATTGCCTATTGTACCCTTAGACATAAGTCTGACGAGTTTACTATTTGGTAGGCATAGTTTCTTTAAAAAAAAATCCGAATTATAGGTCTAGCTTCAATTCTACCTCAATTTTATTTTTTGTCTAAAAAAAATCTCAAACTTTAGATCTAGTCCAAAATTGCTCTAAACTTTTCTTTGTCTAAAAAAATCACAAACTTTAAGTCCAGTACTTATTTTGTCTAAGAGAAAAATCATGAATTTTTACTCTAATAACAAATCTGCCCTCATTAGCCCCCGTCTAAAAATCGCCGTTAGTGATTTCTAATTTTTATCTCTGAGAATGATTTCATTCTGGAGATAATTTCCCATGTCTCCTTGCTAATGTGGATTTTTAATCGACGTGGAAATGACGGGTCAAAGTTGGGATTGGACCATGAGGGTAGTTTAAGAACAGATTCAAAATTGGCATTTCTTTTTCAGGCAAAACAAAATTCGGGGTAGATTTGAGACTGAACCTAAAGTTTGAGATTTTTTGTGATGAGTGCTGTAATGTAAGAACTTGAGAAGGTGTTTGAACGTCAAGTTTAGAGGTCATTTGATAAGACTTATCTTAAAAATTACTGCCCTGAAACAAGTGCTACGACATTCTAGAAGGCGTTTCGGCGTCCCACTTCGGCTTCAGAAGGCTACTTCGTCCAGATTCAAGGTGTTGTAATGTTAGAACTTGTGCCTATTTATACATGAGTCATAGCCCGGGCTGTTCGTCCTCACGTGCCGTGCGCATGACCTTCTCATGTCTCGATAGTCTGCTTTAAATCTTCACCTCGTGCTTCAGGCACGTGTATCAATGAGCGAGCTATTGTTAGTGTCAACAGTAGGTTAACTAAGTTAAAGCTCATGCTAAAAAAGATAGTAACAACGTAGAAACGAGGAAAGTACCAAACAAGTCCTAAACCTATTGCATTGGTACCGATTCAGTCCTAAACCTTTTAATTAGACCAATTTAGTCCTAAACCTTTTTGTATTGGTACCAATTCAGTTCATCCAGCCAATTTAGGGCGAAAATCTTTGGCGTGGATGCCGGCCGTCCTACGTGGCACTGCCGGTGCTGACGTGAATTTTTTTTTATAATTTTAAATAATTATTAAATTTATTATTATTTTTCATATTTTTTGGTTACTTTTTTCTCCCTATTTTTGGCCAGCCGGCCACCGGCACCAGCCATGGCCGGTGAGTGCTGGCCTCGCCTGGGCGAGGTCGCCCTTTCCGACCATAGGCAAGGGTCTGCCTCACCGAATCGAGGGGGAGCGCCTGCGAGGCCTTTCTTGCCGGATCTGGAGAGTCTAACCCTCGCCGAACCTCGACGCGAGAGGAAGAGGAGAGGCGGGAGGTGGAGAGGGGGAGGAGACGCGGCGGAGGAGGGAGAGGTCGTTAGAGGGGGAGATGGGGAGAGGGATGGGGCGGAGGAGGCGAGGGGCCGAGGAAGAAGAGGAGGTAAAGGGAGAGGAGGAGGGTGAGGGAGAGAATGTATGGAGATCTGTACATTTAGATTCCCAATCAACGGCAATGTAGGGGAGGAGGAAGAGGGATCGAAGGAGGAGGAGGAGAGCGTCGGCGACGATTGGGGGTTAGGGTTTGGATTTGGTGAGCAGGCATAGGGTAGAGAGAGAGAGAGAGAGAGAGAGAGAGAGGGGTTTGGTGTGGAAGAAGGATATGGAGATTGGAGATAGAGAGAGAAAGGCGAGATAGAGGGAAGGAGGAGTGATGGCGATATAGTTGGGTGGGGATGGAGCCAAACCAGGATTGATTTTTGGCGTGGGAAAAAAAAGTAAGGGAAAATAAGAAAAACTAATAATTAAATATTTAAAAAATTATTTATAAATTATAAAGAAATTTTACATCAACGCCAGCGGTGCTACATAGTACTGCCGACGTCCACATCAGTGGTTTTCGACCTAAATTGGCTGGATGGACTGAATTGGTACCAATGCAATAGGGTTATGACTTTTTTGGTACTTTTCTTCATAGAAACTGAAGGCTTACCCTGTCCGCGACCCTATTGCTTCTTACATGATTAGTTCAATAAGAAGTCATGGATGAGGCTATACATGACTTCTTCTGGAGGATTGAAAAGGGTGAACTCGATTGGGGTTCGGGCGGAGGAGGCAAGCGACTCTACCATTATCAGTCCAATAGATTTTTGTTCTCGTGTTTTGCGTAATCAGTGGATTGGAATTATAAATTGTTGAGAAAACATTCCTTCTGAATATTTTGATTCTGACAAAACTATCCTTCTTGTAAGAGAATCTGGTTAATACAAATAATTTGTTATTGCAGGCATGAGCATGTGAACAAAAGCTTATAATGTTCCATGACTGGCGTTCAGACTCAAGCAGTAGTCGTCGCACACTTGCTTCTGAGATAATCGAAGTCCTACATTCAGATGGAGAATCGTGGTGCTTCTGAAGACTTCAGAAGGAAGTCTATGTTGCATCTAAAGCCTTCAGAAGGAGGTCTATGCTGCCTCTGAAGACTCATCTCTAGGAGATTTATGTGACACGTCAGCAAGGATCTTACAGAAGCTCAGAGTCACTGTTCCAATCTGTTCAGATTCAGAGAGTCTCTCTAGTTCAGTAGATTGCTTCTGAACAACGTTCAGATTCTGCATTTTCTCACTACTAGATTCTGAAGACCCACGTTTGGCAGGTTTCTGATTTGGCCGCGCCTTGTTATGGAAGTCTGTAAGATTTGATTGACAGGATTATTTTCCAATCAAATCAGGAGAATATCCGCGATTGGATATTACCTTCCGTGAACAAGATATCTTGGAGATTTGGATGAACTCTCTTTATGGAAACTGAAGATTTGGTTGTATGGGCGACTGAATCTGAAGGGTTCAGATTCACTTTGAACGGCCACTGGATCTTCCCATATACAGTCTCTGTCAATCAGGATTGATAGCGTCCAATCAAAGATTGAAGAGCGATCCTTTGAAGGGCCTTGGTAACGGCTAGTTCAAGGCTGAAGGAGTATAAAGAAGATCAATAGTGACTGTTTCAAATAGATCAAGAACTAAAAAATTCCAAAGTGCTGAGTTGTTCAAAAACACATTCTCTTGTTCTTGTGAGCTTAGATTTCGTAGTCTTGAGAGGTTCATTTGTAAGAGCGATTGGAGTGACAACGCCTGTAATCTTTCAACGACTCATAGTGGAATCCAGCCGATCGGCTGTCATCGTGGGAGAGTGGACGTAGGCTTGCTAAAGCCGAACCACTATAATCATTGCGTGCAATTTCTCTTTCCCTAAACTCATCTTGCTGTGTTTAGTTTATCTGCACGTCCTCTTACTGATCATTTTCGGTCTACGTTCTGAACCCTTTATAAATTTCCGCATTAAATATTAAGAAGTGTTCAGAATCACCTATTCACCCCCCTCTAGGTGATATTGCTAGATCCAACAATTGGTATCAGAGCCTTGTTGCTCATTATTTTGAAGTGTTTTACTTCAGAGCTGACGATCTATCATGTCTAGCAATAATTTCACAGGAACCAGTGATGCACATTTCAGCAACAAACCACCCTATTTTGATGGGAAAGACTACAATATGTGGTGCAACAAAATGAAGTGGTTCTTCAAGGCATCAGATGATCTGATGTGGGATGTTGTAGTAAATGGAGTAGTTCCTAATGTAACAGCAACCCCTTCCACTGGAAATGAAGGAAACAACAATACAAATGTTACTGCAACACTGTCAGATTCTGAAAGAGCAAAAAGACAAGGACTCGATTCTAAAGCTGTGCATGCACTTTTCTGTGCATTATCCATTCCTCTATATAATCGTGTTGCAGAAGAAGATTCAGCCAAAGCTATATGGGACAGACTTCATGTCACATATCAGGGAACTGACAGAGTGAAAGAAACAAAACTCAGCATTCTGCTGAGTGATTACGAAGCTTTCAAAATGAAGCACGATGAATCAATTGCTGAAATGATTGACAGGTTTCAAATCCTAGCAAGTGGTCTTGCAAGACAAGGTGCTCCTGTAGCAGAACCGATGCAAGTCAGAAAGATCCTTCGAGGACTTACAGATGACTGGAATTACATCAAGCCATCAATACAGGAATGTCAAACAATTAGACCTCTATCTATTGATGAGCTAGTCGGAACCTTGCAGTCATATGAGACCGAGCGTACCAACAAAACAAGAGATTCAAAAGGTAAGAAGTCTATTGCTTTAAAATCTGAAATTGATTTTGAAATGCCAGATTCAGATGATGAAGATGAAGACGACGAAGAACTTGCTCTTATGGTGAAAAAGTTCAGAAGAATGGCTCGTAGAGGAAGAAACTTCAAAGGGAAGAAATTATTCAAAAAGAATGATCAGAGACAATCAAGCAATGACAAACAGGAAGACAAAGATATAATCTGTTTCCATTGTAAGAAGGCAGGACACATCAAACCCAATTGTCCGCTTCTGAAGAAAGATAAGTTCAAGTATGAGAAATACAAAAAGGCATTGAAAGCAGAAACTCTAAGTGATTCTGAAGATAGCGAGGATGACTATGCTAACATATGTCTTATGGCAAAGTCAGATTCAGATTTAGATTCAGATATTGAGGTACATCCTTCTGAACTGCCAGATGAAGTCTCTGAATACATTGATGAGTTGTGCTTAAATTATAAAGAAGCTCTCAAAAAGGTTTCCATTTTGAAAAAGGAAGTTTCATCCTTAAAACAACAGAGTGATTCTCAAAAAGACAAGATTGAATTTTTGCAAAGGGAATTTCATCAAATCAAGGAGAATCGTGATTTGATCTTGAAAGAAAATGATTCCTTGAAAACCAAAATTGAAAATACTTCAAAGAAATTTTCCCAAAGTTCAAAAAATTTGGAAAACATTATTTCCAGACAAATTCCGTATGGTAACAAATCTGGTCTTGGTTTCAAAAAGGAAAATGATTTCAAAAATAAGTTTCCAAAAACAAATGACAGGATTTCCCGTAAACCTTCCAAATTTGCATATCAACGACATTTCCAAAAACAGTTTACAAAATCTTTTTATCCAATGCATTGTGAAAACTGTGGTGCTAGAAATCACGTTAGAAATAATTGCATTATGGTATGGAGACCTGTTAATAGAAAGAAATCTATTGTGACTAACTCAGATGGACCCAAGAAAAACTGGGTACCAAAGAAATAGTAAGTTACTTCCTACTTGCAGGTACCAAGGAAGAGAAAAGACAAATGGTTTCTGGATAGTGGTTGCTCAAGTCACATGACTGGTGATCCAGAAAACTTCATACAACTTTCAGACTACAATGGTAGAAGTGTGTCATTTGGTGGAAAGAATAAAGGCAAAGTGATTGGCCAAGGCACTGTAAAAATCGGAAATCTCATGATCAACAATGTTTCTCTTGTCAAAGGACTCAAATACAATTTAATTTCAGTTAGTCAACTATGTGACTCTGGTTATCAAATCTGTTTTCAAGACTCAGAATGCTCAGGTGTTAGCAAAGACAAGAAGCAAACCTTCACAGGTCGACGTCATGGAAATATCTACCTTCTGAATGTTGATTCTGAAGATTTCAAGTGTCTCATCTCTATCAAGGATGAATCTGAACTATGGCATAGAAAACTAGGACACATCAGTGTCAAACACATCTCGAAGCTATCATCCAAGAAACTAGTTCGAGGCTTACCACAATCAAAGTTTGAGAAATCAGAGCTTTGCTCAGCCTGCACACTTGGGAAACAGGTAAAAAGCTCTTTTAAATCTATTAATCATGTATCATCTGAACGTGTTCTGCAGTTGCTTCACATGGATATCTTTGGTCCCAACAGAACACTAAGTCTTGGAGGTAAGAAATACTGCCTTGTCATAGTTGATGATTACTCAAGATTTACATGGGTTTTATTTCTTGCACACAAAAATGATGCCTTCTCATCCTTCTCAAAATTTTCTAAAAAGATTCAGAATGAAAAAGGTTACTCTATTTCCTGCATCAAAACTGATCATGGGGGAGAATTTGAAAACCAAAGTTTTTCAATTTTTTGTGATGAGTTTGGGATTAAGCATAACTTTTCATCTCCTTACACACCTCAACAAAATGGGGTTGTTGAGAGGAAAAATCGTTCTCTACAAGAAATGGCGAGGACTCTTTTGATCGAAAGTAAAATTGCATCTCATTTCTGGGTAGAGGCTGTGTCAATAGCATGTTACATTTTAAACCGTGTCTCCTTAAGATCTATCGTTGAGAAAACTCCCTATGAACTTTTTAAAGAGAGAAAACCAGATTTAGCATACTTCCGTGTGTTTGGTTATAAATGCTTCATTCTGAAAAATGCAAATGATCGAGCTGGTAAGTTTGATGAGAAGTCAGATGAAGGAATATTTCTGGGATATTCTACAACGAGCAAAGCATACAGAGTCTACAACAAAAACTCTCGATGTGTTGAAGAATCAATGAATGTCAAGTTTGATGAAAATATTCAGACTCAGAATGATCAATCTGAATATGTTCAAGTTTCGTCTCCTCATCAAGGTTCAGAACCAGAAGAAAATTCACAAGAGAATCATGCTTCTGAAGAAGTTCAGAATCAAGAAACAAGCCAACAAATCGCAGAAGAAACAGAGGTAACACCGTCTGATTCTAATGTTCCAAATGATGCTCAAGACGGGAAATTCAACAGAAACTGGAAACATAAATCCAGTCACCCCAAGGAACTAATAATGGGGAGCTTAGATGAAGGAATCAAAACCAGATCGAAATTCAAGGAAGCAATGAGCAATATAGCATTAGTCTCTGAAATCGAACCTAAAGGGATTGAAGAAGCTCTTACTGATGAAAATTGGATCAATGCCATGCAAGAAGAACTTCATCAATTCAAGATCAATAATGTTTGGGAGCTCGTTTCAAGACCCAAAAATCGTCCTGTTATAGGAACAAAATGGGTGTTCAGAAACAAAATGGACGACAGAGGAAAAGTGGTTAGAAACAAAGCAAGACTTGTGGCAAAGGGATATTCTCAAGAAGAAGGAATAGATTACGATGAAACCTATGCACCAGTTGCCAGGTTAGAAGCCATAAGGCTACTTCTTGCTTATGCTTGTTACAATGACTTTAAACTGTTTCAGATGGATGTGAAAAGTGCATTCCTAAACGGTTACATCAAAGAAGAAGTTTATGTCGAGCAACCTCCTGGGTTCGAGGAACCAAGAAGAAAGGATCTCGTATATTCCCTGAAGAAAGCTTTATATGGATTAAAGCAAGCACCTCGTGCTTGGTATGAAAGGTTAAGCAGCTTTCTATCTGAACAGAAGTTCACTAAAGGTAATGTTGACACTACTCTCTTTATTCAGAAGCAGGGTAAGGATATTCTTATTGTTCAGATTTATGTAGATGATATTATTTTTGGCTCTTCTAATGAATATCTATGCAAGAACTTCTCTAAAGCAATGCAGGATGAATTCGAAATGAGCATGATGGGAGAATTAAGATTCTTTCTTGGACTTCAGATTCAACAAACCAAGAAAGGAATATTCATTCATCAAGAGAAATATGCTCTTGAAATTATCAAGAAATTCGGCTTAGAAAATTGCAAGAAGACGGAAACACCAATGTCTCATTCGTCTAAGCTTGATAAAGATGAACAAGGAAAAGATGTTGATCAGAAGCTTTATCGCAGTATGATTGGATCACTTCTATATCTCACTGCATCAAGGCCAGATATTCTTTATAGCGTCTGCCTATGTGCAAGATTTCAGTCATGTCCAAAAGAATCGCATCTTACAGCAATCAAAAAAATTATCAAATATATTGGAACATATCCAGCTTATGGTCTTTGGTACTCAAAGGATTCTGATTTCATTCTGAAGGGATATTCAGATGCAGATCTCGCCGGATGTAAAATTGACAGGAAAAGCACTTCAGGAACCTGTCAACTTATGGGAAATATGCTTATCTCCTGGTATTCCAAAAAGCAGAGCACAGTTGCTCTTAGTACAGCAGAAGCAGAATACGTCTCTCTTGGAAGTTGTTGTGCTCAGATTCTATGGTTAAAACAACAGCTAAGAGATTATGGAGTTAAGGATTCAAATGTGGAGATCAGATGCGACAATACAAGCGCCATTAATCTAACCAAGAATCCTATTCTTCACTCAAGAGCGAAGCACATCGAGATCAAACATCACTTTATTCGTGATCATGTTCAGAATGAAAATGTTCACATTCAGTATGTTGATACAAAGAATCAACTCGCAGATATATTTACTAAACCTCTTGAGAAAGAGTCCTTCAATTTTATCCGAAACGAATTAGCTATTACTAATCCTTTTTCTTAAGATATATTGAGTACAGGTAAATTGACAGAACTCAGAAGCAAAACTGTTCAGAAGCAGAACTCAGAAGCAAAACTGTTCAGAAGCAGAACTCAGAAGCAAAACTGCTCACAAGCAGAGCTCAGAAACAAAACTGCTCAGAAGCAGAACTCAGAAGCAGAGCTAAGAACCAAAACTGCTCAGAAGCAAATTTGCATAACCTTTGTTCAGAAGCATATTTTTAAGTACTTCAGAAGCAAGGTTAGTTCATCTTACACCTCTTTATATTTAGAAATTCTCGATAAGGCAAAAATCCAAGGTACGTTCTCTAAATCTTACGCTCTCAAATTTCTATACATATGCCTCTTTGTTTGATTGGATTAATTATGTTTCTTTGTATTGTTCGCTGGATTTTATTTTAAATTGATTTTATTTCCTAAAATAACCGTTTTACGGTTTTTCAAAACCTTCATAAGGCTCTGAACCGGCACCTCCATCAAATATCGCAACTTTCTCTCAAACCCTAAAAACTGATTTCCTTCTCTCTGTTTACGCTCCTTCTCGCTCTCTCCAAATCCTTCTTACTAAAAACTCCAACCTTCTCATTTATGGCTCCGAAATCATCATCTATCATGAAGAAAGCAGCAAAAGAAGGTGCTAGTCTGAGAAGAAAATTGTCGAGGCTGACGAAGGGCAGAAAAGCTCGTCTCTCCGAATCCATTGATATCTCTGGGTCTGATCATGAAGAAGAAAGACACATTGCTCAGAAGGAATCAGGTTTGTCTCAGTCTGAGTTCGATGAAAGAGTCGCCCTGGCTCTCTCTATAAAACCTCTGTATGATTCTTTCAAGAACGCTGGCTCTAGTGACGAAAACGTCAAGTTGCTGTTGAATATTCACAAGTTTGCAAGCGAGAAAGACTTTCTTGCCATATTAGAACTCCCTCTGCAAACTGTGACACCCATTGCCACTATTGTTCCTGAGAATGTATCTCGGAAGGGCAAGGAAAAGGTTGTAGAAACTGGAGTCTCTAAACCTATTAAGTCTCCATCTAAGAGCATTGTTATCAGGGAGGCTGTAACTGAAGAGAGTGAAACCAAGGGGAGGCCTGATGACGACGATGACGTGCTGTTTAAAGATTTTAAGAAAATCAGAGGGGTCATCAAGGACAAGAACTTTGAAAGCAAACTATTTTCAAGTCAGTTGCACTATGACAAATTCGAGATGATGAAGGAAAGAGGAGTTATACCCCACAGGGTATTTGATCTTAAGTATTTTGATAGGGCTGGTATTCCTATTAGGAAGCATCTAGAGAAAATGAAGTTGAGGGACTTTGTAACTGCAAGGAGGCCAACTTTTCCTGATTTGGCAGCTTACTTTTATTCTAGCTTATGTTTCACCAATTTTGATTCCTTATTTTATACGGTTCAAGGAGTGGTGTACCATCTGCATGTTAAGGAGCTGGCAAAATTAATGGGAGTTGAGGAAATGGACTTTATGCCCATTAATGTGCAACCTGATGATGCCTACAGTTCTCTGACTGGAAAAGAGAATTACTCCAGAGACTCCAAGGCACACATTGCTTACAATGACTTTCCCCTGAAGCACATTGTAATGCACAAGGTTGTCATTGAAAGCTTGAGACCCAAGGCTGCTTCAAAAACTGATATTTCGAAATATGAAGCCAAGCTGATGTGGGGTCTGTTGAATGGCTGCAAGATCTCGCTAGCACATACTGTTCTCCTCCACATGTACAGAACTGTCCAAAAGACCAAAGGACAACTACCCTATGCAGGGTTGATCTATCGGATCATGTCCTTCCAAAATATCAACATTCCTGGAAAGCTCCTTCAAGATGAAATTCAGTTAATGGTTGCTGGGGAGTCTATGATTCAGAAGATGGGTTTTAGACAGTCTGCTGGTGGTTGGATCAACAAGAACAAAAAGGCTGTCTTGGTTGAGTTTGCAGAACAGAATGCAGAGAGTGAGAGATCTGCAAAAAGAAGGAAGACAGAGGCCACAAAAGGAAAACAGACCACTGTTCAGAGTGAGTCTTCAGAAGAAGAGGAAGCAGAAGAAGAGGAAAGTGTATCATCAAGAGATGATGAGAGGACCCCAACTGTGCTATCAGAAGGAAACATCAGTTCAGAAGCTGAAGAAACTGGTGAAATAGGAAATGAGCTGGAAGATCCTATGGACAAAGAAGAGGATCCCCATAAGACTCATGAGAGTGAAAATGTAGAAGCTGTTGAAACTACTGGTGAAATAGCAGAAAAAGAAGCTCAGCTTGCTACAAGTGCATATGTGGAGATAATGGAGGAGCAACTAGATGACAGAACGACTATTGATGTTCTGGTTGCTCGAGAACAAAAGAAGAGGTCCTCATCACCACCTGAAGACATGGAGGTTGATAAATCTGATGACTTTGTTGTCACAGCTATAGGATCAACAGAAGTCACTCCTGTTGTAACAGCTCAGATTCAGGGGGAGCAACCTATAGAATCTGCTGTTCAGACTGAAGTTATTCAGAAGGACAAGGCTGATACTGAAAAGGAGTCGTCCAGCAGAAAAGAACAACATGAGGAATCAAATGTTGTTCAGACTGAAGAGGTTCTGACTGCTGTTCAGAAGGAAAAAGCTGTTGAGGAAAGTGCTGTTCAGAAGGAACAAATTCCAGAGAAGATACCTGAAGAGCAACCCACAGAGATTGAATCTTCGATCGCTGAAGATGTTATAGTCATTCCAGATTCAGCACCTGATAAGGCTCAGGGGGAGTCAAACTCGCAGAGGATTCAGGATTCAAATTCAAAGGGAAAAGCTCAGATGGTGGAGGAAGAAAACCAACAGACCTTTGTAGGGAATCTGAATGCTTCAAGTCTTGTTCAGATGGAAGTTGAAAAACTTCGGGTAGAAGTTATGCAGAGGATGGACAGGATGGAAATGCACATTGAAAAGAAGTTGCACAGATTTGAGGAAATACTTCATAAATACTGTCGCCTTTTCTGCTCTGAGATGGCCAGCATTGGTACTTATACTTTAATCAGAGATGAAAGGATCAGCAAAGAAGTTCCAGAGATGCAGGAACTCAAGGAATTCGCAACCTACATTGCTGATATGGGCAAATCTGCTGAAGCTGCTCAGAAAGATGATGAAGAGCATATTGATGTTCCCTCCTCATCTTCAAAACAAAACCCACCTCCGTCATCTTGAAATTATTTTTCAAATTGTCCGTATTTGTTTTTATCTGTCGGATGTTCTTTTTATGTGCGCTTTGAATGTTACGCTATTCTTACAATATATGTTTGTATAAATTGACATTTTATCTTGCTGATGACAAAAAGGGGGAGAGAATACCTCATCATATTGCAGGATGCATACACGCGAATTATACCTATGCGCTCAAACGAATTCAGCGTCGTATACAACATATGGTGATATTCATCTATCACTCAGAATGCATATCTTATATATTCAGATGCACACCTTTTTTGAAAAAGATTCAATTGAATTATATTCATATTTTTATTGAAATCTTCTCCGTGCTTAACTTTCTTACAATTCAAAAATACATACCAACTTTTATTAAGGAAGTTTTGTCATCATCAAAAAGGGGGAGATTGTTGAGAAAACATTCCCTCTGAATATTTTGATTCTGACAAAACTATCTTTCTTGTAAGAGAATCTGGTTAATACAAATAATTTGTTATTGCAGGCATGAACATGTGAACAAAAGCTTATAATGTTCCATGACTGGCGTTCAGACTCAAGCAGTAGTCGTCGCACACTTGCTTCTGAGATAGTCGAAGTCCTACATTCAGATGGAGAATCGTGGTGCTTCTGAAGACTTCAGAAGGAAGTCTATGTTGCATCTAAAGCCTTCAGAAGGAGGTCTATGCTGCCTCTGAAGACTCATCTCTAGGAGATTTATGTGACACGTCAGCAAGGATCTTACAGAAGCTCAGAGTCACTGTTCCAATCTGTTCAGATTCAGAGAGTCTCTCTAGTTCAGTAGATTGCTTCTGAACAACGTTCAGATTCTGCATTTTCTCACTACTAGATTCTGAAGACCCACGTTTGGCAGGTTTCTGATTTGGCCGCGCCTTGTTATGGAAGTCTGTAAGATTTGATTGACAGGATTATTTTCCAATCAAATCAGGAGAATATCCGCGATTGGATATTACCTTCCGTGAACAAGATATCTTGGAGATTTGGATGAACTCTCTTTATGGAAACTGAAGATTTGGTTGTATGGGCGACTGAATCTGAAGGGTTCAGATTCACTTTGAACGGCCACTGGATCTTCCCATATACAGTCTCTGTCAATCAGGATTGATAGCGTCCAATCAAAGATTGAAGAGCGATCCTTTGAAGGGCCTTGGTAACGGCTAGTTCAAGGCTGAAGGAGTATAAAGAAGATCAATAGTGACTGTTTCAAATAGATCAAGAACTAAAAAATTCCAAAGTGCTGAGTTGTTCAAAAACACATTCTCTTGTTCTTGTGAGCTTAGATTTCGTAGTCTTGAGAGGTTCATTTGTAAGAGCGATTGGAGTGACAACGCCTGTAATCTTTCAACGACTCATAGTGGAATCCAGCCGATCGGCTGTCATCGTGGGAGAGTGGACGTAGGCTTGCTAAAGCCGAACCACTATAATCATTGCGTGCAATTTCTCTTTCCCTAAACTCATCTTGCTGTGTTTAGTTTATCTGCACGTCCTCTTACTGATCATTTTCGGTCTACGTTCTGAACCCTTTATAAATTTCCGCATTAAATATTAAGAAGTGTTCAGAATCACCTATTCACCCCCCTCTAGGTGATATTGCTAGATCCAACATAAATAACTATTTATTAAGTATAGCGCACGTGTTAATAAAACCATTTACTTTTCTATGCTATAATTAGAGGGGTTAATACTACAAAAAACCCCCCCCAACTGGTATATTTATGATAAATTTATCAAAAACTATTTATTTTATCATAAAAAATCTCAAACTGGTACACTTGTGATAAATTTACCCAAACTATTTTTTCGACCACCAAAAACCCCTAAACTAGTACATCTGTGACAAATTTACCCTAATACTAATTTTTTTATCACTAAAAACCCACAAATTGGTATACATGTGACAAATTTACCCTCCGTTAGTTTTCATTAAATTGAGTTAATACCATGAAAAATCGTAAATTGATATACTTGTGACAAACAGAGGGTAAAAACCCCCAAACGTGTTCATCCGGTAATTGCTATGTGTCATCTAACTCAGCAATTTGATGATAAAATTTAATGGAAACTAACGATGGGTAAATTTGTCAAAGATGTACCAGATTAAGATTTTTGGTGGTCAAAAAAATAATCTGGGGTAAATTTGTCACACGTGTACCTGTTTGGGGTTTTTCGTTGTATTAACCCTAATTAGAGTTGGCAAAATGTGCCACAAGCCCACTTTGCAGCTCATTTGTAATGGGCACTTGCATGATGGGCAACTCATTTGGCAACAAAGTGGGTCAAAATGGGTTAGCATAAAAACAAGGCCTAGTTGAAGGTTTAGTTGAAGTGATTTTTGATTTCAACTAAGACTGTTCTTGCAAGGGCGTCAAATATCATTCAATCTGTTCCTGCATTTTTAGTTGCAATCTTTTTCCCTTTTGTAGTAAAAGCTCAGAAATCATTTTTCTATTTGAGAAAAAAAGTTGACTATGGAGTGTTATTTGGCGAGTGAATGCATATAATAAGTCTGACAAAAAATGCATATAATATGATGTTTTTTTTTGTAGAAAATTAAAATAAATAAGCACTTCAAATGATTTTTTGATTTTTTTTTTAAAATTTTGGCTTTAAATGTACGAGGTTGAAATTTTGACTGATACTGAACACCTCAAATCTTTCATAATATATAGACTACAGTTAATACGTTCAAATTCTAATCGCATAAATTATTGTACGATTTTCCATTCTGTTATTAAACTCACGCTCACCTTAGACTGCATCATATGAGTCAGGTGGGATAAGCGACATCAAGTGATAACTTTTTAGTTTGTTAATATACTTTTTTGAATTTGATATAAAGTTTTATTAACATGAAAACCTTAAAGTAGGTTAAATGAGTGGGTATGGATTTTCATAGGTTGCGATGAATATATTTTAATGTACTCTGGTAATATCGTTCGGGTTAGGTATCAGTGGCGAAAATTATATTGGATATAAATGGATCGATATGGATCAATTTAGGTCGAACCATTTCCGACTCACCTTGGTTAGATAGCATTGAAGGATTACCAATTTGTAATGCATGTATTGGAAAGTGGAAACTATGTGCGGAATTGGATTGCCAAATCAGTTAAGAAGGTGTTCTGTGCTTTTGATTGGGCATGATCATTACCGCCCCCTTCATTTTCGCTGACGATGAATGGTGGAAAAGAGCAAACCTCCTTAGTTTGTGGGGTTGGGTCTCGACTTTGGAGTATGTCTGAGGATTTTCTTTTGGCCAAGGAAAAGGAAAATGCTGCCTTAAATAAAGAGGAATAAGTTATAAAATTAACCTGAAAATTGGTTTTGGGCCCCATTTTCTCTTCAATAATTTGAGAAATAATCAGGGATTCATTATACTACTTTCATCTATGAAGACAAGAGAGTTTTGCTTTCACGTTGATAGAACGATTTAGTTTTGATTTTGACTTCTTAATCATCCGAGTGTTATTTTCAAGTGAGAAATAATTATTTCATTATCAAGAAAAGCTACTATATCTTTTAACAAAATACCAAATCATAGAGTAGTTTCTACTTAATTGGTAAAAAACAATTATTTTTTGCTTTTGCACAGTGCCAAGGCATGGTCTATAGTGAAAACGAAAATGGGAGCAACGGCTATCATGAAGCGCTATATGATTTTTTATGAACATAGTGATATCTCTGGGTTTGAAGAGCTAAAGGGGGCACAAAGAAGATTAGGTGACAGAAAATATTACGTGCAACTGCGACGCCACGTCACATTTGCATAAGCTGGTTGAAAAATCGGCATGTTGGCATGTTTGTCGGAAATTTTCATAATCTCTCTCCCCCTCTCTCCCCTCTCTATGGAATCGCTTGGTTGATGGCAACTCTGCAGTTAGGCCGCGGTGGCGTCCGCGATCGGTTTTGGGAAAGGCTGCGTTGGGCCTGAGGCGGAACCGAGGCTATAGGAGATGGTGCCGGTGCTAGAACCTTTTATTGTAGGGCTCACTGGTTCATCGGGATGTTGCTGGAAACTTGGCAAAAGCTCTGGTCGCAGCTGGGCAGGAGCAGAGCACGGCGTTGAGACTAGACAACGGCTGAGAGATCGACTCGGTGCTGTGAAGCTGCTGGACCACCGTCGGTAAACCTGTAGAGACGCCGGGGAACACAAGATGCTCAACTGGAGGATTGGCCTAATGGGACTGGACTCATCGTCAGAGTGCTGGATGGTTCGCCGAATGTTGGGATCTTGCCTGGAGTTGCAGATCTGTCACAGCCAAGGAGATGCACGCCGGAGGAAGAAGACCTCAGCTCTCTCTCTCTCTCTCTCTCTCTCTCTCTCTCTCTCTCTATCTCTCTCTCTATCTCGATCTCGATCGACTCTTTCTGATGTTACTTTTCTTTGTATGTGCAAGAAAAAAATATTAGGTGCAACGTATCGATTTTCAGTCATAGCAAACGTGTCGATTTTTGAAGAGCTAAAGGGGCCACAGAGAAGATAGGCGACTCCTCCTTCCATGGGTTTGCCGAGCATTCCCCATTTCATTATCACTACTACACTCCCCATAGCCAACTTCTCAGGAACACCGGCTAAGAATTGACTGTTCTAGAAACTTAAGCTGTTAAATGAAGCATAATATTATATTTAAATATTATATCATTCTCCCTCACGCTAGATTTGAACTTATGTCCTCGTGTTCTGATACCATGTGAGATTTTAAGGAATTACAAATTGTTCTAAAAGCTTAAGCTGTCAGATGAAATTCGGAATGATATTTGAATATACTATCAATCAATGTCAATAAACCAAAGACCACATGACCATTTTTGGCGAAAGAGACTCTTCCTATCCTGACGGCTCGACTACTTTCATCCTCTTCTTCTAGAGAATCTCAAGTTGGCTCGGCAGTCTCTTTAGTACGAATTCGAAGACCATCTTTCCATTAGCTCTAGGTATCTTCCGGCACCTGTCTACCACATACAGTTCGTCGTACGTGAAGGTGGGACCCATATCCTTACCGTTCACTCTCTCTGGCTTGTTTCTTTTCATGTTGTTCACTAGAGCTAAATTCTCTCGAGTAAGATTTTGATCTTCAGCCTTCTTGTCATGATTAAGCGTTCCACCCTGGTCCAAATAAACTACCTAATCCGGATTTGTCAGATCATCTGCATAATCACAGGAAGTGACAACACTTTTGGCTAGAACGTCTGAGTGAGATCCCATGTAATCGATGCCACTTTGTGGAGGGCGATGGAGCCCAATAACAGTGAGCTCCATCCTGTATCTAAATTGGTCTCCCACCTCCACTCCTAGAACCTCTCCGATAAATCGCTCTTTGCTGTGGACGTATCCAGCTCGTTTCTTGACTTCTTTTGCGGCATACAATTCTATCCTTCTGATGAACGTGTCCTCTTTATCCGCTTTTGTTTTTTCCAAATAGAGCTCCCCAATAATAATCACTCGGTACAGCCTTAGAGTTGAGATCTCTCTCTGTGGCTGAGTCATGTTCTATACTTGTATTACTAATATATCTACTCAATTTACACATAGGAAAAATAATATTAGGTCTAGTACAATGCATCGCATACATTAAAGACCATGTTGCACTAATATGTTTAAGTTGTGCTACTGCTCTACCAGTATTATGATTTAATTTAATTATGGAATCAAATGGACTATTCACTTATTTGAAACCAAGATTTGAGTTTGATAAGTAAATTCACATATGACTTCTTCAGTTTTCTTAAAAAAATAAATAACATTGAAAATTTTGACGAAAGGGAAAAGTTTTTTTTTTTTTTTTTTTCAATCCTAAACAAACAAGCCATTTGCAGATCAAATGACCGGCAACGAGTGAAATTGCCATTCTTGTCTTTTGGTATTACTAATGTAAAGTACGACTACAGTTGCTCTAAAAAGAAAGTTCCATCGAAGCAACTGTTAACAAGCGATACGATGATAACGTTCCTAGTAACACAAAGGAAAAACAACATAGGTATGATATGTCTGCAAAACAAAACATCAGCTTGATCTACCATGCACAACAACTATGTATTCTAAGTCTCAGGTTGTCCAGTCCCTGTCTCCTTTCCTAATGCTGGGCGTCAACTCTTCCCATCACGACGACTCGAGCACTTTCATCTTCTTCTTCCGGCCAATCTCAGGTTGGCCTGGGAGTCTCTTCATCAGGAATTCGAAGACCATCTGTCCATTCGCTCGACGTAGCTTCCGGTAACTATCCACCACATACAGCCCATCATACGTGAAAGTGTGATCCCTTTCCTTACGGATCACTCTTACTGGCTTGTTTCTCTTCATGCTGTTCACTAGAGCTAAGTTCCCTCGAGTAAGCTTTTGATCTTCAGCCTTCTTGTCGCAACCGGGCATTCCACCTTGGCCCAAATAAACCAGCTCATCGGGGTTACTGAGATTATCTGTATAATCCCAGGAAGCGACAACGCTTGTGGCTAGGATGTCTGAGTGAGATCTCATGCAATCGATGCCACTCTGAGGAGGGCGATGGAGCCCAACAACAGAAAGTTCCATCCGATAATGGAATTTGTCACCCACTTGTACTCCTGGAACATCTCCTATAAATTGCATCGTGCCGTGGACATATCCTGTTATTTTCTTGACCTCTTTCGCAGCATGAAAATCTATTCTCCTAATGCACAGACTCTTTTTACCCGCTTTTGATTTTTCCTGAGAGAGCACGCGACAAATATCTCTGTAGAGTCTTAGAGCTTTGATCATTCTCTTTCTAGCCAAATTATGTATGTTATTGCGCATAACATTCGCATTTCCGAGCTCAGAAAATGAAGTGCTTGCTCTCCCAATATCTGATCCTGGAACAACCTGCAAACTTTTCGAGCTATTCGGGGTGCTTTCCTCTAATGTGTTCCTGATGTTTGGCCGGTCAAGAGACTTTCTCTTACAACCTTTGTCCTTCATAATTGGGGATGCACTAGGAGGACATTGAACACTCTTCTTGGTCTCTTTGATTATATCTCGGATATCTCTATTCGATTTATTTGCATTCATAGAGCTCTTGACCGAAGCATCAGGAGGAAGAGGGGCGTGACGTCTGCATCCTGCAGGTAAACACGACACCCTCTTTTGATTCATCTTCTCTTTATGCTCTCCCATAAGCTCTACCGCTGGCGAATGCCACTAGAATGCTGTTGAAAAACATAATGAACAGAATAAGTCACCATAAGAGCACCACTTGTTTGCGATTCTTGAGGTTATCACCAAACTTGTGCATCTCAGTTTCAGAGAAATGTCTGGATTTTGTTGCCAAATTCGCCATTATTCAGGCACAAAATGTTAGATGGTATCATGGATAGATTATAACCCGGCAAAAGAAAATTACGTATGCTTGTTGACAGAACAAGCAGCTGTAACAAACTTCCTGCAAGCCCCATGAATCGGTTAGGTTCAGACTTTTGACATGGCGGCCTAGACTCAGGGCCAGTTTGCAACGAAGTTTGTGGAGGTCCTCAATAGAAGCGATGTGGGATGTTTCAACAAGATTCATGAGAAACAACAGTCGAAAACAAGATTAGGCCAAACGCAGAGCACACGAATGACTTACCCTATGTCGATTTCCGAAACTTCCTTGCAAGCCCAAACGAGAAGCGAACGCCACGAGCCGAAAGCAAGCCAAGCCTCAAAACCTGAAGGGTGGGAGCAAAATGAATCAACTCATAATCGAAAAGTTCTTTTCAGTCTAAAACTAGTGAGGCGACTACCAACAGGGCCATCTTACATGAGGATGATGGCTCTGAAGGCCCTAGGTTCGAAACCATGAAAGGTGATAACTTGAAACAGAATCGACCCGATCAAACTCACAAAATCTGAATCAATCACTACCCAAAAACCATTTCCGCAAAAAAGAAACTCGGAAAAAAGAAGATCACGTCCTAAACAGCCATGGAAGCACAAGAAGAAGAACAGAAGGAAAAAGGTCCCGTCGAGAAAGAAATGGAGAATGCACGACGGTAGCTCTGGTTTGCCTCTCTTTTTGCTCTTACCGAGTCGGAGCACGAGTCAGCCGAGTGAGCCGAGTCACGGGTTTCGTGGAGCTGACGAGGGACGCCGAAGGAAAAGGACGGCCATGGTTGGGAGCGAAGGAGCGTGCTTGCTTCAACCTCTGCAAAACCTTCCGCTGAAGTCTGGAAATGGGATGAGCTTCTCTCGCGCCCGCTCTCATATACCGCAAGCAGGGTGGTACAACTGTGCAAAGGATATTCTGTTTCGTACGACTCCTATTTTCAGTGCATTTACATAAATAAAAAAATAAAAAATAACTAGATTAATATATATAAATAAGTTCATATTGCATTCGATAATTCGTATTTTAGCCCGCCTCTCACTTGACATGAGTACGAGGTTCATTGTACGTATTTGGATTTCCTTACCATCGAGTACAATGACAAAAAAGAAAAGTACAGCTCAAATCTCCACCATCAATCTTATCCGCGTCTTATCCTACATTAAATGAGGCAGAAAGGGGTAACACGTTCGATTTTCCATATCATCGGGTACAACAGAGCATCTCGAATCTCATCCGTCCATCGGGGTTTCAAATTTTCACAAAGAAAAATTTACCTTTAGCTTGCCTCTTACTTGACACGAGCACTAGGTTCACTGTACATATTTGGATTTCCTTCCTTACCATCTAGTGCAATGAAAAGAAAAAGAGTACATCTAAAATCCTCACCGACCATCTTATTCATGCCTTATCTTACATTAAATGAGGCTAAACGCGGTAACGCGTTCTATTTTCCATACTGTCGAGGCACATCATAGCATCTCGAATCTAATCCGTCCATTCGGGTTTCAAATTTTCACAAAGAAAAGTTTACCTTCATGACCGCGTCTTACCTACTGCGGCACGTCCATTCACATTTGGGTCGGGGCCTTAATTACTTAAGTTGTGTGTTTCATTCATGGGTGAGGAATTCTTTACTTACTTCCTCGTACCGAAGAAAACAAAAAACAAAAAAGCGAGAAACTCAGGAAAAATTAGTTATTTGAGGTAAAAATGGAGAGGCGTACGCAACCAAACCAACGAGGAAATGGAGAGGGAAGCGGATCACCATTCGCCCCTGTACCCAATCAGACGAACGATTTGCACGTCAGTATCGCTGCGGGAAATATTCCCTTGTGACCGTCCTTTGATTTCCGGCCTGATGACATTGATTCCATGCTTCAAAAGGAAACTGCATTGGAATCAAAGTGGGTTTTTTTTTTTTTTTTTCCATTTTCGGTACTCATTGTTAAAACTATTAAAAAATACATATCAACACATTTTACAAATTAAAAAAAATTATGTTAAAAAAGCGAAATTTTTCTAATTTTAGGATACAATTAAGGCACGCAAGTCGAAGCGGGACGTATTCTAATCAGACTTTTTACGTGTCACTAAGCACTCAATTCAGACTTTATTTTTTTTGGTCGGAACTCAATTCAGACTTTACAATAGCCACGTTCTGACTTTTTCTTAACCCGTAACACCTGAAACTCCACCATACACAAATTTTAACATGTTTAACTATTTTAAAAGTAGAATAATGTTTTGAACTTTGAAGGAGAAAAGAGGTTGTTTTTCGATTTATATGGAGCATATATTAACATGCTCTAATGTACATCGGAACGAGCGAGCATGAAGAAGTTACAATCACTGTTTTTTTCTTTTTTACTGTTTGTCGAAGAATCTCGAGCGAGTGTCGGAATAAACCAATAATATTCAAATACTCGACGTAAATATTACGATGATAACAAAATATTGAGCCCCCACACGTAAATAAACATAGATCGGGTTTTAAAGAAAAGAAGAGATTGTGTAATTTAAACTATGCTCATACTGCAAATGGAGATATGAGTCATTGCAGGTCACACGATGTCCTGCCATAACATTGACTACGGCTACGCATGGTTTTCTTTTGGAGGGTTGAAAAACGGGGATTTTTACTATTTTAGAGGCCTTTGGCACATGCATTCATTTCCTAGTGTACCCTAAGATATAAGTCCGATAAGTTTACATTTTGGGTAGGCCTTTTTTTTTTTTTAAAACAAAATCTCAACTTCAGGTCTAGTTTCAATTCTGCCCTGAACTTTTTTTTAGTCTATAAAAAAAACCTCAAACTTTACATCCCGTTTTTTGTTGTTGTTGTTGTCGTCAAAGAGAAAAATCATCAGTTCTTACTCTAATCCCAAATTCGTCCCCATTAGCCCCCTGTCCAAAAATTGCCGTTAGTCGTCACTAATTTTCATATCCTAGAAGATTTCATTCTGGAGATAATTTTCCATGTCACCTTGATGGCATGTATTTCTTATCGATGTGAAAATACCACGTCAAATTGGGACTAGACCATGAGGGTAGATTTGAGAATAGGTTGAAAATTGATATATGTTTAGACAAAATAAAATTCGGGGTAGATTTGGGATTGAATTCTCAAGCTTGAAGCTATTAGAGGCAAAGCTGAAAATTGCAGTCATATGGTAGTGAATGCAAAGATAGAAGAGACTGTAGGTTAACTAAGGGTGCCTTTGGGTGGGGAAAAACTCCATAAAAAATGATGCTTTTTGGAAAATCATTTTCTAGAAAAATGGTTAGTATTCCTATATTTGGTGATATATGACCGAAAAACGTTTTCTGGGGTTTGGAACTCATTTAGAAAATGAGTTTAATCTTGTGACTTTATCTCATGCTAAAATAAAGTCGAATTTTTAAATTATTTTTATTTGAATTTTTATTTTTTATTTTTCTTTCTCTCTCCATTGCGACCGACCAACGGCGGCCACGGCGAGCTCAAGTCGCCTGCCCACATTTGTAACCAATTGCCAGCGACCAGTGAAGGAGGAAGAAAATGAAAAAGAAACTAAAAAAATAAACAAACTTAAAGAATAAAAAATAAAAATGTAAAATTAAATTACAAAAGATATTAATAAGAAAAATTAAATATTAAAAATTGGAGATGAGCAGTTCCGAAAAGTGTTTTCACCTCTTTAGATGTAGGAAGTCACCTTGATTAGATAACATTGAAGGATTACCAATTTGTAATGTTTTTATTGCAAAGTGACAACTATGTGCGGATGGGATTGCCAAATCAGTTACGAAGGGATTGTATACTTTGGATTTTGGAGTATATCTGAGGAGTTTCATTTGTCCAATGAAAAGAAAAATGTTGCCCCAGAAAATTAGTTTGGGCCCATTTCCTCTTCAATAAATTGAGAAATAACCAGAGACTCATTATACTACTTTAATCTATAAAAACAAGAGAATTTTGCTTTCACGATGGTAGAATGATATAGTTTTGATTTTGATAAAAGTAAATACTTCTTAGTCATCCAAGTATTATTTTCGAGTGAAAAGTAGGGCTAATTCCCTAAAAAAGCACCAACTTTAGGTCTAATGACGATTCTGGCCCGAACTTCTTTTTGTCTCATAAAAAAACATCAACTTGAGGTCCAATAACGATTTTGGTCTGAACTTTTTTTATCCCATGAAAAAGCACCAACTTTAACTCGAGTCCCAAAACTGGCCCTCCTTAATTTGGAACCATTAGTTGTCCAACATGGCAATTTCACGTCATGAATAAATCCATGTGACTTGTTGATGTGGATTTAAGGCACTATTCATCGTCTTCTTAGCACGAAATTTGAAGTTGTTTATTTGCTTCACCTCGGGCACAGCTTCAAGGACGATAGTTAACCTATTCATCGTCTCCTTCACCTCACCTGCAAGCATCAGTTATCTCACTGGAATCCGAAACTGTCTATTACCACCCATGGAGAGACACCATGGACGAGATCCGCCAAGCTCACGACTAGATCCTTCTTTTTTTTTTAACAAGCCCAACCCCACCGCCCTCCTCGAAGCGGATGAACAACTTCGGATTCCGTGCCAAGAAGATGATGAATAGTGTCTTAAATCCACGCCAACAAGTCACGTGGATTTATTGATGACGTGAAATTGCCACGTTGGACAACTAATGGTTCCAAATTAACAGCGGCTGGATTTGAGACTTTAGTTAAAGTTGGTGATTTTTCATGGGATGAAAAAAGTTCGGGCTAGAATCGTCATTGGACATAAAGTTGGTCCTTTTTTATGAGACAAAAAAAAATTTGGGTCAGAATCGTCATTAGACCTAAAGTTGGTGCTTTTTTTAGGGAATTAGCCCTGAAAAGTAAGCATTTTTTTAATTACAAGAAAACTAATTTAGATTTTTAACTATCACGAAAAACTGCATGATTCCTATTGAGGAAAAACGTCAAGAGATGCACGAATTCAAAAGCAAAATGGCGAAGGATGAAAGCAAAATCAAAACGCACGAGACACGATATAGGTGAAAAACCCAAAACGGGAAAAATAACGGAAGGAGATAGCGGTTTCACTATCTTCAATAACAAGCACAAGCGTACAATCGAAAATCTAACAAGAAGAAATGAAGAACAAAGAAAAGGGGTAGAGTGCAACATATCCCTTCTATAGGCCCCTTCTGAAAAATCCTAAAACAAAAGTGCATGGTCCAAAATACCCTTATCACTAATTAAAAGTCAAAAACTCAATAAATCTCCACATTGACTTCAAATCTCCAGAATAGTGACCACACAATGCCACCCGCCAAACAGCGAAGTCGACTAGGCACACCTCTAAGCCTACATGAGCATACTCGGTATAGGAAACAAGAGATGAAATGGCACCAACTCTGCCTAAGTAACTCAATTGGAAAAGATGCTAACCAAGTCCAAACAATACTAGAACTTGGTCAAAGGAACTGGTTTGGTCAATATATCTGCCGACTTATCCGTCGTAAGTACTTTCTTCACCGTATCCATACCCTTAGCAACCTTATCACACACAAAGTGATACAGAATGTCGATATGTTTCATTTTCTCGTGATACATCGCATTTTTGGTCAACTAGATCGCAATTTGGTTATTGCAAAAGATAATGGACCCTCCCTCCTACTTCACCCCAAGTTTTGTAACCAAACGCTTCAACCGAAATGCTTCCTTTGCCACTTCTATTGCTGCTATGTACTCTGCTTCGGTGGTAGACAAATTGATTGCGTTCTGTAACCTGTCAAAGATCTCCTTTTGTCGAGATCACCTGCATAGTCAAAATCAACGAAGCCAACAACCGAATGCCCCATATCACAACTTCTATCAAAGACCAAACCCACATTTGAGGTATCTCGAATATACTGAAAAATCCATTTCAAGGTTTGCAAGTGAGCTTTACTTGGATGTGCCTTACACCTGCTAACAGCACTAATTGCTTGGGAAATGTCTGGATGAGTGTAAACCATAGCATACATAAGACTACCCACAATACTAGCATATGGAACTCAAGACATCTCATCTTCCTCTTCTTTGGTTTTAGGCAACAAAGAAGACGAAAACCTAAAATGGGGCGCCAAAGAAGTACTTACCAGTTTAGCATTCTTCATGCCAAAATACTCAAGTTGTGACGGCCTGATTTTTCGACAAACGGATTTATTTGAACTAAATAACAAGTTGACGTCGGGCTTAGATAACTAGAGATTACGAAGTGGGAGTTTAATAATTTTGTGTTGTGGATTAGATTGGTTTAATGCTATAGTCGGAGGCGCGACAATTTTATTGGACCGTTGGAAATTTCTTGAGTGATAATTTTGGTGAAAACGATCCCGACACGGAACTTGATTCGCGATTTAAAGCGCGAAACTTGAGCAGCCCACTCCCACCGCCTCTCTCCCCCTATATATGGTCTCTCTCTCTCTCTCTCTCTCTCTCTCCTCCCACTCTCATTTTCCCCCTTTCCCCTTCGTGGAATGTCCCCCCTCAAGAACACTCTCTCTTGCTCTCGTTTTCTCTCTTGCTCGGTGAGACCTCCCGCGAGCTCTCTCGCTCTCGTGCTCGGGCCGGCAACGCCACGAATCAAAGCTGGAGATGCTCGACGGCTCCCTCGCCCTCAGCTCGCCCTCAATGTCACCCATCTCTCAATTCCCGTCGGCCCTTCTCGCGCGACCCACCTAGACGAAAATGGTTGATTAGAGCTCATCCGGAAGGCGAATCGAGCTCCGTTTCTTCATGCGCGACTCTGAGGCAAGTATTCATCTACTCTTACCACTAATCTGCCCATTTTTAGCTTGTTCGGACATGAATCGTGAAAATTGGAAATGGGTATGTAGTTTGTTAGATTCGGTTGCATGTTGAGGAAAATGGTGTTTCATGTGCGATCCATTACTTGCGTTGGCATCTACGGGTCTTGGGTAAGTTGGACATGTGAATTGATTGTCTTGATTTGAGCCGGTTTGTGATGAATTGGAATGGGTCCGAAGGGGTAGTTTGGCCGTGTGCTTTGAGGGGGCCAATTCGTGTACCGAGTTGGCATTGCATTATTAAACTCACGCACACCTTAGACCGCGTCACATGAGTTAGGCAGGACAAGCGACAAGAAGTTAATTTATTTTAATTTGATATAAAATTTTATTCACCATGAAAACCTTAAAGTAGATTAAATGGATGGGTATGAGTTTTTATAGGTTGAGATGAATATGGACGTGTTTCAGTAATATTGTTCGCATCGGGTACAAGTCGCGAGAATTTATATTGGATATAAACAGGTCAACATGGGTTAATTTAGGTGGGATCATTTTCGACTGATCGAAACCCGACCCATCCATTTGACGAGCCTAGTTATATTGCAAAGTAGAAAACTATGTTCGGATTGGATTGCCAAACCAGTTAAAAAGGGGTTGCGTAATTTTGATTGACTTTGGAGTATATCTGAGGAGTTTCATTCGGCCAAAGTAAACGAAAATGTTGCTTTAATAAAGAGGAATGAGTTATGAAATCAACCTAAAAATTGGTCTGGGGCCCATTTTCTTTTCAATAATTTGAGAAGTAACCAGGGATTCATTACGCTGCTTTTATCTATAAAGACAACATAATTTTGCTTTCACGACGACAGAATGATTTAGTTTTGATCTTGATAAGAGTAAATACTCCTTAGTCATCCAAGTGTTATTTTCAAGTGAGAAATAACTATTTCATTTTCAAGAAAAGCTAATACATGTTTTAACAAGATACCAAAAATAGAGTAGTTTCTACCTAATTAATAAAAAAAAAGATTAGTTCTGCTTTTGCGCAGTGCCAAGGCACGGTCTATAGTAAAAAGAAAATAAGAGCAATAACTATCACGAAGCACTATATGATTCCTCTGAACATAGTGATATCTTGGGGTTTGAAGAGCTAAGGGGCCATAGAGAAGATAGGCCACGAGAAAATATTAGGTGCAACTATGATGCCAAGTCACATTTTCAAGATGATGCATAACATCCTCAAAAGTCTTTATATTTTCATTGTGGGTCAGGTGGACTTTCATATGCTTTTAGCTTTAAGGCAAAGAACGAATTACTGCTTGCACTTGCTGTTCATCAGTTAATATGTGGCTAGCATATTTCAATTCACTAATCATGCTTGACATACGCCCCTCAAATGTTGTTTCAGGGTTTGTCCGTGAGGCATCCTATACGAGTCAAACTTTATAGTGAGCTGTCTCAGTTTGGTAATAGATGCGTGACCAAACCAGGCTACTAATGATGCCCACATGTCTTTGGCATTGTCAAAATGCTTGAACTCCAGCATGATATCATTTTTCATGCTCAGCAACGTAATGCAAGCAATAGAGTTCTTTTTCTTCTTTGTTGAGCTCAGCTACGATATTTTTAGATTTTGAAGCCATTGTATCGGAACACAAAGTTCTTCAAACATAATGCACAAATTATTAATGCCTAACATAAATGCATCAATTTCACACAAACTAATTACATTAATGAATAATTTCAAATAAGGTTTTAGATTCGAAAGGTCACTATGTTCTCAATCATTATCTAAGAATCCTAATTTAAAATTGCCATTAATATAATTATTTATGGAAAATTAAGTTCTTAACCGTTAATAAAACTTTCTAGAGCTTCCCACTAAAATAAAGCAATAAAATCCCATAAACAAGAAAGAAAATATCAACATGAATAAAGCAATATCAATTTAAAATAATGCCATTCAATATTCATAACTAAAATCCCATAAACAATGCATAAGTCTTACAAGAAAGAAAATATCAACATGGAAATGTTCACTAATGACAACAAATCCTAAAGAAATAAAGTCAATATTTCTTGATCTTCACAGGAACGGGGATAGACTCATAACATTCCTTAGGGAATCTTATGGTTGAATTTGATAGCCAAAGGAAGACCCATTGCAAATCGCTTAGATTTGCGCCAGATCAGATTCATGGCAAGAGTCGAAGTCTTTGTTGCCCCAATCTTTATATACTATCTCAGAAAAGCTTCCAAGAGAATATCAAATTATGGACATTCGTCGAATTCCCAAAGATCATCAAATATTTTGTGCCATTCTTTAGGAAGGGTGTTTCTCAAGGCATCTATTTTGCCAGTATTTTTCATAAGGTGACCTTCCCAAATTATATGTGGTATCATTTTGTTGACCTTGATAGCATGCTCTAACATGTTAACATTACCATCCTATCGATAAATGGCCAATTCTTTTCTTAACCTTAAAAGGTTCAATTTATGTGCCTCCGTCCTTGGTATCTTGGAAGTGCGAATGGTCCGTACCATTGTTTTTGTAAGAAATACAGAATTAAAAGGATTACTCATAATCCATGTGAATAATATATTGGGAATTTTCTAACATGCGTATTCTTAAAAAAAAAACTTATTTTTTCATATTTATTTTATAGTTCTAAGGTCCCAACTTTAGAGATTTGATTCTCTTCATTATTTGATCGGTAAATGAATGGGGCAAAACTGTAAATTCATGCACCCAAGGGTAATATGGTAAATTCTCGCGGCAAAAGGGCAAGACGGTAATTAACTTAATCGGGCAGGGGCAAAAGGGGAAAAATACCGCGCGGGAGCAAAACCGCTATTTTCCCGCGCGAGCGCTTCGGGCAAAACCGTTATTTTCCCGCACTGGCGTGTGCATAACACGCGCCTGATCTGCTGCGCGGGCGCGTTGAATCCGCACACCTGCAACTGCCGCGGGCGCGTGTGATCTACGTGCCTGCAATCTTCTTCTTCCTCACGAAACGCAGACCCTTTTCTCCGACTCCGCTGCTCCTTCCACCGCATGGGTCTCCTCCGATAGCCCACTTCCGACCAAATTGAGTCGTGGGTTTTGCAGACCACGCCAGCACAACCACATAGCTCCAAGAATTGGCGAAAACGGCCAAGAAATTCGACGGAAACGAGTAAAATTCCCTTGGACGCAAATCTTAACCACCGCTACTTCCACCGCTCATGTCTTTCTCATTTTTACGCCAAAAAATACGTATAATATGCCGTTGAAAAGCTTGTCAATTTCTAGTCATTATGTACAAACCATACGTCCTAAAAATCTCTGGATTGTTAGATTTTCTGCCTTAACATGGTCCGACGAACACAATTTCATGAAAAATAAAATTCAAAGAAAAAACATATGAACATGGGATTTTCTTCAATTTCATGGCATGGTTCATTTACATATATATTTATGATAAGGAAGCAAGTATAAAAAGCTCTGATACCATAAACAAATTCCATATTCGAACACATGAGAAACATCCCCAAGAAATTCTTGAATCGCTCACACTTTGGAACATACCTTATTTCTACAGATTAAAAGCTTTGATTGCAGCCTTGAGAGAGTTCTTCGTTTGTCTTGTTTCGTTGGTGAAAGGTCTTTCGTCCACGACTATTTTCGACGAAACAGAATCTTCCTATCCTGACGACTCGACTACTTTCATCCTCTTATTCTGGAGTATCTCGGATTGGATCGGCAGTCTCTTCAACACAAATTCGAAGACCATCTTTCCATTAGTTCCGGGTATCTTCCGGTACCTGTCTACCGCATATAGTCCATCGTACGTGAAGGTGTGACCCATATCTTTACGGATCACTCTCACCGGTTTGTTTCTCTTCATGCTGTTCACGAGGGCTAAATTCCCTCGAGTAAGATTTTGATCTTCGGCCCTCTTGTCGTAACTGAGCGTTCCACCTTGGCCCAAATAAACCAGCTCATCTGGATTTGTCAGATCATCTGCATAATCCCAGGAAGCGACAACACTTGTGGCTAGGACGTCTTGGTGAGATCCCATGTAATCGATGCCACCCTGTGGAGGGCGATGGAGTCCAACAACGGATAATTCCATCCTGTTTCGGAACCGGTCTCCCACTTCCACTCCTGGAACGTCTCCGATAAACCGAGCCGTGCCGTGGACGTATCCAACTCGTTTCTTGACTTCTCTCGCGGCATAAAGGTCTATCCTTCTGATGAAGATGCCGTCTTTATCCGCTTTTGTTTTTTCCAAATAGAGCTCTCGGATAATCTCTCTGTACATCGTTAGAGTTGAGGTCACTCTCTCTCTAGCCGAGTCATGTCTGTCCGGAGATTTACGCTTAGGACCTTTGTCCCTCGCGATAGAGGATGGATCGGCAGGACTTTGGAAACTCTTCTCCGGCCCTTTGGGGATTATTTGGGCATCTCTATTCCGTTCGTTGACCATACCGCAATGGTGGCAAATGAATTTCTCAAATTCGTCGGCAACGAATTCTCGGGGCGACAAGCACTTCTCGGGGCGAGCTCCAGTCATATTCTTGATCGATGATTCATGGATAAAAGCAGTACAACCCACGGATAGAAGCTTTCTTATAGCACCATAAAATTTTCAATGTGGGGCTCAGAGTGAATTCCTGACGTGTGGTCACGTTCGCGTGGGGCTCCGAGTGAATTCCTGACGAAATGTACGAAGCTCATTCACCTTCTCTCTCTCTCTCTCTCTCTCTCTCTCTCTCTCTCTCTCTCTCTCTCTCTCTCCAGCTAACTTCTGTTCTTCCTGCTGGTTGAGCCAGATCACACGTTCCGTTTTACATGCGAACGTGTGGTCGTGTTCTTTTGTAGAGTTGTGCTGCGTTGGGTTGCTGACTTGCTATCTCTCTCTCTCTCTCTCTCTCTCTCTCTCTGCCACCATTGGGGTCCGACTTTTAATGCCGACCTCTAAATCATGGAAGGTGATACCTTGAAACAGAATCAACTCGATCAAACTCACAAAATCCGAATCAATCACTACCCAAAAACCATTTCCGCAAAAACGAACACCCCAAGCCGAGAACGAATGATAAGGTCCTCAAGACCCGAAACTCGAAAAAAGAAGATCACATCCTGAACAACCATGGAAGCACAAGAAGAAGAAAAGGTCCCGTCGAGAAAGAAATGGAGAATGCACTACGATAGCTCTGTTTTGCACTTATCGAGTCGGAGGACGAGTCGCCGAGTCACGGGTTTTGTGAAGGTGTCGAGGCACGCCGAAGGAAAACGATGGCCATGGTTGAGAGCGAAGGAGCGTTCTTTGGCTTTTGCAAAACCTTGCGCTGAAGTCTGGAAATGGGATGAGCTTTCTCTCGATAATTCATAAATAAACAAATAAATAGATTAACACACACACACATATTGCGTCCGATAATTCGCATTTTAGCTCGCCTTATATTTGACATGAGTATGAGGTTCAAGTTCAGTGCACGTGTTTGGATTTCCTTCCTTACCATCGAGTACGACAAAAAAAAAATAAAGTATATCTCAAATCTCCCGTGTCTACCTATGATATTATCCTTTGCCTTATCTTACATTAAATTGGGTAGAACACGATAATGCCTTCGATTTTCATAACATCGAGCAAGATATAATATAGCATCTCGAATCTGATCTGTCTTCGACAGAGAAAAATTTACCCTTATGACCATGTCTTACCTAACGTAGTACGTCCATTCACATTTGGGTCGGTGACTTAATTACTTAATTTGTGTGTTTCACGGGCGAGGAATTTCTTTACTTCCTCGTGTCGTGGGAAAAAAAAACAAAAAGAGATAAATTTCTCATAAAAACTAATAAAGAAAACACATCAACACATTTTACAAGTTAAAAAAATTATTTAAAAAAGTAAATATTTTCAAAACAGGAATGTTCATGCTTTCAGGATACAATTAAGGCACGCAAGTCTAAGTCAAGTCAAAGCGGGACATATTCTAGTCAGACTTTTTACATGTTACTTAGCACTTAATTCGAACTTTACAATAGCCACATTCTGATTTTTTTTCTTAATCCGTAACACCCGGAACTCCACAATACACAAATTTTAACATGTAGATTTACGTATAAATCTTCCATAGCTTTTTTAAAATTAGAATAACGTTGTGAATTTCGACGGAAAAAAAGTGGTTGTTCTTCGCTTTATCTAGAGCATGAATAAACATGCGTTGATGTACATCGGAACGAGCAAGCATGAAGAAGTTATCACTATTTATTTTTTCAGTTGAAAAATCTTTCAAATACTCGAGAAATATTTTCCACCATGAATTTATTTTTGTAATTAGATTACAAATATTATTTAAAATCTTGATATTATTTTCAGATAAAAATAAATAGAAATATTAGTAATAGTGTGGGCGGATGTAGCCAAGTGGATCAATGCAGTGGATTGTGAATCCACCATCCGCTCCTTAGATATTCTGTATCTAAGGAGATACATCTTAGAAGAAAGCAACAATTGAAATATAAACACAACCCACCCGTAGGTGGCGCAGTTGGTTGAGAACAACTCCTTCCATCGCTGGAGGTCGAGAGTTCAAAACCCTGCGTCGTCAGCGATTTAAGTGGGGGGCCCTGGCGGTGGGTTGCTGGGCTAGTCTTCCCCCGGGTTTAGTACCGATTAGCCTATCGGGCGAAAGGGAGGTTTCCGGGTCATCAAAAAAAAAAACAAAAAAAAAAAAACAATTGAAATATAAACACAAGCAACGTGATTGAAATGCAAATGATTGACAGATTACAATATATTGAAAGATTGCAAATGATTGTGAGAAACTTATAGCACAGAGAGATACAACAAGTGTGATCTCTAAAACACGATTGTAAGTTTTGCCCATACAAGTGGGAGTCCATGCTATTTTATAGCACAATGCAATTGCTACAATGTAATACACGTGATGCCACAGTTTGTTGTCATGATTGTCCTTTTGATTATTTGCTGTCGTGATTGTCCTTTCGATTCTTTGCTGCCACGATACAATGTTTATAAGAGTTGGATTGAGCTTGATTACTAGAGATTGGTGATGGGTCCCCAGTCATACAAACTAATTGCATCAAATTCAAAGTAAATCTTGCAACTTAGTAATATTGACAAAATTCACATATGAACGTCTATGACATTAATATTAGTTTTAGAAAGTTTGATTCAAAATACAAATCTCGATTAAACACGAGACAAACATGTTATTGGCGAAGATTATTGTGAAAGCCGGTTGCTCTCATTTAGACCTAACTTGAACAACCAATCGACAATGTTCTCTCTCTAATCAAGTTATTTTTTTAGGGTTTTTGTGAAGACTCTTCTCTCCAATCCCCAGTTAGTGACCATCTCTCTATTATTTTGCGTACAGAATCTTGGAATCTAAGAGATTTAAACATAACTGGGATGATAACCAATAGCTATGTTTGAATTACCTATAGGGACTTAGTTAATAGTTAGGAAAAATTACCAAAAAAGTCCTAAATCTATTGTAATTGTGCCAATTCAGTCTTAATTTTTTTTTTTTGGCCAATTCAGTCCTAAACCTTTTGTAATTATGCCAATTCAGTCCATTTGACCGGCCGGCGACGTCACGTCAGCGTCAGCCGCCAAATAGACTGAATTGGCACAATTGCAATAGATTTAGGACCTTTTTTTTTTTTTTTGGAAATTCTCCCTTAATAGCTATGATGACACCGATTGAATGAGATGACACGAATTCTCTCCGTCCTTCCCACGCTACTAAATACAAACATCTTCGTATCGACCAAAAAAAAAAAATTACAAACATCTTCGTATGTGGCACTTCCACGCATAAATAGACTTAGATCAGGTTTAAAGAAAATAAGAGATTGTAGGCTAATTAAACTATGCTCATACTCCAAATGGAGATATGAGTCATTGTAGGTCACACAATGTCCTGTTATAACATGGACCGAGGCTACACATGTTCTTTTTTTGGAGGGTTGAGCTCGACGAGGATTTTGACGGAGGCAAGCGACTTTAGAGCTACTGTGCTACTATTTAGAGGCCTTTGGCACATGCATTTATTGCCTATTGTACCCTCAGAGATAAAGTCTAATAAGTTCCCATTTTGGTAGGCATAATTTCCTTAAAAAATCCCATTACTTTAGGTCTAGTCCCAATTTTGCCCTAAACTTTTTTTTTTTAATTTAGAATAAAACTCAAACTTTAGGTCCAATCCAAATCTGCTCCGTCTAAAAAAAATCACAAACTTTAGGTATAATCCTATATCTACCCCCGAACTTCTTTTTGTTTTTTTTTTTTTGTCTAAGGGAACAATTGCCAACTTCTACTCTAATACCAAATCTGCCGCCATTAGCTCCCAGTCCAAAAATCGTCGTTAATCATAATTAATTTTCGTATCCTAGAATGGTTTCATTCTAGAGATAATTTCCCATGTCACCCGATTGAAGTGGGTTTATTATCGATGTGGAAATGTCACGTCAAAGTTGGGATTGGACCATGAGGGTAGATTTAAGAATAGATTGAAAGTTGGCATTTCTTTTAGACAAAACAAAATGAGGGGTAGATTTTGACTGAACCTAAAGTTTGGGATATTTTGTCTGTGATATTGAACACCTCAAATATTACGTAATATTTAGACATGTCTCGATGTTGAAAACTTTGGATCATTCGGTTTTTCCGAGTAATGAAAGTTTACTATTCCGACCAAAAAAAATATAGACAATAGTACATAAGTTCAAATTTTAATCATATAACATTATTGTACAATTTTCAGAAAGTTGGATCTTTGTTTTCCGAGGAATGCCAGAAGCAACTTTTCGGAATTTAAAATTGAAGGGTTGCATTCTAATAGAATGAGAAAAATGAAAAACGAATAGAAATAAGAGAATTATTCATCAACCGTTAATGACAACCTGGTAAGTAGGAATGTACCGAGTTGGCATTGTATTATTAAACTCACGCACACCTTAGACCGCGTCACATGGGTTAGGAAGGACAAGCGACAAGAAGTTAATTTCTTTTAATTTGATATAAAATTTTATTCACCATGAAAACCTAAAAGTAGGTTAAATGGATGGGCATGAGTTTTTATAGGTTGAGATGAATATGGACGTGTTTCGGTAATATTGTTCGGGTCGGATACGAGTCGCGAGAATTTATATTGGATATAGACAAGTCAACATGGGTTAATTTAGGTGGGATCATTTTCGACTGATCGAAACCCGACCCATCCATTTGACGAGCCTAGTTATATTGCAAAGTAGAAAACTATGTTCGGATTGGATTGCCAAACCAGTTAAAAAGGGGTTGTGTGATTTTGATTGACTTTGGAGTATATCTGAGGAGTTTCATTCGGCCAAAGTAAACGAAAATGTTGCCTTAATAAAGAGGAATGAGTTATGAAATCAACCTAAAAATTGGTCTGGGGCCCATTTTCTTTTCAATAATTTGAGAAGTAACCAGGGATTCATTATGCTATTTTTATCTATAAAGACAACATAATTTTACTTTCACGACATAGAATGATTTAGTTTTGATCTTGATAAGAGAAATTACTTCTTAGTGTTGCGTTATTAGATGTAATTGGGGGCTGAGAAACACTGAGAGTTTTTTAATGACTCGAGCGTGATTTGTAATCTCTATTGTATCGCTTGATCTATAATGGAATTCGTTGCTACTCTCCCCGCGGACGTAGGTCTCTACGATCGAATCACGTAAATCTAGTGTCCGATTTATTTTCTTATTATATCTATTTTATTGTTCGATCGCTTGTTCCGCGTAACAATTGATATCAGAGCCAGGCTTGCTTGAATGGAGGCAAATCGATGGACGCATACGCCAAGAGGAAATTGAATATTTGGTGGGCCCAGATCAAAGAAGAGGTTTGGTTTATTCATTTGTCCTTTTGTGCTTTAACGAAAAGAAAATTAAAGAAAATTTTCAGCCAAAGGAAATGTCCAAGATTATCTTTACTACGTGATATATATGGGCGCTTTTGGGTTTTATTAGGGACGCCGTTGTTGATGTGAAGAAGATTGAAGCGCCATTTCTGTACGAGTGCTTGGTGTGTCAATAAGCGCAGGAGGGAACTCGTGAATTACATTCATGAAGTAAGTGTTCAAGCCATGAAAATCTTGTCGTAAGATTTGCGTGTTAATCCCTCGTGAGATTGAGAGATTATTTTGTGAGAAGTTGAGGGCTAAACACTATGTGCGTTATTAGATGTAATTAGGGGCTAAGAAACACTGAGAGTGTTTGAGTGCTCGAGTGTGATTTGTAATCTCTATTGTATCGCTTGATCTATAGTGAAATTCGCTGCTGCTCTCTCCGTGGACGTAGGTCTCTGCGACCGAACCGCGTAAATCTGGTGTCCGATTTATTTTCTTATTCTGTCTATTTTATTGTTCGATCGCTTATTCCACGCAACACTTAATCATGCAAGTGTTATTTTCAAGTGAGAAATAACTATTTCATTTTCAAGAAAAGCTAATACATGTTTTAACAATATACCAAAAATAGAGTAGTTTCTACCTAGTTAATAATAATAAAAAAAGATTAGTTCTGCTTTTGCGCAGTGCCAAGGTACGGTCTATAGTAAAAAAGAAAATGAGAGCAATAACTATCACGAAGCACTATATGATTCCTATGAACATAGTGATATCTTGGGGTTTGAAGAGCTAAAGGGCCATAGAGAAGATAGGCCACGAGAAAATATTAGGTGCAACTATGATGCCAAGTCACATTTTCAAGATGGCGCATAGCATCCTCAAAAGTCTTTATATTCTCATTGTGGGTCAGGTGGATTTTCATATGCTTTTAGCTTCGAGGCAAATAACGAATTACTGTTTACACTTGCTGTTCATCAGTTAATATGTGGCTAGCATCTTTCACTACACTAATCATGCTTGACATACGCCCCTCAAATGTTGTTTCAGGGTTTGTCCGTGAGGCATCCTATACGAGTCAAACTTTATAGTGAGCTGTCTCAGTTTGGTAATAGATTTTTGACCAAACCAGGCTGCTAATGATGCCCACATGTCTTCGGCATTGTCAAAATGCTTGAACTCCAGCATGATATCATTTTTCATGCTCAGCAACGTAATGCAAACAATAGAGTTCTTTTTCTTCTTTGTTGAGCTCAGCTACGATATTTTTAGATGTTGAAGCCATTGTATCGGAACACAAAGTTCTTCAAACATAATGCACAAATTATTAATGCCTAACATAAATGCATCAATTTCACACAAACTAATTACATTAATGAATAATTTCAAATAAGGTTTTAGATTCGAAAGGTCACTATGTTCCCAATCATTATCTAAGAATCCTAATTTAAAATTGCCATTAATATAATTATTTATGGAAAATTAAGTTCTTAACAGTTAATAAAACTTTCTAGAACTTCCCACTAAAATAAAGCAATAAAATCCCATAAACAAGAAAGAAAATATCAACATGAATAAAGCAATATCAATTTAAAATAATGCCATTCAATATTCATAACTAAAATCCCATAAACAATGCATAAGTCTTACAAGAAAGAAAATATCAACATGGAAATGTTCACTAATGACAACAAATCCTAAAGAAATAAAGTCAATATTTCTTGATCTTCACAGGAACAGGGATAGACTCATAAAATTCCTTAGGGAATCTTATGGTTGAATTTGATGGCCAAAGGAAGACCATTGCAAATCGCTTAGATTTGCCCCAGATCGGATTCATGGCAAGAGTCGAAGTCTTTGTTGCCCCAATCTTTATATACTATCTCAGAAAAGCTTCCAAGAGAATATCAAATTGTGGACATTCGTCGAATTCCCAAAGATCATCAAATATTTTGTGCCATTCTTTAGGAAGGGTGTTTCTCAAGGCATCTATTTTGCCAGCATTTTTCATAAGGTGACCTTCCCAAATTATATGTGGTATCATTTTGTTGACCTTGATAGCATGCTCTAACATGTTAACATTACCATCCTATCGATAAATGGCCAATTCTTTTCTTAACCTTAAAAGGTTCAATTTCTGTGCCTCCGTCCTTGGTATCTTGGAAGTGCGAATGGTCCGTACCATTGTTTTTGTAAGAAATACAGAATTAAAAGGATTACTCATAATCCATGTGAATAAAATATTGGGAATTTTCTAACATGCTTATTCTTAAAAAAAAACTTATTTTTTCATATTTATTTTATAGTTCTAAGGTCCCAACTTTAGAGATTCGATTCTCTTCATTATTTGATCAGTAAATGAATGGGGCAAAACTGTAAATTCATGCACCCAAGGGTAATATGGTAAATTCTCGCGGCAAAAGGGCAAGACGGTAATTAACTTAATCGGGCAGGGGCAAAAGGGGAAAAACACCGCGCGGGAGCAAAACCGCTATTTTCCCGCGCGAGCGCTTCGGGCAAAACCGTTATTTTCCCGCACTGGCATGTGCATAACACGCGCCTGATCTGCTGCGCTGGCGCGTTGAATCCGCACACCTGCAACTGCCGCGGGCGCGTGTGATCTACGTGCCTGCAATCTTCTTCTTCCTCACGAAACGCAGACCCTTTTCTCCGACTCCGCTGCTCCTTCCACCGCATGGGTCTCCTCCGATAGCCCACTTCCGACCAAATTGAGTCGTGGGTTTTGTATACCACGCCAGCACAACCACATAGCTCCAAGAATTGGCGAAAACGGCCAAGAAATTCGACGGGAACGAGTAAAATTCCCTTGGACGCAAATCTTAACCACCGCTACTTCCACCGCTCATGTCTTTCTCATTTTTACGCCAAAAAATACGTATAATATGCCGTTGAAAAGCTTGTCATTTTCTAGTCATTATGTACAAACCATACGTCCTAAAAATCTCTGGATTGTTAGATTTTCTGCCTTAACATGGTCCGACGAACACAATTTCATGAAAAATAAAATTCAAAGAAAAAACATATGAACATGGGATTTTCTTCAATTTCATGGCATGGTTTATTTACATATATATTTATGATAAGGAAGCAAGTATAAAAAGCTCTGATACCAATGTCGTAAACAAATTCCATATTCGAACACATGAGAAACATCCCCAAGAAATTCTTGAATCACTCACACTTTGGAACATACCTTATTTCTACAGATTAAAAGCTTTGATTGCAGCCTTGAGAGAGTTCTTCGTTTGTCTTGTTTCGTTGGTGAAAGGTCTTTCGTCCACGACTATTTTCGGCGAAACAGAATCTTCCTATCCTGACGACTCGACTACTTTCATCCTCTTATTCTGGAGTATCTCGGGTTGGATCGGCAGTCTCTTCAACACAAATTCGAAGACCATCTTTCCATTAGTTCCGGGTATCTTCCGGTACCTGTCTACCGCATATAGTCCATCGTACGTGAAGGTGTGACCCATATCTTTACGGATCACTCTCACCGGTTTGTTTCTCTTCATGCTGTTCACGAGGGCTAAATTCCCTCGAGTAAGATTTTGATCTTCGGCCCTCTTGTCGTAACTGAGCGTTCCACCTTGGCCCAAATAAACCAGCTCATCTGGATTTGTCAGATCATCTGCATAATCCCAAGAAGCGACAACACTTGTGGCTAGGACGTCTTGGTGAGATCCCATGTAATCGATGCCACCCTGTGGAGGGCGATGGAGTCCAACAACGGATAATTCCATCCTGTTTCGGAACCGGTCTCCCACTTCCACTCCTGGAACGTCTCCGATAAACCGAGCCGTGCAGTGGACGTATCCAACTCGTTTCTTGACTTCTCTCGCGGCATAAAGGTCTATCCTTCTGATGAAGATGCCGTCTTTATCCGCTTTTGTTTTTTCCAAATAGAGCTCTCGGATAATCTCTCTGTACATCGTTAGAGTTGAGGTCACTCTCTCTCTAGCCGAGTCATGTCTGTCCGGAGATTTACGCTTAGGACCTTTGTCCCTCGCGATAGAGGATGGATCGGCAGGACTTTGGAAACTCTTCTCCGGCCCTTTGGGGATTATTTGGGCATCTCTATTCCGTTCGTTGACCATACCGCAATGGTGGCAAATGAATTTCTCAAATTCGTCGGCAACGAATTCTCGGGGCGACAAGCACTTCTCGGGGCGAGCTCCAGTCATATTCTTGATCGATGATTCATGGATAAAAGCAGTACAACCCACGGATAGAAGCTTTCTTATAGCACCATAAAATTTTCAATGTGGGGCTCAGAGTGAATTCCTGACGTGTGGTCACGTTCGCGTGGGGCTCCGAGTGAATTCCTGACGAAATGTACGAAGCTCATTCACCTTCTCTCTCTCTCTCTCTCTCTCTCTCTCTCTCTCTCCAGCTAACTTCTGTTCTTCTTGCTGGTTGAGCCAGATCACACGTTCCGTTTTACATGCGAACGTGTGGTCGTGTTCTTTTGTAGAGTTGTGCTGCGTTGGGTTGCTGACTTGCTGTCCCCTCTCTCTCTCTTTTGTAGAGTTGTGCTGCGTTGGGTTGCTGACTTGCTATCCCCTCTCTCTCTCTCTCTCTCTCTCTCTCTCTCTCTCTCTCTGCCACCATTGGTGTCCGACTTTTAATGCCGACCTCTAAATCATGGAATGTGATACCTTGAAACAGAATCAACTCGATCAAACGCACAAAATCCGAATCAATCACTACCCAAAAACCATTTCCGCAAAAACGAACACCCCAAGCCGAGAACGAATGATAAGGTCCTCAAGACCCGAAACTCGAAAAAAGAAGATCACATCCTGAACAACCATGGAAGCACAAGAAGAAGAGAAGGTCCCGTCGAGAAAGAAATGGAGAATGTACTACGATAGCTCTGTTTTGCACTTATCGAGTCGGAGCACGAGTCGCCGAGTCACGGGTTTTGTGAAGGTGTCGAGGCACGCCGAAGGAAAACGATGGCCATGGTTGAGAGCGAAGGAGCATTCTTTGGCTTTTGCAAAACCTTGCGCTGAAGTCTGAAAATGGGATGAGCTTTCTCTCGATAATTCATAAATAAACAAATAAATAGATTAACACACACACACACACACACATATTGCGTCCGATAATTCGCATTTTAGCTCGCCTTATATTTGACATGAGTATGAGGTTCAAGTTCAGTGCACGTGTTTGGATTTCCTTCCTTACCATCGAGTACGACAAAAAAAAAAAAAAGTATATCTCAAATCTCCCGTGTCTACCTATGATCTTATCCTTTGTCTTATCTTACATTAAATTGGGTAGAACACGATAATGCCTTCGATTTTCATAGCATCGAGCGAGATATAATATAGCATCTCGAATCTGATCTGTCTTCGACAGAGAAAAATTTACCCTTATGACCGTGTCTTACCTAACGTAGTACGTCCATTCACATTTGGGTCGGTGACTTAATTACTTAATTTGTGTGTTTCACGGGCGAGGAATTTCTTTACTTCCTCGTGTCGTGGGAAAAAAACAAAAAGAGATAAATTTCTCATAAAAACTAATAAAGAAAACACATCGACACATTTTACAAGTTAAAAAAAATTATTTAAAAAAGTAAATATTTTCAAAACAGGAATGTTCATGCTTTCAGGATACAATTAAGGCACGCAAGTCTAAGTCAAGTCAAAGCGGGACATATTCTAGTCAGACTTTTTACATGTTACTTAGCACTTAATTCGAACTTTACAATAGCCACATTCTGATTTTTTTTCTTAATCCGTAACACCCGGAACTCCACAATACACAAATTTTAACATGTAGATTTACGTATAAATCTTCCATAGCTTTTTTAAAATTAGAATAACGTTGTGAATTTCGACGGAAAAAAAGTGGTTGTTCTTCGCTTTATCTGGAGCATAAATAAACATGCGCTGATGTACATCGGAACGAGCAAGCATGAAGAAGTTATCACTATTTATTTTTTCAGTTGAAAAATCTTTCAAATACTCGAGAAATATTTTCCACCATGAATTTATTTTTGTAATTAGATTACAAATATTATTTAAAATCTTAATATTATTTTCAGATAAAAATAAATAGAAATATTAGTAATAGTGTGGGCGGATGTAGCCAAGTGGATCAATGCAGTGGATTGTGAATCCACGATCCGCTCCTTAGATATTCTGTATCAAAGGAGATACATCTTAGAAGAAAGCAACAATTGAAATATAAACACAAGCAACGTGATTGAAATGCAAATGATTGACAGATTACAATATATTGAAAGATTGCAAATGATTGTGAGAAACTTATAGCACAGAGAGATACAACAAGTGTGATCTCTAAAACACGATTGTAAGTTTTGCCGATACAAGTGGGAGTCCATGCTATTTTATAGCACAATGCGATTGCTACAATGTAATACACGTGATGCCACAGTTTGTTGTCATGATTGTCCTTTTGATTATCTGCCGTCGCGATTGTCCTTCGCACGCAACTAAATACAAACATCTTCGTATGTGGCACTTCCACGCATAAATAGACTTAGATCAGGTTTAAAGAAAATAAGAGATTGTAGGCTAATTAAACTATGCTCATACTCCAAATGGAGATATGAGTCATTGTAGGTCACACAATGTCCTGTTATAACATGGACCAAGGCTACACATGTTCTTTTTTTGGAGGGTTGAGCTCGACGAGGATTTTGACGGAGGGAAGCGACTTTAGAGCTACTGTGCTACTATTTAGAGGCCTTTGGCACATGCATTTATTGCCTATTGTACCCTCAGAGATAAAGCTAATAAGTTCACATTTTGGTAGGCATAATTTCCTTAAAAAATCCCATTACTTTAGGTCTAGTCCCAATTTTGCCCTAAACTTTTCTTTTAATTTAGGATAAAACTCAAACTTTAGGTCCAGTCCAAATCTGCTCCGTCTAAAAAAAATCACAAACTTTAGGTATAATCCTATATCTACCCCCGAACTTCTTCTTTTTTTTTTTTGTCTAAGGGAACAATTGCCAACTTCTACTCTAATACCAAATCTGCCGCCATTAGCTCCCAGTCCAAAAATCGTCGTTAATCATAATTAATTTTCGTATCCTAGAATGGTTTCATTCTAGAGAAAATTTCCCATGTCACCCGATTGAAGTGGGTTTATTATCGATGTGAAAATGTCACGTCAAAGTTGGGGCTGGACCATGAGGGTAGATTTAAGAATAGATTGAAAGTTGGCATTTCTTTTAGACAAAACAAAATGAGGGTTAGATTTTGGACTGAACCTAAAGTTTGGGATTTTTTGTCTGTAATACTGAACACCTCAAATATTACGTAATATATAGACATGTCTTGATGTTGAAAACTTTGGATCGTTCGGTTTTTCTGAGTAATGAAAGTTTACTATTCCGACCAAAAAAAATATAGACAATAGTACATAAGTTCAAGTTTTAATCATATAACATTATTGTACAATTTTCAGAAAGTTGGATCTTTGTTTTCCGAGGAATGCCAGAAGCAACTTTTCGGAATTTAAAATTGAAGGGTTGCATTCTAATAGAATGAGAAAAATGAAAACGAATAGAAATAAGAGAATTATTCATCAACTGTTAATGACAACCTGGTAAGTAGGAATGTACCGAGTTGCCATTGTATTATTAAACTCACGCACACGTTAGACTGCGTCACATGAGTTAGGCAGGACAAGCGACAAGAAGTTAATTTCTTTTAATTTGATATAAAATTTTATTCACCATGAAAACCTTAAAGTAGGTTAAATGGATGGGCATGAGTTTTTATAGGTTGAGATGAATATGGACGTGTTTCGGTAATATTGTTCGGGTCGGATACGAGTCGCGAGAATTTATATTGGATATAGACAAGTCAACATGGGTTAATTTAGGTGGGATCATTTTCGACTGATCGAAACCCGACCTTTCACGTGTCATTTCCAAAAGTCGACACCACCACCAGACTCGCTGCCCTAAGACTAGCTAGAATTGGAAGCTTCGCTTACATGCCACCTTATCTGCCGCCTCAGTTGCTTAGCTGCTAAACGCCGTTTGACTTGATTTCAAACTCAAGCTGACTTAATCACCATGAGTTTGAGCGAGCATGTTAAAGGTATTTAGATATCTTCTAGTGATATTTAGGGATATTTGCTCTGATTTTCTATATCTATCTTGGTTATGCATATCTGATTTGATTTTTTTGATTTGCTTAGATAGTCATCTAAATAAGCTCTCTATGTACTCTTTTCTACAAACTTAAATATACAGAAATTCACAAATTCTGTTTTCGGCTCTCTTCTTAGCTTGTGATATGTTCTATACAGGAAATCGAGGTACTCTCTTTCTTATTTCCCCCATAATCGAAATTTTCGGAAATAATGCTTTTATTGCCTCCAGATTTAGTTATTTACTGCAATATTTCCTAATTCACACTCTATGTGCATCTCTTAGCCATCAATGGGCTTGGCCGAATTTTATGCTCTTGCGGCCTTAATTCAGAAAATTTAATGAAGCTCAAAGCCTCCTTGCTTAGACCCATTTACCACCAGACCAATTAAGATGTAATTTATGTGTACTCATTATGGAAATGCTCCTAATATGCAAATTACTAATATATTTATTTCGGATCGGGGTCGATCTCTAGTTTTCTTATGCAGTAAATAGATTAATGGGGTTATCAAATTTAGGTTTCAACAATTACTTGGAAGGCTCATTCCAGGTTCCATAAGAAAACAAACACGAATGAAACATTAAAATGTAAGAGGTGTGAAAGAAGCGGCTAGGATGGAAAAAAGTTATTCCCATAAGAAGACAACAAGAAAAAAAAAAAAAAACACCAAGGAAACATTAAAATGTAAGGGGTGTGGAAGAAGCGGCTAGAGTGGAAAAAAGTTACTCGAGTAGTTTTGTCTTGTAGTAAAATTGAAATCAAAGAAAAAAAAAGAAGAAGAGGAAAACGGGTTAGAAATAATCTTAAATCAAGAATAGGACCTTCAAGGGATAAGATGGTCAATTTAAGGTGATATAGAGTGTGAGAAGTGAAAAAAAAAAAAGTGGAAAAAGTGCAAGCAATTGAAAATTAAAAAAAAAATTACAAACATGGAATTCCTCGAATATGGATTATTATACTTTCAAAGTCCAACTAATGACCCTTAACAAGTACTTAGATAGAAGCACTTTTTAACATTCTACTTCCTCATAAACACATTAGGAGGATCAGTCATTCTCCCATCCACAACTCTTTTAAATATGTATGCATGCAAGTCGAGTCGAGTCGAGTCAAAGCGGCAAATATTTCGATAAGTTGAGAGATGAGTTTCTTATCATTTGGATCATTTTGAGCGTGTATGAACAAGTTTTTACTCGTTACCCTTTGCTGACTTCTGATAGCTAGTTCATAGATTAGGGTAGATTTGATTGACTGTATACTTTGATACGCTGAGTAAAGTGTGGAAGCAAACCATTTCCTCCATCTCCTAACTTTTGCTCCTCCACACAACTTGTCTTTGAAATTATTGGTCTGTAGTAATCGAATTGCAAAAGTCACCAATCATACCCCTCAACACTAAACTAAGCTGCACTTAATTTTAGATTTGATGGTACAACGGTAATTTAGAGGGTGGACACCAAAATTTGATAGGCACATCTTGATTAGATAGCATTCAAGAACCATCAATTCATAATAATGTATCTATTGCAAAGTCGAAGGACGTGCTGATTTGGATTGCCAAATAAGTCAAAAAGGGGTTGTGTTCTTTTCGATTGGGTGTTATCACCTCCAATCCCTTGGTTCGTGGGGTTGTGTCTCCTGACTATATCTGAGAAGTTTCATTCGGTCGTCCCCCGCACCCCCACCCAAAAACAAAAAAATTAATAATGAGGTTGCCTTAAATAAGAAGGTGTAAGTACTAAAATGGGAAAAAAATTAAATTAAATTGCCCCAAACCTATTGCACAGATGTCATTTCAGTCATAGATCTTCCAAGTTAGCTAATTGATTCGTGAACCTTTTAACAATTTGCTAATATAATCTTTTTCGATCAAAATTGGCCAAAAATCACTAACGTAAAAGTCAGCCATGCCATCTTACGTGGCATGGCCGACAGTGATGTGGACAAGTTTTGCAATTTTCTAAAACGTGTTCTGAATTTTTCATTATTTCTTATTTTCTTATTTTATTTTTTTTTGTTGTGATTGGTGAGGGTCGCGGCATTTGGGTAGGCGAGCCCTCACTAGCGGTCGGCAGCCCTCACCGGCCACAATGAAAATAAAAAATTAGAAAAAATCGAAATATTTTTTTAAAAAAAATTGCAAAATTATGACGTCATCGCCAGTCATGCCATGTAAGACAACCGACTTCCATGTTAACTATTTTCGGCTAAAATTAGCCGAAAGAACTACATTGATAAACTGTCAAAAGGTTTAGGACTAAATTAGCCAAATTAAAAGATTTATGATTGAATTAGCATCCGTATAATAAGTTTATAGATTTTTTGTAACTTTCCCATGGGGAATCACTTCTCATAAAAATGTTTTCTCCTTTTCAGGTTTGGAAATCCATTTTACTAACTTTAAACATGCATATTTTTTTCTATAAATTTTTTTCCGTTGACTAATCATTTTTAGCAAATCAAACAAGTGAAAGTCTTAAAAATTAATTTGCAAAATTTCTTTCACTCAAACAAACGCACCTCAAGTGTATTGGTTATTACAAACATTTAAAAGATATGACCAAATGAACATTATTTCTCAACGGGTTTTATTCATCGAATGATAATGTTGAAGTAATACATCCATTCTAAAAATTGTCAATTTTAGTGCCGACCGTACCACGTAGGATGGTCGGTGTCCACGTAAACGATTGTCGACCAAAAATTGGCCAAAGGACTATATTGACACATCTTCAAAAGGTTTAGGACTCAATTGGCCAATTGATTTAAGAATTTTTTGGTAATTATCCCCGTTATAAAAGTACTCGAAAAACTGGTTTAGGGCCAATTTAATCTCCAAGAATTTGCGAATGAATGATTTGGAGAACATTTTCGTAAAAATAATTACTTGTATCACTTAAAATAATTAGTCAATGGAAATATTTTCATTATCAACAACAATTTATATTATAAGCGATTGTTTAAAAGAAATATCTTTTAAATTACTCATTTTTTGTAAAATAAACGGAGCCTTCTTATGCGCACCAAGTGCCCAAGAATGACGCGTACTTGCTCATCAGTAATCTTCAATACGTCAAACTGCTGCCCTACTTGATGTGCAAAATTAGAGGTGGCAATATTCCACCCAAAACCAACTGAGCAGTACTATGTTGATGAGGCACCAGATTTGCTCTTGATTTATCGTATTTTTTGATAATTTCGCGTTTATTAGGAGATTTCGCTCAAAAAGTCATGCGAATATAAAAAAAAGTGACCGTCGGAAAAAGATTAGGCATTCACACGTTGCCAAAAGTCTCGGAAACGTGTGATTCGGATATTCATTTGAAGTTCAGATATCCATATTGGAAAGATCGGCACGAATATTGTGGAGCTCGCTTATCCTTCTGGACTGGAATCATCAGAATGAAATATATAGACTACATGGGCTTTAGGGGAGAGCACATCTCATTTAACGGTTGTAAGTTTTGGGCAAACATACATGAGAAAGAGGTGAAAGCAATAGGACTATGAAACCACCAACATTAAACGGTGAGCACCAGATTTGGCTCAACTCGGGAACTAATTGGCCAGTCGACACTAAGGTGGAAGCGAACAGGTTCACAAGAGTGAGGGGGCATTGCTCGTCACTCGGACAAAATCCACCACCTTGATGCCCGACTCCCTTACCCAAACACCCAAACCTGTCCACGCATGTGCATGTCAGCATGTCAGCATGTCGCTTACTCACGTTGCTCGTGTGCCAAGTGAATCCTAACCCATTACATGACCTGAGCACTGGAGCTTCCTCACCAACTCGGCAAGCCACAAAGTCGGCCATTCTTCAGACGAAGGAGAAAAGTCGCTAAAAATTGAAGCTCGGGTTGGGTCGAATATAAGTTGGGTCTGGATCGGATCGGGTACGGGTGACTCATCCATCAGAGCCAGCTTCACATTGATTGACGAAATCCAAGAACAAGTCGATCTAAAGCCACAGTAAAAGCTCTCCCCCAGAGAAATAGATTAGGTGGGAAGAATTAAGATTATACCACGACAACACGTCCAAACAAGAGTCAACACAAGTGTAGAACATCCAATTCAAGGGCAAGCGTATCATCTTTCACCTTGCTGAAAGTAGATGTCCGGAAGAAAGCATAAAGAACAGCAATGGAACGCTAGTAAGTAAAACTACATTATCGCGACAAAAAGGCCATTCCTGCACTGCACTTCTGAAGCACCGTTCTTAGATTTTGTTGAAGGCGACGATGTCACAACTCTGAACGTGTTCATTGGCGGGCTCAACTTGAAGATGCTCCTCGATGAGGGTGTCCACTGAGACAAGGTCATCCACAATGGTCATCATGATCTGCAACTTCTTAATCCCATAACCCACTGGAACCAGTTTCGCTGCAAGAAAGAAAGCAAACGAAATCCTCATAAGGGATAAACATGACATTTATTGACAAAGCATTGTGGTCACACTGGTTAAAATAATTAGACAGTCAAAACTTACAAGCTCCCCAAAAGAGCCCAGGCATCTCCACGCTCCTTACAGCCTCTTCCAGCTTCTTCATGTCCGTCTCATCGTCCCAAGGTTTCACATCCAAGAGGACAGATGACTTTCCACCTATTACAGGAGCCAGGTATACACACAAGCCAAGATATTGAAACCACTGATGAGAATTTCATTCCAAAAAAAGAAACAAGTTCAGGCAAAGCAAGCAGCCTAATGAACACGAGTAGATAAGTTTCTAAGAATTAGGTGAACACGTTTAAGCAAGCAAGCAAGCTGTATATATCTATCTATCTTCTGTTTTCTTTATCACAGAGCAAAGTTCACTCGCCGATCATATCAGGTAGAAACATAAATGAACCATGATGCATCAGCCCTCATGAGTCAAGGTATAACAGCTGCTATAGTTAGGACTGTTGTAGGTGTTTTTTTTCAACCCAGGAGAAGAAGTGACTGCAAGAAAGTGAATTCAGGAGAACGATTGCAAGCTTACTTTCTTTCTTCTTTGCGGATGCCTTTTTGGCTGCCTCCCTCTCTGCTGCAGCCTTTTGGTCTTCCTCTGTCTCTTCACCAAACAGATCCAAGTCATCGTCATCCCCAGCAGGAGCAGCCTAGTAAAAAGAAAATGAACCATCAAATCTTGACCATTTAGAAAAGAAACGTCACCAAAAGTCAAAACTCTACCAAGTTAAAGCGAATCTTAAAGAGATGCATTGAGTTGCTTAGTGATCTAAAGGTCAACTTAACATAAGGTCCTTGTTTTGAACTTTAAGACTGTGTATTTACTCATACATGTAATTTCACAAGGACAAGATAAGGACAACTTTCTCCACAAGGGGAGATAATAGGGTCTAATCACTAAGCTAGTCACTATTAAGTTGTTCAAACCTAGATCAAATCAAGATCCCTATTCTGTAACATACACAGTGTGCATAAAAAGCATTCACCTGATCAAATGAAACAACCTTTCTGAGTTCTACCCGCCACTATAGATAAAAGCCCATCGGTGCTACTAAAGATTGGAAAGGACAATTCTATTTTGGGTAACATAAAGTGTAGGAAGTTAATAAAAAATACCTATAGCTAGAAGAAGTGGGGCCTCTACCAACAGGACCACCTCATCTGCTAGAAAGGCTTTACAGACGGAGCAGGCTCTCCAGATAATAGCAAAGCATCCCTCAATGAAAGTAAAATTGAAATTATTGAGGAGACTAGCATATATCTAGAACAAGAAAATAACTAACATCACCTCAGAAAGCTTATGATGCCAAATTCTTATTAAAACAACAACAAACTGAGCCTATCCCACTGAATGGGGTGGATAAATCCTTTTACACCATTTTATTCTATTCAACTTTTTATTGAAGTCTTAAAGAAGAAGCCATCTTATCAGTACATATAACATACCTCCTTAGCTTCTTCAACTGGAGCACCTTTGGCACCTATTCTAACACCAGCAGCTTTGCCAGGGAAGCTAAACAATTGAAAAAAAAAAGTAGGAGACATTAGGAAGCGCTCAACTCTAACATCAAAATAAAATGCATAACAAGAAGAGATGCAACAATGCTGAAAATTTCTCAACTTCGACAAATTCAATGTACACGATGCAGGCATGCATCGATCTCCTCCCCAAGATATAGTTGACCATAAATTGATGATAAGGGCCTCTGAATATGCTTTGATGCAAGTCTATAGACATAATAGGCATTCGTAAACACACAAGATCCTCGCTTTTATGACCATTTCAGATAAATGTGAATTTAATGTAACAGTTGGTCCCGGCTCACATGAACATGTTGCTGATACTAGGTGCTAAATCATGAAACGTGATACCAAGAACCAGCATCGACCTGATGAAACTTACAACCATCGAATCAATCACCACACAAACTATTAGCACCGATTCCATCCTAGCGAAAAGGAAAGTCCAAAATCGAGCAACCCAGCAACATCCTCGCGGAGCAATTGAGCCATAAGTCTTGGATAAGCAAATGGAACGAGAGAAACGAACCTCGCAGCGAGATGTGAGGACACACACTCGTACCACTTGCTCGCATTTGAGAACGAATCCCCAGGCTTCCCGACAACCGCGGCGTACACCTTCACGTCGTCCTTTGTGAGCTGATCTCTGCCATCGAAACCCCGATGAGCATCCCAACAAGCAGGGCGGATACTGAACTGGGCAACTGATCCCGCAAAGGACGAGAGAGAGAGAGGGAGGGAGGGAGAGAGAGTTACCCGGAGATATAAGTTTTGCCGGAGAGGAAGTCATCGAGAGACTTGAGGCCCGACTCTGTGTGGAGATCTGAGAAGGTGACTGCCATGGCTTTCGATGGAGATTGGAGATGCGGAGAGTGGATGGCGAGTGAGTGAAGAGAAGCGACGAGGTTGAACCTTCAATGGAGGCGGCGAAGCAGCAGAGGAGAGAGAGAGAGAGAGAGAAATTGATTGGCTTTTATAAAATACTGAAAATAACCCTAGGATTCAATGGGAATTATGGGATATTCTCTCTCCTCATTTTTTTGTTCCTTGAATTAAAATTAAAAAGTGAGTCCAGAACTCTTTAAAAATACTAGCAGGAAGAAAAAGCATGACGCCACTCACGGTAATAAAACTTAGTGCTCGCGCGGCGACACTTCTAGACCAGAAATCCTTTTGATAACGCAACTTATAGAATAAGAATATATTTAGTTACGTAATTTCATTTTTCTATTTTTAAAACATTTTTTGCTCCAAAAGTAGTTTTAGAGCCACTTGAAGAAGTAAAAAAAAAAATTACTTCTCTCTAGAAATTAAAATCAGAAAGAGACAATCCGCTATCGGTGATCGTCGTCCGCTGCCGCAGGTGACCGCTGTCCGCCGCTGCCGATCTCCTCCGGCAGATAAATATAAAAATATTTTTCGAAAAAAATTAATAAAAAAATTATAATAATTTTTCACTAAATTTGTATTGCATGAAATTTTTTTAGCAATATCTTTTTTTTAACAAATTATAAGAAATAAATGTTCCATGATTTGGTTAAATGGCATCCCACAAAGACACAATCATGGCAAAGTAGACCGAGCAATTGACCCAATTGTTTGTAAGCTTGATGATAGACAATGTTAAAGGGGAATCGAACCACCCGTACCTACAACAAAGTAGGGTGGAATAACATTCAGAGCGAATTCAATAAATAGACAGGAGTAGAAATTTGCATTTAACTTTTCTTGAATAACATGCATTTTAGGTTAGAATCAATAATTTTTCATAGAAGATTTTGTGTTATTTATGTTCTGGAAGTAGAAATTTTGTCATGTTATCAATGCATGACGATATTGTGAGAACATTGATCGGAGTGAGGCATGTTATAGAGTTGAAGAAGAATCTGATTTTATTGAGTCATGGATTCAACTGGGTATTGATATTATTCAGAATGGTTCTGAAAATTATTCGAGGTGCCCTCGTGATAATGAAAGGAATCAAGCACAATAGCATGTATGAGCTTCAAGGTGAGACAGTGACGAATTTGATGGGAAATCTACTTCTGGAGCAGAAACAAAAAAATCAACTTTTGGCCAGAAGTTAATTTCTAGAGCAGAAGTGTTGCCATGTGCGCCCTTAGGCTCCGTTTATTTTAGGGTTGTCAAAACCGAATCGAAAAATCGAATCGAAATGCTAACCGAATATAATCGAACCGAAAATTTCGTGCATTTCGATGCTGTTCATGTAATTAAACAATAACCATTCTTTTTTTCAGTTTGGGTTATTTTGGCTTGGTTCGGTGAATTGAAAATTTTCCTTCTTCTTATTATAAGCAATTTGGGAAAAAATAACCACTTTTTTTTTATTTTTTTTTCCTTTTTCTTTCTTTTTTATTTTCATTTTTTTGGTGAAAAGGGCCGGTGGCAGCCCTCATCGGCCTCAACGAGGGATCGGGACAGTCGCCCTTAGCCATTGGCCGGCAATCCTGGTCCAGTGAACCCAAAAAGGAAAAATTAAAAAATCGAAAAAAGAAAAATTGAAAAACTAAACCGGATTTTCAGTTCGGTTTGGGTCGGGTCGGGATTTGGTTAGGTTTAGCCGCTCACCCTAACGGTTCGTTTTGATTCGGATTTTTAGAAAAATCGAACTGTTGACACCCCTAGTTTATATGATTTAGAATGTATTTTTCTGAAAATAAGTACTTGTATTGCTTGAAATAATGAGTCAATGAAAGATATTTATATTATCAACAATAATGTATACCCGATTTTTTTTGTGAACCGTGAAAATATTTTTCATTGATCAATTTTTGTGAGTGATATAAGCGATCGTTTTTGGGAAAATATTTTTCAAATCATTGATTTTTAGCGAAACAAACTGAGCCTCGAAGAAGAGAAATTTGTGCTTTTTCTTTTGAAAATGAATTTAAATCATTAGAGGATTCGGAAACTTAAATACTAAGTTGGAAAATATGAGAGATTGATGCAATCATATGATTATTAGGTGGATCTTTTACATTACCAGCTTGCCCCTTTTTTTTATCCAATCTTGGACATGAACCAAACACATAATTGGAAAATTTCTATAATATCCCGACTTTTATCTTGACCACTAAACGTAGCCTCAATATTTTAAATTTTTATTCCTCCATGTCTATTAAGAAGTTACGGGGCAACTCAAATAGAATCCCAGATATGCTACATTGGATTTTTTTTCATCAAAAGATTAAAAAAAGAAAAGAAAAAAGAAGAAGTAACATTCCAGTTCAATATTTTGAATTTCTTTCTATTCTTTAATATATTTTTTGTATATATATAAACGTGTAGTGTATAGATACGTATATTACATATTTTAGGTATATTAGTATAATATATTATTCAGTAGATTTTTTTATGGAAATGATGGAAGGGGATAACAAATAAAAAAGAGAGGAACTATAAAAAAAAAAAATAAGTAGATAAAAATGAAGTAGAAGAACCCCCCGATCTTCAATGAAGAAATTCAAACTTGGAACTGATCTTTCTAATTCTCTCTATCTCATTCTCCGTCGTATTTCTGATTAATGTTGAAGCTTCACAACTCTTCCTTAATTCGTTGTCCATGTCGGAATTCCTTCTCCTCCATAGCTCTCTAATTCACGTCAAAAGTCCATGAAAGCAATAAAAAATTCAAAGGTTCTTCTCTTCCGCAACTCTATAGCTCATGTTGAAGTTTCAGTAAGTATGCAGTGAGTCACACTATATTTTTCAAAATTGTAAAGTTGAATAATCATGTTTTTTTCTCTTTTATTAGAGTTGGTTTACCAGATCGATGTTGTAACTCGTAGTAAGATATAACAACATCACTTAAACCAAATAAGAAAATTTACCCAGAGATCACTTTAACAAAAAAAGCCGGCTATCTTAAGTTATATTAGAAACCAAATATTACTGTATATTTAAAAATAGCTTTTATATCACAGATATTGAGTTAAGAGTTCAAGGTTGAAAGTGGAGATGAATTTACTTTATAATACTTAAATATGTTTTTTTTTAATTTTGTATTAATTTTTTTCCTTTCTTTCCTCTGTTTTCTTCTTCAGCTGCTGGGGAGGGTTGTCGGGCCTTCACCGGCCACTGGTGAGGGCCACGACGCCTTGCTGACCGCAAGTGAGGCCATTACGGCATTGGGCACGACCGTGATGGTTTGGATGAGGGCCATAACCCTCGCCAGTGGCCGGCGAGGGTGTCGCGGCCCTCGCCCGCCGCCGGAGAGGGCTAGGCGACTCTCGCATAGCGACAGGCGAGGGCCTGACAACTGTCGTCGGCCGCTAAGAAGAAAACAGAGGAAAGACATTAAAAAATATAAGAAAAAAATCGAGAAATGTTTTAACATTTTATTAATTTTGTCCACGTCAGCGATTTTGACCAATATGACTCAATTGGCAAAAAGTAAAAAGGTTTTGGACGAAATTGACAAACTTAAAAAGGTTTAGGATTGAATTGGCAAAAGTGCAATAGATTTAGGATTTTTTTTAATAATTTTTTCAAAGAGAAAATACCACCAAAAACCCTGAATTATACCCATTGTGACATATTTACCCTTAACTTTTTTTGTGACATTAAAAATCTCAAACTTGTACCCGTGTGACACATTTACACTCCGTTAAGTGTCCGCCGTTAAAAATATGACGGAACGGCTGACGTCGCATGGTTATATTTTTCCAGAATAAATTAGGATGATGTAACGCTTGCCACATCAAAAAAAGATTAAAAAGAAAAGGCTAAAAAAGCAAAGGAAAAAAAAAAAACCAGAGGAGAGAGCGATTGCAGATAGTCCGGGGAGCCACCGTCGTTCTGACTTCGCCACCTAGGGCCATCGACCACGGCGGACTGTCGACCCCCGCGGGCAAGCAGAGCTCGGTCCCAGGCGGCGTCGAGTTCAGCGTCGTGGCGGAGCTTGCCCAGATCTGCAACATGTCCGAGCTTGCCCAAATCTAGCAGATGACGAAGAAGCTTCTGAGTTCTGGGTTGATTCTTGATTTGTAATTTGTCATATTTTGCGTGTATCCACTGCTTTGTTGATAATATCAGTGGTGTCTTTTTCTCCCTCCTCAGGTTTGGTGATTACCCTAGAAGACGTCTTGGAGTTGCTCAGGAACGATGGTACCATCGACGCTCTCCGTTTGAAGATCTTCAATCAGCTCAAAGCCAACATAACTATCTCTCTCTCCTTCAGCCACACCCAGAGATTCTTAACCTGTGGCCACATTCTAGGCAAGCCCAGTTGTTAAGCTAGAGAGAAGTTCTCGAAGGTTCTTCGTCATCCTCGATTTGGGCAAGCTCGGACATGTTGTAGATCTGGGCAAGCTCGGCCACGACGTTGAACTCGATGCCGTATGGGACCGAGCTCCGCTTGCCCGCGGGGGTCAACGGTCTATGGTGGTCGACGGCCCTAGGTGGCGAAGTCGGAACAACGGTGGCTCCTCGGACCATCTGCAATCTCTCTCTCATCTGGTTTGTTTTTTTTTTTGCCTTTGCTTTTTTAGTTTTTTCTTTTTAATCTTTTTCTAATGTGGCAAGCGCCACATCATCCTAATTTATTCTGAAAAAATATAACCGTGCCACGTCAGCCACCCCGTCAAATTTTCAGCGGCGGACACTTAACGGAATGTAAATGTGTTACACGGATACAAGTTTGGGGTTTTTAGTGTCACAAAAAAAAGTTCAGGATAAATGTGTCACAATGGGTATAGTTCGGGATTTTTGGTGTCACAAAAAAAAGCTCAGGATAAATGTGTCACAATGGGCATAATTTAGGGTTTTTGGTAGTATTTTCCCTTTCCTAAAATGTAAAGTGTTCAACAAGACGATATAATTTGTACATATTCGGGAAATTTTAATTTATTTCCTTAGCCGTGGTAAGCAGACAACATATTTATTTATTTTTTGGTCGAAAAGTAGACAACATTGAACATCAGCATTTGTAGGTAGCACATTTAATCATGTATTTGCTCATGAATCTTATTAACGAGTCCATTCGAGATAGTGGTTAAACATATAAAATAAGAAATAAATTAGCTGTATGAAGCAATAGTTATACAAACATAAGTCCATTGGTGTTATGTATGGAAAAATTATCAAAAAAGTCCTAAACCTATTGTCCTTTTGCCAATTCAATCATAAACCTTTTTAAGTTTGCCAATTTAGTCTCGAGTCTTTTCACTTTTTGTCAATTGAGTCATATTGGCCCAAATTGCTAACGTGAATGCCGGCCGTCCTACGTGACACGATCGACGCTGACGTGGACAATTTCTATAATATGTTAAAATATTTATAAAAATATTTATTATTTTTTAATTTGTTTCCTCTATATTGTTCTCAGGAGCCGACGACAGTCTCCGAGCCCTCGCCTGCCGCTGGGTGTGAGTCGCCTGGCCCTCTTCAGCCGCTGGCGAGGGTCGCGGCCCTCACCCAAACCATCGCGGTCGTGCCCAAGGCCGCGATGGCCTCGCTTGGGTCGGCAAGGCGTCGCGGCCCTCGCCAATGTCCGACGAGGGCCCGGCAACCCTCCCCAGCCACAGAAGAAGAAAACAAAGGAAAGAAAGGAAAAAAATTAATACAAAGTTGGAAAAAAAACATATTTGAATATTATTAAAAATTATCCACTTCAGCGCCGGCCGTGCCACATAAGGCGGATGGCATCCACGTCAGCGATTTTCGGCCAATAGGACTCAATTGGCAAAAAGTGAAAAGGTTTAAAATTCAATTGGTAAACTTAAAAGGTTTAAGATTAAATTGGCAAAAACGCAATAGGTTTAAGACTTTTTTGACAATTTTCCTCTACATAACACCAATCGACTTATGTTTGTATAACTATTGCTTCGTACAGTTAATTTATTTCTTATTTTACATGTTTCACCAGTATCTCCAATTGACTCGTTAATAAGATTTATGAGCAAATACATGATCTAATGTGCTACCTACAAATACCGATGTTCAATGTTGTCTGCTTACCACGGCTAAGGAAATAGCAGATTCTAGAACAGACTTAACTGAATGTTGGTTATAGGCTTCAATCCCCTACAATCCTAACCTAATCAAGTTCACTATATATGCAGTCTTCGAGTTCAAAAAGAAGAATATAATACAAGTGTGGATGGTCCGACTCTACGACTGTCCCTCATAATTGGTGAGTTTACTCTCACCATCCTAGACTTCATTTCCTTGGATCGATGCACTAGAGTTCTATCAAAAGATATGCAATCTATTTGGAAAATACGTTAGAAATAAAGTGTACGAGGAAGCCTGTACCAAGTAGCCTCGTGGATCGAGTAAGAATAATGTCGAATCCTGTAAAGGCGTCCCGAACATAAGCGCGTACCTACCAAGGTGCCGTGTCCCAATGCACAGCCAATGGTGAATTGGCTTAGCTAGACAAAAACATTAATGGTCAACGGACATAAGATTCTCAGCAGCTAGATTCATTCTAGATGAATCTGCTTAGAACCAGCCGTTACATCGACGGACATCTCCAATTAAAAGATTACTTGTGTACTAAAAACCAGAAATTTCCAGATCGCACCATGACAACCAAGAGAAACAGATAACATGAGCATGAACCAACTTCCTGTCTACCAAACGGCAACAATGTGCAAGAAAAGCAAAAAATAAAATCTCGTCACGAGAGCCGACAGACCTTAATGCAATCGCCTTGGGAGGCTCCTCCAAATACTCACAGCCAAGGTGGTCTATGTACCCTTTGTGAGCATCTATGGAACACATTGTTTTCATCGTAAAATCTCCTCCGACTTTGTCCTCTTTTGCAGCTGTTGAATACAAAGCCTCCTATAAGAATGGGACAGTGAACGAAGCAAAATACTAGATATAGAGAATATCCCTCCTACACAAGTAACAGCAGAACCATCATAGCCGCACTTCAAACAGCTTCAGATGCTTGTAACCGACTCGCCACAGCTCACTTTCTCCCTTTACAAACCATGTATTGATCTTCATAAAATCCCTGCTGAAAATCTTCCAGCGAAATTGCTTTAGACCAATCCAATGTTTGTCTGTCAGGTCCTTGAGCTATGACATTCCTAATGCTTTCGTGTAATAGGCTTTGCTCTTTCATTGTGTGTCCATCATACCTTTTAAAATGTCCGGATTTCTGGAAAACCAAATGTTCCTAGTACAACAATAGAAGTGAGTAGATGATTTAACGACGATGAAAGAAGCTGCAATGTGCTAGAGAGAGATTAGGTACAAGTGGTGGCCAAACACCAGAGCCAATTAATCCCCACATTCTGCGAACTCTGTATTCAACATGACCTGCTGTGTTTCAGATGGACACCTTGGGAAAGGCAAAGCCATGGCAACACAGAGAGTGGTGGTGATTCATGATGCTTCACAAGAATTAATTTTATCTTCCCTCAGGTGGGCATTGTATGAACTTCTACTGAAGCCTGGAGATAAGCTCACTGTCCTTGGAGTTCTTCGTCAAGCTAGCACCCACAGTGAGTATGAAAGGAAGCAGAAAGTTAATTCCCATAATACATTCATCCGTGATAGTGAATCAAAGCTCATAGGGGTTCATTCTCTAATATTCACGTAAAAGAATAGCAGCAAAAGAAGCAGATGTCTGTATGCTGAACATGTGAATAAAGCAAACAGGATGATATCTGAAGAAACACCTGTTTTGTTCCTTGCTTTTCACTAATATCTCTGTGTGAATGACCTCATTCCAGTGGGATCCAAGAGCAGCGATGACTCAGGTTCAATGATCCGAGCAAACCAGAAAATAGGTAATTCTGAAGTAATAAGGAAGAAGGAAGAGTACGAAAACAACATTGAACTTCTTCAAGTCAGCAAGCTGTATGAGATACACAAGGTAGCGACTTATCTCCTGCTCTTGATGCCTCATAAAAGTGATGCTCTAGATAAATTATGCACTAACATAATGGTCTACATGAATCTGAGTGAACAAAAAAATTGGTGTAGATTCTAGTTGCAAGAGATAAAAGAGATACAGTAATAACTAAAAAGCCATATAAGCAGATGAGGTCCAGGCTGGGAAAGAAATTCCAATAGAGTTTACTGCAGGAAACATATATTATCAGTGAGCCTACAGCAACACATTGGACCCTCATGAAAAATTCAAGAGTAATCCAGATTCTGGTAGCCATTAAGTGAAAACTTTAGGGAAATATAGTCTTGATATATCAGATGAGGTTCACGGTTGTTGCCTTACGATGATCAATAACTAAGTGGAGATGTGATAGGAGCTTGACCTGATGCACTCTAATATGAAGTTCAATTAACTTTGTACAAACCTCAAGAAAACCTTCAAACTATGCTAACGAACTTTCTGGCAGTGCTCTCACATATAAAATAGCCAGATATTAACCACGGGCTATTACCGTAAAGGTGACAGCAGAAAACCAACTCGGTGCAGCACTTTATAAAAGGCATCAAATCCGGATAAATAGATAAAGCAGGTTTAGAGTTCCACATTCATAATACTGTTGCTATGATCACTACTAGAAATAGAATAATGAGCAGATTACCCATATACATCAAGGGAAATCATACCCCTAATATAAAGTTCAGCATATATCATTTCAAAGCAATAACAAAGCATAAAATTTATTCTGTCCCCTAAGAAACATCATTTGGTTCAAATTCTCATGAATGTACAAGATGCTAAGTTCCAGTCATCTCACTGATAGCTCATATGTGCAGTATAGCTTGACTAAAAGCCCATGCTGTTGCGGTTAAGATGGTGCTTTCCTACTTTGCTAATTGAAACAATTAATGAGACGCTGTGCATTTGTTTTTTCAGATTGAGTTTAACATAGAGGTGGCTGTGGGACCTTCACCTAAGAAGACAGCTTTAGAGGCAGCCACAAATCTTAAGGCAACTTGGGTGATACTTGACAGGTCAGGAAAAAGCTAAATATGGATAAAGCACCAGCTACCAACAGGATTTCTACACTACAAGTGCAAATTTTCTTCCATGATGAAGTGCATATTTTAGACTTTGGCTGCACCTGTTAGTACAATAGGCCATGTTTCATATGAAATGGAAAACTGAAAAGTCACTCACATATCTGACACTGGCGTGGACGTCTTGATTAGAAGCACTCCTGCATCCCCCACTCTTTTCATCTAATTAAGAACCACCTCTGTGTATTCAAATTGGAATCCTTAGTAGACAGATCAAATGAACTATCGATATGAAAAATGAAGGCTTCACGGCAGCTAACTTATGAATATGCAAAGAAATATGAAGGCTTTCATGGCAGGAATACAATGAATTGCATTAGCATCAATTTGAGTACTGTGGAACAACAATAAAAAAAATGAAGGCTTCACTGCAGGAAGATAATGAATTGCCCATTACATGGAGAATGCCCAATGTTCTAAGTCTGTTGGTTTTATTTTCAATTCATCTATGACGCAGGCAGATGAAAAAGAATAGATATTACTTCCTGCAGAAGCTTTCGTGTGGAATATCTCGGATAAAACATGATCATAGCATTCAGAAGTTGAGAGCACCAAAGGCTGCAGAGATTGACATGCTTCACAGGGAGAAACATCAAAGTATTGACATAACACGTGATGAAATGATGCCAGGGTCACCTGAGATAGAAGATCTATTCAGCATAGAACTTCTCCCTGACAGTAAGTGCTTGTCACTTCACCAGTTTCAGTTTCATTAGTCGTGAACTTCCACTACCAAATGCATATCCTAATTAGTAATTACAGCTAACCATACCCCTAACAACAGTAAACATCAAAGAAGAGGCAAGACAGTAACAGTATCAAATTATGATGATTTATATGGGCAAGCAGGACTAGACAAATCCAGCCATGATCTAGAGACAACAGAGAGCACCAATCAAGAAGGGACACAAAGGTGGCCGGGCCAGAGAAGGTTCAAATACTTCAGATGCACAATTTGCAAGAATGAAAGGCCCCTGCTCGGGTTTCAGAAAAACTTCACATATGCAGAACTGGAAGATTCTACAGCTGGATTTTCAGCCAAAAGCTCCCTATATGATGATGATGATTTTGGATCTGCTTTCAGTGGTCACTTGAGAAATGAACTGAAAATGGTAGTTATGGAACTCAAGAAAGTGTGCTTGCTACAAGAGGAATTTAAGTTCGAAGTCAATGTACTAACTGAAGCAAGACATGAGAACATAGTCATGCTGATGGGTTCTTGCTCAGAAGGAAACTGCAGGCTGCTTGTATACGAGTACGTATGCAACCGTTCTCTTGACCCCTACATTTCAAACACGGAAAGTAAGTTCGCAAAATGTCATTTTCCATTGTATGTGTGTACTTATGATGTATGTGGTTGTATTTATGCATGTATTTGGCACACAAGTATGCGTACATGTACAGGGTTTTTCTTGCTAAGAATTCAAATACCTGGCCATCAGAGAAGAAATTACAATAGCCCTGACTGAAGCTGCTGGCACGATGCAGAATATGGTCACAACCCATTGACATGGGCACAGAGAATGAAAATAGCCCAAGGTGCATCCAGAGGACTTCGTTATCTCCATGAAGCAGGCCTAACTCATGGGGATGTCAGAGCAAAGAACATTCTTCTAACTCATGATCTTGAACCACTGGTAATTTTTTAAAGAACATTATAGATCCAGCATATCCTTGACACTATGCCTAACAATATGTATCAATTGAATCTCAGCTAGGAAATTTTGCGCTAGCAAGAATAAAGCATGGGTCAGATCACTCAGATTATAATGGAGAAAAGTCAGGTTATCAGGCTCCAGAACATACAGAGATTTGGGGAGTTTCAACCAAAGCAGATGTATACTCTTTCGGTGTGGTTCTACTGGAGCTTATAACTGGAAGAAGTGCTGCAGATAAGACAGGGGATGGAACCGGTCTAGTAAGCTGGGTAAGGACCATAATCATTCAATAGTATATTGTCACGTAGGTAAAATCATGTGGACTCACAATATTGCAACAATACTAAGATCATTCCATAGCCCGGTACCCAATCCGATTCAGATGCATCCTTGTCAACTTTCTGGTGAATTCCTATAAACGGATTTAGTAGTTCCCTCATGCTTTTCCAAATTGACTCCAGCTTTGAAGCAATTAGTTTTCGTGATAAACAAATGATGAGTGTCCTCATTAGGAGTTAGAAAAATTAAGATCGAATCATTTTGCAAGGTGTGACCTACTTTTTCCTGAATATGCTTTTGCCAAAAGATAAACCATATATGCTTCTACCAAGCTCAGTATGCAAGCTTGATTGGCATTATAAAATCACTTTTCAACTGCTTAAGGTACTTGACTAAGAACTCAATTTGGGTCAACTCTTTCGAGTTAATTGTTCACCTTTAACTCTTCTGAGTTAATTGCACGTACATTACGTCTTTTAACGTACTTATGATAGTTTGTATTTCTGAATAAATTTCTTCCTAAGAGCAGCCATTTTGATATTTTGACTCCTTAAGATCCCAAAACTCGCATATTCATTTTTAAGTTTTTAGATGAAGTACAAGGGGAGCCTTATGATACCCGCAAACTACATTAAGAAGCAAAAGCAGAAATGCTGTCACTGTTGGTATACCTTGTTAGTTTACACAGATCAATCTCCTTCACATGTATCGAAAAGCAAGTAATACTACACCTTAGATGTTCATCCATTTGACTCATGTATCTGCAGGCAAAAACTCCGTTGAAAGGCAGAATGTACGGACAACTGCTCGACCCTAGAATTGCAAACTCGCATGACGAGCAGCAGCTTTTCTGGATGGTTCAAGTCGCACGAAATTGTCTCTACACGGACCCTGACAAAAGATTAACCATGGACAAGGTAAGTCTTAATCACGCAAGCCTCATTACCTCTCTTCATCATCCATTTCACTGAGCTACCAGAACATTTTCCACTCTCATTACTTCAGGTGGCATCCGCCCTGGAATACATATCAGAGAGGAAATATAGCTTTCTGATGGAAGAAACCCTTCCAGTCTTATCAGAAATTGAAATCCGATCACCAAACACGAACTGCGCACACGATCCCAAGGACGAACCGAAGCAACAGATCTCGAGGAAAGAGGGGAACTCAAAAGCTCGTGCGAGCAAACTGACAAGACTTTTCTCGCTCAAGTCACCAGCGACTAAATCAACAAGTGGTAAAACCAGCCACACAGATCACAGCGAGCAATTCTCTTTCGGTAGCCGAAGGAGTCATCGGACGACGACGACGACGACGAAGCCAAAGCCAGGAAGCAGAATCCAAGTATTCTAAGGCGAAATGCTCAATTAAAGAACCTAGAGTCCAAGAATCCATTACCTGCGATGATTCCGATTCCCGGTCAGATAAAACACGCGAGAGATCGCCGAATCTTCCCATCTGTGAATCGAACGAAGTGAAATTCGTAAGCAAGTCCTTCGGCGGTTGAGCTTCAATTCGCCGGAGAATTCTTCGCAATGTAAGTAGAACTACGGATCTTCAGCGTGATTGAAGATTGATGAAGAGGGAGGTTGAAGAAGACGGTCCATGTGATTCGAATTCACGATGAAACGGATTGCCGTTTCGCGCCAAGCTTTATATTTGGTTTGATTCTTAAACTTACAATAATAATAATAATAATAATAATAATAATAATAATAACATCACTTCTCTTAAAACAAAGTATACACATATATAAGTTCTATTTTTCATTCGGTTAAAAATACTTCGATTTTAAGTTTTTGACTCATTTGCTTATGCTCTAAGCTCAAGTAATGGCAACATATGTTGATTTTACTGATGCATCGATACCTGATTTTATCGCGATTATGTCGATCTTTACCGTACATAATGCAAAACAATGATGGATACCCATTTTATCACGAGTCTTCTCGAAACACTCGTCGGTCATATTTAGGGTTCGTTTGTTTCACGGAAAATTCACGATTCAAAAATATTTTCCAACAAATGATCGTTGGTATGGCTTAAAAAAAAATGAATAAACTTTTTCATAATCTCATCACCCACGAAAATATTTAGGCAAAGATTATTGTTAATAGTAATAAAAATTTTCAGTGACTAAATTTTCTGAGCGATATAACCAATTATTTTTCGGAAAATATTTCTCAAATTTTGAGTTTCTCATGAAACAAACAAACGCGCCCTTAGTGAAGACATGTTTTGATTTTCAATTCATATAATTTTATACATGACAAGCCGGGAATGGCTCCACGAGCATGTTTCGACGGGAGTAGAGCGATCAAACCATCTTCTTACATCCACAGTTCTTCCATTAGCTGTTCCTGTTGTTTGTCCCTGTGTACCTTCTCTCGAAGTATATGCGGTTCGGGTACCGGGTAGGAACCCGCTTCCTACATAAGCCGGCCGCATAACCACTGTAAATTTCTCGGCGTGTTTGTCGGCTGCTCTAGGACCGACCGCCATTGAAGCTCGATGTGAGCAGGCGTCCAGATCAACTCTGTCGCCCCTGTAGTCTTCTTGTTTCGCCTGTCTGCACAAGCCTGAATCACGAAGTGAACACATGTTAAGGGGAATTCAGTGTTTCGAAGTTTGGTCCTATCAAACACTGCCCAAACAAAATTGTACTTCCAGGAAACATTTGAGGATGCCGCAATTGAAACTCGACGGCTCAAATCAAGTTTATCATGAAGGTCGGCTCTGGCTCTAGCCCTGCTAATAAGGGATTGGGGGTGGGGACGCTAGTATCATAAGTGCGGGGTTCGACTCTGGCGCTCTATAAAGAGACAGTGCAAAAGAGAATTAGAGATAAGACAGATATAAAAAATAAATAAATAACGTGCCATGCGATCTAATTTAGCTTGGCAGATAATACCTCAAGTTCTAGTTGTAAAGAGTATTCTTATCCAAATATTGTTCACAAGAAACTTTGGCCTAAGGTAAATAATTGAGCCAGCATGTCAGATTTGAAAAGCCTATCTGTCCTTTAAAATCTCGCGATTAGAATTGTGAGCAATTTCCATATCTCATACTCATACATATCTTAGAATCTTAGATACATCTTTTTTGGGTTTGTTTTCTTTTCTCTTTTTTTTGCTTTTTTTCCCAATTTAGCCTCGAAAGAAGTCTAGCATACTTGGTAAAGAATTGCGTATTCATTCTATGAGATCAAGTCAATCATATTTCAAGAATATACAGACTCATGTTGGGTTCCAATGAAAAACACAAGTTCTCGAGTAGCTTCCTGCTCCGCAATCGACCTTATTCGTTGAAAAAACATGAATCCTTGTACACTTCTCTGAATTGGGATTGACCCTATCTACCACGTCGGGTTAAATTATGCAAGAAATTTTATACTCTTGATCTTAGGCCCATTCGAAGAAATGAGAAAAAAAAAACGAAGGAAGGAAAAGAAGAAGAAGAAAATAAGTGGTCCAATCCAATCCAATCCAAGGCAAAAGACTTGGCTAAATCAATTCCCGCCATGTCGGGTAAAAGACTTGCTTTTCAAGAAAACCCTTTAGACCGAAACACTTTGTATTTGTCCAGAGGCTTTTCCAAAAACCGAACCAAACGCAGCCAAAACACCCGGATAGCGGGTACACCTCTTTTCTTGATCCGTGCTTATACCTATATCTACATATATTAAATAATATGGAAAACAGAATTTTGTTTTATTTTATTTTTTGGGGGTCTTGAACTGTTGAAATTGCGGTGATAATTAGGAGGGAGGCGTGCCATTCCAGAAACCGAAACGAAGAGTTTCCATTACGGAGAAGGGTTTCCTAAAAGACTTACAATTAAAGATGTCAATAAAGATTTCAGCGTGACTCTGTATCTGTTATGTTTTTGGAAATTTAATGAAACACTCACCTCAATCTCAATCCTCTCCCAAGATTTTGAGAAATTTCTTGACCCAATCCTCTTGGCATTCTCGTCTTCCCCCTCTCAAGAACATAATCAGTCAAGAGCTGGTTTTTATTCACTTCCCTTATTCTGCAGATTCTCTACTTATGATCTTTCTTTCTTTCCCCTGTTTTCAAACCTGGTAGTCAGTCACCCTGCATACCACCGTCTCTTTGTGTAGTTCTTGCTGTGAGTGGTGGGGATTCTCAGCTCTCTCTCTCTCTCTTCTCTCTTCATCTTCTTGGCACTCGTGTTCTTCTTGCTGCTTCTTGATTCTCTCTGTTCGTTCTGAATTTTTTCTGATCTTTCTCTCATGGATGATCTGAGAGGAAGCCAGGATGATCAGGCAGAGCGAGTGCAGCTACCCCATCAAGATCGTAGGAAGATGGCAGAACCCGATCCTTCGGAGAGATCGGAATCCTGGAGCCAGATGCCCAGAAAAGACCCACTCTTGATTAAGCTCAAGATATCTAAGACGGAGCAAGAGGGCGAGCCGAGCGAGCGGGAGGAGCCTCCTCCTGCAGCTGTCCGAGTTTGTGTATTCTGCGGCAAGGGGTTCCAGAACGGGAAGGCACTTGGGGGTCACATCAGGATCCACAATCAAGAGAAGAACAGGGCGAGCAGCTCGAAGAAGACGGACGAGTCGAGGCAGAGGAACCAGAAGGCCAAGTGTGAGAAGCATGTCCCCGAAGATCTTCGAGCTCTGGAGAAAGGAAGGGACTTTGATTTTGCAGCGAAGGACGAGGAGACACCAAGTTGCTACATCTGTGACCGGAACTTCCCTTCCATGAAATCATTGTTCGGGCACATGAGGTTCCATCCTGAGAGGAACTGGAGAGGGGTTCAGCCTCCGGCCCAAGAAAAGGACGGTTCTTGCACGAGAGAAGTCGAATCCATGAACCAGAGGGCCACAGATCAGGACGCAGCCTGTTTGGAAGCAGGAAGTTCAGGATGCTTTGTGGATCTTTTGAAGGGCTTGCCCAGCTGGTCCAGGACAGAGAAAAGAGGAAGGAAAAGCTTGATGGCCCTGGAACCCGAGGCTCTTCATGGCCTCATGAAGTTGGCATGTGCTGCTTCTTATGATTCGGGCATATCTGATGACCAAGTCAATGATGAGAGTCCACTGAAGAAGTGTAGGCTTGATGAGGAAGAGCTTCCAGGGCCTAGAAACCAAAACCTAGAGCCAACGGAAAGTCGAATCCGACAATCAACTAATATCGAAGGCGAGGCCTTGTTCAAAGCAGTTCGCAATCAGGACTATGAGCCGGAATATGCAGACAGGTCTAGGAAATACAGAAAAGGAGAGCGTTTCGGTCATAATTTGGAGAGCAACCCGAATATAGAGGCTGACAAGAAGATCAAGGTAAGTGGGATATGTAAAACTAGAGATGTCAGCACTAACAAGGAAGTTGCGGCAATGACGGTTAAGGAATTGACACATCGCAGGTTTAAATGCATGACCTGCAATAAGACCTTCCCAACATTCCAAGCGTTGGGTGGTCATCGATCCAGCCACAACAAAGAAAGGGGGATTGTTCAGCCACCAGAAGCCTCTTTATCCACAGGTGCTTCGGGTACCGAGAAGAAAATCGTGCTGAGTCCCAAAATACTTGTTGTGGAAACCAACAATTGCGCAAGGAGCTTTGCGCAGGAGGACTTCATGACTCACAGGTGCGAGATCTGCTGCAAGAAGTTCCCGACCGGTCAGGCACTTGGGGGACACAAGAGGTGCCACTGGGTTGGGCAAACTGAGGGCCCGCCGTCAAGCGAAGTCGTGTCGCCAGGAGATCAAGCTAGCCAGAGCGGTCCTAGAGCGCTAGCTTTCGATCTTAACGAACCTCCTCCAATGGACGAGGAAGATGGCGTCATATCTGGATTCAACCGAGCCTAATCTACAGAGCAGTTTCCCTAACAAGTAATTGCGGTAAAATTAATTCTAGCAGCCGAATTTCAAGCTCGTAGTATGCTTAACTATGTCTTCCGAAATTCTTAGTGCAATTGCTTTGCTCGCTTGCATTTTCACATTTGTCTACTTGTTGTACTCTAAAACAATATTCAAAAGCTTTGATGTGCTTTAGGTACATAGTTCAATGTTCATTCAGAACTTTCTTGTTATCTTTGTTTGTGTGATTACATTGATCCAGAGTACTGGGATTGAAAGGAAAAGGAAGAGATGGTGTACTGGATAAATATCGAGTCAGATTGGATTAGTCAGATGAGCTGACACATCCAGGAGTTTGTTTTTACTACCCAATGATACTTAAACACATGATTAGTCCTCGACGCATGAAGTCGCCCCAATTACAGGTCACGGATGGTTCTGCTCATAATCACTTGAGGTCAGAGAAACGCATGCCGACTAGATCATGCTGCAGTTGCTTTGTTTCGTTTCGATCATGCTGCAGTTGCTTTGTTTCGTTTCTCATTTCTTTTAGCGTCCCCTTCATCGGTCATTGCCCATTTCCTTTACTATGAAAAGCATTTCCAGATCCTTTCATTATTCCAGCTTCCAGGCGCGTCAAAGACGGACAGATCATCTAATTAAGGTTCGGCAATCATGTGTTGCTAAAATCTTGCTTATTAACAACCAATAGACCATTCAATGCTGCAAATTTGAAACTCGCGACTGTTTTTCTGATGGACTTCATTGACAAGCAATAATAGAGGGTTCGAAGGCAAGTCATAAAGTTCCTGCCTATAGAGCGTGGTTAATGAGCGATTCGACACATGGGTAAGTGCGTAAGACATAGACTAGACCAAAATCGCAAGAAACTTCTCGGCAGTCGCAATTTGATAACATTTCCAAGGAGTGCAGATCGAAGAGAAGGTCACAGACGCGATATTCCTCCCAAATTAGTCGCAGGATGTCCTTTTAGGGGAGTCGACATCAAAACAGAAAATTCCAGACGTGCCACAACATGTTCAAGTAGATCGAAGGGAAGGTCCTGCAAGATAACTGAGCCATCGACTTGACTAGTCTCGGCAAAATACTGCAATCGGGTTTCGAACTTGGAATTAAGAAGATCGATATAAGTTGACAGACTGAACTACACAATAACACTGAACTGAAAACTACTGACATTAGTTGTATAAAAGACATCATTCGACTGTAGAAAGAGTTCCCTCAGTGGCAGCATTCCATGTCTGCAAATGTCAATATACCAGTCCTATAACTAGTGTATGTATAAACAACCTCTTGTATTGAATATGTCAGGAAACAATACAACGCCTACATCGCAATGTTTGAGTTCTAACGAATCTGCATGATACCTAAGAAAAAATACGCAAACCTGAAGGTCGTTAATACTGTGTTTAACTGTATGCTGGTGATCAATCCCTCAAATCCTACATATTTGTAAGGTTGGGTCAATCCATGCCAGATCTCTTTTCAGGGAAAAAACTGGCACAGTCCAAGTAGAGCATCGGGCCGAGTTGCATCCCCGCGACGTGCTTCAGGATTCAAATCAGGTTCTGCAGAAGGAGATCGAAAAACCAAAATGTAAATGCTAGATCCGTTTCGAATACCTAAAAGCTTACATAAATGTCGTGACGGGATAATAATCTCACCGAGTGACGATTCTCTGCTGTCAGGAGCTTGCTCTATGAATGCTGGCCACGCAGATTGACCCTCAGTGCGGATTTCGTTACATAGTGGATCCGAACCTCTGTTTGTAGTTTTTGACGAAGCTTGTAGTAGGCCAAAGCTTGGAAAAAGAGCATTTTCTGCCGCAAGCGGATGCGGATGCTGTTTGGTATCAACAATCTGGTGCAGGGGCAGAGAGGATGGCTCGCCCCGACTACCTTGTCCAGTTTGTAAATGCTGACCTGAAAGGAGCTCCGGCATTGTAGTCCCGAGAACGGGTCCGAAAGAAGGGAGATAACGAGTACCGGAGGGCATATGGCAATAGGCTTCAAGATCAGCACTATGCAGAGGCGAGAAACCTGGCGCGGCAATCATCTCACTGCTCTGATCGGCGTACTGAATGAGCGGTGGCAGATCCCTTATGAGACTACTGCCTCCTCGGAGAAAAGCGGGCATCGCTCCTTGGACGTGTGCACGTGCGGCATTGCCATTGGGCTGCACAAAACCTGGAGGAACTAGAATGTTACTCGCATGGAAATTAGGGCTTGGCGGGAAGCAAGTAGTTTGGCCAACGATCGGTGCGTGGCCTGTGTTCGGATGCGCCTCCAGTAGGCCAGGAAGGTACAGCGGCCAGCCAGCACTTTCATGCCGCTTGGCCCTCGTGTTCCAGAAGTTCTTGATGTCGTTATCCGTGCGTCCTGGCAACTGTCAAAAAAAGACAAACATCTTCAACTTTTAGAGCAGTTGGTCGTGCTCTCACGAAATTTTACATATGCCACGGTTCAAGTTTATGCTTTTAGAGTAATTGACTATGATCCCACCAAATTTCATAGAATACAAACGGTTATAGGAACCGGAATCGAACCATCACCTGGGAGGCTATGAGCGACCACTTGTTGCCGTAGATGGCGTGGAGCTCCAGGACCAGGCGCTCCTCTTCGTGGGAGAAGGAGCCCTTCTTGAGGTCGGGGCGGAGGTGGTTGAGCCAGCGGAGGCGGCAGCTCTTGCCGCTTCGAGGAATGCCGGTGAGGAGCCTGACGCGGTTCCAGTCGCCCTCACCGTGCTCCCGCACGTACTCCATCAGTACCTCGTCCTCCACCGCTGTCCATGGCCCTCTCGTGAGCTCTTCCGTGGCCGACCGCTCTCTCTTCGGTGGCATTGGGGCACAAGCAGTGATTCGAGAAGAAGAGAAGAGAAGGGAAGGGAAGGGAAACAAGAGTAGGGCAACATGGAGAGAAAGAGAGCTCTCTCTCTCTGCGTTTGAATATAGAAGTGAAATTGAGGATGGAGTCGGAATTATAGGAGATCAAGTGGACCCCATCTGGCACCTGATCCAAATACGAACTGGAGTCAACTGGACGGCAAGAAGGTCAACGCGGGAAGTGTGCGTCATTCGGGTGTTTGACTTGACGGTGTATTTTAATGTGCTGTCATCTGTTATGATAACTTTCATCACATAGGGTTAATTTAAAGATATGCACGTGTTTTAAGGAATATTCAGATTTTAAAAAAATATATATCATTTAGCAAACGAGTGTTGGTATCTTTAGCATTAATTATTTTTTATAAAATACTAAACACTTTCAAATTTTTCCTTTGAACAAAAAAATCTTATCTTCACCTTGGAAAGTCACCATAAATTTTCTTTTATCATTTTCTACAAATTAAAACATCTTTTTTTCCAAGGCACTCCATCCACTGCAACAGATGCTAAAGAAGAACGCACCACCATGGGCACCAAAGCAGACCAAAGCAGTTGCTTATTTGAAAGAAATGCTCCAGCATCTCTCTCCGTTGCAAATCCCATCCTCCGGGAAAATGATATTGCAGACTGATGCAAGTGATAAGTATTGGGCAACCGTTCTCCTTGAAGAAATTGATGGTAAGCGCCAGATTTGTGCTTACAAAAGTGGACGGTTTACTCTGGCAGAGATCCATTACCATTCTACTTTCAAGGAAATCCTAACAGTCAAATATGGAATCAATAAATTTGAGTTTCATCTCATCGGACATCATTTTCTGGTGGAAATGGATATGTCTTCCTTCCCCAAGATGTTGAAATTCAAGCAGAAGCAGATTCCTCATCCTCAACTATTAAGGTGGGCAGAATGGTTTTCAAAATACTCCTTTGACACTAAGCACCTTGCAAGAACCAAGAACATCCTTGCAGATTTCTTGTTCTCCGATTGCTTTCCACCAGTTTTTTAAGGTTCCTGTAAATCTACTGGTGAAAGGTTCCTGTAAATCTACTGGTGAATTCAAGAAGTACTTCATAGGTGCTGTGTTCCGTAAGATGCCTAGTAGTCAACTAGGCATGGAATTCTTGGAGCCGATCAGGCCATTTGTGGTATGGGATATCATCCAAGGTGAAATATGTCCAAACTAGCTTATTTGATATTTCGGAAAACTTACATGATAAGTCCTAAAACTCTAAATTCCTTATTTAAATCCTAAAACTAGTTAATTTCGTGCGCTCGATCCTTTTGTCAAGCGAACGAGAAAATGTACACGCGGCTTTCTTTTATTATATTGTTAGTCATATAAATCTGTCACATGTGTAAATGTACATATAACTGAGTGCACGAAATTAGTAAACGAAATGGGGACAGTTTGAGTTCACTGAAAATGTACACCGGTACAAATGTACCAATTAAATGTAAACTAGCTCGAGTTATATGTAAACGTACATAATTTTAGTCATATGTAAATGTACATACTGACGTTCGAGTTAATTATTATGTTTCTATTACATGATAAGTCTTTCTTGGCGTTTTTTGCCCCGATCGAGTTGACCACAATTTTTTGACCACCTAGCACCTGATAAAAAAAAATTTGTAGTCAGCTCGATCAAAAAGGTCAACGCGGGAAATATGGCAGTTGGCAAGTCACTCCGGCGTTTGACTTGGCGGTTTAAATGTAGCAGAACTTTAAAAGCAAAGGATTAATTTAACAATATTATATATGGATTTCATTAAGAATTCAAATTTGGAAAATTTGATAGCACACGAGTGTTTAAAAAAAATAAAATATCTTATCTTAGACATTGAAAAGTCAACATAATTAATGTTTATCTTTAGCTACAAAAGTTTTTTTTTTTTTAAATTGTCGCGGAGAATTCAAATTAGGCTTATTTGGTCTTTTGAAAAAAAATTAGAGGAAAAAATCCTAACACTTTAGTTTCCTTATAAGTTCTAAAATTTGTAAACTTCTTGCAATTGGTCCTTTTGTCAAGTGAATGATAAAATTTACACGTGACTTTCTTTCATTATATTTTTAATTAAATGTCGTTTTATAATATTCTTTCTTAGTTGAAGACAAAGTGGTTTCATGACACCATGTCGGATAATAAGAATAAAAAAAATGAAAATAAATTAGATAGAAAAATAAAAATAAAAATTGCAAAAAAAGAAAGAAAAGAAAAACATAAACATAAATAGGGTATGTATGGTAGGTTCCGGGTCTGTAGGGTATGCAGAGTAGGTTCCAAGTTTCAAAAAAAAAGAAAATCGATTTGGACGGGCAGGTTCCAAAAAATGGAGAATCGGTTTTGACGGGTAGGTTCTAGGTTCCGCTTACCCCTAATTATTTATTGGTTAATTATTTTAAGAGATAATAACGATCATGTTTAGAAAAATATTTTTCAAATCATTTAATTTCGGCGAAACAAACAAAGCCCTAAATTTTATGTGATGATTAAAATATACATGCGTTTCTTTGAAAGTTTTCATTTACTATCTTTCTAACATAAGAAATGTTAAAGACTTCAAATTTTTTCTAACGAAAGATCTTATCTTGACAATTCAAAGTCCCCATGAAGGTTTTTTTGTTATATTTTTTTACAAAGTAAAACATCATTTCTTACGGAGAATCCAACCAAAAAATTATACAATTTGTCACGTGGAACATTGATATCCCAGTTTTTTATTATCTTAGTAATACTCCCAAATTTGTATCAATGATCCAAAAATATCTTCTGTCGGATTTCCATCAATAATGACGGTTAAAAAACAGACGAGGAAATAAGCCGAGATGACTGAACAAGCCTAAAGCTGAGGTCTAAGTTTCATGATACTCCATAATGTTCTTTGTTCTTTGGGAGTGGTACGGGAAATGTAGGCATGGTAACATTAGAATATTTATAGAGGCAGTATGGAAACATACACTTGTATTTTAGACACTTATCATCAATCTCCACCGGTAAATCGAAATGTTAATGTACGGTTATAAAGAGAGGGGCAAACACTTACTATCAATATACACCGTTAAATCGAATTGTAAATCTACGGTTGTCAAGAGAAGGGCAAACACTTACCATCAATCTTCACCATTAAATCGAATGGTAAATCTACAATTGGAAAGAGAGAGGCCTCATGTATATATAGGCTGCCCTTCTCGTCATTTGGATCATCTAATTAGCATTATCTTGACATTGCAAAGTCACCATAATTTTTTTTTTTATCGTTTTCTACAAATTAAAACTATCTTTTTCTTCTTCTTTCTTCTCTTTTTGGAACTAATAACTTCTGTTGGTGACACACTGTGCCAGGAGAGCATGCGGTTCGACAGGAGGTCCGTGGCTCTGTCAATGGTTATTGTTGTACGTATATTTTCTAGTTCCGCGATCAATTTTGCATGCCGTAGATTACATCTATTATTAATTGATAATGTCGCACAAGAAATGAAACTAATGGCTTCTGATGAAAACTAGTATTAAAGTAGAAGTAAAGAATATATATATATAGGTATTTGGATCATGACTTAATGTACAACTTAAATGCACACTAGTTTGAGTTATATGTAAATGTGCATATTTTCAGTCATATATAAATGTACATATTGCCGTTGTTATATTTTTATTACATGATAAGTCCTATAATATTTTTTTTTTTTGCGTTTCTGCCCGATCGAGTTGACTACAAATTTTTTACCACCTAGCACCTGATACAAAAAAAAAAAAAAAATGCGGTCAACTCGATCAGGGCAAAAAGGTCAACACGTGAAATATGGCAATTGGGAAGTCACTCGGGCGTTTGACTTGGCGGTTTAAATTTATGAAAACTTTTAACGCATAGGATTAATTTAAATATATTATATATGAATTTCATCGAATATTCAAATTTGGAAATTTTCATAGCACATTGAAAGGTCAACATAAATTTTATATATATATATATATATATATATATATATATATATATATATAGAGCTACAAATGTTTTTTTTAAATTGTCGCGGGAAATTCAAATTAGGCTTATTTGGTCTTTTGAAAAAAAAAATATTAGAGGACAAATCCTAACACTATCCTTATAAGTTCAACTTCGTGCAATTCCTTTTGTCAAGTGAACAAGAAAATGTACACGTGACTTTCTTTTATTATATTTTTAATTAAATGTCATTTTATAATATTATTTCTTAGTTGAAGACAAAGTGGTTTCATGACACCATGTCGGAAAATAAGAATAAAAAACTGAAAATAAATTAGATAGAAAAATGAAGAAAAAATAAAAATTGCAAAAAAAGAAAGAAAAGAAAAACATAAACCTAAATGGGGCATGTATGATAGGTTTCTGGTTCAAGGGTATGCAAAGTATGTTTCACGTTTCAAAAAATGAAAAATCGATTTGGACAGGTAGGCTCCAAGTTCTAAAAAAATGGAGAACCGATTTTGATGGGTAGGTTCTAGGTTCCTCTTACCCCTAATTTTGTGTTGGTTAATTATTTTAAGAGATAATAACGATCACTTTTAGTGTTTTCCAAATCATTTAATTTCAGCGAAACAAACAAAGCCCCAATTTTTATGTGCTGCAAAGGGATGATTAAAATATAGGCTCAATACCCAAAAAAACCTCCAACTTTAGCATTTATACCAATTATATCCACAAAAAAAAATTTGTCTCATAAAAAACCCTAACTTTTACTTTTGTCCCAATTCTACCAATCTAATACCCAAAAAAAAAAAAAAAAACCCCAACTTTAGCATTTGTCCTAATTATATCCAAAACTTTTCTTTGTCTCGTAAAAAAATCCTCAACTTTTATTTTTGTTCCAATTCTACCAGCCTAATACCCAAAATCCCCCAAACTTTACATTTGTCCCAATTCTACGACCGTTAGCCTTCCGTCCATAATCACCGTTAGTTAATCCTACGTGGCATGTCCACGTCGTTAATGAATTGCACCTTAGCAAAGCTGACATGAAAAAATCCCCTAACTTTACTTCTGTTGTCTGCTTCCCCTATACATTGCCAAGAGATATAGAGCCACTCAAGACGGCGCGTTTTAGATTCTCCCCGGCACTCAACAGCCCAAAGAATGGCTAGACGTGGAGTCGGATTATTTGGACGAACGATCTCAAATTTCGTTGTCCCTGAAACCTACTGTTTTCGAATTTCAAAGATTCATTGATAAGTTCGGCGAGGAAATTCGAGCCACGTAGGATGAACTAACGGTGATTGGACGGAAGGCTGATGCTGGTAGAATTGGGACAAAAGTGAAGTTATGGATTTTTTATGAGACAAAAAAATAGTTTTGGATATAATTGGGACAATTGCTAAAGTTGAGGATTTTTTTGATACTAGACCGGTAGAATTGGAACAAAAAAAAAAATTTGGATATAATTGGGACAAATGCTAAAGTTGAAGTTTTTTTATTAGACAAAAAAAGTTTTTTTATATAATTGGGACAAATATCAAAGTTGGGGTTTTTTGGGGGTATTAGGTCTTAAAATATATATGCATTTCTTTGAAAGTTTTCATTTACTATCTTTCTAAGATTACTCTTTAAGAAATGTTAAAGACTCCAAAGTTTTTCTATGAAAAGATCTTGACAATTCAAAGTCCCCATGAAGTTTTTGTTATATTTTTTTACAAAGTAAAACATCATTTCTTACGGAAAGTCCTACCAAAAAATCCTGCAATTGTCCCGTGGAACATTAATATCCCAATTTTTTTTATTATCTTATTAATTCTCCCAAATTTGTACTAGTGATCCAAAAATATCTTCGGTCGGATTTCCATCAATAATGACGGTTAAAAAACCAACATCCAAGCCACGATGAGATGAGGAAATAATCCAAGTTGACACTCGAGAATGTTACTTGGGCGTGGTACAGGAAATGTAGGCATGAGTACACTAGAATATCCGGTTGTAAAGAGATGGGCAAACACCTACTATCAATATACACCGTTAAGTCGAATTGTAAATTCACGGTTGTAAAGAGCAGGGCAAACACTTACCATCAATCTTCACCGGTAAATCGAATTGTAAATCTACGGTTGGAAAGAGATGGCCTCATGTATACACAGGCTGTCCCGTCATTTGGATCATCTAAAACACTTAGCATTATTTCTCTGAGGTGAACTCTAGGACGCACTGGTAGGAAATCATAAAATAGCAAGCCGGTAAACATGTGTGGACACTCGATTGTAAAACCAGCATTATGCTTAATTTCCACCAAACGTGGTGGAGATGCTGTTTGGTATCAATGTCCCAAAATTCCATATCAACAACAAGTTTTAGGACGCAAAATTAAGGATGAAGTGCACAATTCCACAAATTTTAGAATTACCCAACTAGATGAGGCTTTGCCCAAAAAAAAAAAAATGAACTAGATAAGGCATTTAAATCTATAAAAAAAAATTCTTAAATTTGAGATATTGCAAATTGAAAGATGGAAAAGGATAATGACGACCTATTTAAATTAAAGAAGCACGCAAAAAGATGGATGGTGTAATAGATGCTATCATGATACCAAATCATACACAAATATCCTAAGTTTGTACTTGGTAAATTATTTTATATCAAGTTGTCTCTGTACCATTAGATGTATATTAACTTCTTGTATTGAATACGTCAACGCACGTTGCAATATCTGAGTTGTGATCAATCCCTCAATTTTTTCTAAGCTCTCCTAAAACATTTGACAGGTTGGGATTGAGCAAGGCGGCAACTCTTGCCGCTGCAAGGGATGTGGGTGTCGCGCCTGATGCTGCTCCGGTTGCCCTCTCCGTGCTCGTACTGTGCCAGTATCCCGTTCTCCACTGCTGTCCAGGCCATGAGACCTCCTGTGGCTGGCCGTTCTCTCTTCGGAATCGCCGGGAGCGATCGGAAGACAGTGAGTGGAATGTCGAGAAGGAGATAGAGGAAGCGAAAGGAGAGTCACTCCAGGATTTGACTTGATTGGTAAAAAGTCAACGCGGGAAATACGGCAATTGGCGAAGCCACTCCAGGGTTTGACTTGAGTTGATTTTATGAGAACTTTTAATGCGATTAATTTAAAAATATTTCATATGGATTTCATGGAATACTCAAAATTTGAGAGTTTCCATAGCATACGAGCGTTTACAACAAAATCTTACCTTGACGTTGAAAAGTCAACATCGATTTATATATAAACCTTTAGCTACAAATGTTATCTTTAATTTTCGCGGAGAATTCAAATTAGGCTTATTTGGTCTTTTGAAAAAATTAGAGGACAAGTCCTGACACTTTAATTTCCTTAATTAAGTTTTAAAATATGTCAACTTCGTGCAATCGGTCCTTTTATCAAGTGGATGAGAAAATGTACCTTTCTTCTATTTTATTTTTGATCATATGTCGTTTTATAATATTCTTTCTTAGTGGAACACAAAGTGATTTCATGACGCCATGTCCGAAAATAAGAATAAAAAACTGAAAATAAATTAGATAAAAAAAATGAAATCTGGAAAAATGCGAAAGGAAAACATAAATATAAATGGAGTATGAATGGTAGGTTTTAGGTTCTAGGGTATGCAAGTAGGTTACGGGTTCCAAATAAAGGAAAATCGATTTCGATGGGTAAGTTCCGGGTTCCAAAAAATGGAAACTGATTTTGACAGGTAGGTTCTAGGTTTTAGGTTGAACCTGAAATCGCTCACCACTAAATTTTTATTATCTAATTATTTTAGGACAATTTTCAAAAAAAAAGGGCCTAAAGTGGCTTCATTTTCTCAAATGAAGGCCTGAAGTTAACATTTTTTTTCAAATAAGGACCTGAAATGCCCTCTTTGTCTCAAATAAGAGCCTAAAGTGGATATTATTTCAACTAAGGGCCTGAAGTGGTCTTATCAGTCTCAAAAAAAGGGCTCGACTCACTGGATGATAGGGGTATTTTCGTCATTTACTATTTTTTGTTTTTCCTTTATTTTTTTTTCCTTTTTTCTATTTTTCAAAAATTTTAAAAATAACTTGTGTTTTTTTTCACTTTTACGTTTTATTTAATTTAACTAAAAATTAGGTTAAAATTGTATTTTACGAAAATACCCTTGATCGGCCGAAATATTTAACTGGCGAGGTCAAGCCCTTATTTGAAACAGTCATGCCCACTTCAGGCTCTTGTTTGAAATAATGAGAGCACTTCATACCCTTATTTGAAACAATGATCATTTCAAGCCTTTATTTAAGAAAATGGGAGCACTTGAAGCCCTTATGTGGAATTTTCTCATTATTTCAAGCGATAACAGTGATCATTTTTAAAAAATAATATTATTCAAATCATTCAATTTTCGTAAAATAAACAGTGCCCTAATTTTTATGTGCTGCAGAGGTCTAAGTTCACAATACTCTAGAATATTCCTTGGAGTGGTATGGGAAATGTATGCATGGGTACATAAGGATATTTCTAGGGGTAATATGGATAATATACACTTGTATTTTAGACATTTAGCATCAATCTCCACCAGTAAATCTAATTGTTAATCTACTGTTGTAAAGAGAATGGCAAACACTTATCATCAATCTTCACCGTTTTAAATCCACGGTTGAAAAGAGAGAGGCTCACGTATCTATAGGGTGCCCTCCACCTCATTTGGATCATCTAATACACTTGAGCAATATAAGTATTCTTGAGAACATTCTTTCTCTAAAACACTTTCTCTTTCTCTTAATAATATGCATTAGGATGTAAGAAATTTTATCCACATTTATCCCACCTTCTCCATGAGATATTTTTATCCGGGCTATATGCCCTTATATCCGACTTTATCCTATCTTGGGCACGAACCAAATACGAGATATGATAACTTTTATCATATCCCGATTTTTATCCTAACTACCAAACACCGTCCGTCGTAAGGGTGACTTCAGCTAGAATTCTAGGATGCACCAGTGAATTCTACGACGCTCGGTAGGAATCATAGAATAGTAAGCCCGTGAACAAGTGTGTGGACACTTCTAGGATTGTAAAACCAGTATGTTTATTTTCCACCAAACGTGGTGGGATGCTGGTTGGTATCAACGGTTCAGAATTCAGTTATCAACAGTGCAAGTAGAGCATCTGTATGAATCTAGTCCATCTCTTTGTGGCCTTTAGGATTCAAACTAGGTCTTGCAGAAGAAGAGATTGGAATGCAAAAATGTAAATGGTACCCTCTTTCAAAAATCTTGGAACTAAATAAATATGTCGGTTAATAATCTCGCTTGGTAACGATTTTCTGCAAGCTTCACTAGTAACGGTTTTCTGCCATCGGAAGCTTGCTCAATGAATGCTGGAGACGAAGGTTGACCTTCGGTGCGGGTTTCTTACACCGTGGATCCACACGATCTACGTAGGATTACTTTGAAGTTGGCCAAGAAGGGCAGAGAAAATGATTTGGCCCGGCTGGCCTTATGTATTGTTGTCCGAAATTCGGTAAGGGTAACAGCTTCAAGATTAGCATTTTGCAGAGCCAATAGGTTTAGAATTTGATATGACAGTCACGAGATCAATGATATGATATGCGAGACCACTCCTCCATAGTAAGTTGCCACCAGAAGCAAAACCACGTGTTTCTTCCGGAGAATCTCCTAATGGATTCTTTCACCAGAAAGAATCCAATTCAGATGTAAAGTATCTATCTAGAAGTTTTTGCTTCCTCGACATGTGCAATCGAGGCATTTCCATTCGGGGTACAAAACTTGGAGGACCTGGAAGGGTACCGTGGCGAATTAGGACTCTGTACTGGTGAAGAAGTAAATTTAGGGAACAATGGCCAGTCGGCGCACTCGCGTTTTGCACTCGCATTCCAAAAGTTGTTGATACCATTATCCGTGCGTCCTGACAATTGCCGAAACACAAAATATTTCCATATGCCGGTTCGTGTGCAAAAAGTTCGGAAGAGGGTACAATTTTGGGCAATCGAATCACCATCTGCGAGGCCATGTGGGAGCACTTGTTGCCGAAGCGGGCATGGAGCTCCACGACCAGCCGCCTCTCTTCATTGGAGAAGGAGCCCTCCTTGAGTCCGGGCGCAGGTGATTAACCCCTTGATTTTTGTTTTAGTTAATTTTTATGTGCTCCCGAGTAGAGGTGTCAAAATTGCACCGAAAAACTGAAATGAATCACTAACCGAACTAAACCGAACCAAAAATTTCGGTTCAGTTCGGTTTTCGGTTCTATTAATTGAAAAATAACATTCTTTTTTTTTTTTAGTTCATTTCGATTTGGTTTGGTTAACCTAATTGAAATAAAAATATCTTTTTTATTTTTTTCCTTTTTTGGTGGCTGAGGGCCGGCGACCTCCGTCGGCCCAGCCCCCAGCCCCTTCGCAAACGAAGGTGAGGACGTCCCGAGCCCTCGCAGCCTCGCCCAAGCCCTCACCGGCCATTGCAAGGGCTCACAACCCCTCGCCAGCCCTCGATCAGCCGACCCTTAGCCACCAAAAAACTAAAAAAGAAAAGAAAGGAAAAATAAAAATAAAAAATCGAAGGAGTTTTGGTTCGGTTCATATTTAGTTCATGGCAAGATTTGGTTCAGTTCAAGCTTACCTCCTAATGATGGGTGTGTTTGTTTCACTGAAAATCAAACATTTGGAAAATATTTTCCAAAAAATAAACGCTTGCATCACTCATAAAAATGAATGAATGCAAAATATTTTCATCACCGTGAAAATAGTTAGGCATAAAGTGTTACCGATAATGAAAATATTTTCCATTGACTAATTTTTCTAAAAGATACAAGCGTTTATTTTTTGGAAAATATTTTTCAAATCTTTGATTTTCCGTGAAACAAACACGCAATCAATTCGATCCGATTTTCTTTAAAAACTGAAGCGAACTGAACCATTGACACCCCTGCTACGGACATACGTACATGGAATATTCAAATTTGGAAGTTTTCATTCACTATAATGAATAAATAACCAAAATCATGAAGTTTTATGATTTTTTCTTGAAAGAACAAAAAAAGTCAAATTTTTTGACAATCTTTGTAGTTGCATTAAATTACTTCGATACCCTTTGTAATTTTTTAAATTAGTCCAGCAACTTTATCATATTAGGTCGGGTTGAAAAAAATGAATCTTGTTAGCAACACGAGAAAGACAATGTATTGCAAAAAGGACAGTATTTCTTTAGTCGGGTGTTTTAGCGACGAAAAAGATAATGTGGCTGTGTCAAGTTATGTATTTTGTAATCCAACTGATTTAAGAAGCTGAGTGGACGAGAGAAACAACATCGGTGCAAAACGATGGTGGTTGAAGAACCAAGCTTAGAGATAGACCGCCAATATAAGCTTAGAGAACAAGCTTAGTGGTTCGGACTGAATTAAGGTGGGGGCTGGTTTGTGAATGACGGACAATGTCTATGCAATTTTCAGCATAACTCAAGATGAATCGGTGCAATTTACTTGCAAAAGAAATCCTCCGAATATCGCCAAATTTCTCGCTGAGGTTTCGATCAATCTCGATTTCAAAGGGTCGTTGTTACCAAAAGTGAGCATATACTATCAAACAATCGGTTCACATTATAACAAAGCCTACCGAATCAACCAGTCGAAAGCTCTAAAGAAGCTTCAGCTGAGAAACACATGAGAGAGAGAGAGAGAGAGAGAGAGAGAGAGAGAGAAGTGGTGTTGCAGCAATACATAATCCACAGCATTATGTACAAATTCTATCTTCTACTACCAAAATCATGTTAAAAGTTTGCACATCCCTAATCTCAGAAGTTCATGAACTTGCCCAACAGATAAGTGTGAAATTCCACAAACATGCAAGCACTCTATTTGTTTTTCATTATTTGATAAAGCCATTTGCAAATGCTTTACCTCTTCCCTGTTCATGTTTAGAAGCCGTAGAGAATCTCTTATACAAGGGAAAAATGCTTCTGGCCGAGCACAAAATGGCTGAAAGACAAGGTACAATGCTCTCATATCCGCTGTAAACCGACCAATCCCTTTCGAGGAAAAACAGATGTCACTTGCAAGCATGCTGCGAAAAAGAAAATGGTCGAGCCCATCAGCGACGTTACGCCACATATCCATGAAGTCCTTCGGGTTTAGTATGCTTCTGATACTTGTTAGCTGACTTCCCAAGGCATCCAATGCTATGACAAGATCAGCAGACACTACATAGTCAGTCTCTGACGAAACTATACTCGGGGTATTATCTTGCTCAAGTTGCTCGTACCCAAAACTATGCCTATCCTCGACATAATCCCAGCTAAGCATTTCAAATTGTTGCAGGAGAAAGGCAATCATCTCCATCAGCCAATTGGTCTCGAGCTCAGCCAAGCTTTTAATTTCTTCCCCAAAGAAGCAATTATAACCAGTGTCAACATTTTCATGCCGCTCCATATCATCAGCCAAGCACATGTCCAAGAAATTCACATCATCACTCCACTCTACCAGTTTATATTCAACATATCTGGCGGCATTTATAGACCCACAAACCCTCATAATCACGTCATTGTCATCAAAACTGGCAGACTGCAATTCTTCTATCCTGCAATGTGAAATTAAGACCTTAAGAAAGCACCAAATGAATTTCCCAGCAGTCGATCTGATAAACTGCACCCTTGGGAAAAGAGAGGGAAACTTTTGACATCTCTCAATCATTGCCCACGCAACTTTAAGCACGAAATCTGCAATCAATGGAGCTTTGTGGTCATCTTGGGTAGCAAGAAGATAATCTACGGATTCTATTTCATGATAAAACACATTCCCACACTTGCTACTTTGCACCCAAGCCCTCTCATCTCTTAATTCATCTTTGAATTTCTTCCACGCATCCTTGAACTCAATCTTTGCCCAAATCTTGAGCCACTCAGGCTTCTCACAGAATATGTTCAATACAGAAATTCCTCTAGTCAGGCATTGAACGATATCAGAGCCCACATAGAGACAGGTTTCGGATTGGACGAGCGACTGCATACGGGAATCGAATGCAATGATGAGGTCCACAATATTAAGCCATGAAGTTGAAACTTCTGATTTGCCACCTTTCTCCTTGTAGCTTTCAGCAAGTGGAGGTAAAACCTTCTTCACCAGGAATCCAGAAAGCATTTGAACCATTGAAAAAACCCAAGCTTCTCTGGCACTAAACGCGACCAACCTGGCCTTATCTATCAGAGGCTGCAAAACATCTTCAACTCCGACCAGGAAATCCCTCGTGACTTTAAATGCAAGAGCAAAAATCAATTCGGGCTGGTGAATCCATTTAGTAAAGTGGTACTCCATCCGTGCTCCGATGGGAGACACCAGCTCATCAATGGCCCAAAGCCTCGATCGCTTCTCCTTTAAACCCAAAAGTTTCTGTTTTCGCTCTTCCCTTCTTGTCTGCAGATGCTGCAGTGCGCAAAGAGATAGAAAACTCTGAGCAAAACTCTCTCTCTTCGCCCCTTGCATTAAAACTAGAGGATTTGGTATGCTAGAGACTTCGCCATCCCCCATAGCCGTTGTCAGAAGTTTTGGTGGCCATCCTAGGGAAGCAAGAAGAGACCTATGATCTGCAATAACTTTCGGTCTAAGAACAGCAAGAGTTTTGTCGACTCTGCTATCCACAGATTTCAAAAGATGGCCCCATCGAGGTCGGGATTTCAAAATGTCAATCACTAGGTCCTCGATATTGTTCATGGTTTTTATTGCGTGAAGCAACTTCTCTCTACTTCGTCCAGTTTCCTGAATTGGAAAGGAGGAATCAAATCGGGTTCATAACCTGCAGGAAAATTAACATCTAAAGAACTGCCATGAAAAGGAAGGGCAAAGATTAAGGTCATTACCATCAGAACAGACAAAGAAATTTTTCCGGACAAGACATTCCTTGCATGGTGATTCACAAAGAAAACTGAATCTTCGAGATCTCCAACCAGCACTTCAAGCTGTAATGCAGTCCCTTGAATATTTATGAGCAGAAAATTAGTTGTGGCTTTCATAGAACGCAGACATTATACACCATTTCCTAGTAAAGAGACACGACTGAATCTTAAGAAGTTCTAACACCCATAAAATAAAATCTTAAGTTGAATCTAATCTAATACCAATTAATCGTGAACCTAGAATTAAATGAGTCCTGGAGAAATCAATAACAGCGGGTTCATGATCACTCCAAAGATGCATTGGCAACGAAGTCATGACTCTGAGATTGATAGAAAAACAACATTTTCCTCGTGCTGCCACCAGATAATAGACAACTGTAAACAACGACTCGAAGTAGGGATCAAAGCTCACCGACATATTCGCGAATGTTCTCGATGCGCTGCACTTCTTTCGCAAGCCAAGGAAGCTCCTCGCCAAAAGTTCTTCGATTCCTATTCGACGGTACACCGCCTACAATCACGAAACTAACCATAAAATTCAACCAACCATCGAGCTAAAGGCGGACCAGCCACAACCACATTTCAGAACCTCTCACAAAATCATCGCACGAAGACGACGAAATGCAAACCTAAGACAATAAAATGCACACGGAAAACCCACTCCAAAAATAAATAAATAAAATCACACAAAAGGAAAAGTGTACAGAAAACCGACATTGTGATGTGCAGACGCTGAGATTCTCCAACTTGACGAGCGACTTCTGGATCAAAGACTTGGCTCCGAGAGAGCGATAGATCCACGAAACGGCGAGCCTCGCGATCTGACCGCGAAGGGTCGCGAGATCGACATCCAGATCGGCGCACCTCCGGCTCAGCTCCGAGGAGAGATCGGCCGCGCTCAACAGATCCTCGCGGCTCGCGAAGTGCGCGTCGAGGAAAGCCGCGTGCTGCGAGGAGAGCTCGGCGCAGGGAGGCAAGGGCGCGTCTGCGTCGGGAGCATCCATGGCGACATGGAGGTCGTTGCTGTGACCGGAACAGCGGATTTCAAATTTTAGTCTCTAAATTCGGACAGAAGAAGGCCACGCTATGTTCTAGGGCTCAGCTCATGAAGATCTCCTAACGTAATGATTTTGCTGTTAACTAAAATTAATATTTTCGACAAAAAAAAAATAATAATAACACATCCTGAAAATTGAAAATGATCATATCCTTAAAAAGTAACATTCTTCAAATAAAAATGTTCCTATTTCCAAAGCGCGAGCAATCAAGAAGTGGCTTAGACTTAGAGGCGCTCTTTAACACGTTCTTATATTTTCCTGAAAATCTAATAAATTAGTTCTACGGACGCAACACTTCGAGAATGCCTGAAAAATTTTATTATCACGCCACAGAAAAGGGAGTAGGAATTTGGGAGATTGATATTATCTTTTTTTTCTTACAAACAACTCAAGGTTAAGCCGAGCCCAAGTAGTCGATTTGACCATCCTGAGTTTCAGAATCGAAATATTTTGCTTTGTTTCGATGTTTCTCCATATCATGTGTAAAGGACCAAATTTCTCCCTCCTGACTCGGTGAGATAAGCAATCCACAAAAGAATGGCATTGCCAATCAAGTATCGAGCCTTTTGCTGCCAAGAAAATCCTCACGAAAATCTCTTCCTCCAAGTTCAAACCATGCACGTCAAGCTAAAAATTGACCAGAGAAGATAGAGAGGAAACCGGTGGGAGAAAACAAAACAAGACATGCAGAGAGTCAAATTTGCCCTATGCACGGAGAGAAACATAATAAAAAGCACTGTACAACCCGAGCCGCTACTTACAACAAAGACCAAACGCGGGCGGAGGCAAAAAAATGCGTTGGGCCACAAGCACAGCAAAACATAAGCTCCATGTCTTACCCCCAGCTTAAAGCAATAGAAAGACCCAAAAAAAAACCCCAAACACCTCTCCTCCTCGGCCAGGCAAAAGCAATGTCAGGCCGTGCAGTTAAGATCACGGGGAAGTTGACGTTCTCTAGGGGATCAACCGCGGGGAGCCAAGGCTTTGTTCTTCATCGACCTCCGAGGAGCTGGAAGGATCGAGCTCTATCATCTCTGGAATTACCTTTGGCTCTTGCTTTGTTAGCCGTTCCTGTTCCGATGGATTCTCAAGCAGTGTCCTCTGTTCTAAATATTGAAACAATGTTCAAGCAAAACACGTTAAGGTACACAGAGAAATAAGAACAGAGAACGCTCAAGCGACTGGTCAAGAAAAGAATGGCATTAATTGCGAGCACTCATGTACTGGTTAATCAAACAGAAGGATATTCTCTTCTCCATCCCTTCTCATTTGCTTGTTCAATAACATGTTGTAGCCGCGCCAGCTCTCTTTGAATCCACTGCATTATATAGAAAAGGTTAAGTTTTGAAAGTTTGATTATGGAGGAAAAAGCAGCATCCCCTGAAGTAGATTCATTTGCACATTCATTCATGATTATAGAAGTGCTGGAAATTTTGTGGCGGAATGGATTCATTAATGTCCAGCGCCACGATACTAGCAGGGAAAAAGAAAACTAACAGTCTCCAGAATGAAGCGCACCGGTACAACCCTCACAAATAGTCAGTATGGACCTGGATGAGGAACACTTACATGTTTTATAACATCTTCATGGAGACTTTTTGCCTTCTCCCGAAGCTCGACCTGTCAATACTATCAGGTCAAGGGATGATCTATCTACAGTTTGCATATATAGGCGCAAATTTGACCAATAAATGACTTTGAGAATCCAATAAGCACACATTCATCAAAGCGAACTATCTCTTACATAAAAAGTCCATCCACGTTCAATAGCAGATAATGCAATTCCACACCTGATTTCCCTGCGAATTCCATATCGCAGTTGTCTTTTCACTTTTCCCCCGAGTTTTTCATTTTTTCCCTTTCCGGATTCAATTCAATAATTTATTCTTACTTGAACATTCCAAAAGATAAGATAATGCCCTTTCATTCAATTTTGCATTCAGGATATGACATACAATTCCTGACAAATTCACGAAAGGTGATGTTGGTCTTCTTTGGAAATATCTAATTGAGTTTTATGGTGAAGACAACTATTGCCCCGAGATAAGAGATAACTTTCTATTGTTTTCATTCCTTTACTTTTACTTATTTCTTTTTTGGCCCAAGCGCAGGTATGATCAAGTTAAATATAAGGAGATCTAGGCATCTTCAGTCACCACTTAGAAGGATTTATTTAAAAGCATTAACTATGACTCTTGCAAGTTAAAGTAGTCCTGCATGTATCCTTAGCATATCCATGGAGTTTCTACATGTGCAGCTTCTTTATAGCAGGCATTTGTCCTTGTGTGCAAAACTAAAGGTCTTCCAACTATAGGGTCAAGGGAAAAAAGCTGCCTAAGCAGAAAAGACTTACCACAGTAAGCTTTTTAAGGAGGCCAGAATTCATCTTCTCCCGCAAATCCTCGCAATCCTCCTACCAACGGGATCACGCCGTTAAATGATTGAAGAGCCAAACATCGTTGAGAAGTGATAACCAAAATACTAGATGGTACTGAGCTGGAGCAAAGCTAACATAAAGCACCAGTGATTGTCCAGCAATACAGCAAATCCACCTTGCAGTTTTATGGTATATGTAAAGATTTAAAGTTTATTGATGACATTGGAGTAACCAAATTGTCCAAATAGCAGCCCAAACAATAAGCAGAAAAAGTAAAAAAATCCTCATACGAGCATCAAGACACTAAACTTTGGTGCCTGAACGTCCTAGTCCCCACTGTAAAAGGAGAGTAACAAAGATATCATGGAATCTACTTTGAGAAGCAATGTCACCCCATAACAGTGTTTCCCCCACCAGTGCACATGAGCATATTAAAATAGGTCAAATGGAAATAGGAAATGTAAGAAATAAAAAGGAGTGGTCTTGAGTCGCGACTAAGAGTGCACTCAAAACATAATTTGGATGAAAAAAAGTTTGGTTTTCTTTTGTTTGGATACACTAGCACCAATATTGCTAGGTCCACAAGAATAGATACGCTCTAACCAGTCCAGTACCTCAGTTAAGTCCGCGTCAGACAACATTGGTAAGTTGACATCTGATGGCATGTCAAGTACTTGGAGGAGAATCTCTCTATTAAGATTGTCAGTTGTTGAGGTTCTCTTTATACCTGCATGGAACAACATGATGGTGAAAAAGACAAAGTAACATATAAGATCACAGCATTTTCATCAATCTGCAGCAGATATGCTTTAAGTGCTTTGCTATGCAGGAATTGTAATACTTAGAAATACAGCCAAGTAACTGTAATTAACAAAGCAATCACCTGTAACTTGCAAGAGTTGGTATGGACGCTTGTGCAGATAGTCCCTTGGATCTGTTTTCACTTTTACAAAACTTCCAACTACTTTGCCTTCAAAACTATCTGGTTGCTTCAATAGCTCTTGTATTAAGCTCCTCCTCAGATAAATAAGTTTGATATTAGCTTCATTAATAGATGCAAAACAGCTCTCTCGAACCCTGAGAACCACCTCCTTTTCCTTAGGTTTTCTGTTAGTGGATGAGGTTCTCTGATGCTTACATGCAATCAAGTTGCTCCTTTTTGTTTCTTGCAAATCACAAGCATTATCACTTTCTTCCTCATCTGAGAGCTCCAAAACCTCATTAAGATGTCGCTCCAAAAGAAAGTAGATTTGGTTTTTGTGAAGTGTTTTCTTCCTAAATACAGAATATAGACTATCATCACAAATAACCTTCTTCTTTTTCTCGGGATGAAAAAGTTGTTTCTCTTTGATGTAATTAGAGATGATAGAATCCACCCTCCACCGTGATAGCTGTTTGGTAGTGTCTTCACCAATGGACTTGAGAAAGCGAATTAGTGTTTTTGATCCCCATCCTTCAAATTCAGTCGTAATAGAACCCTTCACTTTTCTCGCTGATTTTTTTCTTGAACAGTCCTCATCACTTTCGGACGATGATTCAAATATTTCTTCACTATCAGAAAGTTTGGCTGAAAAGGAACTTTGCTTCCCCCCTTTTCCCTTCTTCAACAGAATATCTGCCGAGTAGACGTGATCTAAAGTCAAGCCCTCCTTTTCCTTTATTATCTCCCAATATTCCTTAAACAAACACTCGTATGTATCTCGATCTTTGAAATCAAGTTTATTCTGCAAGAGTCAGATGACAGTTGTCAAGATGGCTATGCGCACATTCACTTAAGTGTAAAGGACATCATCAAGCTGAAACAATATACCAAGTGAGGTAATGAGCCTTATAGAATTGGCATGATAATCAAACAACTCACTCGTATGTTAGAAACTTCAATTTTTCTTAAGTTCCTACATAGAATCTCAAGATACATATCTACAATGTATTTGACAACTAGGCTAAATCACTCCTTGTAATAATATCAAGTCAGTTTCTGGTTTCTGGCCAGTGTTGTAGTACATGTCACTCTCTATCCGTTCCCATAGAAACTCTATAGAGACATACATCGCCACACTTTATTTCAACAACTACGGTTCAGTTTGAAATGTTAAAAACTGTACCACACATTTGTAGCTATCTACAGAGTTACAGGAATGTGGACAAGCTCAGTACGTGAGATGCCATCTCTGACAAGTGGTTGATGTGTGGTACTGGCATAGTCGACTAAGGAGAACTGAAAAAGAAAAATGTACAGCCCAGAAGGGAAAGACAAAGGAGCTGCCAGTTTTCTGTGTATAATCTAGTTCACAATAATGACATATGAATGCCTAAAGATCAAAAAGTTCAATGGTTTTCCTTACCAAAAAAAAAAAAAAAGGTTCAATGGTTCTTCGATACATACCCCATCAGAGTCATAATCCACGTTTTCTTCCATAAGCAGAATGAGTTTCAAACATTCGTGGCAAAATCCTCCATTTCCTCTGACGGATACAAACTCGGCAGCACTATCACAGCGTCCACATATAGCATTTGGACAGCAAAAGCAATAGTACTTCGTGGTTTTATGGCAAATGAAGCAAGAATGACGATCTGGAAAACATTTTTACATCATTTTCCAAATATACATGCCTGTACAATGCACTAGATGAAATGTAATGTCAAGACAAGTTACAAGGAGGCTGAGAAATTCCAAAATCTGCAGCCATATCTTGAGTTTGTGACTGCACACGAGATAACGGGAGGGGAGAGAGAGAGAGAGAGAGCATCATGCAAATGCACACCCCAAGTTATGTTAATACACTTGGAACAGAACATTTGGGGCTTACCACAAGTCCAGAATTGTCCAGTCTGCATTAAAGAATCATCCTTTCCCACACAATCAGAATGATAAACTTTTGAGCAATCTCTGCAGTAAAAAGTATACATTGAGGCACGCAGAAACAGAATAAATCCATATGGACATAACTGCTAAATAGACACTTTCGATTACAACTAACGAGTCCAGTACTGATCCGCAAAAATGTGCTTGAGAAAGCTACCCAATAAATGCAAAAAGAGAAGAAACATTAAAACATGTTGACTCCAGGAGAAGAACCAAATACCTTCTTATGGATAATAATAACCCTCGTTGCAAATGGAAAAATTCATATGCAGCCGAAATCAAGGACTTCCACGGTGCTATGGTACTATTCAATGTTATACCGTGCAACTGTTACTTTCCTTTACTTTATGACGGGTTTGCTTTTGCACTTGACTAAGAAAAACAATGGCAACGTAGTAAAATAACAAAAAACAAAAAACAAAAAACCACAATTAACCATGCTTTTAGTAGGATGTTGAACCATAGAAAATCCAGAGCATACTGTAGTAGAAAAATCCAAAGGCGTCAAATGAGGAAACCATTTTTTCCTATGAACAAGGAAACAGGAAAGTTTGTCACTTTTCAGGATCTTTTGGAGCGACAATGACGACAGAAGACAAGGAGAAAATGCACATTCTTTTTGACACCATAAAAAGAGAAGTTTCAACGCTGGTCTATGACTAATTCACCATTTGTCACCGCATATGCCATTCTTTTGGCCATGCAATGAGTACGGACATCGTTCAAACGGTGCAGACTACAGACCCCGTTCACCCTGAAACCACATAAGCACAGCCATGTGAGATCCTTGTAAGACCGACATGGGCTCCGGTTGTGATTTACTCGGAGCACGCGGGTCCAGTAGGTCCCCCATTGACGGGGACTATCCCTAGCATTCCTCTACGAGAGAAAAATTGAAAAAGGATTTTGTCCAGGAAGGCGCAACCAAACGAGTTCCGAATAGAAAATACGAATACACGCGTAATCAGGACCTCGGGAATACACAGGAATATATCTCGTACACAGAAATCAACGCAGAATATCTCCTGATCGACTCACATTGCCCCAAAATCGCGAACCTACACAGCAAACAGAACCAGAGACCAGAGGAATTTCGAACACTCACTTGTGGTCGCACAGAATCAGCTCGCCGCCGTCCTTGCAGACGAAGCACCAGTCGTCGGACTCCTCGTACTTATCTCTCTTCCGCTTGTCCTGCTTCTTCTTCTTCTTCGTCATCTCGCCTGATCGCCAGAAGAGGGGGTGGGGGGGAAAGAAAGAAAGCAGAACACTCGAGTGATGTAAGTAAGTAGCCTCAGCATCCGAGAGAGCAGTCTATCGACAAAGCAACGAAAGAGGGAAAGGAAAGCGGGCACTACGTACACACGCGTCCGCAGAATCGCAAGGGAGGATTTCGTCGGCGACGGCGACGGCGAAGGCGATGGCGATCGATCACCAGGAGACGCGAGAGAGAGAGAGACTCTGTGTAGAATCGTACAACCAGCCAAGTGTTGAATGCCGTCTCTGATAAGGAGAGAGAGAGAGTGGAAAGCAGCGATTAACAGAGGAGGGATTTTGGTGAAGATCTCTTGCACATTTCCAGAAATATCCCCACCGAAATATTTTAATCCCGAGTGCGCCCACGCTTTCTGCAGGGAAAAAGAGGGTGATGTCGGACTGAAGGTCCAGGGGTTAAAAGGGTCATTTGAGTCTCAGCTTGCCCGGCTTACTTTACGCAATACTTTCCCCAATCGCTTTTCCCGGGTGTCCCGGTAAAAATGTCTACCCCTCGTGGTAGAATTACCAGAATATTCTCGACCGTCGATCGATATCATCCACCAACTATCGTTAACCTTCTTCGCTAAAGTTAATACCAAAAAAAATCTAAATTTGATACATCCGTCTTATCCCAATCTATTTTTCATAAAAAAAACTTCGCCGTCCCAAAATAATTTTTGTATCGCAAAAAAAAGTTAATTAATGCACCCGTCACAAATTCACCCTTTATTAGCTTATGTTAAATATCTACATTAAATTGCTAACATGAAAATATATGTGTCAAACAACTCCGACTGATATGAAAAGTCAATAGAGATGGATCTCCTAAATAACATCGTTTTAGAAAAGCCAAAATCCAAAAAAAAAAAAAAGTGAATTGAAATTGAGCCCTTTTAAAAACTCCCTCACGTTTCGAAAATCTGCTAAAATCTTCATTTTTTTCGTAACATGTATTTGTTGTGAACTGGGACTTTTCTGTGACGTGAACTAATAATGAGGTAAATGTGACACTCGTAGTTCAAGATCTTATGCGACACAAAATTAATTTGAAATAAATGTGGCACGAATTATAAGAAGAAAATCGATTTGGATTAAATCTAGCACGGTGTATCGGTCTGTGATTCTTACGACAAAAAATCAATCTAGAATAATTATGGCATGAGTGGTATCAAACATAATATTAACTACGTAATCCATGGAGTTGTAATACTACGAAAAACCTCAAACTAGTCCCGGCCGCTTTCAATAAGTGTTCATTGTTGAGTGATCGCTCGCTATCTGGCTGGAAAAGGTGGTCTGGAAGCAAAAAGACTTCTTTTTTGCAATTTTTCATTTTTTTTTAGGTTGGTCACGCCATAAGCCCCGACCATTACGTACCAAAAAAAAAAAGCTTAAACCTTGAAGATGAGGTTATTTCATCCAGAAATAAAAGAATATATATCTTTTTGGCAATATGTATTAGAATTCTATAGGCGTTTTGGTACAATTTTTTTAACCAAGAAAAACCATAAACTGGTACACTCTTGACAAATTTACCCCAAACCGGTACACTTGTGACAAATTTACTCTCCGTTAGTTTTCGTTAAATTTTATCGTCAAATTGCTGATTTGGATGACACGTGGCAATTACCGGATGTACACGTTTAGGGTTTTTACCATCTATTTGTCACAGATATATCAATTTGAAGTTTTTGGTGGTATTAATCCAATTTAACAAAAACTAATGGAGGGTAAATTTGTCACGTGTGTACTAGTTTGAGGTTTTTGGCGGTCAAAATAATTAGTTTATGGTAAATTTATCACAGATGTACGAGTTTGGGATTTTTTGTGGTCGAAAAAATAGTTTAGGATAAATTTGTCACATGTGTACTAATTTGGGGTTTTTTGTGATAAAAAAAACAGTTTGGGGCAAATTTATCACATATGTACCGGTTTGAGATTTTCGTGATATTAACCCTTTTTTTTCACGTAATTCACCTTGCTATGGCTTATAAGTGAGTTGTGCAAAAAAAAAAAAAATCAAAATTACAAAAAGCTCTATGTCTTATAAACATTCGTTTTTGACCAATGTCACGTGTACCTCGAAATCATACTAAAATTATTTTACTTAGCGATGTGACATTTTTGTTTGATATTGAAAGAAGCAAATGGCTTAATACATGAGTTACACTTACTTCAATACCCCATTGAAACTTCAACGTCTTTCAGCGAGTAAATTTTGGTAAAATGTCTTAACACACCTAACATATTCCTTCCTAATAATAAAAAAAAGCTTTTTTTTCGTTTTCTTAATTTATTTGTTACGGATGACCTATAAATCGATCCCTACCATAATCAGAGATTACATGTGATTTCTCTTGACCTATATTTTTAGCGGTTAGGCGGTTATCTGGGTCAGTTTTCACGTATCTTGACTTGTTTACCTTTTCGCTGCAATCTCAAGGGCGAATCTTTCACATTCCCGGTACATTCACGATTTTACAATTGAAATGCTTCCGGTAAGACTAAATCCCAAAATCACAGTGAAATAAGTACAACTCCTTTGCCGTCTAAAATAGCGACTTGTTGGTTTATGGACTTGATAACATTTATTGAGTGCAATATCTTCCTAATAAGATCTTTATATAGATGTATATATAAGCAAATCATGACTCCATGGTATCGAGGAGTTTCCATAAATCAATGGGCCAAAAAGTAGACAAAATGAGCGCATTTAAATTCCTTGTAAAAAAAATTCCTTGCAAAAGTCTTCGTTGGCTTAGGGGGCGTAGGACTAGTGGTGGCCACGGGCCGATTTGGGCCCGGAACCGGCCCGAGTCAAACCCGAAACAGGCCCGTTGACCTGGCCCGCCGGTTTCGAACCGGAACCAGCCCGGCCCATACGGGCCGATTACGGGTTACAATTTTTGTGAACGGCTTAGAACTACCGATTCCAGATCGATTTCGAACCGCCAGGAAAATAGGCAGTTCCTCCGGTTCGAAACCGCCTGTTCGGAACCGGCTTATAGCCGTTGCCGGGCCGGCAACGGCCATTTCAACTTTTTATTATTAAATAAATCTATCATAAATTCTATAAATATCCCTTTTCATCTTTCATTTTTTTCTCACAAATTCTTTCAAATTCTCTCAAATCTGTGACTCTGTCAATTTTCTGAATTCGCTTTCCGCTCAATTCTCTCAAAAAATGGCAAGTGGAAGTAGAGGTAGTGGCAGAGGAACGAGCCCGAAGGGGAAATCCGATCATCCTCATTATCCTCGTGATTTTGCATATTTGGGAGACGATGTTGATGATATCAACATTATTCCTAACGTCGAGCATGTCCCAACGCAAGAAAGTCTGCATCCTCCTCCTACCAGTGTCGAAGAAATGTCAACAACAAAGGAGCTGGAACGGGAGGGTACATCCGACATATGGGAACACTTCACAAAGAAACATTTAGGCAGAAACAAGTATCAGGTAAAATGTAAATATTGTGGGGCAACATACAAATTTACAGGTGGAGGCGGTTATGGAACATTTAATCCGCATCTGAGATCGAAACATCCAACGCAAGCGGGGATCGACACCAGCCAACAATAAATTTTCGGGTACACCAATTCTAACGCTCCTCCTTTATTTCGTTACAATGAAAATGTTTATAAAGAAGAATTAGCTAGATTTGCTACCGTTGAACGTTTATCGTTTAATTTTTGTGAAAAAATTGGTTTTAATCATTTTATACAAACTGCATGTACTCCACAAGCAAAACCTGCTTCGAGAAATACGCTTAAACGTCAACTTTTTTATATTTATAAAAGGGAAAAAGAAGATTTGAAAAACTTTTTTATGAATTTCAATGGACGTGTGTATATAAATAGCGACATTTAGAGTGATCCTTGGCAAACTCATTCTTATATGGGTATTACATGTCATTGGATAGGCAATGATTGGAACATTCAAAAAAGAGTTATTGCATTTCGAGTTTTTTATGATAGGCATACGGCAATTAATATTTGTAGAATAATTAAGCAAGTTTTAGAAGAATATTTTTTGGTTAATAAATTTTTTTTCAGTTGGTTTTGATAATGCCGCGGCAAATACTGCTTCCATTCCCGAGTTAGAAAAGATTTATAAACTCACTTTTGGTGGACAATTTTTTCACGTTAGATGTGTTTGCCATGTTTTAAATTCATGTGTACAAGATGATTTACAAACTCTTGATATTTTTCTCAACCCAATAAAGACATCAATTCAATTTTTATGGAGACATCCCCAAATTATGAAAGAATGGGGCAAATTTTGTAAAGCAAATAGAAGAAAATCAAAAAGATTTCCAAGAGATGTTCCAACTCGTTGGAATTCTACGTACGAGTTGCTTAATCAATCTTTTGCATATAAAAATTTATTATGTACGTTTATTTTGAATAATATTTCTCAAATTAATTTATTCCCACAAGAGTGGGATATTTGCAAAAAAAAAATATAGATCTTTTAAAAAAATTTAATGATGCAACTTATACTTTATCCGGTGTTTATTATCCTACTACGCATTTATTTTTAATAGAGTGTGTTAATATTGCTGGTATTTTTGAAGAAAATAAAAAAGATGATCAATTAGGTTCGACTATTATGGCAATGCGAATGAAATGGCTGCATTATTATAGCGAAATTCCTCTTATTTATTTGGTTGCTTGTGTTTTCGATTCACATATCAAATTAGATGATTTATGTGATGATTTGAATACGTATTATGACTGTTTACATTTGATTGAAATTATAGATATCAGAACTATACAAGTAGTAGTTAAAAACGCAATAATAGAAATGTATAATGAATTTTCTAATAGATATAATGTGGATGATAGTGGATCTTCCCAACCTAGTGACGTACAAAGCAGGGACCTAGGTAGAATTAGTCGATGGTACAAAATGCTGATGAATAGGCAAAAAAAAATAAAAGGGAGCAACAAGAAATATTTTCGAAGTAGAGACCTATTTAACCACTTTTTTTTAGTTTAGTGAATCCGAAAGCAGCACAGATTTCAAAATTCTAGAGTGGTGGAAAAGGCATTCAACACAATTCTCAATTCTCGCTCTCATCACAAGACAGATTTTAGCAACTCCTTGTTCAACAGTTGCGGTTAAACAAGCATTTAGCGCTGGAGGCAACATTTTGGACGACCGACATTCAAGATTAGCTCCGAAATCGGTGGAGGCTCAAGCTTGTGTAGATGATTGGACAAAGGCTCAACATCGACAACAAGAGAGGATTGTAGCAATGAAGTCGAATTCTTCGATGATGGAGATACCACCGCCACGAGTACCGGTACTGGAATCGGCGAAACGGGTAGCGACGATTGACGATGAGGTAAGTATTGGATTATCAAAGGTAAAAGAACTACATGAGCTTTGATTCTTCTATCACCAAGAAGATATGTAGGCGCTTAATGATAATTCATTAAGTTCAAGCCCCTTCATCCTCCCTTTTTTTTCCTCCAAATTTGATTACAATTTGTATTTGATAATTTATTATTTCATAATTTTTTTAATTTCATAATTCATTATTTAAAAATTAAATTTGAAAATCGAAATCGGAACCGGAATCGGTCGATTCCATTTCGGTTTTGAACCGGAACAGGGCCTTGAATCGGCCCGGAACTACCGGTTCAAAATCAGAACCAAAATCGGCCCTTAAGGTTTCGGTTCTGGTTCATCAGTGGCCACGAACCTGAATCCCCGGTTCATGAACCGAAACCGACCGGTTCCGAACCGTGGCCACCACTACGTATGACAACACTTTTGGAGCAGAAATCAGTTTGATTATGCAACTGAGTTTTTTTTTTTTATTTCTAGAGTATTTTTTGCTCCAAAAGTAATTTTGGAGCTGAAGTAAAAAATATTACTTCTCTCAAGAAATATAAAAAATAAAATTTTGCTTAAAAAAATCAACTTCTGATCATAAATTAATTTCTAAAACAAAAGTGTTGACAAGCACCCAACAGCCCCATCAACTCAAAGTGGAAAATGGCCGTACAAACCCTTCCTTTTTTTGGCACAACTCATCTAGTAACTTGCTGAGAAAATATTATGTACAACTGTTGTGTCACGTCATTCATGCACAAGCTCACTTATCATGCGACACGTGTCGCACGCAAAGCCAACTATGAGAAAAATTGAAACCCTCTCCCTCCCATTTCTTTCTCCTCTCTTTTGCACCTTTAGTTTCTCCTCTTCTTCACCATTTCTTCCTTTTTCCCTTTTTTTTTCCTTTCGTTCCCTTTGGCATGTGGCAGGTAATCGGCCATAGCCAGCAACCAGCTATAGGCGAGGGCCAGCTAGGGTGTCGCGATGCTCGCCCGCCATAGGCTAGGGTCGCTTTCACAGCATTTGGTGAGGGCTCGACCCTCGCAACCTAGGCGAGGGTGGCCTCGTCAGATCCGGAAGCTGTGGAGGGAGGCGATGCCATCAAAGCCGCATGGAACTTCGAGGATGTAGGGGCTGAGGGAGGGCTCGAGGTCGCAGGTGATGACAATGGGGGGCTTGGGCTTATTCTTAGACCCTTTGGGAGGTGTGACGATTTGTGGAGGAGGCGACAACATCGGAGTAGAGCATGAAGAGCAAAGAGGGAGGAAAAAGAGCGTGTCGTGTGAGATAGGGGAGGGAGAGAGAGGAGCCTGCGAGTTTTTTAAATTTTTTTAACATGTGAGCCTGTGTGCGACACATGTCGCACGGTGAGTGGACTTATGCATGGGTAACATGGCACAACTGTTGTATGTAATATTTTCTTGTGAGTTGCTCGAGCTTGATCAATTTTATAGGGAAAATAAATAATACCTTAATAATGGGCGGGCTTAGCTATGTCTACGTCCACCTATTAACTAATCTCACATAGTTTTTTTTTTTTTATCAACAATCTAACGTAGTTTAGAAACTAGATCGATGGGGAAATTATATCACTTGTGTTGACACCTAAATTTTGATTACCCTTTTTAATCATTTAATTTTTTCATAAAAATCAGGGACTAATCTTAGTCCATACCAAAAATAATTAATTCAATTTTCATGATAATTTTAACATGCATTGCATTTTGCATTTATATCGGACCGATGGCGAAAACGGACTTGAAATTGACACGCGGATTGGGCCAGAATATCATGACAATTTTGGCTAGCATAGGGAATGGGCTTGATCGAAAATTAGAATGGCTTTAGGCCTATTTCGAGCTGAATTTGATCCATTAGAGATTAATTAGGTAAAAAGGCATGTAATTAAATTTTTGATAACTAAAAAAAAAAAAGCATAGTAAGCCCACAATAAGCAGAATTTGGTGAAACCCTCTAGCAAAGGGGACTCAGCCGAAATTTACATAGGGATGGGGGCTTAATTGAGCTTCAATTTAGTCAAGTTCAGCCCATTAATTAGATAAGCCTAAGGCCATAAGCTAAACCTAGGTTAAGTATATAAATATAGATTTATACCTCACAAAGTGGGGGAACTCTCAGTCAGAAAAAATTCAGAATATTCAAGAGTTCTTGAAGGCAAAAACACATGAGCAAGTAGTGGAGGTTCGGGTCCATCTTTGTTCTCGTGTGTCGCCATCTCTTTTGTGCGTTGCTACCGCCCCGACACAGACCTCCCGTGTGCTGCCACCGCTGCTCCATCGTTGTCGTTGCCCGCCGCCGTCGCTGCAGCCCCGTCCCGACGCTGCTGTCCTGCCGAGAAGCCCCTGCGTTGTCGCCCAACCGTTCGCCAGCCAGCCGTCATCATCGGAGCCTGGTTTCCTCTTGCCGTTTGAAGTTGATTCTGGGCTGTTTTAGGAGCTGTTTCGCCATTGTTTCGCTGCTGTTTGGTGCTGGAATTTGCTGCTGTTTCAGGCCTATTTGGTTGCTGTTCGACCCCCGTTTTACTCACTGTTTGGGGCTGTTTTCGGCACTGTTCGGCGCATAAACAATGGTTGTTATCACTGTTATTTTAGTGCAGGTTTCGTGGTTGTGCGGGGACAAGTTTAGGGCTGATTCGCAGCAAGATGAAGTCCAAATCGGCTCAGTTTTGGGTACCCTCTCACATGATATTTAGTGCAGGCGAGAATTGTGCAAAATTGTCGCTGTGAAGTGTATCTCCTTTGAGCTTTGACTTGTGTGCATACCGAGTCCCCTCTACGAGCTGTGCGACTTTCCCATTGAGTCGGCCATTAACTTAATGCCATTAAGCGTGATCACTTCATCCGCGGATTGGTTCTCGAAGTTTGAATTTGGCAATAAGTTTTGTCAAATTAAAATTAGGTAACGAATCCTTATTCTTGAATAATTTTGATTTTGTTTCTTAATTTGATTGGGTTGCACATCTTGATCTATCCTAAGATGCCATAGAGAAATCTTTGCTTTGATTGGATATATTGTTTCTCAACTTCAACATTATCTTTGCATGTCTTGGTATCTCGTGGATAACATTATTTGAATTGAATATATCTTTTAAAATTTGGAAAATTATCTGAATACACTTTAAAATTTCAAAAGATAATCTTTCCTAAATTTGAAAAGATGTGATCCTTGGTGGATAGGGCCATATGCCATTTAAAATTCGGCTCTTTATCCCTTAGTAGCCGAAAATCATTTTTTTATATACTAAAGTCTAAATCAAATATTTTTATAATATTCTTTGAGTATAGCACATGCTCGCTTGTACCTTTGTCCCTCAAAAAATGTGCATCACGAACGGCCATCCGACTTCACACTCGAAGTACGATGTCATCCGCACAAATGAAATTATCTGTCTCATCCCATAACCTTAGGACCAGACCGACAAATTTCATAATATTCAAATTCACCATCCGACTCCACCCTCGGGGTACGACGTGAATAAATTCCCTTCCGACCCTAAACTTCAGGTACGAAGTGAATTCGTCGAAAAAATTCGGATTATAAGGTGTACGATACTCAAGGTTTATTATAACTTTATTTGATTCTTTTTCATAAAAAATTCATAAAAAAATTCATATCTTGTCCTTTAAATGAAATTTTCGGAAATAATAAGATGACTCTTAATATAAATTGGAATTTGAGTAATCAATTCCTTAACTTATGTTAATTGTCAGATTAATCTCAGTTCAAAGGAAAAATCGAAAAATTCATTTAAGATACAAGTCATTCATGTTGCATCATAACATGCATTTTTCCATGTCACTTAGAATAAATTAGTCCATTAATTTTTCGCATGTCATGTATTAAGTCATTGTCAGTCATTTATGATGTGTCATGTAATTTAGATTCATATTTGTCTTGCATTAAAATTCATTTTTTTTTTCGAAAATTACCATGCATTGTTCATTCATGTCATTTTGCATATCATTTAATTAGAATCCATATTTTTGTGCATTAAACTTGATTTTTTTTAAAAACATCATGCATGTTTGTCATATAGTTTAGAATGCATAGCATCACATAATTTCATGTCATAATTGCATTCATATAGTTGCATTTGCATTGTATACATTTAATCAAGAAAATCCCAAAAGATAAATTACACCTTGGTTTTCAAAGAAATCAATTCAATCGGCCAACCAAGAAATTTTTTCACAAGAATGGTATCGAAAGGGTGTTAATTGAAAAATTAACATAATCAAGTCCCCGAACTTAAATCTCTGATTTACAGAAAATAAAGTATTCTCCCAATACTTTATTTGGGTATCTAATCTACCTACCAAAAAAAAGATTAGTGGCGGCTCCAAAATTTAAATCATTTGAACATAAACCTAAGTTGCGAATTGGTAGAGCTTGGGAGAGCTCGGACTAGGTTAGTTAATTCATTTAAATAATCTAGAAATCCATTAACCTGAAATTTCCTAATTTTAGGTCGCGACAACTTGTTTAAAAAATTGCTAATTATCAACACTCAATTTTCACCATCGATGTCAAGAGACATATTTTTTCCATGTAGAAATTTACGCTAATATTTCGAAAATAATTGGTGGAGGTGAATTAGCTAGATATGGGCAATAAACCTTTTTATAATTGTATTTATACGATACATTCGATAATTTCGTCGCAGAACTTTCACTTGAGTATAAATAATACTTAATCAATATCGATCAAGTGAGAAAACTTTTAAATATTTTTCAATGACTTAATACATTTTTGTACATTTGGCTCCGGCTAAATATTAGGGAAAATCCCTTACGATATTTTGAAGATGACAAAATAATCAAAGGCTACTAATGTGTTTATTGGTTGAGTCGAACCAGGTGAAAAATGCACAAGCCATTTTGCAGATGTTGTCTTAACAGAATGTCTAAAGATTATGAGTTCTTTATCAATGGTGAACAAGGCATTGGGCGTAGAGGTGTCTCCTAGCTAGAGGAACATGAGTAGAAGGTGAACAAGCCTAGAACGGGAAATTTGGTAAAGCTTGGAAGGACATTGGATATGTGAACAATGAGGTAGAGCCGTGATTGCCAATACGTTTAGAGGGACCAGAAGATGGAAGCTCAAGTGAAGTTCTGGATATTGCATTTGAAGTTCTGGATGTTGCATCTGAAGGTCTCAAACGCTGCTAAAAGGTTTTAGACGTTGTACGAGGGGCTCAGACGTTGTTACGTAGCCCAAGCTCTAAGGAAGTATTTCATATGCAACGACCAGAATACCATGAGATATATTCGAGATGATTTAATTGGGATTATTTATCATCACAACGGCTAGCAAATCAAGCTGGATTTGTTCTTGAAGATTCTTAATCATGAAGATCAATCAAGGAGGTGGATTAAAGGAGACGATGATGACTCACCTAATGAAGAACTCTATCTTTGAAAATCCAAGATCATAATTGTATGGACGATTTGATCTAACGGGAGATTCATTATTTTGTTAACATCAACGGCTACGAAATCTTTTGTATACAATCTCGTCCAAACGATAAGTTTGGAGAGTGATCCTTTGGAGACCTTGCAACGGAAAGTTGGAGATGAAAGAGTATAAAAGGACACCTCAAGGTTGAAGAGAGTACACACGAGAGAGTATGATCTTAAATTTCAAGATCAAGAGAGCTTCACATCCGTCATATATTCTTGATCCAAACACTGTAATACTTAGAGGTTCTCATCCAAGTGAGAGAGAGTTAGACGGGAAGTCTATTGACTCGGGAATCGTCACCGTGTTGTAACCTCTGAGATATTCACTAGTGAAATCTAGCAGATTGTTTGTAAGTGTGAAGAAGTGAACGTAGACTTGAACAAAGCAGAACCATTATAAACTCTTTGTGCAAATTCTATCTCTTAAACTCTTTGTTATTATATTGTGATTGTTGAATTGTGCACGCCGCTGCATCTGAGGACACCTCAGATCTTGTTAGCGATCAACTAAACTTAAGCTCTGAGCTTATCCGTTTAAATTTCGCATTCATTTTTAAAATTCATTGAAATCACCTATTCACCCCCTCTAGGTGATAAGGCTAGCTCCAACACTAAAAAGCAATTAACATTATCGATGCAGCGAAAAATGAAGAGAAAGTCATAGCGGAATTTTGATTTTAGAGTTAGGCTCAATCTATTGAAATTTTATTACATGCAATCTTATTTGCATGTTTTCCAACCATTGAATTTAATAGTTCGGTCAAATACGCAGGATTCGAAGTTCCGATTACTCACCCCAAGCACGGGACGCTACTATAAGATAGACTCAGCGGTAGCAAATTGAAGTTGACGTAGAGTCTATGTGATGACCCGAACTTTCATCTGCTTAAGTAAAAGGTGAATTAATTGAGATTATTGGGCAAGTTTAGAGAAGTTATATTAACCCAGTAATATTTTTAGGAACGCTATGCATTCAAATTAAGTTCTATCGGGTCAAATATGTGCAAAATTAGGACAATCGAAAGCAGGAAGGGACACGTGGCCGCACCTGGACAAGTGGGGGGCCACGTGTCAACACGTGGCAGCTTGAGAAGCCATGTGTCACCCATGCACGGATTGGAAGCTGACTCGCCCCAAGCTGACTGTCTTCAGCTGCTTCCCCTATATAAAGTTTTGACGTCAGTTCATTTCGTCATTTGTTCTTCAGAACAAAATGTTCTCTCCCTTTCTCTGTAGATTCGGCTGGCCATTGATAGCCTTAGCCGACTCTCTGTCTTGCCGTTGTCGAGATCGATTTGAAGGTCGTAGTGCTGCCCAGGTGAAGTTACACGACTAAACCAAGAAGAAAGGCAAATCCAAGATCATCCGCTCATCGTTTCTTACGTCGTTTTCTCGAGAAATCGAGGCAAGTGGATTCCTAGTCCCTATTACTAGCCTTTCTATGATTCGTTGGTTTGAGTGTTAAGCACCGATCGATTCTGGTTGCAATGATTCTTGATTGTGATGATCTTGGTTGTGATGACTTCAATTTGGTATATTTTCTGAGACTTATACCTTTATGAACTTGAATTTGATGTTGGTGATCTTTTCCTCCAATCTTACGTTTCTATAGATTGTTTAATCGTATGGCCTAGCGATATGCTTGCTGAGTTATACTCACCCCGTTGTTGAAACCTCTTTTTCAGGATAGTAAAATGTCAGAGACACCGATTATTGTGCGGCGACGTCTGTACGGTAAACCGATGAGAATAACTCGCTCAATAGAAATATGTATGAAGGAATTTCCTGATAGGCCAGGGACGATGCGATATAGAATTGTCCACTCGAAGGTATACGTGGATGAAGGGCCGCCAGAAGGGGTGGTTGCGCTTGAATTCAAAGACGTATACCAATGAGACATAGGTATATGGGTAGGACCCATAGCTCCACATCTCTTGGAAAGTGAAGGTGTGACGAATAGTTTAGAGGTTAATGGAAACCTTGAGGCCGAAGCCTCTGTAAACGGTCCCTGAAAATAAGGGATAGCTGCCAGACAGACAATAACGAAGGTTGACGGCAACCCTAGGTACTCTGGAGTAGTTTAACCTTTCCCCCGAAATCCTCTCAGAATGTTGTTTTGAAATTTTGTAAAGAACTGTTTCATCAAATATATATACATGTGAGAATGAAGTAACTTGACTGTCGTTGTCCTCTTGACTTGCTTATGCATGTTATCTAGTTAGCTGGACCCTATAAGGCCATACCCTTTTATAGGCGTGCTTACCATTGGTGTTTTGTCATGCACTTGTTTGTATGGCCAATTTGATTTAATTTTCAATTAGTATTTCGCATGCGCCATCTCTGTATATAAAGAAAGATTAAAGAAGAGAGCGTGGTTGGTAAGCCTCGAGGCTGTGGCGGACTGGGACGTCACAGCTGAATTAATGGTATCAGAGCGGTTCATGGAGTGATAAGGTGCGATAGTGGATGAAGTGTTTGGTAGGCACGCACGCGTATTAAAAGTTACAAGTGCATGTGTTTGTATTTGTCAGGGATTGGTAGTAGCTTATGCTACTCATTAGCTAAGAGATTACGTTGATCACTACCTAAGTTTGATAATTATTATGACTATTTGTGTGACGTCCCGAAATTTTAAGGTTCATAAAATAAATAAAATTGGAATTTTTGTGGTCTAAGGGATAATTATTGGACGCGATTTATTTTAATCTGAAGTTAGATTTATTAAATCCCGAAGCACCGGTCAGAGACCTTTCGCGCCTGAAACCCTTTGTGCTCAAAGTCAAAGAAATTCAAACTTTGACCCTGGTGGACCCCACCCATTTACTCTCCCTCTCTCTTCCTTTTTCCCTCTCTCTCTCTCTCTTTCTTTTCTCTTTCCCTTCTCCTTGGCTGCCGTGCAGCCCCCCCCCATCTGCCCCCACCCACTCCCCTCACGTCACTCCATCTTTTCTCTTCTCTCTCTCTTACTTTCCTCTCTCCTCTCTCTTCTCTCCTCTCTTCTCTCCTTCCCCCCCTGCTGCCCGACGCCATCTTCTCCTTCTTCCACCTCCAGCTGCCGAGCTCCACCGCCTCAGCCGCTCGCCTCCGCCCCTCGTCGCCGTCCACCTGCAGCCGCGCCGAAGCCGCCCGCCGCTGCAGCAGCCGCCTGCGACACCGAGGACCCCGCGACAGCCCCCCTCCTTCCTTTTTCTTTCCGTTGCAGCCGAGCACTTCCAGCCATCCCCCGTCGCCAGCCGCTGCTCCGGTCGCCACTCGCCCAGCCATCCTCGTCCGACCCCGGTCAGCTCCGCCGGCGAGCCCGAGGCCCGTCGCATCGCCACCGTCGCTCGCCAGCCCCGCGACCCCCAAGCCCCGTCGAGCTCGCCGGGCCGTCGAACCGAGCTCCAGCTGATCTGAGACCCACTCCCCGAGCTCAGCCTCGTCGCGTCGGCCGAGCAACCCCCGGAGGACCTCCACCCCGTCGGCCCGAGCCTCCACCCGAGATCCGCGACCCACCTCCAGCCTCCGCCCGTCGCAGCTCAGCCGACTCCAGCCGACCGCGTCGCGCCGCCCGACCCCGTCGCACGTCGTCGCCCCGCCGAGCTCCACCCTCAACCCTGCGAGCCACTGCCCGAGCAGCCGTTGCCGCCGCTGCTCGCCGCCCTTCAACCGTGCCGCTGCTCCGTCGTGCCACCGTTCACCCCGTACCGCCGACTTCAGCCTGTGAACAGTACCGCCGGCCGCCGCCGCTCGCCGGAGCCCGCCGCCGCCGCCGGACCGCTTAGAGTAGTGAGTTAGCCCCTAACTCTCGGTTAGGTCGCTAATTACGTTCGGGATTAGCTTAATTAGCTTAATTAGGCGTTCAAGTAGATTAATTGTGGTCGGTTTAGCTAGAGACTGGGTTTAAGTTAAATGACCGCAATTAGACAAATTAGACTGGTTAGCTAGGTTGTCTGAGGCTAATTGGTGATTAGATTGATTGATTGGCTGCAATTATTTAATTGCGAGCGAGCGATTAGCCAGAGCCGAGTGAACGATAAATTGTTTGACTGGTTGGTTGGTAGGCGGAGTAGCCGTCGGTGGTTAGTTCAATTAATCGAGCGTGTTGTTATAATTGTTGTCGACTGTTTGACGTGGTGATCAATGCCTGACTGCTGAATGATCTGATTGGTTTGTGATTGACTGCTTGAGGGTTGATCACCCGTATTTAGATGCAAAGTCTGGTGGATAATGTGCATATTCATGTGACCACGTGTGAGGTTAAATTGCATATTTGAGCATAAAAATGGCCAGTGGCCGAGTCTTTGAGCATGATCGTGTGAGCATTTGACTAAATGCCAAGATAAGAATCGATTGGTTGGATGATCTGCTTGTGTGGTCATATGATGAGATAAATCCGTGCCAGTCGTACGGTCCGTGCCAGTCGTACGGTTTTTCCTGGTAAATTCGTGCCGTGCCAGTCGTACGGAGCCACACGATTTATCGGACGCCGGTCGCAGTATGGATGGACCGAAGCTCCTACAGGGATTCCCGGTAGTTCCGTGTCGTGCCAGTCGTACGAATCTTACGGACTATTGGACGCCGTCGCCGGAAGTAAGGGACGATGCCTGGTCATGCCAGTAGACACTGCCAGTCGTAGTGTTGAGCCACACCAGTCGTGTGCGCCGGGCCTTGTGGCCGTTAATAACCGGATTACGTGTGGGAATTTGTGCTTGCAAGTTGTTGTGGTGTTCTGGTTGTTGCCTTGATTGGTTGACTGTCATGTCAAGTCGAGTCTTGCATATGTGTGATCCAAGGCGTGGTAAGCTTGCATGTGATTGGCGTTATACTATTGTATTGTACTGTGTGTAGGTCGCCTGAGCGAGTCAACGCCCTAGCCGGGCTTAGGCGCTAGCTCACTGAGATTTATTTCTCACCCCGTCGTGGTTAACCCCTTTTTCAGGTCCAAGGTGAAGTTGAGGACGAGGGTGGTGTAGCCCCTCTTTTGGAGTAGATGAGAAGTTAACCCTTCCTGACCCATATACCCTTTTGTTTGGTCTTAGAGAGCCGCTCCGAAGAATGGGGTTGTATTTATCTCTGTATAGCTCTGTAGGGTTAGCGATCATCTACTTTTGGTGTTTTAATGGAAATGTTCTTTGGCTGACTGATCGCTGGTATTTTTCCTGCTTTGCTATCCATGTTTATGTTTTTGTTCGGGAGTTTAGCACGTTTCCGCATGCGCATTATTTTTCGATAGGTCGTTAGCGTGCCTGGGACGTTAACCTTTATGACCTGAGGCGATTTGGCAGGGTTGTCGCGTGCCCGAGAGTCGGGGCGTGACAATTTGTGGATATGGTAGGGTGATCAACTGAAGAATTGGACGATAAGTTCTTATGGGAATGGTTTACCTTTAAGCTTGAAAAGTTGTGGTTTGATGGTTAGTTCTGTATAATTGATAGTGGATATGAAATTACGATGAAGTGTTGATTTTGGTGGATTATAGGCTTGAATCTGTGTGGTATTTCGATGGACTTAGATATCAATTGATATTGAAAGACCCTAATTGATGTTCGCAAGAAGTGAATAGAGTTCGTAAAGTTTAGGCTTGAACTTGTGATTATGCCTTGAGGTTTAGTAATGGACTTTTGACGAAGGGTCAATTTGATTTTGAATTGATAACCAAACAAGAGGTTTGTAGCTTGAACATAGGCAATTGATCTTTGATACTGATGGTCGCTTAATGGTTTTAGTTAAGTTTAAGTCGTGGATCTGTAAGTTTGAAATTGCACATGCATAGCACGGATTTATTGCATTAAAACTATTGAATTTTGAAAACGTGCATGTCGTGACCCTCCTGAGAGATTTTCCCGTAAGAGGTCTCAAGTGGGTTAATGGATTGCCAAGATCCCATCCAATCGATAGGATGGTGAGATCGAGGTGCGGGCCCTCCTAAGCCCATATCAAATCGCGTCAGGGAGAAATTTCATATCGTGTTCGACCTTAGTGTGGTCGGGTGACATGTGATAATTGTGCATGTCTTCGGAGTCGCCATCAATCTATTTTGGAGGGTAGATTGGAAACCCTACCGAGTGGTTGGGAGAGACCGTTCGGTTCTGCGAAAATCCGAGAAAAGGGTTTGGAGACTTAGTTACGCCGACGTTTCCGTCAACGCCCTTTCAGTACCTAAATTGAGCGATTTTCATAACTACAGATTTCATGCAGACGTCTCGGGATAAGCTAAGCTCTAACACCTAACAGGTTCATGCAGATGGGAATGACTATCCTATCAATCACAATCAATAATGAAAGTGCGCAAGTCAAGGAACCAGGTCATGCAGATAAATCACATCGTAAACAATCATATGACATGCCTAATAAAGCTCTAAGAGCTTAGAGAATGTGCCATTAGAGTTCATTGGTAGTTTGGGAAAGTTTGTGACAAAATGTCTAAAAGGGAAAAATGGTCATTTTCAAAGGCTCGAGAACCAAATTCGACAAAAATGGGTCAGAGCAGTTGAATGTGGTCATTTCCCATTTTTTGTGATTTTTAAATATTTTTCTGGGGCGATTTACCCATGAGGGGCAAAACCGTCATTTAGGAAGAAAGAGGGGGCCAAATCGTCAAAAATAGGATTGTAAAATGATTTTCTGATTTTTATTTATATTTTTTTGAATTTTTTTTGGACCGAGTCGGGTCGACCCCACCCATTTTGCTTTAAAACCCGGTCTAGACGGTATGGGTCCCGGGCCAGCCTAAAACGATGGCGTTTTAGAATTATATATATATATATATTATTTTGATTTTTTTTAGAATTTTTTATTGATTTTCTGAGATTTTTTTATTTATATCTAATCCTATAGCGTGGACCAAGCCACGTGGCCAGCCCGCGGATGTCGGATCTGCTTACTAAAATGGACGGCCCAGATCGAATGGGAGGACCGATCTACGCCGTTCGATCTGAATACCAAGAACAAATGCTCAAATCAAACGGCACGACCGACTTGTGACCGTCCGATCTGCATATCGTGATCGACGGCTCAGATCGCACGGCGAGACTAATTCTCGACCGTTCGATCAAAATATATTTTTTATTTTTCCAAAAATCATTTTGATATTAGAAAATCTATTTTTTTTATTTCTGAAAAAAGACCAGATCGTGACAAGTGGGGTCTCCCCCACCGTCCAATCTGAATTCTGTTTATTTAATCGAAAATAACAGAATAACCGTCTGCTCTGAAGTGGCTGCCGCGTGGCGCCATGTCAGTGTTGATCAAGTCAACCACCGTTGACTTGGTCAACTCCTCGTCGGAGAAGACGATGGATGAACGGCTGAGAGTTTCCCGGGGACATCCAACGGTGAAAACTTCACTGATTGACCTGAAACTTGCGCCGATCGTCTCCATTTCAGCTCTAGATCAACATATCTCAATATCAGCCAGATCTAACGGTGCAAATTGCCTAGCCGAAGCTTACACAGTACATCCATGGCAGGACCTATACGTACAATCCAGAGCATAACCAGAGCCGAGAATCACAGAGCAGCATCACATGGAGTCTAGAAGACTTACTTGAGGTCATGATCGGCCTGTAGATCGCCAGATATGGCTCGCGAGGTCTAGTCAAGTTCGAAGGTATGCGAAGGTTGGCCAAGGCAATAGCCAAAATCAATGCACGGAAATAGGCAGGCTAGGCTTAGAGATGTTCTTAGAGCTATTTAGAACTAGTGAGATGCAAAAATATGCTCAGAATCGCGAGATGCCATGTGAGGCCAAGCTCGAGCTTGGAGATGGAGTTTACCTTTTCAGCGATGATCCGCTCGATTGGCTGAGTTCGAAGGCTTCCTTGGAGTCTCAGGAAGCTTAGAGATGCGATCCGAAGCTTAGATTCCTTCTCCTTCGCTCTAATGAAGCTCGCGAAGTCTCGAGAGCTTTTGTCAATGGCGAACGAGCAGGAGCAGTTACGGAGCCTCTCTCTCCTCCTCTCACTTTCTCTCTCTATTTCTGTAACTTCTAGAACACGAATGAACCTCCCCGGGGCACGAAAACGCGTTGGATTTTTATATCCAATCCCAACAGAATTTCGCGCGCAGGAGGGAGTATCACCGACTCAAATCAGCATGTGAGGTCACGTGATTTGTGGTCGAATTGGCGCCGGAGGACTTGGGTGGTTCTGGCGGACTAATTTGTACTCCGATGGGCAAGAATTGGTGGGCAATTGGCTTGAATTTCACTCAGGTTTGTGCCATGGCCTTCCGTCGCACAAATGGACTTCATCATTAGAGCTTCGGCGGCCTAGGACCTGAGATTTGGTTCATCGGGATCGGAACGACGGTGGCTACAAAGCCCACCCCTTGCCTGCTCCAATTAGGGTCAAATTGGCCATCAATTTTGGCCTCAAAGTCCAGCTCTTCTCGGGTACTTTTGAATGTACGCGTGAGAGGGAAATGGGGGAAGAAGGTTTCAGTCGGGTCGGATCTGGTTCGACCCGACAGACTCGACTGTACAAAATACGCTAAATTAACCCCCCAAAAATCAGAATTTATGAAATTAAACCTCAAAATTGGATTTAGGGACATGGATTTCATTAGAAAATGTGATTTTTGTGAAATATTCACATGGAATTGCACAAAACCCCAAATTTTCAATTTGACCCGAGATTGAAATTCAAAATATACAAACCCTAAATGGCCAAATTGGATCAAACCAATGCCGCCAATTGATTCAGAAGGTTGAAAACTATAAGGTGATGGCCTTAGAATTTCAAGATGGTCCCTAAAATTTTTTTAATTTCACTTCGATCAAAACCATGAACTAAATTGAAATTTTTTTGTGCAGTTTAGTCCTTTTTGCCAAAATTGAGCGATTTCTTGGACTTTTGGACTAAAATAAAATGCAAGGGACCTGAGGCAAATGTCACGACTCATAAGAAGTGAAAAAGGAAATTTAAAAGACTAAAAATGTATTTTTTGGATTAATTCGGGATTATGCTCAATGAAGAAACCCATAATCCCAAATTGAAATTTTCAAATTTTATTTGTCTAAAATGAAAAGGGAATTAAAATAAAAATATTGGTTATTTTTTTTGTATTTTTGTGGCCTCAAATGCTATTTTTCTTGATTTTTCAAGTATTTTCCTATTTTCTAAAAATAAAAAAATGCAAAAAATATGAAAAATGATTTTTTGTTTAAGAATGGTTCCTTAGGCTTGGCCAAGGCTCCCAAAGTTGATTTTGCAATTTTATGAATTTTTATTGATTTTTTTAATGATTTTTTTAAAAATAAAATGACCAAAAATCAAGTGTCAACAGCGCATGCATAAGCATATCATTGTTTTATCGAACTTGAAAAATCGTCAGTTTGGTATGAGAAGAGTTGTACGGGATACCTACAAACTGTAGTAAAGCATGGTATGTGACGTGTGGAACAAGACTCTCTTCGAAGATGTATGACTTGGGACAACTGTAACGACCCGATCTTTCAAGATCTGGGGAGTGGACGTCGGGGTAGAGAGGCCTGAGCAAGGAGTGACTCCGCCATGTTCTTCTCGGACAGATAGCGATGGGGGCAAAGTGACCAAAGCCATACATTGAAAGGGATGAGTCTAGGTATCGTGCTAAGTCTGATCTATTTACGAAATCTAAAGCATTTTCAGTTTTGGATCAAATCGATCTTAAAATGATTTGCAGCAATATGTTGAAATATTTTTCTGAGTTTAAACTCAAATAAACTTAAAACTGCATAAACATTGCATTGCATATCTGGAATTGAAATGAAGTATGATGAATGAATTGAGAGGCCATTGGCAAGAAATGCCTAAAATACTTGGTGGTAAATTGGTGAAAGTCTGTTCTATTGAATGCATTCGCAGTAAGTCGAGAAGGATAGTGAATACCTCCGCAGTAAGTCGAAGAGGATACTTTTAATGCCTCCGAGGATAATTCCGGAGAAGATCACATTTGTGTGAGGGATATTTATGAAATATTTTACGATTGTAATTAACGAAACCACAGGCTTGACATATGGAACCGGCATCATGTTTGGTAAACATTCTGTACGTCTTGAATGATAATGGACGATCTGCCTAGATGATTGAATATTGATGAGTTCATTATTGACGCCAAGTGATTTGGGGAATCATGAATGGCACAGTAATGTTGCCAGATAGATGATGAAATGATTAAGGTCAATGATGATCTTGTATGTGGGTTAAGATTGCGAGATGTGGCAATTAAGATCAGAGTACGCAGTGAAAGCGTAATAGGCCACATGGTTAGTATTGACCTTAAGGGTCTTGCCTTTTGAAAAAAAGAGAGAGTAAGATCAAAATTTTGAGAACGAAATTTCCTAAGGTGGGGAGGATTGTGATGACCCGAACTTTCATCTGTTTAAGTAAAAGGTGAATTAATTGAGATTATTGGGCAAGTTTAGAGAAGTTATATTGACCCAATAATATTTTTAGGAACGCTATGCGTTTAAATTAAGTTCTATTGGGTCAAATATGTGCAAAATTAGGAAAACTGGAAGCAGGAAGGGACACGTGGCCGCACGTGGACACGTGGTGGGCCATGTGTCAACACGTGGCAGCTTGAGAAGCCACGTGTCATGAGGTGGCACCACCGGTGCCACGTGTCCAACACGTGACACATGCACAGATCGGAAGCTGACTCGCCCCAAGCTAACTGTCTTCAGCTGCTTCCCCTATATAAAGTCTTGACGTCAGTTCATTTCGTCATTCGTTCGCCAGAACAAAACTTTTTCTCCCTTTCTCTCTAGATTCGGCTGGCCATTGATAGCCTTAGCCGACTCTCTGTCTTGCCGTTGTCGAGATCGATTTGAAGGTCGTAGTGCTGCCCAGGTGAAGTTACACGACTAAACCAAGAAGAAAGGCAAATCCAAGATCATCCGCTCATCGTTTCTTACGTCGTTTTCTCGAGAAATCGAGGCAAGTGGATTCCTAGTCCCTATTACTAGCCTTTCTATGATTCGTTGGTTTGAGTGTTAAGCACCGATCGATTCTGGTTGCAATGATTCTTGATTGTGATGATCTTGGTTGTGATGACTTCAATTTGGTATATTTTCTGAGACTTATACCTTTATGAACTTGAATTTGATGTTGGTGATCTTTTCCTCCAATCTTACGTTTCTATAGATTGTTTAGTCGTATGGCCTAGCGATATGCTTGCTGAGTTATACTCACCCCGTTGTTGAAACCTCTTTTTCAGGATAGTAAAATGTCAGAGACACCGATTATTGTGCGGCGACGTCTGTACGGTAAACCGATGAGAATAACTCGCTCAATAGAGGAATGTATGAAGGACTTTCCTGATAGGCCAGGGACGATGCGATATAGAATTGTCCACTCGAAGGTATACGTGGATGAAGGGCCGCCAGAAGGGGTGGTTGCGCTTGAATTCAAAGACGTATACTAATGAGACATAGGTATATGGGTAGGACCCATAGCTCCACATCTCTTGGAAAGTGAAGGCGTGACGAATAGTTTAGAGGTTAATGGAAACCTTGAGTCCGAAGCCTCTATAAACGGTCCCTGAAAATAAGGGATAGCTGCCAGACAGACAATAACGAAGGTTGATGGCAACCCTAGGTACTCTGGAGTAGTTTAACCTTTCCCCCGAAATCCTCCCAGAATGTTGTTTTGAAATTTTGTAAAGAACTGTTTCATCAAATATATATACATGTGAGAATGAAGTAACTTGATTGTCGTTGTCCTCTTGACTTGCTTATGCATGTTATCTAGTTAGCTGAACCCTGTAAGGCCATACCCTTTTGTAGGCGTGCTTGCCATTGGTGTTTTGTCATGCACTTGTTTGTATGGCCAATTTGATTTAATTTTCAATTAGTATTTCGCATGCGCCATCTCTATATATAAAGAAAGATTAAAGAAAAGAGCGCGGTTGGTAAGTCTTGAGGCTGTGGCGGACTGGGACGTCACAGTCTACCTTCTCCATGTCACACTCTCGTTACCAAACATATCTTTTTCTTCCTTGAAAACAGGGAATACTCTTTGTTTGTTTTACGTCTAAAGGATCCTGAGGTCCGATCTAGTCGAAGAAGCAGTTTAAGGACTTTATTAGTCCGAAAAGAAGAAGGGAAGAGAAGGTGAAAGTTGTCCTTGGTTCGAAAAATAGGTTGTCCGCTCACGTACGACGTCGTGTGAGGAAACTACAGGTCGAAGACCATCTTCACGTCTCTTCCTCCTCCCGCGGCAACTCCAATCCTCGTCCTGCTCCTGAACTGCGTCTCCCTGGTCGATCGATGTCCGTATCCGTCCGGCAACAAGAGCTCGCCTCTTGTGCTTAAAGCTTTTCTACGGAATCACCCTCTGATGCGGACAACGCGAGGCCGTCAATCTCCATGAACAGACCGTCCTAAATCACTCCCAGTCACTCTCATGCGGGCTCCTCAATCTAACAATGCTCACGCTCAAACATGTGACCAAGACCAGGACTCTTCTCCTCCCCCAGTCCCTCGCCCTCGACCACGCCCTCCTCGCCACCGCCGCCGCCGCCGCCGCCGCCGCTTCTCCGCCGCCGCCCTCCGCCGCCGCCCTCCTCCGCGCGCCGCAGCGGGCCGGCGTCCCCGGCGCCGCCCTCAGCACGAGGGAGCTCGTGCTCTCCTTCGCGGAGTGGTTCCAGTCCAGCAAGAATTCCCTGTTCGACCGGATCTTCGAGATCCTGGGCTCGACCCCCGACGACGGCCGCGGGCCACCCGACTCGGCGCTCTCGCTGCTGGGCCTACGCCTGACGGAGCGCCTCGTGCTGGACGTCCTCGATTACGGGTCGAGAAGGCACGGCGGCGTGCTTCCTTGCCTCAAGTTCTTCGACTGGGCGGGCCGTCAGCGCGGGTTCTACCATACGCGCGCGACCTTCCATGCCATCTTTAAGATCCTGTCGACCGCGAAGCTCATGTCGCTGACGATCGACTTCCTCGAGAGCTGTCAGGTGCAGAATTACTTCCACAGGATTAGGTTTAATGATACATTAGTGATGGGGTATGCGGTCGCTGGGAAGCCCGAGTTTGCACTCCAGCTGTTTGGTAAATTGCGCTTTCGGGGTTTGGACTTGGATACGTTCGCCTATCACGTGTTCTTGAACGCATTGGTGGAGGAGAGCTGTTTCGACGCTGTCGAGATGGTGGCGAAGCAGATTTCACTGAGGGGGTTCGAGAACGAGATCACGCACTCGATCATGATGAAATGCTTTTGCAAGAGGAAGCAGATGGACGAGGCGGAGGACTATTTGCGCAGGTTGGCCAGCGAAGGGAAGAATTTGAGCGAGCACTTGTTGTGCACGTTTGTCGATGCTCTTTGCCGGAATGAGAAATTTGAGCAGGCATGTGATTTGGTGGAGGAGTTTGCGAAGTTAGGCGTCGTCCCAATGGACCGTGTTTATGGTGTGTGGTTGGGAGACCTTGTCCGAGCTGGGAAAATAGACAGAGCCTTGGAGTTTTTTCAGTCCAAGAAGTGTTTGGAAGGATATATTCCTGATATGTATCGCTATAATATGTTGATATGCAAGCTTTTGAGGCAAAATCGTCTCGAGGAGGTGTTTGAAATGCTGATGGAGATGAAAGAAGCTCACGTTCTACCTGATAAGGTCACCCTAAATGCTGCTCTATGCTTCTTTTGTAAAGCTGGAATGGTGGAAGTTGCCCTTCAATTGTTTGATTTGAGGGCCGAATTTGGGCTCTCCATCAACGGGATGGCTTACAACTATTTGATCAATACATTATGCGGCGATGGGAGCACAGACGAAGCATATCGTGTTCTGAAGAACTCTATGGTGCAAGGTCATTTTCCAGGGAAAAAAACCTTTGACGTCCTGGCAGATGCTTTGTGCTGTGATGGAAAGCTTGATAAGATGAAGGAGTTGGTGGTTGCGGCGCTGGATCGGAATTTTATGCCTGGTTTTTCCACATATGAAAAGTTCATATTGGCCCTGTGTAGTGCTGATAGGGTAGAAGAAGCTTATTTAATACATGGGGAGATCAATAAGGTTGCTCGTTTCACCGGGAAAACGGCTAACTTGAACTTGATTCGTGGCTTTAACAATTTAGGTAGGGGGGATATTGCGGCCAGGCTTCTTATTGAGATGCAAGATAACGGTCATGCTGTGGGTAGGCCATTGTTCAGGGCGGTAATCTGCTGCTTTCTTTCCATGGAAAATCCAGAAAACCGATTCCTAAGATTCCTGGAAATGCAGCTGTCTCGCTGTGAACCAAGCATTGAGTTGTATAAGAACTTCATCGATGGTGCCGGGCATGCCAAGAGACCTAAACTGGCTAGAGAAGTATACGACATGATGAGGAGAAATGGCATTCAGCCCGATGTGAAGTCTGACTTTCTCATGTTGCAGAGTTATCTAAAGAGCGAGAAAGTTTCGGACGCACTCAAATTTTTCCGCGAAATATGCCAAAGGAGAGAGGTTAGGACGAAACTTTACAACACCCTTATCGCTGGTCTCTGCAGGATTGGAAAGGCAGACATTGTAGACGTTGCATGGGAGTACATGAACCAGATGAAGGAAAAGGGGTTGGTTCCAAGTGCTGAATGTTATGAGCTTCTCGTGCATCTCCGGTGCTCACAAGGGCAGTATGATCTTGCATTTGATGCTATTGCCGACTTGAAGAAAGTCGGACACCACATCACGTCCTTTATGGGCAATGCGCTATTGTTGCATTCCTTGAAAAGCCCAAGGCTATACATGGCATGGGCACGTTCAAGCAAAGAGTATGAGCAGATATCTGAGATTTCAGAGCTCGGCAAACTCCTTAGAGCAGTTACTGGTGGAATAACCTGTGAAGATGTCGAGGACACAGAAGAGTTGATCAAACGTTGCTTCCGGCCCAATATTTACACCTATAACATGTTACTGAGACAACTGTGCATGACTGATGTGGACGGCGCTATCGAGTTCACCAACAGGATATGCATAAAGGGGATCGAACCTGATCTGCGGACTTACCACATTCTAGAGCAGTCTCTTATCAAGCACGGAAGAGCAACCGAGGCTCAGAGATGCGTGAAGGAGATCAGTCGCACGCATCAGTGTAGCCGGGTTTTTAGATATTTGTCAGGCCGGCAGTCATCGCCCACCACAAGTTACTTGTAGCCATTCAGAATAGGGCCTCAATCTTGGTGAGGAATGACATGCTCGGCATTCTTGTCTCACGCTCGTGTCGAAGGTCAAGACGAGTCGACCCGTGTACATTACAATTTTTTCGTGAGGTATGCTCTAGTCGAAGGAGTGAATCGAATCATATGTAAGTTTTTGTTCTTTACCGTATCGAATAATCTAAGAAGCATTCGCTTTGGTTCTTGGTGGTGCTGTCTGCATGGTCTACTGCAACTGCATCACACAAAGTTTCAAGTTACTTCTGCCCATCTTTCCTCCTTCACAGATAAATTCTTTGCCTCTTCCTTCTTGTGCCTCATTCTGATTTCTGAGCCAATGCTTTTACTCTGAAGAGTCTGAGATCGGCGGCAGCACCACATCTCCTGGTTTGATCCTGCGGATGATTTGAACCGCCGGATTTGGTGGGTCCCTATTGCAGTGGGCAGATCTACGCTTGAATTTCGACCATCTCGTTTATTTCGTGAGAAACAAATGAAGTGAAATTTTTTTCCCAAAAATAAACATTTGTAACGCTTGGAATAATTAATCAATGACAAATATTTTCGTGATGGATAACAATTTATGTCTAAATGTATTTGTGGACAATGAAAATCTTTTTCGTTTCATTCATTTTTGTAAGAAAAACAAGCGATCATATTTAAAAAAATATTTTTTAAATGATTCATTTTTCGCAAAAAAAAACACACCCTTTAAAAAAAACACACACCCACACCCACATGAATATGGATATGGCACAAATTGGCTGTCCTTTACGAATTACGAGTTCAATTTCGGTTTGTAGCTATGAGAAGGTTGACAGATTGGTATGTCACTTTTTAAAGAAATTATATCCCCGCATTGATGGCCTTTTGCTTTCTTTTGGAGAGATTAGGGAAAACTTATAAGATTGCTGGGTTTTTTTTTATCACAACTTTTAAATTTCCCGCAAATTCGACTTAATATGTCATAAAATTTGTAGATGTTTTGGAGTAAAAAAAAGTCAGAAATACGTGTTATGCAAGATTCAGATTAAATAAAAAAGCACGAAATAGGATTCCATTCAAACAAGACAAAAAGAGGGAAATACGTGGCGTATGTCATCGTAATACCAGCTATCGGTACGATATATTCATTGAATATAGAATACCGTAATTCAAAAACTCAATAAAATTATCAATCGGTTTACAGGTTTTCGATAGACCTGTTGATCAATAATAAAAGGGCTTTCTTACGAATTACGATAGTAACGTCAGCTCTCCTTCGTCTAATTTTTTTTTTAACACAAAATTCGAAGCCTCTTGGGTGAGTTTTACATGTCAGTGTAAAGTTTCAAAATTTTAGAATATTTGACTTATTATAAGTGTTAATTGTTCTAATCATGGTGATCAAATTAAAAGACAACTCTCATACAATTATGATCATGAAAGAGCAAAAGCACCTGATTCCTACGCCTTTTAGCTGGGAACGATCACTTAAAATATAGAGTGAAATCAATAGAATAATCGTTCTCTTATCTTCACTTTAATCATTAAAAAAAAAAGAATTTCCTTAGGCCGAAAAGGGCAAAAAGAAAAAGAGAATTGGACTGAAGAACTTGAACTGGTAAATTAGCAATTTCCGTGGCATTATTGTAATTTCGTGGGAATCCTAGTGGTGAAATAGACCGCGGCGAACGTAATAGTTAGGGTCGGCACTGTCGTCTCCATACTCGTCGGCTGTGTCAACGTGACCTAATCGCTATACATTGCTCAGGGTAGAGAGAGAGAGAGAGAGAGAGAGAGATGGCCGTAGCAGCTCCGGGCCACCTCAACGTCAACGAGTCTCCGTCGTGGGGATCGAGGAGCGTCGACTGTTTCGAGAAGCTCGAGCAGATCGGCGAAGGCACTTATGGGTTCGTTCGTTCTCTCTCCCCTCTCTCTCTCTCTCTCTCTCTCTCTCTCTCTCTTCGCCCTGTTCTCTCGCTTTCTTTTTTCAATTCCTCTACCCGTCGCCCTTTTAATCCGTTCCTCATGCAGCTTCCTGGATTGATTTCATGTTCTTTTAGGGTTTACATGTGGTTTAGCTGTTCGATTTGATGTATATATCTCGTGATTCATGCGTCGGTTTCGTTTCCTTTTTTGTAGGTATGGTTTCTATGGTTATTTATACATCTGATGATGACTCGATGAGCGATTCGACCCTGTTTGTCCAGTATCTCCTTTGGAAAATTAGGATTTTTTTTTCACAGGATCCTCCTTTTTTTCCTTTTTTTTTTTTCTGGGGATGGGGCTGGATGGTCATGTGTTGTTCCCAGTCGATGCATGTCCAGGTTATCCTTTGTATAGAACGAGAATTTTGTAACTGTGTATATGAGGAATTGACCATAATGGAATGTGCTAATTTTTCTCCTCTCCTGTTTTGAGTTTAATTTTTTTCTTTAGCTCAGCTGTTTCTCTTATTAATGGACTTGAATTCCCATCAGCAAAAAGTAATTGCAACTCTAATTGATTCCGCTATAAGATTTGAGACTCAAGTATAGTTTTCTAACGGAGATATCGCAACTTATATTATAGGCTATAAACTATAAACCTACAATATCGACTGGAGTTCTGGATAAATATTGGCCTCCTTTCCTATGCATATGGTCTATCTTTATATAAATGAATACTTTGCTCTTCGCCTGTAAATGGGAAGTTTGGTGCTATAGCCCGCTTATGTAAATGAATGCTTTGTCGTGTGATTCTCTTCGCCTGGAAATGGGAAGTTTGGTGCTATAGCCCGCTTGTGTTCTCCATTTTGAATCATTTCGAAGGCACGTGTATCATATATCAAGTTTGATTTTTCCAGACACAAATATGCGGCTTCAATTTTCAAGGCATTGCCTTTTTCGCTGAGTCCTTGTTCCATGAAGATGATACCTTTGGCTTTCAATGGTCTCCCATGTCATTTTTTCCTTTCTGTGGTTTTCTTCCTTTTAGTGTGTATGAAAGCAAGCCTTGGTGTTATGATAATTTTGTGATCCGAAGGTCACAGGTTGAAATCACTAAAACAGCCTATCTGTAATAGCAGGAGAAGGCTGCATACGTCTAGCCCTTCCCAGAATCAACAATGTGGAAGTTTTGTGACACTATGAGTTGAAAGCCAATTTTGGGACCCATTTTGTACTGATCATTAGAGGAAACAAATCTCACATGTCCAGTTTATTTTAAGAAAAATGTACATTATAACGAGAGGTAGCAGCATTCCTGTTTTCTTCGGTAGAATAAAGCTTGGTGTTATCTTTAATTATCCTTAACGTATTGTAACTACAAGGGCAATCTAGAAAACCGGGTATTCATGTGTCTTACTATTTGGAGTGCAGTCCAACTCTCCTTATTGCATCTAATGGGGCCTTAGGTGACAAAATCAGTCACATAAACACGCTTCACTTGCATACCATATGAGCTGAACTCCCCTCATTCACAGCCAAAGAAACATCGATATCAAAGAAATAATTCAACTAGACCGAATGATCTCCTTGTATAAAAGATGTTATTGGCGACAAAAATGCATATTTGGAGACTGAAAACGGCATATTGAGGAGCTTTATTGTGATTTATCCTCACTTCAGCGATGAAAAAGTTAGCCTTAATGGTTGATTGTATGACTATTTTTTCCTTGATCATACATATGTATGACAAATGACATGTAGGAAAGAGGAGGTAATTTCTTGCCAGAGGATGACTCTCCATTGATAGTAGATATTAATAGCCCTTTTCTAAGCTTAGTATGTGAATTTTCTTTTTTGCTTCTTGTATGAATTTCTTCTTCAATTCCAGTTTCCGTCAGCTCAGTAATGTTGCATTGTTTGACTGGTGCATTGTATGGTTCAGATGGTTACTTAATTTGGTTCATCGATGAGTTTCACACTTATATTTTCTATATGATGATAATATTTTAAAATAACTTTATGAGTCTGCTCAATTTTTTCTGTAGTTTCCTTTTAAAATTTTCTCGGATTATTAGAGTTGGTGATAGCTTTGACTGCTCTTTTAATCAAGTAGGTTGTGCTTTGCTGTGCTATGTGGCAATAGACCAGCACCTTCTGCAGACGTGTTTGAAAGTGTGCTAAAAAAATGTATTGGCATTTTATGTAATGGCTATAACTAATTATATAATGGTTGAGGCTGCGCAACATATTCTACAAGGAAAAAGTAATGTAAAAAGAACCTTGCTTTGTGATTCTCATCTCTACCTAATGCATGCAGTCAAGTTTACATGGCTAAAGAGAAAAAAACTGGCGAAATCGTGGCTCTGAAGAAGATTCGGATGGACAATGAGAGAGAAGGGGTATGTCTTATCCAGTTTTCTCTGGTTCCTTTTGGTGTTTCAACAAGCTTAAGTTGGATATCTAATAATTCATGAATCTAGTTGAAAATGCTCTAAGATGATTATTGACTATCTCGTCTAGATTGTGATCGTTTCTAATCCTTCATCTGTAGTTTCCAATAACTGCCATTCGTGAGATCAAAATTTTGAAGAAACTCCATCATGAAAATGTGATCAAGCTGAAGGAAATCGTGACTTCTCCAGGTAATGTGATTAAATTGAACTATCTGTTGACCTAGGCATCTGTCAATCTATCCTGTTCTAAGATATGTTCTGTAATTTTCTATGTGATATGTGATTGGTGATTGTATTTCAACCGGTCTCTATCATCCATGCAGGTCCTGAAAAAGACGAGCAAGGAAGGCCAGGCAAGTAATTTTTTACAGGGCTCTGCAGTTTAGCTTCGTACGATATTACAGTCTACAGAAATTGGATACGACAGATACATGCTTAATGCATACAACATGGATGTTCTTATGTAGGCATGGAGAGAAATTTTTTGTGCTGTGCATGTATGTGCATACAGCTATATACATACTGGAAGAATAGATAGTTCCATGAGACTAGAAGACAGAAAGAGAGCTGATCTCATGGACTTGATTTTACATTCTTAATTTGTTCTCAAATGAGGATATTGGATGTCTGACGTGAGACGGGCAAATTGGACTGCAGAGGGAAACAAGTATAAGGGGGGCATCTACATGGTTTTTGAATACATGGACCATGATCTAACTGGCCTTGCCGATCGTCCAGGGATGAGATTTTCTGTTGCCCAAATAAAGGTATTAAATGTTCACTATCCTTATTGTGACAGTCAGAGAAATGGTCAGTGCTAATATTTTCTTTCCTTTTCTGCTCTTCCACAGTGCTATATGAGACAGCTTTTGACAGGGCTTCATTATTGTCATATTAATCAAGTTCTTCATCGTGATATAAAAGGTACTTAATGCTCGATCAGTTGCATTTTTTTCTGACTGATGGTGCTGAGTTTTATTGTATGTGGTGCAGGGTCTAATCTTCTTATTGACAATGAGGGAAACCTAAAGCTTGCAGACTTTGGCCTCGCTCGATCTTTCTCAAATGATCACAATGCAAACCTCACCAACCGTGTTATAACATTGTGGTATAGGTCTGTGCTCTCGAAAAGGATTGCATTAAATCTGTTGGACGAATAGTTTCGCTAGTCTTCAACGTTTCTTCGGTCAAGCACCACACTGATAAATCTGTAGGCAAAAGCATGCATGCAGTATCGTGAGCACGCATGCAATATTCATGCACGTGCGTGGGACTTTGTCGTGGAGAGAGAGATCCTACTCTAATCTTTTATTGCTCCCCCTGTAGACCTCCGGAATTGCTGCTTGGGGCAACAAAATACGGTCCAGCTGTTGATATGTGGTCCGTGGGTTGCATCTTTGCCGAACTTCTCCACGGGAAGCCGATTTTTCCTGGAAAAGATGAGGTAATATCCTGTGTATTGTTGTTTGGGTTACCTCTCTTTTTGGCAGTAAATGCTGGAAGACCACGTATTTAGTTACTTTAAAAAGAAAAATAGAGCTTTGGTGATAAGATAACTACTGAGGATAGACTCTACTTGGTTTTAGTATTTTAGTTGCTTGGATGTAAGTTTTGTTCTCCTTGCATCGCTTGCTAGTTCATATATTTTGTCAATCACGTATTTTTTTATTAACTTTTGTAGCCAGAGCAATTGAACAAGATTTTTGAGCTTTGTGGAGCTCCCGATGAAATCAACTGGCCTGGTGTCTCGAAGACTCCCTGGTACAACAACTTCAAGCCGACCCGGCCAATGAAGAGACGCCTCAGGGAGGTATTCAGACAGTAAGTAACTCAATGCCAAAAATAGTACTCAGTGGAATTCCCTGAAGGAACTGCAGCTGACTTCAGGGCTGCAACGTACCTTGGTGTTCATGAAATTTGCATTTCCCTTACAGTTTTGACCGGCATGCTTTGGAGTTACTAGAAAGAATGTTAACCCTGGATCCTTCTCAGGTAATACTCGAAACTTCTGTTTTTCTGTTCATCATTGGTCTCATAGCTATGAGATGCACCAGGTCGCTCTCTCTTTTCTTCATTTTGGTGGAGGCCTTATATTAATGTCATTAGTTTTATTAGGGAAAATTTTAAAACCATCCTCACTTGTCATCTTCATATCAATTAACAATTTACATCTCACGCAAAACACCCAAGCTAAAAAGACCAAAGTACCCTCAATTGCACCACTCTGTCTCTCTCTTAGACCATCTGGTGCTCTCTCTCTCTCTCTCTCTCTCTCTCTCTCCACCATCGGTGCTCACTACTGGAGCCACTGCCCCACCACCAATCCCGATAGATGCCGACCATTACCAATGCTGTTGCCAACCACATACACAGATTAGCCCCAATGAGCACTCCTCTGTGTGCATCTCTCTTCTCTTTGTGTCCCCTGCTCTCCTCTCTGGGTCCTTGCTCTCTCCTCTCTGCCATAGCCGATTATCCAATTGGGTAATGCACTTCCATATACTGAATAAAATTGGGGAGGCGCAAATGAAGTGCAATCGACATGGAGTTTTACATTGTGATTTTCTTTGGTTGCGTGCAGAGGATATCTGCCAAGGATGCACTCGATGCAGAGTATTTCTGGACTGACCCATTGCCTTGTGATCCAAAGAGGTCTGCTCTGCTTCTACTTTAATCTTTTATTTACAATTTTTTTCCATTTCTCGGATTGATTGTCATATGGCAACCACAATGCTATCTCAAGTATGTCTTTTTGACTATGGAACTTGACACCACAGTTTACCTAAATACGAGTCATCGCATGAGTTCCAGACGAAGAAGAAGCGCCAGCAGCAGAGGCAACACGAGGAAACAGCCAAGCGCCAGAAACTGCAGCATCCTCCTCAGCATCCCCGGCTGCCACCTGTTCAGCAGTCAGGGCAAGCACATGCACAAATGAGGCCAGGACCCAACCAACTCATGCATGGTTCCCAGCCCCCTGTGGCGACAGGCCCGCCAGGGCACCATTATGGAAAGCCTCGTGGACCATCAGGAGGAGCTGGGAGGTATCCTTCCGGTGGAAACCCTGGTGGCGGGTACAATCACCCGAATCGCGGTGGTCAAGGAGGTAGTGGGGGTTACAATAGTGGGCCATATCCTCCTCAGGGGCGAGCTCCACCGTATGGTTCGAGCGGAATGCCTGGTGCCGGACCTCGAGGTGGTGGGGGCACTAACTATGGTGTCGGTCCATCGAATTATCCTCAAGGCGGTGGTCCTTACGGTGGGTCTGGCGCTGGTCGCGGGTCGAACATGATGGGCGGTAACCGGAATCAGCAGTACGGCTGGCAGCAGTAAATTTCCACCGGTCGCTGCTATTGTGGGCGAAGGTTTTTGAATTGTGATTGTAGTTAATTTATGATGACACTATTCCAGTGAAAGAGCAAAGAGGATCCACATACAAGTGTTGTTACGCTATACATCCTTTACCATTAAAGCAATGTTGGTATGCCAGCATTGCTCACGTCAATGATTGATAGTGTATGTAAAATCTGTGTCGCGGCATTGTATTCTTGGCTGTGTCGAGGCTTTGCTTGAATAATGGTTTCCTATTGATCTCAATGACAGACAGACATACAAGCCACTTGTTTCGGGATTATGAAACTTGCAATGATGTGTTTGTAGTTATCTTTTGACAATCGCTTATCTGAGCAAGGAAAACTGGCACGACAATGAGAGATGATTCGAAATCCAATTCCCAATTGTGCTAGATCTTTACAAGTTATAGGCAGCTTTGGAAGAATTTTGGCACTGTGAAAGCCGAAGTGATTCTTGCTCAGTTTGATCTGTAAGGCCTCTTTTTGTCCAGGAATCAGATTCCTTGGGTAGGGTTTTTTTTTTTGTCGAATGGGTAGGATTTCAATTCCCGGTATTTGCATGTTCAAACGGAAATGAGTAGAGATTTGGATACCATACAAGATAGAATTCTCCAAAAAATGGAGAAATCTGATTATTTAGCTACAGTTAGGAATTGGAATAAGAACATTAGGAGTATTATAACTTTCGTCTAACGCTTAATTGAGCACCACGCGCACACACACACATATATATTCACTCACTTGAGTCACATTTTAAAAATTGTTCATTTAAGTGTCATCGGCGATTTGTGTTCGGAAAATCCAACGTGACATGAAACTAGACCTATTATAATAGGACACATACTCCAACTATCCTCGTTAGGAAAAACTGACTGGCAATAGAAAGGAGAGAATTACCAAAAAAATCATAAACCTATTGTAATTGTGCTAATTCAGTCATAAACATCTTTTTTTTGCTGATTCAATCCTAAACCTTTTGCAATTATGCCAATTCAGTCCATCAGGCGAATTTTGGCTGGCCGGTGCTGACGTGAACACCGGCCGGCTGGCGACCTAATATTTTAATATTTTTTTTGAATTTTTTATATTTTCTTTTTCTTTCTATCTTTTCTTCTTCCCAATCCTTCCTCATGCCGGTCGCCGCTGGCCACTGGTCGGCGAGGATCTGGCGAGGTCGAGTCTCGGCCTCGCGCAACCTCAGCGTCGGCAGGCCAAAATTCATTGGGTGGACCGAATTTCATCTGCAGGCAGCCTCAGCGCCGGCGGGTGCCAATTAACCAGAGAAATGTTCAGATCAGGGCCAGTTGAAAATTTCATCTACTTAAAAGGGATATTCAAGATCAGGAAACATCATTCATACTGAAGGCAACCAATTTACATACAAATCACTGTTGGTCTATTCACATTAGAACAAATCTTAACCAGCAATCACTAGAGCAAGGCTGCTAAAACCCCCTGACCCAGATATATTCTTAAAACACAAACAGTAAACGGGAACTATATTTGATACTCCTCTTGGAGAAAGCCTAATGTACTGTACAAACGCAATCTTTTTACTGATCTCGTGTATATATGAACCAGTGCCACTTGCATTACAGTTCAAGTGACATCAAAAGTCTCTGATCTTTCGATGTAGGAGATGAAGCGGCTTCAACGATCTGCACAGGTTTGAAAAAAAAAAAAACCAAATGAAGCTGAATGTTTTCAGAGTAAATTCTTCAACAAGAAGCAAAAGAAATAGGATATGGTAGGAGTAGTGGAATGACAAATGAAGATGCTGCCCCTACACTCAAATGCGAAACATACGAATATAGGGTGGGCATGGGCATCCTCAAGGATGCCTCAAGACTGAAGAAAATGCTTCGAGACAGTAAAAGCAGGACGCCACAACGATAAATGCTATATTGTGGTCGCGCCTACAAATTCGAATCAGGCCTAATTCCTAAAATTGACAAAATTCACATGCATAAAGGCACTAGCTGGGTCACACTTGCTAATAAACAAGGAGTCCCCAGTTTACAGAGCTGGAAGCTATGCACCAAATGGGGTTCATAAACAGAGTTGGACAGGCTGAACCGGCTGAAAATTTCAGGGTTGTTCAGGTTTGAACAAAAGGAAATCGATTGTTAGTGGATATTCGAGTTGTTTCTAACATATAGTGGTCCAAACCTGACACTAATATGTCTACTAATAGCTTCAACTTAACAACAGAGCAAGTATACAGTTCTCTGCGATGAAAACAAATACATTTCTACAAGAGAAGTTCTAGCAAGGTCTGAAACTATTGACAAAGATAATTTTCAAATTGTGCTTCTGGAAATACTATAAACGTCATTGCACAACTGAAACTTTGAGGAGTGAAATTTGGAACCAGGTGTGTCCTCGAGACACTTGTCCAAAGGGGATAAATGTGACCATTTTGCCCAAATCATGAAATAATAGCAATTCAAACCTAGTCTTGATCATTAGATGGGCCGGACTAAGCTTGGGCCAGACCTACTATCGGGGTTAAGTTGTCTTATCAAGCCTGTCCACGAAATCCTTACAAGCCAATGATGAAAGTGCAGGCTTGGGCAGGCTAATCAGTCTACGGAGGATTGACCTATGAATCAAATTCAAATACATCCTTTATCTAGAATAAGGCCAGTTGTTACATCAAGGGAAGGGAAAGCATAACAGCACAACTTGAGCAGAATGAACTCTTATCTGTAAGAGAAAAGAGAACAAAGAGGAAAAAGAAAAGGCTAAAAGTTACAGTCAATGCAAGAAAGTACCAACAGCAGCAATATATCAACTTGCTAACAAGTTAAGCTAAAAGATAAGCAAGAATGGATTTGAAGAACTCAAGAAGAACTAAATCCCCCAAATAATGGGGACGCAAAGAAGTCGACCTTGAAGCCAGTTTTTTTGTACAATTTCTGAGCAGCCACATTATCTGCATTAACATGAACGTATAACTGCTTCAAACCTGTAGCACCATCCAAACAAGGATGAAACCGTATATACCATACAAAGTTTAGAGGTTGTAACTTCTATTGCTAGAACAGAATCATACCGGTCAAGTTTGCAATATCTGTGGCTAAATATATCATATTAGATGCAATACCCTGGCACCGGGCAAACTTGGATACACAAACGTTTGCAATATAAGCGTACTTATGTCCATCAAAGGGCTCCTGATTAGCAAAGACTGTAGAAAATCTTTTCAGCTCCTGGAAACCATAAGCAATGGCTATAGATGAGAATCCACTCCGAAGTAATGTTCCAACTTATCAAGAGCATCGTTCATGAAACTAGCTCTGTCATCTTATATGAGATATTCAAGCCAAGATCAAGATGACTGCTAGAAAAAGAAGGTGGAGGGAAAAAGAAATGCATACCCCTGGATATGTTTCCCCTTGCATATACTGTCTAATACTAAGGTCTAAAGTTCCAACGACACTACTTAGCACGGTTCTTCTCACATTTTTGTCTTCCTTCTTAACCTGCATGAGAGAACATAAGTAACAGATAAGCTGTATCTTTGTTTACCAAGTTCTTGCAACTAATTTTTGGCCCATTTTATTGAATGAGAGACAGGGAGCAAATTTCAGTTGTTCACATGACTCTTGGACATTAGAAACTTCGAATCCTGCTGTCCTGAGGTTTTGAGGGCCCAAAATTTCCAATAAGGGACAAGAAAAGCAAAATAGAATTCATGAACCATTGGTCAAATTACAGCAAGAATTGCATATCAACAAGCGATAGATTAAAGATATACACGATAAGCGAATTAGAGTTCATTCCCACATGTAATATTCACTTTACAATCACCCCGTGCATGCACTCTTTTCAAACTAAACTAAGGGTTTGTTTGACAAACTCTAAACAAATACCAATGACAGATATGAATCAAATGCTAAAAATTATTAGTTTCTTAGCAAGTACGGAACTGTAAACAAAAATGGTAAGTTTTAGCAACACAACTGGTAAGATTCTAGTTACTACTAAATAATGGTTTTCATTGAATGAATTATGTGACCATTTCCATTAAGTGATTTTTGACTTCAATATTTAGTTAAGTTGCATGCAATTGAACCGTTATCGAAATGCACATGATGATTTTAAATGCAAGCAATTTTTAATATTCAGAACTTAAAAGATTTTCAAACACATCCAAGTAAAAGCATCAAAGTGGACAAAATTGACATACAGCCATGAATACTTAACAAGGTATGACATTAGATTGCATACATTGCCTCTGATCAAGAGAGGCTAAACATATGACCTCCAACATCTAGTATTTTCTTCAGCTTGTAATCCTTTAGACAAGAAGACATATCTCCATTAAAATTGTTCTTCTCTCTCTTTTGTCCATTTGGATAATTCTAGTGTGAATATTTACATCTCCAATGCAAAGGCTGACTATTGCAGCCTATTCATGTAATGTCATTGACAAAAACATTATAACAATCAGGGGTAATAAGACATACTGTAACAAAACAACAGCACTTCAATGAATTTCCATCCTGCCCGAGGCATCTCCTCTTCAAAGCATAAAACTCCTGCCACATGCAAAGAAAAGATAAGAGTGACCTCATAAAAAATGACAATATTGCACGAAGCAATGATAAGTGTTATCTACATCTCCTTAAGGATGGACTCAACTAATTATAACACAATTTCAGGAATAGATCCATACTGAGAAACCGTCATCTGAAAAGAAAAGGCAAAAAGCCAAAGATTTCCTATTTTGGAATATGGGCAGATATCACAGGATCAATCAATATGATACTGCATGCCTCAAATAACTCAACTTCAACTCACCTGCTCAGCGTATGTCCTCTTATAATTGTCAATGTGCCTGGAAAAGCAATAAATTACATCAAGCAATCAGCCAATTTGGATAATGATGCCACTAGAAAATGACATGAAGCCACAAAAATGTATTCACAAGCCAGATGCATGACACCTTAGCAGTAAAGAATCTGAAATTAGAGCCACTGAACTGACCTCATATAGGACAAAGACTCCCAATGAGCTTCGGCTCGTAACCATGCTGCTGTCTACCAAGACATACGCACCAGACACAATCAAAACATAAATTGCACAAAAACATAAAAACAAAAGAAAGAAACAGCACCATCATATCTAAAACAAAAAGAAAAAAAACCAACCCAATATTCTTCATCCAAAACGGCTTCGCGAGCAACGAACCGCCCAAAGCTCCGCTTCAGCAACCCGCTACATTCTTCGTCGCTCAGTTGCAATCGGTTAAAGGAGAGCTGAGGCATTCTGCTTGAAACATCGCCATTTGAAACAGCCGGATGCTGTATGCTATGCCCATTACCAATACCATTGTTGCTACTATTATGAACACAATGATGGGTTTCGGTGGTCCTCCATTTGCTGAACGAAGCAGGGAACGTTTCCCTGCGAGCAATCCAATCAACCAAAAAAGGAAAGAAAAAACGAAAACAATCACCACGCAATTCGACCAAAAAGCTCAAGTCAACGCATCGACGAAGCAATTTCACAGCAAGAACCGTAAATTCTCCACCTACGAACCCGAAATGAGACCAAACGGAGAAGCGCTGGCTGCTGGGCCAGGCTTGAGCTGGTCGGTTCCTCAGAATCTGGTGAGGGAAGGCTAGGAGCTCAGGTGCCAGCGTAAAGGAGACGCCTTTTCCCATTTGATCCGAGGGAAGGAGAGAACTTTCAAGATCGAAGCAAATGGGTCGAGAGAGGCGGGCGCGATTTCATGATTGGAGACCTAATTTGGAGAATTCCTCTGCTTCTTGTATCGGAGGTGAGGGACGAGAAAGGAAAGTCTGCACTTTTCGGGCGTTATCTGACGAAGGCAAATGAAATTGGACAAATTTCTCTCACTTCTTCGTGTTACCGTACGTGCTTGTCTAATATTGAGTTTTTGCGAGAAATTACCAGATTGCCCTTTACTTGTTAAACAAGATTTAAAGGGCAATCTGTTTTTTCCTGCAATTACCAAACGGGTTCCTTTTTTTTTTTTTTTTTTTCTAATTTTTGCTCGAAAATCTCGAAATTAGTGGGGAGGGGTCAAGACTCTAGATCGGTCCTTGTTTGTAATTTTCCCTAATTTAGGATGTGATCGATGAATTCTGTAGAATTTTTCGCTTTGAAATATCATAAATTTCATTCTCAAACTTTACTCTCCATATTACTCTCCTTCATATTTAAGAACTCGCAATTACCGTCGTTAGGTCACATCCTCTATCCATACGTGATTTACAAAGTTGTCATTCTGTTTCTCGAAGTACCCAATCCCGAGTATTGGATTTTACTTCTGGAGTGTAGATTTTAGGTGTATATCAGAGCAAATAAGTCTTTTTTGGGTTAGAGATGTTGGAGTTGGCGAATGCTTCGGGACCCTTATTTCTTATATCGGGCAAGCCCACGTGAGCTTAGAAAAATTGAAGTATGAACTGACGACATGTGACTCCTGCGCACGGAATGCGGGGGTTCGGGGTCAAGGGCCCCCGAAACGGGGGTCCCGCTGACCGGTCAGCGAGCAGGGGTTCCGCTCATCGGGTTTAGGCTTGTGTTTAAGTAGGCCCGTTTGTTGTGGGATCACAGAGTTTCGGATAGGCTTGGGTTTTGAGGCCATTTCTTATATATTGTATTCGTATGAGATATCATTGTAACGAGTGTTTTTTGTGGTGAAAACCTAAAATAGTGAAATCCCTTTGCAAGACGTAGCCCTATTTCTAGGTGAACCTGGATAAACTCGTGTGTCATTCTTTTCTGTTCTTTGTGATTGTTCTGATTTGGTTTAGGATAAAATCCCATCAAGAGAGATGCAAAGGTTTTCAAATATGAAGAGGGCATTCGGTACATAGAGCAAAGTTGAGGTCATTTTTGTAATTATCCCTTATTTGCTTGTTTCCACAATTTCAGAATAAGCTTATATGGTGCAAAAAATAAAACACCTCGAAAATATCCATGAAATAATAGATAAAGCTATAAAACAGTCTCTAGAAAAGGATAATCCTAAGGCACTGCAATTTTGCACAATTCACCCAATTTCAAACTAAACAAACTCGAATCCAACCACATGTCCACATCAACTAATACGACACAATGGGACTTATAAAGTCGAGCGCGACGATTCCGTATGCTTAGACCGACTTTTAAAACCGTAAAATTCAAAGAGTTACAACCATACTCGATTACTGCGATAGCACGTCGTCCGTGCCGCTCTCGCACAGGCTTGGTGAATCTTGGCAACACGTCGAAGTTCATATGAGGAAAACATTGGACAAAAGAAAATGACTTGCGCCTCAAGGAACCAAGGAGTTTAATTTCACTTCATGGCTTGAGCAGTAGAGAGGGAGGACCAGTTGCCCTTGAGCTCGATGCCGCCGTCGGGAGTGATGCTCCCTCCCTTCAGGAAGCGCGAGTACCACCCGGCCGAGAGCTTCGGGTACCTTCTCAGCTCGGGGTCGTCCAGGTCCACATAGTACAGGCCGTAGCCCGACCGGAACCCGTCCAACAGCTCGAACACATCTAGGAGGGACCATGTGAAGTAGCCTTTGGCATTAGAACCATTCCTTCACAGGCCAAAAAGGAAAGGAAAGGAAAGGTCAGTAAAGAATGCACATTTGTGTTGCCGGGGTTATGGTGTCGCCGTGTCGGGGGCAATGCATAGAGGCTTGCGTACCTCACTGAATCCAGCAGGACACTGATATGCTCCTGCAAACATTGAATTCTCGGCCAGTCTTCGAGCGACGTGTTTCGCTGCATCCTTTGACCTGCAAATAGACCAACAGAAAGTTCCTGCTCGTGTAACCACATTCCAGGAAAAGGAATTGTAATCCGGAAGCCTGAGCGGAATGTCGAAACAATGTCTTTTTTATCTTTCAGTAAACGACCGCTTAGCCCTTTTCTCTCCTCCGTTAACTCCTCTGATCTATCTAACTAGTCTCCTCGAACGAGGCTCAGACAATATAATTTCACGACATGTCTGGATTGAAGGCTTATAGACTCGAGAACTCGCTTTACCATGTGCTTATACGCATTCGAATTCGACTCATCGGCTGTGAAAAGAAAGATCTCCTAGTCTGAACTAGTGTGCTAATATCGCGCTCGAACATCAAGTTGGAAGTTCACATCATATTTGAACTGCAGAGAGAAAAAGAGAGACCGTTTTCATGGATGAAAATGGGAGGGTTTCCATAATTTTGCTTGAATAACTCCAGCACGCCTTGCAGACCCCATGGAGTAAGCGGAAACTGAAAAGAATGCTTCAGCAATTTCACTTCCTTCTCAATAGAGTTAACTGATCATTCACTGCGCCGATAGACTCTTACCTCGAACGAAGGTAATGATGTATACTTCGATGACGCATTTTCCTGCATAACTGCCATGGACGAAGAAGTCAGCCACTAGACTCTTGAGTCGATAAGAAGCTTTCGAGAACATTCGTGGCAAGTTCAATGTCGTTTAGCAAGCAACGGCCATTAATAACTACACCGTGATGCTGAAAGCAATGTGAGATCGAGATACTATGTTTAAACAAAGTCACGGCCGGGGTTGGATAGGTAAAAGAGCACATACAGTTCCAGTCTAGAGCCATGTCTGCCTTATAGTCCCTCAGTTCGACGTTCAGGCCTTCCGAATAGTCCTTGACATGGGATACGCTGTAGAAATTGACTGCGAAGAAATCGAATGAACCCTTGACTGTTTCGGATTCGAGAGCAGTGAAGGAAGGGAGTCTTGATCCTGCATTCTTCTTCATCACCTCAGGATAGTCCCCACGCACCAGCGGTTCCACGAACCTGCAACAAAGATAGACACCTGAAACTCAGTTTCGCTTTCCAGTGAATTACAACTTGAAAGTTGAAACTGACGAGCTACCATCGCGAAAGAAAAACAAAATCTCAAGGTCAACCATGGGGCAGGTTCAGAGTTACTTAACGAACATGACATTCTTATACAAAATTACTTTCCCACGATTATCGTAGACAATCGTCTGTAAAGTAATTGAGAGGTCAAGCACTCGGTTCAAGTTAGATTAATTTCAAAGGGAGGAAGATGCAGATCACCGTGTATATCGATCACTCACCAACCCATGAGGAAGTCATTGGCCCTTTGAGTTGCAATGACATCTTCCGTTTTGTTTGTGACAGGAACAAAGTAGAAACTCAGAAGGTTAAGCCCTATGTATCCCTTCTGTATGCTCTGCAATACACAGGAACAGAAAAATGATCATTCGGCATGATATATCGGTTCTCCTTAACATGACGAGAGAAAGGAAACCCGCGTTATGTTGCCAGCATAAAAATCTCAGATTGGATTAGGTTGAAACCTAATGCAGGATTCTGTTACTGAGGCCGACTTAATGGAAGTTCCCTAACAATTAATCAATCAACTGTGTGAAAAGAAAAGGACGGAACACGAAAACTTTTACCTGGTATTTTTTCTGATACAGTCTAACGGCTGATGCGTGCGACAATATGATATTGTGAGCTGCCAAGTATGGTTCCGTTGACGAATCTCCTCTGGTGCAGTTAAAGTATCCAAATGGAGAGGAACAACGATTCGGCGGCAGGAATCCGAGGTCATAACCGGACATGGTGAAAATATTGGCCTCGTTGAAGGTTGTCCAGTATTTAACTCTGTCCCCGAACATTCTGAAACATACATCTGCATAGTCCATGAAATCTTTCCTGCATCGACATGAATCAGTCCGATCGGCGCTTCCTATGACGGAGCTGTAATCGAAGGAAAAAAAAGAAACTAAAAGAAGTCGATGGGATGAGCGATCTTACACAATATTTCGACTTATCCATCCGCCATACTCATCTTCAAGAGCCTGTGGCAGATCAAAATGGTGGATCGTCACGTGCGGTTGAATCCCTGCATGTGAAAATTAATTCGTTACTGTCCACTGGAGGTAGTTCCTTCTCTTGTATAAAGGAAAACCGCGAGAAAAACGGGGCATAAAATAACATCAGCATGCGTATAACAAGCTTTGGCTATCACCATGACTGATTAGTTCATTGATGAGGTTGTTGTAGTATTGCAATCCCTTCGGATTCACAGAGCCTCTCCCATCTAAAAGAAGAAATACGATCATATGTCAGAAGAGATCAAGAAACAGATGCACCATTCGGAATAGAAAAGCTACAGTTAATGGGGTGTATGGCCATACTTGGAATGAGCCTCGACCAAGAGATGGAAAACCGATACGCGTCTAAGCCCATCTCCGCCATGAGTTGGACATCTTCCTGCATCGCATTGATCAAAATAGGATTGAGGGATGGTGGTTTAATCTCAAAATGAAGCAAATCTAGGCTAGTTGGTCACTACTCATGACGACTATCTATTGCAGCAAGAAAATTCCGGATATCAAATTGTAACGAGATGACCGGTAATTACCTTGTATTTGTGATATTGATCACAGGCGATATCTCCATTGGCTCCACCTGTAATCACTGCAAGATGGAAAACCAGATAATTAGCAGAAATAAAAGCATACGCACGAAAATTTATGCCTGCTTACTAATGAATTTTCGAGCTTTTAGCAATGACATGGAACCTGCTCACAGAATCATGACAGCTATTTTACTTTTCACTGCTTGAAGAAATTCAGCTACATGAGATGTCCGGCCTTGTGCATAAGGATTTCAAAGTTTGGTTGGACTCTGCCAAACCGAAGCATAAAACCAACTGAAAAGGTAATTCATGTGCCGAAGACTCGCCAAGCCATAGGCCCGCCATTTCAGTGTTCAAACTTTAAATATCAACCTGAAATGTTTTCAACTTGCTAAAAGTTGGGCGCTGTTGAGTACTTTTTCTTGAATAATCAACAGACTTCATTGATAGTGCAAAATATTATCAAAGTGAGAGGGACTTGGGCAAGCTTATCAGCCAAGGCTCTTGGTGCAATTAAATTTGGCAAACCCACAATCCATTTTCAGACACCAAGTTGATCATAACATCAATTTTGCAGCACTGTATTTTCTCCTGACTTCACTCTGGAGGCCTGGAGTGAAATTTCCCAAGAAGATCATGCAAAATATTTTCCTGCCCATACTTAGAATAAAAGAAAATAAAAGAACTACCACAAAAATAAAGGAGAAGTGCTCTAACCTTTAAAAAAAAAAAAAAAAACCCAACATGCTTTATATTAATGTTCATGTAAATGAAGATCGTCATATCAATCAACAGTAAGATCAAATATCTTGAATGAATCTAACAAGAAAGAGACTAGCCTGAGTCATTAGAGTGGGTCCAGATATCCATTATACTTGGAGTCCTCCCATCCTCATTTGCTGCTCCTTCAACCTTCCAAATTCCACAGCTTCAATCAAATTATACTGTCTCTCTCTCTATACACACACAGAGATGAACACATTGAAACTAGGGGTAAGCATAATGAACCGACTGGACCAGGAACGCTCGGACCGGATTGGTCCGGTTCCAGGATCAGTTGGTCCGGTTCCCAGTTCCAAAAATTGAGAACCGGTTCTCCTAGTCCGGTCCCCGGTTCCTCGTGGGACTGGACCGGACCAGGAACCAATCACCCTGATCGAAACAGAGTGAGCAAGCACAGACCTGATAAGCTGAAGTGCCAGCACCAAAGGTAAAGCCAGGAGGGAAGTCATATCTGCTGAACTCATCAGCACCAGAGACCATCTCTGCCATCACCAGACTCACCACCAGAAGCTGCAACAAGAAACTCAATTCCTTCATCATCTTCTCTGTCCTGTATCCGGGTCTCCTGCACAGACTACAGTCACACATCACCACAGGCGCATGTATCATGTCCGTGGTGCCTCTCTTCTCTGGTTATAACATCTATTATTCCCTCTCCTTTTCCTTTTTTTCTTCTTCTTTTTGGAGATTTTTGTTCTGTTGTGCGGGAAACGAAATTGCCAAAAAGTAGAGGTCGAAAAGAGAAGTGACGGATTTGAATTGCAGGACAGGGAGAGATACTTTGTCATTATTTGTCCTCGAGTATCTTGGTCTCTTTTGTCAAAGGCCCCCCCGTTTGACTTGGACGTCTTTGTTGCGGCATCAAGCCTCGTGTCTACGAATTCTTGCGCGTTACTGTCGTTGGCTCCATGCATATACATTAATTATTGAAGTTTATTTACAAAACGAATAGAAAGTTGTAAATTTTCAGTCCCACGTAAGATGAAAAGAAGAGTGTAAGTCTCTTTATTAGTTAGAAAATTACTATGATGTTTCAAAATAAAGAAATGGGCAAATGGGCTAGACCCTATTATATATGCGTGTGGGTGCGTGATTATTAGGCACGCTTGTGCAGTCGCGGTCCGGAATTGGCACTATTCAGCACTTATTTTTTCTACCGAAACAGTGCAACCATTCAACTCAAATTATAATAATAATTAACTGTTGAACTTTACCGAAACAGTGCGACTGTTCACGTAGGAGCTGAAGTTAATTTTTTATTGATAAATCTTAATTTCAATTTATGTATTAATTTCTTTCGACCTTCGAAAGGCTGTAATCGTTCGGTCACGAAGAGTTGCGTCTGAATTCGGCAATTTTTTAGATACGAAAAGTTGTAACTTTTAGACAAGAAAAAAAACTATTTTCGAACAATGAAAAGGTGTGATCGAATAAACTGTTTTTGGACATGAAAAGTTGTATAAGAATTAACTACGTTTTGGACGCGAAAAAGTGTGTTATATTCTCATTATATATTCAACTTTGTGTGTCGTTTTTTCAGATCTTCACTTCTTCAATTTCATATTTTCGTTTCTTTCCAAAAGAGATACAGCCTTTTTTTCTGATTGTTTCCTTTTTGGATGCGAAAAAGTGTGTTATATTCTCATTATATATTCAACTTTGTGTTCGTTTTTTCATATCTTCACTTCTTCAATTTCATATTTTTGTTTCTTTCCAAAAGAGATACAGCCTTCTTTTCTGATTGTTTCCTAGAGAGTTCTTGGAGAATTATTAGAATTATTATCTAATAATCTCGCTTGAGACTCTGTTGTATCCTAGAGAATCTTTGACAGTAACCATTAGCAACGTTGTGAGGCAAATAATTTCTTAAAGAAAGTGCTATCACGCCTCAGAGTCTAATTCTATTGTTCATCTTATTCTCGACAAAATTTCCCAACATTAATAATATGAAAAAATTCAAATAAAGACCTGAAGAGTTTTCATTATTTAAAAAAAAAAAAAAAGGCCTGACCAATGACATTTTCTTCATTTACTTTTTTCTGATCAAATTATACTCTCTCTCTATACACACACAGAGACAAACATATTGAAACTATGGGTAAGCATAATGAACCGACTGGACCAGGAACGCCCGGACCGGATTGGTTCGGTTCCAGGATCAGTTGGTCCGGCTCCCCTTTCCAAAAATTGAGAATCGGTTCTCCTGGTCCGGTCCCCAGTTCCTCGTGGGACTGGACCGGACCAGGAACCGATCACCCTGATCGAAACAGAGTGAGCAAGCACAGACCTGATAAGCTGAAGTGCCAGCACCAAAGGTAAAGCCAGAAGGGAAGTCATATCTGCTGAACTCCTCAGCACCAGAGACCATCTCTGCCATCACCAGACTCACCACCAGAAGCTGCAACAAGAAACTCAATTCCTTCATCATCTTCTCTGTCCTGTATCTGGGTCTCCTTCACAGACTACAGTCACACATCACCACAGGCGCATGTATCATGTTCTCTGGTTATAACATCTATTATTCCCTCTCCTTTTCCTTTTTTTCTTCTTCTTTTTGGAGATTTTTGTTCTGTTGTGCGGGAAAGGAAATTGCCAAAAAGTAGAGGTCGAAAAGAGAAGTGACGGATTTGAATTGCAGGACCGGGAGAGATACTTTGTCATTATTTGTCCTGGAGTATCTTGGTCTTTTTTGTCAAAGGCACCCCCCCCCCCCCGTTTGACTTGGACGTCTTTGTTGCTGCATCAAGCCTCGTGTCTACGAATTCTTGCGCGTTACTGTCGTTGGCTCCATGCATATACATTAATTGTTGAAGTTTATTTGCAAAACAAATAAAAAGTTGCCTTTTTTTAATCCCACATAGGATGAAAAGAAGAGTACAAGTCTCTTTATTAGTTAGAAGACTACTATGACCTTTCAAAATAAAGAAATGGGTAAGTGGGCTAGACCTTATTGTACCTGTGTGCGAGTGCGCGATTATTAGGCACGCTTGAGCAGTTGCAGTCCGGAATTGGCACTATTCAACAATTATTTTTTTATTTTTCGAAATCATAATAATAATTAACTATTGAACTCTACCAAAGCAGTGTGACTGTTCACGTAGGAGTTGAAGTTAATTTTTTTTATTGATAATTCTTAATTTCAATTTATGTATTAATTTCTTACGACCTTCGAAAGATTGTAATCTTTCAAACATGAAGAGTTGCGGCAGTTTTTTTAGATACGAAAAGTTGCAACTTTTAGACAAGAAAAAAACCTATTTTCGAATAATGAAAAGGTCTGATCGAATAAACTATTTTCGGACACGAAAAGTTGTATGAGAATTAACTACTTTTTAGACGCGAAAAGGTATGTTATATTTTCATTATATATTCAACTTTGTGTTCGTTTTTTCAGATCTTCACTCCTTCAATTTCATATTTTCGTTTCTTTCCAAAAGAGATATAGCCTTTTTTCTGATTGTTTCCTATAGAATTCTTGGAGAATTATTAGAATTGCTATATAATAATCTCGCTTGAGACTCTGTTGTATTCTGGAGGATCTTTGCCGGTAACCATTTTTGGCCTGTCCATTTCTGTTTGGACTGTAGGGAATTCTCTGGCCAAATCGCAGCCGCCCAAAATGGGGTTGGCGAGCCCCCAGGCCGCATCCACGGCTCTTGTGTGGGAACGCTAGGATCTTGCCTAGAACCGCGACAAGACAATCTTTATTCAAAGAGGGCGTGAGATTGTGTGAATAAATTTAAGCATGATAAGGCATGAGGACAATAAACTTGGAATCTTAATACAGTTTGGACACATTCCAATTCTAGATCTCGATATAACTGCAAAACGACACGAATGTAACGATACAAAACCACTCGACGGTCCTGCTCGAACAATGCAAAGCATTTCTTTTTATGTACGTTTATCATTTTCCATATGTTAAGACTTGACTTTTAGAACCGCGGAATTCAAAGAGATCGCCTGCAATCACACTCGGCTCCATGAATCTTCTCGACAACATGTCGAAGTACACACGAGAGGAAAATACTGGATAAAAGAGAGTACGTTCGCAGATTCCTTGACTCTGGAGAGACCGCGCTGAGCTGAACCTGGATAGTGAGTGAAGCTGCCCAGGAAGATGACTTGCGCCTCAAGGAACCAGGAATTCTGTTTCACTTCATGACTTGAGCAGAAGAGAGAAGGGACCAATTGCTGCTGAGCTCGATGCCGCCGTCGGGAGTGATGCTCCCTCCCTTCAGGAAGCGGGTGTACCACTTGGCCGAGAGCTTAGGGTACCTTCTCAGCTCAGGGTCGTCCAGGTCCACATAGTACAGGCCGTAGGCCGACCGGTACCCGTCCAACAGCTCGAACACATCTAGGAGGGACCATGTGAAGTAGCCTTTCGCATTCGAGCCATTCCTTCACAGGCCAAAGGGAAACAGGAAAGGTCAGAAAAATATATGCACATTGGAGTCAGAGGGGTTCCGGTGTTGGGGTCAATGCACAGAGGATGCGTACCTCACTGTATCCAGCAGGACACCGATGTGCTCTTGCAAACATTGAATTCTCGGCCAGTCTTCGAGCGTTGTGTTTCGCTGCGTCCTTTGACCTGCAAAGAAACAACCGGATTTCCCGCTTCTGTAACCACATTCCAGGAAAAGAAAACCCTGAGTAGAATGTCGAAACGATATGATCCCTTATTCTCTCGGTACACGACGGCTTCGCCCTTTTCTCTCCTTGGTTAACTACTCTATCGAACTAGTCTCCTTGAACAATGCGTGACAAGATAATTCACGACATGTCTCAATGGAATTTTATAGACTCGAGACTTAACCGTTTGCTTATATATTTTTCAGTTCGACTCACCAACTATGAAGAGAAAGATCTAGTCTGAACTGGTGTGCTCATATTGCATTCAAAACATTAAGTTGGAAGCTGGAAGTCAACATCATATTTGAACTGTCCACAGACAGAGAGAGAGAGAGAGAGAGAGAGAGAGAGAGAGAGAGAGAGACCGTTTTCATGGATGAAAATGGGAGGGTTTCCATAATTTTGCTTGAATAACTCCAGCACGCCTTGCAGACCCCATGGAGTAAGCGGAATCTGAAACAAATGTGTCAGCAATTTCACTTCTCGGTAAAGTTAACCGTTCGCTGCACCGATTTCCTCTTACCTCAAACGAAGGTAATGATCTGTTCATAGCTGACGCATTCCCTTGCGTAACTGCCATGGATGAAGAAGTCAGCCACTAAGACTCTTGAGTAGATGAGAAGTTCTCGAGTAAATTTGTGTTTAAGTAAAATGTTCCTGATACAATCAATAGTTCTCAAGAAACATTTCATTAAATTGAATGCGGTTTAGCATGCGTAGACGGCCATTTATAACTAAACTGTGATGCTAAAAGCAATACGAGATCGAGATACTAAGTTTAGATGAAGCGGCACTATGAGTGAAGATTGAATAGGTAAAACAGCACATACATTGCCATTCTACAGCCATGTCCGCCTTATAGTCCCTCGGTTCAATGTCGAGGCCTTCTGAGTTGTCCTTGACATAGGTAGCGCTGTAGAAATTGACTCCAAAGAAATCAAATGAACCCTTGACTCTTTGAGATTCAAGAGCAGTGAAGGAAGGGAGTCTTGACCCTGCATTCTTCTTCATCACCTCAGGATAGTCCCCATGCACCAGCGGTTCCACAAACCTACGACGAAGTTAACACACAAAACTCAGTTTCGATTTCTACCGGATCGCGACTCCAAACCGAGGAATTACTCTCCAGAAGAAAAACAAAGGTAAACCGTGGTGCAGGTTCAAAATTACTTAACAAGATTTCCATAGATAATTGTCAGTGATGCAATTGAGAGGTCAAACACCCGGTTCAAGTTAGATTGATAGATACAGATCACATGTATATCGATCGCTCACCAACCCATGAAAAAGTCATTGGTCCTTTGCGCTGCAATGACGTCTTCCGTTTTGTTTGTGGCAGGAACCGAGTAGAAACTAAGAAGGTTGAGCCCTACATATCCCTTCTGTATGTTCTACATTGCACAGAAACAGAAAAATGATCATTAGGCGCGACGTGTTATCTGTTTTTACTGGGTTATCCTTCACATTATGAGAGAAACGAAACCTGTGATGTGTTGCCAGCATATAATCTCGCATTGAATTAGATTACACCGTATAGGTTGAAACCTAAAGCAGGATTCTTTTACTGAGGTCGACTTAGGGGAAGTTCCTTAACATTACATTGGTCAACCGCGCGAAAAGAAAAGAAAAAAAATAACACAAGAACTTTTACCTGGTATTTTTTCCGATACAGTCTAGTGGCCGATGCATGTGACAATAAGATATTGTGAGCTGCCAAGTATGGTTCCAATGACGAATCTCCTCTGGTGCAGTTAAAGTATCCAAATGGAGAAGAACAACGAGTCGGCGGCATGAACCCGAGGTCATAACCAGCCATTGAGAAAATATTGGCCTCGTTGAAGGTTGTCCAGTATTTAACTCTGTCTCCGAACATTCTGTAACATACATCTGCATATTCCACGAAATCTTTCCTGCATCGACATGCATCAACCGGCGCTTCATGTTGGAGCTGTAATCAAACAAAATGAAGAAAACAAAAGGAGTCAATGGGATTAGCGATCTTACACGATATTTTGACTTATCCATCCTCCATACTCATCTTCAAGAGCCTGTGGCAGGTCAAAATGCTGCAGGGTCACGTGCGGTTCAATCCCTGCATGTGAAAATTACTTTGTTACCTTCCATTTGAGGTAGTTCCTTCTCTAACATACAGGAGAACTGCATAAAAAATGGGGCATAAGATAACATTAGTATGCGTATAACGAGCTTGGGCTATCACCATGGCTGACTAGTTCATTGATGAGGTTGTTGTAGTACTGCAATCCCTTCGGATTCACAGAGCCTCTCCCATCTAAAAGAAGAAATACGATCAAATGGCGGAAGAGATAAGAAACAGATGCACCGTTTGGAATAGAAAAGCTACAGTTAACTGGTGTTGGGTCATACTTGGAATGAGCCTCGACCATGAGATGGAAAACCGGTACGCGTCTAAGCCCATTTCTGCCATGAGTTGGACATCTTCCTGCATTACATACATCAAATAGGATTGTGCGATGGTACGTGAATCCAAAATGAAACAAATCTAAGTTAGCTTTTTACCACTCATGATCACTATCTAACAGTAGTGAGAACATACCAGGTATCAAATTGTTACGAGATGAATGGTAAGTACCTTGTATTTGTGATATTGATCACAGGCGATATCTCCATTAGCTCCGCTTGTAATCGCTGCAAGATGGAAAACCAGACAATTAGCAGAACTAAAACCATAAAACCCACATATTATGCCCGCTTAGTAATGAATTTTCGAGCTTTTAGCACTGAAAACATGGAACCTGCTCACAGAATCATGACAACTATTTTTCTTGTCACTGCTTTCTTCGGGAAATTTAGCTACTTTAGATGCCCAGCCTCGTTCGTAAGGACTTCAAAGTTCGGTCAGACTCCACCAAACCGAAGCATAAAACTGAAACGACAATTCATGTGCCAAAGACTCAACTTTTCTAAAGTCCCAGAAGACAGTCTAGTACACGATTCCACTCTACTGTTCAGTGTTCAAACTTCAAATATCAACCTGACATGTTTTCAGACTCGCCAAAGCTGAGCCCAGTTGAGTACTTTTTCTTCAATAATCAACAAAATTAATTGATACTGCAAAATATTATCAAGGTGAGAGGGGTTTGGGCAAGCTTATCAGCCAAGGCTCTTGGTGCAATTACATTTGGCAAACCCACAATCCATTTTCAGACCCAAGTTGATCATAACATCAATATTGCAGCACTGTATTTTCTCCTGACCTCACCCTGGAGGCCTGGAGTGAAACTTCCCAAGATCATTCAAAATATTCTCCTGCCCATAAAAAATAAAGGAGGAGTACCCAAATTGAAAAAAGAAAAAAGAAAAAAAAAAGAACAAACCCAACATGCCTATGTTGATTTTCCTGTGACAGAAGATCACCATATGAATATAACAGGAAAGAGACTAGCCTGAGTAAGAGTGAGCCCAGGTATCCATTATACTTGGAGTCCTCCCATCCTCATTTGCTGCTCCTTCAACCTTCCAAATTCCACAACTTCAATCAAACTCTACTCTCTCTCTCTCTCTCTCTCTCTCTCTCTCTCTCTCTCTCATGAACACATTGAAACAGAGTAAGCAAGCACAGACCTGATAAGCTGAAGTGCCAGCACCAAACACAAAGCCAGGAGGGAAGTCATATCTGCTGAACTCCTCTGCACCAGAGACCATCTCTGCCATCACCAGACCCACCAGCAACAGCTGCAACAAGGAACCCAATTTCTTCACCATCTTCTCTGTCCTCTATCTGGGTCTCCTTCACAGATTACAGTCACACATCACATCTATCTTCTCTGGTCATAACATCTATTATTTGCCTTTGCATTTTTCTCTTTTTGGAGATTTTGAATGGTTGTTCAGGAAAGGGAAGGAATTACCAAAAAGTAGAGGTCGAAAAGAGAAGTGACGGATTCGAATTGCGAGGCAGAGAGAGACACTTGCTATCATTCTGAAGTTCCTTGGTTTTTCTTGTCGACGGCCAAGTTTGACTTCGAATTTTTGCGCATTACTCTCATTGGCTCCTTGCATATTATGTTAAGAATTTTGCCATCCATCTGTTTCTGTTTGGACTGCAGGGAACTCCTTGGCGAAATCACAGCCGTCCATAATGGAGTTGGGCAAGCCCCGGAGGCGAATCCACGGCTCTTGTTGAAGCAACGTCATGCATATTTTTTGCTTAGCAACTCACCACATTGTTCTTCACCATGAGCGTGGCTGCCCTAGAACTACGACAAAACAGATATTATTCAAAGAGGGTGTGAGATTATTATGTAAATAAATTTGAGCATGATGAGAAGATATGAAGAAATATAACATGATTCGACAGTTTTGACGCTTTCAATTCTAGGATATCAAAATGACACGAATAACTCGACAGTAGCCTCATTAAAATACTATAAAAACAAACTCTTTATATACCTATCTATTTTCTCACGGTATTTGATACGACGAGACGGTTTTCGACCGTATTATATGATTAAAGTTATTGGTCGAACATGGGTCACGTGGCAAAACTATATCATGCGTTCGCCACATGGCAAATACAGAGACAAAGTGAAGTGTTAAATGACGAGTACAAACGAAACATTCTTTTAGCCCTAATCTTGATTTTTTTTTTTTTGGTCAAAATAATCTTGATTAAATATAAGCAGATGTAAACCATTATTTATTGGGATGTGCTGATTGCAATTTGCAACTACCTTAACCTTCCGTTTAAATCCAATATTGAACATATAATTTAAACAAACTGTGTCATGAACATATTTGGAAATTTAGGATGCTTCTTTTGCTAAAAAAACATACCAATAAGTTTATATATATATAGAGGAGACCACAAGGCTTGCATTCAAGAAACTACAAATTGCCCTGTTGGTGAAAAGCATCTTGATCAATCAAGGAATAGGCAAATTGCAGTTGGAGTGCTATTTGCTGAAGGCCCACATGGGAAACTTGTGCTACAAACCATTGATTTTCTGCCAGACACTGATAATAATGTTCAGGATGTACTTGGCCTGAATATTGTTCTTGGCAGCATTTCTACTCAGCTGCAGAAAGGTGAACTTTTTAGAGAACGTGTTGAGATTGCATCTCGAGTTTGAGCCCGTTTGGTGGATACCCGACTCAAATTGACGTGCGGTATGGCCCGGATTGCAAATATACAGATTCAGGAAATTAAAGACTATCTGTTCAGACTGTGTAGTTCTTTGCCTTGCTTGTGCACATTGCAGTACAGAAAGGCTTCTAATTGATATTTACTCTTCGGAATTTGTGTCGTGCAACATGATGAATTTTATCTTATTTTTAAGGTCGAATTATCGGTCCCTAATTTGATTTGAGAAGCCAAACCGTGAAATTTGAAGGCATCTCGTCCTCTTTAGTACAGTCGATTAAGTCGGGATGGATGTCCGAGTCAATATGATTTCTTGCTTGACGAAGACAGCTGAAAAGGATGAAAGATGGCTTATCTATAGACTAAAGATGGATTTGCTATCTATAACGACTAGTTTCTTCTTCTCGATACTTTTTATTGAATTGAACTACTAAATACCTGCCAAAGTTATATAGTAGATATAATCAGGAATGTAGACTTGCTGATAAGTACATAAGAAGAATATGATGTTCTGTATAAGCAAGAAAATTTCACGAAAGAACAATTTCTCCTTCAGCAATCATGTATAAACTGATTTGGCCGGTCATGTGTAACAACAGATTATTTCACTTGAAGACTGCAGCAGATGAGTAAGTTGATGATAAGTTCCTCTCGAGTTCGACGAAGCCATCGGAGCCCATGCTCCCTCCCTTCAGAAAGTGCGAGTACCACCGAGCTGAGAGCTTCGGGTATCTTCTCAGCTCAGGATCATCCAAGTCCACGTAGTACAGGCCGAAGCCCGCCTCGTAGCCATCCAACAGCTCGAGGAGATCTAGCAAAGACCACGTGAAGTAGCCTCTCACGTTCGATGCGTTCCTTCACACACAAGAAATCTCATCACACTACTACATCAACTAATAAGCACTTCGACGAGTACTAGATAGGATGCTTTCATTACAGGATAGCAGATACCTCACGGAGTCAAGCAAAGCGCCGATATATCCGTGCAAAGATTTCACCCTCGACCAGTCTTCAAGAGTAGCATTCCTCAGCGTGCGTTGACCTGAGAAGAGGCAATGGCAGCTTTAAATGAGCTTATCCATGTGAACTGCATCTGCAGTAGAAAATAGAGGAGAGAGAGAGAGAGAGAGACCGTTTTCATGGATGAAAATAGGAGGGTTCCCATAGGTTTGCTTGAAGTAGTTCAGAACACCTTGCAGACCCCATGGAGTAACAGGAAACTGAAACCGCTTCACAATTCACTCTCACTTCAAGAAAGCGAATAGGCAATACGGACCCACAAATAAACTCTTACCTCGACCGAAGGTAACGATATGTTGTCCTGCACAACTGCCGCATAAAACAAGGTCAGGTACAAGAATTTTGAACCAAATGATTAGTTCATTCAGCATCCCGAAGCTCACGGCTTTGAACATTCTTGAGACACTGGTTAGACGTTCAGTTTGACCGTGGATTTAGCTTAGCATATGTACTAGGGAGGTCTCAAGGAATTTAACATCTGGACAAGCAAGTGGAAACATGGGCTAACATCGGATGTGTTAGAAGAACACGTACATATCAACTCGACAGCTCTATCTGCGTTGTAGTCCCTCGGCTCCATCTTTAGGATTTCAGGATTGTCCTTGATGTGCAGTACATTGTAAAAATTGATTCCGAAGAAGTCGGTTGAACCCTTGATTCTTTCGGATTCGGGAGCCGTGAAGGAAGGGAGTCTCGATCCTGCATGCTTCTTCATCACATCCGGATAGTCCCCATATACCAGGGGACCTGCAAACCTGCAATGGCGAGAAATAGAGAACCATTAAAGCTGATTGAGTATTAGACGATGAACAGGAGGTTCCTATCTAAAAGCTAGATTTAAGAAAGTACCAATATATAGATCACAGCAATGCAACACAGAGGTGAAAGAAGCTAGTCAATGCTAAAAGGATGGTTATGGAGAGATGGATTTCACTTAGATTTTGTACTCACCATCCCACATAAAAGTCATTGGCCCTTTGTGTCGCGACGACGTCTTCCGTTTTGTTTGTGAAAGGAATGAACCAGTAAGAGAAAAGGTTGAACCCTATGAATCCCTTCTGTTTGTTCTGCAACACAAAATAGAAATATATGTATCTTAAGCGCCACGGGTAATTCATTTCTTAATCGTCGAGTCCATGAAGATCTGTAAGAAGAGACGGACATTGGCTGTTCCAAATCAAAGATGCTACGCAGAAGAGTCTAGGAGACTTAGAGAAAGCTAAAGCAGGCAAGGGCAAGAGCTTGTTGCTACCACACAAACCTTTAGGCATCAGAAGCTTTTAGGAGGGTCTTTCAATTTTTTAGCTTCCTTTAGTCAAGATCGTCCCGTTTAAAAGTCGACCAAATGGTAACATATGAAAAACTAGAACCTTACCTGGTAATTCTCCCTGTACAGTGTAGCAGCCGACGCATGTGCTAACAGTATGTTGTGGGCCGCCAGCAAGGCTCAGTGGAAGAGTTGCCTTTGGACCAGTTAAAATGAAATCCAAACAGAAACGAACAGTGCGCTGGTGGCAAAAACCCGTTGTCATAACCTGCCAGCACAAAAACATTGGCCTCATTGAAAGTCGTCCAGTACTTGACTCTGTCCCCAAACATTCTGAAGCATACATCAGCATAATCCGTGAAGTCTTTCCTGCATCGACAAACATTTATCAATCAGCACTGAACTAACTTGCACTTCCATCATCGAGGACTCAATCCACCAGGACTGATAATCTTACACTATCTTTTGGTCTATCCATCCTCCATACTCATCTTCAAGGGCTTGCGGCAGATCCACATGGTGTAGTGTCACATGGGGTTGAATGCCTGTTAATTACAAACCTTCATGTTACCCATCAAATTATCTTCTTTCCATCACACTTTAGAGAAATCCGCCTCTTATATTAAAGGAAAAAATGCTTTAAAAATGGAAAATGAACAGCAATTTAATCTGCAAGGAGCAATGGTGATGACCGTGGCTGACTAACTCGTCGATGAGGTTGTTGTAGTACTGCATGCCCTTAGGATTGATAGATCCTCTTCCATCTATGAGTAGAACAAGAAACACAAATGTATATAACATTCGAAAAAGCTCGTTCTTCTTCAGAATATAAGTGCAACATGATTGATCATACTTGGAATGAGCCTCGACCATGAGATGGAGAATCTGTACGCGTTTAACCCAGTCTCCACCATGAGTTGGACATCTTCCTGCATTGCATTTATCGGGTAGAACTCAAAATAATCATGTAAAAATTATCAAATGATGTCCTCATTCGATAGTGGGTTACTCATGACCATCTAGTTGACGTCAGAAATGAGTAGGAAACACGGATTATTTCGTGAAAATCATAATTAGACAGTTAGACCCATAGCTAAGGCCTCATGAGCAGAAACCATTAGCTGAGGGAAGTCCTGGAGTACCTTATATTTGTGATACTGATCACATGCAACATCGCCGTTGGCTCCACCCATTATTCCTGAAGTTTTGAGGGGAAATCGAACATTCAAGTTGGGTGACGAAAATAAAGATGCAGCATATGTTAGGTACATGTAAGATCTGCTGTTTCTCTTGTTTACAGGCTTGCAGCGACGGAACTTGTACTGCTTTTCCAGACATGAACTGATAACGATTTGTTTACATTTTTCCTCATCTTTGTACGAGCAAATACTGTAACTATGCCATAAAATTTCGGTTTGCTCGCTGCCCTCCTTTATCAGAAAAATACCAATTCGATCAAAGGCCGGGTTCAAAGAAAAGACCAAATCACTCTACATGTGAAAAACACTCTCTTATAAGTAAGTGCAGAAAATCACACAGATACACATGTCAAAGAACCTTGCTTCTACCCCGTTGAAGACTTGAAAATGCTTGAAGAATTCGAAGAAACTTCTCCAAAACTATGGTCATGCAGATGCTTATCAGGGAGGAGATAGGGATTACTAACCTGAATGGGCAAAGGTGTCAAATATACTTGGAGTCCTCCCATCTTGGTTTGCTGCACCTTCAACCTTGAAAAAGGAAAAGAGACAACAATATCGAATGATAATGTAAACAAGTACTGAAAATCTACATAAGCTAAGGGATGACACAGATAGAATCAGGGATTCAAGATTGAAGACCCAATTGCTTATTGAGAGAGAGAGAGAGAGATTGAAGACCCACTTGATAAGCTGAAGTGCCTGCACCAAAGACAAAGCCAGGAGGGAAGTCATGTCTGCTGAATTTATCTGCACCAGCAGCTGCAACCACCAAACTCACCACCAAAAGCTTCAAGAAACACACTTTCTGCAACATTTCCTTCCACTAAATGATGGCGCTCGTGTTGTCCTCTCACGCAAGCAGGGCAAGTTCCCTATCTGGGTCTCTCCCAAATAGTACACAGGCCTATGTTGCCACACTTATATTTGCTACGTTTATCATCTCCGGGGGGGTGGTGGGGGAACACACAAGGCTGAAAGCAGAGAAAGGAAGAATTTTTGGACATTGAACGCTAGAAAAAGATTCACTTGTCCCCGCTGTGTTGGAGGTTTTGTGACGTCCTGAAATTTTAAGGTTTATAAAAATAAATAAAATTAGATTTTTATGATTTAAGAGACAATTATTAGACGCGGATTTTATTTGATTTAAAGCGTCGATCAGAGAGATCAACCAATTTAGTCGCGCCGTAGATTTAGCCTTTTGCGCCCGAGCCTAGCCCTGACCGAACCCTCGTTGTGAAAATACCAAATTGTCCTCGGTCGTTAGTGCCAAATGACCAACCTGTCCTAAAATACCAAATTATCGAATCGCCCCTAAATATTATGCACTACAAGACGAAGTATTCAAATTTGACTTTGACTTTGTGGCCCCCTTGTCTTTTCTTCCCCACCCACCAATCACCATCAACACACACACTCTCTCTCTGTCTCTCTCCTCCCTCGTCTGCCGCGCCCAATCCCTCCCCCTCCCATCAGTCGACTTCTTCTCTCTCCTCTCTCCTCTTCTCTCTCCTCCCTTTCTCTCTCTCCTCTGCTCCCTCTCTCCTGCCGCACGACCCCCTCCCTCTCTCACGCTCGCCTGACCTCCTCCTCTCCTCTGTCCCGCCCGACCACCACCAGCCACCGCCACCTCCCCCGTCGCCGCGCCGTGCTGCTCTACCTCAGCCACCGCTGGCCGCCCCACCGCCCGTCGCGCCACTGAGCAGAGCCCGCAAGCCCCGCGACCTTCCTCTCCCTCTCGGCCCCGTGCTCCGCCGCTGCCCGAGCTCGTCGCCGCAGCCGCCACCAGCCGCCTCTCCGCCCTCCGTTGTCGCTCGGCCAAGCCCCGTGCGCCGTGGACCCGCGGCCCCCAAGCCCCGTCGAGCTCGCCGGGCCGTCGAACCGAGCTCCAGCTGATCTGAGACCCGTCCCCGAGCTGTGGTCCGTCGCCGTGCCGAGCACCGCCACCCAGCCAGCCGCCGGTCGCCCCCCACCCCGAGCCCGCGAACCCGACCTCCCCCTCCTCTCCTCTGTTCAGCCGTCTGTCCCCAACCCGAGCTCAGCCGTGTCTAGCCGAGCCCCTCGCCGAGCTCGCCGGTCACCGCAGCCCCGTCGCCCCTCGTCGCGCCGGCCGAGCCAACCCTTGTGACCCGCGATCCCTCCCCCTTCTCTGCCCGAGCTGGCCCAGCCACCACCCGCCGTCCAGCCGTTCGCCGGAGCTTTGCCGCCGGCCACCCTTAGTCGCCCCACGCCGCTGACCAGCGCCCCTCAGCCCCTCCACCCGAGCCGCCGTTGGCCAGCCTCCCCCTTAGCCTGTGAACAGTACCGCCGGAACTCGCCGCCGCCGCCGCCGGAGCTCGCCGCCGGCCGCCGTTCGCCGCTGCCGTCGTTGTCGTCATTGTCCCGTCGCTGTCGTCGTCACCGGACCGTTTAGTTGTGAGTTAACCCCTAACTCTTGGTTAGGTCGCTAATTGCGTTCGGGTCTAGATTAATTAGCATGATTAGGCGTTCAAGTAGATTAATTGTGGTCGGTTTAGTTAAAGACTGGGTTTAGGTTAAATGGCCACGATTAAATTAGACTGATTAGCTAGGTTGTCTGTGGCTAATTGGTGATTAGACTAGATTGATTGATTGACTGCAATTGTTTGACCGCGAGCGAGCGATTAGCCAGAGCCGAGTGAACGATGAATTGATTGACTGGTTGGTTGGTAGGCAGATTAGTCGCATGTGGTCAGTGTTAATGTTTGAGTGCGATATGTTAATTTGTTGTCGATTGTTTGATGTGGTGATCAATGCCTGACTATTGAGTGCTCTGATTGGTTTGTGGTTGACTGTATGATGATTGATCACCCGTATTTAGATGCAAAGTCTGGTGGATAATTAGTACATCACATGATCATGCATGGGATCAAACTGCATCTTTGAGCATGAAAATGGCTTTGGGCCGAGTTTTAAGCACGACCGTGTGAGCATCGAACTAAATGCAAAGATATAAACTAGCTGGTTGCCTGATGTGCATTGTATGGTCATATAATGGAATGCCTGATATGTTCGTGCCGTGTCGATCGGAATAACACGACTTATCGGATGCACGTCAGTCCGTGCCGTCGGGCTGGTCGGATGCCGGTCGCAGTATGGATGGACCGAAGCCCCTACAGGGATTCCTGGTAGTTCCGTGCCGTGCCGATCGGAATCACACGGACTATCGGACGCCGTCGCCGGAAGTAAGGGACGATGCCCGGTCATGCCGGTAGAGCACCAACTGCCTAGTGTGCTGAGCACCAACTGCCTAGTGTGCTACGCACCAACTGCCTAGTGTGCGGGTCCGAGTGGCCATTAATAACCGAACTACGTGTGAAACATTGTACTTGCAAGCTATTGTGGTGTTCTGGTTGTTTGCCTTAGTTGATTGACTGTCATGTTAAGCCGAGTCTTGCATATGTGTGATCCAAGGCGTGGTAAACTTGCATGTGATTGGCGATATACTATTGTGTTGTACTGTGTGTGTAGGTCGCCTGAGCGAGTCAACGCCCTAGCCGAGCTTAGGTGCTAGCTCACTGAGATTTATTTCTCACCCCGTCGTGGTTAACCCTTTTTCAGGTCCAAGGTGATGTTGAGGACGAGGGTGGTGTAGCCCCTCTTTTGGAGTAGTTGAGAAGTTAATCCTATCCTGACCCGGTACCTTTTTGTTGGTCTTAGGGAGTAGCCCTGAAGATGGGCTAGTAGATTCTGTAGTTTCCTCGTGGATAAATGAATATCTATTAATAAATGAAAGAAACCTTTATTGCTGAGTTTGTTGATGTTGATTGATGTGACCTTCCTGCTTTTCTATCCCCGTTATTTTTATGATTGTCTGGGTGATTGTTCGTTCCGCGTGCGCTAATTAAAAAGATAAAATGAATGGGTCGATGACATGACTGGGATGTCATCCTTTTGACCTGAGACGTTTGAAAGGGTTGTCGCGTGCCAGAGGGTCGGGGCGTGACAGGTTTAATGTTTTTCTTGTCAAAAAGCAGGCCACAATTTGTTGGAACTCTTTGGCCATAAGCTTTGTTGGAGTATTAGCAAGTTGGGGTATATATGTAATTATACTAGGTTTAACCCTAAGCTTATAAATACTTTTTTTATTCTCAAAAATAAGATAATTCTCTCTTTTATCGTTAACATGGTATCATAGCAAAATTTCGATGGTTTTTCTGACTGATGAGGGGCTGAATTTACTGAATTAAATACTGGATTCTCTATGCTGTTGATGGGTGATAATTGAGACCCGCATGTAATACATTGGCCTGAATTTTCCTAGTGATTAGTGGTGTTGTGGTAGTTTGTAGAGATGTCCACTAGTTCAGCAAGTTCTTCGTCTATTATTTCGGGGTTGGTTCCTCTTAATACTTCTTCTAGTTTAGGATCTTTTGGTCCCTATCATAGTATGACAGGTCTACACAATACTTTGGTCAAGTTGGATGATACCAATTATCCTTCTTGGTCAATGGCTCTTTCAACCCTTTATTTATTCTAATCGCCAGTCTGGATGGTTGAAGAAGAACCGCTTGAAGATTCAGCCAGTCTAGAAAAATAGAAGTTCGTTAATGTTACTTTGCGTACACTTTATGGGGAAGTATGGCTGAATTTGTTTGCCACCTTTTCATGGATTGTGCGACAGCTCGTGAGGTATGGACAAAGTGCACTTTACTGTATTCTGGACAGAATAATATGAGTCGAGTTTGTGATATGTGGCCGGCTTTATTTGAAGCCAAAATTGGTGATGCTGGGTTGGCAGAGTATTATGCTCGTTTTGCATCTTTGTATCAACGCCTCAAGTCTTATTTTCCACCTGCTACCACGCTTACTCAGATGTAGCAACGAGAAGCGGACATGATAACCGTGCTCTTTCTCTGCTGTCTTGGTCCAGATCACAATGCGCTTCGTCAACAGATTACCTCTCAGAGCACTCTCCCTTCCATTGAAGAAGTGTATTCTCGAGCTGCTCGTTACACTTCCAGTCCCAAGACTTCAGCAATTTCAGACAGTAGCGCTATGGTGGCTCGTGGAGGTCAAGGGACTCGTGGTCGTATTAGTGGTTGTGGACATTGGAATTCTGATAGTTCTTACCGTGGTCATGGTCGTGGTTTTCAGGGTTGAGGTGTCATTCGTGGTGGTGGTAATAATGCTTCTAAAGGAGCTCGTTGTGGTAGTCGAGCGAACCATTTTTGTACTCATTGCCAGCTTTCTAAGCATATTATAGATTATTGTTATGACCTCCATCCCAAGCTGCGGGGTCTACATGCCTCTATTGATACTGAGCCTTGGGCTCCTTCCCCTAGATCCTTTTCTGGACAGGGTACGGTACACTTGACTCGTGCAGAATATGATGAGTTGGTCAAAGCACGACAGAGTGAGAGTGGTGTTATCTCTGCTCCTACTGCTACTTTAGCACAGCACGATGATCCTACCTGTCTGTTGTCCAATACAGCTGCTCCTCGTTCTTGGGTTATTGATTCGGGTGCCACTCATCATATGACTGGTGATCCTCGTCTTCTCACGTCCATCTCGTCTGTTCCTTCTACATCAGTCACCTTAGCAGATGGTTCTCAGTCCAAAGTAACTAGTGCAGGTTGTGTATCATTGAGTTCCCCTGTCTCCTTACCTTTTGTTTACCATATTCCACGCTTCCCTTACGACCTATTATCTGTCGGTTCTATCACTCATGATCTTGACTACAATATTATCTTTTCTTCGTCTTCGTGTGTTCTTCAGGATCAAAAGACTGGATGTCGAATAGGTGGTGGGCGTGAGGCTGGTGGATTGTACATCCTGGACCCTGAGATTATTGCTGCTGCTACAACAGTTCAGAATAAAGCTATGGATGATCCTTATCGATTACATTGCTGCCTTGGTCACCCATTAGCAAACGTCCTCCGACGTTTTCCTTTTGTGTCTAGTTCAGGTCTTCAGTTTAATTGTGAAACGTGTCAGTTGGGTAAACACCATCGTGTGTCCTTTTCCCCTCGTATTTCGAGTTATGCATCAAATCCATTCGAGTTAGTTCATTCCGATGTGTGGGGTCTTAGTCGAGAGTCTTCATTTAGTCTTCGCTATTTTGTCACCTTTATTGATGATTGTACTTGTACAACTTGGTTATATTTAATAAAAGATCAGACTGAAGTTTTTCATTCTTTTCGCTAGTTTTATAATGAAGTCCGTACTCAGTATGATTGTTCTGTTGAGTGTTTGCATACTGACAATGCTCGTGAATACTTTTCGTCTTCTACCTTCATTCCATTTCTCAAATCTCATGATATTTTACATCAGAGTTCTTATGCTCACACTCCGCAATAAAATGGAGTTGTTGAACGTAAGAACTGTCATTTGTTGGATGTTGCTCGTTGTCTACTTCTTCACACTCATATGCCTAAGTCCTTATGGAGCTATGCTCTTCTTACAGCATGTCATCTTATTAATCGTCTTCCGTCCTCCGTGTTGAAAGGAGCCATCCCTTATGCTCTTCTTCATCCTAATCGTCCTTTGTGGTCTGTTCGCCCTCGTATTTTTGGATATGTCTGTTTTGTTCATTCTTTGTCTCCTAGGTTGGACAAATTATCACCTAGTGCTGAAAAATGTGTATTCGTGGGTTACTCCCGTACTCAAAATGGGTATATCTGTTATAATCCTACTGGTCATCGGGAGTATGTTTCTACTGATGTGACTTTCTTTGAGGATCAAGCATTTTTTGGCGATGTTCGTCCTCATGCACCATTAACCATGGATCTTCTGCCACCCTCTGCACCTACATCTCAGCCGGAGCCACCGTCTGTTACTTCTAATGATGCTCCACTGGATCCAGGAGCACAAGCACCGACTCCTCTTTAGGCCTATATACATGGTCCTCGCTCATTTGGGGCCATACCTCTCCACCAGCGAGCGCTCCACCACCACCACCTCCGGTCCAGGCTTCTAATCCTCTTCCACCGTCTCCTGTCAGTTCTCCTATTGCTCACCGTACTCGATCTCGGTATCCTCTTTCTCATTTTGTGTCTTATCATAACTTAAGCCCTTAGATGTCTGTCTTTGTGTCATCCCTTGCATCTGTGTCTGTGCCGAGTAGTGTGCAGGAGGCTTTGGCCCATCCAGGTTGGGCACGTGCTATGGAGGAAGAGATTGCTGCATTACATTATAATAAAACTTGGGAGCTGGTTCCGTTACCGGCCAACAAACAATTGGTGGGCTGTCGCTGGGTCTTTGTTGTCAAACACTATCCAGATGGTTCAGTTGAGCGCTTCAAAGAGCGTCTTATGGCAAAGGGCTATACTCAAACTTATGGTATTAACTATGTTGAGACATTTTCTTCGGTGGCCAAAATTCCTTATGTCCGTATTGTTATCTCCTTGGCTGCTCGGTCTTAGTGGACTCTTCATCAGCTTGATGTCAAAAATGCATTCCTTCATAGCGATCTTCATGAGGAAGTCTATATGGAGCAACCACCTAGGTTTGTTGCTCAGGGGGAGAAGGTGTGCCGGTTGCGAAAAGCTCTTTATGGACTTAAACAATCTCCTCGTGCTTGGTTTGGCCGCTTCAGTGATGCGGTTATCACTTTTGGCATGCACAGGTGCAATGTCGATCACTCGGTATTTAGTATGTCATCTTCAGAAGGGTGTGTTATTCTTGTTGTCTATGTTGATGATATCATTATCACGGGAAGTGATGTTGAAGGTATACAATGACTCAAGCAGTTTCTATAGAAGGAGTTTAACACTAAAGACTTAGGTCGTCTTCGATATTTTCTTGGCATCGAAGTTGCCTATGCTAATGGCAGTATTGCTCTCTGCCAGCAAAAGTATACTCTTGACATTCTTAAGGAGGTTGGCTTACGTGATGCTAAGCCTGGTGACACACCTATGAACCCTAGAGTGAGGCTTGATAATGAACACGGAGAACTTCTTCATGATCCAGAGAAGTATCGCCGGTTAGTAAGCAAGCTAAATTATCTTATCATTACTCGTCCAGATGTTTCGTTTGCTGTTAGTGTGGTGAGTCAATTTATGAGCTCTCCTCGTACTACTCATTGGCAAGCCGTTCTACAAATTGTTCGGCACTTGAAGGGAGCTCCGGGTCAAGGACTTGTGTTCCATAATCAGGGTTATCTTCGTATAGCCGGTTATTCTAACCCTGAGTCTTTAGAGGTGACAGGATATTCTGATGCAGATTGGGCTGGTTGCTCTATGGATCGCCGGTCTACTTCGGGATACTGTGTCTTCCTTGGTGGTACTCTAGTATCGTGAAAAAGTAAAAAGCAATATGTTATTTCTCGATCTAGTGCAGAGGCCGAGTATCGTGCTGTGGCTAATATTACAGGTGAACTTCAATGGGTTCGTATGTTGTTAGCTAAGATTGGACTGTCTATGACCGGATCATCTACTCTCTGTTGTGATAATCAGTATGCTATTCATATTGCTAGCAATTCAGTGTTTCACGAGCGAACGAAGCATATAGAGGTGGATTGTCATTTCGTTGGGGAAAGGTGAACTGTGGAGACATACGATTAGTGCACACATGTTCTGAAGAGCAACTAGCAGACATTGTCACAAAGCCTCTTCAACGTGGAAGAGTTTCATTTACTTGTCATAAGTTAGGTCTTTTTGATATGTACGCTCCAACTTGAGGAGGAGTGTTAGAGTATTAGCAAGTTGGGGTATACGTGTAATTGTACTAGGCTTAACCTTAAGTCTATAAGTATTCTTTTTTATTCTCAAAAATAAGATAACTCTCTCTTTTATCGTTAACAAGCTTGAAGTACTTTGAATTTATGTGTGTGACTCTTATTGGTTCCATGCAAATAATGCAAATTCGTCTGGTCCACCATGTATGTCAGTGGATTCCATTTCGGCTAATCACAGCCAACCATACAAGAAGTTGGTTGGCATGGCACTCATTGCAACACACAAATCTGTGCAAAAAATTTCCCAATTGCTGTGAAATTCCAAAACTCCACCAAAAGCTTGGCCGCCATAGATAACTAGCAGCCTATCACTTAAGACATCTCATAATCATTAAATAAGCGTCATGATGTTGCAGAATCGATATCTCTCTAATGGGAAGTGCAGTAATGGACCTAAGCTCCCAGAAAAAATTGTGAATCCAATCCAAGAAATAGAAATTTCCTAATCATGCGAAGATGTCAGCAGACTGGATTTGCAAGGAACGTGAGAAGGACACCTTAACAGTTCAAAGAATTTCAAGGGAGCAGAACATGTCAGCAGCAGAGACCATAATTTTCTCAAAAGCTTGTTAAGAACAGCATCGGTTTAACTTGCATGTTCTGTGATGAAACTTGAAGATTTGTATAATCTGCTTTTGACTTTGAAACAAAAGAAAAAACGAAAGATTGGAACAATCTAAGCAAGACTTGAGAGACCCATACTTTGGTTCTGTACTTAGACCACAAAAGATGGTGGGTCAAGTCATAAACCACCATTGTAACTAACTTTTGAAGTTGGCTTTCAACTTTTATCTGCTGAGTGGCATGTGAAAGTTTGTAGCTTTTCACTCCTTTGTTGATGAAACAGCTTTTGCATACTGACATAGCAGAATATGAATTCATTTATACATAGGAATCATACACTAGAGTAAGATCATCTCAATAGTCCTAATGCGTCTGTGTACGATGCTTTGTAGTCCCGGGAACATCTATCTCGTTATGCCGGGTGCCTCGGTGGCTGCTTCATTGTCTGGAGTTGCTCTAACGTGGATAGGACTTCGGTCATGGGCGGTCTACTCTTGGGATCTGTATGGAGGCATTGCAGTGCAAGAGCGGCCGCGCCTTGAGCTTCCTTCTTGAAGTATTGACCTCCCAACCTCATGTCCATGATTCTCAACACTCGTCTCGTGTCGTTCAGAAACGGCTTCGCCCACTCCACGAGGGTCTCGTCCACAAACCCGCCTCTCTCATCGTCCATCGCCCGCCTTCCTGTTAGCAACTCTAGCAAGACAACGCCGAAGCTGTAAACGTCGCTCTTTGGGGTCAAGTGACCTGTAATTTACAATCGGTTAGCCGAGGTAACAGCTCACAGTTTTTGAGGCATCTACTTTTCATCTTGACATAACAGAAGAAAGTCACATGCACGAGGTTACATAAGAGAATCGAGCAATTGTGGTCTGCAGAACGAAGAATTTGAGTAACCATGGTCCGAGGAGTAAAGATGCCTCTCCAGAAATTGAAGTATATAATGGTCGACAGATTGTTTTGCCTCGGTTTCTTATTTCACTTGGAGGCAACAAAGGAACCTCGAAATATATGTGTTCTGTATAATGGTCGACAATTGTTTGTAAGAAGGCCATATCAACGGTCATATGCAACTTAGATATATTGGCTTTTGGCATCAGATGGATCTCTCGAAATGAATGACCCGATATTTAAGTATGCAGAATAGCGGGGATTTGAAGCGTACTAAACAAGAGCAATGAATGACGAAAGTCAGCTACCAATATAACAAATTCAAAGTGTGTGGTCGGTTGCCCAACAACGCTTTCGATGATAAGATCACAAATCACATATCTCACAGAAAAAAGATTTTGACCTGTCGCAACATATTCAGGTGCCGCATAACCCCGAGTTCCCACCACTCGGGTGGAAACATGGGTTTCATCTCCACTAGGGCCATCCCTTGCCAAGCCAAAATCTGAAAGTTTTGGATTGAAATCCTGCATACATGGAGCTACTCAAGTACTGCATGAAATGTCAAATCCATATCACAGGTCTACAGTAGAGCAAATCAAAATTTCACCAACGAAGCATACCGAGTCAAGCAGAATGTTTGACGCCTTCAAGTCACGGAAAATTACATTTGCGTCTAAACTATGCAAGAAGGACAGTCCGCGGGCAACACCAATCGCAATATTCATCCGCGTAGACCAAGCCATAGGTTGAACACCTTCTGCACTAAAACAAAAGGCAATCCCGTGAGAAACTATGCTTCGAGCACAGGATACACTACCACAGGAACTGAACTTTGCAAAAGCAGGCTTTTCTTTTAAACCAACAGAAGAAATTAATTTGGGGCAGAGTGATGCCATCAAATGTTGTTGGATAACATAAGTTATCCGAACGTTCAGCTCGATAATACCCACGGAGGCATACAAACTGCCGTGAGCCACATGCATCAGATAATGTCATCAATTGGTGGAATCACTTCTATAAACCCTCCTCAATTGCCCCTCCTACGACGAGTTTTCTCGACGCATCTCTCTCTCTGGAGCTTTCAAGCCACGAGACAAATGACTTAATACAACATCTGAATAATAGTATCAACATACTTGATCACACTAATGAGCTAATTATCCAGGTTGGTTGGGAAGACTAATACGACTATTTTGCAGTATTACCTCCCGACTCACCTTACTAAGCACCCCAAGCCCCCTCTCAGGAGACAACGAACAATAATACAAACTACAACTGTCATGCACGAGTTCATAACTGAACAGCTGGTCACAGATTTTTTGCCCTTTCTTTGACATATGTATATGTAATTAAAAGCTTGTTTCTTTCTCGCTAAGCACAACAAACTCATCTATATATTCTAGTTCTTGTGGCTGCTGACTCCCATGGGCATTGCTCGCAAGCATAAAGAGAGCAGGTGCCAATTCTCATGACTTGACCACATGGATCATACTATCTGAGAGAACTAATGGTAGTGACATTTTCATGGATCTTGCCTTCCACATTAATGAAATATTCAGGAATCTTTGATCATGAAAAACAGCGCAATGTACGAACCAGCATACGGTAATTGCTAGCTAATGGAAAAGAACTTACTTCTGAACAAATGGTTCTCCAAACTCCCCTTTGGCATGCATTCATAAACTAGAAGTCTGTTGTCTGACTCTGAACAATACCCAATGAGTTTTACGAGATTTTCATGATGAAGCTGACCTAAGTAGTTGACCTCGGCCTGCCACGTTGGATGTCAAAATTTACTAAATAGCATAACAAAACACCAAAGCAACAAAAAGAAACCTTAAAAACAAATTTGCAAAAAGTGGAATACATACAAGCCACTCCTTATGGCCTTGGAAGCTCTCTGGCTTGAGTTTCTTGATGGCCACCACAATCCCGCTTCCTGGTTTAGTGGGGACTAATGTGCTCTTATCGATCCAACCCTTGAAGACGAACCCGAAACCTCCCTCCCCAATTAGACTCTCTGAGCGGAAGTTCTTGGTGGCATTCCTTAAATCGCTGAAGCTGAAAGACTTCAGATTGATAGGGGCAGACGTAACGGCTCCCAATGTAACAGGAGATTTTTCTGGATTCGCAGAAGTCGGTCCCTTGCGACGAGGGGCAGAGGCTGAATCCGGATGACAATTCGCACGTTCTGGATGAGAGGTGGCACAAAGCGAGCTATGGTAAATGTTCTCAGCATCAGCAAAGATAAAGTGAACGCTAAAAAGGAAGGGAAACAGAAAAAACAGGACATGCAAATGATTCACTGGCAGATGCAGAGAAAATGCACATCGTATGCGCATATTTAGGACTTTCCAATTGAAACCTTGCTACTCTGTTTCAGCTGATCAAATCCTGGGAGGAAATCAAGCGAACAACATAAACAGTAAAGATCAACTTCAGAGAACCACAAGTACAAGAAAGATGAAGCAGGGAAGTTAAGAACAGAGGAAGAAGCATGATCACTCACAATATGAGAAACACTGAACAGAACAGCCTAGTTTCTTGCCAAAAGTCAACAGAAAACATTCGCCATTCAATAATTGATCCAAAGCAACACAGCCCAACGAGAAAGGAAGCACATCACGATTGAATGCATTTCCAGCGAAAGAATCGGAGGAGGAGGAGGAGGCTGACCTGAGAACTTGTTGGATGATGCATGCGCACACTTTGCAGGTTTCCTCCAGCAATTTCCCATATGCAGTACTGGAGGCTCTTTTCTTGGCAGATATCTCAAGACCCACTTCAAAAAATTGTCAGTGAAGCCAAAAAATCTTAAGACAGATTCACTCTGGACTCCAAGGAGGCTCTGCTAAATGTGCCCATTTGAGGGAAGGACAGTGTGAATTTGGAGGAGCTTAAGCAGCAGGTAGTCAACATGGAATTTTCCCATGAATTAGAATAGTCTTTTTGCTCACTGTAACTACTGCAAAAATTGGTACTTGCTTTGGACCCGCTTTTGATTTTGCTGCGTTGGCAGGAGATAAGACAGACACAATTATCTTTCCACCCCAACGACCAAGAGGCTGACCAGTCCCCCCTCTCCTCCCTCCCTCTCTCTGTACGTGTGAACATAGGAACTATCATATGATCATGACAACCTTATGCGTTTCATTATAGGGAAGAGGAAATTTCAAAGCTCGTGCATTTAGGTCACGACAGGGTAATGTGGCAGCCAGAAACGAGTCGATCCCTCTCTGTTGGTGGTGTCTGACACGTAAAGTTCATTCCAACTGTGACTTGCATGGCACGAGTATTATACTTGCTCTTAAAATGATTGTGAAAGAAAGTGACATTAGCTTTTCCGGTAGCTTGTAACGCCGTGGTTTGTAACTTCGTAACCTACGAAATATCCGGAGATCATTACAACTTGGGGATTGTTCTGCCTGTATCTTAGCGGAACGAGCTATAAACCTCAAAAATTATTTAATGTTGGTCGGAAGCCGATCTCTCAAGCCCCTTCAATTCCTATCATATTATTTTTCTCAATCCCTAACAGGAGAGAAATACCATAAAAGACTTGTAGAAGAAAAGCTTCCTACTTTCCGTTAAGCTTTTTAAGGACATGCTCAGGTCTGGCATGAGTACTCTACTTGCTCTTAAAATGATTGTGAAAGACACAAAAAGAGACGTTAGCTTCTCTGGTCGCGTTCGATGCTGTTCAAGTCCACTCCCCACCGTGGCTTCGAGCTAAGCACAATCCTCCGTTGCAGTGTCCCAAACAAAATCAGGGACCAACTTCAAAGATTAAGACACTAATTGACTCTGACATGAGACCTCTGTAAAACCGTGACATGTCAAAGTTGTAAGATTGTCTCTCACGAAATCGGCCATCGTTAGAACTTTTCATCGAAGTCTGTCTGACCTCGGTCAAAAGAGAATCGGAAGTCTTCCTCACCTAAAAGCTAAAAAGTTTTCACCCACCAGAGATTTATAAAGAAAGCATGGTTTGGTCCACATCCATAATTAGGTTTTGTTACTCTACTTTCTGAGTTTCCCTTCTAGTTTTGCATGATTGATTGGTTTTTATAGTTGACAGAAAGAGACGCGAGTTACGCCTCGAAGGGTGGGGATATGATGCTCAGCTTTCCCTTGATCACCAAACGAAATTTTCTGGGTCACTTAATTCAATGTGATAAGCCTTAAACTTCGACAGTGAATTCTAGTCTTAGCATTTCAAATCTAGAAGAACAATTGCAAGTTTTAACACAGAATTCTACTATACCAGATTCTCTTTTCCTCAAAAATTTCATGAACATGCAAATCTTTTCATCTCTAACACTTCCGAAAGAGTTCACTCAAAAAAATGAAGTCCCTTCCACGGGGTATAAACATCATACACGATTTTCCCTTGGCCTCAGGTGAGGAAGACAAGAACAAATAATATAATGAACAGAAGTAACAAGAACAGTATCATCATAAGTTGCCCCTTTGCACCAGCCTTCTTCATGACCATGGCAACTTTTTTCTGCAGAAGGTAATAATGTGGGGTTAAAGTAAGTGAATTGTCAGCATCAATCCCGGCAGTAATTGCTGCATATATTATGCAAAAATTGGTTTCCATAAAGGAAGCTCCTACTCGAACCTAACTCGCAGAGACAATCATACCTGCACAAAATCGAGACGATTCGATGTACTCTCCATTTCATTGCCGAAGTCATCAATAATCCGGTCCTGAAGAACCATAGACTGGGTATCTCAGTATAATACCAATCGAAGGGACAAAAACTGGCCGACATTTAAAGAGAAAAAAGCAGCTACTAACTGCCGAGAAAACGAGACACAAAATTGCTTGTAATTGTAAAAACACGCGAAAGAATCAGCAGAGGCTCTTCTTGTGAAGTACAAGAATGATGGACCTGGGCAAGGAGCTCGTCGTGTATGGTAAGCCCAATTCCTCCTATTCGCTCAACACTTGCACTCAGTTCATCCAACTCCTCATCCTGCCGCCTACGAGAGCAAGAAAAGAAACAACAGCATGCGACAAAAGTCAGCTTTCTGAAGTTGTTTTTCAGGAATACTGAACACTAAACATAAGATAACTACACGAGGAGAATGCATACACCAAGACAAGCCTCCAGACGATAGAGAAAAAGGTGAGTTTAGAATGTTTGACGCCAGAAGAGACTTTTAGGTGTTTCGGGAGGACTATGTCACCCATACACGCAACCAATCACGGAGGACAAAATGCTATGCATTTCATTATCTTTTACACCAACATTTTGTAGTCCATGATTGGTTGGATGGACAGACATCATGCTCCTCCGAGATGATCTAAAAACTTCTACCCTTGTTACTAAACGCTGAGGAGTAAAGAGTGGAAATGTTAACTCGAAGGTGTGAAAAATATTGACGGTGACAACCATAGGTATTATCCTTGTATTCCCCTAACAGTGTTCTTCTGTAAAAATCATTCAATCTACCCAGTTTGCAAGCCGGCTCACCATTATGACTAACATTCCTCTTCTTTTTTCCCTTTTCTGTAGCTAGATGGAGTAACTAAAAATTCACTTGCATCAAATACTTCTAAAACAGATATGATTTCATGATGGCATAGTCGCCAAATGCACATCACCTGTAGGATGAGATTTGGAAGAATCCAATGGAAAGGTTTGTGTTCCACCACATGGCACAAAGAGATTTTTATCAACAGTCTCTATTAAAGTTCGCAGAAAGGATGGAGCAGTAAAGATTTCAGTAATGTGAAAACTGCAAGGTTTTGGCTGGTTATCTTGATTAATATACCTATCTGATGCCAAGAGGTTTGATCTTTATTCAATAAACTGACAGACAAACCAACAAATATCTGAAGCAGATCTCTTGCAGACCCAATAAATTTTTTGTCAGAGCTTGAGAGGCGAAGAAAACAAGAACATACTTTATGAGAAGCATCTGCCTGTCAGATTCTGATGCTATAAAATCGTCGTTATCTCGAGAAACGTATTGATCAGATCTATTTGGGTGGTTGGAATCCGGAAGCCTCAAAAGTTCTCGGCGCATCCCATTAGCACTGGCAGTGCTCAAGTTGTTCTCTTTTCCCACTATCACAGCCTTTTTCACAGCTCCAACCTGTAAGGAAGTTTAGCATTAGGGAGAGCAGCAGAAGCTAAAACCAACCCAGAACAGGAGATCTCCACAAACTTTGTTAGTTAACAAAAACAGAAGTATTTCAAAATGTATATTTTACTAGGGTCCTAGTGCTAGTATGCTCTTTAGACCATTTTCAAAAGAGACTGGGAACCAGTTGGACCTATCTACATCCTGTCGGAGAATTATCGCACACGGCTTTATAGAATTTACCTGAGCTCGAGCAGAGGAGGTCCACCTCCTTCGTTTATCGAGCTCAACTTCAGTAATTCCATACAGGGCAGGATCTTTTGCAGCAACGGCAACTGTTTTGTCCAGCTCATCCACCTTCGTTTAGAGACAATAATCTCGTAAGTAGTAGAGAAATTTACATAATCAAAGGAAAAGAAGCAGATGTGCTCTTAGCCATTCACAACTCAGGAAAAAAAATGGATAATATGCACCCAAAAGAGAGAGGCGCAACCAATTTGCTTTGTTGCTAGACCTTTTTTACGATGCTTAATGTCAATAATAGCAGAGAAGATGTTTTACAACCAAGTAAAGCAAACAGCAAAAGAAGAACAACAAGCATATGTACCTGCCACTCAATGCTCTCACAATTAGCCAATAGCTCCTTGGTAAGATGTGCACGCTCTCCATCATCCAAAGGTACACGTTCCCAGTGGTGAAAAGTAGATTGCAACTTATCAATCTATCCAAACAGAAGATCAAGTCATCACTTACTAAGGATATCCGACTGAGTCTCAATCCCTACTATGCTATGTGAAAACGAGTTCAACATATTGCTCCATATAAATCTGCAAAGAACTCCACTGAGTCTCCTTATGCTATGCATGTAAGGTTCTTTGGATATAAGTGCGTAGGAAAGCAAGGGACTAAAAGAATATCAGGGTATTTTAAGTTCGAACTAGCTAAACGTTCATTGACTAAGGGTGGATAACAGCTACATTAGGAGGTAGCCAAAAGTATCGCATATTAATAATAACCAGACTTACAGATTCTTGAACCTCCTCTTTCACGATGTAAAATGGATCTTGAGCTGAAGACATCTTGTAGAAAACTGGCAAGACTTTGTCCTGAAAATGAACAACGTAAAACCCTTTTACCATCCGAAGCGAATTAGCATCAATTGGCCCAGAAACAACATGCATGCCCATGCTTATAATTCATGGACCGCTCATGCCGGTTTACTTGCAAAATATGTACTCGTGTTGCCTAGATTGGACAATGGACTTCGCCTAAACATTTTGAGTTCTAACATTATTCCAGCCAATGTCCACAACTACACCAATCTGCATTCATCGACTATCTTCAATGCAATAAGCCAATGCAGCAGCCAACATGTTCAGTTACAAAAAACTTTGTCGCTAGATTGGACTCAATCCCTTTACAAATTCAATCTCCCCTATGGGGATAAGAAAGAGATCTAGCAAAGCACAAGTACAGAGAACTTTTAACTTCGCTAGAGCAACATTAAAGAAGCTCAACCTCACTTACCTTCCTAGATCAAGATCTATCACATCAATTCCACACCATCCGACAACAATTTCCACAACCACACTAAGAAAATCACTGACGAAGCACCCCAAAAATCCACTAACGGATCGAATCGAGCAATAACTAATTCCACTCCACCGATCCGTCGCCCGTGCATCTTTTCACAGATCACGCCCTCCAAATTTTCGAGCCTAACAACTAGACATCCCGGCAACTTCGCCCGGGAAAACCAAAAAGTCAGAGCTATGCATACCTGAACGCTGACTATCGGCGTTCCTGGCCGTCGGCGAAGATCCGGCTACCGGGGGAGTTCCTTAATCTAACCGAGGAAACAGTGTGCGACGAATCCTTCCTTCGTGGGCACCAAAGAGAGAACGGCTCGATTCGCGGAGAAATTCAAGCTCGAGCACTGCGATCGATCGACTCAGCCATGCAAGACGGGATCGAGTTTCTTGGTGGATGTTTCTCTGGAATTACAGGGCCTCGCGGAGAACGAGTTTTTACAACGAATGAACTCATTGCCTTCTTTCGACCCAAAAAAAAAAAAAAAAAAAAAAAAGGAAAACTCATTGTCGAAAAAAAAAAAACCGAAAATCGACAAATTGACTTTTTTTTTTTTTTTGGTCGAATGACAAAGGAATAATGACATAAATAGTCTCAATTTTGATCCAATGTGTAATATAATCCCTTAACTTTTAATTTGACCAATATAATCCTTGAATTTTTGGAACATGTTCGACTTAATCTCTAAACTATAGAAAGATGTTCAATTTAGTCCTCCCATTGATTCAAGTTTAGGGATTAAGTTGAACATATTCCAAAAGTTCAGAGATCATATTGGTCAAATTAAAAGTTCAGGGACAACATTGCACATTGAGTTAAAGTTCATGGATCATATTTGTCAAATTAAAAGTTTAGGGACTACATTGTATATTGGGTCAAAATTCAAGGACTATTTGTGTCATTTTGCCAATAACAAATTGACTTCAACAAACCCTATACTGAAATATTAATTTCCTTTTACTTTTTTCACAACGAACCAAACTAATAAGTAGGTAATAATATGTCGATGTTCATGTTGATCTATGTAAATTGGCTTTTACTTTTAAATCTCTGTAATTAATTTTTAGCGTCTTCAAATACTATGGCGCACGCACTTTAACCTTTATTTAACGGGAAAAACTTGAAATTCTTAATACATAGGAATATTAGAATATAATTTCGTTTAGAATATTTTGGGAAAATTTCAAATAATGGCATGAAGTGCCATTATTTTCTAAAATAAAGGCATGAAGTGAACCTTATTTCAAATAAAGGCTTGAAGAGCCCTCATTGTTTCAAAGAATAGCCTGATCAAGGGTATTCTCATCATTTATTATTTAATTTTTTTCTTTTTCTTTTTTCGCATAGAACGAGTTTTTACAACGAATGAACTCATTGCCTTCTTTCGACCCAAAAAAAAAACTCATTGCCTTCGAACCAAAAATACAAAAAAAAAAAAAAAAAAGAAGGAAAACTCATTGTCGAAAAAAAAATCGAAAATCAACAAATTGACTCTTTTTTTTTTTTGGTCGAATGACAAAGGGATAATGACACAAATAGTCCCTGAATTTTGATCCAATGTGCAATGTAATCCCTTAACTTTTAATTTGACCAATATGATCCATGAATTTTAACCCAATATGCAATGTGGCTCCTGAACTTTTAATTTGACCAATATGATCCCTGAATTTTTTGAACATGTTCAACTTAGTCCCTAAACTATAGAAAGATGTTCAATTTAGTCCTTACATTGATTCAAGTTCAGGAACTAAGTTGAACATATTCCAAAAGTTCAGGGATCATATTGGTCAAATTACAAGTTCAGGGACAACATTACACATTGAGTTAAAGTTCAAGGATCATATTTGTCAAATTAAAAGTTTAGGGACTATATTGTATATTAGGTCAAAATTCAAGGACTATTTATGTCATTTTGCCAATAACAAATTGACTTCAACAAACCCTATCATACTGAAATACTAATTTCCTTTTACTTTTTTCACACCGAACCAAACTAATTAGTAAGTAATAATATGTCGATATATTGTTCATGTTGATCTATGTAAATTGGCTTTTACTTTTAAATCTCTATAATTAATTTTTAGCATCTTCAAATACTATGGCGCACGCACTTTAACCTTTATTTAACGGGGAAAACTTGAAATTCTTAATACATAGGAATATTAGAATATAATTTCGTTTATAATATTTTGGGAAAATTTCAAATAAGGGCATGAAGTGCCATTATTTTCTAAAATAAGGACATGAAGTGAACCTTATTTCAAATAAAGGCTTGAAGAGCCCCCATTGTTTAAAAAAAAAAAAGCCTGATCAAGGGCATTCTCATAATTTATTATTTAATTTTTGTTCTTAATTCTTTTTTTTCTTTGTTGTGACCGGCGAGGGTCGTGGCCCTTACCCAGGCCCTCACTGGCCGTGGGCGAGGAGACCCGCCTGACCCTTGTCGGCGCCCGGTATGGCCGACCACCGGCGAAAAGGAAGGAAAAAAAGAAAGTAAAAAAGGGCAATAAATAAATAAAGAATGACGAATTGGCAATTTCTTCTTTGAAACAATGAGGGCAATATAAACCCTTATTTAAAATAAGATTCACTTCATGCCCTTATTTGAAATTTTTCATACATTTTGTACGATTCTTTAATAATTAAATAATATTTTAAGTTTCGAACAGAAAGTTAATAAATAATTTTTTGTTTACAGGGTAAAAAGCCTTACTACGTGCTTTTGTGAGAGTGAGCGTAAGTGAAATATAAGCCCGGTTTCGCGGTCCAATAGGTTGGATCCGTTTTGGATAAAGCGTGTCTCGGGCTTCCGTGTTTCGCTTTGGCAACTTCTTCATTCTGGATTGCTATTTCCTTCAATAAGCTCTCGTTACTCTCTATTCATTTTTTAGGTCGATTTACATATTACTTATAAAAATAAAAATAAAAATTGATGCATATGATAATTTTTTTTTTGGGGCTAAATGTAACCTTTTACGATATTGTAGACATCTTTACTCTTGCGCGATTTTACTTTTTTAGTTTCATGATTACTGCCAAATCTTTACCAAGCTTCCCTCGACATTGATCGTCACCACCGGCATTGTCGACCGTCCTCGAGCCACCACTTGCCATCGTTGCCACCATGACCACCCCCACACCAAGTAGCCAATATTTGTCGCTTGCCCTCGAGCAAAAACACCAATAATGGCCATTATCACCGTCTCGTCGGCCCTATAAAGTGCATGAATTTTTATTTTTTTTTTGGAGTGAGAGGTGCATAGGGGCGACTAGCGCAAAACCCCTTTGTACGTTATCCTAAAGGTTTCATACCCATTATGAAATGTTCGATTTGAAACGTAATTACTTGATCCACTCGTAGTTGTACGAGTTCGTCCCCGCGGCCTCGCCGGTACATCGAAAGCCAAGAAATTTCTCCGTGTGGGGTAGCAATATGCCTTAAGCACAATCTATATAAAAAAAAATTCTCCACGAACCCAGATTTCATGGGCCCGGTGCATCCTGAATGTTTAATGTGGACCTCACGCGAGGCTCATACAATCTATGATTCTTATATACCGGACTCATTGGTCCAATTTGAATAGTAAGCATTCGTGAAAATAACGATGCATTTTATTTGGCAATCACGCCCTGTCACAATGACTTGCGGATGATCGCATTACATGCATAACTTATATATTCGAAATAAATCCAGAATTTACAAAACGAGTTATTTCTAAATCACTTTGAATGGAAATGAAAAATTAATTGGTCGTGTATTAGCGGACGGTATCTATATGGGCCCACGATGCATCGCTAACCAACGGTGAAATTCTTTCTCACGGCGAAGGGGCCAAAGAGAACCTTATTTTTTCCAAAATTAGGCCGGATAGATCCTATGGGGCTAAGAAAGCCCATGCACCAGAGTTGTCAAAGACTTTCGGAAAAGGCCCAGCTTCATCTTTTCTTGGCAAAAGCCCCCTTTAGCCTGTTCAACGCTTGCAATGTCGAATGATTATTCGGTTCTGACAAATGAATATCTTGGATAAAAGCATTATAGCTCCCTAAACTTTTCTAAATTGTTCAATTTGATCTTTGATCTTGTTCTTTTTATGCAACCGGATCCTTAAAGTACATACCTTTTCTTTCGAATTGATCCTTTCGTTACAATTGAGACAAAAATGCCAACTTTGACTGACACATCGTCGCCACATCAGCACCAACCGGCGATTTGATGCTTGTGTGTAATTCCTTTTTGACTGACCGGATAAAACGTTAGAAGATTAATGGGGAGAGAGAGAGTGCACGTGGTGGTGGCGGTGGCGCCGAAAGGCCATCAAGCCCTAACCGATCATCGCCGGTAATTACGAGTCTTTTTTGTCCCTACATTTGTATTAAAACGGTTAATATCATAAAAAATCTCAAACTGGTACACATGTGATAAATTTATCCCAAACTGACCGGCAATTTGATGCTTATTTGTAATTTCGTTTTGACTGACCGAATAAAACGTTAGAAGCTTAAGGGGAGAGATAGAGAGAGGGGGTGTGCAAGTGGTGGGGGTGACGGCGGTGTCAGCGAAAGGCCGTCAAGCCCTTGTCGGCATTCGTATGAAAAATCACCTGTACAAGATATTTCGAAATATTCCACCTAGCAATCATTGTTCAACCATCTCGGGTGAAAGTACGATAACACGCCCTGGTCACAAGATTGCTCCCACTCTTTCCAAAATTCAAATAAAAATAAATACAAAATAAAAAGTCAAAGAACGAAAAAGATGAAAAAAAAAAAAAAACTGAAAATACAAAGGAGGGAGTAAGAGGACAAAGATCGCCCAATCTTTACGCGAAAACGCGCAAACCCGCAAAAAGCCAACATAGGCGACGGTTCCATGCCCGTTTCTACGAATCTTCTGAAGTCGCGCCTCTCCTTCTCGTGCTCGTCTTTCCTTTTGGTTAGGTTTTTGTCCCGGAAGGAGGAGAAAATATTCGATGATTTGTTCCGATATGGAAAGTATATATTTTTTTTATACTCAAATCCAATCGCGTATTGACATGTGTACGGCGGGCAGTTCTTTAGATCTCGAGAATGACGAGACGGGGAAAAACAGAAGAAGACGGCTGTGGCTCGGCTTAGACGCAACAATGGTCGAACTAGACGACGCCTAAACGCGTTCGTCATAACGCCGACCACGGCCATGGATAGCCATTGGCCAGATCTCGAGATCTGGAGAACGACAAGACGGAGAAAAACAGAGGAAGCTGGCCATGCTCAGCGACGGTCGGCCTAGTCACGGCGCCGGCGACTCCGTCGGTTGTGACGGCGGGGGATGAACGAAGGTTGGGCGGCTATGGACGATGGAGGAGGAAGAGAGAGCTCAAAGGTGAAGAGAGAGAATTTATTTAATGTTGAACTAGGGTGTGCTTGTTTCATTGGAAAAACTCAACGAAAAAGGGAAATGATTTCCCCCCGCGAAAACGGTTTGTTTGGTGATGTGACCGAAAACGTTTTCTAGTACTTGATTTTCATTTGAAAAATGATTTCAATCTCATTACTTTTACCTTAGGCAAAAAAAAAAAAAAATCGAATTTTAAATTATATCGTATACTTTTTCTTCTTCTTTTTCCTTCTTTCTTCCTTCTTTCTTCATCGAAACCGGCCGTCGGCGGACACGGGCGAGCTCGAGGCTTGCCGGCCAATCGTCGTCGCCGAGGTCCGGCGAGCGGCAAAGGTAGAAGAAATGAGAAGAGAAAAGAAAAGAAAAAGACAATAAAAGGAGCAATTTCAGAAATTATTTTCACCTCTTTAGATTTAGGAATTCACTTTCCTAATTTTGTGTATGAAGTTCCCATTGACCGAAAAGTGTTTTCTTTGACTAAGTCATTTTCGGCGAACCAAACGAGTGAAAGTCCCGAAAATCAATTCCCGAAAAATGCTTTCACTCAAACAAACGCACCCCGGTGAGCTCGACCTCGCCCGTGGCCGCCGCCGGCCGGTTGCTATGGAGGAAGAAAGAAAATGAAAAAATAAATAAAAATAAAGAAAATAAAGAAACAAGAAATTAAAAAATTCAAGAAAAAATTACCTAAGATAAATTCATGAGATTGAAATCATCTTCTAAATGAGATCTAAACATAAAAAAAAAATGGTAACATATCATCAAATAAAGGAAAACAACTCATTTTTCCGAAAAATGATTTTCGGAAATTTTCATGAAATTTTTCTCTAAACAACATTTATTTAAATATGGAAAATAGATTCTTCATCAATTATCGACATGAATCGGTGGACACGCGTGATCAGCGGATGAGAATGAAAAAATACATGCCACACACGATGCTGATGTGTGAAAATAAGGAAAGCCTTTCTTTATCCAACCCGTAAACTTACTCTTTCATATCACATCACTGAATATTTTCTCCGACGACCCGATTTTTAGAAGCAGCGCAGCCCTCCATGGGTCTATCCACGAACTTTCCGTTCTCGAAAAAAACTAAAATGGAATGGCCGCAGAGGAATCGCCACGTCTCCCTTTCGGCCCAACCCTGCAATTCAGACCGCAATCGTTGCCCCGCCCCACAAACCAATAAATAAGTTTTAGTACTTCTAAGTCCGTACTGTTCACAATGGAACTTTCTTTTCGGGATGTCGGCAGCGGTCACCGGTTCGATCCACTCGTTTCTATATAGATCCGGCAAGAGTTTTTGGGATCGCCCGATTTGACAAATCTGCGAAAAACGATGCGACGACTGCAATCGTCTTGACGGGCTTTGTATGGATGGCTTGCCTTCGATCCGATCAACGAGGCATCTAATGCGTGAAATTTGACTTAAGATACCATCAAAAGAGTGAGTTATATAAAGAGATCAACGCAATAACCTCAACGGATATTCACTCGCACAATGTGGAATCATTTTAATTTTGCCAAACTTCGTGATCAGTTAGAAAATTTGAAGTTTATCAAAGGGCGAGTATCGCGTCTTCCGAACTCCATGCCTTGCCTAATGCCTAAGAGAGATCATAGATGGAGGCTATCGAGATTCATCGATGAGTCCGTGATTGCGCGAGATATACTTTTACGGATTTCGACAACACGACATGTTTAAATCCTACTAACCATTCGGTTTACACGTGGCGAAGTAGAACTGCTTGTTGGGAAATTTCGTCGAATGGGATGAACAATGGAATCAGACTTTGAGGCGTGATAACACTCTCTTTAAGGATTTATTTGCCCCCACAACGTTGCTAATGGTTTCCGACAAATATCCTCCAGGATACAACAAAGTCTCGGTGAGAATAGCAGATAGCAATTCTGATAATTCTCCAAGATCTCTCTAGGAAACAATTGAAAATAATGGCTGTATCTCTCGTTTGTAAAGAAGCGACAAAATGGAAGAAGAAGTTCTAAAAAATTGAATAGTTAAATGAATAGAGTCGTAATGAGAATATATAAGTGAAGAGAAGATAACTTTTCATTCCGAAAATAACTATATTCGAACGCATCTCTTCATTCCTAAAGGAGATTAATTCGAACACAATCCTTCATTTCCAAAGGAAGTTAATTCGGACACAACTCTTCGTGTCCGAATACATCCGAATAAACACAAACACTCCAAAGGGTATAAGAAATTAATATAAATTCGAAATTAAAAAATAATAAAAAATAATTATAACTCCTTTGCGAACAGTTGCACTGTTTCGCTAATCAAATAACTGTAATTCCTTTGTGAACAGTCGCACTGTTTCGCTAATCAAATAACTGTAATTCCTTTATGAACAGTCGCACTATTTCACTAGGATATGACAGTTATTAATTATATTTATAATAATAATTTCAAATTTCAATAAACAAAGAATAGTAATTATTGATTAGTGCCAAATCTAATCCACAACATCGTTTCGATGTGGGACAAGGTATCTCTTAGTTTGTTTTACAAACAAACTACCAACACTGCTTTGATCAATGTGTTATGTCCATACATGTGGGGAAGCAGGTATGTCATCGTATGGTCTTGCAATAGCCCGACAAAGGGCGCAACAAGCATTAAGCTGGGCATTTGATAGCTGGGAATAGGGGAAACATTGAATGTGCGAGGTTGCTTTCATAGCCGCCCAATTCATTCCCATTGTTCGTTCATTTGATGTCCTTTTCGCGACGAGCTCGTATTTTCGGAGGAGAAACTACGGTTCGAATCCCACGTATTCACAAGTATGATTTTTTATACGAATAGCGTTCGGACGACACAAAAATTGAAAAGATGAAACCGAGATATACTTCTACACTAACTATAGTACATCACAGCTTCTACGATACAAGAGAAGTTGATTCGACGTCATGAAATAACTTGGTAAAATATCAGAAGCATAATTTTTGGGAAGGAAATCGTCATGCTGACTGGGTTGCTAATCTTAAAATCGATAAGCGCTTGGACTTCATTACCTCATAGAGAGTTACTTTATATTTTATTAGGTGATAAAATAGGGACAATAGATTTACGACGTTAAATTCTTGTATTCGACCAATGCCCATTTTTTCGTTTAAAAAAGAGAGACAATTATAAAGCAACAATTGGAGATTATAACGTTGTGGTCCATCAAACCTTCAATTGAGGGAGATGGTTGCACAAATTGTAGCCACCAAGATTCTTTCAGTTTGGTTTGTGTCCCATCAAGAACATTTAATCGATTGCGAATGCAAATAACATACACCGGTAAACTCGACATGACGCGATGAAGTCGTTTTTGCCACAACAACAATGAAAGGAACGTGCTCGGCCCATTGCTAGATACTTAACCTGTGCTTCGAAGAATTAATATAATTCAGAAATACAGTTGTGAATGTTAAAAATTCTAAGGGGGCAATTTTTTCTTTGATCCTTTTCGATATTCGACATATTAGAAAGGTTAAACCAAACACGATTAAGACAAGTAAATATTAATAGTAATTGGTCGACACCTCTTTGTAATAAGTAAATAAAAATCAGAAAATTGTGCTTAGAACATATTATTAGTTTCGATTTTTTTTTTCTAATGGGTATTAATTTTATTACGTTTATTAATCACATTTCCCTTTCTCCAAACATGATTGGCTATAAGGCCAGCCAAATGAGCAAATGCTGATTTGACATCAACCATAAGCTACGATTAATATAGGCTCTATCCATAAGATTTGCCACGTCTACCAGAAGAGTAGACTTTTGCGGCGACATTTCATTATTAAATTCCATTTGATTTGAAAAATATTTTCCAAAAAATAAACGCTTATATCACTCATAAAAATGAATGAATGCAAAATATTTTCATTATCGTGAAAATAGTTTGGCATAAAGTATTATCGATAATGAAAATATTTGTCATTGACTAATTTTTCTAAAAGATATAAGCGTTTATTTTTTGGAAAATGTTTTCTAAATCTTTGATTTTCCGTGAAACAAACACACCCTATTCCCTACAAAAATCCCCCACATTAGGAGGTTCAATTTCAATTTTGCCTCCAATTTTTTATTTAAAAAACGACAAACTTTCACTCTAATCCCAAATCTGCCCCTTGTCTGAAAATCGTCACTGATTACTTCAAAAATTTCAATATCAAAATCGATTAGAGGTTCATTATCGGAACATCTTCACTAACGCTCTCATCTTCTTCTTAAGGAAAAACTTCCTATGTAAACAACACTTAGCCTCTTGATATCGATGATATGAAGAAAATGGCCAATTTTTTTTTTTTTACGCGGGATAGATTTTGAATTAGAATGAAATTTTGAATTTTTTTCTTAGGCAGAAGAAAAAGGTTTGGGTTAGAATCGAAATTAGACCTAAAGGCGAGGTTTTTTTTTTTTTTTTTGAGGAAATTTAGCCATTAAAGCACACGTTGCAAAGCACGTGAAGTTGGGCAAATCCGTAAGCATCATCCCGACTCGTGCGTGCCAATAATTGTGATTATAAAAATGGAATGTGGTCCGAACGAGAGCAATTAAGAAATCCATTTCGACGACCTTCTGGAGAGGAAGACAAGAATAGTTGGTAGGAAACTTCTGATCAGATTACTGGTGAAGCCACCTCGTGACTCCAAAGCAAGCCAACGTTGATTATTAATTAATCATGTGTTTCAAACCAAGCAATCAAACCTTGAATTTCCACGTCATTCTGTTCACATTACCTTTTTTTTAATTAATCAATTTTAAAGATGAGCCCCAACGTGGTCCACGTGTAACGACAAAGTCAATTCGTCGAAAATAATCTGAAAAATAAGTGACTATCGGTGTATTAATAATTAATAACAGTGACACGAAGAAACTTTTCCGTCCAGTGATTTGGCGGGTACAAGTCATGGCGAGTAATCAGAGTAACAAATCCTATTGACGTCTTTAGATGCATGAGTGAGTTGAGTTGAGTTGAGGGTTGAGCAAATATGGCGTTAAGCTTGAGCTCGACTAGGCTCGCATACAGATGATTAAAACAGGATTTGAGGTCGATTGGGCATTAATTCTTATTTTCTAATTCGGGAAAAAGTGTCAAAAAAAAGTCTTAAACCTATTGCATTGTTGCCAATTCAATCATAAACCTTTTAATTGTGCTAATTTAGCCTTAAACTTTTTGCATTTGTGCCAATTGAGTTAATTCGACCAATTTTTACCGGAAATTGCTGAAGCATGGCACGCCGGCGCTGACGTGGACATTTTTTTTAAAAATATTTTTCATAATTTGTTGGTTATCTATTTTTATTTTATTTTTCTATTCTTTACTCTCTCTTTTTTTATTATTGAGGGCCAGAGAGGGTCGCCGGCTGACCCGTGCCGGCCCCAGGCGAGGGTCGGCCAACCCTTGCCAGCACTACCAAAAAAATTATTAAAAAATAAAATAAAATTTAAAAATGTCCACGGTAGCTCCATCCATGCCACGTAGGATGACCGATGTTCACGTTAGCGATTTTCGGCCAAAATTGGCCTGATAGACATCAATCGACACAAATCCAAAAGGTTTAGGATTAAACTGACACAATTAAAATATTTTAGGACTGAATTGACACCAATGCAATATGCTTAGGATTATTTTTTTGACACTTTTCATCTCTAATTCGATTTGAATAGAAAAATGGAGATACACGATCCAAGCTACTTAAAAACAACTCGACTGAATTTCACGGCTCAATATCTATAAAGTCATTGAGGAGGTGGTAGGAAGGGTTGTGCATCACGCGACATTAACATTGTATGCAAAATGAACATGAAAAGATAAACTCGCGCGTGTATGACATTTGTTGAAACACTTCAAACTAATTTACTCCATAACCAATAGGCATGCCGCTCTGCTGGTAAAAGGGTTGAAGTTGTGACGCTAGTATCATAAGTGTGGGGTTCGAGTCCCATATTTATTGAGCATAGGGAAATAGAGAAAGGAAAGCCCCGGGACAGAACAACCTCGACAGCGACAAGCACGAGCAACGACCCAACACATGGACCACGCACGATCTTCTTCGACAGAATTCTCTCTCCGTTTCACGTTTTTCCCCCACCCCCAATGCCAGCGGCATCACCTTGAGCACCCCCCACTCGCGCAATCCGTTTCGGCTGACTGTGCTAAAACACTAAAACACGAAGCGGAGAAAAATAAGGGAAAAAAAGAAAAAATTTAGGACAAGAAACGAAGAAACACGTTGCGCTTCGAAGCAGGAAATGGCGTTCAGAGGGAAATTTGTCTTCTTCCTCGAAGCCAGAATCATCATATCGGTCCTCGTCGTCATGCCCCCCATCATCATCATCATCATCATTTTCTTCTTCTTCATCATCTGTGCCTCAGTGCCTCTACAAGGAATCCAAAAAGCCATAAACGAGCAGAACTTCTCTCTCTTTCCTCCCCAAAGACCCAAAGTAGACCTCTCTCTCTCTCTACCTTTTTTCTATTTTCCTTTAAGTGTTCTTGAGCTGATTCACCATGCGGTGTTGGGCGTAGACTCTGCGTGTTTTTAAATGTAGATGCATGCAATAATTGCAAACGTTCCGAATTCGTGTATTAATATTACCATGTGTGAGCAGTGACGTCAATTCCTTTGAAGTTCTGCTTCTGAGTTTGACTGTTTGTTTGGTTACTCCTTTTTCCCCTTCCTCTGCTCTCGTCCACTACTTGCTCCTATTTAAAGCTCTTATCTTTCTGGAAATTGTGGGTGCTCTCTCTCTCTGTCTCTCTCTGAAGTATCTTCCATTCAATTGATTCCACGTCGACTATTTGCCTTTTCAACTCATAAGTAGGAATTCTTGGTTAATCTCCTCGATTTGCTTGTTGGGACTTCTTGGATCTTGTGTTTGGAGGCTTTGCTCATGGTGGGTCTTCTGGGTAGAGCTGGTAATCCGAGCAATTGTTGAAGCAGTCTCTCTTTGAGGCATTTTAGGACTTCAATTCTGGGAAGGAAGCTGCCGAGAGTCTCTTGTTGCAGCATTTCCGAGCTCTCTCTGTACCTTTTTTGCTGGAAATTTGCTAGATTGGTGCTAGTGCTGAGAAGCCAATCTTGGAAATTTACCCAAGGAACGAACTCGCTTCATAGTTTTGACTGGGCACAATTTGAGGGTCTTCCCTCATTTCGAGCTGTAATTGCGTGGAAGGATCGGTTCTGAGTATCCGCTATTGAGCTTCCTGCCCTCTCTTCACCTCTGCGTGAGCTCTGATTCCACATCTTGGATCTGTTTTGCGATTTTTTCCGTCTCTGGGAAAAAGGCTCTAAGATTTCGGATATTTTTGAGGTTGTACTGTCACGCTATTTTGGAATGGTTCTTGTTCGTAATTTTTGTTTCTTTTTCATCGCTGCGATGCTTCTCATTTGGTTATTCGCAACGATTTTGATTTGTTTAATTCCAGTGTAGAGTTTTCCCATCTGCTAGTCCTTGCTCGTCTCATATGCAGCTCATGTCTCATGAAATGGAAGATATTACATACTGTAACTTTTCTAGTTTGAGCCGGCGAGTCATAGGCAGTGGCTTGGTTAAGGGAACTCACCGGAGCCGTAGCGAAAGCGAGAGTACTCTTGGTTTAAAATGGAGGCTGTAGGTCATTTTTGTCATTGATATTAGGCGGTGTACATCAAACACGTGAAGTTTCTTCTGACATTTGCAATGCATTCTTTGCATTGTTGTTGCACATGAGTCACGATGGTGTTAGTTCATGCTGTTTCCTTAGTGTGCTCCCTGTCTGAAAATTTGCTTGTAGCATCCTGTAATAAGCTGCAGTTGACTAACATTGACAATATATGACAGCAGCATTTGTCCAACGATCAGTAAATTAGTGATTCGACCCAAGAATTTAGAATGAATCAACCTAAAGTCAAGCGCCGAGTGGGCAAATATGAGGTGGGACGGACTATCGGCGAGGGAACATTTGCAAAAGTCAAATTTGCAAGAAACTCTGAGACAGGGGAAGCGGTGGCTCTTAAGATCCTAGACAAAGAGAAGGTTCTGAAACACAAAATGGCTGAACAGGTCTCTTTCTATTGTCCGTCATCCGTATTCAGTTGCCTGCTCAGGTCTCTTTCTTTTGTTAGATGAGACCGGATTTCTTATGTGTGAGAGGCTGGTCATTTGTATCTGACAACTTATTAGACAAACAGAAAACGTTGGTCATGAAATGTGCCTGTTTGGTTCTTGGTAATGTTTTTCTGATTACTCGAATACATACAGCGCTGGGTTTCATCCGTTTCTTTTTCTTGCATGTGTAGATCAAGCGGGAGATAGAAACAATGAAGTTGATCAAGCATCCAAGTGTTGTATGTTTGCACGAGGTCTCTCTCTCTCTCTCTCTCTCTCTCTCCCCATGTGCTCGCACGAGGGGCTTCTGCACTTTAGATCAATCTCATTGATGTCAGGAAGATCTTCTCTTCTTTTGTATGAGACCATCACCCTTACTCTCAACAATTGTATTGTTCGTTAATTTTGTTGTCCAGCGCTCGTTTTGCAGTGCTGGTGTTTTGGACACATAATATCATTAATACACTATCTTTCAGTTATGCCACTTAAGCAGAGCTTTTAGTAATTGGATGGGGGGCCTAATATTTCGGTGAATCATTTTGGGCATTTTAGGGGAGCTTCTTGATTATGCTGTAAAGTAACCCGCGTTTCTGCGACTGTTTATCCACATTAAAAGCAACCTTCTAGAAGATTTATGGGGAAGTTGATCTAATTAAGTACGAAAATTGGCTTTGTTCGAGGGAGTCTAATATAAAGCCGGTGCTCCTCTGACAACTTGCCATCTAAGTAAACATATAGATCAATGCAAAGAATTAAGTCATAGAAGTCTTGTTCGTACAACTACTAAACTGCCAAAATCTGGCATCATCTCCAGGTAAATGCCTATTTTCGTGAATCTTCAGTGCTGAAAAGATAACAGGAAGATATAAAAGAGAGGTTGTAAAATTCTAGAATTCTTTTCTCTTCCCTTGACCTTATCCCCATCTTTTGCAATTGAACCCTGCATGAATCTGCACAAGTTGCTCATTGAGATTCCCTTGAGGTAATTAGGCTCTTTGGTGGAGAAATCTAGGATCATTCACAACGTGTGATATGCCAACGAACTTCGAAATTTTCATTTCAGGGGGTACTCTTGTGTCTCCAATGCGTCCTATACATCATTATAAAGAGTATCGTTGACTTTGCATATTAGCATCCTTTTCATATTAATTCTAGAAAACAATGTAACTTGCATCCTGCATCCTGCATCATGATAATAGATATTTCTCACCATGATACAAACTTTAAAATGATTTGATGGCATTCATTTATGCGTGTTATTGTGGTATTTGCCTATTGATTCACATTTCAATTTTCCCGCAAATGGCACAGCGTTCTCGAGGGCTGAGCATTGCCAATGCTGAATACAAAGTGCCTCTACTTATTGCATATGATTTACTATTTGGGTAGGCATTAAGGTGGGAATGAACGAACCAAGAATGTTCATTGGATGTGTTAGACAAGACTGGTTACATGATTGACCTTTTTGAACAAGATAAAGGATGAACGGTTGATGAAAGACCTTGGTTCCTTAGGAGTAAATTGTGCCAATTTCGAGATAACTAAGATGAGGAATGTGTAAATTTTACATATAGCAAGAAATTAAACGTGCAAAAGTTAACATCTAACCTTTTCAAAGTACAAGATACATAATAGATACCCGAGGGACACTTGTTGACCTTTTCTATGTGTTCAATATGAATTAAGGTTTTTCGCTTGACTTTAGTGCTTTTTGGGCTTTCCTATTTTTGCTTATCTTCTTAAATTGCTCTATATCAGGTTATGGGCAGCAAGACTAAAATTTTTATCGTCTTGGAGTTTGTAACTGGAGGGGAACTTTTTGACAAGATTGTAAGTAACGAGGACTAGTAAGGTTATTTTGTGCCCCTGTTTCCTTCCCATTGTTTAAGAGGCTTAGGATCTCTTTTAGGTGTTTAAAAAAACGCATATAGTTTCTGCTTCCTTTGCATGTTACTTTGCCGGTAGGCCTTTTGTTTTTCTGTAGAAAAATCTTCAGATAATCATATAGTATGGCAGACACCAGGTAAGTTCACACCACAATCTCCACAGGCACAGTAAATAGTTTGTTTGGAGATTGTATTGTGGAGCTATCTGGTCCATTAGTTCCAAAATTCTTTCTCAATTGATTTCTTGTACTTCACTTCTGTATTTCTTCATTAAACAATTTATTTTTTTGTGAAGGTAAACCTTGGAAGAATGGGAGAGGATGAAGCAAGGAGATATTTCCAGCAGCTTATTAATGCCGTTGACTATTGTCATAGCAGGGGTGTCTACCATAGGGACCTAAAGGTGGATGAATAATATGATGTTGACTGATGCTCTAACTATGAGCGAGCTATTGCGGTATAAGAAAAGACTCATTAAATCTTTGTTTGCGTTGGCATGTGTCTTTGCAGCCAGAGAATTTGTTGTTGGATGCATATGGAAACCTAAAAGTATCTGATTTTGGTTTGAGTGCATTGTCCCAACAAGTCAGGGTAATTATGTGTCTTCAATCTCTATCTGAACATGCTTTCTTGTCATTAATGCCCTTATTTTCAATTGCTGTTGTAAGATTGCTGGTATCAAATGGATTGACTTGCATCTATGGAAAACGATGTCGTGATTAACTTGCACTTTATAGCCACAGTCGCAACTGCTTGTTTGATATGGCTTGCAATGGCGCTTACCTAGTCCGGCAAGTAGTCTTCACTAGCATATGTCTTGAATTCCAATTAGCAGAAAGTTGTCTGTCAAGTTATGCCGCATCTTCTCAAATTGTCCTGAACTGGAAATTTTTCTTATCCAAATGCTTCTTAGTCCGAAGATTTTGCTTAGTCATGCCTCCATCTTTCTGGAATCCTCATGGTATCACTTATTGTTGTGAGATCATTTCCTGTCTTTGATGCATTACTCGATATGGAAAAAATAGTTTAGACAATGTCTAATCATCCCAAGCACTCTGTATTTGGTGCAAGATGGCTAGCTCTATGCATTCCCTTGCTATGCCGTGGAGTAATTTGCCCCTTTGATTGATTTGGCAGGATGATGGTCTTCTTCATACTACATGCGGAACTCCAAATTATGTTGCTCCTGAGGTTTGTATGTTCTCCGATTCCTGTTACCATGATGACACTTTGTATAACTCTGCTTATTGCTTTGGCTTGTAACCTGAATTTATCGACTCTCTTTCTCTTCTTTTGTAGGTCCTTAACGATAGAGGCTATGATGGGGCAACGGCAGACCTGTGGTCTTGTGGAGTAATACTCTTCGTATTGCTTGCAGGTTACTTGCCTTTTGATGATTCTAATCTTATGAACCTGTATAAAAAAGTGAGCATTCTTTTAATTTCATTAAGTGTACTCCAAGTACCTTAGGTCTTCCAAATTCTTAATACTTTGACTCTTTCTTTGTAGATATCTGCCGCTGAATTCACTTGTCCTCCTTGGCTTTCCTTCGAGGCCATGAAGCTAATAACTCGAATATTGGATCCCAATCCCATGACGGTAACTAATTATGCTTTCATACATTTGGTAGTGAAGATTGTTTGAACATTATTTTGCAGAACAGAAAAAGAAAAGAAGGAAGGAAACACTTGGTATAAAATCTTAATCTACAAATTTGTGCTAAAGCTTTCAGAATAAGATATTTTTAGCAAAATCTGCTATTGTGTTATCTTAATTGTTTATCACCAGGAGTTACCTTGAAGTTGTTTCTCAGGAAATGAACATTTTGAAGTATATGAATCCACCAATTCTTTTTTAAAACTGTCCAAAAGCACATTATGTAAAATAAAACATGAGGTGGACCAATGAGGGATGCCTACCGTACCCAGCTGCAAAGTTCTCCGTTTCACTGCCTCCTGGATTGTCTTCTAGACCAGTGCTTTGGGAGATAAATCTCCCTCTTGTTCTCTCTATCTTAGATAATATCTTTCTGTTGTTCCCTCTATCTTAGAAATTTAGTGGGGCCAAATAAATGCTTCTGCATTTTAGTGATATACTCTAACTTTCAATCTATTGATGTCCTGTGTATTTCTATTCCAGCGCATTACCATACCTGAAATACTTGAAGATGCATGGTTTAAGAAAAATTACAAGCCCCCAATCTTTGATGAGAAAGACTGTGCGAAGTTGGATGATGTAGAAGCTGTTTTTAAGGATTCAGAAGTAAGTTGAGAAGTTAAACTAAGAACTTAGGTATCACGAGAGATTTTGTTGAAGTTATAATGAAATTCATGCTGTTTGGAATTGTGACAGGAGCACCATGTGACAGAGAGGAAAGAGGAACAGCCCACAGCTATGAATGCCTTTGAATTAATATCCATGTCAAAAGGGCTCAAACTTGAGAATTTGTTTGACTTAGAACAGGTCTGTCTGTGTTTCTCTGTGTTGTGTGTATATAAGTTTTTTTTCCTTCTCCCTGCCAACAATTTAGTTGGTGATTTTATTGACCTTTTGGTTACTAAAAGCTGTTCCAAACCAAATTGGTACTGGTTCGTGGGGAAAATGGCTTAAAAACTATATCAAGAGAAGCACCTGTGGACCACCCAATCAGGACATCCTTGAACACGATTCATCTGATAGGACATGTTTGACATGGACTTCTAGTAACAGATGTGCTAAGGAATACCAAATCTGGAAAAGGAGGATAAGTTAATCATCATAGTTTCTACAATTTGTTGCTGGAACATTCTTTAATTTTCTCTAGCATGCTACTGATTTCATGTTAGGCTAGAGCACGTGCATCATTATCTTTTGTTCAGAGGGCTTCCTGCAAAATCGCCAAAACTTCTTAGATGTGCATTTGATACGAGGGCCTTTTGATGATTATTGCCGTCTCTATATCCCTTCTTTTCCAGCAAAGGGCTGGGCTTCAACGTTTGAAATATGTTTTAAGAGATTCATGGCTGGTTTTGGAGTCGATTATTAGATAGTGAAAGAAAGAGCTTGGATAGTTTCAATATTACTTTGTCGGTATCATTCTTTTTCTTCAGGGAGTTAATTGGTGTAATTTCTTTGCAGGGGTTTAAGAGAGAAACGAGGTTTACGTCGAAATGCCCTGCCAATGAGATCATTCATAAGATTGAAGAACTGGCAAAGCCCCTTGGTTTCGATGTTCACAAGAAAAACTACAAGGCAAGCAATGCATATTGGCACTTAACATACTCTTGTTTATTGGGAAGGCTGGCTTGATTTTCTCATGCACTGTTGTGGAAGCAGAGAGTTGGGCTCGTTTTGGTCTTTCATAGATGTGGATTAACACTTTACTGTTTCTCATGTGTCTGTCAGATGAGGCTCGAAAACATTAAGGCAGGACGGAAGGGAAATCTTAATGTCGCTACAGAGGTAAAACTAGAACGGAATCTCAGTAAGATTAGCAGCAATTTGAGAACTCTATTACTCACCATTGTAATTTCCTCATCGACTAGATATTTCAAGTGGCACCCTCACTTCATATGGTCGAGGTGCGGAAGGCTAAAGGCGACACTTTGGAGTTCCATAAGGTACTCTATCCTCCACTTCACTACCCGCATCTGCATGGTTTTTCGAAAGAGCTGAACACGATGTTTTCTAAGTACATGTCGTATTACTGTCAAATGTAGTGACTGATGCTTGTCTCATGAGTACGTCATGTTCTGTTCCCTTTCCCGGTCTCATCTCGTAACTTGTCGTTTCTACCCGCCTCATTTCTGCTGCAGTTCTATAAAAACCTCTCCACATGCCTCGAGGACGTCGTTTGGAAAACCGAGGAAGACATGCAAGATAGGAAGTAAGAGCTATGGCCGTCCCGAGGCGTCGCTGTTAATAACCTTAAGCCCATGTTTCGTGTTCATTTCGAACTGGCTATACATTGACATTGGTCTCTATATCTTCATTCTTTGTGGAGTCTTTTTCTTGGACGTTCTTGATCCTCCTCCTCTCGGTCTGAACTTTAGATACATAATGTCGGCACCAGTTGTTCGTTGCGTGCTTTGTTACTCTCGGAGGAGTTGTGGAGCGGTGGGTCTCTCCTCGTCCGACGTAAGAGAATCGGGAGTCATGTTGTAATCTTTAGAGGAATGGTCAGATGATGAAATTTTTAGTCTGCTTTTTCCCATCGTTGTCCCGGTCCGGTGGCGCCTAATTGGGAAAATTACCAAAAAAGTCTTAAATTTAGTGTAATTATGTCATTTCAGTCCTAATTTTTTTTTGCCGATTCAGTCCTAAACCTTTTGTAATTGTGTCAATTCAGTCCATCTGGCCAAATTTGGCCGGTCGGTGTTGACGTGGACGTCGGCCGGCGACCTAATATTTTAATAAATTTTTTTAATGTCTTTTCTTTTCCTTTTCCTTTTCTTATTTTTTTTTCTTCCCCCATCGCCTTCCCTGTGCTTCGGCTTCAACTTCCCTGTTCAGCAATAGGCTTCGACTTCCCCGTTCTTCGGCTTCAACTACACTAGTTCACCGAAGAAGAAGAACCCGAACCAAATGTAGGTCACCGCCACGCCACCGTCTACGCCCACAACCCCATTGTCTCCGCCTTCACCTCGCCCCCGCACCTTCTCACCGCAGCCGCCGCTGAGCCCCCGCAGTGGGTCTACGTGTCAAGGGAAGAAGATGAAGAGGGAAGTTGAAGCCGAAGAATAGGGAAGGGGATGGGGGAAGAAAAAAAAATAAGAAAAGGAAAAGAAAAAAAAAAATTAAAATATTAGGTCGCCGGTTAGTCGGCGTCCACGTCAGCACCGGCAGGCCAAATTTGGCAGGATGGACTGAATAAGGTTTAGGACTGAATCGGTAACAAAAAAAGTTTAAGACTGAAATAACACAATTACAGTAGACTGGCCTTTTGACCTGGGATCGATCCAAGCACATCGATGTCGAGTCAGAAGAAGAGATTGCGTTGTGTTCTAGCTGCACCTAACGTTCTGATCGTGCATGAAACGACTTTTCGTGGGCTGGCCTTTTGACTGGTGGACGTTGGGGGACATGACTGCTCGATCTAGCTTGATATTTGGAGCTTGACCTCGACGCAACAAAGCATTCTAGGCGGTCGCGCTCGGTTCAAATTATTCAGTAAAACTAAGTTCTTTTTTAATCGAATGGTAAACAAATTTGCTTTAACTCAAGCTCGGATAGTCTAGAGAAATTGCAAAAACAAAAGATAGACATTTACTTTTGGGTTAATACCATAGAAAACTCCAAATTGATACACATACGTTAAATTTGCCCCAAATTATATTTTTGACCACAAAAAATCTCAAATTGGTACACCTATGACAAATTTACTCCAAATTACTTTTTTGATCAACAAAAATCTCAAACTTGTACACTTGTCACATATTTACTCTCCGTTAGTTTCCGTTAAATTTCACCGTCAAATTGCTGACTTCGACGACACGTGGCAGTTTACGAGTGTACCAGTTTGGGGTTTTACCCTTTGTTTGTCACAAATGTATCAATTTGGGGTTTTTCGTGTTACTAGCCCAATCGAAGGGTAAATTTGTCACAGGTGTACCAATTTTAAATTTTTGGTAGTCAAAAAATTAATTTATGGTAAATTTATCACAAGTGTGCCAATTCGAGATTTTCGTTGTGGTCAAAAAAATTATTTGAGGTAAATTTGTCACAAGTGTATCGATTTGAGGTTTATCGTGGTAAAAGAAATAGTTTGGGATAAATTTATCACGAGTGTACCAATTTGAGGTATTTCGTGATATTAACCCTTTATTTTTCTTGCGTCGATTTTATGTTTCGAATATCTTAAGATTAATAGTTTTTTTTTTTTTGGCACGTGAGTTAATTCGAACTCAAGTAATATCAAGAGTTTGTTTCACGTGCCGTAAATGAAAATCAACAGTGAAACGATAATCTAAATTGTCGAGCCAAAACTTATGAATGCGCTTATTTCACGAAAAATTTAATATACTAATTGAAAATATATAAATTAATGATTAGTTATATCGCTAAAAAATAATTAATTAAAAATATTTTTATTACGGATAATAATTTATAGCTAATTATTTTCATAAAGGATGGAAATGTTTTTTTTCCTTATTATTTATTTTTGGCACTTAAACATCTCAGTCCACGCTCAAATCAGAGGCTCCATCCAACGGATCGTCTCGTCTCGTCTCGGCGTTGGCCTGCTCTGCTCTCTGATCACGGACATGGAGGAGAACTCGTCGAGCTCTTAAATCTGCTTCGCTTCCCGCGTGTTCATCTCCCTCCATCGTTTCGTCGCCGCCGTGAGGATCATCCGGGTGCTCTCTCACCGGTCAAATCCACGATCTTTGCGCTCCAACGCCGCTTTCTCTTCCTTCTTGTTTGATGTGATTTGAGTCGCGTCGCGTATGCAAACGATTTCGGTGCCCGCCGTTTGTTGATTCAGTTCTCGAGACTGAGATCACGAGTTTGTCGGTATAACTTTGATGCTGTCTCGTACTACTTGTTGTTTCCACAGTCGAAGCTATGGTCAGCTGAATCGAGTCTTCGCTGATGCATGGCACAGCTTTGTCCTCGCACTTCTTACTTCTTAGTTAGTTTTACGAGCATGATCCGCGTGATTGTGATACTGTGTGGCTTTTTATGCTGCAAATTGGCTTTTCAGTATGCTTTCTAGAATCAGATTGATAGCGTGAAATGTGGCCACCGATCACGACTTGGCAGTCGTGATTCATTGCGACCCATTCAAACAAGGAGAAGTTATAGAAAAACAGACAGTATATTGGTTGGTTTTGCATTGCTGATTCTTTGCATGATCATTGAGAAGCATATGATGGGAAGTCCGGGAATCTGCAATTCTGTTTCATTATTTCGATTTTTGAAATATATAGTTGTCAATAGGAAAGTCCGAATCAAATCATTGCTTATGGGTCCTCGATAGACGAGATTCTATGTTCTTATTCCATGTATTAGAGATTTATATTGATAAGTTTGTTCCTTTCTTTTCCTTGCACCAGAAAGAAGTTGTATAGGTGTGATATATTGTTTCTGTCTGTAGGGTCTTCCTGCTTGCAAATTGTTGCTAACTATTTCAGTTACAAAGTCATGGTAAGGTTTCATGGAGCTGGTTTCCTCTTGATAATATTCCTTTGATGAGAAGAATGAGTTCTAATAGAGCGGTTCTCTATCATTTGCACATAGAATTTCCTGATTGGAGCTTTTAAACGACCATGTACTATGTCGATCTCATTGGCGGATGGAAGAACACACAAGCAGGTATCTCTGTGCTAAAATACTGATGTATATCTAGCAAAGTACAGTTGAGCCTGTAACATGCAAACTAGTTCTTTAAATGCATGAAATTGTTGGTTATTGGTTGGAGATCCTAAGGATAATCTCGGAGTAAAACATTAAAATCTGTAGAAAGATATGATCCGATTATGTTCACAAAGTTCGGGAATTAGTTGAATATATGAATTTGACAGAAGTTGTAGAAAGGATTGTTCTTAACTGAATATATGGAACTTAACATCATTTAGCTGAAAATGCAATAGTGCTCATAAGACCTGTTATAGGAAATATCATAATTTACTTAAAGAAACCTGTCATCATAGGAACTACACGTTGATAGAACCTGTTCTCCAATTAGCAAAATCTCATGGTGCAATGCGTCGTCCCTGCTTCGAAGCTTTATAGAAGCTGATAAGAATGACTATCCTGTCAGCCTACAGCAGAAGAAGTTAAGTAAACTTCTATTCTCAGAGCTCTCCTAGCAGCTCAAACCTCGTAGGTATAGGCATAGCATGAAAAGTATTCATCATTGATAAAGATTTGTAATGACTGGGTAGAACTGAATAGTTATCACACTAGCTGCTTGAAGTACTATTTTGTATATTGAAGTTCTGATAAAAAAAAAAAATCTCATGGTCGAATCTTGGATTTTCAGCAAGCTTTTCATGGGAAAGGAACTTGCAGAAAGGTGTGTCTCTATTACTGTACATAATGTGTTCTGAATTTTTAATATAATATAGGTACCATTGAAGAAGGACAATGGTCAAACAGTTATGGTTCCTCTCTTCGAAAGTCAGGAGAGTATAATTGGAGAGGTACTTCATGGAGTTTGATAAAAACTCCTCTCATCAAGCCTATATCTTTGTCTATTTTTTTTACAATTAGATGTTTAGGATGAGGGTGAACTTTTTGTGAAATGCTTGTTAGGTTGTTGTTGAACCATTGCAAGGGAAGAAGGTTGAGCACATTGGTGTTAAAGTCGAGCTCCTCGGGCAGATAGGTTTGCATATTGTCTTTTCTTTTCTCATTTCAAGACCAAAGAGAAAGAAGAAAATCAGAATAGAGCAAGCATTTCTTAAGAGTTTATTCTTAAGGTGTTGTAGCTCTTAAAAAATTTCGCTGAACATACTTGATAAACACAATTTGACAAAGCTATAGCACAACACATTTACTACATGGCTTCAACTATACCAAATGGACTCTTAGACTGTTAAAAGAAGGAGGAGACGCCTTTTAAAAAACTAGATTGATTCAGCAAAGGGCATGTGTTTGCTTAAGGCTTCTTAAAAAAGTCAAGTTGCCATTCACCAAACTTGTCTGTTTTCAAAGCAGTATTTACATAACTTGTCTTTTGCATCCATGATTAAAGCGAAATTCTTGTTCTACCATCTAGATCATATTACAAACTGGAAGCACGGTACTTACCTACGTTTCCTGTGTTCCGTTAACTCATATTGTCTTTACGCAAAGCACACAAAAAGGAACTGTCTAGGTCAGTAATGGATATTCTTTGAAAAAGAGAAGAAAAAGATGGCTCCACCACCAAAAAGTTCGAAATAAAGGCTAGAAGAGCTAATGAACTAGGAAATCAAAATTTCTGCATAAGAAGGTTGAGAGTACGGGGTGGCCTATAGAGCATGGATTTAATTATCATGTTTGTTGCCTTAAAATGTTGACACACTGCAGGACACTGGTATCAAAGTTGCTGATCCCTTTTTCTCTCACTCCGTGGTCCTAAATTCTCATATTAAGTCCACGTGATTTTCCTTGACTCACTAGTATCTACTTTTCTATTCAATGAAAGACCTCCACTGTTATAGAAGTTGTTTGCAAGTCATTTTTCTTTGGTCGGTGTTCATTCTTTTTCTTAAGCTCTTGGGAGACTCTCTGATCGGTTTATCTAATAACTATTATGGTCGAATAACTGGAAACCTCAATCGATGTGAATTCTAGCCTCTACTAGTTTTTCTCAAATAAGTGCTTATTTTTGTCTCGTTGAATTTGATCTTGTTCTGAATGATTAAATTGTAAATGATGATTTTATTTCAAATCAGGATTCATGCAGACTTTTCCTAATATCGAGTGAGTCTTCGAAAAATAACATTTCCATTTCATTTTTGCAGAATTGTATTTCGACAGGGGCAACTTCTATGATTTTTCATCTTTGGGTGAGTGAAGGACTATACAGTTAGATTATAATAAGTCCTTCACGATGTCAATGATACGAGTCAGTCCATCAACCCCTTTGCTGATAATTAATTTCGTTATGCTAGAATCTTCTAGTTTTTTGGCTTTTCAGTTTCAATTGCTCATTGAATTATATTGGGTCCAAATTGTACATGACTGCCTATGTAAATTGTGCAGTGCGTGAACTTGATTTACCTGGTGAATTATATGAAAGAAAAACGTACCCCTTTGAGTTCTCAACTGTCGAGATGCCCTACGAATCCTATAATGGAGTCAACGTAAGACTCAGGTAAAAATAAATTAAATTCAAAATTGTGCTCAACTTTCGAGATGCCCTACGAATACTGGGGATTTTGATTGTCATTCACTACTAGTTTTATGGGATTTCTTTCTCTCCTGGGTAAATGGGTTCATTCTTTAGGCATTAGATTCTTTGCTCCGCTTTCACATGTCTGGATGTGTCCAGTTTTAGTTATTGGTGAATCGCATCATTCAGTGTACTCCCTCTCTCTCTCTCTCTCTGTGCGTGTGTGGGGCATGTGTTTCTGAGGATGTTGCATAAGGAGACTTAATTATTGTGAAACTAGTGTGAACGTGCTTGTTCGGAAAATTTAATGGTTAGGTTAGGAAAACGGTTGTTTAATTAGGTTTGCTTTCGCCCAAGCCACGTAAAGCTGAAAATGGAAATAGGCGTTATGCCTTATATGTGGAAGCTCAGTGTGGTCCCACAATCAGTGATGGAAAAAAAAAATTCAGTTAAGCTGAATTTCTTCAGGTCGAAATTCTTGCAACAATTACTTTGTAAAGAGTTACTAAAGGAGTGCTAGGATTGACGTTGGCTGTAGTTCTCCTGGTCTGTGTTTTTCTTCATGTCAGCAGCTAACCTCCTTTGATAGAACCCTAATGATTTTCTTTTCATCAGTGTTTACTGAATTGTTGAGTGCATCATCATCTACTCATAGTTTTTAAGTACTTTGCGCTGGAACAGAGGTGCCAATTGGGGAAACAAATAGTAACAAGTCCAGCTCTTCTTTATACACTGCAGGTATATTTTGAAAGTAACGATTAGCAGAAACATTGTCGGCAACATTGTGGAGAGCCAGGATTTTGTGGTATTTACTGAACCTGCTCAATCAATTTCTCTGGGAACTTACATCAGTAATTGTTTAGAGCACATGCTAGTCACATTGCTGCAATTAATGCTTTGTGCAACAGCAACCTGTAAATTCAACAACCTCATATCTGTTTCATAAGCCTTAAAAGAAGGGTTTTGTTAGATCTTACCAATTTTGTTACTATAGTAGATGGGCTCATTCATTTCATGAATTGGCACTGAGAATAGGAAGTACCATTTAATCCAAAATTTTCTTATGTTGGGTCATGTCTGGACAATGTTAATAGGTTGTTTTACATCTCAATTTAATTAAAGGCAAGATTGATTTATTTTTTGGGACAACTGTAATCAAATCAACCGGAATGAAGATGTACACCTAATTGCTGAGATATGATTCTTCCTGACGTCTACAGGATCAAATTAGATATAACTCACTTAAGTACTTTCCAGTTAATCGCGCATGGTTAAGAATCCAGATAGAACTAATTAAGGATTGATTGGGCTCGTCAAATAATGCTGTTCTCTTCTTTTTCAGGTCCGGAATTACACCCCACTTCCAGCTATCAATAACAGCATCAAGGTGAGGCATGTTCTGATGATTAGGTTATCATTAATAGCTGATGGAAATGTCATTCATGGACATATAGTCTATTCTTCCATCCTGCATAATCTTTTGCTGTCTTTAGTTGCTGTGTGACTTCATTTGGCTAGAAATGTTGATTAACTTCTAAAATATTTGCTTTGACTTGTATCATTGCTAAGTATTCTATTCTGTCGACCTGATTTATTTAACGAGTCACAAAGTCCTTTTATCTTATTGGAAGCATGCAGGTCATCATTCTTAGGTTTTGATTTATATGTCATTATCACAATAGCTTCTCTACTTCATGCTCTAATTATCTAAGATTTGGCTTATCTTGTTTGAATAATATTGATCTTCCTGCATTTTTTGTTGTTCGCTTCTTGTTGATCGGCTCTGTGGAGTGTGCAAAATTGGGCTTCTCTTCTTTGAATCATATTGTTCCCGCATGTTTCGCTTATTGTAGATGGAAGTTGGGATCGAGGATTGCCTACACATTGAGTTTGAATACAACAAAAGCAAGTGAGTTAATATACTCCTGATGCTGATGGATTGATTTGTTATGAGAGCCTCCTAAGTTCCACATGAGGGTTGGACTTCGCATTTTCTTACAGTGCTTAGTAATTTCAGGTATCACTTGAAGGATGTTATAATCGGCAAAATCTACTTTCTCGTTGTAAGAATCAAGATAAAGAATATGGAGCTTGAGATCAGGCGTCGAGAATCAACTGGATCAGGCCATAATACCTATGTTGAGACGGAAACCCTAGCTAAATTTGAGTTGATGGATGGCGCTCCAGTCAGGGGTATGTCAACTAGTTTTGCAATCAATTTGGCCAACAAGTTTGACACCGCAAGTGCTGCTTTTGACCAATTACAGAATTTCTAACCTCTTATTATCCAAGTATATTACAAAATTGTCTGGTGCTGTTTCTAACATATCTCGGGTTAGTATGGACTGCTTGTAGGGTCTTCTATTTCCCTTTGTGTGCAGTTATCAACGAAACTGTGTAGCTGGATTTGCTTGAAATGTGATAGTCAAGGTCAAGAAAGATGTACTCTTTTGGCGAAATATACTTACATATGCAGTTCATCAATGTTCTTGCAGGCGAATCGATCCCAATCAGATTGTTCCTGAGCCCGTATGAATTAACACCAACGTATCGCAACATTAATAATAAATTCAGTGTGAAGTATTATCTAAACCTCGTTCTAGTGGATGAAGAGGACCGGCGGTACTTCAAGCAGCAAGAAATGACAGTATACCGGCTTCTTGAAACTCCGTGATTCTTTTCCCGGCTTGTACGATCTCATTGTTCGATTCCGAGAAGAGGTTGCACTTTCAAACGTCGGACTGGAGCCCTCGTCTGGTTTTACTGAGGAAGCAGGCACCCCTGCGACATCTAAAGAGCCACTTAAACGAGAGATGGCCGATCTCATGTTCGGTCTACCTACTCGCCAAAACGAGTAGACCCTTCAAGTTCAGCCTGCTCGTTTTCAGCTGGAAGAGTGTCTCTTTGTTCTTCTTATGGCCGCCATTCTCTGTGTTGACTTGGGGCATTTTTGGCCGTCAGATACGATCTCGCGATTGCATTCCGTTCGATCCCGTATCTTCTTTTATTATTCCGTAGGTCGGCTTTCCGCGTCGACATAAGTCTTCACATCTTATTTTTACGTGGTAACTTAGATTGCATCCGTTGAAGAAGATAAAGAGCAGAGAATCAAATTCTGGACGTGTAGCATATGAACGGATGCACTTTATAGTTTATTGTACTTATGCTCAGATTGAACAATGATCCATTGATGGTCTGCCATTTATAGTTTATTGTACTTGTGTTCCGAAAAACCTTTTTGGACCGATGCCGGTCAAGTCATTCTTTACCTCGAAAGTACATGGACCGCTTCCGCGCTGTCGTCGAAGCGACACACACCTCTGTCGTTCTTTAGCTAAGTGTCCAGTCGAGAAAGTTGAATAATTCAAAAGGTGCTACCTTTCATTGTTTTTTCTTCTTTGGGCGAAAAAGTGAGTGATGCCACGTGGGGCTGTTCGGCTATTTGGAGCGAGGACGCGAATCGAAACGGCTAATTAGAAAGTGCTTTCGATTTAACTCGACAAGTCTGACTCGATGAATCCAAACTTTGAATCCAAACTTTCAAATTAAAATGGGATGGATTTGCCCGACTTTGAGTTTCTAACTTGTTGAGCTTAATATGTGCACGAGTGTGCGCCGATATTTATAATTGCGGAATAATTAATAAGTGGAAATTGTAAATTGAAACGGGTAATATGGAAAGGAGCGGTATTTACATGTACGAGGAGATATTTTAATAATCCGATTTTGTTTTTGGAAAGGAAAAATCATTTTAGAATGGGAAATTATTAGAGGAGATCTCTCTCTCTCTCTCTCTCTCGAGAGAGAGAGAGAGAGATAAGAGAATCGGATGCGCTGGGCTGGGGTTGAGGGAGAGGAGGGCCCACCACGACCACTCCTTCAATTTTTTTTTTTTGCGGTTATATATAATCCCTCAAAGCGCGACCATTTCTTACACCATTTCGGTTCCTCCAACCATCTCCTCCTTCATCGCCATCATCTCTCCCACTTTGAATCCCTCCCTCTCTCTCCGTTTCCGAGGAAAGCCATGGCGGATCAGCTCACCGACGATCAGATCTCCGAGTTCAAGGAGGCTTTCAGCCTATTCGACAAGGACGGCGACGGTCTCTCTCTCTTTCTCTCTCCTTCTTTTTGGCAGATCTGGTTGTTTATTGATCCGGCGATCACGCATAATTGCTCCGATTCGGTTTCGTTTTGCGATTTCTTTGGTGATCTGAGGTGCTTTTCTCGCCGTTAGTTTGTTATTCGCTCTGTGATCCGAGCTAGTCGACGGAGGTGGAGATTTGTCGGCCGTCTCTTGTATGCGTTGCCGTCGATATGCTCCTCTTTTCTTTCCGTCTCCTGTGTTTTCTTGTCGTTGTGCCTTGTCGGGCTTGTTGTGCGGACGATTTCTCCCGATTTTTGTCGAATTCGCGGTTGCTGATGTGTGACCTGTTGTACCTTTGGTTTCTTCTGTACGTGGTCCGGATTTGGAGGTACCTTCTCTAGCTGGTTTGTTTGCTTCCGGTCTTGCGCTGTCGAGTTTTCCATCATCCGTGGTCGGTTGACCTTCGTTGAATGGTTTAGCTGCATGATGCAGCTCAAAAATCCCACGCACCGGTGGATTTGGTTTGATTTGATCAATTATTTCATGTGTGTTCCTCTTTCAGAGTTTTCAATCGTCCAGATCGCATTCGATATTGGAGGAAGTCAGCGGTTTCTTGATCGAGTCTGTGATCGTTGTTTTTTCTATGTTCAAACTAATTTTAGACTTACCTTATTATGTTGTGTTTAGCTATGTTAATGTCTTTCTTTAATGTTTGCAGTGATGAATAATTACCTAGAATGGTCTGGTATATGGTGTGTTGAATTTACTTAATTGACAGAAGCGTGTTGTCAATTGCTTCAATATGAGAATCTTGAGAGGATTTTGCTAGTACTAGGACCTCTTCAGTTGTGTAGGTTGTAGAGATGCGTAATTGCCAGAGCATCTATATGAGCAATTTACCTAGATTGATATGAATTGAATAATAGGATATTCAGTTGCATCAAGCATAAAAGTCCATAATGCAACATTGACATATAAATGTACCTAGATTCTACTAGCACAACAGAATTGTGGAAAGGGTAATGATTCGAATTTTGGAAACCATCTTTTGGTTGAATTGGTGACAAAGTGAACTTTTTCTTTTTGTCTTTTATCATCTATTTTTCTTCATCTTTAACCGTACAATGTGGAATTTGGTCTAACCGGGGAACCCTTCTCCCCCTTCTCTCTTTCTTTCTTTTCCTTCAAGCAGAAGTCTCTTCCTAGTTCCCTCTGCTAACTCATATATGTATATCCGGTGCTTTGTTTTTGTATTGAAGATAATGGTGCTCACACTTCTTTGTCACAGGTTGTATCACTACTAAGGAGCTTGGGACTGTGATGAGGTCGCTGGGTCAGAACCCCACTGAGGCAGAGCTTCAGGATATGATCAATGAGGTGGATGCTGATGGCAATGGCACCATTGATTTCCCGGAGTTCCTTAATTTGATGGCTCGGAAGATGAAGGACACCGATTCTGAGGAGGAGCTAAAGGAAGCTTTCCGAGTTTTCGACAAGGACCAGAATGGCTTCATCTCTGCAGCTGAGCTGCGTCATGTGATGACAAACCTTGGGGAGAAGCTGACTGATGAGGAAGTTGATGAAATGATCCGTGAGGCTGATGTGGATGGCGATGGCCAGATCAACTATGAAGAGTTTGTCAAAGTCATGATGGCCAAGTGAGGACCCATCCTTCCAAACATGTCATCTTAACTATCAAAAATCAAAAAATGTAGAAAAGAAGGGAACAGGGCAGATAAGTTCGATGAGATTTTGATTTCACCTTAGGCTTTCATCATCATTCACATTTTTAACTGTTGTCGGGTGGTCTATGTGTTCCATTGTTTGCTTTGTTTTATAGCACTCCATTGCTATCTACTTGTTTGTTCCGTTTCTCGTTTAGCCTAAATGTATGGTAACGGTCAATGTTCTGTCCGGTATTTGCCTTTGTCTTGGTATTGTGAACCTTGATCGGTCTTGAGAGGTTGGATGCTTTTGTTTGTATTGACTGATTGATCCTTATTCTGGGTGATTAAGTTTGTAAATTACTTCCTCTCTATGTCTAAGGATTCCACCTGTTAATGGTTTATCTTTTAACAATCTCTATTTGATTGAACGTTTGTAGCTGGATTTTATATCTAAATCCGGATGCAAGCTCTTGTTGGTTTTAGATAAACATAATGATTGAAATGCCTATATTCACCGTTGAGGTGTTGGCTCTGGGGAATTTGTAGTGCCGAGCCCGGGGTGATTCCTAATGAACGCAATCTACTTTTTTTTTTCCTTTGAACCTGGTCGTCAGAGATTGTCGTTTGAGTGATTGTTTAAAATCAAGCTCCCCATTTTGTTGGAATGTGGTCTTTTAGAGGAGAGTGGTAGTGTCAATATTAGTCCTGGTCCTGTATTCTTTCCTTCGCTATTTTGTTTGCTTTGGTTTTTCAGATATCTAACCTTTACAGTGAACTTACTATACCTGAACTGACTTAGGATGGAATTATAGAAAGCTATCGAACTAAATTTCTATATGGGGAATTAAATCCCAGGAATTACTTGGCTGCCGTCCTCCATTGGAAATTGTCACTCGACTCTCCTCGTCTTCTCCTCTTTCCCATTGCGACTGGGATTTGACAATACCTTTTTAGAAAAGCACTACATATGTGACTGGTTTGTCTGCCAGTATAGCTTTCAGAGAAAAACGTAATGAGGCCAAGCAGAAATTTAAGAATACAAGCTGGATTCGAAAGTTGTCGAACGCTAACATTTGAGGAGCTGTTGGTGGTTTTTACATGTTTAGTTTTTCTTCTATAAATGTTTTTTGCACGAAGTAAATTTACTTGTATGGGTTTTACTTGATCAAAGCAACGTAATGCGGCTCCGCCCTGCAACTTATTCTATGTAGCATTTGGTGCTTTATTGAGTGGAGATGCGTTTCGGTGGTGAATCTGTCTTTTGCCTGCCTCGCCTTCTTTCTGAGAGACGGCTGAAGGATTGCACGGGGAATAACTAATCCAACTGTTTTTGGCTGATCATCATTCGGTTTCGCCTTCTTTTGCTTGTTTTGCCGTATCCAAGTGACCTTCAACTTGTCCAACCTCTCCATTTACTTCAAACGCATCTCAACCACGGATGTAATTGGATTGTCCCCTTAGTCGGCTTTACAAGGACATGAAGATGTAGGTCTCGGTTAACATGGCCCGCATCTGGTCCCCGAAAGAAATGCGATAACCGTGGATGGTGAAATCTCGTGTGCTGCGATATGGCGTGGTGGGTGTCTTTTGTTAGATCATCGGTATCTTCCCTCCCCGGCAAAACCCTCATCTCCAATGGACCCAAAGAAAAGAGGAAAACCATCTCTAGAGTCCACACTGTTGTCATGCACATGGCTTCCGTTGCACCTGACCCACCAGGTTCGTAAATTCGCCACTGAGCAAAAGATTGTAGCAGTAAGGGTTGCACGCAGCAATTGAGAAAATTAGAGAATGGCGATGTCCACTCCACCGTGGTTTATTCTTTTTCTGGACCAGGTCCGAGATGGATCAGATGACCTAAGCCATCAAAAAATGTGTTAGCCCACGTGAAATTCACCAAATCTCCAGCCAAGCGAGGCTGCCGCCTTATTTATATTTATCACGGTGCCGATGATTCGGGTTCTTTTTTCTTCTCGACAGACAATGGAAACAGAAGCCCTGGAAACAGATGAACGAAAGAATGTAGTTGCTAGCAAAGAGAGGGCTACGCAACATTTATCCATGCTACTGCTGATGTACATGCCTCCTAGGTTATACTATAACATCACTACTGAAAAAAAGGCAGATTCTCGATTTGGGTTCGATTGCTCCCCTTATTAATGTCTTTCTCGCAAGATGTATAAAGTCATCCTGGATAGAGATTTTTCCTTTAGAGAGACAGAGAGAGGCGTATGAATTACAAGTTTTTGCTTGCTAGAACATTGATCTGTCTCCGGGGCTAAGTCTGGGATACGGAGATGGCAACGGACCAAATCATCCAGGCAAGTAAGCAATCACTTGATGCACGAATGAACCTGCCAACCTTATTCAACCCACAATCTGAAGCATAATTTATTCAGAACTAAGCTGAAAGTGGTAGGTTTTCACCTGGTGCTTTCCGTTGTGGATGAGGAAGAAAAGGGATATGACTATAATTATATTTTTGACAACAATCGTTCACCTCCGAAGAAGAACAGGAGATGATGGAAAATTTCAAGAATTACTGTTACAAAAGCATATGTAACAAGACCAGAAGGAAAATTCAAGACGCGGAAAAATGGATAAATCAATAAAGTATAAACATCTCGACAGTGCAGGACCAGCCACACCAAGTAGGCTATCATGTTGGCAGATCAACCTCCGTGGCAAAGGCTACTTATTAAGCCAAAAGAGAAGAAAAGCACTAGCCTATTTCATAGAACAAAACGCGCACCTCATTTTTAAAGCTTTCGGAATACTGTCCAAGAGTCCGATTCTGAAGCACTACATCCAAAACTCAGTAAAGTAGGATACAATAATTTGATCCTTACAATATTGAGCAGATTGAGTTTGTGGAATGCATCAGGAATTGAAACTCTGCTGCAAATGACTGCGGCATTGATGTATAGATTATAGGCAACTATTAATGCAAAAGGCCTGCTTTCTTTTCACGCCAATAAATACATTCACTCATCGGTTTCCCACTAGGGATGCTGCGACAGATCAGAATTCTTCTCTATAGCAGGAAATAATTTCCATATTGCTCGCTAATGTAGAATTAATTTACATCGAGGACAACAGCTTCAAGACACTACTCACCTTTAAAAGTCGAGGAATAAAATCAAACATAACGATTCTTGAGTACTACAGCCACACAGAGGGCTGTATATGAGAGAGTGTTGTTATTAACAAGACAGCTTTGCCCAAAAGATAAGTCTTATCTTTACAAAGTCAGAACAAAATGAGATATTTACCTTCTGAGCTGCTTGTAGAGCACAACAGTTACATACTTGGACTGAAACCTATGAGTCAATCCTAAAGCAACTACCGACTGAGGGGTGCTTCCTTTCTCTAAGAAAAGGTGATTAAGCACGACATGTTGGGGCTTGAGCGGAGCAGTTACATCTGAATTCTCTGTATCCAGAACAGTTAGACGAAGCTGAGGAGGAACCCCCACCGGCTCCTTCGCAAAATCTTCCTCAGCAGGAAGCACCTGACTGTAGCCAGAATCAGGTGATGATGGAACCTCAAATTCAGCCACACTGTCCAAGTTTTCGGGAACATAATCCTGCAGAAGTGATGGGACAATAATAAATCAACTAGGGTTGCTAAAAGAATCTAATATTACAGAACATTTACCCAATAATATGTGTGCATATATATCAAACATTAGCATCTATTGCATGCATCAACAAGTTTGTATTTTGCTTGCCTTCAGCGTAAAAAACAGGCTATCGCAAACTTGCCTTACCCCCACCCCAAACAAAAAACCCCGTCCAGCAGAAATTGACCAAGACGATAGCACTGCTCAGAGTCAGTAATCTACTATCCAGATAATATCTGATCAACACCTGTGGATGTAAGAGTGTACCAAAAGAAGTGCAAAAATTACGAGAAACCAACCATAATAGCAAGATTAGCATCGAAAAAGATGTTATCACAATAAACCAACCACCACCCTTCGAATCTCTTCGATGCCGGCAAAAAAAAAAAAAAAAACCACTCTCCCCATCTGTTGTGACATTTTGGATTCACAATTTTGCTTGTGTAACTGACTTGATCAATGATACTACATTGGGGAATAGGCCCCTACTTAAATCACATTCACATGCACACACTTTACAGTTACACAAGCTCCATGGATCTATAGAGTACTTACATCAACCTCCAGAATATTACAAACTTGGCCCTTCTCATCAGTAGTATGGGGGAGATCTGGACTATATCTCAATTGACCATCGACAATAAACTTATAATGGTATACGCCAGATGGTAGGACCAAAAGGATAGAATAATCTTTACCGGATCTCTGTAATCTTCTCCTGCATTATAAAGTAATCAACTAACTGGCTTTAGTCAGCTCCGCCGCTTTTTCTTCCAACTGGTTTTATGGAAGCCAATAACCATAACAAATGGAAAGATCGCAATCCTCACCTAGATCCCCAATTGTCCCATGATCCTTCGACCACCACATCATTGCCGCCATATTGCCATGCAATGATCATGGGTATTCCTCCCTCAGAAGGATGATCAACGTTTCCTTGGGACTCATTCTGCCTACTGTGATTAAAAGTGGCAGGGTCATCACTCCTCTGAAACGGAGGTGTAGGAATCTAAATATGACAAGATGGAAAGCAACTCGTCAATTGAAAGCATAATCACAAGTATTCATCTAAATATTTAAGACACAAATTGCAAAACACATCCTCGCAGCCCATCTTTGGAACTATAATTATGAGTAAAAAGTTCAAAAACGTGATTCTTAGACACGCATGCCAGGATTACAGATAGTTCAACAAGTACAAAAGTAGGCAGGCATATGAGGAAGAATAAGCACCCTGCAGAAAGGCAATGCCCACGAAGTGTAAACTCAGAGCAAGCAAATCAAGGGCAGATGGGGACAATTATAGAATCAGAGTAGAGTCTCCCGCTCGCAAACTACAGAAGTCATGATTGTTACATACTGATAGCAAAGATCATCACGATCTTCATCTTCTTTCTAACACCTCACAAGAATATCAACCAAAGAGTGAATGCAGCTCTTTACACTGTAAAGAGGTAAAGCAATGATCTTGTCCTGACAAAAGAATCGCCAAAGAAACTAAACCTTGACTCTGGAGAGAGTAACTGTGAAGTAAAGATGCACTGAGAAAACGTCCTCCAACAAAGGGAAAAAACAGGAGAGTAATCAGCAAGAGGCTGACCACCAACTCCCCCCCCCTCCCCCCCCCCCCCCGCCCCAAAAAAAAAAAAAAAGATATAAGATTGCCCACAAAACTATCATCAATGGTCACACGAATATTATCATATAGCATAAACATTCACCATCCTAGAAGCAGCACGAAATGAAAAAAGAACGCCCCATAAATTAAACGAAGGAGCCAGAGATCAATACACGATCACACATAGCATTCATCGCCGCTAGATGTATGTATCCCATCGGAAAATAAGCACAGACATCACAACTATGACGCACGCCACATCTAGCAGTATAAACAACGTGATCGATTGGCAAATCAAACAAAGTCGACAGAGATCAATACACGTTACCGCACACGAAAAGGACCGCACGCGTAGAAACGCGCGGAGATCGAGATATAGAATGACCTGAGGAGCGAAGACGAGGGGAGACGGAGAGCGTGCGGCGGTGGCAGGAGGAGCATGGCTCGTGGATTCAGAGGACGGCGCGTGCGGAGCCGGCGCGTGGTTCTCGCAGGGAACCCGCTCGCCGTTTGATCTGGCGGGAGAGTCGCCTCTCTCGGCGTCGCCGCGGGGTGCTTCTTCTCTCCCATTGGCATTTCCCATGGCCTTGCCCGTAGATCTACAGATCGCAGCTCCAACTTGCACCAAGCATCTACGGCGGACTGCAATCTATTATATTGTTCGCGCGTATAATACCCCCTCGGTTTCCATATATATAATAATCACTGGTGCAGCTTCAGAGAAAGAGAGAGAGAGAGAAGCGAGAAGGAGAAAGGAGGTGCGAAGCGGAGCAAAAATGGCGGACTGGTCCGGCGATCAAAACCCTCGCATTTCGATTTGCAGGAGACGATGATCATTCAGAGACGCCGGAGCACCAGCCAGAGACGAAGAAGCAGCTTAGAGAGAGAGAGAGAGAGAGAGAGTCATATGAAGGAAATGAAATGGATAAACTAAACGAGAGAAGAAGTAATGCACGTCACGAGATGGAAGCTCACGCGCCTCCCGCGGGGCGTGCCACCCACCGGCCGGCGTAGCGGGCCCCACCGTTTTAGTTGCAAATTTCATTTTCGACTTTTCTAACTTTTGCAATTAAGTGCTCTATAACTCAGGCAAATTATAAAAGTCAGAGGTTTATTTGTACTCTTTAACATTTATTTTTGTGCATTTTTCAATTTTGCAGTTTGATCTTTTGATTTTTATTTTGTGCAATCAAGTCTTCTAATTTTTTTTTCTAATCATCCAAGCAAAGTTTTCGATCAACCATATCCGTTAAACAGCCCCGTTAAACAGTCGTATTGCTTAATGATGTGGTAGAAAATGATACATCATGATAATTTGATGCCAAATGAGCGCAAAATTAGCAAAAAAAACAAAACCAGTAAAAAGGCCTTCGTTTGACGATACCAATTATAATAGGTCATAACAAAGCACTTGGTTGCACAAAATAAAATTGGGAGGTTCAAATTGCATTAATGGAGAGAGACAACATGTGGTTGTGCAAAAAAAAGTTAGAAGATAAAAAAAGCATAAATAAGAATTCTATGAGTTTAACTCTAATAGAGAAGAAAGATCTAGAAAATTGAACAGTGTATTGTATTGAGGCACAATGCCATACTAAATAGGTACAATGAAGCCTAATTTACGAGGAAACAATCATAGAGAATAAACAACAATAATTCTAGAATATATACAGAATCAATAAAATATTCTAACACCCCCCTCAAACTCAAGGTGGATCAAACAGCGAGAGTTTGGAAATGAGATACTGAAAAATCAGTGTTGTAAGAGCCTTCGTAAAACCATCGACTAACTGATCCACAGCCCCAATAAAAGGAAGAGAGGTGGTTCGAGCCTGGAGATAATGACAAGTAAGATGGCAGTCGATCTCAATATGCTTGGTGCGCTCATGAAAAAAAGGATTAGCCTCAATATGGATGGCACCCTTGTTGTCACAATACAAAGGAGTGTGATCCTAGAGTGAAACGCCCATGTCAGCAAGCAAACGGCGAAGCCAAACAATCTCAACAGTAGTGTCATCCATAGCATGATACTCAGGCTCAATAGAGGAGCGCGAGACAATCTGCTATTTCTTGGCTCACCAAGAAATGAGAGAATCGCCAAGGAAAATGTAGAACCCTATGACAGACCGACGATCAGTTACATCATAACCCAGTCAGCATCGGTATAAGCACGCAACTTGAGACGAGAAGAGGACGGTAAAAATAAAGACCGCGTCAAAGTACCCCGAAGGTAGCGCAGAATCCGCAGAACAGCAGCGTAATAGGTAGACCAAGGGGCAGCAACAAACTAACTGACAACATGAACCGCATAAGCAATGTCAGGATGCGAAATAGTGAGATACACAAGACAACCAACCAGAGTCCGATAACAAGTCACATCAGAAAGAGGGTCCCCGTCGTCAGGGCGAAGCTTCTGATTCAACTCAATAGGAGTGAGCATAGTACGGGAATCCGAAAGAGTAGCCCTAGAGAGAATATCATCGGTATACTTCTGTTGAGAAAGAAGAATACCACGAGAACTACGAGCAATCTCAAGCCCGAGAAAATAGCACAATGGACCAAGATCCTTCATGGAAAAATGTCGTTGAAGATGCCTCTTGGTATACGCAATATAATCAGAGTCATTGTTGATAATGACCATGTCATCCACATAAAGAAGAAGAATAGTAAAGCCAGAGGACGAAGTATGAACAAACATAGCATGATTGTCCTCACTCTGAACAAATCCTGCAGAACGTATAACAGTAGTAAACTTCTCAAACCAAGCACGCGGTGCTTGTTTGAAGCCATAAAGAGCTCGCCAAAGACGACAAACCTGACCAGGGGCGTGAGCAAGACCGGGTGGTGGTTGCATAAAGAATTCTTCTTGAAGATCCCCGTGAAGAAAAGCATTCTTCACATCGAGCTGATAGAGAGGCTAGTTACGAACAGAAGCAACGGCCAGTAGAGTACGAACAGAAGTCATCTTCGCTATCGGAGCGAAAGTCTCATCATAATCAATGCCATATTCTTGTGAGAAATCCCGCGCAACTAAATGTGCCTTGTAGCACTCAATACTGCCATCAGAACAAGTCTTTACCTTGTAGATCTAGCGACATGATACCAAGGATCGACCAGGTGGAAGAGGAAGAAGTTCCTAAGTACCAATACTCTGTAAAGCAGAAAGTTTCTCAGTCATGGTTTGACGCCACTCAGCATGTTGTACTACTTCGCAATAGCTGGTAGGTTCCTGCACATTATGTACAGCAGTCAAAAAGGAACCAAACTCGGCAGAATAAGAAGCAAAAGCAACATACCGAGTAGGGGGACGACGATCCTGATGAGGATTACAACGCAACTATAGAGGGGCAGAATCGTCGGTGGCAGGGGGAGCAGGAAGGGCAATAGCAGGATGGAACTCAAACGGAGAAGGAGGGACAGAGATATCCGGAGGAGGAGAAGCAAAGGCATGAGGTGGGTCGGGACAAGGATCAGTCGGAAAGTACATGAAAGGAATAGGTTTAGACATTGAAGATGTAGTAGTAGTAGTAGAGAAGTAAGGAACTTGCTCATGAAAAGTGACATTACGAAAAATACGAATACGCTGAGCAATCGGGTCGTAACAATGATAACCCTTGTGTTCAGTGCTATAGCCCAAGAATGCACACGATATGGATCGAGCAGTCAACTTCGTACGTTCAGTGGGAGGAAGAAGCACGAAACACGTGCACCCAAAAACTCGAAGATGTGTATAAGTAGGAGACCAGGAATGAAGTCGCTGAAAGGGCGTAACCTGATGAAGAACATGTGAGGGAAGGCGGTTATGGAGATGAACCGCGGTGAGAAAAGCTTCGGCCCAGAACTCGGTAGGAACAGAAGTATAAAGTAAAAGAGCACGAGTGGTTTCAAGAATATGTCGATGCTTACGTTCAGCAGCCCCATTTTGAGCTAGGACACCAGGACAAGAAAGGTGTGGCAATGTCCCACCATTGGCTAAGAGAGAACGAAAAGCACTCGAAAGATATTCCCCCCAGAGTCAGAGCGAAAGACTTAAATTTTCTTATGAAATTGTGTAGATATCATGACAGTGAAAGTCTAATAAATGGTAAGAAAATCACTACGCCGACGCATAAGATAGACCCAAGTATAGCGAGAATAATCGTCAATAAACTAAACATAATATTTGAAACCACTTTTGGATGGAATAGGAGCAGGGCCCCATACATCAGAATGAACAGAATCAAAAATACTGCTAAAGCTAGAAGTACTTGTAGGAAAGGTAAAGCAGACTGCTTTGCTAAAGGGCAGATAGAGCAAGGAGGTAGAACACCAGAGGAAACTGGACCAAGAACTCCCTGTTGATGAAGGATAGAGAGACGAGAAGAGGAAGCGTGCCCGAGACGCTGATGCCATCGCGCAAGGTCCATGGTAGCCAGCACAGGATAAGGAGAGGAAGTGAAAGTGGATGGAAGGTGGAGAGATCACATAGTGTATATTCCACCATGCCTACTGCCCTTGCCAATCATCCTGCCACTCGAACGATCTTGCACAAAACAAGAGCGGTCAGTAAAACTCACAATACAGCCGACATCAGTAAGCTGGCCAACAGACGACAAATTAAGCGCCAGAGAAGGGACATGCAACACATCAGGAAAACAGAAATCCCGAGGACAGACAAGAGTCCCCTGTCGGGTAGCCAAAAGATGAGAACCATCAGCTATAAAGAACCGCACTGGAGACTTGAGCTCAGAAAGCTCAGTGAGACAAGCAGCATAAGTAGACATGTGTCTAGCAGCTCTTGAGTCAAGAATCCAGGCAGTAGAAGAACCACTTGAGGGGAGAGCAGCAGCAACATAAGAACCAACAGGAGTGACAGCAACTGAATGGCCTGAATTGGACAATTGAGAGCCAAGTTGAAACTGATTCAAGCGAGCTAGCTGAGCCTCAAGAGCAGCAAATCGCTCATCCACAGAAGGAGAGGCGAGAGAAACATGCTAAGCCGGAGTAGGAGCAGGTGGAGTCCGAGAAGAACGTCGTGTATCGCGCCGCTTCTTATAACAGCGAGACTCAATATGACCACGACGATGACAATAAGAGCACTGAGCAATCTGATGAGAACCTTGAGTTGAAGCAAACTGATGAGAACCTTGAGTTGGAGTAGACTGAAGAGAACCCTGCGTTGGAGCAGACTGATGAGAACCCTGCGTTGGAACATGAGGCGGTGGTGCAAACCGAGCAACAGCCCATGGAGGAGTAGCGAGAATGGCTGTGGGATCAGATACCGCAGAAAATGAGATAAGACCCAACCGGGTTTCCTCAGATTGAAGCTCCTTGACAACATCAAGGAGAGAGGGTGGATGATTCTGATAAAGAATAGATCTCGATAAACAAGTGCAGCCATAGCCAATGGCCGCCAAAGAGCGCAATTGGAGCCATCGAGTTTGACATCAATCCAATCACTCGAATCACCCATATCACTCAACGTTGGGACTGCCGTAATCGAGGGTTGGTGTACAGTATTGACAAGAAGCAAACCCAAACTCTACTTTAAGGACTGTTCGGATTGATTTTTAATGTTTAATTTAAATCATGCGACTCACGCACTTCAACTTATTTTTTCAATATGAAACAATTGAAATTTTCATAAATAATGTTGATAATAGATTCGCGTAGAATTTTTGTCATAATTTTTTGTAACACGTTAACAATTCTAAATTATAAAGATTTTTTTTTCCAAAAGCTGTGGACAAAAGTCGGGTACGGGTTAGATCGGGATTTAGCAATATCCATTATCTTCAAAAGGCAATAATGTCGTCTGAAAAAAAAATCATCCCAACAAAGCACACAAAATCACGTTGGTTATCTTTGGTCCCCCGTTACTATTTAGTCTTAGTTGGTGGAGGGTTGATTTAGGTCGGGACCAAGAGAGGTGGCGGAGCGCACGTCGTTTTCTCTTTCCGGGCCTCAAATTAATTTCCCATGCGAGGTCCCGCACGGCGGCGCGTGGAGAAGGGGCGCAACTGTTTTTTTTATTTTTTTTTAATATTGCGGATACTGTGAGGGATCAGATCAGATCAGCGTGCGTCCGACGTGGCATGAGCACGTGACGAATCGGCCGGGGGGGGGGGCCCACGAGGGGCGGGATGATAGAGGAGGATCAGGAGGAGTTGGAGGGCACCATGATCACGTGACGTGGAGAGTGGCGTTTTCTTCTTTTCCGGATAAGATCTGAGTTGGAGGACGGTCGACTTCTATTTTTTTTTTCTTTCTTTTTTTATTTTTTTGTTTGCTCGAGTTTTTTGGGCTTCGAGACGCGGGCCAATTAATGATTGCCAGCTCAGCAGGATATATTTGTTCTAACGGGACAAAAGAATCGGATAACATTAACTCAGGATTTTTCGCTTTTGTAATACTTTTTTTAGATTTTTTTTTTCGATGAAACAAAAGACTTTCATTTTCTTTGTTTTTCGATAGGACAAAGGAATATTCCACGTACTTAAATATATTTTTTTTGGTCAAAGTACTTAATTTAGGAGGAGTGGATTTATTTCTACGGTTTCTCGGCGAAAATAATTGAATTCGATGTCAAGAAAATCGATATTAAAATGAAAATGGATTGCATTTTGGTATCTAGTCGTTACTAGTTAACGCAGTATAAAAATGTGGTTTTATTTACATATGTATGGCTGCTTTTGGCCGTCGAGACAACGATTGGAATAGTATATGATTAAGTGAGATACCAAATCCTTGGGATAATAAATGTGGCCGTATCTAATCTTATCAAGTGTTAGAAAATTCAACTAAATTAAAGAATTGAAAATGAGATTTAGGTACTGTGGCTGCCGTGGACGCAATTGAAAACGATGACCACCAAAATCGTCGTGCAATGACAAAGCAGGTCCGTAGATCTGACACCCAACAAAAAGAGGAGGTGAAAGAATTTTAGGCGACCACCAACATCGTTGTGCAGCAGTGACGCATACGGTAGATCTGACACCCGACAGAAAGAAGCGGACGAAGGAATTTCAGGCGACCACTGACATGCCTCTCCATCTCCTTAGAATGATTCAGGTGTAGGTTGTCGGCGATGCCGAAGATTTCCAGCCTCTGAATCACCATCTTCCCCTCCTCTCTTTGAGAGGTCCGTGTCCATTGTGAGCAAGAGAATTGTCTTTGAAATGACCAAAGGGTATCCTAAAGACCCGATCATATATATGCCTATCTGATGTAGAGAAAGATGTACTTGGAAAAGGGTTCCAAAGGATAATGTTTATTCGATCTTTACAATTCTTTGGGTGTCTATATATAGGGAGGTCGCCCTTTAGGAAACAATCAATTAAGTAAAATTAAAAAACAAAATAAGGAAAAATGTTGATAAAGGGAAAAGTCTTCAAAACGTGTTCCAAAAATGTGCAAAACGCATATGAAATCTCTGAAGGCCCGGAAATCAAGGGAAACACGTAAATTTGGAGATCAAACATTGCCCAAATCAACTTAGCCAGTTTGCAGCTTCGGAGATCTTGCATTCATCTTTGATTTAACATGTTGACCGCTCTTACGACGCTCGAAGATTTTCATATAAATATTTACCAACTGTTCTACATCACTATCAGAACACTTCCGAGAACTAGATAAATGCCAGAGTTCATCCAAACTGCTAACTTCTTTTCTCGTGAGGTCTTGTGACGACACATGTCAAATCTTAAATTGCCAAAATATATTACTTGGGGACGATCTCTGAATTATATTAGCTTTGGGCAATATAACTAACCCTTCTTTCGTATTTTACTAAAAAAAGGTAAAATAAAAGTATCTTTCTTTTATGCAAATCATTTGTTGAACAATAGAATCCATGAAAAAAGTTAAGTGCTAAAAGAATATCAACTCTGGGTTTTTTATGATTATTATGTCTTTATATCATCAAATGGATGAAATCGTAAATCCATTTATTTTTCTGGTACCCAATCGGATTAGAATATGTAATATCATAGTAATGATAAAAATGGAATCACTTATATATATATATTCTATCCAAAACTCCATAGGTAAAATAGGAACAATTATTCAAAAAGTCCTGAATTTATTGTAAGGCGGTCAATTCAATCTTAAATCTTTCAATTGTATCAATGTAGTTCTAAACCTTTTGATGGTTTGCCAATTCAGTCATAAGTCTTTCAATTGTGCCAATGTAGACCTAAACATTTTGACGATTTACCAATTCATTACTAAACTTTTCCATTGTGCCAATTTAGTCCTAAACTGTTTGACGACTTGCCGATTTAGTCCTAAACCTTTTTTTTTTATGTCGAAGTCCTAAACCTTTTGATAATTTGTCAATGTAGTACCTTTTGCCAATATAGGTTTAGGACTAAATTAGCAAAACTTCAAAAAGGTTTAAGACTAAATCGACAAAACTTCAGAAGATTTAAAAATAAATTGGCACAATTGAAAGATTTAGGACTAAATTGGCAAATCGTCAAAAGTTTAGCACTAAATTGGCATAGTTAAAAGATTTAAAACTGAATTGGCCACCGTACAATAGATTTATAACTTTTTGGACAATTTTTCCTACCAAAATAGACAAGTGGGAGGAGGGCAAATTTGTCGAATAAATTAAATTAAAATTCCACCCTGAATGTTAATAAAATAAAAAACAGAAGAGGAAATGATGCCAAATTATGATGATGATAATGTATGATAAAAGTCTATTATGGTACGAACAAAAAAGCAAGACAGAGATGTGCATGAAAGTGTGCCAAAGCTTATCCTTGCTTTTCTGTCTTTATCCCTTGCCTTTCCGCTTGTCAAACTCCATTGTTGTCATTGATCGAATAGAACAAGGAAGAATAATAATAATAATAATAATAATAAAATACAAGAATCAATTTTAATTGACAAATAAAAACAATTCCTCTCGCGATCAAAAATGTTCCAATGTGCCTAGCGCTTGTAGAATCGTTGAATCTGTTTGATCGCGATTGCTGAAAAGGCATCGAAATCCACCACCGCAGGCCTTTGGATCTGCCAAGGCCAACGGCTCGCTCTCCCTTCTTCCCCTCCTGGCCTCTGCAATGCTCGGGGGCAAGGGGTCGACGACGGCCCCTGAAGCTTGCGCCGGCCAGCTAAGGACGTCGCCGACCCGTCTGGGCCTCGGGCTCAACCTAAGCCATAGATGAGATCCAAGGCAAGCCTGGTGCCCCCACAAGCTGAGCCTTGGACCTCGCCCGCCGCGCCTGAGATGGGATTGACTAGAGAGAGAGAGCTATCAGGAAGAGATTGATGGTTCGACCGAGAACGAATGAGCGAGCCGCAGACAGGACTTTGATGGCTGGAGAAGGGGCGGCGGACAGTTGACGATGTCGGGTGGGTGGCTCGAATTTGATTGGGTTAGAGGCTGAGGTAGAACCCGACTCGAAATTGGCATCTACCTATGAGAAAATAGTAGTGACGTGTAGTTTAGACCTTCCAAGTTCTTTACCTAATCACGAATCGCGAGCCTTTCCACGGAGCACATTTCTAATGAATGGCTCAACTTCCCCGGTTTCATCTACCTTTTCAACGTTCATCCTGCGCCTGCGGTTTTCGTTCTTCCAATGAAAGTGAAAGCTAACTAATGACCCCAAGAGAAAAATGTGATAACTTCGACGCTTATCTCGACGGCAAAACTTACGAAACACGAAAGATTCTTCACGCACACGGGGTTATCAATCACTAGATTAGGTGAATTGAGGTAGCACCCGCCGGATCCAAAGATTCGGGCGCAACAAACGGCCGTAATGCATCCGATGCACCTAATAATGCCTCCAAAACACGGGCCGGACTTCTTTCACGTGATCAAGGTAGGTATCGGGAGACGGCGGGCAAAGCAATGTGTCAAGGCCATAAAATTTCACTTCTATTTTCGTACTCCTTTCATCAGGTCTGGAACATACAAAGACTAGATTTTATATGGACATGGCATCTTTGATGCCTTATAGTGCATACACTCTACGATAGGTTAACTAGTATGTACAAGAGAACTCACTCTAAGAATAGACAAGGCAGGGAGGGACACATCTGCAGAATGAGCTGGTCGAGAAGCAGCCGCAGCCACCCGATGGTTCGAGGACGCCACTGCTTAGGGGCCCACGCGGAGGAAACGGACCGAATAGGAATCAAAAGGAGGCCGAACTGCTTCTGCGAAGCTGATATATCGGTTCTGTTGACGCTTCGTTTTGAAACTTAGTCTCGAATTCCTACAGGGAAGAACAACAGTGGGGTAACAAAATCACCAGTGCTTCATTCTTTCTGTTTTTTACCATCATGCGAAAGGGTAAAGTTGTAAAAGAAAATCCAGAATAGATCATATACTCAAAAAGAATTGGCAAAACCAAGGATACTTGTCGCGATGTTCCAGAAAACCAATCTAGGTATATATGTTGCAATAATTTGACTCTTGAGCATGTTTACTAGGTATATATGTTCCGGTTGGAACAGTCAGGTCATGTCGATGTATGCTCAACGGTATCAACAAAAAGTCTTTGCAGACTATACGAAAATCATGTTGAAAGAACACAACCACATATTTCACATATCTCCGGTTCCCCATAGTGCACAGTGCAAAACCCCGCATTCCTACAATTGTGTTTCAAGTGACAGGATCAAAACTGGTTGCGACTAGATTAAACACAAAACAGGAATGGAAACCTTCTCTGCTAGTATTTTCCAGGGTTCCCATGTTCATTTCAATCCGAAAACACCAATTTGCATGAAATAACTAAGTTGAAGGATGAAGACCTAAGCATCTCCACACTCATACTAGAGTTGTCAAACGGGTGGGTTGGATCGGATTTGGGTCGAGTCGAATATGGTCCTACTCATATTGACCCACTTAACTTGTTTTGACCCATTTCCATGCTATACAAATCTAGTGACCCATACCCGACCCGACCTATATTGTTAAAACACTTCAATATTAAAATCTAGTTTAGAGAAAATTGTTTCTTATACATTTTTAAAGATACATATATTTCTTTTTTTTTTATAGTTTTCTTAGCTAATCCATTTATGGCCTATTTAAAACCCATTTAGGACCCATTAAGTTTCTAAGTAACCCATTTATGACTCACTTTTAAAACTTAAGGAACCCATTTATCACCCACCACCATGAAATATGGGTCAAATATGGGTTCTAGACCCATTTTGCCACCTCTACTCATACATTGAGATTGGTAGGCATAGTAGATACCATTAAGTTTCATAGATTAGTAAGGTCAAAATTACAAAGAGGACAGTGAATTGATATCCTCCCATCAGGAAGGTAGATGATATATTTTGAGGCCATTCTGTAATGATTACAAGCTGCTACCCAAGTACCCATCAACCTAAACTGACTGACAAATCTTTCTTCAGCACACAAACGTTTTATTTTTTCTTTTTTTTCCGGCCAAACTTTAAGACACTAAATTTCACAGCCACTGAAATAGTGCACCCTCCTCTGAGCAAATGGACGATCAATCGAGGCAGAACAATAGAAAAGGAAAGGGGCAATTACAGATAACTACTCTACATAGGTTTAATATCCACTCACAAAAAAGGGTCTAGTTTCCCAATTTCACCTCACTTTCAAAAAAACATACCAGACCAATTACTTAACTAGGTTCTAGATGAGAATTCACATCTTCAGCCATATGTACCAGAAGATATCATGCTTTCATTAAAAGGAAAATCTAGCAAGACATGTGGATACTGAGATAGGTGGTCTGCAACACTTCAAAAGTCACGCGTGATATCAAGACTATCACCGAAAATAGGTACTTTATATATAATATTCACACCATATCGCCATGCTAAAGGATAGATGCTTTTATCCCTTAAAAGACTGTCTCAGTCCTCTAAGTCACGAATCCAGGTTCAAGGCGCCCCGCCGTTGAGAGAATTGTTGACTCGTAATTCTTCCTCATTTTCATTGCATGAAGCATCTCAAACATTAAGACTTGTAAAAATTAAATGGTTCTTTTACTAAAATTGTTTAATTCTTCCAGTTGATTCTGATATAGTCTAATTGAGGCACAAACCAGCAACCACAGCCATATTTGTGATTCGTGGCCCATTTGTGAAGTCTATAAATAAACAGCATCTACTTATACTAAGTTCTTATGGACATGTAAAACCATAGATAATGTCCAAAAACCGCAGCAACTCTTGTGACATCAAACAGCCCACCTAAGCAATGCCGCAACTAACATGTCTCCATATAGAAACACCCATCAAGTTGATAACTAACTGGATTTCATCCGTGCTCTCACGTGATAGACAAAGGTACTCTTGCCAGTGGATTTTATTAGTATAGAAGTACAAGAAAACCATGCACAGTGATCAAAGATACAACATATCTTGAAAGTCTTATCATTTTAGTCCCTGAAAGTGAGTCATTATAGTAGTCATAGCACCAACACCTAGTGTCCAGTCCACTTAAGTCTTACGCAAGAAGGAGATCAACAACTGATAGAGGAAAGTCCATAACAGATTAGGCTTGAGGACAGCATAAAGGGAGAATCCACAGATTCGTGGAAAAAGTTCATTGTTGCCAAGACAAACATTATAATCATTGTGGCACGCCTGAAGTTTTTTAAAGTCCACTCATCACTCGTACTGGATAAGATTCATAGACACAGGACAACCAAATCATAAAAATTAGTAAGATGGAACTAAACTCTCCCTCACATGGTTCGGCCCTTATCATGCAGAAGCATTTGACTGAGTGTGAAATCCACCAATCACAGAAAAATATAGCAATGTCGGAGGGTCCAATTACCATTCTTATTCTTACCAAGTATATTAATCAGACAGAAAGTAATTGGAATTTAATGCAAATTGAACAACATTCAAATGTCTTACAAACTTGATAGCTTAGGGGAGTGTCAGTGTTGGTGGTGGCTTCTAGCTTTTTTCTGTAGCTTTAACTTTTACAGTTTACAATCATACCTCTATCCGCTACTGAACACTTCGACCCTTAAAAACTCTTTGGCGGGGAAAGCGAAAACTTTTAAGAAACCCTCATTAGATGAATAGTCTACATAAAGAACTGTTTGTACGAGAACTGTTGCGTCTATGCACAACCTAGTCTTACCTTGTCTGACGGAAACAAGTAGTCAGACAGTGCATAACTTCTTTCTACAAGAGTGTACTAGCCCTCACGGACCGAGCATTAAGATCAGATTACCTTCTCTTTCTTTAGCTTTATGTTCTCCTCTTCTAGAAGTGAAACCTTGCTCACCAGCTCATTTTGGTAAGCCTGCAGTATAACATGTAAGGTAGTCAAGATAATAATAGAGGTCAGAATCATGTCTTAACAAACAAAACCATTGCAAAAGAAACAAAGGGCCAACCTGCTTTCTAGCTCGTGAACGTGCAGCCGACTCTCTGTTTTTTATCTTTCTCCTCAACCTCCTTTCAAGTGTCCTTTCATATGCAACCGGGTCACCCCTTTTCCGCCTAGGCACCGATGAATCCGATAGCAGGCCCGTCGAAGGAGCCGGAGACAAACCGAGCGGCGGGGTAACGCTCTGAGGAGTTGCCGGCTCCGAGAGGTCTAGATCCATTGGAGGTTCCAAATAAGCATCGGCAAATAGCCCGGCTTGCACCAAGAAATCCTCTAGAGTCATCTCGCCGAGGGTCTGGTCCCCACCCTGACCCCTCACCTCCGACCCGCTCCTCTTCTTCTGCCCCTGATGGATCTCCTTCCACACCTCCTCGACCGTCTTCCCGTTCAGCCCCCTGGCCAGGGTTGAGCTGGCCTGGCGCTGCAGCGACGACGACGACGGGGACGCGCCACTCCCGATGCGACTCATCCCTGCACACCGAGTCTCTTCAGCGGTCCATACATTTCTAAGAAGCTCATCGAGGTTCATGCTACCTAGAGGTTTCTTCCCCTAGTCCCCCAGTTGGGTCACAACTTCTTCGAGAGTGAGGTTATACCACGAGCTTTGCCTGATCAGTGATGGTGGTGAGGGTTGCAATTGCAAATAGGTCTCTTGGCCGTTACTTTGTAACCCCATTGTTTGAATCCCCATTAAAAATCAAAGCAAGGGTCTTTCTCTCTTCAACCCAATGACCTATCACTGTACAAGGTAGCGAGCTTACAAAACTGCCTACTGCAATAACCAAAAACCTAAAAAACACCCTTTTTTGCCCTCCTCTGTCTCACTGATTCGGTTTACAATAATGACCAAATCATCTTCTCGATTAGTTCCTCACTTGCCCACTCTCGAACTCCCAAATTCAACCCCCACCCAGAGAAAAAAATCTCATCTTCACTCAAACTGATGATTTTGTTTCTTACCCTCTGAGCTTATATGGAGGAAACACAAACACTGTGATCAAGCAAAGCAAAGTGACGCAAACCCACCTTTCACTCAACGCAAGCAAACTACAAACTAACTAAAACTTTGGTTCAAAACAGAGCAAAAAGGAACAAAGAAGACGATTATCGGTGGACAATCGGAAGAGTGAAGGAAGAGCAAGGGAAATCTACCTGGAGGACGAAGGATCTGACAATTCTCGAGCTCTGTAGTAGCCCGGGGATGGATCCACGTATCGTGTGTTTTCCAGTGAGAAGCGATTAATCGGACGCCGGTTCTTCTCTCTCTCTCTCTCTCTTATTTTTTACTTTTGGATTTTGGGTTGTTTGGTTTGGTTGTTTGATATGGTTATGTCACGCGAGGCGTGCGTGCCTGTTTTGACATGGTTCGGCCCTTTGAGATTTCTCTTTCCTCAAATTTTCTTCTCTTTTCTTTTTTTTTTTCCTTCGATTTTTACTCCTTACGTTTGATCTTTCTTTTCAAAAATAATCTCAACATCTAAAACGATAATTGTATTAAGGTGTAATTCACTTAGACCACTAGTTTGGGTTACATCCTTGTAGTTCTTGTTCTTTTGCAACATTAAAACGTGGATAAATCCAAACGTTTCGTGCCAATTTAGATATCTTCTTGTAACATCGAGACGACGGGAGGTTAGATCCCTCTGGGAGCTAAGGTGGGCGAGTTCACCGTGCGCGCATTCCTGAATTACAAGGGCATTTGAAATAAATGCGAGGCTATAATTACTGTTATAATTTTCAAGAGATTAGAGCAACGTACGTGAGTTTTGCAACGCCTTTGCTGGTTCTTTCGAAGTGTAGGATCGAGTCTTTATGGACGCACTCACCATAAAAAAATACGGAAAATTTCAAATAAGGGCCCCAAGTCCCCTTATTTTCTCAAAAAATGGCATGGAGTTGACATTGTTTTAAATAAGGGCCCGAAGTGACCATGCCTGTTTCAAATAAGGGCCTGACCTCGCCGGCAGGCCAAATATTCCGACCGATCAAGGGCATTTTCGTCAAAACACAAGTTAACCTAATTTTTATTTAAATTATATTAAAATTTAAAAAAAGTACAAATAAATAAAATAAAAAAGAGATACAGGTGGGAGGGGACTGCCCTCCCGCCTGTGGTTGCCGGTGCCTCGGCGTGGGCCGGCGACCCCGCCTACCAGAGGCGAGGGCCGCGAGGGCGGCTACCCTTGCCGTGGTCCAGCCGAGGGCCGCGGCCGTCCCCCGTACCTGGGCGAGGGTCGGTGACCCTCGCCCATATCTGGGAGAGGGTCACGGCCCTCTCCTGGCTCTGGCGAGGGCCAATAGGCCCTCACCTTCAATCGGCGGGGTTGCCGGCTCACATCGAGGAGCCGGCGACCCCGGGGGCCATGGCCGCCGCCCGACTGGTGGTGGGGCAACTGCCACAGGCGGGAGGGGAGCCCCCTCCCGCCTGTGTCTCTCTCTTTTTTTATTACTTTTTTTTTTGAAAAACTGAAAAAGGAAAAAACAAATAAAAAATAAAAATAAAAATAAAAATACGAAATGACCAAAATGCCCTTACTAACTGGGTGAGTCGAGCCCTTTTTTGAAACTGATAAGGTCACTTTAGGTCCTTATTTGAAACAATATCCACTTCAGGCCCTTATTTGAGACAAAAATGGCACTTCAGGCCCTTATTTGAGAAAATAAAGGGACTTGGAGCCATTTTTTGAAATTTTCCCTAAAAAATATTCGCGTCTTGGTAGGCATAATTTGGTGCTACATTATTAAATATGTTAAATTATCGGTAGAAAGCTATTGGACCTAAGCGGATCGGGTCGGGCCGGGCCAGGGCAGAATTTGTTTGGGCTGACGGGCCTCGAAATCGGCTATATATAAACCCAATCCAACCCCAATACCAATAATCTCCGGCCCAGTCATAACCAACAAGAAGAGTCGGTGTGATTTTCGTCGACGTCGCCGAAGCTCTCTCGATCCAATCATTTGCTGAATTCAATCCCGATTCCGCCATCGCCAAACCCTAGCTAAGCTCCACCGAACAGCCAAACCCCCAAACCATCACCACCACCCTCCCCGCCATGGCCAAGAAGCGAAAGCTCCGATCTTCCGACCCCTCCCCGGCCAAACCCGCCGAGCCTCAGGACCAGCAAGAGCCCTCTCAGGCCAGCCAGCCCGAGCCAGTCCCCGAGGAGGCAGTGAAGCAAGAGCCGCAGAGCATGGCCGTGGACGATTCTTCGCAGGAGAATCCGGCTTCGGAAGTCAAACCGCAGATCGGAGAACCGGAGGCGGAGAAGGTAGAAGGAAGGCCAGAAGCTGAGGAAGAAGAACGGGAGCGGGAGCGGGAGCGGGAGCAGGAGCAGGAAGAGCGAGTCGATTTAAATGTGTCGAGCGGAGGCGGCGTCGCGTCGGAGCCGGCAGCATCGCAAGCGAATGGAGCTTCCGAGGAGACTAATGAAGAGGAGGAAGACGTGGGCGACGTGGACGACGAGCCCGTGGAGAAGCTTCTGGAGCCGTTCACTAAGGAGCAGCTGACTATGGTTCTCAAGCAGGCCGTAGCTAAGTACCCCGACTTGATTGAGAGCGTGAGAGGCGTGGCGGACGCGGATCCTGCTCACAGGAAGATCTTCGTGCACGGCCTTGGCTGGGACGCCACTGCCGAATCCCTAATTTCAGTTTTCGGGAAGTACGGGGAGATCGAGGACTGCAAGGCGGTCACGGACAGGGTCTCCGGGAAGTCGAAGGGCTATGCATTCATCCTGTTCAAGCATCGGAGCGGTGCGCGGAAGGCTCTCAAGCAGCCGCAGAAGAAGATTGGCAACCGCGTCACCTCATGCCAGCTGGCGTCCACGGGCCCTGTCCCAGCCCCGCCTCCTAGCGCGCCTCCTGTTTCAGAGTACACCCAAAGAAAGATCTTTGTGAGCAATGTGTCAGCTGAGGTTGATACTGAGAAGCTATTGGAGTTCTTTAAGCAGTTTGGGGAGGTTGAGGATGGTCCTTTGGGGCTCGATAAACAGACTGGTAAACCGAAAGGTTTCGCCTTGTTTGTTTACAAGTCCGTTGAGAGTGCTAAGAAGGCTCTGGAGGAGCCGTACAAGAACTTCGAAGGAATTACTTTGCACTGCCAAAAGGCAATTGATGGGCCAAAACCAGGTAAAACCTTCAGCGGGCATCAACAGCATCACCAATACCACCAACCACAGTATTCGCATCCCAGGAAAGACAAAAATAAGTATGCAGCTGGTGGTGGGTCGGCTCCAGGACATTTGATGGCGCCTGCGGGACCAGCCGTTGGGTTTAATCCTGGCCCAGCGCAGGCGTTTAATCCAGCACTTGGACAGGCCTTGACTGCTATTCTTGCCACCCAAGGAGCTGGGTTGGGAATTGGTAATTTGCTGGGAGGTATTGGAGCACCTCCGATGAACCAAGGTGGGATGCCAGGAGGATATGCTAGCCAACCTGCCGGAAGCTATGGGATGCAACCTGGGATGCAAGGTGTTTATCAGAATCCACAGATGGGTCAGGGGACTTCTGGTCGGCCTCCGCAGGGCGGTGGACCCCCATACATGGGACACTAGGTGAGTAAGATCTCACATCTGCTGTTACCTGTGGAGTATTTTGATCTCATTTCTTTTCCTCACTTTCATCATTCCCATTGTCCTTCATTTAAGATGTATTATGATCTTTCGGGTGGCCTTCCACTTCGCTCATCATTGTTCATTACACTTGCTAAGCATGTCCAAAGTGTTGCGTTGGTATAATAAATTGATTGGCCAGATAAATAATCAAAGGAGCTGACCAGATAAGTCGGCCATGTTGAGTGTTTGTTGCCTCATATTTTTTGTTTGAAACTCTAATCAAACCATTGTTAGTCCCAACGCACATAGTTTTCATCCAACAAGTTGAGTACTTAGAATTTTTTGTTAAATTTGTGTATGGCTTAGAACAGTCTATTGTATCTTGCTGAGTTTGGTGTTTGTATATTTTATGATTTGGGTTGGTCGATATTGACCGGACAGTCTAACACGCTAAGCCTTGGTAGTAAGTACGTTCTTTACAGATTTTTTTGTTCGGGTTCCTGCTGGGTGTCTCGAAGTCTTAAAACAAACGTTGTCTATGGTACCATACTGAAAGTGATAAACTTTTTCGAGTCCCACATGATTGGTTGATTATGTTAAGAAAGGCCTTCAGTTACAAAATGACCTGTCTAGGCTTAGAATATCATATGGATTGTGAAAACTCCTTATCTTTCAATGTATAAGCCTTGTGTTCCCTGTCTCATGCGAAACAACTATATTTGATTTACATGTAAAAGAACCTATTAATCTCAACTAGATATTGCATTGGTGTTCTGTAATTCAATAGTATGTGTGGAGCTGCTTTCATAGACGTCTCACTTGTCAATACTTGCTTGTTCTTGATATTATGTTTGGATCATTATGAACATGTATATTTGCCACTACACTCTTGTTTTGCTTGTTAATGCTTGTGTAGTAAATGCAGGTGATGACATCGACAGATTTAAAGATAGCATAGCGTTGTTTGTTTGAACTTAATATGGTTTGAGTTGTCATGCTCTTTTTCTTTTTTGATATCTTTTTATGCTCCTCCTTTTTGCATGCGCTCTTAGATGGTCTGCTAATATATGAGATTAAGATCGTTTCATCTTTTGAGTTGAAAGGTATGGTACTTGATCCAACTTATTACATGCTTGTGTAGTCATTTATAATTAGTATTTTCATGCTTTGTATGTTCATTGTGCAGATTCCTTCATAGATGCATCAGTCATTTAGTTTTGGACTCTTGGTGAATCTTCTGAAGTTCCAGGATCTCTTGCAAAGTATCTTTAAATCTGATTAGAAACTATTTGTCTTCTATAGAGATCCCTAGACCTGAATCTCAAACTTGTATCGTAATTGCTATTCCAGTACTTTCCCCTTCACTTGTTTTTAAAAACTTTATAGTTCTTCATTTCCATTTTCTCCTTACGTTGAAAGTGTTGGGGAACAGGTAGAGTTTTCAAGCAGAGAACATTTCCTTAACTAAAAACTCACCATCATGCATGAGGCTCTATTATATTATCCTTTGCCGAAAACATTTAATGCGTTGAGTGGGAAAAGAACTTTTTGTGAACCTCAGTTGTTGAAATAGTTGTTCTGTTCTTTAATGGCCGATCGAACAAGTTTTTGCAGTCTTGTTACGCACTTTTGCGTAATTTTTGTTAGAATTATATTTTCTATACCAGCTTGATGGGGCTCCTCTTAGCAACCATAGTGATGCTATGCTTCTGGAAGCAGATCTGTGTCAGGTGAGGATATATCTTTCATAATTCTTAAAGCAGCTCGAGTGCTTTGCACTATGGAAAGGAAAAAAGGGGGAAAACCTCATTCACTCCGTTTCTCACTGTTATCTATTAGTTCAATGTGTAGCTTCTCTTCTCCATGATAGGACCTTTCTGGTAATTTATCCTTTGTGACCTGTTACTACCTCGATCTCATTGCATCAATTTCAAAGGACACCTATTTAATCCTTTTAGGATTTTTCATTAAACCATTGAGTCTATTGGTCTGGCAACCCTTGCAAACTTTTCATAGCATGATGTACAATGAAAGAGTTTTTCCCCTCAAGTTGCTTGGCAGCATACCATTCCGATTGTCCAAAGACACCCCAAAGATCCTTTTCTCCCTTCATCTCAACGCCATCTTAGATTTTGGTTTGTGGTCTCTGGAGTTCTGCTATGAACGTGTAGAAGTTTCTTGGGGCTTATCTGTGATTCCTCTCAGGGTTATACATACTGCAGATGCTGCAGTTGATATGAGTATTTTGATATGGTTGTTCCAAAGTGTGGAAGCTTGGCAAGATTTGATGTTCCCGAGGACTTTATGTAGCTCTCCGACTCCGTGTCTCCATTGCTATATTAAGTTGTCTGAAGTAAGGAGAAGACGGGGGATGCAGTTGGTCGAATTTGATTCGACTTCGAGGACGTGAATGGAGGATGCGTAAGTTGCTATATTCTAATCCTCTCTGGCCAAGTGCTGTCGGGTTCATAGTGTCGAGATTGGAGCTCCTTTTATCATTGTGTGTCTATTAGGATTGAGGGAGGCACTGGTGCGCTCTTCACCAGCCTAAAGAACTGAACTTGGAAAGTAGTAGTGGCACTGACGGCTTCGCAAAATAGCATCTCTGTCTGGTTCATTATCGTTGTTTTAAATAACCGAGGATAGATTCTGTATGTCCTGTGAGCAAAACCTACATTGTCTAAACATACTGCAATGAGTGCTAATCTGATATGTCGTTTCGAGTCTTGTCCTCTTTTGGTTAGAAGTCCGTACCTTGGCGAGTGATGTGGTGGGTTTAGAACTTGTGCTTGGTTTTATGTTAACCTTGTATAGCCCTACCCATTTGCTTGATGTTAAAATTTGCCCTTGCCTCCCAACCTCCTTTCCTTAAACCTACTATTGAAATCGGGATCTTAGTTCTCCAAATCAAAAGGGGTTTTTCTTTATTAAATTCGTATTCTTTCCCATTGTTAAGTTTTTTCAACTGGGGCCAGCAACAGAGAACGAGCACAAGCTTTCATCCTGGTCTCGTAAGGTTAGAGTTACTCAGCGAAATACTATATTGTTGCAAGATGTGTTTGAATTTGATACCCACGTAGAGGAGGGATTGTGATGTCAAATCAAGTTATGATTCCTCTCTTATGCGACCCTCCCTCCGACGGCATTAGCAAACCATTGAAATCCTATTGAGGGCCTGTTTTGTTTCAACTTTAATATAAAGAAAAGGTGGTTTTAAATCTTTACTTTCTTGAGAAAAATTAATGGGTATTCACAGTTTTTTTTTTTTCAACAGATAGTGTCATATGCGATTTCACACCTTCAGATATTTTGAATTTGAAAAGAAAAAGCGCAGCAAAATATCAAGTGAAAAAGTAGAAAGTAAGACAAGACCCTTGCAGCTAGCTGAATATTGTGATTTATTAATAAGATACGGACATTACAAAGATCATAACTTTCCTATTTGAATGTCATAATTTATCTTTCGATTGTCGGAACTTTTTTTTCAATTATTTAAATGTTATAACTTTTTAATTAAGAGTCATAACTTTCAAAAATGTTCACCAAGCTTTCCAGCAATTGGGTAAACAATTTTTGAAAATTTATGGCACCAAATGATTAATTAAAAAGTATGAGACTTGACAACGTTTTTTTTTAACAAATTACAGCACTCAAATTTTAACCGAACATTGAAAACCGTACGGAAATTATGACATTCTTATCCCTAAAATATTGCAGTGCAAACTATTGCATTGAAAAATCGAGATGGAGGTGGAAAAGGTGGTTTGAACCTTTGAACTTATCCTTGACGTCCGTCCTCATTTTCGATTGATGTCAGCCTAATGCAAGTGCTTACGAAAGAAACAATGGCATTGGGAACAGTTTTTAAGTGGCGTCGACCCATGGTTAAGCTTCGAACTATGAATGACTTCTTTAGTTCTGGTTGGAATTGGGAATGAGAGAATGTTTTCTGCTGTTAAATAGAGCAAAGAGAAACATTATAGGTAGCAGATCCGGTCTTTTGAAGCGGATAATTACTTGGAGGACCTAATTACTAGTGTTGCGGAGACATCACAGCAGGAGCGGTACCTTAACCAACATTCGCCCCGCTTTGTGATCCACACGTCGATGGAAATCTCTGAGGTGTTCGATCATGACATCGCCAGAGTGAATTACGCGTTTCTGACCACTCGCTGAGTGGCCGGTGAAACCACCAGCCCATGCCGCCCCACCCTGAGCAAGGCGGGCTCTCATTTAAATAGTGATCCAGCGTGTAGCTGGAATAAGCCCCTCATCAATCCAAAAGAGATGCACCCATTTCCATGTAAAGAAAATCCGAGAATACACTAGTCACAGTTTGCAAAATGCATGCAGTTGGATTTTGTTGCATGGTGGGATGGGGCCAATTCAGAGGAGCAAAGTCAGATACAACAGAGCAGTTTTTACCAAGTCACATCCAGGTCAGGACATATAAACACAATATACAGACCAACCCTGCCGTCATATGGGTTAAATATTTGGCATATCCACGGGGAAAAACCGTCAGAGGCCCCATGGAAGAAGACTGTCAGACTACTATATTCTTACCGCATACAGCTGAAACCGCACATGAGGCTCAGACAAAGAACATCGAGCTGCTGACATTGTCCTGCAGTTTCGGCATCTGAGGGACGGGAACGGCTCCAGCAGATGTCAGCCCGCCGTGGCTAGACGATGTCTCTGATGCATCTTCGCCTTTGATAAAATGCGCCAGCTGGGTAGCCGCCAAGTGGGCGTAGCAAATAGGAGTGACTACACATGCGAAAGAGATTTATTAGGTGCTAACGAGATTGAAGGACTGCTCAGAAGCTGACGAGAATATGTCCAAGAAAATTCAATTGCCACATAATGATCCCATCCTCTCACGCAGGTATTATACAGGCTAACCTAAGCAGATTCCCCACTTGAGTTGACCCAAAATATACCCAGTTAAAAAACCTGTTCATGGACGAAAAATTCTTCGGACATTCAAAAAATGAAATTAAGTATGTTTACCTACAGAAATCGCAGTTGTGCTTCTCTGATATCTGCAAATGGTGATGAGTTAGAAATTCCAGTGATTTAATTGAGAAAAGTCATCAAGATTGAGAAGGCGCTTACACATATGATAGAGCATGTACGAGCTCCTGCAAATCATCTGCTGAATAACCAACCTCATCATATAGCACATGGTAGTGCGTAGGCCTAGTGGTTCCCTGCAAAGTATCAAACAAGATATGGAAGATGAGAAACGAAAGAAGAGTAAATATTGCCAAATTGTTTCATTCTTGAAATGTATCTAACATTTGGAAATAAGCTGGAATGAAAAATAAGAGACAATTGCGACAGTTGGAAAAAAACGACTTCAGAATAACAATCAGGTTGTTGATACTTAAACTAAGCTTTAACTCCAACCCATCTGTCAAAAAGGACATATTAGTTGTTGGTTCTTAAATCTTTTAGTGAAGTCACTTAGAGCCACATAGCAAGTTCTGTCTACCACTTTCTTCATAACGTGACATTGGCCAAGAATATCTATGAGTATTCGAGATATCATGTCATTCAAGAGAGCTGGCTATAGAACATGAGAGTTAGGTAGGCAAGGTAGGCAAACAAGAGAGGACAGTCACTCCGAATTAGTGCAAAGTAAATCCTATAAAAAATGTCTCGTAGCAAGGTAAATGGTAGGGGACTGCATTGTTTACCTAATCAGACACTTTTTGTGTTCAACTACATTTTATTGTGCCAACCCAAACAAAACTACCACCGATAGTGCAAGGCATTGTCAGTAGGAATTAAACAAGTCTGAAGTTAATGCAGGAACTTACTATCATCCCTGCATGCGCACAAAGATAGAAGTCATTGTTCCGAGGATGACAGACTTTGTTGTCTATGACAGTTCCTGCAAATTGAAGTACATAAATTTGTGGAACAATACTCAGAACCAACGTTTAAATTCAGTAGATCCACTCAATGAAGGCATAGGTCAAGCTGTGTTAAGCAAAGGCTTACCAGGAGGAACATTATTTTCCGGAGATCCAGATTGGAAGAATTTTGTATGGTGGTTTTTTTGAGCCACGATCACCACGAATTTGGGGGACCACTTCTCATCAAGGAACTTGCAGGCCTGAACAAAAAATTCCGAGCATAAAACACTTTAATCTCATAAATATGTGGAACAACACTGAGAACCAGTGTTCCTTCTTCGATCCAGTGCAGACTGTACTGACCTCAATGATCTGATCTAATTCAATGTTTAGGACCTGCATAAACTGAGATTCGCTAACTCCATCCCTGAAATAATAAAGGCCTTCAGGCATTGACTTTGCAAGAGGACAAACCAAAAGCCACGTAACAGTACTAATTTGACAAGGGAAGGCATTTTTTCAGCTTTACTCACCATATCCAGCAAAAGAGTCATATTTTATTATGCAATATAGTCGTGAGGCAAGGGCAGAAAATCAAATAGTAAAAAAACAATAGCTCAACTCATGCCATCCTGCTGCAAACACTTGCGAACAACTCAAAACTTTTAATCCGAAAGATTACCCATCAATCAATGAAGAATAAAATTGAGAATTTCTCATGAGAAATGTGGAAGAACTCCCAAAATATACTAGAGCACACTTACAATGTCGCATTTATCTATGGGTGAGCAAACTTGAGTAAGTGAAAGCAAAAGTACAATCACTCATACATCTCCTTACGCTCCTTTTACTAAGGCCCAAGACACTACCACTCATCCCTCTGGAGAGCGCAATCAATTGTACTTCTAGTCCTCTTAAAAGATTATTGGCAATATATATAATGCATAAATGACAGGCACACTCAAGACATCACATCATTAAAGATACAGACCTGAATATGATAATCTGGTCAGGTTTCCTTTTGCCGGAACTCACATAAAAGTCCAGGAGAAGCTCTCTGAAATTGGAAACCCAAAGAAGGCTTGATATATTGGATGAAGCAACAAATAACTGGAAGATGCACACGTGGTCATAAGAGATGATCTCTCATAATGACTCAAAATTAAGAAGCAATCTCCCATGTGAATATAGTAGACAACAGAAACTCACCTTATTATACCTTCATCCTCATTGTCAGACACCTTTTTAAACAGAGAGTCTATCATTTCCACTTTAGGAGATTGCGTACGGACAGTTGCTCTGTAGCGCGAAATTAGTGGCCATTGGCGAGAGCTTACCACCTGCATTTGCGATGTAATTGACAGAGAACCTTATAAGCCACTAATCCCACTACTAACTACATGTCAAGTAATTAAATGAGCTGAATTAGCACATCACCGCAGCAATGGACGGAATATCAGAATGCCCAGGAGAGCCATGAGACACATCCATTCCAAGGATCATTGTGGGGACCTTGGAAACCACGGGAATAGAAGGAGAATGCTCTAGCGTCAGCACAGAGTTCAAGCCACCGAGCTGCAGGAAGAAAGCATAGGTCTAAATGTATGGTTTGATAATCATCGAGCAATGGTTTGATAATGATCGAGCAAGGACAGCTTAAATCATCATCAACTGGTTAACTCACAACACAAAGAGGATCTAAAAGAATTAATCATTAGAATCGTTCACCTTTGCATTAATCTTGAGAAGAAGATTGGTGAGGTATTGATCATTGACCCTCATGGGACAAAGGCATTGGGTAATGATTCCATACTCAGAAAGATTTTTCTTCTTCCATGGACCTAAAGTATTGAATGAACACAAGTAATCTTAGATATGTAACCAACAATTTGGCAATACAAACAAACAGATGCAGCGGACTATACCATAGATTTCGCAGTTCTTTCTCTCAGGAATCAAACAAAGAAGGAAGAGTGGTGCCCCAGGTAGTTTAGCCTGTATCTCCTCAAACATTTTATCCACTCTAACAGCAGGAGGGGCTCTTCTGAATTGGGGGCTTTCCTCAATCACCTCAAAAGGTTGTTCGGTGAGCTACATGATGGCAATTGACTATTCATGAGCATGTGGGGATATGATGCATTATAATCGACATTAAACAAGATAAAAGAAACACAACCAACAGGGCAATCAGGGGATGAGAAAGGTGTCTATCAGTCATCAAGGCAAATGTTGCAGCGCAGACAGGATATAAGACTCACAAGTCCTTTCATTTCAGCTAATCTAGTCAGATCTCTTATAAGCCCACGCACATCACAGCGAGCAGAGAAGTTCACCACAGCCCATTTCTGTATCTTAGCTGGCTCAACAAATTTCTGCAGAAGAATGAAAAGATAGCGTAAACAGACAGCGTAAACAGACTAATTGAATGCAATAATCAGTGGCAGATAATTCAAATAACCTTATTCTGAAAGCTCCACCGTCCATTGCGGGGAAAGAAATCCTCTCCATTGCCCACTTTTAGCTGGGAAGGAAGCCATGGAAGCCACAGAAGCCACAGAAGTTTGTGTTATTCCAGATGATTGTCTAACAGTCCATTGCAAACAAACTGAATTTTTTTTATCCAGCAAATAAAATGCAAAAGGGAAACCAGCAGTGGCACCTTAGGAGCCGGTAGAACACGCCCTTCAACTTGAGTAAAGCTATTGCTAATTGTAATGCCACATGAACGTAGCATAGGTTCAGAATCATAGTTGCTTCGCTTCAAAGCCTAGAGAAAACCATCAAAATTTATATATGTAAGTACAACTTAGCTAAAGCTGTTAAACCAATCAATCAGAAACAGGAGGAGACACGTACATCTGATAAAACCCTCATCCTTTCTTGGGGCTTCTGCCTCGACTTCTCAACCAGCGAAGCTCTTTGGAAATTTGTTAAAGATTTTGTGTAACGTTGCAAGGACACCAATGTACAGAGCTAAAACACAAAATAATCACAGATAGATTCCTCCGGATCAGTAATATAAGACATTCAACAATTTAGCTAAAGGGGATAGTATCAATTCCAGTGATTGTTCACCTCCAGTGGTATATAAGTTGGACGCTTTGGCTTCCCAACATTAATGCATGGAAAATCTCCAGAATAACGCAAATCTATTTTCCTATGGTTGACAAAATAATCATAGACAGTGACTTCCACAGTCTGAACCTCCCCATCAGCATTTCCACTCCTCTGCTTCAGTGAGAATCTGTGACATGAATAGTTGCATAATTCTTTGACATGCGTCATATCTCTCAGTACAGACAAGAGAAGAAAAAATGAGAAAGAGTAAAAGAAGGATGCAAAAGCATACAGTTGGTCCTTGCATGGACTTTCACTTAGTCCAGTTATCTTGTACTCAGTATTTGAGGGGCTTGCCTTGATCCGAAGATTCTTGAGCGTCCGTTTTGCCTGTTGTGTCAAAGTCGGCAGAAGCAATTTCAACAATCATAGGAGAATGAATGCAGCAGACATAACCTCGTAGGAAGAATATAAATCACCTTCGCCCAGTCAAGTGAGTAAGGATCCTTCACATTCTGGTTCGCAATTAGAAAATCCACCAGTGGCCCAGGTTGTATGATCATGGTAGTCGATACATCTAGAATAAATGCATTGGTTGCTGGTTAGTTAGCAAAAGTTAATGAATTATCTACTAATTGTTGCAAGTATCGACCTATATTAAGGGACAAGCCTCCCTGGGTAGTTCTGAAGCTCGAATGAAATCCTCTGCATCCAAGAACACCACCCCCCACATCGGCAAAGTTTTTTGGATCACCATGAAAGAATGACTGGCGAACAAGAAGGCATCCCCTGCAGCAGCCAACAAGACAGCATTGACTATAGAATATCCAAAAACAAACAGGACAAAAGAGAAGGAAAGGGACGAAACATGACTGACTTACTGCTTAGCTGCATGCTGCCTCAGTATTATATCCAGCACCCTAACGGCTTCCTGAAAGTTCTCTGATTCTTGACCCCGCAGAGCATTTGCAATTGCCTGCATGGGTATCTTCGCAGCAAAGCTAATCTCTACTTTAAATGATTTTGACTGATAAGGACGCCGCATTCTCTTCCGATCACTATCATTTGGACTTCCATGACCATCGGGATTAGCATTTCCATTATTCCTACACAAATCACGACAAATGAGGATCAAAATAATCTACCCACGGGTGGGAGAGCACCGATAGAATGCAAGAATGTTTACCTGTTTGATGATACATCCTCAAGAACAACTGTGAATTCCAGTTTGTTGCGTGGAAGAGACCCAATGGTAAACAAGCTCTTCTCTCCATCATAAGCAAAGTCCTTTCCAGATAATTCACTGCTATAAGTCTCCTGCACTCTGTCCATCACTCGCCTTCCAATGCCCTTCGCATCAACAGGGTGACCATCTTCATAAGACACAGCTACCTGAGTAACAGAGTCGAAAGATTAATGCAATGTCAAAACCAATATCAACGTTGCCATCAGTTAGTCGCAGACAAGGTATTAAAATAAGAGAGGGGAAAAGTAAAACAATGTACATACAGAATAATGGAAGAACTGGCCATCAACATTTGTAACATTAACTTTGAAGTGATTCGTCAGAAGGGCTATCTTTTGGCCTTTGGAACCAAGCCCTCGCCTGGCTATTGGAACCCGTGCAGCCTTTTTCTTTATTGGTGCAAGAGCATTTATATCCTCCACTTGATCAGGAACGGTATTCGTCGTGACATCAGAAGAGGGAGGTTGCACAGCATTGTGCGCCCCATTTCCCTCGGGATCAGAGGATTCCATGCTAGATCCTAAGTGGAAAGAAAACGTAGAGTGATTTAACTTTGCATACTGGAGATTGTAGGGTAAGAGATGCCTTACCAAAACAAGCTGGAAATGATTGATGTGCAAAGCCTAATTGAAGTTAATGAAGACGAGTTACTTCCCGCCCTTTTCCATAAGTAACCCACATTCCATATTTCATAATTTACTAGAATAGGCGTGTATAATAAACCACCTTCCTCAATCACATATAGTTGAATTAACTTCCTCGACAGCAACATGGATGTAAAGGGTTTATAAAGTAAAAATGAGTTGCATAAGTGGTTCAATTAAAACCATGCTCAAAGGCAGCTACAGTGCAATGTGAGTCATCGTCATACACAAGCTTCCCACTGTAAGCCTATCTACACGTACCGAATTAGCATCTCCCCAGTTACATAATCTTAGCAGGAACTTAGGCGACGAATTAAGGAAAACGACAAAACCAACTTACCAACGATCTACTCCAACAACATATACATGGGGAAGAGTTAAATGAAAAGATGCCTCATCGGCCACCGTATCAGTCCATTGAAGCCACACGCAAGTGGAGATAAACCACATTAAAGAAAACATTACCTCTCTATTCAAGAAGCTGAAGCTGTAAGTCGAATCTTCGCAGAATCCTACAATAATGGAAGACAAAACACAGAATATAAGCAAATCTTACTCTAGAAACACGAGATCCCGGGTACTTAAGCCCAGTACAGGAAGCATGCAGCGACCAACATCCTACAAAATCGAGCTCAACATGCTAAAACACGAAAGAAATTCACACAACAAGAACAAACCAAAAAAAAAAATATCTCGAACAACAAAAGGATACAGCTCTCCATCTTCGGATGTCAACACATAGTGAAACAACAGACCCACCATTTGCGAACCGAAATAAACTACAAAGGGACCCAAAAAAAGAGGGAAAAAAACGCAACAACCCGAAGTTGTAGCCACCGATCGAAAGAGCAAAACAGAGAAGCGCGAAATAGCTCCGAACCAGAGAAAAACTAGAGCAGCATTTCGAAAACCCCAAACGTCAAAGGTCCGAGTGGCAAAAAACAGACAGGAAATCGAGCGTAAGCAAAAACCCCTTCCACGACCACGACGATGAGAGAAGGCGGCGGCGAGAGGTCAGCGCCTCCCTGCATTACCTCGCGGAGTCGTCGGAGAAGCCAAAACCCTCAAAAACCCTGAGAGAAACAGCGACGAAGAAGAAGAAGAAGCTGTCGCTCTCTGCCTCTTCTCTCTCCCCCTGTCTCTCCTCTCACGCCTTTTTAACTCGTTCGAGCTCTTAACGACGGCCTTTTATTTATCACGAGGCAGTAGGAGTGATGACCTGGTCCCCGGAGCCACGATCCTCTGCAATCGCTAGCACCATTGTTACCGTGGGCTCCCCTGTTTCGTCCGTCGCCCGCGGTGAAACGACGGAGAAGTCCCTCCCCCGGCAAGTGGGTGCGAATCGTGCGGTTGATGCCGCGGACACGTGGAGGTTGGTCGGCTGCCTACGGGAATGACCCTGCGCCTCCTAGTACTAGATAATTCCACAGTGGATAGAGGTAGACGAGTAACGTTTCAAGGTGTGGGCGACATTTGTGTTAAATTGCTACATCAATGGGAAATTTGACATAATGAACGCACGAGGTGTTTAAATTATTTCGCTTAAAAAATAAGAATGTTATATATAATCTAATTATGTAAATCCGTAGTTACAATTTATCTAATTACTATATATTATTTAATCATTACTTGAAAAAACATACATCGTATTGTCGAACTTTTATCGGATGGAACTAGTAAGAATCAACTGTCTACCCGTCATTTAAATAATCAGTTCAAGATTTTTCTAAACTTTTATCGGATGGAACTCGCGCACATCGACTGTTTACCTGTCATTTAAACAATTACTTCGAGAATTTTCCTAACCCCTAAAGCGTTTTGATGTCACTTTCAAGTTTATCCTCTTTTACTGTCTTATCGTTATAAAAAAGGAAAGTTTCAAATAAGGGCATTAAGTTGACTTTATTTCAAATGAGAGCCTAAAATGTCCTCATTGTTTCAAAGAATGGTCTAACCAAATGCATTCTCGTCGTTTATGTCTTTTCATATTTTTTTTCCTTTTTAACTTTTTCTTTTCTTTTCTTTTTTCTCTTTTTCTCTTTTTTTCCTTCCTCCCTCCCCAGGCCATCGCCGAGCCACTGGCAGAGATCACTGGACTCAGGTGAGGGCCGCCCTCGCCAACATCGGGTGAGGGTCACCCTCATCCACCAAGCGAGGGCAAGGGCTGCCCTCGCCCGATGTCAACAACCGAGGGAGGAAAGAGGGAAAAGAAGAGAAAAAGAAAAAAAAAAGGAAAGGAAAGTACGAAAATGTTATTCGATGAGATCTTTTTTCGAAACAATGAGGGCACTTGATGCCATTATTTAGAATTTTCAGAAAACGCAACACGTTGCTCGTAATTTATGCATTGAGTGGGCCAAAATGGAAAAATCCTTAAATAAAAAGCATGTAGTTGTAGGCAAGCCCATAGCCACTGCGCCACGAAATAAGCCCAGGGCTCGTTATCAACCAGCCCATGCACATTATTGTTATTATTCATGTTGTTTTAATTTTTTTTTTACCTTGTGTGGAATTTATGACAAATACATTGAATTTTACTTAATGCAAAATGTTGAAAATTTTCAAAATATTCAACTAATGACATGTAGGAGTACAACTACTTTTTTCATGGTTTTCTATGTTTTTACATTTATGAAAAGAACTACTAGAGCATAACTGTACATTTATAAAGGGATGTCACTGGTTCAGTTCGGTTTTGCAGAAAATCGAACGGAACTGAACCATTAGGGTGTAAGCTTGAATCAAACCAAATATCGCCCTGAATTGAATATGAACCGAACCAAAAATTCAGTTTGGTTCAGTTCGGTTTGGTTTGGTTTGGTTTTTTATTTTTATTTTTATTGTTATTTTTCATTTTTCTTTTCTTTTTTTGATTCAAAGCCAGAACCGCTGGCCTAGTCAAGGCCACGGGCCGGTTTGGGTCCGGAATCGGCCTGGGTCAAAATCGGAATCAGGCCGGCGGTTCCAAACCGGAACCGGCCCATGGCATACCGGCCCAGTTCCGGTTCTCCCAAATCATGAACCGGCCCAGAACAGCCGATTTTGAACCTGCGAACCGTGAAAAAAAAAAAGGCATAAAAAATATATATATACGAACCGGCCCGAACCGCAGGTTTCCGGTTTTCATGAACCGGCCCAAACCGCCGATTTCTGATTTTCATGAACCGGAACCGTGGCCACCACTGCACTAGCCCTAGGCAAGGGTCACGAAGCCCTCGCCTCGCCAGATCTGGCCAGCGAAAGGGCTTTGCCCCCAAAAGGACAAAAAAAAAGAAAATTAAAAAAAGAAAAAGGGAAAAAATGATTATTTTGGAGACTTTCAATGCGATTGGATTAATCGAACCGAAATAACTGAGCTGAAAAAGAGAATAGTTATTTTTCAATTACCTGAATCGAAAATCGAACCAAATCGAAATACATGAAAATCGAACTGAACCGAAAGGCATGAAATTTTCGGTTCGGTTCGATTTTTCAGTTCGTTTTTTACGCCCTACATTTACATCCTTCGAAACACAGTCATTGATTATCAAAAGTCAACACTTTAATGGCAATGAGAATCGTGCCCCTTTTTTTCACCAATTTTTTCAAATAATAGGAGTTCGCTCGTTAAAGTTCGTGGTATTGCATACCTAACCGACTTATATTCCTGGAGATCATATAGTAAAATATATAATCCCATCATAGTAGTGGACAATATTTAGTGGATTATGCCCGGCTCCAAAGTTCAGATTAAATGGAGTTTTTTTAATTAGCAGGTAGTGGGAATTGCCAAAAGGCAAAAGTAGGTAGTGGAGCTGGTTTGATTCCACTCTAACTCACATCCCTCACTCGTTTGTTCTCGTACCTATATTTTTTTAAGTTATATAAAAGCATAATGAACCGCGAATTGAAACATTTAGGATGGCATTGTAAAACATTAGCAATCGAGATCGATCGCGCTCCGCAAATGCGAATAAGCACGCGTCGCCGATGATGCTAACCGCGGAATATTTTGATCGGTGATGATTCGTCGAGGTGTAAAGGGAACTTGCGATGGTCCTAAGAGACGTGAATAATCGAATTTCTCTTTCTAGCTTAAGACGGGGGGAAAATTGCCCAAAAAGTCCCAAACCTATTGCATTTTTGTACCTTATAATTATGCCAGTTAATTCATAGACTTTTTCACGTTTTTCCGATTAAGTTCATCCCGCCAATTTTGACAAGTCGTCCTACATAGCATAACCGCCGCTGACTTTGACAATTTTTAATTAAATTTTAATATTTTTTAGAATGTATTGTTTTTCTTCTTCTTCTTTTACAACTACAGCCGGCATGGTCGCCAGCCGACCATCGCCTAGTCTGGGCGAGGACGTCACGGCCCTCGCCGGCCACGGGCGAGTGTGTCGGCCCTTGCCTGGATGTGGGCAAGGGCCTGAAGCTCTCGTCGGCCATAGTTGTAAAAAACATACAAAGAAAACATAAAAATGACTAACAACATAAATTTGAAAAATATTAACATGTTATAGAAAATTATCCACGTCAGCACCGGCTATGTCACGTAGGACGATCGATATATACGTCAGCGATTTCTAGATAAAATTAATCGAATGGACTCATTTTGACAAAACGTGAAAATGTTTAAAACTCAATCGATATAAATGGGAGGTCAAAAGTGCATTAAGTGCATGGTTTTTGGATAGTTTTTCGTTGATGACGTGGTTGAGGGTGAAAATGCCTTCGATTTCGGGCTAGGTTCGGTCTTGATTTGAGAGAGAGAGAGAGAGATTGGTCAAGGAGAAGCATTTGACACGGCATAGACACAAGAACAGCACAAGGTTGGATTTGCTAATGCAAAGGTCAGTGTCAAAGAAACGCTTGGTCAACAATACGCGTCCGAGGACTCGAGGGCGATGACTTTAAAGGGTGGTAATAATTCATTCGAGACTCGAGACCAAAAGGCATATTCTGGTTGGAAATTAAAATGGAATTATTTTATGATTGAAAGATACCATTAGAATTTTTATTTTATATAGGTACGTGGAGGAAAAAGAAATGCTTTTGCACCGGCATCTGAATAAATGGTAATTCTTATCTGTTAGAGCACGCTTGCACGTCACGTGATTATAAGTATGCTCGCGCAAACTTCCGTTCCGCTCCTACATTGTACGAGTTATGACTGAAGCAGTAATCGTCGAGTCGATTAAAGGAACATCTCTTGCAGCTTCAAAGATGGGACGACTTTTGGATCGTGCAACGAGCCGATTCGATGGGGCTGGTGAACGATCCTCGATGGTAGAGTGCTCAGATAAAATTCGACTCGCGACACAGATTTCTACGATGGCAAAGAAGACAGAGACGAGGCAAACTGCACATCGAAAAACAGAAGAAGGGTGTCGTTGGGATCGTACACACGAAAATAGAAATAAATAAGCGGGGGGGGGGGGGGGCGGTTACTCGAATGTCGATTTTATTCAGATGAGAAATCCATTAGGACGTGTCATCTTCTGGAGAAACGCTTACCTATACACAAAAGCCTAAAAATTTCTATGTTTGAAACGAGACGAGTCAAAATGAACGCCGTCTCGAGCGAGTTAGACTCGAGCATCGCTGACAATTGAATTTTCTTTTTTATTGAGCATGCTTAACAAGCGACATACACGAACAGTTAGATCTAGTCTGGACATATCTAAATTGGAAATGAGATGAACAAAAGGATAAACACAAAATTACACTCCTTGGTTAAAAAAAAAAAAAAACAAATGGTTTCCCAAGGAATCTATGTCCATACTTTTTGTTGGAACTGGCCAACAACTACATGAAACTACTACTAACAATAATAAACAAAGGTGAAAACATAAAATAAAATAAAAAAATTAAAAAAAATTGCAATTTTTTGCAGGGAGATGGAAAAATAAATAAATAAAAAAGAAGAAAATTGAAAAGCACCATGATTCCCTCTGTAATTCCCAAAGCCGATCCTCCTCGCCACTTTCCTCTGTCTCGACTCTTCGGCGCGCTTTCTCTCTCTCTCTCTCTGCGCACGCAAGAAGAGAACTCAAGTCTTCCTCTTTCTCTTTTCCACACCAGCGAACCCCCCAGAGCACAACCCTAACTCGAATCCACAACCAGTGCGCGACCTCAATTCGAGCCGAGCTTGAGCTGATTTAGCATAGCGAAGCATGAAGACGCTGGCTTGGCTGTGGAGCTTCTTCTTCTGCGTGTCGTCGCTAACCCTAGCCTCGCTCCGGTTGGCGGGCGCCAACTCCGAGGGGGACGCGCTCTACACCTTCCGGCGGAGCCTGTCGGATCCGGACAACGTGCTCCAGAGCTGGGATCCGACCCTGGTCAACCCCTGCACTTGGTTCCACATCACTTGCAATCAGGACAATCGCGTCACTCGAGTGTATGCCTCTCTCTCTCTCTCTGAACTCTGGAATCTGAAGATGGGTGTTTGTCTGTTCGTATGGCTCGCGGCGGTGATTCTTATTTTTGTAAGACTTGCCTGTTTTGGTCGAGCTCGATTGTCTGTGCCGCTGTGTGATAACTGATACATGGTCTCCGTGATTCTTTTGATCACGGAAGTTTGTGGTTTTAATTTCTGAATCATGTTGTTGGGTTTTGGTGAGTAAAGATCATTCTGTTCTAGCATTAGATGAAGTGCGTGGTTGGCTCTTTTTGTTTCTTTTTTCTTTTTCTTTTTTAAGTTTTTGGTAGAGAGCAACCGAGTCTTTAAAACCTTGATGTATATTGGGAGATAGGTTACATCACTTTTGAAAGCTTCAGTTTCCTTTTGGGAGAGGCAAGTTTGCATGATTTTGTTGGGTTTATTGCTATTTATCACCCTCGTAAAAAGTATTCTTTTTGTGGCTCGTTCTTGTTTAGCACAAACCAGTTAAAGATTTGACTCTAGATTGTCATCCTTTCCCACATAAAAATTTACTGGACTCTATTTGTGAGGTCTATTCCTGTTGCCCTTTTATTATGTATCTACTGAAAATGAAAACTATGTAAAATCAACTCTCGGTAAAGGTATTGTGGATTGGCTTATGTAATGCTTGGATTGAAGGTTAACGGTGGCTCTTGTACTGTGGACTTGCTTAAGCGTCCTCGGATAAATAGATTTGTTTCTAAGTTGGGTGATAGTTCTCTCTATTTAATTCCTACTTGAAACAGTTACTTCATGATGCATACCATTGTCTTGGCTCTTGATCTCCCTAGTACTCCAATTCCGCCCCACCCCCTTCCTTCCTTCCTTCCTTCCTTCCTTTTAATGGCGATTTTGTGACTTGTGCTTCCACTTTTCTATGATTGCTTCTGATGATGTTCTATGATATTTTTGCAGGGATTTAGGGAACTCTAATCTATCTGGACATCTGGTACCTGAACTCGGGAAGCTCGAGCATCTTCAGTATCTGTATGTTCACTTGGCATTCTAATCCACATATATTACTTTCTTATCATTTGGGGATTTGGTTAGTTAATCCTAATTCATATCCATACTTTTCTTGGATTTGCTTAGTTCATCCTAATTCACACCCATACTTTTCTTGTTTCAGCTTAATGTCACAGCTTATTCTTGATTCAGTTCATTTGTTGAGCTTTCTTTCTTTTGTTTGCAGTGAGCTTTACAAGAACAACATTCAAGGAACTATTCCGACTGAGCTTGGTAACTTGAAGAGTCTCGTTAGCTTGGACTTGTATATCAACAATATCACTGGGAACATCCCTCTCTCGCTGGGGAAGTTGAAATCTCTTGTTTTCCTGTAAGTTGATTTACATTTGTCACAGTTTGATATGCATGTTCAAGTTTTCTTCATGCTTGATCTTTTCGTACTCTTAGAAGTAACTTAAAATTTGAATAACGAAAAATACGGCATGTCGTAGCATGAAACTATTTTCGGCATAATTGCACAGATCGATTCGATAAATATTGAGGGTGCATAATATCTTTTGCCATATGCGGGCATGTGTCAGGTCTTTTTAGTCTCTAGCACACGCATCCCTTTATAGAGGTTAACGGCCTTGCTGCTCACCTTTCTCACTGTTTGTTTGTTTGTTTCCCCAGGAGGCTAAATGATAATAAGTTGACAGGGCCAATCCCAAGGGAACTTGTTGGCATTTCAAGTCTAAAAGTCATGTATGTCTCTTGGTTGTGTCACTGTGGTTACAGTAATTTTATTAATCCTGCAAAATTATTGACTAATTGTGAGTTTCTAATAATATTCCAGGGATGTATCAAGCAACAACCTTTGTGGAACTATTCCTACTACGGGACCATTTGAACACATTCCGCTGAACAAGTAATCATCCCATACTCTTTTCCTCTTTATTATTTCCCACTTCTTTTAGTTTTAAGCAATTTGCTATGAGCTTGACTCATGGGCCTCAATCCTTTCTCTGTTATTCTGAATGTGTACCATTGTCTAAAGTCATTTTCTTCTGTTTCATTCTCCATTTAACATTAAATGCATTGGTTGTGCAATAACTCGCATCTTTTATCTGCCTGTTTTGGCACTTTCTTTTGGCATTCTGTTTATTCTCTTTTGGTGCTTACATTTACCAAGGACTGCAATATGAAAAGTGGTGGCATCATTAAGGCTTGATCATTTTAGGTAGCGGGTAGGTGAATAATGATGATAACGATTAACCTTTCCTCCCTCTATGAGGAATCGAATGCACCATTGACTTGATATTTCAGTAAAACCAGACATTTAGAACCACAGCTGGTTGTCTCTATTGGTCAGTGTCTTCAATTGGTTCGTTGGGCTCTTTTTCTTCTTTACTAGAAAGTCGTGTATTTGCTGCATCTTTGATTTACTAAATCTATGAAACAGAAGGAATGTGCTTACCGAGTAAGTTATGGGGAAGTATGTGCCTTCACCGAATTACTGTGGCCACAGGGATAGTGTATTAGGTGATAGTGAGTATATGAAGCCGAGGGGGATTTGTAGTATGTTCAGACAACATTAAGGATCTTGGATTTCATCTTTTATTTGCCTTTTGATGTCCTTCTTGTTCTCTAGTCAGCATGCTTGTTTCTATGTTTCTTACATAGTCGATTGAGATGTTTGAGGTAATGGTACTGAATGTTTGTAAAGTTGTCAAAGGTTTGAAGGGAATCAGAGAACTCGACGCACTTTATCGTATCAATGGACTCCTTTTTATGTGAACAAAGAGCTTCCATAGGCTAGTTTCCCCGTCCAAAATCGGTATTGGGATTCCTTTGTTGATTGAGATGGTAGAGAGGTCTATTCGCACTATCTAATATTCAAATATGAGATTTTTCGGTTGGGAATTACTGGAGTCTTTTAAGCATCCACATTATTCAGTTCGAAGACAAAGTTATAATCTCTTTTGGTAGCGTCCTTGCAGCGAAACTGCAAAGTGGTTGGTCTTGTTTTTGCTCATCACTCTTTCTAGATTTGGCCATTTTGCATTTTCTGACATGGGGATGAAGTTACTTGGTATCAGGTTCTTGCTCTCATTTATGTCTTCAGTGGAGTCTGACAGTCTTTTCTTCTCTTGCTGTAGCTTTGAGAACAACCCACGACTAGAAGGACCCGAGTTGCTTGGGCTTGCAAGTTACGACACTAACTGTTATTAATGGGTGGACGCGATGCGAAATCTCATAATTAGTATGGTCATGCAGTCTCAAAGAGTCAGAAATCTATCAGCTTACAGTGTAAAAGGAGAGCAGTCAATGCGATCCTCATATGAGTAATTTGTATATTGTATTATACTCGAATGCTTTAGCACTTGGAACTCTGGGTTGTTATGTTGTTTCGGAGACATTCTAAGTTATGAATCTGTATTGTCATAGTACTAGTGAAAGTTTGATACCAAGAATCGAAGCGGTTTTCGGTGACGCAATGGTCGGAACTGATGCTTTGACGATATCAATAGATTAACAGTCGGCGTCACCGTCAAAATTGATAGTCCAAATGCATCCAGTTCTCGAATCAGATAGCAAAACAGGGTGTGGTGGACATCTTGTCTTCCAGTTTAACGTCTTACTGTTTTCTCAGTTTCTCAAATAGGTAGAGGTGAGTGAACTTCTGACCATATTCCTTGTCGTCAAACAACCGAACCAACTTAGTTCCAAATTAAGTAGTCAATTTAACATATAAGCCAAGCATGTTTTGACATGCCTAACTTTCTAGATTAACTAATCCAATTGATTCATATATAATCTCGCTACTTGATTAAGATAAGTGCAGTGCTCTCTTAAAACCACCTACGTACGTGTTCCTCATTGATATCGTTGGGTTGGGTTTCACATCTACCTCTTCTTAAGCCAGTGGACACAAGAATTAAGCGAATCGTGCTCTGACATGTTCTCTTTCATATGCCCGTAGTTTTTGCCACCCTGATTGCACGCCCCACATCGAGGATCGCCGGCAATCTGTCGTCGAAAGAAAGAGAACGAGAGGCGAAGGAAGCGATGGAAGGAACCGACCGGAAATCCTAGAGCTCTAGAGCTCGAGGAAGAGGAAGAGTACCTCATGTGTTTGGAAAGGATTTCCCTCCTAAACAACAAGAAATTGTAAATTGCAATATTTCTTAGACCCTCCAAGAACCGTTCCTTAAGGAAGTTGTCCTTTGCTTTTGGGCGGGCCTAGGCAGGCCCAAAGGGCCCAAGACCAGGCCCAATGCTCATCATATGAATAGCACATGATAGTCAAATGGATTTTGCTAACATAACAGTTTTTGAGTGGTCATGAGAATAAAAGTATGTTACGGGCCACAAATTCTTGAAAGAGTGGATCCCACAACAATTTTAATTAATTATTAATTATTAATTATTTATTTATTTATTGCCCAAAATAAACTGCTAATCATACAGTCACCTAAAGACTGTTTACATAATCAATTCTCTAATCAAAATAGAATACCGTGAATGAAAATCAGGTGTTAGGTAGCATATCATGTGATATATACACAGATTCACACAACAGCTGTAATTGCACAGCAAAAGAAGAACAAGAATTACCACAAACAATCATAAGAACGACCCATCCACAACTGAAATTTTTACCACATACTGAGAACTTCACTGAGAAGAAGACCTGCTATTTTTGTTTCTTGGACTTGTTGTGTATGAACGGCTTAATCATCACCTTTCACTTTTTTGGCTGTGACTACTGGGGAGTGGTTCACCAACTTCACCCATTTCTTCTCCCTTCTTCTTCTTCTCCTTCTTCTCCTCTCTCTCTCTCCCTCTGATCTTTTGAAATATCCGCTCCCACTTCACTAAATCAGAAGTGAAACGAGACGACTCCATCGACCCACGTTGCCTGGTCAACCTTGCAGGGTGCAGTGGGAACCCTAGCGATGATCATCAACTTCATCGCCGTCCTGCTTCTGATCCGACCGCCTTTGCCTCTGGGATCCAAGACCCGGCACTTCAAATGGGAGGTCGGCTACGTGTTCCGGTCGCCGGACTGCGTCGAGGGCCTCGTGATGGGGATCAACGGCCAGTTCCCGGGCCCGACGATCCGGGCCAAGGCCGGGGACACCCTTCATGTGGAGCTCACCAACAAGCTCCACACCGAGGGTGTTGTCATCCACTGGCATGGAATTAGACAGGTTAACTGCACATGGTCTTCCGCCATAATGAGCGTTTACTTATATAGTCCATACAGATACAGAGATTATTACATTACTTTTTTGTGAATACCATTAAATGAATTTTCTTCTTCTTTTTTTCTGATTTATCATTTCTTACACATGGTTTCAGTTTGGAACTCCATGGGCTGATGGAACTGCTTCCATCTCTCAGTGTGCCATCAATCCTGGAGAAACCTTCGTTTACAGATTCAAAGTCGACAAGGTCTCTCTCCACCTCTCGCGCGAGCACGCGTTCGCCGTCGCGCGATTTCACGTGCCGCATGTTGTTAAGTTTTCTGTCGGAAACGTATGTACACCAACGACACGACACTGCGACGTATCCCCGTGTGGTCGAAATCCATTAAAACATCGAAAAGCAAGTACCTTTTACATCCATAACCAAATTAAGGATAGCTTCACTCATCAAATTTCTTGTATGGTAGCTTCTCTCTATGTGAGTAGTTGATAAAGACTATACATTGTAGTTGATCATCAAGACATCAAACTTTTTCTCTGAAACGTGCAAAAGTATATGCTGCTTTCGGAAACAGGAGACTTCGGTGAACAAAATATTTGATGTATAATGTTGAATTAGTACAGAAGATTATTGTAATGATACGATGCGCTAAGTGTGTGTTCAATGCAGGCAGGAACGCACTTCTATCACGGACACTACGGCATGCAGAGATCGGCGGGATTATACGGGTCTCTCATAGTAGAAGTCGCGGAAGGAGAGAAGGAGCCGTTCGACTACGACGGCGAGTTCAGCCTCTTGCTGAGCGACTGGTGGCACCAGAGCGTGCACGAGCAGGAGGTCGGCCTCTCCTCCGTGCCGTTCCGCTGGATCGGCGAACCTCAGGTACATACACACACACCGCATCACCCTCGCCAAGGTCGAGTCCGTATTTACAATCTTCGAAATCGTCGTTTGGTCTCCGAATTGCCGGAGATCCGCGTCGATCGAAAGGCAACTTGCATGGGAAGTGTTAGACAAACGGCATGTTAATATTCGCGATTAACGAAATTACAGCATCATTTTTCAAATATCGATCTTTCATTTAACTATAACGCTCTCGATTTTCTATACTTGTGGATCTTGTTTTCTCTGTTACAGGGATGAAAACTCATGTAATTTTCCATTTTGTTTATTGTGCATATATTTTCTTCTTCTGGGGTTTGAACTCTGGATCAAGTGATTTTCCTTTTTGACGCTGGTCAAAGGGAAATTCTGTTGTACGATGATCACCATGTGGGTGATGACGGTTTGATCTGACATGTGTTGCAGAGACTAACTTAGGACATATATAGTTGACTACAGCTCATGTCGAGGTTTATATACGGTGATTAATTTGTGAGGACCGCTTTAACAAATCTCTAATTTCTCATCTATATTTATTATATATATTCTTGGTAATAAATCTCTAATCGATTCTTATGCATATTTTGTTTGTAAATATCCAATCGAACTAATAACGGAATTGTATAAATTATGGTAACGATAATCGATTCACAAGAAATAATAGAATCGCGCATTTTGATAATGAATGTTTAAAACTAATTGCTTATGTGTGTGTGTGTATATATGTATGTTCTATTTTGAAATACCTACATATTATATGTATAAAAATAATTGTGTATGACGAGGTTTTTGAAAGAGTTTAATAAAGTAGAGATACTTTTCTTGTATTTGACACCTATTCGATAAATGATAGGAAAAAGTTAAGGAGTATCACTACTGTAATTGTTAACCCTTCGTTAATTGTGCTTTGAAAATATAAACGTTTCTATTTAAGTAGGCGATCGAAATGCTTTGTTGCTCAATTTTCAAAGTGTCTCGATACGCGCCATTTCTATTTTCTATGGTCTTAACTATTGATCGACAACCCTTCAATAAGTCTCATAGTAATATTACAAGATCAATCTTATATTGGACTCATTTTTTACATATGCGTAACATTGAAAAAAAAAAGTACATGTTAGATGGTCCTATTATATGATTTTGTAGATCTTAATAATAAGTATAACCGTGTAACAGAACATGTGACGGTTGCTATGATTGATAAGTATGTACCCACTATGACAAAATGTTTTATCATATTCCATAATCAACACATTAAACAAACAAATGATCTTCACTAAGAGTTGGACAACGTAGAAATGTGCTAGTCTATATTTGACAAATAAAGAACCTACGTAATGGATATAGCATGATAACCCATATTTAACAAATGACATCTGTGCTAAATAAGATGCTCATTAAGAACAATATCAAGAAAACTAATCGTAACATGAGAGTCTATATTGGACCAATAAGTGCTAGCTTATTAACACAAAAATTACGAGGAGCCAGAGCCACCGAGCCTGTGTTACTAGTGAGCTTGATAGTTCAAGTAGCATAGTGGTAGTCAAGCGTGTTTGTGGCTACTGGCTAGAGGAGAAAAGCGATCAATCTTACGCTTCGTTTGTTTCGAGAAAAATGAATGATTTGAAAAATATTTTCATAAAAATGATTATTTCATCGCTTGAAATAATTAGTAAATGATATTTTTTTTTTCATCACCGACAACAATTTATATCTAACCATTTTCATTGAAGAGGAAATTTTTTTTCGTCCATTGATTTTTGTAAATGATACAAGCTGCCATTTTTAGGAAAATATATTTTAATTCGTTTATTTTGTGCGAAAAGGAACATTAGTGTCTTGTATAAGTGGTAGTTGAAGTTAGGCTTTCTAACTCCTAATCGGCCAGTGGAAGGATGGGATATGATAGAGACTGGAAAGAGCTCTTATTCTACGGGAAGTGCAGGGAAGTCAAGAGAAGAGGTGGTAGTTGTGTATGGAAGAAAGTGACACAGGCTACTCTAGCATAAAAATAAATGAGAAAAGAGTATTGGCAAATTAATAAAAGGAAGTTATGGGCGATAGTTGAAAAAGAAAAATGCATGCTTAGATTTTGCTTAGCCAAGAAGGATGAGATAAATGACAAAAAATTCTAGCTGTTAATTCTCACCGTAGGTGTTTCTTCACCAATAAACACCAAATGAATGGGAGGGCCCTAAGTAAGTCCTTAAACTATTTGGTCTGAGGCGTCGTCCGGATCTCGGGATCCCTCAGACGTAAAACAAATAGAGGATATTCCCCGTCATCAGGGAAGAAATATGTATGATTGGTAATTAGGGCACGTTAAAATAAGGAGCGCATCCAAACAGCCCGTCGGGTTACTGGACGGGCGTTGGAGTATATGAACGGATATGTGTTTTTTGACACAAAAAAAAAGACGGGTATGCGTTTGGACTAATTCAAGGAAAAATAAGGCGATTCCATAAGTTTTTGCATAGCGATGGAAATTATATCGATCAACATTTAGGCTCCGTTTGTTTTGTAAAAATGAATGATTTGGAAAGTATTTTTTAGAAATGATCACTTGTATTGTTGAAAATAATTAGTCAATGAAAAATATTTTTATTATCGACAACATTTCATGTCTAGATATCTTCATGGATGATAAAAATATTTTTCGTTTATTCATTTTTGTATGTAATACAATCTATCATTTGTAGGAAAAATATTTGACAAATTATTTATTTTTCGCGAAACAAATGCATCTTTAATGAATGCAATAATTAACTTGAAAAATCAATAAATGCGAAATAGAATAACAATAACATTTACAATATATATATATAAAATCTTAGATTCGTGCAACGCACGGGGTTTATTGGCTCAAAAATATGAACCCACAGAGCTTACTTTAACCATTTTTTTAGAGTTTAGACATAAATTAACTGCATGTGCTGTAATTGAATGACCCACCTTAAATGGAAAAGAAAGGAAAAGGACAATCTAAGATGTACCCTAATGACCCTTTTAATTTTACTTTGTCCCAAAACCTAGAAAGATTAGCAAGGAAGTTTTAGCCAACATCCTTTTGGGATTTACCTAGATTGATGATTTGTTTGGCAATTCTTCTTAGTTCTTGTACTAGTTATATACAGGCTTTGCCACCATAATCGTCTTTGGGTTACTGTGAGAGTAATAATATATTATGAGTCACAAATTCTTGAATAAATGGACCCCCACAACAATTATTTATTATTCATTATTTAATTTTGTGGCAGAGATTAGATTGTCATTTTCACAGTGAATTAAGGATAATCGCATAATCATTTTTCTTATATGTATATGATATTCTTGAGCGTATGCTTATGCCTCTATGCTTGTGTTTGGATACATTGTGCAGACGTTGCTGATAAACGGAAGAGGGCAATACACTTGCTCGCTCGCGTTGAGCTCAATTGTCGCCGATGGCAATACGACCTCGGGTCAAGGCGGTCGGTGCCAGTTTCTCGGGCACGAAGAGTGCGCACCTCAGATTCTCCCCGTGCTTCCGAACCGGATGTACCGGCTCCGACTGGCCAGCGCCACTTCCCTCGCCTCCCTCAACTTCGCGGTCGCGGTTCGTTCTCACGAACACCTATCTATTCGCAATGTTTTGGGCACATGGCTGTGACTTGTAACATAAATAATTACTCTTTGTGAAGTAATATGTGATTTCGTACGCTATTCTACTTAATGCCAGATGCAGATTCTGATTATTATTATTATTTTATATTTAATTATTCATGATAATTAAATGATATTCTAATTATGAAATCAATGTCGTGACATTCATATATTTACATGCATAAAACCTAACCATAAGAGCGTGTGCTTCACTTTTTGGCAGAGCCACAAGCTGGTGGTGGTGGAAGCCGACGGCAACTACGTCCAGCCCTTTGCTGTCGACGACCTCGACATCTACTCCGGCGAGAGTTACTCCGTCCTCCTCACCACCGACCAAAACCCTGACGCCAACTACTTCATCTCCGCCGGAGTCCGGGGAAGGCAGCCCAACACCACCCAAGCCCTGACCATCCTCAATTACAAGCCGAACCCGCCCTTTAAGCCTCCTCCCTTGCCGCCTCCGGTCACCCCTCGCTGGGACGACTTTGACCGCAGCAAGCGGTTCTCCTTGAAGATCCATGCCCTCACCGGACGCTCCCCGAAGCCCCCAAGGAAATCCAACCGCCATATCGTCCTCCTCAACACGCAGAACACTGTCGAGGGGCTGCTCAGGTGGTCGATCAACAACATCTCACTGGCGCTCCCAGCGACCCCGTACTTGGGCTCGATCAAGTACCGACTGAAGCACGCCTTCGACGAGGCTCTGCCGCCAGAGACGTTCCCGGAGAACTACGACCTCGCGAGGCCGCCGCCAAACCCCAACTCCACCATCGGGAGCCGAGTCTACCGGCTACGGCTCAATTCCACGGTCGATGTGGTGCTTCAGAACGCGAACGCGATGAAGGAGAACGTTAGCGAGATCCACCCGTGGCACTTGCACGGGCACGACTTCTGGGTTTTGGGGTACGGGGAGGGGCGGTTTGTGGCAGCGGAGGCGGAGAGGCATTTCAACCTGGAGGATCCGCCGTTGAAGAACACAGCCGTGGTGTACCCGTATGGATGGACGGCCATAAGGTTCGCGGCGGACAACCCGGGGGCGTGGGCGTTCCACTGCCACGTGGAGGCGCACCTCCACATGGGGATGGGCGTGGTGTTCGCCGAGGGCGTGGACCGGGTCCGCGGGATACCGGTGGAGGCGATCGCATGCGGCTCAACGGCGAAGATGAAGATGGCTGCGAAGGAAGACGACGACAAGAATTGACGGAGGGATGGAGTGGTGATTCCGGGTCTCGGGTTTTCTTCTCGTCTGATGCATCAACTATTGGGTGTATGTACTAGGAAATCATCAAATCCGTTATGTTCGCATGAAACCGTTAAATCTGTTATGTTTACATGAAACCGTTAAATCAGTCAGAGTCAGATGAAACCGTTTTCGTTTGAGACCCGTAACTTCACATGCCGCTGGATGAACACGACATAATAATTGTTTTGCAATTGCATTGACCATGTTTAACATACTAACCATTTTATTTTCGCAAAAAACGAGTTAAGAAAATTATTGAATGTGAAATTAAAAGCGCGTATTTTGATATTGGTGACGGGGTGACGCGACATAAATTGAAAAGCTTGTCTAAAATGAAATAGAGTTATTACGACATCCATCGCCGGATGGAATTCGACGAATTCCACTTCAAACTAATTGATTAAGTTACTAAGATAATATCACAATTTTTATTTTATTTTGGTGTAGAAGATAATATCACATGTAGTATGACGAACTTGACAAAAAACAATGTGTGCGATCACGCTAGAAGCACACTTTAAGGTGCAATTATTTTTACAATAATTTATTTTGAGATGAGAGGACATCGTATTGGCTTCATTAGAATATGTCAAACGTATTCATTGGTTTAGATCTAAAGAGAGTTCTAATTCAGGGACTATATTGAACAAATAAAAATTTAAGGAACGATATTACATATTGAACTAAAGTTCAGGGATTACGTCGAGCAAATTAAAAGTTCGAAGATGACATTAGATATTGGGCCAAAGTTTATGGGCCGTTCCTCATCATTTTCCCGAAATAGATTTATCAGGTTGAATGGGCCTGACTTGGAAAATGGAGAAGCAAAATTGTACGAGACCCAAGCACATTAACTCGTTGAACGGCCCCAACCCACCAGGAGTGATCAGAAACCAAGCTGGACCTGGATTGCACACCAGATTTTGACTCGTTTCGTTACTCCTTCAACGTCGGGTCACTGAAAATCTATCTCATTTTTTGCTAATTAGAACTCAGGAATGTTAACTCGTGCCGATACGCGTTGTTGCCTTCCGGTTCGCCCAATAATCGTGTTAACTCCTGCCAATGTGCGTCGTTCCCTCATGTTGAGCTTTCTCGAAATTCACGTCAAAAAATCGTATGGATTTTTTAAAATGGCTGCGTGAACGCTTAAGTGGATTAATCTCGTCATATAGACGCAAACCTTACCGTTTTCCCGAATCGTATAATGTTCCATCTATAAGGATAGTAGTTGTGCCTTGGTTTTATTTTAGACACAAAACGGTGCGATTCGATGATTATGCTTTTATGGACCACCGGATATTCTTTCAATAATTCTTCATTTGAGCCTTTTTTGGGGTTCTTCAAGGTTCTTCATTTGGGGCCCATCATACTCTCCTCTTCTCTTTTCCATAGACTCTGATCTACGGACCATAAGCAAATCAAAATGGTCGATCGCCATGTGTCGATTTAGAACACCCGTGATTAAAAATAGCCATGCACCCGATCCATGTGGACCTGAATCCGAACAAATATTTCCCCTTATGTCGGAGAAAATATTGGGTGAGTTTAATACTCCACCTAAGCAAATTACCACTCCATTCATTAGCCGCCACATGTCCAAATTGGGCCCACCTTTCAGATCTTTTGAAATATCCTCTCGCTCATGCCTTCAAACCTCGCCTCTTCTTTGGACCGAAAAAAACGCTCACCTCTTCTTCAGCCTCAACCAGCTTCGGATTTTGTAGCTCGCGTGGACTATTCGGACAGATGGCAATAGTGCTAATTTGGTTAGAGGTCGTTCTATATGCGATTTGGTCAATAAAGACACATGAACAGGATCTAACTCCTACTTTTCAGATCAAGCACAGTTTCGGACACAAAAACAGAGCATGATTGGCGATGAAGGGCTGACCTGGTTTCGTCGGTGATGGCGACTGCGACGGCGCGCCAGCGGCGGTTCGAGCTCACGATCTCATCTCTATCTCCTTCTCGGCCTCTCGGTTTTATGTGGAATGGCGTGACGAAGCTCCTGAAGCTTTTTCAAGCTTCAGCCATGGTGGATCGGGAAAGCCTCTCAGGAGCTCTTTCTCTCTCTATTCAGTTCGTCGTTAACAACCGAATGAATCCCCTCTAAATGAACGAACTCCCTATTTTGTTCCAAATCCCCTCAACAGATTTCATTCTCCAAATTTTGAGTTCCCGCTCGTTTTCTGTTACGGGCGAAGCGTACTGTTCACGCGTCGGCGCCAGTTGGCCGGCGTCGGCCGGGCTTGGGTCAGCCGCTGGAGCTCGATCGTGAAGATTGAACTCCAATTTGGCGTTTTATTTTGTCATTTCTTCTCCCGGTTGTTCACGCCGGACGTGCGAAGGTAACCCAGAAAGGTGCAGAAGGAAAGTAACGGAGGGGAGAGAGACGGTAACCGAGCAGGAAAGAGAGAGGCGAAGGGACAAAACAATCTGAAAGGTGGGCCCAATTCGGACAGATGGCAATCAATGAATGGAGTGGTTGTTTGCTTACGTGGAACGTGGAGTATTTAAACTCACCCAATATTTTCTCCTTATATCGAGCTTTTGTGAAATTTATTTTTAAAAAACCATACGACTTCTTTTGCGGGCTCCGTGAACTTTTTAACTTTATTAATCTCGTCAGATACATGCATAGTAATTGGTCGCCTGCATGTCTATAAATGGTTAAAAAGATCTCCAATTTGAAATGTTCTTGCTGGCCCATGACTATACTTTTTCGCTAGCCTCTTTTAAAACCTTCTGTTCTACAAGCACGAGATGATATATTATTGGGTTTTGGGAATGTGCCCGTTTACTACAATCGGGACAGGTCACTTTGGGCTCGTGATATGTGATCAAGAGCGTTCGGGTTAAGTTTAATCGCGTTCTTACCATAAGCACGCCTAGCCGTTATATGCACACACAAAAAAAATAGCATAAACCACGTGCATCTTGACTTTTTTTTAATTAATTAACTGAATATACTGAGATGCTATGTTTAGTTATATTTAGATGTGCTTGTATATTTTCGAGCATGTCCTTATATGGGAATTGAGAGTTCGTAGCGCTGTGTGGAACCCAACAATAAATTCGATACGACATGGAATACGACACGTTAACAAGAATAGCCAGCCCGTTCTCTCCCGGGAAACTTGAAACGTTTCGTAAGTTAGGGGATATACATGACACAAGTTACCCAAGAAAGAAATAAACCTTTCTATTTTCCGGGTTTCCAATTTTACCCCCCCCCCGGGGATCCTTCTCTCCCACTCCGTCAATTATTACAAGTCCGAGTGGGGGGTGGGGGTACGAATTTACCATCCTGCCCCTCCTACACCCCTCGCTCGACAATCATTGTGGTCACGACCCGACCCGACGACGAAGGAGACGCGGTCCCCACACTGGAACTGTGTGTCTTAAATGCCACTCCGAGAAACGGCTGTTCCTGACCCGGTTTTTATATATCCCCAAACCCGAATAAGCTCCTCTCTCTCTCTCTCTCTCTCTCTCCCATTTTCACGAATCGTCATGAAATAAAGAAGTAATGGATCGCATCGCAACAATATCAAGATAAAAAAAGCTCTCTTTCTCTCTCTCTCTCTCTCTCTCGAAGATAGCAGAGGAAGCAAACGGATTGACTTGCGGGGGAGTTGCAGGAGCTTCGCTGAGATCTTATGATGCTCTGATTTATCCAGGTGCGATCACTCGAGTCTCGTTTTAGCTGACTTGTTTCTGTGTTTGGGTCTTCGGATTTTGCGGTCGTTGTTGCTGTTTTTGTTTTCTTCCCAGTTTGATGAGTGGTGTTGTTTCGAGCTGTTGTCGGTTCTGAGTTGAATTGACTCGCCGGTGTCGCGGAGTCGGTGAGTGATCGGAGAGGGGTTGGGTTGAATCGGTTTCGATGAGTTTTGACTTCGCTCGTGTGAGTCCTCCGCGCGATTCCAATTCCAGAAGTCGGTGGCTTCGATTCGATAGATCGCTCTTTCTAGAGATATTTCGCTTAGGAGCTGGTTCGATGTGGTTGAACTTTTGGAAGAATCTGTACGGTCGAATTGTATGTAGTTTGTTGCAGAAGCTAGAGAGCACGCCTTCACAGCTTGCTCTCAAGAAGAAACGCGTTCTGCTCTAGACTTTTCAATTTTTTTTTTTTTGGGTGATTCGTGGGACATAGATCTTCCTATTCTTGACATCGTGTAGAATCTGGGCTTAAGTATCTTGATTGGCAGATGCTATTTTGATTTTTCTATCTTGTTTGTATCATTTCAAAACTTGAATATGATGTGGATGAATCTGGTCTCACTTGGTTTATCTCCTCCATCCTCCTCTTGCAGTATAACAGAAACCCAGCAACCTTGTGCGCAGGAGTCGGTGTTTAGGGCTTGTTTTTGGATTCTGATCTTATAAGCTTGTGAGCGTTTTGCGGTTTTTTCCGTCGAAGATCTATATCAGATAATGATGATGTTTGATGATTTGGAAATTTGTGGGGATCTGGACTTCTTCTCTGCCCCTCTTGGGGAGGGACATGTGGTTGCTCCGCAAACTGAGCCAGAGGCCACTGTGGAGGATGATTACTCCGATGAAGAGGTCGGTGTAGACGAACTCGAGAGAAGGATGTGGAGGTACAAGATGCGTATCAAGCGGCTGAAGGAGCAGAACAAGGGAAAGGAAGGAGTCGATATCGCGAAACAGCGGCAGTCCCAAGAGCAGGCGAGGAGGAAGAAGATGTCGAGAGCTCAGGACGGAATTCTCAAGTACATGTTGAAGATGATGGAGGTCTGTAAGGCTCAGGGTTTTGTGTATGGAATCATCCCAGAAAAGGGAAAGCCAGTTACCGGGGCATCAGACAATCTCAGAGAATGGTGGAAGGACAAAGTCAGGTTTGATCGAAATGGTCCAGCCGCCATATCCAAGTACCAAGCAGATCATTCCGTTCCCGGGAAGAACGATGGGTGCAACCCCATCGGGCCTACCCCACACACACTGCAAGAGCTTCAGGACACGACCCTTGGCTCGCTTCTGTCAGCACTCATGCAGCACTGTGAACCCCCTCAGAGGCGGTTCCCATTGGAAAAAGGCGTTCCTCCGCCATGGTGGCCCACTGGAAACGAGGACTGGTGGCCCCAGCTGGGTCTGCCAAAGGATCAAGGACCGCCGCCCTACAAGAAGCCTCATGATCTTAAGAAGGCATGGAAGGTAGGTGTTCTCACGGCGGTAATCAAGCACATGTCTCCTGATATTGCCAAGATCCGCAAGCTCGTGAGGCAGTCCAAATGCTTGCAAGACAAGATGACAGCCAAGGAAAGTGCTACTTGGCTAGCTATAATAAACCAAGAGGAGTCTTTGGCGCGAGAGCTTTACCCAGATTCATGCCTCCCACTGTCCTCGTCAGGAGGGAGCGGGTCTTTGGTCATAAATGACTGTAGTGAGTATGATGTCGAAGGGGCGGAAGACGAGCCCAACTTCGACGTACAAGATTGCAAGCCTGAGAATCTCAACTCACCGTCCCATCTGGGTCTGGAGAGAATGAGAGAGAGAATGCCGTTTGTTCAGCAATCACCTTTTCCAATGAAGGGAGAAGTCACCAACTTAGATATGGTGCGGAAGAGGAAGCCATGCAATGATTTGAACATGGTGATGGATCACAAGATTTTCACCTGTGAGTTCCTGCAGTGCCCTTACAGTGAACTGCGACTAGGGTTCCGTGACAGAACCTCAAGGGACAATCACCAGCTGAGTTGCCCTTACAGAAGCAATTCTTCAGAGTTTGGCGGGTCAAACTTTCATGTTAGTGAGGTCAAGCCAGTGATTTTCCCTCAAGCTTTTGTCCAGTCCAAGCCCGTGGCTTCAGCAGTCAATTCAGCATCAGCCCCCTTTGATCTATCAGGGCTAGGAGTTCCTGAAGATGGGCAGAAAGTGATCTCTGATCTTATGTCGATCTACGATACCAGCATCCAAGGCAATAAGAAGAATCCCGGGAACGATGTGATCATAGAAGAGCGGAGCCGTCCTCAGCCAAAGATCCAACAACAAAACGAGTACGTGGGATCATTCTTTCAGCAACCCAGTGCTTCGACCAATCATCACATGTTCTCTAGAGAGGACCTTCAGTTCGACCGGTTCAAGTCCGTGAATCCTTCGTTCGAGGCCAACAACCACAACCATGACAACCTACAACTCTTGTTCGGGTCTCCATTCGACTTGTCGTCTTTTGATTTCAAGGAGGAGTTACCGGGCGGAGTTATGGATGCCCTGCCGAAGCAGGACGTCACTATATGGTTCCAGCAATGATTCCGATTGCTCGGCTTGTCTCGGGCGTTCGTGGGAACTGTATATTTCTCTGAAGAGAGAACTATACTTAACCTTGGTCTCTTGCTTGGATCAAGTTAAGTTTCTTGGCCAATGTCTTTGCTTAGCTTATGTATTCTCAAAAAACTTTTTAGGCGTAGATTTAGAAAGTTTGGGCAGGTCTTCAGATGGGGAAATAAGATATTAGACAAGGACCCATGACTAGCCCTGCTGCTGAATATATAAATGTTCTGTCTGGTTAAGTGATTATTCTACTAGACTGTCGTATAAATAAGTGAGGTGCATTTTCTTTTCTTCTCTCTTTTCATGGTGGAATCTAAAGGTGTTATCTTGTAATTGGACACGTTGGCTTGTCCTTGTTTGAATTTGGAACTGGTGTCACTTTCTGCTCCTGCTCCACCGCGATCCCCATGTGCGGAAATGACCCACCAACCTGATTGGGGGATGACGAATTGACTAACATGTTTCACCTTGAAATGGTGGGGAGCTGTTCAACGACGGCTCCTCTGCGATTCGACGGTCCATCGTTCGTGTATTTTTGTCCTTGTCGGTCACAATGCTCTTTCTCTTGGGGGGTCTTGTTGATAAGATGGCGCTTATCTTTTCGATGGGTCCCACTATAGGAAGAATGCAACCGAACCGGAAAGGGAGAGAAAAATTAGGCGGGTCAAAAAGCATTTTAATTCGCTCCTTTCCTTGCATCTTCCTCTTGAAACCCTCCCTCCTCCTCCCCCGGGTCAGCAGATTTCATTGCAACAATTTGTTCCAAACTAATGTTTAACAGACCTTGCTTCATGATCCCATTTCTCAAGTATTACAAGGACGGCAACCAGAACGAGACTTCCAACGAGCGAAAGCCGACGCGTTTTTTCTCTTTGCAAATTTCCCCGTGAGTTCTAGCATACGATTCATTCGTCGCGTCGGGATTTGGTTTCGTGTCTAAAAGGGGACATCCTGTGCTGCTAAATGTTCTGTCCCCCCCGAGTCTTGTACATGCACGGAGCATGAGACCAACCTCTGGGTTTAGCTTATACGCAAAATTTTAATCTGTACTGTTCGCCACCGTAACGAGATTCGATTCATTTGAATGTGGGCTATTAAAGTCTAGGGCTCCCCATGTGAGAAGAGGGTTTGATTGTGATGGTTAAATCTGTTGGTGTGCTCGTTAAGAAAAAAACGAGTCGATGAATCTGTCCATTTCGAGGAGTTTCATGGTTCTCTGTAATGAGGACAAGAGATAAGGTGCATGAACCGGAAGATCACGAGGGCCAAAGCCAGATGCAAATTAAATTATGAGGACCATTTTGTACGGGAATTAAATTAATGTTTTGTTAATTGTCTGTTGCTTGCTTTTGAGGGCACACAACACACCCTCCTCGATTTTTATTTTTCTAAAATAAATTAAAAAAAAAAGAGGTTATGAAAATAATTACTGATTTTTAGTTCTTGGTAATAGCACAAAGGGCACCGCCCAATTTGTTCTTTCGAGAGCTTTTTGTCGATCTTTGTCGCTTCTGGTGATTTTTATTTTAATCATTCCTTTTGAATCCTATATGTTCTCTAGGATCAATAATGGGTCTTTGCTTTTGCCACTTTTTAGGTTCTTTTTCACTTAGGGGGATGGAAATTGAATGAAAAGGTCTACATCGCATGAAAAGTTTGCTCTATTCCTTTTCCTTTTCCCCCCCTTTTTCTTAACTAAAACGACACGCGAAATAAGGAGCATAATCAAGTCAAGAGCCGCCTAGTATAATTTTATTCGTTTTGCTGTTTTAGATTTCGTTTCGGGTCGGTTGCCTCGCCGGCGTCTGTCTAGAAGATTGGTGTAGGTAGGTATCGTACATCGATCGGATTACACTGGACTTCGTTGAATTCGATTTTTCTTTTTCTCTTTCTGTTAACTTTTGTGTTGGAGTTTCGGTGAAATCTAGTCCGGGCATTGAGATTGGAATCACATGTGCCAGAGCTGTCGCGTCTCTAGGATTTCGACCTTTTTATTCATGGACTTCATTTTCGAAAAATATGTATGCATCGAGTCGTTTTTATGGTGAGATTACGCTAATGACCAATTTATTAGCTAAGTTATATGTTCTAGAAACCTTGAAATGGGTAATTAAGTATGGAAATAAGGATGAGACGTTGACAATGTCCCTGCACACTTCATCCTATTTCCCTCTATTTATTCATTTATTTATTGTTTTGTCGTAGATTGACTTCCATGACTATCTCCCTACCTGTTAACGTGCTCGATCGTCTCATCACTCGTCAATAATTATTGTTCTTTAGCTTCTTCACTAGCTTCCTTCTTTCAGCAATTAAGGCATCTCCACGTCGTGCGTTGATAACGGGCTTATGATTGATCGGTTACGCCACGATTCGGATGACATTTTTCTCCAAATTGTCTCGCGACTAAAATTGCGATTTAATCCGAGTTTTGCTCGGATGGTAACATGAGATGTACATCGCACATTCGTAGCGATAGTACATAATTGTCGCATAAGATCATTTTGATTATGCACTTTCAATTAAAAGAGCTAGAACCAAGGGAAGAGTACTTAAAAAGTCACGAGCCTATTGCATTACTGTCAACTTAGTCCTAAATGTTTCTATTAGACCAATATATTGCATTTGCGTCATTGTAGTCCATCCGGCCAATTGTAGCCTGAAATCGCTGACGTGGACACCGGCAGTCCTACGTGGCACAACCTGACATGGGCAAATTTTAATTATTTTTTTCTCAATTTGTTACCCAAGCGACCGGCGATGGCCTAGGCGAGGGCCGCGTTCATATTATCGAATTCCCGGCTAAAATTGGCCGAATGGACTACATTGGCACAAATATAAAAGATTTGGACTAAATTAGTCCAATTAAGATATTTATAGCTGAACTCGCACAAATGCAATACCTCTAGGATATTTTTTTTTTTTTGTACTTTCTCCCTGGAATTAGGTCAACGTTTCTCTTAGGTGCAACATGGCATCTTCAACGAGGCGTTGAGTTGTTTTTGGTGCATGCACGTCGTGGGGGATTCCCGAACGCATGTAAAAAAGAACTAGAATCAAGGTCAACGTTTATATTTAATATTGTGCCAATTTTGTTTTCCTTTAATTTGCCCAAGCTAGTAATTCATAAATCAGAAGAAAAAAGCAAGAGGCGTTACCGCGGGCTCAAAATCCACTGCCCTCGCGAGAGGCCCCACCGCGATAATTTCTGTCAATATTCTCAGAGCCGTACTCGACATCAAACTAGCTTGAACTGGTCGCTCGGCCCGCTTCGGGCGAACTCCGGCGGCCACTCGCGACACGGCACAACTAACATCAACTCTTGCATTTCCCTCGTACAATTATCATCCAACATTGGACAACGCTGGTTTGCAGATGGGCTCGTAGCCCATCAAAACGGGCCTAAACGGGCCGGGTCAAGGATAATGCGTCAAAGCCCAATTCGGCCCATGAAAGGCATGGAATGGGTTTCCCTCAACTTGTGTCGTTTAGTTTCGGTCAACGACAAGGAAAGGGTACATTTAAAACGTTTGGGACCATCCAAAACACCGTATTGAGGAGGGTGTTGACTGTTGAGCAGGGTCCCGTGGGCATTTACACTGTCGTTTGTCTCGAAGCGACTTGTCGTTTCTAAGATGTGGACCTCTCATTACTTAAAATATCATGCATCTTTTTCCTTTTTTTTATTTAATTTATTTGCTCATTGGTGCTCAAGATCCTCCCCGTGCTTATCCATTCTATGGTTATCCAAACACGAATTGGTCCCATCGAAAATTGACGGGTACTAAATTCTGATGCGACCATCGAGAAATCTTTCGACGCTCGTTAAATTGATGATACAAGTTCGGACCCCCCCCCCCCCCCCCCCAAAAAAAAAGAGGAAAAAATTGAGCGCACAAGTGATTTCTAAGCTCATCCGGAACCGCGGTAATTCAACTTTAATGGGAGTTGCTCCTCATGGGTCGTGGCGAGTTCGCTCGCCGGCGAAGTACACCCGATCACGAGCCCGACGGCCGGAAGCACAATTCGGCAGAGCACATTTCGTCTTGCGCCGGAGTAGCTCGATTAACTTATGAGGAAATTGGTATTTTCTGAAATCGTGGATGGAGTCGGATAACGACTTTTCTTGGGTTTAGTACCGGATTTTACTTACCCATTTCACCGTTGGACAGGTCTAGAGAGAGAGAGAGAGAGAGAGAGGAGAGAGAGAGAGAGAGGACTGGCTGTTGCTATTAGCCTTTGATTTGGGCTGAGCCCAGATCATTGAGCATGGAGAAGGAAAGGATCCCAAATTTTATGGGCCGAGCCCATTGAAAGGGTCTCCAAGCTCAAAAGCCTTCATTTGTTCCTCTTTTGCTCATTACCGGCCAACAAGTGCACATGGTGCGTTGGTTCGGCTTTGAAAATAGATTTTGAGCAAATATAAATATCTTTACCCTAAATTGCTTTGGAAAAATATAAATGGCGCTTGGTAAAAAATCATTTGAAATGCAACTTTGGATTAAGTAGTGTTTGGCAGAAGAAAAAAAAATTTCCAAAGGGCTTTTGGCTACATATATATTTTATTGCAAAAAATCAAAACCCTTTGCCAGTCGGCAAGTGAGATCTGGCAATGGCGGCTATCGACCGAGGCTGCCTGGGGTTTGGCGACCCCTCAGGCCTCGTTGCCTGGGACAAGGCCTAAGGTCGCGTGACCCAGGCGGCCCTCGCTGACCTCGCTCAAGAAGGAAGATAAACAGTAGATCTAAGGTTTCACTTTTTAAGAAAAGGTAAAATTGAATTTTTAGTAAAGTTTTGAGGGGAAAATAAGCAATTCACTATTTTTCATTAATGGGGTCTACAGCATTCCGAAAATGCTAAAAGCCCAATGCTAGTCCCTACTATCATTGGGTTTTCAGCCTTCCCAAGGCTGGCATTTGACCAAATGCCCCAAACACCCTATCATTTTCCCAAAATCTCATCAGATCATCATGGCGTGCTAAGTGCTCTGGTCTTACTTTGTATTCCCTCACTATTCGTGAGATCACTAGAAAATTTCACATTTAGACAATCAAGAAAAGGTTATATTGTGAGCTACAAATTCTTAAAACAATAGATCTCATAATAATTTTTAATTACGTAAATCACTTTAATGCTCCTACATGCATTTTATGTTACAATCGCGAAGCCGGAGCGAAGCTATGCTGATACATGGAAAAAGGGCATTCCCTTAAGATCCCTCCCACGACATAAAGGGACCGCGGCGGCGAGGGTCGGAAACCGGTGACCCTCGTCCGGCGAGGGACGACCGACCCCACAAGCAGACTAATCACAGATCAAATGGCCCTTTATATGTAAAGCCAAAAAGGCTCTGCAGCTCCGAGAAAGCACGTGGCGTAAAACACTTTTTGGTGGAGAGAGATTGGAGGGAATGAACAGAAGAGACAAGACTCGGAGGGAGCGAGGGATGAACTCAGATTCAAAAAAGACTCCAAAGCTCTGATCTGTCCCTCACGAGCTGATCATTATATTAATGCATGAGGGATCAGTATTGAATTACGAACACAGCCCTCGTGATCTCGTAATCACAGCCCATTAATTACTATTGAATCGACTGGAACATTATTCAAATCAACCGGAGCAGAAGATACCCGAGTCAAACGCCACGCCCCGCTGTCCAACTACACGAGTTCAACCAAGCACTGTCTCCCCCATCTCTGTTTCTCCCATGTTTCACTATGAATGGCCGAGAGAAAAATCGCACCTTGACCTGGGGAAGCATCTTGCCGAGCTCATATCAGTTCTGTCCCTACACTGTGATCGATTGAGTCGAGTCGCGTCGGGCCATCTCAAATTCTCGAAGTCGATGTGATTTTAAGCACGAACAAGCACGATCGCTCAAGTGGGTGGATTGCAATTAGGATCTTATTAACGGGTGTTTCTCGAAGCAATTGTGAAGCAATTTACTCGAAGTCGTCAACTTGCTCCTCTTACGGGCAAATAGGTACACCGTATTCAAGACAAACTCCTATGTGTCTGTCCATCTCGTTCTCCTTTTCCACACTTGTGTCCAAAGGGAAGGAAAGAACCAGACGCCACCTAACTCTCTGAAACAGACTTTACTTCAGTGGTCTCACTCCCCTGTTCTCTCTCTCTCTCTCTCTCTCTCTCTCTCTCGCTCGCATTTCTCTTTTTCCACCAAAATTCTATCCATCTACTCCCCCAGTCCCACCGCATTCTCCCTGCACTACCCACTTTCTGTTGCGGGACAAAGAAAACATCTTTGTTTCGGTTTCTTGCTTACCCTCCACTTCTTTTGGCACTACGTCGTACTGGCTTTGTGCGTCAACTGTCGAAAAGCTCGAGCTGGTTTCAGCATCGCCCCCTCTTTTGCTCCCGACTCATTACCGCCATCATTGCCTCTGCATGTTCGCTTCGTAAAGGTGCCTACATTTTCCATCAACTCCTTGTTGTTGGAGATGTGGGATTATGCGCGTTTCTCTCTTCTGTCTCAATAATTGTCTGCTGGTACTTTACAATTTTGGGAGAAAAGGGTGGTTTTGTATGGCGTGATCTGGGCGTTCTTGAGCTTCAAAGACTTGGGATATCGTCGACTTTTGATGCTGGCTTTTCCGCAGACCTTTTAGCTTTGATTCTTTTAGGTCTTTCACTTGGCCAGCTCGGGGCCTTTTCCAATCATTCTTTTCTTGCTTTTTGTCCGTATCTTTTGTAAATTCTCTCATTTTGCCGTTCCAAGTTCGATCCATTGCTCAAACAGTTCCCTTTTCTGGGCCGCATTTTGAGGATCGTTTCGTTCTCTGTCTCTGTCGATCCTTGCCTCTGAGGTGCTGGAGTTTTTTGAGCTGGGGCTGTGGAGTGAGGAATGCAGATGATATGTTTGATAATTTGCCTCTTGATAGTCAATGCTCTTGCACAGTCAGACTTAGAAGCGCTTTTGGAGCTCAAGAAAGGTTTCCAGAGAGACCGCTCAGGGCAGGTTCTTGATTCATGGGATTCCAAGTCCTTGGCCTCTGATGGTTGTCCCCAGAATTGGCATGGTGTCACGTGTAGTGAAGGTCGTGTCACATCACTTGTCCTTGACAATGTGGGCCTGATTGGAAAATTCAGCGTTGTTGCTGTTTCTGGTCTCGCCATGCTTCAGAATTTGTCAGTATCTAACAACCAATTGACAGGGATTGTCTCAGAGGTTAGCTCGGGCTTAGATCAATTGAAATACTTGGATTTGCACGGTAATGGATTCTCCGGGGATGTCACGAAGCTGCTCTCTGTTTTGGGCAGCATAGAGTACGTCGATCTGAGCCATAATCAGCTATCTGGTTCGCTTGACCTGGTGCTTGGTAATTCTAGTTTCGTTTCCTCGATTCGCTACCTGAATGTTAGCTCCAATGCTTTAGTAGGAGAGCTTTTCTCACATGATGGGATGCCGTATTTTGACAGTTTGGAGGTGTTTGATGCTAGTAACAATAGGTTGGTGGGTAAAATACCCTCTTTCAACTTTGTAGTGTCTCTTCGGATTCTCCGGCTCGGAAACAACCAGTTGTCGGGTTCTTTTCCGCAGGCGCTGTTACAGGAGAGCTCTATGATTTTGTCTGAGCTGGATCTCAGTGATAACCAGCTTGAAGGTATCTAGATCCACCAATTTAATGCACCTCCTGTTTGATGCAGTTTTCTTTTGCCTTTCTCCAAATTCTCTTGCCCAATTTCGTTCTGTCTGTTCAGAACCATTCTGTGCAGGGGATGATTAGATCTACAATGAAGCTGGATTTCTTGCCATATGAAGATGACATGTTTCTTCAGCTGTGATAAGCATATGTTCCTGAAAACATATAGAAGCCTTTATCTGTTGGATTTTTACCCCCTCATAAAAGAAAAGGAACCACTAGAAGTTCTTGTATATTAGGCAAATTTAAAAGTCTGTCCGCCTTATTTGATACTTAAAAGAAATTGGAGAAACTGCTTTGAATTTCTATTGCTTTCACTGGATGTTTGGTATGTGTTGTACCATAACCAACCTTACATGATGATTTAGGAAAAGTAACTTTGCTTGAGACGCACTCTGCATGTGTCCATGGAGTTTGAACTAGGCATGTTATTCTGAAATAAGTATTTTTGTAAAAGCACTGATATGGTTTCTATTATATTGCCATTGCTCTTACCATGCAATAATGTATTAACACAGGATCTAAGTTCAGGGGAGAAGTTTTCGATTAACATTACTTACTGGAACGAAGGGGAAGCCTGAATTTGCTTATTTAGATTAGCCAATGTGCTATGTGAATTTGGTCATTTAACATTGCTAACTGGAACGAAGGGGAAGCCTGAATTTGCTTATTTAGATTAGCCAATGTGCTATGCGAATTTGGTTATTTTCTTTGACAATATTCCATGTGCTAGACAGATTATAGTTAGCATAATGAGACTTCCAAAATTCTTCAGAAAACTGAATCTGATTATAGTGTACTTATGGTCATTCTGATGTAATTCAATCTTCTTGGCAGGCCCAGTTGGAAGTATCACCTCTGCAACTCTGAAGAAGCTTAATTTATCTTCAAACAGACTATCGGGTGCATTACCCGTCAGTGTTGGGCATTGTGCCACAATAGACTTGAGCAATAATTTGCTATCAGGCAATGTATCACGAATACAGAGTTGGGGTAACTACGTGGAAGCCATTCAATTGAGTTCCAACTCATTGACAGGAGCATTACCTATCCAAACTTCTCAATTTTTGAGACTGACTTCTTTCCAGATCTCGGGCAACTTAGTTGAGGGCACTCTTCCCCAAGTCTTGGGGACATATCCAGAGCTGAAAGTAATAGATCTTAGCCTCAACCAGCTTAGTGGATCCCTTCTTCCGAGTTTGTTTAGCTCAACCAAATTGACTGATCTTAACTTATCGGGAAACAACTTCACTGGTTCAATCCCTCTTGAGGAAAATTTAGATAATTCCTCTGTAGGTTCTGCTCAGAACTTTAGCCTTTCGATTATTGATCTGTCAAATAACTCATTAAGTGGTTCTCTCCCTCGGGAAATCAACAGATTCCGCTACTTAGTAGATCTGGACCTTTCTCGCAACTACTTTGAAGGTGGCCTTCCTGATGATCTGCCTGATGAACTTCAAGGATTTAATGTTTCTTACAATAATTTCTCAGGCACTGTGCCTGAAAACTTGAGAAGATTTCCTGATTCAGCATTCCATCCAGGAAACTCTATGCTGGTTTTTCCTTATTCACGAGAATCTCCAAAAGGGCCTGCAGACAGGATTGAGCGACCTCGGAGACATCATATGAGGACTGCTATTAAGATTGCCCTTATTGCGGGTTTGGTTGTAGGTGCTTGTATGATAGCTCTTCTATGCTTCATTATCTTGGGCAGCAGAAAAAGAAAGGAAGGTGAAGATTTGAAAGGAAATATCGGGAAAAGTAGTCGTTCTCTAGGCGATTCTGCAGCTAATCTTGCATCATCTCCCCAAAAGATATTGGAGCCTCCATCGTCCTCTGTTACTTTAAATCCAGATCAGCTGCCATCTGCTCAGATGGGCTTTGTACCTCAAACCGAATCGAATTCATCAGTCGCAAAAGTGACTAAAGATCTTAGCCATCCTGAAAGAAAAGATGAACGGGTTTCTTCTCCTGTGTCTCTGTTGTCTTCTTCAAATCCATCGCCTTCTAACGACCAGTATCTGCCTGAGAGCCCCAGTGTGCTCAGGGTTGGTTCTCCGGATAAGTTGGATGGTGACTTGCATCTATTTGACGGGTCCTTTATGTTCACAGCTGGAGAGCTTTCGCGTGCTCCTGCAGAAGTCATGGGAAGGAGCTGCCATGGAACGTCATATAAAGCTACACTTGATTCGGGCCGCGTTTTGGTTGTCAAATGGTTGAGGGAGGGAATAGCAAAAGGAAGGAAAGACTTCGCTAGGGAAGTAAAGAAACTTGGGAGCATCAAGCATCCGAATCTAGTTTCTATACAGGGTTACTACTGGGGGCCAAAGGAGCATGAAAAGCTGATCGTATCTAACTATATCAATGCAGCAAGCTTGGACCTTTATCTTCAAGGTACCCTTTCCCATCTTTGTGCTTGACTTGAGAATAGACCTTTAGTATGTGATTCAAACATTACCGTGGTCTTGTTAATATTACAAACCTTTCCATGTGAAACTATTCTAGCTCGTGATTTTTGAAGCTTTAAACCGTAAAAAAACTGTTGCTTAAAAAAGCAGAAGTTGAAAGTTCATTTTGTATTGATTATTGCGATCAATAAACTGCAACGCTCTTTACGTGACGCTGTACCCTTATTAAACTTAGGGTCTATCTGAGATTAGTCAGACAGTCATCTTGGAGTTCCTAGTGCTGTCTTACTATGTGCACTATCTTCTGCAAGTGAAGGAATTCCAAATGAAGCGTATCTCTAGGAAAGATAGAAGATGGTCATCAGGAGTCAGACATGTCATCCACTGAAGAGCACCTTAACCATCTCAATAAATGAAGTAAAGCTAGAGCACAATGATACTTCTCCTGGCTAGTTTATTGGTCCTGAACATAGTCATAGTGGATCTGATGAATTGAATGACTTTGTTGGTCATATAAAGGGTTGGTGCTCATACATTAAATTTTCTATGTTTGGAAAATTTTAAGTATACCATTATCTATTTGGCAATCAAGATTGTTCATTGTCGTTTCACTCTGGAAAATCCTATTGACATGGATCAAGATACTACTGAAGATAATATTGGAAAGAATTGAATGTTACTTAGCATTGATTAAGAATGCTTCTGAGTCTATGACACGCGTTTTATGCTCTTTGCAACAGAGAAGGACCCAAAGAAACTACCATCCTTGTCTTTAGACACAAGGCTCCGGATCGCTGTAGATGTGGCGCGGTGCTTGAACTTCCTCCACAACGAGAAGGCAATACCACACGGCAACCTAAAGTCAACTAACATCTTGTTAGAAGCTCAGGACTTCAATGCCCTTGTCACAGACTACAGTCTCCACAGAATAATGACGCCTTGTGGTACCACTGAGCAGGTACTAAATTCCGGGGCCCTTGGTTACCGACCACCTGAATTTGCCAGCTCGAGTAAACCGTGGCCATCGCTGAAGAGCGATGTCTATGCATTTGGGGTCATATTGTTGGAGCTTTTGACCGGAAGAAGTTCGGGGGAAATAATTTGTGGCGACCCGGGAGTGGTCGACCTGACGGACTGGGTTAGGTTGATGGAAGGAAAAGGCCGCAGCAATGAGTGCTATGACAGAAGGATTCTGGAGGCATATGACACGGAGGAGGACTTGCCAAGAGTTCTCTATGACATGTTGCAGGTGGCTCTGAGATGCATCCTTCCAGCATCCGACAGGCCAGACATTAAGACAGTTTTCGAAGATCTTGCTTCTCTACGGCCATGATGGGCAGGCCAAGCTAATCGATAAGTTCGGTCATTGATATTTCCTGTACTAACCCTGATTCTCGTCAATTTTTGGTTCTTCCGCTTATTTCATATTCGATCCTTGTATTCAATTCTTCACTTGAATAGGGCTAGCATTTTTCATTCCGTGCCGAGATTTTTTTTCTTTCTCTTTTGGTATTCTTTGGAGAAATCATCAATAAAGCTGCTGCATCGAGATGTAAAGGGGACGATGGCCATCCTTTTCATATTTGTGACTGGTGGCTTTTTGCTTCTGAACCATTTGCCGGCAGTGTTTCTGCCAAAACACCACCATTGCGCCCGAAATGGGGGCCGAGCAATTACTTTCATGCCGCTTTCCATCGGTCCTGCAACTCGCGTTTCATCGCAATGCGAAATGAACAGAATTGGACCGACGATCCACTGGATTTTCCTTTGCCCTTCTTCCTCTTTCTTTTGTTGCAGAAAGAAGTCCCACCATATTTGATCAAGTCAGTGTGCCATCTCGCTCCGGCCACCCACAAAAAAATTTCCAGACTGGAGTTTTGTCCTGGTCCATATAATTCGTCTGTAAAATGCATTTGGGCTGACGGTTATTTAGAAACAGCAAGCAATTTGGTTTCTTCTGCAGATGATGTTGTGAGGCTCACTGTCCATCTGGATTGCGTCGTCTCTTCCTGAAAGTGCCAGGCCGGACAGGGACATACCCATGTTTAAACTAATGTAACACCCAAAAGAAAAACAATCATCCTGGCTGGTTTTTTTGAGAATATTTCAACTGCATGTGACATCGCCTCGCCCGGGACGGGACATATTGACCGGCAACCATAATCGTACGTGTAACAATGCATGATCACGTACTCGTCGATCGTGACCCGGTTGATGATCGTGTCTGAAGAAAAAAGAACATCGAACCGAGTTAAAGTAAGAGCTTGTGAATGAAGGCACTGATTTCATGTTGTTACTGTGTAGTTTTTTCTTCTTGTGGAGGATATTATAATAGGAGCGAAGAAGCTTCATTTTGACTGACCCAACAAGCCCTGAACCTAACGGCGTGAAACATTTTGCCCCCACGTTTTCTGAAGAAAGTGACAGTGGGAAAATCAAGACCATCTCCCCCTAAGAAAATTCCAACTTGGCCACAGGAGAGAGAGAGACAGAGAGAGACAGAGAGGTTAAAGGCTTGAACAACACTAATCTCTCTCTCTCTCTCCAAATGACCAAATTGTCCAATCTCAGAGATGACAATGACATTGGATGCAGTCGATTCGAAAGGGGTGGTTCTGTCAATTGATGCAAGATTTCGCCTCGTTATAGTTGAGAAAACTCGGTTTAGAATAATACCCAAAAGCAAAAAAGAATGGCAGCATCAAGAAATGGGAACGAAGGTGAAGGCTTTCTTGTTGTTGACTGGTTCTCCAGAAACAACTAGTTCTTTCGATGGGTGCTGAAGATAAGAACTTTATTAATTGACACTACACGATGGTCTGTACTCCATTCACATTCCGATTACTTAGTCTTATCTCTCTCTCTTCCATACTCAGAGAAATGAAACAGTGAACACGAAACAGAGCAAACAGAGATCAGCAAATCCAGTTCCGAATTCGTTGCAGAAAGAAGGCGGCGACATTTCCGAGGGTGCGAATCAGGTGACATCTTGATTCTGTTTTGTGATATGATTCAGAGTACGTCGTCGTCGTCGTCGTCGTCGTCTTCTTCTTCTTCTTGGCTTCTCCTTAATATTTTCTTATACATAAGCCAAAGTATGACTATTTATGCATACGGTATATGGGTTGGCTCTGTGTCGCGCCCTTCATTATCCAAAGTTACCCATAAGCAAGATCCCAAGAAGAAGAGGAAGAAAGATCATCAGCATCTCACCTCATCTGGGTAAAGCAATAACCCATCATGTTTTTTCCCTTCTTGATCACATACAGCTATTCAAACTAGCTCATTTGTTCGAAGGAAAACTGTTTTCGGGAAATTATTTTCCGACTTTCATAATTTTTCTACTTTTCGTTATTTGGACGACGGAAAATAAATCGATCTGAGGAAAACATTTTTCCCGAATCGAAAAACAATACGCTTAGATCGTAAGAAAACGGCTTTCCTTTCCTTTCTAGCAAAAAGGAAATCACTTCCACTAAAGCACCAAATAAATGTAAACTAACCATTTTCCTTGAAAATCGTTTTCACGCACGATGAAGTTTTCAATGAACACAAAGCATCCTTATTCAATAAGTATCGTGTAAATTCTGATTGAGCTTTTCAAATAGAGAAAAAAAAGATAGTTTTTTTTTTTTTTTCAATTCTGCTTACCCGGTAAAATCTCACGTCATGTCTTCCTGACTGGATCAAGTCAATTGACAGAAAAAAAAAATGTTGTTTTTCCCTCGTAAGACAACGTTAAATTTCATACAGTTCCATGCAACTTCACACGTTTCATTCATAACGGATTCCTGTTCTTGCTCATTTTTTGAATTTCAGTTAATTCACGCGCGCGCCGAGTCACTCTGCCCCGAAGGTCCACCGCAGCAACTCGACGCTATGGCGGACCGTGTCCACCCGCACGGCTCCCCGCCTGAATCGCCGCCGTCCCCGACGGAGAAGCCTCCACGACAGCTGCAATCACCGCCGAAGCCTACACTCCCGTCGCAAGACAAGACCGTCCCGCCTCCGCTCACCTACGTCATCCATGTCCCCAAGGACCAAGTTTACCGCGTCCCGCCGCCGGAGAACGCTAAGCAATTCGAGCGCTACACTCGCCGGGCCCAGCGCCGCGGGAGCCCCTGCTGCTGCATCTTCCTCGCTGTCGCCGCCTTCGCCCTCCTAGTTGGCGCCACCGCCGGCCTCTTCTACCTCATCCTGAGGCCAGAGCGGCCGAAATACGCCGTCGAGGGCGTGGCGATCGGCGGCGTGAACCTGAACGCGACCTCCGCGATGTCGCCGGAGATCGGCCTCGCCGTCCGGGCAGTGAACCCTAACGACAAGATCGGGATTTACTACGTGGGCGGAAGCTCCGTGGACATGTACTACGACAGCGTCAGGTTGGCTGGCGGCGCCTTGCCGGCACTGTACCAGTCGCCGAACAGCTACACGGTGTTCAACGTGACGCTGAAGGGGAGCGGCGTCGTATTGACGAGCGATTCGCGTCGGGATCTGACGGCGGAGCAGAGCCGGGGAAGTGTGCCGTTGAAGCTGACGGTGAAGGCGCCCGTGAAGTTCAAGGTCGGCTCCGTTAAGACCTGGAAGATCACCGTTAAGCTGTCGTGCGACGTGACGGTGGACAAGTTGACCGCGTCAGCGAAGGTTGTGCATGAGGATTGCGATTATAGAGTAAATATCTTTTAAAAAACAGAGTGTTTGTTGAAGACTGGGTCAGTTATCAGTATATATAGCATGGTGAAAAAAGAAAAAAGAAAATATATATATACATATACATATATATTTATTTAATTTATTGGGTGGGTTGGATGAATTTCATAAAACACGAGTGACGTCATCGTGTGAAAATAGAGTTGTCATATAAACAATCGTTTCGTTGGTATCTAGAGACCGTATATTATAGCATAAATTTAAACAGGGTCTTTGATTAATTGCTCAAAATTGAAAGAAAATGGCATTGTGTTGTGTCCGGATGGAAGTATAAGGTTAAGTTAATTGGTAGGTAGCAAGCCGCATGGTTTCTAATGGAAAGTGTCATCTGTCCGCGCCCGATGTGATGGAAAGTCGACGATCATGTCATGTCGAGCGGTGGGTTTGGCCTAAGATCTCCGTATTTCACGATCCTTGTGCGATTCGACAAGAATTGTTTGAGTTGGATATGAAACCGGACGATTTCACGTTCCGACACGCAACTTCAATCGCCCGGGAGAAGTGTTAAGCCGGCATCAAACCAAATCATTGAATCGTTCCCATCTTGTTTAGACCGAGACAAACGGTGTAATTGATGAGAATCCTAAGTTTGACTTGGTTTGATTAGATTAGGATTATCAGTTACACTTAGTGTTAAAACATCTAACATCATCCGTAGTTGTTATGCCGCGACGGCGATGTGCGGTAGGTTTCAGAATCAGTCGTGCATTAAGTTGGGAAAGCGGGAATGATTCAACTGAGGTAGGAATGAACTAAATGAATGGAAAAATCTTGCTTAACTCACCAAGCGACCTTGAAGTAACGACCGACTCTTAGGCTGTGAATGCCATGAATGAAACAAAGAAGGGGGGAAAACCCAAATCTACACGACTAGGCAAGAACAACCCCAAGAGCTGCATAAAGCTCTTTGGGAAAGAAAGCCCTGCTTTTTCCAAACAGAGAGCTATTAATCAATGCAAGACCCTTTTCGCGCCATGAATCGGTCGATCTTGAACAGACCCGAATAAGAAATCCACAACGACTGCGAGAATTTTCAAAGTCCCTATTTCTTAGAATGGGGTAAATGCAAGTATCCCAAGCAAATTCCGCCATTCTTGGCCAGCTGAAAGAGATCATGGCTGTTTCGAGAAACGACCTCCATAGATTTCTCCAGAAATAGCCTGCTCAGAGAATAACTGATTCAAGATGCAAGAGCTGTGCGCATGTATACACTGAGGCACACATGCATGCATGTAGGCATAGACAGATAAACATAATGCAGAAGAAAAAAAACGTTGACACTTTGTAATCCTTTAATTATTGTACAGAACTGTTCCAGCACGATGCAACTAGTTGCATTTATACAAGCGACCGTTCCTAGATTAGCTAGTGTATCTCCCTAGCCCTACATAATCCAATACCTACTCCCACAAGCAACTTGAACCAATATTTACATCCACTTTGTAAAACATGTACATTGACCAGATTCATCTTTGTGCAAAGATTCTATGATCATCACTAATGCTCAAGAAAGCTAAAGAATGAAGACTATGTATGGTTTTCTTCATCTCTGCTATGGTTCCTCTTCTAGTAAATGTAAAACCCTACTCATTATCCTAAACTGTCTAAAATATTTTCGGAACGGAAAATTACAATTTCTGAGCCTAATTTTTTTTTACAAAGAAACTGAACCTGTCATTGGGACTTCAAGTGCTCATAGTGGTTTTTTGCATCATGGATGGCCTTCTCCAGTTCTGCGTACTTCTTCACGGATGACTCTGCATAGTTATTTAACTGACAAAGAACGTCCATCAATCTTGATTGGATACGATGAAAGTGTGAAGTGCATTCCTCCGGAGCTTCGTCGCACAATAATATATCATAAGCCGGGTCGCACGCGCTGTCAGCATTTGAGGATGATGGATGCGGCCATTTTCCAATCTTTTTCTGGCTTTTTTCTTCACGTGGTAAAAAGCTAGAAACCTCAGCTGCTAAACCTCTGATGGAATCTGTAACTTCCTTGGTAGGCAAGGAATCGAGCATCTCCAACCAGACATCGCATGTTACATATATTGGGGGACCAAAGTTCCTTATTGATGGGGGTTGTGCCCTTCTCTTTCGTTTTGAAGTCTTTTGAGGAATGGAGACACATTTATAAAGCCAGTTGTTTATTGCCTGCAGATAGAATTTCTGGGCAGCAATCCACTTCATAAAACTCAAAGAGAGAGAGCCCAGCTCATTTTGAAGATAGACTGTCTTCTGCCGCTGTATGGTAATCTTGGCGTTGCAGTTGTTGTGTGCCACTGAGATTATGGTAAACTGAAGACTGTGGCACTCGGACATTAATTCCCACATCCTACTTAACCTGCAAGATATTGAGGAATAGATCCCAAACAGTATGAGTTGAATGTCTCATGACCAGAAAACTCAGATAACTCCGAACCATAGTTGGGGAGGAAAAAGAATAATAGCAGGAATGCAGGTTGTGGACAGCTTGAGATCAATCTTTTTGAAGGGAGACGGCGTTCCCAAATTCTTGTGCAAACAAGTGTCCATGCCCAGAAATTTTGTGACACGCAGTCAAGCGACGAGAGAAAAAACAGCAGTCATAAATAGGCAGAGATGACAAGTTATACCCTTCAATCAACTCTTCAAGTTGTGGTTGCAGCTCTTTGTCCCTTAATACCTCAATGCTCTTTGAAATTGAATCAATCCTCTGAATCGCAACTCTGATTCTTGAGTGTAAATCTTTGATCTCCGCACGGGTCTCATCAATTCGAATTCTTTGTGCATCCTTTGATTCAAGTTCCGTTAGAAGTTTGCACGTCAAGTCATACTTCCTCCTAATTATCCCACTCGCCTGACATATTGGGGAGAAAAAAAAAATGAACTTACATGTTTGCTCACAATTCGAGGATTGTTCAAAATGTATCATAGCACATTGTGCATCTTCTTGTCATTTCATCGACATCACAATTTAAAGCCTTTTTGTGCCACTAGCCTCTAATATATCAGAGTACTGTCATAGTCATATTACATTTATTGCACTTTAAAACAATCATCAATTAATCCCGTAAAAGTTCAACAATACCTTGACTTCATCATAAAGCTTTCTCTCCCATGCATATAGGCGATCCAGCGTAGAAGCATGACTGCCCGAAATCATGCAAAAGTTATCAGAGAGATTACCACCGAGCTCCTCTAATTCATCCTTTGGATTCAGCCTCAGAGGATTCCAAGAAGAAACGGAACGAGAAGAAGCAGTTCTGTGCCAAGTTAAATACTTTACTGCAGTTTGAGCCGACTCTAAATGATACAAGCAAAAATTAGCTAAGAAGTTTGATGTGAAAGTAAAGCAATGAACACATCAGTTCCACATATATTATGGACAAAAATCTAGCTGCTCTTTCCAACAACTTTACTTTCACATCAGTTTTACACATGTTATGGACAAAATTCTTGCTGCACTTTCTAACAAGCTAAAGTATTTCCTTACTTCTCACATACGAGAGGATGCCATGAAGATAAAAAATTCACATGCACACATGCTGCATAAGACTTCACAGAGTTTCGTGTAAATTTGCCAGAACTGAACCTAAGTATTTTCAACAGTGTCAGCTTATTTATCTTTCATGTAGCTTAGAAAATCACAGATATAAGGAAAACTACAGCAACTTTCAGCACTTCAGAAAATTTTCAAGCATTTAAAACACTAGAAATTTCGATTCACCCCTGTTGTCTGGGGAACTTACAGAGACAACATCAGAAGACAGTTTTGCCTTTCTTAGTTGTCGTATCAAATTTGAGCATTTTTCATGAATTTGAGAATGTGCCAGTCACATATAGGCACTGTAAGCTAATCTATCAGACATAGGGACCTAATCTGGATTTTACAGAAGGAAAGAAAAAATAAAAATATGTGGCCCTCCGCACTTTTGACAAGGACGGATATATAAGTTTCTTTAAGAAAGAAGTGTCTTTTTGTATAACACAAGCAATGTAAGTTGAGCAACGCAATTTTCTTGAGGGTTGTTTCTGAACAGATGATTTGATTTGATGGAGAAGCCAGAGCAATCAAAATAAGTGAGAGACACAATCCGAATGAGGTTATCCGTACTACAAAACAAGCATGAAGGCAACTCACAATGAGGTTATCAACTAGATGATCACATTTTTCAGAATCAACAAAGATACAATGCATTGATCACATGCACAAGTCTGCAACTCAGTCACAGAGATACGCGGGCTCACCTTGAACTTGCTCATAGTCTTCCCCGCAAGAGAAACAAGCTCGGAGATACTTTAGCACAATTGGCTCACCTGCCACGTTACTTCTCCGGTTAAAACCTTTGGAAATTGAATGGACAATGGTAGAAAAGGACTGATCCAAAAGTATGATGCATAGAAGCTAAATAAGAACTCAAGCATAGAATTCTTCAAATGCTTAGTGAAGTTCTACGATTTAAGGAAGTTAGACCAATCAGCTTTTAAATCAACTGCACAAACTTCTCATACATAACTTTTGGAATACTTAATGAATCAGTCACGCCAAATTAATATCCAGCAAATAGGGTGTACCAGCACTTCATATAATAAATGCATTCTCAAACCTAGATGTGAAAGCGACAATGGACAATATAGCCACAATGTTTGATACAAAAAATTCGGCCACAGAGAGAGAGAGAGAGAGGACCTTTCTTCTGTTTCGTTGGGCATACTAGTTGAATGTTCAGTTTGTTTGCTTCTAGCATCCGTGGAACTTCTTTTCCGAACTCTGAAGCTTTTAGGAAAAGATGTACAATGTCTTTGATGCTTGAAATGAAGTCCTTTGGATGAAACTTAGCTCCAGTAGAATCTTCTTCGAACGATATTTTCTCTGCGTCCGCTTCCAGATCAACCACAGGAGCTGTCTTCCTCAAGGGTGATAAATCAGGGGAGTAGCCCTTTTCTCCTTTCAAGGAATTCATTTCCGAAGCTCTTGTCGGTGATAAACTAGGCTTACCCTCATCATTCACCCTGTTAGAATTCTCAGATCTGCCAACTGGAGTATCAGCGGAAGCCACGCTGAACACATCTTCAGAATCCAGAGATCCTTCAGCGCTGGAAAAAGAAGCCTTCTCCTCATCATATTCTGGTTCAGAAACTTCCTTTTCATCATCAGAATTCTCAGATCCTTGCTTCACTCCCTTCCCTTCAAGGAATGAAAACTGAAACTGATGGTCGATTGGATGGGACTGACCAAAGTAATCCCACAACGGACTTCCAGGAGGGACCGCAGGATTCTTCAATGGCGAGGTTTCTGGTTTTTTTGAGGAACAATGTGGAACATTTTCTGGAGTACAAGATGAAGTCACCGTCTGTGTAGCAGGCGGAGCCAGTGTTTCTTCAACTCTTGTAGAATAGCTACCTTGAAACTTTGTATAACCGGCTCGAACAGAAGAGGAAGCAGGTGATAGGGATGGAGAAAGAGTTCCCTTACCATGGGAACGGTGTGACCCTGAGGGAGGTGAAAATGAAAATTGGAAAATGGACTTCTCGGTGTATGCAAGTGGCTCAGGTGTTGCACTAGTAGAGGTATACAAGGAAGACTCCTTTGGAGCTTCTGTTTCAAAGAACTTAGTGAGAGCTGACGCTACGTTCCTTAATGATTGCACATATGTGACATGTGCATACACAAGGGAGTACCAGCCATCAACGGCTTGCCTAACAAACTTTTTCCTCTCCCGACAAAGCTGCAGGGCCTTATCTTCTTCCGCTTTAGAGCCGATAAGTCCCATTTTCCACGGCATTCTGCAGCTTCTTTCTAGATAATTATACGGAAAATGTCGGTCCCTGAAAATTATTCGTTCAATTTATCAGATAAAATCCAAAGTACAAGGACCATCACTTTTAGATCTTGTGAACACCATCGATTGACCTAAAAGCACAGTCCTAAAAATAAATTAAAGTGTGGTTAAGGTGTGCTATACTCCTCATTCAGCCAAAATACTAGACTAAGCATACTTGTTTTAGATGTGGAAGTATTTGACAGGGATGGAGATTTGAGAATGGAACCTCTCAATACAATTTCATATCGTGACCAACTGGCAATTCAAGATCGTAGATTGTTTAATAGGGGTCCCGGATGAACCTTTTCACTGACATCTACATGTTCCTCCAGATATGACTAGCTAACAGAACAGCAGATCATCACAAAGAATCGGTATTGTAAAAGACGAGGTTCCCCTTATTTACTTTTCCAAAACGGTACGGGACAGGAAGAACATTGAAATTGATCGAGATTGCACAAATTCTACATGTTTAGTGCACGAGCTCTTCAACGAGTAGGACAGGCAGCAGAAGAACACAGGTTCTCTAAAAATCCTAATGCAATATAAACAGAATAAATCAAGAACAAATGCAAAAAGAAAGCGATCAATGCTCAGCTTTCATGTCTGATTTCAATATATATATACCTTCCTACATGCTGGCACTACAAGCAATGAAGAAGAAAATCACCTCAGATGAACAAGCCAACAAGCAAATAAATGAAAGATGAAGAGAGAGAACTTGCTCATAAGCAATATCTAATAGTTACAGAGTTCTTCTAACAGGGCGAAAACTAAAGAAATGGTTTTCAAAGCTGACAATCTTTAATTCCTCCGAACCAACGTCCTTCGCCTTCACACATCTACTCGCCTCTTGGAAATCGTAGCGATCCGGTGACCACCGATACGGGACGCGGCGAACCGTTCAAGCCGTTATGCTCGAACATGAACAGAGTCAACCCGTCATCACCAGACATGAAGTGCGAGACGTTGAATTACTTTTTGATGATTCCTATTTATCACATATCCTCGAACTCTAAACAGGGGAAGCTCCATCAAATCAAATTGACCTGTGAACAAAAAGTCCGATGGGATGGAAAATAAGCCGAGAGGATTCCAGAAGCATCCGGAGCCTGGGAGGGATCGAGTTCAAAACCCGAGCTCTTCCCAAAGAAGGGAAAAGAAAAAGAAAAAGAAAAAAGGAACTTCGCGACTCATTAGAGTAAAAGAGACTAGCTGGAGCACGAGGAAGCTGCGGGAATTCAGTAAAACCTAGCGAAATTCAAAACACCAATCGAAAAGCCCTCGATTCTACGGATTGATCAATCGGGAAACAAGCATAAGAACGAGTCAGGATGATGGAAACAGAACCGAAGCCCGCCGCGAAGGACGCGCTCCGGGCAACAGAGCCACGCTCCACCAATCACAACAAAACAACAACAGCCGTAACAAACACGCGACGCGCGAAAGCACACGATCAAAAAGGGCGCAGGAAGAAGGTTTGATCGGAGCAGAAGCTAAGGTCACCTGATGAAGTCGTCGAGCGACGGACGCGCCGGAGGAGGAGGAGAGAGAGAGAGGGAGCGAGCTCAGGAGTCCAGGAGAAGAAGACGCGCGTCGGGAGCGTTGGTTTTGATCGGAGAGACGGGTCAGAGATGTTCGCGGTTGACGAAGTAAAAGAAAGAGAGAAAAACGGGAGTTGTGTTGAAGAAACAAAGTGTCGTTGGCTTCCATGCAAGTTGAGTGCACCAATCGGAATCAAAGGTGGCAAAGTGTTTTCCAAGCCGTAGTAGTGTGTAGAAAGAGTCGGTCTTTTTGTCTTTTTGCTTAGCCCCCAAGTTTTAGGGCAAAAATCTTAACGGACTGTGAAATTATAACTAATAAAGCCGAATCTCCACCCTAAATAAAGCAAAAGTTGAAAACACAGTTTTTAACACGTAACTCGTGCCGAAAAATTTCAGGGTAGTTTTGTTTCGTAAAAATTAAATAATTTAAAAATTATTTTCTTAAAAGCGATTGATTATATCACTCAAAATTATTAGCTAACAGAAAATAACTTTATTATCGACAACAATTTATATTTAAATATTTTCGTAAATGATAAAAATATTTTTTGTTCATTCGTCTAAATGATAAATACACTCATGCATAAGTTCGCTATGCTAGTAAAATATACAATGCGATGTCAGCAAAAACTGTAAAAAGCGAAGTTATGAGAAGCCAAAGGCTAGGGCTGTCGGCCACTAGCGGAGAGTAGCCTCATCGTCGCTAGGCGAGGTCAACCTCGTCCGCCCTAGCCTTTGGCCGATCGCCAGCGTGACGACCGGCTGGAAGAAGAAAAAAGGGAAAAAAAAAAAAAGAGAGAAAAAGAAAAGTAAAGTAAAAATTAAAAAAAAACATTTAAAAAAAAATTAAAAATAACCAGCCAAAATTGACCGAATTGACTGAATTAGCACAAATACAAAAGATTTAAGATTGAATTGACAAAATCAAAAAGTTTAAGACTGAATTGACAAAAATAAAATAGATTTAAGACTTTTTTTGACAATTTTTCCCTTTGGCTCCTCATAACTCCGCTTTTTACAGTTTTTTATTTATCATTTAGATGAGCGAACGAAAAAATATTTTTATCTTTTACGAAACTATTTAGATATAAATTGACAAAAATACAATAAATTTAGTTTCGAAAACCAAATTGGCGCACATAAGACTCTGCATCAAGAGCATCCGATTCACGAGTCCGACTCGCGCAACTGATTTCGAGCCGAACGTATCTCAGTGACAGAGCAGTCCTTCCAACCATCACACCGGCCCAGAAGATGTTTCTCATCCTCATCGTTACTTTATGCCGACTCCTGCAAATAGAATAATGCTTGGCTCCCCACTGGAAACCTCTAGCGACATCATTAAAGCAAGTTCGCGGATGAGTGCCTTTCTTCGCATCAATGATTCGACACCTTGGTGTTCCCAAGAGATATGATGTGCTCATTCTCGAAACACCGAGGACCTATCCAGAACAGAGAGGCATTGAGAAACAACAGGGTATAAATTGGCATGCACTCATCCTATGAGACTTCCTCGCCAATTCATTAACGACAAATGGGATCGGAGATGAAATCTGAGAGTTTCTCGTGTCTGTGATGGACCCAAGCTTACTCCGGTACATGCCAAAAGGTAAAAGATGACAAAGCGCATTACATTTCGTCCAATTGAATGTAATGATAAACTCGACCAAAAGTCCTGGCTAGCTATTCGTTGCAGCATAAATACTGAAGTTTGCAGCTTCCAGACAGGCAACCAAGCAAGAATGCGCGGTATCCAAAAATCACCACATAAACTAGGAAAATCTAGTACCAGAAATCTCAAAGCTAATTACAGAATGCTAGCCCTTCTGCCGCACTACAAAAAGGGAACAATTTACTATAAACATATGAAATCATGGTCTCAGGCGGGCAGAGCTTCGAGTCGTCCTTCTAAAATCAGAACTATGAGGAGCACCTTGACTTGAAGACGCTATAAAATCAGAACTATGAGGGGCACCTTGACTTGAAGACGCTAATAGAGCGTCAGCATTTGTAGCTGCCCTGCTTCGAAGCTTCCTCTTTGGACACGAGAGTGGTTGGCTTTGGATTTGCACATCTTGAGCATCCTCTTCCACTATTTCTTCCGCTTTGGGCAGTACACATCTCCACTGTTGGCCACAACTAGGACAAACTCGCTCAACCTGCGAGATATAATTTAGTTCAGCACTGAAAATTATCTGAACTAGACAGTGGTATGACAAGGAACCCATAAAGACATACCTTCTTCTGGGAAAATCGTTTATTCAGGCAATATTGATGGATTCGAACATTACAATCATCATTCGGGCACAATTCTGCCTGTCGGACAGAGATAGAAATCAGATCCTTAGTAATGGGTTGCAATGTCTTTTGTTTTAAAGTAAAAGCATAAGTACTTGTTATGCATGTGGCCTGCATTCCCATGTCTTCGACGAATCAGATAGTTCAGTCAAATGATGCCGTTGTTATTATTGTTAACCTAGTGTAGTGCTATGGAACTTCAAAGTGCTTGGCACTTCACAGGTTCACATTTCACTGTTTAATGCACCATATGTAAACATAAATTTTCCATGCATGTTTCAACACAAACTGCAATAGGCAATGATGGCAAAAGAACTCATCGGTGAGTCACTTTTTTCCTCAAAGCAACATGTTGCCAATCACGTAAATATAGAAGATCTGGACATGTCAAAACAACATGAAACATATAAGCATTGTTGAACAACATCATCAAGAAAGAGAAGGAGACAACCTTGACAGCAGCTTCGTTACATACTTCACATGAAGGGATATCATTACTGCGGAACCAACTTCTCAGATCAAGGAAAGATCGAACGCCAAGTCCTATCTTACCATCTGGGATCGAACAAAGCCACTTGTCCCGCACAAGTTGCTCAAGGGTTTTTTCTTTCTGGGATAGAGAAAAATTCCTAAATGCAGCAGGGACACCAAGAGAATTGTGCTGTGACTGCGACACTGCTCCATTCAGCATCTGTAGATAAAATAGAGGCCCTCAGCATAAATGGTGAGACTATCGAGAAATTTCAAAAATTACCGAATCTTGGAAATGAATAAGTTCATAGAAAACTTGGATAGTTTCACCATTAACTTGTATCTACGCTCTTTAATGGCTAAGAGTGAAATAAACATGTTGTCCTGGCATTTTAAAAAAAAAACAAAGCAGGACTGAAACCGAGCTTTGCTTTTCTCACCAGAACTTCAATACCATGTGAAGGGAAAATTATTGTATTTTCAGTAAAGGTCGATATATATACAGTAGTAATCAGTAACAAAATAAGCTAAGGGTCCTAAAGACCACTTCGCCCTTTATACTTCTAACAATTGGCAATCCACAAATTAAATCTTGACCAGTTTATCAATGCAAAAGATATGACTGAAATATCGAGAATTATCTCATTTTGCAAAACCATGCAAAAAACTGTCATAAGAATGCATAACGTACTCTTTTCTAAACAATGGCGGCACAACAATTCATATTAGTCAGTATTAATGCAGAGGCAGAAACTTCAACCTGATTTTCCAGCCGTATATTTAGAGCATCGATATCAGATATGCAGCCTTGAGCAGTGGCATCTTGCACTATTGCTTCTATCTGAAAACAGTGATTTCAAGAATAAACTGAATATCATTGAACATAAAAATCACGTCACGTTAGCATAAGAAAAGTAAACAACATTATGTTTCACTTCGATAGAAGTGGGCAGCAATGTAAATCATTATAAAGACATGTTCAAACAGCATCCTGGAATAGACAGGCAAAGCCACAGAGACACGGATCTCCCGCTTCTAGACAAGATTACATTTTTTCACCAGAGACTCTTTAACTTATTTTGCCATTTCTTCAAGTTACCCCGTTCCACAAGCCTCAGCAAGTTAAGCCTTTTCGCTACCAGCTCATCTGAGATGATCGTGATTTCCAACAATGAATGAGATTGTCAGCTTTATGCCTTCAGAGATGAACACCCTCTCTCCCATTTTTCCAATTTTTCCCAGAAATACCCATGAAAAACATTTCTAAACACTCTTGAAGTTAGAAGATATTAAAACAGACAAGAGAATTACTCTGTCCAAACAATAAGTAAGCACATCAGAACTGGAAAATATAGAATCGCTAAAGTTAACTTAAAAGCAGCGAGACATACAATGCACTTGTAGAAAGCAATCTGTGGAACTGAGTATTTCGTCCCGAGCTCTGATTGATTGTCGGAGACGTTGTTGACAAATCCATAGAAAACCTGGCCATCGTTTTGGTTTCTGCATCCACGCAACTCGCACTGAACGTGCGAGAGCTCCTTATTTATCTTCAGGAGATAATCGTTGAACAGCTGCTGATGATTAGCTGCAAAAAAGGCATTAGGACTTTGCATTAAACCCGACATCGCACTACCGAGTAAACGTGAAGGTTCTGGATTAGACCGCTCCTCACAGCGCTCCGCCTAAGGGTATCGAAACAGAGAGAGAGGAAAAACGCACGATGGAGCCACCGGAACCGAAGGTACCTGGGTCTTTGCCGGTGACGCCATTGAAGATGGCGTGGAAGTCCTTCTCGCTGAGAGGGCCGCGCGAAATCAGGGCTTGGATGAGGACCTTGTGCCTGTCGGTCAGCTCGGGCATGACTTGGACGGATCGGGGACGAACCCTAGGTCGAGAATTTCAGGGTTTTGGGAAACGAGACTGCGGAATCGGAGAATCAAGAAGAAGTCGGAAGTAGAACCCTAACGATGGTTCGAATTCAATTGGAAGAGAGAGAGAGAGTCTGGAGAGTGGATGATCTGGTGGAGGGCTGGTAATAACGAATGTCGCTGGCTGGCTGTGGCGAGATCGAACGCGGGTTGGTCAAAAAGGTATTGTGGCGGGAATGAGTGTGTGCAGGTGTTTTTTCGGGACGCGATTTTTTTTTTTTTTTGGGAGTTTATGTTAATTTTTCTGCGTAGAAACTAATTTTAAATAGTCTTTGGTAATTTGCACTATCAGTGAGAAAAATAGGTGGCACGACGACCGAAGAAAAAACTATGGACGATCAATTTCAGGGTGGGCGGTTCTTGCCTTCAAATTGGGAATCTGCCCACTAAGGGTCGGTTCCACAAAATGTGAATCGAGAATCACTCACTTGTTCCATGAACCCCGGGAATCGGATCGTCGGTCCAGTCCAATTTCTAGATGGGTCCATTAAACCAATCTATAGAGACGAAGAAAATGGACAATTTGAAACTTTCAATGAACAGTACTATTAATCTCTTTTCGACGAACTATCTTACAACTACATAGAAACAGAAACAGAAGCACCAAAACGACCTCAACAAAAGAAAGGAGCCTAGCAGCCTCAGATCCGATACAGAGTTCGACAAGATAAAGTAGGAGAAATTGCCAAAAAAGTCATAAATTTTTTGTAATTGCGTCAATTCAATCCTAAATCTCTCTTTTTTTTACTCTAATTTAGTCCTAAACCTTTTGTATTTGTGTAATTATATCAATTTAGTCTTTTTGGCCGGTTGGCGATGACGTGGACAACTTTCAATAATATTTTTATTTTTATTTTTTATTCCTTTTTCCTTTTTATTTAATTTTTCTTTTCCTGGTTACAAAATCAGAAAAGAAGGAAGGAAAAGAAAATTTAGAAATTTAAAAACAATAATAAAATATTTTTGAAAATTTATCTACTTTAGCGCCGGCCAGCCAAAAGGGCTGAATTGGAACAAATGCAAAAGATTTAGAACTCAATTGGCAAAAAAAAAATATATTTACGACTGAATTGGCATAATTGCAATAGATTTATGATTTTTTTTTAAAAAATTCAAATAAAGTAAATAGATCAATAATAGATAAACCCATCGAAGCAAGCCGAGAAATTCAATATTTGCAGCATTTTAGCCATCAAATAAAAAGCTCGAACACTCTATTAAGCTATGAGAGATAGACATATGGAGAGAGAGAGGAGCTAAAAAGGAGGCTGATTTGGGAGTTGAAGAGGTGAAGTAACGTTTTGAACTCACGGGAGAGGGACCAATGAGACTGCAGGCGACCGAGAGCAAGGGTGAGAGAGGGAGACAAGGCCGTGATTGCGAGGGACGGCCATAGGCGCAGCCAAGTCTAGACTGAGAGCGAGATGAGGCGAGAGACGATAGAGTTGAGACCAAGAGCGTGACAAGGGAATTAGGGTTGTGATTTAAAAATCTTACAAATTCAAATATATGTATACCGATCCCATCCAAATGAGCAGTTCTATCTTGAAATAGAGAACCAGACCGATTTCTATGAGAACCGTCCCGTTCTGTCCAGTTTGGGTTGTTCCCAGTTTCCTTGCACACTCCTTAAAAAACCCATAAAGGAGAATAATCTGACCCATTTTATACTCATCCCAAAATTGCATTAGAAAACTAATGATTGAACTGTTTCCACAAGCCAAGTACTCCCACTTAAGAATAACTACTCTCCCTCATTTTCTTCACTGAAAAAAAATACCTATCATTTTTTAAGCAACTCCCCATCCACTATTTGTTCTTTTTAAATACATATTCATTTTTGTTTTAGCAATTATGTGGTTGTCCGGGCCAATATTCAACTTCTTACACGGATGCAGCGCCTTCTCTCTCTGTGTTACGGTAAAGAGAGAAGCAGCCTCCGAGGAGCACATTTTACCATATTCTTCATCTGATATAATACCGAGGTTTTGATTTTCTTCGTAGCTAAAAGCATATGATATCAAGAAAATCGAGAAAGAAAATTTGAAAAGGAAGCACGGAGAAATAAATATAGGCAAAGAGGCACAAGAACAAACTCACCCGTTAGAGCAAGTTTGTCAAGGTCGAGCTCAAGCGTACAGTAGGCGAAAACAATGAACAATTTACCCACGGCAAAGAAGGCAGCTTTGCCAATGAGGAAGCGACCAAACAACGTCCATTGTCACCTCGACAACTTGAGAGCTGAAGATTTCAGCAATTAGTAACATTCGCACGACATAGATTCGTGGAAGACCAGACATAGATTCATGGAAGACCACACAACTGCCGGCCTTAGGAAAAGTTCCACACATATCTACACATATTTCACTTATTGAGAAGCAGAAGTCTGTTCAGAAAAACTCTTGACTCTCTTTTGATTATGCGATGCAGAGCAATTCAGAAACAACAACTCAATCACAAAGTTCAACTCCTTATAGTATTGGAAAAAAGAATTCTGAGAACAATGCCAAATAGAACAACTAAAATGGGTTACAGTAGCTGCATCTCAGAGTCACTTGATAATTAAGATTTTTCCTGTCGACAGCAGAGTGTGCCTTTTTCATGAGGCGCCCTCCCGGCCCAAACCCATAAATCTACGACGCTAAACCAAAATCTCATGGCATCAGGACATACTGCCTAAGAGTCACCAGGCATGCTCTTAATGATATCCGAATCACCTGAAAACAACAGATAGTAAGACGCATGGACGTTTTAAGTGGAAGTGCGTAACAGCGTTGACAAACCATTGGCATAAAAAAGTTAACTATAGAATAGTAGCAGCCCATCTCCATACCTGGGTCGATGATGCTAAGGCAGCATACCCGGAAATACTTTCCACAAGCTGTGCCCAAGTCTACATTATCTGGCACATTCAAAATGGAAAGACTATTCAAATTTTGAATCCTTTCATGGTTTCTTAGATTAAATTACTTCAAATAACAGTCATATGAGCTTTACCAAAAAAAAATAACAGTCGTATGAGCAACAGCCTTCAATCCATGATCCAATCATCATTCCCAGCTCAATAAATGCCCATCCAACAAATCTAAATGTAAAGAACACTTTCTTTTCACCTTAACCAACTCGTGTAAGTTTGTTTGTCGGAAAAACAATCCTATGCAACTTCGTCATCTAGAAATCCTAAATATGATTGACAGCATCAGGTCTAGTGGTTCTTTCCGAGACTTTCCATATGCTATTTTCTAGGCGAAGTCGCTATGTCTAGCATAAAGAAACACATTGTCTTGCCACACCCTAAATTAAGTTGCCAAAATCAATTAAGAGGGAAAAGGCTCAGCTGATGACATGGATTCGACCCAAAGCACAAATGGAAGCGATTGCATAATTAACTATCAAGTGGAAATATATGCATCTAAACAGGCGATAAGACAGCTACAGCATCAAACCAAATGATCAAGGCCAAAAGACTAGCTTGATTTTGTTTAATTGGACGTAAAAGAAACAGCTTAGACGATTCCAATACTAGAGATGGGTAAAAAATGGCAGACCAATCTACACTAGAATAAGCTTCTCACACAGGCCCATGTATAGACTAACTTAAGCTAGCCTACCAATCCAGTCGAAAAAGTGTAATAGATCAACCAACAAAAAGCAGATCATCCGGAGTTGACGAACTTACTCCCGTTGTAGTGGTGAACTCCAACCTTCGCCAACATCGCGTAATACTCTATCTCGGACTTGCGAAGAGGAGGGCAGTTGTTCGCAATGATGACCAGCTTACCTGAGAAGATTCAGCAGCAGAATTCATCAATTCGAGGTCAAACTTACTACTCGTGATTAGCTTAAGCTTCGATGGCCCTATAGCAGGACTACTAGCACGTCCCAATTCACATCTAAGCAGCGATCTAACCATATCGCTTCTCTTGCAGAGTAACTAGCATCAGAGAAAATCGGTAAAAGAAAAAGGCACCTTTGGAGTTCCTCAAGGTCTTGAGGACCGTCTTGTATCCCAGGGTGTACTTCCCGCTCTTCATGACGAGAGCGAGCCTGTTGTTGATGCTCTCATGCGTCTTCTTCTGCAGGCGAGAATCGGCGAAAATGTCGATTCCATCAAAACTTCGTCGTGCATAAAAAAAAAATGCGAAGAAGAAGAACGAAGACGACGACGAATGGTTCGCGCACGCGTAACAAAAGAGAGGAGAGAGAGAGATTACGGTCTTCTTCGATGCCACCATTGTTGCTCCTTGCTGGTCGCTGCCTGAAGCTGTGGAGGCAGAGAGAGGACAGCAAACCCTAGAGGACGACGAAGAGAGGATGATTTTATATATGGAGAAGAGATGGGCTTGGGGTTTTGGGCCGGGCTTCGAGTAAGCTATAGAAGTTTGTTTGCAGTTAAGGGGCTTCAGTTTGTGGTGATTCGCCAATTCGGCCCTCAATCGAACTGAATTTGCAATTTCTAATTTGGTCCCTCGAAGGCCCATCCATGGTCAACCTGACTTTAGTGACTTCTCAATTAGGTTGCTCCACCTTTCATTTTAATCGCTCGTTGATGCACTATAATCGAAACCGGCCGGCTGACACTGACATGGCGCTCATCGCCCGTTGCGGAACTCCTTCACCCTCTTTCATAAACTACGTTGAGCATGGATGAATTTCTTCATTGTTCCTTTCCAATCGAGAGATTTTGTTTCGCTTTTTAGTAGATTGGCCCTATAAATGTACCGTAACATGATTAATGTTGCGTTTGGTCATTCAGATTTCTAGTCAAGATAGGATTGGATATGATATGACAAGAAATCTAAGGATTTTGCCATGTCTTATCTACTGTTTGGTGAACTGCGGATTCAAAGTCGGATAAGCAGAGGTAAGGTGTGGCTGAATCGACTATATTTCGCTGAAACATCAAGATACTTTATAAATTATTCAGTGATGAGTTATGAGTTATTGTTAGGGGTGAGCAAAAAAATCGGGATCCACCCAAACCGGACCGGACTGTACCCAACCGGTTGATTTTGGATGGTAACCGGCGGATACCGATTCCAATTTTCTGGAACCGGCAAGTACCGATTCGGTTCATGGGTTCAAGAGGGAACCATCCAATCGGACCGGACCTATTTATATAATATAGATATATTTTTTTTAATTAAAGCTAAAACCCCCAAACATATGTTTGAGTGTAACCCAAATTCTTCAGAATGCCTAAGTTTTATCAATCCTTCGCGACTATTAAGCGAAATTAAAGGGAAAAAAGACGATTCATAAAGGAATCTTTTCGACTTGCAGAACAGACCAATTGAGAATGCTTCGTTTACAGTATGAAGGGACATATGAAGACTCAAGCACTTCTGTGACGTCCCGAAATTTTAAGGTCCATAAAATAAATAAAATTAGGATTTTTGTGGTCTGAGGGACAATTATTGGACGCGATTTATTTTGATCTGAAGATAGATTTAATAAATCCCGAAGCGCCGGTCAAAGACCCTTCGCGCCCGAAACCCTCCTTTCGCGCCTGAAACCCTTTGTGCTCAAAGTCAAAGAAATTCAAACCTTGACCGTGGGACCCCCCCCTTCTTTTTCTCTCTTTTCCCTCTCTCTTCCTTTTTCTCTCTCTCTCTCTCTCTCTCTCTCTTTCTTTTCTCTTTCCCTTCCCCCTTGGCTGCCGTGCAGCCCCCTTCTGCCCCCACCTGCCCCACCCACTCCCCTCACGTCACTCTCCATCTTCCCATCACTCTCTCTCTCCTTCCCTCTTCTCTCTCCTCTCTCCTCTTCCCCTGTTCCTTCGTGGACCTCCCCCCACCCCCTGCACCCGACCTCCTCTTCCTCCTCCTCACTGCGCCTGCCGAGCTCCGCCTCAGCCACCACTGGTCGCCCCTCCGTCACCGCGCCGCTCCGCTCCAGCCGCCCTCTAGTCGTCGCCCGCCCAGCCGTCGTCGCCCCGCGAGCCACCCCCGAGCCGACCCGTGAGCAGCCGAGGCTCACGGATCCGCGCCTTCTCCTCCTCCCTTCCAGCTGCGACGCCGCCATCGCCCCTTGGTCAGCCGCGAGCCGTCCTCGTCGTCGTCCCTCGTCGCGCCGGCCGAGCGACCGCCCCCCCCTCCCTCTCCTCTGCTCCCTCGTCCGTCGCCACTCACCAGCCACCGCCGCACCTTCGGTCGCCGTCGCCCGCGACCCACCCGAGGTTGTCCTCCGTCACCGTCCCTTCCGTGACCCACGTCTAGCCTCCGCCCGACTCAGCTGAGCCACCTCGCCGTCGTCGAGCTGACCCTCCGTCGCCCGTCGCCTCAGCCGCCGTGACCCCCGAGCAGCTCGAGGACCCGCGACCAGCACGCCACCGCAAGTCGTCCCCGTTGCCGCCGCTGTTCGCCGCCGTGGACCCACGACCAGCAGCCTCTCCACCCGAGCTGCCGCCGTCCGCTCCGTGCCGCTGACCTCAGCCCGTGAACCGTCGCCGCCGCTCGCCGGAGCCCGTCGCCGCCGCTCGCCGGAGCCGGCCGCCGCCGCCGTTCGTTGCCGTCGTCGTTGTCCCGTCGCCGTCGTCGTAGCCGGACTGTTTAGTAGTGAGTTAGCCCCTAACTCTCGGTTAGGTCGCTAATTACGTTCGGGATTAGCTTAATTAGCTTAATTAGGCGTTCAAGTAGATTAATTGTGGTCGGTTTAGTTAGAGACCGGGTTTAGGTTAAATGACCGCGATTAAATAAATTAGACTGGTTAGTTAGGTTGTCTGTGGCTAATTGGTGATTAGATTGATTGATTGACTGCAATTGTTGATCGTGAGCGAGCGATTAGCCAGAGCCGAGTGAACGATAAATTGTTTGACTGGTTGGTTCGTAGGCGGAGTAGCCGTCGGTGGTTAGTTCAGTTAATCGAGTGTGTTGTTTTAATTGTTGTCGACTGTTTGATGTGGTGATCAATGCCTGGCTGTTGAATGCTCTGATTGGTTTGTGATTGACCGTATGAGGATTGATCACCCGTATTTAGATGCAAAGTCTGATGGATAATTCGTACATCACATGACCACGTGTGGAGTTAAATTGCATATTTGAGCATGAAAATGGCATTGGGCCAAGTCTTAAGCACGACCGTGTGAGCATCGAACTAAATGCAAAGATATAAACTAGCTGGTTGCTTGATGTGCATTGTGTGGTCATATAATGGAATGCCTGATATGTTCGTGCCGTGTCGATCGGAATAACACGACTTATCGGATGCGCGACAGTCTGTGTCGTCAGGCTGGTCGGATGCCGGTCGCAGCTTGTGATGGACCGAAGCCCCTACAGGGATTCCTGGTAGTTTCGTGCCGTGTCGATCGGAACCACACGGTCTATCGGACGCCGTCGCCGGAAGTAAGGGACGATGCCCGGTCATGCCGGTAGAGCACCAACTGTCTAGTGTGCTGAGCACCAACTGTCTAGTGTGCTGCGCACCAACTGTCTAGTGTGCGGGGCCGAGTGGCCATTAATAATCAGAACACGCGTGTTGCATTGTGTTTGCAAGCTGTCATGGTATTCTGATTGTTTGCCTTGGTTAATTGACTGTCATGTCAAGTCGAGTCTTGCATATGTGTGGTCCAAGGCGTGGTAAGCTTGCATGTGATTGGCGATATACTATTGTGCTGTACGGTGTGTGTAGGTCGCCTGAGCGAGTCAACGCCCTAGCCGGGCTTAGGCGCTAGCTCACTGAGATTTATTTCTCACCCCGTCGTGGTTAACCCTTTTTCAGGTCCAAGGTGAAGTTGTGGACGAGGGTGGTGTAGCCCCTCTTTTGGAGTAGATGAGAAGTTAACCCTTCCTGACCCATATACCCTTTTGTTTGGTCTTAGAGAGCCGCCCCGAAGAATGGGGTTGTATTTACCTCTGTATAGCTCTGTAGGGTTAGCGATCGTCTACTTTTGGTATTTTAATGGAAATGCTCTTTGGCTGATTGATCGCTGGTATTTTTCCTGCTTTGCTATCCCTGTTTATGTTTTTGTCCGGGTGTTTAGCACGTTTCCGCATGCTTATTATTATTCGATAGGTCGTTAGCGTGCCTGGGACGTTAACCTTTATGACCTGAGGCGATTTGGCAGGGTTGTTGCGTGCCCGAGAGTCGGGGCGTGACATCCCCGCCCAAGGTGGTATCAGAGCAAGGTCAGCCTGATCCATCTGGTCATGGCCTGGAGTGAAAAGGAGCGTTGGGTTTTGGGATAGTTAGTAGGATCGAGACCCTGTGCATGTGTTTGTTGCTTAGGTTTTAGGCTGTATGCCTGAGTTCTCATTACGCGTTGCTTTGGGCGAGCAGGAGCCCGTAGGGTCCTGAAGGATGAGCAACCGTATTCCGAGAGCGCCTAGAAGAAGAGTAACTCGGGAGGATCCCAGAGTGGGCGGGATCTTGCAGGCATTGGAAGCCTTAGGAGACATTGTGGGGCAGCAAGTGAGGAACCAAGCTACTGTTGCTATCGCCCCGATCGAAGACCCGTTAACCGGAAACGGGAATGGTGGTGTGCCGATGCACAAATTGGTGGAGCATTTTCTGAAACTCAAGCCGCCGAAGTTTTCAGGAGCGGGTGATCCAGAGGCTGCAACCTCGTGGATTAAAGAGTTGGAGAAGGCCTTTGCCTTGCTGGGTTGTTCTGAGGAAAATAAGGTGACACTAGCTGTTTACCAACTGCAGGGTAACGCTAGCACGTGGTGGGAAGCCACGCGAGGAAGGATCTTTCCTGAAGGTATGGTCCCGGTGTGGGATGCCTTCGTCGAAGCCTTTTATGGAAAGTACTTTTCGGACTGTGCAAGAGAGCAGAAGATGGCTGAATTTCTGCGTCTCCGTCAGAACCAAATGTCCGTTGATCAGTACGAGGCGAAGTTCGCTGAGCTGTCAAGGTATGCACCTAGGATGATTGAGGACCCTGTGGATAGGGCGAGAAGATTTCGAGACGGATTGAAGCCCGAGATTAAGGATCAGCTGGTGCCGCTGAACCTTAAGGACTATAATGAATTGTATGAGAGGGCACAGCTTGTGGAGAGAAACATGACTGAAAGGGCAGCCGCATCTGGATCGCGGTTTGTGCCTTCTGCTAGGGATAACCATCGGTTTGGGAAGAGGCCGATGATAGGAGGAAAGCATCCCATTCCGCCCAACCGAAGGAACGCGATAGGAAAGCCGGCGTACCGCCCCAATGACGTGTGCCGGCTCTGTAGTCGGAGGCATGGATCAGCCCCGTGCCCTTTTCGAGGAGGAGTTTGTTTTGGGTGTGGTCAGTATGGCCACCAAGTGAGAGACTGCCCGCAGAGGCAACCAACCAGGCCGCAGTATGGAGGACAGCTTGGAGGGAATGCGCCGCTGAATCATCAGAATCGACCCCAGGCGCAAGGACGGGTGTTTGCTGTCACCCGAGATGAGGCGAAGGATTCGCCGACCGTAACAGGTACGGTCCTCTTACACGACCAAGTTGCTTATGCTCTGTTTGATCCTGGGGCTACCCATTCTTTTGTGGCTGAGCAATTCGTTAAACTTGCTGGTTTGAGTTCGAAAACGTTAAGTACTGCTGTTAGGATCTCTACGCCTTTAAAGGATAGCGTAGTAGCTGTTGTAGGTTGTCTTGGTTGTAAATTGGTAGTTTGTGGTCGTGAGGATACGATAGATCTGATTGTGTTGGAGATGTTTGATTTTGATTTGATTGTCGGAATGGATTGGCTGGCGAAGCAAAGGGCCACGATGGATTGCTATCGTAAGGCGATTCAGTTTAGTCCGCTGGATGGGACTAGTTTTGAGTTTGTTGGAGATCGAGGAGGAACCTTGACTGTGGCGATTTCATCGCTAGAGGCGACTCGTCTACTGGAGAGCGGTTGTCAGGGCTATCTGGCAACTGTGGTAGATGCGTCGGTTGAGGAACCTAGATTGGAGGATATTGTTGTTGTGCGGGAGTTTCCGGATGTCTTCCCGCAGGAGCTGCCTGGGTTGCCGCCCGATAGAGAAATAGAGTTCGTGGTAGAGTTGGCACCTGGGACGGCGCCGATCTCGAAGGCGCCGTATAGGATGGCGTTATCGGAACTTAAGGAGCTTAAGGTGCAGATGCAAGAGCTACTAGATAAAGGATTTATCCGCCCCAGTGCGTCGCCATGGGGAGCACCTGTGTTGTTTGTGAGAAAGAAGGATAGGTCGTTAAGGTTGTGCATCGACTACAGGCAGTTGAACCAAGTGACGATCAAGAACAAGTACCCACTGCCGAGAATAGACGATTTGTTCGACCAGCTGCAAGGAGCTTCGGTATTTTCTAAGATCGATCTACGGACGGGATATCATCAGTTGAGGATCAAGAAAGAGGATATACCGAAAACGGCATTCAGGACGCGTTATGGACATTATGAGTTCACTGTGATGCCGTTTGGTCTGACAAATGCTCCAGCTGCTTTCATGGATCTGATGAACCGGGTGTTTAAGGAGTTTTTAGATAGATTTGTGATTGTGTTCATAGATGACATCTTGGTGTACTCGAGGAGTCCGGAGGACCATGAACAGCACCTGAGGACGATTTTGGAAACCCTGAGGACGCATCAATTGTTTGCCAAGTTCAGCAAGTGCGAGTTTTGGCTAGCTCGTGTGGCGTTCTTAGGCCACGTGGTTTCTGGTGAAGGAATTGCGGTTGATCCGTCGAAGATCGAAGCAGTCATGGATTGGCCGAGACCGACCACAGTAACAGAGATTAGGAGCTTCTTGGGTTTGGCAGGCTATTACAGACGTTTTGTAGAAAGGTTTTCCGCTATAGCTTCGCCTTTGACGCGACTGTTGAAGAAGGACGTGAAGTATGAATGGACAGACAAGTGCGAGCGTAGTTTCCAAGAGCTTAAGCATAAGCTAACTACGGCTCCCGTTCTGACAATTCCGTCTGGTCCCGGAGGATTTGAGATTTATAGCGATGCTTCGCTTAGAGGTTTGGGTTGCGTTCTGATGCAGCATGGAAGGGTGGTAGCGTATGCTTCTCGTCAGTTGAGGCCTCATGAGTTAAACTATCCGACGCACGATTTGGAGTTGGCAGCGATCGTGTTTGCTTTGAAGATCTGGAGACACTATCTGGTTGGAGAACGGTTTCAAGTGTACACCGATCACCAGAGTCTCAAGTATCTGTTCTCTCAGAAGGAGTTGAACATGAGGCAGCGTCGTTGGATGGAGCTGCTTAAGGACTATGACTGTGAGATCTTGTATCATCCGGGTAAGGCGAACAAGGTTGCAGATGCTCTGAGTCGGAAGTCATCAATAGCCCAGATGATGGTTCAAGAGTGGCTTCTTTTGGAGGAAGTGCGAGACTCGGACTTCAAGTTGGAAGTGAGCCGTCTGTCGAGTCTCATGGCTACATTAAGGATCGAGCCGGAAGTGCAGGCTAAGATTAAGGCATTGCAGTCGACAGACCCTGCCATCCAAAAGATCCTTCAAAAGGACCCAGCTAAGAGAAGAGCCGACTTTCAGGTGGCCGAGGATGGGATACTAAAGTTCCGAGGACGCTTGTGTGTGCCTGCCGATGAGGTTTTAAGGGAGGAGATTTTATCGGAAGCGCACCGTAGTAGATATAGTATCCACCCAGGGAGTACAAAGATGTATCAGAATTTGAAGCAGCACTATTGGTGGAGTGGAATGAAAGCGGGTATAGCCAAGCATGTGGCTAAATGTTTGACTTGTCAACAAGTCAAGGCGCAGCACTGTAAGCCTGGAGGATTGCTGCAGCCATTAGAGATCCCAGAATGGAAGTGGGAGCATATCACGATGGACTTCGTGACGGGATTGCCAAGGAGTCAGAGAGGTCATGATTCGATCTGGGTTGTGGTCGACAGGTTGACGAAGTCAGCACATTTCATCCCGGTAAGAAAGGACTTTGCTTTGGACAGTTATGCAGAACTCTATGTGAGACACATTGTGAGACTTCATGGGGTGCCAGTGACGATTACTTCGGATCGTGATCCCAAGTTCACTGCCACGTTTTGGAAAAGTTTGCAGGCAGCGCTGGGAACGAAGCTGCAGTTCAGTACGGCCTATCATCCGCAGACGGATGGCCAGTCTGAAAGGACGATTCAGACGCTCGAGGATATGTTGCGAGCCTGTGTTCTGGACTTTAAGGGTAGCTGGGAGGATCAGCTGCATTTAGTCGAGTTTGCCTACAACAACAGCTACCAACAGAGCATCAAGATGGCACCTTTCGAAGCGCTGTATGGTAGAGCTTGCAGGACGCCTGTATGTTGGGATGAAGTGGGCGAAAAGAAGATCACTGGCCCTGAGTTGGTACAACAATCGATGGAAGCTGTCAAGGTTATCAGAGAAAGACTGAGAACAGCGCAAAGTCGCCAGAAAAGTTACGCCGACAAGAGACGTAGACCTTTGGAGTTCCAAGTGGGTGATCACGTGTTCCTGAAGGTGTCGCCTATGAGAGGAACATCCCGCTTTGGTAAGAAAGGGAAATTGAGTCCGAGGTATGTTGGACCGTTTGAGATTCTAGAACGGATTGGGATTTTGGCGTATCGTCTTGCGTTGCCGCCGAGGCTTGCTAAGGTGCATAATGTCTTCCACGTGTCAATGCTAAGGAAGTATCAGCCAGACCCCGCTCATGTGTTGAGTTACGAAGAGATCGAGTTGGACGAGCGAGCATCATACGTGGAGCGCCCGGTGAAGATCGTGGATAAAAGAGAGCAAGTGCTCCGGAACAAGACGATCCCTTTGGTCAAAGTTGTTTGGCAGCATCATGGCACAGAAGCAGCCACGTGGGAAAGCGAGGAAGCCATGAAGAATAGTTATCCTTTTCTTTTCGAAGGGTTGTCATAGTGGTGTAATTTCGGGGACGAAATTTCCTAAGGAGGGGAGAGTTGTGACGTCCCGAAATTTTAAGGTCCATAAAATAAATAAAATTAGGATTTTTGTGGTCTGAGGGACAATTATTGGACGCGATTTATTTTGATCTGAAGATAGATTTAATAAATCCCGAAGCGCCGGTCAAAGACCCTTCGCGCCCGAAACCCTCCTTTCGCGCCTGAAACCCTTTGTGCTCAAAGTCAAAGAAATTCAAACCTTGACCGTGGGACCCCCCCCTTCTTTTTCTCTCTTTTCCCTCTCTCTTCCTTTTTCTCTCTCTCTCTCTCTCTCTCTCTCTTTCTTTTCTCTTTCCCTTCCCCCTTGGCTGCCGTGCAGCCCCCTTCTGCCCCCACCTGCCCCACCCACTCCCCTCACGTCACTCTCCATCTTCCCATCACTCTCTCTCTCCTTCCCTCTTCTCTCTCCTCTCTCCTCTTCCCCTGTTCCTTCGTGGACCTCCCCCCACCCCCTGCACCCGACCTCCTCTTCCTCCTCCTCACTGCGCCTGCCGAGCTCCGCCTCAGCCACCACTGGTCGCCCCTCCGTCACCGCGCCGCTCCGCTCCAGCCGCCCTCTAGTCGTCGCCCGCCCAGCCGTCGTCGCCCCGCGAGCCACCCCCGAGCCGACCCGTGAGCAGCCGAGGCTCACGGATCCGCGCCTTCTCCTCCTCCCTTCCAGCTGCGACGCCGCCATCGCCCCTTGGTCAGCCGCGAGCCGTCCTCGTCGTCGTCCCTCGTCGCGCCGGCCGAGCGACCGCCCCCCCCTCCCTCTCCTCTGCTCCCTCGTCCGTCGCCACTCACCAGCCACCGCCGCACCTTCGGTCGCCGTCGCCCGCGACCCACCCGAGGTTGTCCTCCGTCACCGTCCCTTCCGTGACCCACGTCTAGCCTCCGCCCGACTCAGCTGAGCCACCTCGCCGTCGTCGAGCTGACCCTCCGTCGCCCGTCGCCTCAGCCGCCGTGACCCCCGAGCAGCTCGAGGACCCGCGACCAGCACGCCACCGCAAGTCGTCCCCGTTGCCGCCGCTGTTCGCCGCCGTGGACCCACGACCAGCAGCCTCTCCACCCGAGCTGCCGCCGTCCGCTCCGTGCCGCTGACCTCAGCCCGTGAACCGTCGCCGCCGCTCGCCGGAGCCCGTCGCCGCCGCTCGCCGGAGCCGGCCGCCGCCGCCGTTCGTTGCCGTCGTCGTTGTCCCGTCGCCGTCGTCGTAGCCGGACTGTTTAGTAGTGAGTTAGCCCCTAACTCTCGGTTAGGTCGCTAATTACGTTCGGGATTAGCTTAATTAGCTTAATTAGGCGTTCAAGTAGATTAATTGTGGTCGGTTTAGTTAGAGACCGGGTTTAGGTTAAATGACCGCGATTAAATAAATTAGACTGGTTAGTTAGGTTGTCTGTGGCTAATTGGTGATTAGATTGATTGATTGACTGCAATTGTTGATCGTGAGCGAGCGATTAGCCAGAGCCGAGTGAACGATAAATTGTTTGACTGGTTGGTTCGTAGGCGGAGTAGCCGTCGGTGGTTAGTTCAGTTAATCGAGTGTGTTGTTTTAATTGTTGTCGACTGTTTGATGTGGTGATCAATGCCTGGCTGTTGAATGCTCTGATTGGTTTGTGATTGACCGTATGAGGATTGATCACCCGTATTTAGATGCAAAGTCTGATGGATAATTCGTACATCACATGACCACGTGTGGAGTTAAATTGCATATTTGAGCATGAAAATGGCATTGGGCCAAGTCTTAAGCACGACCGTGTGAGCATCGAACTAAATGCAAAGATATAAACTAGCTGGTTGCTTGATGTGCATTGTGTGGTCATATAATGGAATGCCTGATATGTTCGTGCCGTGTCGATCGGAATAACACGACTTATCGGATGCGCGACAGTCTGTGTCGTCAGGCTGGTCGGATGCCGGTCGCAGCTTGTGATGGACCGAAGCCCCTACAGGGATTCCTGGTAGTTTCGTGCCGTGTCGATCGGAACCACACGGTCTATCGGACGCCGTCGCCGGAAGTAAGGGACGATGCCCGGTCATGCCGGTAGAGCACCAACTGTCTAGTGTGCTGAGCACCAACTGTCTAGTGTGCTGCGCACCAACTGTCTAGTGTGCGGGGCCGAGTGGCCATTAATAATCAGAACACGCGTGTTGCATTGTGTTTGCAAGCTGTCATGGTATTCTGATTGTTTGCCTTGGTTAATTGACTGTCATGTCAAGTCGAGTCTTGCATATGTGTGGTCCAAGGCGTGGTAAGCTTGCATGTGATTGGCGATATACTATTGTGCTGTACGGTGTGTGTAGGTCGCCTGAGCGAGTCAACGCCCTAGCCGGGCTTAGGCGCTAGCTCACTGAGATTTATTTCTCACCCCGTCGTGGTTAACCCTTTTTCAGGTCCAAGGTGAAGTTGTGGACGAGGGTGGTGTAGCCCCTCTTTTGGAGTAGATGAGAAGTTAACCCTTCCTGACCCATATACCCTTTTGTTTGGTCTTAGAGAGCCGCCCCGAAGAATGGGGTTGTATTTACCTCTGTATAGCTCTGTAGGGTTAGCGATCGTCTACTTTTGGTATTTTAATGGAAATGCTCTTTGGCTGATTGATCGCTGGTATTTTTCCTGCTTTGCTATCCCTGTTTATGTTTTTGTCCGGGTGTTTAGCACGTTTCCGCATGCTTATTATTATTCGATAGGTCGTTAGCGTGCCTGGGACGTTAACCTTTATGACCTGAGGCGATTTGGCAGGGTTGTTGCGTGCCCGAGAGTCGGGGCGTGACAACTTCCTTCCTGAGAAATTGCTTAATTTAACATGACATCATGGGCCAATTTGTCCCTTATTCTGTACACGCACAGATCATTCAAGTTCAAAGCAGAAGACCCCCCAAAATAGATACAAACACATAGGTCTTCTTTGATTAAAATGAGCATAAAGGAACGAACTTTTTTTTTTTGTTATCAGCATGTTTAGTATTGAGCAACACCCTTAACCGGTTCCATGGATCCATCCGGGAATCGGACCGGACCGGTGGTTCAGTTCTCAGGTGGATCCATAGAACGAGCGGGTGGTTCACGATTCGAATTTTCCGGAACCGGTCCCTAGTGAGTGGTTCTCGATTTTAGGGTGGGAACCACCCATCTTGGAACCGATCACATCTAATTATTGTTGAGTAGAGGTTTGCGCCATCTGAATTCGGGCATAACATTGACGGAGCAGACCCCATAGAATCGGGCGTCTTGATTTTGAGTTGAGTCTCTTGAGAAGGACCTGCTAACCTTGCTTGCTATCTTGTCGAGTAAGAAAAACAAGTGCTGAACAATCTAATTATTTAACATCTTTCCACAAGTTGAAGATGCACTAATGCAGGCCGTCCAAGAGAGCTACCTTGAAAATCGATGATCAACTCGAGTTCTTCATAAACGAGGGACTTGATCTCATATCACGCAAAACAATCGATTAAAGAACAAGGTCGTGGAGATACCAGACTTTGCGGGCCAGAGACCCCATCTTGGCGCCAACGGAGAGGCGGCCACACTTGACGGTCGCTGCCCCGAAAAGGTGGATCGGCATGGCGGCCCAACCCGGAGGAGAGGCGGTGGATGTGAGAAAAACCCGATTCTTCTGATGTATGCTCTTTTGAAAAATCCTATACTGATCTATTTTATGCTAGCTATATCCCCGTTATCCTATCATGGACAGGTACCAAGCATAAAATAGGATAAACACATATCAATATCCTAACTTATATCCCGACGACCAAATGTAGCCTAACTGTTTATCCATAAAGACACGCTTTCTTTCTTCTTTTCGAATGATAATATTGCGTTTTCAAATTGCTTTCATGATTGATCACCTTCTAGTTAAATTGATTATCAGTTTTCGCATGCCAAATTCATCTGACGTAGAAGACAAATTGTGCAACTTACCAAAAGGAAAATAAAATTCAATCTTTATCGCTTTTAAAGATGAAAAGACGACACAAATGATCTCTAAATTTTGGTCAAATGTGCAATGTCGTCCCTGAATTTTTTGTTTGTTTAATTTGGTACTTTAACCCAACGTGCAACGTCGCTCATGAACGTTTATTTATTCAACGTGATCCCTGAACTTTTAGTGATTATTCAATTTAGTCCATCGAATATATGAAATGTTTAAATGTCGTCATTCAACTAATTCAGGGATGATACTGCACATTTGATCAAAAATTTATGAACTATTTGTGTCATTTTCCTTCTAAAGATCTCAAGTGACAATCAATTAAATTGACAACAAACCTTTCATATGTTTTGTAGCTAACTCAAGATAACATAAACCAAGAAAAAGGACCTCGAACAAGTTCTCGGTTTGCCTAAAATAAGAAACCGATAAGTCGTTTTCATTCAAATCCCATCATCGATTACAAGTCAATCAACTCATATTTACGCACATTTGCCGACATGGTTCGGATGTACTTGGGTTCAAATCCTTCTTCAAGAAAACTGCTAGGTGGTTACAAGACCAGAGATCGAAGTCGATTTAATTCGAATCGACTCGAAACCCAACCTTTTCTTTTACTAATCCAATTTGAATTTCTCCATCTAGCTAAGATCTTTCAAACCTTAGGATTATTCTCTCAGTGTCGCCAACCTCTCCTTTTTTCGGACAATCAAATCCTCGGATTTAATCCTAGTTTCTCCTCTACCGCCTGTGTAGCTCTCCTCTACCTTGTGCGTAGCTATGGCTTCTCCTATCCTCAAATCCTAACCTCATCCTTTTTTGCCATCTGAATCATCTCCATGGATTTGAACTTCTTTTCTTGCCTCTCTTTGCCCTGCTCCCCCACCCCATTTCCAGCTTTTCTTTGAGTTTTGTTTTTCCCAAACCCTAGCCGCCATCTGATACCACCTCCCTTCCTTTGGCCTGTGTATCCAGTTTCTCTCATCCTTAGCCAACCATGCTATTTCTTCACCTAATTTCCCCTTTTCCCTTCCCTCTTTTAGCTTTTGTTCCTGCTTTTGGTGGTGACCACTCCATAGTTTTCTCGGTCCTTCTCGCCTAGTGGCCAGCACTGTCTTCTTCCAAGGTTCTCTTTGCGCCTAGTCATGGAGGAAGATGAAGAGGCCTCTACTCGCCTGGCTCTTCTCTGCAGAAAAATGGGTACACTACTCTCAAATAAAGACATTTCAAAGATTGTATTAGATGAAAAAATAGAAAAATGCCAAGTTATGTTGATGGGTCAGCTCTACCAAAATCCCAGCATCAATTTCCAAGCATTCCAAACAACTATGAAGAAAGCATGGAAAAATGAAAATGTGATTTTCAAGCCTAGGGGGCATGATGTCTTCAGTCTCACTTTCAGAAATGAGGTGGAAAAATCTAGGGTGTTTGAGGGAGGCCCATGGTCCTTCTCAAACCATTTATTGTTACTACAGGACTGTGAGCCAAACACCCCTCCCCATTGCTACAATTTTGAGAAATGCTCCTTTTGGGTTCGTGTGATTGGTTTACCAATAGGCTGGCTATCACCGGAGGTAGTGGAATCCCTTGCCAGCTCTGTTGGTCTGGTGAAGGAAGTTAGAATAGATGCTCGAGGCCCAGCAGCTCAAAGAATAGCCAAAGTCAAAGTGGAGATCCTATTACATGACGCCCTCACTGTAGGTACTCTTGCCACTTATAAGGGGAAGAAGATCGGACTGGATTTCAAATTTGAAAGGCTACCTCATTACTGTTATTCGTGTGGTAAAATTGGGCATTATGCTAATTATTGTGAAGAAGTGCCTTATGAGGAAGAAAAATTCACATGTGAATTGGGTAGTCCTTTTGGAAGTTGGCTCAGAGCTGAATCTCTAGAGAATAGTCCTTTTTGGAAAGTTTTCTATAAGAAGGAAACAATGGAAGATCTAGTTGATGAAGTTGTGCCTGAATCCCCCTTGAATTATAGTCAGATCATACCTCTGAATTTGGCTCAGAACATTCCTGTAGAAGATGTTGTAGAGGAAGATAGGCCTATGAATATGATCTTTGATGCTGACCAATAGAGTGTTCAAGGAAAGAGAAAAGTAGACACTGGTAAAGCCATTATGATGTGTCCTGGTCACAATCAGAAGCAGAATTTGTCTAAGATTAAAGCCTCCCTTGGCCCAAATACCAGTGGAATTAAGATAGGCAAGGGACCAAAAACCCCAATCACAAAAAAACAGAGAAGGTTCAGTTCTGCCTTGCTAGATGAATCTCAACTATTAGATACCCCTATTCGCATGACTGAGGAAGCAATAAATTGGGCTGTGGTGGCTAGCCCGAATAAGCCACCGGGTTACAAATGAATGTTTTATGTTGGAACTGTCAAGGGTTGGGCACACCCTTGACAGTCCAAGCTTTACGGGCTATGGTAGCTCGCGATAGGCCCAAGGTGATATTTCTCATAAAGACAAAGAATCAAGAACCTGTTATCCTTCGGTTGAGAAGGCATTTGAATTATCAGTTCAGTTTTGTTGTGAATCCTGTTGGGATTGCGAGGGGGGGTTAGCCTTATTATGGGATGACTCAGTTTCTATTAATGTGGAGTCTGCCACTAAGGAGATGGTCAATGTCACTTGTGAAGACCGTGAGAATAGAATGAGAATGAGAATAACTTTCATTCATGCTTCAAATAATTTCAGGGAAAGACTGCTGTTATGGGACAGAATGAGGCAATTAAGTCTTATTGATGACTTACCTTGGGTATGTTTGGGAGATTTCAATGAGGTTTTGTACCCTTGGGAGAAAAGCGGGGGTCGTTTCGTTGCAAATTATCATATGACTGCATTTCGGGAATGCTTGTATGACTGCTTGCTCATGGAAGTGGAGTGTAAGGGCTGTGCTTATACATGGGCAAATAATAGAGAAGAGGAGAATTTTGTGAAGGAGAAATTAGACAGAACAGTATGCAATTGGGATTGGCAGCTAAATTTCCCTGAAGCTGAAGCTTTTGCTCTTCCGGCAGTTGGTTCGGATCACAGTCCCTTATTACTTTCTCTATATGCATAACCTGCTACAAGAAGGAGAGAATTTCGTTTTGAAGCTTATTGGGCTGAAGATGCTGAATGTAGAGAAGTTATTGAAGAGGCTTGGAAGACTCCCAGTTTGGACAATGCGAACTTGATTAAAAAGCTGCGTGTTGTAACAAGAGCCTTGGAGAAATGGAGCAAAAAGAAATTCCCAAATAACCTCCGTAGAATTGGGGAACTAAATCAAGAAATTCAATCTATCACAAATAGTCAAGGCCCTCTTTCTGATAGAAACAGAGCTGATTGCATCAAAGGGGAGCTTGAAGAGATTTGGAGATGCGAGGAGATGTATTGGGGGTTGAGATCGAGGATTAATTGGTTGAAATGGGGCGACAAAAACACAAAGTATTTTCATGCCACAACCATCCAGAGAAGAAACAGAAACAGAATTAAAATGCTGAAATTGACGGATGATGAGTGGACCAGGGATGTCAACCTAATCAAACAAAAAACTGACGATCACTTTAGAGAGCTCTACACTTCAATGGGTCAAAGAAACATACAACCAGTGCTTGATCTCTGCCCTTGCACTGTCCAAGCTGAGATGAATGATTCTTTGACAAGGGAAGTTACTATGGAAGAAATTTATGTTGCTGCCTTCCAGCTTGGTTCAACTAAAGCCCCAGGCCCCGATGGTTTAAATGGGATTTTCTTCAGACAGCATTGGGATATTATCAAAGGAGATGTGTATCAAGCAGTGAAGAATTTTTTCAGATCAGGTATTCTTGACCCAGAGTTGAACAAAACCCATATTACCCTTATTCCGAAAATTCACAGCCCAGAAAGACTCGATCAGTTTCGACCTATTAGTCTTTGCAACTTTGTCTATAAGATTATTTCGAAAATTTTGGCAAATAGACTCAAGATTTAGCTTCCTGAAATAGTTGCTGAAGAGCAGAGTGCTTTTGTTAGCAATAGAGCAATTCAAGACAATATTTTCGTAGTCCAAGAGGTTTTACATCAATTAAGGATTAGAAATCGGAAGAGGAAGTTTCAAGCAATATTGAAACTTGACATGCAAAAGGCCTATGATCGTGTGGAATGGGACTTTTTGGAGGCTAGCATGATTAAAATGGGATTTTGTGAGAAATGGGTTGGCTGGATCATGCAATGTGTTACAACTGTCTCATTTAGCGTAAAGTTGAATGGGGAGCCTCTTCCTTTCTTTAGGCCAACTAGAGGAATCAGACAGGGAGACCCCCTTTCTCCCTACTTATTTATCTTAGTGGCTAATTGCTTGTCTTCCTTAATGGGGAATGCAGTCTCAAATGGCAGCATTAGGGGCATTAAATTAAACACCTCATGCCCAACTCTGTGCCATCTGCTTTTCGCAGATGATTCCATCTTTTTCTTGAATGGGACAGTTTTGGAATGTCAAAATATTTCAACCATATTGAACCAATAATGTTACGCCTCTGGACAAGCTGTAAATCTGAACAAATCAGGCATATTTTTTTAGTAAGGGTTGTCCTCAAACTTTGAGGGACAATATGGCAGGTGAATTAAGGATACCTGAGATTAGCCACACTGGCAAATACTTAGGCATTCCTTCGGATTGGGGAGTATCAAAGAAAAATATGTTTGGGTGGATCTTGGGCAGAGTCAATATGAAGCTAGAGGGATGGAAAGAGCAGTTAATTTCAAAAGTAGGGAAGGAAATTTTATTAAAAACGGTTGTTCAAGCCCTTCCACAGTATGCCATGTCCATATTCAAAATCCCCGTTTCAATTTGTAAAGCTATTGAGAAGAAGATTGCAAATTTCTGGTGGAAGAATTGTGAATCCAAAACTGGTCTTTATTGGAAACGATGGGAGGTTCTGAAAATGAGGAAGGATAATGGTGGGTTGGGTTTTCGTGATCTGATTTCGGTCAATAAAGCCATGCTTGGCAAACAAGCATGGAGGCTGGCTCAAAATCCCGAGTCCCTCTGGGGTAAACTGTTAAAAGGGCTTTATTTTCCTCAACAAGATTTCTGGAGAGCTGAGAAAGGTTCAAGACCCTCATGGGGTGGCAAAGTTTGCTAACAGGGAGAGAATCAATTTCCCAATCTATCAGGTGGTCTATTGGCACAGGTGAAAAGGTGAACATCAGAAATGACAGATGGTTGAAAAGAGGATTGATTGGAGGACCAGCAAACAGAAACGATCCTATTATGATCTCTGAACTGATTAACTTTGAAGAAGAAAAATGGGACCTTCTGAAACTGGAAGACACTTTTGACGATCAGACTATACAGGAAATTCTCACAATCCAAGTTAGACCCAAGAGTGTTGTGGATAAACTTTGCTAGATTGGTACCAAATCAGGGAATTGTACTGTTAAAAATGGTTACAACATGCTCAGAAAGTCACCAACAGGTGAGCACAGCCCTGGAATTGCAACTTCCTCTTTCCAAACTCCCAAATCACTATGGACAGCTATTTGGAACATGCAGAACAACCCTAAAGTCAGGTTTTTTACCTGGTCCCTGTGCCAAAATGCAATTGCATCGAAAGAAAACTTGTGGAAAAGACAGATTATACCCGATCCTGTGTGCCCTATTTGCAATCTCGAAATGGAATCAGTAGAGCACATCTTCTTGCTCTGTTCATGGACTCAAGGCGTCTGGTCCCATTCTAACTTGAACATTCAAATAAACCGTCATGGCATCTCTCGGTTTGAAGTCTGGCTAATGCAGTTTGCGAAGAAAAAGACAAACTTACCTTCATTAGAAGTGGTAGCGTCGACCCTTTGGAGCATATGGAAGGCTCGAAACAACCTGGTTTTCAGAAGTAGCAAATTGAATGTTGCTGGAATAATCGACTCTGTAATCCTCCAACTTGAAACTTTCAGAAAGTGGAACAACCCAAAATCGAAAGAAAATGTTGAAGCTTTACCTACTGGGTCTCAGATCTGGTCTCCCCCCGGTGAAGGCGAGCTCAAGATAAACGTGGATGGATCTGTGGTAGAGGGCTCTGTTGACGGAGCCGTCGCTGGCGTATGCAAAGACCACCGAGGGACGCTTGTTGCCGGCTTTGCAAAATCGGTAAAGGCTTCTTCTTCGGCGCAAGTGGAAACCCTAGCGATGCTTGAAGCCATCTACTTTGTCTCCCGATGTACTCTTCAGTTTAAAGCTTTCGTGATTGAGTCGGATAAACTTGATCTGGTGAGTATTCCGATAAGCGGACGTGCAGATCAGTTCACGTGGGAAGAGAGGCCCCTTATCATGGACTGCTTGAAGCTTCTTTCGGCCCACCCGAAAATCCGGTTGGCCCATTGTCCCAGAGCATCCAACGCAGCAGCAGATTGGGTCGCCAAATCGCAGAGACTTAATGAGTTTCCCCATAATTGGTTTTTTTTTCCCCTCAGACCCTTTGGTCTTTACTTTGTATGGACGCCCCTTTTGCTGGGTCCCTTTTTCCGAGTTAGTAATGAAATAATTTCTTTTTCTGACCTCAAAAAAAAAAAAAATCCTCGGATTTTGTCACATATGTCGACAATATCTCTCAATTGGGGACATTTATGAAGAGGTAATTAAAGGAGAGAGCTCGACCCAATAAAATAAAGAAGGGAGAAGCGGGTCCGAGCGCGAGGCTCCGCTCAGTCACGGTGCCGCGACAAATCGAACCCAAAAGTGCCCAAAACCGAACCGTCTCTGCACATCTCTCTCTCTCTGAGACACAAACACCCATCAATCCCCTTCTTCTAGGGCTTTCCACAACCCAAGCGCGATCCATCCATGGCCGACGTCATGAACCTGCCGGTCGAATCCATCGACGGCCGTCCCGAGGGCAAGGAGAAATCCTCCGACGATCCGGCCGAGTCCCCATCGCCGCCGCCGCCGCCTCCGCCGCCGCCGCCGCCGCTGCAGCCGCCTTCGCAGCAGCAGCTGCCCCAACCTGCCAAGAAGCGCGACAGGGATTCGCGGGAGAGGGAGTTGGACCGACCTCCGAACCGCCGCGGAGGAGGCGGCGGCGGCGATTACTACGATCGGAACCAGTCGTCCCCTCCCCCGCCTCCGCTCAGGGAGAGGGACAGGGGATACAAGCGGAGAGGGAGCCCGAGCCCGCCCCCGCCTTACAGGGAGCGGAGGCGGTCCCCGTTGCCGCCGTACAAGCGGTCGAGGAGAGAGGATGGTGGTTATGAGGGTCGGAGAGGGAGCCCTAGAGGTGGATTTGGACTCGGCGATAGAAGGTGCGTGCGAGTTTGCTGGTTTCAGTTACGTTTTTTTGCGTGTACTGGAACGATTAGGAGTGATTTCTCCGTGTCTGGTTTCATGAGCGGTGTTTATCGGCTTAAATTCGAAGTGCTATTTTCGCCACTTGAATGAGATATGAAGTCTCTGGGATGTAAGACCCTCAATTAATTAGTATGCTTCTGTCGCGGAGAAAGGCTTAATTTTTATGGTCATCACGGTTTTGAGGATTCTTATTAGGTCTAAGAGATATTGAGACTGGTGTATAAAATCGCTGTGCAAATTGATACTGTTGGATTCTTACTAGGTCTTTGAATATGGGTCACTTACTTAAATCTCACTCACATTTGCCACATGAGATTGTAAATGCACACACGTAGTGGTATCCCTAGCATTGCTCGTCTCTTCAGCATTGAAATGTTGCGGAGTACAAATAAGATGTGAAAGGAATATTTGCTCTAGGCCTATCTGCTTTTTTCTTTCTGTTATCTTCTCTTTTTCGGGGAGGGTTAGGGTGAGGGAACCATGAAAATATATGGCGATCGTGGATTGTCTTATGTCTACATGCATCGTGTGTTACCCGTTTCTTCTTTTGTGATATCGGCTTTTAGTACCAAAGTGGCATATCAGTATGAACCTGGCGATTTTGAAATCTGTACATTATTGGCATTGAGCAAGTTCTTTCATTTTATTGAGAGAGAGAGAGAGAGTGGGAGAAAGCCGAACATTGGAAGAATCTGTTACAATAGGCTAGTCTCCGCTAACCGGCAGTATAGTGGGAATCATGTTGGTACAGACATTTTCACTGAAGTGCATGTCCTGGTCCATCACTTACATTTATTCTATCCATTCCTCTGTCATGTTCAATCCTTTTGGATTGGTCACTGCAATAAAATATGGTATTTCTACAGTGAGTCTGTTTATTAACATGAATATGACATTTATAGGTTTGGATATGACTATGGCTATGATCGTGAGATGGGAGGCAGGTATGGTGATGAGAGGCTTCATGGTAGGTACATGGGTCGCTCAGCTGGAGGCTACCTGGGCGGTCCACTTGGTAAGTCTTAGCTAATCAGATCTTTTAGTTTCCTCTATTTGCATTATTTACGAGAAGAAGATTCTTTTGGTGTGCATCTGTAAATTTGGTTAGTGGTATGTATTGTACAGTTTCTTGTGCTTAATTTCTTGAACGTTTTATGGAAATGGTTAAGCTTCACATGATAAAGATGGATCTTTCCTTTCGGCTTCGGTTGAATTTGTCTATTTCACCTGTTAAGTGTGTTAGGCTTTCTTGTTTTTTGCAGACTGGGAAACTGGCCGTGGTGGCTATGGTGATGCATCTGTTGCAGGAAGTGCCCCAAGGTAGCTCGTGATCTTGCTAATTGATTGTTCGAATTGAAATTTGGTTCTTTTGTGTCATCTTGGTTGATTCAAGTAGATTCTCTAGGCCATTCAGTTAAATTTTACTTCCTCTCTAAGGAAGAAAGCGCGTTGATGCCCGTTATATGTACTCATATATGTTCCATTAAGGAGCTGGATCATCAGATATGAGAGTGCAAACTTTATTCTATATTACTTGAATGCTAGATTTGAAGCATTTTCTGCATTGGGAGTCAAATCTACTATTACGCGATAGATGTTCAATGAATAGATGCAGTGTACCTCTCAAAGCCTAATACTAATATAAACACGAGAAATGGTTGGATTCATCTGAAGCAGTTGATGTACGTTGCCTGATCTTCATGCAGAGAAGGAATGATGTCATACAAGCAATTCATTCAGGAGCTTGAAGATGATATATTACCGGCAGAAGCTGAGCGAAGGTATGCAATGTGATGTTTTCACTGCTCAAGGTGTATCCTTTTCTGAGCTTACATCTAATGGGAATGATCAAGTGATGTGATCCCCATCTGTCGCCTTTGTAGATATCAGGAATACAAGTCAGAGTACATTTCTACTCAGAAACGAGCATATTTCGATGCTCATAAAGATGAAGAATGGTATATCTTGTACTTTTCTTTGACAATGTTTCTCTTTGGGGGCAATCACCACTTTAATTGAACGATCCGCTTAATACAGGTTGAAAGACAAATATCATCCGACAAACTTAGTTGCAGTTATAGAAAGGTATGCTCCGGTGAAGCTTATACTGTATTCGTATCTATGTGCTTCTTGGTGTACTGTTCATGTTCAAATTCAAGGCAGGTGTATGAGATGCTGACACCTGGCTTTCACTGGCATACTTGTACATGTTACCATTTATCTACTTCCTTTTCACTTCATACTTCAGAGTGTCTACAATGGAAGATACAAACTGAAAAAAATCTAATGATGCGGAATTTGAAGAATTATTGGTCAATTTATACAAGTGTATACAGTCTGTACAACTTGAGAATTAGAGATAGATAGGATGACGGAGTCGAGAACTTATCAACATATTTTGGCAGCTTGGAAATTAGATATAGCTATGACGAAAAAACTGCAAGTATATAGCAGAAAATAAAGAAGTTAAACATTATGCATTCCTCAATAAGAAATTTTTCAGAATGCAAATTTGGGAATGACATTTCTAGAAATTGGACAAATTTTAACAGGAAAGTTGCAACTGTTGCAATGGCGTAGAGAAACAAAAGAAAAAAAGGTCTGAAAGGCCCCTGAAAAAGCTGATGGTTCTTTAAAATGCGGTTTGTCACATCTGAATCAGCCTTAGAAAAGGCAAGATGAATTAAGATCAACCAAAAATTATACCCATCTTACAAAGATAAAACTAAATACTTCTCGGAGTGTCCCATTTACAGGAAATGAAGATGGAAAAGGAGACTTAATATGTGGAGAATGAGATCATGCATTTTGAAGAAAAGTGACACAAATAACATTGATTGGAAATTGTTTTCTATCTTAAGGAAGAGCCTAAATATCTATGGAAGGAAAACTCTCAGAGCTAAAGAAGATGCTGCCTTTCTTACTTCAGCTTAACGTAAGGTTGAAACGAGGAGGTTTTAGGCTACCTGAGAAATATATTCTGTTACTCACCTTGAGTATATAACTATGTGATGCACTCTACATTAGCTCCAGAAGTTTCTCTTATAACAGCAAATTCGATGGCAATGGTAAGAAGCACGAGTTCATCTTTTTTCTTTATTTAATATTTGCGGGCAGTATCAAGAAAGTTGAACTTTTCAGAAGTTGGAACAGTGGCGGCAAAAATAAAGAAAGAATTTCTGGAATTCTCTGCGTGGAAGTGGCTTCCCAAGTTGGCCCAACTTTTAAAGACTGGAATGTGATGGAAGTATTTAGAGAAGTGATTGGGTTGACTATGTCAATCGTGTTGACGTTTCAGTCAACAACTCTTCAGCTGATGCTCCGCCACCGGATCTTTTCCTTATTAATCTTGCCTGTTTTGAGAATACAAAATCCTGCCTTGAAAACAATGACACATACTTGGAAAAGATCTGAAGAGTTGTTTTTTGAAAAGTCGACATTGGATTGATTATATCCTCAGCAGAAGACCATTGGATGAAGATAAAGGCCATGTATGGGAGGGAAGTAAATGGGGGAAGGGATGAAAACTTTAATTCCCCGTTCCGTACAAAAAATTTCTTCATTTTCCTCAGCGACTGCCTGTTTCCCCCCTCCCCCTCCTTTCCAAACAAAGCCAAAGAGATACCTGTCGCAAAAAATGACGAAAAATAACTTAATTGTAAATCATTTAAGACAAGTGGATGTTGTTCTAGTTGAGAAGAGCTAAAAATATGAGAGAAAATGAGATTACACAGCACAGTATATATTGGCTAAATTGGCTGAAACACAGAAAGGAAATTGCGGAATCTTTTTTTATTTCTCCTTCCCATTTCTTATTTTCCGTTTTGACCTTTGCTTTATAGATACACTTAATGTTCCCTCTTTGTATATATTTGATTGTGATTCACATAGAGATGATATGTGGTCGGACAAATTTCAAACAAGTCCAGAGCAAATGACTCATCAGCTAGCCATTTGTTTCACATTATTTTCCGTATTCTGCTTTCAGGAGGAATGAACTTGCACGTCGGGTTGCGAAGGACTTTTTGCTTGATTTGCAGAGTGGGACATTGGACTTGTAAAATCTCACTTTCTTCATTTTTCGTTTCTGAAATTTTGCCTTTTAGTTCTTCGGCGATATTGGACAATGACTGATGTGCTATTATGCAGAGGTCCTGGCACTAATGCCTCTTCCACAAGTAAATCAGGTCACGCAAGTGATGCAAACTCTGACGATGAACTAGATACAAGCGGCAAAAGACGGCGACCTGGAAGAGGACAAACTAAAGAGGCTGATCTGTCAGCTGCTCCTAAGGCTCATCCTGTCAGTTCTGAGCCCAGAAGAGTGCAAGTTGATATTGAACAAGCACAGGCTCTTTTGCGGAAACTTGATTCTGAAAAAGGTATTGAGGAAAACATCTTAGGTGGAGCCGACAATGATAAAATAAACAGGGAGAAATCTCATGGCGGTTCTAGTGGCCCAGTTATTATAATACGGGGTTTAACCTCTGTCAAGGGGCTGGAAGGCATAGATTTACTGGATACTCTTCTTACTTATCTTTGGCGTATTCATGGCTTGGATTACTATGGGATGACCGAGCCAAGTGAGGCTAAGGGTCTCCGTCATGTTAGAGCAGAAGGAAAGGGTTCTGATTCTGGAAATAATGGAGCTGATTGGGAAAATAAGCTTGACTCACGCTGGCAAGAGAGGTTAAGGGGTCAAGATCCATTGGAAGTGATGACTGCTAGAGAGAAGATAGATGCAGCTGCTGTTGAAGTTTTAGATCCTTATGTCCGGAAGATAAGGGATGAAAAGTATGGGTGGAAATATGGGTGTGGAGCCAAGGGATGCACGAAACTTTTTCACGCTGCTGAATTTGTGCATAAGCACCTTAAACTCAAACATCCCGAGCTTGTGATGGAGCTCACATCGAAACTTCGTGAAGAGCTCTATTTCCAGAACTACATGAAGTGAGTGAAGTTAGATTATTGGGGCTTTTTAACTTTATCTTGTGTTTCCGTAATGATTATTGACAACCACATTATGGTTTGCACTCTGCAGTGATCCAGATGCCCCTGGTGGAACTCCTGTCATGCAGCAAAGCCTTATGGTAGGATTAAACCAGCTATTGGAAGGCTCCATATTAGTTTTATATGTGATTGTTTCTCCCTTTCTCACGCATATCTAATGGATGCATGTAGAACTGCATATGGGTAGATGTACATTAATGCTGAAGTATTTCTGTAGTTATAATTATAAGCTTTTTATATGTCATTCTAAATATGTACTAGCCAGCGGTGTAAAGTGATTTTCCAAGCAAGGAAGTAAGGGAGCAGAAATGGGAAATTGTGGTTTAGGGAATTGAAGGAGCTCCTGGAGAGTGACGTTATGAGAAAAATTGGAGGAATAAGGTGCTTAATTTTTGCTTTGGAGATCAGCAATAGGGTGCTTGGGTTGCACTCTGACTCAGTTTCTATACATTAAAGAACCCTAACTTGCACCTTAATTGTTTTTTTTTTTGTCTAATTTTTTTTGTGGAGAATATTGGAATCTAGAGGCATGTTTATAGTTCTTAGCGATAGGACAAATATAGATGACGGGCCAACTTAAGGCTCATCTTGTTGGAAAGAAACTTGTTTGGTAATGGAGAGGGCTGGCAAGAACATGAGGCACATAAAAAACACCTCTTAATCGAAACTAATTCAGGACATCTGATGAAGATACGTGAAGATCGAGATTTGGTTGTCTTTTCATGTGACTATTTTATTAAGGTAAAGAAGTCATTCATGTGTAAAATGCTTATTGCATTTCGAAAAGAAGCATCTTTTGGGTAGTATATGAGATGTGCACAATGAACAATGGGTGTATGGATGTTCTGTGCCATTTTACCGTTTTTGCTTGCTAATAGCTAAGCAAATTGGATGAGCATTTCAGTGTTTGCTTGCAGTCATTACTTCGGTATTAATTACTGTGGGTAATTATTGAAGATGATTCTTGAGCAGGCTGCATCTAAAACATATTCACGGATTCGAGAATTATCTATATATTGGACACTGATAATTGGGAAAACTTGGTCAGAGAAAAATGCTAACTGCACTTTTATGAACAGTTGTTAACATCATTTGCAGTTGCTGTTGCCATTGCTATTGCCGTAACTGCTGAATTTTCTCTGTGCAGAGAGACAGGCCACAGAGACGTAGGCTGGGTTTAGAAAATCGATTGAGAGATGAACGTGGCATTCGCAGAGAGCGTGACAACCGAGCCAATGGCGGTGAGAGATTTGATAGATCTGAAAATCCACAGTCAGCTGATAAAGAAGGCGCGGATGGAGGGGATGGAGATGACCCCATGTATGATTCTTTCGGTGGACAAGGCATTCATGTTGCTCCTTTTGCCTCGGATATTCCTCCTCCACCAGTTTTGATGCCTGTTCCTGGTGCTGGGTAGGTGATCTTTCTGGCATTGATGCCTTGGTCGGTTGTGAAACTATACTGTTTTAAAGCTTTTTTTTTCTATATATCTCATAATTTCTATGTGACTGTAATTACAGTCCTCTGGGGCCTTTTGTTCCTGCCCCTCCTGAAGTTGCAATGCAGATGTTCCGAGAGCAGGGCGCGCCCCCTCCTTTTGAAGGCGCAGGGAGAAATGGTCGACCTGGGCCACAGTTAAGTGGTCCTGCCCCAATTATTGCATCTTTTCCAGGCTTTCGGCAGGATCCTCGACGGCTAAGAAGGTAATTTAGATGATCACAGACATATAATATTCTGTTGCTTAATGCAACTTGTTTGCTGACGAAGTGTCAAGCTTATTGTTTCAGTTGTTCACTGGTCTGGTTATATAATGTTCTGTCTTGTTCGAATCTTGTGGTCAAAATTTACTTCAGGCCTGAAAATCTATCCAGAATATGTGAGACAATAAACTGCAAGCCTATCTATTGACCTAATGGTGTATCTGCCGGACTAACACGAGGCCGGTTTGTAATTTATCACTTCAAAACAGTAAAAGATAAATCGTATCACACTTTGTAGTGTGTCAAATGCTAATAGTTTTAAGAAATGTAGTTGTAGATAGTTCATCAAACTTCAAGTCTCCATCCACAAGACGCACAAATAGGGGATATTGATTGACCATTGGTATCTCGGGTAAATAGCTGTGCCATGAGATATGTGTGAGACTTCTATGTGCTTGGCCTGACTCTCTATCAATGCGTTTGCAGTTATCAAGACTTAGATGCACCAGAGGACGAAGTGACAGTCATAGACTACAGGAGTTTGTAGGCGACAGCACCGGCAGAGTGGTGAAGTCATAGAACGAGCCATCTCATTAGGATTCGAGCTTTTTCCCAATGGTGGTCCCGGGTTCGCCATAATCCGATCGATCGCATTATGACAATCTTGTGTAAAAGGATAAGTGGGCAGGAACATTTTGCTGAATGATTGGATTTCTGCTGTGTTTAGTTGCATGTATTCTAGCAATCGAGATGTTTTCATCGCTGTCCAGCTTCCATTTAATTGAAAAAAGAAAGGTTGATGACTATGATTGCGACCGTTAAGGTTGGGAGGTCGAATGGTCATTGTCTTTTTAATTCAGAGAACTTCATCTATTAATTTTAATCCAAGAATCAGAAGTCTTATGTACATTTTGTTGACGATTTGGGTTGAATTAGTTGAATCCTTTTTTTTTAAATTCTAGCTCGATCGTACTTGAGCAATCATTGAGTAACTAAAATCTGTGGCTAGTGAGTGATCGATCCTAAGCAATCAAAATCTGCTGAGTTTGAACTCGATACCTCGAGCTTGGGGTGTAGTTGAGCTGATTCAAATCGACACATTGTCAAGCTTGAGGTTGACTCGAATAACGTACTCGGTACTTGAAAATGGGTTCGAACTCGATGGAACATTGAATTTTTCATTCTAGTTGAACTTGAATAGGAAATCAAGCTACAATACAAATGAACTTTGAGTAATTTTACCCTCATTTGTATGTAGGTGGGTGCTATCTTGTCCATGTTGTAGGCCAAATTCCAAAAAAGCAATTGAGTTTTTGTTCGTGCACAAAAAGTCAATTCCGAATTTCTATTTATTTCGCGAAAAATAAATAATTTAAAAATTATATATTTAAAAATAATGACTTAGAATCACTTATAAAAATAAATAAATGAAAAAAAATTCATTGCGAAATTCTTTACTCATAAAGTGTCATGGATAATAATTTTTTTTATATCGATGAGTTATTTTAAATAAATTTTAAAAAAATATTTTTCAAAGATGAGGTGTGTCATTGATATTTGCTTCCGAACCTACACTCAGCGGTTCGTATTTCTTTGGCGCCTTGAAGCCTCGAACCGACCGGGGTTGGGTTTTTACTTTGTAGACGGAAAAACAGAGCAAAACCTAAGAAAGCAGAAAGCAGAGAGGTAGAAGAAGGAAGCATTGAGATGAAGAAGATAGCGTTGCTCCTGATGGGATGTGGAGGCGTCGGCCGTCAGCTCCTCCACCACATCGTCTCCTGCCGATCGCTTCACGCCAATCAGGTCATCTTCCTCTATCTTCCATACCCGAAAAGCCCTCCATCTTCCCATATCTCTTGCCTCGCCTCCTATCCCGAGTTGTAGAAACGGCGTTCGATCTTGCCGACTCTTTGTGGCGTGGATTAGTGTCGCTTTTTCGTGATTCACGAGGTTCCGAGTCATCGCGATGCTGCTTCTTCACAATTTGTATGTTTCGGTCTCTGGGGCATTTCGCATTTTCGCCCGATTTCGACTAGTGAACAACATCTCGTGCTTTTTCGAGTGTGTAAAGAATGTCGGGTTTTACCCGCGACATTGTTTGAAAATGTGAGCTTTCATCCGAGTGGCGGATTGGAGGTGAGTCTGTTTTAGGCGTGTGATAAGAAGATTGACCTTGTGAGTGAGTGAGTGATTTATAATTCTAAGTTTTGTGATTTATACAATGCTATTGGAATTAAGTTCATTTGATTTTGTGCGGAATAGTTATGGAATCTGTTGGTTGCGTTTATTTGGTTTTTGTGCTTCGAATGCAATTTATCTTACGCCTATTGGCAGCATAAGCAGCATAGTCAATTTGCTCTTTTAATGTTGTTGGGAGGAGTTGAATCCTGGCTCATTGGAAGAAATGGGATGATTGGCTTGCAGGGAGTGCATCTACGAGTTGTGGGTATATGCGATAGTAAGTCGCTTGTCGTTGCGCCCGATGCGCACACGTCGGAGTTAGATGATAACTTCTTGCTGGAAGTTTGCAGGGTAAAGGGGGATGGTTCTTCGTTGTCAAAGCTCAGCGGCTTCGGTAATTTGATTTTTCATCTTTTCCGACTGATGGTGATGGGGCAGAGTTTTATACTCATGCTTATCTTATTCTTATGTCTTTATCTGATGTAGGTGCATGTCCAGTGTTCCCCGATTCTCAATTGACCGCGAAAGTTTTCGACATTGCATCTCATCTTGGTAAATCAACAGGTTTGTGAGCTGTTGCAACTGTACTTTCTGTTTTTTTTTTTTTCATTACTTTTTCTTGAATGGGTGAAACGGACTACTTTAGACTATGCATGTGTTCTGAACTTGAACCGTTGATTCACTTGAGTTTATTTTGACTTCATTATGTGTGGAACAACTGAGTCGAGTATATATACCAACAGGTTTGGCGATTATTGATTGTTCTGCTAGTTCGGAGACCACAGAGATCTTAAGTCGTGTGATTGATCTTGGATGTTGCATAATCCTGGCAAATAAAAAGCCTCTTACTTCAACAATGGTGAGAAACTCTTTCATGTCCAATCTCATCATTGTCTACAAAAGATGTGAGGCCAAGAAAAATACATGTGCATTACCTACTGTTAGTTATTCCTCAAGTAATGCTTTCTGGTCCTTATACTTCCCGCTTTGACTGCTTGGTCTGGGTCAACTGTCAGAAAATCTTTTTGGTTTCTGCTATGCAGGAGTACTACGACAAACTTGTGTCACAACCACGTCGGGTTCGGCATGAATCAACTGTAAGTTATGTTTTTTCCTGGATACCTAGAGCTCCTAGCAAACTAATACCATAGATTGTCACCTGTATTTTTTGTTCAGGCTGCATTGGCTCAAGCTGAATTATAGGTTGATCCTTTTATTTTTTGCTCCCTTGTCGTATGGTTTGTGCATTATGTAGCTGAGAGTCTGACAGTGTTGTTTATTTTGCTGACATTCTGCTGCGAAAGTGCATTTCTCTGTTTCTTTAGAGCTTCAAAGCCAAAGCTTTATCATCTTTTAATGATAAATGTATTTGTCTCAATTTTGCAATACAATGCCAATATAATCAAACAGTAAGCATCTGAACCTATTCCTGGGAACAGTGTATGAACTTATTAAATCAGTGGAGCATCATTTGATATAGATTTGTCATTTTCTTTACTGGCCACTTCAGATTGATTGGAGGACCTCGTCTTGTAGATATGCGAGGATTTGATTTTTCTTCCTTAATGTTTATTCCTCTAGGCTTGACAATGCTCGCTGCGGAAAGTTCATGCTTTATTCATGTTTCCACCTGATGCTCTGCTTTTATTGTCACTTTCTGACCTAGATTAAACAACTTTTGCTGGGAATGCAAATTTCATATCTTGTTGGTTCTGCTTTTCAGTTGGTTATTTTCAGTGGTATCGGCTCTGTTCTGGATATTTTGCTACTTTGTCCTGACTTATGTTTTGCTGATACAGTGCTACTAATTTACTTCACACGGTATATGTAATGAGACGTGGGCTGGATGTTATCATGTAGGTAGGGGCTGGCCTTCCCATCATAGCATCATTGAACCGCATACTGTCATCTGGAGATCCTGTGCATCGTTTAGTTGGGAGTTTGAGTGGTATCAAATACTTCAGGCATTGATTCCGCAGACACCTTTGAAAATTATATCTTTCTGCTTCCTGTAAATAGAAGCTTTGTATCTCCTAATATACATGGACTTTGCAATATAAATTGCCAGGCACATTAGGATATGTCATGAGTGAGGTTGAAGATGGAAAGCCATTGAGTCAAGTGGTGAAAACTGCAAAAAGTTTGGGCTACACTGAACCAGGTTTTTCCTTACTGGAACCTATCAGTTGTATTCTAGAACATTGCAGGGATCATTACATGAATGCTCAGAGCTATCATCTTATGAACTTAATTTTTTAATTGCAGATCCACGTGATGACCTCGGGGGCATGGATGTTGCCAGAAAGGTGTTACTCCTTGATGCATTTTGTGACTGTCCATTGAGCAAAATTTCGATTTTCTTTGGTAGATGTTATTGAAAAGTAAAAACAATGCGGTGGTTCTGTCTAACCATGGGCGTGATGGCAATATCATTGTAGAAGATGATTTAAATTTACATTATTTAGCATTTGTTGCGAAAATGTACATTTTGGACAGGAAAATATAGTATTAACTTCAAGTTTGCTCATATTGCTGGATGGTCCTTCATTGTGGGCTCTTGATTTGCATTAGTAGGAAAAAGTTGGTATTTTAGGTTTTTTTTTTTTTTTTTTTTTGCAGTTTTATGAGTGATACTCACTCAACATTTAACGAAGTGTGCAATTGTAAACTAAATGAGGTGGCTGCAGACCTTGGCAGTGAAATAGTATTAACTGAAAAGAGGAATGTGATGCTGCAGTATCTAATTAACATTTCTATGGATGTTGAAACAGGCATTAATATTAGCTCGACTGCTTGGAAGGCGAATCACGATGGACAGCATAAAGGTTTGTGCTTAGAGTTTTCTTCTCTCTCTTTTCTTAATGGCGCGTTAACTCATTTTGGCAGTCTATCGTTCGGTAAACATATTGTACATAGCACCGCACCCGAATCATTTTCTTGTCTTCTGCTGAGGGATGTCTACCTCTGTAGGTTGAGAGCTTGTACCCAGATGAGATGGGACCTACTGTGATGTCTATCGATGAATTTGTTAGCAAAGGGCTTCCATTACTTGACAAAAGTATCTGCGAAAGAGTTGCGAAGGCTTCTGTAAGCGGGAATGTGCTCCGTTATGTCTGCATGATTGAAGGAACAAGGTACATTTGGATATGTATGTGACAAGTGACCAAAGCCGATTTCCTTTAGGAAAATAGAAAATGGGGTCACGTAGTTGGGAAACTTTGTATACCTAAGTTGGATGTTGCTATAATCTTAGTCTTAAGCACTTCTGTTTGCAACTTGTTATCCATTAGGCACTGCTCAGAATCTGAGGATTGGATATTTTGAGAGACCCAGGGTTCCTGCATGGTACACTGCCTTTGATCTTTACAGATGATATGTTCAATGCATGGACTGCTCAGCAGCTGTGAAGAACCTTAATTGTACTTTGCAAAGTTCTATTTCTGACTAATGCCAAAAAAGTAATATCGTGGGTGGAGCAAATATGATGTGAGAAACAAATTAGGAGTTCTGACTACTCATCTGCTTCTTCTTAGGAGTTATCTGAATTAGTCCCCTCTTTTGTGCAGTCAAGTTATTGTGGGGTATCTTCTTTCTAAACTAGTCAAATACCATGTATTTTTAGACAGAAATGTTGGTAACTTGGTACTTTTTTGTATTTTCAAGTTCATGCGGTCTTTAATAACCAGTTCCTTTGGTAGGTGTGAAGTTGGAATTCAAGAGCTCCCGAGAGATTCTCCCTTGGGGAGGTTGAGAGGAAGTGATAACGTGGTAAGCTCACTTTCAAAGATCTGTCTTCTTATCTCAGTCTCTCTTTTGGCCTGGTGGAAGTTTTTGCTCTCTTTTTTTTGTTTATATAAATAATGAACGATTTCATTCAAAAAGAAAACTCAGGTAGATTGGAAATTTACAAAGAGCATAGAGAGAGAAATTAAATAAAAATAAAACGACGCTAAGATGAGGCATAACTGTAGCAAGATGGCTAAAGATGAAGGAAGAGTGTAAAGAGGTAGCAAGAGAAGCTTCAGTTCCCTCAAACAATCTTTGGTGGAAGATTTACTTCATCACACAAAATGGAAGTACTTGTTGGGGATCTAGAAATAGTTATTGACGAATTCTATGGAGTATTAGTAATGTAAGCCCATAAGCATAGAGTTTTACAGGATATGCAATCTGGCTTATTAGATGATTTCCTAGGTTGCAAGGCTGGTTAGTTTTTGTGGAGAAGCAAAGTTGTAGTACTTTTGCTTAAATCTACAGTATGAGCTTCAATGAGAATTTTGCCAGAGCAGTATTTAATGTTGAGTGTATTGAAACTTGTCAATGTTTTTTACAAGGAAGCTTGTTGAATACTTATGAGAAAGAAAGAGGAAAAAAACTCATGGTGTAAATTCATAGTATGGCACTTTAGTATGGAAATTTCCCTTTTTAGGAAAATAGAGTGAGTTTATGGTTTTATGCTACAATAGCATTCAAATGTGCAACCCCCTTTATTTCCTTCACCAAGTAAGCATCTGTTCAAGTGAATGAATATGTTATCGCATGCTTTAATTCACCCTCTAGCACCATATTAATTGCAAGTATATGTTAGAAACCATTTCTGCCAACATTAAAAATCTCCTTTGTCTGTATGTCTTCTCAAACTTCGTTGATTGAATTCATCATTATTCAACTTGATACTGATCATATCACACTGCGCCGTCTGATCTGTGACAACCTCATGATGGTGCCATTTCAGCTGGAGATGTACACCCGGTGCTATGATAAACAGCCTTTGGTCATTCAAGGTGCTGGAGCTGGAAATGATACAACCGCAGCAGGTGTCCTCGCTGATATTCTGGATATTCAGGATTTATTTCCTTGATAGGAAGTCTCTTCTAGTTGGAAAAAGTGAATTGATTTTGAGGTGGGAAATCCATGAACAAAAACAGATTATCTGACCCGAATAAGCAGAAGGAACAGGCTGATAAGAGTGGGCCTCCTTCTTTCCTAGATAGCATCCTCGAAGTGGCCGGAGTTATTGGAACAGTCAGCATAAAATTGCGCTTGATGACGTTAGGCTTGATAGCCTAATTCTCTTCATGTCTACTCTCTATGGTGGTGTGCTCCTGATCTACGCCTACAGGGAAGAAGGTCACTGAAACTGCTTAACATGGTAAAGTAAAGTTTCTGTGGCATCCCTCGACTTCACTCTGAAGGTCTGAACTGTTTTCTTTGTATGAGTGGTCGGGTAATAATGGATGTTGTGAATTGAACTAGATGTCCTACTTTGGCCTGGTTGTAGAATTTGCTACTCAATACCTGGTATCTTCGCATTCTCGTTAATCCATGAACAGAGGATCTGTATGGACACAGCGATCCATGGATCCATAAATACCAAGTCATCAACAGAAACGGAAAGAGAGGGGATTCAAACCCTCGCTGCGAAAAACTCAGATAGGATTCTTCAGATTGTTGAAATTAAGACAATGTCTCTTCTCAAGAAGGCTGAACTGAAATGGAAAACCAGAATCCTGCACCAATTATTAGCCCGTAAAATGTTTAGCAAAAAGTCCACATTATGTCTCGCCGGTCAGCCGGAAAAGGAGTTGCAAAGAGCAGCTTCGGTATTGAGAGTGACAAGAGCTCGACTCTTCAAAACTCGGCTATTTCTGTTTGATCAAAATAGCAGCCGGTGGGACTTCCCTCTGGCAGAAGCGCCAACTTGACCGGACCTCTCGCCCCTTCTTCCGTGGTCATGGTCCCTGTGTGCCAGTTCAAGTCAGTGTCGACATAGCCGGGATGAACACAATTTATGCACATGTTGGGGTACTTCTTGGCGAGAACTCGGGTGTAAGCATTCAAAGTGGCCTTCGAGACGCTGTACGGCGGAAGCATGATCGACCACCCATTGGCCTCGAGAGAATCCTCTAACAAATCATGCAAGAATCTTTTTATGACTGCGTCGATCTTCTCCTCGGTCAGGGTGTCCAAGTCGCCCAGTTCGTTCCTCGTTTTCTCGCTCGGGATTCTCTGCGCAAAGCGATTTTCCCCATCAGACAGGTTCGCGAAAGGCGGTCAAAGCTTTTAAGTTAGAAACAGAAGAGGAGGGAGATTTGAGAAAGATGCTTTGCCCTGAGCTCACTCCTGAGGGAAGAGACATTGACTATTCTTGGACCAGAAGTAGAGAGCTGTAGGAACGGGAGGAGTGCCTCTGTCACCCTCTTGCAACCATGGTAATTTGTGTTCAAGCAGAGTTGTGAACTCTCTTAGGTGTGCTTTATCACTCCCTGAACCAAATTGGCCACTTTGCCCGAGAGCTGCAAATCATTCAGACAAGATTAGCCATACTTTAATCGACTCCTGATAACCAACTCTACGTTTATAATTGTAGCATTCCCAAGGGGTCCTCTGCTTAAGTAGACTTGGCCATGAAGCAGGAGACCGGTCTCGATACGAGACCATGTTGCCATTGCGAAATGCGACAGATTCGCACGATCGGTCGAGAAGGGCAATTTCGCCAACTGGATGGGAAAATCTTTGAAATCCAATCAATCAAATTTGGTACGAGGAACTGTCTGAATTGAGGTCAACCTACCCAAGAGGCAGGGTCTATGTTCATTGCCTTCAGCCCATCTTCATCAATCATGACTCCTGATGCTCCAGCATTGTTCACCTGCCCAAGTATATATGAGCCTAAGTTCTGACTGGAGAAGCTGCTTTTACAAGGATTCTTTTTGTCATTATCTCGACAATGCGCGACTGCTAAAGAAACATGCCCAAGTATATGAGCCAAGGCCCGGTGGATGGCTAGCGCCCATGTCATTAATTTCCGTCGAACTCAATTGACAAAATTTAAAAAGATTTAAGATTCAATTAGAAAAAAAGATTAAAATTGAAGTGACATAATTATAATAGGTTTAGGACTTTTTTTGATAATTTTCCCCACCGTCTTTGGCTTATGTTTCGGCCGTTGATGAGCTAGAGGTCATTTTGAACAAAGTTGTCCATTGTGGGTGTTCGTTCTAAAAATAATGGGAAAATGATACAAATTATCCTTGAACTTTGGCCCAATGTGCACTCTGGTCCCTGATTTTTTTAATTTGTTCAATTTGATCCATAAACTTTTAATTTGTTCAATATGGACTTTTGGTATATGTTCAATGTAGTCCCTGAATTATACGAAAATGTCCAATGTTGTTTCTGAACTTGAACTAATGAAAGGACAAAATTGAATATTTTCATATAGTTCATATATTACATTGAATATGTACTTAAAGTCTAAGGACGACATTGAACAAATTAAAAGTTTAAGGGCTACATTACACATTGAGCTAAAGTTCAAGAATTATATTGAACAAATTAAAAATTCTTGAACCATATTGCATATTGAATCAAAATTTAGGAGTAGTCGTTATCTTAAAAAAAAAAAATCCGGGGGTATTTGAGAAATTGACCCGGGAAAAATTTAGAATTTCCCAATTTTTTTGTCTCTCACCAGAATATCAAGCCGTCCAAATTGGTCGCTGATGAAGTCGGCCAGCGCGTCGACGCTTTTCTGGTCCAGCACGTCGAGCTTATGGAACACCACATTCGTCAGCCCATGCTGGCGGCGGAGCTTCTCCGTCGCCTCCGTCCCTCTCCCCTCGTCCCTCGCCGTCAGAATCACCGTCACTCCGCGCGACGCCAGTTGCCTGACCGTCTCCAGCCCTATCCCCTTGTTTGCTCCCGTCACCACCGCGTACCTGCCAAGACATGGAAATGCTTTGTCCTTGGCGAAGCGGAAAAACGGAATCGAGAGAAGGTTACAGAGAAAATGGCGATTCGTCCGCTAAAGTATGGCGAAAGAGGATCAGAAGAGGTCGGTAGATACTCCCGGAATCTGAGTTCCGATGCACGGGAGGGTTCTACCCTGTCCCAATGGCGATCCTTCAGTGATCGTCACCGATCTTCTTCTCAGTTCGAAGCACATATAATAAGGAATTGGTCTCGGTTTCGTAAAACGAATTCAGGTCGCGATCGGCGCTCTTATAGATGAACTATAGCAGCTTGAACTTCGAATGAGCGAGGATGTTGCGTTCAAAGATGCACCAGATGCCAAATGCAGTCTCAAATAATGATGGCATACGAATGAGGAACTGGTTGGCTATGGAGAACTCACCTCTGTGTCGCTTGCTTTCCGTCGGTCGCCATATCTGCGGTGATCGGATGGATTCTCGTCGAGCTTTCTTGGCTTGAGCTGAAGATGAGAAATTTCAGCAGAGGTCAGTGATTTTCACTGGGATCATGCCATGTGAATTTACGGTTTTATCTTTGCTTTTCGTCTCTCTGTTGATTGCGATTTGCGGCTCATTTTTCGTGCTCTGATCATCACCATGGTTCTTCATGGGATAGTTGTGATTTTGTCTCTTTTCGCCGCGTTACATTATGCATCCACCAAGAGGTGAGATGATGGGCCTTTCGAATATTTTAACATATCTTTGCCGATGCAAGCTTTGCTTTTCCCGACAATCTTATCTAGGAGAAGAAAATTGACAAGAGCACGGTTTCCAGTCTATCTATGAATTTCCTATGGACAGGGTATTCACGTGTTGATTTGTTCACTGCAAACGTCAATGAATATCTTGAGAATTATAAAGAACTATGCCTCAGTAGATGTACCCTGAGGATGTTTTGCTTGCTCTGGTTTTTGGAGCTGCATACCCAATAATAGTTATCAGCAAAAGCCCAAGCTTACGAACCCTGCGAGAGATTCTGTTCGATCGTTGAATCGGGGTTTTTTTTTTCGAGGTTTTTGAATAGTTTGGTTATTTTTAAAAGTAGGGTATGCAAAGTGTAGATACAAAAAGGTGGGGATGGTTTATGTTACTTCATCCTACTTACTTTCTCATCCTTCTAGCTGACCCTGACTAAGCATTCACTTGTGGATTCTGCTACAAGTGCTATAGCATTTGGAAAACATAGGGCACCTCCTAGCTCTAGTATTCCTATGGGATGAGGAAGTTGCAAGTGTAGTGCGCAAATTCATCGAAACTCCTATGGTTGGGGTGTTTCTTGCAGAGTACATTATATGTATCTAGCATGATGACATGACAACTCTTCATGAGTGAAACTGAAAATGGAAGATATGGTAAAGCAACTTTCATGATCTAAAGTTTGACATAACCATATCACCTCATGGCTCTAGCCTCATGAGGATGACCTAGACCTTGTTAATATAGCCTGTGTAGGCAGAAAAATTCAAGAAGCGCAAAAAAACTTACAATGCCGTTATTCAGGGCAGAAATTTCTTGATAATAATCAGAAGAAGGCACTTACCGTTACCGGGATGCTGACTGCCACAAAAATGTGAAAAAGAGAGATTTAGTCTGATCAATAAGATTGAAGCATGCTAAACACTATGAGGCAAGGACTTGGTTGTCTGAGGGGTTTCAGTAATTGCTGGTTTTTAGTGTTGAGTTAAACTGTCTAATGCCTTTCTTGTCTACTTTTCTTGGAAATATCCAAATGCTCATGGTAGATTCCAAAATGATACGGATATACCTCCATGCCAGCTGAGTTAACATAAGTATATGCTAAGTTCAAGCTTAGGAAATGGGCCTGTCATATTTCTGGAGACACCGATTAATGCCTGTTTCTAGCAACTCAGACCCCCAGACTTATCAGACCATAGGTTTCTTCACTAATCTCTTCATTAAATGAAGAATTGTTTGTCTGAGTTGATGCTTAATTAGAATCTGGCTGCAAATGCCCTTCAAGATCTTACGAAGACATCCATAAAAAATCATCAAAGAAAATGAACAGGAACAAGAGAACTGCACTTTTTAACAAGTACTAGCATGCCATCCCCCCCCCCCCCCCCCCTCACTTCCCCCACCCGCAACAAAAAATAAAAAATAAAAAACTTCGCTTTTTATATTTGAGGCATGTGAATAGTCAAGAAAAATAGATACAATTCTCTGTATGAAGATGATTCAACATGAACCTGGAAGAATCAGGAAAGATTCAGATTTGTTGTCAATTTCAATGGGGATTTATATTGTTGATGGATGATATTATTGCTTTTAGATTTTATTGTAACTGATATGTAACATTTTCTTCCAGTGTTCCTCTTAATTTATCTCAACCAGAAATGGAATTTATGTATATAACTTATCAACACGAAAACAGTATATATCTAAATATATAAAACAGGCGTTACTATTATCATTCTGTATATTGATTCATTTGTTCAAAACATATAGCTGTGCTAAGTAATTTTATGTTTTGCTTATCAAGGGTGCGAAACAGATTCAGATTGCAATGTCTTTGATATTTAACCTCTGTTCGCCAGAATACGACAAAACTCTTGAATCTCACCTCAAACTGACTTCCTGAGAAGATGCAGAGAGTGAAAGGACCTGGATCTTCCTTCTCGGAGCTACAATCTCCGGTGTAGATGGGTGCTTCTGGAGGAAACGAAAGCTGATGACTGCTCTTGCTTGGGCCTACTGTCATTGGAACCATCAAGCTCATCTTATAAATAAACTGTATACCAAAACTAAAAGAAACTTTTTTCTGGCTGTAAAGATTTGATGCATTTGAGATTCTGGGCTGCTTTAAAAATTAATATCAGGGTTTGGGAGAGTACTATTTGTTTTACAAATTAGCACGGGACTCGTGAAGACGTGCACATTTCAAATTAATTTTAACATATTTATAAAAGCTGCAGCTCTGCTTCTCCAGTTTTGATTACTAGCCAAGATGAGTGGGATTGAGAGATATGATCAGAAGGCCATCCGAATCACCATGCCCTCGCTGGGTATTTATTATCCGAGTCCTAAAGAGAGGATTTATGGCTGTTTAAAGAAACGTATCAACAGAAAGAAAAGCCAAGTCCTGTGAAATGTTTGCTCTGCTTGTACTAGGATTTAAAAATGCTTTTGAAATAAATTTCAGGGCTTTGATGAAGCAAGTTACAAATCCAGAGCCACGTGCTGCTGCAGGCTGTAGCTACTGCTTTGGAGCTTCTGGGTGATTCTTATTTTCCATCTAAAAAGATGAGAGTCCAAGAGGGTTGTTGTCTTCTAATGCAGTACTTTACTTGCCTCTATGTATAATCAATATTTTGAAAATCGAAAGATTTCTATTTTATTATGCATGTTAAGTGCCCCGACCACTCGTGAACAAGACCTCGTGATATTCATCGGTTCGTGTCAAAAGCTTGTCTTTTTGTTAACCTTACATGGATCTTATCCTGCAGCGATCCCGCAAACATTGGCACCAGAGATTGAAACTATGCTTGATGGTAGAGTGGCCATGGAATTGCCCTGTTAGCAAATCTGACTAACACTCAATTCTTTTACAGAAAGCAGACAACCGTCTAGGCAAGGTGCATAAGGAAGTGTATGAAGGAGCCATGTTTCTTGTGACAGCAATGGACGAACCTCAAAGCTTAAAAGTCGTGAAACCTTTTCTTGTGCAACGTAAGTGTTCATTTCGTGATGCCACCAGTTTACTTGTGCCATTAAAGATCGCCAGGTTGTAATCTATTGCCAACACTTCAACCGGGTGTTTAAACAATCGAGCGTTGGTGTTTGAAGAAGTCTGGTGGGTGCTGACCAAATTCCTGAATTCGTGGCTTTTGTTCATTTCGAGGATGAGCCAAAGAAATCATTGTATGATTTAGGGATAATGACACAGATAGTATCTGAACTTTCACTCAATATGAAATGTGCTTCGTAAATTTTTAATTTGTTTAATGTGGTCCTTGAACTTTTGATATATATTCAATCTAGTCCCTGAACTATATGAAAATGTTCAATGTAGTCCTTTCATTAATTTAAGATCAGGGACGACATTGAACATTCTCATATAGTCTACGGACTAGATTGAACAAGTACAAAAATTGTAGAGATCATATTGAACAAATTAAAAGTTCAGAGACCACATTACACATTAGACCACATTTGTGTCGTTTTTCCTATTATTTACGTAACCTAATTGTTAAATCTTTTAGCAATTTTATGACATTTAGAAACCAGAACGAAAGTTAATATAAGAAAGGAGAAAACTGCTTTTAGGTTTAGCATGGCATGTGACTATGTGATTGGGAGCTAGCTCAGCTGACAAGTATTAAATAGTACCATAGATAAATGCTGGTGGTTGGCGATCTTAACTTTTCCCTGGCCCTCTAAGCAAATGCAAGGTTTTAGCCACTAACTTCAAAAGAGTCTTCTAAGTTTCTCACACATTTTCTCCATCGTAACATCTTGTTTTCTATGCTATCTAACCACTCCTAGCTCATTGCTAAAAAGCTTTTGTAAACTTCCTGGCACCTCCTCTTCTTCCACTAACATGACCGCCGCTCGATTCATCGCGTTTATCGTCGCGGCGTCGCTCCTCGCGGCGTCTTACGAGGTCTCCAGCCAGGCCCCGGCCCCTGGGCCGTCGGCCGGCTGCTTCAACACCCTGCTCAACATGTCGGACTGCTTGACGTACGTGGAGGCGGGGAGCAACGTGACGGCGCCGGACGAGAAGTGCTGCCCCGAGCTGGCGGGGATGGTGGAGAACAGCCCCACCTGCCTCTGCGAGCTGATCGGAAAGAGCAACAGTTTCGGGATCGACATCGACGTGAATCGAGCTCTCAAGCTCCCCTCGGCATGCGACGTTGTCACCCCACCCATGAGCTTGTGCGCAGGTTCTTCATCTCTGCTTAACACACTCCCTTTGAGCCTCTTCTTTGTCTTGGTTTCTGGGTATGTCTTATTAAGGTTGGGCGAGAAGTAGCTTCAAGCGCTTGTTTTGTGATCTTTGAATGCACAATCACAATCCACCTTCTTTAGGCAGCATCACAGCTTCACTAGGTCTTGAAATGAAGGAGAAAATCGAAGTAATACAAATTATTGTAATTATTATTTGTAGCTCGCGCTCCTACACCCACTTGGGATATAATATTAGGCCTTTAAATTCATAATTCTCTTTGTATTCATGAGTACTTTACTGTTTTTTTTATAAAAAATTATTTTTAAGAAAACCTTAGAAAAAAACAATGAAATCCGTCAATTCCTGAGAAAATTGTAATAAAAAAAAATATGCAAGTCAAAACGTTAGAGTAATTTACGAGGGGCAAAGCAAAAATTGATGTGATACCCAATATTTTCAAAGATTTATAGAAGGAAAAAAGAAAGAAAGAGGAAGTAAATAACAAGAATTAAATGATATTCAGGACTGAGCCGAGCGAAAGATTCTTCACCGATGTTCCCCCCCCAACCCCCCCTCTTCCTTTGACTTTTGTGAGTTTGTCTTAAAGATGCTTTTTTTTTTTAAGTAATCACGTGATCTCACGTGGGTTTATAATGTAAAAGATCGTTTCGTGTTTCGAAATGTGAAGTTAATTATTATTGGAACCTCTATCCTCGTCCTCTAGGGCGCGCAAAACGAACTTAAAAAAGTACTTCTGAAACATAAATTCTTTTGGTAACCCAATTTCTGGAGCAAAAATCCATTTGATCATGCAACTTCGTTTTTCTACTTCTAAAGCATTTTTTTTGCTCCAGAAGTAATTTTGGAGTCACTTAAAGAAGTAGAAAAAAAAAATACTTCTCTCCAGAAGTAGAAAAATCAACTTCTGCTTAGAAGTAAAAGTGAAGAAGTGTTGCCATGCGCGCCCTTAGTTGCCTCTTTTTTCCCCCTTCTTTTCCAGTTATCATTTTTTCTCTTTTTTGGATAAGCAAACTTTTGTGTAATTAGATTTGCTACAGATGGTTTAGTCGTTGATCCTTTTTTTTTTTCATCTTCTTGGACATATCGCAGCAGCTGGAGTCCCAATTCCTAGCGAAGGACCTGCCGCACCAGGTAACCTCTTCTTCGTACCTAATTATTGTAATCTTTCTCATTAATCTTCACATCAAAAAGACCTTTCCCACTTTACCAAATCAAATTAAAGTTCAATTTACTAAGATATTTTGACTAAAATTGCAGGAACCCCATCATCTAACAAGGACAGCGGAGCTTCTACCTCGTACAGTGCTCTGTCGGCCTTCGTCTTGGTGTCCGGTTTGCAGATGGTCGCCCTGTCTATATTCTCTTGATTTCGTACCATTCGTATGCAAATCGATCAGGTCTTCATGATTTCTCTGTTAGGATTTTCTATCTCTGATGTCAAATAAGGTCATTTAGTTCCCAATTAGTAGATCATTCGCCTTGTCGGATATTCTCTTAATCTTACGATTAATTTCATTTAGCCGTAAATCATTCTTAGCCAATATATAAATTGCAGTGAATTTATTCTCGACAAATAATCCTTCGAGTTCGATAGGGATCGACTGCCATGCGGGATAAAGTCAAATTGAGATCCTATTTTTTCTCCTACCAAATCTCCTCCGTACACTCGTTATTCTCGTTTCCGTTTTATTTCTCGTAAACATTTTTCTTCGCCGATCGCTCGCGCTTTAAACCCGTGGAATTCAATGGATTATCAGAGCGCCGCCACCCCGACCTCCGCCACCGCGGCTTCACCGACGGACCCAGCCTCCAAAGCCCGAGCCGCCATTCTCGCTCTCTCCTCCATCGTCACGGCCATCCCCCCATCCCTCTCCTCCTCCGAGAACCCCGCCCTCGCCCTCCTCCACGACCCCGACGTCGCGTCCCAGGTCTCCTCCCTCCTCCGCCGCCCAGACTCCGGCTCCGGCGACGACAACCTCTGCCGCTGGCTCTACGACACCTTCCACTCCGGCGACCCCGACCTCCACCTCGTCGTCCTCCGCCACGTCCCCACCGTCGCCGGCGTCTACCTCTCGCGCGCCTCCCAGCGCAAGCCCCACGCCGGCTTCGAGTGCGTGCTCCTCGCCCTCTACGCGCACGTGACCACCGCCCGCGGCGGCCAGTCCGTGACCGTCACGCTCCCGGACGTCTCCCACCCGAGCGTGTACCACGAGACGCGCGACAACTCCGCCAAGAGCATCGCGACGGACCTGAACCTCGCCGTCGTGTCCCCGAGCCTCGAGCCGCACGGCACCGTCCGGTCGTCCCGGCGCTCGCGGATCGTCGGCGTCGCGCTGGAGCTCTACCACAGCCGGATCGCGCAGATGCCGGTCGGCTCGAAGATCGATTTCTGCGAGTTCTGCGTCGTATGGTCCGGCCTGACCGGAGATCCGTACAAGGACGACTCCGAAGAGATCTGCGGCGGCGGCGGCGGCGGGAACCCGTCGCGGATCGAAGGTCAGGGGACCGGATCGGGGAGGATCCCGATGCCGTGGGAGCTCCTGCAACCGGTGCTGACGATATTGGGGCACTGCATTCTGGCGCCGGCGCCGGCCAAGGAGAAGGAGCGGCTCGATGCGGCGGCGGCGGCGGCTTGCAGGAGCCTGCACGCGAGGTCGCTGCACGACATCGATCCGAAGGCGATTTTGGCGACGGGGAGTCTCCTGAGGTTGAGGGAGATCGGGTTGGATTCCGGGCAGGAGGTCGATCCCACTGAAATACCCCTCGAAAACGTCATCGTTCTTTCCTCTTCGTTTGGTAATTTGAGCTCGTTGGGAAATGAGAAGAAATAAATTAAAAAAATTAATCCTTAGAGCCAAAAACACAAAAGGAAAAAAATTAAATTCCAATCCACCTTTCATTTGATTCTTGAACATTCACTATCTTTTCTAATTCATTTGCATCAATCGGGCACTTAACATTAAATTTCGAACGCATAAGAAATAGTTGCTACATAGTCCTCTTCAAAAGGGCCCCGTCGTTCCGCGAACAAGGCTTCCGCCGCTTTCGATGGGTAATTTAGCAGAGCTTAAAGTGACTTCGGATGCGAACGAGCTCAATTCACGCATATTCGATATCGGTGAATCATTTGACGTTTGATAAATTCTATTAAAGGGATTATCCGATCTAAAACATTATTGGATTCGATTTGTCAATCTCTCTATGATGGAATTTGTTCCCACGCATACATTGCGCACGTGTAATTGTTTTCTAGCCGATATTGCAATGCTCGTTCACTAAATTGGTTTTGTGATTTGATTTTCGAAATGCTATGAGAACCGTCGTATATAAGATACTCGATAATCTCTCGTATATTCTCGTATTCTTATTTCTATATCGGGCGTGTTTAATATATTTTCAGATACACGGTACGTTTCATCTGTGTTGTGACATAACACGTCACATCTCGGGGTATAAATAAGTGCCGCGTGACGAGCATGTGAGCGAACGTTCTCTCAGCTCCGACTTTTACTCTCTCTCTCTTCTTCTTTTTTCAGTCTCAGTGTCGACTTTATCTATATATAATAGATAAATTTGCTAACATTATATCATAGCTTTCACGACTATAGATGATGGCGAAGGATGGGATTTTTCTTCAATCAATTGCGATTCATGCAGCCTTCGCAACGATAATGAATCGAAGAATAAACAACTCCATGAAAAATACGTACATATTAAAAATAAAAGTACCATATTAGAATTCAAGCAAAAATAATGTTGGATTAGCTTAGCAAGCTTCGATCTTCTAGCGAATGAAATTTTATGTAAAAAGAACGAAAAAATAGTGTTGTCATCAAATTACTGTAAAAAAATGTATCACAAATCGGAACGACAGCTTGTGATACGATATCTTATTAAGATTGAACAGCTCACGACTTTATGGAGAGAAACTCAAAGTCGATATAGCCGTTGAACGACGCATTCAAAGTATATCGTAATCGTGTCGATTTTTGTTTAATTTGTACGAAACAATGAGAGTTTTCGACCTAGATACAAATACAATGGCGCCGTAGATCCGCTAATCCCATGGGACCATAATTTAAGGACAAATAGTGAATGAGGGCATGATGTGTAGCCGTTTTATTAAGAAATAGTCTCAAGTAGACATTATCTCAAAGAAGAACCCGAAGTGGTAATTAATTTTAAATAAAGAAGCTTAGATAGCGGAATGACATGCTTTGAGGCCAATCAAGGGAAAATTTCAATTAAGGGCACGAAGTGCTATCATTTTCTCAAATAAGGGCATGAAGTGGACTTTGTTTCAAATAAGGGCTTGAAATGCCCTTATTGTTCCAAATAATGGCCTAAAGTGGATATTGTTCCAAATAAGGGCCTGAAGTGGCCATATCAGTTTCAAAAAATGGCCTCTCACCAATTGATTAGGGGTATTTTCGTAATTTACTTTTGAAAAAATTGATTGTTTTTTTGTTTATTCCTCTTTTAGTTTTCTAAAATTTTTTAAAAAATAAAAAGGCACGCAGGCGGGAGGGGCAGCCTCTCACCCGTGGATGCTGCCCCACCGTCGGTGGGACGATGACGGCTGTTATTGGGGTCGTCGGCGCCTCGATTGGGGTAGGCGACCCCGCCGACTAGTGGTGAGGGCCGGCTGGCCCTCGCCAGAGCCGGGAGAGGGCCGCAACCCTCTCCCAGATCCGGACTAGGGTCGCCGGCCCTCGCCCAAGTCCGAGCTAGGGCTGCTGCCCTCGCCCTGGTCTGGCCGAGGGCCGCTGCCCTCCCTCAGACCTAGGCGAGGACCGGCAATCCTCGCCCAGATCTGGGAGAGGGTTGCGACCCTCTCCTGGTTGTGGCAAGGGCCCGCTGGCCCTCGCCACTAGTCGGTGGGGTCACCGCGACCCCAATGGCTACCGCCGCCGCCCCACCACCGGTGGGGCGGTAACCACAGGCGGGAGGGTAGCCCTCTCGCTTGTGTTTGCTTTTTATTTTTTTTTTCCTTTTTTTGGTATTTTTTTTTAGTTTTTAGTTTTTAATTTAATTTAACTAAAAATAGAATTAAAATTGTATTTTGATAAAAATGCCCTTGACCGGCAGGAATATTTAGCTGGCCGGCCGGTCGGCGAGGTGAGGCCCTTATTTGAAACATGCATAATCACTTCAGGCCCATATTTGAAACAAAGACCACTTCATGTCCTTATTTGAAACAAAGATCACTTCAGACCCTTATTTGAGAAAATGAGAGCATTTCGGGCTCTTAATTGAAATTTTCCCGCCAATCGAGAATGAGTGATCTCTACAACGATCTTTCCTATTTTGGCGGTGAAGACCTAAGTGGCTTCCAGTTCCGCTACGACAAAGGCAGGCTGTTCACAACATAGTTCAGCTCGGGCTATGCTCTATGGCTTGATTTTGGCAAAGATTTTCTCACAGCTTCCCATTAACGATGAAATCCCATGATCAACTTTGTTATGATGCACGTAAAGTTGTATTAGAGAAATTTCACATCGAATAATTGATGTGGTGTAGAGTAGTTAATATATTATAGGTGACCCATAATTCATTGGCTTAAGCTTTTGAGTGAAGGTGAATTCAACTGGATATATTAATAAGCTCGGACATGAGTTCCCTCTTTGCGATCTCCCTACTCGAAAGGTATCAATTGGTGACTTATGATATCCATTACCTTTATTAAGAAAATGGTCAATACTACGGACAACCCCAAACTGGTACACCTATGACAAATTTACTTAAAATTATTTTTTTGACCACAAAAAATCTCAAACTAGTACACTTGTGACAATTTTACCCCAAACTGGTACACTCGTGATAAATTTACCCTCCGTTAGTTTTCGTTAAATCTAACCGTCAAATTGCTGAGTTGGATGGCACGTGGCATTTCATGGGTGTACTAGTTTAGGGTTTTTACCTCCCGTTTGTTACAAGTGTATTAATTTGAAATTTTTTGTAGTATTAACAAAATTTAACGAAGGGTAAATTTGTCACTTGTGTACCAGTTTGAGGTTTTTCGTGGTCAAAAAAATTAGTTTAGGAAAAATTTGTCACAAGTGTATCAGTTTAGGGTTTTTGGTGATTAAAAAAATAGTTTGGGGGTAAATTTGTCACAGTGTACCAGTTTGAGATTTTTCATGGTCAAAAAAATAGTTTGGGGTAAATTTGTCACAAGTGTACTAATTTGGGATTTTTCGTAGTATTAATCCTTAAGAAAATAGCGGCGTTCACTTAAACTTTTATCCAAAAAGTTTTTCCATAATTTAATTTCAATTTCGACGAACGTGAATTCCAAAGAAACAACTCCATGAATCTTTGGGCCTTCTCGAATTCGTAATATCATCTTCTTGGACATCTTCAAAGATCGAATTTTCGAGATCCAATTTCGAATCCAAACTCATCAAATCCCAAAGTCGACCGCAATATTTATTTTGCTACCCTGCGACGAGCATCACAGGGCTGACGTCTGATTCCCGCATTCTCCAGCGTACGATCCCCCGCGCCATCAACGGTGATAAGACCCACCTGCAAATTCCACCCCTTGGACCGTAAAATAAAACCAATCCCTCCTCTTCCCCTCTCTCTCTCTCTCTAGAGTTTCAACAAGCAATCCTCCCGTTTCTCCTCCCTTCTTCTTCTTCCTATATAAACTGAAACTCCTGAGCCCTAATTTATTTCCAAGTTCCGATCGCAGGGATCGTCTATTGATTGTAGAGGTACCGCTTCTGATCAACCGTCGTCTCAATCATTACCTTCTGATAGTTTCCTTTTCTCCGGTAATTTGTTTAGTTTTTGTTTTCTCCGGGATGAACTTGAAAGTTCAGATTTCCTTACCAAAAAGAAACTTGAAAGTTCAGATCATCAGTTTATTTACTTAGTCGATAATCGCTTTGTGGACCCTTTATCGGTGGTATCTTCGTTCTTGTTCCTTTTGGAGCAATTGTTTTGTCGTTTCAGCTACTGGGTTTGACCTTTTTCGGGCGTTCATGTCATTTTTCTAGGGTTTTTCAGATCAGGTTTTATGGGTTTGAACAATTGGGATCATGTGTTAATCCCTTCCACATTTGTGTTTGCAGGGTGTAAGTGTTGCTGTTTTTTGGGGATTTGAATTCGTCCCTTGAGATAACTTGTAGGGTTAGAGAATTCTTTTATGGCATTTGAATGCCAAGAAGGTAGTCACATTTCTGAGAGTCTGTCGGGATTTTTTGTTGATTCTTTGGAAGAGCACATTGATTCGAAGGAGCGGATAAGTAATTCGGTCGAGAACTATAGTGTGGAGAACTTGGAAAGCAAAGTGTTCAACTCGGAAACAATTGTAGAGAAAACTGGAAAATCGGAATGCAAATTGGAATTTAAACCCAAGAAAGGAAATAGTAGCTTGTACGATAGAAAAGAGGTACCGTCTCATGGCATCGTGTCGTGTTTTTCTCGGTTGTTCACTGACCTTCCTCCGGCCTTAGTGTCTGAAATCCTCAACTGTCTTGACCCGAAAGAGTTGGGCATTGTTTCCTGCGTGTCTACACTTTTCCAGAGGCTCGCCTCCGAGCATTATGCTTGGAAGGAGTTTTACTGCGAGCGCTGGGGCCTACCGGTTGCCCCAGCGTCATTGGGCTTAGGACGTTCCGATGAAAGGTCATGGAAGGAGCTATTTGTGGAGAGGGATTTTAGGAGTAAGACATTTATGGGACGCTATAACATTGAGGTTTTGTACGGACACACCGAAGCTGTACGGACGGTTTTCCTTTTGGCTTCTGCAAAGCTTTTATTCACAGCAGGTTATGATTCGACGGTTAGAATGTGGGACGTGGAAGAAGGGTTGTCTATATCGTCGTCTAAGCCTCTTGGTTGTACAATGAGAGCAATTGCTGCTGATACGAAGCTGTTGGTTGCCGGGGGCACTGATGGCTTTATTCATGGGTGGAGGGCTGTTGAGGGAATTCCACACTTGTTTGACCTCAGGGGTCATCAGAGTCAAAACAGTGAATTTCGGCTTTGGGAGCATGTAGGAGCAGTTACGTCTCTTGCTTTGGATCTTTCAAAGATTTATAGTGGTTCATGGGACATGACCGTGCGCATATGGGATCGCGCTTCCCTGAAATGCTCAAGGGTCCTGAGGCATAGTGATTGGATCTGGGGACTTGTCCCCCATGATACCACCGTCGCCACATCATCAGGTTCAGATGTTTATTTTTGGGACGTAAACAGTGGGACTTTGATGACTTGCATTCATAATACGCACATTGGTAATACTTATTCGTTGGCTAGAAGCCATACAGGAGATTTCCTTTTCACTGGTGGGGAAGATGGAACCATACACATGTTTGAGATTGGTCACCTCATCGACCATGATTTCTCCCATGTTGCTTCTTGGATTCCTCATTCAGGGCCTGTACTTGCACTTGCATTCGAGTTTCCGTGGCTTGTTTCAGCTTCTGCTGATGGACAGCTTGCACTGATTGACGTGAGAAAGTTGCTGAGAACTAAGAAAAGTACTTCTGCAAAGAAGATTTTGAAGACTGGTAGTATCGACCGGACCAAAGTAGAGCCACCTCAGAGGATGCTCCACGGGTTTTCTAGTGATCTGTTCTCGGTGGACATTGGTGCAGATCGCATTGTGTGCAGCGGAGAGGAAGGAGTTGTTAGAATTTGGAACTTCTCGCAAGCTCTGGAGATTGAACGGAGGGCCCGTGCTCTTAGAGGAATCCGATTGGAGAACAGGATGCGGCGGCGTAAGCTTCAAATAATGAACAGTAAGGGTGGTCGGACCGATCAATGCTCTGTTGCAGCCAAGAACTCGGTCAACGGTGACAGGAATGGCATGTGGCATAGCAAACGAGGGATGAGCGGCAAGCTGAAGGCATGATGAAGGCCGATGGCGGCTTTAGAATTGTTTGCTTAAACTCCGATGATTTGCCTCAGAAGCTTTGAGTTTCTATGAAAGCAGAGAACCTGCACAATCACTTCCATTAGTTGTAGCAATCAATACTTTCTCTTTAACCCCTGTTTCCCGATTTGGAGTCCCTTGGATTCTCTTGCCGTACTAAGGTGTATTATGCGACTTGCTGGTCGGCCTGCAATTCCCAGATCATGTCTGATTGAAAATGGTGATTACAGGTGATCTTCTTGTGTGTTGGGGTCTACTTCAGTCGGGACACTAATGCCCTGTGTAGTTTGGTTGGTACAACCGAGTTTTTAGTGGATTTATCTTCGTATTGGCAGTAAGCTTTGTGCTACCAACGTAATTCAACGAGCACAACGAAGATTGGCGGCATGAACGGTGGTTTTCTTGCGTTCCTACAATGTTCAAGCATTAGTCGCAAGTGAGATGAACCTGAGTACTTACTCAGGAACGATTTTATTACATTGTTAAATACCAAAATAAGGGAAAATTTGTTTTGTTTTTCCAATGCAGTCTCTCTCCTGTTACATGCGATTGGAGTATTGAATATCGAAATATTCTTTATTAAGTACCGAGGACCCGTTAACAAAATCCAATTTAAAATCTGAAAACATTGTATGTATGATTTTTTGATGTTAAATAAGTGTTGTCGTGGCGCTTGTTAAACTTGTACGTAAATACACCGATCAATATTTGTATATTATATATGATTTTTTGAATTTCATATGAAAAATTTAAAATGCTTCCAAAACAAAGAAAAGGTAAAATCCCTCGAAGATTACTTTTTTGGTGAGACTCGGGAGGATTCGGATCACCTAACATTGGGGTTTCTGTGACATGGGTAACATTACTCAAATCAGGCCGTCCAAGAATGGGCCACGTCATTTGTTGAGGGGGAGGGAAAAAAATTTGGCGAGAATTTTTTTGGGTCTCAACTCTCTCTCAAATCAGGCCGTCCATTAATTTGAGTAATACTACTCATGTCATAAAAATCCTAATGTTAGGTGATCCGCTTCCGACTTAGGAGTCTACTCGTTTGAAAGATAACCATTTCCCGCGCGTCTCATGATCAATGTGCTCGTCTCGCTCACCTCCTAATTCTCTCGGCAACTTTACGGAATCCCCTCATTCGGCTCTTTCCTTCCACCGATCATCGATCGACGAAGCAAAATGAGGCCGATCATCCACGATGAAGCTCTCGATAAGCCGAGGAGATTTGACCAACGACGCTCACTTCGCGCGGAGAACGACCGAGAGCACGTCAAGGACAAGCCGTGGACTCCAAGTCGAGCGATGCTGATCCTGTTCCTCGCGGTTGCGACGGGGATGATCAGTCCGTCGAATGGGTTGTTGGGGTCGTCGTCTTCGTCGGCGACCCTGTTCGGCTCCGGAGATGGGTCAGGCGTATCCGCGTTCTACGTGTTGGGCGACTCTTCGGTGGACTGCGGCGACAATTCTCTGTTCTACCCTTTCCTCCATGGGGATCTGTCTCTTCATCCGTGCAACGACGAGTCTGATAAAACCCTCGTTCCGCATTTTCTGGGTACCGCGTCGATTCTTGCGCCTCTCTCTCTCTCTCTCTCTCTCTCTCTCTCTTTCTTGCAGTTCTTGATTTTCGCTCTCTTTTCTTGGAAATGCTTGCGTTGTTTGGGGACTTCCTTTCTTGGTCCGACGTTGGAGATCGTTTTGTCTGTGGTTTCATCGCTCACCACTTATTAAATCCTTGTCTGTAACGTTAAGTTTCTCTCTGCGTACTGAGTTTTCATGGGAGACGGAGCATTTTTCCTGCCTTTATTCTGAAGATTGACCCCAGCATCAGTTCTTCTACATAAGATTATGTTCTAAAGCAGTTTTGGGGAATGCTTTTTCGGTAGGAGATGTACTTGCCTAACTTGTTTCGCAATCTATTTTCATACTTGCAATGATCTTTGGTAGCAAAAGCAGGCTGATTTGAGTCTCTGTTCGGGTTTCCACCTTTTGATTTCCACACGCCTTGCTCTCAGTGAAAGAACTATTTTTGTTACTTTGGCCAAGCTCTCTCCTTGAAATTATTAAGCATGACAGCAAAGTTTGGTTTTGCAGCGGAGAAAATGGGCATACGGAATACCCCGCCGTTCTATGCTCAGAATGGCTCAATTGCTAGTTTGTTAAGGGGCCTGAACTTTGGGTCAGCGGAGGCAACAATCCTGAATTCCGGCGGCCGGAAATTCCAGTCTCTAGACCAGCAGCTGCGCCAAGTACTGGAGACCTTTCAGTTGGTACAGCTTCACCTGGCCGAGGAAAGTGCTCGCGAGTTCATGAAATCATCCGTAACTTACCTATCTTTTGGAAAGGATGATTACATCGAGTTTTTCCTTCGCAACTCCTCTGGCATAACCCACAAATTTACTGGCCAAGAATTTGCTCGTGTCCTGGTTGATCAAATGATTGATGCGGTAAAGAGTCTGTACAATGCGAATGCCAGAAAGATCATATGCATGGGGATTTTGCCCTTGGGGTGCACGCCGCGCGTAAGATGGGAACGGGTGAATTCAACATCACGCGGCGGCAAGACAAATATATGCGCAGAAGAGGTCAATGAGCTTGTTTCGGAGCACAATTCTATGCTGGAGGAGCGCATTTTTTACCTCCAAGCAGAACTACCTGATGCTAAGATAGTCTTCTGTGACATGTACCACGGCATTCTGGAGGTCATCACTAGCCCGAATCGACATGGTATGGTGCTTTTCAATCATTTCCTGCTTTCAACAAATTTCATGTGTTGCCAATGTGAACCTCGAATAGTAGAGAAGTTACGTGAGAACTATTTATCCACTTCAATACTAAGTTCAGTTGCTTGAAGGTACTCCTGTAACAAACATGATTCATATATGAAAGATTTGATGGAAGCAAAGATGACAAATTGTTGTCAGACTGCCTTCTTCTGTTAAATGAAGCGAAGCTTTATTGGGTGAAAGTTCATATAATTCTCGTAGAAAGGTAAGATATCGACATGTTCACACCGATGAATGAGGATATGGTTGCCTCATAGACATTGGATTGGATAGGATGCTGTATCAAGATATTTCTCATGCAAGTTAGTTCATGGACATTCACAGACATTAAAGTTATTGTCAGGATAAACATACTGATTTTTTTTTTGGCTTAGTTATTGCTTGCTGTTGACATTTGAAGTATGATATAAAACAAAGTACAGAAGCTACTCCTGGACTTCTAAACTCAGCAAACCAGCTGATTGTCCGGTTTTCGTGGTTTTGTTTCGTCTAGTGTATTACCAATTTGCTGTTTGGGAAATTCCGCAATCTGATTCAAGTTTTATGCAAGTCATTAAATTCTCTATGAAACAAAATCGAACATATTGTTGCCCAATTCCTTCTTCTGATGCAGGGTTCGAAGACGTGGAAACGGCATGCTGCGGGATGGGCCAGGAGGGTATGCTTATAGGATGCCTCTCGACTGAGATGGCTTGCAAAGCAGAATCAGCTCATGTATGGTGGGATCTCTACAATCCAACACAGGCTGTCAATCGCTTGCTTGCCGAATCAGCCTGGTCTGGGCTAGAGTTAAGGGGTATATGCCGCCCAGTCGACATCCAGACATTGGTCTCGACCTCAGTCTCCCGCTCAAATGCTGCCGGGATGCAATAAGGCCATTCCCGTCTTAGTCTCTGGGCATGTCTTTTTCCGTCTGCTACAGATACGCCGCAAGGTGGTGGATTAGGTAACTCTCCCATCTCTTTAAGCCGGTGACGGATAAAGAAATCACCCGTCAAAATAGGAGGAAACAAGTGTTGCAGGGCTAGAAGACGTTCGATTCTTCTCTCAGCTGAATCAGCCAACCGTTGCTCAGGATTCCTCCCTTTACACGGGAGCCGACGACGGCGTCTCTTTAAGGATTACGAGATCCGACTGCGAGTGTTAAGCCCCAAAGCAGAGTGCAAAAGAACTTCATAATGTCGACAGCTTCTTAATCGAACAAAAAAAAGCAGTTGCTGTCTCTAATCATCCTGAGAGAGTCTGAGAGATTTATGTTTCTGGAGTTCCTCGTACAACACTTTCAACTCATGTTGTAACATCTCTCCCCTGAAATAGAAAGAATACTTTACATGAAACGATGAGATTTCCTGGTATGTTCCTTCTAGGTGACCACTCTTGTATTGTCAAAAGCGATAAATCGCGCATCTAGAAGAAGAAAACTAATGCGGAGTTACGGGTAAGTCGGCGTTCTTTTCCAGTTGGTTCAAGATCATCCTTCTTGAATGTGAAGGAGAGATGTGGGTCAAAACAACTCAAAGCAACTCCCTCTCTAGCTCCTGCTCATTCATCGCTTTATGCTTAAGTTACGTAGGATTTTTGGTCATGACTAGGGTTCGACAATCAGATGAGGCTCCATATATGTGACGACCATCGGACCTCGGAAAGCATGTGTGACCAGGAATGTGTCGGTCGGCCGTCAATCTTGTGTAAATCCACGAAGCAACATGGTAGAATAGGGGCCAGGCGGACGGTGACGAGTGCTGTGACTGAGTTGAGGCAGCCGCGACGGCGGTTGACAAGCTGATTAGGATGTAGGACGAGTTCGAAATGCAAAGAAAGAGCAGCCGATACTCACTCGGGCTTCTCTCTGGTGATAGTTGACCACCATGAGTCAACAAATGGTACTAATTGGAAGTAAACAACATGTGCAATTACTGAAAAAGGGGACTAATTTGGAAATCTGGCGATAGTTAGTAACCAAAAATAAAAGATATTCTCTCTTTTCTGTTTTTTTAGTGGATAAATAATCTCTAAACTTTGGCTAAATGTGTAATGTGGTCCATGAATTTTAAATTTATTCAATATGATCAATGTCGTCTCTTGAACTTTTAATTTGTGTAATGCGATCCTTGAATTTTTGATACATGTCAATTTATATCCCTAAACTGTATAGAAGTATTCATTGTTGTCATTCCATTAATTCAAGTTCAACGACGATATTGAATATTTTCACACCGTACAAAGACTAAATTGAACATGCATCAAAAGTTTAAGGATCACATTGAACAAATTAAAAGTTCAGAAATGACAATGCACATTAGGCTAAAGTTTATGTACTACAATAAATAAATTTAAAATTTATAGATCACATAGTTATCACATGTGTCATTTGGGCTCTTTTTATTTTTTATTTTTTATAAGACAGAGAGAAGAAGAGCTCTAATCGTACAGTTATTTATTTGCACCCTCCCCCTCCAATTTAACAAAAATTCCCAAGTTGGCCCCACTCGACTCCCACTCCACTCCGCCAGTCTAGAAACGACCAGAGAGCCAAAAACTCCACTCAAAAACCCTAGTCCTCTCTCTCTCTCCCTCCCTCTCCCTCTCTCTCTCTGTCTTCCCCTGCAAGCTCCGATCCGCGACAATGGCATCCATGCTGGTGAGTTCGCTCTTCCTGCTCGGTCAAAACGAGTCACTCGCGTTTCGCTAGACGACGCTCGCCCTCACCCATTTCTTCTTTTGGCTGTGTGAAATGTGTGGAAACAGCAACCTCAGATCATACTGCTGAAGGAAGGCACGGACACGTCGCAAGGCAAGGCCCAGCTGGTGAGCAACATCAACGCCTGCACGGTGGTGGCCGACGTCGTCCGGACCACCCTCGGCCCTCGCGGCATGGACAAGCTGATCCACGACGACAAGGGGAGTGTCACCATCTCCAACGACGGGGCCACCATCATGAAGCTCCTCGACATCATCCATCCCGCGGCCAAGATCCTCGTCGACATCGCCAAGTCTCAGGACTCCGAGGTGCTGATTCGTGTTTTGGATCTTTTTGGTTTGAAGATGATAGTGTTCCTCTTGTCTGCCGCTGTGCTTAATTATCCTTGTTTGTAGTCTAAGCGACGAGTCACTTGAGCCCCCTTGTATATGGCTTGATGTATTAGTGCTTCAATCATGGTTGATTTCTTCGTTGTTTTGGAAGATTATTTGTGTGTATTTGGCAACTTTCAAGTTTTCTACACTACGATGGTGGATTCTTAAGTTTCTAGGCTGGAATGAGGATGCTCTTAGTTATATGTAGCTTATAATCCATGCTGCAGGCATTTCTGAATCTATTGGTGATCACCCTGTGTGTGATAACTGTTGTTTTTGAGATTCAAATTGTTCCAAAGTGTCTTGATACCTTGCAGAATTGGCTGCTCACATTGTCGAATTCATGGGGAATGTCATAGAGCTTCTATTAGAGAATGGCTTTAGAATCAAATGGTTTCAAAGGAATGTTGGGGATTATGCTTAATCCAAGATCCTTAGTATCATGTGGCTATCATGCTTCAATTTTTTTTTCTTGATTATGGATTTGCAGAGAATGGAGGGGCGCTTAGTTGTTGCCTTATTTCTTCTTGTCTTGACTTTTTTCTCATTAAGGTACATCCTCATTTGCTGCTTGCGCAGGTTGGTGATGGAACGACTACAGTGGTTCTACTTGCAGGAGAGTTTTTGAAAGAGGCTAAACCTTTCATTGAAGATGGGGTCCATCCTCAGAATTTGATTCGTAGTTATCGAACAGCATGCTCTCTTGTATGTGCGCCGAACTAATTTCCTGTTCTTCACATGATTATGATGTCCTTCCATTTCTTACAGCAAAATTAATGAATCATAGGCAATTGAGAAGATCAAAAAACTAGCCATTAGCATAGAAGGGAAAAGTGTAGAGGAGAAGAAGAGCTTGTTGGCTAAATGTGCTGCTACAACACTTTCTTCAAAACTCATTGGCGGAGAGAAGGAATTTTTTGCTTCAATGGTCGTCGATGCTGTTATTGCAATTGGAGTTGATGACAGACTGAGTATGATTGGAATCAAGAAGGTGGTTTGCATTTTCCTAGATATCTTACCATGCATAATGAAAGAGAGTTGGGTGTATATTGATATTGCTCTTTTGGACTAAGAAGTTTTTACTCCCCTTCATCTCAAATCCTCTCTTCATTGCTTCCCATCTTCTGCCTACTCTGATATATTGTCCTAGTCAGTTTCTGGAATATGGTTCATGTATTGCGCTGATGATTAATATGTGAAGCCCTGGTCATAGCCTCCTGTTGAGAAGTGTTATCATGAATTTCAATTCCTCTTATTTTACCTTATCCAAAAAAACGGTTATCCTGGTTTTGCCATTATTCCTCCTCAATATTCATACCCTTTTGCTGATGAAGAATAGATGTTCATTTACAGTTTTTCTATTTTACATTGCTCTTAGCTATGTTCCATGAGGATCTATGGGAAGCAACTCCATTTTGACCTGTATTGATATGTGTCTGACTTCTGGAAGTTCTTCTTAATGCACTTTTGAGCCATGTTCAACAAATTTTTATGCAAGCTTGATTTGTTAGTTGGTTGGGTTGGGATGGGATTGCTTACACAGAATGCTGTGAACCTAAAATTGTAATTGTCTGCCTTTCCAGGTGCCAGGTGGTAGCATGAGAGATTCATTCCTCGTTGACGGTGTTGCTTTTAAGAAGACATTTTCCTATGCAGGTTTTGAACAACAGCCAAAGAAGTTTCTGAAACCTAAAATACTTTTGTTGAACATTGAGCTGGAACTGAAATCTGAAAAGGAAAATGCTGAGATCAGGTGAGATCTTATATAGATTAAATTAGTATCATGCCAGATAAACTTTATCTTACATTTGGCACCATTCACTCTTTGCAGACTTTCAGATCCCTCGCAATATCAATCAATAGTTGATGCCGAATGGAATATTATATACGACAAACTGGATAAATGTGTTCAAACTGGAGCAAAAGTTGTTCTTTCACGGTTAGCCATTGGTGATTTAGCTACACAGGTGCCTGCTAACTTGGCCCTTTCAAAGCTATGTGATCTGTTAGTATATGTATTTTCTTGTGTACATTAGCTTTGATGTTGCTCATTGTAGTCCAACAGTATTGTTGTCATATTGAGCAGTAGTTTCCTTTCCGAAATTTTTATTGGGAATGATCTGCTTTATACTTAGAGAATATTATCTGCACCATTCGTGTGTTGGTAATTTTTTGCTTATGTTCTCTCGTTTACCCCTGTTGAGCAGTATTTCGCAGACCGGGATATTTTTTGTGCTGGTCGCGTGACTGAGGAAGATCTACAAAGGGTTGCTGCTGCAACTGGTGGAACTGTACAGACATCTGTTAACAATGTGATCGATGAGGTATATGCCTTTCAGTGCTACTTCTATTTTGCATATCTATGTTGTCAGCTGAGTTCTGATGCCATTTTGTAAGGTATATGAATCCTTTTGTGTGGTTTGAGTTGATGACTAGATTTTCTATTTCTAACTCGAGTATTTTATTCTTTTAGGTTCTCGGTACTTGTGAAATTTTTGAGGAAAAGCAAGTTGGAAATGAAAGGTTTAACATATTCAGTGGGTGCCCATCAGGTCGGACAGCAACTATCGTTCTTCGTGGTGGAGCGGATCAGGTCTGCTCTTGGCCACAATATGCAGTGCCAAATAGCTGTACAAATATGGTAGATGACATTTACATAGATCTTTGGGTTTTTGCTTTGATGTCAGTTCATTGAAGAGGCTGAAAGGAGTCTACATGATGCTATCATGATTGTTAGAAGAGCTTTGAAGAACTCCACTGTTGTTGCTGGTGGTGGTGCTATAGATGTATGACCAGATTCAGTGTTTCTCCTATTAATGGTGGTCTTGCTCTTGATGATTTGACGTGTTATTCCTCCCTGTGTAGATGGAGATAAGTCGATACTTGAGGCAGCATGCACGCACAATCGCAGGGAAATCGCAGCTTTTTATTAATTCATATGCCAAGGCACTCGAGGTAAAATTGCATATATGTTGTGTTGCTCATACCGAGATGCTTTTATGATGCATTATTTGCTCTTGGATTTTTGCATGACAATGTATTCATCACCTTGTCATAGAACAAAAATTGTGATGTTTAGAAAATCCAATAGGTTCCATTGGGATAACTTGTGCATGATTTATTAACTTAAGCTGGTAGGACCTTGTTCAACAAAATACTAAGCCTGTAAATATGAAGTTTTGAGCTGATTGTGAGAATGGATGGGTAATTTTCTGCTTGTGGTATTTGTTATTGTCTGAGCTAATGTATCAGAGGATTTCCCAGCGAGCTAAAATGCATGAGAGATTTTTGGATCTAGTTTGTCATGTGCTGATTTTACTTTGCGGGCAGTTTCTGGATGTGCTAAGAACAAGAATATCTTGATACAAAGCCAGCAAGATATGTATGTTGGATTTGGGTTATGTTAGAGTGCAAATTTGTTCATTTTACTGACTCGAAAAGTAACTGAACGGATTTGGTATGGGCATATATTTTATTGCCATTGATAGATAAGTAGTGATATAGGGCATGAAGAAATTGGCATCTGTCTATGAAACTCAAAGGGCAAGAGGTAATATAGAGTAAGATGTGCACTTTTAAAGAAACTGGGAGCATTTTGGTCTTCTACTGAAGGCTGCAACTCTTTCATGGAACATTTGGGACCTGTTTGGTATGGCATTAAGCCCCAGATTAGCACCTTCTGAAAAATTATGAAGATGACTCAACAATCCCCGCGTGTGTATGCTTTCAGATTTAAGGGGCTCGATGTAGAATATATACCAAATTTGAAAAGAAGTTGTCCTAGATGCCACCTTAGTCGTGATGATCATCCACATTTTACAGGTTATTCCTCGGCAACTCTGTGACAATGCTGGCTTTGATGCAACTGACGTGTTGAACAAATTGAGACAGAAGCATGCACTCCCATCTGGTTGGCCTCTTCTAAATATGGGTTTATAGTTTTCTTTGTTTTGCACTTTGGTGATACTTATGTTTATCCACCAGTCTTGCAATTTACTAGAGATACTATGCTTTCACTCCTTGGGGATATGATAATCTGGCAAAACTTATTACCGAGGTTAAGAGAGATTTTTAATGCGTTGCTTGCAATCATAATATGGTTCCAACAGGAGAAGGTGCACCTTACGGAGTGGATATCAACACTGGTGGAATAGCTGATTCTTTTGCCAACTTTGTCTGGGAGCCATCTGTCGTGAAGGTGCCTGGGGAAAATTAATTTTTGCAATGACAATATGACTTGATTGCTGGATTTGACACATTTGACATCCATGAATGATGTGTACTATGTGTATTGCAGATTAATGCGATAAATGCGGCTACTGAGGCTGCTTGCCTCGTACTAAGCGTGGATGAGACAGTAAAGAACCCTAAGGTAATGGTACTGTTCCCTTGTCTTGGTTCCGTTGGCAAGTTGGATATATCATTGCGTAATTTTCTGTAGATCTCTCAATCTGGTTATAAAATATTAACTTTCTAAAAATTTGAGATGTTGAGGATTTAGCATAGGGCCAATGTTTTGATTTGTTAGTTTCGTGCGATGTTTAATGAGTGGAAAAGTCATCGGGCAGTAGTGTTATGTTCAAATTGCTTTCTGCAAATATATTAAGGCTTCATTAACTAGCTAGTTGCCACTGGATTCTGCTCTCCGGGGGACAATAAAAGCTTTGGAACTCCCACTGTTTTGGTAAACTTATTAACCCGTGGATTTTGGGAGGTGACTTTTTTCATGTTGTGCGTGGTGTTGTTATTAAGGTAATAAATGACACTCCCAGTACATCGTTAGATGTATTCAGTGTTCTGAGTACTGTGTGCAATCTGAGTAAATCTAGAATCTAGGTCTTATAGGTATCATTTCCAGTTCTCTCAGTTCTCTCAATATGTGAAGATTAAGTTTAAACTGTATGTGTGTGTCTGTGAATTAAGTTGTCAGATGTAAGTCTCTCGTTTGGCATGATCATGACTCCTGACACGTCGATTTACGATGGATTAGTTTAGTGTCAGATACTCCTGTCTAGTGAACATTTGTCTAGAACTCTTTCATCAATTGGAATTTTGGCAAATCCTTATCAAGCTCTCGGAGATCACCGTTCCATGCTTTTGTGGCTTATGCAGACTAAGTGTAGATAATATCTCTCTTTTTGCTGATGGATTGAGCAATTTATGATTATGTCGACTTTCACATTTTGTTTGACATATATTATTTGGATCCTTGGATAAGGTAAGTAATAAAAAAAGGAACGGTTTATTTATTATCTCTCTTTATATCCTGCTGCAGTCTGAGAGTGCCCAAGGAGATGCTGCTGCTGGTGCCATGGGTGGCAGAGGGCGTGGAGGAGCTGCTTTCCGTGGGCGTGGGCGTGGAATGAGAAGGCGATGAACTGCTTAGAACCATGGAAACAATTCTGTAGCAGTTTGCTTCTCTTTAACGTCGTGCCGGTGTTCATCATCGAGTCCTTTTCGGGATCGTGATTTGCAACCAGCGAGCCAGCTTGAATCTTACGGAGTGAGATGGCTTTATGCTTCGGTCTATTTCGCTAATCAAAGTTTTGTATAAGATGGTGATCCGCTTCCTCTGATGATTGCTGGTTGGCAATTGAGATATTGATGTGGATAAGATTTATTTGTGATATGAAATTTTGGCTGGGCAAACCTTTTAGTTTCCTGATGCTACGGACCAATCCTCCGTAAAGTTGCTGAATTTATCACTCTGTATCAAGATCAAAAGGTCGAGAATAAGCCATTGTTTTCCCAACTTAAAGCACTGGAAACCGAATACATCGTTGAAAGACCAGACCAAAAGCCATTTTGGTATAGTAGACAAAGACGGTCATCTCAGAATCGTAGGCAATTTGGGGGATGTAAAATTTTCTCTCTTTTACCACCACATACTATACAAGGAGGAACGTGTGATCGTGCAGACACACGTCAATCTCCACAACGAAAACCCTCATTTATTCTCTGGTCACGGCGGCAGGAAAGAGCATTGGCACTTTCAGGCGGCTGACTCAGTCCTAGCCTCCGAGTTCTCGGGCTCCGGTTTCTCTTCCAGTTCTTCGGCTTCGGTAGAAGCATCCACGGTTTGCAGTTTCGAGACTCGGAATATTGCCAGATGTATATCCCCTATGCGAGAAAAAAAGATCCCTGGTATGGTCAGCGTTTAAGCCGGTACAATGGCTATTCAGAACAAGCTCTATCTATCCTCGTATTCGTGCAGTTTGTCGTTAGACATTCTCAACGCAAGACGTCTTTCTCGATATTAACCACGAGAAACCGGAAGAGGGAATCGGTGGAGAAAAATAGGAAGTAGGAAACCAAGATAGACAAACGCATATGTATATGTGGAGAGTGAGGGAAGATACCGAATGTAATGCAACTCCCAGGCAATACATTGGCTGCAACCCCAGGTCTCAACTTCCTGTTGTCAATGAACGTCCCGTTGGTGCTATCCAAGTCTGTGACCAAAAGGCTCCCTTCTTTCTTCTGGATGCGCGCATGAAGGCCGGACACTGCTCGAGTCAAGGACAAGGCAACGTTCAGATCTCAAGGAATGAACAGGAGGAAGTTAGCGACAGTCTGGGATTCAATCCCGGTGACAAACAAGCTGAATAAGTATGATGCAGAGAGAACTTTATATGAATAAATCAGACTCGATAATTGTCCATAAATGTTGGTCACGAGCGCACCAGATGGAGCATCCCTCTCGTGAGCAACTGCTGACGTCGACGACGCTATATCTAAAACAGCACAACTCGCCAAAGCTTGGAAAAAGCTTAATGTGATTAGAAAGCGGCATCATCCTAAATTCCTAGTTACTTTTGTTGCCTACATGCTTTAACAGAGACGGTCCATAATCCTTTCGGCACTTCTTAAGTAGTCTGATGAATCAAAATTTACGGTGAAATTCTCATCAGATATTATTGGAAGACTCACTTCTCCCCTATGGTGTCGTTACTGTCAAGTAAATTCCTGTTCGCTGTATAACACGTAAGAGTTAGCACTCCAAACGCCTTGAACTCGAGCAGGGGGCAGCAAAGTGGATTCTGCCCGACATGTATCCGTTGTGACGAACTATAGTAAGAACCGGCCAAAAAATTGCTTGCCCGGGCACAGATAGTTCAGCTTCCGCAGGAATGGACCAATTGCCAACAGGACTAGTAATTTAAAGCAAATTCTCAAGTTGGGAGATATTTACCTGTAGCAACTGGAATCACCATATCTGCTTTTTCTGGGAGACGACCAACGGTGACCACATTCTAGAAGTATCAAATGCAATCCAGTTACTTTTACTAATTCATTGTACATTTTTTGATGGCGTCGGATGATTTAAGTAGGATAGTTAGAAAGTACATACTGAAGCAATTTCAAAAGCACCTGGCACTTCAACCTTAAAACCTACGTGCCTCGAATCTCCATCACCTAACAGCACAAGCGGAAAAAAGAGTAAGACTATAGTCCTTTCAGAAAAATCGCAGAAAATTAGAAGACTCATCTGCATATGACACAGGAAGTTAGCAAGAGCAACCAAAAATAGGACGATTTCTCCCGAGGAGTTTCGCAAACACTCAGAATCCCTGGAAGTTAGGCATCAAAGGCTATGAGAGGGAACGGGTCAAAGTGGGCAAAAACGACGTAAGAGAATGTTCTAAACCTCTTCAAATTTTTGGTCCTTAAGAGAAATTGTAAAATGTATATTTCTAAGAGTGAGCTGGACAGTAGAACAAGACCACCTCATTTGTACTATGTTTCGCACATTCCAGCACCTTGACCCTTATTCATCGGAAGCAAATTTGCTTTCCCCCCCAATCCTCCTCTCCTTGCTTCAATCCTCGTTAAACATGATTCGATAACATTATTGGCCTTCTCAAATTTGCATCCAACTGAACGTGAATCGCTGTAGTTTGGATAAGTAACCAATTTTAGTGGACTAAAATGATGTTGCAGCCAGCCACCTTCAGGTAATTGGCGTGTGGTGTAGAATCCTTAGCTATGGGGAAATACCAGCAGGGTTTATGAGGGAAAAAACTGGGATTCCTTGTTTGCATTCTCTAAATTCCAGCCTAATTGATGATTGGAATGGCCAATTCTTACCAGATGAAGTGCCCTAGTGAATAGTGAAGCACCAAAATTTGTTAAATATTCTGGCGATCAATCTGGAAAAGCCTTGGTGGCACTGAAACTTCCCAAAATTCTACCCTACATCATCTTCCTCAGAAAAATCAAGAAACCACTTTCTAGGGAGAAAACAGATCAGTCCTAGCAAAAGGGGGGAAAAGGGTAATCATAAAAAGATTATGCTTAGCCAGGAAAGTGAAGAATGAAAGACGGCAAAGATCTAAAATGGGCACTGACCAACAGGTTGAAGAAGCCATCTTTCAGCAGCAACATCGGCTGAAGAAGGCCCTCCAGCATCAGAAGAAGCATGTACAGGCCCAAGAATTCTCTTCTGGTGCTTGGCTCTTACATTAGTAGCTCCTCGAAGCTGTTTTGAGTAGCTACTTGAGCAATTCAGGAGCAGTGAAGTGTGAGCAGGGACTGAAACTCTCGAGGGGAAGACTGGGGCCGAGGCTGAGAGAGAGGAAGTGCAGCAGACCACTAGAGGCTTTGGAAGGACCCTGGCATGGGAAAGAGACTGTGAAGTCATTTCCATTTCAGAAAGAGCAGAAAAGACTTGAAACAATCGAAATGGGAAGCTGTTTCTTCGAAAATGGGTTGGTGAAGGGGGTTGATAAAATGGCCAAAAGGAAGGATATTGATGCTGTTTTTTGTGAGCACATGTGATTGGATTATGTGGCAACCATTTAATGTTGTATGGACTCAGGTTTGATGTGGATAACAAGATTGTCCAAGGTGGAGAGTTGGCCCTCTGTCGGGTTGTTGCTGGTGGAATTTTCAAAAGTCCCCTTTTTTCTTTTCTTTTTTTAATTTATGAATTGGACTATCTTATGGGTGTTTTATCCGATTTTCTCTGTTGCAAATGTAATTGCAAAAGGAAATATGTCGCTCTCCTTTTTGTAAGGTGTTTTGCTCAACTTCTCATAACGAGATATTTTCGAACTAAAACACTTTTTAACGGTTGCTTTGAAATTTCGAGCATATATCATGAGGCATTTACCTAGTAATTTCAAACATTTGTTTTTTTTTTATGTCTTTCAAGAAATTTAGTAACGGATTTTTTGAATTGATAAATCGAAATGACAATGGTGTGGGATCAAGTTAGGCTTAGGCATCCCCGATACTTTGCCCCATCCTTGTTCCCCTAAATCTTTCAAAATGATACTTGTTTAGATCCCGATCCATATAAATTCGATCAATTTATGAGCGATTGCGAGACACCAGCGGCATGTCTATGACATTAGCAAACCCGAGTCAATAATATATATATCTCGCAGGATAACATTGTCCCAGTCAATTTTGGGCGGAAGAAGAGACGTAAGAAATAGGAAGGGGCATCATTACCGATCAAGTCAGGGACAATGTCAAATCCCTATGTCCATTCTGGTCAGAACCCAGAAGAAGACCAAGACAAAATGCATCCATGCATTGATGACCAAGACAAAATGCCCATTTCCACTTCTCCTTTTAGCTACCTCGAACAACGAGTCCTCGACCAGACAAGACACATTCATTCATTACATAGAAAAAAGAGAAGGGTCTGGAGCGCTAAAAGGCTCCACTTTCCAGCTTCCCCAACCTGAAAAAGCATCCCCCCATTTCCCGTTTCTCTGCCACCAACATATTAAATGACTCGGGTACGTGTGGGCTTGTCTTGTGTAGAGAGAGAGAGAGAGAGAGAGAGAGAGAGAAAGAGAGAATGGAGTGCTCTTGTGGGAAGATGATAGAGCAGGCCAAGGAAGAGTTGCAGGCGCTCGAGACGCAGCACCCATGCCGTTTTGGGCATCTCAAGGTGGAGCTCAAGTCCTTCATCCTCCTCCTCGAGTCCCAGCACTTTCTGCTTCACCACCACCACCACATATCCTCCCCACTTTCTTCCTCTTTCTCAGTCACCACTCAAGGTTGGGTCTGCTTTGCTTTCTATTGAATATGGTGCATGCTTGCATGCGGGTGTGTGCGCGTCAAGATAAAGCTCTAGAACCACTATATAAGCCTCTGATTGGCTATTCATTGGCATGAGCAGAATCAACCTGCAGGAAGAGGAAGAAGAGAGGGGTGCAAGAGATGGTGGGTATCAGAGCCGGCCCGTCGCCGAAGCGGGGTAGGATCGATGCCGTTCTCGACAGAGCCAAATCTTGCCTCCAGAAAATCCAAGATCTCAAGACCAGCTTTTGCTGATAGTACTACCTCCTCAAGAAGAAATTTAAGAATGAATACACTAAAGCTTTGTTCATTAAGATCATTCATCTACTCCCCACTTTGATACTGGAAAACTCCAATAGGATACAGCAAGGGCAAGAGGGTATAGTATCATTTTATTATCAAAATACCATACACTAACCCTATGCTGTATCATATCCCTCGTTAAATGCTGATAAAAGAGAAGGATCATCTGGCAATATGCAATAGTACTCATTTCAAGCTTGTATTTTCAGGACTCAAACTTCTCCATAGACTGCTAATTTTTTCCATTCCGAACAACAGTGAACAGTTCAGACACCAACAAGAATTAGTCTACAATTTTGAAATGAACAATTTTCTTTCGGCACTAAAACTGAATGATCATAATATACATGACAAACATTTGATCATTTGCTAATGTTTTTCTCCTACGGTTGCATGTTTTTTTTTTTTTTTTTGCCATTTGCGCATCTACCTCTATTTACAGAAAGAAGATGGCATAGAATCAGTTCCTTTGCCTAACCCTCCTCCCGGTGCTGTCGCCGCCATCAGAGAGCTGCGCCCACACACTGCGAGTTTTTCCATCATCAGGGTTAAAGTCCTTTTCGCAACCTGCCACTGTTTTAAGAAGCTCCGATTGCAGAGAAACATTGTTCTCTTTAAGACACTCGAAGCCATCTGATCGCATAACAGCTGCAGAAAGAGAGCGAGGGTAAATGTGGAAAACCCAAAACAATAGAAAATGACTCAGATATCCCACAGAACATGGCAAAAACATCACATAACAGCATCATAACCAGGGCACGAATTTAATCTTTTCCTGGTGCCAAACTCAGGCAAAAATGAAGCCTTCCACTCATCTTCCCTTCTATCCCTACGGTAGGATGACTTTTGTATCTCAAAACTTTTAAGTATGATTACCAAACAAAACACCCAAATACTACAAGTGCTTAAATAAACTATAAGCAAACTAAAGCAGCAGGGAAATCCTACACAGACTAGAGGATTGTGTAAGCACAGTCTACTAGCTGAAAGCCAGAACTTGAGGTGGGTAATGTCCTGCAACTACTGCTACACAAGAAAATTCAAAGGTACAGTTTCTTCTCTTCACAGTTTTTTTTTTCCTTTTGTCAAGCATCATGTAAGATTGATTGTTCATACGAAAACTATGTTGCCTTCAAGAGCAATAAGTCCCCGAAAAGTCCAACTAAAAACATGGTTTGCCCAAAAAGAAACCTAGAAGCCCCAAACAACTGTTCTAATTAAAAGTTTCTGAAATCTTCCCAGAATCTCACACCAGAAAGAACAGATGTCACTCTGTAGGATCAACTAAGAAATAAGCAAGTAAATATAATTCAAATTAAAAGTGATAGTGCTACCAGACAACTTCCCATCAAAAGATGGTTCAAATTAGCGTTCCAGAATTTTCTTGAAAAGAGAATGCATGGTAGAAACATCGTTCCTGACAAGAAGGAAAAAAAAAAAGATTATGTACCCGCAAGATTTTCAGCTGCAAACTTCAGGCAAACAGCTTTCAGTTCCTTCGCATGGTAACGATCAGCCAAGGCCAAAATCTCACAAACAGAGGTGACAGATATATCCTTGCAGAGGTGAGACCCACACATTATTCTCAGTCTGTCCAAACCATACCTGTCTGCCACCGCTAACAGTTTCACTAACAATGTCTGAGACGTAGACAATGCATGACCTGAGTAAGATGTCACTGACTTTTCATCTTCTGGCAGATTATCTGTGTAAATGAAATAAAGCAAAGCCTGTCTAGCACAAAATGAAACTTGGGTCATGAATCATAAAAAATGCAGCTTTGAAGCTTAAAGAAAACAATGAAGGGCATATCTCTGATAGCGCCTTCTTCAAACAAAGTAAACAACAAACACTTATACCTTGAAGACTGCAGGTTCTAAATCATCAACAACTATCTCTCGCTTATTTTCTCCTGCTCCATCGAAAAGACCAGATCGGAATACAGAGGAGCGGGCAGCCAACACCAACTTGTGAGCATGGAACTTCTCACCCGACACATCAAAAGTAATATCTGACCCTTCCATATTTTCAAGTAGCATGCCAAAATGAGATCCAATATCAGACTTTGGAACTTGGATTGAATTTAAAATCGGACGGTCTATGGATGAAACCACAACTCCTACAGTGCAGTTTATCTTTAAGCAGTCATCCTTCAGATAATCCGACGTTTCAAGAAGAGCTCGTCTGTAATATCGCTTGTATCCCCTATGACAAATCACAAGCAAACAAAAAATTCATTCTCTTGCAGCTCGGAATTAATCAGACAAAAACAACACTATACAAAATAAAATGGAGGGCAAGAGGTCTCAATGTTCACTTCTCCACCATCTCAAGAGTTCTTCAGAATAACAAGAAAGAGAAAGAGGACATTGACAGACTTTTCTCACGGTCGAAACTTCAACTCAGTTGTTATACTCGATCTCGAGATAGCACTCAGTCTAATTGATCAAGCATTAGCCGTCTTGAATCAATGGGATTCAGATTCCACAACATTCCATCACACATTCGACACTACGTTCATCCAAAAGTACAAATACGACATTCTAATCAACAATAATCAGCAAGAAAACGACCACCTAAGCCACATAAACTTACGAATCTAACTATAACCATACCAAAACACACAAGACAGAAAAAAGAATCAAGATTCTACGAATCAAAAGAGAAAGGAGGAAAGAAGAACTCACCACATGCTGCCTCTGTACTTGAGAGTGTAGGGACCGCTCTCCAGAGACCGATCAAAATGGCTATGCACCTTGTGCTTGCCCTTCCCGCTCTGATCCACGAGCGTGAGCTCGAACAACGCCCTCACGTCGGCGCCGTCGCTCGCCAGCGAGATGAACACCGAGACGTAGGCCGAATTGTCCTCCGGGTTCTTGCCGTCGGGGTAGAAGTAGATGGCCCAGTGGTAGCCCCCGACGGTGAAGTTGTCGCTGGCGATGTGCTTGCCGATGCCCATGCCCTTGGCCAGCGAGTAGCCCTTGATCTCGAAGCAGTGCGAGCCGTTCACGGTCTCGGTCACCGATCGCGAGGTCGTGAGCGCGATCATCGGCGCCGCCTCTGTCTCTAGCGCCATTGCCTGCAGGTGAAGTCGAAGTCCATGCGACTGGAGGACTCAATTCGCAAAGAGAAGACGAAGGCCGCGAAGATTTCGAAGGAAGAAATTGAAATTAGGGCTCGGCGATTTCGGTTTTTCTATCTTCTGTTATTCTACGACGAGACGTTGAGCAATCTTGCAGGTCTGTGGGATATCTGAGTGATTTTCCAGAAAAAGACCCAAAAAAGAAAAAATAAAATAAAATAAAAATCTCTAGAAATCCAGTATTCTCTCCAATCTGCATTCCATTAAATATGGTCAATGGTCCATGGGCATTTATAGAAAAAACAGTTGGTGAGAAATGTGAAGCAAATTCTGCATGTAAGACCATGGTAGATACGTAGATCTAAGCGTAATTGATGCGACTTAGTTTGATCGTCCAGGACTCAACATCAACATCAACATCAATATCAACATTAACATTACCTTTATCGTCCAGGATTGAAATTAGAATAAAATAAAATGAGATAAAAAAAAATCTTCGAAATATCCTCCGAATCGTAGAAAAGCACATCATGTATCTGGTGCCATTCAAGATAGGATTATTTGACAAAAAGAAGAAGAAGAAGATAGGATTAGTTTTTTTTTTTGAATTCTTTTCAAACCATGTTCCTTTAGGCTATGCGCTCAATGGTATCTCAATCATTTCTCAAAAGCACCAACAATCCAGATTTATTGACAAATCTAGAAAAGTGTCGTGCTTCTGCAAGTAAGAAATTATAATCTATGTAACCAGTGAGAAACGATCGGAACACACAAAGCGACACGAGAACAGAGTAATTATAATCTATGCAGCAAGTGAGAAACACATGCTTGTCGCCCAAAGAGTTCGAGCCCTTATTTGAGGCTAAATTGATCACTTGGGTCTATTTTCAGCTCACTTAAGAAAATGTCTCTATTTCATACACTTGTCATTTGATTTTTGTTTTTGTTTTTTTTTTTTTGCACAGATAATGTATGCTCTATTTTCCCATCTCTATAAATAAGCCAATTCGGGGGATCAGAATCTTCAGTAACCTTTACACACACCTGTCATCTCTCCACTTGACTCCCCGGCTCACCACAACTATAAAAATGGCCGAAACTGACGATGCCGCCGCCGGCGCCAAGCCGGCCATGATACCGCCAGAAGAAGCTCTCCGAATAGTCCTCGGTGCCGCGCGGCGGCTTCCGCCAGTCGCCGTGTCTCTACACGACGCTCTCGGTAATGTCCTCGCGGAGGACGTCCGGGCTCCTGATCCTCTGCCTCCGTATCCGGCTTCAGTCAAGGTCGGTGCTCGAGTTTCGATTACTTGCTCTTTGTTCGAAACTGTTCTTGAAAAGTGCGCGCGCTCTCTGTGGTGCGAATGGAATGATGTTTTTCTTTGGTCATCTCGCGGATATACGTGTTGGATGATCGAGCGTTCAAGATGCGCGTCTTAAAAAATCTGGCAGTTAGCGTACTTATTGGATACGTTGTCAATAGTCAATGTAGCTTTTCATGTTCGGATTGTTCTTTTGATACGAATAGGTGATGCTCTTTAGAACTTTCAAAGCAATTGATGCTAATGAAGCATGTTGTTGGGCCGTCTGTGGTATTCCTTTCGTTAGGTCTTTGCAATTGGTTGCGTCATGACTTGGATTTTAATCGGATTATGTAGCGAATGCCTTCACGCGGAAATGTTTTTCCGTTTCGAGGATGAACAGCAGTGGACTTTGAGGCAGTGTCTTCGAGCAATCATTATTGAACTGCAATAGAAATCTTGGAACCTTTTCATGATTAAGTCTCGATAATGCGTAGAGTAAAGTCCTACTTGGATAGCAACTCCGGTTCCTTGCTTCTGGAGGTTCTGTCACTCTCTTTCAACCAGTTTTCAGCTTCAATCTTCAGTTTGGAGATTGTAATTAGCTCTTGCAATAATGATAAAGGGAGTCTTTTGCTCTAATTGGGGTTGGGTACGTGGATACTTCTCTTTTGTTGCACCCCTTAAGTATGATGTCGTCTGTTAGGTTTTCTTAACGACTCCATCATACATTGTGAAAATAGGGTCCTGCCATCTGCTTGCCTTTGTTTGGTAAAGAACGTCAAAGAATAGCTATATACTTTTGCTTGAGTGAATTTGATTGCTTGCAGGATGGTTATGCGGTAGTTGCTTCAGATGGGCCTGGTGAGTATCCTGTAATTACTGAATCAAGAGCTGGAAATGATGGAGTTGGAGTTACCGTGACTCCAGGAACTGTTGCTTATGTAACAACTGGAGGTGAGTCATTCATCTTCAACTCGCTACCGTCTATCTAATTCTAGGTGAGATTTGGAGAATTTTTCTTTGGTACTCTTTCACTTGAAGGTGTGAGGGATCTTAGGTTTTAGCCTTTCGCTGCAATAAGATTTGCACCACATGAATATTTTTGTTAATGAAATCCGATAAGTATCACCTTATCCCAGGATCAGAATCTGACAAAGCTTCATCTGATAAGTTTGCACAGCTTATTCAAGATTCATTTTGCTGAATTTCCATTTTCAAGTCAATATCTTTCTTTCAGGACCTATACCAGATGGAGCTGATGCAGTTGTGCAAGTCGAGGACACTGAATTAGTGAAAGGTTCTCTGACTGACCAAAAGCGAGTGAAAGTATTGGTACAAACTAGCAAAGGTGTTGATATTCGTCCAGTGGTATGACCTTTAATTTTTTTTTTGGTAAGGATATGACCTTTAATTTTGACATCTAGTGAAGGCATAATCTTGAATCTTTTGTTTTTTGGTTACCGAACTTCTTTTCTAAAGCATAAGCTTGAAATGTCAATTTTTTCTAAATTCCATCTCTAGGGATGTGATATCGAGAGAGATTCCATAGTACTTACAGCTGGAGAAAGGATAGGTCCTTCAGAAGTTGGTCTACTTGCTACAGTTGGGGTTACCAATGTTAAAGTACATCATATTCTCTCTCTCTCTCTCTCTCTCTCTCTCTCTCTCACACACACACACACACACACACACACACACACACACACCCTGCTTGCGCACATTTGTATACTGTTGTATGTGCAAAAAGTTATGGGAAGACCCAAGATGCCATGAAATAATGTCTATAAGCAATTTGCTAGAGTTGGCTCACCAGTTTCTATGATTTCACGGAGATAGGCGTGTAATCTCTGATAAGTACTCGTGCTAATATTTAATGTCTCCATGTAGGTTTATCCTTACCCAACAGTTGCCGTCCTTTCTACTGGAGATGAACTTGTGGATTCGAGGACTAAGTGTCTGAATCGGGGCCAGGTATGACTTTCTGTGCTATGGCTGATGGCTTCAGAGAATTAAATAGATGTTGTTCTTCCTATAGATAAATCTGTACGAAGGTTTGTTGAGAGGTCACTCCCTCGTCCTTGTACTGATATGTGTTTTACGATGGATACTCTATTCCTTTTCTCTACCATTCAATGGTTTAGTTGTTCATGAGATGCACTCTTAGTGATCAAGATGGTTTTAGCTAAACAGATTCGCGATTCCAATCGAGCAATGTTATTAGCTGCTGCTATGCAACAGCAGTGCAAAGTTCTTGATCTTGGCATTGCTCGAGATGATAAAGAAGAAATTGAAAGGATCATCCAAAGTGCCTTATCTTCTGGGGTTGATATTTTGCTGACTTCTGGCGGTGTTTCCATGGGAGACAAAGACTTTGTCAAGCCTTTGCTGGAAAAGCAGGGTAAAGTATATTTCAGTAAGGTAACTATCGGCCATGCACAAGTTTTCAGCTATATTCCTGGGAAATTTGACTCTCCACATTACTTGCATGCATTTTAGCATTTCTAGCAAAAATCAGTTTAGACTAATTTATTGAGTTTCTGCAATTCCTTTGATGGAAAGCGAATCTTCATTTCAACTATGTCAGTCAGCTTCTTAATTGATGACAGACGAAAATAAACCTTCTATCTGGTGTTGATTACATTTCAGGTTTGCATGAAACCTGGGAAACCACTAACATTTGCAGAAATTACTGCAAATACTGCTGAAAGTAGGACATCAAATAGAATTCTTGCATTTGGACTACCTGGAAATCCAGTTAGCTGTGTAGTCTGTTTTAATCTCTTTGTAGTTCCAGCAATACGACACCTTGCTGGATGGGCTAACCCAGATCTTCTGAGGTAGCTATTTTTGTTGAATTACTTGCATTTAACAATTGCTGCACAAAAGCCCTGAATAAATCCTCCTTAATTGGTGTATTCTTCACAGAATACAAGCGCGTCTTAAGCAGTCCATAAAGACAGATCCAGTCCGGATCGAGTATCATCGTGCCGTCATCAGGTGGTTGGCGAATGATGGATCCGGCACTCCTGGGTTAGTCTTTTTGCAGTCTTTATTTTCCCTTTGATGAGCTCTATTTTTTTCAAACCAAAACATGAGGGCCTAATTTCTTTGAACTGGCTGATCAAAGCCTTTCCAATGTGTGGAAATGATTGGTAGGCAATTTTACTTGTGGTTTTCAGTTTTGTTGCTGAGAGTACTGGCCATCAAGTGAGCAGCCGCCTTCTCAGCATGAAGTGTGCAAATGCATTTTTAGTGCTTCCTGCAACAGGCTCTGTAATACCTGCTGGAACGTCAGTCCCAGCTATTGCAATATCTGATCTGAGTGTTTGCGCTCCTAGCAAGAGTCCTTTGTTGCCAGATTCAGTTCCTGTGGTGCAAGTAACTTCATCTCATGATACTGTTGCTGATGGACATCAAGAGGCTGCATACAGGGTTGCAATTTTGACTGTGAGTGACACTGTTGCATCCGGAGCTGGGCCTGATCGGAGGTATCATTTTGATGTTTTCACTTGTTGGGTAGAATGTTGCCTTACTGCAATTTTTACTGCTTACCCTCTTTGCTGAACATGCTGGGAAATGTCTTTGTTATCCTTCTGGAAGTTGTTCCTCTTTTCACGGCTTTTTATCCAATACTTTGTTTTGATTGGTTATGACAATGATAATAACCCGTCAAAAAATTCAGTAACTTGTTAGCAAAGCCTCACCATACTTCCAAAATTAAAAGTTGGAATTTCGCTTTTATGGAGTCTCTTTTCTCTATACCTTATTGATTAATTGCGACTGATGGAGAATAGGCTTGTACATCTGTGCGGTGAATTAATCTGGCGTGGTAGGTCTGACACAACTCATGACTGTTACGTGGCTTTAACATATGGCAGATGTCTCTGACATGCATCTTGATACACCTCTTTAAATCATTATTTTAAAGAGGTCACTTTGCTGATGCCAGAGCAAAATGGCAGAATTGATATTGCTTCCTACCAAAGTATGACTTGGAAGTACTATACGCTTTGCAACAATTTTCTTCACCTCATTAAGGGAACTTTTGTGCAGATTAAGGGCATAGAGTCCTATCATCAATTCTGGTTTTTTTTCTTCTGCTTTCTTACTACTTCAAACAATTAGTTGATGATTTCAACCTTTTGTGTGTTTTGGATTTTATTCCAATAGAGCTGTTGCTGCTTTCAAATTCTTTTACTTTGTCTTTGGTATATGCATTTATACCTTCATTTCTATTTCTTAAGTGATGGAGGATATGATATTTATGTTTGTCTATTGAAAGTTAGCTTCTATTTTTGCTATTGCTACTTTATCAACTTGATATGTTGTTCTATGTTGACTGGAACTATAGATCGAGTCTTTCTCGGAATTCATTAGCTTTACTGCTAAGGAGAGACTTTTGGTGCTGAAGCTTTGTTATTTAAAGATTCCAGCTAGTTCTCTGACTTGGCTCCGGAAATTGAAAATATAGCCGGTTTTGACTAGCTGCTTTTAATATAAAGCTTTTCGTCTTTCTATAAGAAAACAGAGTTGTATTCAAGAGACCGGAGAGATAAGGAAGACAAAGGGGGGGGGGGGGGTGTATGTAGTATTGTTTTCAAGTTATCTTCCCTCATATCTCCCATTGACTGTTCAGGGCTTCAAGACATGAATAAGTTGTAGAATTGATAGAACATGATTTCCTGACCCACATAATCTGGAACTAGTTCAAACTTGCAGTGGTCCAAGGGCTGTTACGGTTGTTAATTCTTCATCGGAAAGGTTAGGAGGGGCAAGAGTAGCTGCAACTGCCGTGGTCCCAGATGAAGTGGCGAAAATTAAGGATATTCTGCAGAGATGGGCTGATATCGATAAGATGGATCTCATTCTCACTCTTGGTGAGTTCACCCTGTTTCTAACCTTGAAACTGCCTTCACGTTGTTCTCATGAATTTTTTCCACTGTCATTTGTTCTTCAAGGTGGCACTGGCTTCACTCCTAGGGATGTAACTCCTGAAGCAACAAAAGAGTTGATTGAAAAAGAAACCCCGGGTTTACTCTATGTAATGATGCAGGAAAGTTTGAAGGTAATTCCTTACTTCTGTATACATGCCTTGATGAGTGGCATTTTCATGTAATCACTTTAGTGATTTATTTCACGATATTAATATCACGAATAAGAAAATGTACTGTATGAAGTTCACCGTCAGATCTCTGTCTGGGTGAAGGGAAGTTGCTGACCAATAGGAACGGACTCATACTAGCCTTGAGCAACTGCTGTTTAATTAGGAGATATCAGTGAAAAATATGCTTATGCTTGTATTATTATTGATAATATTCAGTGTCAAAATTAGCTTTTTCTGTACTGAGGTGATGTCGATCTACTTAGCTTAATTTACTGAACTTGCTTGTCCTTAATTTGCTTAGGTAACACCTTTTGCCATGCTCTCCCGTGCTGCTGCTGGAATAAGAGGCTCTTCATTGGTAATACTATAAATAGTTCCCTCCATAACTGATTACAATGTGCAACAAAATGAAATGCTAGTGGCTTTACATTTATATCTGGGAAGTCGTTTTTTTCACAGTTAAAAGTTGAAACCTCTGTTACAAACCCTTTCACAAAGCAACCTACCATAAATTGATTAGAATAGCAAATTGGTCCCTCTTGGTGTTGAGTTTTAAATTGTGGGAAATTGGCAAACCAGCATTTGGACATTTTTTGAAGCCTTAAACTGCTTCTGAACTCCGACTACTCTGGTTTTTGCACTTCTTTAAATAGCTGCGCTTCCAAAGATGAGAAGAGCAGTTTTCTAGATACAGATTTTTCTTAAAGTGTCATATTGTTTAATTTGTTGGAAAGTTACCCTTTTTTTATAAATTAGTTGAACCCAAAAAAGAAAAGAAAAAATAGTTGAACCCAACTCGTGTTGATTTATTAGCTGTCTGAAATTGCTGCATCAGTAACTTCTACTTTCAAACAGTACGAATTTCCTTTAAAACATAGCAACATGTATTTCACCTGATTTTTGAGTCCTAAGGATGAGCCGCTAAAAATTTCCAATTCACCGTTCTATTTTAATTATTTTAATCTGGGATGCCCCGATTCTATGTGATATAGCTCGTCTTGTACATCTCTGTTTCCATATGCTATTTGTGAAAGCATTCTGATATTGTCAAACATGCAAGGGATTAGAATTATGAAGATGCTTCGCTTCCTTGATTTCCGCTTATTGCGTACTGTGATGCCAAAAATGAATAGATCATTAACATGCCTGGCAATCCAAATGCTGTCGCGGAATGCATGGAGGCTTTGTTGCCCGCCCTCAAGCACGCCTTGAAGCAAATAAAGGGAGACAAGAGAGAGAAGCATCCTCGCCATGTCCCTCATGCTCAAGTGGCGCCCGCGGACATCTGGGAGCGTAGCTATAAGTCGGCCTCTGGCAGCGAAACAGAACGCGGTTGTTCGTGTTCCCACTGACGGTATATTGAGGTCAAGTGTCATTCCCGTAAATTATTACCAGTATCTGTCTTAAGTCTACTGGGAGGCAAAATGGTAGCTGCCTTGAGAATTATCTTGCTTATTGCCTCTGTGGTGAACAAGTTCTGTGATACGAGGATGGTCAGTGGTCAGGTTCTTTGTTATAAGTCATCTAATGAACACTTGCGTATACACAATTAGTTTTATACTTAGAATAAAAAGGAACAAAATCACTCGGTCGAATTGACGTTGGGGTATTAGACCAAAAAAAAAAAAAAAAAAATTGACGTTAGGGTAGTGATTTAAAGTCTTTAATTTTTTTTTTTTGAATTAGGTGTTGAGTCCAGTCATCATATCTGATTTAGTTGCATCACGAAAATTCGAGATGCCATGGTCATGCATAGATGTGAAGGGCCAATTTTGGCACGCTGTCTGTCCTACTAACCCGATTAGTGTTTTTTTCTTATGAAAAGCAAGTTTGTATATTTTATAGGAGAAAGGAATTTCACATTAGTTGGTAATTTATTCTTTCCCAAAAGGGATAAGCATACCGAAAGTCTTAGAACTTATCACGAAAGTGCGATTAAGTCTTAAAACTTTCAAAAATTGCAATCAAGTTCTAAAACTTGTCAGATTGGTATAATCAAGTCTTTTCGTTAATTCCGTTCAACTTGGCTAACGGATAATATTGATGTGGCCTTTTTTGTATTATTTTTTCTCTCCTACGTGATGCGAATGTGGCTCAAACGATGTTGTTTTGTTCCAAATTTAATTACTAATATAAATTTAATTTAAATTATATTAAAAAAATAAGCCAACTTAAATGAAGAAGGGAAAACCATGGGAGGGCTGCTAGCCGTTTTGCCTTCTTTCCTCAATTTTTTTTTTTAAATTCTTTTAATTTTTAATCTAATTTGAATAGGATTGCTTTACTAGATAAGATAAAATTTGTCAGATTGATACAATCAAGTCCTTTCGTTAACTCCGTTCAACTTGATTAACGGAAAATATTAACATGATCTTTTCTTTTTCTCTTTTCTATGTGGTGCCGACGTTGCTCAAACGACGTTATTTTGTTCTAAATTTAATTCTTAATGGAAATTTTATTGAAAAATAAGTAAACTTAAAGAAGAAGAAGGGAAAACCAGGGGAGGGCTGCAAGCCGTTTTGCCTTCTTTCCTTTTCTTTTTTTTAAATTTTTTTTTAGTTCTTTTAATTTTTAATCTAATTTGAATAGGATTGCTTTACTAGATAAGTACTGGGTTACATACGTCGATATTTTTTTGTTAGTTAAGTTGGACGGAGTTAACGAAAGCATTTGATTGTATCAATCTGACAAATTTTAAGATTTGATATACTTTTTATTAGTTTTAGAACTGAATTGCACTTTCATGATAAGTTTTAAGATTTTTAATACACTTATTCCTTCACAAAAATTAATTTTTCTCGTGTCGATTATAAGCGATTTTGTCACACGTCTAGTAACTTTTCAGAGGTAAAAATAATATCTTAGTCAAAAAAACAAACGGAAAGCAATTCTAAAACTACTCAAAGTTCGTAGCACAATTAAACGTGAATGTTTGGAAATCTGCATTCCACATTGACCAGAAGCTTTCTTTATTATTATTATTTTGGTCAAGGACTTTCTTTATTAGAAAAGTGCGTGTTCTCCAATCACAGATTAGTACTTTTGTCACGGTTTGTTGTAAGTTTTTTAAGTTAAAAATAAATTTTAAACTAGGGTTAATATCACGAAATTTCAAACTGAATTACTTGTGACAAATTTGTGCTACATTAATTTTTTGAACACAAAAAACCCCAAACTGATATACCCGTGATAAATTGATCCTCTGATAGTTTTCAATTAAATTTTATCATCAAATTATTGAGTTGGATGACACGGCAGTTGACGAGTGTACTAGTTTAGAATTTTACCATCCGTTTGTCACGGTGTACCTATTTGAGATTTATCGTAATATTAAACCAATTTAATGAAAACTAACATGGGTTAAATTTATCACAGGTGTACCGGTTTGAGGGTTTTTGTTGTAAAAAAATTAATTTGGGATAAATTTAATACAAGTGTACCAATTTGAGATTTTTCGCGATATTAATTTTAAAACTATTGAAAGTTAGTATTTTCGAAAAGTGATTAGTGACTTTCTCAGCAACTTTTTAATGTTAAAAGTGACTTCAAAACTATCATAAGTTGATAAATTTAAATGGAGTAATATTTAATCTGCACGGACGGACAAGTCATGCTTGAAGGTGTTGTATTAGATGGTAAGGAGTTCGCTTGTCGTTTTTGGGTTCAAGTCTTGTTGAGAGCACTCAATGAGTCTGCATAATTGACGGAATTTTACTTGTGATCTTTGGAGCAATAATTTCTATTGGTTGCACTATCAAATCTCAAGGCAATGTCACTGATTAATACAGACCTTATGTTTTGAGTGAATTGTAATACACCTTTTGTCCGATTAAAAGTGGCCTATCGGCATTCCACTACCATTTCACAATCGATGATCTAATTTTTTTTTTTTCAAGATAATTGCAAATACCATCATCACCAATCGCTAGATTTGCTATTGCGCCCGCCCATAACCCCTCGGCCACCGTCTTCGTCGTCACCTCTCCGGTCTCTTCTAAGGGTGATCGGCTATCGTTCTGGTCCGATCCCACCCAAGAGCCGGAAACCGGACTAGATGAAACGATTTTCAGGTTTTAAAACTGGGAATCGGATCATCTGGTCCTGGAAACGGTGATGACACTTTGAATTTAGCCACACTGGTCAGTTTGACAGCAAAGTCAAAATCCACGACACTTGGATAGCAAGGACCACCGAGTTGACCAAAAAAATAGACAGCTAAGATCACGGGCAGCGAGCAACAGTAAGTGAACTCCAAAAACTGTGAAGGAAGGACCGGTGGCGAACAAGGATCAACAAGGGTATCTGGCAGCAGATCAAAGATTCGCCAGAATAGTAATCGCAGCGGAGCAGAGACGGGTTGTAAGGCGCAGCTGGATGGGCGTCGCGTCGAGTCGGAGATGAGCAGTGAACTACGGTAGGACTCACTGCCGGAGAGATATCGTGACAGAGTGTCGCGGGTTAGTGGTGAGGCGTGACCAGTTTGCTGAAAGTCGAGTGTTCAGTTACAAGGCTATTTTGTCGAGTTCCTTGTAGAAAGTTATCTTGCGGCGGCGGCGGCCAACGTTGGGATGCAAAAGAGACGTGCTCTCGACTCTCTCTCCGACAAAAGTATCCTTTTCTTTACTTTTGTTGCGCTTTTCCTTTCTGCTCACGCCTATGGAGTCGTGAAGACCTCCTTGGCAGCGCCCTCTTCCTTGTTTTAAAACAGAAATATATTACTCAAAATAAATTCCCTCACGGTCGGTCCGGTCCGACCGATCCAGGCAGTCCAGTTTCCATCCTGAAACAAAGAATCGGACCGCCCGTAATCAATTTTAATTTTATGAAATTGAGAATTGGACCGACACTTTTGGGAATTGCCCAAAATCGACCTATTCGTTTCGGTCCGGGAGATTTTCGATTCGGGCTTACACCCCTAGTCTCCTCCCCCCTCCACCAAGCACCACCATTGAGAGCACCACCTCATGCCAAACCGTTCGCGCCGCTACCCACCACGTCAAAATTCGTTTCTTAGAAAGATACAGTTTTTTCAAATATCAACACTTAAAGATTTGCGCGTTTGTTTTTTTCACATCAACAGCGCCTGGTATTGTTCACTTCAGTTCTCTCCTGTTTTTCTGGTGTTTGCGTCATTGTTCCTCGTCTGGATTCCTTGCGATTTCTAGAGATCCATCCATTGGCTTCTCCTGATATTTTGTGTTGGAGGTCGCCCCTTCTCCCTCATTATTCTCACCATTGAGATCTCTGTTTGGATCCTCCGTACTTACTGTATGGCAGATCTGAGCTGAGTGCTTCCATGGCCGAGAGACCCGCGATTCTTGAAGTGCTCTTCCCGCTGAAACCCTCCGTGGCTATGGCTAAAGCCAATCAGTCTGAGGTACCTTCCAAGCAACTCTCAGGTGTCCGATTTGGTTCTTCTGAAGTTGCCCCGCGCTCTGATGTGAGGATTGACCCTGTCAAAGGGAAAGCAGCTGCTGGTTCCATGGGAGCTGGCTCTTCTTCTGTCATGAATCAAACTCAGCAAGACTCACGGCCTAGTAGGCGTAGCCCTTCCTGCTTCCATGCATGCTTCGCGCCCCTCCCAGCGCTCTTGTGCCGTTGTCGCAAAGTCTGCTGAAAAGGGGTATGAGCTTACTTATATCCCGCCCTCAAATGTTGGTGGTAGAACTGTAGTAAGAATATCTGATGAAATTCCGGAGGCTACTAATCCTAAGTGGAAGGAATGCCTCGTTGGCTACTATGTCGGGAAGAGACTCCCTTTTAAACTAACCGAATTGGCTGTTAAGAATGTTTGGGGTGCACATCTGTTTGATGTTATGGCTAACGATGATGGATTCTACTTTTTCCATATTCCTAATGATGCTTTTCATCGCCAAATTCTTGATAATGGCCCTATAACCATCGCAAGAGTGCCCCTTATACTCCAACAATGGCATCCCTCTTTGGACCTCAAGAGAGGCCAACATGAATCCTTGCTTGTTTGGGTTCAGCTTATTCGTTGTGGTTTGCTTCGGGCATTAGTGCGGTGGCTAGTGCGATTGGTAAACCCCTATATGTGGATCTCCAAACAGAGAAGATGAGAATGATCTCCTATGCCCGTGTTTGTATTGAGATCAAGGCTACTCAACCCCTCTGCGAATCTGTTGAAGTCATTTTGAATGATGATACTCGTTCGATTTAGGTGGAGTATGAATGGAAGCCAGTTTCTTGTATGACTTGTGGTATCTTCGGCCACAAATGTCCCTCCACCGGTGCTGCTCATGCTAATGCTCAAGCGTTTAGTAGGGGGCAGTGCAGCTCACTCACGAATCTTGATGCTTCTAACTCAGCAACTCTCTATAGTTTGGTTTCTGTTGCTCAGCCCCCCTAGACAGCTCTGTGTTGGTCTATGTTGCTCATAACCCCTTGGACCCTGGTTCGGCATCTCGTGCTACTTCTGTGGCATATTCTGATTCAGAGGATATTGTTGGTGAAGTGGTCAGTAATATAGGCAGTGATGAGGATGAGGAGCCCCCCTCTTCTACCCTTCCGAATACTCGCAGGAGATCTGCTATGCATCAAGTTATTGAACCTGATCTTGGTAAACAGGAGACTACTATCCCCCTCCCATGACTGAACAGGTGCAAGCTTGTACTAATTCTGATAGCAGCCTTAGTCCTGCTAAAAAGGTCAAACCGACTTCTAAAAAGAAACGGGGTGGCCACAAGAAACGGTAACATCCACTTTTTCTTGTATATATGTTTACAGGAGTGTGGAATATTAGGGGCCTTGGTGACCCCTTGAAACAAGCCGAAATAAGGAACCTGTTAGATCTAATAACCCATGTTGTGTTGGTATTCTCGAGACAAAGGTACCTCTGTCTCACTTTGGAAATGTCTCTTCTAGACTGCCGTCGAGCTGGAAATGGACTTCTAACTACGATTTCTCCCCCCGTGGTAGGATTTGGGTTGGATGGAACCTCGGTCTGCTGACTTTGATGTACATTCTTTGTCCTCTCAGGTCATCCATGGTTATCTTCGGTTCTTGGCCATTAATAAGGCTTGCTATTTGTCGGTGGTGTATGCTGATCACACCTTTGTATCTAGACGATCTCTTTGGTCCGATCTTGTTACTACTAGTGCGGTTTTTGCTACTTCTCCCTGGCTTGTCTCTGGGGACTTCAATGCTATTAGAGACCATTTTGACAGGCTCGACAGCTCTAATAGTTGGATCCCCTCTTTTGATAAGTTTGGCCATTGTTTAGTTCAATCTGGCCTTGAGGATCTCAGGTATATTGGCTATAGATTCACTTGGTCGACCTTTTCTGGTGCTCTCTATAAGTAAAGGAAGATTGACCGGGTCCTTATTAATGCTCAGTGGAGCAGAGATTTCTCCTTCTCTGAGGCTTCGTTCTTGGCTCCGGGGGTTTTTGATCACACCACCATGATCATCAGAATTGTGCCTCCTCCGATGTCTAGGAAGCCTTTCAAGTTTTTCAATTAGTGGATGTCTCACCCTTTCTTTTTGGCTATGGTCTCTCAAGTTTGGGATATCCAGCTGTATGGCACTCCTATGTTCATTTTGTGCGTAAACTCAAGATTCTTAAAGGTCGCCTCAAACGGCTTAATAGGAACTCTTTCTCTGATATCTCGACCCACACTTTCGATGCCAGGTCTGTTTTAACTTCTATTCAAGACTCTCTTGTCTTGGATCCTTTTAACCAGGCATTGGCTGATCAAGGAACAGCTTCGGATCTTCTCAGACCTCAGATTCTAAGAGGAATCTTTTTTCAGACAAATCTCGGATTAAATGGCTTAAGGAAGGGGATCTCAATATCAAGTATTTCCACCATTTTGTTAACAAGAGACACCATGGTAATAGAATCCTCTCGGTTGTGGACAACTCTGGTATTCTCCTTACCGACCCGACTGTGGTCAAGCAGCATATTGTCTCCTACTTTGAGGATCTGCTCGCTTCGAATTCCCCGCCCACCCGACTAGCTACCTAGGAGATACCGTCAGTTGTTGAACGCTCTTTTGACTCTAATCAGATTCAGTATCTTTCACGGCATGTATTTGATGTTGAGATCCGCAATACGTTGTTTTCTCTTGCCAAAGAAAAAGCTCTGGGCCCTAATGGTTTCAATGTTGATTTCTTTATGGCCATCTGAGATATTGTTGGTTCATCTGTCACTTTGGCTATTAAGGACTTCTTTGATTCTGGCTATTTGCTTAGGGGGATTAATGCTACTATTTTTTCGTTAGTGCCTAAAGTCCCCAACGCTACCACCATGAACGACTTTAGGCCTATCACTTCCTGCAATTCGATTTACAAGTGTATTACTAAGATCTTGGCTAATAGGATTGCCTGTGTTCTCCCTTCTCTTGTTAGCTCTCCCCAGAATGCATTTGTTAAGGGCCGTCGGATTAGCGATCTTACTCGCTCAGGAACTTTTTTGTGGGTTCCAGCCTTATCTGCCTAAGTGTGCCATTAAAGTCGATTTTCAGAAGGCCTACGATATCGTTGACTGGGATTTCCTAGAGTTGGTTTTGCATTCATTTGGCTTTCTCGCTATGTTTATTAAGCTTATTTTGGCTTGTGTTAGCTCTCCGAAGTTCTCGGTTTCTATCAACGGCGAACTTCACGGGTTCTTCTCTAGTGGAAGAGGCATCCGCCAAGGGGACCCCATGTCTCCCTATCTCTTCACTCTTTTTATGGAGATATTCACCATGTTGGAATTAATTGATTAGAAATAATTAATCCGCCCATAATGGGCTAAAATCGAATGACGGTTACCGAAGAGCAGTTACCGAAAGGCGGTTACCAGAGGGAGGTTACTGAAGGCGGTTATCGGAAGTTTATAAAGAGTGGGTTATCTCTTTTGAATTATAGATAACATAAAAAGAAGATTTTAAGAATCTCAGTTAATCTGAACGTCAGTTTTGGCCTCTCTCCAAAACGCTCTCAAGAACGATCTCCCTCGTATTTCTCTCGCACTTGTTCGGACGACTGATTATCGCAAGGCTGTTTGTCGGAGGCACTTAATCTGTGGACAGCGGGTACTTTCTCTCGTGTGATCGTACTCCGATCGGTGATACAAGTTAGTGAATCTTGGACATATTACAATATGTTTTTCCGCATGTTTATTCGTTTCGAACGGGAATTCGTTTCCTTCATTGGTATTAGAGCCTGCTTACTTGTTTTCCTGATCGTTATACTAGGTTTTGCACCAATTTTAACATGTTTGCGAACTGTGTTTCACGTTTTCGCAAAATGCCCTGTTTTGTGCAATACACTAGTACGTCTTATGGCGTTTTACGAAAAATTTGTTTGGTAAAACTGAAAATTGATTGTATATTCGGAATGTACTCGTCGATACGAGTCCGGAGAGTGGTTGACCGCCTCCAGAGGCCACCGGTGACGGCCGCACGCGCCACACGCGCCGAGGGATGGCGGTGCGCGTGGGACTCACGCGCCCACGTGCGCAGCACGTGCGACGGTTAGTCGTGACGTGCGTGCTGACGCGGACGCTGACGTGGCAACCCGACCCGAGACTCGACCCGACCCGACCCGGATCTGACCCGGTCAACAGTCAACGGTTGACCAGTCAACGCTGACCATTGACCAGCACGTGTTGAGCACGTGCGGCGCGTGAATCCCACGAACAGAGGCTTCTAGAGGCGCGTGAGGGCGCGTGGAGTATCCAAATGAGGCAATTTTGATACCGATGTGTTCGTATTGAAATTTCCTACAAGTTGGTATATTTGTTTTTACCAATTTATGCATCATGGATTATGTGTAATCCCTTTTTCATTGTGCTGCATTCGTTGTAGGAACTATAGAACATATGGTGCGAACCCCAGTACTCCCAAGGACACAAGAGGAAAAATTGACACTTACAAGGCTGATTGGTGAATTAGATGTTTACCAATGGGATGGTGGTGTCGACATGATGACACACATCATAAGGGTCAATGAAATGATACAAGAAATCATTTGGAGGGGTCATGTCATGGTAGACTTTGAGAAAGTCAAAGCCCTGAGAAGTACTCTACCTGTGGAATGGCATGAGGTCTATGATCACTTATGGAAAAATGGCCCCTATTCCTATAAGGAACTTGGAATCAGTTTCCTGATAGAGTTCATGAGGGTTGGAGTAAGGAAAACATCGACCCTTGCTATGAATGGGTCCTGGCGCAGACAGAATGCGCCTTGGCGCAGACAGAATGCGCCTTGGCGAAGACAAAATTCTCTCTGGCATAAACCCGAGGGTTTCGCAAGAGCCATTATAGGGACACCTTCTAGGGTCAAGAAGTTTCCCAACGAGTTTATTGAGTCTTTCCCTGTTTATGTGAAGCATTATTATATCTGATGTTGTTGATTTCTTATTGGTTTGTCACTTGTAAATATTTCCCTTTTATTTTATTACCATTCATATTGTATGTAAATATTTTATGAAATATTTAGTTGTGAATGGATTATAGGAAATGTTTTATAATGCCTCAGTGGTATTATATGGTTGAGTGGGGAGTTCTAGAAAGTTTTAGTAACTTTAGTGAACTCAATTTTACATAAATGATTATGTTAATGATAATTTTAAGCGAGGATTCTTAGACGATGATTGGGAACATAGTGAACTTTCGAATCTAAAACCTTATATGAAATTATTCATTAATATAATTAGTTAGTGTAAAATAGATGCATAAATGTAAGGCATTGATAATTCGTGAATACATGTCTATAGAACTTCGTGTTCAGATACAATGGCTATAGTTTTTTATAATATCGTAGCTGAGCTTGACAAATGAGATATATTTTTTTTGAACAGCAAGAATTATGAAATCTGGAATATGAAAATCCAGTGTGTGCTAGAAAAGCAAGAAACATTAAAAGCTCTAAGCCTAGTTATGGAAGAACCTGAAGATGAAAATACTGCACAGCATAGAAAGTATAAAGAGGTGTTTGCTGCATGGAAAAGGATGAACTCTATTGCTCGCATTATGTTGCTGAGTAGCATGAAAAATTATTTTATGCGTGAGTTCAGGCATTTATGAAAATGCCAAAGTCAAGTGGGAGGCATTAAAAAAAAGGGGGGGGGGAAAGAAAGAGAAGAAAAGGGCTAAGTTTGGTTAGACAATGATCACCAAACCGAGACAGATCACTATAAGGTTTGACGTTCATATGATGCCTCATGGGCAGAATATGAAACAACATTTCAAGCGTATGTCAAACATGATAAGTGAACTGTAAGTTGCTGGTCACAGTTTGACTGATAAGCAACAAATGCAAGCAGTAATCCGTTCTTTACCTTATAGCTGGGTGCATAAGAAAATTCACTAGATCCACAATAACGTAAAGACTTTTGAAAATGCTATACGCCGTCTTGAGCAAGAGGTGGGTCGCGTTCTGGCGGCTAAACAAGAAACCGACATTTGTTATGTTGGTTCTAGCTCAAATGGGGCTTCGCGCTCCAACCGTAAGCATTAAGGTGGGTTCGAGAAGTGGAAAGGGCAAAAAGAACAAAACCTTTATGAAAGAAACCAAAGTTTAATTGCCATGGGAAGGAAAAACGTCCTTTCAAGAATGACATTTTAAAAGTGAAGTGTTTTTTAACTGTGGTAAAAAAAGGGTCACATTGCTTGCATTTGTGGTGAGTCAAAGAAATTAGAAACCCTTTGTACACTTGAGAGTGTTACATATGTTTCCTGTTCAGTCTCGTAACTGAAACTTATCCCTTGTGGATCATAGACTTAATGGCCACAGACCATGTATTGAAAGGATAGAAATGCCTTTGTGGAATTTCAACGACTTCCACATGGAGCAAACTGAATATATGTGGAAAATAATTCCTGAGTGGAAGACAAGGGGATTGTCACTTGCCAATTGAATATGCGCGGTGGTCGCACCCTGCTCCTACATGATGTGTTATATGCTTAACAGAATTTTGTTTTCGTGTTTGGATTGGTTAAACTTGGTTTTTAGTTTAAACTTTCATAACGATGGTAATGACTTGTCATTGGGAACAAGTTATTATGGTTCTGGATATTTTCTGGATGGTTTCATTGTGCTAATTATTGAGTACAATAATGTGAATGTTTGTTATTCCCTATTCACATCTTCTGTAATGATGTGAATATATAGCATGCTAGACTTGGTCTCATTGACCAACAGTGAAAGTTTTAGATAAGCCAAAGAGAGCTTATTGGGCAATATTGAAAAGTCGATTTGCCTATTTGAAAGCATTGCCTAGCGAGAAAAACAACGAGAAAATCATTTGGAAAAGAAACAAGAGCTGATTTTCCTTTGTAGTTGATCCATTCGGACACATGTGGTTCAATGAATGTGAAGCAAGGCATTGGGCTGTTTATTTCATCACATTTATAGATAATTGAGGTCGATTCGAACATGCCGATTTGATTTATCGTAAATCTGAGGCATGAGTTGTTTTAAGAAATTTATAAGTTTGGTAGAAAATCAATTGGACATGAAAATAAAAGCATTGAGATCCAATCGAGGTCAAGAGTACTTACCTGATCCGTTCAGAGATTTATGTGATGAAAAAGGAATAGAAAAACAGTTGACTATTCCAGCGACTCCCCAAAAGAATAGAGTTGTAGAAAGAAGAAACAGGTCCTATTGGAAATGGTTAGGTCTGTGATAACACAAGTTAATTTGATGATCACCTTTTGTGGTGACACTTTGTTGACTACTGTCTATATACTTAACCGTGTGCCTTCTAAATCAGTTACTTCTACTCCATATAAGTTGTGGACAAGACGAAAATAAGTTTGACGTTTTTCTTAGACCTTGGGGATGTGTTGCCTATACACAAAAATTATCCCACAAGAATGGGAAATAGGGCATGTGTTTATAGATAAGCAAGAAAGTAGGAGTGTAACTGAATTTGAATCCCAAGATGTCACATTCTTAAAGAATGAATTTCCGAAAAAGGTCGAGATATGTGAAGACTATTCTCTGTTTGAAACCTTGGATAGTGATAATGATTTTATTATGGCATATCATCCAAGTGGGAGCAATGTGAGAAGTGGGAAATTTGTTTCGAACCAGTCTCAAATTGCAACCACTTGATGAGACGATGTTGTCGTTATCTAATCCGAGTGGGAACACAATGGAGCATGATGTACTAAGTGTACAAGTACCAAGTGTACAATCTCCTGCAAACAAGTTGCAAAAGCATTCTCCGTCAACGTTTTGAGATTGAAGGGGAAGCTTTCATGGTCGTTCCACAAGGAGAGAATGAGCCAAGAAATGAAAATGAGGCTTTATCTTGCCCTGATAAGGAAAAGTGGATGAAAGCAATGGAAGAAGAGATGGAGTCGATGAAATCAAACCAAGTTTGGGAACTGGTTGATCTTCCGAAAGGACGCAGAGCCATTGGGAACAAATGGTTTCTCAAAATAAAGCGTAAGGATGATAGCTCGAATGAGAAGTATAAGGCTCACCTTGTGGCAAAAGGGTATAATCGATAATAAGGAATTGATTATGAAGAGGCTTTTTTCTCCTGTGGTGAGATTTAGCTCAATTCACCTTATTCTGGCAATAGTGGCTAGTATGGATATAAAATTATATCAAATGGATGAAAAGATTGCTTTTCTCAGTGGAGAATCAGAATAAGACATTTTATATGGAATAACCCATTGGGTTTGTTACAGAAGGTCAAAAACAAAAAGTATGTCGACTTTTGAGATCGATATATGACCTTAAGCAGTCTTCGAGATAATGATATATACATTTTTTCATAATGCCGTAGTGGCATATGACATTGTAACAATTGATATAGATCACTGTAGATATATCAAAAGATCCAAAGATCAATTTGTGATCATATCATTATATGTTGATGATATATCAATTGCCGGAAGCTATATGGAGTTTGTCAATATAGTTAAGAACTGGTTTTGTGCCAATTCTTGAGATGTAGGATATGGGTGAAGCTGCATATTTTTTTGGAATTAAGATTTCAAAATATCGTTCAAAGAGACCGTGATCTCTTTCACAAGAGACTTATATAGATAAAGTCCTTGAATGATTTTGCATGCAAGATTGTAAACCCATTGATACTCCTATTGCAAGTGGTGAAGGTCAGAGCCGCTTAATGTGTCCTGAGACTCCACAAGCAAATGAACAAATTGAAAGCGTTCCATGTCTTAGAGCTGTTGGAAGCTTAATGTGCGCTATGAGGTATACAAGACCTGATATTAGTTATGCAATTGGAATGGTTAGTAGATACCAATCCAGCACAAGTCAAGCACATTAGATTACCGTAAAGATAATTTTGAGGTATCTGAAGGGGTACTGCCGATTATTCGTTGAGTTATCAAGGTAATGATCCGCGCCTTGAAGGCTATACTGATATTGATTGAGGAAGAGGTTTAGATGTGAGAAATTTCACCTCTGGTTTTGCATTCTTATTTAACAATGGTGCCATATCATGGAGTAGTAAGAAGCAAACGTGTATAGCCTTATCCACGATAGAAACTGAATTCGTGGCACTGTTAGCAGCAGTACAAGAGAGTGTTTGGCTTAAGATATGTTTGGACCAAGAGGTGTTGCTAAGGATGCTGCAGATTCAATTATTAGTTAATTGTGATAGCCAAGCAGCAATAGCTTAGCCAAGCAGCAATAGCTTACACTAAGGATCCATTGCAAGACCAAACAAATAGACATGAAGTATATATATATATTGTAAAAGACATGGTTGTACGAAAAGATGTGAACGTATAATGCATATCTATGCAAAGGATGATAGCAGATCCTCTAACGAAGTCAATTCATAAAGATGTTTTACCTGGTCATGTGTTGACAAAGGGAGTGCGTAGAAGTTAAAGTATTGGATATTTGTATTTTTCTCAAAGTTCACAGTTAATGGTATTTGTTATCATTATTGATGTCTATGAGTTTGTATAACATTTATGCATATAAATGCTTAGTGTATTATGTTGAGAAAGTATGTCGGACAGATAAGAGATTAGCCCACTCACACGGGTAATCGCCTCTATTTACTGTGTGATAAATAGAGATGAGGCAATTTTAAGCTCATTATCTAGGTGATAATTGAGAGCTCGAGCTTAAAGTATAAATGTCGCCTTAACAAAGTGCTAAGATGAGGTCATAATGTTTATTATGTCTGAAAGTGAAAATAACCCACACGTTTCACTTTATCTGTCTTTATTGCTAGATGTGAGTTCTGATGGATACTTTTGAGCAGAGTAGTTACGTGAACTCAAGTTAGACATTGAGTGTGTCTAAACTATCATTTGTACGGTATTAAATGGATAGACATGCGCTCCAAGGGGAAGGAGAAAAAAATACCGTAATACGTATTTCATACTACGTATGCATGAGCCGACCAATAAAAGCTGGCGAAAGTTTTGATCTCAACTTTCAAGCCGTGTGAGACTCTTGAGGATAAAAATTCCTCAAATATGTCCCCTCACGACTTTGACTTATTCTCAAGGTTTCTATTCAGTGTTTGCTATCTTAGGATGTTGCCAATGGTCATGAGATTGATTCGATCTAATGAGACATTTCTAGAAAAGCGAGCTGAACTGAGATTGAGAGGTTTAAGGGAAGAGGAAGATCGATTTAGATTTTGAGTCACATGATAGTTGTGTATTCACAGACCGGTCAATTATGATTATTCTGTATGATCATAATTGTGAATACAATGAATCATCCGTAAAAGAGATCGAGAGAGATATAAGTGTGACTGATCGATTTAGGGTACAGCATACGAAAATCTACTCTTGATTATGTCCATTTAGAGCTGCTATATACTCCTAACAGATGTATGGCAACGAGCTCTCAGTGTATGCCGGTCGCACGGATTATTTGTCGATATGAAACTTGCAGAGAAAAGGGTATTGTGTATAGCCCATAATGTGCGAGTGGGAGATGTTGGAATTAATTGATTAGAATTAATTAATTCGCCCATAATGGGCTAAAACCGAATGACGGTTACCGAAGAGCAGTTACCGAAAGGCGGTTACTAGAGGGAGGTTACTGAAGGCGGTTATCGGAAGTTTCTAAAGAGTGGGTTATCTCTTTTGAATTATAGATAACATAAAAAGAAGATTTTAAGAATCTCAGTTAATCTGAATGTCAGTTTTGGCCTCTCTCCAAAACGCTCTCAAGAACGATCTCCCTCGTACTTCTCTTGCACTTGTTCGGACGACTGATTCTCGCAAGGCTATTTGTCGGAGGCACTTAATCTGTGGACAGCGGGTACTTTCCCTCGTGTGATCGTACTCCGATCGGTGATACAAGTTAGTGAATCTTGGACATATTACAATATGTTTTCCCGCATGTTTATTCGTTTTGAACGGGAATTCGTTTCCTTCACATCGGTATTCTCAATGCTCAAACACGGTTACCAGGTTTCAAATTCTTTTGGCGGTGCAAAGCTACTCGGTTATCCCAATTATTCTGCTGAATTCCTTTGGGTTTCAAGAAGGTACGTTACCATTTCGGTATCTTGGGGTACCCGTTATTTCATCTAGACTTAGCAAGGCGGACTGTAATGCTTTGGTGAACTCTATCATCGACAGAGCACAATCCTGGTCTCATCGATTTCTGTCCTTTGCTTATCATCTACAACTTATTAAGTCGGTCCTTCATGCCATTCATGTATTCTGGGCAAGTGTGTTTACTCTTCCCATGTCTATATTGTCGCGAATTGAGATGATTCTTAGACAGTTTCTGTGGAAAGGACCGGACTTGGGGATAGGTGGTGCCAAAGTTCTGTGGAGTGATGTGTGCCTCCCTAAAGAAGAAGGTAGATTAGGCATTCGTAGGCTCTTTGACTGTAATTGCGCCGCAATGCTCAAGCATATTTTGATACTCTTCACGGATAAGAAGTCTCTTTGGTGTAAATGGATACACACAACCTTTCTGAAGAACAAAAACTTCTGGGTCGCAACTAATCCGACTTTTTGTTCATGGGCCTGGAAGAAGATCCTAGACCTCCGCCAGGATTTTCACCTTCGGTTTTGGTGGAGGATTGGCAATGGTTGTACTACTTCCTTTTGGTTTGACTCCTGGCACCATAGAAGACCACTCTATACGCTTTTTACTGATAGGGACATCTACTGCTCTGGTATCTCGAGGAAGGCTACGGTTTTGGAGTTCTTCTCCTCCGCTTCTCACCCGTCTCATGTTATGGACATTATAGCCTCTTGGTTTGACGTTTTCCCTTGCGTTACCCCTGAGAGGTGCGATCGGTTCTTATGGTTGGGTCATCCTTCGAGTGTTTTCTCTATTGCTTCTTCTTGAGACCTCATTCGTCGTAGAGGGTATGTTGTCACTTGGCACTCCTTTATTTGGAACCGATGCATTGCCCCTCGACATGCCTTTCTACTTTGGCTTATCACTCTCAATAGGCTCCCAACGCAAGTATTATTGCTCTACTATCGCAGAATTTTGGATGGTGTGTGTGCCTTTTGTCGATGTAGGCCGGACTCTATTGATCATCTCTTCATCGGTTGTAGTACTACCGGTTCCCTTGCACTTTTTTGGGCCACTAAATGTAATTTGGCTTGGCTTAATCGTTCTTGGTAGGACAATCTCCAATGGGCTATGCAACATATCAGTGGCCAGCACTTTTATCAGAGCATTGCACGGTTTTCTTTTGGCGCTCTATGTCATATGATCTGGACTGAAAGAAACCATATTCTTTTTGGAAATCATTCCCTCTTCATGCATGCTCTTAAGAAGCACATTGTTAAGGTTGTCGGGGACAAGGCCTTGACTTTTAAACTTGTGGAAGACACCCCTCGTAACCGAAGGATGCAGGCCAATTGGGGCATATCTCCGTCAGTTTTTTATTGACATTCGGCTGCTGTTCAGTCTTGTTTTGTTATTTACTGTTTGGCCGTTGTTTTGGCCGTTTCACCGCCTTGTGTAGTTCGTTGGGCCTCCCTTTTTTCTTTCTTGTTTGGTCACCCACGACACCCTTGCACCCGTTTTGACATCCTCTAGTGTTGTTACGTGTACGGGATCTGTGTGGTCGTGTTCCTCTTGTAATTTGCGCCTTGATTAGTCAATATACTTTTTACTTAACAAAAAAAGAAGAAGATTTGCGTGTTTTCAAAATTCCGTGTTGTTCCTGTACATATAAAATTTCGCTCACGGTAGCAATATATATGCGTTATGTCACGATTAGGTCAATTTTCAAGCCTACTCGCACCGGTCTGAATCTCATCATAAGCATATCACATGTGTCGAGATTTGAGCATTCGCGTCGCGTTACTTTCATCCGGACAGATCCCAAGAGATTGTGCACGACTTGGACTCTCATTCTCGAGAATCAAGCTTCGAGACATTTTACTTTTCTTAGAAGTACATATACTACTTTAAAGTTTCAACAATATGTACGAGGCCAAAAACAAAAAAAAGAGAGGCAAGAAATCACCAAAAGCCAAAAATGAACAACTAAATTAATTAATGTTTTGAAAAAAAAAAAAAAAACACGAAATCCAACCACCACAGTCAGATTCGGATCCGAGGGAGAGGAAGAAGACGTGCGGATTTAAGGTTATAAATAGATGGGCCAGGTCTCCGTCCACTCGCGCACGCCGTCCTTTTCTTCACTCCGGCTCGTTTCAGTCGACTCTCTCCATTTACGTCACTCTGCCGCCCGCACTCGCCATCGCCGCCTCTCGGCTCTTCGCTTCGCTCTCCGTTCAACTCCACTCAGGTACGCGTTCGCTTCTCGCTATCCGGTTCTGCGTCTGTGATGGAGTCGCTCGTGATTTGCTCTCCGATAGATCTGATCGGCGAGGTCGAGTCGTTCCGACGAGGGAAAAGACAAGAAACGGTTGAAATGAGTTTTTCCTCGACGCGTTTGGCTCCGATAGGTTTTAATAGGATCCGAAGTTGCGGTGATTATTGGCGGATTTTTTTTTTTTTTGTCGTTTGAGTGTTTGACGGATAAATAGTATCTGAAGCCTGAAGGTGTAGATCGTTGCATTTGTGCTGGATTCGAATGCGCTGGATGGATGAGTCTTCCCGTTTGAGTCTGTTGTCGAGCTTTCGTTTTGGATGTTTTAGTTTCATTTGGTCATTTTTGGTGATAATTATGAGCTTGTCAATGTGTTCCCGAATAAGAGGATTGAAACGGAAGTCAGGTCAACGTTCTGCTAATTTGTATTTAATCTCCATCTCCCACGCAGGACCCGGAGACAAGGTGCTTGCCATAATTTCACTGAGACGTGGCTAGCATTTTCAGTTTTGTAATTATGTAGATTAACCTTGAGTCTGTTCTTTCTTTCTACGTTGGGAGGATGTCAGTTTGTTATGCAACTTGATGGGAGGATAGATAGATAAATTCACAGTTATTTCAATATGTATGATTGTGTGACGTCTCTTTATTGGAGAACGATATTTAAGTGGTTGATTGTAGCTTGGTGCATCCACCTTTTCGATTATGCTTCTTCATGGAAATGATATCTGCGGAATGTTATGAAACAGGGCCATGGCGTCCCACATCGTTGGCTATCCTCGCATGGGGCCCAAGAGAGAGCTCAAATTCGCGCTGGAATCTTTCTGGGATGGGAAGAGCAATGCTGAGGAGTTGCATAAGGTGGCAGCTGACCTGAGGGCATCGATCTGGAAGCAGATGGCTACTGCAGGAATTAAATACATTCCCAGCAATACTTTCTCTTACTACGATCAGGTGTTAGATACCACAGCTATGCTTGGTGCTGTTCCTCCCAGATATGGTTGGAATGGGGGTGAGATTGGATTTGACACCTACTTCTCCATGGCTAGGGGTAATGCCTCTGTGCCAGCTATGGAAATGACCAAGTGGTTTGACACCAACTAGTGAGTTCTCTGCTCATGTTGTGACCATACTACCAGTATATCCTTATTCTCATGTTGCTGTGCCCGTGGAGTCGTTATAATGTTCTTGATTTGTTATTTACAGCCACTATATTGTCCCTGAGCTAGGACCAGATGTTAAGTTCTCTTATGCATCTCATAAGGCAGTCGATGAGTTCAAGGAGGCCAGAGCTGTAAGTCTACGAAATCAGTTTATCACTTTGCTCTCTCTCTCCTTGGTTTCCTGAAGCGCTTAAATTTCTCTCTGATGCAGCTTGGAGTTGATACAGTTCCAGTCCTTGTTGGCCCTGTGTCTTACTTGTTGCTTTCCAAACCTGCTAAGGGTGTTGAGAAATCCTTTTCTCTTCTTTCCCTTGTTGGAAAGATTCTTCCAATCTACAAGTAGGGGCTGAGCCTTTATGAAATAGTTGCCTAACCTATGGTTCGTTGATAGTGAATTTTCTGACATCGCCCCAACTAATTTTGTCTATGCAGGGAGGTTGTTGCTGAACTGAAGGCAGCGGGTGCCACCTGGATACAGTTTGATGAGCCAACTCTTGTGACAGATCTCGATTCTCACCAATTGCAAGCATTTACTCATGCCTACTCAGAGCTAGAGTCATCCCTGTCTGGCCTGAGTATTCTTATTGAGACATACTTTGCTGACGTGCCTGCAGAGGCGTACAAGACACTCACCTCTTTGAAAGGTGTTGCAGGTTTTGGGTTTGACCTAGTTCGTGGAACAAAGACCCTCGATTTGGTTAAAGGTGGATTTCCTTCTGGCAAATATCTTTTTGCTGGAGTAGTAGATGGAAGAAACATTTGGGCTAATGATCTGGATTCATCTCTCAAAACCCTGCAAGCTCTTGAGGGCGTCGTTGGAAAAGGTATGTATACATCACAGCTCAGTTATAGAATTTTGCTTGAACTTGAAAAGTTATAGAATTTTGCTTGAACTTGAAATTTATTCGCAAAGTGACTAAGGCTTTGTGTGTAACCTTTGTCAGATAAGGTTGTTGTTTCAACATCCTGTTCTCTTCTTCACACTGCTGTGGACCTACTGAATGAAACTAAATTGGATAAAGAGATCAAGTCATGGCTCGCATTTGCTGCACAAAAAGTTGTTGAAGTAAATGCCTTGGCACAGGCATTATTTGGACTTAAGGATGAGGTACTGGGAGATGTTGAGTTTGTTTATGAGCATTTGATTTTCTCTTCAAATTGATTAATTTTCAATAAGGAAGGACATATATGATGTTATGTACTTGTCGGCAATATAGGACCGAAATATATTTAAGTTGTTATGTGATAAACTTTGACCATTCCTTCATTCCAAGCAACGACCCTGCTGTCTGTGCTCTGTCCTTTGTTTCAAGATATTTAATCTTTCAGTTTTGATAAGTTGGGGCACATTATCACTTTATGAGAAGCTCACTTTCTTTGTTGTTTTCTGAGCATCTCCAGACTGTTTTCTCTTCTAATGCTGCCGCCCAAGCTTCGAGAAAGTCCTCCCCAAGGGTGACAAATGAGGCTGTCCAAAAGGCTGTGAGTAATTTGACCCAACTATTTTACAGTCTGAGATTCTGAAAGCCCAGTGTGACTGTTCCCATTAATCATGGAAATGTATTTCTTAGGCTGCTGCTCTAAAGGGTTCTGATCACCGCCGGGCCACAAATGTCAGTGCCAGGCTAGATGCTCAGCAGAAGAAATTGAACCTTCCAATTCTTCCCACCACCACCATTGGATCATTCCCTCAGACAATGGAGCTTAGAAAAGTACGCAGGGAATACAAGGCCAAAAAGTAAGCAATTTTCTTCGGTGCCAGTTATGGTTCTGTTGAGAGTGATTTTCACTTTCAGTCCTGAATTTGTCTGATCCATAAGATGTACTTTTCTTGGAATGTTAGGATTTCTGAGGATGATTATGTCAAGGCCATCAAGGAGGAGATTAGCAAAGTCGTCAAGCTTCAGGAAGAGCTTGACATTGATGTTTTGGTACATGGAGAGCCTGAGGTGAGGTTTCGTATAATCTGGATATTCTAAGCCCATTTATGTAGAAATAATCTTTTTTGGAAGAAAGCTTACAAGTTTCCTTGCTGTTCTTCCATGGATCTTGCTGATGCAGAGGAATGATATGGTTGAGTACTTTGGTGAGCAATTGTCTGGTTTTGCCTTCACTGTCAATGGGTGGGTACAATCTTACGGGTCACGATGTGTTAAACCGCCTATTATCTATGGTGATGTCAGCCGCCCCAAGGCTATGACAGTCTTCTGGTCTTCAACGGCTCAGAGCATGACAAAACGTCCTATGAAGGGAATGCTCACTGGTCCTGTTACCATTCTGAACTGGTCTTTTGTAAGAAATGACCAACCAAGGTAAACAAAAGGAAGAGGAGAGGAGAGGAGAGGAGAGGAGAGAAAAGAAAGAAAGCAAAAAAAAATTCAACCTGCTAATTAGTGGGCTTCTCTTCTTGTTTCCTTTGTTGCTTAAAGATACCTGGCTCTTGCAGATCTGAAACCTGCTATCAAATTGCTCTCGCTATTAAGGATGAAGTTGAGGATCTTGAGAAAGCTGGTGTCACTGTTATTCAAATCGACGAGGCCGCTTTAAGAGAGGGTTTGCCTCTTAGGAAGTCTGAGCAGGCTTTCTATCTTGACTGGGCTGTTCACTCATTCAGGATCACTAATTGTGGTGTTAAAGATACTACCCAGGTACCTTTCCATTCCTTTCTTGATATCTGATGACAGAACCCAGAACGTTAATTACAGTAATCCCACTCATTCTTCCTATGTTGAGATGAATGAGAGCTTAGGAATATTTCTTCAGTTCTATTTAATTGGTGACTGAATTTTCTACCACTTCGTAAAGGTTCAAAATCCATCTGTAGATTTGGGAATAACTGCTGAACTGATTAGTAGATTTCTTTACAGTCGAGAGCATTTATTGTCAGAGTGAAGAATGTTATTATCTTGCTGTCTTCTTATTGGTTATTCTTTGCATAGACTTGTAGTAAGGAAATATGGAGTGAATCAAGCTTTTAGTTCCCGTCTTATGCTTTAATGGAAAAGATAGCGATTCCCTTCAGTTCTGAAGAGCTAATCTGATTTGTTCTGCAGATCCATACTCACATGTGCTATTCAAATTTCAATGACATCATCCACTCGATAATCAACATGGATGCTGATGTGATCACCATTGAGAACTCCAGATCAGATGAGAAGCTGCTCTCAGTTTTCCGTGAAGGAGTGAAATATGGCGCTGGCATTGGTCCTGGTGTCTATGATATCCACTCGCCCAGAATTCCATCCACAGAAGAAATTGCTGATAGAATTAACAAGATGCTTGCGGTCCTCGAGAGCAACATTCTTTGGGTCAACCCTGATTGTGGCCTCAAGACCCGCAAATACTCTGAAGTAAAACCTGCTCTGAGCAACATGGTTGCTGCTGCCAAGCTCCTCCGCACCCAGCTTGCCAGTGCTAAGTGAGTTTAGTAGTAATTATCAGATGCTAGTGATCCTTGTGATGTGAAGGTTCTGTCGAAAGCTCAAATAAGTGCTCACACCGCCCCCCCCCCCCCCAAGTTGATCGTGTATACACAGTACTTGGATGTGTACTGATTACTCTAGCGGGTTTTCTCTCCATTTCTCTGTACTTTGTGGATTAATCGTTCTTTCTGACACCCCCACCCCCTTTAAAGAAAAAATTATAATAAAGGAAATTTATCTTATGTCAAGAGCTGAAGTTTGCCTGTGGAATCATGAACTTGTTCATATGTACCAAATTCTCCTGTTTCATGGGAAATTTGGTTAGTTGGGACGAAAAATAGAAAGAATATCATTTGAGGATTTATTATTTATAGAAGGTACATTATTCACTTGTCACACTTAGAATTACATTTCATGCTGAATGAAGTATGGAGCAACAAATTGTTTTTTGCAAGCTTAAAGTTCTGGGTCAGATTCTGTTGTTCCAAAAGACCTGAATGCATGTTTCACATACAGGCCAAGCACCACAATTAGTAGAGCTGCCACCATGGTGTTCATCAAATTCCTTGGCTTCTTCAGCTTCGTCACCAAATTCTCAACGTTTTTCTTGGCTTTGGGCTGACCAATGTCACCGGCCTTCTTTGTTCCCGTTTCTTCCATCTTCTTGCCTATATCTGCAGTATTGCCACGCTTTTGATCCTTTTCAGTTGCTTTCTTTTCAGCCAAATCGTCGCTCTTCTGCTGTAAAGCCATTTCCGGTCCATTTTTCGATTCATCTGCTCTCTTGCTCTCCTCTTTGACTTCCTTGGGTTTTTCCTCATCCTCTGTCGATTTCTTTGGTTTCTTGTCCTCCTCTGTTGGTTTCGCTGGCACTTGTTCTGCCTTTGGCGGCTCCTTGATATCCTGTTTTGGACCGATTTTTTGAGGTTCTGCTGTAGGTGTGGGTACGGGAGGCTTAGTAGGTTGGACTGCTGGTTTTGCCTCTCCACGGGGCTCGGCTGGAACGTTGATCTTCGGAAGTTTGACATGAAGAATGCCGTTGTCGAACTTTGCGCTGATCTTGTTAGAATCGTAGTTGGACGCAATAGGCATTTCTTTGCGGAATCGGTTCCATTTGTTGCCGCTTACTTGACGCTCTCCCATGACCCTCAAATTGCCAGTCGATGTGATTTGAACCTTTAGTTGCTCCTTTTTGAAACCTGTTAAATATCCATCAGGTGGCTGCGAAGTTAGTTTCTTGGACCTTCATTTAGATTTGCTAGAACCTCTCTTTTATCTGCAACCCGAATCTGATGCTGCTTTTGGCTTTGATAAAAGAAATTATCAAACATGTTATCCTAATGAGCAACTTGTGCCCAATTCATTCCATTTAAGCCGATTTCGACTGATAGACTAATTGTTCTCTTTTGACTAGCAGATGTATTGCTTTTGTACATGGCTGATCTGATGTAATGATGATGATTAGGGGTAATCGGTTTCCGATCCGGTCCAGTTTTCCTTAGGAATCGGGAACTTGACCGTTGGTCCCAGTTCCCTTTTTCCCAAACCAGGGATCGGACCGACCGGTCGAGTGGAACTAGTAAACAATGCCGGTTCTTAAGCGCTTGACGACAATAATACTAAGATGACAAATATATATATCATTTGTCATCTTAGTATTATTGTCGTTTGTGTGTGTGTATATATATATATATATATATATATAAGATATCTGCGAAAGTTTGTTGAATAAAAATTGGGTGGTAGTGAGTCTTCACAAAGACTAATATTTCTTTTAATATTTCTGGGATGTACCCCTATTTAAGAGATGAACCAGAGGACGTGTATGTCAATTTGACATAAAAATGGAAGATTCCTAGGACTTAAGGACAAATTTACATGATCCGGAAGAAGAGCATCTCTACACGGTCGTCGTACCAGAATTGAATGTATGCGACTATCAATGAGCTAAACAGGACCAAGACCAAGTACTTATATGACTAACAAACAATATGAGGCAGCTACAGTTTCTGGTAAATTTTCATATAAAAAGTCACTGATATGAGAGGAATCTTCAGGTCGAACAATGAAGTACATCGGACTCCACGGTATTTCGTCGCGTGTGATCAAAATGATTAGGCAGAAGCAGCCTAGAACAAGCAATTTGGGAAGTGATTATTTTAGAATAGATTTAATTTATATTAAAAAAAGGAAAAATGGTCGGTCCGGTTCGGGCGGTCCACCGGTTCGGTTCCCCCCGTGGAACCGAGAACTAGACTGCTCGGATGCCAATTCCATTTTTAGGAACTGGGAATCGGATCGGAGCTCCCCAAAACCGGACCAACCTGGCCGGTTCGATCCAGTCCGGTCGGTCCATTATGCTCGTCCCCAAAGATGATAGCTAACTGCTTTCAAAGAAATGATGACAAAATACCACGACACGAATCTCGTATCACCTGACAGATAGATGAGAAGCGTGTCGAATCTGTCTTCTCGTGCCCAGTTCATGGTCGGGTCGATGTCGTCGTACTCGCGGGCCGCCGTCCTCGCATCCATCCTCGGCCTTTCGTGTTCTTCTGCCTGTTTTGCTTTGCTCTGACTTAGGGGAAGATCTTATTGTAATGTGAGGAAAGGAGGATTGGATTTGGGTGAGTTTTATAAACCCAACAAGCCAGATTGGGGGATTGCTTCCTTTGGGATTTGGTTATTCTTTGGTTTTCCCTTTGAATGATAGTTCTGTGCTTAGGCCTTTTTGGTGGGCTGTTCAAGGGCTGCACGTATGCTTTGTTCATCGCCATGCGTTAAGAAAAGCTGAGATTCTTTGCCTCTTTCGGACTCTTCAGGAATAATACCGAGAAGGAGATTCCCCTTCGAGAATTCCCAGGTTTATTGTGGCACTCAGGCTAATTAAAGGGCATTTTAATTATGAATTCAATAATCATAATTTCAGAGTGATAATTCTTCGTTTAGGACTGTTAATCCTCTTGGTGTTCTGGTATTTTTGTCATGTCTTGTTGACAGTTGCTCATACGAACTCTCGGTAATGAATGCCTTTCTTTTGATGTCGTAGGTATATTTCACCTAGTAACCATAGCTGAGTAGCTTGGTCGCGAAGCAAGCGCAAAAACACGTTGTTTAATCCTGATTGATATATGATATGAATAGTTTTTGTCGGGGAAAAATTGTTCGGAAAGTCTTAAATCTATTGCACTTTTGCCAATTCAGTCATAAACCTTTTACTTATGTCAATTGAATCTTAAAATTTTTTCACGTTCTGCCAATTGAGTCTATCAGGCCAATTTTAACCGGAAATCGCTGACGTGGACGTACGTGGCACGGCAACAATTTCTAATAACATTTTAACATCTTTCGAAATTTTTTTATTCCTTTATTTTTAACATCACTGGCAACAATCATCATATCAAGAGTACATATGACACCATTCTCCCTCTGTTTTATTAAGGTATCTAGTCTCATAATATGAATAGAGGATTAAGTTTTTGACGACCACCACTCCTATCGTTTCATTCACCACACATTCAACCACTTCGGCCGCAGTAAGTTGTCCGCAACCTCGGGTGACGTGACTAGCTTATAATTTTCGATTGGTTAGATCGTTGCGGTCATGCGAAAGATTTGAAAACATATTATTCTCCATGATTGAAGCTCACCACAGAACCACACCGTCAATAACAGCTTTGTAAATTCTTCCATTGACGTGTGAAAATTGACGTACTTGAGAAATTATCGTGTTGATCTACCCCGCAATGAGGGTGAAAAGATAACATTGCCCCCAACCTGCTCCATTTGATTTTGTCAACCAAGCCTTAAATTTTCAACTTTGGTCACTTTAGCCTATATAGATAAATAAAACAATGAATTATGAAGGGTTTCCCTTATTTTCTTCAATTAATTTATGCACTAATTTTATTTTTCAAATCTAAGAATTATAGCTGTCGGTCAACGTCTAGAAAACGTTGCCCCCCTCAATCTGCTGCAAGTAGAGCACCAATTTTGTATTATACATCCGCAAATCACAAATTACAGACCTCTCGTGAGTCGAAAATCGCAAATTTGGAAACTCTTGCGCGCTTCACATTACAGAATCCAACCGCACAACATGCGGCCGGTATGAACATCCTAGGTAATTGTTCGAGAGAAAGAGACACCGGCCTATGAAAACTATGTGAGATCAATAGATTCCAGATCTAACCCGTCTTCCAAATTTTAGATATTATATGCAAATTTTAGGCCCACCAAACTTTTCGACATGTCCCACTCAAATTTTATATATTAAATGAAATATTAATTATTGTGTTTTTTTTTTTTGGTCGAAAATTATTGTGTTGATCTACCACGTAATGATAATGAGAGTTTAAAGATAATATTGCCTGAACCTGCTCCTTTTGACTTTCTCGATCAAGCCTCAACTTTGATCACTTTAGCATTTATAGATAAACAAAACAATGAAGTAGTTTCTTTCGGATCTGGATCACCTAACATTGGGGTTTCTGTGACATGAGTAACATTACTCAAATTAAGCCGTCCAATTTTGGACGGCCAAGAATGGGCCACGTCATTTGTTGAGGGGAAGGGAAAAAAATTGGGTGGGAATCTTTTTGGGGTTTGAAAAATTTTGAATTCCAATCCTCTCTCAAATCAGGCAGTCCATTTTCATTTGGACGGCCTGATTTGAGTAATGTTACTCATGTCACAGAAACCCCAATATTAGGTGATTTGCTTCCGTTTCTTTTCAGTTGCCTTCTTTTACTTTTCTGACATGGCAATTTTCATCTCTTCTTTTTCTTGTTTTTTGCCCTTTTGGTCAACAAACAGAATTTTTTTTTGGTGGATTAAGTTTTGTGGACCTATGAAGGTTTCCGTTATTTTCTTCGATTAATTTTGGAGATAATTATACAAATAATCCCCGAGCTTTGGTTAAATATGTAATGTCATCTCCGAGCTTTCATTTTGCGCAATATGATCTATTTAACCTTAGCCTAATGTCCAACGTCCCCATGAACTTCTAATATGTTCGTGTGGTCCATGAGTTTTTCGTAAATGTTCAATTCAGTCCCTAGACTATATGAAAATATCTAAAGTGGCCATTCCATTAATTCAAGTTCAAGGACAATATTGATCATTTTCATATAATCAAGGTGTTCAAAGATCACAGCGAACAAACTAGAATTTCAAGGACGATATTGCACACTGGTCTAAAGCTCAGAGACCTCACTGAAAGGAACGATATTGCACATTTGACTAAAGTTTAAGGATCACTTGTGTAATTTTTGCTTAATTTTTGTACTATTTTATATTTTTTTTTGGTCAGCCACTATTTTTAGTGTTCAAAAGTAAGCAATATAGATCTTGCTCAACTCCTAGAAAAAGTAGCAAGTAGAGCACTAATTTTGAGCGAGACGTCCGCAAATCGCAAATTACAAACCTTTGGTGAGTCGAAATTCGCAAATTTGAAAATTCTTGTGCACTTCGCATTACGCAATCTAATCACACAACATTCGGTCGGCATAAACATCTTCGGTAATTTTTCCTATTTTATTAGGTAGTCATGGATCGTGGAATTTCAAGTGTTATTCGTATCTTTATGTTATATTGTTATAATATAAAGTACAAGTTCTTCAGAAAAATAAAAATGAAAAAAAAAGGGGGGGCCAGGCGGACCGTGCCCGTTAAGATATCTTGACTTTTTACGTCATCCAACGGCTGCGATTTGTCCACGACTAGTCTGCGCTTCTTTTCTTCAGTCACTTGTCGTTAAAGATGCTGAATGTTCCGTTCATGTGCATGTTGTCCGAAGAAGACAACTTCATCGACAGCGATGAAACCGAAGAATTTCGCAAAATTTTCCCTTTTGGGTCGTAAAATAGGAAGAAATTTCCTAGCATCGTGACATCACCTTTTTTTGGGCAGTTTCGGTGGCGGCTCGGGCTCCGACCACGTTGCATATAGAGCTTCTATGACAAACAATGAGCAGTGAAGCTGTTGTTGCAGAGTCGCAGTGGCCCCTCGCGAGATGGAGGGGAGAGAAGCCGAGGCCGCCGGCGGGGTTCTCGTGTTCGCCGTCAACGGGGAGAGGTTCGAGGTCTCCGGCGTCGACCCTTCGACCACTCTGCTCGAGTTCCTCCGCACTCGGACTCGCTTCAAGAGCGTCAAGCTCGGTTGTGGCGAAGGTGAGCTCCCGATTCGAGCGTCTCTGCTCTAGTTTGTTCATTGAGCTCGAGCTCGTTCGCGGGTTGGGTTTTTAGTTAGATTTGGAGGAGTCGTCGTTTTGCGGGTTCGGTCTGTGTTCTGAGATTGAAGTGGTTAGTGGCGTCAATATGTGTTCGGGTGCTTCCTCTCTTGTCTCTACTATTGTCGCTTATTGAACTTCTTACAGCATCGGAGTCTGTACATGTTCTTTTTGTCTTCATTTTGGTGTGTGGTATTGTTATGAAGAAGTATTGCATCTCGAAGTATCATGTACACAGAGATTTTACAATTTTGGGTTTTGCAGGTGGCTGTGGTGCTTGCGTTGTCCTCTTGTCCAGATATGATCCTGTGCTTGACCGAGTCGAGGACATCACTGCAAGTTCATGTCTCACCCTGCTGTGCAGTGTAAATAGATGCTCTATTACAACTACTGAAGGTCTTGGGAACAGCAAGGACGGGTTCCACCCGATCCACCAAAGGTTCTCCAGCTTCCATGCCTCTCAGTGTGGCTTCTGCACCCCGGGGATGTGTATGTCGCTCTACGGCGCGCTGGTCAATGCCGAGAAGACCGACAGGCCCGAGCCTTCTCCAGGATTCTCCAAACTGTCCGTCTTTGAGTCTGAGAAGGCTATCGCGGGAAATCTTTGCCGCTGTACCGGGTATCGGCCTATAGCTGATGCCTGCAAAAGTTTTGCGGCTGATGTCGATTTGGAAGATTTGGGGCTCAATTCTTTTTGGAGAAAGGGGGATAGCGAGGAGTTCAAGATGAGTAGGTTACCTCCGTATTGCCGCAAAGATGAGAAATGCACTTTTCCCGAGTTTCTGAAGAAAGAATTAAAGTCTCCTACGCTCTTGGATACTAAGAGGTATGACTGGTATACTCCGACCACTGTCGAAGATCTTCGATGCCTGTTGGAAACTGATGGAACCGGCAATACTTCCCTCGTAAAGCTAGTCGCTGGAAACACGGGGATAGGTTACTATAAGGAAGCCAAGCGATGGGAGAAGTACATTGATCTCAGGAATATTCCCGAGCTCGCCATTGTCAAAACGGATGAAACAGGAATTTAATTTGGGACAACTGTGACAATTTCTAAAGCTATTGAAGCATTGAGGGAACACAGCAAATGTATGTCATCCACAGGAGGAGGAATGATATTCAGAAAAACTGCTGATCACATGGAGAAAATCGCTTCAGGCTTTATCAGGAACACAGCAAGTCTGGGAGGAAATTTAGTGATGGCGCAGAGATTTCATTTCCCTTCAGATATTGCTACAGTACTTCTTGCTGTAGATTCACAGGTGACTGTAATGTCCGGACCCAAGCAAGAAAGGCTTTCATTGGAGGAATTTTTAGAAAGGTCTCCATTGGATTCCAAAAGTGTACTTTTAAGTATCAAAATCCCGACTTGGCACTTGAGAAGAAGTACGGCTTCTGAAGACACCAAAAGGCTGCTTTTTGAAACATATCGAGCTGCACCACGACCTCTTGGAAACGCATTGCCCTATTTAAATGCAGCTTTCTTGGCTGAAGTTACTGTTAGTGAGGCTCTTCATGAAATTATCGTAAACAATTGTCAGTTAGCTTTTGGTGCTTATGGGACTCAACATGCTATACGAGCAAGAAAGGTCGAGGAAACTTTAACCGGAAAAGTGCTGAGCCTGAATGTCTTAAGAGAGGCAATTGAAGTAGTTAAAGCTACTATTGTGGCAGACTATGGAACGAGGGATCCTGCTTACAGGTCAAGCTTGGCTGTTGGGTTTGTTTTTAAGTTCCTTAGCCCCCTTGTTGAGTCTAGGGCTAAAACAGTCAGTAATAGTTTAAATGGTTACAAGAGTGCGATTTCGGCTGGGGAACCCAATCTAACTCAGGACCATGAGGAGTTTCAAGATAGCCAAATCTCTTCCTTGCTATCATCATCAAGTCAGGTTGTTGAACTGAATAAACAGTACTATCCTGTTGGAGAGCCAATTAAAAAATCCGAAGCAGCAATTCAGGCTTCTGGTTCGTTCTCTCTCTCTCTCTCTCTCTCTCTCTCTCTTCACATTGGAACTTTAAACAGAAATTATTACTAATGAGACCTTTTGCACCCTTAATTATCAGGTGGAGTTGACTCATATAGTTATTATATTCAGTTACCAAATGTTCAATGTGTTGCAGCTGTGTACCACCAGATATCTTTTGGTTAATCATAGCACTGATTATTTGATCAACTAGCATCTCCTATGTAGGTGAAGCTGTGTATGTTGATGATATTCCTTCACCAGCAAATTGCCTATATGGGGCATTCATATACAGCACCAAGCCTCTTGCACGGGTAAAGGGTATCAGAATACCATCTAGCGTACCATCTAATTCTGTCTCCTCAATCATTTCCTTTCAAGACATTCCAGATGGTGGACAGAATGTAGGATCAAGAACCATATTTGGTTTCGAACCTTTGTTTGCTGACGAGCTTGTTCACTGTGCCGGTCAGCCTATTGCCTTAGTGGTAATCCAGTTAGTATCTTGTAATCACCTCCTTGCTTGCATCATATATAATGTAATATGGAGTCTTGCATCAGACATAATGAAATATGGAGTCAACTTAACTTAAATTTGTTGCCATTGCTCTGTAGGTGGCCGACACACAGAAACATGCTGATATGGCTGCAGACTCTGCAGTGGTTGACTATGATGTGGATAATATAGAAATGCCTATTTTATCGTTGGAAGAGGCTGTTGAGAGATCTAGTTTCTTCGAGGTGCCTTCTTTCCTTTACCCCAGTGAAGTTGGGGATTTATCAAAGGGAATGGCTGAAGCAGATAACAAAATTCTTTCTGCAAAGGTACTTCATTTCAGATATTTATTCATTGTCTTCTTCACCTGCTCCATCGTCGCTAATAGCAAGATTTTGCTTACAGTGGACTCATTTTTCGAAACAAGGTCAATTAATCGCTATATGTGCAGATTGAACTGGGATCACAGTACTACTTTTACATGGAGAACCAGACTGCGCTAGCTGTACCGGATGAAGATAACTGCATGGTTGTCTATAGTTCGTGTCAGTGCCCTGAATATGCACATAACACAATTGCGAGTTGTCTTGGCATTCTTGGACATAATGTTCGTGTTATTACAAGAAGGGTTGGAGGAGGGTTTGGTGGAAAAGCTATAAGGGCCATGCCGGTGAGTGTATAATATAATCATCTCTGTTGTTACTTCTGCACGGTGACATGTAATGTTCATGTTTTATAGTAAGGAAGGAACATAATCATTGATATAATTATCAAAAACACTGAAACAAAGGTAAATTTACATAATCAAGAGAATTCACATACTTTTCTACCATAATTTGGAGGATGTTGTTCTCTTTTTTCTTTTTCCCAAGTCAAGTTAATCTATCTTCTCTTGACAATACTTCCAGCTTTCACTGATGGATGTAGCTAATTTCAAAATAAATAATCACGCAGTCCTAAAAGTTACCTTTAGCGATCACATCCCAATTGTCGAATTCTATCAATAAATGAGGTTACACCACAACTCCTTATCTGTACTTAATTTTACGTGAATTAAATAATGCCATGGAATTTATTTAGTTGTAGCAGTGGAAAACTTCAGTTTACCATTGAGGTTAGAGGACAAGAGATTTACATCTACAGCATTGTTTTTTCTGCAAAACATTTGGTTGAAATTGGCATTGCTGTTGGATTTTCTGGGGATCGACACACAATAACAATAACGACTAATTTCAGTTCTGCCAAAATATCTCGCTGATTTTGGCATTGTTGTAATATTCGGGTCTTCTGGTGATCAACACACAAGAAGGACTAATTTCAGTTCTGCATGTTGGACATTTGTGTCGCATAAGTACCTTCATTTGCTTGGTATTTCTTTTTCACTTTTGAGTACTGAAAAAGGAATCAGTATCCAAATTTATCATTGCAACCTGGAACTATAATTTGAGTTAGAAACATCTCTTTGATGCTGATGTTCTGTTGTTTGCTTATACATTATCTGCTTGATTTCTTTTCTATGTTGGGTTAAAAGGAGTGCAACTTTTAGCTTTCACTGATCGCTTTGTAGTACCACTTCTTTTGTCAAAAAGAAGTTCAAGCAGGGATATGCATATATGTGCAGATTTGCTAGTTGATTTCCTCCTCAGTCTCTGCTGGACTATATGTTACTATACAGTATCTACATTGGGTCACACATTGTTACCTCTAGGTATGGGGTCTTAGCACTGTAAGGCTTATATTTGATTTACTGTTTATGGACCTATGATGTTTTTAGGTCGCTACGGCATGTGCACTTGCAGCTCACAAACTGCGGCGCCCAGTAAGGACTTATCTCAATCGCAAGACGGATATGATTATGGCAGGAGGACGGCATCCCATGAAAATAACTTATAGTGTTGGATTCAAGTCCAATGGAAAGATTACAGCCTTACGACTTGACATATTACTAAATGGAGGATTATCGACTGATGTAAGTCCAGTGATGCCACTGAATATTGTTGGTGCTATAAAAAAGTACGACTGGGGTGCTCTATCATTTGATATAAAGGTATGCAAGACAAACCATACAACTAAGTCAGCAATGAGGGCTCCAGGAGAAGTTCAAGGGACATTTATTGCCGAAGCCGTGATTGAGCATGTAGCATCTGCCCTTTCCATGAATGTGGATTCTGTGAGAAACATTAATCTCCACAGTCATAGCAGCCTTAGCTTGTTCTATAAGCATACTGCAGGAGAACCCCAAGAATACACAGTACCTGCAATCTGGACTAAGCTGGCCTTGTCTTCTAATCTAGACCAAAGGATTGAGATGGTAAAAGAGTTCAATGGATGTAGCTTATGGAAGAAAAGGGGCATTTCCCGAGTACCTATAGTGTTTGAAGTGTCATTGAGAGCGACCCCGGGTAAGGTGAGCATTTTAAATGATGGATCTATTGTTGTTGAAGTTGGTGGAATTGAGATTGGCCAAGGGCTGTGGACAAAGGTAAAACAGATGGTAGCATTTGCGCTCAGTTCAGTCCAATGTGATGGAACTACAGAGATCTTGAAGAAAATACGAGTCATTCAAGCTGATACGTTGAGCCTTATTCAAGGGGGCTTTACCGCTGGGAGCACCACGTCTGAAGCAAGTTGTCAAGCTGTTAGAGTTTGTTGTGATATTTTGGTTCAAAGACTCTCGCCACTTAAGAATAGTTTACAGGAACAAATGGGATCTGTTACATGGGAGGTGCTGGTTGGTCAGGTAACTCTATTTGCTGATAGTTACTCTTTTGCCTTTAATCACTTAGCAGCCCAAATCCGCGTACTCCCTTTTACAGTCAAGAATGTGTCGGTCTACATGTCCATTTTATGATGCTGAGTCAACCTCTCTGTTTTATGTGGTTACTTGCAGGCGTACAACCAATCTATTAACTTATCAGCAAGTACGTATTACGCTCCTGAGTTGGACTCCATGCATTATCTGAACTATGGTGCTGCTGTGAGTGAGGCAAGTTTTCCTCCGACACGCAGTATTTGCTGATTAATTTAATGGATCATATCTTGATGCAAAACCACCTTACCTGGGCAGTGTTCCTTGTAAAGCCATTAGACATAATATTAATATGTAGTGGTTCAGAATGAAACATACTACCCTATTTGCTTGACTGTAGATTTTTCAATGTGTTTTGAATGTGACTGAAATTTTGGCGCCTCAGGTTGAGGTAGATCTTCTGACAGGAGAAACCAGAATCCTTCGGGTAGATATCATCTATGACTGTGGAAAGAGCCTCAATCCTGCTATTGATCTTGGACAGGTTATGCCGACAGCTTAAACCTGACTGTGCATCTGGCTCTATGTTATCTTGGCTATTGGGAAATTCATTCTATCTGCTGAGATTATGAACTGCAAAATAGGACAACATCATAGATGAGAGAAACTGAAAGGGAAGTCTTAAGGAAAAAGGACAGACCTTTCCGTATTAGTCTTCGGAACATGGATTGTAGTATTGGCATAAAAGCACTTCATTGATATTTAAACCTATCGTTAACGATTACTGTTATCATGAAAAGGTGCTTGATGCCATTTACCTGTGATTGATGCATCTTCCATCTGCTTCAGGTTTTAGATCTATTTCAAATAGAATTAACATGAAATGTGTTCCTCTTGATCTTAATTAATAAGGTGCAATTTTTTTATATCAGTCCCTTCAACTCAAATACTAAGAAAACTAAGGACATCAGCTAAAACATATTGTGAAGATAAGGTCACAAGGATCGCTTTAATTCCGATTGACTCTTTTTGCTGACATTTTTTCTGAATTCGTTATTTCAGATAGAAGGTGCATTTGTTCAGGGACTCGGGTTTTTTATGCTTGAGGAGTACCTGACAAATTCAGAAGGTCTGGTGGTGGCAGACGGCACATGGACATACAAAATCCCAACTTTAGACACTATACCAAAGGAATTTAATGTTGAGATCCTTAACAGCGGACATCACCAGAAACGTGTTCTCTCTTCCAAAGGTAAAATTGCTTTTCTTCATCTAGCTAGAAGTTATGGAAAATATCGATGAGTGGTAGCCGCTGTTGTTGAAAGTCTTAAACGGTGGCGATCTGTCGCTGAGTACAGAACCATTAACTAGTTGGGCTTCACCAGCTTAGTATTAGGACATGTACATCAATTTTTTTTTTGTCGAATGTCCATCAATTTGGCTCTGCATCTTTTTTCTCCTTTCTTTTGCATGACCCAGGATTGTTGCATTACGCTAACCCAGCGACTTAAAATTCTCATGCAGCTTCCGGTGAGCCACCCTTACTTCTAGCCGTGTCGATTCACTGTGCGGCAAGAGCGGCTATAAAAGAAGCCAGAAAACAGCTCCTTTCGTGGAGCGGTCATGACGAGTCTGATTCGATATTCCAGCTGGGTGTCCCGGCAACAATGCCGGTTGTGAAGGGGCTCTGCGGGCTAAATAGCGTGGAGAGTTACTTGGACTGGACATTAGGGAAGGAGCAAGAAGTATGAGACCAACCTAACCATCTCTCCCTACCACATGTACCAAAAGAAGATAAGTATACTCATTATACATTAAATCTCTGAGATAGTAGATGGTTTCTTGTAAGGAACGAAATGTAAACTTTCATCTCCTGAAGTGATTCTTGAAGAATACTTCTCAGGGAGGATGCTCAAAGAATACGTTGCCACGCGATGTAATTTCTTCTGAATACACGACGGAATAAGAAATCATGGTTTCGATTTGCAACTGCAGGAATTGAGCAGTTATTGAAAGATTGCACTTGCACATGGAAAAGTCAGTACTGTACTTACATCTGCTAGACGACTTTCGTTTTTCATGAGTGTGCTCGGATACTCTTTGGGAAAAGAACGCTAGAAGTGTCGTAACTTTCGTACCGCGTTCACTTTGGTACCAAAACTTTTCAACGGATCACTTAAACAAAACGATCACTTAAGTATCAATTACGATTTGGGATGCTGGAACTCGACGTGCAATATGTTATGGTGCCAGTTAGCTTTAATAGCCCTTGACGACGTCGTCTACATGTTTTTAGCCAAATATAAATCATAATTTGGACAAATCAAACCATTTCATCTCTTCTACAAACTCTAATCGGACCGAGGCAATTTGGGGCAAAATCAAGAGATGAATCTTGCGATGTCGATCGGGGATGAGTTATGTTTCAAAATTGTTGGAGATTCCCTTCGTTTTCTTCCCCACTCGTTAAATTTTGCCTCTCTGTCAACAAATACAATCTCTGGATCCTGTTGTCCTTGCTCTGTTTTTCTTCCCATTTCTCATCGTCTCGTTTGATTAATAAACCTTGGCATGGCCAAGCTCAGCTTCTGCGGGTACGAGGAATGCGCATGCGTGCGTGAGAGTAAAACAAAAAAGAAACCAAAGATTTGGTTTTTAATATAATCAACACAAATTGTTTTTCTGGTAGCAAATAATGGTGGCGGTTGGTGGTGATGGTGGTGGTGATGGTGAGGTTGTATTAGGAGCGAGAGTCTTTTCTACCACCAAGAGCCGCCGTCACAGGCGGTGATCGTGCCGACCAAAGACGATGATCTCGCGCCTAAGCTTAACGCTTTGGCGTAGCTCGAAGAAGCTCCTGCACAATCAAAGGCGATGGATAGATCGACGTTGCTCTAGTCATTGTCCACGTTGGACTAGTTTTTTATATTGAAAAGAACGGGAAAATTTCCAAATCAGGTGGAAAAAAAAAATTATTTACCGGATCGGGTTGAAATTTTTTTTTTTACCGGATCATGTGTCGCTCGGCAGTTACATTGCCGAGCGGGTTGCTGGGCCGGCTCCAGCAGCCCGCTCGGCAGTCACACTATCGAGCGACACCTGGCGGCGGCCCGCTTGGCAGTTTGGCTACCGAGCGGGTCACCGCCGCCGGCCCACCGACCCGCTCGGCAGCCACACTGCCGAGCCGAGCCCCAACTAGTTTTTTTTTTTTTTAAATTTCGAAAAACTATTTTTTTATAATATTTATTTTTTATAATTTTATTCTTTTTAAGCTGATTTTTATAATATAATTATCAATATTTAATTACTTAAGATATATAATTATAACATTACAATAAATTCGCATATATAATGTCGACATCGAATAGAAGAACTGAACAAATATCGAGCAATTGGGATATTGTAAAAAACATGGGATTTTCATAATAGATAACAAATTAACTGCAGTTACATGTACTAATGACGCCGTCTTCCTACATGACCTCCTGTTCAGCAATGAGGTTGTCTACGTTGATCGAAAGGTCTAGCGATTCGCGTAACCATTGCACCATCTGTGGGGAATCAGGGCACAACATTCAAACGTGCGCACGCAGATCGGCCCAGGAATATATCACAGTTGTGTCAATTATGTAAATTAGTTTGATGAAATTTTTGTAATGTTATAATATCGTTCAAGAAACATATTTATTAATTTCATTTTTTCGTTGTTTTTATATTAGAAGTGTGAATTTTTTTGTAATTTTACAATATCCATGTTATGACGAAACGCAGAAAAACAAAGACAGAACACCAGGATTTTACGTGGTTCAATCGAGGCGATCTACGTCCACGGGCGAGGCGAAACGAAATTCCACTATGATTAAAGAGAGTGCAAGATCGTTAAAACGCACGGCTCGCGATAATTACATAAAACGAAAAAAATCTTTCTATATAAAACATGAAAACCCTAGCCTCAATAAATAAGGCCCCAAAATTTTTTTTCTCGGGGGCGTTGCCCCCGAACCCCCATAAAGATCTACTCTAGCGCTAAAAAGATTTAGTTTCCACTAAATCAGCCCAACCCTCCGTCGTCGCGAACTAAACCTCTACTTTTTCTCTTCTTTTGGACTACGCGAAATATATGTCGAATTAAATACATAAAATTCAAAGACATATTTAACAATCCCAATTGCGCGATATTTATTCAGTTCTTTTGTTCAATGTCAACATTACATATGTGAATTTATTGTAATGTTATAATTATATATCTTAAGTAATTAAATATTGATAATTATATTATAAAAATCAGCTTAAAAAAATAAAATTATAAAAAAAATAATTTTTCGAAATTTTTAAAAAAAAAACTAGTTGGGGCCCGGCTCGACACTGTGGCTGCTGAGCGGGTTGCTGGAGTCACCCAGCAACCCGCTTGACAGTTTAACTGCCGAGCGGCACCTGATCCGGTAAATAATTTTTTTTTTCCACCTAATTTGGAAATTTGCCCGAAAAAAACCACGTATAAACAAACTTTTTGTTAAGAAAGCCATGTGGGACTTTAGGCCGAAATCTATTGCCGGAGGCACTTAAATGATCATTTTTTCTCCGATTTGGCATTTAAGTGATCCGGCGAAAAGTTTTGACGCCAAATTGAAGACCGTACGAAAGTTATAACACTCCTAGTGTCTTTTTTCCGCACTCTTTTAAGTAATTAGATTGAGAACTTGTTTTGTAAGGAGAATACGTGGATAAGTCATCAAATGAAATTGTTACTTATCTTTTTGCTCAACAAAATAGGGAAAGTTGTCCAAAAAGTCCTAAATTTATTGTATTTTTGTCAATTCAATTCTAAACCTTTAAATTTTTATCAATTTTTTTTTGGTCCATAATATTATCAATTGAATCCTAAGCCTTTTCACATTTTGCCAATTAAGTTCATCCAGCTAATTTAGGTCGAAAATCGCTGACGTAGATGCCGATCGTCCTACATGGGACGGTCGACGCCAACGCATATAATTTTTTAATAATAGTTTAGTATTTTTTATTCTATTTTATTTATCTTTTTTTCTTAAAGTTGCCGGTGAGAGTCGAGAAAATAAAAAAATAAATAGAAATATTATTAAAGTATTATTAAAAAAATTCCATGACGGCCATGCCACATAAGACGGCCGAAGCCCACATCAGCGATTGACCAAAATTGGCCAGATTGATTCAATTGGCAAAACATGAAAATGTTTAGGATTCAATTGACAAAGTTAAATGGTTTAAGACTAAACTAGTAAAAGTGCAGTAGGTTTAGGACTTTTTAAACGATTTCCCATTTCGATTGTTCCAATTTAGTCGTAAGCTTTTTGATGATTTTTCGATTTACTCATTCTTACTAATTTCAGCTAGAAAAAGTTGGTGTGGACGTCGGTCGTCCTACGTGGCGAGGTCGGTGCAGACGTGGATAATTTTTTCATTTTAAAAAAAATACGAATATTTTCATTTTTTCATTTCTTTTCCTTTCACTTGTGGCCGGACTCGACAATGGCCAGTGAGGGTGTGGTGGCCCTTGCCGGCCATGGCCAAGGACAGGCTAAAAGGAAAAGAGAAGGAAAAAAAGAAAAAGAGAGAAAATTGTAGAAAATTAAAAATAATAGAAAAATTATTCACGTCAATGTCTGCATTGCCACGTAAGACGACTAGCATCCACATTAGCGAATTCTCACCAAAATTGGCCGGAAGCACTAAATTGGCAAATAGACAAAAAGTATAGGATCAAATTAACACAATTAAAATATTTAGGAATGAATTAGGTGCCGCATAATAGGTTTATGACTCTCTTTTTTACAATTATCTCACTAGATTTTACGAGACCCTATCATTAACAGATTCTTTGTGAATGTAGAAATTCCAATACGCCGATCACTTTTCATCGCCAATTATAACACGCGGACGTCTCTGTCCTTAGTTTTTTTTTTTTGGGTCAGACTTTCCTTAGTTAAGGGCTAGGAAAATTAGTACTTTTCTTCTCGCGTCGCAAATAGATTATTTGCATTGTGGATCAGAAGGCAATCGAATATGGATCGCACATTAAAAAAATCTCATGACTGCACATGCGTATCGTTTACCAAGATGGAAGACCACATGCATGCATGCTAACAAGTCCTTTACATGTGACACCCTGGATTTACTCGTAGATGCGTTTTTTGAGTAATGGCAACGCTTAATTTTGAAACTCCAAAGTTAAGCGTGCTCGGGTGAGAGTACTCCCAAGATGTAAGGTGCCCACCTTTATGCCAAAGAACAAAATCGTGAGGCTCAATATGGGATGGGCCAAAGTTGACAACACCTCAGTGAGTTAATCTAGGATGTCACAATATGGTATCAAAGCGGGACCCCCTCCAGTAGGTGTGGTTTGGGGATGAACCAGGCGGAAGCTGGTGGGCCTGTAATGACCCGGTCCAATGAGGGCGGGAAGTGGTTGCCGGGGCTAGAAGGCCTGGACAAGAAGCGGCTTCTGGCAAGCTTCTAGGATGCGAAGGAGACGGGAATGAATCGAACTGTGCACCGAACAGGGAAATAGCGATTCTAGAATATGTGTGTGTGTGTGTGTGTGAAAACTGAAATTAATTTATGGATGGGCATTTTGATGTAACGGCAACGCTTAGCTTTGGAACTCCAAAATTAAGCGTGCTCAGGTGGAGATGTGTGACCTCCTGGGAAGGTGACCAGTGACCACCTATACGCCAAAGAACAAAAACATGAGGCCAAAGCGGACGATGCCACAGTGAGTTAATCCAGAATGTCACATTACAGATCTGGTTCATAAGATAAAGAATTGAAACTTGATTAATTTCACATAAAAACTTACATAATTTCCTCCTCCTCTTCTTCTTCTTCTTTTTAATTCTGTTAACTAAAACGATTTAAGTGGACGGAGTTATATGTACTCGGGAGCTCAATTGTAAATTGCACGTGCTATACACAACGTGGCGTAATTGAGCATTTTTTTTTTTTACCCCTCATTTTTTGGGCCAAGAATTTGCGTAATATAGAAGCATTATTTGTAGTTAAGGGAAATAAATCAGAAAGTCAAAAGAAGACGTGAGGATCACGTGGCTCACGTGACATATATTTATGAGGAGATGGGTTCGATCTTAAATCTCGGGAACTTCTGCAGAACCTACAGAGAATAATGCTAGATCATCACCAGATTTTGCATTTACAGACTATGTAGCACGGACACGCCTCCTAGCGAAATTTTCGCGTGTCGGACACGTGTCGGTGTCCGAGCTCCGACACTCGGTCAACCGAACGGACACGCGAGGGACTCGCGTGTCCGAGGTAGGTGAAGTCAAAGAGAGAGAGAGAGAGTTACAGAGACACGAGAGGTAAGAAGAAGGTGGAAGTGAGTGTTAATGGGATGAAGCCGAAGGCGGCAAGCCGCAGCACCAGGATCAGCCAGTTGAACCGGCGAAGCTTCTGCACGGACACCGTCGACTGGTACAGCCGGTGGTGGTGGTGGTGCGGCGGCGTGCGTGGCCCTGGCGTCGCCGTTGCGAGGGGAGTGGTGGTGCGGCGGAGGTGGAGATCGCATGTTGCTGTTGCCGATGATGTTGAGTCATGAGGGAGACAGAGAGAGAGATTAGTGGGAGTGGGTGTTATGGGGATGAGATAGAAAATGGAGTTGGTTTAGACATGGCGAGGGCGAGACTTCCATGAGAGAGAAGGTTCTGGGAATGGAGAAAAGAGGAGAGAGAATGAGGGAAAAGAAAAATAGTTGAGGGATGTACTCATTCACGTACACACATCCACTCTCTCTCACACGTCCACTCATCGCCCACCTGTCACTCACCTGCACACGCCATTTCTCCCACACACATGCACAAGAGAGCAGATTTTGAGGGAGGTAAGAGCTGACTGAGTCAAGATAAGAAGAGGGAAAAGAAAGAGTTTTGAGTGGAGTAAAAAACGTTGAGCAGGGGGAGGGGGAGGTCAGAATTTTTTTTTCTGTACTTTATCATCGTATTATTATTATTATTAAAATTATAAAAATAATAATTTATTATGTATATATAAAAATATATATTTAATATACAACGTGTCCTAACGTGTCGGAATTTTCTATTTTATGAAAAATCACGTGTCGGCGTGTCGTGTCGTGTCGTGTCCCGTGTCCCGTGTCGTGTCGGTGCTACATAGTTTACAGACTTGGAATTTGTAAACTCAGTTGACTCGGGATCCACGCACGACTCGGACGGGTCATAAGTTGGACTTGTAACAAGTTGAGTGAGGCTTTGCTTGTCTTTAGGTTGCATAAGGAACGGCCAGAAGGATAGATGATGGAGATGAGTGCTGAGTATTGCTGAGTGAAGCATACCATGGGAAAATTACCAAAAAAATCTTAAAATTATTTTAATTATGCCAATTCAGCCTTAAATATTTTGCATTTGTGTCAGTTCAGTCCATATGGCCTGCCGACGCCGACATGGATAATTTTTAATATTAATTTAACATCTTTCGATTTCTTTAATTATTTTTCACTTTTTTAATAACTTTTTTTCCTGTCTTTTTCTTTTCTTTTCTCTCTTTTTGGGTAGAGCCGGCGACCTCCACTAGCGGGCGTTGAGCGTGCGAGCCCTCGCCAGCCGTCGGGTGAGGGTCGCGAACCCTCACTCAGATCTAGGCGCTCGCCTAGTGGCCGGCGGCCTCCTGCTAGGAAAAAAGTTATTAAAAATATTTTAAAAAAAATTAAAAACTCAAAAAAATTATTATTAAATAGGGTTAATACCATGAAAAATCCTAAAACGGTACATCTGTGATAAATTTACCTCAAACTATTTTTTTGACCACAAAAAACCTCAAACTGGTACACATGTGACAAATTTACACTAAACTATTTTTTTACCACCAAAAATTTCAAACTTGTACACTTGTGACAAATTTTCCTCAAACTGGTACATTTGTGACAAACTTACCCTCCGCTAGTTTTTCGTTACATTTTACCAATAAATTGTTGAGTTGGATGACACGTGGTAATTGACGGGTGTACAAGTTTGGGATTTTTACCCTCTGTCTGTCACAGATTCATCAATTTGGGTTTTTCGTGGTATTAACCTGATTTAACAGGAACTAACGATCGGTAAATTTGTCAAAGGTGAACCAGTTTAGGATTTTTTGTGGTCAAAAAAATAGTTTGGGGTAAATTTGTCACAAATGTACCAGTTTGGGGAAAAAAATAGTTTAGGGTAAATTTATCATAGGTGTACCAGTTTATGGTTTTTTGTAGTATTAACCCTATTAAAAATTATCCATGTCGGCGCCGGCGGCGCCATGTCAACGTCGGCCGGCCAAATGGACTGAATTGGCAAACAAACAAACAAAAAAGTTGAGAATTGAATTGGCACAATTACAATAGATTTAAGAATTTTTTTGGTAATTTTCCCGGCATACTCTGGTCGAGAATTCTCAACGTGTGTAGCGATTGCACGTCAGGCGGAGTGATTAAGAAAACTGATTTCCCTTGACAAGTAGCAGAAGTTGACTTTCGTGTCTGTTCCCAACGGTAAGATTCGCAAGGGGTGTTGCTATTATAATCATAGTGATTTGGGCCATGTGAGGGAGAGAGTGATAGAGAAGCGGCGAAGAAGAAGAAGAAGAAGAAGAAGCAGCCCAGGACTTTTTCTATTAAACCCTCAGCCTTGTGGCTTCTAGTTCACAGTGTAGAGACAGTTCACCTAGCTAGTAAGCTCCACACGCATTCACTTGCTTCACATTTCATGCCTTAAGCCTCCTACCTCTTGTCTTGATCAACGTAATGTCACCACTTCACATGTTTCACACTCTCTCTCTCACTTTGAACTAGATTGTTTCCGCGCAGCGTGCATCGGATCATTCGCATCAGTTAGAATTATCATGCTTTACATAGATTCTGTGCATTCTTTTTCTGAAACTTGTTTACAATTATCAGGCTAAAAAGGCGATATGGCGGGTGAGATTTCGAGACGTCGCGTACCCTTTGAAGCATTGCTGCTTTTGCTATGCTTCTGGGCCGCATCTGCTGCCGGATCGGAGTACATGAAGTACAAAGACCCGAAACAGCCGGTCAATGTGAGGATCAAGGATTTGATGAAGAGGATGACGCTAGCCGAAAAGATCGGCCAGATGACTCAGATTGAGCGGAGTGTTGCATCCGCTGATGTTATAAAGAACTACTTCATAGGTAAAAGAATCAGTTTTTCCTTGACCAACATTATGAAAATTGGTGAATGTGATCAAAACCACAATCACGAGGCCAGGTTTTTTGTCGAAGGCCACACAGTGAAGTCTAGTCTTTTTTTTTCCGTGCTCATTTCAAGTCTATTAGCTGAAGTTGTAGCTGCACTATATGTAATTGGTTTGTGCAGGGAGTGTCTTGAGCGGTGGCGGAAGCGTGCCGGCCGCAAATGCCTCAGTCGAGACTTGGGTGAACATGGTGAACGAGTTCCAAAGAGGAGCTCTCTCAACCCGTCTCAGCATTCCGACGATTTACGGGATCGATGCTGTTCACGGCCACAACAATGTCTATAAGGCGACTGTATTCCCTCACAACGTCGGCCTCGGCGTGACCAGGTATGCACACATATTCGTGGCCGGCATTGTCCTAATTTCTTTACCTATTCCGGTGCATTTCCATAGCCTTAACAGGAGCATAAAAGGGATAACTTTGTATTTACTTGGAAGAATTCACTAAGGTCGTTTTATACCTCAGGGACCCTCAACTTGTGAAGAAGATAGGAGCCGCGACGGCTCTAGAGGTCAGAGCCACCGGAATTCCCTATGTTTTCGCTCCCTGTATAGCGGTAAGAGACATGATGAACACTTCTGTGATCTTTTTTCTTGGAAGTACCTTGCCGTATGATCACTTTATATTCCTCAAGATGTGCAAGTGCCAATTTTTCTCCCTGTATTACTGACATCTCTCAAGTTGATTTCCCTTTATTGCATTTTTACAGGTATGCCGAGATCCTAGATGGGGTCGGTGCTATGAAAGCTACAGCGAGGATCCTGCGATTGTCAAGGCGATGACCGAGATAATATCCGGTCTACAAGGAGATATTCCTCCCGGCTCTCGAAAGGGCGTCCCTTTCGTAGCTGGAAAGTATGTGACTTAACCAAGCATTACGCATATCGAACTACGCATATCCGATGTTCAAGATATGGTCATATCATATGACTGCATGGAACTACTCTTTCTTTGCCGTTTCAAATCGACGTGTTGTTTGGTTCAAGCATAAACTCTTGGCAATAGTTTTGTTCCCTAATGGATGTTTTTCTGTGAGGATACGAGGTATCTTAACACCCCGAAATCGTAATCAGCAAGAATCATAAGAACCTTGTGCAGCAAACCTCATTCCGAGTTAGCTGATAAGTAAATTTCTCTTTAAAAGGCAAAACGTCGCATCGTGTGCTAAGCACTACGTTGGAGACGGCGGCACGACCAAGGGAATTAACGAGAACAACACGGTGATTGACTTCCACGGGCTTCTTAGCATCCATATGCAGGGCTATTTCAGCGCCGTGATCAAGGGCGTCTCCACGATAATGATCTCCTTCAGCAGTTGGAACGGGGTAAAGATGCACGCTAACCATGATCTGATCACGGGTTTCCTGAAAAACAAGCTCAGATTCAGGGTAAGCATCAAACACAAGTATCCAACGCAAGGAAATCTCTTTTTCTCGCCCCGAAGATTTTGGTCATTCTTACTGCTGTGGAACTTCTTATGTCCTAGGAAATTGCTTGAGAAGCAAGTAACATATTTCTTCGTGTGGCTTCAGGGGTTCGTCATCTCCGATTGGCAGGGTATCGATAGGATGACGCCCATACCGCACAGCAACTATACTTACTCGGTGGAAACCGGAGTTCTAGCTGGAATTGACATGGTAACGATCCATTTGCTCCCTGATGACTGTAAATTGTTTCACAAATTAGCGAATACCTGTTCTTCCGAAGAAACCTTAAGTATTACTCCTGAATAGTTAATCTCACGGTGCCACAGATCATGGTTCCCTACAACTACACCGATTTCATCGGCAACCTCACAATGCTTGTGAACAAAAACTACATCCCCATGAGCCGCATCGACGACGCTGTGAAGAGGATCTTGCGGGTGAAATTCACCATGGGCCTGTTCGAGAACCCGATCGCCGATCTAAGCTTGTCCCATCAACTCGGTAGCCAGGTTCGCGACCCTGAGTGCACAGCCCGAAATTCCACTGATAAACTACCAACAGATTAACCGAGCTGACCATTTAATTTGTTGACAGGAGCATCGGGAGTTGGCGCGCGAGGCTGTGAGGAAGTCGCTCGTGCTGTTGAAGAACGGCAAGCCGGGCTATGGACCGGTGCTTCCGCTCCCGAAGAAGGCGCAGAAGATACTCGTGGCCGGTTCTCATGCTCATAACTTGGGATACCAATGCGGAGGTTGGACCATCACTTGGCAAGGCACTAGTGGCAATAACAATTCAGTAGGTAAAGAGTTGAACAACCTGAACTCAACTATTTTTCACTTGGTTGAAGTTATCATTGTGGCTGATTAAAGAGGTAGAGAGAGTAGTTGGTGTTAGAAAGGAACTTGATGCTGAGCATAACTTGCACTTAACAATTTACTGACAGGAACTACAATCCTGGATGCTGTGAGAAAGACGGTCGATCCGAGCACCGAAGTCGTGTACTATGAGGAACCGGAAGCGGGATATGTTGAGTCGAGCAAATTCTCCTATGCCATCGTCGTTGTCGGTGAGCATTCTTATGCCGAATCGTACGGCGACAGCATGAACATGTCGATACCCGAGCCCGGCCCGAGCACTATAAAAAACGTGTGCGGATCTGTCAAGTGCGTCGTCGTGATCATATCAGGCCGGCCAGTCGTGATCGAGCCATACGTGGCCCAAATGGACGCCCTTGTCGCGGCCTGGCTTCCGGGGACCGAAGGCCTGGGCATAACCGATGTGCTTTTCGGTGATCACGGATTCACCGGCAAGCTCGCGCGCACTTGGTTCAGGACGGTCGACCAGCTGCCGATGAACGTGGGCGATCCGCATTACGACCCATTATATCCATTCGGGTTCGGTCTAACGACGGACCCGGTGAAAGAAAACTGAATTGTGGTTTCCCTCTCAGGGTGACAAACAATGTTGTTATGGTACTTTTGGAACTAAAATAAAGGAAACAAATTCAGATGCTGCAGCAAAGGTTACTTTCGTTGTCGCGGCATTTTTGCTTCAATAACAGGATTTTTCGCCAGCTAAACTTAATTAATTACCTGTGGATCAATTGATGAAATGCAATTACATTTGGCCTCCATTTATTTCGCGAAAATTAAAAAATTTAAAAATATATGTATTTTTCTAAAATGATCTTTCGTATCGTTTGGAGAATTAGTTAACGAAAAATATTCTAATTAACAATAACAATAACAATTTATGTATTAATATTTTCGCGGACTGTGAAAATATTTTTTGTTCTTTTATTTTTATAAGCGACACAGGCGATTATTTTTAAAAAGATATTTTTCAACTTTGTGAAACAGAACCTTAGACTTAAGTCATGAATTTCAATCTAAACATCTCTGTCCGAAGTCTTCTTCTCTATGATAAGGTTGGCTTAATTTGTGATGGAATCAAAGATAAGGTTAGAAGTGGACACAGAACCAAAACCAAAAGGTAGGTGAACGGCTAAAGGACTGGGAATTAATTATGGTTAAAATATTTATGAAATTGTCACGTGTGGTGAATTTTCTTTCCTTATTATTATTATTTTTATTATTTCAACAATCACCTAACCATGAAGTAAGTAATATGTACACCGGAGCTAAATGAAAAAGTAAAAAAGCGAGATAAAAATGGCATTTTTGACTTGAAAATGAACATGTTTTCGTCGTCATTACATTGTTTAGAATGTGGAAATCAAAATCAGGATGTTTTAGACCGACGTGATTTCACATAATTTGCAATACGATCATGACACGTCACGCGAATCGTCGGTCCTGCACTTAAAGGAAGGATAATAAAGCAAGGAGCTAGGCAAAAATAAAACGTCCAAAATTAATCTTGGAAAATTTCAAATAAAAGAATGAAGTACCCTCATTATTTCAAAGAAGGGCCTGGCCAAAGTGTATTTTCATCCTTTACTTTTTTATTTTTTATTTTCTTTTATTTTCTTTTTCTTTTTCCTCTCCCTTCCCCTGGCCATCGCCGGCCTCAGGCGAGAGCCGCTCTTGCCAGATCCTGCGACCTCCGTTGGTGGCCCGACGATGGCCCGAGGAGCGAAGAGAGAAAAAATAAAAATAAAAATAAAAAGAAATTAAAAAGTAAATGACGAGAACCCCCTTGGTCATGTCCTTATTTGAAATAATTAGGGCATTTCAGGCCCTTATTTGAAATTGAGATTAATATTAATCCAAGAAATCAACAAAATTAATACCGTTATTAAATACTTCTATGAAAACGCTTATTTTCTTTAATTTCTATTATAGAGGGTAAATTTCCAAATCAAGCAAAAAAAAAAAATTACCAAAACAGGTTGAAAAAAAAAAACACCAAATCATGTGCCGCTCGGCAGTTTAGCTGCCGAGCGGGTTGGTCGGCCAGCTCCGGTGGCCCGCTCGATAGCCACACGGGCCCGAGGCCCCCAACTTTTTTTTTTTTTGAAAATCTCATAAGAGAAAACCATTTTTTATAATATTTATTTTATTTATAATTTGTTCTTTTTAAGCTGATTTTAATAATATAATTATCAATATTTAATTACTTAATTCCTTGTTCTCACGTAATTGCAGCATGCCAAGGACATGCAATTGATTACCGTGCGCTCGTAGATGAATGCTATACATTGGACAAAACCCTTCAGTCATATCGGTACATGTTTCATCCGTTAGGGCATCATGGTTATTGGGATGAACCTAATGAGCTACCATTAATGCCGGACTCGAGCCGTATTAGGAAGAAAGGAAGACCGCGTGAATCCCGGATACGTAATGAGATGGATTGGAGAACGCCGAGCGGTTGCGATTCGCGTAACCATTGCACCATCTGTGGGGAATCAGGGCACAACATTCAAACGTGCGCACGTAGATCGGCCTAGGAATATATCACAGTTTGTGTCAATTATGTAAATTAGTTTGATGAAATTTTTGTAATATTATAATATCGTTCAAGAAACATATTTATTAAGTTCATTTTTTCGTGGTTTTTATATTAGATGTGTGAATTTTTTGTAATATTACAATATCTCAATTGCGCGATATTTATTCAGTTCTTCTGTTCGATATCGACATTACATATGTGAATTTATTGTAATGTTATAATTATATATCTTAAGTAATTAAATATTGATAATTATATTATAAAAATCAGCTTAAAAGAACAAAATTATAAATAAAATAAATATTATAAAAAATGATTTTTCTTATGAAATTTTCAACAACAAAAAAAACTAGACTGCCGAGCGGCACTTGATTTGGTATTTTTTTTTTTCTCCTGATTTGGAAATTTGCCCTATTATAGAGGTCACAAGTTGTAGTATACTTCAATACCATTATAGTAATATTTGTAAAAACCAATAATTTAAAAAGTATAAGAAAGATAAAAGAAAAATCGATTTAGGAAATAGAAAATTTGTGAATAGTACCCAAGGACTGATTATACAGTTTTAAAGAAAGTTCGTAGATTGGATCGATCAAATTGAAAATTTAGGGACTAGACTGAATATTTAGAAATAGTTCAAGGATTACACTAGGCGAATAAAAAGTCTGAAGATAATATTGCATTTTGATTCAAAATTTAGGGACTAGACTGACAAATTATGCTCAATACCGACCAATCGCCCGTCGTCGACACAGTGCAGCGACAGAGATGTTTGTCGCAACGAGAAATCGCAACGGTAAAATTTTGAGACCGGCTCACGTGGGGTTGACGCACGCACTCAGCCTCCTCGTTTCTCCCTCATCCTCCTCTTCTTCTGCTGCCGCCGCCGCCGCCGCTGCTGCTTTTTTCCAAGGCATCGCTTTGCGTGCCCTGCCTCGGTCAGTAGATAACGGCTCTTGCCTCCTCCAATCCCTCTCTTTTATGTTTTGTTCTATAGTCACATCCTGTCTCGCCATGTGTTTGATTCAGCCATTATTCAAATAATCATCTAGATTAAATATTGGATAAAGAATTGCATTATTTAACAGGAAAATAGAGAATTACATTTGCTTCGAGAATGACAATATCTAAAGATAAAACGCATCTTGGGATGCGCAATTCACACTCTAATTGGGGGTTCTTTTGTTTTTGTTTTTGTTTTTGTTTTTTGTTTTGGAATGAAAAAAAAATAAATTAGAGGAAAGAAGCTTGTTTCCCGATAAGACAATTCGAAACAGTTCATTGAATGTAAATAGATCAAGCGGAATTGGATTCCCAACCCACTCACGCGTAAGGTTGTAATTGGATCATAAATGGCAAGAGATGCTTGAGGTCTGGTGTAGATCGGTTAAGAATTTGGTTTGTGGGTATCTGGAAATTCTAACCGGACTAACTATCTCACTAAAGAACTAGACAATACTTTCTCCGTTGGTATTCTATCCGATCTCTATGCATTTCACCGCTCCATTGGGAATTCCCTCTGCCCCTATCGTACTTTAGCTTGGTTGTTTCCATCGCCTGTCCAGGGTTGAGCCCTAAGATTTGACGGCGGACTTAAAAAGCCACAATCATTTCGAATAACGCTTGCATCCTCTGTATTATCGTGGCTGCTAGCACATAGTTAGCCAATGTTTATTCCCCAAATACCGTCGTTGCTTCTTCTCTGGGAAAAGAAGTTCACGACCCATGGGCCTTCTACCTCCACCCGGCATTGCTTCGTCAGGCTTTCGCCCATTGCGAAAAATTCCCCACTGCTGCCTCCCGCAGGAGTCTGGGCCTTGCCTTGGTCCCAATGTTACTTTTCAGTAAAACTATATATATATTATTCAACAGATTATTCAGTTTTGTTTTGGTGCAGAATAGTAATTCTTAGCCTCGGTTCAAAATGGGGTCAGATAACACTTTTCTCGTAAACAGATTCTCCCTCATCGGTAAAGGCTTTGGGATAGACATGCAGTATCCATATTTTCACCCATAGGGTTCTTGGTGTTTGATAAGAGGAGGAAGGTTGATTGGTTTGCTGCCGAACACTGTGAAATTAAGTCAATTCCACAGTGTTCTTGGTGACTGGTTTGTTGCTGCTGGTTTTGTTGTTGTAGTCTGATTTATTGCCCATCCAGATCAACCGGTCCTCCCCTGCATCTTTGCTCAATGGAATTGCCTTACTTATTCATATCCATATCCGCAAACATCACAATCCAATTGCTATAACTTCAAAACAAAGCAAGCTCTAGATAACAAGATGAATCGTCAGAATAAAGAGGGGTCACATACTCAAAAAGCAAATGTATGAACCATAATCGGCGGCCGATCACCGAATCTGTTTTTAGTAAGATCTTCATCCGTTGCTATGGCATTGCCTTTCGGCGGTGCGTGCCTAAGTTCGGCGTCCCCAACACCATCACCATGTAAAATAAAAAGATTGAGCGAGCACATGCCTCATAGTAAGAGTGAAACCTTCACGAAGCTCCTTCAATCTTCTTCGAAACTGGACTTGTACACTAACGAAATCCTAGAGAAGCGAAATCCCGAAAAACATAGGCTAAAAAACTCCCCGAAACGGAAGAGAGAAGCTTCCAGATCTAGATTAGATCGGGAGAAGAAAGCTCCACAAACAAGAGGAAAGTAGGAAAAAGGAACAGAGATGCTTTTCAAACAATCCATACGACTTGTGTTCCTTCCAAGTCATATCTCCTTGCCAATTTGCTGGTCCTATCACTCCGATTGACAAACCACCTATCCTCGCGAATTTTTGTGGACTTTCCGTTACCCACCATCCATCTAACATCTCCAACAACAGCTTCTCTGCCTATTGCCAACCCCATGAGGGCCAAAGTCCCCTCTCCCTGCATTCCAAAACTCGCATCCATTTGAAATTTAGAATGCCAAAACGCGATTTGGCGATTCTCTATCCGCTCCATTGCTCTTTCTTTCCCTTGCTTTTTTCTCCATGCCATCGTTTTCACCATTTCTTTCCGGCATCGTGCCGCACGTGGTGATTCTGATTGATTCAAATATGATTGCGTGAAGGCATTTACAAAAGGGCTTTTTTCGAAAATATGACAAAAAATAAAATTACCGATTTTCGTGAATTTTGGAAATTTTTAGGCGCACAAAGCCTTTGGTATTTTCTTTCTTCTTTTTTTTTCGATTTGCGCGCCTCAAAGGCGCCGTGCGCCTGTGCGGTTGTCGCTACACATCTCAATTTTTTTTTCGAAAATATGATAAAAAAAAATTACGAATTTTCATGATTTTTGAAAATATTGACGGATTTGCAGCATGTGCGGTCGTCGCCGCACATCTCAATTTTTTTTTTTTACTTTCTTTTTCTTTTTATATAGCCATATTCAATTTAATTGTTTGAAAATAATTTAGCTTATTTTTAAAAAATTAGTTCCCGTGGATTGAAGATTTTAAAATTTTTCCATGTGGACTGACTTTATAAAAAAAAATTGCCACGTAATATTAAAATATTAATAAAAAATGACACGTAATCAGTTTGGCAGGAATCTCTCGTCGTTGACACTTAAGTGATCGTTTTTTTCTCCGATTTGGCACTTAAGTGAGCCGGCGAAAAATTTTAGCACCAAAGTGAGCGACGTACACAAACTTTGGCACTTCTGGCGTCCTTCTGCCGTTAATTATCATGTCGATTTCAAGTCTTAGTTTTATGAGTCTCAGGTGCATTTGTTTGAGTGAAAGTATTTTTCGAGAATTGGTTTTTCGAAACTTTCACCCATTAAGTTCGCCGAAAATGATTTAATCAGCAGAAAACACTTTCCAATCAATGAAAAATTCACGCATAAAATTAAGAAAGTGAATTCCATAATCTGAAGAGGCGAAAAAACTATTCGGAATTTCTCTTCTCGAATTTTTAATATTTTAGAAAAATTCAACAACGGGCCTGCAATGTAGCAAACCCAAGTGTTGTTGAATTTATATACGAAAAGTTCTAGACAATCAAGTTTGACTGTCTCTTGAAAGAAGACATAAGATGTGCGGTTGTATAAAAAGAAAAGGAAAGTAAAAAACAAAATTGAGATGTGCGGCGACAACTGCACATGCCGCAAATCCGTCAATATTTTCAAAAATCACGTAAATTTGTAAAAAAATTTACCATATTTTTGAAAAAAAAAAATTGAGATATGTGGCGACAACCGCACAGGCACACGGCGCCATTGAGGCGCATAAAGCGAAAAAAAAAAAAAAAAACGTACGCCTTTGTGTGCTTGCATAACAGGCGCACAGGCGCACATGCCACCAATCAGTAAAATTTTTCAAAACTCGCGCAAATTGGTAATTTTTGTTTTTTTTACCATATTTTCGAAAAAAGCCCTTTACAAAAACAAAAACAAAAACAAAAACAAAAAGCCAGATCTTGTACAACAAATTTGCAATATGATTGATTCTCCGACATAAGCAGCAATTAAAGCTAATCACAATTCAACCGTTGGCCGCGTACTTTGACTCTCTTCTCTCTCTCTTGCCAACGGATAGAGATTCAGACAGGCCCAACTTGAGCATTTGCAGGCCGAGGAAAGTTTCACATCCAGAATAAAATAAAACGAAAGCACAATTCATAGCAAAAACCACATGAGAAAATGATTTGAATAATGCACAGACCTTCCCTATGAGAAGTGGCGCTTTCGTTTCCCTTTCTCGACATCCCCAAGCCATCTCTCTCTCTCCATCTCCATCTCCACCATCATCAAAGGACGTCTCTGTCACTCCACCACACTAACTCAAGACAGAGAGAGAGTGAACGAGAGAGACGGAGAGAGGAGAAGGGGAGAAGAATCCCGAACCCAAAGGGCAAAAGAAAGATCTTTCTTTTTTGGCTCTCTCCCTCTCTCTCGCACTAGCTTGAGCACGTAACAGCTTCATCCATCTCCTGCTTCGTTTTCTTTCACTCCAGGTCTATCTTGTTTTATCGTTATTGATGCTTTTGTGTTTCCAGGTTACGACCCAGAAGGCCGTTTGGGGTGATGAACATGATGGGCAGATTCTTAGTACCCATCATCACTGGGTTCCTCTTGATATGCTGCTTCGCGGCTGTTACGGAGGCCGAGCACGCGAAGTACAGAGACCCGAAGCAGCCGGTGAGCGTTCGGATCAAGGACTTGGTGAGCAGGATGACGCTGGCCGAGAAGATTGGCCAAATGACCCAGATCGAGCGCAGTGTTGCCACGCCCGATGTCATGAAGAAGTACTTCATTGGTAATGTGAATCGATCATCTTGCTTCGACTCTTTCTTTTTTAACTCCGTGTGCTCTTTGGAAAAAGTTTGCAACTTTTTTAGCTCATTGAGCTTTGAAAGGTTGGTATTTGTTGATGTTGATCGAGCTAGCTGAGGAATGAACAAGGTGTGGTGCAAAGTTATTACGAGAACTCGATCTACTAGGCTGAAACAATCCGGCAATCACTGTTTGAGAAAAAGAAACAGGGACTGGTTATGTGGAAAAGTGGGGACTAGGACTTGATGTTTTTGTACTGTGATTGATTGAATCTGTCTTGCCGCATCGAGAGAGGATTATGGGTATGTAATGTTTTGTGATTTCGATGTATTTGCAGGGAGTGTGTTGAGTGGTGGAGGGAGTGTGCCGGCGCCGAAGGCCTCGCCGGAGACCTGGGTCAATGCGGTGAACGAGATCCAAAAGGGTGCTCTCTCCACCCGACTCGGGATCCCGATGATTTACGGGATCGACGCGGTTCACGGTCACAACAATGTCTACAATGCCACCATTTTCCCGCACAATGTCGGCCTCGGTGTCACCAGGCAAGCTTCCCTTGACTAGTCTTGATTCGGATAAAAACAGTGTTAATGTGATTTTCCATTCGGATTTGAACTTCTCGTGTGTGATCAAGAAGCTTCATTAGTTTAGAGTGAATAGGAATCTCATTCTTGATCCTGTTATATTGTTTTACAGAGATCCTGTGCTCCTCAAGAAGATTGGGGATGCTACTGCACTTGAAGTCAGAGCAACTGGTATTCCTTATGCTTTCGCCCCATGTATTGCGGTAAATTCGACAACCTTTCGAATACAAGAGAGATTTTTCTGAAGAAAAAGTCTTCATTGAGCTCAAGCTGAAAGTTCTTATTCGCAGGTATGCCGCGATCCGAGATGGGGTCGGTGCTACGAAAGCTACAGCGAGGATCGCCGGATTGTCCAGATGATGACCGAGATCATACCCGGTTTACAAGGAGACCTTCCTGCTAGTTCCCCAAAGGGCGTTCCGTTTGTCGCCGGAAAGTAAGAGCCTCCCGGATAACTGACGACACTTTTCCAGATTCTGTTTCATTATTTTGCTAGGTGGTTACGAGGTTATCCACGTTTCTGCTCTACATGATTTCTTATGGATTTGTTAGTGCAGTTCACGTTTGTCTTGTGCATACATGAATTTTTGGCTCATCGATTGATGTTGACCGGATGTTTGATATATTTTAAGCCTCTGTGTGATGACCATAACTCATCCAAAGACCAAAATGGTGATGAAGACAAACCCCACTGTCGATAATTCGGCACTCAAAGAAAGGCTTAATTGAGATTAACTCATGTAATTTATGAATTTCTTATGGATTTGTTAGTGCAGTTCACGTTTGTCTTGTGCATACATGAATTTTTGGCTCATCGATTGATGTTGACCGAATGTTTGATATATTTTAAGCCTCTGTGTGATGACCATAACTCATCCAAAGACCAAAATGGTGATGAAGACAAACCCCACTGTCGATAATTCGGCACTCAAAGAAAGGCTTAATTGAGATTAAGTCATGTAATTTATGAAATTTAGTGTTAGAAAATCATGTTAAACTCATACGTGGGAAGCACTTTGGGGTGGACCATGTTGTGTTCTCTAGATACAGAGCATAGCACGTTGCCCACATGAAAGTATTAAACAGCAATGAATTCCACCCTTGTCCTGGTCGAGAGTGCTATGATTTCACGGGTTGACTTGTCGATCTCTGGTCTCGATTGTACTAAAAGTTTCTCATCGCCATTGCTGTGGTCCTATGCTTATCAGTATGTTTGTTCTTGCTTAGGAACAAGGTCGCAGCCTGTGCCAAGCACTTTGTGGGAGATGGGGGCACGACAAAAGGCATAAACGAGAACAACACCGTCATTGATTACAATGGACTGCTCAGCATTCACATGCCCGCGTACTTGGATGCCATTAGGAAGGGTGTAGCCACGGTCATGGTATCGTATTCGAGCTGGAACGGCAAGAAGATGCACGCGAACCGTGATCTTGTTACTGGGTTCCTGAAAAACAAGCTAAGATTCAGGGTAAGGAAACGAAAAGAAATCAGAGAATCGGATGTAATAAGTTTCCTACTCATGAAGTTTTTGTTATTACTAATGAACAAACAGAGCTGAGAATACAAAATATTCCAGGGTTTCGTCATATCGGACTGGGAGGGCATTGACAGGATAACATCTCCTCCTCATGCTAACTACTCTTACTCTGTTCAAGCCGGAGTCACTGCAGGAATCGACATGGTGAGTTCAACAAGGAATGTCATTCTCGATTTGTTATGATTTTATAGGCTCAAGAACACATATTGTCATCGCTTCTTTTCTCGCAGGTCATGGTGCCCAACAACTTCAATGAGTTCCTTGATGACCTGACTTATCAGGTGCAGAACAATGTAATCCCGATGAGTAGGATCGACGATGCCGTGAGGAGGATCTTGAGGGTTAAATTCGTCATGGGACTTTTCGATAAACCGCTGGCCGATAACAGCCTGGTCAACCAAGTAGGAAGCCCGGTATGTTGTTACGAATTAATTTGGCTTAAACGAGCAACAGGATCGATCTTTCCAATTCCCGGAATAAGTCTCTCTGGCTAAAATAAAAACATCACAATGTTGAACAGGAACACAGAGAATTGGCAAGGGAAGCTGTGAGAAAATCACTGGTGCTTTTAAAGAACGGTAAATCCATGGGCAAGCCATTGATTCCGCTTCCTAAGAAAGCACAGAAGATACTTGTCGCCGGAAGTCATGCTGACAACTTGGGCTATCAATGTGGAGGTTGGACAATTACATGGCAAGGACTTAACGGCAACGATCTCACAATCGGTATGGTCCGAGCATTTCCTGTTGGATGAAGTCCGAATGAAAAATAGTTCAATGTAATTTGATGGCATATTGTCTGACATGTCGCAGGTACCACGATCCTCAATGCGGTGAAGAGCACCGTCCATCCAGATACCCAAGTAGTCTACAACGAGAACCCCGACGCGAACTTCGTGAAGTCCAACAACTTTGCATACGCCGTCGTCGTCGTAGGCGAGCCGCCTTATGCAGAGACATTTGGCGACAGCTTGAACTTGACCATCTCCGAGCCTGGGCCAAGCACTATCGGCAATGTGTGTGCGTCGGTCAAGTGTGTGGTGGTTGTCGTCTCAGGCCGCCCTGTCGTCATCGAGCCCTATGTCTCAAAGATAGATGCCCTGGTGGCCGCTTGGCTTCCTGGGACCGAGGGCCAGGGAGTCGCCGATCTCCTGTTTGGCAACTATGGTTTCACCGGCAAGCTTGCACGGACGTGGTTCAGGAGCGTGGATCAGCTGCCGATGAATGTGGGGGACCCGCATTACGACCCGCTCTACCCGTTTGGGTTTGGCCTGACGACCAAAGGCACCAAGGAGATCGATCCTACATATTCTTGAAAAGGTTGATATTTTCAGGGAGAAGATTGGAATTGTATCTTAATTAATTTTCGTTTGTTATAAGATCACACTCGATTATTCAATGGTGAGATAAAAAAAATGGGTTTTCAACATCAACCTTTCTTCAATTGGTTTGCTGCAACTACATTTACACAATCGCACAAAAAACAGAGCAATTACTCTCAATCAGAACAACTAGAGAAAAATTATCATACTAAAAGTATTACAATTGTGTCAATTCGATTTTAAAACTTTTTTTCAAAGCCAATTGAACGCTAAAACTTTTTTCAATTCATCCGACAAACTTTGATCGACCGGCGATGGTGGGGGAATGGTCGGCAAGTGTCGCTGTCTTTTTCTTTTCTTTTTTTGTCCTTCTCCTTCTTATTGAAAAAGAAAAGAACGAAAAAAAGAAAAAAAGAAAATTAAAAAGGGCTTGAAAAAATATTAAATTATTATTATTAAAATATACCACGTCAGCACCGGCCAGCAAAGTTGGCAAGATGGACTGAATTGTCACAAATACCAAAGGTTCATAACTGAGTTGGCAAAAAAAAAAAGGTTTAAAATTGAATTGACACAATTGTAAAAAACTTTATGAATTCTTTGGTAATTTTTTCCGAACAACTAGACTTGAAAAGTGGGACAAACAAATTATCTAAAACGCTTGGCTAACGAGGATCTAAATTGCAGATAATCTAAGTCTTAAATACGTGCTTATCTTTTATCCATCCAAAGTTTTTTAAGTTGCATCTCTATCCCTTCCAAGAGCATAGAAAGGAAACCAAATCAGCTGTTCCCTTGTCGAGATAATGATCTCAATCAATGCCCCTCGAAATCATCAGACAACTCATGTCCAGATTAAGATTGCTGCCAGAAGACGTCCATATCTCTGTGGCTATATATATATATGCATACAATAGAGTAGAGGGAGAGAGTCAAAACCAGAGTCAAAGAAATTCAGTCAAAGTTTGTCGCCCCGTTGTAACTTTCGTTTGTTTAGTGGGGAGAGCTTGAGGTTGAAGAAGCACTGAAGGTAATTTGCAAAAAAGTCCTGCTCTTGTTCATTGTATTGCCTTTGCTTATGCTGTTAATTTGTTTCTGTGGGGGCAGATTTGCTGGTTGTTTTTAAGGGTTTTGCGCTGGAATCGGGAAATTCTCGATCGCATTAGTGAACTTGGTTACTTCACTGATCCATTGAAATTTGTCGAATTTTTTCGGTCGGTGGAAAACATCATGTCAATGACGTAATACCCTTGTGTTGGATTAGACAAGTCGTGTTTTTTGGAGTACTTAGATCCCTCGAATTGATGAATTTGCTTGTCAATACCAAAAATTTGATTTAAAATTTTAGATTTTAGGACACAATTACATGATTTATCCTCGAATTGTGCACATAAGTCCAACCAATCTTCGGTGGAAAGCATCATGTCAATGATGTAAATACCCTTATGTTGGATTAGACAGGTGATGTTTTTTTGGAGTACTTAGATCCCTTCGAATTGATGAATTTGCTTGTCGATACCGACGATTTGATTTAAAAATTTAGTTTTTAGGACACAATTATGTGATTTCTTCGCGAATTGGCAAATTTACTTATCGTAACCACGATTCGATTTATATTTTGACTTTACGAGACAACTATGCGATTCCTTCTTTTAAACTCAGAGATTACGGTGACATGTGAAAAAAGATTTGAAGTTATCCCCAAAGCGAAAAATCATAAACAGATCAACAAACTAACTCTCCCGTAAGTCTAGGGAACAGAACAGATTATTTCTCATGTCTTTCTTTCCTAGACCAAGCAAACTTCACTCTTTCATGTTGATGATCATCTTCATCCTGCAGGACCATTGACATTGGCGAAGCAAAGATGGCGAAGCTTTCATTCCTTTCAATGGGGATGATCCTCTTGCTTTGCTGTTGCTCGGCCGTCGCCGCGAGGACGGCGCCGGCCGGCCAAGGCTACTCGAAGTACAAGGACCCCGGTCAGCCCGTCAACGCGCGGATAAGAGACCTCATGCAGAGGATGACTCTCCAGGAAAAGATTGGCCAGATGACGCAGCTCGACCACGCCTCGGTCACCCCGGAGATCCTGAGGGACTACTCCATCGGCAGCGTGCTCAGCGGCGGAGGGAGCGTGCCGTTCCCCAAGGCCAAGGCCCGAGACTGGATGGACATGGTGAACAGCTACCAAAACGGCTCTCTCTCCAGCCGCCTCGGGATCCCGATCATCTACGGCATCGATGCGGTCCACGGGCACAACAACGTGTATCAAGCCACTATATTCCCGCATAATGTCGGTCTTGGGGCTACGAGGTAAGCAGTCTTTAGAATCCTATGCGTATATCGCAGTGATTATCAGTGTGTCGATTGCAATGTTATCAGCGTAACCATCTTTGTTTGATCATTCTAAGGAGTATAGTTTTGAGGAAAAGTCACTGTTTTATCTTTTCAGGGATCCGGATCTCGTGAAGAGGATCGGGGCCGCGACCGCACTCGAAGTCAGGGCGACAGGGATTAACTATGTGTTTGCGCCATGCATTGCCGTGTGTATCAATTTGTTTCTGATAATTTCGATGAACTTCCGGCTTTGAGTGTTCTCGACCCATTTACGATTCTCTTTTTCAATCTCGAAACCGTCAATCAGGTATGCAGAGATCCGAGGTGGGGCAGGTGCTATGAGAGCTACAGCGAGGATCCGTCCGTCGTTCAATCCATGACGTCGATCATCCCCGGGTTGCAAGGCAAAATTCCCGCCGGCAGGCGGAAGGGAGCGCCTTATCTCGGCGGAAAGTACGCTTTTTTGTTTTGATTAGGCCAGTATGAGCAACCCTTGTACTATTTGGCTAAGTTCTATGATGTTATTATCTCACAACTTTGGGACAGTGACAAGGTTTTGGCCTGTGCAAAGCACTACGTGGGAGATGGTGGCACCACAAGGGGCATCAATGAGAACAACACAGTGGCTGATTGGCATGAACTGTTGAGCGTCCACATGCCGGGTTACTACAAAGCCATAATCGAGGGCGTGTCGACGATCATGGTCTCGTATTCGAGCTGGAACGGAGTGAAGATGCACGCCAACCGCTTCCTCGTCACGGACTTCCTCAAGAACACCATGAAGTTCAGGGTAACTCTTATTAGTCTCTCCTCATCCTTGCCCTTTGTGATTGATGCAGGCTCTGGATTGAATTGAATTGAATCAACTGGTTCCGAATTCTTGCAGGGCTTTGTAATATCTGATTGGGAAGGGATCGACAAGATCACCACCCCGGCCGACGCAAATTACACTTACTCCGTTCAGATGGGGATCGGAGCCGGGATCGACATGGTCAGTGGCCATGGCTATCTCCTTTTCTATTCATGCAAAAGTATCAGATTGCCGAATCAATCTTAATCGGCAAGAGTGTTTTTGTTTTGTTTTCTTTCTGCTCCTAGGTTATGGTCCCCTTCAATCACACGGTGTTCATCGATACCCTGACCCGACTGGTCAAGGCCCACGTGATCCCCATGAGCCGGATTGACGACGCCGTCGAGAGGATCTTGAGGGTGAAGTTCATGATGGGCCTATTCGAGAACCCTCTAGGCGATCAGACCTTTCTTTCCCATCTTGGAAGCCAGGTTAGACGATGCAATAGCACATTACTTATCAGGATGCACTATATATAAAAGTGTACACAAGCATTGTTCTATTCCAATTCTGCGTCATTGTAGGAGCATAGGAATTTAGCAAGGGAAGCAGTTAGAAAATCGCTAGTTCTGTTGAAGAACGGGCACAAAGCGGATCCCCCGGTGTTGCCGCTCGCCAAGAACGCCCCGAAGATACTCGTTGCCGGGACTCATGCCAACAACTTGGGCTATCAATGTGGTGGTTGGACCATCACTTGGCAGGGTGGAAGTGGCAACAACCTAACCAGCGGTACACCCTCTTTCCTTTCTCTTTAGTACACTGCATATGCAACGATTGATGTCATGACGTTTTCACGTTTACGTGTTTTAATCAAAGTAGGGAGTTTCTGATGAAGTTGATTCATGATCTTGTGCGCGCTTTGGCTATAGGGACCACCATCCTAGGCGCGATAAGTAAGGCCGTGGACCTCGACACGGAGGTGGTCTTCAGCGAGAACCCCGACCCCGACTTCGTCCGATCGCACAACTTCTCGTATGCTATCGTTGTGGTCGGGGAGCTTCCCTACGCGGAGACGGCGGGAGACAGCACGAACCTGACGCTGGCGGAGCCGGGCGGGGACATCATCCAAAAGGTGTGCGGGGCGGTGAAGTGCGTGGTGGTCGTGGTCTCGGGGAGGCCGGTCACGATCGAGCCGCGCGTGGCGCAGATGGACGCGCTGGTGGCCGCTTGGCTGCCGGGGAGCCAGGGGGGAGGGGTGGCCGATGTCTTGTTCGGGGACTACGGATTCACCGGGAAGTTGCCGAGGACGTGGTTCAAGACCGTGGACCAGCTTCCCATGAACGTGGGCGACCCTCACTACGATCCACTCTTCCCATTCGGTTTCGGGCTTACCACCGAGCCCACTGGGGGACAGTGAGGGAGACAATTGATTCTTTCTGGGTATTGCTTTTCCTTATCCTTATTCATTTGGATCGAAGATGATGGTTCAAAAATTTAGGATTTGGAACAACTTGAATAATCGTCATTAGGGTATTCTGGTTGTTTCCCATTTTGTGGAATTGAACTTTTTAGTTATTTTTTTTTTTCCTATTTGTCATATGAATTTGTAGTTTATATTTCTCTTGGGGACCTTACGTTTCACCTACAGGATCCCAAAATGTGATAACATTAACGGAGTTGCCTACCAGCTAAGTAGCACCGACACATTTCTCAAAAATAGAGAATTTCTACACGTTAAGACACGTCATATATAATAAATTATCATGTATACATAAAAATATTAACGATGAGTTTCTTCTTCTTCTGTTAGGAATTCATAAGTAGTTTTTTTTTTGCTGACTAGGTATATAACCTTAAATACATTTTGACACCTAATTTATTGAAAATGCTTAAAATTAACCCCGTGTTTGTCGAAATGACGTGTTGGAATGTTGAAATCGCATGTCGTTGGAGTATCTAGAGCTTTGATCATGTGTCGATCGTATGTCAAGAGTGTCGGACATGCACGACAAGGCACGTAGGCCTCCGGAGAGTATCGATGCTTCCTAACCTACCAGTGATGCCACATGTTATAAATATCAAAGGATGTGATAAAAACTATCGGCGAGAACCCTAATGCTAGAACAGCGACACGATCAAGTTTTTAGTTAATATCAGGTTGTATACAAACGTATATCACAAATATGACGAGCCTCATAAATGACAAACTTGATTAGTCAAATGATAAAATACTAAATTCTATGAAGAAATGGATTATTAATCAACTACGACGAAACAATAGACTATGAAGCCAAATGGTGTGAAAGCTCTAGTTCACATAATAGCAAATCAAAGCAAATAAGCAGTCGCGGTAAGTGTAGTGGTACATTAGGTCTGTCGGTCATATGTACAAAAAAGCTAGCTCTACACCTGAACATCGATCCAAGTATAGCAGAAGATATGAGCACCCTACGTATCTAAAGTACCAAGTTACGAATACTTTACAATGTCGACTTCGGCATCAAATTTTCTATACAGCATCCACCATCTCTGCACTTTCTGCACATGTGAAGGTCCAAATGTCACTCTTTAACAGCTAAGAAAAATGTGGATCTACAGCGGCAGACATTTGTGCTTAAGTCTCCTTAAACTATGCAGATGCTGAAAAAATTAGATATTAACGGCTGCCTTCTCACAGATCCGCTGAACAAAAGTATGTATATAACGATTAGGACAGGTTCAAGACCGAGCAGAGTTCTAACCTTATCCTCACTCCGCATTGTGTGACTGGTCATGCTCGATAAAGTCCAATGCGTCATCCTTGGAAACAAGATTGACACGGCTTACTCGATTTTTGTGTGTCACACCATATATCTGGTCCGCAACCTTCACAAGTTCAGGCCGGAAAGTGGTGGTTATGAACTGGGTGCTTGATGTGTCTGCCAGGCGACGAATCATATCTAAAATGATGATTAAAGGATATCCTGAAAGGAGTGTGTCTCCACACAGTTACTAGTTTAAAAAGCTGAGCATTAATAAATGGACACACAAACATTTGTACTTTGCCCTGGAGGTACGACAAACTGCCAGCATTCACCTGGAAAAGAATTGCATGACAGAAAGGCCTGAATGACAACGATCAGGCATTTGATTAAGAATTGCATGTGAACAAAGGACTAAGGAGTTCAGGAATGCTAAAGACCAAGTCGAGATAAAGGGAAAAAGGATACTCCCGACTGCTGTTCTGTACTGAGGATCCAGTGCTGCGTCTATCTCATCGAAGAGATAAAAGGGAGCAGGATCGCATCTTTGTATAGCAAAGATTAAAGCAAGGGCAACAACAGTTTTTTGACCTCCAGACAATTGCTTCATCGATTGTGTCTCCCCTTGCCCAGTAAAAGAAACCTGCAATGCCACGAATCAGTCCCGGAAAGAAGATACTACTGTTCTCGCAATCTGGAAGATATCATTAATTGGTCCCAAGGCCGGAGGCGGTTCCATATCCAAAAGCCCAAATTCTAAGGGAAAAACACACCCTTTTACCTCCCAGTGGACCACCCTCATATATTCATAAACTCCCTTATCTCCAAAAATTAAAAGGGGACAGACGACAGAAAACAAACTTGCATCCCATGGTAGTACTCAGTCAAAAGCTGTTTCCTGAAAGATTTTTGGAATAGAAACAGAATATAGCGTAATACTCCATGTGGCCAAACACTTAATTAAAGTGCTTGGGATGTTGTTTTTTTTCCTTTCCTTGTAAGGTCTTGGGATGTGTTTTGCCGTTAGAAAACAGCAGAAGGATCATTGGCTGGATATGTTAAAAGTGCATGCTTCACATACTAAACCAACTCATCAGAATGGAAATTGAAATGCCACAGCAAGAAATGACATGCCTTGACTTTAACGCCGATGTATTTCTCTACCCTTCCCTCTAAATCTGCTTCACGAGGTCCATCCTCATCTTGATCATCATCAGCATGATCCCCATCCTGCAAGTTAAAGCATAACAGGATATATGTATTAGCTTACAGTGAAAATGAGCATTGCAGAGATGGACATCCAACCATCTCTCTAGAGAGAGTAAAGCATAAACAAAAATGACAGGCAAAGCCATGATTCCGGCGACAGCATCTGTTCCCAGTTCCCACCAAAAGGGTAAAAGTCCTCTCTCAAAATAATAACCAACAAAAAGACGGATGGAAAATAACTTGTTTGTCAGCGGAGGCATCATCAGAAATATGAGTTGCAAGATAAAATGTCACGATAACTTGTAGAAGGGAAATTAGTTTTCAGAAAACAAAAAAATAGACCTTTTTCTTCATCATAACCAGATGACCATGACCGCCTTGTACCAGTTCAGAGAATACTTCTCGAAAATGCCTTGCAACACCTTTGAACGTACGTTCAATTGACTCATCCTTCCTCTGATCTAAAACTGATATTAGTTCACTAATTTTCTGCAATTATAGAAGGAATTTAATGAGGAAATAATCCAACTTTAGCTCACATAAAAGCTAATTACAAATGAATATTTGTCAAAATGATACCTCGTCACCGGCATCTAGTTCCCTTTGCCTTTTCTCCAGTTCCTCCCTTTGCTCTGTGAAGTTCACGTACTGATCAAGTGCTTTCTTGTTTACATGACTGAACTGTTGGAGCTGCTCGTTGCATCTGTGAAGCATCTTCTGCAATTCTTTGATGCTCCTCCGTTTATACCTATAATCTCAAACATAATATAATTAAGGTCTGATGAGCTTCAACAGTGGAAACCAAATTAAAATTAAGTAGGAATTACCCAATTTTTAATCATGCAAGTCCTAAATTTAGAAAGAGACATTAAGTAACAAGAAATCACACTTGCAGCTCTCTCTCAAAATTCAGTAGCAATTACCTTTTTTTTCATGCAAGTCCTAAAATAAGAAAGAGATATCACATAACAAGAAATCGCACTTGCCCCCTCAACCCCCCCCCCCCCCCCCTCTCTCTCTCTCTCTCTCTCTCTCTCTCTCTCTACTTGTGCGCCCTTTTTAAAGCAAGGTTTTTCTGTGACGGCTGAAGTGAAAATTGAATACCAAAATAGTAGCGAAAGTTTACACTTTGGGAAGATGAAATCATTTTAAAGATCCAATTTCAAAGGGACCACTAACTGTGACAGAGTACAAAACTCTAGCCAAAACCATGTATACTTTTCAAACCACAATGAAATTCATCCCGACTTATAAAACAGGAGTAAGGTAAACATCCTAGAAAAGGACATAGGATATCTTCTGCTAGAAATCATAAGCCTAAGTTTGTTGGCACATGTATCAATTAAGTAAATTGCACCTACAGGCAACCTCAATTTGAACAGTCACAGAAATTATATATAAGATGCATACAGTATGAAAATTGAAACATTTACAAAGTTAGACAAGGGTACGTACGTCTCAAAAGCATCAGAAGATAATGGGCCCAAGTTCCTTATTTTCTTTGAGTACTCATCCTGTTTAGCTATAAGGGCATTCCTCCGGCTAAAAAGTTGTTCAAGTTCTTTAGTTTCATCCTGAAGTGTTTTCTCGTAGTTGTCCTCCAAAGCCTGCATTCGAGCAATCATTTGAGAAGAAACCAAAGAGTAGAATACCAACATTTAGTCCACACTGAAAAAATTAAAGAGTACCTTCAACTTCGCTATCTCGTCTTTGATCTTTTTGATTTGCTTATTTGTTTCCTCTATACTTCTATTAATTCCTGACAAAGTCAAAAGCATGAACAAATTATAAAGCTTCAAAACAACAATAATCCCATCAATCCAAAATTTCCACCTTCTAATCGCTGGGTTGCATCAATGACCACTGATTCAGCATCTTTTAGCTCCTGCCACTTTGATTCAGCTTCATTTTCGTGCAAATCAGTCTCTGATGAGGATATAATAGTCTCAAACTCTTGCTTCCGCCTCTTGAGGTTAGTTGCAAGGTTAGTCTCAAGCTCGGCTTTTCTTGTTTCCGTCTGCAAACAAACAAAAGTGATGACCGATATGCACAAAAACAGCACAACTGTACCCTGGCAAGGTTCTCATTGCCAACCTCAATGCGCTCTGTTTTGCAGGTAACAAGCTGCTTCTTTAGTTCTCTTATTTCACGATTCAGATTTGACAGTGTATCTTTTTCCTGACGTGTTAGATGATCAATTAACTCCGTGCCCATTTCAGCTCGCTTCATCGCCATGCTGGCTTTGAGCTGATCGATCTGAGTTCTGACATCCACAAGTGATTTCATCTGCAAACAAGTTGTATCGCATAAGCAACAAGGCACGAGAAAATAAGGGAGGGGGAATGTAAAAGCTCCCATTAGAAACAGCCTTTGAATAGACCAATAAAGCACGATAAGTGATGTGTCAAGAACATTTATACCTTGTTTTCAGTAGCTTTCGTATTTAACATTTTCTGCTTTTTAGCATTGGAGATATCTAGTTTAAGCTGTTCCAACTCGGATTTAACATGCGCCAGCTCAGCATCAATTTTTTGCTGCTCAGAGACAAGTTCAGTTATTTCCTGGTCTTTCTGTGAGAAAAGTTAAGTGAAAACAACCCACAAAATCTGGCCAAGACTAAATGAGACAAAAGTAGAAAGCAGCTCAGTGTCCTCAGATAGTTCCTCATAGAAAATTATAGGCCCACCCACAAGCAGCCAAGAAACTTAAAAGAAAATAACGAATTGCCAAAAAAATTGTGACCATCAGTTAAGAAAGTTGAGACTAAATTGCATTGTAGTAGGCTAGTGGATCCCGGTCATTTCTAGGCCCAACAATCACTTAAAAGACTAAAAAGTGGAGTGTGCTTGGCATAAAAGAAATCGAGCATGTGCCTACCCAGCTTGGTCAACGAAGGCATGCTAAACCCACTAAGGAGCCATGTTTCCCTAGGGTGAGCTCCACCTGAAGCTCTGGGTTTTATATTATTGCTGCATCTCTACATAACAACTATATCCATGGATCTTTAATGCTAGAGACAATGAATCCCTTAGTGGCAGGTTTAAAGTATGAGATTATCTAGAAACCAGGTTGAACCTATTTCTGACCCGGCTGACCAGGTCCAATTTCACCGATTCAAGCAGGTCACCACTGCTGGAATCCAATTTTTGACCAGTCACATAGTTACTATAAAAGAGACCAGTTCTTGGTGCATCCAGGTGAACCGGTAAATCGAGTCCATTTTGAAAAACACTGTCAAATATGTATTTGACAAGATAAGTAGTAGTCAAACCACCTCTGGGATAAAGAACCAAAGGGAAGACTGTTTTGCAAGCAAAAAGGATATTTTGCAATTCCTCCTTAATATTCTTCAGTTCCTCTTCCTTCATGTTGATCGATTTTGTATTTTGCCTGATTATATTCATAAACTTCAACCTTGAGCGCCTATAGTCGTAGAATCCCCCTGTCATACCACCTTTCTTGCTAACTTGATCACCTGCCACAAAATTAAAAGTGAGTTCCATGTACAGGCGTCAAAAGAAAAGGATCCCATGAATCAGTCAATTACATATAAACTAACCTTCCAAAGTTATACAATCCAGACCATCATTGCGAGCTACCCTTGTAGCCACATCCAAATCTCGGCAAATCACTGTTCTAGCAAAAACCTAAGCAAATAGGAGATTGCCTTAATATAAATTTGATTTCCATCCAATTTCATGCAGTAAGCCGAACAATAGGATACAGGGTATGAAGTGTACCTACCAACGGGCGGGTACCTATGAAGTGTACCTACCAACGGGTACCTATGAAGTGTACCTAAGATACGTACCCATTACCCACCACTTCCCTCATGGAAATCTGTTCTTTGTTAGCCAATACTTTGCTATTGTAACGAATTTAAATAAGAAGTTGTGATGTGCTCGTGAACATGGTGTCTAACGCCAAGGACTTGATATATCTAACCTTCCATATCTAAGAAGAATAAAAACAAGACTTAAGCCCATTTCCCAATCAAGTGCCTCTCACCTCACACCCTACAAAACCAGTATCCTTTGGATCCTGCCAATACAATCTCTCGAAAGCTCGACTATCAGACATATCTAACTTCACTTGAGAATGGCAGAACAGCAGTGCACTAGCTTCTAGCACAAAAATACAGTGAGAAAGACTGACCTGGGCAAATGCGGGAGTGTAATTTGGTAAGAATTTCAGTTTCTTTAATAGAGGTATCACATCTGAACTCTGTGGATAATTTACATTTGGGGGCTTAACCCTGTTCAGAGGTATGAAAGTGACTCGTCCGCCTTTCAGTGAGTTAAGGTGTCTAATAATCCGGGTTGAAATCTCATCGTTCTCAACCACCACATGAAATAAACTGTTTTGAATGAACTGAATCAGTCATCTCAGGAAAATCAAGAAATACAATCAACAAAATCAAGTGAAAACACGAAAATTACAATACAATTTCCACTTACCTGTTTCCTGCAGTAACTTCCACTGCAGTATAGAACTTCTCATCACAATCAAGCAACTCAATGATGGGACCATAAACCCCAGACATCTGGTACTCTCGGCAGATTTTTCTGACAGAATTAAGCCCTCTCCTCACATCCTGAAAGACAATATACCATATGATACGGTTTAAGAACTACTTTTACAGACAAATCCATGTTTTTTTCCACTTTATCTGGTTTGGACATCCCCAATTTTGTGAAAAAATGATAAGTACACTCATGTCTATGGCCTCTAAAATAGAGACGCAATCAAGTTATATATTGCTAAGGTGAAATTTCCTCTAATGCAATTTGCAAAGACTTTTCCTAAGGCATTTAGTTCAGATCCCTAGGTTAGCAAATCAAAAGAGTCCTGAGCAACAATGGATTACAACCTACTCTACTCTCTTCTTAAAAAGTTATTAAGGCCTCATCAAAGAATTGCTCTGGCATTGATTAAAGACTAGCTACTGAAAGATATATCATGCCAGCCCTCACCCCCTTGCCCACCAAGATGGTTGTAAAGGGCCAAAGAAAAGATTAGATAGAAAGAACATACAACAAACTGCTTCATTCTGAGTGGACAAACCTATTTCAATTTTCAAGGTTATGCAGCAACTTGGAGAAACTTGGTTCTTTACCTTGAATTTTTATTTTAGGCATTGCACTTGGCAAACTCAAGTGAAAAGGCAGTACTTTAAAGCATTTACAAATCATCTAATGATTTATGATTTGTCATGTAACTGGGCTCTTTTTGTATTAGGGATAATTACACAAATGGTCCTTGATCTTTGCCCCAATGTGCAATGTCGTCCTTGCACTTTTAATTTGTTCAATGTGGTCCCTAAATTTTAGCCCAATATACTATGTTCTCCATGAACTTTTAATTTGTTCAATGAGGTCCTTGAACTTTTGGTAAATGTTCAATCTAATCCCTAGACTATATGAAAATGTTCAAAGCTATCCCTCCATTCATTTAATTTAACGGAATTTGCTGATTTGGCTTCCAATACAGTAAGTTTGAATGGTGGACAATAAAATATGGCTAAACGTGGATTATCCAAGTAAGATATTCAACTCAAATCAGGATATAATAACCCACGTAATCAAATAACATGGATAATAAGTTTTTCAAGTGGTACAAATTAAACAAATTAAAAGGATGATTATATTCTAATTTGAGTTGAATATCTTAATCCATGTGTAACGTGTTTTTTTGTCCACCGTTCAAAGGTACCGGATTGAAAGCCAAATCAGCAAATTCCGTTAACTTAAATGAATGGAGGGACAAGATTCAACATCTTCATATAGTCAAGAAACTAGACTAAACATGTACCCAAAGTTCAAGGGCAGCGTTGAACAAATTAAAAATTTAGGGACAACATTGCACATAAGTTCAAGGACCGCGTTGAACAAATTAAAAATTTAGGGACGGCATTGCACATTGGGCTAAAGTACACGGACCACATTGAACAAATTTAGGGACGGCACTACACATTAGGCAAACGTTCATGAACCATTTGTGTCATTTTCCCTTTTGTATATGTGTTTGCACCCCTTGGTGCCCTATAGTATTTTCTTTCACCAATCCAAAAAAAAAAAAAAGAGGCCAGTACTTTATTCGTAAAGATGCAAGTACTTGAATAATTAATTCAAACTTAGCCTATGGTAGTTTGCAGTTAATATTTTGTGGAAAAACTATGCAATCAACCATAATTGCACAATTACTAGACTTTTAAGCCTTCAAATCAATAGGTCAATTCAGTCAGTTTAAATCCGCTTTTGGTCAATCAGGTTAAGAAAACGAGTCAATTCATGTGGCATGGGTTTTCCTTTTTTATGACGTGGAATTACATGATTAAAAGCTGAGCCTATATAATGGCCCACTAAAATTATACATATTTCACACAACAGTTCTGCACCAAATCAACCCCAAAAACAGCAGTTTAAAAAAGTAAGTGCCATCATACTGATCCAGACTATATTTAAAATATATATCTAATTACAGGGATTCCTTATATAAAATTTACACATTCGATTAGAGTTGAGTTGAAAAGAATTACTCACACCAGGTGTTGCATGATCAAGGTTCTTCTCTGCCTTATCGACCTCTGCTTTCCACTTATCGATTTGAGTTGAAAGTTCGCTTTCCTTGTCCCACAAGGATCTGTCAACACAGATTATATTGAGAGAAACCAAAGACATATCCAGCATTTTCAAAAGAAGTTATAGAAACCTACTTCCGCTCATCCTGTAGCTTATTCCTCTGTGCCTTATAATCCCTTAGCCTTCCAATTGTGTCAGAAATGAGGGATTCCAACTTCGTAATCTCAGTTTTACGGTTCTCAATGTACACATCTTGCTCACTTGACTCGGCTTTAAGCTGATCAATTTCCTTTTGAAGCTTTTGCTCCTACAACCAGGTAAGAGGAAGAATTCCAATGTTCCACCAAGAACAAACATTAAGAACTTCAAACAGCATTCAGATCATCTTTATAGATAGAAAGTCCAACAAAGAACTTTTTTGGCCAGTAACGAAGCCAATGAGTGCATCAGATACTAGGACCCTCTCATGCTACTCCTCCCTTTTAGTCTAAGAAAAAAGGAGAAATAGTGTACTGACTTATAAACTAATAAATTAAATTACAAATAAAGAGAACATCCAATAAGGAAGGGCATGGAAAGGCTTCTTGGATAGCTATTGAATTTCAGTCCCCCCTCATAGCATAATTCCAAGGCATTCTTCAGTTTGTTTTGGGTTGAAACTGGTACAGGTTAAATGATTACTAGGATTTAGCACGTACTGCGCCCATGCTCAAAGCTGAAAAGACACGTATAAAGAAAATTTATTGGATTGGGAGTTACTTCAAGCAGGTAGTTATTTTGGAAGTGGATGAAGTGGTAATCTTCCCTCTTTGAAAAGGCTCTTTGGAAGGGATAAACATATGGTAATTTACATTGATAGACTCGTTCGTTAAACTTTTTTGTATTATGCATGGGTAAACTTCTAAGGAATGAGAAGTGAGATAACACACTATTTTCCAGTTAAAATATCAAGTGCATTGGGAACGGGCATTCCTTTATACACTATCCAAAATAATTTCAATCAAGGCATGGCACATTAGATGCATCTATCAAAGAGAAAATTGTAAGCGGAACATAACACAAGTGTTCTAACCTGAGTTGAATTATTAGAAAGAACTCGTTCAAGCTCATCAATTTCCTTTTGAAGCCATTTATCCCGAGCAGCTTTACTTGAAAATTGGGTGGCCCGACCTTGCTTCTGATATAGAATGCTAAGCTGTTTCTCCCGCTCCATTATTCTACATCATGAGGAACTTTATTAGTACAAGAGAGTTCTTAGAAGAAGACAGCCGATAGGCAAGTCGTAACAAAATCACGATTACAAATTTAGCAGAATCAAATACAGCAAACTAAATGAATACATGCACAGTTGATCCTATAGGCTTCATTAAATAAGGAGAAGGCAAAACTTAGCAGGAGGAAACAAAAAGCTGAATGCAAGGGAAACAGACAGAATCACAAGCACTGGTACAAAAAACTTGAAATTAGCCGACAGAAATAACAAACAACTAAATGGATCTACATAGTTTAGAAGGTCAACAAACTTTAAACGTGTAAAGGGTTCTCAAGACAGAAATCCATTCCTATGACAACAAGAAAACTTAATAAAGGAGTTCAGTCTAGTAGAAGCCAACTCACAATAGTGTGGACAATAAAAACGATTTACCAAGAGAAAAGACTAGACTGACAATAGTGGAAGCCATTTACTACCGAATGAGACAAAAGCATATGGTTTATGAATTTGACAATTTATCCACGAAACAAGCACTTCTTGAAGATGCGCTGTATTACCCTTTAGTTATCTCCTGTTCTTCAACAACTTGTTTGTCGTACAGAGGAATAATATTATTGAGCTCCTCAGTTGAGTCCTGAATTTCTTTCTGTAAAATCTCAAGCTGTTTCGCTGCTCCCTCCTGAAAGAAAAAGAATTCAAAGCATGTCTTTTCCATAATATCCAAAATTGAGTAGGAGATCTTGTAAATAATCACAGATATACCTTGGCTCTGATTATCCCTGAAATTTTTTCTTGCAAGTCCTTGACATCAAGCTCAAGCTCTGTCTGCTTTTTCACAGCTTCTGTTCTTCGCTGTTCTGCTGCTTCTCTTTCCTTACTTAAGCCATTAACTGCTTTAGTTAGTTCTTTCAATTTTTCATCCAACTCTTTGGACTTCTCACGAGCATCGAGAGAACTGTTGTAACTCTTAATTGACGTGTCAGAGACCTTCGACCGAGCCTCCTCTATCTAAAAGAGGCAAAATAACCACTCATACATCAATTGCCTCCCGATCAATTGTTTGGGCCCCTAGAATAACTATACATATAATTTACACAATCATTCTTAATGAACAATAAATCAGCTAAATTTGAGGAAATATAGCCACCCTGATCACACTTATAATCTTGACATAGGGTCGCACAATTAAGATCCTTGGCACAATAGTTAGAGCACCATGCAATTATCAGCGCACTTGATCACGTAGAAACAAATTAAGGTCGGAGAAGATAGACAAACCAACTAGATTCATGCCTGACATAATATGGAAAATAACAACACGTGTATAACTGATGACTACTTTCTAGATAAACTTAAGCATTGAAAAACACAAAATCAAGACAAGTACATTTTTCCCTAGATGTACAATTGCAGGCACATTCTAGAGGGGGTGATTCACATTGCTTGAAGTAAAATATTCAATCTCTAGATGGTTTAGTGGCTTTGATATGGCAATTGACAAGCACTAATTCCAAAAGATGACTCGACAGAAGCATTCATCACTAGCTTTGCCACAAATCCACGTCCTATCCAAGTTAGTCCTCAAGTAGCAGCACCAACCAAGCAATGTCACATCCTATTCTCCATCTCCTAAAATCAGTACTCACCCACCAATTTACTGCCGGCAGCCCCTTCAATCACTCGTATTATCGGTTTCAGTGGTTAATCCTCGCAATCCTAAATAATTATACCTGGGTACACTAAACAATTGTCGTTGAAATTGCTCCCAACTATTTCTGTTTCACCATATCAAAAGCAGGAAGAAAACTTCACACCTGCTACTATTGTAAATCTAGTTTCTCCATTTCCATATCATGCATGTCTATTTTTAAGAAAAGGGAAAAGCTTTGATACTAACGTAATGCATAGTTATTTAACCCTGCTAGCGCTTGGAACAGTTTTTGGAACTTACACAACAGCTTACTCCTATAAAAATTTACAAATCCCAAAAAGTTATATTATGATCTGATTTTTTTTTCAGCATCAATCACCATTTCAAGCCTAGCTTCTCGTTATTGTTAAGTCTCAGATTTTATGATCATTGTTTGTAAATATTATCAACTTATTGCCACTCCATAGGTTGTATTTACAAATTCGAATAAACTGTAGTGTTCGCAAATTTGAGGTTGTATAGTTCATTTGAGGTAATTTATCTGTTAAAAAATACTATCATTGGTTGTAAATAGCCGACTACTTCACAGAGCCAGGTATGGTTGTTACATCAAATCTCACTACCGTGTTTGGAAAGTAATAAAAAGTTAACAGGACAAGTTTGGGACAAGGCCAGTCATTCCAAACCCGTCCCACTTCCATCTCTATCATCTCAGTAAATTTCAAAAGCACAAACCATGTTGGTCTCAAGTTCAAAAGGATAGACCAATAAGAAAGAATTAAAAAAATTATGCATAAGCTTCCGAACCTCAGCCAGAAAGCTCTGTATAATATTCAATCATGTTATGATGAGTTTATAGTCCTAAGTACTATAGCTGATTAACTGATAAAATAATGGAATATAAGCAGATGCAATTCTTATTGGTCGAAACACCACCTCGGCTAACTTTTGCCTAGCATCTTGAAGCTCCTTATCATAAATTGTGTATTCCAAGGATTTACGCTGCTTGTCAAGCTGTTGATATTTTCGCAATTCCTCTTTCTCCTCATCCAGTTCCTTCAGTCTCTCATCCAAATACTGAACAACTTGGATAATCTGCTTCCTCTTATTACCTACTCAGAAGAAAGTAATAAGATCGACAAATAAAAAATACCCATGCAGGAAGGATACACTTGGATGACTTACCAGTTTCCTGCATGATTTTCTTACTCTCACGACGTCTCTCCTCATAAACTCTAGTACCACCAATCTCTTTCAACAAGTCCAGCCGCTCAGAGTCTTTCATCAAAGTCAATGACGCTATCTATAACCGCACAAAGGGAAGAAAGAAGATAGCAAACAATACAGAAAAAGAATTCAGGAGAATTTGGAGAAACTTAGAGAATTATGAGGGCATACCTTTCCTTGTTGCACCACATAGTAAGGATTAGAGCGAGAAAACCCGGCACTTTCCAGTAAATTCATAACTTCAGTTTTCCTGCAATCAACATAGCTTGAAAATTCAGTCACACAAGTCTGAAGATAAGGTTTAAGACATGAATGCACTTGGGTTACACATTCCCCGACAACAAGCAACACTCACGTGATGTGCTTTCCATCCAAATAATACTCATCCTTCTTCAAACCAACAGTTCTACGCAAGCGCACTTCCTCCTTATCAACCTGTCGTGGAGCGTGCACCAAAACTAAGACTGATCGATAGAGATAATAACAATTTTTTTCTCAAATAGAATATCAAAATGTAAGGCCCAGAAGAAGATAGCAACGGATGTCTTAAAGAGATTGTGAAGATGAATAGTTCTGTCTCTACAGTAGTTCCAACAATTGGCACAAATATCTTCTCTTCAGCTGGTAAAACACTAAATTTAAGCACTCCAGAACCCATCAAGGCAGAAAGCACACAGTACTCTGAATAAAATTCACTGTTGCAACATCATAAAAAGGAAACAAAGACCATTCCATTTTCACCCAAATCAAGAAACCTTAATGTAAATAGGAATATTACCGGAATGCGGTTGTCAGAATTATCAAAGACAATCTCCACAAAAGCGGATAAAACTTGGTGCCCTGCACCTTCCTGTTAATTCCAGCCAGTATCATTACTACACGTATATAGTAACACCTCAAAGGACAAAAAGCATGCTGAATATATGGTGAAACATACATGGAGAAGGGCATGTCTATCTTCACTGCGCAGGTTCTGAAAAATATCGCTTAACACGAATCTTATTGCTGCATCACATCCAAAGAGTACATGTTCCTTATAATTTTCACAACTAGCCAGTAGATATAAAAGAGAGCATAACAACAATTAATCTCTTTTCACTTACCATGAAAAAAGTTTGATTTGCCAGATCCATTAGCACCAACTGCAGATCAATTTGGCAGGAGAATAAAAAAAGGGTATTCTTGAAGTATATAATGTAACTGATATACCAACAAACCAACGATATTTAACAGGGGATGACAATTGACACGAACTAGATATGCCCATAGAAGATAGTACGCTGTCATTATGGTGCATATAGACCAATCATAGTAGCACAGCTCTCCTGAATATAGACACTGTCAAAGTAAAATATAAGTTAAAAAGCAAGGCTCCTTTCCAGTATTTTGAAACATGAATCAAAATTTAGTCAATGAAGATGTGCTTCTCTAGTTCCAGAAAACCATAAAGGGCATAAAATGATTTGGCAAATATGGATAACTGTCAATAGTTATTATATGAACTTAAGGGAAAACCCTAAACTTAAAGTTCAGTGATCATGTGACATATAGACAGCCAATCATGATCTGACATAGGGGCATGCCTAATACTTGAAAACATTACAAGAATTCAACACAAGAGAAAATCACAAGAAAGGAGGATCACTCATACCAACACAGTTAACTTTTGGACTGAAAGCCGATGTAGCAACTTGTTCTCTGTAGCTCTTAAACCCTTCGATGATAACCTGAACCAATATTCAAGTGACAGATGTATAACGCAACTAGAAGGTAGCAATAATCATAGTAAGCACCGAACAAGGCAAGTTTCGAAAATAATAGCTCATCCCAGCCACAAGTACCTGCTTGATGTACATCTCGTAATTATCAAATCAGCAGGCCTCTGCAAATTAAATGCAGAATTGTCTCTCAGCTGCAATCGAATTAGAAACCAAAGCTCGAAATACGCTTGCAACATTAAACAATCTCATCACAACCTAAAGGATCAGAGCTACAACAATTCTACAATGGTCTAGGTCCTCATACAGAGATAACAAGAGAAACTATCTCAGAGCTTGAACTGCTGCATAAACATAGTAACTGGAAGCAATTTGCATTCTGCTGGAGCATAAAAAGCGTACACATACGACAAAATCAATAACACTGTTTTGAACTATGCAACAAAAAGAACAACCACGTACAAAGTCAGGGAACACTCAAAACAGAGTTCAAAACCCTAGAGACCTAATAAGCGAGGAAGACAACGCCACTCGCACAATCCAGCTCGGAACACACCAAGCAAACGGTGAGCAGCAAATTCTAGGGTTCCGGCGAAGCGGAAGACAAGTCCAACTCTGCAGCTCAAAAGATTCCTAGCACGTCAGCATAACCAGAGAGCAGCAGCAGCAGCAGCAACTAGAGGGAGGAGCTTATGGTACGAGAAAAAAGGTGAAAAAGGAAAACCCTCCGAATTCTACTTCGCGAGCTATCGAGGGTCGCAGCGGAGAAAAATGGAGGACTTACAGTTGAACAGTGGACCGAAGTCACTGAAGCTTGCGGAGGAAGACTGGGAGTTGACGTCACCGATCCGCCATGTGAGAAAGCTTGAGGAGGGAGAGGAAGAGGGAGAGAGGGGACGATGGTGGAATCGGAAATGGGCGCGAAGGAATGGAAATCGTCTCGCTTTTCAAAGGAGAGGGATCTTCGGAATTGCCATAACTGCTTTGAGCTTGTGTGCTGGTGCGGGTCGGGTTTAGTACCGACTTCTCCCGAATCGCGGCTTGTGTCGACTGTCGTGTAAGAAGTAGAACTAAGCAGCCAATTTCTCAATTATTTTTATTAGAAAAAATTACACAAATGGTCTTTAAATTTTGGCTCAATATGTAATGTGATCTTTGAAATTTTAATTTGACCAATATGATCTCTGAACCTTAGCCCAAGGCACCTGTTGGCACCAAAATAAATCACCCGCCGAGACACGTGCTGCACAAGTGAGAAATCGATTGATTGAGATGATCACTTGAGGAACCAACACATGTGCAAAGCACATGAGGAGTCGGCAATTGGGGTAGGACACATGAAGGATCGACGCACATGAAAAACACGTTAAGAGAAGACATTTCGATAGAGAATAAAGAAGACCCGATAGGCGCCGTTTGAAGAAGTCATCAAACCAGTTAGTCAAACTGAGGGCCAACAAGAAACAATCCTGTCAAATTCAAAGTTTTTTAAAGAGCGCCAAAGAAGACGAAATTATCTCCTTGAATTCCATGGCATGAGAACAGTCTTGAGATAAAATGAGTCCCCAAGAGTAAGTCAAGGAATCCGCAAAAATGCGAGGGATGTGAGCATACCTCTTACGATCGAAAGGAAGCTGGTAAAAGTCCTATCGACAGTTTCTGGATTGTCGAACTTCATAGCCCCAAGATGTGGAAGACATGGGCATGACCGACACACGTGAAAATTGAAGAAAGGAGCCAATATCATCAGCTATTTGGAGTCAAACAACTGCTCAAAGATTGGGTCAAAAAGAATTCGAAAGGATTGAGGAAGGCGGCAATTCTTGGTGCGCTAGGATTATAATCGCTGACAAGCAGTTACCACTTCAACCACTTTAAATATCACTAAGCATCCACAGAGAAGGCCTCCGAACAAATCAACAAATTTATCTTATCTTTACTTATCGTACTGCATTTACTTTTCTTAGTTATAGCTTTTAAATTCTCGTCGTCGAGTCAAACTTCGACATTTATCTTTATCCTAGATATTGTGCCATTAAGTCAAACTCTGGTGCATTATCGAAGCGTATTCAGGGTATTATCATCAAGTCAAACTCTGACACTATTTTGGGTGTGTTGGTTCGGTATCATTGAAGGGAATTGTGCTTGTAAGGCCATACCATCGAGTCAAACTCTGGTTTGGTTTACGTTTGTGCACTTTCTTTCGATTTCATATGTATCGATTCATTTAGATTCGTACTTGTAGACTCTCACCATCGAGTTAAACTCTGGTTAAGACAATATTTGTGTAATTCCATTGGATTCTATGCTTGTTGATTCTTCCGACTATCTGGAACTCTCCTGTCCAAAATCGTCAGAGAACCCCTCATCATATTTAAAAATCGAAGAACGAATTTCGATGAAAGATATTCCGGCAAAATAGTACCATATAGTCCTTCAACTTTCGATTTGTTTAATGTGGTCCCCAAACTTTTGGAACGTATCCAACTTAGTCCCTAAACTATAAGAAAATGTTCAAAATCATCCTTGAATTTGAATTAATTGAAGGATTACATTGAACATATTCCTATAATTCAGGGTCCCCAAACTTTTGGAACGTATCCAACTTAAAATTTTATGGACCACACTGCACATTGGACTAAAGTTAAAGGACCATATTGGTCAAATTAAAAATTCAGGGACCACATTGCATATTAGATCAAAATTTATGGATCATTTATGTTAGTTTTATTATTCATTCTTTATAATAAAAAAATAGATTTTTCATTTTCTACCATCATTTAAAAATGGTTTTTATTTTTACATTTTTGTTCTGTGTAGATGTGAAGGTCCAAGATTCGTGGACTAACACAAAAACTAAGAATGACAAAGGTGGATCCAATACATTATAGAGAATTTTTCAAATAAAGATTTGAAGTACCCTCATTTTCTCAATGCTTCATAATAGACATTATTTTAAATAAGGGCTTGAAGTGGACATGGCAGTTTCAAATAAGGATCTGACATCTTCGGCTGAACAAATATCCTGACCGGTCAAGGGTATTTTCCTCCAAAGACAATTTTAATTTTAATTTTAAACTATTTATTTTTCTTGTCTTTTCTTTTCATTTTCTCATTTCATTTTTTTCTTTGTTGCGGCTAGCGAGTGTCATAGCTCTTGCCTAAGTCCGTGCCCGGCCACTAGCCTCCCCTAGGCCCTCATCGGCCACAGGCAAGGTGACCCTTGCTCGATTGGAGAGGGCGACCCTCGCCTGTGGCCGTCGTCGATCATGGACGGCCTCACCCAGCCCTCTGCCGAAAAGAAAAGAATAAAACAGAAAAGGGAAAAAAGAAAAAAATTCATAAAAAGGGCAAAAATGCCATTTCTCGGCCGGCGAGGTTAAACACTTCTTTGAGACTAATATGACCACGTACTGTCCTTGTGTGAAATAAGGTCAACTTTGGATCCTTTTTTTGAGAAAATGAGGGTATTTCATGCCCTTATTTAGAATTGTTTCTAAAAATTAATAAGCCTATTTTTCCATTATACAAGAAAGATAGGTTGAGTTTAAAATTTAAATTTGGAACCCATGCATGAGAGCCTATTTAAGCATTGTGATATGGAGAATTCCCTTTCTTTAGGTGGAACAAAGTGAAATGACATTACAATCGCAGATTAGCCAAATGCCTCGGCTCCTCCCATCAACATCAACGTTACGAGGAGTCCAAACTCTTTTAGAATTGGTTACATAAAAATCTCATAATCTCATGCTCAATTTATTTCGTGAAAAATGAATAATTTGGAAATCGTTTTCTAAAAAAGTAATTGATTGTATCGCCTATTAAAATGAATAAACGACAAATACTTTCATCATTTACGGAAATATTTATTTAAATGAAAATATTTTTCATTGACTAATTATTCCGAGCGATACCAGCGATCATTTTAAGAAAAATATTGTTGAATCATTCATTTTCCGTGAAACAAATGGAGGCTCAATAGGAACTTCATCGGAAATCTGCATTTTCTCGCCGTCGGCGTCGGCCTACCTTTGCCAAAGCATCCGATCGCCTATCGGCTTCCCAAAAACACGTGGCTTCATCTGAAATTCATAAATAAAAAAATAAAAAAATCTGCATTTCTCGTCATATGCAGAAGTTCTTCGGCCGCCGCGACATTGATTCACGTTAGGATTAGCTCGAGCTCTCATAGTTCTCTCTTTCCTTTAATGAGAAGGGAAAACTACACAAAAAAACTTTAAACCTATTGCAATTGTGCCAATTAGGTCTTAATTTTTTTTTTTGCCAATTCAATTCTAAACATTTTGTATTTGTGCCAATTCAGTTCATTTGACCGGCCGGTACCCTAGCCATTGGCCAGGGAGGTCGCGCCTCGCCGGGCTTGGCTGCCGGTTGGAGGAAGAAGAAAGAAAAACAAGAAAGAAAAAGAAAAGGAAAAAAGGAAAAAGAATAAATAGATAAATTTGAAAAATAATGAAATATTATTAAAAATTGGTCACGTCAGCTCCGGCAGCGCCACATCCACGTCGGCCAGTCAAATGGATTGAATTGGTACAAATGCAAAAGGTTTAGAACTGAATTGACACAATTGTAATAGTTTTACAACTTTTTTTGGTAATTTTCCTTTAATGAGAATCTCAATCCAATTGTATGATTCAGACAATATTTGAAATCTACCTATAATGTTTATTAAAGCTAGAATTTGTATATCATTTCTACTAGGTTACTCTTACGGCGCGCATGACAACACTTCTGCTTTAGAAATCAACTTCTGGCAAAAAATTGACTTTTCTACTTCTGCTTATGATCTGAATTTGATTTTTCTACTTCTAAAGAGAAGTAAATTGTTTTTACTTTTTCAAGTAACTCCAAAACCATTTCCGGAGCAAAAAAATGCTCCAAAAGTAGAAAAATGAAGTAGCGTAACCAAACAGATTTCTGCTCAAGAAATTGCGTTACCAAACGGATTTATTCCCCTAGAAGTATTGTCATGCGCGCCCTTAGCCACATTCATTGTGTTTCTTATTTTTCTCGAGGCAACAAGAATGAGGAAAAATACGGAGATTCAACGAGTCACTTTCAATTAGATTTAGATTTACGATTAGTGCAAAAGAAGTGAAACTGGGCAAGTGTGGATACGAAATTGATTATTCGTTTGAGCAAGCAAGCAGCATTGAAGTCTTTTGTGCATCAATTTGAGAAACAGGGGATCAGAACTAGTTTTGCTTGAGTACACCAATCAAAACTTTTTCCAAGTGAGAAGACACCCAATAAATAAAATTGAAGTATACTAAAATCCCTGCGAATATACATAAATTTTCTGCGGCGTCATACTATAAATAAATTTCCGTTTAAATCAATCGTCGAGCTTCAATGGCTTGAAGAACTTGCCGTCGATGAGGTAAGTCCCGATCGCGAGACGAACCGCCCATACGTCCTTCGGTTTCCTCGACACGATTCTGCATTTATCGATTGAATGCAAAAGAAAACCAAATCAATCACACAGAAGGCACGGTAATACGGACCGTTTGGTTTCGGAAAACATTAAAAAAAAAAAACACTTTCCATATGTAAAAACGAAATTCTTTTTCCCATAAAAATAAAAATAAAAAATCTGGTGATATTCTTTTTCCCAATGTTCTTCATTTGAAGTGAAAAAAGAATGGTAAAAAAATATGAAGTTGTTTGAATTAGTAGCTTTAGTTTTCCTTGGTTTCGTTTGCAAAGAGTGCGCGAATTGCCGAGCACGTTTTCAGGACGGTCGAACAACACAAACGTACCTGCCCACATCCCCGGGCTTGACCAAGCCCGAATTAACCCGTAGGCACGGAACAGACGCTGCGGTTTTGATCATCGTTGGAGCCTCAGTCACGATAACTGGAGAGCCTACCTCTAGCTTCGATCTCGCCGCCGCCGCCGAACCATCGGCTTCGCATTTTACGACGAGGCTCGAGCAATTTAGACGGCCGGGACTGGTACAGGGCGTCAAGCACGGAAACAAAGGAGTCGAGGAAAGAGAGAACGCCATGGACGAATTGAGACAGAGGATCTGAAAAATTCGCGAATCGAAAGTTTTGTGACAAGAGAGCGAGTGGATAACACTTTTGTGGATCGGAAGTCACATGGGACTCGGGCTTTTGGCATGTTTTGCTCCCTTTGTCTTGGCCCGGTGAACAACCAACGCAAATGAAATCGACATTTCTCGTACATAGTCGGGAGGGACTACAGTGGTTTCGTGAAAAATCTAGGAAATTTGACAGAAAATTTTACTCATCTTAACAATAGACTAGCTCTTACTAACTTGCAAGTAAAACACTGTCAATAACATGCTCATGCATCTACGCTGATTGATACGGCACTAGCTGCCAGCTCACACGGTCGCCATTTTTTTTCGCCATTTTTTTTTTTCGCCTCTTCGCGTCGATGTATAATTCATTTAATACAGGAATTGGAAGCTTGAACAACCCGAGATTTGTTTCATTTGAAAATGCCTGTAATTAGTAAGACATACTCACTTCCCTTAATTTCGAGTCGCCGAATACAAATCAAAAGCTAGAATCCATGGGTTTACATGGATAAAATTTCTCAGACAAACTAAGAACCCTTTTCAATGTACTATGGGTGATAAGGTACTCTTTTCGGCAATGCAGTGTTTTACTCGACGAATCCGCTAATCCGGAGACAAGTCATGCGTGGCAGATTGCAACGGAGTATTCTTTAGTGGTGTCAATATAATACAGAGCTGGAATGAAAAAAACTTAAGCTAAGATATCATGATGAAATTAACTTATCATGCTGCCCAACCAATTACATGATTATGGCAAGTCCACAGATTGGTCTTGGGGGAGAGAATTGTAAATATGAACATGTTGTGAGAACATAGAAGGGGGAAATTGCAAAAAAGGAAGTAACTTGGGTTTTTGGGTAAATAAGCAACAACAGAAAGGGAACTACCAGACCTTTACAACCTATACAAAATTCCATTTGGGTATAAAAACTCATTTCTCACAGTTTACAGCCAAAAAAATATTGCTTTTGCCCTCTACACTACAGGCGTCTGTACCTGTGACTGTATTAACTATTTCTTTGTGTATGTGAGATACGGATCTTGAGCAATCGTCAGGACATCCAGTCTCTCGGCCTGATCATATGTTAAACAGCGACGAATCAATTCCTGCAAAGAATCGAAGTTGCGAAAGAATTGTCATTGAGCTTCTGCGCATGCTTCCTACATTTTTTAGGAGGAAGTCCATCCTATATGTTAGTTTTCAGCATTGTATTACTACAAGGACTATACACCAAAAGTCGTAGCGGCTGAAATGTTACAGGAAGTTACCCACATAAGATTCGTAACAAATGACGAAAATCTAAATGAAACAAACAATATACAAAAACAAAACTTTAAGTAGCTTTGATCCGACACCACTGTCTATGTAGCTCTTATGCAAAGCATAAATCTCCAATATAAGTTCCACCCTTCTCTGTATACGAGAAAACCAAAATATCCTGGAAGCAGATGGTAAGTAACTTGACCCGCTTATGTTAATTAAAAAGGGATGGTCTTGCAAGCCGCATAGTAAGTAATGGAATGACCAATAATTAAAAAAACTTTTGGAAATGAAATTTGTCACTAATATGCAAATGTTGAAAAAGAGGAGAAAGATTGAATGCCCAAAAGCTTATAATTCTAACATCAACGAGAGAATACCAACACATGAGACAGAATAATATACCTTTGCCTCATTTGAGACAGCAGGTCTTGAAGGGAATTCAACCTTTCGAGCTTTAATGATTGTATCTTCACGCAGTATTCTTTCCTGGGTCTGGTCATGGCCAAAAGGCCGTCTCCCAAAGAGCATCTGGTAGAATAGAACACCGGCTGACCACACATCAACCTGTTTAGAAAATGAACCCAGTGAAACATAGCACAAATTTTGTTTTCAATCGATAATAAGTCAATTCACATATTCCACTGCATCAGATCTCGGATGAATATTGTGTGCTAGGAAAGAGGATCAGCTTAATTACACGGCCAAAGTTATCAGCTGATAATGTATACATCCCAGACAACGCAACCCTGGTTAAGAACGGATCAAGGAATATGATACGGAAAGCCACTAACCTTCGATGATATTAGGGGTGTCTTGCTCAGCTCAAAGCATTCCGGAGGCAAGTACCTGAAATCTCGAAAGGAATTAATTATTACGTCTGCCTAAACACCTAAGGAATAAATTTAAAGAATGGAACTGTTACATAAGTAGCAAAAGTACATCAAGAGCGAAGGACGTGAACATCAAACAGAGTTCTGCGACAGCCAAAATATAAGAGACGAGGACATTGGAAGCACAAGGTATTGCACCAGTGTAAAAATTATCAATGAGAAAAAACTGTGGCAAAATCATTGAACATCAGTACATGTCTCTGAGTAAGAAAGTAGGACTCGTCCTTAAAAGATAAGAAGAATCTGCGGCAGTCATTGAACATCAGTACATGTCTCTGAGTAAGAAAGTATGACTCGAACTTAAAAAATAAGAACTGTTTGCACAAGATAACAAAATTAGAATATTCCAGTTTCCATGCCTTAAAAGTGACTGTACTTTCTTCCCCTATCGCATCTGGTCAGTTTTATCAGAGAGTTTTTCTGATTTCAAGCCCAGGTTAAAACTAACAGATATACATATCACCCCACTTTCATCTTTTAAGTCCTCAATGATAATAAACACATGCCAGGGACATACGAAAAAGAGAATACAACTTAAATTAAACGACTCACCAATAAGTCCCAGCTCCCTGGGATGTAAGTTCCATCCCCTGAGATCCCACATCAACTTCAACTATCTTACTGAGACCAAAATCAGTCACTTTTGCAACACCAAATTCATCAAAGAGAACATTTCCAGGCTTCAGATCATAATGGATGATCTTCTGTGCTCTCCTATTCAAATACACAAGACCTTGAAATATTTGCACTATGATGATTCTAGCTTCTTTCTCAGGCAATAGCGGTGTCGCTTTGAGGACAGCATCAAGATCCTTACCTGGACAGAATAAAAAAAAGAAAGTTTTAGGGAATTGCAAAAAGACACTTCATATGCCTTTTGTATGTCAAATACAGAACGTCTCAGCTGCCAAACTGCTCAACAAATGACCAATTGATAGATGTACATACCACTACAATATTCCAACACAGTGCAAAATGTATTGTGGTCAATCTCGAAAATATCCCAAAGCCGAACGATATGGTGATGCACCAGGGTTTTGTGAATATTATATTCGCGGATGGCATGACGTATATAACTTTGTTTCTTTTCTTCACTCCACTGAGCATTCAGCCCGTGCAGCTTGCATGCTACATACTTATGGTCTACCAAATCATATGCCTGCTGGAAATTTCTTCAGAGTTCAGATCACTGAAAAGGGTATTTTCTTACACAAGCCAAAATAGACAACCAAATGATCATTAGCTCTCTTCCGAGAAAAAGGTAGCCCATGACCAGAACTAGTACAACAAAGAGTTTAACATTAAATTTGTTCAACACAAAGATCTGACCTTGTAAACCTCACTGAATCCACCTTTGCCAAGAAGATTCAAAAGGGCATATCGATGATTGAGGATCTGAAAACTGTTAAATCGAGAACCATCCTCATCTCTAATGCGTTTCATTTCTCTTATGAGCCTTCCCTTCTCAAATTCATACCGATCTCTCTCACGTAGGACAGTTTCTTCCTCCTGGAACCAACTCACCAATCAGTTAAGAAAAGTGCTTGTGAATGTCAAGTTTAATAAGCTTGCAGAACCAAAAAACTGATAAAAATGTATTGAAAACAGAATAAACGGAACAACTTACTCGTTTAATGCTGGCTAGACGAGATTTATATATCTCATCCTGGAGAAGAAAATCTTCTTCTGGAACTCCATTTTCACCATCGGGTCCATCACCTTTGTCTTGGAGGTTACAAAATATCAGTGCCTTATTTATCTCTTGATGCATGGTAAATAATCAAAATGCCAGATAGAGTAAAAGTAACCATGACAAGAATAAAGGGGGCTTCAAAAAATTTGTATATAACAAATGGCCTAAGAGCAACAAAGTTCAAAAGGTCTCAGAACTGCAGATAGGCCAGTAATTATTAGAATTTATCTTCACGAAGAAATTTGAGAGGTAAACTTATTTTTGCAGACATGAAACAGCTTTTAGAGCAACAGAAGTTAGAACTTGTCAGAACTTTATACAGGGCAGAAGCTTAAAGCTTAGAAGTAACCCTATTTTTGCCAAAGACCAAATACATGCAACATTTCCAGATCATACTCCACATACACCAAAGCCACACAGATGCAGCAGTCAAAGGATAATAATCATGTTTAGCAAACAACAGAAGCTCACCAGCTTGTTTTTTCTTCAAGGATTTCCGCTGCCGCTCAATAGCTTCCCTTGTTTCCAATAGTTGTTTCTACGGAACCAAATGAACACACTAACAGATCAGAAAGAAAATCACGGGACAATCAATGAATTCCAGGGAAAATTTTCTGTCATAATTGATGAAAATCATTTAAGGATTAGGACAAAACTTCCACTTGCAGGGTGACAGAAGCTTATATAAAGAAATGCAGTCATGTCTAAAGATGATCGTGGTAAGTAAAGGGGACTGAGCTCTACAAATTTAAAACTCCGAACTTCTTCTAAGTCAATTTTCTTAGTTTGTGTCCGCAATAACTCAGGCTCTGACACAAGTGTTAACTGTCTTTCTAGCATTCTATTTGCCATTCAAATGGGTTACATGAGTAGACTTTAATGCGTTATATAAGGCAAAAAAGGGTGTTAGAATGTTTCACTAGAAGCAGGCATGAGATGTCTTTTACTAGCACATACTATTTCTACTCGTATAAGTATTTCAGAGCTTCATAGTTTTTAGCTAAGCTGGTAAATTTAGATACAGATAAAAGGACTAAAATGGTTAAATTTGGCACAAGCTTCTATCCTAACTTCTTTCTATTCTTGGACAACGTATGTATTATGCTGCACTGTCGGGCGACATTCACTACTGGATCATTTATGTGAACTCACGGTGACAATTACAAAATCTAAAAATGCTTGTTCACCAAGCGCTCAAGAGTTGCAAGAAAACCATATTTTTTTCCTTTTTAAGATTAATGTGCAATGGAGACAACTAATTGAGAGAGAGAGAGAGAAATAAGGAAAAGAGAAGGAAACAGTCACCAAAATGAGTGCAAACACGCAAGAGGCTTCCACAAGATGGGATAAGAAGATCCATAAGAAAGAAACTCTACATACAAGATGAGCATTCAAATCTTTCAAGGCTTGTCCATCCTCCCACGTTTCAGATATAAGAGTTCCAGCTCTGCAACAAATAAACGAAAATGGAAATACCAAAGCGAACAATAACCAAATGATATGGCAAAAAGCTGAGTATTCTCAAATTCTGAATCTGGAAAACCACGGTAAATCAATAACAATAAACCAGCAGCACAGTTTTTTATAGGTTGTCAAAAGAGATTAGAGGTTAATCGACCCATCAAATAGCAATGTAGGCTTGCTTTCTCGTATTGAACTTCATTATCGGACGAATTGTGATATGAATGTTGTTATTGTTCCCTTAGGACAATCCTTAAGCTACAATTAATGGAATTTGAAATGTGAAAAGTTTAAGTTTCAGATGTTTCAATAACTGGTGCTGTGTTGATACTCCACTTGACTCGTTTTCAATATTTTGGAATCATATCAACATCAACATCACCTTTATCCCAAACTAGTTGGGGTCGGCGGTCGATGAATCCCCAAAATATGTATATATATATATATAGGAAAAAAGGACTAAAAAGGACAGTCTAGAACATAGGAGATCTATCTGCCTCTCCACAATGTTAATAGATTTCCTCCACTCCGTCCTAAGATAAACCGTACGCCAATCTAATTCCCACTTCATTAAATCTTGTTTTATTACTTTCTCCCAAGTAAGTTTCAGCCGACCCCTTCCTATCTTCATGTCATGCTCTCGGTAACAAACTTCTGTTCGTACCGGAGCATCTAGGGATCTTCAGAGAATACTCCAACTTTTCGTCGAATATCTTCATTTCTTATCTTATCCATCCTTGTATGACCACACATCCACCTCAACATCCTCATTTCCGCCACTCCCATTTTATGCTCATGTTGCTTCTGTGCTGTCCAGCACTCAGCTCCGTATAGCATTGCAGGCCTTACTGCTGTTCTATAAAATTTTCCTTTTAGCCTAAGAGGGATTTTGCGATCACACAAAAACCCTGATGCACTGCGCCATTTCATCCAACCTGCTCTGATTCTATGGCTTACATCCTCATCAATCTCTCCCCCCTTTTGCAATATTGATCCCAGATATCTAAAAGCATCTTTCTTGGGTACCTCCTGTCCGAGCATATTCACGGATTCTTGATCTCCTCCTCTTGCCGTGGCGAACTCACACTTCATGTATTCAGTTTTACTTCGACTTAACGTAAATCCTTTAGACTCCAACGTACTTCTCCATAATTTTAATTTAGCGTCAACCCCAACTCTGGTCTCATCAATAAGCACAATATCATCTGCAAATAGCATACACCACGGCACCTCATCTTGGATATCTTTTGTTAGCTCATCCATAACTAGGGCAAAAAGATAAAGACTCAAAACAGAACCTTGGTGTAAACCTACTATGATTGGAAAATAACTTGATGTGCCATTACAAGCCTTCACACATGTAGTAACCCCATCATACATATCCTTGATTGCCTCTATATACTTTGAAGGTACTTTTTTCTTCTCAAGAACCCACCACAGAACCTTTCTTAGAACCCTATCATACGCCTTCTCAAGATCAATAAACACCATATGTATGTCCTTCTTTTCTCGATATCTCTCCATCAACTGTCGTATCTTCTTAGCCTCCATGGTAGATCTCCTTGGCATAAAACCAAATTGATTTACAGAAACCTTGGTATCTATTCTCAAACGATGCTCAATAACTCTCTTCCACTACTTCATGGTGTGGCTCATAAGCTTAATGCCTCTATAGTTGCAACAATTCTGGATATCCCCCTTGTTCTTGTAGATAGGCACAATCATACTCTTCCTCCATTCATCAGGCATCTTATTAGTTTGGAGAACTTTGTTAAAAATGTTAGTCAACCAACTTATTGCCACATCTCCACACCTCAATAGGGACACCCTCGGGTCCCAAGGCTTTACTAGTCTTCATCTTCTTTAATGCTTCCTTAACTTCATGCGCTCTAATTCTACGCACAAACCTTCTGTTTAAATCATCAGAAGCGTCCTCCAAATCCACCTCACTTCTATCGCTCCCCCCATTAAAAAGCTTGTTAAAATAGCTCATCCACCTTTCCTTAACTTCTGCATCTCTTACTAAAAGTTTTTGATTTTCATCCTTGATGCATCTAACCTGGGTCAAGTCTTTACTTTTCCCGTCCCTTTATCTTTGCAAGCCTATAGATACCTTTTTCTCCCTCTTTGCTCCCAAGTTTTTTGTACATATCAGAGAAAGCCTTGCCTCTAGCCTCTCGCACAGCTTTCTTGACAGTTTTTCTCGCCAGTCTAAACTTTTGCAAATTCTCTTCAATAGGACATTTATGCAAACATCTGAAACACTCCTTCTTTTGTTTAATTGCCTCTTGCACCTCTTCATTCCACCACCAAGTTTCCTTTGTTTGATGTCCGTTCCCTTTACTTTCCCCTAACATCCCTCTTGCCACTCTCCGGATGCAGTTAGACATCTCGTTCCACATCATATTTACTTCTCCCTCGAGTTGCCACGGTCCTTCCTGAAGCATTCGTTCCTTGAAATCTGGCTCTGAGAGTACTTAATAGTAAGACCTCTCTTTGAATATCCTTTCTTCAGTGACCTGGCTAGTGGAATGAAAGAGAATGGGCATTTGGCTTAAGACCCCCAACGTCAGGTGCAAAGCAAGTCCATCTTTCTGAACTTAAAACCGTTTGGTGTGTCACTAGCCCTCGTGCTATACAATTACAGTCCAAGCAAAAGGAGAGAATGGAACCAAAAGAAAACGGAGATTGTGTTCTACCATTCCCTTTTTTCATCTTAAATGGTCTGGCATTTGATGATTTAGGTGTGAATTCAAACATCTTTAACTTTTCCATAAGCTTTTTTCATCCTTTGCTAACATCTTTCAGGCTCTAAAAACAAGTTCAATAGCAAATATCATTTACACGCACTTAAAAATATATATATATATATACCTTGTGACACCAACATTGCCAAGTCTCAAAGAATCCTGCCGTACTTTTAGCCTTGCTTCTTGTCGTTCAGCTTTTGAAACTGATATCAACAGATCAGCTATTATTTTAGTTCTCTGCATAGAAGGAGAGTAAAAACCAGTCAAATAGTATTCCAACATGTTATGATTTGTATGAGAAGAATCCAGTAACGAAGCAGTCATACCAAGAAAAAAGAACAATGGAAAATGCGTCCCTCGAACCATTTAGGTAATAATAGAAGAACTACAGGCGATTTGCAAAGTACCTCGAAACTGAAATACTCTGTACAATCATTTCTTACCAACTTTGAGATGTCAAACATAACTCAAGGCTATTGCCTAAATCTTGTTTTTACATAGAACTTCAAACCTGATTCCTCAAACACAGACACAGCAAGTCCTTGATCAATCTAAGGGGAAACACGTACCTTTGGCTTCGTTTGTTGCTCGTAGTCTTTAAGGTCCTTAAGTTCCTGTGCAAATTGAAATTCTCAACAATAAGAAAGGAGGGAAAATTATTCACAACAGATGCTAGGTCCTGAGGTGGTGAGAAATTGGATGAGGTCTTTCAACTGCTATCATGCTTCCACCTAGTGGCTATCCTCTTTCCTGCAGTCCCTTAAAGATCTAAATGCCACACCTTTTCTAATTGGCGGCAGAGGATCTGATAATCAGATGACTCTTTTCGTGATTTACGTAAATCCTCCTCCAATGCTGCCACTTTTGCTTGTAAAGATAAAACCTCCTCCTGCTAAAAAGTTGCATACAGAGATTCAAACAATACGATCTACCAAATTGATGTATTACATGGCGTTTTATATCCTCCAAGGATATGCAAGGAACAATGACACTTGCAGAGTAATCAATATCCCAATATAACTCATACATCACATTAAAAGAAAAGAGCTTACCTCTGAAGAGTAGTGACTGTCATGTTGTAATTGCTCTTTAGGCCTAGTATCCTGCAAATGAGGATAAATTACTAGTTACTAATTATTATTTCCTCTTCAGAAAACAAAACAATTAACTAGTTAAACATGACAAACACAAATTTGCTCACAGATAAGTTCAGTGAAAAACCTACAAAAGATAGAATATTTAGCACTGCAAGCAGCATCAGCTCATTCATATCATCATATACAATACTATCAGCCAACTGACAACGGAATATCATAGAGTCCACCATGAAACACAAATAGATCTCTCTTCATAAATCTCCAGAAAGCGCAACACTTAGTCGGAGCCTATGTAGCACCGACACGACACGGGACAAGACACGGCATGGCACGTCGACACGTGATTTTTCAAAAAATAGAGAATTCCGACACGCTGGGATACGTTATATATTAAATGTATATTTTTTATATATACATGAAAAAATATGATTTTTATGATTTCACATATAAATAAATAATAAAAAAGAGTTCTAGAATGAATTTATACTAAAAACAATGATCCACCATTTGTTAATATCAACATCTTGAATTGAAAAATTCAACTACATTTCACCGTCAAATGTAACAAGAAGCCATTGACGCAAATACCTTTGGGTAAAATGTCTTTGTATCCGCTCCTTTTGTATCGGGCTCATCAATGAAAATATAAGGGCTAGTGTTTGACAAGCTTACAGCATTCTCATGGAAGACAAAAACGCAACCAAAGTGGGAAATGGCAGCACAAGTAACTCTGTGCGACTATCTTGAGGGGCGGAAAGGGTACAAGGAAATTAAAAGGAGTCGAGAGAGAGAGAAAGAGAGTGGATGTAACACATCACTGACACCTGCACAGAAGAGATAGAGAGCTCTCCTGTTTGGGAGCAGTGGTTGCAGAAATGGTAGAGGGGAAGGTGAAGTCGCCCTCACCCTCACCCTCGCCCTCGCCCTCGCCCTCGCCCTCGCCCTCGCCCTCGTCTCTTTGTGCCGTGAAACGCGGACTCCTCCACTCTTTCTCTCTCTCTCTCTCTCTCTCTCTCTCTCTCTCTCTCTCCTTCACTGGCCACTACTTTTTTCCTCCTGTTGCTACATTTCATCATATCCCTAAACCAAACAGACCCTCCACATTCTCTCTCTCTCTCTCTCTCTCTCTCTCCATCGAACCCACTTTCACTCACATTCTTTCTTCATTTCTGACTTCGCATCGATCTCTTCCTCGCTATCTTCGTCGACGTTATGCTGGATATGGGCATCTCTGTAAGACCCTGTTATTTGCTCCTGTAATCTTGCTTTCACCACCATCATCTACACCGCGAGGCCTTGAGGGGAGCGACAGAGCCGAGAGCAGCAAGAGACGACGCGAGAGAGACAGAGAGGAGAGGTCGCGAGAGCAGAAACAGAGAGAAGAGGTCGTGTTTCTTATTTTGACTTCAGTTTTTGCCCCTAAAAGAGTAAAACTTTCCTACCTTATCCCCCGGACACGCGAGTCTGTTGCGTGTCCGTTCCGTTGATCGCGTGTCGAAGCTCGGACACGCGTTGACCGCGTGTCCGGCGCATCTCGGACACCGACACGTGTCCAACACGCGAAAAACGCTCTTGAGAGCGAGTCCGTGCTACATAGGTCGGAGCTGATCCTCAATATTCATAATATCGATCTCTTCAGGAATTCTTCTAACAGAAATAAACAAAATTTTGCAGCCATCAGGTTCTTCCTGAATTTCAATTGTAAAGATTGAGTGAAGAGGAGATTGCAGCAGGTTCTTCAGACAATCTACTCACCTTCATGTTATGATGCATATTTACTCAAATAGATAGTATTTTCTAATGCTCACCGTCCACTTATCTTGACGTTCTCCTTTAAAACTCACAGAAGACTTCTCTTACACATCGATAGACTCAATTTGACCATAACGGAAAGGCACAACTCATATTTAAGTCTAAGGATATGCAATCAAAGCAGATGAGTGAGCATGCAATTAATACAATCTAGAAAACAGGCAATTTTTTGCACTATTGACCTGTCATGCTATTTTAACATGCACTTAGGAGAAAAGGAATTTATTTGCTTTGAGATCATTTAAAATGTGTTTAAGGAAAAATTGCCAGGCTCTAAAAGATCACCAAGGTCCTTTTAAAGCTTACAACAATTAGAAAAATGCAGAAAGACGACAGTATGGACTAAAGTAATTCTTTGGAAAAGAGTCACTAACTAAAACACATTTAAGTGAAGCCCTCTCACAATCTACACATGCAACACTATGTCCTATTCACCATCCATACGACATTAAGATTGACTTTTCTTTGCAAATAGGTGTAATCAATACCCTTTCATCCGATATTCAATGACATCACTGAAGCTTTGTTTTTGTTCCTCTGGGTCCTTGAACTTTCTGTTTGAAATTGTTCAACCAAACCTTCATGCCGTTTAGTAGCTAACATGGATAAACCATACTCTATCATAGACATTCGGATAACAAAAACACAATTATGTACATCTCCAATTATAGCTAAGTGCGGTCCACATTGTGACAATGGTTTAATAACGGTGGAGTTGATACTCCACATTTTTCTCCTTTTTCATATCAGCAGGTTGAACTTGAATGTAAATAATCATCATAAGTTGCTTGACTGTTTATTCTTACAGAGGCAGTTCACATGCACCGAAACTTAGCAAGTGTGCAACAACAATCATGTCATATGTGCCCACGAGAAAGTACCCACTTCAATGAACACCAGTTCATGCTTTATGCATTCTATGGAAATGCTAGAGAGTGCTAATTGCAAGGTACATGACAATAAGAGGTTGAAACCATACCTTATGGGACGAGTTCTCAAGCTGTCCATTAAGTGGTGAAATCGTTGATGCAGAGATTTGTGATCTCATTTGATCATTAGCTTTGGACCCACGGCCCCTTCCAGATTGTGACCTACCGCGACCATGTTTTTTCCTACTGACATCAAAATTAACCTTGGTTTCCAGAGTTTCCACCATCTTTGCCAAACCATCAACTGCCTGAGTCATAATTACCAAACCATTAGCTTTCTTTGTCCACAAATAAATCCCATAAAAGCAATTTGCTTTTCGGTGAGTGGAACCAACGTAACCACCAAAAGAGAAAAAGAAAAGAAAACCGAACTTCTACACGAAGGAAAGGGAGTAAAAGCAGAACAATGCGACTTAAGTTTTGATAGAAGAAAATAATTTGCATTCAAGATTCAATAATTTCATTAATGGACAAGGCCCTACCTCAACAGGTTCTGAAAAAGTTAAACTATCATCCGCTTGAACCTTTTGCCGCTTCTGAGTATTAGCTTGTATAAGAAACTCCCCTGCAATCTGGCATGAGAAGGAAATTGAAAGATATTATTGAGTAAAACCAAATGGCAATTCTATATTCAGGCTGACAAATCACTTCCAAATTGGATCGCTGGCCCACTTAACCCACAAAAAAAAAATGAGATAGCAGTAGCACTCCCATGAATGTCATTTCATAGAAAACTATCAGCATGCTTTGAAAATCCGTGTAGATTTCTCAAAATGAAAAACAAGCATATGAGACACCCTAACAAAATGATGTGGCAGACAATCACGCACTAGTTATACAAGCAGACACATCAACATCAGTAGCCGTTACACTAGCCCGTGCCATGATAAGTACTGAGCAATTAGCGAGATCATCGCATTGTGTTTTAACATACTCTGTTCATTGTTCCATGTCCAAGGAATACCATCTCAACAGAAAGATAGTTATACCTAAAAAAACCATACTAACCTTTCCACGGGGCATACCCAGGTACCTTTATAGAGGAGCACGATATTGGGCACTTCTCCTCAGACCAACTTATAGTTAATTCCTAATGAACAAATGCATTTTCCTTTCTAGGGAGTCATAAAATCCAATGTCTTAAATTAGTATCTATTTGATTAAGTTTCATATGCGCTCAAACCATCAAAGATGAGAATAAATGACCAAAAATTCCTGCAGAATAATTACCACTGGAAAACTGCAAAACCGCCTTACCGAAGAGCCTCACGAATAGTTGCAAATGATCATACGTTTCGCAGTGTTTCCGTAAATTAGACCTTTGTTAAGGCCAAAGAATGTAGACAATAACCAACCAAGAGACTGTCCCCATTTAATTTCACCATATTCTTATAAACACGTGTCCGAATCAACATTAGCAGAGAATTGGGAAATCACACCAACTATACCCTTATAACGTGTTCATCGTAGGAGCGTAACGCATCGATCAATCATTATTGACGAGAAACTCAACTAAAACGAGTATGATCTCCGACCAATTTTCCACAAAATGAGAACTGCCTAACTACCTAAGAGCTCAGTGATAATCAGAAGCAACCGTCACAATGAACGAAGGATCTCTTTTCAACGAAATAATTTGCAATGCTGAGAAAAATGATCATAAGAAGGATCTCTTTTCAACGAAATAATTTGCAATGCTGAGAAAAATGATCATAAGAAGGATCTCTTTTGAGCAAAATGATCATTTATTTAGCACAGGAGGCAAGATCATTAAAGCCATTGCCGGTGTTGGTCTCCTAAACAACAGAGAAACGAAGTAAAAGGAGCTCACATCATCATCAGAGTCGCTGGAACTCGACTGCCCAGCTAAATCGTCCGCTAATTTCGAAGCTGAAGAAACCGAGGACCGAGCTTGCGGCAAGCTCGAAGCGACGGCCGAGGAGGCCTTCCCCACCAAGCGAGCCTCGAGCTTCGCGAACTTGGTGGACTGGTCCGATTGGTTGGACGAATTGGAAGAGAGATGCAACAGCATGTCGTCCGACATTGCGCCGGAAAGCACGGAAATTTTTCACAGAAGGAAGCTCACTCGCCGCACATGAATGCGCACGGTCCGATCACAGAGCATGTCGCGTCGGAAGAACAGGACACCGCGTTCCTGACCTAGCGCAACTCATGATCGGATCCAAAACCCTAGAATGGCGGTGCTTCCGGTGGCCGTGGCCTCTCTTGTCTGGCCTTTGGGGTGGTGTCTGAGGTTAACGCATGATTGCATGGCCCAAAAAACCCAACAAATTCACAGGGGTAGAGAGAGAGAGAGAGAGAGAGAGAGAGAGAGGGTTAGGGTTTTGGATTGTCTCTGGAGATTTTGGGTTTGTTGAGAGAGGAGATTTATGGAGGATGAGAGTACAAATCAAATCAGATAAATTGAGAGAGAGAGAGAGATGGGTGTTGCAGTTGTTCCGGATATATATAGTGCAAGTGTTCTTTCAGGCAAAAGGGAACATAGAATTCAAAATCTGTCCAGGCATGTTTGGTCATATGAGAGAGAGAGGATTATGTCATTTTGAGTAAATTGGAAAGCAATATGGTGATGTGTGGAAGTGCTTAATATACACATCTAGCATGGGAGCTTTTGGTACATGTGAACAGGTGAATTTGACAGGTCTCGCAAGTTTAGGCCAGCCTTAATCAAAAATCGGCTTGTTTTGCGTTGGGGCTCACATACCACGGATGCATGTAATGACATTCCTTTTTAAGGCTATGCATGAAATCTGATAGACACCCAGAAACAGTGACTGAAGAAGCTCTTTCCTGCCTTGCCATATTTGTGTTTGCAGACTTGTGTTTGTGGGTGAAATTTGCCCATTGCACCCCATTGCCATTTTTGCATGGACTCTATGTCTAAACGAGAGATTTGGAGAACCCCAGAATGAAATGATCTAACAAATTGAAAACAAAGAAGATTTGCTTTTGGACTAGAAAGAAAAATTGAGGATTTGCTTATTTTTCCGACAATGAGAGGGTATGGCAAGATCCTGCGGGAACACAAGCCATCAGAATCTCTGCCCTTTTGTAGCATAGAGACTACCCTGGCAGAAAAGATAGCCCCGGTAGAAAATCCCTGAAGCTTTTTCACAGAACAAGAGAAAGACTACATTCTCGATTCTATCTTTCCAGGCACTATCCTGCCACCACCGCGAAATTTAGTGAAGACTCAGCTAAACATGTCCTCCGATGCTCAAATGGGAGATCCACCTTCGCCGTTCATATCTTCCGAAACCATATCATTTGTCCAGCATCAACAACTATGCAGAGATCGCAAAGAAGGGGAGAACGTCCAGGAGCACAGGACAATTGAGGAAGAAAATGCGGCATCGCCAATTTCCTGAGCTTGTACTCAACCATTGTTTCTTAATTCCTCTTCGCCTTTTTTCTTTAACAACAAAACCAATTTGAAGTTTTATCTACAAGTGCCGATCATTTCAGAAGCCCGAGTACTACTATAGATAAAAACTACTGGAGAAAGATATAGGATACAATACTGGTAGCCTGAATAAATGGTGTTTCTTAATTCCAGCAGAATGGAGAAAATCGAATTATAATTATTTTAAGGAGTGAACTTGAGAAAAATAACTCTAAAGCAAGAGTCCAAGAAATTCTTCGTTTGTGATGTACAACATTGAGGACACCTAGAGGAAAGGTTGCTTCCACGGCATTCTCCTGCACCAAAAGGCCCAAACGAAAGATAATCTTCAATTTTAATTCAGCAGACAGTTCACAAGCAACAAAATCTTGAAGAATGTGCACTGACCTCGTAATTTATACTTGCGAGATACAAGAATGTAGAAGACGGCCCCTATAAGAAACTAGTTTTCGGTAAGTTTCTCCTTTCATCTGCTTCGAATGGTTACTCATATAAGTAAAAGAAGCTTCCTACCACCAATCATAGTTTCTCCTAGTCCCATCATATCTGGAGTTCCCAAACCTCGAAGCAGAAAATCTCTGCCCTGATCCTTGTGATCTGGAGTTACCATAGGAGCCATACTGCACCGAAGATCTCTGCCCTGATCCTTGTGATCTGGAGCTGCCATAGGAGCCATATTGCACCATATGTGACTTATTAGAAGATTTGGAGCCAGATATGTGACCATTACGTGATGGCATTGCAGGAGATCTCGGGCTTTTTGTGAACTTGTTGGGCGGAATGTCTCCTGGATCCTCTGTGACCCAGCCACCCCTACGTTTCAATTGGGGAGGTGTTCTAAGGCCCCTATCTTCATGCTTGAATTTTTTCATTTTACCAGAATTTTGGTTAATGTTAGATGCAGAGTTGAAGCCCATGTAGTCATCATCTTCTCTCTGAAATCTCGTAGTCGGTGTTGATAGCTCACGGTTCCTCTTGCGTACCTGCAGGTCAATTTCATCAGAATTGACATTCACGAGTAATAAAGCACTCCTCAAAGGGCATCACTTAAGTAGTGAAATAGATAATCACCCATTTAATGTAACCGATACCTTGGTTGAATTGTTACACTCCCGTGCAAAGTGTCCATCTTTGCCACATTTGTAGCATGAACTAGGTGCTGCTTCATCTGTGGTTGAATTCTTACATTCCCGGGCAAAGTGACCTTCTTCACCACATTTGTAGCACAAACTAGGTGTAATTTCACCCTTGGTTGACTTTTTACACTCCCGGGCAAAGTGGCCTTCCTGACCACATTTATAGCATGAGCTAGGAGTTAATTCACCCGTGGTATCACCGCGAACTTTTGAGCAGGCCTGTTCCAATGAAATAAGAAAACCTGCTCAGCAAGGGGACAGCAACCTGGTAATACTATGCAAAGGGACATTTCTAAAAGAACAGTTTCCGGTTCATGTGAAACTTTTTTAGTGTATTTCTTATAAGTAAAGAGATTCGTGTAATGCCCTACCCAATTAGTACAAGGACTTACATATGCTTAATAAGGAAATGCTCCATTTCAAATTATTGATTACCAATAAGCCAGCACATTGAAAATTGTATATTTTCATATATTTTTATGAAAGATGGAGAATAAGTGCGGGAGGGACAACTAGCACCGGCAACCCTTTGGGTGTTCCTCAAGAGTTCCATACGCACGATTGCAATACACAATTTGAGCTATAACTACTACTCATTTTCAGCAAGCCCGTCACCGCCGCACCACCAAATGTAAGTAGAAGCAAAGCCAGAGTGAACCCTACACCTAGCACCCAACCCAAACCTTTGCTTCAGACAAATTAGGATTTTTTGAAATAGTGGGGTGGCCAATGCATTCGAACTTCTAAGGAAGGGGGGTTCTAAACCACATGTGAGAAAGCCTGACCAACTTGGCCAACCACCTCAGTGATTATTGGTTATTTATGGGGCCCTCTTTAACAAAATCCTTATATCAGTGACGACATTACGCGTTCATAATTTCTTAGATCAACACGATGCTCCATTGATCGATCGTGTTATATGAGACACCATACTAAAAAACAGGATTCTTCACCTTGCATCTTAAAGTCTCAATGGCATCACAACAACAAAAATTCAAGCGTTTTTGACAGCTATTCTTGCGATGCTATATAACTTCACTGGCACACCTAACTCAACAAAATATCAAGTTCCGTTAATTACACAGGGCTATCAAATCAAGACAACTTCAGTAAGAACACGGAAATCATCATTAGATTTTGGCTAACCAGAAAAATGCATCCATCATCTCAACAGTCCACAAATCACACACCACAACCAAAGTTTGATCGTGATGGCTTAAAGAAGTGGGATCATATGGTAACATCGCAAACATGTCAGCATGGATGGCAAAAACACAAGCAAAGAATCACTAGGATGGTAAGACTTACTAAACCAGTATGACCAAGACGACCACATTTGTAACAGGAAACTTCACAAGGATCAGTATCAATAGAATCCACACAGCATAAATGGCCAAACTCCTTGCAGATGTAACACTGAATCTCCTGAGTGAATTAAGCATGAAAAAGCAATTTAAAGAACCAATTAAAACTCTCAAAAACAAATACACTGGCATCATTTAGAGGGAGACCTTAAGATCATCAACAGAGTAGCTATTCCCACAAGAGAACATATCATGCCCAGAATGTCCACATCTCAAGCATATTTTAATAGTTTGAGAGTCAGCCCTATGCTTCTCTGGACAATCCTTTGCACGATGACCACTTTTTTTGCAAATAAAGCAATTTTGTGCCTACACAAAAAGAAAATTGCAAAATGATTCATACACGACAAAAATAAAAGCACTCTAGGAAAGAGATGCGGGGTACTAAGGTTGAGAACAGGGTGGTTACACACGATATATTAGGAGTCATACGTAAATACAACAACTTAATTCAAATAATTTATAACAGTGAATCTAGTTTAAGCTACTAACATGCTTCCAAATACATAAAATGGGGCAATGTTTGTGGAAAAGAATTAATATAATAGACTGCAGTTTGTGGTAAGTTTACTTGATATAAATAATCTAAAAAACCAATCAAAAAATAAAACATGTAAACGTAGGTTGAAATTCATATCATTCCTAACCTCTGTGCATTGTTTAGCATTGTGTTCTAGCCTCCCACACACGAAGCATGGTCTTCTCCGCCTTGGGATTGTACAATTAACCGCTGTATGACCTTCGGCGCCGCAGTTGTAGCAAGTTCCCCAGCTACTGTCTGGAGGGTCAAAGTACCTCGGGCCGCGCTGATAGGAAATATATAAGACAAATACCAAAAACCACCATATGGAGCTCGTGCAGCATTATATAATCAGCCAAGAGCAAATATTTGGACTCACAAGAAGCTTTCGCAGGACGATATTATCTGCTATCTCAATCTTCTTTGCATCCACTGATTCCAGTACCTCTGTCACGTTCACGACCTCCTCCTTCTCTTCCTCATCTACATCAATAACCTGCTAAAGAAAATAAAAGTTCACCATACTCAGTACTCTGTGCACAATATCACCCTACTGCTCCACATCTATGGTTAATCTCAAAAACCCAGTATGAGAGATATACTGTAAATTACAATAGAAAACAAGTAGATAATTGCTGTGGATATTCCATACATTTGTCGCATTTAAGCTTTCGAAAGTTCATGGCAAACCAGCTCAACGAGAAGGACTGAAGTACACAACAATTGAAGGCCTTTCTTTTCTCTTGATTGACGAAGATTGAAGAGACCTTCTCAATGCCCCCAACGACTTCCTATGAGGAGCTAGTATGCAAACAGGAAATCAATTGAATAATTAGAGAAACAAAAAAAGACAGGACTCACAGTTGCTTCCTGGTTTTCTCGGCTCTTACTCTTCTTCTTCTTCCGCTCCTTCTTCCGCACCTTCTCCTCCTTAATCACATTGTTCTTCTGCAAAACGACGACGCTGCCACCAGCTTTATCATCGTCCTCCGACACGACGAGGCTTGGCGGAGTGGAAGTGAGCTTCGCGGCGCGCACCGAGAGCGCTTTCTCGACGATTTTCAGGCTCAGATCTTCGTTCGCTTCCTCGTCGTCGTCGCTGCTGCTGCGCGGCGCCGCGGACTTCGGCTCGTGTTCAACGCCGTCTCGTTCGTCGAGCTTCGCCGTCGGCTTCTCTCTCCTCCCCATGTTTCTCGCTCGCGATCAGTGAGCCCTAATCTTGACCTAAGCCTACTGAAGAGGGAGGGAGAGAGCTGTTAAAGGCGATTGCAAATTGCAATTACATGGATCGTAGACTGTGAAAGAGCAAGAACTGAATATTCTTGCAGAATTAGGGCTTCGGTCGGTGGCGCTTGGTGGCGGAACGTCGATGGTTTTCGTTTGTTTTTAACGTAAAGGTGGTATGAATTGTAAATTGTGGTTTTCACCCCTAAACTTTTGAGTTATTCGAATTGACCCCTATTGTAGGGTTCAAATTGTATATACCCCTGTGGTTTTACAACGTCTTTTTTGTGCCTTGAACCAATTGATATGACGAAGTTACTAGACATATCAAATTGAATGTTCTTTTCGTTGTGATTTTCACATATACAAGATGAAATAAGTTGGGTAAGGCCACTTTTTTATTGCATGTTCTTTTGTTTTTTTTGTAAAATATCGTAATTCATACATTCGATAACACGATTTTTGAAATCGAACACCTTAAAGTTGAATAAGATCTCTTTTCATAACAGGTTTGTGTCCCTCAAGCGAGCTCGTATTGATTGAAGTATCCTCTTAGGTTGAGAGAGAAAGAGAGATTAGAAGCTTGTGATTTGGACTTTTGAATGTGATTGGATTAAGTGAATCTCAACCATTAATGTTACACAAGCCCGCGTGTCATCCTATCAAAGGAGATGTGTTAAATATGCCAATCCATTTCCTAAATTGGATAGATTCTATCCTTAGGACACAGATTAAACTACCTTTAATGCGCTCGGAAACTATAAAGATAATTTTTAACACGATTTGATGTACAACTTTCGACATTGAAATTACCGTGCTATACTTATTTTAAATGTTTCTTAACATAAACTCATTGTGTGCAGTCGACCCAATCACTACCTTACTAAGACTGCGTTGGGAAATAGCATTCTCAAATTCCTACCAAAAGCCTTTTTCTCAGTGCAAGTCCTGCCCAGTGCCCAGCTCTTCTGAGCATTTCCGAAATGTTTTTCCATCCCACTTTGCCCTTACTACACTTTCGAACTTCCGGTTTTACCCTCACCAACACACGGTGAAGTCAGATATGACCGCTGACGGCCCTTGCCTAAGTTCACCGGTGTCCGGCTGCTGTCCGAGCCCTTCGCCGGCATTCGGCCACCACCTAAGCTTCTGTTTTCTTTCTTTCTTCTTCTTTTTTTTTTTTTTGTTAAATAACTAAAGTCCATTACAAGTGTAGTCTTTTCCTAACATGAATTCAAAATTGCTTCCCACTTCACTTTTCAATTAAATTTTTACCAAAACGCAGCCTAAACGAAACAATAATTCACAACCATCTCATAGGAAAGAGCATCATCTCCATAAATCCGTTTGTAGAATTAATGCATGCAAGGATTGTAACAGATGCTTTGCAGCTTTCGAGGACTTTCACATCCATCACAACTCAACCATGAATAACGTACTACACAAGTTTCATTCTCGGGAGTTCTTTATGACCTTAAAGAAAATGAAGATCCATAAGAAATTATCGTAGTTAGATCCAGGATCAGCATCAGGGGGCCATGGCAACTAGACCTCAGACCACAGTAAGAAGTCTACATGGAAATAGACAACATAAAAACAAACGATGTACGGCATGCCTGATGATGGAACTAGGCTTTTTCGATAGGTATATAACGATGGAGAAAGAAATTCGATAGTACAACCTGTACATTGTCCGATGGAGAACCAAATATGTGCACCCATGCCCTTCGAATTTCTCTGGCTTGAACCAACTGATGTTTGTAAAGCAGGGCTGATAGCAGAAGTATATGTCTGAAAGAGCAGATGCATGGAGCATGAAGGAGTGTACCGTCGACGCATACTCATCGAAAAGATTTTGCAACATTTGCACTGTAACTTCATACCAAGAATGAGTTCCAAAAGTTGACTAAAGGTCATCTCGTGTGAAGACAGTTTGTTCAGTTCTAATATGGACGAGCTGTCCACAGAAACTGAGAGGCTTGTTTGGCAGCAAAGTTTCTGCTGCCGGCAAAATCTTCGATCGATAATTCTCATGCCGATTGCTTCAGAAATATTGAACAGACTCCAGAATTGTAGAGCACAGATACATCAAGAAATTTTACAACTATAAGGGCAACATAAATGCCAAGCCTAATGCAATCAAATGCAACATTGAACGATATGGCCCTTAGATAAACATCAAAATGTAAGAACTAGGTGGGTGCACAACAAAAGTTAATTATTGATATATATGCTTCCAAGCTGTTGTATTAACAAACTTATATCCATATCCATAAAATAAGAAATCATCGATTGCTCTCTTTTGCAATGTTCGTCATCAATGATCACAGATCTGAAAAGCCAGAGGATAGAAGTGGCTCAGAACACAAAAAAGTGGATATTTTTACTTGTTGAGAGTCAAAGTCGGAAACCGTCCAAACTTGGGGGAAACATGAGAAATTTGGGGACAATGCATTTGTAAGCCCATACGAGCAGTAGCTAGAGATATATGCTTCAACTTTTCTAGTCCCCTACCCCATATATGTCACATGACTCAAAATTCCAAAAGAATCATTCAGCAAAGTTTGACAAGCGATAGACTTAGTCCTCTGGGTGCTCTCATGTGGGCTCCAGATGTGAGGATCAAAAAGTAACAAAAACAGTAATCAGGAGCACATGTATCTTCTTTCAAGCATAGATTATGGAAGCGCCAAAAAAATGAACTGCACAAACATTTACTCGCTTCAACCATATCTCAGAAACATTTCCAGCAGGGGGAAAAATCCATATGGGAGACATATGCTACTTAGCGCATTAAGTGAATCTCGGACTTCCATTTTAGAGCAGGAGAGCAAGAGATTAAGCTCTTCACTAGTTTGACACAAGAAAATAGACAGTTTTGAGGTACCTTATCAGGAATCAACAGCTGTAAACAAATGCGACTTTCCATTTGAACCATCATCGTGTTTAAGCTCTGAAGGGGCGGTGTTCGAAAAAAATGAATTTGCATTTAGGAGGCAATATGGCACTAGACTTTACAAACTCCATTCATTTACCAGCTCCCCCGCACTGCAGATTCTCATGGGCCAAAAGTAGAGTGACAGAGAACAATAGTCCTGGTAATTTTTTTTTGATAAATAAGGGAACTGAAACAAGAGAAAGATAAAATGTCTAATTACACCTCATAAACGTCTAGAATATCCAGAACCCCCACACTTCTTGCAGAAAATCAATCCTACAAAGCACAATACACGAGGCATTAGAAGGAAAATACCTAAAGGGGCTACTGTTATTGAATCACCACTTATTTGTTGAGACCTTTCAAAGAAGCACGTGTTTATGCAGAATCCAGAAGGCATAGACACAATTTGAATTAATTTCTTTTCTTCGGTCACAAGACATCGTTAAGTTGGAAAGGACTTAGATAATCAACGGAGTCAAAAAGAAGAATGATGAAAAAATCATTCATCTATCACTGTTCAGAGATAAACGGGCATATAAGATGTGAATCAGCTTGAACAACATGCTCAGACACGCATATGATCTCAACTAATGTTGCTTTAGTTATAATGATACCTGCTCCCTTGCACACTTTGCAGTCAACCAAGCCTGTTTCCTGCTTCATCTTTCCATTCTCGCAGAAAACACATTTTGTGCCACCTGCACATATCAGTGAACATAAATCATTTCAACCCTTTCCCTCCACAGCTTAACAAACTAAAGCTTATTCGTAGCTTCCCGACATATTCAACGCGTAAAACCACAAGTTTACATAGGTATAACCAAGCACCAAATAGCAAAAAGAAGATCATTGCCTTCCCTGCCATTCGCCATAGGTATGTTGAGGCACCATTTCGGTACTTCTCAACTATATCACAGATACACGTCCATAAGGCAGGTGCAAAGCAATGGAATCGAAAGTGTCGACCATTTCCTATCTATAGATACCAGTGCTTTCAACATCAGGCATTACAGGGGGAAGAAGTTCGGAGAAGGTTTGATTAACTTGAGAAATCAATGAACCAACTATCACAATCATTCAAAGCAATTCAAGTCCAATTCAATCCCCTCATAACGAATCGACAAACCAGGCACAAATAAAGAGAGAGGTACCATTGCCGGCGCATCGGTCACAAGGCACGGGATCGCCCTGCATCATCATCATCAAATCGGTTTCAACGCAATCCATTAAAACCCCAACGCATTCCAAAAATCAACCACGACATGCCACGCCACATTACCTTGAGACCGAGGAATAGAGAGAGAGCAATGGCGGACAGAACACTCACGGTGGCGAGAACGGTCTGCGTGTCCAACGCCCTATCAAGCCCGCCGAACAACAAGAGAGGATGGACGAGCAGGTCGCTCGCCGACTGGAGCGGCTTGAGCTCGGAGCGACAGGAGCCGATGAGCGCGGTAACCTGAGGCGAGTGCTGGAGGTTGCGTATCGCGGCGTCGCAGTTGGTGCAGAGGAACAACGCAGCGTGGCTCGGCGAGGAAGACGAAGAAGGAAGAGAGAGAGAGGAGAGAGAGTGAAGGGAGTGGGAATGGAGTGCGGTTGCAGTGGCCATGGATAGAAGGAAGGAGGAACTTGTGGAGGAGCTCACGGAGGTTCATTTTCTTCCCTTTTTTGCGGATTTCTCCTTTTCTTTTTTAGATTTTTTCTTTCTTTTTTCGCGGATTGTAATATAATTTCCGTGAATTTACCATACTAACCCTGATATTTCCGTAGGAAAATTGAAAGAAAAAATGGAAGGAATTAAAAGCTAATTTAGCTCCTTTGGAAAATTACAGCACGTGGTCAAAGATTCTGCTCTAAAAATATACTCAACATCCTATTCCAAAACCTAAATTTTTTTTGGAGTAAAAATGATTGCGTTACATTTTAAGTCTATAAGACTTCCTAGCTTTTGGAACGTGGGTGGAGCCACATTGACTAGATGAACGCATGTATGTTGACTTAGACAGGTTTATATTGTTATCAAATCAACGCATTTATACGCATGTATTAACGTGTGATCCCACCAATTGACCCTTAAAATCGTACACGACATGCTTAGGCACGTTCAGATTAAGTATGCAAGCTAATATGCTATTCGTGTCAACACGACATGCTTAGTTAAGTTTAGACACGTTTATGCACATCTAATCACCTTTCTTATCTGTTTATAATGGGTCATATCATAAACGTGTTGTATCTTGCAGCCCACTTGAAGTTGCAACTAGACCTATCAAACGTGTGGGTCAGGTCGGGTTTGGGTTAGGTTATAAACGGTCCAACTAAATTTGACCCATTAACTCGTAGATGACCATTTTATTGCAATGCAAATGTCTTGATTTTTTTTTTCTTTCCTACGAAGTCCGACGAGGGCCGACCGACCCTGCCTGGATTGTTTAGGCATCGCAAAACTGGACCCCTGTCTAATCACCTTTCTTATAAATTAATGCATAAGAGATCAAGTCATAAACATGTTGTATCTTGCAACCCGCTTGAGGTTGCATCTTTAATTTTTTTGTAGACTGAGTAGTTATAAGTTCAATTTAAATGTCTCGCGAATGCAAATGAGACCTGTAGAATGACACTTCAACTTCACTAATCATTTATCTTCTTCCTCTTACGAATAAAAGAAAAGTACAAATGATTCCCCTCTTATGTCATTACTTCGTATTAGACAGTGAAAGAATCTATAATCCACAATCCATATGGATGAATAGTGTGACGTCCTTAGATTAACTCATTCGAAGTATTGTTCGCTTTAACCTGTCTCATAGCGAGCCTCATTGTTCCGTCGTTTGGCGCACATGAGTGCATTTTCCCAAGAGACCACCCATTCCAATAGTGCTCTGGCCTAAGCATGCTTAGGGTCTGCATAGCAACCATTCTGATCATAAAAACTGATTCTAATTAGAATGATTTTTTTTTATTCTGTTCCCTGCATGAGTTTTAGAGAATCAGAACGTGTTTGATAACTGCACAAAATTTATGTTCTTAAAACAGAAACACGTTTGGTAACTGCACAAAATTTTTGTTCCCGAAAATAATCTCTCTTTCCAATTTGTCTCATTTTAGTCGAATAATTACGTAGTTACGCTGTAAAATTTCATCATATATTTTGAATTAATTGAAGAGTAATTTATATTGATTCTCTTATGTAATATATTGCATATTGCATATAACATTTTTTCGTGCTATTTCAGTCTAATTGCAATGTAATAACGAGCCATTTTAAGCTTAAAAAAGGAGAGACCATGTTGGGTTAGTGTGTGATTTTAAATTAGCTCGGGCCCTCCCAGGTCTATACCAAATCGCAACGAGGGAATATCAAATTCGATCTTAATGTGATCGGTGGCATGTGTATGTGCACATGAAAATGAAGTCGCCACCAGTCTTTGAGGAAGCTAGATCGAAAATCTTATCGAATGGTAGGGAGAAACCGTTCGATTCTACGCAACCAGATAATCTAGGGTCCGGGAACTTGGTTACGTAGATGTTTCCACTAACGCTTTCTCCGCACCGGAGTTGAGTGTTTTCTAAACGTGTTTCATGCAATTTTTCAATTCATTTTTAAATTTATGAGGTAAGCCAATGTTGAGTATTCACACGGATTGTTTTTGTCTTCTTCCAAATTTTCTAAAACTAGAGTAAGTCTAAAGTACCTAAACCTAGGCAAATCATAACCAATGAAATCAAGTGCGCAATCGAGGAATCATGGCATTGATAAATTGCATCATAAAACCCTATTGAAGCCCTAAGGACTTAGAGAAATGTGATTCGGGTTTAATTTCCAAGGTATTTATGATTTTCCTAAAAAAAGAATAAAATCTATGAAATCTGGAGAATGTAGGCCCAAATTTATGAAAATGAGGTCAAACTAGCCTAATATAAGCTTCTTCTATTTCTATGAATTTTCTGAAATTTTTCTGATTTTTTAGAATTTTTTCCAAGTTTTTTTTCAATTTTTCAATTTTATTATCTTAAGTGTTTTTCTTTAAAATTGAGACTTCATTTTGTTTTAGATCGAGGGAAAAGTGATGAGAGAACTGAAAGGGAAAAGTGAGAGATCTAGGACTTCATTCTGTTTTATGTTTCTCAAAAGTGATTCTTTTTTTCAAAATCAACTTTTTTTTTTATTCTTGTTTTTGCTCCAAAACTGTTACCGAGAACAGAATCAGAATCATTTACGTTACCAAACATGATTCTTATCCTTTTTTGTTATATGGAGCAGAATCAGAGAACCAAAATGGTTGTCATGTATGCTCTTAACTTTGGAGTTCCAAAGCAAAGCTTTCCGTTGCGTCAAAAGGCACCTTAATAAGTTAATTTCAGATTTCACACACACACATATATCCCACACACGATTTCCCATGTTTGGCGTACAATTCGCTTCATTATTATCTCCATCGTCCTAGAAGTCTGCCAAGGAACCGCTCCTTTGTCCGAGCTCTCTAGCCTTGATGACAACTCCTTGCCCTCATCGGACCGAGTCGTTACATGCTCACATGAACCACACACCTATTGGATAGGGGTCTCGCTCTAATGTCATATTGTAAGACGTGCTTAGGCTAGAGCACTGCCGAGTAGGGGTGATCGGTTCCTAATCCAGTCTGGTCCCACCTTGGAACAGAGAACAAGACCGACCGATCCGATCCTGTTCCCGAGCAAGCCAATTATTGGACCGGTCGCATTTTCTTTTTTGTGATTTGTCATTAAATTTTTCTTGTTAACGACACGTTCATCGGACCACTTATTGTTTATTACATTGCGTTGTCGCTAAACCTATAAGTCATACTAAGCATCCTAAGCATTTTAGGTTTATGTTTATATTTAATTTTTTTTATTTTAAGAAGAATATTATTCGGTCCGAGCCCCCTAAGACCAGGAATCGGACCGACTGTAATCGGTTCAATTCTATGGAATCGAAATATGGACCAAATCGACTGATCCGGTCTGGGACAATTCCCGATTCAATCAGTCCATTATGCTAGCCCTACTACCAAGCTGGATGGCTTCTTGTGAAAGTGTCCGCCTCTACGCCAAATGATAAAATCGCGAGGCTCGATATAAGTCGGTCAAAGCGGATAATATATCAAGTGAGTTAATCTAAGATATCACATATACATCCTATACGCACTCTTCTCTTATTCAGTGTTCAATTCGGTTCATTCATACCCCATTCGCCATCTTAGACACTTGTTAGGAGCCGCTCCTTGTCCGAATCCTCTGGCCAGCGACTACTCCTCGTCCTTGTTGGATCGGGTTGGTACAAATAGTTTAATTTTTTTTTCGAGTCAATTTCTATAAGCAATTAGGTGGCAATGGATGATCATCATCGACAAACATGTTTTTTTGTCAGAGGTTTTGGTTTCTAGCAATCCATAAACGCTGATGTAGAAAGAAATGAAACCGTAAATTACAAGGGTAATATGGTAATTTTATAAACACAGCAAAGGCGTATTTGATCCTTCCTCGTCCTCCCTCTTTCCGGGTCCGGACCTTTTCAGACCTGGTAGGCGAGCTCCCACAGCTGACTCCAGTTTTGTATTCTAATAAATAAACACCAGGCGACCTCTCTCTGCAGAATTCGATCCCCGATCTCGGAAGCTTCCTCCATCGATCGATCGGTCGCTCACCGATTCACGATCTACATATACATATATATACTCGATCTTCGCCGATCACTGTATCTCCGTCCTCATTTCTCTCCCTTTGAAGTTTTTGAATAAACCCTAACCTTTCGAATTCGATCGTCCGGAACCTCGTTGATCCGCCGGTAAGTTTTTGCTTTGGTGAGAGTCGGAATGTTCAACGGAATGATGGATCCCGAACTCTTCAAGCTCGCCCAGGAGCAGATGAGCCGCATGTCGCCCGCCGAGTTGGCCAAGATCCAGCAACAGGTTTGACGACTCCTCTGCATCTCCACAAAAAAAATAAAAAAACTCCTCTTTTGAGCCGCGGATGTCCTTTTTCGGTTCGATTCCGCGGTGAATTGCCTGAATTTTGACTTGCGGTGTTGGGTTGCTTTGCTCCTGGCTCTTGGGTTTCAATTGTCCCTTTTGTTTGAGGATTCGACTGTGGCCGTTTGTTTGTATTGGAGCTCCTGATCGCTCTTCTGTGTGACTCTGGTTCTGTTTGATGATGCCTGCCGAGGAAGCTCATTAGTCTCAATCGACCGAGCAACGCGCTTAAAAATCAAATAGTATCAGCTTTTGCGACAAAAGGAATTGCCTCGGGGTTTGAGCAGCATAATTTAGCTTTTTGCAACCTGTCCTAAAGATATTTATAATTGTAGTTTCGATTTGCTCAATTATTTCTCCGTTTTGGATAATTTACGTAATGACAAAGTTTTTCAATTAGACATAAGATAATACTGCCGTGTTAATTGTAAAGTGGTTCTCGCTCGATTTCCACATTTTATTTCTTCAGGTCGGGGGGATTTGTTTTTTTTTTTTTTTTGGACGAATAAGCATTTGCAACATATCCTAAGGGTGGAATAGTGAAGTTTGATCTGCTTAATGCTCCTATATTGAGGAAATTTTTCAGAGCAATTCATATCTCAGGACTTGCTTTAAAATAATATGATGCAATAGCATCAATTATCCATTCGGCTATTAAAATGATCCTACAATGATGCCCATTCTTTTGGACTCTTTGACTGGTTCCACTTCCATGGCTCATGTTGAATCTCTCCAACTGGTTGGCGTTTCCAAATTCTTCATGATGTGATGCTACATTTACTGCAGATGATGTCTAATCCTGAATTGATGAGAATGGCCTCCGAGAGCATGAAGAATATGAGGCCTGAAGATTTACGACAAGCGGCAGACCAATTGAAGCATGTTCGTCCTGAGGAGATGGCTGAGATTGGTGAGAAGATGGCTAATGCTAGCCCTGAGGAGATTGCAACTGTACGTGCTCGTGCGGATGCCCAGATGACTTATGAGATAAATGCAGCTCAAATGCTCAAGAAAGAGGTATGAAGAAGCCTGTAAGTCATTTGATGCCAACATCTGTTATTGTTGAATATTAGATGCGTGAAGTCCTTGCTTATGATGACGGTCAAGGGATTGTTCTCAAAGGCTGCTCTTACATTGGATAACGAAAGGAATTCGGATATGACAATGGTGTGAAGCACTAGTTTTGGAGCTTAAATTTGTCAAAGTGAGGCTTTTTTCGATTTTTCACAGGGGTGTTCTCTTTGGACCAACAGTCAAGAGGAAGTACATCTAGAGCGTAGGCATATCTGCCATAACAGATGGACGCCATTTTCGTTTGTTAGATGATATCTATTTCTTTCTATTTGGGAATTTCAATTTTTCTTGTTTGGAAGTTTTTACTTCCAAGAAATTTTGACTACAATAAAGTTGATTTAGAAGGTCTGTTTTCTGGAACATAGCAGATGTGAATGTAATAGATGCTTGCTATGCTGCTTTAACTAGTCATGCACAACGTGCTCTTGCTATGTTATGCATGACACGTTGATCTAATTCAATCTGGCAGGGGAATGAACTTCACAGCCAGGGGAGGTTTAAGGATGCCTTGCAGAAGTATTTGCTTGTAAGTTATTCTTCTGCTTGTTCGCACTATTTTTCCTTGGACTGAGGGGATTCTTATAGATCTTTGTACGTAATCAAAATATAGGCCAAGAATAACTTAAAAGGAATTCCGTCGTCCAAAGGCAAGACTCTTTTACTGGCATGCTCCCTTAACTTGATGTCATGCTACTTGAAAACGAGGCAGTATGAGGAATGCATAAAGGAAGGCTCTGAGGTATGGTATTCATATCCTCTCTTACTCTGACTAATATTTTATGTGGTATCGGTAGTGTATTTGGAAACACATCCATCATATTGACTGGTAAAGTAGAATTTGCGGGTCAATAGGGTGAGATGTATTGGGTAAACAATCATGAAATGCATTCACAGCAGCACTTATCCAAGAATAGCGTCACTTTCTCTCTCTTTGTCGGCTCAACTTCTTTCTGCTGACCTACTTACCGATGTAAGTTCTTTTTCGCTGACCAAGTGACTTGTGCTATATCAGGTTTTGGCATGTGATGCCAAAAATGTCAAAGCTTTCTACAGGAGAGGCCAAGCATATAGGGAACTAGGTCAATTGAAGGTGAGTATAATTGTATTCTTTTATGGTTTTTTTTTTTTTGGGGGGGGGGGGGGGGGGGGGGTGTTTGTAGTTCCCCTTGCTGGTACTCTACTGGTGATGTTCTTGTTCTTATATCCTTTTTGCATCTGTGTTCTGTCGGTATTCTGAGTTTTCGAATCCTTCAGGATGCGGTCTCTGACTTGAGAAAGGCACTTGAAATTTCTCCTGATGATGAAACACTTGCGCAGGTTCTAAGGTACTGATCTATGTATGTGAAAGAGTTAACAAGAAATTGTGTAGCATGATTATCTTCCCCATTATTCTCCAGAAAAATGTGTACTCTCAATTTCCTTGGCCAGTCGTATGCTTCAGTTTCTTTTTTCTTTTTCAGTTTCTATCTCGTGTTAATGTGCTTCAGTAATTCAATGCATTCTTAAATGATTGAGATACTGATTTCTCTGTGAGTGTCATCTTTGTTCGTATCATTTGCGAAGCGTATATGTAACTAGGCTGTTTGTCCTGTTGGTCCACACAGGGATGCTGAGGAAAGTTTGACCAAAGAAGGTGGTTCTGCACCAAGAGGTATGTTATCCATGTTTAATTACTACTTTTGGTTCTTTCATTCCTCTTTTTATAAATTCTCCAGTTTTGAATCTTGAATTTGCGTTTTCTTTTACTTGTGAATCATCAATAGGGGTGGTAATTGAGGAAATAACCGAAGAAGACCAGACCATGTCCTCTGTCAACCATGAAAGCTCATTGGAATATTCAGAGAAGCAGCATCAGGAATCGGAGGATGCCCACAAGGGTCCAATTAATGGTGATAGTATGAGTCGAATGACCAATTCTGAAAGCTTGAAAGCTTTGAAAGGTGACCCAGATGCAATCAGGTATTCTTCCACCATTCTACTCAATTTTTTAGAAATGGATGTGCGTATGAGATTTCAAACTAGTCACAAATCACTAGACAAGGCGGTGAAAGTGATTCAAATAACTGAATGTCTGTTTACGGTGCAGAAATTTTACTGACTCTGATTCTATGATGTACTCAATAGGTCATTCCAGAATTTTATTTCTAATGCTGATCCCACAACTTTGGCTGCAATGGGTGCGGGAAATGCTGGAGAGGTATCCCCTGACATGATTAAGACCGCCTCTAGTATGATTGGCAAGATGTCACCAGAAGAACTCCAAAAGATGATTCAGTTGGCTTCGTCATTTCCGGGGGAAAACCCTTTTGTTACAAGAAACTCAGATAGTAATTCCAATAGCTTTGGACATGGATCAGTTCCTAACGTGTCGCCCGACATGTTAAAAACTGCAAGTGATATGATGGGTAAGATGTCACCCGATGATCTTCAGAGGATGTTTGAAATGGCATCTTCTTTGAGAGGGAAGGACCCTTCTTTGGATGCTAACCGTGCAAGTTCAAGCTCTGGGGCAAAATTGGCGGCCAATTTAAATCATATTACGGGTGAAAGTGAAACGAGTTCGTCTCATCACATATCTTCAAGTTCAAGGAATGTTCCATCTTCTCCTGTGTCAAATTTCCCATCATCACCAGGTGATATGCAAGAGCAGATAAGAAACCAAATGAAAGATCCAGCTATGAGGCAGATGTTCACATCTATGATGAAGAATATGAGTCCAGAGATGATGGCAAACATGGGCGAACAGTTTGGACTAAAGCTTTCTCCGGAAGACGCTGCAAAAGCCCAGCAAGCAATGTCTTCTTTATCGCCAGAGATGTTGGACAAGATGGTATTCTTCTATCTGATATTCTCTCTCCTTGCAGTTTACCACATCATTTACTTTTATATTGCGGCATAAAACCAGAATATATTGTGTGCCTTGCACTATTTGAGAGTGAGAAATTGGTGGCGGATCTATTCTGAGGCCTAGGAGGCTAACTCTTTTTGCTCAGTTAGTCAATTTTTTCCCCTGCATCTTCGTTAGTGTTTTTTTTTTGGCCGGGTGCTGGTCAGTATTTTCAGTTGGCTTCTAGCCTTCTACAGGTGGTTGGCTTTTCCCTGTTACTGAGAGGGCTTCGTTAGTATAATGTCGTGTTTCTTTCTCACCGACAGTCTCTTTGTCATTACACTTCGGTTGAACTTTTAAAATAATCAGCCTTTTGTCCTAAATGCTGTTTCAGATGTGCTGGGCAGACAGGGCTCAAAGAGGAGTCGAGACGGCAAAGAAGACCAAGAACTGGTTGCTCGGGCGGCCCGGTATGATTTTGGCCATATGTATGCTCCTCTTGGCAGTGATCCTTCACTGGCTGGGCTTTATCGGAAGTTAGAGTGGCGGAACGCCTTCACTCTTTTGAGTTTAAGCAACAAGTTGGCCGAAAAGAAGTAGAGTATCGGATTGGAACATGAGATGCATCTTTGTCAATCCATCTTCGAAGAAATTGATTCGCGGAGACGGTGGATGTTCTGTGGGATGGAATTGGTAAGAACATAGTATAACGGCCTTAAGTGCTAGTGGTTTTTGAATTGTGCTGACTGTTTGGGGTTTCTTCCATTTAGTTGACATAAAAGGGATTGATTGATGTACTCCCTGTAGAGATAAAATGCCCGAGTTGGAATCTCGCAAGAGATTCTAATCAAGAAATCCCATTACTTGTTCTTTATCCCCTCGTGACAATTTCATTGCCTGTTGGGCGAAACGGTGACGCATTGGTTGTCGTTTCGGCTGTAAGTTTTGGCTCTCCTCCTCTCTCTCTCTCTCTCTCTCTCTCTCTTCCTGACGCGCGCCGTGCGTGCGTGCAAGCCACGCAAGAAAACTTCACAACCCCTTGATGTCACCGACATCATCAAAGTACGAACGAAAACCGTTGACCGTGCGGCAGCTACAGACACACTGTGTCTCTGTAAATTCCAGCATGTTTTGGATTTTGGCATTTCACCTAGTCCTTTGAGATTTTTCAATATCAAATATTTGACACGTTCATATTTTGATATGTTTAGGTCTAGAATTTTTCTTTTGTTCTTCGAAATTCGAATGGAAAGCACGTGAGTGCCTAAAAAGAACTCGACTAATAAGCACATACATTGAATCTCTATTGACATTAGGCGATGAGCGTTCTTTAGGTGTGAGTTCATAGTGGTGGGGAAACTGGTATTAATAGAATTTTTGCATTATAACCTAGAGATCACACTAATTGTTCCCGTTAATTGTACAAGCTCTTGAAAATTTTGTAGTCGGAACCTGTCAAGGGAATAGCTCAAATTGGGTAGTACCCTTGTTTGTTGTTAGGTGCATTGCTGATTAGACCATGAAACGACTGTCGCCATTCTTCCCATGGCCACCCAGTTTCTCAAGTAACTATCCATTTTCTTTTCAACAACAACGCAACCAAACCACCACTTTTCTTTTCATGTATCACCACCAAATTACATTTACGCGCGGGTCACCACTAACAAAACCTTAAAAGAAGAAGAAGAGAGAGATATTCGCTAGAAGTCCTGAAACTTATCTCGAAAGTGTAATTGAGTCCTAAAATTTACAAAAAGTGCAATTGAGTCCTAAAATTTGTCAAGTTGGTATAATCGAGTCCTTCAGTTAACTTCGTCAAATTTGGCTAACGGAAAATGCTGACGTGGCTTTTTTAAATATTTTCTCTCTCCTACGTGGTGATGACGCGGCTAAAACGACGTCGTTTTTGTCCAAATCTAATTTTTAATATATATATATTTTTGTTTAAATTAATAAAAAGATAAACAAAAAATAAAAAGGCAGAAGCAGAACCAGGCGAGGGCTGAAGCCCCTGCCGTCGTCGGAAAGGGAGGGCGATGGTGGGGAGGTGGTCGGCGGGGGTTGCCGAGCCCCACCTGGGGGCCAGCGACCCTTGCCGATCGAGGGCGAGGGCCGACTGGCCCTCCGCCATATTTGTCTTCCTTTTTCTTCTCTGCCTTTGCCTCTTCCTCTCGTTTCCGCTAATGGTGGCTGTCCCGACCTCGGTGAGTCGCCTGTTCCTCGTCTATGCCTCAGTAACTACTTGACTGAATGGGCTCGTGTGTGCCGTAGGAGGCTGCAAAGAGAGCGGAATTGCCACCCGAGGGCCGACCGGTCGGCCTTGTGCCAGATCTGCGGCCCAGATTATGTTAATAGGATCTGGCGGAGGAGGGCCAGCCGACGCCCGGCGACCCCCGGCGACCACTTCCCCACCTTTTCGACGGCGGTGGGGCTGTGGCGGCGAGGCGTCCGGTCCTCTTTTTTTTTGCTTATCTTTTTATTAATTTAAATAAAAATATATATTAAAATTAGATTTAGACCAAAACGATATCGTTTTAGCCACGTCATCGCAACGTAGAAGAGCGAAAATATTTTAAAAAGTCACGTCAGCATTTTTCGTTAGCCAAATTTGACGGAGTTAACGGAATGACTCGATTGTACCAACTTGACAAGTTTTAGGACTCGATTGCACTTTTTGCATGTTTTAGGACTCAATTGCACTTTTTGCATATTTTAGGAGTCAATTGCACTTTCGTGACAAGTTTTAGGACTTCTAGCGAACAAATCCAAAAAAAAAAAAAGAAAAAAGAAAAAAGAAACTCTTGTCATCAAAAGGAGAATGCAACGGGATACCTCGACACCCTCGTTGAGCCTCATTAAATATGCTTCGAAAACATGGAATTATTTATTTAAGCATCTCGTGAAATTGCCCCATTAACTTAATAGCGTAAGCGGGTTACTTGTTAACGAAACTCCTATTTGGAAAATGATGCAATGATAGGCTGCCGGCTATCTCTTTGGATTTGGTGGTGGCTTTCACGTCCTTCTCCCCCTTTCTCTTTCCTTTTTCTCTCCATGGCAGAAAAACAATATATAGATTTTACCTCGTTCGCCTGCTCCCACGTCGGACACGATCGTTCCCCGGCGCAAAGCCGGACCATAGTCATCCCAAACAAAACCAAAAACCAAAAGGAATTGCACGCACGACATGTCTACCGTTTCGAGGCATCGAGATACGGTACAGTGGTCTCCCTCGGGCTTTAAGCTTCATCAGCAGCCTACATGGAGTCGTCGACACGAACTGTGCAACCACCGACCGACGGGCACGACGAATGGCCGATACCGAGAAGTCTCATTCCACAGCCGTCACTAGACCCGGCCGGTTCCATGCTAGCCTCCTTCCTTCCTTCCCAATTCCCCAATTAGGGCAAGAAAAGACGAGTCAAAATCATGGCCACAACAAGACAATGACATCCACGTCTCTTTTCAAAGACCGGCTAAATATCGACCACGCATGCCCCGTTAAATATCGCGAGTTGTCGCTACCAATAAGTCGAATAGTCTATGGGTGCTTTCCATCCTAGTAAAGACAATGCCTATGCACTCTAGTCCTACACAATGTATACAGTGGAGAATAGGTTTTGTCCAACTTGGGAGAGTATTCTATCGCTCGTTCTCGCCTTTTCGGGACTCCTTGAGTACGAATCAGTCCACGCTTTGATTTTGATAGAGCACGCAAAAATAAGTTTATAAGATCGACTCCGCACGTACGGAGATGGCTGGTCCTGAATTTATTTCGAACCAAGCAAGTCTTACGTGAAATTTAAATTGGGCTACTGATTTGAGATCAAATTTACTGAATCCTACTGGATTTTGAAAATGTTTGGGATTTTACCTGAATTAAACTGGACCAGCCACTTGGAAAACTATATTTCCTCTTAAAAAGATTATTCCTCGTGCAATATTTTAAACTCCAAATAACGAAACCAGTTAGGAAAAAAAAAAAAATTGATGTTTTCTGAGGCGTGAAATATCGAATTCTTCAAGAAATGGTTGTTGATTCCAAATCTGAGGTGATCAGTGGGACGTACACGTGGAGAAATCGAGAAATGAGCCAGGAGTTATTTTACCGAATCAAAGCTAATCTGGACCATTGAAAATGACGTGTTTTACGTGGGCCCCATCGAATCGGACGGCCTCGATTCATTTTGCAATTTTAATTCCTCTACACTTTCTCACACGTAATCCAATGCCGCAAAGCGGCTGACCCGCTTCTTGTTTTCATGGCCTGTCTCTATCTCCAAAGTCGGAACGTCCTCCCTCCCTCTCTCTCTTTCTTGTATCCAATTCTCTCTCTGTTGGCCTCAATCTCTCTCTTTTCGTCATTTTTCCCTCTCTTTTCCCGTCAATAGTCGATTTTCCAGGAAAATATCGAACCGCCCGGCGGCCATCGACGACCCTTTCTCTTTCCCTTTGATTTGCGCCACTCAAAATTCCCTCCTCTGCGAACCCAGAAGCGCCAACAACAATCGCGAATGACCCGGCAATCCCTCCTCGACCCGCCGGTCGCCAACCGGAGGCAACCGCTGCTGCCGAACCCTAGCGGGGAGGCGAACGAATCGACGGCCGCGGCGGCGAAGAAGACGACGACGACGAGGGGGCGGGCCCGCCTGGGCGAGGCGGCGGGGCGGACGGCCGCGGACTGCGCGGCGCTGTGCTGCTGCTGCCCGTGCACCGTCGTGAACCTCCTCGCGCTGGCCGTCTACAGGGTCCCCGCGGGGCTCTGCCGCCGGGTGAGGCGGAGGCGGCAGCGCTCCGCGGCGGCGAAGCGGAAGAAGAAGGGGGGGCTCCTGGCCCAGAGGCCCAACAGCTTCGCGGCCGGCTCGACGGGCGCGGCGGATCCGTTGAAGGCGGAGGAGGACGGAGCCGACGCGGGCGGGAGCGACGGCGACGAGGATGCCGTGGATGATCTGGAGAAGGAGATGTGGGACCGGTTCCACGGGGCCGGCTTCTGGAGGAGCCCCTCGACGAGGGACACGTAAGCGGAGCCATTCTTGGGCCGGTCCGAAGGCCCGTCGGTTGGCCCAATGGGAGGCTGCTGCTTCTTCTTCTTCTTCTTCAAAGGGGAGATGTAAAAACAAAAGAGGAGTGGCGTTGTAAATGATTTTGCCCAAAAATGGAATTGTGGCATTCTTTTGACATTTTCACGATGATGGTATTATTTATTTTTGATTATGTGATTTCTTTTGCTTTTCTTTTAGCGTCAAGGTCATGAGACAAAAAAATAAAAAATAAAAAAAGAAGTAAGAAAACAACTAAATCTCGGAGTTTCGAATTAGTTTATGATTTTTCGTGGGATTTTTTCGTTGAATGATTAATAATACTGCAAGGCGAAAAAAGAAAAAGTAAAATAAAAATAAAAAATCTGATGGTTAATTTGGATGTGTGTGTATATTTTTTGGGTTGGAATTTTGAGTGCATATTAGAAGGAGATATATTTGGAGGGAAAAGAAATTTATTAATCAATCATTGGTAATTTGTCTGAAATGAGAGTGAGATTCTCCGAAGAAAATTAAGTTGGATCATCCGGGCCATCCGAATCCGAACACAGTCGAACCGCGTGACATGACACTGACATGGCCGGTTCGTACCCACCTAACTGAGCAGCGAAGCGAGCTGGTCTGGCCCCGCGTTAACTCAGTGAATTGGACTCGTCAAAGCCCCGCCACGTGTTTCCACTGCGGGTGAGTCGCGAAGACCGAGCCGAGTCAAGGCCTAAAGTCCAATTCCACGCACAAAGAAAAAAATCGAAAAGCCTCCTCTGTCCCATTATGACCTCTGCGAGCTAGGGTTTCTCAGGCTCCTCCTCTCGCCTGTGGTTTAGCTCCTTCGATCGGCAACGTCACCGTCGGTTCCGCTATACGGCAGCTCCTGCTCGTCTCGGCTTTCATGGAGGTAGTGATTCTATCTGTTCGCACACGAGTCGATCCGGTTATGTCATCGCTGTTGTCGCGGGGCTCTGGAATGTCGTGTCTGGCCGTTTGATTGTGCGATTTCTAGAGCTGAGCTTCAGAATCGGGTCCGATTTGCGGGGGAATGTGTTTTTTCTGTTTCCGCTGGGCTCGGGTTTGGAGGGTTTTAGGGGATTAGCTCGGTGCTTTGTGTGACCTCTGGCTGATGGTGTGTGAACTGGTCCTGATTAATTTGGACTGCGAGCTCTTAGCTTACGCATCTATGTATGCGTTAGGAAGCTGTTAATTGTCGATGAGATTGGTTGCCAAGATACCTTTTCACGTTTTAGCATTTTCCGCTGTTTGCCTTTGAAACATTGACTGCTGTGACCTAGGAGTGCAAACTACTTTTTCAGGCTAAGGGGATGGAAGATGCTGGCAAGTCCGAGGCTCACTCCATATCAGCCGCGGCCTTCGTGGAAGGTGGAATCCAGGATGCCTGTGAGGATGCTTGCAGCATCTGCCTCGAAGCTTTCTGCGACAGCGATCCATCTACGGTATGTGATGTGGAATCTCTTTTGCGCAGTTTTGCGATCCAGTTTAGTTCATCTTTCTCTCTTTTTCCGCAGGTGACCACTTGCAAGCACGAGTTTCATCTCCAGTGCATTCTTGAGTGGTAATCTCTACAGTGTTCCCACCCTCAACAGAATAAAGCTTTGCCGCCGAAACAACAGCCCCAATTATAATGCTAGAGCGATACAGTATCGGTGACGATCGTCGCATATAATATGCATAGTCTCTGTAGCATCCTCCGTTTCTCTAGAAGTCACGTAGAATGCTTTTACTCAGCTGATAAGAGCACCTGCATATGTAGCGTGCATGATATCTCTGTTTCTTTTTTAACTGTTATGCATTGCTCATAACGAAGCAATGTTATAGGGAAAAGTCACTCTTATAAGCTTGATAGCCAAAAAGAAAGGATGGTAAAATAGCATTTATTCACACATTAAACGGGCTGTGCACAGTCATGCACGGATTCTGCACTGCTATGGCTGGAGTAACCGCTGGGGTTGTTGACCTGATATCTGCAATGTTGTTTTCTTAGGCATTATCACCCCACATCCTGGAGGATTATATTTCAGTTTCCTCTGAATCCTTAGGGTTATATTTGCTTGGTGTGGTTCTTGTGTTGTTTGACTATTTATAAGTGTTGATAGTAGAGCTCCATTTCCTTTGGTACTATTTTGTGTGGGTGCATCTGTAACCTGACTAAATTTCCAAGGGAAAATTCTTTGTAGACCTCTTTTTGGCATATAAAACGCAATAAATGGTGTCAAACTCTTTGGATATTGATATTCTGATGGCTTCTTGTTTCTTCTCATCGGCCTCTAGGTGTCAGAGGAGTTCTCAGTGTCCCATGTGTTGGCAAACCATCAGCCTGAAAGATCCCACCAGGTAAATTATGTTCAAATTTGGAGGTAACCATGATGTCATAGTTCCGTTATTCTTAAAATTTCAAACTTGAATATCTTTCTCCATGCTTTTCAGTCAGGAATTATTGGAGGCAGTAGAACGGGAGAGGAGCTTTAGGCTTAACCCTTCAAGAAATGCGACAATCTTTCATCATCCCACTCTTGGGGATTTTGAGTTGCAACACGTAATTTTCTCAGACTAACCGAATCTTTTGCCTGATTATTAACTTAAACTAAGAGTGTCTTGCTTAGCTGGCTCTTCTTGGTGATTATGCAGCTACCTGTTGGTCCTACTGATTCTGAGCTTGAGGAGCGTATCATCCAGCACTTAGCCGCTGCCGCCGCTATGGGCCGAGCACGTCACATTGCCAGAAGGGAAGGCCATAGGAACCGGTCTTCAGCTCACGGTCGTCCACATTTCTTGGTTTTCTCTACTCATCCTGGCACCCCTCCTAGTGGTCCTTTTCCATCTGCATTCCCACCTTCTAGGGATGGCGAAGATGAACATGCTCCTGAAGTTACAGTTATCACACCTCCTTCACCTGCTACCACCCTTCAGGATGAATCTGATCGGCCAATAGTTCCATTGACCTCTTCCCCAGTGGAGCAGGGTTTGTCTTCACCTGGACTTATTGCTGTTAGCCAGCAAGGATCATCATTGATCAACAGGTACATTTAGCATCGGTTCTGTCAGTATAGCTCCACTGGGTAGTGAAATCTTTTGGTGTTTTAGTCTTAGATTTTCCTTTGACTTTAGGTTTGTGTAGTACTTTAGACTTTTTTCAACTCTCTTACTTAATATCTTTGTATATTTTCTCCCCTTGGCAGGAGATCACCAAATCATTCCTCACCGAATAATCAGGATAGGGGAGGACCATCAGAGCTGCAGTCCTTTTCAGAATCCCTGAGATCTCGATTTAATGCAGTGTCTTCTAGGTATTGAGCTTTGACAGGCGCCCTAGCATAAACGATTGATTAATGTGCTTTCATCTTTAAAGGTTAACAAGCATCTAGCGCTTGACTGCTTTTAGATGCAAAGAATCAATTTCAAAGAGCACACGAGGTTGGAAAGAGAAACTGTTCTCTCGCAACACTTCCGTGGCGGATCTTGGTTCTGAAGTTAGAAGAGAAGTTGACGCGGGGATTGCTACTGTGTCACGCATGATGGAGCGTCTTGAAACGAGAGACTGTGGCAGGACCAGTTCTGCTTCTGTCTCTAACAGTTCAGAGAATATACCCGTTCCAGAACCAGGGAACCAGCAGATCCCTGACGCAGTTGGTGAAAATCCTTCGATTATCACCAACCAACAGGCCTCATCTTCTACAAGTTCTTGTTCCTATTAATGATGCTTCATCATTTGCTTTGGAGCATGAATGATCCGAGTAAGTTGAATTCCTGTGCTCAGCTGCTTCTGTCAAGTTATCTGATTTCCTTAAATTTTCTTATGTCTTTGCACTTTATGCCCAGCCTATCCTTTCCTTTTCCTTTGATGCAAATATTTTTGTAACTTTTTGAGTGTGATTACTTTGTTTTCACTTAAAGGGGGGGATTAGAGGTACCGTGATAAGGAAAGTGAGGAAAGCTAGCCAGAGAAAGCATTCTTTCTTTGTTCACTCAGTGATTGAAGTTGCTCTCCTATCCTTTAGTGAAAAAAGGGACCCTTGACTCAACTAGTCTCTCGCTTGGATTCTTCTCACGAATTGAATTTGAATCAATATCTCCCCTATCAGGGGACTTCCCTTTTAGTCGATCACGATCCCACCCACCCCCTTTACCAAATCATCGAACAACCTTCTAAGTACAAAGAGCCTTCTCCTTTTTTACTCTAACCTGGGGGGTCCCTTATCCCCGTTGAATATGTCTTACTTCCGTGGATAACTGTATGGACCATGAAGTGACTAATTTAGCCATAAGTTTCTCACTGAACCCATTCACGTTGTTGTCTGAATTTTTCTGTCTTAGGAATCAGTTGGAAGGAAGGCTGGATGTCAAAATTCTTAAGCAATGAGCATTCTTTAGGTTAGTGGTGGTGAAACTGGTATTAAAAGAAATTTTGCATCATGACCTAAAGATCATGGATTGGGATTACAAAAACCTCTGTGAAGTGCATGTTTGTGACTCCATTGGTTTGATGCCTTTTATGTAGAAATCATACTAATTGTTCTGGTTAATTGTACAAGCTCTAGGAAAGTTTGTAGTTGGAACCTGTCAAGAGAACAGCTAAAATTGGGGAGTACCCTCATTAGTTGTTAGGTGCATCACTGATTAGACCATGTCCTGGATAAGGAGCTGCTTCAGCAAGAGGTGATACCACAATAAGAAAACTTTCCCGAGGTGAAATGGTGCATAATTTGGACTATTTGTATTTGTTTTGTCCATGTGAATCCCGTATTTTTCTTCAAAAAAGTAAAAAAGATCCTGCTCACAATGTTCTGATTATTTCAATGCAGTAGTTTTGTTGGTGATGTAGATATCCATTGGTAGAGGTTTTCTTCTTCATTGCCCGTTTTTGTTTACTGTAGTAAAGCGCAGCAGTCCAAAGGGTTTTACAGTATACACCTTGATCTCGTTTTATTGAAAGTTTGTTGCTTCTAGTTTTGATATTGAATTGCTCATTCTAAGGGAAAGGTTGTTGCACTCATCATAGCTAGAAGCACCTATTTCAAGGATGCTGAATCTAAAGGAGTGGTGCATTGATGCGGGATCTTCTTCGGGAGTTTGTCAATCGCCCCCTCAGCACGGAGAAAAAGAAGATTTGTTTATTAAGATATATGTTGGAATAAAGAAACTACAAAACAGCGCTATGTTTTGATGGTCACTATCATACCATTGTAAATTCTCCTAGATTTTACTTGCAGCTGAGCATACTTTTACTGCATATTATCTATGTTCTGTTGAAGCCCTTGTGTATACTAGTTCTACGTAGTGCGACACGAAGAGATTGAACTCGATCAAACATTTGTTGGACCGAGGACTACAATTTTTCCTTTTGGTGCTGAGGTAATGCATGTTGGTCAATCGTGTCCAGCGTTAATGTCTGTTCAAATGAATGTAGCTGCAATAATACAGATCCCGCTTCTGATGCAGTCGACCTCTTATTCCTTTTTGGTTATTTTAAAGCTCAGGAGTACCATAAACAAGCTTGCTCGACAGTGCTTATTCATACTGTTTTTTTATTGTCTGAATATTCAGGAACTAAGATCATTCCAATGCATCTTTTCGTCGTGCATAAACTAAACCAACAATTAGGATAAGCACGAAAGTTAAATTCCTCATTGGTAACAAAACCGTTAAGTGGGGAACTCCTATTTTCAAAATCGAAATCTTATGCCTACACTTATGCAAAAAACGGACTAAGAGGGCCAGCGATCCGGCCAATCTTCGTAATTAAATACCGTTATTGTATATATAATGTAATTTTAGTGTTATGAAAAAGTACAAAAATTACAAACAGAGCACCGAAACCAATCAAGGATAGATATTCTAAGAACAGCATCGCAATGGGTGGTGTATTTGGAACCCAGACGTATTCCTATAAGCAGTTCTTCAAATAGCCAGGAATGCTAGGTTTACCTCCAAATGTGTCTAGCCACAGCACTTTTTTATCTTCCATTGAGAGCGAACTGTTGCAACATGTCCGTTTCTGAGTGTTCACTGAAGGCCTGAACTTGAGCTCGATCCCCGCTCTCTTCTGGGTGAGAGACCGGGCGGTTATCGGCTGGGGAGGCGGCGATGGTAGCGGAAGATTTGCTCTCATCCTCGTTCTTCCCCTGAGAGAAAGCCTCCTGCAGCTGCAGCGCGTACTCCAAGTTCCACAGAACATCTCCCATGGTTGGCCTATCCACACCGTGTTCGGCCAAACATTTCTCGGCGGCCTCGGCGAACTTCTTCAGCGACTCGGGGTTGATGGTTCCCACGAGAAGAGGGTCGATGATCTTCTCGAGCAAGCCTTTTCGCTTCCACTGCATCGCCCACTCGGCCAAGTTCACTTGTTCCCTAGGAAGTTGAGGGTTCAAGGCAGGCCTTGCGCATAACACCTCGAGCAGGACCACCCCGAATGAGTACACGTCCGACTTGTCCGTCAACTGCTGCCTCCTAAAGTACTCGGGGTCTAGATACCCGAAACTTCCTTTCACCGCCGTGCTCACATGACCTTGCCCAATGGGTGCATCTTTCGACAGTCCGAAATCCGCGACCTTGGCGATGAAGTTATCGTCCAGCAGAATGTTGGTGGTCTTGACGTCGCGGTGGATGATCCCCTGGGTGGTGCCGGTGTGAAGATAGTGGAGCCCACGTGCTGCCCCGATACAGATCTCGAGCCTTTGCTTCCACGACAACGGCGGCAAGTTCTTGCCGTAGAGGTGGTCCCTGATTTGGCCATTGGACATGTACTCATAGACCAAGATCATCTCGGAGTTCTCATCACAATAACCAATCAGAGATACTAGATGCCTGTGCCTGAGCTTAGACAGCATCTGGATTTCGGTCTGGAACTCATTGATTCCTTGTTCAGACTGCGGATTCCCTCTCTTGACCGCGACTTGAGTGCCATCATCGATCTCTCCTAGGTAGACATTGCCGAAACCTCCGACGCCGATGATCGAATTCGAGTCGAAGTTCTTGGTCGCTTCCTGTATCTCCGCAAATGAGAAGAATCGGCCCAATCCCAAGGTGGATGAGTAGAAGTTGGTCTTGTGAGAACCCATTGAAGTCTTGCTAGTCATGAAGCTCGTGTCGCCGGCATGTAGCGGCAGCAACCAAGATGAGAAGCTGTTCCTCTTTTGCCAGTCTTGGGGCCTCTTATGCCACTTGATGACCATCGCACCGAGGCCAACGAATGCTCCGAACATCATGGCGAACCCAACTGCCGCCACCGTGTTCCGGTTAGACGAAGAGGCCTTCTTTCCGTCGACTCCGAATTCTCCATCCAAGCTATTCACCGAGTTGCTCATTTTCAGAATCTCCACACCGTTCAAGATTGCATTCACCGTGCCTGTGTCTTGATTCATCGGGCCGATTTGAATGCTCAGTCCACTGGCCATCAGGGTCGAATTCACTACAATGTCCTTGTAGTAAGGAATGGCCAAACCGCCCGTCAAGCTGGACAGGTCGAGGCCCGATATAGCCATCTTACCGTTGATATAAACGTTGAAGTAGAGGTCATTGAGGGACTTGCTCACAATGTCGCAGAAATGCAACCGCACGACATATCCGAAATCGGTATCGACGTTGAAATTCCACGTGACATTGAAGTTGGGTTGTTGGACATTGGCATTGGCCATCTCCACGGCGGATGCATACACGGCTGCGGGTGCGACGAGCTTCGGAAAGTCCTCAGGATACTTGACAATGGTCGAAGGGACAGAGACGCGCTTAGCCAAGGACTTTTCCTTGAGAAACTCCGTATCCAAGTCCCAGAATCTTCCTAGGGTGTCGTTCTGAGAAGTGATCATGGATCCCCCGACGTTGAGTCGGTGCACGATCTGGTAATTGAACGAGCTCAAACCGTTGTATTCCGTGACAGGGAAGAGCGCGGTGGCGCCGTCGGCGATCAAGAAGTCCGGTGCCGAAACCACCTCGATGGCATTGATGAACGCGAAAGAGTCCTTGACAGGAGTAAACTTCAGGGTGAACTGGGGGTCGGTCACATTCAGCAGATACTCCTTGATAATGTATTTAGTGCTGTTATTCACGGAGAACCTGTGCAAAAGCACAACATCGCTGGTCGCGACGGTGAACATGGCAGTCTGGAGATCGAATTGGGTGTTGTTCAGGGGGAAGAAATGGAGCCTAACCCAATGCCACCCCGCGCTCCCCAGGTGAAAGGAATAAGTGGCTTCAGAGACGAACACCCGCGCCGTCTGATAAATGGGCGACGGGACATCGGCCGCAGGGTCCGAGATTTGGATGTTGTCCTTGGCTTCCAAATATCCGGCGGAGTTGACGTCGGTCTTGAAGATCCTTCCATCGGGGAGGGTGGCCAAGGAGTTGGCTCCGCAGTCAATGAGGATGTTGTCTTTCGGAGAGAACGGGGCGGTGGCGGTGGCGGCAGCAGCGGCAGAGGAGCCGCCGAGGATGGCGAAGAGGAGGACCAGGAGGGCCGCCATGAGGGGTCGCGATGGCGATGCAGAGGGGGATAGAAAAAGAAGAGCGTTGACAGGTGTTCTTGGTTTATTTTCTATCTCCATCCCTCCTGGGTAAGGAGGATGAAACAGGGATTAGACTGACCAGGACCTTTGAGATTATTAGAGGGTTATATCCATCTACAGAAATAGAGAGAGAGAGAGAGACTCTGTTGCCTTTGGAGTTTGTTGCCTCTTTTGGGTGAAAAGGTGACAAAGCTTTTCTTAGATGTTGGAATGTTTGTGGAGAAACAATTTTCTTGCCCTGGAGAAAATTCCTGTCTTTGAATTTTGGGTGGCCTTTTTTTAGCAAGTTCTAACAGTTTCCTAGGATCAACCATGGTCTCCCTTTGAAGGGGTCAAACACCTCTCTCTCTCTCTCTCTCTCTCTCTCATCATTTGGAAATTTGAGTTTTGAGACATTGCTGTCAAATTGGGTTGTTACTTGTTAGGCATTGGAGTCCAGTCTAACAGGCCTGGAAATAGAAGGCATGCATCCACGGTTCATCGTTCATGACGAACCATGCATTTTCACTGCATCCTAATGCTTTATAAAGACTTACTTGGGCACCATCTGAGTTATGTCAAAGACTCGAAGCTGTGTCGCCCGACCGATTGAGCAATCATAAGTCTGCTCCTTACAAACTTTCTCCGGATCTCGAACCTTGTCTGTAAGGTGTATTCACATCAACCGAAACCCACAGGATACCCGGTCGAGCAAATCCTCCTCCCCTTCAGAGTTCGGCCTAGTTGCAAGAGAAAAACTGTGCACTCAAAAAGTAAGTACGAACATTAGTCTGCATCAATCGTGTCTCAAAGGAAGTATTTTTTATTTTTCTTGATTAAGATATATATATAGAGTGCCATTCGAAATGTTCGGCTCTACTTGCTGTTCGATAATCGGTACCCACGTAGAATTCCTTTGGAATTCCAATGTCGAACCAGTTGAAGTTATCCACATTGATGACTGGCACTAGCCTCATGCCGGTATCAGATGATTTGGTAGTTTTTCTACAAGCTGCTCTTGGTACCCATCATTCCAAATTCTTCAAATGCTGAAAGAGTGGAAGCGTAAATGCTTCAGCTTCAAGCTTGCTCGGCATGGCGGCATTTGTCGCCAATGTAGAGCTAGAAATAAGTTGCATTCTTGGACTGTTCCATCTGCATGATCAAGTTTGCAGTCAAATACAGTGTGAGAGAGAGTAGGAGAAATCTTAAAGAGAAAAGTTGTATATGACCTGCATATTGAGTTGTGCTCAAGTCGGCATATACAAGATTGGTGGGTGATGTTTGTGATTATGTATTGTTTTGTTTTGGTGACAAACTGAAGCTGTCTTCTTCTTTTTTTTCGCATTTGGGGACATCTACTAAAAATAAGCTATGTTTAAATAAGATATATCCTTTTAAAATTACTGATTGTTTTATTTTTAAGATTAAGTTGACCACCTTATTCGATGAAATTTCTCTCTTCGGCTTATTTTAATTGCTCGAAACGGCGTTAGTCAAAACTTAAGAACAAGCGCTTACCTACCCATAAGTATATGAATTTTCTCCGTAGTTATTGAAACTCAGAGTACATAGAAAAAGTACGTAGTTTACCTATTTGCAAGTGATAAATTTTCCATGAAGCAAGCGATCTTTCCATGAAGAGAAAAGTGAATTTAGGTCTACTAATAAGTAACGACTTCTTCACGAAGGTAATAACTTGTAGAGCATGGTAGGTATGTTGAGATTGATATCTGAAATTGGTGTATCGATGACGTGGCAGATTGTGAATGGGCAATTAAGCATGTCCAGCTCCTAACACCCAATAACGATTAGCCAGATCATTTAGTATACCGACTTTTGGTAACCTACGGTTGCATTTCTCAAACTTCTATTTGTTGTTGGGCCCACAGATTTATCAGAACGCCCAACCGAAAGTCCTGAAACATAGTAGCTACTAGATCATGTACCCTCGCGTCATAAATATTTGACCATAGTTATTGTGACATCATCAATGGCCTGACAATATAGAATAGGCTTTGTCAATGCAGTCTCCACAAAAAATGAGCAACTTCTTCATCATATAAATCAGCAAAGCCAAGAATCTGGAAGTCTAAAACCAGAAGACTTCAAAAGATGTAGCCACAAAAACATCCACAACTGACAATTCCATCTCGATCTTATTCAAAGGAAGCAAAACGAAGGCTTTCAGTATCATTTTCATGTCGCAGACTTCGCTAAGTTCCTAGTGACTTCCTGTTTTGTTCTCCCACCACTCCAAGAACTTGACTTGCGCAGCCATGGTATCCAATCGGTAGAGTTGCAACGAGTGGCTGGCAATTTCCTGTCCAAAGGTCCAACCAAACACCGCCCCTGCTGCAAAGGATAGTCCAGCACCTGCACCAAAGAAAGAGAGAAAAGAATTACAACACCATCCAAATTCCATTTACGCCTTTCTAGAAGAAATCCCGGCCGGTTTTTTTAAGTTAACTATACTAGCTTCTAAACTAACCACATGTCCTGAATTATACAATGTGAAGGCAACAGAACAGAAACGATGCTGCCATACATGCTTTCAACATATTCGATACCCGCGCGGCCAGCTTACCGATTCCAGGTGAATTGTAGCCTCCGAACAAGTACAACTGTGTCATACATTAAAAAAAAATGATGGATGGCATGCAACATTTCTAACTGCAATATCCAATAAAAGTTGAGCACAAAGGCAGGTACTATACCTTCTTTTCTAGATATAGTAGTCAAAAAGGGTAGTGCAGAAAATGGGTGAATCATAGACATACCACAGGTTTGAATAATCTTCGGAAAAATAAAACATAATCTTTTCTGCTTATCATCAAGAATTTAGGAGTTTAATGAAACAAGATGGCAAGACGAAGAAAACTAAATTCCATTCCTTTGTTAAAGATGAGGCCATTAGAAAAAGATGCAAGTGATATGATTTGTTTCCAGCAACACTTGAAGGTTCCCATGCTACTATTATTCGATATATCTTCAGTCTAGCACCTCAGAGGCAATAGAGCACTTTCAATCAGCCAAATATTAATAGGGGGGAAAGAGACACCCAATAATGGGGCAGATAGATTTGGAAAGAGAGGCAGTATAATACCATGCAAGCTCCTTGAATATTTCCAGGTAAAACCTGCTGTGGTCACTGCCCCAAGCACACTTCCAATAGCCGCATAGTTCACTGCTTCCCTCGCTGTCTTCAGCTGAAAAGTGAAGGAAATGAAGCTATTATATACAAAAGGCTATCATACAGAGAAAAGAACGAATTATTCAAGCAAAAGCTGGCAAGCATAGTTTCAGCATCTAACACCTAAACTTCCATCTCACAAATTCGTTGATGAGCATCGGCACACTTCAAGGCACTTCAACACTCAACAAAAGTGTCTCAAGAACTCCATTATCTCTGAAGAACAAGCATTCACAACTAGCAACAGAAAGCGAGCTAAACCCAAAGAGACCCACTGGGGCTAGTTATAACAGAGCGCATACTAGCTATTAGACAGTGGAAAGGCAAGTCATTTCTTGCCATTAGGCTTCGCTAAAAGCCAATAAAGGGACACTGATGGTGGTGCAGGGACATGATAATCTGTGGCACAGTGATATTGTTGAGCTGTAAATTCTGAAATTCTGATATTATTGGTTAGGATTCAGAGAGCAATTAAATGCCTCTTTCCGGATATAGCAACAGAAGTTAGAGCGCAGACGATTTTGATAAAATGGAAGATGAAATGAGTTGATAGATATTAGTAGACCCAACAGATTAAGCTGCTACCAAGTATACAAAATCACCATTCACCAGTTGCCCTCTCTACCGCTACCATCCCTTGTGAAACCATTTCCTCAATACTGTTGCATGTTAACAAACAAAAGGCTCTGCAACTTAATCAAAGATATCTCCACAGTAGAAAGGCTCTTTCCCTGCCTGGTGACGGGAATGCTGGAAATTGCAAGGCTCTTTTGTATGGGGTCATGCACATTGAGGTACTAATCAAAGATAATCCATCAGCTAACAATCTTAACAGCCTAGTAACTAGTAAAAAGGCTGAAGATAATATCAGAATGCTTCATGCGCAAATATGGAGCAAATGAACAGCACAAGAGACAAGCCCACTTCGGCGAAAAGCAGATGGACAACAAGTAACCATACTCATTGAACTGGAACTACAACTCAAGGATCACGCGTCTCTATCAGTGACTTGAGATATTTTTACGCTGTAGCCCGTCCCATGCCGAGCCTCACAGTTTTGTCCTTTTGTCCTTTGGCGTATAGGTAAGCACTTTCCTAGGAGGTCACCCATCATGGTTTTTATGAAATAGTAATCCGTCCTTTTCTTTACTATAAAGATAAGTACATTAACAATGTTAAGGCATTTTGATAAAATGACCGAAGTCCCAAATTTCACTAGTATGGATTTTTCTTGACCCCGAGAGAGAATTTTACATACACTATAATATCGAGCCATGTCTTTTTACTCGTACCATCGTTGTCGCTTGCATCCGTCACACTATCTGAATCGAACAATAAAGGAACAATCGGCAAGATAACACATGCCAAATGATAAGGGACCAATCAGCACTATCAGAGTCTCCAAACGAGCTTCGACGAAGCGAGCAATTACAGTCATCAGTTAAGCATGCGCACGGAGTGAAAAAGCTAATCACTCCAAGAAAACAGTGACAAAAAGGGCCCAACCGCGAAGAAACAGATCCAAATCATCCGAAAAGACCACCAAAGGGGAAAAAAAGAGCACCATAGCTATGGAAAACACAAGTCAGACACAAGCAACGAAGAGAGCACGCGAGCAGAAGAACACGGAAGAGCGAAGCGAGGGTATAGATAGACGAGCAAGTAAAATTACAGTGGGGCCATGAACAGGATCGGAAGCGATGAATTCGTCGACGTCGGAGGCGGACCAAGAGGGGAGAGGCTTGTCGCGGTCGGTGAATCTGGTGTAGTTCTCCAGGAACGAGAATCGCTCCCCCCAGAACTCCTTCCACCCCTCCCAGTGCTTCCGGAAGAAGGACGATTCCGCCATTTTCTCGTCGCTTGCTCGAGGAACGAATCGGAGCAGAGAGCGACACTGTACAAGGCCAACTTTCACTCAGATGCCTCTCTCTCTCTCTCTCTCTAGGAGCGGGCCAGGAATGGAAGAGTCGAGGCTGAAGTGGGCTTTTTTCTTCGAAGGTCATTCCTGTATTCTTTTGAAGGTCGGGCCGTTTAATGATTGGAAGCCGCTAGCCTAACAGTCTCATAGTACTGTCAGTTATCTCTCACCACACGATCTCTCAATCAATTAGTACTTTATGCAAAACACGCGTACACGCAATGATTGTGTGTGAATCTACGATTAAAATTATACCGTCCCTGACAGAATTTTCACTCTCGATTGGTCGATTTGATAACTCTTTTTATTATTAAATTGTAGAATTTTCGTGTATCACTAGGTTGTCCAGCTCAGGCTATCGCCACAAAAGACCGGCGGGAGTGAATTTTCGCAACAGTACCAACCCGCGCCGATGCCTATGGTCTAGGCGGCCGACATTTTTCCGTTGATTTGTGACATTAGTCTAGTGTGCTGTAATCCTTTTGCATTTTTAAGGAACTCGTTTGAACGTTGGGGATCATGTTATGCCATTTTGGAAATCTTTCGGTTTTCATGAGAGAAAAAGTGATTCCCATTTCCCACCACTACCACCATGTCCGCATCAAGAAAGATTCAGTCTTTACTTTTCAAGCTTCGACCACAAGAAACAATGTCAAAAGACTCACAATATGGATTTTGTCCCCATGAATTCCTTCGACCTCTTGCGTAATACTTGATGCCACCCCCTACATTTGCATTAGGATCACAGTAAGCATTAGAGAAGCCGCTGATACGCCTTGCAAAAGTAGATCTGCCTTTGGCATCGTTGTAATGCAGCATCGTTTGCCACGGCCGAAAATTCGTTGACACAGACATTGTCAAGAGGCAACATGCTGTGGACTCACGGACAATTCGTTGCAGATTTCTAAAAGAGGAGAAGATATACATAGGAAATGCCCCTACTTCAACAAAAACATCCCATCGAGAAGTTTGACTCCACTTTCATCGCTTTCTCTTCGTGGCCGGAGTTGAACCCGACCCGCCTCGCTTAGCTGCGGTGGATCCAGATCCACCTCTTCCTCTTCCTGCCGGTTTCTTCTTTGCACTTGAGTTCTCATTACCCTTCAAGTCCAGTTCCACTTTGATAGCTACAGAAGGAAATAAAACAGAGGCTCCCCTCAACACAAAGAACACAGACGAATTTCGGCGAGTGCCCGGAAAAAAAGTCCAATGATCACATTACCTTTAGAATTTAGTCCCTCGAGGTCCAATTGCAGCTTCTTCTCACCATTAGCAGCACCCTCTGCATACCATGAGAAGCGGAGAGAATCACTAGATGTTCAAATCTCTCTCCCTCCCTAAGGGCTCATATGCCCAAAAAGGGACACGGGTGATACGACCAAGCATCAGTTGAACCCAGAAGAATACTTCAAGAAAATATGTCACCATTCTATCGGCTATACAAATGCTTAATACCGAAAACAGGTGAGAAATTCACAATGAAACACAAAGGTGTCACAAGGTATCCCCTTGATTCAGCATGAAATGCAACACAAAGGTGTGATGTTGAACCTAAACACGATATATCCGCACGTTGATGGAAAGCATTCTTTCTACAATCAGGAATCCCAAACTCTAGCCGTCTCCACAAATTCAACGATTTTCTCAAAGCCAAGACTCCAAATAAAATTTCTACTTGAAGAAACTGACCCAGGGTATTATTGGATATGTAAAATAGTACCCATTCATCAGCACGAAAAATTATGTTGCACTATCCATCAAGGGATGTAAAAGCATAAAATTTGGCCTCTTTTATGTGTAGCAAGGCCAACAAAAAATTCTGTCTTCAGATTTACCTTGGTCTTCCGTGTCAGAAGAGTTCTCATCTTCACTTTCTGCCAAGGCATCACCATTTTGCTCTCCCGATCCATCATCAGACGGTTCTAAAATAGCTGCAATCCGCTTTGTAGGCGCTTTCTTTACTCCTGGTAGTGTAACTAAATCTGCAGCTCGTACCATCCTTGATCTGCTGCTTTCATTATACGACCTGGTCAGGGCAGATTTGACAGTTGGTGGAATGCCATCTAAGGGATTTGGATGTCCCTGAAGGAAAGAGAATGCATGAGCGAACACTAGAAGCATCAGCAGACAAGAGAGTAGGAATTAGTACCTTAAATTTTGATAGCTCCACTACAGTATCAAAGTCTTCCTGACTGATTGAATATAAATTCATGAACTCCACAACTTCTGTGACAGCTTCATCCTGTTCAGAACAGCATGTGATAGTGACAATAATTTGCTTGGAACTCATTAAAGCAACAAAATTGAAAAAAATCAGGTAACCAACCTTAGGCAGCACTCTAAGAGGATCAGTCAATCTCTTAAGGAGGAGGGACAGGTAGTCAACTCGCAAAGATTCCCTGAACAATATAATTCGAAAATGATAACCAGATAAACATACGGTGAAACAGCCAGTAGATTTCCATGAAAACTTCTAAGATGACAGAAGGGCAAAAAATACTAAAAACGCAAAAGAAAACGTATTCACTTTTTTGCTCATTTTGTACAAATAAAAGAATAAGTTTCCCCACTGAAACAATATTACCTTCCAGAATTAGATTCGCGAGAAGCAAGAAGATGATCATGCAGATCGTCCAAAAGTCGCAAGTTTTTGCCCATCGTTGAGTTCTTTCCTAACCAGCCACCAAATCTGTTGAAATTACGCTCACCCTGACAACATCAGAAAAAAAACATGCAACATTACCATCCAAATTTTTGGTCAAATTTTTTTTTTTTCCAAATTCATGTAACTTAAGTAAATAACCGAAAGTGTGAGGAAGCAGAATCTTCTAGTACAACAAAAAGAGAAAAATCCAACCATGAGACTCAATACTAGGACGCAAAACAAAACGAAAATTAGCATAGATAACGCAGATATTTGCAACTGCTAATCACGTAGGTATTCACAATCTTGTGATCAGTAGATTTCACTGATTCTTAGGAATGATATACTGGCATTCTGCGCATCAGGTATATATCGTGAGAGTAAAGTACCTGTTCAAGTGTCTCCCTTTGCCCGTGCAACAATGCAGCACTGAATGAAAAGCAATATGATGAGAAATTGGAAGGAGCATACAAAAACATCTTGAGAAATACCTAACACCTACTCCAGCTTATACTAAAAACATACGGGATTATACAAGAAGTAAGGCAACCAGCTTGAGAGAGCTGCCATTGGCGATATCTTCGTATCTGTACATTTATAATGTCCCCGTTGGCAATAGAATCAGCAGCCCGGGAGATTAAGGACAGGCGTTTTATCCCATTATCATCCTTGCCAGCAGCACTAGGCCTATAATTCATATAATTTTCCTGACACGCATTTAGCCACATATATGAGAATACAAGATGTAAAGATTCTCAAGAAAAAGTCTTGCATAAGTGTGCATTTCTGTACATCCCGGCAAGAGCAAAATAGGACATGAAGTTGAGCAAAATGGGACAGGGACAAGGGCAAGTGCGAGCATAATAGAATCCGAGCTTTCACAATAGGTTACTCAAGGCAGATACAACCTCAGAGTAAGGTCTAAACCTTGGCAACTACTTATCTCTTTCTTACCTAGCTTCAAATTAACACACCACATCCAAGGGAATAAAATTAAAGATACCTGTTCAGTTGAGAAGAGTGAATTTTCAAATCAATATTTGATCTTCATGTTCATGCCAAAAATATGACCTTATATTGGTGACTATTACTAAAGTCGACATACTAACTTCTCACCCACACCGAAACATACATAAAGGTGAGCTGATTTTTACCAATTACGACATTCAAGATAATGGTGAGTTGGTGTTGCTTTTGCAAACAGGTAGCTGCATAGTTCTAACTGTGGTTGGTCAAGGATGCCTTGGGATTTGGTCTTGATGGTGGGTCTTCAATGGGTAAGTCTGAAGTAAATACAAGATGAGCTAAGAGTGCCATTGGGCATATGCATCATCAAAAAGAAGAGGAAGAAGATTCAGGCAATTTCATGAATATTAGGCATCCTTGGTCTTCTACTTTGAGTGTTTAGTATATGCAGAGAAAAGTCCTCATGCCAATGCTATTTCCTTATCGAATGGGCTCCTTATCGTGTAATTAATTTGGCAAATGGGTTATTATCCTGTAATTAATTTACCGAAAAAGATTTCCTTTTTTGCAACTTTGCGCCTCCTGAGCCAGGTAATTACTGTGTCACTTGACTTAAATTGGTAGTGCAAAAATTTAGAAACACACATTCTTCGGAAACTTCCCTTTTTCCCAATTCATCTGGTAACTTGCATGACCCAACAAGGCGAAAGAGAGAAACCGACATTTGAGCAGAGCAGCCAAACATTGGCATGCTAGCCCATTTCATTCCATTTGTTTGATTATTCCAATATGATCAATTCTTTCATGCCAAGATCCACCTGAATGTGGTATACTAAGTAGGCCTTTTGTTTTTCCAGAAACAAAATGCTTCCATCAAAATGGACCATACCTATTAAGCGTGTCACGTAATAGATGTGTTAGTGCTTGTCAAGGCATAAACCGTGCTGTACAGATTGTTATTTGATGCACGACACAGAACATAGACAATGCCACAGTCCATTCGGAACGATTTTATTTTTTTTTGTTCGAAAATTCAGAACGATTAAACTTGTTAAAAAGATGTAAAAAACATACCAGGCCACATGGGCCCCAGGCATGCTTCTGGTCAGGGGCTCTTTTAGTTATCCGATATAGTATTAATTGAAAACCCAAGTGTGTAATGCGGAGTGCCCAGTCCAAATCATTACGTAGCTTTCTAGAAAAATTAAGGAATCTCAGAAGAGAAGTCCCTATTCAGTGAACTACAACACTATTGAGACCAGAACCAAAATTTTACCATGAGGCTACATCCAAAATCAGTCAAATATGACAAATAGCAACAACAAAGTTTTCAACTGCCTAAGACAAGGTTCAAAGAGAGCAGGAGGAACTTCACTAATCTCATCTAAATGGACAAATAGCAATGAAAGCACAGAGTTCATAACTTCTAATGAAATATACCTAAAGTTCCTTCTTGATTCAAGTTCGAGTTTTTTCTTTGGTGTCACTCTGCAAGGTGCAAATTCCTTTGGAAGTGTAAAAATTACAAAAGGGGGGGGGGGGGGGGGGGGGGGGGGGGGGGGGGTGGGGTGGGGGGGCAAGGAACCTGTATAAGAAGAGGAACCAAATCAGGATCACTCATGCTGAGGTCAATCCGCTCATCCATTCTTAATCTGCCCCCATTGAAGCCAAACAGCCTACGATCATGTAAAAGATAGTACACATAAATAACACCGCTTCCACGTTAGATAAGTTGTCACCAAGAAGTAAAAACAGTTTAATAAAGAGGTGAGAAACTGATGAAGTCATACTTATCGACAGCCGTGAAGGGCGATATATCTTCATCTTTAGCACTGCTAAGAAGGCGCTGTTTCATGTCATCATAGTTGATCACTGACATCGAGAGACTCATATACTGCAATTGATTGAGTGCCATACGGATATCTCCATTAACTCTATCAGAAAGTTCCTCCAGAGCAGCCTGAAACAATCGAAAGGTCAGAGTCAATCCATTAAGTGAGGGACAAAGAGAGCCAGCACTCCTTGCAGAAAAATACTGACAAAATTGCTCAAGGGTCAAAAGTACACAACCATTCTATTATTCTTTTTTATATTAGCACTTCAGTGAATGTATGATTTCACGCCAATTGCATATGCCAATTGTGGTATCTCAAACCTTAGTTTTAAATACACTTCCAATTTCTCGTGATAGTAAAGATAAAACCGTTCACCCTAAGTCCATGCAATAAAAACCATTCATAATTTCCACACGCATTCTCTTGCAAGGGACATCTAAGTTCAAGAATGTTGCTATCCATGAAAATACCTCTTTAACTTGAAGGCCTTCTGCTTTAGCTATCTGCATTAACCTCTTTGCCATCTATCAAACAAAAAACAAAAGAAAAGAAAGGAAGATGCATTAGAAACTCATAGCAATTTGGACTAACAAAGCCCTTCCTGACAAAGGTTAAATCGTAGCAAAGAGCTAAGATCGTCACATAGGATACAAACATTGTGTTGCAAGGTGGCCAACAGTGTCTGCGAGGGATAAACAATAGTAACAGAAAAGGAGAAAAAAATCACCAAAATACCCAATAAATCAAGCTACCTTACAGATAAAAAATGCAACAATTAAATTTCGTTTTGTTTAGATTGAGAGCCAGTCAAGGCCAGACAAATTTTAAGTTCTCGTCCACTTGAAGAGACTTTTTTCGTTAGTTTAGGAAGCCAATTTACCAAAAGGAGCAGCAGGCAGCACTCACAGGTCTGCAAGAAACATTTACCAATCAAACATCAATATGAAATTACTAGCCAATTTAACTAGCTTACATTTTTCATTTCAAGAATAGAGCACCAATTCTAGCTATTAAGGAGTAGCTTAGATACATATTGAAACCTCTAGACAAATTCAAATGAACAAAAATATTAGAATTAGATAAAGTATGCATGCAAGTTTTCGAGCAATGGCCAAGTGGGCTCATCAAATTAATTGCATTGAACATCATAACGTCCATAATATCCTACGGAAAAGATATGATAAACTCTATGATAATTTCGTTAACTACAGGAGAACGGGAGAACTTGTTGCTTTGTAGGTTTTCATAGTTCAGAAGCATATGGTAGTTCAAAAAAGAGATGGTCAAATGGACTCACCAAGTTAAGCGCATTGAACGTGATAGTGCAAATAAGATTCCACAAGAAAAAAATCTATGATAATTCTCTCAATTAAAAGGGGAATGGGAGAACCTGTTGCTTTGTAGGTTTCCGAAAGTTCAGAAGCAAACAGTAGTTCACAAGACTTTTCAATTTCTGACTATAGCGATCGTTACAGATGCAAATAATTGGAATTTTGGAGATCTTTATGCTAGCAATAAGATCTGCGACTCCCCCTCTATCTCCAGCAGACATTCCATCGACCTCGTCCATTATGAGCACGGATTTGGGATGTTTAGACCTGCAACCAGAAACAAACCTTAGATATGTCTCGCTACTTTATGCTACACACAGAGAAAAACAAAGAATTCGTGACTAACCAATCCATGTTGACACTTAGGGATTCATTGCTCACAAGTTCCTTAATGGAATTGGCATTGCTACCACCTATCCCTTTAGAGATCTTGCCGTCAGCCTTCCCACGACTATCACTAGCATTCACCTGAAAATTGCAATAAAAAAGAGGGTGAGTAAAAGGAAGAGATGGAGGGCAAGAGGTTGACTTTAAAAATCGATAACACGTATCCAAATTGACCATGCTAAAAGTTCTTGTTGTCAATCCAGTGAGACACATTACCTCAACTGCCTGAAAGCCTAGCATCTGGCAAACCACTTTTGCTGACGTAGTTTTCCCAATACCGGGAGATCCACTTAACATAACAGCCTTCTTGGCACCAGGATCAGTTTTTTTTTTTCCCTTACCTTTCTTTCCTGTATCTAGAAACTGTTCATTCCAATGTGCCAACCAGTTATGGAGCTGAGTTACCTGCCATCATTCAGAATATTAACCATAAAGATGTGCAAATATTTAAATAATTCAATTCGACTGCAGCACAGTACAGTACAAAAAGGAAAGATGATGCACCAGTGATTGATTTCCAATGATGTCATTCGGAACTTTTGGCCTATACTTTTCAGTCCATGTCAAAGAAGAAGGTTTAGTAATTTGATCTTTCTTCAAAGCAGCGCGGGAATTTGATGCCAAACCTTGAGGGGATACACCTGTTGCCAACAAAGGCTTGTAAGAGAGGCTCTCCAGTGCATTATACCATACAAAATGACTGGCAAGACTGGAAGCAGATGACTAAACAAAATGACCGGGAGTGAGCTGATTTTGCAAGCTAAAAACACGCTTATAACAAGAACGTTTCTGCAATTATGAGTACCAACGTTATTATGGCGCCGCATATGTTCTCAAACAAAATATACACATTCTGTAGCTCATGATCGGCCCAATTGTCATTACATCAACCCGTACAGCTTTAAAAATTTAATAAGATTTTCCATTTTAAGTAATTTAGTTTAGTAACCTTCAGCATGATGTCAAACAGCAACCAGATACAGCTCCTATTAAACATACTCTTGGTTTAGTACTGCTCTTGCCAACAAAACATGTCCTCGGTCTATCCTCATCAGTAGTGGAATTACCCAAAGTGGGAAAACAAATGTAACGTCAGATATCCTCCATTCCAGGCAAAAAGCCTGGACAGTCTAGGACTGTTTTTGGTTCTCCCAAAACTCAATTTTCTTGGACAGTTCCAGCGGCATTTCAAGCCGCCCCGTGTTCTCCTACGACTCTCCTCACACATGATGTTCTTTTGGCAGTTATTTACCGAAATTAATGATCTGGAACTCATGCCATTATCCCAGTATTTAGAGCATACAAATTCGTTATTTTCCCCTAAAACTCCTCAACCAAGGATGGATTCCGCATTTATTTCATCTGCCGTGTCATGACCTGAAGACTCTTTTGAGATTCATTTGAGCAGAAAATAACTTAAATACTGTCTGGATAAACGAAGTGATGTAAAACAGCATAACGCATAATATTGCAAACAAGGATGACCAGAAAGGAACAAAGATCTATAAAGGCATACTTTTCGGATCAGCTTTTTGTGGAGTTCTCTTGGTCAAAGATGGCACAGCTTTCTCTGTACTCTTGGACTTCTCTTGAACAGGTGTTTTTGAACGAATTGATGACCGGATCAGATCAAACAAACCATCCTCCGTAAGAAAAGTTGTTCTAAATCAAAGAAATGAAAACCACAAATGAGCACTGCAAACTAACTATTTTAATACTAAAATAACGACCAACATCCACAGAAAGTAATAACCCGAGCTCTTTAGCTTTTGCAGATTTCCGTCCTTCAATATCTTCATCACATAACAGGTAATTCTGGACACAGAATTAGGGAAGTAAGTAACTCAGATTCATGTAACACTCTTAATACTAAATCATGAAAGGAATATGAGATGACCGTCTTCTTGCTGACTGATCCGGTAACACGACCTCCATGGCGTTTAATTAGATCTTCTGCTTCTTCTCTCTCCAAACTGGAAAATTGTAAATGTGCCACTAATGAATCTCTAGATTCACAAAGCACTAAAAGCGTAAGCAACCAAGAAAGAGACGTCCTCGCATGTTAAGAGAATCAGAAATATGCAACTGGGAATTTGGAAGCAAAAGTTTTAACTTAAAGAAGGGGGAAAATGATTTGAAGTACCTATCAAGTGTTCCACTGATTACAAAAGTTAAACCTGCTAAACAATCTGGAGCACCTTCAGGGACTTCCTGGCACATAATGAATTAACGTAAACAAGATAATTAATTACAAGAAAGCATTTTATCCCCCCAAAAAAATATATTGAGGATAATAAGCATATTCTACCTTCTGTCCCTTATGAGGAGGATCTTTCCTCTCTCCAAAATTCATAAATCCACCTCGTCCACCGCCGCCCCTGCCTCTTCCACCAGCTGGAGCTGCAGATGCACCTCTACCACCACGACCCCTTCCACCAGACTTAGGAGGAGATTTAGCATCCTTATGATCATCATCGTCGCTCTCTTCAAGATCTACTAGTTTCTTTGGAACCCCCCTGCCAGAACTAGACTTCAGTTTCTTGCTAGGTGTGACATCAGATGATTTCTTAGGAGTGGGCAAGACAAAGTCATCGTCATTGTCATCGTCATCCTCAACTGTGTGCATTTTCTTAGAACGAGGGGGTTTCAGAGATTGCTCGATATCCTTTTGAGATTTTCTTTTGGTTGAAACCTCTTCTGGTTCTATTTCATCTTTCAGCTTCTGCTTATCTGCAGCAAAATACTTGCTGGTTTTCTTCCTAGCTGAATTCTCCTGAACTGGATGCACCTGAAATTTTAGTGAGCAAGTAAATATATCAATTGCCAACTAAGTTCCTGCTTTAGGATGTTCACTCAATCCATGCATGCTTCCTTGCTTTCCTCATGAGAATTCATTTTGTCATAGCAAGTACCTGATCATTGATAAGTATTTTTCAACCAAAATTCAGATTGTTTTGCAATAATCCCTTGAACAACCCAAAGAAGAGACAAAAAGAAAGGCACAATGAGAAAACTGGGAGAAAAAAAGGCTATGCTTAATTATCTGAGAAGGCTGCCTAGAAAATTTCCAAGGTAGGGAATTGAACATTGGAGAAGAAAGATCAGTATTTTCCTCTCAGAGATAGAATAACTAAACATCCAACACCATTGAATGCTTATGACCTCCGCAATTCGAGGATACATACACATCCAAAGAAAAACACCAAGTCATTCGACCTTTCCTTTTCTTCTCTTTCTCCCCCAATTCAACTGCTTATTGAAGTACACAAATAAAAACACCAAGGAGAGAAACACTAGTTACTCATCAGCAAAAAACAGATAAGTTTGAACCCACAGGCTTATCGGGCTGAGACTTTGCTGGAGGGGGTTTTCCCGAATCACTCGACGCAGGTTTTCCAAGCTTTGCATTGCCATTGCCTTTGTCATGTGACTTCATGAACCACTTCCTGATATCCGACTGCGATCCAAAACAGTCCGTGGATTGTCATCAGGACAATAGTATACTACAATGTCAGCAATCGACAGCAACATAATATTTTCTTCCCTCGGCCAATAATAGCTAACTAATTAAGAATGCAATTTCGCAATTGAAAACAAAAGCAACCCAATTTAGCTATCCCACTTTCTCCGGAAACAGACGGAGAGTACAAGACCTGCAGACATCGGAACCCATTCGTGCAACAACTAAAAGAACAGACTTTAGAAGAACCCTAGCTCACCATGTCTGAGCTCTCGAGCAGTCCGCAATGTTCCGGCGCTGCGGATATCGCGACAAACGGAGAAACGCGATGAGAGACTACTGAAGGAACGTAGAGAGATGGGTGAAGCAGTGGCAACGATTCAGGTAGGTGAAGAAGGAGAAGGAGGAGGAGGAGGAGGGAAAGAGCCAAGGGAGCAACGCGATGGCTTGCGGTGGATGGGACTGGAGCGCTGGTTCAACGTTAGGTTTTGCCGAGAGAGAGAGAGAGAGAAAAGGGTGTGGGCTGGAAGCCAAAGGCGAGTCCAGCGAACTCAGCTCTGAGTCGGACTCGGAGCGACTCCCGCCGAATTCACCTGCACCTCCGCTGCTTCACTGGACAACGACGACTGCGCATTCCTTCTCGACCGGCCGGTTCGATTCTTCTAAAGGCGGTCTCTTCTTTCTTCTTCTTCTTCTTTTCTTTATATCTCAAGGGAAAAAACTAAAAAATAACTTTTTACATCTTGGCAATAACATAAAATAGGAAAAGGAATATATACATAAATATAATTAGTTTGTGGGTTAATATCCCAAATCGATACATATGTAATAAATTTACCTCAAATTAACTTTTTTATCACAAAGAATCTCAAACAAGCAAACGTGCGATAAATTTACCCAAAAATAATTTTTGACCACTAAAAACGTCAAATCAGTACATTTATGATAAATTTACCCTCCGTTAGTTTCCTTAAATTGGGTTTATATCAAATTGATACGCATGCGACAAATAGAGAGTAAAAACCTCAAACTGGTGTACCCATTAACTATCATGTGTCATCTAACTCAGCAATTTGATGATAAAATTTAATAAGAAACTAATGAGAGTAAATTTGTCATGTGCATCAAGGAAATTACCAAAAAAGTCATAAACATATTGCAATTATGCCAATTCAGTCCTAAACTTTTTTTTTTGTCAATTGAGCCCTAAACCTTTTACAATTGTGCCAGTTCAGTCCACTTTGCCGGCTAGGCTGACGTGGACAATTTTTAATAATATTTTTTAATTTTTTAATTTTTTTCCTTATTTTTTTTTCTCCTTCTCCTCTTTCCTGCTTACTGTACTATGGCCGGCGAGGGCTTTACAGCCCCCGATCTACCTCGCCCGACCTCGCCCAGGCTGGGCGAGGCCATGGTAACTGCGAATGAGGGGGCCGGTAGCTCTAGCGATCCTTGTCAGAGCTCGCCGGCCACAGTACAGTAAGCAGGAAAAGAGAAGGAGAAAAAAATAAGGAAAAAAATTAAAAAAATTAAATTATTATTAAAAATTGTCCACGTCAGCACTGGCTGACAAAGTGAACTGAATTGACACAATAGCAAAAGGTTTAGAACTCAACTGGCAAAAAAAAAGTTTAGGACTGAATTGTCACAATTGTAATAGGTTTAGGACTTTTTTGGTAATTTTTCCCATGTGTACCAGTCTGTAGGGGTGCGCATAGTCCGATCTCAGTATGGAACTGAGGATTGGACCGGTAGTCTCAGCCCCCAAATTTTCAAGATCGGGGACCATTAACACCAGCTGCTTATAGAAATCTAATCCTTGGATCTAAACTAACAACTTCCAATCTCAACCATCCAACATAATAAAACATACACATAACCATCGTACAACCATCACATGAGTACTTATAATCCTAAAATAATGAGAAATGACTAAATTAGGAAGAAAAACACTTAAAATAACTAAAACATGATTATGATTCTGCATCATTTTCCTTCAGTTGGAAAGAATCAAGCTCAAAGTGGGATTATACTTGAACTTCACTGAATTCAAGTGCGAACAAAATAATGGGTTTGCATAATATAGTCAAGACAAAACACAAATTGAGTCAAGACAAAATACGATCGAAGATTGCATATCAACAAAGATGGGGAAGGCGAGAGGAGCGAGCGAAGAGGCGAAAGTGAGAGGAGCGAACAGAGCTGCGTTGCAAAGGCGAGACGCGAGCGTTGAGCGAGAGGAGAGGAGAGGAGAGGAGATGAGTGAGTGTCGAGCATAAGATGAAGAAATTAGGTTAACTAGTTATACATATATTCTGGGCGGTCCGGTCCCATCTACCATGGAACCAGGGACCGGACTGGCCCCCTCAAGGACCAGACTAACCTCGCCGGTTCGGTCCGGTCCCAGTCCGATCCAGTGTGATCACCCTACCAGTCTAGGGTTTTTTATGATCAAAAAATTAGTTTGAGATACTTTTTTCACTGGTGTACCAGTTTGGAATTTTTCGTGACATTAACCCTTAATTTGTTATTCAACATCATATATTATTTTTTTTTTGGGTCAAACATATATTATTTTATTAACGTCAATAGTCTTAATATCATTATATTAATCACGGTTCAATGTATGATTAACCGGGTTAATGCGTGTCATATCTTACGAATGCTTTAATAATCAAGTACAGGACGTTTTCGACCAAAAAAATAAAAAGTACAGGACGTTGAACATTAATTTTTTATGTTATGATACATTGCCCAAAAATCGACCTTGAACTGGGGTAAGATTGGTTCGGTTCAATTCTCGAGTTTAATAGTACCATAAAGTTTGAATAAACAATATCTTTTCCTTTCTATTTTGAGGCTATATCTATTGTCTACCATTTAAAAATGGTACATTGGGAATGTCTTACTGCGTGATAATACCATGATGCGGTTTTGTTTCTTTAAGTAAAAATCTGCAGTTCGATGTTTCCTTGCTTGCTCGAGAAACCCCGAGTTTCCCTTTTCGTCTTCAGGTAGCCAATCTCTTATAATTTAAAACGTGTGGCTGAAACAACACCTTTGTAATAATGAAATAACAGGGCCTAGATTTCATAATTTTTTTTTATTTTTATAAATTTACAAGATAACATTAATATTTAACTAAGTTTTGGGTATTTCGTATTAAAGAAAATCAAAATTTTCTGTCACAAATTTGAAGAAGATGTTAAAAAAAGAAGAAGTAATTATCACACACTTGCGGCGGACATCTTTGGCTGCTCATGGATTCGCGAGGGTGCCCTTGTCTCAGCATTTTCAGAAAGCCTTAGGGCTCTAAAGACCCTTGAGCAAATGAAATTAGCGTTTGATTTGTTGTTTTGGAAAACTATGGGAAAATGTGTTTCTAAAGGCCTCTAAAGACCTTAGTCCAAAGCAAGTATGAAGGTACTTTCTTTTTTTTGGGTCGAAAAATACTAGTAGCATTCGCATTCAAGTGAAAGTTTGAGTAAACATAATATGATCTTCAAAATAAAGCAAATCCAAGTATGGAGATACTTTGGAATACTGCATTTCCAGAATGCAAATACAATTTTTTTTTTCCTTCCGAACTTTGCCCTCGCTCAACCTTCATAATTCCACAAATGTCCTAAAAACCCTAATTTGCCGACAAGGCTCTGCAATCAACTGGTGACAAGATCAAGCTGCTGCCAGCCTTGCCCGAGGTGGCGCGACCTCAGGTGAGGCTAACTGGCGACTAGATCTGGCCGAGTACGGCTTTATTTCGTTGACAAATAGTTTAATTAAAAAGATAGCAAAAGTCATTTACCCGACAACAGTCAAGTCAAAGTTGCTTCCTAACGTGTTTTCAAAAACAGTTTACCAAACACTATTTGCATCTTGAAAAATCCAAAAAATCCAAAGGCCTTTGCATTTTTCCCCCAAAGCCAAACCAAATGCACCCTCGGTGATTCGTCTCGCTTGACATTTTATACTGGGACTTCTTGCAAGATCCAGAGAGAGGGAAACAAAAAGAAATTGCACTTTAAAGTCCCTCCGCTGATTTTTGCAAAAATTAGTAATATCTATAATACAGTACTGCAACTTCCGAAGTCCCCCTCCGCCCCCCCCCCCCCCCCCCCCCCCCCCGGTGCGGACCTCTCTCAAGCCTTGCCAATCTCAACTCCATTTTTACAACCAATTGCTCATTCAAAATCAGACTAAGGAGTCACCACTAACTCATGATGGGCTAGTTAGAAATCCGAGTAAAATGCGGGAGCACACCTTCCTCATGCGCGTCGGAAATCCTATACGCTCGATAAATCTAAGTCCATTTCGGATCCTTTTCTCTCGAGAAGAGAATTGCGTGCGATCTCCGTCGATTTTATTATCGCAACTAGAATAAACAACAACGATCAACGTACTAAATAAAGCAATGATAAAAGCAGTAGTAGCAAGACATATCAGGTAAAAATTAAACGAGGCCTTGTATCCAACAAAGGGGGCTTCAATACTATCCCCAATTCCTAATGCCCTCTACATGTCAAAGAAAAGGTTGATGCGAGAACAAAATGACTTACTTATTAACAGCCACCTCTAGCGAGGAGAAGAGAACCGCATCCACTTCAAACCAGGTCGTATACCGCGATGAAGGGCATCAGAACGCTCCCCATCCAGAGCTTCCCATCCTTCTCCTCCGCTTCGCTGACTGCTCTCACGACCTTACCCTGGCTGTCTTCTAGGACCTGCAAGACCTTGCCTTCCGGGCTGTACTTAACGACCACTCCATGAAGTCGGCCCCCGATGTGAAGGGCGAACTGTATTTTCGCCGAAATAGGGAGCTTGAGTATAAATTTCCTAAGTTTGGGGTAGATTGCGCATAAGTAGGTGTAAAGGGTGCGGCGACAGTGGACTGCGACCCAGAATTCGCCGTCTTTGTTGGTCCGGACATTGTCGGGGAACCCTGGCAGGACAGCAAACACTTCCGAAGTCCCCGCCTTCTCGCCTTTCAACCAGCACTTCCGCAATCTACAAAGATCATCCCACAGTGAATCTCCACAAACATGCAATGATTTAAGGTATTCAAGATGATTCTCACCGCCATGGAAACCATTGCAATGGTTCTGAGATAGCATCTGGGATTTTGGCAGAGAGGGATCACTTGAAATGTTACTTCACAGTCCATGCTTATCCATAAATTAAGAGCTCATTCGCTAACAATCATTACAAGAGAAACATGGTAAACTAACATGCGCCGTATATACAAGTACTTCAGGGGTCTTCTAATGATTAAAATACTCAGAGTCAGAGCATAGTGTCGCCAACTCTTGGCTTGAAAAAAAGGGCTCTTTGTCTCGAGAACTCCAATGGTAATGCAGTAACGAAAGTGCTACCTAAGAGGCCTCCGGAAATATTTCGCAATCTTCCTACTGGCTTAGAACTAAGCTTGGTTGACTAATATGTAAGACTAACATGTCATCAAAGCAGTAGAAGCAATAGAATTGGTAAAGACAGACTCCATCGGGACTGATTCGACATGAACAGTTATTGAATCAACATGACCCACCTGCCAATGGCACCTTCACAAAAGACAAAGAATGATCTGTCCTTGCTTAAGGACACGCCATTTGGAAATTGGAGATTCCTCTCAAGAACTGTGGTCTCCTTTGTAACTGGGTTGTACTTTAAAAGCCTTCCACTACTTTCGGCAGAAAAAACCAAGTGCAAGAAGTTCCTGTGCAAAATTTATAACATCGAAATTACTAAAACTTAACCATCCCACGCAACAAGAATGAATAAAACAACACAAGACACCTGACAAGAGTAGTCAAAAAAATGACCAAGGCAATATTACTATCCACAAGTGGATCCTCCGAGCTTTATAAAGTATGATCAAGATGGCAGACTATTCCAAATGCCTAATTTGATGAAAAAGCACAAACTCATGATAAATGATCCTAAGGACAAGTTATTTCACTCAATAACGAAATAAAAGACTAGTGAGATGATTGACAAAAACAAACTTATATCTAGAATAGTAACTTTGCAGTCAAGGAACTACAGCAAGGAGCAAGATAATGTGATGGTGACAAGAAGTCGAGAGCATCTCATTACCACAATTTGAGAAAAATTCAAGTCTTTGCATTTGTTCAAATGGAAGAAATCTTCATGGACTCAGACTTGGGAATTTTACAGAGCATGTAATCACTTATTCTAGAAATTGCATGCGTATCATTAAAATACCTTCTCTGGTATATGCTACTGCTATCTGTAAAATATACATTTCCTTCATCGTCAATGTCCAGATCATTGGTAAATCTCAATGGCATTCCTTCAGCTTCAGTTGTGAGTGATGTTGCCAATCCACCTTCAGGTCCCACCTTCATTAGCCCAAAATATGCATCTGCAATGTATAAATCTCCTGTTTTTTTGTCGAAACGAAGACCAAGAGGCCTGCCGCAGATGTGCTCATTTTTTAGATAACTCAGAGGTGATGGTTTTGGATTACATAGTTCTGACCTGAATAAAAAAGAACGGATGAATGTCAAAGACTTCCAAGGGAGGGAAAGAGAAAACTTACAAGATGAGGACAAAGAAAGGAACTTTCAGAAATAACTGTTACGGGAAAACTAAGATGGACATAGATACGAAAGTATAAATCAAAACCATCATCCTGATCAGTGTGGACACAAACCAGAGCAATCCCAAGCTTAAAGACCAGTGTACATGCCAAAGCATGAAAATGCAGATGCTTCGAATTAGAGATGACCCGACCTGCATTGATGAGAGTTTGCTACCTTATCTTAGACTTTGAAAAGTGATGCTATCCAATGCCAATACTCGGTCAGTATTGGAATGCAAAAGTATTTTCGAGAACAATGTGAACTCGAATCAAAGATAATTGTACATTGAACTTCACGAATTCTGAAGCATGACATTCACTCAAAAAGAACTAATCTTTTCCCGTGAAGCATAAGGTAAAAGCTCTCTCTTTCTGAGCAGCAAGCGGAAGCCGTGGGCACCCAGACAATCAGATACGCATTGAAAGTCGAACGGTAGCACAGTCCTAAGCCTAATAACAGCATCACCAGGCATTGTTAACCAAAAAGATGACAGATTTGTGCACCAAAGAATATCATCTCCACTCCGTCCAGCCTACACAAGCACTCTCCATTCCACACTAGCCACCATCCACACACACACACTCTCGTGGTCAAAGAACGACACAATCCCCCAGGGCCATCAATAACGTAAATTCGCAGCCAAACACACACCGTACAAAGAGCTCTACCACTCCCTCGCTCACCTATTGGGCGAAGTGTAAGCGAAATCAGACCAGGCCTGGCCATCCCAGAACAGGACGCGCCCGTCGGCGACGCCGGTGTACGGGCCGCGGCCGAGCGAGTCGAAGGCGATGCTCTCGGGTCCCTGAATCTGGTTCAGGAACTTGATCTCCGACCTCTGCAGCAGATTCTGGGAATCCCTCTCGGTCGGGACCTCGGACCAGGGCGGCATGTCGACCTTGTAGGCCTCGAAGTCGGGGAAGCCCGATAAGGCGCTGTGCCGGAATGGGTCGGTGCCGCAGTACAGGGCCACGAGGAGGAATATTCCGGCGAACACTCCGGCCGGCGACATCGCCATTAGGAGCGGAGGGGGGGAAAGGAAGAATACGGTGAAACTTCAATTTGGACAGGTTTTACTTGGAATTTTGAAAAGGGAGAATCAAAACAAGAAAACGAAAGTCTACATCGTCGCGAACAAGAAGGCGAGGTCGTGTGGGCTTCGACTTCGAGAAGATCGCTAGGCGCTTTGTCTGTGACGAGGGGGGTTTACAGTTTTAGGTTGGGTCGGAGCAATTCATGACCAGAACAGTTGGATTTTGAGATTTCTATTTTCATTTGGACACGTTCTGATTCGAGAGAGCGATGAGATTTAAAATTTTCAAACCCTAAAAAAATTCTCGTCCTTTTTTTTTTTTCCTCAACAAATGACGTGGCCCATTCTTGACCGTCCAAATGAAAATGGACGGCCTAATTTGAGTAATATTACTCATATCACAGAAACCTCAATGTTAAGTGATCCGGATCCTTAAAATCGTATCTTATCATTATCCTATCCGATATTATCCTATTCAGCAAAAATATCCGGACGACCAAACGCAATCTAAGTGTCTTCGGGTTATGTTCTTGTATGAAGAATTTTTAATTTTCTAGAATCTTATTTGCTATATACCTCATAAAACTTTCAGCCTAATTCCCTTAAAAAGAATCAACTTTAGGTTGATCCCAATTTTGGCCTGAACTTTTTTTTTTTATCCGGTAAAAAAATGCAAACTTTAGGTCATTCCCCAATCTTGACCCAAATTTTATTTGTCCCATAAAAAACATCAATTTTAGGTCGCATCCCAATTTTGGCCAGACTTTTTGTTGTCTTCTAAAAAAAACCAAATTATAGTCGACACCAAAATCTGGCCCCCATCAAGTTTTCATCCAATTATGTCGTCAAAGATTTGATGTGTCAATCCTAATGTATTCAGCAAAATCTCGACGGGGGCTAGATTTGCGTACCAATTGAAAATTGGTGCTTTTTGATGAGATTAAAAACAAATCGGGGGAAAATTGGGACACGGGCTAAAGTTGGCGTTCTTTTATCGAGACAAAAAAAGTATGGGCCAGAATTGAGACCCGAGATAAAGTTGGTATTAAGGTTCGGGCTAGAATTAAAACTTGAATTTTTTTTTTGTCAAAGAAAGTTGACTTTTTTTTTTTTGGTCAGAAAAGAAAGTTGAGTTAAAGTTGGTGCTTTTCAAAGGAATTGAGACAAATTTATCACATAATACTCATGTATTTCGTTCCCTCTTAAGTGGAGACTTTCTCATAATTCACATTTTGGGCTTGACGATCGTTATGTTGTAAATTACAATACACTGGGCCACTTGATGTTACGACAATCTGGACCTGGGCCATGATGGAATGTGCAGCACTAAAGATGCGTGACCACTCTGAGGAACAATTCTTGGATGGACCGTAGAAGCAACCAAAATCCGAGAGAGAGAGAGAGAGCACGCGCATTGAGAATAAGATTTGAATTTCCTTTATTTCGCGAATAATGAATGATTTAAAAATTATATATTTTAAAAATAATCGCTTAACATAAATTGTCATTAATGATGAAAATATTTGTTATTGAATAATTATTTCAAGTGATACAATTATCTATGCCTAAATCTGCTCTCCATCACAAAGGAAAGAGATAATCTATTCAAGTGAAATCTTCAAAAAAAAAAAAAAAACCAGCTTCATATGTATGAAGAGACTAAGGGTGAGCAAAAAATCGGGATCCACCCAAACTGAACCGGACAGTACCCAATCAGCTGGTTTTGGATGGTTCCCACTAGCTACAAGTCCGATTTCCGGTTCCAATTTGCTGGAACCGTCGGATACCGGTTCGATTTCTAGTTTTAGGTGGGAACCACCCAATTGGATCAACCGGACCGAACCTATTTACATAATATAGCTGCATATTTTTTAATTAAAGCTATTTCCCTCAATTCTGAGATTTAGCAAGCTATGTTGTTATTCTTCAAACTTATCTCACTTAAGGTCCTCTCTTGAGATATATCTCAACATCATTGTTAAGTTTTATTCAGCATATAAACCTATACATCAACAAAAAATTATTCAGAACATACAATATCCCAATTGCATACAAGTATTAAGAAGTCAGCCATAAGAATAAATGGTGGATTAGTCTACAGATGTCTAGAAAGTAAGAGAACCCATCCTCCTTTTCGAAGACATTCTGCAATGATGAAACAGAGCATATGTAATAATGGGTAGGACCGTTCCATGGACCTACTCAGGAACTGGTTGTTCGGTTCTCAAGTGGGTCCATGGAACGAGCGGGTGGTTCACGGTTCCCATTTTGTAGAACCGATCCCTAGCGGTTGGTTTTCGATTCTAGGGTGGGAACCATCCATCTTGGAACCGATCATCCGTAGAAGAGACAAAGCTCACTGCCTGGCCAATTTTTAAAAAAGAATTAATTTAATTGAAATCTTGAAAGAAATTCCCATTTCCCTTAAATAAATAAATAAAAAAACCATTAGGCACATCAAGTTGCACAACGACGCCAATAGGCTTGCGGCTCTACTGATAAAAGGATTGAGAGTGTGGACGCTAGCATTATAGATACAGAGTTTGACTTCTTTTCTAGCAAAGAGCCAGAAAATTAGAGATATAACAGATAAAAAAAAAAGAGTTGCATAAGGACATTTATGATGTCATTTATCCCGAACCTTAGAGCTGGCAAAACCATTCCATTATAATAAGAGAAGAAATGTCTGACCAAAAATAATAATAATAATAATAAGAGAAGAAATGGGTCCCACCCAACTGCCATGAACTGGTCTGGATCCGGATAGTCTAACATTGGGGTTTTTGTAACATGGGTAATATTACTCAAATCAGGCCGTCCATTTTCATTTGGACGGTCAAGAATGAGCCACGTTATTTGTTGAGGGAAAAAAAAATGGGCTTGAATTTTTTTGGGGTTTGAAAAATTTTGAATCCCATCCCTCTCTTAAATCAGGCCGTCCAAATGAAAATGAATGGCCTGATTTGAGCAATGTTACCCATGTCACAGAAACCCTAATGTTAGGTGATCCAAATCTGGATTTTAAATATCCCATCCAATGTTTGTTTGTTGACGTTCGCATATGACATGGATTCAAATAATATGAACTAAATAAATATTTGTATGCAGGATTAAAATTAAAAATAAACCATGCAAATAAAACAACCCCTCTTCCTTGTGAAGCAGAGGAGTCCATGAAGTAGAGGAGGCAATTGTCGCTCAACTCAGTTTCCACAAAGAAAACAACACTCTAAACGTAAGTAAGAAAAATTGTTGGGAAGTGAGACGAACTGAGAATCTCTTTGCTGGAGATAGACAATCGTGTAGATCTTCGATAAATAGTTGAACTCGAGAATAAAAACCCAGCTTTGCACTCGGTCGGAGATGTCGGTAATTGGGTTGATCAATTAAGGACAGTATTATCAAATCTGGATCGTTAGGGTGTGTTGAACAACGAAGAGAGCATGGGAAGGGATTTAGAAAAATGAAGGGGATGGAGCAGTTTTTTCAGAGAACGCCTGAGCTTTTTGCCTGCTACTTTCTGTTCTTCCCTGCTTTTCTTAATTTCCATATCGCTCTCTATGGATGACCCAAAACGAAATATGCGGTGCGAAGGCTGGAGATCTACTACTACTTCTAGATCGACGGACGAGCCTAAAGGCAAGCAACCATGAAGAGGTGGCTCGGCCATGGACGACGACTGCGAGCCGCCGCCACTAAGATGGTGACTCCACCATGGACCCTAACTCCAGGTCTCGCCTCGTCGGTCATGGACCAGCGGCGTCACCGGCCAGATTTGGTCGGCTATGTCTTCCCGTGGTGGCCATGACTCCAGCCAGCGTAGCAACGAAGGGAGAGGGGGAGGAAGAGAGAAAAATTTTAGTTTTCTAAATTTCACATATCTTATCCGGGTCTATTCCACTCCTTAGGTGGGATTTTTTTATCCAAGCTATAACCGGTCTATATCCGGATGTTGCGTCACTCCAAACACATGATGGGATAAAAGTTATCCTATCCAGAGTTTTATCCGACCCACCAGACTGCGTTTGATAGTCATGATAAAATTTAGGGTAGGATAAAACTAAGATGCTTGGTTCCTACCCAAGACAAGATAAAGTCGGATATAAGACGGATATATCCTGGATACAAAATATTCTATGGAGCAGGTTGGATAAAGGTGAATAAGATTTCTAATATCCATAATATAAAAGTTATCTTTCTCAAATAACAAACTTATTAAACTAATAAAATTAATATAACATTTGAATATAACTATATTTGAATTCCAGTTTATAAAATTAAATTCAAAATAACAAAAAAAATAACAACAATTTTATTTTTATTTGTTCCTATTTTTGTTTATATATTCGAATTTCTTCCTATCTTATAATATATATTATATATACATAAATACATATACTTAGTACTTATATTTATCACGTACTTTATATTTTTACTATTTTAGGCCACTACATAAATTTTTTTATTAGAGAATAATGGAAGGGAAAAAAAGAAAGGAAATAAAAAAGAGAGGGAGACATAATAAAAGATAAACAAATAAAAATGAAGTAGGCAAGAGTATCATGAGAGATTCTTACCATCTCTATTTGTGCAATTTTTAGGTTCATTCACATTGATATGATGTTCATATCAAACAATGGACATAATGAGATGTGAAAATATTCGATTTTATTGCTGCGATTTGATAAACAACGTGCATGATATAACAAAATTTCTGAATTTCATAAATTATCCTATCCAGATAACCAAACACAAGGGTTTAAATTAGAAGAGAGAGATTGGATAGTCCCCATGACGAAAGACTGATGAAAAACTCCGCCTATCCTTTCTCGACAAAAAGCCTGGTTCGACCTTTAAAGACTCTGATATCCAGGCCAAGTCGGGTTCCTCAACCGAAATTGCTTGTTTAAATTAGACTATGAGATGATTGAGATCTTTTCATTAACATGGTTCTTTTTTGCTAGGGTACTTGAAATAATGACATTCAGATGATCGGCAGGGTCAAAGCAATAACATGAAGAGGAGTAAAAGTGAAGTAGAAGGATCAGAGGTTGTTGCCGGAAAAGCCCGTTTTGAATTTCTTCCACGACCCGATCACACTTCGGGCCTTAAATGGGTTAATGCCCGAAGTTGAGTCAGGCCCAATTGATGAAACGCGGCATCTGATCAGGCCCACGATGTGATGTCGTTTGATAGTGAACTCAAACCTCTCACGAAATACGAGGGGCGACCAAACCCTCCATGAGGTATATCGCTCTCTCGCCTCCTAATTTGGATGCCATCATATAGAACAAAGACGATGATTTCAATCTTATAATTTCTTCCCAAAATGTCTTTTTCTTACTTATTTTGCAAAAATTGAATCCACGTAGAAATTCGTGAAATACTAACTCCATACGGTCCCTAACATATATTAGCGTTCAAATTTTGAATCTTTCGGACGTCGAGTTTTGTCACACACACAATTTTTCTAATAAATATAACAAATCCGACTCGACCCAGAAATGTTTAAAGTAATTTTCTCCTTTTGCTGTACTTGTTTTTCTAGCTCCATATGTCCACTTAGATTTTGGAATTGGTAATTTGTCACACTAATTCAGCTTAAAAGACCCTCCGACCAAAAAAAAAAAAAAAAACTTTAAATACCGAACATGCAGTTTTTTTTTTCCATTTTAAGGTTCCATTTGTTTCGCGAAAAAGGAATTATCTGAAAAATATTTTCCTAAAAATGATCGTAATTAGCCAATGAAAATTATTTTCGTTGTCGAAAAATTTATGGCTTAACATTACGTGAATGATGAATTTTTCTTTTATTAATTCATTTTGGTAAACGATACGAGCGATCATTTTTAGGAATTTCTTTTCTTTCGAATCGTTGATTTTTCGCGACACAAACCGCACTCTAATTTCATTTCCTAATTTCGAAAGATAAGATTCATTCGGAGGTGCCGGTTGCATTAAAAATACCTAAAAATAAAGATGGCTTCAGCAATTTTATCTTTCTTGTATTCGGTGGTCATCTAGGAAGATAACTTCAATTCCAAGACATTTAGAGAGGAACATTTCTTTCCTGTTGAAGATTCCTGGGAACCAACCAATTTGTGAGTGATAGATGAGATAGAGAGCTCTTATTCAAGTAGGGTTTGACACATTCTTTCCGATTTCAGACCCCACAAATTGCAACAGCAAAAAGATTATGTTCCTTCCTTCAATGATCGCATCCCTCCTATTCTGAAGACTTTAGAACGGGATATTGGAATCCAAACAATGGAATATATTGTAACGAGAAGGCCCGACTGTATGTCGGCGAATTGTTAGGTATTCGCCGGAACAATATGCCTTCCTCTCTATTTCGTTATGTAGATTCCGGACGCGTTTATTGAGATAGACATGTTAGTTGGCCTGCAAATTCCAAACGCAAGAAGATGTTCTGCACGCGATACTTAGTCTCTGATTTTCTTTTTCTTTTGCTTGATTGTCTTTTTTTTTTTTTTATCTCCCGATATATTTTGGGAGTTTGTGTGTGTGAGTAAATTTCTGCTGTTGATCTTGGATGGACGTGGAGACCAGTTCGGCCATTCGTCCTGTCGATAGCCACCAATGAGGATAATCGTGACGTGGCTTCACAACCTCTCTGAAATTAGGCCGCCCTTCTCTCCCGATCTAGATTTAGGTCAAGATCTGGGGGTTTTACTCTCCCAAACTAAATCTATATATAGATTTGAGAGTTCCTTACATCAACATATTGATGTTGGTATCTTTACACGACGATGGTGATGAGGACGTTGAACCTAGACACGTAACCCCAATTCGTTACAAATGGAGTGTTAGGAGCGCGCAGCAGAACACGACGATGGTGATGAGGACGTTGAATCTAGACACGTAACCGCAATTCGTTACAAATGGAGTGTTAGGAGCGCGCAGCAGAAGTCCAATACCTTCATTCGAGGTGATCGCCAAGAGGGAGCAGCAGAAGTCCATACCTTTATTCGGGGAGATCGCCAAGAGGGAGCCCAAGTTCGAGCCCGTCAACATATCCAGCTGAACCCAGCTTCACTCAAAAGCTTAGGTCAATGAGTTATGGGCCAATTAGAATATATTAATTGCTCAACACCACATCAATTCTCCGATATTGGACTTCTTTAACACATCAGCTTTAGAATATATTAATTGCTCAACATCACATCAATTCTCCGATGTGGGACTTCTCTTCCGCATCAGCTTTAGAATATATTAATTGCTCAACATCACAATCTCCCCCTCACGTGTGAGCTTCAGTGTTAGGTTTGCTCTCCCTTAATCCAAGTATCCTTCTGCATCTCCCTTAATCCAAGTATCCCTCCGCATCAGCTTTAGAATATATTAATTGCTCAACATCACATCAATTCTCCGATGTGGGACTTCTCTTCCGCATCAGCTTTAGAATATATTAATTGCTCAACATCACATCAATTCTCCGATGTGGGACTTCTCTAACACATCTCATACGTGCATCCTAACAATCTCCCCCTCACGTGTGAGCTTTCCTTTAATCCAAGTATCCTTCTGCATTAACTTGCTTAACAATCTCCGCCTCACGTGTAAGCTTTAGTGTTAGGTTTGCTCTCCATTAATCCAAGTATCCTTCCGCATCAACTTTTATCCTTCCAATCAACCATCAGCTCTGATACCATTTGTTAGGAGCGCGTAGCAGAAGTGAATACTTTTGCCCGGAGAGATCGCTAAGAGGGAGCCCAAGTCTGAGCCTGTTAACATATCCAATTGGACCCACATTCACTCAAAAGCTTAAACTAATGAGTTATGAGCCAACTAGAATATATTAACTGCTCAACACAATATCAATTCTCCGATGTGGGACTTCTCTAACACAACTCATACGTGCATCCTAACATTGAGTGAGAAATCTCGGCGTGTGCTCAACCCTAAATCTTGTGATCGCCCGCTGATCGTTTACGGTGACAGATCTGTTCTCGAGAGATAAGAGTATGCTTCTAGCTACAGACCGTGCTTTGTTATGTACTTTCTAGCATTTACTTTGTTCGGTAGTTATTTAGGATTTGCTAGGCTTGAAAACATTCTATGTACCTCTCGAGTATTATTCTGCTTAATGAATGAAATCTTTCTTTTGATACAAAATAAAATCACGTCGATAGATTAGAACACTAAAGAGCCGTCTCGTATAGGTCAAAAGTACATTAAGTCGTTGTCGTCGGCTTCGGTCCATAATCCGAACCGAGCTTAGGGTTTTGGTCTTCCGTGCATTGAAGAGAAGGAAAAATGTTGCTTGAAATTAGGGTTTTCATCTTGTCGCTGTTTTCCCTCCTATATTGATGAACACGATTATTGGTAAATCGATTTGCTACTTTCAGCGACATCAGTTAAGATTGAGACACGAAATCCGAACGACAGCTCGAAGATAAGTGTGCATAGGAATTTAACATATGATGGCCAGACACTGATTAACCTCGTGCGATTGAAGCCATATGCACCCACCAAACATCCCAAAATTCACTTTGCCATTTCCAATGTCGAGTCGCTATTTCTCGATTGGATCCGTGGTCCATTTCTCTTCCCCGATATGGTTAAAGCTTCTCTGGCCTAGTTCTACATGTGTACCTTATCTGGATCGCGGTACATTTTCGTGAACAACCGACCCAGTGGCCACCTAGGTTTAGACCAGTTTATTTCATTCGATTTCAAAAAATTAGGACTTTGTAACAAACTATGTGTGTTTGTTTCACGGAAAATCAAAGATTTGGAAAACATTTTCCAAAAAATAAACGCTTGTATCTTTTAGAAAAATTAATCAACGAAAAATAATTTCATTATCGATAACACTTTATGCCTAACTATTTTCACGGTAATGAAAATATTTTGCATTCATTCATTTTTATGAGTGATATAAGCGTTTATTTTTTGGAAAATATTTTCCAAATCTTTGATTTTCCGTGAAACAAACACACCTGAAGATATTTTCCTGGCAAACGAAATGTCAAATGGATGTACCGGATCGAGACATTATGAACGTGGAATTCGAATGTACTTCATGTGCATGATATATAACGGTGTTACATTTTCGACATTTTCAGAAACGTTTTGCATTGCAAATGTGCCAAATTAATCCTAAACCTTTTGTATCTGGCCTCTCCCTCCCCAGCTCTGGCCTCTAGCCGGTTGCCAATCCGATGACCGGCTAGAGGAAGAAGGAGAAGAAAACAAAAAGAAAAAGAAAGAAAAGAAAAGAAAATGCAAAAATAATAAAACATTATTAAAAATTATCCACGTCGGGGCCGACGTCCACATCAGTCCACGTTAGCGCCGACTGGCCAAAGTTGGCCGGAAGGATTGCATTGGCATAAATGCAAAAGGTTTAGGACTGAATTGGCACAAAAAAGGTTTATGACTAAATTGACACAATTGTAATAGGTTTCTTGATTTATGACTTTTTTTGGTAATTTTTCCTAATTTTCTTGGCAAACGAAATATCGAATGGATGTACCGTATCGAGACATTATGCACGTGGGGTGCGTCGAATTCGAATGTACTTCATGTGAAAGGTATACGACGGTGGTACATTTTCGACATTTTTTACAAACGTTCAGCTTACGCGACCTCGAGAGTATTAGGTCTAGACGAAAGGGTATCCAATTCCACACCCAAACTCGTGAACGTCGTCGTGTGTATATGCGGTGGTTTTGGCCGGATGAAAAGGTTCTTTCGGAGGGTCGAGGCGGGCAATATATGGACTTGCTTAAATTACTTCGTCAATCCCACGTTCCCACACGCTTCGACGTCAAAACAGCGAAAAACAATAGAAGTTAGCCGAGAGTCTCGATAAGTTTTCTTGATTTGATAGGAAGATTAAGTGGAGGTGGAAGAATTTCTGGCGAAGGATCGCGCGCTTTTTCGAATGTTATCGCGGCGGATACACTGAGAACCAATGAAGAGACGGAGGTAGCAAGAGACGGAGAAGCGACCTCGAAGTGGAGAAGATGCATAAATACGTGATCGGAGTTAGCTCATGCGGCAACATTCAAGTCATAATCGATGGAGAGAGAGAGAGATCCCGCATACAGGAGTGCGTATACTCTCCGACGATGTCCTTGACTATCGTATGATTTACCAGTCTTCTCCGAGGTACAATACTACCTTTAAAAATGCACGGTTTCATCGATAAAAACAAAAAATTAATATCGAGGTGCTAATCATGCACAATTTTCATTGCGAACCCACCTTAATAGCTTCAATATGGGTAGAACTATGACCTTGATCACCTAGACTCCATTTATTTCGCAGAAAATGAATGATCTAGAGAATATTTTTCTACAAATGACCGCTTGTATCACTAATAAAAATGAATGAACAGAAAAAAATTTAAACATAAATTGTTGTCGATAATGAAATCATTTTTCATTGGCTTTTTGTCGATAATGAAAATATTTTTTGTTGACTTATTATTTAAACAAAATAAGTGATTATTTTTAAAAAAATATTTTTTAATTATTTATTTTTTGCGAAATAGACGGATCCGCGGCGAATGTATCGGTTGAATCGATCAATTAGCTGCTCAATAAATTTCAGATTGATGTTGACAGATTGCATGCGGGGCATCTTTGATTAATATTCTTGATCCGACCGAGTGTACGTAACATGGGCGATTTACAGCTTTTCAACTACTTGTCAACATTGACCCAAAAAAAAAAACATTGACCCAAAAAAAAAAAAATACTTGTCAACAATCTTCGACCAAAAAAAAATTTACCTGTCAACATTCGGTTTTCTGTTTTCGTTAAGATGAGGACAATCAGTCAATCGACGAGGTTCTTTTCGATTTGACACGCCCTACTTTTATTTCTCTTTAATAATATGAAAAGACAATCAAGGGAGAATTGGGAAAGAATTATCTTTGCACAGATCATTTCGTGCATCAATAAACGCACATTAAAAGAAATCCTTTGGATCATTAATTTACTGTAAATTATTTCAAGAGCAAAAAAATAAATACATAAAATTACAGATTTTAATTGTACCGAGTTTTCTCGACCGGAAAAAGTCATTTCATCTCGTGCATGAAAAGCTTTCGGCGGTCTAATAAAAGATGATAAATGATCAAATTAAAAAGCGAATTGAATGAATTAATATATGGTCAACTCTGCATGACACCTATGGTTTAAGTTTCAATCCTCTCGAAAAGTGTATTTTTGTGAACTTGCCTGGAAAAATTGACTACGATCTAGTACACGAAATAGATGGCGAAATTGTCACAGCCTGGATTCTTCCTTACAATTTGTATCTCGAAACGAATAAACATAAAAGCCTCAAATGATTTACGCGATTTTTGTTATCACTATACTTAATCAGAACTCTAAGTAAAAGATATACGTCTACTTTTGTTGCCATCCAGTCCTTACAGAGATATTCAAAAGCGATACTCAACCATTCCATTAAATAATTTGGGCTTCTGTAAATTTTATGAAATCGACGCTCTGACTTTTATTCGAGCCAAAATACTCGAAACAATTCAAGATATTAAAAGGTCGACATGTGAAACTATATTAATATATTTTCGCAATTTTTGCAGACTTAAACAATTTGTTATTTTCAATTTTTGAATGGAAAGACGCGAAAGGGAGTTAGAAGTAGATGGAAAAGTGCAGAAAATTAGGCTCCTTGATTTTATTTTTTTTACGTCATTCCATTTCCGCATCAAGTAATTCATAATCGCTTATGATTTCACATATCTTTCGTTATCGTCTCCTCCCGTATTTTTCAAGGTCGACTATAATCTTTCTTTCTAACTCTAGCCTTCATTTCCGAATCTCATTTATTCTCGTTAAAGCATTCGAATCCTTCGTTCTGTCTGACCAAATCATGTCAATCGGCTACGTATGTTCTAAACGGTCTCCTAAGTTTAATTTATGGTGAGAACTATGTCGTTGATCGACTTAATTAGACGGAAAATTCCTAGGGTTTCGATTTTAATTCTCCATGATTTGTTCGAGTTTCTGATTTAATCCTCCTAGGATACTAATCTAGCTATGTCATAACATCTTCAAAAAGCACATGCCAATAACTATAAGTATCGCTTGTAGAAAGACGAAACTCATAATCATTTTCCAAGAATCCCGCCGATGAATTTCTCTTGAAATCTTGTGATGGTTTTTCTCCTAAGTTCATAACACATAAATATTCGCTTTTTCTGATGAATATAATTGAATCGATTGTCTGAAACACGTGTCTGCATCACTTGATGAGCTTATGATGCCTCTATAATCGACACTAAAACAATGCTTAGAAGACTCCATTTGTTTCGAGAAAAAAATGAGTGATTTGACAAATATTTTACGAAAAATGATCGCTTGTATCGCTTATAAAATTGAATGAACGAACAAGATTTTCATCGTTCACGAAACATATAGACATAAATTGCTCTCGGTAATAAAGACATTCTTCAATAAGTGATTATTTCAAGCTATACAAGCGATCATTGTTTGACAAATATTTCACAAATCACTTATTTTTCATTAAACAAACGGAGCGTTACTAGAAAATTGGAGGAATCAAGCTACTAGAACACGTCTTCCATTATATGTCCTATTGCAATGAGTTCGAGAGGGCAAAACTTCGAGGAGAGAATATCTCATAGCTCAGGCAACTTTTTCGGGCAATTTTTTTTTTATTTCGCTTAAATTTTCCATAGAACCTCTTGGCAAGCACGAAACTACTAGAAAATAGGAGGAATCAAGCTATTAGAACACATTTCAAGTTATTTGTCCTCTTACAAGGAGTTTGAGACTGCAAAATTTCGTGAGATAATATATCATCGCTCAAGCATCTCTTCTGGGCAATCTTTATTTTTATTTTTTTCGAATTCAGCGAAACTTTTTGACAAGAATTTCTTGGCAGACATAAATTACTAGAAAACACGAGGAATCAAGCTAGTAAAACACGTCTCCCGTTATATGTCATGTTGTAAGGAGTTTGAGAGTGCAAAATTTCGGAAAGAAAATCTCGTCGCTCCCGGATCTTATTCCGGCGATATTTATGTTCATTCAGCATAATTTTTCGATAGGAATCTCTCGGTAAAAGCGGAGATACCGAAAAATAGGAGGAATCGAACTGTTATGACACTATCTCCTGTTAAATATTTTTCACCGTCATGCGAACCGGAAAAAGAATAAAAAAGAGAAAAATAAATTGCGAAGAGAAGATGTCACTTCAAGCCTATTAATTGGAGAGAGAGAGAAAAAACAAGAAGAAAAAGAAAAAAGGGTTAGGGAAATTCTCAAATCCCTAAACATTCCAAAGGGCAGAGGGCAATTATATCTCGCCCCCCTCGTCCGCTACAGCAAACCCCAGATGGATCGCTCCCACCCACTCATTATTCACTCAATCATTTCTCTCTCTCTCTCTCTAGAAGATTTTTTTTTTTTCATTCTAGTCCTCCATTTTGACTCAAAATCTTTTTCTAGTCCACCCTTCTTGGAAAAATAGTTCTCCCATGCTTGCAAATATTTGATCAATTAAAAACAATCATTTACAGAATGACGAGAGTTCTTACTTTTATGAATTCGGATAGATATTACATAGTACGACAATTACGAAGGAACTGAGTAAATGGATCCTTTTTCGACGAATATGAATTTTGATAGATATTACGTAACATGGTAATGACAGCCAGATACGTATAGTCCAGATATGATACACAGGATTTTAGTCGAGAAATTTTTTTATGCTATTATCAGGTCTTTTGATGGGTATTTTTACTGTTTACTTGATTCGATTCGGAAAATTGAATATGGTTGATTATATATATATACGCACGATGAAAAATCTAAAGATGTTTTTTTTTTTTGGGCGATGAAGCCGAAATTACCGTTACCTTAGATAAATTGCACTAGGTAGACAAAAAATTATTTTGTGGGAAGAGTAGAGAGATTTCAATTCCAAAAACCCCACCTTTCTCTCTTCCCCTTCCCATCCGGTTTTCTCCCGACCAGACCAGTCCCATCCTCACTCCTCCTTGTAATTTTTGTACACTCCTCTCTCTCTCTCTACAAAAGAAAGTTTTTTTTTTTTTTTTTGCTCTTCTTTGTCGTTTTTGTTGGCATCCCAAGTGTGGGCTTTAAATAACTGCCATCGATCTGCAGGTATCCAATCTCCATGTGCAATTCATTCCCTTGAAGAAGAATTCTCGTCTCTGATCTTCCCACGGCGGCGGCGACAACTGGCGGCGGCGACGGTCCAACCATCGATCGGAAATGTCACTGGAAATGGCCTCCGAGCGCGTTTGTTACGTTCACTGCAACTTCTGCAACACCGTCTTAGCGGTAAATCCGCTCACTCACTCCTCCTCCTCCTCCTTCTTCTTCTAACTTCTAACTTCTTCTCCTCCTCCTTCTTCTTCTTCTTCTTCTTCTTCTTCTTCTTCTTCTTCTCTTTCTTCGTTCCGTGATTGCGAGAAATCGTCCGTCTCGAGTTTCAGCAGCTGCATAAACGGCAGAATTCAAAGCTTTGTAGGGTATTCTAGTGTGAGAACAAAAGTATACCGGATCGAGCTTGATTCTTTCAACGAAGAAACTGAAGACTTCAAGAACCCTTTTTTTCTTTCCTTCCTAAGAGACTGCAAGTTTCAAGCACTTCCCTAAAGAATTTCTAAATGTCATGTAGTTGGACGGAAAATTACAGCGAGACCAGTGGAAAAGAACATGAATACTTTTGTGAATCAGCGAAATTGATCAGTGTCTTAAATCTTGAACACCTCAACCTAGCTCAATCAAGATTTTCTTGCAGTGATCTTGTTCTGGAGTATGACAAGGCACAAGAACCCCATTATTTTTCAAGAAAAGGAATGTTTTTGTTTTGTTTTTTTTTTGCCAAGCAAAGTAAAGAATGGGTTTTCGTTACTAGTAGTGAGGTTATAGGTTTAAAGCTACGCTGGAGAGGTGTTAGGGTTCTTCATTCTTCTTGATCTGATCGGGTCCATGGTAGTTTGTGTGCAAGAAGTCAACATGAAGCCTTTTTTTTCTGTGATCCCTGAGACTCTTTACAAGGATTTCTTGTCTGAAGCTATTACTCTACTCTAGACCCAACATAAGTTCACGCCTCCTTCCAATTTCCTGAATGGAAAAAAAAATTCATGACTCATCATCATCATCGATCGCCCAAGGTCCGTACATCGTCAGCTCTCATCAGTTTGCTTAGTCATAACACATAATTTCATCAAACACTTTGCTCAAAACTCTCTCTCTCTCTCTCTCTCTCTCTCTCTCTCTATTGTGAGGTGGGTGCTTCTGTTCACTCATGCTGAGGCCAACTGAGGAAGAAGCATCATGGCACGAGCACTAAAGATATATACACTCCAAAATCTTGACTAGTTTTTACCAAGTTTATGTGTTCTTTTTTCTTTTCTTTTTTCCCTTCCTTTTTGCAGAGGAAGAGAATTTCATGAACCATACACATTCTCACTTTCATGATGATAACATTAGCTGTTGTCAAAAATGGGTCTTCTCCTGGCCTTCTTTTGAATGAATGAATCAAAGATCTGGGTGATCCTAGTCACTGCACAAAAGCCTGCAGGAGGGAAGAAGCAGCAACACCCCAACAATTATTTCATTTCTGAAAACACAAAAACAAAAACATTTCCCCCCTTTTTATTTCTTTTTAAGCACTTTATTCATGGGCCTTGTAGAGTGAATGGCGATAGACTTTATGGTTTTCGGTTCTGGTCACGTCGCTTTCCATTTTGCCCGTCTTTTATGGTTCTTTGTTTTGGGGTTGTCAGAAGGAGCAACCAGAAAAAAAGAAAAAAAAAGTGAGAGGCGCACTCAAATGTAAAGAAGGATCTGGTGTGAGAGAGAGAGAGAGAGAGATAGGCCTTAAAACTTGTGAATTCTTTGTGGGTATTTGCCAATGTGAGGCCTGAATGCACCTGCTAAGAATTTGCTTGCTGATGTGCTTTTAGTCTTCACTTACAGAAAAAACAAGCGACAAAGTCCCTCTCCCTCTCTCTCTTTCTGGGCATTTGTGTATGTGTGTGAGTGAGTGCTGTTGTAGGTGGGTGTCTAGCGTTGGATCTTTTCTGGGTTGTTATGGGACTTATACTTTGGTTGCTGCTCGAATCATGTTTGTCGTATGGTGCTTCTTGGAAAAGCTTCCTATTCAAAGCCTGTTTCTGTTCTTGATCACTCCGAAGATTCCGATGTTGTGTTTCGTAGCTTGTCATGGCTTCCAACTGGTACGTGGAGTGATCTAGACACAGCTACAAGTTCTCGAGAGTGGTCATCGTCAAGAGCTCAAATGCTTGCAATTAAGTGACGCTGAAATGCTTGCCATCAGATATATTTTTGGCCAAATGATGAAAACGGTTCTGAATCCCGAAAAAACTAAGGAAAATTAGACTAATGAGTCTTTTGGGGGGCATGCAGGTGAGTGTTCCAAGCAGCAGTTTATGCACAATAGTAACGGTGAGGTGTGGGCATTGTGGCAACCTGCTCTCTGTCAACATGGCTGGTTCTCTTCAGTCTCTCCCTCTTCCGGACACCCTCCAGGTAACCATTCTTAATTAACAAACCTATTATCTCCCACTAATCGTTCTTCCAAAAAAAAAAAACCATCCTTTGAACTTCTTGACGCATTCGTGTACATTGAGACAGGTCTTTTAGATCGGTTTACAATATGATATGGCGGATCGCCAATAGGTTCTTCGACAAATGGGGCTATTTAGCATCCAATAAAGCTATGATATGTCGCTCCAGTTACTAAATTCATAAACCGGTCTTAGTATATCTAGCGTCTGTTCAATCAGAAGCTAATGAGCGGCTCGTAGATCTTTATACCACAAGAAACTTATACACCAATATCCATCATCTCTTCTGGCTAATTCTTTGGAATGATAATCATCAAATAAAGCATACTGAGTAGAGTCATATATACTTGTGCTGGTCCCAAATAGCTGTCCTTTGTTTTTGGGGTGTGTATATATATATCTGAGAATACTCGCAGAAACAGCAGCTTAGCTTGGAAAACATGGCAAGGGGAAGCGGCTCGTCTTCTTCCTCCAAACCCAACAACAACACCAGCAACAAGTTCTCTTCCTTCGAGCCCATAGAGCACGAGCCGCCTCGGATGACTCCCATTCGCCGTGAGCCTCTCTCCCCCCCTCTCTCCATCCCTCTTTTTGTACGTGTGTGTATGCAGCACCCATGTACGTACATGCGCAATCGTGTATATCGCGTGTTGTATTCATGTGTTTATCGCCTTCTCTCGCTATATTACATCTCGATAAGGCATGTGCCTAGCACTATACAGCTGATGATTATGATAGTGGGAGTCTTGGAAGTTGGAGTGGTGTCAGAAAGTGCATTGCTGTAATAAACTCAAGAAAGTAAGAATCCCATAATGCCCAAATTACTTTTGATAGATATCTGTGGCATCATGGAGATGCCATGCTTTTAGAGGGAAGGGTAAAAAAAGAAAAGAAAGAGATGAATGAATAAAGCCTGTTGTTCCAGCATCCTAATTAATTAAAATGTTCTGGACTCGGTAAGGGTTATTCATGAAACGAGTAAGAAAGAGAGCTGTTCCCAGCGGCCGTAGGAATTCTGATTCCTCTAATACGCTCTACGCTTAATGTTGAAGAGATCAGATGGTGACACCACAATGCATAGATAAAAGAAAAGACCAGTATGGTTTTTCTGCATCAATGTTGCAGGTCTTGTGTCCTTTTACAATTCAGCCCCATCTCTCTCTCTCTCTCTCTCTCTCTCTCGTGCATGTGGGGAGTTTTTGGCATGACTTTGGCTTTTAGTCTGGTTGATATAAGTAAGTACATTTGGTAGTTCAGTGCCAATAACTTCGCATCCAAGAGAACATGTTGTTGTCCAGTTTTCAAGTTGAAACTTAATCCAAAAGACAGTTTCATATCCAAAAGACACAACAGAAGATTAAGCTACGCTTTGAGAAAGCATGGGCTTAATATGCTTTTGACCATGTTTCCTCTTAGAATGACTAAGGTTGCTATATGCTTCTACTTGGAGTTGCAAGAAGTTACTTATCTATCTCGGCATGCGTAGATGTCTTGTGAGATGCAAAAAAAAGAGTTGATAATGTGCATGCATGAAGATTCTAATGATAAGTGTTCGAATTTTTGGTGGTCATTAGTAGGGACAGAGCCTGAACATGTAGTTGATGAAGCAATTTGTGAAGCAGAAGTACCTTAAAACACGCGGTCTTTGTCTCATACTAACATGTTACAAAGTCATTAACTAGATACAAATTGAATTATTGCTGCACTTGTAGAAATGAGCAATGACTAAATGAGGCAAGGAATAGACATTTTCTCCTTTTTCCCCCTCTTGGAGAAATACCCTTGAAACTCCAAAACTCACTGTTTGATATCATATCAAGGATATGATAAGTATCAAGTTGGCTCTCAAAATGTCATTAACTTTGCATCAGAAAATTATTGTGGATAAAACTTGAACAAGGAGAATTACACTTGATCTAAAAATTCTTGTGCCTTTTTGACCCTTTGAGATTTAAGCATGCCGGAGAAGCTAAAAGTTACATGAGAAAATAGAGCAAGTAGTGTTTCAAAGGCCTTAATTAAATGTGGTTTTTAATCTGTGTGTTTATATCGCAAATACTACCAAGTGGAGAAAAAAAGATTTTCTACAAGCTGTCTTAATCACCATTAGTGCATTAGTTGGTGAAAACATGGGTAATTACAACTAAGACATGAAAAAGGATTAAGGCCACTTGTGGATATCTGTTCTCCACAGGCAGTGTTTATGATTATAATCCTTAATGCATTTCCTCTTTGTTGAAAAAAAAAATTTCAAATTGAAATTAAATTTTTTATATGTCCTTTTAACCATGTTTTGCTTGAGAGAGATGTCTTTAACAAGTGTTATATTTGCCTAACATTAAGAAGAAGAAAAAAACACAAGAAAAGAACTTATGGATGGTCACGTTCTTCAATTAACATGATCATATGCTCCTCCTGTTGCCATCGGTTGCGTACATAAACCTTGACTCGTTTTTCTTTATCAAGGTTCCCTTTGTTGTAAATGTGATTTGATTGAGTCTAATAGAGTATTAATCCAAGTGATAAACTCCTCCCAACATATGATATAGTTGTGACTAATTATAACTTGAGGAATACTACAAATATTCGGGTGTCTTTTCGTGCATTAGTGTTAGTGAATGAGAGTTATCAAAGCGAATATGCCTTCACAATTTGTCAACGATGATGCAGCACCGGAGAAAAGGCAACGAGTTCCTTCTGCATATAACAGGTTCATTAAGTAAGTATGATCCCTAACTTATGATTAATCATTATAAATAGAGGGTTTTGAAGTTGATTGAACAATATCTTTGCATTTTTGTCATTTCCAATTTTCACCTCCTCAGGGAAGAAATCCAAAGGATTAAAGCCAGTAATCCAGACATAAGCCACAGGGAAGCCTTTAGTACAGCTGCCAAAAATGTAAGTCGATGCTCGTGATCAATTGGAATAGACCTTGTATCCTTAAGTTCAGTTAATAGAGAACATATTTCCTAGTACGTAGGTTGGGAAAAGAAGAAGGATGATCTTGGCTTTTAGTTGATAAGGGCATTATACTTCTAGCTATTTCTTTTTCATACTTGTCACGTCTTTTTGTCCGGGCAACATATCTCTAAGTTAGTATTGAATCTCTTCTATCGTATAGCCGCTGTTTTAAGGTAGACACCAAATAACATGTCTGTAACACGTCAACATTCTGATATGACAGACCTATAAAATCACTCTCTTCTTTTCTGTTTCATGTCAAAACATGTGAATGAATCAATTACTAGGTCTACATATGCATCCATATAGGTTATATCCAACTGTGCACAAAACCCTTCTTGTTAAGATTTAATGGTGTTGCCTATTCCATTTTCTTCTTCCTGCATTTTTGCCTTGAGAATATGAAAATTGTTTTAAAGATGCTTGTTGATGTGTAAGAAATATCTAAAGAGCACTTAAAAGATTTTTTACAATGGACTTTGAAACTAAGTAACATTGTTTAAAATACAATTGTGTATAGATTCCTTCTATAAAGGAACACGAGGAATGAGTCTTGTGATATACGACATGGATTCCACTACGATGTTTGATTTGATCCACCGGAATGAGTTAGACAACATGTTCTTATAAGGAAAAGAGAAATGCTAGACATGTTTACAAGATAAGGCGAGGAGCCGGTCTTTCTGATTATGACTATCTATTTTGACATCCTTAGTCCAATTTTTATAAAGAATAGATGTTCAAATATTCCGGCATCTACATTGCCATTCAATAAGAAAATTTTAGTGAAAGTACTTATATTGCGGCCATCACATTGGTATAAATTGATATATTAATTTAAGTATATATTTCGGTAGAAGTTGTTAACATGTACTCTTCTGTTTAAAGCTAGGGCTTAGAGAGCCAAAAATGGCACATTGTTTCGTCCTAATTAACCTCATATACTTTGATGTTGGTGTATATGTAGTGGGCACATTTTCCTCACATTCACTTTGGGCTAAAGTTGGATGGGAACAAGCAAGGGAAGGTGGACCAACCAATTGCAGGAGATCATCATGGAACTCACAATTCCCATGGATTCTATTAAAGAAGAGTGAAGATGAACCCTAATTCGTGTCTACGAGAGAGCTTGTTTTAATTTCTTGATTTGTCATCTCAAGAAGTCAACGAGGGCTTGATAAAAGCAAGAAGACACCCCCTCAATTAAAACCCTCAGTGACATCACCATCCAGTATAATTTGTTTTATGTTGCCCTCTCATCTTTTTCAAGGTCTTGCTCATGAATATGTGTATCGATTCTTGTAATTTATTTCGATAAAAAAAAACTGGGTATCTATGTATTTCGTTTGGGACATAGTACAATAATGTGCCATTTTTTCTGTCTCTCAAACCTGTCTCCCATGAGAAAACATGTGAAATTTCATACTTCTTATATATGATAACTTCTGCAGTGGCGGAAGATTACCCCGTGAAGATGACTATATCGTAGCAACGTAATCACGTCGGCATCTCTCTCTTTGTCTCTTCTTTCCTCCGTTTGTTCGACGACTAGTCTCCTCTGTGGTCGCTGCTACCGTCAGTGTCACCACAACCTTCTCCTTGATGCTCCCACCTTCTTCACACCTTTGCTGCCAAGTTGCTATTGACCTCAAGGGCATACGATGTTGTCAGCCAGTCAGGATGATGGATAGCAAATCTGACCGAGATGAGCTAAATTTGATGTCATCATTCACGAGCCAAGTTCATCAATGGCGAAGACAGTGATCTCGCGTCGTTGAGGAGTTCATTTTCAGCAAACTCCACATGCGCCTACGGAGAGACAGATCACAGATGGTTCAGTTTAGGGCTTTTTCTCGTGTTGCATGTGAATAATCCAATGTACACATTTGTCAGAGTCAAATTTGAATGGAGGGCTCATGTAATTTGGGCAGATTTAGTCAATTCGATCAAGTGTCTTGTTGCCAAATTGGGTGCTATCATCCATGCAATTTTCTTGGGTAATCAACCAGTATTTCAATGGATTACTAGGCGTTTTTCCTACCAGAAGGCAATAAGCTCTCATTTTACTTTTTTGATAGACAAGAAAAAACTAAGCTTTGCCTTCATTTATGGTTGGCTTGAGCTCTTGATCTAACATGGCCAAGACATCCCACATTGAATTCTAGCTAGGTCTCATGAAGCTTGTATGACATCAACATGCAACCACTCTCTCTCTCTCTCTCTCTACACAGCTCTGGTTTCTATCAGCTGTCATGCTCAGAAAAGGAAATCAATGACACCGAATTTGATGGCTCAGAAGAAAAACATCCAATGACAAGAGCTTCAGGATATATGTTGGAGAGACCACCTCCCTCTTCTCTTCACTTTTTTGTTTTCTTCTCTTTTTTGGTAATTACTACAGCACTCTAGCTTTGCTAGATACCTAGGGTCACTGTTGCACACACAGCTTTGAAAAACCTCAGGTTGGCCAAAAAGCACAAACAAATAAAGGGTCATTACTCCTTAATCACAGCTCACTCTCTTGGTGTTGCTAACCTTGACTCAAATCAAAAACATTGCCCTCTGTCAGATCTTTGACGCAGCAAAAACATCCTGGGAAAAAGTGAACTTGGACATAGCATTTCTCTCACGCGGAAGAAGTCAGTGCGAGTCTCCCAATTGTGGGGGGTGAAAAGTTTAGATTTTGACTATCATTTTTCATTTCAAGAACCGAAACAACACCACCCCCCTTCTTCATCAGTGGGATAATAATACACCTTTAGATATTGAGCATATATATCTGTACGTGGGTGTCTGTGATAGAGAGAGAGAGAGAGAGGAGAGAGAGAGGGCTCCATTTGTTTGGTGGTGGGTGGTGGGGAAGAGTTAGAGAATCTGTAACGTCAAATCATATAGTTGGTGTTTTGGCTTTTATATGATGCCTTTGTGTGCGGGTCCTGTCTGAAAAAGATGGGAGAGAGAGAGAGTTTTATAGTAAGCTCTCAAGAAGACAAGGAATTACTGGAGAAATAAATAGGGTGTGGAGATCCCCCTTCCTATTTTGCAATGTCATGTCACTCACTGACCCCCCCCCCCAAATAAAATAAAAAAACGCAAAGAAAAGAAAGAAAAAAAATTATTTCTGAGGGAAGGTCAGAGAAGGTCAGGCCTCTCTGATTTAACCTTTTCTCAAGATCAAATCAAATCAATTTGGCCAATTGAGGTTCCACATTCCTCAAAGAAAAAAAATAAAAAAGAAGTAGGAAAAGCCCAAACCCTAACCCTAACCCTAACCTTACCCCACCATCCACACTTGTTTGTGACCATTATGTTCCCTTCCCCCAACCTTTCCATCCCTTGTTGTGGTTACAGCTGTCTGAAACACGTGTTTATGGTCTGTAATGTGTTTCCCCACTTCTTCTTCGTTACATTCCTACTCCCTTTTTGGACGAGATCTAGAAGAAGCATCTGGTTTTTACACTCTTTCTCGCAGCATGTAATTTCTGGATTTTTCGCATCAAATAGGTTCGATGTAATTATGTAAACCATCTGACTCGCGGGGTGCAGTCGTATCCCCTAGACCGTGTAAAAATTACTTCGACGAAGGCTATGATTCCCGAAACGACGACGACTAGTTGAAACACCCTACTCCAGCACCTTCCCATGCATAAATTTCATTTTGCATCTCTCTTTTCAAACCAGAAAAAAATTGCAGTGAGTATGCCTAACCATGTGGGCAACAGGCAGGGGGGGTAAAGAGGAAGACCCATGACTTTGCATTCAAATATGAAAACATGTCCATGGTCCACCAACCCGAATTCAATTTCTAGCTACTGTCCTCTTTATGAGTCGGAAGCCAAAATTGACTGAACATTTTCGAGTCCTATGTGTTTGCACAACTCATCCATGTTCATCGAACATGGCCGCGAAAGCTCAGTCGATCACGTTCCATACGTGTACCACGGATCAAGCTCGATCGCTTCGACGCAGACATTCGGAGGATCGAACATGGCCGTGCACGCTTAGATGATGTGTTCCTAAACCCGGGAAAACCTATCCCCAAAAAATCCTACACCTACTGCACTTTTGCCCCGCCGGCCACGTCACCTTCAAAAGACGAGACGCTCGCTGCATAAGGACCCGGAAAATTCAATGCATCGCATTCAACCATTTCCATCCCGATGAAGTCTTGATTTCTGTGTGGCATCCGTGGAAACACTGACGGGTCTGAGGTTTTGGAGAAAGATCTATCGATCCATGCAGACAAGCAATCGTATTTATGGTGAATGAAGGATGGTTTGTCAGGTGTCCTTCTTTGTGTTAGAAAAAAGTCCATGAACTTATTGTCCAATTCCTTTTGTGTTTTCTGAGGTACACGTTTGCTCCAAGTCGTGTAAGTGCGATACATCGGTGAAGAAGGAGGACCGTGTCCGTGCTAGCTAGATTTTTTCATGTCCCTTTCTTTTCGTGAACCGATGCAAGAGGCGAATTTTTTTTTTTCTTGAAATTTGCCGGATATGGGAAATAACATCGCCATACGAATTGTATTCCAATGTTGCACGCGCGTTAATTTTTGTAGCGCCTTGTTGACGAGTGTTCTCGGGATATTGATTAACCATACTTAGGGGTCCGTTAGTTTGAAAGAAAATTGCCTCCGGAAAATTATTTTCCGACTTTCCAGTATTTTGATTGCGGAAAGCTAATGAATCTATGGAAAACGTCTTTCATGAACCGAAAAACATCAAGCTTATATTGGGGGGAAACGACTTCATCTTGTGGCGAGAAGGAAATATCTCAACAAATGAAAACTAAACATTTTCTTTGAAAATGATTTTCATGAAAAGTATTTTCTTTTTTGTCACGAAATTTTCAGCGAAACGAATGAGGAAATGTTCTCATTAGCAATATGCACTGATTGTACATAAGACGAGAAGGACGGTTAAGATATTTAGACTCTCGAAATCATGTGATGTGATGACTGAAGGGTTTTCTCTGAGCACTTGAAATGTGGAAAGAGAGGGAATTTGTCACCGGGCAATTGGGGGGGGTGTGGTCCTTGGCCTCGGCCAAGGCAGATCGTACTACGATGCCTGCCAAGGTCTCGTCACATCTTTACATAAGAACGGAAAAATTAGAAGCGATGTGGTCCATCAACCCCCCCATACATACGAACCCCCAGTCAGTTCTTTTAATTCAATTATGTCCCCTTGCATTATACTTGCAATAACGATCATTAGGTTAGCTTGGGCAAAATGATAAAAAAAAAAAAAATGAAAAAATGGGAAGAACAACCATTACAGTACACACAGATTTTACACAGCACCCACGAGGAAAATGAAATCCCAACCTTTCTCCTGTGAAGAAGCACGTGAGTTGGGTCAGTCAATGTAAGCGAAAAGGCAAAGAGTGGCCATCGTTTTGGAGTCCAACAAGCCCTGCCTGAGAATTCATCTCGTGGCTTTGCTCATCTTCTCTCTTTATTTGCACTTTCGTTTTTATCGGCGATTCAGGAAAAGGGTCCCCGGCAGATGAGAAAATGACTGGCATATCCGGTGGCTGAACAAGTCACATATAAGCTTTCAAACCGACACTTCTGTGGCTTCGAGAAAATCCAAATCAGGCAAAAGCCAACAAGTTCACTCGAAATTTTCAATTCTCAAGATCTCCATGGACAAGGTTCCCTGGATTCAATCTCTACCAGCCAGATAGAGAACGTATTGAAACAGAAAAGAAGATTCCGAGCTACAAACACAACACTATTTTCCAACACTTGGCCGATGAACGATTTCGATACCTTCTTCACCAGTTTTACAATCCTAATGACAGGGTAACAGCTCCCTCAAACAAACACAAAAAAAAAAAATAAAAAAAAATATCAAAGAATTATATCAGGTATTCTTCACATATGGTCAAAACATTTTAAAGAAGTGGTCTCTGATGCTATACTTCTAGCGCCTTCGACTGCTAACTATGTTACAACTGCCCTAGACACCTCCGAGCTTATAATCTCCTTCGTCATCATTGATAGAGGACAGCAACAAAAGAATGATACCTGTTTGGGTTGACAACTGCAAACTCAATGGTCAAAAATGGTGAAGGCTTTACAAATGTGGTCAGCCTTCAGTCTATCAAAAATTTCACTCACTCTCTACTTGGGTTTCACACTTCTATCACTCTTCTATAAAAAAGTACATAAGCAGCGGAAGTCTTAATTTTCTCCAAGCTGATAGGGTACACGTGGCTATCATCAAAATCGTACCATCGATTGCCACCATGCTGCATCAGCAAGATAACATAGGTCAAAAGTCGTCAAGTGCAAATAATAGGAATAGTTTGTATAGTGTCTTGCTAGAAATTGCCAGACCGATCTCCATGTCAAATTATATTGCCAGAAACATGAATTAATTAAGAAATTACTTCTTAAAATTCATCGCAAGACTACATCAACAAATTAAAAAGCCACATACTAGAATCGCCTATAATGAAGTTAAGTCTATGAGTTCTTTACGAATCGATGCAAGTCATCCAATAATTTTACATCAGAAATTGATCTCCATATTTGGCTGTAGATCACAAGCTGAACCACTTAAACTTACTTAAGTGACAACGATGCATATACAGGTAGACACAAATAGGATGTTGACAAATGACAATTAATTCTAGTATTACAAGGTAAGAAGAACGCACAAAAAGTATAGAAAACAGATGTAAGATAAACTGCATCGGAAAGTAGGAGCGAAGGAGAGCTTACATGGACAAATGCAGTATAATGACCACCTCCCATGCTGCCGTAGTGATTACTAACCGCATAAAGCATGTAGCGGCAAGATGATTGGCCATTCTTGCATGCAATGTAAGCTGATAAATCAAGATTGTCTATGGGGAAGTCAACATATGTCTCTAACTTGTTTTTCAGGAAACGGCTGTAGGAGAACCTCTTCAAATGAATTACTAAAATCTCTGGCAGTCTCCAAAGATCTAACTTTTTGCTAGCTTGGCGGTGCTCTTTGCACCCGGGACAGTACCTGTATTAGCATATTGCACTACCCACAGTTAGAAAGTACTGAATACGAAGAAAGTAGGAGTTGATCTACGAATTAGACCATCAACATGAGAGAGATAAAACTATAAAGTCGTGCAGTAATCCCAAAAATTACAGTGGCAACTGACCAAAACGACAGTGATTTCAGATTTCACATAATACATGGTTCTTTTATATAAGTTTGAAAGAGAAATGAACCACCGGGATAGTGAAGGCCTCATTTCGAAAATGTGCTCCATGTGGCTTGAGGATTGACAGAATAAACGGAACTTAAAGCAGAGATTGAAAGGTATCAGATTATGACCTAAATTTGAAGAGTACAGAGCATATGCTCATGCTGACAGATATAAACGACTAGGAGATCACACCTATATAAGCAACAGAAATTTAGAAATATATAGATCTAAATATATCTGTACATAGTGATGAATCATTTCTAAAAGTTATGCCTATCATCATGGTCATAACTAGTAATAAAGCGATCTCTATTATGTCAATAATAGCGGCATCTAAACGGTTATCTGAATAAAAAGCCGACAGATCCAGATTCTTCTTGATAGAAAAGGGATTCCAGAAAGCACAAATCACTAGACAAAACCTAGGAAATTTTTCAGTTCGTAAAAATCAAAACCGTCACATGTTATATAAGGCTCCAGCAGCCAATAATTTGCGCATCTTCTCAACCAAACTTCTAAAAGGAAAACGATGTTTTTAAGTCTGAGCACTGACCACATGTCATCTGGTCCAAGCGGCTCCTCTGTCAGGAAGGCTTCAAGGCACTTGTACAAGGAGACAGTCTCTTGGGCTTTTTTAGAGAAGAATCCAGTCTTGAAAATCTCAGGCAAGGAGCTAAGAGGGCTTGTATCGTACTTTTTTATCTGATTTTCGGGCCAACAAACAAGAACATTCAACTGCCTGGACATTTCAGCCAGCACCACCGGCTCACTCATCTGAATCTCACAATCCTTGGTGATTCCCTTTCCATCAGTTAGATAAAGCTTCAGCTCAGAGTCTGAGGTAGAGTCGACTCTTTTCACATCAGAGTTATTGGACATTCCAGGACCTATAATGGAGCTCAAGGCATCTTCTGCCGTTGTGGCATCTTCAGGTCCGCTGCTCTCTGAGCAATCATTTTCATTTGCAGCATCTTGGCTAAGATTGCGGAACGGATTAAGCAGTCTCAGATAGAGGCTACAGAAATTAGATCTGTCAGCCTGACCACTGAGCCTTGCAACCAGAGGAATACCAAACGACTTCCAACATCCCGAAGAATTCCCCTGGATGGACTGCCTGACACAATAAAGACAAATGAAAAGTTAGTAAATTTTGAACAGAACCCAGTTACCTGAAGTTCTCAAGCAATATCAGATCAAGGTTGGTGGGTTTCTGTAATACTTGGGATGTCTTCCTTCTCCCATGTGAAAGAATCTCCTTATGAAGATCATGTGAAAAAAAAAAAGAAGATTCCTCTTTCTATTTTGGATGAGGGGAAAAGAAACCTAAGAGTATTGAAGGAAAGTATACACCCCTAGAAGTTTCAGAATGCGATACTTGGTCGAAAAATCCTAACTTACATGAGGCCAAAGTGTGATTTGCTTGATCATCGAATACTACACTAAAATAATTTCATAAATGCGATCCTTTATAACCGAAAGGTTTGCAATCAAATGACTTAAAATATAATAATTCAAGCATCATTTCAGTGAAACAAAAAACAGAAATCTAAATGTTAAAATATCTCTGTGGTGGTGGACTGTACACTTACTCCTCCATCCTCTGATGCATGAACACAACCAAGGGGAGATCTTCAGAATCTTTTGCTAACCGATAAGCAACTAGCCGATCTTCATCCCTAATCAACGTTAAAGAATCTGTAGGCTCCTCCAGATAACGTATGATACGGTTGTTGTATATCTGAAAAAGAGAAATATGCTCTCTGTAGATCACTAAGAATCTAAGATTCAAACTGATATACCCTCAGAGACAATTTCATACCTCAGCCAACAAAAGGGTCTCATCATCCCCAAGAGAACAAGCAGCTCTTAGTGCCCGAATAAGATCTTCACATTTTCCAGACTTCGGCACGGTAATGGTATAAGGAGATAGCTTAGTACTCCCATCAGTAGTTATGACTGTCAGAGTCATCGTCCGCATAGTTGTTGAAGGTAGCGGCAAGGAAACGTACATAAATGGATCAAAAGTGACAGAAACCTTCTTGCAAACAGGACACACCAATGTTGATTTGTATTGTCCCTGCAATTACGAGACAAAGGCAAGACTTGTTAGTCAATAAATTCAGTATCATTCTGTATGACAAAAGAATGATAAGAGCAACAATTTGCTTCCCTCAAATGGATAAAAGCAACAATTTCCCCATAATGTTCGTGTCCTTCAAACATATGATTGTCAATGAACTTTAGGGCTGCCCTGAATACACAATTCAAACTCCTGGAGTGCTGTCTTCACAGACATACATATACTTGAGAAACTATGTTTATTAAACTGGGAAACCAAGCCTTTCCTAAGACACCTACTCTCCAATTCCCAATAGCTCATCGATTTGGTCTGCTGAACCAGTGATCCAAACTATACAATCAAGATCCATGAGAAAAAGATTCCAGAGAACGTGGGAAGACATACTCACTTGACACACATCAACTATTACAGAATCATTCCGTGCTAAATGATAACGCCAATACTCATCAGCAACATCTTCATCTGGTCGCCCATCTGCATTCTTGGCTTCTACATAAGGCTTGCATTTTACCCGATTGAGATCTTCGTGAAGTCCATCCAAGAGAAAAGCAAGGAGCTCCTTTTACGTAGAATTCATTCAATGATGAATAAGAAGTTCCATTCCAAAAAATTCTACCCAACCAGGGAAAGAAAAAACAAGCCAGTGAAATGAGGTATCAACAAACCTGAGAATCATGCTGGTTGTATCCACTGAATTGAGGAGCAAAACGAGCAAGCTTCGCTTTGAACATTCTTGGTGCAACTGGACTTGCTCCAGGAGCCCATAATTTTCTTATCAAATCCCCAAATGCTAAAGCAATCTCACCCTAAAATGATACAAGCTGATTAGTGTAATTATTCAAAAAATATCCTCACCATGTGCACTGACCACCAAAAAACATGACGACTACATTTTTAGCACTAGGACTAGTCAAAATAAATGTCTGAAGAACATACATCCATGCCCAGCGGGTTTTCATGATTTATCTCCCTAGCATAATCCCCGAGGAAATAATCAACGAGCTTTGGTGTGTGCGCTAAGCACTGTAGGGAACTATTCATGAAGCAAGTATTCCCAAGATTCTGTAATCCTGTTAATCCCAAGGAACCAGCTTCTGAGCTTTGATCAGCGGATGACGTATAAACTCGGAAAGAATCAGAGTTCCCATTGCACGTGCTTCCATTAATCGTAATGGAATTTGTTCCATTGCAATACGGAAAACCTTTCTCATCCTTTTTCCCTTCTCGACATTTGATGGAATCTGATAAACCATAAATTTGCAACTCCAAGAGAACCTACAATGAAGCATGCCAGAAGTAAGATAAGCATGCAATGCACCTATATCTACTACCTTCGTCTCCCTTTCTTTTTTTATGAAAACGATAGTTCTGTCAATTGCTCACAACAATAGGAAAAGTCACTTTATTAAAGTTGAAATGGCAATACCAGCTCAACTTACAAATTAAAGCATGCCGTAAGACAAGCAACCAGTTATATCAAGCCATAAAATAAGTTACCATGCTGTAAGAAAGACGTAAAGAATTTCTTTAATTTACTGTTAGTCTATGGTATTGAGATGACCACTTCAACTCCTATATAAGCATTGCTGTGACAATCCATTTATATGAGAAGAAATCTTGAATTGAAGACCAGCATATTATTAAACTGCTTGTCTTTTGTCTATTTAAAACCTTATAACTGGAAATAAAGACCCTGCTTCTCTGCTTTTATTTCATTTCTTTTATTTACCGGCTCCAAATCTAAAATTACCCCATTAGTACAAACTCAACGTCCATCTGCCGTTGTGTCTTAAAAAAAGCTTCTGAAGAAAGAGGAAGCACTGACCTCCTGATCTGACATTCTCGAGCCATCCTTTGAAAACCTATTATTGTCATTTAAGAAAAACAGAGTTGTCTGACCAGAAAAGTCCCAAATGCGCATCTGCAGAACAGAAAATGTCTAAATCCATCTGCTTTTGCCCAAAAGTGCATTTGATTCATCATACAAAGTAAGATAATTACCAGTTCAATATCAACACTGAAGATCTTGCAAGCTCTTTTAAAAAGTTCGACTGCATTATCCTGCAGTAATGTACAAGACCTTAAACAAGCTAACCGAATAAAATTCCTCCAGGTGAGGTGTGGCATAACAAGCATTGCAACACAAGCATTATCATACACAAGCTCTTCAACCAAAAGACAACCTGAAAGCTGTGCAAAATCCAAGTACCAAGAGCCATCCCAACAAATTGATCGAGTATAATAATCTGTTCCATAAGGTAAAAAATTTCCGGCTTTTACACTTCTCCAAATCTTTCAAAATTAGTTTCTTAAAACTAAACTAAAATGTTGAATCCCATTCTTTGCAAAATACGGGAAGGGGGCTAATGCACCCATTCATGCAAGAGGCACCCATTCAACATAGAGATCCATCATCCACCAGAGGCACCCATTCATACAAAGCATGATTCAATGAGTCATATATCCTCTTTCATTATACCATGGCCTGCAAATCAGTAGAACCTCTTTGACCTTCCGATGACTATGCGAGCAAAAAAAAAAATTCCAAGATCTGGTAAGGACAGAAAAACAGGCGAACAGCAGTACTGAGATACTTTCTCTTTCTATAATTAGCAGTTCTAATCTTATTATTACTCAAGAGGACACTAACCAACCGTCAATGAATATATATGGATAAACCACATGTCTCTAGTAGGAAAAACTTTCTTTAGTACTGGATTATCTACGCAATGTAACTCAAATTCGCACAACCAATGTCAAGAAAGTTTGATGAGTTGAGTGAAATAGCTAAACGTTCAGTAGAAGGAGCCTAGAATTCCAAATCTGTCCTCCTAATAGATCTTGATCTTACTTCCTAGTACAAGCTATGGTCTAGATCAACTCTCCCCCCCAAATAATATTTAGAGCACGCAATTTCCAAATTGTGACAATCAAAATTTTTATCATTGAGTACAACCGTAAGACAACTGAGCACCTGGAATCATAAAAAAACAAAAATCAATGAAAAAGCTTGCTTATGAATTGAACTAACTTTTTTACTTATTCTAACAGCCAATGAGTTTGCCTCCCTCAGCACAGAAAGCCTGAGCTGCAAAGGATAGACATCAAACATATCATCTTCAGCAGCCGAGAAGCTCCTGCTCTCCTTTACAGCAACTTTAGAGTCACTATGCCTGCACAGGAATTAAAAGGAAGACAAACAGGGTCCTTAGAGCCTCACGTGTATGTATTAGGCTTCTATGAATGATAAAAAAAGAGACGTGTTTTAGCCCTTTAAAGAGCATAGCCAGCAACAAAAGAAACATCATTAAATACTCAAAGCACCGTGATTTCTTCCTCGCTTATATGTCAAGCGTTCACTAAAAAAAAATGCATTGTCGGAACTATCTACAGCTTCCTATTACTAGCGACAACCTGAATGATATCGGCGTCATCTAAAAGAGCTGCGTATGACATTAACAAGCCATGACTTGCACTCAGGTTAACCCTAAGCTAAATGCATTACTTACCACTTGAGTGCCTGAACCCACATTTCACCGGAGACCAATGCAAAGTCCCGGCCCGAAACGCCCACCTCGCCATTCTCGCGATCCTGGGCGGAGTTCTCTTCTCTCCTCAAATTGAACGCAAGATCTGAACCGAAAATGTTGTTAATTATCTTCATCGGACCCCCGTACGACGAAGCTGGCGACGCTGCATACGCGATTCCTCTCTTCCCATTGGACTCGCCCGACATCGAATCGTGCGCATCCTTCCACCACCTGAGACAAACCCCGATTCACATCCCAAATTCAAGAGCCAAGAACATCCAAAAATCCTTCGCTATAGAAGCGCTCAATCCAATGCGAATCACAAGCAAGACTTCTCCAGATCTCAGCGCGACCAAACCCACCAGCGCCAAGACCCGCGAAACGCCGTCCGAAAGGAAACGAACGAACAAAAAATTAACTGGAAAGGGGGGCTACCAACCTGTAGGGCACGAAGTAGACCCGCTGTTCGCTGTCCGACTCCGCGAGTTGAGTCGAATCGGACGAATCCTCGGAGGGCCCGTCCATTAGAATGTAGAGAGAGAGAGAGAGAGAGAGAGAGAGAGAGAGAGAAAGGGAGAGAGGATGGAGATTCAGAAGCAGAGAGTCGGAGAAAATGCAGAGAAGGTTTGGAGCGTCATCGAAGAAGAAGAAGAAGAAGAGAGAGAGAGAGAGGATTGATCGAAGGAGGAGGGAAAAAGGAAAAATAGCAAATCGTGTGAATTTTGTTTCCGTAGATTTAAGTCTGAAAAACAAAATGCAAAAAAAAAAAAAAAAAAAAAAAAGAGATTGCAGGACCCTTGAAGACACCCGAATTCTGATTTTCCGAGTCAGCCTTAGGTTACCCATGGTAACACTTCTGAAAGTGAATTTCTGCTCCATAAGTACTTCTGAAGCAGAAATCCATTTGGTAATGTAACTTTTGAAGCAGAAATCCGTTTGGTAAAAAATTTTACTTTATGAAAGAAATTTCTATTTTTGAAGTTGATTTTCACTTCTGATATTATTTTTTCCCTAATTTGAGAAGTTAAAAAAATTACTTCTCAATTTAAGAAATACTTCTCGTCTCACCCTTTTTTCATTATCCCTTCACTCTCTTTTCGACCTGCCTTCGCCAACCTCCACCGCTACCACCGCCCACCGTTGCCCGCGACCACCTCTTCACACCACCCCCCGACCATTACTCGCCGCAGACCTCCGCTGGCCGCCGCCGCCACCCGTCGATCCCCCCCGCCACCAACCTCGGCTGCCCATCGCCGGCCACCACCCATTGTCGCCCGCAACCACCGCCACCCTCCGCCGAGTCGCCATCTCCTGCCGCCGAAGTAAAAAATAAATAATATTTTTTATTTTTAAAAGGTAAATAATATTTTTTATAATAAAAATTATTTTTTAAAGAAATTTTAAAAGTTAAAAAATGAAGTAAAATTTTTTTGGCCGTTGACAATAATTTTTCATAGAAGATTTTGTGTTAATAATATTTTAGAAGTAGAAATTTTCAACCGTTACCAAACGAATTTCTGAAGCAGAAATGTTGTTATGCGCGCCCTTAGCATTTCAGGTTTTTTCGCTTTATCACCCCCAACCTCTTCGTTTTTTTTCCTTTTTTAGTCCCCAGCGGAAATTCAACCGGGAAAAAAAGCACCTCTGCCTGAGTTCTGCTATTGTTTCTTCCAGTTGAAAATTTAGATTGAGATGATGGTTTGTTATCGAACTTCCTCAACTGATTAAGTAAAAAGGGTGTCGACATAAGAAATCTATCGGCATCGTGTTTAAACTATACATGTAATCGAGGTGGAACGAATAACTTGACCGGCATTTAAGATGTGCAAAAGCACATTAGTAAGACGGTCCCGTGCGTTGTACATCAGTCATCGTCCACAATAGAGCCTTCTAATTTTCTAAAAAAATCCTCCCGACTTTAAATCCATTCTCAATTCTGCCCTGAAATTTTTCGTGTCTAAAAGTAATTCCAAACTTTCACTCTGATTCCGAACCCGTCCGCTCGTCCTATAATCGCCATTAGTTTCTTTATCAAACTTCTGAGCAAGTTAGACTGCGTATGGTAACCATTCTGTTCCGGAAAACTGATTCTGATTAAAATGAATTTTTCTGATTCTGTTCCTGGATGAGTTTTAGAGAATCAGAACGCGTTTGATAACTGCCCAAAATTTCTGTTCCTGGAATAGAAACGCGTTTGATAACTGCACAAAATTTCTGTTTCGAAAAACTGTTTCTCTTCCTAATTTTTTTTCATTTAAGTCCAATAATTATGTAGTTACTTTGTAAAATTTCATCCTAAATTGAAAACTAATTTCCAATGCACACTAAAATAATTTAAAATAAATTATTATTTTTAGCATGTCATAAATGAAACACAAAATTTAATACATGACGTTTGAAGTTCGATTGAAGCATGGGATAGTTCCCATATAAAGAACTCAATTTTTTCTTTAAATATTGCTTTGTCCAAAATACATACAAACATAGCAGCTGAATAACCAAATTATCCATTGACAAAAAAAAAAAACCAAATTATCCTCCTTGATACGAAGTACAAGTCCTTCATTATCATTTTGCAGCTTCTGTCCTAAATTCAAATGGGTGTTTGGCTCCAGCTCCACATGCTGGTCGCATTTTGTGACGCACGGCTACGAGTATATATGTTATCATCCGCATGTTGGATGCCCTCATCTTCCGCGACATTTTTTGCAAAAGAGTGAAATATATGAAATCTAGGAAATTTAGGCCCAAATTTATGAAAATGAGGTCAAACTAGCCTAATCTAAGGTTCTTCTATTTTTAGGGATTTTCTAAATTTTTTTATGTTTTTTTTAAAAATTTCCAATTTTTTTGAATTTTTTATTTTATTTTATTTTATTTTTATTAGGTTGAGAGAAAAGTGACGAGAGAATTGAAAAGAAAAAGTGAGAGATGTGAGACTTCATTCTGTTTTGTAATTCTCAAAAGTGATTCTTTTTTCCAGAACCAACTTTTTTTTTGTTCTGGATTTTGCTCTAAAACTGATTCTGATTCTCTAAAACTAATTCTGGGAACAGAATCAGAATCAGAATCAGAATTATTTGCGTTACCAAACATGATTCTCATTCTTTACTGTTCCGGGGAACAGAATCAGAGAATGAGAATGAATACCATATGAGCCCTTGGACTGCATCTCATCAACATCCTCGCATTCGTATGAAACAACAATTGCCTCCTGACATCGTCTGTAATCTTTGAAGAAACCAATGGCAATTTTCGAGCCCGTGATCAAATTTAGGAATAGAGTGAAAGTTTTTGAGATTTTTTTTTTTTCATCGAGAAGAAATGTCTGAGATTGGATTTAAAGCATTCGTTAACATGACTTCCTCGAAAACACTTCCCATGATGAATCCGGTTTTCTAAGCTAATCCAAATCGCACCCACACACTTATGATGGTTTCCCACCTCTTCTTGCACGATTTGAGGGATACAACTCCATGCATCCTCAATAAGTATGTTTTGGACATATTCCGCCTTAAATAATTCGAGTTAGCATCCGCCCATGGTTGGCAACAACGTACGGTCGCAAGAAACTTAGAATTCCTCCTCACTCAACAACCTTTATGCACTATATCCCAAGATCCATATGGAATATCCCGCCTCCAGTTTGCTATTCCAGTTTGACTTTGCCGTGGCCGAAATTCATTGCCCCAACAAGGTAAAAAATTTGACACGTTTGGCCGTGTCGTGTACCACCATTGCCAGATGCCGTATCTGCATTGGCCGATCGCCGATACTCCAAAGCGTCGCCCACGAGAGCCGAAAGCTTCCTGAATGCCACGAGAGGTCACAATGTCGCACCCCAAATCCGTGATAACTCGAGGGATGACGTGGCCGTCCTCCCTCCGACTCGAAGGACATAATCTGTTAACAAAGGGCGCTGATTAGTTTCGCCTAGAGTTTGCGCATGAGAGAGAGAGAGTGTGTGTGTGTGTATAGAACGGAGATTGAAAAGTTACCAAATGCTGAGAATTGATAACAAGAAATGAGCAGTAGCCGGCTAGCCGCAGGAGATAAACTACATGCTACATCGGTACAACCAGTGCTTCTCGGCATAGCAGCATGTGTGAGTGAAATAGAGATTATTAAGTGACAAAGCTAATCTCGACATTCAGTAAAAGCGCGAGCTTGTGTTGTAGGCACGGCCTCCAGGGTACGGACCTCTAGGCTCCAAACGGTCCCTCGCGCCACCATAAAAACGTGCCCGATCTTCGAACGAATCATACTGATCGGCATCGTAGGGTCGATAGGCTTCCCCAACAGTTGCTGAGCTGGGGATCCCACCGAAGCCCTGAGGATCCCTCGGCCCCACGCCGCTGTTAGAGTACTTAGTCATAAAGGTCTGCTGATACTGATGCTGCCGTGCATTCGACTCCCTCCGGAGGAACTCGTCTCTATGGCTAGCATGCCGGGTGCGGAGAGCTGATAGCTGTTCTTGATATTGAGCATTGATTGCATTAATTTTCTGGTGAATGGAATGGACAAACATGTCAGCACAGATTGCATTAGCGCGAGAATTATTCTAAAATCAAATGGGAGAATGTTTAAAGAATGCCAAAAAGATGCTCTTAATGCAACTGAATCATCTTGTGCCGACATCTTCTAAGCAAAACGAGTTGAATCAAGATAGGAAAGCATGAACTAAGCAAAAGCTAAAGCAGCATTTCACAATATAAGAAATTTCCTAATCTGAAAACAATACTTGGGGAGCATTCACACATCTGTACCTGCCATCTTAATATGCTGTATCTCTTTATTTTATCAATAACATACTAATAGCTTATTATACATTATGCATCGGTCGCTACATGATTCAAGCATCAGATTACAATTTCTTCCAGAGTTAGTCAGTAATGCATTTGCCTGGATCTTTGACTTTAAGTAGCTTGTTTCAGGGATGTTTTATGATGTTAGCAACAGGAGGATCTAGACCACACTATATCTTTATGAAACCACAGATGTGGCTTTTGTTTCCTTAGTTTAGAAGTTTCCAAGAGTCTCCTTTGAAGAACGGCTAACGCAGCTCCATAGAGAATAAATAACTCATCTATAAGTGTGCCAATTTTTTTTAGGAGTTCATGATAGCAAGTAATCAAAGGTTAGATCTCGTTGAGAAACGGTAATCTTTTATGAGATAATAAGAACTGGCTAGAGGTATTCTTCAAACATTAGGAGGTGTTCCCAACAGTTACGTATTCAATGGCTTCTCAGACGATAAAGAACAGTTAAGTTGTTTCATGAGAAATTGCCAGAAAAATGGAGTTTCCTGTGCTTTAAGAAAACCCAACACTAGCAACTAGCATTCAAAATGGTTCGACTTGTAGTTTGAATGTTAACACCCCATCCCAAACACCCCTTGGAACCATCAGAAGAAGCTAATGGGCAATCAATGTGAGCTAAAAAAAACCCAACTGCCACACTGACATGACTCATAGTATACGAAAGAGCTGCATCGGCTTTATGAACAGGAATTCCACAACATGGCGGATGAGAACAACATATACTGCAGTTTCTCTCTACGTATGTTAATTACCACAAAAGGACAAGCTCTCGAATTCCCAGGTCACTGTCACTTGACCCTCCCTCCCTCTCCCTCTCCCTCTCCCTCTCCCTCTCCCACCCAACCAAAGATGAAGATAAGAAAAAAACCTTCTTCAGCATCTTTACAGAAACAGGAATGATATCCATAAAATAGACACGCGTAGACAGGTAAACACTTCCTCCAATTTAAAAAAGTAAACAGGGCTATTGAAAAGACAAGCACTTTAAAGGGCAAGGCCAGCTAACCTCTCTGTGTCTAACATTTTCAGCGTCCTCTGCATCATTCAATTCTTTTGCCAACTTCGTAATGTCATCAAGAAATTTCTGCTCGAGACCTTCAAAAGTATGAGAAAATGGGACTTTCTCATATTCATGGTCCCCATCTTTGTTGTGGGTCTGGGGTCTTATATCATTGTTGCCTTGCTTCTCCAACGCGAGTCTTAAATCTGGCTTCTGACCTTGGTAGTAAGATCTAGATGCATCACCACTCTGACCTGCATCAGGACAAGCATGTTTCACAAGGCATGAGAAGTCCAGAACACCATTGAAAGGATCACAATAGTTGACTTATAGCAATATTCAGTTACAACTAGGTCAATTGTTCATTAAAAAAAATTGTCATACAGTGGAAAGGAACAATCAAAGGTGCATAAAACTCCTTTCAACCATCACAGAGGAAATGATTACTTAGAAAATGTTTTGAATACATTTAGCCACAGCAACATTAAAATTTGTTGAAGCATGCCTATCCTTTAAAATATGAATTGCAATGTCCATATACACAAGTTAATAATCAGGAACAAGACAAAATTTGCCAGTTACCACAGCAAAATAATGACTAAAGAATCATGTGAATTGTAATACAGCAGTTGTCTATTACTAGTATGAATATACTAAAAACCTTGAGTTTCTAGACCAAATAATCCTGACAAAATCATGGATTAATGTATCAACTAAAACTTGGAAGGAAGAACTCAACTTAAAGGTCATCAGAACAACCTTTGCCATAATACTCAGAAATAACTTTTCTCAAATTGTGGATAATTAGTAGAACCAAAGACCAATCAGTATCATAAATGGAACTCCAGTGACATATGAATGTGGATGTGTGCATGAATACTGCATGCAAGCGCATGTGTGTGTGTCCACCATGAGAGAGAGAGAGAGAGAGAGCTTGCCTTCATAAAGCATATGAGAAGCCAATGCACTTGATGGTTCTGATCCATCTCTTTCCCATCCACGGTGTCCATCTGCTCTAGGAGTAACATATGAATTATCTCTTTCAGGAGTGAACGCTTCTAGCTCTCCTTGATACTGACCAGAGCTATGATCCATCTGTTGACCGTGCTGCATCTGAGCAGCGACATATGCATCTGCCCCAGCATTCATATATTGACCCTGCCGTCTCATTTTGCTACTCCCACAGTGACCACGGCAATATCAGCCTAGACCTCACAAATACAACGACCAAATGAAGTTTGAGAGAATAACAGCAATCCATAAAAATGCTGACACGACATTCGATCTGAACAAGGTAACATGATTTCCCAACTGATATATGGGACAACCGCCTATGCGTCAGAAAAGAGAGAACTAAATTCTAGCAAAAATGAAAAGAATTTAAGCTTCCAAAGTAGGGAGAGACAGGACCTGCACAGTATAAACCAGTTGCACAGTATAAACCAGTTTTACCCATTACATGGAAGTTGAAAATGAGACAAATCCATGACAGAAAAAACGAATAGAACAAGAACAGGCATGCCACGAGAGCGATAAACAAATGTCAACAAGCTCAACCAATTGAGGCCTAAATCGTAAAAATCTAGCTTTTCTTCTACCAAATACATACATAATAACATCTAAAAGGAGGGATGAAGATCAAAAGTCGAGCTCTAATTTGAGAAGAGGTTGCAAAATCAGGTTTTTATCGCATTCCCAGCATTCAACTTAAGCACGAAATCATATCCTAGCATACAAAAACGGTGTTTTAACAGTAAAATTTCGCTCTTTTGATTGAAATTTGCATTGCACCATCAATCTCAGTTACACACTCCGCAGTCCCCCCAAATTGCCACAAGCGTTCTTGGTTACTTTCTCGCCGCCGGGAACACAAATACCACTCTTTCAGAGGAAAATCAACACAAATTCAAATTCGAGGACACGGTGAACAATTAGCAGAAGCACAAACCTCCTGGCGACGTCTCTAAATTGAGCTTCAGCTGGTATCGCACGGCGGCGAGAAGAAAAGGGATGAGATGGACGGGAGAGCTGGAAGTCGTTCTAAGCACCAATCGACCAAAATAAGAAACGAAGAATGAGTCTCCGGCCAGAGAATATCTTCGGAGCTCTGAAGATGAACAAGGGCAAATTTTCCTCCCAACGTGGAATTTCCGATGCCCTAATTGTGGAGTTGGGCCTGGGTTTGGCCTATTGAAACTCGTTCAATAGGTTAAAAAACAAATTAAAAATTAAGGCTCGTTTCGTTTTACGAAACCAACTTTTAAAAAAATATTTTTTGAATTTTTTGGTGTGCTATTCACGAAAAATAAATGAGCCCATAAAAATATTTTTCGCCAATAGAAAAAATACATTTAAAAGTAGAGAAAATGATTATCTCTCTTTTTAGAATGAGGAAAACATTTTTCCTCGTCTTTTCTTCCTCCATTCTCTCAAATTTCTTTTTCTTTTATTTATTTTTCATTTTTTCTATTTTTGAAATTTTACTTTTTATAATATTTCTCTTTTTTTTTATTTTTTTCTTTTCTTTCTTCCTCTACTGGTCACCGGCCACAAGAGCTCGCTTGTGATTGGCGAGCGAGACCGCCGGACATATTGATAAACAAAACATACATCCCGGGCGAGCTTTGTAACGAGTTAGAGAATAAGTAATGAGAAAACGAGTGTCAAAAACAGTATTGCTATATCTTTTAGTAGAAAAGCAATCCCTTTAATCAATAATTCGGATTGTTCATAGCGTACTGAAAACTTTTCGCAAATTACGGTCAACTTTTGCTAGTCGAGGGAGGGGTCTTTCGACCTCTATGAATTGGCACTAAACTCGAACGATTAAGGTTACTTCTTGGAGTTCAGCCGATGATGCATAGAAGCGCCGTAGTACAAGAGGACCGCGGAAGGACCGCGCCTTCAGTTTAGAACAAGCCGATTTAGGCGCGAGCAGTGAAGCCGGTTCCATCGATCAAACTGGTTGTGGTTGTGCTACTTTGGCAGCTAAAACCGAACCGGATACCGAACCATACTAGCTCAGGTCGAAAATAAGTAGTGATCAAATAAAAGTAAATATAGGCATTGGGCCGAATCGAACCGAAAACAGTAAAACCGCCCCAAACTGCTTAACAACATATCTTCTCTGCTCGCTGCTGAATGTCTCGCCTTTCATTATGCTCTTTTGCAGTGTCATCCGGAGACAGCTGAAGTTGAAATGACTTATGACATCCAATGCACTGATAAGGCGTCTAGATGCACACATATTTCCATTTACAAGGGAGATTCATAGTACTTTCGAGATATAGAAGAATAGTGCACCAGGAAGTACAGTAAAATATGGCGCGGGGGATCTCATGTTCGGAAAAGAAAGTAGTATCCGACCTTTTGAAGTCGCCTAAAGATATGGGTATGGGGATTTTCAACTGTTGAAGACCAGAGATCCGAATCCGATCCTGAAATTGAAGCTGATGCAGGTTAACTGCTGATTCAGGTCATCCTCCATGGTTATCCTTAAAGTGTACAAGCCCTGCATGTTAATGAGATTCGTGTATATGAGCAGCTCAAGATGCTTCTCTTATCTCCAAAAGGTTTAAGACTTCCTATGCACTTGAGGAATGTGAACTTTGTAAAGTAAAGATGAAAACTGGATTGAGAAAATTCATCATGGGACTCTACACCGATGAGCTGTAATGGCAATTCACTAAAAGGCCATCTATCTCAGCATCTCTCTCTTGAAACAGTAATCACCAGGCAAGCGAGAAAAGCCACAATACAAATCGCTTGGTGACCATATTGACTATTTAGCACTGACACCTTGAAAATTTCTATCTGTGACTAACATGATCGCATCGGAAAATGGCAATGGACGAGAATATCAAAGCGCGTGTAGTTGTTTGAAACTTACTGGAGGAGTAAACACGGGTAGACTTTGGGTGTGGGATAGCACAAATTTTCCTGCTGCAATAGGACAGGATATCTCGTCGCAGAGATCATGGGACTCTGTATGGACTTGAACCCCAAAAAATGTAACTCGTATCACTACTTTTCCGTTGGAGAGATTTTGACCTTGGAAAAGAAAAGCAACAGGTGTAATGATAGGTACAATGAATAAGCGGGGTGCAAAATTGGATATATGCATAAAAAGCGTCCCCAAGCACACAAGTTGATGGCCATTAATCCCCACTAGCACATTATGAACTATGGTGGTCTCAGATGAGTACATCCTATAGAAGATTACCAATGCGATTGTAGGTGTTGCAGAAGGGGGAGACTAAGTTAGGATCAGCGTGTAATACGCTATACATGAAAGACAAGAGCGAAGAATTATCATCCTCAATCCGTACCGAGATTGACCAAAGCCTACATTAGATTAGATCATAAACCATGGCCACAAGCCAAATTACAAGTAAGCAACCCACGAACAAGTGATGCAACAAAATGGATCTCGCATGAGTAGCCAGTAGCAGCAACCAACTGGTTCCATATATTGTATCCACTGGGAACCTCATTCTGTCAAGCCATTAAGCCTGAAGTAACTACGGTCGTAGTTTTCTTAATGACTTTATGTTTACTAACGGATCAATTATCTTCCTCCTCTTCTCCACCTTACTTGTCTAAGAGCCCCCTTTCTAGGCCACCATACACACAGATGTCCTTTCATATTCTGAGAAATGAAACTGAAATTCCTGGACTTCCATAGGCCAATATTTACATGGAAAGGGAAACATAAGATTGCACTCTAAGCATATGACTAGGCCTCACACATGCTATTTCGAATGGACTTTGCTTGTTGTTCGTTACCGGGGTACACAAAGTATCAGGTAGTGGATATTTGGAGGTTTTTCAACCAATTCAGGCTGAAGCGATGGATCCAGGTAAGAAATTCACCAGTATCAACCAGCTAATACTTACTCTCTTTAGTCTGAATCTTTAGCCCACTAAAAAGGAGAATATATGCATGATAAGAAGATTGCATTATGGGAAGAAAAAGAAAAACACGATACCCACTTCATTGCAAAGCAAGCATCAGTATTTTTTTCCCAATATGATGTACTTAAATTGACTAAGGACCTTCACTTCACAATCTTAAAAAAGAAAAGAACAACTTGGCACGAGTTTCCTTTTGGCTTCCAATCATAGCAAAACCCTCCAAGCAATAGAATCAAAATCAGAAGCAGAGTTGCTCAGACACCACATCTGAATTATCCTCAAACATTGGAGCGACAACTTCACAATTTCCCAATGAAGAAACACAGATTTAGGCGCCGTGAGATGCAGGGGATTAGCATCATATGCAAATGGTGAGTGAGAACAAGAAGTGAGGAGGAAACCAATAAAACGATCGAACTTGCAAAGACCGCAGTCATCGAGCTCCTAACCCACATGAACACAGAACAACAGTCCAATAACAGTATAATAGAAGAGACTGATTCATTCTTAATGTGAAGAGTAGCCAAGTATAAGACCTTGAAAAAGTAGTACCTGTGGAAGCAGAGATGTCAAAGGTCGTGGGCTTGCCTGGAACCACTGGGTTAGGCGATATCTTAACATCGCTCACCTTCACAACATAGTCCCCAGAATTATCTGCAATCACAAACCAGAAGAAACCAGAAAAAAGAAACCGATTCACGTAATTGCTAAAACATCGCGATTATCGCTCAGTTGGACACGATCATACGTACGAGAATGAACAGGATTAAGAGCGAAGAAGACTGACCACAGTACTTGATGTGGGTGGCGCAAACGAGAGGCAAGAGGAGAGCGAACGCGAGGACACGCAGCGACCCCATTTCTTGATTTTTTTTAACGAAAAGGAGCGATCTTGGGGATCAAAAGAGAGAGCTTTTCCAGTGGAGAGGAACCAGCGGGCGAGCGAAGTTGATCCCGGATCGGCAAACTTGAGCAGACATCGATCACTTGTTGTTGCACCGATAGAAAAGAAGGAAGAATCTGACAAGCGCGAGATGTAGACGCGAGCGAGCAAGGAAGGCGCTTGTCGGGTCCTGCTTCGCCACAGATTTTTTTTTTTTTTTTATTTCTCTCTGTGCAGAGGTTGTAATGATGATGGAGTGTTCTAGAGAAGGACAATCGACAAGGATCAATCAGTCTACCGATTATTGAACGGCTCGTGCCCTCGTCTTGTCCTTTTTTGTCTTTCACCCGCCAGACAGACATGGTAATTATTTTCTCTCTCTTTTGCCGGGAAGGGATAAGTTATGATCGGCAACGGCACTTTGAATCCTGTGGAAGGTGCGGTCAAAATTATCCAAAAAGTTATAAATTCATTATATTATTACTAATTTAATTATAATTTTTTTTAATTGTGATAATTGAATTCTAAATATTTTAAATTTCGATAATTGAATCTACCAATATCACCACGTACGACAAAATTGATCGAATAGATTTAGTTGACAAAATTTTGAAAATGTTTATGATTTAATTAACACTATTAAAAAAATTATGATTGAATTAGTAAAAATACAATAAATTAATGATTCTTATTAAATGATTTCCTCGAAAATTTTGTATAAACAATTTATAAATGATACGATAAGATCACACTGCCAAAATGATGTACAATTTGAATTGGTTTTATAGATTTAATGGATGACCAGTCGGCCTGGGGGAAAATTCGAAATAGTACGCGAATCGGACTCAGGTCAGAAAGTTAGTCGATACGACCATTCATAAAAAATAAAAACAGAAGAAGAAGAAGAAGGTGTCATGGACTGAGCATGAAGATTTCACCTGAGAGAATTCAATCAAAAGTAGAGGAGTGAATCGAGCAGGAAATGGTGAGTGCGATCGGACATGGACATAGTTGTCGCTCATTGCCCCAAATCAACTGACGACTAGAAGCAAGTCAGTTTTGGGAGTCAATCAAGGAACAACAAGTACTTACTTCAGAGAAACTTCAAAAGGCTGCCAAACGATACTTAGGAGCATCGTAGGATAGGAATGGCCTCGTGAAGAACCAAGAAAGCACAACTATATGAACTTGTCACTCAAGTTAAGAAATATAGTAACACTTGATCCACCAAGATGTCACAATACAGAGTCCAGATGCAGGAGGCAGAAGCCGCTGCACATCACTATTCCCAATTGACTACATAAGAACAGGAGTACCTCTAGTCATAACATTCATCACCCACTACACCCAGAAAGTATACCCTTCGGGAGTCAGTTTCGAAACCTTACGGCCGCACGATGTTTACTGCTGGGCGCATTGCACGCGTTGAGCACCGCTGGGCATATCATCGTCCTCATCGTATGCTTCGGCCTGCGCTTGTTGCTTTCTTCGCATCTCCTCTTCAATGTTGACATCGTGCAATGTCGTCTCCTCACACTCGTCCAGCTCCATCTCGGTCAGCTGCGACGCCGGCTTCTGCGGCAGCACCTTCTGCAGAGCCTTGACCTGCTCAGGGCTGAGAGACTCTGGGAAGTCCACGGTGAAGTGAATGTAGAGCTTCCCCTTCATGAAGGGCCTTTGGTACATTGGCATACCCTCATCATTAATAGCCTTGAAAGCATCTGCAAGTGTAAAAATGCAAAATTTAGCATTTGAAGGTCAGCTCTTAGGGTAAAATATAGCACATATCATAGTATGCATCATTTGCATACCAGGCTTGACGACTTCCCCAGGGTTCGACTTAATAAGGAGCTGCCTGCCATCCAGGTGAGTCAATACAAACTGGAAGCCACATAGAGCCTCGGTGAGAGAAAGGGTGTGCTCCACGAAGAGATCCTCGCCTTTTCTCTTAAATTTAGGATGCTCCTTTTGTTGGAGGATGAAAACAATGTCTCCAGTAACTGTATCCGGCTGCATAGAAGCAATAATTGGAAGGTCCAATCAATAATGATTCAAATTGTGAAAACGGGCCACTTAAAAAACTGTGGAGTTGCAAATTGACATTCATCGAATACACATACAGTTTCATCTGCTTCACCGGGGAATGTAATCTTCTGTCCATTCTGCATACCCTTCTCAACAACGACTTCCAACACCTTCTTTTCCGGGATAACCTTCTCTCCTTTGCACTGGGGGCAGCGATCCTTCTCATTAATGGTCTCTCCTGTGCCCTTACATTCATTGCAATGTTGTTGCATCTGCTGGATCATGGATGGACCCAAGTGCCTAATAGTCACTTTCACACCAGTCCCTTGGCAACCAGGACATGTCATAGACGCACCAGACTTCGATCCTTTCCTGTAAATGATTTCCGTAAGCAACCCTCCTTGACGCATGCAAAAAGCAGTGAGACAAACATTGCAACACTCACCCATTGCATTTGGAACATAACACATTCCTAGAGAGAGATAGCTTCTTTGTAGTCCCCAGATAGAGATCTTCCAGAGACACCTTCAAGGGATGAACCACATCTTCCCCTCTTCTCTGTCTTCGTCCTCGGCTGCTTCCACCTGTATACATAAAAAATTGCGCCGCTTAAGCATATCTACAATCGACAAGACTCCCACTACACGGGTATGCATCAAGCGTTCCTAATGAGCAAGTCATTACCTCCAAATCCACTTCCACCGAAGAAGGACGAGAAAATGTCGAATGGGTCGTGCCCACCTCCGGCACCGCCCATTCCCTCCTTGAGGGCATCTTCACCATACTGATCGTATATCTCACGCTTCTCAGGGTCACTCAAAACCTCATATGCCTGCGCAAGCTCCTTAAACTGCAGTAAAAACATAAAGCATCAAGCTTTACTCCAATAAAGGAACAGACGACCACTCAAGAGACAGTTCCCCATATTTCACTTAACGACCGCATAATCATATTCCGTCTCAACCACAAGTAATTCATTAAGTAAGATACTTTAATCACACTATGAGCAATTCACCAACCATACAAGCTCCTCAAACAAGTTCTTCCCAATTTTTGGGGATATCTGATGGGAAAAAATGTAAAAGAAAATTTCCAACCTCGACTAGAATGACCCGACTAATTCAGTCCCGGTTCTAAACGAATCCTTCATAACATCCCACGCAATTCGATAACAATGCCCAATATGAGCGCGCTCAATATACTCAATTGGAATCCCAACCCCTCCTAACCTATCCTCGCGAGCCGGGAACAATTAATCATCCAACTACAGAACCTCGCCGGAGCCGACCACAACCACGCCATCCGAACGACCAAAATCGCCGGCGACAGAAGGGAGGGCCGACAAGGATTCAGGACGGTGTACCTTCTCAGGATCGCCCCCCTTGTCCGGGTGGTTCTTGATGGCGGCTTTCCGGTACGCCTTCTTCAGGTCGTCCTGGGAGGCATCCTTCGAGACTCCCAGAACCTCGTAGTACCGCGTGTTGTCGCTCTTCTTCGGCGCTCGCCCGAACATCTCCCCTCGGTCGGTCGGAGGACGGATCCCGGATCGATGATCGGTTCACGGCGAAAGTGAAGAGAGAGAGAGAGAGAGAGAGGGGCGATTGGGTCGTAGGAACGATGAATGGCGTACGCTGTGTGGCGGAGGGAGACGAAGCGGAGTTTATAGAGAAGCAGAGCAGAGGGTTGCTTCGTGGGGGTTGCCGAGAATGGACGGTGGAGATTTCGCCTCGCGAACTCGCCCTCCGCGTCGTGGGGTTGACCCAGGGAAGACTCTAGAGTTTTTCTAGAACCTTCCTGCTGGGAAAATTCACTAAAACCAAAAGCAGAAATAAGTATATTCCCCCTCTCCTAATTCGAATAACGGGTTAGAAGTCACTCCAAACTCGTGAAATAATAGAATCTCTTAACATAAACCCGCTAGGACGGCTAAAAAAAAATCAGAGGCGTGTTGAAATAGCTTGATTTCAGGTAATTTTGTGTATACAATAAGATTGCATCCGAAAATTATGCGAAATCAAAAATTAAGAAAATTGGCGACCAAACTTTATGACATTTGCCACTGCGTACCCTAGTCTACTACTATGGATAGTCAGAGCACATGCCCCCAATATTTCTCTTAGAGTGAGCAGAGTTTCAGGGTAGAATCGGGAATCGGAGAACCGGACCGAGCAGGTTTGATTCTCATTCAGGTTCTGGAGAGTTCGGATTCGGAGAAAGAGACCAAGGATGAAGTTGGGCGTTGGAAATTCAAGTTGAGATAAGCTGATGCAGAAGGATACTTGAATTAAGAGAGAGCAAAACTAATACTCTGCACATATGAGAAGAAAATTATTAGGATGTACATGTGAGTTGAGTTAGAGAAGTTTCACATCGGATAATTGGTGTGGTGTAAAGCAGTTAATATTCAAGTTGGTCCATAACTCATTGGCTTAATCTTTTGAGTGAATGTGGGTCCAACTAGATATATTAACGGGCTCGGACTTGGGCTCCCTCTTAGCGATGTGAAGACCTGAATTTCCGTCGAATTAAGTTTACCGGCGGAATAGCTAATTACGTACGTGGATTAGTGGTGACTGAGTTTTTAGTCGTTTAGGTCTTCGACAAAGTGATTCGCACCGGAAGTGGTTCCCAACGATTCCGGTTCCTTAAAATAATGAACCGAGAAATGGACGAACCATAAAGTTTACCATCGGGCCCGCTCCGGTTCCTTAAAATAAAGAACCGAGAAGTTTACCATCGGGCCCGCGTTGCTACACCATAACGCTCACCTGCCCGAAAATCGCATTGATCACCAAATTCATTCCTTGAGATATTCACCAGACTTTGATACAATTTGTTGGAAGTGCGGAGCAGAAACCTGATACCTTCACCCGGGGAGATAGCCAAGAGGGAGCCCAAGTCCGAACCTGTCAACATATTTAGTTGGGCCCATCTTCACTCAAAAACGTATGTTAATGAGTTATGGGCCAACTTGAATATATTAACTGTTATACACTACACAAATTATCTCACGTGAGACTTCTCTAACACAAATCACATATGTATCTTAACATAAAATTAAGATCGATCGACGGGGATGTTTTGTTTTGATCCTCAATGCCCTTAAAGTGTTTGATGAAATTCCAATGCTAGTTTTCGTTGCATATTTTTGCCTTATAGAACTGAAAGACAGAAATGAAAAATAAAGTATAAATGAGGCAGAGGAGAGTAGGGTGGCGGGAGTTGCTTTGTGACGTTAGAATGTTACCAGTCAGCATAGAGTTAACACGAGAATACTAAAGTTTACCGAAGTATATGTGTAGTTTGGCTGTTTTAGTTTTGGTTATGATATTTGATGCAATCTAATTATATTTCATTATTATCGTATATGTGTGAAGTTGATGTATTAAGATAACATGTCAATGGAGGTGGAGGGATGTGAGGAGATCACTCCGATCATAGAATTGGAATTGAGGTGAGGAAGAGCCATCCGCGACCGTGAGTGTGATAAACGAGAGACTTGGTTCTCGTCTTCCTCCTCGTGATAAAAAGTATATATTCGATTGCTAGAATCATTATTCGAGAATCATAAATGAGAAGACCGATTGTGAAAGAAGTTCTATAATTTAGATTTTATGTTACGTGTTTTGAACTTTTTCTTATTTATTTTACTTTACATGTTCATCTTTGATGGGTTGTTGTTATTGAGAAATGTGAAACTTTCATTTTGCTTAGCTAAAAAAGAAAAAAAGAAAAAGAAAAAAAAGAGAACCTGTTAGATCCTAATCCCGTGACAGGATAGGTTCCAGATTCCTTGCTATGTAGGATATGTTCCAGTTTCAAAAAAATGAGGAAAGTTTCAGGTTCTAGGTGAAATCGCTCACCCCTAATTTCTCTGGAAAAAAGCCTTTTTAATAGTATATGCCATTCCCTAGTTTCTTAAAGACAAGTTTGTAACATTAAATACCACGATTTCACACGTGATATCAGACTTTATCTCATTTTTATCGGCAAAAGGATATCAGAAGTGCCAAAATTTATGTACGGCGCTCACTTTGGTGCAAAAAATTTTCGTCGTCTCACTTAAGTGGCAAATTGGAGAAAAAATAATCACTTAAATGCTAATGGCGAGAGATTCCATCCAAAAAAATATACGTGGCATTTGTAATTATAATATTTTAGTGACATGTCATTCCACGTGGCAATTAATTTTAAATTTTTTCAGTCCACGTAGAATATTAAAAAAAAATTCAGTCTAAAACTTAAAAATAAGCTACAAAACAAAAAAGAATAAAAAAATAAAAAGAAAAGGGGTTTCAGTAGCGAGGGCTTGCACAGCCCTCGCCGCCGCCGACCGAGGGCCGTTACTAGCTAAATCCGAAGAGAAAACGGAGTATGGGGGCGTGTGACTTGAACTATTGATTGGGCTGTGCAGATAGATATACGCCCCGACCCTCGCCAGTGGCGGCCCTTGCCAGCGGTCGGCATGGGTCGTTGGCCACTGGCCGGGGCTCGTCGAGGGCTATGCAAGCCCTTGCCGCTGCAACCCCTTTTTTGTTTTTTTAGCTTATTTTATTAAGTTTTTAATATTTTTTAATTTTTAGCTTTTTCTATTGCTGACTAAGATCCTTCGGTGAGCTACGTAGGATTAGGTTATTAATAATAAAAAATTGACACGTGAGATTTCTAGCAAAACTTATCGGAGTTGGCACTCAAATAATTGTTTTTCGGGAAAAGAACACTAGAAGTGCCAAAATTTGGGTACGACGCTCACTTTAGTGCCAAAAGTTTTCGCTGGATCACTTAATTGCCAAATCGAAGAAAAAAAATCACTCAAGTGCCTCCGGTGAGATATTCTGGCCAAAATAATACATGGCATTTCTAATTAAATTTTTAATATAAAGTGTCATTATTTTAAAATAATTAAGTCCACGTGGACTTCTCAACTTTTAAAAAATTTAAATTAGATAAAAAAAAGTTCTAAAAACTAATTTTATTTAAATTAAATTTAAAAATAAGCTTAAAAATTTAACCAAAAAAATTTACATTTTTTTTAAAAAGGCAGGGAAATTTTTAAAATTAAAAAAAAATTACAAAAATTTGAAAAAATTTAAAAGGAGGGGGGGAATTAAATTTTTTAAATTTTTATAATTTTTTAATTGAAAAAAGAAGCTAATTGTTTTAAAAAAATTCTCTTCGCCTGGTTCTTCCCCCCTTCCCTTTTTGTTTTTAATTTGTTTTTATCTTTTTTTGTTAAAATTTTAAGCCTACAATTTAATTTAATAAAAAAATTTAAAAATTATTTTGTAGTAAATTTTTAAATCTAATTTAAATTTTTTAAAAAATTTTAGCAAATTTTTTTAACCAAATAATTGTCTTTTTTTTGTGTGGAAATTTTAGCTTTTTTTCAATCTAATTAAGTCTGCATTTTTTATTATTTTTTCAAATTTTGTCTTTTTTTAATTGCTAACTGGATCTCCGGCGAGCCACATCAGCTTCAACTATTAAAAAAAAATGCCACGTCGGATTTCTAACTAATCATATCGGAGTTGCTACTTAAGTGATCTTTTTTTAAAAAAATTGGCACTTAAGTGATTCGAGAAAAAAATTTAGTACTAAAGTGAGCGCCGTACAAAAAATTTGGCACATCTAGTGTCATTCTATCCATTTTTATCTTCTTTTGATACTCAAGTAATCTCCAGAATATATACAAAAATCCACATGTGCTTGATAGGCTGAATCGTATGACAAAAAATCAATATTTTTTTTTATTATGTGAAAATGAAAGATATTGTGGTTGTGACTATCATCTGATATCCTTACCTGCCTCCATATATATATTTTTGGGCTCATCGACCGCCGACCCCAACTAGTTTGGGTTGATGTTGTTGTTGATATTGATGTTGATGCAAAAACTAAGTGATTTAACCAATTTTGTCTGACCAAAAAAAAAAAAAACATTCTACATTTCCCGCAATTTTGATCAGAAATCGCCAACATGATGGTCTAATCCGCGCTGATAATCTTATCCGGCACTGCCGACGTTGACATGGACAACTTTGATAACTTTTTGATTTGTTTTATTTTTCTGATTCTTTTTTTTTTTTTATCTTTTCTTTTCTTTTTATTCCTCATTTCGTTTTCTTTTTTCCAACCTTGGGTTGGCGAGGGCGTCCGTGCCCTCGTTGGTCCAATGCGAGGTTGGTCCTAGCCAGAATTGGGTGAGAGCTGCCTCGCTAGTGGCCTGTGAGGGTCGGCCAGCCACCTTGCCAGACCAAAGTTGAAAAAAGAAGAAAAGAATAAAAAAAATTAGGAAAATTTTAAAAAATATATACAAAAATTACCTATGTCAGCGCCGATTGTGCCACGTAAGACGGCCAGCGCTAATTGGAACACAATGTCAGCTAGGGGTGTGTATAAGAACCGGGAACTACCCGAACCGAACCGAAGTGGACAGAATCGGCCGGTTCTGATAGGACCGAACCTATTTGGTACATACATATATACTTTCATTTTTTGTGTTTTCAAAACCCTAATTCGTAATTCGTAATTCGTAATTCTAGCTTTCTTTCACGCTCCTCAGTCCTCGGTCTTCCTCACGCACGCTCTCTCTAAAAAAGAGTAAAGTAACTGGCACACACAAAAGAAATAAACCCTAGCCTCCTTGCACGATCCTCCCCACTCTCTCGCCTCATCTCGCTCTCAGTCACCTCTTCACTAAGCTCTCGCCTTTGGCCCTCTATCGCATCATCACAGTCGCCGGCCTCGCCTCCGGCTCTCCCTCGCAGTCACAGCCTCGCCTCTCTCTCACTTGCTTCTATGTAAAAGGCCATTCTCTTGTTGTTAATGCTTGATTTTTGTTCCTGGTGTTGATGAATTTACTGGAGTTGATGGTGTTGACTTTGTTGAATACACCAATCACATAATCAAGCTTGGGAAGGTGATTCTCATTCAGGATCGTGATTAAATTACACTTTTGAAGATGATCACAACCCTCATGTCAGGTCTTTCATTCAATACACTATTGTATATATGTGAAATAGAAATGCAATATACATTTCCCATTCCCAGCCTCTCAAGTCACGACTGGTTCCATTGACCCAATGGGTGGTTCCCGGTTCCTATTTTGTGGAATCGGCCCTTAGTGGACGGTTCTCGATTCAGGGTAGGGACCGCCCACTTTGGAACCAATCAGTCCTAATATGAGCGATTTCCATCCAAAATTGATCGGAAAGACTAAATTGACAAATCGTCAAAATATATAGGACTTAATTGGTATAGCTGAAAGATTTATGACTGAATTGCAAAAAATATTGAAGACTAAATTGACACGATTAAATAGGTTTACGACTTTTGTCCTAATTTTTTCGATTTTTTACGTGTAGTTTCCCACACTTCCATTTAAGCGGGTAATTTTTTTGACATCGTATGTCGTGTAATTTAATTTCTTTCGCCGCTCTGACCAAAAAAAAAAAAAAAAATGCTTTCGCCGCGAAAAATTAGTGGGCACGCGCATGCCGCGCGTAGGATAACTAACTTAAATAAATCAAGGGTTTATGGATCGAGAGTCACGTGTAAAGAAGTTCCTTTCCCTAATTCGGGACCCTTTCGTTTGGGATCAAGTAATAACGCCAAACTTTAAAATATTATTTGGAATTTTTAAAAACACTATATGTGAATTTACATGTTAACAATCACGTACCGTGACAGTTTACGAGGTTTCGAGTTAAAAACATTTAGAGCGCGTGTCATAAAACTAAGATTAAGCATGATAAAAAATAAAAGGGTTAATACCACGAAAAACTTCAAATTAGTATACCTGTGACAAATTTACCCCAAATTATTTTTTTGACCACCAAAAACCTTAAACTGGTACACTTTTGACAAATTTACCCCAAACTGGTACGCATGTGACAAATTTACCATTCGTTAGCTTCTGTTAAGTTTTATCGTCAAATTGCTAAGACGGATGACACATGGCAATTGCTGAATGTACACTTTGGCATTTTTACCCTCTATTTGTCACAGGTTTATCAATTTGGGATTTTTCGTGGTATTAATCCAATTTAACGAAAATTAACGAATGGTAAATTTGTCACAGGTGTATCAATTTGGGGTTTTTTTTATGGTCAAAACATTTCGTTTGGGGTAAATTTGTCACAGATGTACCAGTTTGAGGTTTTTGGTGGTCGAAAAAATAGTTTGGGGTAAATTTGTCATAGGTGTATTAATTTGAGGTTTTTTTTTGTGGTATTAACCCAAAATAAAAAGTGGACACACGGACAGCCACTTTAAACATTATTGACGTTGGATTAATTAATGCCCGCATTATTAAAGTCCGGGCCCCACCCACACAAATTCCGGAGACTAATTAGTTTGAGTTTTAACTTTTAAGCCCCCCCCACCAACACAAACAAACACACACACACAAAAAAAAGGAAAGGCAGTTTATTGTTGATTTTTCACCTGGGCCGAAGAGCGAGGGACACGACCCACGCTAACGTGCGCCTTTCGCACCCCCCTCCCCCCCGCCTACGTGGGCTCAATCGAATCGACCAACCAACGGCGCGGACGCGACCCGTGATTTTAACTGTGCTCTCGCCTCTCGGTCGCATGCAAAGAGCTCGGGACAGCGACGCGACGGCGACCATTCACCTCTCACGGCGTCGCCTCCTCCCGGCGCACGTTAGCCGACACCCCCTTCTCTCTCTCTCTCTCTCTCTCTCTCTCTGCTAGTTTCTTCTCCATCGCCACCTAACGCGGATTTGCAAATTATTCTGTCGCTCCTTTTAGAGAGAGAGAGAGAGGGAGATTGTGACTTTGCTGACTAATCGATAGATCAACGGCCTCGAAGGTATCTTCTACCTCCCTCTCGCTCTCTCTCTCTCTCTCTGTCTGCTGTTACTTTCTCTGTTCATTTGCGACATTCACGTTGCTTCAGGTGAATTCGAGTCTCGCTGAGCTCGCGATCTGCTGATCCGCATTGTTTCGATGTTGAATTCCGCGCTCAATTCATAGTCGTTTTTCTTTGTTCCGCTTTTGCTCCGGGGCTGCATTTTGGTGTCGGCTCGCGCGCGATGTCCGGTCAGCTTCCGACTGTCGGATTTCCCGCGGTCGTCGGGGGGTTTTTTTTCGGGGCTTTGGCTGTGCATATTGCCGTTTCCTCCCCGAGGATGTTCGTAGTTGCCGCAAACCTTGCTTGGTAGGGTGTTTGAGCTTGAATTTTGGGCGAGATTCTTAGCTTGGGGATTTTACCGGCACTGAGATAGGCCGTTGCGTTAAGAAGCTCATTTCATGCAGCTCTGCTTATAATCTGACACGAGTCCTGCATAATTGGTTGGTTGTATGCAGAGCTGCAGTCGGGTTGTGCACGCACTTAGATTTTGATGAGAGGTGTGGGAAAAGGGTGAACGGGGATTTGATTTTTCATGGGGCTACTGCTCATACTGTTTTACTCTTGCGGAGGCTGATGTAGAAAGTTGGCAAATGCCAACAACGTGAAAGCCGTAATTTCTATCTTCCAATTCAGTGTTAATTTGACTGGTACCTTAAAAGGATTTCTATCTTCCAAGTCATTTAGACTGTTTCTTGCCTAGTTAGTGTCTTCACCGTTTTTCACCTGGGTTGTGGAGGGGAAATAAAGCAAACAAAGTGTTCATCCCACCACAACGAAGAGGAGGTGTTCATCCCACTCCAGTAATGCCCATAAAGTATTCGTCCCACTTCATGCATCTAAGGTTCCAAAATATTGTTCACGGTCTAATAAAGTTTAATAGTTGGATAGGTACGTTTCAGCTGAGGATACCATCGCATGCAAAAGCAATATTGTCATAATACGTCCACATTGAAGTGAGTAGCTTTTTTTTTTTCTCTCATTAACGGGCTAATGTCTGGTAATGGCATGAGATTGAAAGCAATTGACATGTAATCATAGTGGTAATTTACGAGCTGCTGAATTATCATCATGGTAATTAACTCACGTCAAGGAAAGTTCTACATTGAACAATTACCCATGGTTAACTTGCTCGTGCCGAAGTTCGTCTTGGCTTGAGTGGAAGTTGTTGCTTGGCAGCTACTTTTTCTGGTTTAGAAACTTGGATTAGTGTGCGCTTTGACTTGCCTTCCATGTTCTATACAGTTGGGCAAAAAATGCGAACTAATTGTGGAACGATCTCAGAAATAAAGTGATGAATTTAAATCTCCTCCCAAAACATCGCTTCTTGGGGATGCAGCTTCCATTTTTTCCTTCATGCGAATTACTTCCAGTCATTGTATTTTAACTTGTCCTGCTCTATTCGCAGTAATGAGTACCCCTTATATTTGGAGTATTCTTCTGTTTTCATCTTTAGTTATTATAAAATACACCCAGTCAATAATTTCACGCTATATATTTTCTCCACCAGGTTGGTATTGGCTGAGTTCGGCTTACTCGCAGTATGGGTGTCTCAGGGAAATGGATTAAAGCCTTGGTTGGCTTTAAGAAGTCAGAAAAATCACCTGCTTCTGAGAATAATGAAAACGTGAGCATTTGTTTTATGTTTCCCTCCAAACGATGTTTCTGTCCTTGCAATTTCCTTCCAGTTGGACAACGTACATACCAGTCTCCACTGGAAGTTGCTTATTGTTCCCCGTCATTTTCTTTGGTAGCTGCTTTTGAATTTGTGCTTCATCACTATCAACTAATAGTTTTGTATGAAGGGCAAGTCAGGTTAAGTGCATTTCAAAACTAGAGATGTAACTTCTTTCCTCTACTGATCTTACTACTGATATAACAGCTCAATCTCGTCAACAATATTAACTGCGTGGTTCTTGCGGTTGATAATAGCTCAATCTCATCAACAATAAACCACTCTGTGTCCATTTTGGCGGTTATTTGCATCATTCTACTGATTGCTTTACCTAGCCATGGATCAGCTGTGAAGGCTGCTCATATTCTTCCAATCGCAAGATTTGTCTGGCCAAAGAAGATTGTAAACTCTAGTGGTTTACTTAAAGTGTGAATTTTTATTTCTCTGGCTGTATTATCTAGCTTGTAGAGTCAACTTTACAATGATCCTTTGGGGTTTCAGACGAAGAATTTGAAGAATCCTTAATTTGCTTTAAAATGTTTTAGTGAATGTTAAAGGATAATGGATCCGGTGAGTCTCACTCAATCTATTTATTATTACCGTCTACAGAAAAGTTCAGGCAGTAAGTCTCGTCACCGGAGAAAGCATTCAGTTGAGATAGACAGCTATAAACTTGAAGATGCGTTTGATTGCAATTCTGCTAGCAATGATGGAGATAGCAAAATTCCAGATGCTGCTGGGACCCCTTCGACTTCAGTTCAAGTACAAGAAGCAACTCATGATCAACAAATTGCGAGAGAAGAGTGGGCTGCTATACGTATCCAAACAGCTTTTCGAGGATTTCTGGTATCGGCGCTTTCACCATTTGCAGCATTTATAGTTTGTTGAAACAAAGTAAAACATAGTTGTAGAAGCCTTGGATCTATGATGTGCTCCCTGCCTATCTTTACTAAATCAATCATGGACTGCATGCTTTATTTCCATACTATTTTGGTAATCAGATGAACAATGATATGAAAACATGAATTTTGAATCTTAGAGCTTGTTGTGGAATGTACTTTGTCTTTTTGCAATGGCAGATGAGCAAGTTCATCTTTGTGAAATTTGAGTTATCATTTAAATGGAAGTTCTCTTTTGACAGTGAGGCTGATTATGCTGCAATTAACTCTGTCTCGTATACACAATTAGGCTAGAAGAGCCCTACGGGCTTTGAAGGGATTGGTGAGGCTTCAAGCCCTGGTCAGGGGCCATGCTGTGAGAAAGCAAGCTGCAATAACTCTGCGATGCATGCAAGCATTAGTGAGAGTTCAGGCTCGTGTTCGAGCAAGACGTGTTCGTTTAGCGTTGGAAAGTCAAACAGTACAGCAGAAACTTCAGCAGCAACTAGCAAATGAGGTCCGTGTTCGTGAAATTGAAGTAAGTTCGTCAGTTCTTGTTTTCAAGACATAGCAATTCGTACAGCAAAGATCTTTTTCTCTTCAATTTTTTCTATGAAGTAGATCTGAATAATCCGACTGGATGCAAACCAAACGAGAGCTTGCAAGGGTAAGATCAGCTCCTGTTAGCATATCAAGTAGGAAACAGCGTCACCTGACGACAGGCTGAGTTCATATGCATGATGATTGTTCAGGGACTAACTGGAGTTATAGTTTTATTAGTTCTTGAAATGATGATTAGCCATTCTTGCAATAGACCTGAAAAAGGGAGGTTCCTCTGCTTAATATAAAACCAGAAAGCAGCATTAATAAAATGAAAATGTACCTTTACTGTGACACAGAGATGAAATCTGTTATACATGTTTGTGCCAAGTTGCATTTTAGTCTATCTTCTTCAGTAAATTATTGATAATTGTCGATTAACATCACAAATTAAAGGCAGAATAATAGCCTGACCCCCATCTAATATAAAAAACTAGATAAGTGGAAGTCTCTAGCCAATGCTTACATTGCAAGAGTAAAGTGATGCAGTTTTGCGCTCAACCATTCTGTGATTGTGTTCCTGCTGTAATGTCCCCCTACCAAGTGCTTTAGTTAGTTCTGTCTGCAAGTGCAGGAAGGTTGGTGTGATGGCGTTGGTTCTGTTGAACAAATTCAATCCAAATTACTGAAGAGACAAGAGGCTGCAGCTAAGCGGGAAAGAGCAATGGCATATGCTCTAGCTCATCAGGTGATGACATTGGCAACCTTGATGGGTTTATGAAGTGCTAATTTGGTTATGCTTTCAATGCCAAGGCATGGACCAATGAAAAGCAATATAGAATTTGGAAAAAACTTGGATGTCTAACATGCTATCTGAACTATGGTTTTGACTAGGGCTATCGTGCAAATTCTTTTTGATGCTGTTAATTCAACATTTGCCATATATATGATCATGCGCTGATATCTATCATGTACGATACATATTGGCACACATGTAGATCATCTTGATAAGTTAAAGATCATCTATATTATTGTCCCTACACAGATGCCTATGCATAGGAGGCATCTCATGAGATGGCTATGCGGAAGTACTATGCTCATGCATTCATAGATATCGTAACTTTTGTTTTCAAACATGTGCACTACTTGGCCCATATAGATGACCCTGTGGGTGGTGGCTTCTCATGAGGACGATGAGACAGCAGGAGAGCAGCCATAAATCTATGCAGTAGCACACCATATTTTAACGGGTTTTCATAAACTCGAGCTATAGAGCTGTTGCCTGGACAAAAATTGGCCAAACTATGACGACAGCAACATGCCCTTCCTTTTCTAATAAGTGGGCTTGCTTTTTCCTCAGAGTAGACTTACCAGGAGTTTACAAGTGCACGTTTAATTTTTGGATAGTCTGATGGACTGCTGATATCCATCAGAGCTTTTATTTTTTTATTTTTTTATCACAAGCTAATTCAAATGTTTAGCTTCTCAGGGTAGCTTGTAGTCTGCTTCTCATCTGCTGTGAACATATCCTGTCTGTGCACTCTATAATGTGAAACCAAAGGTTGGCTTTCTTGAATTCTTATATGTTGTGGCCAGACTAATTTGAACTCTACAGCATCTATCTAAATGTATTATGGGAAGACATGGATGATCTTGCTGGCTGACTTTGAACTGCCTATTCAGTTCAAGCGCCATGCCACCTGGAGCGTACATGCATGGAGACACTAGAATAAGCTTTAGCACAATCTCGGGCATCTGAAAACATTGGAAGAATGTTTTAAGAAGTGAAGGACCTTCTGATTTTAATAAGATAGAAAATTTATTGTCTGTGTAATAGAGTTTTAATGCTTTTTGTCGTGTAGTGGCAAGCTGGATCGAGGCAGCAGGCCCCGCCTTCAGGGTTTGAACCTGATAAAAGCAGTTGGGGTTGGAACTGGTTAGAGAGATGGATGGCTGTTCGACCTTGGGAAAATCGCTTTCTGGACATCAATCTCAAAGATGGTGTTATGATTCGGGAGAAGGGTTCAGATGAGGGTAAGAATGGCATCAGACCCCAGATAAAATCTGCTGCAAAGAAGCCGACAGTATCTAATCTCTCCAGCCAGAGAACGGGTCCTTCTCAATCTGATGGTTGTGGTAGTTCACCTAACAACTCTGCCAGTACACCAGAGGTGACTCAAACTGTCTCTTCCAAGCCAAAGCCAAAGCCAAAGCCAAAGAATGTGGCTCAAAATGCGCTTGAAGAAGCCAACCAGAGATCTGGTGTTGGTACAAGATCACACAGCAATCCTAAGGAAAGATCCACACAACCTGATAAACAGGCAAAGAAGCGATTGTCTCTGCCCAATAATGGTGAGTTCTGTCTCTACTTCTTTAAGTTCTGCATGTTGTTGTCCTGATGGCTTTATGCTACGTTTACATTAATCGGGATTGTTTTTTTGATCAATTACCAGCTGAGAGTTTAAATGAATTTATACTCCTGCTTGCAATTTGAGGTGAAGCATATGGCATGCCTCAGTTCGATCGACTTGGTTATTAGATCACTAGTTTGAGTAAAGGAGGAATTTAAGGCTCTGCACAGCAGCTTACATTGTGGTCATTTGCAGGATTCTAAGCACCTTTCGTTATCTCTACATTCGTTCTTGAACATTTCTTTCATCTCTGTTTTGATTAAACAGATGCTCGAAAAACTGTACTTTTTCCTTTTCTTTTCTTTTCTTTTCTCTTCTTATTCTGGGACGGTCTTAGATAAACCGTTGTATTCTGCATTTTTAGAGTGACAGATGGTACCTGCATCAAGGTTTATTTATCACGGGTGGTTACCTAACTGTAAGAATGTCAGAAATAGTTTATCTCAACTTTGTATATAGATGGAGAATAATATTTGAGGTTGATAACTGTCCACATACTGCCCTTTTGTTGTATAATCTATAGAGGATTTCAGGTGAAGGAAGCATGCAAAATCGTCTCTTAGAATTAGCTGAAAAAATGGCTTTTTTCTGGATTCAAAGTCAACATAGACGCTTATGTAATTTCATAAAAATTGGCCTCTCTCTCTCTCTTTTTTTTTTTGATAAAAAAAAGTTGGCCCTCTTTGCGTGCTGGCACTTTGTAATTTTTCCTAACGCGGAATTGGAACCTTGTTACAACTTAATCCATCATTCTGTGACACTGTTGAGGTTCTGAGCAGGGGCTTCTGCTGGGAATCAGGCGGCCAGAAATCCTGGCAGGACTGCTGTAAAAGGCGCAATGGGTTCTCAGAAGACTCTCAAGGACAAAGCCAAAACTAACGGAAGAGGGGACTTAAACCCTGAAAAATCCATGCCTCAGGCCATCGATGCACAGCCTTAAGATGTCGAAAGGGAGGTGGGCCCGAGATTTATTCCATCAAGGTGCTGCACTTTGAGAGTGTACATAGATCCTTACTGTTGCAGGGAGATTCGATCACCTGGGGAGATTCGCTCTCAAGGTGCTCAACTATTTATCACGGCAGCAGAGTGGAAGAGATTAGTTTGGCTGGTTGTAAGAATTACACATGCGGGTCTCAGTTTGTGTTGACAGAACTATAAGTTTATCAGTGTTGTTGTTATATTTCCAAAATAACACAGTTTTATGTAGTTTGGTGCTTCTTTTTACTTATTCGGTCATTGGAGAGTAAACATTACCTTTGTAATTGGCTGCGCGGTGAAGAAATCTAGCTAATGGATCAGCAATTGTGAATTAGAAATCTCTGTTAGATGTCTGCTGAGTGAAAACTATCTGTACAGGACTTTTATATATCCATCAATACTGTATCCACTTGATTTTCTACTTTGGCAGTGGTTTGGTGAGTTTTATCGACTTGCCTTTGCTTGTCCTTGCCCTTTTGATCCTCAAGTGTTTGTTACTCGGCGAACTCGATCAAATTCATAATTTTGAGAAAGAATGAGAAAATTCTGCAATGTGATTAGATTTTATTCTGCGTGCTCATGATATTGATTACAGTCTCTCCCAGAGACTCACGCACACACGGGCACGCGCGAGCACGAATGCACGCGTTCAATGACACATGGGGACACTTCTTTAGTTGTTGTGCATGGGTTGCTGCCGGGTGATCGTGATCGTGATTGTTGTTAAGGGGCAACCCTTAGGAAAAAGTTAACGATATCTCTTCATCTCCTCGCCTTAAGAAACTGTCAAGTGCTCCTATAGAGCCAGTAGTTCATCCTGTAAAAATGAGTTTGAGAGGATAAAATTCCGAAGTACCTATCACATTGCTCTGGCGATTTCTTGGGCCGATATTTGACTTGATTCTGTATAATTTTTCGAGAATAATAACATAAGAAACACGAAATTTCTCGAAAATAATGTCATGGCTTTCTTATCATAACATTGTGTATAAAAGTGTATAATGGGAAAGAAGATAAGATATTCTGTGAACCATTAACGAGAAACCTAAACGGAAAAGAGAATACGAGTGTAACTTTTTTCTTGGTAAGTCTCACTTGAATCTCGGTTCTGGAAACATTAGACGTATAAGAATTTGAAAATTGAACCAGAACCCAGCCTCTAGCTTCTCTCTGTAAAAAATGCTCATCCCTTTCACTTTGTGAGTTTCCTAAATTTGAAGAGGATTGAGTGCTTGCAGCTTCTACTCCCGACATGTCCAGACTATCAAATGGAATGCTGACAAAAATAGCAGGTAATTGTACTGTCCAGAGTTGAGCAGAACCGCCATCAATCAGCTTTAGCTCTTAAATAAGATGCAGAAGAAATGGTGTTTGAGGCCCTCAGGGTTAAAGCAAGTCATGAAGTGAGGTTGCTGATGCCAAAAGAGACAGTTTTCTGTTGAAATGCATTGATGGCACAATCAATTTGGAAATGACCAAACTGAGACTTGAATCTGAGGCCATATCCAAGTCCAATTCCCGAACCTGGTTTTCCCTGCCTGAGAGATGGATTTCCTGGAAACCCCAGCACAATGTTGATAAGGTAGGAGAATCCACAGATAAATGAATACCAAAATGAACTTCACTCTCTCTCCGCAACCGATATCAAACACTAATAACATATTTTGGTGCTTTCTTGAGTATGGACCATAGTACCAATTGCCCCTCCCCCTCTACCTTCTTCTGACCCATCGAAAGGTGTAAGTACATGGGAACTAGTTAGGCAAAGGATATGCCATTTGCAAAGGGCCGACCTACTCCAGTTCAAGATTTGTAGCAATGGCTATAAGCTTTCCAGCAAGCCTCAACTTGTAAAATTGTTAGTGCGGCTTGTCAGGTCAATATGATGATAGGTAGAATGAAGGACTTTATGAGGTCACTGCTTTACAAACTAAATGCAGTACAAATCTGTTTAAAATGAATTTATAATTGAAAGACAGTATTTTCAATTTGCCGCTCATAGATTTACTTGTCGATAAATGGGAATTGAAAGTTACCGGGTACATGACGACCAGAGCCCAAGTCTGTCCCGCCATCCAAAAATATTGCACCTTCCAGTGTCTCGTTCTGATGGAATCATAGCCAACACAAGATACATCTTCACATAACAATGCTCCATTTGACAATTGAAGAGGTATACTAATCAAATATTTAAGATAAACCCCACTTCATTTGCATCATTCAACATCAACGAACATAGCCAATGTATTTTCTCCCATTGATTTATCATTAGACAGTTTCAGTCTTTCAGATGACAGTGGAAGCTGGTGAAGGCTTAAATGCAGATACAAGAATACTAGTTCATGAAGAAAAAGGCTCAGAGGGAAAGTAGAGACCAAGGGAGGCAAATCAGGTAGAGGAAAAATCAGAACAATAAACTCCAGTTTCAGAAAGAAGACGAACCCCTAAAATGGAGTAAGCAAGATGCAATAAATCAACCTTGGAGGAGAAGAAAAAAAAGCACAGCAAAACACCCAATCAATTATGGTATTTCAGCGACATAATTAGTGACATCAACCAACATGAACCGGGTTTGGCTGAGCGCCCTCACAACATATGCATAATAAGATGCAGCTCTGCAAATGGAACAAATACTACTAGGAGGCCATACTGGCATATGTAAGAGCATTGCAAACACATCCTATGTGGAGCTTGTACACGTGCAGCCTATAATATGAAGTCGGAGAAAATGCAAAAGAACGTCAGATACGAGAGATGATGACGCCAAAGCATACCAGAGGGAATGCTAATTGGCTGTTAGCAACCAGGCATGATCTCCCAACTCCAATTGCACCCTCACCATAACCTCTCACACTGCCAAGACCTCCAATTGCAAATGCTTGATATGGAGCCATGTCTCCAACAATTGAACCGCCTGTCAAACTGTCAGTCCAAGCGGTAACTGAGTAGCAATTGGAAATGTCATCTTATATACTATGACCTAAACTATCTCGAGACAGCAGGCCAAGATCTCAAGACTTCAAGACTAGTCAGGCAATAAAGTACAATCTGTAGTGCCTGCTCATTTTTAACTGCAAGCTCATCCTTCAGTCTCGTATTTGATGTCAAGACTGCTGCTATCCTACTTGTAGCTTCCAGCCTATCTACACATGCTTCCACTTTTAAGGTTTATATAGAAGTACCATCAAGCTTTTTCACAACTTCTCTTGACTGAAAATTTTTCAAGTAGTGCTAAGATTCTCCTTCCAAGACTAAATTGCCTATATTTCATAGTCTTATCTTTAACCACCTACCTTTACAAATTAAGAAATTTACAATGGCCAGTAAAAGCCCCAATAAAGACATGTAGACTGGTCAATGTATCTTTTTTGAGTACATCATAACTGGAAATCACCTTGTCAAGAGAAATGCAGGGCCCAATTTGACTCCCTTTGACGCAACAAATTTGAGCTTATTAAATATGATCCACTTGGAAAGAAGCGGAATTCCTTGCTCTATTTGAAATCTAATCTGGTAGCAATACAAAAATGAATTGTTAAGGAAATTCAGATAAAATCTTGAAACTTAAGCATAAGATTTGGACAGAGTTAAATTCCAGATAGCAAAGATACATTACACGAAAAAAGCTGTGATCATTTGCCTTCGCGTAATGAGATTCTTGCTTTAAAACCACCATACTGTCGTGGGGACTCCCGCTGCATTTCAGGCAATACTGAGACATTATTGAGCATGATTCATAATGCTGAGGATTTTGTGTAAGAAGCCTGAGTTACCTGCAAGTGACAGGCAACCCATCAAGATCCCTGCTTATGGAGCGACCGTTATCGTTTAGAGGCCGAACATTCTGCATAACTTACAATAATTAATTTTTTTTTATAGAAAAAACGAGTGACAACTTAATAACAGGTATCATCATAAAAGGGCACAGATGCTCAAACTAGATTTTTTTACGGCAGTGGTACAAATCCAACCTTAAATCTGATACTCGTTGTGCTGCTCCAATTGGAATTTGCAGGCTCCGTTAGATCCAGTCCAACCGAGAATTGCGACAGATTCACACCTCCACTCCCTGATCGTGAGAAATTATCGGTAGGTGTGCCATGCACCCCAATCTCAGGTGAAACAGAATGCTGGGGTACAATAACCATATCAATCCGATATTCTCTTTAAACGCAACTAGTTTAGAATTTCGCATAAGGGAAAATCGTACCAAATTACCTGAATTACAAATGACTGCTGAGAAAGCCATTCAGGTCGCGGCCTCCTATAAGCTATTAATGCATTGGAATCATACAGGCCCTTATCCCACGAAACATCAAGCTTCTCACTCCCACCAAATAGGTTTGGGTGTTTGATGCAAAGACTAAAACCAACAGATAAAGCTAATAAAGATACTACAAAGCCGAAAAAGCCGAAAATAAAAGAATTCAAATACGGATAATAGAGTCCAATGACTCAATGAGGGCATCAAACAGAAATAATAGCCAGAAACTTTACCTCCCTATTATCAGTGAAAGCGGACTCTGAGAACCCCTACAATAAAACAAAGCGAAAATGAAGCATTATTTGGAAGGGGAAAAAAAAAAAAACCCAGCTAGCAAAGTGCTTTCCTCTCGCTCATTCAAAAGTTGATCTTGATACTCTCTTCTCTGTAGTCTCACATTTACTCTTACTCTTCCCACATTTTCTTCTCAAAACCAAACAAGTAGAAACAGATAATAGAACAATCAACAAATCATAACAGAGAAGTTAGAAAGAACCTGAACGAGGGGAGCATCAGAGAAGCGCATAGCTTTTGAGAGAAATCGACGTTAACGTCGATCTTGGCTGCGACAATGCGACGACAAGAGGTCAGAGAAACAAAAAACACAACCTTTGCTTCCAGAAACCATGGAGCGTGCGGTGAGAAAGAAACAAGACAGCGTTCAACGACCACGGTTCGGTTTCTACAAGCATTTCGAGCCAACGTGAATTTCGTCCGGGGGAGACGAAAAAAAAGAAAAAAAACAAACAAGAACATGAGCAAGAGAGGACCTTTGCCGGCATGGATGCTTTTCTGAGCTCCCATCCAAATCGGGTCGAGCTTCGAATTGCGAAAGTTCAACCAATCGCCATGGAACGGCTTTATACACGTCTCTCTGTGTAGAGAGAGAGAGAGGAAGGAGAAGAGACTTGGGTGAGTGGGTAAAGGAGTCCTCCGCTCTGAAGTTTGTTATCTGCTTTTTCCAGCTTCATCTGGCTGCTGCACGGGAGGTTGAAGACAACCTTTTATTCTCATTCGTACGTGTCGAACAAATTCAGGTTTTCATTTCCTTACAAGATGTTTTTATACAAGTCATTATTATATACAAAGTGAAATCATTGGTACGGAAAAATTGACAAAATTGTATTTTGTATGAATAGTCAGCATAATAATCGATTATTCTCATGTAAAATTCTTTCAAAGATTAAATTCAAATCTCTTCTCTTGATTCTATTTAAGCCTCCGTTTGTTTCGTGAAAGATGGATAATGTGAAAAATATTTTCTTAAAATCGATTGCTTGCATCTCTTGAAATAATTAGTTGACGGACAATAATTTTATTATCGTCAATAATTTATGTCTAAATACTATTTCAAATGAGAAAAATATTTTTCATTTATTTATTTTTATAAGCGATACAAGCGATAATTTTTAAAAAAATATTTTTTGAATTATTTATTTTTCACGAAACAAGTGGAATCTAAAGGGGTGCATGATAACACTTCTAAAATGGCTTCTTTGCTCCAAAAGTCATTCCGGTAGAGAAATCCGTTTGGTAAACTAACTTTTGAAGCAGAAATTCGTTTGGTAATTTTTTTACTTCTGGTAGGATTTTTTGCCCAATTTGAGAAGTAAAAAAAAAAAATAGTTTCTCCAAGTCAAGAAGCACTTCTTGGACCAAAAAGACAAAAAAAAAACTCAAGACCGCCGCCGCCACCACCGCCCACCACCGCCGACCGCCGTTGCCGCCGGAGTAAAAAATAAATAATTTTTTAATAATTTTTTTTAAAAAAATAAAATTTTGAAAAATGAAGTAGAATTTTTGTCCGGTTATCAAACGCATTTCTCTATCATAAATCAACTTCTGCTCAAAATCAGAAGTAGAAAAATCAACTTCTTACCAGAAATTAATTTCTAGTAGAGAAGTGTTACCATATGCGCCCTAAGATTTTTTCCTCCTTGAATTACGAACTCATGCTTAGAGTTTTCTTCTTCTTTTTTGTTGTTGTTGTCTTGGTGATGGGAAATTTTCTTAACATGGTTGTGCGTGTGCTCTTTCTATTAGCATGTCATAAAATGCAAGATTTATTTGTCTACTATCGAAATTGAAATCCTCACTATCATTAAATAAAATTGCCGAAGTTTGGACTCGAGTAAAATAAAAAAATAATAATATAAAACTAGCAAAAGAACACACGCTTTGCGCGTGAAATACGTAAAAGAAAGAGTATATCAAGCGATTAAAATTTTGGTCTACTTGGGGATAGAAATTCATATATATAATTACCAGATAAGAGATATTAAATTTAGAAAAGATGAGAGAGTTTAATTTAATTTTGAAAAAAGATGGAGATTCAAGAAATCATGTTTTGAAGCGTCCGCAGTTTTATTTACTCTCAATTACGATTTTATCCCTTGTTTACTATTAGACGAGTGGAAGATATGATTGACTTAATTAAAGAATTTAATACGGAAGTTCGAGTTCGAAATATTCTTTTGGACAAGTGCATATGAAGTCCTAAAATTTGTCACGAAAGTTCAATTGAATCTTAAAAAATTCAAAAAATACAGTCAAGTCCTAAAACTTGTCAAGAAAATGCAATCGAGCCCTAAAACTTGTCACGGAAGTGTAATGTAAATCCTAAAACTTTCAAAAGGTGTGATCAACAGTAAAATTTGGGACTTAATTGCACTTTCTGATAAATTTTAAGATTCAATTGTGTTTTCTGACAAATTTTATGATTTGACTGTACCATTTGAAAGTTTTAAGATTTAATTGTATTGCAAGTTTTAGATCACTTATTCCTAATTTTTTTCAGCATAACAGACAAATTAGGCTTAAAAAAAAAATCCCGCAAAAAAAAAAAAAGAAAAAAATCTGCCCATGAACAACGATTTCATAATGCCCACCACCATTACAATCACCACCCGCAGACGCCCTCCTCGCCTTCCTTCTTCGACCGCGCCCACCGCCACAAGCAGCTCTTCGTCCCGCGACTCGAGCTCGACTCATTCGCACTCGCCGAAGCTAGGGCTCGTGGTTGTTCCTAGATGGGGAAGAACGAGAAGACGGGGCTGGGTCGGGCTCTGGTGAAGCACCACAACCAGATGATCCAGCAGTCCAAGGAGAAGGGCCGGTCCTACAGGAACAAGAAGGTCCTCGAGTCGGTCACCGACGTCAGCAACATCGACGCCGTCATCGATCAGGGCGAGGAGGCCGAGCTCCTCCTCGCCGCCGATCGCTCCCGCCCCGACCTGCCTATCAGATTGTACGCCCCCGACTCTCGGCTTGAGTTAACCTACCCGGCTTTCACTTCCTCCGCTTGCTTGAGCTCTTGAATTACATCGTATTAGAGCTGTGTGTTATTATTATTATTTTTTCGTTTAGCATTTGGTTGTTTAGGTGTTTATTGTGAATGTGGTTTCCATCGACGTTTATCCCGTCTGATCGAGATTGAGAGGGATGTGGAGCAACTCGTGTAGTTTGGCTTGAGCTTGGCCTGCGAAACGTGTTCTTTTGCTAATTGATGCTGCTCTGTTGAGCGTTTTCCTGACTTGCTTGTCGGGCCGATGTGCATCATGGGACTTGGAACATCTGAACGGGAAGCGAAACTGTGGTCACCTGACCTAGCAAGTTCTAGCAATCACATGTGTGATCCACAGCCAAAACACTATTTCATATGTAGGTTCTTGTCTTGAGGATATATTGTAGTTGTCTTGGTGGTTGACTGTATGCAGGATGGAGTTTCATCTGATAGGCAGAATTTTCATTTTGTGTATATATTTTACGGGTTTCGATCACAAGTTACTTTAGGAAAAAACCCCTTCCGGTGAATAGAAGCATTGAAATATTAATGTATCTGCACGTCAAGGGTAATTGTCAAACCACTTTTTTTTTTGTCAGATTGCCAAACCACTTAACCTGCTGAATTTGTTTTGATTTCTGGGTAGTACTGTTACTGTGAACTTCCAGTTCTCTTTGAGATCGAGATCACATCTGACTAAGGTCTAGGCGAATTTGTTCATGTCCTTCCTCTCGGTTGCAACAAGATGTGCATAACTTTGAGGCCGTTGTTTATGCTCTTGGGTAGTTATTGATGAATCACATGTTCTATTGACGCTAACGCTTTGCGAGTTCCGTTTGATAGGGACTCTGGTTCTAGCACCACTGGTATGACTCCTGAAAAGAGGAGAGAAGAACAGAAGAAGGAGGAAGCTCTACATGCTAGTAGCCTCCGCGTTCCACGAAGGTGTGTATTTTCTGTCACGTCAATATAATAGTAGGACTTTGTGTTAGATGATTAATACAGAATGTCTTTTTCTCCTGTAGACCACCATGGAGCCCTTCGATGTCCATAGAAGAGCTTGATGCCAATGAAAGACAAGCTTTCTTAGTTTGGCGTAGAAACCTTGCGAGGTAAATTTTCGTCTTGTTGTCTTGTTTGTGTCTCTTGGAGCATAGGGTAGTCACTTCTTTGTATGTTTTAGAAAACTTTTGCATTGAAGTTATAGCATCATTTTCTCTAAATGCCTTTCAAGAAAATAAAAAAGAGGTCCTCCTCTGGGATGACGGTAGCGTGAGTTCTCACAACTTCAGGTTCAAGGGGGACATAAAATTATGAGTCGGTTTCGAAATGCATATGCTAGTCTCCTACCTTGTGTATGAAAACGATGTATATAAGTTGGATTGGTGCCTCCAATGAAACTGAAAATTCAAAATCTCGAATTTCTGTTAGAACACATTGGTAGAATGGGGTGTGCCTTTTCCTTTCCCAAGTTGTGTTGTAACTTTGGTTAAGTTTTAGGCATCCTGCTTTGGGGGAGAAGGCTTAGTGTTGGTCGCTGTTGTCAGACAAGTCTCCAGCAGAATCTGGTCGTAGGTTTTCTGCAGATATTGGTTTTTGATATTTGTAGAGCACGTAGTATCGAACCAACCATGTCTGAGATTCAGTGTACCAAATCCTTGGGTTGCTTTTGAAGTTACTTAACTTTTGCATATATCCTGGTATGACAAATATTTCCTGCTTAAGTTCATTGTCCAAGGGAGAATATAGTTATGGCGATTATCGTCTGCATTTGGAGCTGGGGATTGTTTTCATCCAACTCATTATGCACGCACCTTGGTTTTCTTGCATTCAACCCCCTTTGTTCTTCCTCAAGTATGATTAATTGCTGGGTATGCATACTAAGTGATATTTCTTTTAACTGAATATGTTTCAGGCTTGAGGAGAATGAAAATCTTGTTCTTACTCCATTCGAGAAGAACCTTGATATCTGGAGACAACTTTGGCGTGTGGTTGAACGCAGTGATTTGGTGAGCTTGTCTTTTGATAATGTGAAATGGGCATTTTCACTTTTTTCTTTTCACATCTGTCTTTGTTTTAGAAGGTGAAAGGATTGTATGACTCTTTTAGTTAGAGCTTGAGGCGCTTGATTAGGATTATATGGCTTTGTCTGAGGCATGCTCTGATTAGAACTTGGAAGCATGTACACTTTGTGTGATTATGAATCAACGTAATGAAGTTCAATTAATGACCTCTAACTCATTTTTTCCCCCTATCCCCATGTAAGAATGGAGTCTAGATAATTGCCGCTTGTGAACATAAGAAATAACAGGGATAGACTCAAATCTTTTGTCCTCTTTCCTACATATTTAAAGATCATGCCACTCTACCAGAAGATCTACCGTCCAAGTAGGTTTTGTCTCATATTAGGTTTTTCTTTTTTTCCGAGATGAGAATATTTTAGTTAATTCATAATATCAGTTTAATCAAGAAATGGCGGCTTACCTTGACATCTTTCAAGAATCTTATGTAGTCCGCGCGGCTACATTAGTGAATGATTTAGCATTTTGTTTGGTGGAGCAAGTGCTGTTGAACTGGGGGCAATAATAATCTTATTCTCAAGTCTCTATGTTCTCTATCAAGTTCTAGTTTTCTGGTGACTGTTATGTTTGGATCAAGACTACTAATTCCATACTTTTGTGGAGTGTGCTTTTCCTTTAGTGCATCTCTTTTCCTTCCTCTCCATTCATTTAAGCGGGAGGTTCATCGTGAGTTGCCACTCTACTGATACCTGTGAACGATGCTGATATTGATTTTCTTTTCAGCTTGTAATGGTCGTAGATGCTCGAGATCCATTGTTCTACCGATGTGCTGATCTTGAGGTAGGTTTGCTTTCATTCTGATACTCAGAGCTATCTGTTGCTTTTATTTTCAAATCTCACGTGCTTACGATTATTTTAGCCAGTTTTTAAAGTTTCTTTTCTGAATTATAAAAATTGCTTATTAGAAGATGCATATTTTAGTTAAAGAGGGAATGCTTCATATTTGTGTAGTGTATTGTTGATGGGTTATACTTTGTGTTGCCGCTGGTTGCAACGGTTACTTGTTTGTATTGAGAGAACATGCTGGAAAACTATGCTTTCTCGTGAAATGGTGGAGCAGTCATTGCTACTGCTCAGCATAACATGGATTTTGCTCTTATTTAGGCCTATGCTCAAGAAACTGACAAGTACAAAAGGACATTGCTTCTTGTCAACAAGGCAGATCTCTTGCCATTTTCCGTGAGGTTCACACTTTGTCACCTATTTGATGCAGCTGGAAAATATTTCCTGTGTTCAGCTTCTTTAAAGTTTTCATTGCCTGTGTATTTCTGCAGGGAGAAGTGGGCAAAGTTTTTCCACCTTCACAAGATTTTGTTTGTATTCTGGTCTGCCAAAGCTGCTTCTGCAGAACTGGAAGGGAAAAAGCTAGCTGCCCCCTGGGAAACGCAAAATAATAATCAAGAAGAGACGGATGACCCTAGTACGAAAATATACGGTAGGGCAGAGCTTTTGGTGCGTTTACAGTTTGAGGCTGAAGAGATTGCCAAGTCGCGAAGGGAATCAGGGTCTAGCAGTACAGGTCCCTTGAATGGTCACTCTGCTGCTGATGGACCTGTTGTTGTTGGTTTCGTTGGATATCCTAATGTGGGGAAGAGTTCAACAATTAATGCTTTGGTTGGTCAGAAGCGGACAGGTGTCACCTCTACTCCTGGGAAGACCAAGCATTTCCAGACTTTGATTATATCTGATGAGCTCACTCTATGTGATTGCCCTGGATTAGTATTCCCATCATTTTCTAGCTCAAGACAAGAGATGATTGCCTGTGGGGTCTTGCCCATTGATCGGATGACCGAACATAGAGAGGCGGTGCAAGTAGTGGCCAATCGAGTCCCAAGACGTGTCATCGAGAAGGTATATAACATAATTCTGCCAAAACCTAAGCCGTATGAACCACAGGACCGGCCTCCCCTGGCTTCAGAATTCCTGAGGGCTTACTGCGCCTCACGAGGGTATGTTGCCTCTAGTGGTTTGCCTGATGAAACCCGAGCTGCACGCCAAATCTTGAAAGATTACATTGATGGGAAGCTACCTCACTACGAAATGCCCCCTGGGATGGGCGACGAAGAGTGTTATGACGGAGATGCTGCGGAACCCAGTTTGAGTGAAGTGGCTGAATCAGAATCATCTGACACTGAAAATCCTTTAGATAATGAGGAGGAAAGCGAAAATGGCGCTGTACTTGATCATGTACTTGATGATTTGAGTTCGTTCGACGTGGCTAATGGGCTATCTTCCAAGAAGGTAACCGTGAAGAAGCCAAATGCGTCTCACAAGCACCATAGAAAGCCCCAAAGGAAGAAAGACCGTTCTTGGAGAGTTGGGAATGACGGCGGAGATGGAATGCCAGTCATAAGAGTATTTCAGAAGCCAGCAAATGGAGGTCCTGTAATGGCTGGATAGATGTCTTGTCAAAAATCCAGATGAACTCCACGTCTTTGAGGGCGCACCGTATGCTCCTATTTATCTTTGCATCATTGGGCAGCCCTGCATATCACATCGGCATGCGCTGTTTTCATCAGCTGCTAGGTTGTGAGCCGGAGGTTACGGTGATAAGAGAGTAGGATTTCATCAGCTGGTCTAGTCTTATGGCATTGGCCGGCTCTCTGTTTGTTTTGGAGGAATGCAGGCGAGGCATCATTCAAACATGGGAGTCCTTATACTGTAACTTGTCATCTTATATTTTGTAGGGTGTACCTCTGGTTTGGTGAAACATTTTACATAGCTTTTAGTTTTGTAGAAACGGCACTCAATTGGAACTTTTTCTATCCATCCTACTTGGTATAGCCGAGTCCCACCGCCCGCCTATACTGGTCGGGATGCATAACAGCAACGAACTTTCGCATCCTGAGACTTGAAATCTCGTTTTCCGTTGGCCACCTTTTCTGTGGTGTTACTGCCATGTAGGGGGTGCGAGGTGTAGGTTGGGTTAGACTCGGTGAATATCTGGAATCGCCTCGGTGGTTGTTCTCTGGTCGAGCTCGGGTTCGAGTTGCTCGAGACGCGCGTGAGTCTGATCGCCAAAGTTTTTATGGCAACTAAAGGGTGAAAGAACAAACGGGGATGCGATGCTGATCACGATTTGGCGATCCCAAAACACTGACTTGGGAAAACCAACCGAAGTATCAACGTTCCTCTTAAGAAACCGAACACCGTCGGGAGTCGTTAATGTTTCAGTTGGACAAGAATTAGATTACACATGTTTCCGCCGTCCTAAACTCGAGTGGGGCCTCCTCGTAATCGTCGAAAAACTGTTGGGAACTCAACAAGGGTCAAATTGCGGCGGTAAACTCCCCGTTGAAGAGTTCCTTCCCCCCATCCAAGAGAGAGAGAGAGAGACGTTCATAAATGGAAGCAATTCTTTAATTATATTTATATATAATTCAAGGAAAGAAAAAGAAAAAGAAAAAGAAAAAGAAAAAGAGGAGCGAATGCGAGGGACCGAAAGTGACTCTGCTTTTAAATGGAGGAAGGAAGAGGATTAGGATTAGGATACCACTTCTTTTGCATGCTCTGCCCCGATATTCCGATCCCCGAAGTACCAATTTCTTAATCATTTCTTCCTCTCGGTTCGACTTTCGAGCGAGAGAGACAGAGAGACCCATCGACGCGTTCTCGTGACTTCTTGTTTGTTTTGCCTTTCTTGCCGTCCCCATTGCCAGCTCTTGTATCTCCTCGACCGGCTTGAGTTTTCATATTGAGAGAGAATAGAAACAAAACGAAAAAGAAACGATTTTGACGAAAACCCATCGGCTCATCCAACTTCCCCTGCAGAAATTTCCACGTATCGTCTCGGATTCTGATCCCGTCTCGGCGCTGAGCTCGGTTTTTTTTGGAGATCCTCCGTGTTCCCGATGGACGTCTGAGGGTCCGAGTTCTTCCGACCCAAAAATCGGAATGTCGATTGGAAATGCGGATTTCTAGGGTTCTTTTCATTCCAGTTTCCAGAGTCGAGATTGCTTTGATTGGTTGGGATTGACCGATGCAAGGTGAATCTCCGATGTCCCCTCCGGCTGATCAGGATCCCCCGGCCGAGTGTCCCGGCCGCGATTGGCCTCCGGCGGGGGCCCCCAATGGAGAGCAGTTGGAGGAGGAGCAGTGGCGCCCCGGAGACGGGTCTCCGGGGACTCCGCAGCTTCAGCAGCTGCCCTTGCCGCAGCCGGGGGGGCCGAGGCACGCGCCCAAGTATTCGGTGGTGGACACGGTGATAGAGGAAGAGGATGATGGGCCGGGGCCGAGGTGCGGGCATACATTGACCGCGGTAGCCGCGGTCGGAGAAGAGGGCTCGCCGGGTTATGTTGGACCGAGGCTGATAATGTTCGGGGGGGCCACTTCGCTTGAGGGTAATCCTGCAGCTTCGGGGCCTCCATCATCCCCTGGAGGTGGAGGTGCTGGAATCAGTACGTGATCTTCCTTCCATTGATTTAACTATTAGCTACTATGTCATTTCCTTTGGTTCATGACGTATGCCTGGACGGGCATGCATGGGTTTGTTTTGGTGTCTAATTGATGTTTTACCATGTGAACGGACTGCTATGGGATTTATGGGAGATAATCAGTCGAAATACCTAGCGATATCTTTACTACTTTTAACTGCTGCAACGGAGGAGCAGCTTGCTTGTCTGTTGATTGATGAACTGATACACCAGATATAAGTAGTTACAGAATTGCTCGATGTTAGTAAATTGAATGGCATTTTAGTACCAAGAAAAATGGAAAATTTAGGTGGGTCGAAAAAGGAAGTGGATATCCTTAAGCTCGTGAAGGTGAATTTTTCTGAGAGTTACCTATTGTTGAGTAATTGCACATGTTTTTGCTTCCCTTCCTGGTCAACTAATTGGACTTTCTATTCCTGAGTGTCGTGTTAAATTTTAGTAAGGAAATGTGAGTGCAAACTGTATGATTCTTTAGGTGTTTGGCTATGCATCTAGCTTAAGCACCACATGTTCGTGGGGGTGGAGATGTTGATTTGACAGCTGTTGTACGTGTTTGTGTTGCTACTTGGAAGGATTTGGGATATTTTCGACAATTCAATAGGATGACATTCCTCATGGTGCCAAATCCTTTGGGTATTGGTTTGTTTGCAGGACTAGCAGGTGCCGCTGCTGACGTTCACTGTTACGATATCTTGACAAATAAATGGTCCAAGTGAGTCTATAATCCTGATGATTTTATTGTTCTGTCTGCTTGGAGTTGAATTTATGTTGAAGAAGAAGATTGTGAGCCCATTTTTGCAGGATCACTCCTCTCGGAGAACCACCAACACCAAGGGCAGCTCATGTTGCCACTGCGGTGGGAACAATGGTAGTTATTCAGGTTTGTGCACAACACTGACTAGAGTTGTAACTACGTGCTCCTATTGGTTATTTCCACGTTTTTCCATCCATCGGGCCAGTTTAATGTTACACCTTTGATATAACAGGGAGGCATTGGTCCAGATGGCCTGTCAGCCGAGGATCTCCATGTTCTTGACCTCACTCATCACCGACCACGATGGCAAAGGTAAGACTTGAGGACTTGCAACGTAAGGTTAATGATGTGAACCGTGTTGTTGTCTGAACGGGCTTCTTTTTGTTGTAAGAGTTGCTACTCAAGGCCCCGGTCCTGGTCCTCGTTATGGTCATGTAATGGCTCTGGTGGGCCAAAGGTATCTCATGGCAATTGGTGGAACTGATGGTAAGCTTGATGGGCTAGGATTTCTGTATCTTATTCTGATTTTAATGACTATATATTTGATAGATGCTGAGTTTTTGTCGCATGTAATTATGCAAGTAAGACACCATGGCTTCATCTTCCAGGGAAACGAATTTTGGCTGATGTATGGGCACTGGACACAGCTGCCAAACCCTACGAATGGCGTAAGTTGGAGCCAGAAGGGGAGGGTCCGCCTCCATGCACGTACTCTCTCTCTCTCTCTCTCATGTCAATGATCTTTGACTGAGCTAAATGGTGCACTCTTGACTTTTGATTTCTTACATAGTTGTTCCTCAGGAAGAATGATGTCATGATTGTTCCCACTCTTGCTAGCAAGAGAGGGGAAAAAAGGACGTCAACAGGGGGAAACCTCTGCAATGCAAGAGCAAGACAGATCATAGATAGATTACTGCAACTCTACAAATTCTGTTCTCTAACTGCAAAAATTGAAGTAGTAAACCCCCAAGTTGGGGGAAAGAAGAAGAATCTTGGAATCCTGCAAGCTCCTGGATTGTGTCTCATGACACAATCCAAAGCTTAAGTCTGGCTCTAAGTCTGAGTTCGGGGGTTCTTTACTTTTTCTTCTTTTAAATATCTTTCATGCTCATAATTTGAGTAGCTGAGCTGGATATCTTTTAAGTGAGGCCTAAAGATGCCTTGTCCAAGTGGTGTCTGACAAGGATCTCCTCTGCTGCCATAGTAGGATATCCAAGGAAGGGGGGAAGGTCTGAATGCACCCTCTCTCTCAATGACAACCAGTCCCATCCTCCTCGGAAACCACTTGGTCAATGCTTAGAAAACAAAAGGAGAAAGAGATAGATTAACAAGAGATGTCCACCTTTTTGTCATCTTGCAGAGGAAAATGAACAATAAACTGAGATTCTGACTCCAACCTTGAATACGATGAATAGTATTTAGCTCATGTGCTTTCATGTGTATGACTATTAATGTGAAGATTGCTTCTTGTGCAATCCTTTTCTACTTACTTCGCACAATTTTCTTCTCCTTATTTCTATCATAAAGATTACCCTGTAACTTTTATATATGGTACTACATGCCCGGACTTTATGATTTGAAGTGGAGCCCATCTTTCTTTCCAAATGATGGTTTGCATCAAGTTATGTGAATTCTTTCATTTGAACGTGGACTATTTTTTGTTGCATTCTCTATGACATGTTCTATTTCATCATCTGATAATTCATGAAGATTGGTGAAATTTTTTATCCTTATTTTAGTTTCCTTGTCCCAAAGGTATGCAACGGCAAGTGCACGGTCTGATGGTCTTCTTCTACTTTGTGGAGGGCGGGATACCAGTGGTGTTGTGAGTTCAATTCCTTGCTCATTTTCTAGCTTTTGCATTTTCTCGACGTAATTTTCGAAAAACTGGCCTTTCAGGGATTTAGTCACTAAAATTGCTGCTTCATGCCATTCTCCTTTATGATGATGCCTATCTCTGCCTAAATTGTTGTCATCTCTTGTGCTCATGGTCTTCTCTGGGGACAATGATGCTACTTCATTCTATTAGTGAGCAAAATTTATATAAAAAATCTATAAAGCTGCGAGTGGAATGAAATCTTTGGAGATGATGGGAGTTGATTTTCATCTATTAATACTAATACTATTTGAGTTCTGATGGGCATTTCATCCCCATAATTTTCTCTTAAGTTATATAACTTTAGATGGCAAATCAAGGAGCTGCATTCATTGTCATAGATGTGTGCATGTTGTGTGAATGCGTGCAATTCGGGACGTCCTGATAATTCTTAGTAAATTCCAAGATTGACTTATGTAGATGTTATCACTGTTAGTGTGAATTTAATTTGAGAAACCTTCACAAAGGGATTCTTTTTAGCGAGTCTTAAGTGCTATATTTTTCTGTGAATTATTGTAAAAGTGATTAGTTTTTGCTTTCACTGATATTCCTTGACTTTTGCTAGCCATTAGCAAGTGCCTACGGGCTTGCCAAGCATAGAGATGGACGATGGGAATGGGCAATTGCTCCCGGTGTTTCACCATCTCCTAGATATCAACATGCAGCGGTGGGTTATGTCCAGACCTTTCTTTATTGTCTTGCAAGTGCTGTTTTTCTTTTTGAGTAAGATCACTCATCTATCCTTCTTTCTCAGGCCTTTGTTAATGCACGACTTAATGTGTCTGGTGGGTCACTTGGTGGCGGACGCATGGTTGAAGACTCATCAAGCATTGCAGGTAATTCATTTAAGTCACTATATCATGACGTGATGCGATCTCACATTCAAAATACACTTATTATATTGCTTTCAACAAGTGCGATATAGAATGATTCTACTTGTTATCTTCTATTTTGCTGCTGGAGGCTATCGATTTACTTGGTTCGCTAGTTCACGTCGTGTGCTATGAGTCAATGACATTTCGAATCACAATTTTTGGGAAATTACACCTACACCCTTTAGTGATCAATTTTGTATATCCATTATCTAACATACAGAATTAATGTGTTTCCTTTTTGTTATGCTATTAGAAGTACAGTGAAAGATATGCTCTTTACTCTTTATTCTTACTCTCTCAATGGCGTCTCATCCTCACTCTCTCTTGGTTATTAATCGAATGAAAAGGAAGTTCTAAAGCTAGAAAACGCATGACAACTCTTCCATATTTCGATCATCGTAGCTTCCTCTCATTGTTGTCCTGTGACTTTTACTTTCCAATTTTATTGACTGAAACCCCTCGACTAGTGAAACCTGAGCTCCTGAAACTCTCTCTCTCTCTCTCTCTCAATTGCAAGAGCGTGCCTGAATGCTTATTGACTATAGACAAATGGGAACTATATTCTAAGTTGAGTCATGTGAAACTACTTTCCCAATTTTAAAATTCTTATCATTAAGAAGGGGAAGTTGATGAAACTGCAAAAAAAAGAAAAAAAAAGAAAAAGAAAAGAAGGACAAAAAGGAGACCACTATAACATGAGTTGCGACTTTGCTTCACATCCTTTCAATTTTTGCAATTAGCCCTGTGGACTTCACTTTTAGTGAGAGGGAAACAGCAAGCATCCACCCGAGGCTGTATTCCACTAAAATTCTGTAATGTATCTCCTGTTTTCAGTGTTGGATACTGCAGCAGGTGTTTGGTGTGATACAATGTCTGTTGTTACCAGCCCTAGAACAGGCAGATATGCAGTTGATGCAGCTGGTGGGGATGCTGCAGTTCATCTGATGAGGCGTTGCAGGCATGCGGCTGCTGCTGTTGGTGACTTGATATATGTATACGGTGGTTTACGCGGTGGTAGGTCATGATCCTGTATTATCATCTTTTTCTATAAACCATTGTGCCGCAGCACTCGTCGTATTATGAAATAAGTTTTGACCTTTGTCTCGTAATTACTGACAAATGTTAGTTCTGGAAACAAACACAAAAGTTGAGTAACATGCTAAAATTCATGTCTTTTTGCATTCACAGGTTAACATTGTGCTTTGTATTGTCAGAATTGTGAGTTGTGGTTCATAGAACATCAAGTGAACTTATCATAGTAGTAGCAGGTGTTTTAGTGATGTGTATTGTCGGTGTGACAGGGGTTTTACTTGATGACCTACTTGTTGCTGAGGACCTAGCTGCTGCAGATACAGCAACAGCAGTTTCACATGCTCCAGCTGCAACTGAAGATGATGATATGTACACTGACAGGAAGACTGGCCATGCCATGTTATCGGGCTCCTGGTAAACATTAACTAGTGCATTTTTTCTTTTAAACTTCAATCGTGATTATGAATCAGTCAATTTTATTTTTTTGGCTACTACACATTTTGAGACATTCGCGATACACTTTATAGGAGGTTGAACAAGGGAGTTGAGTATTTGGTTGAAGCATCAGCAGCAGAAGCTGAGGCTATCAGTGCTACCTTAGCTGCTGCTAAAGCACGGCAAGCTAATGGAAATGTTGAATTGCCAGGTAGGGATTGTGGGGCAGAGGCTACCTCCATTGAAAAGCAGGTATTTCCGTTAATCATGCTGCCTGATTCTGCTAGGTTAGATAGTATAGCTGCGGCTGGAGGTCAGCTGCATCAATGAATTAGTATTGCCACCACACGATACTGAATCATACATTATTTACCTTGAAAACAAGGAGTAAAATCTTGGTACCTGACCACATCCGATGTCTCTCTTCCATGCTTTACAGGTTGTTTTACCTGCAGAGGCTAAAGGAGCTCTTGGTAGTACTGTCAAAGAATTTCCAGCAGATCAGTTTGAAAACGAAGGCAGGCAGATTCCAGCGAACACAAATGCAGCAAGGAAATTATTTGATGTTCAGATGTCCTTAAAAAATGTGCCTAAAAAGGTCTGGGAGAAGTGCTTTACTCGGTGCTAGCATCTTTTTTCTTTTGTCACACAAATAAACACAATTGCATGGTACAAGGATGGTTTATTGCAGATTTTGGTTAATTGCTACAATACTAACGTACTTCATGGCTCTGCAAAGACTAATCTAGGAAATTAATGTCCATGGGCAAAGATTAAGAAAATTTCACACATTTCTAAGAATTTATACTTGTTTTATTAATAATATTAAGGAGGTTTATCGGTAAATGGACCTTTTTTGTGTCTAGCGAATTGGCAGTGCTTGTTACAGTCAATTATGTAAGTTACCAATTAGATGTCCGGAGATTTACTACACAAGAATTGGCCATGGAATCTCACTACACCCCCCCCCCCCCCCCCCCCCACCCCCCCCTCTCCCCATTTCCTTGGTTAATGAAAATAGTCCGTCAGATTTAGTTTCACTCCATGCGTATATTCTCTTTTAAGGTCAATTTATTTCCTCTCTTCCGTGATCTGGGAAGGCTATTGGGATGTCCCCAATTGGCTCAATGGTATTGAAACATCTAAAGTTGATATGATTATCAAAATGCTATTGTTTTCCTGTATTTTTTGTTGGTAATATCATTATCTGTCTCTTTCTGATTTCAGGTCATTGCACATCTTTTGAAGCCTCGTGGATGGAAGCCTCCTGTTTGTCGGCAATTTTTCTTAGATTGCAATGAAATAGAAGATCTCTGTGACTGCGCTGAGAGAATATTTTCTGCTGAACCCAGTGTCTTACAGCTAAAGGCTCCGGTGAAGATATTCGGTGATCTTCATGGACAATTTGGGGATCTCATGCGCCTATTTGATGAATACGGTTCCCCTTCTGCAGCTGGGGACATTGCGTAAGCGTCACACAATTAGTGAATATACAACTATGATCTGCATTTTGACCATGTTGTTCAATATACAATCTACATTTGTGAAAGTGCAGTCTATCACATGCAGAACGATGTTTTAGATCAACCTCTGCAATTTATGCATCCAAGTTCAGTCTTGTCACAGAATGAGAGGAAAAATTAATTGCTAATCTTTTTAGAATTATCTATGTTTTCTTCTATAAATTAAAAAGGTCCATCTTTCCCTCCATGTCGTTCAGTCCCTGTTCATATAATAATGCTGGAACCCCAAAACCTTTTTAACGAATATATTGAAATCTAAAACCTTTTTAAATTATTGCAATACTGTTCTATACCGTTTTGAAAAGATGCCATGGAGTCCTGGTTCATTCCATCCCTTATTTGTCCTACCTGGCAACTGTTGCCACCTAAGCATTACAAGGTTTCCACATAGGAAAATGTCAAGAAAGGGATGAATGGAGAGACTATATTTCCATATTTCAAAATTTTAGGACTGTATTGCACAAGAAAAAGGTTTAGAACTGATTGCCTTCTTTACACAAAGTTTAGAGACTCCCATCACATTTCCATTTTGGGGTCTATTGGGCTCTGGGTATGTAATTAAGGTTTGGATCACACCAAACCGGTTGGTTCAGCTGATTGAATAGGCAACCAGATCGAGAGTTCTGGTCCATTTTAATGTTTGTGGTCAGAGTTTGTGTCCGTTGGCTGTCTTGGCAGTCTCTATAGTACAATTGAGAAATTAAATTGGCTGCTGAAGGTTGCAGTACGACACAAAAGAAGTTGATAAACTGTTTTCTCTTGAACTTGCTATATGTATCCATGTTGCAGCCAATGTACTGTGGAGGTCTTAAAGATGAGAAGACACCAGCCTTCTGTTACCAGTCCTTTTTTGCTTGCAAGAAAACTATCTTCTCGAGTGACTCAAAAGAAAAATTCTTCTCCTTCGGTCATATGTGCTGAAATTTCCTCTCTTTTCCTAGCACAAAAATTCAAGATTCACTCATTTACCCTTTTCTGATGTTTTTGCTAGAATTTGTGTGCTAGCTTCTTTATTCTCTGCTAGGAATCTATTTGTGTCTACCATACCATATAGAACTTTATAGTTCATCTTTGTGCTATCCGCTAGCTAATTTACTAGAATTTATGCCAGATACATTGATTATCTCTTCTTGGGAGACTATGTTGATCGTGGGCAACACAGTCTGGAGACAATTACTCTTCTGCTTGCGTTGAAGGTACTTCTATCGAATGAGCTATTTTAAGATATCTGTTGTTTAGACACTCTAGATTATCTGCTGGAGACTGATGTTCAGAATTAGCTAACTTACATTAGTCTTACAGGTTGAGTATCCGGAGAATATACATCTAATTCGTGGCAACCATGAAGCTGCAGATATCAATGCCCTTTTTGGCTTCAGGATTGAGTGCATTGAACGCCTGGTAACTAGATTTTACATATAGAAATTATATAAACGTCAATACACTTCTAGTTACCTAATGTGTTTGGTCTAATAGGGTGAAAGAGACGGAATCTGGGCGTGGCATCGGATAAATCGCTTATTTAACTGGCTTCCTCTGGCAGCCCTTATTGAAAACAAAATCCTTTGTATGCATGGTGGTATTGGCCGTTCCATAAATTATGTTGAGCAAATTGAGAATATTCCCCGGCCAATAACCATGGAAGCGGGTTCAATCCTTCTCATGGATCTGTTATGGTAAGTGTTGATCCATCTCTTTTAGTGTTGGTTAAACAGAGATTTTTGTTGACACTGGGTTTAACATATTTGAATCACACCCTAGGTCTGATCCCACGGAAAATGATGGTGTTGAAGGACTTAGGCCAAATGCCAGAGGTCCAGGGTTGGTCACTTTTGGGGTGAGTCATTTTTTCTTTTCTGCAATTTTACTATGATAAGTGGGGCTCAATGACTTCAGGAGACTATTTAGAAGAGGACGTTAAAAACACTTTAAAAATCTAGAGTTGTATAAACGAGTTGTTTTGCTTCATTCCATGTGCATCTCATATGGTACTTTGAGGACTTGAATGCTTAACTGAGTCTTCTACAATCACTTTCTTGTAATTTAATAATCAGTCATTATGCGGAAATTTGCGCTTTTAATAGAAATTTTATTTTGACAATTTCCAGTCTTGATAAGCAAATGCATAATTGGTTAACTTTGCTATCCGTGGCTAATATTACTCGAGGAAGGCCTTATTGTCTGCTCTGTGAGTAAAGTGGCTGTTATCCAGCTATAATTTGGATTTGCTAGTTTATGGGACAAGTGATGGCGTGCATGATCTATTCATATTTACAAATTGCACAAACATCTCTTGGAATCCAATCAACCATCCCTCATTGAAACCTCCCTCCCAAAAGAAAGTGCATTTTAGTTGATCAATAGAAGAGTAACTATTGCTTTGTTGTTCAGCAATTTCCTAAGGAGCCATTCATTCTTTTGTGAATAACTATTGCTTTGTTGTTCAGCAATTTCCTAAGGAGCCATTCATTCTTTTGTGAACTGCATGGGATGGCTTTACAATTTACCTGAAAATAAATGTTATATGGATTGCCAACCTAGCAAAGAAGATGTCTAAATGAAGTAAGTCATCATGATTCAAATCAAGACATGCCAAGAAGGGATGGTGGTTTGGCGCACACTTCGACTGTGCTGTTGTTATTGCTGTTACTGATGACTATTTGCCAGCATTGCCTTAAAATTCTTACACTCTGGTAACTGGAACAAGTTCTCCAACTATTTAAGTTTTTCCAATCGTTTAAAAAAAATTATGTCAGACAATCGGCTTTAGCAAGCTACTTCTTGCAATGAAATCTGTGCTGAAGCGGGGAGGGCATGCGGTATCCTCCACCCAGATCATGATGTTTCTCGATGTTATTAAGTCCAAATATATGCAAAGGTTTGGGAAGAGTGTGGTTCTAGTTTGCTTTATTTTGAACTGCGAAGTGATCTAGGCTATGGAGCCTCTAGGTTGTTTTGTTTCACTAAGACTTTGTATTTAAACTTTTAATGAACCTCAGACCTGCTTATGTATCTTCATGTAGCTTTAGAGCTAGATTTTCTGGATTTGATATTGCAAGCGTAATGTTTCTATTTCTTGATAATGTGTAGAGCTCAAGTTTGAGGTTTTATTCATTCATCTATTTTAAATCTTGAGGCTAAATCTCAATTTTGAGGTTAAAATTACTGCTCTTCTTGCTCTGGGGAGGATAAGGTTTATTCATTCATCTATTTTAAATCTTGGGGCTAAATCTCAATCTTGAGGTTAAAGTTACTGCTCTTCTTGCTCTAGGGAGGAACTGGACTTTTTTTAATCAAGTTATCATAGCATGTATATAAATTTAGAGTCGGCGTCTCTCTTTACCCCCCACTCCGAAGATATTTTAAAACTAAGGTGGTCAGCAATGAGGACTGCTTTGTTTAATTAGTTGGATTATATATGGTCAACCATCTCTTGCCATTTTGGAAACATGAAATTGTGTCTACCCTTGTTTAGTCGCATGATTGTGTCGTTAGTCCGATTACAAATTGAATAAGATTGGGCACAACTGAAGCATTTTCTCGCAGCCGGATCGCGTGATGGAGTTTTGCAACAACAATGATCTCGAGTTGATTGTACGTGCTCACGAATGCGTGATGGATGGTTTTGAGCGTTTCGCCCAAGGTCACCTAATTACATTATTCTCAGCTACTAATTACTGTGGTACGTTCTGCCTGCTAGATCTTCATAGTCAAAACTGGTCATTGGGACTACGCAAATAGTTGTGTTTCTTAATTTTCTTGTCCTGTGTCTACAGGTACCGCAAATAACGCTGGGGCCATCCTAGTACTGGGGAGAGATCTAGTCGTGGTCCCAAAGCTTATCCATCCTCTGCCACCAGCGAGCTCATTCCCAGAAGCATCAGCCGAATGCCAGACCGAAGATACGTGGATGCAGGTTCTATTGGTTGTTTTTGTAACTTATATTGAAAAAATCCTCTTTAGCAATACCGTTTTGTTGTTTACACGTCTTCCTGTTGTCAAAACAATCAGGAGCTTAATGCTAACAGACCTCCTACACCAACTAGAGGGCGTCCACAAACGCAAGTAACCAAAGATCGGGGCTCTGTAGCTTGGGTATGATAGATATTATTTTCGTACACTTACACCAGGTCTAGGTTGTCGGGTTTCCTCCAAATTACCAAGACGTGAAGAGAACCAGGTCCAAGCTCCTGCTCCAGCCAGGTGTGCCACATAGAGTATGAGGCATGGGGTGCACATACATCATTTGTATATATATCTGTCTTCAGCCCCTTGAATACAAGGGTGTTTCTGAATAGCACTTTTAGGACATGATCAAGCGGCCACGGGGAGACGATATGTGGAAACCTTCGACTGGGGGAAGATCTGACAAAAATCTGCGACCTCAGCCTGTACAAGTCGCAATTTTTCCTCCTCTCTTTACTACGCGAGGTAAAAGAAGAGTTTCCTCCCTCAGATTCATTTGCCCTTTTGTTTGCCTCTGTTTAACCCTATGTTCTTCGAGAATGTTGGCCAGAAGTGTGGTTATAGTGTCTGTAAGTTGATAGTAGTCCCCTCGATTTTTGTCCCATTCGGACGATGTAAATTCTTTGTGATGTATCGGGTGGGGGCGGAATGAAATGTTGCTCTTTTTGCTGCTAACAATGAGAGGTCAAGTTTTGCGGTGGACTGCCTTTTGAGTTCACGAGTTTTCCGCTCAAGCTTTCATAATTTGGTCCGAGCGTTCAAGCATGCATCCTCACTCTATTCTGAAATAAGCAAGTAACCATATCTGGTATGCATTGATGTACTTCATTGGCTTGGGAAGAGAGCCATTAGGAAGAGGTGATCTGGGAATGATGATGGAATATGAATCATTGCCTGATGAAAGAGCAGAGGTTGATTTTGTTCATGCGAAGAAAATATTCAGTGTTTTTATATAGACACGTCAGCTGGCGATGTGGCAAGCATTTTGTGCTCAAACCCAATCACAAATTGCCACGTCATTAATCTCGAATCAGATGAAAAAATTAAAAGTTTGCCCAAATCTTTCTCTCAGTCTTTCTTCTCCATGGCAAGGAGCATTCAAGATCTCCCTGAACTTCGTGCACGCAGAGATCTTCATCAACCATCTCCCCAACTTAGAGCGCACAGAAATCTCCCTGACACTTGTCTGCTCGGGCTTCGTCGCACAATGGCTAGCAACTCCTTTTCCACCTCCCTGGCGACCACGGATCATCCATGACCGCAAGCTTTGACGTCAAGCTCAAGATCCTGATGGCCATGGATGAACATGCTCGAAGATGCTTGAACGTGTTTGGCCATGGACGAGCAACGTCGACAGCGGTCATGGATCAGCAATTCGACGCCTGAACACGTTTGGCCATGGACGGCTAGATTTGGAGATCTAGGGGGCAACGCCGCTGTTCAAGATCTTGGAGGTTGGCCGCTGTTCCAAATCTGGAGATGGAGAGAAACAGAGGAAGACGGAGCCATATGGGATTACACGGGCCGACTGCAAGCAATGTTGAAAGGGGTGGCTCGGCTTGAACACACATGATGTGGTGTTGGCGACGGCGAGGGCTGTAAGAAAAGCCAGAGCCGGCCCACCCGACCCGGAATTTAGGAATTTAGGATGTTTTAGGGTCGGGCCATGGTCTTCTTCGGGGTAAGGGTCAAGTGCTTGTTTCGGTTCTTCTGACCCGACTCAAAAATTTAGGAATTTAGGGTGTTTTAGGGTTGGTCCATGGTCTTCTTCGGTAAGAGTAAAGCGCTCGTTTCAGTTCTTCCTCTTCCTCTTCTATGTCGTCTTCGTCTTCTTCTTCTTTCTCTTCGTCCTTCTTCTTCTTAATCTGTTTTTGGTGGTATCAAACTGCACAACCTCACGAGATCTCTTTCCAAGTCCATGATACTTACGCATGACAGCACCCTCACTTTCATTCCATTCAACCAAGCAGGACTCTCATTCTTTATTGGTCCCACAGGAGAACAACCTATAGCAAAATAAAATCGCTAAAATAGGTCATTTCAGTAAAACAAGAAATGACACAGTATGGCATAAAGCTTGAATGCTATTGATCTGAACCTTGTTCCATCAGCACTGTATGCCATCACACTAGAGGATTGACCCGGTGCATCATAGTCAACTCTTGACCCCAAGTTGTCATAAAGCCGAGCCTTAATTATACCATCAGCACTGTATGCCATTACATTAATATCTCCCAATTGTTAAAAAAAAAAAAACCCGCAACCCGAACTGACCCGATCCGAAGATCAGACACATATGTAATTCGGGTATTGGGCCGGGTCGAGCTCGGTGTCATTTAGTTTCGGGTTGGGCCGGGTGCTAAATGACACCCCTGGTGCAGTAACTTAAAGAAGCAAAGAACTTCCACACTGAACAAATCCCTAGATGGCATTTTTACCATTTCTATTTAATTTTACATCAATAGACGTGTCAATTTATAAGCGGATGAAAGAGACAAATACCTACCTCCTCAACCAGTGACGTGTCCCACAAAAAAAAAAAGAAAAAAACCAGTGACCTGAAACTATGAAACCCGCTGCAGTGTATTTAAAAACCGTGAACTCCATAGTCTATTTCATTGGCCATATTCTGAAAAAGTTATTGTACATGTTTTAAAATCACTTATCACTTATAATTTAAATTATTTTCATATCATAAGAAAGCTAATTTACTATTTATGAAAGGTAGCAACTAAAGAACAATATGGACTAAAATCATAAATTAGTATGGTGAAATTCTTAAATCAACATAACAAGTTAACTAAGTGGAGAAATTAATAGTAGCTAACATGATCATTAAACTCACATTTTCCATCTATCGAGGGAAAATTGTCCAAAAATCCTATTTGCCAATTGAATCCTAAACATTTTATTTATGCAAATTAAGTCCAAATTCACGTTCTACCAATTGAGTATAAATCGCTGAATCGTACATGGCACGGCCTAGCTGACATGGAGATTTTAAATAACAGTTTAATACTTTTTGAACTTATTTTATTTTATCTTATTTTTTTTGTTTTTTTTTTTTACAACTGTGGCCGGCCAAAAGAGAAGGCCTGATTTGGGCTAGGCGCGGAGGCCCTCTCTCGTGGCTGACGAGGGCCGCAATGCCCTCGCGCAGGCAAACCCCTCCCCTATGGCCGGCGATGGTCGACCAATGACCTTGTTGGCCACGCTTGCAAAAATAATAATAAAGAACAAAAAAATAAAAAAGAAAAATAAAATAAGTTAAAAAAATATTAAAATACTATTAAAAATATCCACATCAACATCGTGCCATGTATGCCATGTAAGACCATCGACGTTTACGTTAGTAATTTCTAAACAAAATTGACCAAATGGACTCAAATGTGAAAACATATAGGATTCAATTGGTACAATTAAAAAGTTTAAGATTAAATTGACAAAAGTGTAATAGATTTATGACTTTTTGGATAATTTTTCCACTGTTTCATTCAACTTTATGGAAAGAATCTCCTTTCTTAATGCAAAGATAATAATCAATTATTTACGAGAAATGCTTGTTGCTAACAAGTACATATTTACTTTTTCCAACATAGTAAGGGTGCGCATGATAACACTTCTTTATCAGAAATCAACTTCTGGCAAGTAGTTGATTTTTCTATTTCTGCTCCAGAAGTTGATTTTTGATAGAGAAAAAGCGTTTGATAATAGGACAATTTTTTTGCTTCTGGAACAGAAATTCGTTTAGTAACGGTTGACAATTTTTACTTCTCGAACTTTAGGCTTTAGTTTTTTTTTTGGTCGAACTTTAGGCCTTAGTTTTTTTATTTTTTAGAACTTTAGGCCTTAGTTTTTTTTCTGGTCGAACTTTAGGCCTTAGTTGAGTTTTTTTGTCGAACTAAAGGCAAGACATTGTTCTTTTCTAAGCAAAACATCATTTTTTTTTGTCAAACTTTAGGCCTTAGTTTTTTTTTGTCGAACTTTAGGCCTTAGTTTTTTTTTTATTTTCGAACTTTAGGGCTTAGGTTTTTTTTTTGTCAAACTTTACACCTAAGTTTTTTTTTTTGGGTCGAACTTTAGGCCTTAATTGAGTTTTTTTGTCGAACTAAAGGCAAAAACATTGTTCTTTTCTAAGCAAAACATCGTTTTTTTTTTTGGGTCGAACTTTAGGCCTTAGTTTTTTTTTTGTCGAACTTTAGGCCTTAGTTTTTTTTTTTGGTCGAACTTTAGGCCTTAGTTGAGTTTTTTTGTCGAAGTAAAGGCAAAAACATTGTTCTTTTTTAAACAAAACATCACTTTTTTGTTTTGGTCGAACTTTAGGCCTTAGTTTTTTTTTTTTGTCAAACTTTAGGCCTTATTTTTTTTTTTGTTGAACTTTATGCCTTAGTTGAGTTTTTTTGTCGAACTAAAGGCAAAAACATTGTTCTTTTCTAAGCAAAAACATCATTTTTTTTTTGTCGAACTTTAGGCCTTAGTTGAGTTTTTTTGTCGAACTAAAGGTAAAAACATTGTTCTTTTCTAAGCAAAATATCTTTTTTTTTTGAACTTTAGGCCTTAGTTTTTTCTTTGGTCAAACTTTACGCCTTAGTGTTTTTTTTTTCATTTGCTTTAATGTGTGGCCACTTGATCCTGGTTAACACCGCTCGTGAAGAAAACACCCATCTTCGCAATCGATGCACAAAGCAACATTTCAGAATCGCATGACTTTACTCACTAGTAACGTCTAGTGTGTCTGCCTTCTGTCATGGTATAGTTCTCTCGATTGACCTGTTTTAATCGATCTAATTCAGCCCCGAGTAGATTATTAATTCAAGATCAAGATGCAAGTACCAATTATCTTCAATAAACGGATCGACTCGACACATCATCCCAAACACATCAAAGCATTCTTCACCTCCTCCGGAATGCTCAAAGCCAAAGAAGAAGAACAAAGAAAAATTGCATATTTGAACAAGAGCCATCGAACTCAATCTAATTGCAGCCAATTAATTTACGTTCACCAAATTTCAGTCGAAGGAGTCATCTCAAAGCCAATCCAAAATCCCCAAGCAAAGAAAAACGAACAAAGTTCAAGCAGATCGGATCTCAGAAACACGACCCGAAACCCTAAATTCGTCAAAGCTCACCTAAATGAAACTGATGACCGCATTGAAGCTTGGCCCACGACCGATCCCCATTGTTGGTGACGACCTCGAGGCAAATGGAGCAAGACACGGACCTGCCTCCGCCATCGCCATCGTCGACCACCACGTACGTCGTTGCCGCCCTTCAACCCCATACCTCGAGGGGAAAAAACCAATCAACCCAACAATCCCCGAACGTCGTCCTCCAAAACGAAACCGAAAGAAAAAAAAAACCCTAATCCGATTCCCAAAATCGACGAGCTTCCGGTAATAATTTAAGCGGACTCAGACCTCCCCGGCCTGCGATTTACACTCGAGAGATCGTCGGATCACCAATGAGGGCGAGAGGGAGGTTCGATGGAGGAGAGAGGAAATGGAAGAGACGTGTGAATCAATCGAGGAGTGGGAAGAACATGGAAACGAAGAACACATTTGGAAGGCGAATCAAAGGCAAACAAACAACAGAGAACACATTTGACGGACAAAACCCTAACCTCGCATATCTGAGTTCCTTGGACGCAAAAGATGAATCGAAGCTGTCGATAGGTCTCCGAAAGGCGACGGCGGAAGCGGAGGCGGCTCAGAAGGGCTAATCAGGATCTGCGGCTGCCGATGGGTCTCCGAAAGTCAATGGATAGAGAAGAGGATTACCAGCTCGAAAGGGTGAATCGGAATCAACGACTCGTTGAGGTTGTCGGACGTGCAAATCGAGAGGCGACGATGAAGGCAGAGGCGAAGGCGGAGGTAGAGGCGTCGAACAGAGAGTGCTTTGGGCGTGGCCAGAGAGCGAGGGCGTAAGGATATTTTTTAGCGTGGTTAGAGAATAATAAAGTCAGAGAGTGAGGGTGTAGGATGAGGCAAGAAGTGAATCTGGAGCTGAGAAGTGAAATTTTTTGACTTCTCAAATTTGGCAAAAAATAGCTTCAAAAGTGAATTTCCACTTTAAAAATAAAAATTCCTACCAGAAGTAAAATTTTTTACCAAACGGATTTCTACTTCAGAAGTTGTATTACCAAACGAATTTCTGCTCCAGGAGCAGAAATCAATTTCTAGAAGTGTTATCATGCGCACCCTAACTAATCATGGTAAACGAAAAGTTTATTTTTGTAATAGTACTTACCTACTTTTCTGTGACAGGAAAGTTGCTAACCACATCACAAAGTCAGAAACTACAAATAGACAGAGAAAAGCTACTAGCCTCATGTCAACTTAAGCTAATCGCCAGAATGAAGACCCATTCTTCATATAACCGAAGATGATTATAGCTACACCTCGAGGACTTCTCTTAAAAGGTTATAAACATGCCAACAGATTCATTCGTTTAAGACAAAGCCACAGGGAACTTCTTCAATGAAGAATAAGTACATGCATCAACCCCACATTCAAGCCCCTCTCCTGAGGGGAGCAAGAGGAAGCCCCGTATCTCTTTGTCTGAACGATCTTCTGGGGGAAATTCGTTTTGGGTTCGAAAGATCCATGTTACTGAAGCTGATGATTTCGGTCAGCCCCGCTTCACAGGCCTCTGGACATAAGATTTATTAGGGTCCTCCGTCTTGAGCTTCGGAGGTCGAGTTTCTCCTTTCTTAACCTGCATAATACGTTTAGAAGGTTTATCAAGAAGCCCCCCTCACACTGAAAATAGGTCCCAGAGAGTGGGAGGATTGAGGCATGGTCCTGATAGGGTCATGCTTTTCGTAGTTTCACGTGGGCATGAACCGATAATTACTAGTAAGGATGCAACCACAGCAGGAGCTAGAAGATAAATTTTACGTTGTGAGCTTACTCTTAGCTACAAGCGAAATCGTGGAACACTGAATATAACAAGTCTTAGCATATCTTCTCACCTTCTTTCCAGACTTCATGAAATCCCTCCAGCTCGAAACCTGGCAATACAATTCAGAAGAAACACAGAGAAAAATTATATTCCTAATATCGGAAGAAGCTAGTAAACCTTCCAATTTCATTCAAAGTCAGCAATGCAAAATTAAGACAGTAGAAATGACGTAAAAGTTGAAGCCTTCTTTCTTTGTCAAAGCAATTACACCTTAATGTGAAACTAAAACAGATGATGTTCCAGAGATCAACCACCAAGTCACCAAGTACTACATTCCAGGCTGCACAGAAGCATGCATTGCAAGCATTCACGCACCAGCAATTGCCATATTAGCTCTTAGAAAATCCAGCTTCTTTAGGATGGGAGAGTAACAAAAGACTAATTCAGGAGATCATACAGATTTGATTTGTCAAATGATATTTCTAAACCAATCCAAATTACTCCCATAAAATAAAAACTGAATATCGAATTACCTACAGACCCAAATAAACTTCCTCCTGAGGTTCCAAGCCAGAATAAAATTTGGTGCAAGCCCCACATATTGAAACTATAATAGTAGGTTTAAAAGTAAAGAAAGCGAACCCTTTTTTCTCTCGTTCCTTCCCATTGTTCCTCATGCTCCCGCTTTCTTTTCCACATCTCTTTCTGTTCCTCTTCATCCTTCTTCAATCTACCTTCCTCTTCTGATATCTACAGAAAGCAACCAAAAAGTAAGACATAGGTAGAAGGAGAAAGATTCTAGTGCACAAGCACAGAGGGGGGAAGAGCGTGGATACCCTCATCTGCATTTTCCTTCGCCTCCATTCTTGTTCTGTTAGTATCTCTCGAACCTTCAATTTCAGTTCTTGCTGAAACTCCTCTGATTGTTCATAGATCTGTTCATATTTTCCCTGCAGCGCATGAAACACGCACGCCACTCTGTAAACTTATCCAACTAGAACAAGAAGAAGTAGATTTGGGGGGAAATAATGAGTAATAAAAGATTTGGATTTTGTGCTTGACCAAGTTGTTCTTTTATAAAACACTAAAAGGAAGAAACTAAAAGATATCATCCCCAAAGAATATGAAAAAAAGGAAGAAACCATATTGTCAAGTTTTAAATCAAGTAGTTTCATACTGAGTGCATCATTTCTCTGAAGTGGTGTACTAATATTGCAAATCTTATGCATGTGGGGAATAACATACCTCATCAACCAAAGATTTAATCTTAGAAGCTGTATCTTTCTTCAACTGTTTCTTCCTTTTTGCTCTAAGCTCTTCTGCAGTTACAAATTCAGTATGTTCAAAAACCCATTATATAGGAAGTAGTAAAACCTATTAGGCAGCATGTAATACCAAAGGAACCTTTCACACATAACATCAGAGAGCATACAGTAGCCGGATGTCACTTACCCATAAGTTGCATTAAATGCATGAAACATGCAGAAAATGATCCATTTGCTCATAAATAAGAAAAATAGATTCCAGGTGATCACATGATCCAGAACAGATAAATTTTAGTTCATCAGCACAGAAAAATTTACTTATTTGAAATGGATTCCATGTGGACGAACGAGCATGATAAGATAGCAGGATAAACTAAAATAACTCTTCATACTGACCTTTAGCAGCCGTAACTTGAGAAAGAATATAATCTCTTTCCTGTTGATCAAGTAATAGTTGCTGGGCTTTGGCTAAAGCTGCTCAGAAAATAAGCAATAAAAGGCAATCAGTAACAAGACTCATGCATTTGAAGAAAAATAAAATAGAGGTCTCATCCAAGCAACCCGAGAATGAAATAAAGAATTCTGCATCCCACCAAACCAGCAAACACTGCAATTTAATAATCAACATCATGGCTGATGTATCTAAAAGTCTCCACATGATTATGAATACACTCTAAAGTCTTGACTCAAAGAAAACAACACCAGACAGACAGATAATTTATACTTTCTCACTTTTTGGTCATGTCTGTGAGCAGAATATAGGTAACACCATACAAAGCACATTAAAGTTCAAGAATTGTACCACTAGCCCTGTATTTTGATGCTTGCATTGGACTTCATCTCATCTCTGCCACTAACTAATTCCTATTCCCAGAAATAAGGAAAAATAAGGGCCGATAGCTCCAACTCATATCTCATTCTATTTATCACGAGTGGTCCCGATGACTAAGGCTGGGAGAGCAAGTAGGTCATCAATTTGAATTGGAGAAGAATACTGTCCACAAAGAGAAAGCCCTACTTTAACTCTAGTTGAAACTTGGCCCCCTAAAGAGAAGTTCTAGTTGAACACTAACAGTCTGCCAGTATCTAGTCTTAACAAGCCGGACTATGGCTAAATAATCTTTAAGAATCACCTCTATAAAATGCCAATGCAGACATAGGTGCGGACAGTTGAAACTTTAGTCAGTCACTTAAAAAGTGTGAGCTTTCTAACAAATAAAAAGTTCCTCATGCAAAAGAAAATCTCGTTCAAAGGAAGAAACCATTTGGTAGCGCATAATTCTTAAATGCACTTCTCAATGCAGGAACTCAGATATCTACTGGAAACGGTTAATGAGACAGAAGATAGACATGTAAATCATGAAACGCGTTCTATCCACAATAGAACTAAGTCGCGCATGCTTCCGATGCTCAATATCACCTCTCTTATAGGATTTGCCACTTTACAGAAATCCAATCTCAAAGTGATGAAGCGACCCCATGCTTCTACAGCCATTTAAGAGCACTTCCTTCCAAACAAGTCTGAGTAAATTACATCAATCGAAAAATGACAATACGTACTCTCCTCTAGGCAATAAATCCCCGCATTCACCTTTTCAACCCAAGCAAAAAAAGAATTAAAAAGAAGCTTTTGTCTGTTGATTGTTTCTGTTTTCTTTTGAGCGACATGAACAACGACATGACTTAAGGCCTTAAGTATCTAAAAATATCTAACACAAGAAACATCACAATCTAGGGAACTAGCCTTGACTTCATACATACAAAGTTCTAAGCATTTCCTATCATCATCATATATAATTCTTGATTAAATCCATGTACAGGTCCCCAAAAATGAAGCAATGGAATTATTACCTCCAAATGCCTCCTTTGCTTGTGGATGTTTGCACTTATCAGGGTGAACCAGCAAAGATAACTGAGAATGACAGGTATCAAATGACAGACTTGTGTTAGAGCTTAGGCAATCAAAAGTAGACACATAACCATAGTTAGACCAGAAGAAGTGGATACCTTACGGTACTGCTTTTTCACATCCTCGGGTGATGAGTTAAAGGGTAGATTAAGGTACTCAAATGGATTCAACTTGAAGCATGAAAGGATCCTGAATTTCATTTTTCCCATGAGCATTAGAGAATCCGTCCAGAGAACAACAAAGACTCATCAATACAAGCAGTGATTATTCAATAAACTAATTCATGCCAAGCAGTGATTATTCAATAAACTATTCATGCGAAGCCTGAACAATTAGAAGATTTAACAAAAAGAAAAGGACACGGGCCTTTCATCTAAGTAACGGCCTTTCTTTTGTGAAGCGATACCCCTTAATGAAATCACCATATTACAGGGGGGTCAAAGGATATAATAGGTTGTTTTGTCTTATTTGTGGGAAATTCCGTAATCTTAAGATTCCTTTATCGTATAGCCGCTATCTGAAAGGAGATGTTCTTTCCACTTTTTACTTCCTTGCCAGGTGGGGATTTTGAGTCAATTTTCTTCTTGAATATGATGTCCCCAGTTGCAGTCGGGAGGTTGCTAACAGCATTTGACAACAACGAATTCAAGTTTTCGGCCCAAAGCCTCTCTTGCTAGTTGATTCATAATCTCCTCCACTTTAGAAAATTTCTCAAAAAGCTGCTTCTCTAAAAATTTCACAGCGCTTTTATCAATCGGAGATCCCAGAGTAAAATTCAGGAAGCAAACTCTTTTCAGGCACAAAACTAAAACTGCGCTATGTCCATCTCTCCATGCACGATAAACATGATAAGCTCTGCATTAAAATTCTGCAACAGATTATGCTACTATCGCACTTGCCAAAAGAAGCTCTCTTTTTTTATGTTTATAATCGTTTACATTACTCAATTTCTAACTACACAGGACCATGCCCCAGTGAATTCTTTCTGGTAATTTCAGTTAGAATCAAATTTATTTCGACATGGTTTCTGACAAATGCATCGAATCAAGGTATTAAGTTGCCATTATTGCTTATGTACCACACCGCGCAACCCTTATGCAACTGATTAGCAGAAGCAACGGCAGCAGCTGAGCTCATCTCATGCTTCAACGAGATCACAAGAATGCCGATTTCCCGAAACATAGACTCGAACGGCCAGACACAACATCCTCCTATTCGTCTCTCTCCTCAAATCTATCCTCAAACTAGCAAATTCTATGAACTAAATCACAGCTTGAGATTCGCTCGAATCAGATAAAAGTATTCCCTTTGACTCAATAATTGAATACCCAACTCAATGATCGACCGCACAGCCAGTAATCAAGCTAAAAATCGCAACAATGAAGCGGGTGCAGCTTCAGAAAAAGAGAAAAAAAAAACAAGAAAAGGAGAAAGCAAGCAACTTTGCGAAAAGAAAGAGAGACCTGATGACCTCGTTGTCCCTTTCGACTTCGCCAACCTCGGCGAAGAAGCTCTTGAGCAGCAAATCATCGTCCCGCGTTGCTGATTCCCCCATCGCACTTCCTTCTCTTGCTCACCCTCAGCGTTGGATTCACTTCGATCAACGTCGCAACTCACCCGGAAGAGAGAGAGAGACTCCGAAGAATAGACAGACGAAGCTCCGGTTACACGTTACAGAAGCTGCGCGTCGTTTCGTGTTCAAGGCTTACTTCGAGACGTGGGCTTCCTCGGCCCAATACTCGATGCGGCTCAATGGGCTGCCTCCAAGGAGGCCCAATTTCGGAAATAGCTAAATTTGGCCCACGTGAAATAAGCGCACTCGGACCGTTGGCTCAGATAAATCGTGGGGATCGGTGGAGTTATTTCGATTCGGATACATAGTCCTAGGGCGGGGGGAAATTGTCAAAGAAGTCCTAAATCTATTGTAATTATGCCAATTTAGTCCTAAACCTTTTGCAATTGTGCCAATTCAGCCTATTTTGCGGCTTGCGCTGACGTGGTATCGTCGGCGTTGACTTGGACAATTTTTAATAATATTTTAATTTTTTTTTTCCTGATTCTTTTTTTTTTCTTTCTACTCTACTCTATTGTGGCCGGCGAGGGTCGCCGTACATAGCCGGCCGCTGGGCAAGGGCCTCGAAGCCTTCGCCGGAGGCCGGCGAGGGCTTCGCAACCCCTGACTAGCCTCGTCGGCCCCCTTGCCCAGATCTAGGCTAAGAGTTGGAAGCACATTCAAAATCTCTCTCTCTCTCTCTCTCTCTCCCTCTCTCTGTGGGGAGGACGATGGAAGGGGAATTGGTGCAAACGAAGATGGAGTCCCTTCGACTAAAGTGCGAAGCAGAGAGCTCCGCCGAGCAGCGAAAAATCGATGCGCTTGCGTAGTCGTTTTTGAATTCTCTGCAGTCCATGAAGGCCAAAGCGCAAGAAACCGTCCAAAATCAAGGTCTGTCTTCGTTCTTGGTTCTCTGAACAGTACCTTATAGTCTTTCATAACCATTCTAAGCTAGGATTTCACGAGGCGCCGCCGCGGGTCGGGGGCCGCGAAGCCCTCGCCGGCCACAGTAGCAGTAGAGTAGAAAGGAAAAAAAAAAAAGAATCAGAAAAAAATAAGGAACAAAATGGAAAATAAACAAAAAGATAAAAAAATATATATTAAGAATTGTCCACGTCAGCGCTGGCGACGCCACGTAAGCACTAGCTGGCAAAGTGGATTGAATTGGCACAATTGCAAAGGTTTAAGACTTAATTGGCCAAAAAAAAAAAATTGAGGATTGAATTGGCACAATTACAATAAGTTTAGGACTTTTTTAATAATTCTCGCGTCCTAGGGTACTATTTTATGAATACCATTTCCCAATTTTTTTTTTTTTAACTCCTACTTCGTGTGACATTATGCGTGGTTATAGCTCTAATTTACTCCAACAGTCACCTCAGGTTTTGGAACCGAGCTCTATAAGCTCATATCGCAATGATCAAATTCAAAGTCACCACAAGTGACGCTCCCGGATTAATAAACCAAAGGTGAAGGGGCTCAGCTCAAGAAGAAGAACAATCGTGGCTCGTTCCTTTCATTGTCTCTGCTCCTTTTCAGGTTCATCGTTGGTGGAGAAATTATTTGTACTCCGATGTCGATTGATGGCGTGGTTTAAGGGGTTCGCACCTTTTCAAAGAAATATAGAGGAGATTCCGTTTATCATCCTTGATCGGTCTTGCTTGATTGTGATTGATCTTCCGATACTTTAGATGGCCATCCTACAAAGCCTATGAATATGATCATGTACTAAATACGATGTGTCTCTCTCTCTTTCATCACAATTCTTAAATTGGTACCAGAGTCTTATTGTTATCTGAGAAAACACCCATCCAGTCTATTTTGTAACAAAGACAGCTGCACTGGCTGCTTTTCTCCCGGGCTAGCAAGTGCACCGGCCTGTCAAATCCACACGCCCTCACCTGCGCCCTATGTCTACATTGCACCGACTGCCTCTCCGCCGCTAACGTCATCCGCAAATGCTCGTCGTGTGCTAGGCGGCCACGATTAAGCAGAAGTCAGCTCGCCATGTCAGCCATTGCCACGTCAGCATGTTGTTACATCATTAATCCATGTCAGCATCTGACCATTGACCGTTAACCGATGTGGACATACTGTTGACCAGCATTAACTGATCGTTCATTGTTGAATGGTTCAATCAAACCGGTTCGTCCAATTTCGAGGCTATTTCTGACCAATTCGAGCACTTTCCGACCGGTTGCCTTATTTTTGTTCTATATCAACTCTCCAGGTACTGGCTTCTTCACATTCCTTATCCAATCCGATGTGTTGAAACTAATAAAGTGCGTACTATGGATAAAATAAAAGTTGCAATGCCCAATTGCCATCGACTATGACTAAGCAACATACGGGGATGGATAACCGACCCCAAAATCGAAGTCCACATGCAAGTTCATCTACCACTGCTACTACCACAGAGGCTTCTCCAAATGGAATGTCCGTCGCTCTCTTTTTAGAGGATCTTCGTTCCATTATGCAAGAATATGGAACTTCTAGCAAGAATCTGGTACTTATAGCTTCTTTGTCCCTTCTACTATATCTATCGCTTCAAGTACCTCTGATTCGTGGATTTTTTACTCCGCCTACTACAATCACATGACTTCAAATTCTAATTTGTTTCAGTCAAAATCATTCACTTCATTTAGGTTCATTTTGACATCTACATTATCCTTAGTTAACACCTATATGGTTCCCAAACTCTCCCTAAGTTTGATTTCAGTAGGACAATTGTGTGAACTTGATTTTGACGTTGATTTCTCTTGTCATGGTTGTCATGTGTAGGATCCATGAACATCATAGACTATTGCGATTGGCCGTAGAGTGGGACGCCTTTTTGAACTTGTTTCCTTGAATTTTCCCAATTATTTTGCTGATTGGTGTTGCTACATTGTCATTCTTTTGCTGATTGGTGTTGCCACACTGTCATCTAGATTGAGCTCTTTGATTTCAAGTGGTGGTTTAGGTTCTGTTGATAATAAATATTTTGATTGTCTGCCTTGTCAGTTGGGAAAACATTATGCCTTGCCGCTTGATCTTAGCAAATATGTCTCTAACTCTGATATTTGGGAACCATCTTCAACCCCCACTATAGGCGACTAGTTATTTTGTAATCTTTGTGTATGATCACTCTCATTATACCTGGCTTTATCTTATGAAGAATTGATTTGAAGATATTTGTATATACCATGACAAAAACGAAATTTTCTCAAGATATCAAGAATTTTCGTACTGATAATACCACGGAATTTAGAGACAACGAATTTCTTAGAATCCTCTCCCAAAATTGATAATATTGTTCATAGTTGTTACCTAGGAACTTTCTGATAAGAGGGTTGAGCATAATGTTAACAGAGGTATATTTTAGATATTCCACGCATTCTTTTAGTCCCCACCTCTTGTCCAGAACGGTTTTGGGAAGAGGCTTGTCTTACTACTAAATACACTATCAACCGTAGTCCATCACATGTCATAGGTAACGTTTCTCCTTATGAGTACTTGTATGGTAGTATTCCCAATTATAGTCTTCTTCAAGTCTTTTGTGTTCTTGTTCTGTATATCTTCTTCCACATGAGCGCACGAAATTAGAACCTTATGCCAGTTAATGTTGCTTCATTAAGTATGTCACATTAAGCACAAATGGTATACATGTTGGGTTCCTATTTTAAACTGTCCTTGTGTGTCTCGTCATGTTACCTTTTGGGAATATAAGATGTTCTTATATCTTCAGCCCTTCTAATCATCAACTCATGTTCCCTTCTTTACCATCACTTCGATTGATTTATTCCTTAGAGATCCCACACCTCCGTCCACTTGTGAATCTTTCTCTCCAAAACTATCTTCTTCTTCTAATCTTGATGTCGGTCCTTCTAGCGATACCACCTCAGCAAAAATTGATATATCTGCTTCATTCGCGATTTCTTCACCGGCCGACAATTTAAGTACCTATGTCCATCATTTCACAAGAAGAGGTCAACCTTCTATTCAATTTCGTCATTATTATTGTCACTCTACCATTGCTTCTCTTTTAGAACATCACAAATATAGAGAAGCTAGTACTAATCCTCTTTAGTAGCAATCAATGACAAATTAATTGCAAGCCTTAGAAAAAGAGATTTGAGAAGCTGACAGTGTAACAGTATAACAGTGCAATCTCAACTGCAAGTGTTATGAATGGAAAAAAATATATAGTAATCATGGCAGGACCCACCTCTAATCTTATGCCTGGCATTCCACCCTTATATTGTCACACTGTCATCCTAGCGGGATCCTTAGAAAAATCTCATAAATGGAATTTTGTTCGTTTGCCTTTTGGTAAGTTTGTTGTAGATTCTAAAATGGGTATATAAGATCAAAAGAAAGGCGGATGGTATTGTGGACCGTTACAAAGATCGGCTAGTGGCAAAAGGTTTCATAAAGGAAAATGAAATTAACTAGGAAAAGAATTTTACTCCCGCTGCGCCCCTTACTTCTCTCTAAAGTCTTCTTTTTGTTGACACGACTGTTCTTTATTCTAGATGGATGCTAAGAATGCATTCGTGAATAGCGATCTCACTGAGGAAGTTTATATGGTACCCCACCTGAACACACTCATCTTTCGAACAAAGTGCGTTATATGGCTGCCGCGACCTAAAAATCTGGTTAAGACCTTAGGTTAATGGATTATCAGGCTAATTAAAGACTAACCTAATACGGACTTTCTCAAGCCCTACCAAATCGCAACTTAGGTTTATTCAAATGATTTTTAACTTTGGAGTCACCACTAACAATTTTTGGTAGGTTGGTTAGATACCTAAATAAAATAGCGGGAGTACTATTTTATTCCTACGAACCGGAGATTAAAGATTCGGGGACTTGGTTACATTAATTAATTAAAGCTAATGCCCTTTCGGTACCTTAATTCCATGGAAATCCTAAGTCGGCAACTCAAGCTTGATTGATTTTACTTTAAGTTCGAATGAGTTGTTTTTTTTTTGTTTTTGTTTTTTTTTATGTATTCACTTTCTTAGATGAAATGCAAATGCATGATAATGGCATGGGAACTATGCAATATGCGAAAATGCAAAGGCAAGCACGCAAGATATGTAGACTAAACCTATGTGCTGAATTCAAATACATTAAACATGCAAAATTACATGACGACAACACTCAAATAATCATGCAAACAATCAATTTAAACATGCAAGCTATAGAAATAAATATGCAAACTGTATAACATGCGAAAATTCTAATTAACTTAAACTACATGCGATTTTTTTTTAAAATTTAAGCAAATCAATTATGCAAAACTAATTAACCTAAGATGAATGACCCGCGAGATATGACATGGAAAAAATAAAAAAGTGACACGGAAGACATATGGTATGCGAAAATGACATGGCATAAGAACACTTAGCATGCAATTTTTATTTTTTAAAACATGGAAGGACATGACTTATGATACTCGAAAATTTAATGCAACATGGACATGCAATATATGAATTTCAAAAAAAATGGATGAAGGACTCAAATGATACTAAAAAATTTGATGCAATCAAAACCACAAATGAGCATATTTTTTTAGATTTTTCTAGTAATTAAAATATGCATGAGACACAAGATAACTCAAAGATATGCAAATGATATTTTTTAAACATGGAATGCAAGATTAGTGATACTCGAAAATATGAAGAGATATGCATGATATGCAGACATGATATTCGAATCATGCATGAGGATGTGCTGAATGTGATTGAGATTTTTTTCCATCTTTTAGATTGATTTTTGGCCAAATTAGAAAAATCTTGATTTGATTATCTTGATTTCATTTCCAGAATAAACTTAATGAGATAAAGTTTCCCTAAAGATTTAATTAGATATAATTTCTAGGAAACTATATCTTACTAAATTTTTGAGGAATTTTAAGTCTATCAGAAAATCCAAATCAGACAGGATATCAATCAAGCAAATCCAAGATAACAAATCAAAGCAAATCAAGCCATTTCGATCTTGCAATTTTCGAAAAATGCATATTCCTAAATCTAAAACCGGCTTTTAAAAGATAGCAAATCGGATCTAAATGGAAATAGATCAGATTGGCTATCTTTCCCATTTTTTCTAAACCGGAGGATCATTCCCGAACGGCAATGGGAAGAATCGTCCAATTTTATAAAATCCGTTGCCTATTAGGAAAGAATCTTTCCTAATTTAGATTTAGGTTTTTAATATTCTGAAAATCATGTCCAATTAATCCAATTAAACCCCCAAGTTTTTGAAATTTGTAAAAAATAGGGTTTTAATATGCAAAAATTGTTCTTGATTTTTTTTTTCCGAAAATTTCAGCAATTCATAGCCAAAAACAGCAAGCAAAACAGCCTTGAATTAACACAAAAACAGCAACTAAAAAAGTCAAAGACTCACCGTTAAACTCACGCAAAAATCTACATGGTTAGTGATCATAAAACATGCAAAAACGGCTTCAATTCGGACAAAACAGCATATTTATAGTGCAGAAACAGCATTGAAAATACATCAAAACAGCATGTAAATCATCACAAATCGACCTTAAATCAACCCTAATAAGTATATGAGACTTACCTAGATTCTTCGGGTGAAACTCGAGCCGATTTGAGGTAGAAACTCCATTGGACAGCACCTCCATAGTGAGCTAGACGAGCTGGAACGTGGGCTACGGGGCAGCAGCTTCATGGGCTTGGACGTGTGGCTCCGGGTGTCAGATGGTTGTTGACACCTAAATTTTGATTTTTCTTTTTCACTTATATTGCATAAAAATGAGAATTAATTCTCACCAAAAATAATCTACCATGCATTGCATATTTATTTTTTTATTTTTTTGTCAAGTCATCATGCATTTAGGCCGACGGAGGAGCAATTGAGCTAAATTTGACAATCAACTGGGCTAGACTCAATCTAGGATTTTCAGCAATCATGGTGAGAAGGTTCCGAAATTTCAAGCCGTTGGGGCCTATCTCAAGGTCAAATCAGCCCACTCGTATTAACCAGGAAGGTTTTCTAATGAGGGCTGATTAAGCTTAATAAAAAGAAAAAAAAATCAGTCAAGCTCATCTAGGCCTAGCAGAATTCGGCAATGCCTATGGGATAAGGCCAGCCGAATTTCTGATCAATCTTTGGACTAAATTTGTGCAAAAAAATCGACCTTGGAGGATGTAATCTGAAGTCATATTTTATTTTGGGGTATTATTTTGTGATAATAAGAAAAGATCAAGCCCTTATCATGCAAGGTTTTTGCCTATATAAACTAGCTTATGTTTAGGGTTTAGAGGGGGGTAATTCACAGATTTCACTTGAGAAAAGAGAGAAGCAAGGGAGAGAGAGTTTCGGAGGTTTTTCTCGAATACGAGCGTCCTCTGGAGGGTGTTCCACGGCTGTTTCAAGCACGAAAATCTCTTTGAGTTTGGTGTTAGAAGTCAGTTCTGCTCACCAATTGGACCGCTTCAGTCTTTACTTCCCATAGCCACCGCTGGAGTCAAAGATCCATCTGTTTTTTGTCTCTATACTGTGTTGGCTAGACTTCTTCTTTTGTTTTCTGCTGGTGTTGCTGACCTCTTGGTTTTGTTGACCATCAAGCTCTGAGGAAAAAAAAATCACGGCACAATAGAAGAGAGATACAGCAGTGAGAGACGGAGGGGAAGAATAGAAAGAAAAAAAAAGAAAGGGGTTTTCATGTGCCTTTTTTATGGACGATACAGGGAGCACTTCCTCTCATCAATCCTTCAAGAACGCCTCTCAGAGTACCAATAATCACTGCCGCTCTAGTGCTCCTCCATTGGTGAACGTAAGCTTCAAAGCAACACTGACGCTCGGCTCGTGCTAATCCATCCACCTACGAGTTACAGCCTCGCCATCCTCCTTTCCACCATCCAATCGTAGCTGCTGTCCAAGCTCATTGGCTCGTGATTTGAGGTGCTGTCCAGCAGTGTCTTTAGTTCAATCCGGCTCAAGTCTCACCCCACGAACTAAGGTAATTTTCACATCCTTTTAGGGTTGATTTAGACTCGTTTTGCAGTGATTAGCATGCTGTTTTAGTACTGTTTTGCTGCTGTTTTTACACTGCTTTAATGCTGTTTTGTGCTGTTAAACGCGCTGCTCGGTCCGAAATCATCATGTTTTTTGCGCTATACATGTCTCTAACCATGCAGAATTTTGCGGGAGCGTAAAGGTAAATATTTTACTTATTTTTTATGCTGTTTTGCGCGAATCACATGCTGGTTGTTTGCTGTTTTTGAGGTTTAATGCTGAAATTTTTGGAAGAAATCATGAAAACAATTTTCGCATATTAAAGCCCTAATTTATCACGATTTTCAAAATTTTGGGGGTTAATTGGACATCATTTTCAGAATATTTAAAAAGGGACTAAATCTAAATTAGGAGGATATCTTCCTAATAGGCAACGAAATTTTAAACTTGGATAATCTTTCCCATTGCCATTCGGGAATGATTCTCCGGTTTAAATCGGGAAAGATAGCAAGCTTGATCTATTGCCATTTAGATCTGTTTCGTTATCTTTCGCAAAGCCGATTTTGGATATAGTTTCCTTCATCTCTTTTTTTTCAAAAATTATAAGAAGATAGGATTTGATTTGCCTTAATTGGTTTAATTGCTATCTTGAAATATCTTGTCTGATTGGATATTCTATCTGATATGAGTTTTCTAATAGACTTGAAGTTCCTAAAAAATTTAGAAAGATATGGTTTCTTAGAAATTATATCCAGATAAATCTTTAGGAAGATAAAGTTTCCTAAAAACTTCATCTGATTAAGTCTATTCTGAAAAATGGTAGTTAATAGGATCAAATCGAGGATATTCCAAATGTGACCAAAGATTGCATCTAAAAATCTAAAAAATCTAAAAAATCTCAAATAAAATTCGACACATCCATGCATATTTTCGAATTTTATGATTGCATATCTTGCACATTCACTTCCATATCTTTGAGTATCATATCTTGCATTCATATTTGAGAAATCACTTGCATATCTTTACCTCATGAATATTTTAATTGCTAGAAAAGGCTAAAAAAAAAATCTGCTCACTTATGGTCTTGATTGCATTAAATTTTCGAGTATCTTTCATCTTTTTTTTTTTGAAAATTAGCATATAGCATCCATCCATTCATATTTTCGAGTATCACCCATGCATTATCCATTTTTTTTTTTGAAAATCATGCATATTATTTTCGCATAATATATCTTGCATTTCTGCATGTCTCACATGTCGTATGTCCGCGTCACATTTTATTTTTCCATATCTAGCATGTCATTCATATTAGGTTAGTCTAATTTGCATGATTGAATTGTATGATTGAAAAATTGCGTGCTATCTAGGGTAGATATAATTTTCGCATGTCATATATAGTCTTGCATGTTTAGTTTAACCAATTGCATGATTGTTTGCACGTTGCATTAGTTTTATGTCATCTTGCATATTTAGCATAGCCCTTGCATGTTACGCATTGCATTCATCATAAACAAGTGAAAACATAAAAAACACCTCACTTGAACTTAAGGAAAGATCAACCAAGCTTGAGTTGCCAATTTAGGGTATCTCATGGAATTAAAGGTACCGAAAGGACGTTAGTTTCAGTTAACTAGCGTAACCAAGTCCCCGAATCCACAATCTCTGGTTCATAGAAGTAAGGTGTTTCTCCATATACCTTACTTAGGTTTTCTAATCCACCTACCAAGAAGTGATTAGTGGCGACTCCAAATATAAATCATTTGAACATGACTTAAGTTGCGATTTGGTAGGGCTTGGGAAAGTCCGTACTAGGCTAGTCACAAATCGGCTTGGTAATCCATTAACCTAAAACCACTCTAAATATTTTTTAGGTCGCGATAATGGTTGCACCGTCGGTGGCTGGCGGTAGAGCAAGGTGAGAGGATCGTCGTGACGACAGGTGGCATGGCAGTGCACCAGTGGACGACGGTGGTATGACACATGGACTGGGAGGGTCTCGGCTAGGGCTTGCTCTAGCCGAGATCTCCTTCTCACTCTCTATTTTTCTCTCAAAATTTCTGAATCTCCCCCTTTGACCCTAATTATAATGAGGTATATATAGAACAATGGTTAATAGTAAGCACAGGATTTAATCTGGGTCGTCGATTTAGGAACTCTAATTAGGATAACAGCCGTAGGATCGAAAAATCTAAAAATTAAGAGTCCTAACCCCTAAAATTACTTGGAATTTTCGGCCAAATGAGGTGGATCAATGGGCTAGCCGAATTTCCATAGTGTGCGGGCTCATTCGTGCAATTTTGGGCTCAAATTAGGCTTTATTCGAATAATGGATCAATTAATTAAAGCCCTTTTTTTTAAAATTTAATTAAGCAAAATGGGCTGTTTAAATTTAAAAATTAAGTCCAAGCCCCCATAGAAAATTCGGTACACCCCATGCATGCTTTGGCAGAATTTTTGATGTGGATCCAGTCCAGTCGTCTGTTAATCTAAGCTCATCTTCGCTCTGCTGTCAGTCCAATGCAAATGAAATGTAATGCATGTTAAATTAAATATGAAAAATGATTCAATTATTTTTTGCTAGAACTAAAATTAGTTCTAATTTTTATGCAAATGAAATGATTTATGAAAAATCAAAATTTATGTGTCAACAGCTGCCTCTCTTTGAGTGGAGGCTCGTAGAGATTTCGCTCAAAGATAAAATTGAACCTAAATTTTGACTATGCAAAATGATGAATGATTTTTTGGCGAAAGTTTCAATCCCATTTTCTATGCAAAAGAAAATTATGCATGAATGCAAAGATGTAAATAACATATGCTAAGACCTTTTGAGAAAACCTTGCATATGTATCACATTTGAAGTATCTAGGCTTTACTAGACGCTTCATGATGTTGGTGATTCCCTTGATTTTTAACCTTCTTCTTGTGGATGCAAGGATCTCAAGGTACTGGGGCCTATCTATTATCAAAAATCTCATTCCGATGTGAGACAGCGCAAGATATGTTGATAATGTGCTTTCTCAAATCATGAGAGCAGGTTGATCATGAACCGGTTAAGGATGTATCACCTGAACCAAATCGGTATGAATACGAAGGGGCGTGTCGCACGAATCTCATCAGTACGAACACGAAAAGGGATGTGTCACACGAATCTCATCGGTATGAACACGAAAAGGGGTGTGTCACACGAATCTCATTAGTGTGAACACAAAGAGGGGCGTGTCAACTGAATCTCATCAGTACGAACACGAAAAGGGGCGTGTCGCTTGAATCTCATCAATGCGAACACGAAAAGGGGTGTGTCGACTGAATCTCATTAGTATGAACACGAAAAGGAGTGTGTCACTTGAATCTCATCAATGCGAACACGAAAAGGGGCGTGTCGACTGAATCTCATCAGAACGAACACAAAGGGGTGTACCACCTGAGTCAGATCAGGACGGATACAAAATGAGATGTGTCACCTGAGTCGAATCAGAACGAACATGAGATGCACCGCCTGAGTCGAATCAAGATGGATACGAAAAGGGGTATGTCGTTTGAGACGAATTAGAACAAGCATTTATGTAGAAATGTGTAATCAATGCCACCTGAGCTGACCATGTGAAGCATTTGTGTAAAAATGTGTAAACAAATATCAACCGAGCCGATTAGGTGAAACATTTGTGTAAAAAGTGTAAACTTGAGTCGACCAAGTGTCAATGTGGAGCAAGATTTTGAAAGGAAATCAGAAAACATACTTGACTTCTTCAAACAATAATCAAGAAGTAGACGGGCTGGATGCATCATACCTGTCTATTCATCTAGAGTAGGATTTAATCATGTGCATAAAACTAATGCAACACGTTCTCGACAAAATTCATGTTTCATTGAGGAAAGCAGATACCAGAATGATCATGGGTACTGCACTGGGTTCGGATACCTTGACAATCATCGGTACTCATTCTCTTGAAAGGTTCAGGTTAAAGATATACTTACCTGAGGATATGAAAGATTGCTTGGTCTGCACTCACCAGCAAGGCTTGTTCATTCAATAATCTTTGGATAAATTTCGAGACCTTGGGAGGTAACTCGAACATCGGGAATGCATCTGTTCAGACAATGTCAGAGGTAACACGTGCAAGCATACACGCTGAAATTCACTCAATGAGTTCATGCAAAGCTGCTTAGCCTAGTTTGTATTACCAATTATTAGGAGCAAAAATGTGTATGACTCATAATACGGTTCTTGCATGACTATTCTGTCAAGTTTACATTACCAATTCTGTTCAGGGAGGTCATCACATTATGAATACCTCGAATATAATCTGAACGGGGGACTTCAGTCCGAAAGGGCTTTCTCTCATTCTCAATAAAAGCTGTTTATCCTGGCTACAGGATTCAAGAGAACCACTCAATCTTACCATCATCGCATTCGACAAGGGATCGAGTAATCTCGAAATGGGTTCGAGTAATCTCGAAATTGGTACGATCGAGCTGATCTAAAGGTCTTGATCAGGACCATAATAAGGGCTAGGTCAGAGGTTTACAAAGGGGACTCCTAGTCGAGTCTTATTTGAAAGAGAAGTCTTCATCATCTGCTCTGAGTTTACAAGTCAAGAACCTTGCAAAAATAAGAGACAAATAATCTTGCTCGAACTTCTTCGAGCGATGCTTAAAATCATTTAACTCTACGTTAACTTAAGTGCCATAATCAGAAGAGACTTTGAAGGGCTGTAACGTAGGTTAGAATTGGGGACTGAGAAACGAAAAAGGCTCGTTTTGGCTCAGAAAATGTGTGAGAATGACTTGATGTTGGTGATCATTGCTGTCTTGTCACCGATCTTGACCTTTTGAAATTGTCTTCAAAGGATACCATCATTGTCTGTGATGATACACACTTATTCTGAGGATTTGCAATTTGACATCTCTGGGGATTTTTCTTCACAGCTCAATCCCTTTGGAATTACAAGAAAAATAACATACAAAAATGTACATTCAAAATTTAGAAGTACTTTACAAATGAACAAGGATTTGCATGGGCATTGGCCTTGCTTTTGATAGGAACTTTGCTTTTTATCGCCCGGGATTTTCTATGGGATCAGCCTTTGCTTTTTTTACTCCCGACTCCCGTTTTTTTCTCTTATTATTATTATTATTATTATTATTATTATTATTATTATTATTATTATTATTATTATTATTATTATTATTTATTTTCGAATTCGGCATTCCAAAACATTTTGAATGGCCTGTCCAAACTTTTTCCCTTTTTTTTTTTTTTCAGGAGTGGGCCCTTTTCTTTCGGGCTGAATTTGCTTGCTTTTACAATCCGTGATTTTGAATCAGGAATTACAACAACATAAATATTTACAAACAAAAACTATGCCTGACACTACATGAAAAATCTAAAATACAAGATGAGTTCACTCGGGAGTTCTCTATTGACCCATTTTTCTTCAGTTCTGCTCTTTGAGGATGGCACCGCCTTCGTCTTGAAATGGGGAATGATTACCAACAGGGGTTTAAGAAGCGAATTTGCAGGCTCAAGTGGGCTATGTAAATGATGTAGTGTATAGGATAGAAAAATGAACGCTCTTCGTCATCCTAAAGCACTTGAATTACAGTATGAGCTTAATGCAAAGAAAACTCTCGAAGATTGATGTTAGTCTGAGCAAGAAAATTTCTAACCATTTACCTCATGCTATTGCTGGAATTACTTCGTCTGGCCCCAATGTGGGGTGGTTCTTGACAGGGGTAAAGAAATGGAACCGCCGTTCAAAAGGGTTAATAATGATCACCTGTAGTGTTTGGCATGGAGAAATGAATGCTTTCTTCACTTCGGCTATCGTACCTTTTACGAGAGAACCCTTCACCTCGAGGAATGCGGAACCTAACTACTGCTCAGCTCACTGGGGATTAAAATGCAGGACGTGTGTGGAAATGGCTTGCCTTTCGTCATCCTGTCATGCCCCATTCTGTATATTCGATGTATCATATGTAATTTATGCTCTCTATTCATAATTGGTAAATTAAACACAAAAAATGATCATGTATAAACCATAGAATGTGTGATGATTTTCGAAGTACGTGAATATAACAATTTCAAGTATCGTGCCATGTTCCATGAAAATCTCCTACATTTTGTGAAAGAAAATTCTTAGGAATGGCAAAATCTGAGTTGCCCTAGAACAAGAGAGTGGATCAAACAAGTCAGCCTTGAGTCGAGGAATAGCTCGATCCCATCTTTGCCCCAAAGCAAGGAAACCGTGCATGACCAAGTCGGGTAACTACTTGAGATGCTCTGGTTGGTCCTAATTAATGGTGATAATCGTCATGGTCGGTTGTATGCCCTTACAAGAAGAAATAGAGTGTTACATCCCAAAACTATACGAGTTAAAGCAGACATACTCCCTTTTTCTGAATCAGGGGGTTTGCTGAAGGTTTGCCCCAATTTTTAGGGCGAATTGCCTCAGATAGCCATAACCTTGCAAGGATGTGGGATTGCCCCCTAGATATGTATGATGAGAATTTGGCCTCAAGCTTTAACAAATGATCTGTTTCTCCACTTGACCCTGCACAAGAAGAATGTGCATGAATGGGGGTATTAAAAAGTGAACGGAGTGAGAGATGCCCCAATTGTTGATTTGCTTATGTGGTAGCAATCAAATGCACACTTCCTAACTTGGCACATGTAAGGAAGAAAAATAGAGGGTCATTTTCAAAAATGATCATGCTGGGTAAGAGATACTCCCTCTTGAGATCGGGCCATCATGGATTTGCCCTGCTTTCCGTCAATTGACTTGGCACGATTGAGGGTGAAACATGGATCAGCTTCGATTGGTTGATGGATAGAGACTAGCCAGGGATTTCTAGCTCGCTTCAAGGATCGACGTTCATGTGTGGGGCCGTCTAAGGATTGATCGGGCTGATACATATTTAGAGTTAAGAATCTACCCCCTTGCCCCTGAATTAATTCTAAAACATACGGTGGATGGATCAGTGAAACAAATAGGGTTAAACTGCATGTCAGCCATTCTTAAAAGGTTTTTTTCTTCTTCTTGAAAAGCCTTTTATTTTCAAAAACCTTAGGACGAGAACTCTTGAGAAGCCCAACCCTCAATGCTTACCATAGATGACAATTTGTTCGATCGTTGGTTATCGTCATCAAGTTGATTTGGTGTGCCTCAACAAGATTCCAAAATATAATGAAAAATCTCTATAATTTCATCGATAATGAATCAATCGAATCACATGATATTGAAAGGGAAATCCTAAGAGTGCAACATGAATGGAATGAAAAGTCCCAGAAAGCAATAAAATCTCCCATGCAGGGGAGTGCAAAAAATGAAAGTGTTACTCTGAGCCTAATCCCTCTAGCAGATCATCAAATATAGCATTGACGGACAGCTTCAGAGGCTTCTTAACAAGGTAAAGCTCCTCACGATCTGCATCAACCGAGCTGCCAACACCATCAGCTTCATCGACCTGTATCGGGTCTTCAAATACAACAGCAATGGTCAAGTCTTCGAACCAGTCGGCCAGGTAGGGTACGCCATCATCGGCATCCTTAGCATCAAGAATCATCGACTCAGGCTTCTGGTCTTTTGGCGAGTCAGGGAAGACTATCCCTAGATCATCATATTGGCTTAGCTCATTATAGCCACCTACCACCCCAGCTAAATGGAAGGTTTCATAAAGAGGTGGTGGTAACGGACTACATTCCGGCTTTCCACGGCCTACCAGGCATGGGCCTCCTCGACTAGCTCGATCACGTTCGTGCCCATAGCTATACTTACCTCATCCATGGTATTCGACACCGTGATATCCCAAACCAGCCGTGTGGGATTGCCCCTTAACTTCAATTGGGGTGCGAATCCCTTGACCATGCTTGCCCAATCCAGCGCTAGGCTCAAATTTGTTACTCACCATCACCTTAGCAACCATGAAGGAGGTATTAGACAGCTCTGGGATCAGCAAAGGACTCTCTGGTGAAGCGTGAATTGTATGTACCAACTCAAAGTGTCACGCCCCGACCCTTAGGCACGTGACAACCCTTCCAATCGTTAGGTCAAAGGATGATATCCCAGGCACAACATCGACCCATTTCGTTTTATTTTTCAATTATACGCATGCGAAAGCGATATAAAACCCCAGATAAATAATCAAACACAGGGATAGACGAGCAGGAGATACAACAACAACACCATCATTTTATTTATCTTCATTTAGTCCAATAGGGAAACGTATAGATCTACAAACCCATCTCCAAGGCCGTTTCCTATGCCTCACAAAAATATACCAGGCAGGGCTAAGGGTCTACTATCATCACTACACAAAAGCTACCATAAAAGACCTCCACAGCAGCGGCAGCTCGCTGGCCATCATCACCTGGCTCAAGGACCTGTAAAACGGTTAACTACAACGAATGAGATATAAATCTCAATGAGCCAATGCCTAAGTCCGATTAGGACGTTGATTCACCCAAGCGGCCTACTCAAGCAGCACATAACAACGCAGGACACGGCCCAACGGCCAATAGGCAATCACATGCAAACTTACCTACTTTAACCACTCAACATGTATCACATGGCAATTAATCACAACAGGTCACGATACACAACCAAAACACACGTCAGTCATTCAGGCACTCAGGCACTCAGGCACTATGCAATATGCGTGTTCCAGTTATTAATGCAAGAGTCGCCTCACTCTCGCCATAGTACAGCCTCACTGCTAGTATTCTTCCGGTTGTACCGGGCGTCTTCCCACAACGTTCATGGCGACGGCAACTAATAGCCCCTCAAGACCCCTAGGGCAAGCATATTAGGATTCCAATATGGACTTCGACCCATCACTAGCTGCGACTGACTTCTGAAACAATCGTAGTGTTCCGAACTCCCACCGGTACGAACTGTCAGGCTTTCGATAAGTCGTGGGATTTCGAACTCCCGCCGGCACGAACTTATCAGGCTTCCAATAGGTTGTGGAATTTCGAACTTTCGCATGTACAAACTTATCAGGCCACGGATCCGAGTTACCCAGATACCCTCTATGTCCCCAGTTACCTTAGGGCGACGTTTATCCTTTGTGTGACCACACAATAACACAGGCAACCAGGCCAATTCATATCTTCGCATTTAGCCAATGCAACTCAATCATGTTCAAAACTTGGCTCACGGCCATTTTAATGTTCAACTCGGCCCTCGGCCATTTTTGTACTCAAAACCACAATTGGTCGCATAGAAGTTTAAAAATTTATTAAAACATGGTATTTAAAACAAGTGGGATCAATCAGCAAAAATGCGCAATCCACACTCAAGCCATCAAATAGCCAATCAATCAGTGATCATACATTCACTATTCATCCACCGATAAATATCCGAATCCGGACTATTTATCTCCTCAGCAGTTATAAATCCAATCTAATTTAATTACCACAAAGCAGGTAATTACCCATGGCAACTATCCCATCTAACCACGGTAATTCCAACTAACCATAGTAACTAATTAGTCTAATCATGGTAACTAATTAAACTACAGTAACTATTCAATTACTACGGTAACTAACTAATCTATTTACCGTTACTTAATTAAATTAAACCTAAGTGCACTTAACAACCTAATCAGGGATTAGGGGTTAACTCACTCGGCGATTGGCGGCGGCGATTTCCGTCGAGCGGTGGTGGTCCGGCGAAAAATTCCGGAGAACGGTCCTACGGACTCACCTCAACGACGCGAATGCAACCACAACGACGGTTTGCGACGACGACACTAGGACGACGGCAAACGGTGAAGGACATCGGCTGTGGCGATGATGGTGAAGCTCGAAACGAAGCGAAACGCGACGGTTCTCCACGACCAGCCTCTGTTCTGACCAAACCCATGAAAAACCAGAAACCCTATGGGAAAAAATCCCTCAATACCTCGTATTCCTTGATCTTACGGTTGCGTAGGCGAAAACGGAGCTCAATTCGCCCTCCGGACGAGCTCAACCGAGCGATTCCAAGTCGGGCGCGCGCTGAAAAACGAAAACACGGGGCTCTCGGGTTTGGGCTCGCGGAACTCTGGGCGACGGTGGCTATGGTCCGGCGGCATGGCGGAGCTTCGGCGAGCACGGCCCATGGTGAAGGGGCTAGGGCGGCTTGACGAAGGCTCACGACGGCGGACGGAGGCGGTGGCCGGCGGCAAGGATGGCTTCAAAATTGAGAAGATGAAGATGATGGTGAAGATGGGCGTGAATGGAAGGGGGGGAATGGGCTGTCGTGAGGTGAGGTGAGAGGAGAGAGAGAAGAGAGAAGAGAGAAGAGAGAGAGAATGAGGAGAGAGAAAGTGTCTTGGGGGGCAAAAGGGTAATTTTGCTTGGGGGGTAGAAAAGTCAAAAGCCAAATGGATATTTACTAAAGTAATTATGACGTGGGGCCCACGGGTCAATCAGTATTAATTGTTTCTGGCATATATGAATAATATCTGAAGGTATTTCGGTAAACTGATAAATCAAGACTGGTTTAGGATATTTGGTTTAGGGTTAGGCTCAGGCGCGAAGGAAAAACGGCAATAAAATCTTCGGCCTGACGAAACTAAATGAACTACAAATATCTACGCTTCAGTCAATGATCAAAGCCTCCCAGATCAAACAATTTCGCGTCCGATAAATGTCATTCAATTCCAAGAGTCCCAATATTATTCATTTAATATGCCTTGAAATTTCGAGAGGTCACACGAAGGAGTGGTATGAATCTTCTTCGGTGTGCTTCGGCTTAATGTAAGGAATAGCCATCTTATTGTAAATACGAAAATCTTCCTCTCCATGAACAATAACTAGCTTCTGCTCGACCATGAACTTGATCTTCTGATGCAAACTGGATGGAACGGTTCCGACATATGGATCCATGGGTGGCCTAGCAAAAGATTGAAAGCTGAGGGGATATCCAGCACTTGAAATAAAACATCAAACACAAAAGGGCCAACTTGTATCTCCAGGTTGATTTGTCCCATGACATTCTTCCTCACTCCATTAAAAGCTCTGACTAACAGCTTGGCCGCTTGCATCCTAGCCAGGTCGATGCCTAAGCGATTCAGCGTAGCCAAAGGACACAAATTCAATGCTGACCCATTATCAACCAGCACTCGGGCCACGTGGGTCTGTTTATGTTTGACTGAGATGTGTAAAGCTTTATTATGACCCCTTCCTTGGGCCGGGATCTCGTCATCAGCAAATGCGACTTGATCCTTCAGAAGAATTACCCCGACAAAATTCTCTAGCTTGTCTTCGTCGATATTTTCGGGCACATGAACTTCCCCGAGCACCTTCATCAAAGAGTTCCGGTGTTTCTCAGATGATTGTCCGTAGCCTGCTTGGACGGTTGATCATTGTTGTAAGCACACCCAGACCTTGTCACCAAGGCCAACTCTAAATCATAAGACTATGATACTGCTTTATCATCCTCGTATGGGAAAGGTTGAGGTGGTGTGATTACAAAAGTATCAGGCACGACGATCCCAGCTCACTATCAGAAGCATCCTCTAAGGCAGGCATGTTTGCTAACTCCGGGTCTGCCTTGATCTGGTTGGCTGTCTCATCCTCCACCGACTCATCCTCAATCTTTGGTTCGACCTGAGTGGTCAATGCAGCCAACTCTTCATCCCAGTCAATGATGATTTGGGACATGGTAGCCACCACCCCGGTCTGGCTTGTGTACACGATCATTCCATGCTCCATCAAACTTATAACTTTCTTTCTTACCTGATCTAATGACACAACATCCATACTTCGATAATAACCCGCTCGAACCAAAGCATAAAAAACGTCAGCAACCCGAACCTTGACACTTTCGACTGGATCTGTCTCAGCTTCAAAAACAACATGGACCTTACCCTCATGATTAGGCAAGGGGTTGTTTTGAACATTCGGTGGTCCATTTTTTTGGAACGAGAATGCTTCAGATTCAAGTAGGTCCTGGATGCGATTTTTAAGTGCATAACATTAATCCGTGCTATGCCCGGGCTCACCACGGTGGTAATCACACTTCTTAGTCGGGTCTTACTTAGGAAAAGATGCATAGTTCGTTCGCATCGGCTCTATCGTCAACAATTCCTTCTTGCGTAGGATAGCTAAGACCTGAGAGGGAATACCTGGGAGTGAGGTGTACTGTCGATTGTTACACCGATTCACTCTTTGGTTCTGCGAGCCAAAATCATCCTACTGCTGGTTGGGGACCTGCACCTTAGGCGCCTGAACCTGAGGCTTTTGTGCTTAAGTCATTTTCACCTGCGGGGCTGGTTCCTTATCTTTCTTGGTCGGGAACCGCTTAGCGCTAGGGCTAGCATCACCGTACCATCCTTTCTTCAGACCGATCTCAACTTCCTCACCCATCAAAATGAGCTGGCTAAATGATGAAGCCGCAATTCCAAGCAATCGAAACCGCATAGCTTGAGGAAGGGTCGAGACGAATAACCTCATGAGCTCACGCTCCGGTGGCTCTGGCCTCAACTGAGCCACAATGTTCCTCCATCGCGTGGCATTCTGCTTCACGGTTTCTCCCTTCTTCATTTCTTCTTGCTCGAGGTCTTCTCAAGAAATGATAATGTCTAGGTTGAGCATGAAGTGCTTGACAAATGCATTTGCAGCTTCCTCCCAGTTCTCCATACGATTGATGTAATAATCTGTGTACCATCTCATGGCCGCATCCTTCAGACTGGCTTGGAAAGTCTGAACCATCAAGGGACCATACTTGTTCATTCGTGCTTGATACATCTACACGTGCAGGATCGGATTAGACGCGTCATCATACTTCTTGAAGTTGGGCATCTTGAACTTGTTAGAGACCTGCACCTTGATATAGATGGACAGGTTGATGGGAGCCAGGCTATGCGTCCGTTCAACTTCTCTCAGACGTTGTTCCATCCTGGCTATGATCTTCATGGCTTCATTGCTCATTCCCCCGGCTGTCGGGCTAGCATGGGGAGTCTGAGTCACGAGTGGGGTTACAGAACTTGTGTCGGCCAGTATGATATCCTCCAACAGCAAGGTAGGGTTAGGAACCCCCTCTAGAGCCTTGTCAGGGTTTTCGATCGGACATGGTGAAGAAGGGTTCACTGGCGGAAGGGTCCGCTGCGTAGCAACGAAGTTGGTCGCTATTCTTTCCATCATTTGAGACATCATGGCTTCAAAGTGTTCGTTCATCATTTGAGACATCAGGGCTTCAAAGCACTCATTCATAGCATCCATATGATCCTTAAGAGCTTCTTGGACTGTAGCATTAATTTCGACTCTGTCAGCCATTTTCCTCGTTTTCAAACGAGTGTTATAAGGGTGCAGGGACTTCATGATACATTACCTACAAAAGCAATGATTGAGATAAGTATGACGAGTGGGAGTAGTGAGTCGGTCCATGACATCCTCTAGACCCTTAAAAAAAGGCGTAGCAAAATATAACCAAAGGACTGATTCAGGCGGACTCCAGTCTCATCGATTTTTACGAGAAAATTCACATTAATTCGTACGGTGGTCTAAAAAATGTAAACATTTACGAACATAAGGTCTAGACATGGATGAACAACTTTCATGTTTTGAGATTGAGAATATTCTACACGGATAAATACATTTTATTACTTATTTCTTAAAATTTTGTTCAGAAAACTGATTTGTCCAGTTTCTATTTTAAGGATAAATGGGTCATCAAAAATGCGAATTGATGCCCAAAAATTTGTAGATTGCTAGTTCAAACCTCATTCTACCACTTTCATGTTTTAGCCGAGCATGAAAAAGGTTGTTTACCCATGGTAAATAATGAGATAACTCTGATGTCGGTAAATTTTTGAAATTCCATATTATTTTACTCTCATGAATAATTCGGTAATAAATTGAAAACAATCTGGATTAATTTTAAAATTTTACATGTGAAAGATAAAGATGTGAAGAACGTTTTTTATTCTTTGGTTGAGAGCCAAGAACGTCTCAAAGATACTCAAAAATTCTCATACCATAAAAAGGTCATCCAGAAACAGTAATATCCAGAATACATATCCCAAATGAAAACGACTCAAACATGGGAAACACAAAGACTCTAACTAGCTCAAATTATAGACTTCTGGGGGATAGCACAAGTCTTGAGCTTCTTGTATTTGTTCTCGCTCTTCTTGGCCTCCTTTTGAGCTTTGGTAACCTTCCGCTTGAGGCAATCAATATCGAATTACTTGGTGTCTTGGACACCCGCTTGAGGTATAACCGGAAGTCAATCCTTCGGGATGACATGCCCTTGAATGTAGCTCACCGAGGCATGATAAGTCTTGACCTTCCCTATGGTAAGAGTAACTTCACCGGCTGCCATCTCTCCCACAACGCATGAGCAAGGGTGATAAGCTCCCCAAATCTTCAGCTCCCCATAACGAAGTCGATGCGGACTTCCTCGTTCTTCGGACTCAAAGGAATCAATTGTACCATTCCATATTGTCGTGTCACCCTTGTCGGATAATACTCGATGATGCCAAAGACTCCCAAGAGAGGGATGGGAGCTCTATCTCGACCCGTAAGCCTAGTCTCCTCAACTTTAAACCAAGAAGCATTCCATAGGAAAGTCATAGGACTCGAGTTTGCTAACAAAACTAGCAATTGGAAATAATGATATTTAGGAACCCGGTCTTATTCATTCTTAAATTTCAAAAGTGGATGTTCAAGCTCAGTGATTTTTGAGATTTCAAGGAGGTTCCCAAATTTAGCAAAGTGAGAAAGGTACCAAACTTGGAGAATCTTGGGTGAAACACGAAAAGTATTATCATGATTCATCTTAAACTTTGAAAGAGAGATGAAGGTTTCTGCCAAAATGGCATTAACAAAGTTTTTTCCATTGTTTACCTGTTGAGCAAAAGATGCAATCACGGGGTCGATTGCATTTTGTTTATGGGGAAAAATGACTGAGCTGAAGAAAAGCAGGATAAAATTTTTGGCTCTATCATAACCAAAGAGAGCTTTTGCAAAATTCAAGTCTAAAAATGCAATAGGACAACTCTCTCGGTTTGCTTTCAAAATCTTAGCCACTTCATCTTGACTAATATTCAAGTATTCAGACAAAACTAAGACCGGATCCACTCCAATAGGCGGGCTAACTAATCCCGAGTCAAGTGACTTTCCGACAAGAACGCTATACTCTTCCAAAGTTACAGTTAGCTCGTGCTTACCGAATATAAAAGTGATAGTCCTTGGGCTTAAGAAATGCGCCAGTGCATGGATGAGACCGAACCGGAGTCGAACGTCAATTAGGGGGAGCATTGGACGGATGCGGAATCTGACTATCTCCCGGTCATCCTCATACAACCTGCTCCACCATTCCTTCAACTGATCTTTCGCCGGAGCAATGACTCGAACTTCTCCCATCGTATATAGCTCGAGACACTCACAAACTCACATAATAAAAGTCATGGATCGACTCGAAGAAATAAGTAAAAGACAGAGTAAAAGTCCAAGAAATACCACTTTTCGACGAACCGAATATGCCAATCACAAAGACATGCACATGAAATGCTTCGTGAGGTTCGATTTCTATCTAAATGGCTTGACAAAGGTGGAGCCCCAAGGATGTCTGGATTGAACCACCTTAGCTTGTGATTGAGTCGGGGATCCCCGTAGACATTCGGCTCAGCCAAGTAACGACCCGCATCACATGGTTAATGACGGGAGTGGTAACTCTTAGCACCGATTTGAAAAGTTCGGGACTTGAGAAGGGAGACTTGGGCCAAATGGCGATGGTTGTGGTGTCCCTAATCAAATACCATCTTAAGCCTAGCCATTCGGGTCCAATGGTGGGTTGTGTGTGCTAAGTGAAAATGCAAAAACAATAAAGACATGCACAACAATTTATAGCGCACAACATTTCAATATAAACCCGAAATACATACATCCCAACACCAACCTGTATGAAAAGGGTTAGCAAGGACTCAAACCCTTATCACTCCAAGTTTGCAAAAATATATAACACCTTATAGCATGAGTCTCAATCAAGATCGCCAAAAGCGAATTATCAATGGAATTTTCTGCATGGCCTAAGTCCATAAAAGCTTTCAAAAAAATTCGAAAAATTTGAGTATCCCAAATTAAGTCTTAATTTTCAAAAAAAAAAAATTAAAGCATTTGTCCCCAGCAGAGTCGTCAAGCTGTTGCGACCTAAAAATCTGGTTAAGACCTTAGGTTAATGGATTATCAGGCTAATTAAAAACTAATCTAATACGGACTCTCCCAAGCTTTACCAAATCGCAACTTAGGTTTATTCAAATGATTTTTAACTTTGGAGTCGCCACTAACCATTTTTAGTAGGTTGGTAAGGTACCTAAATAAAATAGCGAGAGGATAATTCTATTCCTACAAACCAGATATTAAAGATTCGGGGACTTGGTTACATTAACTAATTAAAGCTAATGCCATTTCTGTACCTTAATTCCATGAAAATCCTAAGTCGACAACTCAAGCTTGACTGATTTTACTTTAAGTTCGAATGAGGTGTTTTTTATTTTTATTTTTTTATTTTTTATGTTTTCACTTTCTTAGATGAAATGCAAATGCATGATAATGGCATGGAAACTATGCAATATGAGAAAATGCAAAGGCAAGCATGCAAGATATGTAGACTAAACCTACGCGCCGAATTCAACTAAATTAAACACGCAAAATTACATGACGACAACACTCAAATAATCATGCAAACAATCAAGTTAAACATGCAAGCTATAGAAATAAACATGCAAACTATATAACATGCGAAAATTCTAATTAACTTAAACTACATGCGGTTTTTTTAATTTAAGCAAATCAATTATGCAAAACTAATTAAACCTAAGACGAATGACACGCGAGATATGACATGGCAACAATAAAAAAGTGACACGGAAGACATATGGTATGCGAAAATGACATGGCATAAGAACACTTAGCATGCAATTTTTATTTTTTAAAACATGGAAGGACATGACTTATGATACTCGAAAATTTAATGCCACATGGAAATACAATATATGAATTTCAAAAAAATGGATGAAGGACTCAAATGATACTCGAAAATTTGATGCAATCAAGACCACAAATGAGCATATTTTTTTAGATTTTTCTAGCAATTAAAATATGCATGAGACACAAGATAACTCAAAGATATGCAAATGATATTTTTTAAATATGGAATGCAAAAATTGGGGATACTCGAAAATATGACGAGATAGGCAAGATATGCAGACAGGATATTCGAATCATGCATGAGGATGTGTTGAATTTGTGTCATGACCCTCCCTTGAAAAGGGGCGGGCTAATGGATTGCCGGATGATCTCGTCTGCTCGATAGGACGGTGAGATCGAAGCGCGGACCCTTCCAGGCCCATACCAAATCACGTCAGGGAGGAAATTTAAAATCGCATTCGACCTTAGTGTGGTCGGGTGACCTGTGATAAGTGTGCATGCTATCAGAGTCGCCACCAATCTTTTTTGGTGGGTAGATTGGAAACCCTACCGAGCGGTTGGGAGAGACCGTTCGGTTCTGCGAAAACCAAAGAAGATGGTTCGGGGACTTTGTTACGCCGACTTTTCCATCGTCGCCCTTTCGGCACCTAAATTAAGTGAATTTCTTAACTAGAGGTTTCATGCAGACATCTTGGGGTGAGGTAAGCTCTAACACATAAAAGGGTTCATGCAGATGGGGAATAACAATCCTATCAGTCACAATCAGTGAATGAAAGTGCGCAAGTCATGGAACCAAGACATGCTGATAAATCACATCAAAATCAAGTCATGGCATGCCTAGTAGAGCCCTAAGGGCTTAGAGAATGCACCATCAAAGTTCAGGGATAGTTTGGGAAAGTTTGGGGATCAAGTGTCCAGAAGGGCAAAACGGTCATTTTCGAGAGCTTGGGAACCAAAATCGACAAAAATGGGTCAGACCAGTTGAATGTGGTCATTTCCCATTTTTTGTGATTTTTGAATTTTTTTTGGAATTTTTCTTGAGATGATTTGCCAATAAGGGGCAAAATCGCCATTTAGGAAGAAAGAGGTGGAAAAACCATCAAATATAGGATTGACTAATTAATTTGAACCATTTTAGATTTTTTTTTAGAATTTTCTGGGATTTTTCTAAATTTTTTTAGAATTTTTCATGATTTTTTCTATTTTTTTGGATTTTAAAATGATTTTCTCATTTTTTTTATTCTGATTTTTTTAATTTTTTTCGGATCGGGTTGACCCGTACACAAGACCCGAAAACCCAGCCTAGACCCTAATGGTCCCGGGCGGGTCTAAACGACGCAGTTTTACAACTTTTTTTTTTTTGAATTTTTTTTTTATAATTTTCCATGAATTTTTTATTCTATTTCTAATCCTACGATTCGTGTGAACCACATGGTTAGCCCACGTCCCTCGGATCGGCAGACTAAAATCAACTCTCTAGATCGATTGGAAAAACCAATTTACGCCGTTCGATCTGGATACCGAGATCAACGGCTCAGATCGCACGGCATGACCACTTTGTCACCGTCTGATATGCATACCGTGATCAACGGTTCAGATCTCACGATGAGACTGAATCTTGGCTGTTCGCTCAAAACCTTTATTATTATTTTTTGAAAAAATTCATTTTTAATATCAGAAAAACCTCTTTTTTATTTCTAAAAAATCCAGATCATGACAAGTGGCAGCACCTCCACCGTTCGATCTGGATTTGGTTATTTACATAAGAACGACTCTAACCACTTGCGCTAACGTGGCTGCCACGTGGCGCTATGTCAGCGCCAAGTAGGCTTTGACCGAGTCAACAGAGATTGACCGGTCTTCGTCTTCCTTGCGACATCTAAAAGAACGAACGGCCGAGAGTTTCTCGGCGACATCTGACGGTGAAACCTCGACCGATCGACCTGAAACCGGTGCCAATCAAACCCTAATCTAGTCCAAATCAACATATCCAAATACAACGAGATCTAATGGCTAAGCATGCATGGATCGAGCTCGCACAGTCTAAGCTATGGCGAAATCAAACTTGCAAACTAGAGCATAACAACTCAATTCCATTGCAACGAAGCATCACAAAAGGCTCGGGAAACTTACCTGAAGCTCGGATCGAGCTCTAAATCGCTAGATTTTCCTTGTGAAGTCAAGGCAGGTTCGGCCATGGTGGAGGTTTTGACTCAAGGTTTTTTCGCGAAATCAATGCAAAACGAAGACACAGACATGCTCAGGGATGTATGAGGAGTAAAACGCCTCGAAAAATTTCAAAAATGATGGCCGAAGATGAGAGATGCCATCGGAGGCCGAGCTCGAGCTTGAGAGAGAGTATTACCTTTTCCGAGATGTTGGAGCTGATCCGATGAGTTAGCGATGATCCTTGGCACCTCAGGAAGCTCAGGGAACCGATTTGGAGCTTCGATTCCCTCTAGTTTGCTCCGACGAAGTTCAAACAGTCTTCGATCAAGCTCTCAGCTATGGCGGATATCGCGCCCTAGCAGAGCCTCTCTCTCCTCTCTTTCTCTCTCTAGGCGGTTACTGAACTTCCTGGAACAGAATAGTGATCTCTTCTCAAAAACGCGTGGGAATGGCCTTCATATTTTTCGAAACGAATTTGGCGTGCACGAAGGGACGTCCACCGACCTATTTCGCATGTGATCTCACGTGCGAAATGGTCCAAACGGCGCCGGGGAAGTTAGGGTCTCCGTTAAGTTCCGTCTGGTTCTCCGTTTAGTGCAAGTTGGACGCGAATTTGAGCTAAGTGTAGCTCGGGTGGTTCAACACTTCCGCGACAAAGAAAGCTCCTGCTGTCGCAGCTCCTTCATCCCCAGGCCTTGAGAGTTTGTGCAATCGAAGCGGACTGGCAAGGGCTACAGAGCCCAATTCATGACAGCTTCGATTATGGCCAGGAGGGTGGCCAATTTGGCAATCAAAATTTTCTTCCCATGGCTGCCTTAGGCCTGCGCGCGCGAGATTCAAATGGGGAAGAAGGGTCGCTGGCTTGTCGGGTCGGATCAGGATCCGACCTGACAGACTTGACTTGACAAAAAATGCCAAATTAGCCCTAGAATTTTAAAAAAATTTCAAATTAAATCATAAAATCAGACTCAGGGGCATGGATTTAATCTAAAAATGTGAAAATTGGGCAGAAATGTCCACGAATTATATAAAACCCCCAAATTTGGATTTTGACCCAAGAATGAATTTTCACAAATCCAAACCCTAAACGGCCAAATTGGACCAAACCACCACCACCAATCGATTTAGAAGGTTGAAAACTAGAGGGTGATGGGCTTAGATTTTCGAATTAGTCCCTGAAATTTTTTTAATTTCATTTTGAACAAAACTAGGGACTAAATTAAAAGATTTTTCTGCAATTTAGTCCTTTTCGCCAAAATTGGGCAATCCTTTAGACCTTCGGACCACAATATAATTTTTGGTAATAGAGTAGGATGTCACAACTCCAAAAATATAAAAATGGGAAATTGAAGGGCTAAAATGTAATTTTTTTGAATTAATTCGGGATTATGCTCAATGAAGAAACCTATAATCACGAATTGAATTTTTCAAATTTTAATTGGCAGGAATGAAAAGAAAATTAAAATAAAAAATGTTGAATATTTTTGTGTATTTTTGCGGCCTCAAATGGTATTTGTTTTTTATTTTTTAAGTATTTTCCTATTTTCAAAAAAATATTAAAAAATGAAAAAAAATATGAAAAATTATTGTTTGTTTAAAAAAGGTTCCTTAGGCTAGGCCAAGGCTTCCAAAGTTGATTTTTCAATTTTATGAATTTTTATGAATTTTTTTTAATGAATGGTCTAAAAATAAAATGACCAAAAATCAGGTGCCAACAATTTGATTGAGATATTTTCCATATTTTAGATTGATTTTCGGCCAAATTAGAAAAATCTTAATTTGATTCTCTTGATTTCATTTCCAGAATAAACTTAATGTGATAAAGTTCCTTAAAAATTTAATTAGATTTAATTTCTAGGAAACTATATCTTACTAATTGTTTTTAGGAATTTTACGTCTATCAGAAAATCCAAATCAAACAGGATATCAATCAAGCAAATCCAGGATAACAAATCAAAGCAAATCAAGCCCTTTCTATCCTGCAATTTTCGAAAAATGCATATTCCTAAATCTAAAATCGACTTTTGAAAGATAGCAAATCGGATCTAAATGGCAATAGATCTGATTGGCTATCTTTCCCCTTTTTGTCTAAACTAGAGGATCATTCCCGAATGGCAACGGGAAGAATCGTCCAATTTTAGAAAATCCATTGCCTATTAGGAAAGAATCTTTCCTAATTTAGATTTAGGATTTTAATATTCTGAAAATCATGTTCAATTAATCCAATTAAACCCCCAAGTTTTCGAAATTTGTAAAAAATAGGGTTTTAATATGCAAAAATTGTTCTTGATTTTTTTTTTTCGAAAATTTCAGCAATTCATAGCCAAAAACAGCAAGCAAAAAAGCCTTGAATTAACACAAAAATAGCAACTAAAAAAAGTCAAAGACTCACCTTTAAGCTCCCGCAAAAATCTGCATGGTTAGTGATCATAAAACATGCAAAAACGGCTTCGATTCGGACAAAACAGCATGTTTATAGTGCAGAAACAGCATGGAAACAGCATTGAAAACACGTCAAAACAGCATGCAAATCATCACAAATCGACCTTAAATCAACCCTAATAAGTAAATGAGACTTACCTTGATTCGTCGGGTGAAACTCAAGCCGATTTGAAGTAGAAACTCCCCTGGACAGCACCTCCATAGTGAGCTAGACGAGCTGGAACGTGGGCTACAGGGCAGCAGCTTCAGGGGCTTGGACGGGTGGCTTCGGATGTTAGACGGTCGCACCGTTGGCGGCTGGCTGTAGAGCAAGGTGAGAGGATCGCCGTGACGGCAGGCGGCACGACGGTGCACCGGTGGACGGCGGCGGTGTGACACACTGACAGGGGGGGTCTCGGCCGGGGCTTGCTCTAGCCGAGATCTCTTTCTCACTCTCTATTTTTCTCTCAAAATTTTTGAATCTCCCCCTTTGACCCTAATTATAATGAGGTATTTTAAGCACGGGATTTAATCTGGGCCGTCAGCTTAGGAACTCTAGCTAGGATAACAGCCGTAGGATCGAAAAATCTGAAAATTAAGAGTCCTAACCCCCTAAAATTACTTGGAATTTTTGGCCTTATGGGGTGGATCAATGGGCTAGCCGAATTTCCATAGTGTGCGGGCTCATTCGCCCAATTCTAGGCTCAAATTAGGTTTTATTCGAATAATGGGTCAATTAATTAAAGCCCTTTTTTAAAAAATTTAATTGAGCAAAATGGGTTGTTTAAATTTAAAAATTAAGTCCAAGCCCCCATATAAAATTCGGCACACCCCATGCATGCCTTGGCCGAATTTCTGATGTGGATCTAGTCCAATCGTCTGTCAATCTGAGCTCATCCTCACTCTGCTATCAGTCCAATGCAAATGAAATGCAATGCATGTTAAATTAAATATGAAAAATGATTCAATTATTTTTTGCTAGAACTAAAATTAGTTCTAATTTTTATGCAAATGAAATGATTTATGAAAAATCAAAATTTTGGTGTCAACAATGGCTTGAACAAGCTCCTCATGCATGGTACTCCAAGTTTATCTCAATCATGGCATCTCTTGGCTTCAAATCAAATCTTTATAACCATGCTCTTTTTGTTTGACGCACATTTTATGGGTATATTATGTTGCTCTTATATGGGGACAACATGGTTGTTACTGGCAATGATCATATTGGCATTTCAAATCTCAAATAATATGTCATTCAACAACTTGAAATGAAACATCTTAGTCCGCTCGGCTAGTTTTTAGGCTTGAAAGTTAATTCAAGTTCCTCTGGTTATTATATTTCACAAGCAAAATATGCCACTAATCTTATTTCTCGAGTCGGTCTCACTAACAATAAAGCTGGTACAACTCCTATTGAGACCGATGCCAAATTTAATGCGAAAGATGTGAATCTTCTTTCGAATCATACACTATCGACAACTGATTGACAGTCTATATATCGCACTATTACTAGACTTGGCATTGCCTATATTGTTCACATTCTTAGTCAGTACATGACTACGCCTCAGACGACTCATTTTGCTACAATCCTTCGAATTGTTCACTACATCAAGGATACATTATTTTCTGACCTTCATTTTTCTGCTAATTCTACATTGAAGTTGACAACTCACTCAGATGTTGACTAGGCTGGGGACCCTCAAGATTGTTGCTCTACTACGGGCTACCATTTCTTTTTTGGGCAACTCACTTATATCATGGTGTAGTAAGAAACAGACCATTGTTGCTCACTTTAGTACAAAAGCAAAATATCGAACTCTTGCTGATACGACATTAGAGTTATTATGCTTACGATTATTATGCTTACGATGGCTGCTAGAAGACATGAGAGTGTGTCGTAATAGAGGAACAATCTTTCATTGCGATAACTAAAGTGCTATCTACAATAGTACGTTGAAATAGATTGTCATTTCATCTTATATCACATTCTTCGTGACACTGTTCGACTTCTCTCTACTTTATCTACCATACAGAATGCAAATATCTTCACCAAGACACATTTTTTTGGATTTTATTTTTCAAGCTAAACTTGACCTCTATCACATCTCATTGAGTTTGAGGGAGGATGTAAGAGATGCATTTTGGAGATTTTGTATATTTCTCTTAATTGGTCTTGATTTGTAATTGATATGTTGCTACTTTAGATAGTTATCCTGAAAAGTAATTAGGCTCTTGTACTCTACATTTGATAACGCACAGAATATCACATTTCTTTCTCTATTTCTCATCACAATTCTTAACTCAGTAAACGAGGGAACTTTCTTATGAACAATGGTTAGCCACATGACTTCTAGCCTTGGTAGGGAACATTGATTGATTTGTAGACTAAATCAAAGCGATTTGGACGATAACATACAACACTATATTAAAGAGAAGACAGTTAATCAGCTAATTGACTTATGAATTATGGGCATCACGAGAAGAACGGATGCATGCTTTCCTAAAAGTCCTCCTAGGATCAAAGACATGTTGAGGATACAAAGACGTCTTGTTAGATGTCGAATACGACCTGCTTATTCATAAAAGCCAATTTACAATGTGTGAAGCCATTTTACCATCTTCATAACCTAGTCCAATATACCTAGAATTACTCCACACATGTTTTATCCGGGTGAAACATTACTTGGAACAACTTCTTAGACGTTAACCATGTGGATGGCTTTTGCCTTATTCCTTTCACGCCACAAAAAGAATCACCTTTTCTTTTCTGTTCTACCAACAGGATCCCACTGAACAGTACGGATGGCTGGATACTCTTTTTGAGGGACAACTTGCTTCAACCAGGTTGTTCCTGAAGCAATTAATTATCAGTGGATGACAAAAGAAAATATCCATCACCATCCTTAACCGACAAGAAAACATCAAGAAAAGGTTGGGTGGGGATGATGTTACCCCAAGAACCACCATTAGTTTGGGACAGCCAACTCCTGTCGAAACTCTAGTGGCCAGGAGTCACAGAAAGGCAAAGTTTTAATTAGAAAAGCAAAAGGGACATGGTAATAATCAGGGGGGAAGGTTTTAAGTCAAAGATTGATCTCAAGATCTTGTTTTTTCTGACTTTTGTAGGTTGCTAGCTAATACAAGGACATAACATGATAAACGGAGGAAGAAAAATAAAAGCTATATATTATTACTGAATGACACATGATTCTCTCTATCTCTCTCTGATCTACGTGAAATCAAAGCCAAAGTGCCCCCCAACCACCACACCCCCCCCCCCCCCCCCCCCCCCCCCTCTCTCTCTTCTTTCTTCTCTTATTTGACTGCACAAAGTTGTGAGGTGAGAAGAGAAATAAAGTGGGAAAATCAGTGTCCCAAGGGGAACAAAAGGAAGGATGCGGATCATTTTCTTTTTCTTTTCAGGATGTGGCAATGCAATGGGGCTCCCAGAACCGAAGAGACCTCCTGCTTTCCTTGCAACTTTTAACCCCAGAGGCCCAAGAATCTGCTGCTTGTTCTTGATGTTGCTGATCATTCGAAACAAATCTCTTCTTGATGATGTACTTATTAGAGTAGCTTTTAAGGGCAAGGGATTGTTGTTGGGCACTACTGATTGGGTTGATTATCGCGGTTGTGGCAGCACTGGCAACCGTGGATTTGGTCCGCCAAAAGTACTCATAAGCATTGAAGGAGGCTGCGGCGGACGGCAGCGGCGGCTCGGTGATCACCCGGGCTGCCCGAGCCAGCGGTGGGAGCAACTGCGGAAGGAGGATTGGCTCATCTCCTTCCTTGTCCTCCTTACCACTGAGGATAAGCACTTCATTAAACTTGTTAGGCCATGTGGGGTTCCTATTAGCTAAATCCTTGGGCTTCTTGTTCATCATAATTGCAATCTTATGGACATTATTCACATCCACTCTGGCTAATATATTTGGTGGAGCATCTTCAGTGGCAAATATCAATTTCTTGTCCTCCTCCTCCTCCACCTCTACCATTTCTTCATCTTCTCCCTCTTCTTCTTCCTTCTCGTCACTCTCGCCGAAACCCAAGAACTCCTCGTTGAGTTCTAATACATCCTCTTGTTCCTCCTCGCCTTCTTCTCCTACTGCTTCATTGTTGTCGCCGACATGCTCCAAAGCGCCGTTTACGTTGAAGGTGAGGACGAGGCGGCCATCCTGGCGTTGAACGCAGAAGTTCTTCTCCGTAGGGACTGAGATGGCCTCGAGGACCAAGCGCCCATTGTCCCTACGGGATTGCATGCGGAGCGAGGCCCCGTCAGGGCGAGAGAGCGAAGGGAGCGGCGGAGGGAAAGACTTCCGCTGTTGCCTTTTCTTGCCGAACCCCTCGTAATTATTGTACTTTGCGAAGTGGAGCTGTTGATCTTGATCTTCCTGCGGCGACTGCAGCTTTGCCAGATCTTGAAGCACGATGTCACTCTCCTTGTCGTCTTCGTCCGGGAGATCGCCCGTCTCAGACGCCGGGTACGAGGAGAACCTGTCGGATCCAGTCTCGGAGCCAAGGCTCTCCGTGCAGATCTCAAGGCTCTTCTCGCTCAACGAGCTCTTAGACCGCCTTACCAGGGGGTGAACATACGCCGGTGGGGCCTGCACGGACGGCTCTTCGTGCTTCTGGGACATGATCGAGCTCCAGATATTGAAGTGGCTTGACTTATCCAGATCCCGACTCTCCTTCCTATTATCCACATAACTGTCTTCTTCATCATCTTCTTCAGAGGAAGAAGACGAGTCCGCAATATGGGCAAGAGTGTTCTTGGAGACCAACCCATTTCGGGAGAGCCACTTCTTGGAGGACATATCGGCGGATAGAGTCCGGCGCAATGAAGAGGCGGGTTTCGCAGGATCAGATCCAAGAATGGTGGTGATGCCTTGCTTTTCGCCGATGACCACCTTGGCTTCTTCATGCTGATGGACCATTGCTTTGAGAGCAGGAGATAGACCTAGGCTTTGGCTTAGAAAAGCTGTCATATTATCTCTCTCTCTCTCTCTCTCTCTCTCTCTCTCTCTCTCTCTCTCTCTCTGATCTCCAAGAAGAAGCGTTAGCTTCAGATCAGCTGCAGAGAGGGGAATGACAGAAACAACGAGTGAGCTATGGCAAAACAGAAACGAACTAGAACATGCATGATGAACTGGTGAATCCCGAGAAACAGAATCTACACTGAGCTATCGAACAAAAGATCGAGTTACAGAACCTTGTGACATATAGACAAGCATTTGAGTACGTGGGATCAAATCATGACACGGACACACAGTGAGAGAGCTTGTTCATTTTTACCTCAAGCTGATAAAAGCAAAGAGCTTCCAAAAAATTCTTCTGAGGAGTTGGTTTTTTCCTTCTTTTGAATAATTTTTTTGGAGGGGGAGGATAGGAGATGAAGAGGAGGAGGACAGAGAAGGAGAAGATGACGTTCTTTGAGGGAGGGAAGGGTCGTGTGTGGCCGATGGCAAGGGAAGGGAGGGCTTGTGGGGTATAAAAAGGAGGCCAAAAGGCCTTTGGAATCGTGTGCAATGGGACCCCTCCTTTGAAAAGACATCTACGTACGTGCTTTGAAAATTATTGCAAATATATGTATCTAAGATGGTGTCGGGGCGTGGTTCATACTCCTCGTCGATAGAAAAACACGGGACTCCCCGCTCATTAGGGCGATGAGAAAGTGGAATCCTCTTGTCATTGAGTGAGGAGCTAATTATAGTTGAGTCATCTACTCGATGTTACCCTAGTTTAAGAGTAAACTATGATAAACCCTGTGTCTCGATTTCTCTTTCTCACGTTTACTCTTTATTTCGTTGTGATTGTGCGTCAAATCCTAACAACATGGTGTATAAATCAATCATAGGGCGATGAGAAAGTAGTACTACAATTAGTGCATATGTCAATCATAGTATAAAATGGGTAATTCTATAATTTTTTTATGTGAATTTCTGAGGCAGATTCACAAAATCGAACTATGAGCGATAGGATGGAATCTAATTGAGTGTTGAATGTTGAATAATGCGACCCACTTATCCTAAACGTGTTTACTTATGTACATCGAGTTTCTTGTTAAATCTAGCCATTACCTGTGTGAGAGAAAATGTCTTAAATTTAATTTTTGTATGGAGCGTTGTACGATTTTTTAGTTTGCAAATATTTATCATATGCAGAGTCTTGGTCGTGGAGATGGAATTGCGAATCAAGTCGGCCCAAATCAATTTCTCACAAGTTAAAATTATAGCTTACAAAGAGGGTTTAAGACCGATTATCTATATTCTCTACTTATGATATGATCTTTTGTTTTTCCATATTATTATCTGTAAAATACTAGCAAGCTAAACACTTCCTAAAATGATAGAAAATTTAAAATTATCGATTATATAATCTCACAAATGAATCATAAATGGGAAATTTTTCTTGGAATTCATTGTTTTTCGACCGCAAAAATGAACTGATTAGGCCAATTTTCGGAGGAAGCGGTGGTTCCAAGGTCGGACTTGAGAATCCCACTGATCCTACTAGGCTAAAATGAGTATTTAAGAGTCGAGAGATGAACCGATTCATCCTAGAGTCAGACTCGGAATTGGACCGACCACTAAACTGGTTAAGGGGCTGAATCGAATTAAATGCTCACTCCTAAAAAAGGGGTTCACATGCCCTTTTTGTGCATATCACACAGAATGAACGTAATGCCCCATTCATTTAAAATTACGTTAGTACAGAACATAGGCATTTTCCAGCAGGGAATTAAGCCCTAGATTAGCAAACTCTATAAGAGGTCCAATGAAGAAACATTAAGTAGTAACTTCTCTATATATGATCCATGATGCACCGAGTGTAACGAAATTTTTCAGATTGGCATAACTTCATAAAATCGAGATAAGATGTTAATTTGACTGTGAATTACAACGCGTGTAACATGTGCACCTGAGTGATCATTACGAATAATATGTCGCATGATAAAATTAATTTTTTAAATCACCTGCTCAAGAGGTAGACCATATACTAAAAGCATGAGATAAATGTTTTATCGATTACTTCCTCAAGGGGACATGTTTTTTTTTCTATGATTAGTTAATTAACACCTATGACCGGTGCCACCTAATAAATACCATAGTCTATTACCCCGAAAGGAAAAGCAAGGGCTACTAGACAACGATAAACATTTACCAATTTGGAAAAAGTTGAAGGAGAGAGAGATGATGGCGATTGGTTGGATAATGGCTTAAGGAGGAAGCAAAATGAAGCACTTTATGAGCCCCCCCAGCATGATTGGGCGGCTAGACACCATCATCACTAGAATCATTTCTATATTAAAGAACCATAATAATAATAATAAAATGTATATGTACAACATATTTTGTGCACTCAACACATTAATAAAGTATGCTTAACAATGAACAAATATAAATTTCAAAAAACAATAGATAATTAATCAACTGCTTAACTGGTATTGACGATGCGTAGTTATACAAGCCGGATCGATCTTAACAGTCGCTCTTGAGAGTTTCGCACAAATCCCACATAGTCCAACAGCTACAATTCCACCCCAAATAAGGGAGCAAGATCTAGATAAAAATTTCTCTTAGAGAATATCCATGAATGAAATTCTCGAAAAATGAACAAAAAAGAAAGAAAGAGAGGGGCAATTCAATAATAGCCAAAAGGAATAATGTATGTGGAAACGAATTGAAGGCGTCACGTCTCACTAAAATGGGACCGAGCTCTCTTTTTGCCTTTGCATGGGCCTGTCGCTTCTCTCTATCTAAACCTTTTTCGTGTGTGCGAGAGAAAGAGAGAGAAGAGTATTTCTAAGCTGAATGAAAAGTACTCGTGTGGTTTCATACGTATAAAGTGCCAAAATAAACCCACCACTCACTCGAATTATTGTAATAATACCCTGGAAAAGAAAATGTGGTGACGTGGCACTTCGAGAGAGAGCCAAAAGAGAGGGGGAAAAAAATAAAAAAAAAATGTGTTTTTTTTTCTTTCCATGGTTTGGACCACAAACTGAGGAAAGTGTCTATGACTACACGAAGAACTTTGTGCGATGGATCTTGTCTCTGCCTATAAAGCAATACCACTCACTCCCCACGAGCTTATCTACTTTGGTTTTTCTTGTAGTTTGTATGATTGGCCTACGTATATAAGCCAACCACACTACAAGGCAAACATCCAAAAAACGAAAAAACAAAAGAAGAAGAAGAAAATTGCAGAGTAAAACAGCAAAGAGTATTTGTGGGATTAGCTGAGAATTATTTCGACCTTTTTAAATTCTTCACCATAATACATCTCGAAAAGAAGATATTTCCATGAAGACTTTGGACAAAAATTTGTTACGTTAAAAATCATCATAAAGTACAAATAATAAGAGACTATATATGACTTAATCGTTAGGGAAAATTGCTTAGGCTCCGAACCTATAAGTATGCGATGACGACTTGCCGTCCCCGAGATCTGGATTCAAGAGATCCACTTTTTTAGGGTTGAAACACTGTGAGATATGGCTCCGAGTCAAATCAAATCGGAAGTATTACGACATGTTTTACGGTCTTTTTGGGTAAAATCCGAACGATGGTTTCTACAAGTTGCCCCTCCCCTCTCTTTTCATCTATGAACACATATCACTTCCATTCCATCCGATGGTTTCTCTGCTTCTTGAAATTCAAATGTCCCAAAACGGTAAATAATCATTTCAAAATGTCGAAATTGCTCTTTAATTTTATACAAGGGGAAAAACGTGAACTTTTCTATGCAATCATTGATGATAGATCCACCTTTTTCGTCATCCAACTTTTCAAATTTTTTTCCTATGCAATTATTGACGTTGGATCCATTTTCTCTCGATTCCTTTCAGATCGTTCGATATTTGCAATATTTTATCAGAATATTTATAGACGAAATCGGAGGTGATTATGTTACCTGTAATCCTATTAAATTGAGGATAAATTATTCATCATATGCCGTGAATTTGAAATATTCCAAAGTTAATGAATATTTGATCAATAAAAAGTCATTTTCTATTGTACAGAAGTATCTTTTCATAATAAGGAAAAGGAGAGTATCGATTATCCATTTGTATTCTGTGGGTTTGCCCGAGAAGGAATATGATAAAGAAAAGGGCAAAATAAGAATTATTCAATTTGATAATGATAGGTGGGACCGAGGACCAACCCAAATGAGTGGCTTGGAGGGTGACAATATGACAAAGGTTCCACTTCCGATGGAATTTCGAAGTTGTGATAAAATGGACCGACGGCATTAATTAAACAATAAAAGATTATTCATCCAGAGGAGAAAAAAATTAATTTAAAATGACAGTTGGTGAGAGAATTTCTGCCCAATCATGGAATGTCGGAAAGGAAGTTCCAAAGGCAAAAAATCAAATATTTTAATTTGGACCTAGCTACCATGGTTTTTCTAGGTATTTGCAGGCTTTGACCTAAAGTTTTGTTTTTTTTTTTTTTGTCGGAACCCTCAAGTTGATGGGCTAATTAATTTGTATTTTACTTTATTGTGCTAATGCTCCTTTTCTCCTCGGTTCTGGTCTTGATCCTCATGGAGTTGTAGAATGCCATATGCTAGGAAGCACGAACACTCTCCGACACGTGATCAATATATATTAGACATCCGACACATGATCAGCGCTCTGGATACGTCAGGGACACGCGAGTCTAGTATCCCGTAAACATTTTCAATAAATTAAGGGTCAAAATGTAAATCTATCAAAAATATATATACTTAAGTCATATACCCAGCCACCCCAAAATTAGTATACCCAGTCAGTAAAAAAAAAATCTAATTATGAATCCCTAACATAAGAAGAAGAAGAAGAAAAAGAAGAAGAAGAAACTCACCTTTGATATTTTTATATATAAATAATAAATATACATTTAATGTACAACGTGTCCCAATGCATCGGAATTATCTATTTTTAGAGAAATGACGTGTTGTCGTTCAATCCAATAACTCGACTAGAGCGATTTAGGATATATTTAACCCTCTAAATTGAAGTATCCGACATATGGCCTAAGTAGCATCGACATCGACACGCGACGCGACGCGTCGCGTGTCGATGTCGATGCTACTTAGGCCATATGTCGGATACTTCAATTTAGAGGGTTAAATATATCCTAAATCGCTCTAGTCGAGTTATTGGATTGAACTTTCTAACAGAAATCAATAGTTAAAAAAAGATCGAGAATTTATAGGGATTAATAGGGATTGTTCACTTAAATTTCACTCTATCTAATATTAAATCTTGACCGTATATATTTAAATGTTTTGAACACGCTGAAAAGTGAAAACTATATATATTTTCTTGGATATGCCATTGCAAATTCTTCCTTTCTTTTTATCGTTCTTGTCACCCAATAAGATCGGGATCATCAAAAAGAGAAGTCAATGAATTAGTGCCACGCCCCCACAAACATCGCTTCCAATCCATGACGACCACTCAAAGAACTTTTACTTTCATTTTGCTACTGTCCCCAGCACAAAGTCCTTTTTTCTCTCTCTATTTTTCATTTCAAGGATTTTCTAAATATTTAGGCTCTGTTTATTACGCAAAAAATAAATAATTTAGAAAATACTTTCCTAAAAATGATCTCTTGTATCAGTTAAACATGATCGATAATAATTTATGTCTCGATATTTTCAGGAACGATGAAAATATCTTTTTCTTCATTCATTATTTAAGAGATATAAAGATCGTTTTCACGAAAACATTTTCAAAATCATTCGTTTTCCGCGAACAAACGGAACCTTAAAAAATAAATTCTTATAGGCGTTATGGTGGCCTCTCATTCCCATTTTGCCCACATTCTGCTTGTCTCTTAGGTGAACAATTATCATAGTCCGAGTCAACCCCTTCTCGCTAATTAGCTAAAGATTTGAATAAAACTAATTCATCATAATCTGCGGTAATCAATACAAAAATCCCCTTAATGCAGCACCTAATCCTAAGTGGATAATTTTAATCGATATTGAAGGTTTAGAGGTATCATTATAGCTGGATGAATCGATACCGAGTTGACTTGTACCAATATTTGGATTTTGATATTCATAGAATCTGAACCGCTTTGAAAAGCCCTTCTGTATTTTCCATCATCACCGGGTCAGTGCTCTATTAATTGTCCACTAATATGCGTAATTTGACTTGTTAATTGCCTTGCACATCAACCGAGCATGGGTCATTCTCTACTTGACTTGCACTCGCTTAGTACTTAAAACGATGGAGTTCACGGAAGGACTCAAATGCATTGAAGTGACTTAAATGCATGATGTGAAAGTTTTGGGACTCAAACGCATTATCCTGACAAGTTTTGAGGACTCATGCATCAATTGTTCAAAATGCACATGTGAATTGTGCTAAAGAAATCCAACATTAGAGAATTGGTGTGGTCTATAGCAGTTAATATATCATAGTTGACCCATAACTTATTGGCTTAAGCTTTTGAGTAAATGTGGGTCCAACTAGATATATTAACATGCTTAGACTTTGGGCTCACTCTTGGTGCTCTCCAGACGAAGGTATTAGGCTTCTGCTGTGCGCTCCCTAACAAATTGGTATCAGAGCCGATTGTTCAGTTAAGTTCCGAAATTTGGTGAGTGAAGTTAGGCGTAATTTCCGGGCGATGGGCGTTGTGGTATAATAATGCAAGCCTAGTGCCAGACTTCATAGTTCGGTCGGAAAAATATATCTTGATGCAGAAGAATACTTGGATTAAGGGGGGATTGTTAACACTGAACACACACGTGAGGGAGAGATTGTTAGAAGGATTAAGGGGAAGATTGTTAACACTGAACTCACACGCGAGGGGGAGATTGTTAGAATGTACATGTGAGTTGTGCTAAAAAAATCCCACATCAGAGAATTGGTGTGGTGTAAAGCAGTTAATATATCATAGTTAACTCATAACTCATTGGTTTAAGCTTTTGAGTGAAATGGATCTAACTAGATATATTAACAAGCTTAGACTTTAGGCTTACTGTTAGTGCTCCCTAGGCGTAGGTATTAGGCTTCTGTTGCGCGCTCCCTAACAAAATATATATGTCAACAAACTTCATCCCGAGTTTAGGTAACTTCTAATATTCAAATGGTCTCATCAATAAATATTTCCTGACCTTTTGTTAAGTATACCTAACGAGAAATATTTCGATTTTTCCAAAATATTGATAATACATAAAACGAGAAGAACAACACATTAAAAAGAAAAACATTCTTGGCAATTGCATAATAGTTATAGAGAAACACCTATTAACGAAATCCATATTGAAATAGCTAGTGCATGTAGGCAAAAGATGTAGGGGACAATTGTATCAGTTCTTGAGATTGGTGGTTTACAGGTTTATGGACATAACCACCATAATAGGGAGAGCATAATAACCATACTATTTCTCTATTAATGTTTCAAACCTGTTTCTGGAACAGGTTTGGAACAGAAATTCGTTTGGTCATGCAATTCTATTTTTCTATTTCCGGAAAAAAAAATTGTTCCAGAAATAGATTTGAAAGAGAAATGAGAAGCTAAAAATTGTAGCTTCTCTATTCCAGAAACAGAAATGAGAAATAACCTACCAAAACCATTCGTTTTTTCTCAAATCCTCGTCGCACTCTCTGTCGCCGTTCCTTTATCGGTCACCGCCAACCACAGCCCCCAGCCAACCTCCGTCGGTCGCCCCCGCCCATCGCCGCCAACCACCGCCGTCGCCACCACCATTGGCCACCACCGCCCACCGCCGTGACCATCGTTAGCCACCGCCAGCCGTTGAACCCGCCGCCACCAACCACCGCCCGCTACCGCCGAACTCCGCTGCCCACCACTTGCCTCCGGCTGCCGTTGCCCCCCGCCGCACCGCCGGCCGCCATCACCCACCGCCTACGGCTACCAACCTTTGACCACCGCCCCCCGCCGACAACCATCGCCCTACGCCGCCCACCGCCACCCTCCGCCGGTCGCCGCAACCACTGTCGCCGCCGAAGTAAAAAATAAATAATAATTTTTTATTTTTAAATAGTAAATAATATTTTCTAATAATAAAAATTATTTTTTAAAGAAATTTCAAAAAATTAAAAATGAAGTAGAAATTTTTCGTAGAAGATTTTGCGTTAATAATATTTCAGAAGTAGAAATTTTCAACCGTTATCAAACCAACTTTTGTTCTAGGAACAGAAATTTTATGTCGTTATCAAACACGGTTTTTTGCTCAAAAACTCATCCAGAAGCTAGAAATAGAAAAAATCTATTTCTAGCCAGAAATTGATTCCAGAAATAGAATAGTTATCATGCGCGTCCTTAGTAAGCGAATAGTCATGTGTAGCCGTAATTAGCAAGTTGGGTTAATGTGGTTCACCATTTAAATCAGGCTCACGTGATTGTGTTGTTTATTTACACTATCATCTAGAGGGAGTGAATAGATGATTAAAATCAATCTTGATAAAATAATGCGGAATTAAAAGTGTGACGGTCTAAATTTCATAAGTCGATTAGTTAATGTCAAACCTGGAATATTAGAAATTATAATTTGTGAGATTAGATTATTAAATGGTAATTTGGTGCGTTTCGATTATTGACGGGCACGAAATTGATTCGCATTTTGAGCGCGAACCTTCGTCCAAAGAAAGCCCCACTGACCACTTATAATCTTCCCCCTATAAATCCCTCGAACCCACTCTCTCTCCTCTCACTTCTCCCTTTTCCTTCTTGCGAGCACCCCCCCCCCCCCCAATCGAGACCTCGTGCACTCCACCTCTCACTCTCTCCCTCAGTTCTTCTCGCTCGCTCGGTGCTCTCTCTCTCGGCTGAGCTCTTCTTCGCCCGACCACCCGTGACGCCTCAGCTCAATGCCGACGAGTCCCACACTCTGTCACAACTCGACCACCACTCCATCGTCGAGCCATTGCTGTTGCTATTTTCCCTACCACCCTGACCAGCGCGCGGCGATGAAAGGAGGAGGTAGAACTGAGCTCGTTCTTGGCTAAACCCTGCCTCGTCTTCATCGAGCTTCGATTTAAGGCAAGTGTACCTCTAAACTCGCCACTAGATGGTTCAACTGATGTTTGTTGTAGGGCGAGGCGCCAGCTTGGAAAATGGGTATGATGAGTAGGATGTGAGCTTGCATGGGCAGGAAAACGTTGATGCATGTTTGATTGGTTACTCGTGGCCGTATCTCGAGCTTGCAGGTAGTTCGACCTTAAGAACGGATCGTGTCGATTGTCGTGAATTTTATGTGAATTGGAGTTGCACCAGGTATAGGATAGTTCGGCCGAACGCTTTGTGGGTGTGATTTGGAGTTAAGTGCCTTGCACGATGGATTTATTAGCTCGTTCATCTCTAGCTGGCTGGGTATAGGCTAATTATAGGATTGGAATGCTTTGTACCATGCCTCGCGGAAGTGAGTGGAAGTTCAAACTTGCAAGGAGTGGTCGACCGTGAGCTTAGGGATGAGTCTCTGGTGTCCCGAGCCTTGTGGGATAATGTTAGAAGTTAGTCCAAGGTAAGTTAACAACGGGTGACGTACGTACCCATCTAAATTGTTCGGATCGGGTGTGCTTGGATTAAACATACGTGGATGGACCAAGAACATTGTAAGGAACTACCCGATTTGTCATGTTATGTAGCTAGTTTTTTCGCCTAACTAAATGCTAAATTTGATGGTGTAGTTGCTTATTTAGATGTATGATTTGCTGAGTTTATGCTCACACTTGTGGGACACAATGTTTTTCAGATTGTGTAGCCATACCGATATCTCTGGCGCTGTCTAGTTACATTTACGGGGCTCCCGTTGACTTTTCGTACAGTTGGAAGGAGATCACTGGTCCAGGTGCGTCGGCAACACCCTTCACGAGGCTTACTACCACCTTAGTGTTAGCGGTAGAATCAAACAGGTTTGTTACATATCAATTATTTGCCACATTCGAGAAGCTTGGAGACGGCAGTCTTTCAGAACTGATTCCATTTGTTCCCAGACATGGTGGTTCCTAGTAGGGCATGGTGGAGCTGAACTTGAGAGGTTCATGTAGGTTTTTGGCTAACGGAGACACGGCGGTCCCTTTTTGTCTTTGCTGTGGTAAGTCTATAGAGTCAAGGAGTAGTGCTAGCGTGGGTAGTCTTAAGGGGGAACATAGTACCTTTTTGATGTCGTTCCCAGGAGATTAGGACCTTTGAAATGGACAATGTAAGGGAACACTTAATTTTTGTATAAAAGTATGTATTTTCTCTTGCATGGTATTCTTATTATCTATAGTAAACCGTAGTGAATCCTAAGAGGCCGTACTCTATAGGCGTGCCTATCTTATGCATGCACTTGTCTGATGGCCTCACATGTACTATGATAGCTTCCGCATGCGCCCTCTGTATTATATATACTTATGTGATTAAAACAGGTAGCGCGATTAGCGTAAGAAGGCAACGCCCCGGGACGTTGCGACGCTTGTTACAAAAAGCCTCAAGATTGATAGGAGCGGATATAAAGAACAGAACTCTGCAGTGCTTCTATCAGATTGTAAACAGATGCGAGTAAGAGAATAGAAAGCAATGCACGATAGTTTATAGTGGTTCGGCATATGCTAAGCCTACGTTCACTCTCCCACACTAACAGCCTATTGACTAGATTCCACTAAGTAATCAAATGAGAGATTATATTAAGGCTCCGTTTGTTTCGCAAAAAATGTGGCATTTTTGGAAAATGTTTTCCAGGAAATCGTTTTCCAGAAAAATGACCATATTTTCTGTCGTTTGGCAAAGAAAATCAATTTTTATTTTTTTTATTTTAAAAAATATACTTTTAAATTATTTTTTTCATCTTTTTTTATTTTCTATTTTATTTTTTTATTTTTCCTTTCTTTCTTCTTCGCCTAGCAACCGGCCACAGCGATCCGACCACCGAGCCTTGCCACCGGCCATCGATCTCAAGGCTCGTCGGACTCAAGCGAAGCCGTGGCTCGCCTTGCCGCCTCAAGCTCACCATCTGCAAGGCCGCGAGGCCAGATCTTGCGAGTGCTCTCCTTGCCGCCTTGAGCTCGGCCTCGCTCGAGGGGGAGGCCAGATTTGGCGAGCTCGTGGAGGTTTGGGCTCAATTTTCAGGCTGTTGCAAGGCGTGTCAGGCGGGAACGGGGAGGAGGCCATCGATCTCGGCGTGCTTAGGGTTTCCAGATCCGGCGAAGTCGGGGAGGCGAGGTTAAGCGAGAAGAGCTTGAAGGCACACGTGGGTTCCACGATCTTGCTGTAGGCGGAATCGAGGGCGAGTATTAGGGGCTAGAGGACAAATCGGCGTCAAAGAGGGAGGCGCCAAGCAGGGGAGAGGAAGGATCGGTCGGAGCGGGGGTGGATCCGGTGGCGGAGGGGGTGGTCGGAGCGGGGGTGGGTCCGGTGGCGGAGGGGATGGTCTCGAGGAGAGAGAGACTGTGAAGAAGGAGGAAATAGAGACTGTGGGGAGAGAGATATTGTGAAGGAGAGAGAGAGAGTGACTGCGGGGGATGGAGGAAGAGGGAGAGAGAAAGGAAGGTTTTTCTATTTCAGAAAGTTACACGCGAGAGAAGCATGAAATAGAGAGAAAATGATTTCCCTTTCTCAAAAACGGAAATCATTTTTCCCAGATTTAGAAGGATATTTTTGATTGACTGAAAAATATTTTCCTTGACCACGTATCTTCTGCCCCCCAAACACCAGAAATTGGGGAACAAGTTTTTCAAGAAAATATTTTTCGTGAAACAAACGGAGCCTAAAGTGTGATAGCTTGTACTCAAGCACTTCAACACAGAAGCGAGTGTTGCTTCTACTCAAGACTCTCTCACTTTACACACTTTTGAACACTGCACAACACCTCTCAAAGAGTTACAAGATTTAGCTCAAGGAAGATAATATAGAATATGTGTAGCTCTCTCGAAATATGAATGTTGAACTCTTAATCTCTCTCTTTACTCTACAGTGCCTTATGCTAGCGGTGTACTTATTGTAATCCAAATTATAGTTCCATTCACCTATAATGGTAGATCCTAAGAAGATAAAAAACTTATAGCTTCATGCATCAATGCCTCTGTGTAGTTGAAAGTTTGAGGGCCATATATATCGCATAAAAATGGACATATTCGAATTACAACCAAAGTAGAAGAATCGTTTTGTGCCAAAGCCTGCACGTACGGATGGAGAAAAAGCGGAAATTCGGCATCAATGTTCACATAAAAAACTAAAATCAGAAGACAGAATTTCCCATGACAAAGACCCATTTAGAATTGATCGCAACAGGTGGCACGTCCTCATTGGACAACGAAGAGCAAAGGACGTCCAATGAGAACTTGCCACGTAGTAGGGAGCGAGGAACTTCCGAGACGTGGGAAATTCCATGAGTTTTTTCCAATAAGTAAATTGTTCTTAAAAGTGAGGCCATGCATGGTGTGCAAAATAACAGCATATGATTCCCTTTCGTTTTTAATGGTTATATAATGTCCCTGGCCGATGAGTACGATAGATAGATGAGATTTTTTTCTGTGTAAGCGAATTGCTATTCCCGATTTCTATATTTTTGGATGGTGAATTTTTCCTTGGTGGTTAGCTAAGAAGCCATTTATTATTGGCTCATAGTTCGTCATTTAGGCCCTGATGGCGAGCTTTTCCAATTTCGACACCCTTTATCCTTGGCGGGTGGCTTGACCATTAAGTCTTGGGGGTGAACTTCGGATCTCGAATGCCGATTTTCCATTCGTCCGTACAACTCGCTGGAAAATCAAATTGTTCGCATTCGAAAGCTGTGTAGTCCGTGATGAATCACTTCCTCGCGTGCCGTATCTTCAGGAGACAGCGCTTGTATGCATCACAGATTTTCAGGACATAGAAAATTCCAACCATTTCATCAATCCAATCAAAATTTTCCGAGGCTTCCGTACCTACCACACATGAAAACGGGGCACTTCGAAGTAGAGAATCCAGCTCAAGCTGCATGATTCGTATGTACAAAAGAGACGGTCAATAAATGACCAATCCGGCTCATACACGTGTATATGTATATATTCGGCCATATATGATGGACATACGAAATATAAGGCCTCGCATTGACGATTTATCCATGTAGTTCTATACAATAAGCATTTCAGAAAAGAAAAAAAGAAGAAGAAGAACCTCAAAATTGGAGTATACGGAAAATAATACGACATGCACCCTAATTTTCCTTTGCCAGAAAGAGAGGGAAAAAGACATCGCCATATTCTTGTCCGTATATAATTATATACTATGAAAAATGGAAATTCGTCCACTAGCTAACCACATATGACGTAGACGTACGTACTTTAAGGACACTATCTTAGAAGTTAAAAGCTCATGTCTCTCCCTATATCTATGTATACATCATGCTGACGTGACGTGAGCAGAACTTTCTCAAGAGAAATCGATAATTTAAAAGAGTATAAAAATAGATTTTTTTGTTTGGAGGGGAAAAAAAGGAGGAAAATCCAGGGAAAGTAGACGGTGGCGAGCAAAAGCAGAGGAAAAGGAGGGAGAGATTCGTCCCCAACAACCTTTCGTGTTCTTATTACAGCTAAGATCTCTCGCTGTCTGTTTCCATTATGAGATTGTGGGGGTGGTGATTGGCTGATCTCGTGGCACAGAAACAAATGTCCAGAAAAGATGACGGATCATGTTATTCGGGTGTTCTTGATGGGGAAATTAGGTGGTTAAATGAGAGATTGAGAGTGCCCAAATTTTAGGGCTGAGCATGACAGATAGATGGAACCGGGAGTCGGATTTCGGTTCGGGTCTCCGTTCCATGGTGATTTCCGGTTCGGTTTTGGGAGGGGGAGGGGGGGACTTATGTATTTTTTTATTTCTTAAATACTCGATTTTAACTAATATATTCAAATTAAATTCCGTGTTGTTCGCCCTACTAATAATCAATCGGTTCCATTGGACAATCTAGGAATCGATCCTTCCGGTCCCATTCCCAATTCCTAGGTGCGATCGGACAAGACCGGCAACCGATCACCCCTACCAAATTTACTATTTATTGGATCTTTTCCACTGTTCAAAGATAATGAATGATGGTTGAATGCATGCGACAAGTGGCGAAATCTACTCGAAACACATGTGATTATCAAGTATAAATGATTGTTTTTCTCACCGCGTCCGGTAGATGCGCTTTTTTTTTTTTAAATTATTATTATGAAGAACGAGAGTTGTAAATCGCATAAACATCACATTCGATCTCGACGTGGATTCCTGCTCTCAGCCGCCTCGCTTCCGTTCATATGGTCACGGGAAGGAGACACCGGCTCGAGCCCTAAAACATGTCCTTTTTTAACCCTTCCCAAACAACTAACTTAATGGACATGATCATTGGACGAATCCCACTCGAACTACAAAAACCTCTTGCGCAATTAATATTCCTATTTTCACGACTTCGACATCGCCTTTTCTAGACTCAACATATTGGGATCCAACATATTGAATGTAACCGCAAAAGATAATAAGTACAGATGTGTCTTGTGTAGGCATGAGCTGTTATTAGAGAGATTTTCTCTCTATTTCTTATTTTGTGTAATATTCCTTTTCTTTGTTTGTTTCCTAAATTATAGAGGATTAGGTTATAGGAAGCTGATGTATATATATAGTCTCTCTATCTGTGTAAAGAGAAGATATATGAAAAGTAGCTTTTTGCTCCCAAATTCTCTTCATGGTATCAGAGCCTAAAGATATAGAGTTTCTTGATTTGAGAGGTTACTGTACACTCATCCACGATTACGGCGGTCTCGATTATCTTGTTGTTCGGTTTTATGATTCATGGCCGAAAGTACCCAAGAAAGCAGGTCACAGACCGATCAGTTGCTCGATAAACTCACGCAGCTCTTGAGTCAGCATGCATCGTCGTCTTCTCCGTCGCATGTTGATCCTCCAAGCCAACCGATTTCTATCAAGTTGGATGGAGGTAATTACGGACTTTGGTCCCAAGTTGTCGAGATGTATATCGCATCTAAGGATAAATTGGGATATATTACTGGAGATTCTTCTCAGCCTGCACCGACCGATCCAGGCTTTCGAAAGTGGAAGACTGATGATTCCACAGTCAAAGCATGGATTATTAATTCGATGGACCCAATGCTGATTGGGAATTTTATTCGTTTTCCTACTGCTAGAGATGTTTGGAATGCTGTTGCGACTACCTTTTTTGATGGAACTGATTCATCGCAGCTCTATGAACTGCGGCGGCGTGTTACCCAACTGAAACAGGCTGGAGGGCCTCTTGAGAAGTATTATAATGAATTGCAGGGATTGTGGCGGGAAATTGATTTCCGTCGCCCTAACCCCATGAGCTGTGCTGCTGACATAACTCGTTATAATAATCTGGTGCAAGAAGATCGAGTTTATTTGTTTCTTGATGGCCTTGATGATCGACTTGACAATGTCAGGGCAGATATTCTTCGACAACTTCCCTTGCCGACCTTAGAGGAGACATATGCTCGTGTGCGCAGGGAAGATGTTCGTCAATCTGTGATGCTGAATGCCAATGAAGTCCTTCCTGCTGCCATGGTGTCTCGTGCCAAGTCAAGCTCACCATCCCTCCAACCCAGCCCTAGCACACAACAGAAGCCGCAAGCTGGTGGGGGTTGCACTCATTGTGGCAACCGTCGACACACAAAAGAGTCCTGTTTTAAGCTGCATGGGTATCCTGATTGGTGGAAGGAATTACAGGCCAAGAAGCGGGCTGAATCTGTACCTGGTCGTGGACAGGCTTCTCTTGCAGTAGTTCCAACCTCGGACCAGACTTCCCTTGCCACAGTCACTACATCTGAACTTTCGCTGGTGTCATCGAACTCTCTTCAGCCAACAGCGGAACCAACACAAGCAGGTAACATTGGGGGTGCTTTCCTTAGTACACCTCAAGGAATAGATGGTGGCTGGATAATTGACTCTGGCGCGACCGATCATATGACACCATATGCGGCTGATATTGGGGGTAACACCGTGCCACGGAAACATAGCATCTCTAATGCTAATGGTCATGTGTTCCCAGTTACTGGAGCTGGTTCTGTGGCTCTTACTGATTCTATTGCTCTCTCTCATACTTTACTTGTGCCATCATTATCTAATCGGCTACTGTCTGTTGGTCAACTCACGACTGAACTTAATTGTTGTGTTCAAATGTATCCTGATGTTTGTTTATTTCAGGATATCCTCACGAAGGAAACTATTGGACGTGGTACTAAGAGGGGGGGCCTTTATTATGTGGATGACTTCAGTATCGGGCGAGCACACCATATTCAGGGGCAGTCTGCGAACCGTAATCGAGACATTTGGTTATGGCATCGACGGCTTGGGCACCCATCTTTCGGCTACTTAAAACAGTTATTTCCAGCATTATTTGTAGGAACCTCATATTCGGATTTTGTATGTGATACTTGCACATTGGCTAAAAGCCATCGTACCTCTTTTCCATTAAGTTTCAATAAAAGTGACTCTCCTTTTCAGTTGATCCATTCAGATGTTTGGGGACCCTCCCCAATTACTACTATGTCTGGTGTTCGCTGGTTTGTTACTTTTGTGGATGACTGTACACGTATGACGTGGTTGTATCTGATGAAGCATAAGGATGAGGTTACAAATATATTCCGAGTGTTTCATCAGCTTGTACGAACTCAATTTGGAGCATCCATTTGTGTTCTTCGTTCCGATAATGGGGGCGAATATGTTACACGTCAGTTGTCTACTTATTTACAGGAGCATGGCATTATTCATGAGACATCTTGTCCACATACCCCACAGCAGAATGGAGTGGCAGAAAGGAAAAATCGCCATATCCTTGAGACTGCTCGGGCTCTTCTTATTGGTGGTCGTGTTCCTGTTCGGTTCTGGGATATGGCTACTGTGACTGCAGTTCACCTAATGAATAGACTTCCTTCCCGTGTGCTACAGTTTCAGACTCCTTTGCAAGCTCTCTCTCATTATGTTTCTCTTCCATCGATTCTGACACTCCCGCCTAAAGTCTTTGGATGTGTGGCGTATGTACATGTCCACAAGCATCAGCGCCACAAATTGGATCCATGTGCGCGCCGCTGTGTTTTTCTGGGCTATGGGACACACCAGAAAGGCTATAGGTGTTATGATCCCACAACCAAGAAAACTTATGTTAGCATGGATGTTACTTTCATGGAATCTGATCTCTACTTCCCAGACACCACTTCTCCCGTTCAGGGGGAGGAACGGGGAGAACGGAAGAATTGGTGGAATACTGATGTCTTGGCAGGGGTAAGAGCTGGCCCTAGTATGTGTCAAGATAGAGAGTTACATGCACAGGACTTTGAAGGTAAGCAGACAACAGAACAACATCAGGAGCAAGAGCAAGTACCCTCTCCTAATGCCCCCCTCTCTGAAGTACTCACTCCTACTCCTGAGGATATTCCTGAGGTAAGCTCTCCTATCCATTTTGAGTCTTGTGATCATACTGATGAGACTACAAATGGTTATCAATTGCCTGACAGGAAAAATAGGGGGATACCTCCTAATCGTTATTCACCAGAGGTAGAGGACCGGAGATCAAAATACCCGATTTCTAACTATGTGTCGACAGGGAAGGTGTCGATTCCTCTTAAAGCATTTGCTCATAATGTTTCTACTGTCCACATCCCTGGGGGAGTACAAGATGCATTAACAGAACCCAAGTGGGTTCAGGCTATGCAGGAAGAAATGAAGGCTTTGCAGAAGAACGAGACATGGAGACTTGTTGAGTTACCGGAAAAGAAGAAAACTGTAGGTTGCAAGTGGGTCTTCACAGTCAAGTATAAAGCTGATGGATCGATCGAGCGGTATAAGGCAAGGCTAGTAGCCAAGGGATACACCCAGACGTATGGTGTAGACTATCAAGAAACGTTCTCTCCAGTGGCAAAATTAAACACTGTGAGAGTACTGTTGTCTCTTGCAACCAATCTTGATTGGCCGCTGCATCAGTTCGATGTGAAGAATGCGTTTCTTCATGGAGATTTGGAGGAGGAGATTTATATGGATATTCCTCCAGGTTATGAATGTGTGGATCAACCAAATCTAGTATGCAGGTTGAACAAATCGTTGTATGGACTGAAGCAGTCTCCTCGGGCATGGTTTGGTCGCTTCAGTGCGGCAATGAAGAAATATGGCTTTCATCAGAGTAGCTCAGATCATACTTTATTCTTGAAACGGAAGGGAGGAAAGGTAACAATCTTAATAATATATGTTGATGATATGATTGTTACAGGAGATGATCTGGAAGAAATTTCGGATCTTCAACAGAAGTTGGCAAATGAATTTGAGATGAAGAACCTCGGGGGACTAAAATATTTCTTGGGAATTGAAGTAGCCAGGTCAAAAGATGGGATTTTCTTATCTCAGAGGAAGTACGTTCTAGACCTCCTGGCTGAAGTAGGTATATTGGAGTGCAAGCCCGTGGATACTCCTATAGCACAGAACCATCGACTTGGGGTAAAACCTGGTCAAGTGCCAACTAATAAAGACAGATATCAGAGGTTAGTAGGAAGATTGATTTACTTATCGCATACTCTCCCAGATATTGCATATGCAGTGAGTGTAGTCAGTCAGTTTATGCATACCCCGAGTGAAGAACATATGGATGCAGTCATACGTATTCTCCGCTACCTGAAATCGACCCCAGGTAGAGGGTTGTTCTTTGCGAAGAATGGACATCTTCAAATTGAAGGGTTTACTAATGCAAATTGGGCAGGAGATGTTTCTGATAGACGATCCACCTCTGGATACTTTACTTTTGTGGGAGGTAACCTTGTTACTTGGAGGAGCAAGAAGCAGAAGGTGGTCTCATTGTCAAGTGCCGAAGCCGAGTTCAGAGGCGTGGCGAAGGGGCTATGTGAGTTATTATGGCTGAAAAGGCTGATGGTAGAGCTTGGTTTTCCACCTGTGGCAGAAATGAGTCTGTTTTGTGATAATAAAGCTGCTATTGACATCTCTCATAACCCAGTTCAACATGATCGAACAAAACATATAGAAGTGGACAGACACTTTATTAAAGAAAACTTGGAGTCAAAGGTGATCAAACTTCCGTTTGTTCGGTCAGAGGATTAGTTGGCGGACATTCTCACAAAGGCGGTTGCTAGTAGGGAGTTTCATAGCTCACTGGTCAAGTTGGGTATCAAAGACATCTTTTCACCCACTTGAGGGGGAGTGTAGGCATGAGCTGTTATTAGAGAGATTTTCTCTCTATTTCTTATTTTGTGTAATATTCCTTTTCTTTGTTTGTTTCCTAAATTATAGAGGATTAGGTTACAGGAAGCTGATGTATATATATAGTCTCTCTATCTGTGTAAAGAGAAGATATATGAAAAGTAGCTTTTTGCTCCCAAATTCTCTTCATCTTGTATAACGGATAAAAACAAAACAGTTTCTGATCGAGCCTCATTTGTATTTTAGCTCATATCTTACCCGATCCATGCGAACATCGGAATATGGTGCGAATACTTTCTAATTCGTCAGCCTTTTTTGGTTTTTTTATTTTTTTTTTTTGGTATGGAGGGGGCTTTTTGGGCTCGTCGTATATACCGTCGGACGGTGGAGAGCCATGATGGGGAGTGGCAAGTGGGCCACGTGGAGGAATAAGGAGGACGAGGGGTGGGCTTGGTTTGTCGTGGTCCATAGAAATTGACCCGTGAAATTGAAAATTCCTTTGATGGGGGCGAGACTCGGCCGTTGCTGTGGCTCTCCGCGCTTCCAATCTTGCTGCCCCCTGCTCAGCCATCCCTTCGGTATTGCTGGCCAGCCTAGCATCCTTCCATCTAAAGTCGTGCATATCTCTATTTCTCCACACGAAAAGTGAAGAAATTTATTTATTTGTGCATTCGTGGGTGACCATGGAATTCCTTCTGATATTTTGGTTTTTGCTGCGCAATCCCAACAAAGGGCATTAGAGCCAATGGCTAATTGGTGAACCCTCAATCTGTTTCGATGTTTGGTGAATACCTCAATGAAGGCAAATGTGGGTGTTGATGGAGATTCAAGTTGAGAAATGTTGATGCATAAGGATACCTGAATTAAGGGGGAGCAGATCTATCATTGTGTTCACACGTGAGGGGGACATTATTAGGATGCAAGTGTGAGTTGTGTTATAGAAGTCTCACATCAGAGAATTGATGTGGGTGGAATCTAGTTGGCCCATAACACATTAGCTTAAGTTTTTGAGTGAAGAGAGGTCCAACTGACTATGTTGATAGGCTCGAATTTGGGCTCCCTCTTGGCGATCTCACTGGGTGAAGGTATCGGAGTTCTGCTGCGCACTCCCAACACATCTTTCGCTCAGAGTAATCTTATTGAATGCACATGCAAGTGACGTATCGCGTGCGTTCAGTCGAGGATTCGGTTGAATCGAACGGTTGGATATGCCCCATATTAGAAATAACAAAATTTAGGTATTCGTGGGGTATTCAAACAGCCCTCTACTTGGGATTGATAGGTGAAATTTCTTTCTTTTGGGTAATAGGAATTTGATGACTAAAAAGGGTATAAAAAAATCAAAAGCAGCCTTGTCTATGCTTAGTAGTTTCGACCTAAGCCCACTTAAAAAAAGGTGAGGGATTGAGGATATTGCATAGATGTATTGCTAGGGCTCGAAACTTTACATATTGCACGAGACCTTTGACCTAAAGTGGCCCGTAATATATATCACGGGCTAAGGTTTTAGAAAGGTTCCGACAAAAAGAAAGAAAAATGTTATTACGAAAAGGCAGCTAATAATTCAAATAACTTTATCCATGACCTACTTACGCATATAATGTCACGGGCCACTTTGGGAATAATTATTATATTACAACATCCGCTAAAAAAAATATAAGTATCCGTCGAGAATTCTTTTAAGCTTTCGGGTTAATTCTCATTACTTTATCGGGAAAAGGCTTATGAAGAAAATAACCATGACGTAATATTACCGAGCCACATTAGTGAACTCGATTGATTGTAATATAGACGTGTTAAAGTAATTCATTCACGTGTCTCCCTCTATCTCCTCGCTTAAAATTTTGGGTTGGTCGTTCGAACACGATATGGAGCTAGATTCTGCCCCGATTAATTTTGCCGTTTACAGCCCCCGTTCGTCAATTTCAAGCATCGTTCTTAAGCTCCGTTTGTTCGACGGAAAATAACTTTCTGAAATTTTTTTTTCGGATTTTTCGGCATTTGATTCATAGAAAATAAATTAATCAAGGAAAACATTTCTCTCAATGGAAAAACAACATACCATCAAAAGTTGAGAAAATGATTTCCTCTTTTCGAAAAGTGAAAATCATTTTCCCTCATCTTTCCTCCCTACGCTCCTTCACATTCCTTTTTCGTTTGAATTATTTTTTATTTTTCTTTCTTTCAACTATTTTTTATTTTTCATTATTTTTAGTTAATTTTTCCTTTTCTTTTTTCCTTCTTCCTCGGCAGGTCGCCGGCCACGGCGATGGCCGGTGATTAGCCACAGACGCTAGCAGGCGAGCTCGAGCTCTCCTATGGGCGCCGCCGGCCGATTGCGGTAGAGGAAGAAGGAAAAGTAGAAAGAAAGAAAATAAAATACTATAAAAATTATTATAACATACGAACTTTTTTTAAGATTTTATAAGAATTGTTCACGTTAGCATCGGCCGTACCACATAAGATGGTCGACGTTCACATCAGTAATTTCCCGCCAAACGAGATGCAGAAAATCAAATTAGACTTTCCTAATCAAACGACGATTAATACTTTCTAGTTTATTTTCAGGTCACAATTAAACATCGAAAAATATTATGATGACTTCTAAGAAAACATTTTTAAAAAATGTCACATTTTCAAAAAACAAACGGAGACTTTAACATGTTTATCCTTTTCACCTCTAACAAGACATGTGACGCTGACCAGTCTGGAATTTAGATGAGACGTCACTTGCTTTTCATGTCTTAATATTGCTCCTATTGGCCATTTTGGGCTACGAGTTGGGCTCGTTCTCAGCATTTTCTAACCCAAATTCAATCCCAAGAAGGGTCCGTTTATACAAAGATCAATTTCTTGAGCGAATGAAACGATCTAAGCAACATGATGTTAGAGTACAAAATTAGTTCATCAATGTACCAAAAGCCCATGTCAAAACAAAAATCTAAATGACTTCTTTTCGTATATATAGGCGCGTTCTCGAGAGCTAGATATTGCAATATCCCATCTTATTCGACCCTTTTTGCAAACCGATATAAATCGAAGCATGATGAATCTCAAGGTAGTCGTTTAACATATATGTCATTATTCTATAAGAAAAACATACACCTTATTTGGTCTCCACAATTTGTGTGCACGTATTCGTAACTTTCTATATACGATTTCTTTCTATAGTCCGTTCTTTTGCTTTAGGAAAAATGACGTAAATGGTTTCTAAACTTTGGTCCAATGTGCAATGTCATCTTTGAATTTTTAATTTGTACAATATGGTCCCTGTATTATTACCATATGTTCAATTTATTCTATAAACTATATGAAAATGTTCAATATTGTAAATTCAAGTTATCGAAATTTGCTAACGTGGCTTCCAATTCGTTAAGTTTGAACGCTGAACAACAAAGACCATTTTTAGGTGGATTATCCAAGTAAGATATTGATCTCAAATCAGGATACAAGAATCCACGCCATCAAATAATGATGGACATGCTAACGCCCTTATTTTTATTTTCCTTTTCTAAAGCAGATTGATAAAAACGTGAACATCTTGACACATCATTGTTAAAAATCTAATTCGGCATGTAATAGTCAACGTCATCAAATAACGTCTAATTTGTCGTTTGAGCAAACGGAAAGATTACATTGAATATTTACTAATAATTCAGGGACCACATTGAACATATAAAAAATCCATGCACAATAATGCACAATTGGCCAAAATTAAAAAAATCATGGGAAAATTTCGTTTAAGGGCTTGAAGTGCCCTCAATTTCTCAAATAAGGGCTTCAATATGGGTATTTTAGTCATTTCCTTTTTTTTGAACTTTTTTCCTTTTCTCTTTTTTTCTTTCCTTTTTATTTCTGCCCTAACTCACCAGTGGCCGGCCACCGGCGAGGGCGGCAGCGGCCACGCCTGGGCGAGCCGAGGGCTACCCTCTGCTCACCCAGGCGTGGGCCGCCCTCGGCTCGCCCGAGCGAGGCCGTCGAGGGCCGCCCTCTGCTCACCCCAGCGAGGGTAGCCCTCGACTCGCGAGGCCAGCCTTTGGCTCGCCCAGGCGAGGCCCTCGCCACCTCGAGGGCGGCCCTCAACGGCCTCGCCCGGGCGAGCCGAGGGCGGCCCTCGCCGGCCTCGCCTGGTCGAGGCTGGGGCTGCCCTCGCCGGATCTGGCTAGGGCTGCCCTCGCCGGATCTGGCTAGGGCAGCCATTGCCTTGCCCGGGCGAGGCCGACGAAGGCGGCCCTCTGCTCGCCTCGGCGAGGGCCGCCCTCACTGGTGGTCGGCCACCGGTGAGCTAGGGCAGAAATAAAAAGAAAAAAACGAAAGAAAAAAAGGAAAAAAAAGAGAAAAGGAAAAAAGTTCAAAAAAAGGAAATGGCTAGAATACCCATACTCAGGCCCTTCTTTGAAACAAAAAGGGCACTTCAGGCCCTTATTTGAAACAAGGTCCACTTCGGGCCCTTATTTGAGAAATCGAGGGCACTTCATGCCCTTAAACGAAATTTTCTCAAAAATCATTTGTGTCATTTTCCCTTTGACCCAAACTATCGCTATTTTACTTTTAACTTAAATAGAGAATGACCCCATTGAAGTTTTATCCTCTCGAAGTTAGAGAAAAAACAACGGAATTTCTCTCACATAAATAGTTTTTGTTAGATTGTGAAAAAGGAATTACTCCGGAACTATCACCAGGTAGAAATAAAAACCAAATTCTTGCTTAATTTCTGGTTGGACTATGTTGTCTTCCATATGTTTATCCAACCATATCTCTAAAGGCTGATTTGCAAAGTTTGAATTTACCCACTTTTAGTTTAGGGTGCATTTGTTTCCTTGGAAATTTCATGATTAACAAAAATATTTTCATAAAAATGATAGGAAAATAGTTAGTTCACTTTTGTTTGGTGGTTTAGGGAAATTGATTTCCTTCTTACTAGAAGGGGAAGTCATTTTCCCTTAATCTAAACAGGTTGCTTCCATTCTATGGAAAAACCTTTCCGTAAATCGGTTAATTTTCTGTCGTCTAGATACCGGAAAGTCGGAAAACAATTTCTGGGAAGCATTTTTTTTTCAAATAAACGGACCCTTAAATCGAATTCCATAAACTGTAAACTCATCAATCAGTCTTTTAATTAGAATTAGTAGTTTCACTTTTTTAACATAAGAAGCTTTCTTACATAGTGAATTAACAGCAAAAACAGTTTTTCTTCGAATATCTGTTGCTTTTGCTTATTCTCTCTCTCTCTCTCTCTTTATAAGGGCTAAGTCTTCGTTGCCGTGGTTGACCAACTAGATTTCCGGTCAGGGCTTATCAAGTTATCATCAAGTCCAACAAGCAAACACCATCACAGATTTTTTTTTTCAAAAAAAAAAAACACCATCACAGATTTTATATTTTCTATATAAATATAGAAAAGTACAAATTTGAGATTTCACGTGAACCTGCTGAGAAAATATTGGCTAGATTAGATCTGCCAGGTAGATACTACATTGAACCACTGACGAGTCGACACGTGTCAATCGGCCTGATCGGTCAAAATTTTCAAAAAGAACGAAGCAAACAGTCTCCGTTATCCCCCCCTCTTTCTCTCTCTCTCTCTCTCTCTCTCTCTCCCCAAGTTCACTCTCTCTCTCTCTCTTCTCCGCTCCACTGCCTCACCAGGCCACCCGTCCCTCGACCAAAACCACGCCACCGCCGTCCCAGAGCCCCCTCTGCCACCACCTCGTCTCTCTCTCCGAGTTCACGACTTGCTCTGCTCTCTCCGAGTTCAGTCTCTCTGCCTTGACGAAAACTCTTCGCTCGAGGAAAACTCTTCCCTCAACCAAAACCACGCCGTCGCCTCCCGGAGCCCCATTGGCGGCTCCGGTTTGTCCTTTGCGTCCGACGAGCTCAAGTTAGTATTCTATAATTGGTAGATAATTGCCCAGATGAAAACTTGTTAGTATTCTATAATTGAGTTTAATATTTGTAGATACTGCCTTCCATTTGCGACCTCCATAAGAATCAGTTTAGTTTGCTGGAGGGAGTCTTCCTGCTACCTGAATTTGGTTTTTAACTTAAGCGTGTATAACCACGGGAAGATTTGATAGACAGCAATAATCATTTCTTAAAAGGCAGATGTTGCAGGGTTTTCATCTGATGTTTAGGATGGACCCAGTTGAATGACTCTAATTGCAGAACCCAGAAGCTTACAAGGCTGTGTGGAAAAATGTCCTAGGCTTTGATGGTCCTGGAACGTCAATTTACAAACGCATTCTGTACTCTGCTCCACTCTTTTGTTTTGGCCTCTTCTGACTTGTCACTGTAATTTTTCTTCAGGGTTCAGAACTTCAGATGGTGTTCTAGTTCCTGGAGGTTTTGGTGACAGAGAGTGCAAGGGAAGATTCTTGCTGCAAAATATGCCCGAGAAAACAGAGTCCCTTACCTTAGCATTTGTCTGGAAATGCAGATTGCTGTTATTGAATTTGCACGACCTATTCTTGGTTTGCAGGATGCTAATAGTACTAAATTTGATCCTAATACCAGGAATCCCTGTCTGATATTCATTCCTGAGGTTATACAATTGTGCTATTCGGATGAAATTTAAACTTCCGAAAGACTTCCTTTTCTTGTCAATGTGGATCCTTTCGATGTTACTTCCTTTTAAACGGGTACTCTTGTTCATCATGATTGTATGTCTGTATTCCTTGGCACTTATACTTAACTATCTAGTTGCTTTCTCAAGCAATGTGATCGTGTCGCGCATTTGTCAAGTTTGATCTGAATTGTTCACATAGTTGATGTCGTAGTATTATAACCCAGTTTGTGGAAAAAGCAAGTATTCCTGCGAGATTTACAGAAGAACCAGTTATAAAATGTAATCCTGCAATAATGCCATGAGAAAGCAAGCTTTTGTAATTTCAGAATAAATTGGTCCAGAAAAGAATTTAATACATCTGGGTAAGAGGCTAATACCACGCAACGACTACTTCTCATTGATTATCCATATGCTAGTTGCCCACCCCATCACCAGCCATCTTCTACGAACACCCTATCTACCAAGAAAGGCCAGATGGGTCATATCACGTTTATAGCGCTAAAGATGTAACTTGCAATATCCTATGGTGCTGCTAATGTACCTATCCATACCCAAAAGATGCTCGTTATCGAGGGTTCACTTCACTGTGCCCTGGGTAGCTTGCAATCTTGCGCAATACAAACATTCACCGAGACATGCAAACTAGTTTGAATGTAAAAGATACCGATCAAGGTCAAGGGCAAAAGTAATTTGTGAGACCAATAGCCAGGCTAGTTTTTATTAAGAATAAAAAGAGGTGAATGTAGATTTCAGACTAGATTCTTAAAATATGTATACACACTTCTATGGTCGAGAGCTATGTACATCACCATCTCTATGGAGCATGATAAGAAAGAATAACATATCTGTAATTGAATTTAAAAGAAATAAAATGTTCTCTATAACCCACCCGAAAAAGGGCATTCTTGACAATTAGCCAATGACAAACTAATTCTGTGAATAGCCATGATACAGCACCGAGAATTCCCGTGCCATAGCAATCAATAAATGTGAATATCTTCTATGCTAATCCTTGATCACGTAGCTTCCCTCCGCTTTCGGCACTTGAGGTTTCTCCATCTGATTTGTGTTGTACTACAGAGTTCTTTTCAAAGATACAATGGTTCTTTCAAGATTCAGGATTTACTTCAATAAAGGTACCACAGTAGATTTCAAATTTTGTGGATGGAGATTCAAGCTGTAGTAGTAGCCACTCCTACAAGTGAGCAAAATGCCGGCACAAGTGCCCAACCAAATCTTCATACTGAAATGTAGACATCAGTTGCAAGGTCTTCCTGAGTTTTTGATGAGGTGGCTGCATTAAAATGTCATTAGATGAATTTGGCATAAAAAAGAAAGAGGTAGAAAATATGCAAAACTATATACAAGGATGTATTCAAACACGTGTGACAGATTTTGACTGCATAATCTAATTGGGGCATATTAACAACTATGATTTAAGAACAAGATTGCAGAGGTAAGACAAACTTTGGTTGTTTCTCATTCATTTGTAATGCAGTTGATAATTTATCAAGTCCTTTCAGCTCTCAGTGATCTATATCTTTCCCCAAGGTCTCGTCACATCTTTGTAGTCCTCTACTACCCGTCTTAATCTAAGTATCCATCCCAAGAGTGGACCATCATAAGGCCTTCCTTCCACATGATCAACTCATTTCGCACAAGCTTCTATCGCCTTATCTTCGATCAGAGCAACGTGTACTTTTTCTTCGGTTAGATTTATTCCAAGTTCCGCCTTTCCTCAATTACCAGCACATCCAACAAATCTACTCATCTCCTTTAAGCTCATTTGTGCACATGTCTTGTTTTCTAGGGAAAACATTCTGAGGCCTCAATCAAGCACTAGTTGTGTCCAGCAAGGATCATATATGACTGTTACAAAAAGACTACAACTCTTTCACAAAGAGATTTTCAGACTACTAGAGAACAACAATTATTCTACATACAGCATAGAATACAGGGTGGAGGTAAAAAAAATCGAATGTTACAAAGAAACGATCATGCAAATCTCTACTAGTATAGCTGTGGGAACATAGCAGTAAAGTCAATGAGCCATAATACATACTACACGTATTAGGTAACCCATCAACAACAAGCAGCAATACTATCGACGAGGCAACGAATCTTGCAAAATATCTTTGCACAGCTCGAAATTACTCTTTCCTATTTCACTGTACCACAGTTTGGCATCGTTCAAATTACACACTCGGCAAAACCCCCAAACAAGCAAAGCTTCAGCTTTGGATTGCAAAGAGGGGAAAACCCTAACCTGAGCTCGTCGGACGCAAAGGACAAACAGGAGCCGCCAATGGGGCTCCGGGAGGCGACGGCGGAGGCGTGGTTTTGGTCGAGGGACGAGTTTTCATCGAGCGAAGAGTTTGGGTCGAGGGAGAGAGACTGAACTCCGAGAGAGCAGAGCAAGTCGTGAACTCGGAGAGAGAGACGAGGTGGCAGCAGAGGGGGCTCCGGGACGGCGGAGGCGGCGGCGGCGTGGTTTTGGTCGAGGGACGCGTGGCCTGGTGAGGCAGTCGAGCGGAGATCTGGTCGAGGGAGGGAGAGAGAGAGAGAGTGAACTTGGGGAGAGAGAGAACAGTCGACCTCGTAAACGTGAACTTGGAGAGAGAGAGAGAGAGAGAGAGAGAGAGAGGGAGGGATGACGGAGGAAGATAACGGAGATTGTTTGCTTCGTTCTTTTTTAAAATTCTGACCGGTGGGGCCAATATGCCACGTGTGGACTCGTCAATGGTATAATGCAGTATCTACCTGGCAAATCTAATCTAGCCAATATTTTCTCGAAGGTGCTAGTCCAAGGAATCTTTAATTCTCTTAATCATTATCTTTATATTAACACGTCATATAAAATTTATGATGACAAGTCAACAACTGTGACTATTCCTATAATATAGAACTCATTCAAAGTCAGAAGAGATTTGTTTTATAGTCTCGTATAGAGTCCTTCCATTAAAATTCAAACAGATTATGACAAGATCAAACACATAAACCATTCGACCAAAAAAAAAAAGACACATAAACCTAGGAAAAAAAAAAGAACATATATGCATCCCTAGTTAATGCTACCTAGGAAACCTTGTTAGAAGATACACTTGAATACAAGGAGAATTGTTCCACACGTTGGAGTGCATCCTGAGAACCGCTCTCGCTTTGCTCTTCAAGTACGCCGGGCAATCCGCCTGCAGCACCATGCACAGCTTCGACACCGCGCCGACCCTCAGCATCTCCGACACGACCTCGCCCGTCGCCGAGAACTTGGACACGAGGGCGAGGACCTGCAACGCCTTGTCGTCCACGGCCGGAGAGACCCTGAGCGTCCTCTTCGCGACCATCGCCACCCCTCCTGCGTGTCTCAGGAGCTGCGCTCTCCCGTCGGCGCAGGAGCACAGCTGGGCCAAGAGGTTGAAGGCCAGCTCGCTGACCCGCTTCTCGGGCTTCCTGAGCTCGAGCTCCACGAGCTCAAAGACCACCCCGGTCTCGACCATCTTGAACCGGTTCCTTCCCCAAGGGCATGCATCGATTAGGACAAGTAGGGCTGATTTGATACCTTGTTGAGACATCCTTGTGTCTCTCATTATCTTCACTAAGCTCTCGAAGAGGTCAAGCTTCAGTCTCTCTCGTAAGCTAACATTCGCAATCTCCGTCACTTTCTTCATTATAGCCAACGTGTGAGTCTTCGATTCGATGCTGGCATAGTCCGTTTGGACATGTAGTGCCCATGCCAACGAATCGACGAAGTCGTAATTTTCCTTGACGAGATTCTTGAGTTCTGTCGTGGGGCTCCATATTGAATCGAGGATCCTCAAAGCCTCGTCGAGGCACGTCGTGTTGCTTTGCTTGAAGCACCTCAACATGACCCCTACCATCGCATTGGCCGCCCCAGCCTCGACCATGCACGCCCGGTTCCGCTCGCTCTCCTCCGCCAGTTCTTCCAACTTCTTCATCGCCTCGAGCATCGAGCGCTTGGACTCTAGCTCGTTCATCAGCTTCAGGACGCGAGCCCTGTCGAGGGGCGGCTTGGGGGTCGGGATCTGGTCGACGCCGCTCGTCGCGTTGCTGACGCACCACGCCTGGATGAGCCGGCGGAGCGTGTGGTTTGGCGTGAGGCCGGAAGCCCTCGGCAGCGGCTGGTTGGTGACGGGGCAAGCAGCCGCCCCGCCGCCGCCGCTAGAGGACCTCGACAACCACTTCTCGATGCTCTCACGCTCGTAGGTTATGCCCGTCATGGTCGTCACAGGGTCCTTCATGATCTGCAAGGATATCGGACAGAGGAAGTACTGTGGGATCTCGACGTCGTGACCCTCCATGATCGACGCAGCAACTCTCAGATTGAAAAGGAGTAAGAAAGAGAGAATGTCTTGAACTTGAAGTTGTTCTGTAAGAAAGAGAGAGACAATATTTCCTAAAGAGGGAGTTGATTATAAGGTGGTAAGAGATAGCGGCTGTTTTAATGTGGCTAGGTTTGAACCGGAGTACGTAAAGAGAGAGAGGGAGAGAGAGACAATATTTCCAGCACAAATTAAATGTGCCATTTTTTTCCGGTTGTCTCCTCCTTTCTTCTTCTTTTACCAGTCGGCTTTTCAGCGGTCAAACCCCACGAGACGCAATATACGAACGAACGTCAATCCTCCCCACGAACTTTTCTTCGCAGCGCCACGTGGCGGTCTCTTGGTGGCTCTTCTGTGGGACCCGGCGCCCGCAAGGTCAAAGACACTCGTGGGAAAAGGTCGCGTTTTGAGTCCGTGTTCTTCTTCTAGCTTCTGGATTCAACAGACACAACTCCGGCAAAACTTTGTAGGCGGGGGGGCCTTGGTTTTTAGTTCGTGTAAGAAATACTAAAGATTGGACAATTTTTGTTTTTTTTTTTGTGACTGAACTAAATTTTATTTTGGACTTGTTAGGTAATGATACGAGATATGGCTTTATGGGCAACACATTAATGCATCATATTCACATAACCCACAAGCAAACCTAGACATGTCCCCATAAGTCATTCTTTACTTGATATGAAAGACATGAGCATTTTGGCTTTCCACATCTTCCATCTAGAGCAAATCCACTCATTATAACGAGAAAATTAACACAAAAATTGTCCAAAAAATTCTAAATCTATTACTCATTTGTCAATACAGTCCTAAATATTTTCACATTTTACCAATAAAGAGTCCATCAAGCTAATTCTGGCCGAAAATCACTAACGTGGACGTCGGCCGTTTGCCGGTTCTGACGTGGATAATTTTTGCCAAAAATTTATTTGTTTTTAAGTTTACTTATTTGTTCTTCTCTTCTCGCTGGCCACAGTAAAGAAAAAGAGAAGAAAAATAATAAAAATTAAATAAAATAAAAAATTATTAATAATTATCCATGTCAGCGTCGACAACCAGCTGGCAAATGGCCGACTTCTACATCAGAGATTTCTGGTCAAAATTGGCCAGATGAACTCAATTTGCAAAACGTGAAAAGGTTTATGACTGAATTGGCAAAATTAAAAGGTTTACGACTTAATTAACAAAAGTGTAATAAATTTAGGACTTTTGGACAATTTCTAGAAATGAATTATCAAACGATGTATTTTATCGTGTGAGTTATATTATGTGTATTTACTACGCGCCACGTATCTTGAACTTTTCGTGTTGTGTACTTAGCAGCCGTGTTTGCACGGTGAAGATAACGGGAAAATTACCCAATCAGTCCCGAACCTGTTGTGAGGATGCCAATTTAGTACTAAACTTTTCAGTTTTGTCGATTTAGTCCTAAATTTTCGCGCGAATTTCCGATGTAGTATTTCCGGCCAATCCTCGTCGGCAATCACTGATGTGGCTGTGTACCACATTGGACGGAAGGCAATAATTAAACCACCACGTCGGCGATTGCCGGTGAGAATTGGCCGGAAGAACAATATCGGAACTTCGGGCATATATCTAGGGTTATATTGGCAAGATTAAAGCGAATTGAAATTAACTTTCTAGTGCGAGCGTTCTTTTTCCGATAGAATTTTTCAATATTGCTCTTTCGGCGTTTCTCATTGCCATGGCAGTCGCATTAAATCTTCCCTTGGTTTGCTCTTTACGGCTTATAGATGCACAAACCTCCATGATTACGCCATATTGCTGTATACTATAATTAGTGTATAATCATCCTCCGCCGGAGGATGATGGATTGTCGAATTTCACGTGTAGCCATTATCGTTTTCTTTTTTTTCTAATCCCTCCATTTTTGTTTGTTGAAATTTTTACAAGCTCGGTGTTTGAAATATGCTCATAAGCTTTTTGGTCACGGTAACGTTCAATACAAGGGTGCTAGAATAAATTTTAAATTTGGCCAACGATGAGGTCACTATTGTTAAAAATATTCCTAAGTACTGTGACATCAAATGACCAAATTATTTTGGAAAGCGATGGGAAATATCCTTACCGATCCTTGAATTTGACCGAAATTTTAATTCTCCGCCCGCAATTTTGCACCAAAATTAATAAATTGATCTCGTCATCAATTTAATTCTAGCTAGCTTTACTCAATTATTAAACATATTGAGACTGTTGCGTGGCTATAAACTCTAGGCGTTTCTGTTTAATTGACAAAAACTGATTTTATTTTCCTTATTGTGACGTATGTGGATAAGTGATGTTTGACCAATAATTTTCCACCGTTGCTTGGAAAATGTGGGGAAATTTGAGCGACATTCACCTCAATGGTCCAATAGAATGATTGTTGACTTTCGATGAATCTGAGTTTGGCCTAATTCTTTATATGCATTGTGCAATTTTCTCATGTTTAATGCGTCCTTTTCTAAACCACGTGGGTTTCGACGGAAAACTGGTTGAGAAATTTTATTAGATTTTGAAGGAAAGAAAATTGCTATTATATATTGAAAAGACTTTGTAAAATATTTCTGAGGACACTTTATGAATATATCATTACGCCTTATATATTTAATCTGCTAAATGCTTACATTCTGATAGAAGCAAGTTTCGTGGACAGAAGCAAACTCACTCGTGTTACATTCAATCATCTGTGGCGAGATATATCCTGAATCATCAAGCAATCCTCTTTATTATTATGAACTCATTCTTAATTGTTTATTTAATAAGATTTCCCTCACTAGCGGTTAATATCTAGTTAGGTATTTCTTTCCTAAGTTATATTGATTGACTGACAATCTAAACGATATCCTCGTAACTTTCCATACGAGAAATCTTGATTGATTGGCAATCACCACTTAGATAATTTCCTTTCTTAGAAACTTGATTTGTGAATTCAAGGATTTGATTGTATGGGCGAACAAATCCTCTCAAATCTCCGATCTTTCAAACCTCAATGGCTATGTAATCTTTATTTATCAATCTATCAACGGCTAGTTTTGAAGATTGACCATCGATGTGGTTCTATCCAGCAGGAAGCTTTGGTGACGAGGAGTATACAAGGAGCATAAGGGTCGAAGAGAAGTAAGAGAGATCAAGAGTTCATCATCCATATTCTAGAGAGCTACATATATTCCAAATTGTCTACTTGAGCTTACCATTGAGATCTTTTGAGATGTATTGTACAGAGTTCAAAATGTGTAGAGTGAGAGAGCTTTGAGTAGAAGCAGCACTCGCTTCTGTTGAAGTGCATGTATTCAAGCCATCACATCTTTTTGTAATCTCTCATTTGATTCCTTAGTGAAATCCAGTCAGGAGGCTGTTAGTGTGGAAAAGTGGACGTAGGCTTTAGCAAAAGCCGAACCACTATAAAATGTTGTGTATCGTCTTTTATTCTCTTACTCACATATACTCACCGTCTGATAGAAGCACTACATAGTTCTGTTTTATATATCCGCTCCTATCAAACTTGAAGTTTTTATTTTCCCATTATTTTATCAAGTTTGATTATAATCACCTATTCACTACCTCTAGGTGATAGAATTAGCAAACAACAAAACTACCCAATCAGCTTTGAACTTATCGTATGAATGTCAATTCAATCTTAAATTTTGCAATATTTGTCAATTTAGTCCAAAACCTTTACGCTAAATTTCAATGCAGTCCAACTGGACAATTTCCCCTGGAAATAGCCAACGTGGTGCCGCCAGCTTTCCTACATGGTACACTGCCATGTCGGCGATTTTTGGTGAAAATTCTGCATTATTTCGCGTAAAGGTTTTGGACTAAATTGACAAAATATTGCAAAATTTAGAACTGGGTTGGCATCTGTACGATAAGTTCACGACTGATTGGATAATTTCCCCGGTAATTAGCCGATTAATTAAAAATAAAATGAATAGTAGTCGCTATAGCAAATATATATGAGATGGCATTGACCAAGAAAATTGTTATAGTGATCGGACACTGTAGACAGTGTTGACCAAATGGAAATTCCCGAAACTGTCGGCGTCAACGTTTTGACCGACGAGCAACAAAGGACAGCACGTCCATCAGCATTAACCAATAGTGCCACGGCAGGAAACTCGTGGGTCGCGACTCGTTCTAACGTTGGACCGAATATTTAGTAGTTGATTCCAGTAAATAACCAGACACTTCAGCTTACATTATGCATTCATATTGCAACTTTCATTTTGATAAAAAAAAATTATCATTATGATAAAGGAAGTAACGTTTCTAACTTGACATCAATCGATACATCGGCATCGACGACGAACAAGATTTCAATTTAAGCACCAAACATGCGTCCTCGTTTAATAGTTACGAATTTAGATGATCTGTTGCAAATGGTCCACCACAAAATTTCATGTAGCATCGTATTGTAAATGGTAGTATTAGAAAATTTAAACATAGATGACGGGGCACATTAGATGAGATGACAAACATTAATGAAGCGATGCAATAAAACAACCACGCTCTTAATATATATGTTTGGGCTTCTAATTTCTTTTTTCTTTCTTTCCACACATAAATTTATATACACAAATTTATGACTAAAGTACACTACAAGTGTATAAATTTGTGTACGACGTTCACTTTCGTGCCAAAACTTTCAAAACGGTCACTTAAGTGCCAATTTTTTTGAAAAACGATCATTTCAATGCCAAAACTTTCAAAACGATTATTTAAGTGCCAATTTTTTTGAAAAACGCTCACTTCAGTGCCAACTCCGGCGAGCCACGTCATCTCAAATATTAATAAAACATAGGCCACGTTGGATTTCCGGCGAGCCATGTCAGCTCAAATCAGAGTTGTCACTAAAGTGAGCATTTTTCAAAAAATTTGGTACTTAAGTGATTATTTTGAAAATTTTGGCACTAAAGTGAGCGCCGTACACAAGTTTTGGCACTTGTAGTGTACTTTAGCCACAAATTTGTAGAGATAGTTGCCAGAATAGTCCTAAGCTTATTCGACGTATGACAATTTAGTCTTAAGCCTTTTAATTTGGTCAATTTAGTCCTAAAATTTTTTAGGATTTGCCAATGTATTCTTCGGGTCATTCTAGCCAATTTTGACCAAAAATCGCTACCATAAATAGTTTTTATAATTTGTGAATAACTTTTATGATTTTTTCCATTTCTCTATTTTTTTTCCTTTTTTGAGGACATCATGGCCCTCGCTTGTGGCTAACGACCTCTACCGAGGCCACGAAGCAGCGGGGGGAAATAAGAAAAAAAGAAAAAGGAAATAAAAGAAAAAAGAGAAAAAAGTAAAAAATCAAAAAATTTATTTTAAAGTTTTGTAAAAATAGTCTATGTTAGTGCCTGTCGTGCCACTGAGAACGACTGGCATCCACGTCAGTGATTTCTATGGGTGAGCACGGTCCGGGTTGGTCCAGTTCCTTCAAGAATCGTGGACCAGACTGGTGGTACCAGTTCTCAATTTCAGGAACCGTGAACCGGACCGAATGTCCCTGAAATCGTGGACCGACCGGACCACCGGTCCAGTCCTGCTCTCGAGCTGTCCAATGAAACTTTTTAAATGACAATAAAAATAAAAATAAAAATAAAAATAAGAAACCCGAGTTTGACAGGACAGTTCAGGATTTCGGGGACACCACGTACACCAAAATGAAAAGTCATCTATGCATACCAATTGCCCCCATAAAGCACTAAAATATACTCCCACAAATAAGTCATCATCTTCATCATATGAAATGGCTCCCAAAATGAAAAGTTCTTGCTGATGCTCCAAATCACAACAACAATTCCAAATGCATCCTCAATTTGGTTTGGGGGATTAGGTTTAGGTCAAGAGGAAGAAGTCTTCAGGAATATTAGGTTTTCTTCTTCTTCTTCTTCTTCTTCTTTTAGAAATTTAGAATTAAGTTATTCATTTAAAAAATAAAAATAAAAATAAAAATTTGTCGGTCTGGGTGGGTGGTCCATCGGTTCGGTTCCACCCTAGAACCGGGAACCAGACCTTTCGGACATCAGTTCCTCCTTGAGGAACTAGGGATCGGATCGATGACCTTAAGAACCGGACCAAACTCGTCGGTCCGGTCTGGTTCGGTCCGGGCGGTTCCCTGTTCGAGCAGTCCATCTTGCTCACTTCTAGCGATTTCTGGCTAAAATTGATTGGAATGACTACGGACCCGTCTGGTTCAGCTTTGGGGAAATGTCTTTGGGAAAATGCAAATGCCTTGGGCTAAATGGGATTTTCGAAATGCAAGTAGTGTTTGGTAAAGTGTATTTTAAAAGTACATTGAAAAGCAGTTTTGACGTAAATGCCCTCCGGCAAAAACAACACTTTGTAAAGGACCTTTACTTAAAAAAAATAAAATTATACTATTTGCCATCGGTCGGCCTCTTCTGGGGTCGCGCGACCCAGGCCTCGCCTGAGGTCGAGAAACCTTAGGCAAGGTTGGCGGCAGCTCGCCGGACGCTTGTAGAGCCTTTGCGGGCGATCGAGGCTTTTGTCAACACAATTAGGGTTTTCAAGGATATTTTGGGAATTATGAAAATTGTGCGAGGGAAAAATTGTAGTTGCATTCTGGAAATTCAACTTTCCAAAGTACCTCTGGACCTACTTTGGGCCAAAGGCCTTTGAAAATGCAATTATATTTCACCAAAGTTGAGCAAAAAACGAACCAAATGTTATTTACATTTGGCCAAAGGATTTTAGAGCCCAAATGCCCCTTCCAAATGCTATACCAAATATGCCATATATGGACAAAATTATCAAAAGGTTTAGTATTGAATTGGTCAATTTGAAAGGTTTAGGACAAAATTGATATTCGTATGATCGGTTTAGGATTACACTGTACGAATGCTATATTTTGTGAGACGTGGTATTACCGGTCAATCACGCGGAGCACCGGTATGATTCTAATAAAGCGTGAATCGTGCTTTCATGTGATTCAACAATTCAACAATTATCTATTTTTCTGAATCTAGAAACTTCGGTTGGAATAATGGTGGATTTTGAACTTTGACTTGGGAATATCCACTCAATAGAGTAGAAAGAGAAGGGCGGAGTTAGGATGTATTATGGGGGTTGAGTCTTTGATAGGAACAGTCTCATAGATTTTAGCAACTTGCAGCAGCTTTTAGAGTTTGTTTATATGAGTTAGTTGAAAATGCATCCTTAAGTTTCGTTTATTTTACAAAAAATAAATATTTTTGGAAAATATTTTTCTAAAAACTATTACTCGTATTACTTAAAATATTTAGTTAATAAATAATATTTCACTATCGATAACAAAATTTTCTCAAATTATTTATTTTCCACGAAACGAAGTACTCTTAGTTTAGTTATAGTTTAGCCACGGGCCTCCTCTAGGGAAAGAGGAGGAGCACAAATTCATTGGTCAAACCCAGAATATAATGAAAAAGAGAAAAAAAAGAAAAGTCAAAACCTTAATCCCGAAATACACGAAATATGCCATGCACTTTTTAAAATATTGGAAACAATTGTGCCACGAGTGCTAGACTTTATGTGCCGAATGCGATCAAATCCTGAATCTTTTAATTGGTTTAATCAAGTTCTGAATCTTTATCGAAAAGTATAATTCAGTCTTAAACCTTTTTTTTATTTAATTAAGTCCTAAACCATTAAAAGATGCAATCAAGTACTATCTTATATTGGAAAATGTAATTTAAGGATACCATCTAGGATTGATTCGTTTTTTGCTCAACTTTGGAGAAATGCAATTGTATTTCCAAATGCCCCTAAAGGCCTTTAGCCCAAAGTAGCTCTGGATGTACTTTGGAAAGTTGTATTTCCGGAATGCAACTACAATTTTTTATTTTTTTAATCTTTTTATTTTCTTCTTTATTGTATTTTCTTTTTTATTTTTCTTTTCCTTTTTTCTTTTCTCCTTCTTCCTCCTTCCTTCGCCAACCGCGAACCTCGGCGACGGTGGCTGCCCGACGATGGACCATGACACGCGGGCCGTCGAGCTCGAGGCCGGAGAGGCTCGGCCTCAACTCGTGGGCCTCCGGTGAGGCTCGGCCTCAGACTGAGCCTAGCCTGTGGCCGATGACAGGCTAAGAAGAAATTAACGAAGGAAGAAGGAAAAAAAAAGTAATTAAAAAAATAAAAAAATAAAATATTAAAAATAATATTTATTTCTAAAAAAAATCGAATTATTTACAAAGGATATTTTTACCGAACGGCATTTACTTCAAAGTTGCTTTCCAATGTGTTTTTAAAATACACTTTACCAAACACTATTTGCATTTTGGAAATTCCATTTGGCCCAAATGTATTTGCATTTTCCCAAGGACATTTCCCCGAAGCTGAACCAAACGGGCCCGATATCTTGGGGTGCCAAGTATGCAATTTGAAGTACTGTTCATCGAAAATCTTGATCGCACTTTTTGAAAAGGTTTGGGATTTGAATGGAGCAATTGAAATATTTAGGACTTGATTGCGTTCTGAAGACAATGGTTAATGAAAGATTTTTGTTTTGTTTGGGCGGCAATGGTTTATGAAAGATTAACTAGCTTATTAAATGTGAAGAATCCCGTAAATTAATCCGAACTTTATCACTTAACTAAATTAAGAAAACCCTTTGTTTCTTCACTTCTTTTCTTAACCCACATATAAACGTGAGTGTTTGTTAGCTTTGAAGAAAATGGTTAATCAAAGTATTAACCAGTTTATGAAATATTAAGAAGACCATAAATCGGAATTCTTTCGCTAATTACAATGAAATAAATAGCTCGAGTGTACCATATCAAAATCGTAATTATCTTAATATCTAATAAACTAGTGTTCTCGATTTGCTAAAAGAGAAAAAGAAAAAGAAGGAAATTTAGGGGTGGATCCGGGGTTTCCTTCAACGGCCCAAATTAGTCCAGATGTACAATTGGAATGGGAAAGCCCAGTCAACGAGGAACTCATTACAATATAGGTTTAATTAGGTTTAATTAGTATAATCATCCTTTGATACCTAGGTAACGAAGATTGTTCGATTTCATGAATATGTACTCGTATAGATCGGTTAGGGTTTCATGCCATTCGAATATCGGGGTTTATTTAGTACACCACATTAACGATATGATCCATACATAAGATACTGTATCGAGACGACAGTCGAATTCGTGGTTCCATTTAGAGATACATGCACTCCCCAACGACAATGGTAGAATAGCAAATATAGTTTGCATTTTTAAATTATGTGAATTCCACCGTCTTCACCATGAACTCTTCAAAAAAATAAAACCATGATCTCTTCTTACATGGAATCCTCCAAAGAATAACTTAATCAGATGTGATAGAATATTTAAATATTAAAGCATGCTTTCATCTAACAGCTTAAGTTTTTAGAACAGCTGGCAGCGATTTTACAAAACCTCACAAGATGATTTAAACTAAGCTAAACTTATGATATCGATGACATCTCGCAACGATGTAGGAGACAGATTAAATACAAAGTATAGTACCGCATAAATTAACTCCTAAGTACACGTCTCCAATTGCAATATTCGTCGCGTTTATTTGAAAAGCTATCGAAATATTTGAATATCCACAATCTTTTTCGAATATATATGATTCAATCTCTGAGCTATGAGAATAACTCTGAAAAGCTTCCTATTCTGCATGTACATACTACCACAATACTTGTTCGTTTACACTAAATCTCATCTACCTTCATGTTCATGGGCAAGCAATGAATTGCCCATTAATCAACTGGAGAGATTTGGATCGTCGTCAGATCTTGATCTCTGGATCTTGATCGCTATCGATCAAGCAACATAATCGGAAAACAGATGGGCTGCAAATCTTTTCCTGCTGTTGATGTCAATGGCCTCATAATTTATGGAGCCCGATTGAGATTGTTGTGGAGTACCCGCGATCCCAAAGAAATCAGCCTCGCCGCCATTTCCGACTACAAGTTTAGTCCTTCCCAATTGATGATGATTCAAGCTTTGGTTGGGGAAATAATTCTGTGGGGTTGCTGAGACCGAGAGTGAAGGGCTTTGATCGCCGTGCGGTAGGCCGAGAGTGAGAGCGACGCCGTTCCCGTATCTCCCTTCGATGTTCCCCATCGAGAATGCGCCGAACCCGCCATGGATGTACTCGCCGCCGCCGCCGAGCTCTCGGCTCGGCTCGCTCCCCTTCATGTCCATGTCCCTAGAGAGAATGATGCCATGTGGGTTCATAAAGTCAGGGCTCATCCTCGACTTTTTTGGACTTGGGGCGATCCCAACTTCTACGTTGGACGACCGTCCGATCAGAGAGAAGCCGGGAGGCCGAGGCATAGCACCGGCCATGGGAGACGTCGAGGAGGTTGAGTTGGAGTTCTCGGAGGGCGAAATGGCGGCTCGACTGAGGGCCTTATTCGGGCTTGACTGGAAGGATTTGATGGAGCTGTTCTTTCCAAAGGCATTGTCTTCTTGAGATATGGATTGCGAACCGGCATCCTTGTCGGGTTTGGCGGCAGCCCTGCGAATCGCGCCGTTCTCCGACCCAGCTTGTTCTCGGCTCTTGGTCTCTTCCAAGTACATTTCTTCGACCATGGGCTTCCAGAGGCGAACCCGAGCATTGATGAACCAATTAGACACCTGCAATTTCGAGTCATATTCACTGTTCTGTATACTAGCTTCACGAGAAAAATCGAAAATATACGACAACGAGACGCATAATCAATCCGACCGGAAACTTGTAAGAACATTATGATCTTGAGTTTGAACCGATCATTTACGTACCTGGCTCCTGGTTAGTCCCGCTTGTTTTGCGAGCATGTGTTTATCCGAATCTTTGGGATAGCTGCGATTGCGACAAGCCGGAATGTTGAATGTACAATCGAAACACAAACATAAAGCTCGGTCATTTACCATGAACATGGTTTAAATTACGGCTATCAATCTAGAGTCGAACGAAATTTACCTTCGGACGAATGTCTTTTAGGGTAATAAAATTGAGCCATCTAGATCAAGGTACTTACGGGTGGAGGAAGTGCTCGAAGAGCCAGGCGCGGAGCACCGAGACGGCGCGCTCAGGCAGTCCCCGCTGAGGCCTCCAAGTGTTGTTCTGATGGATCATTCCCAGCTGGTGAAGCGCCCTCTGCTGCTGGAAATGGTGGTCGACGTACCTCAATCTCGAGCCCTCCGTCTTCGCGCCCATGCAGCCATCCTCGCCTAAGCTCCTGCCCGTGGCCTTGATCTGCGACGAGATGGCGTCCTTGAGGCACTTGAACTGCCTGGATATCGTCTGCAGGGCCAGGGCGGCGTAGGATCTCGCCGCGCCGACGCCGGCGACTTGCTCGAACGAGGAGACCACTAGTTGCATCTGGCTGTGGTATTGTTTGTATCTCTGCTCCACCTTCATAGTTCATTGTGGTGTAGTAGCATCAGAAACTAACTAGCAATCTAACACTTCATCAGTTTCTCAGAACAACCACTTTGGAGTATCAGCAGGACATTCTTCTGAATTGAGATCTTATAAAGCGATTAGGCATGATTAGCTTGATAATGACCGAAAAAACTCGATTAAACAACAACTAATGCATCACGCCATACGCTTCGCTTTGATCTCCGACAGTCGAACTAAATATTTTCGCGAATCATTAGACATTTGCGATTGACCAACATGTACAAATGTTTTACATACCTCATCAAGCATGTCAACAAGTTTGGCCTTCTTCATTTGAAGCTCCTGCCTCTGAGCCATACCGAGCTCGCTCCCACTTGATGATGGCTCAACTTTTTTGTCTTCCTTACTTGAATCCTTGTTACCAAGTTTAGTCTTCTCTTTATTGGCGCCCCCGGCAGATGAGCGATTCTTCATCTCTTTCCCGACGTTAACGACTTCGTCCAACAGCTCTTGCGCCGCCTTCAGGTACTTCGACCCCAGGAGGACGCCATGCAGGCCCAAGACCACGTTCGAGGCCGACGAGGACAAGTTCCGCGCGGACGCCCTCGCCTCGCTGATCCCCGGAAGTTGATGGCGGCTGCGCCTGCGGATGTCGCTCTCCCTCGAGAGCGACATGAGGGGCGACTGCTCCGTGGAGAGGCTCAGAGACAGGCCGCGCTGAGAGGGCGAGACCCCGGCAGAGTTGGTCGCCGAGCAAATCTGGAGCTGGTCTGCGGAGGCAGCCGACGTATCCGGCTGACCCCACAGGTGGTTAGGCCGAACCCTCGGAGCTACGCCGTGAAGGGACGGAATCTCGTGCAGACGAGCAGGGTCTACGTCCGATCCAGCAGATCCGAACGGTGCCGAGGGTCCGGAAAGCGGAATCCCGACGAAGTGGTTGTGGTTCAGCGGTGGAGCGTGAGCTGGTTGCGCGGCGCTCCCCACCGGATTCAAGAAGAGGGCATTGGGGGCAGCGGCGGCGTCGTGGGCGGCGTTGGAGTAGGGGATGAAGCTAGGGTTCAAGATGTAAAGTGTCTGCAAGCCGTCCGTGGCTTCGATTTCGGAGCTCCCATGAAAGAACGTCGCCATGAGATTCAGAGAGAGAGAGAGAGAGGATTTGTGTCTGAAAATGATATTCACTGTCCAGGAAAGTACAAAGCAAGTACGGACTCGATCTTGAGATCCGCACACTCTTTTCTTAAGTTTGATCTCTTACTACTCAATCAACAACCGTCGGAAGCAATGACAAACATCCCATCTTGACATGCTGCTGAAATTCTTGAAACCGAAACCTGAAATAGAGAGAGAAAGAGAGAGCTTCAGCAAATCACAGACGAAGAACGTGGAGAAAAGACGAGGAGCGAGAAGAGGGGGCTGTATTTATAGGAGGAATCCACCATGAAAGGAGTTGCAGAGGCAGAGAGAGAGAGAAGAGAGAGAGTACAATAGCCAATAATGGGTAAAAAGATAAAACACACGAGAGAGTATGGATATATAAATATATTCAAACCAGATCCATCAAAGTTGTGCGTCTTTCTCTTTCACACGATCATGAGATGGAGAAAGATGAGCAGATCTTTTCTTTGTCAGAAGACACTCTCTTGGGTTTCTGCAGACTCTCTCTCTCTCGAGACAAAAATGATTGTTTAAGCAGAGTTTGGATCTTAATAAAGAGCGGTACTTATGTCCTCTCAAAGATGACAGCATGAAGAAACTGTAACAGTTCCCCGGTTAAAAATGCGACGATTTACCCTAGAGAAGATATTACCCGGCTACACCCGTGTTAAAGTTTCAATCCATTCCTGCCTACATCCACGCCAGGAAATTGAAAAACATAATTCCAGTAGCCCAAACAAGATATCCATATAAGAACATCCACGCCCAAACCGATAAACTGCTTGTACTAGAGGGATTATGTTCATACCAAATAAGAAGTTCGGTCCGATATGGTGTTACGGAATAATCTACACCTCTTCGACGAAAGAGGGAAAAGTTGCGTCCAAACGAATCAGTACCGCACAGCTTCCGTTAGGTACGAGCAGATGGATACAGAAGAAGATGAAGATAATCTCGACCCTCTTTTCTTCAAGATGGTCTGAAGAAATTCAGCACGTCTCATCAGAGAATTCAAGAGAGAGAGAGAAGATGAAGTTGTGGGGTCGTGGAGGTGACGGGAAGAGCTGAAAAACGAGGAAATGTCGACTTCTTCCACTTGAGGTCGAGGAGGGGCCGAACGACGATAATAATAGAGAGAGAGAGAGAGAGAGAGAGAGAGAGAGAGACAGGAAGAGAAAGTTTAGGAGATGGTCACTTGGCATTCATTGAATCCCCCACTTTATGTTCTTAAATATCTCCTTGTCCTTTACCCACCTTTTTCTTATATTCTCTCTTGATTAGGTTTTCTCTCTTTTTCCCTCTTTTTTTTCTTCTTTTTTCCAATTTATTTTCTTTCTTCTTCTTCTTCTTTTTGTGTGGTGGAAGGCGAGGGTTTTTTTTTATATGAAGCCGACGAACAGTTTGGGAACTCCCATGTCCAGGAGGGAGGAGGGAGGACACTCCAAGCCAACCTCTTTTAATTAGTCTATGGTTGTGTGTAGTTTGTAAGACTAGTTGAAAAGCAAGATCCGATGCGCTTAGGAAAACCCTAGTACGGCTAAGTTCACTATTAGACATGAAAGCTTGTGGCACCGGATACACTCAAGATGCACCGAAAGCTTGTAGTAATAACGGAGCAAATGTTACCGATGCAATATAAGTTCACGATTGTGAAGCAAAAGTCCGATACCTTCACCGAGGAGATCGTCAAGAGAGAGCTCAAGTTCGAGTCTGTCAACATATCCAATTGGACTTACCTTCACTCAAAAGGTAAAACCAATGAGTTATGGGCCAACTTGGACATATTTACTGCTTCATACCACATCAATTCTCCGACATTGGACTTCTCTAACACAACTCACACGTGTATCTTAACAATATCATTTTCTTGATTTCAAGACGAACCCCGATGTCTCTTTGGCTGGAGAATCATGAGAGAGAGAGAGAGAGAGAGAGAGAGAGAGAGAGAGAGAGAGGCTTTTGCCTCTTTTAAGGATTCTCAATCCCGGGTTGTGCTACCGTGGCCTGCCCCAAAGACCATGTCGCCGCCCGTATAAATTTTACGTTCGATGTTCACGCGAAAAAAATCCCTCTCGTAAACCCTATTCACGAACGCGCCTTCTTAAGACTCTTTCCTTTGTGCAAGTCATTTGACGCTTCTAAAGGGTTGCTTTCCATTGTCAAATCTACACCGTGTGTAAAGAAGTTGTTAAATGGACATATCATCTGCACTTTTCCAACAATTTAAGCTTTTCAGATGGGCAGCGGTGCATTGTTTTTATTTATTTAAACATGTCACTTCCTAATTGACAAGTTTGTTCTTTTTTTCTTTTTCCTTTTTCCCAAAGGGAAAAGAACACTATTCCGTTAAATATCTAGGGTTTTTTTTTTTTTCATATGATCGATGCAACCCATCCCAGATTCGGGCGTATGCGTTGGAGGAAATTGAACGGATTTGAAGGTTCGAAGGCGAGATCCTTGCCCATAATATCTAGGGTTTTCCTTATATTCAACTATGATTATCCATGCAACTATGTGATCGATTAATCGGACGTCCTCGAGACGAATTTAAAGCTGGTTTATAACATTTTTTTTCCCATGCGTCCAGCTTTAAGTGGAGAAGAGAGGAAAGTTAAAAGGAAGATAAAGTGCAAACGTACCATCGGTGTCGGTTTAGCAATTCACTAGCGATGACAAGTGCGTGCATTAACTTTAATCAATCATGGAGATTGTAATCGATTCTAACAGATAACTTATTAAAATATCGAATGTATTAAAGAAGTCTTAAGTTTGCGTTTAAGAAGTGGTTTAGGTCGACCATTAAAGGGTGATCCATATATCTAGGTGTAATCAAATCAAGGAACATGTACACTTTTAGATGGCCGCGATAGAAACGAAAGATTAATCATCTTTTGGCCCCTTTTGTGCCAACTGTTGTGTTATGCGTCACGACTATTTTGGATTACGTGGGAGAAGGCTGCTTCGAAGTTCCAAGATCATAGAGTAGAGATAGATCACAAGATAAAGTCGCTTTAATCTCATCTTGTTGATTCAATAGTATATTCTGACAATCCGTATGTTTCACCAACCATGTACATAGACATAAACCCATTAAACGGGTGAGCCACGTCGAGTTGAATTTGGATTGGGTAAAAAATAGTCTGACTCAAATTGACCAATTTAACCCGTTTTGACTCAGTTCCATACAATACAAATCTAGCGACTTATACCCATATTGCTAAAACACTTTCATATTTAACCCAATTTAGGAAAAATTATTTCTTATAATTTCTTGCTAAAACACTTCAATATAATACGAATTTAGTGGACAATTTGTATAATTTTTTTTTAAAAAAATTCTGAATTTATTATATTATTATATTATTATTTTTTCTTTCTTCTAAGTCCAGCGAGAGCCGACGACCCTCGTTGGCCACTGGCCGACGACCCTCACTGGCCGCGAGCGAGGGTCTCTGCCCTCACCTAGTGGCCATTTGGGCAAGGGTCGCGACCCACGCTCACTGCCAGCGAGCGCTTCCCAGTCCTCGCCTACGATTCGCGACTCTAATCGTACTTTGTAGGAAAAAAAAGGAAAAGAAAGAAAATAAAAAAAATTACAAGAAAATCAGAAAATTTTAAAAAATATATATAAATATAAAAGTTATTAAGACATCTCCAACTCCACCGGACGCATTATGCCTAATTTTTTTACAAGAAGAACAATGAAAAAGTTCTTCATTTTTCATATGGGTTAATTCTCAATCCATTTAAGACCCATTATTGGGCAACCTATATATGACCTACTTAAGCATGTTTTTAAAACTTAAGGGAGCCCATTTATGACATGTGTCATCAGAATATGATTAGGTTTCCCTATCGGAATGAGCTCATATGTACATAAATCGTAAATTATTTTGAGTTCTTGTGCGTTTGAACCGGTGTATAATTGTACTACCACGATTAATTTTTCTACGGTTTTTACTCTTGTACTTTTCTAACTTAAGAGCCTTTATCTACAAGGTTGGCGTGATTGTCTGGATATATCCAATTCAAAACCTTGAGATCATATGTGCAAGTCCCACCAATTGTGAGCAAATTGTTCTAAGTTGGGGTTAGGATCATCTTTGCACAAGCCAAAAAGGCCCGCTTAATTAGTTCGTGGGACTTGCAAAGTGTTTCATGGCCGGGTCTTCAGGTATTTGGACATGTGTGCTCGTACCTCTGAATTGAAAAAGAAAAACTATAGAGACTTTCGTCACGTGTAATGGATATTTCTTGTGTTATGGAAAATCCCTCATGATGTTTTGAAGATGACAAAATAATCAAAGGCTACTAATGTGTTTATTGGTTGAGTAGAACTAGGTGAAAGAATCACAAGCCGTTATACAGATGGTGTATTAACAGAATATCTGAAGGTTATGAGTTATCTATTAATGGTGAACAAAGTATTGGGCGTAAAAGTGTCTACAAGCTTGAGGTACCTAAGTAGAGGTGAACAAGCCTAGAACGGGAAGTTCGGTAAAGCTTGGAAGGACCTTGGATAGGTGACCAGCGAGGTAGAGTCGCAATTGCCAATACGCTTGGAGGAACTAGAAGATGGAGTCAAAATACTGCATCTGAATTATGCATATGAAGTTCTGGATATTCCATCTGAGAAGAGAAGTTTATATTGACCTTAGTTGGATGTTTAGACTCAAGGCAAGAGCATCGCATATTTGTTTCTAAAGGGTTGAATCATGTTATTCAGATTAAGTGAAGTGTCACTTATGTAGCTTCAACCACATCTTTGAATGAAGACTTATATGCAAGCATCAACAAGGTTTCTATCAACATTAAACTCAGTGTTATCGCTGTTCAGATTATGAAGATTGATTCGTTTATGAAAACTGTTCAGATACAACGAAGTATTCAGATACAGAAGACTATTTCTACTTCTGAAGTTTGTTCAGAAGCTGCGAGATATATTCCTGATTCTGAAGACCCACGCCTGACATATGTTGTTGAGGTATTTATGGAAGTTTGTAATCTTTGATTGACAGGATTATTCTATAACATGATTGATAGAATATCCTTGATTGGAAATTACCTTCCATGGGACAAGAAAACTTCCATATTTGAAGAACTTCACTTATGGAAACCGAAGATTGAGTTGTATTGGCGACTGAATCTAAAGGATTCAGATTCAACACCAACGGTCACCAAATCTCCGTGATACAGTCTCGTTCAATCAAGATTGATGGCGTCCAATCAGCGATTGAAGAGCGATCCTTTGAAGACCTGTCCAACAGCTAGTTTGGGGGTGAAGGAGTATAAAAGGATATCCATGGTGCTACTACGGCGTGAGATCAGAATTATCAATTCCAAAGTGTTAGAGTTATTCAGATTCATATTTATCTCCGTGAGCTTAACGTTATAATCTTTGAGAGGCTTTGTAAGAGTGATTGAGAGAGGATAGTGTGATCTATCAAAGAGAGTATCATCACTTGTTGTAAACCTCCATTGATTCATCCTGTGAAATCCAGCCAATCAGCTATCAGTGTGGGAGAGTGGACGTAGGTTTGATCTAAGCTGAACCACTATAATCATCGTATGCAATATTCTCTATCTCTAAACTCTTATCATTGTGTTTGATAGAATATTGCATACTGGTGTTTATATTCAGAATCTGCATACCCAAAAATTACATACTCGTGTTCAGAATCATAAACTGTACATATTCAGATTCAGATTCAGATTCTATTTTAACTTGATTCTTTTAATTCCGCCTTTTCTAGTCAAAATTATTTTAAATCACCTATTCACCCCCCCTCTAGGTGATATTGCTAGATACAACAATTGGTATCAAAGTGGGTTGCTCATTATTTTGAAGTGTTTTACTTCAGAGTTAACGATCTATTATGTCTAGCAATAATTTTTCAAGATCAGGTGATGCTCAATTCCACAACAAGCCTCCTTACTTCGATGGAAAGGATTACAATGTTTGGTGCAATAAGATGAAGTGGTTCTTCATGGCCGTAGACAATATGATGTGGGATGTTGTGACTAAAGGAGTAAATCCTGCCACTACTGCAAATTTTGAAAATGGGAACAATGCTCCTGCTTCTACCCTATCAGAAATTGAACGATCCAAAAGACAAGGACTTGACTCTAAAGCTGTTCATTCTCTCTTTTGTGCTTTATCTCCTGCTATTTATAATCGTGTTGCAGAAGAAGAATCATCCAAGGCCATATGGGATAGACTCTATGTTACCTATCAAGGAACTGACGGAGTCAAAGAGACCAAACTCAGTATTTTACTAAGTGATTATGAAGCATTCAAGATGAAGCCAGACGAAACAATCGCTGAAATGATTGACATATTTCAAGAAATTGCGAATGGTCTCGCTCATCAAAATGCTCATGTTTCTAAACCTATCCAGGTTCGCAAGATTCTTCAAGGATTAATGGATGATTGGAACTACATCAAATCGTCCATTCAAGAATGTCAAACAATCAGACCATTATCCATTGACGAACTTGTTGGGACTCTATAGTTGTACGAGACAGATTGAGTCAACAAAGAAAAGGATACGAAAGGTAAGAAGTCGATTGTTTTAAAATCTAACATTAATTCTGATGATTCAGATTCTGAAGATGATGAAAAGGATGATGAAGAGCTTGCTCGCATGGTAAAGAAGTTTAGAAAAATGGCTAATAAGGGAAGAAAATTCAAAGGGAAGAAGCCATTCAAACAAGCTGATAAAAAAAAGACCTTCGACGATAGAGAAGAAGGTAAGGACGTAATTTGTTTTCAATGCAGGAAAGGGGGCACATTAAGCCAAATTGTCCACTGCTAAATAAAAAGAAAGGCACGTATGAAAAGTTCAAAAAGGCTTTGAAAGTAGAGAATTGGAGTGATACTGAATGCGAAGACAGCGATGATGAAAAACTCGCACATATCTGTTTAATGGCTGAATCTGATTATGAGGAAGATGAGGTGATTTGCTCAAATCCTATTCTCGATGATGAAGATCCTTTTGAAGAGTTATGCATGGAACACGAAAATGCATTAAAGAAGATCTCTGAATTGAAAAATGAAGTCTCTAGATTGAGATAGCAAAATGTTATGAATGAGAAAAGGATCGTTGATCTGGAAAAGGAGAATTCCTCTGTTAAGGAAGAGAAAGATATTCTGCAAAAAGAGAATAATTCTCATAAGGAAGATGTTCAAAAGACCTGCAAGAAATTTTCTCTCGGCTCAAAGACGTTAGAGCATGTTCTCTCAATACAAATGCCGTACTACAACAAATCCGATCTTGGCTATGAAGAGGTAAGTGAAATCAAGAATGATTTTTCGAAGGTCAAGGAGCGATTAAGGCGCAGTCCTTCAATCCAACATTATAGAAATCACTTCGATAAGCATTTTATCGCCTATTGGATTTCAATATTATAATTGATTTAACTGTGGTGATCATAAGCAGCAATGTTCACGTGATTGGAAGAAATCCAAATCAATCAATTGGAGATTTGATGCTTTCTCTAACAGAAATGGACCCAAGCTCATTTAGGTACCAAAGAAAAGATGAGTTGCATTTCTTGCAGGGAATAAAAGAGAAGAGAAAGAGAAATCGTGAGAAAATTAAGGATCCAAATGCGTGGATACCAAAAAGGAAACAAGTTCATTGCAGGAAATCATCAAAGGAAGATTTGCAATCAATCTATGCAAATCTTAGTGCAATCAAAGAAATCTCTCAAAGAAAGATTGACAAGGATCGTATCTTTCTTGAATGATATATTTCAAACGTATACCTTGGGTTGATCCATAAACCAGAGGAAGATGCTCTACATATGGTTTAAAAGCAAAGGTTAGTATTTATTCTTGAAAATTTAATGGAGTCTGCACTCAATATTCACGGCAAGAAATCAGGTACGATTCCAAATCCCTCATTATATGCTTGATGATTGAATGGTATAATATTACTTTGCAATCTGAGATAGTCATTCAAATCTTGGCGTGTAAATTCTTTTTTTGTAAAGAAATCAGGTATATCTCTTGATTATCTTTTTTTATGATTGATTATATATTGATTGAATATATTGTCTGCTAATATTCCTTATCAAAAATATTTTTGGCAACTTGTGATTCAATTCCAAGTTTTACGGATCCAATTCTTTTCAAAAATTCCTTTTACTGCCAAAAATTTATTCTCCAAAAAGGTAAATCGTCGCTTCAAGCATTTACGTTTCTTTTGCGAACATCATGAGCGATATATTTTCGATATGCATATGAGATTCGTGCTTAAGAAAAATCCCTTTGATTTTGAAAGATATCTTTTTCGATATATATGGATAGTCTTGCTATTATCTTAAAAGCATATCTCACAATTGGCAAGTTTAATCCGCGAATCGAAGGAAGCTATGCACGTGATATTCTCCATAATTTTTTTTTTTTGCAAAGATTATTATCTCTACAAGAATTTGCAGGTTGTAAAAGAATCTTTCCATATGAAGTTTGGAAGGTTTGATCAAAATCTGAAGAAGGATGTTTGGAAAGTTTGATTCGATTATTAGAGGAAGATTTCGCAATATTTTGGAAGGATAAAAAATTCTCCTCTTTGCTTATAACTTCGCAAATCATTGAAGGCATATCAAAATATATTGAGCAAGCCCTTATCATATGAAAGGTTAAGTAATTTCTTCATTAAAATACTTGAGTTGCTTACAATTACTACTCTGTTTATTCAAAGGGGCATGATATACAAACGTGAAATATCAGATCTTTAACGCAAATTTGTGCAAGAAGTTTGTTGAGTTTATGTAGATTAAATTCGAGACGAGTTTGATTAAAGAAAATGTCTTTCTCGAATCTCAAAAGCAAACGAATGTTGAGAATTTTGCTGCCTTTGAACAACCATCGAAGAAAAGAATGATGAGAAGAATGAGGAGTTCCAGATATTTCAGAGACTACTGCTGTCACTGATCAGCATGTGATTCTTGAGATCCCTGAAGTTCCTATTCAAACTCAGGGGAAGTTTTAGAAGAAAAGAAAAAATTCCATCCTCAGACTCAGGGGGAGTTAGAAAAAGTGCACAAGGATGACATTCTTGAGAAATTTTTAGATCAATCCTAGCATCCTTAAAGTTGCAACTGAAATGGAAATCGACAACACTATGGCACATCCATTGACCCAAGCATCTCCACCATTTTCGAGCTGCTCAAAGAATATAATGCTGCTACAAAGAAAAACATCATATTCAACTGGCGCAACTCGGCGATAAAGGCTACTCGCAATAGCTATCTTGATGACAGAGGGAGAAAGGAACGAAATGATTAGATTCAAGAGGAGTCTACTAATCAGATTCAGGATGAGATCATTGATTAGATTCAAGGGGAGCCTAACACTCAGGTTCAGAAGGAAATCAGTCATGAAGATCTATAGGGGGAGGACCTTATTCAAAAGGACATAACAAGCTGCAAGCTTCTGTACAGCAAGAGATGGTGAAAACCATTATGCTGCCCCACATCCCCGAAAGCTATGCTTGAATGAGTTTTGATTCTAAAGGAGCATTGAATGAGCATGGGAAAGTTCTATGAAAGTTGAGTAAATTTCATCCCAATCTTGATTACTATTCAGATAATGGAAGAAAAGGTAAATGTATGTTAGAACTTGTTAAGTTCCACAAAATCCAGTTAGTACATATTCCATCTCCCTTACTTTTTGTCATTACAAATCTCTAATCTGTTTTATCGTTTTATCATGACAAAAAAAGGAAGTGAAATTTATTTGTACTCCTTGATATATGTTCACTGACGTACATGATGATTGATTTAGAATATGAGCTATATTTCATATCTTTTATGTTCATCTCAAAGTGTAGAAGATGTTGCATCTGAAAATATTATGTGAACATGAGCTGTTTTGCATCTAAAGATATATTCTCTACGTGATACCCTTTTCATTACTATCGCTTTTTTATTATGACAAAAATGGGGAGAGAATGTATGTGCATATGTGCTGATTGATTATATATACATATGTGTTTATTTGGCGCATAATATTGAGCTGCGATTATGTTTCTATATAGATTTATGCTCAGTCTATCTGCTATCTCCTGATTACTTTATTGATTATCTTAAAGTGGAGATCGATTTCGTGCTTATTATGCCTTGATTTGAATTCTTATTTTTGGCAAATAAGCGTATCTTGTTTACTTTTCAAGTATACACAATTGAATATCATTGAAATGTGTTTGCACATCTACATATTCAGCTATTGTTTTGTCATCATAAAAAAGGGGGAGATTGTTATGGAAAATCCATCATGATGTTTTGAAGATAACAAAATAATCAAAGGCTACTAATGTGTTTATTGGTTGAGTAGAACCAAGTGAAAGAATCACAAGCCGTTATGCAGATGGTGTTAACAGAATATCTGAAGGTTATGAGTTATCTATCAATGGTGAATAAAGCATTGGGCGTAAATGTGTCTACAAGCTTGAGGGACCTAAGTAGAGGTGAACAAGCCTAGAACGGGAAGCTCGGTAAAGCTTGGAAGGACCTTGAACAGGTGAACAGCGAGGTAGAGCCGCAATTGCCAATACGCTTGGAGGAACCAAAAGATGTAGCTCAAAATACTGCATCTGAATTATGCATCTGAAGTTCTAGATATTCCATCTGAGAAGAGAAGTTTATATTGACCTTAGTTGGATGTTTAGACTCAAGGCAAGAGCATCGCATATTTATTTCTGAAGGGTTGAATCATGTTATCTAGATAAAGTGAAGTGTCACTTATGTAGCTTCAACCACATCTTTGAATGAAGACTTATATGCGAGCATCAACAAGGTTTCTATCAATATCAAACTCAGTGTTATTTCTGTTCAGATTCTGAAGACTGGTTTCGTATATGAAGACTGTTCAGATACAGCGAAGTATTCAGATATAGAAGACTGTTTCTGTTTCAGAAGTCTGTTTCAGAAGTTTGTTCAGAAGCTGCGAGATATATTCCAGATTCTAAAGACCCACGCCTGACATATGTTGCTGAGGTATTTATGGAAGTTTGTAATCTTTGATTGACAGGATTATTCTATAACATGATTGATAGAATATCCTTGATTGGAAATTACCTTCCATGGGACAAGAAAACTTCCATATTTGAATAACTCCACTTATGGAAATCGAAGATTGAGTTGTATGGGCGACTGAATATGAGGGGTTCAGATTCAACACCAATGGTCACCAAATCTCCGTAGATACAGTCTCGTTCAATCAAGATTGATGGCGTCCAATCATCGATTGAAGAGCGATCCTTTGAAGACCTCTCCAACGGCTAGTTTGGGGGTGAAGGAGTATAAAAGGAGATCCATGGTGCTACTACGGTGTGAGATCAAAATTATCAATTCCAAAGTGCTAGAGTTATTCAGATTCATATTTGTCTCCGTGAGCTTAACGTTATAATCTTTGAGAGGCTTTGTAAGAGTGATTGAGAGAGGATAGCGTGTTCTATCAAAGAGAGTATCATCACTTGTTGTAAACCTCCATTGATTCATCTAGTGAAATCTAGCCAATTGGCTGTTAGCGTGAGAGAGTGGACGTAGGCTTGATATAAGCCGAACCACTATAATCGTCGTGTGCAATATTCTTTATCTTTAAACTCTTATCATTGTGTTTGATAGAATATTGCATACTGGTGTTTATATTCAGAAACTGCATGCCTAGAAATTGCATACTCGTGTTCAGAATCATAAACTGCATATATTCAGATTTAGATTCTATTTTAACTTGATTCTTTTAATTTCTCTTTTTCTAGTCAAAATTATTTTAAATCACCTATTCACCCCCCTCTATGTGATATTGCTAGGTACAACATCTTGAACCTATTTTTGTTTGGTTGTTTAAATCATGAATCTATGCGAGCCGGCGAGGACACATTCCTAGTTACTTAAGGGAGAAATTACTTGGAGTGTTAAAGGCACTTCCAATGTCATAATAGTAAGGTTGTTGATGAGCTAGATTTATGTACCTTCGACATGGTGCTCCTCATCGTAAAAAGGAAGAGATTTTTTTTTATCTTTGGAAGATTAAGATAAAAATACAAGAAGCCTATGTGAATAATGTCACTTTGGAAGGAGCCTGTGTTCTGTCTATCATCACCTAAAATGGTACATGTGAAAACAACAGAGTGCTTAAGTAGTAATCTACGTTATCGGCTTTTCAACTAGAGACGGAATGGAGCCGGTAGCTAGAGGCCGCTCGTCGGATATTCTGAATTTATGGTTTCCATATCTTCGGAATTAGGGTTTTTTTTTTCCAATTCACCCTCAACTTCTTTTTTTCCAAATAATCTAGCAATGCATTCCTCGAACCAACCTTTTGCTTGAAAGAATCATAAACATATTAGAGTATCAGTACATCATTACTTGAACAACGACGTTTTCGCACAATAGAATTAGAAGAGTCACATCGAGATTAGCTTATAGAAAATCAAATTTAGTGTACTTTGGACAAAATGCTAGGGCCATCTTGGTTTCAAATTCTTTATTGTTTTCCCACCAAAACTTACGAACATCGAATGGTTCTCGAACCCTTGAGCTATGTTGATGGATGAAGACCCTTATCCATTTAGTGTGACCTACACTTTTGCATGGTGGCGAAAACAATGATAGTTAGCTGGTCCACAAAGAGTGCTTTAAGCAATTAAAAGTCAATAAAATGAAGAACACATTGAGGATCAAATGCTCAAAAAGAAAGCTTGCGTTTCGACATATATATCGCATCACTTGCTTTTTTCGCCCGCCCCCATCAAGTTGAAGGCGACACGGACAGTACAGGAACTCATGATACATATTCTTCGTGCAATAAGTGGTTCTTCGAGTGATGGATTTATGCCATCCGTGTGCAATTCGTGTGTCTCGAGTGAGAGAATTTGGTGGATGCTAAGGAACGTGAGGGAATCTATGCCTTGGATCAAAGATTGCTTTTCTTTTCCTTTTTAGGTTTCTTGCAACTATCACTTTGAATTTGGGATGTCATTAACGTTTTTTGTTTATTGCTAGATCGAACTCTTGCTCCTCTCCCATTTATTCAAAAACGTGATGTTGGGGTGCACGTATGCAGGTGTTGCGTGAAAGAAATTTCATGTTGAGGATGCCGCGTAAAATGAAGTAGGTAATATATCATAATTTGGCACATGACTCATTAGTTTAAGCTTTTTGGAGTAAGGATGGATTTGATTGGTGAGATTGACGGGCTTGCGCTTAGGTATATGGTGTGTTCTTGCTGAGTTTGGCCGGACATAGACGATTGTCGAGGAGTCAAGTCATATGTTGTGTTTCTGCCGAACTTGGCCGAGCCAAGGTAAAGATTTAAGTTGAGATAATATTGGTGCGGAAGAATACCTGGATTAAGAGTGAGCGGGCCAGACACAAAAGGGTCACACGTGATGTGAAATTTGTTGAGTTGCACGTGTGAGGGTGTTATGCCAAAAAAGTACCACTTAGTGGATGTGGCGCAAAGTGAAGTACTTAAGGCGCGCATGACAACAGTTCTATTTCCCTGTTTTTCTATTTTTTTGTTTTGTTTCAGGGAACAAGTTTGGAACAAAAATCCATTTAGTAACTCAATTTCATTTTTCTATTTTTGGGATAACTTTTTTGCCAAGAAATAGGTTTGGAACAGAAATAAGAAGCAGAAATTTTCTACTTTTCTATTTCTGAAACAGAAATAGAAATTCTTCTCATTGCTCACTCCCTCTCTCTCCTGTGCGGTCTCCCTCTCTCTCGTGTCTCTGCTGCCAGTCGCCGTCGGCCGCCGTTCCCCTACAACCGGTTGCCCACCACCGATCTTTGATCCTCGGCTCTCATTCACCCTTCGCCATCCATCGGCCTCTCGTTTTCATCCACCCGTTGCTGACCGCCCTCCATCGATCAGCTGAGGCCCAGCGACTGGCAACCATAGAAATTTTATATGTTATCAAACAAATTTTGTTCCATAAATAAAAATTTTGCATCGTTATCAAACGAGTGTCTTTGCTCAGAAACTCGTCCAAGGAATAGAAATAGAAATATCTATTTCTGGCTAGAAATTGAGCTCGAGAAGAGAATGGTTGTCATTCGCGCCCTTAGCATATCCAAAACGGTCCATAATTTATGATCGCGTTTGGTAGTCCAAATTTGTGTGAAGGTGATTTCAACCGAATATGCTGACGGTCTCATACTTAAACTCTCCCGCAGCAATCTTCCCAGCTAAAGGTATCGAACTTTTGCTGCGTCTCCCAATAAGTAAAAACCCATTAATTGGTTGGGGTAAAAAGACTCGATTTCTAAACTTAGGTAGTGTAAGAATTAGACTCTAGGTTTGAGAATGAGTTTTGCTTATCCTTTAACTCTAGGATAGCATATGTATTTATAGAGTTTATGCTACATAAGAATGGACTAATTCAAAATATTTTGAATTTTGAATTAGTCCGTTACAATATTAACTACATGAGATATCTACATTAAATTAGTCCGTTACAATATTAACTAGAGATATCTACATTAATGGACTAATTCAAGAATAGTTTGAATTTTGAATTAGTCCATTACAATATTAACTACATGAGATATCAACATTAATGGACTAATTCATGAGTATGTGTTGTCATCCTTAATAGGTAGGAATAAAGCTGCAAATATTCGGATAAATAGATCAAAACATTATATGTATACGACCTTAGCACTCTTCCTCATTGGCAGAATCATAAGAGTTCAAAGCATATCAGCCCAATACTCAAAGAGAGAGAATAATTGAAAACTCGCGACATACAAAGAAAAAGGGAATAAAAGAGGAAGAATGTGAGGAATTGCACATTACAATTGCTAAATAAAGTACTATACTAAAATGAGAACATATACATGCGATTGCTCTGAGACCCATGTACCGTCATAGAACAACGTTAGCAATGTCTATATCACGATATCCTTAACATATGTGTTAAAGAGTCATCACAAAGAGCATGGGATATCTTGCCGTTTCTCTTAGGCCCCGTTTGTTTCACTAAAAATGAATGATTTTAAAAATATTTTCCTAAAAACGATCGCTTGTATCGCTTACATAATTGATTGAACGAAAAATATTTTCATCGACCACGAAAGTATTTAGATATAAAATGCTGTCGACAGTGGAAACATTTTTCATTGGCTAATTATTATAAGCGACACAAGCGATCGTTCTTAGGAAAATATTTTACAAATCATTCATTTTTTGCGAAACAAACGGAGTTTTATCCTCAGCAATTTAATCCGTTTCTAACGTATACAATTTGCAACCTATGGTACGCAATTAATCCCTTTTGGAGTGTAACGAATAGAGCGGAAAGTATAATTTCTATATATTTTTGTACAGAATGCTGACGATCCAAGAGCCTAATAGGCAATTCTAGAATGCTATTTGTAGCAACTAAATATTGCAATATCAATCCTAATAAATTAGAATCAATCAACAAAGATTATAAACCTAGCAATATCTCTAACATCCCCCTCAAACTCAAGGTGACATAGAAGAGGTCAACTGGAGTTTGAAATACAGCTCTCGAAATCGTCCAGGTGGATGTGCCTTAGTAAAGACATCAGCCGTCTGATCAGTCGATGAAGTGGGAACAAGTTGAATAGTACCACGAAGTACGTGAGACCGTACGAAATGACGATCTATTTCAATATGTTTGGTACACTCATGAAAAACATCATCATGTGCTATCTGAATAGCACTTCGATTATCGCAATAAAAGACTGACTCCCATGTCTTCTAATAACCATCGCAACCATAATAGTTCTGATGTTGTATTAGCAAGAGCACAATATTTTGCTTCTGTACTAGAACGAGCGACAGTAGTCTATTTTTTTGCTTCGCCAGGAAATAAGTGAGTTTCCTAAGAAGAAGCAGTAGCTTGTAGTAGAGCAACAATTAAGAGGGTCACCAGCCCAGTCAGCATCTAAATAAGCCGTCAACTCTAAGGTTGAGTTAGCAGAAAAGTGAAGACCGTGAAATAAGGTACCCTTGACGTAGCGACGAATGCGAAGAACAGCAGCAAAGTGAGTCGTTCGCGGTGTGGTCATGAATTGACTTACAACGTGAACAGCATAAGTGATATCAGGACGGGTAACTGTGAGGTAAATAAGACTGCAAACCACTATCGATAAAGTGTAGGATTCGGAAGAGGAGTCCGACGGCACGTGAGGGCGAGTGGGGACTGTTCCGGCGTCGGCGTTTGCTGGGTTGGACTCGGCGGCGGATGAGGAACCTATTTATGGTGTTGGTTGTGGACAGAATCCAACGGATGATGTCGAAAAGTGGACTTATAGAGAACGACATCGGCGAAATAGCGACGAGGAGGCGCGTGGCGCGCGTGCGGTGGTTTCCCAGCTTCGTTGACGACGAAATTTTTGGGATTGAGTCGTCTGAGGGCAGCGATTCTGATGGTGATGTTCGTTTTGCGAAACAAGCAACAAAAATGTAGAAACAACAATCAATAGGCGGTGGTTTGATGATAAATGAGTACCGGCGCGGCCGTGGCAACATTGCTAAACCATCGTATAATAATGGCCACTTCCTTAGAACAAAATTGGCTCTGATAATAGAGCGGAAAGTATAATTTCTGTACATTTTTGTACAGAATACTAACGATACAAGAGCCTATTAATACGCTGTTCTAAAATGCTATCTATAGCAACTAAATATTACAATATCAATCCTAATAAATTAGAATCAATCATTATAAACCTAACAATATCTCTTACATGGAGAAGGGTGTTTTGTCTTCTCTACCAAAAAGACGAGAGTTGTGCAATTATTGACATACCAAGAGCATCGTAGCATCACTTGTTCATACATATGCAATATGACCCCACAAGGAGGGACCGACGACGGAGAAGGTTGATCGCGACCCTTTGGTTACCCCAATAATCTCTCACCAATTGGCTGCGAAGTTAGGGTTTGTGCATCGTTTTCTCCCGTAATTAATTCAAAAGACCATTCCATTCCAAACACGTAATTTGGGTGGTGTGCGACTTGATTTGTTTGGTTCTTATCCCGAACCATAGGCCCCTCAATCGCGACATTTCGTGTACAAATCACGAAACGGTGGGACCCATGTTGCTAAATGCTGATGTTATGGTACGATTGCCATGAATGCCCACCTACTTATATCCCTGTTTGACTCTTCTCTTTTGGGATCATTACAAGATCACGCAAATATCTGTGCCCAACTTGTCTTTCGGCTATCTTACGAGACATCCCTAAATTAAATCGCTCGAGGAGAGGTATTATCCACTTTGGCCCATCTCATACCCAGACTCGCGATTTTTATTTCTTTTAATTTTTTAGTATATTCGTTGAATTTTTATTTTATTTTTTCCCCTTTTTTTTTCTTTTTTTTACCATTTCTTTTTGTCGGTGGCTGGCCGGCGAGGGCTGGCCTCGCCTAGCGGAGGGTTGTCCTCACCGGGCCGCGCTTGGGCCAGCGCCGGCGAGGCCACCCTGGCCTGCACAAGGGTTGGCCTCGTCGATGCTCGCCCAGGCATGTCCCAGTGAGGGCGACCCTCGCCAGTAAAAGGAAAAAAAAGGGAATTTTTTTAAAAAAAATAGTAAAAATTATCCACGTCAAAGTCGGCGGTACTACTTAGGATGGTCGGCATCCACGTCAGCAATTTCCGACTTAAATTGGTTGAATAGATTGAATTGGTAAAATGTGAAAAAGTTTAGGACTAAATTGGTCCAATTGAAAAATTTATGACTGAATTGGTACCAATGCAATAAGTTTAAGACGTTTTTTGTACTTTTTCATCATTCTTTTCCGACCAAAAGAAAAGAAAAGAAAAAACAGAAAACTATCATTCTTTGACTTGACATAAAATATTACATTTTCCTTTTTCTTCCATTCTTTTTTCCCCTAAATTCAAAACACCACAACTATTACTATCTATCTTTAAGAGAGAGAGAGAGAGAGAGAGAGAGAGAGAGAGAGAGAGAGAGAGGGGCCTTTTCATTTAATTAGTTTTTTTGTTTTGGCAAAAGTACACTCGAAGTGCCAATATTTATGTACGGCGCTTACTTTAGTCCCAATATTTTTTTTTTCACTTAAGTGTCAATTTTTTTGAAAAACGGTTATTTCAGTGCCAATTCCGGTAACCTCGCCGGAAATCATATGTGGCTTGCCGAAGGATCCTAATCAATAAAAAAATTAAAATCAATAAAAATATCCACAGAGTATTAGAAAACTTAAAAATAAACTAAAAAACTAAAAAAAATAAAATTGAAGAAATTGCAGCGACACAGCTGTGAGCCCTTGCCGCCGCCGCCCCACCATCACCGACAATGGCCGGCAAGGGGTGGAGGATGGCCAAACGGGGTCACCGAGGCTTGGCGACCCTCGCCAAAGCCTCGCCGTGGCTGGGCGCGGTAGGCCTCGCCCAGCGACGGCCGCGGGGGCCAAGCCTCGACGACCCTGGCGAGGCCCCGGCAACCCCCCTCGGCCATCCCCCACCCCTCGCTGGCCATTGCCGGTGAGGGCTATGTGAGCCCTCGTCACTGCAACTTCTGCTCCCCTATTTTTTATTTTTTATTTAGGTTATTTTTCTATTTAATTTTAATTTTTTTAAAAATTAACTATTTTAAGTGGAACAGTCCACGTCAACGTCACGTGGGTTGATTTTTTTTAAAAAAATTCCACGTAATATTAAAAAAATTAATTAAAAAAATGCCACGTGTACTGTTTGGCCGGAATTGGCACTTAAGTGGTCGTTTATGGCCAAAATTTACACTTAGGTGATCATTTTTTCTTCGATTTGGCACTTAAGTGATCCAAAAAAAAATATTGCTACTAAAGTGAGCGCCGTACACAAATATTGGCACTCCAGGTGTACTTTTGCCGTTTGTTTTTTTTTGCCGAAACTTTCATTTGATCAGCTGACTAAGATTAAAACTTCTGTAGACTCCCCATTTTTTCCTAGACACACTTAAATAGGTAAAACAAAATGTCTGAAAGGCACCCTTTTGTCCTCTCATTAGTCATTATTATTTTTAATGTTGACAATAGGCGTTTTCTAGATAGCTTTAATAGTTATACACAACCACCTCTCTAACTTGGTCAAATGTATGACATCTTCATTGACGTCAGAAAATGGAGATCTTACTTTGTCATAATGTAATTGTATTTTGCCTCAAATGCAATAATTGACCTAACTCTTGTTTGTTCAAAGCAAAGCCCAAATCCGCATTGTAGAACTTTTCTCGTTACATATCACTTTCCTACGACTCAACTTTTGGTGAACATTGGTACAAAACCCTTTTAAAAACTCGAAAATCGGAAGCGGGACTCCAAGGATTTGTTTGGCAGCGAGAGAAGTTGGTATCAATCGTTCTCTGCATATATAGTGCGTAGAGTGGAATTATACTCTTCTATCTCTTGAGAGGCATGATATATTGTCTAGCCCAAAAGTGTCGATGAGATATCTTTCTAAGTATTAATGTATGGATGCGTGAATCCACAAAGGTTGTGATTGGTCATTTGTTGATTTTGGACAGGAAAGTAAATGACAAAAACTTAAAGGTACTAAGACCAGGACGAAATCACGGCCGACCATGTAAAATAAAGAACAGTAAAGATAAAAAATAAATTCGCGAAAACGTTGAGTTCTTTCATTGCTTGGGGTGTTAACATGTACATGTAGACTCTATACTATAATTCTGACGTTATTTTCGCTCGCTGTCAAAGACTAGCTAATTTGAAGACAAGTTATTTTGGCTATACCTTTTTTCTTAGGGCAGAACACTTTTTAAGTTATTCATTTGCGGTGCGTACCTATCCTTTGCAAGAAATGAACACATGATATTTATTCATCGACCGAGTTTAATATAATCGACAAAATTAAATCGCAACGTGTGGTTGCAAACTTCAATTGGGTGTTCATATTAATTAATCGTATGAAAGCGATGCTCGATAAACTCGTTTAGGGCCTGTATGGCAACCATTCTGATTCTAAAAAGTGATTCCGATTAAAATGACTTTTTCTGATTTTGTTCCCTAGATTATTTTTAGAGAAACAAAACTCGTTTGATAACTGTATAGAATTTCTGTTCCTGGAACAGAAACGCGTTTGGTAACTGCACATAATTTATATTCCCAGAAATAATTTTTCTTCCCAATTTTTATCGTTTAAGTCAAATAATTATGTAGTTACTTTGTGAAATTTCATCCTACATTTCGAATTAATCGAAGATTAATTCATATTGATTCTCTTATATAACATATTGCATATTGAAATGTAAAAATAAATATCAAGAATCATCACGAGTCGTTTTCGCCCTTTATTGTGGGGTTTCATCCAACTCTTTTGAGTGAGCGGACAATCGACACGAGCGACACCCTCATTTTTACAAGGAAAATGCACTACACTTCCCTGCATTGGTGTGCGTTTTTTGTTCTAGGAAATCAAATCTCAATCTTAATTCATCCAAAACTTAAGAACGAGAGCTTGCTAAGTGTTCACGCTAGTTATTTTTGTCTTTTTCCAAAATTTTCTAAAACTAGACTAAGTCTAAAATACATAAACCTAGGCAAATCACAACCAATAAAATCAAGTTCACAATTAAGAATCATGGCATTGATAAACAGCATAATAAAACCCGAACGAAGCCTTAAGGGCTTGGAGAATGTGGTTCGGGTTTAATTTCAAAGGTGTTTATGAGTTTCCTAAAAAAGAACAAAATCTATGAAATCTAGGGAATCTAGGTCCAAATTTATGAAAACAAGATCAAACTAGCATAATCTAAGCTTTTTTTATTTTTAGGGATTTTTTTTGAAATTTTTTAGATTTTTTTAGATTTTTTCCAATTTTTTCGGTTTTTTTTATTATCTTAAATTTTTTTTTTGAAAATGAGACATTGTTCTGTTTTAGGTCGAGGGAAAAGTGAGAGATGTGGTACTTCATTCTGTTTTGTGATTATCAAAAGTGATTCTTTTTCCAGAACTAACTTTTTTTTGTTCTTATTTTTGTTCCAAAACTGTTCCCGGGAACATAATTAGAATCAGAATTGTTTACGTTACCAAACATGATTCTCATCTTTTTTTTATTTCGGGGAACATAATTAGAAAACTAGAATGGTTACCATACAGGCCCTTAGCATCATTCTAAGTCAATCTCTTAAATTCGCGCTTTGTTGGAGGGGTTCCCAGCTCACCATGTGTCCTACCAAGCTCATTAATTTAGGACATGGAAAATCCATTTTCCTTACATACACGAAAAGAGAATACACATTGATATTTTTCACGCCCAACATGCGAATTTTGTTCTTAATGTTATGATACTGTGATTTTCGTTCTCGCGTTACAGATGAGTCCAACGCTATCTTGTCCTCCAAAATAAAAGTTTTTCAAGGGCAGGTGACGTGGGTCCACATTATCCCTCCACGTGGCACGAGCGTCGAGCACTTGGGGAACCTTTTTGAGTGGTGCATTGAATTGAACCTTTAGCGTCAAACGCGGGCCCCGCGCGGTACAATTTGAGACGTGTGGACAAATCCCGGAAGCTCTCGAGATGGGCCCACCCTAAGATTCGGCCTCTTAGTGGAAGATGGGGGCCCACAGCCCAATTCATCGGCTAGTTGATGGATCCAAAGGCCCACGTGGCCGCTCACGTCAAAAGAGTCGAGCGATACGACATCCCGTACCGAGTTTTTTTTACTTGGTCATTCGCTCATTGCACTTGCATCTTTGGACGAAATTTATATGAAAATGGAAGGAATTTGAGATATAGAGTCGATGATAGGACGGTGGTTTTGTTTGGGATACGGTCATAGCACTCGAATACAGTTACAATTAAATGACACGGGCGGTTGCTGAACTTTGGTCTGATATACAATACCGTTCTTGAGATATTAATTTGTTCGATGTGGTCCATGATCTATCGGTAAATGTTCAATGCAGCCCTTTTGTATGCCCAAACGACAAATAAGACATGACGTGAATTATTACATTCTGAGTTGGATTTATAAAATTGACGACGCAAAGTGTCCTTATTTTTATCCATCTACTTTCTTAATTTGATGACGTGGGCTATTTTTATCATGAATCAAGATGAATATCTTATTTGGATAGTCCATGTGTGATTTTATTTTTTCTATCCTTCAAATTTAATGGATTGGAAGTTACATCAACAACATACATTTGACTTGATTTAATGGAAGTGCGACATTAAACATTTTCATATAATTTAGACACTTAATTGAGCATTAACCAATACTCCGGGGACGTCATCGAACAAATTAAAAGTCGAGGGACAATATTGCACATTGAACTAAAGTTCATGAATTTTCCTTTGTTAAATCTTAAACGCCAAATCAACTAATGATGCCGCGAGAAAGATAAATCTTAATTTGAACTTTGGTTATTCATCATTCATCTCGGGTCGCATTTTCTTTCTCCATACTTCTATCCTACTTATAAACTCAACTTTTAAAATTCAGTGTCTATCTCGTAAATTACTATCTTCCCATCAATGGTTTTTCCTAAGCATTTGTGTTTAATTAAAATTAGACTGATGAATTTCCACTTTTGCCCTCCGAAGCTAGGGAGGGCTTTAATAGTGAGTAACGGACCTTGGCCCAATTTACAAGAGCGGCCTTTCCATGATAGAGGCTTGTACTCCATTTTCAACTATTTTTGCAGTTTTACCTTCAAGTTAAAAAAGGGTTTGAACCGCGTGCGGACCAACTTCACCTGCTGCCGCAATGTTAGATTTAAGGAGTCAATGAAGCACCGATTGCCCACCAGCCCCGTTGTTGTCGCCGCCCCACTAGGTATGAGTGGTGAAGCCCGAGAACGGCGACACGCCTAAGTCCAGGTTTGTCCTTTGTAGACTAACCAAAGTTTCCTAAGATTGAGAATAAATTGGGGAATCGAACCCGTGACCTTCGGCTTGCAGACGGAGTATGCCTCAGGCATTTGTATAGTTCCAGAATCATCGGAGAGAATAATTAGGGCTTAGAGGGTTATTAATAGGGACTAAGCCCCAAATTTAACAATCTCTTTCCCCACTTATATACTAAGCTTGGGCTGCTGGCTAGCAAAGTCTACTAAGGAAGTAGCCCACAATATAACATTTTCATTCGCCAAGATTCGTTTCTAGATATGGACCAAAAATTAAGTGGGCCCTTAGACGAATTTACTATTTTGTGCCTTCAACATTTTTTGTTTTTGACTAACCAACCCTTCATTGCAAAGATAAGGAGAAAAGCCACACAAAAAACCCAAACTATAGCCACTGTGATATATTTACCACCTCAAATTATATCCACCGTGAAAAAACCCCAAACTTGTACTTATGTGACACAAGTATCATCCGTCAAAATTCTATCAGATGATTTTTCAGCCAAAACAGCGTCGTTTTTGTTTCACTTAAGCCATGTGGGCGCAATGTCGACATCGTTTGCTTTCCGGCGTCCATGTAGACATAGTCTTTGACGGAACTTTGACGGACAGTAGATGCTTCACACAGGTATAAATTTGAGATTTCTGGTGTTGCGAAAAAGATTTAAGGGAAAATGTGATGCAGTGGGCATAAACTGAGAATTTTTTTGTGGTTTTTGTCCTAAAGAAAATATAGGAAAATCTTTGTGGGGTCGATCCCAATCTCGACATTAACGAGCTCCCATGGCTAGGGCTGACGATAATCATGACGATGATGATGTCGACGATGATGTTGTTGTGGGAACATGCGGTGTTACACACCACATCAGCTGATCTCAAGACGTGTTATTCACGGCTGTTTCTCTTGTTTTCCCTCTCGAGTGGTCTCTCCACTATCTCCCTCTCTTCTGTTTTTTTTAGCTCATAGGCATTCTAGATTGATTTCTAGTTTGACCCATTTTGCATGTTCATTGCCTTTTCCCTACTCCCGAGTCATCATTGTCCCGTCTTTAATTTGCCTACCCACAAGTTCATTACAAAAAAAAGAAGACAGAAAGATAGAAGTGTTTTCGCAATTTGAAATCTTTTCCATGCCCAAAAGGGCAATCATTAGCCATTATTTTCCATGCTTTGATCTATCGGTTTTAGTAGAGACACAATGGTTCCTCCTCGTCCCGGCTTTTCAAGTGTGCTTCGGAAGTTCTATCATTTTGGATGATCCATTTGGACCTGTCGATTCTTTTGTGTGGGGAAGGATGTCTGATTTTATACGCATCATAAGTTCATGTCAACGGTTCGAATCCCCTTCTTATATAACCGATGGATGCGGGGGATGGAAATCCGATTGCGTAGAGACACTGTTTGAGTTTCCGACGCTCTCTATCTTAACCTAGCTTGCATTTTTGTGTTTGCGGGATATTTCGCGCGTCGACGGTTTACTTGCCTCTTTCTTCGAGATACATAGATTATAGTAGTTTTAGCAAACTAATGGTGATGACAAAAATTGGACTATCGCTCTTATTTTCATAAATCAAAATTCAAGACGCCTTGAAGCATGAAAGCTAACAGTGGGAAAAACAACATCAATGAGTGTGCTGATACGCCTTACACACCTCATGGGCCGGTCAAGTCCAGGCCTTTGGCCTGTGCAGGTGGCCTTGACCGAAAGCAGCTGCGCGCAATGAGTGGAATTCGAATGGTACGGTTGATCTTCGTGAACTTGAGTTGGTAAATCCTCCAACGCCCTAACTAACCGATCATTCCTTTGTCTGCCGAGACGAGATTTCGTCGCCTAAATATGTCGATTTGTCCGGGCGAGATTCTATTCGTGAATCTCAGACGGAAGGCGAAAGCGACGGCGAGTGTAAGGCCCGAATTGGTGGATATAAGCTTGAGGCGAGGGATGTGCAAGTGAGACAGGTCAAAAGCATTGCGAGGCACAACATAGTTCACAGTGCCTGACTTTGAATGAGCTTCTTGAATTGTATTATCGGGTGTTGAAACTCCTTTCGGATCAAAAGTTATGAGAGAACGAATTGTACTAATGGGTCCATGCTACGAGGAAACGATACTACTTTCTCTCCCTTTCTGAATTGGGATTTTTTCCCCTCTGGAAAAAATTTTCAGCTTCTTCATGAGCCTACACTTAATGGGCAAAAGAACAAAACACTTATGATTAATCTGGTTTTTCAGAATTATGCATGTCTCCATCTCGAGCTCGATAATCATACGATTGTAAATGAAATGATGCATCGCCGAGATAGATCTCCTTTCCACCGGTCGGCAAAAGGCGTTCGATGTTAGTCAAATCTTGTGCTTGAAAAGCAAGAAAAATGGAAAACCTAATGAATCTCAGGCATGGATTGTTTGGACAAAGGTAGGTCAGCCAAATCATGCTCCCAAAGTAACCCCCCTTTCGTTGTCCATCTCTCTCTCTCTCAAATTACAAATGTAAGGGAGAAATGAGATTCGGTCCAATGTCAATTGTTGGACTAGGGAGATTGCCCAGAGAAAGATCAAGTCCGAGTCTGTCAAGATAACCAATTGAACCCATCTTCACTCAAAAGTATAAGCCAATGAGTTATGGGTCAACTAAGATTGCACATAAAGAGAGGGAGAAAGATACTGCTCTCTTTCGCCATGCCCCCTCCAAGAGCACACTTCAACCTCAAATGTCGATGACGATGGTTGAACTCTAATTCGAGGTATCGAAGATCTCTAATTCTATGGTCCAACAGCCTCAAAATAATGGATGGATGGACGGATGGGTAGAGAGACAGAGATTGGCCGTTCTTGTTCACAGATGATACCGGTGTCGGTAAATGGTGGCCACCACGGCAACGGCAATGGTGATCGCAGCGGACTTCAGACAGAAGAGTTTTCGCAAAATGCAAATAGCGTTTGCAAAACATTATTCACATAACATTTGTAAAGGACTTCAGGTAAAAAAAGAAAAAAACCAATAATGGCAATATGAGACCTTCAGCAGCTCAGGCGAAGCTGGAAGCTTTGATGGCGGCCCATCGCCGAGGCCATGCGAACTCAGGCGAACCAAATGTAGCCTTCCGAGCATTGGTGGGACCCGAGGCCAAGGCCGCCGAGATCACGCGACCCCAGACGTGTGCCACATAGGTTGCTCGATCCAGTCAAGTCGACGTCAAGGTTGCACGACCTTACGCAACCCATATTTGATCCTTCGAGCGTGGGCGCAACCTTAGGTGAGCACCGTCGAGGTTTCGCGGCCCCAGTTGAGGCAAAGCCAGTGTTACGCAACCTCAAACGACCCCACCGGCATCTCTCCAACTCCTTCGCTACTAGCCACATCTGGTAATGCAAGAATACAAAAATATCACTGAGGGCAAGATTAGAAGAATAAACTTTCATTAAACCTTGAAAGCATCATATTCAAAATGCTGAAAGCCAATGTTGGTCCCAAGTTGCATTGGGCTTTCAACATTTACAAAGCTGAACTTTAGCTCAAATGCCTTTGAGATTTGGTTACCAAATTCAACTTTAGCTCTAGGGTTTTTAGAGGCCTACTTTAAAATAAAATAAAAATGAACCAAACACACATAAGAAGGAGACAACATTTATGGCTCTCTCTCCCAACCCTATAACTTCATTTTTTTTCCTTTTTCCTTATGATATTTTTTAAAGACATTTTTCTAAATTTCTCTCTCCACTCCTCTTTTCAATGTTATTTTTATTAAAAACTCCCAAGGTAATTGGACACATCAACATGATTAAGTGCTCTCCTTCCTAAAAGATTTAACTGAAAAAAGATATTCACCAAAAGACTTGATTGCATCAGAAAGATCAAGGACCTAGTTGTAAAACTGCTCAAGTTGGAGGACTAGTGTGGATTTATTTTTCTAAAAGCCAATTTGTAAAAATGCATGGTAATATGGGAGGAAAAACTCTAATAAATTTTCAAAATAATCATTCCTCCTTCAAGAAATATATCCTAATTTATACTGTTTTATATCTCTTACTTTCTATAAATTATTTATTTAAGCCAAGATAATTTATGCTGCAACTATTAGACAAGTGATACTTTCGGTCCCAGGAGTATGATGTGATTTCATTAAAGAGATTTTCTCTTATCACATTGAAAGACCCTCTTATCACATTGAAAGGACTCTTCTCTTTTATCAACCTTGTTGGTTCTTAACCAGAGTCAAATTAAGTCAACATAAAATTAACTGAAAAATGGTCCAAAAGTTCTAATCCTAGTAATAAATCTTTTGACAATCGACCAAATTTGGCTGGAAATTACTTATGTGGATGTCGGCCGTCCTATGTGACACGACCAACGCTAATATGATCAATTTTTACAAACTTTTCAATTTATGAACAGACCAGCCTCCATGCTCTTTTCCCATATCGCTTCTCAGACGATCTCGAGCAGCTCGATCACGTGAGTGACTCAGTTGGGAAGTATGACTTCAAGCTGCTCAAGCGACTGGTGTTGCCAGATGGCTTGATCTTGCAGTGTGAGCATTACGCCCTCCAGCGCCTTTGCCTGCACCACCAATCCCATCGACATCGAGTAGAGTGTCGATGGTTCCCCTATCTCCATCAACGGGGTACGTGTCTTCGCCCTCTACCTGTCCAAATCCAAGAAGCTAGCCCTCTCGAAGCCCTCCGAGAACCTTGAGATCTCGCTCGAGCCATTCCAATTCAAGCTCATCGCCATCTCTTCGATGGAAGAGCTGAGGTCGGCAGTGATGGCGAGGGCGTCGCGGTTCTCATCCAGTGGCCAATGGAGCCGTTTGCCCTTCCGAGAAGATGAACAATGAACGAAAAGAAAGAAAACTAAACATAGAAATTAAAAAGTTAAAAAAAAATGCAAAAATTGACCATGCCAGCGCACCCTACCCGCCCGCCTTACGAAGTAGGATGATCGACGTTCACGTCAGCGATTTTCGGCTAAATTTGATTGGAAGCACTACATTGAAAAATTGTCAAAAGGTTTAGGACTAAATTGTCCAAATTTATTGGCCGCCGTACAATAGATTTATGATTGTTTGGATAATTATCCCTAAAATTAAGCATTAGCCACCCATGCAATGCACCAGATCACATTTGTATTTATTTTTGTTTATTTGTTAGATACGATAGTAGATGCTTTCTTCTTTTTATTTCTTCATTAATAGTTATTTCGATATGACTTATTGATAATCAAAATGTTTCTCTCGATGATTTAGTTTGGTTGCTTAATAAATATCATTGGAGCACTTTCTAAAGTTGAATAATAATCAATAAAGAGAACCCAACTCAGAAAATCTCACATGCACATGTAAGAAAGGAACTAAAATCCTAGCAAAGCAAAAAGGGGAGAAAAAGGTGAAGTAAATCCACCATCAACGGAACACATATAAAGTTGGACCCCATTTGGATGATAAATAATGGTGTGGTACCAAACAAATCAACATAATGACTGACACGTGTCGAGGTTAAGCTCAATCTCACCAAAAAAGAAAGAAAACATTGTCTGGGGTGGGCTATAGAAGAACATTCCATCATATGCATTGGACAAACAATGGCTTAAGGAAGGATCCAAAATGGGATTTAGTAGAGATTTTACACACACAATAACACATCTTGTCCCAATGTCAAGATTCTCATGCTGGGTTTGTCCCTTGGTGGCCTTATCTTTTGCCTCTCTCTTTTTATGGCTCTCAAGATCAAATCATTTTGGAGAAATAATTGAATTTTTTGGTGGTGTGCGTGGTGGAGCACTTTGCTCTCTCCCACCCCACAAGACCCACCTCCTTTTGCCTATTTCCACTCAAGCAAGGGATAGAAATAATGAAGAGCTTGGCTAGATCAACTCCTTTTGAGCTTTTGCGGATGGATTGCAAGTGATTTGACCTTGTTCAAATTTTCATTGTCTATCTTCTCTATTTCACTTCCTCTTTCTTTTACACAACAAATCGATCGCATGTTATCATCACTCGATTTTTACACGATCTGACGGCAAGGTAGACTGCCAACGCTGAGTCGGAAGATTGATAGAGAACTGTTTTCTCGTGGCCCGACTTGAGAACGCTGTACTACGTAAAAAATCAAAATCTCTGACTTCTTGCTTCTTTGTGTCCTAGTCTGAGGATGTTGCGGCAAGTAAAATCGCTATTAATGCAAAATCTCGACTGTTTTGTCAAACTTACCAAATCCTTGATGTTTTATCGTTTTACTTAGGATCCGATTATAATTATTAGCTTGCTTTGTTGAGTTGATTGACTTAGGTAACAAATCATTTTGGACTAAGAAGTGGGTCGACAACAAAATCCAAGTTGGTCTTCTCAAAATTATTGATGGAGAAAAGGTGTAAAGCCCTTCTGATCTGAATTCAACCGCACTCCCACTTCTACATTTTCACATTTGCCATCCACTTTCATATATTTTTCTTCAGTCACGTCAGTCAAAATGTCGACTTTTATTGGCAGAAGTCAATTTTGCTTATTGGAAAGCATTAGGAAGCATCTTTAACTCTTAAGAGTAATGTCCCCAAACAAAGGTTATAGGTCATTCAAGCAAAACTGATAGCAAAAGAACCAGAGCATTAGAGATCTTTAAACTTATATCATTCGCACTAACATAAGACACCTCAATAGTCCTATCTTTTATTATTTAATTGCCACCTCAAAAGTCCTATCAACTTGAAAAAAATTACAGTCAAACCTGATCAAATGATGAGTGGGCCGATTGGCTACATGTACATAACCATGTCTACTTCAATTTTTTGCCGCAACGCTAAAATTGTGAGAGTTTGTGGGACCACTACAAACTGTTCTAAAAACTTAAGTTATTAGATGAAGGCGTGGTTTAATATTTAATTACTTTAACACTCCCCCCGTACTTTTTTTTTTTGGTCTAACGCCCTCACGTTTAGTCTGGTCTTTTTTTGCCTAGTAATAAGGGTGAAAATATTTCATTGGGGAGGCCACTAGGGGCCAGGAAAGATTCGAACTCAAGACCTCTTGCTCAGACATCATGTGATATTTAGAATCAGAGAGCAAATAATGACAAAATGTTTATGGTGGCTCAACCCCAACTAGGGTAGTATAATATGTATTTATTGGAGTGACTAATTACAGTAATAGTACAAAAAAAATCATAATTATATAAATACCCCACTATACATATAAACTACATGTAATACTCTCCCTCAATCCGAAGTAAGTGTAACAACTGAGAGATTGGATCTTAATAATGCATGATGCAAGACTAGGAAGCCTCTTGGTGAATATGTCTGCCAGCTGATCCGCGATAGGCACGTAGCGAACACGTAGATCGCCAGAAGCAACCCACTCTTGAACAAAGTGAAAATTCAACTCAATGTGTTTGGTGCGAGCATGAAATATGGGGTTGGGGGCAAGATACGTGGCAGAGATGTTGTCACAAGAAACATTGAGAGGATTAAAAAGTGGGACTTCGAGCTCATGAAGTAAATGACGAATCCAAATAGTCTCAACAACACAGTGAGCGGCAACACGACACTCATCCTCTGTACTATAACGGGCTACAGTGGGTTGCTTCTCGGCACTCCATGAAACAAGATTGGTGCCTAAAAATACACAAAAACTTGAGGTGGAACATCGAGTATCGAAGCACCCAGCTCAATCTGCATCCGCATAAGTAGTCAATGAAGTGGGAGAACACCGTTTAATGAGAAATCCATAGGTGGATGTGCCAGCTAAATTATGGTATATACACTTGACGGCTTGCAGATGAGGTAATCTGGGTTGGTGCATGAACTGGCTTACCAAGTTTATAGCAAAACTAATATCAGGTCTAGTCACGGACACATACTGTAAAGCACCAATCATTTGTCGATACAACGTTGGAGAAGCAAGAAGCTCACCATCATTAACAGACAACAAAGTCTTCGATGCCAAGGGAGTGGATACAGGCTTGACCTTAACACGGTCAAACTTGTGCAAAAGGCTATCAACATACTTAGCTTGAGATAAAAGTGTACTAGAGCCGCGATGAGTCTCAATGCCAAGAAAATAGTGAAGTGGTTCAAGATCATTCATAGCAAATTCTTATGAGAGTCGAGTAATCAAAGACCGTAATAAATGAGGAGTATCACTGGCGACAAGGATATCATCAATTACAGCAAAAGATATAAACGACCATGAGAAGAAGCATAGACAAATAACTACGGATCAGCCTTACTTGCCATCAACCCCAATGATAATAAAAAACCGTTGAAGCGAAGAAATCATGTACGTGGAGCTTGCTTTAAACCATAAATGACTTTCCGGAGACAACACATGTGATTTGGAAACTCAGTATTAGAGAAACCGGGAGTTTTCACATGTAAATTTTCTCACAAAGGATGCCGTGCAAGAAGGCATTCTTAACATCAAGTTGAAGCATGGCCCATCGTGATGAAATAGCAATAGAGTGAACAACTCAAATTGTAGCGGGTTGAATGGCCGAGCTAAAAGTCTTGTCATAATTCAATTATGTCCGTTGCTTAAATCCTTGTGCAATGAGACGAGCTTTGAAGCCTTCAATAATTCCATCGGATTTTTCCTTAGAAACCCATTTACAACTGACTAAATTCTTACAAGGATCATGTGCTACTGTGGTTGGTGGCCAAGGCATTAAATTCATCTGCCATAGCCGCTTTTCAACGTGGGTCAAGAACGGCCTTAGAATAGCAAATCGATGTCTCTTTGTGAAAAGAGTGGGAGAGATTAATCTACATAGGATGAGTGGGAAGAGAAGATACGAAAGTGGAGGAGCTGGATAGAGATGGAGCCCTAGCTTTGATACCATAGGAGAGTTTGTGGGACCGCTGCCAACTGTTCTAAAATTTTAAATTATTAGATGAAGGCGTGATTTAATATTTAATTACTCTAACAAAAATGACATTGTATGATACGAAACATGAGAAAATAACACATTTTTATTGGGAAGGATGATAGGTTTACTAAAATTGATATACAAACATTAGTTTGTTAAGTACTATATCGAATTTCAATTAAACGAGCCTCTAAAAAAATGAGTCATATCATGCATACAACCGTAGTACACAACAGACCACTCTAGAGTAGGATTTACTAGACTTATCAATAGGGGTGAGTATGGTCTGGGTTCGCCCGCTTCCCTCAAAAATTGGGGACTAGACCGGTGGTCTCGGTTCCCCATTTTAGGGTTTGGGGACAGGACTAGAGGTGCTTGGAATCGGGGATTGGACTGTTGGTCTGTTCCCAAGCGGTCCAATAGAACCGATCAAAGACTAAAAGTTACGCCTGCCATCTTATAGCAAGTCATTCTATCTCATTGTGTCTCCTAGTCGATGTGGGACAATAAAGAGACAAAAAGAGAGAGAAGAGAATAACTTACTATAAACTTGCTGAGAGAATGACTTATAGCAATTGCTGAGAGAATGACTTATAACAAGTCATTCTCTCTCATTATGTTTATAAGTACTTGGCCCACCCATCCTTTTTGTCAAGCTGAGGTCAAGTGATCCTTCTTCTCATCCACAAAGATGTGATGTGTTGAAGGGTAAAAGAAGGAGGCTAAATTAAGTTTATGTTTGTATTTAAGAAATAAAAATAAAAATAAAAGTAGGCAGTCCGGTTCCAAGGGAACCAGGAACCGGACCACCGTAACCGGTTCCAATTCTATGGAATTGGGAACCGGACCGAATCGTCTAGCAACCGGACCAACCAGGCCAGTCCGGTCCACGCAGTTCCCGACTCGGTCGATCTATTATGCTCATCTTACTAATCAATTCACGTGTTTAGGAGAGAAAAAGTATATCTGTGTGTACTACCATCCAATATTTCTTCGGATTTTGTTTGAATTTTCCTGATTATCATAGATATATTGGTGATCCTTTGATATTATACCTAACTTTGATGGAGTATACTCTAGAATATATATGCATTGAGCAAGATGCATGACTGAAACTCAGTCAAGAAATTAATGTTAATTACCTTCTTTAACATAAATTATTACCCGCTTTTTCAAACTATAGATGCACACTTGAGAGTTGAGACCCTTGATTTTAAAGAAAAATAATGCAAACAAAAACCCCAAAAGAAGCAATCTCCTCCTGTGATTACAACTAGGGCTCCATCTTTTCATGCATCATATACAAACTTCTTTATTTTGCTCAGATGAGAGACCAGTCACCAACCCTAATCTAAATAAATCAGTACTATTATTCCTTATCAGCTTTTGCAACTACCAAGACCCACTTAATATTTTATATTCAAGAACCTCTTCATCCACAGTCCAAACAGTCCAACCACCATGTGAATCTTTCATTGTTTTTTACTACTTTAATCATTTATTTACTTTTTTGCAAAAGAAAAGAGTATAGAACAGAAGCATCTCAATTCTCAATAGATAGCTAAGAAAGTTTAAATGGGTCCATGCAAAGATATTATACATTATCTCATAGTTTATTGAAAGGGATAGGACCAAAATTGCCACGTCAGCCAACAAGAGTCATACCTGATCACCATTTGAAAACTTTACAAGAAAAGAACATAATACTCTCATGTAAATATAAAGCATATTCGAAAAATAAATTTTCCTTTCCATACTATACGATACTCCAGATTCGTCTTTCTATTCTTATATCAAGCTTTTCTAATTTCCCATTTTAATTTAAACTTTCCTATTCGCTTGAATGTGAATTCTATAACACTTAGGAAAGATATAAATGGATATTTGACACTAATGAATTAGATCTGCATAGATCTTGACCGCCATTGATGAGATCATTTCTTTTTTCTTTTTTTGTCGGAAACCGCCATTGATGAGATCATTTTAGGTTGATTCAAAAAGGGTTTTTCACCAAGCGAAGTAGAAAGAGCAAAAAAAAAAAAAAAACATAAGACGAAGAAGAAAAGGAATGAAAATAAGAAAGAGGGTAGTTTTTTTTTTTTGGTCGGAAGAAAAAAGAGAGAGAAAGAGGGTAGTTTGAAAAATGTCTTTTCCTTCATTTCTTTAATTTCATTATCTACAAGAAAATAATTAGATTACTATCAAATTACCTCAAAATTTAGAGAGAAGAAAACATATGGTGCGATAGCAAACCCTAATCTATTATGCCCCCACAACCAAAATAAAATAAGAAAACTCTATTCTCGTCCTGCACTTTGTAGGCATATAATTGAGGACGCATGATTGCATAGAGCCATGGAGAGCCACAACCGAAAAACAAATCGAGTGGGAGAGCATTAAGCGAACAGAAAGCTGTGGATGTTGCAGAGAAAGAGCTCCAAGCTCGAAGGCGAAACGAAACAATGGCTGCCTTTTGCTCCTTTTCTGGTTTCTGGGAATTAGGGCTTAAAGTCATTCTTCTTTCATGGAGTGAGTGGAGCTTTTATGGGCTCGACACGCACATGACCTGCACATTTCTCCTTGTGCGAGAAAGAACAACGTCAGAGAAGAGTAGGGATAAATCACTAATCACCAGATAGACCTTCCTTTTTCCCAAATGAATGAATAAACGACGGAAAAAGCAAAATACCTGTCCTCTTCTTACGAAAGAAAGGTGAAGAGAGAAATTTAGGGAATAGGCTCTTTTGCATTTACTTTCTTGTAAAGTTACATTGTATGATGATTCTATTTATAGTACAATGCGGGTTCTATTCAAAGAATATAATCACAGATTGATACAAGTAAATCAAGTCAAATCCCTAATTATAATCAAATCAAATCAAATCAAATCAAAAACAAATAATCCGCGAGGATTTGTAATCCCTGTTCAACACTTCCCCTTAAGCTGGTGGCCGGTATATATCGAGGACGCCTAGCTTGCTCAATAGATATGCATGTTGTCTCCGACATAGTGGTTTAGTGAAGATGTCCGCCGGTTGCTCCGTGGTTCTAATTCCACTTGTCTTAATTACGCCCTAATTCCACTTGTCTTAATTACGCCCTCCTAGATCTTCTCCCGAGTATAGTGACAAGCCACTTCTATGTGCTTTTTCCTCTTATGGAACACGGGATTTGCTGCAAGTTTTCTTGCAGCATCGTTATCACAAAAAATGATTGTTGGTCCTTTGACTTTCACTCATAGATCCAACAATAATCCTCGTACCTATACTATTTCGCATACTATCTTGGCCATAGCTCGATATTTTGCCTCGGCTAAAGATAAAGACACAGTCGTCTGCTTCTTCGTCTTCCATGATAGTAGAGAACTTCCAAGTTTAATGCAAAAACCTGTTACTGATCTTCGACACATAGGACATGTGGCATAGTCCGTGTCGCAGTAAGCCGTCATCTCCATGTTGCAATCCTGGGAAAGAAGTATCCCAAGTCCCGGACATTTGTTCAAATACTTTACGACGTTCAGCGCTGCATTCATATGGGACACCTTTGGGTTTTGCATGAATTGGCTAAGTGTTTGCACAGCATAGCAAATATCTAGCCTTGTCATGGTGAGGTATATGAGTTTCCCAACTAACCTTCGATAAGCGGACGGATCACCGAGCAATGGATCATTGACGTCAGAATGTGATCCAATATCAAATTCTGCTGTGGTCAATCTAATGTTCTGCTTGATTGGAATCATTGCTGGCTTGCACCCTGAAAGGCCCATTTTTAATATAATCTCCAGAATAAATTTTCGCTAGCTGAGCAAGATTCCCAATTCTAAACGAGCGATTTCAATTCCAAGAAAGTATTTAGGAGGACCTAAATCCTTAATACGAAATGTGGCATGCAAATACTCCTTCAGACGCTTGATTGCCACATTATCGTTTCCCATGATTAATATATCATCAACATATATCATTAAATGAATTGATGACATACCTTTTGTCCAGGTGAACAAAGCATAGTCATGCTTGGATTGTTGGAAACCTGCTGTAGTGAGAGCAGAAGTAAACTTGGCGTACCACTGACGAGATGCCTGTTTAAGCCCATATAAGGATTTATGGAGACGACATACTCCAGTCTCCCCCTGTCTCCGTAATCCAGGTGGTAGCTCCATATATATTTCTTCATCAAGATCACCCGAACAAAAGCTTTGTTGACGTCCATTTGGTGAAGATCCCAATTGTGGAAAGCAGCCACTGATAAGAATGCTCGAACAGTTACCTCCTTGGCAACTGTAGAGAAGGTCTTGTGGTAGTCGAAGTCCTCACGTTGTGTGAATCCTTTGGCCACTAACCAAGGCTTATAACGCTCAACTGTTCCATCGGCCCTGTATTTAATTTTGTAGACCCATTTGCATCCAATGGGTCGCCGATGTGCTGGCAAGGGAACAATGTCCCAAGTATGATTATCAATCAAAGCATGGATTTCTGCTTCCATGGCCTTTTGCCATCTAGGATCCTGAACAGCTTCATCGTAGCATGCTGGTTCTGTCTCTTCGAAAATGCGACTCATGCAGCATATGTGTTTGGGAGATAGTCGACCAAAAGAGATGTAAGAAGGGACGAGATGCGGTGTACCTGATGATTGAAGTGTACCACATATAAAATCTTTAGTCCAAGCAAGTGGTCGAGAGACACGCCTAGAACGTCGAGGAGCTACTGGAGGAGTCACATGAGAAGATGGCTCTTGTTCCGGAGATGATGGTAAGTCGGCAACAATAGGAACTGTCTCAGTTGTCGCATGGGATTCCAGATGTATGTTCTTCGGAGTATCAAGAGGAATCGGATGAGAAGAGGTTGGAATCGGCACATATGATGGAGAAGGTAAGTCATCCTCATGCAAGAACCATCGAGAGTCATTATCAGGAAGAGAATTTGAGGCCGAAGAGGCATCCTTGAAGGGGAAAATATCTTCACGGAAAATGACATCCCTACTGATAAATAATTCCTCGGTCGAGGGTTCGAAGACTCGATATCCCTTCTGAAGGGGGGATACCCCATAAATATACAGTGACGGGCTCGAGGACCCATTTTATCACGAGGTCCTAATATGGAAGCATAACATAAGCATCCAAATACTCTTAAGTGATCAGTTTGAGGCGTCTTACTGAATAAGAGCTCAAAAGGGGTTCGTTCGCCGAGAATTCTCGTGGGCATGCGATTGATCAAGTATGTAGCAGTGATCACACAATCTCCCCAAAAAGTTTCAGGGATAGCAGCTTGGAATTTAAGAGCTTGTGCGACTTCAAGAAGGTGACAGTGTTTTCGTTCAACAACCCCATTTTGTTGAGGTGTATAAGTGCATGTACTTTCATGTAATATGCCATGAGAAGTAAGAAAGGATTGACATTCTTTACTAAAGAATTCTTGTCCATTGTCTATTCGAATGCGATGAATAGATTTGCCAAATTGATTTTGAGACAATGTAATAAAGGCTTTTAAATGAAAGAGAGCTTGACCTTTGGTTTGCATAAGGAATATCCACATGGCACGAGAATGATCGTCCACAATGGTGAGGAAAAATCTAGAGCCATCGCGATGAGGGGTATGATAAGGACCCCATATATCTACATGAACGAGAGAAAGAATATCCGAAGCTCGAGATGAAATACGAGGAAAAGGAGTTCGTGTTTGTTTGGCAAGAGGACAAATATCACAAGAGGGATACGGGAAAATGGTAGAATGACCCAATCGTCGATGAGACAAAATAACATTATCATCGGTACAAGCATTGCATAATGATGCATTATTGAATGAAAAACAAGACAAATCAAGATATTCCGAAAATTTGGTCTAAAAATAGAGCCCTTCAAAGAGTTTACCCAAGCCCATCAGTTTGCCAGTCGAAAGGGCCTGAAATAAGCAAGTATCAGTATTGAAAAGAATACGACAAGAATTCTGTTCGCAAGCTTTGGAAACTGATATGAGATTGAATTGAAACTAAGGGACATAAAGGACATTATAGAGTGTGATGGTAGGGCTGAGTGCAACTGTTCCTACTTTCGTGACAAATGTGGTGTTGCCATTGGGAAGCCGCATGGATATTGGGGAATTAGGATTAATATAGACATTGGAAAAGAAACTCTCATCTCATATAATGTGATCACTAGCACCTGAATCAATAATCCATGCGGCATGAGAAATAGTATTGAGGCAATATGAAGTACCTGAGAATCCAGCCTTTTTGTCGGGCGAGTTTAATTGCTTCAATGCTTTCATAATTTGTTGGTATTGATCCTGTGTCAGATGATGGTCCCCAGTCACCTGAAGGGCAGTGGACTCCCTTTTGCCTTTGTCTCCAGGTTTCCCATGCAACTTTTAGCATGTGTCCATGGTATGATGAGGGCGTTTGCAGTACTCACAATATAATTTTGATTTTCCCTTATGATTACCCTTGAATGGGTTGAATGAATAAATCCTGCTTGAATTGGGCCCACCTGCCTTCGGTGCACCTACATTGAAGCTACCCATGTTGGGCTTGTTCACTGGATTCGACTCTCCAACCTTTTAAACAAGGGCCGAAGTCGAGTAACCTGGCTCGTTCGAAGACATATTGAAGCCCGGGCTCAACCCGTAAACTCGAGCAGATCTGAAGGGAGAGTTGAGCGGCGGCAGTTCTAGAGATGGCGGCCTAAGAGCGGCGGGTACTCGTTGCGATGGTCCTGCTGGAGTGGCGAGTGCCATGCTCTCGGCCATCTTGGCGTGTCCTAAACCTGCTAATTACTGGCTTTCTTCTTGAACAGCGAGCTGGTAGATCTGGCCGAGGGGTGGAACGGGGTCCATGGCGAGGATCTGTGACCGGAACCCCTAGAAAGTTGTCATTCAAGGTAAGTAAGAAATGAGTTACCTTCTCTTCTTCCTTGATTTGTCTATATTGTTGAAGTGTATAATCCGGTCCTCGAGCTTCACTGTGGCCGCGTCTAGTTCGTGCTACAAGGCGAACAACTGGTTGAAGCAGGCAGTGACCGAGAGGTCCCCCTGCTTGAATTCAGACAACGCATGCGTTAGGGTGAAAATTTTGACGCGGTTGAGCTTCCTATACATTTCCTTGATCGTGTCCCACAACGATTCCGAGTCGTCAATCAGAGGGAGACTCGCCGCCACATCGGGACTAAGACAGTTTCGAATCCAAGCAAGGACGAGCTGACTGCACTTGCGATGGTGACGCTACAGCCGATCATTGGCCGGGACGGGGACAGTTCCATCTAGGAATCCGTCCTTGTCCTTGGTAATGAGCGCTCGCCGGAAGTTGCATGCCCAGGCCATATAGTTTTCTACTCTGGCGAGTGGCAATGCGATGATTTGAAGCTCAGAGCCGTCGGCTGGCGACATGTAAAGGGCATCGCTAGGTTCAGGATGGCTCCCATTCCCCGGGATGGCCCACGGGGAAAAGCCGGGTCCATAAACAACCGGTAGGGATTTGCTCCTTGACCCGGTGGAGCAACTTGGGGCTCGAAAGGTGTTGGCCTGGATCTATCAGAATGATTTGGATTTGCTTCTCCTCCGGAAGCATGGATCGAAGCCCACGGTTGGTTGGATCCATCAGCCCGTTGACTAGGCTAGGGAATCCACTGGAATGTCGGCCAATGGGCTGGACTAATGACTTGGACAGAAGGCTGGGCTGATTCATCAAGTTGGATCGAAGACAGATCACTCTAGCTCATAGTAACTGGATCCGAAACTCCAGGTGGGCTAATCACTTCTTCATGCGCCAGATTTCTCTCTTATCCTGTGTTTGTGTTTTGATTTTGCTCCATGAATTCCTACTGACTTGTTAACTCTGTTTTGCGTGAAAGGGACTGCAACAACAATTCAGAAAAAAAAAAATGACAGAGGCAATTCTAGGAATCGTCTACGGAAGCTAGGCCAAAAGAACCTCACTCTGATACTGTTGACATCAAGTAATAATGAGTTACCGAAGTGGCTTTAGTATCACCATTTCCCGAAAATCGGTAAATCGGGAACAATAAGAAGTTCGGTAAGTTATCTGAAACATACCGAAATGTCCAGAAGTCCAAACCCGATATTCGGGAAGTAAGAGAATAGGGTTATTGATTTTCAAAATTCGGTAAGATTCTGGACATACCGAAACGGTAAAGAGTTAGCAGTAAGAGGAGTGCAAAGTCGAAAGAAATCGCAGGAAGGCCGAACTAGCCATGTCAGCAAGAAGTGACGAGCAAGAAATCCGGATAATGGGTGCGAACAGTTCACGGCAGTTATTGGAGAAGATTCAAATTTGAAGCCATATTGACAGTCGAAGATCAAGTTTTGGCGGATAAAACGTGGGCAAATGGGAAGTTATTAAAGGCGCAAAGATTCAAAGTTTAAAAGCAAGAAAATAACCGACGGACGGTTATGGAAAGCAGAAGAACAACAAATACTCGAAAGAGAAGAGAAGAAAACAGATCAAGACACATCCAAAAGAACTCAAGTTTTCTGCACTTTAACTTCCCTGTACTCTCCTTTCCAGCATTTAGAGTTTCTGCAATTCCAGTTTATCTTCAAGCTTTCTACTGCTTTCGTAGGAGTATTGTAACTTAGTCTGAACCTCTGTTGATCTCAAAATCCATATTCGATCCACTGATTTCCTACCCATTTCATTTCCATTTGTGTTACTCCGTGTTCTCACTAAAATTTCCTTTCGAGAGTTGAACCACAGACCCCTCTTAATAAAAACCGAAGACTGAATTTCGGTGAAAGATATTCCTTGTTGCAAAAACAGCGAATATCTTTTTGGCACGCCCGGTGGGACCTGTGTGGTAAGATTAAGAGAAATGGTGAGAACCAGAGGTCAATCAGATGGAGTACCAGTCGGTAATATCAACAACCCAGATGATGGAGCACGATCGGAGCATTCGGCAGCGAATGAAGACGTACCCCATCACAATGCTGATGTTCCTCGGCAATTGAACGAAGAACAAATCCACGCGTTGGCACCTGACAACACTTTGATAGCCACGATGAGAAGAATGTTTGAGGAACAGCAGAATGAGCTCACTAACCATATGGTGCGTCATGTCTCAGATGTGATAAAGCCTATGATGATTAACGCCATAAACGAGGTAATATCGCGTCCTAGTTCATCCTCTCAAGTTCCTCCCTTTTATGCAAATCCCCCTAGTACGATACCATTTCCACCAGCATCGGGACATCCCAATGTTGGGTATAATGGTAGTGGAGGATCAAATCTGCAACCTCTAGTAAGAATTATACCAAGGCCGGAGAATCCTACGACAGCGAACCTAGTGAATGGTGTGAGTGGTTACAATTTCCCTCAAACTGGCCCCACTGATACCAACGTGATCAATCCCACGGTCCCAAATATACAGCCAGTATGGAATATACCTCCACCAGTACCTAATATGGATCCTATGAGACCGCCTGCAGTTCAACCATACCCACATGTGGTGGAAAACCCTCTCTACAGGCCGCCACCCATTAACCTTAATATGGATCAACAAGGCATGAACAGACCTCAGCAGGTTGACCCTAGGGGGCAAGATCCTTGGTTGGGCCAGCAGAATTTAAGGCCATGGAATCCAGACAGAGCTGCAGAATTGGTAATGCAACAATTGGGAGCAGAGAGAGGCACACCAAGACCTGTATACAGGAAGCCACATCCCGATTGGGTGGATAACATCCCATATCCAAGGGGTTTTAAAATGCCAGATTTCGCTGTATTTACAGGTGAGGAAGATCAGTCAACTGTGGAGCATGTATGTCGTTTTTTAGCACAATGTGGAGAGGCTGGAACAAATGAATATTTAAGGCTAAGACTATTCCCATTGTCGTTATCGAAGACAGCATTTACTTGGTATACAAATTTGCCAGCAAATTCTATTCAGACATGGGTTGAAATGGAGAGACAGTTCCATTCTCAGTTTTACCGAACGGTACCAGAGGTAACAGTAGCCGACTTGGCCAGGATGTACCAGTATGGCACTGAGACAGTAGATCAATTTATTGCTCGTTTCAAGAAGTCCAGGAATCGGTGTTTGACTTCTCTCACTGAAAAGGAATTTACGGATTTGGCTTTTAATGGGTTGAAGTTTAATCTCAAGGAGAGATTTGAGGGGCAATTTTTTGATGATCTCTTTCAATTAAATGCTCGGGTTTCTAAGTATGAACACCTGCTGAAGGATAAGGATAAGAAGCCGACAAAGGATAATCGGCAGACAATTGCATCGGTTGAAAGTACCGAATATGGTAACTTGACTGAAGAAGAGAATGAGATAGCGGTAGCAACTATGGTACTTGAAAAACCATATGTATGCCCAGCTTTGAAACCAGCAAGGGTAAGAGACGTGTCCAAGTTTAAAGCCAAGGAAACGAGTAATTATTCCTTTGATATCTATAAGTTGGATGAGATATTTGACTTATTACTGAAAAATGGAATGATCAAATTGGCTGAGGGACAGGTGATCCCGTCCAAGGAAGAAACTACGGATAAAAGGTATTGCAAATGGCATCATTCCAAGACTCATGATACGGTGAATTGTATTGTTTTTAGGAAGACAATTCAAGAAGCGATTCCCCAAGGCAAGATCAAGTTTGCTGAAGACAAAGGCAAGGCTCCAATGGAAGCAGACACAGATCCTTTCCCGAAGATGATCAGTATGGTTAATGTGCATGAGTCTACAAGATATGACCATAAACAACTATGCACCCATTGTCATCAAGAATTAAGTCATCAGAATCGGGAAGTTCCCAAGTTCCAGTACATGAGGGGAACAAGAGGAAGATACAGATCGGGATCATTCGTCCGTCGGGAAGGTAGACCACAGATAAGGTCTGAGATTGTAGTAACTGAAAATGTTTCGGCACAATCAAAAAGTCAAGAAGCTCGATCAAGGCAGCTAGAACAAATGCCTGAGAGGCAGGAGTTATGTCCTGATTCACCAAGACAAGTCCCTCCAACTCAAGAAGTTGAAACACGAGTTTACAAGGAGAAGGAAACCCCACGAAAACCTGAAAAGAAGAAGAGTTTATGGCAGCGATACAAAGAAGGAGATCCCAAAGTAGGATTGCTTGGAGAACCTAGTGGGAAATTTGATTACGTGATGTACTATGAAAACACGAATGATTACTTATCCCCGTCATCGCCAGTTGAACCATCTGGTTGGGGAGATGAATTTGATGATCCACCACCATCAATTTCCCAGGAAGTTCAAAAGACAAAGACAATTAAGATCCCATACGATCCTCCTGAAGGAAAGTGGTCCTTAGCTAAACCGCCGGGGCAAGCATCTTACCGAACTGCAAAAAGACGTTTTCAGCGAATGAAAAGCAAACAGAGGGATTTCGAGAATCGTCGGGACAAAGGAATGCCATCGCAAATTCCTCCAATCAGATCTTTTAGTACGAGAGGAAATTGGGTTTGGAGAAGAAACCTTGATGATAAAGAACCTGTCAAACCAGAAAAAAATTCTGTATATGATTCGGGAAGTAGTTCTCACCACGAGGTGAAAAAGGGAAAAGAGGTTCAATAGGTTTCCCAAATAATTAACTTTGGGCAATTCCAGGTAGCTCTTAATCCAAGGCATCAAGTCAAGATAAAACAAAGGAATCTGAATCTCAAGATGTCGCAAGAAGATGACAAGAGTTGCCGAGCTGGACACTCCAAAATGCCGAAAGAGAATCGTTCGCCAATGAGGATCAACATGGTCCATGCTAAGCTTCCAGCTGAATATGGAGCTTGTTTAGTGGTAGAAGAAGAACTCGAGCATATCTCAGAGAAAGAAATAGCAATGGCAGAATTTGAATTCTCTGATAAAGAAATGATAAGGTTTGATAAAGTATCCTCAGACAAGGCTAGACATTTAAGGTCCTTGGTTATTTCGGGTAGAATCAATGGTCAAGCTGTCGGTAAGATCTTTGTAGATGCGGGAGCTACCTTGAATCTCATATCTTATAAGTACTTCAAGAAGTTGGGAAAAGGTGATGATGATATAATTCCGTCGAATGTTCAGTTGTCTGATTTCCTAGGAGAAGTTACCGAAGTCAAAGGGGCAGTTGTACTGGACTTAACTATAAGATCCAAGACATCAAGGATGACTTTCTTCGTGATAGAGTCTGATGGTTCGTACAATTTGTTGCTTGGAAGAGATTGGATACACTCTAATCAATGTGTACCTTCGACTCTTCATCAGGTTCTGGCATTTTGGAATGGTAAGGGAGTAGAGTACATTGAGGCTGATTCGGGATTTGCTTCAATAGGGTTGACCTGTATTCATCAAGATCATCAAGAGTATTCACATGGAGGACATGTTATCGGAACACCAAAAGCAGATTCACGATCTTACGCTTATTGCCGCTTTGGGAATATGAAAACTGAGTGGATTCCCAAGTCTAGCTTGGCATTATAGGAGTTACATACTCTTTATGGAAAGCGAGCCCTTATTGCAAGAAGTTTGTGAAAGGTACTTCGCATACCTGTCGGAGATGACCCAGCAGAGTGCTGAAGTTTTAGATTGTATTGACGAATGGGAAGAATCACCAATCAAAGAAGACAACAGGTCAACAGAAGCTCAAGACCCATTGTTAGAAGTTGATATAGGAGAACCTGGGTGTTTTCGTCCAATATATGTGAGTGCTTTTCTACAAGGGGGCATGAAAGAAGATTTAATCCACTTGATCAAAGAATACAAAGATTGCTTCGCATGGGATTACCATGAAATGCCTGATTTGTCAAGAGATATTGTAGAGCATCGTCTTCCTATTAAGAAAGGATTTCGTCCACACAAACAGTTAGCAAGAAGGTTTGCTCCAGATGTGGTTGACAAAGTCAAGAAAGAAATCGAAAGGCTGCTGAAAGCAAAATTCATTGAGACAGCCAGGTATGTAGAGTGGCTTTCGAATATTATTCCCGTAAAGAAGAAGAATGGGAAATTGAGAGTCTGTATTGATTTTCGGGATCTTAATAATGCCACTCCAAAAGACGAGTATCAGATGCCGATGGTAGACATGTTAGTAGATTCGGCATCGGGAAATGAGATGTTATCTCTAATGGATGGTCATTCGGGTTACAACCAGATATTTATTGCTAAAGAAGATGTTCCAAAGACAACGTTTAGATGTCCTGGTGCTATCGGGACTTTTCAGTGGATAGTGATGCCTTTTGGGCTGAAAAATGCAGGAGCTACCTACCAACGAGCAATGAATTTCATCTTTCATGACATGATTGGTAAATTCTTGGAAGTGTATATTGATGATGTTGTGATTAAATCAAGTGCGGGAAAAGGCACGAAGAAACGAAGAAGTAAAAGGGCAAGACAATAACGAAGAAGATGAGTTTCTGGAAAAAGCACGTCTGAAGGCGAGAGATCAGATTGTGTGGGGACATCTGATATATGTACTAAGTTGATATGAGGAGGAGTTGAAAAGGGCAAGCGCGCGAAACGAGGCGACAAAATGGCGCTGGAAGGAAAAAGTAAATGTCTTGTCATCTTTGGCATTTAAAAGAATTAAAATTCTTTTAATTCTTTTAAAAGGGGCATCTGTTGACATCAAATAATAATGAGTTACCGAAGTGGCTTTAGTATCACCATTTCTCGAAAATCGGTAAATTGGGAACAATAAGAAGTTCGGTAAGTTATCTGAAACATACCGAAATGTCCAAAAGTCCAAACCCGATATTCAGGAAGTAAGAGAATAGGGTTATTGATTTTCAAAATTCGGTAAGATTCTGGACATACCGAAACGGTAAAGAGTTAGCAGTAAGAGGAGTGCAAAGTCGAAAGAAATCGCAGGAAGGCCGAACTAGCCATGTCAGCAAGAAGTGACGAGCAAGAAATCCGGATAATGGGTGCGAACAGTTCACGGCAGTTATTGGAGAAGATTCAAATTTGAAGCCATATTGACAGTTGAAGATCAAGTTTTGGCGGATAAAACGTGGGTAAATGGGAAGTTATTAAAGGCGCCAAAATTCAAAGTTTAAAAGCAAGAAAATAACCGACGGACGGTTATGGAAAGCAGAAGAACAACAAATACTCGAAAGAGAAGAGAAGAAAACAGATCAAGACACATCCAAAAGAACTCAAGTTTTCTGCACTTTAACTTCCCTGTACTCTCCTTTCCAGCATTTAGAGTTTCTGCAATTCCAGTTTATCTTCAAGCTTTCTACTGCTTTCGTAGGAGTATTGTAACTTAGTCTGAACCTCTGTTGATCTCAAAATCCATATTCGATCCACTGATTTCCTACCCATTTCATTTCCATTTTTGTTACTCCGTGTTCTCACTAAAATTTCCTTTCGAGAGTTGAGCCACAGAACCCTCTTAATAAAAATCGAAGACTGAATTTCGGTGAAAGATATTTCTTGTTGTAAAAATAGCGAACAGATACCATGAAAGAAAACGTAGGTGAAGAAAGAAATTTAGGGAATAGGCTCTTTTGCATTTACTTTATGTGTAAAGTTACATTGTATGAGGATCCTATTTATAGTACAGCGCGGGTTCTATCTAAAGAATATAATCGCAGATTGATACAAGTAAATCAAGTCAAATCCCTAATTATAATCAAATAAAAAAAAATAATCCGCAAGGATTTGCATATCCATGTTCAACATCTTAGTAAAAAAGTTCAAAGAAAGGCTTATCGAAATACTTGTTAAGTATATTTTATCGAAGAAGTTAATTGTCGATCTTTGACCACACTCTTTGGAAGAAAAGCTTGTGCGTGAACTACCGCAAATATTTCCTTTTTGATCATGACAGAATTTCGAAAAGTAGAAAGCTGAAAAAGATTCGAAAATCTTTGAAACATTTGTGAAGTTTGGCTCTTGTGTTTAACATCCATCAAAGGTTAAAACTAGCCAGAGTATGCGTAATTGTTTCATAGGAAAGTCAATTAGTACCTAGGTCGTGCTAGATAATCTGGTTTGGATGCAAAGACAAGGCTCCTTGGCCTACTTATAGATGTGCTCCAGCATGGGGACAAACTAGGGTTTCAAGTGTTATCTACAGGTACTTTTACGTTGATCGTTGGAGAATTTTCTTGTACATTGTGCAGTTTACAGTTAGAGTTTAACATTCAAGATTGGCACATTAGCAAGCATTCTCTTTGTTATGGACCCTAACATAACCTTATGTTTAGACACGTGGCGTACATAAATCATGGTCATATCGAATTTTATGATTTAATCACGAGGAATAAAACCGATCCATATTTTGTTTAAGAGGAAACCGCACTTCCGGTAATCGCGTTTTTCGTAATGTTTGGTGTTGATTCATGTACTTTATTTTCTATTGTTCTAGTCATTGTCCAATCCTCGAGCTAAAATCTAAACCCGTCATCAATATTCCACCGAAAAAACAGAAGCAAAAAATACACTTTGCAGCTTGATATTTCCACTGGAAGCGTTCTATTTTTCTCCCTTAATTATGTTTCCTTAGAATACTAGTCTCGGAATAATCTTTTGGTGATACTTAAATGCTCCCGTCATATGTTCATTCTAAGCTAAAGAAAAGGGAAAATTTCAAATAAGGGCCCGAAATTCTCTCATTGTCTCAAATAAGGAAACCTTGATTCAAATAAGGGCCTGAAGTGCCCTCATTTTCTCAAATAAGGGTTTGAAGTAAACGTTGTTTCAAATAAGAGCCTGAAGTGATCATGAAATCTCAAAAAAAGGCTTGATTTCAAGGGCATTTTTGTCATTTTCCTTATTTGATTTTTTTTTATTTTTTTCTGTTTCCTTAAAAATTAACAAAAAAAAAAAAAGGACAAACTTGTAGAGGTTGGAGGGCTGCCCCTCCTGCTTGTGGCCGCCGGCCGACCGCTGGTGGGGAGTCGGCGGGGGCGGCGAAGGCGGCGGGGTTGCCGGCGACCTCGTCGGCCTTCGCTGCCCCAGCCGACCCCCCACCTGCGGTGGGCCGACGGCCATAGGCAGGAGGGGCAGCCCTCCCGCCTGTGGGGCTATTTTTATTTTTATTTTTAATTTTTTTTTAAAAAATAGAAAAAGGAAAAAAAATAAATAAAAATGAGAAATGACGAAAATGCCCTTTAGCTCAGGCCCTTTTTTGAAACTCTATAACCACTTCAGGCCCTTATTTGCAACATATTATGCCACTTCAGGTTCTTATTTGAATCAAGGTTCACTGGGGGCCTTATTTGAGAAAATGAGAGGACTTCGGGCTCTTATTTGGAATTTTCCCTAAAGAAAACGCTGAAACTAAGGAGAATGCGCATGTCACGTCGATAAAAAAAACACATAATGTTCGTACTTACAAGTTCATATAATTAACGCTGACATTTATAAAATTAAATCAACAGATTTATTAACATTTTTCTTGGCGATAAGCAGCCTTATTAACGCCGACCTTTTTAATTGTCATTAGTTAGTGGAATTTATAACATTCCCATTGGCAAAGTAGGGTTTTTTTTTTTCCTTTCCCTTGACTCAAAAATTGACAAATTGGGGTAGGGAAAAAGGGAAAATTCGGGGAGAAATTGAAGGGGTCGGCTGACGGAAGCACGACAACAACCCGCACCACCTCGTTCCTCTCTCACCCGCCCGTCATTTTAGGATAGCCACCCGCAGTGGCAGGGGCTCGTAATTATTCCCCAACTTCGTGCCCCTTTCTCAACCCCACCCCCACCTGCGTTTTTATTTATTATGACGCACTTTCGGGGAAGAGAATATTTGGCAGGCAGCAAAGCCAACACGGAGATCGGAGCGATAGCGAAGCGAAGCGAAAGGGCGAAGCCTCTCTGCGAGCGAAAGTGAAGACTCGCTCACTGAGTCACTGAGTCGCTGCTTCACTGCTTCGCCGGTTCACCTCTCTCTCTCTCTCTGATAATTTACAGCAGCTTAGAGCTCGTTACCTCGCTGAGAAACTCTGTGTCGTGGCGGAAATGGAGCAAATCATGGCTATGTACAAGCTCGAAGCCTTCGGCATCATTTAGGCTTTCTGGGCTTTCTTTTTTCCCCTCCCTCCGACCTCCCCGTCTTATGCTCTCCCTCCCTCTCTCTTCTTCTTCTCTCTATCAACTTATTGCCGGAGATGGCCTGCCGGAGCATGATGTCGGGGAACTTGGAGCCGGAGAGGAAGAGGAGCGGTGGGCTGAGGACGAAGCAAGCGGGAAGAGGATCGTGCCGCGGCAGTTAGCCCGTGCCAGCCGAGCACCGGCACCGCCTAGTGCCTTTTGATTTCCTTCTCTTGTCTGCTGGTGCACGCTTGGTTCGTGCGCGTTGCTTTCTCGTGACGCCTTTCGCTGTTTGGAGCTTCATTGGAGGTCGAAGCGATGGGCTACTTGCTGAAAGAAGCTCTCAAGACGATCTGCGGTGTGAATCAGTGGTCTTACGCCGTGTTCTGGAAGTTCGGCTGCCAAAACCCTCAGTAAGTCCGTCTTCGCTCTCGTTCTTTCCTTTTGGGTTTTCCGTGAAAAATGGAGCAGTCGGAGGAGAAATGGAAAATCCGGAGTTTCAGCGACCGTTTGGTTGCAGAGGGTTCTTGCGGTCTCGTCATCACCGGGAAAAATTTGAACTTTTTCTTCGTGGTTCGTCATCTCCCATAAGCATGAATTTTGAACTTTTCCAGCTGTTCTTCAGTAGAACTGGATGAAAGATCACCCTTGATAGAGTTTCAAGTTTTTTCCTCAGCTGAAGAATATAAAAAGAGTATTTTGCTAATTTCCTGCAACAAAAACATATAACAAATCGAAAATTTTGCATTTTCGTATGAATTTTCTGCTTTCGGTCGAAAGAAAAATTGATAACTGAAGAGATTTATATAATCGAAAGTGATTTCGTTGTCGGTGTTGAGCCCCCGTGAGCGTTGAAGGTGGAGTCAAACTGTCAAAGTGGTATGCGTTAGGCTTGTCTTGTTTCTAGTTTGTGACTCTGAGGTTTTTAATTCTCTCTTTTTTGGGTCGATCGTAATGTAGGAATTTTCAGTCCTTTAGTTACTTGTCGTCGGGTGGTGTTCTGTAAAAGTCAAAGATTTCGACGCAGCAGTCCAATAAATTGAATCCTAAAAATTTCTATTTTTAAAAGAGGATGTGATATGCATGTGTAGCTTAAAGTCTTTGAGTCTATGGTTTGTTTAATTTACTTTATAGCATTGACTATTTTGTGGGACATGGTCATATTGTCGTTCCTGTTTTTTTGGACAGTTTTGGATGAAGATCCAATCAAATACATGACAAAAAGTTTTATGTGCTTTCACTGTGCACAGTTAATGCTCTGACCTGTTATGATCTGCACTTGCCTCAGACAGTTGTTATGTTCTTGCCAGTTGTTTCTTTCTGTAAAAGAAATTTGCCTAGCAGATATAACCTGTGAATGAATTGAGTAAATTTAGCATTTCTGCGAATAAGAAGTTCTACATCCAAGTAGATGCGGCTGATTGCAAATTTTCTTAGAAGCTTGTTTGTAGCAGTGGAAGTTCTGGTGACATACTGTAACATGAAATTAATTCTCCAACTGTATGAATTTGTCATATGAGGATGTAAATAATTCCTTAGTTGCATCTATTGAACTATTAGAGACCATTTAATTATGATTACAATGCTTATCAGGAAGGATTCATCAACTAGGTATTAATTCGATTATATAATCAGTGCTGCTTCAGACATACAATTTGAAGAAAATTGTCAAATGTGAATCATTGGATTTGCCCACCAGGCACTCATTTGAGTTTTTCCTGTTCAGACTTCAGAGCAAAGAACTTATGCTAAAAGCTGTTTCAAGAATCATTAGGAAAAAAAATTTGTTCCAAGCAATGTGCATGTTGTGAACTTGTAGTTCTGGGAAGGGAGACGGTACTTATATCAAGTTTCTGAGACAAACCTCAGGCAACTTTTTCTCTTGAGCATTTTTTGTCTAAGTTATCTCTAGCATGAAAACTGAATTTCTGTTGTCAAACATTTTTAAAATTCTTAACACGATCTTGAGACATGACATCACTTATCCCCTTTGTTGAATTTGACATACATACATATATACATTGCAGGCTGTTAATATGGGAAGAATGTTATTATGAGCCTTTGCGATGTTGTGTTCCTCCTCCAACTGCTGGATCTGCGATCGGCAAAGTGCCTATGGGGGAGTTTGATGGATTCTTGGTCCCTCCTGATAATCTCTTTACTAGGCCCGAAAATCACGCATCGGATAAAATTCAGTCACTGATTGACAAGATGATGATAAAAAATCAGATCAATATTGTAGGTGAAGGGTACGCATCAGTTTCTGTGTCTGCTTTTTCCTTTACTTTTGCTTGCTTTCCTCATTTTTTGTCATTTCAGTGTGTACAAAGTTGGTTATTGTATTTTCAGGATTATCGGACAAGCTGCGTTCACAGGAAATCATCAGTGGATACTTTCAAGTAGTTATAATGGAGATGCCTATCCACCCGAGGTATGACAAATATGGACTCTGAGAAATTTTCGTTCGGACATGGCAAAGCACATATTTAGTTGGGTCCTTGAAAATATGGTTTATGTTCTTGAGTTTTTATCAAATTTTCTAAAATCTGCTGCTATCATCAATTAATGGGTAATTGTCACGGAGAATAGGGAAGTCTAAACTCTTCATGTATGTTTTCCATTATTTTGGAGTTGAATATACACTTTTGGTGATAGTTTTTTTTTTTTTTTTTTTTTTTTTTTATGGAGTTGAGTGAGGATATCAATAATTAAGTTATGGTGGCATACTACGGTAACGTGCATCTTTTTGTTCTTCGATTTATAGCACTTTGAGAGCGATGTCTATATTGGACAATTAATATGATCAGAAAATCTCCCTTAAGATTCTTTTTCTTCTATTTCAGTAAGATGTTGTAGTATTCCGATGGGTATTGTTGCATTGCGATTACATATGGCTTCGTACATTTAAAAAAATTAACTAATACAGTAAGAATGCACCTATATATTCCTTTTTGAAGAGTGGGAATCTGGAATAGGAGTTGTTGGGTGGTTGTTCTGTTCTTAAAGTTGGAACTTAAGTTTTCGAAACCAAGAAATAATTGAACCTAATCTGACTCATTTTTTGTTAATGCATGTTTGTTGTTCAAGGTACAAAATGAGATGCGTCAGCAATTTTCAGCTGGAATGCAGGTAACCCACTTTTTATATATTCTCGGACGTTCTTCTCTTTCACGTTTGTTTATGGTTTTGTACTTTTATATGGTCCACAGACAGTTGCAGTCATTCCAATCACTCCATATGGAGTTATACAAGTCGGTTCTTCTTTACATGTAAGTCTTCCTTGAACAACTTATAATTAGTGATGCCCGAGAACTGCCTCCCACTTCTGTTGTTTAGCTGATTTGTTTTCATCAACTCAAGTGTGAGCATTATTTGATCTTTTCATTACTTGTTATCAGCTCTGTGATTGTCTTGGAATTTCTTGCAGGATCTTTTATTCATTCTAGTATTCTCATATTCAGTTTTGTGGACTGTAACAGCTATAGTAGGTGTCACTGGACTTCCAGAAGGCAGTTTAATAAGTTATAGTAAAACAAATTAAATGTCACCCTTTACAAGATCTCTTTTAAAGCTGAACTAATTATGGAGCACTCATATATATTCAAACGTTTCTTCTGAGTGCAAATTTGTTGGTTGTGGTATAATAGGTTCTCTCGTCTCTATTAGCATGTGAGAATTTGTCTATTAGCATGCGAGAATTTGTTTTTAGTCTCTTGTTAATAAATGCTACTTACCATGAAGAATCTTATATTGTCAATTGAAAAATCTTCGCCCTTTTGTTAACCCAACCTCTAGCCTGGAAATGAAAGCTACAGTCTAGGTACAAATAGAGGTAGCTGCTGGGTGATGTGATTTTGCATTTGTTAATGCGGGCAAATGCTTCGTGCAGAGTTCATAAGTCCAAAGTAGGATACCATTCTTGAAGCTCTTGCAGTCTAGATCATATAACTTGTTTCTAACTTGGTTAATCAATGGCTCAATTACTTCTTCAACAAGCAAGTTGTGCGTGGTAATGGTTGCTTTGAACATATATTTCTAATCTATTGGTTGGTGTTCCTTCAGATTATGGAGAATGTGAGATTTGTGGACGAAGTGAGGAGTTTGATCCTGCAACTACGGTTTGTCCCAGGTTCCGTGTCTTCTGACACTTATGCAGCCAAATTAGCTGTTTCTATTGGAATGCCTGTTGCAAATCTATCTAGAAATTGTAAGGTCATGAGCACAAATGCTAATTCGTCGGGGCTTGCTAATCATCGATCTTGTTCTCAAATAACACGAGTTCAAGACTATCCTTGGACCACTGCTTTAGGATTTCAGACTCCTAACCAGTCATTGAGTTTGCTCGAGTCTCATGGCCAACTTGGAGCTGGAGATGTTGGATCCCAATCAGTTTGCAGCTCCCTCGAGGTATGGCCGCACCAACAGGCTGCTTCATCTAATATGAGGACAGGATCCTATCATCAAAGCGGTTTTGGCCAATCAGGTGTTAACCACAACCACATCGCATCAACAGAGATGAGTTTATATTCAGATGTCTGTGCTCGAAACCTTATCAGTGAAAAGGGTCATGCATTGGGTGGATGTGTCACTTCTCAATTGAGAATAAACAATGGAGTGGACATTGATATGCATAAAGTTTCAGATATAGCTCCATTGCATGGGGCCAATAATGGAATGAGTTATCAATTACAGGAAATTTCAAGACCGGTTTTCACAAATAGGGATGAGGCCAAAGTCCGGGGCAGTCTATCATCAAACTTGGAGGGTATCCCTTTACTGAGTGTAGATGACCATAAAACCACTAAAATGAGCCATTTGCTTTCAGGAGGCTCAAATCAGACAAATCATCCCATGGAAATGAAAGCTACTGGAATTGATTTTCCTTCTGGGCAACTGAAGATGGAAAGTGCTCTTGCAGGAGCTTTCAGTGGTTCAGATGAGCATGTGTCAGTGAAGGAGCTCATTCCCCAGTCTCTTCTTGATTTTGAGAATTGTAATAGCACAAATTTTAGGTATGTGGAAGAAACTTCACATAATTCATCAGGAGATGATTTATTTGACATTTTGGGTACGGAATTCAAAAATAAAATACTAAACAGCAATTTCGGTAAAGTGGATGCTGGCGGGCTTGATGGTAGCCCTGGGAAGATGGGCAAGGAAATGTTGATTTCAGTGTTAAAGCAGGACTCTGATTCGGCTTTATACTCAACTAGTGAGAGCTTTTCAGAAAGTGGTGTTTTCCTGGGGGCTGGCGCCGGAGGTGGTGATCTTTTAGATGCTGTAATTACGAGAGCTCCGAAGCAATGTGCAGACGATGCCGTATCCTGTAAGACGACAATCACGAACATCAGTAGCTCCAGTTTGCCAAGTAGTTCTCCTAGCTATAGCTGCTTTAGTGTGCTGGACAAGGTGCAAGGGGAGTCTATTGGCTTTCCAAAGCCTCTGGAAAAGGTTGGGACAAAAGCCCCTTGTTCTTTCATATCTGGCCGTAGCAAGGAGGGAACACGCAGTCATTCTTTCTGTGGATCCCAGATTAGTTCTTGGGTTGAGCAGAGTCATGCTATGAAGCGTGACAATAGTGTCTCCACTGGTTATTCCAAGAAGCCTGATGAACTGCTAAAATCAAATCGCAAAAGGTTAAAACCTGGAGAGAATCCTAGACCCAGGCCAAAGGACCGCCAGATGATCCAAGATCGTGTGAAGGAGCTGCGGGAAATTGTACCTAACGGGGCAAAAGTAATGCTCTTTTACTTATTTTCCCACTATTTGCTATCTACTGTTTAATCTTTGTGATGTTCAGATTATGATGCCTATTAACTTCAACTGCTATGGGCCTCAACAGTGTAGTATAGATGCTCTGCTGGAACGTACCATCAAGCACATGCTTTTCCTTCAGAGTGTCACGAAGCATGCTGACAAGCTAAAACAAACAGCGGAATCCAAAGTATGCTCTCTCTCTCTCTCTCTCTTGCCGGTGCATGCACACTCGGATGTGTGGCCAGGGCCCTTCTAACATAAGGAAACATTGAAATACTTGATGGCAACGTCACTATTCTCTCAGAATTGGTTCCTCTTTGCATAAATGTCCAAGTAAAATGTGATACCTGTGTTCCTAGGTTTTCTGCATTGGTGTATGCTGGGAATTGTGGTAGACATATTATGATTTTTTATGATTTCTCAGTCTTTTGGCAATGTCTTTGCATGAAAAGATCACCTTGGGTAGCTCACGGTTTCTTGTCTTAAGATGCAGATCATTGACAGAGAAGGTGGATTGCTTTTGAAAGACAATTTTGAGGGCGGAGCAACATGGGCATTTGAAGTAGGTTCACAGTCGATGGTCTGCCCAATCATAGTCGAGGATCTTAACCCACCCGGTCAGATGCTTGTAGAGGTATTGACTGTGATCTCCTCTTTACTTCATTCTCTCTGAACAATTCCAGATATCTGTCTCATTTACATTAAGGGTTGCAACAGATGCTTTGTCAAGAACGGGGTTACTTTCTAGAGATAGCTGACATTATCCGAGGATTAGGATTGAGCATTCTTAAGGGGGTAGTGGAAGCCCGCAATGACAAGATTTGGGCACAGTTTGCCGTGGAGGTGATCATCTAATTTAACGCTTTGCCCGACTATCATTTTCCATTCTTTGGCATATTACTGAGTTTCCACTTATAAAAATGGAGTTGGTTCAAGTTTAAAGGAGTGCTCCCTTTTCCAATCGTCAGTTCGAACTCATTCTTACTACCCATGAGAGGATCTCCTTCTTTGTACATTAAGCGCTGTCTTTTTCACTTATGCAACTTTTTGCAGGCAAATCGAGATGTGACGAGGATGGAGATATTTATGTCACTCGTTCCACTTTTGGAGAAAACTACCAAGGGCGGTCCCGTGCAGGACACTGCCATGGAGAGAGTTCAGATGGTCCAGCCCTGCATTGCAGCTGCAATGCCCAAGATTGTGCATTGACCACCTGCTATGTATTCTCCTTGGTCTGGCATTGTGTTGAGAGTGAGCTTGGTTCTTTGCTTGCAATGACTAACATGGACTCCAGCCCGAATCTGTCTAGCTGTTTTTACGTGGCTTAATTTTCTTGATCTCCTGCGAAAAGATAATCCATGTCCTCACAGCACACTCTGCTCGACGGTCAACCCGTGTTAAGGTAGTGGGAGGGCTTTTCTAGGATGAATTGGTCTGGTCCTCTCGCGGCAAGATTCGATATGGGATAGGCGGGGGAAAATCTGCAGTTCATTTGTTGTTGATTTTTGTTGCAGTTATTCCTTAGGGAACTTGACATTACTGGGCTGACATATGATCAAATTAAGTGCCTATTCGGGATTGGCAGTCTTTAAAATGTTCTGCCTGTTCCTTACTGTCGCGGGACTCCTTGTAATCTTCTCCCGTTCTTCTTTTCTTGGTCATAGACTCTTGCAATCTGTGTTTCTTCACTTATTCTTGTTTGTCCAAGGATTTGAACATTCTCAAATATGATTGCTTCCTCTCCTTCTCTCTCAACGGAAAGAAAATGAAAAAGCAAAAGGGAAATGCATTCTTAACAGTATTGTCAGGATATCATCGCGTGTCTTTGCATAAAGCACTCGTTGATTGGGAGATCATATGGTCAGAAATAACTAATAATACTGTCAGGCTAGCAGCTTTCGAAGCAAAATCTCTATGTCATGTTAGATAACTTGTTATTTTTTTTGAGATCTTATTTGGCTTCCTCAAGGTTCTACATTTTACTTGAGAAGCTGAAGGTTTTGATGCAATAGGCGATAAAGAAGAACTCCTTGTGAATTCAGCAAGTTCAGCAAGTGATCTTTTTCGATGGACCCTAAAAGGGCTAGTAGTTCTTTCATATTGGTTAAATGAGTTGCGCAGGAGCACCATGTGCCTGGCAGAAAAGGCAAAAGATGGTCTTGTGGCGCCTGTCAAACTTGGAGGTATATGCACTGAATTTAATTATCAGAAATGACAACGGAACTTTATTTTACTATGTACAGAAATGATAACTTATACTCCAAGAGGATGTCATGATCAAGCCCACATCACCAGATCCTGTAATTTCTTAAGCATTGAAAGGCCGTGTGGTCTGAGTATATGATGGCCTAACCCGCTTATCACAATTCAGAGGGAAAACAGAGTGCTCAACATTGGACTGGCTTCAAGATCCACCATTGAAGTGAAACATTCGAAGAAATTCATGTAGGAGATGTGGTTAAAACCGATTTAAAGTAGAGATTTGAAAAGTCTTAATGGAGTATGCTGGGTTAAAGATATAGTCTGTCTTTGGACTTTGAAAGCACCTAGTGATGCTTCCTACAGTTGGAAGAACTAGATTCTAACTTCGAAGCGTTGTCACGTCCATATGACGAAGTGATAAGTTAGGAGATGGTAATTTGATGTCGTGTGGCATGACAATTGGCATCTTACTATTTACTTATGTTTTGCTTAAAAAATCATCTTCTGAGGATGTTGCACAATGTCGCTTTGCCTGAGTACGATGATTCGAGTGTTATATCTATCTCCGACATATAGCTGGAATTGAAATCTTGCTGAGTCCGATTACTAGGTGCAAGCACAAACCCTAATCTAGTTTGACGCCTTAGCACAATCTTTGATCCTCAGGACCAAATGCTATGGTCGCCGCAACTTGGATAATTAGGGTTTTCAGTAGGTAGGCGATTGAGATGACATCTTAGTCTCGTGGTAACAAATGATTGGTACGAGATAATCTGGTTTAGCCCTAGTATAACCCAAGTTTTTGTTTTTTTGCTTGGTTGCTTGTGCGTAAGCACGCGCTCGAGATAGAACCTATATATACTTTTGGCGTCTATGGAGGGATTTAGTCCTTCCTGTTTGTTTATTAAGTTATTAGATGTGTGCTTGTTCGTATCCCTTGCTGTCTTTTTTCCTTGATAAGTAAACTGAAGAGGAGAGAATGACAGAGATTTTAGTGGTCTAATTAGTGAAATACACACGAACGACACATAATGGGCAGAGTGCTTGTCCAATGCATTATGGAAAATTGTCCAAAAAATCCTACATCTATTGTACGATGGTCAATTTAGTAATAGACCTTCCAATTGCGCCGATTTAGTCATAAGTATTTTGATGATTTGCCAATTTAATCCTTAACATTTTAACAATTTTTCAATTTATTCCTAAAAATTGCTAACGTGGCAGTCTAGTCAGCGTCGGCTGTTCCACGTGGCATGACTAGCGATTTAGTGGACAATTTTTGCAATTTTTATTTTATTTTTCCATTTGCTGGCCATCGCTAGGTCTCGCTGATCACCGGCGGAGGTCGACGACCTCCCCTCACCCTCGCTGGTGGCCGACGACCTCCACCGACCAATTGACAAGGCTTGACTTAGGTAAAAAGGTAAAAATAAAAAAAGAAAAAGAAAAGGAAAGGAAAAAAAGTAGAAAAAAATCAAAAATTTAAAAAATTATCAACGTCAGTGTCGTCCGTGCCACGTAGGATAGCCGACGTTGACTAGATTGCCACGTCAACGATTTCCCGCCAAAATTGACAGGAATGACTAAATTTGTAAATTGTCAAAATGTTCAGGACTAAGCAAATGGTCAAAAGGTTTAGAGCTAAATTAATACAATTGAAAATTTTAAGATTAACTTAGCCTTCTTACAATAGAAAAGAGACTAAATTGGTATAATTGAAAGGTTCATGATTGAATTGCCCACTATACATTTTTTCTGTCGAAGGAAAGATTCCATTCATTAATCAAGATAATATTCAAGAGATATATAAAAGGCTTTCAAGCCTAACAAATCTCAAATAAGTGCAAAAAAGAAGAATAAGCAAATATGATAAAGCAAATAACAAAGCACATTTTACAGTTAAAAGCATACTCTTATCCTTCAAGAATAGATCTGCCACCGTAAACGTTCGGTGGCCAATCACTAGATTCAGTGATAAGTACATGCCGAGAACTCCCCCACCATTTGCAACGGCTTGCAATGCGCGTCTAGATTCGACGTCCTTGTTACCATCGCCGAGCAGTAATACCAATATCAATATGTTGAAAGTTGAAAAGAACATATATCAAATACTTGTAAGGAACACCTAGATTTATATCTTAAATTTAGTTTGGAAGAGTCAAATCCATGGATCTAGACCTAAATCTATAACGGGAGAGCGGCCTAATCTCGGAGAGTTTGTAGAGCCACGTCACGAATATCCTCCTTGGTGACTGTCGACTAGACGAACTGGTCTCCACATTCACCCAAGATCAGCTGCATAAATTTATTTACATTCACAAACTACCAAAATAGAATGGGAGAGAAAAGAAAATACAATCCAAGCAAAGAAAAAAAAAAGTCTTGAACTCCTCACAGAAAATCTCTAAATGTCCAGTGCTTGAATTTGACTGAAATCAAGTATAAATCTTGAAAATGAGAGACGGACAAGTAGAGAGAGAGAGAGAGAGAGAGAGAGAGAGAGAGAGAAGTATTCTTCTTATTCTCACCTTTGTCTTGGCTTTGTTTGCTTGAACTTGAGCCGCTTCTGCTTATTCTCATATGCATTGCAAGATTTAAATCTTAATTTTGCCCCCAAATTGTCGGTTTCAATTAGGATTTTCAGGAGAAGTGAATTTTGGGACAAATCGGTAAGCATTTTGTTTATTCTCACCTTCGTCTTAGCTTTGTTGACATGAACTTGAGCCACTTCTGCTTGTTTTCCTCTCCATTGCAAGATTCAGATCTTAATTTTGCCCCCAAATTGTCAATTTGAATTAGGGTTTCAAGGAGAGATGCATTTGGAGAAAATTCGGCAAGTATTCTGTTAGGATTTGAAGAAGAGGGGAAATTTGAGGCTTTTCATGCACAACGACGTTGTTTAAGGCTTTGTCATTGAATTTTGCCATGACGGATTTCTGGCAAGCCACATAGGTCAGAAAAAATGTTAAAATATTGTCACATCGGATTTCCGACATCCCAAATCGGAACTGGCACTTAAGTGATTGTTTTATTAAAACAAGGCTACCGAAATTGAAACTAGCACTTAAGTGCTTATTTTATTAAAATAGTGGCACTTAAATGATCCCGCAAAAAGTTTTGGCACTAAAGTGATCGCCGTATAAAAGTTATGGAACTTCTAGTGTCCTCCATGTTGTACAAAGCATATACGTTCCAAAACTCCTATCATACACTCCCCCTAAACCAGTCTGAATGGATACTTTGCTAGATCCGATCAAGGTAGATTTCATGGGGTCTAGCACCAGCTCCGAGGATTCCAAACCATATGATCCGATCGAGCGTGGACTGAGTTAATTATAACCATTAACATCGGTGGATTCTAGGGGTGTCAGAACTGCACCACAAACTGAACCGAAAACTGAACTGAACCGAATCGAACTGAAATTTTACACATTTCAGTTCAGTTCAATTTTCGGTTCAGGTAATAGAAAAAACCAAAATTTTCTTCCTAGTTCAGATATTTTCAATTCAGGTACAGTTCGGTTCAGTTACCGAAGTGAATCCGTGAAAAGCCCAAAAGTAAAACGACTATGGCTTCTAAAAACTCAAATCCCTGACGATGGCTTGTAAAAACTCAAATCCCTAAATTGAAAATCCCTCTCGTCTCCATCGCCTACTCTCCAATCTCCATCGCATTCGAACGCGTGTACTCTCCAATCTCCATCGCATTCGAACGTCGTCAGTCTGTCTCTGTATCTTGGTGTCGCAAGCAGGCGGACATTGCTCAAGGTCATCATTCTTGGTGACAGCGGGTGCGCTTATAGGGTTTCCTTTGATCTCTACGTTTCTTTTTGTGCTTTCTTTGTTTCCCGTGTTGGGCTGGCTTGGTTTGTGTTTGATGCATTCAATTTTGCTCTTGGTTTAGGGTTGACTAACCTTATTTCTCGAAGACCTGTTGACAGGAATTTTGTGGTGTTCAGTTCCGACAGAAATGGCAAGACGTCGTTGATGAACCAGAATCCATTGGTTAGCTTCGATGGGTTAGTCAGTGAATGGTGATTTTGTCGAATCTCTATTTCTTTTGTTTCCATCGAGCTGTGAGATCATCCACTTTGGAAGCCCTGTGTTGTGGGTTGCTCATGTTTTCCAGTCGTTGGCAAGATAGGAAAAGAGGTGAAACATGTTCTCAAACATATGCATTCCAATTCTCAGTATTATTTATGACTAATTTTGTTGATAGTTATTGGGTTCTATAGCTGTATAGTCTTTTTTGTTGGTCTATAATAGAGTTGGGAAAGTTTTAGTAAAGTGGTCTTTTTCAGATTCTCTGGTCTTTTGGGTTTCTTTACATGATATTGGTAATTGCAGAAACTGAAAATTTCAGTTCGGATATGGAAACTGATATTTTTGAAGCTGCGTTTGGTTTTGGTTAAGTTTTTGAGTGGAAGGCCTTTCTTTGTTGGATTTAATACCGTTGATTGCTTGTCCATTTTGGACTTGGAAGCATAAGCTCTTGCTCTGTGCCCATCACAACTTTTGAATTGAAAGATTGTCTCCATTGTCTTCGCTGCCCATCACTTTCTTTCACCATACTGTATCAAGATCTGAATCATTTTATGTTTATGGTCATTTGTGAGTATAATATGAGCAAAAAAAATTGTATATGTCCATTTGGGACATGTCTCAGTCCAAACAACTTCTGTAGATGTAAGTGTAACAGAGTCAATAAGCCCAGTTGCACAGGCATTCCCCATGGAAGAGGAAGGCATGCTTAGGTGAAGTGGTGGATGAGGAAGGAAAGTAGACTAATAAGCACAGAAGTGCAGTTGTATGTTATCCTGTTTGGTCTGCAAATTACAATGTGCTGCTACCAAGAGATTTCATCGTTCATGATTTTGGCCATGCCCCTCTCAACTGTAGACTCTTCAACACAGGAGGTCGTGGACTCGACGTGTTTCATAGCTCCTTGACCCCAAGCATGGTGGAGGCTCTCATATGTACTCAAGATTGGTTACGATCTGCACCACTTTCAGTTTCAATCGAGGAGGACTTAGCAGAACTCGAAAATTTTGAGTCAGGTGAGAAATTACCGTGGACTTTTTATGCCCTTCAATATTACAATAAATACTATAATTCTCATTTTCATTGTGAATTTAATGCAGATTTGTCAACTACGACCATGGAGCTAAACTCGATATTGATTTCTCTTGATGATTAACGAACTTGGAGGTTGGTACATGTCAAACCAGTTTCTTATAGAGAATTTGATGAATGGGCTTGCTGATGTGGAAGTAATACTAGCTACTTCTCATTGTTCTGGTTATTATACTGATTAAAGGGTCCATTTTGAATTCTCATAGATTTCTGAAAAGCTTGCACTGCACTGGTTGTTTTCTGCTGATCAACCATGGTTTAGGACCTCTAATGTCTTTCCTTTCAGATTCTGCATTCAACAGTTCTTTCTCCCTCATTTTCTTTCATTTTCCATTCATTTCAAGTTGTAAATTCTACATATAATCATTCTCTAACTTATATATATATATATATATAGAGTTATCCTCTCCTTTCCAATAAAAGCCAAAGCCAATTAGATCTGCTTCATATCTTGCTAGTAAGTAAATGTAGTAACTGAAACCTTTTACGGGTCCTTTTCGATCCGTGAAACCAAGTCGTCTGAGAGTTTTGAACTAGCAAGTCCGGTATGGTCTAGATTACTTGGATTCAATGCACAAACCCCATAGAACAGAACGATTAAGCATACTAAAACACCCGGAATGATTGTTTGTCTATATCCACGCATGCAGAGTCTATAATTTCTCTCTAATTAGTATGTTAATCTATCTAAACAGGTGTTTACAAGACGGAGATCGACCTAAAGCAACAAATGGTCACTGTGACCTGGACCATAGACGCAGAGACTTTGATAAAGAGACTCTGAAAAAAGAGAGAGGCAAAAACGCAGAGCTGTGGCCTCAAAAGCCCCGAGAGCCAACCAAAGCCAAGAACAAAGAGAGAAAAAGAGACCCAAATAGTCCACTCAAGTTGATTCGGGTATGTCATGGTAAATGGGAATAATTTTGTCGACGGACAAGTAGGAGGAGGCGGCTATCAAATCTTTATGGCCCAAAATAGCAGTTTGTTTTGGCTGTAATTGTGGCTTTATGACTTTGTGACTAGTACACTTTGTCTAATAACATTCGAGTTTGGCTTATGCAATCGATCGTGATTGGTTTGATTCACTGGGTTTACTAAACGAGCTGCAATTGAGGCAGCAGAAAGGTGCCAGCTTATGACATAGCTGTGCCATTACATCGCCTTTGTTAACCGATTGCACGGGTAGAGTACACAAGCTTTTAGGTCCACATGAACCGTGGAACTTAGCGAGTCTTATAACGAATCGAGAGGCATTTGGGTGCAAGTCTTAACGAATTCAGTCAGATTCATGGTCGGTACTTTGGTTTAGAAAGTTTCAATGTTTATTTTTATTATATAACGATACTCGTACACTAAAAAAAAGAAAAAGAAATCTCTTACTGTGCCAAGAGTCAGGATTAAGTAATGAAAAATCTCTTATTCGCCACTCGAACACTTAAAAAAAAAATGAAAATATAACCGAACCGAACGGAAATGAATTTTCGGTTCAGTTCATCTACAGTTCAGCGCGAGGAATGGTTCGGTTCAAACACAAATCCTAATGGTTCAGTTCAGTTCAGTTATTTGAAAAACTGAACTGAACCGAACCATTGACACCCCTAGACTGGATTCCACATGGTCTAGCACCGGCTGTCATGATTCCAAACCAAATGATCCAATCCGGCATGGACCGTGTTAATTCGACAAGGCCAATACTCTTTGAGACTCATACATTTCATGTATGAAAGACCCGTGACACGGAGACAATTTGATCATCCTTAAAATCGTTGAATCAAAATTTGTTAGATGAAGACATGGTTTAATAATTAAATATTCTATCACAAACTACATTGCAGACTATTCGGAAGGTCATGCGAATAAGGCACACACGTACATTGTTCCCACTCGTCTCGTCCCATCGCATCTAGAAAGCATAAACCTCTAGAGTTTCGATCTCCAATGGTGCCCTTAAATGCTAAAAATCAAGACATAAGCTTAATCTAATTCCAAAGACTTCGTCAAAAAACAATTGTTTTTATGACCGCACCCTCTTTTCGTCGTATTGAGGGGAGCAGGTATCATTTACGCGTGCGTTCTAGATTCCATTCTCGATTTTTGGGTACATTAGAGTTAGACTAGATTTAATCTATCATTGAGCAGAGGGATAACTATCAAAATAATCCTATATCAATTCAGTTTTAAACCTTTTAATTTAATTTGACTAATTTAATCCTATGCATTTTGACGATTTGCTAATATAGCCATTTTGGCCAATTTTGACTGAAAATCGGGGATGTTGACACTTGCCGTCCTACATGGCGACGCCTAACGCTGACGTGAATAATTTTTTAAATTTTTTTTCTAAATTTTTAAATGTTTTTTTTCTTTTCTCTTTCCTTTTTTCCCTGACAACCAACTGCTAGTGAGGGTCGGGCCCTCACCAGTGGCCAGCAAGCTCTAACGACCCTCACCGGCAATTGTTCAAAAAAAAAAAGAAAGAAAAGAAAAGAAAAAAGAAAAAAAAATCAGAAAATCTACAAAAAAAAGTTGAAAAAATTGCTACGTTAGCGCCGGTGGTGCCACGTAAGACAGTTGGTGTCGACGTCAGCAGTTTTCGACAAAAAAATGCATTGAAAAATCGTCAAAAGATTTAGGATTAAATTAGTAAAATTGAAAGGTTTAGGACTAAACTAAAGATAGCAAAATGGGTATAGAATCCATTTTTAACACACATTTAATCGTGTAGGTCATAAATGAGTTGCCTTAAGTTTTAAAAACAAGTTTCAATTGACCATAAATGGGTAATTTAACAACTTAATGAATCTTAAATGGGTATTAAAAAGTTCATAAACGAGTTAACTAACCATCTCAAGTGAGTCATAATAAACATGCCATTTTTTTTTTAATATTTTTGATTTTGTTGAATCTTTTCTTTTCCTTTTATTTCTGCAAAATCTAGCGAGGGTCGCGAAACCCTAGCCGAACTTAGAAAAAAAAAAGAAAAAAAATTCATATTTTTTTATTATTTTTTCTTTGATTTTTTTTTAATTATGCAAAGTTCCGCAATGTTTTAACAATATAATTTTTTTAAAAAGGACAAGTTTTCCTAGATTAGATTAAATATGGATGTATTTAAGCAATATGTGTGGAGTCAGGTATGATATGGTATGAGTTGGGTCATGTATGGGTCTAGAAAATTGCTTTGTAATAAATGGGTCATATAGGAATAAAAAAAAAATGGGTCATATTGCTCAATTTGGGTTGGACCATTATGACGCGATTCACCCATTTGACAGGTTTAGAGTAAATCGATATATGTATAACAAGTTTAAGGCTTTTTTGAAAATTTTATTTAGTGTAGAAGCAAACTTATTTTAACAAAAATTACACCCTTCAAGTACAAGGGGGTACTCTTTTATTAAATACCCCCATCTCGATATGCTTTTCCTTCTTTACAAATAGGAGACCCTTGAGACCCCTTCTCGTACAAGGCATTTTCAGACTTCACCCCCAATCACAAGAGCTACCTCTCTCTCTCCACTTGCTCTCTCCTATTCCAGAAAAAAGAAGAAGATCACTTTCTTCTTTGCATGCAAGCTTGTGCTCGATCGTTGAGCCATGGAGAGTTTGGAAATGGGTGTTGCGGCAAGCCAGGAGAGAGCCGGAGTCCTCGCTCGCGCATGGCGGCGGTTGATGGGCTCGCCCAAGAACTTGACAGAAGAAGTGGTGGAGGTGGCCAAGAAGGCGATGAAGCTCGGGCAAGATGACCCGAGACGAGTCGCTCATTCGCTCAAAGTAGGATTCGCACTTTCCTTAGTGTCGTTGATCTATTACCTCCAGCCGCTCTACGACAGCTTCGGCGTCAATGGAAATTGGGCCGTCATGACAGTGGTGGTCGTCTTCGAATTCTCCGTCGGTAAGTTTATGGTAAATCCACAGTCAGTGCTTCGTCGGTCTCTGTTTCTGGAACCGCGATGACCTGAATTTGGTATAAATCCAGGGGCCACTCTAAGTAAAGGGTCGAGTAGAGGACTTGCTACATTGCTTGCTGGTGCACTTGGCGTTGGTGCTCATCACTTAGCAAGTCTCTCAGGAAAATCCGGCGAGCCCATAATGCTTAGTTTCTTCGTCTTTCTTCAAGGTAAAGTTACTAAGTACAAAAAGAGAATTAGAAAAGCACTCAAGAAATGAAGAATGGCAAGGTTCAACTTGATTATGTTGTAAACTGCAGCCGCCGGTACGACGTTCATGAGGTTTTTCCCACGAATCAAGGCGAAGTACGACTACGGGATGCTGATATTCATACTGACGTTCGCACTGGTGACGGTTTCGGGCTTCCGGGAGGACGAGATACTGGGGTTTGCGCACAAGCGGCTCTCCACCGTCGTCATCGGCTGCTCCGCCTGCCTTATCGTCTCCGTTGCCGTGTGTCCCGTCTGGGCCGGCGAAGACCTCCACCGGCTCATCGCTCTCAACATGGAAAAGCTTGCCAACTTCTTGGAAGGTATACACAAATCCTTCCAAAAATAAAGACGAAATACGAAGGAGAATGCGAAAGAAAATCCACCCAAACCCTAGAAACAATGTCAAAAGAGATACAGCATGTTTTTCAAATTTTTTTTTTTTCAGGATTTGGAGATGAATACTTGAGAGAACCAGAAGACGGTGACTCGAGTCAAGACAAGTCGCTTTTTCGAGGATACAAAAGTGTTCTGGGTACGAAGAGCAACGAAGAATCTCTGGTGGATACAACTGCTTCCTCAAATTTCTTGTCGACGTTCACACATGTTAATTGTCACTTAACAGTGTTCGCATGATAATGACACATCATTTATGATGATTATGTCAGGCAAATTTCGCGAGTTGGGAACCACGTCACGGCCGGTTCGGCTTTCGTCATCCATGGAAGCAATACCTAAAGATTGGAGCTTCGATTCGTCAATGTGCCTATAGAATTGAAGCCCTTGATGGCTACATGACCACCAAATTCGATGTAAGTCGACGTCTAATTGCATTAACTGAGAAATAAGTATTGAGTTCGCCCGGCTGGCGACTCGCTTCCACCGCTAGGTCATGTGGGTTTCAGTGACTCCCATCTAACCCAACGGCGCATGTGAGTTTGGCTCACATGCAACACGGCATGGATAGCAACGTTTTTGGAGTACGATTGACTTTGTTTTTATGTATTTCACTAGCTATTTTTGATTTCTTGATTGTCATGTACGTTGGTTTTGTTCCACATGGATAATTACTCGTGCATGGTATTTCGTGTTAAAGGTAACATCGTACTATACTTTTTTTTTGTCGGAATGTCGTACTATACTTAATATTGTTGAAAAACATGTAACATCGGACATATTATGTTGATAATGTTACGCGGCATTTAGAATCAATTTCGAAGTTATCATAGTCTCTATTGAAATTAGTAAATCAATAGTAATAACATAATCACACTCTCGTCATTTTCAGGCGCCACCACATGTTAGAACCAGACTCAAAGAGCTCTGCGCAGAGATGGGCATAGAAGCCGGAAGAGCATTGAGGCAACTCTCATCTTCCCTCAAGACAATGACCGTGCCGTCCTCCGCGACTCCCCACCTTGAGAAGTCCCGAACCGCTACGAAAGCCCTCATGTCCCTGCTCGGGACGACCTCCTGGAAGGATGCGACCGACCTCCTTGCCGTTGTCCATGCCGCCACCGTCACCTTGCTCCTCATCGACATCTTGGACTGCACGGACAAGATTGCCGAGTCTGTCGACGAGCTCACGTCCCTCGCCGGCTTCGAGGCTGCGGAGAAGCATCTCAAGTGTGACGAAGTCGTGCTAAATGTAACTACACTCGAGGCGACAGTCTCGCTGGAAAATGGGAGTCCTGTGGTCAGACCGGCTCCAGCGCCAGTGTTGTAGATATGCAGGCATCGTACATACGAACGACGACGTTCATGATACCTGGACTATATTGATAATTGAGAAAGTCCGGGTATAATGGAGGGAGTTAGTTCCTATATAGTGATATTTTATGAAAATAATTACGACAAACGAGGAGCTTGACGAGGATGTTGCTCAAGTTTTTGGGCTTTATTAGCATAACAGTCTTTATGTGACTGTGAAAGTAACATGTTATGAGCCACAAATTTTTGAAGGAGTGGATCCCACAATAAATTTTAATTATTTATTATTTTTTTTGTGACTCAGAACAAGCTGTTAATTTCACGTTAGATTAAGTACAATCACATAAACATTTCTCTTTTAAAAATTAGCTTCACACTAAGCTCAATAAATCTGTCTATCTAATTACTTCAATAAAAAAATGTTGCCGGCCAAGTTTTCTGGTTTTTTTTTTTTCCAAATTAGGGTAGGTATCAACATATACTTTACTTATGGAGTGGCAATGTATATACCTATTAGAACATTATGTTAATTTGTTTCACTAAGTAAGCAAAAGTTTTGGGTTGATTAAGCTTGTAGCTTCACCTTCTCTGGGAGGGGGGGGGGGGGGGGGGTGTTTGAATAGGTTGTTAAGCTTTTGCGGAAATCACCAAATAAACTTTAAAATTAGGTGCAACAGATATTTTAAAATATTTGGTAGTGCTAGTGTGCAAATGCAGAAGTAAAAGATAGCAGACATCAATATATAGTGGTTCGGCTTATTCACAAAACCTACATTCACTGTCCACACTAACAGCCTCAAGTCGGGCTGGTTTTGCACTAGTAATCTGCTAGACAAGTTACAATCACCAAGCACTAATCCTATTAGATGATAGATCACACTTTTAGGACTCAATTATCACTCTTGTACACTTGATCTCTGACACGATTACAAGACAACAATAACACTATAGTGAAGATCTCAAGAGAGTGAAACACTATTAGCTAGGAATTGAGCTTAGAGAAAATTTTGGATTCTATGTACTGCGTGTCTCTAAATTTTGGCCTACAAGATCTTCTCTTAAATAGACATCTTCAATCTTCCAGTTGTAGATGTTTTAGAGAAGCAAGTAGCCGTTAGAAATCCGTTGAAGCTACTATCTAGAGTCGGAGCTGCCCATACAGTCCCTTTTCCTGAATATTTCTAGCTATCCAAAAATAGGTTCTGCAGTTGCTATCCCGTCGACGATAGCTCTGGCAATTTTGCCAATAGCATATTTCCAGTTCTCTGGCGATCTTCGATTCTGCCGCTACGCGTCTCCAATTGACAATGGCTATAGTTGACTTCTCCAACGAACATCCTCTGGATGGACATTGTTCCAACATCACCAATGACTTGATATCTTTGGCATCGACACAAATATCATCATCAGCTAATCTTCAAGTTCGTTGGTGCTATTTATGAACATAACATATTTATGATCTTTTTTCATTACGAATATCACTTCTGTCTTTAATACATTGTCACGAACATCTGCAAATACTATATTAAACATTGTATTAAGTATAGTTTTGGGATCATCAAAATTCTTTGCGATGTTTTTCCAACAATCTCTTCCTTTTTCTATGGTGACAAAACTATCCCACAGATGTGGAAGTCCATATTTGAAAAATTTATAGGAAAGTAAAGATATGCATTAGTGAAGATTTTTCAGAGAAATTATACATAGCAGATATGATAGTCTCCATAGAAATTTCAATGAACAACGAGATAAGGTCTAGAAGATCTTTAGTGATAAGCGAGAAATGTCTTAATCCTTCTAGAATGAATTCTCATGATGTTTCAGAGGAGATGATGGGTAAGATAATTTAAGAAATCATCAAGGGACAAGCTTTGAGAGACAATATGAAACATGTTTGCAAACATTGTCAAAAAGCGCGTATAACTCCCCCTGTCCTGATGCTATTATCTTATGAACATTTTAACCATATTATATCTCATAATTTCACATTAAAATATCAATATCGCTCCCCTTCTTTGTCATCGGCAAAAAGATAATCATAAAAGAGGATCAAATTTTGAAAGGAAATTTGCATTAAGTCATAAGCATGAGAGTACATCAAACATCAGCAAAAGTAAACAGAAGCACAAAATATAACAACTACTAAGTAGTTGTTGTGGTTTCTTGCCTTTAAACTTTACAGAAACCATCCCGATCATAAGAGGGAATGGGTCGACATCTATCTCCATCGGAGCTTTTCCTTTTCATGGGTAAACTTAATCTTACCTTGCCGAATTGCTTCTTGGATATTCTTCCTGAAAATGATGTAATCAACAGTATTATGGCTCCATGAGTGATGCAATCTACAATATTTCTTGTTCGCCAAATACTCTTTGCTCGGCATAGTTTGGTCTTCAGTCAATTTTATCTGGTCATCGGCTAAAAGCAAGTAAAAAATCTCAACCATTTTGTTCACATCGAACGAATAATACTGAGTATTTTTCGCTTAAACAATGATGTTCTCCTTCAACTTCTCTTTAGCTCTAGCTGGCCTCAATGCTTGACAAACATATGACTTGTCGATAACCATTTTAGTCACGATTATCTCAGCATATTCTCCTTGGTCTAGGTCATCTACAGATTCACACCTCTCTACGAAGGTCACATCATGTTTACCTGATTTCTTATCTTTTTCCTTCAACGGGTTTTCATGCCTAGTTGCCTTTATTGTTAATTGAAAGATGGTTAACCCTCCAATCTGTCCCTTAAGACAAAATTTAGGCCGCTAAACGCTACCTCAGCAAAAGATCTCTCTGGCAGCGATATAAGACATCAATTTCTTGATTTTTTGAATTTAGACACAAATTGGTCTATCGATTCTTTGTTGGGAAAATTGTCAAAAAAGTCCTAAACCTATTCCACTTTTGTCAATTCAGTCCTAAACATTTTAATTTTGCCAATTCAATCCTAAACCTTTTGCATTTGTGTCAATTCAGTCCTAAACCTTTTTTTTCGTGGACGCCGGCCGGCCAAAATTCGCCGGATGGACTGAAATGACATAATTGCAAAAGGTTTAGGACTGAATTGGCACAAAAAAAGGTTTAGGACTGAATCGGCACAAATGCAAAAGGTTTTGGACTGAATCGGCAAAATTAAAAGGTTTAGGACTGAATTGGCAAAAGTGCAATAGGTTTAGGACTTTTTTGACAATTTTCCCATTCGTTGTTCAGCTGTTTAATAGCAGCAAAATACGCAATGGCACATTGGAAACGGACATATAGAACTGATTATGGAATTGTGACTCCCTTTGCTCCCAAGAGTGGACAAAATTGGCCGGTAAAGCCGTATACCATGTGAGGCGATCTTGGATAATGATAAGGGAAGCAGCCTTAACTTCCATCAATCAGCATAAGATGCGTCACCACACTGTCCAGCGAATCGACTGACATAATCTACCGTTAATTGATCATCTTCAACAGACAAGAGGGTAAAATAAGGCATCTTAATACCTCTCGGATAAGGCAATCAATCTGTCCAATCTGGACAAGGCTTCCTGTATACCTGCCTAGTATTTCCTAACTCATACCGCAAACATTGCATTGCCTGATCTAATATCAATTGAACAGTTTGGGGATCTTGACTAGGGACCAGCTGAGCAAGTTGTCCCCCGGGTAAAGGTAGTGGTCCAACTTGGTTATCAACAACTACCGGGTATGGCCTTTGGGGAGCGTACACTGGATTGGACATTACTACTGCTTCTGCTACAGGTCATTGACTGTCCTGCCACCTAGGCAAGAGACGGTGGTCTACCTTGGTTATCAATAACAAAATTGGACCTATATGGGGTATGTGCTATGTTAAGTTGAGGTATTATCCCGATTGACCTTACATTATTGATGGGAGGTGTTAGGTCAACTGGGCTGTAGATTTTTCACATTTTGTATATTTTGCTGAGCCTTTTGATTCATCAAGTTGCCATTATTGTTACCATACATTAACTTCTGTTAGGATTCGGCACACAATCACAAAAGCGAGAAAGAGAAATTGTGACACGAGATTTTATCCTGGTTCACCCTTAAACTAGAGCTACGTCTAGCAGAGGATTACACTATAATTAGCACATCGCACCCTTAAACTAGGGCTACGTTCAGCAGGACCCACGTGCTTTCCTGTCGTTGAGGAGTATGAACCACACCCCCAACAACTTCAACAAGATTAGGCAGATTACTTCCATCGGCAGGTATTGCGCATTGGTTTGGGTCATACCGACGGTTTCCACCCTTTGCAAAATCCTATTCGGTGGTGGTGGTACAATTTGTCCTATATTACCAAATGTAACTTGAGCAGCAGTAGACGAAGGAACATGCCCAGAAGGTGCGTAATTAGTTGGATTTGTTTGCCTCTGAATTGAATGGCTTGACACTCTTGGTTCGTGCATGACTTCATGGAAGGTATTGACAATCATGGGCTTGACCACATCGATAAGGTATTTCATCACGTGGTTAGTCATTTCATTATGATGTTCATCTACAATCCTCCTCAAGGTAGCCAACATCACAAGATTTGACCTCAACTGCCTTCTCTGCTCATCGGTGAGTTGTCTCGAAATGTCGACATCTCAACCTTGCTCTTGTTCGACCACCGGCTATGTAGTCGACGACTCAAAATGTCTCATTCTGTCATTGCCATGTTGTAGTGACGATTTGTTAACGCCAGCATTGTCATGATCAAGTTGATTCCTTCTTCTCACCATCATATTTCCTCAAAATAGCCACACTGGTCTCACTAGACGTGCCAAAAATATGTTTTGCCGGAATTACTCTCGCGACGAAATATCTTTCACCGAATGTCATTCTTCGATTATTAATTAAAGGAGATAGGTTCAATGGCGACTCTGGACAGGAAATATCATAAGTGAATAAAGAAACCAAAAGCTTCACTTCCAACTAAACTGTACAAACACAAACCGTGCTGGAATTCAATCGACGACAATGCTTGAGAACGCAAAGATTCTACGCTGAAATTTAATCAATGACGTAATACCTATGATAGAGATACACGGCCGAATTTAGTTGACAACGCAAGTAGGGAAACCAAAAGTACAGTATAAGAAAGTAAAGATAATTGAAAGATTGCATTTTATTTTGTTTGTGTGTGTGTGGGGGGGGGGGGGGGGGGGGGGGGTGTTCCAGTAGATGAACAATGGTATTTATAGTGGTTGTGCCATTACCGTCCCTGAGCAGTTCTCCATTGCTTGTAGCCATGTTCCTCCATCTCCGAAAATTTTGTACCCATATTCCCATGATGTCATGATCTTGTTTCCAAGAAATTGTTCCTTTGAAATCACATGCTAGTTGCTCTACGACCTCCATTGCTCGACACTCTAGTGATTTCAAATCTGCGACAGCTCCCAGATACCATCTACGCCTTCAACTTGCTCGACGCCTTAGCTGGTAACTTGTTGCCCTCACTATCCTTGTCGACTATCGTTAACCATCTGTCGTCGTACATCGGCAACTGATCAGTAGCGGTCACCGATGTATGTTAATATCTATAACTATCCTTGCGGTCATCAACAATGCGTCGCGTGCTCAATAATACTCCATACTCCCGTCACGCGCTTATCCATGTCGATGACTTGGTCCCTTTTTAGTGCAAACAGCTGCTAAAGGACAGCATTGTATGGCAATCTCGTATTTCCTTTTTCTTTTCAACATACCCTTGTTAAAGGCCCTACTGATTCTCAAAAGTCAAAAACATTGGGCTATCCCACCGTAATCTCTTGTGCAGCTTCGTATTGTATTCAAACTACATGGCGCACTTAAACTTAGCATTCAGTTTACCCCACCTCTCTTTCTTTTGAGTTCTTTAATTGAAAAACAAAAATCCACGTAGGCCACCTGCTGCCACCTGCTTTATTACTTCTCGATCTTCTAGCCTTCTTTATAGAACTGAATAGAGCAATTGCAATAAACAAAAAAACAAAAAACAAAAATGAAAAGGAAAAAATAGAAGCAGAAGCAAGATGCATGGTGGCTGGCTTCCGATAAGTATGAACACAAAGTTGTTTTTGCTGGCAAGTTGGCAACATTCATAAGTATGAACATGAAAGAAAAGTTGGGAGGTTAGGTCTCTTGGTCTGGGCAATTATTCTAAACTTGAATTTGACGTGCAAGGCATAGTCGTCCTTGGAGTACAACATGCAACTAAAAAGTTGAATATAGAAATATGAGTTCGGACCGAAGTTCTACTTTGATGTCATGTTTTTGTTAGTGGGTCGGTCGGGTGATGGTATGAAAGAGAAGATATATTCTCGGAGAGAACAAGTATACTACCATTGACATAGTTTGATGTTGATAGTGCCCAATTAATAATAAAGCACAAAAAAAAAAGAAAAAAAGATAAGCAAGACTTGACGAAGTGCTGAAATGGACAAAATTTAAAGAACTCGCCATCTCTTACATGGTAATTGTAATAAAAGTTTCTAGATAAGTCAAAAAATTATAGAAAACAATCTTTATAATTGAAAATGAAATGAGTCAGTCTAGATTCCTGGAAAGGACTTGATTGATCACCACCCTGAGTTGACATTATCATTGTGATGTTGATTGTTTGACTTACATTGAGCCAATCGAATTTATCCGATGCTTGATGAGTTAGTCAGATTAATAACTATGTAAACTTTATTTTGCGCCAACAGATGCACAAAATTTTGAATCAGTCTAGAAGAATTATATTTGTGAATTTGTGATCTGACACACAAGAATGGAATGCATTTGATTAAGTTACTCATGCACAAAAGAATATCCAGCAATGATACGTAATATAAGCTTTTGTCTTCATTTATGAAGTAAAGCAACACCGTCAATCTATCCCCTCTTCTTAGGCCCGTTTGGTTCAATTTTGGAAAAATGTCCTTGAGAAAATGAAAAATACCTTTGACCTAAATGTAAGTAGTGTTTGGTAATGTGTATTTTAAAAACACATTGGAAAGCAACTTTGACGTAAATGCCTCTTGGTAAAAGCTACCATTGTAAATAACTTTTACTAATTATTTTATTTAAAAAAATTTAAACAATTTGCCGCCGCCGGCTAGATCTGGCCGCCAACCAACCTCTCCTGGGGTTGGGCGACCCCAGGCGGCATGACCCAGGCCTCGCCTGAGGTCGAGCAACCTCAGGCGAGGCTAGCAGTGACTCGCCAGATGCTCATGGAGCCTTTGTCGGCGGTCGAGGTCTTTGCCAGTAAAATTAGGATTTTCGAGGATATTTATGGAATTATGAAAATTGAGCAAGGACAAAATTGTAGTTGCATTCCGAAAATGCAGCTTTCCATAGTACCTCCAGACCTACTTTGAGCCAAAGGCCTACTGGCCTTTGGAAATGCAATTGCATTTCCCTAAAGTTGAGCAAAAAGCAAACCAAACTCTATTTGTATTTGGTCAAGGAACTTTATAGTCTCAAAGCTCCTTCCAAATGCTGAACAAAAAAGGCACGCACATAAAAAAATGTGGATGCAATTGCAAATAGAATTTTGAGTTATTTTCCTTGCATTTAGGGTTCCTTTAGAGTTTTGAGGTGCTTCTATTTAATTTTAGTATCTGTTGAATTTAGTAGCTTGTTTATCTTTTTTCAATTTAGTTTCCTTGTTTGAATTTTTAATTTCCTTGGATAGTTAGGGTTGGCAATCTAAAATCCGGTTATGCTTTTATTGTAATTAAGCTTGCTGCTTACCTCTTGGGATGTTAAATTAATAAATTGAAAGATTTTTCTATGTTAGGCAAGTTTGCGTGTTTGTGAGGTGCAACTTGTGTGTGGAAATTTTGTATTTTTTTTTTTTCTAGATTCATGTTATCACCAGTTTCTGTTATGTTAGAAGTGATTTAGGTTATTAGAATTTACTAATGGTAATGAAGGTGCCATCCATTTAAAAAAGACAAGGTGTAGATATGCCATCTATTTAAGAAAGGTCAATTGAAAACTGTCAATTCACTCTCTATATAGAGAGGATTTTAAATTCCAACTGAAAACCAAAAGAAGGGGAGATCATAACTCTGTGTTTGAGGATATTCGCAAACCCCAAAGCTTAAGAGATAAATCAATCACTAGTGACAATGAATTCATCTATAAGAAATTCGAAGCCATAACGAAAGAGGGAGGATGTATGTGTTAGAAAGTCCAACCCAAAAGCTTAAGCTATTAGGTGGAGGGAGATCACATGAATATAAAGAGCATATAAGACTCATTCTCAGGCGATGTGGGATAACAACTTTAACACCCCTTCTCACGTGCAAGCTGGATTACGAGCGGCCGGTGGAATTTAACTAATGGGGGGTGGGCCCACATACGCTGACAACACTGGCTCTAATACCATGTTAGAATATCCAACCCAAAAGCTTAAGTTATTAGGTGGAAGGAGACCACATGAATATAAAGAGCATATGAGACTCGTTCTCAGGCGATGTGGAACAACAACTTTAACAGTATGAAATTTAGGCTACGTTTGGTTATCTGAATTTTTAGTCAGGATATGACTAAATATGATAAGATATGAAATTCAAAGATTTTGCTAGCAGTAATAAAGTCGGATATTTTCACATTTATTATATACATTATTTGGTATGTACGACGTATCAATGTAAATAAACCTGAAAAATATAAAAACGAAGATGGTAAGAATTTCTCAGGGAGAAGTACACTAGAAGTGCCAAAAGTTGTGTACGGCGCTCACTTTAGTACAAAAAGTTTCCGTCGGATCACTTAAGTGCTAAATCGGAGAAAAAAAAATGATCGCTTAAGTGCCTCTGGCGAGAAATTCCGGCCAAATATTTACGTGTCATTTATAATTAATTTTTTAATCTGACATGGCAAATAAAATATAGTCCACGTGGATTTTAAAATTAAAAACAAGCTAAAAAAATTTAAAGAACTAAATTAAAATTTAAAAAAAGATAAAAAATTGAAAAAAAAAAAAAAAGAGAGAACAGAGGGCTGCGTACAGGCGGTGAGGGTGGGGGATAGCCAGCGGGGGTTGCCGACCCCTAGCCGAGGCTCGGCGACCCCCTTCGGCTATCCCCCACCTCATCAGCCATTGCTGGTGATGGTGGGGCGGGGGTGGCGCCCTCACCGCCTGCTTTTTTCTTTGAGCTTAATTTTAATTTTTTTTTATTAATTGTGTATTTTGTAATTTTTAATATTTTTTGTAATTTTATCTTATATTTTTATTGCTAACTGGACCTCCGGCGAGCCACGTCGGCTTCAAATATTAATAAAAAAAATACCACGTCAGATTTCAAGCCAAATAGATCGGAGTTAGCACTTAAATGACCATTTTTCGAAAAAAAAAACTAGCACTTGAGTGATTTGGCACCAAAATTAGGGTCGTACACAACTTTTGGCACTTCTAATGTACTTCTCATGATTCACTACTAAAGAAATCACGAATGCACAAAAGGAGATAACCTCCATCAATCAAGTCATAATTATTGTACGATTTACATCTTAAATAGAGAAAAATAGCTCATTATAGCATTCTAGAGTCATAGCTTCAATAATGACGAGAAATATAAACGGGCTATATCAACATCAACGAGGTAAATTAGCTAGGGAACGCCAAATCTAGTAAAAGAGGGAAAACATTATTATTCACATTTGCGATTCCAAAAATTATAGTGCTTTGGCTGTCTTGTCATTTTTTTGAAACTTCAACATGAACCACAAAGTTACGGAAAAGAAGAGTTTCAACTCTTTTGCTACTTTAATAGATTTTTTACGTGAATCAGAGAGTTACAAGAAGAAGAGGTTTCGATTCTCTCGTTGTTTACGTGGAGCTTTGATGTGAGCAAAGAACTACGGAGGAGTTGTCAAGTTTCAACATGAGCAGAGGTATGGAGAAGAAGGAGAAGGAGTGAATTAGAAAGATCCGTTTCAAGTTTGAATTTGTTCATTTAAATTCATTTAAAATAGGGGTTCTTCTTATTCATTTTTATTTACATATTTTGTAATTACTTTTCCTCTCCCTTTTATTTCTTTTCTATTCCCTTCCATCATTCCTTAATAAAAATTTTACTAAATAATAAACTATACTTATATACCTAAAATATGTAATAAGTATAGATACTACATATATATACGAAATATATAATAGAATAGAAAGAAATTTAAATTTATAAATGAATATCTAATAAAAAAATAACATTTTTTTTTGATTTTTTTTCTGTTTATATTAGAATACGAATAATTTAATATCTAATTAATATTTCAATATTTTTATTTTAAAGAATTTTTCATTCGAGAAAAGTAGCTTTTATGTCATGAATATAAGAAATCCTATCCACCTTCATCCCAACTCCCTCATGTAATATTAGTATCCGGGCTATATACCATTTATATCCGACTTTATTCAATCTTTGGCAAAAATTAAACACGAGATATGACAAAATTTATCATATCCTGACTTTAATTATGGCTACTTAGTATTAACCATTGTTAGAAATTGGGGCTGAGGCATAGTTCGTCGGTCAAAATTCCTTGAAAATAGAAGAAGCCCATCAGTGTTGCAACGGATGACAATGGTTGCCTTAAAAAAAAAAATAGAGCTCTTGGTCTTAAATGCTGCGACCACATTGTGTCAAAGAATGAGCTTGATTGGACTAATGATAATTGTTTCCAAAAGTTATTTGGGCCAGAAATAGATTTTTTATTTCTATTCCATGTTAGCAACTAGTGTAGCTGCTGCTCTAGGAATTGGAGCTGTCGCGATTCTATCAGGAACAACGGGGGAGCCGATACTGCTAGCATTCTTTGTCTCCAAAATAGGTTTGTCTTGCTAAAGAAGAAACTAGCCGTGTCCCCAACTTACTAATGCATATAACTTATATTTTCGGTGTTATGAAGCTGCTCTGGTGCCATTTACGAGATTTCTTCCTTAAATGTGGACAAGGCACGATTATGGGCTCATAGTGTTCAATCCGACCTTCTGCTCGTTATCTGTATCCGGTTATCAAGAGAATCAGGTGGTCATGATGGCCTTCCAAAGACTATCGACAATCATTCTCAGCAGTTGCACCGCCATCGTCGTGTGCATCTGCATTTGCCCAGTTTGGAGCAGCGAGCAGCTTCACGATCTGCTCGCCGCGAACATGGACAAACTCAGGTTTTTCATAGAAGGTTTCGGTTGAATTCAAAAAATTACTCACTTATGAGCTTCATTGGGGAATAGACATGGACTGGCAAAGCCTTACCTTACAGGATTTAGAGATAAGTACTTCTGACTATCAGATGATGCGCGATCCGACAACGGTGGCAGGTCTTCTCTTCAAGCATATCGAAACTGTGTTGACGACCAAAGCCAAGTAAGAGACGCCAGTAATTAGACGAGTTCTTTATGTCTGCTTCCTGGATCAGATTTTAGGCCAATCTGATTCCATTTCTTTGCAGGCGAATTTAGCAAGATGGGAGCCTTGTCATGGTCAATTCCGGTTTCGTCATCCTTGGGAGCATCATCTACAAATTGGAACTCAAACTCATCAGTGCGCCTACAAGATTGAAGCTCTCGATGGCTATCTCCACTCCGATACCTGGGTCCGTTGCCAGTATAGTACTCTAAAAGAAGCAGTCTTATGTGCAACTCTTTGCAGAAACCAGACACTTGACTTGATTAAATCTTTGAATCATAAACTTTGGTGGTTCTCCTAGATTGTCTACCCATCTTCCAGATGAATCGTTCCTATTATAGGCCATGAACTCGGTTTGAGCTATGTGGATGATTAAATGACTCATCGAATACATGTACAGGTGCCGACCAATATCCCGAGGAAAATTCAAGAACCCTGCATGAAGATAATTCTGTGGAGTGTGGCAATTGTTTGAATGAAATAGCATCAGCCATTCGGAATATGACTCAACCATTGATGTCGGTCGGTACCCATCTAGCTAACGTTAAGGCGGCTTCCAAAGAACTTAAGTAGCTGCTCATTTCGGGCTCGTGGGAAGGCATGGATCCCCTGAAAATAATACCAGCTACTGCTGTCGTTTCGCTGCCTATCGACGTTGCAGAATCCCTGCCAAAGATCTTCGAGGCCGTTGACGAACATGCCTCCCTGGCACGTTTTAAGTCTGCGGAGCCTGGACCTGGGGCATCAACAAATACTTCACTAAGGAACCATCCAGCCACTTTCTCACGGCAAGGATGATACTCTTCAGCCACTTCTTGATGAGGATATAACTCGCCATACGATCACCGTCGAAGGGCTGTCTCAGGGTCTGAGTAGAAATGAGAATGTATCACCACAAATGGGCGAAAATGGATGATGATGGTCACCTATATGTTGCTAAACACATACCATAGCACAGTTCTGTATCTAAAATTGGAATAAAAACTTCTGCTTATCCATCACATGCTGAGTATGTTCCTTTTTCTTCAAACTTATATGCCTTAGATATCTTTCAGTATCACCACAATCTTATTCTTCTCTATGAGATTTTGTGGGACCACTGCCAACTGTTCTAAAAGCTTAATCTGATAGGTGAAGGCATGATTTAATATTTAATTACTCTAGCACTCCCCCTCACGCTTAATCTGATTTTTTTGCCTAGTACTAAGCGTGGACATATTTAATTGGGGAGGCAAATTGAGCCTGAAAGATTTGAACTCGGGACCTCCTGCTTTGATACCATGTGAGATTTCGTGGGACCACTGCCAACTGTTCTAAAAGTTCAAGTTTTTGGATTGGACTTTCTTACACTTTGAAAGCCCTGAAAAGCTGTTTCTGAAAAGGATTAGCTTTAACTGCAGCACGAACGTGGAATTACTGTTGTTATTGTACAAAGGGCCACATGACCTTGAGATTTGGGATATGGTCTAATTGTACAGGCTGTTACTCAGAAGAATGGCTCCTTAATCAGTTCAAAGCAACTTCTTCCTGAAGCGGAGACCATTTCTCAGATGAAAAATGAGCTGATCTCTCTCATTCAAGCTGAAATGCTTGTGTAGCGTGATGAGAGTTTAGGTTGCTTATGGGACTGCGAGATAAGTATGCTCTGATTTTCATGAAAACTGTAGCAGTCGGATAAGTCCTAGTCGAATCATAATAAGGAAATGGAACTTTATAGCATCCTCAGATGCATCAGTGCAAAGCTACATCGTCCAGAAAACAGCGACGCGTTGATGCGAACAAATCCCAAACTTGGTGGCATTTTTGTTTGTGATTGTTGGAGCTCATTGGTGGCAAAAGGATGGTGTTGTGGCGCTTGTCAAATTTGAGGCATATGCTCTGATTTAAAATATTAGAAATAAGAAACTTATATATAAAAGGAAAGAAATGATAAAGAAAGATAAGCCATACTCCCAGTGGATGCCATGATCAAGCCCACATCTACAGATTCTGTATTTTCTTAAGCATTGAGAAGGGGGGTGTGATCGAGTTATGATGGCCTAACCTGCTTCTTAGGGTGTCAATCATTCGTCTGAGTTCGGATTTTTGTGATATTTGAACCGAATCGAAATATTTGGGCACGTGTATGTTGCGATCCGAACCAAAAGAACAGGTCGGGTTGGACCGGTTCGGGCTTTTTTGGCACCCCTATAGTGCTTAACACAATTCAAAGGGAAACCGAAGTATTGAACATTTGAATTACAATGGTCGGGGCTTCAATGGCTTCAAGATCCCGCGATTGAAGCCTCCGCTTCCACCTTAAGAAAATATAGGCATACTAGTCATTGAAAAAACACTTTTTAAATTGGGGGACAAAAGGGTTTCTTTACAAAGTTAATGATAATTTAAAAGTTCATGTTGGAGAGATGGTTAATAGCGATATAAAGTAGAGAGATTTCGGAAAGTTTTATAAAGTAAGGCGGGTTAAGGATTCTTTGGACTTGGAAAGCACCTAGTGATGCTTCCTACAGTTGGTAGAACTTGATTCTACCTTCGAAACATTGTGGCATCTATGTTGTAGTGTTAAGTTTGGAGATTGTAATTCGATGTCTGTGTGGCATGATAAATGGCATCCAATTGATTTTTGCTTGGAAGATTTCTTAAGGACGTTGGACAATGATGCTTCCTACGATTATTCGAATGTTATATGTCTCCAACATATAGTTGGAAATGGCATCTTGCCATGTCTGATTACTAGGTGCAAGCACAAACCTTAACCGAGTTTGATGCTTTACCGTAATCGTGATCCTCAAGTTCAAGTTTTACGGTCGCCGCAGATTAAATAATCAGGTTTTAAGTAAGTAAGTGATTGAGATGCCAATTTAATCTCACGGCAATAAATGACTAATACAAGATAATTTGGTTTAGCCCAATAACCCAAGTTTTTGTTTTTTGTTTTTTGTTTTTTTTTAGTGGTTGCTTGTGCTTTAGCACGTGCTCGAGATAAAACCTGAAAAGTGGAATCTATGTTGCTTCTATTGATGGTCCTCTCCTCTCTTCTATGTAACGTATGTCTTTAGCACCCTTTTGGTAAGGCTTTTGAGAAAAGCCTTTAAGGAAATGTAAAAGACTTTAGGTAAAACGATTTTTTTTAAAATGAAAATAGTATTTTGTAAAGTGTAATTTAAAAGAGTATTGAGAAGCAATTTTGGGTTAAATATCGTTTGGAAAAAACTATGCTTGTTAAGGATTTTACTATTGTTTTCTTTTATAAAGGGAAAATCTCAAAGCTTCAATGACGAACCAGACCTAGCATCAGCCAGCCTCACTTGAGGTCACTGGCCATCAGATCTGGCCTTGCCGAAATTCCGAAAGTTTAGCAAGAGCAAAATTGGAAGAACAAACTACATTAGCATTTTGGAAATGGTAAAGTGCAAAGCTCCCACGAAGCTGCCGGGCTAAGCGACTTTGGAGAACTATGGAAATGCAGTGCATATCCCTAAAACTCTCCAAAAGAATTTGATACTTTTGCCCAAAGTCTTGTTGGGGAAATTTGATTGTTGATGAAAATAGGATAATAGTTATAGACCTTTGATGCATTGGTGCGTGATGACGATCACTGTTCATAAGGTATTAATTGCCCCTACTATTTTTGCTGCCAGGTTTAGAACAAGTATACCTCCAGTATATACACCAAAGCAGCGGAGAGATGAGTTCAGCAATCACTCAATTGCTCTCTTGGAATTTCATCTTGAATATGTTATCAAATTTGTATGTATGAAAAGAAAAGAAGGAAGAGTTACGAATAAGAAGTAGTTTCGAACCGTTATAATGAACCATGTATGATTTGGTGCTACTTATAGACAACCAATCAACACATCTATTGGGATTCGATACCTTATTCCCACCATCACATCTTTTCATGAACAAGAGTCGCCCATTTTCATGACCATGAGTCACTCACTTAGTTTGTTATCTATACTAATTTACATAGATTCATACATACAAGAAGGTATCTATTCTGATTTGAACCTTCAATTAGTGTAAATAATTATATTAACGAAATCAATAGTAGATAAAACTTTGAACCATGATTCCATTTGTTAATCGAATTATCACACATATGAATTTACACAAATCCGGTTAAAAATTTCCTATGGCTTAGCACCTTTGTGACTTTGTGCTCCCTCCTGGATTCATAATGTTCATCTTGACTATTTTGACGATTGCTGCCGGTCCAATTCATTGTGAAATAATATCGAGTGCTTGATGCAGCTACTATTTCCATCTTCATGAATATAATGCCTTAAAATTGGGGGTAAGTACACCGCAAGTGCCATAACTTTTGTACGGCGCTCACTTGAGTGTCATAACTTTATTTTCGCTCACTTGAGTGCCATAACTTTTAAAAATCGACCACTTAAGTGCCATCGCTTATGTGGACGCCAGAAAAGCTAACGTGGCATCGACGAAATGATTTTTTTGAATATTTTAAGGTACACGTGGAATTTTTCATAATTTTTTTTTATTTTGCAAATTTTCTTCTTCTTTTTTCTTTCTTGATTTTTGCAGCAAAATCTCTCTCTCTCTCTCTCTCTCTCTCTCTCTCTCTCTCTCTCTCTCTCTCTCTCTCTCTCTCTCTCTCTCTCTCTCTCTCTCTCTCTCTCTCTCTGCAGAGGAGAGTCGTCGACGCCGGCCACCATCAGACGGCCCAAGAGCCAGGGTTGGTGGGGCCGCGACGGCTGTCGCGGCCACGGGCGAGGGCGCGAAGGCCCTCACCAGATCTGGGCGAGGGCCCTCACGGCCCCGCCGGCCAAGGGCAAGGGGGCCCTCGCCTGGACCTCGCGACTGCCGTCGGGGCTTCGGTGGATGCGGGCGAGGCCGCGACGGCCATCGCTAGGTCCAGGCAAGGGCTGCCTCGCCCGTGGCCGGCGGGGTCGTGAGGGCCCTAACCTAGATCTGGCGAGGGCCTCCGAGCCCTCGCCCACGGCCGCCGAGGCCGTCGCCCAAGGCCGCCGCGGCCTCGCCGGCCCAGGGCTAGCCTGCCCTAGCCCCTGGGCCCCCCCGGTGGTGGCCAGCGAGGGTTGCCGGTGACCCTCGCCAGCCAAGGGGAAAAAGGCCATAAAAATTAAAAAACGAAAATATCAAAATAAATAAAAAATAAGAAAAAATTCCAGAAAATATTTAAAATTTTGTTAAAAAAATCCATGTGTCGCTGAAAAATTAATAAAAAATCCATGTAGGACAATTTGCCGGAAGTGGCACTCAAGTGATCCATTTTCCTCCGATTTGGTACTCAAGTGAGCGAAAAAAAAAAGTTATGGCACTCATAGTGTACTTACCCCCTTAAAATTGTTGGGGGAAATTAATTGTTGATGAAGACAAGCAATAGTGTAAATGTTTGATGCATTGGTGCGTGATAACAGTCACAGTCTTTAAGGTATTATTTGTTTCCACTTTACTACCGGTTTAGACCTTGAGAATATACACCAATGCCATAAAGATTCCACTTTCATTCATTGATTCACTCCTCCTTCAGATGATATAGAACGATCGGAAAATAAAGAAATAGTTAATATATTCAAGATACAATAACTCAGATTTTGTTTTGGAATTTCACCTTAAATGTGTTATCAAAGTTGCGTGTTTGAAAAGAGAAGAAGAAATTGTTTTGAACAGTTGTAACGACTAACGAGCAATGTATTATTTGGTCCTTTAGAGGCCATTGGCAAAGTGATTGCGAGACGTAGCTTAGCAAGCAGTAGTACTATATATCTAAATGCGCATAAAAGAATCAAAGTGATCAAACATAATTCAATCAACAAAAGAACATGATTCCAAAGGGTTTGTGTTTCACGTGGGATGCTGTGTGTGTGTGTGTGTGTGTTTTTTTTTTTTTTTAATCTTTTTCTTTGGTCGAAGGGTGCTGTGTTCACTAACTCTCCAATCCATCAAAATCAGAAAGATGTGACAAAGAACTTATCATCAACAATAGTTCAACATCACTATGGGAGTTTTATTTTGGACCACTAGCTGATGTACTTTTGGGAATTAATGTACGATTTGTCCGTGGACCAATAAGATGAAATTATATACTCATAAGGGACTGGGAATGAAATTATTCTTGGGAAAGTACTAAAGTGTGTAGCTTAAACTTAGACCAACATTCATGTTGATTCGGTTTTGATATGATCTCTCTCGTGTGCTCCAATGCGTTTGATTCGGATGCATTTGATCATTGCTTTCTGCTTTTGTTGGCGAAAGAAAGAAAGGTCGAGAATGGTTCATATTTTGAAACTATAATTGGAAAGCCTTTATGCTCAGTAGAACAATAGAGAGCATATTCCCTTCAAATCCTGCCAATTTTGAGCAAAACATTCTGAATTTTTTAATGTCCAAGATGAGTCAAATACACTATTTAGTCATTCTATTCTTCCAGGAAAAAAAAAAAAAAAAGGAGTTGACCCTTTGACTATTTTCACGATTTCTGTCGGTCCAATTCATTGTAAAATAATATCTTAGGCTATCCCAAGAGTGGTCCATTTTTGACGTCTCATTTGTTTATTAACTACCCCACTCTTTTGAATTTATAACGACCACATCCTTCACAATTAGAAACTTCCATATAGTACTAAGCCACTATACTCTAAAGCTCTTATCACATACTTCTTCAAAATCTACTTCATATGGAGTACTTATCTAGATCCGATCCCAGAACGGACCGAGTTAATTATAACCATTTACACCGGTGGATTTCACATGGCCTAGCACTAGCCGGGATGGTTCCAAACCCCACGACCCGATCCGCCGTGGAAGTTGATTCGACGGGCTAATACTCTTCGAAACTCTTGCATTCCGTGTACGGAAGACCCATCACGTAGATAAAATTTCATGATCCTGGAAATCGGTCCTAGTGGTTTTGAGGGTCTAAGGGCAAAAATCAAAAGTTTAGCTTATAAAAGCGGTGCTTAATTAGAGGTGCTGATCGCTAGGCGTGATCGGTTTCCGCTCCGGTCCCATCCCAGAATCTGGGACCGGACCGGAGGTGCTTGGAACAGATTGCATGTGCTTGAAACACATATTCACATTTTAAATGTGTAGAAGTACCCCTAATAATTAAGAGTTCAAATAGTTTCTTTAAATATTTCCAAGAAACCGGGAACCAGAACGACAATTACTAGTTCCATAATAAATAAATAAAAAAAGGAACCGGGAATCGGACCGGCACCCCCGAGAATCGGACCGAACCGGCCGGTTCGATCTGGTCCGGGCAGTTCCCGGTTCGGTCGGTTCTTTTTGCTTCCCCCTGCTAACCACTCCTAGCTAAGCTAATTCGACATTAAATATGTTTCACATTCCATGGTCCAAGCCAACGTGCAAAAATCGAAATGCACAGACCTTGAATTCGCGTACAATGTCAAGGCAAACGACAACAATTTCAGTCTGTCATTCATTAACAATCTCTACAATTTCTTGAATGTGTTCCAGATGGCCATTAAACTAACATTGCATGTGAGCCCCGATGGACAGAACGTTCGGAAGGTCATGTGAATAAGACACATATGTTAGATTGTTCTCACTCGTTTAGTCGCATCTAGAAAGAATGAATCTCTAGAATTGCGATCTCCAATCAAGCCCTTTTATATTTTAAAATTTCCTGAAGAACATTATCGTTATGCCTAGCACCCTCTTTTTGATGTCTTGGGGGGCAGCAGGTATAATTTACGCGTGCGTTCTAGATTCCATACCCAAATTTGTTGGTACATAATAATTAGACTAGAAATCATTTGTTATAGAGTTGAAGGGTTTTTGTTATAAAAAAAAAAGGCCATGCTAGGAAGACAGTACTGTCAACTAACGGAGACATGCTGACCACACATATCAGGGCGTGTGACGAAAGTGCGGAAGTGACGGGACCGTCCTCTTATCTTTTTCCTTGTTAAAAATACTATCAGGGTCGAAATTGAAAAGATTAAAAGCACCACCTGACCTACTTCTCTTACCCCACATATATTATCTCAAAATCATATAATGTGAAAATAAATCCGCTCACTTCACAAAATTGAAAGAGCGCTAGATTGTTGTAACTTTCTTTTTCCATAATATAGCTAAGCCAACATAGTTTAAAAGACTCCCACAACCGACAATTTAATATTCACGATGAATTTCGAACAAAATTAAAACACGCATTAGAGTAAAAAGAAAGTCGAAACGATATAAGGTTACTCATACTCATTTTCTCAACGAATGTATATCAAATTATCTTCTTCTTCTTTTTGCTACTTCACTTCTTCTTCTTTTTAATTCCAAGAACACGAAACGTGTGTACCATTTCCAATATTTAATGAGATAGACAACAAATTGCTCATGTGACAATGATCCCAAAGAAAAAAAAGAAAGAACCTTGACTTATGTACACAGTCATAGCTTATGGCATCAATGACGCACATGTGTCATTTTAGGTTAGGAAAATATGAGAGGCAAGAAAATCCAATTGCCTTAGGCTAGGGAAGAAACCGCGGTGGAGGGATTAGAAATGATGGTGATGGAACTTTATTAAACCTTTTTATTCTGTGTTAATGCCGGGAGCGTGCAGCAGAAGTCAATGTCCTTTTACATCAACTTATCTCAATACAGATTGGTTACTTCAAATCATGAGATTTCTCGAAACAAATTGGTGGGCCATTGGTTGCGCATCATTACACGGGGAGATCGCCAAAGGAGAACCCAAGTCCGAGCCGATCAACATATCCAATCGAACCCATCATATCTACTCAGAAGTTTAAGTCAATGAGTATAAGCCAACTAAGATATATATTATCTGCTACACACTACATCGATTCTCTGATATAGGACTTTTATAACACAACTCACGCGTGTATCTAAACACTTAGTAAACTCTAATTTTGTTAGATTCGGCGCACAATCACAGCGAAGAAAAGCAGGAAGGAGAAATCGAAACACAAAAATTTGTCCTGATTCATCCTTTAACTAGGGTTACGTTCAGCAACGAGACTTCCGTGCTTTCTTGTCGATAAGAAGTATGAACCACGCCTGAAATTTGTCTTTCTTTCGAGCAACTTGGGGCCGCTCTTAATGGGAAACAGTCACTCGCCATGGCTGGGGTTTGAAACTCGAAATAACCCACTAAGTCCCACCTCCTTCGAAATTTCCACCTTGTGTACTTCCACCGTACAACTTATATGACCAAATTGACATTGTTGCCATCTCGATATGCTTTTCCTTGTATAAATAGGAGAACCTTTAGAACCCCACCCTCACGTCCAAGGCAATTTTCAGACTTCACCCCCATCACAAGAGCAGCCTCTCTCTCCTCTTGCTCTCTACTATTCCAGAAAAAAAGAAGAAGAGAAGACCACTTTCTTCTTTTGCATGCAAATTTGTGCTCGCTCGTTGAGCCATGGAGAGTTTGGAAATGGGTGTTGCGACAAGCCAGGAGAGAGCTGGAGCCCTCGCTCGCGCATGGCGGCGGTTGATGGGCTTGCCCAAGAACTCGATGGCAAAAGTGGCGGAGCTAGCCAAGAAGGCGATGAAGCTCGGGAAAGATGACCCGAGACGAGTCACTCATTCGCTCAAAGTCGGATTTGCGCTTTCCTTAGTGTCCCTGATCTATTACTACCAGCCGCTCTACGACAGCTTCGGCATCTCCGCAATGTGGGCCGTCATAACCGTGGTAGTCGTCTTCGAATTCTCCGTCGGTAAGTGTATAGTAAACCCACAGTCAGTGCTTCGCCGGTCTCTGGTTCCTGAACCGCGATAGACTGAATTCGTTATAAATCCTACCATATATACATTCAGTTGCTTTTATTAACTAACTTAGAGAACGTTTTCAGGGGCCACTCTAAGTAAAGGGTTGAATAGAGGGCTTGCTACATTGCTTGCCGGTGCACTTGGCGTTGGTGCTCATCACTTGGCGAGTCTCTCAGGAAAAACCGGCGAGCCCATAATGCTTGGTTTCCTTGTCTTTCTTCAAGGTAAAAAACTAGTGAAATCTTAAGAAGAGAATTAGAAAAGCACTCTGAGAAATGAAGAATAAAAGGGTTTGATCGGATTGACCTGAATCCGTGATTGATATAATGTTGCGAAATGCAGCCACCGGTTCGACGTTCATGAGGTTCGTCCCGCGGATCAAGGCGAAGTACGACTACGGGATGCTGATATTCATACTGACGTTCGCGCTGGTGTCGGTGTCGGGCTTCCGGCAGGAGGAGATACTGGAGTTCGCGCACAAGCGGCTCTCCACCGTGGTCATCGGCTGCTCCGCCTGCCTGATCATCTCCGTCGCCGTGTGTCCCGTCTGGGCCGGCGAAGACCTCCACCGGCTCATCGCTCTTAACATGGAGAAGCTTGCCAACTTCTTGGAAGGTACACACAAATCCTTCCAATATGAAGAAAAAAAAACACATACGAAGGAGAATGGAAAAGAAAATCCACCACACCCTAAAATACCAATTAGAGGGGGCAAAAAAACTGAAAGAAGTATATATAATTTTTTTCTCAGGATTTGGGGATGAATACTTGAGAGAATCAGAAGATGGCGACTCGAATCGAGACAAGTCGCTAATTCGAGGATACAAAAGTGTTCTCGGAACGAAGAGCAACGAGGAATCTCTGGTGGGTACAACTTCTCTTGTTCTTTCCTCTGATCTCTAGTCGACAGTCTGCGTTCACATGAAAATGACACATGATTTACGATGATTATGTCAGGCGAATTTTGCGAGTTGGGAACCACGGCACGGCCGGTTCGGCTTTCGTCATCCGTGGAAGCAATACCTAAAGATTGGAGCTTCGATTCGCCAGTGTGCCTATAGGATTGAAGCCCTTGATGGCTACCTCACCACCAAGTTCCATGTAAGTCGATGTCTAAGTGCATTAACTAGGAATTTAAGTATTTAGGCGCACCGGGCAGCCCACTTCGTATGCTTTATTAGATCATGTGGGTCTCTCGTGAGTCCTACCTCATTCAACGGTGCATGTGAGTTAGGCTCACATGCAACGGGTGCGACTAAGAATTGTTCGTTAATTTGATAATATTAGCCGTGACATATATATATTCAAACATTAGTTATAGCATTTGCTTAACCCCCTATGTTGCTAGGAATTCTCTTTTTTTTAACTCTGTTAATAACGTAATCGCTCACTCTCGTCATTTTCAGGCGCCGCCACAAGTTCAAATCAGACTCAAGGAGCTCTGCGCGGAGATGAGCATGGAAGCCGCGAGAGCTTTGAGGCAACTCTCATCTTCCTACAAGGCAATGACCGTGCCGTCCTCCGCGACTCCCCACCTTGAGAATTCCCAAGCTGCCGCAAAAGCCCTCAGGTCGCTGCTCAAGACGGCCTCCTGGAAGGACACGACCGACATCCTCGCCGTCGTCCATGCCACCACCGTCACCTCGCTCCTCATCGACGTGGTCGACTGCACGGACAAGATTGCCGAGTCCGTCAACGAGCTCGCCTCCCTCGCCAGCTTCAAGACCGCGGAGAAGGCGAAGAAGCATGCCGAGTGCGACGAAGTTGTGCTGACTGTGAGCACGCTCAAGGCGACTGTCTCGCCAGAAAATGGGACTCCACCGGTGAGACCGGATCCAGCGCCGATCGTGTAGATATGTAGGCGTCGTACATACGAACGATTACGTACGTAGTACCTGGACTTTACTGATAATTGAGAAAGTTCGGGTAGGGACTTAGTTAATCCTTATATAACGATACTTTTTATTCAGATAATTAAGATAAATGAGGAGCTTGACAAGGATGCTACTAAAGTTCTCAAATTAGCCTCATGCTAAGCTATCTAAATCTGTCTGTCTAATTACTTCAATAAAAATAATTTTGTCGGTCACGTTGTCTAGTATTCTTTCTTTCTTTCTTTTGATTGTTTTTCTAAATTAAGGTACGGATGAACATATATTATACTTATGGAGTGGCAATGAATATGCCAATCAAACCATTATGTTAATTTGTTTCACTAACCAAATTTTTTTTTTTTGGGTTGATTAAGCTAGTAGCATCTTCTAATTCGCGCATCCACCAATAACGTTGGGAAAAAAAAAAAAACATTCCGTAGAGACTTTATATTTATCAAAATTTCATGGATAGTCTGAATCAGCGTAACCAATCAAATTTCAACTTTGAAAGTACCAACAGAACTGAGACATTCATAAAATATATATATATATATATATATATATATCATGGTATCGCCGAATTCACTTGAATAATGCTTTTCGACTTTTAACACAGGATTAGCCATGCACGCACTGGCTCACGATACTAAGCGCTAAATTAGGATGAGTATAAGCCATAGCATGCATAGTACTACCAACATCACAGAATTAGGGACCACCAGACATAGGACCAATCTCGAGATCAATCAATGTAATAGAGAGTCTCCAAAGAGTGGCCAAGAGTTACAGTCTTTACACTTTGCATATTTATGCATTCCAAAACTTTCTTGCATCCGAATATCCAGAACAAGGCGTATCGAGCAAGGTGCTCTTGTTGGTGTGTCTCATACAATCTCCGACTGTCGATGCATGTTAATAAGGTATACCTTAGCGGCTGAGATTGGTCGAGATACGCAAGAGAGTATAATACGTGCGGGACCGAGGATCGATCCACGGCATCCCGCTCAAGCACAGAAAAATTTGTGCACGCAGTAGGTCGCCCTCCGAAGGTTCATGTACTGGAAACAAGTTCCGTATTCACGCCAAACAAACTTCGCGGCCGAGTTCCGATCCAATTCGAGATCAATAAGTAACAGATTCGAAATCACAAGATAACAAAACTTGATGGACTGTGATCTAAGCTGTATGCGGCTAATTGCAAAGAAGCTCGGAAATCCTAATTATGAACCTCCGACTATGTTGGCATGCTTTTGGAGAATTCAAATCAGTCAAATTCTTCATTGATTAGACAAGAAAGACTTTCAAACATAACGGCCCCGTTTTGTTTAGCATTTCAAATGAGCTTTGGGGCTCTAAAGTCTCTTGGACAAATGCAAATGTTGTTTGGCTACTTTTTTGACTCACTTTGGAGAGATGCAATTGCATCTCAAATGCTCTCCAAAGGCTTTTAGCCCAAAGTACATTCGGAGGTACTTTGGGAAGTTGCATTTCGAAAATGCAACTATAAATTTTTTTTTTTCCTCCTTCCTCCTTCTTCTGCCGGTCGCCGCCGCCGTAGGTCGCCGGTCGCCGCCACCGCAGGCCGCCGGCTGCTCGCCGACGATTGTTTTTTTTTTCCTAATTTAAAACAAATTAAAGTTAAAAAATTTTAAATTGTGACACCAAATATTAAAAGTTTACCAAACAGCATTTTCCTCAAAGTTGCATCCAAATGCACTTTTCAATTACAGTTTACCAAACAGTATTTGCATTTCACCCAACCCCTTTAGCTCAAAGGTATTTACATTTTTCCAAAGTCTCTTGGCCAAATGCTGAACCAAACAGGCCCAACATCCTTCACTATTGGTGTAGAGAATATACCTCGATACGACGAAAGCACAACATTAAACACCCTCATGTGCATCAAGTTTGGATAACCTTATAAAACTGTAATAAGTCCATTCTCTTATATGTTCATTAGGTTGGAGAAGCACCACGATAAGCCGCCCACCTGATGAAAATACAGCTGATTATCAAGTGATTATCATCGAAACAATCTCTCATTTTTTCTGGCAACTGATGTGAAAACGAGTTGACTATTCCGAACATGCACGAAGAATTCTTCAATCTTCTGCAACAAGTCCACGAACACCACACAAAATGAAGCATTGAAGTAAGTGGTGAAGGGAGAAAGCAAGCAACTCGATAAAGGGGGCCAAATGGGTGGTGGGGTCTGAGTTGTTTCCCACTAGACAAAATCCTCCTCAAAATCCTCCTCTTGATGTGATGATAACCTTTCGATTTTGTCCGGCGCTCTTAAGATGGTAGAACTCAGCAACAGCTTTTTGAAAAGATGGATTGGCCAAAGCATATGTGACTTTTATAAATTGTGCCACTTATCAAGGGCTGCTGTAGTGTCCTACCTAATACACTAACAAATCCAAAGCATTTCTAGGGCTTGACCTCCTATGCGCTTATCAAGAATTTGGTTTTTTCGTTTTCTTTTGGCTGCTGAAGGACAGCATTACATGACAAGTGACAACCTCTTGTATTTTTTTTTTTCTCACTTTTCAAGATACCCATGACAAAGGCCCCAGTGTTTCTCAAAAACATTAGGCTATGTCGGAAAAAAGTACAAAAAAATCTTAAATTTATTACATTGATACTAATTTAATTATAAAGATTTTAATTAAATCAATTTAGTCCTAAAATTTTTTGCATTGATACCAATTAAGTTCATCCATTCAATTTTGATGGAAAATCACTGACGTGAACGCCAGCCGTGCCACGTTGGACGGCTGGCACTAATGTGGACATTTTTTAAGTAATATATTAATAATATTTTGTATTTTTTAATTATTTTTTAGTTTTTTTCTTTTTCCTTTCTTTTCTGGTTTTTTTTTTCTAAGGGTCGTCACCATCGTCGGCCACAGGTGAGGGCCAGCGACCCTTACCGACCATGGGTGAGGGCGTCGCGGCCCTCGCAAGCTCCTCGCCCAAACTCGGCGAGGGTCGAGATGCCCTCGCCAGATCTGGGCCAAGCGAGGGTGTCATGACCCTCGCCAGAACCCTCGCCGGCCTTAGGCGAGGGCTTCTCGACCCTCACTAGGTTTGGGCGAGGGCCGCAAGCCCTTTCCTGATCTGGGCAAGGACACGTCATCCCTCGGCCATAAGAAAAAAAAAAAACAATAGAAAGGAAGGGAAAAAAGAAAAAATCAAAAAATTACAAATGAAATTGAAAATATTATTAAAAATGTCCAAGTCAGCGCCGGCAGTACCATATAGGACGGTCGATGTCTACGTCAGCGATTTCAGGCCAAAATTGGTCAGATGGACTTAATTCGTACCAATGTAAAAAGGTTTATGACTGAATTGGTCTAATTAAAAGGTTTAGGACTGAATTGGTACTAAAACAATAGGTTTAGGACTTTTTTGGTACTTTTTTTGGCTATGCCATTGTCATCTAAATTTCTTTTTTTATTTACCTCATGTAGATTCATATTTTAGTCAAAGATAAAATGGCGCACTTAAACTTCGCATGCATTTCACCCCGCCTCTCTTTCTGTTGAGTGCTTCAATTTAAAAGGAAAAATCAAAAGAGAACTAAAAGAAAGAAAAGAAAGAAAGAAAACGCTATATCAACGAAAAGCATCTTCATTCTTGACTACCACCACATAGGCCACCTGCTTTATTACTTCTCAAATGCCTCCTTTATAGAACAGAATGGAGCAAATACAAATAGAAAATAAATAAGAAAATGGAATCACAAGCAAGATGGATGGTAGGTAGCTTTAGATCATCATTCTTATTCGGACCACTTCGTCACAAGTTGTTTTTTTGCGGCAACATAACATAAGTAAGAACATGAAAGAAAAGTTGGGAGGTTAGGTGTCTTTGTCTGAGAAATTATTCTATATTTAGATCTTGACGTACTAGGCATAGTCACCATGGGAATTAGAACATGCAACTAGAAAGAAGAACATTAAATCAGAAATTCAGACGAAAGTTCTACTTTAATAATCATAGTTTTGTTAGTGGGGCGCTCGTGTGTTGGTATGAAAGAGAATGACATATTCTCGGATCAAGCAAAAAAGAAAGTAGTCAAAAAATAGAAAAAAAGGAGAGTACAAATGTGATACTACCATTGACACTGTTAAATGTTGATAGTGCCCGATTAAAATAAAAATTAATAGATATATAGAACAAAAAAAAGAAGATTAACAAGACTTGACGAAATTCTGACGTCGACAAAATTTGAAGAACTTGCCATCTCTTACATGCTAATTGCAATAAAAATTTCCAGATTATTCGGAAAATTATGCGAAACAAATTTATAATTGAAAATAAAATGATAGTCAGTCTAGATTCCTAGAAAGGACTTGATTGATCATCACTCGATTTTGGGTTCCTGAAGATGATTTTTGCTAGGATAAATATCATTTTGATGTTTATCGTTCGACTTACATTAAGACAATCGAATTTATCCAACTCTCAACAAGTTAGTCGGATTAACAACTTTGTAACCTTTATTTTGCGCCAACACATGAACAAAATTTTTAATTAGTCTAGAGGAATTACATTAGTGAATTTGTTATTTGACACCCAAGAATGGCAATACATTTGATGAAGTTACTCATGCACATCTTCAACAGTTCACAAACCTTACCGTGGCCCACTGCAGAAGAGCTGCAAACCAGGTGGCTGATTGGTGGCTGATTGGGTCTCTAAGGCCCTGCGTTTTGATTTTCTTCCTGCTTCGTGGGTATCTCAACCCCCCCTAGCCTTATGCGATCTTCTTTGTTGCGATGCCCCTACCTTGGGCCTATCTCTTTTGAACTTTGGATGAATTTATAAAGGAAAATAGTCTTTCCGACCACAAAAATAAACTCATGCACAAAAGAATATTCAGCAATTATACGTAGCATAAGTTTTAACCTTCATTTATAAAAATAAAGCAGCATCTTCAATCTATCCCCTTTCTCAATTACACACACACACACACACACTGCAGTTGCAATCGCCAAAAATGTGGATGCAATTGCAAATAGAATTTTGAATTACTTCTTATATTTATGTTCTTTTTCGAGTTTTGAAGCACATCTCGATATTTTATGCGCTTCTATATAGTTTCAGTAGCTACCGAGTTTAGTCGATTAGCTTATCTTTTCTTAATTCAGCTTCCTTGTTTGTACTTTTTTTTTTGTTAGGGTTTGTAACTAAAAATTACGTGCGATTGTGTTGGGAAATCTAGTAATTTTTTTTTTTCTCTAGGTTCGTGTTATCAGTCGTTTCTACTGCGTTAAGAGTCATTTAGGTTATTACAGTTTGAAAAAGTTAATTAATGTGCTATTCATTTGAAACAAAAAAATGTGTCGATGTCCATTCACTCCAAATAGAGAAGATCTTGAATTCCAACAGAATATCAAAAGAATGGGAGATCATAACCCCATTATATGTGAGGGTATTCGCAAACCCCAAAGCTTAAGAAATAAATCACTTACTCTTGTAGTGACAAATAGCTGATTCTATTTCATTTATTTTCATTGAATTTATAATGTTAAGCTTAACTAGATGTGGTGAGTGATGGAGTTGTGGAGTTTGATAGAGAAAAGTACTATTAATCGCAGAATTTTTACTGCTAGTGGTATACATGTAATTTTTCATGTTAGTGCAGAGAATATGGCTTTTGCTACTGCTAATGGCCTACATGTAATTTGCATCATAACTATGTATGCCATAGACTCTTGCTATATATTAGAGCAATATTTTCTGCAGTTGTAACACTAATACTGATATTGATAGTGAAGATATTGCTTAGTGTGGCACCGTGATTTTTCCCCTTTTTGTTTTGAAAAAGGTTTTTCATGTAAAAATTTGCTTATCTTCTTTTTCATTTTTTCTCTTCAAACATTCGCGTTCCTAACAACTGGTATCAGAGTCTGGTTTGGTGAAATAGTGGGAGCGACGAATATGGACGGAGGGAAGGTGAAGATCGATTTCCTTGGGAAGGACTTTGGTTTCTAGAAGATGCAGAACGAGAATTTATTATATGAGAAGAACTTGCATCAACATCTGTCAGGAGAGAAACCAGATTCGATAAAGCAAGCAAAGTGGGAATTGTTAGATAAGCAAGCTTTGGGTGTGATTCATCTCACATTGGCGCAAAACGTTGAAAGACGTGGTTAGTGATGAGGGGGGCCGTTGCACTAGGACAATTTGTGTTACAAAAGGAGTGAAGGATTAAAAGACTATTGTTGTTTTGAAGATTAGCCTCCAAGTGGGAGATTGATGGAGTTGTGGAGTATGATGGAGAAGAGTAATATACAAGCACAAACCTTTTACTGCTAATGATATACATGTGATTTTTCATGTTAAAGTAGAGAATATTACTTTTACTACTAATAATGGCATACATGTAATTTTCATAATAACTGTGTGCACACTAGGTTTAGCTATATATTGGAATAATATCTTTTGTAGCTGTAATGCTTAAGCTTATAACTGACAATGATACTAATAGTGAAGAGATTGCCTGGTGTGATACCATGATTTTTTCTCTTTCTCTTTTGAAAAGGGGTTTTCACGTAAAAATTCATTTGTCTTTTTTTTCTCTCTCTTTTACTCTTCAAAGATTCGCGTTCCTAACAATGAGGCTGCATTTGATCGTCAAGATATAAGCCAGGACATGATATTTTTATCATATCATGTGTTTGGCAACTGTTCAGGATAGGATAAAGGGATATAGCTAAGATAAAAAAAAATATCTCAAGGGAGGGGTGGGATAGACCAGAATAGGATTTCTAAAGAGAGCAGATACACAGAGAACCTGATTTTTTCCACAACCACCGCCTCTCCTCCTCGTTGGGCCACCTCTCCGCCGCCCCGGGCCACTTCTCTAGCAGCCGTCTCTCCGGCGGCAATTATCAAGTGTAGCCGCTCTCCGACGACGCTAAGCTGGGGTCTCCAGTCGTAAAGCTTGGTATCTCCACGACCATATTTTTTAATCAATTGTTTGGCGTAACATGAGATCACGTCCCTCGTTCTTTAACCACTTGAACCTTTCCACAATTCGAAAGCGTCTCGACATATTATGAAGAACTCGACATTGATCATCGACTTTCGAAAGGAGTCTTGACATTTGAAATGACTCTCTTGGACGACCTGCATAAGTGCATCTTCAACTTGCGAAAAGAGGCCGAATAATTAGATTGATTAGCACTTGTTTACTCACTTGACAAGACAACGAGCAAGGCCAACGGGTCATTCTCAAATGATTCGACTTCATATCAAGACCACCGATTCTACGAGGTCTGCTCTATCGATGTTGTGCCCGAATTAAGGTGACATAAACATCTGCTCAACAATAACTCACTTATCAAAACTTATCATTAAATAATTTTTAAAGCATCTCGATGTTTCAACAAAATAGAGTCGATCTCAACCGCGCATTGCCTTTGCTTATCCGACTTTAAATCCGTAGTTCACCAAGTAGTAGATAAGATATGACAAAATCATTGGATTTCTTATCCTATCAAGTACTATCCTAACTAGAAATCCGGACGACCAAATTCAGCATGAGAGTCTTGGCAACAATGAGTTTATCTATAACAAATTCGTATTCATAATGAAGGAGGGAGTGTATATGAGATGGGAAAATGACACAAATGGTCCCTGAACTTTGGCTCAATGTGCAATGTGATTCATGAACTTTCAATTTGACCAATATCGTTTCTGAACTTTAGCTCAATGTGCAATGTGGTCCCTGAACTTTCAATTTGTTCAATGTGATCCTCGAACTTTTGGAATATGTTCAATTTAGTCCTTGAATTATGAGAAAACGTTCAAAATCATCCCTAAAATTGAATTAATGGAATGACTATATTAAATATCTTCCTATAATTTATAGACTAAGTTGAACGCTTTTCAAAAGTTCATGGACCATATTGGTCAATTTAAAAGTTCAAGGACCACATTGCATATTGGGCTAAAGTTCAGGAATCATATTGGGCAAATTAAAAGTTCAGGGACCACATTGCATATTGGATCAAAGTTCTGGAATCATTTGTGTCATTATCCCATATGAGATTTAGGGTTTATGTCATACCATTCTTGGGCTCAGTCTTGACCATTGTTGTCTATTGGGCCGGGGAATACTTCATTGATCAAAGCTCCCCAAAGTAGGACAAACCCATTAGAATAGCAACCAGACAACAATAGTTGCCTCCGAAAAGAAAAACAGAGCTCTTGGTCCTAAATGCAGCTACGAAACCAGACACATTGTGTCAAAGAATGAGCTCGAATTGGGTAACTGAGTTCTGTCTATCACCTTCTCTTTGATTTCTGAAACAAAGAGACAAAGCAAACTCACTTTGCATTCACATGTAACTCTCTGGTCAAAACCAAAGTCTTAAGCGTCACATGTAAAGTACAGCAATAAATACATGGATTAATGGCCAGATTTTGGAGGGAAGATCTTATATTTATGTCAGTAACTTCCAAAATTCCCGAATCCCTCTCAATGTAATTGCGCCGCGAATCGGGTACGGCGTACGAAGTCCTGCACGACACGAGTCGCTGCCTTGTTTTAGCTATCATATTTCGCCCATCTTTCTGTCTTTGATCCATTAAGAGGCTAAGCATAGAGGAGATCGACTCCATTTACATGTGAGAGGACATTCCAACTGTCAATCATAGTTTCATCTAGATTAAGTTTGGTCAACACCTTCTAAGTAAAGAGATTGATGATACCCGGCCAGACTTCTGCCAAATCTATAAACGCATAGCCTCTTTTTGCTGCAACACCACCCCGAAAGCTGCTTAGCTATGAAGGTAGGATGTAGCCTGTTTTTGCCAAATCTATAAATGCAGGATCTGGCCTTTTTTGGCAACACACTGCTCGGCTTTTTCGCTCTGCTGAGCAGCGTTGCTAGGGACCTTGCGTGAGAAACACCGGAAATGGCGACTATTCATGACAATGAGAAGGCGGGGCCTTTCACGAGGGGGTACAAATCTGTCAAGGCTTTGCCTAACAACATATGCGCAAAAATGATTTTCATCGCAATGAGAGCGAAGGAACTAGGGCAGGATCATCCCAGGGAGATCATTCATGTTGGAGTTGACGAATACTTCGAGACCCTTGTTTCTCATACCGGGTACGCCCACGTGAGCTTAGGGAAACCGAAGTATGAACCGACGACATGTGATCCTTGCGCACAGAATATGGGGTTCGGGGGTCTCGCTGATCGGTGAGTGGGCGGGGGTTCGGGGGCAGCACCCTCGAAACAACATCGGATTTAGGCTTGTGTTTAAGTTGGCTCGTTTGTTATGGGATGAAAGGATTTTCGGATAGACTTGGGTTTTGGGCCCATTTTAAGTCATATATATTATATTCAGATCATTGTAACTAGTGATTGAAAAACCTAAAATTATAGTGGAATCCCTTTGCAGGACTTAGCCCTATTTCTGGAGTGAACCTGGTAAACTCGTGTGTCGTTCTTTTCTATTTATTGTGATTGTTCTGATTCGATTCAGGATATATCCCATCAATTCATTCCTTAAAAGTCGGATTGGCTCTAACACTTGTTTCCTTGTTCTACTACTTTCGATCGCTCTACAATGGTGTTGGCATTGAAGCGATTTGGGCAGCATTAAAGGTCGTGGTTGTGTTCGAGTTCTCTGTTGGTAATAAGCTTCGATAGTTCACTAACTATCACAATGTGTCGGGAAAGGAGTTCACAAAACTTGGTTGTTGTTCATCGTTTTTCCAGGAGCTACACTAGGGAAAGGATTGAACAGGATGTTAGCAACAAGTATAACTGCTGCTCTAGGAATTGGAGCCCAGAATCAGATGATGCGCGATCCAAGGAAGACGGCAGATCTTCTCTTCAAGCGTATCGATCAGTGTTGACATCGAAAGACAAGGAAGAGATGCTGGTAATTAAACAAGTTGTTTATCTATGCTTCCGGAATCAGATTTCAGGTCAATCTGATTCCATTTCTTTGCAGGCTAATTTAGCAAGATGGTAGCCTTGTCATGGTCAATTCCGGTTTCGTCATCTTTGGGAGCATCGTCTGAAAATTGGAACTCTAACTCGTCAGCGCGCCTACAAGATCGAAGTTCTCAATAGCCATCTTCACTCCGATACCCGGGGTCCGTCACCAGTATTGTGTTCGAAAATAAGCAGTCTTATTAATCTCGCTTAGGTGCAACTCTTTGCAGAAACCAAGTCAGTAACTTGACTTAAATAAATCTTTGAACCATAAATGTCGGGGGTTGTCTTAGATTGTATAACCATCTCCCAGATAAATCGTTCCTACGATAGGCCACGAACTCGGTTAGAGCTAATGTTGATGATTAATGACTGATAAGAGTACATGTACAGGCGGCCGCTAATGTTCAAGGGAAAATTCAAGAACCCTGCATAAAGATTTCTCTGGAGTCTATCAGCATCACAGCAGTCCCATTCAGCTCTACTAGATATTTATTCTTGTGGGTGTCAGGTAAGTGGGTCATACATGGTGGAAAGATTCGCAAATTGGTGGATGGCAAATTGAAAGAGACGAAAAGATTCGAAATGAACTCATAAATAAAGAATAATTATAACAAAAACGTCTAGGAAAATCCGAGAATGCAGGCAAAAAAGCATAAACAGGCAAACCCTTCCTCCTACCCGGTAGTTCCATACTTTGAGGACCAGAAGACACAGACATTATCAACTGCTTCGCGATTCAGCACTCAAATGGCTGCTGCTTCTTCTTCTCCTCCTTCGACGAGCCGGGTCGACGCGTTCTGGCACGACGGGATGCTGAACCATGACACGGGTCGGGGCGTGTTCGACACGGGATCCGACCCGGGCTTCTTGGACGTGCTCGAGAGGCACCCGGAGAACCCCGACAGGGTCCGAAACATGGTCTCCACCCTCAAGCGAGGACCTATCTCTCCCTACGTCTCCTGGCATTCTGCAACGCCTGCTCTCATCTCTCAACTCCTCTCTTTTCACTCTCCAGGTACTTTCTATGATTCTCTCTCTTGGTAACCATACTCTGTTCTCTTGTTCTTTGTTGTTGTGTAATGTGTGAGAAAGCTTGATTGGGTTGGAATGCGTACGGAGAGTGCGGTGATTCGGTGGATGAAGGCTGCATGTGATTGTGGGTGAGCTGTTGGTAGAGAGAGATTTCGGTCTTTTGCTTGGTTTTCCGTAGTGTTGGAGGATTGGAAGTGCAAGCTCAGATTTTCTTGTAGTGCTGAAGTTGATTAATTTCCTATGCCCAGTTGAGGTTTGGTGTCATTTGATAATGAACTGGAAGGTACTTCTCAGTTGTGAGAGAAATGTATCCTTAGGGACTCGAGATAACTGACTTCCTGAATAGAAAATGGCTCTCTGAATATGTTTGTTTCAGCATTTAACCTGTCAAACACGGTGCTGCGTGGTTAACAGTGGAAAATGTCTGCACTCAGAAGTTTTGGTCTAGGAATCGGAGTTGTTACAGTTAACTTGTGAGGCTGTCGAATGTGTTCCTTTCATGCCAGCCGCATTGAGTTGGTGATAAGTTGAATGTGGAAAACCACCTCAAAGTTGGATGCGATTTTCATCTTTGACCTTCCAGAATACATAAAAGAACTAGTGGAAGCCGATAAAAATGGAGGGAAAGTTCTTTGCTGCGGAACTTTCTTGAATCCCGGGTCATGGGATGCCGCGCTTCTCGCTGCCGGTAACACGCTGTCTGCTATGAAGCACGTACTCGATGGTAAGGGGAAGATTGCATATGCACTAGTGAGGCCACCTGGTCACCATGCTCAGCCTTCTCAAGCCGATGGGTATTGCTTCCTAAACAATGCCGGTCTAGCAGTTCGATTGGCATTGGACTCCGGGTGCAAAAGGGTTGTCGTGGTTGATATAGATGTGCACTATGGAAATGGAACAGCGGAGGGGTTTTACCAATCCAATGACGTTCTTACCGTCTCTCTCCACATGAATCACGGGTCATGGGGTCCATCTCATCCGCAAAGTGGATCTGTCGATGAGCTCGGTGAAGGTGAAGGATATGGGTATAACATGAACATTCCGTTGCCAAATGGAACCGGAGACAGGGGATACGAGTATGCCATGACTGAGCTGGTTGTGCCAGCTGTGGAGAGTTTCAAACCCGAAATGGTTGTTCTTGTTATTGGCCAAGACTCTAGTGCGGTAAGTAGATCCTCTTTAGTACCCTACCAATTACATGCAGGTACACTTTCTTCAGTAATTGATGTGGAACTGGATTTGCTAGGTTGGTATATGCTACACTATTATTGCATAGAAATATACTGTTGTGAGTCATTGAACTACTAAACAAGTCAGTTACATGTTAGTTGAATGTTCGTCTTAACTTTTAATATGAGCTATGCCTTTGACAGAGTGGCACTTTATGAGAATCTATTTTCTCGTTTTATTTAGATCGATTTCTTTGTGGTTAAAGAATCTCTTTCTATTTTCTTAGGAAAGCTAGGTGATTCTCCAAAACTGTTAAGTGTGGGATTTTGCTTTTGGGGCAACATGCTGTGGGTTGTGACTTACTTACAGGAGAGAATTACTTCATTCTAACAAGAATCAGTTCTATAGTAATCTCATAGTAATGTCAATCTTGGACGATGGCTGAGCCATATTTCTCATGTAAGGATGAAAGCTTGTTATAACCAAAAGGATGAAGGCTTAGAAATACTTATGACATTACTGTGAAAGCCCTGACTAGCTGTTTTTTTTTAAAAGAAAATTAGCCTTAATTGGAGCACGAATGTGGAACTACTGCTGTTAATGTAAAAGGGCCACATGATCTTGGGATTTGGAATATGGTCTAATTGTACAAGCTGTGTTACTCAGGAGAATGCACCTTAATCAGTTCAAAGCAACATCTTCCTGGAGTGTTGACCATTTCTCAGATAAGGATGAGCTTTTTTTCTCTCTTTCGAGCCAGAATGGTTGTATAGCCTGATGAGAGCTTAGGGTACTTTTAAGACTGTGAAATAAGCATCCTCTGCACAATAAGGCAATTAAACTTTACAGCTTCTTTAGAGCCATCAATGCAAGCTACATCGTCCAGAAACTATGGATGCGTTGGTGCAAACAATTGCCAAACTTGGTGACATTTTTTGTTTGTGATTGTTAAGAGCGCATTGTTCACCCCATCTTTTCACTAGACCCACAATCCACAAATTGTGAAAGTACAAAAATAAGGAGTAGGATGTGCATATTGGACAGTTCATCCCTATGAGCCAAAGTTGAAAATACAGAATCTTATCTTGAATAAGTTTTATGTGGATAGCTATACAAACTGAGATATTTGGCTATAGATCCAAAAGGACTTTTGTCTATACTATAATCTTTTACTTGTCTTTGTTTCACCAGAATGTTTTACGTGATGATTGTCGTCTTTGCCACTGTAGTTCGATCCAAATGGAAGGCAGTGCTTGACAATGGATGGATATCGGGCGATTGGTCGAACAATTCGCAGCCTCGCGGATAGGCACAGTGGAGGCCGCATTCTCATTGTCCAAGAAGGTGGATATCATGTTACCTACTCAGCTTATTGCCTCCACGCCACGCTGGAAGGCATTCTTGATCTTCCAGATCCATTGTTAGCTGATCCAATCGCTTATTACCCAGAAGATGAGGCTTTTCCTGTGAAGGTGGTTGACTCAATCAAAAGGTACCTTGTAGATAAGGTACCTTTTTTCACGGAACATTGATTCGGAGATGTTGCACTATAACTTCACTTTCTCGGTACAGTGTTCCCAAATCTAGTTTGAATATTTTGTTTTTGTAGGACTTCATTTGAGATAGAACTAGATGCTAATATGAAGAAAGTAGTGATTTCTAGATTTTCTTTTCTGGGTTAGAATTTGTGAATGTAGGTTGTCAGTACTAGTACAGCATTTCAGGACCTTAATAATCTAGTGGTACTTTTTTTCTTTTAACAACGGAATGGATCGACAAGAGTATCTTGATTCCTCGTTTGGTTGCGACGTGATGAAGAAATGACTTGGGGAAGGAAAGCAACTAATCGGCGAAAAATCAAAAGTGTGAGGATGAATTATATAATTGAGAAAGGCGAGGAAGAACATTGTGAATGCAACCTTCCAGCAGAAAACATTGTTAGATCATTGTCTTCCAGTAGTATCACTGGTTTTTGGCCTATCCATATTGTAGTGAAAGGGTGAAATGACATAAGATCTCAGAACTTAACGGTTGGATGCATTTGTCGGTTTTGTGATTTTTGCTCAGATATACTCTATACGTTACTTCATTGTTCAAACACAGCACAAGCTATCTTCTTGATCTTTCGCTAATTTCGGAACAGATTAGATTACTACAGGCGTTCCGATATGAATCTTGCTGTTGCTGTTAACCCCATGCATATGCATTGTGCAAGTTGCCACTTGAATCTCTCTCTCTCTCTGTTGATTTTATGCCAAGCCTTTCTAGAGCAGAACGTGATGTTACGGTGACATGTTTCCGTTCCCTCTCTGGTTCAACTTTTTTGGAGGTTGCTATTGTTGGTGTTTGTTTGTAAAACAAACAAGTAAGGCAATTTTCTTGTCCCACATAGGAGGAATGAGAGAGTGCAAGACACTTTAAATATGAGAAGGCTATTGTAATCTTTCAAATGGAGAAATGGATGGGTGGGCTAGATCTCACCATTATTAGGCGCAATTGGCGCGCCGCGGACGGAAATAAGCCTCAATCAACAATTTTTTTTTTTGAAAATAATTATTCTATAATTTTATTTCATTAATTTTTTTTTCTTTTAATTGTGACTGTTCGGACATGAGCGGTTGTGTCATCACACACGAACAATCATATCCGAATTGTGATTTTTTGGACATGAACGGTTGTGTCCGAATGGCGGTTTTCACACACGAATAGTCATGTCCGAATTGCGACTTTTCGGACATGAATGGGTGTGTTCATACGGGTAGTTCGGACATCAAGAGGTATGTTCTATTCGTGTTATATAATGGACAGTTCTACTCATTTTCAGAAGTTACTTTTCATTTTTTCGTTTCCTTCAAAAGAGAGACAGGCATCTTTCCATTGTTTCAAAAGAGAGTTTTAGGAGATTTACTGAAATTGCTATTCAATATTCTCACCGTGACTTTATTAAATCCTGAAGGGAATTTGCTAGAAACTTATAGCAACTTTATGGGGCAAATTGATCTTAAAAGAGAGCGATTACACGCATCAAAATCCGACTGCATTGTTACTTCATTTCCTCCTATATTTTTCCACCAGCTATCAGGTGGTTAACGAAAGTGAATGCCGACTGTTTCTTTTCACAAGGACTAGCAAAGATAACCGAATGAAACGGAGCCTTGGGTTGAGGTGGTTTGGTGGGGGCGGGTCCAGACATGGCATTGGAGTCGAAACAGTGACTGGTGTTTTGTTCCTGGCGATTAGTCCAAACTTTGTTGAGTTTCAAGACTGAAGTGGACATTACAACTGCACAGGAAGGACAATAATTCATCATGCGTTGTGGGTTATTTTCGGATCTTTGGTCACCACATACAGAAGCTAATGCGAGTGTCGATAGGTAGGCTTACACCGAGGAATCGATGATTAACGTGTCGTCCGAATGTTTACGCTGGCTCTTCGTGGCCCGTGACATGGATCGAACAAGTTCGGGAATCCTTCGTGTTCGTGCTCGCCTTCGTCTACGTATCGATCCGACAAAAAAGGATTAGCCCGTTCAATATGAATGTTAATGGCGAGGAAACGACTCGGTTCGATCTGGTTGTGATGAAGTGAGCTTTGTAAAGGTGGAAACTTCTTAAGTTTATGTGCAGGAACATGAAATTTTCCACGTGTTATGCATCCCCACCACCGAAATCAGCGGAGGATATTCAACTTCCCCTTGATTAGCCGACATCAGAGCTACTCTTGCCATCCAACATTTCGGTCGGGACCCCTCAGAAAAATTAATTGATCTCGCGCCAAGATTACATTTTTTCCAAGGCGTGGCCCATTAGGAGGTCTCCGCCCCCAGAGAAGAAGAGCATGTCCTCTCTCATGCTTCCAAACCATACGATTGCTTCCCCATCAACACTGTCGGTCACAGGTCTGCTAATCAAAGCTTTACGTGAAAAAAGGGTGGTGATTCTTCCATGTGAAAAAAGTAATAATTCGAAATTTGAGAGGAGAGAGAGAGAGAGAGAGAGAGAGAGAGAGAGAGTCAGTCATGGGGGACTGTTACCCCTTGACATGTGTGGGGGGTGGGGTCAGGTGTCAAGAAATGGATAAAATCTTCCAAAGCGAAAAAATTGATCTTGAGCTACCGTTTGGAAACCCCATTTCTTTTGTTTTTGTTTTTGATCTGGTTTCTTTTATTACAGTCAGATTCTCAGACATTTTCCCGAGAAAACTGTCCGCTTTTTGTTACATAGGGTGCTTCCTCGTCTTCGGAACTTCTTCCTCGTTTTCTTCCTTCTTTTCCCGTTTCTTTTTCTTTCTGGGGGGTTCTGTCTCAGCCCATCTGTGCTTTTGGAAGTTGCATTGTGGTTATGCTGTCTCTGTTGGGTTCTTGATGGTTTTCTTTAGCCGGTGATGATGGTTGATATCAGGAGAAGAAACCTGTGCATTGCCTTGCATTTGAGCCTGATTACACTGGCTTGTGGCGTCACTGACCCTAGTGACCTCAAAGTCCTCAATGATTTCAGAAAAGGGTTGGAGAATCCAGAGCTCCTTGAATGGCCAATTGATGCGGATGACCCTTGTGGCCCTCCCAAATGGCCTTATGTCTACTGTTCTGGTGAAAGAGTCACCCAAGTTCAGGCCAAAGGATTGGGTCTGAGAGGCGAATTGCCTCCAAGTTTCAATCAGCTCTCAATGCTCTCCAACTTAGGCCTCCAGAGGAACAATTTGTCTGGGGCATTGCCCAGTTTTAGCGGATTGACGGAGCTGCAATATGCTTATTTGGATTACAACAGCTTCGAGGCGATCCCCCCGGATTTTTTTGATGGCCTGACCAGTTTGCAGGTGTTAGCCTTGGATTATAACCCCTTAAATAAGACCTCTGGATGGTCTGTGCCGGTCGAATTGGCGAAATCCGTTCAGTTGACGAATCTCTCCCTGATGAATTGCAACTTGGTTGGCCCGGTGCCGGAGTTTTTAGGGGCGATGCCATCCCTAACGGTGCTGAAGCTTTCGTATAACAGTCTTTCTGGTGAGCTTCCTGGGAGTTTCGGTCAATCTATGGTGCAGATTTTGTGGTTGAACGACCAAAATGGTGGCGGAATTGGCGGTGACATAGATGTGATTGCTTCGATGACGTCGCTCACGCAGTTGTGGCTTCACGGAAACCAGTTCGCCGGCATGGTTCCGGAGAATATTGGAGCTCTGACTTCTCTGAAGGACCTCAATCTCAATAGGAACAAACTTGTTGGTCTAATTCCCGAAAGCTTGGCCATTATGGAGCTGGAGAAACTTGACTTGAACAACAATCTGTTCATGGGTCCGATCCCAAAATTTAAGGTACGCAATGTTACTTATGATTCCAATTTCTTTTGTCTACCCAAACCTGGGATGCAATGTGCCCCTGAAGTTAATGCACTCTTAGATTTTCTTGGCGGTGTCAATTATCCTGAGAACCTTGTTACTCGGTGGTTCGGGAATAGTCCATGTGAAGGGCCGTGGTTCGGATTAAGCTGCAATTCGAAGTCGAAAGCATCCATTTTGAATTTGCCGAGGCATAACCTCAACGGCACTCTGAGTGCTTCCCTTGCATACTTAGATTCGTTGCTCGAAATTAGGCTCGGAGACAACAACATACATGGCAGAGTCCCTGAAAACTATACTGAGTTGAAGTCTTTGAGGTTGCTGGACTTGAGCGGGAACAATCTTGATCCACCATTGCCCATGTTCCGCGATAGCGTGAAGGTCATCATTGATCGAAACCCTCTCCTGGTCCGCAATAACACCGCGCCCACTGCGTCACCGCCTCCCAGTAGCAGCCCATTGCCAGAAAACTCGCCATCTCCACCGAAACCTAAGATCTCACCTTCCACAGTTGCCGGGTCAAACTCTAGTCGAGCACAATCTGGACCCAAAAGAACCAAAAGATACAAAATCCTTTTGTTGGTTCCCACTCTAATCCTCCCGTTTGTCCTCCTCATGATTATTCTCTACATCTGTTTCCGCAAGAAAAGGAAAGATGTATCTGAGGCTCCGAGTTCCACTGTCGTTCATCCTAGAGACACATCAGGTCCAGAGACTAAAGTCAAGATTAAATTTTCTAACAATACCAAGACAAGTTTGTTCACTCATTCCGGGACCAGCTCCTTGAGCACACTCAGTAACGGAACGGAAAATTCGCGTTCAATCGAGGCTGGAAATCTCTGCATATCTGTCCAAGACCTGCGCAAGGTGACAAAGAATTTTGCACCTGAAAACGAACTTGGACGAGGTGGCTTCGGGACGGTTTATAAGGGAGAGCTATGTGATGGGACCAAAATTGCTGTCAAGAGGATGGAATCAAATCTAATCTGCAGTAAAGCATTGGATGAGTTCCAATCCGAGATCGCCGTGCTATCTAAACTTCGGCACCGGCATTTGGTGTCTCTTTTGGGTTACTCTATTGAAGGAAGCGAGAGGCTTCTGGTGTACGAGTACATGTCGCAGGGAGCTCTAAGTCGGCACCTTTTTCAGTGGAAGGCGAACCAATTGGAGCCTCTTACATGGAGGAATAGATTTATAATCGCTTTGGATGTGGCCCGAGGGATAGAGTATCTGCACAGCTTGGCCCAGCACACGTTCATACACAGAGATCTGAAGTCTTCAAATATTCTTCTAGGCGATGACCTCCGAGCGAAGGTCTCGGATTTCGGATTGGTTAAACTCGCTCCTGATGGAGAGAGGTCTTTTGCGACGCAGCTCGCTGGGACTTTTGGGTATCTCGCACCTGAATATGCTGGTAGGGAACTATCACTTGAATCTCTCATTCTTGTTTACATAGCCTCAGAGAAACGTGTTCACTTGAATTAATATGAAATCATTTCATGACAATCTCGGCTACAAAGTTGATCAATTTGATTGATGTAAAATCATCTAATGGGTGCACGCTGTTTACAACCGAGCTTACTCTTAACTTCTTTTTGGTTTCAGTTATGGGAAAGGTCACAACAAAAGTCGATGTCTACAGCTACGGTGTGGTACTAATGGAGCTTCTGACGGGACTTACAGCACTCGACGAGGAGCGCTCGGAGGAAAGCAGGTATCTGGCAGAGTGGTTCTGGCGAATCAGATCGAGCAAAGAGAAGTTCGTAGCAGCCCTTGACACAGCAGCTAAGGAAACAGAAGAAGCTCTCGAGAGCATCTCCATAGTGGCCGAACTTGCCGGACACTGCACTGCTAGAGAGCCTCACCATCGGCCCGACATGAGCCACGTGGTCAATGTGCTGGTCCCGCTAGTCAACCGGTGGAAGCCGATGAGCGACGAGCTGGAGGACTCTTCGGGAATCGATTACAATGTGCCGCTTCCCGAGTTGTTGAAGGTGTGGCAGGAAGCGGAAAGCAAAGGGTCGAGTATCGGAACTCTCGGGGACAGCTTGGGGAGCATCCCTGCTAAGCCCGCTGGGTTTGCCGAGTCCTTCACTTCGGCTGACGGGCGATGAAGGAGGTGGTTTGATTACTGTAAATAATGGACTCTCTTATATGTTCTCTTACTATACATGGTCTTGGTTACCAGATGATTACGGCTAAATTCCATCTTCTGAGAACAGTTCCTCAGTGTCGCGTCGAGTCGATTCGATTCGTTACAAATATGCTTTTTGGATGTTGTTATTGTGTCGAAGTTATGTCATTAAGCCTCATCTGTTGCAGTATCTGTACTTGGTGGAAAGGTCTGAAGAAGTGGCGTTGTCATTCCATGTTTTTTCCGATGGTTTTTCGCCACAATTCGCATTCGCATTCTCGCCGTGACTTCCCTGTCCCAACAGCCTTTCTAAGTTCTAATAGTTCGATGCCGACCCTCGAATCGATTGTTCATCCGTGAACATAGCATGATCTTGTCTAAATATTTATCAGCATCAGGAAAATGTTGTACGGTGTTGAATGATACTCCTGTTTTTTCAACCTACTTGTAGACAAGGGGCTAAGAGGCATACGCTTCATTTTGCTGGTAGGTACTTCCTTTGTTTATGTGAATGGGAAGAAGAAATTGCTCTTTGCAAATGAGATAGATTATAAACAAGATAATTTCTTTGATGTAAACCATGGATTCATTTCTATTTGCTCATTGTTAATGCTTTTATTAGTCGATAATGCTTTATTAGTGGAGCGAGTATTCGTTAACAGAGATTAAGCAATTGAGATGATGTTAAGTATGTCTTGGTCTGTACACAACCTGTGTAAAGTTTTCTTTTTTAGCAAAGTATGCACAGTACTTATTAGGGGTGATCGGTTTCCGGTCCGGTCCAATCCCACCTGGGAATCGGGAATCGGACCGGAAGGACCGGTCCGGTTCCCATTTTCTAGGACTGGTAACCGGTCCGATCCGATTCCCGGGCGATCCATTAGTAATACATATGGTAATTTTGTGCAATACAAAGAAGGACAAATGTTTGAAATGGTCATACATCTGACTAAGCTCCATATTTTTCGTCTTAGCTGACTCGATCATTTTGATTCCAGATTTCTAGTCATCCTTTGGCAGTGTTGGTTCAAAATCACTTCGGGCCAATTTTCGCAGTTTGTATGCACTGCAGTAAAAGTTGGGGATGGGAAAAAGGAGCAATGGTGCTCCAGAGTTCTATTCTTCAAATTACTGAGATATGTGAGACTGCAAGGGATAATCTTATTAAGAAGCACATGGTTTGTAAATGAAAAATCATTAGTCCGGTTCAGGCGATCCGATTCCTCCTGGAACCGGAAACCGGACCAAAAATCACCAATTCTAATTTTATGAAAGCGAGAACTGGGCCTACACCTCTGGGAACCGGACCAAACTAGCTGGTTTAGGCGGTCTGTCTTGCTCACCCCTAGTATTTATCCAGATTAGCTTTTTAAAGCAAAATTAGCTTTGTGTAAGCAAAAAATTTACCTACGACTCTGTGAGCATTAAAAATTTGTTTTTTTCATGATGAATAGGAGTATAGGTAATTAGACTATCCATTTCACAGAAAACTAAAGTAAACGAAAAAAATACATTTCATTATAAAAATATAAATTAATCATAGTTCTAAGTGTACATTAATTTCATTAGATGTATAAATTTTTGTTAGGATATGTCTTAATTTGATACAAAATTTTAAAATCAATCACACAAAAATAAGGTTATAAAGAGCCAAATGGAACCCGGCCTGTTCTTCTAACGGTAATTTGAACTTAGCAATGAGCCTTCCTGCCTTCCCCACCGCCGCCACTTCCACTAAGCTCCATCAACCGCCACAGCCTCCGAAGCTAACGCAGGCCGCCACTAGACACAGCCTCTCCTTCGTCAAGCCCGCTCACTCCCTTGACCCCACCGTCTTATGGACTTCTTCCATCGCTCGCTGCACTCGAAAAGGCCGATTGGCCGAAGCAGTCGGAGTCTTTTCCGAGATGATGCGGTCTGGGGTGCAGCCCAACCACATCACGATCGTCACGCTTCTCTCGGGTTGCGCTGGTTTCCCATCTGGAAGCGAGTTCCTCGGAGCTTCGCTTCATGGATATGCTCGGAAGCTGGGATTGGTGGCGGAAAACGTGATGGTGGCCACGGCTGTCCTTAACATGTACGCGAAGCTGGATCGAGTGGAGTTGGCCAGAATGGTTTTTGATGGGATGGGGGTGAGGAATTCTGTTAGTTGGAATACGATGATCGATGGTTATGTGAAGAAGGGTGAGATGCGGGAGGCGATAGACCTGTTCGACAAAATGCCCCACAGAGATGCTGTGACGTGGACAGTGTTGATTAATGGGTTTGTCAAGACTGGTCATTTTGAGAAAGCGTTGGTGTTGTTTCGCGAGATGCAACTGTCTGGGGTGCAGCCTGATTTCGTCACCATTATAGGCGCAATATCCGCGTGCTCCAACTTGGCGACGCTGGGATTGGGCTTGTGGATACATAGGTTTGTCATGAAGCAAGACTTCAAGGGCAATGTAAGGGTATGCAATTCCTTAATGGACATGTATTCCAGGTGCGGGTGTATTGAGTATGCTCACCTTATATTTGAGAAAATGCCACAGAGAACTCTCGTGTCATGGAACACTATAATTGCAGGGTTTGCAGCCAATGGGCATGCTGAGATGGCTCTGGAGTTATTCAACAGGATGCAAGAGGAAGGATTCCAGCCAGACGGAGTTAGCTTTACCGGAGCAATCACTGCTTGTAGTCATTCTGGTTTAGTTGATGGAGGACTCCGGTACTTTCATATCATGAAGAATGTTCACCGAATAGAGCCGAGAATTGAGCACTATGGTTGCTTGGTGGATCTCTATAGTCGTGCAGGCAGGTTGGAGGATGCACTAAATGTCATAGTAAAAATGCCCATGAAACCAAACGACATTGTGTTGGGATCTTTGTTGGCTGCTTGCAGGACTCATGAGGATGTCAAGTTAGCTGAAAGGTTGGCAAAGTATGTAGTTGATCCAGACCCTGATTCTGACTCGAATTATGTGCTCCTTGCAAATATATATGCAGCCGATAGAAGCTGGGATGGTGCGAATAAGATCAGGAGGAAAATGAAGACGCTTGGTATCCACAAGACACCAGGATTTAGCTCGATCGAGATTGGTTGTAACAATCATGAGTTCGTGGCTGGCGATAAATCACATCCTGAGGCAGAGTGCATATACCGAGTGCTGGATCTTTTGTCATCTGAAATGAAAGTGTGGTATGCACCTCCGATCATTTCAAAAGCATTATATGAGAACGATTGATAAATGTTTCTTTATCTCTGTTGGAGACCAGATTTTTATCTCTGATTGTTGTATACATATGTAGAAATTATTAAAATCAATAGAGTAGCGTTCTTCTCCTCGATTTGCTTGTGTACTGAAGTAGAATTGAAGTATTGCAAACATGCACAAATCTATATGTAGCAGGAAGGAACAAGCAAATTGTTCGAGATTTGACAATGTCGGTGAAAATAACTGTCCTCCTCAGTTTCATCATTTGCTAACATTGGCTACTTGGATAATTAAAGCCTTGTGCCTGATAAGGATGGTGGCTTATTGGTTGGAACAGCATAAATGAATCCTAGCTTAGAGGACAAGTCTCAGTTTTTTCTCGAGTTTCACTCATCAAGTCAAGATTTTCAATCAGGAATGAGTACCAGTTGGCGATTTTTTCAAAAAGTAAACCGGAAGCAAAGGTCAATTTTACTTGGGTAAATTATCTGTTGATTTTCTCTGTTTGAAATGAGAGCTTTCAGTCGTTGTTACAGCCTATCACTATCTGATTATCATTAATGTCACATCTCTCTCCTTATCTTCTCTCTGTAGCAGCTCAAGGTTAGTTATTGCAGTACTCACACACTTATGTCATCCTTTTTCCCTGATTTCACTGAAAAGGGTTAACTCCAAAATATACACCATGTACCCATCTGCAAACAATTTAACAAAATTTTGAACTAACATCAGCACACGTTCATGCTTTCCCAAACAAGGTAAAGCACAAAGGAACCACAGACAACCCATAATACACTAACTTCTTCATCTTCTCGGCCATACAGAGAAGTTACCTTACCTAAACTCTCTCTTACCTATTTGAGGCTAAGGCTATATTTTAGCATTAGCTAACAGATACCTCAGTATCTCAAAAGCACACAAGTCGAAGAAAGTGCTGCAGATACAAGGAGTTAGCTAAGGGTTATTCATGGAGTCCGTGGCCTTTGAGGACTGCCCTTATGGTGGTGCATTGGATCAGGGCCCGAAGCGACCCCCTCAACTCTCCATTGGCGATCTTGCTTCCTCCTTCTGTCTCAAAAGTCCACAGTATCTGCACTTGGCATTTTTACTGATTTGTTCATTCAACTGTAACGACAACCCTGAACACGTGAAAGCTCTCACCTTTCTGCTGTCCTTCTTCAGGAAACTCCCAGCCATTGCATTAAAGTACACATGATGTCCTGTTTCGCAATCTGCAAGAACACTAACGATGAAAAATAGTTCCCACAGAAACACACACGTACAGAGAATACTGATAAACTGACCAGAAGCTGCTACTAGAAGGAGCACTCAGAGAGTGACTACAGCAACTACGTGGCCAAGCTCAGAATCGGACGCCATGATCGCCTGAACAGAAGGCCCTCGCAGACGTATGAGAAGTTGAAGCTGTGTGGTTAAGCAGAGACATGCTTCTTTTATCTTTGACCTTCCAGAATACCTAAAAGAACTAGTGGATTCCAATAAAAATGGAGGGAAAGTTCTTTACTTCGGAACTTTCATGAACCCTGGGTCATGGGACGCCGCGCTTCTCGCTGCCAGTAACACGCTGTCTGCTATGAAGCACGTACTCAATGGTAAGGGGAAGATTGCATATGCACTAGTGAGGCCACCTGGTCACCATGCTCAGCCTTCTCAAGCCGATGGGTATTGCTTCCTAAACAATTCCGGTCTAGCAGTTCGATTGGCATTGGACTCTGGGTGCAACAGGGTTGCCGTGGTTGATATAGATGTGCACTATGGAAATGGAACAGCGGAGGGGTTTACCAATCCAATGACGTTCTTACCATCTCTCTCCACATGAATCACGGGTCGTGTGGTCCATCTCATCCGCAAAGTGGATCTGTCGATGAGCTCGGTGAAGGTGAAGGATATGGGTATAACATGAACATTCCGTTGCCAAATGGAACCGGAGACGGGATACGAGTATGCCATAACTGAGCTGGTTGTGCCAGCTGTGGAGACTCTCGAGAGTTTCAAACCCAAAATGGTTGTTCTTGTTGTTGGCCAAGGCTCTAGTGCGGTAAGTAGATCCTCTTCAGTACCCTACCAATTACATGCCGGTTCACTTTCTTCAGCAATTGATGTGGAACTGGATTTGCTAGGTTGGTATATGCTACACAATTATTGCATAGAAATATACTGTTGGGAGTCATAGTACTACTAAACAAGTCAGTTACATGTTAGTTGAATGTTTGTCTAACTTTTAATATAAGCTATGCCTTTGACAGAGCGGCACTTTATGAGAATCTTTTTTCTCCTTTTATTTAGATCGATTTCTCTTTGGTTAAGGAATCTCTTTCTATTTGCTTAGGAAAGCTAGGCGATTCTCCAAAACTGAGTGTGTGAGGTTTTTGCTTCTGGGGCAACATGCTGTGGGTTGTGCCTTGCTTACAGGAAAGAATTACTTCATTCTAACAAGAATCAGTTCTATGGTAATCTCATCGTAATGTCAATCTTGGATGACGGCTGAGCTATATTTCTCATGTAAGGATGAACGCTTGTTATAACCAAAAGGATGAAGGCTTAGAAATATTTATGACATTACTATGAAAGCCCTGACAAGCTGTTTTTGAAGAAAATTAGCCTCAATTGGAGCACGAATGTGGAACTACTGTTGTTAATGTAAAAGGGCCACGTGATCTTGGGATTTGGAATATGGTCTAATTGTACCAGCTGTTACTCAGGAGAATGGCACCTTAATCAGTTCAAAGCAACATCTTCCTGGAGTGGTGACCATTTCTCAGATAAGGATGAGCTTTTTTTCTCTCTTTCAAGACAGAATGCTTGTATAGCATGATGAGAGCTTAGGGTACTTTTAAGACTCTGAAATAAGCATCCTCTGCACATTAAGGCAATTAAACTTTACAGCGTCTTTAGAGCCATCGATGCAAGCTACATCGTCCAGAAAACTATGGATGCATTGGTGCATAAAATTGCCAAACTTGGTGACATTTTTGTTTGTGATTGTTAAGATCTCATTGTTCACCCCTCTTTTCACTGGACCCACAATCCACAAATTGTGAAAGTACAAAAATAAGTAGGATGTGCATATTGGACAGTTCAGCTCTATGAGCCAAAGTTGACAATACAGAATCTTATCTTGAATAAGTTTTATGTGGATAGCTACCCGAACTGAGATATTTGGCTTTAGATCCAAAAGGACTTTTGTCTATACAATAATCTTTTACATGTCTTTGTTCTACCAGTATGCTTTACGTGATGATTCTTGTGTTTGCCACTGTAGTTCGATCCAAATGGAAGGCAGTGCTTGACAATAGATGAATATCGGGCGATTGGTCGAACAATTCGCAGCCTCGCAGATAGGCACAGTGGAGGCCGCATTCTCGTTGCCACGCTGGAAGGCATTCTTGATCTTCCAGATCCATTGTTAGCTGATCCAACCGCTTATTACCCAGAAGATGAAGCTTTTCCCGTGAAGGTGGTTGACTCAATCAAAAGTTACCTTTTTTCAAGGAACATTGATATGGAGATGTCGCACTATAACTTTACTTTATTGGTACAGTGTTCCCATATCTAGTTTGAATATTTTGTTTTTGTAGGACTTCATTTGAGATAGAACTAGAAGCTAATATGAAGAAAGTAGTGATTTCTAGATTTTCTTTTCTGGGTGAGAATTTGTGAATCTAGGTTGTCAGTACTATTACAGCATTTCAGGACCTTAATAATCTAGTGGTACTTTTTTTTTCTTTTAACAACGGAATGGATTGACAAGAGTATCTCGATTCCTCGTTTGGTTGCGACGTGATGAAGAAATGACTTGGGGAAGGAAATGAACTAATTGGCAAAAAATCAAAAGGGTGAGGATGGATTATGTTCTTTTAACAACGGAATGGATCGACAAGAGTATCTCGATTCCTCGTTTGGTTGCGACTTGATGAAGAAATGACTTGGGGAAGGAAATGAACTAATCGGCGAAAAATCAAAAGGGTGAGGATGGATTATGTAAATGAGAAAGTGAGGAAAAACATTGTGAATTCAACCTTCCAGCAGAAAACATTGTTAGATCATTGTGTTCCAGTAGTATCACTGGTTTTTGGCCTATCCATATTGTAGTGAAATTGTGAAATGACATGATCTCAAGCCGATGGGTCTTGCTTTCTAAACAATGCCGGTCTAGCAGTTCGATTGGCATTGGACTTTGGGTGCAAAAGGGTTGTAGTCGTTGATATAGATGTGCACTGTGGAAATGGAACAGCGGAGGGGTTTTACCGATCCAATGACGTTCTTACCATCTCTCCCCACATGAATCACGGGTCGTGGGGTCCATCTCATCCGCAAAGTGGATCTGTCGATGAGCTCGGTGAAGGTGAAGGATATGGGTATAACATGAACATTCCGTTGCCAAATGGAACCGGAGACAGGGGATACGAGTATGCCATGACTGAGCTGGTTGTGCCAGCTGTGGAGAGTTTCAAACCCGAAATGGTTGTTCTTGTTGTTGGCCAAGACTCCAGTGCAGTAAGTAGATCCTCTTTAGTACCCTACCAATTACATGCAGGTAAACTTTCTTCAGTAATTGATGTGGAACTGGATTTGCTAGGTTGATATGTGGTACACTATTATTGCATAGAAATATACTGTTGGGAGTCATAGAACTACTAAACAAGTCAGTTACATGTTAGTTGAATGTTCGTCTAACTTTTAATATGAGCTATACCTTTGACAGAGCGGCACTTATGAGAATCTTCTTTCTCCTTTTATTTAGATTTCTCTCTATTTGCTTAAGAAGGCTAGGTGATTCTCCAAAACTTAAAGAGTGTGGAATTTTGCTTCTGAGGCAATATGCTGAGGGTTGTGCCTTGCTTACAGGAGAGAATTACTTCATTCTAGCAAGAATCATTTCTATAGTAATCTCATAGAAATGTCAATCTTGGACGATCTTGCTTTCTCCATCTGTCTCAAAAGTCCGCAGTATCCGTAAGTAAGTCCAACACATTACGCTTCGCATTTTCACTGATTTGTTCATTCAACAGTAACAAGTCTGAACACGTGAAAGCTCTCACCTTTCTGCTGTCCTTCGGGAAACTCCCAGCCATTGCATTTAGGTAACCATGATGTCCTGTTTCGCATTCTGGAAGAACACTAACGATGGAAAATGGTTTCCAGTCAAGCCACGCTTTCTTTTTTCACCGACTTTGGGTGGATCTCCTCCTGCGCTTGCGTGCACTGGTTGTCTCGCGCGGCTCTTGCATCGTGTGACTCGTTGATTGCCTTGGAAGGATGACGTGGCGGATTCGACGGGCCGTGGCTGACCAGAGCCCAGTGCATTTCTGGGTTTTGTTATTTTTGCTCGGATATACTCTTCATGTTACTACTTCATTGCTCAAACATAGCACAAGGTATCTTTCTTGATCTTATGTCAAGCCTTTTTAGAGCAGAACGTGATGTAACATTTTATTTTTTGTTTGTGCTTGTTAAGAGCTCATTGTTCACCCTCATCTTTTTTCACTTCTCGGGCTGAAGTCAAAGCATGCCGTGAAGCCCGGCAGCTCGAAAGTCCCGTTTATTTATCACGTGATCGGATTACAAGCCCGGGGGGGGGGGGGGGGGGGGTTGATGTATATTGGTTAAGAGAAATATCACATGCTCATTGGCCAAAACGATGAAGGACAAAACGAACAAAAAACATTGTCCTTCACGTTCCGCCATTGCATGGCCGAACACGCACAAAAACATTCGGAAAAGGTACAAATTTGTGTCCTCCTAACTACTAAGAGATATCCGAATCCGATTTAACGCTATTTAACTCGAAATTGACACGTTCTAATTGATTTTTATTTTAAAAAACACTTTGTAATCACCTTGATATAAGATATTGATCGCATGATACGCACAATCGATAATTCAACATGAATTGATTCCTCAAGAAAATGATGCATTCATATCGCCATTGGATGATCAAGTTAAGTGAAACCCAATAACGAAAGTTTCGTAGTAAGGGGACACGAGCAGGCTATCAAGTTGGGCTTGGACAAATTATGGCAAGTAATTCGGGTGGTATAATATGATCAGTTCACATGATTAATATATGAAATGATTTGACGGACTGTGAGTAGGCATTAATAAGTGGATTGTATTCAACAACAAAAAACTGCCCATCGCATACTTAACATTTCTTAATTATGATATGAATCGGATGGTAAAATTGTTGGAAAATGAGGGTGTATGGGAATACCGTGGTCTGCCCATGTAGAGCACCACAACCGGTTATCACGTTGGATAACTGCCAAAGGCAGTTATTGGTTTCAAACGTGATAAAGCCACGTTTGAAACAGACGTCATCCCTCCTCCCAAAATTGTTGTTTTCTCTTACGTTCTAAACGTACAGAATGACGCAGAGAAACGACAGAAAAAACAACGACGAACTCTCCCGATCTTCAAACGGGTGACTGGACGAACGATCTCTCGATGGACTGCAACGGTAACATCTAATCTGTGAAAATACGAGGTATGTCCGTTCTGTGATATACTTCTCCGATCAGTGACTCAAGTAAGTATCTGGGCTTGTTAATTCCGTGTAATTCCGCTGCGTACGTTATGGGATTTATTTCCTTCATTGGTATCAGAGCCATCGATTCTTGTTTCCTGATCAAGTGATGTTTTGTAATCGTTTTAACGCATAAAACTCGTTTTTCGTCGCCACTGTTCATTGCGAGTCGATTCTGTTCTTCTCAACCAAAATGTTTTTTGAACACATCAGAGGAACGGGCTTGGCGAGACGAAGATTTGGAGTGGTTAGCCGTCGCGAACCGACGCCGGAAAACGCCGCACGCGCGCCACGCGCCGTAACGGGGCGGGGTCCCTCGGGCCGCGGCGAAATGTCGCCTTTTCGTAAAATTTGGCTGAGTGAAAATGGGTTTTAAGCATACCATCAGACTCGTATCGACGATACGAGCGTTTTGATGGGTGGATCGTCGACGGAGGATGCCGGACGGAGGCTCACGCGCGGGCCACTCTCCGGCGGGTCCGGTGCGCGTGGGCCTCACGCGCCCACATGCGACGCACGTGCGGCACCTCGCCAACAGCGTGGCTGACGTCAGCGGGTCGGGTACTGACCCGGCCCACGACCCGACCCAGTACCGACCCGTTGACTGGGTCAATCGTTGACTGTTGACCATTCACGTTGACCGTTGACCGGAAGAATTATGTTTTTGCCCCCGAACTTTCTGAAAATTGCAATTTGGTCCTCTAACTTTCTGAAAATTGCAATTTAGTCCTCAAACTTTTGAGAAATTGAATTTTGGTCCCTGATCTTTCTGAAAATTGCAATTTGGTCCTCAAACTTTTGGGAAATTGCATTTGGGTCCCTGCTTTTTCATAAAATTGCAATTTGGTCCCTCAGTTTTTGGAAAATTGCAATTTAGTCCCCAAAATTGTTGAAAATTTCGATTTGGTCCTCGATTAAAAAAAAAAATCATTTTGGCCTCCGTTGACCAAACGCGCAAGAACTTTGACCGGCGCGTGGAGGCGCGTCCAAGCTCCGTTTGGGGCGTGCGAGATACCGTTGTGTTCGTATCGAAATTATCTTCAATTTGATATATTATTTGGATAGGTTTGATGTATTTAAAATTACGAAAATACGTTTGAAACCCATGATACACGTATTTTGGGGCGTTTTTCGAGTATTTTTTATTTTTCTATATTTTTTTTGTAAATATAGAGGATATCTTACGTGTTCATAATTGCATGCAAATTATGTAGAGCATGATTGCCGATAGCATGTGTAAAGTTTAGAGTACTTGCTTTTATATCTTGTATTATGAAATTAGAGTATGATTTGATGCATGAATTGTTTGTGTATTAATTCAAATCATGCCATGCCATGTTATGATTACAAGATATAGGGATCATTGTATGATTTATGATCTTTATTCGAGTGGGGAGTTCTATAAAGTTTTAGTAACTTTAATGAACTCAATTTTACATAAATGATTATGTTAATAATAATTTCAAGCGAGGATTCTTAGACGATGATTGGGAACATAGTGAACTTTCGAATCTAAGACCTTATGTGAAATTATTCATTAATGTAATTAGTTAGTGTAAAATAGATGCATAAATGTTAGGCATTAATAGTTCATGAATATATGTCTATAGAACTTCGTGTTCAGATACAATGGCCATAGCTTCTTAGAATATCGTAGCTAAGCTTAACAAATGAGAGAATTTGAACGGCGAAAATTATGAAAACTGGAATATGAAAATCCAGTATATGCTAGAAGAGCAAAAAGCACTAGAAGCTCTTAACCTAGTTATAGAAGAATCTGAATATGAAAATACTGCACAACATAGAAAGTATAAAGAGGCATTTGCTGCATGGAAAAAGATGAACTCTATTGCTCGCATTATGTTGCTGAGTAGCATGAAAAATCGTTTTATGCATGAGTTCAGGCATTTATGAAAATGCCAAAGTCAAGTGGGAAGCATTAAAAACTAAGTTTGGTTAGACATTGGTCACCAAGTTGAGATAGATCACTATAAAGTTTGACATTTATATGATGCCACATGGGCAGAATATAAAACAACATTTTGATAAGTATGTCAAACATGATAAGTGAATTATAAGATGCAGGCCACATTTTGACTAAGGAGCAGTAAATGCAAGCAGTAATCCATTCTTTGCCTCATAACTATGTGCATATTAAAAATCCATTTAATCCACAATGAAAAGTAAAAACTTTTGAGGATGCTTTGCGCAGTCTTGAACCAAAGGTGAATCGCCTTCTGGCGGCTAAACCAATAACTGATATTTGTTACGTTGGTTCTAGTTCACATGGAGCTTCGGACTCCAAGCGTAAGCGTCAATGTGGGTTCAAGAAGTGGAAGGGCAAGGGAACGAATTCTTCAAGAAAGAAACTGAAGTTTAACCGACATGGGAAAGGAAAGTGTCCTTTCAAAAATGACATTTCGTAAGTGAAGTGTTTTATTTGTGGGAAAAAGGGTCACTTTGCTCACAACTGTGGTGAGTCAAAGAAGTTAGAAACCCTTTGTACACTTTAGAGTGTTGCTTATGTCTCCAATTCAGTTTTTGTAACTGAACCTCATCCTTTGTGGACTGTAGACTCAGGGGCCACAGACCATGTAGTAAAGGACATAGATGCCTCGTGGAATTTTGACAAAATTTCACATGGAGCATAGTAGATATATGTAAGAAACAATTCCTGAGTGGAAGTCAAAGGAATTGGCACTTGCCAATTGAATATGCGTGGTGGTCACACCTTGTTCCTACATAATGTGTTATATGCTCCAAAAACTCGACGGAATTAAGTTTCCGTGTTAGTTTTGGTTAAACTTGATTTCAGTTTGAATTTTCATAACGATAGAGATAACTTGTCGTTGGGAACAAGTAAATATGGTTCTGGATGGTTTCATTATGTTGATTGTTGAGTACAATAATGTGAATGTTAGTTATTCCCTATTTACATCTTCTGTAATGATGTGAATTATGGCATGCTAAGCTGGGTCATATGGGCCACTAGCGAATGTTTAGATAAGCTAAAGAGGGCTTATTGAGCAATATTGAAAAAGTCGATTTGCCTATTTGTGAGCATTGCCTGGCGAAAAAAAACAACAACGAGAAAACCATTTGGAAAAGGAACAAGAGCTGAGTTTCCTTTGCAGTTGATCCATTCGGACATATGTGGTTCAATGAATGTGAGAGTAAGGCATGGGGCTGTTTATTTGATCACATTAATTGATGATTACACTCGATTCGGACGTGTTATTTTTTTTGTTTTCTCATAAATCTGAGGCATGAGTTGCTTTGAAAATTTTTTGAGGTTTTAGAAAATCAATTTAAAAAAAAAAATTTAAGATCCGATCTAGGTCGAGAAAATCTATCTGATCAGTTCAGATGTTTATGTGATGAAAATGGAATAGAGAAAACAGTTGACTATTCCATTGATTCCTCAATAGAATGGAGTTGTAGAGAGAAGAAACATGTCTCAATGAAAATGGTTAAGTCTATGATAGCACAGGCTAATTTGCCTATCACCTTTTGGGGTGAAGATTTGTTGAATGCTATCTAGATATTTAACCGTGTGCCTTCTAAATCAGTTAACTGCACTCCATATGAGTTGTGGACAGGTCGAAACTAAGATTTGAGTTTTCTTAGACCTTGAGAATGTGCTACTTATACATACGAGTCTTCCCACAAGTATGGGAAATTGGGCCCTAGAGGCAAAAATAAGTGTCTTCATGAGATACTGAGAGCACTCGAAAGGGTATGTGTTTATAGGTTAGCAAGAAAGCAGACAGTGTAACTGAATTCGAATCACGAGATGTCACATTCTTAGTGAATGAATTTTAGAAAAAGGGCAAGATAGGTGAAAACTATTCTCTATTTAAAACCTTGGATAGTGATAATGATTTTATTGAGGCATATCATCCAAGTGGGAGCAATGTGAGAAGTGGGGAATTTGTTTCGAATCAGTCTCAATTGCAACCACTTGATGTGAAGATGTAGTCGTTATCTAATCCGAGTGGGAGCATAATGGAGATTGACGTACTAAGTGTATAATCTCAAATTTGGCGAACAAGTCGCAAAATCGTTCTCCATCGACTTGTCGACATTTAGACATTGAAGGTAAAGCTTTCATGGTCGCTCCACTAGAAGAGAATGAGCCGAGGAATGTAAATGAGGCTCCGACTTGCCCCGATAAGAAAAATTGGATACAAGCAATGAAAAAAGAGATGGAGTCAATGAGATCAAATCAATTTTGAGAACTGGTTGATCTTCTGAACGGATGCAAAGCCATTGGGAACAAGTGGGTTCTCAAAGTAAAGCGTAAAGCTGATGGCTCGATTGAGAGATATAAGTCTCGCCTTGTGATGAAAGGGTATAATCAACAAGAATGAATTGATTATGAAGTTTTTTTTCTCCTATGGTGAGATTTATTTCAATTCGTCTTATTCTGGCAATAGTGGCTAATATGGATCTTGAATTACATCAAATGGATGTAAAGACTGCAATTCTCAATGGAGAATTAAAAGAAGAAAATTATATGAAACAAACCGTTGGGTTTGCTACAGAATGCCAAGAACAAAAGGTATGTCAACTTGTAAGATCGATATATGGTCTTAAGCAGTCTTCGAGACAATGGTATATACGTTTTTCATAGTGTCATAGTGGCATATGTTTTTGTAATGATTAATTAAGATCATTGTGTATACATCAAAAGATCCAAAGATCAATTTGTGATCTTATCATTATATGTTGATGATATACTAATGACCAAAAGATATATGGAGTTTGTTGATACAGTCAATAATTGGTTATGTTCCAATTTTGAGATAAAAGATATGGGTAAATCTGCATATATTCTTGGAGTTAAGATTTCAAGATATTGTTCAAAGAGATTGTGATCTCTTTCACAAGAGACTTATATTGATAAAGTTCTTGAATGATTTCGTATGCAAGACTGTAAACCCAAAGATACTCTTATTGCAAGAAGTGAAGAGTTGAGCCGTAGAATGTGTCCTGAGACTCCACAAGAAAAGGAACGAATGGAAGGTGTTCCACATGCTAGTGCTGTTGGAAACTTAATAAATGCTATGGTGTGTACAAGACCTGATATTTGTTATGCAGTTGGAATGGTGAGTAGATACCAATCCCATCCAGGTCAAGCACTTTGGACTGCCGTCAATAGAATCCTGAGGTATCTGAATGGTACTACTAATTATTCGTTGAGTAATCAAGGTAGAGATCTGCGCCTTGAAGGCTATACTGATGTTGACTGAGAATGAGGTTTAGATGAGAGAAATTCTACCTCTAGATTTGTATTCATACTTAACAATGGCGCCATATCATGGAGTGGTAAGAAGCAAACATGTATAGCCTTATCCACAATCAAAGACGAATTTGTGGCATTATTAGCAGTAGTTCGAGAGGGTATTTGTCTTAAGAGATGTTTGGATCAATGAGGTGTTGCTAAGGATACTATAGGTTCAATTATTAGTTAATTGTGATAGCCAAGCAGTAAGAGCTTACACTAAGGATCCACTACAAGACAAAACATATAGACACGAAATATGATTTTGTGAAAGACATGGTTGTACGAAAAGATGTGAACGTACAGTACATATTTACGCATAGAATGATAGCAGATCTTATAACGAAGTTAATTCCTAGAGATGTTTTCCTTGGTCATGTGTTGACAAAGGGATTAGTTCCCTATATTGAAATCTCTAGGACTACGTAGAAGTTGACGTACTGGATATTTATTTTTCCCAAAGTTCACAATTAATGGTATGTTCCATTATTATTAATGCTTGAGTTTGTTCGATATTTATGCATATTAATGCTTAGTGCATTATGTTGAGAAGGTATGTCGGACAGATAAGAGATTAGCCCGCTCACACGGGTAATCACATTTATTTACTATGTGATAAATAGAGATGAGACAATTTTAAGCTCATTATCTAGGTGATAATTGAGAGCTCGAGCTTAAAGTATAGATGTCGCCTTAACAAAGTGTTAAGATGAGGACATATTATTTATTATGTCCGAAAGTGAAATAGCCCACATATTTCGCTTTATCTGTCTTAATGCCAGATGTGAGTTCTGATGGATTCTTTCAAAAGAGTAGATTTGTGAACTCAAGTTAGACATTGGGTATGTCTTAACTATCATCTGTACGATATTAAGTGACAAGACATACGCTCCATGGGAAAGGAGAGAATATCGTAATACGTATTTCATACTACGTATGCATGAGATGACCAATAAAAGTTGGCGGAAGTTTTGATCTCAACTTTCAAGCCGTGTGAGACTCTTGAGGGTAAAAGTTCCTCAAATTTTTCCCCTCACGACTCTTACTTATTCTCAAGATTTCTATTCAGCGTTCGCTATCTTAGAGTGTTGCCAATGGTCATGAGATTGATTCGATCTAATGGGACATTTCTAGAAAAGCGAGCTAAACTGAAATTGAGAGGTTTAAGGGAAGAGGAAGATTAATTTTTTTTGATGTCACATTCTATCTTTGTATTCATAGGTCGACCAATTATGATTATTTGAGTTTAATCATGATTGTGAATACAATGCATATGAAATGCTTAAAGAGATCAAGTGAGATATGATGTAAATGTGACTAATTGATCTAGGGTACTGCATACTGGATCTACTCTGAGTTAATATGCCCATCTTGAGCTGCTATATACTCCTAACAGATGTATGGCAACGAGCTCTCGTAGTATGCTGGTCGCACGGATTATTTGTTGATATGAACTTTGCAGGAAAGAGAGAAAGTTATATTTAACCCTTCGTGGACAAGTGGGAGTTGTTAACCCTTCGTGGGCAAATGAGAGTTATGGATAGCCTTTCATGGGCGAGTGGGAGATGTTGGAAAATGAGGGTGTATGGGAATACCGTGGTCCGCCCATGTAGAGCACCACAACCCTTTATCACGTTGGATAACTGCCAAAGGCAGTTATTGGTTTCAAACGTGATAAAGTCACGTTTGAAACAGACGTCATCCCTCCTCCCAAAATTGTTGTTTTCTCTTACGTTCTTAACGTGTAGAATGACGCAGAGAAACGACAGAAAAAACAACGACGAACTCTCCCGATCTTCAAACGGGTGACTGGACGAACGATCTCTCGATGAACTGCAACGGTAACATCTAATCTGTGAAAATACGAGGTATGTCTGTTCTGTGATATACTTCTCCGATCAGTGACTCAAGTAAGTATCTGGGCTTGTTAATTCCGTGTAATTCCGCTGCGTATGTATTGGGATTGGTTCCCTTCAAAAATAAACCATTGCGTTATATGAAAGATCAGTGAACGTTACGTTGGATGCAATGCTCTAGAATATGTTCGTCATACGCCTCGATTGCATGTAGCAAGACCTCGCAAATTTGGTTGATTTCGACCCTTTTTTTCTTTGAGTTAATACCACAAAAAACCCCAAACTGGTATACCTGTGAAAAATTTACCCCAAATTATTTGTTTGACCACAAAAAATCTCAAACTGGTACACTTATGACAAATTTACCCTAAACTGGTACACCTGTGACAAATTTACCCTTCGTTAGTTTTTGTTAAATCTAATTGTTAAATTGCTGAGTTGGATGACACGTGGCAGTTGACAGACGTATTAGTTTGGGGTTTTTATCCTCTATTTGTCACATATGTATCAGTTTGGAGTTTTCGTGGTATTAATTCAATTTAACGGAGGGTAAATTTGTTGCATGTGTATCAGTTTGTTTTCGTGGTTAAAAAAAATTAGTTTAATGTAAATTTATCACAAATGTATCGATTTAGGGTTTTGGTGGTCAAAAAAATAGTTTGGGGTAAATTTGTCAAAGGTGTACCAGTTGGGATTTTTCGTGGCAAAAAAAATAATTTTGGGTAAATTTGTCACAGCTGTACCAGTTTGGGATTTTTCGTGGTATTAACCATTTTTCTTTGGCCATAATATGGTCTGTCGGATCATACAGAGGTTTTTTTTTTTTTTTTTAAGAATGGGAAATCGGGAAATGTTCAATGGTTAAATGTTTCCCTACTATCGTTTTCATTTCTTGAATATTACTTTTCATGACTATTTTTGTTAATAAGTACAACGGAAAAATTGTCCAAAAAGTCCTAAACCTATTGTGCGGCAGTCAATTCAGTCCTAAACCTATCAATTATGTCAATTTAATCCTAAATCTTTTAATGATTTGCCAAACTAGTCTTGAACATTTTAACGAATTGCCAATTTAGTCCTTCCAACCAACTATTCAAATAATCGATTTAGGACTAAAATGATAAAATTTCAAAAGATTTAGGACTAAATTTGTAAAATTTCAAAAGGTTTAGGACTACATTGACTCAATTAAAAGGTTTATGACTAAATTGGCAAATCGTCAAAAGTTTTAGGACTAAATTGGCACAATTAAAAAATTTAGGACTGAATTGGTACAAGTGAAATAGATTTAGGACTTTTTTGGTAATTTACCCTAAGTCAAACAGGTCATAGATGTACTATTGAACATTTACTACTAGGCCAACCACCGTAGTGGTAGAGACTTTGACCTGTTTGAATTGACATAATGAATAAAGTCACTGGTGATGTAAAATTGGCTCCAATTTGCGAGATCGATCGATCCACGATCGTATGATGGGGCATGGAAGTTACAGATCATGGGAAATGGAGGGGAATCAGATTCAGAAGAGGGTTGCTCATGAAACTCAACGACATTGAAGGCGGTCCAAGGATTATAAATAGAATCTCTCTTGCACGTGTACTCCTTAACTCATTGCCCTAAAATGAAATTTTTTTTAATGAAATTAATAAACACGTGAGTTCTAGGGGTGTGCATGGTCCAAGCCGGTCCGGTCCCGGTCCCAAAATTTTCGGGATTAGGGACCGGCCCGGGACCGGCAGTCCGGACCGGTAGTCCCGGTCCCGGTCCAGTCCTAGTGGGACCGCTAATACCAGCGCTTATAAAAATCTTACCCTTAGAATACATGCACTGCTAATGAGTCCGATTCTTCAAAGATATTTGCTCTAGACATGTGGGAGAATCTGTACTTTGTTTCTTAAGTTTGCATTTGGTGAAGCTGAAATCTTTTCTTTTCCTCCAACTGACTCATGCTCTAACAACAGTTCGACATGTCAATAAGACAGATGTTGTCACACTTGGTTCTACATTTGGGGTATGCCTTGTGTTCTGCTTTGGAAATTCTTCCTAATTTTCTTATTTCATTTCAAATAAATGTAGTTGGAGACTATCCTTTTGTTGAGGATTATAAACCTTAAATGGGATTCCCATTTTTTCTGTCTCTTTCTCATATCATGGATGCTTCGATGGAAGATCTAGCTCGACGTCCTGGTATAGGGGAGCGCCAGGTGCTTTTATCTTGAACCTACTGCAGTACTTACATTAAAATTCTATTGAAGACTTTTATTTCAATTTGTCTACTTATGCTTTTGAAGTAGGTAAGGCGCTTGTATGATACTTTTCACTAACCATTCAAGCGTGTGGCTCCAGACGTTGCTGCTGCAGCTCCAGAAGCTCCTGTGCAGAAAAATGCTGAACCTGATTCAATAAGTGAAGACCAAGAAATTGTACTGTTTTATTTGAAGTCAAACATTTCTAATTCTTTTATCTATATATACACACACACACACAAAATTATATATTCTGGGTGGTCCAGTCCGGTCCCATCCACCATGGAACTGGGGACCGAACCGCCCCCCTCAAGGACCCGACCAACCCGGCCGGTCTGGTTCAGTTTGGACGCCCCTAGATTTAACTACTTGATTTATATTTACTTCAATTAAAACTTGTGTACGATGCAATGGGAGACTTAAGGGATTAGATTAGCAAATCTCTATGCTTATTTAGTGCAGATGATGACCTCAATTGACAAGATAATGCAATCACAAATTGGCTTTGTGGATGCCGACACCCATCTAGGGGTGACCGGTTCCGATTTCGGTCTAGTTCCACCTCAGAACCGGAAACAGGACCAAAGGAACAGGTTCCTAGTTTTCGAAATCGGGGACCGGACCGAAGGTGCTTGGAATCGGACAGACCAGTCCGGTCCGATTTTCAGGCGGTCTAATGAAAACAGTCCCATGTGTTTGAAATACATATTCACATTTTAAATGTGTAGAAGTATCTCTAGTAATTTAAGAGTTTAAATGATTTTTCAAAGATTTCAACGCAATAAAATTAAAGCTAAAAAAATAATCGATCTGGTACGGGGTGTCCGGATGGGTGGTTCTGTTGGATATATTGCTAATATAGTCCAAATAGTATGTTCACATACAAGCCCAATAGGTGAAAACATGATTTTTTTTGGGTCCATATGAGATGGAGCCCAATAGCTTACATATTAACTCTAGGATTCTCCTAAGCTGGAGGTAACACTGTTGAGCATTCCAAACTTGATGTCTCTTGTTGTAATACTTTAAGCAACCAAAAACACTCTCTACTCTCTCAAACCCATAACCTCCGACAATCTTAAAGTATTATATTCGTATGTCGGATTTGAGCGAGTAAGGTGTCTACTTGAAGATCTCGTCAAGACGAACTCGCAGGTGTAATTTACTTTCGATTTCAACGGTGGGATTGGCCGGGATTTGAGTTTGAAGATTTGGGTGGCCGAAATCTTTGATTCAAAAATGCAGAAATTATAGCCAATTTCAGAGGGTGAAACCACTTGGGTTTTGTTCTACTCGTCGATACGAACGTTTTGAGTAGTCACTCGTGTCGAACGGAGGTCGGACGGCGGAGATACATCAACCGGAAGTTTCCAGCGAGTTTCCGGCGACAAGGGCAGTTCATCTTAAGGTTTTTGGGTGCTCCAAATCCATTTTTTTTTTTTGGTTTGTTTTTAGCAAATTCCACCTCTACAAAGCGGTTTGATCAAGGTTAGGGCCTTTATTTGACTTTGTGAGCTCCGAGGACTCCAAGGTGCACTCTTTCTAACACTTTGCTTTGATTAAAATGGCAAAGCGTAGTTCTTATGATATTATAAAGCTGCAATCATTTGATGTCACTGAATTTCATGGTTGGAAATTACATGTTCAATTTGGCATGAAAGAACATGAAATATTCTACACTGTATTGAGTGATTTTGCATCTACCACTGAAGATGTGGATGAATATCAATGGAACAAAGATGAAGATTTTTGTAGAGATTACTTGTTGAACTCTCTAAATCCTTGTCTAGCTATGACTTATAGTGAGTATAAGACGGCGAAAGAGATATGGGATCACCTGAACGTTCAATTCCAAAAACAAGAGGAGCTCTCTAAAACTCTCCTAGCGGAGAAATTCTTTGACTTTAAGTTCAATATGAATTCAAGTATCACCTCTCAGTTAATTGAACTTGAGAACATGAGGAACAAGCTGAAAGATGATAACTCTGATATGTCCGATAATCTCTTTGTCGATCTTGTATTGAGTAAGCTACCTACTGAATGGAGTTCTTTCAAGACTGAAATGCACAGACTGAAAGAACAGATGGGACTAGATGAATTAAAAGGTATATTCACATTGAGGATCACAACATTACTAGAAAGAGTTTGGAACAAGTAAGACAACAAAAGTCAGTTGCCAACTTAGTTTCATACTCCAATAAACCTTAGAAAAGGTCCAAGTCACCAAAAGGTGAATCCTCCTCACAGTTAGAAGCCAAAAAGATTATCTCCAAAAGGAAGAAGAAGGGAAAGTGCCATAACTGTGGAAAGTGGGGTCACTGGGCAGTAGAGTGTAAACTACCAAAGAAGCCAAAGAATGAAACACCACAAAATGAGGCTAATATGCTAATTAGTGAATCCGAGCCTCAAGCCTTCATTGGAATGATGAAAAATGGAAAGGCCAGTGTCTCTTCTGAGTGGTGGTTGGATAATAGCGCTACTTGTCATGCTACAAATGACAAGAACCTACTCACTAAGGACACAGAAGTGAAAGACACCGTTGAAAATTGCAATGGTGGTGAGGTAGAAGTGACTCATGCTGGAACTGCAAATTTGGTACTTTCATCGGGTAAATTACTAACATTGAAACATGTTAGAGTAGTACCTTTACTTAAAAAGAATTTGATATCTATGAGTTTACTTGATAAAGCTGGTATGTCTTTTTCAACTATGAATGGTAGAGTAACTTTATCTGTTAACTCATGTTATTTCGGTTGTGCATGCATGGTTAATGGTATGTATAGGTTGAGTTTAGATACTGATAGCATAAACCATGTGAGTTCTACTCTGATTGATCCAAAGTTGTTACATAATAAACTTGGACATGTGAACTACAGGAAAATGCAACATCTAGCTAAAACTCACAACATTCCATTGGATACTTCTATTCGATTTGACAAATGTGAAGTGTGTGCACAAGCTAAGATCACTAGAAAACCTTTTAAGTCGATTTCTAAAAGCACACAACTTCTTGAGCTAATACATTCTGACCTTTGTGACTTTAGAAAGTACGTTACTAGAGGAGGTCGGAAGTATCTCATAACATTCATAGATTATTTTTCTAGATATTGTCATGTCTATTTGTTGAAATCGAAAGATGAAACTTTTGAAAAGTTTAAGATTTTCAAGTCTAGAGTAGAAAATCAACTCAACTTGAAAATTAGGAGGTTTAGGAGTGATAGAAGAGGAGAATATACAATGACAGGGTTCAAGGAATTTTGTGCTTTAGAGGACATAATACTTGAAACCACTGCTCCTTACTCACCCCCAATCAAATGGTGTTGTCGAGCGTAAGAATAGAACGTTAACTGAAATGTTAAATTCTATATTACTTACAACTAGCATGCCTTCCTCCTACTGGGGAGAAGCAGTTCTAACTGCTAATCACATCCTGAATAGGTTGCCACACTCTAAGTTGTCTATGACACCTTATGAGATATGGCATAAGCGTCCTTGTAGATATGATACTCTTAAGACTTGGGGCTGTGTTGCTTATGTAAGAATACAAGATCCAAAGAGACCTAAGGTGGGACCTAGAACCATTACTTGTGTATATCTAGGTAGTGCAAAAGATAGTCCTGCAGATAGGTTTTTGGATCTATCTACTAACACAGTGATAGAATCTAGAGATGCAGAATTCTTCCAGAATAAGTTTCTCAGAGATCCTGGCTTGAATGTTTCTAGATCTACAGATATGATTTCGGAATCTCCTGTAGAATCTGAAGCAGGTCCTTTTGACACTAATCCCACACAGGTGGCTATTGAATCAGTTCCAGTTAGAGTATCTACAAAAGAGAGAGTTCCCAAAAGTTTTGGTGAGGACTTTGTTACTTACCATCTAGAGGATGATCCATTTCCCTATCAGGAAGCAATGAGATCTAGGGAATTCTTACTTGGGGCATAAGCCATAGATGATGAAATAAGCTCTCTGCTGTAGAACCACACTTGGCAGCTAGTCAATTTACCAAAAAGGGCTAAGGCTATAGGCTGTAAGTGGGTACTGAAAAAGAAATTGAATAGTAATGGATCAATAGCTAGATACAAAGCACGTTTAGTAGCTAAAGGCTATAAAAAGCATAGTGGAATAGACTATTTTGATGTCTATTCACCTGTGTGTCATCTATCAACTATAAGAATTCTTCTTGCTTTGGCATCTATTGAACACTTTGTAGTGCATCAAATGGATGTAAAGACAGTTTTCCTAAATGGAGATTTAAATGAGAAAATCTACATGGAACAACCGGAAGGGTATGTCATGAAAGGTCTTGAGGATAAAGTTTGTAAATTGAACAAATCCTTGTATGGTCTTAAACAAGCACCTAAGATGTGGCATCTTAAATTTGACAAAGTGGTAAAGAGTTATGGCTTTCAGTCTAGTTATTCAGATAAATGCCTTTACCATCGTTCTATGTCAAATAAAACAGTCGTCATTTGCTTGTATGTTGATGACATGTTGATTCTTGGCTCCGATCATTCTGTAGTGAGTGACGCTAAAGCTACTTTAGCTAAAGAATTTGACATGAAAGATCTTGGTAGTGCTAATACCATTCTTGGTATGAAAGTAAGCTTTGAAAGGTATGTCATCTCCCTTAGCCAAACTCATTACATTGAGCAGCTACTTTCTACCTGGGGATACAGTAAATGTAAACCGAGTGAGACATCATGTGATTATAATAAAATACTGAGTCCTAATGAAGGGACCAGCATGGATCAGTTAAAGTACTCGAAACTGATCGGTAGTCTCATGTATGCTATGAGTTGCACTAGACCCGACATAGCCTTTACAGTTGGCATGCTGAGTCGTTTCACTAGTAATCCCAGTAAAGAGAATTGGAATGCCCTCAGTAGGGTGATGAGATACCTTAAAGGTACGAAAGATTATGTTCTATGTTATTCTGGTTATCCTCCAACTGTGGATGGATATTCTGATGCCTCATGGTGCTCAGAAATTTGACATAGTAAGTCCACAAGTGGATATGTATTCACTTTGGGTGGAGCTGCTATTACTTGGAAATCCAAAAGACAAACTTGTATTGCATTGTCATCTATGGAATCGGAAATTTTTGCTTTAGCTTCCGCTGGCGAAGAGGCAAAGTGGATAAAGAATCTGATTATGGATATTCCTTTGACTCGGCTAAAGATTAATTGTTTAAGCCTGCTCTGTGATAATCAAGCAGCTGTCCAAGTCGTCAAGAATGCTCTCATTAATTCAAAGAGAAGACATGTGAGACTGAGCCATGCGTTGTTGAATTATCTGAGAGAACAAGGAGATATCACCTTGATCGATGTGAGATTGAAGGATAACATGGCCAATACTCTCACAAAAGGTATGACTAAAGATCGATTATTCAAAACAGTGGGGGAAATGGGGTTAAAGACTATGTAGACTAGTCTTAATTACCATTTACTTACCGTCTAATTTATGTTTTGAATTATCAAATCTTCCTTTGTTGGCCAAAAAATATTTCATCGATGTTCATGGTTGCTGACTAATTTGAAAAGGGTGAGTTGTCTCATTCCAAACTTGATGAAGATGACTTTAACCTAGTTCAAAAGTTCTACCTGGAAAGATTGTGCCATTCCAAACTTGATGATACAATCCAACTAGGTTGGACTATCCTTTTTTGGTTAAATGATCTCATTCCAAACTTGATGCTAGATTATTTGACTTTAAGGAATTAGTAATTGTGACATTCCAAATTGAAACATAAAAATAGTTGTTTGCATAGGAAGCCTGTTGGTCTTGTTCTTAATTAAAACTTAAGTTGATGGCTCTTTGTAAATCAAACTGTTTAGGCCTTGTTCATAATTTATGAAACTGGCTTGATGCTTATGAACATGATATTATGATGGTATATGACATTAATATATGTTCTTCTCTGCCTGACGTTATGATGCTAAGTTCTTTTAGTAGAATTAGACACTTTTAGTAGATTATTCAAATGATTGAATTCATGATAATATGAAATTCTTATTCGACATTCTACAGAGGATGGCAGAGATGGAGGAGAGCTTAATGAGTGGGATCCTAACCAGGATGACCTACTTGATGAGAATATATATCATTTAGAGTGTGTGGGGACTTGATAGTTCACCTGCTATTGCCCATTTTGATGGAGTCCATTTACATGAAACTTGCTTTTTGCTATCTTTATTTTGTGAATATTACTATGCTTGTTTCTAGTATTTGTAAGGCCTTGGACTATTTTGACTGGCCTACTTATACCTGACTGTTATGCATATGTTGGTTGTGAACTGATTTTGAGATTTATTTTGGTATGCTAATATCAGAACAAATTCATAATAAGGATGATTCACTTATTTGGATTGCAAATGATGATTGAGTTTAATATTTTACTGTTAAAACTCTTTGACCGATCCGAGTTGATTGTCTTGGACTGAATGTGGATGATTCATATTTGTTTGAACATTACACTGACCACCGTATTGGATTGTGCTGTATGGTGAACATAGGAGGAGACTGTTGGATATATTGCTAATATAGTCCAAATAGTATGTTCACATACATGCCCAATAGGTGAAAGCATGATTTTTTGGGTCCATATGAGATGGAGCCCAATAGCTTACATATTAACTCTAGGGTTCTCCTAAGCTGGAGGTAACACTGTTGAGCATTCCAAACTTGATGTCTCTTGGTGTAATACTTTAAGCAACCAAAAGATGCTCTACTCTCTCAAACCCATAACCTCCAATAAGTTCCACCCTTGGAACCGAGAATCGGATTGACAGTTACCGGTTCCCTTTTTATGGAACCGGAAACTGGACCGGCGCCCTCGAGAACCGAACTAAACCAGCCGATCCGATCCATTCCTAGCGGTTTTCGATCCGATCAATTTTGTTTGCTCACTCCTACGCCCATCAACTAAGGTCATTTTATTTCTTCCATCGAACCTTTCCAGTGGAGTTTCGCTGTTTTCTCCCATCCATCCTAGTGTCTACTTTATCTGTTACTACTCATTCAATGTAGATGATGACTCACGATTGACAAGATTATACAATCACTCTTGGATTCGAATTATACTTAAAATTGGAATACCATGTGATTGATGTGGTATCTTTTCCAAGAGGAGGTTTCAATAATGAGTTGGTAACTCTGGCTTAGCACATGCCTAGCTCAGTACTTATATAATAATTGGTTCGAGCTCTATTTTTGTAGCTGAGTGTCTTTCCCTTCTTGTCTCGTCCAACAATTACACTACCTCATCCTCCTTCTTCTTGTAATCCGATCAAGGGGATCTTCGGGTGCAATCCGATCGATGGGTTCTTTACATGGCAAAGTCCCAGCGGCAATCCTGGCCATCGGCACTGCCAATCCTCCAACTTGTATAAATCAGGACGATTATCCTGATTTTCTCTTTCGGGTCACGAATTCTGAGCATTTGACTCACGTTAAGGAGACTCGAACCCCGTTATTGTTGTTGCGCGGAACAAGCGATCGAACAATAAAAGACAGAACAAGAAAATAAATCGGACACCAGATGTACGTGGTTCGGTCGTAGAGACCTATGTCCACGGGGAGAACAGCAACGAATTCCACTATAGAACGAGCGATGTACAGAGATTACAAACACGCTCGAGTCACTCAAACACTCTCAGTGTTTCTCAACCCCAATTACATCCAATAACGCACACAGTGTTTAGTCCCACAATTCCTCACGAAATAATCTCTCAATCTCGCAAAGAAATTTGCACAAATCTAAACAACAAGATTTCTATCGGCTACAAAACACTTGCGTGAATTATATGCAAGCACTCTCTGCAACCACGACGATCCAAGCACTCACGCGGCGCTACATACAACGTGTGCTACGGTTCCCACAAGCAGAGTATGTCTTTTTGTGGCCCCCACCAAAGCACACCAACCAAAGAAATCTCAAAACAGAATATTTACATTAAACCCATGACCGACTCCAACACATCTTTTATTTCCATAATCTGCAAATTCACTGCTTTTGTTGGTCTCAACAAATCAGCACCTTGAAGTCCAAATATCTACTTTCCTGTTTGAAGTCTTCTTTCCCCAGTCAAAGTCCAACGTCTCCTCGCACTCCTTAGCCGAACAGGAATCTAAATTTCCATGGTAGATGTCCACAAATATTCAAATTTCGGACTTTATTATTTCTTTTCGAAATTCATATTTTTGCTTTGGGCTCAAACTGGAGACATATTCTAACAATCTCCACATTGGCTCGACGTTTGAGTCAAATTACAATCGCTTCGTTAGAACTTTGAACTTCGCTACTACTCTCCCAACAGCTCCAATAGGCTCAATCACCACAGACGTCTTCCAAGTCCAAGCTGCGCTTGAACTTCGCCATAACCGTGGACCTCATCAGAACACCAATTGCACATGCATCTTTAACTTCTCTACAAGGACTTTTCAATACAAGTTCCTCTACCACAGATAAAGCAAAACCATCATTGCATCCATATCTGTCAGGAGACTGAATATGTACCTTGTCAATATCAGCAATTACAGCAACTATTGACTCTATAGGCTCCACCTCGCTACAAGCACCATCTATGTCGATTACCACATTAGTGCCCGCTACCTCAGGAGTTTTTGGTTGCAACTCCACCTCAAGCTGAACACAGTCCAGATCCGTATGAACACTGCTATAATCACTCCTTATCAGAAGTACTAAAGACTCATCAAATGTAACTGCTCTGCTGATAACAGGTGAATTTAATTCCGGGCACCACAACCGATAACCACGTTCACCTTGTGCATAACCTAGGAACATGCACTTTCTTGCCCTCTCATCGAGCTTACCATCACTAACTCGAACATAACATGGACAGCCAAATATTCTAAGAATAGAATAATCAGCAACATTACCTGACCACACTTCTTCGGGAGTTCGACATCCAATCGCAGTTGATGGGGATCTATTCACTAGGCAGCTCGCCGTACTAAACGCATCCGTCGGGAATCTCCTAGCCATACCAGCACTAGATAGCATTTTATGGGTCGTCTCTAATAATGTTCTGCTCATCAACTCTGCAACATGTTGTGGTTCATTAGCGCTAGTGTGGTGTCTCACTATGCCTTCCTTCATGAAGAATTTGTTTAACAGCTTCAAGCAAAACTCCATGCTTTTGTCAGTCCGCACATGCTTGATCGTTTTACTAGTCTCCTTTTTTTTTTTATCAAAGCTCTCAACTGCCTTATCCTGAGAATAGCATCAAACTTGTGTCTAAGCACAAACACCCAGGTCCTCCTCCAGTAGTCATCCACAACTGTTAGCATAAATCTGGCACTCTTCCTCGAATGAAACCGCGACAACCTACGAACATCTAAGTGAAGTAATTTTACAATTTTCGTGGTTTCTTTGACATTCGCACTAAACAGTACTTTCCGTTGCAGATCTAAATCACAGCACCATTCAGTTCGTCAGTAATATAACCACACAATAAATTTCTTTCACTTAGAACTTTCAGGCTTCTCTCGCTAATGTGCCCCAAACGCATATGCCACAATTCAGACTCTCAAACAAATGCATTTGACATCTTCGCGGCGAAATCTGTCGTTGTCTCACCTTGAAGCTCATACAGGCCATTGTGCTTGATTCCCTTCATTATCACCAAGGCACCTCGAATAACTTTCAAAATTCCATATTTTGAAGAATAATGACACCCAGCTGAATCCAGGGCACTCAAGGAAATCAGATTTTTCTTCAACTCTAGAACATGCCTCACTCCAGTCAATGTCCTCATAATACCATCATGCATTCTGATTCTAACTTTACCAACACCTATAACATCGCATTCAGCATTATTCCCCAATTGCACTTTACTACTATCTGCGTACTGATAAGTAGTAAATTAGTTCCTGTTTGGTGTAGCATGAAAAGAACAACCAGAATCCATAATCCATCCGTCAAACGACGAATCATTAGTGACAGACAAAACAAAATCAACATTATCCGAATTACCGTCAGCAACAGCTGCAACATCATCCGCAGACTCAACTCTAATTCCCTTACCCTTCTCATTCTTCAGCTTAAACCAATCCCTTCTAAGATGCCCCCTCTTGCCACAGTTCCAACAGACAGCACCACCAGTTCTAGACTGACTGCGTCTATTCATGTTTATACTACTTCTGCTAACACGAGTACTAGTTCTTCCTCTATTTTCACATACTAAAGCAATAGATACAGATTCACCAGATTCTCTTCTACGGATGTCCTCACTTAGAATTAAATCTCGAATCCCATCAAACGTTAAACTTGTTGATCCAGAGGAATTACTAACAGCAGTAACAGTAGTATTCCAACTATCAGGCAATGAGGATAATAGAATCACAGCAAATACCTCATCTTCAAAGGCAATATCAACTGAACTCAATTGACTAACAATCACATTGAATTCATTAATATGATTAGCAACTGATGCACCTTCGCTCATCTTCAAATTAAACAGACGTCGCATCAAATATACCTTGTTGATCGCAGAGGGCTTCTCGTACATGTCCGACAGGGCTTTCATCAAACCCGCAGTGGTATTCTCTTTGACGATATTAAACGTGACGTTACGAGCCAACGTCAACCGAATAACACACATCACTCGTCTATCGAGCAATTCCCAATCAGCTTGCTTCATCGTCTCTGGCTTCTCCCCAGATAGGGGCAAGTGCAGCTTCATCTGATATAGATAATCTTCAATCTGCATCTTCCAGAAACCAAAGTCCTTCCCATCAAATCTGTCAACTTTCACTTTTACATCTTCTGTCGCCATCGATTCGCTTCAACTCAAGCAAGCCTAGCTTTGATACCAATTGTTGCGCAGAACAAGTGATCGAACAATAAAAGACAGAACAAGAAAATAAATCGGACACTAGAAGTACGTGGTTCGGTTGTAGAGACCTACGTCCACGGGGAGAGCAGAAACGAATTCCACTATATAACGAGCGATACATGGAGATTACAAACACACTCGAGTCACTCAAACACTCTCAGTGTTTCTCAACCCCAATTACATCCAATAACGTACACAATGTTTAGTCCCACAATTCCTCACGAAATAATCTCGCAATTTCGCAAAGAAATTAACACAAATCTAAACAACAAGATTTCTATCGGCTACAAAACACTTGCGTGAATTATATGCAAGCACTCTATGCAACCACGACGATCCAAGCACTCCCGCGGCGCTACATATATCGTGTGCTACGGTTCCCCCAAGCAGAGTATGTCTTTTTGTGGCCCCCACCAAAGCACACCAACCAAGGAAATCTCAAAACAGAATATTTACATTAAACCCATGACCGACTCCAACACATCTCTTATTTCCATAATCTGCAAATTCACTGCTTTTGTTGGTCTCAACAAATCAGCACCTTGAAGTCCAAATATCTACTTTCCTGTTTGAAGTCTTCTTTCCCCAGTCAAAGTCCAACGTCCCCTTGCACTCCTTAGCCGAACAGGAATCTAAATTTCCATGGTAGATGTCCACAAATATTCAAATTTCGGACTTTATTATTTCTTTTCGAAATTCATATTTTTGCTTCGGGCTCAAACTCGAGACATATTCTAACAATTGTGGACCTTGGTTTCTTATATTCGTCTAAAGTAAAATTTGTAGTCAAAGACTCTAACCCCGTAAGATCTTGGGATCAAGTTGGCATATACAATGAGAAGGCATATACAATGAGAAAGCTATCCGATGCACAGAACTTCCTCATTTCTTGATTTTTTTTATTGCCACATGAACATATTCCCGTTATCTACATATATCAACTTTGTTGATGCAAAAAATAAATTCTTTACAAACATAAATTACTTGTATATAAAATATATAATACAATGTTTATCTTTAGCTTTAGAAATACTACACGCAATAGTTATTCAGTATGAACAATTATTCTTAGATCCACCGCAAAACAAAATATTTTGTTGATACATAAAGATACATTATGTTAGTAATAATTTCCGTAAGATAATAATGTTGGCACATAAAAGCTAAAGCTGACTATCTTCCATGACTAACTTTTACTGGAACCAAGAGCTAAAGCTGACTATCATCTTCATCTTTGATGAATAACATCCGACTATCTAATAAAAGATAGAAACGGAAGTCCTTTTATCCACTGATTTAGACTCATATATTGCTCTAAGTCTTTAAGGTAGATCTATTGATTTAGGATGATGACAACAGCTGCCACCAAACTCTAGCAGCTCCGTTGGCATTAGCATAACTGCAATCGGCTAGTATCTGTCAACATCTGAGGACAGATGCATGCAGTTTTATGGTGTTACTAGCTCCAAGGTATAAAGGCAAACGATAAATACCATGACACTTCAAGAACAAGGCAGGGCACAACAATCCCAAAAAAGAAGAAGAAGAAGAAGATCTCTTTGGCGACTCGGAAGAATTCACAAAACTTGTTCGGCATGATAGTAAGCACAAAGGTGAAAATACAATAAACGAAGGAATAGAATGGAATGGGAACTCCAGTTCCTATATTTCCTCATGACAGAGAAATTAAACAGAAATGGAAATGATTTTACTTCTAAAATCAAACAAGCAAGTAAAATTACTTTCAGAGGAAAAAAAATGATGATACTTTCCAACATATAAATTCTTGTACTTTTGTTAAAGGAAAGATAATGCAAAGTCCTTTGGAGGGGAGGGAATTGGCAATTCATTTGGAACGACCCTTTCTCGCTCATAAGCCAAACAAAAGCAAGCCCGAATCTAAGAAAACAGAGCAATTCAGAATGACCCACCACCCCCACAAAATCAGGGAGCTAGAGCATCTCTTATTGGATCATAGATTAGCAAGTAGAGCCTCTTCAATTAGATTGAAGGGGGTCCATTGCCCTGCAACCCACCAGCAGTGATGGATGTAAGAGATTGTAATAGCTACAAAGGAGCCAGCAACCGTTTTTCGCTATTCGTCTTCAAAAGAACCTTTTAGAGATACATATTCTTAAGAACCCAAAAAAGGAAAAAGAACGCTGTACTATAGTCTCCATTCTAGGCCATGCACAATGCTGTTTCTCTAGACCTATAACAGATTTAAACAAATCACAAGTTCAAAATAATTAAGGATCACAACCCTACAATTCTGTCGAGTGTCCACAACTTGGGGTGTGTAGGAGAAACTATGGAGCTTGCAGACTCTCCTATACAACTGACACAGTTGAGTAGGTTTTAGGGTGCATACTAGAGCTTGCAAAGTAGGTTCCAAATTCCAAATTTTCAGAACCGTTAAGTATAGGCCGATTCCAAAGTTTGAGTCATACCACCCGGCATCGTACATCAGGTACACGTTACCATGTTGAAAGGTTCAGGGTAACTTGCCGGTGCAAAGAATTTTTTACTCATTCACTGTTGCATGGACGACATTTGGGTGACATGTGGTGTAAGAAAATTTTTACACTAATAGTGTAATTCGTCGCAAAATTAAATTTTATCCGCGAAATTGTTAATGTAATAGTTGTCGCAAATTAGCCACGACTATTGCAGCACATATCTTTCATCGCTAATTTGCGACGAAAGTTGAATATTTCGTCGCTAAATTTTGCGACGCCGATTTGGCGACGACATTTTTTTCATCGCAAATTTTGTCGCAACTTCATTTAGCGACAAATTTTGCCAAAATTTTCTTCGCAAAATACTTTAGCCACGAAAGGTTTCGTGGCAAATACCATTGCTAAACCTCCGTCGCTATTTAGCGATGAAATTGGCAGCGAAATTATTCGTTGCTAATCGGTGACGACATTTTCCACAACACGATTCGTGGAAAATTAGCGACGAAGTTTGAATTTGCGTCGCTATTTAGCGACGAAATTTAAATTTCCGTCGCTAAATTTTTGGGCTCCGACTTGGCGACGAAAGTATTTCGTTGCTATTTTCGTGGCAAATGAGTAAAATAGTGACGAAATTGGCCGCGAATAATTTCGTCGCAAATTAGCAACGACTTTTGCCACGAATAAGTTCGTCGCAAATTAGCCATGACTTTTGCCACGAGTAATTTCGTCGCAAATTAGCCACGAATATTGCAGCAGATATCTTTCGTCGCAATTTAGCGACGAAAGTTGATTTTTTCGTCGCTAAATTTTGCGACGTCGATTTGGCGACGACATTTATTTCATCGCAAATTTCGTCGCAACTTCATTTAGCGACGAATTTTGCCAAAATTTTCGTGGCAAATTCCGTGGCTAAATCCTTGTTTTTTTGTAGTGATATTCTATTGGCTAAGCAAACACTATATTCATCTTTCTTTTAACGTCATGTTAAAACTTGGAACTCGTCTGGAAAAAACCTGCAATAAAAACAGACAAAACGGCAAGGCTAGCGATCGAGGGACCCAGTCACAACTATGAAGACTGATTCGGTGTAAGAAAGTAACTGAAAACCGCCACAATAATTCATTGAGCAAATTCCCTATATTGCTAGTCAACCTTGCTGGATGGTCACAGGACTACAACGTGGTGGCTCAAAGGGTAGACAGAGCAACAGTTACGAAAAAGGGGAACCACCTCACACCACCTCACACCAGGAATAGAAATTAGCCCGTCTACTTATCCCCTTTCGTGTGTTTTCTTCTTTTTCCTGAACTTCAATGTCTGCGGCCGCATATTAAGTGGAGGAGGAGGTTTCTTGGGATTCTTTTCCCATAAATGATGGGCTCACAAATTCAAAATAAAGGAAGGTGCGAATAAGAAAAGGAGGTGAAATCGGTGAATCTTTGCAGGATGTTAGACCATGAATGGAGCTAGAAAAGAAAGAAAGTAAGAAAATAAAATACGAAACGAAGCAAGTGGGATGAACAGTGCAGTAATGTGAAAGAAATAAAGAAGCAAGTTGAGTAGAAAATGTCCTGATTCAAATAAGAAATTTGTTGTGTTCAATCTTGGATTTAACTACTTGATTTATATTTACTTCAATTAAAACTTGTGTACGATGCAGCGGGAGACTTAAGGGATTAGATTAGCAAATCTCTATGCTTGTTTAGTGTAGATGATGACCTCGATTGACAAGATAATGCAATCACATTTTGGCTTTGTGGATGCCGACACCCATCTAGGGGTGACCGGTTCCGATTTCGGTCCGGTTCCACCTCAGAACCGGAAACCGGACCAAAGGAACCGGTTCCTAGTTTTCGAAATTGGGGACCGGACCGGTCTGGTCCGGTTCCCGAGCGGTCTAATGAAAACGGTCCCATGTGTTTGAAATACATATTCACATTTTAAATGTGTAGAAGTATATCTAATAATTTAAGAGTTTAAATGATTTTTCAAAGATTTCAAAGCAATAAAATTAAAGCTAAAAAATTAATCGATCCGGTACGGGGTGTCCGGGTGGGCGGTTTCACCCTTGGAACCGAGAACCAGATCGGCAGTTACCAGTTTCCTTTTTATGGAACCGGAAACTGGACCGGTGCCCTCGAGAACCGAATTAAACCAGCCGATCCGATCCATTCCATTCCGGGCGGTTTCCGATCCGATCAATTTTGTTTGCTCACTCCTACGCCCATCAACTGAGGTCATTTTATTTCTTCCCTCGAACCTTTCCAGTGGAGTTTCGCTGTTTTCTCCAATTCATTCTAGTGTCTACTTTATCTGTTACTGCTCATTCAATGTAGATGATGACTCACGATTGACAAGATTATACAATCACTCTTGGATTCGAATTATACTTAAAATTGGAATACCATGTGATTGATGTGGCATCTTTTCCAAGAGGAGGTTTCAATAATGAGTTGATAACTCTGGCTTAGCACATGCCTAGCTCAGTGCTTATATAATAATCGGTTCGAGCTCTATTCTTGCAGCTGAGCGTCTTTCCCTTCTTGTCTCGTCCAACAAATACACTTCCTCCTCCTCCTCCTCCTCTTGTAATCCGATCAAGGGGATCGTCAGGTGCAATCCGATCGATGGGTTCTTTAGATGGCAAAGTCCCAGCAGCAATCCTGGCCATCGGCACCGCCAATCCTCCAACTTTTATAAATCAGGACGATTATCCTGATTTTCTCTTTCGGGTCACGAATTCTGAGCATTTGACTCACGCTAAGGAGAGGTTCACCCGCTTATGTAAGCAATTTTTGTCCCTTTTCTTTTGCCTGCTTTGGACAGTTTTGATTGTGGAGCACCATCATCATCATCATCTTCTTCTTCTTTTCCCTCTTTCATCATGTTTCTGACAGATACTTCTTGTATTGCAGGTAACAAATCTGGCATGAAGAAGCGTCATTTTGTCATGACAGAAGAAATTTTCAAGCAAAATCCATGTATAAGCTCTTTCGGTGCCGCTTCGCTCAACCGACGTCAAGATTTGGCCATCAAGGTGCACCCAGAATTGGCAATGGAAGCAGCAACCAAGGCCATTGACGAATGGGGCCAACCAAAATCGGCCATCACCCATCTCATCATGTGCTCTACGTCTGGCGTGGACATGCCTGGCTCAGATGTGAAGCTCGTCCAGCTCCTCGGCCTTTCCCCTTCTGTCAACAGGCTCATGCTCTACAGTCTCGGCTGCTATGCCTCGGGGACTGTCCTCCGGATCGCCAAGGACATCGCTGAGAACAATCCCGAGGCACGAATTCTCACGGTTTCGGTCGAGACAAATGTCCTTTTGTTTCAAGCACCTAGTGAAGACCATCCTGCGTCTTTAATCAATAGCTCCACCTTAGGGGACGGCGCGGCAGCTATGGTTATCGGCACTGTTCCACTAGACACGACTGCAGAACGGCCGCTTTTCCAGATCATGTCTGCCTCACAAATGCTTGTCCCCGGCACGGATGGAGCGCTTACCGTTGAGTGTCGGGAACACGGCATGGTCACAACTCTAGCGAAAGAGGTGCCCCAGCTGATTTCCTCCAACCTGGAGGCATGCTTGGCCAAAACTTTCAGCTCAGCCACCAACAGCGATGTCGTCAAGGACTGGAACTCCATTTTCTGGGCCGTGCATCTTGGATACACACAGGTTTTTGACCGGGTGGAAGAGACGCTTGGGTTGAGCAAAGAGAGGCTAAGAGCTTCGAGGCACGTGCGAGAAGAGTACGGGAACATGTTTAGTGCCACCGTGGTGTTCATTCTAGATGAGCTAAGGAAAAAGTCGATGAAGGAAGGCATGGCCACCACCGGAGAGGGGCCGGAGTGGGGGGTGCTCCTAGGGTTTGGCCCTGGCATCACCATAGAGACTGTCGTTTTGCGAAGTGTGCCCCTGCAGGTGGTGGCGAAGTCACGTCTTTGACTGCAAAAATTTCTTCAGCGCAGGAAATTTAAATAATCATGAATCTAAAGTTTGTTTTCATGCAATCCGTAAAAGTTGGATTAATTTGGTCCACATTATCCCCGGGTGTGTACTTCTTCAATTCTAGCAAATGATGAAATTGAGATCCTAATTATGTAGTAGATTGAATTTTCTTTGTTGAGTATAAGTTATATAACTGCTTCAAATGAGTTGCGTGGACCTTTTGTTGTAAACCTTGATTTCTTATATTCGTCTAAAGTAAAATTTGTAGTCAAAGACTCGAACCCCGTAAGATCTTGGGATCAAGTTGGCATATACGATCGGAAAGCTATCCGATGCACAGAACTTCCTCATTTCTTGATTTTTTTTATTGCCACATGAACATATTCCCGTTATCTACATATATCAACTTTGTTGATGCAAAAAATAAATTCTTTACAAACATAAATTACTTGAATATAAAATATATAATACAATGTTTATCTTTAGCTTTAGAAATACTACACGCAATAGTTATTCAGTATGAACAATTATTCTTGGATCCACCGCAAAACAAAATATTTTGTTGATACATAAAGATACATTATGAGATAATAAGGTTGGTACATAATACGTAATTCTTAATCTATTCTATTGGCTAAGTAAACACTATATTCATCTTTCTTTTAACGTCAAGATAAAACTATATTCATCTTTCTTTTAACGTCAAGATAAAACTTGGAACTCGTCTCGAAAAAACCTGCAATAAAAATAGACAAAACGGCAAGGCTGACGATCGAGGGACCCAGTCACAACGATGAAGATTGATTCGGTGTAAGAAAGTTACTGAAAACCGCCACAATAATTCATGGAGCAAAGCCCCCATATCGCTAGTCAGCCTTGCTGGATGGTCACAGGAGTAGGACTACAACGTGGTGGCTCAACCGGTAGACAGAGCAACAATTACGCGAAAGGGGAACCACCTCACACTAGGAAAAGAAAAAAGCCCGTCTACACTGAGTTTCAAAATAGAAAAACAAAAGTATCCTAGATACAGGTAGCAAAATGGGTCTACAATCCATATTTTAACCCATACTTAATCGCGTGGATCATAAATGAGTAACATTAAAGGGTAAAAGCAAGCTTAAGTGGGTCATGATAAGCATGTCGTCTTTTAATTTTTTTTAAGTTTTTTTCTTTTTCTTTCTTTATTTTCCTTTTTTTTCTGCGAAATTCGACGAGGGTCACTGGCCGACCCTCGCCCATGGTCAACAAGGCCTTCATAGTACTCGCCTATGGTCGGCAAGGGTTGGGCGGCCCTCACCGGATTTCGCAGAAAATAAAGAAAAACAAAAACAAAAAAAAAAAAAGTAAAAATTTCATATCTTTTATTTTTGTTATTTTTTGTTTTAATTTTTTTTTTATAAATTATAAGAATTGTCCACAATGTTTTAGCAATCGAGTTTTTTTATAAATTTATAAGAAATAATTTTTCATAAACTGAATTAAATACTACAATTTATAAATTGTAGTATTATTGCGTTCTCTTGCTGTCAAATTCCTGTCATACCCCTATGATATTTTTCGGGTGTCTATAGAGACCGACATGAGATGAGGGACAAGAACATCGAAAATTGACCACCAGGATGTGCGAATTTGTTAGAATAGGTTGAGGGAGACCACATGAATATAAAGACCATTTAAGACCCATTGTTAACCGATGTGGGACATACTTCAACGAAATTTTACTCTACCTTGGACTCTTGTTTTTCTTGAATCTCACCCAAGTAACGGAGAACATACGAAAGCTCTGGGATATTATTTACGGGCACTCAAACGAAACCCATTTTTACCACAAGCTTTTAATAATATGGTTGTGATTTTATCAATTGAGTTCAGTCAATTTTGGTCAGAAATCATTGACGTAGACGCTGTCCGTCCTACGTGGCACAACCGGCACTGAGATGGATAAAGTTTAATAAATTGAACGGAGAAACGCTTGTTTATAAGATGCTTGTCATCATCCATTAGAGTTGTCAATATGGGTCATAGACCCATATCTGACACATATTTTGTATAAAATGGGTCTTATGTGGGTCATTAACTTTTAAATGACTCACTAAAAATGGATTCAAAAGGTTGAAGTGAAATTAAATGGGTCAAAAATGAGTTACACATGGAACCCATTTTTTACCCATATTGGACTCATTTTCGACCCATGACTCCCACAAATTACAAATGGGCCCAGGGCCTCAAAGGCTCAACTTTTTTTTAAAAAAAATTTACTATTTTTATAAGTGAATGAAAGAAATCAGAAAAGAAAAGTAAAATTAAAAATATAAAAACTGTTGCCGGCCGCCGCCCCCCCTCCCCCCGGGCGTCACCAGTGGCCGCCGCCCACCGGTGGCCAGAGAAAAATGAAAGAAAAAATAAAATCAAAATAAAATAAAAAATACTTTTTAAAAAAATTAAATAATATTTTTAATAATATTTTTTTAATAATAAAAAAATAAAAATCAGAAAAATTTAAAAAAGAAAAAAAGAAAAAAATTCACTAGATTTTTTATTGTATGAAAGTATTTTGGTAATATCATTTTATTTATTTATTTACTAATTTTTTTATTGTTTAATTTGCTTTTTATTTGATGTAAAGTTTTTATCTAGTAACATATAAATGTGAAGAACTTAAAATAGGTTAAATGGTTTATATAAGTTTTCTTAGAATATTAGTGTGATTTGGTAATATGGGTCAAAACGGGTCGGGTATGGGTCGGTTGCGGGTCGGGTCGGATTTGGGTCATTGAATATGGGTCCAAACGGGTTAGACGGGTCAATATGGGTCGGACCATATTCGACCCGACCCACCCACCCATTTTACACCTCTAGCATCCATCGGTGCTCAACAGCATCGTATTAGTCCTTTTGGCTAATTTCTTTTGGGCTCTAATCCTGTCACGTATCCCACTGACATGCATACTTAGTTTAAGGGTCTGGGTCATCCACAATCAACTTGAGCTGTGCCCAAAACAAAAAACAGAAGCTTTTTGTCTGCACTTAAAGTAACTTATCATCCTCTTTTCTTCTTTCTTTCCTTCAAGATGTGGGGAGGCTTTCCGTTGCGATTAACTTAGTTGTTGCACAGTTTTGTTGCCAAGCTATGCTTCCCCTCGGCTTTACATGTTCTATTGGTTGGCCAAGAAATGATTTGTCGTGTCAGCGAGTTAACATCGACGAATTCGGGACTCCGTTGGTTGTTGTCTCTGACATAGAGGTGGTTCTGCAATCATAATCCTGATCTGCTCTGTTACTTTGATCATGAGATTTCCAGTGTTCAAGTTGAATCTACTTGGGGAAAGATGGTCTGCCTCAAGATTGTTCATATGATTCCAGGGTAGGAAAAACTAATCTCAGTTTCTATCACAAACTTGTTAATGCTGATTGAAAATCAGCTATCTCAATTTTCTGATTGCACAGAGAGAGATGGAATAGAAGACCATTAAAACATTAACTTTGAAAACTGTCAAGTACAAGCTTAATAGGAACCTGTTTTGAACTGCACACAAACGTGCAAAAACTGACTTGTTCCATTTCCTAGAAAATAGCTAACAAACTAACTACCTAACAAATCAAACTTGACTGCAAAACAGAAAAGACTAAAACGACAAGAAAAACAACAGCAGCACTGGGACACAGCTCCAACAAACTCCTCCTTGGATCAGTTGCTGCTGCAAACTCCAATTTTCTCCCTTAACTGCTCAAATCTTTCAACCTGAAGTGGCTTTGTGAACATGTCTGCAAGATGATCTTCTGATCTGCAATAAACCAACTTAACTTCACCACTTTGTTGCACTTCACGCAGAAAGAAGAATTTGATCTTAAAATGCTTGGTTTTGCCATGGAAAACTGGTTTCTGTGATATTGCTAGAGCAGCTTGATTGTCCACATAAACTTCAATGCAATCACCAGAACTCAACCACAGATCCTTCATTATCTTCTTCAGCCACAAAACTTGATTTGCAGCTGCAGTAGCTACTATAAACTCAGCCTCTGCAGTGGACTGAGCTACAATCTCCTGCTTTTTGGAACACCAGGAGAAACAAGCATAACCAAGAGTGAAGCAGTACCCAGATGTACTCTTCATGTCATCTACTGAGCCAACCCAGTCACTATCAGAAAAACCCTGCAACTTAAACTTTTGGCCTTTCCTAAACTTCACACCAAAGAACAATGTTCCTTTGATGTATCTCAAGACCCTTTTTGCAACGACCAAATGTAACTGACTAGGACTACTCATGAACCTGGATAAAACACTCACAACAAATAGAATATCTGGTCTAGTTGCTGTGAGATACATGAGACATCCAATCAAGCTTCTATACATTGAAGCATCTACCGCTTCTATTCCATCATTCTTTTGCAGCTTCTCCTTAGTAGCCATAGGAGTGCTGACACTTCTACAATCTTCCATCTGAAACTTCTTCAAAATTTCCTTCACGTATTTCTTTTAGCATATGAAAATCTCATGTGAAGTTTGTTTGATTTCCAAACCTAGGAAATAAGCCATCTTTCCCAAGTCTGACATCTCAAAAGCTGCAAACAGACCTTGCTTCACCCTCTCTATCAGTTCCACATCATTCCATGTCACCAACAAATCATCTACATAGAGTGACAGAATTACAATGCTGTGATTCACCTTCTTGACATAAAGAGTGAACTCACTCAAGCTTCTTACAAAGCCAAAATCCTGCAAATATCTGTCTATCTTTCCATACCAAGCTCTTGGAGCCTGCTTCAGTCCATATAGAGCTTTCCTCAATCTGTATACCTTCTCTTCTTGCCCTTTGGCACTGAAGCCTTCAGGTTGTTCAACAAAAATCTCCTCCTCGAGCTCTCCATTCAGAAATGCAGACTTGACATCTAACTGAAATATAGGCCACCCCTTCTCTGCTGCAACAGCTAATAGTAGCCTGATTGTATCAAGTCTTGCAACAGGCGCAAAAGTTTCAGAATAATCTACTCCCCATATCTGAGCATAGCCTTTCACAACTAGTCTAGCTTTGTGTTTATTGACAGAACCATCAGGATTAAGTTTTGTTCTGAACACCCACTTAACCCCAATCACATTCTTGTCAGATGGTCTGTCAACAAGCTCCCATGTGTGGTTTTTCTGAATCATTGTCAACTCCTCCTGCATTGCTGCAATCCACTTCTGATCCTCCTTAGCTTCCACAAAGTTAGCTGGTTCAAGCACTGCCACATTGCTTCTTTCATAAACTTCAGCAAGTGACCTTGTGCCTCTTACTGGCATATCATCCATAGTATCTTCCAATCCATTCACAACTTTATCAACCTGTACAGTTGTTGCAGGTTGTTGTTCTGCAGATTTCTTCTGTCCTGCATTCTTTTCTTCCATCCAATTCCCCTCATCTTCCTCTAGAAAAACAACATCTCTACTCACAGTCACCTTCCCTGTCATAGGCTGAAAAATCCTGCAAGCCTTTGATTGGAGAATGTATCCAATGAAGACTCCAGGCTCAGCTCTTTGATCCAGCTTGTCCCTCTTGACCTGAGGAACATGCGTATAACACAAACACCCAAAAAATTTTAAATTCTTTACATAAGGTTTAACACCATACCAGGCTTCAAAAGGTGTTGACCTCTCTAAGGCCTTTGTGGGCAATCTATTTAGCAAGAACACTGCAGTATTAGCTGCCTCAACCCAGAACTTCTTAGGTAACATCTTCTCCTGCATCATACATCTGGCCATTTCCATAATGCTTCTATTTTTCCTCTCACTGACCCCATTCTGTTGAGGTGAATAGGGGGCAGTGAACTGCTGCATAATGCCTGCTTCCTCACAGTTTAACTTAAACTTGTGAGCAGTATACTCAGAACCATTATTAGACCTGAGCATTTGGATTTTCTTCCCACTCTAATTCTCAACTAAGGCTTTGAACTTCACAAACACATCAGCAACTTCAGACTTGGCTTGCAGAAAGTAAATCCAGCTCATCCTAGTCATGTCATCTGTGAAAGTAATGAAATACCTGCTACCATTGAGAGATGACTCAGACATAGGTCCACATAAGTCTGTGTGGACTAATTGCAGCTTCTCACATGCTCTCCAGCCTCCTCTTTTGAAAGGAAATCTGGCTTGCTTGCCAAGAAGACAAGTTCTGCACTGTGGAAATTCCTCCTCCAAACTTGGCAAGTCATCTGCCAAGCTATTCCTCTGCATAAACAACATGTTCTTCCAGTGAACATGTCCAAGCCTTTTATGCCATAGCTCTGCATTTTCTTCTTTGCACTTCAAAGCCATTTGTTGCATTTCCTGTGGCTTGAACAGGAAGCACTTGTCCTTCATTGGCATTCTCAGCACTTCCTTGCTATTTGCATTATCAATAAGGCATTCCTTTCCTTCAAACTTCACCTTATAGCCCCTCTCAACTAATTGGCCAACACTCAACAGATTCTGGTCAATTTTTGGCACAAAGAGAACATCACTGATCAGCTTCACCTCCTGATTTCCTTCAATAGCCTCTGTACCCTTCCCTTGCACTTCGATATACTGTCCATTGCCAATTCTGACTTTGGACCTGACTGACCTGTCTAGACTCCTAAACAGCTTCAAATTGCCAGTCATATGATTGGTACAGGCACTATCCACCAGCCATGCATCATTCTCAACAGGAGAACCAGAATAGGAAGCCACAAACAAGCGTTCTTCCTCAATCTCATTCACTGCTATCTGTGCTTCTCCTGCTTGCTGGTGATTGTTCTCTTTGCAGATTGCTTCCATGTGAACCATCTTGTGACATCTTCTACACTTTGCATCAGGCCTCCTCCAGCATCTAAAGGACTGATGAGTAGTTCCACCACAGTGTTGACAGGCTTCTTGTTCTTCTTCCATTTGCCAGACCCACTAGAACTTCCTTCTTTCGCTACAAACTTGGAGTCACCTGCATTTCCTTTGGACTGATTCCATTTCTTCCCTTTGCCTCCATCATTGAACTTCACTTTAGCTTGCAGTGCACCCTCTACAGGCTCTTCTCTTCTCATCAGTCTTCTTTGTTCCTGTGCCTGCAGGGCACTTAACAATTCTGCAAGCTTTATATCAGCTAAATCTCTTGTATTTTCCAGAGAAGCTATGGCTGCTTCAAACTTCTCTGGAAGAGACACTAGGATCTTCTGAACCAGCCTTTCATCCTTCAAGTCAGTCCCTAAAACTCTGATCTTTTCAACTATCTCAATCAGCCTATCAGAGTATTCCTTCACTGACTCTGAATCCTTCATCTGCTGTCTCTCAAACTCCCTTAAGAGATTCAGCACCTTCATGCTTCTTATCTTCTCATCTCCCTTGTAGTCATCCTTCAAGCAATCCCATATTGCCTTTGCAGAATCACATCTCATGATCCTTGTGAAGATAGGGGGTGAGATAGCAGCATACAGGCAAGACTTTGCCTTGGCCTTCCTTGTGGTTCTCTCTTTATGGAACTTTATCTGATTCAAGGTCGGATTGTTTGGAAGTGGAGCAATCTCATAATCATTCTCCACAGCCTCCCATAGATCATGACCCTCCAAGAATGCTGTCATCTTGACAGCCCAAGCTTGATAATTTTCCCCAGTAAAGACTGGAGTAGCCATTGCAGAGAATCCACTTGATCTTGCCTCCATCAGCTTTGTCTTTGCAGGCTCGCTTACCCTCACTTCACAGTTTGCAGGCTCGCTTACCCTCACTTCACAGTCCCTTAAGATCCCACAGATGCTTTGATACCACTGTTAATGCTGATTTAAAATCAGCTATCTTAATTTTCTGATTGCACAGAGAGAGATGGAATAGAAGACCATTAAACATTAACTTTGAAAATTGTCAAGTACAAGCTTAATAGGAACCTGTTTTAAACTGCACACAAACGTGCAAAAACTGACTTGTTCCACTTCCGAGAAAATAGCTAACAAACTAACTACCTAACAAATCAAACTTGACTGAAAAACAGAAAAGACTAAAACGACAAGAAAAACAACAGCAGCACTGGGACACAGCTCCAACGTCTTCATTAGATTAATCATCCTTGTCTTTTTACAATTGCCTATTTGTGTAGATTGGTTACAGGTTTAAGTTTCCTTGTCTTTTCTCTTTGTTAGTATCGGATTAATCCTCCTTATGCAGGAGCAATAACAACAAAGGCCAAACATCGTTACTCAAAGTAATCAGATCTTATACAACACTAGTTTTTAACACCTATAATACGCATCTGCAGATAGTCATGGAACGATTTCTCCTTCCATGACTATCTTTTACTGGAACCAAGAGCTAAAGCTGACTATCTTCTTCATCTTTGATGAATAAACATCCGACTATCTAATAAAAGATAGAAACGGAAGTCCTTTTATCCACTGATTTAGACTAATATATTGCTCTAAGTCTTTAAGGTAGATCTATTGATTTAGGATGATGACAACAGCTGCCACCAAACTCTAGCAGCTCCATTGGCATTAGCATAACTGCAATCGGCTAGTATCTGTCAACATCTGAGGACAGATGCATGCAGTTTTATGGTGTTACTAGCTCCAAGGTATAAAGGCAAAAGATAAATACCATGACACTTCAAGAACAAGGCATGGCACAACAATCCCAAAAAAGAAGAAGAAGAAGAAGATCTCTTTGGCGACTCGGAAGAATTCACGAAACTTGTTAGGCATGATAGTAAGCACAAAGGTGAAAATACAATAAACGAAGGAATAGAATGGAATGGGAACTCCAGTTCCTATATTTCCTCATGACAGAGAAATTAAACAGAAATGGAAACGATTTTACTTCTAAAATCAAACAAGCAAGTAAAATTACTTTCAGAGGAAAAAAAATGATGATACTTTCCAACATATAAATTCTGGTACTTTTGTTAAAGGAAAGATAATGCAAAGTCCTTTGGAGGGGAGGGAATTGGCAATTCATTTGGAATGACCCTTTCTCGCTCATAAGCCAAACAAAAGCAAGCCCAAATCTAACAAAACAGAGCAATTCAGAATGACCCACCACCCCCACAAAATCAGGGAGCTAGAGCATCTCTTATTGGATCATAGATTAGCAAGTAGAGCCTCGTCAATTAGATTGAAGGGGGTCCATTGCCCTGCAACCCACCAGCAGTGATGGATGTAAGAGATTGTAATAGCTACAAAGGAGCCAGCAACCCTTTTTCGCGATTCGTCTTCAAAAGAACCTTTTAGAGATACATATTCTTAAGAACCCAAAAACGGAAAAAGAACGCTGTACTATAGTCTCTATTCAAGGCCATGCACAATGCTGTTTCTCTAGACCTATAACAGATTTAAACAAATCACAAGTTCAAAATAATTAAGGATCACAACCCTACAATTCTGTCAAGTGTCCACAACTTGGGGTGTGTAGGAGAAACTATGGAGCTTGCAGACTCTCCTATACAACCGACACAGTTGAGTAGGTTTTAGGGTGCATACTAGAGCTTGCAAAGTAGGTTCCAAATTCCAAATTTTCAGAACCGTTAAGTATAGGCCGATTCCAAAGTTTGAGTCATAGCACCCGGCATCGTACATCAGGTACACGTTACCATGTTGAAAGGTTCAGGGTAACTTGCCGGTGCAAAGAATTTTTTACTCATTCACTGTTGCATGGACGACATTTGGGTGACATGTGGTGTAAGAAAATTTTTACACTAATAGTGTAATTCGTCGCAAAATTAAATTTTATCCGCGAAATTGTTAATGTAATAGTTGTCGCAAATTAGTCATGACTATTGCAGCACATATCTTTCGTCGCTAAATTTTGCGACGCCGATTTGGCGACGACATTTTTTTCATCGCAAATTTCGTCGCAACTTCATTTAGCGACGAATTTTGCAAAAATTTTCGTCGCAAAATACTTTAGCCACGAAAGGTTTCGTGGCAAATACCATTGCTAAACCTTCGTCGCTATTTAGCGATGAAATTGGCAGCGAAATTATTCGTTGCTAATAGGTGACGACATTTTCCACAACACGATTCGTGGCAAATTAGCGATGAAGTTTGAATTTGCGTCGCTATTTAGAGACGAAATTTAAATTTCCGTCGGTAAATTTTTGGGCTCCGACTTGGCGACGAAAGTGTTTCGTTGCTATTTTCGTGGCAAATGAGTAAAATAGCGACGAAATTGGCCGCGAAATAGTTTCGTCGCAAATTAGCAACGACTTTTGCCACGAATAAGTTCGTCGCAAATTAGCCACGACTTTTGCCACGAGTAATTTTGTCGCAATTTAGCGACGAAAGTTGATTTTTTCGTTGCTAAATTTTGCGACGCCGATTTGGCGACGACATTTATTTCATCGCAAATTTCGTCGCAACTTCATTTAGCGACGAATTTTGCCAAAATTTTCGTGGCAAATTCCGTGGCTAAATCCTTGTTTTTTTGTAGTGATATTCTATTGGCTAAGCAAACACTATATTCATCTTTCTTTTAACGTCATGTTAAAACTTGGAACTCGTCTGGAAAAAACCTGCAATAAAAACAGACAAAACGGCAAGGCTAGCGATCGAGGGACCCAATCACAACTATAAAGACTGATTCGGTGTAAGAAAGTTACTGAAAACCGCCACAATAATTCATTGAGCAAATTCCCTATATTGCTAGTCAACCTTGCTGGATGGTCACAGGACTACAACGTGGTGGCTCAAAGGGTAGACAGAGCAACAGTTACGAAAAAGGGGAACCACCTCACACCAGGAATAGAAATTAGCCCGTCTACTTATCCCCTTTCGTGTGTTTTCTTCTTTTTCCTGAACTTCAATGTCTGCGGCCGTATATTATGTGGAGGAGGAGGTTTCTTGGGATTCTTTTCCCATAAATGATGGGCTCACAAATTCAAAATAAAGGAAGGTGCGAATAAGAAAAGGAGGTGAAATCGGTGAATCTATGCAGGATGTTAGACCATGAATGGAGCTAGAAAAGAAAGAAAGTAAGAAAATAAAATAAGAAACGAAGCAAGTGGGATGAACAGTGCAGTAATGTGAAAGAAATAAAGAAGCAAGTTGAGTAGAAAACGTCGTGATTCAAATAAGAAATTTGTTGTGTTCAATCTTGGATTTAACTACTTGATTTATATTTACTTTGATTAAAACTTGTGTACGATGCAGTGGGAGACTTAAGGGATTAGATTAGCAAATCGCTATGCTTGTTTAGTGTAGATGATGACCTCAGATTGACAAGATAATGCAATCACATTTTGGCTTGTGGATGCCGACACCCATCTAGGGGTGACCGGTTCCGATTTCGGTCCAGTTCCACCTCAGTACCGGAAACCGGACCAAAGGAACCGGTTCCTAGTTTTCGAAATCGGGGACCGGACAGGTCCGGTCCGGTTCCCGAGCGGTCTAATGAAAACGGTCCCATGTGTTTGAAATACATATTCACATTTTAAATGTGTAGAAGTATATCTAATAATTTAAGAGTTTAAATGATTTTTCAAAGATTTCAAAGCAATAAAATTAAAGCTAAAAAATTAATCGATCCGGTACGGGGTGTTCGGGTGGGCGGTTTCACCCTTGGAACCGAGAACCAGATCGACAGTTACCGGTTCCCTTTTTATGGAACCGGAAACTGGACCGGTGCCCTCGAGAACCGAACTAAACCGGCCGATCCGATCCATTCCATTCCGGGCGGTTTCCGATCCGATCAATTTTGTTTGCTCACTCCTACGCCCATCAACTGAGGTCATTTTATTTCGCTGTTTTCTCCAATTCATTCTAGTGTCTACTTTATCTGTTACTGCTCATTCAATGTAGATGATGACTCACGATTGACAAGATTATACAATCACTCTTGGATTCGAATTATACTTAAAATTGGAATACCATGTGATTGATGTGGCATCTTTTCCAAGAGGAGGTTTCAATAATGAGTTGATAACTCTGGCTTAGCACATGCCTAGCTCAGTGCTTATATAATAATCGGTTCGAGCTCTATTCTTGCAGCTGAGCGTCTTTCCCTTCTTGTCTCGTCCAACAAATACACTTCCTCCTCCTCCTCCTCCTCTTGTAATCCGATCAAGGGGATCGTCAGGTGCAATCCGATCGATGGGTTCTTTAGATGGCAAAGTCCCAGCAGCAATCCTGGCCATCGGCACCGCCAATCCTCCAACTTTTATAAATCAGGACGATTATCCTGATTTTCTCTTTCGGGTCACGAATTCTGAGCATTTGACTCACGCTAAGGAGAGGTTCACCCGCTTATGTAAGCAATTTTTGTCCCTTTTCTTTTGCCTGCTTTGGACAGTTTTGATTGTGGAGCACCATCATCATCATCATCTTCTTCTTCTTTTCCCTCTTTCATCATGTTTCTGACAGATACTTCTTGTATTGCAGGTAACAAATCTGGCATGAAGAAGCGTCATTTTGTCATGACAGAAGAAATTTTCAAGCAAAATCCATGTATAAGCTCTTTCGGTGCCGCTTCGCTCAACCGACGTCAAGATTTGGCCATCAAGGTGCACCCAGAATTGGCAATGGAAGCAGCAACCAAGGCCATTGACGAATGGGGCCAACCAAAATCGGCCATCACCCATCTCATCATGTGCTCTACGTCTGGCGTGGACATGCCTGGCTCAGATGTGAAGCTCGTCCAGCTCCTCGGCCTTTCCCCTTCTGTCAACAGGCTCATGCTCTACAGTCTCGGCTGCTATGCCTCGGGGACTGTCCTCCGGATCGCCAAGGACATCGCTGAGAACAATCCCGAGGCACGAATTCTCGCGGTTTCGGTCGAGACAAATGTCCTTTTGTTTCAAGCACCTAGTGAAGACCATCCTGCGTCTTTAATCAATAGCTCCACCTTAGGGGACGGCGCGGCAGCTATGGTTATCGGCACTGTTCCACTAGACACGACTGCAGAACGGCCGCTTTTCCAGATCATGTCTGCCTCACAAATGCTTGTCCCCGGCACGGATGGAGCGCTTACCGTTGAGTGTCGGGAACACGGCATGGTCACAACTCTAGCGAAAGAGGTGCCCCAGCTGATTTCCTCCAACCTGGAGGCATGCTTGGCCAAAACTTTCAGCTCAGCCACCAACAGCGATGTCGTCAAGGACTGGAACTCCATTTTCTGGGCCGTGCATCTTGGATACACACAGGTTTTTGACCGGGTGGAAGAGACGCTTGGGTTGAGCAAAGAGAGGCTAAGAGCTTCGAGGCACGTGCGAGAAGAGTACGGGAACATGTTTAGTGCCACCGTGGTGTTCATTCTAGATGAGCTAAGGAAAAAGTCGATGAAGGAAGGCATGGCCACCACCGGAGAGGGGCCGGAGTGGGGGGTGCTCCTAGGGTTTGGCCCTGGCATCACCATAGAGACTGTCGTTTTGCGAAGTGTGCCCCTGCAGGTGGTGGCGAAGTCACGTCTTTGACTGCAAAAATTTCTTCAGCGCAGGAAATTTTAATAATCATGAATCTAAAGTTTGTTTTCATGCAATCCGTAAAAGTTGGATTAATTTGGTCCACATTATCCCTGGGTGTGTACTTCTTCAATTCTAGCAAATGATGAAATTGAGATCATAATTATGTAGTAGATTGAATTTTCTTTGTTGAGTATAAGTTATATAACTGCTTCAAATGAGTTGCGTGGACCTTTTGTTGTAAACCTTGATTTCTTATATTCGTCTAAAGTAAAATTTGTAGTCAAAGACTCGAACCCCATAAGATCTTGGGATCAAGTTGGCATATACGATTGGAAAGCTATCCGATGCACAGAACTTCCTCATTTCTTGATTTTTTTTATTGCCACATGAACATATTCCCGTTATCTACATATATCAACTTTGTTGATGCAAAAAATAAATTCTTTACAAACATAAATTACTTGAATATAAAATATATAATACAATGTTTATCTTTAGCTTTAGAAATACTACACGCAATAGTTATTCAGTATGAACAATTATTCTTGGATCCACCGCAAAACAAAATATTTTGTTGATACATAAAGATACATTATGAGATAATAATGTTGGTACATAATACGTAATTCTTAATCTATTCCATTGGCTAAGTAAACACTATATTCATCTTTCTTTTAACGTCAAGATAAAACTATATTCATCTTTCTTTTAACGTCAAGATAAAACTTGGAACTCGTCTGGAAAAAACCTGCAATAAAAATAGACAAAACGGCAAGGCTGGCGATCGAGGGACCCAGTCACAATGATGAAGATTGATTCGGTGTAAGAAAGTTACTGAAAACCGCCACAATAATTCATTGAGCAAAGCCCCCATATCGCTAGTCAGCCTTGCTGGATGGTCACAGGAGTAGGACTACAATGTGGTGGCTCAACCGGTAGACAGAGCAACAATTACGCAAAAGCGGAACCACCTCACACTAGGAAAAGAAAAAAGCCCATCTACACTGAGTTTCAAAATAGAAAAACAAAAGTATCCTAGATACAGGTAGCAAAATGGGTCTACAATCCATATTTTAACCCATACTTAATCGCGTGGATCATAAATGAGTTACATTAAAGGGTAAAAGCAAGCTTAACTGAGTCATAAATGAGTTACTTAACAATTTAATATATTTTAAATGGGTTACCTAACTATCTTAAGTGAGTCATGATAAGCATGTCGTCTTTTAATTTTTTTTAAAGTTTTTTTCTTTTTCTTTCTTTATTTTCCTTTTTTTTCTGCAAAATTCGACGAGGGTCACCGGCCGACCCTCGCCCATGGCCGACAAGGCCTTCGCAGCCCTCGCCTGTGGTCGGCAAGGGTCGGGCGGCCCTCACCGGATTTCGCAGAAAATAAAGAAACAGAAAAAAAAAAAAAAGTAAAAATTTCATATCTTTTATTTTTGTTATTTTTTTGTTTTAATTTTTGTTTTAAATTATAAGAATTTTCCACAATGTTTTAGCAATCGAGTTTTTTTAAAAATTTATAAGAAATAATTTTCCTAAACTGAATTAAATACTACAATTTATAAATTGTAGTATTATTGCATTCTCTTGCTGTCAAATTCCTATCATACCCCTATGATATTTTTCGGGTGTCTGTAGAGACCGACATGAGATGAGGGACAAGAACATCGAAAATTGACCACAAGGATGTGTGAATTTGTTAGAATAGGTTGAGGGAGACCACATGAATATAAAGAGCATTTAAGACCCATTGTTAACCGATGTGGGACATACTTCAACGGAATTTTACTCTACCTTGGACTCTTGTTTTTTCTTGAATCTCACCCAAGTAACGGAGAACATACGAAAGCTCTGGGATATTATTTACGGGCACTCAAACGAAACCCATTTTTACCACATGCTTTTAATAATATGGTTGTGATTTTATCAATTGAGTTCGGTCTATTTTGGTCAGAAATCGTTGACGTAGACGTTGTCCGTCCTACATGGCACAACCGGCACTGAGATGGATAAAGTTTAATAAATTGAACGGAGAAACGCTTGTTTATAAGATGCTTGTCATCATCCATTAGAGCTGTCAATATGGGTCATAGACCCATATCTAACACATATATTGTATAAAATGGGTCTTATGTGGGTCATTAACTTTTAAATGACTCACTAAAAATGGGTTCGAAAGGTTGAAGTGAAATTAAATGGGTCAAAAACGAGTTACACATGGAACCCATTTTTTACCCATATTGGACTCATTTTAGACCCATGACTCCCACAAATTACAAATGGGCCCAAGGCCTCAAAGGCTCAACTTTATTATTTTATTTTTAAATTTACTATTTTTATAAGTGAATGAAAGAAATCAGAAAAGAAAAATAAAATTAAAAAAATATAAAAACTGTTGCCGGCTGCCGCCCCCCCTCCCCTCGGGCGCCACCGGTGGCTAGAGAAAAATGAAAGAAAAAATAAAATCAAAATAAAATAAAAAATATTTTTAATAATATTTTTTTAATAAAAATAAATAAATAAAAAATAAAAATCAGAAAAATTTAAAAAAGAAAAAAATTCACTAGATTTTTTATTGTATGAAAGTATTTTGGTAATATCATTTTTTTTATTTATTTACTAATTTTTTTATTGTATAATTTGCTTTTTATTTGATGTAAAGTTTTTATCTAGTAACATATAAATGTGAAGAGCTTAAAATAGGTTAAATGATTTATATAAGTTTTCTTAGAATATTAGTGTGATTTGGTAATATGGGTCAAAATGGGTCGGGTATGGGTCGGTTGCGGGTCGGGTCGGGTTTGGGTCATTGAATATGGGTCCAAACGGGTTAGACGGGTCAATATGGGTCGGATCATATTCGACCCGACCCACTCACCCATTTGACACCTCTGCATCCATCAGTGCTCAACAGCATCGTATTAGTCCTTTTGGCTAATTTCTTTTGGGCTCTAATCCTGTCACGTATCCCACTGACATGCATACTTAGTTTAAGGGTCTGGGTCATCCACAATCAACTTGAGCTGTGCCCAAAACAAAAAACATAAGCTTTTTGTCTGCACTTAAAGTAACTTATCATCCACTTGTCTTCTTTCTTTCCTTCAAGATGTGGGGAGGCTTTCCGTTGCGATTAACTTGGTTGTTGCACAGTTTTGTTGCCAAGCTATGCTTCCCCTCGGCTTTACATGTTCTATTGGTTGGCCAAGAAATGATTTGTCGTGTCAGCGAGTTAACATCGACGAATTCGGGACTCCGTTGGTTGTTGTCTCTGACATAGAGGTGGTTCTGCAATCATAATCCTGATCTGCTCTGTTACTTTGATCATGAGATTTCCAGTGTTCAAGTTGAATCTACTTGGGGAAAGATGGTCTGCCTCAAGATTGTTCATATGATTCCAGGGTAGGAAAAACTAATCTCAGTTTCTATCACAAACTTCACTTTGAAGGAATTGATTAGTTCATTTGTGTGGCTTTTTCGATGCAATGCGATCATCATGTGTCGAGAGCTTTTGACGATTTCCGGTTTGAATGTCTGTGCGGCGGTCTGACTCCGAAATATCAGCATCTTTTTTCTGCTTAACTGGAACAATGACTCTCCATCAGCCATTAGTGTCTGAACTCTGAAAGCAGTACAGTTTCAGGAATCAGGCCGATACTTGCTCACAACTTGCGTTTACTATTGCAAAGTTAGGCCTGTCCTTATGCTTTTGACTTTCATTAACTCCTGGGAAACTGTGCAGTGACTCCTGATCTCCATTGCTGCCAGAAAGTGAAAAAGCTTAGGCATATTGAGAAACTTTCTTGCGATATTACAATGCAGGAAGCTGTGCTTTGTAAAGTCAAAAGCATACTCGTCATCAGAATAATCATAGAAGAGGAAGGAACACATGAAAATTCCATCAAAAGTTTGCCTTGCCCTTGTTCTCTCTCTCTCTCTCTCTCTCTCTCATCCCATCAAATGGTAACTGGTCCTTTCGTGATCCTCACTAACAGAAATTCTGGACGTTGATAGCGATAGAAACCCAACTTCTCCTGCAGTCTTTCTGGAACGGAAGAACTGCCGAGACCGTTCACAATGCACTATTGCTCCCTGGATTGGGCTTTCCATCTCGGATTTTTTCACGCTGCTGCTTCTCCTGAGGAACTGCAACTCATTAAACCCATTTGAACTTTTCGAGAACGAGGATGAAGATGATTTAGATGATGAGGAGGAGGATGAAATCTTGTTGGGTGAATGCCATTTAATGGAGACGGGAAAAGACCTCCTATGACCCCCAACTCCATTGTCAGTTGTTTTCTCTTCGTTTAGGTGTCTCAGCAATGAAGTTGAACTTTGATTCTTGCACCTGTAGATTTGACCAAATGGGTTTCTCTTGGCCACCTTCTCGCAATTACTTGAGGAACCTCTGTCATTTAGAGCTGAATCTTCACCCGAAGCTTTAGCGTTTCCTGCATAAGTTTCATCCGAGCAACCCGATCTGCCGAACAGGGACTTGATGTAAGCGCGAGAAGCCTTAAGCCTGGAACCAAGTGGGGACTGCTTGATCAACTTAATCTTTCTCGTCCAGGACTTGTTCGGATTTTCTCTGATGGAGTCGCTCATCTCGGTCGAGTGCTCAGTGGTATACTCTTCCCGGGTCAGCTCTCTACTGACCCTACACAACTCGGAAGGTGATATATTGCACGACTCAAACGGGGTACTCATAGTAGTCGGGGTGGTAGGGTTAGTCACCGATGGAGTGCTGTAATGTTGCTCATATGTATTTCGTCCGTCATCGTAACACGGATTAGAGTGCTGGAGGAACTTCTCTACCATCTCTAGACAAGGAGGGAGGTGAAGGGGGAGGAGTTTTCCTGTGTAGAATAGCTCGTCAGCTGGCGAAGCGGTTGTTTCTCTCTCCAGAGAGATCGAAGACATCTGGAACTCGACCTCTCGAGGATGTTGGGGAGAGGCCATCGAGTGGGAGAGGAAATTCGAGAATGAGCTGACTTCCATGTCGATGTAGTCATCATCTGCACGGTCAGGAGACAGAAGGTTCATGTCCATTGCAGATGGGCTCACTTGCACTCTAGGATATGTGGAACTGTACACGAGTATAGTGGTTTCTCAGAGGGAAGAAATTTGCATCTAATAAAGGTGGGAGAGAGAGAGAGAGAGAACAAGGACAAAGCAAACTTTTGATACAATTTTCAATGATCAGAAGCTATTTTCAACACAACATAAAAGAATAACCCCTTTCAATTTTGGATTGGCACTCATAATCAGAAGCTGTACTGACTGATTTTGTTTAGTTATTAGCTGACTCTGCTCACAGAAAGAAGAAGTTAGAAAAAGGCTCTTGCTGATTATTGATGCTTTTATTTTTTATTTTTAATTGTCACTGTTTATTACAAAAATAGTGAGGCAAATAAAGATGTTGTGATAACAAGACAAAATGCAAAGAAGCTAATTTCAAATTGGTATATTGTATAGGACTCGAGATGTGCCCAACATCCATACAAAATGTCACTCTTCATTTGTAAGGAAGACCCTTCTGTAAATCATATCCACCTAAAAAAAATTAGATTATTGTCTTGACAGCATGCTTAAGTAAATAATAGAATACTTTCTCGGATCCCACGCATTGTTTGAATTTAAGACAGGTACATGTCTTGTTCCTGGCTTTCTGCTCTGCCTGCCCAAGTATCATAACATTTGTTACTCTCTTTTCTATGAACTCTTTTAACCCATAAAGACAAATCAGTCGAGGTAGGTTGTCACTTTCCCTGGTTTAAGTACTTTTTGCTGGATTCCTGGGTTTGGATTTAACTCCTTTGTGGGTTCTTCATTAGATTAATCATCCTTGTCTTTTTACAATTGTCTATTTGTGTATATTGATTACAGGTTTAAGTTTCCTTGTCTTTTGTCTTTGTTAGTATCGGATTAGTCCTCATTATGCGGGAGCAATAACAACAAGGGCCAAACATCGTTACTCAAAGCAATCAGATCTTAAACAACACTAGTTTTTAACACCTATAATACGCATCTGCAGATAGAAAAGCAATGACAAAACAGTGGGACACTTTGGAGAGAAGATTTTCCTGTGCTTGCTACATCGACGCTCTTCCACCGGGCAAAAAGGCAGAGTGGCGGGTGCGGCAATCAGGGACAAGACCTAGACTGCTCAGACCCATAGCATAAGAACATTATCAAGAAAAAAAGGATGCATATAATCAAGTTTGGAGTCTTTCTGTGCAAGTAAACTGCTCTGCTCTAGAGTCGGCACAACCGAAAAAGCATGTCGAGATACTATTCATTGGTTACAACAACAACTTAACATCAGAAGGTTCAACGAAATCAAGGAATCAAAGAAGCAAATAAAACATGCATGGTGACCTGTGCAGTTGTATACAAACATTGACTTGTATAGTTTGGAACGATTTCTCCTTCCATGACTATCTTTTACTGGAACCAAGAGCTAAAGCTGACTATCTTCTTCATCTTTGATGAATAACATCCGACTATCTAATAAAAGATAGAAACGGAAGTCCTTTTGATCCACTGATTTAGACTCATATATTGCTCTAAGTCTTTAAGGTAGATCTATTGATTTAGGATGATGACAACAGCTGCCACCAAACTCTAGCAGCTCCCATTGGCATTAGCATAACTGCAATCGGCTAGTATCTGTCAACATCTGAGGACAGATGCATGCAGTTTTATGGTGTTACTAGCTCCAAGGTATAAAGGCAAAAGATAAATACCATGACACTTCAAGAACAAGGCATGGCACAGCAATCCCAAAAGAGAAGAAGAAGAAGAAGATCTCTTTGGCGACTCGGAAGAATTCACAAAACTTGTTCGGCATGATAGTAAGCACAAAGGTGAAAATACAATAAACGAAGGAATAGAATGGAATGGGAACTCCAGTTCCTATATTTCCTCATGACAGAGAAATTAAACAGAAATGGAAATGATTTTACTTCTAAAATCAAACAAGCAAGTAAAATTACTTTCAGAGGAAAAAAAATGATGATACTTTCCAACATATAAATTCTTGTACTTTTGTTAAAGGAAAGATAATGCAAAGTCCTTTGGAGGGGAGGGAATTGGCAATTCATTTGGAATGACCCTTTCTCGCTCATAAGCCAAACAAAAGCAAGCCCAAATCTAACAAAACAGAGCAATTCAGAATGACCCACCACCCCCACAAAATCAGGGAGCTAGAGCATCTCTTATTGGATCATAGATTAGCAAGTAGAGCCTCTTCAATTAGATTGAAGGGGGTCCATTGCCCTGCAACCCACCAGCAGTGATGGATGTAAGAGATTGTAATAGCTACAAAGGAGCCAGCAACCCTTTTTCGCCATTCGTCTTCAAAAGAACCTTTTAGAGATACATATTCTTAAGAACCCAAAAAAGGAAAAGGAACGCTGTACTATAGTCTCTATTCAAGGCCATGCACAATGCTGTTTCTCTAGACCTATAACAGATTTAAACAAATCACAAGTTCAAAATAACTAAGGATCACAACCCTACAATTCTGTCAAGTGTCCACAACTTGGGATGTGTAGGAGAAACTATGGAGCTTGCAGACCCTCCTATACAACTGACACAGTTGAGTAGGTTTTAGGGTGAATACTAGAGCTTGCAAAGTAGGTTCCAAATTCCAAATTTTCAGAACCGTTAAGTATAGGCCGATTCCAAAGTTTGAGTCATACCACCCGGCATCGTACATCAGGTACACGTTACCATGTTGAAAGGTTCAGGGTAACTTGCCGGTGCAAAGAATTTTTTACTCATTCACTGTTGCATGGACGACATTTGGGTGACATGTGGTGTAAGAAAATTTTTACACTAATAGTGTAGGTAATAATTATCCAATAACTACATGTGTACTTTATTGTTAATGAATATTTTTTTCCTTCGTGAAAATTTTTCACATTTATATGTGTGAAAGCTCTAGTTGATCCCAATCCCCAATTCTATTAGAAGAAACAAATCTCCAACTCCATATTGCCCTCCCTCTCTATGAGTGCTTGGCTATGACTATAAGGAGACATTTCAAATGCTCTCAATAAATTGAGACAAGCTTTCATGTAACACGAAGATTATAACGATGGACGACAATTGATTTATTTCTGTCTTTTACTCTCGATGTCATTATCATTTTAGGGCTACGTGACTATGATACCTGAATATGTATTTTCTCATGTAATCTGTACGTTTTGTGTTGAATGTACAATGCGCTAATAACTACCTCGACAATTTTGTTTCCATCGAATACAATTTTCTGAAAAAAATACAAGGTATCCTGGAGCCTATGTTATAAGGTGATTCCAAGAGCCTATAAGGTAGCTTTCAAGTTCCGAAAACTTGGACCCCATAACAATTAGGTAGGTTCCAGGATTAAGGCAAAGACCCTATCCACTGTGAAACCTGCACACCCCATTCACAACCTAAGTTCAAAGATATTTAAAAGCTGGAGTAGACAAGCAATTCTAGCAACTCCTCACTCAAAATAAAGAAAGGCATTGCTGGGTCAGAGAGAGATGTCACCCATATCATCTGTACATGTGCAGAAATCAGAGAGAGCAGCTACATTCTAATGCAGAGCCGATATTCTAAGGAAACGTGAAAAAAGTCAGAATGACGATATCATGTTTAAAATAGATAAACAAGACAGATCCAATAGATTTTCGGTACATATATTTTGCGCTTTGGAATAAGTGGGCAAATGATAATATTTAAGAGAATGTAAAGCAGAAATGACACTGAACGGCTATGTGCTGGACTTGTAAAGGCAGGTTATAATTAAGTTACGATGGTGATACCATCTCTAAATTCAACTAGAAAGTTAACCAGAACCTTAGAGTTTGCTAATGTTGGGTTTGTTTCCAGAAGCATTGAACTTAACTACCCAGACAGATCAATATAATTCCATCTTTTAGACTGAACTTTTGAAGATGATTGTAATCTATGCATTTACTACCAATATTCCATGCATAACAAATTTTCTCTAGCTTCATGTTGTAAATAATTCAGCTAAGGTGTCACATAAAGCAAGTACATAATTAATCATGACTTACTATTTCACTCACGCACGCTTCCAGAATAGACTGCATAAAAATCAATCTTTTTCTGAATCAAGAACCAAGTCCTGCTTACGAAAACTGTCAAACCAGTCAAATAATTGTAGACAATGAGAAACCATGGTCATTTGCCACTCATCATATCTAAGACTGATACAACAAAAGCAATTTGAAGCTTGAATCAAGTTCATCAGTGCAGGGAGACAGACTGTACATCGTTGCCTTATAGCCCAACAGCATTATCCGTCTTGTATTTGGAGAGCACATTACGGTTAATGAAAATAACCAATAACTTGGCCTCCCACATTCCTTCTAGTGGCTTCTTCATGGTCCAGAAGGCCATCAGGTGTTGTAATAACAACATAACCCCACTGAGAGAGAGAGAGAGAGAGAGAGAGTAAACAATCAATTACCTAAGATTTCTTTCAGCTAAAAACAAGCGTGTCAACTGAACCCTAGCACATGAAATAGCTTCTACCATCCAAGACATTACCATCAATAAACTTGCATGCATCAAGAAGTAGACCAGACAAGAAGTCAATTTTTCAAGTACCTGACGTGTTGGAAGTATTTTCAATCTAAACTGCTCAATATCTCTAGCCTTGATATCTTGCCGGTAAGTGAGAGCTTTGCAATCTTTTATTCGGCCTTGCAGTTCAACAGTTATCCTCCCCACCCTGTGGGGATCATGAACTTGGAAACTCTTCACATATCCTGAGGAAACAAAACCAAAACGGAAGACATTTATATACCAACAGCCCTTCAAAAAAGATCTCACAACATAAAAGTTTTGTTCTCAATAGATCTGGCCCCAAACAGATTCTCATAATTAATAAGTCAGCTGAATTAAAGTGGTATGTGAGCCAGCAATAGAATTAGTTAACAAACATGATCACGCAATTAAGCTTCACTTCAAAGAGAGACAGATGAAAATCATCCCATCTTTCTTTACTCAATCATAAACTCATAAATTTCTCCAACTGGTCCACCTTCAATCCTACCTCCATTCAGCCCGAAGAAAAACATTACAAGAACAACTGATCGATCTACGGTAGTCCTTTTACGCAAACATATAGAAATATCTGATGTTACCACCCAACCTTAAAGCACTTCACTGACATACCTTTGTAGTAGTGAATCCTCTCTCTCCATAAATTCCAACCAAAAGAACCCATTCATCACATAACGGAAAGAATAACCTAAATCCCCAAAACTCATACTACAGTCAACTAACATTACGTTAAACAAAAGTATAAAGTTGAAGCCGTGTTCACTAAAAAGCCTGACAAAATGCTGGATAAAGTTGAAGATCGCCGACATTTTCGAGTGGACCATGGTTCTGAACATGGCCAATTTCTTCCAAGCTCTAGTTAGTCCCTTAAGTTGGTCAGTTCCGGAAACATGTCTCATCTACAAAATAAAACTGCTATAAAGTCAGTCAGACCAAGTTCAAAGTAGCAGCCAAGAGCCCATCATCTCTCAAAATCACATTTTTTGCAAAACCCTTCTCCTGTCACTTCCTATTCATTGTCCAACCGCAAAGTCACAAACATGTGAAGGCCGAATCACTCTAAATTTAAGTGCAGAACTGTCGTTCGGTTATCACCAACTGCGGCTCAAACTACATATTCTATCAGCACGAGACAACACTAAGCAATATGCATTCTCCCCTTCAGTGGACACACACGAAGTAGTCTCGCACAGAGCAAACTATTAACACGCTCCGCTTATTCTTGCTCGATGAGGACAACGACAACACTCCACTGAAATATCGAATTTTGAGTGTATCGTCCACAACGAAGAAACTGTATAAAGGAAATCGTACAGTGAGGCAATTGAAGAGACAATCACCAATTGACAAGAAATCCCAAAAAGAAGCAAAGAGCAAAGAAAAGGAGTAGAAAAAACTCAACCTCGGTCCTTCATGATCTTGAGAAAAGAAGAGACCACATTGGAAATGGGTCGCAGCTCCACCATCGCCTTCCCTCTCCTCTCCGCGTTCACCATCGTCCTCAACGCATCGTTCAGTATCCTTCGCCCCATCTCTCTCTCTCTCACGAGCGAGCGAGGCTTAGCAAAACCTCCGCGGAAGAAATCGCAGTCGCAGACTCGCGGCGAGCAGCCAGCGTTTCTGTTCTCGCCTCCACCAAAGACGCGGCACTTCCGACAATTTCACGAACCTTCAAGGCATCCATCGTAAATTCGATTACCGGGCCGAGCACTGGCCCTCTTGGGCCTTGCTCTCAGGCGCAATATTTTATTTCACCGTCAATTCACGTTTGGGATGCCATCAAGGGATAGATGTTTGAATTTAGGCTATTTGTTTCGCGGAAAATGAAATATTTAGAAAATATTTTCCTAAAAATGATCCTTGTATCGCTTACAAAATTCAATAAACGAAATATATTTTCATCATCCACGAAAATGTTTAGCCATCAAGTATTATCGATGTTGAATATATTTTTCATTGACTAATTATTTCAACTGATACAAACGATTATTTTTAGGAAAATATTTTTCAAATCGTTCATTTTCCGTGAAACAAACGGAGCCTTAGGCTGTTTTTTTTTTTTTGCGGGAAATAAATAATTTTTAAAACTATTAATTTTTCTATAAATGATTGCTTATATCGCTTACAAAAATAAATAAACGAAAAAAAAATTATCTTCATAAAAAGGTTTAGATATAAATTGCTGTCGTAAGAGAAAACGTACTTCTTTTTTGCTAATTATTTTAAGTATTACAAACGATCATTTTTAGGAGAATTTTTTTCAAATCATTCATTTTTCGCGAAATAAATAGAGCCTTAGAAACTTAAGAACTTCCTCTCTTTTTTTCTTTGTTTTCTTTTCCAGATTTTTCTTCTCTTTCTTTTATTTCATTCCCTTTTTCTAATATACTACAACTTCACTCTTGTTTTAGGAGGAGCAAAACTCCTAGGCTGCTTTACAGGATCATGAAAAACAGTTGTTATTGGTATAAATTTTAAATTGATGCCAAAGGAACCGAAATTTTTATCGTGTATTTGTTAAATGAAAAATTCATAATTTGAAAAATATTTTTCGAATATTGATAAATTATATCACTTAATTAGCTAACGCAAAATATTTTTATTATGGACAATAGTTTATGCCTAACTATTTTTGTAAATGATGAAAGTACTTTTCACTTATTCATTTTCGTAAGCTATCATTATTTTGGTAAATGTTTTCTAAATCTTGAGTTTTTTGAAGAACAATGCACCCTCGGTGCATTTGCATCGAAACATTTCTTCCTTTTATGGAAAAATAAGGTTACCTCCAAGGTACATATTGATTATTGAATCTATCGTTGAAACATCCTTACGAATTTGATTATTCCACACCTATTCTTGATATAATATCCTAGGAAGCACCGACGCTCTTCGATACTCCGACACTCTCCGAGATGCGACTGACACGTGGTCAGCGCTCCAGACACACCAGCGACCTGCGAGTCCAACATTCCGACACACCATTTCGACACGTACGGGGTCAATTTTAAGCATTTTCATTTAATTAGGGGTCAAAATGTGAACTTATCAAAAATATATACGTAAGTCATATACCCAGCCACCCAAACATTAGTATACCCAGCCAGACCAAAAAAACCTAACCCTAATTTCCTAACAGAATAAGAATAAGAAGAAACTCACCGCTGATATTTTATAAGTACATAAAAAATACAACGTGTCCCAACGTGTCGGAATTCTCTAATATTTTTTTTTGTAAGTGCCGTGTCGGCGTGTCGTGTCGTGTCGTGTCTTGTCGTGTCGCATGTCGCGTGTCGGTGTCGATGCTACTTAAATAGTATCTACTATGACAAATACAGATATTCGTGATGATATCTAAAAGACTCTAATTATATCCATGATTACTATAAAGCTCAGCTTGAACCAACCAGTCTCCGCAACTAGGGGTGTGTAGGAGAAACTGTGGAGCTTACAAACCCTAGACAACTGACATAATCGAGTAGGCTTTAGGTGCACACCAGAGCTTGCAAAGTAGGTTCCAAATTTCAAATATTCAGAACCGTTCAGTATAGGTAGGTTCTAAAGTTTGAGTCGTACCACCCAGCACCGTGCACGGGTACACGTTACCGTGTTGAAAGGTTCAGGGTAACTTGCCCGGAGCGAAGAAATTTTTTTTCTCATTCACGGTTGCACGGATGACATTTGGGTGACATATCCAACAGAGGATGTGTAAGAAAATTTTTACACTAATAATGGAGGTAATAATTATCAATAAGTTCGTGTGTGCTTTATTTTTAATGAATATTTTTTCCTTTTGTGAGAGTTTCCACCTTTATATGTGTGGAAGCTCTTGTTGATCCCAAACCCCAATTCTATTAGAAGAAATAAATCTCCAACTCCGTATTACCCTCCCTCTCTGTGAGTGCTTGGCTATGTCTATAACGAGACATTTCGATTTATGTTCTCAATAAGTTGAGACAAGCTTTCATGTAAACTCATAAATTATATCGATGGATGACAATTGATTTATTCCTTTGTCTTTTACTCTTGATGTCATTATGTTTGAGGGCTACGTGACTATGATACCTAAATATGTATTTTATTCATGTAATTTGCGAGTTTTGTGTTAAATGTACAATGCATTAGTAACTACAACGACAATTTTGTTTCCATCTTATGCACTTCTTAAAAAAAAATACAAGGTAGCCTGGAACCTATGGAACCGACAGGTCCCAAGTTATTAACGCATTGTACATTTAACACAATGCGTCCAGATGTAATATGGACCAGTTAAATACGAAGAATCCACTATCATTAGCTTGTCATCGTGAGATGTTTGGTGGCTAATTTGCTTAGTAACTTTCATTGGAAATGAGATCGCAAGTCACTTTCGTACAGCATATCTGGAAAAACATCAAACTGACCAGTGATAATCTACTCCGGATGATTTTGGTAGCTAACTTGCGTAGTAACTTCGTTGGAAATGAGATTCTTCTGTCTTTTCAACCTACTTGTAGATAGGGGCTAAGAGGCATATGCTTCATTTTGCTGGAAGATACTTCCTTTTTTCAGGTGAAAGGGAAGAAGGAATTGCTCTTTGCAAATGAGATGACAGATTATAAACATTATGGCAAAATGACACCTCAAGTGTCAATATTTGTGTACGATGCTTACTTTGGTGCCGATATTTTTCTTTTTTTTATCGCCTAAATGCCAAATCGGAGAAAAAAACAACCATTTAAGTGCCAACGGTGAGAAATTCCGACCAAACAGTCCACGTGGCATTTTTTATTATTAATTTTTTTAATTTTACGTGGATTTTTCTTTTAAAAAAGGCAGTCCACATGTCATTTTTTAAAAATAAGTCCATGTGGAAAAAAAAAATTAGAAAATTCAGTCCACGTGGACTAACTTTTACAAATTAAGCTAATTTTTTTTTAAAAAGTTAAATTAAATTTAAAAAAACAAGCTGAAAAACTTTAAAAAAAAAAAACAGATCTTCTTTGCACAGCGGCGAGGGCCTGTGCAAGCCCTCGCCAGATCTGTAGGTCGAGCCCCCGCCAGCCATCGGCGAGGGTCGCCAGCCACTAGTCGAGGCTCAATGACCCCTGTCGGCCCATCCCCCACCCTCGTCGGCCATTGCCGACGACAATGGTGTGACAACGGCGAGGACAGCTACAACTTATGTTTTTTTTTTTTTTTTGAATTTCTAGCTTATTTTTATTTTTTAATATTACGTGGAATTATTTATTAATTTTTGGCTTTTTTATTGCTGACTGGGATCCTTCGACGAGCCACGTAAATGCCAAGTAAGATTTCCGGCAACGCTCACAGGAGTTGACACTCAAATAATCGTCTTTTTTTTTTTTATAAAAAATTGGCACTTAAATGATCCAAAAAAAATTATTAACAGCAAAATGAGCGTCGTACGCAAATATTGACACTTGAGGTGTCCTTTTGCCCAAGATAATTCTTTTGATGTAAATTATGGATTCATTTCTATTTGCTCATTGTTTTTTCTTTTTCGCTATTATATGATTTCTCGAGGGGCAAAAATCTCGTATCTTGGACAATAAACTTTTATTAGTCGGTAATGCTTTATTAGCGTAGCGAAGTACTCGTTAACAGAATTCTAATTTTATTTATGTAATTCCTTTTAGTGCTCTTTGATGACGTAGGGGTGGTACATGCCACAAAAATAGATTTCAGACAACGCCATGATCAAGCAATTGAGATGATGTCAAGTATTTCATGGTCCGTACGCAACCTGTGTAAAGTTTTCTTTTTTAGCAAAGTATGCACAGTTTTTATCCAGATTAGATTTTTTTAAGAAAAATTAGATTTGTGAAACAAAAATTCTGTGAGCATTAAAAAATATGTTTTTCACGATGAATACGTATGTTATGAGTATGGGTAATTTAAACTATCCATTTCACTGAAAACTAAAAGTAAATAAAAAAAAAATACACTCCATTATAAGAATACAGATTGATCATAATTTTAAGTGTACATTAATTTCATTGCAGGAATAAATTTTTGTTAGAATATATCTTAACTTGATTCAAATTTTTATAATCAAGCATACAAAAATTCGAGAAAAGATAAAAGGAAAGGGAAAATTGAAAAAGACAAGATATATATCTCCTTACCAAATAAAAGAAGTGGTGTTCATTTAATAAATAAATTAATAAGCTAAAGTAGAAAAATCAGTCTCTAACTTATAAAGGGCTAAATGGAACGACGTCATGTAGCCAAGGAAACACCGACACGTCAAGGAGGTCGCCGCGTCGATGTTGAACACCGACAAGCGATCAACGCGCCGGACACGCCGTCAACACACGTGTCGAGCGTGTTTGACTAGCAACAATGAAGGTAGAGAGCTCTGGGAAGGTGGAGAGGTGGACAGGAGCGATGAAGGAGAGGGCGGTGATGTTGAGGGAGGCCGTGGGGTTGCGGGGAGGGTCGGGAGGAACACATAAAGGAGGCACGAGGGTTGTTGAAATGGAGAAGATGGTATATATAGCAAGAGAAGTGTAGCCCTAGCACTCGTGATAAACGGTGCAGATTCGATTCCCATCTTATTTGATTTTTCTCTTCTTCTTTTTTATTTTTTGGGTTAAGCTTATGTCCCCATAATTATGACGAATTATTTAAACAATGGTCCCTTCTACCCAAGTAATTTCCATGTGAAATATATTATATATTATATTTAAAAACAATTTAAAACAATCCATGTAAGAATATTAATCAAATTAATTTGGTTGTAATAATCATACAATGTATATAAAAATATATATTTAATATACATTATTTTTTAATACGTCAAAATTCTTTATTTTTTATAAAAATAACGTGTCAGTATATTTTTATCGTGCCGTGTCACGTATCGAGTATCAATATTACTCAGCGTGTAGCACCGTCGAAACCCACCAACGCCCTCTTTTCTTCTAACGGTAGTTTGAACCAAGCATGAGCCTTCCTGCCTTCACCGCCGTCGTCACTTCCACTAAACTCCATCAACCGCCACAGCCTCCGAAGCTAACACAGGCCGCCACTAGACACGGCCTCTCCTTCGTCAAGCCCACTCAATCCCTTGATCCCACCGTCTTATGGACTTCTTCCATCGCTCGCTGCACTCGAAATGGCCGATTGGCGGAAGCAGTCGGAGTCTTTTCCGAGATGGTGCGGTCTGGGGTGTAGCCCAACCACATCACGATCGTCACGCTTCTCTCGGGTTACGCTGGTTTCCCGACCGGAAGCGAGTTCCTCGGAGCTTCGCTTCACGGATATGCTCAGAAGCTGGGGTTGGTCGCGGAAAACGTGATGGTGGCCACCGCTGTCCTTAACATGTACGCGAAGCTGGATCTCGTCGAGTTGGCCAGGATGGTTTTTGATGGGATGGGGGTGAGGAATTCTGTTGCTTGCAATACGATGTTCGACGGTTATGTGAAGAAGGGCAAGATGCGGGAGGCAATAGACCTGTTCGACAAAATGCGCCGCAGAGATGCTGTAACGTGGACTGTGTTGATTAATGGGTTTGTCAAGACTGGTCATTTCGACAAAGCGCTGGAGTTGTTTCGGGAGATGCAACTCTCTAGGGTGCGGCCTGATTTCGTCGCAGTTATAGGCACAATATCTGCTTGCGCCAACTTGGCGACGCTTGGATTGGGCTTGTGGATACATAGGTTTGTCATGAACCAAGACTTCCAGGACAATATAAGGGTATGCAACTCCTTAATAGACATGTATTCCAGGTGCGGGTGTATTGAGAATGCTCACCTGATATTTGAGAAAATGTCAAAGAGAACTCCTGTGTCGTGGAACACTCTAATTGCAGCGCTGCCAATGGGCATGTTGAGATGGCTCTGGAGTTATTTAACAGGATGCAGGAGGAAGGATTCAAGCCAGACGGAGTTATTTTTACAGGAGCGATCACTGCTTGTAGTCATGCTGGTTTAGTTGATGAAGGACTAGGGTACTTCCATATCATGAAGAATGTTCACAGAATTGAGCCAAAACTATGGATGCGCTAAAATGTCATAGAAAACATACCCATGAAACCAAACGACATTGTGTTGGGATCTTTGTTGCCTGCATGCAGGACTCATGAGCATGTCAAGTTAGCTGAAAGGTTGGCAAAGCATCTAGTTGATCCAGACCCTGATGCTGACTCGAATTATGTGCTCCTCGCGAATATATATGCCGCAGACAGAAGCTGGGATGGTGTGAATAAGATCAAGAGGAAAATGAAGACGCTTGGTATCCAAAAGACACCAGGATTTAGCTTGATCAAGATTGGTTGTAGCAATCATGTATTCGTGGCTGGGCAACAAATCGCATCCTGAGGCAGAGTGCATATACTGAGTGCTGGATCTTTTGTCATCTGAAATGAAAGTGTGGTATGCACCTCCGATCACTTTCAGAGATTTTTATCTTTAATTGTTATATGAAAATGTACAAATTATTCAAATCAATAGAGTTGCATTCTTCTCCTCGATTTGCTTGTGTACTGAAGTAGAACTGACGTAATGCAAACGTGCAAACATATATATGTAGCGGGGAGGAACAAGCAAATTGTTTGAGGTTTGACAATGTCTGAAAATAACAGTCCTCTACAGTTTCTTCATTTGATAACATTCGCTGCTTGGATAGTTAAAGGTTTGTGTCTGATAAGGATGGTGGTTTTATTGGTTGGGACTGCATAAATGATTCCTAGCTTAGAGGACGAGTCTCAGTTTGTACTCGAGTTTCACTCATCAAGTCAAGATTTTCAATCAGGAATGAGTACCAGTGAGCCATTTTTTCAAAATGTAAACCAGAAGCAATGGTCAATTTCACTTGGAAAAATTATCTGTCGATCCTCTGCTGGAAATGAGTGCTTTCGGTCGTTATTACAGCGTATCAATATCTCTACATCATCATTAATGTCACATCTCTCTCCTTTTCTTCTCTCTGTAGCAGCTCAAGGTTAGTTATTGCAGTACTCACACACTTACGTCACCCTTTTATCCTGGTTTCACTGAAAAGGGTTAACTCCAAAATGCACACCATGTACTTATCTGCAAGCAATTTAACGAAATTTCGAACTAACATCAGCACACGTTCATGCGTTTCCCAAACAAGGTAAAACGCCAAGGAACCAGAGACAGCCCATGATACATTTAACTACTTCATCTTCTCCTCCAAACAGAAAAGTTACCTTACCTAAATTATCTCTTAGCTATTTGAGACTGAGGCTATATTTTAGCACTACTAAAAGATACCTCGGTATCTCAAAAGTACACGACTGAGTCGGAAAAAAGTGCTGCTGATACAATGAGCTAGCTAAGGGGTTTTTCATGGAGTCTGTGGCCTTTGAGGACTGCCCTTATGGTGGTGCATTGGATCAGGGCCTGAAGGGACCCCCCTCAACTCTCCATTGGCCATCTTGCTTCCTCCATCTTTCTCAAAAGTGCGCAGTATCTGTAAGAAAGTCCAACACGTTACACTTCGCATTTTTACTGATTTGTTCATCCAACGGTAACAACCCTGAACACGTGAAAGCTCTCACCTTTCTGCTGTCTTTCTTCAGGATGCTCCCTGACATTGCATTTAAGCAGCCATGATGTCCTGTTTCGCAATCTGCAAGAACACTAACGATGAAAAACGGTTCCCACAAAAAAACACACTCACACACACATACAGAGAATACTGATAACTGACCAGAAGCTGCCATTAGAAGGAGCACGCAGAGGGTGGCTACAGCAACTACGTGCCCAAGCTTAGAATTGAAAGCCATGATCGCCTGAACAGAAAGCCCTCGCAAACGTATCAGAGGGTGAAGCTGGGTGGTTAAGCGGGGACATGCTTCTGCAATATATAGAGAAGTTATGGCAAAGTTTGCCCCAAGATGCTCTCAAATGATTGCTCATGCAGCCATTTCTGGAGATATCAGATATGATTTGAGACTGGCTTAACTCATAGATTTGGAGAGAGAGAGAGAGAGAGAGAGAGAGAGAAGATTTGACTGTGTTGACATGCAATGTGCTGTGATGTGGCCACTGTGGCGACGGCGCCGCTTTCGAGTACTGGCCTTCTCGTCACAGCCACGTCACTCTCCCCAGGCCTTGAAGTACAGCTTGGCAAGCTGTGGGGCCCACCTGGGAACAAATGCTGTGATGACGTCGGTGGGGGGATGGATGGGAATGCGATGGCGGCTCGATGTCAAATACAGACCGTACGATCCTATGACTTTTGCACTCGATAGTCAACCGGTGATTCGATCCCTTTTTTGGAGGGTGATGTCTTTGCTGTGACATCTTTCTGGCGCTACCGATTTGGTTGTCGTTTTCTTTATTGTTTTGACAGTGGGCAGCTGCTGCTGATGATGGTCTTTTGATCTCGTTGGTTGTAAAAGGATCTTCAGCAGAGCAAGCGGCTCTCTTCACACACTTGACAAGAAAGGTTTTTTCTAGACTCCCTTTTTAGGGAGTCAATTACAGCTCATATATTACCGCCAAAAAAAAAAAAATTGCTTAATTTTCAATATTTATTAGAATTAGAGTCAAGATAGATTGTTTAGCCAAAAAAAGTGTTTTACGCGTTAATATGATATAAGCGATCTATAATATTGCTCTGGTAATATGCGTTTTAATCACTTTTTATATTTGTGAGTTGCGCGAAATGTAATTTATGAACTGTTTACTGTTTTTTGGTAGGACGGGTTGAAGATAAAGAAGGGGGGAGGGGGTGTGGTTTCCGACATTTGATATAGATTGTGAGATACTCAATGGCTATTTACAGGACACTTGGGAATGTGATTGAGTGATGGGATCTTCTTCTGTACATGCTCATATGGTTGGCTGGAGAAGATGCTGTTGCAGAAAAAAGGTGATTTCCCGGTCTGACTTCGTGATAACCTCCTTGCTTTTTCCATGATTAGCTGCTCCTTTTTCTTTCAAATTTTCTCTCTACTTTTGCATTCTAATTAGAGCTTCTAATTGTTTTTCATGGCAACCTTTATATTCTTTTATTTTTCATATTCAAGTGCTAACTTAACTAGACTGAAATCGAACCATTGAATTGTAAAATAGTCAATTGAATACATAGATTTTGTCGAACAGGCGGTAAGAATCTATCATTATATATGCAAACTTGCGAACTTATAGTGTTGTTCTCATGTCGCTGGACTAAAAATTTGGATCAAAAGTCGTGTCCAATGAGGCACTTTGCAAGGTTTGTAACAAAATTTGTGTCCATTGGCATTACGCAATTTTTGGAATAAAAGTTGTGTCCATTGATACTTCGCAAGATTTGGAACAAAAGATGTGTCCATTCGTACTTCGCAAGGTTGAAGCAAAAGTTGTGTTCATTGCCAATTTGCAAGGTTTGGAACAAAAGTTGTGTCTATTGGCAGTTCGCAAGGTTTGGAACAAAAGTTTTGTCCATTCGTACTTCTCAAGGTTTGGAAAAAAAATTGTGTCCATTCGTAGTTTGCAAGGTTTGAAACACGTAGATTATATTGAACATTCGTTTTTATGTAAATGAAAACTCGCGAACCTGAACCTATAGTGTTGCTTTCATGTTGCTGGAATCCAGCGACAATGGGATATGGATACCAACTATTGGATCAGAAGCAGCCCCAGATATTTTCACTTTTTACATGCGTTTGCAAAAGTTGTTGCATACCGAAAATTATTCTCATCTTCACCGAACACGTTCATCTAAATGTTACATGACAGACTTATTTTAAAAGGGGTTTTAACATTTCCGACGTTGTCTGTTCAAGCTATTCGATAGGGACATCACAATTTCTATACCGTTCTGTCAGGAATCTTGTAAATTAAGTAGGCACGTGATATAATCGCGATCCTCAGGGTATGGTTTGCATGGGGGGGTGGTTCCAAATCTCCAATTAGCTCCATTTCACATCACATATCATTTGTTCAACGTGATCCGATTCTATGCGGCGAAGTACATTGCCTAACATTGAGAAGAACATGATCATGGGTGTGTGTATGCACGTAAAATGAAGCAAGGTGAAAATTGATTATGTATATAGATATCGCTCCTGCAACGCTGCGGGCAAAAAACCAGTCTACGCGACCGATGAAACTAAGGAAGCTGAGCCAAAGACTCTTTCCTTAAACACCCCCAAAAGAGGGACAAAACATCCCGACACCAACACATCACATCCTAGAGCGCAGTACTGGGCATGACGTACAGAGGATTTGGTTTCCGACTCATGCGAAGTAGGAAGAGAAAACACAGAGGCACGTGTATGTAGAGAGCTATAGGGTTTTCCATGGGCGCCATTTTGGCTATGGGGTGCGAGGTTTCTTGGGAGGGTTCCCATGGTGATGCAGAGGATCGGGGCCCAGCGGAACCTCTCTCAGCTTCCATCTCCCTGCGACCGTCTCTCCCTTCTCCGCAACACTCCTCACCAACACCTGCGGCAGAGAAAATGGAGGAAAAAGAAGCAGACAAAAAGCAAATTCTCAGTCTCTCTCTCCATGGAGAGAACCCTATATCTTTTTAATTCTGTTATATGAAATGAACCTTTCGGTGTCGTGTCGCCGGAGAAGCAGCCCGACACCCATTGACGTCCCTGGACACGGTGCAATCTGACAAGAAGAAAAGTCCCCGAAGATCAGAGACCACGAAGGGACCAGAGCGTTTCTTCTTCAGGTAAAATGCTGAACAAAACAGCAACCAAGTTAAAAAAGAAAAAAAGAAAACCACGCCACCAACCAGAAGCAAGCGCTGCCTTCACCGCCATGAAGCAGCAGATCACGGCGACAACTACGTAGGCAAGCTTCAACGACGACCGAGACATCATTCTCGTTTTGAAGCTCTGTACCCTGTAACTGCTCAGGCAAGCCGTGGCGACCAGATGGAGGTTGTTTTGGCTTGGAGGGTCGGTAGGGAAGTGGATGGAAAGGGTCGCCAATTTATAGAGCGACGACGAAGAAGACGACGAGGCAAGGAATAAGGCATTATTGCATGTGCAGCCATTTCTCGTTTCCTTATCGACAGTGATTGGCTCGGCTCTCCGTCGATCCCATCTGCTCTGCTGACGGCGCCGTGTTGAGTGGGACTGACAGGCACACTTCCATTCCGATGCTGTCGTCAGCCCGTGTATACAGAGTGCAATACGTATCATGTAATGCCTGCGTCGATTGGCTAAAAAAAAAAAAAATTGCAATTCTCTAAATGTGAATGTTCGAACATGCCAGTTGGACAAAAAATAAATGATTTAAAAAAATAATTATTTTTATAAATGATCGTTTGTATTACTTATAAAAGTTCATAATATTTTAATCATCAACGAAAATGTTTAGACACAGATTTTTATTTGATAATGAAATATATTTTTCATTAATTAATTATTTCTAAGTGACATAGGCGATCGGTTTGTGAAAAATATTTCGCAAAGTGTGCATTTTCTGCAAAATAAATGGAGCTTACGTTAGATGACATTCGGTGTGCATTGTTACTTATAACTATAAGAGTCGGTATTTTCTTCTTACCAATTATTACACTATCGAAAAAGATTATCTACATTTACCTGAAAAATGAACAGTTGAATATTGTTCGAACTACATTAAGCACTTGTTCCTTCCTCCAAGTCATATGCATAACGGCTTTATAATGACAATTTTAGGTCCACAAATGATCATCTATAAATGTATCTTTTTATAAGTCATGATTTGCAGTTCGAATTACTTAAAAGAGTAGAGAGCCCGATCTCCTTCCAGACCCAATACAACCTACATTGATCAAACATGACTCTCTCGAGCTGAACATAAATTCCTCGTCCAAAAGACATGACTATTTTCGCAGTGTAAATCCCCACGTCATAAAGAAAAGAGCCGATGAATGAAATGCATCTTTTTGTCCGTGCCTTTTTTGATCAATTAAAACCTTTGCTCATCTCCTCGTGTGATGCGAGGGAGAGAGTGGCATTCGCGAGTTTCACATTGATGTCGACGAAATCATCCATCAATAACGAGGTAGCTTATCTAGATATATCAACATTAGAATTACGAAATATTTTGTGATACAATTGGTCAAATAAGACACGGGTGACGGGTCATATAAAGAGAAATTGAATTTGTATTCACGTACCCATGCACTAATTAAACTATTAACTCAAAGGCACGATGTAAATCATGATTCTGACAAGAGTCGAGCAAATCGAGAGAGAGAGAGAGATTTGGAGATGATCGGGGGGAAGAGATAAGATACTAAGATTGTCGATGACGCCACTGCCCTTGTCTTTGATTTGACCAGTGTCATTGCCCAAGAGTAAATTTTAAGGATTGATTGATGGGGGGCTGTCTTTTCTTTTGGCTCTGCCCAGCTAGCAACTTTAAACTTAATGCTTTTCTTGCGTATAATTAGGATGAATTTGTCTAAGAAAAATAATTTTAATATATCTCATTTTTCAGATTAGGGAATATATTTTCCTAACTTCAAACACGTATATTTTCTTCGATCGTAAATGATCTTCCGTTGATTGATCATTTTCAGCAGATCAAACACATGAAAGTCCAGAAAACTATCTCGAAAAAATTCTTTCACTCAAACAAATACACTTTTAGCTTGGAATACTATCTTTCTACCATCCATTAATACTATGAATAGTGCCACACACCACATCTGTTCCATCAATTTATTCAGATAAATCTGAATCCACATGAGAATTCTTTATTTGAATCACGTTGTTCACGACACCTTGATTTATTTTGGATATGAAATTGACCGAAATTTTTGCTATATATAAATACCGACATGCATATGCAACATTTGTATATTCCGACTTCATTCAGTTTAGGGTGTAATTTCCCGTCTTTGGAAATCTTCTCCAACCTCATGCAGGTGGATGACGTTTCTTGTATGCTGTAAAACGAAGAGAACATGAACAGTAAGGTCCCAGTCACTATTAGATTAACGAGTAGAAACAAACTTCCAATATGCTTGCAAACTCTCTCCTGGAACTTATCCAAAGTGTCACCACTTGCTAATAACAAAAAAAGCCGGTCATTTCTTGTTTGTCGGAAATTTCTAGACTCCGTGCAGGTGTCGTGCATGGGTCATGCAGGAAAGTTGCGAGCATCACCGGAAATCGGTTAACTCGGACATTTGTTTTTTTTTATAATTTTTCTTTAAAAAAATCATAATTTTAATCATTCTTTCTTTCTTTTTTTTCCTTTTATTTTGGCGGGCGAGGGCTACCTCGCACGCAGCTGGTGGGGCCATGAAGAAAAAAAATAATTAAAAATTTAAAAAACTAGAAAAAAGTAAAAAAAAGTAGAAAATAATTAAAATTCAATTTTTTAAACTAATTATAAAAAAACTAAGAAAAATAAAATAAAATAAAAAGAGAGAGAAAAAACAATTAAAATTTTAAAATTTTAAAATAATTATAAAAAAATATCAACATTAGCGCCGGCTGTGCCATGTAGGATGACCAACATCGATATCGGTGATTTACCATTAAAGCTGGTCGGATAGACTCAATTTGTATAAATGTAAAAGTTTTAAGGCTAAATTGGTTAAATTGAAAAAATTTAAAACTGAATTTGCACTAATGCAAAAACTTTAGAATTTTTATGATACTTTTCCCGACTTTTGCAGCCTACAATATGCCGGCGGATTTTAAGTTTTCGCGTTTTCATTCACGTGTCGCTCTTTTAGTGGATCTGACTAGGATGACTGTACCCCACGTAAACCGGTCACGTGGTGGTACCAATCGGAGCACCAAGTATTCTCTTTTTCCAGTAGATTCTAAACGCAACGCGCCTCCTCCGCCCGCGGACATAGGGTGGCGAGTGACGCGACGAAGAGCCAAGCGACAAGAGGAAGTCAACGCACGTGTGCATGGGATCTTCAAAGCGGGCGGGTGCTCGTTTCAGGAGTTTCTCGTCTCTTGCCTTAATAGCGACGGATACCGTCCAAGCCCAACCCACTCGTCTCTTGCCTTAATTGCGCCTCTTCAAGTATCGACTCAAGCTTCTAACACTATTGATAGCTGTCCCGCAAAATCTTACAAAGATTAAGTAAAATTCACATTTCGCATCCTAAAAAAAAATAGCACTTAAAGTTTGAAGCTAAGAATAGAAAGTAGCCGTAGATCGTGCTTCGAAAAAATGGGCTCGCGACGAGTATGGAGCGAGATCGAAAGCTGGCCATGCGGAATCCGAAACTCTGGAATTACTTCCCCAAGAATAGGAATCCCAAGTGAATTAGTCTTCGTCATCGTCGTACGATGATTCCTTTTTTACTCATGTATTTGTCCCCGTAATCGAAAACGCGCGCCGTTTTCGCTCCAGTCTCCCGTCCCTCTTTTGCTCGGAAAGTAGTACAACGCTAACCTAACAGACGCGGCTTCGCGAGAAAGTTCTGTTTGCTCATTAATTTTGTTTACACTTATTATAAAGCATGTCGTCGACCCAATTTCTTCCCTCCATCACCTCCTCCTTCAACGCTTTCGGGCACAGAGAAGTTTTGTCCCAATGGCGACCACCGACACCTCCTTTGCCGCCGCCCCGGCCTCCTCCTCTGGACCCTTCAAAATCGTCTTCCGTACAATGCAGTCGCTGGTCCTCCTCGTTGTCTTGATAGGCGCGGTCGTCGCCGTCGCGTGGCTCGTCATGAACCCTCGCCCTCCCGCATTCCGGCTCAACTCCCTCTCCCTCTCCCTCTCCGGCAAAATCCCCAACGTCTCCGACACCTCATCCCCTCCTCCGAAACTCCACGTCCAAATCCAGCTCACCGCCTCCAACCCCAACAAGAAACTCTCCCTGGTCATCCAGGACGTCGACCTCTTCCTAATTCACCGCGGTCACCGGCTCCCCCTCTCGAGCCACAAGGACACATCATCGTCGGCATATTACATCGGCAAGAGGGGCCACCAAGTCCTCACGTTCAAGGCGGAAGCAGGCCTGAGGCCTGGCCACGAAACGAGGAGGAAGAGGCCGTTTCAGTTCACTCTGAGGAAAGGGTCAGCGGTGATGACGGTGAGGATGCAGGTTAGCGTTAAGTTCGCGCATGCGTATTGGCCGAGCAAGCGAGCGTCGGTGGCGGTCACATGCGGGGATTTGAGCATCGGGCTTCCGTCCTCGACACGCACCGGGGAGTTAAAAGACGGAGGGAAGGATTGCTCGGTTGGCTTCGCTTAATCAGCAGAAATTAACGGGAAAGCTCATCTGCTAATTTTCACATAATCATCATTTCGGCGTCTTTGAAGAACGTTGGTCAACAGTGCATGCATGTTTTAGAATGGGTGGAGTTTCTCTTCCAGTAGTAGTAGCAGTAGTAGTTGCTTCTCATCGTGTACCTTTCAGGAATTAATTAAACAAACGAGGTTAATTTGAAGTTAGTATCGTTATTAGCAACCTTTACTTCGTAACTATGCTTCATCTGTGTTTACAATAATTAGATTTGCTTCTTCTTTTTAATTATTTTCATTTCCTCCTTTTGGCTTTCTAGTACTCGTTGAGAGAGATGTGTGTGTGTACACACACACATTAGAAGAGATTACGAGCTAGAAATGACGTGCAAAAAAAAGTCAATTAAGGGTGCGTATGTTTCGCAAAAAATAAATGATTTGAAAAAAAAATTCTCTATAAATGATTGCCTGTATAACTTACAAAAATTAATGGACAAAAAATGTTTATCACCCACCAAGATATTTAGACGTATATTGTTATCGGTAATGAAAACATGCTAAATTGACTAATTATTTCAAGTGGTTTAAGCAATTATTTTTGAGAAAATATTTTTCAAATTATTTATTTTACGCAAAATAAATAGAGCCTAATTATTGAACCATTTTTCTTATTCCTTCTCCTTCTGCCATGAATGCCAAGTTCGAGCGTGGGACTTAGGGCTGTCAAAAGGTTCCGCGCCGGCCTGACCCGGTCCGGCCAGAAAATTTAGGAAATTTTCGGGCCGGATTTTGGTACTGTTTTAGTACAGTGCCGGTACTGTTTCAATAATGGGCCAGCCTCTCTTGAGCCACACGTTCACTCCCCACCTCTCAGAGAGCTTCGTGGCGAGCTGCAACGGAGTGTCCTTCGCGACGTCGTACACCTTGGACGACAAAATTCTGGTCAGATGTCTCATGGCGTTGATGATGTTGTCTCCGGCCCCCTAGGCAGCCGTGCGATCGGGCACCGCCCCGAGGTAACCCGACGGGTACTGGAGGGAGCTGGCGGAGACCCTGGGCAGGGGCTGCTGAGACGAAGGCGGCGCAGACGGGGACGCTTGCGACGGGCTTTCGCGGGAAGCGAGCGACGACGGGTACATCTTGGCCGTTTGCTTGGAGAAGGTGGCTCTCACGAGCGGCCTCCGCGGGTGGCCCTTGGTTGGGGTGGAGACGGTGCGGGGCACGGCGACGCAGGTGCGTCGCGACCGGAGGAGGGGAGGCTGCGGTGGCGCCAATTGGAGAGCCTCCATTTTAGAGAGAGAGAGAGAGAGAGTGTGCGTGTGGAACGTGTGCGTGTGGCAAGGGTTGATCGGAGAGTGAGAAGAGAGAGAGGGGGGGGGGGGGGAGGGGGAGAGGATGGTGGTGTTGGCTGCTCTGCAAAACAGTGTCTGCAGCTGAGGGAGGGAAGGGAGGGGGGCTTATAACTTATAACGATGGTGGTGGCGTTACCCCTCGTAGCCCCCCTAGGATGGTGGAGTTGGCTGCCTCTCGCTCCTCTCTCTCCTCCTCCTCCGCCACGCCGCCCCCGCTTCAGGACACGCCCCCGTCCCAGGAAGTCCTACCACTTCGCCAGAGACCTCACCCCTCCTAGCCCCCCAAGGAAGTCGACCAAGCAGAGGCGGCCGGGCAGACCCCGCCGCGCCACCGCCACGCTCGACTCGTTCTGGACCAAGCCCGAGTGCTCCACTTCTCCTCCTCCTTCGGACACATCCGCCGCCTCCGACTCGGAAGTGCTCCAAGCATCCGGTCCTCTGCCCCAGCTAAGCCCCGAGCCGGGCGGCGGCGGGGTCGTCGCGCACCGGTCGTTCGATCAGATGGTGTCCTGGTCCAGCTCTTCTGCCGATGCAGAGTGCTCGACTCTGACGAGTTGACCGACAGGAAGCAAGTGAAGAGCCCAGATGGGCGCGAGTTAGTGTCGACAGAGATCGAGCTTCCCCCAATCCTTGACAAAGCCTGTGAACTTCAATGACATGGTCAAGAATCTCAAAAACAGAGACACCCACGAGCCGACCAAGAGCCGGACGACTTCGCAGCTCTCGGTCAGAGTCGTGAAGGCGGAGCAAATCACAGTGCAGCAGGAGCACAACAAGGCCAAGAGGTCATTCTCGGTGAGCTCGCCAGGGGTGAAGCTGCGAATCAACTCGCTGAGGCTAGCGAGCACCAAGAGGGCTCAGTCTCAGAGCCCGAGCACTCACCACCGCCCCGGCGGAAAGGGCGTGCCGTCGCCGTCGCCGTCGCCGTCGCCGTCGGGGAGGAGGAGGAGGCGGAGCGTGTCGGACAACTTCGCCGTCATGAAGTCGTCGCTCGATCCGCAGAGAGACTTCAGGGACTCGATGGTGGAGATGATAGTGGAGAACGACATCAGGGCCTCCAAGGATTTGGAGGAGCTTCTCGCCTCTGCTCGGCACCTGAATGTATCAGGACTCCTCTCACCTCACACTTGTCCATCTGCTTTTCCTTTGTTAATTTCTTCATTCGGGATGAAACTCCGATAGAGAGGGGCTCACAACGAGTATGAAGCAAAATGGAAAGCTGGCCACGTCATATATCGGTTCAGTATGCCGAATCCGAAACTCTAGAATTACTTCCCCAAGAAGAAAAAATTCCATGTGAATTAGTCTTCTTCGTCGTCGTCGTCGTCGTACGATGATTCCTGTTTTTACCCATGTATTTGTCCCCGTAATCGAAAACGCGCGCCGTTTTGGCTACAGTCGCTAGCCACGACATTCTCTCGCGTCCCTCTCTTTCTCCGAAAGTACAACGTTAAGAAGCCACGAATCTGCCCAGACGCGGTTTCGTCATAAAATTCTGTTTGTTCATTAATTTTGCTTACCCTTATTATAAAACCTTGTCGTCAACCCAATTTCTTTTCCCCATCACCTCCTTCTTCAACGCTTTCAGGCACCAGAGTAGTTTTCTCCCAATGGCGATCACCGCCACCTCCTCTGCCACCGCCCCCGCCCCTGCCCCCGTCCCCTCCTCCTCCGGACCCTTCAAAATCGTCTTCCGTACGATGCAGTCGCTGGTCCTCCTCGTTGTCTTGATCGGCTCTGTCATCGCCGTCGCGTGGCTCGTCCTGAACCCTCGCCCTCCAGCATTCCGGCTCGACTCCCTCTCCCTCTCCGGCCTCCCCAACGCCTCCGACATCTCGTCCCCTCCTCCGAAACTCCACGTCAGAATCCAGCTCACCGCCTCCAACCCCAACAAGAAACTCGCCCTGGTCATCCAGGACGTCGACCTCCTCGTCGGGCTATTTCACCACGGTCACTGGTTCCGGCTCTCGAGCCACAACGACACATCACCATCGGAAAATTGCATCAGCAAGAGGGGCCGCCGAGTCCTCACGTTCGTGGCTGAAGCGGGCCTGAGGCCTGGCCGAGGAACGAGGAGGAAGAGGCCATATCGGTTCACTCAAGGGTCGGCGGTGATGTGGGTGAGGATGAAGGTTGCGGTCAAGTTCATGCAAGGGTATTGGCCGAGCAAGCGAGCATCGGTGGAGGTTAGATGCGGGGATTTGAGCATCGGGCTTTCGCCGTCGACACGCACCGGGGAGTTAAAAGACGGAGGGAAGGATTGCTGGGTTGGCTTCGCTTAATCAGCAGAAATTAACGGGAAAGCTCAGCTTTTCATCATTAGTATTGGGTTTTCCAATTTCTTCATCACTTGCTAATCTTCTGATGATCATCATTTCGGCGTCTTTGAAGAACGATGGCGAACAGGGCATGCATGGATCGCGGGAGCTCTTCATTCCTTTTAGAATGGATGGAGTTTCTCTCCCAGCAGCAGCAGCAGCAGTAGTAGTAGCTGCTTCTGCAGCCTTAATTAATCGTGTACCTTTCAGGAATTAATTAATCAAACGAAGTTAATTTGAAGTTATTGTCGTTATTAAGCAACCTTAACTTCGTAACCATGCTTCAGCTCTGTTTACAATCATTATATTTGCTTCTTCTTTTTAATTATTTTCATTTCCTCCCCTTACCTTTCAAGTGCACGTTTAGAGAGAGTGAGAGATAAAAAAATAAATGATTTGAACAATATTTTTCTATAATGACCGCTCGTATAATTTACGAAAAATGAATGATCGAAAAATATTTTGTCGTCCACGAAATTGTTGTCGAGAATGAGAATATGTTAAATCGACTAATTATTTCAAGTGATTCAAGCGACTATTTGAAGAAAATATTTTGCAAATTATTTATCCTTCCGCGAAACAAATGAAGCCTGATTATTGAAACATTTTTCTTATTTCCATCTTCTGCCGCGAATGCCAAGTTCGAGCGTGGGACATGCAGGTTGCCTTCTCGGCTCCTTCCTCTTTTAGGTCAATTTTACTAAAAAAAAGCTCAGAAACGAACGACGACGACTTCTTTGCCCGAATCAGACAAGAAACAATGACAAAGATCCGCCGACTTCTGAGCCCAACACAATCCGCTGACTTAAGGTTGACTTAGAACCCCATCACGATGAAACCCGGTCTTCTTCTCCTGTTTCTTGCTTTTGGCTAGAAGTGAATCGAGCTTTACTTTAGCGTGTGGCTAGCAATTATTTGTTCCTAATTGCTGATTTATTTTTGTGAGCGATAAGAGCGATCCATTATATGAAAAATAAACGAACGGAGCGATCATCGCAAATCGTGCGAATTAGATAACCGATGCGAAGCGCACGACGACCCCCTAACTTGATATTCACCCCTTATAGATCGACTTCCGCAGCTCTTTACTCGGGTAAAGTTTTGCCCCATTTATTCCATGGGATATGACTTCTTTTACTATTTGTGTGGACGATAGAGTGTAGACTTCCTTTTTCTTTTTTTCTTTTCTCCTATCAGTCCTTTTTTGGGCCAATAGGATTACGATTTGGCCCACTTGCTCAAAAAGCCCGGACATAAAATGATGGGCTCAGCCCACAACTTCTCAATTTGCTATTCCAAAATTGCCAGCCCATGATCAAGCAAAGGATAAATTAGCCAAATCGGACGCAACCGGACCCACCAAAAATTCAACTTTCGATACCATTCAATTTGTATCCCTTAATTCCAAAAAAAATTAATACCCTATATATAATGTATCTATCTAAGTAATATGACTATGCATATTTCATGTTTCAAAACAGATTATGTGAACTCGAAGCATATGATAAGAGAAAATTTAAGAAAGATTAATTATGTCCAATTTCTTTTTCTTTTCATTTCGAACTCCATATATTCCGCAGACTAAAGTTAATTAAATTTAAGTTGGACAAAGGGATGGCCCGAGAGAAGAGTAGTGTACAATAGTTGGTTAGTAGAGGAGAGTTAGAGATAGGACAAATAAAAAATAAATGAATAAATAAAAAGGGTCGGTTGACTTTGATCATTCCTTTTATCCTTTTCCTTTTTGCTCTTGAGCGGCGTCCATAATTATCGGATTATATATATTTTTATTACGTGTAAGCATGAATTAAACACAGCTGTCAAGGATATTTTTTGAATATGTTTGTTTTGTCTTCCTTTTGACTTTTGATACTCCCAAACATATCCGACCCCAAAAAATAAAATAAAAAATACTCCCAAACATAAGTCTAAGTGGAAATTCTTATCAATTCATGCACCAACCAAGATATAACTATAATTTCGTAATTACTTCTCCTTTAAATTCTAAGTTAAAGAAAGAAGAATATTGACAATGGGGTCAATATTATAGCCCGCATTGTTGGTTGGTTACAATAATAGACAAATAAAGACGCGGGAGAGAACCTCCTTATCCATATAAGGCCAAGAATTTCGAAACGAAAGAGAAACCGGCACATACCAAGATCAATCCAGGCCGAAGTTAATTGCTGCCTTTCCCGGTGATATACATATAAGGCGTCCATACAGTCCTAGCTCCGTTGCCTCAAGCCACAAATGGCGGGCTTTTGGACACGCGGAAAAGGGAAAGTGGGTGGAGGGTCTTTCTCGGCTAGAGTTGAGGGCGGGTAGAGTCTCATTGGTCAAGGAGCTAGCAGTCACCCGAGCAAAAGCGGAGGATCTAGATGTTTTTTTTTTTGTTGTTTTTTTTGTCGAAGATCCATATACTTAAATTGATGAAAAGATAAATCTTTATTATCGAGATACGAACCAAAGGTGGTATCCCGAAGGTTATAGAGAAAGCAGTCGTAAGGCCTTGAAGGGATAGGGATAGGGAAGGATGAAAGAGTTTGTAGTCCAGAATTCAACCCTAGGAGGATTCCTTGGCTTCTTCTCAAACAAGTAGCCCCTTATAGGGACAATCTTGTATCCCAAATCCCGGGCATATTTCAACTCCTCACCATAATATACACCTACGAATTCACCAGTTGGGAAGACTAATGTCTTATAGCTCTTATCCAAGGGGGGAAAGGGCGGTATTCACCAAGAGATTTTTCTTTCTAAGAACAGAAATCCCTTCTTGAACAAGCCATTCAAAGAGGGCATGAGATGACATCTATGCTTCTGGGATGCCCATTAGATTCAAAGAATCGCTAGCAATTATTATTCATCAACGGAAAAAAGGTAGTTGATATTCAAAGAATTTATATGGTTGGAGACCGATCCATGAACATTTGCTTGACAAGTCTTCTTGCTTGACCCAGCTCAATTCTATCAAAAGTCACCTAGGACTTGCTCTTCACCAAAAAAGGTGACTGTCTGCTATATCTCTTCCTGTTATACTATTCTGAAAGTTTGAATCTTTATCTAGTTACTTAACTCATCTCGTAGATCAAACAGAAGGGTCTGCAATGGCAAATCGTCCTATCTTCTGCTTCTTCTGCACTTCCATCGTCCTTCTGTCACTGCTGCTGCGCCTGTCAAGTGAAGCCTTGACCTGGTAGATTTCCAGCTATTCAAGAATATGAGCCTCGAGGAGTGCAAGGTTGAGTGTCTAAAGAATTGTTCTTGCATGGCTTATGCTAACTCGGATATTAGAGGAGCAGGCTGCTTGATGTGGTTTGGCGATCTCATTGATACTAGGGACATTAACATTGTTGGTTATGACCAATATCTCTTCCTACGGCTACCTACTTCTGAATTAGGTAACTACTGATATTGTTATCTGCATTGGCCAATTGGTTTAGCAATGGCTTTTCTCTTCTTTGTCGCAATCTTTCATCACATCGATGCGTCCTTTGTCAATGTCAGACTGAACTATTGTTCTGTCCCTTACTATCTACTTGTAATCTCCAAGTTTCTCTAATGGAGATAGATTCATCAGCTAACAGATGAACTCAGTTTCAGAAATTAGTCTACTTCTTCCTGTATGCTAGATTCAATCCGCAGTCTATCCAAGAAACTGGTGACTATAACTCTTGCTTCAGCCATTTCAGGATTGCTTATTATGGGCACGGCATTAAGCATAATCTGGAAAAGAAGAATGAAAAGCCGCGATAAGCTTAGTAAAAGAAGAATGAAAAGCCGCGATAAGCTAAGTACGCTTGTAGGCTTGCCAAGTGGGATGGATGACATTGACTTGCCATTATATGATTTTGCTACCATTGCCATTGCTACCAACCATTTCTCTCAAAAAAACAAGCTAGGAGCAGGCGGCTTTGGTTTGGTCTACAAGGTAGCGAGTTTTAAATCGGTTAGTTCAAATAACTAGAGGCCGACACTAAGTAGAATACATGCAGGGAACTCTTTCCACAGGCCAAGAAGAAGCAGTAAAAGGCTGTCAAAAAATTCAGGACAAGGTCCTGACGAGTTTATAAACGAAGTACTTCTAATCGCCAGGCTTCAGCACCGAAATCTCGTTGGACTTGTTGGCTGCTGCATTGAGGGAGAAGAGAGAATGTTGCTTTATGAGTATATGCCAAACAAAAGCTTGGATTATTTCATCTTTGGTCAGAACCGCTTGATCTTTCTGAGTTCCTTTTCACTTGATTCCTTTTTGCTTTTGTTTCTGTCCATTGATTTCTTTGCCAGAAGATACAGCTAAACGTTGACAACTTAATTAGTTTTCTATGGGGTTGAGTGTGTGCAGATCATGACAGAAGCTCCTCTTTGGCATGGAAACGGCGAGTTGACACAGTTTTAGGAATCGCCCAAGGACTTCTCTATCTCCACCAGGATTCAAAACTGCAAGTAATCCACAGAGACCTGAAAACAAGTAACATCTTGTTAGATGCTGACATGAATCCAAAGATTTTAGATTTCGGCCCGGTAAGGATCTTTCGAGGAGATGGCACAGAGGCAGAGACGAGAAGAATAGTTGGTACATAGTAAGTTTCTCATCTCGATTCATTCGAACAGTGCGCCATCCATCGGTATTTGGAGGGACAGAAGCCTGATTTGCTTGATGCAGCGGTTACATGTCCCCGGAGTATGCCCTTGATGGAAAATTCTCTGTGAAGTCCGACGTTTATAGTTTTGGCGTGCTTTTGTTAGAGATAGTATCATCATCACACCCTTCCTGGGCACGTAAGTGAAATAAAATTACTAAGACCCGCCATTTCCTTATCCGCTAAACAAGATCAGATATTTCGTTTCTCCTAAAACCTCAACCTGTGCGTTCTATGTTCCCCTAGACGCGTTTACTTTTTTGATGCACGGGCCATGGTTGATCACGAGTAGTTTAAATTTTTTAGGCATGGATGCTGTGGAGTGAAGGGAGGGCCATGGAACTCATTGATGAATCTGTACGCGCCTCTTCCGTGGAGTCTCAAGCAGAGAGATGCATTCAGGTGGGCTTGCTATGCGCCCATGTCCAGTGTCATCTTCATGTTGGCAAATGAAGGAGAAACCTTGCCGCCGCCAAAAGAGCTCGGTATCTTCGTCGAGAGAAGTTCGGGTAGCTCGGATGCATATTTAGTTAGGGAAGAACCCAACACACACAACGTTGTTATGGTCACATTGCCTGAAGGTCGATAGAAATGCCATCAAGGATGTCTCTGCAGAATTTAGACAAGCTTTCTCAAGTACAAAGGACAGAAGAAGCCTACGATATTATAGAGTTGAATGACAAATTCTTGCCATGGCTTTTCCTAGACTATTGGAGAAGAGGGATGAAAAGCCTTCCAGCTTCCTTCGACATGGCCAATTGTTCCAGACCTCCGTTGACACGGCTACCCCCCGCCGCTGCCGAGAACCTACTCCAACAGCTAGGGGTGAGCAAAAAAATCATGATCCACCCAAATCGGACCGGCCCATACCCAACCGGTTGATTTTGGATGGAACCGACGGGTATCGGTTCGGTTCCCGGTTCCAATTTTCTGGAACTGGCAGTATGGGTTCGGTTCCCAGTTTCGGGTGAGAACCATCCAATCGGCCCAACCAAATCGGTCCCTTTATATATTCTTTTAATTGAAGCCATCTCCCTCAAAGGCTCAAAGTCCAGATCCATCCATCCACAAAAAAAAAAAAAAAAAGTCCAGACCCAATTTATTTTCATGTGTGATATGTGTTGTACATTGTGGATGCATTTGAAAACCTATGCTAATTAGTCGATCAACTGGTATTGCATTTCCCACGATGCTCGACTCCATTGCTACAATAATACTATCGCATGCAAAGATATTGTCCTTAAGTTTTTCATGTGATAAGAATACTGAACGCAAACGTAGGGAATGCATTGCCAAAGTCCCAAGTTGAGCCCTCCTCCTTCAATCGCTAGGGATTGGTTCCATTTTCTTTTTTAATTGATGTTGGTGCTCGGTAGGATCGTAATCGGGATCCAACCAGGAATCGGACCGAACAGATGATTTACGGTTCGCATTTTGCGGAACCGGTCCCTAGCGGGTAGTTCTCGGTTCTAGGGTGGGAACCACCCATCCTGAAACCGATCACCCCTACCAACAGCTATCCTCCGGCGGTGCATCCAACATCGCCTGGGCTTATGCAGCTGTAGCTAGTAATTGGTAGGGTAGCTTTTAGAAGTTAATCAACCAAATAACTTTAACCTGAAATTATGTTTTGTTATAAGTAACTTCAACATCGTGGTCATGCTTCAGCTGTGTTTACGATGATTGTCGGAAGAGTTACCTTTCTTCTTCTGGGCTTTCTACTGTGCATTGAGAGAGAGAGAGAGAGAGAGAGAGAGAGAGAGAGAGAGAGAGAGAGATGTACGTTAGCAGAAATTAAGGTAGACAATGGTCGTAAATGCGAAGTTCAAGTGTAAATTCAATTACTGGGTGATGCTTCTAGCAGCCAAACAAAAACAAATCATGCTACATGATCAGATTGCATCCATCTTCCCACGTAGATTCGGGAAAATTGTCTAAAAAGGTTCGAAAACTTATTATACGGCGGTGAGTTCAGTCCTAACCTTTTAATGATTTGTCAGTTTAGTCATTCAGACCAATTTTGATTGGAAATCGTTGATGTGGTGGTCTAGTCAACGCCAGCCATTCTATGTGAACCGGCTGACGCTATCTTAGATAATTTTTGCAATTTTTGCAATTTTTGAATTTTTCTTTCTTTTCTTTTCTTTCTTCCTTTGCCGGTCGCCGGGCCTCAGCGATGGCTAGTGAACAACTGCAGGCGAGGGTGATTCTTGTCGGATCCGGTGAGAACCGACCTCGCCGAGATCCAGCGAGGCTCGCCCTCGCCTTGGCGAGAGAGGGCATCAAGGCCCTCGTCGATGAACAGCTGACGCTAACTAGATCGCCACATAAGCAATTTCTGACTATTATTGCATGCGTTAATCTTGTTTCTCAGACCTAGTGCAACTTTACTATCTATATACATATATTTGTGGGTCGATTTTCACTAATTTTCTGGGCCAATAGTATTACGTATCTTGCCCACGTGCTCAAAAAGCTTGGATATAATAAATGGGCCCAACCCATGATTTCTCTACCTATTATTCCAAATTTGTCGGCTCATGACCAAGAAAAGAATAATTAGCCAAATTGGAGGATGAGGGTGCGCATGGTAACACTTCTAAAAGTGGATTTCTACTCCAAAAGCACTTCTGAAGCAGAAATTAGTTTGGTAATGTAACTTTTGAAGCAGAAATCCGTTTGGTAAAAATTTTTACTTCTGAAAGAAATTTCTACTTCTGAAGTGAATTTTCACTTCTGAAGTTATTTTTCCCCAAAATTGAGAAGATAAAAAAAGTTGTATCTCAACTCAAGAAGTACTTCTTGGACCAAAAAAAAAAAACTCAAGAAGTACTTCTCGCTTCACCCTCTTTTCATTACGCCCTCACCCTCTTTTCGACCACGCGCACCTTCGCCGCCGCCCGCAACCACTGTTACCCGCCGCCAACTGTAGACCACCGCAGCCCATCGCCGCCTGCGACCACTGCCCGTCACCGACCATCGCTTGTCGCCACCCACCGTAGACCGTCGCCGCTCGCCTCCCGTTACGGCCGCCACCCGCCGACCACCTCCCTCTGCCAACCACTCCCAACCTCCGCCCATCGTTGCCAGCGACCACTGCCACTCGCTGCCAACAGCCGTCTACCTCCACCCATCGCCGCCCGCGCCCACCGCCAACCGTTGACCACCGCCCACCGCTGACCTCCGCCGGCCGCGACCGCCGCCCCCTGTCGCCAACCGCCGACCATCGTCGTCCCCTGCCGCAAACCTTCGACCACCACGCTGCCCGCTACCGCAGTCTACCGTCGACCTCAGCCACAGTCAACCGTTGACCTCCGCCGATCGTCGCCGTCTCAGGCCGCAGAAATAAAAAATAAAAAATATTTTTTAATAATAAAAAATATCTTTAAAGAAATTTTAAAAGTTCAAAAATGAAGTAGAAATTTTTGGCCGCCGACAATAATTTTTCATAGAAGATTTTGTGTTAATAATGTTTTAGAAGTAGAAATTTTCAACCGTTACCAAACGAATTTCTCGGCGGCCAAAAATCTTCTATGAAAAATTATTAATACAAAATCTTCTATGAAAAATTATTGTCGGCGGCCAAAAATTTCTACTTCATTTTTTTAAATTTTTAAATTTCTTTAAAAAATAATTTTTATTATTAAAAATATTATTTACTTTTTAAAAAAATAAAAAATATATTATTTATTTTTTACTCCGCGCGGGCGATGCAGTGGTCGATAGTTGGCGGCGGTGGGCGGCAGCAGCGGTGGTCAGTGGGGGTGGCGGCCGGTGGAGGTCGGCGGTGGGTGGTAGTTAGCGGCGGCGGTGGTCAGCGGTTGGTGGAGGGTGGCGATGGTCACGGGTTGCAATGGGTGGCGATGGGCAGAGGTCGGTAGTGGTTGGCGGTTGGTGGCGGGGGACGGTGGGTGGCGACGGAGGTTGGCGACAGGCGAAGGTGGGCATGGTCGAAAAGAGGGTGAGGGCGTAATGAAAAGAGGGTACTTCTTGAGTTGAGAAGCAATTTTTATTAACTTCTTAAATTGGGGAAAAAAAAACTTCAGAAGTTAAAATTCATTTCAGAAGTAGAACTTTCTTTCATAAGTAAATTTTTTTACCAAACGGATTTCTACTCCAGAAACACTTTTAGAGCAGAAATTCACTTCCAGAAGTGTTGCAATGCGCACCCTAAGAGACCATTAAAAAAATTCCACTTTCACTTTCTATCTCTTATTTTCGATTTTTTTTTTTTGCGAGAGAAAAGGCATTCCCAAATATAAGTATTTAAAGTTGTAAATCTACTATCCTAGTTTTTCACTTAATAAAAAATGAAGTAATTCTTTAGGAGGTAGTAAAAAGAAATTAATAGCCAAGTGCTTATCGATTTCAAAATTAGTAAGCCAGAGTGATTTCCTTCCCAAAAGTTATGCTGCACTTTAAACTTAAAGTGAGAGCGCAGTAATCTTCTAATATCTTTAAGCAAAGCAAGGCCATCATTATCAATCATAAAATCTGGACTAGCAAGATCAATGACAACTTTAGAGTCAATCTCAATGATGATCTTATGAAAATCAAGTTGTTTTGCGAAGTTGAGTCCCAACCACAGAAGCCAAAGTTCTCCTTGTGTCGATGAACATATTCCACCAACTCAGTCACCCCCTTCATTTCTAAATGAACCCCATGCATCAGCAAGTCCTGGGTTCCTTTAGAGGCCCCATCAATATTCAGTTTAATAACGTGGAGGATCCCATCTAACCAAAATCGGAGAAGTGCATGATCCACTTAACGTCGAGTTATTCACAGACGTAGCTATAATGATTTCCTTTATGTATGACCAAATTACTTGTACCAAATTCGAAGGGAAAAAAAAGTTGTCTTGAAAAAGTGAATTGTTTCTCCATTGCCAAAGTAGCCCCACACCGACTCCAAAAATTGTCGTCCGATCATGATGAAAATTCGATCGCCCCTTACCAGCGAAATTTGAATTCAACCATTGCGACAAATTCATTGAAAGTTCGATTTCCTCCCAAGTTGTGAGATGTTTGCCATTTTCCCAAACTCCATAAAACTCATTCCTGTACGGTTGGTCATATGTTCACAATCGCCTTCCATAAGATCGAGTCGCCAGGTTTAGCGTGAAAATCAGTTCTCTGCGGACCATATTTAGCAGACAGAAGTTGTGCCTAGAGATTATTAGGTTGAGTCTTGAGGCCTAACTCTAGCTTCATCATAGATCTTTGATTAGTTAGGCTTGCAGATGGACTCCTAATTCAGGAGGTGAATTCGACGTTTATTGCTTGTGTCTCTTTATATGAAAGTACAACAATTCTTTTCAATCTCTCGACAAGCTTTCAGATTTCCATCCACTAAGCCTTTTATTCGTCGTTTTTAATGCAGATTGAAAATGCCTCATAGATGATTGAAAATATTCTTCTTTTTACTCATTTCTATAAGCTTTACGCGGATAATTATTTTTAGGAAATATTTTTCAAATCATTTATTCTTCGCGAAACAAACGGATCAAATTTCCTTGGTGCATGACGGGAGTCTTAAGTCCAACCAAAGTCAGCGGATGTTGTTGCTTCCATCGGAATTTGGGCAAGAAGATATTGGTGTTCACTTTCAAAGTTATTTTGATAATTGACTTGGGACGAAGGCGCCGAGGAGGCAAACTGCATGTCTCCTGCTTGAACTTCGCATTCACGACAGACAAGGAAAGAAGCAAGAAAGTGGTTCGATAATCAGTTGGACTCTCTCGTGTCGTTGTCGATCGCCCTCTCCAGACGCTCGACATCTCTACATAATTTCAATTTTAAGTTATTTGGTTGATTGATTCCTAAAAGCTACACGACCAATTACTAGCTATAGCCGCGTAAGTGTAGGCGGCGTCGGATGTGCGGCCGGAGGAGTAGGTTCCTAGAGGCGGCATGGTGCACCCCGTGGCTGGAGGTCTGGAATTATGGGCCACGTCGAAGGAAGCTGGAAGGTCTTTCTTCCCTCTTCTCAAAGAGTCCAGGAGAAAGCCACGGCAAAAAATCGTTATTCAACTTTACAATATCGTATGCTTCGTCTGTCCTTTGTACTTGAAAAAGCCAGTCTACATTCTGCAGAGACATCCTTGATGGCATTTCTATCGACCTTCAGGTAATGTGATTGTAACAACGTTGTCTGTGTTGGGTTCTTCCCTAACTAAACATGCATCCGAGCTACCCGAACTTCTCTCGACGAAGAAACCGGGCTCTTTCGGCGGTGGCAAGGTTGCTCCTTCATTCGCCAACATGAAGACGACACTAGACATCGTTGGCCTGTCTTCAGGAAACTTTTGGACGCACAGCAAGCCCACCTGAATGCATCTCTCTGCTTGAGACTCCACGAAAGAGGCGCATACAGATTCATCAATGAGTTCCATGGCCCTCCCTTCACTCCATAGCATCCATGCCTAAAAAGTTTAAACTACTCATGATCAACCAGTGTCCGTGCATCGACAAAGAAGACAGTGTCTAGGGGAACATAGAACAAACAGGATGAGAGTTAAAGAGAGACGGAATATCCGATCTTGTTTAGCGAATAAGGAAATGGCGGGTCTTGATAATTCTCTACCACTTACGTGCCCAAGAAGGGTGTGATGATGATCAGGATGTTGGAATCCTCTATTCCTTTTGCTACTTACTATCTCTAACAAAAGCACGCCAAAGCTAAAAACACCGAGAATTTTCCATCAAAGGCATACTACGGGGACATGTAACCACTGCATCAAGCAAATCAGGCTTCAGTCCCTCCAAATACCAATGGATAGCGCACTGTTCGAATGAATCGAGATGAGAAACTTACTATGTACCAACTATTCTTCTCGTCTCTGCCTCTGTGCCATCTCCTCGAAAGATCCTTGCCAGGACGAAATCTGAAATCTTTGGATTCATGTCGGCATCTAACAAGATGTTACTTGTTTTCAGGTCTCTGTGGATCACTTGTAGTTTTGAATCCTGGTGGAGATAGAGAAGTCCTCGGGCGATTCCTAAAACAATGTCAAATCGCCTTTTCCATGCCAAAGAGGAGCTTCTGTCATGATCTGCACACGCTGAACCCCATCAAAAACTAAAGTTGTTAGAGTTTAGCTGTACTTTCTGGTGAAGAAATCAATGGACAGAAACAAAAGCATTCGGAATCGAGCGAAAAGGAACTCAGAAAGATCAACTTTTTCTGACCAAAGATGAAATAATCCAAGCTTTTGTTTGGCATATACTCATAAATCAACATTCTCTCTTCTCCCTCAATGCAGCAGCCAACAAGTCCAACAAGATTCTGGTGCTGAAGTCTGGCGATTAGAAGGACTTCGTTCATAAACTCATCAGGACCTTGTCCTGAATTTTTCGACGGCCTTTTTACTGCTACTTCTTGTCCCGTCGAAAGAGTTCCCTGCATGTATTTTACTTAGTGTGGGTCTCTGTAGTTATTTGAACTGACTGATTTATAACTCGTTACCTTGTAGACCGAACCGAAGCCGCCTGCTCCTAGCTTGTTTGTTTGCGAGAAATGGTTGGTAGCAACGGCAACGGTAGCAAAGTCATACAATGGCAAGTCAATGTCATCCATCCCACTTGGCAAGCCTACAATGATGTAAATTAGTTTCTCAAACCATACTATAAACTCTACAAGAAAAAAAAAAAAAAGACAGTCTGGAATTTGACCACATGAAGTACGACAAAAGTATTTAGCTTACCTCGGCTTTTCATTCTTCTTTTCCAGATTATGCTCACTGCCGTGACCGCAATAAGCAATCCCGAAATGGCTGAAGCCAGAGTGATAGTCACCAGTTTCTTGGATGGACTGTGGTTTGAATCTAGCATACAGGAAGAAGTTAAGTAACTAATTTCAGAAACAGAGTTCATCTGTAAGCTGATGAATCTATCTCCATTAGATGAAACTTGGAGATGACAAATATATCGTAAGGGACAGAACAATAGTTCAGTCTGACATTGACAAAGGATGCATCGATGTAATGAAAGATTGCGACAAAGAAGAGAAAAGCCATTGCTAAACCAATTGGCTAATTCAGAAGCAGGTAGCCGCAGGAAGAGATTGGTCATAACCAACAATGTCAAATTCCCGGATATCAATGAGATCACCAAACGTCCATAGCTGTCACAAGGGTCGAAAGTGACCGAGTAAATAGGATCCCATTTCGCGCTTCCACTCTTCAGTAGAAGACACTGCACAACACCATCGGGGCTTAATGTGGCTTTGGCAGTTATATCATCCTTGACGGTTTCAAATGCAGAATAGGCATCAGTTCCGTTGTAAACAGAGAAGGTTTGAGCAACGGCAGTTAACTCCTTGGTAGTAGGAGTGAATCCAACTCCATTCCATGGCCCACTTCGATAAACTTTGACGGAACCATTGCTGGCTATTTCGATTTGAGGTAGACCATCAATTTTGTATCTGAATGTATAGTCTCCAGGGGAAGGATCATCCACGCTTCTCCAGGAAGTCAGATGACGTTCCAAACCGGTTCTAAAGTTCCACCCCAATGTCATACCGACCAAAAGCGTGTCTGATGGGTAATCAAAGCTCTGCCATGAGTAGTCAGCTGAATCTGAACTGTTACGTTCCCTAAGAACAAGGTTACCAGAATCCAGGAGCTGTGCAACTGGGTTTCCGAGAACCTTGGTCGAATTCGTCGACCAAATGACGCTCTTTGATCGGTTCAGAAGAACAAGTTCACCTTCGTTGCTTAACTCCAGAGTACCATTTGAATCCGTGAGCGGACTGTTCCTGTTAGCAACCCAAACAACAGTTTCAGGACTCACCACGAACCATGCCCCCAGGAAACCGTTCTTCGAGCTTCCAGCAGAGAAGAAACCGAGCTCGAACTTTGCCCGGGGAGACTAACGTCTCTCCCTCTCTAATAGATTGAGCTGAACTCAGGGTGTCGGCTGCACTTGACAGGCGCAGCAGTGACAGAAGGACGATGGAAGTGCAGAAGAAGCAGAAGATAGGAGGATCCGCCATTGCAGAACCTTCTGTTTGATCTACGAGATGAAGTAAATAACCAGATAGAGATTCAAACTTTTCGGAATAGTATAACAGGAAGAGATAAAGAAGTCAGATACGTTTGTTTGGAGAAGACCAGTAAAAAAGAAGACAAAAAAAAAATACTTGAAAATGTTTTTGACTAGGTAAAACAAGAAAAACAAAGCCAAAAAGTCAAAAAATAAAAAAGACCGAAAAAAAAAACTTATAAATGTTTTTGACCGCTGTGTTTCAATCATAACATTCAAAAAAACATATTCCGATAATTATAGACACCGACGTGGAGAACAAGAAAACAGGACACGAGAAGTGATCAAAGTCAACTGGGTCTTGCACGCCACCCTCCTTCTCTTGGGCCGTCTCTTTTGACTTGAGTTGTAGAATATATGGAGTTCAAAATGAAAAGGAGAAGAAAATGGACATTGTTATAACCATCTCACTTTTCTCTTATTATATACTCCGAGTTCACGTAATCGATTTTAAAACATGAACTACGCATAGTTATATTACGAAAGATATATATACAATCTATAGTGTATTAATTTATGGAATTAAAGGATAGAAAGTGAATTATATGGAAGTTGATTTTTGAGTTGGGCCCTCAGCCTCCAATTTGGCTAATTATTCAATTGAATGATATCTTCTTGCCCAAATTCAGATGGAAGCAACAACACCTGCTGACTTTGGTTGGACTTAGACCCATCGTCATAGACAATGATGAATGATTTGAATAATATTTCCTGAAAATAATCGCTCGCGTGAAACTTATAGAAATGAATAAAAAGAAATATATTTCCATCATACATCTTTGATTAGTTAGTTCAAGAGATCTAACACCATGACCACCACATTTGTTAGGCCTGCAGATGGACTCCTAATTCAGGAGGTGAATTCGACGTTTATTGCTTGTGTCTCCTTATATGATGAAAGTACAACAATCCTTTTCAATCTCTCGAGAAGCTTTCAGATTTCCATCCACTAGGCCTTTTATTCTTCGTCTTTAATGCAGATTGAAAATGCCTCATAGATGATGAAAATATTCTTCTTTTTACTCATTTCTATAAAGCTTTATTATGCAGATGATTATTTTTGGAAAATATTTTTCAAATCATTTATTCTTTGCGAAACAAACGGGTCAAATTTCCTTGGTGCATGACGAGAGTCTTAAGTCCAACCAAAGTCAGCGGATGTTGTTGCTTCCATCTGAATTTGGGCAAGAAGATATTGGTTTCGAAGGCGTCGAGGAGGCAAACTGCATGTCTCCCACTCCAACTTCACATTCACGACAAAGAAGGAAAGAAGCAAGAAAGTGGTTCGATAATCAGTTGGACTCACTTGTGTCGTTGTCGATCGCCCTCTCCAGACGCTCGACATCTCTACATAATTTCAATTTTAAGCTATTCGATTGATTGATTCCTAAAAGCTACACGACCAATTACTAGCTACAGCCGCGTAAGTGTAGGCGGTGTCGGATGTGCCGCCGGAGGAGTAGGTTCCTGGAGGCGGCGTTGTGCACCCCGTGGCTGGAGGTTTGGAATTATCGGCCACGTCGAAGGAAGCTGGAAGGTCTTTCTTCCCTCTTCTCAAAGAGTCCAGGAGAAAGCCATGGCAAAAAATCGTTATTCAACTTTACAACATCGTATGCTTCGTCTGTCCTTTGTACTTGAAGAGCCTGTCTACATTCTGCAGAGACATCCTTGATGGCATTTCTATCGACCTTCAGGCAATGTGATTGTGACAATGTTGTCTGTGTTGGGTTCTTCCGTAACTAAAGTTGCATCCGAGCTACCCGAACTTCTCTCGACGAAGAAACCGGGCTCTTTCGGCAGTGGCAAGGTTGCTCCTTCATTCGCCAACATGAAGACGATGCTAGACATCGTCGGCCTATCTTCAGGAAACTTTTGGACGCATAGCAAGCCCACCTGAATGCATCTCTCTGCTTGAGACTCCACGAAAGAGGCGCATACAGATTCATCAATGAGTTCCGAGGCCCTCCCTTCACTCCACAACATCCACGCCTAAAAAATTTAAACTCCTCATGATCAACCACTGTCCGTGCATCGAAAAAGAAAACGTGTCTAGAGGAACATAGAACGAACAGGGTGTGGTTTTAAGTGAAACGGAGTATCTGATCTTTTTTAGCGAATAAGGAAATGGCGGGTCTTGATAATTCTCTACCACTTACGTGCCCAAGAAGGGTGTGATGATGATCAGGATGTTGGAATCCTCTATTCCTTTTGCTACTCACTATCTCTAACAAAAGCACGCCAAAGCTAAAAACGTCGGACTTCACAGAGAACTTTCCATCAAGGGCATACTCTGGGGACATGTAACCGCTGCATCAAGCGAATCAGGCTTCAGTCCCTTCAAATACCGACGGATAGCGCACTGTTCGAATGAATTGAGATGAGAAACTTACTATGTACCAACTATTCTTCTCGTCTCTGCCTCTGTGTCATCTCCTCGAAAGATCCTTGCCAGACCGAAATCTGAAATCTTCGGATTCATGTCGGCATCTAACAAAATGTTACTTGTTTTCAGGTCTCTATGGATCACTTGTAGTTTTGAATCCTGGTGGAGATAGAGAAGTCCTCGGGCGATTCCTAAAACAATGTCAAATCGCCTTTTCCATGCCAAAGAGGAGCTTCTGTCATGATCTGCAAACGCTCAACCCCATCAAAAACTAAGTAAGTTGTAGGAGTTTAGCTGTATTTTCTGGCAAAGGAAGCAATGGACAGAAACAAAAGCATTAGGAATCGAGCGAAAAGGAACTCAGAAAGATCAAGCGGTTCTGACCAAAGATGAAATAATCCAAGCTTTTGTTTGGCATATACTCATAAATCAACATTCTCTCTTCTCCCTCAATGCAGCAGCCAACAAGTCCAACAAGATTTCGGTGCTGAAGTCTGGCGATTAGAAGGACTTCGTTCATAAACTCATCAGGACCTTGTCCTGAATTTTTCGACAGCCTTTTTACCGCTACTTCTTGTCCCGTCGAAAGAGTTCCCTGCATGTATTTTACTTAGTGTGGGTCTCTGTAGTTATTTGAACTGACTAATTTATAACTCGTTACCTTGTAGACCGAACCGAAGCCGCCTGCTCCTAACTTGTTTGTTTGAGAGAAATGGTTGGTAGCAACGGCAACGGTAGCAAAATCATACAATGGCAATTCAATGTCATCCATCCCACTGGGCAAGCCTACAATGATGTAAATTAGTTTCTCAAACCATACTATAAACTCCACAAGAAAAAAAAAAAGACAGTCTGGAATTTGACCACATGAAGTAAGACAAAAGTATTTAGCTTACCTCGGCTTTTCATTCTTCTTTTCCAGATTATGCTCAATGCCATGACCGCAATAAGCAATCCCGAAATCGCTGAAGCCACAGTGATAGTCACCAGTTTCTTGGATGGACTGTGGTTTGAATCTAGCATAAGGGAAGAAGTTCAGTAACTAATTTCAGAAACAGAGTTCATCTGTAAGCTGATGAATCTATCTCCATTAGAAGAAACTTGGAGATTAGAAATATATAATAGTAAGGGACAGAACAAAGTTCAGTCTGGCATTGACAAAGGACGCATCGATGTAATGAGAGATTGGGACAAAGAAGAGAAAAGCAATTGCCAATGCAGATAACAATATTGGTTATTACCTAATTCAGAAGCATGTAGCCGTAGGAAGAGATATTGGTCATCACCAACAATGTTACTTTCCCTAATATCAATGAGATCGTGAAACCACATCAAGCAGCTTGCTCCTCTAATATCCGAATTAGCATAAGCCATGCAGGAACAATTCTTTAGACACTCAATCTTGCACTCCTCAAGGCTCATATTCTTGAATAGCTGGAAATCTACCAGGTCAGGTAATTTTACTTGCGAAAGTTTTGTAAAACCCTCGCCGCGAGTACAATTCAATGGAACTTTCCTTATGCACCCGCCTGTCGTATTGAGCATGCCCCACTCTTCTTGTGACTTGGGCATAAAACCCTGCAAGCAGAGGCATCTTGGGCTTTCGTTAATTCGGCACACGCCATTAGCGCCACAACATCCATAGCTGTCACAAGGGTCCAAAGGGATCGAGTAAGTCGGATCCCATTTCGTGCTTCCACTCTTCAGTAGAAGATACAGTGAAAGACCATCCGGGCTTAATGTGACTCTTGCAGTGATATCTTCCTTGAAGGTTTCAACGGCAAAATAGGCATCTGTTCCGTTGTAAACAGTGAAGGATCGACCAACGGCAGTTAACTCGTTGGTAGTAGGAGAGAATCCAACACCATTCCATGGCGCGCTTCGATAAACTTTGACGGAACCATTGCTGGCTACCTCGAGTTGAGGTAAACCGTCAATTTTGTAGCTGAGTGTATAGTCTCCAGGGGAAGGATCATCCACGCTTCTCCAGGAAGTCAGATGACGTTCCAAACCGGTTCTAAAGTTCCATCCCACTGTCATACCGACCAAAAGGGTGTCTGATGGGTAATCAAAGCTCTGCCATGAGTAGTCAGTTGAATCTGAACTGTGGCGTTCCCTAAGAACAAGGTTACCAGAATCTAGGAGCTGTGCAACTGGGTTTCCAAGAACCTTGGTCGAATTCGTCGACCAAATGACGCTCTTTGATCGGTTCAGAAGAACGAGTTCACCTTCGTTGCTTAACTCCAGAGTACCATTTGAATCAGTGAGTGGACTGTTCCTGTTAGCAACCCAAACAACCGTTTCAGGATTCACCACGAACCATATCCCCAGGAAACTGTTCTTCGAGCTTCCGGGAGAGAAGAAACCGAGCTCAAACTTTCGGCCCGGGGAAACTAACGTCTCTCCCTCTCCAATAGATTGAGCTGAACTCAGGGTGTCGGCTTCACTTGACAGGCGCAGCAGTGACAGAAGGACGATGGAAGTGCAGAAGAAGCAGAAGAAGATAGGAGGATCCGCCATTGCAGACCCTTATGTTTGATCTACGAGATGAAGTGAATAACTAGATAAAGATTCAAACTTTTCAGAATAGCATAACAGGAAGAGATACGGAAGACAGTCACCTTTGTTTGGTGAAGAGCAAGCAAGTTCAAGGAGTTCCTGAATGGATTGAGTTGGGTCTAGCAAGAAGAACCAAGTCAAAAGAGATGACCCAAGAGAAGGGTGGTGTGCAAGACTCGGTTGACTTTGATCATTTCTCGTGTCCTTTTTTCTTTTTCTCCACGGCGGTGTCTATAATTATCAGTTGGGTCTAGCAAGTAGCAAGAAGACCAGTCAAAAAGAAGACAAAAAAAAAATACTAAAAAATGTTTTTGACTAGGTGAAACAAGAAAAACAAAGCCAAAAAGTCAAAACTTATAAATGTTTTTGACCGCTGTGTTTCAATCATACTACCACATATTCAAAAAAAACATATTCCGATAATTATAGACACCGTGGAGAAAAAGGAAAAAGGATACGAGAAGTGGTCAAAGTCAATCGAGTCTTGCACACCACCCTTCATTTATCCAGTAGGATAGGGCTCTTTTCCTAATCACGTCAACCACGGGGGATGGACTTTTTTTTTTCTGAACAAAAAAAAAAACTACCGCAGACACGATTTTCAATGCCAGGTGTTCCACTAAGAATCTGCCATGTCATTTAATGGGTTAGACTTTTTACTCCGGCTTATTCATCGTACTGGGGCAAATATGAATCGTATGTGTGTTGTGACCCTACCCTGTGAATTCGTTTTCTCTTTATTTTTGTTCATGACATTGTGTGTCAATTTTTTGGGGCCAGGGCCCAATAGTATTGGCCCACATGCTCAAAAAGCTCGGATATATAAAGATGGGCTCGGCCCACAACTTCTCCATTCACTATTTTGAATTGTCGGGCTTGTGATCAAGCCCAACTCAAAAAATTCAAATTTCAATACCCAGTCCCCTTAATTCCGAAAAGAATATACCAAAGAATATACAATTCTCATCAATGTAACTATACATAGTCTATGCTTCCAAACAGAACTATGTGGACTCGGAGTATATAATAAGGGAACATCGATCCTCCGTTTGCTTCCCAAAAAACGAATGATTTGGACAATATTTTCCTAAAAATGATCGTTAGTATCTCTTGCAAAAAATATTTGTATTGTCCACGAAATTGTTTAGACATAAATTGTTGTCGGTAATGAAGATATTTTTCATTGTCTAATTATTTCGAGAAATGCAAGCGATCATTTTTAGATTAATATTTTTCAAATAATTCATTTTTCACTAAACAAACGGGATTTTAGAGATAGCTTAATTTTGTTTAATTTCTTCGTTTTTTTTTTCATTTCGAACTCCATATATTGCAAAGACGAAAGTCGAAGCAATTCGAATTGGATAAAAATATGGCCTATGAGAAGGGTAGTGATCAAGAGTGGGTTGACTTTTGACTACTTCTTGCGTTCTTTATGTTTTTCATAAGTGGTGTCCATAATTTTGTAGTCAACTATATTTGAAATGGTGGCTCGGATAATGTATTTTTTTTTTAATTTCTCTAAAAATCATTACTCATGCGGTGCTTGTAACCGCGATACGTTGCCAGCAAGCTGGTTATAAAGCACTGTGCGAAGCACAGACTGACAACGCAGGAGGCGAAACTCCGACGACCCACCCTAGGCGCAGATCGCTACTATACGAGCTTACTCGGCGGTAGCCATCCGAAGATGACGTGGAGTCTACATTTCCCACCGCCACCCCCCAAGTTGAGAAAAAATATTTTTCTTCCATTCATCTCAAAGAAATACCTCGAAATTTTTACATCCCTGAATTCAAATAAAGCCTTTTAAGGTCATGCTTAGGACCCATTACTCACCCATTATGTACAAAATCCAAAACAGCAGCTCACCTCATTTTTCTAATTTCTTTGACCGACAAGAAAAACTCATTTTTCCAATTTGAATGATCAAATTAGATGACTTGTAATTCTAACCTAAAATACATGGAAGGAGTGAGAGAGAGGGAAGCTGATCAGCAAGAAATTAAGCACCGCCTTCTTCCTTCTCCTCAAGAAATTCCTAACCCTTTTTTCTCTCTCTCTCTCTCTCTCTCTCTCTCTCTCTCTCTCTCTCTCTCTCTCTCTCTTAAGCTTCCATTTTTCTCTCTCTCATCGCCACAAAAGGGCAAACCCAGATAAGAGGAGGAGAAGAAAGACCTTCCCAGCCTCCTTCCCCATGGCCGATAATTCCAGACCTCCGGTCATCGGCTATCGTGCGCCGCCCCTGGGAGCCTACTCCAACGGCTATCCTCCGGGGGCGCACTCCAACACCGCCTACCCTTACGCCGAGCAGCGCCCCTAGTACGCCAATTACCAGTACTATGCCCCGGACCGGCGCGCCACCTTCCTCCACTACTTCCTGGTGGCGATGATCGCCTTCTTCGCCATCATCGGCACCGTGCTCTTCATCGTCTGGCTCGTCCTCCGGCCCCGCCTCCCCGAGTTCCGGGTCGAGTCCCTGATGGTCACCAACTTCTCTGTCTCCAACGCGTTGCAGCACGTCTGCGGTGACTGGCTTGTCCAGTTCCAGGTTGCAAACCCTAACGAGAAGATGAAGATATTCTACGCCGACATCACGTCCTACATTTACTACAAGTCCGAGTCCTTGAGCGCGACGCGGCTGCCGCCATTCGATCAGGGGACGAGGAATCAGATGGTTGTCCAGGTGAGTTGCGTGGCCGTTGAAGGGATTTATCGCACACCGAATCAGAATGATCACACAGAAATCAAAGAAAATTGGACGACGCACGAGATTACCCAGGTTCACCCCAGAATAGGGCTACGTCCTGCAAAGAGACTTCACTATATTTTTGGTTTACAGCCATTCAACTTGTTACAATGATCAGAAAAACAAGCAAAATATATATGCTCCAAGCGGAACCCCCGTCGGGAGGCGCTGCCCCCGAACCCCCGTCCGCTGACCGGGCAGCGGGGCACCCGTGTCGGGGGCGCTGCCCCGAACCCCCGCATTCCGCTCGCAAGGGTCACATGTCGTCGGATAACACTTCAGTTTCCTGAAGCTCACGTGAGCGTACCCGATGTGAGAAACAAGGGTCCCCGAAGTATTCGCCAACTCCAACAGCCGTGGACTTGGATGGTTGGGTTGTGAGCGGCATAAATGCAGAGAGAGCGAGTGGAGCCGCAAGCTTCCAAGTGAGGCTTATCGCCTTGGCTTGGTTCAAAGCTGGATGGTGGCGGAGGTTGATTAGGGTTTTCTGTGGCAACCTGGCGGTGGGGCTTCCGCCGAATAATGGAACGGGGAAGTTGACCGGTGGAGTGAGAGAGTGTAGGGTTGGTCTATGAGTAAGCTGCGATCGTTGCTTTTTCAATTTCTCTGTTGTGTTTTCCCAATCTGAATGTGGTTTAACTTGGATAAAGACACTTTTTTTTTTCGTGAGATTATCGTAGGAATGGAATGGATGTATAGATGTACAATTTAAGTCCTGTATGATAGTTCTTATGGTTATGATCATTGATTTGTTCAGAGTATAGATGTAGATATGTCTTTTCAAGATTCTAGTTATATTCACATTGGATACATTTTTGCGTCAATTTAATTGTCACGGTTTAGCTTGTTGTCATCTCATCCTGCCGCTGTAGCATAAGAAGTTAAGAGAATTTCCGAGTCTACTACTATTTGGTTATATCTTGCTAGAAAATTCGTGTGTTGCCCATATCTCGTGTTCATTTGAGCTCTGTCCACGACTTAGGAAGAAGCCTTCGGCTGAACCTTTTGTGCTTTATACTGGATGAAAGTCTTCAAGCATCCTTCTGTTTGAGAGAGTGATATTTAAATTTGTTCTGTCTCTGGTGCGAGTAATTCTAATCAAGGAATTGGACACCGGGATATAAGGACCCGACCCGAACCGAACCAAGATCGAATGGAACATGACCCGAAAAATCGAGTCTGGTCGGGTCGGGTTTCATGTTTCATGTTCTTTTTTTTTTTTTTTTTTATAGGCTATGCAATATCCAATTAACAGAATTTCGAGTCAAAGTATATAAAAAAGGAAACGTAATCAGATGTGTACATAATAACCCTTTCTCATGTTAGTGTGGTCGTAATTATATCGTCTTGGTTTTTTTCTGCAGCATGCAAATCTTCAGGAGAAGATCTAAGTGTCGGCGTGATATCTCCATATGGAGCTCAGGTTGCTGCAATACAACAGAAAATTGGAAAAAGTTATGAAAATACCAAAGGCTTTACAGTGAAAGTGAGGTCAGTGGATGGGTTCCAAGGGGGTGAAGAAGACATCATAATAGTATCCACGGTGAGATCAAACCCTTGTGGTTCTATTGGGTTTGTTTCTGATACTAAGAGAACCAATGTCACTATCACCAGGGCAAGGTAGTCTCTTCTATTCATGCTTAACCTGGACAATTTGAACTTTGCCATAATATATTTACAAACAATCCCTGCTTTTTCCTGCCTCTGTGTAGATACTCTCTTTGGATTTTGGGAAACGGGAGAACGCTGGCGAGAAGTAAATCTGTATGGGAAGCTTTGGTTCACGATGCTAAGAGCCGTGGATGTTTCTTCAGCATAGGTGATGTTATAGCCGCTTCGGATGGGAAGAATAATCAGCTTGATCATCTGGTTGATGGAAGTAGTGTTCCATTTGGAAATGCGCGGCGGAGGGCAGAGTGCTTTCATGATGCCGAGAGCCGAGAATGTTCCTCGAGTACTGATGAAGTTAAAGCCATTTTGGATGGGAAGAAAGAGGATATTCGGCTAAAAATGAGATTCAACCCCTCATCATCAGGTCTAGTTTGGCACTTGCTGTCGGAGGGCCATGATAGCGAATTGAAGCTTGCGTATGAAGTAACCGAGCTAGATCAAGAGAAGGACTCCTCAGAAGACCATGATAGCGAATTAAAGCTTGCATCTGAAGTAACCGAGCTAGATCAAGAGAAGGACTCCTCGGAAGACCATGATAGCGAATTGAAGCTTGCATCTGAACTAACCGAGCTAGATCAAGAGAAAGACTCCTCGGAAGACCATGATAGCGAATTGAAGCTTGCATCTGAAGTAACCGAGCAAGATCAAGAGAAGAATTCCCTGGATTCCCTCTTGAATTCCCTCTTCATTGGGCTTGGTATTTGTGTTACACTGTTACCCATGTTGTTCCTTCTTCACAGAACCAGGGGAAGGAAGTGATTGATGCTTTTATCAGGAAGGCAAATACCATTTCTTTGCCAAGGAACTTCTCATTCCGGCCGGAATTTCTGTGCCTGTGCCGGCTATTTTCGAGTAAGCATAGAGCTTCTCAACTATTTATCCTCTTCTAGTTTATGTTTGGATCTATTCGAATGATTTATCCGCACGTAATGTTCGGTTCAGGTGACCACAGCTATAAAGTGAAAATTCATCTCCAGACATGACTGGGATTGCCTTTATACTCTTGGGATGTCGCTTTCTGTCCTTGTACGCTATACTTTGTGCAGGGTCGCACACAAGAATGTATATAACTCTAATTAATACTTTGTTTCTTCATTATAATGACATAAAACAAATGATTTTTGCTATGGGGATGGGGTGACGTGGCCAATGTGAGTTTGTGAATTCAAAGACAACATTGCATAACATAGCCTTGACCTTGATCCTCACCATTTACAAATTCCAGTTCAACATTAGTTAAAATGAATGGCAGACGTGAAAATTTCTTACGATTTTTCCTTTCAGCTCTTTCTTTTCTGTTTTAGACTTCGTAGGGACTTAAAGACGATTCTTGCATTTTTCTCGATTTTGATTTCATTTTCCTTTGCACTATTTGTACTTCCTTGTTTCTTCTTGTCTCTAGATTGTGAATTCAAATGTAAGACTATATTTCTTAAGTCTGCCATTTTGTCTGCAACATCTATCCCGACATCTCTCTTAATTAAACCCCACGAGCTTACCCACGGGATGGCAATCACGGCTCCTAATATTCCTTCAAATTGAGCAATTTACTATTTGCAGACAGAAGTTGTGCCTAGAGATTATTAGGTTGAGTCTTAATCATAGATCTTTGATTAGTTAGTTCAAGAGATCTAAAACCATGGCTACCACATTTGTCAGGCTTGCAGATATTGGTGCTCGCTTTCAAAGTTATTTTGATAATTTGACTTGGGACAAAGGCGCCGAGGAGGCAAACTGCTTGTCTCCCACTCGAGCTTCGCATTCACGACAGAGAAGGAAAGAAGCGAGAAAGTGGTTCGATAATCAATTGGACTCTCTCGTGTAGTTGTCGATTGCCCTCTCCAGACGCTCGACATCTCTACATAATTTCAATTTTAAGTTATTCGGTTGATTGATTCCTAAAAGCTACATGACCAATTACTAGCTACAGCCGCGTAAGTGTAGGCAGCGTCGGATGTGCCGCCGGAGGAGTAGGTTCCTGGAGGCGGCGTGGTGCACCCCGTGGCTGGAGGTCTAGAATTATCGGCCATATCGAAGGAAGCTGGAAGGTCTTTCTTCCCTCTTCTCAAAGAGTCCAGGAGAAAGCCATGGCAAAAAATCGTTATTCAACTTTACAACATCGTATGCTTCATCTGTCCTTTGTACTTGAAAACGCTGGTCTACATTCTGCAGAGACATCCTTGATGGCATTTCTATCGACCTTCGGGCAATGTGATTGTGACAATGTTGTCTGTGTTGGGTTCTTCCCTAACTAAACATGCATCCGAGCTACCCGAACTTCTCTCGACGAAGAAACCGGGCTCTTTCGGCGGTGGCAAGGTTGCTCCTTCATTCGCCAACATGAAGACGACACTAGACATCGTTGGCCTGTCTTCAGGAAACTTTTGGACGCACAGCAAGCCCACCTGAATGCATCTCTCTGCTTGAGACTCCACGAAAGAGGCGCATACAGATTCATCAATGAGTTCCATGGCCCTCCCTTCACTCCATAGCATCCATGCCTAAAAAGTTTAAACTACTCATGATCAACCAGTGTCCGTGCATCGACAAAGAAGACAGTGTCTAGGGGAACATAGAACAAACAGGATGAGAGTTAAAGAGAGACGGAATATCCGATCTTGTTTAGCGAATAAGGAAATGGCGGGTCTTGATAATTCTCTACCACTTACGTGCCCAAGAAGGGTGTGATGATGATCAGGATGTTGGAATCCTCTATTCCTTTTGCTACTTACTATCTCTAACAAAAGCACGCCAAAGCTAAAAACGTCGGACTTGACAGAGAATTTTCCATCAAAGGCATACTCTGGGGACATGTAACCGCTGCATCAAGCAAATCAGGCTTCAGTCCCTCCAAATACCGATGGATAGCGCACTGTTCGAATGAATCGAGATGAGAAACTTACTATGTACCAACTATTCTTCTCGTCTCTGCCTCTGTGCCATCTCCTCGAAAGATCCTTGCCAGGCCGAAATCTGAAATCTTTGGATTCATGTCGGCATCTAACAAGATGTTACTTGTTTTCAGGTCTCTATGGATCACTTGTAGTTTTGAATCCTGGTGAAGATAGAGAAGTCCTCGGGCGATTCCTAAAACAATGTCAAATCGCCTTTTCCATGCCAAAGAGGAGCTTCTGTCATGATCTGCACACGCTCAACCCCATCAAAAACTAAGTTGTTAGAGTTTAGCTGTATTTTCTGGTGAAGAAATCAATGGATAGAAACAAAAGGATTAGGAATCGAGCAAAAAGGAACTCAGAAAGATCAAGTTTTTCTGACCAAAGATGAAATAATCCAAGCTTTTGTTTGGCATATACTCATAAATCAACATTCTCTCTTCTCCCTCGATGCAGCAGCCAACAAGTCCAACAAGATTCCGGTGCTGAAGCCTGGCGATTAGAAGGACTTCGTTCATAAACTCATCAGGACCTTGTCCTGAATTTTTCGACAGCCTTTTTACTGCTACTTCTTGTCCTGTCGAAAGAGTTCCCTGCATGTATTTTACTTAGTGTGGGCCTGTGTAGCTATTTGAACTGACTGATTTATAACTCGTTACCTTGTAGACCGAACCGAAGCCGCCTGCTCCTAGCTTGTTTGTTTGTGAGAAATGGTTGGTAGCAACGGCAACGGTAGCAAAATCATACAATGGCAAGTCAATGTCATCCATCCCACTTGGCAAGCCTACAATGATGTAAAAAAGTTTCTCAAACCTCACTATAAACTCCACAAGAAAAAAAAAAAGTCTGGAATTTGACCACGTGAAGTAAGACAATAGTATTTAGCTTACCTCGGCTTTTCATTCTTCTTTTCCAGATTATGCTCAATGCCGTGACTGCAATAAGCAATCCCGAAATGGCTGAAGCCACAGTGATAGTCACCAATTTCTTGGATGGACTGTGGTTTGAATCTAGCATATAGGAAGAAGTTAAGTAACTAATTTCAGAAACAGAGTTCATCTATAAGCTGATGAATCTATCTCCAATGGAAGAAACTTGGAGATGAAAAATATATAGTAAGGGACAGAACAATAGTTCAGTCTGACATTGACAACAAAAGCATCCATGTAATGAAAGATTGTGACAAAGAAGAAAAAAGCATTTGCTAAACCAATTAGCCAATGCATATAACAATATCAGTAGTTACCTAATTCAGACGCAGGTAGCCGTAGGAAGAGATATTGGTCATCACCAACAAAGTTAATTTCCCTAATATCAATGAGATCGCGAAACCACATCAAGCAGCCTGCTCCTCTAATATCCGAGTTAGCATAAGCCATGCATGAACAATTCTTTAGACACTCAACCTTGCACTCCTCAAGGCTCGTATTCTTGAATAGCTGGAAATCTACCAGGTCAGGTAATTTAACTTGCGAAAGTTTTGTAAAACCCTCGCCACGAGTACAATTCAACGGAACCTTCCTTATGTACCCCTCTGTTGAATTGAGCGTGTCCCACTCTTCTTGTGACTTGGGCATAAAACCCTGCAAGCAGAGGCATCTTGGGCTTTCGTTAATTCGGCACACCCCATTAGCGCCACAACGTCCATAGCTGTCACAAGGGTCGAAAGGGGCCGAGTAAATAGGATCCCACTTTGCGCTTCCACTCTTCAGTAGAAGACCCTGCGCAACACCATCGGGGCTTAACGTTCCTTTGGCAGTGATATCGTCCCGGAAGGTTCCCATCGCATAATAGGCATCTGTTCTGTTGTAAACATAGAAGTGTTTCACAATGGAAGACACCTCCTTGGAAACAGCGCCAAATCCAATTCCATTCCAGGGCCCAGTTCGATAAACTTTGACGGAACCATTGCTGGCTATCTCGAGTTGAGGTAAACCGTCAATTTTGTATCTGAATGTATAGTCTCCAGGGGAAGGATCATCCACGCTTCTCCAGGAAGTCAGATGACGTTCCAAACCGGTTCTAAAGTTCCATCCCATTGTCATACCGGCCAAAAGCGTGTCTGATGGGTAATCAAAGCTCTGCCATGAGTAGTCAGCTGAATCTGAACTGTTATGTTCCCTAAGAACGAGGTTACTAGAATCTAGGAGCTGTGCAACTGGGTTTCCGAGAACCTTGGTCGAACTCGTCGACCAAATGACGCTCTTTGATCGGTTCAGAAGAACAAGTTCGCCGTCGTTGCTTAACTCCAGAGTACCATTTGAATCAGGGAGTGGACTGTTCCTGTTAGCAACCCAAACAACCGTTTCAGGACTCACCACGAACCATATCCCCAGGAAACTGTTCTTCGAGCTTCCGGGAGAGAAGAAACCGAGCTCAAACTTTCGGCCCGGGGAAACTAACGTCTCTCCCTCTCTAATAGATTGAGCTGAACTCAGGGTGTCGGCTCCACTTGACAGGCGCTGCAGTGACAGAAGGACGATGGAAGTGCAGAAGAAGCAGAAGATTAGAGGATCCGCCATTGCAGACCCTTCTGTTTGATCTACGAGATGAAGTACATAACTAGATAAATATTCAAACTTTTCAGAATAGTAACCAGGAAGAGATAAAGAAGTCAGATACGTTTGTTTGGAGAAGAGCAAGTTCAAGGAGTTCCTGAATGTATTGAGTTGGGTCTAGCAAAGAAGACCCAAGTCAAAAAGAAGACAAAAAAAATACTACCACATATTAAAAAAAAAACAAAACATATTCCGATAATTATGGACACCGCCGTGGAGAAAAAGGGAAAAGGACACGAGTGATCAAATTCAACCGAGTCTTGTCTTGCACACCATACTTCATATACCCTGTAGGATAGGGCTCTTATACTAATCACGTCAATCACGGGGGATGGACTTTTTTTCTGAAAAAAAATAATAATAATACCCCTAGTATTTACACGACGCGATTTTCAATGCCAGGTGTTCCACTAAGAATCTGTCACGTCATTTAATGAGTTAGACTTTTTACTCGGGCTTAGCATACCTTTCAGACATGTCGTCGGATAACACTTCAGTTTCCCTAAGCTCACGTGGGCGTACCCGATGTGAGAAACAAGGGTTCCCGAAGTATTCGCCAACTCCAACAGCCGTGGACTCGTATGTGGATGGTTGGGCTGTGAGCGGCATAAATGCAGAGAGAGCGAGTGGAGCCGTGATCTTCCAAGTGAGGCTTATCGCCTTGGCTTGGTTCAAAGCTGGATGGTGGCGGAGGTCGATTAGGGTTTTCTGTGGCAACCTGGCGGTGGGGCTTCCGCCGAATAATGGAACGGGGAAGTTGACCGGTGGAGTGAGAGAGTGCATGGTTGGTCTATGAGTAAGCTGCGATCGTTGCTTTTTCAATTTCTCTGTTGTTTTTTCCCAATCTGAATGTGGTTTAACTTGGATAAAGACACTTTTTATTTTTCGTGAGATTATCGTAGGAATGGAATGGATGTATAGATGTACAATTTAATTCCTGCATGATAGTTCTTATGGTTATGATCATTAATTTGTTCAGAGTATAGATGTAGATATGTCTTTTCAAGATTCTAGTTATATTCACATTGGATACATTTTTTGCGTCAATTTAATTGTCACGGTTTAGCTTGTTGTCATCTCATCCTGCCGCTGTAGCGTAAGAAGTTAAGAGAATTTCCGAGTCTAATACTATTTGGTTATATCTTGCTGGAAAATTGGTGTGTTGCCCATATCTCGTGTTCATTTGAGCTCTGTCCACTGACTTAGGAAGAAGCCTTTGGCTGAACCTTTTGTGCTTTATACTGGATGAAAGTCTTCAAGCATCCTTCTGTTTGAGAGAGTGATATTTAAGTTTGTTCTGTCTCTGGTGCGAGTAATTCTAATCAAGGAATTGGACACCGAGATATAAGGAAGCATGGGAGACGTTAACTTCTTGCTTGACCCGACCCGAACCGAACCAAGATCGAATGGAACATGACCCGAAAAATAGAGTCTGGTCGGGTCGAGTTTCATGTTTCATGTTCTTTTTTTATTATTTTTTTTATAGGCTATGCAATATCCAATTAACAGAATTTCGAGTCAAAGTATATAAAAAAGGAAACGTAATACCCAAAAGAAAAAATATCGTCTTGATCTTTCCACGGTAAACTCTCCCTGGAAAGCCCTGTTTCAAACAATTTTTTTACAACCACTCGACCTAAGGAATTTTCTTACTCAAATTCCCACGGATCTTAATCTAAGGGGAGAAACCAGGATTAAAAAAAAAAAACAAAGATATGCCTTTCTGAATTTCATGTCCCACTTTCTTCCAAAAACAAATAACGATTAAACCATACTTTCTATTGCGAAAAAAAAAAAATACAAAACTACCAACCTAAATTACAGATATAAGTTTAAGACAATAGGCCCAAAAGGCAAAAGCTACAACTGTATCTAAGTCAACTCCTTGACTAGCACAGAAAATTAACTCCCAACTGCATTTCCTCCACCTTCTAAATCTTCTCAACTTTCTCGACAACAACAGACGAGCCATATGTTTCATCCTCCATACTTTTCCTATGGCCGCAAGAAAACAACAAAAACCGATGATTAACTAAAGAGAACATCCAAACTTCCTAAACAATAACTCCAGCTCCATTTGTGACCACCTGCTCAATGTTTCAACTCCAGCTCATTGAAGAGAACATCCAAACTTCCTAAACAATAACTTCAGCTCCATCTGTGACCACCTGCTCAATGTTACACTAAAACCATGAGTCTGCTTGCATATTACACAACTCCGCACCTCAGGCAAAGAAAAATCAACACAAGAAACTCAAATACACAGCTAAATAGTAAGCCGCTATAAAGCTAAATCAGGTTTTTCTCTATTGCTAGAAGCTTTTTATCATTAGGCCCTTTTAACTCAGGTGATACAAAGACCAGAACAATTTCCGCAACACTCAAATACATGGGATTCTTGCACTTTTGCTAGACACTATAGCTGCAACTAAACCTGAAGTCCAAAACTCATGCAGAAACCTTTGGATTGCAACTTTTTTGGGACCTTTAATACAATGCATGGGGTTCATGCAGACATTATCAACAATTTTTAGACCAAGTAGCCCTACGAGTTCACTAGTCACGGGTTCACATATATTGAACTAATAAGAGAACGATGCTTGCAAGAACCTTAACCTACTTTTTCCACTAGATAACGCAACAAAGAGGCGATTCTCTTGCACCACTTTGATTTCATGTTCTTTGCATGACGAGATTTATTTACCAAAAAAGGAGAGAAAGAAAAAAAAACAGAGTGTTGCTAAATCAAAGAACACCGGTGGTCGATCTATGCAGGCGTTAATATGGATATTGATTGTGTTCTACAAAGTCAAACTTTCTACCATTTATGTTTCGGTTTACCTGCTTAAAAACTCTCACTTAACGCAAGGTAGATGATTTGAAAACCAATCAACTCTGATGCTCGGCAGGCCGCTCACAAATAAAAGGAAACTGGGCAGATACCAAACACCCAGAATCCCAAAGCACGAAATTGACACATCAAAGCGACCCAATGTTCAATTAAAGATGGATCTGATCTTTACAGAGCAAGGGAAGTGAGAATTAATTACCTTGAAGCCTCCAAAGCTCGTGTCAACGAACCAAACGCACAGCATAGGAATTCGAAGGAGAAAGATTAGGGTTTCGGCAGTTCTTAGAAGCTCGCTCGTGACCTAGAAGCGTAGCAGAGGACGCGAAGGCCGAGATGAAGTCGAGCAGGAAGGAGTTGAACCAGAGGTCAGAGATCGAGAGAGGTCCAACGATGGCCATTGCAACCTCTCCAGAGGGTGACTGCGTCTTGCGACGGGGTCCTGCGAGCAAGAGGAGGAAAGTAGACCACGATTCTCGCCGATGGAATAAGAAGGTGCACTGCGTTCCCCTTCGTCTCTGGTCGTTCTCTACTCTCTCTGTTTCTAGGGTTTGTTTCTTTGTTTGGGCTGGCGAGGTTGATTTGCGGGGGCGTAGGAGGAGACGATGGGTTTTAGTTTTGGTAATGCGTTTGTGTTTCTACTCGGATTGTGTTTGTGTTTCTGTTCAGGTAATTACTGGATTACCCGAACAAGAAACACAAACACGTTAGGATATAATTTTATTTTTACACATACCCGAACACAGTAAGACCCGAACAAGAAATGCACGGAAATTTTGTTTCGGGTCGGGTATCTTGTTCGGTATGGACACCCCTGCTTCTGAGCCCAACACAATCCGCTAGCTTAAGGTTGACTTAGAACCCCATCAAGCACGATGAAACCCGGCCTTCTTCTCCTTTTCTTGGCTTTGGCTCGAAGTGAATCAAGCTTTACTTTAGCGTGTGGCTATCATTTATTCGTGCCTAAACATTTCAGTAAACGATAGAAATACTTTTCGCTAATTCATTTTTGTAAGCAATATAAGTGATCATTTTGTGAAAAATATTTTTCAAATTGCTCGTTTTTTTTGCGAAACGAATGGAGTCTTGATACTCAATCATCGCAAATAGCACGAATTAGATAACCGATGCGATGCGCGCGACAACCCCTAACTTGATATTGGCCCTTTATAGATCGACTTCCGCAACTCTTACTCCGATAAAGTTTCACCCCCTTTATTCCGTGAGATGCGACCTCTTCTGCTATTTGTGTAGACGACAGACGACAGAGCGTAGACTTCTTCTTTTTTTTTGCTCGACGAAATGAAAATACCACTAGTGTATATACGAATGCAAAGTTTAATGTTTGATATTCCAAAAAAGAAAAACCGACGCATCATTTAATATGTCAATCTTGTTTCTCAGACTTAGCACATGTTTCAGTGTTCTTGGGCTAACATATATCACGTGTGTAAGGGGCGCATCTTGTCAATTTCTTTTTCTTTCTATTAGTCCCCTTTTTTGGGCCAATAGTATTACGATTTGGCCCACTTCAAAAGCTCGGACATAAAATGATGGGCTCAGCCCATAACTTCTCAGTTTGCTATTCCAAAATTGCCGGCCCATGATCAAGCAAGGAATAATGACTGCATATAAAGAATGTGTATATCTAAGTAATATGACTGCATATTTCATGTTTCGAAACCGGTTATGTGAACTCGAAGTATATGATAACAGAAAATTTGAGAAAGCTTAATTGTATTCAATTTCTTGTCATTTTCATTTCGAATTCCATATATTCCGAAGACTAAAGTCAATTAAATTTAAGTTGGACAAAGAGACGGCCTAAGAGAAGAGTAGTGAACAAGAGTCGGTTAGTAGAGGAGAGTTAGAGATAGGACAGACCAGAAAATAAAATAAAAAATAAAAAAGAGTCGATTGACTTTGATCACTCCTTTGGAAAAAAACCCACCAAAAATCCCAAACTATGCCAACTTGGACACATTTACCCCGAACTTTTTTTTGTGTCACCAAAAGCCCCAAACTTGTACCGTATGATGACACATATACCCTCCGTTACTTTCCGTCAAGAAATGCTGTTAAAAATCTTACGTGGCTACTGACGTGGATGACGGAATGTAAACGATGATGACATGTCATCCACGTGGATTAGTAAAAAAGGAACCACGTCGTTTTTTTTTTTGTATTAACAAAACGGTTTTACCTTCTTCATCTTCGTTGCTCTTCGTCTCTCTATTTTTGGGGATTAGGGTTCATCTTTGGGCTTGGTTGCCCTCCATCTCTCCCGATTGCTCCATTGAAACGATGAAGAATTCTCGATTGCTCCAGAGGAAGGAGTTTGATTCGTGACTGATCTCACTTCGCGCTCGATTCGTGGCTAATCTCGTGAGGACCCCCTGCCTCTCACTTCTCGCTTGATTTGAGGCTGAACTCTCTCTGCCTCGATCTGGGGTCTAGTTCTTCCTTGATTTTTCAAAAAGGACATTGCTCGACGTGAAGTAGCTGGATTTGGTTATTCAAAGTCATCATATTATTGGCGCTCTTGATTCACCAACAGTCCGTGCATTCTTCATTAATGTGGGTGTTCCTTGATTTCCTTATTAGGCTACTATAATAGTTCTGAATTCCACCCTCTTGCTCTTCCCGATTCATTTGGTGACTGTTCCGAGCATCGAACTTTTGAGCTGTTCTGCATCATCTTTACATTTGGCTATCAGTTGAAGCTGCTTTTGTTATCATTCTAGTATAAGATGTTGATCTGTCATGATGTGGGCATAAAAGACAAGGACTCTTCCAGTCCCTAATATCTCATGGTATAGATAATTGCAGTGCAGCTAAGGACACAAACGGTTTTGAATGAAAATTTGAATGCGATCCCTAGTGGTTGATGTTTCATCGATCGGTTTCTCCACATTCTCTGGTGGTTGATGTTCCCCTTGTCTGTCTGAAGCTCCATTCATCGGTCGGCTCATTGCTGAAGCTGTATTTGCACGATGCGAAACTCGCTCCATTCGAGACTCGCTCGAAGTAGAGCTCGGTAATTCTCTGAATTTTGCAATAAGCAAAGTTTCTGAAGTGCTTGTGGTGTTTTTCATACCTCGGTTTGTATAATAAAGGAGGGTGGTGAATCGAAGAGTTGTTGCTCACCTTTGATAATGCAGTCGCGTTGGGTCTTTAGCGCGTTTGCTCAGCAGAGAACTGACATGTCGAGTTAATATTGCTTTAGGACATGATGGCATTGATTTACTTGACAATTTCTGTACATATTACAGTAATATAAGTAAAATGGTAGGTTTTGCAATATTTGCAACAAGAAATTAAACCGAACTAGTGCCCAAGACCAATAATCTGCAGCCAACATCAAAACCTTTGACTTCATTAATGTAGCGAGGCGCAAGACAAATAATCTAATCACATCAGCATACCCAAAATTGGATAATGATTCATAATTGAACCAAAAGGCATCTATATTGCCAAAAAGTGTTAAATCAGTGTCGAACTTGGATTACAACAAAAAATGAACTCTTGCAGTTCAACCAAAAGGAACTTGGATCACAACCAAAATGCTTGTACTCTGTTTTCAATTACAACCCAAAAAGTACAAGCGACTGAGTTTTTACATTAGTGTTGAACTTGGATTACAACCAAAAAAGAACAAGCGACAACTTCTCAGCTATGAACAATTGGATGGAATCACATCTACTTCATTGTGGAGCATGACTCGTTGATTCTTGAGTTCCACATGTCCAAAAGCCTGAGTTGAGACATTGTGTGTCTGACTTGTAGATTCTTGTCTTGTATCTACTTGTCTGATAGATGTCCCTACAGCCGTAGTTGGTTTCGGATGCTTTCTTGGTCTCCCTTTATGACCCTGCATAGAAAAGCATTGTTACAGTAAATATTGTCACGACGCCGTGTTAGTACCGAAGGCTTGGGCCATATACAAGTTTCCGTGGTCTCCCTTTTTTCTTACAAAGGACAGATTCGTGAGAACAACTCAACAAATACCATTCACTCAGAGATGCATTCAGGTGGGCTTGCTATGCGCCCAAAAGTTTCCTGAAGATAGGCCGACGATGTCCAGTGTCATCTTCATGTTGGCAAATGAAGGAGCAACCTTGCTGCCGCCAAAAGAGCCCGGTTTCTTCGTCGAGAGAAGTTCGGGTAGCTCGGATGCATATTTAGTTAGGGAAGAACCAAACACACACAACATTGTTACAGTCACATTGCCTGAAGGTCGATAGAAATGCCATCAAGGATGTCTCTGCAGAGTTTAGACAGGTTTTCTCAAGTACAAAGGACAGAAGAAGCCTACGATATTGAAGAGTTGAATGCCAATTATTCCAGACCTCCGATGACACGGCTACCCCCCGCCGCCGCCGGGAACCTACTCCAACAGCTATCCTCCGGCAGCGCATCCAACACCGCCTGGGCTTATGCAGCTGTAGCTAGTATTTGGTCGGGTAGCTTTTAGGAGTTAATCAACCAAATAACTTTAACCTGAAATTATGTTTTGTTATAAGTAACTTCAACATCGTGGTCATGCTTCAGTTGTGTTTACGATTATTGTCTAAAGAGTTACCTTTCTTCTTCTGAGCTTTCTACTGCGCATTGAGAGAGAGGGAGAGAGATGTACGTTAGCAGAAATTAAGGTAGACAATGGTCGTAAATGCGAAGTTCAAGTATGCTTTTAGCAGCCAAACAAAAACAAATCATGCTACATGATCAAATTGCATAAATCTTCCTACATAGAATCGAGAAAATTGTCTAAAAAGTCTGAAAACCTATTATCGGCGGTCAGTTCAGTCCTATACGGCGGTCAGTTCAGTCCTAACCTTTTAACGATTTGCCAATTTAGTCATTCGGACCAATTTTGATAGAAAATCGTTGATGTGGTGGTCTAGTCAACACCAGTCATTCTATGTGAACCGGTTGACGCTATCCTAGACAATTTTTGCAATTTTTGAATTTTTATTTCTTTTCTTTTCTTTCTTCCACTACCGGTCGCCGGGCCTTAGCGATGGCCGATTAACAACTACAGGCGAGGGTGATTCTTGTCGGATCTAGTGAGAACCGACCTCCCCGAGATCTAGCGAGGCTCGCCCTCGCCTTGGCGAGAGAGGGCATCAAGGCCCGTCAAGGCCCTCATCGATGATCGGCTAACGCTGACTAGATCTCTACATAAGCAATTTCTGACTAAAATTGACCGTAAAGACTAAATTGACAAATCATCAAAAGATTTAAGACGTATCATTGAATGCGCTAATCTTGTTTCTCAGACCTAGCACAACTTTACTATCTATATACATATATTTGTGGGCCGATTTTCACTACTTTTCTAGGCCAATAGTATTATTACGTATCTTGCCCACGTGCTCAAAAAGCTTGGATATAATAAATGGGCCCAACCCACGATTTCTCTACTAATTATTCCAAAATTGTCGGCTCATGACCAAGCAAAGAATAATTAGCCAAATTGGAGGCTGAGAGACCACTAAAAAAATTCCACCTTCACTTTCTATCTCTTATTTTCGATTTTTTTTTTGTGTGAAAAAAGGCTTACCCAAATATAATTATTTAAAGTCGCAAATCTACTATCCTAGTTTTTCACTTAATAAAACATGAAGTAACTCTTTAGGAGGTAGTAAAAAGAAACTAGTATCCAAGTGCTTATCGATGTCAAAATTAGTCAACCGGAGTGATTTCCTTCCCAAAAGTTATGTTGCACTTTAGACTTAAAGTGAGAGCGTAGTAGTCTTCTAATATCTTTAAGCAAAGTAGGGCCAGCATTATCGATCATAAGCTCTAGACGAGCAAGATCAGTGAACTTTAGAGTCAATCTCAATGATGATCTTATGAAAATCAAGTTGTTTTGCAAAGTTGAGTCCTAACCACAGAGCCCAAAGTTCTGCTTGTGTCAACGAATATATTCTATTGGAGTTGGCGAATACTTCTAGGACCCTTATTTCTCACACTGGGCACGTCCACGTGAGCTTAGGGAAACCGAAGTATGAACCGACAACATGTAACCCCCATGCACGGAATATCGGGGGGTCCCAACCACATGCGTACGGCGGCCCCCGCTTGCCGGTGAGCGAGCGAGGGCTCGAGGGCACTACCCCCGAAATAGCATTGGGTTTTGAGCTTGTGTTTTACGTTGGCTCGTTTGTTGTAGGATCAAAGGGATTTGGATAGAGTAGGGTTTTAGGCCCATTATAAGTCCTATATATTGTACTCGTACGAGAGATCATTGTAACGAGTAGTTGTGATTTAAAACCTAAATATTTTAGTAGAATCCCTTGTGCAGGACGTTACCCCATTTGGGGTGAACCTGAATAAATTCGTGTGTCATTATTTTCTATTTATTGTGATTGTTCCGATTCGGTTTAGGATATAACCCAACATATTCCACCAACCCAGTCACCCCCTACATTTCTAAATAAACCCCTGCATCAGCAAGTCCTCGGTTCCTTTAGAGGACCCATCAGTATTCAGTTTAATATGGTGGAGGATCCCATCTAACCAAAATCAGAGAAGTGCATGATCCACTTAACGTCGAGTTATTCACTAACGAAGCTATAATGATTTACTTGAACCAGCGAAATTTGAGAAGAATTCTCCCAAATATTGTTGTGGGACAAACTCAGCCATATCCTACAGACAATTGGACAATCCCCTAGAACATTTAGAGTTAATTTCCACATGAGACTCCCATCTCAAGCAATGTAGATTTCCTCCCAAGTTGTGAGATGTTTGCCATTTCCCAAACTCCATAAAACCCATTTCTGTACGGTTGGTCATATGTTCACAATCGCCTTCCATAAGATCGAGTCGCCACGTTTAGCGTAAAAATCAGCTCTCTGCGAACAATATTTAGCAGACAAAAGTTGTGCCTAGAGATTATTAGGTTGAGTCTTGAGGCCTAACTCTAGCTTCATCATACCTCTTTGATTAGTTAGTTCAAGAGATCTAAAACCATGACCACCACATTTGTTAGGCTTGCAGATGGACTCCTAATTCAGGAGGTGAATTCCACGTTTATTGCTCGTGTCTCCTTATATGAAAGTACGACAATTCTTTTCAATCTCTCGAGAAGCTTTCAGATTTCCATCCACTAGGACTTTTATTCGTCTTCTTTAATGCAGATTGAAAAGGCCTCATAGATGATGAAAATATTCTTCTTTTTACTCATTTCTATAAAGCTTTATGCAGATAATTATTTTTAGGAAATATTTTTCAAATCATTTATTCTTCGCGAAACAAACCGATCAAATTTCCTTGGTGCATGACGGGAGTCTTAAGTCCAACCAAAGTCAGCGGATGTTGTTGCTTCCATCTGAATTTGGGCAAGAAGATATTGGTTTCGAAGGCGCCGAGGAGGCAAACTGCATGTCTCCCACTCCAACTTCACATTCACGACAGAGAAGGAAAGAAGCAAGAAAGTGGTTCGATAATCAGTTGGACTCTCTCGTGTCGTTGTCGATCGCCTTCTCCAGACACTCGACATCTCTACATAATTTCAATTTTAAGCTATTCGGTTGATTGATTCCTAAAAGTTACACACCAATTACTAGCTACAGCCGCGGAAGTGTGGGCGGTGTCAAATGTGCCGCCGGAGGAGTAGGTTCCTGGAGGTGGCGTGGTGCACCCCGTGGCTGGAGGTCTGGAATTATCGGCCACGTCGAAGGAAGCTGGAAGGTCTTTCTTCCCTCTTCTCAAAGAGTCCAGGAGAAAGCCATGGCAAAAAATCGTTATTCAACTTTACAACATCGTATGCTTCGTCTGTCCTTTGTGCTTGAAAGAGCCGGTCTACATTCTGCAGAGACATCCTTGGTGGCATTTCTATCGACCTTCAGGCAATGTGATTGTGACAACGTTGTATGTGTTGGGTTCTTCCCTAACTAAAGTTTCATCCGAGCTACCCGAACTTCTCTCGACGAAGAAACCAGGCTCTTTCGGCGGTGGTAAGGTTGCTCCTTCATTCGCCAACATGAAGACGACACTAGACATCGTCGGCCTATCTTCAGGAAACTTTTGGACGCATAGCAAGCCCACCTGAATGCATCTCTCTGCTTGAGACTCCACGAAAGAGGCGCTTACAGATTCATCAATGAGTTCCGAGGCCCTCCCTTCACTCCACAGCATCCACGCCTAAAAAATTTAAACTCCTCATGATCAACCTCTGTCCATGCATCGAAAAAGAAAACTGTGTCTAGAGGAACATAGAATGAACAGGGTGAGGTTTTAAGAGAAACGGAGTATCTGATCTTGTTTAGCGAATAAGGAAATGGCGGGTCTTGATAATTCTCTACCACTTACGTGCCCAAGAAGGGTGTGATGATGATCAGGATGTTGGAATCCTCTATTCCTTTTGCTACTCACTATCTCTAACAAAACCACGCCGAAGCTAAAAACGTCGGACTTCACAGAGAACTTTCCATCAAGGGCATACTCTGGGGACATGTAACCGCTGCATCAAGCGAATCAGGCTTCAGTCCCTTCAAATACCGATGGATAGCGCACTGTTCGAATGAATTGAGATGAGAAACTTACTATGTACCAACTATTCTTCTCGTCTCTGCCTCTGTGTCATCTCCTCGAAATATCCTTGCCAGACCGAAATCTGAAATCTTCGGATTCATGTCGGCATCTAACAAAATGTTACTTGTTTTCAGGTCTCTATGGATCACTTGTAGTTTTGAATCCTGGTGGAGATAGAGAAGTCCTCGGGCGATTCCTAAAACAATGTCAAATCGCCTTTTCCATGCCAAAGAGGAGCTTCTGTCATGATCTGCACACGCTCAACCCCATCAAAAACTAAGTAAGTTGTAGGAGTTTAGCTGTATTTTCTGGCAAAGGAATCAATGGACAGAAACAAAAGCATTAGGAATCGAGCGAAAAGGAACTCAGAAAGATCAAGCGGTTCTGACCAAAGATGAAATAATCCAAGCTTTTGTTTGGCATATACTCATAAATCAACATTCTCTCTTCTCCCTCAATGCAGCAGCCAACAAGTCCAACAAGATTTCGGTGCTGAAGTCTGGCGATTAGAAGGACTTCGTTCATAAACTCATCAGGACCTTGTCCTGAATTTTTCGACAGCCTTTTTACTGCTACTTCTTGTCCTGTCGAAAGAGTTCCCTGCATGTATTTTACTTAGTGTGGGCCTCTGTAGTTATTTGAACTGACTGATTTATAACTCGTTACCTTGTAGACCGAACCGAAGCCGCCTGCTCCTAACTTGTTTGTTTGAGAGAAATGGTTGGTAGCAACGGCAACGGTAGCAAAATCATACAATGGCAAGTCAATGTCATCCATCCCACTTGGCAAGCCTACAATGATGTAAATTAGTTTCTCAAACCATACTATAAACTCCACAAGAAAAAAAAAAAAGACAGTCTGGAATTTGACCACATGAAGTAAGACAAAAGTATTTAGCTCACCTCGGCTTTTCATTCTTCTTTTCCAAATTATGCTCAATGCCGTGACTGCAATAAGCAATCCCGACATGGCTGAAGCCACAGTGATAGTCACCAGTTTCTTGGATGGAGTGTGGTTTGAATCTAGCATACAGGAAGAAGTTAAGTAACTAATTTCAGAAACAGAGTTCATCTGTAAGCTGATGAATCTATCTCCATTAGAAGAAACTTGGAGATGACAAATATATAGTAAGGGACAGAACAATAGTTCAGTCTGACATTGACAACAAAAGCGTCCATGTAATGAAAGATTGCGACAAAGAAGAAAAAAGCATTTGCTAAACCAATTAGCCAATGCAGATAACAATATTAGTAATTACCTAATTCATATGCAGGTAGTCGTAGGAAGAGATATTGGTCATAACCAACAATGTTAATGTCCCTAATATCAATGAGATAGCCAAACCACATCAAGCAGCCTGCTCCTCTAATATCCGAGTTAGCATAAGCCATGCAAGAACAATTGTTTAGACACTCAACCTTGCACTCCTCAAGGCTCATATTCTTGAATAGCTGGAAATCTACCAGGTCAGGTAATTTAACCTGCGAAAGTTTTGTAAAACCCTCGCCACGAGTACAATTCAAGGGAACTTTCCTTATGCACCCGGCTGTCGAATTGAGCATGTCCCACTCTTCTAGTGACTTGGGCATAAAACCCTGCAAGCAGAGGCATCTTGGGCTTTTGTCAACTCGGCACACGCCATTAGCGCCACAATGTCCATAGCTCTCACAAGGGTCTAAAGGGACCGAGTAAGTCGGTTCCCATTTTATGCTTCCACTCTTCAGTAGATGACACTGCAAAACACCATCCGGGTGTAATATGACTTTGGCTGTGATAACGTCCTTGAAGGTTTCAAAGGCAAAATAGGCATCAGTTCCGTTGTAAACAGCGAAGGTTTTAACAACGGTAGTTAACTCCTTGGAAACAGCGCCGAATCCAATTCCATTCCAGGGCCCAGATCGAACAACTTTGACGGAACCATCGCGGGCTATTTCGATTTGAGGTAGACCGTCAATTTTGTATCTGAGTGTATAGTCTCCAGGGGAAGGATCGTGCACGCTTCTCCAGGAAGTCAGATGACGTTCCAAACCGGTTCTAAAGTTCCATCCCAATTTCATACCGACCAAAAGCGTGTCTGATGGGTAATCAAAGCTCTGCCATGAGTAGTCAGCTGATTCTAAACTGTTATGTTCCCTAAGAACAAGGTTACCAGAATCCAGGAGCTGTGCAACTGGGTTTCCGAGAACCTTGGTCGAATTCGTCGACCAAATGATGCTCTTTGATCGGTTCAGAAGAACAAGTTCACCTTCGTTGCTTATTTCCAGAGTACCATTTGAATCAGTGAGCGGACTGTTCCTGTTAGCAACCCAAACAACCGTTTCAGGACTCACCACGAACCATATCCCCAGGAAACCGTTCTTCGAGCTTCCGGCAGAGAAGAAACCGAGCTCAAACTTTCGGCCCGGGGAAACTAACGTCTCTCCCTCTCCAATAGATTGAGCTGAACTCAGGGTGTCGGCTTCACTTGACAGGCGTAACAGTGACAGAAGGACGATGGAAGTGTAGAAGAAGCAGAAGATAGGAGGATCTGCCATTGCAGACCCTTCTGTTTGATCTACGAGATGAAGTAAATAACTAGATAAAGATTCAAACTTATCAGAATAGCATAACAGGAAGAGATATGGAAGACAGTCACCATTGTTTGGTGAAGAAAAGAAAAAGTTAGCAAGAAGACCAGTCACGCAAATATTCCCGTAGTCTTTACGTATCAAATCTAAATGACTCGGTTTTTGTTTTTTGTTTTATAAATTGGTGTCAATATCAACTACCTTTTCTGATAATAAATAATAATTGCTACCAATTATTTGGACTCAATGGGCATCCCAAAAGCATAAACTAACTTAAGAACCTTTATAGTTTTCAATATACTTTCTGTTCTCGTCTTATGTGCAATCATTATTCTGAAAAACACTTGCAAATTTTAATATGTGTAATGATTATTTTAACCAATTGAAAATGCGAGAGACAGCATTCAATTCATACGTCCTAACTTTTTCTTTTCTTTGAAAAAGCGGTATTATCTTAATCCACTCGTCAATATTCTTCTTTCTTTAATTTAGAATTTAGAGGACAAGTATTTGGGAAATGATAGCGATATCTTGCTTGGTGCATGACTTGATAAGAGTTTCCCCTTGCTTGGCATATTGTTGGGAGTAGGTGAAGAAAGGGGAAAGGAGAAATGGTAAAACAAGATAAACAAAGAGTCAAAAAGAAGACCAAAAAAAAAAAAAAGCTTAAAAATGTTTTTGACTAGGTAAAACAAGAAAAACAAAGTCAAAAAGTCAACAACAAAAAAAGACAAAAAAGAAAAACTTAAAAATGATTTTGATGCCGTGTTTCAATCCTACTACCACATATTTAAAAAAATTGATCCAATAATTATGGACAACGCCAAAGAGAAAAAGAAAAAAGGACACGAGAAGTGATCAAAGTCAATCAACTCTAGCTCACCACCCCTTCTCTTAGGCCATCTCTTTTGACTGAAGTTTTAGAATATATGAAGTTCGAAATGAAAAGGAGAAGAAATTGGACATTATTGTAACTATCTCAATTTTCCCTTGTTATATACTTCGTGTTCACATAATTTATTTTGAAATATGAACTACGCATAGTTATATTACCTAAGGTACATATACATTCTATAGTGTATTAATTTATGGAATTAAGGGATAGAAAGTGAATATTGCCGCAAGTTGACTTTTGAGTTCGTCCCTCAACCTCCAATTTGGCTAATTATTCAATTGAATAATATTTTCAAGCCCAAATTCAGATGGAAGCAACAACACCCGCTGACTTTGGTTGGACTTAGAACCCATCATGCACCAAGAAACTTACACTCCTTTTATTTCGCGAAAAATAAATGATTCGAAAAATATTTCTTAAAAATAATCGCCTGCGTAAATTTTATAGAAATGAACAAAAAGAAAAATATTTTCATCGTATATGGAGATGTTTAAACATAAGTTATTGTCGACAATGCAAAAAAAAAAAAAAATTCAGTCGACTAATTATTTCAAACGATACAAGCATTTCAAATCATTTATCTTAACAAATGGAACGGCCATAATTATCGATTATAGGCGATAATCCAGTAGCCAAATATAAATAAGATTATCATGTTACATGATCCAATTGCATCCATCTCCCCATGTAGGAATCTCTATGGACATGAGGCATGAGATTAATAATTGATTGTCGCAAATCGCACAAAAATACATAAATTGATGCGATGTGCGCGACAACCCAGACTCGATCTTATTAGATTCACTTTCGCAATTTTTGCTCCGATAAAGTTTCACATTTATCCCGTAGGATACGGCTTTTATACTAATCACGTCTTCGACAAGGGATGGACTTTTTTGTTTTTTTTAACACCGTTAGTATTTACACAGACGCGATTTTCAATGCCTGTTGTTACAATAAGATTCTGCCACGTCCTTTAATGGGTTAGACTTTTTACTCAGGCTTAGCATACCTTTCATTGTACTCGGGCAAATATGAATCATATGTGTGTGTTGTGGCCCTACCCTGTGAATTCTTTTTCTCTTTATTTCTACTCACGGCATTTTTAGTCATTTTTTGGGCTAGGGCCCAATGGTATTGGCCCACATGCTCAAAAAGCTCCAACATATAAAGATGGGCTCTGCCCACAACTTCTACATTCACTATTTGGAATTGTCAGGCTTATGATCAAGCCCAACTCAAAAAATTCAAATTTCAATACCCAGTCCCTTTCTATCCCTTAATTCCGAAAAGAATATACCATAGAATATACAATTCTCATCAATATCATTATACATAGTCTATGCTTCCAAACAAACTATGCGAACTCAAAGTATACAATAAGGGAACATCGAGACTCCGTTTATTTCGCGAAAAATAAATAAGTTGGATAATATATTCCTAAAAATGATCGTTCGTATCTTTTACAGAAAATGAACAAACGGAAAATATATTTATCGTCCACGAAATTATTTAGACATAAATCGTTGTCGATAATGAAGATATTTTTCATTAACTATTCATTACGAGTGATGCAAGCGATCCTTTTTAAAATAATGTGTTCCAAATTATTCATTTTTCGCTAAATAAACGGAACTTTAGAAATAACTTAATTATGTTCAGTTTCTTAGCTTTTTCATTTAGAACTCCATATGTTATAAAGAATGAAGTTAAAGCAATTCGAATTGGATAAAAAGATAGCCTATGAGAAGGGTAGTGATCAAGCGTGGATTTACTTTTGACCACTTCTTTATGTCTTTTTTTTTTCATGGGCGGTGTCCATAATTTTGTAGTCAACTATATTTGAAATGATGACTAGTTATCAGATAATTTTTTTTTTTTGTGGTTATCTCTAAAAACTATTATACTCCGCAATAACGGAATGAACACATTTATTTGGCAATTTATGTGTCCTTTAAACTCTAAATTAAAGGAAGAAAAATATTGACACATGGGTCAAGACAATATTTTCTCTTCAAAGAGAAAAATAGGTCCGTTTCAATGTTATGTCTTCCGCACTTTTAGCACGGGCAAGTAAGTACATCGAAAATTATAATTGTCTCTTAAAATTAGTTACTTAAAAAAAAAGCACTGGAGCACTCATCAAATCCAAAAAATATATTCATTGTTTCGCCTCTGTTATGAAAACGAATAAACGAATGATATTTTCACTACCTACAAAAATATGTAGATATAAATTGAAGTCGGTAATGAAAATATATTTCATCGACTAATTATTTCAAACGGTACAAAAAATTATTTTAAAAAAAATTACCAGTACTACTCCAAAGGCTATCCTCCGGGGGCGCACTCCAACTCCGCCTACCCTTACACCGCGCTGCGCCCCCAGTACGCCAATTACCAGTACTATGCCCCGGACCGGCGCGCCACCTTCCTCCTCTACTTCCTGGTGGCAATGATCGCCTTCTACGTCATCATCAGCACCGTGCTCTTCATCGTCTGGCTCGTCCTCCAGCCCCGCCTAACCAAGTCCTGGGTCGAGTCCTGACGGTCACCAACTTCTCCGTCTCCAACTCGTCGCAGCACGTCTCCGGCGACTGGCACGTCCAGTTCCAGGTCGCGAACCCTAACAAGAAGATGAAGATATCCTACACCAACATAGCGTCCTACATCTACTACAAGTCCGAGTCCTTGAGCGCGACACGGCTGCCGTGTTCGGTCAGGGGACGAGGAGTCAGACGGTTGTCCAGGCGAGTTTCGCGGCCGTGGACTGGTATGTGGATGGTTGGGCTGTGAGCGGCATAAATGCGGAGAGAGCGAGTGGAGCCGTGAGCTTCCAAGTGAGGCTTATCGCCTTGGCTCGGTTCAAAGCTGGATGGTGGCGCGTGCGCCGGAGGTTGATTAGGGCTTCCGCGGGATGCAGTCGCTGGTCCTCCTCGTTGTCTTGATTGGCGCGGTCGTCGCCGTCGCGTGGCTCGTCCTGAACGCTTGCCCTCCCGCATTCTGGCTCGACTCCCTCTCCCTCTCCGGCCTCCCCAACGCCTCCGACATCTCGTCCCCTCCTCCAAAACTCCATGTCCGAATCCAGCTCACCGCCTCCAACCCCAACAAGAAACTAGCCCTGGTTATCCAGGACGTCGACCTCGTCCTCGCACTAATTCACCGCGGTCACCGGTTCCCTCTCTCGAGCCACAACGACACATCATTGTCAGACTATTGCATCGGCAAAAGGGGCCGCCGAGTCCTCACGTTCGAGGTGGAAGCGGGCCTGAGGCCTGGCCGCGGAACGAGGAGGAAGAGGCCATATCGGTTCACTCAAGAGCCGGCGGTGATGTCGGTGATGATGAAGGTTAGCGTCCAGTTCATGCATGGGTATTGGCCGAGCAAGCGAGCGTCGGTGGAGGTCGGATGCGGGGATTTGAGCATCGGGCTTCCGTCGCCGACACGCACCGGGGAGTTAACAGACGGAGGGAAGGATTGCTTGGTTGGCTTCGCTTAATCAGCAGAAATTAACGGGAAAGCTCATCTGCTAATTTTCTCACAATCATCAGTTCGGCGTCTTTGAAGAACGTTGGTGAAAAGGGCATGCATGGATCGCGGGAGTTCTTCAATCCTTTTAGAATGGATGGAGTTTCTCTTCGAGGAGTAATAGTTGTAGCTGCTTTTGCAGCTAGTAGCTCATCGTGTGCCTTTCAAGAATTAATTAGTGGGAAATGCTTTCCTGACAGTACTATCAGAGATGGTACAATCTCAATTATAAATATACACAAAATCAGCGCGTGTTTTACATAAAATACTCATTAATTGGGAGATCATGTGATCAGAAATAGCTTATAGTACTGTGAGACTGTGAGGTTTACCGCTTCCTTGATTAATTATATGAAGTTAATTTCAAGTTATTATCGTTATTAAGTAACGTTTAACTCCGTAACCATGCTTCATCTGTGCTTACAATCATTAGATTTGCTTCTTCTTTTTTATTACTTTCATTTCCTCCTTTTAGCTTTCTAGTGCGCGTTGGGGGGGGGGGGGGGGGGGGGGGGGAGGGAGATGTACATTAGAAGAAATTACGAGGTAGAAACCACATGCAAAAAAAATCAACCAACGGTGCAGTTGTGTTTGCGGAAAATGAATGATTTGAAAAAATATATTTTTCTACAAAAAAGCCCTTGTATAACTTACAAAAAAATGAATGGACGAAAAATGTTTTATCGTCCCCAAAAATATATAGAAATAAATTATTGTCGATGATAAAAACGTGTTAAATTGACTAATTATTTCAAGTGATTCAAACGATTATATTTGAAAAAATATTTTCCAAATCATTCATTTTTTCGCGAAATAAACGGAGCCTGATTATTGAACCATTTTTCTTAGGGAATTGATTATATAACAGTCGTTGGGTGACTGTTATACTAACAGTCTGTTTTGGGCCACAAATAATTAAAAATTATTGTGGGATCTGCACTTTTAAATATTTATGGCTCGAAACATGTTGCCGCCGCCAAAAGAGCCCGGTTTCTTCGCCGAGAGAAGTTCGGGTAGCTCGAATGCATATTTAGTTAGGGAAGAACCCAACACACACAACGTTGTTACTGTCACATTGCCTAAAGGTCGATCGAAATGCCATCAAGGATGTCTCTGCAGAATTTAGACAGGCTTTTGCAAGTACAAAGGACAGAAGAAACCTACGATATTGAAGAGTTGACTGACAAATTCTTGCCATGGCTTTTACTAGACTCTTGGAGAAGAGGGATGAAAAACCTTCCAGCTTCCTTCGACAAGGCCAATTATTCTAGACCTCCGGTGACACGGCTATCCCACGCCACCTCCGGGAACCTACTCCAACAGCTATCCTCCGGCGGCGCATCCAACACCGCCTGAGCTTATGCAGCTATAGCTAGTAATTGGTCGGGTAGCTTTTAGGAGTTAATCAACCAAATAACTTTAACCTGAAATTATGTTTTGTTATAAGTAATTTCAACATCGGGGTCATGCTTCAGCTGTGTTTACGATGATTGTCGGAAGAGTTATCCTTCTTCTTCTGAGCTTTCTACTGCGCATTGAGAGAGAGAGAGATGTGCGCTAGCGGAAATTAAGGTAGACAATGGTCGTAAATGCGAAGTTCAAGTGTAACTTCAATTACTGGGTGATGCTTTTAGCAGCCAAACAAAAACAAATCCTGCTACATGATCAGATTGCATCCATCTTCCCACGTAGAATCAGGAAAATTGTCTAAAAAGTCCAAAAACCTATTGTATGGCGGTCAGTTCAGTCCTAACATTTTAACGATTTGCTAATTTAGTCATTCAGACCAATGTTGATCGGAAATCGTTGATGTGGTAGTCTAGTCAACGCTAGTCATTCTATGTGAGGGGGGGGGGGGGAGGGAGATGTACATTAGAAGAAATTACGAGGTAGAAACCACATGCAAAAAAAATCAACCAACGGTGCAGTTGTGTTTGCGGAAAATGAATGATTTGAAAAAATATATTTTTCTACAAAAAAGCCCTTGTATAACTTACAAAAAAATGAATGGACGAAAAATGTTTTATCGTCCCCAAAAATATATAGAAATAAATTATTGTCGATGATAAAAACGTGTTAAATTGACTAATTATTTCAAGTGATTCAAACGATTATATTTGAAAAAATATTTTCCAAATCATTCATTTTTTCGCGAAATAAACGGAGCCTGATTATTGAACCATTTTTCTTAGGGAATTGATTATATAACAGTCGTTGGGTGACTGTTATACTAACAGTCTGTTTTGGGCCACAAATAATTAAAAATTATTGTGGGATCTGCACTTTTAAATATTTATGGCTCGAAACATGTTGCCGCCGCCAAAAGAGCCCGGTTTCTTCGCCGAGAGAAGTTCGGGTAGCTCGAATGCATATTTAGTTAGGGAAGAACCCAACACACACAACGTTGTTACTGTCACATTGCCTAAAGGTCGATCGAAATGCCATCAAGGATGTCTCTGCAGAATTTAGACAGGCTTTTGCAAGTACAAAGGACAGAAGAAACCTACGATATTGAAGAGTTGACTGACAAATTCTTGCCATGGCTTTTACTAGACTCTTGGAGAAGAGGGATGAAAAACCTTCCAGCTTCCGTCGACAAGGCCAATTATTCTAGACCTCCGGTGACACGGCTATCCCACGCCACCTCCGGGAACCTACTCCAACAGCTATCCTCCGGCGGCGCATCCAACACCGCCTGAGCTTATGCAGCTATAGCTAGTAATTGGTCGGGTAGCTTTTAGGAGTTAATCAACCAAATAACTTTAACCTGAAATTATGTTTGTTATAAGTAATTTCAACATCGGGGTCATGCTTCAGCTGTGTTTACGATGATTGTCGGAAGAGTTATCCTTCTTCTTCTGAGCTTTCTACTGCGCATTGAGAGAGAGAGAGATGTGCGCTAGCGGAAATTAAGGTAGACAATGGTCGTAAATGCGAAGTTCAAGTGTAACTTCAATTACTGGGTGATGCTTTTAGCAGCCAAACAAAAACAAATCCTGCTACATGATCAGATTGCATCCATCTTCCCACGTAGAATCAGGAAAATTGTCTAAAAAGTCCAAAAACCTATTGTATGGCGGTCAGTTCAGTCCTAACATTTTAACGATTTGCTAATTTAGTCATTCAGACCAATGTTGATCGGAAATCGTTGATGTGGTAGTCTAGTCAACGCTAGTCATTCTATGTGAACCGGCTGACACTATCCTAGTCAATTTTTGCAATTGTTGAATTTTATATTTTTTATTTCTTTTCTTTTCTTTCTTCCTCTACTAGTTGTCGGGCCTTAGCAATGGCCGGTGAACAACTGTAGGCGAGGGTGATTATTGTCAAATCTGGTGACAACCGACCTCGCCGAGATCCAACGAGGCTCGGCTGCCCCTTGGCGAGAGAGGGCATCAAGGCCCGTCAAGGCCCTCGTCGATGATCGGCTAACGCTGACTAGATCTCCACATAAGCAATTTCTGACTAAAATTGGCCGTAAAGACTAAATTGACAAATCATCAAAAGATTTAAGACGTATTATTGAATGCGTTAATCTTGTTTCTCGGACCTAGCGCAACTTTACTATCTATATACATATATTTGTGGGCCGATTTTCACTACTTTTCTAGGCCAATAGTATTATTACGTATCTTGCCCACGTGCTCAAAAAGCTTGGATATAAATAAAAGGGCCCAACCCACAATTTCTATACTTATTATTCCAAAATTGTCGGCTCATGACCAAGCAAAGAATAATTAGCCAAATTGGAGGCTGAGAGACCACTAAAAAAATTCCACCTTCACTTTCTATCTCTTATTTTCGAATTTTTTTTTTGTGTGAAAAAAGGCTTACCCAAATATAAGTATTTAAAGTCGTAAATCTACTATCCTAGTTTTTCACTTAATAAAACATGAAGTAACTCTCTAGGAGGTAGTAAAAAGAAACTAGTATCCAAGTGCTTATCGATTTCAAAATTAGTAAGCCAAAGTGATTTCCTTTCAGAAAGTTATGTTGCACTTTAGAGTTAAAGTGAGAGTGCAGTAGTCTTCTAATATCTTTAAGCAAAGCAGGGTCAGCATTATCAATCATAAGCTCTGAACTAGCAAGATCCGTGATAACTTTAGAGTCAATCTCGATGATGATCTTATGAAAATCAAGTTGTTTTGCGAAGTTGAGTCCCAACCATAGAGCCCAAAGTTCTTCTTGTGTCGACGAACATATTCCACCAACCCAATCACCCCCTTCATTGCTAAATAAACCCCCTGCATCAGCAAGTCATGGGTTCCTTTAGAGGCCCCGTCAGTATTCAGTTTAATAAGGTGGAGGATCCCATCTAACCAAAATCAGAGAAGTGCATGATCCACTTAACGTCGAGTTATTCACAGACGAAGCTATAATGATTTCCTTTGTGTATGACCGAATTACTTGTACCAAATTCGAAGGGAAAGCAAAGTTGTCTTGGAAAAGTGAATTGTTTCTCCATTGCCAAAGTAGCCACACACCTACTCCAAAAATTGTCCTCCAATCATGATGACCCCTTACCAGCGAAATTTGAATTCAACCATTGCGACAAATTCATTGAGAAGAATTCTCCCAAATGTTGTTGTGGGACAAACTCAGCCATATCCTACAGATAATTGGACAATCCCTAGAACATTTAGAGTTATTTCCACATGAGACTCCCATCTCAAGCAATGTAGATTTCCTCCCAAGTTGTGAGATGGTTGCCATTTCCCAAACTCCATAAAACTGATTCCTGTACGGTTGGTCATATGTTCACAATCGCCTTCCATAAGATCGAGTCGCCAGGTTTAGCGTGAAAATCAGTTCTCTGTGAACAATATTTAGCAGACAGAAGTTGTGCCTAGAGATTATTAGGTTGAGTCTTAATCATAGATCTTTGATTAGTTAGTTCAAGAGATCTAAAACCATGGCCACCACATTTGTCAGGCTTGCAGATATTGGTGTTCGCTTTCAAAGTTATTTTGATAATTTCACTTGGGACGAAGGCGCCCGAGGAGGCAAACTGCTTGTCTCCCACTCGAGCTTCGCATTCACGACAGAGAAGGAAAGAAGCAAGAAACTGGTTCGATAATCAATTGGACTCTCTCATGTAGTTGTCGATCGCCCTCTCCAGACGCTTGACATCTCTACATAATTTCAATTTTAAGTTATTCGGTTGATTGATTCCTAAAAACTACATGACCAATTACTAGCTACAGCCGTGTAAGTGTAGGCAGCGTCGGATGTGCCGCCGGAGGAGTAGGTTCCTGGAGGCGGCGTGGTGCACCCCGTGGCTGGAGGTCTAGAATTATCGGCCATATCGAAGGAAGCTGGAAGGTCTTTCTGCCCTCTTCTCAAAGAGTCCAGGAGAAAGCCACGGCAAAAAATCGTTATTCAACTTTACAACATCGTATGCTCCATCTGTCCTTTGTACTTGGAAAAGCTGGTCTACATTCTGCAGAGACATCCTTGATGGCATTTCTATCGACCTTCAGGCAATGTGATTGTAACAATGTTGTCTGTGTTGGGTTCTTCCCTAACTAAACATGCATCCGAGCTACCCGAACTTCTCTCGACGAAGAAACCGGGCTCTTTTGGCTGTGGCAAGGTTGCTCCTTCATTCGCCAACATGAAGACGACACTAGACATCGTTGGCCTGTCTTCAGGAAACTTTTGGACGCACAGCAAGCCCACCTGAATGCATCTCTCTGCTTGAGACTCCACGAAAGAGGCGCATACAGATTCATCAATGAGTTCCATGGCCCTCCCTTCACTCCATAGCATCCATGCCTAAAAAAGTTTAACTACTCATGATCAACCAGTGTCCGTGCATCGACAAAGAAGACAGTGTCTAGGGGAACATAGAACAAACAGGATGAGAGTTAAAGAGAGACGGAATATCCGATCTTGTTTAGCGAATAAGGAAATGGCGGGTCTTGATGATTCTCTACCACTTACGTGCCCAAGAAGGGTGTGATGATGATCAGGATGTTGGAATCCTCTATTCCTTTTGCTACTTACTATCTCTAACAAAAGCACGCCAAAGCTGAAAATGTCGGACTTGACAGAGAATTTTCCATCAAAGGCATACTCTGGGGACATGTAACCGCTGCATCAAGCAAATCAGGCTTCAGTCCCTCCAAATACCGATGGATAGCGCACTGTTCGAATGAATCGAGATGAGAAACTTACTATGTACCAACTATTCTTCTCGTCTCTGCCTCTGTGCCATCTCCTCGAAAGATCCTTGCCAGGCCGAAATCTGAAATCTTTGGATTCATGTCGGCATCTAACAAGATGTTACTTGTTTTCAGGTCTCTATGGATCACTTGTAGTTTTGAATCCTGGTGAAGATAGAGAAGTCCTCGGGCGATTCCTAAAACAATGTCAAATCGCCTTTTCCATGCCAAAGAGGAGCTTCTGTCATGATCTGCACACGCTCAACCCCATCAAAAACTAAGTTGTTAGAGTTTAGCTGTATTTTCTGGTGAAGAAATCAATGGGGATAGAAACAAAAGGATTAGGAATCGAGCAAAAAGGAACTCAGAAAGATCAAGTTTTTCTGACCAAAGATGAAATAATCCAAGCTTTTGTTTGGCATATACTCATAAATCAACATTCTCTCTTCTCCCTCAATGCAGCAGCCAACAAGTCCAACAAGATTCCGGTGCTGAAGTCTGGCGATTAGAAGGACTTCGTTCATAAACTCATCAGGACCTTGTCCTGAATTTTTCGACAGCCTTTTTACTGCTACTTCTTGTCCTGTCGAAAGAGTTCCCTGCATGTATTTTACTTAGTGTGGGCCTGTGTAGCTATTTGAACTGACTGATTTATAACTCGTTACCTTGTAGACCGAACCGAAGCCGCCTGCTCCTAGCTTGTTTGTTTGTGAGAAATGGTTGGTAGCAACGGCAACGGTAGCAAAATCATACAATGGCAAGTCAATGTCATCCATCCCACTTGGCAAGCCTACAATGATGTAAAAAAGTTTATCAAACCTTACTATAAACTCCACAAGAAAAAAAAAACAGTCTGGAATTTGACCACGTGAAGGAAGACAAAAGTATTTAGCTTACCTCGGCTTTTCATTCTTCTTTTCCAGATTATGCTCAATGCCGTGACTGCAATAAGCAATCCCGAAATAGCTGAAACCACGGTGATAGTCACCAGTTTCTTGGATGGACTGTGGTTTGAATCTAGCATATAGGAAGAAGTTAAGTAACTAATTTCAGAAACAGAGTTCATCTGTAAGCTGATGAATCTATCTCCAATGGAAGAAACTTGGAGATGAAAAATATATAGTAAGGGACAGAACAATAGTTCAGTCTGACATTGACAACAAAAGCATCCATGTAATGAAAGATTGCGACAAAGAAGAAAAAAGCATTTGCTAAACCAATTAGCCAATGCAGATAACAATATCAGTAGTTACCTAATTCAGAAGCAGGTAGCCGTAGGAAGAGATATTGGTCATCACCAACAAAGTTAATTTCCCTAATATCAATGAGATCGCGAAACCACATCAAGCAGCCTGCTCCTCTAATATCCGAGTTAGCATAAGCCATGCATGAACAATTCTTTAGACACTCAACCTTGCACTCCTCAAGGCTCGTATTCTTGAATAGCTGGAAATCTACCAGGTCAGGTAATTTAACTTGCGAAAGTTTTGTAAAACCCTCACCACGAGTACAATTCAACGAAACCTTCCTTATGCACCCCTCTGTTGAATTGAGCATGTCCCACTCTTCTTGTGACTTGGGCATAAAACCCTGCAAGCAGAGGCATCTTGGGCTTTCGTTAATTCGGCACACCCCATTAGCGCCACAACGTCCATAGCTGTCACAAGGGTCGAAAGGGGCCGAGTAAATAGGATCCCACTTTGCGCTTCCACTCTTCAGTAGAAGACCCTGCGCAACACCATCGGGGCTTAACGTTCCTTTGGCAGTGATATCGTCCCGGATAATAGGCATCTGTTCTGTTGTAAACATAGAAGTGTTTCACAATGGAAGACACCTCCTTGGAAACAGCGCCAAATCGAATTCCATTCCAGGGCCCAGTTCGATAAACTTTGACGGAACCATTGCTGGCTATCTCGAGTTGAGGTAAACCGTCAATTTTGTATCTGAATGTATAGTCTCCAGGGGAAGGATCGTCCACGCTTCTCCAGGAAGTCAGATGACGTTCCAAACCGGTTCTAAAGTTCCATCCCATTGTCATACCGGCCAAAAGCGTGTCTGATGGGTAATCAAAGCTCTGCCATGAGTAGTCAGCTGAATCTGAACTGTTATGTTCCCTAAGAACGAGGTTACTAGAATCCAGGAGCTGTGCAACTGGGTTTCCGAGAACCTTGGTGGAACTCGTCGACCAAATGACGCTCTTTGATCGGTTCAGAAGAACAAGTTCGCCTTCGTTGCTTAACTCCAGAGTACCATTTGAATCAGGGAGTGGACTGTTCCTGTTAGCAACCCAAACAACCGTTTCAGGACTCACCACGAACCATATCCCCAGGAAACTGTTCTTCGAGCTTCCAGGAGAGAAGAAACCGAGCTCAAACTTTCGGCCCGGGGAAACTAACGTCTCTCCCTCTCTAATAGATTGAGCTGAACTCAGGGTGTCGGCTACACTTGACAGGCGCTGCAGTGACAGAAGGACGATGGAAGTGCAGAAGAAGCAGAAGATAGGAGGATCCGCCATTGCAGACCCCTTCTGTTTGATCTACGAGATGAAGTACATAACTAGATAAATATTCAAACTTTTCAGAATAGTAACCGGGAAGAGATAAAGAAGTCAAGTACCTTTGTTTGGAGAAGAGCAAGTTCAAGGAGTTCCTGAATGTATTGAGTTGGGTCTAGCAAAGAAGACCCAAGTCAAAAAGAAGACAAAAAAAATACTACCGCATATTAAAAAAAAAAACAAAACATATTCCGATAATGATGGACACCGCCGTGGAGAAAAAGGGAAAAGGACACGAGTGATCAAATTCAACCGAGTCTTGTCTTGCACACCACACTTCATTTATCCTGTAGGATAGGGCTCTCATACGAATCACGTCAATCACGGGATTTTCAATGCCAGGTGTTCCACTAAGAATCTGCCACGTCATTTATTGGGTTAGACTTTTTACTCGGGCTTAGCATACCTTTCATACTGGGGCAAATATGAATCATATGTGTATTGTGACCCTACCATGTGAATTCTTTTTCTCTTTATTTTTGTTCACGACATTGTGTGTCAATTTTTTGGGGCCAGGGCCCAATAGTATTGGCCCACATGCTCAAAAAGCTCGGATATATAAAATGGGCTCGGCCCACAACTTCTCCATTCACTATTTCGAACTGTCAGGTTTGTGATCAAGCCCAGCTCAAAAAATTCAAATTTCAATACCCAATCCCCTTAATTCCGAAAAGAATATACGATAGAATATACAATTCTCATCAATGTAACTATACATAGTCTATGCTTCCAAACAGAACTATGTGGACTCAGAGTATATAATAAGGGAACATCGATCCTCCGTTTGCTTCGCAAAAAATGAATGATTTGGATAATATTTTCCTAAAAATGATCGCTAGTATCTCTTATAAAAAATGAACAAGCGAAAAATATTTATATTGTCCACGAAATTATTTAGACATAAATTGTTGTCGGTAATGAAGATATTTTTCATTGTCTAATTATTTCGAGCAATGTAAGCGATCATTTTTAGATTAATATTTTTCAAATAATTCATTTTTCACTAAACAAATGGAATTTTAGAGATAGCTTAATTTTGTTTAATTTCTTCGTTTTTTTCATTTCGAACTCCATATATTGCAAAGACCAAAGTCAAAGCAATTCGAATTGGATAAAAATATGGCCTATGAGAAGGGTAGTGATCAAGAGTGGGTTGACTTTTGACTACTTCTTGCGTCCTCTATGTTTTTCATAAGTGGTGTCCATAATTTTGTACTCAACTATATTTGAACTGGTGGCTAGTTATCGGATAATGTATTTTTTAATTTTTCTAAAAATCATTGTACTACGGGATAGCAGGAATGAACACGACTGACAAAAACATTTTTGAGCCGTTATTTGGCAATTTATGCGTCCCTAAAATTTTAAATTAAAGAAAGAAAAATATTGACAAGAAAGATATTGACACGTGGGTCAAGACAATATTTTCTCTTCAAAGGAAAAAATAGGTCCATTTCAATGTTATGTCTTCCGCATTTTCAGCGCGAGCAAGTAAGCACATTGAAAATTTATAATCATCTCTTAAAATTAGTTGCTTAAAAAAGCACTTGGAGCGCTCGTTAAGTCTGAATAATTAATCAAGGTGCTTTTGTTTCACGAAAAATGAATCATTTGAAAAGTATATTCTTGAAAAATGATTTTTTTTGCTTTTCTTATGAAAATGAATAAACAAATGGTATTTTCACCGCCTACGATAATATGTAGACATAAATTATCGTCAGTAAGAGAAACATATTTCATTAACTAATTATTTCAAGCGATACAAAAAAATATTATGTTTTAAAAAAAAATTAATTATTCATTTGTCTTGATGGAAATTGTTATTCAACAACAAAAAATTCATTACTCACACGGTGCTTGTAACCGGGGTACGTTGCCAGCAAGCTGGTTATAAAGCACCGTGCGAAGCACAGACTGACAACGCAGGGGGCGAAACTTCGATGACCCACTCCAGGCGCGGATCGCTACTATACGAGCTCACTCGGCGGTAGCCATCCGAAGATGATGTGGAGTCTACCTTCCCCACCGCCACCTCCCAAGTTGAGAAAAAATATTTTTCTTTCATTCATCTCAAAGAAATACCTCGAATTTTTTACATCCCTGAATTCAAATAAAGCCTTTTAAGGTCATGCTTAGGACCCATTACTCACCCATTATGTACAAAATCCAAAACAGCAGCTCACCTCATTTTTCTAATTTCTTTGACCGACAAGAAAAACTCATTGTTCCAAATTGAATGATCAAATTAGATGACTTGTAATTCTAACCTAAAATACATGGAAGGAGTGAGAGAGAGGGAAGCTGATCAGCAAGAAATTAAGCACCGCCTTCTTCCTTCTCCTCAAGAAATTCCTAACCCTTCTCTCTCTCTCTTAAGCTTCCATTTTTCTCTCTCTCTCATCGCCACAAAAGGGCAAACCCAGATAAGAGGAGGAGAAGAAAGACCTTCCAAGCCCCCTTCCCCATGGCCGATAATTCCAGACCTCCGGTCACCGGCTATCCCGCGCCGCCCCCGGGAGCCTACTCCAACGGCTATCCTCTTGGGGCGCACTCTAACACTGCCTACCCTTACGTCGAGCGGCGCCCCCAGTACGCCAATTACCAATACTATGCCCCGGACCAGCGCGCCACCTTCCTCCACTACTTCCTGGTGGCGATGATCGCCTTCTTCGCCATCATCGGCACCGTGCTCTTCATCGTCTGGCTCGTTCTCCGGGCCCGCCTCCTCGAGTTCCGGGTCGAGTCCCTGATGGTCACCAACTTCTCCGTCTCCAACTCGTCGCAGCACGTCTCCGGCGACTGGCTCATCCAATTCCAGGTCGCAAACCCTAACGAGAAGATGAAGATATTCTACGCCGACATCACGTCCTACATTTACTACAAGTCCGAGTCCTTGAGCACGACGCGGCTGCCGCCATTCGATCAGGGGACGAGGAATCAGATGGTTGTCCAGGCGAGTTGCGTGGCCGTTGAAGGGATTTATCGCACACCGAATCAGAATGATCACACAGAAATCAAAGAAAATTGGACGACGCACGAGATTACCCAGGTTCACCCCATAATAGGGCTACGTTCTGCAAAAAGACTTCACTATATTTTCGATTTACAACCACTCAACTTGTTACAATAATCAGAAAAACGAGCAAAATATATATGCACCAAGCGGAACCCCCGTCGGGAGGCGCTGCCCCCGAACCCCCCGCCCGCTGACCGGGCAGCAGGGCACCTGTGTCGGGGGTGCTGCCCCCAAACCTCCGCATTCCGCGCACAGGGGTCACATGTTGTTGGATAACACTTCAGTTTCCCTAAGCTCACGTGGGCGTACCCGATGTGAGAAACAAGGGTCCCCGAAATATTCGCCAACTCCAACAGCCGTGGACTCGTATGTGGATGGTTGGGCTGTGAGCGGCATAAATGCAGAGAGAGCGAGTGGAGCCGTGAGCTTCCAAGTGAGGCTTATCGCCTTGGCTTGGTTCAAAGCTGGATGGTGGCGGAGGTTGATTAGGGTTTTCTGTGGCAACCTGGCGGTGGGGCTTCCGCCGAATAATGGAACGGGGAAGTTGACCGGTGGAGTGAGAGAGTGCAGGGTTGGTCTATGAGTAAGCTGCGATCGTTGCTTTTTCAATTTCTCTGTTGTTTTTTCCCAATCTGAATGTGGTTTAACTTGGATAAAGACACTTTTTATTTTTCGTGAGATTATCGTAGGAATGGAATGGATGTATAGATGTACAATTTAATTCCTGCATGATAGTTCTTATGGTTATGATCATTAATTTGTTCAGAGTATAGATGTAGATATGTCTTTTCAAGATTCTGTCCACGACTTAGGAAGAAGCCTTTGGCTGAACCTTTTGTGCTTTATACTGGATGAAAGTCTTCAAGCATCCTTCTGTTTGAGAGAGTGATATTTAAATTTGTTCTGTCTCTGGTGCGAGTAATTCTAATCAAGGAATTGGACACCGAGATATAAGGAAGCATGGGAGACGTTAACTTCTTGCTTGACCCGACCAGAACCGAACCAAGATCGAATGGAACATGACCCGAAAAATGGAGTCTGGTCGGGTTGGGTTTCATGTTCTTTTTTTTCTTTTCTTTTTTTATAGGCTATACAATATCCAAGTAACAGAATTTCGAGTCAGAGTATATAAAAAAGGAAACGTAATACCCAAAAGAAAAAACATCGTCTTGATCTTTCCATGGTAAACTCTCCCTGGAAGCCCTGATTCAAACAATTTTTTTACAACCACTCGACCTAAGGAATTTTCTTACTCAAATTCCCACGGATCTGAATCTAAGGGGAGAAACCAGGATAAAAAAAAAAAAAAAGATATGCCTTTCTAAATTTCATGTCCCACTTTCTTCCAAAAACAAATAAAGATTAAACCGTACTTTCTATTGCGAAAAAAAATACAAAACTACCAACCTAAATTACAGATATAAGTTTAAGACAATAGGCCCAAAAGGCAAAAGCTACTACTGAATCTAAGTCAACTCCTTGACTTGCACAGAAAATTAACTCCCAACTGCATTTCCTCCACCTTCTAAATCTTCTCAACTGTCTCGACAACAACAGACGAGCCATATGTTTCATCCTCCATACTTTTCCTATAGCCGCAAGAAAACAACAAAAACCGATGATTAACTAAAGAGAACATCCAAACTTCCTAAACAATAACTCCAGCTCCATTTGTGACCACCTGCTCAATGTTTCAACTCCAGCTCATTGAAGAGAACATCCAAACTTCCTAAACAACAACTTCAGCTCCATCTGTGACCACCTGCTCAATGTTACACTAAAACCATGAGTCTGCTTGCATATTACACAACTCCGCACAAAGAAAAATCAACACAAGAAACTCAAATACACAGCTAAATAGTAAGCCGCTATAAAGCTAAATCAGGTTTTTCTCTATTGCTAGAAGCTTTTTATCATTAGGCCCTTTTAACTCAGGTGATACAAAGACCAGAACAATTTCCGCAACACTCAAATACATGGGATTCTTGCACTTTTGCTAGACACTATAGCTGCAACTAAACCTGAAGTCAAAACTCATGCAGAAACTTTTGGATTGCAACTTTTTTGGGACCTTTAATACAATGCATGGGGTTCATGCAGACATTATCAACAATTTTTAGACCAAGTAGCCCTACGAGTTCACTAGTCACGGGTTCACATATATTGAACTAATAAGATAACGATGATTGCAAGAACCTTAACCTACTTTTTCCACTAGATAACGCAACAAAGAGGCGATTCTCTTGTACCACTTTGATTTCATGTTCTCTGCATGACGAGATTTATTTACCAAAAAAGGAGAGAAAGAAAAAAAAACAGAGTGTTGCTAAATCAAAGAACACCGGTGGTCAATCTATGCAAGTGTCAATATGGATATTGATTGTGTTCTACAAAGTCAAACTTTCTACCATTTATGTTTCGGTTTACCCGCTTAAAAACTCTCACTTAACGCAAGGTAGATGATTTTAAAACCAATCAAGTCTGATGCTCGGCAGGCCGCTCACAAATAAAAGGAAACTAGGCAGATATCAAACACCCAGAATCCCAAAGCACGAAATTGACACATCAAAGCGACCCAATGTTCAATTAAAGATGGATCTGATCTTTACAGAGCAAGAGAAGTGAGAATTAATTACCTTGAAGCCTCCAAAGCTCCTGTCAACGAACCAAACGCACAGCATAGGAATTCGAAGGAGAAGATTAGGGTTTCGGCAGTTCTTAGAAGCTCGCTCGTGACCTAGAAGCGTAGCAGAGGACGCGAAGGCCGAGATGAAGTCGAGCAGGAAGGAGTTGAACCAGAGGTCAGAGATCGAGAGAGGTCCAACGATGGCGATTGCGGCCTCTCCAGAGGGTGACTGCGTCCTGCGACTGGGTCGTGCGAGCGAGAGGAGGCAAGTAGACCACGATTCTCGCCGATGGAATAAGAAGGTGCACTGCGTTCGCCTTCGTCTCTCGCCGCTCTCTGCTCTCTCTCTTTCTAGGGTTTGTTTCTTTGTATGGGCTGGCGAGGTTGATTTGCGGGGGCGTAGGAGGAGACGATGGGTTTTAGTTTTGGTAATGCGTTTGTGTTTCTGCTCGGATTGCGTTTGTGTTTCTGTTCAGGTAATTACTGGATTACCCGAACAAGAAACACAAACACGTTAGGATATAATTTTATTTTTACACATACCCGAACACAGTAAGACCCGAACAAGAAATGCACGGAAATTTTGTTTCAAGTCGGGTATCTTGTTCGGTATGGACACCCCTGCTTCTGAGCCCAACACAATCCGCTAGCTTAAGGTTGACTTAGAACCCCATCAAGCACGATGAAACCCGGCCTTCTTCTCCTTTTCTTGGCTTTGGCTCGAAGTGAATCAAGCTTTACTTTAGCGTGTGGCTATCATTTATTCGTGCCTAAACATTTCAGTAAACGATAGAAATACTTTTCGCTAATTCATTTTTGTAAGCAATATAAGCGATCATTTTGTGAAAAATATTTTTCAAATTGCTCGTTTTTTTGCGAAACGAATGGAGTCTTGATACTCAATCATCGCAAATAGCACGAATTAGATAACCGATGCGATGCGCGCGACAACCCCTAACTTGATATTGGCCCCTTATAGATCGACTTCCGCAACTCTTACTCCGATAAAGTTTCACCCCCTTTATTCCATGAGATGCGACCTCTTCTGCTATTTGTGTAGACGACAGACGACAGAGCGTAGACTTCTTTTTTTTTTTTGCTCGACAAAATGAAAATACCACTAGTATATATACGAATGCAAAGTTTAATGTTTGATATTCCAAAAAAAAAAACCGACGCATCATTTAATATGTCAATCTTGTTTCTCAGACTTAGCACATGTTTCAGTGTTCTTGGGCTAACATATATCACGTGTGTAAGGGGCGCATCTTGTCAATTTCTTTTTCTTTCTATTAGTCCTTTGTTGGGCCCATAGTATTACGATTTGGCCCACTTCAAATAGCAGAAGAGGTCCAAACTTTACGTGACTGATCTCACTTCGCGCTCGATTCGTGGCTAATCTCGTGAGGACCCCCTGCCTCTCACTTCTCGCTTGATTTGAGGCTGAACTCTCTCTGCCTCGATCTGGGGTCTAGTTCTTCCTTGATTTTTCAAAAAGGACATTGCTCGACGTGAAGTAGCTGGATTTGGTTATTCGAAGTCATCATATTATTGGCGCTCTTGATTCACCAACAGTCCGTGCATTCTTCATTAATGTGGGTGTTCCTTGATTTCCTTATTAGGCTACTATAATAGTTCTGAATTCCACCCTCTTGCTCTTCCCGATTCATTTGGTGACTGTTCCGAGCATCGAACTTTTGAGCTGTTCTGCATCATCGTTACATTTGGCTATCAGTTGAAGCTGCTTTTGTTATCATTCTAGTATAAGATGTTGATCTGTCATGATGTGGGCACAAAAGACAAGGACTCTTCCAGTCCCTAATATCTCATGGTATAGATAATTGCAGTGCAGCTAAGGACACAAACGGTTTTGAATGAAAATTTGAATGCGATCCCTAGTGGTTGATGTTTCATCGATCGGTTTCTCCACATTCTCTGGTGGTTGATGTTCCCCTTGTCTGTCTGAAGCTCCATTCATCGGTCGGCTCATTGCTGAAGCTGTATTTGCACGATGCAAAACTCGCTCCATTCGAGACTCGCTCTAAGTAGAGCTCGGTAATTCTCTGAATTTTGCAATAAGCAAAGTTTCTGAAGTGCTTGTGGTGTTTTGCATACCTCGGTTTGTATAATAAAGGAGGGTGGTGAATCGAAGAGTTGTTGCTCACCTTTGATAATGCAGTCGCGTTGGGTCTTTAGCGCGTTTGCTCAACAGAGAACTGACATGTCGAGTTGATATTGCTTTAGGACATGATATACTATTAAAGCAGGTTGCGTTATCTTTGCAGGGAAAATTGAAGACTCTCTTGGCTTTAGTCTCCAGCATACAAAAAGATAATAATGCTAAAGCAGGCCCTTCGCTCTGCAGCTTCTCATTTCCTTCACGCCTTATTGTCAGTATTGAAGAGAAGTGGAAGCAACAGAACAAGATACAAGTGAATGTGGAAATGTCTCAACTGGAGCAAAGGAAAAGCATCTATTTGAGATGCATAGTTATATTGTTAGGATTGATAGGTGCAATGCTCCTGTTGAAGTTGAATTGTATTACCAACTGTCTTCAATTGTATTAACAAGTATAGCTTGAATTGTATTCCATTGTAGTAGCAAATTCAAATTTATCAATTTTATGTTCCATTAAATGCCTATCTTGGTGGATGGCATTGATTTACTTGACAATTTCTGTACATATTACAGTAATATAAGTAAAATGGTAGGTTTTGCAATATTTGCAACAAGAAATTAAACCGAACTAGTGCCCAAGACCAATAATCTGCAGCCAGCATCAAAACCTTTGACTTCATTAATGTAGCGAGGCGCAAGACAAATAATCTAATCACATCAGCATACCTAAAATTGGATAATGATTCACAATTGAACCAAAAGGCATCTATATTGCCAAAAAGTGTTAAATCAGTGTCGAACTTGGATTACAACAAAAAATGAACTCTTGCAGTTCAACCAAAAGGAACTTGGATCACAACCAAAATGCTTGTACTCTGTTTTCAATTACAACCCAAAAAGTACAAGCGACTGAGTTTTTACATTAGTGTTGAACTTGGATTACAACCAAAAAAGAACAAGCGACAACTTCTCAGCTATGAACAATTGGATGGAATCACATCTACTTCATTGTGGAGCATGACTCGTTGATTCTTGAGTTCCACATGTCCAAAAGCCTGAGTTGAGACATTGTGTGTCTGACTTGTAGATTCTTGTCTTGTATCTACTTGTCTGATAGATGTCCCTACAGCCGTAGTTGCTTTTGTGTGAAAAAAGGCTTACCCAAATATAATTATTTAAAGTCGCAAATCTACTATCCTAGTTTTTCACTTAATAAAACATGAAGTAACTCTTTAGGATGTAGTAAAAAGAAACAAGTATCCAAGTGCTTATCGATGTCAAAATTAGTCAGCCGGAGTGATTTCCTTCCCAAAAGTTATGTTGCACTTTAGACTTAAAGTGAGAGCGTAGTAGTCTTCTAATATCTTTAAGCAAAGTAGGGCCAGCATTATCGATCATAAGCTCTAGACTAGCAAGATCAGTGAACTTTAGAGTCAATCTCAATGATGATCTTATGAAAATCAAGTTGTTTTGCAAAGTTGAGTCCTAACCACAGAGCCCAAAGTTCTGCTTGTGTCAACGAACATATTCTATTGGAGTTGGCGAATATTTCTAGGACCCTTATTTCTCACACTGGGCACGTCCACGTGAGCTTAGGGAAACCGAATTATGGACCGACAACATGTAACCCCCATGCACGGAATATCGGGAGTCCCAACCACATGCGTACGGCGGCCCCCGCTCGTCGGTGAGCGGGCGAGGGCTCGAGGGCACTACCCCCGAAATAGCATTGGGTTTTGAGCTTGTGTTTTACGTTGGCTCGTTTGTTGTGGGATCAAAGGGATTTGGATAGAGTAGGGTTTTGGGCCCATTATAAGTCCTATATATTGTACTTGTACGAGAGATCATTGTAACGAGTAGTTGTGATTTAAAACCTAAATATTTTAGTAGAGTCCCTTGTGTAGGACGTTACCCCATTTGGGGTGAACCTGAATAAATTCGTGTGTCATTATTTTCTATTTATTGTAATTGTTCCGATTCGGTTTAGGATATAACCCAACATATTCCACCAACCCAGTCACCCCCTACATTTCTAAATAAACCCCCTGCATCAGCAAGTCCTAGGTTCCTTTAGAGGACCCATCAGTATTCAGTTTAATATGGTGGAGGATCCCATCTAACCAAAATCGGAGAAGTGCATGATCCACTTAACGTCGAGTTATTCACTAACGAAGCTATAATGATTTACTTGAACCAGCGAAATTTGAGAAGAATTCTCCCAAATATTGTTGTGGGACAAACTCAGCCATATCCTACAGACAATTGGACAATCCCCTAGAACATTTAGAGTTAATTTCCACATGAGACTCCCATCTCAAGCAATGTAGATTTCCTCCCAAGTTGTGAGATGTTTGCCATTTCCCAAACTCCATAAAACCCATTTCTGTACGGTTGGTCATATGTTCACAATCGCCTTCCATAAGATCGAGTCGCCACGTTTAGCGTAAAAATCAGTTCTCTGCAAACAATATTTAGCAGACAAAAGTTGTGCCTAGAGATTATTAGGTTGAGTCTTGAGGCCTAACTCTAGCTTCATCATACCTCTTTGATTAGTTAGTTCAAGAGATCTAAAACCATGACCACCACATTTGTTAGGCTTGCAGATGGACTCCTAATTCAGGAGGTGAATTCCACGTTTATTGCTCGTGTCTCCTTATATGAAAGTACGACAATTCTTTTCAATCTCTCGAGAAGCTTTCAGATTTCCATCCACTAGGCCTTTTATTCGTCGTCTTTAATGCAGATTGAAAATGCCTCACAGATGATGAAAATATTCTTCTTTTTACTCATTTCTATAAAGCTTTATGCGGATGATTATTTTTAGGAAATATTTTTCAAATCATTTATTTTTGGCGAAACAAACGGGTCAAATTTCCTTGGTGCATGACGGGAGTCTTAAGTCCAACCAAAGTCAGCGAATGTTGTTGCTTCCATCTGAATTTGGGCAAGAAGATTGGTTTCGAAGGTGCCGAGGAGGCAAACTGCATGTCTCCCACTCCAACTTCACATTCACGACAGAGAAGGAAAGAAGCAAGAAAGTGGTTCGATAATCAGTTGGACTCTCTCCTGTCGTTGTCGATCGCCTTCTCCAGACACTCGACATCTCTACAAAATTTCAATTTTAAGCTATTCGGTTGATTGATTCCTAAAAGCTACACGACCAATTACTAGCTACAGCCGCGGAAGTGTGGGCGGTGTCAAATGTGCCGCCAGAGGAGTAGGTTCCTGGAGGTGGCGTGGTGCACCCCGTGGCTGGAGGTCTGGAATTATCGGCCATGTCGAAGGAAGCCGGAAGGTCTTTCTTCCCTCTTCTCAAAGAGTCCAGGAGAAAGCCATGGCAAAAAATCGTTATTCAACTTTACAACATCGTATGCTTCGTCTGTCCTTTGTACTTGAAAGAGCCAGTCTACATTCTGCAGAGATATCCTTGATGGCATTTCTATCGACCTTCAGGCAATGTGATTGTGACAACGTTGTATGTGTTGGGTTCTTCCCTAACTAAAGTTTCATCCGAGCTACCCGAACTTCTCTCGACGAAGAAACCAGGCTCTTTCGGCGGTGGTAAGGTTGCTCCTTCATTCGCCAACATGAAGACGACACTAGACATCGTCGGCCTATCTTCAGGAAACTTTTGGACGCATAGCAAGCCCACCTGAATGCATCTCTCTGCTTGAGACTCCACGAAAGAGGCGCATACAGATTCATCAATGAGTTCCGAGGCCCTCCCTTCACTCCACAGCATCCACGCCTAAAAAATTTAAACTCCTCATGATCAACCACTGTCCATGCATCGAAAAAGAAAACGTGTCTAGAGGAACATAGAACGAACAGGGTGAGGTTTTAAGAGAAACGGAGTATCTGATCTTGTTTAGCGAATAAGGAAATGGCGGGTCTTGATAATTCTCTACCACTTACGTGCCCAAGAAGGGTGTGATGATGATCAGGATGTTGGAATCCTCTATTCCTTTTGCTACTCACTATCTCTAACAAAAGCACGCCGAAGCTAAAAACGTCGGACTTCACAGAGAACTTTCCATCAAGGGCATACTCTGGGGACATGTAACCGCTGCATCAAGCGAATCAGGCTTCAGTCCCTTCAAATACCGATGGATAGCGCACTGTTCGAATGAATTGAGATGAGAAACTTACTATGTACCAACTATTCTTCTCGTCTCTGCCTCTGTGTCATCTCCTCGAAAGATCCTTGCCAGACCGAAATCTGAATATTCGGATTCATGTCGGCATCTAACAAAATGTTACTTGTTTTCAGGTCTCTATGGATCACTTGTAGTTTTGAATCCTGGTGGAGATAGAGAAGTCCTCGGGCGATTCCTAAAACAATGTCAAATCGCCTTTTCCATGCCAAAGAGGAGCTTCTGTCATGATCTGCACACGCTCAACCCCATCAAAAACTAAGTAAGTTGTAGGAGTTTAGCTGTATTTTCTGGCAAAGGAATCAATGGACAGAAACAAAAGCATTAGGAATCGAGCGAAAAGGAACTCAGAAAGATCAAGCGGTTCTGACCAAAGATGAAATAATTCAAGCTTTTGTTTGGCATATACTCATAAATCAACATTCTCTCTTCTCCCTCAATGCAGCAGCCAACAAGTCCAACAAGATTTCGGTGCTGAAGTCTGGCGATTAGAAGGACTTCGTTTATAAACTCATGAGGACCTTGTCCTGAATTTTTCGACAGCCTTTTTTCTGCTACTTCTTGTCCTGTGGAAAGAGTTCCCTGCATGTATTTTACTTAGTGTGGGCCTCTGTAGTTATTTGAACTGACTGATTTATAACTCGTTACCTTGTAGACCGAACCGAAGCCGCCTGCTCCTAACTTGTTTGTTTGAGAGAAATGGTTGGTAGCAACGGCAACGGTAGCAAAATCGTACAATGGCAAGTCAATGTCATCCATCCCACTTGGCAAGCCTACAATGATGTAAATTAGTTTCTCAAACCATACTATAAACTCCACAAGAAAAAAGAAAAAAAAAACAGTCTGGAATTTGACCACATGAAGTAAGACAACAGTATTTAGCTTACTTCGGCTTTTCATTCTTCTTTTCCAGATTATGCTCAATGCCGTGACTGCAATAAGCAATCCCGAAATGGCTGAAACCACAGTGATAGTCACCAGTTTCTTGGATGGACTGTGGTTTGAATCTAGCATACAGGAAGAAGTCAAGTAACTAATTTCAGAAACAGAGTTCATCTGTAAGCTGATGAATCTATCTCCATTAGAAGTAACTTGGAGATGACAAATATATAGTATGGGACAGAACAATAGTTCAGTCTGATATTGACAACAAAAGCATCCATGTAATGAAAGATTACGACAAAGAAGAAAAAAGCATTTGCTAAACCAATTAGCCAATGCAGATAACAATATTAGTAATTACCTAATTCAGAAGCAGGTAGTCGTAGGAAGAGATATTGGTCATAACCAACAATGTTAATGTCCCTAATATCAATGAGATAGCCAAACCACATCAAGCAGCCTGCTCCTCTAATATCCGAGTTAGCATAAGCCATGCAAGAACAATTCTTTAGACACTCAACCTTGCACTCCTCAAGGCTCATATTCTTGAATAGCTGGAAATCTACCAGGTCAGGTAATTTAACCTGCGAAAGTTTTGTAAAACCCTCGCCACGAGTACAATTCAAGGGAACTTTCCTTATGCACCCTGCTGTCAAATTGAGCATGTCCCAGTCTTCTTGTGACTTGGTCATAAAACCCTGCAAGCAGAGGCATCTGGGGCTTTCGTTAACTCGGCACACGCCATTAGCGCCACAATGTCCATAGCTGTCACAAGGTTCATTAGGAACCGCGTAAATCAGATCCCACTTTGCGCTTCCACTCTTCAGTAGAAGAAACTGCAAAAGACCATCCGGGCTTAATGTGACTCTTGCAGTGATATCTTCCTTGAAGGTTTCGACTGCAAAATAGGCTTCAGTTCCGTTGTAAACAGACAAGGATTTAACAACGTTAGTTAACTCCTTGGCAGTAGCAGAGAATCCATCTCCATTCCAGGGCCCAGTTCGAGAAACTTTGACAGAACCATTGCTGGCTATTTCGAGTTGAGGTAGACCGTCAATTTTGTAGCTGAGTGTATAGTCTCCAGGGTAAGGATCATCCGTGCTTCTCCAGGAAGTCAGATGACGTTCCAAACCGGTTCTAAAGTTCCATCCCAATTTCATACCGACCAAAAGCGTGTCTGATGGGTAATCAAAGCTCTGCCATGAGTAGTCAGCTGAATCTGAACTGTTATGTTCCCTAAGAACAAGGTTACCGGAATCTAGGAGCTGTGCAACTGGGTTTCCGAGAACCTTGGTCGAACTTGTCGACCAAATGACGCTCTTTGATCTGTTCAGAAGAACGAGTTCACCTTTGTGGCTTAACTCCAGAGTACCATTTGAATCAGGGAGTGGACTGTTCCTGTTAGCAACCCAAACAACCGTTTCAGGACTCACCACGAACCATATCCCCAGGAAGCTGTTCTTCGAGCTTCCGGGAGAGAAGAAACCGAGCTCAAACTTTCGGCCCAGGGAAACTAACGTCTCTCCCTCTCCAATAGATTGAGCTGAACTCAGGGCGTCGGCTGCATTTGACAGGCGCAGCAGTGACGAAAGGACGATGGAAGTGCAGAAGAAGCAGAAGATAGGAGGATCCGCCATTGCAGACCCTTCTGTTTGATCTACGAGATGAAGTACATAACTAGATAAATATTCGAACTTTTCAGAATAGTAACCAGGAAGAGATAAAGAAGTCAGGTATCTTTGTTTGGAGAAGACCAAGTTCACGGAGTTCCTGAATGTATTGAGTACTTGGGTCTAGCAAGAAGACCAGAAGACCAGTCAAAAAGACGACAAAAAAAATACTACCACATATTCAAAAAAATATATATATATTCCGATAATTATAGACACCGCCGTGGAGAAAAAGGGAAAAGGACACGAGTGATCAAATTCAACCGAGTCTTGCACACCACGTGGGATGGACTTTTTTTCTGAAAAAAAAAAAAAAAATACCGCTAGTATTTACACAGACGCGATTTTCAATGCCAGGTGTTCCACTAAGAATCTACCACGTCTTTTAATGGGTTAGACCTTTTACTCAGGCTTAGCATACCTTTCATGGGGCAAATATGAATCATATGTGTGTTGTGGCCCTACCCTGTGAATTCTTTTTCTCTTTATTTTTGTTCACGGCATTGTGTGTCAATTTTTGGGGCCAGGGCCCAATAGTAATGGCCCACATGCTCAAAAGCTAGGACATATAAAGATGGGCTCGGTAGGGATGGCCACGGTTCCGGAACCGCCAGTTCCGGTTCAACATTTGTGGGAACCAGAAATGGAACTGCCGGTTTCGGTTCAAATTTTTGAGTTTAAAAATTAAATTGTAATGAATTTGTAATCAAATTGTAATCAAATTATAAAATAAAAGAAAATAATGAATTATGAAATTATGAAATATTGAATTATCAAATACAAATTGTAATCAAATTTGGGGGGGAAAAGGAAGGGGAATGGGGCTTGAACTTAATGAATTATCATTGAGCGCCTACATATCTTCTTAGGGATAGAAGAATCAAAGCCCATGTAGTTCTCTTATCTTTGATAACCCCGTACTTACCTCGTCCTCAATCGTCGCTACCCGTTCCGGTACCGGTGGCGATGGTATCTCCGTCATCAAAGAATTCGGCTTCATTATTGCGATCTATCTCTTATTGTCTATATTGAGCCTTTGTCCAATCATCAACACAAGCTTGAGCCTCCACTGAATCGGGAACTAATCTTGAACGTCGTTCGTCCAAAATATTACCTCCAACGCTAAATGCTTGTTCTACCGCAACTGTCGAACAAGAGGTTGCTAAAATTTGTTTTGCAATTAGAGCAAGAATTGGGTATTTGGTGGAATGCTTCTTCCACTAATCCAATATTGTGAAATCTGTGCTGCTTTCAGATTCATGAAACTCAAAAGAAACAGTTAGATAGCTCTCTATTTCAGAATTACTTCCTATTGCTCCATTTTGCCTTTTTTGTCTATGCAATAGAAGTTGGTACCCTATACTAATTTTACCTATGTTCCCACTTTGTATGTCACTAGATTGAGAAGATCCACTATCACCTAGATGATAGATATTACAAAATTCATGATACAATTCTATTATTGCGTTTTTAACCGTTGTTTGTATATTCTTAATATTTACCTCACCATTTAAATGTAAACATTCATAATACGTATTCAAACAATCACCTAAATCATCTAATTTACAACGTGGATCAAAAACAAAAACAACTAAATAAATAATAGGAATTTCCCTATAATAATGTAGCCATTTTGTTCGCATTGTTCTAATAGTGTCACTTAATAAATCATCATTTTCATTTTCTTCAAAAACTCCAACAATATTAAGACATTCTATTAAAAATAAATGCGTAGTAGGATAATAAACACCGGACAAAGTATAAGTTGCATCATTAAAAAAATTTAAAATATCTAAAAAAAAATTGCAAATATCTCATTCTTATGGGTATAAATTAATTTGAGTTATATTATCTGAAATAAATGCACATAATAAATCTTTATATGAAAAAGATTCATTAAGCAACTCGTAAGTAGAATTCCAACGATTTGGAACATCTCTTGAAAATCTTTTTTGGTTTTTTCCATTTGCTCTACAAAATTTTGACCATTCTTTCATTTTTTGGGGATGTTTCCATAAAAATTGAATTGCTATTTTTATTGGGTCGAGAAAAATATCAAGAGTTTTTAAACTATCTTGTACATATAAATTTAAAACATGACAAGCACATCTTTCTAGTTTAATAATTGAAGCGGTATTTGCCGCGGCATTAGCAAAATCAATTGAAAAAAATTTATTAAGCAAATAATATTCTTCTAAAATTTATCTAATTAATCTATAAATATTATTTGTCGTATGTCTATCATCAAAAACTCTAAATACAATAACTCTTTTTTGAATATTCCAACTATCATCTATCCAATAACATTTTATACCCATATAAAAATTAACTTGCCAATGATCATTCCAAATATCTCTACCTATATGCACACATCCATTAAAATTCATAAAAAGGTTTTGTAAATTTTTTTTGCCTTCTTTATAAAAAATTTTAATAACGCGTTTAAGTGTATTTCTAGGTACACGTTTTGCTTGTGGAGCACATGCATTTTCTATAAATTGATTAAAACCAAATCTTTCACCAAAACTAAATGATAAATGTTCAACGGAAACAAATTTACCTAATTCTTCTTTATAAGTTTTTTCATTATAACGAAATAAAGGAGGGGTGTTAGGATTGGCGTACCCGAAAATTTATTGTTGCGTGGTGTCAATTTCGGCTTCGGTTGGATATTTCGACTTAAGATGCCGGGTAAATGTTCCATATCCGGCTCCACCTATATATTTGTATGTTGCCTTACAATGTTTACAAACTACATCATACATTTTTGGAGCTATATCAAATCTTTCAATCTTCATGAAGTGGTCCCATACGTCGGATGTAAGCTCTCGCTCCTTTGTTGTTGACATTTCTTCGATGCCGGTAGTTTGATGAAGGCTCTTTTGTGTTTGGACTTGCTCCATATTAGGAATAGTGTTGGTTTCATCATCTACATCAACGTCGAGTCCCCAAGGATAATCGGATTCCCCCACCTTGCTCTTGCCTTTGTCACTAGCTCTACTTCCACTTGCCATTTTTATTTTGAATATAGAAAAAATATAGGGTATGAAAAAAGAATTTGAAATAGGAAATTATTAAAGGAGATAATAAATAAAGAAAATAAGAAATTAGAGAATGTAAATATAATTGAAGAAAATAAAATAACTTCGATGTTGTGAATAATTGAGAGATAGAGAGAATTTGAGAGAATTGAGACGAAGAAAGAATTTGTGTGAAAAAAATGAGAGATGGGAAGAGGTATTTATAAGTTAGAATTAGATTTAGAAATTAGTAAACAATAATAATAATAATAATAATAAAGGTGATCGTTGCGCTGCAACGGTCACAAAAGAGGGGGGAGCCGTTAAGGGGGGGGGGGGGGAGAAGAGCCGGCCCGAACCGCCGATTCATGGTTTGAAGAAACCAGAACCGGGCCCGAATGCCACGGGCCGGTTTCGGTTTGGAACCACTGGCCCGGTCAACGAGCCAGTTTCGATTTTGACCCGAGCCGATTCAGGTTCCAAACCGGAACCGAGCCGCACGACTCTTTTCCTTTTTTATTTTTATTTTTTAAATTCACGGTTCGGAACCGGCCCGAACCGTCGATTCATGGTTTGAAGAAACTAGAACCGGGCTTGAATGCCACGGGCCGATTTCGGTTTGGAACCACCGGCCCGGTCAACGGGCCAGTTTCGATTTTGACCTGAGCCGGTTCCGGGCCCAAACCGGCCAGTGGCCATGCCTAGGGCTCGGCCCACAACTTCTCCATTCACTATTTCAAATTGTCGGGCTTGTGATCAAGTCCAACTCAAAAAATTCAAATTGCAATACCCAATCCCCTTAATTCCGAAAAGAATATACCATAGAATATACAAGTCTCATCAATGTAACCATACATAGTCTATGCCTTCAAACAGACTATGGACTCGGAGTATATAATAAGGGAACATCAATCCTCCATTTTTTGACCCCAAAAAAAAATCCACCTTTTGCTTCGCAAAAAACGAATGATTTGGACAATATTTTCCTAAAAATGATCGCTAATATCTCTTACGAAAAATGAACAAGCGAAAAATATTTGTATCGTCCACGAAATTGTTTAGACATAAATTATTGTCGATAATAAAGATATTTTTCATTGTCTAATTATTTCGAGCAATGCAAACGATCATTTTTAGATTAATATTTTTCAAATAATTCATTTTTCACTAAACAAATGGAATTTTAGAGATAGCTTAATTTTGTTTAATTTCTTCGTTTTTTTCGTTTCAAACTCCATATATTGCAAAGACTAAAGTCAAAGCAATTCGAATTGGATAAAAATATGGCCTATGAGAAGGGTAGTAATCAAGAGTGGGTTGACTTTTGACTACTTCTTGCGTCCTCTATGTTTTTCATAAGTGGTGTCCATAATTTGCGTCCTGCTATGTTTTTCATAGCAGGAATGAACACGGCTGACAAAAACATTTTTGAGCCTTTATTTGGCAATTTATGCGTCCCTAAAATTTTAAATTAAAGAAAGAAAAATATTGACAAGAAAGATATTGACAGGTGGGTCAAGACAATATTTTCTCTTCAAAGGAAAAAATAGGTCCATTTCAATGTTATGTCTTCCACATTTTCAGCGCGAGCAAGTAAGCACATTGAAAATTTATAGTCGTCTCTTAAACTTAGTTGCTTAAAAAAGCACTTCGAGCGCTCATTAAGTCCGAATAATTAATCAAGGTGCTTTTGTTTCACAAAAAATGAATCATTTGAAAAGTATATTCTTGAAAAATGATTTTTTTGCTTTTCTTATGAAAATGAATACACGAATGGTATTTTCACCGCCTACGATAATATGTAGACATAAATTATCGTCAGTAAGATAAACATATTTCATTAACTAATTATTTCAAGCGATACAAAAAAATATTATGTTTTTAAAAAAAATGTTTTTTTTTAATTATTCCTTTGTCTTGATGGAAATTGTTATTCAACAACAAAAAATTCATTACTCACACGGTGCTTGTAACCGCGGTACGTTGCCAGCAAGCTGGTTATAAAGCACCGTGCGAAGCACAGACTGACAACGCAGGAGGCGAAACTCCGATGACCCACTCCAGGCGTGGATCGCTACTATACGAGCTTACTCGGCGGTAGCCATCCGAATATGACGTGGAGTCTACCTTCCCCACCGCCACCTCCTAAGTTGAGAAAAAAATATTTTTTTTCCATTCATCTCAAAGAAATACCTCGAATTTTTTACATCCCTGAATTCAAATAAAGCCTTTTAAGGTCATGCTTAGGACCCATTACTCACCCATTATGTACAAAATCCAAAACAGCAGCTCACCTCATTTTTCTAATTTCTTTGACCGACAAGAAAAACTCATTTTTCCAAATTGAATGATCAAATTAGATGACTTGTAATTCTAACCTAAAATACATGGAAGGAGTGAGAGAGAGGGAAGCCGATCAGCAAGAAATTAAGCACCGCCTTCTTCCTTTCCTTAAGAAATTCCTAACCCTTCTCTCTCTCTTAAGCTTCCATTTTTCTCTCTCTCTCATCGCGACAAAAGGGCAAACCCAGATAAGAGGAGGAGAAGAAAGACCTTCCAAGCCCCCTTCCCCATGGCCGATAATTCCAGACCTCCGGTCACCGGCTATCCCGCGCCGCCCCCGGGAGCCTACTCCAACGGCTATCCTCCTGGGGCGCACTCTAACACTGCCTACCCTTACGCCGAGCAGCGCCCCCAGTACGCCAATTACCAATACTATGCCCCGGACCGGCGCGCCACCTTCCTCCACTACTTCCTGGTGGCGATGATCGCCTTCTTCGCCATCATCGGCACCGTGCTCATCATCGTCTGGCTTGTCCTCCGGCCCCGCCTCCCCGAGTTCCGAGTCGAGTCCCTGATGGTCACCAACTTCTCCGTCTCCAACTCGTCGCAGCACGTCTCCGGCGACTGGCTCATCCAATTCCAGGTCGCAAACCCTAACGAGAAGATGAAGATATTCTACGCCGACATCACGTCCTACATTTACTACAAGTCCGAGTCCTTGAGTGCAACGCGGCTGCCGGCATTCGATCAGGGGACGAGGAATCAGATGGTTGTCCAGGTGAGTTGCGTGGCCGTTCAGGGGTTTTATCGCACACCGAATCAGAATGATCACACAGAAATCAAAGAAAATTGGACGACACACGAGATTACCCAGGTTCACCCCAGAATAGGGCTACGTCCTGCAAAAATACTTCACTATATTTTCGATATACAGCCACTCAACTTGTTACAATGATCAGAAAAACGAGCAAAATATATATGTCCCAAGCGGAACCCCCGTCGGGAGGCGCTGCCCCCGAACCCCCCGCCCGCTGACCGGGCAGCAGGGCACCTGTGTCGAGGGCGCTGCCCCCGAACCTCCGCATTCCGCGCACAAGGGTCACATGTCGTCGGATAACACTTCAGTTTCCCTAAGCTCATGTGGGCGTACCCGATGTGAGAAACAAGGGTCCCCGAAGTATTCGCCAACTCCAACAGCCGTGGACTCGTATGTGGATGGTTGGGCTATGAGCGGCATAAATGCAGAGAGCTTCCAAGTGAGGCTTATCGCCTTGGCTTGGTTCAAAGCTGGATGGTGGCGGAGGTTGATTAGGGTTTTCTGTGGCAACCTGGCGGTGGGGCTTTCGCCGAATAATGGAACGGGGAAGTTGACCGGTGGAGTGAGAGAGTGCAGGGTTGGTCTATGAGTAAGCTGCGATCGTTGCTTTTTCAATTTCTCTGTTGTTTTTTCCCAATCTGAATGTGGTTTAACTTGGATAAAGACACTTTTTTTTTTCGTGAGATTATCGTAGGAATGGAATGGATATATAGATGTACAATTTAAGTCCTGTATGATAGTTCTTATGGTTATGATCATTAATTTGTTCAGAGTATAGATGTAGATATGTCTTTTCAAGATTCTAGTTATATTCACATTGGATACATTTTTTGCGTCAATTTAATTGTCACGGTTTAGCTTGTTGTCATCTCATCCTGCCGCTGTAGCGTAAGAAGTTAAGGGAATTACCGAGTCTAATACTATTTGGTTATATCTTGCTGGAAAATTGGTGTGTTGCCCATATCTCGTGAACTGGAAAATTGACTCTAAATTTAATTGCCCATATTTAGTCATTCAGACCAATTTTGATCGAAAATCGTTGATGTGGTAGTCTAGTCAACGCCAATCATTCTATGTGAACTGGCTTACGCTATCCTAGACAATTTTTGCAATTTTTGCAATTTTTATTTCTTTTCTTTTCTTTCTTCATCTGCCGGTCGCCGGGCCTTGGCAATGGCCGGTGAACAACTGCAGGCGAGGGTGATTCTTGTCGGATCTAGTGAGAACCGACCTCGCCGAGATCCAGCGAGGCTCACCCTCGCCTTGGCGAGAGAGGGCATCAAGGCCCTCGTCGATGAACGGCTGACGCTGACTAGATCTCCACATAAGCAATTTCTGACTAAAATTGGCCGTAAATACTAAATTGAAAAATCATCAAAAGATTTAAGACGTATCATTGAATGCGTTAATCTTGTTTCTCAGACTTAGCGCAACTTTACTATCTATATACATATATTTGTGGGCCGATTTTCACTACCTTTCTAGGCCAATAGTATTTCGTATCTTGCCCACGTGCTCAAAAAGCTTGCATATAACAAATGGGCCCAACCCACGATTTCTCTACTAATTATTCCAAAATTGTCAGCTCATGACCAAGCAAAGAATAATTAGCCAAATTGGAGGCTGAGAGACCACTAAAAAAATTCCACCTTCACTTTCTATCTCTTATTTTCGATTTTTTTTGTGTGAAAAAAAGGCTTACCCAAATATAATTATTTAAAGTCGTAAATCTACTATCCTAGTTTTTCACTTAATAAAACATGAAGTAACTCTTTAGGAGGTAGTAAAAAGAAACTAGTATCCAAGTGCTTATCGATGTCAAAATTAGTTAGCCAGAGTGATTTCCTTCCCGAAAGTTTTGTTGCACTTTAGACTTAAAGTGAGAGCGTAGTAGTCTTCTAATATCTTTAAGCAAAGCAGGGCCAACATTATCGATCATAAGCTCTGGACTAGCAAGATCAGTGATAACTTTAGAGTCAATCTCAATGATGATCTTATGAAAATCAAATTGTTTTGCAAAGTTGAGTCCCAACCACAAAGCCCAAAGCTCTGCTTCTGTCAACGAACATATTCTGTTGGAGTTGGCGAATACTTCGGGGACCCTTGTTTCTCACACTAGGCACGCCCACGTGAGCTTAGAGAAACCAAAGTATGGACCGACGACATGTGACCCCTATGCACGGAATATCCGGGGTCCCAACCACATGCGTACGGTAGCCCCCACTCGATGGTGAGCGGGCGAGGGCTCGAGGGCACTACCCCCAAAATAGCATTGGGTTTTGAGCTTGTGTTTTAAGTTGGCCCGTTTGTTGTGGAATCAAAGGGATTTGGATAAAGTAGGGTTTTGGGCCCATTATAAGTCCTATATATTGTACTCGTAAGAGATATCATTGTAACGAGTGGTTGTGGTTTAAAACCTAAATATTTTAGTGGAATCCCTTGTGCAGGACGTTACCCCATTTGGGGTGAACCTAGATAAATTCGTGTGTCATTGTTTTCTATTTATTGTGATTGTTCTGATTCGGTTTAGGATATAACCCAACATATTCCACCAACCCAATCACCCCCTTCATTTCTAAATAAACCCCCTACATCAGCAAATCCTGGGTTCCTTTAGAGGCCCCGTCAGTATTCAGTTTAATAAGGTGGAGGATCCCATCTAACCAAAATCGGAGAAGTGCATGATCCACTTAACGTCGAGTTATTCACTAACGAAGCTATAATGATTTCCTTTGTGTATGACCGAATTACTTGAACCAAATCCGAAGGGAAAACAAAGTTGTCTTGGAAAAGTGAATTGTTTCTGCATTGCCAAAGTAGCCACACGCCTACTCCAAAAATTGTCCTCCAATCATGATGAAAATTCGATCGCCCCTTACCAGCGAAATTTGAGAAGAATTCTCCCAAATATTGTTGTGGGACAAACTCAGCCATATCCTACAGACAATTGGACAATCCCCTAGAACATTTAGAGTTAATTTCCACATGAGACTCCCATCTCAAGCAATGGAGATTTCCTCCCAAGTTGTGAGATGTTTGCCATTTCCGAAATGACCGGGTCAGTCTACTATTGATTTGTCTTAGAGATTCCTATTCCGACGACATCGTTGCCCCTTTGGTCTAATCATTCTTGCCTTTTCGAGAAGATTTTCATCAACAAAGCAGCAACAAGTAATTCGTAGCAATTTCATCAATGTGATTTAGGTAAGGCATTGTTGTCCCGACGAATTACCTGATTGGGAGAGGTGTTTTATGTTCTTCCCCGTAATGCATGGCATTTATGGTTGATAAAGTTGAGAATATAATATGGGTTTAACTTTTCAAAAAAGTTGAGAATATATGAGAATATACACATCTCACCGCACCACCTCACCTGCCCCCTTGAGTGATTGCTCCTCTACAGCGCCACGCCATGACCAAGATGATTCGCCACCGCTGATTCACCACGGCGGTGGCGACAGTGGGCGGCATGCTGTCTGAAAGCTGGAGTTATTTGGATTGTTTCACCAGAAAATTGATGCGCTGACACGTGTCTTTTCACATTCGGTTGTCTCCGTCAGTGAGTGCAAGGGCCTGTACCCCTAGAATTTATTCTAAATAAAGTAGGCAAGTGAAAGCTAAATTAACTTTTTTTTATTTTATTTTTTTCGTAACTTGTTTGTGATTATTATTTGTCATTCATCATTACAGAAATAAAAACAAAAATCATTACAGAAATAAAAATTAGGATGCCCACATGCCGCGATGGCTTTCCTCTCCAACTTTTGCAATTTTTGGACAGTTCACGATGCGAAGTACCTCCAACAATTCTCGATTGCATCGAATCTCAAACAGCTTAGGACAATTATCTAGATGAATTTTCTTGAGCTTCTTCAAGTTGGTCAGATCAGGCAACTCCACCAATGATTTAAGTGACCTGAGCTCTAATACGATTGCTTTCATAAGATCGAGTCGCCACATTTAGCGTAAAAATCAGTTCTCCGCGAACAATATTTAGCAGACAAAAGTTGTGCCTAGAGATTATTAGGTTGAGTCTTGAGGCCTAACTCTAGCTTCATCATACATCTTTGATTAGTTAGTTCAAGAGATCTAAAACCATGACCACCACATTTGTTAGGCTTGCAGATGGACTCCTAATTCAGGTGGTGAATTCGACGTTTACTGCTTGTGTCTCCTTTATATGAAAGCACAACAATTCTTTTCAATCTCTCGAGAAGCTTTCAGATTTCCATCCACTAGGCCTTTTATTATTCGTCTTTAATGCAGATTGAAAATGCCCCATAGATGATGAAAATATTCTTCTTTTTACTCATTTCTATAAAGCTTTATGTGGATGATTATTTTTAGGAAATATTTTTCAAATCATTTATTCTTCGCGAAACAAACAGATCAAATTTCCTTGGTGCATGACGGGAGTCTTAAGTCCAACCAAAGTCAGCGGATGTTGATGCTTCTATCTGGATTTGGGCAAGAAGATATTGGTTTCGAAGGTGCCGAGGAGGCAAACTGCATGTCTCCCACTCCATCTTCACATTCACGACAGAGAAGGAAAGAAGCAAGAAAGTGGTTCGATAATCAGTTGGACTCTCTCGTGTCGTTGTCGATCGCCCTCTCCAGACGCTCGACATCTCTACATAATTTCAATTTTAAGCTATTCGGTTGATTGATTCCTAAAAGCTACAGGACCAATTACTAGCTACAGCCGCGTAAGCGTAGGTGGTGTCGGATGTGCCGCCGGAGGAGTAGGTTCCTGGAGACGGCGTGGTGCACCCCGTGGCTGGAGGTCTGGAATTATCGGCCACGTCGAAGGAAGCTGGAAGGTCTTTCTTCCCTCTTCTCAAAGAGTCCAGGAGAAAGCCATGGCAAAAAATCGTTATTCAACTTTACAACATCGTATGCTTCGTCTGTCCTTTGTACTTGAAATAGCCTGTCTACATTCTACAGAGACATCCTTGATGGCATTTCTATCGACCTTCAGGCAATGTGATTGTAACAACGTTGTATGTGTTGGGTTCTTCCCTAACTAAAGTTGCATCCGAGCTACCCGAACTTCTCTCGACGAAGAAACCGGGCTCTTTCGGCGGTGGCAAGGTTGCTCCTTCATTCGCCAACATGAAGACGACACTAGACATCATTGGCCTATCTTCAGGGAACTTTTGGAAGCATAGCAAGCCCACCTGAATGCATCTCTCTGCTTGAGACTCCACGAAAGAGGTGCATACAGATTCATCAATGAGTTTCGAGGCCCTCCCTTCACTCCACAGCATCCACGCCTAAAAAATTTAAACTCCTCATGATCAACCACTGTCCGTGCATCGAAAAAGAAAATGTGTCTAGAGGAACATAGAACGAACAGGGTGAGGTTTTAAGTGAAACGGAGTATCTGATCTTGTTTAGCGAATAAGGAAATGGCGGGTCTTGATAATTCTCTACCACTTACGTGCCCAAGAAGGGTGTGATGATGATCAGGATGTTGGAATCCTCTATTCCTTTTGCTACTCACTATCTCTAACAAAAGCACGCCAAAGCTAAAAACGTCGGACTTCACAGAGAACTTTCCATCAAGGGCATACTCTGGGGACATGTAACCGCTGCATCAAGCGAATCAGGCTTCAGTCCCTTCAAATACCGATGGATAGCGCACTGTTCGAATGAATTGAGATGAGAAACTTACTATGTACCAACTATTCTTCTCGTCTCTGCCTCTGTGTCCTCTCCTCGAAAGATCCTTGCAAGACCGAAATCTGAAATCTTCGGATTCATGTCGGCATCTAACAAAATGTTACTTGTTTTCAGGTCTCTATGGATCACTTGTAGTTTTGAATCCTGGTGGAGATAGAGAAGTCCTCGGGCGATTCCTAAAACAATGTCAAATCGCCTTTTCCATGCCAAAGAGGAGCTTCTGTCATGATCTGCACACGCTCAACCCATCAAAAACTAAGTAAGTTGTAGGAGTTTAGCTGTATTTTCTGGCAAAGGAATCAATGGACAGAAACAAAAGCATTAGGAATAGAGCGAAAAGGAACTCAGAAACATCAATCGGTTCTGACCAAAGATGAAATAATCCAAGCTTTTGTTTGGCATATACACATAAATCAACATTCTCTCTTGTCCCTCAATGCAGCAGCCAACAAGTCCAACAAGATTTCGGTGCTGAAGTCTGGCGATTAGAAGGACTTCGTTCATAAACTCATCAGGACCTTGTCCTGAATTTTTCGACAGCCTTTTTACTGCTACTTCTTGTCCTGTCGAAAGAGTTCCCTGCATGTATTCTACTTAGTGTGGGCCTCTGTAGTTATTTGAACTGACTGATTTATAACTCGTTACCTTGTAGACCGAACCGAAGCCGCCTGCTCCTAACTTGTTTGTTTGAGAGAAATGGTTGGTAGCAACGGCAACGGTAGCAAAATCATACAATGGCAAGTCAATGTCATCCATCCCACTTGGCAAGCCTACAGTGATGTAAATTAGTTTCTCAAACCGTACTATAAACTCCACAAGAAAAAGAAAAAAAACGACAATCTGGAATTTGACCACATGAAGTAAGACAAAAGTATTTAGCTTACCTCGGCTTTTCATTCTTCTTTTCCAGATTATGCTCAATGCCGTGACTGCAATAAGCAATCCCGAAATGGCTGAAGCCACGGTGATAGTCACCAGTTTCTTGGATGGAGTGTGGTTTGAATCTAGCATACAGGAAGAAGTCAAGTAACTAATTTCAGAAACAGAGTTCATCTGTAAGCTGATGAATCTATCTCCATTAGAAGAAACTTGGAGATGACATAGATATAGTAAGGGACAGAACAATAGTTCAGTCTGACATTGACAACAAAAGCGTCCATGTATTGAAAGATTGCGACAAAGAAGAAAAAAGCATTTGCTAAACCAATTAGCCAATGCAGATAACAATATTAGTAATTACCTAATTCATAAGCAGGTAGTCGTAGGAAGAGATATTGGTCATAACCAACAATGTTAATGTCCCAATATCAATGAGATAGCCAAACCACATCAAGCAGCCTGCTCCTCTAATATCCGAGTTAGCATAAGCCATGCATGAACAATTCTTTAGACACTCAACCTTGCACTCCTCAAGGCTCGTATTCTTGAATAGCTGGAAATCTACCAGGTCAGGTAATTTAACTTGCGAAAGTTGTGTAAAACCCTCGCCACGAGTACAATTCAACGGAACCTTCCTTCTGCACCCCTATGTTGAATTGAGCATGTCCCACTCTTCTTGTGACTTGGGCATAAAACCCTGCAAGCAGAGGCATCTTGGGCTTTCGTTAATTCGGCACACCCCATTAGCGCCACAACGTCCATAGCTGTCACAAGGGTCGAAAGGGGCCGAGTAAATAGGATCCCACTTTGCGCTTCCACTCTTCAGTAGAAGACCCTGCGCAACACCATCGGGGCTTAATGTTCCTTTGGCAGTGATATCTTCCTTGAAGGTTTCGAACGCAAAATAGGCATCTGTTCCGTTGTAAACAGCGAAGTCTTTCACAATGGAAGACACCTCCTTGGAAACAGCGCCAAATCGAATTCCATTCCAGGGACCAGTTCGATAAACTTTGACGGAACCATTGCTGGCTATCTCGAGTTGAGGTAAACCGTCAAATTTGTATCTGAGTGTATAGTCTCCAGGGGAAGGATCGTGCACACTTCTCCAGGAAGTCAGATGACGTTCCAAACCAATTCTAAAGTTCCATCCCATTGTCATACCGGCCAAAAGCGTGTCTGATGGGTAATCAAAGCTCTGCCATGAGTAGTCAGTTGAATCTGAACTGTTATGTTCCCTAAGAACAAGGTTACCGGAATCTAGGAGCTGTGCAACTGGGTTTCCGAGAACCTTGGTCGAACTTGTCGACCAAATGACGCCCTTTGATCGGTTCAGAAGAACAAGTTCACCTTCGTTGCTTAACTCCAGAGTACCATTTGAATCAGGGAGTGGACTGTTCCTGTTAGCAACCCATACAACCGTTTCAGGACTCACCACGAACCATATCCCCAGGAAGCTGTTCTTCGAGCTTCCGGGAGAGAAGAAACCGAGCTCAAACTTTCGGCCCAGGGAAACTAACGTCTCTCCCTCTCCAATAGATTGAGCTGAACTCAGGGCGTCGGCTGCATTTGACAGGCGCAGCAGTGACGAAAGGACGATGGAAGTGCAGAAGAAGCAGAAGATAGGAGGATCCGCCATTGCGGACCCTTCTGTTTGATCTACGAGATGAAGTACATAACTAGATAAATATTCAAACTTTGTTTGGAGAAGAGCAAGTCAGATACGTTCGTTTGGAGAAGCCCAGTAAAAAAGAAGACAAAAAAAACACTTGAAAACGTTTTTGACAAGGTAAAACAAGAAAAACAAAGCCAAAAAGTAAAAAAAATAAAAAAAGACCTAAAAAAAAAAACTTATAAATGTTTTTGACCGCTGTGTTTCAATCATACTACCACACATTCAAAAAAACATATTCCGATAATTATAGACACCGCCGTGGAGAACAAGAAAAAAGGACACGAGAAGTGATCAAAGTCAACCGGGTCTTGCACGCCACCCTTCTCTTGGGTTATCTCTTTTGTCTTGAGTTGTAGAATACATGGAGTTCAAAATGAAAAGGAGAAGAAATTGGACATTGTTATAACCATCTCACTTTTCTCTTATTATATACTCCGAGTTCACATAATCGATTTTGAAACATGAACTACGCATAGTTATATTACGAAAGATATATATACAATCTATAGTGTATTAATTTATGGAATTAAAGGATAGAAAGTGAATTATATCGAAGTTGATTTTTGAGTTGGTCCCTCAGCCTCCAATTTGGCTAATTATTCAATTGAATGATATCTTCTTGCCCAAATTCAGATGGAAGCAACAACACCCACTGACTTTGGTTCGACTTAGACCCATCGTCATAGACAATGATGAATGATTTGAATAATATTTCCTGAAAATAATCGCTCGCGTGAAGCTTATCGAAATGAATAAAAAGAAATATATTTCCACCATCTATGAATATGTTTAAACATAAGTTATTGTCGACAATAAATAAAAAATTTCAATCGACTAATTATTTCAAACAATACAAGCATTTCAAATTATTTATTTTCTACGAAATAAACAAAAGAACTGTAATTTTCGATTATCAGGTGATACTTCGGCAGCCAAACATAAATAAAATTTTCGTGTTACATGATCCAATTGCATCCATCTCCTCGTGTAGGAATCTCCATGGATACATGTGGCATGAAATTGATAATTGATTGTCGCAAATCACACAAAAAAACATAAATTGATGCGATGCGCGCGACAATCCATACTCGATCTTGTTAGATTCACTTCGCAACTTTTGCTCCGGTAAAGTTTCACATTTATCCTGTAGGATACGGCTCTTATACTAATCACATCAATCACGTCAAGATCGGATATTCCGTCTCTCTTAAACTCTCAGGCGCATCCAACACCCTTGACGCTTACCCGGCTGTGGGTAGTAATTGGTTGTGTAGCTTTTAGAAATTAATCAACCAAATAACTTGAAATTGAAATTATGTACATGCGTCGAGTGTTTAGAGAGGTCGATCGACAATGACATCTGAGTAACTACATTGGGATCTCGTGCAACACGATGATGTCTTTTCCTATTTGGCTGCTGTAGCATCGCCTGAGAATTGATAGTCGCCGACTATCACCTCCATCTTCCCTCAGCTTCTAGAACAGGAATCGACAACGAGGATGAACCAAAACTCTGAACACGCACCTGAGCACGAGCAAAAGAAGGCCCAAGTCTTCCCAAGTCTTCGTGAACTCAGAACTCCGGATGCTCCGATGCCGAAGCTCTGCTATCGATGGACACGCCTTCGCCGATTGGCTCTTCTCTGAGGTCGAGTCGCCGACCTCTGGCGAGGCCTCGAACTCGCCGGCTTGGGGTGAGTTCGTCCCTCGCCTGTGGCTGGTCGCCGGCAATCGGCAACATGCGGTAGAAGAAAGAAAATAAAAAATACAAAACTAAAAAAAAAAAATTAAAAATTTGATTTTTTTTGCCTCAAATAAAATCATAAATTGAAATCATTTTACAAAGGAAGTTGCTAGCCTGACAGTCTGCCAGTAGTATCAGTTATTTTTGACCACATGATCTCCCAATCAATGAGTGCTTTATGCAAAACATGCGGTGATGGTGTGTGGATCTACCGTTGAAATTATACTGTCTCTAACAGTACTGTCAGGGAAGCATTTCTCTTTTCCAAATGAGATCCACACAATAGAAAACTTTTTCGATGACATATCACCAAATAAAGAAAACTAATTATTTTCCTAAAAAGTGATTTTCTAGAAAGTATTTTCCTTTATCAAGAATTTTTCTCCCAACCAAATGCAACCTAAGACTTCGTTCGTTTCGCGAAAAAATAACATGTTTTTTAAATATGTTCTCTGTAAGTTACTTTTCAGGAACATGACAATATTTTCCACTATTCGGCTAAAACCTAAAAATGAACTGAAAAATATTTTTCGCCATTCGGTACGAAAAATCGGATTTGATTTTCCTTGGTACACTCTTTTTAATTTTTTTAATTCTATTTTTGCCCTCTTCTTTTTATTGTTGTTGTTTTTTTTTATTATTTTCCCTTCTTCTTCGGCAGGAAATCAACAAAGGAAGAAATAAAAGAAAAGAAATTATAAACAAATTCGAAAATAAAAAGAAAGAAAAGAAAGGAAAATTAAAAGAAAATTGAAAAGAAAAGAAATGTGAAGGAGTAGAGCGAGGAAAGATGAGGGAAAATGTTTTCCTCTTCTCAAAAAGAGGAAATCATTTTTTTTTCACTTTTGAAGGTATTTTTTCAATAGGTGGAAAATATTTTCCTTGACTCATTTATTTTACGTGAACCAAACACCTGAAAATTCAGAAAACATCCTCATAGAATTTATTTTTCGTGAAACGAACGAAACTTAATTGTATTTCTTTTTGTTGAGAAAAAAAGTAAATCCGCCATCGTTGACGTAATTAGTATAAAATTTGTATCTTACGGGTAGACTTGTCAAACAGATGCATGGGTCGGTTGAAAATGATCCGACTCATATTGACTCATTTAACCCGTTTTGGCTCATTACCATGCAATAAAAATCTAGCGACCCATACCCGATCCGACCTATATTGATCAAATACTTTCATATTTAATCCAATTTTTTTTTAAAATATTATCTTTTTATTATTTTTATTTTTATTTTTATTTTTATCCACTTTTTCCTTTTTTTAGGAAATTTTCGGATTTCCTTCTTCCTCCATCGGCTGCTACTCGGCGGCGTTTGGTGACAGGCCAACAATTGGCGACAGATTGCTAACTGCCCGGCAATAGACAGATGACCGGCCCACCACCTGCGACGACTGGCGACTGGCCAGACCCCTGTGAGCTCGTTGTGGCTGTCGTCGGCCTATGCCGGTGGAGGAATAAGGAAAAAGAAAACAACAAAATAAAGTAATAAGAAATAATTAGAAAATTCGCAACCCTCACCGGATATAATAGAAGAAAAATGAATAAATTTTTTATAAAACATCACAAAATAATAATAATAAATTGGAAAACTTATTTTTGACTCATCCTTTTTTATTCCGGGAAACAGAATCAAAATCATTGCCAAACAGACCCTTAAAATAGTTAGGTAACACATTTATGACCAATTTAAAATTCATTTAAGAACCATTAAATTGTTAAGTAATCAATGTATAACCCATTTAAGCTTGTTTTTAAAACTAAATGCAACTCATTTTAGAACCATTGTGCCACCTCGCAAAAGTCGGAGGGTGAATCAAATACGATTGAGTCAGGGTTGTTGCGCACATCGCATCAAGGTTATGTATAATTATTAATTTCATGCCACATGTGTCCATATTAATTACTACACGGGGAGATGGATGAAATTATATCACGTAAGACAGATGGTTTCATTTATATTTGGTAGTTACAGCCGTTTTGTTGTTGCGCATAAAATGAATGATAAAAAATATTTTTGAAAAAATGATTGCTTGTGTTGTTTGCAATAATTAGTCGATTGAATTTTTTTTTCATTGTCCGCAATAACTTATGTTTCAATGTCTTCATAGATGATGAAAATAATTTTGTTTTTATTCATTCCTAAAAGATTTACGGGAGCGATTATTTTTATAAAATATTTGTCAAATCATTTATTTTTCGTGAACAAACGAAGTCCGTTCTTCTTAGCACACGATGGGGTCTTAGTCCAACCAAAGTCAGCGGATGTCGTTGCTTCCATCTCAGTTTGGGCAAGAAGATATTGGTTTTCGCTTTCAAAGTTCTTTTGATAATGAACTTGGGACGAAGGCGCCGAGGAGGCAAACTGCATGTCTCCCACTCGAACTTCACATTCACGACAGAGAAGGAAAGCAGCAAGAAAGTGGTTCGATAATCAGTTGAACTCTCTCGTGCCATTGTCGATCGCCCTCTCCAGATGCTCGACATCTCTACATAATTTCAATTTTAAGTTATTCGGTTGATTGATTCCTAAAAGCTACATGGCCCATTACTAGCTACAGCTGCGTAAGCGTAGGCGGTGTGGCTGTGCCGCAGTAGGAATACTGTGTCGAATATCTAAATTCGATCCTATCAACGATGCAAGAAAGTAATGGAAATTCGCACAACACAAGAATTTACGTGGTTCAGCAGGGGAGATGTTCCGCCTACCTACATCCACGGGGAGATGAGATCTGTTTCACTAATAACTAGAAAAGTGTACAGCAGCTCTTCTCACCCTCTCTCTCTTCTTTAGAGAGACCCTCGTGCTGTCTAGTCATCAGGGGGCCTTTCGGAACCACCTCATAATCTCTTGGATAACAGAATACAAGACATCAACCTCCACATGCTGTTGGAGCAGGTTCCCAGAGGCGGCGTGGTGCACCCCGTGGTGGGAGGTCTGGAATTATCGGCCACGTCGAAGGAAGCTGGAAGGTCTTTCTTGCCTCTTGTCAGAGAGTCCAGGAGAAAGCCATCGCAAAAAATCGTTATTCAACTTTACAACATCGTATGCTTCGTCTGTCCTTTGTACTTGAAAAAGCCGGTCTACATTCTGCAGACATCCTTGATGGCATTTCTATCGACCTTCAGGCAATGTGTTTGTAACAATGTTGTATGTGTTGGGTTCTTCCCTAACTAAACATGCATCCGAGCTACCCGAACTTCTCTCGACAAAGAAACCGGGCTCTTTCGGCGGTGGCAAGGTTGCTCCTTCATTCGCCAACATGAAGACGACACTAGACATGGTCGGCCTATCTTCAGGAAACTTTTGGACGCACAGCAAGCCCACCTGAATGCATCTCTCTGCTTGAGACTCCACGAAAGAGGCGCATACAGATTCATCAATGAGTTCCATGGCCCTCTCTTCACTCCACAGCATCCATGCCTAAAAAATTTTAAACTACTTATGATCACCCACTGTCCGTGCATCGACAAAGAAGACAGTGTCTAGGAGAACATAGAACAAACAGGATGAGAGTTAAAGAGAGACGGAATATCCGATCTTGTTTAGCGAATAAGGAAATGGCGGGTCTTGATAATTCTCTACCACTTACGTGCCCAAGAAGGGTGTGATGATGATCAGGATGCTGGAATCCTCTATTCCTTTTGCTACTTACTATCTCTAACAAAAGCACGCCGAAGCTAAAAACGTCAGACTTCACTGAGAACTTTCCATCAAGGGCATACTCTGGGGACATGTAACCGCTGCATCAAGCAAATCAGGCTTCAGTCCCTCCAAATACCGATGGATAGCGCACTGTTTGACTGAATCGAGATGAGAAACTTACTATGTACCAACTATTCTTCTCGTCTCTGCCTCTGTGCCATCTCCTCGAAAGATCCTTGCCAGGCCGAAATCTGAAATCTTTGCATTCATGTCGGCATCTAACAAAATGTTGCTTGTTTTCAGGTCTCTGTGTATCACTTGTAGTTTTGAATCCTGGTGGAGATAGAGAAGTCCTCGGGCTATTCCTAAAACAATGTCAAATCGCCCTTTCCATGCCAAAGAGGAGCTTCTGTCATGATCTGCACACGCTCAACCCCATCAAAAACTAAGTTGTTAGAGTTTAGCTGTATTTTCTGGTGAAGAAATCAATGGACAGAAACAAAAGCATTAGGAATCGAGCAAAAAGGAACTCAGAAAGATAAATTTTTTCTTACCAAAGATGAAATAATCCAAGCTTTTGTTTGGCATATACTCATAAATCAACATTCTCTCTTCTCCCTCAATGCAGCAGCCAACAAGTCCAACAAGATTCCGGTGCTGAAGTCTGGCGATTAGAAGGACTTCGTTCATAAACTCATCAGGACCTTGTCCTGAATTTTTCGACAGCCTTTTTACTGCTACTTCTTGTCCTGTCGAAAGAGTTCCCTGCATGTATTTTACTTAGTGTGGGCCTCTGTAGTTATTTGAACTGACTGATTTATAACTCGTTACCTTGTAGACCGAACCGAAGCCGCCTGCTCCTAGCTTGTTTGTTCGAGAGAAATGGTTGGTAGCAATGGCAACGGTAGCAAAATCATACAATGGCAAGTCAATGTCATCCATCCCACTTGGCAAGCCTACAGTGATGTAAATTAGTTCTCAAACCATACTATAAACTCCACAAGAAAAAAGCAAAAAAAAGACAGTCTGGAATTTGACCACATGAAGTAAGACAAAAGTATTTAGCTTACCTCGGCTTTTCATTCTTCTTTTCCAGATTATGCTCAATGCCGTGACTGCAATAAGCAATCCCGAAATGGCTGAAGCCACAGTGATAGTCACCAGTTTCTTGGATGGAGTGTGATTTGAATCTAGCATACAGGAAGAAGTTAAGTAACTAATTTCAGAAACAGAGTTCATCTGTAAGCTGATGAATCTATCTCCATTAGAAGAGACTTGGAGATTAGAAATATATAATAGTAAGGGACAGAACAAAGTTCAGTCTGGCATTGACAAAGGACGCATCGATGTAATGAGAGATTGGGACAAAGAAGAGAAAAGCAATTGCCAATGCAGATAACAATATTGGTTATTACCTAATTCAGAAGCATGTAGCCGTAGGAAGAGATATTGGTCATCACCAACAATGTTACTTTCCCTAATATCAATGAGATCGTGAAACCACATCAAGCAGCTTGCTCCTCTAATATCGGAATTAGCATAAGCCATGCAGGAACAATTCTTTAGACACTCAATCTTGCACTCCTCAAGGCTCATATTCTTGAATAGCTGGAAATCTACCAGGTCAGGTAATTTCACTTGCGAAAGTTTTGTAAAACCCTCGCCGCGAGTACAATTCAATGGAACTTTCCTTACGCACCCGCCTGTCGTATTGAGCATGCCCCACTCTTCTTGTGACTTGGGCATAAAACCCTGCAAGCAGAGGCATCTTGGGCTTTCGTTAATTCGGCACACGCCATTAGCGCCACAACATCCATAGCTGTCACAAGGGTCGAAAGGGACCGAGTAAGTCAGATCCCATTTCGTGCTTCCACTCTTCAGTAGAAGATACTGTGAAAGACCATCCGGGCTTAATGTAACTCTTGCAGTGATATCTTCCTTGAAGGTTTCGACGGCAAAATAGGCATCTGTTCCGTTGTAAACAGCGAAGGATTGACCAACAGTAGTTGACTCGTTGGTAGTAGGAGAGAATCCAACACCATTCCATGGCCCGCTTCGATAAACTTTGACGGAACCATTGCTGGCTACCTCGAGTTGAGGTAAACCGTCAATTTTGTAGCTGAGTGTATAGTCTCCAGGGGAAGGATCATCCACGCTTCTCCAGGAAGTCAGATGACGTTCCAAACCGGTTCTAAAGTTCCATCCCACTGTCATACCGACCAAAAGCGTGTCTGATGGGTAATCAAAGCTCTGCCATGAGTAGTCAGCTGAATTTGAACTGTGGCGTTCCCTAAGAACAAGGTTACCAGAATCTAGGAGCTGTGCAACTGGGTTTCCAAGAACCTTGGTCGAATTCGTCCACCAAATGACGCTCTTTGATCGGTTCAGAAGAACAAGTTCACCTTCGTTGCTTAATTCTAGAGTACCATTTGAATCAGTGAGCGGACTGTTCCTATTAGCAACCCAAACAACCGTTTCAGGACTCACCACGAACCATATCCCCAGGAAACCGTTCTTTGGGCTTCCGGCAAAGAAGAAACCGAGCTCAAACTTTCGGCCCGGGGAAACTAACGTCTCTCCCTGTCTAATAGATTGAGCTGAACTCAGGGTGTCGGCTGCACTTGACAGGCGCAGCAGTGACAGAAGGACGATGGAAGTGCAGAAGAAGCAGAAGATAGGAGAATCTGCCATTGCAGACCCTTATGTTTGATCTGCGAGATGAAGTAAATAACTAGATAAAGATTCAAACTTTTCAGAATAGCATAACAGGAAGAGATATGGAAGACAGTCACCTTTGTTTGGTGAAGAGCAAGCAAGTTCAAGGAGTTCCTGAATGGATTGAGTTGGGTCTAGCAAGAAGACCAGTCACGCAAATGTTCGTATCAAATCTAAATGACTCGGTTTTTGTTTTTGTTTTTTTAAAATAAATTGGTGTCAATATCAACTACCTTTGCTTTGTGCATGTCTTGATAAGAGTTTCCACTTGCTTGGCATATTGTTGGGAGTAGGTGAAGAAATGGTAAAACAAGATAAACAAAGGGTCAAAAAGAAGACCCAAAACAAAAATTGTTTAAAAATGTTTTTGACTAGGTAAAACAAGAAAAACAAAGTCAAAAAGTCAACAACAAAAAAGACAAAAAAGAAAAACTTAAAAATGATTTTGATGCCGTGTTTCAATCCTACTACCACATATTTAAAAAAATTGATCCAATAATTACGGACACCGCCAAAGAGAAAAACAAAAAAGGACACGAGAAGTGATCAAAGTCAATCAACTCTTGCTCACCACCCCTTCTCTTAGGCCATCTCTTTTGACTGAAGTTTTAGAATATGAAGTTCAAAATGAAAAGGTGAAGAAATTCGACATTATTGTAACTATCTCAATTTTCCCTTGTTATATACTTTGTGTTCACATAATTTATTTTGAAATATGAACTACGCATAGTTATATTACCTAAGGTACATATACATTCTATAGTGTATTAATTTATGGAATTAAGGGATAGAAAGTGAATATTGCCGCAAGTTGACTTTTGAGTTAGTCCCTCAACCTCCAATTTGGCTAATTATTCAATTGAATAATATTTTCAAGCCCAATTTCAGATGGAAGCAACAACACCCGCTGACTTTGGTTGGACTTAGAACCCATCATGCACCAAGAAACTTAGACTCCTTTTATTTCGCGAAAAATAAATGATTCAAAAAATATTTCTTAAAAATAATCGCCTGCGTAAAGCTTATAGAAATGAACAAAAAGAAAAATATTTTCATCGTATATGGAGATGTTTAAACATAAGTTATTGTCGACAATGCAAAAAAAAAAAAAAAAATTCAGTCGACTAATTATTTCAAACGATACAAGCATTTCAAATCATTTATCTTAACAAATGGAACGGCCATAATTATCGATTATAGGCGATAATCCGGTAGCCAAATATAAATAAGATTATCGTGTTACATGATCCAATTGCATCCATCTCCCCATGTAGGAATCTCTATGGACATGAGGCATGAGATTAATAATTGATTGTCGCAAATCGCACAAAAATACATAAATTGATGCGATGTGCGCGACAACCCAGACTCGATCTTATTAGATTCACTTTCGCAATTTTTGCTCCGATAAAGTTTCACATTTATCCCGTAGGATACGGCTTTTATACTAATCACGTCTTCGACAAGGGATGGACTTTTTTGTTTTTTTTAACACCGTTAGTATTTACACAGACGCGATTTTCAATGCCTGTTGTTACAATAAGATTCTGCCACGTCCTTTAATGGGTTAGACTTTTTACTCAGGCTTAGCATACCTTTCATTGTACTCGGGCAAATATGAATCATATGTGTGTGTTGTGGCCCTACCCTGTGAATTCTTTTTCTCTTTATTTCTACTCACGGCATTTTTAGTCATTTTTTGGGCTAGGGCCCAATGGTATTGGCCCACATGCTCAAAAAGCTCCAACATATAAAGATGGGCTCTGCCCACAACTTCTACATTCACTATTTGGAATTGTCAGGCTTATGATCAAGCCCAACTCAAAAAATTCAAATTTCAATACCCAGTCCCTTTCTATCCCTTAATTCCGAAAAGAATATACCATAGAATATACAATTCCCATCAATATCATTATACATAGTCTATGCTTCCAAACAAACTATGCGAACTCAAAGTATACAATAAGGGAACATCGAGACTCCGTTTATTTCGCGAAAAATAAATAAGTTGGATAATATATTCCTAAAAATGATCGTTCGTATCTTTTACAGAAAATGAACAAACGGAAAATATATTTATCGTCCACGAAATTATTTAGACATAAATCGTTTTCGATAATGAAGATATTTTTCATTAACTATTCATTACGAGTGATGCAAGCGATCCTTTTTAAAATAATGTGTTCCAAATTATTCATTTTTCGCTAAATAAACGGAACTTTAGAAATAACTTAATTATGTTCAGTTTCTTAGCTTTTTCATTTAGAACTCCATATGTTATAAAGAATGAAGTTAAAGCAATTCGAATTGGATAAAAAGATAGCCTATGAGAAGGGTAGTGATCAAGCGTGGATTTACTTTTGACCACTTCTTTATGTCTTTTTTTTTTCATGGGCGGTGTCCATAATTTTGTAGTCAACTATATTTGAAATGATGACTAGTTATCAGATAATATTTTTTTTTTTTGGTTATCTCTAAAAACTATTATACTCCGCAATAACGGAATGAACACATTTATTTGGCAATTTATGTGTCCTTTAAACTCTAAATTAAAGGAAGAAAAATATTGACACATGGGTCAAGACAATATTTTCTCTTCAAAGAGAAAAATAGGTCCGTTTCAATGTTATGTCTTCCGCACTTGTCGACCAAATGACGCTCTTTGATCGGTTCAGAAGAACGAGTTCACCTTTGTTGCTTAACTCCAGAGTACCATTTGAATCAGGGAGTGGACTGTTCCTGTTAGCAACCCAAATAACCGTTTCAGGACTCACCACGAACCATATCCCCAGGAAACTGTTCTTCGAGCTTCGGGGAGAGAAGAAACCGAGCTCAAACTTTCGGCCCGGGGAAACTAACGTCTCTCCCTCTCCAATAGATTGAGCTGAACTCAGGGTGTCGGCTGCACTTGACAGGCGCAGCAGTGACAGAAGGACGATGGAAGTGCAGAAGAAGCAGAAGATAGGAGGATCCGCCATTGCAGACCCTTCTGTTTGATCTACGAGATGAAGTAAAGAACTAGATAAATATTCAAACTTTTCAGAATAGTAACCAGGAAGAGATAAAGAAGTCAGGTACCTTTGTTTGGAGAAGAGCAAGTTCAAGGAGTTCCTGAATGTATTGAGTTGGGTCTAGCAAAGAAGACCAGTCAAAAAGAATACAAAAAAAATACACCACATATTCAACAACAAAAAAAACATATTCCGATAATTATAGACACCGCCGTGGAGAAAAAGGGAAAAGGACACGAGTGATCAAATTCAACCGAGTCTTGTCTTGCACACACCCTTCATTTATCATGTAGGATAAGGCTCTTATACTAATCACGTCAACCACAGGGGATGGACTTGAAAAAAAAAAAGTCCGCTAGTATTTACACAGACACGATTTTCAATGCCAGGTGTTCCACTAAGAATCTGCCACGTCATTTAATGGGTTAGACTTTTTACTCGGGCTTAGCATACCTTTCATCGTACTAGGGCAAATATGAATCATATGTGTATTGTGATCCTATCATGTGAATTCTTTTTCTCTTTATTTTTGTTCACGACATTGTGTGTCAATTTTTTGGGGCCAGGGCCCAATAGTATTGGCCCACATGCTCAAAAAGCTCGGATATATAAAGATGGGCTCGGCCCACAACTTCTCCATTCACTATTTCGAATTGTCTGGTTTGTGATCAAGCCCAACTCAAAAAATTCAAATTTCAATACCCAATCCCCTTAATTCCGAAAAGAATATACGATAGAATATACAATTCTCATCAATGTAACTATACATGGTCTATGCTTCCAAACAGAACTATGTGGACTCGGAGTATACAATAAGGGAACATCGATCCTCCGTTTGCTTCGCAAAAAATGAATGATTTGGACAATATTTTCCTAAAAATGATCGCTAGTATCTCTTGCGAAAAATGAACAAGCGAAAAATATTTGTATTGTCCACGAAATTGTTTAGACATAAATTGTTGTCGGTAATGAAGATATTTTTCATTGTCTAATTATTTCGAGAAATGCAAGCGATCATTTTTAGATTAATATTTTTCAAATAATTCATTTTTCACTAAACAAACGGAATTTTAGAGATAGCTTAATTTTTTTTAATTTCTTCATTTTTTTCATTTCGAACTCCATATATTGCAAAGACTAAAGTCAAAGCAATTCGAATTGGATAAAAAAAAATGGCCTATGAGATAGCAGGAATGAACACAGCTGACAAAAACATTTTTGAACCTTTATTTGGCAACTTATGCGTCCCTAAATTTTAAATTAAAGAAAGAAAAATATTGACAAGAAAGATATTGACATGTGGGTCAAGACAATATTTTCTCGTCAAAGGAAAAAATAGGTCCATTTCAATGTTATGTCTTCCGCATTTTCAGGGAACAAGTAAGCACGTTGAAAATTTATAATCGTCTCTTACATTTAGTTGCTTAAAAAAGCACTTGGAGCGCTCATTAAGTCCGAATAATTAATCAATGTGCGTTTGTTTCGCGAAATATGAATCAGTTGAAAAGTATATTCTTGAAAAAAGTTTTTTTTTTTTTGCTTCTCTTACGAAAATGAATAAACGAATGGTATTTTCACCGCCTACGATAATATGTAGACATAAATTATAGTCAATAATAGAAACATATTTCATTAACGAATTATTTCAAGCGATACAAAAAAATATTATGTTTTTTAAAAAATGTTTTTTTAAATATTCATTAGTCTTTATGGAAATTGTTATTCAACAACAAAAAAAGTCATTACTCACGCGGTGCTTGTAACCGGGATACGTTGCTAGCAAGTTGGTTATAAAGCACCGTGCAAAGCACAGACTGACAACGCAGGAGGCGAAACTCTAATGACCCACCCTAGGCGCGGATCGCTACTATACGAGCTTACCTGGTGGTACCCATCCGAAGATGACGTGGAGTCTACCTTTCCCACCGCCACCCCCCAAGTTGAGAAAAAATATTTTTCTTCTATTCATCTAAAAGAAATACCTCGAATTTTTTACATCCCTGAATTCAAATAAAGCCTTTTAAGGTCATGCTCAGGACCCATTACTCACCCATTATGTACAAAATCCAAAACAGTAGCTCACCTCATGTTTCTAATTTCTTTGACCGACAAGAAAATCTCATTTTTCCAAATTGAATGATCAAATTAGATGGCTTGTAATTCTAACCTAAAATACATGGAAGGAGTGAGAGAGAGGGAAGCCGATCAGCAAGAAATTAAGCACCGCCTTCTTCCTTCTCCTCAAGAAATTCCTAACCCTTCTCTCTCTCTCTCTTAAGCTTCCATTTTTCTCTCTTTCATCGCCACAAAAGGGCAAACCCAGATAAGAGGAGGAGAAGAAAGACCTTCCCAGCCTCCTTCCCCATGGCCGATAATTCCAGACCTCCGGTCACCGGCTATCCCGCGCCGCCCCCGGGAGCCTACTCCAACGGCTATCCTCCGGGGGCACACTCCAACACCGCTTACCCTTACGCCGAGCAGCGCCCCCAGTACGCCAATTACCAGTACTATGCCCAGGACCGGCGCGCCACCTTCCTCCACTACTTCCTGGTGGCGATGATCACCTTCTTCGCCATCATCGGCACCGTGCTCTTCATCGTCTGGCTCGTCCTTCGGCCCCGCCTCCCCAAGTTCCGGGTCGAGTCCCTGATGGTCATCAACTTCCCCGTCTCCAACTCGTCGCAGCACGTCCTACATTTACTACAAGTCCGAGTCCTTGAGAGCGACGCGGCTACCGCCATTCGATCAGGGGACGAGGAATCAGATGGTTGTCCAGGCGAGTTGCGTGACCGTGGACTCGTATGTGGATGGTTGGGCTGTGAGCGGCATAAATGCAGAGAGAGCTAGTGGAGCCGTGAGCTTCCAAGTGAGGCTTATCGCCTTGGCTTGGTTCAAAGCTGGATGGTGGCGGAGGTTGATTAGGGTTTTCTGTGGCAACCTGGCGGTGGGGCTTCCGCCGAATAATGGAACGGGGAAGTTGACCGGTGGAGTGAGAGAGTGCAGGGTTGGTCTATGAGTAAGCTGCGATCGTTGCTTTTTCAATTTTTCTGTTGTTTTTTCCCAATCTGAATGTGGTTTAACTTGGATAAAGATACTTTTTTTTTTTTTCGTGAGATTATCGTAGGAATGGAATGGATGTATAGATGTACAATTTAATTCCTGCATGATAGTTCTTATGGTTATGATCATTAATTTGTTCAGAGTATAGATGTAGATATGTCTTTTCAAGATTCTGTCCACGACTTAGGAAGAAGCCTTTGGCTGAACCTTTTGTGCTTTATACTGGATGAAAGTCTTCAAGCATCCTTCTGTTTGAGAGCGTGATATTTAAATTTGTTCTGTCTCTGGTGCGAGTAATTCTAATCATGGAATTGGACACCGAGATATAAGGAAGCATGGGAGACGTTAACTTCTTGCTTGACCCGACCAGAACCGAACCAAGATCGAATGGAACATGACCCGAAAAATGGAGTCTGGTCGGGTTGGGTTTCATGTTCTTTTTTTTCTTTTCTTTTTTTATAGGCTATACAATATCCAAGTAACAGAATTTCGAGTCAGAGTATATAAAAAAGGAAACGTAATACCCAAAAGAAAAAACATCGTCTTGATCTTTCCATGGTAAACTCTCCCTGGAAGCCCTGATTCAAACAATTTTTTTACAACCACTCGACCTAAGGAATTTTCTTACTCAAATTCCCACGGATCTGAATCTAAGGGGAGAAACCAGGATAAAAAAAAAAAAAAAGATATGCCTTTCTGAATTTCATGTCCCACTTTCTTCCAAAAACAAATAAAGATTAAACCGTACTTTCTATTGCGAAAAAAAATACAAAACTACCAACCTAAATTACAGATATAAGTTTAAGACAATAGGCCCAAAAGGCAAAAGCTACTACTGAATCTAAGTCAACTCCTTGACTTGCACAGAAAATTAACTCCCAACTGCATTTCCTCCACCTTCTAAATCTTCTCAACTGTCTCGACAACAACAGACGAGCCATATGTTTCATCCTCCATACTTTTCCTATAGCCGCAAGAAAACAACAAAAACCGATGATTAACTAAAGAGAACATCCAAACTTCCTAAACAATAACTCCAGCTCCATTTGTGACCACCTGCTCCATGTTTCAACTCCAGCTCATTGAAGAGAACATCCAAACTTCCTAAACAACAACTTCAGCTCCATCTGTGACCACCTGCTCAATGTTACACTAAAACCATGAGTCTGCTTGCATATTACACAACTCCGCACAAAGAAAAATCAACACAAGAAACTCAAATACACAGCTAAATAGTAAGCCGCTATAAAGCTAAATCAGGTTTTTCTCTATTGCTAGAAGCTTTTTATCATTAGGCCCTTTTAACTCAGGTGATACAAAGACCAGAACAATTTCCGCAACACTCAAATACATGGGATTCTTGCACTTTTGCTAGACACTATAGCTGCAACTAAACCTGAAGTCAAAACTCATGCAGAAACTTTTGGATTGCAACTTTTTTGGGACCTTTAATACAATGCATGGGGTTCATGCAGACATTATCAACAATTTTTAGACCAAGTAGCCCTACGAGTTCACTAGTCACGGGTTCACATATATTGAACTAATAAGATAACGATGATTGCAAGAACCTTAACCTACTTTTTCCACTAGATAACGCAACAAAGAGGCGATTCTCTTGTACCACTTTGATTTCATGTTCTCTGCATGACGAGATTTATTTACCAAAAAAGGAGAGAAAGAAAAAAAAACAGAGTGTTGCTAAATCAAAGAACACCGGTGGTCAATCTATGCAAGTGTCAATATGGATATTGATTGTGTTCTACAAAGTCAAACTTTCTACCATTTATGTTTCGGTTTACCCGCTTAAAAACTCTCACTTAACGCAAGGTAGATGATTTTAAAACCAATCAAGTCTGATGCTCGGCAGGCCGCTCACAAATAGGCAGATATCAACCACCCAGAATCCCAAAGCACGAAATTGACACATCAAAGCGACCCATTGTTCAATTAAAGATGGATCTGATCTTTACAGAGCAAGGGAAGTGAGAATTAATTACCTTGAAGCCTCCAAAGCTCGTGTCAACGAACCAAACGCACAGCATAGGAATTCGAAGGAGAAGATTAGGGTTTCGGCAGTTCTTAGAAGCTCGCTCGTGACCTAAAAGCGTAGCAGAGGACGCGAAGGCCGAGATGAAGTCGAGTAGGAAGGAGTTGAACCAGAGGTCAGAGATCGAGAGAGGTCCAACGATGGCGATTACAGCCTCTCCAGAGGGTGACTGCGTCCTGCGACTGGGTCGTGCGAGCGAGAGGAGGCAAGTAGACCACGATTCTCGCCGATGGAAAAAGAAGGTGCACTGCGTTCGCCTTCGTCTCTCGTCGTTCTCTGCTCTCTCTCTTTCTAGGGTTTGTTTCTTTGTTTGGGCTGGCGAGGTTGATTTGCGGGGGCGTAGGAGGAGACGATGGGTTTTAGTTTTGGTAATGCGTTTGTGTTTCTGCTCGGATTGTGTTTGTGTTTCTGTTCAGGTAATTACTGGATTACCCGAACAAGAAACACAAACACGTTAGGATATAATTTTATTTTTACACATACCCGAACACAGTAAGACCCGAACAAGAAATGAACGGAAATTTTGTTTCGGGTCGGGTATCTTGTTCGGTATGGATACCCCTGCTTCTGAGCCCAACACAATCCGCTAGCTTAAGGTTGACTTAGAACCCCGTAAAGCACGATGAAACCCGGCCTTCTTCTCCTTTTCTTGGCTTTGGCTCGAAGTGAATCAAGCTTTACTTTAGCGTGTGGCTATCATTTATTCGTGCCTAAACATTTCAGTAAACGATAGGAATACTTTTCGCTAATTCATTTTTGTAAGCAATATAAGCGATCATTTTGTGAAAAATATTTTCCAAATTGCTCGTTTTTTTGCGAAACGAATGGAGTCTTGATACTCAATCATCGCAAATAGCACGAATTAGATAACCGATGCGATGCGCGCGACAACCCCTAACTTGATATTGGCCCTTTATAGATCGACTTCCGCAACTCTTACTCCGATAAAGTTTCACCCCCTTTATTCCGTGAGATGCGACCTCTTCTGCTATTTGTGTAGACGACAGACGACAGAGCGTAGACGTCTTTTTTTTTTTGCTCGACGAAATGAAAATACCACTAGTATATATACGAATGCAAAGTTTAATGTTTGATATTCCAAAAAAAAACCGACGCATCATTTAATATGTCAATCTTGTTACTCAGACTTAGCACATGTTTCAATGTTCTTGGGCTAACATATATCACGTGTGTAAGGGGCGCATCTTGTCAATTTCTTTTTCTTTCTATTAGTCCTTTTTTGGGCCAATAGTATTACGATTTGGCCCACTTCAAAAGCTCGGACATAAAATGATGGGCTCAGCCCATAACTTCTCAGTTTGCTATTCCAAAATTGCCGGCCCATGATCAAGCAAGGAATAATGACTGCATATAAAGAATGTGTATATCTAAGTAATATGACTGCATATTTCATGTTTCGAAACCGGTTATGTGAACTCGAAGTATATGATAACAGAAAATTTGAGAAAGCTTAATTGTATTCAATTTCTTGTCATTTTCATTTCGAATTCCATATATTCCGAAGACTAAAGTCAATTAAATTTAAGTTGGACAAAGAGACGGCCTAAGAGAAGAGTAGTGAACAAGAGTCGGTTAGTAGAGGAGAGTTAGAGATAGGACAGACCAAAAAATAAAATAAAAAAATAAAAAAGAGTCGATTGACTTTGATCACTCCTTTGGAAAAAAACCCACCAAAAATCCCAAACTATGCCAACTTGGACACATTTACCCCGAACTTTTTTTTGTGTCACCAAAAGCCCCAAACTTGTACCGTATGATGACACATATACCCTCCGTTACTTTCCGTCAAGAAATGCTGTTAAAAATCTTACGTGGCTACTGACGTGGATGACGGAATGTAAACGATGATGACATGTCATCCACGTGGATTAGTAAAAAAGGAACCACGTCGTTTTTTTTTTTTGTATTAACAAAACGGTTTTACCTTCTTCATCTTCGTTGCTCTTCGTCTCTCTATTTTTGGGGATTAGGGTTCATCTTTGGGCTTGGTTGCCCTCCATCTCTCCCGATTGCTCCATTGAAACGATGAAGAATTCTCGATTGCTCCAGAGGAAGGAGTTTGATTCGTGACTGATCTCACTTCGCGCTCGATTCGTGGCTAATCTCGTGAGGACCCCCTGCCTCTCACTTCTCGCTTGATTTGAGGCTGAACTCTCTCTGCCTCGATCTGGGGTCTAGTTCTTCCTTGATTTTTCAAAAAGGACATTGCTCGACGTGAAGTAGCTGGATTTGGTTATTCAAAGTCATCATATTATTGGCGCTCTTGATTCATCAACAGTCCGTGCATTCTTCATTAATGTGGGTGTTCCTTGATTTCCTTATTAGGCTACTATAATAGTTCTGAATTCCACCCTCTTGCTCTTCCCGATTCATTTGGTGACTGTTCCGAGCATCGAACTTTTGAGCTGTTCTGCATCATCTTTACATTTGGCTATCAGTTGAAGCTGCTTTTGTTATCATTCTAGTATAAGATGTTGATCTGTCATGATGTGGGCATAAAAGACAAGGACTCTTCCAGTCCCTAATATCTCATGGTATAGATAATTGCAGTGCAGCTAAGGACACAAACGGTTTTGAATGAAAATTTGAATGCGATCCCTAGTGGTTGATGTTTCATCGATCGGTTTCTCCACATTCTCTGGTGGTTGATGTTCCCCTTGTCTGTCTGAAGCTCCATTCATCGGTCGGCTCATTGCTGAAGCTGTATTTGCACGATGCGAAACTCGCTCCATTCGAGACTCGCTCGAAGTAGAGCTCGGTAATTCTCTGAATTTTGCAATAAGCAAAGTTTCTGAAGTGCTTGTGGTGTTTTTCATACCTCGGTTTGTATAATAAAGGAGGGTGGTGAATCGAAGAGTTGTTGCTCACCTTTGATAATGCAGTCGCGTTGGGTCTTTAGCGCGTTTGCTCAGCAGAGAACTGACATGTCGAGTTAATATTGCTTTAGGACATGATGGCATTGATTTACTTGACAATTTCTGTACATATTACAGTAATATAAGTAAAATGGTAGGTTTTGCAATATTTGCAACAAGAAATTAAACCGAACTAGTGCCCAAGACCAATAATCTGCAGCCAACATCAAAACCTTTGACTTCATTAATGTAGCGAGGCGCAAGACAAATAATCTAATCACATCAGCATACCCAAAATTGGATAATGATTCATAATTGAACCAAAAGGCATCTATATTGCCAAAGAGTGTTAAATTAGTGTCGAACTTGGATTACAACAAAAAATGAACTCTTGCAGTTCAACCAAAAGGAACTTGGATCACAACCAAAATGCTTGTACTCTGTTTTCAATTACAACCCAAAAAGTACAAGCGACTGAGTTTTTACATTAGTGTTGAACTTGGATTACAACCAAAAAAGAACAAGCGACAACTTCTCAGCTATGAACAATTGGATGGAATCACATCTACTTCATTGTGGAGCATGACTCGTTGATTCTTGAGTTCCACATGTCCAAAAGCCTGAGTTGAGACATTGTGTGTCTGACTTGTAGATTCTTGTCTTGTATCTACTTGTCTGATAGATGTCCCTACAGCCGTAGTTGGTTTCGGATGCTTTCTTCGTCTCCCTTTATGACCCTGCATAGAAAAGCATTGTTACAGTAAATATTGTCACGACGCCGTGTTAGTACCGAAGGCTTGGGCCATATACAAGTTTCCGTGGTCTCCCTTTTTTCTTACCAAAGGACAGATTCGTGAGAACAACTCAACAGATACCATTCACTCAGAGATGCATTCAGGTGGGCTTGCTATGCGCCCAAAAGTTTCCTGAAGATAGGCCGACGATGTCCAGTGTCATCTTCATGTTGGCAAATGAAGGAGCAACCTTGCTGCCGCCAAAAGAGCCCGGTTTCTTCGTCGAGAGAAGTTCGGGTAGCTCGGATGCATATTTAGTTAGGGAAGAACCAAACACACACAACATTGTTACAGTCACATTGCCTGAAGGTCGATAGAAATGCCATCAAGGATGTCTCTGCAGAGTTTAGACAGGTTTTCTCAAGTACAAAGGACAGAAGAAGCCTACGATATTGAAGAGTTGAATGCCAATTATTCCAGACCTCCGATGACACGGCTACCCCCCGCCGCCGCCGGGAACCTACTCCAATAGCTATCCTCCGGCAGCGCATCCAACACCGCCTGGGCTTATGCAGCTGTAGCTAGTATTTGGTCGGGTAGCTTTTAGGAGTTAATCAACCAAATAACTTTAACCTGAAATTATGTTTTGTTATAAGTAACTTCAACATCGTGGTCATGCTTCAGTTGTGTTTACGATTATTGTCTGAAGAGTTACCTTTCTTCTTCTGAGCTTTCTACTGCGCATTGAGAGAGAGGGAGAGAGATGTACTTTAGCAGAAATTAAGGTAGACAATGGTCGTAAATGCGAAGTTCAAGTGTAACTTCAATTACTGGGTGATGCTTTTAGCAGCCAAACAAAAACAAATCATGCTACATGATCAACTTGCATCCATCTTCCTACATAGAATCGAGAATATTGTCTAAAAAGTCTGAAAACCTATTATACGACTGTCAGTTCAGTCCTAACCTTTTAACGATTTGCCAATTTAGTCATTCGGACCAATTTTGATAGAAAATCGTTGATGTGGTGGTCTAGTCAACACCAGTCATTCTATGTGAACCGGTTGACGCTATCCTAGACAATTTTTGCAATTTTTGAATTTTTATTACTTTTCTTTTCTTTCTTCCTCTACCGGTCGCCGGGCCTTAGCGATGGCCGGTTAACAACTACAGGCGAGGGTGATTCTTGTCGGATCTAGTGAGAAACGACCTCGCCGAGATCCAGCGAGGCTCGCCCTCGCCTTGACGAGAGAGGGCATCAAGGCCCGTCAAGGCCCTCATCGATGATCGGCTAATGCTGACTAGATCTCTACATAAGCAATTTTTGACTAAAATTGACCGTAAAGACTAAATTGACAAATCATCAAAAGATTTAAGACGTATCATTGAATGCGTTAATCTTGTTTCTCAGACCTAGCGCAACTTTACTATCTATATACATATATTTGTGGGCCGATTTTCACTACTTTTCTAGGCCAATAGTATTATTACGTATCTTGCCCACGTGCTCAAAAAGCTTGGATATAAATAAATGGGCCCAACCCACGATTTCTCTACTAATTATTCCAAAATTGTCGGCTCATGACCAAGCAAAGAATAATTAGCCAAATTGGAGGCTGAGAGACCACTAAAAAAATTCCACCTTCCCTTTCTATCTCTTATTTTCGATTTTTTTTTGTGTGTGAAAAAAGGCTTACCCAAATATAATTATTTAAAGTCGCAAATCTACTATCCTAGTTTTTCACTTAATAAAACATGAAGTAACTCTTTAGGAGGTAGTAAAAAGAAACTAGTATCCAAGTGCTTATCGATGTCAAAATTAGTCAGCCGGAGTGATTTCCTTCCCAAAAGTTATGTTGCACTTTAGACTTAAAGTGAGAGCGTAGTAGTCTTCTAATATCTTTAAGCAAAGTAGGGCCAGCATTATCGATCATAAGCTCTAGACTAGCAAGATCAGTGAACTTTAGAGTCAATCTCAATGATGATCTTATGAAAATCAAGTTGTTTTGCAAAGTTGAGTCCTAACCACAGAGCCCAAAGTTCTGCTTGTGTCAACGAACATATTCTATTGGAGTTGGCGAATACTTCTAGGACCCTTATTTCTCACACTGGGCACGTCCACGTGAGCTTAGGGAAACCGAAGTATGGACCGACAACATGTAACCCCCATGCACGGAATATCGGGGGTCCCAACCACATGCGTACGGCGGCCCCAGCTCGCCGGTGAGCAGGCGAGGGCTCGAGGGCACTCCCCCGAAACAGCATTGGGTTTTGAGCTTGTGTTTTACGTTGGCTCATTTGTTGTGGGATCAAAGGGATTTGGATAGAGTAGGGTTTTGGACCCATTATAAGTCCTATATATTGTACTCGTACGAGAGATCATTGTAACGAGTAGTTGTGATTTAAAACCTAAATATTTTAGTAGAATCCCTTGTGCAGGACGTTACCCCATTTGGGGTGAACCTGAATAAATTCGTGTATCATTATTTTCTATTTATTGTGATTGTTCCGATTCGGTTTAGGATATAACCCAACATATTCCACCAACCCAGTCACCCCCTACATTTCTAAATAAACCCCCTGCATCAGCAAGTCCTGGGTTCCTTTGGAGGCCCCATCAGTATTCAGTTTAATATGGTGGAGGATCCCATCTAACCAAAATCGGAGAAGTGCATGATCCACTTAACGTCGAGTTATTCACTAACGAAGCTTTAATGATTTACTTGAACCAGCGAAATTTGAGAAGAATTCTCCCAAATATTGTTGTGGGACAAACTCAGCCATATCCTACAGACAATTGGACAATCCCCTAGAACATTTAGAGTTAATTTCCACATGAGACTCCCATCTCAAGCAATGTAGATTTCCTCCCAAGTTGTGAGATGTTTGCCATTTCCCAAACTCCACAAAACCCATTTCTGTACGGTTGGTCATATGTTCACGTTTAGCATAAAAATCAGTTCTCTGCGAACAATATTTAGCAGACAAAAGTTGTGCCTAGAGATTATTAGGTTGAGTCTTGAGGCCTAACTCTAGCTTCATCATACCTCTTTGATTAGTTAGTTCATGAGATCTAAAACCATGACCACCACATTTGTTACGCTTGCAGATGGACTCCTAATTCAGGAGGTGAATTCCACGTTTATTGCTCGTGTCTCCTTATATGAAAGTACGACAATTCTTTTCAATCTCTCGAGAAGCTTTCAAATTTCCATCCACTAGGCCTTTTATTCGTCGTCTTTAATGCAGATTGAAAATGCCTCACAGATGATGAAAATATTCTTCTTTTTACTCATTTCTATAAAGCTTTATGCGGATGATTATTTTTAGGAATTATTTTTCAAATCATTTATTCTTCGCGAAACAAACGGGTCAAATTTCCTTGGTGCATGACGGGAGTCTTAAGTCCAACCAAAGTCAGCGAATGTTGTTGCTTCCATCTGAATTTGGGCAAGAAGATTGGTTTCGAAGGTGCCGAGGAGGCAAACTGCATGTCTCCCACTCCAACTTCACATTCACGACAGAGAAGGAAAGAAGCAAGAAAGTGGTTCGATAATCAGTTGGACTCTCTCGTGTCGTTGTCGATCGCCTTCTCCAGACACTCGACATCTCTACATAATTTCAATTTTAAGCTATTCGGTTGATTGATTCCTAAAAGCTACACGACCAATTACTAGCTACAGCCGCGGAAGTGTGGGCGGTGTCAAATGTGCCGCCGGAGGAGTAGGTTCCTGGAGGTGGCGTGGTGCACCTCGTGGCTGGAGGTCTGGAATTATCGGCCACGTCGAAGGAAGCTGGAAGGTCTTTCTTCCCTCTTCTCAAAGAGTCCAGGAGAAAGCCATGGCAAAAAATCGTTATTCAACTTTACAACATCATATGCTTCGTCTGTCCTTTGTACTTGAAAGAGCCAGTCTACATTCTGCAGAGACATCCTTGATGGCATTTCTATCGACCTTCAGGCAATGTGATTGTGACAACGTTGTATGTGTTGGGTTCTTCCCTAACTAAAGTTTCATCCGAGCTACCCGAACTTCTCTCGACGAAGAAACCAGGCTCTTTCGGCGGTGGTAAGATTGCTCCTTCATTCGCCAACATGAAGACGACACTAGACATCGTCGGCCTATCTTCAGGAAACTTTTGGACGCATAGCAAGCCCACCTGAATGCATCTCTCTGCTTGAGACTCCACGAAAGAGGCGCATACAGATTCATCAATGAGTTCCGAGGCCATCCCTTCACTCCTCAGCATCCACGCCTAAAAAATTTAAACTCCTCATGATCAACCACTATCCATGCATCGAAAAAGAAAACGTGTCTAGAGGAACATAGAACGAACAGGGTGAGGTTTTAAGAGAAACGGAGTATCTGATCTTGTTTAGCGAATAAGGAAATGGCGGGTCTTGATAATTCTCTACCACTTACGTGCCCAAGAAGGGTGTGATGATGATCAGGATGTTGGAATCCTCTATTCCTTTTGCTACTCACTATCTCTAACAAAACCACGCCGAAGCTAAAAACGTCGGACTTCACAGAGAACTTTCCATCAAGGGCATACTCTGGGGACATGTAACCGCTGCATCAAGCGAATCAGGCTTCAGTCCCTTCAAATACCGATGGATAGCGCACTGTTCGAATGAATTGAGTTGAGAAACTTACTATGTACCAACTATTCTTCTCGTCTCTGCCTCTGTGTCATCTCCTCGAAAGATCCTTGCCAGACCGAAATCTGAAATCTTCGGATTCATGTCGGCATCTAACAAAATGTTACTTGTTTTCAGGTCTCTATGGATCACTTGTAGTTTTGAATCCTGGTGGAGATAGAGAAGTCCTCGGGCGATTCCTAAGACAATGTCAAATCGCCTTTTCCATGCCAAAGAGGAGCTTCTGTCATGATCTGCACACGCTCAACCCCATCAAAAACTAAGTAAGTTGTAGGAGTTTAGCTGTATTTTCTGGCAAAGGAATCAATGGACAGAAACAAAAGCATTAGGAATCGAGCGAAAAGGAACTCAGAAAGATCAAGCGGTTCTGACCAAAGATGAAATAATCCAAGCTTTTGTTTGGCATATACTCATAAATCAACATTCTCTCTTCTCCCTCAATGCAGCAGCCAACAAGTCCAACAAGATTTCGGTGCTGAAGTCTGGCGATTAGAAGGACTTCGTTCATAAACTCATGAGGACCTTGTCCTGAATTTTTCGACAGCCTTTTTACTGCTACTTCTTGTCCTGTGGAAAGAGTTCCCTGCATGTATTTTACTTAGTGTGGCCCTCTGTAGTTATTTGAACTGACTGATTTATAACTCGTTACCTTGTAGACCGAACCGAAGCCGCCTGCTCCTAACTTGTTTGTTTGAGAGAAATGGTTGGTAGCAACGGCAACGGTAGCAAAATCATACAATGGCAAGTCAATGTCATCCATCCCACTTGGCAAGCCTACAATGATGTAAATTAGTTTCTCAAACCATACTATAAACTCCACAAGAAAAAAAAAAAAAAACGACAGTCTGGAATTTGACCACATGAAGTAAGACAAAAGTATTTAGCTTACCTCGGCTTTTCATTCTTCTTTTCCAGATTATGCTCAATGCCGTGACTGCAATAAGCAATCCCGAAATGGCTGAAACCACAGTGATAGTCACCAGTTTCTTGGATGGAGTGTGGTTTGAATCTAGCATACAGGAAGAAGTTAAGTAACTAATTTCAGAAACAGAGTTCATCTGTAAGCTGATGAATCTATCTCCATTAGAAGAAACTTGGAGATGACATATATATAGTAAGGGACAGAACAATAGTTCAGTCTGACATTGACAACAAAAGCGTCCATGTAATGAAAGATTGCGACAAAGAAGAAAAAAGCATTTGCTAAACCAATTAGCCAATGCAGATAACAATATTAGTAATTACCTAATTCAGAAGCAGGTAGTCGTAGGAAGAGATATTGGTCATAACCAACAATGTTAATGTCCCTAATATCAATGAGATAGCCAAACCACATCAAGCAGCCTGCTCCTCTAATATCCGAGTTAGCATAAGCCATGCATGAACAATTCTTTAGACACTCAACCTTGCACTCCTCAAGGCTCATATTCTTGAATAGCTGGAAATCTACCAGGTCAGGTAATTTAACCTGCGAAAGTTTTGTAAAACCCTCGCCACGAGTACAATTCAAGGGAACTTTCCTTATGCACCCGGCTGTCGAATTGAGCATGTCCCAGTCTTCTTGTGACTTGGTCATAAAACCCTGCAAGCAGAGGCATCTGGGGCTTTCGTTAACTCGGCACACGCCATTAGCGCCACAATGTCCATAGCTGTCACAAGGTTCATTAGGAACCGCGTAAATCAGATCCCACTTTGCGCTTCCACTCTTCAGTAGAAGAAACTGCAAAAGACCATCCGGGCTTAATGTGACTCTTGCAGTGATATCTTCCTTGAAGGTTTCGACTGCAAAATAGGCATCAGTTCCGTTGTAAACAGACAAGGATTTAACAACGTTAGTTAACTCCTTGGCAGTAGCAGAGAATCCATCTCCATTCCAGGGCCCAGTTCGAGAAACTTTGACAGAACCATTGCTGGCTATTTCGAGTTGAGGTAGACCGTCAATTTTGTAGCTGAGTGTATAGTCTCCAGGGTAAGGATCATCCGTGCTTCTCCAGGAAGTCAGATGACGTTCCAAACCGGTTCTAAAGTTCCATCCCAATTTCATACCGACCAAAAGCGTGTCTGATGGGTAATCAAAGCTCTGCCATGAGTAGTCAGCTGAATCTGAACTGTTACGTTCCCTAAGAACAAGGTTACCGGAATCTAGGAGCTGTGCAACTGGGTTTCCGAGAACCTTGGTCGAACTTGTCGACCAAATGACGCTCTTTGATCGGTTCAGAAGAACGAGTTCACCTTTGTTGCTTAACTCCAGAGTACCATTTGAATCAGGGAGTGGACTGTTCCTGTTAGCAACCCAAACAACCGTTTCAGGACTCACCACGAACCATATCCCCAGGAAGCTGTTCTTCGAGCTTCCGGGAGAGAAGAAACCGAGCTCAAACTTTCGGCCCAGGGAAACTAACGTCTCTCCCTCTCCAATAGATTGAGCTGAACTCAGGGCGTCGGCTGCATTTGACAGGCGCAGCAGTGACGAAAGGACGATGGAAGTGCAGAAGAAGCAGAAGATAGGAGGATCCGCCATTGCAGACCCTTCTGTTTGATCTACGAGATGAAGTACATAACTAGATAAATATTCAAACTTTTCAGAATAGTAACCAGGAAGAGATAAAGAAGTCAGGTACCTTTGTTTGGAGAAGACCAAGTTCACGAAGTTCCTGAATGTATTGAGTAGTTGGGTCTAGCAAGACACCGCCGTGGAGAAAAAGGGAAAAGGACACGAGTGATCAAATTCAACCGAGTCTTGCACACCACGTGGGATGGACTTTTTTTTCTGAACAAAAAAAAAATACCGCTAGTATTTACACAGACGCGATTTTCAATGCCAGGTGTTCCACTAAGAATCTACCACGTCTTTTAATGGGTTAGACCTTTTACTCAGGCTTAGCATACCTTTCATGGGGCAAATATGAATCATATGTGTGTTGTGGCCCTTCCCTGTGAATTCTTTTTCTCTTTATTTTTGTTCCAGGCATTGTGTGTCAATTTTTGGGGCCGGGGCCCAATAGTAATGGCCCACATGCTCAAAAGCTAGGACATATAAAGATGGGCTCGGTAGGGATGGCCACGGTTCCGGAACCACCAGTTCCGGTTCAACATTTGTGGGAACCGGAAATCGAACCGCCGGTTTCGGTTCAAATTTTTGAGTTTAAAAATTAAATTGTAATGAATTTGTAATAAAATTGTAATCAAATTATAAAATAAAAGAAAATAATGAATTATGAAATTATGAAATAATGAATTATCAAATACAAATTGTAATCAAATTTGGGGGGGAAAAGGAAGGGGAATGGGGCTTGAACTTAATGAATTATCATTAAGCGCCTACATATTTTCTTGGGGATAGAAGAATCAAAGCCCATGTATTTCTCTTATCTTTGATAACCCCGTACTTACCTCGTCCTCAATCGTCGCTACCCATTCCGGTACCGGTGCCAATGGTATCTTCGTCATCAAAGAATTCGGCTTCATTATTGCGATCTATCTCTTATTGTCTATATTGAGCCTTTGTTCAATCATCAACACAAGCTTGAGCCTCCACTGAATTGGGAACTAATCTTGAACGTCGTTCGTCCAAAATATTGCCTCCAGCGCTAAATGCTTGTTCTACCGCAACTGTCGAACAAGAGGTTGCTAAAATTTGTTTTGCAATTAGAGCAAGAATTGGGTATTTTGTGGAATGCTTCTTCCACCAATCCAATATTGTGAAATCTGTGCTGCTTTCAGATTCATGAAACTCAAAAAAAACAATTAGATAGCTCTCTATTTCAGAATTACTTCCTATTGCTCCATTTTGCCTTTTTTGCCTATGCAATAAAAGTTGGTACCCTCTACTAATTTTACCTATGTTCCCACTTTGTATGTTACTAGATTGAGAAGATCCACTATTACCTAGATGATAGATATTACAAAATTCATGATACAATTCTATTATTGCGTTTTTAACCGTTGTTTGTATATTCTTAATATTTACCTCACCATTTAAATGTAAACATTCATAATACGTATTCAAACAATCACCTAAATCATCTAATTTACAACGTGGATCAAAAACAGAAACAATTAAATAAATAATAGGAATTTCCCTATAATAATGTAGCCATTTTGTTTGCATTGTTCTAATAGTGTCACTTAATAAATCATCATTTTCATTTTCTTCAAAAACTCCAACAATATTAAGACATTCTATTAAAAATAAATGCGTAGTAGGATAATAAACACCGGACAAAGTATAAGTTGCATCATTAAAAAAATTTAAAATATCTAAAAAAAATTGCAAATATCTCATTCTTATGGGTATAAATTAATTTGAGTTATATTATCTGAAATAAATGCACATAATAAATCTTTATATGCAAAAGATTCATTAAGCAACTCGTAAGTAAAATTCCAACGATTTGGAACATCTCTTGAAAATCTTTTTGGTTTTTTTCCATTTGCTCTACAAAATTTTGACCATTCTTTCATTTTTTGGGGATGTTTCCATAAAAATTGAATTGCTATTTTTATTGGGTCGAGAAAAATATCAAGAGTTTTTAAACTATCTTGTACACATAAATTTAAAACATGACAAGCACATCTAACGTGAAAAAATTACCCACCAAAAACGGGTTTACAAATCTTTTCTAGTTTAATAATTGAAGCGGTAGTTGTCGCGGCATTAGCAAAATCAATTGAAAAAATTTATTAAGCAAATAATATTCTTCTAAAATTTATCTAATTAATCTATAAATATTATTTGTCGTATGTCTATCATCAAAAACTCTAAATACAATAACTCTTTTTTGAATATTCCAACTATCATCTATCCAATAACATTTTATACCCATATAAAAATTAACTTGCCAATGATCATTCCAAATATCTCTACCTATATGCACACATCCATTAAAATTCATAAAAAGGTTTTGTAAATCTTTTTTGCCTTCTTTATAAAAAAATTTAATAACGCGTTTAAGTGTATTTCTAGGTACACGTTTTGCTTGTGGAGCACATGCATTTTCTATAAATTGATTAAAACCAAATCTTTCACCAAAACTAAATGATAAATGTTCAACGGAAATAAATTTACCTAATTCTTCTTTATAAGTTTTTTCATTATAAAGAAATAAAGGAGGGATGTTAGGATTGGCGTACCCGAAAATTTATTGTTGCGTGGTGTCAATTCCGGCTTCGGTTGGATGTTTCGACTTAAGATGCCGGGTAGTTCCATATCCGGCTCCACCTATATATTTGTATGTTACCTTATAATGTTTACAAACTACATCATACATTTTTGGAGCTATATCAAATCTTTCAATCTTCATGAAGTGGTCCCATACGTCGGATGTAAGCTCCCGCTCCTTTGTTGTTGACATTTCTTCGATACCGGTAGTTTGATGAAGGCTCTTTTGTGTTTGGACTTGCTCCATATTAGGAATAGTGTTGGTTTCATCATCTACATCAACATCGAGTCCCCAAGGATAATCGGATTCCCCCACCTTGCTCTTGCCTTTGTCACTAGCTCTACTTCCACTTGCCATTTTTTTTTTTTTTATATAGAAAAAATATAGGGTATGAAAAAAGAATTTGAAATAGGAAATTATTAAAGGAGATAATAAATAAAGAAAATAAGGAATTAGAGAATGTAAATGTAATTGAAGAAAATAAAATAACTTCGATGTTGTGAATAATTGAGAGATAGAGAGAATTTGAGAGAATTGAGATGAAGAGAGAATTTGTGTGAAAAAAATGAGAGATGGGAAGGCGTATTTATAGATTAGAATTAGATTTAGAAATTAGTAAATAATAATAATAATAATAAAGGTGACCGTTGCGCTGCAACGGTCACAAAAGAGGGGGGAGCCGTTAAGGGGGGGGGGGGGGGAGAAGAGCCGGCCCGAACCGCCGATTCATGGTTTGAAGAAACTAGAACCGGGCCCGAATGCCACTGGCCGGTTTCGGTTTGGAACCATTGGCCCGGTCAACGAACCAGTTTCGATTTTGACCCGAGCCGGTTCAGGGCCCAAACCGGAACCGAGCCGCACGGCTCTTTTCCTTTTTTATTTTTATTTTTTAAATTCACGGTTCGGAACCGGCCCGAACCGCTGATTCATGGTTTGAAGAAACCAGAACCGGGCCTGAATGCCACGGGCCGATTCCGGTTTGGAACCACCGGCCCGGTCAACGGGCCAGTTTCGATTTTGACCTGAGCCGGTTCCGGGCCCAAACCGGCCAGTGGCCATGCCTAGGGCTCGGCCCACAACTTCTCCATTCACTATTTCAAATTGTCGGGCTTGTGATCAAGTCCAACTCAAAAAATTCAAATTGCAATACCCAGTCCCCTTAATTCCGAAAAGAATATACCATAGAATATACAAGTCTCATCAATGTAACCATACATAGTCTACGCCTTCAAACAGACTATCGACTCGGAGTATATAATAAGGGAACATCAATCCTCCATTTTTTGACCCCAAAAAAAAATCCTCTTTTTGCTTCGCAAAAAACGAATGATTTGGACAATATTTTCCTAAAAATGATCGCTAATATCTCTTACGAAAAATGAACAAGCGAAAAATATTTATATCATCCACGAAATTGTTTAGACATAAATTGTTGTCGATAATGAAGATATTTTTCATTGTCTAATTATTTCGAGCAATGCAAACGATCATTTTTAGATTAATATTTTTCAAATAATTCATTTTTCACTAAACAAATGGAATTTTAGAGATAGCTTAATTTTGTTTAATTTCTTCGTTTTTTTCGTTTCGAACTCCATATATTGCAAAGACTAAAGTCAAAGCAATTCGAATTGGATAAAAATATGGCCTATGAGAAGGGTAGTGATCAAGAGTGGGTTGACTTTTGACTACTTCTTGCGTCCTCTATGTTTTTCATAAGTGGTGTCCATAATTTTGTACTCAACTATATTTGAACTGGTGGCTAGTTATCGGATAATGTATTTTTTTAATTTCTCTAAAAATCATTGTACCACGGGATAGCAGGAATGAACACGTCTGACAAAAACATTTTTGAGCCGTTATTTGGCAATTTATGCGTCCCTAAAATTTTAAATTAAAGAAAGAAAAATATTGACAAGAAAGATATTGACACGTGGGTCAAGACAATATTTTCTCTTCAAAGGAAAAAATATGTCCATTTCAATGTTATGTCTTCCGCATTTTCAGCGCGAGCAAGTAAGCACATTGAAAATTTATAACCGTCTCTTAAAATTAGTTGCTTAAAAAAGCACTTGGAGCGCTCGTTAAGTCCGAATAATTAATCAAGGTGCTTTTGTTTCACGAAAAATGAATCATTTGAAAAGTATATTCTTGAAAAATGATTTTTTTGCTTTTCTTATGAAAATGAATAAACGAATGGTATTTTCACCACCTACGATAATATGTAGACATAAATTATCGTCAGTAAGAGAAACATATTTCATTAACTAATTATTTCAAGCGATACAAAAAAATATTATGTTTTTAAAAAAATGTTTTTTTTTTTAATTATTCATTTGTCTTGATGGAAATTGTTCTTCAACAACAACAAATTCATTACTCACACGGTGCTTGTAACCGGGGTACGTTGCCAGCAAGCTGGTTATAAAGCACCGTGCGAAGCACAGACTGACAACGCAGGAGGCAAAACTCCGATGACCCACCCCAGGCGCGGATCGCTACTATACGAGCTTACTCGGCGGTAGCCATCCGAAGATGACGTGGAGTCTACTTTCCCCATCGCCACCTCCCAAGTTGAGAAAAAATATTTTTCTTCCATTCATCTCAAAGAAATACCTCGAATTTTTTACATCCCTGAATTCAAATAAAGCCTTTTAAGGTCATGCTTAGGACCCATTACTCACCCATTATGTACAAAATCCAAAACAGCAGCTCACCTCATGTTTCTAATTTCTTTGACCGACAAGAAAATTTCATTTTTCCAAATTGAATGATCAAATTAGATGACTTGTAATTCTAACCTAAAATACATGGAAGGAGTGAGAGAGAGGGAAGCTGATCAGCAAGAAATTAAGCACCGCCTTCTTCCTTCTCCTCAAGAAATTCCTAACCCTTCTCTCTCTCTCCTAAGCTTCCATTTTTCTCTCTCTCATCGCCACAAAAGGGCAAACCCAGATAAGAGGAGGAGAAGAAAGACCTTCCCAGCCCCCTTCCCCATGGCCGATAATTCCAGACCTCCGGTCACCGGCTATCCCGCGCCGCCCCCGGTAGCCTACTCCAACGACTATCCTCCGGGGGCGCACTCCAACAATGCCTACCCTTACGCCGAGCAGCGCCCCCAGTAAGCCAATTACCAATACTATGCCCCGGACCGGCGCGCCACCTTCCTCCACTACTTCCTGGTGGCGATGATCGCCTTCTTCGCCATCATCGGCATCGTGCTCTTCATCGTCTGGCTCGTCCTCCGGCCCCGCCTCCCCGAGTTCCGGGTCGAGTCCCTGATGGTCACCAACTTCTCCGTCTCCAACTCGTCGCAGCACGTCTCCAGCGACTAGCTCGTCCAATTCCAGGTTGCAAACCCTAACGAGAAGATGAAGATATTCTACGCCGACATCACGTCCTACATTTACTACAAGTTCGAGTCCTTGAGCGCGACGCGGCTGCCGCCATTCGATCAGGGGATGAGGAATCAGATGGTTGTCCAGGCGAGTTGCGTGGCCGTTGAAGGAATTTATCGCACACCGAATCAGCATGATCACACAGAAATCAAAGAAAATTGGACGACGCACGAGATTACCCAGGTTCACCCCAGAATAGGGCCACGTTATGCAAAAAGACTTCACTATATTTTCGATTTACAGCCACTTAACTTATTACAATGATCAGAAAAACGAGCAAAATATATATGCCCCAAGCGGAACCCCCGTCGGGAGGCGCTGCCCCTGAACCCCCGCCCGCTGACCGGGCAGCAGGGCACCTGTGTCGGGGGCGCTACCCCCGAACCTTCGCATTCCGCGCACAGGGGTCACATGTCGATCCCTAAACTCACGTGGGCGTACCCGATGTGAGAAACAAGGGTCCCCGAAGTATTCGCCAACTCCAACAGCCGTGGACTCGTATGTGGATGGTTGGGCTGTGAGCGGCATAAATGCAGAGAGAGCGAGTGGAGCCGTGAGCTTCCAAGTGAGGCTTATCGCCTTGGCTTGGTTCAAAGCTGGATGGTGGCGGAGGTTGATTAGGGTTTTCTGTGGCAACCTGGCGGTGGGGCTTCCGTCGAATAATGGAACGCGGAAGTTGACCGGTGGAGTGAGAGAGTGCAGGGTTGGTGCATGAGTAAGCTGCGATCGTTGCTTTTTCAATTTCTCTGTTGTTTTTTCCCAATCTGAATGTGGTTTAACTTGGATAAAGACACTTTTTTTTTTTCGTGAGATTATCGTAGGAATGGAATGGATGTATAGATGTACAATTTAATTCCTGTATGATAGTTCTTATGGTTATGATCATTAATTTGTTCAGAGTATAGATGTAGATATGTCTTTTCAAGATTCTAGTTATATTCACATTGGATACATTTTTTGCGTCAATTTAATTGTCACGGTTTAGCTTGTTGTCATCTCATCCTGCCGCTGTAGCGTAAGAAGTTAAGAGAATTTCCGAGTCTACTACTATTTGGTTATATCTTGCTGGAAAATTGGTGTGTTGCCCATATCTCGTGTTCATTTGAGCTCTGTCCACGACTTAGGAAGAAGCCTTTGGCTGAACCTTTTGTGCTTTATACTGGATGAAAGTCTTCAAGCATCCTTCTGTTTGAGAGAGTGATATTTAAATTTGTTCTGTCTCTGGTGCGAGTAATTCTAATCAAGGAATTGGACACCGAGATATAAGGAAGCATGGGAGACGTTAACTTCTTGCTTGACCCGACCCGAACCGAACCAAGATCGAATGGAACATGACCCGAAATATCGGGTCGGGTCGGGTCGGGTTTCATGTTTCATGTTCTTTTTTTATTATTTTTTTTATAGGCTATGCAATATCCAATTAACAGAATTTCAAGTCAGAGTATATAAAAAAGGAAACGTAATACCCAAAAGAAAAAACATCGTCTTGATCTTTCCATGGTAAACTCTCCCTGGAAGCCCTGATTCAAACAATTTTTTTACAACCACTCGACCTAAGGAATTTTCTTACTCAAATTCCCACGGATCTGAATCTAAAGGGAGAAACCAGGATTAAAAAAAAAAAGATATGCCTTTCTGAATTTCATGTCCCACTTTCTTCCAAAAACAAATTACAGATATAAGTTTAAGACAATAGGCCCAAAAGGCAAAAGCTACTACTGAATCTAAGTCAACCCCTTGACTTGCACAGAAAATTAACCCCCAACTGCATTTCCTCCACCTTCTAAATCTTCTCAACTTTCTCGACAACAACAGACGAGCCATATGTTTCATCCTCCATACTTTTCCTATAGCCGTAAGAAAACAACAAAAACCGATGATTAACTAAAGAGAACATCCAAACTTCCTAAACAATAACTCCAGCTCCATTTGTGACCACCTGCTCAATGTTTCAACTCCAGCTCATTGCAGAGAACATCCAGACTTCCTAAACAATAACTTCAGCACCATCTGCGACCACCTGCTCAATGTTACACTAAAACCATGAGTCTGCTTACATATTACACAACTCCGCACCTCAGGCAAAGAAAAATTAACACAAGAAACTCAAATACACAGCTAAATAGTAAGCCGCTATAAAGCTAAATCAGGTTTTTCTCTATTGCTAGAAGCTTTTTATCATTAGGCCCTTTTAACTCAGGTGATACAAAGACCAGAACAATTTCCGCAACACTCAAATACATGGGATTCTTGCACTTTTGCTAGACACTATAGCTGCAACTAAACCTGAAGTCCAAAACTCATGCAGAAACTTTTGGATTGCAACTTTTTTGGGACCTTTAATACAATGCATGGGGTTCATGCAGACATTATCAACAATTTTTAGACCAAGTAGCCCTACGAGTTCACTAGTCACGGGTTCACATATATTGAACTAATAAGAGAACAATGATTGCAAGAACCTTAACCTACTTTTTTCACTAGATAACGCACCAAAGAGGCGATTCTCTTGTACCACTTTGATTTCATGTTCTTTGCATGACGAGATTTATTTACCAAAAAAGGAGAGAAAGAAAAAAAAACAGAGTGTTGCTAAATCAAAGAACACCGGTGGTCAATCTATGCAAGTGTCAATATGGATATTGATTGTGTTCTACAAAGTCAAACTTTCTACCATTTATGTTTCGGTTTACCCGCTTAAAAACTCTCACTTAACGCAAGGTAGATGATTTTAAAACCAATCAAGTCTGATGCTCGGCAGGCCGCTCACAAATAGGCAGATATCAACCACCCAGAATCCCAAAGCACGAAATTGACACATCAAAGCGACCCAATGTTCAATTAAAGATGGATTTGATCGTTACAGAGCAAGGGAAGTGAGAATTAATTACCTTGAAGCCTCCAAAGCTCGTGTCAACGAACCAAACGCACAGCATAGGAATTCGAAGGAGAAGATTAGGGTTTCGGCAGTTCTTAGAAGCTCGCTCGTGACCTAGAAGCGTAGCAAAGGACGCGAAGGCCGAGATGAAGTCGAGCAGGAAGGAGTTGAACCAGAGGTCAGAGATCGAGAGAGGTCCAACGATGGCGATTGCGGCCTCTCCAGAGGGTGACTGCGTCCTGCGACTGGGTCGTGCAAGCTAGAGGAGGCAAGTAGACCACGATTCTCGCCGATGGAATAAGAAGGTGCACTGCGTTCGCCTTCGTCTCTCGTCGTTCTCTGCTCTCTCTCTTTCTAGGGTTTGTTTCTTTGTTTGGGCTGGCGAGGTTGATTTGCAGGGGCGTAGGAGGAGACGATGGGTTTTAGTTTTGGTAATGCGTTTGTGTTTCTGCTCGGATTGTGTTTGTGTTTCTGTTCAGGTAATTACTGGATTACCCAAACAAGAAACACAAACACGTTAGGATATAATTTTATTTTTACACATACCCGAACACAGTAAGACCCGAACAAGAAATGCACGGAAATTTTGTTTCGAGTCGGGTATCTTGTTCGGTATGGACACCCCTGCTTCTGAGCCCAACACAATCCGCTAGCTTAAGGTTGACTTAGAACCCCGTCAAGCACGATGAAACCCGGCCTTCTTCTCCTTTTCTTGGCTTTGGCTCGAAGTGAATCAAGCTTTACTTTAGCGTGTGGCTATCATTTATTCGTGCCTAAACATTTCAGTAAACGATAGAAATACTTTTCACTAATTCATTTTTGTAAGCAATATAAGCGATCATTTTGTGAAAAATATTTTTCAAATTGCTCGTTTTTTTGCGAAACGAATGGAGTCTTGATACTCAATCATCGCAAATAGCACGAATTAGATAACCGATGCGATGCGCGCGACAACCCCTAACTTCATATTCGCCCCTTATAGATCGACTTCCGCAACTCTTACTCCGATAAAGTTTCACCCCCTTTATTCCGTGAGATGCGACCTCTTCTGCTATTTGTGTAGACGACAGACGACAAAGCGTAGACTTCTTCTTTTTTTTGCTGGACGAAATGAAAATACCACTAGTATATATACGAATGCAAAGTTTAATGTTTGATATTCCAAAAAAGAAAAACCGACGCATCATTTAATATGTCAATCTTGTTTCTCAGACTTAGCACATGTTTCAGTGTTCTTGGGCTAACATATATCACGTGTGTAAGGGGCGCATCTTGTCAATTTCTTTTTCTTTCTATTAGTCCTCTTTTGGGCCAATAGTATTACGATTTGGCCCACTTCAAAAGCTCGGACATAAAATGATGGGCTCAGCCCATAACTTCTGAGTTTGCTATTCCAAAATTGCCGGCCCATGATCAAGCAAGGAATAACTAGCCAAATCGGACGCTGCGGGATCCACCAAAAATTCAACTTTCGATACCTTTCAATTTGTATCCCTTAATTTCAAAAAATTGGTAACCTATAAAGAATGTGTATATCTAAGTAATATGACTGCATATTTCATGTTTCGAAACCGGTTATGTGAACTCGAAGCATATGATAACAGAAAATTTGAGAAAGCTTAATTGTATTCAATTTCTTGTCATTTTCATTTCGAATTCCATATATTCCGAAGACTAAAGTTAATTAAATTTAAGTTGGACAAAGAGACGGCCTAAAAGAAGAGTAGTGAACAAGAGTCGGCTAGTGGAGGAGAGTTAGAGATAGGACAGACCAGAAAATAAAATAAAAAAATAAAAAAGAGTCGATTGACTCTGATCACTCATTTGGAAAAAAAAACCACCAAAAAGGACATTGCTCGACGTGAAGTAGCTGGATTTGGTTATTCAAAGTCATCATATTATTGGCGCTCTTGATTCACCAACAGTCCGTGCATTCTTCATTAATGTGGGTGTTCCTTGATTTCCTTATTAGGCTACTATAATAGTTCTGAATTCCACCCTCTTGCTCTTCCCGATTCATTTGGTGACTGTTCCGAGCATCGAACTTTTGAGCTGTTCTGCATCATCTTTACATTTGGCTATCAGTTGAAGCTGCTTTTGTTATCATTCTAGTATAAGATGTTGATCTGTCATGATGTGGGCATAAAAGACAAGGACTCTTCCAGTCCCTAATATCTCATGGTATAGATAATTGCAGTGCAGCTAAGGACACAAACGGTTTTGAATGAAAATTTGAATGCGATCCCTAGTGGTTGATGTTTCATCGATCGGTTTCTCCACATTCTCTGGTGGTTAATGTTCCCCTTGTCTGTCTGAAGCTCCATTCATCTGTCGGCTCATTGCTGAAGCTGTATTTGCACGATGCGAAACTCGCTCCACTCGAGACTCGCTCGAAGTAGAGCTCGGTAATTCTCTGGATGGAATCACATCTACTTCATTGTGGAGCATGACTCGTTGATTCTTGAGTTCCACATGTCCAAAAGCCTGAGTTGAGACATTGTGTGTCTGACTTGTAGATTCTTGTCTTGTATCTACTTGTCTGATAGATGTCCCTACTGCCGTAGTTGGTTTCGGATGCTTTCTTGGTCTCCCTTTATGACCCTGCATAGAAAAGCATTGTTACAGTAAATATTGTCACGACGCCGTGTTAGTACCGAAGGCTTGGGCCATATACAAGTTTCCGTGGTCTCCCTTTTTTCTTACCAAAGGACAGATTCGTGAGAACAACTCAACAGATACCATTCACTCAGAGATGCATTCAGGTGGGCTTGCTATGCGCCCAAAAGTTTCCTGAAGATAGGCCGACGATGTCCAGTGTCATCTTCATGTTGGCAAATGAAGGAGCAACCTTGCTGCCGCCAAAAGAGCCCGGTTTCTTCGTCGAGAGAAGTTCGGGTAGCTCGGATGCATATTTAGTTAGGGAAGAACCAAACACACACAACATTGTTACAGTCACATTGCCTGAAGGTCGATAGAAATACCATCAAGGATGTCTCTGCAGAGTTTAGACAGGTTTTCTCAAGTACAAAGGACAGAAGAAGCCTACGATATTGCAGAGTTGAATGCCAATTATTCCAGACCTCCGATGACATGGCTACCCCCCGCCGCCGCCGGGAACCTACTCCAACAGCTATCCTCCGGCAGCGCATCCAACACCGCCTGGGCTTATGCAGCTGTAGCTAGTATTTGGTCGGGTAGCTTTTAGGAGTTAATCAACCAAATAACTTTAACCTGAAATTATGTTTTGTTATAAGTAACTTCAACATCGTGGTCATGCTTCAGTTGTGTTTACGATTATTGTCTGAAGAGTTACCTTTCTTCTTCTGAGTTTTCTACTGCGCATTGAGAGAGAGGGAGAGAGATGTACTTTAGCAGAAATTAAGGTAGACAATGGTCGTAAATGCGAAGTTCAAGTGTAACTTCAATTACTGGGTTATGCTTTTAGCAGCCAAACAAAAACAAATCATGCTACATGATCAAATTGCATCCATCTTCCTACATAGAATCGAGGAAATTGTCTAAAAAGTTTGAAAACCTATTATACGGCAGTCAGTTCAGTCCTAACCTTTTAACGATTTGCCAATTTAGTCATTCGGACCAATTTTGATAGAAAATCGTTGATGTAGTGGTCTAGTCAACACTAATCATTCTATGTGAACCGGCTGACGCTATCCTAGACAATTTTTGCAATTTTTGAATTTTTATTTCTTTTCTTTTCTTTGTTCCTCTACCGGTCGCCGAGCCTTAGCGATGGCCGGTGAACAACTGCAGGCGAGGGTGATTCTTGTCGGATCTAGTGAGAACCGACCTCCCCGAGATCTAGCGAGGCTCGCCCTCGCCTTGGCGAGAGAGGGCATCAAGGCCCGTCAAGGCCCTCATCGATGATCGGCTAACGCTGACTAGATCTCTACATAAGCAATTTCTGACTAAAATTGACCGTAAAGACTAAATTGACAAATCATCAAAAGATTTAAGACGTATCATTGAATGCGTTAATCTTGTTTCTCAGACCTAGCGCAACTTTACTATCTATATACATATATTTGTGGGCCGATTTTCACTACTTTTCTAGGCCAATAGTATTACGTATCTTGCCCACGTGCTCAAAAAGCTTGGATATAATAAATGGGCCCAACCCACGATTTCTCTACTAATTATTCCAAAATTGTCGGCTCATGACCAAGCAAAGAATAATTAGCCAAATTGGAGGCTGAGAGACCACTAAAAAAATTCCACCTTCACTTTCTATCTCTTATTTTCGATTTTTTTTTTTTTGTGTGAAAAAAGGCTTACCCAAATATAATTATTTAAAGTCGCAAATCTACTATCCTAGTTTTTCACTTAATAAAACATGAAGTAACTCTTTAGGAGGTAGTAAAAAGAAACTAGTATCCAAGTGCTTATCGATGTCAAAATTAGACAGCCGGAGTGATTTCCTTCCCAAAAGTTATGTTGCACTTTAGACTTAAAGTGAGAGCGTAGTAGTCTTCTAATATCTTTAAGCAAAGTAGGGCCAGCATTATCGATCATAAGCTCTGGACTAGCAAGATCAGTGAACTTTAGAGTCAATCTCAATGATGATCTTATGAAAATCAAGTTGTTTTGCAAAGTTGAGTCCTAACCACAGAGCCCAAAGTTCTGCTTGTGTCAACGAACATATTCTATTGGAGTTGGCGAATACTTCTAGGACCCTTATTTCTCACACTGGGCACGTCCACGTGAGCTTAGGGAAACTGAAGTATGGACCGACAACATGTAACCCCCATGCACGGAATATCGGGGGTCCCAACCACATGCGTACGGCCGCCCCCGCTCGCCGGTGAGCGGGCGAGGGCTCGAGGGCACTACCCCCGAAACAGCATTGGGTTTTGAGCTTGTGTTTTACGTTGGCTCGTTTGTTGCGGGATCAAAGGTATTTGGATAGAGTAGGGTTTTGGGCCCATTATAAGTCCTATATATTGTACTCGTACGAGAGATCGTTGTAACGAGTAGTTGTGATTTAAAACCTAAATATTTTAGTAGAATCCCTTGTGCAGGACGTTACCCCATTTGGGGTGAACCTGGATAAATTCGTGTGTCATTATTTTTATTTATTGTGATTGTTCCAATTCGGTTTAGGATATAACCCAACATATTCCACCAACCCAGTCACCCCCTACATTTCTAAATAAACCCCCTGCATCAGCAAGTCCTGGGTTCCTTTAGAGGCCCCGTCAGTATTCAGTTTAATAAGGTGGAGGATCCCATCTAACCAAAATCGGAGAAGTGCATGATCCACTTAACGTCGAGTTATTCACTAACGAAGCTATAATGATTTACTTGAACCAGCGAAATTTGAGAAGAATTCTCCCAAATATTGTTGTGGGACAAACTCAGCCATATCCTACAGACAATTGGACAATCCCCTAGAACATTTAGAGTTAATTTCCACATGAGACTCCCATCTCAAGCAATGTAGATTTCCTCCCAAGTTGTGAGATGTTTGCCATTTCCCAAACTCCATAAAACTCATTTGTGTACGGTTGGTCATATGTTCACAATCGCCTTCCATAAGATCGAGTTGCCACGTTTAGCGTAAAAATCAGTTCTCTGCGAACAATATTTAGCAGACAAAAGTTGTGCCTAGAGATTATTAGGTTGAGTCTTGAGGCCTAACTCTAGCTTCATCATACCTCTTTGATTAGTTAGTTCAAGAGATCTAAAACCATGACCACCACATTTGTTAGGCTTGCAGATGGACTCCTAATTCAGGAGGTGAATTCCACGTTTAGTGCTTTTGTCTCCTTATATGAAAGTACAACAATTCTTTTCAATCTCTCGAGAAGCTTTCAGATTTCCATCCACTAGGCCTTTTATTCGTCTTCTTTAATGCAGATTGAAAAGGCCTCATAGATGATGAAAATATTCTTCTTTTTACTAATTTCTATAAAGCTTTATGCAGATGATTATTTTTAGGAAATATTTTTCAAATCATTTATTCTTCGCGAAACAAACAGATCAAATTTCCTTGGTGCATGACGGGAGTCTTAAGTCCAACCAAAGTCAGCGGATGTTGTTGCTTCCATCTGAATTTGGGCAAGAAGATATTGGTTTCGAAGGCGCCGAGGAGGCAAACTGCATGTCTCCCACTCCAACTTCACATTCACGACAGAGAAGGAAAGAAGCAAGAAAGTGGTTCGATAATCAGTTGGACTCTCTCGTGTCGTTGTCGATCGCCTTCTCCAGACACTCGACATCTCTACATAATTTCAATTTTAAGCTATTCGGTTGATTGATTCCTAAAAGCTACACACCAATTACTAGCTACAGCCGCGGAAGTGTGGGCGGTGTCAAATGTGCCGCCGGAGGAGTAGGTTCCTGGAGGTGGCGTGGTGCACCCCGTGGCTGGAGGTCTGGAATTAACGGCCACGTCGAAGGAAGCTGGAAGGTCTTTCTTCCCTCTTCTCAAAGAGTCCAGGAGAAAGCCATCGCAAAAAATCGTTATTCAACTTTACAACATCGTATGCTTCGTCTGTCCTTTGTACTTGAAAGAGCCGGTCTACATTCTGCAGAGACATCCTTGATGGCATTTCTATCGACCTTCAGGCAATGTGATTGTGACAACGTTGTATGTGTTGGGTTCTTCCCTAACTAAAGTTGCATCCGAGCTACCCGAACTTCTCTCGACGAAGAAACCGGGCTCTTTCGGCGGTGGCAAGGTTGCTCCTTCATTCGCCAACATGAAGACGACGCTAGACATCGTCGGCCTATCTTCAGGAAACTTTTGGAAGCATAGCAAGCCCACCTAAATGCATCTCTCTGCTTGAGACTCCACGAAAGAGGCGCATATAGATTCATCAATGAGTTCCGAGGCCCTCCCTTCACTCCACAGCATCCACGCCTAAAAAATTTAAACTCCTCATGATCAACCATTGTCCGTGCATCGAAAAAGAAAACGTGTCTAGAGGAACATAGAACGAACAGGGTGAGGTTTTAAGAGAAACGGAGTATCTGATCTTGTTTAGCGAATAAGGAAATGGCAGGTCTTGATAATTCTCTACCACTTACGTGCCCAAGAAGGGTGTGATGATGATCAGGATGTTGGAATCCTCTATTCCTTTTGCTACTCACTATCTCTAACAAAAGCACCCCGAAGCTAAAAACGTCGGACTTCACAGAGAACTTTCCATCAAGGGCATACTCTGGGGACATGTAACCGCTGCATCAAGCGAATCAGGCTTCAATCCCTTCAAATACCAATGGATAGCGCACTGTTCGAATGAATTGAGATGAGAAACTTACTATGTACCAACTATTCTTCTCGTCTCTGCCTCTGTGTCATCTCCTCGAAAGATCCTTGCCAGACCGAAATCTGAAATCTTCGGATTCATGTCGGCATCTAACAAAATGTTACTTGCTTTCAGGTCTCTATGGATCACTTGTAGTTTTGAATCCTGGTGGAGATAGAGAAGCCCTCGGGCGATTCCTAAAACAATGTCAAATCGCCTTTTCCATGCCAAAGAGGAGCTTCTGTCATGATCTGCACACGCTCAACCCCATCAAAAACTAAGTAAGTTGTAGGAGTTTAGCTGTATTTTCTGGCAAAGGAATCAATGGACAGAAACAAAAGCATTAGGAATCGAGCGAAAAGGAACTCAGAAAGATCAAGCGGTTCTGACCAAAGATGAAATAATCCAAGCTTTTGTTTGGCATATACTCATAAATCAACATTCTCTCTTCTCCCTCAATGCAGCAGCCAACAAGTCCAACAAGATTTCGGTGCTGAAGTCTGGCGATTAGAAGGACTTCGTTCATAAACTCATCAGGACCTTGTCCTGAATTTTTCGACAGCCTTTTTACTGCTACTTCTTGTCCTTTCGAAAGAGTTCCCTGCATGTATTTTACTTAGTGTGGGCCTCTGTAGTTATTTGAACTGACTGATTTATAACTCGTTACCTTGTAGACCGAACCAAAGCCGCCTGCTCCTAACTTGTTTGTTTGAGAGAAATGGTTGGTAGCAACGGCAACGGTAGCAAAATCATACAATGGCAAGTCAATGTCATCCATCCTACTTGGCAAGCCTACAATGATGTAAATTAGTTTCTCAAACCATAGTATAAACTCCACAAGAAAAAAAAAAAGACAGTCTGGAATTTGACCACATGAAGTAAGACAAAAGTATTTAGCTTACCTCGGCTTTTCATTCTTTTTTTCCAGATTATGCTCAATGCCGTGACTGCAATAAGCAATCCCGAAATGGCTGAAGCCAGAGTGATAGTCACCAGTTTCTTGGATGGAGTGTGGTTTGAATCTAGCATACAGGAAGAAGTTAAGTAACTAATTTCAAAAACAGAGTTCATCTGTAAGCTGATGAATCTATCTCCATTAGATGAAACTTGGAGACGACAAATATATAGTAAGGGACAGAACAATAAGTCATTCTGACATTGACAACAAAAGCGTCCATGTAATGAAAGATTGCGACAAAGAAGAAAAAAGCATTTGCTAAACCAGTTAGCCAATGCAGATAACAATATTAGTAATTACCTAATTCAGAAGCAGGTAGTCGTAGGAAGAGATATTGGTCAAAACCAAAAATGTTAATGTCCCTAATATCAATGAGATCGTCAAACCACATCAAGCAGCCTGCTCCTCTAATATCCGAGTTAGCATAAGCCATGCAAGAACAATTCTTTAGACACTCAACCTTGCACTCCTCAAGGCTCATATTCTTGAATAGCTGGAAATCTACCAGGTCAGGTAATTTAACCTGCGAAAGTTTTGTAAAACCCTCGCCACGAGTACAATTCAAGGGAACTTTCCTTATGCACCCGGCTGTCGAATTGAGCAAGTCCCAGTCTTCTTGAGACTTGGGCATAAAACCCTCCAAGCAGAGGCATCTGGGGCTTTCGTTAACTCGGCACACGCCATTAGCGCCACAATGTCCATAGCTGTCACAAGGGTCATAAGGGATCGAGTAAGTCAGATCCCATTTCGTGCTTCCACTCTTCAGTAGATGAGATTGTAAAACACCATCCGGGCGTAATATGACTTTGATTGTGATATCGTCCTTGAAGGTATCAAAGGCATAATAGGCATCAGTTCCGTTGTAAACAGTGAAGGATTTAGCAACGGGAGTTGACCCCTTGGCCGTAGCAGAGAATCCAACTCCATTCCAGGGCCCAGTTCGAGCAACTTTGACGGAACCATTGCTGGCTATTTCGATTTGAGGTAGACCGTCAATTTTGCATTTGAGTGTATAGTCTCCAGAGGAAGGATCGTCCACGCTTCTCCAGGAAGTCAGATGACGTTCCAAACCGGTTCTAAAGTTCCATCCCAATTTCATACCGACCAAAAGCGTGTCTGATGGGTAATCAAAGCTTTGCCATGAGTAGTCAGCTGAATCTGAACTGTTACGTTCCCCAAGAACAAGGTTACCAGAATCTAGGAGCTGTGCAGTTGGGTTTCCGAGAACCTTGGTCGAATTCGTCGACCAAATGACGCTCTTTGATCGGTTTAGAAGAACCAGTTCACCTTCGTTGCTTAACTCCAGAGTACCATTTGAATCAGGGAGTGGACTGTTCCTGTTAGCAACCCAAACAACCGTTTCAGGACTCACCACGAACCATATCCCTAGGAAACTGTTCTTCGAGCTTCCGGGAGAGAAGAAACCGAGCTCAAACTTTCGGCCCGGGGAAACTAACGTCTCTCCCTCTCTAATAGATTGAGCAGAACTCAGGGTGTCGGCTGCACTTGACAGGCGCAGCAGTGACAGAAGGACGATGGAAGTGCAGAAGAAGCAGAAGATAGGAGGATCCGCCATTGCAGACCCTTCTGTTTGATCTACAAGATGAAGTACATAACTAGATAAATATTCAAACTTTTCAGAATAGTAACCAGGAAGAGATAAAGAAGTCAGATACGTTTGTTTGGAGAAGAGCAAGTTCAAGGAGTTCCTGAATGTATTGAGTTGGGTCTAGCAAAGAAGACCCAAGTCAAAAAGAAGACAAAAAAAATACTACCACATATTAAAAAAAAAAACAAAACATATTCCGATAATTATAGACACCGCCGTGGAGAAAAAGGGAAAAGGACACCACACTTCATTTATCCTGTAGGATAGGGCTCTTATACTAATCACGTCAACCACGGGGGATGGACTTTTTTTTCTGAACAAAAAAAAAAAAAAATACAGCTAGTATTTAACAGACGCGATTTTCAATGCCAGGTGTTCCACTAAGAATCTGCCACGTCATTTAATGGTTAGACTTTTTACTCAAGCTTAGCGTACCTTTCATCGTACCGGGGCAAATATGAATCATATTTGTGTTGTGACCCTACCCTGTGAATTCTTTTTCACTTTATTTTTTTCACGGCATTGTGTGTCAATTTTTTGGGGCCAGGGCCCGATAGTAATGGCCCACATGCTCAAAAGCTCGGACATATAAAGATGGGCTCGGCCCACAACTTCTCCATTCACTATTTTGAATTGTCGGGCTTGTGATCAAGCCCAACTCAAAAAATTCAAATTTCAATACCCAGTCCTCTTAATTCCGAAAAGAATAAACCATAGAATATACAATTCTCATCAATGTAACTATACATAGTCTATGCTTCCAAACAGACTATGTGAACTTAGGGAACATCGATTCTCCGTTTGCTTCGCAAAAAACGAATGATTTGGACAATATTTTCCTAAAAATGATCGCTAGTATCTCTTACAAAAAATAAACAGGCGAAAAATATTTGTATCGTCCACGAAATTGTTTAGACATAAATTTTTGTCGATAATGAAGATATTTTTCATTGTCTAATTATTTCGAGCAATGCAAGCGATCATTTTTAGACTAATATTTTTTAAATAATTCATTTTTCAATAAACAAATGGAATTTTAGAGATAGCTTAATTTTGTTTAATTTCTTCGTTTTTTTCATTTCGAACTCCATATATTGCACACACTAAAGTCAAAGCAATTCGAATTGGATAAAAATATGGCCTATGAGAAGGGTAGTGATCAAGAGTGGGTTGACTTTTGACTACTTCTTGTGTCCTTTATATTTTTTTATGGTTGGTGTCCATAATTTTGTAGTCAACTATATTTGAAATGGTGGCTAATTATCGGATAATGTTTTTTTTTTTAATTTCTCTAAAAATTATTGTACTACGGGATAACAGGAATGAACACTGATCCGAATCATCTAACATTGGGGTTTCTGTTACATGGGTAACATTACTCACATCAAGCCGTCCATTTTTCATTTGGATGGCCAAGAATGGGTCACGTCATTTGTTGAGGGGAAGGGAAAAAATTGGGCAGGATTTTTTTTATGGTTTGAAAAATTTTGAATCCCAACCCTCTCTCAAATTAGATCGTCTATTTTCATTTGAACGGCCTAATTTAAATAAGGTTACCCATATCACAGAAACCCAATGTTAGTTGATCCGTTTCGGATCACCTAACATTGGGGTTTCTGTCACATGAATAATATTACTCAAATCAGACCGTCCAATGTTATGTCTTCAGCATTTTCAGCTCGAGCAAGTAAGCACATTGAAAATTTATAATCGTCTCTTAAAATTAGTTGCTTAAAAAAAGCACTTGGACCGCTCATTAAATAATTAATCTGGGTGCGTTTATTTCACGAAAAATGAATCATTTGGAAAATATATTCTTGAAAAATGACTTTTTTGCTTCTCTTATGAAAATGAATAAACGAATGGTATTTTCACCGCCTACGATAATATATAGACATAAATTATCGTCGATAATAGAAACATATTCCATTAACGAATTATTTCAAGTGATACAAAAAAAATATTATGTTTATAAAAAAAAATATTTAATTATTCATTTGTCTTTATGGAAATTGTTATTCAACAACAAAAAAGTCATTACTCACACAGTGCTTGTAACCAGGGTACATTGCCAGCAAGCTAGTTAAAAAGCACTGTGCAAAGCACAGACTGACAACGCAGGAGCCGAAACTCTGATGACTCATCTCAGGCGCGAGTCGATACTATAAGAGCTTACCCGGCGGTAGCCATTTGAAGATGACGTAGAGTCTACCTTCCCCACTGCCATCCCCCAAGTTGATAACAAATATTTTTCTTCCATTCACCTCAAAGAAATACCTCGAATTTTTGCGTCTCGGAGTTCAGATGAAGCCTTTTAAGATCATGCTCGGGACCCATTACTCACCCATTATGTACAAAATCCAAAACAGCAGCTCCCCTCATTTTTCTAATTTCTTTGACCGACAAGAAAATCTCATTTTTCCAAATTATTTTTGACAGACAATTAAATGATCAAAATTAAATGAGATGACTTGTAATTCTAGCCTAAATTTCGTGGGAGGAGTGAGAGAGAGAGGGAAGCTTATGGGCAAGGAAATTCAGCACCGCCTTCTTCCTTCTCCTCAAGAAATTCCTAACCCCTCTCTCTCTCTCTCTCTCTCTCTCTCTCTCTCTCTCTCTCTCTCTCTCTTAAGGCTTCCATCTCTCTCTCTCATCACCACAAAAGGGCAAACCCAGATAAGAGGAGAAGAAGAAAGACCTTCCCATCCTCCTTCCCCATGGCCGATAATTCCAGACCTCCGGTCACCGGCTATCCCGCGCCGCCCCCGGGAGCCTACTCCAATGGCTATCCTCCGGGGGCGCACTCCAACACTGCCTACCCTTACGCCGAGCAGCGCCCCCAGTACGCCAATTACCAGTACTATGCCCACCAGGAGCGCCACCTTCCTCCGCTACTTCCCGGTGGCGATGATCGCCTTCTTCGCCATCATCGGCACCGTGCTCTTCATCGTCTGACTTGTCCTCCGGCCCCACCTCCCCGAGTTCCGGGTCGATTCCCTGATGGTCACCAACTTCTCTGTCTCCAACTCGTCACAGCACGTCTCCGGCGACTGGCTTGTCCAGTTCCAGGTCGCAAACCCTAACGAGAAGATGAAGATATTCTACGCCGACATCACGTCCTACATTTACTACAAGTCCGAGTCCTTGAGCGCGACGCGGCTGCCGCCATTCGATCAGGGGACAAGGAATCAGATGGTTGTCCAGGCGAGTTGCGTGGCCGTGGACTCGTATGTGGACGGTTGGGCTGTGAGCAGCATAAATGCAGAGAGAGCGAGTGGAGCCGCGAGCTTCCAAGTGAGGCTTATCGCCTTGGCTTGGTTCAAAGCTGGATGGTGGCGGAGGTTGATTAGGGTTTTCTGTGGCAACCTGGCGGTGGGGCTTCCGCCGAATAATGGAACGGGGAAGTTGACCGGTGGAGTGAGAGAGTGCAGGGTTGGTCTATGAGTAAGCTGCGATCGTTGCTTTTTCAATTTCTCTATTGTTTTTTCCCAATCTGAATGTGGTTTAACTTGGATAAAGACACTTTTTATTTTTCGTGAGATTATCGTAGGAATGGAATGGATGTATAGATGTACAATTTAATTCCTGCATGATAGTTCTTATGGTTATGATCATTAATTTGTTCAGAGTATAGATGTAGATATGTCTTTTCAAGATTCTAGTTATATTCACATTGGATACATTTTTTGCGTCAATTTAATTGTCACGGTTTAGCTTGTTGTCATCTCATCCTGCCGCTGTAGCGTAAGAAGTTAAGAGAATTTCCGAGTCTACTACTATTTGGTTATATCTTGCTGGAAAATTGGTGTGTTGCCCATATCTCGTGTTCATTTGAGCTCTGTCCACGACTTAGGAAGAAGCCTTTGGCTGAACCTTTTGTGCTTTATACTGGATGAAAGTCTTCAAGCATCCTTCTGTTTGAGAGAGTGATATTTAAATTTGTTCTGTCTCTGGTGCGAGTAATTCTAATCAAGGAATTGGACACCGAGATATAAGGAAGCATGGGAGACGTTAACTTCTTGCTTGACCCGACCCGAACCGAACCAAGATCGAATGGAACAGGACCCGAAATATCGGGTCGGGTCGGGTCGGGTTTCATGTTTCATGTTCTTTTTTTATTATTTTTTTATAGGCTATGCAATATCCAATTAACAGAATTTCAAGTCAGAGTATATAAAAAAGGAAACGTAATACCCAAAAGAAAAAACATCGTCTTGATCTTTCCATGGTAAACTCTCCCTGGAAGCCCTGATTCAAACAATTTTTTTACAACCACTCGACCTAAGGAATTTTCTTACTCAAATTCCCACGGATCTGAATCTAAAGGGAGAAACCAGGATTAAAAAAAAAAAGATATGCCTTTCTGAATTTCATGTCCCACTTTCTTCCAAAAACAAATTACAGATATAAGTTTAAGACAATAGGCCCAAAAGGCAAAAGCTACTACTGAATCTAAGTCAACCCCTTGACTTGCACAGAAAATTAACCCCCAACTGCATTTCCTCCACCTTCTAAATCTTCTCAACTTTCTCGACAACAACAGACGAGCCATATGTTTCATCCTCCATACTTTTCCTATAGCCGTAAGAAAACAACAAAAACCGATGATTAACTAAAGAGAACATCCAAACTTCCTAAACAATAACTCCAGCTCCATTTGTGACCACCTGCTCAATGTTTCAACTCCAGCTCATTGAAGAGAACATCCAAACTTCCTAAACAATAACTTCAGCTCCATCTGTGACCACCTGCTCAATGTTACACCAAAACCATGAGTCTGCTTGCATATTACACAACTCCGCACCTCAGGCAAAGAAAAATCAACACAAGAAACTCAAATACACAGCTAAATAGTAAGCCGCTATAAAGCTAAATCAGGTTTTCCTCTATTGCTAGAAGCTTTTTATCATTAGGCCCTTTTAACTCAGGTGATACAAAGACCAGAACAATTTCCGCAACACTCAAATACATGGGCTTCTTGCACTTTTGCTAGACACTATAGCTGCAACTAAACCTGAAGTCCCAAACTCATGCAGAAACTTTTGGATTGCAACTTTTTTGGGACCTTTAATACAATGCATGGGGTTCATGCAGACATTATCAACAATTTTTAGACCAAGTAGCCCTACGAGTTCACTAGTCACGGGTTCACATATATTGAACTAATAAGAGAACAATGATTGCAAGAACCTTAACCTACTTTTTTCACTAGATAACGCACCAAAGAGGCGATTCTCTTGTACCACTTTGATTTCATGTTCTCTGCATGACGAGATTTATTTACCAAAAAAGGAGAGAAAGAAAAAAAAACAGAGTGTTGCTAAATCAAAGAACACCGGTGGTCAATCTATGCAAGTGTCAATATGGATATTGATTGTGTTCTACAAAGTCAAACTTTCTACCATTTATGTTTCGGTTTACCCGCTTAAAAACTCTCACTTAACGCAAGGTAGATGATTTTAAAACCAATCAAGTCTGATGCTCGGCAGGCCGCTCACAAATAAAAGGAAACTAGGCAGATATCAAACACCCAGAATCCCAAAGCACGAAATTGACACATCAAAGCGACCCAATGTTCAATTAAAGATGGATCTGATCTTTACAGAGCAAGAGAAGTGAGAATTAATTACCTTGAAGCCTCCAAAGCTCCTGTCAACGAACCAAACGCACAGCATAGGAATTCGAAGGAGAAGATTAGGGTTTCGGCAGTTCTTAGAAGCTCGCTCGTGACCTAGAAGCGTAGCAGAGGACGCGAAGGCCGAGATGAAGTCGAGCAGGAAGGAGTTGAACCAGAGGTCAGAGATCGAGAGAGGTCCAACGATGGCGATTGCGGCCTCTCCAGAGGGTGACTGCGTCCTGCGACTGGGTCGTGCGAGCGAGAGGAGGCAAGTAGACCACGATTCTCGCCGATGGAATAAGAAGGTGCACTGCGTTCGCCTTCGTCTCTCGCCGCTCTCTGCTCTCTCTCTTTCTAGGGTTTGTTTCTTTGTATGGGCTGGCGAGGTTGATTTGCGGGGGCGTAGGAGGAGACGATGGGTTTTAGTTTTGGTAATGCGTTTGTGTTTCTGCTCGGATTGCGTTTGTGTTTCTGTTCAGGTAATTACTGGATTACCCGAACAAGAAACACAAACACGTTAGGATATAATTTTATTTTTACACATACCCGAACACAGTAAGACCCGAACAAGAAATGCACGGAAATTTTGTTTCAAGTCGGGTATCTTGTTCGGTATGGACACCCCTGCTTCTGAGCCCAACACAATCCGCTAGCTTAAGGTTGACTTAGAACCCCATCAAGCACGATGAAACCCGGCCTTCTTCTCCTTTTCTTGGCTTTGGCTCGAAGTGAATCAAGCTTTACTTTAGCGTGTGGCTATCATTTATTCGTGCCTAAACATTTCAGTAAACGATAGAAATACTTTTCGCTAATTCACTTTTGTAAGCAATATAAGCGATCATTTTGTGAAAAATATTTTTCAAATTGCTCGTTTTTTTGCGAAACGAATGGAGTCTTGATACTCAATCATCGCAAATAGCACGAATTAGATAACCGATGCGATGCGCGCGACAACCCCTAACTTCATATTCGCCCCTTATAGATCGACTTCCGCAACTCTTACTCCGATAAAGTTTCACCCCCTTTATTCCGTGAGATGCGACCTCTTCTGCTATTTGTGTAGACGACAGACGACAAAGCGTAGACTTCTTCTTTTTTTTGCTGGACGAAATGAAAATACCACTAGTATATATACGAATGCAAAGTTTAATGTTTGATATTCCAAAAAAGAAAAACCGACGCATCATTTAATATGTCAATCTTGTTTCTCAGACTTAGCACATGTTTCAGTGTTCTTGGGCTAACATATATCACGTGTGTAAGGGGCGCATCTTGTCAATTTCTTTTTCTTTCTATTAGTCCTTTGTTGGGCCAATAGTATTACGATTTGGCCCACTTCAAATAGCAGAAGAGGTCCAAACTTTACGTGACTGATCTCACTTCGCGCTCGATTCGTGGCTAATCTCGTGAGGACCCCCTGCCTCTCACTTCTCGCTTGATTTGAGGCTGAACTCTCTCTGCCTCGATCTGGGGTCTAGTTCTTCCTTGATTTTTCAAAAAGGACATTGCTCGACGTGAAGTAGCTGGATTTGGTTATTCGAAGTCATCATATTATTGGCGCTCTTGATTCACCAACAGTCCGTGCATTCTTCATTAATGTGGGTGTTCCTTGATTTCCTTATTAGGCTACTATAATAGTTCTGAATTCCACCCTCTTGCTCTTCCCGATTCATTTGGTGACTGTTCCGAGCATCGAACTTTTGAGCTGTTCTGCATCATCGTTACATTTGGCTATCAGTTGAAGCTGCTTTTGTTATCATTCTAGTATAAGATGTTGATCTGTCATGATGTGGGCACAAAAGACAAGGACTCTTCCAGTCCCTAATATCTCATGGTATAGATAATTGCAGTGCAGCTAAGGACACAAACGGTTTTGAATGAAAATTTGAATGCGATCCCTAGTGGTTGATGTTTCATCGATCGGTTTCTCCACATTCTCTGGTGGTTGATGTTCCCCTTGTCTGTCTGAAGCTCCATTCATCGGTCGGCTCATTGCTGAAGCTGTATTTGCACGATGCGAAACTCGCTCCATTCGAGACTCGCTCGAAGTAGAGCTCGGTAATTCTCTGAATTTTGCAATAAGCAAAGTTTCTGAAGTGCTTGTGGTGTTTTTCATACCTCGGTTTGTATAATAAAGGAGGGTGGTGAATCGAAGAGTTGTTGCTCACCTTTGATAATGCAGTCGCGTTGGGTCTTTAGCGCGTTTGCTCAACAGAGAACTGACATGTCGAGTTGATATTGCTTTAGGACATGATATACTATTAAAGCAGGTTGCGTTATCTTTGCAGGGAAAATTGAAGACTCTCTTGGCTTTAGTCTCCAGCATACAAAAAGATAATAATGCTAAAGCAGGCCCTTCGCTCTGCAGCTTCTCATTTCCTTCACGCCTTATTGTCAGTATTGAAGAGAAGTGGAAGCAACAGAACCAGATACAAGTGAATGTGGAAATGTCTCAACTGGAGCAAAGGAAAAGCATCTATTTGAGATGCATAGTTATATTGTTAGGATTGATAGGTGCAATGCTCCTGTTGAAGTTGAATTGTATTACCAACTGTCTTCAATTGTATTAACAAGTATAGCTTGAATTGTATTCCATTGTAGTAGCAAATTCAAATTTATCAATTTTATGTTCCATTAAATGCCTATCTTGGTGGATGGCATTGATTTACTTGACAATTTCTGTACATATTACAGTAATATAAGTAAAATGGTAGGTTTTGCAATATTTGCAACAAGAAATTAAACCGAACTAGTGCCCAAGACCAATAATCTGCAGCCAACATCAAAACCTTTGACTTCATTAATGTAGCGAGGCGCAAGACAAATAATCTAATCACATCAGCATACCCAAAATTGGATAATGATTGATAATTGAACCAAAAGGCATCTATATTGCCAAAGAGTGTTAAATTAGTGTCAAACTTGGATTACAACAAAAAATGAACTCTTGCAGTTCAACCAAAAGGAACTTGGATCACAACCAAAATGCTTGTACTCTGTTTTCAATTACAACCCAAAAAGTACAAGCGACTGAGTTTTTACATTAGTGTTGAACTTGGATTACAACCAAAAAAGAACAAGCGACAACTTCTCAGCTATGAACAATTGGATGGAATCACATCTACTTCATTGTGGAGCATGACTCGTTGATTCTTGAGTTCCACATGTCCAAAAGCCTGAGTTGAGACATTGTGTGTCTGACTTGTAGATTCTCGTCTTGTATCTACTTGTCTGATAGATGTCCCTACTGCCGTAGTTGGTTTCGGATGCTTTCTTGGTCTCCCTTTATGACCCTGCATAGAAAAGCATTGTTACAGTAAATATTGTCACGACGCCATGTTAGTACCGAAGGCTTGGGCCATATACAAGTTTCCGTGGTCTCCCTTTTTTCTTACCAAAGGACAGATTCGTGAGAACAACTCAACAGATACCATTCACTCATAGATGCATTCAGGTGGGCTTGCTATGCGCCCAAAAGTTTCCTGAAGATAGGCCGACGATGTCCAGTGTCATCTTCATGTTGGCAAATGAAGGAGCAACCTTGCTGCCGCCAAAAGAGCCCGGTTTCTTCGTCGAGAGAAGTTCGGGTAGCTCGGATGCATATTTAGTTAGGGAAGAACCAAACACACACAACATTGTTACAGTCACATTGCCTGAAGGTCGATAGAAATGCCATCAAGGATGTCTCTGCAGAGTTTAGACAGGTTTTCTCAAGTACAAAGGACAGAAGAAGCCTACGATATTGAAGAGTTGAATGCCAATTATTCCAGACCTCCGATGCCATGGCTCCCCCCCCCCCCCCCCCCCCGCCGCCGCCGGGAACCTACTCCAACAGCTATCCTCCGGCAGCGCATCCAACACCGCCTGGGCTTATGCAGCTGTAGCTAGTATTTGGTCGGGTAGCTTTTAGGAGTTAATCAACCAAATAACTTTAACCTGAAATTATGTTTTGTTATAAGTAACTTCAACATCGTGGTCATGCTTCAGTTGTGTTTACGATTATTGTCTGAAGAGTTACCTTTCTTCTTCTGAGCTTTCTACTGCGCATTGAGAGAGAGGGAGAGAGATGTACTTTAGCAGAAATTAAGGTAGACAATGGTCGTAAATGCGAAGTTCAAGTGTAACTTCAATTACTGGGTGATGCTTTTAGCAGCCAAACAAAAACAAATCATGCTACATGATCAAATTGCATCCATCTTCCTACATAGAATCGAGGAAATTGTCTAAAAAGTCTGAAAACCTATTATACGGCAGTCAGTTCAGTCCTAACCTTTTAACGATTTGCCAATTTAGTCATTCGGACCAATTTTGATAGAAAATCGTTGATGTGGTGGTCTAGTCAACACTAGTCATTCTATGTGAACCGGCTGACGCTATCCTAGACAATTTTTGCAATTTTTGAATTTTTATTTCTTTTCTTTTCTTTGTTCCTCTACCGGTCGCCGGGCCTTAGCGATGGCCGGTGAACAACTGCAGGCGAGGGTGATTCTTGTCGGATCTAGTGAGAACCGACCTCCCCGAGATCTAGCGAGGCTCGCCCTCGCCTTGGCGAGAGAGGGCATCAAGGCCCGTCAAGGCCCTCATCGATGATCGGCTAACGCTGACTAGATCTCTACATAAGCAATTTCTGACTAAAATTGACCGTAAAGACTAAATTGACAAATCATCAAAAGATTTAAGACGTATCATTGAATGCGTTAATCTTGTTTCTCAGACCTAGCGCAACTTTACTATCTATATACATATATTTGTGGGCCGATTTTCACTACTTTTCTAGGCCAATAGTATTACGTATCTTGCCCACGTGCTCAAAAAGCTTGGATATAATAAATGGGCCCAACCCACGATTTCTCTACTAATTATTCCAAAATTGTCGGCTCATGACCAAGCAAAGAATAATTAGCCAAATTGGAGGCTGAGAGACCACTAAAAAAATTCCACCTTCACTTTCTATCTCTTATTTTCGATTTTTTTTTGTGTGAAAAAAGGCTTACCCAAATATAATTATTTAAAGTCGCAAATCTACTATCCTAGTTTTTCACTTAATAAAACATGAAGTAACTCTTTAGGAGGTAGTAAAAAGAAACTAGTATCCAAGTGCTTATCGATGTCAAAATTAGTCGGCCGGAGTGATTTCCTTCCCAAAAGTTATGTTGCACTTTAGACTTAAAGTGAGAGCGTAGTAGTCTTCTAATATCTTTAAGCAAAGTAGGGCCAGCATTATCGATCATAAGCTCTGGACTAGCAAGATCAGTGAACTTTAGAGTCAATCTCAATGATGATCTTACGAAAATCAAGTTGTTTTGCAAAGTTGAGTCCTAACCACAGAGCCCAAAGTTCTGCTTGTGTCAACGAACATATTCTATTGGAGTTGGCGAATACTTCTAGGACCCTTATTTCTCACACTGGGCACGTCCACGTGAGCTTAGGGAAACTGAAGTATGGACCGACAACATGTAACCCCCATGCACGGAATATCGGGGGTCCCAACCACATGCGTACGGCCGCCCCCGCTCGCCGGTGAGCGGGCGAGGGCTCGAGGGCACTACCCCCGAAACAGCATTGGGTTTTGAGCTTGTGTTTTACGTTGGCTCGTTTGTTGTGGGATCAAAGGGATTTGGATAGAGTAGGGTTTTGGGCTCATTATAAGTCCTATATATTGTACTCGTACGAGAAATCATTGTAACGAGTAGTTGTGATTTAAAACCTAAATATTTTAGTAGAATCCCTTGTGCAGGACGTTACCCCATTTGGGGTGAACCTGGATAAATTCGTGTGTCATTATTTTTTATTTATTGTGATTGTTCCAATTCGGTTTAGGATATAACCCAACATATTCCACCAACCCAGTCACCCCCTACATTTCTAAATAAACTCCCTGCATCAGCAAGTCCTGGGTTCCTTTAGAGGCCCCATCAGTATTCAGTTTAATAAGGTGGAGGATCCCATCTAACCAAAATCGGAGAAGTGCATGATCCACTTAACGTCGAGTTATTCACTAACGAAGCTATAATGATTTACTTGAACCAGCGAAATTTGAGAAGAATTCTCCCAAATATTGTTGTGGGACAAACTCAGCCATATCCTACAGACAATTGGACAATCCCCTAGAACATTTAGAGTTAATTTCCACATGAGACTCCCATCTCAAGCAATGTAGATTTCCTCCCAAGTTGTGAGATGTTTGCCATTTCCCAAACTCCATAAAACTCATTTGTGTACGGTTGGTCATATGTTCACAATCGCATTCCATAAGATCGAGTTGCCACGTTTAGCGTAAAAATCAGTTCTCTGCGAACAATATTTAGCAGACAAAAGTTGTGCCTAGAGATTATTAGGTTGAGTCTTGAGGCCTAACTCTAGCTTCATCATACCTCTTTGATTAGTTAGTTCAAGAGATCTAAAACCATGACCACCACATTTGTTAGGCTTGCAGATGGACTCCTAATTCAGGAGGTGAATTCCACGTTTATTGCTTGTGTCTCCTTATATGAAAGTACAACAATTCTTTTCAATCTCTTGAGAAGCTTTCAGATTTCCATCCACTAGGCCTTTTATTTGTCTTCTTTAATGCAGATTGAAAATGCCTCATAGATGATGAAAATATTCTTCTTTTTACTCATTTCTATAAAGCTTTATGCGGATGATTATTTTTAGGAAATATTTTTCAAATCATTTATTCTTCGCGAAACAACCGGGTCAAATTTCCTTGGTGCATGACGAGAGTCTTAAGTCCAACCGAAGTCAGCGAATGTTGTTGCTTCCATCTGAATTTGGGCAAGAAGATTGGTTTCGAAGGTGCCGAGGAGGCAAACTGCATGTCTCCCACTCCAACTTCACATTCACGACAGAGAAGGAAAGAAGCAAGAAAGTGGTTCGACAATCGGTTGGACTCTCTCGTGTCGTTGTCGATCGCCCTCTCGAGACGCTCGACATCTCTACATAATTTCAATTTTAAGCTATTCGATTGATTGATTCCTAAAGCTACGCGACCAATTACTAGCTACAGCCGCGTATGTGTAGGCGGTGTCGGATGTGCCGCCAGAGGAGTAGGTTCCTGGAGGCGGCGTTGTGCACCCCGTGGCTGGAGGTCTGGAATTATCGGCCACGTCGAAGGAAGCTGGAAGGTCTTTCTTCCCTCTTCTCAAAGAGTCCAGGAGAAAGCCATCGCAAAAAATCGTTATTCAACTTTACAACATCGTATGCTTCGTCTGTCGTTTGTACTTGAAAGAGCCGGTCTACATTCTGCAGAGACATCCTTGATGGCATTTCTATCGACCTTCAGGCAATGTGATTGTGACAACGTTGTATGTGTTGGGTTCTTCCCTAACTAAAGTTGCATCCGAGCTACCCGAACTTCTCTCGACGAAGAAACCGGGCTCTTTCGGCGGTGGCAAGGTTGCTCCTTCATTCGCCAACATGAAGACGACGCTAGACATCGTCGGCCTATCTTCAGGAAACTTTTGGACGCATAGCAAGCCCACCTGAATGCATCTCTCTGCTTGAGACTCCACGAAAGAGGCGCATATAGATTCATCAATGAGTTCCGAGGCCCTCCCTTCACTCCACAGCATCCACGCCTAAAAAATTTAAACTCCTCATGATCAACCACTGTCCGTGCATCGAAAAAGAAAACGTGTCTAGAGGAACATAGAACGAACAGGGTGAGGTTTTAAGAGAAACGGAGTATCTGATCTTGTTTAGCGAATAAGGAAATGGCAGGTCTTGATAATTCTCTACCACTTACGTGCCCAAGAAGGGTGTGATGATGATCAGGATGTTGGAATCCTCTATTCCTTTTGCTACTCACTATCTCTAACAAAAGCACCCCGAAGCTAAAAACGTCGGACTTCACAGAGAACTTTCCATCAAGGGCATACTCTGGGGACATGTAACCGCTGCATCAAGCGAATCAGGCTTCAGTCCCTTCAAATACCGATGGATAGCGCACTGTTCGAATGAATTGAGATGAGAAACTTACTATGTACCAACTATTCTTCTCGTCTCTGCCTCTGTGTCATCTCCTCGAAAGATCCTTGCCAGACCGAAATCTGAAATCTTCGGATTCATGTCGGCATCTAACAAAATGTTACTTGCTTTCAGGTCTCTATGGATCACTTGTAGTTTTGAATCCTGGTGGAGATAGAGAAGCCCTCGGGCGATTCCTAAAACAATGTCAAATCGCCTTTTCCATGCCAAAGAGGAGCTTCTGTCATGATCTGCACACGCTCAACCCCATCAAAAACTAAGTAAGTTGTAGGAGTTTAGCTGTATTTTCTGGCAAAGGAATCAATGGACAGAAACAAAAGCATTAGGAATCGAGCGAAAAGGAACTCAGAAAGATCAAGCGGTTCTGACCAAAGATGAAATAATCCAAGCTTTTGTTTGGCATATACTCATAAATCAACATTCTCTCTTCTCCCTCAATGCAGCAGCCAACAAGTCCAACAAGATTTCGGTGCTGAAGTCTGGCGATTAGAAGGACTTCGTTCATAAACTCATCAGGACCTTGTCCTGAATTTTTCGACAGCCTTTTTACTGCTACTTCTTGTCCTTTCGAAAGAGTTCCCTGCATGTATTTTACTTAGTGTGGGCCTCTGTAGTTATTTGAACTGACTGATTTATAACTCGTTACCTTGTAGACCGAACCAAAGCCGCCTGCTCCTAACTTGTTTGTTTGAGAGAAATGGTTGGTAGCAACGGCAACGGTAGCAAAATCATACAATGGCAAGTCAATGTCATCCATCCTACTTGGCAAGCCTACAATGATGTAAATTAGTTTCTCAAACCATAGTATAAACTCCACAAGAAAAAAAAAAAGACAGTCTGGAATTTGACCACATGAAGTAAGACAAAAGTATTTAGCTTACCTCGGCTTTTCATTCTTTTTTTCCAGATTATGCTCAATGCCGTGACTGCAATAAGCAATCCCGAAATGGCTGAAGCCAGAGTGATAGTCACCAGTTTCTTGGATGGAGTGTGGTTTGAATCTAGCATACAGGAAGAAGTTAAGTAACTAATTTCAAAAACAGAGTTCATCTGTAAGCTGATGAATCTATCACCATTAGAAGAAACTTGGAGATTAGAAATATATAATAGTAAGGGACAGAACAAAGTTCAGTCTGGCATTGACAAAGGACGCATCGATGTAATGAGAGATTGGGACAAAGAAGAGAAAAGCAATTGCCAATGCAGATAACAATATTGTTTATTACCTAATTCAGAAGCATGTAGCCGTAGGAAGAGATATTGGTCATCACCAACAATGTTAATGTCCCTAATATCAATGAGATAGCCAAACCACATCAAGCAGCCTGCTCCTCTAATATCCGAGTTAGCATAAGCCATGCAAGAACAATTCTTTAGACACTCAACCTTGCACTCCTCAAGGCTCATATTCTTGAATAGCTGGAAATCTACCAGGTCAGGTAATTTAACCTGCGAAAGTTTTGTAAAACCCTCGCCACGAGTACAATTCAAGGGAACTTTCCTTATGCACCCGGCTGTCGAATTGAGCATGTCCCACTCTTCTAGTGACTTGGGCATAAAACCCTGCAAGCAGAGGCATCTTGGGCTTTTGTTAACTCGGCACACGCCATTAGCGCCACAATGTCCATAGCTCTCACAAGGGTCTAAAAGGACCGAGTAAGTCGGTTCCCATTTTATGCTTCCACTCTTCAGTAGATGACACTGCAAAACACCATCCGGGTGTAATATGACTTTGGCTGTGATAACGTCCTTGAAGGTTTCAAAGGCAAAATAGGCATCAGTTCCGTTGTAAACAGCGAAGGTTTTAACAACGGTAGTTAACTCCTTGGAAACAGCGCCGAATCCAATTCCATTCCAGGGCCCAGATCGAACAACTTTGACGGAACCATCGCGGGCTATTTCGATTTGAGGTAGACCGTCAATTTTGTATCTGAGTGTATAGTCTCCAGGGGAAGGATCGTGCACGCTTCTCCAGGAAGTCAGATGACGTTCCAAACCGGTTCTAAAGTTCCATCCCAATTTCATACCGACCAAAAGCGTGTCTGATGGGTAATCAAAGCTCTGCCATGAGTAGTCAGCTGAATCTAAACTGTTATGTTCCCTAAGAACAAGGTTACCAGAATCCAGGAGCTGTGCAACTGGGTTTCCGAGAACTTTGGTCGAATTCGTCGACCAAATGACGCTCTTTGATCGGTTCAGAAGAACAAGTTCACCTTCGTTGCTTAACTCCAGAGTACCATTTGAATCAGTGAGCGGACTGTTCCTGTTAGCAACCCAAACAACCGTTTCAGGATTCACCACGAACCATATCCCCAGGAAACTGTTCTTCGAGCTTCCGGGAGAGAAGAAACCGAGCTCAAACTTTCGGTCCGGGGAAACTAACGTCTCTCCCTCTCCAATAGATTGAGCTGAACTCAGGGTGTCGGCTTCACTTGACAGGCGCAGCAGTGACAGAAGGACGATGGAAGTGCAGAAGAAGCAGAAGAAGATAGGAGGATCCGCCATTGCAGACCCTTCTGTTTGATCTACGAGATGAAGTGAATAACTAGATAAAGATTCAAACTTTTCAGAATAGCATAACAGGAAGAGATATGGAAGACAGTCACCTTTGTTTGGTGAAGAGCAAGCAAGTTCAAGGCAAGAAGACCCAAGTCGAAAGAGATGACCCAAGAGAAGGTTGGTGTGCAAGACTCGGTTGACTTTGATCACTTCTCGTGTCCTTTTTTCTTTTTCTCCACGGCGGTGTCTATAATTATCAGTTGGGTCTAGCAAGTAGCAAGAAGACCAGTCAAAAAGAAGACAAAAAAAAATACTAAAAAATGTTTTTGACTAGGGGAAACAAGAAAAACAAAGCCAAAAAGTCAAAACTTATAAATGTTTTTGACCGCTGTGTTTCAATCATACTACCACATATTCAAAAAAACATATTCCGATAATTATAGACACCGCCGTGGAGAACAAGAAAAAAGGACACGAGAAGTGATCAAAGTCAACCGGGTCTTGCACGCCACCCTTCTCTTGGGTTATCTCTTTTGTCTTGAGTTGTAGAATATATGGAGTTCAAAATGAAAAGGAGAAGAAATTGGACACATAATCGATTTTGAAACAAGAACTACGCATAGTTATATTACGAAAGATATATATACAATCTATAGTTTATTAATTTATGGAATTAAAGGATAGAAAGTGAATTATATCGAAGTTGATTTTTGAGTTGGTCCCTCAGCCTCCAATTTGGCTAATTATTCAATTGAATAATATCTTCTTGCCCAAATTCAGATGGAAGCAACAACACCCGCTGACTTTGGTTGGACTTAGACCCATCGTCATAGATAATGATGAATGATTTGAATAATATTTCCTGAAAATAATTGCTCGCGTGAAGCTTATAGAAATGAATAAAAAGAAATATATTTCCACCATTTATGAATATGTTTAAACATAAGTTATTGTCGACAATAAGTAAAAAATTTCAATCGACTAATTATTTCAAACAATACAAGCATTTCAAATTATTTACTTTCTACGAAATAAACAAAAGAGCTGTAATTTTCGATTATCAGGTGATACTTCGGCAGCCAAACATAAATAAAATTATCGTGTTACATGATCCAATTGCATCCATCTCCTCGTGTAGGAATCTCCATGGATACATGTGGCATGAAATTGATAATTGATTGTCGCAAATCGCACAAAAATACATAAATTGATGCGATGCGCGCGACAATCCTGACTCGATCTTGTTAGATTCACTTCGCAACTTTTGCTCCGGTAAAGTTTCACATTTATCCTGTAGGATACGGCTCTTATACTAATCACATCAATCACGTCAAGATCGGATATTCCGTCTCTCGTAAACTCTCATCCTGTTTGTTCTATGTTTCCCTAGACATTGTCTTCTTGTCGATGCACGGACAGTGGTTGATCATCATTAGTTTAAACTTTTTTAGGCATGGATGCTATGGAGTGAAGGGAGGGCCATGGAACTCATTGATGAATCTGTATGCGCCTCTTTCGTGGAGTCTCAAGCAGAGAGATGCATTCAGGTGGGCTTGCTGTGCATCCAAAAGTTTCCTGAAGATAGGCCGACGATGTCTAGTGTCATCTTCATGTTGGCGAATGAAGAAGCAACCTTGCCGCCGCCAAAAGAGCCCGGTTTCTTCGTGGAGAGAAGTTCAGGTAGCTCAGATGCATATCTAGTTAAGGAAGAATCCGACACACGCAACATTGTTACGGTGACATTGCCCGAAGGTCGATAGAAATGCGGCCGAGGATGTCTCCGCAGAATGTAGACTGGCTTTCTCGGGCACAAAGGATGGAAGAAGCATACGATGTTGTAAAGTTGAATAATGAATTTTTGCCACAGCTTTTTCCTGGACTCTTTGAGAAGAGGGAAAAAAGACCTTCCAGCTTCCTTCGACATGGCGGATATTTCCAGACCTCCAGTCACCGGGTACCGCGCGCTGCTGCGGGGAACCTACTCCAGCGTCTATCCCAGGCGCATCCAACACCCTTGACGCTTACCCGGCTGTGGGTAGTAATTGGTTGTGTAGCTTTTAGAAATTAATCAACCAAATAACTTGAAATTGAAATTATGTACATGCGTCGAGTGTTTAGAGAGGTCGATCGACAATGACATCTGAGTAACTACATTGGGATCTCGTGCAACATGATGATGTCTTTTCCTATTTGGCTGCTGTAGCATCGCCTGAGAATTGATAGTCGCCGACTATCACCTCCATCTTCCCTCAGCTTCTAGAACAGGAATCGACAACGAGGATGAACCAAAACTCTGAACACGCACCTGAGCACGAGCAAAAGAAGGCCCAAGTCTTCCCAAGTCTTCGTGAACTCAGAACTCTGGATGCTCCGATGCCGAAGCTCTGCGATCGATGGACACGCCTTCGCCGATCGGCTCTTCTCTGAGGTCGAGTCGCTGACCTCTGGCGAGGCCTCGAACTCGCCGGCCTGGGGTGAGTTCGTCCCTTGCCTGTGGCTGGTCACCGGCAATCGGCAACCTGCGGTAGAAGAAAGAAAATAAAAAATACAAAACTAAAAAAATATATTTAAAAATTTGATTTTGTTGCCTCAAATAAAATCATAAATTGAAATCATTTTACAAAGGAAGTTGCTAGCCCGACAGTCTGACAGTAGTATCAGTTATTTTTTACCACACGATCTCCCAATCAATGAGTGCTTTATGCAAAACACGCGGTGATGGTGTGTGGATCTACCGTTGAAATTATATTGTCTCTAACGGTACTGTCAGGGAAGCATTTCTCTTTTCCAAATGAGATCCACACAATAGAAAACTTTTTCGGTGAAATATCACCAAATATATAAAACTAATTATTTTCCTAAAAAGTGATTTTCTAGAAAGTATTTTCGTTTATCAAGAATTTTTCTCCCAACCAAATGCAACCTAAGACTTTGTTCGTTTCGCGAAAAAATAACATGTTTTTTAAATATGTTCTCTATAAGTCACTTTTCAGGAAAATGACAATATTTTCCACTATTAGGCTAAAACCTAAAAATGAATTGAAAAATATTTTTCGCCATTCGGTATGAAAAATCGGATTTTTTTGTCCTTGGTACACTCTTTTTAATTTTTTAAATTTTTTTAATTCTATTTTTGCCCTCTTCTTTTTATTGTTGTTTTTTTTTAATTATGTTCCCTTCTTCTTCTGTAGGAAATCAACAAAGGAAGAAATAAAATAAAATAAATTATAAACAAATTCAAAAATAAAAAGAAAGAAAAGAAAGGAAAATTAAAAGATAATTGAAAAGAAAAGAAATGTGAAGAAGTAGAGCGAGGAAAGATGAGGGAAAATGTTTTCCTCTTCTCAAAAAGAGGAAATCATTTTTTTCACTTTTGAAGGTATTTTTTTAATAGGTGGAAAATATTTTCCTTGACTCATTTATTTTACGTAAACCGAACACCTGAAAATCCAGAAAACATTCTCATAGAATTTATTTTTCGTGAAACGAACGAAACTTAATTGTATTTCTTTTTGTTGAGAAAAAAAGTAAATCCGCCACCGTTGACGTAATTAGTATAAAATTTGTATCTTACGGGTAGACTTGTCAAACAGATGCATGGGTCGGTTGAAAATGGTCCGACTCATATTGACTCATTTAACCTGTTTTGGCTCATTACCATGCAATAAAAATCTAGCGACCCATACCCGATCCGACCTATATTGATCAAACACTTTCATATTTAATCCAATTTTTTTAAAAAAGCTTATCTTTTTATTATTTTTATTTTTATTTTTATTTTTATCTTCTTTTTCCTTTTTTTAGGAAATTGTCGGATTTCCTTCTTCCCCCACTGGCTGCTACTCGGCGGCGTCTAGTGACAGGCCAACAACTGGCTACAGATTGCTAACCGCCCGGCAATCGACAGATGACCGGCCCACCACCTGCGACGACTGGCGACTGGCCAGACCCCTATGAGCTCGCTGTGCCTGTCGTCGGCCTATGCCGGTGGAGGAATAAGGAAAAAGAAAACAACAAAATAAAGTAATAAGAAATAATTAGAAAATCCGCAACCCTCACCGGATATAATAGAAGAAAAATGAATAAATTTTTTATAAAACATCACAAAATAATAATAATAAATTGGAAAACTTATTTTTGACTCATCCTTTTTTATTCCGGGAAACAGAATCAAAATCATTGCCAAACAGACCCTTAAAATAATTAGGTAACACATTTATGACCTATTTAAAATTCATTTAAGAACCATTAAATTGTTAAGTAATCAATGTATAACCCATTTAAGCTTGTTTTTAAAGCTAAATGCAACTAATTTATGATCCATACTATTAAATATGGGTTTTAGAACCATTGTGCCACCTCGTAAAAGTCGGAGGGTGAATCAAATACGATTGAGTCAGGGTTGTTGCGCACATCGCATCAAGGTTATGTATAATTATTAATTTCATGCCACATGTGTCCATATTAATTACTACACGGGGAGATGGATGAAATTATACCACGACAGATGGTTTTATTTATATTTGGTAGTTACAGCCGTTTTGTTGTTGCGCATAAAATGAATGATTTAAAAAATATTTTTGAAAAAATGATTGCTTGTGTTGTTTGCAATAATTAGTCGATTGGATTTTATTTTTTCATTGTCGGCAATAACTTATGTTTCAATGTCTTCATAGATGACGAAAATAATTTTGTTTTTATTCTTTCCTAAAAGATTTACGCGAGCAATTATGTTTATAAAATATTTATCAAATCATTTATTTTCGTGAACAAACGAAGTCCGTTCTTCTTAGCACACGATGGGGTCTTAGTCCAACCAAAGTCAGCGGATGTCGTTGCTTCCATCTCAGTTTGGGCAAGAAGATATTGGTGTTCGCTTTCAAAGTTCTTTTGATAATGAACTTGGGACGAAGGCTCCGAGGAGGCAAACTGCATCTCTCCCACTTGAACTTCGCATTCACGACAGAGAAGGAAAGCAGCAAGAAAGTGGTTCGATAATCAGTTGAACTCTCTCGTGTCATTGTTGATCGCCCTCTCCAGACGCTCGACATCTCTACATAATTTCAATTTTAAGTTATTCGGTTGATTGATTCCTAAAAGCTACATGGCCCATTACTAGCTACAGCCGCGTAAGCGTAGGCGGTGTGGCTGTGCCGCCGTAGGAATGCTGTTGGAGCAGGTTCCCAGAGGCGGCGTGGTGCACCCTGTGGTGGGAGGTCTGGAATTATCGTCCACGTCGAAGGAAGCTGGAAGGTCTTTCTTGCCTCTTGTCAGAGAGTCCAGGAGAAAGCCATGGCAAAAAATCGTTATTCAACTTTACAACATCGTATGCTTCGTCTGTCCTTTGTACTTGAAAAAGCCGGTCAACATTCTGTAGACATCCTTGATGGCATTTCTATCGACCTTCAGGCAATGTGATTGTAACAACGTTGTATGTGTTGGGTTCTTCCCTAACTAAACATGCATCCGAGCTACCCGAACTTCTCTCGACAAAGAAACCAGGCTCTTTCGGCGGTGGCAAGGTTGCTCCTTCATTCGCCAACATGAAGACGACACTAGACATGGTCGGCCTATCTTCAGGAAACTTTTGGACGCACAGCAAGCCCACCTGAATGCATCTCTCTGCTTGAGACTCCACGAAAGAGGCGCATACAGATTCATCAATGAGTTCCATGGCCCTCCCTTCACTCCACAGCATCCATGCCTAAAAAATTTTAAACTACTTATGATCACCCACTGTCCGTGCATCGAAACAGAAAAACGCGTCTAGGGAAACAGATCGAACGGGATGAGAGTTTAAGAGAAACAGAATATCTGATCTTGTTTAGCGAATAAGGAAATGGCGGGTCTTAGTAATTTTCTTTCACTTACGTGCCCAAGAAGGGTGTGATGATGATCAGGATGCTGGAATCCTCTATTCTTTTTGCTACTTACTATCTCTAACAAAAGCACGCCGAAGCTAAAAACGTCGGACTTCACAGAGAACTTTCCATCAAGGGAATACTCTGGGGACATGTAACCGCTGCATCAAGCAAATCAGGCTTCAGTCCCTCCAAATACCGATGGATAGCGCACTGTTTGACTGAATCGAGATGAGAAACTTACTATGTACCAACTATTCTTCTCGTCTCTGCCTCTGTGCCATCTCCTCGAAAGATCCTTGCCAGGCCGAAATCTGAAATCTTTGCATTCATGTCGGCATCTAACAAAATGTTGCTTGTTTTCAGGTCTCTGTGTATCACTTGTAGTTTTGAATCCTGGTGGAGATAGAGAAGTCCTCGGGCGATTCCTAAAACAATGTCAAATCGCCCTTTCCATGCCAAAGAGGAGCTTCTGTCATGATCTGCACACGCTCAACCCCATCAAAAACTAAGTTGTTAGAGTTTAGCAGTATTTTCTGGTGAAGAAATCAATGGACAGAAACAAAAGCATTAGGAATCGAGCGAAAAGGAACTCAGAAAGATAAAGTTTTTCTTACCAAAGATGAAATAATCCAAGCTTTTGTTTGGCATATACTCATAAATCAACATTCTCTCTTCTCCCTCAATGCAGCAGCCAACAAGTCCAACAAGATTCCGGTGCTGAAGTCTGGCGATTAGAAGGACTTCGTTCATAAACTCATCAGGACCTTGTCCTGAATTTTTCGACAGCCTTTTTACTGCTACTTCTTGTCCTGTCGAAAGAGTTCCCTGCATGTATTTTACTTAGTGTGGGCCTCTGTAGTTATTTGAACTGACTGATTTATAACTCGTTACCTTGTAGACCGAACCGAAGCCGCCTGCTCCTAGCTTGTTTGTTTGAGAGAAATGGTTGGTAGCAATGGCAACGGTAGCAAAATCATACAATGGCAAGTCAATGTCATCCATCCCACTTGGCAAGCCTACATGATGTAAATTAGTTTCTCAAACCATACTATAAACTCCACAAGAACAAAAAAAGACAGTCTGGAATTTGACCACATGAAGTAGGACAAAAGTATTTAGCATACCTCGGCTTTTCATTCTTCTTTTCCAGATTATGCTCAATGCCATGACCGCAATAAGCAATCCCGAAATGGCTGAAGCCACAGTGATAGTCACCAGTTTCTTGGATGGACTGTGGTTTGAATCTAGCATATAAGAAGAAGTTAAGTAACTAATTTCAGAAACAGAGTTCATCTGTAAGCTGATGAATCTATCACCATTAGAAGAAACTTGGAGATTAGAAATATATAATAGTAAGGGACAGAACAAAGTTCAGTCTGGCATTGACAAAGGACGCATCGATGTAATGAGAGATTGGGACAAAGAAGAGAAAAGCAATTGCCAATGCAGATAACAATATTGTTTATTACCTAATTCAGAAGCATGTAGCCGTAGGAAGAGATATTGGTCATCACCAACAATGTTACTTTCCCTAATATCAATGAGATCGTGAAACCACATCAAGCAGCTTGCTCCTCTAATATCCGAATTAGCATAAGCCATGCAGGAACAATTCTTTAGACACTCAATCTTGCACTCCTCAAGGCTCATATTCTTGAATAGCTGGAAATCTACCAGGTCAGGTAATTTTACTTGCGAAAGTTTTGTAAAACCCTCACCGCGAGTACAATTCAATGGAACTTTCCTTATGCACCCGCCTGTCGTATTGAGCATGCCCCACTCTTCTTGTGACTTGGGCATAAAACCTTGCAAGCAGAGGCATCTTGGGCTTTCGTTAATTCGGCACATGCAATTAGCACCACAAAGTCCATAGCTGTCACAAGGGTCGAAAGGGACCGAGTAAGTCGGATCCCATTTTGTGCTTCCACTCGTCAGTAGAAGATACTGTGAAAGACCATCCGGGCTTAATGTGACTCTTGCTGTGATATCTTCCTTGAAGGTTTCAATGGCAAAATAGGCATCTGTTCCGTTGTAAACAGCGAAGGATCGACCAACGGTAGTTAACTCCATGGTAATACCAGAGAATCCAACTCCATTCCATGGCCCACTTCGATAAACTTTGCCGGAACCATTGCTGGCTATTTCGAGTTGAGGTAGACCGTCAATTTTGTAGCTGAGTGTATAGTCTCCAGGGGAAGGATCATCCACGCTTCTCCAGGAAGTCAGATGACATTCCAAACCGGTTCTAAAGTTCCATCCCAATTTCATACCGACCAAAAGCATGTCTGATGGGTAATCAAAGCTCTGCCATGAGTAGTCAGTGGAATCTGAACTGTAGCGTTCCCTAAGAACAAGGTTACCAGAATCTAGGAGCTGTGCAACTGGGTTTCCGAGAACCTTGGTCGAATTCATCGACCAAATGACGCTCTTTGATCGGCTCAGAAGAACAAGTTCACCTTCGTTGCTTAACTCCAGAGTACCATTTGAATCAGGGAGTGGACTGTTCCTGTTAGCAACCCAAACAACCGTTTCAGGATTCACCACGAACCATATCCCCAGGAAACTGTTCTTCGAGCTTCCGGGAGAGAAGAAACCGAGCTCAAACTTTCGGCCCGGGGAAACTAACGTCTCTCCCTCTCTAATAGATTGAGCAGAACTCAGGGTGTCGACTGCACTTGATAGGCGCAGCAGTGACAGAAGGACGATGGAAGTGCAGAAGAAGCAGAAGATAGGAGGATCCGCCATTGCAGACCCTTCTGTTTGATCTACGAGATGAAGTAAATAACTAGATAAAGATTCAAACTTTTCAGAATAGCATAACAGGAAGAGATATGGAAGACAGTCACCTTTGTTTGGTGAAGAGCAAGCAAGTTCAAGGAGTTCCTGAATGGATTGAGTTGGGTCTAGCAAGAAGACCAGTCACGCAAATGTTCGTATCAAATCTAAATGACTCGGTTTTTGTTTTTGTTTTTTTAAAATAAATTGGTGTCAATATCAACTACCTTTGCTTTGTGCATGTCTTGATAAGAGTTTCCACTTGCTTGGCATATTGTTGGGAGTAGGTGAAGAAATGGTAAAACAAGATAAACAAAGGGTCAAAAAGAAGACCCAAAACAAAAATTGTTTAAAAATGTTTTTGACTAGGTAAAACAAGAAAAACAAAGTCAAAAAGTCAACAACAAAAAAGACAAAAAAGAAAAACTTAAAAATGATTTTGATGCCGTGTTTCAATCCTACTACCACATATTTAAAAAAATTGATCCAATAATTACGGACACCGCCAAAGAGAAAAACAAAAAAGGACACGAGAAGTGATCAAAGTCAATCAACTCTTGCTCACCACCCCTTCTCTTAGGCCATCTCTTTTGACTGAAGTTTTAGAATATGAAGTTCAAAATGAAAAGGTGAAGAAATTCGACATTATTGTAACTATCTCAATTTTCCCTTGTTATATACTTTGTGTTCACATAATTTATTTTGAAATATGAACTACGCATAGTTATATTACCTAAGGTACATATACATTCTATAGTGTATTAATTTATGGAATTAAGGGATAGAAAGTGAATATTGCCGCAAGTTGACTTTTGAGTTAGTCCCTCAACCTCCAATTTGGCTAATTATTCAATTGAATAATATTTTCAAGCCCAATTTCAGATGGAAGCAACAACACCCGCTGACTTTGGTTGGACTTAGAACCCATCATGCACCAAGAAACTTAGACTCCTTTTATTTCGCGAAAAATAAATGATTCAAAAAATATTTCTTAAAAATAATCGCCTGCGTAAAGCTTATAGAAATGAACAAAAAGAAAAATATTTTCATCGTATATGGAGATGTTTAAACATAAGTTATTGTCGACAATGCAAAAAAAAAAAAAAAAAATCAGTCGACTAATTATTTCAAACGATACAAGCATTTCAAATCATTTATCTTAACAAATGGAACGACCATAATTATCGATTATAGGCGATAATCCGGTAGCCAAATATAAATAAGATTATCGTGTTACATGATCCAATTGCATCCATCTCCCCATGTAGGAATCTCTATGGACATGAGGCATGAGATTAATAATTGATTGTCGCAAATCGCACAAAAATACATAAATTGATGCGATGTGCGCGACAACCCAGACTCGATCTTATTAGATTCACTTTCGCAATTTTTGCTTCGATAAAATTTCACATTTATCCCGTAGGATACGGCTTTTATACTAATCACGTCAGCGACAAGGGATGGACTTTTTTGTTTTTTTTAACACCGTTAGTATTTACACAGACGCGATTTTCAATGCCTGTTGTTACAATAAGATTCTGCCACGTCCTTTAATGGGTTAGACTTTTTACTCAGGCTTAGCATACCTTTCATTGTACTCGGGCAAATATGAATCATATGTGTGTGTTGTGGCCCTACTCTGTGAATTCTTTTTCTCTTTATTTCTGCTCACGGCATTTTTAGTCATTTTTTGGGCTAGGGCCCAATGGTATTGGCCCACATGCTCAAAAAGCTCGAACATATAAAGATGGGCTCTGCCCACAACTTCTACATTCACTATTTGGAATTGTCAGGCTTATGATCAAGCCCAACTCAAAAAATTCAAATTTCAATACCCAGTCCCTTTCTATCCCTTAATTCCGAAAAGAATATACCATAGAATATACAATTCTCATCAATATCATTATACATAGTCTATGCTTCCAAACAAACTATGCGAACTCAAAGTATACAATAAGGGAACATCGAGACTCCGTTTATTTCGCGAAAAATAAATAAGTTGGATAATATATTCCTAAAAATGATCGTTCGTATCTTTTACAGAAAATGAACAAACGGAAAATATATTTATCGTCCACGAAATTATTTAGACATAAATCGTTGTCGATAATGAAGATATTTTTCATTAACTATTCATTACGAGTGATGCAAGCGATCCTTTTTAAAATAATGTGTTCCAAATTATTCATTTTTCGCTAAATAAACGGAACTTTAGAAATAACTTAATTATGTTCAGTTTCTTAGCTTTTTCATTTAGAACTCCATATGTTATAAAGAATGAAGTTAAAGCAATTCGAATTGGACAAAAAGATAGCCTATGAGAAGGGTAGTGATCAAGCGTGGATTTACTTTTGACCACTTCTTTATGTCTTTTTTTTTTCATGGGCGGTGTCCATAATTTTGTAGTCAACTATATTTGAAATGATGACTAGTTATCAGATAATATTTTTTTTTTTTGGTTATCTCTAAAAACTATTATACTCCGCAATAACGGAATGAACACATTTATTTGGCAATTTATGTGTCCTTTAAACTCTAAATTAAAGGAAGAAAAATATTGACACATGGGTCAAGACAATATTTTCTCTTCAAAGAGAAAAATAGGTCCGTTTCAATGTTATGTCTTCCGCACTTGTCGACCAAATGACGCTCTTTGATCGGTTCAGAAGAACGAGTTCACCTTTGTTGCTTAACTCCAGAGTACCATTTGAATCAGGGAGTGGACTGTTCCTGTTAGCAACCCAAATAACCGTTTCAGGACTCACCACGAACCATATCCCCAGGAAACTGTTCTTCGAGCTTCGGGGAGAGAAGAAACCGAGCTCAAACTTTCGGCCCGGGGAAACTAACGTCTCTCCCTCTCCAATAGATTGAGCTGAACTCAGGGTGTCGGCTGCACTTGACAGGCGCAGCAGTGACAGAAGGACGATGGAAGTGCAGAAGAAGCAGAAGATAGGAGGATCCGCCATTGCAGACCCTTCTGTTTGATCTACGAGATGAAATAAATAACTAGATAAATATTCAAACTTCTCAGAATAGTAACCAGGAAGAGATAAAGAAGTCAGGTACCTTTGTTTGGAGAAGAGCAAGTTCAAGGAGTTCCTGAATGTATTGAGTTGGGTCTAGCAAAGAAGACCAGTCAAAAAGAATACAAAAAAAATACACCACATATTCAACAACAAAAAAAACATATTCCGATAATTATAGACACCGCCGTGGAGAAAAAGGGAAAAGGACACGAGTGATCAAATTCAACCGAGTCTTGTCTTGCACACACCCTTCATTTATCATGTAGGATAAGGCTCTTATACTAATCACGTCAACCACAGGGGATGGACTTGAAAAAAAAAAAGTCCGCTAGTATTTACACAGACACGATTTTCAATGCCAGGTGTTCCACTAAGAATCTGCCACGTCATTTAATGGGTTAGACTTTTTACTCGGGCTTAGCATACCTTTCATCGTACTAGGGCAAATATGAATCATATGTGTATTGTGATCCTATCATGTGAATTCTTTTTCTCTTTATTTTTGTTCACGACATTGTGTGTCAATTTTTTGGGGCCAGGGCCCAATAGTATTGGCCCACATGCTCAAAAAGCTCGGATATATAAAGATGGGCTCGGCCCACAACTTCTCCATTCACTATTTCGAATTGTCTGGTTTGTGATCAAGCCCAACTCAAAAAATTCAAATTTCAATACCCAATCCCCTTAATTCCGAAAAGAATATACGATAGAATATACAATTCTCATCAATGTAACTATACATGGTCTATGCTTCCAAACAGAACTATGTGGACTCGGAGTATACAATAAGGGAACATCGATCCTCCGTTTGCTTCGCAAAAAACGAATGATTTGGACAATATTTTCCTAAAAATGATCGCTAGTATCTCTTGCGAAAAATGAACAAGCGAAAAATATTTGTATTGTCCACGAAATTGTTTAGACATAAATTGTTGTCGGTAATGAAGATATTTTTCATTGTCTAATTATTTCGAGAAATGCAAGCGATCATTTTTAGATTAATATTTTTCAAATAATTCATTTTTCACTAAACAAACGGAATTTTAGAGATAGCTTAATTTTTTTTAATTTCTTCATTTTTTTCATTTCGAACTCCATATATTGCAAAGACTAAAGTCAAAGCAATTCGAATTGGATAAAAAAAAATGGCCTATGAGATAGCAGGAATGAACACAGCTGACAAAAACATTTTTGAACCTTTATTTGGCAACTTATGCGTCCCTAAATTTTAAATTAAAGAAAGAAAAATATTGACAAGAAAGATATTGACATGTGGGTCAAGACAATATTTTCTCGTCAAAGGAAAAAATAGGTCCATTTCAATGTTATGTCTTCCGCATTTTCAGGGAACAAGTAAGCACGTTGAAAATTTATAATCGTCTCTTACATTTAGTTGCTTAAAAAAGCACTTGGAGCGCTCATTAAGTCCGAATAATTAATCAATGTGCGTTTGTTTCGCGAAATATGAATCAGTTGAAAAGTATATTCTTGAAAAATGTTTTTTTTTTTTGCTTCTCTTACGAAAATGAATAAACGAATGGTATTTTCACCGCCTACGATAATATGTAGACATAAATTATAGTCAATAATAGAAACATATTTCATTAACGAATTATTTCAAGCGATACAAAAAAATATTATGTTTTTTAAAAAATGTTTTTTTAAAATATTCATTTGTCTTTATGGAAATTGTTATTCAACAACAAAAAAAGTCATTACTCACGCGGTGCTTGTAACCGGGATACGTTGCTAGCAAGTTGGTTATAAAGCACCGTGCAAAGCACAGACTGACAACTCAGGAGGCGAAACTCTAATGACCCACCCTAGGCGCGGATCGCTACTATACGAGCTTACCTGGCGGTACCCATCCGAAGATGACGTGAAGTCTACCTTCCCCACCGCCACCCCCCAAGTTGAGAAAAAATATTTTTCTTCTATTCATCTAAAAGAAATACCTCGAATTTTTTACATCCCTGAATTCAAATAAAGCCTTTTAAGGTCATGCTCAGGACCCATTACTCACCCATTATGTACAAAATCCAAAACAGCAGCTCACCTCATGTTTCTAATTTCTTTGACCGACAAGAAAATCTCATTTTTCCAAATTGAATGATCAAATTAGATGACTTGTAATTCTAACCTAAAATACATGGAAGGAGTGAGAGAGAGGGAAGCCGATCAGCAAGAAATTAAGCACCGCCTTCTTCCTTCTCCTCAAGAAATTCCTAACCCTTCTCTCTCTCTCTCTTAAGCTTCCATTTTTCTCTCTTTCATCGCCACAAAAGGGCAAACCCAGATAAGAGGAGGAGAAGAAAGACCTTCCCAGCCTCCTTCCCCATGGCCGATAATTCCAGACCTCCGGTCACCGGCTATCCCGCGCCGCCCCCGGGAGCCTACTCCAACGGCTATCCTCCGGGGGCACACTCCAACACCGCTTACCCTTACGCCGAGCAGCGCCCCCAGTACGTCAATTACCAGTACTATGCCCAGGACCGGCGCGCCACCTTCCTCCACTACTTCCTGGTGGCGATGATCACCTTCTTCGCCATCATCGGCACCGTGCTCTTCATCGTCTGGCTCGTCCTTCGGCCCCGCCTCCCCAAGTTCCGGGTCGAGTCCCTGATGGTCATCAACTTCCCCGTCTCCAACTCGTCGCAGCACGTCCTACATTTACTACAAGTCCGAGTCCTTGAGCGCGACGCGGCTACCGCCATTCGATCAGGGGACGAGGAATCAGATGGTTGTCCAGGCGAGTTGCGTGACCGTGGACTCGTATGTGGATGGTTGGGCTGTGAGCGGCATAAATGCAGAGAGAGCTAGTGGAGCCGTGAGCTTCCAAGTGAGGCTTATCGCCTTGGCTTGGTTCAAAGCTGGATGGTGGCGGAGGTTGATTAGGGTTTTCTGTGGCAACCTGGCGGTGGGGCTTCCGCCGAATAATGGAACGGGGAAGTTGACCGGTGGAGTGAGAGAGTGCAGGGTTGGTCTATGAGTAAGCTGCGATCGTTGCTTTTTCAATTTTTCTGTTGTTTTTTCCCAATCTGAATGTGGTTTAACTTGGATAAAGATACTTTTTTTTTTTTCGTGAGATTATCGTAGGAATGGAATGGATGTATAGATGTACAATTTAATTCCTGCATGATAGTTCTTATGGTTATGATCATTAATTTGTTCAGAGTATAGATGTAGATATGTCTTTTCAAGATTCTGTCCACGACTTAGGAAGAAGCCTTTGGCTGAACCTTTTGTGCTTTATACTGGATGAAAGTCTTCAAGCATCCTTCTGTTTGAGAGCGTGATATTTAAATTTGTTCTGTCTCTGGTGCGAGTAATTCTAATCATGGAATTGGACACCGAGATATAAGGAAGCATGGGAGACGTTAACTTCTTGCTTGACCCGACCAGAACCGAACCAAGATCGAATGGAACATGACCCGAAAAATGGAGTCTGGTCGGGTTGGGTTTCATGTTCTTTTTTTTCTTTTCTTTTTTTATAGGCTATACAATATCCAAGTAACAGAATTTCGAGTCAGAGTATATAAAAAAGGAAACGTAATACCCAAAAGAAAAAACATCGTCTTGATCTTTCCATGGTAAACTCTCCCTGGAAGCCCTGATTCAAACAATTCCCACGGATCTGAATCTAAAGGGAGAAACCAGGATTAAAAAAAAAAGAAAAAGATATGCCTTTCTGAATTTCATGTCCCACTTTCTTCCAAAAAAAAATAAAGATTAAACCATACTTTCTATTGCGAAAAAAAAAATACAAAACTACCAACCTAAATTACAGATATAAGTTTAAGACAATAGGCCCAAAAGGCAAAAGCTACTACTGAATCTAAGTCAACTCCTTGACTTGCACAGAAAATTAACTCCCAACTGCATTTCCTCCACCTTCTAAATCTTCTCAACTGTCTCGACAACAACAGACGAGCCATATGTTTCATCCTCCATACTTTTCCTATAGCCGCAAGAAAACAACAAAAACCGATGATTAACTAAAGAGAACATCCAAACTTCCTAAACAATAACTCCAGCTCCATTGGTGACCACCTGCTCAATGTTTCAACTCCAGCTCATTGAAGAGAACATCCAAACTTCCTAAACAACAACTTCAGCTCCATCTGTGACCACCTGCTCAATGTTACACTAAAACCATGAGTCTGCTTGCATATTACACAACTCCGCACAAAGAAAAATCAACACAAGAAACTCAAATACACAGCTAAATAGTAAGCCGCTATAAAGCTAAATCAGGTTTTTCTCTATTGCTAGAAGCTTTTTATCATTAGGCCCTTTTAACTCAGGTGATACAAAGACCAGAACAATTTCCGCAACACTCAAATACATGGGATTCTTGCACTTTTGCTAGACACTATAGCTGCAACTAAACCTGAAGTCAAAACTCATGCAGAAACTTTTGTATTGCAACTTTTTTGGGACCTTTAATACAATGCATGGGGTTCATGCAGACATTATCAACAATTTTTAGACCAAGTAGCCCTACGAGTTCACTAGTCACGGGTTCACATATATTGAACTAATAAGAGAACGATGATTGCAAGAACCTTAACCTACTTTTTCCACTAGATAACGCAACAAAGAGGCGATTCTCTTGTACCACTTTGATTTCATGTTCTCTGCATGACGAGATTTATTTACCAAAAAAGGAGAGAAAGAAAAAAAAACAGAGTGTTGCTAAATCAAAGAACACCGGTGGTCAATCTATGCAAGTGTCAATATGGATATTGATTGTGTTCTACAAAGTCAAACTTTCTACCATTTATGTTTCGGTTTACCCGCTTAAAAACTCTCACTTAACGCAAGGTAGATGATTTTAAAACCAATCAAGTCTGATGCTCGGCAGGCCGCTCACAAATAGGCAGATATCAAACACCCAGAATCCCAAAGCACGAAATTGACACATCAAAGCGACCCAATGTTCAATTAAAGATGGATCTGATCTTTACAGAGCAAGGGAAGTGAGAATTAATTACCTTGAAGCCTCCAAAGCTCGTGTCAACGAACCAAACGCACAGCATAGGAATTCGAAGGAGAAGATTAGGGTTTCGGCAGTTCTTAGAAGCTCGCTCGTGACCTAAAAGCGTAGCAGAGGACGCGAAGGCCGAGATGAAGTCGAGCAGGAAGGAGTTGAACCAGAGGTCAGAGATCGAGAGAGGTCCAACGATGGCGATTACAGCCTCTCCAGAGGGTGACTGCGTCCTGCGACTGGGTCGTGCGAGCGAGAGGAGGCAAGTAGACCACGATTCTCGCCGATGGAAAAAGAAGGTGCACTGCGTTCGCCTTCGTCTCTCGTCGTTCTCTGCTCTCTCTCTTTCTAGGGTTTGTTTCTTTGTTTGGGCTGGCGAGGTTGATTTGCGGGGGCGTAGGAGGAGACGATGGGTTTTAGTTTTGGTAATGCGTTTGTGTTTCTGCTCGGATTGTGTTTGTGTTTCTGTTCAGGTAATTACTGGATTACCCGAACAAGAAACACAAACACGTTAGGATATAATTTTATTTTTACACATACCCGAACACAGTAAGACCCGAACAAGAAATGAACGGAAATTTTGTTTCGGGTCGGGTATCTTGTTCGGTATGGATACCCCTGCTTCTAAGCCCAACACAATCCGCTAGCTTAAGGTTGACTTAGAACCCCGTAAAGCACGATGAAACCCGGCCTTCTTCTCCTTTTCTTGGCTTTGGCTCGAAGTGAATCAAGCTTTACTTTAGCGTGTGGCTATCATTTATTCGTGCCTAAACATTTCAGTAAACGATAGAAATACATTTCGCTAATTCATTTTTGTAAGCAATATAAGCGATCATTTTGTGAAAAATATTTTCCAAATTGCTCGTTTTTTTGCGAAACGAATGGAGTCTTGATACTCAATCATCGCAAATAGCACGAATTAGATAACCGATGCGATGCGCGCGACAACCCCTAACTTGATATTGGCCCTTTATAGATCGACTTCCGCAACTCTTACTCCGATAAAGTTTCACCCCCTTTATTCCGTGAGATGCGACCTCTTCTGCTATTTGTGTAGACGACAGACGACAGAGCGTAGACGTCTTTTTTTTTTTGCTGGACGAAATGAAAATACCACTAGTATATATACGAATGCAAAGTTTAATGTTTGATATTCCAAAAAAAAACCGACGCATCATTTAATATGTCAATCTTGTTACTCAGACTTAGCACATGTTTCAATGTTCTTGGGCTAACATATATCACGTGTGTAAGGGGCGCATCTTGTCAATTTCTTTTTCTTTCTATTAGTCCTCTTTTGGGCCAATAGTATTACGATTTGGCCCACTTCAAAAGCTCGGACATAAAATGATGGGCTCAGCCCATAACTTCTCAGTTTGCTATTCCAAAACTGCCGGCCCATGATCAAGCAAGGAATAACTAGCCAAATCGGACGCTGCGGGATCCACCAAAAATTCAACTTTCGATACCTTTCAATTTGTATCCCTTAATTTCAAAAAATTGGTAACCTATAAAGAATGTGTATATCTAAGTAATATGACTGCGTATTTCATGTTTCGAAACGGGTTATGTGAACTCGAAGTATATGATAACAGAAAATTTGAGAAAGCTTAATTGTATTCAATTTCTTGTCATTTTCATTTCGAATTCCATATATTCCCAAGACTAAAGTTTATTAAATTTAAGTTGGACAAAGAGACGGCCTAAGAGAAGAGTAGTGAACAAGAGTCGGTTAGTAGAGGAGAGTTAGAGATTGGACAGACCAGAAAATAAAATAAAAAAATAAAAAAGAGTCGATTGACTTTGATCACTCCTTTGGAAAAAAAACCCACCAAAAATCCCAAACTATGCCTACTTGGACACATTTACCCCGAACTTTTTTTTGTGTCACCAAAAGCCCCAAACTTGTACCGTATGATGACATATGTACCCTCCGTTACTTTTCGTCAAGAAATGCTGTTAAAAATCTTACGTGGCTATTGACGTGGATGACGGAATGTAAACGATGATGACATGTCATCCACGTGGATTAGTAAAAAAGGAACGACGTCGTTTTTTTTTTTTTGTATTAACAAAACGGTTTTACCTTCTTCATCTTCGTTGCTCTTCGTCTCTCTATTTTTGGGGATTAGGGTTCATCGTTGGGCCTGGTTGCTCTCCTTCTCTCCCGATTGCTCCATTGAAACGATGAAGAATTCTCGATTGCTCCAGAGGAAGGAGTTTGATTCGTGACTGATCTCACTTCGCGCTCGATTCGTGGCTAATCTCGTGAGGACCCCCTGCCTCTCACTTCTCGCTTGATTTGTGGCTGAACTCTCTCTGCCTCGATCTGGGGTCTAGTTCTTCCTTGATTTTTCAAAAAGGACATTGCTCGACGTGAAGTAGCTGGATTTGGTTATTCAAAGGCATCATATTATTGGCGCTCTTGATTCACCAACAGTCCGTGCATTCTTCATTGATGTGGGTGTTCCTTGATTTCCTTATTAGGCTACTATAATAGTTCTGAATTCCACCCTCTTGCTCTTCCCGATTCATTTGGTGACTGTTCCGAGCGTCGAACTTTTGAGCTGTTCTGCATCATCTTTACATTTGGCTATCAGTTGAAGCTGCTTTTGTTATCATTCTAGTATAAGATGTTGATCTGTCATGATGTGGGCATAAACGAAAAGGACTTTTCCAGTCCCTAATATCTCATGGTATAGACAATTGCAGTGCAGCTAAGCACACAAACGGTTTTGAATGAAAATTTGAATGCGATCCCTAGTGGTTGATGTTTCATCGATCGGTTTCTCCACATTCTCTGGTGGTTGATGTTCCCCTTGTCTGTCTGAAGCTCCATTCATCGGTCGGCTCATTGCTGAAGCTGTATTTGCACGATGCGAAACTCGCTCCATTCGAGACTCGCTCGAAGTAGAGCTCGGTAATTCTCTGATTTTTGCAATAAGCAAAGTTTCTGAAGTGCTTGTGGTGTTTTTCATACCTCGGTTTGTATAATAAAGGAGGGTGGTGAATCGAAGAGTTGTTGCTCACCTTTGATAATGCAGTCGCGTTGGGTCTTTAGCGCGTTTGCTCAGCAGAGAACTGACATGTTGAGTTGATATTGCTTTAGGACATGATATACTATTAAAGCAGGTTGCGTTATCTTTGCAGGGAAAATTGAAGACTCACTTGGCTTTAGTCTCCAGCATACAAAAAGATAATAATGCTAAAGCAAGCCCTTCGCTCTGCAGCCTCTCATTTCCTTCATGCCTTATTGTCAGTATTGAAGAGAAGCATCTATTTGAGATGCATAGTTATATTGTGGAAATGTCTCAACCGGAGCAAAGGAAAAGCATCTATTTGAGATGCATAGTTATATTGTTAGGATTGATAGGTGCAATGCTCCTATTGAAGTTGAATTGTATTACCAACTATCTTCAATTGTATTAACAAGTATAGCTTGAATTGTATTCCATTGTAGTAGCAAATCCAAATTTATCAATTTTATGTTCCATTAAATGCCTATCTTGGTGGATGGCATTAATTTACTTGACAATTTCTGTACATATTACAGTAATATAAGTAAAATGGTAGGTTTTGCAATATTTGCAACAAGAAATTAAACCGAACTAGTGCCCAAGACCAATAATCTGCAGCCAACATCAAAACCTTTGACTTCATTAATGTAGCGAGGCGCAAGACAAATAATCTAATCACATCAGCATACCCAAAATTGGATAATGATTCACAATTGAACCAAAAGGCATCTATATTGCCAAAGAGTGTTAAATTAGTGTCAAACTTGGATTACAACAAAAAATGAACTCTTGCAGTTCAACCAAAAGGAACTTGGATCACAACCAAAATGCTTGTACTCTGTTTTCAATTACAACCCAAAAAGTACAAGCGACTGAGTTTTTACATTAGTGTTGAACTTGGATTACAACCAAAAAAGAACAAGCGACAACTTCTCAGCTATGAACAATTGGATGGAATCACATCTACTTCATTGTGGAGCATGACTCGTTGATTCTTGAGTTCCACATGTCCAAAAGCCTGAGTTGAGACATTGTGTGTCTGACTTGTAGATTCTTGTCTTGTATCTGCTTGTCTGATAGATGTCCCTACAGCCGTAGTTGGTTTCGGATGCTTTCTTGGTCTCCCTTTATGACCCTGCATAGAAAAGCATTGTTACAGTAAATATTGTCACGACGCCATGTTAGTACCGAAGGATTGGGCCATATACAAGTTTCCGTGGTCTCCCTTTTTTCTTACCAAAGGACAGATTCGTGAGAACAACTCAACAGATACCATTCACTCAGAGATGCATTCAGGTGGGCTTACTATGCGCCCAAAAGTTCCCTGAAGATAGGCCGACGATGTCCAGTGTCATCTTCATGTTGGCAAATGAAGGAGCAACCTTGCTGCCGCCAAAAGAGCCCAGTTTCTTCGTCGAGAGAAGTTCAGGTAGCTCGGATGCATATTTAGTTAGGGAAGAACCAAACACACACAACATTGTTACAGTCACATTGCCTGAAGGTCGATAGAAATGCCATCAAGGATGTCTCTGCAGAGTTTAGACAGGCTTTCTCAAGTACAAAGGACAGAAGAAGCCTACGATATTGAAGAGTTGAATGACAAATTCTTGCCATGGCTTTTCCTAGACTCTCGGAGAGGAGGGATGAAAAACCTTCCAGCTTCCTTCGACATGGCCAATTATTCCAGACCTCCGGTGACACGGCTACCCCCCGCCGCCGCCGGGAACCCACTCCAACAGCTATCCTCCGGCGACGCATCCAACACCGCCTGGGCTTATGCAGCTGTAGCTAGTATTTGGTCGGGTAGCTTTTAGGAGTTAATCAACCAAATAACTTTAACCTGAAATTATGTTTTGTTATAATTAACTACAACATCATGGCCATGCTTCAGCTGTGTTTACGATTATTGTCCGAAGAGTTACCTTTCTTCTTCTGAGCTTTCTACTGCGCATTGAGAGAGAGGGAGAGAGATGTACGTTAGCAGAAATTAAGGTAGACAATGGTCGTAAATGCGAAGTTCAAGTGTAACTTCAATTACTGGGTGATGCTTTTAGCAGCCAAACAAAAACAAATCATGCTACATAATCAGATTGCATCCATCTTCCCACGTAGAATTGGGAAAATTGTCTAAAAAGTCCGAAAACCTATTATACGACGGTCAGTTCAGTCCTAACCTTTTGACGATTTGCCAATTTAGTCATTCAGACCAATTTTGATCGAAAATCGTTGATGTGGTGGTCTAGTCAACACCAGTCATTCTATGTGAACCGGCTGACGATATCCTAGACAATTTTTGCAATTTTTGAATTTTTATTTCTTTTCTTTTCTTTCTTCCTCTACCGATCGCCTGGCCTTAGTGACAGCCGGTGAACAACTACAGGCGAGGGTGATTCTTGTCGGATCTAGTGAGAACCGACCTCGCTGAGATCCAGCGAGGCTCGCCCTCGCCTTGGCAAGAGAGGGCATCAAGGCCCGTCAAGGCCCTCGTCGATGATCGGCTAACGCTGACTAGATCTCCACATAAGCAATTTCTGACTAAAATTGGCCGTAAATACTAAATTGACAAATCATCAAAAGATTTAAGACGTGTCATTGAATGCGTTAATCTTGTTTCTCAGACCTAGCGCAACTTTACTATCTATATACATATATTTGTGGGCCGATTTTCACTACTTTTCTAAGCCAATAGTATTACGTATCTTGCCCACGTGCTCAAAAAGCTTGGATATAATAAATGGGCCCAACCCACGATTTCTCTACTAATTATTCCAAAATAGTCGGCTCATGACCAAGCAAAGAATAATTAGCCAAATTGGAGGCTGAGAGACCACTAAAAAAATTCCACCTTCACTTTCTATCTCTTATTTTCGATTTTTTTGTGTGAAAAAAGGCTTACCCAAATATAATTATTTAAAGTCGCAAATCTACTATCCTAGTTTTTCACTTAATAAAATATGAAGCAACTCTTTAGGAGGTAGTAAAAAGAAACTAGTATCCAAGTGCTTATCGATGTCAAAATTAGTCAGCCATAGTGATTTCCTTCCCAAAAGTTATGTTGCACTTTAGACTTAAAGTGAGAGCGTAGTAGTCTTCTAATATCTTTAAGCAAAGTAGGGCCAGTATTATCGATCATAAGCTCTGGACTAGCAAGATCAGGGAATTTTGGAGTCAATCTCAATGATGATATTATGAAAATCAAGTTGTTTTGCAAAGTTGAGTCCTAACCACAGAGCCCAAAGTTCTGCTTGTGTCAACGAACATATTCTGTTGGAGTTGGCGAATACTTCGGGGACCCTTATTTCCCACACTAGGCACGTCCACGTGAGCTTAGGAAAATCGAAGTATGGATCGACGACATGTGACCCCCATGCACAGAATATCGAAGGTCCCAACCACATGCGTACGGCGGCCCCCGCTCACCGGTGAGTGGGCGAGGGCTCGAGGACACTACCCCCGAAACAACATTGGGTTTTGGGCTTATGTTTTAAGTTGGCCCGTTTGTTGTGGAATCAAAGGGATTTGGATAGAGTAGGGTTTTGGGCCCATTATAAGTCCTATATATTGTACTCGTAAGAGATATCATTGTAACGAGTGGTTGTGGTTTAAAACCTAAATATTTTAGTGGAATCCCTTGTGCAGGACGTTATCCCATTTGGGGTGAACCTAGATAAATTCGTGTGTCATTGTTTTCTATTTATTGTGATTGTTCTGATTCGGTTTAAGATATAACCCAACATATTCCACCAACCCAATCACCCCCTTCATTTCTAAATAAACCCCCTACATCAGCAAATCCTGGGTTCCTTTAGAGTCTCCGTCAGTATTCAGTTTAATAAGGTGGAGGATCCCATCTAACCAAAATCGGAGAAGTGCATGATCCACTTAACGTCGAGTTATTCACTGACGAAGCTATAATGATTTCCTTTGTGTATAACCGAATTACTTGAACCAAATCCGAAGGGAAAACAAAGTTGTCTTGGAAAAGTGAATTGTTTCTGCTTTGCCAAAGTAGCCACACACCTACTCCACAAATTGTCCTCCAATCATGATGAAAATTCGATCGCCCCTTACCAGAAATTTGAGAAGAATTCTCCCAAATATTGTTGTGGGACAAACTCAGCCATATCCTACAGACAATTGGACAATCCCCTAGAACATTTAGAGTTAATTTCCACATGAGACTCCCATCTCAAGCAATGTAGATTTCCTCCCAAGTTGTGAGATGTTTGCCATTTCCCAAACTCTATAAAACTCATTTGTGTACGGTTGGTCATATGTTCACAATCGCCTTCCATAAGATCGAGTTGCCACGTTTAGCGTAAAAATCAGTTCTCTGCGAACAATATTTAGCAGACAAAAGTTGTGCCTAGAGATTATTAGGTTGAGTCTTGAGGCCTAACTCTAGCTTCATCATACCTCTTTGATTAGTTAGTTCAAGAGATCTAAAACCATGACCACCACATTTGTTAGGCTTGCAGATGGACTCCTAATTCAGGAGGTGAATTCCACGTTTATTGCTTGTGTCTCCTTATATGAAAGTACAACAATTCTTTTCAATCTCTTGAGAAGTTTTCAGATTTCCATCCACTAGGCCTTTTATTCGTCTTCTTTAATGCAGATTGAAAAGGCCTCATAGATGATGAAAATATTCTTCTTTTTACTAATTTCTATAAAGCTTTATGCAGATGATTATTTTTAGGAAATATTTTTCAAATCATTTATTCTTCGCGAAACAAACAGATCAAATTTCCTTGGTGCATGACGGGAGTCTTAAGTCCAACCAAAGTCAGCGGATGTTGTTGCTTCCATCTGAATTTGGGCAAGAAGATATTGGTTTCGAAGGCGCCGAGGAGGCAAACTGCATGTCTCCCACTCCAACTTCACATTCACGACAGAGAAGGAAAGAAGCAAGAAAGTGGTTCGATAATCAGTTGGACTCTCTCGTGTCGTTGTCGATCGCCTTCTCCAGACACTCGACATCTCTACATAATTTCAATTTTAAGCTATTCGGTTGATTGATTCCTAAAAGCTACACACCAATTACTAGCTACAGCCGCGGAAGTGTGGGCGGTGTCAAATGTGCCGCCGGAGGAGTAGTTTCCTGGAGGTGGCATGGTGCACCCCGTGGCTGGAGGTCTGGAATTAACGGCCACGTCGAAGGAAGCTGGAAGGTCTTTCTTCCCTCTTCTCAAAGAGTCCAGGAGAAAGCCATCGCAAAAAATCGTTATTCAACTTTACAACATCGTATGCTTCGTCTATCCTTTGTACTTGAAAGAGCCGGTCTACATTCTGCAGAGACATCCTTGATGGCATTTCTATCGACCTTCAGGCAATGTGATTGTGACAACGTTGTATGTGTTGGGTTCTTCCCTAACTAAAGTTGCATCCGAGCTACCCGAACTTCTCTCGACGAAGAAACCGGGCTCTTTCGGCGGTGGCAAGGTTGCTCCTTCATTCGCCAACATGAAGACGACGCTAGACATCGTCGGCCTATCTTCAGGAAACTTTTGGAAGCATAGCAAGCCCACCTGAATGCATCTCTCTGCTTGAGACTCCACGAAAGAGGCGCATATAGATTCATCAATGAGTTCCGAGGCCCTCCCTTCACTCCACAGCATCCACGCCTAAAAAATTTAAACTCCTCATGATCAACCATTGTCCGTGCATCGAAAAAGAAAACGTGTCTAGAGGAACATAGAACGAACAGGGTGAGGTTTTAAGAGAAACGGAGTATCTGATCTTGTTTAGCGAATAAGGAAATGGCAGGTCTTGATAATTCTCTACCACTTACGTGCCCAAGAAGGGTGTGATGATGATCAGGATGTTGGAATCCTCTATTCCTTTTGCTACTCACTATCTCTAACAAAAGCACCCCGAAGCTAAAAACGTCGGACTTCACAGAGAACTTTCCATCAAGGGCATACTCTGGGGACATGTAACCGCTGCATCAAGCGAATCAGGCTTCAATCCCTTCAAATACCAATGGATAGCGCACTGTTCGAATGAATTGAGATGAGAAACTTACTATGTACCAACTATTCTTCTCGTCTCTGCCTCTGTGTCATCTCCTCGAAAGATCCTTGCCAGACCGAAATCTGAAATCTTCGGATTCATGTCGGCATCTAACAAAATGTTACTTGCTTTCAGGTCTCTATGGATCACTTGTAGTTTTGAATCCTGGTGGAGATAGAGAAGCCCTCGGGCGATTCCTAAAACAATGTCAAATCGCCTTTTCCATGCCAAAGAGGAGCTTCTGTCATGATCTGCACACGCTCAACCCCATCAAAAACTAAGTAAGTTGTAGGAGTTTAGCTGTATTTTCTGGCAAAGGAATCAATGGACAGAAACAAAAGCATTAGGAATCGAGCGAAAAGGAACTCAGAAAGATCAAGCGGTTCTGACCAAAGATGAAATAATCCAAGCTTTTGTTTGGCATATGCTCATAAATCAACATTCTCTCTTCTCCCTCAATGCAGCAGCCAACAAGTCCAACAAGATTTCGGTGCTGAAGTCTGGCGATTAGAAGGACTTCATTCATAAACTCATGAGGACCTTGTCCTGAATTTTTTGACAGCCTTTTTACTGCTACTTCTTGTCCTTTCGAAAGAGTTCCCTGCATGTATTTTACTTAGTGTGGGCCTCTGTAGTTATTTGAACTAACTGATTTATAACTCGTTACCTTGTAGACCGAACCGAAGCCGCCTGCTCCTAACTTGTTTGATTGAGAGAAATGGTTGGTAGCAACGGCAACGGTAGCAAAATCATACAATGGCAAGTCAATGTCATCCATCCCATTTGGCAAGCCTACAATGATGTAAATTAGTTTCTCAAACCATACTAACTCCACAAGAAAAAAAAAAAAAAGACAGTCTGGAATTTAACCACATGAAGTAAGACAAAAGTATTTAGCTTACCTCGGTTTTTCATTCTTCTTTTCCAGATTATGCTCAATGCCGTGACTGCAATAAGCAATCCCGAAATGGCTGAAGCCAGAGTGATAGTCACCAGTTTCTTGGATGGAGTGTGGTTTGAATCTAGCATACAGGAAGAAGTTAAGTAACTAATTTCAGAAACAGAGTTCATCTGTAAGCTGATGAATCTATCTCCATTAGATGAAACTTGGAGACGACAAATATATAGTAAGGGACAGAACAATAGTTCAGTCTGACATTGACAACAAAAGCGTCCATGTAATGAAAGATTGCGACAAAGAAGACAAAAGCATTTGCTAAACCAATTAGCCAATGCAGATAACAATATTAGTAATTACCTAATTCATAAGCAGGTAGTCGTAGGAAGAGATATTGGTCATAACCAACAGTGTTAATGTCCCTAATATCAATGAGATCGCCAAACCACATCAAGCAGCCTGCTCCTCTAATATCCGAGTTAGCATAAGCCATGCAAGAACAATTCTTTAGACACTCAACCTTGCACTCCTCAAGGCTCATATTCTTGAATAGCTGGAAATCTACCAGGTCAGGCAATTTCACCTGCGCAAGTTTCATAAAACCCTCACCACGAGAACAATTCAACGGAACCTTCCTTATGCACCCCTCTGTTGAATTGAGCATGTCCCATTCTTCTTGTGACTTGGGCATAAAACCCTGCAAGCAGAGGCATCTTGGGCTTTCGTTATCTCGGCACAGGCCATTAGCGCCACAATGTCTATAGCTATCACAAGGGTCGAAAGGGGCCGAGAAAGTCGGATCCCATTTTGTGCTTCCACTCTTCAGTAGATGACACTGTGAAACACCATCCGGGCGTAATATGACTGTGGCTGTGATATCGTCCTTGACGGTTTCAAAGGCAAAATAGGCATCTGTTCCGTTGTAAACAGCGAAGGTTTTAACAACGGTAGCTAACTCCCTGGCAGTAGCAGAGAATCCAACTCCATTCCATGGCCCAGATCGATAAACTTTGACGGAACCATTGCTGGCTATTTCGATTTGAGGTAAACCGTCAATTTTGTATCTCTCTGTATAGTCTCCAGGGGAAGGATCGTCCACGCTTCTCCAGGAAGTCAGATGACGTTCCAAACCGGTTCTAAAGTTCCATCCCAATTTCATACCGACCAAAAGCGTGTCTGATGGGTAATCAAAGCTCTGCCATGAGTAGTCAGCTGAATCTAAACTGTTATGTTCCCTAAGAACAAGGTTACCAGAATCCAGGAGCTGTGCAACTGGGTTTCCGAGAACTTTGGTCGAATTCGTCGACCAAATGACGCTCTTTGATCGGTTCAGAAGAACAAGTTCACCTACGTTGCTTAACTCTAGAGTACCATTTGAATCAGTGAGCGGACTGTTCCTGTTAGCAACCCAAACAACCGTTTCAGGATTCACCACGAACCATATCCCCAGGAAACTGTTCTTCGAGCTTCCGGGAGAGAAGAAACCGAGCTCAAACTTTCGGCCCGGGGAAACTAACGTCTCTCCCTCTCCAATAGATTGAGCTGAACTCAGGGTGTCGGCTTCACTTGACAGGCGCAGCAGTGACAGAAGGACGATGGAAGTGCAGAAGAAGCAGAAGAAGATAGGAGGATACGCCATTGCAGACCCTTATGTTTGATCTACGAGAGTGAATAACTAGATAAAGATTCAAACTTTTCAGAATAGCAAGTAGCAAGAAGACCAGTCAAAAAGAAGACAAAAAAAAATACTAAAAAATGTTTTTGACTAGGTGAAACAAGAAAAACAAAGCCAAAAAGTCAAAACTTATAAATGTTTTTGACCGCTGTGTTTCAATCATACTACCGCATATTCAAAAAAAACATATTCCGATAATTATAGACACCGCCGTGGAGAAAAAGGAAAAAGGATACGAGAAGTGGTCAAAGTCAATCGAGTCTTGCACACCACCCTTCATTTATCCAGTACGATAGGGCTCTTATCCTAATCACGTCAACCACGGGGGATGGACTTTTTTTTTTTTCTGAACAAAAAAAAAAAAACTACCGCTAGTATTTACACAGACACGATTTTCAATGCCAGGCGTTCCACTAAGAATCTGCCATGTCATTTAATGGGGGTAGACTTTTTACTCTGGCTTAGCATACCTTTCATCGTGGGGCAAATATGAATCATATGTGTGTTGTGACCCTACCCCGTGAATTCGTTTTCTCTTTATTTTTGTTCATGACATTGTGTGTCAATTTTTTGGGGCCAGGGCCCAATAGTATTGGCCCACATGCTCAAAAAGCTCGGATATATAAAGATGGGCTCGGCCCACAACTTCTCCATTCACTATTTCGAATTGTCGGGCTTGTGATCAAGCCCAACTCAAAAAATTCAAATTTCAATACCCAGTCCCCTTAATTCCGAAAAGAATATACCAAAGAATATACAATTCTCATCAATGTAACTATACATAGTCTATGCTTCCAAACAGAACTATGTGGACTCGGAGTATATAATAAGGGAACATCGATCCTCCGTTTGCTTCGCAAAAAACGAATGATTTGGACAATACTTTCCTAAAAATGATCGCTAGTATCTCTTGCGAAAAATATTTGTATTGTCTACGAAATTGTTTAGACATAAATTGTTGTCGGTAATGAAAATATTTTTTATTGTCTAATTATTTCGAGTAATGCAAGCGCTCATTTTTAGACTAGCATTTTTTAAATCATTTATTTTTCGCCAAACAAATAGAATTTTAAAGATAGCTTAATTTTGTTTAATTTCTTCATTTTTTTTTTCATTTCGAACTCTATATTGGATAAAAATATGGCCTATGAGAAGGGTAGTGATCAAGAGTGGGTTGACTTTTGACTGCTTCTTGTGTCTTTTATTTTTTTTTATGGTTGGTGTCCATAATTTTGTAGTCAACTATATTTGAAATGGTGGCTAGCTATCGGGTAATGTATTTTTTTTTAAATTTCTCTAAAAATTATTGTACTACAGGATAGCAAGAATGAACACAGCTGACAAAAACATTTTTGAGCCGTTATTTGACAATTTATGCGTCCCTAAAATTTTAAATTAAAGAAAGAAAGATATTGACATGTGGGTCAAGACAATATTTTCTCTTCAAAGGAAAAAATAGGTCCATTTCAATGTTATGTCTTCCACATTTTCAGCGCGAGCAAGTAAGCACTTTGAAAATTTATAGTAGTCTCTTAAAATTAGTTGCTTAAAAAAGCACTTAGAGCGCTCATTAAGTCCGAATAATTAATCAAGGTGTGTTTGTTTCGCGAAATATGAATCATTTGAAAAGTATATTCTTGAAAAATGTTTTTTTTTCTTCTCTTATGAAAATGAATAAACGAATGGTATTTTCACCGCCTACGATAATATGTAGACATAAATTATCGTCGGTAATAGAAACATATTTCATTAACTAATTATTTCAAGCGATACAAAAAAATATTATGTTTTTTTTATAAAAAAAAAATTATCCATTTGTCTTGATGGAAATTGTTATTCAACAACAAAAAAGTCATTACTCACACAGTGCTTGTTACCGAGGTACGTTGCCAGCAAGCTGGTTATAAAAGCACTATGCGAAGCACAAACTGACAACGCAGGAGCCGAAACTTCGATGACTCACCCTTGGCGCGGGTCGCTACTATACGAGCTTATCCAGCGATAACCATCCGAAGATGATATGGAGTCTACCTTCCCCATCGCCACTCCCCAAATTGAGAAAAAAAAATATTTTTCTTCCATTCACCTCAAAGAAATACCTCAAATTTTTTACATCCCAGAATTCAGATGAAGTCTTTTAAGGTCGTGCTTATGACACATTATTCACCCATTATGTACAAAATCCAAAACAACAGCTCACCTCATTTTTCTAATTTCTTTGACCGACAAGAAAATCTCATTTTTCCAAATTATTTTTGATAGATAATTTAGGGCCTGTATGATAACCATTCTGGTTCTCTGATTCTATTCCCCGGAACAAAAAAAAAGATGAGAATCCTATTTGATAACGTAAACGATTCTGATTCTTAATCTGTTCCCGAGAACAATTTTGGAGCAAAAATAAGAACAAAAAAAAGTTGGTTCTGGAAAAAGAATCACTTTTGAGAATCACAAAACAGAATAAAGTACCACATCTCTCACTTTTCTCTTTCAGTTCTCTCGTCACTTTTCCCTCGACCTAAAACAGAACAAAGTCTCGTTTTCAAAGAAAAATATATAAGATAATAAAAATAAAAAAATAAAAATAAAAAATGGAAAAATTGGAAAAATTCTTAAAAATGAGAAAAAAATTCAAAAAAATCCCTAAAAATAGAAAAAAAAACTTAGATTATGCTAATTTGACCTCGTTTTCATAAATTTGGACCTAGATTCCCTAGATTTCATAGATTTTGTTCTTTTTTAGGAAACTAATAAACACTTTTAAAATTAAACCCGAACCACATTCTCTAAGCCCTTAGGGCTTCATTCTGATTTTGTGATGCGATTTATCAATGCCATGATCCTTAATTGTACACTTGATTTTATTGGTTGTGATTTGCCTAGGTTTATGTACTTTAGACTTAGTCTAGTTTTAGAAAATTTTGGAAAAAGATAAAATAACCAGCGTGAACACTTAGCAAACCCTCGTTCTTAAGTTTTGGATGAATTAAGATTGAAATTTGATTTCCTAGAACCAAAAACGCACACCAATGCAGGGCAGTGCAGTGCAGTGCATTTTCCTTGCAGAAATAAGTGCAGTGCATTTTCCTTGCAGAAATAAGTGCAGTGCATTTTCCTTGCAGAAATAAGTGCAGTGCATTTTCCTTGCAGAAATGACGGTGTCGCTCGTGTCGATTGTTCGTTTGCTCAAAAGAGTTAGATGAAACCCCACAATAAATGGCGAAAATAACTCGTGATAGTTCTTGATATTTATTTTTACATTTCAATATGCAATATGTTATATAGGAGAATCAATATGAATTAATTTTCGATTAATTCGAAATGTGTGATGAAATTTCATAAAGTAACTATGTAATTATTTGACTTAAATGACAAAAATTGGGAAGAGAAATTGTTCCCGGGAATAGAAATTATGTACAGTTACTAAACGCGTTTTTGTTTCAGGAACAGAAATTTTATGCAATTACCAAACGCGTTCTGATTCTCTAAAAATCATATAGGGAACAAAATAAAAAAATTCATTTTAATCAGAATCACTTTTTCGAATCAGAATGGTTGCCATGTAGGATCTAATCCCTATATAGGTTTTAGAGAATCAGAACGTATTTAGTGACTGTACAAAATCCTGTTCTTGGAACAGAAACGCGTTTGGTAACTGCATAAAATTTTTGTTCCCGAAAATAATTTCTCTTCCCAATTTTTGTCATTTAAGTCAAATAATTACGTAGTTGCTTTGTGAAATTTCATCCTACATTTCGAATTAATTGAAAATTAATTCATATTGATTCTCTTATATAACATATTACATATCGCCTATAATATTTTTTCGTGCTATTCCGTCTAATTGTAGTGTCATGATGAGTCATTTTAAGCTTAAAAAAGAAGAGACCATGTTGGATTAGCGTGTGATTTCATAATAGTGTAATTTCAAAGGAGAGACCATAGGCTTATAAAACCCTAATGAAGCCCTAAGCGCTTAGAGAAATGTGGTTCGGATTTAATTTCAAAGGCGTTTATGATTTTCCTAAAAAAGAATAAAATTTATGAAATCTAGGTAATCTATGCCTAAATTTATGAAAATGAGGTCAAATAGCCTATTCTAAGCTTCTTTTATTTTTAGGGATTTAAAAAAAATTGATTTTTTGGAATTTTTTTCAAATTTTTTTTCAATTTTTTTATTTTTATTTTAATTTTTATAATATCTTATATATTTTTTCTTTAAAAATGAGACCTCATTCTGCTTTAGGTCGAAGGAAAAGTGATAAAACAACTGAAAGGAAAAAATGAGAGATGTGAGACTTCATTCTATTTTGTGATTTTCAAAAGTGGTTCTTTTTTTCAGAATCAACTTTTTTTTTTCTTGTTTTTGCTCCGTTCTCGGGAATAGAATCGGAATTAGAATCATTTACGTTACTAAACATGATTCTTATTCTTTTTTTGAAGAATGAAATCAGAGAATCAGAATGATTACCATGCAGGCCATTAAATGATCAAAATTAGATGACTTGTAATTCTAGCCTAAATTTCGTGGAAGGAGTGAGAGAGAGGGAAGCTGATCAGCAGGGAAATTAAGCACCGCCTTCTTCCTTCTCCTCAAGAAATTCCTAACCCCCCTCTCTCTCTCTCTTAAAGCTTCCATTTTTCTCTCTATCGTCGCCACAAAAGGGCAAACCCAGATAAGAGGAGGAAAAGAAAGACCTTCCCAGCCTCCTTCCCCCATGGCCGATAGTTCCAGACCTCCGGTCACCGGCTATCCCGCGCCGCCCCCGGGAGCCTACTCCAACGGCTATCCTCCGGGGGGGCACTCCAACACCGCCTACCCTTACGCCGCGCCGCGCCCCCAGTACGCCAATTACCAGTACTATGCCCCGGACCGGCGCGCCACCTTCCTCCGCTACTTCCTGGTGGCGATGATCGCCTTCTTCGTCATCATAGGCACCGTGCTCTTCATCGTCTGGCTCGTCCTCCGGCCCCGCCTCCCCGAGTTCCGGGTCGAGTCCCTGACGGTCACCAACTTCTCCGTCTCCAACTCGTCGCAGCACTTCTCCGGCGACTGGCTCGTCCAGTTCCAGGTCGCGAACCCTAACAAGAAGATGAGGATATCCTACACCGACATCTCGGCCTACATCTACTACAAGTCCGAGTCCTTGAGCGCGACGAGGCTGCCGCCATTCGATCAGGGGACGAGGAATCAGACGGTTGTCCAGGCGAGTTTCGCGGCCGTGGACTCGTATGTGGACGGATGGGCTGTGAGTGGCATAAATGCGGAGAGAGCGAGTGGAGCCGTGAGCTTCCAAGTGAGGCTTATCGCCTTGGCTCGGTTCAAAGCTGGATGGTGGCGCGCGCGTCGGAGGTTGATTAGGGTTTTCTGTGGCAACCTGGCGGTGGGGCTTCCGCCGAATAATGGAACGGGGAAGTTGACCGGTGGAGTGAGAGAGTGCAGGGTTGGTCTATGAGTAAGCAGTGATCGTTGCTTTTTCAATTTTTCTGTTGTTTTTTTTCCCAATCTGAATGTGGTTTAACTTGGATGAAGATACTTTTTTTTTTTGTGAGATTATCGTAGGAATGGAATGGATGTATAGATGTACATTTTAATTCCTGTATGATAGTTCTTATGGTTATGATCATTAATTTGTTTATAGTATAGATGTAGATATCTCTTTTCAAATTTCTAGTTATATTCGCATTGGATTCAATTTTTGCGTCAATTTAATTGTCAAGGTTTAGCTTGTTGTCATCTCATCCTGCCGCCATTGCGTAAGAAGTTAAGAATTTATGAGTGTAATACTATTTGGTTATATCTTGCTGGAAAATTGGTGTGTAACCCATATCTCGTGTTCATTTGAGCTTTGCCCACGGCTTAGGAAGAAGCCTTTGGCTGAACCTTTTGTGCTTTATAATGGATGAAAGTCTTCAAGCATCCTTATGTTTGAGAGAGTGACATTTAAATTTGTTCTGTCTCTGGTGCGAGTAATTCTAACTAAGGAATTGGACACTGAGATATAAGGAGGCATGGGAGACGTTAACTTCTTGCTTTGCGGCATACGTGACCCTCGTGTCGTTCAAAAATTGTGACAGATTGGTAGTGACCAATTTAATAGTAATCCGAAGTTTGCATCGGTCTTATGTCTTATTGGAAGCATTGTAATGTTGGTTGTTCTAAAAGATAATCTGACCGGATCAGCTTCTTTCTGAGCAGTGCACGGAGCTTTTAGGGCTTTTGAGCATTTTCAAGCTTACCAATAATCTTGGTTGGTTAGGTTAGTTTAGGCGCAGCATCATGTTTGTGAGTCCTTGTCCCCCATAAGTATCTCTTATGCTATGCTTGGGAGAGGGGGTGGGGGAGATTGAAAATTTGGGTAGAAAAGCAATTCAATCTGAAGGAGTTCTTCAAAATAATCAATCTCAAGGAGGTTAGAGTATCTGAAGGCATTGTCACCGAATTTACACTCTTGTCTACTGAGAGAGAATTTCTTTTTGCCTTCAATCACCTTCTTGTACTTTCTTCTCTCTTGGAATGTGAGTGCCTCAATTTCAGAGGATGGCTGCACTTGCTGCTGAATAAATTATTCAAATAGTTGATTACACTTAGCAAGGAGAGGTAGGTATTGTCATTTCTCTTTGAGATGTATGTAGTTGCTCTAAAGTGGACTAATTCACTGATTTTGGTAGCTCACGAGTGCATGGAGGTTTGGTGTGTATGTTAGTCAAGAGATGAGTTGGAAGCTACTTACCATCTGATGTGAACAGAATTTCTGAAGGCATCATATTAATACCGGGCTACTTAGATATATGTTCAGGTGCTAGCTATATGGGGACTCTCATCAAGTTGTGCTGCACAGAGCTGGACCCCCAGTATCAAGATCCTACGTAGCTCTTCTTTGGTCCATTTAGAGAGGATGGTGCTTTTACTGGCTTGGCCTTCATGTTTAGATTGGACAGGTTAGTACGTCAGGGGATCTTTTTCTTCTGGTCCCAACCAACGAATGGCAAAGCCTTGAGCTGAAATGCATCTCTAATGAGATGCTTAAAGGACTGATATTAAGGAGTTTACATGAATGGACGTGAGTTATGGTTAGTGGACATTAATAGGGCATGTAGATGGCTCTACTAGTACTGATTATATGACTGAATCGAGGGGTCACAAGCTTAAGCATATGAGTTGATCTAATTTTCTTTTTACCATGAACATCTGTATTTATAGCTAGAGGATAGTTACTTGAACTCAGGTGGGCAAATGCTAGCCTAAGATATTAATTGACCATGCGCTTTAGGAAGGTCGCGATAGCTTGAGCGAATACTGCGAAAGAAAAAAAAATGGTAAAGGGGGAGATTTCTTTTCTGGAGTTGTCAAGACTCACTGAAGTGCTAAATTCTGCCTCTAACAGCAGGAACCAGATGTTCTTTTATTGGACCACTTGCTGGGGCAGCTCTGAACTTTACAGATTTAGAAAAGTCTGAAAAGGAGGTTTCTGCCTCTGGAATTACGAAAACTCACTAGAAAGGCTATGATTTGCCTCTAACAACAGGAATAGATGTTCTTCATATTCACAGCCTGCAGGAGCAGCTTTAAACTATAGAATTTGAACAAGATTGAAAAGGAGGTTTGTGAACAGTAGTGTTGATGTAGTGGATTAAAGTAATGCATAACTCGTGAGACTTAGTTGGAGGTCTTTGGAGAAATAGGTTTAAAATGGTGATCATATTCTTGAATGTTGACTGAGCTCAGTGTATGCGTTGATTTTATGAGATTGGATTTTTTCTATGACCATTCATTCTATGACTTATCGTTGATTGGTAACTTGAATTGAGTTGCTGGATACTGAGAAATCTAGATTCTGATAACTCGGCTGAATCTACCTTGCAAGAGCATGCCTGTCTGCGGTTCCTATTCTTACTTAAGCTATTTTGGATTGTTACACACATGATGAGGATTGTCATTTTTGTTGAGGTGTACTTACATTGGCTATTTCTTCTGGGTATGAAGTAATGATCTGTGCTTCATACACTGAACACTCTCCATGAGTTTCTTTTAGTTGATGATCGTCAAGGTACCGACCTCTCCATATGTAGTTGTGTGATTTTGAATCTTCAAGTGAAGGCATACAATGTGGAGTTTAATGTTTTCGTTTGGTTTTATTGTTCCGTTAGAATGGTTAACTATGGTTAATGGAGCATCCATATATGATCTGCCTATAATGTTGTCATCAGTTCATAGAAACAGAGCAGAAACAATTGATACCTGAAGAAATCGGCTACCTTATACTTTTTTAGATCCTTCCGCTACATTATTTTCCCTCCAAGCATGAGAAGGTAGGACTGTTCAACATCTATGACCTCGATAGGAATAGCTCATCGCAAGCAGTACCGTGGCATTCTTCATAACGACAGGGTTGGGTTTGGAACAGTGTGCAGCTCGCTCCTGCCTGTAGATCATCTTGGTGAGCATTGTCTCTCGCTTAATCCGGGAGATGGTTTTGGGCTTCTCCTGTTCTGCTCATGTTGTCTGAGTTATTTGTGACCTGTGTACCTGAAAAGAACCTTATTTTGTCTATAACGCGTTGCATAGCCGCCATCTCAATGTGGAGTCAGCGTCCATTTCATCAATAGAGTGTACGTTTTCCTTTGTTAAATAGTCGGTTGAATTGTATTCTCACTGCCTATGCATGTCTTTGATCATTTGGATTGAGAGATGGAAACCAGGGTCCAGCGCAGTATCTGGATCTGACAGACTGTACACCATCTGGGATCGGCATTTTGCCCAAAAGAGAAGTGTCAAATGGACCTCCTCAATGGTAAAGTTATGGCGTGATAAACTTAGGTTCAAGTAGATAAAACACATCGTAGATTTGGGAGATGGACTTTTTTTGCAGTGTCGGCAGAAGATGCTTTCATTGCATTTATAGTAGATCCACATTTGGGCATGATGCCGTATTCGTTTCGACCAAGAGAACTGTGACTAGCATCGAAGGTAGAGGCCGAGTTCACCAAATTGTTGGCTAATTTCGGATTAACTGTTATGTAATTTTGTGGTGTGGCTGATCATCCGGTTGTTCGTTCACGGTTTTAGGATCACTGATGACAGGTTTTCTGCGTAGACGTGCTGGTTTTTTCCCCTCATATATATCCTCACTAATACGTAGCGAAAACTAAATTCGACTAAGGAAACATCTGACTACTATGATCCGCCTTAAAGACGCATCGACAAAACATTGGCGATATCACACGATCCCGGAAAAAGCATGACCTGTTCAGAATCCTTTTTTGCCAAGTATGGATTCAATCAAACTTATTCTTCTTCCTTTTCCCTTCTACCCCGTTTTCCATCTCTCCTATTCAGAATCTGCCCTTGTGGAATTCCCTCCCCATGAAGTGATAGAACCAACCCTCTTTTGCTGCTTTTATATATTCCCTCCACTTTTTTTGGTTGTATGCTTCTTTTCTTCTTCGTTGTGGGTTCCTAATGTGAGGTGGATGAAAAGGCATGGGATATACACAGAATTTGCTTTTAGATTTTCTTAATGCTCGGTGAAGATCCAATTGTGGCTTTTCATACATGGGATAACAATACGAACTAGTGAGATTCAGGTTAACTTGTGTGACTAGAATGATCCTTAACTTGTGCAACATGGGAAAGTCACATATCCTTCTTTACAGTGACTTTATGGATTGGTGAGTGAGAAAGATGCTTGAAACGCAGCAAGAGTTTCATCCTACCGGCTATCAAGGCACACCTCGTGAAGGTAGTCAGAGATAAGGGTCTGACGTTCAAACATGTCGATGATACGCCTAGAAACCGACGGATGCAAGCCACCTGGGGTATCAACTCTTCAATTTTTTATTGATCCTCGGCTGCTCGTCTCTGCCTTATTTCGCATTGCTCTCTTGGCCGTCTGTAAATAGCGGGCTGAGTGCTTTAGCCTCTCCGTTTTTTGTGTATACTTTACTTTTCTACCCGGGCTGCCCTTACACTCTTTGTGACACTCTGTGGTGTGTAGCTGGGGTTCGTTTTGTTATCCGCGCATTACTGATCAATATACTTCTTGCTTTACCAAAGAAAAAAAAAAGATGCTTGAAACGAGGATAGAGAGGAATTTGGGCCTTGTTCTCTCATCATGAGAAAGCCTAGCTTAGGTGAGTGAGGGAGGATTTTCCGGAGCACGAAGTTTCCGACTATTCAAATCAATTACTATTTAGAAAATGTTATCATTCTGGATAGAAAGATGGGAAAATGACATAGATAGTTCCTGAATTTTGGCCTAATGTGCAATGTGGTCCATGAACTTATAATTAATGCAATGTATCGCATGAACTATAGCCCAATGTGTAATGTGGTCCCTGAATTTTAATTTGTTCAATGTGGTCCTTGGACTTTTGGTACGTGTTCAATTTAGTCCACGAACTTTAAAAAAATGTTCAGTGTTGTCCCTAAACTTGAATTAGTTGAAGGACAACTCTGAATATATTCATATAAAATAGAGATTAAGTTGAACATGTTCCAAAAGTTCAGGAATCATATTGAACAAATTAAAAGTTCACGGATCACATTGCACATTAGGCTAAGGTTCGGGGATCAAATTAAACAAATTAAAAGTCCAGGGACCACATTGCACATTAAATCAAAGTCCAGGGATCATTCGTCTTAAAAGAATTCAATGTAAGTAGTAACATTGGTCTCTTTCTTAAACATTGTACTACAAGGGGAAGGTCATATGGATATGGTGGCAACTTGGGCGGGTGTCACCTTGATGATGAGACATAATGTTTGGTTAAAATGGAACGTCACGACATAGAAAACGAGAGGTTAAAAGATGTAAAGGAAGAAGCCTTCGCTTTACAAAGAAGAGATTACAAAATATACTCAAAAGAGGAGTTAGTGATGTAATGAGTGTGCTCCAATGGTTTCCCTTCGAAGCCAAGGCAAAACACACACTTTACACAAATAGAGAGAGAGAGAGAGAGAGAGAGAGAGAAAGAGAGAGAGACTATTGTTGGGAAAGAGTTATGAATGGAGTTGTTTATTATTTGACTCCTTACCAAACTCCCAACCACACAAAATCCCTAAAGAATGAAGCCCCACCACCAAAAGGAAAAAGGTGTTTTGATGTATTGATTTCATGGTCGACACAGTGCAATCGATGAATCATATTACTCGCGTGATATACATTCTCATCCAGTTTTTCGTTTCAATTTCAAATCCCTCACTTCATGTTGTCTAGCTTCTCGACATGCCATTGTCCCGTGGTATCACACTACCGAGAGCCAAGTTCGCACATTTGTGTGGAATAAATAATCTATAAGGCTGAACTTAGTAGAACTAGACGGAACCAATGATTTTCAGGGAACTCCATCAATGGCTATTAGCATCTCGAGAACGACAGATATGCCCAGGTCACAAGCCATCGTCGACATCATTCTCGGCCCCTTTTGGAAATGAGACCAAAACATGGTACATCAATGATTTGGAGATTCCTTTGATCATAGTCCCACAATGTAATTAACCATCTTCAATCTCACTAAGCAAGCCATTCATAATCTTTTCTTGCTTCTCCACATTGTTCCATTACCCACTTTTCGCCCCCACCACACAAAGAATATGAACCTACAGAAAGATGATGGACACCATTTTGGATCACACACCCGAATATGTGTGCTTTTCTTTACTTGCACATCCTGGTATATTCCAAAGATGGTGACATTAGATTCAAACCTACCCAACATCGTTATCGTATTCTCGAATCCTCAACTTTTCGAAAGAAATGTCTTATGTTGTAATCTCATTCGTTGAAATACGATTATTGTCATTTTCTTGGAAAGAATTTCTTCGTATTGAGAAGAATCCCGGCCATTCACGTGGCACCTTCCCCTTCACTACCAGCAACATTTAGGTCCAGCTTCTGCAAGTAAATTCAATTATTGCAGCGTTTGCAACGGTTAAATTTAATGACTATGTCAGGTGGTAAAGGCAAAAAGAGATGCACAAGGGACACCTTCAGCATTTTAACCTAACCCTAGGAACTTCCGAATCTGAAGTTGGTCGGTCTATCACGACCTCAACATGTAAATGCCCCTTTCCATGTCCAAAATAGAAAAAGAATCTAGAAAAGAAAAATATCATTTTCCTCGATTAATTTTTGATGTCCACTTCTTAAAAAATTTTGACTTGTCGTGACTAAACGTAGTTGTATAACCTAGCTTAGGTTGATAAGATTATGGGTGCATTTAGTTCAGCTTTTTCAGGCCCAAAGTCTATTAGGAAAATGTCGGAGTGTTTGGCAATCCTTTTTAACGGGTATTTGGCCAAATATCAGTTTTGAGAAAGCTGAAAGCTCAATGTTAGTACCTAGACAACCGTCGCCGAGGGTCGCACGACCCCGGCTATGGTTGATAAGATTATGTCCTCTTCCTTTAGAAACACTTCAAGATTCTTGTCCTTCAGGGCTTCAATCTTTTTATGTTATGGTGGGACCCCCATTAGGGTTTCATGCACAATGTTGGCCCAATACAGAGGAGCAAGTATATACCACACAAGATAAGGTTGGTATAAAACAACAACCATACCAATTCAATTTCATACCACTCCCTCCTAATGATTCAAAATGCACATTTACCCCCTTCATAAGCTTTAAAAAGACCTCATGCGAACTCCAAATTGCCACATTTTGTGCACAACTCCTTCAAAAAGAACAGACTTTATAAGCTTCCCCACTAGAAAAGACTCACAAACAAGCCAAAACTCTTAGCCCCGCATTGTGTAAGCTTTCTCTCTTTGCAATTTTCTTTTTCTTTGCTTCAAAAATTGAAATTTTCGACATTGTCATGCAGGAACCGACATGACGGCGAAGGAATGCGGCCACCACGAGGAGGAGGAGAGCCGCCTCCACCGCCAGCTCTTCTCCCTCTTCCTCGGCCTCGTCGTCCTCGTCCTCTTCATCGTCTTCCTCGTCTTCCTCATCCTCCGCCCCGCCAAGCCTGCCTTCGTCCTCCGCGACGCCACCATCTACCAGTTCAACACCTCCGCCGCGCCGAGCCTCCTCACCACCAACATGCAGGTCACGCTGGCGTCCCGGAACCCCAACGAGAGGATCGGCATCTACTACCAGAAGCTCAACACGTACGCGTCGTACCGGGGGCAGCAGATAACGCTGCCGACGGTGCTGCCGGAGAGCTACCAGGGGCACAAGGAGGTGATCGAATGGTCGCCCTTCTTGTACGGGAGTGCTGTGCCGGTGTCGCCGTTCCTCACGGCGGCTCTGGAGCAGGACCAGAACGCGGGGAGCGTGCTGGTGGACATAAAAGTGGACGGAAGTGTGAAGTGGAAGGTTGGGACGTGGGTGTCCGGCAAGTATCATCTTCATGTCAACTGTCCAGCTTTGCTGGTGTTCAAAGAACCGAGTGGCGGCATCGCTGCCGGACCCTCCATGAAGATTCAGCTCACTCAACACTGTACTGTTGATGTGTAGAGAGAGAAACTGTGGAAGTGTTGGATCTCACCTCTCTCTCTCTCTCTCTCTCTCTCTCTCTCTCTCTCTCTCTCTCTCTGTCAATGTGATTTGTTTCCTTCTTCCACTCTCTTCTTCTCCCGGGTCAATTTCAGTTTCTTTTCTTCTTATTCTTCTTCTTTTTTTTTCTCCTTTTTCTGGCTTCGTCTAGCTCTCCTATTCTTAGGCAATATATCTACAGTGTGCTCTGAAGATGGAGACTGTGAAGTGTGAACGTTGTTGTGAAAACGGAAAATACGGGTACGAGGGAGACCATTTGAGCTCGGCTCACGGGTTGTCTGAACTCAACTCGATTTGTTTTCAGATAGTCGGGATTGAATTTGACAAAACTCGGCGCAAATAGCCGGTTAGCCTATTCGAGCGATTGCATTTTTGTCATATACTTCAATCATACCAATGAATGAGTAAATAATGTACTCTTTTCTTTTCGTTTTTCGTTGTGGTTGTACGATTAAGATTCAAGCTTAGTTTGAGGCTTGGACTAAAACATGTCGACCATTCGAGTGGGAGTCAAGTCGAATCCATGCTCGAGGTTATTAAAAACTTAACCAAGTCGAGCCGTCAATCGAGCTCAAATCAAGTATTCAAGACTTATAGGTTCCAGTCGAATCGAGCCGAACTCGAAAATTAAACCGTGGCGTGTTGTCTGGATTACAGTCCTAACTAGAATTGCAGTCCAAAAGCAATCGTTGAGCAAGGGCCGACCGAGACGCCTCATGATGAACTCGGTTTGGTCAATCGAGACAGGTCTAGTATTTTTCTTGGGTGCGCATATCTTTGTCACCCGAATCGAGAAGGGATTTTGTATGATTTCTCGAGCAGCATGGATCATGGATCGTGTTTAATGGGAGGTTACATCGTATTCACGCCACCCCATTTGAAACTTCTATAAGTCCGTACTAAAATTTGATTAGCAGGACTAAATTATTCTTAACACTGATTCTAACATCAAACTTCCCGAGTATCTTTTTCCCAGCCTCAACATATTAATCCTTCTCATTAATGCAAGCCCAGTATTTATTAATCCTCCTAATTTATCTAAAGGGAAGTCAGGAGTTTGGTCTAATCATTGGCTAGATCTAACTTCGGTCGGGGTGCTCCTGTAATAACCACGGATTCGCGGCAAACACCGTCGAGCGTACAAGAGTAGAATCGATCCTCAACCATCATGAATTTACTCATGTGATCAACTTCCATCGGTTCTGAACTAATCAAAGTTAATTAACCAAGAAGACACCCAACCTCACCTTTCAACTTTTCATCGCATGTTTCGGAAAGAGGCAAGTCACCCACCGTCTCTTTGCTTTCAAGCTTTACAGATCAAAAGAGAAATGAGCTTCAACAACCTTCGGTACACAACAAGGTGGAATTGAATTTACCACCACCTAAACCGGGTGGGTCGTCACATTCAATTCATCTGCCACAGCAATTCCATGCAATTGCCATGGATCTGTCAAGACCTGCTTACATAATGGTCCTTCGAGTTTGTAACTGCTTCAGTCCGATCCTTTGCAGCTCACATGCAGTGATGTGGCAACCATGCCGAAAGTTATAGGAAGGTCGGGTCGTAGAAATAGTTTTTACCACACTCGACTTCATGAGGTTTACTCAAACGCCAAAGTAAAACTATGTCAAGTTAGATGTCAAGCACAAAGCTGTAATGGTATATGCACAAGGATGGAGAAGCCACGATGTTTAACTTTAAAGTCTAAGCACAGCCTTACCTTGCCACCACTCGCAAGTCACGGTTCACACACACATTCAGTCGGTGATTACAAGCACAACACCATGCAATCCAAAACTCACTCGGAGAGAACAGCACACGATGCTTGTACTTGGAATGCACATCATCACTTTGAAGATCCAAGCACAGCAGATTTGATGGAGTACTAACTCAAAAGTTTCAAGCAAAGTGGAGAATAAATACATACGGCTGTAGAAAAAACAGAGACATCTTCAGGTAAATCTGCTTGAGATGTTTATTGACAAACTGGAAAGAAGAGGGGACACTATCCAACCACATCACACGTGGTAGACGAAAGCAATATTATGTCCTTCAACAATCATGTTCTGTTGCTATTGCCGCTGAAAATTTTATACATGAGAAAACCTGAAAAACTTCAAAAACTCTTCGTGGAATGGAAGAAATGGTAACTCGTGCTAGTCCAAAGTTTTGAGTGGGCTTAACTTGATATGGTTTCAAAGGCTTGACCTATAAATTACACGGGCATTTTGAATCACAGAACTCAAAACTCTTCTTTTGAAGCATTAATCAGTTACCACCAATATTCCTAGGATTGTAAAAACATATACTGACTACAGAGGGTTTGCCATACCCTCTGATCGAAACATGTTTCTACACAGTACAGACTCTACTGAAGGCATCAGCAGGTGCCAGGGAGACAATTAAGTTATTGGCTCCTCGGGGTAACCATTTTCCATGCCAAAAGCAACGGTTCGAGGTGAAATTGAACATCAGATAATTAACCATCATGAAAGAACATGCATGATCAGCTGTATACTAACTGGAAGTCACATAAGAAACATACACAAAACCCCCAAGCGCTACTCCACTGAGCGAGCTGATGATTGCTTGAACCATCATTGTTCTTTAGCCTTCTTCCGGGCCAAGAAGCGTTCTTTAGCCGCAGCAAGAGCATCCTGACTTTTTTTATGATGGTCAGGCGGTGGTTGATCAGAGGAGGATGGTACAGGTTTTTCTTGTGCAGAAGCATCATCAGTAACCCGTTTCTCATGGATAGCTTCAACACTCTTCTTAGAGTCAGGAGAAGCTTCAGCTTGAAGCCCTTCTGGCGTTCTAGAAGGTTCTGCATGAGAGTTTGTGGCGATCGATGAAGGACCTTCTCCAGATATATTGACATTCATTTTCTCTTCGTGCTTCTCAGGCTTTTGTAACTCAACATGCTTCTCAGGCTTCTTCGACTCGGCATGTTTCTCCATTTTCCTTGACTCGAGTGCACTAGCACCAAATGCGACATTTTTCTCAAGATTGAAATAGAAGTCACTCAAGTCTTTCTTCTTGATTACCTATAACAGAACAGCGAAAATATTAATACGCGAAATGGTTTTAGAAAGCTTCCCAGCAATCAGCATATATTTCTTGAAAGTGGCTGGCAAACTCCATCTAGAAAAGAGGACAGAGTGCAGGGACAAAAAGTCTGCAGCGAGCAATTTGACTAGCCAACAGACTCCTGCATAAAACCATCTTTTCCTTCTCTCTCTCTCTCTATCTTTTGTGGGTGCAAGTGTGTGTTCAAGGAAAAACTTGTTGTCACAGTGATCGATATCGCATAAAAGAAACTAGCTGACTTTAAAGCGCATCAAGTGATCAAAATTCTCAGATAATTATGGTACAAGTGCAGGTAAACTTCAGTATGATTGTAAATATGATAACATGTATTATAACAGGAGTACTGTCGTTGACCTCAAGTAAGGAAAGATCTGTAAAATCATACTGAATTTGCCGGACCTCACAATGCATACTGCTGTATGTGCAGTGTCGGTTATTCAATTGGCAGTTATTATGGGAATAACTCATTAATGCTGCCAAAACAAGCTAGTAACAATTCAGATTTTACGCTGGAAGGCTGTTAACACAATGAATTTATCCCAGTGCCTTCATCGACACCTAGACTGGACTCTCCTATAAAGCAGGAAACCTTATGTAGGAACTCAGAGTACGGCCGATCAAGATGCCCAGACAAATGCTTTAGAGTGGCCGGCACTAGATGACAGGAAAAGATGTTTAATAGACATGATACACAAGATTGTCACCGAAGTCCCATAGCACATATAGCAGATAAACAGAGGCACATGCAGGCATGCAAGTTCAACAGGAAAAGAAACATACATCATCTTTCTCTTCTCGCATTTGCCGTAGCCGCTCCTCCTCCATCCATTTTGCTTGCTCTGCAAGTTTCTTTTTATAGGCACTCGTTACAAATTTGTCCTTGTCAGCATAGAGGTGATCGTCTTTGCTCCTCTCTTTAGCCAGCTTTTTCTCATAAACTATTTCTTGTTCCCTTTGTCGTTTTTCTGCCTTTTTAAGCAGATTCTGGATGTATTTAGGCTGAACATGGGAGAAACTCATTGTTCAGACCTAGCCAAAAGGAATACACAGAGAATAGAAGAGAGATCATACAAAACGATAATCTTACATTGAAATCAACTTATAAGGGACAAAGCGAAGTGAAAGCAGACTTTAGAAAATAACACACGCTTTTCCAAAATCACCAGTATCATATACCGTAACTATCTAAGCAAACTTTGTGTTAATTAGTAAAGAAATATCACTATGGAGCACCAGCAGGTTCCAACCAACGAGGAAAGAAGTTGACAGCCCAAAAAGAGAGGATGGCTGGGATATGCTATTATTCCAGTCACAAAGTGTTTCATACTCCTACAGTTTCCTATAAAAACCGACCCTGTAGGATTAAGCGTATAGGAAAATCACTTGACTGTCTTTGTCTCACATCTCATGAAGACATTCCTGATGTTATGTGAAAATTAATGAGTATTTTTACTTCAAATGAGAGGATATCCTATCATAACCTACATATTTTGAAGGATCTGACTGGCCAGTGTCTTTTTTTTTCAATCTAACATCAGAGATAAGAAAGTGGATTTTCTTGAGAAAAAAAAGTTCAACTACGGGGCACCAAGGGGGTGCAAACCCACATAGGAGAAGAGCTCAAAAAACTAAAGTCATACACGAAACAGCTCCCATGCTATAGTTCAGTTCCAGGATATATCATCAGCTATATCTACCAAGGCATTTACATCCATAAGCAAAGGTTCCACTAAACCAAAGCGTAAAACTTTAAGGAATTTTCAATAGAAACAGAAATGGGAGATTTTATGATGGAAAAGGAAAGTGGGTTTCCATATAGCAGAAACAAATAAGAAGTGTCTTCCAGCACAGAAGCATTTGGTCCGGGGGTAAACTAACACGAATTGCCCTGGTTTGAAACTGTACGCTATCTATCAAAGAGTTACACTGTATGGAGTGCGCTAACACTAACAACTGTAAGCACGTTTTGAATGAAGTCTTGAAAAACAGCATGAACTAAACATTCTTTCACTTTCAACTGCATCCAACATCAGAGAAATTTATACAATGGGACAGTCCAAAACTTCACGACAAAGCTGGTTCACGAAAAGAGATCCTCAAACAAACTACGGATTATGGGAAGGTATGATGCATCCTCAATCAGCTATTCATGCTCATTATTCACAGATCCAACATTAATTACTAAAGGCAGGACAATGTAACTCTTGCTTAACCCTTCGGTCCGCATGTATGAGAAGCAACTAACCCTGCTCTTCCCAGGTAAACAAACAAATTCCCACTTCAACTCAATTGGGAATATAAGATGACGAAGAGTTTACCTTCCTTTCTTCGCGTTCCAAGGCTCGAGGTTGAGCTGATTTCGCCTTCATGTCATCGTAGACACCGTCGTAATCGAAGACCGACGGATCCTCCTCCAACGCCTTTCTGTGCTGTTCCTCAATCTTCACAATTCAAAGACAAGCGCATAAGGGAAAATTCTGAAAAAAAAGAAAGACAATATGAAGAAACGAGGAGTGAAAAATACGACCGAAGCCAGGACTAGGGCACGCGAAACTCACTTCTCTGAGAGCCCTGTTCTTGGCAGACTGGCGCGCAATCTCACTCTCGACGCCGTCGTCGTCGCCGTCGTCGTCGCGGAAGCCGGCCGGAGGAGGGAGGGGCGGCCGGGTCGGTTGCTTCTTCTGCTGCGACGGCGGCGCCCTAAGCTGCAAACCGTACTTCTTCATTCCTTTCGGGCGTGAGCGCGTCCGAATCCGATGGCGACGAAATTGGAGGCGGCGAGTGAGTTGTTGGCGACGAAGCTCGATGGGTAGAGAGACGACTGGTGGGAGAAACAGGTGCGAAGCCTGGTCACGGCGGTGCTCGAGCTTGAGGAAGGCGCTGCCGCTAGATGAGAAGATTTTGCATAGCGATTTCACAATTTCTTCCACCTCTCCGGCTGTTTAATATTAATTTTGAAATATTTTTTTGTTTTAGAATAAATGTATTTAAAATCTTGAAATTTATCACAAAAATACAATTAAATTCTAAAACTTTCAAAAATTACATTAAATTCCAAAACTTATCAAATTGGTGCAATCAAATTCATCAGTTAACCACGTCCAATTTGACTGACGAAAAATACCGACACGCCTTTCTTTATTATTTTCTCTCGCCTGGTTTGCGCTCATTTCTTTGTTTTTCTGAAATTTTGTTTATATTTTAAATCTAATTTAGATAATATCAGAATTAAAGAATAGATTTGAACCAAAACGACTTGTTTTGGCATTATCCTTCATGTTTTCACCGCTTCAGCGCCATGGAGAGAGAAAACAATAAAAAAAAGTCACGCCAATATTTTTCTTTAGTCAAGTTAGACAAAATTAACGAAATGACTTAAATGCATTAATTTGATAAGTTTTAAGATTTAATTGTATTTTTTAAAAATTTTGAAACTCAATTACACTTTCTTGACAATTTTTTAGATTTAAGTGTGTTTATCACTTTTATTTTTAATTAATTGGTGAGGCACATTGATATTTTTTCTTAAAGCACTTAAAAACTCGATCTTGTGACTTGTTGAAATTAACATGTCGGTTATCTTGCGCAGTAGTAGCGAAGAGGAGATCTTACAATATTATTTGTCAGGAATATTTTTCCATTTATACTTTTTAATCTCGACATTCTCTTTAAGAATTGAACACGAAAATGCCATTTTAAATGTCGAGAAAACATAAAATATTATATAAAATGCTACGCATCAACATTTAGGCTCCGTTTGTTTCACGAAAAATGAATAATTTAAAAAAAATTGAAAATGATCGCGTGTATCTCTTACAAAAATGAATGAATGAATGAACGAAAAATATTTTCGCTGTTTATAAAAATATCCAGACATAAATTATTGCTGATAATGAAAATATTGTTCACTAACTAATTACTTCTAACAATACAAGTGATAAATTTTAGAAAATCTTTTTTCAAATTATTTAGTTTTCGTGAAATAAATGAGGCCTTGAACTAAGTTGAAAAGTTGTGCGCGTTTTGCTTTTCAATAAAAGACAAAGTATGACTTACCGTAAAAAATAAAAATAAAATTTGAAAGTCAAAAGTAAACTTCATCGTGAGAAATAACTTGACATTATCATGCACTATAATACTAAAAGTGAACTAAACTCTATTTTTCAATCCTTTTAATTGCTAGTTCAACAAAAAAAATTCCTTTTAATTGCTAGAACTAGTTTTGAAACACAATTTATTGTTCAATTGCTTCTGTACTTACAAAAAAAAAAAACGTGTCTGCTTCTGAATTTTTCAATTTAGCGTCAACTGTCACGCCCCGACTCTCTCGAGCACGCAACAACCCTACCAAATCACCTCGGCACGCTAACGACCTATCGAAATATAATGCACATGCGGAAACGTGCTAAACTCCCGGACAAAAACATAAACAGGGATAGCAAGCAGGAAAAATACTAGCGATCAATCAGCCAAAGAACATTTCCATTAAAACACCAAAAGTAGATGATCACTAACCCTACAGAGCTATACAGAGATAAATACAACCACATTCTTCGGGGCGGCTCTCTAAGACCAATCAAAAGGGTATATGGGTCAGGAAGGGTTAACTTCTCATATACTCCAAAAGAGGGGCTACACCACCCTCGCCCTCAACTTCACCTTGGACCTGAAAAAAGGGTTAACCACGACGGGGTGAGAAATAAATCTCAGTGAGCTAGCGCCTAAGCCCGGTTAGGGCGTTGACTCGCTCAGGCGACCTACACACAGTACAATACAATAGTATAACGCCAATCACATGCAAGCTTACCACGCCTTGGATGTTTCACGCGTATTTCGATTATTAACGACCACAATGCCCGGGGCACACGACTGGTGTGGCCCAACACTACGACTGGCAGTGTCTACTGGCATGACCAGGCATCGTCCCTTACTTCCGGCGACGGCGTCCAATAGTCCGTAAGATTCGTACGACTGGCACGACACGGAACTACCAGGAATCCCTGTAGGGGCTTCGGTCCATCCATATTGCGACCGGCGTCCGATAAATCGTGTGGCTCCGTACGACTGGCACGGCACGAATTTACCAGGAAAAACCGTACTACTGGCACGGACCGTACGACTGGCACGGATTTATCTCATCATATGACCACACAAGCAGATCATCCAACCAATCGATTCTTATATTGGCATTTAGTCAAATGCTCACACGATCATGCTTAAAGACTCGGCCACTGGCCATTTTTTATGCTCAGATATGCAATTTAACTTCACACGTGGTCACATGAATATGCACATTATCCACCAGACTTTGCATCTAAATACGGGTAATCAACCCTCAAGCAGTCAATCATAAACCAATCAGATCATTCAGCAGCCAAGCATTGATCACCACGTCAAACAGTCGACAACAATTATAACAGCGCACTCGATTAACTGAACTAACCACCGACGGCTACTCCGCCTACCAACCAACCAGTCAAACAATTCATCAATCTAATCACCAATTAGCCACAGACAACCTAGCTAACCAGTCTAATTTGTTTAATTGTGGTCATTTAAGTTAAACCCAGTCTCTAGCTAAACCGACCACAATTAATCTACTTGAACGCCTAATTAAACTAATTAAGCTAATCCCGAATGTAGTTAACGACCTAACCGAGAGTTAGGGGCTAACTCACTTCTAAACCGCCCGGCGACGACGACGGCGGCGGGACAACGACGGCGGCGGCGAGCTCCGGCAAGCGGCGGCCGGCTCCGGCGAGCGGCGGCGAACGACGACGGGCGGCCGGCGGCGGCACACGAGCACAACGACGACGAAGCAGCGGGCTGATCGCTGCGGCACAAGGCGAACGGCGGCACGATGGTTCTCGGGTAGCACTGTTCACGGGCTGAGGTTGGGTGGTACGAGTTGAACGGCGGCAGCTCGGGTGGAGGGTTTGCTGGTCGTGGGTCCACGGCGGCTGGGGGCGGCGAAGACAACAGCTCGGGCGGCCGGCTGGGGTGCAGCGAACAGAGGAGGGTGGTGGGTCGACGGGTCGAGGAGCTCGGGTCGGTGAGGCGAGGCCGGCGCGACGAGGGACGGCGGGGCTGCAGCTGGACGACGGAGGGTCGGGTCGGCAGCGGCACGGCAGCTCGCGGCGGCGGATGGCGAGTAACTGGGCGTCGGGCTTCTCGGTCGGAGGGGCTGAGGGTCGCGGGTTCAGGGGGGTAGCGCGACTCACGAGGCTCGGGCTGGCGCGGCGGGGTCGGCTGAGCTCGAAGGGGTGGTGGCGACGAGGCGAGGTGGAGGTCGGCGGCGGCAGCAGCAGCAGCGACGGTGGCGAGCTCGGGTTGAGGAGGAGGAGGCGCGGATGGCTGAGCAGAGGGGAAGGGGAGGGCGACGCGGGTCAGGGGCGGTGGCGACGGGCTTGCGGACGGCTGCTGCAGCGGCGGGCGGCTCCGGCGCGGTTGCAGGTGGACGGTGACGAGGGGCGGAGGCGAGCGGCTGAGGCGGTGGAGGAGAGGAAGAGGAGGAAGAAGTCGGGCGGCAGAGAGGGGGGGAGGCACGAGAGAGAGAGAGGGGCCCACGGTCAAATCAATGGTTTGAATTTCTTTGACTTTGAGCACAAAGGGTTTCAGGCGCGAAGGGTCTCTGACCGGCGCTTCGGAATTTATTAAATCTATCTTCAGATCAAAATAAATCGCGTCCAATAATTGTCCCTTAGACCACAAAAATTCCAACTTTATTTATTTTATGGACCTTAAAATTTCGGGACGTCACATCAACTACTAACCGAGCGAGCCCTTTACCGCTACCCCACCAGGTAGGCATGGGTGCAGGCCGGTTTGGGCCCAGAAACGGCCCGGGTCAAACCTGTAACTGGCCCATTGACCGGGCCGAGGGTTTCAAACCGAAACCGGCCCGTGCCATACGGGCTCGGTTACGGTTCCGTACACGACTGAATCGGAAAATCCGGGCTAAAAAAATAAAATAAAATATGGAATTTTATTACAAATTCATTATTTTATAATTTCATAATTTTTTATTTTTTATTTCATAATTCATTATTTGATAATTTGATCACAATTTTATTACAAATTCATTACAATTTAATTTTTAAATTCAAAAACCGGAACCGAAATCGACGGTTCCATTTTCGAATTTGAATCTGAACCGGGCCTGAAACCGGGCGAAACCGTCGGTTCAAAATCGAAACCGCCGATTCGTGAACCGAAACCGGCGGTTCCGAACCGTGGCCATGCCTGCCACCAGGTGTGAGCAGGGAAGCAGGATAGCAACAATACAAGTAAGCCCATATCCGTCGTTCGTAGGCTAACTAAAGATTTTTTTGAGATTGAGAGTAAAATAAAATTTGAACATGTGATTTTCGATTTGTCAATGTCGAAAAGTTAGATTTAAATCGACTAATGTTCCAGGCCGTGCTACCTTTCGGGGCAAAAGCGAGGAAAGCCCATGGCCCATAAAACTTTGGCCCAGCCTAGTTGAAGACGGGCACATGCGAAGAAACAGAGTCTTCATCTGTTGAATTGAATCGAATCGAATTGGATAGAATTTTTTTTTAGAATTGGCAACGTGGAAATCAATGTGATCCACCGCATCTCAAATATTTTCCGTTGATTAATTTTTTTAAAAGATACAAGTACTTATTTTTTGAAAAATATTTTTTAAATTTTTAATTTTTCGTGAAACAATCACTCCCTACGTGAAAAAAAAAACGGAAAACCAAAATCTTTCGCCGAGGCTCCGTCACTCGATCTCTTCCCACGTTATCTCGAAATCCTCCATTACCTCCTCCTCCTCGTCTTCTCCTGCTTCGGTTTCCTCTGAGAAAGGTCAGTCCCTCTCTTCCCTCTCTTCCCTCTCTCTCTCTCTCTCTCTCCTCCCCCTAACACTGAAACCTCGTCAAATTTGAGGAATAGTAGTTCGATTCTGCTGAAAAATATGTTCTGATGGATTGAAATGATAGCGGTACCAAATCTTCCTTCGCGTTGTCGGGATTACTTTGCCCGAGAAATTGAGCTATTGCCTCGTGAGACTGTCGATCCGTAGGCAAAGATGCTCCTTTTCAGCCGATAAGTATTGACAAATGCGTGGTTCGTTTACAAAATGCCTGGTCTGCTGAATTGGTTGGTGATGTGGGAAGGAAGTAGGAAATGGGTTCGATGAGACTGCGATCAATAGAAAAGACTGTTTATGCAGTCATAGTTGTCTTGCTTTGGTTAGTAAAGTTTGGAGGGAAGTCACCATAAACTGGTTGGAGTGGTTTAGTTGGAAGACAATTCAGTGATCTGGCCCTTTGCTATAGAATCTGATAATGTATGCGTTTATATCTTAATCTGAAGAATTATGTGGGAAGGAAAAGCATGGACTGGATTGGTTTCTGACATGGCACTATCACCTTTTGCTTGATTCTGTGGCCTTCTCCGTGGGGCTTACTTTTGCTGGGGAGAAATCGAACTAAACTTGCATATCATGAAACTGTGAAATACTGGCCTAGACCAAATATAAATCTTTTTTCAACCGATTTAGTGCTGACAATTGTGTTGTAGAGATTGCCTGTTCTGTTGAATGGTATGGGACGGATGATAATTATGTGCCTTATTATGGTGTTGTGTTTATTAGTTTGGCAGTCATCTTCCCTTGGCTACTGATTTGCAGATGGAAGACTATGTGGCCTAGTTGGAGTAGTTTAGTTGGGAGAATAAGTCATCTGACATTTTGCTTTTAGAATCTAATGGCATTTTCGTATATCTTAAATCTGGTGGAATAATTATTTGGAAAGAAAAAGGCATTGATTGGTCTCTAAAATTGCACTATCGTCTTTTGCCTCCTTCTATGGTGTTTCTAGTTCTGTGGTTATCGCGAATGTTGTGTTTGCATATTTAGGTTGTTTTCAAGGTGGTGAGAAAAGAAGGGGATACATGTATGATTGATGCTTGGGTTTTCCAATTACCAAGTCTGAACCTTCTGTCAATTTCTGTTTAGGATTCATAGTGGCGACCTTCATGGTGACATTTTCTTTTGCAGTATTTGGTACATGTTTTTGTCTGTCTTCGTTGGGTGGATGGGGACTCTAGGGCAGGGAAGGGCGGATGGCATGTTTAGACGTGACTTTGGGGAGTGATGGAAATAGTGCTGGTACCTAGACTTTTAAGGACAGAAAATGATCAATCAATACTGTGTTGGTCATGACGATTAATCTGTACTCGACTCTGCACAAATATCCTAGAAGAGGCCAATGCCTGGTTTTACTCAGTTTCCTTGTTATTTAGGAGGCCTATGTCTTAGTCTAAGCAACGATTACAAGACGTTCGTTCCAACAAACTTTGTACCCGTGATCAGCGCTTGCAGAGTATGCATAAGTTGGCTTGCCCCTCCTGGTTTGTCATGCTTGATTTGCAATTGGTGTTATTATGTCCATGAAATGCATTCCCTGCTTTCGGTCTTCCAAGCTGTGCAAAGTATTTTTTTTTCTTGAATATTTAATATAATTTTGTAAGTTTTTGTCTCTCTGCATACACAATCCAACCTTAGGATGCGACCACACAAGATCTTTATGAAGGACTCCCTTTTTCAGAGTTCAACTAGAATGCATGGGAAAAAATGAATATAGAGTTGTCATTTGAGCCCTCCTAGGAGATGTCTAAATCTTTTGCCATTTCCAATCTGGACTTCAGTTTCTATATATACCTGATGATGTTTGTCTGCTGCTGAACAGGTTCCCAGAGCATGGGAAACAAGCCTGTGAAACAAGAGAGGGAAGAGATTCTCCTGAAGGTCGTACCACCTCTTGACCGTGCATATGTCCGGTGGCTTGCCCGGGATCTAGAAAGGATCCATGGCTTCACTCCAAGGAAACCCCGTGCCGTAACGCCGCCGGATCACTACATCGAGTACATGCGATTGAATGGGTGGCTAGATGTAAACTTGGATGATCCTGATTTAGCACACTTGTTTAAGTAGATAGACCGGTTTGCAAGGTTTGGCAGTAGAAAATTGTTGTGCGAACTGCTGGGTACCCTTTTAAAAGTGCAATGAGCGCAATGCTTGGCATGTTCTAATGTTTCCTTCAGTATAATGGAGTGCAAGAGTATCCTCGTATCCCCTCCTTTTACCTTCTTCTAGATGGCTCTCAAATTGAATTGTGGGGAAAAAAATCAGAAGAGAAAGCTGATGAGGATGAATTGGCTTAGCCAGGCAAACCATCAAACTGAAAATTTGGGATCATTCTTCGATACTGGAGTGTACAACCCCAGTTGATCTCTATTATTGTGCGATGACAGTGATCTCATGTGAAATCCAGATGATTTTAATGATTGGAGATTGTGTTGATTGGAGATCGAGTGAGCTCACAGAGTTTAACTATCGAAATCAAGTGAATTCAGGTCGTAACAATCTTTTGAAAATTTATGCTAATTTCATAGGAAAACATCTAGTTTTTCTCTACCAATTGTAAGGTGATTCTAGTAGATTTGAAGAAGTTACTAACAAGCTCGACAATTTCACTTGACGATCGGCCGAATCAATCGTCTTTCTGTCGATGTAGAATGAACTGATGGTAAATATTCTTTTTCATTAGGCTCCATTTGTTTTGCGAAAATCGAATAATATGAAAAATATTTTCTTAAAATTAGTTGTTTGTATCGCTTAAAATCATTTTTACCGTTGACGACAATTTATGATCAAATATTTCTGTAAACGATGAAAATATTTTCTTTCATTAAAATTTATAAGTACTACAAATGATTATTTTTTAAAAATGCTTTTCAAATCGCTTTTTCAAAATTTGATTTTAATTTGACAAAAAATGCCGTTCAAAATATATAGGAATAGTGCAGTATAAAAAAAAAATTGGTCTTTTTTTTGTTATTTCATATTTTTATTGTTAATTTAATTTTGGATACTTTTTAGCACCCAAAAGAAAAGAAGATTGGCAAAAGAAAAAAAAAATAAGGACGACTGAGGTGACGTGTGCGAGTGGTGTACTGAATGATTAGAAGTTGACATCTTGTGGTGGAGCAGTGGGTGGGGAGCGCGTGGCGGATCCAGCGCGTCGCCCTCACTCGCTGGTACGGTTTGTGAAGTTCGCGCCAAATAATCGCCCCGCTCTTTTCAGTTACCGTGCCGATGGATCGCCATTTGCTCCGCCCCACCCCCCCCCCCCCCCCCCCCCCGCCACAAAAGGCGCGTAATGCGCCCCCGATTCGAACCGCCTCCCACTCCGCGCGACGAAACGCTCGACCTCGTCCAACGAGCTCTAATGAACGAAATTGAAGAATGCCGTAAGTTTGAGCACGTGATTCTGTCCATCTTATCTCGTTTGAGCTTGTAGAATTTTTTTAAAATTTCGCAGACGAAATCATTTTCATTTCGACTTTTCAGATGAAAAAACACGAAATTCGTGGAAATGCCGGGTGTTGTGTTGTATTTTACACGTACCGAGATTAGAAAGTCGCTCGCGTTAAGCATGTCGACTCCATTTTTTTTTTTCGCAAATTCGAAATCAAATTGACCATCTTGAGAATCGGCCACATCCGTAAGACGATTTGACGTTTCGACCAGACTCTACTCTCTTGAACCGCGTGATTCCAACCCGCAAAGGTTTATCAGTTAAGATTCGTCGAGCAAGCAACGAATCATCGAGGAGTTCGGTGCGACGAACAATAACCTAAAATTATATATGCTGCATACTACAATTCTTCTCTTCCTCTCGGTCTGCTCATGCATTTTCTCTTCTGAGGTCGGATACATCGTACACACAATAACCCAAATTTCAGATACTTCTTGTTGTCGGAGCTAGATGAAAGAAACTACTGGTAATGCTAACTTATAACTGATCTAAAGCAAACCCAGCAATGTTTTATTTAAAAAAAATCAAATATGAAATACATTATAAACTTTTGGGAACATGCTTCTATAAGTTAAGTTTATTTTTCATGTGTTTTTCCATATATGTTCATGTAATTTCAGTGAGCTTAGGGAATTATAATAAATAAATAAGAAAAAGGGGAGGGGGAGGGGGCTTCCCTCCACATCTATATCCGAACCAAATTCCCTCCTCCTCCTCTCTCTTCCCTCGTTTTCTGCTCTCTCTTTACCCGCTTTTTTATTTTGTTTCCTTCTCCTTCTCCTTCTCCTTCTTCTTCCTCCACACCGATTTCCCTCGCTCCGCTCGATTTCTCTCTCTAAAATCCCTTCCCTCCCGCTCTCTCTCTCTCTCCTCCCCCTCCTCGATCCCCCTCCCAAAACCCCGCTTCCGATTCTCGGCAGCTCCTCCGCAACCAGTCGCACCCCCCCCCCCCCCCTCCTCTCTCTCCCTCTCCGGCCCTCAAAACCCCAGCTCTGCTCAGAGTCGCTGAATCCCCGCCGATCTTGGCCGATGTCCGATCACTCAGCTCCGAAGCAGCCGCCGCGCCCGGCCCCGCCCCAGCCGAAGCTGCAGCACCCCCTCGACCGCCAGCTCCCCTTCTCCTCCGTGAAGCCGCCTTTTGTTGCTCCCCCCGACTACCACCGCTTCTCCCCCGAGGCGCCGCGCAGGGTCGCTGTTCACGAGGCCGACGCCCTCTTGGTTCGATCCCCGGTGAGTGGACCTCTCTCGATTCGCACGCGCGTGCTTGGTGGGGGGTTTTTGGGGCTTTTGCCGAATTGCGGTGAGATCTGCTTGGGTTTTGGTGCTGGTAGCTTGCTCTGAGCACAGCTGCTTTGGATTTCGTCTCATTTTGTCGGGGGTGCTGCGTGCGGTTCTGATTGAGGCTCCAATATTCGATTTTTCCTGTTGGTTTTACTAGCTACAGTGGGTTTGATACGTTTTGGTCATAGTTAGAGTGTCTTCTCTTTCTAAGAGGAGTAAGCTTACTTCCAAGAGTTTGTGATTTCATGGTCATTGTACCTTTCCTAGGAGTCGGTAAAATGCAGCTGCTGAAGAATTAGTGTATGGACTTAAACAAGTTGTCTCGAAATGGATTGTGGGGCGAAATGACTTTCTTTCGGTAATTTGAAAGACTGTCAAAGTCAGTTGCATTGCTGGTGAATACATTGAGTTTACAGGGAGACATAGCGCTGGATTGGGACAATGTTTGTGTCTTGGACCCTAGCAGTCAAACTTGCACTGAGGGACAAGATTTAATCGTTCTTGTAGCTTTTCAAAGTCAGTTGCTGTCATTCCTTTTGCAGTGGTTCTTCCACATCAACCAATCAATTCATTTTTCGAGTTGATTTTGGATTTAAGGTTTGCCTTTTGTTATTGACAGGAGATCCTCAACTATTTGTTGGATTCCCTCCCCTCTGTCTGTGGGGGGACGGGAAAAGGTTGAGTAGCTCCATGTTTTCGGCAGTATTCAATTGCCTAGAAAGACTCTGGTTATCTCTTGTTATATTATGTCAGAATTAAGGGATTTCTTAGGCTAAATAAATGTATAAGATGCACTCATGAGTCATGAGTACTTCTTCATGGTGTAGTTGTACAGAACACCCGTAGTCTTGCATTGACAATGGTAATACTAGTGTAATAACGGTACATGTCAACACATGGATGATTAAAATTTTTTCAGATTCTGTGCTCTCTTTTAGTTCGGTAAAGTTTAGTTCTGCTTTAAGTCACTGTTGGATAGATGAGGTTGAATAAATTTGTTTACTTTTTGCTTTGCTGCTCAAATTGCCTTCATTGGGTTAGAGATATAAAATTTTGTGGGGAGCTTGAACTCTTCTATCCTTTTAGGAAACTTTTGCTTGTCCTTTTATAGACAACACAACGTGGGTCATCCTTAATTCATGTGAAACTGCGGCTGTCCGTTGCATGAGCTTGCTTGTTATTTGTGTTCCTTTGACTTTTGTCACTTTGCCCTTGTGCACTCTTCCTCCATACTTCTTTCCGGGGTTCGTTTCTCAGCCTCTTAAGTGGCATTCTTTGTTATGCGTCTCTTTTGATGTCTGAGGAAGCTGATGAAGTTTTAAAACCGCATCTGATGGACACATATGTTGTCACACATAAATGAAGTGCAGATATATTTCACCGTTACATACCATCGATATTACAAATAAGTTGTTTAGACATGTTGCTAATAGATCTCTATATGGTTTGATCAGCAACTAAAGAGGAAAAGTGACACGGTGGATCGCAAGGCAGAGCAAAATGATTGGTCGGCTGGAGCTGGTTATGCTGAGGTTCTTAGTAGTCCTGTTCAGACGCCTGTATCAGGAAAAGCAGCTAAGGGAAATAAAACTTCAAGGATCACAAAGAACAATAGATTAGGACCTCAAACTCCTATCTCAAATGCTGGTCAGTTTGAGGATCTTTATTGTGTGTTCCACCTTCATTAACCTGCTGCTTAGCTCATGCATAAGCCACTTACGTCGGGAAATAAGGATACAGTAGATGGACTTAGCTTTCGCCCTATACACATTGAATTTATAACAATTTCGATAGTATAAGATTGACTCAGCATTTATTGGTAATTTGGTAGGTTCTCCATCTGGCAATAATCTTACTCCAGCTGGTCCATGTCGTTATGACAGCTCTCTAGGTAACTTGGGCTTTTGTCAGACAATTCAAAGACAGAACGAAGCACATAAATTACGTCATTTACCATGTTTCCTATTTCTCTTCCAGGTCTTTTGACAAAGAAGTTTATCAACTTGATAAAGCGGGCTGAAGATGGTGTTCTTGATCTAAATAAAGCTGCTGAGACTTTAGAGGTAAGCGTAACTGTTTCATTTTCTGCTATATCTCATCTGCTGATGCGAGGTACTTTACTAGAGGATATGATGTTGCTATAGGTGCAAAAGAGGCGAATATATGACATTACAAATGTCCTTGAAGGCATTGGGCTCATTGAGAAGAAACTAAAGAACAGAATTCAGTGGAAGTAAGCACATGTTTTATTGGAATCTACAGATTTGAATTTAATAGACTTAGAAATTGTCCTAGCAAACAAGTGGATACTAAAAGCTTGGGTCTTCTATAAATCAGGGGACTGGAGGCTTCAAGGCCAGGGGAGATTGACGAAAGTGTTACTAGTTTACAGGTATCCACGACTAGATCTTTTTTCATGTTAATGCTTCAATGACTTCGGTTTTGAATCGCAGAAACTTTTGTACATGTTGGCACTTTTTCAATGATTTTTCTACCTGCAAATTTTTCGTTTTTGGCCTTTATATTTGAAATGAGGTCAATGATTTTAACTTGCTTTCACCACTATCACTCTCATATTATCTAGGTCCTTAGACGTTATTATCAGGTTCCTTGACACTTCTCTTAATCTCTCATTTGGCAATTTATTTTGCAGACCTTGCCCACACCCACTAAAGAAAGAATTTAGGGAGACATAACTGACTTTCTAATCCAAATTGTTTACCCTTTCCCTCCTTGTCAGGCACAAGTTGAAAGCCTTGCGGTGGAGGAACATAGGTTGGATGAACAAATAAGGTGGGTTATCTTGGAACTGTTATTGTCAACTCTCTCTTTATGATCTTCCTGCCCTTGACTATTAACCTGAGGCATCTACATCTTTGCAGAGAAATGCAGGAGAGATTGAGGGATCTCAGCGAAGATGATAACAATAAAAGGTAGAATTTGACCCTTGAGGACTTTCTTTGTTGATTGTGCGGATCTTTGAATTGACCCACCGTCGCCTTTATAGGTTGCTTTTTATTACTGAAGACGACATCAAGGCTTTACCATGTTTCCAGGTTAAAATCTCTCCTTTGCCGTATGGGGGTAGTGTAAATAGGCATTTTTCTTGGTTTCTGTGCATTCGCCAGCAGCTTTCACCTAAGCTTATTGATTATATAATTCATTGCTTTTGTCAGAATGAAACTCTCATAGCAATAAAAGCTCCCCATGGCACAACTCTAGAAGTTCCAGATCCTGATGAAGTTAGTATACCTCATTTGATGTGTGACAGCAAAAACCTTCTTTGATGTGTAAAGCATCGATAACCAGTAACCTTTTTAACCTTATATCCCCAGGCGGTTGACTATCCCCAAAGAAGATATAGGATTGTCCTCAGAAGCACAATGGGTCCTATTGACGTTTATCTTGTCAGGTACTTTCTTTTTTCCTCTCTTTTTTGGGTAGTCATCATGATTGCTTCTTTCTTGGTCATAACTATTGCAAAAGCATGCTCCTGAAAATGGTTGGTCAGCTGTTTAGAAAGTCTCAACGCTTCCACATACTTAATCACCTCCCCCTGACATTGTTCGTTACAGTCAATTTGAAGAGAGATTTGAGGAGATTAATGGCGGCGAGGCTACTCCAAGTGTTCAACCAAGAGTTAACGAGAAATCAGTGACAACTGTAGCCCAGGAAGAATCCAGCAGACAGGAGAATGACATGCAAGCCCAACTTGCTGACATAGCATACTCAGATTTTAGTACCTCCCAAGACATCGTGGGTGGATTTATGAAGATTGTTCCTTCGGATGTCGATGTAAGTGTTCCTGTAGCCTGCCTAGTAATATGGCTTCTTGAGGATGGAGGTTCCAATGAAAAAAATTGTTTTAGTCTCTGTGGAAGTAGAAAAATGGCCGATATTATAAGACAGTGTAGAGTATCTGATGATGGGATGATGAGAAACTGCAGAGTTCTCTGTTTATCTATAAAATGCTGGAATCTGAGTTCTCACAATAGTAAATTCACTAATTTGTGTTATTACTTTGCCTTCTCCTGACAGAGCGTTGCAGATTATTGGCTCTTATCAGACGCAGATGTTAGCATCACAGACGTATGGAGGGCAGAGTGTATCCTTTTGCTTAAGATGATTCGTTTCGCAGCCTTATTCTCTTCACCTTTTATTCTCCATAGTATCCACTGTACTACTGGTAGGTTGAACTTCCTTAACTTACACTCATAGCTGGAGTTCAGTGGAATGGGTTGGGTTCACTTCATGAGGACTACGGCGTGGCTAATGTCAGTACACCCCGGGCCCAAACTCCACCACCGAATACAACAGAAGTACCTGCTGCCGCCACTTCTCCGGCAAGATAAGAGGCATCGACTCTTTTGGGATTGATGAACCTGTTTCAAATGGAGAACAATGACATCTTGTCATCTCCCGGACCTATTCTGTCAAGGAGATTTCCGGGTTCAACAGTTCAATGGAGGCAGGAAATTCCCCTCACCTCATCCCTCGGAGTGCTGTAGAGAAATCCGTCCAGTATAATACACCCGGAGGTGACGATAGTCGAGGAGGTTTATGTACAGATGATTAGCATGCATAAATTCATGTGATTTTACGAGCATGTAATAAAGCGCCCATATGTTAAGCTTATACATGTATATCGTTCCATGTCCTTGTCATGGTTAATTAAGTGTCAGATCTTTGTACTCCAGCTCGAGAAATGGGAACCCGTTGCATTTGTATTTTGGCATCTGATGTTTGAAGTGAGTCTGTCAAGAATCATCAAATATTCTGCCTTGTGAGATCTCCACATGTAATGACGGGAGATGTTTCCAAGAAAAATTCCTCTCTTTTTTACCGGAAATGCGTTTCTGTTCAACTGTACTCTAATTGATGAGTATTGCGTATTGGCTCTAGAATTGATTCGAGAGTTTTTCCATGGACACAAGCCAACGTTGTCCGGGCGAAAAGGTATTATAGTACGAGGAGCCATAATTTGTGCCGATAAAAATGTCAAAAAGTATGTTCTACAGCTATTACATGTAATGATACAGAACCATGGCTTGGGAGCATCAGAGAATCAATGTGCAAATCACTTCTCCTTATCAACTACTTTCTTCCCGATCCAACCGGCAACTATGGGAGTGAGGGCCACTGTCGGAGGAAACCGAATTGGGGACGCGGCTTTGTGCGCGGCGTAGGCCAAAGCAAAGGTTCCGACCTTCTCTCCGGTCGCATCCACCGAAATTCCCACCTGCAACCAAAGACCATGAACCACGACTCCAGCCAAACATTTCCAGGTAAATCTGCAAAGGCGTGATGCCTCGGAATTGCGAATTACCTTCTGCAACAGAGATTGTACGTCGACGCCGGCGCTGATGAGGGCGTAACAAAGCGAGAATGAGATCAAGGAAAGAGTGATGGAGGTAGCTAGGTATGCTCCCCCGTATTTTGCAAGGAGTTCCTTGGCTTGATCTGTCTTTGACTTCTTCTGCTCACTATCTCCCTTTCCTTCCTCTTTTGAACTGAATATCTGTACATGATCAACAAAAGCACATTTGCTAATCATACTTCCAACTCACCAACACAAGCAATTGGTCATTATCAGCATCACTAGATTGATAATGGGGTTTAATTACTTTTGTGTTTTGTCTGCTCCAGCAAATTTCAGATATTATTCATGTTTAAACTGAAGAGATCATAAGATAACAGACAACTTACAAAAAAAAATAAAAATTGATTGAACGGCCAGAAATAACTAGGGAGAGAGAGAGAGAGAGAGAGAGAGATCCTATCCATTCAAACAAGGGCTAGAACAAATCTGAACATTACAAGAGATAAGAGAATGATCCCAAAAAGGCCGAGTAGCCTGCAACTCAATAGCTGTCATCGATTCAAAACATGGCGAGGATTGCCAAGTGAAGAAGAAGAAGAAGAAGAAGAAGAAGAGCTTGAATTCACCTGCCAGATACCAGCTTCGAGGCCATACTTCTTGGTGGTTTCATCCGCCGAAGCAGACGGCGAAGGTGGGTTCTGCGCCTCGCTCGTCTTCTCTCTGACGGCTCTCACCGCGACGCGATTCGAACTGGGTTTGCGGGGTCTAGGCGAAGAGGCGAAGAAGCAGAACCCTTCTCGCCTCAGGCACGGAGACGAAGGAGAACAGCAAGAGGGAGAAGAGAGAGCGGGAAGCAAATTCACTGCCTCCATCTTTCGGCCGAATCAAAAAGACCCAACTTCCAAATCCAGCTTCTCGATTCTTATCATTCGAAAAGATGAAAACTTGTTCTTGTAAATGAGCGAGGGAGTTTCAATCGACCACCAGAAGCGGTGAAAGCAGTGGAAAAAGGCAGAGGAGGAGAGTGGAATTACGGTTGTAGCCCGGAAAGAGCTTTCTCGATTCCTTCCTGCCTTTTGCTGTCCAGAGGTTCTTTTGGTAATTTAGGTAATGCCTCCATCCATGGATGGCCAGAATAGGAGCCAAGTAGCAAGACGAGGACTACACATATTCACAAATAGAAGACTTTTCGGTTTTTTTGTCGTTCTTTTTTGGAAAAACTATAAAAAAACTTTAAATTATGTCCACTGTATACATTTATTCCGAACCTTTTTTTCACATAAAAAATTTCAAACTATGTCCACTTTGACATATTTACATAAAACCCTAAACTCGTACCTATACGATACATTTACCTTTTGTCTAGATTCCATCAGATGATTTTTTAGCCAAAACAACATCGTTTTTATTTCACTTAAGTCTTGTGGGCATCATTTCAACACCGTTTATTTTCCTATGTCCATTTAGGTAGATTTTTAACGGTGCTCATTGACAAAACATCAATAGAACGTAAATGTGTCACGCAAGTATAAGTTTAAAATTTTTGCTGTCAAGGAAAAAAGTTTATGGTAAATGTGCTATAGTAAGCATAATCCGGGGTTTTTGATGGCTTTTGCCCTTCTTTTTTTATACTAGTGTTGGTATTTATTTTTGACACATCTTGAACAGGGAATATAAAAAGAGAATTCTTTGTGAGATGGAGATCTTCATTTAGGAGGAAGTTCCTTGTAATTTTCATTCTAAGGGTGCTTTTTGTTGGCGGAAAACTCCATGAAAAAGGAAAATACTTTTCGAGAAATCATTTTTCAGAAAAAATGGTTAGTTTTTTCTATGTTTGGTAATATGTAACCGAAAACGTTTTCTAGCGTCTGGATCTCATTTGGAAAATGATTTCAATCTCATGCTAAAAAAAATTCAAAATTTTAAGTTATTTTTTTCTTTTTCTTTTTCTTTCTCCCTCCTCTGTGATCGGCTAGCGGCAGTCACAGGTAAGCTAGAGCTCGCCGGTGGTTGGGGAGCTTGAGCTCGCCGGCTACCGAAGGAAGAAGAAGAAAATAAATAAAAAAAATAAAAATACAGAAACAAAAAAATAAAAATATTAAAAAATTTGAGATGAGCAATTCTAGAAAGTGTTTTCACCTCGTTAAATTTAGGATTTTCTTTTTTGGTTAGAGATCTAGGAATTCACTTTGCTAATTTTATGTATGAATTTTGTGTTGACCGGGAAGTGTTTTTCGTTGACTAAGTCATTTTTGGCGAATTGAAAGTCCGAAAAACCAATTCCCGAAAAACACTTTCATCGAAACAAACACACCGTAAATGCAATTTACGTTTCTCCGCGATCTGGTTTCCATCGTGCTTAGATTCACGTGGATTCACCACTCCATCCAAGCCCCATTCGCACAAATTGTGGTCGAGTGTGGAACCGGGGAGCGATCTTTATCGTCCTCCTTCGTCTGAAGTTCGAATCACCTCGGCACGCGATCGATTTTTGTTGACACATTTTTTAGCACGCCCGCGCATGTCGATTTTAATACCAACAAATAGACTTCTGGCCTTTGACTAAAAATAATTTTTTTGTCAACAAACCTTCTTTAAAAAAATAATAATAATAACATCAAACGGAATAAGAAAAAAAGTAAATCGATAAGTAAAAACATTTGTTGACATTTATGTAATTTTTAGGCTCCATGATTGCCATTGGACTTAACTGTCAATTAATATACTCATCTTCCATGGACATCTTCACTTTATCTTCTCTCTTCTTCTGTTTCTCTCTATATTCAACACTTAGCCAAATGTCGACGGCTCTATTATGGTGGTCCATAAATCAGAACCATCGACAAGTGTTTCCGCTATCGGCAACTCGTTGATAATCAAGTCACGCTTAACACAGAGCTCTAAATTCATTCAACTATATTCTGATGTGCATAATTAATCATGCAACAGAAGTCATTTATTTGTCATAACGAATCGTACAATGAGAAAAAGAAATCACATGATGAACACATGCTCCTTCCATTATAATTCACAACCCTCGACTTGTCAAGTTATTGTCGCAGTACAAATAAAATTTAAAGTGTGCGTGGGATTTGTTGCGGAAGCAAAAGATAAAATAGACATAACGAGAAAATAAGATGGACATCATATTTACGTGGTCCGGTCAAGTGATAAAACGGATATTACAACCACACTTGAGTCATTCAAATACTTTTAGCGTTTCCCAAATTTCAAGCTACACCAAATAACTCACGGAGTATTTAGCCTTATAATTCTTCACGAAATAAGGAATTAAAAAAAAAATTTAGCACAATATTTTTTTTTTATATCAGCTATAGAATACTCGTGGATCTTCTCAGGACGCAATTAGCGAAGCTCTTCTTGCAATCGGATGCAACGCCACACAAATTCACGAAGAAGTTCAATCGATCGCAACCACACGTTGCCAAGAGAAGTGGAGAACATAGCGTGGAATTCAATTTCTCAAGCTTCCTCTTTTGCTTCTCGCGGACCGACTTGAAGTCGGAGTTAATTTCAGACCAAAATTGAAGCTCCTAAATTCGGCAACATCTAATCTAAGCCTAATATGGGCTTTTCCCAGATTAAGGAATCCTAATTCACGGAAAAATAATATCTCGGATGTCGACACCCACTTTTAGACCGGACTTTACTCACGAAAAGTAAAACTCGAAACATATTTTAAACGAAACCAAGCTCAAGCTCAGCCGAACTTAGGCATGGACTCAACCATCTTTTTCAGCTGCTAAATCCTCGGGATTAACGAACGAGTTCAGGTAGGGAATCGACGTCATCTTCATGACGACATGACCAGCAAAGTCAACTGCCCGAGTCAACGAATCGGCGTTTCGAATTTCGATTCCAGATTTCCAGGAAGAAGATCATAATTCGCGACCATTAAACCCTCCGACTTGGTAGATATGATTAACCTAATCACAATCATCAGCGTAACCAACTTCCCCGGATCGCATGCCCAGCTAAAACTTCCTCCTATTTATAACCGAAGAAGAAGAAGAAAGAAAATTCATCTCTCTCTCTCTCTGATGCCTTGCAGTTCAGTGCAGAGTGTCAATGTCTTCCAACAGAAAAGGACTCCTGAAGAACATTTTCACACCCAATTTGGGCTGTGGGTGTGGGAAGCCGAAGCCCTCCGATGCCATCGATCCCACCCCGATCCAACCCAGAAGAGACTCTTCGTCTTCATCGCTCTCCCTCCATGACAAGCTCAAGCCCGTCAAGATCAAATCTTGCCCTTGCCCCTCCTCTTCCTCCGCTTCCCACACCACCACCACCACCACCACATTCTCCCTCCCCAACACCGACGCGTCCCCGAGCGGCCGCCCCGACTCGGAGGCGCAGAGGTCGAGCATCGGGAGCAGTATCGCCGTCGCCAGGGACTCCGACGACCCGTACCGAGATTTCAGGGACTCGATGCTCCAGATGATACTGGAGCAAGAGATTTACTCGAGGGACGGCTTGCAGGAGCTCCTGCACTGCTTCTTGAAGCTCAACTCGCCCCGCTACCACGCCGTCATCATCCGGGCCTTCACCGCGATCTGGAACGACGTCGCTCCCGGCGGCGGCTGCGATCTGGATGTGCTGCCGTCGGTGTCGTCGTCGGGGTGTCAGGGTAATAATAATCATGATGGCGATGGAGTTAAAGGAGGGTCACGTGAATGAGAGGCTGTGGCCACGTGAGTGCATTTCTTTCGCACGTGTGAAACTTCCTGGTTCTTCCTTCTTTTCTTTCGTCATTTTATCTTTTTATTTATCTCTCAGATTTTTACTATTTCTTGTCTTGGTGGTTTGAGGAGTTTGGGAGGAAATGGTGTCCATATGATCGATGGACTTGTTTATATATATGATTTCCAAAATATAGCTTTCTTATTTATTTTTTATTTTTTATGAGCTTCTTATCTAATTCTTGTATGACATTAGTCGATCATTTCTGAATTTTGATCCAATGTGCAATGCATCTAATTATTATTTTTTTGTTCAATGTGGTCCCTAGAGGTATCAAACGAATGGATCGGGTCGGGTCGAATATGGTTCGACCCATATTGGCTCATTTAACCCGTTTTGACCCATTTTCATACAATACAAAGTTTATGAACCATACCCGACTCGACCCGATCCGTATTATTTAAATACTTATATATTTAATCAAATCATGAAATATTTATTTCATAAAATTTAAAAAATGTAAAATTGTTTCGCCGACCTCCACCACCGCCGCCCAGGCCCACTCGCCGCCGCCGGCCCCTGCCTCCGCCCGTCGCCCCCGTGGCCAGCCCACCGCCGCTGCCCGCCCGCTGCCATCACCCGCCACCGCCGCCCCCGCCGCCGCCTTGTATCACGTATTATGTGATCATGCATAGGAGACACCAACATGCGCAACCTGTTTCCAAGGAGCTTATGGAGTCTGACGATGCGCTCGTCTTCCTTCTCGGAGAATTCGCTGCGCTGCACGGTGGGGCTAAGGTAGTTTAGCCACCTCAATCTGCAGCTCTTCCCATGCCTGCTGAGGCTTATTCCAGTGGCAAACGAGAGATGAGGAGAAAAAAAAAAGCATGCGAAATCGGTCACGGAACGCGACACAAGCACATTAGAACGAATCAAGTCCCCAGCAGAGGCAAAAAGCGTGGATCTTCTTTAGCGAACAAAAATGGAGGGTGTGTATGTGGGACTGTCCCCAAAAGAAGGACATGAGTGCTGGATGGCGACGCAACTTTCCAGTCCAGACAGGAGACCATTTTGGACTCTGCTGTGGATCTCTCATCATGTCGTGCCTGAGCCACACTTCAAAGTTTTTAGCGACGACCGCACAGTCACGCAGGCGAAGTTTTAACTCTCCTGTCCCCTTCGCGGGCGGCGGCGGGTGGGCGGACGGCGGCGGCAGCGAGCGGAGGGTGGGAGGCGGCGAGCGGTGGGTGGCGGCGGGGGGCGAGCGGAGGCGGTGGGCAGTGGCGGCGGGCGACGTCGGGGGGCTTGGAAAGCTATAGCCCATGGGTCGAAAATGGATCGAAAATGGATTGAGCTAAAATCCATTAAAACTCATATTTAAATAGGCTTTATAAGCTTAGACTTATATTTGACCTATTTTTTAAATTTAGTGAACTTATATATGACTCAAGTGTATAAAAGTGAGTTAAAAAGTAGGTCAATGACCCATATTGACACCTCTAGTGATCCCTAGACTATTATTAAATGTTCAATGTAGTCGCTACACTATATAATAGGAACGCATTGAACTTTGGATTAAAATTCGGAGATCATGTTGAACAAATAAAAAATTGATGAACGACAATACTTGTTGGACCAAAGTTAAGAGATAATTTGCGTCGTTTTCTCGATATTCAATTACTCTCGGTGGGAGAAACTACCAATTGGTCGTGCCAATAATTGCTACAAGTACATAGCAGTTGTATGGTCCGTCTCCAAAGGCCCAAAAGGCATGCACTCTTGCCATGACAAAAAAAGATTGAACAGATCAAACAGCAAAAACAGAAGCAGAGTCAAAACAAGGAAACATGCTCCAGAAGAATGGTTCACGGTGGATGGTCCCGGAAATGCGTCAAATTTATAACCGAAACTATGATCCTTAGAAGCCACATTCGAAATTAGAACCCCATTTGCGTCATTTCTTCTCTTTCCGGTAAGAACTAACTCAATGGTACAAGCGAGAGCCGCAAACTGCTTAGCTAGGAATATAGGATGCTGTAGAAAGCCGAGAAGACGGTAATGGCTCGTTAACCTCAGCAAACCGAAGACCTACACTCAGAAGCTGATTTCCCAAGAACTCTCTTCGTTTCATCTGATCTATCCACAGCAATGCTGTTGCAGAACAGCAGGTCCTGCACAGACATTACCACCATGAATCAGAGCCTAACTGTTTCTAGATACGACTTCATTGTCGCACGGTTTAGTAGAACTAGAAGACACAAGTCCAGATTAGGAATAGTGGAACCAAGTTTTTCTGAAATGCCTCCCTAAAGTTTTGTCTGAAATACTGGTAAGAGAATTCGGGTCACAGCAAGAGATTGCTTAGGCTTGGAGAGACAAACAGGAGGAAGTAACGGTCTGATTGGCCAGAAGAAGGGTCATATTCATTCCAGACTCGATTTTCCTCTGCCTTTCCCCTTCTTCTCGAAAAGATAGTGCATGCTAGAAATCCTCCGTAGATCACCTAAGGGCGAAACCTCGACCTCCAGCACTGCTCCTGCACAACAAATATATAAGCCAATGTCAGTATTGATGCAACGAAAACCGTGGAACATAAACAGCGGTCTCGAGTATTGCAGGTACTCTAGATACACACAAATCAAAAGACGCCCGACGTTTGCCAGATGATCAAAAGAGTTTGCAACATGAAAGTGCGTGTGATGACGAGCGGCAAGCAAAGGGATGAATTTACGGAACCGAAGAATGAAGACGCCAAGTAAGTTTGTCAATTCAGCTGTTTGCCAATTGGCAGTCGCACTGAAGAATCTATAGATCAGGCAGCAGGATCAGATCAAGGGACCTTAGTTTCTTCACAAACGATAGCAAGCGGTATAAATTTCGCCCTTTCTCATCATAGTACCAATCGCTAATTCACAATGCATTATGAACCGAGCTCATGTATCGCTGTTTCGACAGGTAGAATTCCAATCACAATCAGCATACAAACTGGGTCAAGAACAGGCTTTTCTACTTTTGTTATGTTCATTCATTCCAGATGCAAAGTTCCAAGTTGCGCCGAGAAAATCAGGACATTTCCATAAAACCCATGTCCAGAAAATGCACGATAAGCTTGAAGGAATTTATTGCACACCGAATCAGAATGATCGCACAAAAATCTAAGAAAGTTGGACGACGCACGAGATTACCCAGGTTCACCCCAGATTAGGGGCTACGGCCTGCAAAGAGACTTCACTATATTTTCGGTTTACAGCCACTCAACTCGTTACAATGATCAGAAAAACGAGCAAAATATATAAGCCCCAAACGGGCTCAAAACCTAAACCTATAACCTATACGAAACCTCTTAATCCCACACCATACGGGCCAGCTTAAATAAAAGCCCAAACCCGTTGAGGTTTCGAGGGCGTTGCCCCCGAACCCCCGCCCGCTCGCCGGCGAGCGGGATAGCCGTTCGCTGACCGGGCAGCGGAACCCCTGTCGGGAGGCACTGCCCCCGCCCGCTGACCGGGCAGCGGGGCACCCGTGTTGGGGGTGTTGCCCCGAACCCCCACATTCCTCGTGCAGGGGTCACATGTCGTCGGATAACAGTTCAGTTTCCTTAAGCTCACGTGGGCGTACCCGACGTGAGAAACAAGGGTCCCGAAGTATTCACCAGCTCCAACAAAGTTAAGTTGTCACATATCATAGAACCAGCAGGTGATCCTGGTCCATTACGAGGAAGTTAATGAACAAGCAGTCCACGAGAGAACTGAACGAGGTCATGTGGCCTCCTTCCCTTCCTTCTTCAGCAATTATAAATCCGAACATCATCAGAAGCCGGACACTCCCACATCATTAATTCGATATGATGATCGTAAGCTTTCGGTATTTTGATTGATTTTGACGTTGTCGATCGGCGACGGCCGACGGATATCGATTTGGGGCGCTAATTTGAGAAGTGGGCAATAGAGACCTAAGATGCCAAACGATATTCACTAAATGAAGCAACAAATTTGATACAAATTTCAAAAGAATGAATCGAATATGGGGACTGATCCTAATAAACCTCTAGCCCATACAACACGCCGGCGTGCTTCTCCGGCCCGTCGTTCGCGAAGTAGACGTCCCTAATCTTCCTGAACGCTTGCCACGTCAGCAGGCTGTCGGAACCGGCCTGGTGGCACTTCCCGACCGCCCGGTCCAAGTCCAGCGCCGTGGCGACCCGGTCCAGCCCGCCGTGCAGGCTGTGGCAGAACCGCATCAGGTGCTTCACGTCGTACACCCGGTCCCCGAAGAACACCCGCACGACGGCGAGGAACTCCGCGAGCTCGCCGGGGAGGTCGCGGCGCGTGAGGGCCTTGACCAGGTACCCGAAGTCGTAGGCGCTGTGGAACGTGACCCAGCTCACGGCGTCGTTGCAGACGAGGCCGGACGACATGACCAGCTCGGCGAACCGGGCGGAGTCGACCCCCTCGGCGCGGTTGCGATCGAAGTCGACGCCCTGGCGTCGGAGGAGGTCGATGGAGTCCGGGGCGTGGGGGTCGCGGGCGGCGTCGAAGTCGCGGAAGTTGAACTCCCAGATGAAGCCGGGGAGGTTGCCGAGGGAGTCGGAGAGGGTGAGGCCGACCTGGATGAGGCTGAGGGCGTCGACGTTGGACTTGAGGAGGCGGTAGTGGTCGGAGGGGCGGGGGCGGCGGGGGTCGGAGGAGGGGGGGCGGCGGAAGACGAGGCCGGGGAACTCGGTGTCCATGGAGACGAAGGGGTAGCGGTCGACGAGGTCGCGGATGAGGTCGAACTCGGCGTCGAGGTTCCAGGACCAGACCTGGCGGATGGCGACGGGGGAGGACGAGGGGTGTTCGTCGGCGATCGCCATGGACGGGGGTGGGGAAGAGGGAAGTCGGAGATCAGGAGAGGATGAGAGAGAGATGAAGAAGACGAAATGGGGGGACGGGGGTTATATAAAGCGGAGGAGGCGGAGGAAGGTGGTGGGAAAGAGGGGATGAACGTGACGTATAGAGAGAGAGAGAGAGAGAGAGGTGGATCGGGTCAGTTCCAGTTCCAGTTCCAGTTCCAGTTCAGTGGAGGAATCGTGGTCGTCGTCGTCGTCGTCTTTTTTAACAGTCCAAGTTCAACGCGCCTTGGGGTTTTGACTGGGGCCCGCTTATTGCGGACCCCACTATTGTAATTTAGGTGGGTAATTTATTAAATTCTTCCTCCTAACTTTCCATATTTTTTATAAAAAAAAATAAAAATTAATTTTTTTTCTTTTTATATCCCTGAGGAAGAAAACAGAGGAGGAGTAGGGTAGGGAGACCGGGTCTTTTATTTGACTTTTCAGCTGGCCCAAAAGTAGAAACTGAAAAAACGTGCAAAATTATTATGTTATTATTATTATTATTATTATGGCCAACGACGTCGTGTTGTAATCACACCACATCCCCATCCCGGAAAGACAGAGAGAGAGAGAGAGAGAGATGATTGGATTGATCTTCCCAATTTTGTGTCCTCACGACACTTTGGATTGCCGTTGCATCATTCAATGATCTCCGCAACGAAACTGATTCATGGAGACATCCTATTTCACCGTAATGCCCATGACGCCGAAAGCAACGCCGGACAACACGTCGTCGCCAAGGCTTTCGTCGCGAAAATATGAGTTCCGTCGACATAGATTACCAACGGCAGCTAAATTGATTTCGTCGTCATAGCCTACAACGGCAAAACTAATGTTTTCGCGTTTGGTTGATATCTTTTATCACCCTACTATAATCAATCAACAAGAAAATATGAAAAAATTACAAAAAAAAAAATCCATAAATCCGCTGCACTTGTGCCAATTCAATTATGCTAGTTTAGTCCTAAACCTTTTCACGTTTGTCAATGCTATCCATCTAGCCAATTTTAGCCATGCATTACTAATGTGGATGCCGACCGACCCATGTGGCAAGACCGATGCTGACGTGGACAAAGTTATTGAATTATTTAATATTTTTGATTTCATATATATTTTTCGTTTTTTCCTTTCTTCCTTCGTCGATTATCGGGCCTCGATGATGGCTGGCGACCGGCCAATGGCTACGATCGGCGAGGTCGAGCCTCGCCAAAGGCCGTTGAGGGTCGGCCTCGCCAAAGTGTATTGAGAGTTGGCCTTCGACGTGTTGGAGTTGGTGAATACTTCGGGGACACTTATTTCTCATACCAAGTACGCCCACGTGAGCTTAGGGAAATTGAAGTATGAACCGATGACATGTGACCCTTGCGCATGGAATGCGGGGGTTCGGGGGCAGCGCCCTCGAAACAACATCGAGTTTAGGCTTGTGTTTAAGTTGGCCCGTTTGTTGTAGGATCAAAAGGTTTTGGGATAGGCTTGGGTTTTGGGCCCATTTTTAAGTCCTATATATTGTACTCATATGAGATATCATTGTAACGAGTGGTTGTGGTGAAAACCTAAAATATAGTGAAATCCTTTTGTAGGACGTAGCCTTATTTCTGGGGTGAACCTGGGGTAAACTCGTGTGTCATTCTTTTCTATTCTTTGTAATTGTTCTGATTCGATTTAGGATAAAATCCCATCACGACGAAGTCGCCCCTCGCCAGTATTTGCCTTTGGCCAATGCTGACGTGGACTAAGTTATTAAATTATCAATATTTATGATTTTTTATTTTTTCTTTCTTTCTTCCTTCGTCGATTACCAAGAGACGATGATGGTCGACAACCAGCCAATGGCTACAATCGATGAGGTCGAGCCTCGCCAAAGGCCGTTGAGGGTCGGCCTCGCCAAAGGGTATTGAGCGCTGGCCTTCGACGAGGTCGCCCCTCACCGGTAGTTGCCTTTGGCCGGTCGCTGGCCATTGCCGAGGCCTAGCAACCAGCAGAGGAAGAAGGAAAATAAAATAAAATAAAAATTAAATTATTGAAATAATATTTAAAAATTAATGAATTTTGCTCATATCAGCGCCGATCTTGCCACATAGTATAACCGATGTCCACATCAATAATTTATGGCCAAAATTGACCGAACTGACTACATTGACAAAACATGAAAAGGTTTAAGAATAAATTGACACAATTAAAAGGTTTATAACTAAATAGACACGAGTGTAATAAGTTTAGGACTTTTTAAGTAATTTTTCCAAGAAAATATAGACCTCATTGTTAAGAAAAGGTAACAAAGATAAAATTCGAGCTTAGAATGTCAGATTGAGTAGCGCAAACATAGGTGAGTTGACTATTTTTTATTTTATTTAAATTCCGCAATTTGTTTTGTTAATTTAAATTGCTCACAAATTTAATAATGACACGCATGAAAACAATGTAAACCATCACAGTAGACATACTAAAATAAAATCCACGTGATTACAGAAAGAAATTAAAATTTAAGATCTGTTTTTCTGAAGGAAAACTGTTTTGGGGAAATTATTTTCTCTTCTGAACTTTCGATGTTTGAACAACAAAAAACTAATCGATGTACGAAAAACGTTTCTCATGAGCCGAAAACAAGAAGTTTAGATTGAGGGAAAATGACTTCCTCTTCTGACAAGAAGGAAATCATTTTCCCTAAACCTTCAAACAAATGAAAACTAACAAATTTTGCTGAAAATTATCTATATGAAAAATATATTTCTTTATCGCATTCCTGGTATCAAATAGATCTTACGTACCGTTCCAGCAAAAAGAAAGAAAGAAAAAAATAACATAAACATACTACCGCGCACACCAGTGAAAAACTTAAACTAGTTCATAGACACGAGGTCGTCATCCTCGTCGTCATCTTTATCCGCATCCTCATCCTCATCCTCTTCATGCTCGTCTTCTTGTCTGAGCTGCTTCTCCGACGAAGCCCAGCTCATGTCTGGTCGGCGAGCACGGCGAGTCAAAAAACCCGCGATTTCAGCTGTGAATTAATATGGCGGATCTTGTTAACGAGTGGTCCCGTCCGACAAATCAATCATGTACCTAACTCGGGTCAAATAGGCTCGAAGAGTACTTATGGGTCGAACAGGGATACGTAATTTGAAGCCCGGTCCAGCCCTTTGCCAATGCTGATTAGGCCCAAATACTTGTACAAATTAGGCATGACATTAGGGACCGGTCTGTCTAAGGCCCCCCCGTACAAGGATCACCTCTGATTAGTAGATCATAGAACGGGATTCACAGAAATTTGACTAAATAACGCGTTTGATGGAGTTCAAAACGTGCACACTACTGCAGATCTGAACTGGCCCTCTAATTAATGCTCAAGTGGGGGGCGAGAGCGAGAGAGAGAGAGAGAGAGAGAGAGACCCGAGACGTGAGACCTCACGGCTCGTAAGGAGATCGTCGCCTAACATCGTCGTGAATGGCGACTCGTTCCGGGGTCATTCTGGTCACCGTTGTGGCGGTCCACGCGTGAACGCAATCAGATCGGCTATCATATCCGTGATATACGCTTGCAATTAGGCGAGTAGTCCTGCATAAGTTTCGAGCTTATAAAACAAGCGATAATTTTTTTTTTTTTACGTTGCATTAAGACAACGTACCAATCTCTTAGTTAAGAAAGATAAGTATGGATATGTCGAAATCGATCCACACAAGGCGGCATTTAATGTTCAAGCTTTGGTTGAGCACATCGTTTTCGTTCTCAGGTAGATCGTTAGCTCAACCACCGTTAGCTTCGCATTGAATTTGAGCCGATGCATATGAATGAGCTGCTGCCTTAGGGCTCACGACCCTTAATGTGACAGCTTCTATCTCAAAGATTGATTACATCTGTAGGAAATATTATTTAAAAAGTCCTAAACCTATTCTATGACGACCAGTTCAGTCCTAGATTTTTCAATTATGCCAATTTAGTCCTAAACTTATATTGGCAAAAAAGACTACATGAATAAATCGTCAAAAGATTTAGGACTAAATTGACACAATGAAAAGTTTTATGACCAAAGTTGCAAATCGTCAAAAGGTTTAGGACTACACTGGCACAATTGAAAGGTGTAGGACTGAATTGGCCGTCGTAGAATAGGTTTAGGTACACCTGATTCAACGTACTAAGATTATTTGACTGGACTATTTCACGGTATTCCATTGACCAAATAATTTAAATAGGTCATGAAGGAGGCCTACGAATGTAAATAAAGAAACTTAGCAGCACGACGTTGGTGATAGAACACCTTTTTAAACTAAAATAAATTAATCTTTTCTAGCTAAGGCAATCAAAGTCAAAAAGAAGAAAGATTGAAACAAGGCACATGCAAAAGCGAAGTAGATCTTCAAACCGTATCGCTATGTCAAGGACTGATACTACACGAATCCATTTGGGCGACCACTGCTGTATAAACTAAGGCCCTTAAGTGAAAGAAAAAAATAAAGGCAAATCTTGTAGAGTTTTTAGAGTTCATGCTTCAGATCCTGTTCTTCTTGGTAGAGTGGTTGTCTTCGCCGACGAAGTCGAGCAGGACGGAGCTCTTGCACCTCGGGCACTTCGGGTCGACCTCGGACAGCATCACGTACATGAGGCATCGGGGGCAACCCACGACCACCATCGAAGTGACCACCGGCGGCCGAGGATCCTCGCCCGAGCAGCCGATGTTGATGCTGCTTTTGCTGTGGTTCTCTTCGGAGGAGACGCATGAGCTTTCGCATGAGGAAGGTGATGATGATGATGATTTTGGGGAGTCCTTTGTTTGGCGATGGTAATGGTCATCAGCTCTTGGTGGTGACAAGTTCAGCCTCAGCTCTAGCCTGGGGCTCTTTGCTCTTCCACCACTCATCTTGGAAGCCGTAGCTAGCTTCTCTCTCAGCAATATTTCCCTTCTTAGACTTCGCCTTAAAAGGTAAAATACAAACGCTAAGAAAATATTTCATACAACTTAGGGGGAAACAACAAAAGCTAACACTTCTCACGAAAACATGTTTATGTAAATTCGAAAACTTAAAAGAGAGAGAGAGAGAGAGAGAGAGAGAGAGAGAGAGAGAGAGAAGGAGATGCTACGTCCCGGACTTAAGATACTTCAATTAACGTTATTCGGGTAAACAGTTATCAGATGATTCACGAAACGTCGGGGATTGATACTTACCTTGAGTTGAAGAACTAGTTTCTTCTCAAAAGAAGATCTGATCATGTAGCAATGTTGGAGTTGTCAAAGATATTGGTAACGCAATTTATAATGCCTTGCATAGAGAGGGAGAGAGAGAGAGAGAGAGAGAGAGGTTCTTTTATAGCCTATTCATTGCGGGTAGGAAAGGAGGGTATTAGAAATTAGGGCAAGAAAGAGAGAAGGTGGGATTGAAATGAAATAAATTTTGAGAGGACCCGTAATGGGTGGAAGAGAGCTAAGAAGCACAAAAAGGCTGAAAAATGTTCTTAATGTGGAAAAAAGTTGCTAGGATCGACTCATTGCCGCCTTCACTCATTTATTGGGAGAGTTGGTGTGTTCATGTCCATGACAATTTAGTTAACCTAACTGCTATTATTAGAAATCTCTAAGGCATTTAAAGCTTCACGGTTCATGTTTAGATGGAAAGCTATCCTACAGTCTTGCCTCGTGGAAAAACAAACAGATAAGGCTGGTTGATGCCAGCCAAGCTTTTTATTGAATGTGTGCGTGATTTTATGGTGAATCGGATGAGAATAGATTCATAGAGGGCGGTGTTTTTATTGGCTAGTTAGCCAGGTGAATGCATATACTTGCGATGTTATGATAAACCCCCCTCGATGTACAAGAAAAATTCATGCGGACGGTATTTGTCAAGTGACCTCCTGTGTCTGTGATAGCTACCTATCGTCAAAGTTAATCTAAGCTAGTGGCCAAGACATTAAGGCTGTGTGCACGATCGACGGACGCGGTTTAGAAGTTCTCGAAGGTCGCCGCGCAGACCCGTCAATGTAACAGCTACCGTCGCTGCCGAACGACCGCGATCGCTTAGTACTGTGCAAGGCTGATTAGTCTGGAAGCGTGTGTTGCCGGAGAAGTAATCGGACAGAGCAAAGTCATCAATGAAATGGCAAGAACAGAGGTGGCCATTAAGGCATCATGTGGATATTCGATTCATGTAGTTGTTATTTATGATTCGGTATGAGTCCTCCACTTCTGGCCAGTGGAAATTCAACTACTCCATTAAAGCTCCACAAAAGGTGGGGAAAGAGAGGACCTTTCGAGACTCGGAAATGTTGTTGTTATCGTCCCGCTCCGACAATGAAGAAAACAATGGGACTGGGGAGAGATGCAGAGGCCAGTGACGTCAAGTCAACCGAGGGCTTACGTCATCATCTGGGTCGAAGTCGTGCCTAACGAGGACTGATTCAAATCGTGAACCTGTTGATGTTGGGAAAATCATAGTTCATGCAACTTGGAGACCTTAGGGACGTGCAGTTCGTACTTGTGTCGGTTCAAAAATGGAGTAGCTAGTTATGACTCTTAGAAAGACTTACCAACCAAAGGGATCAACGTAAAAAGTTAGATCACACGTATAGATTTACATTTGAAGACGGATACAGCAATATTGGGTCCTCCAATTTGTAGCAATAGTACTCGATGATGACGGACTGCCCCCCAACCGTTGGGTGTGCTGTGTGATCCTTTCTACTATCGTAACCGAGCTAGTATTTCCCAAAGTTATCATCTCACCCCCCTTAATCTGAGTTTCACCGTGGCCCGCCGGAAGTTGCAACACCATATCCAGATAGTCATTGCCGTGTCCGTAGGGAATGGAAGCAATAACATGTGTAACAGACATGTCTAAATGCTAAAGAGACTGCCTCAACATAGTTGCCCAGGTGGCCATTGAATAGAGTAGAGAAGGTCATTAATAAAGGTGGCCGAACAATTAGGTGATGTTCAGAGCGGAATTAATGAAATAACATCACCATCACCTTCTTCTTCTTCTGCTTCTTCTCCTCCTTCTTCTCCTCCTCCGTCTCCCTTCAAGACACGAGATGTCCGAGGGGCAGCACTGTCAGAGAATTCAATGCATGTTAACCAAAATGAATTCTCAAGAAGGAAGAGAAGTAAAGAGAGATGGGTGACACATTAATTATGGGGCTCCAAATCAATTAAAGTCATGGTGTGGTGTACTCTAGAAGTTAAGCCGGCGGAGTTCAATAGTGTCCTGAGAGAGCATGTTCTTCTTGAATACATGGGGGACAGGGGAAAGATGAGATTGATCGAATGTCTCCGCCACTTACCAGTGGATCGTGCCGGAAGAAGTGAATGGCAGGCGATTCTAGTATCCAAGAACTTCCAAAGCAAAGAAAAAGAGCCATAATCCACATATTGAATGATGATGATGCTAAAGCAATGAAAGGGGCTCCGGTCTTATCAGATTTGGGAAGATGACTAAATTGCCATTGCTTTCACGGAGAAATTTCCAAGCCATCCCAAATCTGTCGTCTTAATTGCTATTTTCTGCCGAATGTATTCATTAAATACGCTTAATTGCATCTAGCTAGATATAGATAGGTGCTCCACTTAAATGCTTACATATGTCAATCAATTATGGATGTATCTAATGTTTTCATGCACACCTTTCCATCATCAACCACTCTCTTCCTGTTCTAATCTAAAGAATCGCCAGAGCATTCCAGTTTGACAACTAGGATTGTTTGAAGCTTCTATTTTTACACTACCAATTACATTGGCCGCAAAGCTGGACTTTGGTGAAGACTAAGAAAATCATTATTGCTTGCTTTGGTTGAGGTTCTCAGAGAAACTTATCCTGTGAAGAGAATCGACTTAAGTTGGAAAGGATTAGCAAATAACCAAGAGCTTTTCCTAACAATTCGAAGATGTGGAAGTTCTCACCTAATCCTCTAGAAGCTGCTTTTGTTCGAGCTCAATAAAATGTTCGGGTAGGGGGATAGTGGTGCTATTTCTTGTCTTACTGCTCCTACATTGTGACAGCTGCTCCTTAAGGCTCCGGACAAGCTCGTACAGTTTCTGGATGTGTTGCTCTTGCGATATGATGATCTGCAAAAGGGGACGATAACCGCAATTACAAAATAAAGCAAGGACTAGAAGATATCTGTAAGTCAGCGGCAAAGTTGCAGATTGATGTCCAGATGACACGAAAGTGAAATGAAGACGTGATAGAACAATCCCATTTGATAGAACCCCCCCCCCCCCCCCCCCCCCCCCTTCTCAGCAAACACCTCAAAAAAAAAAATCAACCACTTTCAGAGGCCAAATAGCAATTAATTTGGGACTGAATGAGTTTCTCTGCTAGATAACAGGAGCAGAAAAGAAAAGAGCTTTGAGCAGTCGAAATTTGGCAATTGGTGAAATGTGGGGAAAACTGAGTTAAGCTTGGAGAAGTTTCTTCTTGTGGAGAAATCTCCCAATTTTAAATCTTTCAAGGGGAGCAGAGATCTTTCCCAACCACAAAGTGGTTTTTTTCTTCAGGAAAATCAGTTTCACCAAGAAGTTTGCCAACAGATTAAAAAAGGCTGACTTTCTAAGCACGGTTGAGGAAAAGTCAATGTTCCACCTGTAACGATTCTTCAGAGTAGAATTCCTTCTGTTATCTTCAAACAAACTATTCATAATTAAACTTAACCCCTATCAATGACACTTTCTTTACAAACCAGCCATTACAATTGAGGTCCACGGCCAAAGCATCCTCATGAAATAAACAGAAGATGCAATTTTTAGGGTAGATCTGACATGGAATAACCACATTCCGAGCTGCAAAGGAAGACGTGATTTAGTTGGTTCGGTCATTTGCAAGTATGGGGCCAGATACACAAGTTATGAGCATCTGACCCAAGAATAGTCCAGGCTACAAAAGACTGACTAGCAAAAGAGATGGAAGAAAGAAGGACATCTGCCTGAAAGCTGGGATGAGAGAGACTATAAGAAGATAATGTTGAGTATCCACTTGACTTGCAACTTTGCCATTCAAAGAGCAAGATGGTGCATCAATATCAATAAAACAGACATCGCACGGATTCTATAAGGTGAAGTAGAAGCCTATTAAAAGAACTACAGAACAACATAAATCACCGGTACATAGAATGATGAGCATTATACATTATGTTATCTGGCTTCATTTTAATGGCCACCGGAACTATCCATGGGGGAACATCACATACTGATTAAGACAGTACAACACGCAGCAAAAAGGAAAACCAAATGAAAGGCAGAAAAAACAAACTTCAAATTATTGGCATGACTGAGAGGCTTCGATTAAGCATGGCTCCATTCCGAGCATATAGAATCAACTCAGAAACAAACAGCAGATGCAGGGAAAAGACTCAGCAGCAATATATTAAACAGGAATAAGGGAAACAACTACCTTCTCTTTTACGGCTCCTCGCCTCACTGAAACTCGGGATTGCTTCTGGGCGGTGCTCAGAGTGTTTTCAAGGTCGGTCACAAGGGGTTGCTTCCACTCAAACTGGGAAGTGATAATGAGGGCTAGCAATAGAAAAGCGAGCAACAAGGGACGGGGCATCGTCACAAAGTTTCACGAAACCTGCAAATTATCTTTTAACCAGAACATGACGTGCCATGAACTTCAAGTACTTTCAAGAATACACACGGTAATAGCAACTTCAACAGTCAAAAAACTAGGAACTTCCTGTCTCGCTACTACCCCAGACTTCCGCCAGTCGAATATTGGAATTAGCAAGGGCAGGAATACAAAGCAAACACCAAAAGCGAGTCCTTGTTTTGCAAAAATCAAAATTAATCAAGAATCGTTATATAAAGGTACTTCTTAATGCAACCAACAGGTCAACGAAATACAACGCAAGCCAAAACCTAGCTCAAGTAAACAAAACCCACGTTTCTTTTGCCATGAGAAACACACAAAGTTCAATGAAGATGAGAAGAGACTTGATCATGTCTTCCGACCAAAAAGACAAGATTGAGCAACTAGAGAGCCATTTGTTCCGTCCCGATTTTCAACTTCTCAAGATAAACGCCCCAAAAAAAAAGTTGATACGGAAGGCAATGCACCATTGTACGGGACGAAGAAGCACCAATTGACATGAAAAATAGGTGAAAAAAACAAAAGAAAGAATTCTCCGAAGTAATTCACGGGGGAGAGCAAAGAAATTAAGCAGGAATCGACTTCCACAGTCAATTGATGCTTCAAACTTAAGCAAAATCGCACGTCCTGGAATTCATTTCAGAGCAGAGCTACACTCGTCAATTCAAAGCAACGAAAGAAAGCGCTGATCTCGATCGACACGACGCGGCAAACGCAACGAAAGGGATTGGAAAAAGACGAGGAATCGAAGCAGATTGCGATTACCAAATCGATGTGCGTCTGTAGGAGGAGCACGAGTTCATGATCGATCGAGCAACATCGCGGCGAGTCGAGCCACTTGGAGCTCTCCACCAGCATATGCTGAACTTCCCCTCCAGCCAACGACTTCGTCTCTTACAATTCCGCCTTGGTTTTAGTTTCTGTGCGGTGCAGTTTAGACGAGGAAGCGGGTCGGGTCATAGGATTTTGATTAGGGGACTGCACGAGAACCAGACCGGCCGGTTCTAGGCGTTTTCCGGGGGGCATCGGGATTCCAAATTTTTGGAACTCCGAATAGTCAATCTGGTTTCCGATTTCAGACGTTGAACCGAACCGCCCGAATCCATATGCTTTTTTGTTAGTTTTTCATTTTCTTTTAAACAAATAAAAAAAGGAAATTGCTAAAATCGTATATCGGACCGGTCTAATCCGAGAACCAGAATCGGCTCAACCAGAAAACATCATCTCAGGAAAAGTGTCAAAAAAGTCCTAAATCTATTGTATTAGTGTTAATTCAGTCATAGACCTTTCAATTGTGTTAATTTAGTCCTAAATATTTTGCATTTGTGTTAATTGAGTCCATCCGGCAAATTTTGGCAAAAAATCGCGGCGGCAGACACCGGTCGTCCTACGTGGCACAGCTAGTGCTGACGTAGATATTTTTTTAAATATTTTATAGATTTTTTAACCATTTTTTTTTTATTGAGGGTCCCCAGCCCTCAATAACAAAAAAAGAGTAAGGAAAAAAAAATTAAGAAAAAATTGTTATAAAAAAATGTCAAAGTCAACGCCGGCTGTGCCACTTAGAATAACTGGCATTCATATCGGCGATTTTTGGTCAAAATCAACCGAATGGACTCAATCGGCACAAATGCAAAAGGTTTAACACTAAATTAACACAATTGAAAGGTTTAGAACTGAATTGACACCAACGCAATAGGTTTAAGACTTTTTTGACACTTTTCTCCAATCATCCCTATTATTAATATCGATGGCAAGACGGCGGGCGCATACACAAAATATTATTTTTATTATATTATTTCCAATGCTACATAAAAGGGGAAAAATACCACCAAAAAAAAAAAAAAGTCCTAAACCCATTGCATTGATACTAATTCAGTCCATCCGGTCAATTTTGGCCGAAATTTGATGACGTGGACGCCGGTCATCTACATAGTACGGTCGACGCTGACATTGACATTTTAAATAATAATTTAATAACTTTTTATATAATTTTATAGTTTTTTTGTTCTTTTTTCCTTTTTGCTGAGCTTTACTCCCTCTCTTTTTTTTGGCTACCCCCGGAGGGCCGAACCTTGCCGGCCATAGCGAGAGCCGCAAAGCCCTCGCCCCCGCCCCCGCTCTAGGCGTCGTGGATCGGGCCGACATCACCAAGCGAGGGCTTGCAAGCCCTCACCAGCCACTAGGTGAAGTCATCGCTGGATCTCCAAAATTGTTCTCGACCACCAAACAAGCCCAAGCATAAAAAAAAGAAAAAAAAGCTTCATCAACGAGGCTCATGACAAAATGCCCAGCAAGATATGGCTGCATTCACTGCAAAATGTAGAATAAAAAATCCAGATTTCAGCAAGGGCTTCGCAGCCCTAACATAGTGGCTAGCAAGGGCTTGTAGGCCCTCGTCTTCCGGGAAGATAAATAGTTAAAAAAAAATATATATATATAAAACATCAAATATTCAAAAAAATATATATATAACTAATTTGGTCAAAATATTTATAACTAAACTAAATTATCTGCCGTATTCTAGGTTTAATATTTTTCGGACAAATATCTCATAATTCAGGATTTTGTCCCTAAGTGCGTATTAGAGTCTATTCATTGTCTGTAGATGACGTTTATGTAACGCAATATTGTCAAAGTTTCTTATTCGCAGACTAAACTTGTGTTTGATTCTATTGCATCAACTAATCCCTTTGGAACAAAAAAGATCTCCTAAACATTTATTTTCTTCTCTTCTCTTTTAAATTTATGATCATCGCTTATTCTGCTATCGTAAATGCTAAAGTTAAATTCAAGGGATAATTGCATTGGAAATCCTAAAACTTGTCACGAACGCGCAATTTAGCCCTAAAACTTTCAAAAATTACAATTAATTCCTCATCCTTCTCACGAAAATGCAATTGAGTCTTAAAACTTTTAAAAAGTGCAATCGAGTCCTAAAACTGGTCAAATTAATCCAATCAAGTCATTCCATTGATTGTTATTTTTGAAAGTTTTAAAACTCAATTGCACTTTCATGACAAGTTTTAAGACTTCTACTTATCCCGCTCGCAAAAGGAGCCTTTTTTTTATACAAACATAATTCTTATTCTATTTAAAAATATATATATATATTGGCTTCTCTCTACACGGGTAATAAAACCAGTTATCATATATGATCATAAGGACGTTCACTAACCCACCTTTTTGCTATACATGAACACTCCTTCGAGACACCAACTGATCATCAGGCATCATTTCCATCTCGCACAAGAAAACCCGATTGAAACAGACCAACATGCATTTACTTCCAAAAGTTCACGTAAAACGCCATGTCCTGCACGATCGTTTTCACTCGCGGGTAACCCACAACACCAGCAACCCCGCGAGAATCGCAATCACTAGGACCGCGGACGAAAACCGGCGACCGAATGTTTTCCCAGCAACAATGGTCGTGAAGATGCACGACGGCGATTGCTCGTCGCTTGGTTCTTTGTACTTGTTGGCAGAGTATTCCTTGTTCAGCTCTAATCCCTCTAGTGCTGACTTTGTCAATTGTTCCGAAGCTCTCGGGTTGATTCTTTGGCCTGGCTCGGTCGGGAAGTCAAGGACTTGGGACAGGAACGCCTCGATCGACTCTTGAGATCTCCGCTCGGCCTCCAGTTGACGGGACTCCATAGTCAGGGAAGGGGGCACCGAGGAAACTGCGGACCCATCTAATCTGATTATGTCATCTTTCAGTATGTCCGCAAAGAAATCTTCGTCGTCGTCAGTGTCCTGAAATTTCGTATCGGGCAACTCCATATCATACTGTGTGGAAAACAAAGGCCCCAGCGATCGAAAGCTTTGGCACTCAAAAGACTGGAATTGAATCGACAACTAACCTTCTGGTGGATGGCAGATTCTGTCATCGTCCCTTCGTTTGGTAAGTTTTGGTTGGATTCGGATGCCGAGTCCATCTGCTCAACAGAATGAGAGTCGTCACTGCTCGGGCACCTTCTTGCGAAGCCCTCCACAGCTTGAGACAGAGTTGTCCCACCAATGCCGCCCTCGGACGTAACATGGTTTCTATTATCTACAGAAGACAGCTCCCTTTGACTCGGAGAAGCCTGATTCAAGCCGTCGTTAATCCGGAACTCGGTATTTCTGCGAAGGCGGCAGATGACTGGAGAATCCTGGAAATTCACAGTAACCCGATCATAGAATACTTGGTCAACCAGTGGTTTTAATCATCCTGATTATGAGAAGTTTGGTGCTACAACATATCATAATTAGCTATTCTTGAAAACATATGAAGAAATTTGTTCAAGAACCTTAAAGTAGTTAAAGAGGCCGTTCGATCAATGAGCAAACACAATGTCAGAGTTCGCGCTGCTAAGTGTACGATATGTATTACCTGCGACTTCCCATCCATACAGTACTCGTGTATGATCCATTCCGTCCTTTCACCTTTCGGCGCACGGCCCAAATGGAAAACGAGAGTCCTTTTAGTACCAATCACTCTGGAACCGGCCTTGACATTGCGCTCCTTGCCTGTGGCTTTCCAGTACCCAAGTTCAGTCGCTCGCCTACTTTGCGTGCCGTTTGGGTATTTCCTTCCGCGAGCTGAAAAGAAGAACCACTCTTTTTCCGACCGGATGATGGATTTCGCTGTTCAATAGTAAACTGGCAGTCATCAGTCATTGATAAAACAAAGCATTCATATTGAGGACTGGACAAGCATAATTCCATTTCCGAATATGCCTTGCCAAAGGAACAGAACATATATAATCTCCTGAGTATGCCTAGAATTGAACTCTTACGAAGATGAACTGAGACAATATTTGCCGGTAGCTTCCTAATTCCCGGCTACACTTATGCATCTCATCTTCCCTACAGTAAATATGTAGACTTTGAAAACTTTTTGTTCCCTCATTGCTTACCCTTTATATGTTCCGGAACGACGTCACCAAGATCATGTAAATTACGCACTTCTCTTTAGTCTTTATACATAGCATACACAGAGCAACAAGAAAAACACGATTGCTCTCTTATCATTCAACACGATGCTCCCGGGAGGAGATTCATACTTCCAAGTTTCCAACAATAGTGAACCCCATAGGCAACCACCATCTACCTGGAAACTCCTCCTCTTTTTACTAAACTGTGCTTCGCAGTCCGTCTTAAAAGCGCGCCTACTCTGGATATTGACTATCCTCTCCACCATCGAAAAATATATTAGCCTACTCCTCCGCACGTCTGTAGTTCTTGAACATATGTCGTGCTACCAATTAAGGTTACATTGCGAAAGACAGGGCACTAACTGACAATAAAAAGGCACACAATGTTGTAAAATCTTTTACAGCTATAACATAACTTGAAGAGAGCCAACATCAACTTTTCACAAGAAGATGGAAAACAGAGTTCAATATCGATCAGACCCGCAATCGGGTCACCGACGGGTAAAGATTCCGAAGCTCGCTCTTCACCCGCTCCCGCATTAAAACCTCGACAAAGGTACATGTTGCATCATGGGTCAAAAACCTTGTACGACATTATAAGACATAAAGCTCCTTCCTTTCCTTGCCGGTTGCTTCACCGGAGAACCGCAGTTTCTTGGCTTCATCAGACTAGTTTAAAAGGGCTAATTCATTGAGTAATGAGCCTACACATCAACCTACTCTCTGCTCGAACCGCAATAACGTTGATCGAATCAACACTGAACGGAGAAACACAGGACATAATGCGACCCACGGCAAGATTGGTGGCTCCTGTACATCCTACCGAGACGATGGTTCTCGTGGGAGTTAACAACAAAACTCACACTAGCATCAAGAGGTCATCCATGAGGAACGCCTAAAAACTTCTTGCAACGTAATGGAAATGCGCAGTAGTTGCAGAAAACGTTTTGATCACATGGCAAATTAGTCAAAAACATGTACAATCAGGACCAGACCAACCTGGCAGGTCCCAGGGCTCGTGGCGGCAAATCTCGACCTCGGAGATGACGTCGACGCTCTCCTCGCAGCCGTCGAGCTTCTTCTTGAGGTAGAACGAGATGAGCTCCTCGTCGGTCGGCGAGAACCTGAACCCCGGGAACATCGAAGACGCCGCTATCGTTATCTGCGGCTCTCTCGAAGAAGGTCCCGCCATCTCCGCTCTCTCTCTCTCTATCTCCCTCCGTTCTCCTTTCAGCCGAAGAAGCCAAAAAGGCTCTCTTCTTTTTACGGCTCGTTCGACCACGACGTAAGGAATGAGTGAGCCCCGCTGTTGGTTTTCCTGCGTTCCTTTAACTTGTGGAGAAAGAAGAGAACCAGAATCTGAAAGAAGCAGACTCGAGACGAAGGAACTTGGGTTCGTGGCTTCGTTGTCGCCTGTCCTCTGTGTCAGCGTCAAATCTCTGTTGCTGTGCCGCGCTTTGCTTGTGCCTTGTGCGTGTAGTAGTGGTGGTGCTCTGTTCTCCGTGCCTCCTTGATCGGCGTGAAGCGGCGTGAGGACGTCACGCCGAGAGGGGCCCCGCCGATACGGAGGTTCCGGTCACACGTGGCAGGCGGAGCCGAGCCCCACTTGTTGCGACGTCGATTGATTTCTATGGTTACTGCAGCACGACCCAATTGCAGGTAGGACTCGCAGAAAAATTTGTACATTTTTTTTTTAACAGAACGTAATGTCGATACTATAGAATCTCTAATGCTAATACGAATTGATTTGATAAATTTATGTACTTGCAATATAAAGGGTGTTGGATAGTCGATCCAAAATATGGGGATAAGCCTCAAAATGTTGATTGTCTAAATCAGGAGGGGCCGCGATTATTCATGCACTCCACCCGTAAGACCCATCAATGGAATGCCCGATGTGCAATGGGCAGAATTCAAGTGAAGCGCATAACACGTGGCCGATGGTAAATTGACTCGAAACATGAACATAAGTTGAAAATGGAGTCAAGGAGGATCCATCGATTGGGTAACAATAGTTACTCGGAAAGACAGAGAGAGATTCTCGCGAAGGAAGAGACCGGAACGCATGACGGAATGGTCCATTTAAAGACACGAGAAGAATCGAGGAGGCGGCTATCAAAAGGTCGCAACAGCACATCGAAAGGATAACAATCTCTTTTGAAGATACCTTATTGACTCCGATGATGAGAAGATCATTTATAGTAAAATCAGATTAGATTAGTTTCTACTTGAATTCGAATTCGAGTTTGGGATTATATTAGATTTCCTGATTCCAGTATTCATCTCTGTTCATAAAAGGCCTTCCGGTCATATTTCCTTAAGTTTTTAGGCATCGAGCAAGCATGGCCTCTAAAAATGTAAGCCATTCAATAAAAGTCTCACGCAATTCCCTTGTTATTTCTAGTCTACTGTTTGTGCACTATTTAGTAACTCGAGTTTTGCAAAGTCTATGAGGTTTCAAAGTATATTACAGTCCATTTACTTCATATTTGAAGTCAAATTACACAAGTTAACTGATCATCGATCCACCGCGATTGGACTTTAATTACTAATTGAAACCAGTGGGGAAAATTGTTAAAAAAAGTTTTAAACTTTATGCACTTTTGCCAATTTAGCCATAAACCTTTTAAGTTTACCGATTCAGTCCTAAACCTTTTCATCTTTTGCCAATTCAGTTCTATTGGCCGAAAATAGCTGATGTCGACGCTGGCCGTCCTACGTGGCACCGCCGGCGCTGACGTGGACAATTTTTAATAATTTTTTTTAAAATCAAATATTTTATTTTTTTCATTTTTTATTTTCCTTTTTCCTTTCTTTTCTCCCTTTGTCGGCACTCAACCTCCGCCGGCCTCAGGTGAGGGCCGTCGATTCAGTCCTAAACCTTTTCACCTTTTGCCAATTCAGTTCTATTGGTCGAAAATAGCTAACGTCGACGCTGGCCGTTCTATGTGGTACCGCCGGCGCTGACGTGGACAATTTTTAATAAATTTTTAAAAAAATCATATTTTTTTATTTTATTTTATTTTATTTTATTTTTTCTGTTTCCTTTTTCCTTTCTTTTCTCCCTTCGTCGGCACTCAACCTCCGCCGGCCTTAGGTGAGGGCCGTCGATTTAGTCCTAAACCTTTTCACCTTTTGCCAATGCAGTTCTATTGGCCGAAAATAGCTGATGTCGACGCTGGCCATCCTACGTAGCACCGCTGACGCTGACGTAGATAATTTTTAATAATTTTTTTAAAAAAATTGAATATTCTATTTTTTTTATTTTTTCTATTTCCTTTTTCCTTTTCTTTTCTTCCTTCATTGGCCCTCAACCTCCGCTGGCCTCAGGTGAGGGCCGCCGTCGCCTGGGACCAGCAAGGGTTGCCCTCGCCTGCCCAGGCGAGGGTGTCCCTCATCTGATCCGACGGGGGCGATTTTCGCCTGAGGCCAGTCAAGGGTAAAAAGAAAAGGAAAAAAAGGAAAAGGGAAAATGAAAAATAGAAAAAAGAATAAACAAATAAATAAATAAATATATTTAAAAAAATATTAAAATATCTACGTCAGCGCCGGTGATGTCACGTAGGACGTCCGACGTCCACGTCAGTGATTTTCGGCCAATAAGACTGAATTAGCAAAATGTGAAAATATTTAGGACTGAATCGACAAACTTAAAAAGGTTTATAACTGAATTGGCAAAAGTGCAATAGGTTTATGAGTGCAAAAGATTTATTACTTTTTTGACAATTTTTCGAAATGGCAAAATACGAGCAAGGGACCATTGGCGACGGAGTGAGCGGCGGAGACGGAAGGAGGCATGTCCAATTACCTCAATTAGAGAACGAGAGAAAGAGAACTAGAGTTCTCACTGTAATTTTCACATAGAAGAATGGTTTAGTTGATTTGGAGAAGCATGTCCAATTACCCCAATTAGAGAAGAACCTAATCCTCGCAAAAACATATTTTCCTTTTCCTTTTCAATTCACATTTGAAAAAATTCGCAGACAGTGCAGGGTTAGTTCTTAGCGGATAACCCCAATTTAACGGACGACGATCCCCTTTCTTAGGGGCCTACCGTGAGGCGGTAGGGCGCCCGCCAATTTCCGCCCTATCGACCATAAAACCTTAAAGCTTAGGAATTGCACAGAGTAGACAGAATCGAAGTTTAAACAACTCACGAATCCGAATAAATAATATGGGAACTTGAGAAATATCAACTACTCACTTAAATTCATGAAAATTCAGCCAATAAAAAAACAAAGTTATACTCGCGAACCGCTTGTGAGTGGTTGAGTCAATTGCTTTTAATTCCACATATGATCTAAGGAAGATTTTAATAATGTAGAGATCAAATTGAACTTGAATTGGTCAACTATAAAGGTCAATTTACTTGTCTAGACATCAAAATTCAACTTGAATTGCTCAACTATTCGGTGGGACAATAATTTATTAAGTTGACATTTTAACTTGAATTGCTCAACTAGGGATGTTAAAACCGGTTTATTAAGTTGACATTTTAAGCGGCGGGACAATAATTTATTATTAGGTACTCGTACTTCGAATACGAATTTCCCGATTAAAAAGCCCATCTTTAGGCTCCGTTTGTTTCGCAAAAAATAACTTCCCGAAAAACGTTTTCTGGATCTTCCAGCATTTGATTCGTGAAAAATAAGCTAGTCTAGTAAAACATTTTCCACTCATGCAAAAACACCCATTTAAAAGTGAGGAAAATGTTTTCCTCTTTCCGAGAAGAGGAAAACATTTTCCTCATCTATCGTTCATCCTCTCTTTCACGCTTCCTTCCTTTATAATTATTTTTTCACTTTCCTTTTATTTTGTATTTATTTTTTAAAAATTCAAAAATTTATTTTTTCTCTTTTTCTTTAGTTTTCCTCCTCCTCCCTCCTTCCTCCTTCCTCCGCCGACCATGGACCTCGGTGATGGCTGCCCGCCCGACGATCGGCCATGGCGCGGGCCGGTGAGCTCGAGGCTTGTCCAGTCTCGGGCTCGCCAGATCCAGTCACTGAAACGACAGGTGTATGTTTGATAACGGTCGAACTCCACCACACCACAAATGAAGAGACCGTTGACTCTGACTAGCTTCACGGATCGATTGGTTCTTCAACTGAGCTCGCTTGCAGGTGCTAGTTGCAAATTCATGCCTGCACTTCTGTTTTCTCAAGATTTCTGCTGTCCAACGATAAGTTCAGTTAGTGATCGAGTTCGATTGAACATAAGCTCCATACAAAGGACTTCGATCCCCTTTCGTCGCAGCTCGTTAATCTGCATCTGATTTTTGCACGCGTGTTTGAGAGTTAACGCTCGCCGATCTGGCGAGCCCGAGTTGCCGGGATCGGTCGAGCCTCGAGCTCGCCTGCAGTCGGTCCTTGGAAGGAAAAAATCAAAAATCAAAAAGAAAAAGAAAAAGAATTAAAAATATATATGATTTTAAAAAAACAAAAAAATGAAAAGAAAAAAGAGAAAAATAAAATATTATTAAAAGGAGTCCAGGGAGGAAAATGTCTTCAAATGTTTTGGAATTTTTAGTAATCTTCTCTGAGGAAAATAAAATCGGATTTTCCGTGCCAAACAACGGAAAATGTTTTCTAGTTGATTTTCAGATTTCGGCCAAACACAGAAAAATATAGTCATTTTCCTGGAAAACAAATTCCTGAAAAATATTTTTCAAAAATGCCAGATTTTCCGTGAAACAAACGGAACCTTAGTCTGCTAGATTATTTATACACCGATTTGGTTTTTGTCGATTAATTAACGAAACATTGATGCAACGTAGCTGAGAACGTGACTTTCAACGATACCATTGACTTTTTTAGTAAAATTATGTGGATTTATATTTAGCATGAAAATTTTGAAGTGTTTCGATTTAGGAAAACTCAAAGAAAGGTTCAAATATATATACACACAAAGAAAAGTCAACATGAGAAAAGCTGAAAGTTTCGCTCGCTCGTTCCTTTGACGGAGAATTTCTAACAACTCTCAACAAACGACTCTCGAAGCATTTTTCTTCTCCGGAATTATATATATATATACACGCACGCACGGAGACCATCAAAACACAGACAGAAGGAGCTCACCATGTCTTCTTCTTGTCCCACTCCTATCAGCAGCGAGATCGACGTGAACGGCGTCGACCCTTCTCCGTCCCCTGCACCCACGACTGTTCGAGCCACCGTCGTTCAGGCCTCCACCGTCTTTTACGACACTCCGGCGACTCTCGGTCTTGATTTCGACCTATAAAGTCTCCGTTTTTACGTTCCGTTGCTTCTTTTTTTTTTTTGTTGTATTAAGAGTTTCTCTTTTGAGTGCAGATAAAGCGGAGAGGCTATTGGCGGAAGCAGCAGGACTGGGGTCGCAGCTGATTGTGTTCCCCGAAGCCTTCATCGGTGGGTACCCTCGGGGGTTAAACTTCGTCGACCGCACGCCCAAGGGCAAGGAGAGTTTCCGCAAGTACCACGCGTCGGCCATTGATGTGCCTGGTGAGATCTTTTCTTCCACTTTTGGGCTCTTATCTGTTTTTTGTTCGACGAAATGACTGAACCAGTTGAGGGGTTATAATGTTACTTCTGTCTGAGCACTTGTTGGGGCTGAAACTGTTTGGTTGGAGGGGAAAGCATGGTGTGGGAGGTCAGATTGGAATGCCTCACCGTATCTTCGTCCGTTTTGTACCCTGATCAATATCCATGGATTAGGCACAAGACACCGTCTGCACCACCAAATGCAAAAGATTTCATGCGCGAGTCACATTCACGCACTTTGGCTCCCTAATTCTAATTACTAAGTGGGCGAAGAAAAGAACATTTGGCAGTTTACTTGGTTCAGGAGGGAAATTTTAACAGTCACCCGCATAAAAAATTTGTCTGTGATGCATACTCAAATTGATGGGTTGGAGTTAGAGCCCAGAGAAGAGAAATGGCCGAGATGGCTTTTTTAGCACTCATCTATAGAACTAGAAAGCCATCAAGAAGGTCAATAGTCTCAAACCACAGAAGCTCCATTTTCTGTCAAGTCCTCTTTCTTTGCCACCAAATCTGGACCTGTTCATTTCTGTGATTGTGATCAATCCACTGAGAGAAATTTTCACTTGCAGGACCTGAAGTCGAACGTCTGGCTGCCCTGGCTGGAAAATACAAAGTGTACCTGGTGATGGGGGTTATAGAGAGAGATGGATACACGCTCTACTGCACGGTCGTCTTTTTTGACTCTCAAGGCCGGTACCTTGGGAAACACCGCAAGCTCATGCCGACCGCTTTGGAGCGTCTTGTTTGGGGTTTCGGCGATGGGTCGACGATCCCTGTCTTCGATACCTCGATCGGTAAACTAGGCTCTGTCATTTGTTGGGAAAACAAAATGCCGCTGATGAGGACTGCTATGTATGCCAAAGGTAAAATTTCGCATATATTCCCAATAAGAACATTCCACAAGCTCGTGATTTATCGACTCATTTAGACAGTTAATATAATAACACAGTTGAAAAATTGCCTTCACCCCTTGAAAATTAGTAATCAAATCTGAAGAACTATCAGCCCTGAATTCGATTGCGATTAACTTGTGAAGTCGTCCTGAATTCTCCAGGCATTCAGATATACTGTGCTCCGACTGCTGATCCTAACACAACCTGGCAGTCATCCATGATTCACATTGCCCATGAGGGCGGATGCTTCGTGCTCTCGGCCAATCAGTTCTGTCGAAGGAGGGATTACCCTCCTCCGCCAGAATACGTCGTTAGCGGGACCGATGATGATCTCTTGCCGGAGTCTGTCGTGTGCGCCGGCGGCAGTGTCATAGTTTCTCCATCGGGTACGGTCCTTGCCGGACCGAATTACGAAGGAGAGGGTCTCATCACAGCTGAGTTAGGTAATTCAGATGCTCTGAAGAACTTTACCTTCTGACTATATTTTGATCTGTGAATCTGGTGATCTTGGGCTTCAGGGCCACTTGTCTTGGAGAAAAGATGTGCGCGCTCACTTCTGCTATTGATTGAATAAAATGCAGATCTTGGAGATATAGCACGGGCGAAGTTCATGTTCGACGTGGTCGGGCATTATTCACGGCCTGACGTGCTGAGCCTCGTCGTGAAGGACCATCGAGCTAGTCCTGTCACCTTCACCTCGACGGAGCGAGCCCTCTAGCCTCTAGGCCTCGAGGCGCGAGAGGCATCTCCTGATTTGCCGCTTCTACTTCATGCCTAGTTTAGTACGCTTCACACGGCAATGCCTTCTTCTAGGGGCATTGCTTTGCAACTTCAATTTCTACGTCGAGTAACATTCTCTGGCCAACGGCGACGGTCGACCGGTGGAATGGCGGCCTTCGTCTGAGACGACTCGTCTCGGATGTTCTCTGAGTTGCCCGGTGACGGCGACCAGTTAGTTCTTTGTCTGTACTCTGTATTTCACGGAATCGTGTATTAAATTTAAACCAAACCATTAGTTGGGGCTTTGCGTAGGAATGAATTTACGTGGATTTTCACATTTAAAGATTCGCATATACAAAACCAAGATAACTTAAATTAGTCAAAACTTCGTCAAAACAAGAGTGATTAAAGCATCTATAAAACATAATAGTATATGATTTTTAGAGAGTGATAGTTTTAAGAACATGGTTGTGCGAGAATGTAAGAATCTTGTCGTAATTAAAATTCCTTAATTATGAGTTACCATCGAGCACCTTCTTCTCGTCAAAAAACAATCCCTTTTTTGTCAAATAAATTAGCAGTTAACTGGGTAAAGCAAATACAAATCTCCAAGTAACAAACATAAAATGAAAACGAAACCGGAGAGAGTTCAAATTATATCTATAAACCTCTTTATAATTAGCATTTTTTTTTAATTTATTGAAAAAGTAAGTAGCACGTGCCAATGACAGAATTATTTGTTTTGAGATTGGTATATTTTCAGGGCAAAAGTAACTTTTACCAAACTCGTAGTTGGTAACTTTTTCACCTTCACCGTAATATTTCGTATGTTTAGTAATTTCCTCCACATCCATACTAGTTTTTCCTCTGAAATCGTTTGAACATGTTGGCTACTAATGATTTCTCTAATGTGATTAGCCACTTAATCATGTGGTTACTATGAAGTATGGGTAAATTATGCAAACAGTCCTCATACTTTGATATTTTTACGCCACGACCTCCTGTACTTTTAATTGATGAAAATATTCCCTCCACAATTCAACGGACAACCCATTTCTGTAAAGTTCGGGTCGAAATCATTTCGAAAACGACATTTCATAACTTGCACGTTAGAAGTTTATTTCAATCGTAGCAATCATATCGGGTTCAAAAAGTCCGGTCGGGCCTTTTCAAAAAAATCATCTGAAGATCGATTGTAAGGGATTATGAATACATTCGCTAAATTGAAAATAAAAGGGTTATTTTGACAATTCACCCCAAAAATACTTGTAGTTTCCAATCTTCATGCAAGTACAGCAGACATGGTTGTTCCTGTTCCTGTTCCTGTCCCTGTTCTTGGTTTGATTCACTGATGAAAGGTCTAGAAACCTCCCGCGGCTGCTAAGTGCGAGGACTATCGACTCAGATGGAAGTAGTAGATCAGTGCAAAGATGGCGTTTGTAGAGACAAACCCGTCTCACATCTCTCTCTCTCTCTCTCGCTCTCTCTCTCTTTCTTTCTCTAAGCTCAGACCAGACGGCGACAAAACTTAGCTCCGACTCGGAGCGAAAGCAAAACCCAAGCCACACACAGAGAGACGCACAAAAAAGCAATGGCACTGGTTCCATCTGATCCCATCGACAACGGCCGCTCTCTTCCCCTCATCGCTGAGGTCAACATGTCCTCCGACTCCTCCGCCGCCGCCGTCCGCGCCACTGTCGTCCAGGCCTCCACCGTCTTCTACGACACACCCGCGACTCTGGGTACTCTGTCTTCTTCATCTCTCACTCTCACTCTCTCTCTCTCTCTCTCTCTCTGGGTTCAGTAAATTTGACGCCTTTTCTTCTTCTTCTTTTGTGGGGTGTGATTGGCAGATAAGGCGGAGAGATTGCTGGCCGAGGCGGCTTCGTACGGGTCTCAGCTGGTCGTCTTCCCCGAAGCCTTCGTGGGAGGTTACCCCCGCGGCTCCAATTTCGGCGTCACCATCGGCAATCGCACGGCGAAAGGCAAGGAGGATTTTCGCAAGTATCACGCCTCCGCCGTCGATGTTCCAGGTACTAGTACTACCACCATGTTCCTGTGCCCCTCAAAATGACTTAAATCAACTCTGTTGACTAGAATTTGTTTTACGTTTAGTGGGTGTTGGTTCTTCTTTTTCTTTTTTTCTTTTTTTTGGGGGGGGGGGGGGGGGAAGGGGAGGGATCTTTAAGGTAGTTCATTCTCACCCAGCTGCGATGATTCGTAATTTCCGGTGTTGGCTCTCTATTTGAGCTCTGTAGTGATCCACTGACCGTAGCTAAGTGCAAAAAGTCGGTCGAATACCAAGATTCGCAGTGTCAAAGCAGAGTCTCTTCTTTTATCTGTAGTGTGATGAACTTGCAGTAGCCTAGATACTCATTGTTCTAGGGAACGTGTGTCCAAAGACTTTCTGTTTCTGACCTTCTTCAAATGGCTGCTTTATATATCACGTGATCGAATAATATGTCACTCTCGTTTGTGCCATCTTGCCTTCCTCATATGTGCCATGATCGATGCTTACGCAGGCCCTGAAGTTGATCGGTTAGCAGCGATGGCTGGAAAATATGCAGTGTACCTAGTGATGGGGGTGATAGAGAGAGATGGATATACATTGTATTGCACAGTCCTGTTTTTTGATCCTCAAGGTCGTTACCTTGGGAAGCACCGCAAAGTCATGCCCACGGCTCTTGAGCGTGTCATCTGGGGATTCGGTGATGGGTCGACCATTCCGGTGTTCGATACGCCGATTGGGAAAATCGGTGCGGCCATTTGCTGGGAAAATAGAATGCCACTTCTGAGGACAGCAATGTACGCTAAAGGTTAGCTATTCTGCATGTTTGCAGCTTGTTTTTGCTTGACCATGTCTGAAGTAAAACTAGAATTCATCTCCCAGGCTCTTCCATCTCCATTGAATGGCATGTATCTTCTCTTCGTGACCATGTGGACTTGAAGGGAAGTATAGAATTTAAAAATAGACGCACTTGCCGACAATTGCACACTATCTTCTGAAAAATTTCTGCATAACACAGCTGGTGATCTGTTTTTGCCCAGTAACCATGTTCGTGTTGACGTTCTTACTTCAGCATAGATTTTGTGTCATGGTTGGATATGATAATGATATTACTCTCCCGCCCTGGTATTCTCGGTTATAAGTTTTAAAGCCTCTATTAGGCTGTCAAATTGGTGTCCAATCCATCTGATCCGGCTAACTTTCATTACCTGCACTGATGTTGTTGGAACCAATTCCGATATAAAATGTGGAAGTTAACCATCACAATCATTATCAGAATGTGATTGACCATGGATTGTTATCTGTCAATGCCTTGTTGAATTGAGAAACCATCCAGCCTCCTGTTGAGATTGGGCTTCCACGAGTCATAATGCTGAAATAGAAACTGCACTTAGCACTGGAACTGTATTTGGTGAACTTGATGCAAGAAGGATTGAGAAAATCCAGTCTCTTTTTTTTTTTTTTCGCAGGTGTTGAGATATATTGCGCACCGACAGCTGATGCCAGGGAGATTTGGCAAGCATCTATGACACATATTGCTCTTGAGGGTGGATGTTTTGTTTTATCAGCCAACCAGTTTTGTCGTCGGAAAGATTACCCACCTCCACCGGAGTACGTTTTTGCAGGAACAGATGATGATCTTAACCCAGATTCTGTCGTATGTGCTGGAGGCAGTGTAATTATATCTCCGTCAGGAAATGTTTTGGCCGGACCCAATTATGACAGCGAGGCGCTTATCTCAGCTGACCTTGGTATGCTCCTTTCATCCTGCAGCTCGCGCGCACTTTAAATCTCTGGAACTTAGCTAACCGAGGAGATTATGATCTCATCTTAGTTGTTAGGGCTTCAGGTTTTTCCTTATGTTGTTAGGGCTTCAGGTTTTTCCTTATGAGCTTGATTTACTTATGGTGTAATGATGCGCAGATCTTGGAGAAGTAGCGCGGGCCAAGTTTGATTTTGATGTGGTTGGGCATTATTCGAGGCCCGAGGTGCTTAGCCTGATCGTGAGGGACCATCCGAGTAACCCAGTTACCTTTGCATCGACATCCGGGAAGCCTGAAGGCCCTTATAAATAGGTTACATTTTCTTTCATGGAGCAGGTCCGACTCACGGCGAATAATGCCGAGAATGTTGCTCCCAGTGGAAGCCCCCTGATTGTTTGTTTCAACTTTTTCGACTTCATGGCTATCCTAAATTCTGCTTGATAGTTGAGGAAGCGATGCTATGTCTCAGTTGCACAGTAAACAGGTCTTCTGTACTCTGTACAATACGACTCCTTGTAATTAGTCTTTTTCTTAATAATGAAATGAGATCGTTAATGGCTTTCCTCATGGATTGATTCGATCTTTTCTTTTGGAAGTTCAGTGACAAGTTCTCTTGTTGCCCCCCTGTTTTTGCTGCTGCAATTTTTCCAGTTCGACTCACCTAGTCTTATTTCGACAGTCAGTTGCCTTATAACAATTGCCGGCCCTCGAGCCGGTTGACGAGGATAGAGTTGTTAAGTAGCACATAGAATGATGAAGAGCATCTGTGGTATTACTCTCTGATGTCGATCATAACTCTCGTGGGGAAGCTTATTTAAGTTCTTTCAGGCAGATGACACCGGTCTTACAACCTAAGACAGAAGCAACATCAATATAGTAAGAACTGAAATTGCAAATTGGGATGTTTTTTACACCAGCACTAGACCAACAACACATATACAATTATAGTATCAAAAATTCGCGAATAGGACTAATGGGAAGACATCATTTGCTAGCATTTTCTAAGGATTCCCTGCCTGATATGGAGATGAGTGCAAAAAAAACAGGAAAAAAACTCTTTTTAATCCCGACTCGCTTTGATTTCGCATTCATTACTTGTTCCCGCAGTCCGGCTTTCCATGCCGTGATCTTGCAGAGGCAAGGACTGGTGGCTCCATGGCCGGATTGGACTGGCGAAATTCGACAACTGATGGTCCTTAAGGCCTGTGCGCGCTCTGTTTCTTCTGGTTTCATCTTCCTTGTTGCTGTCCGTTTTAGCCTGTGAGAAGAACTCTAGTAGTCTCCCTGCGTCAAACCCGTTCAGGTTGTCATGAGTTCTGGAGCCCTCGTGAAGATTCGCCCCTTTAGAGTTTCCTCTTCTCAAGGAAATGCTTTCCCATTGAATTTTGTCGGATGACGATCTCCTCCCATTGAAGTTGAACTCGTTATCTACCGAGACCCTGCTCGAGTTCTCTTGATTATTATCGTCGTGCGCGTAGCTCCACTTGTAGCTCCTGGTGTTATTGTCCATGTTCAATTCGATCGAATGAAGATCACTTTCTGCGGATTCATTTCCTTCACATTCCTCTCCATCAGCTTCTTCTTTTCCCTCCTGGAATAATTCATTTTCAGCGCATTCGAGATTGATTTTGTTACTCAGGAAAGCCTCGAGCTCCTTGGCTCTCTCTGATTTTGGAGAACTCTCATCTTTACTCACTTTGGATCTCATGTAGGCCTCGAGCTCCGCCCTTAGCTTTTCAACGGCTGCGTTCTTCTCTTCAAAATGGTACTTAGCCTCTGAAAGTTTCATCTGCACTCGCTCCTCGCGCAAAACATCAGCTAGCTGAAGCATTTCCCTCTCCTTCTCCACCTCTTCGACAACTTTGGCTGATTCTCTCTTCAATTCTTCAACTTGCGCTCGGTCCTCTCCAATCCCACTTGCTAACTCGTCGCAGACCTGCTCCAATATTTCCTTAGCCCTCTTCTCGATTTCGAGCTCTTTCATCGCCTTGGAAAGAGATGACTTCATGCCAGCCAGTTCTTGGCCAAGCTTTTTGTTTAGTCTCTCCGTCTGTCTTCTCAATTTCTTTTCCACGTCGACTTCCTCAGCCATATGTGAAAGAGCGCTGCGGATTCGTTCTCTCTCCATTCTTCTCCAAGACGCCTTTTCTTCTGCGAAATGCTTCATGAGGAAATCAATCTGGTGAGAATGAGACCGCTCTTCATGGATCAAATGTTCAACCTGTATGATGGAACGATCGAGCTCGATTCCTAAGGCGGAGACGAGGGCTATAGTCGGTTTATGTTGCTTCTCGAGACCACCAACCCGAAAAAGAACTTTCAGAAGCTCCTTCGACGTGGTTAAACTACTAACGACGTCCTTTAGACGAGTCCTTCTATCTTCGGCCCGGTTCTTGCCTTTAGGAGCTTCAATCTGCATTTCCCACGACACATACACAGCATGAATTCTCTCACCTTTCAAATAGAGACATACAACAGAGGACAGGTTTCCTTTTTCTTTTCAGTTCCTAAAACTTGCAAAACGATTCACAGTAATCTCGAGTTCATTTGTTCAACTCGAAAAAAAATGGGCAATTTAGCAAAAACTAGCGACGATTCTGTTCGTTCTGTCTCATATGTCCTTTCGCTGGCATTCACATTTTAGTTTATCAGCAACTTTAGCATTTGAGTATTTGATTTACCTCTATCAAACTGGCATTGCTATATGAGTCCTGGCCTCCTTCGATGTAATCAGTGATCAGAAGTTTCTGAGAAACTGCGGACGCTCTTCTCCGGTGATTGCCGCCTCCAGCTTGACCCTTCCTCTGCAATTAACAGACAAAAAAGTTTGCAATTCTTCCGAAAACATCTGGACAAAGCTAACATGAATTCTCACATAAATGGAACTTCCTCAGTCATGAATCTTAAGATAAACAAGTGGAGGAACACATCCATCAAAGACTAAATTGAAGCCTAACCTGAGGAAGCACAGGGCTGTGATTCGGATCAGACAACCGAGGGACCAAAGAACCTGAATGTGACAACCTCGCATCTTTCTCTCTTGTTCTCGACAGTTTCTGATCCATCGTCACATCCAAGTCGCTTCCCTCTCCAGGCGACGTCACCCCATTAATTTCCCAGAGAGTAGCAGCTAATTTCCTGGCGGAGACGGGCACTTCCTTCTTCACTCTACCCCCGCCATTCTGAGTCGCCAAGCAAGCATTCGGCACCATCAACGGAGGCGATTTCGCGCCCGTCCTCCACGTGGGAACAGGGGTGCTCGACCCTGCTCTTTTGCCCACCAAGATCGCCCTTTTCAGCCTGTACCTCCTCACCAGAGACGACGACGACGAAGACGAGCAACCCCTTTTCCTGATCTTGCACTGCCCTCCATCCTTACCCTCCATAAGCGGGGGAAGCTCACGTTCGCTCCCAGGACCAGGAGGACCCAGAGAGAACGTCAGTACTCGAAGCAAATCTTGACCACGACTGCCCGCTTTCGCAAAAGCTCATGAGAGCAAAATCAGGACGACCTTGACCCACTTTCAAGAAATTTTTGAAAATGGAGGTGAGGGAGAACGTCTCAAAGTTCCATGGTATGGGGAGGGGGGAAGTACGGGTGGTTTGATCAAATCTTTCTTTTTGACAAGTCCGGGCTGTCACCTTGATTTCCTCAAAGGAAGAGACAATCAAAGATTCTTCGCCCCGCAGCAAGTCTTAAAGATGGCAGAGGAACTTGGGAAAGCGGTGGGCTGTCGAATTATTGGGGGGGGTGGTGTTGGAGGAAGGAGAGAGAGATTTGGCCGGCGAGATTCAGAATTCTGGAGAGGGAAAAGGGAAGAAAAGAGAAGTAAAGTTGAGGAGAGAAAGAGAGAGGATAGGATGGTTTGCTCTCTGCATGTGGAGCTAATGATTATGTGGAAATCTATTTCTAACCCACGAATTTAATAAGCGTGCCCGTCCTTCTCCTTCAAGATTTTATCCGAATTTACTAAACTATGAATTGTATAAGGGCCCCTCCCCAGAATTTGGCTATTAAAAGAGTCACAACAATGTGATTCTTTGCTTCGAAAAAATATGCTGTGCAAAACATGTCATACCTCTCTATAAGGCAAAAAAATAAATTAGTTATGTTCGAACCAAATATTAGAAAATATGCGATCAATATTGACCGAACCAAAAATATTTAGGAAAAAATTCACATAAGGGCTTGAAGTGAATCTTGTTTCAAATAAGGGTTTGACCTCTTCGGCTGGTCAATGGCGTTTTCGTCCTTTACGTTTTATGATTTTTTTTTATTTTTTTTCGTTTTTCCTTGCTTTTTTTTTATTGTAACCCTCCCCCCCCCCCCCTCGCAGGTGGCCGATGGCTGGCCTCCGGAGAGGGCTGGGCAAGGTGTCCCTCACCCTCCCAAAAATATGTGCTATTAAATTTAAGGGTTAATCGGACGAAAAAATCCTAATTCGATACGCATGTGATAAATTTATCCCAAAATATTTTTTTGATCTTCAAAAACCCCAAAATTGGTAAGGCTGTGATAAATTTACCCTCCGTTAATTTCCGCCAAATTTTGTCATTAAATTGCTGAGTAAGTTGACACGTGGCAGTTGAGGAGTTTACCAATTTGAAAATTTTACCATTTGTTTGTCGCATGTGTGCTAGTTTCCCAAGTTGGTACAGTTGTAACAAATTTGCCCTCCTTTAGTTCCTGTCAAACTTTACCATCGAATTGCTGAGTTGGATGACCCGTGGCAGTTAACGGGTGTGCCAATTTGGAAATTTTACCATCCGTTTGTCGCATGCCTACTAGTTTCCCAAACTGGTACAGCTGTGATAAATTTACCCTCCGTTAGTTTTCGCCAAACTTTACCATGGAATTGCTGAGCTGGATGACACGTGGCAATTGACGAGCATACTGATTTGAAAATTTCACCATCCGTTTGTCACATGTGTACTGGTTTGGGGTTTTTCATAGTGTTAATCCAATTTAACGAAAATTAACATATGGTAAATTTGTCACAGGCGAACCAATTTAGAGGTTTTTGGAGGTTAAAGAATTAGTTCGGTGGTACTGACCCTAAATTTAACATGAAGTTGAACCACATTAACAAGAACGCAACAATGCGATTTTTTGCTTCGAAAAACATCTCTCTCTTTTTTTCAAATACGTTGTGCTAATCACATGTTATATCTTTATAAGGTTAATAATAAATTAGTTGAATTCGAACCAATTTTTTCAAAACATTATGCGAAGGAATGAAAAATTATTTATCCAACGATATTTGATTTTACAGTGGGTGGATTCCTGCGATTTGACGCAGTATTGGAGATCCACCTAATCTCAATCCAAATTCTTTCAGTGGGCGATTGAGAGAACGGGGTGCTGACGTGGCGTGACGTAGGCAAAGCGCGGTCAATGGGAGACGTGCATGTGTAAGCTTTTTAGAATCTTGACCGGGTTGGGCGTATTAATTTTGTCCCCCCCATAATTGAAACTGGTCCAAATCTCTTTAATTTGCATTGGAAGCCCCCTAACTTCGCGGTAATATTCGCCCAGGCCCTTCTACCGATGCCCAATTCATGTTATTGCCCCCACAGTTGACTTCGACATTTACTATGATTTTCTTATCATTGAAGGCCACTTAAATGAAAAGTTAAATATTATCGACGGACCGGAAAAAAAAGAAACGGTAATTGTGTGCTCGGTCTCTAATTATAGAGAAAGAGAAGTGCTTGTTAAGGAAAAGGAGCGAGAAAAAGGAAGCCACAAAAGTCACGGAGTTCGTGACGAATCACATGAGGGGCAAAAATCTTGTTGCCTAACATTGTCAGATTGAATGCTTCACTTTGTTTTATTTTCTTGTGAGGGTGTAAGATTCTCTAGCAACCTAACCTAACATGTGCCTTTTTCACTTAAATGAAGACAACATGGAACCTCTACCAAAAATGGGTGTCTTACGATATAGCTCACATAATTGCTGTCCTTGGAGAATTTTGAAAAATATATATATAAAATTAGCCCCTTGTTCATTTGGATATTTAGAAAAAATATATAATAATTTAAGGGTTTATGACCCCCCCCTTTTTTTTTCTACACCTAGAGAAGAGGCTGCTTCCTTAGGGCTTGATCAACCCTAGTGTCCCGTCCCACCTTTTCTTTTTCTTCCATCATCGGCCCCTCTAAAAATCATCAAACCGACTTTAACCATGGAGCACTGGGGAGCTTCTTCCCTTTGCGCAATGTGCAACCATATTCACTCGTGTAATTATGCTTTTAAGGATGACGGGAAAGTACGAAAAATTTACAGAGTCGTGCGGTATCTACGTCTTGACTGGCTGTGAAAGTCAATGTGAGATTCCGTGTCATTGTTAATGGACATCGTAGATGCGCATCATCAGATCGAGACCGGGGGTTTTTCTTTTTGTGGTCAAACTTCTGGAAAATCGAGGGTATTACGTAGCTTCAGAGCTTGAAGGCGAGTTCGAAATTTGACAGTTATTTTTTTATTTTTAGTTCTATCTCCTCGTTTCTTATGTTTTATCCCTACTCTTCAATTGTCCGACAGATAGATGTATACGTATGATATGTTTTTCGAAGTAAGGATCAAACACACAATGGAATGAAAATAAAAGATCCGATATACATCCTGGTTCGTTCCTTACCAATTTAATCTTCTCCTTCTTTGGGAAAAAAAAGGGTTGTGTAACAATCATGATGCAATTATTGGAGCATAGGAGATAGGCAAAATTATAAATTGGAGAGAGAGAGAGAGAGAGGAGGACTCATCAATCAAATAAGATTTGACGAAGAGGGCTTGTGTGAAAGATGAAGGACCATAGGACAAATAGACGAAACTTGGGAGGATGGAGGGAAAGGTCCGAAATTGTAATAATTGCCGACCATCTAATCGGTGCCAGATGAGAACATGTCTGGGAGAGGCCACGAGGTGGGCCTCCCCTCCTCCTCCCGACTAACGGCTCCATTTTTTTTTTCTTTGGGAGTTTATTCGGATTTTACATATTTCGATTATTAGGACAATTTATTAAAGCAAAACTTTCAAATAAGTATCTCTTTTTTGGTCGAACAAATAAGTATCTAAACTGGTATCATTTTTTCAAAAAAGTTCAAATTGAACAGTATTTTAAATAAGGGCATGAAGTGGCCAAATTAATCTCAAATGGAAGCCTGAATTTGCCGGCCGGCAAGCGCTTAATTTTTTTGACTCCTGGAACAAGGCATTTTTGTCCTAGACAAAATTGGGATAGGGATTAAATTGGAAAATAAAAATTGAAAAAGAAAAAAAAAAAGAGAAGAAGAAGAGTTTCAAACCAAAAGAGAGAGATTGCATATGGTGGGGGTGTGCGTCACGGCGGCTCCGACTTTACTGGTGAGTGCCCTTGACCCTCGTCGGGGGTCGGCTAATGCTCGACTTCGTGACGAAGCTCGTCTGCAAATCTAGGATGGCGGAGCTCGATGCCGAACCTCTTCGTACTCTTCCAGCTTGACGTCGTGGCGGAGGTCGAGATCGGTGAAGAATGGAATGAGGCGCATTAGAAGGCTTGCGCTTCTTGAATACACTGATATCGAAGACCTTTGCACCATTTGAATGGGTTGAAGCTTGACCGTGGATCGATTTTGATCCAAATGGTGAAGCTTGACCATGGATCGATTTTGATCCACCCGAATCGGAATCTTGTTAATGGATTCAAACATGACGCCAAACCCAATAACCCAATTGCCGATGCATCAGCTTCTGATAGCTCGGATGTGGAATCTCCAGAAGACAGTGATACTCCAAATCGATTTTTAAGTACACAAGTGAGATGCTCAAGGAGGACTGATTTGGTTGCTTCAGGCTCTTATTTAAAATAATGCCCACTCTAGGCCCTCTTTTTAAAAAAGAAGAAGCATTTGATAAAAAGGCGGATCTATCTTTTCGCCTGTGATAATTGAAGGCGGATCATCTATATTTCGTTCTTGGAGTAAGTATATGGTTTGCCTTATAATACAACGTGGTTTCATTCGCTTTGGATACTTTGTCTACAAGTACGCAGTATGTCATGCCGATTAACTCGTTCGCAATCAAATGATGCTGATGGGTAATACGAGGAGCGGGGATCGAAATAATCGCATGGACATGACGTGAGCCGTCTTTTGAGAAGTTCGAGAATTTCGTTCTATCGCACAAGTATAAAATAGTTCGAACTTTTCGAGACGTTGTAAAGTTAGCAATGACATATTTCAAAGGAGCCGTTTGAGATTTTGACTCCCATCCTATTTGAGCTGAAAATATAAGGTGTATTTATTGTGATTTTAGAGTTTACCCATGATGAGTTTCTAAATACAAAATAAAGTTAATTGGAGTGGGCCCAGGTAAGACCCAGGGACACATGGTCTGCCTATGACACGGGCCAACATCGGGCCACATTCGGTTCAAGTACAATTTTGGACGGGTTATACATGGGTCCCACCGGACCTGCTTGAGTGTGGGCCCGCCTCCAATCAGATGGTTTTTCATTTTCGAGCTTCGCTCTCCTGTGGGCCGTAGATTTCCCCATGACGTCGGGAGGTCGGCCGAAACTGAACAGAGGGAAACAGTATTATTATTATTTTTTATTTCCCGAGTTGCCCTTGTTCTCGGCCCGTATTTAAATTGTGATTGATGCTGTCTATCATGTGATTGCCAGTCCTGCCTTTTCTTTTATCTTCCCTATTCACGGTTGAGTGATTTGCCGGAACTCTCGATTCGAAAGTATTCAGTTTCGCCCTCTCGAAAAAGAAAAGAAAAGTATTCTGCACTCATTGTTTATGTTCCATAAAGTTTTAGGGAATTAAACTTCAACCAATTTGCACGCAATCAATGGTATTTTAAACAAAAAAAATCTTTCAATTTCAACATTGAAAATCCTCTGATGCCCAACGAACTACGTCGTTATTGGGGATGAATACTCTTTCTTTGGTTATCGGGTAGTATATATGAATTGAATATTGTGTATTCTCGATAATATTAATTACGTTGTGAAAACACCAACATATCATATTACGATCAAAAGCTAATATTTTTCGCCTTTTATATGTGAAGCACATTATGACATTCATCCGATTTCTTGAATAATGCAGCATGATCCAACGAGTGGGTCATAACAAGGTACATGCACAAGGGTGCTAGAGACAATAAGGCATCGGATAATCGTCGAGGGAAGAGGGCAATTAGTATATCTAATCGGCTCACGACTCGATAATTCAATCTTTTTCCTCAGAGAAGGCACATTGTCGCACGGTTGAACTTATTAAGTGTCTCGCACTCGGCATCCTACACATGTTCTTCCCATCACGTAAGCCCTAGAAAGCAAATTCACCCACATTGGTGATAGCAACTGAGCATGGTACGAGCATAAAGAAAGTCCAATACCATCTCTATTTAGCAAAGATGACAAAAAAAAAATAAAAAATGACAAGTCACTTGATAGGATAGCTTTTCTCTACCCAAAACAACAAAACTTCCAATTTTTAGAAAAACAAAAACAGAAAAATTCAAGTTTTGAAACCGATTGATGGGACAGTAACTATACTTCACCAAGAAATGTCTGACTTAGGTGGTCTCGGAAGGACCAAGTGCCATGGACCGTCGCATTTATGGAAGCGTACTATGGTCGGTTTCAATCGTTTTCTTGCAACACCACCTAAGGCGGGGCTCTCTCCTTTAAGCCCTGTTCCTAAATCCTATGCGATGATAATGAGCGACAAGGTGCATGGCTCCATCCCAACTCTTTTGGAAGGTAGCTCGTGGTTGTAGCTCAATTATTAGTGCATGGCAATGGTGCCCATCCCTTGAATCGTATATGACATATTAGATGGCAAAACACGTGTTGATTTTTGATGGGTTTTGATGAATTAGTGTTGCCCCGAACATCCAACAACTAGGGTTACGTGAATGGACTGTGTGTTTCAATCACAACCAAGTAAAGTGCAAAAAAGCGAGAAAAAGAAATCGAAATACGAGATTTTATCTTGATTCATCTTTAGATTAGGACTATGTCCAGCAGAGGGTTTCACTATAATTAACACCTCGCACCTCTTATTACATCACTCAATTACAAGGGAAAAGAGTATATAAAGCAGTAGCTATTTATAGGCGCAAACCCAAACTACCATTGAAAAAATATGAGCTTAAATTATAAAAACTCTCTGGTGTCCAGCGTGGAGCGAGATCCACGTGGCTTCCTGTCGATGGGGTATGAGCTTAAACAATAAAAACTCTCTGGTGTCCAGCGTGGAGCGGGATCCACGTGCCTTCCTGTCGATGGGGAGTGTGAACCATACCCCAACACTCCGCACGAATTCTCTGATGGGAAAGCAAGCGAGATCATCTGTCCGAACTCATCGGCTCCTTAGCCACCGCACATCGAATGGCCCCCCTCTAACATCACCTCTCTTGTCATCGCCTACCCGTAATACTGTAGGGATCAGCGTGTAGCGGGATTGACCTACCGCATTAGTTCAATAATTCGTTGTAGGGGTGAGCAAATCGGATCGACAGGACCAGGACCGATGGTCTGGTTCCCGATTCTGGAGGGTGGCGGTCCGATTCCCGGTTCCAGGGGCCCAGGACTGGATTGAACCGGTCGAAATTTTTATTTTATTATTTATTTTTTAAAAGTGACCCAAAATCTATCAAACTAAAACACTAATATGGGAGATGTGGTATGTGAGTACTCTCCTTTGACGTGACTTTGACATGTATGTACTGCATTTACGAGAAGAAGCACAGTAAGTAATCATCTTTACGTTTTTCTTTTTTTGTTCCTGAACCATAGCATGAATGGTGCATGTTTTTTTTTTGGCATGCTTCCAATCCAATGGAACCCCCCGGGAACCGGACCGGACCGGACAAGTTCCCAATTCCAAAAAATTGGGAACTGGGACCACCGATCCGGTTCACGGTTCTTGAGGGGTACCGGATCGGACTGGGAACCGATCACCCCTAATTCGTTGCACACGAAATTGTTGTAATCCATTGATTGTGCAAGATAAAGTAAGTAGTTGCACCATACATTATCCATCGGTGAACATATTTCTCAGCGAGCTTGTCATAGAAATAGAACTCATGAAATAACAGATAATCCCACAAAAACAATAAAAATAAAAATGAGAAATATCACAAGATACTAGGAGAAGTGTCGAAAAAGTTTTAAATTTATTGCATTGGTGCCAATTTAGTCCTAAACCTTTTTTTGTGTGCCAATTCAGTCCTAAACCTTTTGCATTTGTGCCAATTGAGTTAATCCGGCCAATTAGGAATAAAAAATATTTAGGACTGAATTGACACAAATGCAAAAGGTTTAGGACTGAATTGACACAAATGCAAAAGGTTTAGGACTGAATTGGCACCAAAAAAAGGTTTAGGACTGAATTGGCACCAATGCAATAGGTTTATAACTTTTTCGACACTTTTCCCCACAAGATACATTAAGTAGTTACAATATGTTCATGTTATGTCCATATTTCCAGTCTAATATGTCTAATCTTGTATATTATGTTTAGTTAGGAGATGATGAGAAAGATCACATGACAAATAAAATCATGATATCCGCAAGGTAAGAAGGAACTGCCTAGTGAATTATGCAACGAAGAAATTTGACATTCGTGAAATCGAGGTTCGCAGTATTCCGGGTTTGTTTTCGGAAACATTTTGGGCTTTTGTCCAAGACAATATTGGTACTTATAAGTCGGCCCGTGAAGAGGGTTGGACTCGAATAATACGCACATCACAACCAATATAAATTAGGTTTTCCCACACTTTAAAGGAAGAGAGAGAGAGAGAGATAAATTGATATTTTGAAAGCAACGAAATGAAAGTGAATTTTGAATAGTTCAAATTAGGGAAAATAACACAAATAGTCTTTGAACTTTGGCCCAATATGCAATGTGATCCCTAAACTTTTAATTTGATCAATATGGTCCATGAACTTTAGCCCAATGTGGAATGTGGTCCATGAACTTTCAATTTATTCAATGTGGTTCCTGAACTTTTGGAAAATGTTCAACTTAGCCTTTGAACTGTAAAAAAATGTTCAAAGTCGTCCTTGAACTTGAATTAATGGAAGGACTATGTTGAACATCTTCCTATAATTTCGGGGACTAAGTTGAATATGTTTTAAAATTTTAGGGACCATATTGGTCAAATTAAAAGTTCATGGACCACATTGTACATTGAATCAAAGTTTATGGACAATTTTTGTCATTATCCCTTCAAATTGTAGAACAAATAGTGACAACAAGATCGATCCGGCGAACTATTTTTGTTGGATTTGAAGATGGATCTTGCGCGAAACTCGAAGGGCTTAAAAATAGACATGTCAAAATAGGTCATAAACATTTTTCTTAACACACATACGATGGACTGAGTTGTTATATGAGCTTATTATCGAGTCGAGTATGAGTTGAGGATAAGTTGGCTCGAGTACGGGTCACTAAATTTGTATGTCAATAAATGGGTTATAAACGGGTTCAATGGGTCTATTTGGGTAGGACCATTTATGATCTAATCCACCCGTTTGATGAGTCTACTTGAAGTGATCAGGTCAGACCATCGATCACGCTTTCGGGGTGTTTGAAAATTCGAGATCTTGAATCTTGACACGAATCTTCACCAAGAAAATAGTACCATGGACTTGACTCTTTTGATTATAATATTGGACTAAATAGGCACAGCCCCTTTTCTAGGATCCAATCACATGCAAGTAAATGGTGCTCGTTCCAGTGTGTGTGTGTGTGTTTGTGTGTTATATTCTCGCAGTCAAGGTTGGTTAGCTTAGGCTTGATAAATAATAATATCATTTCTCTAGGCCTCCTTTCTTTCGCCTACTTATGCTGACACTCCTTGTTGAAGCTCAAATTGTGTGCGCAACTCTTCTTGATCTTTATGAGAGTCAAGGGTGTGAATCTTTAGTTTAATATAACGTCGTCTGGTTCACCGAAAAGTCACCCAAAACCTTATAATTTTTGCTAGATAATCGCTTTTTTGAAAGAGTTTAGTGGGTCCGAACGGACCCACGATAAATATATACACCGATTTATTAACACATCCTCTCATGTGGAAGCCGGGCCAGTGAGCCTCGCACTCACAAAAAAAGAAAATGACAGACATAGCCATAATCAAATAGACAACTTAACGAACGGAATAACGAGAATAACATACACACGAGGGATTTACAGGATTTGAACTCACCCTAAAGTCATATTAGACACTAATTTTTTTTTTCAGGCATTTAAGTGGGTTAGAACCAAAACATCGATCCATATAATATAAAGTATTCCTTCACGAGATGTAATGTGAATTCAGCTACGAGTCTACGAATAAAGTGGGAGGTGGCTGGAATTTGACATTCCAAACACGTTTGTTGAGTTTTCTCCATCGTGGATGAAGGACATGATGATATTAATATGGAACGCGACTTCGCTCGGTCAGCACGAGCACCCCAACCGTTCCATCATCATGACGCCAAGTCAATGGTCAGGTTCGGCGTGCTGAGTATTACGGTCTCTTCTCTCCAGTTTACATTTTTTTTTTTCAGGCCAAGATTGTATTTTTCTACTGCATGAATTGACCCTTTTCCGCACCTTTATGATCCGATTGGACTTCGATGTCGTCCGTCGCCGATCGATCGGTCCATTGCAAACCATGATGAACCCCCGTCGAACTCACCCGCGAACAAATTGAAGATATAAATCAAATTATCCACTATATATTGGTCGAACAAATTGCTTTTACAATGAACTATTACTAACGAAAGTTGTGACCTTATTCACCAGACAGAAGCTCTGTCTCTGTTTTTACATAATCAAACGCATCACTCATCGGCTTGATATCGGCCGTTCCATGATCCGACCGGGCGGCGACGAAGAAAACAAGTAAAGAGAAGAATGAACGAATTCTGTAACCCTAGCTAATCTCTTCTTTCATTCTCTGTCTGTAACGGTGTTGTGTAGCTATAAACCTTGGGTTTACTGTTTGAACACGCTGTACTTCAATGGCTGAACATTCCGGCACTGGTTCGGTTTTTTCATCTGAAGAGGATGAACGACCAGAAGCCCACGAACACGGCGACCCCCGCCGCGATGCACACCAAGTCCAGGGCCCTCTCCCTCCTCTGCTTGCTCTCCTTCCTCTCCCTCTTCCTCTCCTCGTACTCCTCGAACCTCTCTTTCCCTTCGCTTTCTCTCTTCGCCTTCTTCCTCTCTCCGCTCCCCATGGCCTCCCCCAGGATCACCAGACTCTCCCTCCCGTTCAAGCTCTTCCCTTCCATGTCCTCCACCTGAAAGCTCACCTCCCTCACCTGCAGCTTCCCGCCCTCCTTCCCCCCGCACGTGACCGTTGCCGTGCACTGCACGTGCTCCGCCGCCGACCCCCGCGGCCCTCCGGCCAACACCGTCACGTACCGCGCCTGCACATCCCCGGTCAGCCAGTGCCGCTGCACTGAGACCGGCCTCCGGGTCGAGAGGTTCGCCGCGCGCCTCCGGGCCGGGTCGACAAGGATCCAGCTCAGGGACAGGTTACCCTCCAGGTGACTCAGCCAGGCCTCATAGTGCATCCCGCCGGGTTTCTGGATCCTGGTTGGGACGGACTCTTTCAGGTCGAGCAGGTCGACTTGGAAGGGCGAGCACTCGAACCACCCGGACGCTGTCTCAGTCTCGTGGACCTTGGAGAATATTGGCTCGCCCTCGTAGTGGACATCGACAGCCGAGATCAAATACTTGCCCGGGGGCGGCGGCGAGCGGCGGCGCTGCGGCTTATGGTGGTGGAGGATCGGGTAGGAGTCGGAAAAGAAGGAGCGGTGGCCGGAGGGGAAGGTAGCTATGGCCTCGGCGACGCGGGGATCACTGACTGAGGGCCACGCTGCGACACAGATGTCTCGCCAGAGGCAGTCGTCAGAGGAGAGGGAGTGGAGCTGGGAGGAGGCGGAGGTGGCGGCGACAAGGGCTGGGCCGTCGAGGCGGGTGAGGATGTGAGTCCGGATGATGTCCGGGTGGACGGAGGTCAGCATGGCTGTGGCGTCGCTTCCGGCGGGGGTGGTTGATGAAGAAGGCATGGTGGTGTTTCGGTGGCGGTTTGTGGGAAGGTTGGATTTGGTTTCGGTTGATGTCGTTGTAGTGGGGTGGGGGGGAAAGAGAGTGTGAGAGGGTTTTTGAGTAGAGACAAAGGAGGGAAGGTGGACTTTTTATAGGGGAAATGACAAATGAGGACGTGGGAAGGAGGAGTCAACACCGGCTTGTGTTGAATAAAATTCGTTTATTGGCTTAAAAGAAGAAATATCTTATTACCTTCGTTTTGAACTTATTGCAATCTTTCTTTTAAAAGAAAGTACATATTTTATCTAAGTATTAAATAAACAGGGAGTTCAATATTAGCCTCGTCGAACCTTGACTCGCTCAGAATATGCAATGCAAGCAGCGGGCTTTTCAAATTATGGGGGCCATATGGTGGACCGTCGTGCTGGCAAAATACTTGATCAATCAAAGAAATCCAATTTAAATTATAGCCAAACTACCTAGATGTAGATCCCTCCTGGGATCAGCTCAACCGGGTCTTTTTCATCGAAATCTGAACTCTAGGACTGGGTTTGATAATCCAAATTTGAGTTCGGATAGAATAATAACATATCTTATCCGGTGTTTGGCGACGTCTTCTGGACTGAATAAATCCGGATATATCCAAATAAGAAATCCGGGTCTGGGGTGGAATAAACCCGATTTGGATAATTTTTTTGTTAAAAACAACTTAACAATTTTCTTCCAACGATGGAGTGTAGAGTTGGGTTTGCCGGCCACCGCGCAAGGGCCATTGCCGCGACAGCTAATCACCGTGCAATCGTCATCGTCACTTCCGATCACCGTGCAATCGTCATCGTCCCTGACTAACGCCGATCGTCATCGCCGTCCAGTCGATCGCCCTTCGACACCCGTTGGACCGAGCCGGCCATGGCAATTGAAAATTTCTAATATTTTGAATCCTATCTTGGATTTCACTAAACATGGAATATGATTTTTTACAATCTGGAGGATATTTGTACGATCTTTAATCCCACCTTATCATGTAGCCTAGAAGTAAGAAAAAAACGACTTTGATCAGACCAAGTAAGAATTAACGAAAGCTACATGCGAGGTACACTGAAACACACTTAAGAATATTCATTAATTGAAGATAAATATATATATATATATTTTTTGTATTCGCTTTTATGGTGTGGATCATTAATCATTATCCGTTCTAATGAAGCAGCCGAAAAGTCCAAGTTCAACATTGGCAGTAGCAAAGAAAGTGTGTGTGAAGTAGAAATCATGATTGACGAGTTCTATCCTAAATCGAATCAGAACAATCATAATAAATAGAAAAGAACGACACACAAATTTACTTAGATTCACACCAAAAAATAGGGCTTCGTCCTACAAAGGGATTTCACTATATTTTAGGTTTTCACCGCAACCACTTGTTACAATGATTTCTCATACGAGTACAATATATATGACTTAAAAATGGGCCCAAAATCCAAGCATATTCGAAACCCTTTGATCCCACAACAAACGGGCCAACTTAAACACAAGCCTAAACCCGGTGTTGTTTCGAGGGCGCTGCCCTCGAGCCCCCGCTTGCTCACCGGCGAGCAGAACCCCAGTCTGCTGACTGGTCAACGGGACCCCTTTTCGGGGGCGGGTCCCCCGAATCGTCGCATTCCATGCGCAGGGGTCATATGTTGTTGGTTCATACTTTAGTTTTGCTAAGCTCACGTGGGCGTGCCCGATATGAGAAACAAGGGTCCTCGAAGTATTTTCCAACTCCAACATTCTCCCACTTGGTGGATGCTTTGCACAAATATGAGCCTTCCCAACATCATTCCTCTTCAATCCAATCGCAGCAGAGCACCATTCAAACTTCACACCCGTGACGGCTTTAGTAAGGAAGTCTTAACTATTTTTCACCGTGTCGACCTTTACAAGTCGAACCACTTTCTTCTCCACCTTCTCTCAGATAAAGTGATATTGTATATCGATGTGGTTTGTACGTGAGTGAAACGCTGGATTCTTAGCTAAATAAATAGCCCATTGATTGTCGCATCTCACCTCTACGGCACCTTGCTCAAAATCGAGCTCCAAACACAACCGCTGTAACCATATGGCCTCTTTTCCGGCATGAGTAAAAGCCATGTACTCAGCCTCCGTAGAAGAGAGCGCTACCACGCTTTGCCTCCTACTCATCCAACTCAACGCAGCCCCATATAATGTGAAAACATACCCGCTAGTGGACCGTCTACTATCAATATCTCCACCCCAATCTGCATTTACATGGCCTACGATATCAAGGATGTTTCCATTCCCTATACCTTCAAAACATAAAGAAAAATTCCAAGTTCCACGAAGATACCTAAAAACTCTTTTGATCGCATTCCAATGTTCTCTACCCGGGTTAGACATATATCGACTCAAGACTCCCATTGCTTGAACGAAACCCCCGCTCGTTGACCGGTCAGCGGGACCCCCGTTTAGGGGGCGCTGCCCCCGAACCCCCGCATTCCGTGCTCATGGGTCACATGTTGTCGGTTCATACTTCAGTTTTTCTAAGCTCACGTGGGCGTGCCCGGAATGTGAAACAAGGGTTCTCGAAGTATTCGCCAACTCCAACAATGATCAAGTTCATCACATGTCACGGGCGCTGAATTCATCAGCCAATTCTTCTCATGTATTGTTTTACCAAATATGGTAATATTATAATTAAACATCGAATCACCATCAGTCCCTCGGGTATAGGGTTGGCGCCGTCGCAATACCGAGCCGGATACAGTGAGAGGCGGGGCCGCTCTTGGCTTTGAGAGTCGTAATGATGTTACGCAGGACCGTGTCTTCATCCGCACGATCCCAAGTCTCTGGGTTGATTGAAAGTGATTTGAGTCGGGAATCGCCTCGTTCGGAAGTTATGGACTTCAATATCCCTTTTTTTGGAATTTTTTTTTTGTTATAATAAGGCGTGGACAATCAGGATGACCCCCTCTAATCTTGCTATATTTGTTAAGTGCAATTGAATAGTCGATGTAAATTTGTTAATCTGTCTTAAATTTTATTGTATGGATATTAATTCATTCTTAAATTTTGTAAATTTTGTCATTTAGTGCTAAACGTTTGCACGAAATTTGATTGCACTCAGCAGTAGCACATGAAGCATCATGCATTGGGCAATGTGGCGCGAAGAGAAGGTCAACACTTGAGAGCTCGAGCGGCGCGAAGCACGACTTGTTTTCCTTTTGTTGTGCTTTAAATGCAACGAGCGAACGCGCAGATGTGGCAGAATACCGAATTTGAAGCCGCTCTACTTCACTCCCGTAAGGGAAAACGGAAAAACGAGTAAAGGGTTTCCGCGTTCTAAATGCGTCAAATGCACGTGACCCCACGTCATCTAGACCATCGAATCATCCGAATTTCGCGTGGGATCCATACTGTTCAATTTGCCGATACGAAGCGGGCTTACAGGCGACCACGTTGCCTCCGAGAAGTTTTTGTTATCGCGCCGCCGCAGGGGTTCAAGCCTTATCGAAAGCCGAGCTGACTTGGTGCATTAAATGGGCAGGCCAACATGCACAAAATTAGGAGGGGGTGGTGGTAAGGGTAAGAGATAATGATGTTGCATCTTCTCCCTAACTTATGTGGATCCGGGGCAGGGGTGACATTGAGGGATCCGAGCCGTCCATTTCAAAATGGACGGTCCGGATTGAGCCACATCATCTTTTTAGGGGGGATTTTTTGGCGGGAAATTTCAAAATTAAAAAAAATGATGTGGATCAATCCGGGCAGTCCATTTTTGATTTGGACGGCCCTGATCGATCATGTCACCCCTGACATTGCAATGTCAATGTCAGGGGATCCATTTCCAACTTATGTTTCTCGTGTGGGCATTTCTTTGTCATCCACTGTCAATTTAGATTTCATGTGCAACAAAATACTTGAAAATGAACTTCTTTGCTTGCTTATCTTCTTCTCCTAGCATCATCTCGATCTTTTTCAGCAAGTCACCATCTCTCTCCAAGTGGAGATTCAGACGGTAGTTCTTGAACTTTTAATTTTTTGATAAAACATAAAATAATAAACCATGACTTCATCTAACAGTTTAAACTTTTAGTTATAATTAGTAGTGGTCCTACAAAATCTCTCACATGGTATTAGAGCAAGAATCTTAAGTTTAAATCTTTTCAGACACCATTTGTCTCCTCAATTAAATATCACATGCCTAGTACTAGGCAAAAATATCAAACTAAGAGTGAGAGGAAGTTATAAAATGTTACGTTAGCAGTGATCCTACAAAATCTCTCACACGTATAATTTTTTTTTTAAAACTTTTTGTTAAGAGTTAGTGCTACAACTAAAGATCAACTACTTTATTTTATATGCCCAATCATAAATTACAAATTTAAAAATCAATCGACCTGGTATTGGAAGATTACCCAGGGTTAAGAAACGAAAGTCGGGGCTTTTAAGCCAATACAAAACGGGCTACACTACTTTTTTTTTATATTTTAAATGAAAGTAATAGTATCAAGGGTTTGTTTATTTGAAGTTATGAAAAATAAAAGTTAGCACGTTTTTAAGTTTTCCTTTAAAATCTAAACTTTTTGATTTATCTCTAAAAGAACATATGAACAATGCATATGTGAATGCACATTCACATGTCGATATTCATTCATGCGAGAATTTTAAATAAGTCGAAACGCGTGCTTTACAAGATTTGAAAAACGAAAGCAAAAAATCACAAGTATAAATCACTCTAAACGAACTTGTAATTCCCAAAAGAATATGACAAATATTATCCACTACAACATTTGATTTGTTTTGAAAAAGTTTATAAAGGACCTGTAACAATGCAAAGTGCGACAATCTTTAACAACATTAAAAACGTGTTCGAACTATGACATAATGCTTGGGACTTGGGAGCATAAACCCAAAGGAGTCGGGCCATTTGAGGTTCTGTGTTTAGATCAAGAGTCAAATCCAAATGGGGTAGTTCGCCAAAACTTCATTGTCAATCTCAAAGATGATTTCAATTTCCAACCCTTTGTACAGCTGTGGCTATTGACTTCAAAGGGGGAGTGAATTACTTTTTCAACCCTTGTGGCCTTATGACAATGAGATTTGCTCCAAAAGGTCAAGACAATATGAATCTTTGTTTGGAGATGAGTTCGGCTAGGGCCGGTGGTTATCCTAGACCAATGCTAAACCTTTCAATTGATGCAACATGCATGTTCAAGATATATTAAGGAATAGTGCTTGCTCAACTTGTCAGATAGGCGATTATGTGAATGCCTTATGGGCACTTTCTTGGCCACGGGTCGATGAGACATTTTGAAAAGCATCTGAATTTAGTTGCTTCAATTGTGTTAGAGATAATTAGGGATTTTTCATTTTTCTCTAAGATAGTTTCATATGTTTGAGATACTTGATATTCTGTTGATTTTCTGTATCTCTTAAAATTGCACGTATAACTTGATTGACATGTTATCTTAGATAGCCATATAAAAAGGCTTAGCTCATGTATTCTTCTTCAATATACATTTTAAAAAAAATTCTCCAATTCCTCTCCACGGCTTGGTCATTCTCAACTAATTAAAAGATGAACAAGTTAATTATGTGCTGCATCAAGTGGACGATTCTCGATGTGACATACGAAGCTTGAGTTTACAAACATTGCATAGTAGTATTTTTTTTTCTGTTCCACCACGATAGATGGCCTCGCCCAAGGCCTTCATGGCCCTGCCTGTCGCAGACGAGGCCTTCGCGGTGACCCTCGACTTCCCAAGAAAAAAGCACAGAAAAAGAGCAAAGGAAAAAAGGACAATATAAATAAAAAAGAAAAAATGCATAAAAATAATAAAAATAAAAAATATTATTAAAAATTATCCATATCAGTGCTGGTCGTGCCACATAAGATGGTAGGCGTTCACGCGAGCGATTTCCGGCCAAAATTAGCTGAATGAACACAATTGGCAAATTGAGAAAATATTTATGACTCAATTGGTAAAATTGAAAGGTTTATGGCAGAATTGACAAAAATGCAATAGGTTTAGGACATTTTATGTTGAAAATATGTCTCGAGTTTAAGCTCAAAAAGGAAAAATTCCTAATTCAAGTAGGTTTCCTAACTGGAGAAATGTTTCTTATTTCGGATCCATCAAAGAGAAGTTTCTGCTTGTGAATTTCATCACTTTAGTGTTAAAAATTTTCGACGGCTCACTTAAGTGCCAAATCGTAGATAAAATGATCACTTAAGTGCCAAATAGGGAAAATTCCAACTAAATTGATTACGTGGCATTTATAATTAAGTTCTCAATATAACGTGACATTTTTTTAATTAATTCAGTCCTTGTGGACTTCTAAACTTAATAATAAGCCAAAAAATTTTTAAAAAATTAAATGAAACACTAAAAAAAGCAAAAAATTAATTTTTTAAAAATACCAATTGTATTTAAATTAATTTTAAAAATAAGATAAAAAAATAGAGAGAAAGGCTGGAGAACAGGCACCCCTTTTGACACTTCTAGTGTTCTTTTGCCGATTTGTTAATTACTTCCTGAGATTGAGAGATTTCGTGAGGAATTGCGGGGCTAAATATTGCATGATTTATTTGGTGTAATTGAGGCTGGGAAACACTGAGAGTATTTGAGTGACTCGAGTGTAGTTGTAATCTTCATTTTATCACTTGATCTATAGTGAAATAATTCGTTACTGCTCTCCCCGTGAACATAGGTCACTCGACTGAACAGTGTAATTCTCGCAGATACAAAGTAATCGTCGACGATTACTTTAGCCACGAAAGTTTTCGTGGCAAATACCGTTGCTAAATATTTGTCGCTAATTAGCGATAAAATTGGCAGCGAAATTATTTGTCGCTAATCGGCGACAACATTTTCCACGACACGATTCGTGGTAAATTAGCGACGACAATTAAATTTTCCGTCGCTAAATTTTTGGACTCGGACTTGGCGACGAAAATGTTTTCGTTGCTATTTTCGTGGCAAATGCGAAAATTAGCGACAAAATTGGCCGCGAAATAGTTTCATCACAAATTAGTGACGACATTTACCATGAATAATTTTGTCGCAAATTAGCGACGAATATTGCAACGGATATATTTCGTCGCAATTTAGCGAAGAAAGTTCATATTTTTTGTCGCTAAATTTTGCGACGCCGGATTGGCGACGAAATTTTTTTCGTCGCAACTTCATTTAGCGACGAATTTTGCGAAAATGTTCATGGCAAATTCCGTGGCTAAATCCTTGTTTTTTTGTAGTGGTCCCGACCACATGTATCGGATAAGGGCCTGTATGGTAACCATTCTCATTCTCTGATTCTGTTCTCCGGAACAGTAAAGAATGAGAATCATGTTTGGTAACGCAAATAATTCTGATTCTAATTCTGTTCCCAGAATCAGTTTTAGAGAATCAGAATCAGTTTTAGAGCAAAATTCAGAACAAAAAAAAGTTGGTTATGGAAAAAAGAATCACTTTTAAGAATCACAAAACAGAATGAAGTCTCACATCTCACTTTTCCCTTTCAGTTCTCTCGTCACTTTTCTCTCAACCTAATAAAAATAAAATAAAATAAAAATAAGAAAATCGAAAAAAAAAATTGGAATTTTTTTAAAAAATCATAAAAAATTTAGAAAATCCCTAAAAATAGAAGAAGGTTAGATTAGGCTAGTTTGACCTCATTTTCATAAATTTGGGCCTAAATTTCCTAGATTTCCTAGATTTCACTCTTCTGCAAAAAAAATGTCGCGGAAGACGAGGGCATCCAACATGCGGATGATAACATATATACCCATAGCCGTGCGTTACAAAATGTGACCATCTGCATGTGGAGCTGGAGCCAAAAACCCACTTGGATTTAGGACAGAAGCTGCAAAATGATAGTGAAGGACTTGTACTTTGTATCAAGGAGGATAATTTGTTTTTATTTTTGTCAGTAGATAATTTGGTTATTCAGCTGCTATATTTGTATGTATTTTGGACAAAGCAACATTTAAAGAAAAAAATGAATTCTTAATATGGGAACTATCCCATGCTTCAATCGAACTTCAAACATCATGTATTAAAATTTATGTTTCATTTATGACATGCTAAAAAAAATAATGTATTTTAAATTATTTTAGTGTGCATTGAAAATTAGTCTTCAATTTAGGATGAAATTTTACAAAGTAACTACATAATTATTTGACTTAAATGAAAAAAATTAGGAAGAGAAACAGTTTTTCGAAATAGAAATTTTGTACAGTTATCAAACGCGTTTCTATTCCAGGAACAGAAATTTTGGACAATTATCAAACGAGTTCTGATTCTTTAAAATTCATCGAGGAACAGAATCAGAAAAAGTCATTTTAATCAGAATCAGTTTTCTGGAACAGAATGGTTACCTACGCAGCCTAAGGTTCACCTGCAAGGCATCGGACATGGTCATGAACCCTACTTCGAGTGAGAGGCACTATGATTTAGATATTACTATACGATTCTTGATTTTATGGTGACATTTCGAGCTGTCTCTGCTCGTGATCGTGACCATGTAGTCTCATGCCACAGACCAAGAGAAAGGGGTTAGAAATTTGGTTACAGAGAGGTCAAAGTCAGGCAAATTGGAAGAGAACCAACTTGGTGATCTGCAACAGTCTCATCATAAACATAATGGTGGGCTTTTTTCGAAAAGGGGTCCAATTTTTTATTATTATTACCTATTTGGGGCTGGTTTTCAAAAATTTACCAATTTAGGGTCGGTTCGGGAGAGGGAATGCCGAACAAAGCCCGTTCGGCAGTCTTGGTGCCGAACTGGGCCCAGTTCGGCAGCCCAACTGCCGAACGGGCTGTTCGGCAGTCCAACTGCCGAACTGGGCCCAGTTCGGCAGCCCAACTGCCGAATTGGGCTCATTACTCTTATTTTATTTACTTGTTTTTCAATTATTTTATATTTATAACATTTAGTAAAATATAATTTTTATCTTTAAAGCTTATTTTTATAACATAATTAGTTTAAAATTTTATTAAGATATATAATTAATAAATAATTTAGTAAAAGAACGTGGTCTTCTATTTCAACAAATAATTTCAGTTTTCCCAGCAAACAGTAGCATAGATTGCTTTATTAAGGGTGACATACGTTTCAAAAAGGGACCGAGAATGAAGTGATTTCACACTTCATATCCACATTACAAATAAAAATTGAACTTTATGATTGAACCACGTATTAAACAAAGCATCATTCCCTCCCACCTCACTTAACATTTATTAGCACACTGACTATTACGTTAATTAGGCAAAAAATAGAAAGGCTTTTTTTATCCCGCTTAAATGTCAACATCAATTAGCATAACTAAATGTGTAGGCTCATATCTCTTTTTCTTTTTCCTTTTCATAGTTTTATCCATAAATTGGAAGTGTGCACAAAAATATGTAGACATAAATCGTTACTGATAATGAAATACTTTTCATTAATTATTTCAAGTGATGCAAGCGATCATTTCTAGGAGAATATTATTCAAGCTATTCATTTTCTATAAAACTTTGTTTGTTTCAAATTGATTTGCTGGATTTTTTTAGCTCATGGATTGTTAGCCACGTTCTTTTAATCTGGATATTTCTTCTTCATATTTTAATTATTATTATATTTATTAATTATTTGTTGAAACAGAAGACCACGTTCTTTTACTAAATTATTTATTAATTATATATCTTAATAAAATTTTCAACTAATTATGTTATAAAAATAAGCTTTAAAGATAAAAATTATATTTTACTAAATGTTATAAATATATAATAATTGAAAAACAAGTAAAAAAAATAAGAGTGGGTGCTAAAATAAGCCCAATTCGGTAGGTGGGCTGCCGAATTGGGCCCAGTTCGGCAGTTGGGCTGCCGAATTGGGCCCAGTTCGGCAGTTGGGCTGCCGAACTGGGCCCAGTTCGGCACCAAGACTGCCGAACGGGCGCCGTTCGGTAGTCCCGCCCCCGAACCGACCCCAAATTGGTAAATTTTTCAAAACCAATCCCAAATCGGTAAATTTTTTTTTTTTTGGACCCCTTTTCGAAAAAAGCCCCATAATGGTCCACTAAAAGATTAAAAGCTTGGGCCAAGATGGATAAAGCGCTCGGGGAAACACGTTTAATACAACATCGAGCGGCATTGGTTCCGCGATTAACCAAGTGGTACGAAAATGACGGCGGAGACATTTGAGTCTATTGACAGTCCCCTTGGTTACGTCCGGGGGGACTCGTGACCGAGACGGCCTATGACTAACGAATTATTTTCACAGTGAACCATTACTAACGAATGCTGTGACCTTATTCACCAGAGAGAAGCTCTGTCCCTGTTTTTACATAATCAAGCGCATCACCGATCGGCTCGGTATCGGCCATTCCGTGATCCGGCCCGGCAACAACAAAAAACAGGAAAAGAGGAAGAATGAACGAATTCTGTAACCCTAACTAAATCTATTCTTTCATTCTCTCTCTGTGTAATGCGGTTGTGTAGCTATAAACCTTGGGTTTACTGTATGAACATGCTGTACTTTAATGCTGAACATTCTGTGACTTGTTCGGCTTTTTTCATCTGAAGAGGATGAACGACCAGAAGCCCACGAACACGGCGACCCCCGCCGCGATGCACACCAAGTCCAGGGCCCTCTCCCTCCTCTGCTTCCTCTGCTTCCTCTCCCTCTTCCTCTCCTCGTACTCCTCGAACCTCTCTTTCCCTTCGCTCTCTCTCTTCGCCTTCTTCCTCTCTCCACTCCCCATGGCCTCCCCCAGGATCGCCAGACTGTCCCTCCCGTTCAAGATCTTCCCTTCCATGTCCTCCACCTGAAAGCTCACCTCCCTCACCTGCAGCTTCCCGCCCTCCTTCCCCCCGCACGTGACGGTCGCCGTGCACTGCACGTGCTCCGCAGCCGACCCCGGTGGCCCTCCGGCCACCACTGTCACGTACCGCGCCTGCAAATCCCCGGTCAGCCAGTGCCGCTGCACTGAGACCGGCCTCCGGGTCGAGAAGTTTGCTGCGCGCTTTCGGGCCGGGTCGACAACGATCCAGCTCAGGGACAGGCTCTCCTCCAGGTGCCTCAGCCAGGCCTCATCGGGCATCCCACCAGGTTTCTGGATTTGGGTCGGGACGGACTCTTTCAAGTCGAGCAGGTCTACTCGGAAGGGCGAGCACTCGAACCACCCGGACGCTGTCTCCGTCTCGTGGACCTTGGAGAATATCGGCTCACCCTCGTAGTGGACATCGACGGCCGAGATCAAATACTTGCCCGGGGGCAGCGGTGAGCGGCGGCGCTGCGGCTTATGGTGGTGGAGGACCGGGTAGGAGTAGGAAAAGAAGGAGCGGTGGCCGGAGGGGAAGGCAGCAATGGCCTCGGCGACGCGGGGATCACTAACCGAGGGCCACACGGTGAGGCAGATGTCTCGCCAGAGGCAGTCGTCAGAGGAGAGGGAGTGGAGCTGAGAGGAGGCGGAGGTGGCGGCGACAAGGGCTGGGCCGTCTAGACGGGTGAGGATGTGGGTCCGGATTATGTCCGGGTGGACGGACATCAACATGGCGGTGGCGTTGCTTCCGGTAGGGGTGGTTGATGAAGAAGGCATGGTGGTGTTTCGGTGGTGGTTTGTGGGAAGGTTGAATTTATGTTGTTGTTGTTGTATGGGGGGAGAGGGAGAAGAGAGTGTGAGTGGAGACAGAGGAGGGAAGGTGGACTTTTTATAGGGGAAATGAGGACGTGGGAAGAAAGTAGTCAACACTGGCATGTGTTGAATAAAATTTGTTTATTGGTTTAAAAGAAGAAATATCTTATTACCTTTCTTTTTGAACTTATTGCAAGAAAAAGTATATATAAATCATAGTCAAACTACCTATATGTAGATCGTGGAACCTTCACTCGCTCAGAATATTCAACAGACTTTCCACATGTGGACGGTCGTGTTGGCAAAATACTTGGTCAATCAAAGAAATCCAATTTAAATCATAGTCAAACTACCTAGATGTAGCTCCCTCCTGGGGTCACATTACTTTCGAGACTCAATCGGGTATTTTTTTATTTTTTTATTTATGGAAATCTAAACTTTAACCCAGCCATGGGTGGCTCAGTTGGTTAGGGCGCACTTGGGATTGTGTGGTTAGGCGCACTGGTCCCATGTTCGATTCCCCAGCTGAGCACCTGTGATTTAAGTGGGGGGCCATGGCGGTGGGTTGCTGTGCTAGTCTCCCCCGAGAATAGCCGATGTGCGAGCAAACTGGCCCGGACACCTCTATTACCAAAAAAAAAAAGAAAAAGAAATCTAAACTTTAGAGGATGGGTTTGATAGTTCGAATTTGAGTCCGAATAGGATTAAAAAAAAATATCATATTCAGTGTTTGGCAACGTCTTCTGAACCAGATAAACCCCGATATGCCCGATTATGAAATCCGGGCTAGGGGTAGAATTAACCCAATTTGGATATTTTTTTTTTAGACAAAAGATGCTTAACAATTTTCTTCCAGTCCGGCTTCATCGGCCACCGTGCAAGGACCACTGCCAAGATGGCCAATCATTGTCACTTGTCATCGTCCCCTACCAATGCCGATCGTCATCGCCGTCCAGCTCATCGTCCTCTGACAACTATCGGATGGAGACGGCTGTCGCAAATGAGATTTTCAAAGATTTTGAATTATATCTTGGATTTTACTAAACATGGAATATGAACTTTCAGAATTCGTTAACATATTTAGAGGATTTCTAATCCCATCTTATCAAGTGCCTGGATCGATCGAAAGTGATTTGAATCGAGAATCACGTCGTTTAGAAGTTTTGTCCATCTTCAATATCCTTTTTTTTTTGGTGAAAAAATTTGTAATAATAAGGCGTGGAAAATAGAATGACCCCCTTTATCTTGCCAACATAGCTGTCTGTTATGCCAAGCGCAATTGAATGGTCAACGTGAAATTGTCTAATAAGAATTAAGTTTTATAGTACGAATGCCAATTCTGTCACAAGCTCTTTAGTTTTGCCAACTTAATGCTAAATATTTGCGCGAAACTTAAATGCACTCATTTTGTCCATTTTTTTGTCGTGAATTGTTGACGCAATAATTTTTTTTACTCATTTAGTGCAAAGCATCATGCATTTGACAACGCGGTGCGAAGAGAAGGAGCGGGCTTACGCGCGGATCGTGCGGATTCCGCGCGAGGTCCACGGTTGTTCGATTGGCCGAGATGGAGTGGGCTTACGCTCGATGGCGACACGTGGGATATGTCTTTCCGTTAGCGCGCCGGCGCGGGGCTTCAAGCCATATCCCAAGTCGTGCTGACTTGGCGCATTGAATGGGCAGGCCAACATGCACAAAATTGGAGGGGTAAGGGTAAGGGTAACGGATAATGATGTTGCATCTTCTCCCTAACTTATACTTCTCATGTGGGGGGGCATTTCGTTGTCTTCCACATGCAATTTCGATTACTTTTAATTCATATAATTTTCCTAATTTTTTGTTAAGAGTTAGTCGAACTAAAGATCAACTACTTTAATTTTTATAAACATGTTCGAACGACGGCCCAATGCTTGTGGAGAAACAAAGATGGAGAGAGGAACTCAGCCAGAACTTCATTGTCAATCTCAAGATGCTTTCAATTTCCACCCTTTTTGTTTTTGTTTTTATAGCTGTGGCTATTGACTTCAAAAGGGGGAGTGAAGTACTTTTTCAAACTTTGGGTCCTTGTGACAATGAGATTTGCTCCATGCCTTGTAAAACGTCAAGACAATATGAATCTTTGTCTGGAGATGAATCCGGCTAGCGCCCGTGGTTATCCTAAGCCAACACTAAACCTGTCAATTGATGCAATATGCATGTTCGATGTATATTAAGAAATAGCGCATGCTCAACTTGTCAGATAGGCGATTCTGCGAATGTCTTACAAGCACTTTCTTTGCGACTGTTCGATGAGACCTTTTGAAAAGCGTCTGAAATTTAGGTGCATCAATTTTGTTAGAGATATTAAAGGATCTCTCTAGGATAGTTTCATATGTTTGAGATATTTTTTATTATGTTGATTCTTTGTATCTCTTAAAATTGCGTGTATATCTTGATTGACATGCTATCTTAGATAGCCATATAAAAAAGCTTGGCTCATGTATTCTTCTTCAATATACATCGCAAGAAAATTCTCCAATTCTTCTCTATCGCTTCCTCATTCTCAACTAATTGAAAGATGAAGAAGTTAATTATGTGCTGCATCAAATGAACGGTTCTTGATGCGACATAGGAAGCTTGAGTTTACAAACATTGCATAGTAGTAGTATTTTTTTTTTTTTGCTCCACCACGTTAGATGGCCTTGCCCAAGTCCTTCGCAGTGACCCTCACCGGCCCAGAAAAAAGAATAGAAAAAAGTAAAATAAAAATAAAAAACATAAAAAAAAATTATTAAAAAATTATTAAAAAATGTTCACGTCAGGGCCGGCCGGCCACGTTGGCAGGCATTCACGTCAGCAATTTCAGGCAAAAATTGGAAGAGAAACGTAATCTACAAAACTCTCGTTGATTAATATCAAGAAAAACCTCAAATTAATACACATGTCATAAATTTATCCCAAACATTTTATTTGACCACTAAAAAACTAAAACTGGTACACCTGTGATAAATTAACCCCAAACTAATTTTTTGATAACCAAAAATCCCAAACTTATACAACTTTGATAAATTTACCCTCTGTTAATTTTCGTTATATTGGGTTAATACCACGAAAAATACCAAACTAATATACTTGTGACAAACGGAGGGTAAAAACCCCAGAATGGTACACCCGTCAACTGCCACTTGTCATTCAACTCAGCAATTTGATGGTAAAATTTAATGAAAACTTATGGAGGGTAAATGTTTCACAGGTGTACCAGTTTGAAATTTTTTATGGTTAAAAATTTGTTTGGGGTAAATTTATCACGAATATACTAATTTGGAGTTTTTCGTGATATTAACCCTAATTATATTGGTCCACTAAAAGATTAAAAGCTTGGGCAAGATGGATAAAGCACTTGGGGAAACACGTTTAATGCAACATTGAGCGGCAACGGTTTTGCGGTTAACCAAGTGGTACGAAAACGACGAAAGCGACATTTGATAGTCCCCTTGGGTATGTTCGGCGGGACTCGTGACCGAGACAACAACCAATTACTAACGAATTGCTTTACAATGAACCATTACTAACGAATGGTACGACCTTATTCACGAGACAGAAGCTATGTCCCTGTTTTTACATAATCAAGCGCAGCACCGATCGGCTCGGTATTGGCCATTCCATGATCCGACCCGGCGACCGTTGATTGTTTGTTTTGTAAAATAAATAAAATGGTGCATCTTCCACTTCCCACGTAGGAAAGATGGGAGAGTGTGAAGCACTTTATCGCTGAAAACTTTTTCTAGACTTTCAAATGAACGCAATGGGTTAAGTGGGCTGGATCCGACTATACCCGCATGCGGGTGCGCGATTCACACTTAGCACTCTGCGCTTATTTTTAATATTTAAAATTCAAATTTTTATTATGTCTAATGGTTATTAGGGGCTCTAATAACTTCTGAAGAGGTGTGTCCGAATTTACGATTTTCGGACATGAAGAATTATGTCAGAATTATAGTTTTTTTGGACATAAAATGTTGTGTTCTATTAGACATGAAAAGCTGTGTTCGTCTTGAAATAGCATGAAAAATTATGTTCTTTTTGCTAACGATTCCGTTCAATATTCAACAACTTCAATTTCCATTTTCGTTTGTCTAAAAAGAAATATAGCCATTGCTTCCGATTTTTCTCTTAGAGTTCCTTGAGAAATGTCAGAATTGCTATTTGATATTCTTGTTCCGAGACTCTATTATATTCTAGAGGACTTTTGCCGGTAACCATTACCAATATCACGTCGCAAAGTTTAATTCCATTTTCCCATTCCCAAAATATTTACCAACAGCGGCAAGAAAAGAGGAAGAATGAACGAAGTCTGTAACCCTAACTAAATCTATTCTTTCATGCTCTCTCTGTGTAGTGCGGTTGTGTAGCTAAAAACCTTGGGTTTACTGTATGAACGTGCTGTACTTTAATGCTGAACATTCTGTAACTTGTTCGGCTTTTTTCATCTGAAGAGGACGAACGACCAGAAGCCCACGAACACGGCTACCCCCGCCGCGATGCACACCAAGTCCAGGGCCCTCTCCCTCCTCTGCTTCCTCTGCTTCCTCTCCCTCTTCCTCTCCTCGTACTCCTGGAACCTCTCTTTCCCTTCGCTTTCTCTCTTCGCCTTCTTCCTCTCTCCGCTCCCCATGGCCTCCCCCAGGATCACCAGACTGTCCCTCCCGTTCAAGCTCTTCCCTTCCATGTCCTCCACCTGAAAGCTCACCTCCCTCACCTGCAGCTCCCCGCCCTCCTTCACCCCGCACCTGACCGTTGCCGTGCACTGCACGTGCTCCACCGCCGACCCCCGCGGCCCTCCGGCCAACACCGTCACGTACCGCGCCTGCACATCCCCGGTCAGCCAGTGCCGCTGCACTGAGACCGGCCTCCGGGTCGAGAGGTTCGCCGCGCGCCTCTGGGTCGGATCAACAACGATCCAGCTCAGGGATAGGTTCTCCTCCAGGTGCCTCAGCCAGGCCTCATCGTGCATACCACCGGGTTTCTGGATCCGGGTTGGGACGGACTCTTTCACGTCGAGCAGGTCGACTCGGAAGGGCGAGCACTCGAACCACCCGGACGCGGTCTCCGTCTCGTGGACCTTGGAGAATATCGGCTCACCCTCGTAGTGGACATCGACGGCCGAGATCAAATACTTGCCCGGGGGCGACGAGTGGCGGCGCTGCGGCTTATGGTGGTGGAGGATCGGGTAGGAGTCGGAAAAGAAGGAGCGGTGGCCGGAGGGGAAGGCAGCGATGGCCTCGGCGACACGGGGATCACTGACCGAGGGCCATGCGGCAAGGCAGATGTCTTGCCAGAGGCAGTCGTCAGAGGAGAGGGAGTGGAGCTGAGAGGAGGCAGAGGTGGCGGCGACAAGGGCTGGGCCGTCGAGGCGGGTGAGGATGTGGGTCCGGATGATGTCCGGGTGGACGGAGGTGAACATGGAGGTGGCGTCGCTTCCGGCAGGGGTGGTTGATGAAGAAGGCATGGTGGTGTTTCGGTGGTGGTTTGTGGGATGGTTGGATTTTGTTTCGGTTGATGTTGTTGTTGTTGTAGGGGGGAGAGGGAGAAAGAGAGTGGTGAGAGGGTTTTTGAGTAGAGACAAAGGAGGGAAGGTGGACTTTTTAAAGGGGAAATGAGAACGTCGGGAGAGTCAACACTGGCATGTGTTGAATAAAATTTATTTAATGGCTTAAATGACTCGCTCAGAATATGCAAGCAGCGGGCTTTTCAAATTATGGGGGCCATGTGGTGAACCGTCGTGCTGGCAAAAGACTTGATCAATCAAAGAAATCCAATTTAAATTATAGTCAAACTACCTAGATGTAGATCCCTCGTGGGGTCAGCTCAGTCGGGTCTTTTTCATCGAAATCTGAACTCTAGGACTGGATTTGATAGTCCAAATTTGAGTTCGGATAGAATAATAACATATCTTATCCGATGTTTGGCGATATCTTATGAATTGAATAAATCCGAATATACCCAGATAAGAAATCCAGGCTAGGGTTGGAATAAACCCAATTTGGATAATTTTTTGTTAAAAATAACTTAACAATTTTCTTCCAACAATGGAGTGTGGAATTGGGTTCGCCGGCCACCGTGCAAGGACCATCGCCGCGACAGCTAATCATTGTCACTTCCGACCACCATGCAATCGTCATCGTCCCCGACTAACGCCGATCGTCATCGCCGTCCAGCCGATCGTCCTTCGACAACCGTTGGACCGAGCCGGCCATGGCAATTGAGAATTTCTAATATTTTGAATCCTATCTTGAATTTCACTAAACATGGAATATGATTTTTTACAATCTGGAGGATATTTGTACGATCTTTAATCCCACCTTATCATGTAGCCTAGAAGTAAGAAAAAAACGACTTTGATGAGACAAAGTAAGAGTTAACGAAAGCTACATGCGAGGTACACTGAAACCCACTTAAGAATATTCATTAATTGAAGATAAATAATTTTTTTTTTTTTGTATTCGCTTTTATGGTGTGAATCATTAATCATTATCCGTTCTAATGAAGCAGCCCAAAAGTCCAAGTTCAACATTGGCAGTAGCAAAGAAAGTGTGTGAAGTAGCAATCATGGTCAAGTTCAACGCATGTCACGGGCGCTGAATTCATCAGCCAATTCTTCTCATGTATAGTTTACCAAATATGGTAATATTATAGTTAAACATAGAATCACCATCAGTCCCTCGGGTATAGGGTCGGCGCCGTCGCAATACCGAGCCGGATATAGCGAGAGGCGAGGCTGCTCATTGCTTCGAGAGTCGTGATGATATTACCCATGACTGTGTCTTCATCCGCACGATCCCAAGTCTCTCGATCGATCGAAAGTGATTTGAATCGGGAATCGGCTCGTTCGGAAATTATGTACATCTTCAATATCCCTTTTTTTGGAAAAAGAGTTTGTTATAATAAGGCGTAGACAATCAGAATGGTCCTCTTTAATCTTGCTATATTTGTTATATTAAGCGCAATCGAATAGTGGATGTAAATTTGCTAATCTATCTTAAATTTAATTATACGGATATCAATTCATTTTTAAATTTTGTAAAATTTGTCATTTAGTGCTAAACATTTGCACGAAATTTGATTGCACTCAGCAGTAGCACATGAAGCATCATGCATTGGGCAATGTGGCGCGAAGAGAAGGTCAACACCTGAGAGCTCGAGCGGCGCGAAGCACGACTTGTTTTCCTTTTGTTGTGCTTTAAATGCAACGAGCGAACGCGCAGATGTGGCAGAATACCGAATTTGAAGCCGCTCTACTTCACTCCCGTACGCGAAAACGGAAAAACGAGTAAAGGGTTTCGGCGTTCTAAATGCGTAGAATGCAGTCATCTGGACCATCGAATCATCCGGATTTCGCGCGGGATCCATACTGTTCAATTTGCCGATATGAAGCGGGCTTACGGGCTCCGAGAAGTTTTTTGTTATCGCGTCGCCGCCGCCGCCGCAAGGGTTCAAGCCTTATCGATAGTCGAGCTAATTTGGTGCATTAAATGCAATTTAGGTTTCATGTGCGACAAAATGCTTGAAAATGACCTTCTCTGCGTGCTTATCTTCTTCTCTTAACGTCATCTCGATCTTTTTCAGCAAGTCACCTTCTATCTCCACAGTGGAGATTCAGGAGGTGATTCTTGAACTTTTAATTTTTTGATAAAATATAAAAATAATAAATCACGACTTCATCTAATAATTTAAGTTTTTAGTTATAATTAGTAGGGATCCTATAAAATCTCTCACATGATATCAGAGCATGAGGTTTTGAGCTCAAATCTTTGCAGACCCTATTTATCTCCTCAATTAAATATTCCATTCTTAGTACTAGGCAAAAATACCAGACTAAACGTGAAAAGAAGTTATAAAATATTACGTTTTTAGAACACTTGACAATGATCCGACAAAATCTCTCACAAGCATAATTTTTTTAATTTTTTTTTTTTGTTAAGAGTTAGTGCTAAAACTAAAGATCAACTACTTTAATTTATATGCCCAATCATAAATCACAAATTTAAAAATCAATCGACCTGGTATTGGAAGATTACCCAGGGTTAAGAAACGAAAGTCGGGCTTTTAAGCCAATACAAAACGGGCTACACTACTTTTTATTTTATTTTAAATGAAAGTAATAGTATCAAGGGTTTGTTTATTTGAAGTTATGAAAAAGAAAATCTAGCTCTTTTTTAAGTTTTCCTTTAAAATCTAAACTTTGTGATTTATCTCTAAAAGAACATATGAAAAATGCATATGTGAATGCACATTCACATGTCGATATTCATTCACGCGAGAATTTTAAATAAGTCGAAACGCGTGCTTTACAAGATTTGAAAAAAAATAAAAATAAAAATCACAAGTAAAAATCACTCTAAACGAACTTGTAACTCCCAAAAGAATGTGACAAATATTATCCACTACAACATTTGATTTGTTTTGAACAAGTTTATAACGGACCCGTAACAATGCTTGGGACTTGGGAGCATGAACCTAAAGGAGTCGGCCATTTGAGGTTCTATCTGTTTAGATTAAGAGTCAAATCCAAATGGGGTAGTTTGCCCAAAAATTGTGGAGAAACAAAGATGGAGGAAGGAACTCGGCCAAACCTTCATTGTCAATCTCAACGATGATTTCAATTTCCAACTCTTTTTACAGCTGTGGCTATTGACTTCAAAGGGGGAGTGAAGTACTTTTTCAAACTTTGGGTCCTTGTGGCAATGAGATTCCCTCCATGCCTTGTAAAGCATCAAGACAGTATGAATCTTTGTTTGGAGATGAGTTCGGCTAGCGCCGGTGGTTACCCCAGGCTAATGCTAATCCTTTCAATGATGCAAAATGAATGTTTGACATAGGCTCCGTTGTTTGTTTCGTGGAAAACTACTTTCAGGAAAAAGCTTTTTGGATTTTCCGGTGTTTGGTTCGCAGAAAATGAGCTAGTATAGGAACATATTTTTCACCCATGGAAAAAATCTCTTCAAAAGTGGGGAATTTTTTTTTTCCTCTTTTTGAGAAGAGAAAAACATTTTCCTCATCTTTTCTTCCTCCTCTCTTTCACATTTCCTTTCTCATGATTTTTTTTTTTTTACTTTCTTTTCATTATTTTTTTTTTAAAAGTTCAAAATTTTATTTTTACTTTTTATTTATTTTTTCTTTTCTCCTTCTTGCTCCTCCTTCCTCCTTTCTCCACTTGCCGCTGCTTCCTCCTTCCTCCGCGGACCTCGGCGATGGCCGGAAGCCAGTCGATTGGCCTATCGAATTTGGTTGATGTTTTATTACAATGAATTATCAGCAACAGTCAATTTTTAAAGAAATGATGCAACTTTGAATCGATGATCTTGAGTTAATGAAACGAACTACAATTTATCCTTTCTTTTGATCTTGAGTTAACGAAACGAACTATGATTTCGCCGACCAAGGTCGGCGAGCTCCAACCTTGCCATAGGGCCGGTGAGGCTCGAGTTCGAAGCTCGCCGAGACTGGCCGAGCCTCGAGCTCGCCTGCGGCCGGTTGCCGGCCATCGCCGTGGCCAGCAACAGGCCTAAACCAAAAGGAAAATAAAAATAAACAAGAAAACAAGAAAAGAGAAAAAAGATAAAGATAAATATTAAAAAAATCGATTTTAAAAAAAATAAAATAAAAAAATTATTAAAAGAAGTTCAAGGAGGAAAATCAAATTTAATTTTCCATACCAAACGATGGAAAATATTTTCGGAATTAAGGTACTAGGTCTAGGTGGTTTCATTCGATTCGAAAGAAAAAAGTCACCCTATGGAAAATCAAGAAGAGAGTGAAGAGGGAGAGAGGGGTGGGGGTTGGGGAAGTGTTGGGCTTGGGATATAGCTGTCGAGTGGACACGTGTCTTGCTGAGTTGGCCTGCTTTGAAAAAAAGAAGGAACCAAACCGAATTAAATTGGTTTTCTTGAAAAATCGTTGACATCCCTGGAAAATAAAACCTACTTCGGGCGAGAGACACTGTGATTTAGGACCGTAGCATTTCAAGCTGTCTCTGCTTCTGACCGGGTGAGGATGTGGGTCCGGGTGGACGGAGGTCAACATGGCGGTGGCGTCGCTTCCGGTAGGGGTGGTTGATGAAGAAGGCATGGTGGTGTTTCGGTGGTGGTTTGTGGGAAGGGTGAATTTGGTTTCGGTTAATGTTGTTGTTGTTGTATGGGGGGAGAGGGAGAAAGAGAGTGTGAGTGGAGACAAAGGAGGGAAGGTGGACTTTTTATAGGGGAAATGAGGACGTGGGAAGAAAGGAGTCAACACTGGCATGTGTTGAATAAAATTTGTTTGTTGTTTTATAAGAAGAAATATCTTATTACCTTCGTTTTGAACTTATTGCAAGAAAAAGTACATATAAATCATAGTCAAACTACCTATATGTAGCTCGTGGAACCTTCACTCGCTCAGAATATTCAACAGACTTTCCACATGTGGACCGTCGTGCTGGCAAAATACTTGGTCAATCAAAGAAATCCAATTTAGATCATAGTCAAACTACCTAGATGTAGCTCCCTCCTGGGGTCACATTACTTTCGAGGCTCAATCGGGTCTTTTTCATCGAAATCTAAACTCTAGAGGATCCATTTGATAGTTTGAATTTGAGCTCGGATAGGATAAAAAAATTGTCCTATTCAGTGTTTGGAGACGTTTTCTGGACCGGATAAATCCTGATATACCCGGTTATGAAATTCGGGCTAGCGATAGAATAAACCGGGTTTGGATATTCTTTTTTTTTTTTTTTTAAATGCTTAACAATTTTCTTCCAACAATGGAGTTGGAGTCCGGCTTCACCGGCCACCGTGCATGGATCACTGCCAAGACAGCCAATCATTGTCACTTTCGACCACCGTGCAATCGTCATCGTCCCCTACCAATGCCGATCGTCATCGCCATCCAGCTGATCGTCCTCCGACGATTGTTGGATCAAGACGGCTGTCGTAAATGTGATTTTCAAAGATTTTGAATCCTATCTTGGATTTTACTAAACAAGGAACATGAATTTTCAAAATTCGTTAAGATATTTAGAGGATTTCTAATCCCATCTTATCAAGTGCCTGGATCAATCGAAGTTTGTTGCAGAAACCTCAATTTCCGTTGTTCGTGCTGAGAAATCTCGTTGCTTCATGTCTGATTGTGGTTTTTCATTATGTACTTTTGAGTCTTACGCATTAGCCGATAGTTTCAAGATGAGAAAAAAAAGCTTTTCTTGATTCATTATACAATGTTTATACTGAAAGGTCAAACACCCTTCTTTAAATAACAAGACTGGTAAGACCGAAATTCATCTATTCAGATACGGTGCCTTAGAAAACCAAAATTCGAACTGAGTGTGAATATCCATTCTAAAAATTTCAAAAAAGTACAAATATAATTTGTCAATTGGTCGATTTATAATTTTTCGCGATAATATATTTAGACTGTGCTTGTCATTTCAGTAATTGGCAGATTACTGGTAGAAAAATATGGCTTTTATTAGGTCCGATTCAGATTGGCATATGATTCAATTACGTGCTGAAATTTAGGTGCGTCAATTGTGTTAGAGATATTAAAGGATTTCTCTAGGATAGTTTCATATGTTTGAGATATTTTTTATTATGTTGATTCTTTGTATCTCTTAAAATTGCGTGTATATCTTGATTGACATGCTATCTTAGATAGCCATAGAAAAAAGCTTGGCTTATGTATTCTTCTTCAATATACATCGCAAGAAAATTCTCCAAATTCTTCTCTAGCGCTTCATCATTCTCAACTAATTGAAAGATGAAGAAGTTAATTATGTGATGCATCAAATGGACGGTTCTTGATGCGACATATGAAGCTTGAGTTTACGAACATTGCATAGTAGCATTTTTTTTTTTGTTCCACCACGTTAGATGGCCTCGCCCAAGGCCTTCGCGATGACCCTCACCGGCCCCCAAAAAAAAAAAACACAGAGAAAAGCAAAGAAAAAAAAGGAAATCAAAAATAAAAAAGAAAAAAATCACAAACAATAATAACAAATTTAAAAAATTTAAAAATTATTAAAAAATATCCACGTCAGCGGCGGTTGGCCACATAGAACGGCGGACATTTACGTTAGCGATTTCTGGAAAAATTAACAAAATGTAAAAATATTTATGACTCAATTGGCAAAATCGAAAAGTTTAGGACTAAATTGGCAAAAGTGTAATAAGTTTGGGACATTTTGAACAATTTTCCAATTCTCGCGGATACACACTGATCTCCCCATCCATATGCATCGGATAAGGTTTACTTGCAGGCGCTAGACATGGTCACGAAACCTACTTCGAGTGAGAGACACTGTGATTTAGGTATTACTCTACACTTCTTGATTTAACCGTAACAATTCGAGCGGTCTCTGCTTGTGGTCATGACCGTGTAATTTCATGCCACAGACCAAGAGAAAGAGGTTGGCAATTTGGAGAAGGGTAAATTACCAAAAAAGTCCTAAACTTATTGCAATTGTGCAAATTCAGTTTTAAAAGTTTTTTTTTTCGCCGATTCAGTCCTAAACCTTTTGTAATTGTGCCAATTCAGTCCATCCGGTAAATTTTTGCAGGCTGGGGCTGACGTGGACCCCGGCCGGTCGCCGACCTAATATTTTAGTATTTTTTTGAATTTTTTGAATTTTTAAAATATTTTTTTCTTTTCTTTTCTTTTTTCATCCTCCCATCTTCTTCCTCCGCTTCGGTCATCTTCTTCCTCTGCTCCGGCGACGGACCAGAAGACGGCTAGCGAGCCTCGCCGGCCTCACCATGGTTGGGCGAGGCTCGACCTCGCCGTGGCTGGGCGAGGCCGAGCCTCACGGCGGTCGGGCGAGGCTCGCCTTGCCAACCTAGATCAGGGCGTGGTCAATCCTCGCCAGCTCAGATCTGGGCGAAACCGAGCCTCGCCCGGCCATGGCGAGGCTTGAGATGGCCGGCGAGAGAGTGAGGTACAGATGGACGTTGAGCGAGAACCCATTGGCCCAGTGGCAGATGTCGGTCAGGGTCCCGCTCGCTCTTTGCTAAGACAAGGAAACAACCGAATTGCACAGGGTCCTCATGACGTCCGTGTTCTTACCAAAGGAAATTCTCTAGCTTGTCGCCGTCCTCGCACTCGGTAGTCTTCAACTACCATCTACACTAGGAAATTCTCTAGCTTCCCAGTTCTTTGAAGCACGCTCACGGTCTCAGATCTGGGCTGGCGAGGCAAGCCTCGCCCGGCCGCTACGAGGTGAGCCTCGCCCAGCTGCTGCGAGGCTCGACCTCACCCAGCCACGGCGAGGTCGGGCCTCGCCCGGCCGTGGCGAGGCCAGCGAGGCTCGCCAGCCCTCCTCTGGTCGATCGTCGGAGCGAAGGAAGAAGATGGGAGGGAGGAAGAAGAGGGGAGGAGGAAAAAGGAAAAGAAAAAAAAAGAAAAAGAAAAAAAGATTTTAAAAACATATTAAAAATTAAAAATATTCAAAAAAATATTATGTCGCCGGCCGGTCGAAGTCCACGTTAGCGCCAGCCGGCCGGAGTCCACGTCAGCGTCGGCTTGTGAAAATTTGCCGGATGGACTAAATTGGCACTATAATAAAAGGTTTATGACTAAATTGGCGAAAAAAAAATTGACACAATTGCAATAGGTTTAGGACTTTTTTGGTAATTTTCCCATTTGGAGTCAAAGAGGGCAAACTCAGGCAAATTGGAAGAGAAACGTAATCTACAAAAGTCTCTTCATAATTATAAGGATTAATATAACAAAAAATCTCAATCTAACATCTATAACAAATTAACCCCAAACTTTTAGGATTAATATTATGAAAACCCCAAACTGGTATGCCTGTGACAAATTTACCTCAAATTATTTTTTTTACCACAAAAAATCTCAAATTGATACACTTGTGACAAATTTAGCCCAAACTATTTTTCGACCATCAAAAACCCTAAATTGGTATATCTGTGATAAATTTACCCCAAAACTAATTAGTTTGACCCCCAAAAATCCCAAATTGATACACATGTGATAAATTTACCATTCGTTAGTTTCCGTTAAATTGGATTAATATCTCAAAAAACTCCAAATCGATACACATGTGATAAAAAGAGGGGAAAACCCCAAACGTGTACATTCGGCAATTGCCACGTGTCATCCAATTTAGCAATTTGAAGATAAAATTTAACGAAAACTAACGGAGGATAAATTTGTCACAAGTGTACTAGTTTGAAATAAATTTATCAAAGGTGTACCGGTTTAAGATTTTTGGTGGTCAAAAAAATAGTTTGGGATAAACTTGTTACAAGTGTACCAATTTGAGGTTTTTCGTAGTATTAACCCAACTTTTTATTTGATCATCAGAAAAACTCAAACTGGTACACATGTTACAAATTTACTCCAAACTAATTTTTTAACCATCAAAAATCCTAAACTGGTACAACGGTGACAAATTTACCATTTGTTAATTTTCGTCATATTGGGTTAATTCCATGAAAAATACCAAACTAGTATATCTATGACAAACGGAGGGAAAAAACCTCAAACTGGTACACCTGTCAACTGTCACGTGTCATCCAGCTCAGCAATTTGACGGTAATATTTAATGAAAACTTACGGATGGTAAATTTTTCACAAGTGTACCAGTTTAAAAAATTTTGTGGTTATAAAAGTTAGTTTATAGTAAATTTATCACGGCTGTATCAGTTCGAGGTTTTTCGTGTCATTAACCTTAATCATAATGGTCCACTAAAAGATTAAAAGCTTGGCCAAGATGGATAAAGCGCTCAAGGAAACACGTTTAATGCAACATAGAGCGGCATTGGTTTTGCGATTAACCAAGTGGTACGAAAACGACGGGGGCAACATTTGATAGTCCCCTTGGGTTTGTCCAGGGGGACTCATGACCGAGACGACGGCCAATTACTAACGAATTGCTTTTACAATGAACTATTACTAACGAATGCTACGACCTTATTCACCAAAGAGAAGCTATGTCTTTGTTTTTACATAATCAAGCGCAGCACCGATCGGCTCTGTATTAGCCATTCCACGATCCGACCCGGCGACTATTGGTTGTTTGTTTGTAAAACAAATAAAATGGTGCATTTTTCTTGTCCCACATAGAAAAGATGGGAGAGTGTGAAATACTTCCTAAAAGGCTTTTCTAGACTTTCAAATGAAGGCAATGGGCTAAGTGGGCTGGACCCTATTTTACCCGCATGTGGCTGCGCGATTATTAGGCATTATTAGGCACACTTAGCAGTTCGCACTGTCGCGGATCAGAATTGGCACTAATCAACGATTATATATTTTCGATTTTTTTCCCTTAGAGTTCTCGGAGAAATATCAGATAGTTTTCCCTCCGGAAAATATTTCCCAACCGCAACAACGAAAACAAGAAAAGAAGAAGAATGAACGAATTCTGTAACCCTAACTAAATCTATTCTTTCATTCTCTCTCTGTGTAGTGGGGTTGTGTAGCTAAAAACCTTGGGTTACTGTATGAACATGCTGTACTTTAATGCTGAACATTCTGTAACTTGTTCGGCTTTTTTCATCTGAAGAGGATGAACGACCAGAAGCCCACGAACACGGCTACCCCCGCCGCGATGCACACCAAGTCCAGGGCCCTCTCCCTCCTCTGCTTCCTCTCCTTCCTCTCCCTCTTCCTCTTCTCGTACTCCTCGTACCTCTCTTTCCCTTCGCTCTCTCTCTTCGCCTTCTTCCTCTCTCCGCTCCCCATGGCCTCCCCCAGGATCAGCAGACTGTCCCTCCCGTTCAAGCTCTTCCCTTCCATGTCCTCCACCTGAAAGCTCACCTCCCTCACCTGCAGCTTCCCGCCCTCCTTCCCACAGCACGTGACGGTCACCGTGCACTGCAAGTGCTCCGCAGCCGACCCCGGCGGCCCTCCGGCCACAACCGTCACGTAACGCGCCTCCACGTGCCCTGTCAGCCAGTGCCGCTGCACTGAGACTGGCCTCCGGGTCGAGAAGTTTGCTGCGCGCTTTCGGGCCGGGTCGACAACGATCCAGCTCAGGGACAGGCTCTCCTCCAGGTGCCTCAGCCAGGCCTCATCGGGCATCCCACCGGGTTTCTGGATTCGGGTCGGGACGGACTCTTTCAAGTCGAGCAGGTCGACTCGGAAGGGTGAGCACTCGAACCACCCGGACGCTGTCTCCGTCTCATTGACCTTGGAGAATATCGGCTCACCCTCGTAGTGGACATCGACGGCCGAGATCAAATACTTGCCCGGGGGTGGCGGCGGCGAGCAGCGGCGCTGCCGCTTATGGTGGTGGAGGATCGGGTAGGAGTCAGAAAAGAAGGAGCGGTGGCCAGAGGGGAAGGTAGCGATGGCCTCAGCGACGCGGGGATCACTGACTGAGGGCCACGCGGCGAGGCAGATGTCTCGCCAGAGGCAGTCGTCAGAGGAGAGGGAGTGGAGCTGAGAGGAGGCGGAGGTGGCGGCGACAAGGGCTGGGCCGTCGAGGCGGGTGAGGATGTGGGTCCGGATGATGTCCGGGTGGACGGAGGTCAACATGGCGGTGGAGTCACTTCCGGCAGGGGTGGTTGATGAAGAAGGCATGGTGGTGTTTCGGTGGTAGTTTGTGAGAAGGTTGAATTTGGTTTCGGTCGGTTAATGTTGTTGTTGTTGTATGGGGGGGAAGAGGTGGACTTTTTATAGGGGAAATGAGGACGCGGGAAGGAGGAGTCAACACTGGCTTGTGTTGAATAAAATTTGTTTATTGGCTTAAAAGAAGAAATATCTTATTACCTTCCTTTTGAACTTATTGCAAGATTCGACCAAAAAAAAAAAAACTTATTGCAAGAAAAAGTATATATTATCTAACTATTAAATAAACAGGGAGTTTTCCGACCAAAATAAAAATAAAAATAAAAAATAAACAGGGACTTCAATATTAGCCTCGTAGAATCTTCACTCGCTCGGCTCAAATTATGAGGGCCGTAAGGTGGACCGTCGTGCTAGATGTAGCTACCTTCTGGGGTCACATTAGTTTCAAGGTTCAATCGGGTCTTTTTCATCGAAATCCATACTTCAAAAGGCTGTGTTTGATGGTCCGAATTTTAGTGCAGATAAGATAATAAAATATCTTATCCAGTGTTTAGCGACGTCTTTGGATGGGATAAAATCTTATATACCCGGATAAGAAATCTGGACTAGAGGGTGGAACGAACCCGGTTTGGATAATTCTTTTAAAAAATAACTTGACAATTTTCTTCCAAGGATAGAGTGTGGAGTTTGGTTCACCAACCACCGTGTAAGGACCACCGACTCGACATCCAATCATTGCCGCTTCCGACCCCCATGCAATCGTCATCGTCGCCGACCAACGCCGATCGTCATCGCCGTCCAGCAAATCGTCCTCCGACGACTGTCGGACCGAGACGGTTGTCGCAAGTGAGATTTTAAACCCTATCTTGAATTTCGATAAATATTGAATAGGGGTTTTTATAATCCGAAGCATATTTGAAGAATTTCTAATACCATATTATCTTATTCTATCACAATCCAAATCCGAGCGATCAAACGCAACTCAAAAGTAAATTCTCCTCTTCATTTAAAAAAGAAGAAAGAGAGACTTTGATCGGACAAAGAAAGAGGTAACGAGAGCTACATGCGAGGTACACTGAAACCCATTTACGAAATCGATATGCTAAATACTAATATAGATTCATATTTGTTCACTTCGTCTGCCAAAAACTGTAATGCTAATTAATTGAAGATAAACAATAGTTTTCCTTCCTTTTTTTTTTTTTTTTGGAGTCTCGTTCGTGGGGTGAAGCATTAATCATTACCCGTTCAAATGAAGCAGCCGAAAAGTCCAAGTTCAACATTGGCAGTAGCAGAGAAAGTGGTTGTGAAGTAGCAATCACAATCGACCAAAAAAAAACGTAGCTCGACCCAAAAAAAAGTAGCAATCACGGTCAAGGTCGACGCATGTCCCGGGTGCTGAATTCATCCGCCAATTCTTCTCCTGTATAGTTTTACCAAATACGGTGATATTATAGTTAAGATGTCGAATCACCGGCAGTCCCTCGGCTTATAGAGCTGGCCCCGTCGCGATACCGAGCTGGATACGTCGACTGGCGGGCCGCGCATGGCTTCGAGAGTCGTGATGATATTACCGAAGACCTTGTCTTCATCCGCAGGATCTCAAGTGCCTGAATCGATGGAAAGAAATTGGAATTGGAATTGCCTGGTTCGAAAGTTATGTCCATCTTAATATCCCTTTTATTTTTGGGGAAAAAATTGCGATAATAAGGCATGGAAAATCAAAATGACCTTATTTAATCTTGCCTAAATAGCCGTCTGTTATGTTAAGTGCAATAGAATAGTCGAGGTGAAATTGTCTAATCCGTCTTAAATTTTAATCTACAGATGTCAATTCAGTCCAACTTTTTTAATTGTCATTTAATACTAAATGTTTGCGCGAAACTTTTTTTTTTTTTTGGGTCGAAAGAAAGATGTCATTCATATCATAATAATAGTTCGAGAGTTACATCTTATAAGTCTAACAAGTTCCAAACAACTTCTGAATAAAACAAAAGCCAGAAAGCAAATAACAAAGGACAATCTGTAGTTAGAAGCATACTCTCATCCATTCGGAACAAATTTGTCACTGCAAAATTTCGACAGCCGCTCCCACTCCATTTGCACGGCTTGCGGGGCGCTTCGACGTTCGATATCCTCATCACAATCGTTGTGCAGAGACACCAACATCAATATGTTGAAAGAACATTGATCTAATACATATAGGAAACTCTCAAATCTATATCTAGATCTGGTTTGGGAGAGTAAAATCCTCAAATCTTAACCTAAATTTAAATCGGAAGAGAAGAGCGGCATAATCTCGGAGAAGTTGTGGAGCCACGTCACAAACATTGTCATCGGCAACTGTCGATTGGACAGATGGCCAAACTAATCTCCATATTCATTCAAGATCAGTTGCAGAAATTTATTCATGCAAATAAAATGAAAACTTCAAACAGGAAAGAGGAAAGAGGAAAGAGGAAAATAAGAAAAGAAAGTGGGGAGGGAGAGAGAGCTCTCCGTCAAAGGCATATTGGCAGCTGTTTTTCCGAGGGAAAGGGGAAGGAGGAAGGGGGAGGAAAGCCTAGCAGAGCTTTTCTTTACAGGATAGATTCACGTTGATGTTTGCGTGAAATTTCAATGTACTCATTCCGGTCAATTTTTGCCGGAAATTGACATGACTATTATTTTACTCGTTAAGCGCACGGAGCATCATGCATTGAGCAACGTTTGAGAGCTCGACCAGCGCCCAACACGACGACCTTTCCTTTTTTGTGCTTTAAGTGCAACAAGCGAATACGCAGATTCGACCCAAAAAAAATAAATAAATTACGCAGATGGCGCCAGAACATCGGATTTGAAGTCGCTCCACTTCACTCCTGAAAGGAAAAATGAAAAAACAAGTTAAGGGATCCGCCTTCTACACTCGTCAAATGCTTGTGACTTGTGAGCCCACGTCATCTAAACCATCGGGTTGCATGGATTTCATGCGAGGTCTGTGCTGTTCAATTGGTCGAGACGGAGTGGGCTTACGGACGACGACGACACATGCGAGAAGTATCTCCTGTTACCGCGTCGCCGTCGCCGCGGGGGTTCGAGCCTTATCCAAAGCCATGCTGACTTAGCACGTTAAATGGGCAGGCCAACATGCACAAAATTAGGTCTCATGTGGGCATTTCTCTGTCATCCACATGCAATTCAGGTCTCATGTGCAACAAAATGCTTGAAATTTTTGTTAAGAGTTAGAACTAAAACTATAGATTAACTACTTTAATTTGTATGCCCAATCATGAATTACTTGTTAACACATAGTCGACCTAGTATTGGAAGATTACCCCCGGTTATGAAACGAAAGTTGGCTTTCAAAGCCCAGTACAGAACGGGCTACACTACTTGTTCTATGAAAATGGGAGTAATAGTTTCAAGGGTTTGTTTATCTGAAGTTATGAAAAAGAAAATGCATCTCTTTTTTAAGTTTTCCTCCAAAATCTAAAAGTATTCATATATACATGAAAATTTCACATGTGAATTCACGTGTCAACATTTATTTATAAGAGAATTTTAAATAAGTCAAAAGGCGTGCTCTACAAGATTTGGACAAAATGCAAAAGGTCAAATGTAAAAGTAGCTCTAAACGAACTTGTAACTCCCAAAAAGTTAGGACAACTATTATCCACTACAACATTTGATTTGTTTTGAAAAAGTTTATAACAGACCTATAACAATGTAAAGTGCGACGATCTTTAACAACATTAAAAACATGTTCGAACGACGACACATTGCTTGGGACTTGGGAGCATGAACCCAAGGGAGTCCAAAAGTTGTGGAGAAACAAAGATGGAGAGAGGAACTCAGCCAAAACTTCATTGTCAATCTCAAAGATGATTTCAATTTTTACAGCTGTGGCTATTGACTTCAAAGGGGGGAGTGAAGTACATTTTCAAACTTTGGGGCCTTGTGACGATGAGAATCTCTCCATGCCTTGCAAAACGTCAAGACAATATGAATTTTTGTTTGGAGATGAGTCGGGCAAGGGCCGGTGGTTATCCTAGGCCAATGCTTGCCTTCGTCTGAACGATGCTAAACCTTTCAGTTGATTCAATTTGAATTTTCGACGTATATTAAGGAATAGTGCATGTTGAACTTGTCATATAGGCGATTCTGCGAATGTCTTACGGTGCATTTGTTTGAGTGAAGTGTTTTCTGAAAATTGCTTTTCCGGACTTTCATCTGTTTGGTTCACCAAAAACGATTTAGTCAATAGAAAACACTTTCTGGTTAATGAAACATTCATGCATAAAATTAAGAAAATGAATTACCCAATTTGAAGAGGCGAAAGTACTTTTCGAAGTTACTCTTTCGAAATTTTTGATACTTTATTTTAATATTTTATTAATATTTTAATATCTTAATATTTTTATTTTTTATATTTGACATTTTATTTTTTTATTTTTTAAATAAATTATGAAATACAAAATATAAATATAAAATATAAAATCTACAAAAAAAATTATTTAACAGTATGAATTTTTTTTTTGCCTAAGATAAAGTCATGAGATTGAAATCATTTTCCAAATGAGAACAAACACCAGAAAACGTTTTCGGTCATATATCACCAAACAAAGGAAAACAAACCATTTTCCTGGAAAATGATTTTCGAGACTAGAAATCATTTTCCTTTTTCATGGAGTTTTTCAAGAAACAAAGGCACCCTTATAAGCACTTTCTTTGTGACTATTTGATGAGACCTTTCAAAAGCGTATGAAGTTTAGCTGCATAAATTGTGTTAGAGATAATTAGGAAATTTTCTAGAATAATTTCCTATGTTATGAGTTATTTGATATTTTGTTAATTCTTTATATCTCTTAAGATTGCGCGTATATCTTGATTATTATATTATATTAGATAGCCATCTAATAAAGCCTATATAAATAGGCTCATGTATTCTTTTTCAAAATACATTGATCGGGTCATATCGGGGCAAGCGGGCCATTTATGATGAAAAGGAGGGGCAGAATGATTCGGAGAAACCATGATAGATCTTCCAAAGAACAAGGCTTTTTTTTTTTCGAATAAGCCAATTCATTTGGGACCCTCCAGATCCTCTCTTTTTTCTATTCAAAGATCAGCCCTTTTCTCTGTGCTTTCACATCGAGAATTCTTTGCAGATGAACAGACGTCAACGGGGCTTCTTACTTCCCAAACAGATCCCTTTGCATCTATATATAAACGCTGTTTTATCAAGAATACGCAAGAAAATTCTCCAATTCCTCTCTTTCGCTTCTTCATTCTCAACTAATTGAAAGATTAAGAAGTTAATTATATGCTGCATCAAATGTCTATGCGGGATGAATATCTCGAAGAGGGTCGCTAGTCGTTATCATAATAACCCAATGAATTATTTGAAGGAAGCTTCGTCGAAGTCAGAGCGGTAATCAGCGGAAACACATTGCGGCATAGAACGACCAAGTTTTATCGTTAGGAAGCCAACTTTGACTAATACCTGTGGTCTCCACCAACCTTAGGCAAAAGTCAGCATCGCAGCACTGAACACTTTGATTAAGCGAAGCTCGTTATCGGCCGACCCAAAAAAGAGAGTGTTTATCCAGCTATATGATCAATCATTTCAAAGGATGTTATGTTCCTTCTCGGGGTGCTAGACCTTTGGGCAGCGAACCGTTCGACGAATGCCGTGTCGTCGTCGCCACAGGGTAGCGCCTAAAATGTCGATATGCTTGCATCATATTAATCTCGGACAGCGATGGAGTATCTTGACGTGCTATGTATCGAGAAGAACATGGAGACCAGAGACGGAGAAGAGAACACAGAAGCGGTCGCATGGCCAGCAGTAAAAATGTCTTGGAAGTCACATGCTTTCTGTTTGCACAAAAGAAAATAACACTTTTGGCGAAAGATACTTCGTCGCTCTGTTAAAATGCTTTTTGTAATAAACATTCGTTCCCAGAGCAGAAATGGATTTGACGGGGTGCATAAAAGCCTTCGACGTGAAAAGAAATGGTGATTAGGCTCCAGAAGATTACAAACTTAAGGTCCTCTTAGTAAGACCAAACCGGATAAAAAACGAGTTAGACCTTCGATTGTCTGACAATTTTCTTCAATTTGAACAAGATGAGTGCCGGCACTTTGAGGTTCGACGGCAGTTTGAGGGGGCGATGCAGCAGTGTGGTTAACTGTGCAGCCTAATCGTCCCAAGTAGATAAGCCCCCCATACCAATTTCATCTGTTGATGTCTGTAGTTGAGAAGGATGATCAAAGGACCTCTTCTTTGGTTTCTTCTTCTTAGTAGGGATGCAAACCAAGCCACCCAGCAAGACCCCATCTTCGACATCCTTACCAATTCCACCCTTTTCTCCATCTCCTTTGGGATTATCTGCGGCTTCCTCAGCTTGGAAAAGCTCCATAAATGAAGCCTCTGTGTTGTCAATAACATCGAGTTCGCTGGTTTTCGCTCTCTTGGACTTTTTCCTCTCTTTCTGCTCTGGTGCCGCGTCGTTATTGTCATGGACTGGACCTTCTTTTCTCGGCAAATCATCCTTGCTTTTCTGCTTCTTGCGCTTCTGTCCTTGCATTGAATGTTCACCGTTTTCGCTATAAATGTCCATGGTCACGTTATGCTTGGATTTCTTGTCGCTTCGCTCTTCCTCTTTGATTTCTTTACCATCAGTGACGGGAGGAAATTCATCAACGACATTGACATCAAGCTTCTCCATTTTGGTGTTCTTATTGATGGGTTTTGCATTGAATATCTGCAAACTCGGTAGAGCTTTCCTGATCTGCAGTGAGATGTTAAAGATATTCATCTGACAGTAGGTAAAGACTGGACATACATGAAAAGAAGGGGAATTTCACAATTAGGTAGTGACCTTGTTCGTCGATTTCTCATTCTCAGCAATAGGATTTCCAAGTAAGTTGAGGTTTCTAAGGTTAACATGCGATTTCAGCACCTGCAGTTTCTAGCATTAGAAGGGACGCAGGTAGTTTTGTCCCAAGAACAGTGAAAATACAGCCAGAAATCCCTCACCTTCACATGCAACCAGCTCATGATCAAGTTATTTCCCAAATCCAAGTTCTGAAGTTTAACATTCTGAGCAAGTTCGCTTGGCAGAGCCTGAGCTTCGACCGGGACAGAAGAAGAGAGGAGAACAAGTTAGGAACACAAGGAGGAGAACAAGTTAGGAGCACAAGGGTCCACTGGACTTGGGAGAGAAACATATAGTGCAAAGACGACTCGCTGACAATAACAAGTCTATTAAAGCAATCAGCTAAATTTTATAGATGGCCTCAATTCAAATAAGCGAACCATAAAAGTAACCATACCGTAATCTGATTGTGAGCAAGTCTAAGTTCTTTCAGCTCGATGCAGGACTTGAGTGATTTATCAATAGCTTGGAGTTGGCAATGTGAGAGAGAGAGCTGATAACCAAAAGAGAGAGAGAGTACAGGAAATGGATACATCTAGGTAAAATATGTTCCAATAATTATGTCAATCAAATGCATACCTTTGTAAGTGACTTCAACTTCATTAAGGACTTGCCAATTTCTTCTAGAGGATTCCTAGAAAGAACTACAGAGAAGAGAAAAGGTGAACAAAAGTACTCTAAGTTTACTCTAGAAGCAACTTAGTAATTCTTATACTGAGAATTTGAATATCAAAATGGATCAACAGAAGACACAGTCCATAACTTACGTGTTTCCATATCTCTACAAAATTCCACTGTAAGTAAATAATGGCTGAAAATGTTGAAGGTTTACCACATATGAAGACATAGTCAAATATGGAAGATACCACAGAAAGACAATATATGAAGAAAAAGACAGAATAAATATACTCTATGGCATGCATGCCATAAAGTACATCATGCAATTGCACGCATTCACCTAGTCGAATGCAAACCTTAAAGATCTTACACCTGTTATCTTCTGGCTAAGATGGGACAACGGCGAGGCTTACTATCTGGAGCCTATGAATCGAAGGCATCACCTAAATGAAGTTCAATGTAATTCCTTTATCCATATTTCTTGATGGTCAAGAGTCAAGACCTCACTTTAACCCGGCAGTGTAGTTATAGACTGTAATTACAACTGCTTTTCCTGTTTTCCAGTTAAAAGTGTTCTGCACATCCTATTGAACCCTCTCCCTCCCCCTCTCTCAAACAAATACCGAAGACTACATGTGACAAAACATATTTTACAGCGGTTATAGAAGGAAAAGGAAAATATACACAAGCAGTATGGATAAGAATTTGACATGCTGATGACATCTGAAAGAAGAACTTAGATGTCATACCGAGAGTGTTCAGTTCTTTCAATTGGTCAAGTGTGCATATGGAAACAATCTCATTGTCTGTAAAACAAAGAAAGGAGAATTTGAATAGGCACGATTATTCGGTCTTTTGTGTCCAAGAAGTTTTCTAATATAACTCACCGTTTAAAATTAATGCACGTAAACTCATAAGCGACCTAACCTCGTCCATGGACCTAAGCTTGTTTTTCCCAGCATTTAGCACCTGTTTGGAAATGGAACAAAGTAATTTTCCATCTATAACTAGCATCAAGCTTCATAAGGGAATATTGGAAACATAGTACATTGAGGAAGTTCATTTCCAATTACAATGAAGAAGAAGAATGTGGCCAAAAGTCTCCCCATTCAAAAAGTAAAGGTTCCTGCAAGATTCTCTGCTGAAAAAAGCTTAACGCTCTAACACAAAGCAACGCAACCACAACTCCACATATCAGACACTCCCTACATATCGCTGTTCACATGTTTAGATACCCAAGGATGCATTGTATCTGTCTGTATCCTTCTTAAGCTTCTTTTACCATCCGCTAAGAGGTGTCAAAATGATTCCTCAGATCCATCTGATGAGATATCCGGATGAGCATCTTACCCGAGAAAAAACAACCCATTTCTTTCGACAGATGATACAAAATGGGGCCACTCGAATGCGGATTACAAAGTAGCAGCTACAGGCCAATTAGCCACTGAATTTCTCAGAGCTATGCCATAAAATTCAGCTAACATACAGATACCCACAATCTTAGCTTCTGCATCTACTGACTCCTTTCAAAGGCAGACTGCCCCAGCAAATTAGTTCAGCCTTGAGAAGAGCACACTCAAGGTAACAGAAGTTATAGGGGCAAACAAGCTGCACAGGACTAGCCACCCCAACCCACTTTAAACCTCCACCTTGAGGATGAGGAAATGAGGAAGGTTCCCAAGAATGAGGTAATGACTTTCCCTCATTAAACCAATAAACTTACAGAGAGCACTGAAAAGAAGTCCAACGACAGTCAGCAACTTACAGTGAGCTTGGAGAGCCCTTCGATTCCTTTCAAGCTCCGCAGCTTGTTTTGGACCACGGACAACCATTTCAAGTTGACGCACGGCCTCAAATCCTGAAACCCACGTTCAGCAGTCATCAAGCTTAAGCTCAAAACACTTAAACCTCTGTCTCGGTGGCATACACTACCTCAAGCGAAGTGAGATTGTTGAAGCCAAGATCGAGCCTTTGCAGATTCTTGAAGTCCGCCAAACACGACACCTGGTGATGGCGACCGATACAGAGTAATGCCCATGAGAAACGAAAGCGAGAAAAAGGGGACAAGAAAAATTCTCCGAAGCCAGTCGGAAAACGGGAATGGGGAGTGTTCTCGTACATCGGTAAGAGCTTTCTGATTGAGTGTCAACGATGAGATGGAGTTTGCGTCCCGGGCGTTATTGTCTTTCAGCAACTGCTCAGAGCTCAAACGTCCCACCGGCATCGTCGACGTTGGAGGGAACGATTCTTTCTAAAACCCTAGCTATGGCTGCTCCGGTCGAGCAATAACCAGTGACGTACCGACCATGAACCTGAACTCTCTTGAGCGAGAGACCAGAGGCAAATGCCGGCAAATTTTATTCGGGTCGGCTTTGGATCGAACCCGATATCCTCGAACTGGGCCGAATCGTCGTCCAGTGGAAGCTCCACTTAGGTAATGAATCGTTAAGACATTATGACAAGCACCCAAAGTTCTACCTGCGTTCTACCTGTGCAATCTGTTAACAAGGCGGAGTAACTACAAAGCTCTGTGGTAACCAGAGTACCGCACATGAATCCGACCGAGTCCAGAGGCAAATGCCGGTGAGGTTTATCAGTTCGAGTTTGGATTGGACCCAATTTTACCTGGGCCGGGCCGATTCATCGCTGTTATACCGTGAAGTGTGTTGTCAGCAGTAATGAATAAGTAAGATCCTACAACAAGCACCCAAATGCCTCTAGATTCGATATAAGACTCGCCAAGTTCCACGGTTCATGTGGACCTTAAAGCTCGTGCGCTCTACCTGTGCGATCGGTTAACAAAGGCGATATAATGGCACAGCTATGTCATAAGCCAGCACCTTTCTGCTGCCTCAATTGCAGCTCGTTTAGCAAACCCAGTTAATCAAACCAATCACAATCGATTGCAAAAGCCAAACTCAAATGTTATTAGACAAAGGTGTACTAGTCACAGTCATAAAGCCACAATTACAGCCAAAACAAACTGCCATTTGGGCCATAAAGATTTGATAGCCACCTCCTCCTACTTGTCCATTGCCAAAATTCTTCTCATTTACCATGACAAACCCGAATCACCTTGAGTGGACGATATCGTACGCCCAAAGACCAGAAATAAGACATATTGCCTCACAGACCAAGAGATCATACACTAAAATCAGTGCCTAGCTGCTCAAGAATCAAAAGATACATTTCAGCAACATCCACTCATAAGTCACTTCCACCATTAGCCTTCTGTACGGCAATCTACCAGCCGAGAGGACGAGCTGAATTCTTCGAAGCGAGGACCACCAACTTTTACCCGAGACACCAACACCATCTGAAGGATGGTATCTTTCCAACATCAGAAAGTTGCAAAATTTTCATGAGATGTACTTTTCCTGCTGCTCCTGAAGCAACTTTGCTGAAGACTTGGCATCACGGTACAGAGAAGTCACTTCCTCAAGGTCCGCCTGCACAGCACAAAGAAACGACATCAGGATTCCAAGATGGAGTAGCACATTATGAGGCTTTGTAAAATCATGTCTATTCACCTTGCAAATGCAATCTCGCCCATTCATCTTGGCCACAATGCTGGCCGGTGATAACAGCTGTACCGCATGCCTACAGAAATACTCAATTTATATAAGAATCATGAAACACATGCATCCCTTCAACAAAAAATCAAACATTAAAATTAGACCTTAAGGATGTCAGTTGACCAATTTCTCCCAGATAGGCTAAACTTTCTTCGTCCACAACCAATTCCTCCACCTGAGCACGAATTGCTATAATCTGGCCAATCACAGGACATACACTTGCTTGAATACTTTGCTTTCGGAGCAATGGAAAAGAGAATACATGAAATATAAAAGTGGTAGTGTCTTACCTGTATCATTTCAGCAGGACCATATATATGTGTTCGAATAATCACCAAACGATCCAACAAGTCAACAGGAATGCCATGAGGACTAGTCATATCAGTCCCTCTGCCAAAATCATGCACAAGTTCCTGATTAATGAAGAGTTACAGACGTCCACAGACCTTCATGTTGCTCATAACTCAGAAGCTAAAATGTAAGAATTGTGTTTCCAAACAACCAAAGTCACAGATTCTGTGAACATCACCTCCGGTCGCTGTTTACATAAACTCGAAGGACAAAGACATCAATGATGACAACAAACAAAAGAGCCTTTTCTCATAAAGTAAGATCAATTACTAGTCCTTCTATACATGTAAATTGCAAAAGGACGTGTAATGTGACGATATATTATGTGATTCTAGCTGATACATATCTTCTGAAGCAGCAAAATAGGTTTTTATGTTTCCTCTAGAACCTCTTGTCCATTGACAACCGGATCATATATAAGATGCATTCTATATGACCCAAATGCAGAGCCATCAAAATGCTCATTAGGATTACCAAGTGTGCGCATGCACACACACTGCCTCTCTCAAACTATTCATGATCATTCAAAATTAGACATTTTCTCAAGGAAAAATGCCATACCTAACATTACATATCCCTCTATTCGTGGCAAAGATCACTATTGGTGATAGTGAGCTCTCTAAAGCACGATTCAGGTATGAAAAGCACTCCATATCCAGCATATGTACCTGAATAAATGGAATTCAGTAAATTAGACAAGAGAAAGCAAAACCTAGACATGTCCATGATAGACAGAAGAAAGAGAAAAGACCTCATCAATAAATAGAACACCAGGAACGAGCTCAGCAATGCCTTCATCAATATAACGGTTAACAACCTGCCATCAACAAAATTCCATCACATTAGACTTTTGAAAGGTCGATATTCGTCACAAATAGTAATTAATGATAGCGTTCCTAGAAATAAGACAGTATCTGCCCCATCTCACTCCAAAAGAATGTCAAAACTGTCATCTCACCCTAGTTGAGCCATACCTTATTTATTTCTTGCCTTAACTTGTCAGTTATCTCTGTCTTTCTAGGCTTCATCATCTGACCCATTAGAGATAATATGTCCTGTCCACCTTGAGGCCGTGCATTTGCAGCATCCAGATCATGTAATGTTACATCCTGGAGAATTAAATGTTAAGAAAAACGTAAAGAATTCCAAACGGAACTTACATAAACAAATCCAGGTAGCTAGCCCTTATTGCGAGGTTTTATAAAACTCTGACAGCATGTTTGCCTCTTTGGTCCGAGCTACCTTTACATGGTTTTATGGTTTTAATACCAGTGCTGAACTCACTGAAAACTTCAGTGACAAGTAAAAGAGCCATTTATAACAGCTACCAAGAGCTTTTGTTTTGTTTTGAAAGCCATCCGGTCATCACATGTATAGCCCATAACAGTAAGATTTATATTGTTACATATAGCGCAATCAACCAAATTCTTCAGACTGAGAGAAGAATAACCTGAACTATCTCCTTCTTTTTATGGACCTCTCCTTTAGGAAGTGGGACATACTCTTCTGCTTCAAGGTCAAATTCTGTTGCAAAAGCATCACTTCTACCAACTCGTTTAACTGCTCCACTATTTGCTTCAATGTATATAACATCACCAACGGCAACCTGCAAGAATTTTTTTTAAATCACAAGTTTGATCTCATCCTGGATTGTAGATTATCCTTCAGCATTTGGATCCTTGAATGAGAATAGCATAAATAAAAACTCTACAAGTCATGATATCAAAATGGATAAAAGGCATACTGCATGCAAGTAGTAGCAAATTAGAGAAAGAATGGAATAGCTTAATAAGGTCCTGATGAAAAAGTGCCTTGGATAGAAACAAAACCGCATGAGCCATAAAAACAGGTACGGAAAAGCCCACAAAAAAAAGCAAAGAAAAGCGATTCCTCACTTTTTCCTTGACCAAAGCATCATATATGGTCGGGTCCAACTTGAGTTGCTTTGTTCCTTTGACAGTTTTTAATCCAATGATCACATGGCTAATGCTTTTGCCATAGCCACCAGTCACGCTCTCGGTTTCTTCTGGAGAAAGTTCAGTAACCTAAAAACAGCAGAAAATATCATGAGCTGAGTCCAATACAAAGACAAGAAACAGCCAGAAAAGAAAAAAAGTCGAGCCCCATAAGAGGCAACTTGCCTCTCCCTCATAGACCTCTTTATTTTCCTTTATACGTAGACCAATAGCCCGCCTAAAGTTTTCCATCAAAACCTCAGTTTTCTTTACTTCTGAAGAGTACACCTCTGATCCGACCATGGGGCAGAATGGTACCTGCAAGTGTGCAACAAAAATTAAGTCGTGAGAAACAGAATGAACTATTGAAAGTGTTTCACTCATAAATCTCAGTATAAACGACATACAGAGTCCTCAAAAGAAAATATTACAAAAGCACCTTGCTTCCCAGTTCTTGGGATATCCCAAGGGCCAAAGCTGTCTTCCCAGTACCAGGTGGACCGGCCAGTAAAAGCGCTCGACCAGCCATCCGTTTCTGTCGTATCATGTCGACCACAAGACCTGCAGCTTCCCTGGCCTCTGCCTGACCCACAAAGCCAGAGGCCAAAGGCATTGCCATTCCACTGGCCTAGTAAAAGATGGCAAGCAAAACAAAAAAAAAAAATTAGAGAGAAATCACACCGAAAAGCATCAACTTGTTAAGCACCTTATCAAGCTAAGAATAATGCTTCAGCATGTTGCTGCTACCAACCATCACTAATGGCCCCCAACCATTAAGAATGGCAATAACCCCATCCACGAGCTCGTACAGGAGCTTCAATTTGTGTAATTGCAACTATGTGGAGACGATGATGGGTATCTCGCCACTCAAAATTCATAACAGCAAACATGCCTCAGGCAAACTTGAAAGTAGAGATGCGATTGCAAAGAAGGAAAACGAAAAAGAACAAAGAAAAGAGACAAACTAAATGAAATCGCGACCGACAAACTCTAAAACCCTAAACCCTCCAATGGCAAGTCGCTACACGACGAGTGCCGAGAAATCAAATCTTCACCTACTGAGTAGTAGAGAGAATTCAAGCGAAAAGGTGACAAATTTTCGAGTATAAAGAGGCGAGTTCGAGCTTTACATCGAGGCCAAGGCCCTTGATGTGAGTGTGGGTGGCGATTCGCTGCTTCTTCGTCGTGGATTGAACCTCTTCAATCTTCATCTTCTCCATCTCTCGCTGCGCGACTCTTCTTGTTTAGTTCCGGTGATTCCGCGAGAGAGAGTCGAGCAGACTCGAAGACGGGCTGTTTCCAGAACAAACACCCACGTCGCGTCGTCGCGGAGCCTCTTCCGAAGCAGAGTCTGAACAGCGGAAGCCAATGTTAGGGGTTCCCCATAAGTCTTATAGTTTCAAAATTTTCAAATACTGTACATATTTTTTAATTGGGTTAATACCATAAAAAAAAACTCCAAACTGATACATATGTGACAAATTTACCGCAAACTATTTTTTTAACCATCAAAAACCCTAAACTGGTATATCTTTGACAAATTTACCCTAAACTGATACACATGTGACAAATTTACCTTTCGTTAGTTTTCGTCAAATTTTATCATCAAATTGATAATTTGGATGACACGTGGCAATTGCCTGATGTACACGTTTAAGGTTTTTACCCTCTATTTGTCACATGTGTATCAATTTGAGATTTTTCGTGGTATTAATCCAATTTAACTGAAACTAATAAAGGGTAAATTTGTCACGTGTGTACCAGTTTGAGGTTTTTGATTGTCAAAATAATTATTTTGGGGTAAATTCGCCACAGATGTATCAGTTTGGGGTTTTTGATGGTCGAAAAAATAGTTTCGGGTAAATTTGTCACAGATGTATGAGTTTGGGGGTTTTTGTGGTAAAAAAAAAAGTTTGGAGTAAATTTGTCACGGATGTACCAGTTTGAGGTTTTTCGTAATATTAACCTATTTTAATTTCAAAAAATTTATCTGTTAGTCATATTTTTCCATATTTATGTAGTATTTCGAGAATTTTAAGGGCTGTTTGTTCCCCGTTAAAGTTTTATAGATTTTCAATTTCGACAGATTATGAAAATATTTTATGCAAATTTACGTGTAAAAAAAAAAAAACTGAACGTGCATAAGTCGCAAGATTCGGATTAAACAAAAAGTTAAAAATTCAATTCGAACATGCCTTATGATGTTTCGTACTAATTAGAAATTAGTTTTAAAAGTAGGACCTACGCAGGTGCGCAATTATCTTAATTAGGTAATTACGTTAATTTTAATGGGTTATCTTGTAAAACTCACTTACATAATAAACAATATAACTAGTCATAGTATTATTTTACTACCAAATGTAAATTAAAAAATAATAGGTTCCAAGGACCACAAAAAGAATGTTACCTAAATTGTAGAATCATGTTTTGTGGAATCATGTTTTATATGTTCAAACTTACTTGTGTGGTAAAATTTAAATTAACTTAATAATAATGGAAACCAGAAGAACAAAGTGATATAGTTATATATATTAGGATTAACGTCATCAAAAATCACAATCTGGTACACCAATACTACATTTATCACAAACTAATTTTCATGTCACAAAAAATCTCAAACCAGTACATTGATGACGCATTTACCAAAAACTATTTTTTTTTTACTTTTGGTGTCACAAAAATCAAAATTAACCTTGTTAACCCGTTTCTTTATCATATTAATATTTGTAGGAAAATGACAATATTTTTTCGGCATTCGGCTGAAATTCAAAAAAGACACGAAAAATATTTTTCAGGAAAATGACAATATTTTTCGTAGTTTGGTAAGGAAAATATTTCCAAAGAGAATGACATTAGTTATATCCATGCTCATGCTAATCTCCTTCCCTGCTCCAATTCATTGGGCTTCGATGACGATGGCCGAATGAAGAACAAAGGTGGGAGAACTCTGCAACGGAGAAATTTGCGTCTACCTCTCTTCCTCTGCTTCTAATAATGTCTAAAATGATGAAACAGTCAAAAGGGAGAGAGTCCTCCCTCTGCTAGCGTCCTCTGTGCATGCTGCCGTGAGCGTCAATCTATCAAAGATGGTGAACAGCAATTCCCTTTTATCTTACACAATTCGTCGAACAGTCGGTTTGCTTCCGCGACGAATTTAATGAGACAGAGATAGAGGGTGACGCTACCAAGTTTAAGGCTCATCTTCGCAGCTGCAATCTCTGGCGCCGATCCAATTCAATGAGTTGCTTCGGTCAATAGATTCAGTTGCGAACAGAAAGACGCACAACAATCGCACTCGAGATCGTTTTGCTTCGTGCTCTGAAATTTCCGACTTCGACAGGGAAACGCCACGAGATGACAGTGAGAGACAACCGAATCTCGAGCTCTGATGCCGAGAAGAAGAGGCGGCAGGACCGGTGACGAAGCTCGGTTCCACCAGAGAGGGGGTGAAAGACTGCAATCAGCCAGCCAATCCATCGCAGCACTGGAGAGAGGAGGAGAGGACGTTTGAGAAAGAGGGAAAAAGGAAGACACGACGCGGGAAGATTGGAAAATGATTTTCTTTCTTTCATAAATGGAAGTCATTTTCATAATGTGAGAAGGATATTTTTTATTGACCTGAAAATATTTTATTTGATCATATATTTTTCTCCTCCCAAACATAAAAAATCGGGGAGAATATTTTTCAGCATTTTTTTTTTCATGAAATAAACAAAGCCTTAGGCCGCGTTTGGTCGTCTGGATTTCTGATTAGGATAGGATTGGATATGATAGGATAAGAAATCCAAAGATTTGATCATATTCTATTTGCCGTTTGGTGAATTACGAATTTAAAGTCGGATATTTTTATATTTGATCAATTTAATGATTCTTGACTTGTGTCATCCGAAAGCTCTGTTCCGGAGCTGACGCGACGAATCTCCGATCGCTCGCGGGGGCCATCGGGTTAGAGCTAGAGAGGACGGCCGCAGGAGCTGTCGCGACGGGGACGAGAGGCGGCGGCAAGCTGACGAGCCATTGAAATTAAAGTTTGGATTTTTTTTTAAGGAATTAGGCGAAATTATGATATTTATCTTGTCTTGATTGATCATCTGCGAAAAATATTTGAATGGTTGAAGGATCTTGTCGCCAATAAGCAGACTGACCCATAAAATAGACACAAATGTATCCCTCTGGTAATAAAAATAAAAGAATAGAAAGTGCTTCTTTCTTGTGAATCAAATTTGAGAAACATGTCCAAGAACACTCAAAACAACAGCTTTTGATCTATTTTTGCCCGTGCACTTAATGTAATCACCATCAGTCAAACACAAAAGAAATTGCCACATGATTCTACAATGATGTTCACACCAATTGCATCCGTTTTACGAAAAATTCATTCCTACTGCAGCAAGAAGCTTTCTTTAGTCTCTCTGAACAATTTTCTTTTTCCGAGTAAACAGCAACTAAACATATGCTCATTGCTGGGTTTAGAGTTGAAATCCGCCTCCGCTGGCGAAGCCGCCCGCTGCAGCCAGAGATGCTGCCCGCCGCAACTGGAGAGGTGGCCCTCCACTGGAGAGGCGACTGGGCATGGTGGATGGGGCATTGCAAAAAGGGGTGGCTTGATCGTGCTGGTGTTATGGACAAGAGAAACCCTATCCGGCTCTATTTCACCCCTCCCATAGGATAATTTTATCCCCCTATATCCCCTCTATATCCCTTTTATCCCGTCTTGGGTAACTACCAAACACAGGATATGATAAAACATATCATATCCCGAGTTTTATCCGAACAACCAAACGCAGCCTCAGTATATGATTTTTGGGGTAAATGCGACACGAGTGTATCAGCTTAAAGACTTTTTGTGACACTAAAAATATATGTGGGGTAAATACGGTACGAATGTATTAATTTGGAAATTTCGATGGTATTAACTCTTTATATAAATATGTATAATTCAATGTATAAGATTTTGCCCGCAATAAAACCGTTGGATAAGGGAGTTCTCCAGTCTCAACCAACAAACCACGTCACCCTTTCCTCAACCTCTGCCCAATCGGAATCCTCAGCTTCGCCATCGCTGCGCCCGCGCGCGCACAGGAAAATCGCACAGACAATTTCTTCATCATCACACAATCAACTTCGATTCAATTCCCAATTCCCGCCGGAGGAGCGACCGCATCGCCAATGGAGGCCCTTTCAAGGGTCGGGTGCTTCACCACCAGCCCCACCTCCCGCCTCCCCAGACCCCTCCCGGTTCGCCGTCGCCGGAGAGCGGTTTTCACGATGACGCCGTCGCTCTCGGCCCAGAGAACAAGCGCTGGGCTAGGTAACTGCACCTTCTCTGGTTGCTGATGGCTTTCGGTTTTCAGAGCTTTAGCCTGTGTTTTCGCTCCCAGTTGTTAGTAGAGTAAGTAGGAGAATCCCGGTGATTGACTTCTCGATCAATGCGTGAACTTTGGATAGGATGAGGATTTCGATGCCAAATGTTCGATGAAGTTCAATTGAGTGTTAACGTCTGTCAAATGGTTGCTTGCTCCTTGAGGAGATTTCCGTGATCTCTGTTGTGATAGTTTTGGGCGCCTGTAACCATCAGAAATCTGATGTCTCGGTTTTTGCTTCACTCAGTCAGTGAACTAGTTGAGGAGGAGATACTGAAAACATTCTTGAAGGAAAGACAATTGAGTGGGGATTTCATCTCCAAGGCTTCTGATATCCTTTGGCAGAGGGAGGCCCTGAAACTTGTCGAACCGGATGTTGGGATGCTTCCGGGCAGTCCTCCAGAGCCAGACCAGGTTTCGTCGCATTTATGTATTAGTCTATTTATTGTATGACTGGGTCTAAGAAGTGATGGCGTTACTTTTTTACAAGTTGGATTGTAATATTATCTTTAGCAGTTAATGGTGAGTAGACCTGTCAAAATGGGTCATAAACTATTTCTTAACCCATATACGATGATTTGACACAAAAAAAGCCATATATGATGAACTGAGTTGTTGCGTTGGTTAGTTATATTTAAGATGGGTAAATGGGTTTAAACATGATATAAGTATTAAATGGATCGTAAATGGGTCATAAATGGGTTTACAATTAACTTAGACCCAATCCAACTCTATGACTCTCTTTTCATTCTCTCTTGCCTTCACTCGATCTCGCGCTCATTCACTCCACACTCTCACCTCAGTTTGGGTATGAGTTTTCCTAGATTGAGTTAAATACGAAAGTGTTTTAGGAATACGAGTTGAGTCAGGTATGGGTTAGATATGGGTTATTAGATTTGCATTGCATAGAAAAGGGCCAAAACGGGTTAAACGAGTCCATTTGGGTCGGACCATTTTCGACATGATCCGACCCACCCATTTGACGATGGTGGTGAGTAGCATGTACTATTCAGAAGCATAATCTCTGTGTAGCTACTTGGAAAGTCTATTGAAGGTTTTGTCCAGCGGAGATATATGTTTCCATGTCTGAGTGGAGAAGTAACACTTCTTTACGTATTTTTTTTTTTTCCCGAAGTGGATTCTCTATATATTTGGAAATTGAGGAAACTGCATGTCAAACAAACTAGCGGCATGAAGTGATGAAGGAGGGTGGAGACATACTTTGTGAATGGCAAACACTACTTCGTGAACATTAAACCTTGTATGCGAGTAGAAGGAAATCAGACTGACTATTTCCTTGACGTGTCGGATGGTATCTGTTTGAGGATTGGAAAATGCAGAAACTCCCGAGCCTATTACACAATTAATTGTGTAAAATTTCCACGTTGAATTGCAAATATTTCTTTTGATAACAAAAAGGGACATGATGTCACGTACTTTCCAGGTCGTTGAAAATGATGATGATGGTGGGTTCTTGAAACTGTCGAAAACCAATGAATGGATCTCAGGTGACAACTCTGCGCCACTGAACAAGAAAGTCATTGCTAAGGTATGCTTTTTGTTGTTCTCTTTTTCAGGTTCTTGAAGTCAAATTGCATTGAAATTATTATCTCTCACAATCCTCCTCCCAACAAAAGGAATGTGGGAAAGATCATGCATCTCGATGAAGAAACTTTTGATTGGCTCTAATTGATTATCACATGTTGTAACAGGCATTGCAGGATGATAGAGAAAAGAGGAGGAAGTTAAACCTACTCCAATATGAAGCTGTATGCTACTTTCCTTATTTTGAGTTGGCTGATTAAACATACATCTGCAGTTTGTCTGCTACATCTTCTGGTTGTTTAAGTCATCGAAACTAAACAAATGAAGTAGACTTGGAACCATTAAGATGGCCTGGCCCTTTCATTATGGGCAGGTTCTCCAGCCTATGAAATAGTAACACTGGTCATTATGGGTTGGTTACTTGGAGTCATTACATCCACATCAGCATTTCTATTAATTTTGCTTAAAGAGATTTAGATAAAGCAGAGTGATCTTTTCTTTTTGATATTTTGGTCCAACAAACTCTGACAGAGGTGTCAGAGTAATTTCTAGAACTGGACCACTTGTTGCTGCAATTTAGCCTAGATCTCAGGGTATCATGGTAATTAATCTTGTAAGGCCTTAATCATCTGATTCACGAGTTGCCATTATGCACATCACAAATGTCGTAATTGCACTTCTAGTCATCTCTGAAGTTCCCTAAATGTTGTCGATACTATGAATCTTATCTTATTGATTGCAGTTGAAGAGGGAATTGATGCTCTTATCCATTGGTATTGGAACTGCATGCACTGGATACTGTTTGATAGTTTTGTCAATCCAGGTAAACTTGGTTTTAGAAAAAAGGAACTGCATAGGTTCGCGATCTGCGATTTTTAATTCCTCTACTTCCTTCAGACCAACTTATCACATCCTTCCAGCTCAAATTGGAATGATTAGTTTATGTTAGAATGAAAGGGGAAATGAGAATAAACGGGAAAACTCAGACATTTTCTTTGCTGGTGCAGGCTGCTATCAGTTATGCTGTGGGAGTTATTTTCAGGTACTTCTTTATTGTTTTTCTGTGGACAGGCTTTTTCTTTTGCCTCGATCATGGAGTAAAATTTGTCGAAGGAGTTGTATGGTGTACCTAGACAAGCAGATCATGGAGTAAAATTTGAACGAGGGAATTCCATTTCTACTTTAAGTTACACTTTATTACCATTTTATGAAATTAGTCATGAGGAGAATAGCTGACAACACTTATGGAGTAGAATTTCTGCTCCAGAAGTGCTTATGGAGCGGAAATCTATTTGGTAATGCAACTTTTGGAGTGGAAATCTGTTTGGTTACGCAACTTCATTTTTCTACTTCTGGAGCATTTTTTGCTCCAGAAGTAGTTTTGGAGCCACTTGAAGAAAAAAAATTTACTTCTGCTCAGAAGCAGAAGTAGAAAAATCAACTTCTGGCTAGAAGTTGATTTCTAGAGCAGAACTATTGCTATGTGCGCCTACAAGCAGATTAAGATTTAACATCTCTTTGCTTGCTCTTTATTGCTGTTTCGCGTTCGATAGTTGCCTTTTCCTTTCCCCTCCCCCTCTTTTAGTTTTTTTTTTATTGGTCGAAGCCCCCTCTTTTAGTTAAGTCAATGCGTGCACTAGTTGTCTTTCTGGTAGACATAAACTATTTGCTGCTGAAACAAACTACTTTTCACTTACATTAATATTCAACCGCCTAGAGTAATTCTTCTTACTCTCCTGGATACTGAAGACTAGTTAGCCCTTTGCTGAACTCAGCAACCTGTGATTTATCTCCACTCCACATGTTCTTTTGAAAGAGATTAATAAAATCAGATGGCTGACTGCTAACATGTTGGTAATCATGGTTATCGGTATTCGCTGGGGTACTCTGACATCTTTTTAACTGCAGTTGCTTGTACCTTCAGCTCTTGTGCCAGCATGCAGACAACTTATCCAGGGAAATGATTCCTCAGATTTTCAGGCAGAAGAAGTTGAAAAAGTAATAATTGCAAACTTTTGATTGGATCTCTTTATGTTGTTGCTCCTTCCATCGAACATTCTTAATGTTCATACAGAAATTTGCATTACACTTCTCAGAATTGGAATACGAAGCGAGGATCTAAGTGATTCATTCGAGAAAACAATTAAAGGAAGCACTATGGCTCTTTCATCTCCAAGGCTTGTAATTCCTGCCACCATATATGGATTATGGGTCTTTTCTCATCAGTATATTGGCAGTGACTTCTTTGACTTCCAGGTAGTCCTTAATGCCATTTTAATTTGTGGTGACCATAAATAATATTGTTGAGTTTAAGACAGCAATCAATACCAGCAATGGAGAAACTTGCTCCTTGTACCTATTTAAATGCCTTTCTATTTTCCGCAGCTTGTTCCGGCCATGCTTGGGATGTTTGTATATAAAGCTGCCGCACTGGTTCAAGTTTATCGAGATAATGAGGACCTTCGATTTGTGTTTCCAGAGAACGAGGAAGGTTCAAGCTACTAAATGCGATGATCTCAGACTCAGACTCAGCATTTCCAGGGCACTTTGTCTGCCCATTCACGACTCTACTCTCGATGGCAGAAATCAATATACTATGGTGATTCACAAAGTCTGCTATGCACAAAGATCGATACTCTTGATATCTATTGCTGACTTGCCTTTTAAGTTGACTGAAGAAGATTCAAGCAGGCGAAGCTCAGTCGTGGTGTCACCTTCTAAGCTATTTGAATGTGTGCAGTACAAGTACGCTGCGTCTAATTTCAAGTCAATTTCGTGATCCTAGTTGGAAAAGCCTCAGCACTGTCTCGCTCAACTGGAGAGAGGCTTCCGAGTAGCGGCAGAGCTTTTTGGTAATTCTTTGCTTGGGCTCAGCTGTTTTATTAGATTAGGACTAGAATGAGATATGTGCTCCAAAGATGTATTTAGAAAGCTTTTCTCATGCCATTAAAGACGAACATGGGAAGATTTATGGTTGTTGTGAGTCCAGTATAACGAACTATTTTTGGGGAAAAAGTACTTTATTCAAGTCCTCTCATGAGTGAGCCGGTATGGTATACCGGGTCTTTTGCTCTTTCTTTGATATGTCCAAGCAGGCTGACCAAACTATCATGCTAGTTTTATTTACTTTGTTTGGTATTGTTATTAGTTTTCTTCATGGTCCATGACAGCTTAACCACCGGGGGGGGGGGGGGGGGGGGCACTTGAAGCAGGAGCATGGAATCATGTTCATATCAAGTCGGAAATCGAATTCGACTGCCCAACTTTCACTTGATTTTGTTCGGTGGTGTCGCGCGCGGCGACAACAGAACGAGTGCACGAGTTGGAGCACAATTTGAGCCAAAGAAATACCAATGATCCAAGACAAAATTAGATCGACCCATAGTTCATACTTGAGTTATAGGTGACAGTTTTGCTGCTGGTTATGACTCAAGATGAGATGTTAAGGTGATGTTATTAAGATATATTTGTATCAATTGCTCTTTAAGATAGATTATCAATTAATCCAGCATTAGCATTAGCATATACTAAACATATGACGTCGTTTACTCCCGAGGGACTGCGGCCGCTCTACACGAGCGGAGACTCCAAGTGATACATAATGATAACTACCACAGCCTACTCTCGCTCGCTCTCTTTCGCTCGTTCGTTTTCTCAAAGTTCGGAGTCGTCAGCATCTCAGATCAATCCCTCGCGCGCGCCGAGAACCCTAGATCCTTCCCTCCGATCACATGGCGGCGAAGAAGCACGGCGACAGCCCGGTGCTCGAGTCCGTGTACTCCGTCATCGCCCTCGTGTTCGTGCTGGTCGCCTGCGTGGAGCTCTGCGGCGCCGCCACCGTCGTCGACGTCTACCGCCTCATCCAGTACGACATCTCCGGCGTCCCCTTCGGATCTCGCCTCGCCGGGCTCAACCACCACGCCTCGTCTCTTCACTCCCCTCCCGGCGCGGATCTCTCCCGCGCTGTGCTCGTCATCCCGGTCCGCGACTTGAATCTCAGCTACGTGAAAGGTAGGGACCTTCGTTTTCCTTTGTTCTTGGCTGTCCTGAGGTCTCGGAGAAGAAATATGAAGCTCAAATGACTGTTCCACGAGCTTTTCGTGAATAAGATGCGACAAATTGGCCAAGTTATGATTGCTCTGGTGCTTACTTGTAAGCTTAGGTACAGTGATCGGTATTGGACATTAACGGAATCCAATCAGTTACTTAAGAAGCTTAAGAAAATTAGTTATCCAAAATGCTTTCTTCTGCTCTTTCTAGCAGGGTCTTCGAGGATGTTCCCCAATTTATTTGCTGTCATCTTATCGCACTTCCAGCTTGGGATTTGGACATTGTATGATCAATTTCTCGTATGGAGATAGAGTTTAATAGTGGTACACATGAGGTAGCTTGCAATTCTTATGTGACGTCAAGTGAAAAATCAATGTGGAGACTCTACTCTGGCAATTGATGCAAAAAATTTGGATATAAATGTGATTAGTCAAATATGAAGGCATAGAAGTGTAAATAATTACAATTGTGAATGAGGATCCGTCAACTGTTGAATTACATGATGTCATACATACTTAATGAAATTTTCCGCTCATGATGCCACTACATGTGCGTCTTTCTGCTAGAATATCAGTCTTTGCGATTGAGGGTAATTGTTATTCATTGTTGTTATGCTCATTGTTTATCCTCTTTCACTTTGGATTCTCTCTTAAATGAATGGATAACCTTTCTTCCATTGATGTTTGAGCTGCACTTGTGTTAATTCCCATGTCATTCTATGACATCTAATGTGGAGCTTTCTATTTGTGGTGACAAATTGCAGATTACTTATCTGAAAGACAGCCATTGGGTGGTCTGCTGTTTCTGCTTCCTCAAATATTCAATTTTGAGAGTAAGGAAAGCACTGGAGATGGAGAAGAGCTGCTCAAGAACATAGTGATGGAACTTGAACAGTTGCTTATACATACCAACATACCTGTGAGTTATATGCATGAGATGTCCTTTCTATTGCTGTAGTTCAGATTCTCATTCCTCTGCCCTGGTTGATGAGGCCTTTACATTTAGTCATGGCTTTGATTGGCCTTCCTGCTCAAGGATTACGGTCGCTTATAAACCTTTGTGCATATGATTAGAACTGCCTGCGACAAAATGTCTATTTCGCGCTGGTCCCACTACCTGCTTAAAGAAGGTTTTCGGTCTAATTCATACAGTTGATGAGACTTCGTGAGGAGTCGTTATCCGAAGCCTTGTTGGAAAATCCTTTTGCCTGAAGACCGCGTTATCTTCTTTACAGCACTGTCACCAAGAGAATTTCCTAGGGACAATTTTGTGATGATGCATCCAGTGCTTTTTCAGTGGCATCTTAGTGTATTTTTCTTCCAGCTAGTTTTTTTGAAATATCTGTCCTTATAAAAGGTCTTATGCGGATTGGTTTCATTGCAGTATCCTGTTTATTTTGCTTTTGAGAATGATGATATCAATACTGTTTTGGCTGATATAAAGAGAAATGATGTCAGTGGACAGCCGGCTACTGCGACAACAGGCGGGTGAGTTAGCAACTTTTAACAAATCTATTATGAAGGTTTCTTTTATTTTTTCACACTCGTAGCTGTCAATTCTATGTTTTGTCGTGTTATTATTTTTAATATTCTAAATTTAATATATCATATCAAATTTTGGTAACAATCAGCTCTGTTATACTTCATTAAGAATAAGATATATTTTGATAAGCATTGTACGATCTCTATCTAATTTAGCATTCTAATTTCTCGTGATGATTGAAGTGTGTAAGGGGCGTTCCTCTTCATATTTATGACAAAAATTCAGGGAATGCAATTTAAGTTTCTAATTTAGTTGTTGCTTTTAACTTAATCTAGCTGCCACTCCACATGCTTATAGAAGTAGACAATGCAAGTGGACAAATTGGGTGATTTTGACCAATTTCTCCATGCTCCTTTTCTGTTCTCCTTTTCTTTCTTTCTTTCCTCTTCTTTTTTTGGGAATGAGGCGTTGTGGGGTGAGCATAGGCAATTCATGAAGTGCACTTTTCCTCATATCGGTTGATTTTCCTAGGCTTAATTTTTCTTGCTCATTGTATCTACAGACTGCTGCAGTTTCCTCGTGTCAATCCTATTTCTTTTATTTGTTTGGACAATGTTTCGAGGATCTGTATTACAGAAAATAGTCTACCTCGTCATGCTTACGTGCTTCAGTCCTCTATGATGCTTGAGGGCAAGTGCCTATATTTAGTTTACCTGATACAAGTTATTTTTTGTATGTTATAACAGATATAAGCTTGTGGTCTCAACAACTGAACCTAAGAAAGTTGCATCTCCCGTCATGTCGAATATTCAGGTTTGAGTTTATGTTACTTGGAATATGTTGGATTATGACATGTAGTGCGTCAGATATGAAAAAATTATTAAAGCATATATTATATCCATCTTATGAAGAGGACCGTGTAATGTATTTTCAGTGCTTTAGTTGTAATTTGAGATCACAGTTAATCATTGAGTAATTGATATGAGGATTTCTTCTTGGTTATTAGCATCTTATTCTCTCTGAAGCTGCCTTGTCTAAGGAAAGTATTCCTGAAATCACTCAGTTTCTTTATTGGGTTGTGACAGGGATGGTTGCCAGGGCTGAAAGCCGATGGGGATCCGAATCAACTCCCAACCATTGCCATAGTGGCATCTTATGATACATTTGGGGCTGCTCCTGTATGTATTCCCAATACCATTTTTTGATTACTTGTGTTGCCGTAAAAGTCTCATAGTTCCTACTTGCAGGCATTATCAGTGGGGAGCGATAGCAATGGAAGTGGTGTTGTGGCACTTCTTGAGATTGCTAGGTTATTTTCTCTTTTGTATTCCAACCCCAAAACAAGGGGAAGGTACAATTTACTCTTTGGACTTACGTCCGGTGGACCTTATAACTACAATGGAACACATAAGGTACTTACAATTTGCAGTGCTCTTGCTGAATGTATTTACTCAAAATCTTTGCATTTGACTTTAAATTACTTATGGTTATCTTGATACTGTGGCACCCTTTGTAACTCTTGTTCCTTACAATGCACTACTTGTTGCAGTGGCTTCGGAGTTTCGATCAACGTTTAAGGGAGACCATTGACTATGCTATATGCTTGAATAGTATTGGCTCATGGAACAATGAACTATGGATTCACGTGTCAAAACCCCCAGAAAATGCCTACATAAAGCAGGCGTTTGAGGTTTCCTATCCATTTCTTAAATGAACCAGTTTAGTTGCTTATTTACTTGTTCTGCAATTTGATGAATGGAGCTTTTGCAGGGCTTGTCAAATGTCGGAGATGAGTTGGGCATTAAAGTTGGTCTAAAACACAAGAAGATAAATATATCTAATTCTCGAGTAAGTTCATAAAACCTGCTGGTTTCAAGCATGCTATGCTTTTGTTGTGCTCCATGCTGGGCTCTTTAGAAGGATAATGATGCAGCTAACCGTTATGTAGGTAGCTTGGGAGCATGAACAATTTTCGAGACATAGAATCACTGCTGCCACCCTTTCTGAAATTTCGACTGCTCCTGGATTGTTTGAAAGTACCGGCAGTTTAGCAGATAGCAGGTAGTGTTTTCAATCGTTTTAAAGTGCAATATCACAGAACGAAGATATACGCTGGCTGAGAGTTTGAATTTCAATGCAGGACTTTTGTAAATGAAGATGCTGTTATCAAGAGTGTCAAATTAGTTGCTGAAAGTCTAGCGGTGAGGTTTATAGTCATGTTGCGAGAGCTTTGTATTTGACTGCGCTTGAAAATTATCTAATAGGTTTTACCGTTTTATTTCCTCAACAACGTAACATGCGCGCCTTCAAGATTATAGTGAAAGTAATTTTTTGCATTTACATCCGTCTAGTAATTTCTTGTCCTCATTGTCTATTTTTCGTCTATACAGAGGCATATATACGGCCACCAGGGGAAGAACATTCAGATCTTTGCGGACGAGGGTAGTTTAGCTGTCAATCCTTCTTACATACGATCCTGGTTAGATCTTTTATCACGTACCGCTCGTGTAGCACCGTTCCTCTCAAAGAATGATCCATTCATAATGGCTTTGAAAAAGGTCTTACCCTCTCTTCCTTTAAATCTTTTTTCTTTTAGTTTTATTTCATTTCTTTCCTTTTCTTTTCCATTCTCTCTACCATTTTGTTGAATTTTTGTTGTTGTGTGGATCTATATTTTCATTCATTTACAAATGCACAAAAGATCTGCATGATCATAATGTTGCAGTACATGTCAACTTCATCACGTTGGTAGGGTTTTGTTTTTGTTCTTTTTTCCTCTTGGCTGGGTTTTTTCTTTTTGTGTGTGTTTTTTTTGGTTTTGGGAGAGGGGGGGGGGGGGGGGGGGGTTGGAGGGGAGACCATCCTGATCAATTTATGCCACAGGTATTAATTACCTCTCTTTTCTTATATTACAGTGTTTAGTTATAATATCAACCAAGAAATGTAATATCTCTCTATAAAGAGAATCTGTTGAAGGAATTTTCAGACTAAATTGACCAGTGATTGTCAACTCTAAGCAATGTCCGGGGGAGATTACGCAAAAGAGATGAAGCAGTTACCTTGCATTTTCTGGAATTTCATTTGAAAATTCATTTTTCTGTAATTTGGATCACCTTTTTCATGTCCTTTTATTACTTCATATGTTTTAAGTGCTTCAATGTTAGTGAAACTGTTGCTTTTAACTCCATGCCTTGATACCTGGACTGGTAGTGATGGGCATGCATGTATCGCCTCATACTGCGAGTGTCAGCCCGGCAGCTCTGGTGCACTGTTGTTAAATAGTCATCCATACAGTGTTGGACATGTATGTGGTCGTATGCTCTAATAGGTAATATGGTAGAGTTAAATAGAATTCCAATCCTCAAATACTGGAACGTCAAGTGTGGAGAGGATGGACTTTCCAGTACTGTCTACACTACCTGCGTTTGTGAGATGGGTTCTCAAATTGTCCTGCATTAACCTATTACCTTCGACTAACGAAGATGGAAAGTGTACTTTGTTCCAATATAATAGCTCAAAGTTATCTGACCTTTTCATCTCTTCTAATTACAGGAATTGGAAGAGCATACTGAAGAAGTAATCTTGCAGAATGAGGTGCTTGATGGGATGTTCACATTCTACGATTCTACAAAAGCTACACTTAACATATATCAGGTACTTCAAATTGTGGAGTGGGGGCATTGCAGAGTTTGATCATTTTGTCATCGGGTGTGACAAGTTAGTTGTGGGCAAGCTACCTTAGAGTGCATATGTTTGTGCTTCAGCAAAAGCAGCTTTCCATTTAAAATACTATCCAAATTTCAAAAAATTACGTTTTGGGGTAAGATATATTCAATGTGTGTCCGTGGCAAGATTTGGATTAAGCAAAAAGCGAAAAGTAAAAACTTATTCAGACACACGCTTTGATCTTTAAATTCATAGATGAATCCACCATGAGAAAAGCATTATGTAAAAAGAAGTTAAATTGCAGACAGAACTACGAGGTACTCAAGACACGATAATCAACACATGATAAATTTGATGTTTTCATCTGCAACTAAAAGAAATGTGTTTAGGAAGCATTGGTGTAATTTTTCCATTGTTTGTACTATAAGACAGTTTTAATTAATATAGGTGCCCCCTATTTATCAATTGATCTCTTTAAGCTATCTGGAACAAAAATCACTATTTTTATTACTCGACTTCGTTGTCCAATAATGTGGGAAAAGTGAATATTTTGAGAGAACCTGATTTTATGTGGTTCTTTCCTTGACTTTTTCTTTCTGTCTTTTTGTATAATTTGTGGTGAATGGCTTTCTAATTTTGGAATCTCTTTATTCATAGTTTGGTTTTAGTTTAGAGTTCGAGTCAAATTGTTTGGAAAAGAGCTTTAGAGGGATCAAGGTCGGAAATTCTGCGGTGTTAAATTGGATAATAAAAAATATTGTATATATAAGTTATTTTCTCAGAAGCATTTGTAGTGGTTCCCATTGAATACCCGAAAGAACCTCTATTGTTAAGATACTGGCTCTGGCTCTTATGTGTCAGATGAGAAGTTTGCCATCAGGATGAGGATGGCCAAAACTTGTAAAATGCTCCTAATTAAAGGAGATTTGTTCAGTTAATCTAATGCACCTACTGCTTCATTTTCTTCTTAACCTTTTAGTTCTTGAAGCCTCACTATGGTGAAATGCATGTTAGCTGCCCTTGCCTTTGTTCTAATTAATCTCCATCGTCTGGTCAACTTTCCATTTTTTGGTTGGAACAATAAGCAAAATCATGACTTTTGCAGGTTGCTAGTGTAACATTTGATTTGCTGTTGCTTCTGGTTTTGGGATCATATCTGATCGTGCTCTTCAGTTTTCTCGTCATTACAACTAGGGTAAGTATATATATATGTATATATAAAACTAGGTTAAGCCCCCTTTATATAGTCAGTTACACAGATAAGTCGCAGCTTCTTTTGGGAAAGCTGCTCTTCTCGTATCTTTAATGCGGTGTAGACAGAAAAGGGAACTTGCCAATCTGCTTATGGCTTGCTGATGTTGCTCGACAGGGTCTCGATGATCTTATCAGTTTGTTTCGGCGACCTCCCTCTCGCAAGGTCAAAACAGCTTGAGGAATGTTGTGGATCACGAAGCAGCCTCCAGTTCTGTTATTTTAACCCTAAGCACTTCCTCTTGCAGCTTCGACTGATAATCAATTGGTTGCTTCTTTCCATGTAATTGTTGCTTTCTCGTGTTTGGGGGGTGGGGGGATCACGCAGTTGTTAATTAGAAGTTTGTTTCTTTTTCCTTATAAGCAGTGGTGAGATCTACCGAGTTAGGTAGGGTGATAGATTATCACTTTTCCCTTTTGGCAAGCATTGTAGCAATGCAACAGCGAGAAAATTTTTGCTAAATTCGAATTGTTTGTATCATTTCTAGAAAGCAGATTACATATCCACTGAAAGCAAATAGTTGTAACTAGCATTGTCCCCGCTGCGTAGTCTTTTTGCTCTCCTCTCCTTAAAATATATACGCTTCCTCTATTAATTTGCCATTGACAAGATAAAGATTGCACTTCATTTTGAATTCAATGCTGACTGCACCAATTTGTCGGGATGACTCCTGTGGTCTGTGCAAATACAATTTCCGACTATCAAACTTCATTAGATTCCGCGAGAAATCGAACTTATAGTGAAACTGGTGCGTGTTTGTGGTTCAAGCACCTCTCTAACTCTCTCTCTTCATGTGCCTGAGTGCTTTTGTTTTTCTAATCACCAGTAACCTAATGGATCAAGGCTATGAAGAATATGGAAAAGGCAAAACATGTGCTCATCGGAGGTCAGCACATCATAAAACCCAATGAAAACATTTGTGGATTATCGTTGCTTTCAAACAATTACATTACAAACATCATCAATTGTTGTCGCTCTCAAAAGATAAATTTCAACCAATTGGTACATCAAAGCACTCGGGATACAGTTCATTTTCATGGCCGCATCTCCTTCTCGAAGAGAATAAGCAAAGAGATCGGGCAAAAACACGACCAAGCATGAGGCAGCCAATTCCAGAAAAGCGTAAAGCCACGAGGGAAGTCTTCCACATATATCTTTTGGCCACTTAGCAAGGAAATCAGTTGGAACGGTGCGATCACATGGCTGCTCAAGTGCGTCAGGACTTCGAATTATCTATTCTTTTTATATGTGCTAGAGCAGCCAAGGCTGCAGTTGGAAATCCCCACTTCTCTCTCTCAAACTCGTCTTTAGTTTCACGACTTCAGCTTCCAGTTGACTGAATTCCTGCATTCAGCCCGGGATAATGCCGCGGCGGTCTGAACCATAGGGGCATATAGTTGATCGTTCACGCATCAAACAAGCAGAAAGGTCCGTGGAAAATTACCTCCCGCGTCAGTACTCTCTGCTTGGATCCTCGCACGCTCTTCCTTCAACTTCGTGTTTTGTTCCGTCCAACGAACCTTTCATAGATATACAATAAGCCAGCTGAGGCACTTCTTCCAATAAATAATCCCCTCTAGTTGACAAAGAAAACTTGAACAGTTGAACTACAAGCTGCAATCACCTCTCTCTGTCTCTTCAAGAATTGCTAATCTCATTCTTAACTACCAGTCACCAAGTTTCTCTACTGTTATTGCTGAGAAAGCCAAATGAAATCCTATTTAAAAAATCATCAAAAGAACACTCCATAGGAAAAGCAGGGTTGGTTTTTAACTAAATGAGAAGCACTTGTTTGCTCACATGCTCGTTTAAGATGTTTACAGGAGATTCTTACGGTTTCGGCTGACATAGTCACTGTCGACTGCTCAAGGGTTGCCTTGTCAGCTCCAACCGCATTTCTTTCTCTTTGAAGCCTAGTATTCTCATCTCTCAGTTGTGCTAACTGTGCCTCGATGTGGTCATGATTCACCTGTAGATATCCAGGAAAGCCACTTAAACATCCAAAAAGTGTGCCAACAAAAGAAACAAGGAAGCTATAGTAAAATGAATTCAATGCGACAATCTCGTCCAATTGTATTGAACATAAGGAACGGAAAAGGAAGAGATTCATCAAGTAATAGGGTGGGCTGCTCTGAACTGTCTTCGACAAAGCACAAGGAAACAGAAACAGTAGAAGAACTCTAATCGGTATGTTTTGCAGATAAATACTTTCAGGTTCCATCCATGTAATTAGCAATCTTTTAGTTTACTATTGACATCAAAATATGAGATCCCTACTAGCTTAAAATGCTAAATCTTGATCTTACACATGATTCTGCAAGAATCGTAGTCTCCAGGTATACCTTGCTTCATTTCTCAAGTTGAGTCAAAGATAATATATAAGACAGACCAAAGTCAATTAAATGCAGAACAAAAATATGACATGCCTGATCCACACGAGTGTTGTTCTTAATAGAAAATAAAACAGCAGAGAATTCCCCTGAATGCAGGTACTTGATATCACATTAGACACAGATATTTATCAGAGTCTACTGTCATGGAATACACCTGTTCGGTAAAGTTATTCTGATTTTGTTCAATTCTCGGGTTTCACGTAGAGATAATCCTCAGATTCCACTTTTCCATGGCTACCAAGCTTTTCAGACTCACTTAGAGTTGGTTTATATTTGGGACGGCCACCATCAAATATATGGCAGTTTAGATGAGTTGTTCCGCTTCTGTTAGAACAAACATAGAGATGTCCACAATGGTTGCACTTACATTCTTGACGTTCACAGGGCTTCCTTTCCACCTTTGGGAAATGTTGTCATACTCTTGACCTTCCTCTTCCTTTATTCTTTTCATCAGTGCTTGTCTCGAAAGGAGTTGCATGTACATCAACAATGATTCCATGTGCTGCATCAACCATCTACACAGAGGATATAAGGGAATGAGTGCAATGTGCACTCTATGTCATGATAAAGTAATGATCCACCTAATGAAAAGTAATGCTAACTACAGTCAAGGCAAATAAGCTCGAACCAAATTCATCCTCCACCTTCCTCACAATTCCATGTGCTGCATCAACCATCTACCAACAAACTGAGACAAATGAAACCAGAGCTGAAGCTAGAACCAAATTCATCCTCCACCTTCCTCACAATTCACAGTACTTATGCCCTAAATTTAACTCTCTCAGAACAAAAACACGGTAATGTCAGCTTTCACCTTTGATCAGTTCAGAGCAACATTCACCCTATATCAACAGCATCACCAGAGACTCTTAAAACGTTATCAAGCAAGAAGAACGAGTACCCAAAAACAAAACTTTAGAAGCTAGGAGACAAAGAACCCACAAATATATCACGACCAACCGGCATTACAGTCCACTAAAGAGTGAAAGAAATCACACCCACCAAAATCGTACTGCGAAACGGGAAGCGAAAGTGGAGGAAAAACAATCGAGAGGCTAAAAATCAAGAACCTCGAGGGAGTGTGAAAGGGGATCTGATGAATCCATTCGAGTTCAGTTCGTAATTCAAGGACAACGAATTACAAAAGCTGGAAATTCAATTCAATCAGCCCGAACAGATTTTATGTCGGACCTCATTCTACCGCCATGCCCATCTCGGAAGAATCAAGTGAAGGGTTCTTGCCTTCTTTTCATTGATTATCTCGGACAACGAATTTTAAAAGCTTCTGTTTGTTAGGCGGAAAATACTTTTTGGGGAGACATTTTCTTTATTTTTCGGTGTTTTTTTTACTTAGGAAAAGGAGTCAACCCACGATGTTTTTCTAGTTAACAGAAAATTTATGTTTAAATTTCGAAAAATAATTTCATCTTTACAAAATCGAAAATCATTTTTCAAAACATGATTGGACATCGACGCTTGGGCACGGAAATCTCAATGCTGTTCTCGGTACCTTTGTAGCTTGATCTTGGACTTGGTTTCATCGTCCATGAGAGAGCATGGAGCGCTGCTTGCATTTATTTTGAAAATGAACTCCTCGTATTGTTGATACCTGATTTTGGGCGGTCCCGAGTCGTTATTTCCTTCTAAAGTATAAAACAACAAAATAGTAAAAAATATACAAAATAAATAAATATGCAATTTTCCTTTAATACTAATAATAATAATAATAATAGTAATTTTAAAAAGATGAGAAGAAAAAGAGCTTTTGGGCCGGGTCGGTCCGCGCCACAGCCTCCGGCCCGGTCCCTTTTTCTTCCCTTCTTCTTTTTTTCCCCCACGGGTTCATCCCTTTCTCTTCTTTCTTTTTATTTTCTTGCTGGCCCGACCCCATTCCTTTCATTTCTTCCTTCTTTCTTTCCCACGCTCCCCATTCTCCTTCTTCCTTCTTTTCCGGCCCGACCCCTCTTCATTTCCTTTTCTTTTTGGGCTCGGCCCTCTCCTCTCTTTTCCTTTCTTCTCTTACCGACACGCGACGCACGACACGACACGACACGACACACCAACGCGTTATTTTTCAAAAAATAGAGAATTCCGACACATTGTATATTAAATGTATATCTTTATATACATGATCAAGGAGAATGGCTGTTCAATACTTATCACTTGCATCTGTCTGCAATCAGCGATGATTTTCTTCTTCTTCTGTTTGGATTAGGTTTTTTTTGGGCTGATTGAGTATATTAATTTCGGGGTGATTGGATATATGACTTAAGTATATATATTTTCGTAAATTTAGATTTTGACCTATAATTTATTGAAAATACTTAAAATTGACCCGTGCTTATCGAAATGAGGTGTCAGGATGTTGGATTTGCCTATTGTTGGCGTGTCTGCAGTGCTGATCACGCGTCGGTCGTATGTCGGAAAGTGTCGGATACGACACGATACGATACGACATGGAGGCCCGAAAAGTGTCCTAGCTTCTCTCCCTCACTCGGCCGACGTCAAAGAACCTGGCCGGAAACAGGGGAACGGAATTTCGGGGAATGGCAGGGGTATTTCCTCTCTCCATTCTTGACCATCCGGTCAAAGCGTGAAGGAGAAGGCACGGGAGATATTTTGAGGTTACAAGGGACGATGCCAAGAAAAGCCGAATGGGAAGTAAAAAAAGGAACCGAGAAAGAGAAGTGAAAAATTGAGAAATTCTCGAGTTTGGACAAGTTTTCTAGCGTCTACCCTTTGTCACTGCCGATTTACTGCCGTTCGTTGCCGTTTACATTTCGTCCAGGTAGGATTCTTCTTGAGCATCAATATGCTCTGTTTCAGCCCTGTGTGGGACTCGCCGGACCGTAGCTCGGTGCTCTCCGGTTCGCGCGAGTTCCACACTCGTTTGTACTGCAAATTTCTTGCTGTTAGTTTCCTGTTTCGATCTCGTGTAGCCTTGGTTTAATTTTATGTCTCGGTTGTGTCTCCATCTCTCTTTTAACCGACGCCTCATTCCTGTTCGATGACATGTCATGTTTAGATTCGAGATGTTTTTAATCCATTTCTCGGCGTGTTCCGAGTTTGCTTAGTTACCAGGGTTTTCTGTGTGCGTTTTCCTCTTTGGTTTGTGCCTTTTATTACCTTGTTTTCGATTCCGAAATCGAGTCTCCTTCCTTCCTCTTCCTCGTTGCTGTGGAGCCCAAAAAAGCAGGAAGAAGTAAGAAGAGCCAGATCCGACCGGCCGAGTGGTCTCCTCCGGCGAAAGGAACACCGAAGTTCAACATACATGGTTCGCTGGTCGAGGGATCAGTAGCTGGTGTGTGTAGAGATTGCAGGTAACCTTGTTGATGGACTTATCAAGAACGTACACACACCAGCTACTCTATGTACCGTCTTTGAGGACAATATTAGATATTCTCGTGTAGTTCGGGAATTAAGTTGAATATGTACTAAAAGTTCAAAAATCATATTGAACAAATCAAAAGTTCACGGATTCTATTACATATTAGGTCAAAATTTGGGAATCATTTATGTCATTATCCCAACGAAATTTGACATTTTTTGTTTTCATTTTTAGAAGATTTGCAAAGTAGCTCCACGAGACCATAACTTCCACGGTGAAAGAAATAATGCCGTAAGTCCAAATTCCGTGGCGGACCCTACGAATTGATTTCATTCCTCAACTTCGTCATTGGTAATCATATTCTACAAAACTAGACACGACGGATCTGAAAAACTGAGTGAAAGTTAGAAGTTTCCTATAGGAATTGGTGATAGATTTGGCTCCGTAATGCCATGAGATCTCTATACACACAGTGCTCGTAAAACACGCGAAGAACGCCATTGACGTTTCAAAGATAGTGGGAAGAGCGTTGCTTTTTGGAGAAATTTATCTTTGCCATCATCATAATTGGGCTCAAGTACATCAAGGACGAGAGTAACTTTTGGGATAAAGACAGAGTTAGATTTTGAAAATCCCTTCTTCCCCACTAATAAAAAATTGCTGAAACCATAGCCTCTTCTCGTTGATATATAACAAGACAAACATAGGAAAACATAACCTACCTTTCGTCGAAGGAGGCGTCCCACTTTCTTATTTTTTACTTTTGATAATACCAATCAACTTTAATTTTGGAGACCACTTTGCTCATTCACATCTATCATCCTTATCTCCCTATTTACGAAAATGTTTATCTACGGAATTCAAAATTTCCGCACCCATTCGAAAAACACTCAAAACCAACTAAAAACCGAACTATCAACAAATAAGCAAGACTCTAAAATGAAATTTGAAGGAGGGTCAACTTGATCTTTTCAACGTGGGATTTTATTTAGAGGTATGTGGAACGGAATTCGCTGAAATAATGACGTATATAAGCGGTCATTGAGTTGAAAGCGAGTTATATTCTCGAGATTTTCTCAGTATATAATACCGTACAGAGAAAGTTGCTTTTTAGTACCGGTAGAAGGCCACTAAAAAAGTTTGGGGGAAGTGGAAGTGTCATTTGGTGATTAAACATATTGGTGAGTGGACGGTCACTTGGGAGGAATTATTTGGGATGAGTGGGGATGGAAGTAAAAGATAAATAAGGTCATCACGAGAAGCCAAATTGGAATGAAGTGACGGGAAGAAAGTACCTTGAAGGAGCTCTTTCTTTCCCCTTACAGGGAGGAAAGGAGATCAGAAGATCTTACCCTTAAATATCGCCTTAGAATTTATATTTATGCGCATCTATTGATTTACAGATCACCGCTTTACAAACATTATGCTATGTGGTATGTAGTAATATTACGAAGAGAATTGATTATGTAATAGTCTTAGAGTGAATGTTGAATTAGCAGCATGTCTTGGGCCATAACGAAAAAATAACAACTAATTAAAAATTATTGTGCGGTCCACTCTTTTAAGAATTTGTTGCTCACAACATAGTATTGTTCTCACAGTCACCAAAAAACTGTTATGCTAGCAAAATCTTATTATGAATTACAATAGTACACCCTACAGTTTAGCTACAGTACCTGTCTTTGAAATACGAAAAAAAGGATGGAAAAGATGGAAAGAGAATACTTGTTTGCTGAGTGTTTAGGGTTTTCTTGTCTGGTAGAGTACCGTGGACTTATCATGTCTCTGCATATCTGTTCTCACGTGACTACTATAATTAGGGTTTTGAACAGTAAGAATTCGTTCTTGAATCTCACCTGTAATTCTTATTGACCGCAACGTGAAACAACTCCTCCTTTGTCCAGGAATGTAGTGAGGTGGCCAAACTATGCAAACGCTTGTTTCTGGTTTTTGCTTTGTTCCTTGTTCAAAACTTTTATCTTAATTTGTTTGCAATTTCACACTCCGCAGCCACTTTCTCCGGACATGTATATACATGTCAGCTAGCATTAGTTTCGGATGTTTATCCTTATATAAACACATAAAATCTGAAAGAAAACGCTCATCAAATCGATACTAGACACACTGAATCTTGATCAAAATGATTTGTTATTCACTTGTAGATGCACATAATTAGAGGACACAACATTGTCATTAAAAATTCTTCCATCGCGAGTTTTTATTCTTTCCAATGGTTGAGATCCATACATAATATGGATTCGTCTGAGCACCCAATGGAAAGTACAAAGGGAAAAAAAAACATCATTTGACAAACAACTATCATTCTGAGGACTGTGCTAAAACCAGTTGAGTTGGTCCCAATCCCATATTCGTCCTTCTATTTCCATACTAGTCGTCCCCATGTAACTGGAAATTCCAGCATCACACTCTATCACTGATCCTGATGGGGACACGGATCCGCCGCCCCCGCTGCAGCTGCCGTGACCACCATCTCCACCTTGTAGTGTCTCTCCAGGCACCAACTCCAGCGGCCGACGATCAAATGCTCGGGAGCTCCCGGACACAACGTACACTCGACACAACGCATAATCAAGTCTCAACTACAGCGTTTCAAGGGGAAAAACAATAACAACAAATTAGTTGCGCCCAGAGAGAGAATGAGAAAATGAATGTTTTCTTACACACTAGTATATAGCGATGGCAAACTAAGCTACGCGCATAATATTTCCAATTTACCAGCGCTAGTCTTATTCAAGGACAATATTTTTGAAGTTTCGTCCAATCGAGCCTCTAATTGGTGGGCTATAAATATGAATATCACTCGCTTGCAAACTTAACTAAAAATAAATAAATCTGGTGACATCCATGAGTGTAACCTACTGGTCAAAATGGTGGTTCCTATAATTAAAGGAGAAGAAAAGTATGACTCATCTAATAAAGTCCAAAAAGAAATTGTTCAATTGCGTTGACTGAAATAAGAGATGACGGGGGCATGCATACATTTTACACATTACCCTAACATGGGCATCACTTTTGATTTTAGTTATTTAAACAAGAAATAATGTTTTCCACCGCTGATATCTTTAACAAAAATCCAAGACTGATCATGCAATTAACTAAAATGAAGATCAAAGTTCAATTAGTTCATGCATGCGCTTACCCTAAACACGGGCATGCTAGAACTTGAAGAATTGGAATTGGGAGGTGAGATTGTTTCTAGGGCTCTATACTCGTTCAATTTCCATTTGGTTTTTCTTCCTGTTGGAGCTTTTCCCACGTAGAAGACCATGGACTTCTTCATCCCAATCGCTTTGTTGTCCGATGAGTAGACGTAACCGGGCGTCCCGGTCGCCTTCCAGTAACCCACCGCCGTGCTTCTGCTCGGTCTCCCTCCTCTGGCTTCTGACTCCTGCATCGGGGCAAAGAAGAACCACTGCTCTTTGTCTTCTCGGCACAGCTCTCCGGAAAGCTCTGCAGCAACAAAACAACACACAACACCACAAGAAAAGTCAAAACTTTACGTAAAACCCGCGACAAGTTTGCACATTTATCAGAACCCATGATTTCTTTCGGTGGCAATGAACGAGAAACATGGAGAAACGAAGAATTTGCCACGCGTGATTTCTTCTTTAACCTGGGAGATTCCATGGCTCGGTAGCATAAATGTCGAGGACCGGAATGATGCGGCTGAGCCGGTCTTGTAGCGAGCCCTCGAGCTGGTTGTGCAAATAGAAAGAGATGAGCTCTTCCTCAGTTGGATAGAACCTGAAGCCTGTCGGTTGATCCTCCATCATGTTTCTGTTTTCCTATATCCTAGATTTCAAAGTGGGGATGCGATCGTATGTGTTGTACTTGACAACAGAACTGGTAGCTTGTGTTTTAGAGAACGTAGTGGATCTGGACTAGACCTATATATAGAAGTGGACCACTTGGTCCATAAAAGAGGGAAAAAAAAAAAAAAACTAACGTATGAAATGAGTCAATAATGAGGATCGAAAAGAAAATGATTTCAGGAGATATCTCTTTATGTGCAATCGCTTCTTAAGCATCTTACTAAGGTAGTTCGTGACAAAGGACTCATTTTCAAGTGTGTGGAAGACTCTCCACGCAACAAAAGGATTCAGGCAAGCTGGGGCATCTCTGCCTCCATTTTTTAATGAAGTCCCTGCTCGGTTTTGTTTTCTGTTTCTGTGACCGTTGTTTGGCCTTTGGCTTCTGTTTGTGCCCTGTAAGCCTTGCTGTTTAGCTGTTGATGCTCTCTTTTGCTTTGCCGTAACACCTTTGCACCCGATGCGACATCCGCTTTGTTGTTTCGGGTACGAGGTTTTTGTGTTCGGCTCCTTCTTTGTATGTAGCGCGTTGAAAGTTAATACATTCTTTACCTTACAAAAAAAAAAAAAAAAGTTGTATTCTACTGGTTACAGAACTCGTAGCTTGTGTTGAAACACTTGGGATAGGATGACCTTATCTCAGGAGAGTTCAAGTTGTATTCTTAAAGATGATTTCTGGCCTTCAAAAGAGCAAGTCATTTTTCTAAATCTAGATATAAGTTTATAAGTTGACTATCAAAAGATTTTCCATTATTTTTCTCCTAAGTGATTCAAAATTTCAAACGTCGAAAAGAAGAAGAAGAGGAAATATATTTTCCAACTGTTAATTTTTCACAAAAACAAATTGAATATTCATCTCGGAAACTTTTCCCGCAAGTTTTTAAAAGTTAATGAATAGTGTTCTGCTTGAAATACACCAAGCTAATTGACACTCCACAGAAAGAGACTCAAACTTCAACATGTACAATAGCTGATGACATCTACCATATTGATTCGCATCCCAATTTTCACTTAAGAACTTTTACTAGAAACTGCATCGGTTGAAAAAAGTACAATTACTCCCACATGCAAAATTACATGGATGCTGAATGTTAATTAGTTTGCGTTCGTTTGAGTGAAAGAATTTTTCGTAAATTAATTTTCTGTACTTTCACGCGTTTGGTTTGCTACAAATGACCAGTCAATAGAAAATATGCATGTTTAAAGTTAGAAAAATGAATTCTCTAACTCGAAAAGAGGAAATTATTTTCCTGAAAAAATGATTTCTTGGAAAATATTTTTTAAAGTTTTCCCTAAAACAAACATGCCCTGAGGATACTTTCTCCATGAAAGTGTTTTCTTGGAAAACTTTTTTTCAATCCCCGAAACAACATACCCCGAGGATACTTTCTCCGGTTAGTCTGCATAACATGTTCGTCGATGTTTTTCATCGGAAACATTCGCGGCTTTGGGGGGGGGGGGGGAAGAATAGAAGAACTAGGATAGAGCAAGACAAAGAGAAGTAGATTTCTATCTCCGACTTCCAGAACATTAGGTATCTGACAATAGTAACACCAACAAGAAGAAGACAACATGCTTTGATACCATGTTGGGTGGTCTTAGGTCTCTCTCATCCCAAAAGCTAGCTCAAAGGTTGATGCTTTCCCTCACACTCCCGGAGGGAGCAACAACCCGTATATCTCCTGTGTGACTATTGGGTCCAGACTTGTTGGTAAACTGGGCTCTGATACCATGTGAGAATATCTAACCCAAAAGCTTAAACTGATAGATGGAGGGAAATCACATGAATATAAAGAGCAGATAAGACCCGTTATTAGATGATGTGGGATAATAACTTCAACAACATTCTTCGTCTCCGACCACATCTGGTCAACCTCGTCTTCGTCTCCAACGAGTAGATTTCCATGCGGTAATCTTACTACTTGAAGTCATTCTCTGTGGTCGGCTGGTCGGCTCGTCTAATAACACGTTCGCACTCACAGAAATTATGTCCCACGATCTTCCAGGAAGCTGAGAGCTTTTCTTAGATTGGGATGTGACGATTGCTTCTCAACACTGGTCGCATTTCAATTGGTTTCAGTTTCAGCCATTGTTTGGGTGGAGGATGTAGAGATGGGAACTTGGGAAGCAGCGTCGAAAGAGGACTTCAGCTGATTCATGTCGACAGTCTGGACGCCATGGGCCTCTTTATTCAACTTTGACAAATTTTAAGTTAGCACCGAATCTGGAAGAATCATTAGGTCAAAGTTTCGTCAACGGACTCACTTTTAGAATTCATAAATAGACTCCTCATGGTTTACTGTGTGTCATCTCCGCCATGACCACCCTTTTTTTTTTCTTCTTCTTTTAAGCCCTGTGTTGGTTTCAACTTAGGAGAAATGAATTTTAACGAATGGACGATTCTAATGAAATTACAAATTATTTTTTGCTGTTTGCAAATTACCAACTTTTCTTCATCTGTTATATCTAACAAAAATTCCATCCTTTTACAAAATTTTATATGCCTTCCTCACCGACGCTTTAAATAATTTGTTATATAGAACTACCAATTTTCAACCGAGTGATTCACCAACTTTTCTCTGATTAGTAATTATCAACTGGTTTTGGTGTACAACTTTCATTGGAATTGGTTACCAAGAACTATTTTCTTTTTAAATAAACCAAATTTTCTATTAAGTTACCGATTTTATTTGTCTTACTTAGTAACTTTTTAAATGTACCGGCTCTTTTTAGAAATTACTAACCCCAATTAGAGTGATTAGCAACTTTTTGCCGATTAGATTACCAACTAGTTTTGCGTTACCATATGTTATTTCAGTTAATTACCAAAGTTTATTTTGTTTTTTTTTTAAATTATTAACTTCCATTATTTTTGAAAAAAAAATGTTTTCTTGTTGTTTTTTCTGTTGGGAATATTTTGTTATTGTTTACCAGCTTTTATTTATCCTTCTTACCAACGGCATAATTTTCCCACTACTGAATAAAATTACCAACCTTTATTTGTATGACTTACAAATTTTTCTTCGATTAAGTTACCAGGTAGTTTTGGTTATTAACTCTCCTTTAAGTTATTTACCAACGTTTATTGGTTTAAAAAATTTTCTATTAAATTTTCACTTTTATTTGCCTTACTTACCCAATTTTTTGTATTTTACCCACTCATTTTACAAATTACCAACCTCAGTTGGAGTGGTTACCCTCTTCTCTCCTATTAAGTTACCAACTAATTTGCATTACCAACTCTTATTTGAATTAGCTACCAACGTTTATTTTTTTTTTTTCATTATTTGGTGAGTTTAAGGCTTTTTAATTACCTACTATCTCATTTCTGAACAAGCAAAAACTTTTAGCAACTTTTATTTGTCTTTCTTACAAAATTCCTAAAATCACCAACTAATGAAATCACCAGTCTTTTTTGTTAGAATATTTTATTGATTCTGTATATATTCTAGAATTATTGTTGTTTATTCTCTAGGATTGTTTCCTCATAGATTAGGATTATTGTACCTATTTATTATGGCTTCGTGCCTCAATACAATATACAGCTCAATTTTCTAGATCCTTTTTCTTTTCTATCATGGTATCAGAGCTAGGGTTTGCTTCTTGACGTTGTTTTCATCGCGCCGACTTCGCGATACAACGTTGGTTGATATGGGTGATTTGAGCGATAGGATTGATGTCAAACTCGATGGCTCCAATTACGCTCTTTGGCGGCCATCGGCTATGGCTGCACTTGTTTATCGAGATCTGTTTGAGCATGTTGAGGGTGTTCGCGTTTGTCCTGCCCAATTCAAGGACGCGGAGCAATCCAAACTCACAGATGAGGCGATTGCTCAACGTACATCTGACATTCGGAACCGGACTGTTGCTGATCGGAGGGCTTGGGCCATCATATTCGGCTCTCTTGATCATGCCCTTCGTCCACAGTTTGCTCACATCACAGGTGCGAAGAATCTTTGGGATCAGCTTGCAGACATGTTTACTCAGACTGGCTCTATTCGTGTCTACCAGTTACATCAAGACATTGCTGTTGCTACTCAGGGTGCTCGATCAATCCGTGAGTTTTATAATTATTTGAAGTCGCTTTGGAGTTAGCTTGATGTTCTATCTCCCACTTTATGTTCCACATGTTCTAGTTGTACCACATGTCAGTCATCTCGGCTACAAACTCAGGATCGCCTGCGACTCTATGATTTTCTTATGAAGCTTCGACCTGCTTTTGAGGGTGTTCGTAGTCAGATTCTTTATCGAAATCCCCCACCTTCTCTCCTTGATGCTGTCAAGGAGCTTCAATCTGAGGAAACCCGGTTGGGTCTTCTCTCATCTTCTGCGGTATCTGATCCCATAGCCATTCTTGCTACTCCTCCATGGGCTGCTGCTCGGTCTACACCACCGCCTCATGCTCCAATGCAGGGTTCTCTTCAGTCTACTCCAACTCAGGGTTCTCATCAGATTGCTCAGTGCTCTTACTGTCATCGTCGTGGTCATATTGAGTCCCGCTGTTATAAGAAGCGGCGCGATACACAACGCTCCTCTCGGACTCCACCTGCTCCTACTCCAGCTCAGCATGTTTCTGTCGCCTCTCCTTATGTGGATGAGCGATTTGCTGCTCTTGAGGCTCAGCTAGCTCGCTTGAATCAGTTTCAACTTGGCTCTCAATTGTCTAGTTCGGGCCCTTCAGTTGCTGTCACTCCTGCTGATTCTTCTGCGGCTGCTGTTCCCCCCTCAGGTGGTTCTTCTACTGCCTGGATTCTTGACTCAGGAGCTGCTAGACATATGTCTACTTCCGCTGCCTGTCTCACTGAGCTTTCTGAGCTTAAGTCTCCAGCGCGATTCTTTACAGCTGATGGTTCTCCTCTTATGGCTACTCGACAGGGGACTCTTGTCTGTCCTCGGGATTTTTGTGTTCCTGATGTGTTGCATGTCCCTTCTCTGGCGCTTAATTTGTTGTCTGTTGGCCAGCTTACTGATGCCGGTTGTATTGTGAGTTTTACTGACCGCTCTTGTTTTGTGCAGGATCGTTCGAGTGGCAGGATGATTGGCAAGGGCAGTAGGCATGGTGGAATATACACTATGCAATCTCTCCACCTTCCATCCACCTCAACTTCCTCTCCTTATCCTGTGCTGGCTACCGTGGACCTTGCGCGATGGCATCAACGTCTCGGGCACGCTTCGTCTTCTCGTCTCTCAATCCTTCATCAACAGGGGGTTCTTGGTCCAATTTCCTCTGGTGTTCTACCTCCCTGCTCTATCTGTCCTTTAGCAAAGCAGTCTGCTTTACCTTTTCCTACAAGTACTTCTAGCTCTAGCAGTATTTTTGATCTTGTTCATTCTGATGTATGGGGCCCTGCTCCTATTCCATCCAAGAGTGGTTTCAAATATTATGTTTCATTTATTGACGATTATTCTCGCTATACTTGGATCTACCTTATGCGTCAGCGTAGTGATTTTCTTACGATTTATCAAACTTTCACTACAATGATATCTACTCAATTTCATAAGAAAATTAAGGTCTTTCGCTCTGACTCTGGGGGGGAATATCTCTCGGGTGCTTTTCGTTCTCTCTTAGCCAGTGATGGGACATTGCCGCACCTCTCTTGTCCTGGTGTCCCGGCTCAAAATGGGGTTGCTGAACGTAAGCATCGACATATTCTTGAAACTACTCGTGCTCTTTTACTTTCTACTTCGGTTCCTACAGAGTTCTGGGCTGAAGCTCTTCTCACTGCGGTTAATCTCCTTAACCGTCTTCCCTCACCTATTCTTCGTCAGGATACGCCCTTTCAGCGACTTCATTCATGCTCTCCTACTTATACACATCTTCGAGTTTTTGGGTGCATGTGTTTTGTGCTTCTCCCTCCCACTGAACGTACGAAGTTAACTGCTCGATCCATATCGTGTGCATTATTGGGCTATAGCACTGAACACAAGGGCTATCGTTGTTATGACCCGATTGCTCAGCGTATTCGTATTTCTCGTAATGTCACTTTTCATGAGCATGTTCCTTACTTCTCTACTATTACTACTACGTCTTCAGTGTCTAAACCTATTCCCTTCATGTACTTCCCGGCTGATCCTTATCCTGACCCATCTCATGCCTTTGCTTCTCCTCCTCCAGATTTCCCTCCTACTATTGCCCTTCCTGCTCCCCCTGCCACCGACGATTCTGCCCCTATGGAGTTGCGTCGTAATCCTCCTCGGGATCGTCGTCCCCCTGCTCGGTATGTTGCTGCTGCTTCTTATTCTACCGAGTTTGGTTCCTTTTTGGCTGCTGTTCATGATGTGCAGGAACCTACTAGCTACCGCGAAGCAGTACAACATGCTGAGTGGCGTCAGGCCATGGCTGAGGAACTTTCTGCTTTACAGAGTACTGGTACTTGGGAACTTCTTCCTCTTCCACCTGGTCGATCCTTGGTATCATGTCGCTGGATCTACAAGGTAAAGACTTGTTCTGATGGCAGTATTGAGCGCTACAAGGCGCGTTTGGTTGCGAGGGGTTTCTCACAAGAATATGGCATTGATTATGAGGAGACTTTCGCTCCAGTAGCGAAGATGACTTCTGTTCGTACTCTACTGGCCGTTGCTTCTGTTCGTAACTGGCCTCTCTATCAGCTCGATGTGAAGAATGCTTTTCTTCACGGGGATCTTCATGAAGAAATCTTTATGCAACCACCACCCGGTCTTGCTCACGCCCTTGGTTAGGTTTGTCGTCTTCGGCGAGCTATTTATGGCCTCAAACAAGCACCGCGTGCTTGGTTTGAGAAGTTTACTGCTGCTGTACGTTCTGCAGGATTTGTTCAGAGTGAGGCCGATCATGCTATGTTTGTTCATACTTCGTCCTCTGGCTTTACTATACTTCTTCTTTATGTGGATGACATGGTTATTACCGGCAATGATTCTGATTATATTGCGCATACCAAGAGGCATCTTCAGCGATATTTTTCCATGATGGATCTTGGTCCATTGCGCTATTTTCTTGGGCTTGAGATTGCTTGCAGTTCTCGTGGTATTCTTCTTTCTCAACAGAAATATACCGCTGATATTCTCTCTAGGGCTGCTCTTTCAGATTCCCGCACTGCGCTCACTCCTATTGAGTTGAATCAGAAGCTTCGCCCTGATGATGGGGAACCTCTTTCTGATGTGACTCGTTATCGGACTCTGGTTGGTAGTCTTATGTATCTCACTATTTCGCGTCCTGACATTGCTTATGCGGTTCATGTTGTCAGTCAGTTTGTTGCTGCCCCTCGGTCTACCCATTATGCTGCTGTTCTGCGGATTCTGCGCTACCTTCGGAGTACTTTGACGCGGTCTTTATTTTTACCTTCGTCTTCTCGTCTCGAGTTACGTGCTTATTCTGATGCCGATTGGGCTTCTGATGTAACTGATTGTCGATCTGTCACGGGGTTCTGCATTTTCCTTGGCGATTCTCTCATTTCTTGGCGCGCTGAGAAACAGCAGATTGTCTCGCGCTCCTCTACTGAGTCTGAGTATCGCGCTATGGCTGACACTACTGTTGAGATTGTCTGGCTTCGTCGTTTGCTTGCTGACATGGGCGTTCCACTCCAGGATCCCACTCCTTTGTATTGTGACAACACGAGTGCCATCCATATTGGGGCTAATCCTGTTTTTCATGAGCGCACCAAGCATATTGAGATCGACTGCCATCTTACTCGTCATCATCTCCAGGCTCGAACCATCTCTCTTCCTTTTATTGGGACTGCGGATCAGTTAGCCGATGGTTTTACGAAGGCTCTTACAGTGCCGCGTTTTCAGTATCTCATTTCCAAACTCTCGCTGTTTGATCCACCTTGAGTTTGAGGGGGGGTGTTAGAATATTTTATTGATTCTGTATATATTCTAGAATTATTGTTGTTTATTCTCTAGGATTGTTTCCTCATAGATTAGGCTTATTGTACCTATTTATTATGGCTTCGTGCCTCAATACAATATACAGCTCAATTTTCTAGATCCTTTTTCTTTTCTATCATTTTTATCTTGTGTGATTTGCCAACTTTTCTCTAATTAAGTTACCAACCAGTTTTACATTACCAACTCTCATTTAAAAGAAAATTTATTCACTTTTCTATTGTGTTGCCAATTTTATTCGCCTTGCTCACCAACCTTTCTTACTATTTAAGTTATCACTTATTTTTGCATAAGTAACACTTATTTGAGTTTGTTACCAACAATTATTTGGATTTTTATTTTATGAACTACCCAATGCTCTTATGATCTTATCTTTTGACCAAAAAAAAAAAAGCAACTATCTTTTATCAACTTGTATTTATTATTCTTACCAAGATCTTAAATTTACCAACTGCTATATTAAATTACCAACCTCTATTTGAGTAACTTACCCACTTTTTTTTTTTTTATCGATTAAGTATTTAATAGAAAATTTGGTAAATTTTAAAAAAAATATGTGTTGATAACTGACTAAAATGAGAGTTAGCAACCAATATTAATTGATAATTTAATCAGAGAAAAGTTGATAGTTCACTTAAATTAAAGTTAGTAATTTATCTAAGAGTGATAAATCTAAGGTGGAGTTAAAGCAAGTTAAATAAAAGTTAGTAAAAACTTAACACAAGTTGGTAATTAAAAGAAAAAATAAGCAACACAAATGAGAGTTGGAGTCCAAAACTAGTTGGTAATATAATTAGAGAAGAGTCGATAAGTTGCTCTAATTAAGATGGGAAATTTTATAAAGAGTAAGTAAATTTAGGCCGTTACTAAGAAATAAAAATAACACTTTGTAGATGATAAGCAAAGTTGGCAAATTAGAAAAAAACACACATATATATCGATAAGTAACTCAATTGAGAGTTTGTAACCAAATACTATGTGGTGATTCAATGCGAGAAAAGTTCGTGAGTCAAGTTAATTTAGGTGGCACTCCTAAAAGAAGTTAGTAAATGTAAGGGCTCACTAAGCAATGCAAATAAGAGTTGGCAGCTCAATATAAAAATCGATGAATTAGAAAAACCATTAATAGTGGGCAAATAAATCAAATAAGAATCGGTAATTCAAAGCTAGTTGGTAATTCATTATAATTTAGGTTGGTAATTTCACATACGAGTTAGTAAATTTGAAACATCAGTAAGTAATGCAAATAAAGGTGATAAATTAATACGAAAATGGAAAAGTGCAAACTCTTAGAAAAAGTAGGATTTTTGTTCTTCATAAAAAGTGTCGATGAATTACCAACATGTTATCTAAAAAAAGTCACCTACCGTTTTAGCAACATTTTATTTTTACACATACCACCATTTTTCGAAATTTACCAGCACGGAAAACATACAAATTTTGTAAGTACAAAACGATAAAATTCTACTGAATTCTTCTATTTCCAAAAGTCAGAATCACTTCGCAGAACCAATCAAAATTATAACTTCTTCATTTTCCATTTTAGTAGCTTATATTATTGCTTTCATGTTTATGCCTTTCGTTGTGATAACATTGGTTTGTTCGGTACAGTTGCGCGCTGCGCTTGCATCTCCCGATGTATTAAAAACCAGACACAGAGAAAAACCGGCTAAAATTTTCACAAAGCTGCAATGTTGTGGAACTCGATAAGGAAACAGAAACTTATATGGTCATCGATGAATAATTGACTTAACTGAAAGTTTAGGTTAAGTAATCGACTTCAAATATACATGTCGTCAATTCAATGATGTTTATGGAATTTGGTTCAACTCTATAAGAAAAAACGAAGTTGGGTCTTTACTTGCTGCCCAAGAAATTGAAAGGTGTTAACACCTGATTTTTGATCATTTTCTTTTTAGAAAATTAATTAAAAATACCATAAAAATTCATAAAATCATAAAATCAATTTTGGAAGACTTGGCCAAGCTTTAGGAACCAATTTTGAACAATTTTTTTTCATAATTTTTGACATTTTTTTGAATTTCTTTTTATTAGAAAAATAGCCAAAAATCAAGAAAAAATAGTATTCGTAGCCACAAAAATATGCAAAAATAGCCAATATTTTTATTTTAATTCTCTTTTCATTTTGGTCATCTAAAAATTGGAAAATTCGATTTGGGATCACAAGAGTCTTCATTAAATATAACCCCGAATTGAGCCAAAAATTACATTTTGAGTCCTTTTAATTTTTCTTTTCACTTTTTCCAAGTCATGACATTTGCCTCTAATACTTCATATTGCATTTCAGTCCAATTATTTGCGAAATTGAGCAATTTTGGCAAAAAGGACTTAACTGCACTTTTTATTTTCAATTTAGTCCATGGTTTTCTCTTTAAGTGCAATTAATCATTTTTTAGAGATGCCCATGCAAATCCAAGACCACATACTTTTAATTATTCTGAATCCATTGGTGGGGTTGAATTGGTTCGATTTTTTCATTTACGGTTTGGATTATTTAAAAATTATTTTCGGGTCAAACTTTGGATTTTGGGATTTTTGCACCAAATTAAGTGATTTAATCCCAAAAACACAACTCTTGCATGAAAAATATGTTGTAGAACCCAATTTCAACGTCAATTTTGTGAAAAGTTGTCATATTTAGGCCTAATTTGGCGAAATTCGAGCAATAGGGTCAGCCAAGTCGGGCGGATCTAACCAGGCGACCCGGTTACTATTCATCGTCTTCCCTAAATACTCAATTTCGTACGCCGGAAAAAATCGACCAAATTGAGCGCCAAATCGAACCCAATCGACGATGCCAATGCTTGGGCATTGTAGGCCACTCAATTCCGATTCCAATGGGTCCACTTTCACGGCTTGCCGTCGCCGGAGCAGGAACGTCCAGACCCATTTCCGCTGCCGCACTCGCCCGAGGAAGAACTAGGCGATTTTCAGCAAAATTCACAACCAATTCAGGTGACCCATGCCACGTATTTCCCTCAACCTCGTTCCAAAACATTCCCCTCCTCGTTTTGACGTTTTGTGGGCGCGGAATTGGTACGGAAATGGAGGGGCTGGCATTTGGTTATGAAGAAAAAAGGACAGAAAGTGCCGTTGGGGGAATATGGTGACCTGGCCGTTCTGGTATAGAGAGAGAGGACGCGTACAAGGGTGAGGAATAGGTGAGCATAAAAAGAGAGAGGACAGAGGTTGGGGGGGGGGGGGTGGAGAAATTCGAAAAACAAGGAGGCCATGGTCGGTTTTTGGTCCATTTTCTTACTGATGACCAGTGAGTTTTTGAGCGAGAACCGAGAGGTGTGAGAGCTTCTTGAGTGACCCGAGAGCGCCGGCACACCACCTCCACCATTCATAGTATCCTCCAGACCACCGCCGACCCCCCTCGCCGTCATCGGCGCCGCCCAAAAAGGTGGGTGAACCCCCCTTTCTAAACTCCCCTGTTCTGAGCTTTTGTGCTTTGGCGAGTTTGGCTCCGTTTGACTTTCGGGTCAAACGGAGCCAAACTGACAACTCTTATGCATTTCTCTATGCTTATATACCCCCATTCACATGTTTGTGTGTCTCAATTTCGCTCGTAAAGCCCCGGTTTATTGTTTTTCTTATCGCATATCATGTGTTTGATGAAATGTCTCGGGAGCTTCAAACCCTTGACTTTGGATCTATTTTTCGTTGCCGTTTTGCGTGTTTTAGTGGCCATGTTTGATTTCATTGTGTTCTGTGTGCGTAGTGCTTCGCATTGATTCTTAGTTTTGTGGTTGGTTGTGCTCGGATGTCGAGATATAAGGTCGGGAATATGTCTCGTTGGTTTGGTTTAAGCCCAAATTCTGTAAAAAATAGTGCAACCCCCCTACTTTGGGGTCGATTTTCTCCTTCGTCTCATGTGTTTTAAGATGCCTTGGTGAACTGACATTTCCAGACCTAAATTTTTTTCTAAGCGTTGGGTCTGGAAAACAGTTCAAATCCCTAACTTCGGGGCTTGTTTTCTTTGTGTTTTCGTGCGTTTCAAGAGCCTTTTTTTTTGTTCAATATCATTCTTTGCATGTAATACTTCGCGTCAATGTATGGTTCTGCTCTTGATTAAGTCTGTGCACTGAGATAATCACTCGAGGAAATGCCTCAGTAAGTTGCAAACCTAGAGGCCTGTGAATTTTCTAAGTCTGAGGTTTGCACCTGAGCACTTTCACGACACTATTACGACACGCCCGGTTGATCATTTCCTGAGCCGTTGGTTGTTTTAGAAACCTGGTTCTACCTAGTTTCATGTGGTATGAACCGTTTCCCTTGATTGTGTTTGAACATTAAGATAATCCTCCATAAAAAAGCCTCAGTGAGCTGCAAAGTTAGAGGTTGAACTGTCTTAAGTGTTGGTATGCCAACTTGCCACTTTCACGCCACTATTATGACGCGATTGGTTGATCATTTCCCAAGCCTTTGGTTGTTTTGGAAACCTGGTTCTACCTAGTTTCATGTGGTATGAACCGTTTCCCTTGATTGTGTTTGAGCATTAAGATAATCGTCTATGAAAACGCCTCAGTGAGCTGCAAAGTTAGAGGTTGAACTGTCGTAAGTGTTGGTCTGCGAACTTGCCACTTTCACGATGCTATTACGACGCGCTCGGTTGATCATATCCCGAGCCGTTGGTTGTTCCGGAAACCCGATTCTATCTAGTTTCGTGTGGTATGAACATTGTTTCTTGATTGCGCATGAGGGCTGAGATAATTTCCCGAGAAAGCACCCCGACGGTTGCTCTTTTCAAGCTAAACTTTTTTCGGAAAATGAGTCAAAACCGCGACCTCGAGTGAGTTTTTTGTCGCATTTTAGGCCAATTCATCATCGGCCTTGCCTAGCCAGTCCCTTCGTCCCTTAAAAAAAAAATCATGAAAAATAGAAAAGTTCAAAAAATCCCGAAAATTTATCGAAAAATTTCAGAAAATTCAAATACGGTCCTTTCATTGCATGTTTGGCGTAATTAGACTTTGTTTCGCGTTGGAGGATGGCCGATGTCCATTCTGGTCCAATTTGTTGTACACCCGATCATGTCTCAGGTTTCGATTTTCGGCTTTGTAATTAAAAGACCCGAGGGCCGCGGGTTTTTATTTATCGCTTTAGAGTAGCTTTTTTTTTTATTTTTTTATTTTTATGTTTCCTCCTTTATCCCTTTGAATGGTTTGGTTGATTTTCGTTTTCTTAGATAAAATCTAAAACTAGAAAATGCCATGAAATGAACCCCATACAAAACCATTTTGCATGAACGCCTAGCACGGTTGAAGGAACATATGTAGGAATTAAAAGCGACTAAACCTTGCGTGATCACCTTAGTTAAAAAAACAAACCTTACGGTAACCGAAAGGGCTCTAGTAGAAATACTAGGGTAACCAAATCCTCGGACCTAAAATCTCTGGTTGCACCGAATTGAGCGGTTTCTCTGAACCGCTCGATAGGGTTTCTGGCCTACCTTCCTCAAAGGCCGGTGGCTGCTCCTTTGCATGTACACTCGCACATGCCACACGATCACACTAAGATCGAAATCTGAATTTCGATGTCGCGATTTGGTATGGGTTTGGGAGGGCCCGAGCCCAGAGCCCGTCCTCGAGGCCTCTTGACAATCCATTAGCGCGCCTCCTTGATTCCCTAATCGAGAACGAGATCGAACGGGGCCGGGTCGCGACAAAAGGATTTCTCTTTCTTTTTTCGTAAAAATTAAAGTCGTTTTTCTCATAATTTTTTTGGGGTAAACAGTTGTGAAGTAATCCAAGGTTAAGAATGATTAGAAAGAAGTTCTCTAATCCAAATAAAACTTTCCGGCCAACAAATAGAATAATAATAACAATAAAGCTAAAATTGATGGGCTCATTACCACTTTCTTTAATGAAGAAACACGTGAAAATCAAGACCAATTAGTTGTAATTGGGTGGCCTTGCCGACCTTTGAATCTGAACTGATCCACGCGCAACTTATCGGAAATTACTTTGCATCTTCTGTAGAATTTTCTTCGGGAGGGGAAGCCGTTTCTAATCCATATCATGAGGCAAAATAAAATACTTAGTAAATGCCTTGGGTCATAGAATAGATATGCTTAAACTCGACCACGAACGGAAACAACATATGATCAATCTGCGGACCGGACTTGCTTGGCTGGGGCCTAGCCGGGGTGGGCCCTATCGTAATAGGGTAGAGCTTTGTAGCCTCCCTCGAGTTTGAACAGAAAGAACATAATTCCGACAGACGAGAGGAGGATAGAGGTTACCTCGGTCAAAAATCAAAATATTCGGATCAAACCTAAGTGGGCGTTAGGCAACGACAATCTATTTAATCAAATCAAATGCAACTTATCATAGTCGCCAAGGTAGAAATTCCCTTCATGAGTATGTGTTCAAAGTTCAATATCAATATTGCCCTATGGTTGCTTCAAAGAGTGCTGCGCCGCAAGAACTTCAAGAGGTTCACACACAGCAGCCGAGGACGTCATCTGGGACCATGACGTCAGCATCATCACATGAGTGAGTGATGAGGTCATGACGTCAAATTCTAGTGAGTGGTGACGTCATGGCGTCATTAATTGATATACTTAAAGTGGGAAGAGAAGGAAGCTTCGAAAAATTAACATCGAATACTAGATTCGCCTCAACTAAAATTCTTCCAACTACTAGAACCGCCGAAGAGTTAGATCGAGCGATGAGATCATCGGCAATGCATCTCAGGGAGTTCGCTACGTCGCATGTTGATAGTGATACCCTTCTGATTTTGTTATTCTCTATGAAAAGAGTTGCGAAGTAGATGTTTTCTACTAAGTTCTTACTTTCCTGCAAAAACGATAGTTAGGTTGTCGACTATTCCTGTACATATAGTTATGGATAGGGAAGAGTGTGCTGAAAATCGTGAAACTTATGTACGAAATGTGATCACACTCTGGAATTTTCCATTGATTCAAACAAGTCATGAATCTTTTGAAAAACTGCCACGGTTAAGTTCTTTTTATGAACAATTTGAGGTGCAATTTTTCCATGTAGAAGCTGCTGTTATCAAGAGTACCAAACTATTTGCTGTAAGTCTAGCGGTGAAGTTTATAGTCATGTTGCACAAGATCTGTACTGGATTGTGCTTTCTTTTATTCCATCAAAGCAGAGAAAATATTACAAGAAGGAAAAAGAGCATACATTAAGATGATTGATGAAAGAAGATTCTACTAACACTCTATTTTTCACTCTAAATGGGAGATCATTAAAAAGAAAAGAAGATATAGTTCCTATCTGATGAAAAGCCCAATTTGCAAGCTCATGAGCAACTGCATTACAAGTGCTACTGGTCCACTTCAAACTCCATCCTGAGTTGTTGCTTAGGAGGAGACGAGAGTCCGAGATGAATGGATGAATGCACCAAGGGCAAAGGCCCCCTTGTTGTATTGCATCAATTAATACCTTGCAATCACTTTCAAAGACTGCTTTATGAATACCGAGAGATTGAGCAGCATTGCAAGCGAGAAGAAGAGTTGTAGCTTCCACTTCCAATGGTGAGTTCCATCTTTCTCGTCTTGTCCACGCTTGAACAACTGAGCCTCCATCCGATCGTGCAACAATACCTATGGCCCCTTTGTTATCTTTCCATGCACCATCTACATTAAACTTCAACTCTTGCTTTGACGGAGGAATCCAAGAGTTTGTCCTTATCCCAATAGAATCTGGTTCCTCACTTAACTCAACTCTTTTCTCATTCTTAAAGATATTCGAATATTCCATGAAATCTTGTATGACCAGCTAAACCGCTTGGGAAGAAATTGGAATAGTCTGACAATGTAACATTGCATTCCTATATCGCCACATTCTTGTGCAAATAATTGCTGCATAAAGGGTAAATAGCTTGCAATCCAATCCCATTCTCTGTGCTATTTTTCCTGGATTAAAAAAGTGGTTCACCATCTCTTCTGGGGACCTGAAGTTCCAAGCAGACGAGATAATACCCCATGGGTTCTATCTCCACAGAATTTGGGCCAGAGGACATGTTGTGAACAAATGTATCGAATTTTCCTCCGAGGCTCCACACAATGGGCAAGAAGGGTTTGGAATATGGAACAATTGAAATAAGTTACCTCGACAAGGCAATACATTAGCTGCTGTCCTCCACAACATCATTTTGTGCTTGAAACTGGTACACATATGATAAATTTACCCCGGACAGATGATCTTTCGCGCCTTCACATGTGCCCCTTCAAGACTATAGTGAAAGTAATCTTTTCGCATTTCCATCTGTATCTAGTAATTTCTTGTCTTCATTGTCAAAATTCTGTCTATAGAGGGGCATATCTACGGTCACCGGGGGAAGAGCATTCAGCTCTTTACAATCCTGGTCAGATCTTTCATCAAGTACCCCCTCGTGCCGCACAAATTCCTATTGAAAATATATCTTAAGTTTAAGCTCAAAAAGGAAACTTTCCTAATCCAAGTAGGTTTCCAAGCTGGAGCAGCTTCCTAATTTGACCTCAGAAAATTACATTTCAATCACCACCAATTACTGTCGCTCTCAAACAATCAAATTCCAATTGGTACTTCAAAGACATTCGGCTTCCAGTCTGATTTCACTTTCATGGTCACATCTCCTTCTTGAAGAGGATAAACAAAGAGCTTGGAAAACAATATGACCGAGCATGCGGTCATGATTCTCCTGCAGATACCCAAGAAAGCCAATTAAAAATCCCCTGAATGCAGGTATTTGATATCATTTCACATCTGATACAGAGATGTTTATCAGAATCTACTGTCATGGAATATGCCTGTTCGGCGAAGTTACTCTGATTACAAGATACTATGACTTTGTCGACTTGGAGTCCATGAATGAAAAAAAAAAAAATTCGAACTTCTAATTTTCAAATGACAAGACAGTCCCCAAAAAAGAAATCTACGAGTATATATTTTATATGAAATTTCAAAAATCATGTATAATATATGAGGAGCGCATTCTTATGTTGGGTCGTTCATCCAAAATTTAGTCTTGTACATGCGCGAGGAAGGTAATCACAAAAAGAAAAGACTTACATTTTGCTCAAATGGTAATTCATGAAATTGGTGGTATTTTAAAATGAGTTTTATTAAGAAGTGCCTCTACGACGCGTATTAAATATCAATCTATGGAAAGACATTCGTCCAAAAAAAAAAAAATCTATGGAAAGTCTTTAAAGATTCAACATTTACCTATTTGAAGAACGTTTTCGTTGTAAGACTCCTTTTGCTTTGCTGAAAATGAATGATTTGAAAAATATTTTCCTAAAATCGTTTCTATCGTTTAAAATAATTAGTCAATAGAAAATTATTTTCATTAATCAATAAGAATTTATCTTTTAACATTTCTCGTGGCCGATAAAAATATTTATTGTTCATTCATTTTTTTAAGCATACAATGAATGAATGAACACGAGGAAAACGGTACAAACAAATAAAGATAAATTCTTATTGAGATTGAAATATCGGAGCACATTCTACTGCCATGCCCATCTTCGAAGAATCAAGTTATGGGGCTTTTGCCTATCCTCATTAGTCGAGTTTAATAAAATCTCGAGTTATTATCTAGGGATAAGTGCACAGAAAGTCGTAAAATTTGTTACAAAAGTGCAATTGAGTCTTAAAACTTTCAAAAAATGCAATTATGTCCTAAAACTTATCACGAAAGTACAATTGAGTCCTAAAACTTTCAAAAAGTACAATCAAGTCCTAAAACTTGTCAAATTGGTTCAATCAAGTCTTTCCATTGATTGTACTTTATAAAATTTTTATGACTCGATTGCACTTTTTGAGAAGTTTTAGGACTTGGTTGCACTTTTTGAAAGTTTTAGGATTCAATTGCACTTTCGTAACAAGTTTTGCGACTTTCCATGCACTTATCCCTATTTTCTATTAGTGGGAACTTTGTTAGACTTAAGCATAAGTAGGGATTTTTATTTCCGAGTGGATAAATCTCAATAAGTTTTGATAAATGTCATGAAACCGTTGGCTAAAAAAAAAATCGCTGACTTTCATCTCGATAACATATGAACACTTTTATACAATTACCAAATTCTTTTGATAGTTTGCAAATTTGTAATTTTTGCGCAAGCTTACCTACTTTAATCTACATAGCTTACTCCCGTTCGAATTTATCAACTCATACATATAGTTATAAGTCTAAACTAGCGTGAATTACCAATTTTTCTCCCATTAAGTTATTACATAATGTTGGGTTAGCGACTCTCATTTGATTACTTAATGATGCCAACTTTTCTTACCATTTACACTTCTATTTGCATTTCTTAGTGATATCTTGAAATTTTCAAAAACTTTTTTTTTTTTGTAAATTAGCAACCTTAAGTAGTGTGAATTACTAATTTTTCTCCAATTAAGTTACCAATTATATTTGCACTACCAATTCATTTGAGTTACCAAATTTTCTTATTTTTGGGTAAATTATTATTTATCTTTCTTAACTACGCCTTAAATTTATCATCTCTTATATTGAATTATTAATTTGAATTTAGGTAATTTATAAAATTTCCTTCCGTTAAGTTATCAACTAATTCTTTGGGTTGCTGTTGCTCGGGTTACTGTTCACCCGTTAGATTGGTGGCGATCCCTGGTGATCGGCTTGTTAGTTTTATCTAAGACTTGGTGGCTGAGGTCGCCTGCTCTTCCTCGTTGTTATCTCTGGTGGGATCCTTGTGGGGTGGTCCCTTGCTTGCTCCTTGGCAGATCTGGTTGAGCTTCGATTTTCCTCTGCTTATTCGATTTGTTGCCGGCTCGTGAGATCTGGCCGTTGGTTTTTGCTGTGCTTTGGTGTGTAAGGTTGCATCTCTTCATCCTCTGTTCTAGTCGGTTAGATTCTTGGTCGCTGCCTTCCCGTTGAGTAATATGGCAGAGCTGGATTGAAGACCTCTATGGCTGAGCGACCCTTGCTTCGTGATGAATCTCTCCCTTCGAGGCCCGCTGGGGCAATGGCGAAGGCTAAACAGGCTAAGGTGCATTTCAAGCACCCTGCTGAGATGAGTCTTAGATCGAATGAAGTTGGCCCAAGCTCCGATGCCATTGTTCACCCTTCGAAGGGGAAATCGTCTTCAATTTCTGCTGGCTGGATGGTTGCTGGAATTTCTTCCACTCCAAATCAAGTTCAGCTTAATGGACGTCCTTCCAGGCGTAGTCGTAGCCGAGGGAGGGAGTCGTCCAGACCTCCCCTTCATCCGTCCCAGGATGCTTCTCAGCCTGCTCAACGCTCATGGGCATCTGTGGCGAAATCGGTAGAGAAAGGTTATGATCTAACCTTCATCCCTCCATCGATTGTCGGTGATAAAACTATTGTTAGAATATCGCCTGAAATTCTTGAGGCCTATGATCCATTTGGAAAAATTGCTTGGTGGAATATTATGTTGGGAGAAGGCTTCCCTTTAAGTTAACTGAAGTTGAGGCAAAAAATGTTTGGGGCACACAACTATCTGACGTTATGGCTAACGAAGATGGGTTCTACTTTTCCCATATCCCAGATACGGAGTTTAGGAGGAAAATTCTAGACAACGGCCCTACTACTGTAGCTAGAGTGCCTGTCATTCTTCAACAGTGGCACCCAATGTTAGACCTCAAGCGTGGTCAACATGAGTCACTTCCTATATGGGTGAGATTGAGATGCATTCCATACTCTTTGTGGTCGGCTCCTGGCATTAGCGCGGTGGCTAGCGCGATTGGAAAGCCTTTGTATGTTGACTTACAAACGAAGAAGATGAAAATGATATCATACGCTCGTGTTTGCGTTGAGATCAAAGCCAATCAGCCCCTATGCGACTCAGTTGAAGTTCTGTTGAATGGTGATACTCGCTCCATCAAGGTGGAATACGAGTGGAAGCCAATCTCTTGTATGCGTTGTGGCACCTTCGGCCATAAGTGTCTAGAGAGTACTGCTGATTCTACTGCTTCTCAGACGGCAATTGCTCTGGGTGATGGTTAGGCATCCCCAAATGCTATTCAGTAGCCCTCCCCTCTGGTTGGTGGTCAGACGTCCCTTAGTGCTGTTGAACAGCCCTCTCCTCCACTTCAGGATGCTTGGAAAACTGTTAGTAGAGGATCAAGCAGATCACATACTAACATTGGTGGTCCCATATTTGTAGAACTTAAAGGGACTCTCTCTGGGTCCCCTGTTGTACATGGTGCAGACCAGCTTTCTTTGAATGCAGACCCTGGTTTGGCTACTGATTAGCTTCCTTGCTTGGATCACTCGGGTGTGTCCCGAGCTACTTCTATCGCCTCTTCTGATTTTGAGGATGATATTGGTGAGACTATTAGCAATGTTGGCAGCAAAGTGGAGGAGGATCCTCACCCCCTGCTGCCCATCCAAATACTTGAAGGAAATCGGCTTTACATCAGGGAGTGAATTATGATCTTAGCAAACAGGTGGTTGCTTCTCTTCCCTTGACGGAGCAATTGCAACCGAGCCTGAATTCAAATAGTAGTCTTAGTCATACTAAAAAGGTCAAACCATTTTTTAAAAAGAGATGGGGAGGGCTCAAGAAACGGTAATTTCTTTCATTCCTTGTACATATGTTGATAGGAGTTTGGAATATAAGGGGTCTTGGTGATCCGTTGAAACAGGCTGAAATAAGAAAGTTGGTTAAATCTAACCAACTCTGCTGTATTTGTATTCTTGAGACGAAAGTCCCTTTGTCTAGGTTTGCTAGCTTGTCCTTTGGTTTGCTCCTGAATTGGAAATGGAATGCCAATTATTCCTCTTCACCTCGTGGCCGAATCTGGGTTGGTTGGAATCCACAGGTTGCTGATTTGGATGTTCTCTCTGCTTTGGATCAGTTTATTCATGGGTAGCTTCGGTTTTTGCCCCTCAACAGAGTCTGCTGCATATCGGTTGTGTATGCCAACCACACCTTTGTGTCGAGAAGCTCACTGTGGTCTGATCTTGAGCTTATCAGTGACTCTCTTGCTGAGGTGCTTTGGATGGTAGCGGGTGACTTTAATGCTATCAAAGATCCGTCTGACAGAGTTGGTAGTTCGAATGCATGGATCCCCTCGTTTGATGAGTTTAGTTAGTGCTTGGCTCGTGCTGGCCTTGATGATATCAGGTATACTGGATTCAGATTCACCTGGTCGACCTTCTCTGGTGTTCTGCGTAAGCAAAGAAAGATAGATCGTGTACTCATCAATGACCAGTGGAGCAGGGAGTTCTCTTTCTCAGAGGCTGCGTTTTTGGCTCCGGGGGTATCAGACCATACTCCCATGATAATTCGGATTGTGCCTCCCCCGATATCCAAGAAGCCATTCAAATTCTTCAATTTTTGGATGTCCAACCCTTCCTTTTTTCCTATGGTTTCTCAGGTATGGGATGTCCATGTGTCAGGGACACCTATGTTCATATTGTGCCATATAATTAAGATTCTCAAAGGTCGTCTCAAACAACTGAATAGGGACTCCTTCTTGAATATCTCTGTGCGTACTTCCGATGCTAGAATTGCCTTGTCGGCTATTCAGGATGCCCTTGTGTTGGATCCCCTTAATCAAAGTCTTGCGGACCAAGAGAAGGTGCATCGGTGCTTATTCTCGGACCTCAGATTACAGGAAGAAGCCTTCTTTAAGTAGAAATCTCAGATATAATGGCTTAAGGAAGGTGACTTGAACACTAAGTACTTCCACCATTTCGTCAACAAACGGCACCTCCGCAACAGGATACTATCGGTTGTGGACTGCTCGGGTAATCTATTGAATGATCTGCCCTTGGTGCAGCAACATATTGTCTCTTACTTTGAGGATCTTTTTGCTTCTCCCTTGCGGTCTAAACTACTGTCACTTCAGGAGGTACGGTCTGTTATTGCAAACTTCCTTAACGTTGATTAAATTCTTTTTTTGTCAAGGCCTGTTTTGGATGTTGAGATTCGCAATACGATGTTTTCCTTGGCCAGTGGCAAGGCCCCGGTCCGTGATGGCTTTAATGTGGATTTTTTCAAAGTTTCTTGGGATATCATAGGTCCTTCAGTTACGTTTTCCATTAAGGAATTCTTCCTTACTGGACATTTGCTTAAGGAGATCAACGCTACCATCCTTTCTCTAGTGTCGAAGGTTCCTAATGCATCCACTATGAGCGATTTTAGACCTATTTCTTATTGCAATACTATTTACAAATGCATTACTAAGCTCTTGGCAAATAGGCTTGCCTCTGTGTTGCTGGCTTTGATTAGTCCTCCCTAGAATGCTTTTGTTAAGGGCCGTCGGATTAGCAACAACATTCTACTAGCTCAAGAACTTTTTAGTGGGTTCCACCATGTGCCTTATTTGCCGAAGTGTGCTATTAAAGTCGATTTTCAAAAGGCTTACGATACTGTGGACTAGGAATTTCTAGAGTTGCTCTTGCGCTCTTTTGGCTTTCCAGTTATGTTCATCAAGCTTGTCATGACATGCGTTAGTTCACCCAAGTTCTCAGTTTCTATCAACGGGGAATTACATGGCTTCTTTCCGAGTGGTAGGGGTATTCGCCAAGGTGATCCTATGTCTCCCTACCTTTTTACTCTTGTTATGGAGATATTTACTGGCATCCTTAATGCTCAACAAGCCTTCCTAGTTTTAAGTATTTCTAGCGGTGCAAAGCGGCTTGGCTTACTCATTTGTTCTTTGCTGATGATGTCCTCCTCTTTGTTGAGACGAACTTGGCTTCGATCACCTTGCTAAAGGCTGGGCTCAATAGATTTTCTGGTTGGTCTAGGTTGTGGCCGAATGTGAACAAGAGTGAAGTCTTTTACTCCGGTGGCTCTGTTGAACTTCATGACTAGTTAGTGGCAACTCTCGGGTTTCACGAAGGTACGCTACCCTTCCGCTATCTTGGTGTTCCCGTTATTGCTACTAGATTTAGCAAAGCTGATTGCAATTATCTGGTGAATTCTATAACCTCTAGAGCTCAGTCTTGGTCTAAGAGATTTCTCTCGTTTGTTGGCCGTCTGCAACTAATAAAGTTTGTCTTACATGCCATTCATGTCTATTGGGCTAGTGTGTTCACTCTTCCCATGCCAGTTTTGGTGCTAATTGAATTGGTCCTCCGATAGTTTTTATGGAGGGGACCGGGGTTGGGTGTAGGTAATGCTAAAGTCATGTGGTCCAAAGTGTGCCTCCCCAGGGAAGATGGTGGCTTGGGTATCCGCAAGCTCCTTGATTGTAACCGTGCGGCAATGCTCAAACATATATGGCTACTATTCACGGATAAAGAGTCTCTGTGGAACAAATGGATTCACTCCACCTTCCTCAAAAATAAGAATTTCTTGGCTGCTACTCAACCGACGTTCTGTTCTTGGGCATGGAAGAAAATATTGTTGCTCTGCCCGATTTTTTTTTCACAGTCCCTCTGGCGTATTGGAGATGGGAGTTCGGTTTCTTTTTGGTTTGATCCATGGCACCCTAGAGGACCTCTGCATAAGCTCTTCACGGATAGGGACATTTACTGTTCTGGCATCTCAAGGAAGGCAACGGTTCGGGAGTTTTATTCATCGCTACCCCCACCGTCTCTTGTTAGGGACACCATGACCTTTTGGTCTGACACGCCGCCTTCTTTTACCCCAGGTAGTCGCGATCGGTTTGTCTGGTTATACCACCCTTCGGGTGTCTTCTCTGTTTCATCTGCTTAGGAACTTATCAGGTGTAGAGGGAGGGTCGTCATGTGGCACCGTTTCATTTGTGACCGAGGCATTGCCCCCCGGCATGCTTTTCTTCTTTGGCTTATTACCCTTAATAAGCTCCCAACTCAGGTAATGTTGCAGAACTATCGCAGGATTTTGAATGGTATTTGTGCTTTTTGCCGGTGTAGACCGGACTCCATTGACCACCTCTTCTTTGGATGCAATTTTACGGGTTCCCTTCCGCTATTCTAGGCTGCCAAATGTAACTTAGCGTGGCATAATCGCTCGTGGCAGGAAAACCTAAGTTGGGCTTTACAACATATTAGTGAAATCAGTACCGTACTGTTCCTTCTCTTAAGAACCATTTGGTTAAGGTTATCCAAGATAAGGCCTTGACCTTCAAAGATGTAGATGATACCTCCCGCAACAGGAGGATGCCGGCTAGCTGGGGCTGTTCTCCTTCGGTTTTTGCCTAGTCCGGGGCTGTTGTACAGTTTTTTCATCGGTCCTTTCTGGATCTCTTTTGGCAGCTGTTTTGGCCATGACTTCTCGGTTTGTAGCTCCCTGGAGATCCTTCTCCACTTGTTCCTTGTTGCCTGTGTTCCCCCGTCACCCCTGCACCCGTAGCGACATTAGTGTCACTTCTTGTGGAAGGTTGCTTTGGTCGGGTTCCATCTTGTAACCGTGTGCTTGTGATTAGTCAATATACTTCTTACCTTTACCAAAAAAAAAAAAAACTAATTCTTGGTTATCAACTCTTATTTATGTTAGTTACCTATATATATATATATTTGCCAACTCTTTTATTGGGTTACTTAATCAGGAACAAATTGGTAAGTCACTCAAATAAAGTTAGTAATTATGTAATTATTAGTACATTTAAGGAATTCGTAAATTAGAAAAAAAAAAGTCATTTTAAGATAAGAGAATTTTTTTTTGTCAAAGATAAGAAAAGTAGTTAATTTAATATAAAATAGATAAACATCGGTAACCAGCTCAAATAAGAGTTAGTGATGTATAACTAGTAATAAGCCACTCAAAGAAAAACTGGCAAGTTCATATAAAAGTTGACACAATTAAAAGATTTAGGACTGAATTGGCACAAGTAGAATAGGTTTATGACTTTTTTTGGTACTTTTTCCTAAGTCCAAGAGAATGTTTCTTTCATACCGAAAGAAACTATGCCATAAGTCCAATTCCATCGCAGACTATCCGTCCAACTCTTGCGAGGAGAAATTGATCCCGTTAAAAGACAATGGTTCTTCGACTTTACTGATTGATAATCATATTCCATGAAGCTAGATATCAAGTATCTGAAAACTGTATAGAGTGTAGGAAGAGAAATATGCATGTACTGAACTAAAGTTGCACAGAAGTTTCCTATGCCTCGCAGAAAGACTTACTCACTTAGAAGCTGAAGCAATCATTGAACAAGGCACAAAGTCGAAGCATTGGTGATGGATTTTGCCTTGTCAATTGTCAGAGGTAATTCTCTAGACTCTCTATACATATAATGCTCGGAAAACTCGAGGAAAACGCCATTACCGTCTTCAAGATAGTGGGAAGACGGTTGCTTTGGAGAAATCTAACTTGCCATAAAAATTAAGCTCGAAAGTCGCTTTAGGGATAGAGACGAGTTCGATTGTAAGAATCCTTTCTCTACCAATAAAAAATTGCCGAATCTATAGTCCTCTTATCGCCGTATGTAGTAGGATAAACGCCAAAAACATACCTCACCTTTCGCCCAACGACCAACCACTTACATAGCTCTGCTTTTGAAAATACCAAGAACAAACCCGAGTTTTACTTTTGGAGACCACTTTGTATTGTACATCTATTAACTATCCTTGTGTCCCTACTTACGAGAATGTCGTTTCTTTCCACAAAAAAAAAAAGGCCCATTTGGAAAAATTGAGATATGTAGATGGTCGTTAGGTCAAAATCGAGATATATTTTTGATATTTCTCCTACATACTACCGGTAAAAGACCATAAAAAAAATTGGGGAAAGTGGAAGCATCATTTGGTGATTAAAATACTTGGTAAGTGGACGGTCACCTGGAGGAATTCTTTGGAGTAAGTGGGGCGGAAGTGAAGATGATTAAGGCCATCTCAAGAAGCCAAATTGGAATAAAACGACATGAAGAAATCGACTAAGAGATTCTTTTTTCCTTGAAGGGAGGAAAGGACATCGAAAGTAGATCTTACACTTAAAAAATGCATTCAAGCTTTTATCTATGTACACCTGTTTATTTTCAGATCACCATCATATTAATGGTAAGCTATGTGGTATGATGTGGTCAGCGTTGCGGTAGTACTTGCGTCAGTACTGCTATAGTGACTTGTGAAATTTCTCTGCAAAGGAAGGAATTCAACAGAGGAAGATACATGCAAGTCTTCGAGATAGAAAAAGGAGAAAAAAAAAAGGAAAGGTAATTCTTGTTTGGTGAGTGATTAGGGTTTTTCTTGTCCTGTAGAAACACCCTAGGAGACATCTCGTCTCTTCATATCTGTTCTTACGCGACTACTATAATTAGGGTTTTGGATGGTGAGAATTTGTTTTCGATTCTCACCTGTAAATTTTCATGATCACATGGTGAAATAACTCCTTTGCCCGCGGGTATAGTTAAGTTGTCAAACTACGTAAGTATGTCATTGGTTTTTGCTTTATTACTTGTTCGAATTTCCGCTTGTCCCAAGTATTTTGCAGTTGCACTGTATACAGGAATAGAACAAAAAATTCTATGTATATGGAGCATATATACCTATATAAGCACACTTAGCAGAACAGAAAAATCTAAATTGAAAAAAGGCTCGTGAAATCGACAGTAGACATACTGGATCTGGATCAAGATGTTGCATTATTCACTTGTATAGACACATAATCTAAGGGCATTAACCCTTTTTCTGTCGGGAGTTCTATAGTTTCCATGGATTAGATCCACACATAAACTGGATTCTTCTAAGGACTGTGCTAAAACCAATTGAGTTGTTCCCAATCCCATATAGGTTCTTCCATTTCCATACTTGTCGTCTCCATGTCACTTGAAATTCCAGCATTATTTTCTACCACTGGCCTTGATGAGGATGCCGATCCGCCGCTGGTGTTGCCACCATGTCCACCTGGTATTGTTTCTCCAGCCACCAACTCCAGTGGCCGACGATCAAATGTTCGAGAGGTCCCGGACACAATGTATACACGGCACAACGCGAATTCATGCCTCAACTACAACGTTCCAAGGGGAAAAACATCAAAACAGATTTGTTGCACCCAGAGGAAAAAAAAATGAGAAGACGAATGTTTTCTAATACACTAGTATATAGCACTGGCAAACTAAACTGAGTACCCAATCTTTTTATGTTACTGGCGCTAATTATTAATAAGGGCTATAGTTCGAAATTTCATCCGATCAAACCTCTAATAGGCGTTTTGTAAATATGAACATCACTCCCTTGTAAACTTAACTACAAATAAGTCGGTTGGCGTTCATGAGTGTAACTTATCGGTCACAATACTGGTTCCGCCAATCAAGTATGAAGAAAAATGCGACTCGTCTAATAAAGAGATGATGAGTGTATGGATATTTTGTTAATACTGGTTCCGCCAATCAAGTATGAAGAAAAATGCGACTCGTCTAATAAAGAGATGATGAGTGTATGGATATTTTGTTGGGAGTGCGCAGCAGAAGCCCGATACACCTTCACCTGGGGAGATCGCCAAGAGGGAGCCCAAGTCCGAGTCCGTCAATATATCCAGTTGGACCCACCTTTACTCAAAAGCTTAAGCCAATGGGTTATGGGACAATATGGATATATTAACTGCTCAACACCACATCAATTCTCCGATGTGGGACTTTTCTAACACAACTCACACGTGCATTCTAACAATTTCCCCCTCACGTGTGAGCTTGTGGGACTTTTCTAACACAACTCACATGTGCATCCTAACATGTTTGCATTGTGATGTTTGGTTATTTATGTCAAATATGTATGAAGTCATCAATCGGTCAAGTAATGCATGCTTGTGTAAATAATGATTTCCACCGCCTGATATCTCTCACAAAAGTTCAAGACTGATCGTGCAGTTAACTAAAATGAAGATCGAATTCAATTCGTTCAAGCACGCGCTTACCCTAATCTTGGGCATACTAGAACTTGCAGAATTGGAATTGGGAGGTGAGATTATTTCTACGGCTCTGTACTCATTCAATTTCCATTTGGTTTTTGTTCCTGTTGGAGATTTTCCCACGTAGAAGACCATGGACTTCTTCATCCCAATCACTTTGTTGTCCAAAGAGTAGACGTAACTGGGTGATCCGGTCGCCTTCCAGTAACCCACCGCCGTGCTTCTGCTCGGTCTCCCTCCTCTGGCTTCTCTCTCCTGCATAGGAGCGAAGAAGAACCACTGCTCTTTGTCTTCTCGGCACAGCTCTCCGGAAAGGTCTGCAGCAATGAAACACGCAAAGCACCACAAGAGAAAGCGAAGACTTCACGCACAATCCGCGACAAGTTTGCACATTTATCAGAACCCACCATTCTGTTTCGGTGAGAATGGACGAGAAACGTTGAGAAATGAAGAAATGCCATGCATGATTTCATGTTCTCTTACCTGGGAGGTTCCACGGCTCGGTGGCATAAATGTCGAGGACCGGAATGATGCGGCGGAGCCGGTCTTGTATCGAGCCCTCAAGCTGGTTGTGCAAATAGAAAGAGATGAGCTCTTCCTCAGTTGGATAGAACCTGAAGCCTGTCGGATGATCCTCCATCATATTTCTCTTTTGCTATATCATTGGTTTTTAAAGCAGGAATGTGCTTGTTTGTATTTAACTTGGCACCAGAATCGGCAGCTTGTGTTTTAGAGAACATAATAGATCTGGACTAGGCCTATTTATAGAAGTGGAGCACTTGGTCCCTCAAAGAGGAAAAAATCTTAACGTGCGCAATGAGTAAATAACGAGGATCGGAACCGACCAAAAATAATAATAATGAGGAGGATCGATTAGAAAAATATTAGCTACATTTTATTTTAGTCGATTAAGGTCCCTTTGAAGCGACTTTCTTTTTAAGTTTTTCACTTTCTAACATTTGAGAGTTGCTTTATTCGGTAAAGAACGAGTTTATGGAATCTTTAAAATATTTTTCATATGAGCTTTTGTAGTTGTTAGCTAGATTTCGTCTCCTTCTGTTTTATAGAAAATGAACTCGTATGAGAAATGTTTCAAAAGAAAATTATCTTGGAATAAATGGTTTAAGTTCGTTGTAGTTTTTGTTTTTGGTCAAAGTTTGTTGTATTTATTTGGTTGTCTTTTGCAAATAAGATAGAAGTTATATCCTGATTTTTGTTATGAAAAACTCTGAAACAATTGTTTTGGAAAAAACAAACCTCGAATAGAGCCCTGGGGATCCAGGAGCGTATGCTAAGGTGTCGAGGCCTTGGGTCCGAGGGTTCGAGGTCTCGGGGGTCCAAGTGAGAGGGTTCATTGTCCGTAAGCTGGCGCCTGCGTTCAGGCAATCGTAATGACCTTGTCTTGAGGGAAGTTAAGCTGTATTGTGAAAAATGGTTTCTGACTTTCCAAAGAGCAAGTCAGATTCCTGAATTTGAATATAAAGTTGATTATGAGAGGACTTTCCCTCGACTTATTCTGTAAGGCATCGAAACGTCGGGAAAAAAAAGAAAATTACTCCTAACCTCTAATTCTTAACATAACAAATTGAGTATTCACGTCGGAAACTTTTTCGTGCCTTCTTAAAAAGCTAATAAATGGCACCTTGCTTGAAATACGCCAAGCTAATTAAAAGAGGCCCTAAACCAAATTGGGAATCAATATTGATACAAGATCACCACCGACACTCCACGGAAAGAGACTCAAAACTCAACATGTACAATTTTTGGGGACATAACCCATCATCTAGAAATATTTCTCCTTCTTCCCACATCATGTTTTTTCATCGGAAACATTCACGCGGCAAAGGAAAAGAACAGCTAAGAGAGAGCAAGACAAAGAGGAAGACCGACAGCAATATTCTTCGTCTCCGACCATGTATTGTCAACCTCGCCAGGTACTAAACCATAATTTCTTTTTCTTTGGGGTCAAAACTAAACCCTAACTTTCCATGCAGCAATCTCAGTACATTTAGTCAGTTTCTGTGGTCGGCTCATCCATTTACATGTTCCCACTCGCAAAAACCGTATCCTAGGATCTCCCAAAAGGCTAAGATGTGACCACTCGTCGTGTCATAAGCAGCTTTGAGTGGAGGATAGAGATAGAAGTAGCGTTAAAATTCCATTAGATTTTGTAGACAGTCTTTACGCCTTGGGGCTTCTATTCAACTTGGCAAACAATAAATTAGCACAGAAACTGGAAGAATATTTAGGTCAAACTTTTTTCTTAATTTTGAAGAAAAATATTTTCCTCTGTATTAAGAATTTCGATCTTACATTACAATCGTTCTCCTTTTGCTTATATACAATACAAGAAGCTAACCCTAACATCCCAACAAATCAAGGAACAAATCAGGAGATCAAAAAAAGATTCCTAGACAGACGGTAATCCCTAATTTGTAGGAAGTACAGCTCACGCCAACACTCCCCCTCAAGTGGGTGAGAAGATGTCTTTGATACCCATCTTGACGAGTGAGCTCTGAAACGCTCTACTTGACACAGCTTTAGTCAATACATCGGCCAATTGATCTTCAGATTTGACAAAAGGCAACTGAATTATCTTAGCATCCAAATTCTCCTTGACAAAGTGTCTATCAACCTCAATATGTTTGGTTCGATCATGCTGAACCGGGTTGTGAGAGATATCTATGGCGGCTTTATTATCACAAAACAACTTCATTCCAGACTCTGGTGGATAGCCTAGTTCGGACAACAGCTTCTTAAGCCACAATAACTCAAACAACCCCTTCGCTACTCCTCTGAATTTTGCCTCGGCACTAGACAAGGCTACAACCTTTTGTTTCTTGCTCCTCCACGTGACTAAGTTACCTCCTACAAATGTGAGATAACCTGACGTTGACCTTCTATCTATTGCGTTCCCTGCCCAGTCCGCATCCGTATATCCTTCCACTGCAAGATGACCATTCTTGGCAAACATTATCCCTCTCCCTAGAGCCAACTTTAGATATCGAAGGATACGATATACTGCATTCATATGTTCTTCACTAGGAGCATGCATAAATTGGCTCACAACACTAATGCATAAGCAATGTCTGGGTGAGTGTGAGACAAATAAATTAATCTTCCTACTAACCTTTGATACCTCTCCTTATTAGTTTGCACTTGATCAGGATACTCCCCAAGCTTATGATTCTGCACCATAGGAGTATCAGTGGGCTTACAGTCCAACATTCCCACTTCGGCTAACAAAACAAGTACATATTTTCTCTATGACAAGAAAATTCCTTCCTTAGACCTAGCCACCTCAATACCCAAGAAGTACTTCAATCCTCCCAAGATCTTCATCTCAAATTCTTCTGCCAACTTCTCTTGAAGCCTCAAAATTTCTTCACTATCATCTCCTGTGATGACCATATCATCAACATATATGATCAGGGCAGTCACCTTACCTTGGCTTTGCTTCAAAAATAACGTGTGATCTGAATTGCTCTGGGAATAACCATACCTCCTCATGGCTGAGCTGAACCGACCAAACCAGCACAAGGTGACTGTTTCAAACAGTATAACGACTTCTTCAGTCTACAAACAGCATTCGGCTTATCAACACACCCATATCCAGGTGGAACCTCCATGTAAATCTCTTCCTCCAAATCTCCATGAAGAAATGCATTCTTCACATCAAACTGATGCAATGGCCAATCCAGATTTGCGACAAGTGATAGCAAAACCTGTACAATATTCAATTTTGCAACTGCAGAGAAAGTCTCATGGTAGTCCACACCATAAGTCTGTGTGTACTCTTTTGCGACCAATCGAGCCTTGTACCTCTTAATGATACCATCTGCCTTGTGTTTAATGGTGAACACCCACCTACACCCCACGGCTTTCTTCCCTTCTGGCAACTCTATAAGCCTCCAAGTCAGATTTTTTTCCAATGCATTCATCTCCTCTTTCATAGTTTGAACCCATTTTGGATCTTTCAAGGCCTCTCCCACCCTATTCGGAATTCGAATAGCAGATACATTTGACACAAAAACCTTAAAAGATTCCGATAGCCTTTTTGTTGACATAAAATCGGCAATGGGGGTATTTAGACCTTCGTTCCTCCACATCCGGTGAGTACCGACTAGGTGGCTTACCCCGGTTATGCCTGTCAGGGAGTTTATATCTAACAACCATATCAGAATCATCAGAAACCTCAAGATCAGGAAGAGAGCTTATCTCAGGATCATTCTCAAGAGAGTGGTCGGGTACTGAAGAGGGAGTAGGCTGATCTCGCTCATTAGGTGTAGATATAGGTTGCTGGTCATCCCCACTTTCAGCTGAAAAATGATCACCCTCCCCCTCATTGTCTGCCATCGCACCATGGCCTAGGTCCTCATCAAACTGCACCGTTGGAACTTGCCGTGAGCTGGTTAATGGTCTAGCATCGCACCCCGGACTCCATACGCCCTCATGACTCCGCACCCACCATGCCAGTGTCCCACCAATTTTTTCTTTCATTATAATTCTCCCCTCGAAAGGAACAATGGGGTGGAGAAAAATAGAACTCAAACTCCAGAAAAGTCACGTTCGTGGTAACATGTGTTTCTTGGTCGTCAGATTATAGCAGTGATGCCCCTTTTGGTGAGTTTCGTAGCCAATAAATACACATCGTATCGCACACGGGTCAAGTTTGGTGCGTTGGTTCTTGTGAAGATGTACAAAAGCCACACACCCAAACACCTTAGGGGGTATTGTCAAGACTGAAGGAAGAGGCACATACTGAGATAGACCTTGTAACGGAGTTTGAAATTGCAATACCCGAAGGGGCATACGATTCATCAAGTGAATGGCTGTGACCACCACTGCATCCCAGAATCTTTTTGGAACATTGCCGCCAACCAGAAGAGCCCTTGCCGTCTCTAGAATGTGGTGATTTTTCCGTTTGGTCACACCGTTCTGCTAAGGGATTTGAGTGCAAGTGGTCTCATGAATGAGACAATGTTCTTGAAAATAAGAGGTAAGGGGTTGATTGATATATTCCCCGCCATTGTCGGTACGGAAAATCTGAATACGAGCTCCAAACTGAGTGGCAACCATTTTATGAAACAAGCGAAATATGTTAGGAGCCTCATCCTTATGCTTCATCAGATACAACCATGTCATACGTGTGCAGTCATCAACAAAGGTTATAAACCATCTCATTCCAGACATTGTAGTAATTGGAGATGCACCCCGCACATCAGAATGAACCAACAAAAAAGGCTTGCTACTTTTATTAGAACTCAAAGGAAAAGAAACGCGATGACTCTTTGCCATAATACATGTTTCACATTGAAGAGCAGAATCCGATCAACTGCAAAACAACTCAGGAAACAAATACTTCAAATATCTAAATGATGGGTGTCCCAACCGACGGTGCCACAATCAAACATCCTTCTCCTTACTAACAGACCGACCAGAGTGTGATAGGTACAGCCAGAGCAAGATCATCCACAATATATAGCCCCTCCCTCTTAGTACCATGCCCAATAATCTCATTCGTGGAATGTCTTGAAACAAACAGAAATCCGGGTACATAAGAACACAACAATTTAACTCATTAGTAATTTGTCCAATAGACAATAAACGGTTGGACAAAGAGGGCACAAGTAATGTATGAGATAGAGAAAGAGATAGCTTGAGAGCCACACTCCTAGCCCCGGCGACCGGATGGCAATGTCCATTAGCATTATACACACTGTCTCGTCGCGGTGAGATACGGTTGACGAGGTCGTTGGGGTCAGGAGTCATGTGATCGGTAGAGTCTGAGTCGATAATCCAGCATTGTTTCCACCATGACGAGTAGTGACAAAAATAGAACCACAATTACCTTCAGGAGGAAGGGTGGAAGAATTAGCTGAAGCTACCATGGGGACTAAGGAAAGAGGCGAACTCGCAGTCACCAAGGATGCCTGCCCTGCGCTCTTGCCTGGTTTTGCCTTAGATTTCTTCTTCTTCGCTTGAAAATCATCCCACCAATTCGGGAATCCATGCAGCTTAAAACAAGTGTCCCTAGTGTGTTTGGAATTGCCACAATGAGAATAGCCACTGGTCACCCGAGACTTGGACTTGACAACAGACCGAGGGCGCCCACCTCCACCCACCGAACTACCTGCCGTTAACTGCAGAGACGGGTCACCTCGACTGCCCCATGAGACCATTGCTATACCCATAGGAAAGCCATCGGCATTGGCCAGCATCACGGTTTGACCACGGTTTGATGTACATCTTCCCTACGGATGCGTGCATAGGCTTGCTCAATGGTGGGAAAAGGCCGCATCTGCAAGACATCTGCACGAACTTTGTCGAGACGATCATCAAGTCCATCCAGAAAAAGGTAAACTCTATCCTCTTCAATAGCATTATTATAACGCTCAATATCTGCGGGACATACCATAGGATTAGGCCTGCGGAAATCAATTTCCCGCCAGAGTCCTTGAAGATCATTGTAGTATTTTTCGATTGGTCCGCCAGCTTGCTTGAGTCGTGATACCTGGCGCTTTAAGTCATACACCTGGGACGTATCGGTGCCATCAAAAAAGATGGTAGCTACGGAATCCCACATAGCTTTAGCGGTAGGGAATCTGATAAAATTGCCAATCAACGCCAGATCCATGGGGTTGATGAGCCATCCTTTCACAGTCGAGTCCTCGGTTTTCCACTTCCGAAAAGCAGGATCAGTGGGGAGTGATTGAAGGAATCCCCATTCAAATAACCCAACTTGTCTTTGCTTGAGACATACATCTCGATAACTTGGGACCAAAGACCATAATTCTTGCCATCTAACTTGATGGCAATCGCTGGAGGTGGTGCCTCCGTGGAAGAAGACGGCGTTCGCGGCTGGGTCAGGAGCTGCTTCATTGCTGTCGTCAATTCTTCAAGGATCGCCGTCGCTGATGAACCCGCACCAGACGGCTGGGCAGGAACAACAGGCTGGTCTGGTGAGTTACTCATGATGATGAATCAGGTCCTAGAATCAATCGCTCTGATACCATGAAGAAAAATATTTTCCTATGTATTAAGAATTTCGATCTTACATTACAATTGCTCTCCTTTTGCTTATATACAATACAAGAAGCTAACCATAACATCCCAACAAATCAGGGAACAAATCAGGAGATCAAAAAAAAGATTCTTATATAGACGATAATCCCTAATTTGTAGGAAGTACAGCTCACGCCAACAAATTTGATAATTTAAAACCATTTCGTCAACTTACTCAATTTTAAATACTCTTCTTGCTATCCCGTATGATATTTTTCGCTAAGAACACTTTTTTTTCACACTTGTGTGGGTTTCAGCTTACGGAGAATGAATTTTGAGCGGACTATTTTAGTGTTCAATTTCTTATAAAAAAGGGTCTTTTTTCCCGTAGTCGTAGATTTTTAAAAGAGTTGGTATGTGTTAATGAACCGTTGGCAAACAAAAATTATTGACCCCTTTATTTTTATTTTTTTGGGTGACATGTTGGTAATTTACCGACCCTTTAATGAAATTATAAACACTTTTTTGCAGTTTGAAAATTCCCAACTTTTATTTTTCTTTTACTGACTTTTATTTGTCTTTCTTATCCATTCTTCACTTTTACTAACTCTCATATGAAATTATCAACCCTTTATTTGAGTGACTTACCAACTTTTTTCATATTGAAGTACCAACTCATTTTGGGATATTAATTCTCGTTGGTTTTGTCTAAATAACTTATTTGGTTCTTTTTTTTTTTGGTCGAATTATTTGGTTCTTTAAATTGCAGACTTTTATTATGGTTTACCAACATTCTTTCTTACATAAGTCTTAAATTTACGGTTCTTCTATAATTCACCGACCTTTATTTGTGATACCAGCTTTTTTCCATTAGGTTATAAAGTAGTTTCAATTTATCTACTCTCATTTGAGTTACTTAGTAAAGTTTAATGTATTTATTTATCGTAATTTTATCAACGATTTTGTGGAGTTTCCATTTTTATTTTTTGTTAGTTATCAACGTTAATTTGATTTTCTTTTAATTTTCTAATCTCTCTTATATCTGAAAAAAAATCCTTATCTTTTACAAATGTTATGTATCTTTCTTACGGGAGAATTACCAAAAAAATCGTAAACCTATTGCAATTGTGCCAATTCAGACTTAATTTTTTTTTTTTTGTAATTCAGTCATAAACCTTTTGTATTGTGCCAATTCAATCCATTTGGCCGGCCGGGATTTTACGTGGATTTGTTTTTGTCCAAATTTGATTTTTAATGTCAATTTCATTTAAATTAAATTCAAAAAATAAGGTAAAAAGAAAAAAGGAGAAGCAGGCGATGAGGGCTGCAAGCTCTCACGGTGCCGCACCACCATCGCAGGGAAGGGCAGGCGAGGGTGGGGGATGGCGGATAGGGGTCGCCAGCCCTTCTCGGGCATCCCCCACCCTCGCCAGCCCTTCTTGGTGATGGTGGGGTTGCGGCGGCGAAAGCTTGCAGCCCTCCCCACATGCTTCTCTCTCTCTCTCTCTCTCTCTCTCTCTCTCTCTCTCTCTCTCTCTCTCTCTCTCTTTGTAATTTTACCCTTTTTTTAAATTTAATTTAAATAAAATTGATATTAAAAATCAGTTTTTGGAAAAGAAAAAAAAAACCAAGTCAGTGTCGGCCACCAAATGGATTGATTGTCACAACTACAAAAGGTTTAGGACTTAATTGGCAAAAAAAAAAATGTTTAGGGCTGAGTTGGCACAGTTACAACATGTTTAGGATTTTTTTAAGTAATTTTACTCCTTTCTTACTAACCCCTTAAATTTAACAAAAATTGTATAAAATTGCCTGTCTTTATTTGAATAATTTATCAACCTTTCTTCAATTAGAAACTATCAGCTGGTTATTATTTAGCAACTTTTATTTGAGCTAATTACCAACGATTTTTGTTAAGCTTTACAATTTTTCTCTTGAATTACCACTTTTGTTTGTCTTACTTCCTAAGTTAAATGCACCGAACTCTTTTTAGAAATCACTTACCACATCTAGAGTGATTATTAAGTTTTCGCCAATTAGATGACCAATTTAATTTTGCGTTTTGAGTTAGTTACCACTAATTATTTGTTCCTTTCTTAATTATTAACTACCGTATCTTTGAAAAAAAAAGATGGTTTTTTTTTAATTGTTTACCAGTTTTCATTTACTTTTCTTACCAACGGCTTAAATTTATCCACTATTTTATGAAATCACTAACCTTTATTTGTATGACTTACCAAAATTCGGAAAATTTGAGGCGTTTATTGGACAAAGTTTGTAGTTGATAATAAAAGTTGGAAAGCTAAAAAAGACAAATAAATATCGATAAATAACCCAAATGAGAGTTGCTGACCAAATAGTATGTAGCAATTTACTTCGAGAAAAGTTGATAGGTCACGTTAATTTAGGTGGTAGGAGATAGTAAATGTAAGGGCTCGTTAAGCAATATAAATAAAAGTTTATGAATAAGAAGAACAATTAAGCATTGGTAAATAATTAAAAAATGAGATTTGGTAATCCAAAACTGGTTGTTAATTTAATATGACAAGTTTGTAATTTATTCTAATTTAGGTTGTTAATTTCATATAAGAGTTAGAAAAGTTCGAAACATTAGCAAGTTATGCAAATAAAAATTGATGAGTTGGTATAAAAGTGGTAATTTGTAAACTATAAAAATTTAAATTTTACATAAAAGTGTTGGTAAGTTATTAACAGGTTATCTAGAAAAAAGTCACTGATTCTTTATTTTACCAATATTTTGTTACACTTACCAACATTCATTGAACCATACCGGCACGGAAACGATATGAACTTTTGGACATGGAACAAAAGAATTATACTGAATTTCAACGTTCTTTTTCAAAATTCAGAATTACTTCATTGAACGAACCAAAGTTATACCTTCTTCATTTTTCATTTTAAAGATTCTATTGTTGCTTCGAATTTATACCTCTCTTTGTAATAACGCAGGTTTATTCAATATAGTTGTGACTGTGCTTGCGCTGTGGTTTCATTCCCCTAGTTATTACAAAACCAGACAGAGAGAAAATCAAATAAAATTTTCACAATATCGCAATGGAAAAAGAAGAAGAAGAAACTTATGTGCTCGCCAAAGAATAATTGACATATGTCAAAGTTTAGGTTAAGTAATTTCCTATAAATATATATGTCATCCATTCACTGGTGATTACGGAATTTAGTACAAAAAGTTTCCCTGCCAAGGTTCTGGTTTACGTTGTAAAAGTAAAAGACATGCATTCCACTTGAAGTTGGGTAAATTCTTAGTTTGTAAAGGACTTACTACCTTGTAGGTTGACTACTTTGGTAAGTTGTTAATTTCATCGGTTAGAATCCTGCATATGGTGTATATAAGCTGACGATTATGAGCATATTTTAACTTGGACTATCTAGCCAACCCATGTTCAATCTAGCCGTCGAATTTTGATTAAATTGCATCCCAAATTATGGTTCTTTCCATGAAAAGGATGAATGAAGTTGTTAACTTGGACTATCTCGGCTCACGCGCCACAAAAAACAAAAATGAAAAGAAGAGCCCGAATCCTTTTTATAGAGAGAGAGAAGGGAGATCGAGCTATCACCGACCACATGCGAGATTCGAAATCCTTGCCTTACCAAAGAAATTTCGTTGCATCCAAAGTGATGCGAAAAACATGTCAAAGAAATTGGAACACGAGAGAAATTTCAATATCAATTCTCAACTGCTTTAGGAATTTTGAAAATTAACTGAATATCAGGTTTCTCTACTCTTAGAGGGATTTCCTTTTGGTGACTAAAACCATCAAATCTATGCGCTTCTTGTTTATTGTTTTTTCCCCAATTTCCTTCGCATATCTGAAACTCTTGCAATCCCAAATCAATCGCAGAAGTCATATTCAGAGATCGAATGGGGTAAACACATATAGATAGGGTTAATTACTTAAAAAGTCTTAAACCTGTTGAACAAATGCCAATTCAGTCCTAAACCTTTCAATTTGGTCAATTTAGTCATAAGCCTTTTGACAGTTTGTCAATGTAATTCTTCTAGCCAATTTTGGCCTAAAATCTCCGACGTGAAGCCGACCATCCTATGTGACACAACCACCACTAACGTGGACAATTCTTGAAATTTTTTATTTTTTAGATTTGTTTTTTTCCACTTTGGCCTTGCCCTCGCTCATTGCCGGCCACAGCCGAGGCAGCTCTCGCCAGATCAGGGTGAGGGTTGCAGCCCCCGCTAGTGGCCGACGAGGGCTTGCAGGGCCTTACCTATTGGCCGGTGAGGGTCACTGGCCACATTGGAAGAAAAAAAGAAATATAATTTTTTTTCACAGATCGTGCCACGTAGGACGGCTAGTATCCACATGAGCTATTTTCGATCAATATTGGTCGGAAGGATTTCATTGGCAAATTGTCAAAATGTTTGAGACTAAATTGATCAAATTGAAATGTTTGAGATTAAGTTGGCATCCGTACAATATGTTTAGAAATTTTTAGTAATTTCCCCATATAAATACCTAGATCCAACACTGGAAAAGTAAACTAGAAGTTTCAAATCTTTCATACGATGCTTAGGTTAGTGTCACAGCTTTTCCGTCATTTATTTAAGTTCCCTAGCTTTGAGATTTGTTTCATTTGAGTTACATCGGCCACTTGTTTAGCATTCGGCGCGCAACCACAATGAAATAGAGCGTAAAGACGAGAATGAGAAGTCGAGACACAAGATTTATTCTAGTTCACTCTTAACCTAAGGCTACATCCAACAATTTAGTCGTTGGAGAAGTTGGCATAGCATTATTATCAAACACCTGGTGTTTGGCAAACTCGTTGTAGTTGCTGCAACTTCTAGGAAAATATCCCGCTCAGTTTTGAGGTATAACGTCACATTAAAGTATATATTATCAAACACATAATGGTTCATCCAAATCATACTTTATGGAAATAAGAGCAGCATAAAAATTTTATGACATAACAAATCAGCGATTGTGACTTTACTGAGACATCAACGAAACTTTGACAAAGATGTCCGAGCCACCGCGGTCACTTAAGTTGGGGTCCTTAACGCAAACCCTCGGAAAGTTCGGGTTCCAAAATTTCGCCGAAGAAATTGAAAGAATTTCACTTTCTCCCCCGTGTAAATTGAAGTTACTTTTGTCATGAGTAAACGGTCGTGAAGTGATCCAAGGTTAGGGATCAGTTGAAATTAGTTCTCTAACACAAATAAAATATTCTGCCAACGAATGGAATAACATAGAAAATAAAGTTAATAATTGATGGGCACATTGCCACTTTCTTTAATGAAGAAACACGTCATTTTCAAGACCAACTAGTTGTACTTTTCGGGGGTTCGTGGCCCTGCCGACATTTGAATCTTAATCGATCCACCGCACGACTTATTGGAATTACTTTGCCTCTTCTGTAGAATTTTGGGTCGTTTTTCCTGATGAGGAACAATAAAATACTAAGGTAAATGCCTTTTGTCATTCATTGCATGTGCAAAACATGATATCTCATTGGAAAGTCTTTATTCATTGTATCCACACCCTTTATCTAAATCGCACCATGCCAGTACTCGAAACAGATTCGCCAAGTTGTTCAAAATGTTGGATGGTCTTGAGTTTTTCTCACCTCCAAAATCTAGCTCGAAGACTAAGACTTTCTCTTATACTTATAAACTGACAATCAGCCGTTTTCACATCGATATGAGATGACCCTAACAATTTCCCCCTAATACATTGGACCATGGGTCGGAGTAGCAACAACTCGTATCTTCCGTGTGACTATTGGGTCCAGACTTATTGGTAAGCTCTAATGCCATTTTATTGGGATCGCGCAGCAGAAGCCCGATACCTTCTTCTAGGGATATCACCAAGAGAGAGCCAAATCCGAGCCCCCAACATATCCAATTGGATACACCTTTACTTAAAAACTTAATCCAATGAGTTATGTGCCAACTAAGATATATTAACTGCTCTATACCACACTAATTCTTAGATATGAACTTTCTAACACAATTCACATGTTCAACTCAATAATCTCCCCCTCACGTATGACCTCAGCGTTAAGTTTGCTTCCTCTTATCTCAAGTTGAATCTCCAACGTCCACCCTCCTAGATCTCTTTTTCCAGATTAAACCATGAAGACCGCCATCGAGTCCATGTTGCTACACCACAACGTTCATTGTTTAGAAACCGCGTTGGTTACCAAATTCATTCCTTGAGATATTTACCAATATCGGAATAGATTGAAGGCATATCAATCTACCATCAACTCTAATACTAGTTGTTGGATGGTTTTGGACCTCTCTCACCCTACAAATTAGCTCAAAGTGTCAGGAAAAGTCTCACACTTATAAACAGACCACCTACTCCTTCAACAACTGATAAAGGATAATCTCAACATAAAATTCAATATTAAGTTGTGATCCAAAAATCATAGGTCGAGTCCCAATGAAGAAAGCATTTCTAGGACATACTCTAGGGACCTCTCGTTTCAATAATTACTAGGACATGGTGGGATGGAAGACCTGGCGTGACTCTAGGAGATCAATCGGGTTTTTCAAGAAATTTAGATAACAATGCCTTCAAAAAGGATTTTCGTTTGTAAGTAAATATGCACAAAAAGTAATCAATGAGCATGCTCGGGTCGGGCCTTCGGATCCGCTCACAATTATAGACTAAACTTGCCCAGGAAAGATATATATAATATAATATAATATAATATAATAAACTTGCAGATTAGACGTGTCAGGCTGGGGCTAACGGGCCGTACAATTATAGCCTGCCCAAAGATGCCTTTAGGTACTTGTAGCTCGAGAAGGGCTTGCACAGGCCAATGGTCACCAAACCCATGATTGAGTCTGATGGACACTAAGTGAGAGGTATTTCTCTGATGCGAATTTCTAAGGTATTTACATCGTAATTATCTTTGTAAGATAGGTTCATCCGCGGTGGAGAAACTTTTTCCTAAATTATAAACCAACATGCCATGTCATGCAATCAACCATGGCTGTTCGATTAACATCATCAATAGTGACTCCCGATGCCAAAAGGTGGTGAAAATCAGGTGTCCATCCTCTTGCATAAAGTCGTTTGTTTTATCTGCCATAGGGTGTCTTTTTTTTCGGCCAGGTGGTCTTTGAATGATCAACTCTTCGATTTGAATCTCGACGTAGTCCTAGCTTATTAAAATAACCTTCCCTAACGTGGAAAAGACTAGGCAGATGAGGAAATGTTACATCACTACAAAAAAACAAGGTTTTAGCCACGGAATTTGCCACGAAAATTTTGGCAAAATTCGTCGCTAATTGATGTTGCGACGAAAATTGCAAAAAAAAAAATTTCGTCGCTAATTTGGCGTTGCAAAATTTAGCGACGAAAAATTTGGATTTTCGTTGCTAATTTGCCACGAACGTTATCCGTTGCAATATTTGTCGCTAATTTGCCACGAACTCTATCCGTTGCAATATTCGTTGCTAATTTGCCACGAACATTATTAGTTGCAAAAGTCATCGCTGATTAGCGACAAATATTTTCGCAACCAATTTCATCGCTAATTAGCAACGAATTTGCCACGAAATCTTTCGTGGCTAAATCCGGATGCGACGAAAATAGCAACGAAAAGGCCTTCGTCGCCAACTCTGCGTCAAAAAATTTTGCGACGAAAATTTAAAATTCGTCGCTAATTTGCCACGAAGAGTGTCGTGGAAAAGATCGTCGCCAAATCCTCGTCACAAAATTTAGCCACGAATAGGTGTAACTTTCGTCGCTGATTTGCGACGAAAACTTTCGTTGCTAAAATATGTTGCGACAAAAATAGCACCAATTCAACATGAGAAAATTTAGCGACGAAATTTTTTTTTTGCCACGAACATTTTTAAGGGATAAATTTAGCGACGAACTTTTATTAATTTTTTAGCGACGAATATTGTTCAGCGATGAAATTTGCGACGACCAGGCATGGGCCGAATTTTGCAGTGAACTTTTATAATTTGTTATCGTTTGATAAAATAATTTCTTTTAATTTTCAATTTTAAATCTAATTAAAAGTAAAATTAATTTCTAGAATTTGTATTTAACATTGATAAAGCAAGATCTAAATATTATAATAATATGCAAACAAAATACATTCATCTACCATTCTCTTTTTTTTCCCACAGATTTAGCAAAAGATCAGAGAATGTCCTGAACTAGACCCATTTCAAAATCTTTCTAAAAGTCGCATATTTGAAACAGGGTTATTGTGGAACACATGAGAAATCTTCTCAAAATTGTCCCCACTCGCTACACATGGTGTCGTCAAAACTGCAAAAACAAGCCAACTATCTTATTAAAAATTAACCAAGATAACCTTCGAACATCGAAGGAAGTTACTGAAAAGAAAGACTTAGTAGTCCACTTGAAGTATAAAAATAAAACACAATTAGGCTTTTAACAACCATGCAGCAGTCCACATTATTATTCCATCCTATCAAGTCATTACAACTGACCAGAAAATGACACGAACACTATCTGCAGGAGAGGAAAATTGATAGCTTGGAGGGTTGAAAGATTCTTATATACGGCAACAACGCCATCTCTAGCAGACAACACCAGAATTTCTGAAGAAACAACTCCGGGGCCATGACATCATCTTCACTGGAAGAGAGAACTTCATGTGCCCAGTCAATAAATCTGAAGGTGAACATGGAAAGAAAATAAGCAGGGGGCATATAAACTGACAGACACAAATAACACAAAACAGAAAAACGAGATATCTTTGAGCCAAATCACACTTAAAAATTGAAGTTTGACATATCAATGGACATTGAGACAATTTTGAACGGAAGCACCTGGGAAGAGACTTCCTCAAGCAATTCCACTTCCAAAAAAACTTTGCAAAAGAAAAATAGGGAAAAAAACGAAAAGGAAATTCCATTTAGGAAGTAGAGGAATTACCGCAAAGAGAGTAACCTGATAAATGCTTTTGGCATGTCTGAACGCGTCAGAAGTCTTGATAGCAGCAATCCAGATATGGTTCGCATTGGAGCAGCACTTGAAAGGTAGTCCTTACAGAAAAGATCAGACAGCATTAAATATTGGGTTGCCATTTAACAAATGAATAAGTCTCCAAAGGACAAAACAAGTTAAGATCAGCCATCAGACCATGATTTCCAGAAACAAAGAGCACATGCAGATTTATCGAGAACTAATATGTTTAAGCTTCATCAAGGACTGGGCATGAATCCTTATTTTTGCCCCTTATTTTTCTTTGAATAATAGAATAATTCCTTAATCAGTAAGCGACTATCTGAGAGCATCTCAGCCACTGTAGATTACGGTGTAGCTTAAGACCATCTCCAATCACAAAACATGAAAATAATGCCCTGATTTCTTCCTTGCCACCCTAAAAAGATGTTTCAAAAGATAAATTTCAGAGTGCTACTTGGGAAATATAACGTGCGAACCTCAATTAAGCATGTCGCTCCTTCTCCATCCCATGCTATTGATTTAGCAAGACCTTGCATCACCTGAAAATAATGTGTAAATCATCAGTAACAAATTCACAATAAAAAAAATAACGAATAAAGACTATCATGAGCATCAAAACAATGCAAATTGCATCATACAGAACATCTTTTCATTATGCTTGCTGTGTTTGCTTTTAAGCCTTTTATAATGCCATATTTTGTTAATATTTCTGAAAAATTGTGGCATTCAGATCTAGTATTTAATCAATCTGGACATGTATCCCCATACTTCATGGAATTTTACAAACTAAAGTGCATTTCAAATAAGCATACACCTTTATAGACTATGGAGTTTGAGAATCTGAGCAAATGAGAGGAGATGATGCATATTAAATAGCGTGCTATTAATAGTCAAAATCCTCGAGAAGTGCACTAGAAATAAGCCACAGAAAAAGTTGCCCCGATCTTACCCCATCAAGGCATGCTTGAAGTTGCATTGCCTCGTCGCTATCCAAAGAAGATATCCTGTTTGATCCAGATAAGCCACTAGCCAAAGCAATGACAGTATCATTGGTACTGGTAGCTCCATCTACCTGCAGGAGATCAACTGCAGGTGCTGTAACTGTTAATTAGCTCAAAAACTTCATTGTACAACGATGGATACCTTTAACTAACTTGAACTAGCGGATAGCATATGAAGGCAACGATTGATGTTAACATGACAATATAGGTTCTAGTCTCTCAAACTTGTTATGAGAACAGCCGAAAGGTCAATATTGATGTCCATCAGCATGTAGTTGTTGAGGGTTTAGGGAAGGGGAAGGGGAAGAGGAAACGGACGGGGACGGGGAAGGGGAAGGGGCTGGCCTTCTTTGTGAAACTGCACCATGCATGTGACCTCCACGTTTATACTGACAAGTAGGAAGGTTAGACAAATATCTTAAAAAATATGAACATGTATTAAGGACACATAATGACGTACATCATGAAGCTTACCATTTTGTTTCAAGCGAAGTTCCCCGCTAGCTCTAGCACTCGTGTATCTGCGGAAAAGATCTGGATCCCAAGGGCCTAAGCCTCTGCAAAATGGTAAACAGTAAACGAAACAACGATTCTAAAGCAACTGGACGCAATCACATTTGTAGCTTATCACAAAAACTTAGGCACACTGTCAGAAAAAATCAAGGTACTTAAATTTATTTAGCAAAATGTATCAGCTATACAATGTAAAACTGCATAGCAGTCATGACAGCAGAAATTTCTTCATGCATGGTAGTTTATTTTATAAAATTCTGCACTTTGGTGCTGATCAACAAATCACAGAAGATGTCAGTGCACAGATGAGCATACATGACATATGTTCTGTCATCTCAAAAGATGAATTAAGTTCTACAGATTTGACTGTAGTTCTTCTAGTTTATTAACCTAAGTGATATGAGATTCAAGGAAGCCATCTGGCAGATACTATTGCACCGAAAGTTTTCATGACAATCATCCCAGTTATTCATTAGCAGGAAACTCTATAATGAGGGACATATGTTACAGTTGACCTAGGAAGCAATTGAAGGAGCTTCAAATGCTCATTGGAGTAATTTTGGACAGTGAAGCACAAAAAGACATCTCTCTTCGAGTTAATGAAATGCGCTGTCTGTCAGTTTTTTCAGGCAATTTTAATTACAATAAGATATTTATCCTTCTTTTGGAGAACAATTAAAAATTAGCTGGCAGAAGGATCTTGAAGCTGGTTTCTGTGCTAGGAAAATCTAGGAGATACCATGTACCAGACCATACAAGGGGAGTCATGTGCTAGGAAACAGCAGTTTGTGTTACAACACTGTCCACCGTGTTCGGATTCAATGGACTATCAGCTAATTATATGAAAGCAAAATCGAAGTCAAGTTCCGATCTTTCTCACAAACATGCCGAACCCACCAAAAAATTTCTACAAGAAATTCTTCCCGTTCAAATACAAGCCTAGATATTGCAAAAGAAAACGAAACAAAGAGGAAATTTTTGAAATTTAACAGTCGTTACATGCCCCCGACAAGCCAAAAATTACCAGTTAAACTGAAGCACCAGGTTGAAGTACTGAATCGCATTGACCGACCATGACAAACTTATCAGAAACTAACAAAGACTCACTTCCAGAATTCCATAAGAGAAGCCAAAAAATCAAGAATCATTCCACCGAAAACTTTGTGACAATCGACCAAAAGAACAAGAACCCCCAAAAAACATGAAACTATTACCATGAACTGATCGAGCTCCTTAAGGGATATCGAAATATAGTGTACAAGTTTTTACCACAGAAGCCGAGCCGAGCTGAGGCAAGGCGAGCGAGAGGGCAAGCTGAGGCGAGGCTAGCGAGAGGGCAAAATGAGTGGAGAGCTGCGATGCGCAGAGGAGAGGAGACGGACGATGCGAGCGAGGCGAGGCGAGCTGAGACGAAGTAAGAAGGGGCCGACAGTCGCGAGGCGGCGAGCGGAGGAGACAGATGACGCGTCTAGCGGACGAGACAGACGGTGACGGAGCGCAAAGACGCGAACAGAGAGGTGGAGGAAAAGAAGCGAACAGAGAGGTGGAGGAGAAAAATAGAGAGCAAAGGCAATTAGGTTGTGTATTTCTTTCTTTTGGCCTTAACAGCAGCGGATCAAAATTTGCGACGCACATCTGTTGTCGCTGCCAATTAGTGACCAAGGAACTAAATTCTTCGCTAATTTTGCAATGAATTTATTTTGTCGCTATTTAGCGATGAATTTAGCGACGAAAGACGATTTGTCGCTAATTAGCGACGAAATTGGCGATGAAAAATTTAACGACGAACATTTTTTGTCGCTAATTAGCGACGAATCATTTAGCGACGAACAGTCTCCATCGCCAATTTGCGACGAAGGAATTAAATTCGTTGCTAATTTTGCAACGAATTTATTTTGTCGCTATTTAGCGAAGAAAGATGATTTGTCGCTAATTACAAACGAAATTAGCGACGAATCGTTTTTGTCGCTAATTAGAGACGAATAATTTTACGACGAACGGTCTCCGTCGCCAATTTGCGACGAAGGAACTAAATTCGTCGCTAATTTGAATTAGCGTCGAATTTAGCGATGAAAAATTTCATGCATTGCTAATTTTGCGACGAAGACGGTTTGTCGCTAAGTAGCGACGAAATTGGCGACGAACAAATTTAGTGACGAACGGTTTTTGTCGCTAATTAGCAACGAATAATTTTGCGACAAATGGTCTCCGTCGCCAATTTGCGACGAAGGAACTAAATTCGTCGCTAATTTGAATTACGGACGAATTTAGCGATGAAAAATTTCATGCATTGCTAATTTTGCGACGAAGACGGTTGGTCGCTAAGTAGCGACGAAATTGGCAATGAACAAATTTAGCGACGAACGGCTTTTGTCGCTAATTAGCGACGAATAATTTTGTGACCAACGATCTCCATCGCCAATTAGCGACGACGGAAGTTTTTGTCGCTAATTTTGCGACGAACATTTGTTGTCGCTAATTAGCGACGAATTTAGCGACGACAGATTTAACGCATTGCTAATTTTGCGACGAAGTTGTTTGGTCGCTAATTAGCGATGAACTATTAGCTTAAAAATTCCGCGGGTGAAAATTAATGTTACGACGAACTGCTTTTGTCGCTAATTACCGACGAATAATTTTGCGAGTCGCTAATTTTGCGACGAACCGTATTTGTCGCTAATTAGCGACAAATTTAGCGACAACCGCGTCACTAATTTTGCGACGAAGTTTCTTTGTCACTAATTAGCGACGAACTATTAGCTTAACAATTCGCGGATGATATTTTGCGACGAATATAGTTTGTCGCCAATTAGTGACGACATTAGCGACGACCTATTATATTTACAATTCAGCGAATAAAAATCATCTTGCATCCAAGGTACTCTATCCCTATGATTTCATTCAACAAGCCATAAAAATCATCTTTTGCATTTCAACCATCGACAAACAACCCGTCTCTACTCCTTGTCCAATGTATAAACTGCTTTTGGTTTAGGTCCCCTGCTGCTTGCATCCACATCTAGTGTTGGCCGATCACAAATATCTGTCATATCTTTTCTTGCATTCAAGTTGTCTTTTATTTTTCCAGTGACATCCATCACAGTATTTATGACATTGTCGAAAATATTCTTTTCTATGTGCATGACGTCAAGATTATGATGAATAAGATGGGTCTTCCAATATGGTAGATCCCAAAATATGTTGCGTTTAGTCCACTTATGTGTACTTCTGTACGCAATAGTTGTGCCATGAGGTTTTCAATAACAGTTGGAAAGTCCACTTATGTGTACTTCCGTACCCAAGTATTTGACTGAAATCTTTGTAGTAGAAAGTGGACAATTTGATGAGAATTGCAACGTTCACTTGGATTGCGAGACCTTCAAATGGACACGTACCTAAAAAAGAAAAAGAAAAATTGCTTAAAGATTCATGAAGCTTATGGGAATTGATAGAAGAAAATGATGAAATAAACAACAATTTATTCTATGATTACCATAAGACACAAATAAGAATAGAGAATAGAGAAGACAAAAGAGAGAAGAGTGCGGAGAGAGAGAATGCAATGGGATATTAAAGGGCGAAATTTTACTCAGCCACGAAATTAGCGACGAAAAAGTGACATTAGCGACGAACGTTGGTAATCCGTGGCGAAATTAGCGACGAATATAGTTTGTCGCTAATCAGCGACGACAAATTTAGCACATTGCTAATTTTGCAACGAAGATGGTTTGTCGTTAATTAGCGATGAATAATTTGCGACGATGGTAATTGTCGTCACTAATTTTGCGACGAATTTTTTTATCATCGTTAATTAGCGACGATAAGTTTAACGTATTGCTAATTTTGCGACGAAGATGGTTTGTTGCTAATTACCGACGAAATTAGCGACGAACAATTACCTTAACAATACAGCGGATGAAAATCAATTTTGCGACGAACTTAGCGACGAATAATTTTGCGATGTGACCGTCTCCAATTAGCGACGAATTTAGCAACGAACATATTTGCGATGAACACTTTTCGTCACCAATTAGCCATGAAAGAATTTGTCGTCGCTAATTTTGCGACGCATATATTTTTGTGGCTAATGAGCGACGAACTTAGCGATGACAAGAGTTTGTCGCTAATTAGCGACGAGCAATTAGTTTATGGAAATTAATTTTGCGACGCATTTGTTTTCATCGCTAATTTTGCGATGACTGTTTTTATCGCTAATTAACGACGAATTATTTTGCGACGAATTTTTTTCGTCGCCAATTTGCGACAACAGTAATTGTCGTCGCTAATTTTGTGATGAATTATTTTTTGTCGCTAATTAGCGATGAATTTAGCGACGATTAACTTTGCGACGAACAGTTTTCGTCGCAAATTAGCGACGAACTATTCTTCATCGCTATTTTCGTCGCAAATGAGAGACGATTTCTGTTTCATCGTTATTTTCGTCGCAAATTAGCCACTAATTCTTTTTCATCGTTATTTTCGTCGGAAATTGGCGACGAATTACTTTTCATCGCTATTTTCGTCGTATATTAGCGACGAATTATTTGTCATCGCTATTTTCGTCGCAAATTAGCGACGAATTATTTGTCGTGGCTATTTTCGTCGCAAATTAGCGATGAATTAATTTTCGTGGCTATTTTCGTCGCAAATTAGCGACGAATTAATTTTCGTGGCTATTTTCGTCTCAAATTAACGACGAATTATTTTTTATCGCTATTTTCGTCATAAAGTAGAGACGAATTTGTTTTCATCGCTATTTTCATCGCAAATTAGCGACGAATTTGTTTTCATCGCTAACTTTCCGTGGCTAAAACCTTGTTTTTTTGTAGTGCATTATCAGTTGTCAGCATTGCGTGTCCGGGCACGATGAAAGGTGCTTAGTATGAACATATGAGCTTTGCCTTGGTATTGATTAAGGATTATATAGAAAATGTTGTGGAGGTATATCTTGATTGAAAGGAGCTATATATGGCAAGAAGTGTAGATCCTCTACATTTAATATGGCCAATTGAAGTTAACCCTCTTGAATAATTAGCATTACGGATTACTTTATATCATAAAAACCCCTGAAACTTACAATAATATCTTTGCAATTGTGTGAGAAATCAAACCCTAGCCCCAATATCTATCTCGCTCTCTACCCAGCGCTGTGAATCCGTTGCTCATCACCACCACATCTGTCAAAGTTGCCACCGTTGAGCTACCATCGCCTTGCAGCGGCCATGGAGGCTGTGATCTCCGGTGGTTCGTTCACTCGGAGATCGGCCAACAAACAAAGGTCAAAAGTTGCAGCCTCCAAGACTTTCAGAGAGATAAAGCAGGAGGGGGTCATACAGAGACAGTGTGAGAGGGTTCAGAGACGTTGTTTGTCTCGATGTCGGATCGAGGCCCATAGATGAGGCCGAGTATCGTTCACAGAGCTACCATTGTGGAAGCAGAAAATAAGAGAACAAGAGGAAGAGAAAAAATAGAACAGGAAAGAATAAGATAACAAACAAAGAAGAAGATAGTCTCGGTAAGAAATATGATTATTTCAATGTCTTTAAGCCTTTGCATGGTAGTGGAAGAAGCATTACCAAATGTCATCCAGAGGTAAGCACGATGGTCGGAAGATTCTAGTGTTCTCACTCCTTTGGTGCATTATCCATGTTATAATTTGACTTTCAAATAAAAGATAAGGGTAGTTTGGACCATGCACTTTATTTTAGGGTTTTTTTTAGAGGGGGCTATAAAAGGGATATGTTGCATATTACATTATAACGCTTGCTTTCGCTTCTGCCCCGAAACCCTTCGTTTTTCACTTCTTCTTGTTAGATCTTTAGATCTTTGATTGTATGCTTATACTCATTATCGAAGATAGTGAAACCCCTCTCTCTCCCCGTGGTTTTTTTCGTTTTGGGTTTTCCACGTATATCGTGTCTCATGCGTTTTTTTATTTTACTTTCATCCTTCTCTATTTCGCGCTTGAATTCGCGCATCTCTTGGTGTTTTCTGCTACAAACTGGTATCAGAGCGAAGGAATTCGGTCTTTTGTTCGAGATGGCCTCTATCAAGTTCGAAGTGGCTCCTTTCGATGGTCAAAACAATTTCGGGTTTTGAAGGATCAAGATGAAGGCATTGTTGCGTCGGGAAGGTTCTGTTAGAGCCTTTGATGGGAATTATCGCGACGACATGACTACGGCAGAGATCGAGGAGATGGAAGAGAAGGCGCACAGCACCATCCAATTGTCATTGTCTGACAAGGTGCTTCGTGAAGTTGCCGATGAAGAAACGACTTCGAGATTGTGGCAAAAGCTAGAGAGTCTCTATATGAAGAAATCTCTTACGACGAGATTCTTCTTAAAGCAGTGTCTTTATACGTTAAAGATACAAGAAGGTACTCCTATTCAAGAACATCTAGATGAATTTAATAAGATCGTAATGGATATGAAAAATCTAGATTTGAAGTTAGATAATGAAGACCAAGCTCTAATTGTGTTATGTTCGCTACAGAGCTCGTATGATAATTTTGTGAATTCTATGTTGTGTGGAAGAGAATCCATAACTCTTGAGGATGTGAATGCCTCACTGAATTTAGCGGAGATGCATACAAAGTTGAATGCGAGTAGTAGTGCAGATATAGCCGATGGCTTAGTTGTTAGGGGCAGGTCGAATCATCAAGATAGACACAGTAATAGTAAAAGGCATTCGAAGACTAGGTCAGGCTTAGGCAAGAGAAAAGTTAAGTGTTACTATTGTCACAAGTTCGGACACTATAAAAATGAGTGTCCTTTGCTCAAGGCTAAGGGGAAAAAGTCGATGGAGAGTTCTGATTCGGCTAGTTTGGTGAAGGATAATGAGTCTGCTAATGCAGACAATGTTCTTACTGTTTTGTCTTCAGATTATTGTGTAGACGATGAATGGATTTTGGATTCCGCATGTTCATACCATATATGCCCAAATAGAGATTAGTTCCACACATATGAGAAAGTCAGTGGTGGTTCAGTTTTGATGGGCAACAATGCAGTTTGCAGGATTGTGGGTATTGGTACGGTGCGGATCAAATGTCATGACAAGGTAGTAAGAACTTTGACAAATGTTAGGCACATCCCATATTTGAAGAAGAACCTTATTTTGTTGAGCAGTTTGGATTCTAGTGGATGTATGTACACTAGTGGAAGTGGAGTTTTGAAAATTTCAAAGGGCTCCTTGACTATGATGAGAGGTAATAAGAAGAATGATCTTTACGTTCTGCAGGGAAGTACCGTTGTGGGTTCTTTAAATATATCATCCTCTTCAGATTCTGATAAATCAAAGTTGTGGCATATGCGGTTGGGCCACATAAGCAAAAGAGGAATGACTCTCTTGGGTAAACGTCGTTTACTATGTGGGGAGCATACTGTTTCACTTGATTTTTGCGAGCATTGCGTTACGGGAAACAACGCAGAGTTAGTTTCAGTACTGGGGTGCACTCGACGAAGGGCACAGTTGACTATATTCTCTCCGATTTCTGGGGACCTGCACATGTTACATCTACAGGTGGTACATTTTATCTTTTGACATTTATTGATGACATTTTTAGGAAAGTCTGGGTTTATTTCTTGAAGCGTAAAAGTGACGTTTTTGATAAGTTTAAAAAGTGGAAGATGTTGATTGAAAATCAAACTGGCAAGAAGATAAAGCGTCTCAGAACAGACAACGGTCTTGAGTTTTGCGGAGGTGATTTTAACAAGTACTATAAAGATTCAGGGATTGTTTGACATCAAACAGTTAGGTATACACCTCAACAGAATGGGGGTGGCGGAGCGCATGAACCGAACACTTTTAGAGAGAGCTAGATGTATGCTTTCTAATACTGGACTTGAAAAAGATTTTTGGGCTGAAGCCGTGAACACGACATGTTATTTGGTAAATCGTTCTCCTTTGACCGAAATTGAATGTAAGCTCCAAATGAGGTATGGTCTGGTAAACCTTTTGATTATTCTATTTTGAAAGTATTTGGATGTCCCGTTTATTATCATGTAAAAGATGGTAAGCGTGAACCTAGAGCCAAGAAAGGTATTTTCGTTGGTTATACAGATGGTGTTAAGGGATATAAATTGTGGTGTTCTGACCCTCAGTCACCAAAGTTTATAATCAATAAGGATGTTACTTTTGATGAAAATTCTATGCTTGATCAAATAAAAGTTGTTGAGTTTACAGATATTTAGGAAGAGAATGTAGCGAAAGAGGTGGAGTTTAGTGTAGAGCATCCACGGAGAACCTCTGAAGATGTTCCTATTTAGTCAGAAAGTGACAATGATCAACAAGACTCAAATTCGATTAAAGATGAAGTAGAAGCAGTTGAACAACCTCAGACTTTGGCTGCAGGGAGAGCTAAAAGGAAAATTAAGCCTCCCCAGAGGTATGGTTTCGCTGATTTGGTAGCATATGCTCTTACAGTTGCTGAAGAGCTTGGCATTGAAGAACCTTCTACATTCCGTGAAGCTACTATTTGTTCTAAATCTGAGAAGTGGCTTGTTGCGATGAATGAAGAGATACAGTCTCTTCATAAGAACTAAACTTGAGATCTTGTGAAATTGCCTAAGGGCAAAAGAACTGTTGGATGCAAGTGAATCTTCAAAAGAAAAGAGAAAATTTCAAGGGTTGAAGATGAAAGATTCAAAGCACATTTGGTAGCGAATGATTTTAGTCAGAAGGAGGGGATATACTTTAATGAAGAGTTCTCTCTAGTTGTGAAACATAGTTCCATTCGTGTGTTGCTCGCGTTAGTGGCCCTTTATGATCTAGAACTTGAGCAACTTGATGTCAAGACCGCTTTTTTGCATGGCGAGCTTGAGGAGATAATCTATATGTCTCAACTTGAGGGATTCGTTATTGAGGGTAAAGAAGATCACGTTTGCAGGTTGAAACACTCATTGTATGGTCTCAAGCAATCTCCACTGTAATGGTACAATAGATTTGATAGCTTTATGTTAAGTCATAGTTACTCGTGAAGTGCACATGACAGTTGTGTGTACTATAAGAGATTGCGTGATGATTCTTTTGTTTATTTGCTATTGTATGTGGATGACATGCTTATTGCAGCGAAGAACATGTTAGAGATGCAATTGTTAAAGAGGCAACTTAGTAGGGAATTTGAGATGAAGGATCTTGGAGCTGCTAAAAAAATTCTAGGCATGGAGATTCACAGAGATAGACAGGTTGGAAAGTTATACCTTTTGCAGAAGGGGTATATTGAGAAAGTGCTTGAACGTTTCGGCATGAAGAATACTAAACCGATAAGTACTCCTTTGGTGTCCCATTTTAGAATTTCTGCTTCTTTGTCACCTAAAACCAAAGAAGAGGAAGAGGAGATGTCTCGAGTTTCATATTTTAGTGTCGTGGGTAGTCTTATGTACGCTATGGTTTGCACTCGTACAGACATTTCCCAAGTAGTTAGTATTGTGAGCCAGTATATGGCATATCAGGGTAAAGCTCACTAGCAAGCAGTGAAGTGGATTCTTCGATATATCTAGGGTACCTTAGATGTTGGTTTGGTCTTTGTTAGAGGTTGTGATATAGGGCATTCGGTTGTTAATTTCGTTGATTCTGACTATGTAGCTGATCTCGACAAAAGGAGATCTTTGACAGGTTATGTTTTTACGTTTGGTGATTTCGCGGTTAGTTGGAGAGCAACTTTGTAGGACACAATTACTTTATCTACCACCGAAGTAGAGTATATGGCAGCAACGGAAGCAGCAAAGGAAGCTCTTGGGTTGAAGCGTTTGGTTACAGAACTTGGGGTGATGCAGGAGGGAGCTTCTGTTATCTTTTGCGATAACCAAAGTACAATCCAATTGACCAAGAACGCAATGTATCACGAGAGAACAAATCACATTGACATTCGGTATCATTTTGTGCGTGATAGGGTTGCTAAGGGTATTGTTACGGTGAAGAAAGTACCTACGGCGGATAATCCAACAGATATGTTGACCAAACCAGTTCCTTTGATCAAGTTCAAGCATTGTTTGGACTTGGTTGGCGTTTTCGCTATTTGAGTTACTTATGCGGAGTTGGTGGCATTTCATCCCCTGTTTCCTACATCGAGTATGCTCACGTAGGCCTAGGGGTGTGCGTTGTCGATTCCGCCATTTAATGGGTGGCCTTCTATGGTCACTCTTGGTGGTGAGGGAGAGAGGACTTGTGGTGTTTGGTAAATCGCGCTTCTGGAGATTTGAAGTCAAGGTGGAGATTTGTTATATTTTGACTTTCAAATAAAAGATAGGGGTAGTTCAGACCATGCACTTTTTTAGGGTTTTTTTTAGAGGGGGCTATAAAAGAGATATGTTGCATATTATATTGTAATGCTTGCTTTCGCTTTTGCTCCGAAACCCTTTGTTTTTCACTTCTTCTTGTTAGATCTTTAGATCTTTCATTGTATGCTTGTACTCGGTATTGAAGATAGTGAAACCCCTCTCTCTCCTCGTGGTTTTTCCCATTTTGGGATTTTCAGGTATATCGTGTCTCTTGCGTTTTTTTATTTTACTTTCATCCTTCGCTATTTCGCACTTGAATTCGCGCATCTCTTGGCGTTTTTCGCTACAATCCAATTGATAACATTATGAACTGATCTTTTGTTTTTACCAAGCTAGATTTGTTAAGTATCCGATGGCCGCAGTAGGAAGGATTCTGATTTATCTTTTCCTAGTAGTATTTCAAAGATAAAAGCTCCTTTTGTTTCAAGAAATACAAATAATTTGGAAAATATTTCCCTAAAAATAATCGCTTGAAATAATTCAAATATTTTCGTGAATGCTGAAAATATTTTTCTTTTATTTATTTTTGTGAATGATATAAGCGATAATTTTTAGGAATTTTCCAAATCATTCACTTTTCGCGAAACAAACAGAGCCTAAGTCAAATATTTTCCTTATCTTTGCTCACAAGTGGTTGGATGGGTCGAGTCAGGCCTATTATCATGCCTGCACTATTTGGGCTAAGGAATTTCGGGTCGAGCCCAACCCTATTTTCGAGGTTCATGATCTTGATTTTTGCCCCGATCTAAACTCGAGATAGAATCATTGGCCGGACTTTCCCATTTAAGGCGGTCATCAAAGCATGCCTTGTTATAGGCACTTTGATTAGGTGGTGGAGGATATCATGCTTCGAAGAAGACTATGAACTAGAATAATCGACAGTCGTCTCGTCACCAGGCAAAGCAAAAAAGACCAGAAAGAATCGTATTCCTCCAATTAGCGAGGAGAAAACAGAAGAGAAGAGGAGAGACTTTCCCTCGGTTCAAAATCACAATATTCAAATCAAACCTAAGTAGGAGTTAGGCAACATTGATTTAATTGGACCACGAATTATCCAATCAAATTGCTCAGATTATCTCTGGCAGCTTCCTATCATAGTAGTCAAAGTAGAAATCTCCATGATAAATAAACTATATCACGAGATATAATGTTTTAAAGTTTCGATATCCATTCACCCAAATAGTTGCTTCAAAGAGCGCTGCGCCGCAAGAAATCCAAGAGGTTCACACACAGCAGCCGAGGACGTCAGCTGGATCATGACGTCACCATCGCATGAGGAGTGGCAGGTCATGACGTCAAGGTTTAGTGAGTGGTGGATTCTCATTGGAGGAATAAAGTTTGCAAGTGCTCTTTCATGGAAACCTTCAGGTGTTTTGAGTTGACGCTGGTAATTATAGAGTCAACGAGAGAAATGATGTCATTGGTTGATATACTTAAGGGGGAACAGAAGGAAGCTTCAAGAATTGAGATAGAATATTAGGCTCCGTTTGTTTCGCGAAAAACAACTTGCATGAAAACATTTTTCAGATTTTTCGGCGTTTGGTTCACGAAAAATAAGCTAGTTTAGGGAAACATTTTCCACCCATGAAAAAAAATTCTTCAAAAATAGGGAAAATATTTTGATCTTCTTGAAAAGAGGACCTCGGCGATGGCCGATAGCCTGGCGATTGGCCATGACGCGGGCCACCAAGCCTCGAGCTTGCTAGCCTTGGGAGAGCCAGAGATCGCCGAGACCGGCCGAACCTCGAGCTCACCTTCGGCCAGTCGCCGATCGTCGTCGTGGCTAGCGACCAACCGAAACCAGAAGGAAAAAAAAGAAAAAGAAAGAAAGACGATAAAGATAAACAATTAAAAAATTTGAATTTTTTAAAAAAGTAAAAAAAAATTATTGAAAGGAGTGCATGAAGGAAAATCAAATCTTATTTTCCATAACATACGACGGAAAACATTTTTCTAGTCTTATATTTCAACAAAACATTGGAAAATATAGTCATTTTCCTATAAAATAACTTTCTGGATTTTTTTTTTTGAAAACCTCCTAATTTTTCGCGAAACAAACGGAGCCTTGGACTATAGTTTCGACTAAAATTCTTTCAATTACTAGAATCACTCCAAATCATATTGAGCGATGAGATCGACGGCAATGAATTTCACGAGGTTCACCATGTCGCATGTTGATATTGATGTCATTGTAATTTTGTTTTCATTTATGGAAGGAGCTGATGGGTAGATGTCATTACATAGTCCTTTTCTACGGTCCTTACTTTTACTAAAATATTTCGGGTAAAATTGCAATCTTTTGGTCTTCTAAAATGGCAAGGGGGTTTTGCCCTAGTGGAACATATGCTTATTATAAAGTTTTAGTTTTGCTTATTGCACTTGATTATAAGTAAGTTAAAAGCAATTTTTTTTTATATCACGGACAGCACGACCGCAGTGAGAAGTAGAACACACAGCTCTGACCTTTTTAAATCAAAATCTTTCAATTTTTCCTTTCGATTTTTGGGGAATATTGTCCAAAAGGTGAACAAAGTCCGACATCTATCGCGTATAAATAAAAATTGATCCATTCACTATTTACTGCCTACAGTTTTGGTGTCCTACATAGGTAATATTTAATTCACGTCCCACTCCGATGTCCTTGCCATATAATCTGAATTTTGATCGAATTTTGTGTCGAAGGGAGTTGATTAGATATTGCGTATAAATAAAACGACTTGATTTGAAAAAACTAAAATTACAAGCACTTGATTAAAAAGGTAGTTACAGCTCAAGGACAAAAATTAATTTTTTTCTTTATGTTCATCAAGCCTGTTGGGCTTGTTGACAAAGTCCACGCTGATCCTAGTTTTTCCTTTTCTTTTAACGATCAAGTTCGCGTTAATGTCGGTCGTGCAATGTAAGATGCGACCGGCTTTCACGTCATTGATTTCCGGCCAAAATTGGCCAAATGAATTTCATCGGCAATTTTTCAAAAGGTTTAGGGCTAAATTAGCCAAATTAAAAGATTTATGACTGAATTGGCTCAAGCGCAAAAGACTTAAGACTTTTTTTTTTTTTGTGTAACTATTCCATTAATGAGTTAGTAGTTGATAGATTGTGCGAAAGTTGCTGCTTCTATTTCAAGTATCACTAGCGATGCAAAATGCAAAGGATTACTCACTTGTGCTTTGTAGACGACTTGTTCTTATTTGCTCATGGAGATGTAAATTCCATTCTTTGCCTTGTAGATGCCCTTAACAAATTTGCAGCTCTCATAGGATTGTGGTTTAACCGTGACAAGTGCCAAATCTTTTTCTTTGGGTTGAATGAGGACGAGAAACACCTTATATCGGACCACACGCCCTTTTCCTCGGGTACCCTCTCTATCAGATACCTGGGTATTCCCCTTGTTACCAGAAGACTCACACACACAGATTGAAAGAGTCTAAGTGACAAGATCTTTATGAAAAATTGAGTGTTGAGGCATGAAGCATATCGGTTACACAGGGCATCCACAATTAGTCAAATCAGTTATCATCTCTATCTGCACCTACTAGATGCAAATGTTCCTACTTCCAAAGCACACTATCTACGAGGTTGAGAATAGGATTAGACAATTCTTATGGGCTGGTACAGTGAATCATGGTTCGCACAAGGTTGCATGACATGTAGTTTGCTCATCTATGGGAAGGAGGATTAGGATTGCCCGATTTGAACATATGGAACAAAGTATTATTAGGCCGGATGCTGTGGAACCTCATCAATCGTCCATCAGCTTCCCTTTGGAGTATGTAGGTTCACAACACCAAATGTAGAGGCACCCCATTTATGCAACTTGACATTAAGGATGATATGGCTTGGAGTTGGCGATGTCTCCTTAAATTGCGACCCATTCTATCATCTGTTATCTTGAGCTCGATGTACTATTGCCTATATATATATATATATACACACACACACACACACGAGCTCAAACAAGTAGGACCCCCTGTGGAGTGGTATAACCTAATTTGGACCATTGGCATTAGCAAACACAATTTCATTGGCAGGTCAGTGTATAGAGATAGATTACCGACAGCTGAGATCATTGCACAATGGATACCTACAGTTGATAACCAATGTAATTTCTGCAGGGCTGGTATAGATGACATATCACATTTGTTCTTCCAGTGTGAGTGGACAAGTAGCATATGGTGTCGTATCCTAGCACAACATGGGATAAGGCGCCCTTTAGTAGGATGGAATGAGGAACTCCAATAGATGATTAGGGCAACAAAAGGAAAAGACTTGGCGGTCAGACTCCTCTAGTTATCCTTCCTAGCAACCACACATTGCATTTGGATGGAGCGCAACATGAGACGTTTCAAAACAAGTTAACTGACTTACATATTATTTTGACTAAGATGTGTAAAAATGTAAGAGGTCGAGCTTCGCTCTACCAGAAAATCAGACCTTCCCAAATAAATGTTGTTTTGGCTACAATTTTGACACTTCCTACCTCCATTTTTTCGAATTATTAGCTCCTTTTGTTATGCTGGGGAATACCCCTAAGCTGCTGTACTTCATCGCCTTTATAATGCTTACAATTTTCACCAAAAAAAAGAGAGAAATGGAATAAATTTTGTGTTAATAAAACATTTTAAACAGATGGAGCACGGCACAAATGCATCTGAAATATATATAAGTATAACGGCACAATCTAATGTTTTCTTGTTATTTTACGATGTAATCCAACATTTTTTACAGCCCTAATTGTGCTACAATTTGTTCCAGATTGACTGTAGTCAACAATTTTGTTCAAATGATATTTTGATAAACCATGAGTCAGAAGCTCTTCAAAAAATCGGCCATCAAGTGAGAGAAAATTGATATGTGGAGAAGCTCGCTAATGGATATCTTTTTCTCTAGTAAAGTCTAGAATTTTGCTGGATCTGTTCAAAAGAGCAAATCAGTTTCCTTTTTGAGCCTCGCCTGCGCTCGTAGGCCCTATGACTTGTATATGAGAAATTTGATAGGACTTATTTACAAACATTTAGTCTCTATTTATTTTGCAAAAAATGTATTATTTTTTCTAAAAAATAAATGAGCAATTTTTTTTTTCTGTTCACGAAAATATCTAGATATAAATTATTGCCGAGAATGAATTTTTTTTCATTGGTTAATTATTTCAAGGAATATGAGGATCATTTTTATAAAAATATTTTTCAAATCATTCATTTTTTGTGAAAACAAACAGAGCCTTAGGCTGGATATCATGCTCGGCCGCCTTATCGATCAGGTATCAAGCACAATGTCTTGACACGCACATATCAATATAACACACACACACACACACACACACAGCGAAGTTTTTTTTTATCGTATGTCTAAAAAAATTTAAATAAAGTTCCCTTCATTCAGATTGCACGATCACCTTAGGAATGGAAATATTACTGCTTGTGGAATGGGGATTGATGGGTGAGAGTTCAATGGCACTGTACTCGTTCAATTTCCACTTGGTCTTTCCTCCTATGGGAGGTTTTCCCACGTAGAAAACCATTGACTTCTTCACGCCGGTCACCTTCTTGCCGGACGAGTAGACACAATCAGGACATCCGGTGGCCTTCCAGTAGCCAGCGGCGATGCTCCGGCTGGGATGCCCTCCTCTTGCCTCCCTCTCCTGCATGGGTGCGAAGAAGAACCACTGCTCTCTTTCTTTTCTGCACAGCTCTGCAACACAAATACACCAAAGTAAAATATGGGGAAAAGAAAGTATACTGCTAATGCGCGATAATATTGCAGTTAAGAAATATGTAATTTCTGTATTCAACAGTAATGAGTACACGAGCATTTTATCAGATGATTATCTAAGGTAACGTACTGGATATACACAATCAATGAGAGATACATGGGCAATCCCAAGAAATACGCAATTTGACGCCTGATTAAAGAAAGTTAGTTTATACGACCCTACATCCATTTTCCTCGTGGCATTCCTTTTTCTGGAACATTATAGTATCGATACTTCGAGCCTAACAATCGAAATTTTGATCGGCGGAGGCTCAGGAGTCGCTCCTTGCCAACGACTCGACTTGATTTTCACGGACGAAAAAGGAAGGCGAGCCCGGGCCCCAAAGTCCGGCCTGGCCCGGCCCGCAAGCCCGGCCTCACATTTGGCGCCCTCCACATGGCCAAATTTCCCTTTGCCACTTCAATCATCTTCTAGAACACTCCATAATTTTTTATATTATCTTTTTCCCTGACCCATTATGTAAATGTTTTTTTCCCCTTATTTCGTCCTTTCCCTCCCTTGATACCTCACCCAATTCCGGTGAACACAAGTAATGATAGTTATTAGCTCGATCACGACCCGACAGGATGTTTTCGACAGTCTTGTCTAGTGACGGGTTTTATGTCGTCGCTAAATGGCACAATGTTTTTGATTTTTTGGCAAGTGGTCTGCTGGTAAGTTTCACTCTTGCTTACTGCTACTGCAATTCAAGATCAAGACAAAGTGCCGTTTTCACAAAGAGATTTGTGTTCGTTGGTTTCGAAAAAATTGCTGACCTAGAAAACATTTGCCATAATTTCAGGAAAATTGTCCAAAAAGTCCTAAACTTATTGCATTTTTTTCCAATTCAGTCCTAAGCTTTTTAATTTCGCCAATTGAGTCCATCTTGCTAATTTTGACTGAAAACCACTGAGGAGGATGTCAATCGTCCTATGTGGCACTGCCGGCGTTGACGTGGATAATTTTTTGTTGTTGTAATATTTTGATTTTTTTCAGATTTTTTTATTACTTTTTTATTTTTTCCTTTTCTTTTCTTAATGTGGCCGGCGGGGCAGCCTTGCCCAGACATGGGCGAGGCCGGTTGAGGATTGCGACCCTCACGTACGGCTGGGCCCCCGCAGGCCACAGTAACAAAAGAAAAGAAAAGAATAAAAAAATGCTAAGTATTTTTAAAAATTTTCCACGTTAGCGCCGGCGGTACCAAATAGGACGGGTGACGTCCATGTCAGCAATTTACGCCAAAATTAACCATATGGACTCAATTGGCAAAGGATGCAAAAGTTTAGGACTCAATTGGCAAAATGTAAAAAGGTTTAGGACTGAATTGGTATAAGTGCAATTCTCCCCATAATGTCATCCATTAGTTGATTTGCACTTATCACAAAAGAGTAAGGCAAAATGCCTCATCAACTGAATTCATTTTTAGGAGATCTTGAAGTTTCGTAGAAGTTTCCTATGCATCATATTAGTCTTCATGACTTGAAGCTAAGACATCATTGGCCGTTCAACGTCACAAGCCAAAGAGACGAAGCTTTGGTGATAGATTTGGCTTTATCATTTGTCTGAGATTATGTTCAAGGCTCTCTCTCTCTCTCTCTCTCTCTCTCTCTGTGTCTCTCTCTCTCTCTCTCTCTCTCTCTCTCTCTCTCTGTGTAATACTCGTAAAACACACGGAATACGCCATTGACATCTTGAAGATGGTGGGAAAGACGGTTGCTCCGGAGAAACTTGACTTGGCATAATAATTAAGCTCGAGTACATCGAGGACGAAAGTAACTTTAGGGACAAAGACGAGTTAGATTTAAAGAATCTTTCCCAACGATCAACCATTACATACCTTCACTTTTCAAAATACTAAGTATATGATATTTGCCTAAACAAAGGTGCCTACGGTCATTTGGTCAAAAGTGAAGTATATAATTGCTTCCTTCTATATATAATACAATTTACAGAAAGATGCTTTTAACTACCGGTATAAGGCCATAATTTTTTTTTTTTTTTGGGAAAGTGGGAGTAGCATTTGGTGATTAAAATATTGGTAAGTGGAGGGTCACTTGGATGAATTATTGGGATAGTGGGGCGGAAGTGAAGATGATTAAAGCCATCGTAGGAAGCGAAACTGGTAAGAAGTAACCTGGAAGAAAGCGCCTTAAGAGTGTTTTTGTTTCTTTCCTTAGTCATGTGCACCCGTTCATTTACTGATCGCCGTCATATGAACAGTACGCTTGTGAAAATTTCTCTATAATGGAAGGAATTCAACAAAGGAAGATGCACGCAAGTCTTTGAAATATAAAAAGAAAAAGAAATATAGGGAGAGGAAAATGGAAAGAGAAATCTTGCTTGGCGAGTGTTTAGGGTTTTCAATTCTTGTGGATCCATTTCATATAGGGCAGTGAAAGTTTTGTTCTTGATTCTCACCTGTAACTCTTCTTGATCACAAGGTGAAACAACTCCTTTGTCCGCGGATATAGTTAATTTGCCAATTCCTCCTTTGGTCTATTACTTAGTTCAAATTTTAGATTATCTTAATCTGTCTGCAATTGCACACTCTGTACCCACTTTATCCGGACATGAATAGAACAAAGTGAACTATTATATGCAGGTCAGCTAGCACTACCTTTCGATGTTCATCCTATGGAGCATATATATTTATATAAGCACACTTTACAGTACAACAGAATCTAAAAGAAAAGGCTCTTAAAAATTTGTACTAGACATACTGGATCTTGGTCAAGATGTTTTATAATTCTCTTGCAGATGCACATAATAAGAGGACACACTATAAACATTAATCCTTTTCCCATTGGGAAGTTTATTCAATCAGTGGATGAGATCCATACTTAAACTTGACTTTGTTAAAGAACCCTATGGAAACTATAAGGAGAAAGAATCAATTGACAAACAACTTTATGTCAAAATGGTAATTCATGCAGAGGAAATCTGTTTTCTAAGGACTCAGTTAAAACCAATTGAGTTGTTCCCAATCCCATATAGGTTCTTCTGTTTCCATACTAGTCGTCCCCATGTAACTGGAAATTTCAGCATTATTTTGTATCACTGATCTTGATGAGGACACCGATCCGCCATCACTGCTGCTGCCTCCACTTCCACCATCTATACCTTGTATTGTCTCCGCAACCACCAACTCCAATGGCCGACGATCAAATGGTCGGGAGCCCCCAGACACAACGTACACTCGGCACAATGCGAAATCATGCCTCAACTACAAGGTTTCAAGGGGGAAAAATAAACAATTGTTCTTTTTTTTTTGTTGCATCTAGAGAGAAAATGAGAAATGAATGTTTCTGATACACTGGCATACAACACTGGCAAACTAAGCTAAGCGCATAATATTTTTAATTTACTGGCACTACTTAATAAGGGCTACATTTTTTGCAATTTTCATCTGCTCGATCCTCTAATAGGTGGGTTATAGATACGAAGACTACTCATTTACAAATTTAACTAAACAAAATCCGGTGATGTTCATGAACTATTGCTCAGAATACTATGAGATTTTGTGAAATCACTGCCAAGTGTTGTAAAAGTTTAAGTTGTTAAATGGAGACATGGTTTAATATTTAGATACTCTAACACTCCCTTTTACGCGTAAACTGGACTGTAGTCTAAACTACAACGTGGAAATATTTGATGGTAAGGCAAATAAGGGGCCTGGAAAGATTTGAACTCATGACCTCCAGCTCTGATATCATGCGAAATTTTCTTCGTCCTCCAATCAAGACAAAGAAAAACATGACTCATCTAATGAAGTCCCAAAATAAATGGTTCAGTTGCATTGACTAAAAGAAGAGATGACGAGTGCATGCAGGTTTAGACTTTCAAGTTTAACCCTAAACATGGGCATAGCTATTAATTTTAGGTATTTGTGTCAAATATATAGAAAGTCGTCGATCAATCAAGTCATGCAATGCTTGTGAAAATAATGTTTTCCACCACTGACAAAAATCCAAGACTGATCAAGCAATTAACTAAAATGAAGACCAAAGTTCAATTAGTCCATGCATGAGCTTACCCTAAACACGGGCAGGCTAGAACTTGAAGAATTGGAATTGGGAGGTGAGATTATCTCTATGGCTCTGTACTCGTTCAATTTCCATTTGGTTTTTCTTCCTGTTGGAGCTTTTCCCACGTAGAAGACCATGGACTTCTTCATCCCAATGACTTTGTTGTCCGAAGAGTAGACGTAACCGAGCGATCCAGTCGCCTTCCAGTAACCCACCGCCGTGCTTCTGCTCGGTCTCCCTCCTCTGGCTTCTCGCTCCTGCATCGGAGCGAAGAAGAACCACTGCTCTTTGTCTTCTCGGCACAGCTCTCCGGAAAGCTCTGCAGCAGCAAAACACACACAACACCTCAAGAAAAAGCGAAAGCTTTACGAACGATTCGCGACAAGTTTGCACATTTATCAGAACCCATGATTTCTTTTGGTGAGAATGAACGAGAAATGTCGAGAAAGGAAGACATGCCATGCATGACTTCATGTTCTTTTACCTGGGAGGTTCCATGGCTCAGTGGCGTAAATGTCGAGGACCGGAATGATCCGGCGGAGCCGGTCTTGTAGCGAGCCCTCGAGCTGGTTGTGCAAATAGAAAGAGATGAGCTCTTCCTCAGTTGGATAGAACCTGAAGCCTGTTGGATGATCCTCCATCATGTTTCTCTTTTGCTGTATCCTAGGTTTCTAAAGTGGGGATGTGCTCGTATGCGTTTCACCTGACACCAGAAATGGTAGCTTGTGTTTCAGATAACATATTAGATCTGGACTGGACCTATATATAGAAATGGACCACTTGGTCACCATAACAAGAGATAAATATTTTGACGTGTGCAATGACTCAACAATGAGGACGGAAAGAAAAAATATATATGTAAGTGCATTTCATTGGAGTGAACTTTTCTTTCTAATTTTTCATTTCTTGAAATTTGAGAGTTTTATGTTTGATAATGAACGCGTGCGGTGTGCATAGAATTTTAAAAAAATGGTTTAATTTTCCCATACATGACTGTGAAATGATTTTTCGTTAATTTCTTGCTTAAGCGATTCAAATGCCGGAAAAAAATAGGAAATTATTTTGCGGTTGTTAATTTTTTTACAAAACAAACCTGAGCATTCATGTCGGAAACTTTTCCGTGAGTTTTCGAAAGTTGATAAATAGCGCTTCGCTCAAAATATGCCAAACTAATTAAAGAGGCCCTAATCAAATTGCGAATCAACATTAACAGGATCACCACTGACACTCCACAGAGAGAGACTCAAAACACAACATCTACAATCAGCTGATGATATGAACCATACCAATTCGCATCCCTATTTTCACTTAAGAACATTTACCAGCAACCAAATCAGTTGAAAAAAATTAATAATCCCAATTATACGGATGATTAATGTGCAAATAACCCATCATTAGAAATGTTAACTAAGTCCGTCAGCATTATTTTTTTTGGGTGGCGGGGGGGGGGGGGGGGGGGGGGGCGGGGTTGTGAACATTCCCGCGGGGAAAAAAAAGAACAACTGAGAGAGAGGAAGACAGAGAGAAGCAGACATCTATCTTCGAATGCCAGAACATTAGGCTTACAAGAATAGTAATGTTCGTCGTCACCGACCATTTAAGTCAACCTCGTCTTCACTGTTTCGCCAGCTTGCTTTTCCATGCAGTAATCTCAGGACATTAGTCAGTTTCTGTGGTCGGCTCAATTTAAGAACGTGTTCACACTCACAAAAAAACTATGTTTAAGGATCTTCCACGAAGCTAAGAGCTGATTTAGATTAGGATGTGTATTTCTCACCACTCGTCGAATTTTAAGTGGTTTTGTGTGGAGGATAGAGATGGAAGTAGCGTTGAAAGGGGGCTTCCCGTTAATTTGCATCGACCGTCTTGTACAACTTCACAATTTTAAATTAGCACCGAATCTGGAAGAATAATTAGGTCAAAGTATGTTTCTTCTTTTGATAATTTAAAACCACATCGTCAACTTACTCAATTTTTTAAATTTCATAGAAAGTTTCTTCATGTGATCCTGTGTGATCTTCTCCGCTAAAAGGGATAATGACTTAAAAGATTCCTATATTTTAGCCCAATGTGAAATATCATCCGTAAGCTTTTAAATTGTTGAACATGATCCTTGAGACTTTTGATACATGTTCAATTTAGTCGCTAGACTTATTATTCCAAGGTTTACCGGGTAGGTTTCAAGAAATATTATCCAAAAAGTCCTAAACTTATTATACTTTTGCCAATTGAGTCATAAACCTTTTAATTGTGCTAGTTGAGTCCTAAGCATTTTCACGCTTTGCCAATTGAGTACATCCTGCCAATTTTGGCCTGAAATCAATGACATGAACACTAACTGTCCTACGTGGCTCGGCCGGTGCGAACATGAACGTTTTTAAATAATACTTTGGTTTTTTTAAAAAAATTTCTTTTTTCTTTTCTTCTCTTTTCCTTCTTTACTTTTTTACTTTTTTTACTTTTTTTTTATATTTTCCTTTTTCCCTCCGCAGGCCATAGCCGGGGCTCATCGATGTCCAGTGGAGGGAAAAGAGAAAAAGAGAAAACGAAAAACAAAGTAAAGAAGGAAAATAGAAGAAAAGAAAAAAGATAAAGATAAAGATAAATTAAAATTCTAAAAAAAAATATTATTAGACATTATGCATGTCAATGCCGGTCATACCATGTAGGACGATCGACATCTACGTCAGCGATTTCTGGAAAAATTAGCCGGATTGACTCAATTGACAAAATGTGAAAATATTTAGGACTAAATTGGCACAATTATACGGTTTAATGACTGAATTGGCAAAAAATGGAATAGGTTTAGAATTTTTCAGGTTCCAAAACCTATTAAGCAGTCATGACAGGATAGGTTCTAGTTAGATTTCAGGTCTGGAACTTGTTCACCTTGAAACTCCTTAAGGAAAAATATGCTTATATGACCACCGATGAATAATAGACATCTGTGAATATTTAGGTTAAGTCATTACTTCAAATATATATGTTATCCATTCAATAACGATTATAGATTTTTTTTTTTTTTACCAGTCAGCTTTATAAAAATCCTTATGAAAAAGATACGTAATTTTTCTCTGCTTGTTTAAAACAAAACGTCACCTTCATGGAAGGAATATTCGTCACATCTTGTATATGCCTTCTGCCCTAGGAGCACACCCAAAAATGCAATTCCTCTTTTATTCTTTCATCCGGAAAATTCTAGATCCTTTAACATGTCAAAGAAATCGGACAACGAGAGAAATTTTGATATTAATTCCGAACTGCTTTTTGAATTTTGATCTCCATTCATTTGCAATTATTTATAAAGTCAACTATGAGCGATTTTATCATTAGAATAATGTTACGTCACCATTTTCAATGATCCAAATAGTTGGAGTAATTTTAAATGATCGAAATTTGAAAGTTAAGACACTTAAATGAACGATCGAAAAGTTATGGCACTAAACTGAGTATCATAAAAAAAATTGAAATTTCTAATGCACTTTTCCCTATCAAGTACAGTACAAGGTTTGTGCGATGAAAGTATATTCGTATTCTAAGCAAATATGGTAAGCAACGGCGCATGTAACTAAAGAAGTATAGAAGTATACATACATGCTCGTATGCAATGGAAGAGAGAGATATCTGATCCTTTAACCTTAGGAAGATAACAACAGCATATCCAAAGTTTCTAATTTTCTCTAGCCCGTTGGTCTGTTTATTCTCTTTTCTTATTATTGCTAGACAAACTATATCTTTTCTGGGTTTTTTGTTATACAGCGTTTGAAAGCCGGTAACTACATATGTTTCCTCATCTTATCAAAGACTTGAATTTCTGGATAAGAATTCTTTGAGTACTTTAGTCCAATAAGAGTTTGGATTAGTGGTGTTAAATTTGAGAAGAATTACCAAAAAAAGTTCTAAATCTATTGTAATTGTGCCAATTCAGTCATAAACTTTTTTTTTTGTGCCAATTGAGTCTTAAACCTTTTGCATTTGTGTCAATTTTGGTCGGAAGTCATTGACATGAACGCCAGCCGTCCTATTTGATATGATCGACGTTGACGTGAACAATTTTTAATAACATTTTAATATTTTTTCAATTTATTTATTTATTCTTTTCTTTTCTTTTGCGTTTTTTATTTTCTTTCTCTTTTTTTTTTTATTTCCTTCTTCCTCTAGCCGGTCACCGAGGTTCGGCTACTGGCGAAAAGCAAGGGCCGGCGAGGGCGACCCTCGACCTTGCCATCGCAGGGTGAGTTGGCCTCACCAAGGGCTAGGCGAGGCTCGACCTTGCCGACCCTGGCCTCTAGTGGGTCACCAAGGTCCGGCCGGCTAGAGGAAGAAGGAAGAAGGAAGAAGGGAAAAAAGAAAGAGAAAGAAAAGAAAAAAAAGGAAAATGAAATCCTTTCAAAAATAAAATAAAATATTATAAAAAATGTCCACGTTAGTGCCAGTCGTCGGCAAGCCATGTAGGACGGCCAAGGTCCATGTTAACGATTTTCAGCCTAAATTGGCCGGATAGATGAATTGGCATATATGCAAAAGGTTTAGGACTCAATTGGCCAAAAAAAAAAAAGGATTGGATTGGCATAATTACAATATGTTTGGAACTTTTTTAGTAAATTTTCCGATAAATTTAACCATTACCATTACTATTACCCACCGTGTGATCTTTAATAATCGAATCGTTGGAGGAGACTTTCTCAAAAAATGAAAAGGAAAAAAAAAGATGGATGTATTTTGCATATAATATAAGAGTGGATGTCGGTTAAATATTGCCCTGGATTCACAGAGATATCCGAGCCTCCCCCTCCACTCAAGCTGAGAAAACCCTTGGAAAAGTCGGGTTCTTTCTTTGGGTAAACGGTCGTGGAGTAATCCAAGGTTATGGAATCATTAGAAAGAAGTTCTCTAATACAAATAAAACTTTCCGGCCAACAAATGGAATACGGATTAAATGAAGGACATAATTAATGGGCTGATTGCCACTTTCTTTGGTGAAGAAACAGGTCATTATCAAGACCGATTAGTTGCAATTGTGGGGGTCCCGTGGCCCTGCCGACATTTGAATCTTTCACCGATCCAAGCACGTCATATTGGAATTACATTGCCTCTTCTGAAGAATTTTCTTTGGGTAAGCCGTTTCCAATCCATATCACTCTCATCGAATGAGGCAAAATAAAATACTAACATTAAGTACCTTTTGTCTTTCATGTATATGCTCTACACCATATATCTCATTGGAAAGATTGTACCCATTGTATTAAGACCCATTGCCTAGATTGCGCGTACCAGTACCTTGGTGAAAACTCAGTTGTAAATTATGATCGACAAATCGTAGGTCAAGTCCGAATGATGATAAGGTATTCTAAGGAAACCTCTAGGGACTTCTCGTCTCGATAATTAACTGGATATTGTGGCGTGGAAGAACGACTGTGACTCTAGGGGATGAACCAGGTTTTGCAAGATGCTCGGATAACCAATGTCTTCAAAAAGGATTTTCGTTCGTAAGTAAATGAACGGGAAAATTGTTCAAAAGTCTTATACCTATTGTACGGCGGCCAATTTAGTCCTAATTTTTTTAGATTTGGTCAATTTGTCTTAAACCTTTTGGCGATATTCCAATGTAGTCCATCTGGCCAATTTTGGTCGAAAATCACTGACGTGGCGCCTATTGCCCGATATGGCACAAGCGGCTCTAATGTGGACGATTTTTGCAAATTTTTTTCTAAATTTTCTGAATTTTTTCGTTTTTTCATTTTCATTTTCGTTTCGCCTGTGGCCAATCTCAGCATTGGCCTGTCACGGGCCATCATCGAGATTGGCCATAGGAGAAAAGGAAAAGAAAATCGATTTAAAAAAAAAAAAAAGAAGTGCAAAAATTTTCAACTTCAACGATGTCCCCCCAAGAATGACTACATTTGAAAATCATTAAAAATTTAAATTGGCTAAATTGAAAAGTTTAAGACCAAATTGGTCGTGGTACAATAGGTTTAGGTCTTTCTAGAAAAAATTTCATGTGGATGAACACTCCGGGAAGAAATTATAGCCTAGATCTGCCATGAATGGAGAATATATATATAGAGATTTGCGGTCTGGGCTTGTGGGACCTATAAATAGGGCCGCACCCATGCCCACCCAAAGATGCCTTTGGGCAATTGTAGCTCGGGTCAAGCCTCAGCGCGCCCGGGCCACCAAGCTCATGATCAGGTCTAATGGACACTAAGTGAGAGGTATCAATAGAATATGAGTTTCGAAAGTACTCAAATCGTAAATGATCTTTGTTAGATAGGACGATCCACGGTGGAGAAATTTCTTACTAAACCATTATCCAACATGTCATGTCATGTATCAACCACGGTGGTTCGATTAATTTCTCTACGGTCAATAGTGCTCATCAATGTATAGTCTACTTTCTAATGGAACATGGCTCCCATCGTGACTCACGACGCCAAAAGGTTGTGAAAATGAGCTTACCCTCTTCGCAGGTTGTCTTTGAATCATCATCTATCCGCTTTGAATCTCAACGTAGTCCGAGCTTATTAAAATATGTTTTCCCTTATGTGGAAACGAATTAGGAAAACGAGGAAATGTGTTATCGATCGGCAGACACGATCGCGTGTCAGGGCACGATGAGTATTCGAAAGTTGCTTAGTATGAACATTTGAGTTTTGAGTCGGTGATAATTAAGGTTTAGAAAATGTTGAGATATTCATGGGGGGTTTATTTGGGGAGTTGGCCAGTTCTCAATTGTAGGAGAGGTATATACAGCAATTTATACTGTAATTTATGGGAAAATTATCAAAAAAGTTCTAAACCTATTGCAATTGTGTCAATTTAGTTCTAAATCTTTTTTTTTGTGTGCGTTAATTCAATACTAAACCTTTTGCACTTGTACCAATTCAGTCCATCCGATCAATTTTGGCCGATCGACGCTAATGTGGCACTATTTTAATAAATTTTGGAACTTTTTATAATTTTTTTTCTTTTCTTTAATTTTTTTCTCTCACTTTGGGCCTGGACAATCTCGCCCAAGGCCTGTGAGCATCGGCCGGCGACCCTCATCAGCCGAAAGTCCAGAAAGAAAAGAAAAAGAAAACTAAAGAGAAGAAAAGAAAAAAGAGAAAAAAGAGAAAAAATTATTTAAAAAAAATCAACGTCAGCCCAGTCAATGTCAGCGCTGGCTAGCTAAAATTGGATGTATGGACTGAATTGTCATAATTACAAAAGGTTTAGGACTGAATTCACACAAAAAAAAAAGGTTTAGGACTGAATTGACACAATTGCAATAAGTTTAGGACTTTTTTTATAATTCTCCTTGAAACTTATCCTTCTTGAATAGTTGAAATTACAGATTAATTTACATCACAAAATACCCTGAAGAAGCTCCCTAAGGTGGTGTCCTTGGTTCCAGTGTGCTGAACGAGATTTTGAGACTAAGCACGAACCTCCGGCATCAATCTGACGATAATATCTTTGGATTGTGTTAAAATCAAACAGTTCCTAACCAAACGCTAGCCCCGTTTTTCTATCTCGGGTCTACCCAGCACTCACCCAGGATTGTGAACCGTTTATCATCGCCGCCGCATCCATCAAAGTTGTCACCAATGAGCTACCACCCCTCCCTGCTCACGTCTAACGTGTTCGCGCGTTTGAAATGTGTATCGCAGCCATAGGGGCCGGGATCTCTGGTGACTTGCTCGCACGGGGGTCAGCCACCACACAAGCAAAGATTTGGTGTCTTATGAGGCGAGCGATCTCCACACAAGTGAATTGACAAAGGTTGCAAATTCTCCGTGAGCGAAAGATATAAAGGGGAGGGGATTGTATAGAGAGATCGAGAGAGATGCAACGAGGTTGGTGGTTGTAATGTTGGATCAAGGCGCGTCGTGTGGGTCATGGTGCAAGGATGCATTGTGGAAGAAGAAAGAAAAGAGAGAAATAGAGAGAAAGGAAAACACATCTCAACCATTAAATACACAAGTTAATTTTATATACAAATTAACTCTTTAAATTTAGAGTATCTTAATTTATCACAAAGAGTAGGTATGGTCTACATTTGATGCATGTGAACCCAAACATGCACTATTGGATCAGGTGGATTCCACGGGGTCACCGTCATCGACGGATGAATTGGCCCGAAAAGTTCGGGTTAGGCCCAAAAATGTTTTCAATATTAATGAAAGTAATTATGAACAGATAAAATTTTATCATTTAATAGTGTAAGTAAAGTGGGGGCTGTTGTTATTTTACCAGAGGCATTTTATTGGGCAGTGGAGATACTTTAAGCATTCCACTTTGATAATAGTATAATAAATGATTTTTCGTTTGTAAATTTTCATTTGTTTAATCTAAAGTAGAAAATAATAATGATGTATTACTAAAATTGTAAAAAAGAATCTACGGGCTGGGCGGGCCATTTTGGGCTCACACATCGAAGCCCGAAGGCCGGCCTAGCCCAAAGTGCAAATGGAATGAGCCCGAAATCTCGGTCCCGATTATTCGGGCTAAGGGATTTCGGGTGGAGTCCGACTGTATTTAGGAATTTTAATTTCGCCCCGAAGTTTTCCATGTAAGGCAACCATGTTGCTTCCTTCTACTTGGAAGTGGGGTTGGTGGGAGGTTATTATGCTTTGAAGACTATGAACAAGAGAACAAGAACCGTCTCATCATGACGAGGCAGAAAGATCAGAAAGAACTGAATTCACTCCATTATGCGAGGATAAGAGAGAAGAGGAGTGATTTTCCGTCGATCAAAGTAAAATAAAGTGAAAAGTCAAATCGAGCTAAGAGGGAGTTAGGCAACAACAATCTAATTAAGACACGAATTAATCAGCCAAAATTGCTAACCATCATAGCAGTCAAAAGTAGAAATTTCCATGGTAAATACAAGAGTGCTTTCGCCGCAAGAGACCGAAGAGGTTCATACACAGCAGCCGAGGGCATCATCATGTGGAATCAGGCAATAACTTATTATTGACGTCACTCTAGCACAACTGGCAAGATTATGACGTCAGAATTTTAGTTGGTGGTGAATTTTCAACTGGAGAAGAAGTTTCCAAATGCCCTTTCATGGAAGTTCTTCAAGTGTTGTGGGTTGTGCTGGTAATTATAGAGTGAAAAGAGAGGACTGATGGACCTTCTTGAAGGCACACTCTTATCTCTAGTATTGAATAGAACCAAACAACAAAGGCACGAGCTAATCGTTGAAAGCATGTCATTTGATTGGTATGCTTAATTAGGAAGACTAGAAAGCTTCTAGAATCAAGATCAAATATTAGACCGGCTTGGACCGGAATTCTTTCATCTACTAGAATCACTCTAAAGTCGGATTGAGTGGTGTTGACACCTGATTTTCGATCCTTTTATTTTTAGAAAATTCATTAAAATACCATAAAAATTCATAAAATTAAAAAATCAACTTTGGAAGCCTTGGCCAAGCCCTAGGAACCAATTTTGAGCAAAAATATTTTTTCGAATTTTATGAAATTTTAAATATTTCTTTATATTGAAAAATACCCCAAAAATAGAAAAAATAGTATTCGCGACTAGAAAAATATGAAAAAATAGTAGTTCGCCTTATTTTAATTCCAATTGCATTGTGGTCACTTTAGATCCTGAAAATTCGACCCGGTTCTTTGATTTCTACAATTTTGCATTTAGGTCCCTAGTCGAGCCAAAAATCTCAAATTGAGTCCTTTCTAGTCCCCTTTTCATCTTGTGCTAGTTATGGAATTTGATTCTTACACCTTTAATTTCATTTTGGTCCAATCACTTTCACGAATCGAGCAAATTGGGAAATGGGCCTAATTAAAATTTCAATTTAGTCCCTCATTTTCAAATCGCAATCAATCGATCACCTTTTGGGTGATTTCATTCAATTGTAAACCCTCACCCAAAGGTTTTTCGACGTTTTGAACTTATTGCTGCAATCTTTTTGGCTCGATTTGTTCATTAAATGCCTCAATTGGTCAATTTCCCTACTCGGGTAAAACTTTGGATTTATGGCTTTTGCACCAAATTAAACCAATTAAGCTAAATATGTCATTTTTTTCATGAAACACATGCTGTAGAACCCATTTTTGGCCTTAATTTCATGAAAAATGGCCATTTTCAAGTCTAATTTGAGGGAAATAGAGCAACCGGGTCAGTCGGGTTTGGCGGATCCGACATGACGACCTGGATATTGTTCATCATCTCCTTCCCCAATTCCCCCACTTATGTGCGCAAGTGAAGGCCGAACGGAAATGGCCAAAATTGACCATCATTTCATGCCTAATCAAAGATCGCATGGGTTGGGCCTTGAAGGCCACTGAGTTCCGGTTCCAATGAGCCTACTCTTGCAAGCTGAGGTCGTCGGAGCCGGAACGGCCAGATCATTCTATGTCACGGTGCACGCCCGACGGATACCCGAGGAGCATCGAGCAAAAATCGACCAAATTGACCACCAAAACGACCCTAATCGACGATGCTAAGGGGTGGGCATTATGGCTAGTGGAGTTCCAGTTCCAATGAGCCATTTCCCGCGAGTTGAGGACGCCGAAGCTAGGACGACCAATTCGGTTTGTGTCACGGCGCATGCCCATCAAAGGCCCGAGGAAATCGAGCAAAAAAACATCGAATTGACGACAAATTCGAGCTCGATCAGAGCGCGAGAGGGCTAGGCATTGTCGACATTCCAATTCTGCTCACGATAGGTCCGTTTTGACAGCCTCATATGTACGGAGGTGAGCTGTCAAAACGGTTCTTGTACGAAAATTATATGTCTAGGTAGTACGGAGGATCTAGAGGGAGAATGAGCAAAAAATAGAGAGAGAGAGAGAGAGAGAGAGAGAGAGAGAGAGAGAGAGAGAGAGAGAGAGAGAGAGGGGTGGTTTTCGGAGCTTTATTGGTCTGCCATTAAAAAAAAAGCTCCCGAGAGCTTCCGAAGCTTCACCACCGTCAACGGAGTAGAACCGAGCTCCGAGACCTATCCTCTGAGCTTCCTGGTGGTCCAAGGAACCAGGGGAACTATCCCGCTTGAGCTCTAGTTCCCTAAATCGGTAAGTTCCATTGATGATTTTTGAGCTCGGTTTCAATGGCAACTCTTGATCCCGAGCACATTTCGTTGAAATTTTTAGTTCATTCTTGTCTTGAACTAGTCCTAAGCACGTTGCTATCCTTGTTTTACCTCGTTTTTGTATAAAATCCGTGTGTCGAACCTTGTGAATACTCGTCCATACCTCCACTTCCCGAGCCTCCCGATGGTGCAGGTAAGTCTTTTGAACTTTATTAGATGCTGTCTGAATGATTAGTTTGAAGTTTTAACGTTGATTATGGGAGTTCGAAGGTTGTCGAAAATTCTTGCTCGGTCGGTGTTTGTGAGGTAGTTTTTGCATGGTTTTAGGTCCTAAATCTCGTATATGTTAAGTTAGGAGAGCTTTGGAGTCAATTGGTAGCAAAAAGGGGATGGAAAACGCAAGTTTTGGTTAAGGTTTGGAGTGTCCAGAGAGACTCCAGCGACTTTGCCGGAATAATAACTGTTTTGGCGAGTCGCCGGTTGTCTTCTTCGGTGGGCTCGTTGACCAGTCAACTTTGTTGACTGGTCAATGCCTAGGTAGCACTAACATGGTGCCACGTTAGCCGTCCGCTTCTTCCCCTTAAAAAATAAAAATAAAATAAAAAAACGATCGGACGGACATGATTCGGCCACGTGTCGCGATCTGGTGTTTTCAAAAAAAAAAAAATTAAAAAAGAGATCGTCAGAAATAAAAATGATTTTTGAAAGTTAAAAAATTAAAAAAAAAAATAATCCGGCAATCGTGGATTAGTCGCGTGACACCTTTTGTGCCGGCAGATCAGAAAATGATTAATTAAAAAATTGAAATTCGATCAAATGGTTGTGGAGTAGCCACATGTCTAGATCTTAGCCGTTCAATTTAAAAATTGCGGTAAAATAGGAAAAATGAAGAAAAAAAATCTGAAAATTCAAAAATTTGAAATTTTTTTTTGGCAAAAACGGCGACGTTTAGGCCGACCCAGAACCCTTATGGTTCTGGTCGGGCGCCCAAGAGGCGTTGGTCGGGTCAACCCAACCAGGATAATTTTCAAAAATTTAAATAATAAAAAAATCGAAAATCATTAAAAAAATTAATAAAAAATAGAAAATGATCAAAAATCCCAAAAAATCATAAAATAATTCCAAAAAATTCCAAAAATTCCAAAAAAGTAGGAAATAACCACAATCAACTAGCCAAACCTATTTTGGGTTCTTTGACCCCCGATCCTTCCAAAAAATGATGATTTTGCCCCTATGGACAAATTGTTCCCAATCTTCCCCAAATCAATCCCAAACCTTAATCACACATTCTCTAAGCCTTTATGGCTATACTAGGGATGCCATGAATTGTCTTATGCATTTTATCCACATGTTTTGGATCCTTGGTTGCTCACTCACTTTAATGATTATGATTAGTAGAATTAGTCTTCCCGACTTGCATAAAAACCTAATTCGGACTTACCTCACCTGAAAATTATGTCTACATGAAATCATAGTTAGGAAAATCACTCGACATTAAGTACCAAAAGGGTGTCGATAGAAATACGATTATAACCAAGTTCTCGAACTCGAAATCTCTGGTTTCGCAAAACCAAACGAATTCTTTCAACCGCTCAGTAAGGTATTCGGCCAGCCTTCCAAAAATGACCTGTGGCGACTCCATTTTCATGTACACATTGCACATGTCACCCGACCACACTAAGGTCGAACCTAATAATTAAATCCCGTCGTGATTTGGTATGGGCCTAGGAGGGCTAGAGCTAAGCCCGTCTTTGACTAGGCCTTAGCAATCCATTAGCCCGATCGATTAAGATTGATCCCCCCTGATTTTCGAGGATCAGGTCGCAACAAGCGGTAAGATACGTTGATGCATTTCACGAGGTCTGTTATGTCGCATGTTGATATTGAAATCCTAGTAATTTTGTTTTTCTTTATGGAAAGAGTGGCAAAGTAGATATTTCTGTTGAAGTTTGTTTGAAAAATAAGCAAAAAGTGCCTTTTCTTCATCCCACATAGGATGAAGGGAAAGTGTGAAACACTTTATTAGTTAGAAGGCTATTATAGTCTTTCAAATAAAAAAAATTGTCAAGTGGGCTAGACTTGCATGGTCGCGGTTCAGAATTGGCACTAATCAACAATAATTTTTTTCGCAATTAAATATATTAATTTAAATGTAATGTCCTAGCAAAATACTGTTCACATAGGAGTTGCGGTTATTTTTATTAATTTAATTTCGAATTCTTAATTAATTAGTCCAATGAATGCAACTCTTCAGACATGAAAATTTTCGGACATGAAAAGTTGTGTCGGAATTAACTGTTTTTGGACATGAAGAGTTATGTCCGAATTATAGTTATTTTCAGACACACGAAAAGTTGTGTTTTGTTTGGAAGAGCATGAAAGGTCGCGTTCATTTCTCTACTATATATTGAGTGATTTTGTTCAATATTCACTCCACTTCTTCTTCTTCCAATTTTCATTTGTTTATAAACAAGAGAAGTACGGCCTTCATTTTCGATTGTTTCCATAGAGAGTTCTTGGAGAAATATTAGAATTGATATTTAATATTCTGATTGAGATTCTATTGTATTCTGGAGGATCTTTGCCAGTAACCATTAGCAACATTGTGGGGCAAATAATTCCTTAAAGAGAGTGTTATCACACCTCTGAGTTTGATTCCATTTGTTTCCATTCGCTAAATTTCCCAAGAATGTCACTACTAAGTTCTTTTTTTCTTGTAAAATGGTTATTAGGTTATCGCTCATTCCTCTAAAGATAATATGTGAATTAGTAAACTGAAAGCCCTAAAACTTATAGGGCCTTTGACAACTCCATCGGTAGCTCAGGCAGGCTTGGTCAGGTTACTTTAGGCCTAGAAAAGTCGTTAGTCGAATTTTGTATTTTCAGTTGCTACATCATTTTCGTGAACTTATTTGACGAAAAAATGTGGCAGTTTCATAAAGGAATGTCCGTATCCAAATGACAAGCACATGAAGGAACTTAGTTGTTAGTCAGGCTTTAGAGCCTTTGCTAGTCGAGTTTTGGGGAGAAGAACACCAGGAGTGCCAAAAGTTGTATACGGTGCTCACTTTAGGGCCAAAAGTTTCCCTCGGATCACTTAAGTGCCATTTTTTTTTTTGAAAAATGATCACTTAAGTGCCAACTCCAATTTGCTTGGCCGAAAATTCAACGTGGCATTTTTTATTAATAGTTGAAGTGACGTGGCTCGCTAGAGGTCCAGTCAGCAATACAAAATATAAACTTGATTAGATTAAAAAATGAAAACGTTAATAATTCCAGAAACAAAAATAGATTTAAAAATTAAATAGAATCCTTCCCATAATTTAAAATATTTAAATATTTAAAATTATATTTAAATATTTGCTAAAAACTAAAAAATTTTAAACACAAATTTTATTTAAATTAAATTTGAAAATAGGCTTAAAAATTTAACAAAAAAAAAACTGAAAAATTTAAATGGGGGTGGGGGTGAGAGAGAATCAGGTGGTGAGAATTTTTTAAATTTTTTTTTAGCATTTATTAGTTTTTTTATATTTTTAAAATTTTAAATTTTTTTAGATTAATTCCCCACCCCCTTTTTTAATTTTTTAAATTCCCCCCCTTTTAAATGTTTTAACATTTTTTTTTTGTTAAATTTTTAAGCCAATTTTCACATTTAATATAAATAAAATGTGTTTAAAAAAATTAGTTTTTTTGCAATTTTTTAAATCTAATTTAATTTATTTTAATTTTTTAAAAGTTGAGAAGTTCACGTGGAAGCCAACTTGGACTTAATTTTCTTAAAATAATGCCACTTTATATTAACAATTTAATTATAAATGCAGCATATTAATTTTAGTCAGAATATCTCGCCCGAAGGCACTAAAGTGGTCGTTTTTTCTCGGATTTGGCACTCTACTAATTCGGCAGAAACTTTTGGCACTAAAGTGAGCGCCATACACAACTTTTGGCACTTCTAGTGTTCTCTTCCCTCGAGTTTTGGTTCCAAAACAAGCGCACTCAAATGAAGGAATTGTAGGTGTACATATTGTCCATCGTCACGGTCCTTACTTTTACTAAAATTTTGGGCAGTCGCAATCTTTTGGTCTTCTAAAATGGGAAAACGGTTTTGCCCTAGTCAAACATATGCTTTTCGTATAGTGCTAGTTTTGCTTATAGCACTAGATTAGAACTTAGTTGAGTGAGAACACGCAGCTCCGAGCTTTTCTAATCAAAGTCCTAGTACTTTCAATTTTCCTAATAAGGTCATTCTACTTAATCAAATTATCTAATTAAGTCCATCCGACACAAAATCCAGCCAAATCCAGCTAACTCAACTATCGAAGGGGAGTGTTAGATAAATTAACTACTATAAAAGAAAAACAAGTCAATTAATCCATCCAGTGGCTGCAGGCAACGGTGGGTGTCCCCCAGAGGGTATATTTAATCTATGTCCCAATTCAACGTCGTTCAACAGCCATGTTAACTGGATTTGGTTAGATTTTGTGCTGAAGGGATTTGATTAGAAATTGTGTGAGTAGAAAGACTTGACTTGAACAAGTAAAAGTGCAAGGGCTCAAAAAGGGATGAAAAGTAAAAAATTTCCTTTTCTTTATATGTTCATGTTAGGCCCAATGAGGCCGTGGCAGGCCGAAACAAGCCGTCGTACAGAAGTGATACCTAGCTTGAGAGACTTCAGCACAAACCAAAGCTATTAGTTTCCTTCAAACAAAATAAATAGAATGGAGAATCCACCAATGTTTTATTTGAAAACACAAAAACCCATTGATGGAAAGTAGTAGAAATCACTGGTATACCTCGTCCGAAACCAAATGATTGAAACAGAAACTTAAATGACACGAGCGTGAGGCTTTCGTTCTTACTCACGGAATTGAAAACGAGGGTTGAAGAAGAAAAGTGGGTAAAGGAAGTGGGACCTCTTTGCTCTTTTAAAGAGGGTCTCTCCCCCAATCTGCAAGTATGAAGCGTGAAGGAAGGGAATTGATTCAACCATAGTTAATGAATTAATTGTCTTAGGGTTGAAATATCGGGGTAAGTGTTTCAGTGAAATTGATTCATGTGGCCCCTATGTTTATAGCTAGGGTACAAGTGGCTTGATTTTATGAGCCAAGAGAGGTGACATTTAGGTGAAAGGGAGGAGGCTTCATTTCAATCGGCCAAGTGTAAGTAATAATTATTCCAAGCATTAATGACATAAGGCCAAATTTCATGATGCAATGCATGACTTCATCACTACCAAGCTCATATCTTCAAAAGGCAAACGTGCGAGGGTTAAATGCTTAGGAAAATAGGAAGAATAAGCAAAAAGGGAAATAGCCAAGAAATCAATTGAATCCGTACGTAAACAAGGAAATCAGTGTCCGTTTTAAACATTGATAATTCAGAAAAATATTTTAAACTAATCAATATGTTTAGCAAGATTTACCGAACGCAAGGAAATACTCAACTCTGTAAATTTCTAGTCTATCACTCGTTCGATACGAAATCTTGGAACATATTATTTTCCATTAACAATCAACGTGGCATTGCATATTTCACCTCCACTCTAGAAAATCCACTCATGAACAATTACTCCGTAATGCAATCCAAAGGGGGTTCATTTGCCAAAAACTATGGATACGAAAATACGATTCGATCTCCGCTAAAACCACGTAAATCATCTAACTAGAATTTCCACGTATGCCAAATTTTCACTTATTATTTACTAGCGTGGGAATTTTTCGGATGTCGCGGATCTCTCTAGGACTTTGGAATTTTTTATTCACCACTCTTTTTGCTTCAGCACCAGAATCTCATTTTATATTCCTCCACCTTCAATCTAGTCGTTGGACAGTCTTTAGAGAATCATTCTCCAATCAACCCATTGGATACAAATGCTTCAAGAAAATTGAGCAGCCGTTGAGAAATGAGATCAGAATCTGCACTGACTCAGTCGCCCATACAACTAAAATTGAGTTTCCATAAATAGAGTTCTTCATTTCGAAAGAATATCTTGCCTTCGCAAATATTGTCAATCAAACAAGATGCTTTGCGTGATGAGTTGTATTGAAAAACAATCTTTAAGATTGAATATCAATACTTTCTAAATGTAGAATATGAACCAGATCGCTAGTTGTTGCATACTAAGTCTGAATATACTCTCTCAATGAGAATAGATTTCGCATAGAGTATGAAGATGCCAAGCGTCTTGACAATATTCTTGTGCGAGCTTTGCTGGTATTCTCATACCACTCTAATGACATCCATGATATTCACGAAGTAAAACTTAAGCACAATATCCATATGACAGTAAACAGAGTCTGAATATGGTTCCTCCATGAATACTACCTGAAAATACTTTCATCAGTTTCAATAGACATTATGGAAGGTTTTGTCAATCTTCAAAACATATTATGAAGTTTTCTAAACAAACCATACTTAAACTGGATCTTTCAGCACCTAGTGGAAACTACAGGGAAAAAAATATCAATCGACAAACAACTTTCAGTCAAAGATGGCAATATATCCAGAGGAAATTATTTTTCTAAGGACTGCTAAAACCAATTGAGTTGTTCCCAATCCCATATAGGTTCTTCTGTCTCCATGCTAGTCGTCTCAATCTCATCGGAAATTCCAGCAATATTTTCTATCGCTGATGAGGACTCTGATCCGCCTCTGTCGCCGCCATCTCCCCCGTGTATTGTTTCTCTAGCAACCAACTCCAGCGGCCATCGATTAAATAGCTGGGAGCTCTCAGATACAACGTATGTTGTCTCTAGCAATATCACCTAGAGGGGGGTGTGAATAGGTGATTCTGAACAATTTAAATCTTAATGCCGAATTAGAACAGATTTGAAACAAACGCACAATAAGTTCAAAGGAAAGACGTGCAGAACACTATAAAGATTGTATAGAGTAAGAGAGAAAATTGCAAGCCAAGTTAATAGTGGTTCAGCTTTAGCATGCCTACGTCCACTCTCCCACGATGACAGCCGATTAGCTAGATTCCACTATATGAATCGTTGAAAGCTTACAAGAGATGTCACACTTAATCACTCTTACAAAACCTCTCAAAGATAAGATTTTGAGCACTCGGGAACAAGAAAATGTGAATCTGAATAACTCAGCACTTTGAAATTATAAATTATGATCTCTCTCCGCAGCAGTCACTATCGATCTCATTTTATACTCATTTGACCTCGAACTAGCCTTTTCCAAGGTCCTTCAAAGAATTGCTCCTCAATTGTTGATTGGACACCATCAATCCTGATTGAATGAGACTGTATTTGGGAAGATTTAGTAGTTGTTGGAGTAGAGTCTGAACCCTTCAGATTTAGTCGTCCATACAACCAAATTATTAGTTTCCATAAGTAGAGTATATCCAAATCTCCAAGATATCTTGTTCATGGAAGGTAATATCCAATCAGAGGATATTCTCCTGATTTGATTGGAAAATAATCCTGTCAATCAAATCTTACAGACTTCCATAAATAACGCAGCCAAATCGGAAACCTGTCAAACGTGGGTTTTTAGAATCTAGCTAAAAGATACTACAGAATCTGATCATAATTCAGAAGCAGCCTTGAGAAGTAAAAAGAGACTCTCTGAATCTGAACAGATTAGAACAGTAACTCTAAGCTTCAGTAAAGTCCTTGCTGACGTGTCACATAAGTTTTCTCGAGATTTAGTCTTCAGATGCAATATCTTTCTCCATCTGAACAAAAGACTTTGACTATCTCAGAAGTAAATACGCGACAACTACCCTTGAGTCTGAACGCCAGATTTGGAACAATATAAGCTTTTGTTCACGTGTTCATTCTTGCAATAAAAGTTTATTGGCATTAACCAGATTCTTTCTAAAGAATGATAGTTTTTTCAAAATTAAAATATTCAGAAGGAGGGTTTTCTCAACAATCTTCCCTTTTTTTATGATGACAAAACTTCCTCGATAAAAGTATATTAAGAAAAGATATTTGTGTAGATGTTAAGCTCAGAAAAGATTTCACAAAAATTTAAACATATATACTACGTGAATCTTTTAAAAAATATGTGCATTTGAAAAGTATGTCAGTGAAATATATGCACTTAAAGAGTGAAAGAATATCACTGTATGTCGTTAATAGCGTGCATAAATATTTTCTTCCATGATAAAGATGAGTTTCTTCCAAGAGATAACTTGTGTCATGCTTTCACATGTGATATCTGTAATCCTGCAATTAAAATGAAGTATCTTCTCCCCCTTTTTGTCATCAGCAAGAAGAATAAAATGATAGCAATCCACACAAATATTATTTAATCAGCAACGCTGTCGGGCCATAATAAGGCCGAAATAGAATAGGTCCACAAAAACATCCGGCATAGACAAAAGTAAGTCAAACACGGGCTAATTGAAAAACAGTTTCAAAAATACAGTGGTGGAGTTTGTTTTGTTGAGGAGGAGGGGACATCAACTGGCTCTTTGTCACCCTCCTGAGCATCTCCTTTAGGCCTGCTCTGATTTGTTCCGATTGATCTAGCAACAAGAGTAGCAAAGTTTTTAAGGGCTTCCATCTTTGGGAACTCTTTAGAGATTCTCTCATCTCTAATCAGTGTGTAGGTTCCCAGACTTGCCATCTCAGCACAGAAATGGCGACAGTACTTATCAAACATTTGCTGGAATGTGGTCAGCTTCCTCTCAATCAGCTTTTCAATCCCATCCAGTCTTTGCATAACTTCACCCTGAAGTTTTTCCATATCTTTCTGAACCAGACTCGGTGAAGACTTCGTATCCAATAACTCTTTGATAAAAGCATTCAAAGTCTCTTCTGGAGTTAATTTCCTAGCTGGAGTCTTTGGTCTCTCTTCTTCCACCATCTAAGCCTTTCCCTTTGATGTCAAATCCAAGATGCGTTGTAGATTAATCTCCCCTTGAGTTCTAGTAGGAGTGGCATCTGAAATCTTTTTGGCAATATCTGCAGCCTCAGATTGTCTTAGTGGATAGCTTTTCAGGAATCTATATACCAACAGCCATGGTAGATTCCTTCTCTACAATTTGCTCCCCTTGAGCATTAGATTTCTCTTCTGTGTGTTCTTTCCTTGGGTCAGCAGCCTGCTCCTTCTGAACAATTTCAGTCTAAATGTTATCAGGCTAAACAGCATGTCATTCTTTCCTCAGGTTGTTCTTACGTAGCAGCATATTCATTTTGTTTCTGTACCAGAGTACAGGCATCAACATTCAGTGGTGGCTCCCCCTAAATCTAAGCTGGCTTAACAGGAGTATCTGCGGTAGATTCATCAACCTTGTCAACATCCATATCCTCTTATTTGGAGGATGATCTTTTCTTCTCACGAGCACCAAGTACATCAATTGTTGCACTGTCATCCAACTGCTCTTCCCATACTTCAACGTACTGATCACGGACCAACTTTGCTTCTCTCTCTACCCTCTCGGTAGATGTTTCTTCTTCTTCCTCTCCACTCACATGAGTCTTAGGGAGGTCTTCTTCTTTGTCCTTAAGATCCTCTAGCTCATGTATCTTTCCAACATCCTCACCTTCTTCTGTTTGACCATCATCATGGTCATTCTCATCTGACTTGACACTCGGAGTGTCCTCATCTGAAGCAGTGGGAGTTCTTTCCTCATCTTCTCTCGATGATGCTTCTTCTTCTTCCTCTGAGGATGCACTTTGAACACTCACCTCTTTCCTTTTCTAGCAAAGATTTTTCTTTTTTTTGCAGATCTTTCTGTTTGCTCTGTTTCTAGTTCCACTAGAACCAATTCCTTGTTCTTGTTAAACCAACTTCCATCAGTCAATCTGAAGCCCATTTTCTGTATCATATTTTCTCCAGCCACCATGAATGGGACTTGCTTCAGAGTTAACTCTTCAGGAAGCTTTACTTTGTGATACTTCGGAATCAAGGAAATTAGCCATATATAAGGCAACTGACCTTTCGATTTATGCACAGTCCTGTACATATGTAGGAGTACAGTATGTGCAAGCGAAAAATCATAGCCTGTAAGCAAAGCCCACATCAGTTTTGCTTCAAACTTGGAAATATCTATTTTTGAGGAGGCCTTTGGACGCAGACATTCTATCACCACCTTATGCATGATCACATGCTTAAGAGGGAAGTCATTGTAGGCAACATGAGTCTTTGAGTCTTGACTATAATTATCCTTCCCAGTCAGGTAACTATATTCTGCCTCAGGATGAATGTTGATGGGCATGAAGACACTATGTCTTACTTCCATGAGTTTTGCCAACTCATTTACATGCAAGATGTACTGATTATCTCCAATGTTGTATGAGAGAGACTCGGGATCAGTAAAGGATAGAGTAGAATAGAAGTAAGCCACAAAGTCAGGAAAAACATGTATTTTAACAGTCACAAAGTCCCTCAATTTTATCTCCTCCAGATGTTTCCTTATAGGGATACCAACCCTGTCGAAGTATTTCACATCAAAAACCCTGTACGGCAACACACCTTGCTCCTTTATAGCCTCGTACCTATCAGCATGCTTCTGTGACAAAAAGAGACGGCTTTTGAAGCTTTTGTCTCTAGCACAGTGAGACAATCTCCTTTTAAAATTCTTGAAGACGACATCATCGTCGTCATCAAATCTCCCTTTTTTCACCGCATCACTTTCTTCCTCAACAGATTCTCGAATAACAACTCTTTTGGATGGGGTCCTCTTAGGTTTAGGTACATTGGGTACCACAACCTTTTCCTTTCCTTTCTTCGAAACTTTTTCAAGACTAACAGCAATAGGAATTACAATACGAAGAGGCATATTCAGTAGTTTTAGATAATCGTCATCACTAGCAAACTTGTGAATAGTAAGGAGTTTAGCAATCATGTCGTCTCCAGACCCCTGTTCCTTGAAAGCGTCGTAAAGTGGCTTAATAGAAAGAGCTAGTGAAACCCTTTCGTCATACAGATGTTCAGACAAACCTGTATCCATACGATCGTTACTTCTTTCTTCCGTTGATGTGTTCTTCACGGGAGTTGTATCCCTAGATTTGTACCCTTAGTCAACCTAGACAACTTCCTTCTTTGCCTTTCGCTTTACCCGACATTTTTCTTTGTCGAGAAGGATGATTTCGGAGCCGTTGATGAAAAAGTTTGGATTTTTTACAAAGGAATGCAAGAGCGATTTTGAGTGAAAAAGAGAGAGGGCAAGGGTTTTTGAGAGAAAAGAGAGTCAGAGATTTCGAGCGAGAGATAGTGAAAACTGACATGAATAGGGTTTTTCTTAGAGAAATGTGACGGTTCATGTCCTTTTAAAAGATTTTGAAAAAGAAAACTGTAAAACGGTTATCTTTGAAAATAAATCAATTTAGAATAAAATCCAAATAAAGCAATCTAGAAACAATATATTATATCAATCAATCAACAAAAAATATATTTAAAAGTTAGAAAACGTACCTTAAATCCTTGTGAATTTCGAAATTTAAGTAGAGTACGAGTGATTGACATTTGCTTCTGAATGAGTGTTCTGTAATTATGCTTCTAAAAGTAATAGAGAGCATGTTTCTAACATAACTCAAGATAAAGGATTAATAATAACCAATTTATTGCGAATATAATTGAAAGTCTCCTTATCAAGAGGTTTAGTGAATATATCTGCGAGTTGTTTGTTCGTGTCAACATACTGAATGCGGATATCTCCATTCTGAACATGATCACGTATGAAGTGATGTTTAATCTCGATGTGTTTCGCCCTTTAATGTAGAATTGGATTCTTGGTCAAGTTTATGGCACTTGTGTTATCACACATGATTTCCACATTCGAATCCTCAACTCTATAGTCTCTCAGCTATTGTTTTAGTCAAAGAATCTGAGCACAACAACTTCCAAGAGTTACATATTCTGCTTCTACTGTGGAAAGAGCAACTGTACTTTGCTTCTTGGAATACCATGAGATCAACATATTTCTCATAAGTTGACAAGTTCTAGAAGTGCTCTTTTTGTCAATCTTGCATCCTGCTAGATCTGCATCTGAATATCCCTTCAGAACGAAATCTAAATCCTTTGAATACAATAATCCATAAGCTGGATATGTTCTGATATATTTAATGATTCTTTTTATAGCAAAGAGATGCGATTCTCTTGGGCTTATTGAAACCTCACACATAAGCAGATGCTATAAAGAATATCCGGTCTTGATGCTGGGAGATATAGAAGTGAGCCAATCATACTGCGATATAGATTCTGATCAATTTCTTTTCCTTGTTCATCTTTATCAAGTTTTGATGAATGCGACATTGGAGTTTTCTATCTTCTTGCAATTTTCCATGCTAAATTTCTTGACAATTTCGAGAGCATATTTCTCTTGATGAATAAAGATTCCCTTTTTGGTTTGTTGAATCTGAAGTCCAAGAAAGAATCTTAATTCTCCCATCATGCTCATCTCGAACTCATCCTACATTACTTTAGAAAAAATCTTGCACAGACGTTCATTAGAAGAGCAAAAAATAATGTCATCAACGTAAATTTGAACAAGAAGAATATCCTTACCCTGCTTCTAAATAAAAAGAGTAGTATCAACATTACCTTTTACAAACTTATTTTCAAATAGAAAGCTACTTAACCTTTCATACCAAGCACGAGATGCTTGCTTTAAGCCATATAAAGCTTCCTTTAGTGAATAAACGAGATCCTTTCCTCTTGGTTCTTCAAAACCAGGTGGTTGTTCTATATAAACTTCTTCCTTGATGTACCCATTTAGGAATGCACTTTTTACGTCCATCTGAAAAAGTTTAAAGTCATTGTAACAAGCATTAGCAAGAAGTAGCCTTATGGCCTCTAACCTGACAATTAGTTCATAGGTTTCATCGTAATCTATTCCCTCTTCTTGGGAATACTCTTTTGCCACTAGTCTTGCTTTGTTTCTGACCACCTTTCCTTTGTCATCCAGCTTGTTTCTGAACACCCATTTTGTTTCTATTACAAGATGAATTTTGGGTCTTGTCACAAGCACCTAGACATTGTTGATCTTGAATTGATGAAGTTTTTCTTGCATTGCATTAATCCAACTTTCATCAGCAAGAGCTTCTTCAATCCCTTTCAGTTCAATTTCAGAAACAAGTGCTATGTTACTCATCGCTTCCTTGAATTTCGATCTGGTTTTGATTCCTTCATCCGAGCTTCCAATTATAAGTTTCTTGGGATGACTGAATTTATGTTTTCAACTCTTGTTGAATCTCTCTTCTTGAGCATCATTTGGATATTTAGATTCAGGCTATATCTCCTCTGGTTCTACTGTCGTTTGTTGACCTGTTTCTTGATTTTGAACTTCTTCAGAAGCATGATTCTCTTTAGATTCTTCAACTGGTTCTAAACTTTGAGGTAGTGAGAAAACTTAAGCATGTTCAGATTGACCACTCTGTTTCTGAATATTCTCGTCAAACTTGACAGTAATTGATTCTTCAACAACTCGAGAGTTTTTGTTGTAGACTCGGTATGCTTTGCTCGTTGTTGAGTACCCCAGGAATATCCTTTTTTTTTTATTTCTCATCAAACTTACTAACTCGATCATTAGCATTCTTTAGAATGAAACATTTGCAACCAAACACTCGAAAGTATGCAAGATCTGGTTTTCTTTCCTTAAAGAGCTCATAAGAGGTTTTCTCAAGAATCGGTCTTAATGAAACACGGTTTAAAATATAACAAGCTGTTAACACAGCTTCTGTCCAAAAATGTGAAGCAATTTTTCTTTCTATCAGAAGAGTTCTTAACATTTCTTGCAAAGAACAATTTTTCCTTTCCACCACCCCATTTTGTTGAGGTGTGTAAGGAGTAGAAAAGTTATGTTGAATCCCAAAATCATCACAGAAATCAGAAAAACTTTAGTTTTCAAATTCTCCCCTATGAGCAGTTCTGATGCAGGAAATAACATAGCCTTTCTCATTCTGAATCTTTTTGGAAAATTTTAAAAAGATGAGAAGGCATCGTTTTTGTGCGCAAGAGATAAAACTCATGAAAATCTTGAGTAATCATCAATGATAACAAGGCTGTATTTCTTGCCTCCAAGACTTAGTATTCTGTTTGGTCCAAAAATGTCCATATGAAGTAGCTACAGTGCACGTTTACTTGAAACATGATTAATAGATTTGAAGGAACTTCTTACCTGTTTCCCAAGGATGCAAGCTGAATATAGTTCCGATTTTTCAAACTTTGTCTGTGGTAAACCTCGAACTAGTTTCTTGGAAGACAGTTTTGAGATTTGCTTGATGCTGATATGGCCTAGCTTTCTGTGCCATAGTTCAGATTCATCCTTAATGGATATAAGACACTTGATGTCTTCAAAATCAACATCCAAAAGGTAGATATTTCCATGTCGACGACCAGTGAAGGTTTGCTTTTTATCTTTGCTAACACCTGAACATTTTGTATCTTGAAAGCAAATTTGATAACCAAAATCACATAGTTGACTTATGGAGATTAGGTTATATTTCAATCCACTGACCAATGAGACGTCATTGATTGTAAGGTTCCCAATCTTTACTATCCCTTGGCCAACAACTTTGCCTTTGTTCTTTCCACCAAATGACACACTTCTACCATTGTATTCTGATAGCTGAATGAATTTTTCTGGATCACCAGTCATATGGCTTGAGCATCCACTGTCCAAAAATCATTTATTCTTTATCTTTCGAGGTACCTGCAAGATAAAAATAACTCATTGTTTCTTTGGTACCCAAATCTTTTTGGGTCCATTTGAGTTAGTCATTGTTGCAGCATTTTTATTAACAGGTCTCCATACCATCATACAATTATTTCTAACATGATTTCTAGCACCCGAATTTGAACAATGCATTGGATAAAAAGATTTTGTAAACTATTTGTGGAAATGCCGTTGATATGCAGATTTGGAAGGTTTATGTGAAATCCTGTCATTGGTCTCCGAAAATCTATTTTTGAAGTTATTTTCCTTTTTGAAACCAAGACCAGACTTGTCGCCATATGGAACTTGTTTGGAAAAAATATTTTCTAAATTTTTCAAACTCTAAGAAAATCTCTTTGAAATATTTTCAATCACGGTTTTCAAAGAATCGTTTTCTTTCAAAGTCAAATCACGATTTTCCTTCATTTGATATTCTCTTTGCAAAAACTCGAACTTGTCTTTTTGAGAAACATCTTGTTGTTTTAAAGAGGAAACTTCCTTTTTCAAAAAAGACACCTTTTTGAGAGCTTATTTATAATTCGTGCATAACTCTTCAATATACTCAGAAACTTCATCTGGTATTTTAGAAGGACATACCTCAACGTTTGATTCTAAATCTGAATCTGAATCTGAATCTGAATTTTCCATGAGACATAGATTTGCATAATCTTTATTACTATCCTCTGAATCACTCAATATTTCAGCTTTCATCGCCTTCTTGTATTTTTCATACTTGACTTTATCCTTTTTCAGAAGTGGACATTTCGGCTTGATGTGCCCTACTTTCTTGCAGTGAAAGCATACAACATCTTTGCTTTCCTGCTTGTCGTAACCTGACTGTTTCTGTCATTCTTTCTGAATGATTTCTTTCCCTTGAAGCTTTTACCTTTTCGGCCCAATTTTTCAAAAATTTCAAGTATAACTCCCCAGCGGAGTCGCCAAGCTGTCGCGACCTAAAATTCGTGAAAATCTTAGGTTAATTGATTACTAGATTAATTCAATGAATTAACTAACCTAGTCCGAGCTCTCCCAAACTCTACCAATTCGCAACTTAGGTTTATGTTCAAATGATTTAAATTTTGGAGCCGCCGCTAATCTTTTCTTAGTAGGTAGATTAGATACCTAAATAAAGTATCGGGAAAATACTTTACTTTCTGCTAACCATAGATTTAAGTTCGGGGACTTGATTATGTTAATTTTTCAATTAACACCCTTTCGGTACCATTCTTGTGAAGATTTCTTAAACTGGTAAATTCAATGGATTCAATTTATAAAGCAAGGTGCAATTATGTTTTTGGGATTTTTCTTGATTAAGTGAATGCCATGCAAATGCAACTATGACATGAAATTATGCGATGCTATGCATTCTAAACTATATGACAAGGAAATAATCATGCATGATAACTTTAGAAAAGAAATCAAATTTTAATGCAAGAAAAATATGAATTCTAACCTAAATGACATGAAAAAATGCATGAACATGATAAAGAGAACAAATCTCACCGCTTGAAAATACCTTTTTTCACCAGATCGTTACTTATCGATTTTTGCCGATCAAACCGTGGGGAACAAAACCAGAAACCTCCACTCCAGGTTGGACTTTTATTTTGACCATATCGTTGAAAAATCCAACCATCGCCGTTTGCGATTTCTTCAATTATGCTCGCCTTCACCCATGGTGCTTATGATGTCTTGCGGTGGGCTTGAGATGGATGGTGAAGCCCGTCAGTGGTTGAAGCAAAAAGCGTCGGGATCAGTGGCTAGAATCGTTCGGAGACTCTTGTGTTCGCCGAAGAGAGAGCTTTGTGAATCTGTGGAGGTCGCCAAGGCTGCTAGCTTCGTCCGGGAACGTCCATGGTATGATTGCTCGAAGTGTAAGAGCTCTCGGGGCTGTTCGTCAGCGGCAAGCCTGAAAAAAAGAAAACGATTTCGCCGGAGAGAGAGCTTCATAAGAATTGCATGTGGCAAAGAGGGTCTTCACGTGGTGACACGCCAAACTTTTGACAACTAAATCAACAAGTCCATTCGGTGAAGGACTAAAAACCAAGAGTAAAAGTCTTCATGCGTGTCTTTAATTGACTTGCAGCTTTTCCTTGCCTTCAAACACCATAATCAGATCTGGACAAATTCAAAAGAAAACTAGTTTTTCTCCTTTGTGGCCCTCTCTCTCTCATGCTTTTCTCCACTGGACCAAGTCTCTCTTGCCGTCGATTATGATCTGTGTCCTGCAAAAAGAAAGAAAAATTTCTCTCTGTTAATGTACTCTTTGTGAATGGAGCCTTCAATGGCCGTGTGCTTCAATCCTCTTGCATAGGTCAGAACGTGAAACCCATGATGATCAGATTGTGCAAATTTTTTACAGGAGGAGATGCGGTCCAGCTCTTTCTCCGAATACTCTCTCTCTCTACCGCACCTCTCCTTCTCAATGTGGCCGTGTATGACAATTCAGATGGCCTCCCTGATACGTGTGACATAATGTCCTATATATAGTGAATCTAGGTTAATCTGCGAGCTTAAGCGATGGGCTGCATTTAATTGGATAAAAGCTCAATCGGCCTTTCATTTTTATTGGGCCAAACTTAATTAATTAAAGCTCAGAATCCCTCATTCATTTGCAATATTCAGCCATGTGACATGAAATGGGCTTGACTGAATTAATGGGCCTAGATCGCGCAATTGCTCCATATCCATTTACCTCCGCCGGTCAGAATTAAAATGTAAATGCAATGAAAGCTAAAAATAAATATGACAGATGATTTAATTATTTTTGACGAGGACTAAAGTTAATCCTCATTTTTGTGTAGAATGAAATTGAAAAAGGAAAATTAAATTTTAGGTGTCAACAGCTGCCCCTCTTTGAGTGGAGGCTCGCAGAGGTTTCGCTCAAAGATAAAATTGAACCCTAAATTTGATAAATGCAAATGATGAGTGATTTTTGCGGAAGTTTTAATCCCAATTTTCTATGCAATATGTAATGATGCATGATATGCAAAAACAATGCAAACAATAAGGAAACATATGTTAAGGCTTCTCACTTCTTGCGGAGTGGTAAAAGAGCCTCACATACGAATCGCATACAAAAGCGCCCAGGTTGGAAATGCTTTGTAATGCTGAGATAAGTTCAAAATTCAATGTTTGTCTCTCGGGAAGTAACCCTCGTGCACTATCAATCGTGAGTCGGTAATTTGTCTCTTAGGAAGTCGCCCTCGTGGACTTCGACTATGAGTCGGTAGGTTGTCTCTTAGGAAGTCACCCTCGTGGACTTCGACCATGAGTCGGTAGGTTGTCTCTTAGGAAGTCGCCCTCGTGGACTTCGACTATGAGTCGGTAAGCTGGGAAGTCGCCCTCGTGGACTTCACAATGAGTCCTAAGGAACATGAGGAACTGCGGAGACAAGTGCGAGAGCTATTAGAGAAAGGCGCAGTCCAAGAGAGCATGAGTCCCTGTGCAGTGCCGGCCTTGTTTTTTCCTAAGAAAGATGGGTCATGGAGAATGTGCATAGATAGCTGAGCTGTCAACAAAATCACAATCAAGTATCGATTTTCTATCCCACAATTTGATGATTTGATTGATCAGTTACATGGGGCGACTATCTTTTCGAAGATAGACTTGAGGAGTGGTTATCACCAGATTAGGGTGCGACCTGGTGATGAGTGGAAGACGGCATTTAAGACTAGAGATGGTCTGTATGAGTGGATGGTGATGCCTTTCGGGTTGTCTAACGCGCCGAGCACTTTTATGAGGCTGATGAATCAGGTTTTTCGTCCTTTTATTGGCCAATTTGTTGTCGTTTATTTTGATGATATTTTGGTTTATAGTGCTTCGATTGAGCAATGCTTGCAGCATTTGAGAAGAGTATTTGAGGCCTTGAAGGAGCAGAAATTGTATGCCAACACCAAGAAGTGTCACTTTTTAACTGATCATGTGACCTTTTTGGGTTATATTATGTCAAAGGAAGGCATTCAGATGGATCCAGCTAAGATCGAGGCCATTACAAGTTGGGAGACTCCGAAGAATATTCATGAGGTATGCTGCTTTCATGGGCTAGCTTCCTTTTATCGGAGGTTTGTTCGGGATTTCAGCGCCATTATTGCGCCTCTTACGGATTGTCTGAAGGGAGGCAGATTTGTGTGGTCCAAAGAGGCAAACGCTGCATTTCAGTTGTTGAAGAAAAAGGTGACTGAAGCCCCAGTTTTAGTGCTTCTAGATTTTAGTGAGGTTTTTGAGGTGCATTGTGATGCCTCTGGCATTGGTATTGGGGGCGTCCTGAGCTAGAAAAATAAACCTGTGGCGTTCTTCAGTGAGAAGTTGAATGACGCGAAGAGAAGGTATTCGACATATGACAAGGAATTTTACACCATAGTAAGGAGCTTGGAGCATTGGAGGTACTACTTTATTTCAAAGGAATTTATTCTGTATTCAGATCATGAGGCCTTGAAGTACATTAATGGGCAGCATAAACTGAATGCTAGACATGCAAAGTGGGTGGAGTTTCTTTAGGCTTTTAGTTTTGCCATTAAACATAAGGCAAGAGTACTGAATAAGGTGGTAGATGCATTGAGCAGAAGACATTCTCTACTGTCTACGATGCAGGTGAGAGTTTTGGGCTTTGATTCTTTTAAGGATTTGTATGTTGATGATCCCAATTTTGGAGATATTTTAAGGAAGTGCAAAATAGGGCCCTTTCAGCAGTTTCTGATTGTGGAGGACTTTCTTTTCAAAGGCAACAGACTGTGTATTCCTCAGTGTTCTTTGAGGGAATCCATTATTATTGAGAGTCATGCATGAGGTCTAGCTGGGCACTTTGGAGTGGATAAGATGATGGCTTTGCTGTGTGAACACTTTTATTGGCCCCGAATGGAGCGTGATGTGAATCGATTTGTAGAGAGGTGCAGGGTTTGTCATGTGGCAAAAACCAGATGTACCAATGCAGGTTTATATGTGCCTCTACCTATCCCAGTTGCACGATGGGAGGATGTCAGCCTTGATTTCGTATTGGGATTACCAAGAACACAGCAGAATAAAGATTCCATAATGATGGTTGTCGACAGATTTTCGAAGATGGCGCACTTTATTCCCTGTAACAAGACCTTTGATGCTTTACAGGTCGCTCGTTTGTTTTTGCAGGAGATTATTAAGTTACATGGAGTTCCCAAATCCATAACCTCATATCGTGATGTGAAGCTTGTGAGTCACTTTTGGCGCACTCTTTGGAGGCACATGGGAACCAGATTGCAGTTTACTTCCTCTCACCCTCCCCGGACCGATGGGCAGACCGAAGTTGTCAACCGAAGCTTGGGAAACTTATTGAGAAGTTTGGTTGGAGATAGCCCGCGACAATGGGACTTGGTGTTACCTCAGGCAGAATTTGCCTACAACAGGTCACAGAATCGAATGACAGGCAAGAGTTCTTTCGAGATAGTCTCTGGGCGTAATCCAATTGCTCCTCTGGATCTCACGCCATTGCCAGTTCACAAGCTTTCAGTTCAGACGCGGATGAGCATGCCAAGTAGATCAAAGAGCTGCATTCACAGGTTCATAACTAGATCAACAAGCAGAACATGAAGTATAAGTAGTGGGTGGATATGCGCAGGAAAAGAGTCGTCTTCAAAAAGGGTGATCTAGTGTGGATTCACCTCAGGAAAGAGCGTTTTCCAGCTAGCAGGTTTGGCAAGTTGCAACCTAGAACTGATGGACCATTTAGAGTTCTTAAGCGAATTAATGACAATGCTTATAAGATTGAGCTGCCGGGTGAGTACAATGTATCCGGGACTTTTAATGTAGCAGATTTGTCACCTTACCATGCAGATGAGGAAGAACCTGAGGAGGTTGATATCAATGAAGACGAAGCGGATTCGAGGGCGAATCTTTTCCTAGCAGGGGAGGATGATGCACTTAGAGTTGGCAAACTCGGAATGAGCTGAAATTTGGTCGGCTGCATGGAAACGGGCCGCTGATCAAAACTCACTGATATGCTGTGAACGACGTCATTTTTTCGCTTTTCGTAGTCATCTTGATGGGTTTTTACGCAATTTTTATAATTTCAGTGGTGTTTTCGTAATTTTGTCTTTCCTAGGTAATTAGGGTTAACACCATATAAAATGGTGTTTAAGATCAGAGTGGAGCAAACGTTTTGCTATTGATTTAGATCATCGTAATAGAAAGAACGAATTGTTCCTCTTTTCAATTTCAATTTTCTGTTTAGCCAATTTCTGTTGCATCTCGGCATTAAGGAAATATTACGTTGATCAGCTGTCACCGTTGGGTGTGTGTCTGCGTGTGAAATGTGAATGATAGCCATGGAGATCGGGATATCTGGTGACTTGCTCTCGTGGAGGTCGGCCACCACACAGACAAAGATTGGTGTCCAATGAGACAAGCGACGTCCATACAAGTGGAGGGACAAAGGTGGCAACCATCATATGATCGAGGATCGCGGCATTCGAAGAGAGATGTAAAGAGGGTGTGGAGGTGTGGCGACCTGAGGAAAATAGAACCCATGTCATCGATGATGAGGGCTCATGATGCACAGAGCTACCATCGTGGATGAAGAAAGAAGAGAGAAAAATAGAACACATGTCATCTATAGCTAATAAGCCAACATGCACTTCAGTTTCCTCCCCAAAGCTTTGTTTGACATGGTGATAACATGGATGTGGAAACACAAGAATTGTTCAAGTGCCAGCATATCTTCTCCTGGATATTTGCTGAATGTTAAAGCTTCCAATAACGCCCTACTTGGCTGCTTGTGCTGACTTTTTTGGTGACAAGGCAAAAAGATAAGAGAGAAGAGGGAGAGGTTTTCCCTCTGTCAGTGTCAAGACATTCAAATCAAACCTAAGAGGGCGTTAGGCAACAACAATCTGATGGAGATACGCGTTAATCAAGGAAAATGCTGACATCATAGTAGTCATCGTAGAAACTTCCATGATAAAATAAAGCATACAATGACAAAATGTTCAAAGTTCCACATTAATTTTGGAGGTTAACATAGTGTTTTTACCATATTATAAATCCTAAGGTAAGTATCCATGCAATGTTTTCGTATTCATTTTAGTCCTAAAATATAACCTAACCATTCAACTAAAACAAGCAAATCGCAACTCAAAAAACAATGTAAAAAAACCACAATCGATTCATTATTGAAACAACGAGTAAAAAGTTAAGTACTCTAGTAAAGTTTGGTACTTTCTAAAAAACTGTTGGTAAATTTAAAAAATTGGTAAGTCAGGAAAATAAAAGTGGTAATTCCATAGAAAAGTTGGTAAATATAAGGAAAAAAAAAATAGCCAAACGCAGTTAAGGCTGCGTATGGTAACGTTTCTGTTCCCGGAACAACTTTTGGAACAGAAATATTTTTTTCTATTTCTGTTCCCGGCAACGATTTCTGGGAACAGAAACGCGTTTGGTAATTGCAAAAAAATTCTATTCCCGAAACAAAAAAAGAACGGAAACGCGTTTGGTAACTGCATAAAGGCCATATCCTCAACAAAATTCCTCCACCTGCAGTAACTTCTAAAAAAATTATTAAATAAAATAAAAAATGATATTACTAAAATACTTTCATGCAATATGAAATTTTTTCCTTTTTTTTAAAATTTTTCTGATTTTTTTTTCATTTTTTATAATATTTTTATTCAAAAAATATATTTTATTATTTAAAAGTATTTTTTATTTTATTTCATTTTTCTCCGGTGGTGGCGGGCGACAACGATGACCGGCGGCGGCGACCGGCGGCTGCAGATGACGGCAATAAATAAAATAAAAAATGATATTACTAAAATACTTTCATGCAATATGAAATTTTTTCCTTTTTTTTAAAATTTTTCTGATTTTTTTTCATTTTTTAAAATATTTTTATTCAAAAAATATATTTTATTATTTAAAAGTATTTTTTATTTTATTTCATTTTTCTCCGATGGTGGCGGGCGACAACGATGACCGGCGGCGGCGACCGGCGGCTGCAGATGACGGCAATAAATAAAATAAAAAATGATATTACTAAAATACTTTCATGCAATATGAAATTTTTTCATTTTTTTTTTCAATTTTTCTGATTTTTTTTAATTTTTTTAATTTTTTAAAATATTTTTATTCAAAAAATATATTTTATTATTAAAAAAATATTTTTTTATTTTATTTCATTTTTCTCTGGCAGTGGCGAGCGGCAACGGCGACCGGCGGCGGCAGATGATGGCAATAAATAAAATAAAAAATGATATTACTAAAATACTTTCATGCAATATGAAATTTTTTCCTATTTTTTTAAAAATTTTCTGATTTTTTTGTTTTTTTAATTTTTTTAAAAAAATTATTCAAAAAATATATTTTATTATTAAAAAGTATTTTTTATTTTATTTCATTTTTCTCCGGCGGCGGCGACCGGCGCCACTTTGGGAACAAAGTGTTCTCAATTGTTTCTAAAAAATGTTCCAAATGTGTTTCTAAAAAGTGTTCCGAAAACACAGAAGCAAGTTTTTTTTGTTTCTTGTTTCTGCTTCAAAAGTGTTTCTATTTGTCAAAAGTGTTCCTAGAACACTTTGGGAATACCTTTTTACCATACGCGTTTCTGGAGCGTTACCATACGCAGCCTAAGCAACTCAAATTAGAATTGCTATCCCAAAGCTAGTTGGTTCGGCCAAAAGCGAGCTCGAACCAACATCATAGTAGTCAACATAGAAACTTCCATGATATGTTCAATTGCTCCAAAGAGAGCTTGGGCCCCAAGAAACTCAAGAGGTTCATACAATGATACACAGCAGAGGAGAATGTCATCCGGGATCATGTCATTATATATTTTATTACACTTTCTGCAACTTCATGGCCGCGGCATCGAGCTCGATTATTAGGTTAAATCTCGAATCATTTCGTCATTAGGTTAATTAGCTGCATAAACGTTAATTGGTCTGAAGTCGTCTTGCGAGAAATAGTTTTCCTCACCGAAGATACAAAGAAAAACTCTTATGCTCCCCACTTCTCACTATCCACGATTGGTGTTCACTTAGACAATGTTTAATCTATGTCACACACCGGCGTCCTCTGATAGTCATGTTAGTTGGATTTTGAGTCGTGGGATAGTGAGTACCCTTTCTTCCAAGCCCCTCGGCCAATCGTCACTCGCCAGTTCCGGGACTCGGTTAGATATTTTATATATTAGGACTTGATTAAAAAAATTATAAGTACAAAAACTTTAATTAGAAAAGTAATGAAAGTATAAGAACGGAAAATAAATTTTTTTTCCCGTAATAAATTGTGGATTGACGACTTTCTTATGCCCAGCCTAGCACGACCAAGCCCGGTCTGGGCCACCTCTTGAGTTGCCAAAATCATTTTTCGTTAAATTTTTTATAAATGGGATATAAGTTTAGGCTAGACTAGAGTTCTATTTGCTAACTTTTTTGTCCTTTATTAATGAACTGTTCTTTTGTCCTTTTCTTAATGAACTCAAACGAAGCTCCTCTGTTGGAAAAATTGCAGCTCAAGTGTTTTGTTCATCAAAAGGACTTCATCAGGGCACTTTTTTAAAAAGAGACTTTAATCAATTGAAAGATATATAATATGATCATATGTCGTGTATAAGTTTTAGGATTTTCGGTATACTTTTCTCTATTGATAACTATGCATATAAGAATTTAGTAGAAAATATATACTCCGACAATCTTTTCCATAAAAAAAATGAAATTACAAGTAAATCCCATGAAACACACCGTGATCGATCTCCTCATTCAATCTGACTTTACAACGATTATAGCGATAGACGGAATTCTAGTTCAAGCTGGTCTAAAATTCTGTCTTAATTCTCGAAGCTCCCTTCTCTTCCCAATTAAGTATATTAATGACATGTGTTCAAACAATTAGCTCGTGCTTTTATTCTTTGGTTCTTTTGACAATGCTAGAGATAGAGTTTATCTTCAAATTGGTCCATCATTCCTCTCTTTGACTCTATAATTGTTAGTGATAGGTTTTATGGGTGGACCGCCCATGTTGGGCTAACCCAGCCCATAACCTGCAAATGTAACTACCTTTGGCAGTTATTTGTTTTTCAACGTGATATAACTGTTCTTTAACTTTGAAGCAAAAAGAAGATGAAGGGCACTACTTCTATCTTGAATGATAAAACAAGAAGAACTCTCTCTCAAGGCTGCATTCCAGAAATTTAATCCGTGAATAAGGTATGTTCCAAAGTGTAATATATCCAATTCGATTAGGTTCGATTCGATTTTTCTGAAAAATCGAACCGTTGACACCCCTATTTTCCAAGATGTTCGGATATCAATGTCTTCAAAAAGGATTTTGGTTTGTAAGTAAATCAACGGGATAATTGTTCAAAAATTCGTATACTTATTGTACGGCGGCCAAATTAGTCCTACATTTTTCAATTTGGTCAATTTAGTTCTAAATCTTTTGACGATATTCCAATGTAGTACATCCGGTAAATTTTAGCCGGAAATCACTAACGTGGACGCCGGCGTTGATGTAGACGATGTTTCTAGTTTGTGTTTTTTTTTTTTACTTTATTTTTTTCCCTTTTCTTTTTCTTCTCATCTATGATCTCAACTACGGCTGGTCACAAACCATCATCTAGATTGGCCATAGGAGAAAAAGAAAAAAAATCAAAATTTAAAAAAATTGCAAAAATCTTTGACTTTAGCAATTTCCGAATGACTACATTTGAAAATTATCAATAGGTTTAAAATTAAATTGATTAAATTGAATAGTATAAGACCAAATTGATCGTCGTACAATAGATCTAGGACTTTCTGGGCAATTTTCCCGTGAATGAGCACTCCTTGACCCGCCATGAATGAAAAATATATATATAATAGATATGAGAAGGGCTTGCCTGGCTGGGACCTACCTCAGCGGGCCTATGGGCCACCAAGCTCATTATCAGGTCTAATGGATAGTAAGTGAAAGGTATCAATAGGATATGAATTCTGGAAGTATTCACATCGTAAATGATCTTTTTTAGATAGGCCGATCCACAATGGAGAAATTTCTTCCTAAATTATTATCCAACATGTCATGTATTGACGCCGGTTTGGTTAATTCCTCTACTGTCAATGGTGCTAATCAATGTACAGTCTACTTTCCAATGTAAATTGGCATCAATAGTGACGCACGACGCCGAAAGGTTGTGAAAATGAGCTTTCTATCCCTTGCATAATGTCGCTTGTTTTTATCTGTCTTCGTAGGTTGTCTTTGAATCTCAACGTAGCCCAAGCTCATTAAAATATGCTTCCTGATAAAGCAAATCCTCTATGATTTGTGTTGATTTCGTTGATAGAGCCAGTCTTCCATGATTTGCGCCGATTCCGTTGATAGAGAAAATCTTCCATGATCTGTGTTGATATTGTAAATTCTTACCTTTTGTGAAATCTTTTGTACATGTTATAAATATAATACAAATCGCTACACCAATAGTATGTGCGATCAAATTCACGTTCATATTCTTTCATGGTATCAGAGCTTCTCAATTTATTTATTTTTTTTCGTCTTATTTCTCTTCTTCTTTGCAATGTCTTCTTCAGCATCCTCCAACACCATTACCGCTACCACCGCTGCTGGCTCTCCATCCTTTGTTGGCCCCCTCCCAACCATCCTTTGCTCTCGACAATATATCCCATGTTCTCCAAATCAAGCTAGATCGCAACAACTACCTTCTGTGGCGAGCACAATTTCTTCCTTTATTTCGTCTTCATGGTTATCTTCATTTTGTTGATGGCTCATATCCTTGTCCGGCACCTACTATCACTACTGCTGATAGTACTGAGGTTGTCAACCCGGATCATACTGCATGGCATTATCAAAATCAACTCATCCTCTGTTGCATCCTCTCTACTCTTACTGAATCAGTTTTCTCACACATTGTCGGTCTTGAGACTTCTCATGATGTCTGGACTTCACTTGAGAAACTTTATGCTCCTCAATCTCAAGCTCGCATAATGCAATTGGAGTATCAGCTTCGATCTCTAAAGAAGGGCGCTCTTTCCATGGAAGCTTTTGTTCAAAAGGCCAAGAACATTGCGAATCATCTTTCTGCGGCTGCTCATCCATCTCTGATTCTCAATTAGTTCTCAACATCCTCAGTGGCCTAGGTTCGGAGTATGATGCATTCATTGCCTCAGTTACATCTCGTCTTGATCCACTACCTATTGATGACTTCCTCGGCCTTCTTTACAATCATGAAGTTATTCTTCAAAGCCGCACCACTGAATCTCCAATAGAGTCTTCTCCAATTATGAATGTTGCAGTCAAATCATCTAATGCTTGGAATACTCCCTCCAATGGTCGAGGTCGTAGCCGAGGACAAGGACGCGGCTAAGGCCGTGGTTGTAATTTTTATGACGGAACTTATTCTCATTCTCGAATCATCCTGTCGGGTATGTGGTCGAGAAGGTCATTCAGCTCTCCAATGCTACCAGCGATTTAATCCTGGCTATAAAACCAATACTGGCTCTCCATCTGCAATGTATGCCTCTTCAACTGGTGAGTCGTTTGACCCATGCTCTGGTGCCACTCATCATCTTACGGCTCACATGGAAAATTTGAACATTTGGAATGACTATTCCGGCACTGATCAAATACGCACTGCAAATGGGTCAGGTTTGCAAATATCACATATCAGTTCTTCCATCTTACATTCTCCTAATAGTTCTTTTAATCTACGGAATGTTTATCATGTTCCATCTGTCAAGAAGAATCTACTACCTGTTTCTTAATTTACTAAGGACAACGATGTGGTATTTGAATTTCATCCTACTGTTTGTTGTGTCAAGGATCGATCCTCGAGGAACCTCCTACACAAAGGCAAGAGTAAGAATGGATTCTATCGTCTTAATAATGCACGTACCATCAATAAGGTATCTCTATAGTCAAATAAATCATCGCCAGCTTCATCCTGCTTCATCAGTAAACGAGTTTCTGCTTCTATTTGGCATGAACGCTTGGGTCATTCGACTGCCCGCGTTACTTCTTCAGTTATTTCAAAGCATGGCCTGCCGATATCTGCTTCATCATCATCTAGTTTCTGTGAATCATGTCACTTGGGCAAGTCGCATCGTCTTCCCTTTACTAGATCATTTACCACTTGTAATGCCCCTTTGGAATTACTTTATTCTGATCTATGGGGACCTTCTCCTGTTACGTCAGTGAATGGTTTTCATTATTACGTCATTTTTATTGATGCCTACAGTGGATACACATGGCTTTTTCCACTTATAGTGAAATTTGATGCTCTCTCTACTTTTGTGCAATTTAAATCCCAAGTGAAAAAATATTTTAACTGTAAGATCAAGGCCCTTCAAACTGATGGAGGGGGTGAGTATAAAAAATTTGATCCTTATCTTCGTCTTCATGGCATCCTGCATCGTCTCTCATGCCCGAACACGCGGAACAAAATGGTCGGGCGGAGCGCAAACACCGTCACGTTGTAGAAACTAGCATTACATTGCTTACTTGAGCTTCTGTTCCTCATCTATATTGGACTGATGCTTTCCTCACCACAGTCTTTCTGATTAACTGCATGCCTACAACGGTGTTGGGTGGATTGTCTCCTTATGAGAAATTATTTGGCCAGAAACCCGATTATCTACAGTTGCGTGTTTTTGGATGTGCCTGCTACCCTTGGCTATGCTCTTATACTCGCCATAAACTTGATGATAGAACAATGCAATGTATCTTCATTGGCTATTCTCCTCATCACCGTGGATATCGTTGTCTCCATCGTAGCACTGGCCGAATATATGTCTCTCGCCATGTGGTTTTCCAGGAGCACTTATTCCCATTTGCTAAATCACAATATGGTGAATCGTCATCACCATCGCCAAGTAACCTTATTTGCATTGGTTATTCCTCTACTAAGCCCTCACAGCTTCAGGGGGTGTCCACCACTACATCAATTCCTTTAAATCCATCTAATATCATGGGCAACTCCTCATCACAACTTCAACCATCATCTACTCCCACACTTTCTTGTGGACCCTCCTCTCTAGAAGCTCCACACTTACCATCTTCCAAGCCTCAACCATCAACTTCTACCCATCCAATGGTCACTCGTCTAAAAAATAACATCCGTAAACTAAAGGTTTTTCTCACCACTAAGCACCCACCGAGTTCTCGTTTTCACTCAAGCCTGACATCAAGTGAACCCACTTGTTTTTCCATTACAAACAAAGACCCTAACTGGCAACAAGCTATGGCTAGTTAATTTAATGCTCTCATTCAAAATGGCACTTGGGAACTGGTTCCTCATCACCCTTCCATGAATGTGGTCAACTGCAAGTGGATTTATCACCTTAAAATCAAGGCTGATGGCTCAATTGATAGATACAAAGCACAGCTCGTTGCGGAGGGCTTTACTCAACAAGCAGGCTTTGACTATTAAACTTTCAGTCCAGTTGTCAAACCGACAACGATCCGAGTTGTTCTCTCCTTAGCCGTTACATATAACTGGTCTCTAAGCTAATTGGACATCAAGAATGCATTTCTCCATGGCACCATTAAAGAAAAAGTCTACATGAAGCAGCCCCAAGGATTTGTTGATTCGCGTTATCCTGGCCATTTATGTCGTCTTCGGAAAGCTCTATATGGACTAAAACAAGCTCCAAGAGCCTGATTTTCTCGGCTAAGTTCATACTTATTATCTATCGGATTTGTGGCCTCCACTGCCGACTCTTCATTATTCATTCAACATAGATCTGATCATATTCTAATTCTTGTCATCTATGTTAACGACATCATCATTACTAGGAGCTCTACTTCCTCCATCACCGAATTAATCACTCAACTTGGCACTGAGTTTGCAATCACTGATTTGGGAAATCTATCCTACTTTCTTGGCATCGAAGCCCATAGATCCTCTACTTGGCTGTTCCTAACTCAATCCAAGTATGCTACTGCTCTTCTCACTCGCACAAGCATGGCCGATGTAAAACCTTGCTCATCACCTATGGCGCCCTCGGCTTCTAAGTTGTCAAAGCAAAGTGGTGAACCACTAATTGATGCCTCCACATATCAGAGTACGATTGGGGCACTACAATACCTCACTCTTACCAGGCTAGATCTATCCTTTGCTGTCAATAAAGTGTGCCAATTCATGCATTGTCCAACTGTGGATCATTGGTCAGTCGTCAAATGAATTTTGCGCTATCTCAAAGCTACTATTCATCATGGGATTACCTTGCGAACTATGCACCAACTGACCCTTACTGTGTTTACAGATACTGACTGGGCCGGCTGCCCAGATAACCGAAAGTCCACAAGTGGCTATTGTATTTATTTTGGTCCCAACTTGATTTCCTAGAGTTCTAAAAAGCAACCAACTGTTGCTCGATCCAGTACTGAATCGGAATACAAAGGGGTGGCTAATGCAGCCTCTGAATTGTTATGGCTATTACAACTCCTTCGAGATCTTCGATACACTCTTCATTTGTCACCACTTATTCTTTGTGATAATGTAGGGGCAATATATTTGGCCGCAAATCCCATCTTCCATGCACGAACCAAGCACGTGGAAATTGACTATTATTTTGTTCGTGATTTAATCAGTAAGAAGCAGTTGGAAGTTCACTTCATTCCTACACAGGTGCAAACGATGTCATGACAAAGCCTCCATCAATATCCAGGTTTCTTATTATGCGCGGCAAGCTCACATTGACACTGCCACCATTTCGCTTAAGGGGGTGTGATAAAGCAAATCATGATCAAGCAAATCCTCCATGATTTGTGCTGATTTCGTTGATAGAGCCAATCTTCCATGATTTGCGCCGATTTCATTGATAGAGCAAATCTTCCATGATCTGTGCTGATATTGTATATTCTTATCTTTTGTGAAATCTCTTATACATGTTATTCATATAATACAAATCGCCACACAAATAGTGTGTGCGATCAAATTCACGTTCATATTCTTTCACTTCCCGTATGCGGAAAAGAATGAGGAAGACGAGGAAATGTCACAGTGATCGGCAGACACGATCGCGTGTCAGGGCACGATGACCATTTGTTAAATATTTAACTACCCAACTGAAGTTGCTTAGCATGAACATATGAGTTTTGAGTCGGTAATGATTAAGGATTATATGCGGGATTTTAGGAAAATGTTGTGGAGATATTCATGGGGGGTTTATTTGGGGAGTTGGTCAGTTCTTGATTGTAGGAAAGGTATATATCGCAATTTATATTGAAATTTATCCCTCTTGAATAATTGACATTACGGATCAACTTACATCACAAAAATAATATCTTTGGATTGTGTTGAATCAAACACATCCTTACCAAACCCTAGCCCCGTTTTCTATTTCGTCTCTACCCAGCACTGTGATTCCGTTGCTCATCGCGGCCGCATCCGTCAAAGTCGTCACCGACGAGCTACCGCCACCTCCCAGCTCACATCTAAGGTGTGTGCACACCTGCGTGCGCGTGTTTGTGTGAAATATGAATCATGGCGATGGAGGCAGGGATCTCTGTTGACTTGCTAGCGCGGAGGTCGGCCACCACACAAGCAAAGATTTGGAGTCTTATGAGCCGAGCGAGAGAGCGCGAGAGATCCAAGGACGTTGGTGGTTGTAATGTTGTATCGAGGTGCGTCGATGGGGTTCATAATGCGGGGATGCATTGTGAAGAAGAAAGAGGAAAAAAAAAGAGAGAAAGGAAAACACATCTCAACCATTGAATACTTAAATGGGTAAATGTTATGTACAAATTTAATCTTTAAACTTAAAGGATCTTAATCATTACAAGGAGTAGGTATCCAGTACATCTGACGAATGTGAACCCAAACATGCACTGGCTCAAACATAAACTGGCTCGAAAAGTTCGGGTTAGGGCCAAAAATGTTTTCATTATTAGTGAAATTTTTTATTAACTTGTAAAATTTCATTATTTAGTACTATAAGAAATGTGGGGTTGTTCTTATTTTACCTGAGGAATATTGTAGGGCAATGGAGATACTTTAAGCATTAAATATTATTAGTCACTTGTGAATTTTTTGTATTTTTCCATCTAAGATAGAAAATAATAAATGATGAATTACTAGAAATATAAAAAAGAATCTACGGGCTGGGCGGGCCATTTCGGGCTCACACATTGAAGCCCGAAGGCTAGCCCGACCCAAAATGAAATGGAATGGGCCTGAAATTTCGGTGCCAATTATTCGGGCTAAGGAAGTTCGGGTGGAGTCCGACTATATTCAGGAATTTTATTTTCGCCCCTAGTTGGACTTTTCCATGTTAGGCTACCATGGAAGCATTAGGTCTATTGTTTACCTCTACTTGGAAGTGGGGCTGGTTAGAGGACATCATGCTTTGAAGATTGTGAACAAGAGAACAATAATCGTCCCGTCACGACTTGGCAGAAAGATAAAAAAGAACTGAATTCCCTCCGTTAAGCAAGGATAAGCGAAAAAGTACCAAAAAATTCTCAAACCTATCGCATTGATACCAATTCAGTCCTAAACCTTTCAATTGAACCAATTTAGTCCTAAACCTTTTGTCTTGGTACCAATTCAGTCAATCCGACCAATTTAGGACAGAAATCGCTGACGTGGACATCACCCGTCCTACGTGGCGCGACCGGCACTGACGTAGACATTATTTAACAAAATTTTAAATTATTTTTTTTTTCATTCTTTTTTTTTTTTTTTGCATAAACATTGGCCGACAAGGGTCGCAGTCCTCACCAAATCTAGCTAAGGGCCTTCGAGGCCGCGAAGGCCCTTGCCTTGGGCCTTTGCGACCTCCACTAGCCATGGGCGATGCGGCCCTCACTAGGGTCGACAAGGGCTTGCTGGCTCTTGCCAATGGCCGATGAGGGCTAGCTAGCCCTCACCAGTGGCTGTCAAGGGCTAGCCGGCCCTCGCCTAGTGGCCGGTAAGGGTTGAGAGAAAGAAAAAAAGAATGATAAAAAAGAAAAAATAATCAATTTTTTTAAAAATAATTTTTTTTAAAGAAAATGTTAAAAAAATGTCCACTCGCTACTTAAGATGGCCAACGTCCACTTCAACAATTTTCGGTTAAAATTGGCCGAATGGACTGAATTGGTAGTAATACAAATGTTGGGGTGTGGTTCATACTCCCCTACGACAAGAAAGCACGTGGGCCCCGCTCTACGCTGAACGGAGGAGGGTTCGGGGAGCCACCCCTGCGGGGGTCTCAAGGGGGCAGCGCCCCCTAGACACCAAAGGGCTTTTGCAATTTAAGCCCGTAAATTTTCATTAGTAGTTTGGGCTTGCGCTCATGAATAGCTACTGGTATATATACTCTTTTTCGCTTGTAATTGAGCGATGTAACGAGAGGTGTGAGATGCTAATTATAGTGGAATCCTATGCTGAACGTAGCCTTAGTTTAAGAGTGAACTAGGATAAACTCTCGTGTCTCGATTTCTCTTTCTCTCTTTACGTTTTACTTCGACTTGATTGTGCCGAATCCTAATAACAAAAAGGTTTAGGACTAAATTGGTCCAATTGAAAGGGAAGTTTCTTTAATTTTTGGAATTTCTAGCTTGCACGGCCCTTGCTCGGTGTTCACCGGCCCTCAACCAGCGGGGCTTTGAATCAAAAAGAAAAGAAAAGAAAGAAAAAGATAAAATAAAAGATAAAAATAAAATAAAAATCGAAAAAGAAAAATCGAATCGAATTGGAGTTTTGATTCAGTTCACATTCAATTTAGGATGAGATTCGATTCAGCTCAAACTTACACCATAATGGCTCAATTCGATTTGATTTTCTTAAAAAAACCTAACCGAACTGAACCATTGACACTCCTATATAATTCTAACCAAAGTAGAATTTTTCACGATAATACAAAAGTGCTTTCGCCGCGGAGACCGAAGAGGTTCATATACAGCAGCCGAGAGCATCATCATCTGGAATCACGTGATAAACTATTATTGACGTCTTCCGACAAAAAAAAAACTATTATTGACGTCACTCTAACACGAGTTAGTGTGGTCATGACGTCAGATTTTTAGTTAGTGGTGAATTTTCAACTGGAGAAAAAAGTTTCCAAGTGCCCTTTTCATGGAAGCCTTGAGGTGTTGTGAGAGGACTGATGGACCTTCTTGAAGGCACGCAAGAGCCAAAGAATAAAAGCACGAGCTAATCGCTGAAAGCATGTAATTTGATTGATATGCTTCTAGAAGGAAGCTTCTAGAATCAAGATAAAATATTAGACCTGCTTGGACCGGAATTCTTTCAACTAATAGAATCACTATAAAATCGGATTGAGTGGTAAGATCGACGATGATGCATTTCACGAGGTCTCTTACGTTGCGTGTCGATATTGAGATCCTTGTCATTTTTTATTTATTTATGGAAAGAGCAGCAGAATAGATAATTCTCAACTGAAATTCTTGTTTTCCTGCAAAACGATAATTAGGTTATCGATAATTTCGATATAGTTTGGGTCCGTATTTCATTGGTATATTAGAGTTGGGCCCATGAATAGTTACTTTACCGTTTATATACAATCTCTTTCTTTTGTAATTGATAGTTATAACAGAGAGGTATAATGTGCTAACTATAGTGGATCATATGATGGATGTAGCCCTATATTAAGGGTGAACTAGGATAAACATTATATCTCGTTTTCTCTTTCTCGCCTTTACGATCTATTTTGTTGTATTTGCGTACCTAATCCTAACAAGAATGAGGTACTTGATGGGATGTTCACATTCTACGATTCTACAAAAGCTATGCTTAACAGGTATCGGGTACTTCAAATGCATAATGCACGTCGCTTATATTTGTTTTTATTACTTGTTCAGATTTTCGATTATCTTAATTTGTTTGCAATTGCACATTCTATTCCTACTTTCTCGCGACATGAATAGAACAAAGTGAACAACTATATAAGCACACTGAGCAGCACGACAGAATCTAAAAGAAAAGGTTCATAAAATCGATACTAGACATGCTGGACCTTGATCAAGATGTTTTTATTCTCTTGTAGATGCACACAAATAGAGGACAAAAAATTGTCATTAAATGGATGAGATCCATACTTAAACTGGATCTTTCAGCACCCAATGGAAACTATAATAATACTTAAAAAACATCAATTGACAAACGTTTAGTCAAAGATGGTAATACATCCGGAGATAATTATAATTCTAAGGGTTGTGCTAAAACAAATTGAGTTGTTCCCAATCCCATATAGGTTCTTCTGTCACCAAGCTAGTCGTCTCAACCTCACTGGAAATTCCAGCATTATTTTCTATCCCTGATCTTGATGAGGACCCTGATCCGCCGCCGCCGCCATCTCCACTGTGTACTGTCTCTCTAGCAACCAACTCCAGTGGCTGACGATTAAATGGTCGGGAGCTCCCAGACACAACGTGCACTCGGCACAACATGAATTCGCGTCTCAACTGTTAAGTTTCAACAAGAAAATTATTTATTACAAATTTTTCACACATGTAGAAAACACAATTAAAAAGTTCTATTTTCGATGTGAACGTTTACTGGTACACTAGTGTATGGCACTGGCAAACTAAGCTAGGGCATAATATTTCTAATTCATTAGCGCTAATTCTTTATAAGGGTTATATTTCCGCAATTCCATCCGTTCGAACCTCTAATAGGGGAGTTATAAATATGATCATCACTCGCTTGCAAACATATTTAAAAATAAGTTTGGCGACATCCATGATTATAACCTACTGCAGAATACTAATTCCTCCAATCTAGGATGAAGAAGAACTTGATTCGTCAATCAATCAATGTAATGCATGCTTGTGAAGATTTCCCACCGCTGATATCTTTAACAAAAGTTGAAGACTGATCATGCAATCGAAATGAAATGAAGATCAAGATTTAATTAGTTCATGCATGCGCTTACCCTAAACGTGGGCATACTAGAACTTGAAGAATTGGAATTGGGAGGCGAGATTATTGCTATGGCTCTATACTCGTTCAATCTCCATTTGGTTTTTCTTCCTGCTGGAGCTTTTCCCACGTAGAAGACCATAGACTTCCTCATCCCAATCATTCTGTTGTCGGATGAGTAGACGTGACAGGGTGATCCGGTGACCTTCCAGTACCCCACCACCGTGCTTCTGCTCGGTCTCCCTCCTCTGGCTTCTCTCTCCTGCATCGGAGAGAAGAAGAACCACTGCTCTTTGTCTTCTCGGCACAGCTCTCCGGAAAGCTCTGCAGTAGCAAAACGCACTCAACACCACAAGAAAAAGCGAAAGAGATGAGCTCTTCCTCTGTTCATGCATGCTCTCACAACAAGTTCGCACATTTATCAGAACCCATGATTTCTTTCGGCGAGATGAACGAGAAACGTTGAGAAATGAAGAAATACCATGCACGACCTCTTGTTCTTTTACCTGGGAGGTTCCACGGCTCGGTGGCATAAATGTCGAGGACCGGAATGATCCGGCGGAGCCGGTCTTGCAGCGTGCCCTCGAGCTGGTTGTGCAAATAGAAAGAGATGAGCTCTTCCTCTGTTGGATGGAACCGGAAGCCTGTCGGATGATCCTCCATCGTATTTTGACTTTATCCTAGGTTTTTAAAGTAGGAACTTGACAGCAGAATTGGTGGTAGCTTGTGTTTTAGAGGCATAATAGCTAATAGATCTGGACTAGATGTTTATATAGAAGTGGACCACTCGGTCCATAGAGGAGGAAAAGACTTTAGCGTGTGCAATTAGTCTTTTCACATTTGAGAGTTACTTGTTTTATAATGATTAGTGGTTGGAAGATTAGTGGTCCACTTGGAATGACTTTTTTGTTTCGGTCTTTCACATTTGAGAGTTACTTATTTTATAATGGTTGTATCGAATCTTGGAAAACTTATACATATGTGCTTTTCTAGTTGTTAGCTACATCTCGTCTGCTTATATTTCACACAAAATGAACTTTACTTGCAAAATCCAAAACATTTAAGTAGTCCTTTGCAAATAAGATAGTAGTCATTTTTTTGGAGAAAATTAAAAAAAAAAATAGTAAATCTATTGTAATTGTGCAAATTCAGTTCCAAACTTTTTTTTTTTTGCCAATTGAGTCATCAACCTCTTGCATTAGTGTCAATTTAGTCCATTTGACCGGCTGGCACTGACGTAACGCCACCAATGCTGACGGGGACAATTCTTAATAATAATTTAATATTTTTTCTTTTCTTTTTTTCTTTTTTTTTTCTTCCCACCGTGGTCGACGAGGGCTTTGCGAACCTCGCCCAGCCATGGGCGAGGCCATGGCGAGGCTAGTCTAGCCTAGATCTGGGCGAGGCGACCACGCCTCATGAATCTAGACCGTCGTGAGGCGCGGCCGCAGGAGAAGGCGACCTCGCCCGCAGCTGGCGAGGCCATGGCCTCCTTCGCCAGGGTTCACGACTAGTTCGGGCACTCGAGACGATTTGTCATAGGGAAGGTCAAGTTGTGTATCGAATATTATATTACACGGTCTTTTTCGTACATCACGTATTTTATTGACCGGAAACATTCTCGTTGGAAACAATTGCGCCGAAAAAGAAAAAGAACAACTACGAGAGACCAAGACGAAGACAATATTTACAAATATTCTTCATCTCCGACCATGTATAGTCAACCTCGTCTTCATCCATTCACATATTCCCACTCGCAAAGGTTATATCCTGTGATCTTCCAAAACAGCACATATGAAATTATTTCTCAACATTCCGTCACATTTCAATTGGTTTTGGCCTTGGGTGGAGGACAGATATATAAGTGACGTTAAAAGAGGACTTCGATTAAAGTAGCATCCAATCTGGACGAATTCTCAGGTCGGAGTTCTCTCTTCTCTTGATCAATTTAAAACTATTTCGTCAACGTGCTCAAATCTAACTTTCATAAACAGATTCTTCATGCTATCCTGTGTGCATGAAGAATCTTTTCGCCTATAACCTCATTTTTCTTTTCTTTTCAGGCGTGTGGATGATTCTAATGTTTCGTTTTTTCGAGAAAGGGATTTTTTTTGTTTTGTACTCGTAGATCTCCGAAAGAGTTGTGTTAACAGATTATTGGTAACAAGAGAAATTTATTAGTAGCCATACATTTTTAGCAATTTTGTTGGTAACTTACGGACATTTAATGAAATTACCAACTTTACAAAAATGCAAATTTACCAACTTTTCTTTGTTTTTTATCAAAATTTATTTGTTTTTCTTAACAACTCTTCAAGTTTACTAACTCTTGTGATTTACCATTTTTTTCTCATTCAATTGCCAACTAATTTTAGGTTATGGGCTCTCATTAGAGTTATTTGCTCGTATTTATTGGGCTTTCTAATTTATTGGGTTTTCTAATTTATCGACTTTTGATTATTTACAGACATTCTTCCTTACAAACGCCTTACAAGTTAATGACTCTGATATGATTCTACCAACCTTTATTTGTTTTACCAGCTTTTTGGAATGACACGTTGAATATTTAACATTTCTAAATAACCCAAATGGGAATTATTAATTTAAAACTAGTTGGTTATTTAGTCTGACAAGTTGGTAATTCATTCTAATTTAAGTTGGTAATTTCATGCAAGAGTTAATAAATTCAAAACCTTATGAGGTAATGCAAATAAAAGTTGAGAAACTAGTAAAAAACAGTAATTTTGGAATGAATTGGTTAGTTATCCATAAGTTATCGAGATTCAAGTCACCTGTCATTTTTTTAACCAAAATTTTATTGAAATTAACCAGCCCGAAAAATAATATGAAAAGTTTTGGCATGTAATAGTAGAATTCTACTAAATTTGAATGTTCTTTTTCAAAATTCAGAGTCGCAGAACCAACCGTAATTATAACTTCTTCATTTATGATTGTAAAAGACTCTATTATTGCTTTCATATTTATGCCTTTCATTGTCACGTTCTGTATATGCCTTCTTCCCCGAGAACACACCGAAAATAGCGATTCTTTTTTTCATCTGAGAAGTTCGAAATCCTTACCTTATCAAAAAAAAATTTGATGCTTTTAAGTGATATCCGGAAAACATGCCAAAGAAATCGGACAACGAGAGAAATTTCAGTATTAATTCTGAGCTTCTTTTAGAATTTTGATCTCCCTTCATTTGCGCCGTCATCATCATCATCATTGTATTAGAGAGGAAAGTTTGAGTGAAAATAAGGAAAAATTGCACTAATAATTCGTAAAAATGTCATCGTTCTCCGTATCTTTTCATTTCAATCCATTTTCTCTATTAACAAAAAATATGCTATGCTATCTATTTATTACATTTCGTTCTTCATAAATATTATGATAGTTCCATTTAAGTATCTTCTACCTTATTTATCTCTATAATAGGAAAAAAAATCAAAACATCATTAGGAATTTTGTCAGGTTGACGTGCTATTTTAACATCATATTGACATATTTAATATATTTAATTAAGAAAAAAAAAAGAAATACATTTATACTCCTTTAGATTGATATAAATACGATTATTAAGTCAAGTCGCCACAAATTTTAATTCGAGTAGAATACCCAGAATTCAAGACATACTCAACACTTAACAATTATTCTTAAACTAGCAGTATATCAACTCCATATAACTACAAAACAGTTTCTACATGTGCTATTATAGAGATTATAAGCTATGATTTACTTAAATGAAACTGTTGTAATATTTATAAAGACCAAAAAGATAATAACAGGATACATATTTTTTGTTGATCTAGGAAATGGATTGAAATGAAAAGATATTCTAGAATATGGGCAAAAGTGTAATTTTGAGAATTTGTGAATTGTACTAAATGACCAATTTAACTTTATGATGTGAGGGACTAGATTCAATAGGTTGAAAGTTTATGGACTAAATTGAACATTTAGGAATATTTTAAGGATTATATTGAATAAATTAAAAGTCAAAGGATGACATTGCACATTGAGCCAAAATTTAAGGGCTATTTGTGTGAGTTTCCCTAAAATTATCTGAATAACAAGTTTCTCTACTTTTAGAAGGGTTTACTTCTAATGACTTAAACCTTCAATTTAATAGCACTTCAATATATCATGTTCCTCTTGTTTATTTTTTTTCCCCCAATTTCCTTCGGCTATCAAAAGCTATTGCAATCCCAAAAATTAAGCTCAGAATTCATATTGAGAGATCAAGAGCTAAACAAATATGAATCTACACCCTTTACAGGAAAAGTGCACTAAAAGTTACAAAGATCAATTTAGTGCCACAACTCATTGATCGCTCACTTAAGTTACTTAACTTTTAAATTTCTTTCATTTGAGTTACCATCGGCCACTTGGTAGTCGGACAAGTTGACTTGGAATTATTTAAAAAAGCCACGTAAGAGCAATTTTATCATTACAATAATGTCAGGTCACCATTTTCGGCAATCCAAGTCGCTAAGGGCGCGCATGGTAACACTTCTGCTTCAGAAATCAACTTATGGCCAGAAGTTGATTTTTCTAGTTCTACTTCAGAAGCAGAAGTTGATTTTTCTACCTCTGCTTCAGAAGTTGATTTCTGATAAGAGAAAAGCATTTGATAACATGAAAAAATTTCTGTTTCTCGAATAGAAATTCATTTGGTAACGGTTGAAAATTTCTACTTTTGTAATATTATTAACACAAAATATTCTACAAAAAATTATTGATCCTAACCTAAAATGCATGTTATTCAAGAAAAGTTAAATGCAAATACTGACAGATTTACGTATAATTCGTCATTTAATTATTTATGTAAATGCGGACTAAATTATGGGAAAATTGTATTAATGAATACGATGGCCGAGCTCATATATCAACGCTAAAACCTCGGGTAGTTCCGGTGCTTCCTCTCATGTGCCTCTGGCGTGGTTTATATCGCAATGGGCATAATATATGAACCTTTTCCATGCCTAAACCATCTCTAGAAGCATAAATCTACGGTAATTGTATGTGCCCTGAGATCACCTAGATACTAATGAGAACTTGGGACATAAAACTATAATAATGATGAGCTTGTTTTGGCATGAAAGCTTCTCTAGGCAGAAAGACAAAAGACAAAAAATAAAATGTCATCATCTTTATCTTTTCAACCCAGCTTTTGTTTTCTTGAAAAAAAAAAAAAATGGAGGGCACGAGATCACAGGCTCCATCAGATCAGAGAATGGTGTTTTGGAGCATCCGCACCCATTGTTGGACTAAACCAGACAAGCGAAGAGAGAGACAGAAAATCTAAGAGTTCATGCAGATAGGAATATCTAACCTATCAATCACAATCAATAAAGATAGATGCGCAAATCAAGGAACCACGAACATGCGGATAAAACGCATCAAATCAAAACATGGCATACCTAATGAAGCTCAAAAGGCTTAAAGAATGGGTGTTTGGAAGTTTGGAAGGAGTTGGGGACATTTGGAGACAATTTGTCCAAAGGGGCAAAATTGTCATTTTAAAAATATTTGGAATCAAAATCATCAGAAATAGGGTTGGCCATTTGAATGTGCCCATTTCCCAATTTTTGAGATTTTCTAGAATTTTTCAGGATTTTTGGAACGATTTACCCATAGGAGGGCACAATCGTCGTTTTGAAAAAGATCAGAAGTGAAAATCACAAAAGAAGGGTTTGGCCAGTCAAATTTGACTATTTCTCATTTTCTGTGATTTTTTGGAATTTTTCGAAATTTTTCGAGACGATTTTCCCATAAGGGGCAAAATCGTCACTTTTGAAGAAAGAGATAGTAAAATTATCAAAAATAAAATTGGCCAGTTGAATGGACTCATTTCCTAATTTTTGAGATTTTTTCGAATTTTTGGAATTTTTTTAGGATTTTTTCCAATTATTTTAGAATTTTTTTTATGAATTTTCCATTTTTTGGATTTTTTTTTTATCATTTTCCAATTTTTTTAATTATTTTTTCAAATTTTTTTATTATTAAAAGAATTATCCAAACCGGGTCGAGTTGAGACAGACGAGCGAAGAGAGAGACAGAATATGAAAAGGGAGGGCTAAAAGGAAAAAAAAATGACTTCTGATGATGAGTAGTAACTTTTTTTTACTTCTCAAAAGTTCCCCAAAAACAACTTCTGAAGTAAAAAAGTTGTTTCAAAAGTAAAAATATACAATTGCGAACCAAACGGATTTCTGCTCTAGAAGCACTTCTGAAGCAGAAATTCTGCTTCAGAAGTGTTACCATGCATGCCCTAAGTAACTCAAGTGATCAAAATTTGAAAGTTAAGGAACTTAAATGAGTAATCTAAGAGTCATGACACGAAATTGAGAGTCGTAAGCAAGTTTTGAAACTTTTAATGTCCAAAGTTTGTAGGGAAGATTGTCCAAAGTCCTAAACCTATTGCACTTTTGCCAATTGAATCTTCACATTTTTGTCAATTTGGTCCATCCGGCTAATTTTAGCTCAAAATTACTGACATGAATACCGAAAACCTTATGTGGCACACGCTTGGACAATTTTTAATAATATTTTAATACTTTTTATTTTATTATTATTTTTCTTTTCTATTGCTTGCTTCTTCTTTTTTCTACAATTGTAGCCAGCAACCTCGCCGGCCATAGGCGAGGACCAGCGTCGCCTGGTCTGGGCAAGGGCATTGCGGCCCTCTTTGCACCCTCGCCGACCACAGGCGAGGGCGTCGGCCTGTTGGCTGACAAGGGCCGCAACGCCCTCGCTCAGACTAGGCAAGCGTGTCTGGCCCTTGACCAAATCTGATAAGAAAGAATATGAATATTTCTTCCATATAATATAAGTGGATGTCGGTTAAATACTACCCCGATTTCAAAAAGGTAGCCGAGCCACGCCGGCCACCAAAGTTGAGGTCAATAAGAAAAGCCGCGGGTTCCTTCTTTTGGTGAATCGTCGTGAAGTAATCCCAGGTTAGGAATCATTACCGAGAAGCGTCTCTATACAAATAAAATAATCATAAAAGTAAAGTGATAATTGATGGGATCATTGCCACTTTGTTTAATGAAGAAACATGTCATTATCAAGACCAATTAGTTGTAATTGTGGGTTCCGCGGCCCTGCCGACATTTGAATCTTAGTTGATCCTGGCACAAATTATTAGAACTAATTCGCCTCTTCTGTTGTATTATCTTTCATTTATTTATTTGGGAAAGCCGTTTTTAGTCCCATCACTCTCGTCGAACGAGGCAAAATACAATGCTAAAGTAAATGCCTTTTGTCATACAATACAACACGCCATATGTCTCCTCAAATTTGTTTCATACACTGTTGGCATACCTTTGTCTAAATTACAAGTGGGTTAATATTCACCGTTAAATTGTGATCCAAAAATGATTGGTCAAGTCCTAACGAAAAAAGCTTTCTGAGGCAACCTATAAACTCCATGTACATAAACAACATATAAACTCCATCGTCAAACAATATGAGATATTTAAATATAACAATTACTCGGATACGGTGGAATGGAAGAGATGCCATGACTCTAGGGAATTAATCGGGGTTATTCAAGAATTTTAGATAACAATGTTTTTAATACATTTGTAAGTAAATACACTAAAGCTGATTAATGAGGGGGCTTGGTCGAGCCTTTGGATCGATCCGAAATTATAGCATAGACTCACCCATTAATGAAAAAAAAAAAAAACACAAGCAATTAACAGACATGTTGTTCCTCGCAAGGCCCTATTAGTTATAGGGCCTTACCCATGCCCGCCCAAAGATGCCTTTGGGCACTTGTGGCTTAGGGCAGGCCCATGGGCCACCAACCCCATGACCAGGCTTAATGGACACTTCCTGAAAGGTTTCACTATGATGTGGATTCTGAAACTACTCACATTGCAAATGATCTTGGTTGGATAGGTTCATCCATGGTGGAGAAACTTGGTAGTAAATCATTATCCAACATGTCCTGTCATCTAATCAACTGTTGGGAACATATGATACCTTCATCTGAGGAGGATCATCAAAAGGGAGCTCAAATCCGAACTTGTTAATTTATCTAGTTTGACATATCTTCATTCAAGAGCTTAAGGTAATGATAGAATTTATGAACTACTCCACACATAACGAATTCTTCGTTGTGAGACTTTTCTAACACAAACTACTCATGCATTTCAACAATCTCCATCTCACGTGTGAGTTCATTATTCGGTGAACTCCCCTTAGTTTAGATTTCCTTCTATATCAACATGTCTTAACTTAAATCTCCAAAGCCTACCTCATCTCTAACATTTATTGTCACGAGTTGGTAAGTTAGGCAAAGAATAGTGCTAACTCAATAAAATAGTTGGTAAGAAATTTAAATGAGATTCAACATAAAATCAATTATGAATTTAGTTTTAAAAAAAGGTAGTAAGTCGCATAAAAAAGGTTGTTAATTTCATAAAAATAGTTAGAAAATTTAAGGCGTTGATAATTAAAATACATAAAAGTTATAAATAAAGGTTAGTGAAAAATAAGACTCTATTTGTTTCACGAAAAATGAATGATTTGAAAAAAAAATTGAAAAATGATGGCTTGATAGGTATGAGCAATAGCTCATGGAAATGAATGAACGCAAAATATTTTCCTTGTCTACAATAATGTTTAGACATAAATTATTGTTGATAATGAAAATATTTTTCATCGACTAATTATTTTAAATCATATAAGCCATTGTTTTTCAAAAAATATTTCTAAATTATTCATTTTCACAAAACAAAGGAAAACTAAAATAATTTTTTTTTTGTTAGAGATTTTTTTTTTTTTGACAATTTTGTTAGAGATCGGAGAAGTTGGTGATTTGAAAAAAAAAATACAAGGACGTTGGTAAGTAACTAAAATAGGAGTTGGTGAAGCAATACTAGTTGGCAACTTAATCAAAGAAAAGTTGGTGATTACCCTAATAAAGTTTGGTAATTTCTAAAAAAGAGTTGGTAAATATAAAAAGTTGCTAAACAAGGCGATTAAAAGTGGTAATTCCATGGAAAAGTTAGTAAATATAAGAAGAAGAAAAAGTAAACAAACGTTGTTAAGCAACTTAAATTAGAATTGACAACCCAAAATTAATTGGTAAATAATCGAAAAAAAGTTGGTAAAAAAAAAAAGATTGATAACTTCATATAATAATTGATAAATTTAAATTAATGTCAAGATTGATTAAATAAAAGGCGGTAAATGATAAGTCAACATACGCGTCGAGAATTAAAAGATCAATAGCCAATTTTTATTAGAGATAAAAGAAGTTGGTAATTTAAAGCAAACGAATAATTATTGTTAACTAACTCAAATAAGAGAGGATCAAATAAAAATTGGTGATCACTCCAATTGATTTTTTTAATTTCTAAAATGAGTTGGTAATTTTAAAAGTTGGCAGCCCTACACTAGAAAGGATCCTTCAGTCGCACATTTCATCAACCACTCAGCGTGCAACTCTCATGGTACCACACTTCATGCACATTTTCGCTACTTTCTTACTCAATTTCACCCTGCTAGGAAAGCGATATTGCATCAACAAATCGTAAACTCTCTTGCCTAGATCGAGAGGCTTTGAACTATATCCAGCGACTCCTACCATTTCACATTCCAGAACATGCAAACTTTCCTTCCCCATTCCTTCTTAGACCATGTCCATCTCAAGTTCACAAAGATCCAAACTTATTCAAACCCCTCTGTTCTTTCTCAGAGACATTAAAATCATCAGATCAATGATTAATTGAAACATACACAGCATCATTTATGGAAACTACAATGAGCCGTCGCAAACTTCCTTCCACCATCACTTCCAGAAATCGCGCTTAGGATACACAAACTCCTTTTACGTTTACACTTTGCTTGGGGGAGCAAAATATGCACAATTCACCTAAAGCAGACCCTCTCAAGCTTCTTTACGGCCTGCAAACAAAATTTTCAGTTCGGCAAAACAACTTCATGATTCAGTGAGTTATATCATACCATTCATAACAAAGACTCACTGTTTTTAGGTTCGCTCAAGGAAACGATTAATATGCATCTACATCCTGCAGAGAGCAATGAGAATAAGTCTTGGATCGAAACCAACACATACTCATGAAAACAAACAAAGCTCAAGTTGAACAAAATGCATAGATAAGTCTTAGCCATGGATCAAATGGACATGTTTCAAAGATATAATGGTAGAACCGAGCGCGTATATCCTCAGTTTAAACGTGCGATAGCCAATCAATCACTAAGATGTAAGAGCACTTTTTCAAACTCGAATACTGATTGGCTTGGTCATTTTAACAAACACGTTGTGGCCAGTTCGACAGAAAGGCATAAACGAAGCATCGGAGCATGGGTCTAATTCCAAACTATCATAACAACATCAGTGTGTGCTTATGTCACTAATAAATCAGGAACCAGAGACAAATTTATCACAAACCTCAACTCTAGTTCTTGGCTTCAAGAGAGACTAAACTAGCAAAAAAACCCAAACGATCAACGCAGATGAAGTTATCTGGACCGTCAATATCGGAAGCGGACACTGACTCAATTCGTGCATTTCATCAAACGGTTGGTAGACATTCAAAGGAGCAACTAAAAGTAACAAGGATAGAGAGGGACGCACAGCCAGATCACAGCTAAAGCGGTATAGTCAAAGTGAAATCATCAAACCAGTTTCAATGCAATCAGTTTTTAGTTCAGCAGGATCAGGAGTTCTGGAGCTTTGTTTCACGCACAAAATCACACACAAAGAGTCATAAGTCTGCATTCTTCATTCCTTGGGTTTTAGCTTAGTCCGGTGAGTAGGTGAAAGAATAAAGGTCAGTAATCGAGATCGACCTCAGTGAAGGAGCTACGAATAGAAACCGAGTTCTTCGAAGTCTTCGATCAGAAAACAGAGCCAAACAGAGGCTTCGTATGGCCCGGGAGCGGCAGTCCGCATCGATGGGCGACGGAAGCCACTACTATTAGTAGGCCAAGGTCAATGAAGATAATCTACAAAAGATAGAAATCACTCATAATACCCTCTAAGAACTTTCTACAATTCCAAAATCATTCTCTGCTTTGGCGATTCTCGGTCGACGGTCGGAGAGGACGAGCGAAGGAGTTCCGGAAGTGTTGCCGGTGAAGATCGGAGCTGGTAATGGAGAATTGAGTACGAACTAGATTCTTCGAACTCTCGGATCTCGAGGAGATGAAGTGACGGCCAATTTTCACGGTGGACGAAGTGTCCTAGCGCGAAGTAAAAAATGGAGAGGGTACAACTATGTCGAAAATATTTTCGCGCGTGGCAACACTTCTGATTTATAAATTAATTTCCGGCCAAAAATTAATTTATCTACAGAAGAAAGTTGTTTTTTCTATTTTGTGGAGAAAACTTCTTTTAAAAAAAAAGCTCCAGAGATTAAAAATGAAGTACATAACCAAACTGATTTTTCTTCGAAAATTGCGTTAACAAATGAATTTCTGCTCTATAAAGCTTTCAAGCTAACGATGCGGGTTCGATTCCCGCTATCCGCTCTATTCTATACTCTATATATATTAGATAGACTTGTATTCGAATATTTATTTGATTTATTTTTATATTAATATTTTGAATTAGATTGTTTAATTCTATTATTAATCCATCTTTGAATTGAATACGCAATTCTCGAAATTCTCTTATCTTAATATTTTTTTTTTCCGAACAAGAGAACAGATAAGGGAAAGGGATATGAAAGTTAAAAAAAGTGAAAAAAATCAGAATAAAATAAAAAGCGTCCATTATCTAATGGATAGGACAGAGGTCTTCTAGACCTTTGGTATTGATTCAAATCCTGACCCAATTTTTTCCATTCATTTTTTGAGATTTTAGGATATTAATATTTTGAATTATTTAAATAAAAAAACGCTTATTTAAATAACGGTGTTGTCATGCGCGCCATAAATTCGTACACGTGTGTATTCAACCATTCATTCTGTTCTCTATTATCTCCCATTTTTTAAAATGAATATTTAGCTCATCAGGTTCTAGAATTGCCACGTGGGTGGATTTATTGAAATGGGCCAAACTTATTTATGGACTGAGGTGAGCAAGCTGGGCTTGTCTTCGAGGACTTTCTCATGGGCTAGTTGCGGATCTGGACCAGAATCATAAATCCGAAATGGGCTGATATGGGTGGGTTTCTATTTCTAATGGGTTTAGATGGTTTTTTTTTTTCCTTCTTTTTATTCATTTACAAAATAATATAATTGATGTGTCGACAAAAATTCAGTTGTCAACAGCTAAACAATAAGAAAAGTTGGTGATTTTAGAGAAATAAACATTTATAACTAACTCAAACTGAGTTTTTTTTTTTTTTTTGTAAATACGTAAACATCATTAATCAGATGAAGTACGACTAAAGCCCATTTACCTCTTATGATTTTACGCACCTCAGTCAAAATAAAGTAAGAATCAATTGACTTGAGTTACCAACTCTCTTTTAAGGTGTTTGCCGGTGTTTATATTTTTCTCTTAATTTTTTTTATTGAGTTTCCTTTTTTATTTGCCTCTTACCATTTTTTTTTAATTTACCAACTCTTTTTACAAATTACCAACCTCAATTAATGTAATTACCAAATTCTTTTCCAATCAGGCAATTAATTTTGCGTTATTAACTTTTATTTGAGTTAGTTAGCACGTTTATTTTGTTTTTCTAATTACCAACTTTATCATCTCTCAACAAAAAAAAAAAAAAATTAGATAATCATCGACCCTTTAGTATGTAATTTGCCAACTTTTCTCTGATTAAGTTACCATCTAATTCAGACCCAGAAACAAAAAAAAGTTACCACCTAATTTTAGGTTATCAATTCTCATTTGAGTTACTTATCAATGTTTATGTGATTTCTTTAGAAAAAGTTTACTATCTTTTCTATTGAGTTGCCACTCTTATTTGTCTTAGTTACCAACTTTTTTTTACGATTAAGTTATCACCTTTGATGGCACTCCTAAAAGGAGTTAGCAAATATAACAGCTTACTAAGTAATGCACTTAAAAGTTGTCAACTCAATATAAATGTTGGTGAATAAGAAAATAATTAAACGTTGGTAAATAAGTCAAATGAGAATTGATAATTAATCTGAGAAGTTGGTAATTCATTCTAATTTAAGTTGGCTATTACAGACAAGAGTGCATTAGAAACTTATGCAAATATAAGTTGATAAGTTAGTATAAATAGGTTAATATGCAAACTATTAAAAAGTTGGATTTTTCATAAAAGTGTTAATAAGTTGCCATTAGGTTATCTAGAAAAAAAAAGTCATGTCTTGTTATTACCAATATTTTTTTGCACTTGTCACCATTTATTGGAACTTACCAATACGGAAAAAATTATAAATCTTTGGGTACACAATATTACAACTGTACTAAATTTGAATGTTCTCTTTCTAAATTCAGAAGTACTGGGTAGAACCCACCAAAATTATATGTTCTTCATCTTTCATTTTAGGAATAACTGAACTGAATGTCCTAAAACTTATTACGAAAAGGCAATTGAGTCATAAAACTTTCAAAAAATGCGTTCAAGTCCTAAAACCTGTCACGAAAGGGCGGTTCAATCCTAAAACTTTAAAAAATTGCTATCAAGTCCTAAAACTTGTCAAATTGATGTATTCAAGTCCTTCCATGAATAGATTATCTTACTGCTTTCATATCTAACTGTGAATGTGATAATGCTCGCACAGTGGTTGCATCCCCCTAGGTATTACAAAGACAAACACGGAGAATACCTTAGATAGTCACCTATTAATAATTGACACGTGGAAATTTAAAATAAGTAATTCCGCCGAATGATAATTACGGAGTTTGGTTTTATCAGTCAATTTAAGAAAATTCTTATGAAAATGGTACGGACGTTTTTGCTTCTCTTTTTGTGCTCGTTTAGAGGAAAGAGTTCCCGTCACCCTCACGGAAGAAATATTCGTCACTTCTTGTCCATAATATGCCTTCTTCCCCGAGGGCAATTCTTTTTTCTCATCCAGAGTGTAATGCGAAATTGCTTTTAGAATTTTGATCTCCCTTCATTCGCGTCATCAATCCAATAGCGCTATAATGTGTCGTTTTCCTCCCAATTTTTCTTCGGCTATCTTAAGCTATTGCAATCCCAAATTAATCTCAGGAGTCATATTTAGAGACCGAATGAGATAAGCACATATGAATACCTAGATCTAGTACCTCGAAAGTTCATCAAAAGTCCCAAATCTTCTGTTCAATTTAGTGTCGCAACTTTTCGATCACTCATTTAAGCTTCTTTTCTGCCAAATTTCGTTCATTTGAGTTACAACGTCCACTTTATCAACGGAGAAGTTGAAGCCATGTATGAGCAACTTTATCGGGAATATTACCAAAAATGCTAAACTAATTATATGGATATCAATTCAATTCTAAATCTTTCAATGGCATATTTGGAAAGCCCGCAACCTCTTCATCTTCAGAAAGCAGAATCCTAAGCACCTCGTGAACACAGCCACATCTATGTATGAAAATATTGCGGCTTGGACAGGAAATTCGAAGAACGAGGAGCAGTCTGAAGAATTACCTCAAAAATGGAAACCTCCAGACATGGGGGGATATTGAAGATCAACATAGACGCCTTCTTTGCAGCTGCGAGGAGCCATAGCTTTCGCAAAGCATATGGACGTGAACTCGGCTGAGCAGACGGAAGCAGTGGTGTTGATCGAAACCCTAGGTTTTTCTCTCTCCTCGAGCTGAACTGAAGCTTCTCGTGGAGTCAGACTATGCAGTACTTGTGGATAGTGTTCTCAGTTCAGTTTCGTCTCCATGGGAAGTACAAGTGCTAGTGGACCGGGCGCAGGAGTTCCTGAATAATTTCTTGGGCCTAACTTTGGCCCACTGCTGAAGGGAAGCTAACAAGATCGCGGAGGAGTGAATTGCCAAGGCCCAACGGACAAATAGCCACCCGCCCTGTTTGATTTACTATGCTCTAAAGTTTCAGATTTGTATTCACTGAACTCTTTTAAGTGAATGGCTTCATTTTCTTTTCGACCAAAAAAAAAAAAAAAAATAGCCAATTAGTCCTAAACCTTTTGACAACTTGCCAATGTTTGTCTTTCCGGTCAATTTTGGCCAGAAATCGTTAACTAGAAAGGTCGATGTCCATGTCAGCAATTTCCAGTAGAAATTGGTCTGATAGAATGCATTGGCAAATTGTCATAACGTTTAGGACTAAATTGGTGAAATTAAAAAGCTTAGAATTGAATTAGCATCTGACTTTTTTTCTGTTGTTGTTGTAATTAACCCCAATTTTATTGACCATTTCTAACGATCCAAGTCGCTAGAGTAACTTAAATTAACGAAATTTGAAAGGTAAGCAACTTTTGAGTGATCTTAGATATGGCACTAAACTGAACGTCGTAAGAAAGAATTGAGACTTCTAATATACTTTTCCCGACCATGTACCTTACAAGGTTTGCATGACGAAAGAATTTTCATATTTCAAAATAATATGACATGCATCGGTGCATGCTATCAAAGTAGTATAGAATTACGCATATACATGCATGTATGCAATTGGAGAGAGATATCATGATCCTTTAACCTTAGAGGACAACTGTACCATACTTATTACCCATTAAAATTTTGATATATCCCTAGATTTCAAATTTTATTTTCCTTATTGTATAATTTTCCACGTCAGTTATAGACTGTGATAGAGTTATTATAACTTTTAGAGTTAATACCACGAAAAACCTCAAACTGGTACATCTGTGACAAATTTACTCAAATTATTTTTTTTACCACAAAAAACCCCAAATTGGTACACCTATGAAAAATTTATCTCGAACTAATTTTTTGACCACCAAAAATTTCAAAATAGTACACCGGTGACAAATTTACCCTATGTTAGTTTTCGTTAAATTTTACCGTCAAATTATTGAGTTGGATGACATGTGGCAGTTGATGGATGTACCAGTTTGGGAGTTTTTACCCTTTGTTTGTCACATGTGTATCAGTTTGCGATCGAAAAAGAACGGAGAATAAGTTTGTCACTGATGTACCATTTTGAGATTATTAGTGGTCAAAAAATTAGTTTGATGTAAATTTGTCACAAGTGTACAAGTTTGAGGTTTATTATGGTGAAAAAATACTTATGGGTAATTTTTTTTAGAGATGTACCGATTTAAATTGTTTTGTGGTAAAAAAAAAAGAATAAATTTGTCATATGTGTACCAATTTGAGATTTTTCGTGTATCAACCTTAACTTTTATAAGGTGTTTGGAAAATTCCTTATAATTGCAGCCAATTTTAGGAAAATGCCTCCCTCGATTTTGAGGCATGTTGTAGTTTCAAAAGATATGGTACCAAACAAGTAATCATTCATCCAAATCTAATTCTATATAAATAGGGGGTCGAATTGAAATTTATGACTGCACGTATTAGGGTGCGCATGGTAACATTTTCGGAAATGAATTTCTGCTCCAAAAGTGCTTTTGGAGCATAAATCCTTTTGGCATTGTAACTTCTGAAGCAGAAATCCATTTGGTTATGCAATATTACATTTTTTACTTCTAAAGCAAATTTCTATTTTTGAAGTTATTTTTTTAGCCAATTTCAGAAGTTAAAAAAAGTTATTTCTCTTTCAGAAGTAGAAATCTCTCAAATCAATATCTTTCTCACTTCGATTTCTTTTCATTTTCAGCGCCTCTCTTCCCCAACCACGCCTCCGCCAATAGCTGCCCACCGTCGACCTCCGTCGGTCGCCGCTGCCCACTGCCACCCACTACCAGCCGCCGATCGCCGTCGCGACCAACGCTGCTCACCACCACCCACCGCTGCCCACCACCACAGCGACCATCACTGGCTGCCGATAATAATTTTTCATAAAAAAAATTTGTGTTAATAATGTTCCAGAAGTAGAAATTTTCAACTGTTATCAAACGCTTTTCTCTGATCAGAAATCAATTTCTGGGGCAGAAGTAGAAAAAATCAACTTCTGCTCAAAATCAAAAATAGAAAAATTAATTTCTAGCCAAAAGTGGATTTTTGAAGTAGAAGTGTTGCCATGCGCGCCTTAATGAAATTTTCTAATTTTCTCCGGCCCGTTGGTTTGAAAGCCCCTTTTACGCATGTTTCTTCTTCTATCGAGCTTGAATTTTGGATGAAAATTGTTCAACGGACCGCACTTCAGTCCAATCAGACCGTAAAAAGTCAAAAGTATCTTTTGTCATGACTGTTTTCGGGTAAACGGTCTGGGAGTGATCCAAGGTTAGGAATCATTAGAAAGAAGTGCTCTATTTTGATGGGCTCATTGCCCCTTTCTTTAATGGAGATGTCATTATCAAGACCAACTAGTTATAATATTTCATGGCCCTGCCGACATTGAATCTCAATTGGTCCACGCACAACTTATTGGAATCGCTTTGCCTCTTCTTTAAAATTTCCTTTCGGAAGCCGTTTCCACACCATCTTACTCTCGTCCAACGAGGCAAAATGAATATTAGAGTAAATGCCCTTTGGCTTACTAGAAAGTGTTTCTATTCATTGCATCCAATGCGGCCTCTAGGGACCTCTTGTGTTAATAGTTACATGAAATATGGTGGGATGGAAGAACTGCCATGACTCTACGGGATTAATCAGGTTTTTCAAGAAGTTTCGGATACAAATGACTTCATAAAGAATTTTCGTTTGTAAGTAAATGAACAATAAATGTGATTAATGAGAGGTATTTTTTTTTTTGGGTGTAAAATGTAAAAATTATAAAGCAGATAAAATACAGCGGCTTAGGAGCATCTCGGGATTACAAATAGAGCTAGTAGTTTGAAAAGACGAAGGTAGGAAGTCTCCATATAGTAGCCAAAATAACATTTTTCTGAGAATGATTAATTAGCCGTATTTACTTTGATATAACTTTTGAAAGTTTTCACATTGCAAACAATCTTTGTTCGTGAACTATAACCCCACATGACATGTGTCATGTCATATCATGTTGGGTTATATGTGTCTACTTTCTCATGTAACGTGCATCAATCTTGACTCACGACACCAAAAGGTGGTGAAATTGAGCTGTCCATCCTCTTGCTAAAATCGTTTGTCTTATCTGTCTTCGTAGGTTGCCTTTTATTTTTTTGGCCAGATTCAAACGTTGTCTTTGTATCATCACTTTTCCGCTTTCAATGATGACGTAGTCCAAACTTATTAAAATATCATTTTCTTATGCGGAAAAGAATTAGGAAGACGAGAAAATGTTACGTTGATCAGCTGTCACCGTTGCGTGTGTGTTCGTGTATGAAATGTGAATGATGGCCATGGAGATCGGGACATCCGTGACTCACTCTCGTGGAGATCGGCGACCACACAAATAAAGATTTGGCGTCCTACGAGGCGAGTGATGTCCATGCAAGTGAACGGACAAAGGTTGCAACCATCATGATCGAGGGTCGTGACATTCAGAGAGAGAAGAGAGTGTGAGGTGTGGCGACGTCGGTGGTTTGAACGCTAGACCGAGGCGCATTGATGATGAAGAAAGAAGAGATAAGAACAGAACACATGTTATCTATATCTAAAACATAGCATACTCGGTAGCTTGTAAAATAGAGTAGAATAAGACCAGACCAAAAAAAAACTTGCACTTCATTTTCCTTCCCAAAGCTTTTTTTTACATGGTGATAAAATGAATGTGGTGAAACACATTAAAAATAGCGAGATACACAAGAATTGTTCAAGAGCCACCATATCTTCTCCTGGATATTTGCTGACTGTTAAAGCTTCCCTATAAAACCCTACTTGGCTGCTTGTGGTCACAAGGCAAAAAAAGATCAGAAAGTATCATATTTTCCTCCGTTCGCGAGGATCAGAGCGAAGAGGGAAAGATCTTCCCTCGGTCAATGTCAAAGACATTCAAATCAAACCTAAGAGGGCGTTCGGCAACAATAATCTAATCGAGACACGTGTTGATCGGTCAACATGCTGGCCCGGGAAGGGGAGAGTAGCCGAGTGGTCAAAAGCGACAGACTGTAAATCTGTTGGTAGCCAACGTAGAAATTTCCATGATTACAGATAAAATATGTAATGACGTTCTGTTCAAAGTTCCACATCAATTGCTCCAAAGAGAGCTTGGCCGCAAGAAACTCAAGAGGTTCATACACAGCAGCCGATGATGTCATCTGGGATCATGTAATAATCGACGTCACCATTACATGAGTAAGTGGTAGGGTCGTGGCTTCTAATTTTCGACTGGTGAAAAAGTTTCCAAGTGATTTCTCCAGGGAAGCCTTCAGGTGTTGACAGCTGTTGCTGTTAATTATAGAGTCAAAGAGTGAAATATTGAACAAATTTGAAGATGAACTCTATCTCTACCATTGTCAAAAGAACCCAAGAATAAAGCACGAGCTAATTGTTGAAAACATGTCATGGATTGATATACTTAATTGGGAAGAGAAGGAAGCTTCGAGAATTAAGACAGAATTTCAGACCAGCTTGAACCGGAATTCTCTCCACCGCTAGAATCGGTGTAAAGTCATATTGAACGATGAGATCGATCACGACGTGATTCACGGGGTTTACTTGTAATTTTATTTTTCTTTATGGAAAAGAGTGCCAGAGTAGATATTTTCTACTAAATTCTTATATGCATAGCTATGGATAGAGAAAAGGATATCGAAAATCCTAGAACTTATCACAAAATATGTCTATATCATAGATCTTTCAATTGATTCAAGTGTCTTTTTAAAAAGTGCCCCGATGAGGTGCAATTTTGGCAACATAGAAGCTTCATTTAAGTTCACAAAGAAAGGACAAGAAAGTTAGTAAATAGTAGGGCTGAGCATAATGGACTGATTGGATCGGAAAACGTTTAGACTGGACCCAACATGCCGGGTTGGTCCTGTTTCGGGGAGCTCCGGCCAGGTTCCTGGTTCCTAAAAATGGATCCGGCGTCCGGGCGGTCCTGTTCTTGGTTCCAGGGGGGAACTGGACCGATGGACCGCCTAAACCGAACCGACCATTTCCCCTTTTTTAAAAAAACAAAATACACAATTAAATCAATTCTAAAATAATCACTTCCCAAATTGCTTGTTCTATGCTGCTTCTGCTTAATCATTTTGATCACGCGCGACGAAATACCATGGAGTCGGATGTACTTCATTGTTCAACCCGATGATTCCTCTCATATCAGTAACTTTTTATATGAAAATTTACCAGAAACTGTAGCTGCCTCAGATTGTATGTTAGTCATATAATTGCTTGGTCTTGGTTCTGTTAGCTCACTGATAGTCGCATACATTCAATTCTGGTACGATGACCATGTAGAGATGCTCTTCTTCCAGATCATGTAAATTTGACCTTAAGTCCTGGGACTCTTCCATTTTTATTTCGTATTGACATACACGTCCTCTAGTTCATCCTATGTGTGACGAAATGAAGGGCTTGAAAAAGGATTTCCAACTTGTATATTGCCGCAATGAACACAAAAAAGACGTAGACCATTACAGAAACAAGGTGATATTTCATCTTTGTATATTTAATGAAATTTATAGCCAGAGTCTCATTTGTCATCCAAGTATTATTGTGGTCAAGCGCTTAAGAACATGCATAGACCACCAGTCCGGTTCCCGATTTCTATGCTAGGCTTATAAAAGTCGTCAATCCAATTTTACTTTGTGAAAAAAAAATGATTTTTTGTCCTTATACTTTCACTGCTTTTCTAATCAAAGTTTTTGTACTTTCAATATTTTTAATCAAGTGATTCTAGTTATATAAAATATCTAATCTAATCCCCGCGACTCAAAATCCAGCTGACATGGCTATCAGAGGACGCGGGTGTGTGACGTAGATTAAATACTGCCTAAGTGAACACCAACGGAGGATAGTGAGAATGCACGAGCATAAGAGTTATTCTAGGTATCTTCGTTGAGAAAAACTATTTCTCGCAAAACCGCGTCGGACCAATTAACATTCATGCAGCTAATTAACCTAATTACGAAATGATTCGAGATTTAAACAACCCATGTGTCAATTTCTCACACCAATATCTGGACAAAATAATGATAATAATAATCTCCAAAGATCCAAGACAAAACCATGAGACGATGGTTTTCTGACTAAAAGTAAATTACGCAGAAGCCAAATGTATTATCATTAGTAAATCAAAACCAACAATAACTCAGCAAATCATCCGTCCATTTTATTTTTGGGGGTCTTTATCCCTCTGAATTTCACTGTTCATGATCCATATAATCCGTTTCTATATGCTTGAATCATCATTTTCCTAGTCACTTTGAACGATAGTATATAATTTAATGCCATGCCGGATTTTCAAGCAAAGGAAATCAATGAGGTCATTCAAGTAAACTTTTTTTTTTTAAGTTATGCCACTTAATTGATTACCTAAATAGTAATGGCATTGTTATTGTCATTTTGCCAAACCTTAAATCCAACTTTACTGATTAAGTGCCAATTATATAGAACAAGTCACACAATGTAGCTACATATCCAGAAATTAACGCAAAAGAATTTATGATATAAGCCATTCTCATTTTTTTCGTCATTCTATAAACAATTTTTTGATAAGTCATTTAAAGATGATTTAGATAATACATACATTGTTTTATTAACGTCAGTGGTTTTAACGCCGGATCGAGGCACATCGATGATGTGGGCTCATGGTACGCATAGCTACCATCATGGACGAAGAAAGAAAAGAGAAAGATAGAACACATGTCATCTATAGCTAAGAAGCCAACTTGCACTTTAGGCACCGTTTGTTTCTCGAAAAATGAATGATTTGCAAAATATTTTCCCAAAAATGGCCTAATACCCTAAGAAACCCTCAACTTTAGCTTTTGTCCCAATTTTACCATTTGTCTCATAAAAAAGCTCCAACTTTTGGCGCAATCACAATTGTACCCTAAACGTTTTTTTGGTCTCATAAAAAATCCTCAACTTTAGGTCCAGTATCAATTCTACCATAATTTTTTTGTCTCATAAAAAATTCCAGCTTTTAGGTCCAGTTTCAATTTTACTTTAAATTTTTTTGTCTCATAAAAGATAACTTTTACGTGAGTCATCAATTTGTCTCCATTAACCCTCCGTCAAAACCGCCCTTAGCGTTTGCGCTCAATCTTTGATTTCTTGTGCTTGGGAATGTTCCATCTCGCAGTCAGAGAGCTCGCGCTCAGGACGCTTAAATAGGTCGTGCTTAGGAGTTTTCCATTTCTCAGTTGTCAATGAGATATTTTGTATGGAGGGGTTAATGGGGCAAATTTGTGGCTCCAGTAAAAGGTTGTGATTTTTTATGAGACCATTAAAAGTTTAGAGTAAAATGGAGACTGGACGGTAAAATTGGGACAAGACCTAAAGTTGAGATTTTTTCATAGGACGAAAAGAAAGTTCAGCGTAAAATTATGACATGGGGTTTTTATGGACAAAAAAGAAGAAGCTTAAGGTAAATTGGGACTAGACCAAAAGTTGAAGATTTTTTATGACACGAAAGGTAGGATTGGGATAATAGTTAAAGTTAGAGGTTTTTTAGGGTATTAGGTCCTTGAAATAATTGGTTTCTGAAAATAATTTTCACTATCGACAACAATCTATGGCCAACCATTTTCATGGACGATGATGATTTTTTTGTTTATTCATTTTTATAAGAGATATATGTGATCATTTTTAGTAAAATGTGTTCTAAACCATTTATTTTCCGCGAAACAAACGAACCCATGCTTTCCTTCCCAAAGCTTTTTACATTGTGATAACATGAATGTGGTGAAACACAATAACAATGGCGAGATACACAAGAATTCTTCTCCTGTTTATTTGCTGACTGTCAAAGCTTGCCTATAAAACCCTACTTGGCTGCTTGTGCCGACTGTTTTTTGTGGTCACAAGGCAAAAACATCAGAAAGTGGCAAAAACATCAGAAAGTATCATATATTCCTCCGTTCCCGAAGATCAGATAGAAGAGGGAGAGATCTTCCCTCGGTCAATGTCAAAGACATTCAAATCGAACCTAAGAGGGCGCTAGCCAACAATAATCTGATCGAGACACGTGTTAATCAATCAAAATGCTAACATCATGGTAGTCAACGTAGAAATTTCCATGATTAAGACAAAATATAAAATGACCATCTGTTCAAAGTTTCACATCAATTTACCCTGTGATTGGTCCAAAGAGATCTTGGCCGCAAGAAACTCAAGAGGTTCATACACAGTATAGGAGGATGTCATCCGGGATCATGTGATAATCGACGTCACCATTACATGAGTAAGTGGTAAGGTCCCGGTGAAAAAGTTTCCAAGTGCTTTCTCCTTGGAAGCATTCAGGTGTGGAGAGCTGTTGCCGTTAATTATAGAGTCAAAGAGAGGAATATTGAACAAATTTGAAGATAAACTCTATCTCTAGCCTTTGTCAAAAGAACCCAAGAACAAAAGCACGAGCTTAATGTTGAAAACATGTCATTGATTGATATACTTAATTGGGAAGAGAAGGAAGCTTCGAGAATTAAGACAGAATTTTAGACCAGCTTAAACCGGAATTCTGTCCATTGCTAGAATCGGTGTAAAGTCAGATTGAACGATGTGATCGAGCACGGCGCGTTTCACAGTTACTCGTAATTTTGTTTTTTTATTTATTTATGGAAAATAGTGGCGGAGTAGATATTCTTTACTAAATCTGCATAGTTATGGATAAAGAAAAGGACACCAAAAATCCTAAAACTTATACACGAAGTATGATCATATTGTAGACCTTTATTGATTCAAATGTCTTTTTGAAAAAGTGTCCCTGATGAAGTGCTTTTGATGAACACAACCCTTAAGGTGCAATTTTTCCAACAGAGGAGCTTCGTTTAAGTTCACAAAGAAAGGACAAAAAAGTTAGAAAATAGAACTCTAGCCTAAACTTATATCCCATTTATCAGAAATTAGCATAAAATGGTTTTGGCAACTCAAGAGGTAGCCCAGACCGGGGTTGGTCGTGCTAGGCTAGGCCTAGGAAAGTCGTCAATCGAAATTTTCCTTGCGAATAATTTTGTTTTTCGTGCTTACGTTCGCTATTTCCTTTGCCATGTCGGATTTTCAGGCAAATGAAATCAACGAGGTCATTCAAGTAAACTTTTTTTTTAAGTTATGTCACTTAATTGATCAAATGGCATTGTTATTGTGATTTTCCCAAACCTTAAATCCAACTTTACTGATTAAGTGACGATTATATAGAACAAGTCACACAGGCTAGATGATCCATCCCGAAATTAACGCACAACAATTTATGATATAAGGCATTCTCTTATTTCTTCATTTTATAAATAATTTCCTGATAAGTCATTTAAAGATGATCTAGATATTAGAAACTTTATCCTTAAGGAACTTGTTAAATAACTAAATAAGAAATTATTGCAATTTTTCATAGCACTAACTTTCATCGTAATATGAACTCGTTTAGTATCCCTTGGACTCTTATATTACTATAATCAATAAATAACTTCATAAGTAGACCTCATTCAACGATTGAACATAAAGTTATGACATTCTAGATAGATTATCGGGCAAGGTGATGCTTAAATCATATGAACAATGTGAGAACTTCGACATGTATAAGATACATAGGTCGTGTAATTTATTTTTTTACACAAGTTACGTTTGTAATTTCAATTTGGATAGTTAATTAATGGGAGTGGGTTGTTTGAAAAAATAAATTAACACATAAATCAAGTTTTTGAGAAAGAAATCCTTAAAATGTAACTAATTACGCTTCCGGACATAATGCAATATGAACAATCATAATCTAGGGTTTTTGCGGGAGAAGGTTGCATAAAGAGACAGGATACCCTGTAATATATTTTCCAAAAGGACATACATGTGCTAAAAAATATAAGAAACTTATAATTCATTTATGATTTTATCATCTTTCTTGCAGAAATCTTGATAAGGAAACAACACGTAGAGCTATATTATGATATTGGACCTAAGCAAGTCCTAAAACTAATTCGTCTGAACTCTGGGACGTAAAATTCGGGGATATTCCCTGGGATGAAGGGAAGAAAAATATTTTCTCTCAATTTAGGGGGGTGGCGGTGGGGAATGTAAACTCCACACCAACTTCGGTTGGCTACTTCCGAGTAGGCAGGTATAGTAGCCTCCCGCGCCTGGAGTGAGCCATCAAAGTTTCGGCTCCTACGTTGTCGACCTGTGCTTCGTATAGTGTCTATAACCGACTTATCGACAACGTACCTCTGGTTATAGACACTATGGAAAGAATATCTTTTGCACTTCAGTTGTGCAATGCAGATTTGTTTAGTCACTTTGTATGATTAAACACGCGACCTACTAATTTTAAAATTGTTAATTATTTTCATGTTAAATTAGAGCAGATTGGATGAAATGGCGCAGTGCATCAGGGTTTTTGTGTGATCGCAAAATCCCTCTTAGGCTAAAAGGAAAATTTTATAGAGCAACAGTAAGGCCTGCAATGCTATACGGAGTTGAATGTTGGCCAGCACAGAAGCAACATGAGCATAAAATGGGAGTAGCGAAAATAAGGATGTTGAGGTGGATGTGTGGTTATACAAGGATGGATAAGATAAGAAATGAAGATATTCGACGAAAAGTTGGAGTAGTACCGGTGGCAGAAAAGATGAGAGAACATAAATTGAGATGGTTTGGGCATATTCTCCAAAGATCCCTAGATGCTCCGGTAAGAACAGAAGTTTGTTACCGAGAGAATGACATAAAGAAAGGAATGGGTCGGCCGAAACTTATTTGGGGGAAAGTAGTAAAAACAAGATTTAATGAAGTGGGAATTGGATTGGCGTACGATTTGTCTTAGGACGGAGTGGAGGAAAGCAATTAGCATTGTGAAGAGGCAAATCTCCTATATTTCAGACTGTCCTTTTTAGTCCTTTTTCCCTATATATATAGGGAAAAAGGACTACATACATACATACATACATACATACATACATACATACATGTATATATATATATATATATGTATGTGTATACACATACATGTATGTATGTATACATATATGTACATATATGTATACATGCATATATGTACATATATGTATACATGCATACATGTATGTGTATATATATATATCGACCGCCGACCCCAACTAGTTTGGGATAAAGGTGATGTTGATATTGATGTTAATGTTTCATGTTAAATTAGTTAGTATTCGACGGAAATGCTATGAATTTTATCAACAAAAAAAATTAAAAGGATGGAGTGCACTGTATAAATGCAACGGAACTATATATCTTATAATTGAAGATATCCCAATTTTTCTTTGTTATTTTTTACAATATACTCCGAGATTTGGTTAGCCCTAATTTGCTAGTTTGATTGACCGTGGTGTTCAATTTTGATCAAATGATTCTCTTATAAACCATGAGTCACGAGCACTTCAACGCATCGACCATCGAGTTTAAAAAGATTGATGTATGGAGAAGCTCGCAAACAATTATATGTTTTTCTAATTAGGAGTCGAAGTTTGCTGAACCTGCCCAAAAAGGCAAATCAGTTTCCTTCTTGAGCCTAGTCTTTTGAGTTAGACCTCCTAGGCCCAATCAATTTTATATGAAACGACATAGATGCTTAGGATTCATTTCCAACATTTAGGCTGGATATCATGTTCTATCTGCCTATTGATTAGGTATCAAGCACAATGTCTTCATACTCATAGATATACATATAATTGCACCAATAACCAGAGAAATTACATCATCATAGTACCTCTACATGAAATTAGAGCCAATCCAGTAGCTCCCAATCCCAAATTGGTTCTTCCAAACTTGCCGTCTCGCATTGATTGGAACTTCCTGCATTGCCTGCTACTACTCCTGACAATGGTGCATCTCCACCTCCAACGCATCCGCCTCCGCTGCTAGCAGCGCCGTCGCCACCCGGGATTGTTGTCTCTCTAGCCACCGCTTCCGGTGGCCGGCGATCAAATGCTCGAGAGCTCCCAGACACCACATACACTCGGCATAACGTGAACTCACGCTTCAGCTGTAAGTACATTACTTCCAGAAACTCAAACACAGAGAAAAATGTTTGTTGCATTTTTCTGTGAAAGTCTAAGTAAAAACTAAACTAGAGACGAAATGTGAATAGTCAGCAAATGCACAGCACCGATAAAGTACACGATAGAAAATCAATACAAGAACGATTGTTTCTAAGTGAAAATTGGATAACCTAGTTGTCCTGCACACGAAGTTATTGTATCCTTTATATGTTTGAAAAAGTTGAAATAAAGGGCCAACTTTCTTGATAGCATGTTCACCTTAGGAATGGAGATATTGCTGCCCGTGGAATTAGGATTGCTCGGCGAGAGTTCAAAGGCCCTGTACTCGTTCAATTTCCAGGGGGTCTTTCTTCCTGTGGGAGCTTTTCCCACGTAGAAAACCATTGACTTCTTCACGCCGATTTCCTTGTTGTCAGACGAGTAAACATAACCGGTAGAGCCGGTGGCCTTCCAGTAGCCTGTGGCCATGCTCCGGCTGGGCCGCCCTCCTCTTGCCTCCCTCTCCTGCATGGGCGCGAAGAAGAACCACTGCTCTCTGTCTTCTCTGCACAGCTCTCCCGCAACCTCTGCAGAACAAATTCACCAAATAAAATATGGGGAAAAGAAAGTTCACTGGTGATGCGCAACAAAATTTGAAATTTTCAAGAACCCAGTTTAGTGCATAGTTCAATTAAGGTAGGAGATGTGAAAGAATCGCGCGCATGCGGCGGATTGTGTGTTACGTGGGAGATTCCACGGCTCAGTGTCGAAAATGTCGAGCACTGGGATGACACGGTGAAGCTTGTCCTGCTTAAGGCCGTGAAGCTGGTTGTGCAAGTAGAACGAAATGAGCTCTTCCTCAGTTGGATAGAACCTGAAACCTGTCGGAGACTCCTCCATATCCCCTTTTTTTGTGTCCTAAGGTTTCGAATTGGATCAGTAGTGAAAGGTTCTATGTCGTTGAACACGGTGAAGAAGATAAAGTTCTAGTTGGGCGTGGGGAGATATCTGAGTTAGCTAGTCAATTACGTATATATAGGGATGGAGTGAAGGAGGAGAGTGTTGAGATGATCTAGGGTTTCTGAAGGAGAGAGCTCAGGAGAGAGGAGACCAAGACGAGTGAAGTGAGACGTGTCTTTTGCAAACTCCTGCACCCGATGGAAAAAACCACGCGGTTAAGTCAAGGACGAGACAGAAACGAGCAATGGCCAACGCTTCCCAGCCGCAGTTCTTTCTCCACGATTTAGCCGCGAAAACGAAGGAAATGGCCTTAATCATAAGTGTTCGACCAACATTTCACATCCACAGTTTCATGGCTAACCTCACTCAGCTTCAAAGTCCTGTGACCTCAAAACATGTAAAAGTTAAGGACTCTTTTAAGGATTTGATGTACAAAATTGATGTGCATGAGTGATTATGCCGTGGACCCTCAAAATAAACGAGTCACATTCACCACTCCCGATATACTTGTTCGATATATTTTCAAAATATTGATTGCACACAACACGAGAACGGTGATATATTTGTTGGAGTTGGCGAATACTTCGGAGACCCTTGTTTCTCACATCGGGTACACCCACGTGAGCTTAGGGAAACTGAAGTGTTATCCAACGACATGTGACCCCTGCGCGCGGAATGCGAGGGTTCAGGGGCAGCGCCCCCGACACGGGTGCCCCGCTGCCCGATCAGCGGGCGGGGGTTCGGGGGCAGCGCCTCCCGACGGGGGTTCCGCTGCCCGGTCAGCGGACGGCTGTCCCGCTCGCCGGTGAGCGGGCGGGGGTTCGGGGGCAGCCCCCGAAACCTCAACGGGTTTGAGCTTTTATTTAAGCTGGCCCGTATGGTATGAAATTAAGGGGTTTCATATAGGTTTAGATTTTGGGCCCGTTTGGGGCATATATATACTTTCTCGTTTTTGATCATTGTAACGAGTTGAGTGGCTGTAAACCGAAACTATAGTGAAATCTCTTTGCAGGACGTAGCCCTATTCTGGGGTGAACCTGGGTAATCTCGTGTGTCGTCCAATTTTCTCTTTGATTTCTGTGTGATCATTCTGAATCGGTGTGCGATAAAACCCTTCAATATTAAGTGCTGTAAATTTATGTTTCTTTCATAAAATTTATCTCATTAATCATTCTTAGAACTCGTTGTCTAAATAGAGAAAGCAATAATTAGAGATGGAAACAGAAGCCAGCAAGAATTCTCATTTGTAACTACCGATGCTATGATTGCATGCTTCTTAAAGATGCTGCTTCTTACTTGTTTGTAGTTTTATTATGCTCATTAAACGAAAAGATACTTTTAGAATATTTTTTTTTGGTCAGAAAAAGATACTTTTCGTTTGATTTCGTATCTAAGTTTGACAAAACTGACATATGTTTTGCTTTACTGTGCCCAAAGTTGTATTGTGAATTAATTACCCAATTGTGGGCAAGATAATTATCTCTTGGGCATTCCAACCCGCATAGGGCAGATCAAGAAATGAAGCCCAGTTCTTTTAAAATAACACTTAAATCTAGGAACTATGAGATCACTAAGTTCATCAACTATGTTTTTTTTTTAACCATGCAATCGGGGATTGACTATCCTTTTGTGGGATTATCCAAAAAAAAAAAAAAAAAATCTATTATGTACCTCATGTTTTCTCTAAAAATGTAGAATGCATGAAATTTTACGAGGGTAAATATTGCTTTGTAAACTAAAAGTATTGTTTTCACAACTTGACCAATGTAATAGATCCCACTTTATTTTGAATCCACAAACAAAAGGATACCTCCTTAGCATGTTTCGCTATTGATCACATCGTCCACGAACAAGTCTACAAAATCTTTTCTCGAATCGAAGGGGAACATGATCTCAAGTGGGCATTCTTCTTGAAAATTAAGTAGCTCAATAGGCCTAGAAACGTCTTGTCACTTCTCGAATTAATTAATTAATGGGCCAATATCACAAAAACTTCTAACTAGCACACATGTGACAAATTTATCCGAAATTAATTTTTTTACCACAAAAAACCTCAAACAGGTACACCTGTGATAAATTTACCCCAAACTAATTTTTTGATCACCAAAAACCCTCAAACTGGTACACCCGTCAACTATCATGTGTCGTCCAACTCAACGATTAAACAATAAAATTTAACGGAAGCTAACGTAAGGTAACGTACGGCAAATTTATCATAGGTGTAGCAATTTGGGGGGTTTTGGTGGTCAAAAAATTAATTTGGGATAAATTTGTTACAGGTGTACCAGTTTAGGGTTTTTCGTGACATTAACCTTTAATTACTACATCCCTTTATGTGTAGAATCCTTGACCAATGTACATTGCAGTTCGTACTGTTTTGTTAATTCATGAACCCAGTTTTGGCATGAGTGATCAGGTCGGTTAGGGCACAAAAGAAGGAAACCGTTTACCCAAATTAAAGGTGTCAAACGGGTAGGTCGGGTCAAATATGGTCCAACCCATATTGACCCATTTAACCCGTTTTGACCCATTTTCATGCTATACAAATCTAGTGACCCATATCCGACTCGACCTATATTGTTAAAACACTTCAATAATAAAATCCAGTTTAGAGAAAAAATTTCTTATACATATATATATATAACTTTTTATAGTTTTCTTACCTAAGCCATTTATGTTTCGACCAAAAAAAAAAAACCATTTATGACCCATTAAATTTCTAAATAACCAATTTATGATTCAATTTTAAAAATTAAGGAACTCATTTATGACCCACCACCATGAAATATGGGTCAAATATGGGTTCTAGACTCATTTTGCCACCTCTAGCCCAAATGTCCCCATTCCGTGATCAAGCACAATACTAGATCAAACCATCAAATAGTTTCTCTAATACCATTCAAGCGAGCGTTACCGATCGCTGTCATGCTAGCTGTTCCAAGTTGAATTCCATGCAATATCAGCATATTTGATAAGGAATAGTTCCTTAAATGTTTCAACCTTCTGCCGCATTTACCGGTCATCTCCACTAATCGCACGTTATAGCCGCCCTGTGGGCGATAAATTATTCTTAGCAGACAAGTTTGATTCACTTGAGGCATCGAGGGTGGTGCTAGCTTGCTCTCTGGTTTAAATGGAGGAAATTCTGCATCTAGGTTAAGAATAGCATGTATATCAGTCAATTTTCCAAAGGACAACTTCCGAACAGTTATAAGTTCTCCTGGCCAAAGTAATTTCCTTTACTTGACTTCCATTGAAATTATGTAGATGAATGGAAAACAATTCAAGATATATAATGGGAAAATGACTCAAATGTTCTAGAACTTTGGTCAATGTGCAACATCGTCATTGAACTTTAATTTATTCAATGTGGTCCCTGAATTGTTAGTAAATGTTCAATCTAGTCTTTGAACTATTAGTAAATGAGCAAATGAAAGGACTACATTGATCGTTTGCCAATAGTTCAAGGGTCACATTGACCAAATTAAAAGTTCATGGATAATATTGCATATGGGATCAAAGTTCTAAGACCATTTGTGTCATTTCCCCATATATCATTTCTAGTTCTTAAGAAATCGACTGCACAGTCAACTTAAGAACTTCCTCACTTCTTTTTATGTCTTTCATTTCATTTCATCATTCGATATTATATAGCTATTGGTGCCTCAACCATCTGCAAGGTCAAGAAATTATTTGTAGTCATAGTTGCTATTAACTGTTAGAATATTTGAAATTTTAAAGTACGCTTTCATCTTACAGTTTAATCTTTTAAAACAGTTGGCAGTGATCTCATAAAACTTTACTTGGCAAGAGAATAGGAGATCCTGAGTTTTAAATCTTTCCAGACTCTTTATTTCCCTCCTTTATTATATACTTTTCACGTCTAGTGCTAGGCGAAAGTCCAATCTACACGTAAGAGAGAGTATTAGAATGCTTAAAATATTAAATCATGCATTCACCTAACATTATAAATTTTTAGAGTAATTGATAGTGGTCTCACAACATTTTACTTTAACCATTATTATCGGATGACATATTCAAGGTAGTGTTTCATCTAATAATCCACTCTCATTTGACTCAATATCTGTTACTGATTCTTTTGTTTTTGTTTTTTGTAATGCTATAGGGCTTGAGATGTAAAATAAAAAAGAGAAACACTTGTAATATCGATTTAGATTAAGAAAAAAAAAGTAAAAGGTAAAATTGTAAAAATCAATTTAGACACACCTAGTAGATTTGATAAAAACGAGAAGAGAAAAATAAATGAGAAACAAGACATACTTACATTGTCCTCATGGATCCACCATAATCACTAAGCAATAAGCAAGACTTAACTCATTGAAGTTTTATTCATCATTATTAACCAATACTAGGGGTGAGCGGTTCCAGGTTCCATACAGATTTCACTTGGAACATGGAACCCACTCATTCATTTTTTGGAATCTAAAACTTACCATGAATACCTTGAAATCTGGAACCTACCCTGTCACGGGTTCTAGGGTCGGTTCCAGAGTTTCAAGTTCCACTTGTATTTTTAATTTAACGATTGCAGTGAATCACCACAATTAATGACCAACACTTGCTGCTACAATCCACTGACCACACCACCTATTTAGACACATGAATAAATATGAGACATTAATAAGGTAAAAGTCTCAGTTATAGATATTGCCGGAAATTGAAGCTCAGACTAGTGGTTCCAAAATACACACTTATCATCGAACACCGTGGAAAATCGTAGGATCGCGCGAAGACATACACTAAGAACAATACAAAAACTCATTACAGGTTCTAGGTTCTATCTATCTGGAACCTGGAACCTACCCGTCGGAATAGGTTCTCCAATTTTTGGAACTTGAAACCTACTCTGCATATGCTGGAATCTAAAATCGAAACGGTTCCCCACAGGTCTTGTTCTAGGTTCTAGGTTCTACCCTGGAACCATACTCACCTCTAACCATTACATTTTACTTTAACCATTATTATCGGGTGACATATCAATGATAATTGAAGGTAGTGTTTCATCTAAATAATCCACTCTCATTTGACTCAATATCTGTTACTGATTCTTTTGTTTTTTTTTTTAATGCTATAGGGCATGAGATGTAAAATAAAAAAGAGAAAGTCTTATAATATCGATTTAGATTAAGAAAAAAAAAGTAAAAGGTGAAATTGTAAAAATCAGTTTAGACACACCTAGTAGATTTGATAAAAACGAGAAAAGGCAAAAGAAAAATAAATGAGAAACAAAGGCATACTTACATTTTCCTCATGGATCCATCATAATCACTGAGCAGTAAGCAAGAGTGTAACTCCTTGAAGTTTTATTCATCATTAGTAACCATTACAGAACATTCCCAACTTCCTGTCATTTCTTTCTTTCCTTTTTTCTGTCTTTTTTTTTTGTGTGTCAATTTCCACTTTCGGTGGATGTCTCCATCATATGATGTTATTGGGTTATACTACATTATTTCTCATGAGGCCTGTCTATAATATTTGTGACATTTTACGCAGGTCTACGTCAAACCCCAATTAGTGTTCAATGCCTCGTACAAAAATTTCTCCAATTTTATATGATTTTTGTGACCTTACCTCTTTTCTTTTCGATAGTCATTATGCGGTAATAAAAATGAAAAGCAGTACGTATGTTAACAACCATCTTAGGAATTAAGACATTTATCGTCATGAAATACATTCACGTTTTCTTTTTCTTGTACGGACTGTCGAGATGATTGTTTTGATCTCATTGTTAAATTATCCACATTACTTGTTTATAGAGCTTATATATTCTCGATATCCTTTGAAAGGAAAGAAAAAAAAACTCCGAGAAGACAGTGGAAATGAAGATATTTCTGAAAACTGACCTAAATTATTTCGCTTGTTCTTCAAATTTCGGAGAAAAAGTGATTATGTTCGTAGAGTGCTGTTCTTGATGGCCCTTCTAATGGTCAAGAGCATGTCACGACACAATTCTAACGACACATAATTTTATCTTCTTTTAATAAGTGTAATAATACCACTAATTAAAAAAATAGGCTAATATATATATTTATGGTGATTCACAACCAGTTTCTGAGAAACCCTTCCTAAAAAAATTGGTAAAGTACGGATCTCTATCAACCACATCTTGAAGTGTATAGATAGTTTTTTGTTGACGTCAAGTTCATGTAATTCCAAAGAGAATCTACATTTATCTTTGGGATTCAAATTGGCTACGACTAAGTTTTAAAGGAAAAATTACCAAAAAAAATCCTAAACCTGTTGCAATTGTGCCAATTCAATCTTAAACTCTCTTTTTTTTTGCCAATCAAGTCCTAAACCTTTTGTAATTGTGTCAATTCAGTCCATTTGGCCAACCGAAGCTGACGTGGCAAATCTTTAATAATATTTTAATATTTTTTAATAATTTTTTGTCATTGTTTTTCTTCTATTTTATTTTTTTGGTTGTGTCGACAAGAGGCTGCCGACCACCGATCGCCGGCCGCTCGACGAGGGCTCGCGACCCTTGCCCAGCCGCGAGGGCCAACATGCCAAACCAAACCAAAAAGAAAATAAAAGAAAAGAAAACGACATAAAAAAATTGTCAAAAAATCAAAAGTAATTAAAAAATCAAAAATATTAAGATATTATTAAAAAAATTCCTCGTCAGCACCGACCGACCAAGTGGACTGAATTGACGCAATTGCAAAAGGTTTAGAACTCAATTGTTAAAAAAAATTAGGATTGAATTGGAACAATTGCAATAGGTTTAAGACTTTTTTTTGGCAATTCTCTCAATTCTAAAAGATGTTTCTCCTTATTAGGCTGCGTTTGGTCGTCCGGATTTCTAGTCAGGATAGGACTGGATAGGATAAGAAATCCAAAAATTTTGTCATATCCTATCTACTGTTTGGTGAACTGTGGATTTAAAAACGAATAAGCAGAGGTAAGGCGCGGCTGAGATCAACTCTAATTTGCCTTTTTGGGGGGGGGGGGTAAAATATGTATATATATATTGCTGAAACATCAGGATGTGTTAGAAATTATTCAATGATGAGTTCTTATGAGTGATTCATTGTTGAGCAGGGATTTGTGCCATCTGAATTCGGGCACAACATCGACAGAGCAGATCCCAAAGAATTGAGGGTCTTAATATGGAGTCGAATCCTTTGAGAATGATTAGCTGGCCTTGCTCGTTGTCTTGTCGAGTGAGTAAACAAGTGTTGAGCAATCTAATTATTTGGCCTCTTTTCATAAGTTGAAAATGCACTCATGCAGGTCGTCCAAGAGAGTCCTTTCGAATATTGATGATCAACCTCGAGTTTTTCATAACATGTCGAGAACCCTTTCGAATGTTGAAAATATTCAAGCGGTTAAAGAACGAGGGACTAATCTTATATCACGCCAAACAATCGATTAAAGAACAAGGTCGTGAAGATACTCAACTTTGCAGCCGAAGACCCCGGCCTGGCGTCGCCGGAGAGACGACCACACTTGACAGTCGTCACCGCCGAAGAGGCAACCCAGCGTGGCAGAAAGGCGACCCAATACGAAGGAGAGGCAGTGGTTATGGAAAAAACCAAATCCTCCTTGTGTCTGCTCTCTTGAGAAATCCTATCATGGTCTATCCCACCCCTCCCCTGGGATTTTTTTATCCCCCTTTTATCCTATCTTGAACAGTTGCCAAACACGGAATAGGATAAAGCATATCCTATCCTGCCTCATATTGACTCCCTTGTAAAGAACGGGAAAGGGGAATACCTTTCCACGTAAAGTGCACGTAGAATTGCCGTGAAATCTTTAAGTCCATTCAACATTATTTTGAATAGATCTATGTTAATCGCAAATATAGAACAAAGAACCACCTAAGTGAATGGATCAATCGATGCCTCGGGTTTTTTTTTTCCCTTCATGCAGAACGACGTACTCGAGGGACGAGAGCCATTCTTGTTGGATCTAGCAATATCACCTAAAGAGGGGTGATTAGGTGATTCTGAACACTTTTAGTATTTAATGCGGAAATTAATAGGTTCAGAACATAAACTGAATAAGATCAGTAAAAAGACATGCAGATAAACTAAACACAACAAGATGAGTTTAGGAAAAGAGAAATTGCACGCAGTGTTTATAGTGGTTCGGCTTTAGCAAGCCTACGTCCACTCTCTCACGATGACTGCCGATCGGCTGGATTCCACTATGAGTCGATGAAAGGTTACAAGAGATGTCACTCTAATTACTCTTACAAAGGAACCTTGCAAGACTGGGAATTTAAAGCTCACGGGGAACAAGAGAATGTGAATCTGAACAACTCAGCACTTTGGAATTTTAAGTTCGTGAACTCCCTCGAAACAGTTACCATTGATCTTCTTTTATACTCCTTCGATCTTGAACTAGCCGTTACCAAGGTCCTTCAAAGTATCGCTCCTCAATTTCTGATTGGACGTCATCAATCTTGATTGACCGAGACTGTATATGGAAAGATCTAGTAGCCGTTGGAGTAGAGTCTGAACCCTTCAGATTCAGTCGCCCATACAACCTCTTCAGTTTCCATAAATAGAGTTCATCCAAATCTCCAAGATATCTTGTCCATGGAAGGTAATATCCAATCGAGGATATTCTTCTGATTTGATTGAAAAATAATCATGTCAATCAAATCTTACAGACTTCCATAAAAAGACGTGGCCAAACCGGAAACCTGCCAAACGTGGGTCTTCAGAATTTGGTAGCGAGATAATACAGAATCTGAACGTTGTTCAGAAGCAGTCTTCTAAACCAAAGAGACTCTCTGAATCTGAACAGATTAGAACAGTGACTCTGAACTTCTGCAAGGTCCTTGCGGACGTGTCACATAAATCTTGTCGAGATAAGTCTTCAGAGGCAACACAAACCTCCTTTTGAAGTCTTCAGAGGCAGCACAGACTTCCTTCTGAAGTCTTCAGAGGCAACACAATTCTCCATCTGAATACTGGACTTCGACTTTCTCTGAAGCAAGTGTGCGACGACTACTCCTTGAGTATGAACGCCAGTTTTGGAACATTATAAGCTTTTGTTCACATGCTCATTGCCTGCAATCATAAATTATTTGTATTAACCAGATTCTCTTACAAGAAGGATAGTTTTGTCAGAATCAAAATATTCAGAGGGAAGGTTTTCTCAACAATTCTACAACCATGTTTGCAAGATCGAAATCCAGATAATCTATGAGGATTCTCATTCTTCCACTAATTTAATTTCAAAGTGAATCAAATGAGAACTGGAACCAGGTGAATTCTCAAGAGTGGTCTTTTGCCAATGTGAAAATGCTCTTTGAGTTGGCTCACGTGTATGATATGCTCGATTCGAATGTGTTAAAAAAATAAAAAATAAAAAAATAAAAACATAAAAAACAAGAAGAAGAACCCTTAAAACCTACAAAAACCCATCAATTGTCGAAGACCCAACTTGGTTCAGTGGGCGTGGCGTGGGTGGCCCCCCCGGACTTTTGAAATCTGAATCAATCCCTACACAGCTTTTAAGAATGGTGTTTTCTTGTCTTTTCAGATGTGTTTGCCACTTGTGATTGGAGTTAATCTCGGCTAGTTGGCTAACTTAGATTTGATTCCGAGAAAAAAAAAAAAAGGAGGATTATCCTCATTTCAGACGTCATTGCATTCATTTGGGAACTGCAACTGGACCTACTTTGGGAGGTATAGGTTACTTGCCATCCATCCCATATCGTATCTCATGATGTTCATATTTGTTGGTTCATTCCTTAGCCTAAATGCCCACATGTTGATATCCCTTCAACTTCATCCTTCCGCCGGCTCGGAATAAGGCTAAAAAAAGTTGGTTTACAGGTTGGCATGTTGCTAACATTGCCTATACGGGGAGATCAGATCTTATCACGAGCCTAACAGATTATGCATCCACTCAAGACCACTCGGGTCAAACAGGTCGGAAGACCTTTTTTGGGCAGGCCTGAGCAAGGTTATTCAATTATAAAGCCTGGCATGGTAGGGTAGCGCCCCGAGTTGGCCTTGCTCGACTCCGGTACGGTCAACGATCATCTCCAAGGAAGAAGTTTATTATTTCGATATGGCTGGACTTATTATTAAGGCTGTCAAAAAGGCCCGCGCCGGCCCGACCCGGCTCAGCCCGAAAATTTAGGGAATTTTTGGGCTGGACCTTGGTATTGTTTCGGCCCAGTCCGGCCTGAAAAATTGGACCTTGGTACTGTCACCGGCCCAAAAATTTGGATCTTGGTACTGAACCCAGCACCCCTCTCCCTCTCTCTTCTTCTCTCGTCCATGGAGTTCGACCTCAAGAACCCGTTGACCCTCTACTCCGAGACTCTCGCTTCCCTCTTCCTCGTCGAACCTGACCACATGCCCGCGGAGAAGTACTTGAGAGCTCTCAGGACGGAGGCTCCGGCGTCGCCGTCCGCCGAGAGATCATCTCCTCCATCTCACGCTTGTCCTCCAACTTAGACCCCCTCTCCTCGTACGTCGCCATCAATTATCTCGACCGGTTCTTGTTGATGAGAAAATATTCTTTCTGAATATTTTGATTCTGACAAAACTATCCTTCTTGTGAGAGAATCTGGTTAATACAAATAATTTTTATTGCAGGGATGAGCATGTGAACAAAAGCTTATAATGTTCCAAAACTGGGGTTCAGACTCAAGGAGTAGTCGTCGCACACTTGCTTCTGAGATAGTTGAAGTCTAGTATTCAGATGGAGAATTGTGTTGCCTCTGAAGACTTCAGAAGAAGGTTCGTGTTGCCTCTGAAGACTTCAGAAGGAGATTCGTGTTGCCTCTGAAGTCTTCAGATGGAGATTTGTGTTGCCTCTAAAGACTTATCTCGAGAAGATTTATGTGACACGTCAGCAAGGACTTTACAGAAGCTCAGAGTCACTATTCTAATTTGTTCAGATTCAGAGAGTCCTTTTGGTTCAGAAGACTGCTTTTGAACAGCGTTCAGATTTTGCAATATCTCACTACCAGATTCTGAAGACCCACGTTTGGCAAGTTTCCAATTTGGCCGTGCCCTTTTATGGAAGTTCGTAAGATTTGATTGACATGATTATTTTCCAATCAAATCATGAGAATATCCTCAATTGGATATTACCTTCCATGGACAAGATATCTTGGAGATTTGGATGAACTCTATTTATGGAAACTGAAGATTTGGTTGTATGGGCGACTGAATCTGAAGGGTTCAGTCTCTACTCCAACGGCTACTAGATCTTCCCATATACAGTCTCGGTCAATCAAGATTGATGGCGTCAAATCAGAGATTGAGGAGCGATCCTTTGAAGGACCTTGGTAACGGCCAGTTCAAGGTCGAAGGAGTATAAAAGAAGATCAATGGTGACTGTTACGAGGGAGTTCACGAACTTAAAATTCCAAAGTGCTGAGTTGTTCAGATTCACATTCTCTTGTTCTTGTGAGCTTAGCATTCTTATTCTTGAGAGGTTCCTTTGTAAGAATGTTTGGAGTGACAACTCTTATAACCTTTCAACGACTCATAGTGGAATCCAGCCGATCGGCTGTCATCGTGGGAGAGTGGACGTAAGCTTACTAAAGCCGAACCACTATAAACATTGCATGCAAATTCTCTTCCCTAAAACTCCTCTTGCTGCATTGTGTTTGTCTGCACGTCTTTTTACTTATCATATTCAGTTTACGTTCTGAATCTTTTAATTTATGAATTAAACAACAAAAAGTGTTCAGAATCACCTATTCACCCCCCTCTAGGTGATATTGCTAGATTCAACACTTGTCCTTCCAGAGTTTGCCGATGTGAACGGCGAGACTCTGTTCTCTTGTTCCTCGTTGTCTAGATCTGACCGACGACGAGAAAATCTCTACATCAGCAAATCTTCGATTTCCCCTCTTTGCTTAGCTTCCTCGCTTCCACTTTCGTCTTCCCAGTACTACTAGTCTTTGCGCAGATGCAGATTTTCTCCTCCTAAACCACATCCCTCCGTCGTTAGCACCGAGAGCTTCGAGTCCCGGGTCAGTGACAGTTCGGTAAAAAATGGAGAGAAGCGAATAGAGTCAACGACTTGGATTGGGTTGTTTAAGATTTGTATATGCTCGTGACTTTCTACGCTTGGAGAGTACCATTTGTGGAGGTTGAGAGGGACTGAGATTTTTTTGGGAATGGAGGAGAGAGAGTCTAGAGAGAGAGAGAGAGATGGTGGAGGGAACTGCAGCTGAAGAGATGAAGCAATGGAAGGCAGAAGCTTTCAGTCGGCGCCAAATAGAGGAGGAAGAAGAGAGAGGAGGTTTTAGGGTATCGAGCTGGCTCGGCCCAAATATCTTGGACGTATATGATTCGGGTATCGGGTCGGCCCAGGCTGAGCTTGGCGCTATTTGGTTTCGGGCCGGGTCGGGCCTATGTGAGACCCGGCCCATTGACACCCCTACTTATTTTGCCGAAAGGAAAATCAAAAATTCCAATAAAGGCCCTATGGTATGGTATGTTAAAAACTACAAACGAAAAATTCGTTTCAGAAGTATTGAAAAAGGAAACCCGAAGAAGGTAAGCACCTCTCCTAACTCTCTCAATATGTGTCATCCTATTCTTTTGGGGAAAATTACCAAAAAAAGTCCTAAACCTGTCACAATTGTGTCAATTCAGTCTTAATTTTTTTTTTTCAATTGAGTCCTAAGTCGTTTATACTCGTGCCAATTCAGTCCATCCAACCAATTTTGGCTGAAAATTGCTGACGTGGTTCACCGGTGCTGACGTGGAAATGTATTTTTTAAGTTACGATACTTAAGTGATCGCTTAAAAAGTGGTGCCACCAGCGTGATTTGGATACTAGAGGCATCGAATGGTGATTTGGATACTAGAGGCTTTATCTTATTAGTTGTAGAATTGGAATAATATTTGTTGCTCTTCGTGCAATTCCAATTGACATGAAAGGGAGAAGTGCGCAATTCCTTTTGCAATTTGATAAATGAAATCTACATTATTGTTCTCGTTCATGCCCCATAGACCTATATCGTCTCAATATTGAATAGATTTTGTTAAAAGTTTCCCTAAATCACTTATTAAGGGTGCGTTTGTTTCACGGAAAACTTCATGTTAAGGAAAATACTTTCCGGAAATCATTGTGCAAGAAAATGGTTAGCTTTCCTTTGTTTGATGAAATGTAACCGAAATTCTTTTCTGGTGTTTGAATCTCATTTGGAAAATGATTTTAATCTCATCACTTTATCCTAGGGAAAAAGAAATAAAGTTTCTAATTAATTTATTTTATTTATTTTTTCATTTTTTTATTTTTCCTTCTTTCTCCACCGCGACCAGCCGGAAGTGGTCACTCCCGAGCCTCGAGCTAGTCGGTGATCGGTGGAGGGAGAAGAAAAAATTAAAAAAATTAAAAAAAATCGAGAAGTGCATGAATTTTCCAATGAGCGAAAAGTGTTTTCATCTCTTTAGACTTAGAAATTCAATTTTCTAATTTTGTGCATGAATTTTCCAATGACCGAAAAGTGTTTTCCGTTGACTAAGGGCGTGCATGGCAACACTTCTGCTTCAGAAATCAACTTCTGACCAGAAGTTGATTTTTCTACTTTTACTCCAAAAGTTAATTTCTGATCAGAGAAATTCGTTTGGTAATGGCTGAAAATTTCTACTTCTAGAACATTATTAACAAAAAAATATTCTACGAAAAGTTATTGTTGGCGGCCTAAAAATTTCTACTTCATTTTTAATTTTTCTTGAATTTCTTTAAAAAATAATTTTTATTATTAAAAATATTATTTACTTTCTAAAAATAAAAAAAATTATTGATTTTTTACTCCGGCAGCCGGAGACGGCGACACGGTGGCGGTGGTCTAGCCGGTGGTCAGCGAAGGTCGGTGGTGGGCGGCGATGGCGAAGGCGTGGTTGGGAGAGAGAGGTTTTGAAAATGAAAATAGTGCGAAGTGAGAGAGTTATTGATGTTTAGAGATTTCTAATTCTGAAAAAGAAGTAACTTTTTTTAACTTCTGGAATTGGCTCAAAAATAACTTCAGAAGTAGAAATGTAATGTTGCGTAACCAAACGGATTTCTGCTTCAGAAGTTGCATTACCAAATGGATTCTGCTTCAGAAGCACTTCTGTTGCAGAAATTCATTTCAAGAAGTATTACCATGCGCGCCCTAAGTCGTTTTTGGCGAATCAAACGGATGAAAGTCCGGAAAACTAATTCCCAAAAACCACTATGCTTTGGTGTAGCTTCATATTCTCTTTTGGACTAATATAAGGTATAAAAGTCTGGTACTATTTCTTTTTACATAAGCTACCATTTTTTTTTTATCATAAATATGGATAGTTAGTAAACGGGAATGGGTTGTCCAAAAAAGTTCCGTGGTCAAGTGCTCCGTTTGTTTCGTGAAAATGTGAAAGATTTTAAAAATATTTTTCTAAAAATGATTGCTTGTATCGTTTGTTAAAATTAGTCAATGAAAAATATTATGTCCAAACATTTTCGTATACAAGGACAATAAATTTCGTTAGCGGGAGAAATCTTTGAACATAGCTGATTACACATAATAATTTTATTTTTGTTATTAAAAAAAAAAAAAAGAGGCCGTACCCCAATATTGTGAGACGGAAAGCATAGAATCATTTGCACTTTAAATGTTGATATAAAGGCGCATCCTACTTGTCGCGACCTAAAAATAGTCAATCAGATTTTAGGCTAATGGATTATCAGGCTAATTAGAAACTAACCTAATACGGATTCTCCCAAGCCCTACCAAATCGCAACTTAGGTTTCATTAAGATGATTTTAGATTTGGAGTCGCCACTAATCATTTTTGGTAGGTTGATTAGGAACCTAAATAAAGTAGCGGGAGAACCACTTTATTTCTACGAACCAGAGATTTTAAGTTCGGGGACTTGATTACACTAGTTAATTAAAACTAATGCCCTTTCGGTACCTTTAATTCCATGAAAGTCCTAAGTCGGTGACTCAAACTTGATTGAATTCATCTTAAAGTTCAAACGAGGTGTTCTTTTATGTTTTCATTTATTTAAAATTAAATGCAAATGCATGAATTACAATAAATGCGAAAATGCCAAGGCAAAGCATGCAACATGCAAAGTGACTCATGAATGCAATAATCAAGACAACATGCAAGCAATCCAAATAGACATGCAAAACTATAACATACGCAAATTATATCTACCCTAGATAGCATGTAATTTTCAATTAAACAATTCAATCATACAAATTAGACTAACCTAAGATGAATGACATGCGAGATATGACGTGGCAAAATAAAATGTGACACGGACGTGCAACATATGAGACATGCAAAAATGCAAGATATGTTATGCGAAAATATGCATAATGTATGCAAAATGATTTTTTTTTAAATATGGAAGGCAATTTATAAGTGATACACGAAAATTATGAGCATGAATAACATATGATATGCGAGCATAACATGGAATATGACATGTACATGCGCCTAAACTATATAAAATGCAACGTGAGACATGCGAATTCATGCATGAAATATTTTGACAAAAATATGGTATGGGGATATGATGATACTCGAAAATTTGATACAATACATGAGAGATAATGCAAAGATATGAAATGGAATTTTGAAAATATGGAATGCAGGATATGATATTCGAAAAAAAAAAATATGCCATGAATATGCAATGTATGCATGAGATTTTTTGTATTTTCTTTGGGATTTTCAACCACATGAAGATATGCTTGATTTGATTTTCTTGACTTCATTTCCAAGTTGAACTTAATAAGATGAAGTTTCTAGGAAACTTTATCTTCCTAAAGATTTAATTAGACATGATTTTCTAGGAAATCATATCTTACTAAACATTTTAGGAATTTTAAGTTCAGATTAATCGAGATATCAAATCAGTCACAGAATATCAATCCAATCAAATAACCATGATACCAATCCAGATACATAGAAACAAATCAAACCCCATCCTCTTATAATTTTCAAAGAAAAGATAGGACAAAATCTAAAATAGGCTTTTTGAAAGGTAACAAACCGGATCGAAATGGCAATAGATCGAGTCGGTTATCTTTCCCGATTTTTCTAAACCGGAGGATCGTTCCCGAATGGCAACGGGAAGAATCATCCAAGTTTAAAAAATTTGTTGCCTATTAGGAAAATATTTTCCTAATTTAGATTTAGTCCTTTTTTAAGATATTCTGAAAATGTGTCTAATTAAAAATCAACCCCTTTTTGAAAATGTGATGGAAAATTAGGGTTTGATAATTTTCAATTATGCCAAACAATTTGCTTCTTGATTTTTTGTTCCGAAAATTTCCGCAATTCATGGCTCAAAACAGCAAGCAAAACAGCATGCAATTTGCGCAAAACAGCAACTAAAATAGTCAAGGACTCACCTTTTAGCTCCTGCGAAAATCTGCATGAGTTAGTGACATAAACATGCAAAAAACAGCTTGTTTCGGATCCAAACAGCACGCAAACAGTGCTGGAACGGCATTGTAACAGCATCAAAACAACGTGCTTTTATCACAAATCAACAACAAATCAACCTTAATGAATGTAAGGTCATTACCTTGATTCGTCGGGTGAGATTTGAGCCGGATTTGAGCTAGAGAACCCGCTGGACAGCACCTCAATTTGCTCTCGAAAGAAAACGGCAGACGACAAACGTGAAGGCTGGATGTCCTTGACGCTAGAAGGATCACCGAGATCGCTGGATTTGTTGAGAAAATCGTCAACAGCACCAGAAGTTTACCGCATGCGTGGATGCCGCTAATTTGAATAGGCTTGAGATAAGCTTCCAAATTTGAAGCTTGATGGATCGAGATCATGGACCGGCGGGGCTCGGCAATTCTTGGACGGCTATGGTTCCTCATGGGTTCATGACTTTGCGTTTCAACATGGCATTGAGTCCAATTTTCCCATGATCCTGCACAAAGAAAGATCCTCGTACTGCACAAGTAAGAGAAAATTTAGAGGAATTGTATGCGTGTCACTTGAAAGGAAGTTTGCGTCAATGAGGAACTGTGATGCGGCTGGATGTGGAAGGGACACCAAGGACAGCACCAAGCACGTTGCAAACAGGACAAACATGGGAAGTAGTCATCAACGCCAGGTCATCGGGGAACAACGGACGAAGCTCGGGATCAGCTTCTTGCGGCCTCGGACTTGCCCTTAGTGCTTGTTCTACGGACACCTCATGAGGAACCAGCAACAGTGGAAAGTTGCAGACTTATATGAAGGAGGAGAAAAAGAAGACCTCATTCCTTTGTCTCTGATTGCTCTCCTCGTCTTTTCTTTCTCTGAATCCCTTGCGTATCCACTACTCTTTTGGCGTCTTCATGAAGGCACAAGAAGAGACCAAAGCTCCCTCTCCTCTCTCCGTTTGCCTTTCCTCACGTTTTTTTTACTCTCTATAGCCGCATATTGCAATTGTGTGGCCTCTCGATGTGAACCCTAATGCACCTATTTATAATAGTGAGCTAGGGTTTCGCCTTATTTTCTTTATTTGCAAAATAGTCTCTCAACTTCGGATAGTCGCAATTTGATCCGGAGACAAAATATTCTGTCCATAAAACCTTTTTCTTAATTAATGGGCATTTTTAATTAAAAGGCTTTTCTTTTTTTCTTTTTCTTTTTTTTCAAACTAAACATTAAATGGGCTGATTTAACCTCAGATTAGGCCTCAAGACCTTGGCATAAACTCCCCTCGATTGGCAAAAGTTTTATTGTCAATTTAAGTTCAGTCGCCTGATAAATTAAGCTCAAATCCTCTGCCGCCGGCCCAATTTAGTATGCAAAATGCAATGCAATGCAGAGAAAATAAATTATGCAATGCATGAGGAAATATTTTTGGCGAGAATTAATTCTCATTTATAAATGATTTAAGGAAAATCAAAATTTAGGTGTCAACACTACTGTGGCATCCAATATTGAATCAAACGATTTTCTTATAAACCATAAGTCACAAGCTCTTTGACGCATCCATCATCAGTGTAAAAGGATTTGAAGAAGTTCACTATCAGATATCTCTTTCTCTATTCAGGCGTAGAGGCTTGTCGGACCTACTCAAAAGGACGAATCAATATTTTTCTAGAGCCTAATCTATTGAGTTAGGTCGTCTGAGGCCAATCAATTTTGTATCGAAAAATTCGATAGACATGGTATGATACGCTTACACACATTTAGGCTGCATGTCCATGTTCGGCCTGCCTATTGATCTGGTATCAAGCACAATGTCTTCATTCGCATAGATTATATATGCCAAATGTACATGGATACATTAATGGCGGAAAGATTGGTTACATGTGGATGTACATACGTTGCACCTATACCATGACAACTACATCCTCAGAGTACTTTAGAGCCAATCCAGTTGCTCCCAATCCCAAATTTCTTCCAAACTTGTCGTCTCCCATTGATTGGAACTGCCTGCATCACCTGCTGCTACTCCTGACGATGATGCATCTCCACGTCCACCGCCTCCGCCTCCTTTTCCACTGCTAGCAGAGCCGTCGCCACCCTGGGTTGATGTCTCTCCGGCCACTGCTTCCAATGGCCGGCGATCAAATGCTCGAGAGCTCCCGGACACCACAGACATTCGGCACAACGTGAATTCACGCCTGAGCTGTAAGTACATTATTTCGAGAAAATCAAGCACGGAGAAAAATGTTTGTCGCATTTTTCTGTGAAAGTCTAAGTAGGAACTAAACTAGAGGCGGGAATTCAATAGTCTGCAACAGCACAACACCGATAAAGTACACGACAGGAAATCCGTACAAGAACGATTATTCAAAGTGAAAATTGGATAACCCAGGTGTCATGCACGCGAAGTTATTTTATCCTTTCAATGTTCGAAAAAGTTGAATAAAGGTCCAAATTTATTGATAGCAAGTTCACCTTAGGAATGGAAATATTACTGGTCGTGGAATTTGGATTGGTGGGCGAGAGTTCAATGGCCCTGTACTCGTTCAATTTCCACTGGGTCTTTCTTCCTGCGGGAGCTTTTCCCACGTAGAAAACCATTGACTTCTTCACGCCGATCACCTTGTTGTCAGACGAGTAGACGTAACCGGGAGACCCGGTGGCCTTCCAGTAGCCGGTGGCCATGCTCCGGCTGGGCCGCCCTCCTCTTGCCTCCCTCTCCTGCATGGGCGCGAAGAAGAACCACTGCTCTTTATCTTCTCTGCACAGCTCTCCCGCAAGCTCTGCAGCACGAATTCACCCAAGAAAATATGGGGCAAAGAAAGTTTACTGGTAATGCGCTGCAAGATTCGAAATTTTAAAGAACCCAGTTTAGTGCATGCAGCAGACAGTGTATTACGTGGGAGATTCCATGGCTTGGTGTCGAAAATGTCGAGCACTGGGATGACACGGTGAAGCTTGTCTTGCTTGAGGCCGTGAAGCTGGTTGTGCAAGTAGAAGGAAATGAGCTCTTCCTCCGTTGGATAGAACCTGAAACCTGTCGGGGACTCCTCCATATCTGGTTGTTTTGGGGTCCTAGGGTTTCGAGTTGGATCAGAAGTGAAAGATTCTGTGTTGTATATGTAGGGGATCAGTGCAGGAGGTAGAGCGTGTTGAGACGCCGCAGGGTTCTTGGAGGAGAGAGGAGACCAAGACGAGTGAACTTGAAGTGATGACTCACCGCTCTCGCACCGATGGCGACCTCAACGCGCTTATGTCTAAGGACCAGAAATAAATCAGTCACATTCAAAACTCAATTCATCACATCAGTCCTGTAAATCACAATTCTTGAAAGGGTAGATTTAATAATAATTTTTAATCATTTATTAAAAAATGATTAAGTGACAGTTTTTTATTTACAGTAAAAAAAATAATATGTTCTAGGCCATAAAAAAAAATAATTATAAATTATTGTGTGATTCACTGCTTCAAGAATTTGTAGTTCACAACATATTATTTTTCTCAATAACACAAAGGCTGTTATGCTAGCAAAATCATTTTATATTATTTATTTTGTTTGTGGCCCATAACTAGCAGTCAATCTCACAGTGGATTAAGGACGGTCTCATACTCATTTCTCATTTCAACATATTTAAAAATGAACATTCGGATTTTCAAAACATTGATCATACATAAAAGAGCTAGAAAAACAATACATTTATTGCTGCAAACATTTCTAATTTGGTTGATTAACAAGTGTTACCGGGCTATTCCTTTATTAAAATTTGTTTTATAAATCGTCGTTAGAACTCATTGTCTAGCTATAGAAAGGAATTATTAGAAACGGAAAAGGAACCCTGCCGATGATTCTAATTTGTGCTTTCTACGGATTCAATTATTACATGCTTCATAAAGATGCTCCTTCTTAGTTTTTAATTTCGCATAGATGCTCCTTAATTGTTACATGCTTCATAAAGTAATTGATTTCACTTTATTTTGGATCTAGAAAGAAAGTACCTTTCTGTTCGCTCGTTTTTGCAACAAGAAATATTTTTCACCGAAATTCAGTCTTCGGTTTTTATTAAGAGGGTTCTGTGGTTCAACTTTTGAAGAGAAATTTTGGCAAGAACACGAAGCAACACATAGAGATATGAAATGAGTAGGAAATCAGTGGATTGAATATGGATTTGAGATCAATAGGGGTTCAGGCTACATTACAATACTCCTACGAAATCAGTAGAAGGCTTGGAAATAAACTCTAGTTGCAGAAACTGTAATTACTGGAAATGAAGGTACAGGGAAATTAAAGTGCGAATAAACTTGAGTGTTCTTGGATGTGTGCTGATCTGTCTCTTGCTCTTTCCTTTTGAGTATTTGTATTCTTCAGCTTTCTATAACCGTTTGTCGGTTATTTCTTGCTTTCAAACTTTGAATCATGGCGCTTTCAATAACTTCCCATTTGCCCACGTTTTATCCGCCAAAACTTGATCTTCAGCTGTCAATGAGGCTTCAAATTTGAATTTCTTCTAGTAACCGCCGTGAACTGTTCGCATCCACTATCCGGATTTTTTGCTCGTAACTTCTTGCTGACGTGGCTGGTTTAGCCATCCTGCAATTCCTTTCAACTTCGTATTCCCCTTACTTTTGGCCTTTTACAGTTTCGGTATGTCCAGAATCTTACCGAATTTCAAAAATCAATGGCCTTATTCTCTTACTTCCCGAATATCGGGTTTAGACTTCCGGCCATTTCGATATGTTACAAACAACTTACCGAATTTCCCAAAGTAGTTTATTGCTCCCAATTTATCGATTTTCGGGATATGATGATACCAAAGTCAATTCGGTAACTCATTATTATTTAGTGTCAACAGATGCCCCCTTTTAAAAGAATTAAAAGAATTATAATTCTTTTAAATGTCAAAGATGACAAGACACTTACTTTTTGCCTCCAGCGCCATTTTGCCGCCTCGTTTCGTGCGCTTGCCTTTTCAACTCCTCCTTGTATCAACTTAGTATATATATCAGATGTCCCCACACAATCTGATCTCTCGCCTTCAGACGTACTTTTTCCAAAACTTCATCTTCTTCGCTATTCTCGTGCCCTTTTGCCTCTTTGTTCTTTCGTGACCTCGCTCTGTACTTGTCTAACCACCATGGCTCCTAAGGCTCAAACTTCTTCCTTTCTCGCTGCTGATGCCCTAGAGCAGTATCATCAGTTCAGAGATTCTAAGGATTTCAACGACGATCGACATCTACTCTCGATGCAGAATGATTACGAGGATTCTTACATCCTTGGCCCTGCAGTTTATAATCAATTTTCAATTCCTGCAAATCTCTCTGGCTTTTTCCCTCGCCATCTAACCGAGGTACTTCCAGTTCACCATTCTTCTATTTTGGCCTATAACTGGCACTCTCGTCCTTCTCGTCGTAGGGCTTTTTCTGATTTTGAGCCAAATTTTTACCGATGGTATCTCCGACTTCTTCCTTCTAAGGGCTCTCTTTGGGATGAGCTCCTCATTCATAATGCCCTACGTCTCTGCTGCTTTGATTATCATCTAAACCATGGGCTAATCAGTGCTCTGTTTTGCTTTTGGTCGTCTTCGATCAACTGCTTCTTTTTCCCTTTTTCCCCAATGTCGGTAACTTTGCTTGATATCTACTGCCTCACTGGTCTTAGTCCTTTAGGCGCAGACCCATCTATTCTGTCTTCAGATTCTTACCAAGGGCTCGGTAAGTTATCTGATTCCGAATTAGCCTACTGGGCCTTTATCGATAAGTATTTTAGGAAAGAATGTGAAGTTATCGACAAGGAACACACCGCTTTCCTCCTATACTGGCTCTGTAAATTCCTTTTCTGTCACCCTATTGTGCGAGTGTCCAAGGACTTCGTTGCTATAGCTTCCGCCTTATCTTCGGGAACTCAGCTAGCTTTAGGAAAAACCATTTTAGCTTTATTGTACCGAGGCTTAGCCCACTCTGCTTCCTCCATTGCTTCAGATGAAATTGGTGGAGTCTATGGGGGTTCTCTCTAGATTCTCCAGGCCTGAGCAGCCTTCTATTTTCCTTCTTGATTTTCCAAGGATCGAGTTTCGCAGCCTCCTTCAGCTTCGATCCCGAATAATCCTGTCTGCCGAGCTTTAAGCCACGAGCTGGTTCCTGTTTCTGAGGGACAATCATCTTATTTTCGGTTCTTTATTTCTCAACTTTTTTCAATCAAAGGGAAACGATTCACTTTTTCTCCTTTTATCACTCCCCAATTTAGATCATCTCTTCCTTCTTTGCAAAAAAATAAGAGTGATTTTTGGCAAATCGTTCTAACCTCTGTTGACTTCCCTGTTAGGTTTTCAACAAAGGGTAGATTCATTGCCGGTTTTGAAATATACTCCCCCCAGTATTGTGCTAGACAATTTGGGTTAGTTCAAGGGGTTCCTGTCCCGGCCCTCTATACCTTTTCCTTTTCTTCCATCAACAAGATATTCTACAAGTTGGGTGACAGCCAGAGCTTCACTGAATTGAACAAACTGATTCGGGACATATACCGATTGTTCCTTGTTATCGAGTTTGTTGCACATGCTGATCGCTCTTCAGAAGACTTCGACTTTTGGTGGAAGAACTATCAGAAATCTGTTTTCTCAGAACTGTTGGACATGATTCTCTTGAAGATAAAGGATACGGCTACTCCTGCACTTTCTCAAGTAGCCGAAGGTGAAGACATACCTCCTGCTGAACTAACAAAGCTAGTTAACGGTTGGTTTGCTCTCCTTTTTTCAATGTATGTCTTCATTCGGTATTTTGTTGTGTCTGACTGTCTTCCTTCACAACAGGAAGAAAGAGAAAAATCTTAGAATTGCCTGCTCCTGAGAAGGCGTCAAAGAAGCCTACAACGGAAAGAGTTATTGGTCGATCTTCATCGCCATCTCTTGAAATTTCTTCACCAAGGAGCCCATCTCTCAGTCCCACACTTCGTACCATGATGAGGCCGCATACACCAAAAGGCGACTTTCATACTTAAGCTTTGTTAATTACAAGTATACTTACCGACACTGATATTCTTTTTTGTTTTAAAACTCAGGGAAGACCCTTAAGATCTACAGATCGAAAGTAGCTTTGCTTACTTCCCCTTCTATCAAGGCTATTTCTGACGATACAGCAATCCCTGAGCCTGCATTAAAGATTCCTACTCCTTCAACAGGACCTCCTACCGAATCAATGCAAGTCCAGTCTTCGAGACTTGAAGAAGAAGAATTAGCTGAAAAAGAATTTTAATTCCCGATGGGGAATTTCTTGAAGGTTCATCAACCAATATACCTATGCCGCTTATTCAGCCTTCAACTATTGCTCTGCCTCCTCAAGGAATCTTTGTGGCAAGCTCATCTTCTTCCCAAGCTCCGCCTGCCGTAGCTGAAATAACGCTTTTATCCATTGAGGAGAAAGCTGAAGTGGAAAGTATGCTGCTCACAGATCTCTCTGGCTCCTCTGCTGCTGAGTGTCCTCCAGAATCCATAGACTCAGCATCATTTTCTGAAGTCTCTAAGGATGTGGCCAAGGCTAAATGGATGGAACTTCTTAACTTGTTAGAGTCTGGCTACGGGAAGCTGATCACCGATTCTAATAGAGAAAAGCGAGCAAGAACTCTTTTTCAGGAGGTGTGCTCTGGTAATCCTTCTTTTATGCTCTCCCCAGACTTCCAAGACAATAGTGATATCTTTGCCATTGGTTTTGTGGATGCTGTGGACACCATTAGGATTAACACCGATCGTCTTCTACATCTCTTCTTTGGAGAACAGCGAGGTCAAGCCATTCAAGATGAAATAACCCGCAAATGCGAAGATACTCGCTTGTTTTATGATAGTTATAAAGCTGAAGAAAGCAAACTTCATCGCTTAGCGGAGAGGAGAGCAGAGCTTGAGGCAGAACTGAAGAAGGTAGAGGTCCAAATGGTAGAACAAGAAGCGAAGATTCGTCATCTTTGTCCATCAGTCAGACGAAAGCTGGAGAAGTGTCGGGAGTTGAGGAAAGAATACGATTCCACCTGTGGGTCAGTCAAGACTTGCGAGAAGTAGAGGGCGGAGCTCATGGAACAAAATTTTAATTTAGAATTTGAGCTCCGCTCTTTTGTAAATGAAGCCAAGATTCTGTTGAAGAAATGGAAATGAAAATCTTGTTCTCTCTTACTCAAATGTTCTTTTGCTCTACTTGCCGAATTTTAACATCTGCTCCTGTATAATCTTCAACGACTAACAAAGATCCCGATAATAAGGCTTCCCGATAATCCTCAATGACTAGCAAAGAACCCGATGATAAGGCTTCCCGATAATCCTCAACGATTAACAAAGAACCCGATGATAAGGCTTCTTGATAATCCTCAACGACTAACAAAGATCCCGATAATAAGGCTTTCCGATATCATGTTTCGTTTATTTCGACTGCTTAATATTCCCAATGTCACAGATTCTTTAATAGAATCAACGAGATAGTCGAATAACTAACCTTTTGCATACTTTCTCTTGCAAAAGATTTTTTTTTTTGCGGCAATGTTGGTAACCTTCTTCCTTCACTTATGGGCCATGTTTTTCCACTTCTTTTAATTATCCGGGAAAAGCTCTAGCATGCCACTACCCATGATCTGCTCTATATCCTTTATCTTTATAACTGCCCAAGTTGCACAATTCATCCTGTACATTTCCAATCTTGCTCATGATGTCTTCACATGGCTCTTCATCTCAGCTGCCTCTTTGGTCCCAATCATATAGACGTTGTAATGACCAACGTGAAGGTAAATTTTCTGCTAAATGTACCATGATCCCGGCTTTGACAACTGTTCTTCATCTCTTTTAACCATGGACAACTCTTTTATTCAATTGCCTACAGATGATCGATCTTTGTGGAGATGGTTACATGAACTGCTATCCCAAGGACACCATACTTTGTTGCTGAATCACAAGCATAGGTTAGAAATTACCGAACTGACGGACATTTTCAGGTCCAAGGTATTCCTAACTGCAGATTCTGATTTCTTAGACTTAGTGTGGGAACTGTGCTCCTTATTCCCTACCAGCTTGGATGAATTTGAGCACAATGTGAAGGAAATTTGGAACCTTGAACCTATCATTGTGGAAGCTGAGGCTCTTAAGCTCCAAATTGTGGAAGAATTTTCCCGATTGTGAGACTCCAAGGAAGCATATGCTCAAGTTCAGGAATCTTGCTTCCATGCCAGAGAAGATGTTGAGATGACACGTCGGCTTTTCAATTTCCTTTCCAATCATAACCGTGCTGAACGTAGGGTAATTAAAGATGAAATTTCCCATGTTAGATCCATGGTCGAAGCTTCTTCAGACAGGTACAGACAATTGTTATAAGAAACTTGGGAGAAACTTGAAGTTGTCCGCTTCCATTCTCGTCGCATAGAATATCTCAAAGAGCAGCAATCAGAACTCCACTATGATCTTGCATTACATTCCAAACTTGTAGCCCGGACCTCAAACTTGTTAAAGATCTGAAGACCTTTGTAACCAAGATCAAAATGTATTTTCACTTCTAGTGAATAAATCAATTTCCTTGTGCTTCCCAGATTGATGGATAATATTTCTTTAAGAATTTCCCATTTATAGAGCAAGATAATTATTTTCCATTGACATCCATCAATCTGTATGCATTTCCATTGAACATTTCGGTAACTAGACATGGGCCTTCCCAATTTGCTGACCACTTACCGAATTCCCTGTCTTTGAGGTTGAACGGCAAAATTGCTTTCCATACTAAATCCTCGACGGCAAATTGCTTGATCTTAACCTTCTTGTTAAAAGCTCTGGCTACTCTTTTCTTTTGTGCAACCAACTGATCCAAAGCAGCTGCCCGGACTTCGTCTAATTCATCCAAGTTTATATGCATCCAATCTCTGTAATCTTCCGGCAACATTTCACTTTGCAATTGTACTCGTAATGACTGCACAGTTATCTCCATCGGTAACACCGCCTCTTATCCATATGTCAGCATATATGGACTGACGCCTATGCTCGATCTTCGCGATGTTCGGTACGCCCATAACACTGCTGATAGCAGGTTATCCCATTCTCTTGGGTTTTCTTCCAAATGCTTTTTAATCAATCCAATCACGACCTTATTAGTAGCTTCGGCTTGTCCGTTTGCTTAAGGATAATACGGTGTGGAATGTATCATCTTAATTCCTCTTGATTGAACGAATTCCACAACTTCGCTTCCAGTAAACACCATTCCTTGATCCGTAGTGATTGACTCAGGCAAGCCAAATCGGTGAATTATATTTTTTTTAATAAATTTAATCACCGACTTCTGACTAATGCTTTTGTATGGAATTGCTTCCACCCATTTCGTAAAGTAATCCGTAGCCAGCAGAATGAAACTATGCTTATGAGAAGAAGGTGGATAAATTTTACCTATTATGTCCATCGCCCATCCTCTAAATGGCCATGGTTTTATAATAGAATGAAGCTCCACAGCATGCGCATGTTGCAAAGGTCCATGCTTTTGACATGAGATGCATGTTTTGGCATATTCAATGCAATTCTGCATCATTGTTGGCAAAAAATATCCGTACCTTTTCAAAAGCCATCTCATCTTAATTCCAGCTTGATGTGCTCCGTATATGCCTTCGTGTGCTTCTGCCATAACCAGTTTCGCTTCATCCTTATCAAGGCATCGCAATAGTAACCCATCTGAGGATTTTCGGAATAACTCTTCTCCTAATATTACTTACTTCTGAGCTTGTCTCCTCAGCTTTTGATCTCTTGAATCAGGTTTTTTCAAGTATTCCATGATAGGCTGTCTCTAATCCTTTTCTCGGACTACCTCACTGACCGCTATCGGTGTTTCTCTTCGTTCAATAGAAGGTACCGATAATGTGATGACAGTTACAATATTTACCAACTCTTTTGATATTTTATAACCAGAAGCCACATGTGCTAACTCGTTGGCTTCGTAATTGGTTTCTCTTTTGACATGGACTAAGTCATATTCTCTAAACTGTTCCAACTGCTTCTTGGCTAGGTAATAATAACCAATCAAATTTTCATTCAAACACTGATATTCTCCTTTCAGCTGCTTCACCACTAGCTGTGAATCACCGAATATTTTGATGAACTGTACTTCCAACTCACTCAGTATTCCTAAACCGATAATCAATGCTTCGTATTCAGCTTGATTGTTTGAGCACTCAAAATCTAACTTACAAACGCACCTTATAAGTTTTCTGGTGGGAGAAATTATCATCATATCGACTCCAGCCATATTTTTAGCGCATGATCCATCAAAATACATAGTCCATGGTACAACTTAACTGAAATTTTGCTCATTTTCTTCCATTTGTAAGCATGGGTATTCGGTAAGAAAGACAGCAACGGCCTGACCTTTGACTGTTTTCATTGGTACGTATGCCATATCAAATTCAGACAAGATAAATGCCCACTTGGCTATACGCCCTTTTATAACAGACTATGACAGCATATATTTTATCACATCGGTCTTACCGAGTACATGTACTGTAGCTGGCAATAAATAATGTCTTAATTTCATACAAGAAAAGTACAAAGATAGACATAATTTTTCGATTGCGGTATATCTTTTTTCTACATCAGTCAGTGTTCTACTTAAATAATATATCGCTTGTTCTTTTCCATTTTCATTCTCTTGTGCCAGCATACTCCCGATAGTTGAATCGGTAGTGGACAAATGCAACCTTAGTGGCCTGCTTGCTTTTGGCGGCATCAATACAGGAGGATTTGTTAGATAAACTTTGACTGCATCGAACGCCTTTTGCTGCTTATCTCCCCATATAAATTTCTCCTGATTTTTAAGACGCAAAAGCTGTGTCATTGGTTCTATCTTCCTGGATAGATTGGCAATGAATCTTCCGAGAAAATTAATTTTTTCGAGTACCATCTGCAGCTGCTTCTTTGATGTAGGATGAGGGAGCTCTATAATAGCATTTGCCTTATTCCTGTCAATCTCAATTTCCCTCTGATTAATTAGGAATCCCAAGAAATTCCCTGCTCACACTCCAAAGGCACATTTAGCTGGGTTCATCTTCAATTTGTATTTCCTCATCCTAACAAAAGCTTGCTCAAGATAATCCAAATGCTCTTCCTGATTTGATTTAGCCACCACATCATCAATATAAACTTCTACGAATTTACCGATCATGTCATGAAAGATGAAATTCATTGCTCGCTGGTATGTAGCTCCTGTATTTTTCAATCCAAAAGGCATGACTACCCATTAAAAAGTACCAATAGCACCAGGACATCTGAATGCTATTTTCGGGACATCTTCTTTAGCAATAAATATCTGGTTATAACCCGAATGACCATCCATTAGAGATAACATCTCATTTTTCGATGCTGAATCTACTAACATGTCTGCCATCGGCATCTGATACTCGTCTTTTGGAGTGGCATTATTGAGATCCCGAAAATCAATACAAACTCTCAATTTTCCATTCTTCTTTTTCACAGGAACAATATTCGAAAGCCACTCTACATACCTAGCTGTCTCAATGAATTTCGCCTTCAGCAACCTTTCAATTTCTTCCTTGACTTTATCAACCACGTCTGGAGTAAACCTTCTTGCTAACTATTTGTGTGGACGACATCCTTTCTTGATAGGAAGGCGATGCTCTACAATATCTTTTAACAGACCAGGCATTTCATGGTAATCCCATGCGAAGCAATCTTTGTACCCTTTAATTAGATTGACTAATTCTTCCTTCATGCCCCCTTGCAGAAATGCACTCACATATACTAGACGAAAACACCCAGGTTCTCCTATATCAACTTCTAACAATGGGTCTTGAGCTTCTGTTGACCTGCTGTCTTCCTTGATTGGCGATTCTTCCCATTCATCAATACAATCTGAAACTTCCGCACTCTGCTGGGTCATCTCCGCCAGGTATGCGAAATACCTTTCACAAACTTCTTGTAATAAGGGCTCGCTTTCCATAAAGAGTATGTAACTCTTCTAATGCCAAGCTAGACTTGGGAATCCATTCAGTTTTCATATCCCCAAAGCGGCAATAAGCATAGGATCGTGAATCTGCTTTTGGTGTTCCGATAACATGATTTCCATGTGAATACTCTTGATGATCTTGATGAATATCGGTCCACCCTATTGAAGTAAATCCCGAATCAGCCTCAATGTACTCTACTCCTTCACCATTCCAAAATGCTAGAACTTGATGAAGAGTTGAAGGTACACATTGATTATAGTGTATCCAATCTCTTCCAAGCAACAAATTGTACGAACCATCAGACTCTATCACGAAGAAAGTCGTCCTTGATTTCTTGGATCCTATGGTTAAGTCCAGTACAACTGCCCCTTTGACTTCGGTAACTTCTCCTAGGAAATCAGACAGCTGAACATTCGACGGAATTATGTCATCATCGCCTTTTCCCAACTTCTTAATGTATTTATAAGATATGAGGTTCAAAGTGGCTCCCGCATCTACAAAGATTTTACCGACAGCTTGACCATTGACTCTACTCAAAATAACCAAGGATCTTAAATGTCTAGCCTTGTCTGAAGGTACTTTGTCAAACCTTATCACTTCTCTATCAGAGAATTCGAATTCTGCCATTGCTATCTCCTTCTCTGAGATATGCTTGAATTCTTCTTCTACCACTAAACAAGCTCCATATTCAGCTGGAAGCTTAGCATGGACCATGTTGATCCTCATTGGCGAACGATTCTCTTTCGGCATTTTGGAGTGACCAGCTCGGCAACTCTTGCCATCTTCTTTCGACATCTTGAGATTCAGACTCTTTTGTTCTATCTTGACTTGATGCCTCGGATTAAAAGCTACCTGGAATTGCCCAAAGTTAATTGTTTGGGAAATTTGTTGAACCTCTTTTCCCTTTTTCACTTCGTGGCGAGAACTACTTCCCGAATGATATACAGAATTTTTTTTCTGTTTTGACAGGTTCTTTATCATCAGGGTTTCTTTTCCAAACCTAATTTCCTCTCGTACTAAAAGATCTGAATGGAGGAATCTGTGATGGCATTCCTCTGTCTCGACGATTCTCAAAATCCCTCTATCTACTTTTCATTCGCTGAAAACGTCTTTTAGCAGTTCGGTAAGATGCTTGTCCCGGCGGTTTAGTTACGGACCATTTTCCTTCAGGAGGATTGTGTGGAACCTTAATTGTCTTTTTCTTTTGAACTTCCTGGGAAATTGATGGTGGTGGATCATCAAATTCATCCCCCCAACCAGTCGGTTCAACTGGCAATGACGGGGGTAAGTAATCTTTCATGTCTCCATAGTACACCACGTAATCAAATTTCCCACTAGGTTCTCAAAGCAATCATACTTTGGGATCTCCTTCTTTGTATCGCTGCCATAAACTCTTCTTCTTCTTAGGTTTTCGTGGGGTTTCCTTCTCCTTGTGAACTCGTGTTTCAACTTCTTGAGTTGGAGGAACTTGTCTTGGTGAATCGGGATAGAATTCCCGCCTCTCAGGCACTTGTGTTGACCGCCTTGATTGAGCTTCTTAACTTTTTGATTGTGCCGAAACATTTTCAGTTACTACGATCTCAGATCTTATCTGTGGTCTACCTTCCCGACGGACAAATGATCTCGATCTGTATCTTCCTCTTGTTCCCCTCATGTACTGGAACTTGGGAACTTCCCGATCCTGATGACTTAATTCTTGATGACAACGGGTGCACAGTTGTCTATTATCACATTTTGTAGATTCATGCACATTAACCATACTGATCATCTTCGGGAAAGAATCTGTGTCTACCTCCATTGGAGCCTTGCCTTTGTCTTCAGCGAACTTAATCTTGCCTTGGCAAATGGCTTCCTGGATTGTCTTTCTAAAAATAATACAATTTACCGTATCATGAGTCTTGGAATGATGCCATTTGCAATACCTTTTATCTGTAGTTTCTTCCTTAGATGGAATCACCTATCCCTCAGCCAATTTAATCATTCCATCTTTCAGCAATAAGTCAAATATCTCATCCAACTTATAGATATCAAAAGAATAATTACTCGTTTCCTTGGCTTTAAACTTGGACACATCTTTTACCCTTGCTGGTCTCAGAGCTGGGCACACATATGGTTTTTCAAATACCATAGTTGCTACCGCTATCTCATTCTCTTCTTCAATCAAGTCACTGTATTCGGTACTTTCAGCCAATGCTATTGTCTGCCGATTATCCTTTATCGGCTTTTTATCCTTATCCTTCAACAGATGTTCATACTTAGAAACTCGAGCATTTAATTGGAAGAGATCATCAAAAGCTTGTCCCTCAAATCTTTCTTTGAGATTGAATTTCAACCCATTGAACGCTAAATCGGTAAATTCTTTCTCGGTGAGAGAAGTCAAACACCGATTCCTGAATTTCTTGAAACGGGCAATAAATTGATCTACTGTCTCAGTACCATACTGGCACATTCTGGCTAAGTCGGCTACTGTTACCTTTGGTATCGTTCGGTAAAACTGAGAATGAAACTGCCTTTCCATCTCAACCCATGTCTGAATAGAATTTGCTGGTAAATTTGTATACCAAGTAAATGCTGTCATTGACAACGACAATGGGAATAGCCTTAACCTTAAATATTCATTTGTTCCAGCCTCTCCACATTGTGCTAAAAAACGGCCTACATGCTCCACAGTTGACTGATCTTCCTCACCTATGAATACAGCAAAATCTGGCATTTTAAAACCCCTTGGATATGGGATGTTGTCAACCCAATCAGGATGTGGCTTCCTGTATACAGGTCTTGGTGTGCCTCTCTCTGCTCCTAATTGTTGCATTACTAACTCTGCAACTCTATCTGAGTTCCATGGCCTTAAATTCTGCTGGCCCAACCAAGGATCCTGCCCTCTAGAGTTAACCTGATGAGGTCTGTTCATGCCTTGTTGATCCATATTGAAGTTAATGGGTGGTGGCCTGTAGAGAGGGTTTTCCACCACATGTGGGTATGGTTGAGCTACAGGCAGCCTCATAGGATCAATATTAGGCACATTCACTGGTGGAGGTATATTCCATACTGGTGGTAGATTCGTGACCATGGGATTGATCACGTTAGCATCAGTGGAGCCAATTTGAGGGAAATTGTAACCACTCACACCATTCACTAGGTTCGCTGTCGTAGGATTCTCCGGCCTTGGTATAATTCTTACTGGAGGTTGCAGATTCGATCTCCGTTACCATTATACCCAACATTGGGATGTCCCGATGCTGGTGGAAATGGTATTGTACCAGGGGGATTTGCATAAAAGGGAGGAACTTGAGAGGATGAACTAGGACGCGATATTACCTCGTTTATAGCGTTAATCATCATAGGCTTTATCACATCCGTGACATGACGCACCATATGGTTGGTGAGCTCATTCTGCTGCTCCTCAAACATTCTCCTCATCGTTGCTACCAAAGTGTTGTCAGGTGCCAACGCGTGGATTTGTTCTTCGTTCAATTGCCAAGGAATATCAGCATTGTGATGGGGTACTTCTTCATTAGCAGCCGAATGCTCAGATTGTGTTCCATCATCTGGATTATTGACATTACCAACTGGTACTCTTTCTGATTGACCTCTGGTTCTCACCATTTCTCCTAATCTCTCCACACAGGTCCCACTAGGCGTGCCAAAAAGATGTTCACTCATTTTTGCAACAAGGAATATCTTTCACCAAAATTCAGTCTTTGGTTTTTATTAAGAGGGTTCTGTGGTTCAACTTTCGAAGAGAAATTTTGGCAAGAACACGAAGCAACACAGAGAGATATGAAATGGGTGGGAAATCAGTGGATCGAATATGGATTTGAGATCAATAGGGGTTCGGGCTACATTACAATACTCCTATGAAAGCAGTAGAAGGCTTGGAAATAAACTCTAGTTGCAGAAACTGTAACTACTGGAAATGAAGGTACAGGGAAATTAAAGTGCGAATAAACTTGAGTGTTCTTGAATGTGTGTTGATCTGTCTCTTGCTCTTTCCTTTTGAGTATTTGTATTCTTCAGCTTTCTATAACCGTTTGTCGGTTATTTCTTGCTTTCAAACTTTGAATCTTGGCGCTTTCAATAACTTCTCATTTGCCCACGTTTTATCAGCCAAAACTTGATCTTCAGCTGTCAACGAGGCTTCAAATTTGAATTTCTTCTAGTAACCGCCGTGAACTGTTCGCATCCACTATCCGGATTTCTTGCTCGTAACTTCTTGCTGACGTGGCTGGTTTGGCCATCCTGCAATTCCTTTCAACTTCGTATTCCCCTTACTTCTGGCCTTTTACAGTTTCAGTATGTCCAGAATCTTACCGAATTTCAAAAATCAATGGCCTTGTTCTCTTACTTCCCGAATATCGGGTTTAGACTTCCGGCCATTTCAGTATCTTACAAACAACTTACCGAATTTCTCAGAGTAGTTTACTGCTCCCAATTTATCGATTTTCGGGATATGATGATACCAAAGTCAATTCGGTAACTCATTATTATTTAGTGTCAACACTTTCTGACCATATTTCGCATTCCGATGATTCTAACGTTCACATGAAGAAAATTATCGAGAGAAAGTTTTAAATTTATTATAATTGTGCCAATTCAGTTCAATTTTTTTTGCCAATCGAGTCTTAAACCTTTTATATTTGTGACAATTCAGTCCATCCGACCAATTTTGGCCACCTGGCGCTGACGTGGAGCGGCTAGTGCTGACGTAGATAATTTTAAGTAGCATTTTAATATTTTTATTTTTTTCTTGTCTTTTTATTTTTTTTCCTTCCCTTCCTTCTTCCTCCAGCTGGTCATCGAGGTCCAGCGAGGTCGACCTCGCCGGTCTCGGGGGAAGCTCATCCCCGCCAGCCACTGGCGAGGTCGTGCCTCGCCAGATATGGGCCATCACCTCCTTGCCGCCGATCTCCATGACCTGCTTCTGGAACTCGACCCTGATCGTGGCCTTGGTGTTGATGTCGAACTCGTCGAGCATGAACCGCGAGAGGAGGTCGGCCTTCTCGACGGTGAAGTGGCTGATCAGCATGATTTTGAAGAGGTACTCCTCGCCTTGTCCGTCGTCCTCCATCCGGTCGGGAAATGCCGGACCTGTGGTGGAGATTATAGCTGGTTCGAGTAGGGTTTTCATCGTGAAGGAGGAGGTCTCTTCAAATCCTTTCTTGAATAGAAGGAGAACATGGTGTCAGTGGAGCATTCTTCTTGAAAATTAAGTACCTCAATTGGCTAGAGACGTCTCTTCAAATCTCGTATCTGTTGAGAAAACCTTCCCTCTGAATATTTTGATTCTGACAAAACTATCATTCTTGTAAGAGAATCTGGTTAATACAAATAATTTATTATTGCAGGCATGAGCATGTGAACAAAAGCTTATAATGTTCCATGACTGGCGTTCAGACTCAAGGAGTAGTCGTCGCACACTTGCTTCTGAGATAGTCGAAGTCCTACATTCAGATGGAGAATCGTGGTGCCTCAGTAGACTTCAAAAGGAAGTCTGTGCTGCCTCTGAAGACTTCAGAAGGAGGTCTATGTTGCATCTGAAGCCTTCAGAAGGAGGTCTATGCTGCATCTGAAGACTCATCTCTAGAAGATTTATGTGACACGTCAGCAAGGATCTTACAGAAGCTCAGAGTCACTGTTCCAATCTGTTCAGATTCAGAGAGTCTCTCTGGTTCAGAAGACTGCTTCTGAACAACGTTCAGATTCTGCAATATCTCGCTACTAGATTCTGAAGACCCACGTTTGGCAGGTTTCCGATTTGGCCGCGCCTTGTTATGGAAGTTTGTAAGATTTGATTGACAGGATTATTTTCCAATCAAATCAAGAGAATATCCTCAATTGGATATTACCTTCCGTGGAAAAGATATCTTGGAGATTTGGATGAACTCCATTTATGGAAACTGAAGATTTGGTTGTATGGGCGACTGAATCTGAAGGGTTCAGATTCTCTTTCAACGGCCACTGGATCTTCCCATATACAGTCTCCGTCAATCAGGATTGATGACGTCCAATCAGAGATTGAGGAGCGATCCTTTGAAGGACCTTGGTAATGGCTAGTTCAAGGTTGAAGGAGTATAAAAAAGATCAATGGTGACTGTTTTTAAGAGAGATTACGAACTTAAAATTCCAAAGTGCTGAGTTGTTCAGAAACACATTCTCTTGTTCTTGTGAGCTTAAAATTCATTGTCTTGAGAGGTTCATTTGTAAGAGCGATTGGAGTGACAACGCATGTAACCTTTCAACGACTCATAGTGGAATCCAGCCGATCGGCTGTTATCGTGGGAGAGTGGATGTAGGCTTGCTAAAGCCGAACCACTATAATCATTGCGTGCAATTTCTCTTTCCCTAAACTCATCTTGCTGTGTTTAGTTTATCTGCACGTCCTCTTACTAATCATATTCAGTTTACGTTCTGAATCCTTTATTAATTTTCGCATTAATTCATAAAAAGAGTTCAGAATCACCTATTCACCCCCTCTAGGTGATATTGCTAGATCCAACAATTGGTATCAGAGTCGAGTTGCTCATTATTTTGAAGTGTTTTACTTCAGAGCTAACGATCTATCATGTCTAGCAATAATTTCACAGGAACCAGTGATGCACATTTCAGCAACAAACCACCTTATTTTGACGGGAAAGACTACAATATGTGGTGCAACAAAATGAAGTGGTTCTTTAAGGCATCAGATGATCTGATGTGGGATGTTGTCGTAAATGGAGTAGTTCCTAATGTAACAGCAACCCCTTCCACTGGAAATGAAGGAAACAACAATACAAATGCTACTGAGGCACTGTCAGATTCTGAAAGAGCAAAAAGACAAGGACTCGATTCTAAAGCTGTGCATGCACTTTTCTACGCATTATCCATTCCTCTATATAATCGAGTTGCAGAAGAAGATTCAGCCAAAGCTATATGGGACAGACTTCATGTCACATATCATGGAACTGACAGAGTGAAAGAAACAAAACTCAGCATTCTGCTGAGTGATTACGAAGCTTTCAAAATGAAGCACGATGAATCAATTGCTGAAATGATTGACAGGTTTCAAATCCTAGCAAGTGGTCTTGCAAGACAAGGTGCTCCTGTAGCAGAACCGATGCAAGTCAGAAAAATCCTTCGAGGACTTACAAATGACTGGAATTACATCAAGCCATCAATACAGGAATGTCAAACAATTAGACCTCTATCTATTGATGAGCTAGTCGGAACCTTACAGTCATATGAGACTGAGCGTACCAACAAAACAAGAGATTCAAAAGGTAAGAAGTCTATTGCTTTAAAATCTGAAATTGATTTTGAAATGCCAGATTCAGATGATGAAGATGAAGACGACGAAGAACTTGCTCTTATGGTGAAGAAGTTCAGAAGAATGGCTCGTGGAGGGAGAAACTTCAAAGGGAAGAAATTATTCAAAAAGGATGATCAGAGACAATCAAGCAATGACAAACAGGAAGACAAAGATGTAATCTGTTTCCATTGTAAGAAGGCTGGACACATCAAACCCAATTGTCCGCTTCTGAAGAAAGACAAGTTCAAGTATGAGAAATACAAAAAGGCATTGAAAGCAGAAACTCTAAGTGATTCTGAAGATAGCGAGGATGACTATGCTAACATATGTCTTATGGCAAAGTCAGATTCAGATTCAGATTCAGACTCAGATGTTGAGGTACATCCTTCTGAACTACCAGATGAAGTCTCTGAATACATTGATGAGTTGTGCTTAAATTATAAAGAAGCTCTCAAAAAGGTTTCCATTTTGAAAAAGGAAGTTTCATCCTTAAAACTACAGAATGATTCTCAAAAAGACAAGATTGAATTTTTGCAAAGGGAATTTCATCAAATCAAGGAGAATCATGATTTGATCTTGAAAGAAAATGATTCCTTGAAAACCAAAATTGAAAATACTTCAAAGAAATTTTCCCAAAGTTCAAAAAATTTGGAAAACATTATTTCCAGAAAAATTCCGTATGGTAACAAATCTGGTCTTGGTTTCAAAAAGGAAAATAATTTCAAAAATAAGTTTCCAGAAACAAATGACAGGATTTCCCGTAAACCTTCCAAATTTGCATATCAACGGCATTTTCAAAAGCATTTTACAAAATTCTTTTATCCAATGCATTGTGAAAATTGCGGTGCTAGAAATCACTTTAGAAATAATTGCATGATGATATGGAGACCTGTTAATAGAAAGACATCTATTGTGACTAACTCAGATGGACCCAAGAAAAACTGGGTACCAAAGAAATAGTAAGTTACTTCTCACTTGCAGGTACCAAGGAAGAGAAATGACAAATGGTTTCTGGATAGTGGTTGCTCAAGTCACATGACTGGTGATCCAGAAAACTTCATACAACTTTCAGATTACAATGGTAGAAGTGTGTCGTTTGGTGGAAAGAATAAAGGCAAAGTGGTCGGACAAGGCACCGTAAAAATCGGAAATCTCATGATCAACAATGTCTCTCTTGTCAAAGGATTAAAATACAATTTGATTTCAGTTAGTCAACTATGTGACTCTGGTTATCAAATTTGTTTTCAAGACTCAGAATGCTCGGGTGTTAGCAAAGACAAGAAGCAAACCTTCACTGGTCGACGTCATGGAAATATCTACCTTCTGAATGTTGATTCTGAAGACATCAAGTGTCTCATCTCTATCAAGGATGAATCTGAACTATGGCACAGAAAGCTAGGACACATCAGTATCAAACACATCTCGAAGCTATCATCCAAGAAACTAGTTCGAGGCTTACCACAATCAAAGTTTGAGAAATCAGAGCTTTGCTCAGCCTGCACACTTGGGAAACAGGTAAAAAGCTCTTTTAAATCTATTAATCATGTATCATCTGAACGTGTTCTGCAGCTGCTTCATATGGATATCTTTGGTCCTAACAGAACACTAAGTCTTGGAGGTAAGAAATACTGCCTTGTCATAGTTGATGATTACTCAAGATTTACATGGGTTTTATTTCTTGCGCACAAAAATGATGCTTTCTCATCCTTCTCAAAATTTTCTAAAAAGATTCAGAATGAGAAAGGTTACTCTATTTCCTACATCAAAACTGATCATGGGGGAGAATTTGAAAACCAAAGCTTTTCTAATTTTTGTGATGAGTTTGGAATTCGGCATAATTTTTCATCTCCTTACACACCTCAACAAAATGGGGTTGTGGAGAGGAAAAATCGCTCTCTACAAGAAATGGCGAGAACTCTTTTGATCGAAAGTAAAATTGCATCTCATTTCTGGGCAGAGGCTGTGTCAATAGCATGTTACATTTTAAACCGTGTCTCCTTAAGATCAATCATTGAGAAAACTCCATATGAACTTTTTAAAGAGAGAAAACCAGATTTAGCATACTTCCGTGTGTTTGGTTGTAAATGCTTCATTCTGAAAAATGCAAATGATCGAGCTGGTAAGTTTGATGAGAAGTCAGATGAAGGAATATTTCTGGGATATTCTACAATGAGCAAAGCATACAGAGTCTACAACAAAAACTCTCGATGTGTTGAAGAATCAATGAATGTCAAGTTTGATGAAAATATTCAGACTCAGAATGATCAATCTGAATATGTTCAAGTTTCGTCTCTACATCAAGGTTCAGAACCAGAAGAAAATTCAGAAGAGAATCATGCTTCTGAAGAAGTTCAGAATCAAGAAACAAGCCAACAAATCGCAGAAGAATCAGAGGTGATACCATCTGAATCTAATGATCCAAGTGATGCTCAAGACGAAAAATTCAACAGAAACTGGAAACATAAATCCAGTCACCCCAAGGAACTAATAATGGGGAGCTTGGATGAAGGAATCAAAACCAGATCGAAATTCAAGGAAGCAATGAGCAATATAGCGTTAGTTTCTGAAATCGAGCCTAAAGGGATTGAAGAAGCTCTTACTGATGAAAATTGGATCAATGCCATGCAAGAAGAACTTCATCAATTCAAGATAAATAATGTTTGGGAGCTCGTTTCAAGACCCAAAAATCGTCCTGTAATAGGAACAAAATGGGTATTCAGAAACAAAATGGACGACAGAGGAAAGGTGGTTAGAAACAAAGCAAAACTTGTGGCAAAGGGATATTCTCAAGAAGAAGGAATAGATTACAATGAAACCTACGCACCAGGTGCCAGGTTAGAGGCCATAAGGCTACTTCTTGCTTATGCTTGTTACAATGACTTTAAACTTTTTCAGATGGATGTGAAAAGTGCATTCCTAAACGGTTACATCAAAGAAGAAGTCTATGTCGAGCAACCACCTGGCTTCGAGGAACCAAGAGGAAAGGATCTCGTATATTCCCTGAAGAAAGCCTTATATGGATTAAAGCAAGCACCTCGTGCTTGGTATGAAAGGTTAAGCAATTTTCTATCTGAACAAAAGTTCACTAAAGGTAATGTTGACACTACTCTCTTTATTCAGAAGCAGGGCAAGGATATTCTTATTGTTCAGATTTATGTTGATGATATTATTTTTGGCTCCTCTAATGAATATCTATGCAAGAATTTCTCTAAAGCAATGCAGGATGAATTCGAAATGAGCATGATGGGAGAATTAAGATTCTTTCTTGGACTTCAGATTCAACAAATCAAGAAAGGAATATTCATTCATCAAGAGAAATATGCTCTTGAAATTATCAAGAAATTCGGCTTAGAAAATTGCAAGAAGACGGAAACACCAATGTCTCATTCGTCTAAGCTTGATAAAGATGAACAAGGAAAAGATGTTGATCAGAAGCTTTATCGCAGTATGATTGGATCACTTCTATATCTCACTGCATCAAGGCCAGATATTCTTTATAGCGTCTACCTATGTGCAAGATTTCAGTCATGTCCAAAAGAATCGCATCTTACAGCAATCAAAAGAATTATCAAATATATTGGAACATATCCAGCTTATGGTCTTTGGTACTCAAAGGATTCTGATTTCATTCTGAAGGGATATTTCAGATGCAGATCTCGCCGGATGTAAAATTGACAGGAAAAGCACTTCAAGAACCTGTCAACTTATGGGAAATATGCTTATCTCCTGGTATTCCAAAAAGCAGAGCACAGTTGCTCTCAGTACAGCAGAAGCAGAATACGTCTCTCTTGGAAGTTGTTGTGCTCAAATTCTATGGTTAAAACAACAACTAAGAGATTATGGAGTTAAGGATTCAAATGTGGAGATCAGATGCGATAATACAAGCGCCATTAATCTAACCAAGAATCATATTCTTCACTCAAGAGCGAAGCACATCGAGATCAAACATCACTTTATTCGTGATCATGTTCAGAATGAAAATGTTCACATTTAGTATGTTGATACAAAGAATCAACTCGCAGATATATTTACTAAACCTCTTGAGAAAGAGTCTTTCAATTTTATCCGAAACGAATTAGCTATTACTAATCCTTTTTCTTAAGATATATTGAGTACAGGTCAATTGACAGAGCTCAGAAGCAAAACTGCTCAGAAGCAGAACTCAGAAGCAGAGCTCAAAAACAAAACTGCTCAGAAGCAGAACTCAGAAGCAGAGCTCAGAAGCAAAACAACTCAAAAGCATAGCTCAGAACCAAAACTGCTCAGAAGCAAATTTGCATAACCTTTGTTCAGAAGCATATTTTTAAGTACTTCAGAAGCAATGTTAGTTCATCTTACACCTCTTTATATTTAGAAATTCTCGATAAGGCAAGAATCCAAGGTACGTTCTCTAAATCTTACGTTCTCAAATTTCTATACATATGCCTCTTTGATTGATTGGAATAATTCTGTTTCTTTGGATTGATCGTTGGATTTTATTTTAAATTGATTTTATTTCCAAAAATAACCGCTTTACAGTTTTTCAAAACCTTCATGAGGCTTTGAACCGGCACTTCCATCAAATATCGCAATTTTCTCTCAAACCCTAAAAACTGATTTCTCTCTCTCTATTTACACTCCTTCTCGCTCACTCCAAATCTTTCTTTCTAAAAACTCCAACCTTCTCATCTATGGCTCCGAAATCATCATCTACCATGAAGAAAGCAGCAAAAGAAGGTGCAAGTCTGAGAAGAAAATCGTCAAGGCTGACGAAGGGCAGAAAAGCTCGTCTCTCCGAATCCATTGATATCTCTGGGTCTGATCATGAAGAAGAAAGACACATTGCCCAAAAGGAATCAGGTTTGTCTCAGTCTGAGTTCGATGAAAGAGTCGCTCTGGCTCTTTCCATAAAACCACTATATGATTCTTTCAAGAACACTGGCTCTAGTGACGAAAACATCAAGTTATTGCTGAATATTCACAAGTTTGCAAGCGAGAAAGAATTTCTTGCCATATTAGAACTTCCTTTACAAACTGTGACACCTATTGCCACTATTGTTCCTGAGAATGTATCTCGGAAGGGCAAGGAAAAGGTTGTAGAAACTGAAGTCTCTAAACCTAAAAAGTCTCCATCTAAGAGCATTGTTTTCAGGGAGGCTGTAACTAAAGAAAGTGAAACCAAGGGAAGGCCTGATGACGACGATGATGTGCTGGTTAAAGAGTTTAAGAAAATCAGAGGGGTCATCAAGGACAAGAACTTTGAAAGCAAACTGTTCTCAAGTCAGTTGCACTCTGACAAATTCGAGATGTTGAAGCAAAGAGGAGTTATACCCCACAGGGTATTCGATCTTAAGTATTTTGATAGGGTTGGTATCCCTATTAGGAAGCATCTAGAGGAGATGAAGTTGAGGGACTTTGCAACTGCAAGGAGGCCAACTTTTCCTGATTTGGCAGCTTACTTTTATTCTAGCTTATGTTTCAGCAATTTTGATTCCTTCTTTTATACGGTAGAAGGAGTTGTGTATCATCTGCATGTTAAGGAGCTGGCAAAATTAATGGGAGTTGAGGAAATGGATTTTATGCCCATTAATGTGCAACCTGATGATGCCTATAGTTCTTTGACTGGAAAAGAGAATTACTCTAGAGACTCCAAGGCACACATTGCTTACAATGACTTTCCCCTGAAGCACATTGTAATGCACAAGGTTGTCATTGAAAGCTTAAGACCCAAGGCTGCTTCAAAAACTGACATTTCGAAATATGAAGCCAAGCTGATGTGGGGTCTGTTGAATGGCTGCAAGATCTCTCTAGCACATATTGTTCTCCTCCACATGTACAGAACTGTCCAAAAGACCAAAGGACAATTACCCTATGCAGGGTTGATCTATCGGATCATGTCCTTCCAAAATATCAAGATTCCTGGAAAGCTTCTTCAAGATGAAATTCAGTTAATGGTAGCTGGGGAGTCTATGATTCAGAAGATGGGTTTTAGACAGTCTGCTGGTGGTTGGATCAACAAGAACAAAGAGGCTGTCCTGGTTGAGTTTGAGGAGCAGAATGCAGAGAGTGAGAGATCTGCAAAAAGAAGGAAGACAGAGGCCACAAAAGGAAAACAGACCACTGTTCAGAGTGAGTCTTCAGAAGAAGAGGAAGCAGAAGAAGAGGAAAGTGTATCATCAAGAGATGATGAGAGGACCCCTACTGTCCTATCAGCAGGAAACATCGAGTCAGAAGCTGAGGAGATTGCTGAAACAGCAAATGAGCTGGAGGATCCTATCGACAAAGAAGAGGATCCCCATAAGACTCATGAGAGTGAAAATGTAGAAGCTGCTGAAACTACTGGTGAAAAAGCAGAAAAAGAAGCTCAGCTTGCTACAAGTGCATATGTGGAGATAATGGAAGAGCAACTAGATGACAGAACGACTATTGATGTTCTGGTTGCTCGAGAACAAAAGAAGAGGTCCTCATCACCACCTGAGGACATGGACGTTGATAAATCTGATGACTTTGTTGTCACAGCTGTAGGATCAACAGAAGTCACTCCTGTTGTAACAGCTCAGATTCAGGGGGAGCAACTTATAGAATCTGCTGTTCAGACTGAAGTTGTTCAGAAGGACAAGGCTGATACTGAAAAGGAGGAGTCTAGCAGAAAAGAACAACATGAGGAATCAAATGTTGTTCAGACTGAAGAGGTTCTGACTGCTGTTCAGAAGGAGAAAGCTAATGTCGAACCTGCTGTTCAGAAGAAAAAAGCTGTTGAGGAAAGTGCTGTTCAGAAGGAACAACTTCCAGTGGAAATACCTGAAGAGCAACCCACAGAAATTGAATTAACTACCGCTGAACCTGTTATAATCATTCCAGATTCAACACCTGATCAGATTCAGGGGGAGATAAACTCGCAGAGAATTCTGGATTCAGCTTCAAAGGGTAAAGCTCAGATGGTGGAAGAACAAAACCAATAGACTTCTGCAGGGACACTGAATGCTTCGCAAAGTCTTGTTCAGACGGAAGTTGAAAAACTTCGGGTAGAAGTTATGCAGAGGATGGACAGGATGGAAATGAACATTGAAAAGAAGTTGCACAGATTTGAGGAAATACTGAGGAAATACTGTCGCCTTTTCTGCTCTGAGATGGCCAGCATTGGTACTTATACTTTGATCAGAGATGAAAGGATCAGCAAAGAAGTTCTAGAGATGCAGGAACTCAATGAATTTGCTACCTACATTGCTGATATGGGCAAATCTGCTGAAACTGCTCAGAAAGATGATGAAGAGCATGTTGATGTTCCCTCCTCCTCTTCAAAACAAAACCCACCTCCGTCATCTTGAAATTGTTTTTCAAATTGTCCGTATTTGTTTTTATCTCTGTCGGATGTTCTTTTTATGTGCATTTTGAATGTTACGCTATTCTTACAATATATGGTTGAATCTCCGTTTATGTATGTGTAAATTGCCATTTTATCTTGCTGATGACAAAAAGGGGGAGAGAATACCTCATCATATTGCAGGATGCATACACGCGAATTATACCTATGCGCTCAAACGAATTCAACGTCGTATACAACATATGGTGATATCCTTCTATCACTCACAATGCATATCTTATATATTCAGATGCACACTCTTTTGAAAAGATTCAATTGAATTATATTCATATTTTATTGAAATCTTTTCCGAGCTTAACTTTCATACAATCTTTTTATATACCAACTTTTATTAAGGAAGTTTTGTCATCATCAAAAAGGGGGAGATTGTTGAGAAAACCTTCCCTCTGAATATTTTGATTCTGACAAAACTATCCTTCTTGTAAGAGAATCTGGTTAATACAAATAATTTATTATTGCAGGCATGAGCATGTGAACAAAAGCTTATAATGTTCCATGACTAGCGTTCAGACTCAAGGAGTAGTCGTCGCACACTTGCTTCTGAGATAGTCGAAGTCCTACATTCAGATGGAGAATCGTGGTGCCTCAGTAGACTTCAAAAGGAAGTCTGTGCTGCCTCTGAAGACTTCAGAAGGAGGTCTATGTTGCATCTGAAGCCTTCAGAAGGAGGTCTATGCTGCATCTGAAGACTCATCTCTAGAAGATTTATGTGACACGTCAGCAAGGATCTTACAGAAGCTCAGAGTCACTGTTCCAATCTGTTCAGATTCAGAGAGTCTCTCTGGTTCAGAAGACTGCTTCTGAACAACGTTCAGATTCTGCAATATCTCGCTACTAGATTCTGAAGACCCACGTTTGGCAGGTTTCCGATTTGGCCGCGCCTTGTTATGGAAGTTTGTAAGATTTGATTGACATGATTATTTTCCAATCAAATCAGGAGAATATCCTCGATTGGATACTACCTTCCGTGGACAAGATATCTTGGAGATTTGGATGAACTCCATTTATGGAAACTGAAGATTTGGTTGTATGGGCGACTGAATCTGAAGGGTTCAGATTCTCTTTCAACGGCCACTGGATCTTCCCATATACAGTCTCCGTCAATCAGGATTGATGACGTCCAATCAGAGATTGAGGAGCGATCCTTTGAAGGACCTTGGTAACGGCTAGTTCAAGGTTGAAGGAGTATAAAAAAGATCAATGGTGACTGTTTTTAAGAGAGATTACGAACTTAAAATTCCAAAGTGCTGAGTTGTTCAGAAACACATTCTCTTGTTCTTGTGAGCTTAAAATTCATTGTCTTGAGAGGTTCATTTGTAAGAGCGATTGGAGTGACAACGCCTGTAACCTTTCAACGACTCATGGTGGAATCCAGCCGATCGGCTGTCATCGTGGGAGAGTGGATGTAGGCTTGCTAAAGCCGAACCACTATAATCATTGCGTGCAATTTCTCTTTCCCTAAACTCATCTTGCTGTGTTTAATTTATCTGCACGTCCTCTTACTGATCATATTCAGTTTACGTTCTGAATCCTTTATTAATTTTCGCATTAATTCATAAAAAGAGTTCAGAATCACCTATTCACCCCCTCTAGGTGATATTGCTAGATCCAACAGAATCAATGCATCAATTTCTCCCTCCATACATAGAAACCTTGACCAAAATATATGGACTTTGCTACCGTGGCGATGTAACATTGTCACTGTAGAAGGCCAAGCATAAAATCATATGTGGGTCCCGCCATGATTTTTATGTTTTTTTTTTCATACATAATACTTGCGGTTGAGATTTCATCGTTACACAATCAGCTTCTCAAATTCCAAAATATATTGCAACTCGTACTACCGTGTATTACAATAGAAGGAAAACCGTTAGCAAATGAGCCACCGGACACATGACCCATTCGTTCTACTCCATCACATAGAGTTTTGCTTAAACAAATCAAAAAGTGAGCATCACCCACTGTTGTCATGCTAAGCTGTCCCAGGTGGAATTCCATGGAATCTCAGCATATTTATTGATGCTGAAAAGTTTCAACTTTCTGCCGGCTTTCCCAGTCAACTTCATTAATCGCACGTCATAGCCCCACTTGGTGGAGGATTAAGTTATTTTAAGCAGAAAAGGTTTGATTTTCTCGAGGCATCTAGAGTGGTGCTCGTTCGCTCGGGGTCAACACGCTTTCAGTTGCCTTCTAATTCGACTCAACGAGAAACATAAAATCGAACTGAAGTCAGGTATAATTTGGTGTGAATGGAGGAATTTCTGCATTTAGGTTAAGAAAAATAGGTATTTCGATCAATTTTCAAGAAGGAAACTTCCGAAATGTTATAAGTTTATGCTTCTTCGTCGATCCAACCTGAACCTAAAGTGTGAATTTTAACCTAAAGCTGAATCCTAGAAGCAGAACAAGAAACAAGAGTATTCATTTCATTTGCTTTACCTTTTCTTCTGGCCAAAGTCATTTCGTTTACTTGACTTCCATTGAAGTTATGTTAGATGACTGGCAAACGATTCGAGATGCGTCATTTCTTACTCAGGAAATCGGCTGCGCTCTCATCTTGAGAACTTCCCTACTTCTTTCTTTGCCTTTTACTTCTTTTCACCAGTCGACACTACATATCTTTCGGTGCCTCAACCATCTCCAAGGTCGAGAATTCGTAATTATTGTAACGATTAACCATTGTTACCGAGTTGCGGTGAGTGATAATCAAATGTAATGTTCCATGCGGAGAACCCACTCTCATTTGGCTCGGTATCTCACCCTAACTCATTTTTTTTTTCAAATGTAAAGAAAGAAGAGAAATTACTTATAGCATGCGCATGCTGTAAAATTCAAATTATGCATAAAAATAAATAGTAAAATTGTAAAAGTCAATCCAGACATATCCGATAGGTTTGCAAAAAATCTGAACCGACACACTTACATTTCCTCCTGGATCCACCATAATTTGCTCAACCAAGCAGGAGGCAAGACTGCGACATGTAGAAGTTTTGTTTATCATGATTAACTTCTATTACTAACATTTCATACTTCCTATGATTCCTATCTTTGTTTTTACCGCTTTGACTTTTTGACTTTTTTCCGCAAGAAGACAATCAAATTTCCACTTTCGGTGGATGTCTCCATCGTGAATTACTCTATTAGCTTCGATAATAAAGAAGAAAAACAATAAAATTCATCCAAATGACTAGCTGGTGGTAATTATTATGCAACATAAATAGCATATTCATGGGATCATGACGCAGCAAGAAAGCAAACTCGGAACAACTCCAAGGAACTCGAAAGTTTTGATTCAATATTGATACTGTGATACCCCTCAATTACAGAGATGGACGTCCTATATAGCGATAGGACTCCTTTTGGAAATCAAATAAGTAAAGATAACATCAAATAAACTGAATCTAATCTAATCAAACAGAATATTTAAAATTAAAGATAATTACGAATTTCCTAAATCAGAAAAACTGCCGAGATTTTCGGCTATTCTGACGATCACGTAATTCTAAATAATTGCACGCCAACTGTTCTACATCATTCCCTCCCTCTACGGAAGAACTCGCTCTCGAGTTATTATCAGGATAGAGGGGAGTATCAGGAGAATGATACTCAAATAAGTCAGCCACATTAAATGTAGGAGAAATGTTGAGATCATCAGGGAGGTCAACCACATAAGCATTGTCGTTGATCTTCTTCAATATTCGGCAAGGACCAACCTTTTTGTGCTTCAGTTTATTATAAGTACCAACAGGGAAGCGCTCCTTTCGCAGAAAAATCATGACCTCATCGCCTACTTCAAAAGTCTTCGAACGGCGCCGTTTATCAGCATCTTCTTTATACTTGGAATTCGAAGCAGCTAATTGGCGACTAACATCTGCTTGGACTTCCTGAATTCTGGTTGCCAAATGCTCTGCCGCGACACTATAGCCTGGAATCTTGGGCAAGGGAACCAAATCCAAAGTATGCTGCGGAGTACGGCCATAGATGATCTCAAAAGGAGATTTTCCCGTGGAACGGTTAACAGTGTTGTTGAAGGCGAACTCAGCAGGAGCCAGATACCGATCCCACTGCTTGGGCACATCACTACAGAGGCATCGAATGATATCTGCCATAGTACGGTTCACAACTTCGGTCTGACCGTCCGTTTGGGGATGAAAAGAGCTGCTACATTGTAAATCCGTCCCAAACAATCGCTATAAAGTACGCCAAAAATGGCTTAGGAATTTCGTGTCACGATCAGAAGTGATGGTCTTTGGAACCCCATGCAGACGGACTACCTCACGAAAAAACAAACTTGCCACATGTGAAGCATCCGAAGTCTTCTTGCAAGGGATAAAGTGTGCCATCTTGGAGAACCGGTCAACCACCACGAATACAGAATCCGCACCTCGCTGGGTGCGAGGAAGTCCCAACACGAAATCCATCGAGATATCCACCCACGGACCAGAAGGAACCGGCAAGGGAGTATAGAGGCCAGTGTTTTGAGAATGGCCCTTAGCCGTCTGGCAAATATAACACTTGCCGACAAATCGCCCCACGTCACGCTTCAGTTGTGGCCAATAGTACCGTTCCTCCACTAAGGCTACAGTCTTATCACGGCCCAAATGTCCGCCAAGAGTACTGCCATGAAGCTCTCGAATAAGTTGTTCCCGCAAAGAACTTCGAGGAATACATAATCTATTGCCGAAAAATAGGAACCTGTCCTGAATTATCATATCGCCATGAGAACCTGCTTCAAAACACTTCTCCCATATAACACCAAAATCAGCATCATCAGGATAAAGAGAACAGAGTTGATCAAAACCAACAACATCAGTGCGCATAGTCACGAGTGTCGCAGCACGCCGACTGAGTGCATCCGCCACTTTATTTAAACGGCCTTCCTTATGACGAAGTACAAAATTAAACTGCTCCAGAAAGGAAACCCATCGTGCATGCATCCTATTCAAATGCTTCTGACTCTTAATGTATTTAAGAGCTTGATGATCAGTATTAAGAACAAACTCTTGCTGGTAAAGATAGCACTGCCAATGCTTTATAGCGCGCACTACAGCATAATATTCTTGCTCATATGTAGACCAGCGCCGCCGAACTTCATTAAGCTTCTCACTAAAAAAGGCAATAGGCTTACCTTCTTGGGAAAGAACAGCGCCGATTCCCACACCCGAAGCATCGCAATCCAGCTCGAACACTTTCTCAAAATCTGGAAGCATCAATACCGGAGCTGTTGAGAGCTTTTCTTTGATAAGCTTAAAACTGGCCAAAGCTTCATCACCCCAATGGAATTTGCCTTTCTTTAGGCAATCAGTGATCGGGGCCACGATTGTACTGAAATCTCTAATAAAACGTCGGTAGAACGTCGCAAGGCCATGGAAACTTCGAGCCTCGCCAACATTCTGTGGAACTGGCCAATTGCGGATTACTGCCACCTTTTCTGCATCAACATGGAGACCTTCTGCTCCAACAATAAAACCCAAGAAAAGAAGTCGCTCAGTCATGAAGCTGCACTTCTTCAAATTAATAAATAACTGATTTTTCTGCAAGGTCAGCAGAACATCCCTCAAGTGCTCTAAGTGCTGTCGTTCGTCCGGACTATAAATGAGAATATCATCGAAGAAAACAACCACGAACTTGCCAATAAAAGGTTTGAGTACCTAAGTCATCAAACGCATAAAAGTACTAGGCGCGTCAGTGAGTCCAAACGGCATGACAAGCCATTCGTACAAACCTGCACTCGTTTTAAAGGCTGTTTTCCACTTGTCGCCTGGACGGATGTGAACTTGGTGGTAGCCGCTTCGAAGGTCGATCTTCGTAAAGACCCGTGATCCAGCAAGTCTATCCAACATATCATCAAGCCGGGGAATTGGAAACCTGTACTTGACAGTTATCCGATTAATGGCACGGCTGTCAACGCACATACGCATACTGCCATCTTTCTTCGGCGTGAGAAGTGCGGGTACAGCACAAGGACTTTTGCTCTCGCGCAAGAAACCTTTGCGGAGGAGCTCTCCCACCTGCTCTTGTAAAATCTGGTTATCCTTTGGATTCATCCGGTAGTGCGGCAGATTGGGGAGACTGGCACCTGGTAGAAAGTCAATCTCATGTTGGATATCCCTCATAGGAGGTAATCCGTCAGGTAAATCATCCGATATTACATCACAGAACGCCTTTAGCAAAGGCTTAAGAGTTTCAGGAATACGAACCACGGTCTGTTTGTCACTCTTCTCTACAAGCATGTACATCCCTTCACGTTTACGAATATTCAACATAACTCCTGCACTTTGCACAACGCCAGAACTAGAACCCTGTTTCTGTGGGGCCTGGGGAGTATCACCCCTCGGCTTCAACGTAATTTTGGTTTTATTCCATACAAAAGAGTACGTGTTCTCCCTAGCTCGATGTGTAATATCCACATCATACTGCCATGGTCGCCCTAATAACACATGACATGCATCCATCTCTACAACATCGCACATAATAGTGTCCTGATACGACTTTCCAATAGAGATAGGTAAACGACATACATGTGTTACCTTAAGCTCAGGTCCTTTGCGAATCCATCCGATTGTATAAGGCGCGGAATGTGGCTCCATCTTCAACTGTAAGTGGTCCACTAAAGCCTTTGACACTATATTCTCGCAACTCCCGCTGTCAATTATAACATCGCATACCTTGCCGTTTACAGTACAACGAGCGCGGAAAAGCTGATTTCTCTGAGTGTCTTCTATCCGCGGAGCAAGTAATAAACGACGAACAACACAATTCACTTGCTCGCCCGCCTCATCTTCCACTTCTTCTTCGTCCACCCAATCTTCCTCATACTCCTCCTCTTCATGCTCAACGATATTGGCCATTCTCCGACGGGGACAATCGCTCAAACGATGGCCCAATTCGTTACACTTATAGCACCTGATCGGTTGCGGCTTGGCATAAGGATTCTGGACGTTCGGAGCACGGTTATTTGCCGCGACTGGTTCCTTAGGCATCCCAGCAACACCTCCCGGCGCTCGGTTCGTATCACCGGTTTGCTGACTTGAGGAACCTGAAGCATCAATTTGCTTCCCTTTTCCGAAGGATCCACGACCAGAATAATGGCTTCCATGAGTACTAGGGGTAGTCCTCTCCAACTGCATCTCGATTTTTCGCGCCATCTCCTGGGCATCTTCAATCGAAAATACACGATGCAAAGAAACACGATCTTGAATGTTCAGTCGCAAGCCGTTTATGTACCTAGCAGTTTGTTGCGCTTCCGACTCAGCTAGGTTATTGCGGGCGGAAAGTCGGAGGAACTCTTCCGTGTAGGCTTGGACTGTTCGGTTCGTCTGCTTGCAATTCTGAAATTGCTGAAACAACAGCTGCTCATAATCAGTGGGAAGAAACCGTGACTTCAGCATCTGTTTCATGCGATTCCACGTTCGGACATGAGCCTTTCCTTGTCGACGTCGGGTTAATTGCGTTTGCTCCCACCAAGCCGAAGCACCACCCTTCAGTTTGTACGCAACTAACTTAACTTGTCGATCCTCTTCAATCTCCATGGCGTCAAAGAATTTTTCAACTTCCCACAGCCAATCTAGGAAATCTTCGATATTCAAATTCCCGTTGAAGGTTGGTAGATCTACCTTTAATTGATATTGCTCTGGATCCCGCCGATGTCCTCCATAGCGCCGACCACCACGGACAGGATCATTCTGGAATCCTCCATTCTGCCGTCCTCTTCGAATAGGCACGTCTAGAAAATCTTCCTCGTCTTCGTCTTCAGAGTTTTCGACATAGTCTACCCGTCTATGTCGGATATTGGCCCCACGGTCCACAACAACTTCGGGATCACAACCGACAGGAAGTCGATCGGCTGGAAGAACGCCGGGTACGGGGTTTGTGGATAAACGCTGTATGGCCTCAAGGATTTCTTGAAACCTACGATCGGTTTGATCCACGAACTGGGTGAACTCAGCCCGTGTAATAGGCTCGCTTTCACGGCCCTCAGCAACTGGGAGATTAACGTTCGCGTTATTGACCATCGTCACAGGAGAAACCTGCTCTGATACCAAATGACGCAGCAAGAAAGCAAACTCGGAACAACTCCAAGGAACTCGAAAGTTTTGATTCAATATTGATACTGTGATACCCCTCAATTACAGAGATGGACGTCCTATATAGCGATATGACTTCTTTTGGAAATCAAATAAGTAAAGATAACATCAAATAAACTGAATCTAATCTAATCAAACAGAATATTTAAAATTAAAGATAATTACGAATTTCCTAAATCAGAAAAACTGCCGAGATTTTCGGCAATTCTGACGATCACGTAATTCTAAATAATTGCACGCCAACTATTCTACATCAGATCATGTTCCCCGGGAAGACAGCAGAAGGAAGATACGAGGATATGTCCAAACACCGACATAAAACATTTCTTTGTTCCGGAAATTTTGACAAAAAGGGGATCATGTTCTTAGAATGCTGTTCTTGACATGCCCATTTTTACGGTCAAGAGCATGTCCTGACATGATTCTAACAACACATATTCTATTCTAATTTTAGTAAGTGTTGTGATGTATAAATACTCGAGACTAGAAATAGAGTTTATTCTTTACTAAAAAAGAAAAAAAGTGAGTACCTTTTGGAAGTAAATTGTATGCAAATTTGTTGAACCAAGAGCCATGCACACCAAAGTAAGTTGGCGCCTCGTCCTTATTATTCGCGAAAAACGAGTTACTCGAGGGACAAGGATCGCAAGGTTACAACTTTCATGCTTGTGAAATCGACTGCCGACACATTCTATCGTGATTCTCATCCCTCGGACCAACTCAATTCCAAGGTGAATCAAATGAGACCTCAAAGTCAAGGTCCTCAACCTGAGATGCTACGAGGATCAAGGTGGATTCTCAAGACTGGACTTTTTTGCCAATGTGAAAATGCTTTTCAGTGGGCTCGCATATATAATATGCTCAAAATCAGACGTGTTAAAAGGTTTTGCTAGCCTGACAGCCTGACAGTCTGACAGTACTGTCAGTTATTTCTGACCACACGATTTCCCAATCAATGACTGCTCTATGCAAAACATGCGGTGATGGTGTGTGGATCTACGGTTGAGATTATACCGTTCCTGATAATACTATCAAGAAAGCATTTCCCTTGAAAAAACTCAAAACGTACAAAACACATCAATTATCGAAGACCCGATTTGGTTTAGTAAGGGTTGGCGTCTGTGGCCGCCACCGCCCCCCCACCCCCCCAATCTTTTGAAATCTTGCATCAATCCTCCCCTGGTATTAACCAATAATGGAGTCCTCCACAGCTTTTGAGAATGATGCTTTTTTGTCATTTTTAGATGTGCTTGCCACTTGGGATTGGAGTTGAATCTTGGCTAATTGACTGTCTAGAATTTTCGATAAAAAAAAAAAAAAAGAAATTTGCATTCATTTGGGAAAGTGCAAATGTATGAATTTTGTGAGGTATAGATTACTGATAATCATCCTCATATCACCTTCTCTTTACAAATGCTTTCATATCGCAGCAATGTTTTATAGATCCCACACTTGAGATGGATTATATGAAACAAACGAGAGAGACAGAATACGTTGTTGAATGAGGAGAGTTTCAAGACACCAATATCAATCAATCAAGCCGTAAAAATCTTTGTAATGTGTGGGAAGAAACAGGTTAGATTCACACAGGCAGCACCATGACTACTTATCCAATCCAAAAGTATGGTTTTGAAGTCAAAGTCAACATCCCAAGGGGAACAACCTACCTTCCTAGAACACAAACCAAGAGAGTCCAACTGCGACCATGACTAGTTCAGACAATGTGCGCGCGACCGATAAAATTTAATATCGTGCCTCGCCCCCCTCTCGCACTCCACCGCCCCTCCACCCTGTCTTAACTACTCACTTTGAATGTCGTTCCATTAGGAACATGGTACTAAGTAGATTGCCGAGTGACAAACGAGAGCCATCAAATGACAGAACTATTCATAATTGACAACAAAATCCAATCAGTTTAGAGATGAACGTGAGATTTGCGCAAGCGTGTGTGTGTGAGAGAGAGAGATATCGATCGTCGTTATGAATATCGTAACAAGAGATTGATCAGAAAAGATACGAGAAATCATAGTCAGTAACGACATTTGATTGCTTACATGGTAACATTGTTACACACTTGTCCACTGTGCCTCGGACGAAAAAGATTCCGCACTTCATTCCACCACAAGCAAGAAAAGTGACATTAACTCGATGCCCAGCATCACAAATTTGAAAGCTATTTTGATCTGATGAAATCAAAAGGGCAGGCTACCGCAAAAAGAAAGTCAAACAAGAATAACAATACCATTGCCCAAAAAAAAGTCGTCCTATCGCAACAAGAGATTGCTCATGAAAGCAGCAGAGCTCTGAGCAATCTCACTCTGTGAGGTCAGATGTCAATCAGACAAACAAAACCTGGGTTGTTATTCACATGAGAAAGCACTATCCGCTGTAAATTCAAAAGCCTAAAGAGAAGATGCTAATTTGGTACCGATATTTTGCTTGAGGAGGTGTTGGGAAAATGACATAAAAGTTCTCTGAATTTTAATTTGATGTGCAATGTCGTCTCTCGACTTTTAATTTGCTCAATTTGATCCCTGAATTGTTAATAGATGTTCGATTTAGTCCTTAGACTAAATGAAAATGTTCGATGTCGTCTTTCCGTTAGTTCAAATTAATGGAATCTGCTTTGTGTCTTTCAATCCCTTTTAAGTTTGAATAATGGACAATAAAAAAAAATAGGTTACACATGGATTATCAAAGTAAGAGATATTCATCTCAAATCATGAAATAACGATTCAAGTTATCAAATAACGATGCACATGTTAATGCCCTAATTTTTTTCTTTTTCAAAGTGATAATCAACTCATCAAACTGACAATAACACAATGTGACCTCTACCATGTAGTTCTTCATCTTCCACGAAAATCCAATTCACCGCCGCAAAAAGAGCAACGCAAAGTGACATTAAAAGATCACTTGAACAAGACCATAGTTTTGTCCACAAAAAAAGAACAGGACCATAGTTTTAATCCTAATCTTCAAACTCTTGTTGGTTTATCACATTGTTATGCAATTTACATGGTCAGCACAAACTCTCTGATGAGAAACTTTTCTAATCACTAAGGGGGTGTGTTTGTTTGAGTCAAAGAATTTTCGTGAATTAGTTTTCTGGACGATTATGCATTTGGTTTACTGAAAATGATTAGTCAATGAAAAATCATGGGTCAAAGAAAATATGGATGCTTAAACTTAGAAAAATAAATTTCATAAACTGATTAGTAAACTCTATGCAGAATGCACAGCAGAAACCCGATACCTTTACATGAAGAGATCGCCAAGAGGGAGAGGGAGCCCAATTCAAGCCCGTGAACATATCCAATTAGATCCATCTTCACTCAAAAAAATAAGCCAATGAGTTACGGGATAACTAGGATATATTAACTGCTCTACACCACACCAATTCTTTGATGTGGGATTTTCTCTAACACAACTCACCCCTACGTGCATCCTGACAGATGACTGGCAAACAATTTGAGATATGCCTTCTTACCAATGACAAAACTGGACCGCAGTGATGGTGATGCAGCAGCGAGGCTTCGCGGATGGAATGGACAACAAGGTTTCATTGATAGACTGAACTGGAACATCGGAGAAACCTACAAGGAAAAAACAAGGCGTGGCATAATCGATAGGCAACTGTCAATCACGCTTAAAAGGCGCTGCTGCTGGGCTCGCAGGTGACGCTTGGAGCTCCCTGGGCTGGGGTAGCGAAGAGATCTAGAGGCACGCCAGGGGGCGCCGGTATTGTTGGTTGCTCGCGGGAGTGGCTGTCGAGGTGCGGTGTAAACGTGAGGCGCGGCGGCGTATCAAGGCAGGTAAGGACACGGTGCTCCTCGTTGGACCTGTTGTGGGTGAAGGTGGGGCTTGCTAGGATCGGCTCATTGTAATGACCCGATTTCCGCCGGGCTACGTTCTAAGCGGAACAGCGTATATATTGGGCTTGGATTAGTGGCTTATTAATTGAAACTTGGCGTGTGAGTTCGCATGCGACTGTGATGGTGTTTCATATGTTGGTTGCATTCAATTGTGTCTTTGTCTTGTTGTCTGCATCCTTGCACATCGATATATTAGTCCTGGATAGTCGTATGAGGAACTGGTGGGTGGATCGATTTACTTAGTGGTTAGATATTTCATTTGCTGGCCATTGTCATGCTCACCCTTGTTTACCTTTCAGATCATTAGCGAGGAGCAGTAGGCGTGGCGAGGAGGAGATGGACATGTGATTGTACAGGGATGATTTTGATAACGGCCGTTACTTTTCGGATAGGGCCAGGATGGTGGTAGTAGCAGTGGAGTTTCTGTGATGGTATTAAAGGAGTAGATACCCTTGACCTCCCAGTCTAGTTTCCTTTTGATGTAGTCCTTTGGGTATCCCTCTGTACATAAACTGGTTTTTAGTGTGAATGGAGCAGGCTTTTATAAAATAGATCGCGTGTATGTATGACATTTGTTGAAAGATCTTACTGCCTGCTGGATAAATGAATGACTTCCGCCTGAGTTGAAAGTGAAAAGATTAAAATAGAGCACGATAGCTAGTGGGTGGCGCCTTGGGACGCTACACTCAGGTGGTGCTTTGCTACAGGGACACCAGGAGGCAGCAACGTTGGAAAAAAACCGCCGGAGATGTCCGAAAAGCTTTTTGAGTTCGTCGGACGGCTGCTGGAACTCGTTGGGGGAAGCGTTGCAAGAATCTCGCCGTGGCGGGGCTTGCTGAACGCAGTGTGAGCGGTGGCCGGCTGTGGCAGCGGGGCTGCTCAGGAGAATTGAACTCGGCGAGAACCACTGCAAACCGTCGAAGTAAAAAGAACGGAGCTTTGTCCGCTTGGAAACCGTCTAAGGAAAAACGTTATTTTACTAAAGATTTTATTCTTTAATAATAAAAATCAGAAAAAGACAATATTTTTCCGAGTAAAGTGTAGGTGAAAATGTTGCGAAATTTTTAAGTTGGTTCGATATCATTTTGGATAGATTTAATTTAGTCGCAAATACAGGACAAAGACACCAGAGAAAATCGTCCTCGTTCTTGTTTTCCACGAAAAACGAGTTACTCCAGGGATGGGAATCAAACTGCTACAATTTTCGTGTTTGCGCAAATCGAATTTCCGAGATACTCTATTGCGATTCAGCGTTCAACTGATTTAATTTAGTACTAGAGAAATTAGGAACGGTCGAAGAACCAGGCGAATTCACTTATATAGCATGCTCTAATGGAATGGGTTAAACAAACCTATGAATCATGCAATATGAACCATCATAATTTTAGGGTTTTTTTGCGGGAAAACGTTGCATAAAGATTCACGGTCCTATGCATTTTAAACGTACATGTGCTAATGAATGTAAGAAGCTTGTAATTATTTTTTGATTTATATTCTTTCTTTCAGGAAACTTGATAAGAAAACAACATGTAGAGTTATATTATGAGATGGAAAGAATATCCTTTGCACTTTAGTTTTGCATTGCTGTTTTGTTTAATCACTCTTTGTGAATGTTGATACAAATACACTCCTACTAGGTTTTGATTGACTGTGGTGTTCAATTTTAATCAAATGCTTTTGTTATAAACCACGAGTGACAAGCTCTTCGACGCATCTAAAAAGATTGACATATAGAGAAGCTCTCGTTAACAAATATCCATTTTTCTAATTAGGTGTCGAGGTTCGCTGGACATGCTAAAAAAGACGAATCAATTTCTTTCTTGAGCCTGGCCTATTGAGTTAGACCTCCTAGCCCAATCAATTTTATGTGGGATAAATCGATAGATGCTTAGGATTCATTTACCAACATTTGTTTGCTGGATATCATGTTCGGACTGCCTTTTGATTAGATATCAAGCACAATGTCTTCGTACAACTAGAGATTGTGTATACAAATACACGGATACATCTAGTGATGGAAAGATTAGATACACAGATATACATACGATTGCACCGGTAACCAGAAAACTACATCATCAGAGTACCTATACATGAAATTAGAGCCAATCCAGTTGCTCCCAATCCCAAATTGGTTCTTCCAAACTGGCCGTCTCGCATTGATTGGAACTTCCAGCATTGCCTGCTGCTACTCCTGACAATGATGCATCTCCACATCCACCGCCTCCACTGCTACCCGCGCCATCGCCACCCTGGATTGTTGTCTCTCTAGCCACTGCCTCCGGTGGCCGGCGATCAAATGCTCGAGAGTTCCCAGACACCACATACACTCGGCACAACGTAAATTCACGCTTTAGCTGTAAGTACATTACTTCTAGAAAATCAATCATAGAGAAAAATGTTTGTTGCATTTTCTGTGAAAGTTCAAGTGTGAACTAAATTAGAGACGGAATTTTAGTAGGTTGCAACTGCACAGCACCGATAAAATACACGGCAAAAAGTCAGTACAAGAACGATTATTCAAAGTGAAAATTGGATAACCTAAGTGTCATGCACGCGAAATTACTTTATCATTTCTATGTTTGAAAATGTTGAAATAAAGGTCCAAAATTTCTTGATAGCACGTTCACCTTAGGAATGGAGATATTACTGCCCGAATTGGGATTGGTCGGCGAGAGTTCGATGGCCCTGTACTCGTTCAATTTCCACTCGGTCTTTCTTCCTGTGGGAGCTTTTCCCACGTAGAAAACCATTGACTTCTTCACGCCGATCACCTTGTTGTCAGACGAGTAGACGTAACCGGGAGACCCGGTGGCCTTCCAGTAGCCGGTGGCCATGCTCCGGCTGGACCGTCCTCCTCTGGCCTCCCTCTCCTGCATGGGCGCGAAGAAGAACCACTGCTCTCTGTCTTCTCTACACAGCTCTCCCGCAACCTCTGCAGATCAAATTCACCAAATAAAATATGGGGAAAAGAAAGTTCCACGATAATGCGCGACAAGAATTGAAATTTTCAAGAACCCAGTTTAGTGCATAGTTCAATTAAGGTAGGAGATGTGAAAGAATCACGTGCATGCACGCGGACTGCGTATTACGTGGGAGATTCCATGGCTCAGTGTCGAAAATGTCGAGAACCGGGATGACACGATGAAGCTTGTCTTGCTTAAGGCCGTGAAGCTGGTTGTGCAAGTAGAAGGAAATGAGCTCTTCCTCAGTTGGATAGAACCTGAAACCTGTCGGGTACTCCTCCATATCCGGTTGCTTTGTGTCCTAGGATTTCGAGTTTGGATCAGAAGTGAAAGATTCGGTGTTGTCGAACCCTATGATGAGATTAGAGCTTTAGTTGGGCGTGGATTTGAGTTAGCAAGTCAATTAAGTATTAGATAGGGATCGCGTGAAGGAGAAGAGTGTGTTGAGATGATCTAGGGCTTTTGAGGGAGAGAGTGCAGAAGAGAGAGGAGACCCAGACGAGGGAAGTAACCATGACGCGTCTTTTTCAACCTGTTGGGACTGATGGCAACATCAACGCGGTTATGTCAAGACTAGACACGAAGCGGTACGATAAAAAAGGGAAAATGACATGAGTAGTCCCTAAAATTTGGCTCAACGTGTTATTTAGTTCTTAAACTCTTAACTTGTTCAATGTGATTTATGAACTTTAGTTCAATATGTCATATCATCCTTGTACTTTTAAATTGTTCAATGATGTCCATGGACTTTTGTTACCTTTTCAATTTAGTTCATGAATTATATAAAAATGTTCAGTGTTGTCTCTGAACGTAAAATTAACGGAATGACAACATTAAATACTTTCATATAGTTCATGGACTAAATTGAACATATACAAAAAAATTCGGGCATTTTTCAAAAAGGGGTTCTAAAAAAAAAAAATTTACCGATTTGGGGCCATTTTTAACAAATTTACCGATTTGGGGTCGGTTCGGTAGTCTTAGTGCCAAACGGACGCTAGTCGGTGCTCAAGGTGCCGAACTACCCAGTTCGGCAGTCCAACTATAGGCCTGGGGTCTCGTTCAGCAGTTACTGCCGCACGGCCCGCTCGGCAATTAAAATGCCGAACCGGGGGGGGAACAGGGGCGGAACAGGGGGCCCCCAGTAGGCCGCCCAGTTCGGGGGAATAGGGGGCCCCAGCAGGCCGCCCAGTTCGGCATTCCAAATGCCGAACTGGGGACGCTGGCCCCATCCAGTTCGGCATTTGGAATGCCGAACTGGAGGGTCTGCACGCCCAGTTCGGCATTTCAAATGCCAAACTGGGCGTCTTCTTCCAAAAGGAGGGGGACCCCTCACCGCCCTCACACCAGGTGTGCGGCTTTGAATAAGGGGACCCCCCTCCACCGCCCTCACGCGAGTCGCCTGTAGGGCTTGTGTCCTGCCCTCACGCCCTAGCATTTGCAGGCCTAGCGTCCTGCCCTCACACCAGACACCTACTGACCTAGCGTCACGGGAGGTAAGGCGCCTGCAGGCAGGCTTATAACATCACGCGAAGCCATAAAGAAGCCTGCAAGCTGCCTCTAGGCTTCTGATAAAGGCGCATGGAAGCACCATATAGTTATCAGAATCTGAAAGTTACGAAGAAGAGAAGAAAAGAGAGAGAACCGAAAGAGAACACAGAGAGAAAAGAGAGATTTGGAGGTCGCTCGTAGATTCCCGGCATCTCCGTATCCCCGTTATTGATTCCAACGACGTTTGCTCGCCATCGAATCAGGTAACGATTCACTTTATAATTTGTTTTCTTCTACCCTTCACGTTTTTCCTTTCATTACATGTCATGTTATTTTTTTTATACACGACAGAGAAGTTAGAGGAGAAAAGCAGAGAAGTTAGAGGAGACCAAGCATCTTTTTCCCCCGTCTCAACGCACGCACGCTTTTCCTGCCGTGCCACCGTGCTGTCCCGTTTGAGAAAGGTGTTGACCGGCACAGTTTAAGCCCAGATCTTGCCCGACAATACAAGGTAATGCCTATATCCTTATTATGGTTAATTTGAGCACGTTTTGGTGTGAAAAATATGTTGTTTTAGTGCTGTGTAGTCATTGTTTCGCTGTTGTTTTGTGCTATTTTGCATGCTGTTTGATCCGAAAAATATCTCGTTCTTGCGTTGTACTACATATCTATGTTTTGCATGTCGCTACATGTCTCTCGAAAAATTTTGTCCATATTAAACCATATTGTCATCATTATGTTCGAAAGTTTGGAGGGTTAATTGGATATGATTTTCACAATACTAAAATAATAACTGAATCTACATGTCTCACAAAAAAATTTGTGCATATTAAACCATGGTTAGATCTGGACCGGAGGATGTGGTAAAAATTTCCTAGAAAATAGAAAAATTAGAAAAAATTCAAAAAAAAAAAAATCAAAGCCGAGTGGGTTTGGGCCGGCTCTTCGGGTTTGTGGTTGGATTGAACTGACCCGGTCCGGAAAATGAATAAAAAAAGGAAAAAAAAATTAGAAAAAAAAAGAATAATAGAAAATTAAAAAAAAATGGGCGCCCGGGGTCTGGTTGATCGGGTTGACCAGTCCAGCAAAATATAAAAAACATAAATAAAAAAATCCAGAAAAAAATTAGAAAATCACTAAAAAATAAAAAAAATCATAAAAAATTTCTAAAAAAATTGGAAAAATTCCAGAAAAATTATAAAAAAAATTCAGAAAAATCTCAGAAATCATAAGAAATTGACTAGATCTTATTCTTGATGATTTTAGTCCTTCCTTTCTAAATGACGATTCTACCCCTTATGGGTAAATCGCCTCAGAAAAATTCCAAAAAATCTCCAAAAATCACAGAAAATGGGGGAACGACCACATTCAACTGGTCCAACCCATTTCTGTTGAGTTCGCTTTTCCGAGCCTTTGAAATAGAAAACTGGCGACTAAAACAGCCGCACATGCCCTAAATCCATAAATATTTTTAAAGAATACCTAAATTCATAAATATTTTTTTACCCTATTTGCATTTGTTTTATTATTATTATTTATTTTGTTATGGAATTTATTTCATTTGTTATATTGATAGTTATAATGTTAATGTATGGGAAAATATTTATTAAATTTTAGATGCGAAATAATTTGTAGTTTCTTTATTTAGCAGAATGTCGTCTAGATCTTTTGTGACTGTGCACTGGGGAGGTAGAATAGTACGAAATGAATCTGGACATGATTACGAAGGTGGACAATCTACTAAGTTTGAGTTTGGAAACATATCCACATTTGATGAGTTACGTGCTACGATTGAGCGCAAGTTGAATATAACAGAAAACCAGTACATTCATAGTTTGATGTATAGACAACCGATTCTAACACCCGGTTGTATTATATATGACATTATGGAGGTGCATAATGATGCTGCAGTTCAGATAATCCAGCAGTTTGCACGTCAGTGTGGTTCTATGTGGTTTTTACAATTTTATGCAACTGTAGATGAACACCAAGTGATAAATGATTCAGCTGGGGGAGGTTCCAATGTTGGTGAAGATGACGTTGGTGTGGATAATCAATACGTGGAGTACGATGATAATGATGATAATGATGATAATGATGATAATGATAGTGATGAAGAAGATGATTTATGGGTCGGTAGTGATGACATTGATGAAGAAGATGACGGAGGTGACGATACGGAGGATTACTACAACACCCATTGCAGTAATCCCATTTTACCGTTGGTACATCCATCGCCCTATTCAGAGATTAACTTTGATATGATGCAAGTAGATACAAGAGCCAAGCCAGGCCATATGTTGTTTGATGCATCAAAAGAATTTCATGTTGGGATGTTATTTCCATCACGGGATGCAGTGCAGTTGGCTGCGAAAGAGTATTCTCTGAGAAGAAATCATCACTTTCGCAGTGGGGAGACAAAGAAGCTAACATATGTGATAAAATGTGGTAATCCAAATGGACCGTATGGTTGGAGGCTCCGTGCAACTACTAAAGAGAGTGACCTGTTTTGGAAAATAATTAAGTACAGTGGGCCACATACATGTAGTAATCCTCAAATGTCAAGGGATCATCGGCAACTTGATCAGAAGTACCTCTGCAGCCAGATAGAAGCAATGGTTGCCGCCCAACCAGATATCAAAATCAAGCCACTAATGGCCGAGATTAAAGACAAGCTGGGTTTCGAACCTACTTATCGTAAAACCTGGGCAGCTAAACAAATGGCGATTGCCAAAACTTTTGGAGGATGGGATGAGTCGTATGGTCAGTTAAGAAGGTATATGAATGTAATGGAGTTAATGAATCCAGGTTCTCATTTTGTGATCGATGATTACATGAACCTAGATCAAAATTGCAAGGTTTTCAACCATATGTTCTGGACTTTCAAGCAGACGATTGAAGGCTTCAAAAGTTGTCGTTCCGTGATATTTGTTGATGGAACTTTTTTGTACGGGAAATACCGAGGAACGCTCCTTTGTGCAGCCTCATTTGATGGCAACAATCATATATTTTCGTTGGCATTTGCTGTGGTCGATCGGGAGAATGTTGACAATTGGACTTGGTTTATGGATCTAATGCGGAGATATGTCACTAGTAGAGAAAATATTTGTGTAATATCAGACAGGCATATCGGGATTCAGAGAGCAATGGAGGCAGAAGGATGGCGTCCTCCACATGGCCACCATAGATATTGCATTCGGCATGTTGTCAGCAACTACAATAAACATTTCAAAAATGCCGATGGGAAAAGATTTTGTTCAGATGGCAGGTAAATTTTCAAATTTACGTAATTTGAAGGAAAGACGTGTTCATAAATTTATGTGACAAGTACTTATTATTGTTGTAATGTACAGCTTACGAGAAACAACGACGGAAGTTCTTACACTTGATGAACCGAATTAGGAAGTGGGATCCACAAACAGCTGAATGGTGTGACCAGATTCCAACGGAGAAATGGACGAAGGCTTATGATGAAGGAAAGAGATATGGATCGATGACAACGAATTTAGTTGAATCGGTTAATGGGATGCTGAAGGATTTTCGTGCTCTACCAATAACAGCTATGGTGAATAAAATATTCTATCAGTTGGTCAACTATTTTGACACCAGAAGAACGACATATAGGGGACAGAAGGACCACGGATGGGTATATACTCAATTTACGGGTGGCGAGCTCGAGCGAAATAGTCAAAAAGAAAATAGACATGATGTGACACGGTTCAACTCTGATAGAGGGGTTTTTGAAGTTAAAACTGAACATAATAGATCCAGAGGCACATGGGGCCATAAACACACAGTACACCTAAACTTGCGAACGTGCACATGTGGGAAATTTCAAGAGATGAAAATCCCATGTTCCCACGTAATTGCAGCATGTCAAAAACATGCAATTGATTACCATGCGTTCGTAGATGAATTCTATACGTTGGATAGAACACTTCAGTGCTATCAGTACATGTTTCATCCATTGGGGAATCCTGCTTACTGGCCTGAACTTGACAATCTGCCATTAGTGCCAGACCCGAACCGTATTAGGAAGAAAGGAAGGCCCCGTGCATCACGGATACATAACGAGATGGACTGGAGTACGCCGAGTAGTAGCACACCCCATAACCATTGCATCAACTGTGGAAAATCTGGGCACAACAGGCGAACTTGTGCATACAGATCGGCCCAGGAATAAAATTTAGATAGTGTGTGAACATTGAATGTAATACATTTGATTTGCATACTCAATTTAGTTGTGTGAATTATGTAAATTAGATATATGAATTTTTTTGTAATGTTATAATATCACAATTGTGTGATATTTATTAAGTTCCTCTGTTCCATTTGTAGAAATGACACAGAGGAATTACATTCAGCCGGGACCTGAGGATGATTCACTACTTACACAGCAGGCCCGACATAGATCACAGGCCATCTGGAACGCTGAGGTAATTAAGAAATTTAGCAGTTGATCTATCATTTGTAACAGCTGTATCGTAATAAAATTGCTACTAACGATTAATGTAACATTTTACAGATAGATGAGAATCAAGCTCTTAGATGTCAGCGAGATGGATCGACGCTACACGAACCTGAACTTGATGATCGCATAGTACCGTATCTTCGAGCTTCGGGATTTTACGGAGTTTGGAAAATGGGATTTTGGCAAGTTGATTGGCATTTGATTACAGCTTTGGTTGAGCGGTGGAGACCCGAGACTCACACCGTCCATATGCCGGAAGGTGAATGCACGATCACACTGCAGGATATCGCGGTTCTAACAGGGCTTCCCATAGATGGAGATGCAGTCACTGGCCCCACTAATATGAATTGGGGCACTCTTTGTGAGAATCTACTGGGTGAGCGCCCCCCAAACAGTCAAATACGTGGTTCAATGGTAAAGATAAGCCGGCTGAGAGGACGCTTTGGTGTAATTCCTGACGATGCCGATGAGGTTACCATACAGCAGCATGCTAGGGCATTTATTCTCCAGTTGGTTGGAGGATCTATCTTTTCAGACAAATCAGGTGCCAGGGTTAGTTTGATTTTTCTTCCATTACTAGAGCACCTCGAGGATCCTACGCAGTATAGTTGGGGTTCAATAGCACTTGCGTGGTTGTATCGGGAGCTATGTAATGCGACCGATCCATCAGCTCACCAAATCAGTGGTGCCCTACAAGTATTGCAGATTTGGGCGTGGGATCGCTTCAGTTGTGTCTCCCCATCCATCAGAAATCGTGATCCTTTACCAGATGCACCTCTTGGTAGTTGGTATGTGATATATTGCTTTTTCTGTTCGTGAGTCATAATTTTTTTACAGTGCGTATAATATATGTAACTGTTCTTGTTTTTTTTTGTTTATGCAGTTGGAGTCAAGCCCTACAGATAACAAAGGTCCCCACACATACTTTGCCACATCCGCGCTACCAATTTGATAGAATGGCATCCGCAGATGTAAGTCATCCCAGCAACCAACGAGTTCAATGTAATGTTAGCTTTTAAATTAATTCTTCGTTTAATTTGATATGTTTTAATACGATAACAGATTACTTGGGAGCCCTACACTGATGACATTCTCCAGACTCTACCAGATTACTGCCTGCGGGGACAACACATTTGGAGGGCTCGTGTCCCACTCATTTATTTTCACATAGTTGAGTGGCATTATCCAGACCGAGTACTTCGTCAGTTTGGTATGCAGCAGCCAATACCTTCTCCTCCCCTTGATCATAAACCCTTTCATGATATTGAATTAAGGCCAATTACAAAGAATTGGATCGAAAAACACGGACAGTGGATTGATATATGGAACAATCGTATTGACTATATAGTCCATATTGATCCTGCAACGGAGCCACTTCACTATCATTCAGAATATATGGAGTGGTACCGTGCACACACACGGAGGTGGATTTCTTACACGGGAGGTGCAATAGGTGCAGCGGTTCGTACAAACACTTTTAATTTACTTCATTAATTATTTTTTTAGTAACATACATTATTGGCATTTGATAACTTCTGTTGACTTTGATTTCATGAACAGGGTGATGGCGTGGAACAAATCTTACAATTAAGTTCCGCTACATCTCGGGAGAACATACGGGAGAACATGTGAAAGATAGCGAGGATATCTAGGTTAATGCTATACGCCTTCAATGAGGAGAGACGGCTGACAATGATTCCACCACCCCCAACCAGCACCTACAGCGGCACCCATTGGGCCGCACGAGAATGACCTACCTGAGACTGTTCAGTCGACCCAAAGGACCACTCGAGCTCATCAAGATAATGATGCCGTCCCCTACCCCTTGGCCTATCATACGACAGATTTCACTCCGGGGTTCACTCCAGGGTTTAGCTAGACAGATTTCATTCCAGGGTTCAGCCAGTTTGCGGGCTCATTTCATGAGGGATACCATCCCTAGACTCCCGCTAATTCTCCGATTTCTGGAGGATTTGACTTCTCTCCTTTTTTCCAATACCCTTCTACAGGATATGTATCGTCTGAGCGTGGGATATTTGCTCAATTTGATGATGCATCCACTTCACAGCCACACTTCTCACAACAGGATATGCCTTTATCATCTACAAATCCTACTCATCCGGAATCTCGTCCTCGGTACAATACTAGACGTGCCGAACGCCGGAGACGACCTGATTGCGGAACAGGAGGCCGCATAGGAGGACCACATCATCAGTGAATTGAATTAGGGTTAAGGATTGTTATGTATTTATAATTTTGATTTGCTGGATTTTTTTAGCTCATGGATTGTTTAGCCACGTTCTTTTAATCTAGATATGTCATCTTCATATCTTAATTATTATTAATTATTTGTTGGAACAGAAGGTCACGTTCTTTTACTAAATTATTTATTAATTATATATCTTAATAAAATTTTCAACTAATTATGTTATAAAAATAAGCTTTAAAGATGAAAATTATATTTTACTAAATGTTATATATATAAAATAATTAAACACATGTAAAAAAATATGAAATTTAAAATTAAAAATTTAAAAAAAAAAAAAAGGGCCTCGGTTCGGCAGTGGGCTGCCGAACTGGGGAAGGCCCAGTTCGGCAGTTGGGCTGCCGAACAGAGCCGTTCGGCAGCCCAGATGCCGAACGGGACTCTGTTCGGCAGACCCACTGCTGAACGGGACTCTGTTCGGCAGACCCACTGCCGAACGGGATCCCGTCGGCTGGCCAACTGCCGAACCGGGTCCCTTCGGCACTAAGACTGTCGAACGGACCCCTAATTGGTAAATTTGTTTAAAATGGCCCCAAATCGGTATAAAAAAAAATTAGAACCCCTTTTTGAAAAATGCCCAAAAAATTCAGAGATTACATCAAACAAATTAAAAGTTTATGGACCACATTGCACATTGAGATAAAGTTCAGGGACCACATTGGACAAATTAAATGTTCAAGGATCATATTACACATTAGGCCAAAGTATAGGGACTCTTCGTGTCCTTATCCCTACGAGAAGCGAGCAATGGCCAACCCTTCGCCGCCACAGTTCTTCCACAACGATTTTAGCTGTAAAAAGGAAGGTATTGGCATCAGGTACGAATACTCTCAGAATACTTATTCAATATATTTAATGAGGAAAGTTTCGATTTTCAAAAACATTGATTACACTTACACGGGACGCGAGAAAAGGTAATTCATTAAATAATGACGTACAAAATAGACTATGATACTTACACGGAAAGTTTCTGATTCTGTACCACACGGAAAGTCTAGAATGCATGAAATTTTTGCCAGGGTGAACATTACTTTGTGAACCGAAAGCATTGTTTTCACAACTTTGTATCAGGTCAAACTAATGACGTACAAAATAAAAAAGAGTAGGGAATTTCACTTTATTTTGGACCAACAAAAGAAGATACATTTCTAAGCGCGTATCGCATCGTGACGATTCTAACGATCACATCCTCCATAAACGAGTCTATAAATCTAAGGAGGACATCATCTCAAGTGGACATCCTTCCCGAAAAATGAAGTAGCTCAATCGGCCTAGAAATGTCCCTTCAAATCTCGAATCGATGCATCATTTTCTCCGTCTATACATTGAATCCTCGACCAACCTATTTGTTAACCTTATTTCATGAAACCCAGTTTTGGCCTGAGTGAGCAGGTCGATTTGGGACATAAGCCACTAAACACACGATCAATTCTATTTCTATCTAGTCAGGGTTTTCCTTGAACACATATAGGGTTCTTGTTGGGATTTGATGAATAATCCCATGGGAAGTGAATGAGAAATGAAGGAGGGAGAGTCCCACATAGGAAAAAGAGTAGATGGTGGATGGGTTTAAATATTGGAACTTCACAAATGGGTTTGGGCCCCAAGGGGCACCGCACTTTTGTGGACGGGGGAGGACCTACGCAAAAGTGGATCGGTCCACACGCGCGCGCGCCGCTGCCGCCCGCCCACTCGGGCCGGGTCCGGGCATTTATTTAATTTTTACTCCATCAATTTTATTTTATTCTATTCTTTTTAAATCGAAGGGACACGATTTGAATAGACATGTTGGACATTCTTTTCATCCGAACAGATATGATTATTCGGTGTTGAGCGAATAGACATGTTAGACCGACGAACATACATGTTCGTTCGGAATAAAGCGAACGAACGTGTCTGTTCGAACAGAACAAGAACAGTTTTCTTTGGTTCGCATCCCTTCATCAATAGACATGTTCTGTTTCGCGACTCTTCACTTCATTGTCTATAAATACAAAAAGCGACCATCACTTTCAAAACTACTGACATTTTTTCACAAGACATTACTCATCTTCATTTGTGCGATTGTTCTACAAATTTGCGTTCGAAGGAGTCCTTTGAAGACGTACCGCTTCAAAGGAACGCGATCCGTTCTATCCTGGGAGACAATTGTCCGACGTCCTCGGGTACAGATTGAGGGGGCAAATTCGTCTTAAGGACACAACGACTTTCGTTGGGCTCGGATCAATATTCTGATTTCTACTTCGCGTTGGCTGCAGGTTAATCATTTGTTCACATGTCTTTCTGTACGGACTTAGCCAAAGGATAACAACAACAGTTCTTAGTTGTTACAATTCTAGGTTACATCATCAAAAAAGTTTTTTCTATAACCATAGAGCGTCGCCCATCGCTGTCATGACAGTTGTTCTAAGTTGAATTCCATGCAATCTCAGCAATTTTCAGTGATGAATAGCTGGTGAAAAGTTTCAACCTTCTGTTTATAAGGAGCGCGAATCTTTGAAGAGAAGAAAAAACAGAGAAGAAGAAGAAGAAGACAAGCGAATTTTTTACGTGGAATTTACTTCTCAACTATGCATGCCCTAGATTCCTATTATATATTGGGGCAATATCTTTTATATTTGTAACGCTGAAACTGATAGTGGAGAGATTGCCTAGTGCGAACCATAGAGCGTCGCCCATCGCTGTCATGACAGTTGTTCTAAGTTGAATTCCATGCAATCTCAGCAATTTTCAGTGATGAATAGCTGGTGAAAAGTTTCAACCTTCTGTTTGTAAGGAGCGCGAATCTTTGAAGAGAAGAAAAAACAGAGAAGAAGAAGAAGACAAGCGAATTTTTTACGTGGAAAAACCCTTCTAAATTAGAAAGGGAAAAAACCATGGTGCCGCACTAGGCAATCTCTCCACTATCAGTTTCAGCGTTACAAATACAAAAGATATTGCCCCAATATATAATAGGAATCTAGGGCATGCATAGTTGAGAAGTAAATTACAAGTATGCCATGTAAAAGTTCTGCGCTTAATATTGCTTTTCTTTTTTCAATCAGACTCCACAAATCCATCAATCTCCCACTTGGAGGCTGATCTTCAAAATGGCAATAATCTTTCATAGTCTTCAATCCTCTTGTAACCAAAATTGTCCTAGTGCGGCGGCCCCCCTCATCACTATCCATGGAGGCCAACTGAGGCAATGCACAGCCTCAGTTTCTCAATGGTGACAACCTTTGTTAACATGTCTGCTAGATTTTCTGCACCAAGAATCTTCTTCAATGACAATGTCCCATCATCTATTAGCTCACGAATATGATGATACTTCAACTCAACGTGCTTTGTCCTTGAATGAAACACCGGATTCTTTGCAAGACAAATAGCACTCTGACTGTCACTGAAAAGAACACTGCTATCTTACTCCTTGCCAATCTCCTTCAGAAAATTTTTCAACCAAATCATCTCCTTACCAGCTTCAGATATAGCAACATACTCTACTTCAGTGGTTGAGAGAGACACGCACGTCTGAAGTCTAGACATCCAACTGATTGTAGTGCCACCTAAAGTAAAAACATAACCTGAGGTGCTCTTCCTGTTATCCAAGTCACCACCAAGATCTGCATCGACAAAGCCTTGTAAAGTTACACTGTTTTTCGCAAAACATAATGACATACCTGAAGTACCTCTCAGGTATCTTAATAACCATTTTACAGCTTCCCAATGCTTTATTCCTGGATTAACCATGTATCTGCTCACAACTCCCACTGCGTGAGCTATGTCTGGTCTGGTACACATCATTGCATACATTAAACTGCCAACAGCTGATGCATACGACACCTTAGCCATATATTCCCGCTCCTCGTCTGTCTTTGGCGACTGCTTCTTCAAGAGCTTGAAGTGACTTTCTAAAGGAGTACTTTTGGGCTTTACATTCTGAACTTCGAATCTGTCCAACACCTTCTCGATGTACTTTTCTTGAGATAACTTTAGAATTCCTTTGGATCTATCCCGCGTGATCCGCATCCCAAGAATCTGATTCTCTGCGCCCAAGTCCTTCATCTCAAACTCTTTTGACAATTGCTGCTTAAGTATGTTGATCTCCCTCATGCTAGATCCTGCAATGAGCATATCATCCACATTCAACAGTAAAATAATATAGCAATTATCAAATTTCTTGAAGTAACAGCAATGATCCATCTCACTTCTGGTGAACCTGTTACCACACATAAAAGTGTCAAATTTCTTGTACCACTGTCTAGGAGCCTGTTTCAAGTCATACAGACTTTTCTTTAGCTTGCAGACATAATTTTCTTTCCCATAAACTTGAAAACCTTCTGGTTGTACCATATAGATATCCTCCTCTAAGTTACCATGGAGGAATGCAGTCTTTACATCTAACTGCTCCAAATGTAAATTCTCGGCAGCAACAATACTCAACACTAGCCTGATAGTAGTCAATTTCACAACTGGAGAGAAAATCTGTGTAGTCAATACCTTCCTTTTGCTGAAAACCTTTTACTACTAACCTTGCTTTGTACCTCTTGCTGCCATCAGGTTCTTCTTTGACCCAGTACACCCACTTGTTCTGCAATGCTTTCTTCCCATCTGGTAACTAAGTTAACACCCAAGTTCTATTCTTCTCGAGTGAATCCAACTCATCTTGCATTGCTAACTCCCGCTTAACAGAATCTTTAACCTGCACTGCTTCCAAAAAAATTTCTGGTTCGCCAGCATCAGTTAAAAGTAAATAATTCAATGACAGAGAATACCTCTATACATGTTTAGATGTTCTACTAGATCTTCTCAAAGTGGGCTCAAGAGTATATGATTCTTGTTCTGATTTTTCATTAGAGTCTACAGCAACAGTTTCAGGGTTTCTAACCATAGCACTCTTAGAAACCCCTTCCAATTCAATCTCTCTAGTCTCCACTGTTTGTTTCTTCACACTAGATTCTACCACAGCTTTGTCCTTGTACAACAAGTTTTCATTGAATGTAACATCATCAGTTCTTATTATTTTTCTATTTTGCTCATCCCAGAACCAACAGCCAAAATAATCAAAACCATATCCAATGAAAAAACATTTTTTAGCTTTTACATCAAGCTTATCTCTATTTTCAGAATCTATGTGGACATATGAAACACAACCAAAAACTTTTAGATGCGAGAGATTCACCTTTTTTCCACTCCATTATTCTTCTGGTAGCTTGAAATCAAGTGGCACTGAAGGTCCTCTGTTGATCAGATATGCTGCTGTATTAATTGTATTCGCCCAAAACATCTTGGTTAATCCCACAAGCATCCTCATACTTCTTGCATGCTCATTCAAAGTTCTATTCATCCTCTCAGCAACTCAGTTTTGCTGGGGTCTATTGGGAATAGTTCTTGACATTATGATTTCGTTCTCTGCACAAAATTGCTTGAACTCCTTGCTATCATACTCACCACCATTATCGAACCTTAGACATTTAATCTTCAGGCCAGTCTCGTTCTCTACTTCAGCTTTCAATCTCTTAAAAGTAGCAAACACGTCAGATTTATTTTTCAAAAAATAAACCCATACCTTTCTGGTGGAGTCGTCAATAAACGTAACATAATAGCGCGGGCCTCCAAGGGAATGCACAAGGGCTGGCCCCCACACATCTGTATGCACAAACTCTAATTTTCCTTTTTTTGGTTCTCTCCCAATCTTCGAAAAACTGACACGTTTCTGCTTACCCAAAATGCAATCTTCACACAGACCAATATCTATGGACTTCAAGTCAGGCAGTTTTTCCTTAGATGCTAACAACTTCATCCCCTTTTCTCTCATGTGTCTAAGCCTACAGTGCCACAATTTAGAATCTGCTTTTGACTTAGCAACAGCTGCAGTTTCTCTATTGCTTTCAGTCATGTACAGTGTTCCTGACTTTGTTCCCCGTGCAATAACCAAAGCACCTTTAACTATTTTCCAAGAGCTATCCTCAAAAATAGTTCTGTATCCTGTGCTGTCTAATTGACTTATAGAGATCAGATTTCTCTTAAGTCCTAGAACATATCTAACATCATGCAACTTCCATTGATATCCGTTAGTAGTTTTAACATAAACATCACCATTTCCCATAATATTCAAAGGTTCATCATCAACAAGATAAACCTTTCCAAATTTTCTAACAATAAAATTATGCATTAATTCTTTGCACGAAGTAGAGTGAAACGACGCACCTGAGTCTAGAAACCAAGACTCAATCGGACTGTCAATGCTAAAAATTAAAGCATCATTATCAACCGTCTCTTCAAGAGTTGCATTCACTAATTTCTTTTCTTCTTGATTTCGATCGCGATACTGAAATTTCTTCTTTGGGGCTCTACAATCTCGTCTCAAATGACCCTTCTTTTCGCAATTCCAGCAAGTTATTTCACCACGAGGTCTCGATTTGCTTCTCCCTTTAGACTTCGATTTACCACGATTCTGGTTCCGCCATCGTTGATTGCTTCTCCCTCTGCCTTCGGTAATAAAGGCAGCACCTGAAAATTCACCCGACTCTCTTCTGCGAATATCCTGGCTAAGAATCAAATCTCGGATTGCTTGAAGCTCCAACTTTTTATTACTAGACGAACTGCTCACTGCAGTCACGGTTGCACTCCAACTTTCAGGTAGAGAAGATAATAAAATTAAAGCTTTTACCTCGTCATCGAATTTGATTTCCACCGAACTCAATTGAGTCGTGATCACGTTGAATTCGTTGATGTAATCTGTCACAGAAGCACCTTCGTCCATCTTCAGATTGAAAAGACGACGCATCAAATATACCTTGTTTGATGCAGAAGGCGTCTCGTACATAGTGGACAACGTCCCCATCAGATCCACCGTTGTCTTCTCGTTAGCGATGTTGAAAACAACGTTCCGCGCCAATGTGAGACGAATCACACCCAAAGCTTATCTATCTAACAATTCCCACTTTTCTTGCTTCATCGATTCCGGTTTCTCTCCCGACAGAGGCCGATGCAAGTTCTTCTGATACAGCAGATCCTCGATCTGCATCTTCCAAAAACCAAAGTCCTTGCCATCGAACTGATCGATCTTCACCTTCCCTTCGTCCATATTCATCGCTCCCACTAATTCGCTAAATCAGGCTCTAATACCAGTTGTTAGGAGCGTGAATCTTTGAAGAGAAGAAAAAACAGAGAAGAAGAAGAAGACAAGCGAATTTTTTTACGTGGAAAAACCTTCTAAATTAGAAAGGGAAAAAATCACGGTGCCGCACTAGGCAATCTCTCCACTATCAGTTTCAGCGTTACAAATACAAAAGATATTACCCCAATATTTAGTAGGAGTCTAGGGCATACATAGTTGAGAAGTAAATTATAACTATGCCATGTAAAAGCTCTGCCCTTAATAATTACAACTATGCCATGTAAAAGCTCTACGCTTAATATTGCTTTTCTTTTTTCAATCAGACTCCACAAATCCATCACTGTTGCATCGACCAGTCATCTTCGTTAATCGCACGCTATAGACAACTTGTGGAGGATTAATTATTTTAAGCAGAAAAGTGAGATTTACTTGAAGCATCCAAGCTGGCACTAGTTTGCTCTGGATCAGCAAGTTACGTTTAATTTGGTTTAGATGGAAGAACTTCTGCATCTAGGTTAAGAACATTATGTATTTCAGTCAATTTTCAAGAACGAAACTTCCGAAAAACTTTGAGGTCTTCCTTCTTGTCGATCCCACCTGAACTAAAGTGTTCAAATTTTAACATAAAGGTGAAACCCTAAAAACAGAATAAGAAACAAGAGTATTTAATTCATGGGTTAATACTACGAAAAACACCAAACTGGTACACTTGTGACACGTGGCAGTTGACGGATGTACCAGTTTGGGATTTTTATCTTCTATTGGTCACAGGTGTATCAGTTTGGGATTTTTATCCTTTGTTGGTCACATGTGTATCAGTTTGGGATTTTTTGTTGTATTAACCCAATTTTACGGTAATTAACGAATGGTAAATTTGTCACAGGTATACCAATTTGGAATTTTTTGTGGTCACAAAATTAGTTTGGGGTAAATTTGTCACAAGTGTACCAGTTTTGGATTTTTTGTGGTCAAAAAAATAGTTTGGGATAAATTTATCACAGGTGTACCAGTTTGCGATTTTTTATGATCAAAAAAATAGTTTAGAGTAAATTTTTCACAGATGTACCAGTTTGAGCTTTTCGTAGTACTAACCCTTATTTCATTTAGTTTAGCATTCTTCTGGCGAGAGTCATTTCATTCACTTGACTTCCATTGAAGTTATGTAGATGACTGGCGAACAATTTGAGATATGCCTTCTTATTTTTTTAAGAATTCGGCTAGGCACTCAACTCAAGAAATTCCTCACTTCTTTCTCTGTCTTTCATTTTTCACCATTCGAAATTACATAGCTTTGGTGCCTCAACCATCTCCAAGGTCGAGAAAATATTGGCAACCGTCGTGACGATTAAACATAAGGAAAAATGACAAAAATGATCCTTAAACTTTAACCCAATGTGCAATGTGTTCCCTGAACTTTTAATTTATCCAATATAGTCCCTGAACTTTAGCCCAATATGCAATGTGGTCCCTGAACTTTCAATTTGTTCAATGTGGTCCGCGAACTTTTGGAACATGTTCAACTTAGTCCCTAAACTATATGAAAATGTCCAAAGTCGTCCTTGAACTTGAATTAATGGAAAGACTACATTGAACAGCTTCCTATAATTCAGAGACTAAGTTGAACATGTTCCAAAAGTTCAAGGACCATATTGGTCAAATTGAAAGTTCATGGACCACATTGCACATTGGGCTAAAGTTCAGGGACCATATTGGTCAAATTAAAAGTTCAGGGATCACATTATACATTGAATCAAAGTTCAATGACTATTTGTGTCATTATCCCTAAACATAACCATCAGGTGATGTAGTGCGTGATAATCGAATTTAACGTTTTATCTAAAGAATCCACCCTCATTTGACTCAGTATCGTACTAACTCGTTCCTTTTTAGTATTATTGTTATAATAGGGCTTGAGATATATTAGAAAGAAGAGAACTTACCTATAATATGGGTGCGTTATAGATTTAGATTAAGGCAAAATAATAATAATAATAATAATAATAATAAGAGAAAAATTGTAAAAGTCGATCCAAACACACTCAGTTGATCGTGCTGAAAATAGAGAAAAAGGCAAAAGAAAAATAAATGAGGACCTATCTTTGTCTATCATAATTAACTACCACAAACATTCCATACTTCTTATGATTCCTATCCTTGTTTTTTCCTCTCTCTTTTTGTGTTTGTTCACGTTTTTTCCACGAGAAGATGGAGTCCACTTTCGGTGGATGTCTCCATCATGATTTTAGTGGGTTGTGTTGTATCATTCTCACGAGGCTTGTTTATAATTTCTCCGACATTTCATGTTCTCGTGAGCTTGACTCTATTCGTCTCGAAAATCTTCATTTTAATAATACAAGTCAAGAACACACGCATGTTTGGAAAAATTACAACCGTTTTAAGAATCGAATACACTTCCGGTGTTCCCCGGGAAGACAGCAGAAGGAAGATACGAGGATATTTCTGAAGACTGGCGTAAAAGTGTTTCGTTTGTTCTTGAAAATCGGAGAGAGAGAGAGAGATCGTGTTCCTAGATTGCTGATCTCGATTGCCCATTTTTATAATCAAGAGCATGCCATTGAACAGTTCTAACAACAATATTTTACTAAATATTTTATGCTTGAATAATAATAATAATAATAACAGAAAAAAAAAAAAGAATATCTTTCCAAGTAAAGCGTAGGTGAATCTGTTGCGAAACCTTCGGGTTGGGTCGATATCATTTTGGATAGATCTAATATAATCGCAAACACGGGACAAAGTCACTAGAGTAAATCTCGATGCCCCGTTCTTGTTTTCCATGGAAAAACGAGTTACTCTAGCGACAGGAAGCTATTGGGGTGGCATGGGGGTCCCGTTTTTCGGTGAGTGGGAGGGGGGATTTGGGGGGCCGCTTCGGTGGGGGTCACGGGGGGAGCGCCCCCGAGCCGCCAGAGAAATTTTATAGTTTGAACCCATATTATATTGGTAGTTTGGACTTGGATCCATGAATAGCTATTGTTATATATCATCTCTTTCGCTTGTAAAAGAGTGATGTAACAGAGAGGTGCGATGTGCTAATTATAGTGAAATTATCTACTAGATGTAGCCCTAATTTAAGGTGAACTAAGATAAACATTGTGTCTCGATTTCTCTTTATCGTTTGTACGCTCTATTTCGTTGTGGTTGTGTGTCGAATCCTAACAAAACCGCACTGCTGCAATTTTCTTGTTTGCGAAATCGAACTTCCAAGATACTCTATTACGATTCATTTTTTGACTAACTTAATTAACCAAGCGAATTCACTTATATAGTATGCTCAAATGAAATGGGTTAACCAAACGCTATCAATCATGAAAGATCCAATTTGGTTTAGTGGGGGTGGTGGCGGCTGTGACCCCCCTGGGACCTTTGAAATCCCAATCAAATCGCTACACAGCTTTTGAGAATGATAGCTTTTTGACGTTTTCAGATGTGTTTGACGCTCGAGATTGGAGTCGAATTTTGGTTGGATTGAGTAACTTAGATTTGTTTCGGAGAAAAAGAGAGGCCATGATCTATCCTCGTATCTCTTGATGTTGGTGATGACTCTAGCTCAACTATTATGAGGGGCCATAACCGATCAATCGCATTATCTATTCGATATGTATTTCAATCTATAGGGAGAATTACCAAAACAGTCCTAAATTTATTGTAATTGTGTCAATTCAATCTTAAACTTTTTATATTTGTGTCAATTCAGTCCATTTGACCGGCCGGCGCTGACGTGGCATGTCGGCCCTGACGTGGCACTTTTATAAATAATATCTAAATATTTTTTTGATCTTTTATGATTTTTTCTTTTTTCTTTTTCTTCGGTTTTGTTTTTCCCCAACCCTTGGGCCAGCGACCCTCGCCGACACTGGGCAAGGGCGTCTCCTGGGCGAGGGCCGAGACGCTCTCACCTGGTCTGGGCGAGGGCCGCGACACCCTCGCCGGCCCAAGGGTTTGGGAAAAAGAAAGAGTAAAGAATAAAAATTCAAAAAATTATTAAAATATTATTTAAAAAGTGCCACATAAGCATCAACCGGCCAAATGGGCTGAATTGGCACAAATGCAAAAGGTTTAGGATTGAATTGAAGGTTTAGGACTGAATTAGCACAATTGCAATAGGTTTAGGACTGTTTTAGTAATTTTCCCTTCAATCATCCTTTATGTTTAAATTCCGAAACCCTACTTTTTTTCACCGTAGATTCCATGTGCCAGTGTTATTTGATGTGACCGTCTTGTAAGATACTCTCTCATGACGAGGTATAGGCTAAAATGGATTTGTTTCGCTGGAATTGACTTCCGCGACGAAATACCTTTCACCAAAAGTTGCTTTTTTATTTTTATCAAAGGAGACAGATTCCGTAGTGATCCCGGACGGGAAATATCACCAGTACAAAAGGGAATCGATGTCTTCACTTCAAATGGAACCAAAAGTACACAAATTTTGTCAGAATTTAATCAATGACAAAGTTTGAGGACATAAAGATGCAACGCCGGAATTTAATCGACGACGAAGCACCCATAAACTACAACAAAGATACATGTCAAAATTTAACGATGATGCAGTATCCGAAATCTACAGCCATAATTACAGTGCATGAATTAAAAGGTAACCGAAAGATAATATGTTTTGTGTATTTTGCGCGGGGTCTTCAATAGACGAACACCAGTATTTATAGTGTTCACAACTTAATTGCCTATGAGCAATTCTTCCGCAGTTTTAGCCATGCTTCTACATCTCCGAGAATCTTAATCTCATATTCTCACGTTTCCATGATTTCACCTCCAGGTAGTTAGTTCCCTTAAAATCACACCTTGATCTCTCGCATTTGTAATTGTCGAGTAGACTTTATTCTTCCTCCACGATCTACGGCACTCCATTGCCCTATACACCGATGATTTCAAATTTGAGTAACATACCGAATTTCGACGCCCCTCCAAGCATTCAATTTTCATTCGGTGTCACAGTCAGTAATCCGTCAATCCCTTTTTAGTCGGTGTCCTTACCGGCTAACTCTGCCATGATAATCGTCAATCATATGCTATCATGTATCGACAGCTTATCTATAGTCATTGACGTATATCGATATCGACAACGGTTCGTAAGGTCATCGACAATAGTTCACCTGTCCATTGTAACCACTCAGTCCACAAGTCACGTGCCTACTCACGTCGGCAACCTCGTTAATTTTTGGTACAAACAAGAATCAATCGTTGGGCCTACACGGATCAAGCCGAAAAGATGTAGATCGTCTCTCTTACTGCGCATCCTTTTCTTTATTTTGTTGTATTGTACATTTTCGAACTGTGTCCACCTGTCCCTGATATGACGGATTTTCATAAAGCGAAAGTGCTTGAAGGGAGTTGGTAGTCCTTCATAGACCCCAGAAGCACCCTAAAAGTCTCTTTCACCGGCAATCAAATGTTCGACGTAATTCACGTTCAGAACAACAGGGATTCACAAGTTCACATCATTTCAGGCAGACCATAAAGATCAAACGCCACGTGAATCGTGAAGAATTCGTTTGTGCACAGCCAATAGAGAGGGCTTTTAGCCGCATATAAAGACTTTGACCCTTGCAAATGCTTTTGTATTGCAGCGATATTTTCGAGACCGCACGCTTCCGATGCATATATACAGCAAACTGAGACATCATTCGAGGAAGGACCATGTACAACATACATCGGGGAGCAGTCGCACCATGTTCGGGGCAACATACGCCGTTGTTGTTGAACAAGGAAGAGTTTCAAGACATCAATCAATATCCATCAGTCAATCCATAAAAATCATCGCTGGATTCACACGGCCAGCACCATTACTATTTACCCAAACCAGAAGCATGGTTTTGAAGTCTCCACAGGTGAAGTGAACATCCCAAGCGGACCGACCCACCTTCCCAGAACACACATCAAGAGAGTCCAACTGCAACCACAACTAGTCGGTCAATGTGTATGAAACCGATAAAGGGGATATCATATCTTCGCCCCTCTCACACTCCGTCGCCCATCCACACCGTCGTAACTAGTTTTATTTCCCATTACAAACATGTTACTGACTAGATTGCCTGCCCAGTAAGAAACAACAGCCATCGAATCATAGATCTGTTCATAGTTCAAAAGAGAATCCAATTAGCTTAAGAGGTGAACCTGAGAGAGACTTTATGGTCAAGATAAAGCGAGAGATTGACATGAAAATATACAAATAAAGGATGTAAATCATCATGATAAGAGGATGTACAATCCACTGAAAAATGCAACGGAATTATGAGTATCATCCCACTACCTTTTGTGGTCCAGTTCCAGGTGCATCGACAGGGCATTGACATACTTGATGTGTAATCTGCACAATTGGTTGGGCAAATCATAGATGGAAGATTCAAAAGCAGCCTCAGAGAAAGTTTGGGTCCGGCTAAAGATTTAATGCTAGTAACTAGTAAGCTACCACATGATATGAGCAGTTAACAACATAAACCCAAAGCACGTGGCAAATCATATATGGGAGATTCGAAAGCAGGATCAGAAAAAGTTGCGGTCCACTAAAGATTTAATGATAGAAACTAGTGAGCTAGCACATGCTATGAGCAGTTAACAACATGAACGCAAAGCACATGGGTACAACATGTATATAACTCAACCCAATTTACCCACAAAAGCAACTTCGATCATTAAGCTGTGTTATGAAATGATCTTTCATCAGAAATGCTTCAGTTACGAAATATTTACGCACAACAGTGTCTGCAGTTACATATCCAAAAGGAGGAGAAAAGGGCAAAGCAAAAGTCTCGGTGAGGACGACTCACCCATGTGCTATTGCTTTAGGTAAACAATCTTCTCCCGAGTCCTGATGATGTCCTTTTCATTACTCAAGCATCAATTGAAAGTAAAGTAGCCTCTGACCCTGTGTGGAGATTCCATCAACTATAGAAAGTATAGTCAACAAACACCATTCTACACAATGAAAAAGAGAATCCATGGACACCGCGGAGGTCATCGTCCGCTGGAGACAGCATCTCATACTCGTACATTGTTTATTTCAGGGCGTGACAACATGGTCAACAAAGCAATCAAGAGATCCTGCTTTCACGGCACATCACATTTGTTGCCATTCTATGTCCAAAATTACGGTCAGAAAAGTCATTTGATTGCTTACAAGGTATCATTCTCATACATGCATCTTCACTCGGCCACTGTGCCTCGAACAAAAAAGATTCCGCACTTCTTTCCACCCAAAGCAAGAAAAGTGAAATCAACTCTGATATCAGAATCGAGAAAGCAACATTGGAAAATTATATTGATCAGATGAAATTAAATGGACAAGCTAACACAGAACAAAAGCCACAGAAAAATAATAACACCATTGGCAAAAAAAAAAAAAAACAAAACAAATCTCTTCAACATCCTATCGCAACAAGAGATTGCTCGAAGAAAAGCAGCAAAGCTAAAAGCAATATCACTCTGTGAGGTCAGATGTCGATCAGACAAACAGAATCTTGCTCGTTATTCACATTAGAAAGCATTATGCATTGAATTCAAAAACGCCAAGAGAAGATGACAATTTGGTATCAATGTCTTGCTTGAAGAGGAATTTGCCTCCGTCAAAACCTATTAACAAGCCATCCACGAGAATCTAGTTGTTATAAAGTCCAATCCAAAAGCTTAAGTTAAGAGGTGGAGGGAGACCACATGTATATAAAGAGCATATAAATCATATTGTCAAGCTATATGAGATTTCAACACTAGTAATAATCAACTCAGTATCACGTGCAAAACGAAACCTCCAATTAAATTCTGTCTGTGAGGCTAGATAGTTTGACTGCACAGTTTAGTCACTATTCTCATATAGATAGAACCTATTACCAGGATTTTGGAGTGGAATTTATTGCATTTCAGAACTTTCCTGCTCCTCAAACGCAAATTTTGGCCAAAGAAAACAAGACAACCTAAAATACCCTCATAAATGAAAATAAACAGCAACTCTTAATCAGTGTGATAACTGCGTGGTTTCAACCATCTGACAAATAGGAGAAAGTGCTCCACATAAACCACACCAAACTACAAGTCTCCAATATCCATATCCCTCAGCAGTAGTCCAGCCACACTGGATCAATGAAGAATTTTGCTCCTGGAAATCACCTCATGACAGCCAACGCCAAATCCAAAGATGGGGGAGACAGGGAAACAGAGAGAAAAATATAACTCGTGTTGTTGGTGCCTCCTGCACAATCTATTTTGACTTTGTTAACATGATAGGGAAAACATATAATTCTTAGGGTTCCTTATGCACCAAGAAGGGAATGCATGGTGTACGAAAGTTGCCCACAAGGACATGGGTGTGTCCAATCAACAATCATCTTGTCTTCAAACATAAGATATAGAATGGAAGTTGATTTGTTTCACTTCCTATCACTTTCTATTATTCTGAACAACCCGCTTTAGTATCCCCGCATTCAAAGTGAAGTATTTATGCTACATTCAACTTTAGCATCCCAATATTATTTGGTGTGAATAAATATCGCCAGGTTTCTTCAAGTCGGCCAACGGATTATGAAATAAAGAAAGCATTGAAGAAAATTCGAAAGGACTAAATTCAATTTGATGAGAATTAGCATGGTCGAAGTTTGGCCACCTGATGTCAATAACACAAAAGAAATAATTTTAACCTGTATGACCATCTTGAAATTGCATTAAAGCTCTATCGATGAAATACCCTAAATACCAAACAAGACAAATTCCCCGTCTAGAGAATGCAAAAGAAATAAATAAAAAAATTGAAAGGTACAAAGAAACAATATATAACATGAGAATGACAGTTGAAAGTGCACTGACAAAATCTATATCAAAGCAGTACCCCAAATAACAACAAAACTGATTCACCAACAAGTTCTGAACTCGCTCTAGAGTAAGATGGCTACAATCATAAGGTAGAATAATAAAGCAACACCACAGGAGACATGCTCTTACAGGGGCTTCCAACAGCTTGATCCGCCACAAGTCGTAGGAGCAGCTTCTTTATCACGCTGATGTAGTCAGAATAATATAAAAACCTCTTCCTACTTACAAAGAGAGGAGAGGGGCTTCTATCCACTAAATTTGATGCAGACAGAAGTCGTGAAAAATCATTCTCTTGCGTCATATGCAAGTTACTAGAGCCAAGAGTTGCTTAATGAAAAAACGAGGTAAGAGTTAATAAAGCTTCAAAAGTAATAGCATCATTTTGGCTTCTACTTCTTGCAAGTGTAACTAGTTACTTACTTACAAAAGGCATACATGATACCACATCTGGAATAGAAAAAATTCCACAGAATCAGATAAAGGAAGATATGGAAAATCTGATCCCCACTTTCTAGAGTATCAGGTGTGAAACTGCCAAAAAGGAAGAGTATCATCTTCTATTTTGACAAACAGTTGTTATCCATCTGGCATTTCATAATTGCCATCCCTAGTCCATAAGATCAAGCACATACACAGATGCGAACTTTGTGAAACAACACTCCGCTTCTTAAAAACCGGACATGCAAAGAGAGAAAAAAAAAACAGTTGAAAGTTCACCGTGCAGGTCGCTCAGAAGGATCAATAAGGACATCAAATCTCTCTCTCTCTCTCTCTCTCTCTCTCTCTCTCTCGCTCTCGCTATCTCCCCACCCCCCCCCCCCCACCCCCCCCTCTATCATATCATCAGTTATCATCATCATTCATATTCTCCATCAAGGTCTGCACGCGGTAAAGATTCCTTCGGTCATAATGTGTAAATGCAGCTGTTTCAGCTAATGTTGTTAGAATTATCTTCTTCAAAATAGCAAGCCAAGGTTGTAAATTGGCTACCACAATCCCATCCAAAGTTTAAGAAGTCCTTGTGTCCTCTGCCATGTAGTTAGTCATCTTCCATAAAAATTCAATTCACCGCCGCTAAAAGAGCAACACAAAGTGACACTAACAGGTCACTTGAACAAACAGTTCCACCTTGAAGACCGCTCTACTTGTAGTCCCGGTCTTCAAACTCTCGTTAGCTTATCACATTATTATGCAATTTACATGGTTAGCACAAACTCTCTATTGAGGAATTTTTCTAATCGCTAAAAGAAACCTCAACTTCCCAGCAGCTGAAATTACTTGTACCAACTACCAAATAGACAGTTGCACAGGTTCTCGAGGGCACCCCTGAATAACTCGGATTGGAAAAGTAGAGAGACTAATTGACTGAATCATATGTGGTGCATGTAAGTATTCAAAAGTTCCAATGTAGCTCTTGTTCTGGTTCTGAAATTCAATCCGAATCATCAATATGATATCTCTGCCACATCGACTGAGCATCCAACCACATAGATATAGATGATAAACCAAAGAACGAATCGATTCAAATAACTACATCCTCAGAATTGGGTAGTAATCGACCACAATTATTTCGCAGATGATAACAAATCCCCTCAAGGGTACACTCATACATATTCATCAATCGAGAAAACCTGTTTGCCGAAAAATGGCGTTACGAACTTGCCTCAGATCCCTCCCCTTGAGTGTCCTCCCAGCGCCTTCAAGCACAGAACACGCAATCATCGGCGACCGGGCCAAACTCGTTGCCACAATCTCGTGCGGTGGCAACATCGGTCCATCTCCGTCGTCGTCATCATAATCACAATCAACTTCGTCGAGTTCGCGACATCTCCTCAACATCAACATTGGGAACGCCGGCACGTTCACCGGCGCCGATCGGTGATACCTCGAGCCAGAACTGGACGAAGCAACTGGCAACAGGCGGTCCGGTGGAGACTTCGGAACCGTCGGGATTGAGATCATTCTCGAGGACGAAGCCGAGGAGGAAGCGGAAGAAGAGGAGAAGGAGGAGGAGGAGGAGATTGACTCTTTGCGGTTAAAAACGGAGCGAGGTTCGTTCTCCGGCAGGGCCGCGAGGACGCCGAAGCTTTCCGACCGACCGACTGGCAACGCCTTGCGGAGGTGATGCCGTGGATCGGAAGAGAAGGAGGAGGACGGAGGTGTTGACGACGATGGCTGGTGATTGTGCTGTGCGCTATCGGCGGTGTAGTCACCGGTTAAGAAGACATCGTCTTCGTTGAGCTCATCGCCGACGGCCGCGGCGGAGGAAGTGCTGGCTCCGGCTGAGTTAAGTGGTGGAGCGTGAGGCAATAATGCACCCAGGAGGCGCTCGGCGGAGAAAGATTTTCCTCGGCGGAGCCGGGCCGGCCCGTTTCCTTCCATCGGATATCCGACCCGGCAGGTCAGTACAGGGAAGGTGGGCAATAGCAGTTGGATGATTTGTGCCGGAGACGAAAATGACATCTTATAGTGGGGGCATATATATAAATTGGAAGGCTAATTCCCCGTAAAAATCCAAATTTCACATCTAATGTCAATTTTAGACGAGCGGTTTCAGGTTTCAACCGAAACTTAGAATCTACCCAAAGGTTTCAGGTTCCAACTACCACAAACATAGCTCTTACCCATCCGAACAAATTTTTTAATTTTTGAAACCTAAACTTACCCTCAAAATCTTGGAAGCGGACATGTTTCCACCGACGATTCTAGGTTCCGAATTCTACCTTTGAATCGTATTCACCCCTAACAATTTGCCAACGCTTTTCATAAATGCAAATTCTAATAATAGACTATCAAATTTTGAAATTTGGAACCTGACTCTATAGGCCTTAAAACTAACCATGCTGGTCCGGTCCGGCTCCTGGGTTGATCTAGAGAATCGGCCGATTCATTGTCTTCTCTCTCTCTCTTTTTGTTTTTGGTTTCATTTTCTGTACTTCTTGAAAGGAAAAAAGAAACTTCAAGAAATGGCTAGAAATAAAACACCAATAAAAGCCAAGCAGAAATCTAAAGCAACAAGAAATTATCCAACTCATCTCTTATAAATTATATATCTCCGCTTGTCAAAAGCATCAACCCATAAGATGGATGAGCATGTTAAATAAAATAAACAATAGAAAGTTCAAAACCCATGTCATAAAACATAAATTATAGAACTTCACTTTACCATCGCTCCAAATTCTCATATACTGAAAACAAAACAAACAAATAATAAGTATGATTAAAATGGGCTCCGTCTAGGGTGTGATAATATTCATTGGCATATTGCCGTAGAAGAACTTTTGTTGAATGGACAAATGCAGAATCGAACTTTTAATATTAGTCTTTGAAATTGTCAACATAAAAAAAAGAAAAGTCATCGATTGATGGGATCGTGACGTGACGATTGTCCCTATAGAATGTCAATCCAAGTCAAAATGATGCACCGGCGTCCAAATGGGGCCGTCGAATGAAAGAATGCAGCAAAACACAAATAATCGGCGGGGAGCAAACGCTAATTCAACGGCGTTTGTTAAGGGCTCGGCAAGATCTCCTAATTTCGCCGGGCAGCCGGCTCTGGAGCGCCCCCAGTTTGACCATGGCGTGGCCGAACCTGGCGGAGAAGTCGGTGGCGTTGGCCAGCGTCGCCACCAGGGACTTGCTCCGTCCGTCCGACGCCAGCTCCTGGTCGATCTGCAGAATCCCTCTCCGGGCGAGTATCTGCTTGTAGAAGGAGTTGTCCACGACGAGAGCGCTCGAGGGATTCTGGTCCAGGTTCACGGTGTTGTCGAGGGCCGCGGACTTCGGGCACCTCGGCCGGAGGGCGGCCACGAGCTTAGGATCCATGGTCGGGTCGGGCTTCCCCAGTCCATTGAAGTCGTAGAGCCGGTCTTGGAAGAGAGAGCAGTGCGCGATCCCGACAGTGTGGCCACCTACGAACCCGAAACATGCGGACATAAATTAAGTTTAGAGTCGTTATAATTATCGCATACGCCGCCGGAGAAAAGGGAACCGACGCCGGTACCTAGAAGAACGACCATGTCCGAGATAGTAAGTCCCTTTTGAGCAAAGGCCGAAGCAGCCTGCGACACTGTTATAGACGGACCTGGGAGATTCACATTTTGGGCTAGTGATATCTTCCCATCAAGCCTTCCTGTTTGCACACCGTACCTTCCTCCCTTGGCCTGTAATAAAATGTGTTTTGCACACGAAAAAACATTATTCGAAATAGCGTTACGGCTAATCCGAAGAGAAAGAGTTATCAAAAAAGACCATCCGATTAATTTTAGCCGAAAATCGCTGACATAGACACCGATTCGGCCGGCATGGACGTGGACATTTTCTAATAATCTTATTTTCTTTTTCTTTTTCTCTTCCCTTCTTCCTTTAGCCAGTCATCGAACCTCGGTGAGGGCTAGCAACCTCGCCAGCCCGGCGATGGTCGCCTCGCCCTCCGCTGGCGAGGCTCGATCTCATCGTCGCCGGGCAATGTCCGCCTAGCCAGCCCTCGCCTCTGGTCGGTTGCCAAGATCTGACGACCAGCTAAAGGAAGAAGGGAAAGGGGGGGGGGGGAAGAGAAAGAAAAGAGAAAAAAGGAGAAATAAAAAAAATCAAGAAAAATATATTAAAATATTATTAGAAATTATCTACATCAGGCGTACATGTCTGCGATTTTCGGTCAAAATTGGCACAAATGCAAAATGTTTGGGACTTAATAAGCGAAAAAAAGAGAATTTTATGATTGAATTGACACAATTGCAATAGTTTTAGGACTTTTTTTGATAATTTTCCCAATCCAAACATCACACGATGACATTCGAATCAAGTGCGACCGAGTTTAAATTGTTTTCCATTACCAAAGCGACAGCGTCACGAGTTGCCATGATGATGATGTCGGCGCAAGAAACGACTCCGGGGCAAATAGCCTCGACCGCTGCCTTGACCGCGTCGATAAGATCGTAGCCCCTCACGCTCAAATTCGGCCCCGCCGTTTTCTCGCTCGAGTTCCCGTCTAGCAGGATCGACGCATCACAGCCCTTCAAGGGAAAAGAAAGGAGTTAGTAACGTTAGCATCGATCGGCCACCAGGACGACTTCAGAGCAGATTGGAAATGTATGCTCTCTGGAAGCATAGGATGGGCTAATGCGAGATTTACATTGACGAAGCAATCGTGGAACTGCATGCGGAGCAGCGCAGCGACGATGGACCGGTCCCTGGCAAACCGAGCGGCCACGACGGTCGCAACCACGGACTCAACATCTACGAGGCCGCACTTGCCTTTGTAGAATCCCACCTGAAGAGTCGCCGCGGAGCACGGGGCCGCGAAGGTCGAGAGGACGAGACCAAGGGCGGCCAATGCCAATCTACCTCCCCTCGACGTCATCGTTTTCGCTTGAGGGTTTGAATTTGGTCACGAATTGAAGAATCAAGCCTCCTCCTCCTCCTCCATTTATGGAGAGAGATTGCCAAATGAGAGAATTATTGAGATTACTGCATTGCATGACCATCACAACGTGCGGGTATGATCGCTTCGAATGGTGTAGCCGTTGACCACCAACGTGCATACAGACGAAATATTATCAAAAAAATCTTAAACACATCACAATTGTGCCAATTCAGTCCTGACATTTTTCTTTGGCTAATTGAGGCCTAAACTTTTTGTATTTGTGTCAATTGAGTCGGTCCTGCTAATTTTGATTGGAAATCACTAACTTTGACCTTTCTAAAAATATTTTGATTTTTTTTTCTTTTTTTCTTTTTCCGGCCAAACAGGAGATAAAAAGAAAAAAGAAAAGAAAAGAAAAGAAAAGAAATAAAGAAATAAATTGTAATTTTTTAACAATATTTCGAAAATAAATTTGTCCACGTCGTGCCACGTAGGATGATCAGTGTCATTATCAGCAGTTTCCAGCTAAAATTAGCCGGACCGACTCAATTAGCAAAACGCGAAAAGGTTTATGATTAAATTGGCAAAAAAAAAAATTATGACTGAATTGACATAATTGCAGTAAGTTTAGCACATTTTTAGTAATTTTCCATGCATACAATGATAAACCCAATGGCAAGAGAGATACGTACGTATGTGAGAATACACATGTGTTATACGTACTTCACAAATAGTTTATACATGGTCCAATTCAAAGGAAGAACGTAAGACGTGTGCACGAATGACGATCTCTGGCTCTTCCATGTCAGCATATTGACGTTATTTTTTGGAGTGATTTACCACACAGTGCTTGGTTTCTAATGCTTTTTTTTTTTTTTTTGGAGTGATTATCACGTAGTGATGATCAGTTTCAATCTAAATGAGACAGGGTACAGTTTTTTTTTTTTCAAAAGACAGGGTATAGTTAAACAGCGGATAAAGCGATCTCATTTCGCATCTTTTAAATTATAGGTGCCTGAACCATCTCAAATGTTGATGTACTAGACTCCGAGTTTCATGACAAACCGCATTCTCCTCCGACTTTATATGATCAAGGTCGTAAAACCCTAACTCAGGAATTACTAATCAATGAGTTCTACGAGAATATCACAACACCCTAGCAAAACGTTGAAAAAAAAAAAGCAACTAAGTCCCACGGCATCTTCCAATCAAAGACGAAGTGCTTTAAAAATATCTCAAAATTTTAGAATAATCGAAACAATAAATTCAAATTTTTGTATTAAATAAATGCCCTAAATAAGAAAATATCCCAAATCTCAAAACCTTAGATTTGTCAAATAAAAGACGTAAATCAAAACTTAAGGCGCCTATGGAGAACCTAATCCATGTGTGGACAAAGTCTTATCCGCGCCACATTTTGACAACTAGGGTCCGTTTGTTTGAAGGAAAATTATTTTCCGTTTTTTTTGGTATTTGGATGTTGAAAAATTATTCGTTGTACTCAAAGCATTTTCAGTGGACTGAAAACAAACAAAAAATTAAATTGAGGAAAATGATTTCCTTCTTCTGGGAAGAAGAAAAATCGATTTTCCTAAATCACAAAACAAATGAAAACGAATCATTTTCCTTCTTTCCTTTAGCATAATTTTTCCGGGTGTGTTTGTTTCAATGGAAAAGTTTTTCGTGAATTAAATTTCTTGTTCGTCACCCATTCGAGTTGCTGGAAATCATCGACGGTAAAAAAAATAATAATAATAAATAAATTATTTGCTTAATAAAAAATTTCAATTGGTTTTGATAATGCCACGGCAAATACCGCTTCAATTGTTGAACTAGAAAAGATTTGTAAACCCGTTTTTGGTGGACAATTTTTTCACGTTAGATGTGCTTGTCATGTTTTAAATTTATGTGTACAATATGGTTTAAAAACTCTTGATATTTTTCTCGACCCAATAAAAATAGCAATTCTATTTTTATGGAAACATCCCAAAAAAATGAAAGAATGGTCACATTTTTATAGAGCAAATGAAAAAAAAACCAAAAAGAATTCCAAGAGATGTTCCAAATCGTTAGAATTCTACTTACGAGTTGCTTAATGAAAATTTTGCATATAAAGATTTATTATGTGCATTTATTTCAGATAATATACCTCAAATTAATTTATACCCATAAGAATGGGATATTTGCACAAAAAAAAAACTTAGATATTTTAAAAGTTTTTAATGATGCAACTTATACTTTGTCTTGTATTTATTATTCTACTACGCATTTATTTTTAATAGAATGTATTAATATTGTTGGACTTTTTGAAGAAAATGCAAATGATGATTTATTAAGTGACACTATTAAAACAATGCGAACAAAATGGCTACAATATTATAGGGAAATTTCTATTATTTATTTAGTTGCTTTTATTTTTTATCCACGTTATAAATTAGATGGTTTAGGTGATTATTTGAATACGTATTGTGAATGTTTACATTTACTTGATGAGGTAAATATTAGAAACATACAAACAACGGTTAAAAACGAAATAATAGGATTATATCATGAATTTTGTAGTACATATAATTTAGGTGATAGTGGATCTTCTCAATCTAGTAACATAAAAAGTGGGAACATAGGTAAAATTATAAGAAGGTACCAACTTCTGTTGCATAGGCAAAAAAAAAGCAAAATGAAGCAATAGGAAGTAATTCTAAAATAGAGAGCTATCTAACCGTTTCTTTTGAGTTTCATGAATCTGGAGGCAGCACAGATTTCATAATATTGAATTGATGGAAGAGGCATTCCACCCAATACCCAATTCTTGCTCTAATTGCAAAATAAATTTTAGCAACCCCTTGTTCGACTGTTGCGGCAGAACAAGCATTTAGCACTGGAGGTAATATTTTGGACGAACGAAATTCAAGATTAGTTCCCGATTCAGTGGAGGCTCAAGCTTGTGTTAATGATTGGACAAATGCTGAATATAGATAACACGAGATAGATCGCAATAATGAAGCCGAATTCTTTGACGACAGAGATACCACTGCCACCGATACCGGAACGGGTAGCGACGATTGAGGATGAGGTAAATATGGGGTTATCAAAGGCAAGAGAACTACATGAGCTTTGATTCTTCTATCCCCAAGAAGACATATAGAAGCTTAATGATAATTCATTAAGTTCAAGCCCCCTCACCCTCCTTCCCCTCCCCCCAAATTTGATTACAATTTACAATTTGATTACAATTTATATTTGATAATTCATTATTTCATTATTTCATAATTCATTATTTTCTTTTATTTCATAATTTGATTACAATTTGATTACAAATTCATTACAATTTAATTTTTAAACTCAAAAATCGTAATCGAAATAGGAATCGAAACCGACGGTTCTATTTCCGTTTCAGAATCGGAACCGGGCCGGGAACCGCCGGTTGGGAACCGGAACTGGAACCGCCACTTAAGGTTCCAGTTCTGGTTCTCCCGAATTTTGAACCGAAACTGGCGATTCCTGAACTCTGGCCATGCCTACCTTGAACACCTTCTGCAACACTAACTCTAGGCACGTCGCGTCCCCGCATAGCGCCGCCTGCCCTTCCTTCACCGAGGATGCCATCTTGAGCAGCTTCTTCGCCTTCTCCGTCGGCGAGGCGAGCCTCGGCCTCGCCAGATCTGACGAGCTCGTGGCTCGTCTCACCGCCTCAAGCTCGCCATTGGCGAGGCCACGAGGCTCGGCCTCGCTTAAGGCTGGCGAGGCGAGCCTCGGTCTCGCCAGATCTGGCGAGCGCTCGCCATCGGCGAGGAGAACCTCGGCCTTGCCAGATCTGGCGAGCTCGTGGCTCACCTCGCTGCCTTGAGCTCGGTCGATCCTCGTGGCCTTGTCAACGGAGAAGGCAAAGTTCCCCAGGTCATAGCTCCGTCAATGGCGTGGAAGAGGTGGACAAAAAAAAATGGCGTGGAAGAGAAAGAACGAGCCGCATTGGCAACAACCGTGAGGAGAGAGAATGGGGAGGGAGGAAGAGGAGAGAGAGGAAGTATTTTTTTTATTTTTGCTTTCCCTTTCACACGTACGCGAGAGAGAAGCAGGGGAAACTGATTTCCATTTCTAAAAAAAAAAAAGGAAATCATTTTCGTCAATTTTAGAAGGTTTTTTCTGTTAACCAGAAAATATCTTTCGTTGACCACTCATTTTTCGCCCCCCAAACACAGGAAATTGGGGAAAACGTTTTCCAGGAAATTATTTTCCGTGAAACAAACGGAGCATAAATATATATTTTTCTTCCAAAACTACTCTCGTCAATTTTTTTCGTTTTTCGATTTTGCTTTCGTTGTTACTGTTCATCTTTTCTACGCGAGGGCGATCGACAAGGCCAAATTTGGCCGTGAAAGGTCAGTAAGGTCGTGCTACCCCAAGTGACGATTGGTTAGCGTGACCCTAGGCAGCCCTCGCGTGACCCTTATCGAGGGCCGAGGGCAGCCCGAGGTCGTGCGACCTCATATGACGGCCACTGATGTCAGATCTTGTTTGCTGGCAAACGATTTGATTTTTTTTTTCAAATAAAAATAGGAAAGAAAATCCAGCCAAAGTTTGTTGGCAAGAAGAATTTTGCCAAACACTATTTAACCCAAAATTGCATTACAAAGGACTTTTTACCAAACACAATTGCATTTCAAAAAATTCCTTTAACTCAAAGGCCTTTGCATTTTTTCGAAAACTTGCCCTCAAATCCGGACCAAACACAATGTGAAAGTCAATGGTGTGATTATAGGAATTTGGGCCAAAATGAACGAGATTAATCTAGGAAAGGGGGCTTTGATGGGCTTAAAAGGTCTTCCATTAACACGCATGAAAGGTTAGTCTGTGTCACCGAGATGAACGTGTAATCTCAATGCTTATAGGGACCAGCATTTGGCCAAATGCTGACCTTGAGAAAGTTGAAAGCTCAATGCTGGTAGGGACCAACATTTGGCCAAATGCTGACCTTGGGAAAGTTGAAAGCTCAATGCTGGTAGGGACCAGCATTTGGCCAAATGCTAAGAGATTTTTTTTCGTTCCAAAACAAACATCATCAATTCCCTATATTTCCGACTTTGCCCCCCTTTTTACCGTTCATCTTCTTCAATATTGAGGAGGCCAGATTTGGCCGGCGAGGGGACGGCGAGGCACCGGCAAGGGGCCAGTCGCTAGGCGAGGCTCGGATGCCCAGGCAAGGGTCGTCGTCCAGGCGAGCACCGCCTGGGTCGCGTGAAAACCTAGACAATAGTGCCTCAGTCGCGCGACCCAAGTGCCGGTGCCTGGGCCGCGCGATCGCAAGTGCCTTTGCCTGGGTTTGTGCGACCCAGGTGACTGCGCCCGCGATCGCGCGACCCAGGCTTCATTGCCTGGTTCGCACGAACCCAGGCGTCGCCTGAGGTCGCCCGACCTCAGGTGGCCCTTGCCTGGGTCGCGCGACCCTCGGCAGGGGAGGCTGAGGGCAAGCGACCTCAGATGACGGCCGCCGACGCCAGATCTGGCTCGTCGGCAGCCTGAAACTTCGCCTGACAGGCGAAGAGTAAGTTTTTTGATTAAAAATTAAAAAATTGCATTCAAAGCCCTTTGTAAAGTTATTTTTACCAAACACCATTTAATCCAAAGCCCATTTTCAAATGAGATTTTACCAAACGCAATTAGCATTTTCCTAAACCCTATTAGGTTGAAGGCATTTGCATTTTCCCAAAGCCCATTTCAAATGCTGAACCAAACCCTCCATACATTGAACATTTACCAATATTTTGTGGACCACATTCAACATCAAATGTCCAGGAGTCATATTGCATAAATTAAAAGGCTATGAACCCCATTACACATTAACTGTGTATTTTATCCCTATATATTAATCGCTGAGAAATAGCCGACGTACCAATAAGAGCTCAGGATGACATAAAGGATCTCCATTCCCATGCGACCCCGCATGTCACAATGCAAATGAATCTTCCAACCTTAGCCCCGGTCTGAGTCGATCACAATGTGAATTTTATCTTAGAGGTGGCTATGTATTTCACTTTTTCTAACCAACAGTATGCTAGCGAGACACTACAACGCTTTCAGTTACATATGCTGTACGATATTAATTTGGCACCCCCAAAAATCAATATTTAGGAGATGGAAGACGCGGATGCTCCTCCGACAACTCTCGCGGTTCTTCTCGAGCAATCACAACTTTCTAATCGCAAATAGATAAATTCCGGTGAGACGATCAAGATTGATCGTACGCGTCATGAAATGCAGCTTTCGACTGAAGAAGAGAATGAGCCTACTTTCATTTTTTCACTAAAGGATCTCATTGGCATGTTGAATATCCAATCGAGCTTTCGGGCAAGTCCAAAATGCACGTGCTTTGCTGAGTAGTACATGTGCTTTAGTTGAATGAGCGATGATGGCGACCCGAATTGACCGACCGTGTTGTCTTCCGGTCTCTAACACGAATCCAGCAACACCCAATTACGAACTTGGATTTTAGCACAAGGAAGGGAACCAACCGAAAGGCTTAGGGATCACGCGTGGAGGGCCAAGAATAATGGGGGGTGGCCAAGCACGCCCACAAAGCACGAACCCCATTTGGATATCTCTGTATGATTACTCCATATCTTGCTGCGACAGCAAACATGATAATGATGTGGTTTTAGAGAGAGAGAGAGAGAGAGAAGAGCAGGTCAATGATCTGGTCACCGGAAATGCCGCGACCAACAGAAACTGTTTGGCTCTGACATCTTCCTCGACCGAAAGTTTCTTTCATGCGATTCAGTGCATTATCATATCAGCAACAGCACTAGAAAATGGGCATTCTGAGAGAGGGTAGAATTTGATATTCTCGCGTCTCTCTCTCTCTCTCTCTGGGGCTTTTTAAATCATTACAGCAGGTGGAACTGCTCATGATCCAGCTACTCCAATTCGACCTCAGTGCATTTGTCTTAAAGGAAACAGGATCTAAGCCACGTTCAAGATCAGATGATACATAGCAGAAGAGCCATGAAAGCTCTCCATTTGTGAAGTCATGACATGATGCAATGAGTACAGTGAATCTTATTAGACCCGTCAAACAAATGAATCGGACCGGATTATAAATTATTTGACCCAAATAGATTCATTTCTTGAAATGCAACTCTAGTGGCCTATACCCAATTCATATTCATAAAACACTTCCATGTTTATGGGAAAATTTCAAATAAGAGCCTGAAAAGTGGACATTGTTTTAAATAAGAGCATGAAGTGAACTTTATTTCAAATGAAAGTTTAAAGTGGTCACATCAATCTAAAAAAAAGGCATGACCTCACCGGCTAGTCAAGAACATTTTCGTTCTTTACTTTTTATTTTCTGTTATTTTTTATTTTTTATTTCTTTTTTCCTTTTTATGTTTTTTTCTTTCCTTTTCATCGTGGCCTATCTCAGCCCGGCGATGCCTGGAGAGGGCCAGGTGAGGCCACCCTCAAAAGCCATAGTCGAGGGCCAGCATCGCCTGGGTTAAAAGATCGCCATTAAAAAGACAAACTCAAAAAAAAAAAAGAAAAAAAAGGCTAAAACTTATTTTAAAAAGCACAAAAAAGGAAAAAATCCAGACCCTCCGCATGTGATCACCGCCCCATCGCCAATGGGGCATCAACGATGGCCGGCGACCCTCCTCGATCAGAGGCGAGGGTTTGGACCTCGCTAGAATCGAGAGAGGGAACAAGGGCCGACCCTCGCCTAGACCTGGGAGAGGGTCGCGACCCTCGTCGAGGCACCGGCTACCCCGTCAGCCATCGCCAACGCCCCACTGGCGGTGGGGCGGCGACCATAGGCGGGAGGGCTGCTCTTTTCTTAAAATTTTATCTCTTTTTAATTTTTAATTCAATTTAACTAAACTTCAGGTTAAAATTATCTTTGGATGAAAATACCCTTGATCGGCCAGTGAGATCATGCCCTTATTTGAAACAGCCGTGGTAACTTCAGGTCCTTATTTAAAACAACATTTACTTCAGGCGCTTATTTAAGAAAATGATGGCACTTTCAGGCTCTCATTTGAAATTTTCTCCATATTTAGTCTAATCTAGGATACTCATACCCAAACTAAGGTGAGAGTGCGAAGTGAGTGAACGCGAAATCGAGTGAGGGTCAGAGAGAATAAAGAGATAGTCATATAGGTTAGTTGGATCTAAATAAGTTGTAGATCCATTTATTACCCATTTACGACACATTTATGACTCATACTATGTTCTCAAACCAATTTATGATCCATTATGGAATATAACTATTTCATATAACAACTCAGCTCGTCATATATGAATTAAGAAAATGGCTTATGACTAATTTTGACTAGTCTAAATTTAGTCGTGGCCACGGTTCCGAAACCGCCGGTTCCCGTTCATGATTTAGGGGAACCGAAATCGGACCGTTAAGTGGCTGTTCTGGTTCCGGTTCAAAAAAAAAAAAGCAAAGGGAAAAGAGCCGTTGCCTTGACGGGGCTCGACTCGCGGGGTCTCGGCTCGGGCGCGGGTGAGGGTCGGGTCGCGGGGGTGGCGAGGTGGTTGGCGAGCGAGCGGCGCGACGGGGTGGCGGTCTGGCAACAGCAGCTCGCGGCTGGGTGGCGCTCAGTCGAGATTGATGGCGGTTCGTGGAGCTCGGGTCTCTCGAGCGGACGAGCTGAGGTGGCTCTCGGGGAGCTCGGGGCTGACGAGGGTGAGTTGCGGCGGCTGGGGGGTGTCGGGCTGGCCGAGCAACGACCGGTGGAGGTGGGCTGGCTGGGCAGTGACGGGTGAAGGGAGCAGAGGAGAGGGAGGGGGCGTCGGGGGTTCACGGCAGGGGAGGAGTGAGCGCAGAACAGAGAGGAAAGAGAGGGAAGGAGAGGAGAGAGAAGAGAGAAGAGGGGGGAAAGGTGATGTGACAGGGGGCGCACGGCAATAGAGAAAAAAGAAAAAGGAGAGAGAGAGAGAGAGAGAGGTGACAAGTCACAACTTGATCTTTTCTTCTTCTTCTTCTTCTTCTTTTTCCGTACAGTTCGGAACCGGCCCGAACCGTCGGTTCTGAGCTCGATTTATGGTTTGAAGAAATTGGAACTGAGCTCATATGCCACGGGCCGGTTCCAGTTTGGAACCGCCGGCCCGGTCAACGGGCCAGTTCCGGGCCCAAATCAGCCCACGGCCATGACTATCTAAATTTGATGGACTTGAGAGTATGTTCTTTTATTTATTTATTTTTTTGTAATTTTCTGGATAAGTTTGGCAAAAATGAAGATTATGATGTCTTATATTAGTAACGGTAGGCATATTTCTACCTCCATTCTAGCTAAGACGCTTATTTTATGTCGCTTTGGTTTACTTTTTTATTATTATGTTAATCAAGAAAACTAATTTTATCCCTATCGCCTCTCTCATCAGTTTTACTATATAAATAACACAATTTCTTCTAACACGATATGATTTTTATCTTCATCTTCTCGTCACGTTACTTGAAGAAAAGTTCTTAATCTTTTACTCATGACCCCATTTTTTGTCTTGAAATCACTCGAGCTATACAGAAAATTAGAAGCTTCCGTTTGCGACAGCTCATGAATACTTAATTAATTGCATAATTTAGGAGAAAGATAAGAGTTTACGTCTTTCCATACGATAAAGAAACAAAATAAGGCAACATTACATAATAGATTTAAATAGAGAAATGACTGTTCCTAAATTAGCAATGAGAGAGAAAAAAAAAGAATCGAGATAAATATTTGATCAAATTTGGTGTTATAGAAGTATATCCGCAGTTCCTCAAGAGAGAGGATAAACCCGACTCGAGTTTATCTACTTTTTATTCTTTGTTAGTAGGTTTATCTACTTTAATATTTAATAACCACAAAAACAAACTAAACGTGTCTCGACGGTAATAAATAAAATTCGAGATCTGACATACCTATAAATATGTAATTATTTAATGAGGAAATTTTAAATAAAGGCCTGGAATATCCTTATTTTCTCAAATAAGGATTTGAGATCCTCTCGCCTGTCTTTTTTTTTTTTTATTTTAAACTTTTAGTTTTTTAAATTTAAATTTAAATAAACTAAAAAATAGGTTAAAATTATATTTTGACGAAAATGCCCTTAATCGGCCGGCTGGCTAGGTCAGGCCCTTATTTGAAAATGTCATGCTACTTCATGTTTTTATTTGAGAAAATGAGGGTATTTCGGACCTTTATTTGGAATTTTTCTTTGTTTAATTAGTGTAAATTGCTAAATGCGTCGTAATTACTTTTCTTCCACATGTTACGTGCGAAATATGAAACCCAATAAATACAAAGAAAGATAAAAGATAAAAAAAAGAAAATTTAAGAAAATAAACAAACACATATAAGTAAGTAAGCCCAAGAATAGTTTCCACCAATAACCTCTCCTCCCTCCGGAACCATCTTCATCTTCATCTTCATCTTCATCATCCCTACTTTCTTGGCCTCGTCATCCTCAGAAACCAAGAAAGAAAAATCAAGATCCGTTCCAATCTGGGAAAAAAAGCCAAGAAATCTCCACTCAGTGATCCATTGGGTCCCACTCTAGCCCTTCCCTTCACAGACCCACTTCCCGTAAATCCGCAATTTCGCTCTCCTGATTCCCCAAAAGGAGGGGGGGAATCAAGAAAACAGTAACCGCCATCTCCGTTTCCCCCTCCGAGCTCAGCAATGGCCGAGGTTCTCCACTCGCCCTCGCACTTCCCGTCCTCCCCGGCCTCCCCTTCCTCGTCCTCCTCCCTGTCCTGCGCGCCCCGCCCCGGCGGCGACGCCCTCAGCGCCCCGCCCTCGCCGCCCTCCTCGGCCGCGGCGGACTACGGCGGCGACTCCGAGTCGGCGGCGGACGAGGAGGGCGAGGACGAGGAGGAGGCATGCGAGGGCTCCAAGGAGGAGGGGGAGGGCCGGGAGGGGGACCAGCTCTCGCTGCTGGCATTGCTGTTCGCCATCTTTAGGAAGTCCCTCGTCGCGTGCAAGAGCGACCGGAGGGAGATTTGCGCGATGGAGATCGGGTGGCCGACCAACGTGCGCCACGTTGCCCACGTCACGTTCGACCGGTTCAACGGGTTCCTGGGTTTGCCCGTCGAGTTGGAGCCCGAGGTGCCCACGCGAGCTCCTAGCGCCAGGTGCATTTTGGATTTGACCCTTGAATCTGTCATTTTCACTGTTCTTGATGTCGCATCGAGCGTTGCTATTCTTGGAATTGTGATTTTCTCTTCAGTGATGTCCGATTATGTGTTGGAGATGACTTCATTGGATGTAACTGCTATTAGTGGCCATTCTCTAATTGTGGTGTGGCGTCTGGGTTATGAATATATGGTGGTTACTTTTCTTTCCAATGCATTGCCTATGTGAATTTCGAGTTATCGGCTTAGAATAGTAGTCTCATTTAGCATCTTGCCATAAGAGGTAGATACTGTAGATTGACAACTGAGAAGATTGCTGCCATTTGTTTCTATCTGTTCTTTTAGGAAATTTTACGGTATATATAATACTGATGCCCTTATTGAAAGTCTATACTGTGGGTGACAACTCCAAACTTTTCGACGTAGTTTTTGGTGGTCACAATTGGAGGGCTTTGAAATTGATCTTCAAAATAAGCCAGCAATGACATTTGAGGACTAGTTGTAGCATTTCGGGTAAGAAAAGTTAGCAGTCGCAACTGACCCCCATTTAGTTCTCCTGCATATTCTCTCCTTGCTTGTTCATGGAGTAGTCTGGTTTCTTTCATCTGTACCATGAGAAAGTTGGCATCTTTTAGAATCTCATTCAAATGTTTCCTTGTAGTCTTTTAGAATAATAATCATAGGTCTCCTTGTAGTCCCTGAGATTATGTTGAACTCTGCCAAGCTCTCTTCATTTATATGTGAATTAAGATATATCTCGAAAGAATGAAGTTGTGACACTGTTCACACTTCACAAGAAACGACAGGTCTTTTGAGTCGTCAAGTTTCTGTTGGACTGATATGATTAGTACAATATAAACAATGGGGCTTCTACAAACTGCAATTAACAACAACTCAGAAGTCTCAATGTTCGCTGGACAATTCATGCTAACTTGTTAACTTTTTAAAGTGATCTCCTGTGCCTTGTTACTATGTTGATATCACATTATATGATATGCTCTGCTTTTGTTGATGCTTCAAAGCCAGTTAATGTTTTCAGAATAGTTTTTAGTTGTCTATGTTTTCTGTGAGAATGGTCACCAATTGTAACTAGACGGATTCCTTTTGAAACCTGTATATATTCTGATCCAGTATTCTTGAACTAGTGCGCATGTTTTTGGAGTTTCGACGGAATCCATGCAGTTATCTTATGACTCTAGAGGGAACAGTGTGCCAACAATACTGCTGCTCATGCAACGAAAGCTGTATTCTCAAGGAGGTTTACAGGTTCGTTATGACTTTCTCTCTTAGCCCGTGATTGTTTTCGAGTTAGATCCACTCTTATTTTGCACTAGAAAGCGGAGATAGCGGTTCACATATAACAGGGTTTTGATAGAATCGCATATATTCAGTTCCTTTTCTGGTAGTAGTCAAATCCCAGCCAGTTTAATTCGTAAATGTAGTATAGTCATTAGACGTGTTTTATTCATGCAGGCAGAAGGTATTTTCAGGATAAATGCAGAAAACAGTCAGGAGGAGTCCGTTAGAGACCAATTAAATAGGGGAGTTGTACCTGAAGGCATCGATGTGCATTGCCTAGCTGGACTTATCAAGGTGTAAGCTTTGATCACTACTGCATTAGCTCTTACTTCTTTTCCTCTCCGTAGTCGCATATCCTATTTTAGAGTCCCAATACCGCTCATGACCTGCCAAATGGTTAAGTTCATGGATAGGAGGATGTGCTGGAATACATTTATGTAACTGGCGATCTTCCTGTAATACTTGAAGTGGTATGTGTTTTTTTTTTCCTGATGAGGAGACTGGACAACGGGAGTGTGAAAATATTCTGAAGTGGAGGGAGTTGGTAAGTGCACAGAATAAAGCTATGGGAAAGAAATGTGCATTCTGCAATCTAATGCCATTTTTAAGTGTTTTTATCCAAAATGCTGCATCATATGCCATCTTATTGGGATTTGTTTTGGGTGCATCATGTAGTCTTCTATCTTCTTCTAAGGGTATGCCGGGTACCTGGTCTGTGGTCCTTATTTTTATAGAGAAGTGATACTCCCCTCGATTACTTTATTCTGCAGCACAGTCAGAACTCCTTCTTCATGGTGTACACGATGCTCTGCGGCACAAAATACTCTCACCTTGAACATGACGTGATGTGATGTGAAAAATTATGCTTAGTTGTGTCTTGATATCAGGACTTTACCCGAAATTATGTTTATACCTGGCGAGTTCTATAAATTGTTCGCTCTTTGAATGCATGATCTCCAAGCACAAACAATTGAATTTCATTTTCTCTTATCATTACAAGATAAAGTAGACTTATTCCGTGTCAAACTGTAGGCATGGTTTCGAGAACTTCCCACTGGTGTGCTGGATCCTCTTTCACCAGAGCAAGTAATGCAATGCCAGACTGAGGAAGAATGTGCCGAACTTGTGAGGGTTCTACCTCCAACAGAAGCTGCATTACTGGATTGGGCAGTCAATCTGATGGCTGATGTAGCGCAGATGGAGCATCTAAACAAAATGGATGCGCGCAATATCGCCATGGTTTTTGCTCCAAATATGACTCAGGTTAATTTTCTTCCATGAACAATTACAGGGCCATAAGTATAGACTCCGCTAGTGAATGTTAACTTCGGTTCTTAAATTGAGGAGGAGTATTTGGCTTGCCTGCTTTGCATTGTTGATTCATGCTTTGGTGCTGCTATATAAAGTAGGTCTCTTTTGTATCTTTTTAAGTGCATTTCCATCAGACATCGCATACTTCAGTGAAGGTTTCTCTTGTAAAATGGCCTGCAAATGCTGCAGCATTATGCATCTGTTTAACTTGACACAGTGAACTCATGATCTCGTAAACATCAAAGTTGATTGGAGGAGAGGTGGTCATGTAGATAATAGAATATGTGGGTTAGGCCAAGAACTTTTATCTTGGTTCACTGCATCTTACAGTTACCGGAAATCATTTACAATTTGTACTATTGGTTGTGCTGTTTGGAATTGGATGAGCAAACATTAGGAAAAAATTTACAGATATGCTTCAGTTGGGGTGACTGTCTTTATCGTATTGCAGATGGCAGATCCCTTGACTGCTTTGATGTATGCTGTCCAAGTGATGAATTTCCTCAAGATGCTAATAATAAGAACCCTGCAACAAAGAGAGGAGTCCTCAGTGGAACCAGCTCGGGCTTCCAGTCTCGAGCCTTTTGATGAGAGTGGACACCAGAGTCCTTCCCAGCCCTGTCTAGGAGATTCTGCCGAGGATAATGAAGAAAGCGAGCAAGTTTTTGCTGCTGAAGAACCCGATATAGATGGCTCCTCTAACTCAGATGAAAAGGCGAGCATCACTGAAGAAGAATTATGTCGTCATGAGGAGGTGATGGAACTCGACATTTTTAAATGCGAGACAGAGGCCAAAATGTTTGATACTACTAAGACTGGAATCCAAGAGGATGGAAGGAAGGCCGGCTTTGGCCAATCTATTGAGACAGACTTTGAGAAGGGTCCTACATTTATCGACATTTTTAAATGTGAGACAGAGGCCAAAATGTTTGATCCTAGTAAGACTGGAATCCAAGAGGATGGGAGGAAGACCGGCTTTGGCCAATCTAGTGAGACAGACTTTGAGAAGGGTCCTACATTTATGGACTTGCATCAACCTGCATTCCAGTTGACAATGCCTGTAGAGAAGAGCCTGGTGATCGGCAGCTTAAGCCGTATAGATTCAAGAACGGAGTGGATTGAGGCATGGAGATGAAATGTTTCTGCACTTTGTAGGGAACAAGCTTCTAATTGTGTTAGTTTGTATGAATTTGAGTCGGGGGAGGTTTTGTGAAAAATTTATGTTCTGTTTCGCGGTGCCATATCTTAGGATTGTTTGAAACTGTTTGATGTTGCGACAACATTCCACTTGTGATCATTACTAACTCAGTGGAGATTCACTCGTCTTTGCTTGTCGTTGGAACCTTGTACTGCTCCCGTTTATTGTGTCACTGTTCTCTCTCTCTCTCTCTCTCTCTCTCTCTCTCTCTCTCCAGTCTACATGAAGACTTGCATTTCCCGACATTCAATTTCCTGGATAGAGAACAGGACAATTCCATGAAATGGATGCCCAAAGTTATGGCACAATCGTGTTGATGTTAATTAGAGCATAATTAAAATATGCAGTACCTGGTTGTCACTGGCATTCTCCATCCAATTCCGACAGGAATGGCGCCATTAACCCCAGAATGCATTCGCACCGCTCTCGAATCTTAACGTGATGCGGCCTAACATATGTTAACATGCATTATTCTACCTAATGAATATTCTCTGGGGAGAAACTCTCAAAATTTACTCAAGTATGATCAAGAAATTGAGATGAGCCAGCAATTGTCATTCTCCAGCGTACAAGAAATTGACTTTCAAATGGAACGACCCAACCTCAGCAAATATCCACCATTAGGACTAGCTAGGATCTGACATCGATTTCTCTCATATAGCATGACGGCACCCGAATGCAATCCATTCTCAGATCTCTTTCAGAAACAAATATGACTCGAACAAAAAAGTGGGCAGTATAATTAATCACTCAATTTCACTGTAAATAGAGTATCTTTAGCATGTGAAGCCTATAAACGAAAGACAGAACAGAGTGCCAAGCCCTTCTTTACTGGAAATCATTCGGAAGAGCGTTCTATAATTATTCAACTCCCTCATTCAATTCTCCACGGAAAAGTAGCATACTTCTCTTCAGTTAATTCCTTCCTACAACTGAAGGATTATCCGAATCTCATCAAGGAGGCGCCAGGCGATCACATTCGAGGATTGCTTCCATCCAAGGTGAGAAGCACCTTGTATAGGTCTGGACGTCGATCTCGAAATATTCCCCAGCTGTGTCTCTTACGTTTTATATTAGCCAGATCAAATTCTGCCACAAGAACAGCTTCCTCTTTGTCATTAGCACTTGCCACGATTTCTCCCGTTGGTCCTGTGCAATTCGTAATTCTAATTCAAATTATCAAAAGCAGAATATCCCTATTCTAGAATTACTTGCAATTGTCGACCTAATACCTGCTATGAAAGAGTTGCCGTAGAATGTGATCTCACTCTTTCCATGCTCTGTCTGTATTACTTCTTTCCCTGTTCGATTTGAAGCCACCAGAGGTACCTATATTTGTCGAAGTCAAATGAGATTCCTTCACAAGTATACTGAGAAGCAATAATTAACTACATGACCTCAAAAGAGGAAGAGTAGGGAGAGCAAATGCATAATGGAACAAGAAATTGCTCTAGGTTAAGTAATTAATACTACTCATTGGCTAAAAGAAGAAAGGTCAGAAATATTACTCAGACCAGATAAGCATTTTCATGAAAAAGATGACACCCATTTACTTTCACAAGTTTGCGTGTCAAACAATAATCAGGCAGATTAAATGTCCCAACATTACTAACTAGTACACGATTTGATCTAGCAGAGATTGTACCAGATTAGCCCCAGCATGCCCTTGCATAACTCTCTTCCAGTGTTCTCTAGAATCAAGTCCTTCATCCTGTGGTTCAGAACCAATTGCAGTTGGGTATAACAATATTTCTGCCCCTTGCAAAACCATTGCTCGAGCTGCCTCAGGAAACCACTGGTCCCAACAAATTGCTGGCAAAAATAATAAAGTTGATCAACCTATCATATCTCACCTTTCAGCCTTGACTTATAGAATCAGCCTGAAATGTTGCATGTTGCATGAAATACTTGCGAACCAAGATTGCAAGTTCAAGCTCAAAAAAGAGGATGTCGCAAGAAGGCAATTGCTATTTGCTACGGGTGGTTTCTCATGGATTTTGAACATAGCATAGCAACAGGCAGGTTACATAGAGAACAAAAAAGCTGCAGGTATAACATATAGAGCTCCTTACCAACTCCAATCTTGGCAAATTTTGTCTCGAAAACCTGTTAGCCAGATAATCAAAGTCAATCTTATGGAACATCTTTGATTAACCTCACTGTCACAGTCCATAGCTAAGGAGTAAGAAGATCGGAGATTGACTAATACAATTGCTCGTACACACCTTAAAGCCAGTGTCCCCTGGATTGAAGTAGAACTTCTCTTGGTAACCTGAAGATGCACTTCCCAGTGAACTCATCATCTATGGAGCAAATAATATTCAGGGCATAAAAAGATAGTAATTTATGCACCTGGTCCATCGGGGATGTGCGACTTTCTATACAATCCAAGATCACTCCCATCAGCGTCAATCATAGCTATAGAGTTGTAATGGGCATTATTTGCCTCTTCAAAGAAGCTGACAGGTATCACTACACCCAGCTCTTTCGCAAGTTTCTGCATCCTATGTAACACGGAATTAAGCAAAAGGTTTACTGCAACTGTGTCATCTTGCTGGAAATTATCATATCAAAAGAATAATAAGGTCTCAAACATGTCAGGAGAAGCAGCGACAATCTGCATGCCAAACAGAGCACTATGTCCAACGAGCTCTTCTGGTAATCTAAAATGACATGCACAATTTACCTCATAATAGTTGGGTGACCCTTGTAAGGCTTTGCTCGCTGAAAGAAATCTTCCCTCTGTGCTTGACAAAAGTAGTATCCTTCGAAAAGTTCCTGAATGCAAAAGATAGGACATCAAATTGACATTTTGAGCTTTAAGGCCATAAATATTCCTCCACTCATAATATGGCAGATTGGCAGTAACTAGAATAAAGCAAAGGACATCCTTGAGGAAAATATTCTAAGGAATGACTACTTAGTATACTAAGCTGTACAAGGATAAAATGTTCCGAGTTCAAGAGCATATACCTGAATGAGAATGATGTTTGCACCCTTCCCATGAGCAGCTCTAACCAACCTACATTAGAGAAGATCATTCAACAATCCTGGTGTAAAGCATCAATGAAGTCCATGAACCAAATTCGGATTGTATTTAGTCACAAGCTTTTGCCGCAGAATTGCGAATAGGTGACCCGAGGTCGAATGCCAAGAAGGTGAAAACAAGCTGCAGTGGGCATTGTCAACGGATCACTGAGTATTACGAAGACAAATTTCCTTCGAGCATGCGCAACTCCATAAAGAGTACCGCAAGTTCAATCTATTGTAGGGGCCATTGACATCAATATAGAAATGCGACGATTGCATCATGTTCCCTTTTCGTTTTTTCTTGTTTTGCAATTCCAATTTCCTTGGGATAGCTCTTACGCAAATTGACTAAAATCATATCCCACCTATAAAGAAACCCTACTCTAGTTCCTTTGTTTTTTCTTCAGAGGCCTGTAACAACTTGAGTTTAGCACCAAGAAGCAGCCATTTTTTGGGCTGGTGAGGGCTAAAGCAAAAGCTTCGCCAGCTCAATGCTCCGTTCTAACGCGAAAAGAGGAGCTAAAACCCTTTAGAAGTTTGACGAAATTAATGAATCATAGTTGCAAGTTGGAAGAACAAAATCAGAGAGATAACAGAGAACATAACAACACTCACAAACCCGAGATAAAAAATAATTTTTTTTTTTGGCATAAAGAAGAAGAAGAAGAAGGACCTCTCAGCAGTGGGGACGTTGGTGGAGACGTCGTCGGTGCAAGAGAACTGCAGAGCAGAGACCACTACTTTTCGTCCTCCTTCCATTGGAGTGAGCTTCAAATTCGAGTCCTTTCCGTCACCCTCCAAAATCAATCGTTTTTTTTAGGGTTGATGCGCACCAGAGCAGGGAGACGAACGCCTACTTTGACTGCTCAGTCTTCACCCAGTCGTAATAGGATGACTTCACTGTGGCCCCCCGGATTCTAGAGAGAGAAAAGAAGAAGAAGAACGTTTGAGTTTAACTACTGAGAGAGACACAGAAAATGATTCTGAGGATGTCATGTTGATGTTATACGAGGTTCCTGTCGATCGGATAATATAACGCAAAACGTTTCAACATTCGACATATTAACTTTAATTTATGCTTTAGAATTATGAACTTTCACTTGACCAATGTCTCAAACAACTCGTTAATATATATATATGACCGATATTCTTATTGAAATAATTTAGGGTATACACGTTTATTAATTGATTAAGCAACTTAATTACTCATCACCTAACATCACCCTTTTGAAGTTTTGGATTTTGGTGATTTGGTAGCATAGCTATTAGCTATTGCTGTGATGCTTTTAGATTCGATTATTTAGGAGAACATGTAGTGCCCATACATTCTAAGACCTTATTTACACGACGAAGAAAGGTCGGAGGCAACAATGGCATTTAGGAGCGGGCTCTCTCTTCCTTATTTTGCGCACAAGCTTCCATGCTAGTTAGAACTTAGAGGATTATAAATTCAGGTTTCTCTCTTTTCAATAGGATTTCTGTAGGTGCTGCAGTGTTTGGGAAATTATATTGTTCTTCAAGCTTTCGCGAACAACCATGACGTTTTGCTGGCTTTCTACTTTGGCGTAAGGTCGCCATGAATTGGAGCTTTCTGTACTTTTGATAGTTAATTCCAAAAACAAAGTAAAAAAGAGCCGGAATCCCAAAATGGTGCATTCTTCCTCTTTCTTTAACATACCAAGAAATACTACTAGTTGGAAGGCAGGCAATGCCTTGCTAGAACGACGAAGATGCTTGTCCGGGTAGGAGACCGACTAGCAGAGGTTGCTGCTCATGTCTGATCTTTGCCCAATCAATCCAACAACCCATATCGTGCAAGGATAGGAATGATGAGGGGTTCGCAAATAAGCATCGACTTTCCTTGACACGGGTCTCATAACAAGATATGCGAAGGCTCCGCTAGTATCTGCCTTCCTTGACCTACAAGGCATGGAATTCACCAGGAGACTAGAAAAACCATCTAGGAATACTTCCCAGCATTGAGGAGTTTTCCATTTGAGCTATCTCAACAGAAACTACCGACAAGTTCTGGCAAAGAAATCCTTCTAAGTCAAAGATCTTACGAAAAGAACCAACCTTCTTGACAACCAGTGAGTACAGCGGGGTGAAGCCACAAGAGATACACGATCAACGTTGCAAAAATAATGGTCGACCCAGGCAAACAGAATGCGGGCAAGATCACAGTATCCATGAGCTGTAAAAGTTACTTGTTTGAGAACCAGCTAATATTAATGAAAACATATGAAGCCAGAACAATACAATGTACCAAACACCACTCGGCACCACTCCACTGATCATTACGAACTGGACATATAAGCCGTTCTAAAGTATCCACTAGCGTCACACTGCACGTTACGGATAGAAGATGCTCTTATATGCTAAACTCATTGTTGGAGGGAGTGAGTTCATTCTAAGCATGCCCCAAATCATGAAGCTTGACTTTTATAAACCTTAGTAGATGATATATGGGATGTGTTTCTTCCATTGGATGCCTCATTTTGCATGCTGCTGCTTGCTGATAGGAACCCGTAATTCGTCTCAAATATCTTTTCGATTCACATCAAGACCAACCTACCCCGACTCCGACTTTAACCTCAATTAGACTTTATTCTTCAGAGCCCTTACTAATGCCTACATTTTTCTTTCTCTTGCCACCTTCTTTGGTTTGGGAAGGTTCTCCCTCCATCTTTCTCTTGGTCAATTCTTTGGCCTTAGCTTTGTCTTTAACCACAGTTCCACTTTCTTCTTCAGTGTCATTACTAGTGACTCCATTTTTCTTTCTCTCGCCATCTTCTTTTGCTTGGGAAGGTTCACCCTCCGTCTTTCTCTTGGTTGATTTGGCCTTAGCCTTGTCTTTAACCACAGTTCCACTTTCTTCTTCCGTTCCATTACTAGTGCCTTCATTTTCCTTTCTCTCGTCATCTTGTTTTGCTTGAGAAGGTTCTCCCTCCATCTTTCTCTTGGTCGATTCTTTAGCCTTAGACTTGTCTTTAACCACAGTTCCACTTTCTTCTTCAGTTCTATTACTTGTGCCTCCATTTTTCTTTCTCTCGCCATCTCCTTTTGCTTGGGAAGGATCTCCCTCCATCTTTCTCTTGGTCGATTCTTTGGCCTTAGCCTTGTCTTTAACCACAGTTCCACTTTCTTCTTCAGTGCCATTACTAGTGCCTCCATTTTTCTCAATCTCACCATCTCCTTTTGCTTGTGAAGGTTCTCCCTCCATCTTCTTCTTCATCGATTCTTTTGCCTTGGCCCTTTCCTTTTTTCCAGCATTTTGCTTCCTGAAGTCTAGGAAATCAAGAAAAGAGAAGTTGTGCTGCTTTTCCATCATCCGAAAGCAGAAAAATTTAACATGAAAAGCAAAAAATCAGCAAAATCCTGTAGCTAAGCAGCCCAAGACACTTCAAAGAAATACATAGAATTCAGCGGCAATGCAGTTAAGGACCACCACATGTAAGTATTTGAAAAACAAAACCAATGAAGACCATAACCTTGTGGTCACCACTTTATCCACCAATTGCAAGATAAATGACGGAAATTTAAGCATAAACCTCGAACCCTGAAGACCAACAAGAGAAGGAAAAACTAAGAACTTGTGTGCTAAATTAATTGATTTGCCTAATATTACGTTAAAAAAGATATTTTAGCAGAGGACCCAGTATTGCACGGAAATCATGGCATAATATGAAAACATAGTGATGTCAATAGCAAACCAAGAAGACACTGGAAACTTGCATAAGTAACATATTTGTGGCATGCAATATTAAAATTTTTGCTGCTCTAGCATGGGGGATACAATTGCAGAGTTCTTGCACACTAAAGCTTTGAAAAATAATGCACAATTGACCAATAATACACAGCGTTAACGATCTTAACTTTTGGGAAAATCTTATACATACATGGCTGTAGCAAAAACGTAGTTCATTATGTCAACTGGATAAACCACTGACAGGATAAAAATGCCGCCCTATGCAGTTGCAATTGTAGAAGTCATCGAAACACAAGGAAATCATGTCAAATTTGACACATTTCTAGGAAGATGGGCTAACAAACAAAGATAATAATAATAATAAAAAATCCACCATCTGATCAGTCAAGCAAATACTATCCATTCTTCAGACATATAATTTCCTTCCAATAACACCAATTCCTGCTGCAGGTATAGGATGCCAAAGCATAAGTAACATGTACAAACACAGCCTGATGCTAACAAAATTTCCCAGAAAGACAAGAGATTCTCATCATGCCTCATATTGCTCAGACCATCAAATGCATATATGTCATATATTAGCGATTATACTCAAGTAGCTTTCATTAGAAGCAAGTAATGAACTCCAGGACTACACATCCTACTAACCATCAAGGGATGCTCTAAGAGGGCCGATGAACTCGGGAAATTCCATCTCCTCCAGCGCATTTAATACGTCATCAGCGTTAATAGTTTGCCTTTTCGATTCTTTGCATATGTCGTTCGCTCTGCCATAAAGTGAAAAAACGAACTGTGTCAACACTAAATTGTGTCCAATTCCAGAAACAGCAGAAGAGACACAAGCTCTTCAATTTTAGCATTCCGAATATCCCTAATTTCAAAGGTTGTAGCTCATCAAGAGCTGCTCATGGTGTGGAGCTACGTCAAGAATTAAGATAAAAAAGAATTGAACAGTTGAACATCGCAGAAACTGAAAATGATAAAGGAGGAGCTTCACTAAGCAGAACTTTCGCAAGTTCCAGAAGAGAACTACGGCATCACACTGCAAATGGAAGGAATAATCGAAACCAAGAAAAGAGAAACGAAACCTCGACGGACCCTGCGTCCTATTATTAAAGTCAACACAGCAAGAACCCTAGACAACAAAACCGGAGAGGAAGGGGAGGGAGATGCTTACGTGGCGGAGAGGTAGTGGATGAAGATGCGAGCGCTCTCGGAGAAGGCGAGGAGGGCGTCCTTGTGGAGGGCAACGTCGCCGTCGTCGGAGCACCTGGAGAGCTTCTCCTTCACGACGCGCCGGACGATGGTCTTGGGGAGCTCCTCCGCCTCGCTCACCACCTTCGCCGCCGTCTCCATTGAGAATCCCCTGCCGGTAAGATTCGCGCAGATCTCGGCGAATTCGAGAAGGGGGAGCGGGGATGTGGCTCGCGAGCTCGGTTAGGGCTTAATTTTCCCGCCAACTATGAGAGAGAGAGAGAGAGAGAGGGGCTTCCCTTTGTGGGCGTTCTCAGTGAATTTCGGGCTTTCTTGCGGGCTTTCTAACGACAAAGCCCGGCCCGTTCCATAAGAAATTTTAGGCGTAAGTGCTGCGGGAGTCCTAAAACTCGTGCAGTTCACGTCTAAAATTTTTAAAAAGTACAATCTAAGTCCTAAAATTTATCAAATTGATGCGATCAAATCTTTCCATTAACTCGATCCAATTTTACTAATAAACAATACTGACGTGACTTTTTTTACTATTTTCTTTTTCTTACATGGCATCCTACATCACATTAAGGTTAACTAAAGCATTAAAACAACGTAGTTTTAGTCAAAATCTTAATTTTTCACATAAATTTTAGTTAAATTAGATTAAAAATAAAAATTTTAAAAACAAAATATACGAACAGGAGAGCGGAGCCATCGCCCCGTCACCGATTGGACATCGACCATGGACAACGGAGTCGTTGGTGCCTTACCGACCACAAGCGAGGCCGAATGGCCTGTTGGCCCTCGCCAGAATCAAGAGAGAGCCGTGACCCTCTTTCAAGTCCCCTCGATCAACTTTGGGCGAGAGTCGCCGCCCTCATCAACCTCTGTCAGTTTGTGGCCCTCTCCGTTCCATAAGAAAATTTAGTGAGAGTTCTTTCGGGTTTCTCATATTGTTATCCGTGGTAACTTAAAACTTTTCATGTGTTTTTTTCAAATTTTAATTTCTTAGGTTAATATATAAAAGTAATTTGGAGATGATATTGTGCTTATTGATAAGACCAGGGCTGGGGTTGATGCTAAATTAGAATTATGGAGAAGTACGTTGGAGTCTAAAGGATTTACGTTAAGTCGAAGTAAAATTGAATACATGAAGTGTGAGTTCGCCACGGCAAGAGGAGGAGATCAAGAATCCGTGAATATGCTCAGACATGAGGTACCTAAGAAAGATGCTTTTAGATATCTAGGATCAATATTGCAAAAGGGGGAGAGATTGATGAGGATGTAAGTCATAGAATCAGAGCATGTTGGATGAAATGGCGCAGTGTATCAGGGTTTTTGTGTGATCGTAAAATCCCTCTTAGGCTAAAAGGAAAATTTTATAGAACATCAGTAAGGCCTGCAATGCTATACGGAGCTGAATGTTGGCCAGCACAGAAGCAACATGAGCATAAAATGGGAGTAGCGGAAACAAGGATGTTGAGGTAGATGTGTAGTCATACAAGGATGGATAAGATAAGAAATGAAAATATTCGACGAAAAGTTGGAGTAGTACCGGTGGCAAAAAAGATGAGAGAACATAGATTGAGATGGTTTGAGCATATTCTCCGAAGATCCCTAGATGCTCCGGTAAGAACAGAAGTTTGTTATCGAGAGCATGACATGAAGAAAGGAAGGGGTCGACCGAAACTTACTTGGGGGAAAGTAGTAAAATAAGATTTAATGAAGTAGGAATTGGATTAGCGTACGGTTTATCTTAGGACGGAGTGGAAGAAAGCTATTAGCATTGTAGAGAGGTAGATCTCCTATGTTCGAGACTCTCCTTTTTAGTCCTTTTTTTCCCTTTACATATATATTTGGGTTCATCGATCGCCGATCCTGATTAGTTTGGAATAAAGGTAATGTTGATGTTGAATATATAAAAGTAAATTCGAAAATACGACGGGAACAGCTGAACCGCCGACGTTAATCACCGCCATCTCTGACACAGATTTCCCCGCAAACAAACGTGTCGAACCGTCTTAGTTGTGACTTGTCGTCACCTTCCTCCATTTCTCATTCACTCTCCAACCTTTTCTTTCCCGCAATCTCCAAACGGGTCGAACCTTCTTCGAGTTTCGACTGCAATGCCACCCTCGCCCCTTTCATGGCGTCCTCTTACGGCGGTCGCTATGACCGGCCTCCTCCTCCTCGTCAATCTTACGCACCCTCCGCTCCGGCCCTGCCCGACCCCTACGGTTACGTCCAGCAGCAGCATCAGCAGTATCCACCTCAGCCTCCGTATGGGTCGTCGGCGTCATCGTCATTCGGGTCCGTGGATCGTTCATGGTTCCCGCCGGGGACAGACCCGGATGCGATTCGGAGCTTCGAGATGGCTGACAGGGATTGGAGCGGGTACATTGACGAGAAGGAGCTGCAACAGGCTCTCTGTTCTGTGTCGTATCAGAGGTTCAGCATCAGAACCGTTCGGTTGCTCATGTTCCTGTTCAAGAATCCCAATGACCCTCTTCGACTTGGTGGGTGTTCATTCTTTTTTTCTTCCTTTTATATCATTTGGTTGATTCATGTTCGGGTTTGTGCGATTTGGCTTCAACTCTGTTTCATTACTGAGTGATGCATTAGGATAAAGAGGTCTAAAGTTCACGACTTTTAGCCATCCTGTGTCACTTTCAAAGGCCGCCACTAAATTCAAAAGATAGAAAAAATAAAACGATGCTGAATTCCGATGCAGTTTGCGCTAAAATTTACTTGTGTCGATACGTTTCAGGCCCAAAGAGTTCGCTGCTTTGTGGAGCTGCCTCGGTCAGTGGAGAGCAAGTTTCACTTTCGTTTAGCGGATTAAACTTTTTGTCTTTGGTCAGTTGGCACAAAATTCTGAAGTAATGTCTTTGACTCATCAATCACTGTTCAAGTACTATCCTCTAAATAATTTGGATGTGGCGGAGCAGCATACTTGGTTGTTCTGCGGGTCTTCTCATGTTGTGCGCAGTAATTAAGAATGATTCACATGCATAATGGTGACTGCAGGCCATATTCGAGAGATTCGATAGAGACAGAAGCGGAAAAATCGACTTAACAGAACTGAGGGATGCTCTTTACAGTCTAGGCTTTGCTATCCTGCCGTCTGTTCTTCGTGTTCTGATGTCTGAATATGATGACAGCAGCGGCAGGACGTGTGAACTTAATTTGGATGCTTTCGTCGAGTATGCACCTTCTTCCCTTTTAGCATTCAGCCCCACTTGAGTTGAGAAGAACCAGATTTGAATACAGACCTTATTAATGTCATGTTGGATGTGCAGGTGTGGAATGATTGTGAAGGTACTATACCAACTATATGGACTGTGTCATGAGTACAGTATGATATGGTCAGAGGGTTATCTTACACAGATGCTTCGATGGCTAACCGAGCGATCTTCTCATTACTTAACATTGCATTTCAGGGCCTGACGGAGAGATTCAAAGAGAAAGATCGGCGATACACGGGATCGGCAACGCTCGGATATGATGAGTTCATGTGTATGATCCCTCCTTTTCTTGTATCATACGGCGTGTAAATACTGGACGATAAGTTGCGACGGAGGTTCATCATGTAAACTGCGTTTATCAACCTTAAGCAGTGACCCCAGTTCATCACTTATCGATATGCGAATCACAATTTCATAATGTAGAAGAATTGACGCACCTTGTTTAGGATCCATCGTTCTTGATGCGGAATAGCGATGAATCGATACTCCAAGATCTTCTCCTCTAGAATCCCTTAATCACTGGCTTCAATGAGACGGCCCCTCACGTATCACTTTCTGAAGACTCTTTTATGTGAGGTTATGTGGACATTAGGGTTTAGAGGAGGGACTTAAGCTATATTTATAGAATTTATAACCTACCCTCTCATTACGGATAAGAAAATAACTTAGCCCACGCTATGCAGCTTCATATTAGACTAAATAGGAAACTGTGTATATTTTCTTTATTAGACCAATTAATAATTACAATAACAATTAATAAAGCCCATATAAAATATTGAATATATTCTGACATTCTTTCACTTGGGCTATATCAATTCAAATTGTATTGTATATGCGTATCTTTATATTAGTCTAGATATAATCTCTAATAGTCAATCCGATCCCATAAAGTCTCAAACATCGAATCATGGTAGTAACTGCATCAGAAGACACATAGCCATCCATGGTTACGAGTGTTCTTAACTTTACTGATATGGATTTAATATGGTAGTGTGGCACACGGATAACATTTCAAATAATAGAGAAACTTTATATGTTATTCTCCTTATCAGTCACCATTCTCTTACTTTAAGTGTCACGAAACCTGATGTGCCACAAGAGAATATCCTTATGGTTCCAACGAACCCACATATATCTTACCTTTATAGTTAATTGTGCTTTATGTGTAACGAGACATATGTGTATGGCTAAAAAATAAATGCCTCGGCCATTACTCAAAGTTTACACAATACCTTAAGATTTTAAACAGATATGTATTTAATATGAAAATAGCACATTCATAAACACTTCATTGAATGTAAAAGAGTCAATACATATCAAAACTGTTACTAAATGTAACATAATACAAATATAAACTTTATTAGAGCAAAAACTAAAGAGCTCCCACTAAACAATAGCATCCCACTATGCTTCTAAACCCATGTTAATGACATGTCGTTCAAATATACAAGGGCGTAAACCTTTAGTCAGTGGATCAGCAATCATATCATTTATAGAAATATGCTCTACTGCAACGTCACCATTATGTACAGATTCCTTTATGGTCAAAAACTTAACCTCCATATGCTTAGACCCCTTGAAACCTCTATTGTTGTTAATGAACAACACTGCAGAGTTATTGTCACAATATAACTGTATGGGTCTATCGACAAAATCAAATACGGTCAACTCTCTAATGAGATTCCGGAGCCAAATAGCCTGAGTAGCAGCCAAAAAGCATGCTATAAACTCCGCTTGCATGGTAGAGGATAATATCGTTTTCTATTTCTCACTTTTCCATGATACTGCACCACCTGCTAGTATAAAGATGTACCATGTTGTTGACTTCTTGTCATCCTGACAACCAGCATAGTCTGAATCTGAATACCCTACTAGTTGCAGGTTTTGAATATATCTATAAATCAGCATATAGTCTCTAGTCCTTTTTAAGTACCTCAAAACCTTCTTGGCAGCAACCCAGTGATCGTGTCCTAGATTTGACTGATATCTGCCTAGAAGTCCTGTTGCAAAAGTAATGTCTGGTCTAGTACAAACTTGAGCATACATGATACTACCAAGTGCACTAGCATAAGGTACATTCTTTATCTGTGCTTTCTCAATATCTGAATGGGGACATTGTGAAAGACTCAATTAATCGTCTTTGCAGACAGTAGCAATTCCTGGTTTACATTGTTGCATATTGAATCTTTCCAAAATACGATCAATATATGTCCTCTGAGATAAGCCCAAAATGCGGCGAGAATGATCTCTATGGATCTCGATGCCAAGGACAAAAGACGCATCACCAAGGTCCTTCATATCAAAGTTCTATGACAACATTCGCTTTGTCTCATGCAGTAATTCAATATCACTACTAGCAAGCAAGATGTCGTCAACATAAAGAACGAGAAAAATAATTTTCTTCCCACTGACCTTGAAATATATACACTGCTCCAGTTTGTTCTCAATAAACCCAAAAGAAGTAACAACACTATGAAACTTCAAATACCACTACCTAGAAGTTTATTTCAAACCATAGATAGACTTTTTCAATCTACAAACCAGATTACCTATATCATCTACTGTAAAACCCTTGGGTTGTACCATATAGACTTCTTCATCCCAGTCTCCATTCAGAAAAGCAGTTTTAACATCCATCTGATGAAGCTCCATATCAAAATGAGCTACTAAAGCCATTATTACTCTAAAAGAGTCTTTAGAAAATACTGGAGAAAAAGTTACCTCGTAGTCTACTTCTTCTCTCTGAGTGAATTCCTTGGCTACCAGTCTAGCTTTAAATTTCTCAATCTTTCCTTTGGAATCCCTCTTAGTCTTATATACCCATTTACAGTCGATGGGCTTATAACCTTCAGGCAATTTAACTAGCTCCTAAACATCATTATGTTTCATAAACTGCATCTCATCTTTCATCGCATCTAACCATAAATCTGATTGAGAATAAGAAACAGCTTCTGCATAAGTTACCGGATCAACAACACAGCCGATATCATAATCCTACTCTCCTAGATAAACTATATAATCTGGTGGTATAGCTGATCGTCTCTGCCTAACTGATCTCCTTAAAGGAGCATATTCAACCTCATTCTGTTCCTGAGAGGCTTGAGGAACTTCATCAAGAACTGCTTCAATAACAGGTTCTTGAACCTCAACAGGCTCAGTTTGTGGTGTAGGGATCTCCACAATTGTCTGTATAGGTAGAGAAAATGACATAGAAATACCCACCGTACTGTTATCCTCAACAGTCTGTGAGCAATCACCCTTTTCGGCCACATCTAGCTCCAGAAACTTCGCTGTCTGTGATTCCACAATTCTTGTTACTCCAATGGGATTACAAAATCGATATCCCTTCGAATGATCTGGATAAGACACGAAATAACACCGAGTGGTTCTGGAGTCTAACTTACTCAAAGTTGGATTATACAATCTTACTTCCATAGGGCATCCCCAAACCTTCAGATGATTTAGACTAGACTTACGTCCAGTCCATAATTCAAAAGGAGTAAGTGGAGCAAATTTCGTAGGAGCACGATTTAAAATATAAAGCGCCGTTTTCAAAGCTTCACCCCATAGAAATTCGGGTAAATTAGTTCTGCTAATCATACTTCTCACCATATCCATAAGGGTGCGATTACGCCTTTCAGTTACACCGTTCTGTTGAGGACTCCTAGGCATAGTAAACTAAGCCACAATCCCAGAATCCTCTAAGTATTTGGCGAATGGCCCTTTAAACTGTCCAGCATCGCCATGTCGACCATAATACTCACCACCATGGTCAGATCTAACAATTTTTATAATTTTTACCAGCTGTTTCTCGACTTCAGTCCAAAAAATATTGAACTTATCAAGAGCTTTAGACTTTTCCTTAATCAAGCACAGATAACCATATCGGGAATAATCATCAATAAAGGTGGTGAAATAAAAATTTCTACACAAAGTTGCTGTATAGGGTCCGCTTATCTCAGTATGAATGATCTCTAACAAGTGAGAACTACAGACTATTGTTTTCTTCTTTATTTTAGTCATCTTACCTCTACAGCAGTCTACGCATATGTCTAGGTCACTTTTAAGAGTGGGTAGAATGTTTGCCTTTATCAGTCTTTTCACTCTTTCCTTAGAGATGTGACCAAGACATTTGTGCCATAATGCGTAAGACTATTCCTTAGGTAGAGGTCTTTTGGAAATAACTTTTTCGACTGTATAAGCGACGTATATTTCGTTGAGAGACAAACATAATCTGTACAATCCATTAGACATAGTGCAATACCCAACTTTATTTGAATTAAAAGAAATAGAAATTGCATTGTTTGAAATCTCAAAAGAGTAACCACACATGTCCAAACTTGATATGGAAATTAAATTCCATTTAAAAGAAGGTACATAAAATGTATTCCTCAACATCAAATTAAAATCAGAGTCTAAAATTAAAATAACATTTCCCACGAACTCGACGTCAGCTTTTTGTTGTTTTCCACGGTGAGCTTTGATTCTTCCTTATTTGGTTTCCTTTGGTTTATGAATCCCGGTATGGTAAACGCAACATAATTAGTTGCACCGCTATCTAGCTACCATGGGGCTTCTGATAGATTAGATTCACAAACCAATGCCAAAGAATCATTACCTTTAGGCTCACGCTTAGACAACTAATTTTTATATTTAACGCAGTCTTTCTTTACGTGTCCTCTCTTTTTGCAGAAGAAACAGACACCATCCTTACCATTATTACCGTCCTTTTTAAAGGTCGATTTCTTTGGACCCAATTTGTCAAAAGGACCGGCGGATGAATGAGTTCCTTTATGAGTACGATTTTTGTGCACCTTACTTTTCTTAACACTGGAACTTGAAGCAGCATGCATAGTAATGTGCGCTTTACCTTTCTTTAGCTTTATCTCCTCTAACACCACCATTGCAATCAAGTCATTGATTGACCATGTCTGATCAACGGTATTATACTGTGTTTGAATGATACCAAATTCAGGTGGAAGAGAGTTAAGTGCAAGATGCATAATACAAGCATCAAGAATATTAACATCAAGCGCCTTGAGCTTTGCTTGCAGATCCACCATCCTTAAGACATAATCCCTAACACCAGCAGAACTATCATACTTCAAGCTGAATAACCCTGATAAATGTGTCCCAATTTCAGCATTAGGAGAGTCGCGATTCCTTGAGACCAAGGCCTCCATCATCTGCCTAGTAGTGATGTCAACTACGAAATCACTTCTAAGATGTTCCTGTATGGATCGCTTCATAGACAGTAAACAAATCCTATTGCTCTTTTTCAAAGCACCAAAGTGTGCTTTCTGGGCTTCTGTACTAACCTTAGTTAGAGCTGTCGGTTTATCCTCATTAAGAGCAACATGAACATCCGGTAGTTTCATACCAAACAAAAAATCCTCTCTCTACTTCTTAAAATTAGAACCAGTAAGAATCTCAATAGCTATGTAGTTGCCGTTCACATAAAAGGTGACTGAAAAATAATCAATATTTATAATTAGCATAATGTGAAATTTACCTTAAGAGTTACATACATCATCATATAATCACCTTTAGGTAGAAAACATGATATGTAGTTGTATACTCCCTACATTACAGCGGCCATGAGAATTTATTTTAATCTTCGTTAAATCACCACCTTTGGGTGTATGAAAATACTTAGATTAGAAAATTCGCAACCATATGCTGTACATGTAACCCTCCATGAAACAATACGCAATTACCTCCTTTGGGAATATAATCACGTATTAAAACAGGAGACATCCCAATACTTCATAAACCGTTATTTATTAAATCTAATCAAGTGTGCCACTTTGGCGGTCACAACTCAATTGAATTTACTGAAAATGGGATATAAACCTTATATTTCACATTTACCGTATGCATGTAATTTCAGACTTAAGATTCATCCACAAAAAATTTACATGCCGTGCTAATTTACATTGATACACTCAACAATACATGTTAAACCACATACATGTAGTTGATAAATTACGCTCCACATATATGTATGTGAGCTTGCTCCTGTACTTCACAAATCATAAAGAAATACATACGAAAAATACCAAAAAATACCCCAAACAATTCACGTATTTAGAGTTCCGTATGTATTTTCATTCCATAAAAACATCAAACATGAAAGTCGTCGATCGAAGCTGTCACGCCCCCTCACACGCTGACACGTACGAAGCACGTGTTCAATCCTCAGCCAATCTTTAAAACAGGTCCGATCGGTTTAACTGGTCTAACCGCTACCCTCTTAATCGACCAGCGAACTAGGTCATGCGATCCGGCAGGACCGGTCAACGACCGGTTCGACCAGAGGGCCCGAGTCAACAGTCAACTAGTCGGGTCGAGGTCACGAGTCGGATTGGGTCACCGAGTCGGGTCGTGTCTTATTCGGACTGAGATGACGTCAGCCCTACACGTGCGTGCAAGGTCGGGTCTAGCAAGCGTGGGGATTTTCTCTCGCGCGTGGCCGCCAACTTTTGGCGAAACAGCAACAAAAGTTGTTTTCTATTAAGGGAAGTTCAACCATGCATCAGAGAGCAAGACCGATTTGTGCAGACATGTTTCGTTCAGAGGATGGTGCCAAATTGACTTGGGAAGTGCGTAAATTGAAGCATCCCAATAGTGTGGTTGGTACGATGGAGCTTTCAACGTCAAGGTTCTTTCGGATTTTGGAATTCTATAAATAGGGTTTCAATAGGAGACTAAACGAAAAATTCGTGTTGTCTTGTCTTTAGAGCCGATTTGGCAACGACACTCGACAGCATGCCCTCATTAAAAAGCGAGGTCGCGGGCGTGGTGTACCTGCTGGACCGCGCACGCTTCCGGCGGTTGCCGGCGACGATCCACCCATGATTTTGCTCGTGTCGACGAATACAATCCCATATGTGATCAAATAATTTTTTTAAAAAAAATACCCAAAACGTGATTCGAGATCCAAAACGTGTAAGTTCTGATACCACATGTAACCTGCGTTTATCAACTTTAAGCAGCAACTCCAGTTCATCACATATAGATATGCGAATCACAATTTCATGAAGTAGAAGAATTGACACACATTGTTTAGGATCCATCGTTCTTGATGCGGAATAGCAATGAATCGATGCTCCAAGATCTTCTCCTCTAGAACCCCTTAATCAATGGCTTCAATGAGACGGTCTCTCACGTATCGCTTTCTGACGATTCTTTTATGTGAAGTTATGTGGACATTAGGGTTTAGAGGAGGAACTTGAGCTCTATTTATAGAGTTTATAACCTATTCTCTCGTTACAGATAAGGAAATAACTCAGCCCACACTATCCAGCTCCATATTAGACTAAATAGAAAATTGTATATATTTTCTTTATTAGATCAATTAATAATTACAATAACAATTAATAAAGCCCATATAAAATATTGAATATATTCTAACACATCACTCTGGAACTGTAAATTCATGGGACTTCTCTTGTCTGCTGTTTTTAGCAGAAACATTTCAGTATGTGTGCTGTTATGCTTGTTGTATACTGAGAGGTGATGTTTGTTTTGATCAATTTTCCATATGGTGATCCGAAATCCTCTCCAGTTTACCGAGACTTTGGCTTTCTAGTGCTCAAATTGAAATGATCGTGGGTTATTGTTGTTTTCGTCGTTCTTCTCATCGAGATTGTGCTGGGAGATTGGACAATGGACAACTCATTCGGTCAATGATCGAGAAAAGGGGAAAATTATCTCGAAAGTCCTAAACGTATCGTGCGGCGGCCAATACAATCTTAAATATTTCAATTTTGTCAATTTTGTCCTTAACATTTTGATAATTTGCTAATTTGGTCATGAATCTTTTAACGATTTGTCAATTTAGTACTTTCGGTCAATTTTGGCCGCAAATTGCTGGCGTGGTGATCAAGTCAGCATTAGTCGACGTGGCACAATCTGACTTTTGTAATTTTTTAATTTTACGATTTTTCTTTTCTTTTTTTTCCCCTCCGTCCACCATCGACTAGGCCCGGCGGAGGGAAACGGGAAAAAAAGAAAGAAAAAATTCACAAAATTAAAAGAATCGTAAAAATTTGTCCGCGTCAGCTCAAGTCTAGCCATGTAAGACGATCAGTATTGACTAGATCGCCACGTCAGCGGACAAATCGTTAAAATGTTTACGACGCAATTGACAAATTATCAAAAGGTTTAAGACTAAATCGACACAATTAAAATTAAATTGACACGGTAGATTTAGAACTTTTGAACATTTTTCCCACTGAGACGGGGATCAGCCTGCAATTCTTCTAAACTGTATCTGACCCGAGATGGATTGGTGTCGGGAAACTAGCCAATGAAAGAATCGGATCGTTTTGATTAGGCATCTCCTGAGACGGGCTTAAGAGATTCTCAGACTCGAGCGTACGACGGACTTGTTACAACAAGCATTTGGGTTCTCATGCACGATCGTCCACGAGGATGAAATTGAAGAACGATAATCCAATGCGGTTTGAATTGAGGAAAAGTATCAATATTGTCCTAAATTTATTATATTGAAATCAATTTAGACCTAAACCTTTCAGTTAGGTCAATATATTCCTAAGCTTTTTCACATTGGTACCAATTCAGTCCATCCGACCAATTTAGGCTGGAAATCGCTGACATTAGCGTGGGCGGTCCTACGTGACACGGCTGGCGCTGGCATGAATATTTTTTAATAATTTTTTAATATCTATTTGTTCTTTTATTAATTTTTCTTCCTTTCATTTTTTTTTTCTCTCTTTTCTTTTTGCCGGTGGCCGACGAGGGCTGGCCTCGCCTGGGTGAGGGTCGCCCTCACTCGCCACAAGCGAGGGTCGACCTCAGCCTTGTCGGCCAAGAGCAAAAAGAGAAGGGAAAGAAATATAAATATTATAAAAATATCCACGTAGGACGCCGACATCCACATCAATAATTTCTGACCTAAATTGGCAGGATGAGTTGAATCGATTTATGACTGAATTAATACCAATAGAATAGATATATGAATTTTTTGATACTTTTCTATTTGAATTGTCATAGTTGTAATCTACATCTAAAGGGACATCGCCACTTTACCCACCTGAACGGAAAATGGGGCCAAAAGGCATATACAAACACGATTGAAAAGGCGAACCATGAGAAATCCACAATCTATCCGGCACAACTCATCGTCCCATCTTATTGAATGAAGTGCAAATAATCTAAGTCCACACACCCCGAGAGAAAGAGAGACGATGAAAGAGCTAAAACCTTCTTCCACATCGGCAGGTTCTCCCTCCTGGAACGCGTTCGTACAAAGATCTTATCGACCCGCTATACCCAATGATCTATCGTATAAGTTGTGTCGTGAATCAGTGTGTTAATTTCCTAAGATCCTACACTTTAGTAAGTGGTTTTGTGTATTTCAACTGTAAATGATAGACGTACTAGTACAATTCCTCAAGTTAAACTCCCAGTCTCTGCAATCTCCTGCAAAAGAAGGGGCAAAAAACGTTTCAATGGTTAGTGAAAACACAAGCAACAGAAGAACATTACATTGCTAATGATGAAAAAGGTAACAACTTTCTGCATTTAAATCACTATCAAGTAGTGGGTGTCTCCTAAAAGCCAAAGCTTCTTCGTCATTTGATTGATTTTGAGACTCTTGGTCTTGCACTTTACTGGTGGCCATGACAAGGAAATAAAAACAATCTCAAAATGGATCATATCATATATGCGATGATTCCTCTGGCAATATTAAAACGATCCCAGATACGGGTTGGTATCGGGTCATTATATTTAAATCGTATCCCTTTCTCTTTCAGACCATTGCTGGAATCTACAAAAGCAGAGCCAGATCACCATGATGTAGAAAGCCAGCAACCAGCACTTTGTGAATTTGTGACTCAAGGACACATCCCATGTTCTGTTCTGTTCTTTTCATTGATGACTCCAAGGTTGAATCACATTGGAAAATACCTTTGGATGGAAGCGTCTAGTTTTCCTCTGTCCTGACCTTTCAAATTCAACAAAGACTGCATTCACCAGATGGGGTTATTGGGCGTTCGTTTCATAAGATATTTTTTAGCAGGCAAATAGTGAGTGATTGGTGAACTGTCTCTCCAAGTGTTCATGTATGACCTTTTCAAACTTTTTGTCGAGTGTTCAATTATGGGTTGGAAAGAGTGGGAGGGAAGGGACCACAAAATGCTTGATGATATCTTGAAAATAACCTAAGTTGCATACCTTTTAAGGTTCTCAAGACACTTTCTTCTACATAGAATTCTCATTGGAGACCAGAAGAAAAATATAGGTTATTACAGAGAGAGAGAGAGAGAGAGAGAGAGATTTGGAAGCAACTGAAAGAGAACTGGTGAAGGGTCAAAGTTAGGGGCCAACTTAGGGACATAAAATAAGGCTGCCAAAGGACGAATTCGACCCGACTTCTTTGTTTTTCCTGATAGAAACCAGCTTGGACTTTTGTATAGCTGAAGACAAGAAGAATTTTGCCCCATGAAGATTCACAAGCATGATAGAAAGTAGATATAAAGGTGACAGAGACCCATCACCACATCTTTACACGCGTATCTTTCAAAAATAATGAATACAAGGAGATTGCGTTCATATGGCAGAAATGCAAAGCAGGAATAGTAAAAGAAAAGGCCCACCTATTTTGACATGCTAACACTACCATATCATGCTAATCTTATATGTTTAAAAAAATTAGCAGCCATGCTGAGTGAATCTACTGTATAATTTGAATCCTGTTCTAAAGTCCTCCGTCACTGTAAATATGAATACCAGGTCCCTAAATTTAGCCTGTCTTCTGAATCAAGTGAAGATAAAGAATACCAACTATGTGCCCCTGGATGCAGAACTATATCTAGTACAAAGAAAATCTACGGGAAGTGCCTTCGTTCTTCCTTCTTAGTGCATGCTCCTTGAACTCGTCAAGATGCTAAGCCAGGAGTGAACTCCCATTTTACTAGACAAACATTTTGTCATTCAATAGAGAGAGGGGAAAAGAAAAAACAACCAACCACAAAGAGTAACAAGTTGGATAGTCGGCAATACTGGGCAGAGAAGAAGATCAGCACAAACCTAAATGATGAAATGCTCAGAAATGCTCACCTAAAAGATCGCTTTGACGTGTAAAGAATCTCCAGATGTTTTGTCGAAATCTTCCCTCGGTAAACAGATTAGCATGCTCTCAAATTAACATTAAGAATGTCATGATGGATACAGAAACAACAAAGAAAGGCAATACCTGCAAAAACATAAAGAGCCGAAGAAAACATCATCAGGTTCTCATCTAGCTGTAATTGCCCAATAACTTAAGCAAGAAACGAATTCGTCTTACTCTTGTCCCAGCCGCTGAATATAGTTCGGGAAGATAACCTTGCAAGCCAATGCTATAAACTGGAGTACCATCTGGATAGTAGAGTCCATAGTTCCTCTCCGATGTTGGACCAGGCTTCAAGTTCTCGTTAAATAGTGCAAACACATATATGTCAATAGGCACCGATGGCTTAGCCGGGGTACCTTGTTTCTGCTCTATCCTCTGTAACAAATTCGCATTGTATATCTGTGCATTCTCCAGAGTAGCCCCCGCCTCATCAGCATCACCTTTGGACGGCCAACCTGTCTCGGAAATACTGACGTTAATGTCAGTATGTCCCATCGCTTTAATAGCTGAATAAACCGCATCAATTTGAGCATACAACATATTATCATAGTGTAAGTTGGTGAAGGGATCGGTCAGCCCTTCATTAGGCTGGAAAAGCACATAATTCAGCGGCACCTCGCTCGGACTACCCTTATAGGCAAAGTAAGGATACGCGTTTATGAGAAATGGAGTATTTATCTGCGCCTGGAAATTCAACAGGGGTTGGAGGTACTCGGCAAAATCTTGCCTGAAAGCACCTGCAGAGGGCGGGTATGAAGTAGCTAAAATATTGAGCGAATGCGCGGTTGTGACCGCAACTTGCTTATTCAGTCCAAGGTTGGAAAGGGATAAATATACGGTCTTCATCGCCGGGAGGAGATAAGGCATCCATTGGGTATTGTCGCTGTTGAGCACTTCGTTACCGACCAGGATGCAGGTGATCCGGGTTTGGCCGATGTAAGGCTGGACGTGCTGTTGGATCCAATCTTGGGCGTTGACGGGATCGGTCATATTCTGGAGATCCCCATTGCCTAGACCTATGATGAAGTCGACATTGGATTTGGAAAAGGCGAGGAGGACATTAGGATCTGCATCATACAACTTTACTCTGCTGATGTTGAGGGATCCGAGGAGGGCGGACACGCGAGAAGGTGAGGGCAGGTTGTTCGCTATTTGGCCATAATTAATCCCGAATTGGACGCCCATAGTTCGAATTGCACAATCTGGAACACAAAGGAATAAACAGAGTCAGAACCAGAAACATGTAAAATTGAAGAGACAGAGATCACCAGAGAACTATTCAAACCGTTAAACCAGAATCTCCACACATCCATATTTGTTACTGGAGTAACTTCCCTTTCAAGATGCAAACTTTCGTCCCATCGCTTTAGGACGTGGGAATTGTCAGTGACAATCTCATTTCACTCTCACCAAAATTCGGCACTACCAAAGGGAAAAAAAACCCATAACTGATATGAAGTGAAACGAATCCATATCAATTTTTCCCTCAAAGCCCGGAAAGTAAGGAAAAGAAAAAGGGCAATAAGATTAGCAAAACTCGCAGCAAGAAGTCTCATTTCCCGATTCTTGCTCAGGTCATTTCCCACAGAAGAGAGAGAGAGAGAGAGAGAGAGAGAGAGAGAGAGAGAGAGAAGCGGAAGAAAATCTACTAAAGCCCAATCCAAGAAAGCAACATGCGACCATCATTGATCGAGTCTTTTCCGCTTTCTAAAAGACAAAGAGGCTCGGATTTCTGGCCAAAAAAAAAAAAAGCGATCTTTCTTACCAGTAGCAGCAGCTGATCAGGAGGGAGCTAAAAGGGAAGCAATAAAGACCCAGCGGAAGGAAGAGAGAGAGAGAGAACGAACCCGAGAGAGAGAGGAGGAGAAGGAAGACGAGTCTGAGGAGTGAGGAAGAGGAAGCCATTGATGCTTTCTTGATCGAAGACCTCCCGCCCCCAACGCCCCACCAAGAAAAAGGTGGCAGCAACACTCGGCAGCAACAAAGAAAGAGAACGGTTTCGTAAATTTGCTGTCACTTCCACCAAACGATTCTCTGCCCCATTTTATAGTTACTTCGCCAATGAAGAGATAGAGATCAAAAGATATTCTTTCTCTCTCTCTGGTGTGGATGGGTGCGCGTGCTTTCTTGGACGAGCCTCGCCGGGAGGTTTGATCTTTCTGCATTGATCTTATAATATTAATAGCTTCGTGGGCGGGTTTGTTCCGATGCTCCGATTTGACATCTGGATGGAGCTTTTTCTTAGTGGGGTCGAGAGCGATGGAAAGGATGAGACCATTCTGGGATTTTGGTCGTATTTCAACAGGTGATTTACCGACATACTTCTCGTCCATGTGCTCTGTGTACCCAATTTACCGGGAAAAATAATCAGAATCTCTTCCCATGACCCAAATGCCACTTTTTTTGTATACTTTTCACATAAATAGTTGTAGTCTTTTATTTAGGGTTGACCACAATGGACCGATCGAATCGAGAACCGTTCGGCTCCTAAGGGAACTGAACCAGACCAACAAATTTAATTTTTTTTTTAAAAAATTCTAAATTTAAACATAAACATAAACCTAAGATGTTTAGGATGCTTAGTATGACTTTCAAGTTTAGTGACAACGCGGTGCAATTAATGAGAAGTGGTCCAATGAATATGTCATTCATGAGAAAAATTTAACGATAGATCACGAAAAAATGCGATGATTGGATTGCCCGAGAACCCGATCGGACCGGAAGGTCCAGTTCCTGGTCCATTTCCTGGTCCATTTCCCGGTTCCAGGATTGGACCAGAACGGACCAGAAACCGATCACCCTTACTTTTATTGACATTTCATTATAGTTCGAAGATTTATTTGACGTTCGAGAAAATTATATCTAATTCCGTGTAACGATATTTGCACCATTTTAAAAATAAAAATACAACTTCCGAGATGAATGAAAATGAAGCACCCAATAAGACATGATGACTTTGATCAGTGTTGACAAATCCTACTATATTTACATCTTTGGCTTCATCAAATGTAACTCAAGGCTCGTGAAACTTCCATACTTAAAAACACCGATCTATTATTCCGGCGCTGTTAATTTTGTGGGTCTCTGATGGGCTACACGTATGGATCCCGAAAAATCCACGGTTGCCTCGACGCAGACCCAGGACCTTGGTCCGGCAAACAATTTACCTACCGAAAGCTCCTTTCGAGACTTCCGGAAATTGAGCCATGGATTTTAAGTTCTTCTACGACAAGTTATATGCGTCTGTTCTAATGAATTATTGTGTATCAAGTTCCACCACTTAATAAATAAACAGGAAATTAATGCTACTGTACACATCATAATAATTGAAATGTGCGAATTGGAATGTCACATACAATATATACATTTCAACGGAGCGTAGTTTGCCTTGGACCATCGCCATCATAATAGCCCCACAAGCTCTACTCGCCCACAAGAAAAAGTCATTGGCCATTTTCAGCCATCGAAATTCCCATTTAAACCATGTAGCACGCCGCGACTAGGTTGTAAAAAGTACAAAAATAAGCCAAAAAGGAATTCGAGATTTCATTTATAGAAAAAAAAAATACAATGGCATGTTTATTTTTGACACATCGATTCACTTTAATATTAAACATCATTTTATAATTTCATATCACCTTGTGGAAAAGGTGCAATTCGGACCGCCCAAATTTTGTTTTTTGTGGACCTAAAACCACAAAAATTTATGCCCCGATGGGTCGCCCCCACCAGACGATTTCGGGCCCGATATGATGATGTCGGATGTCTCCCTAGACTTTTTACCGATGCATATTAATTAATTAATTTTATTTTCGGGCTGCGATTATAATGATTTTATCTTTTTTTTAATTAATAGATATTTCAACGATCGCAAATTAAAATAATCGAGAAAAAGTGAAATTAAAATATCGGTGCGAGTGCTGACGCGAATCTTACTGGAGGTCAACGCCGGCGGCTTCTTCCGTTCGCATCTGAGAAAAGGTCGGCTGAGCCGCCTCAGCAAGCGCGCGTGCCATGTTCCTGACTATTAAAAAAATGTCATACATTATCGTCTTGATTTTTTTTTAATTATCTTCTTATTAGGAAAAATAAATAAAATGACGCTTTCTCCGGCTGACGCCCATACACAATTTCGTTTCTAATTTGGGAAAAAATTAGTGGTGACCGGTTTCATGTTCCGTACAGGTTGAAACCTGTCCGTCGGAACATGTTCCTCAATTTTTTGAAATCTGGAACCTACCCTAGCCAGGTTTCACCTTTATTCTTAATTATACTATTGTAGTGATTCATCACTTTTAATGACCACTGCTTGCTGCTCAATCCACTGACTTCAATTCGAGTTTAAACACACAAATAAATATGAAACGTTAACAGAATAAAAGTCTCAGTCATAAATATCGCCGGAAATATAAGCTCAAACTGGTGATTTCAGATCACGCACTCATCATCGGACGGCATGGAATACCGCAGGATCGCACGAAACACATGCCAAGAAAATTACAAAACAAGTTCTAGGTTCCAGATTTCACCTACCGAAACTTAAAACCTTCCCGTCGGAGCAGGTTCCCCAATTTTCTGAAACCTGAAACTTACCCTGCATACCATGGAACCTAGAACCCACCGGTTCCCCACCGGTTCGATTTCAGATTCCGGATTCTACCCTAGAACCACACTCGTCCCTAAATAAAATGTTTATTGGGAGCTTTTTATTCATCGTCTCCCTCTCGTCATCAGGTTAATATTGATTTTTGGATAACTAATCTACAATCTAATTGCATTTCGGAAAAAACCAAAACAAGAACTTAGAGAACAAAGACAGTTTTGTGAGCACCAGCTGAAAACACATAAGCCAAAACTAGCCTAACTTGAAATGGCGTTCGTTCAATTTGGCTGAAAGAAGAGAGGATTTTTCTAACGTTATTCCCCTAATTTGACCACGAAAATATCGACGTGGATGATTGACATGTGGTGCTATCAAAACTCCAGTAGCCGTATAAAATAAATGAGACCTAACTCGCAAAACACAAAATTGGTAAGCATTTGCGACTATTACTAAACCCTCTTCATCTCATTTCGTAAGACTTCTCATGAGAGAAGGAGGTGTCACGTCCTTCTCAAAAAGTCCATCTTGGCTAATCTCCATTTATTGGTAGAATATACGAATGCTATTATCTCGAACTAAATACTATTCTTAGGCAGCTAGTGAGTCATTTAACCATATGATGAAAGATTTACATGTTACATTACCTCGGGGAGGGAGAGAGAGAGATATGAGGGTTCTTTTAATCCAATATAATGTTGGCACGTGACAGAAATCCAACGTTCTTTTAGGGGATAAATGTACTGAAAGTTCTAAAACTTGTCAAGAAAGTACAATTGAGTCTTAAAACTTTCAAAAAGTGCAATCAAGTCCTAAAATTTGCCACTAAAGTACAATCGAGTCCTAAAACTTTCAAAAGGTGCGATCAAGTTCTAAAACTTATCATGAAAGTGCAATCGAGTCCTAAAACTTTCAAAAAGTGCAATCAACGGAAGAACTTGATTTCAACAACTTGACAAGTTCTAGGACTTGATTGCACTTTTTGAAAGTTTTAGGACTTAATTGCACTTTCGTGACAAGTTTTAGGACCTTCAACGCACATATCCCTTCTTTTTAAGTGTTGAAGTAGATGTATAGAAGTCGGGAGGATATTAGTCGGAGAATTTTTCCGGGACAGCGTCCTAAAGAATATGTATCTCTCATCTTTATTATTCGTATGCTGTGAAAATTCTTAAGTATGAGCTACAAATACTTCTCGCATCTGTTTCACTGAAAACTTCCTGATAAAGAAAAATACTTTTTATGAAGTTTTCATTTGTTTTGCGATTTAGGAAAATTAACCGCCTTCTTACTAGGATGGGAAGTTATTTTTCCCCAATTCAAGCTTGTTATTTTCAATCCATGGAAAATATTTTTATAAATCGATTAGTTTTCCGTCATCCAAGCATCGTAAAATCAAAAAAATAAATTTTCGGAAATACTTTTATTTTCTTCTTCAAATAAATGGACCCTAAATACCTATTTCAATAGAATAGTTATTTTTTTTCCCTCCATATTCCATTCCGCAAACTTTTGGGAATTTATTCTAGAGTGACTTACGTGAACTGTTATATGTTCCTGCCTAGGATTCTCCCTTTGCAACAATTGATAAACCCTAGTTGAAAAATCCCCGCAAGATGTTGGCAATTGTTTATTCTAATCCATCATCGTTTTGCCCACTAATAAGAGCTTGAGTGGCCGAAGGACAAACAATAATTGAAAAAAAGAAAAAGAAAAAGACGAGAGCAAAATGACAAATCTTTTCATCATCTCCTCCATCACTTCCTCTTGGGAACTTTGTAGAGGCCAAAACACATCATTGCATCATGGGGTCAACTAAACGATGATGATCATTGGAGCTTCAATCAATATCGTGTACACACCATACCGACCAAAGCAGGTATGGTCGATAGACGTTTTGATACTCAATGTTAGTGAGTTTGATAAGCTTGCATTATTGCATTGCTGGATGATCATTGATGACGATGACGGCCGGCCCGTCAACCTAATGTTGCTTCTCGAACAAGCCCTTGAAGGTTTCCGAAGTGTTATTCGTGCTCTTGTGCCGGTTAGCATTCAGAACATGGAAGTGATGCATGAAAATCGATTCGAATTACGGGTGCTAGTTTCACGCAGTATTTGTTGAAAGAATCGTCGTGTCGATCCATTCAAAAGCTCGAGCTCCGGCGTAGGAGCAATTAGGGTTAGAAGTAGTAACCGCTATTCACGGTTATTCTTCATGTATCCGGCTATCATCTATCCGGCTATAAATGGCCGAGGGAATTCTGTAGAAAAGGATCCCACAATCAATACAATTCATCCAATTTACTTGCAGATTATCAATCCTTTATCAGTATTTTTTATCAGCATTCTTTACTAGGTATTATCTTTAGTTTAGTCTAGTTAATTTTGTTCGTTGTATCGCCAATTCATTTCCCGTCCGAATCCCCACAGAACCCGAAACCAATCTTTAAAATCGAAGATTCAGCGCTGGTGAAAGATCTTTCGCCGACCATTCCTGGCTAAACATGATCATGTAAAGCACCGGATCATCGGCAGAGTCACATTTTAGGGGAAAAATATGAAAAGGGAGATCACTCGATTTTGTTCCCCGGGATGGACCAAAACCCTAGCTGAGGTGGGATGGTGTTGAGGTGTGAAAGCTACGTCTACTACTTGCACTTTAAGAATCTACACCTTTTTCAAGCGCTCTCTCTCTCTCTCTCTCTCTCTCTCTCTCTCTTTCTGCCATGGATCATCTTGGGAAATGACGCCCTTTGGTAGGCCGGGCCCAGGACATGAGTGGTCCTTTTTCCTGCGAAGGTCGTAAGAGAAACGTCGACTCTTATCCGTTTAAAGGCCCGTTTGACCACAGGAAGCGTTCTTGCTTTGCCAATGAGTTTCCTGGTCCTCCCTCTTTCAAGAAGTTGTTGGGTTCACTTCTACTTTCGGTCTTTTAACCTTGAGCTGAATTGCCTTTCAATTGGGGACCTCGACTTCTTTTTTAGTTTTTCAATTTGGTCCCTCTGGTGCGTTTTCTGTCTATTCGTCGTTTAAGCTAGCTAGATGCAGCATTTGAAAGCTCTCCTCCTTCGCATTTGTTTCTCTTAACTTGAAATTTGAACTTGCTGACTCCCAATGACGCTTTCTCTTCTCAGCCACCTCTCATCGGTTTCCTTTTTCTCTTTCACTCCAAGCTTCCTCGATTGAGAAATAACTCTCGGTCAATGGAGGTTCCATCTTCTCAACTCGAGTTGAGATTCTCTCTCTCTCCCAATCTGATATGCGAGTATTTTGTTATTTTCATCATTTTTTTTTCTTTACTCGTTGTTGATGCTCTTTTTCGCTCGCTCGTTGTATTTCTCGCTTCCATCGTTAGAAATCAACCCGCACGACTTCTCCGAGCTTTGCAAGCTCTCATCTCCCAATTTAAATCTAGATTTGGGAGCTCTTATCTCCTGATCTAGTATTAGATTTCGGAGCCCGTTCAACATGTTTTTGGTGTTTCGCACGTTGATTGTGTTGGAGGACACTAAATCAAAGCACGCAGCCATAGCTACCAAAGAAAGAGATTACGGCGTGCACTCATTACTGATGACGATGCGAGATTCAGTGATCGGTCGTTCGTTCGTTCTATTTTGATGCCGAGACAGATCCGTTCTTACGAGACGAGAGTGTACTTATCACAACCATTTGTGCTATGTGGTTCTACTTTGTTGTTTGGAATTTGTTTTGTTTTCGGACATCTCATATATCATCTCGAGATATGAAGGAAGTATTTGCTTTCGACAAAAAAGAAAAAGATAAACCCCAATGACATTCGCATTAAGAAAGAACTGTGGCCGCAACAAATTGCAAAAACTCAAGAAGCTCAAGGACTCAAATCGAAAAACCTCAAAACTCCAAAATACACTACACAAGCAAGGGACCACAAAAAGGGGGCAATTGCACCAAAGATGAACTCATTCCAGAACTGCGTCCAAAAAACATGCTTAACTCATGCTAGTTTGGTCAAGCATGTGGACAAGAAGGTGCGTAAACTTGTGGAACATGTGAAATTGGACCGTCCTTCGATGGTTCTTGATCGTGCCAGCTTATGAAAGGTCTTAGCAAAGAGCCAAGTGCGACCCTCAATCAAATGGATTGTCAAGTTCAAATTGAGAACGAAGCCATTCAGGGAATAACAAGAAAGTATTTCTATTGTAATTGTGTCAATTCAGTCTTCTTCTTTTTTGTCAATTGAGTCCTAAATCCTTTTGTATTTGTGTCAATTCAGTCCATCCAGCCAATTTTGATCGGAAATCGCTGACAAGGACACCGGCCATCTTACATCTCACGATCGACGCTGACGTGAATAATTTTCAATAATATTACTATAGTGATACTACAATGTATCAAGCGATACAATTATTATGTGAATCGATCACAGGATAATACTAAATCAAATCAAGAACGAGCCAGGCAATCAATAGTCTAGTGAACCTCTTCCTCCTTGTATGTGTAGATCACACAATCGAACTTTGGATAGGAAACACAAGTGAGCACGTAGCCTTGCTCCATTTGGTTCTCATCGAGGAACGAGCCCTCAGACTGGTCCACCGCACCCGACTCCAGTTTCCCCGCGCAAGTAGAGCAAGAGCCCGCCCGGCACGAGTAGGGCAGCTCGAGCCCCGCGTTCTCGGCCGAGTCCAAGATGTAGGAGTCGTCGGGCGCCTCGATCTCGTGCTCCCGGCCGTCGGGGCTGATCAACTTCACCTTGTACACCTCCATGGACGTCCTGAAGCTGCACGGAGATCTCAGGCCCAAGGACTTGGCGATGGGCTTCACTGACCCAAGAGAGGAGGATGGGGTCTTGACGAGGGGAGTGGTGGATTGGAAACGCCTCTTGGGCTGGCTTGCCAAAGTGCAAGCGGTGGCTAGTCCTCCGATGGTTGACGACATGTTTGGTTTTGTCCCTGGATTCTATCTGTCATGTCGGCAAATTAATCTGTATTAATTATAACCTCTAAAACAAGATGATTTTTTTTTTTTTTTTGTAATTTTCATCTTATACGCCAAAGAGGAAGCTCCAACAACTAGCTGATGATCGACGGGTCTGACGACCGGTGCCGAAATTACGAGGCCGTCTCAATTCCTACCTCCGACTGCTTGATGTTTGTATGCCTTGTAACAGTAAGGGATATTAGGAAGCAAACTAATCCTTTTTTTGATGTAAAAACAAACTAGGGCAATCAATGTCAGGACAGGAGCAAAATGAGAAGAAGCAACCTATGTGAATCCAGCCTATGCTCTCCAATCCTGCTCCAACACCCACCTGAGTCGAACCGAGTAGGATCCGACCCGATAAACCAACTTTTTAGTTTTGTTTTTTTTGTTTCAGTCCTGGATCTAGGAAAAGTTTATCCTTCCTAGGACACTTAATCTTTGCAGTTGAAACTCAAGAAGAAGAGAACACACGAGTTTGGAAGCAAGAAGAGGAAGTACCAACGCAACCTGGCGAATAATGGAACCAGAAGCACAGCAAGGTTTGGAGAGGAGAGTGAATGGCCCTGGAAAGTGACTTGTGTTTATAAGCAGAAGGAGAGAGCTCTCTAGAATCCTGAAGAGTTTGATAGAGAGAGAGAGAGAGAGAGAGAGAGAGAGATGGCTTTTGGCAGCTCTTGAGAGCCATGGAAATGGAATGGCCGAGCAACACAACCCTCACACGCGCTCGCACCAGTTTACGGCCCTTCGCTTTCGCGATTTGAATAATAATCTTTTGCACTATACGAAGCAACTCCAAAGGAACCGCAGAACTGATTTGATTAGATATAAAAATAAATGTCCTGAAAGTCTTAAAACTTATCTTTAAAAGTGTGATTAAATTCTAGAACTTTCAAAAAGTGCAATCAAATCCTAAAACCGTTCGAGTCAAGTTTGATGGAATTAAGAAAATAACTTAATTGCACTTTTTGAAAGTTTCCCGACTCAATTACACTTCTATAACAAGTTTTAGGACTTGATTACATTTAAAAAAAAACATTTAATACGTAATTACACTTTCATGCTACTAGCCAACCCGAGAGTGCCAATCCTATTGAGAGAAAAACGAGGGAGGTACATGCTTTGATAGCTTTAAGAATCTTCTTTATTTGAAGGGAACTGGAAAGATGCATTGAGACCCAACAAGGACATGATAGATAAGACTCGAGCTGCACAGCTGCACTTGTCCTCAATACCAAGTGACATGGTGACGTTCATCCAATCCAATTTTGACTAGCAGGAGGCGGGCTTAAGAGGTTTTAGAACAACACCACTATAAAAAAAAATAATTACTTATATTGACTAAAATAATTAATTCATGAAACATTATCATTATCGACAATAATTAGATCATATGATTAGCTAAGGACAAATTCCAAAGAGACCTCTTTCTAGTATCTACAAAGAGAAAACTATAACTAAGACGAGGTGTTACAGTATTCTGATTTCACATGTATCACGAGTCCAACCCAAGATAATTAAACCATTTGACAGAAAACTACATAACGAACTGAAACATTCAGACTAAAGATTGTCATTAAATTCCAAAACTTTTAGCAAAAACAGCTGACAAGAAAGAACACCAACGTAACTTCTCAATGGTTTGGGGGAGGGGGGGTTGGGGGGGTCGCACACAAGTTTCGCTTATCTAGCAACTCCCTACAAATACATTGGACACCTCAGAAGACTCGGTATGGCTTCCCCATGGTGCTTTTCAAGTAGAGGCACTTGACCTGACAACAGGAGGAGAAATCCCATCAGCATGAACAGAGAACAGCAAAATCTAATCCACAGGAAGAGAAAATGGCTTAGACAAATTTTGTAAGTAGGCATCTTTTGTGAACATTGAGACGAATTCACTCACATTTTGCCAATTCTTCTTCAACAACGAAACCAGGAAGTTCACACTAAGTTGAACATTCTGGAAGATCTGCTTCTCCTCCATAGAGAGGTTACCGACAGCAACGCCCATGCAGAGCACCTTCTTGAGTTGGAACTTCACCATAGCCTTTGTCTCGTTAACTTTGGCATCGAGGGACTCCTGATGGGTGACAAGGGTGGGAAACTTTCCTGCATTAATTTTATACATTATAAGCATCTTCTGAAGATCCTATAGCATCAAGTTGAGAGATGAAAAAAAACTACTAATGCATAAACTGGATTCCTCTTAGGTGGGAGAATCACTGCCGCGGCATATGAAGGAAAAAACTTGCCTGCCTTGTTCAAACCAGGGCCCAGAAGACGAGGAATCTGCTTGATCACAGCTTCAGACGCCAGAAAAGCATGGTACTTCTTTGCTAGTTTCTTAACCAACTTTTTGTTCTTGTTCAGCTTCTTCAACCCTTCGACGTCCATATAATCCAGGCCAATCTTCTCTGCCTGCAGCAGGACAAAAGGCATGAGTGGCGTTTCTTCGAGAATAGTTTACCCGTTGCCGGAGAATAAAAAATAAGAGGTGAATCAGAAATTGCAAGGTACTTACTTCTTCAACGTGTTGAGCATCACCAAGCATGCAGACTTTCATCTTAGGGCGAGGAATGTGCGGTAACTTCACAGAACCACTGAAACGCTTATCTTTCTGCGGATCATAGTTCTTCAATCCAATCTGAAGCTCAATTGTCTCGGTAAAATTACGTTTCTTCTCATTGCAATCATTTTTTATACCTGAGATAGCTTCTCTTAATGCGTCACTTTGAAGCTTACTGGAAGTGTGAGGGAAAAATCAAAGGTCAGAGCAATATAAAGGCATGAACTAAACATGCATAATATTCAGGAGAGATTCCCAAATGTATTAGTTTCAACTCCAAATTTCTACTGTATGTTTCGATAAGTAACATTACAACTACACCATATAGTGCAGATACTCTACGAGGAAGTTCAAACACGACATCTACAAGAGCACACCAGCTATCTTTCAGGTTCAGTACAGCCCCAAAATGCGATCTCTTATAATGCAAAACAGAAGAATGCAAGCTACAGCCTCCAGTGACATCTCTCAGCAATTTGAACATTCCTCATGCCAGCTGCATTCTACAAGCAGTATAGACTCGGGCAAGATGCTACTAGAAAATTTAACCACGAATTACAACTATTCCAATGATGAGCAGATATTATCTCAACCAAAAGTCAGCAATATAAAGGCATGAACTTAACATGCATTAATGGCAATATTCTGGAGAGATTCCCAAAATGTATTAGTTTCAACTCCAAATTTCTACTATATGTTTCAGTAAATAACATCACAACTACACCATATCATGCAGATACTCTGCAAGGATGTTCAAACACGATATCTACAAGTGCACACCAGCTATCTTTCGGGTTCAGTACAGCCCTAATATGTGATCTGTGAAAATGCAATACAGAAGAAAGCAAGCTACAACCTCCAGTGACATTTCTCGGCAATTTGAACATTCTTCGTAACAGCTGCATTCTACAAGCAGCATAGCCTCGGGCAAGATGCTACTAGAAAATTTAACCACGAAATACAACTATTCCAATGATGAGCAACTGACGTCTATAGTGCAGACATTATCTCAACCAAAACAAAGTTATAAAGAGAATAGTTTACACGTCTAAGATAGAAGAGATTGGATGAAGTATAATTAGAAGAATCAAGCCTAATGAGAGATCCTCCACATCCAAATTGGATTAAGGTGTTCCTAGGATGGCTTGAGCTAATTACAAACCAGTGGAATATTAACTGCACCATTTGGCTAATTAATCTCAATCGATCTCTGCAATGACTCAATCTATTCACAAACCCATTTGACCACGAACTACGAAGAACAAAACCAAGCACCCTTCGGCTAATCAATCTCGATCCATCACTGCAACCACCTAGCTATCTCGAGCAAAGGGAACGGCAATTCAAGACTTAATCCAGCACAGCAAAGAGAAACAAAACCAGAGACACCAGTTTTCCATCACAAAGCAAGCTGAACCGTGGCATACCTCATTTTTTTGTCCTTTCTAGGGACCGTCCAAAGATTTGCCTCCTGCGACCAAAATTGAACAAAAACAGAACCGTTTCAAAACAGTCTCGAGACCAGTCAATAACACTTGCTGAACCTTTAGATCAGCCAATACTCATCTGATCAAATAGAGCTAAGAAGAAACCCCATACTATCAGCCCTTTTAAAATGAAAAACCCAAACTTTAGCCTGTTCTACTCCACAGAGGCTCTGAATCGAAGCAAATGATTCAGCTACGGAAGAAAGAACAACAGTGCGTCTACACTGAAATCTGATGCGAAGAAGTAAAGCGGAGAGAGAGGGAGAGCGTACCGGAGACTAGAGAGAGCGAAATCCGCAACTAGGGTTTCTTGCAGAGCTTGGTTTCGAATATATACGGTGCGGAAGCAGAGGTGGGGACCAAAACCCTAGCAAGAACTTGGGCTTTGCTTTCTTGGATTTGGGCCATGGTTCCCAAGCTCGACTCTTTTGTGGGCCTACAGATTCATAGATCCATCGGCTTCCTAGAATCAAGAACACGTAAAGAAGTTCGCCATCATCGTCTTCTTCTTGAGCTAAAGATGCATAAATAACTCTCATGCTATATGTGGAGTACGACTATGAAAACTTCCAAGGGTCCATCTCCTATTTTTCAGAATTATTGAAACGACAAAAGGAAATGTGAACTAGAGAAAGCAAAATAAATAGCGGCGCATGCCAAAAACGATAATTCAGATCGGTGCCAATAAGGATGTTATGAGTTAGATTGGAGACATGTTCTCAGTTCAATTTTATGTGTCTGCAATTTAATTTAGAATAAAAAATCAAGTAAAAATTATCATTTAATTTCAATTAGGGTTTGGTTGTAAACCGTTAATGTTGAGGCTGCAGTAATATGAGAAAGTGAAACATTAACTAACAAACTTAGTTGGAGGCCAAACATTCAGTTGGGATTGAGAATGTATATCTCCATCATACCAGACAAATACAATTAAGAGACAATTACATAACAAAAAAAGGAACGCTTTGATGAAAATCCATAGTGACATCTTGATTAGGTTGCTTGGAAGGTTGCCTTAAGTTGTTAGAGCAACTCCAAGAGGCAATCTAATAGTGGGATTAGTGACCTAAAATACTGAATACTAGGTTTCTGGAATCTCTAAACCCAGAAAGTGAGGTGCTTTTTGAGCAAACTGCTATCAAATATGCATCACCTAATCCATGCAGTGCACTACTTGCCCTATTGAATCCGACCCGACCGCCTTTTCTTGCATCCCAATCATTGGTTCCGAAAGGAAATCCGCATTACTTACAAAAATAGCAGATGAACACAGCATCAGAATATTTGCTTCCACCTCTTTATGGAAGAAATTCATGGGTCCGATCCAGCCCCCACACACCAGACATAAACATATGTATAAATAGAGAGACAGAGACAAGAACCCACCTGTCTGTGTATCCCCAATAATGCTTTGCTCAATCACTTCTACAAGTCTTTTAGCTAGAGATTCTTTAACATGTGTACCAGTTTCTTATGCTCCTTTCGCGCTGCGACCTGGGCAAGATTTTGGTTTTTTGTCCATAGGGCATGTCCAACAAACACAACCACCCTATGCAATAGTAAGGACCCAGATCAGGAGCAATAAGAAAGACGATGAAGTTCATTCTTGCATAGGACCTTGTGCTGCACCCGCCTCTAAGAAAAGCAGAAGAGAAGGGTTTTAAAAAATTTCCATTAATAGAAAACAATCTCAAATCTGGCAATGGTTTTAGGTGATGACAGGGAATGGATGTTGACATGTCAACCATGGGGGATAACACCAAACAAATCCATCTCAAAGAGCAGAATTAACAAGGCAAGTGGATATTGTCAGCAGATTAAATATTTTATTGGGAAGTTGAACAGGCATGAATAGAAACTTTTAAGTACTCTCTCTTTCATAAAGGTCTTAGGTGTCAATGGGGTGGGGGGGCTCAGTTTCACTCTTCAGCGCATGAAAAAGAACAATTGAAACCCCTTTAGAGGTCCTCCTTTTGACATTGATCCCTCTTTTCTTGCCTTCTTTCATGAAAGATCACCTTGTCTCATCTCCATCTCTTCTCTCTGTATTTTTCTCTGATAAAAATCACTTCTTTTATCTACTCATTTTCTGTTCATGAAAGTACTTGCAATACCTGAAAAAAGCCCAGTAAAAGGGCCAATGAGAAGGCCCAGGCGGTGACAAGAGAGAGAGAGACATGCAGTAAGATCCAGTGATTCGAGTGGGTTCATGCCAATTTCCAAAGACCCCACCTCAATTTCCCTTTTTTTAATTATGAAAATATTTCATCTTTCATTGCTCTTGGCATATGAATTTTTTCTTCCGACCCCCACAAGCAGAGGTGGCATGTACAAGGCCCTGATAGGACAATATTTTTCTGTACCATGAGTGGGTCATAAAGCAAGCAACACAAAACTAAGCAGACTAAAGATCAGTGAGCTTTCTTCACAGAGAAGGAGGGAAAAAAGAGGAGAGATAGAGACGTCCATGAAGGATCAACCTTCAAAAGTCACAAAAAGGAGAGAAATAGATAGATAGATAGTTAGAGAGAGAGAGAGAGAGAGAGAGAGAGAGAGATGAGTCTGAAGGGTGGACCCGACTTGTGGCTACTTCTTTATATTTTGATAATCAAGCTCTGATTTCTTCTGTTTGTAACTCTCTTTCTTCTCATCCATCTGTCTCTGGCTGGCTGTTGGGTTATTCCCTGAAACGAGTTTCTTTCCGCGAAAATCGAGGTAAAGAGATGTGTTTCCTTGATAAGAGTCATTGTTCACTTCCTTTCATTCTGTCTCTCTCTGTTCACAAGAAAAGGCCATAAGTTTTTCTTACAACCATCAGATGTTGTTCTTGTTTCTCAGCTTCTTCTGTGCAGTTCATTGTTGGTGTCGGGGACACGAACATAGTCCGTCTCTGAGCTCAGAACAAGTCTTGCATGGCGAGCCACAGGATTGGCGAGATTGGTTTATCAGAAACAGGGCCATCAACTCACCACGTCCCTTACTCAGTCTATCATGGAATCAACAATCCCACCACTTTCATGTATGAACCCAACCCAACACTCTCTTCTCTTCATCCACCTCATCCAACTCTGAACTTTTCCTTCTCCTCAAAATAGAACTGAGTTCTCTCTTTGAAACAAAGGAAAGAGACTGGTTTCTCTATATGGGCATTGACCATTTAGTTCTCTCTGTTTCAGTAATCAAGAAGGATCTGCTTTTGATTTTGGAGAGCTAGAAGAGGCAATTGTGCTGCAAGGAGTTAACCTCAGAAATGATGAAGCAAAAGCACGTACGAACATGGAAACTCTCCATCTCTCACATTTTTTGCTCTCCAGTGACGTCTCATTAAGAACAACCAGTTGTATCCTTTAGCGTGTGTGTGTGTGTGTGTGAGAGAGAGAGAGAGAGAGGAGTTTGAAAATGTTTTCAGCGTGGGGTTTGGCGAATTTTCCATTTCTGATAGTGTAATCATTTCTGGGACTGAGAGTGGAATGGCATGAGTACACAAACTTAGAAACCTGACCTTACCCCGAGCCATGATTTCTTACTGAATCCGTAACTGCAAGAAAAAGGAAGCAGAGAGAGAAGATGGATTAGGTTTCAGTTTCTGCTTTTTCTTTTTCTTCATGTTCCGAAAGAAAAACAAAAATCTTTTGGGTGTCTTTATATTTTCTCTACTTACTATGATCCTCTGAGATTTTTTCTGTTATGGGGTGATTCTCTTGCAGCTTTATATACAGGCAGGCCTGCGGCCACTCTGGACATGTTCCCTTCATGGCCAATAAGATTCCAGCACACCCCAAGGGTTAGTACCTTCTTTCTTTTCTTTCTCCTACTTTGACCATGTCTCTTAACTCGAGTGGTTCAAGGCTTCTAGTTATATTACCCATTCTTGAGACACCCTTTGATGTGTACTGATCAATCACCCTCTCAAGTTCTCAGCTCTGTGCTTTCCTAGAGTAAATTTCTCTGTGCTGCTTTGAACGACTTCTGATTTTTCTCTTGGAGATATTGATGGGTTCAGCGGTTTTAATCATGTTGGGACGTGATTTGATGAAAAGGTCGGGACTTGACACCTTTTCGTACTGATGAATGTGTTTGTTCCTGTTAATCCCAGGGAAGTTCGAAGTCAGGAGGAGAGAGCACTGACTCAGGATCGGGAGTGAACACTAACACTCTTTCTTCGAGCATAGCTGAGGGTCAGAGAGAAGCAGAGTCTCCAGTCAGTGCCAAGGCATCATCTTCTTTGGATCATCAGAAGCTGCAAAAGCCAATGGACATGGCAGCAAGTGACACATCTCCTCTACCTTCTCCAAGTCAATCAGCCTCCAAAGCACCCCAAGACAAGGTTTTTTGCTTTGCTACTTCAGTACAAAGTTATTGATCTCCGACACCTTCTCTCTGCTTTACCACATCCCTGGAACTGTGGATAAAGCTTGTGTTTCTGTAGCTTCTCTCTCTCTCTCTCTCTCTCTCTCTCTCTCTCTACAGATAAAACAGATCCCAAAGTGCTCAGGAAAAGGTACAAACAGTAGAAATACACAAATAATGTTGGGCAGGATCTTTAGAGGAGTTACCACTGTTCCTTATCCTGATTGATGAAAAAAGAGTTTGGGAGAAATTGTGCAAAAAAAAAAAAAAAAAGAAGAAGAAGCCTTTTTTCCCTGTTGGGGTGTTAGGCTTAATGTTTATTTTTGAAAGGTTCATAAAACATGGAAAGGATGCTGTCTTAGATCTGTGTCATCTTGATAAATTAAACAACATTATCAACTAATCTCTTCCCTTTTGAAAACCAGGATTGGAACTAGCATGCTTTCCAACCCACCTCTTCTTTATTCTCTTGAAATTTTTGTTTTGATCAAATACTAGGGTCATTGTCACTGATCTTGCATTGCATTTAAAAATTCCTCTTATCATACCAATAATTGATTTTTTTTTTTGTTTAAAAAATGTTCCAGAGAAAAGGAGGCTCCACCTCAGAGAAACAACTTGATGCTAAGGTTCCAAGTTCATTACCACTTGTTCCTTTTCTTTTCTTTTCTTTTTCTTTTTGGGCTACACGATATCATTTCCTTTTTTCAATTGTTCTTCACTTTGATCTTAACTTTCTAGATGAACCATATTCATTTGATTTCAGACATTGAGACGTTTGGCCCAAAACAGGGAAGCTGCAAGAAAGAGCCGGATCAGGAAAAAGGTCTGCCATCTTCTACAGCTTTGAAATCTGAATGACAAAATAAGAAATCTGTTCCAACGAGTAGAAAAATGTGGACTTTAAAGAGCCCGCTAATGTTTACTCTTTCATTTTCTTTCGACAGGCTTACGTTCAGCAGCTAGAATCAAGTAGAATAAAGCTCACTCAGTTAGAACAAGACCTTCAACGGGCACGCTCTCAGGTTTTCAAGTCTAAAACATAGTATTTTACCAAGATTTTTGTGGCCATAACTATTTTCTTTGATATTAAGGAGTGAAAGCCGGCTCTTCTGCAGGGGTTCTTCGTCGGTGCATGCGGCGACGCTAATATAAGCTCCGGTGAGTCCTTGATGGCTTCATCGTGCACAGATTAATACTCTCATTGGAAGTGTTCAAAGCAAGATTTTAACCAAGGAAGAACAAAAATCTAGCAAAAGGGACTTAATATTTTCTTGTGATTGGTCAAAATATCCCGTCAGTGATCAACTGGTATTAGGCAGGAATGTTTTGTTGTCTGAAAGTCTTCTTAGGATTTCGAAAGCAGTCGTGCGATGTTTTTGTCGACCTAAACTTCAAACTCCTGGACATGTATGAACTGATCGAGAATGTCAATTTTTCCAAATAATTGAGCTACCTGGTCTAACACACCACCTGAAATTTTTTTCCAAGTTCCCTTTCTGACTATTCCTCATTTGACTGAAAGAAAATGGTTCAGTTCTTATTCATGTCTTGCAAGATTTGGTTGGACTTCTGAATCTAGTCGATTTTTGACTAAATAAATCAGAGTTCATATGCTATGATAACATAGACTATTCGCCACCAACTTTTCCCCATTTATCAAATTGATTTGCTCTGCACCAAAAGCAATGAGGTATGCTTTATAAAAGTAGAAACTCTGCCCCTGAAAAAGTCTAGTGCAGAAGCCTGATAATTGGCCACAGTGACTGATTAATCTATGCTGGTGAACAGTTTACTTGCTTCTGCTTTACAAGTTTTTTAATGTTTTATCACCGCCATAATTGAAAGAATACAACGCTATCTAGGAGCCGCAATATTTGATATGGAATACGCAAGATGGTTGGAGGACGACCACCGGCATATGTTGGAGCTCAGAACCGGCCTCCAAGCGCATTTACCCGATGGTGATCTCAGAGTGATAGTAGATGGCTACATTTCACATTACGACGAGATTTTCAGGCTCAAGGGGGTGGCTGCTAAGTCCGACGTCTTCCACCTCATAACTGGGGTGTGGACCACCCCAGCCGAGCGCTGCTTCCTTTGGATGGGCGGTTTCCGGCCATCGGAACTGATCAAGGTCCGTGGTATTAACAGACTCCTAATCATCTTTTTGGCAAATTCCCTGACAGTGTGTCTAATCTTTTCTGAACAGTAGTATAGGAGGATGATGTTGGCAGGGACTTTGGCCTCTGGTGTATCCTCACTTCAAAGGACACATTGTTCTTACACTAATGACTTTCAAAGGATGATAATGCTTCCCAGAGAAAAGGATCCTTTTCTTGGGTTCTAAACAAAGCTTTAAAGTCCTTGGCAAGGCATCTTCTTTAATCATGGGAATAATGAAAGCATTGACTTGCTAAACCTAGATTCTAGGAGACTTCTTTTTCTGTCCTGAAAAAGAAGAAGTGACATTGACTAGAGCCAGAGTAATCAATTGACCAAAATATCCTCTCACCAAATTCTGAGGCATGAACCATGTCTCTCAACCGGGCTCTTTTTGCCTCTACAGGGTGCTTCAGATGATCATCTGCGCAGATTTTTGCCCTCCATGTTAAATTGCCACTTCCACAAAAAAAAAAAGACATAGATTCCTTGCTTTTACTTAATAACATGAGGACCCGGATGTTTATATGTTTTATGTTTGGTCTGTGTTCTCAGATATTAATAACGCAATTAGATCCGTTGACGGAACAACAATTCATGGGGATATGCAGCCTCCAGCATTCGTCTCAGCAGGCGGAGGAGGCGCTGTCCCAGGGGCTAGAACAGCTCCAGCAGTCGCTAGTCGACACCATCGCCGGCGGGCCCTGCATCGAGGGGATACAACAGATGGCGGTCGCCTTGGGCAAGTTAACCAATCTCGAAGGCTTCGTTCGACAGGTAAAAATCGTCAATTTGCGCGAAAAGATGAAAAAAAATCCTCTTTTAACTCGGGGCAAATTTTTTCCCCAATGCAAACTTTATGAAGGTTGTAGAGCAGAAATTAGGATAAGCAAAGGTACAACTACTATATTATTTTCTTTCAACATAAGCAGGAGTTTGCAAACACATGGAAAACATGATTAACTCAGAATTACACAAATAAATAGAACTTCCTTATCTTAACGTGCATCTTAAGCTGGATTTACGTCACCTTGATTTTAACCTCTTGTTTGACTTTCTGAGATTAAATACAAGAATCCCAGTATAAAAAAAAGAAAAAAAAAGGGCTTATTCTATTGTATGGTGCATAACCCTCCATCAGTTTTGGTGCTGATTCGTGGTTAGATGAAGATCCATCTTTGATTAGATATAAACTTGTTGGCGGTCTCCATCAGATTTGGTCAACGATGATCCCCCCACTAAGTAAATGCCATAGCTGAAACAATTCTAGTTCTTTATACTTAATTCTTTCAGAAATATTTACATCATGATTTTTTCTTTCTTTTTACCCATGATTCTTGTGTGGTAAAAAGTAATATCTTCTTTGTGGTGTAAAGAAGTCCATGAGCTTGTTGAATAACTAGGGTTTGGTGTTGATTCTTCTTACCATATCTCTCTCTGATTGTCACCATCCAGAAGGTTGCTTGAAAGAGATGCCGGTTGAAAAGGAAACCCTAGCTATGGCTATCAAGCCAAACCTTTAAAATAATAAGTAGGAAAATGATAAGCCATCCACTTGAAAATGGGGTTCGAGATTTTAAGGGATTGTTCATCTCTATGATTGCAAAATGGTCCAAATTTGAAGAAAATGACAACTTTCATGAGCTTCTAGCCCTCTTGAATTGTTGTTGGCCTTTGCAACCGGGAAAATTACTCAAAAAGCCATAAATTTATTGTAATTGTGCTAATTCAGTCATAAACTTTTTTTGGCTAATTGAGTCCTAAACATTTTGCATTTATGCCAAGTCAGTCTATCATATGAATTTTGGCTGGAAATTGCTGCCGTTGACGTTGGCTGTCCTATGTGGCGCGGCTGATGTTGGCCTGGATAATTTGTTTTTTAGTATTTTTTATTGATTTTTTTTATATTTTTATTTTCCTTTTCCTTTACTTTTTGCTTTTCCTTTCTTCTTCTTCTTTTTTCTTTTTTCTTTTCCTTTCTTCACCAACTATGGCCGGCAAGCTATGGCTGGCGAGGGTCGTGGCCCTCGCCCTAGGCTGCGCCTCGAGATGCCCAGACGACTCGAGGCTCGAGGCACGGCTGCTGCTAGGATTTCAATTTTATTTCAACTTGCTCTTGGTGGATTATATATATTATCGGACACTAATCATCTACTACCTCATTGTTATACTTCGTGAAGGAGTTTTCTTACTTGTGTGGCTAAGAATTGCAGGCTGATAACTTGAGGCAACAGACCCTTCATCACTTGCGCCGGATACTGACAGTTCGACAAGCCGCGCGCTGTTTTTTGGTGATCGGAGAATATTATGGACGACTACGAGCGCTGAGTTCTCTATGGGCGTCTCGTCCTCGAGAGTGAGATTATCAGTACATTAGATGCTGATTTTTTTTTTCCCATTAAGATGAACGATTTATCCAAACTAATCCAGTCGTCTTAAGTTGTTCATGCATCTGACTACCATAAATAACTTGGTTTTGGTCAGGAACATGATGAATGATGATAGTTCACGCCAAACATCAGCAGATCTGCAAATCGTTCAGGCTACACAAAACCACTTCTCCAACTTTTGATCGTCCCATGTCGGACCGAGCGAGCGAGAGCTGAACCTGATCGATCAGATCGAGAACGACGACCTCGTCCCGATACACGGGGTTCTGCGAAAATTACCTGGAGCTTCTCTTTTAGGAGGATAGGAAATTTTAGTGTTTATATATCCACTGTCGATGTGTTCTAGTCATGTAAATGAATGTAATCAAATGTATGTGCATGGGGAAGCTTTTGGTGAACTGAGCTATAAAGAAAGAGAAAAAGCAACAAAATCATCGCCATCGGAGCATCTTTGTTGTGTAATGATATTCTTATGCGATCCTTCTTTTCCCTAAGCACAAGCTATACAGTAATAATATCTGAGGAGAAACAAGGTAATTTCATGAATAATATCAAAACCTTGGTCTATTTAACGAGTACATGTATATATATCGACAATCACGAATTCTAATATGTATATTTTTTCTTATGTGTGTCTCTTAACATTATCTTCACTTAAAATAAGAAGTTATCTATTGAATAACCGTTGACTAAGCTCCAAAGCTAGGGCAAGCTTTTGATAGACATATCACAAGCCAAAAAAGTCCTACACATGTTTCATTGGTATCAATTCAGTCCTAAACATTTTTGAACGAATTAAATCCTAAATCTTTTAACGATTTGCCAATATAATTCATCCAGTCAATTTGGTCCAATCACTAACATGAACGTCGGTTGTTCTATGTGACACGATAAAGTGCTGACGTGAAAAAAGAATTTGATAGCTTTTTCTGATTTTTTTTAATTTTTTCTGCTTTTTTTCTTTTCTTTTCCATTCTTCCGTTTACTAATCTGGCCAATGAGATCGCCGACCATAGGCAAGGGCGTCAGGCCTTCCCCCGGATCGAGGCGAGGGCCGACGCGGCCTCGCCAAGATCCAGGCGAGTGTCGAGCCCTTGCTCAGATCTAGGCAAGGGTTGACACCCTCGCTTGGATTCGAGCGAGCGACCGGCAATGGTCGGTCAGTGACCTTGCCGGCACACAGTTGGGAAGAAAAAAAAAAGAACGGAAAGAAAAAAGAACATGTAAAAAAAAATTAAAAAAAAATAAAAAATTGTCAACACCAGCGTCGGTGATGCCACGTCGGACGTCCCGCGTACATGTCAACGAATTTCCGGCCAAAATTGGCTGGATGGACTACATTGGCAAATCGTCAAAACGTTTATGACCAAATTGGTTCAATTGGATATTTTATGATTGAATTGGTACCAATGCAATAGGTTTAGACTTTTTTTTTTATATATATACTTTTCCCTGCTACAAGCTCATCATATATGTAATGGCATTCATACCCATGTGGGAACATTGAATGCGTACAATTGCACTTTTGAGAGAGAGAGAGAGAGAGAGATGTGGTGGTTTTCTTGCATTTGCGTGAAGTGGTTGCAAAAGAAGACATTCATTTTGTTGTTAGAATATGAAGAACGGACGAGTTGAGCAGGAAGCAAAATCCCATTAACTAATGACAGACATACATTGTCCTCTTCATGCAAGAAAAAAACATACGATTTTTTTGGCGCCGACAAGGAGAAAATCTGGGGTAGTGGGTGCGAGTGCATTGCCTCTTTCATCCTTTTCGTTAATGAAGTGGTTGTGAATTATGCGTTTCTTGTTTCAAATAGGACGAGGCAGATTGAGAGTTTCTGTTTGTTTACTTTGATTATTTACACAAATATGAATATACATATGATCTTCTACCGACATGGTTTAAAAACCGAAAAAAGTTGGAGACCATCGATTTTTAATTAATGTGTGGCTCCAGATTGATATGAAATTACTTTATTCAACGAACAGCTTCTACAGATTGAGAGTGATGTAAACAACAAGAATGTTTACTGGGATTTTTCATGCATGAGCAATTATATAACATTAGACCATTTGAGTAAAATGGTTTTAACATTCCTCGACGAATCGGACTCACGGACAAAGCGGTTCATTGAAGATTTTAACACGACGCGAAATTGTTCAACCGAACGCCCAATTGAAGCCTTAGATGATCGCGGACAAACAGATTGCTCTTCCATGGCATCAATTAGGAGGTAAAATGACAAAATCACAAGGTTTTTGGAGTCTTTTTTCTTTAAATTAAAACGGGGAGCTATCCTATTTTTATTTTGCTTCGCTGAGGAATTTTTTTGGCTTCTCTAACTTTTGGATTCCATAACAATGGAACATAGATTAACATTGTGAATAAAATTAATTGATTTGGCACTGTCCATCACTGTCGGCGTGCCTTCACTCACCCCGCACCAATAAGAGAAATAGGAAGCAAAGGCTACTCTTCTCCAAGACTAATGGGACACGTCCCTTTTAGATTAGGTCTCAATTCTATCTTAATTTCTCAAAAGGGTGTTGTTGCTTCCGTCACGCCTTTGCAAGGAAGGATCGTGTGAGAAACCAAAACTACGTTTTCGCTCCTTTATTTCACAAAAAATAAATAATTTAAAAAACATTTTTTCAAAAATATTTGCTTGTATCGCTTAAAATAATTAATCAATAATTTTTTGTTTCACTTATGTCCTAATATTTTCTGTTTATTTACTTTTCGTAAAAAAAATAAGTGATTAATTAAAAAATATTTTTTGAATCATTCATTTTCAAGCGTCCCCCGAAACAAACGAGCCCCTCGTATGTTCTGATAAGCACCATTTCAATGCGGGTTAAAAGGAGCTGCACTTGAGATTGTAAATTTGGATAGGCAAAATTCTTTACTATTGGGGATTAGCGTACAACAAAGAATCACAATGACAATTCTGACTCTGCTTGCTCCCCACCGATTTGGTAAAATGGAGATTTGCAAATTTCATTGCCTAACTCTACACATTGCACCCTTGATCAATTATGGAACGACACAACACTATATAAGTCACCCCCAGCTCCAGCATTTGCAGATTAATGAAGTCGAAATCTTGCGTGCCGTCCTCGTTTTAAAACTCGAATGCGAACTCATCCCACGGTGGTACTTCGAGACCAACAGAATCGTGTTCTTGCATCCCATCCATGTCAAAGTCCAAAAACGAACCGAGATCTTGATTCCCACCAACCCCGAGATTCGCCAGATCAATGGGCTCATCCACATTATTAGTCGAGTCTCCTCGTGCATTATTACCCGCCTTCGATCGACCAAGTGATGCGTTAATCGCGTGACTAGAGGTATTTGCGGATTCTGGAAATCCATTCCCAGGCCTTGCTCTTGAAGTCGGATGATCACTGGTCTTCTGCTTCGATTTCGCTTTGGTTTTGCATTCAACCCCGGGGCTTTGGAGTGATTGTTGACCAGCCCCTGCAGATGGAGTAGTAACAGTCGTATTCCTCTCCCTCTCACCTCTCTTACCCTTTGTTTCGCCAAGTATGGAGCTGTCAATCGATGTTACTTTTGAGGAAGCACACCCCATGACATCATCAATGAGCATTTCCTTGTTCTTCCCAAGAGAGTCACACCTTTCAAAAGTGCTAGACACAGCACCTGTGGCAGGAAATATAGAAGGTTAAAAGATTCTTTAATGGTTTACACCAATTCGTTCACGTGAACTTCAATCCTGATACTTTTATCAGGGGACAGTCATATACAAGTATCAAACCTGAAAAAGGCAACACTAATAACTGATTCCAAGTCAATCATGTAATGACAGGCTACCATGATCAAAATTTACCTGATCCCCTAGCTTCTGCTTGAGGATTCGGAACATTGATGCAAGAATTGCTTGCTGTTCCTGAGCCGACACATTCACCAGATTTTGCATCATTACTGCTAGACAGCGGTGCAAAGAGGATTTCCTGCAGTCCAGGCTCGCAAAAGCAACTAATGCCCGTATCTTCATACTTTTGATATCTCACAAGTGTGCGCTTGATAAAAGCCAACGCAACCTGCTTTGAAACCTTTCGGACTGAAGCTTTTGAAGTGCTGCTGCCCCGACATGCCTGCAAAGGAAATTGACATGACAAGAACTCTTTACCAACCAACGCAGTGCTTCAATCGTCTCTAGTTCATCCACATCAACATAACATTGCAGCTACTTTTCAATCAAAGGCACATACAAAAACTTGTCTTTGTTTTGATTTATCACAATATAATGTATTTGACGATATGGTAGGACCACCATAAGACTCAATAAGTTATTTATCTCAAGTAGAACCAGTTACCATCAAGAAGTACAAAGTAGTACTGATATTGGATGTTTATCTTCTGGAAAAATTGCCAAATCCCTTGGGTACCCCCTAAGCAGTTTTAGAAGACGAACCATCCGGCCAGTAAAGACTACTGAGGGAAAGCACCACACAATCAACAAGCCTAAGTAAAAGCCATTTGTCACACTGGAGTAAGCTTGGAATTCGCAAGATGCAAAGTTATGTAGGAAACCAATTACCACCACAATTTGCCCGCCTCTGGTAGTGGTGGAGAAAGGCATACATTTTTGGACTGCCTGTTAGAACCCAGATGAAGTTCTGTCGTGGCAAGTATGGGTCAAAGGGCTTTCTAGTACTACAAAGCATAGGGTGGGCTTCTGAATAATTGAAACCACATTGACAAGAATGCCCAATTTCAAAACATTAACCTTCTGTTGTTGTCCAAATTGACAAACTTTCCTCCTCCTGTCTTTTGCTCATTGATGAGGAAAATGATAGAGAAACTAGACTTGTGGGAACTAAACAAAGTATAATCTCAGAAAAAGAGATGCTAAAACTGGATATTCAGTGTTTATGTTCGATCATGTGCAAAATACACTGAATTTTAGGACATACAGCATTAGGCATTAAATATTTAAGAAAAAATCATACTGAAACTTTTTGCAATATGGTAACCAATATAAACTCTAAGTTCCAAAATTTACACTGACCTATGACAGCCCTATAAGTCACAAACAAATAATTCTGTTATTACGTCATAGAACAACTGATATGACAAAAAACTAGAGAAGAACTCATCAAAAGTAAACAAAAGAGCTTCACAACGGACAGCCAACCCACAACCCCAGTTATTAGAACTAAACAAAAAAGTAAAAAAGATATGAGATGAAGAATCAGGAACCCTAATCCTTCGGTTGGTAGCTTAAGCATTCAGCACACAATAATGCTCATTCTTAAAGGACAGATTGGCGAGGTCAAATGCAATGTCAAAGAACCAGAATTTACCAATATGAGGTAAGGTCTAGGAGTCGCATCGCTTCCATTTCATCACTTGATATGAACTGGATCACCTCTGCTGGCCTAATGGCCAGCAAATAAAGAGGAGAACCACAGAGGCAGAGGTTCAACCCTGCCCCCAGGTGGGTAGGAGGAAAAATGATTCTTTTCAAGACCATTTGGGCCATTTCTTAGCTAACCAAAAGACACTAGTAATAGGAACTACCGGGGTTTCGACATAATATATCGGTGTACTAAAATCCATAATGAGAAGACAGTATGAAAAAGTACAGTGATCTGCATTGAAAACGTGAGTCTATTACTGTCTACTCTATCTGATCCGATATTTCAGTTTCAAAAACCAATAATCCATCAATCTGCGGGTACTTGAAACTACAGAATAGTTCCTTTTTTATTAGAGATGGAAAATACATATGAATTTTGTGGGAAAAAAAAAAAAATTAACCAACCAATTCTAAATAATGAATTTCGAACAGAGAAACAATTACCATTCTTTTCCTGTAGGCCATCTCAACAAGTCGTTGCATAGCAATCTCTTCTAGTTCAACTTTCCTGCATATCAAGTCCAACTATTTAAACAAAACAAGAAACAAGAGAAAAATATCAGACAAGTACCCAACAAGGCATTAATATTACCGTCTTTCCGCATCTTCTCCGCTCATTATAGCTTTATCCACTTTCTCCAAGTTCGTCCTTTTTCTGACAATCTAACATTCAATCAAAAATCAGAGATCAATGGTGGGAGGATTTTGCAAGAGAAGGATTGGACATTAATCAATCAGACTTCATTCTTTTCACCCAAGAAAGAGAAATCTTCCTTTCAATTCCTGACTTTACGGTCCAACAAATTCAAGACGACTAGGGAGATAACAACCTGTTGGTATAGCCCTTCCCTCAGTTCTGCGATATCTTGATTAATCACCTCCATGTCATCTGCTAGATCAGGCTGCATAAAGTAAACCAAATTTGAAACAATAAGAGGGGAAGTGTTCACATATAAGCGGTAAGAAGAGGATTTCCATGGCATGGGTAACATGTGGGAAAGAGTCCAGTGGATCCTGTCTGTTAAATAAGGAACCTACCAATATTTCTGGATGTATGTCAATACTCCTTAGCTCAAGCAGAAGCCTGTCATCGAGAGACATAGATTGATATTGACCATCATGGTAAGGAAAGGCAGAGACATTCAATTCCTTCTTTGGCAGCTGTCCCATATCATCTGAACATATTTCACCGACAATGGCTGCATCTGAATGGGAGTATTCATCATCTCCAAATGAATGCTCGTTGCTGTAAACAGAAGTCGACATGCTTGAATTCCTAACTGTGCTAGAGGCAGCACTTTTATCAGCAGAAAATCTGTCCAGAACGTTAACTTTCTGATTCCATAAATCCACAGTTGACTCGACTTCAGATTCGATCCTATCCTTTTCTCTGGACTCTATGTCTATCTGGTTACATGAACCACAATGAGAATCATCGCTCACGCTCTGAAGAGACAAATTTTTGCCTTCGTTGTGATGGGAGAGTTCTTCGCTGTCATCCTCAATTAGAGCCGAAAGTATTCTCTGATACAACGGAGTAACCTTGTCCAAACTCCCAATGTCAAATCTGCCAGATAATATAGCATTATGAGATGCTTCCTCATCCAAATGGTTCCCTTCTCGTCCACCAGGACGATCAGAATCTTCTCTGTGAACGACTGCACCCTGAGAAAAGAACCAATAAATTATTGTAGAATGTAACATCTATCCTGAGAATTTTGTATAGAACAGTATTGCAAGTTTGCAACAATTATGAAAGAAATACAAAAAAGAAAATATGGCCCCATAAACAAGTTGTCTTACCGAAGCATCATGATTGATAACGAATGACAAACTCTCATGAAGCTCCTCAGTGCGATTGAGCTGATCCAAGTAAGAAAGAGCAAAATGAAATTGTTAGCATCCCGTGTTCAAGATATCGAGAAACTGATCTTCTATCACACATATTACCTGTTGCTTTAAGTAAGACTCATCTTCAGGACTCACAAAAGCAAAAACATGCTTCATTTTCTTCCAAAGTGTACTAACAAATGCGATATCTGTACAAACAATAAAGATTTCTATGGTCACATTTTCACAAGGGGGATAAAAGAGCCAACATTAGGGAAAAAACAAATTTAACAAGAGGATCTGAGTCAGAGTGCATACTGAAAGCATTTCGAGCAGAATTCACAGCAGCAAGTAATGTTTCAAAATCATCATCCATTTCACCTGCAAAATAATATCAAAGTAGTGGAATATCAAAGTTTGGCAACTTCTTCATGGCCAAAACATAAGTTTGGCAATCTTTTTATTCACTTTGCTTATGGAAGTTCCAAAGGTCTCGAATCTATTTTATTGAAGCTTAAACCATAGAGAAACCAAGTGCATGACAAACGTTGAGTACAAAAAGTTTGAATTTACATCAAAAGCAAGATACTGCAGCATTAAAAAATCAGATTCGCTGAATGAAGATGTTACTTATATAATTTACCCAAGAAATCAAATTCTTGGAAATACACCATGTTTTTATCCATATAAGCTTCTCCCATCCACAGAGAGCCAAGTAAAAGTACTACAATTTATGTGCCAACAGGAAAATATGGGATCACAAATATTAGGCCATGTGCACCGTATGTCCTTCCAACAGTGAGGATTATCCTATGTCTACACTGCCGCATTATATCATCATCAACATTCTCAAATGTCAGAACTTAGAGCTATTCTAGCCAATAATACCCACGTGAGAGAAGCTGAGATGTAAGAGTACTAAACAAAAGCTTTGGGTTTCTACTGTACCGGAAATATCGGAAGAGCCGGCATTTAGCACCAACCCAACCCGAGCCACAGCCTTCTTATCTTTCAACTTCTTCGAAGAAGGTCGGCCTGATTTACTGGATCAACAATAGAGAGCAAAAATCGTTCAACAGAGAATATAATCTAAATAATGCAAGTGCGTTATGCAGAATTTTTGGAACAAAAAATTGAAAGACCGACCTTTTGTTTCTATCTGAACTGAGCCTCACACTTTGAGGTGGTTTTGCTGCTATTGAGTCCTCCATCCTCTCCTGTGGAGAAACGCTTGACTTAGTCATAGACAAACCTCTTCCACTCCGCCCTTGTTTTCTCACTGCTCCCATTTCGTAAAGTACTTTACCCTTCTTCACAGGCAAAACATTATCCCCAGCACTATGAGATGCAGAAACTTCACCACCATCCATCCCTTTTTCTTTCAGTCTGTTTTCCCAAGCTTCTGATTCTTCATTGTCAGGCATGCCGAATGGCGATGAATTGTCAGGTTCCTTCTTGATCTTCATGTTGCCATTACCTGATATGCGTCCAATCAAAGATCCACTGCTTCCAGTTGCAGAATTCCTACGATTGGGCTCTGGTGTCGCAAAGCCTTGCCCTAGATTCTGCGTCTTGTCAGCAGGATTCACAACAGGAGAGACTAGGTTTGCCCTTCGAAGGCGTGATTTTTTATGTGGTCTCTGCCCAACCCATTGTGCCATTGGTTGTGAAGTTGCACCGGGAGACACAGTATGCTTTTTATCATTTGTGATGCCAGCTGCCATAATTTTATTTGGCTTTGGAGGTGGTTCCCAATCTTCAAGAGCTCCAGGTGAAGGATGAATGCTAGGAGATGAATCAAGCACCATAAGTGAACCCGTTCGTTGTGCTCGGGAGCCCTTTCCTTTAATCAATGAACTAGAACCGCTAGCCAGATCACCCTCCTCAAAGTTTGACCTGAAAGAGGTACTCCGGTTATTGGCAATTAAGAGCCTCGTCAACCTGACTAAGTATATAGAGGACGGAAGAAATGCACACCTTTTTATGAAGGAAAGGCATAAAGCAGAGTCTTAAAACATGTTAGATACGAACATGTATGGCAGCTATATACAAGGAACAAAATATCTTGAGAATAGATAAGGACATACTTGTTTCCCTTCAGTAAAACCCTCTGCTCCCACAAATCAGTACCATCCCTTGGTGAAGGGGCTATCTCCAGCTCATTCTTGAGAACTGCACAGGCATTTGAACCAGGAGACTCAACCCGGCTGATCAACTTGTTTGTTCCACCCACGCCATTAGAAGTTTTTGACCTGTAGTAGCAAGAAAATTGAGAGAGAGAGTAGAATAGCACAAATGAAGTGGTTCAGGTGACAAGTATTTGTATATACGCAAGAGATTTTCCTCAGCTACTAATCATCTAACACATAATTGTTTCTCACACATTTTACAGATGCTATGCTGAATGGCGAACCATGCATATAGTGGCTTCCTTGACCCTCCTTTTCTTGGGCGGCGACCTTTCTTATGCACTCGTGTTCAATTAGCCCTAGCCTCACAAACCATTTTCAAGATTAAAATTAAAAAGCGAGCAACTACTTCATTTTATTACCATTCAAATTTCATTTGGGTGAATATCACGAGCCACGTATATACGACAGCTATCAATTACACTGGTCAAAGGGCAGCTATCAATCACGGAAAACTTCTATTAGGAAGGTATCTCAAAATCTCAATAGCTTGCCTTCTAAAATTGATGGTTCCTTAGCGGCAGCTAATTGAATGGTGCCTAGGGACCAGACTCTACTAATGGTTAGAAACACCAACATTGTACACGGTTAGATTCATCAGCCATATTGGACAAAGAAAAAACCACTCAGACCTGTAAAACAAAAATATTTTTCCAACAAAGAAACAAATCAACCATATCGTTTATTACTCATCCCAGCCGCTCATTAAATTACTTTCGCAACAACCAATAGAGAAATTCTGCATATGGGACATGCGAGTATAAGAGAATCTAGAGTGAATAATACAGTTGAGTCGAAGGAGGGAGACGAGAAAAAATGAAAGGATATCTGATCCCTAATGAGTTCAAAATGTCCACAATCAACAAGAAAAAACAGATGACTCTACAGCTCAATCAGACATAAATTACACGGCAGACTTCTAAGAATGCAGATATTCACATCAACATGATAGACATACTAGATTACCTGAAAATGTGGCCATCACCAGATCGCGACTTGGAATCGGCAGGCAGTTTAGACTGCATAACTTGCTTTGGATCTCCATCACCATGTACAGTTCTGTTGCCTACAGCACTTACAGATCGCTTCCTCTTAATTTTCCTCTCCCAACTCTCACCTGCAGCAGCCACCCGGCGGATCTTTTCTTCACTTCGAACTAAAAGACCATTACCAACCTGGACCTTTTCTTCATTTCTTTCCATAAGTGCCGGCTGCCTTGAGGCAGAAATGGACTTGGTATCAGCCTAATAACATGAAGAGCTAAACAAAATTAGTGTGTAATGGAACATATTGAGCTGATCTCTCAGAAGTAGGTACTGCATCATAAACAGATATTTAAATAACAATTATCATGAGCGGTGCCAAAAGATACACAAGAAGTTCACAAGACAAGGCAATTATGATGACTCATATCACAGAAATCTATCAAAAACAGTGCAAGTTGGCATATAAATATATCATCAGTGGGGGCAATTCATATTAAGGACTCGAGTGTGTTAATATGTATGTCGTTACATGACAGCATTGCAAGTTTTAAACCTTATATAGCACACTTTGAATCAAGCTGGAGTCGAACATTTTTGTCCAGCATCAAAAACAGGCTGTCAGTAATTTCATGCTTTTCTTTGGAGCTTCTACTGAATCCGTAGAAAACTTTCAAATGAGAAAAGAAGATGAAAGGTTTTTTATGAATTCACAGGCCAAATGGCTTCAGCAATTATATGCAATCTTCAGGTTTTCCAACTAGAACTGAAATATCTACCATAACAATCTTTGAACCAGCAGATACAAGATAACTCTCACTTTATCTACACCTAAGCAGTGCATAAGTATCTGGGTGATACAGATTCTAACCAGGAAATCTTACAGGTTATCCCTTCAAAGGAAAAAAACTAGAAAATATACCTCTCCCAGAAATACATCCAAGAAAAACCAAATAAAATTGAGCAGAAGATTAAAGCATGACCGACTATCTACTTACGAGGTAATCTAAAACCAAGCAATATCTTAGAAAACACACAACAAAAGTAGGGGATAAAAATTTCCAAAAGAACTGAATAATTATAGACCAGAAATGGAAACAAGCCTCAGATACAAACCCGCATATCTGCCACTGAAGTACGGACACGCTTAACCAATCCAACATTTTTCGGCCTCTGCTCTAGCCTCGCATTGACCATGTCACGAGGGCTTCCACGAAGTTGACTTTTCACCTTTTCCAGGTCAACCCCAGACCTCTCAATGGATAAGATATCAGTCCTTTGTCGCTTCTTTGAGCTCAGGTTCTCCCTGTACTTGTCCAGCTTAAAGATGGACTCCCGAAACATCTTTACTCTGTCCCTGATAAAAAGTTATCAAATATTCAATGTGCACGTAGTAATTTGGATGATGACAACCAATGAACCTAGATTTGGTTCTCAATATAATAGATAAGACATTATAGAAACCAGGGGTAAAGCATTAAAAGAACCAGATATCAACAAGCTTTATCCAACCGTGATGGGGTAATAAACAGACATCCCCACAAATATTAAGTGAATGTCACAAACATCTTCAGAGTGGTTCAACCCATAACTGCCAAGAAACCAAGCCAAGCACCACTACGACATGTCTTCGGCTCAACTTCATGGGCTATTTCCAAGGATTGCTAGGACTCATGGATGGCTATACCACATTCCCTAACCACCAAAGTATGCACTGAAGTAAATTAAGACCTATTTTCTCACCAATTTCCAAATTGCCCTTTTCTCGAAAAAGTGCAATCCAGTCATTTAAATAGAGTTCCCACTACACAGAATAACCTGAATGAGAAGTAGGGCAATAAACAAGATCTTTGCAGGACGTGAAAGAACCATTACTTTGCTTTTCTCGAGGCATCTTCAACACTTTCTTTGATATGCTTTAGCTCCTTGGATGCCATGACAGCAGAAGGCTTAGGCTGGTTCACTCCAACTGAATGCCCCTCTGATGTACTGCCCAGAGGGGAAGCAAGGACCCTCCTGAGCTCTCCCGATCGTACATGTTTCTGATTGCCTAACGTAATTGGCTCAAGTGACAAACATTGGGGCAAGGGAGGCACTTCCAATGAAGACGTATTACTGCACTTGCCAGAATTATTGCCAGGACCTAACATAGTGCACTTGCTGCCTGTCAAACAGCTGCTTAACTCGTCACATCATAGTACCTATCCTTGCTGAATTCAGATTCTACTTGTGTCTCTTAATTCCCTGGCATTTCCAGATCCCCAAAAAGCTGTTAAGATAATCATATGCCACTCGTACATCAGAAAAATAAAAATAAAAAACCACTTGTACAAGAAAAATGACCAAAATTATCAGCATTGCCCCAATGTTGGACGAGAAAGCTAGGATGAGGCTATAAAATGCCTTCAGGAGGACAGGGCGAAGAATAGGAAGGTAGACTCTACCGATGCTCCTCAGAACAATTAGCTTATTTTTTAATTTTGGACAGAGAATAATTAGCCTTGCCTAGCCCATGAACAATGTCCCTCTTTTGGAAACAAGAAGAGGTTCTTTCCTTTATTGTAACAAGGAGGTTCTGGGCATCACTTTTCTGTTTAGTCACCATTTTGATTACCAACCCACAAATTTTTTTGAATCAATACAAACCCCAGCAAATTTATAATCTTCTCAATATCAGAAAAGGTCGGTCATTCTAAAAAAAAGCGCAGTGCCCACAAATGCCTACAAGTTCTCATCGGAGCAAGGTGAGCATATGCTTATGGACTCTACCAATACGCGATCACACTACAACGCAACAAGAAGCCACGAATGAGCGATGACGGCTCGTCAGCAGGTGATCTCACCAAGCCACCACTACTCCAACAACAAGACCCCAGTCGATCGCAGAAGCAAACTTGCCTCGTTCACAAAGCCTCGACCAAAAACATCAAATCGAACCAAAATTGCTAAAATTATCCGAACTTCATTCGAATTACCTGAATTCTGCTCAGCCGCCAAACAAATTAAGAGAATGACGGGAAGAAGACCCACCAAAAAAAAAAACAAATCAGCTCCTTCCCAAAAATGAAAATCGAAAGCTTGAAATGCGCTTAAACCCTAGGGAGGAGGGGGAAAACAAGAAATGCTTTAGGTTTCGCGGAGCAGAATGGCGGGAAATACCTGAGAAAAAAACCTGAGAACCGACGCGACGGAGGAGGGCAAGAGATCGAGAGAGAGGCGGCGATCGAGCACCGTCACAGGGGTGGGCACCGAATCGGAGTTTGGGGTTCGTGCTCGGCGAATTCGTCGTCGCGACGTCACCGATCGGGCTTCGGCTGCTGGCTTCCTTTCGTGGAAATGCTGCGCGTTGAAACGAAACAAGAAGACATTGCCGTATTTGTCTCCGGTAAAAACATAAAGTAGATAATAAATAAAGAAGAATACCTCCATATTATTTTTTTAACCATAAAAAAATCTTAAACTGATACACTTTTGATAAATTTATCTCAAATTAATACACCTGTGGCAAATTTACCCTCCTTTAATTTTCGTTAAATTGGATTAATACCACGAAAAACTCCAAATTGATAACTTCCGTCACATGTGTACTAGTTTAAGGTTTTTGGTGGTCAAAATAATTAGTTTATGATAAATTTGTCACAGATGTACCAGTTTGGAGTTTTTGGTGATCGAAAAAATAGTTTCGGACAAATTTGTCACAGGTGTACCAGTTTAAGGTTTTTTGTGGTCAAAAAAATAATTTAGGGTAAATTTATCACATGTGTATCGATTTGAGATTTTTTATGGTATTATCCCATAAATAAATAAGAGAGAGAGAGAGAGGAAAGCAGTCAAAGGAGTGACCAGCGTTCTTTAATACTCGTTGGGTATATTGTGCAGTTAAAACCGTTAACTTGACTTCTTTTTAAGTAATTCATTTCACAAGAGTCTTGAAATGTTGCGTAAATTCAAAAAAGAAAATCTCATGTTGGGAATAGAAAAGTGTCGATTTACTCCCCCCTTAATTACACTAACCTCCGGAAAGTCTAGGATTTATGTCCTTGTGCTCCTCAGTCATTTCAAATTTCCCAGTTTCGGGGACAGCCGATAGAGTTGGTAGCTCGTGATGCTCGTAACCATGCGGTCGGGGGTTCAAATCCCATCGTCCCCACGTTACCATGATGGATTTGACATTCGCAACAAAAACGAGTAATTAAATTATACTTTTTTTTTCCTTTTGAGATGAAGCCATTCACTATATTATCACCATTAATTATATCAACCATTTATCATTAACTACGTTACTTTAACCCGAAAGGATAGCGGGAATCGAACCCGCATCTTCTTCTTAGCAAGGAGAAGTTTTTTCATTCCACTCTATCCACATTGGTTTTTTAACACTTGCTCAAAAAGCCACCATTGGTACAATATTCACAATCTAACAAGAATTGAACTTCGAGTGAATTTCCATTTACGGATATCATTTTTCAAGGAATCGGTTTCCGACACCCCCAACTAAGTAAGTGGGGTTAAGTTCCAACTTCTTAGTAATATCTTGTGGGGGAAAGAAAAGGCATGTCTTTAGCTTCTCCCCTTAAACACGAGGAGACACAATTCATGCTCTGGTGAGGAACATTGGCAAGTTAATTGCTCACGCATATAGAGAGAGAGAGCAGCATCTGGCAAGCTCGCTAATTATGCTCTAAATGTACCATCCCACTTAGTTCATTCAGAAAGGCTTCACTTTCAACTCACTTTTCATCCATGTTTTCAAATCCAGACCCATCAAACCAGTCGACTCCGATTCGCGAGTCGACGGGTTCGACCAGTTCAACCATCGGATCAATGAAGTTGGAAGCTTTCGACGAAGAAATTCATAATAACTTCTGTTATGCCTATTAGCACCAAAAGGAGCGTTTGCTCCGGTGGATAAGTCGTTCTTCAATGCGCAAGAGGTCTGCGGTCCATGGCATTGTTCAATCTGAAAGAGCTTCACCCTCTTTATCAAAGAAGCAACTCGGATGGATCGTCACCCAAATGAATAGCTCCCCTCAACAGTGTACTTTGTTGAGGAACAGCCATATTCCAGAGAAAAAGTACAGAACTTCCCAAGAACAAGTGACAGAGAAAGATAACCCAGAGTGAAAAAGAAGGGCCCTCACTATTTGATCAATCAAAAGCTACATCCAAATAATTTTCAGAGTCGAAACGAATTTCAGCTTGTGCAACGAAAGCTTCCTTGCAGCATTCTCGTGTTCATTTGTTAAAGAACGGACCTCACATGATCACATTCCTTTTGTGCTTCCACAGATCGATCAGTGTGGTCCAGACTATGTTTTCATCCGCATTTGCCTTCAAGAACATGATTGAAAATGAGCGGCCCGATTTAATGAGCACACATTGTGCAAAGACGAAGGACACTTGCAGCGAGCCCGACATACTGGGAAGATGCTTCCGGCGTCGTAAGTTTTTCTGGGGCAACTGCCATAAGTTATTTGAAAACACGACGCCACTCTACGGTCTGAAAGCCTTAGCTGGGTTTGCTGTTTCTGCTACAACAGAATGTGTACTAGCATTCATTATTTGGTTGAAATCTGGGTGGTCAATTAAGCATCTCTGTTTGGTTTAGATGATAATTCAGGAATCTTGATCTCCAAGATCAGATTATATCCGAGTATCCCGCTGATTTGCTCTCTGCAAAGGCTTGTTCAGTAGGATTACTGGGCAGTTTTCCTTCCCATATTGTGATCTCCTCGGTCAGTTTTTGTGGTGGAAGCTTGTGTGATTTAACTCGGTAGTTGCGTCGCAATGCTTTACTTCGTTCCGTCGCCTCATTTTAGTACTAAACAACAGTTAAAGAGAGGAAATGTCCTCCAGTTGAAGCTGCTTTTGCTGCAGTAGGAAATTTTGGGTGGTATGATTGGTGCATTTCGGTTATCACCCTTGGCTTCGCTTGTACTTTCAAACTAAGTCTCTACCTAAATCATTCAGTGCACAGTCATCCTCTCTTCATGATCACTTGATCAATAATAACCAAGACAAGTACACTAGCATAGTATTTCCTATGTGTTTATGCATAAGCACCAGAGTAAAATGCTTACAAACTTCAGGATATGGAACAACAACCATAGTTAAGAGTAGGGACGAATCTGCTGTCTAATAACGGGAAGATATCGTCGAAAGGAACTGTAAATTAGCCACATGCAGGTCAGAACCCTGTTAATCACAAACTACATCTAGTAAAATAAATATGACCAGCAAGACATTCTGCAATCAATTTACTTTACCAAATGAGCAATTTGAATCACAGAGGTTGTTGGTGTCATGAATAATGTACAAACATGACCACCTTGTCATGAAACCGGTTCTTCTCCAACCAAAAGAGATTCTTCTCCAAGCAAAAGAGCCTTCACAATGGCGTCACATACACCAGTGTAATGCACAAGCAAATGCCCTCCATCAGGAATTTCGTGATACTTTATCCAGGGCAGCTTTTCTGAAACAAATCTTTGAAGCTGAAAAGGAACGACCTTATCTTCAAGCCCTTGCCAAATATGTACAGCGCGTTCGCCTTTCGGAAATGGATCGCTTAGATCCATCGGGTCAAATTCCCATTTGCCAAAACCTACTTTAAAGTCGCTTCTGAGAGTTTCAAATACTCTTCGTCGTCGTAAATTCTCCTGTCAGCGAGAAGATATGTTAACATTGTCAAAAACTTGCAAAAAGCTCATCTGCAAGTATGTAACTAACCTAGGAATTCATATGATTAACAACGTAAGCTTTTGTATCACATCATGTGCAGGTAAATTGATAGTTACCGGGGTGAACATGGGGAAGCCTGGAGTCGTCTTTAGGACTTCGATGTCTCGTTGGTTGAAAAGGGTTGGGTCTCCATCTGAAGGGTGCCATTTTTGAGTCACCCACCACTGAAGCAATCCAGGGGCATGGCTTGCGATCCGGAGTGCCCACCGGATAAGCTTCTTTCTGTAGTCAGGCTTTGTCAGACTCTCAGGAAGAGAAGGCCAACGATAGTTGACTGTTGGGACCACTAAGGCCACACCAGCTAACCTGCAAGGAAAAACCTCAGGTAAGAACAGAAGACTTTCTAAAAAATTTCATGGAGTTAAGTCACACTAAGCATGATTTATCCAAGAGCAAATAACATGCAAACAAGATAGGTGAATTTTAAGTGTCCGCAAGGACAATGATACCTGTCCGGTATATACTTGAGGCAACTCCATGTGGGATATGATCCCATTGAGACACCAATCACATAAAATTTGGACCCCAATTGCAACCGTTCTGCAAGCTCTTGGATATCAAGGGCTTCACTCTTTACAGTACGCTTCGAGATCATGTCGCTGTCACCATAACCAGCTCGATCATAAAGTACTATATAAATGCCCAACTTTTCTATGAGTTCCTGCAAAACAAGGACCAAAGATTCTGAATTTGGGCATAAAATACATGTAAACCGACTACTCTCTTCTTAACTGTCTGTCAAGTACTTTCTCTTGGTGACCGCCAATTACAAGACTAATGATTACTCCAGCCTCGATTAAGTCATTGCCTTGGTCAGCAAACATCTAACACATAATTCGCCATTTTGAACAACCAGTTTTAACAGCTCATTCCTCATACTACAGAAATCAAAAGGAGATAAAATTTCCTACTTCTTTAGCAAAGATAGTATCAGCAGCAGAAAGGGAAAAACCGGATGAAGTCCAATCGCTATTGGATCATCCATACCAACCCCTTCATTCAGAGTCTCTATCAACCCTAACAGCCTTAGCAGGTCTCAAATCCGCCTCCTTTTTCAACGATGAGGATCTACATAAATCCCATTACCCATGGAATACCTTTTTCGCTTCCATCTTCTTCGCATTAATCGAAGTGCGAACAAGTGGCCCTGAACACAAAGCTTCAAACTTTTTTCCCCCAAATATACACAATTGCTAACTTCTGCTCACCCGAACCAACAGATACAACATTCAAGATCATTACAAACTAAAAAAAAAGGATCGGAAACAGAAACGGATAGAATAAGCGCGTACCCGGGACACCGGGAAATTCATCTCCTTGGAGCTGCCGAATCCGTGGACGATGATGATCTTGTAATTGGATATGTTCTTGGGGACACCCCTCTCAATGTAGGACAGGAATCTCCCATCCCTCAGCTTGATCCTTGAAGAGGTCACAGGTGGGTACTCCTCCAATTCAGTACTCACCGTGGGTGGGACTTGTATGGTGCTTGCATCCATCCCCATACGCACAAGAAAGAATCCGAGCAGAAAGCTAAGCACACCCGCTGTCGCCGGAACAAGAAGAGCATAAAAACAGAATCAGAAAAACAAATCCCGGTCAACCCCCATCCCCTTTCAACCCTTTTTTTCTTCTTCTTCTTTTTTAACTCCTTTGCGCAAAAGGGACATCCAAAACAAAAGGGTGCGATCCGAGGATCGAGCGGAGCTCACCCGATGATTCCCGGCCAAACCTCCGTGGGTTCTCGAACTTGTCGCCGTGGGGGATCTGCGACTCTACCGGGATCCTCGAAGCGAAAGGAACGATCGGGTGGGGGTTCGTCCTCGAGCGGGGAGGGAGAGAAGAACCTTCGTCCCTCGAGTGGATCTTAGATCTCTTCTGCAAGAGTTGGCAGAGCTTCCTCCTCACGTTCATGTGTGCAGAGGAGACGAGGGAAAGGAGAGGTTTCTCCGCGAGCCCATCGTGCGCAGAGGAGACGAGTAGAAGAAAATGTTTCTCCTCGAGCTCATGCGTGGATATTCTTTCTCAAGGTTCGTCCGATCCTTCCCCCCGCGGCCCCTTCCCTAAAAGAAAAAAAAAATAAAAAAACGGAGTGTTCTTTGGTGCGGCTGGTATGTCCTCTATTCTGACCGTTACCTTAAAGATTTTCACGCCGATTTAACCTGCCCTTGTCTCAAAACTAAATATACTCAGATGAGAAGATAAAAATATCATTCTCTTCCTAAAATATCTCGAGAAAAATTTCAAATAATGGCTTGACTTGAGTAGGGTGGATGTCGCCTCAAACAAGGATTCGGATTGTAGACCTGTCAAAATGGGTCATGGGCCAATTTATTAATCTAGATTTGATGGCTGAGCGAGCGCATTACAACACTTCTGAAACGGAAATCCGTTTGGTAACGCAACTTCTGGAGCAGAAATTTATTTGATTATGCAATTTTATTTTTCTACTTCCGGAGCAAAAAAAAAATACTTCAGAACTAGTTTTGAAGCCACTTGAAGAAGTAAAAAAAAAAAAAACACTTCTCTTCCGAAGTAGAAAAATCAAATTCTAACCAGAAATTGATTTTTAAAGTAGAAGTGTTGCCATGCGCGATGGGTTAGTTATATTTTGTAAGTGGTTCACAAATGGGTTTAAAATGATAGAAGCCCAAAATATGGGTATTTAATAGTCAACAACAACTTACTTAGGACCAATCCACCTCTATGACTCTATCTCTCTCTCGATCTCGCACTCACTCACTCTATACTCTCACCTCAGTTTAGATATGATTTTTCCTAACTTTGATCAGGGCAGGTAGGGGTCAATAGATTTGCATCGTATGAAAAATGCATCAATTTGGATCGGACCATTTCTAACCCGACTCAACCCACCAAATTGACGGGTCTATTGGAGTGGCCAACTTAAACGTAAATAAGGGCCCGAGCTTACAGGCCGACAGATCCTATTCATAGTCGGGGGCATTTTCGTTGAAGGGCATTTTTTTTCTCTCTCTCTTTTCTTTCTTGTACCAAAAACGTGCAACACTTTTCATGGAGTACCTCTAATTTTTAAAATGGCAAACCAACCTGAGTTGCCATGACACCAGAAAGTCATGTTGTTGGGCTTTTCTCTTTGGTCAAACATGTTGGGTTTTTCTCAACTACACAATTTTAAAATGATTTTTCGTTCGTGATTAATTCTCAATTTGCATTCTGAATCCTGTGAATTTAGTCATGATTCAGGATTGAATGGATAATTGACACGGTCAACTGGACAAAATAATACTTTCTCCCTATTACTTAGGTTTTAAGGTTTCTTTTTCTTTTTTTTTACTTTTTTCTTTCAATGCGTAACAAATCCGTAGCCAAGATTTTGGCAGAAAAGTTGACCGCCGCCTATAATTTGTGCCAGCTTTCAGGTTTTACCCCACCCACAAATTACGTTATCCGTTTGTTTTTCTCTTTTTCTTTTTGATTTTCTTAAGGTTTTGGTCAGAAGACACATTAACCATGTTGTTACTCTCCTTCAACCATCTCTTTCGTGCCATGACATTTGCCCCCTTCCTTTGTAACTATTTTCGACTTTTTTTTAACTGCAAATTCCAAATAAACAGGGACGGCAATTATAATTCGGCGACATAACACCGGTAACACGTAACGAAAGTCCCGCGACATACCGTCGCGTGTTCAACTCGGAATTTTGCTCTAGAAACGCCAATCATCTTTGACAAGAGGCACCAGGTTCAGTTGCCTAACAAAGTTTCCAACCTAAAGGGAAAAATAGTTGGAAATGCCGCTGAATGGAGGAGTGAGGATTAGGAACAAAATCTTTTTTCCCTGTAAACAAAAAAATCAAAAATCAAAAATAAAAAATCCTTGCTGCTTGCTAATCTCAACACGACAAGTAATTAACATTTTTTTTTCGATTTATTTATTTATTTATTTTATTTTGCCGTGGACGCAATAATTGGATTAGCAACAAAATAAAAAGATAAAAGCTAAAAGTCCATTATTCTAAGTTGGGTTTGTCCCCACTTGGGGGCTTATGCTAAGAAAGACCCGGGGGGGAATATTCTTTGCAGTTTCTTGCTGGACAACGCTGGCTTGCTTACGGTTACAGGTTGATCGCAACGTGCATTTACAGGCTACAGCTCTTTCGTATAAGACCATCCTTCCATTTTCTATCTTCGCATGGAGGAAGGAAAACTATAATATATATAAACAGCTGGGAAAAAAAGGGTTTAATTGTTTTTTTTTAGTTAATACCGAGAAGAATCCCAAATCGATACACACCTGTGACAGATTTACCCCAGACAAAAACCCCAAACTAGTGCGCCTTTTGGCAAATTTAACCTCCGCTAGTCTCTGTTAAATTTTACCGTCATATTGCTGAGTTGGATAACACGTGGCAGTTGACGGGTGTACCGATTTGGATTTTTACCCTCCGTTTATCACAGGTGTACCAGTTTAGGGTCTTTGGTAATATTAACCCAATTTAACGTAAATCAACGAATGGTAAAATTGTCACGGGTGTACCGCTTTTAGAATTTTTTATGGTCAAAAAATTAGTTTGAGCTAAATTTATTCCGTATGTATCGATTTGAGGTTTCTCGTGGTATTGACCCTTGTCTTGTTTTTTTTTTTTTGGCAATTTACTGATATTGAGTGAGAAAGAATAAGAAGTTTGCATTATAACAGGAAAAAGTATTGCAGCACGAGTGTAACGTGTCTATTATTAGCATCTAAGCATTTTGCCAACCATGCCTGTTGTCTGAAACTGAAACCTTTAGATAGTCTGAAAATCGCTTGCTGAGGTTTTCAATTTGATGGCCACTAAAGGAAAAAGTTTGCATTATGACAGAGGACAGAGGAAGTGGACGAGAATAAGTTTCTGTGACTTATAAATGGGGAAGATGTCGTTCGGCACGCCAGACGTTGAAAGCAAAGTTGATAAGCCAATGATAGATGACATGGCCACTGACTTTTCAAACCGAGCACTGAGGCTAATAAGGTATTTAAAAAGATTGGAAGCTAATGAAGTCTCATGGCTGGTGATTCATCATTCATACTTTTGCAGAACATTAACACTCAAGTAAGATACACAGAGGAGATGGGCATTCTCGGAAGGAAACTCGGGTCAAGCATCGGAAACGGGTTCTCGAGTCGAGCCACGGCTTCGGGGGCTCACTGTGTTCCTCTGCACGAACTTGAACCATCGAGTCTGGTCGAACTTGAAACAAGAAAAGAGACGGGATAATGCAGCAATGCGAACGAGTTTGCAGTTCGGTCATAATCAAAAGGATGGTTCTTCTCCAAGCAAAAGCTCCCTAAACATGGCTTCGCATAAACCGGCTTCGTGAATCATCAGATGGCCCCCATCGGCAACTTCGTGGTACTTGATCCAGGGCAGCTTCTTCGCGACATACCTCTGCAGCTCGAACGGGACAAGCTTATCGTTGTGGCCTTGCCACAGGTAAACTGAGCCCTCTTTATTGGGGAACGGATTCTTCAGCTCCATCGGGTCGAACTCCCAGTTGCCAAAGTGCACTTTTATGTCTCGGTGGAGGGATTCGTAGTCGCCTTGTTGTCGAACCTTGTGCTGCAACACAAACAAGACCATTTCCAAATTATCCACACAGTTCGTAGACAAGTATTCTTAGTAACCGTCAAATTTTTGGTATTTTGACATGGCCTTAAAACATTAAAATGACATGCTGGTGCAAACAAAGGAAAGAATCTAACCTCATGTGGATTCGGTACTTTCGACATGGCCTGTATTGTTGCGAGATCTCGCTCGTTGAACAATATCGGATGTCTCTGCATGATGGAGGAATAAGGGAACAATTTCTGGGTCATCCACCAGTACACTAGTCCCGGGGTGCGGTGCGCGATCCAGAGCTTCCACTGGTCCCTCTTGAGCTGTTTCTTGTAAACCTCGTCGACCAACTCTGGAGGGAAAGAAGGCCACCAGAAATTGATCACCGGAACTATAAGAGTTACACCGGACAGCCTGTGGTTACGGTTCGATATAGTGAGTGACAAGAAGAGGCCATTTTGACAGTTTAAACATCATGCTAATCCAGGGAGCTGCAATTAATGGAACTTTTCTTTTTCAATGAGCAAGTTCTAGAGAAGGCCACATCAACAAGAAATGCGACCCAAGCTTCACTCCAAATTCAAGCAAGACACATCTCAGAAATAGAAATTCAGCAAATACCTGCTAGTCTAATTTTCTTCGCATACTTCTTTTGTGAAATGTTCTTGAAAACAAGCCTATCTAAGAATCTCCTAAAGTGTTCTTTGTGAAGCTATTTCTAGGGACTTGTCACGCGCACTTCAAAAATAACAAATTCTCTCGAGCAATGTTAGATTCGCAAGACGATCCGCGAGAGGATTTTGGTACCTGCACAGCCTATTGAACTAGCACTTCCCAGCAAAGACATCACACAACCATAGTCAATGAAGGTCAGAGATCAATCAGCTACCGAGGACAATTTGGTGTGTCGGGGAAGTTCATACTTGTATGCAGATAACGAAAAGACAATCCACGATGAACCAACTACATGGCATGTTTAGTGTCCCCTCCAAGCTAAATAATGGCTGACGCGAACATACAATCAATACACTGCGAATGTAAGACAGAAAAGAACAACATGCCTGTGTGGTATGTACTTCATGCAAGACCAAATGACGTGTGTACCGAGGGATGCCCCCATCAGGTAGAACTTGGTTCCAAGACCCAATTTGTCAGCCAATTCTTGGACATCGAATGCTTCACTCTTCACGGAGCGTTTAGGATTTGGATCACTATCTCCATAACCAGGTCGATCAAATGTCAGGATATACACACCCAGCTCCTCCATCACTTCCTGCATGGCCAGACCAAATTTTTTCATCACGTACATGGCATAAAAGACTCAACATGAGACGTAATTGGACCTGAGGTAATTGCATTGCTCCGAGCTCCTATTAAAAAAGTCCCAATTCTTCCTGTGGGGCTTCAGCTTTAGATACAGAACTAACGACATGAAGTACATCTTTAAGACCAATCGAGAGCTTTAAACTAATGGCTTGGAAGAAATACAAACATCACGAATACGAGATCCCCAACAACAGTTGCACAAATGGGATGGTACATTGCCAGATTAGTGGAGCAAAATGTTTCTCCTGAGAACTGTTTTACATTGTAACCAAACTTCTCATCAGTCCTCTTGTCAATTACAATTGAAAGCCAAATACCATCAGAATAGAGAGCAGTGTAGCATATGGAGGCGCTTTTAATGGCGTATGCACCGATGATGTCACAAAAGTACCATGAATGACAAGATATGGCAAGCATCGGCTGTTCATGATCTATCTTATGAAACACCAAGCCATTTCCCCAAGGTCGGATGATGCCATTAGCCTCACCACTATAAAACCATTTCTCAACTCAAATCCCCCAACCACCAAAGGATTCATCAGTTTTCCCCTATCTTCTAAACTACTCAGAGACACACAACTAAATGATCCCAAGCTCCAGCCTTTTACCATCTCGAACACTACAGCAACATGTCTCAGCCATTTCACCCTAGACTCAGCTTCGCATGCCATTTGCTAAAGGCTAGCAACGTCAGACAAACAAACTCGTGTACGAACTAGCTTTTGACAGAAGCAGAGAGAACCTTACTCGAGACAATGGCACGTAAAAGTCCTTGGAGCTGTCGAACCCATGAACCAGGACCACCTTGTACTTGGCCCTCTCCTTGGCCACACCTCTCTCTCTGTAGGCCAAGTGCCTGCCATCGCCGAGCTTGATCCTGGGCGACGTTACCGGAGGGCCACTCGGAGACCCACAGATTTTAGGAGGAGGGGGCCTCACGCTCTTGTACCCATAAACGAACACACCCACCACCACAACGGCTGCCACTGCAGCGAGCATCCTCTCCGACCAATTTCACTTTCACCCAAGAAATGGGAACATGGAGAAAATAGACCCGTCAGAGAAGAGCATCAAGACCCCATTTTGCAGCAAGATGTGGGCACTGCAGAAGAAGATTCAGTGTGTTTCTTTCTCCCAGTCTCGAGCTCAACCACCTTGGAGACAATCTTTGACCAGTGAACATGTGATTTGAAGGTGTGGTGAAGGAGAACTGACCTGGGTCCTGTCGGTATGTCGCCGATACGAGGTTCGGAACCATCGTAGGGACCTCGGTGTAGCATCTTTCAAGGGGCGTTTGAAGAAGAAATTAGCTATGCAGAACTTTGACTCTCGGTTGTACCGGTCGAAGTGTCGAGCGTCGACCTTCCCGTCTTCAACGTGCCTTGAGGCGAACCAGTTTAGCAGCAGGCAACGGGTGGGGGTACACGTGGGAGAAATCTTGCTCGCCCCTGATCTAACGGCGAATGCGATTCGGACTCACGTGAACCGGCTGCACCTAATATTTGCTCTGTGCGAAATTGGTGTTCCTAATTTTCTAATGTAGCCAGTTTGGTGCAAATTTTTTTTTTTTTTTTAACTTGGTGCTCATTTCTTCGATGATTTCTTAGTAATGTATTCTAAATTTATCAACCCTTATATCGAATTGCTAATCTTAATTACAATGATTTACCGACTTTTTACTAATTAGCCATCAGTTATCGGTAATTGCTTAGTTATTTCATATTTGTAAAATCCTAACTTTTTCGAGACATTTTTTTTTTCCATTTAGGGCGCTCATTACAACACTTTTGGAGTAGAATTTCTGCTCCAAACACACTTTTGAACCAAAATCCGTTTGATAATGCAACTTCTGAAACAGAAATTTGTTTAATTACGCAACTTCATTTTTCTACATCTTGAGCATTTTTTTTTGCTTCAGAAGTAATTTTGGAACCACTTGAAGAAATAAAATAAAAATTACTTCTCTGATCAGAAATCTACTTCTGGAGCAGGAGTAGAAAAATCAACTTTTGGCCAAAAATTGATTTCTAGAGTAAAAAATGTTGGCATGCGCGCTTAGTTACCGACCAATTCTCTTGTTAATCATCATTGTCCCCCAATTTTCATCTTTTCCATTACCAAAGTAACTTCTATAGTATAATTAACGCAATCTCTAGTTTTCCAATTATGGTATTACATTGCTCGTATTAATTTGAATGAACTCGGTAACTTTTTTTCTAGATTACTTACACCAACATGTGTATTTCAAACTATTGACTTTTTTAATAAGTCGTTTATTTTTGTTTGTATGACTTACTAATATTTAAATTTACCAACTCTTATAGCAGATCATGAACTTTAATATGAGTGACCAATCGACTTTTTTCCAATTAAATTATCGATCTGTCTCAGATAACAAACTTCCCTTTAACTTACATACTAAGGTTAATTTTTCTATAAAAATTGTCGACATTTCTAAAAACATGCCAGCTATTATTTACGTAACATAATAAAATCTTGACTTCACTAATTTTTGTATCATATTACAACCTTACATTGACCGTTTTATTGATTTTTCTCGGATCAAGGTATTAACCAGTACTATATTACCCATTGTTAGTCAAGACAATTACCTACATATGTTTGCTCGTACGGAAATTACCATGCCAACTTTGTGACAACTTAGCAATTTTGAATCGCATTCGCCGTTTGTGCAATTTTTAGGTTCATTTACACCGATATGCAACAATGGACAAGATAGGGTGTAAAAATATTCGACTTTAATACTGCGATTTACCAAAAGTGAATAAGATATAGCAAAATCTCTAGATTTCATATCATATCCCACCCAATCGTATCCAAGTTAGAAATCCAGACGACCAAATATAGCCTAGGTTATTCAAATAAAAATGTGGCAATTTCGTATAAGATTGTATCTGGGGATCGGCTCGGTCAGCGGTGACGCGGCATTGGGTGCATGGAGCGTCAACAAGGCCCGGTTCCATTGGATCCAGGCTCATGCTATATACGAGCCCAAACTCTCCAAATGGTTCTTGGGCCCAGTTGGCATGCTGACCAGGCTCTCTCCTGGGCCCACATTTTCTAAATTCTCTCCTCAATCGAAATACTTAATAATAATTCTTGCCTAGGACTTCTAAACTATGTGAAATCTCATGGCAAAATTGAGAAAAGAAGATGATGGCTCAGAGCCTATATGGACTTAAACATTCATAATTTTTACATCGTGCTTAGTACAAATTTTCGCAACTCGCGCACTTTGACTTTTAAAAAAAAAAAATTACAAAACACTCGGAACTCGTTCAATATACAAATATCGTGATGTAAAACTCACATGTAAATTTTTTCAGTTTTTCTAAATTAAATAGTATTTCGTATTTTGGCAAGAAGACCGAAAAGCACCTTTCCTTATTGCCGAATCGAAAACAAATAACCCCTAATTGCTTTCAGAGTATTGGCGTGTCGTACTATTTTTATACAGAAACAATGATGAAATGACTAAAGTACGGCGAGTTACAACAACGAATCATGGAAACCACCTAGTAAAAACTAAACAAAGATATTGTTGGAATTCCATGAGTCACTCCTATTATCATAAGTAATCCCCAAAAGAGGAATATGGGAGAAGAGGATGGCTTTATAGCCTCCAAATCGGGCAACCCAACTCCTTCTTCGTTTCCAATTTGGGGCTGAATCATCCGGCTTTAAGCTTGAAATGACACCTGACAACTTAGCAGTCTTTGGTTTGGGGCCTTTTGTGGGTGGAGCTTCTTTATGCTCCCCCCTAATTATATAATCAACATGAAGAGGCATGATTTCCATCACTAAGGCTTGATGGTGAATAGAAAGATTGGAGAATTGGGAAGGTTCCAAGGTCACCAATTGCAATTGGGGTTCCTGCTTTTGTTGCCTTATATGCAAAAGGCCCTTGAGACCTTCCCAACTAGCTTGAGAATGTCCGAGCATGAACGCCCCACGAGGCCTTTATGTCTTTGCATTATTGTAACAAAGGGGAAAAGGCAGAAAATGAGACTAAGGTGGGGGGTTTTGCCCTCGAATCATGTAACCCCGGCCGCACGTGAGACCCGTGCCGAATAGAGCTTAGGTATCTGCCCGATCCTGTAAAAATGAATATGAGTGATCGGTTCGAGGGTGAAAGTATCCAGACCTGAAACCCGGAAGGCTGAAACTTACCCGGTTAGGGTAAGTTCTCAGTTTTTTGGAATTGCAAACCGGCCTTGTTGACCCTTGAACCGGCCATTTCTAAGGCCAACTCGGAAATCGGGCAAGCATTTTTTTTCCATTTTCTTTTTGTTTCATTTTATTACATATATTCAATATCCATGTGTGCAATATGAACACAATTCTTTCTGCTTGAGCATAATATGTCAAATATATTTAATTTCAACAAATATTTTCTGTTTTAAGAAAAGAGTGAAATAACTTATTTAGAGTTAGGGAATCGGTTTCAAAGCCGGTTTTGTTCCAGGTTCTACCTTGGAAGCGGCCTTACAGGTTCACAACTCCAAATTTTCGGGTAAAACCAAACGGTTCACGGTATTGAATTGAAAACCAAACGGATAAAGGCAAATTCTCAGTTTTTGAAACCGTGAATCGAAACAGTCCCCATGTGAACCGGACAGCTAATGCTGATTCGGGTCGGTTCCCGAATTTAATCGGCCCGGTTTCTCACCCCTACCTGTGAATACAACTCCATCTTAGCATAGAGAATAATAGAGTTAAAAATTTAAGCGATTGAAATAACCAGAAGAGAAAACTGCTGGAAAGCTGGGCACGCATGACAACACTTCTGGAGCAGAAATCTGTTTGGTAACGTAATTTCTAGAGCAGAAATCCATTTTGTTATGCAACTTTATTTTTATACTTCTGGAGCATTTTTTTTTGCTCTAAAAGTAGTTTTGGAGCCACTTGAAGAAGTAACAAAAATTTACTTCTAGAGCAGAAGTAGAAAAATCAACTTCTGGCCAGAAGTTGATTTCTAAAGCAAAAGTGTTGCCATGCGCGGCCTAAACTATTGTTTGAGCATCATTACATGCTAGACGATCGTCAAATCAAAAGAAAAAAAGAAAAAAAGAAAAAAAAACCTTGACCCTCTAGAAAATGCACCAATAAATAATATGTATCAAACATAGTCCATAACTTTTACTTATAGGTTATTTGACTTTGTGTAGATAGGGATAATAGCTTTATATATCTTATGAGTTCCTAGTGCACTCATAAGTTTAATCAATCACCATCTTATTCCTGATCTGATGGGGCACTCATAGAATGGAGTTTTAAATTATTAGAGAACAAATAAGAGCGCAGAGAAAGACAGTTTGAATCTCACATAAATTACTATATGGACTTCTCCACACCTGGAGTCCAAAAAATGCTACTAAGCATATGTGGTCATCATGCAAGAATTGAACCAGAGGTAGGGTTCATCCCTGACTTTGTTGCAGAGCCAATGCACTCCTAGATCACCTGCAGCATAATGCTAGCTTAGAATCTTTTATTTTTCTTACTTTTCTGGGTTGTCATGCCCTCTTTCTGAACTTTTTTCCAAGGCAAAGCCACATTGCTCCTCCTCAAAACACACTATAAATACGGGCAAGTTCTCTCCCAAGTGTTCATCGAAAAGTCCCTCTCAAGAGAGAGATCACACCCAGCAACCTCATAAAAAGATTTATGGCAAAGATGTCGTCAAACCCTCTTGTTGTGGGAAGAGTCATTGGCGATGTGATCGACTCTTTCTCTGCGAGCGTCAAGATGACAGTCGCGTACAGCTCCAACAAGCATGTCTTCAATGGCCACGAGCTCTTCCCTTCTTGGGTCACCACCAAGCCCAGGGTCGAGGTTCATGGTGGTGACATGAGGTCCTTTTTCACTCTGGTATATAGCTCCATATATGCGGCTTCATCGCGTTTTTTCTCGTGAAAAGTTTTTCCTACTTTTGGGTCATATGCCTTCTGGTTCTGATCTTCTTGATTCGGTGATTGAACCAGTACTTTATCACGCCTTGCAGGTGATGACAGACCCTGATGTTCCTGGTCCAAGCGATCCATATCTTAGAGAGCACTTGCACTGGTATTGAAAGCAGTTCGCTTTGCTATCGAAAGAATACCTAAAAATTTGAAATTACAGGAGTTACTTGTTCTTAGGAAATTAATTTTTTCTTATCCTAAACCCCCTGCTGTTCAACTAGTAGTCACAGATCGCTCAGAAACCCTTCTTGACATACTTCCTCAGGGTTTTGAATCTTGTTGACTTGACGTCGAAAGACATAATGTTAGAGAACGTTACATATAGTTGATGATATGCTTATGAATCATATGATGTAAGCTACTGTTTGAACATCTGACAGGATTGTGACGGACATCCCCGGCACTACAGATGCCACATTTGGTAAGTCCTCGCCGCGTCCGTTCTTACCGCGCGCGAGCATTACGCATTGATGTGTGATGAATCAACAGTTGCTTCGGTTTTTCCATGTGAAACGCAGGGAAGGAAGTGGTGGGCTACGAAATGCCGAGGCCGAACATAGGGATCCACAGGTTCGTGTTCCTCCTCTTCAAGCAGAAGCGCAGGGAAACGGTGAGGCCTCCTTCCTCGAGAGACCGCTTCAACACCCGGAAGTTCGCCGACGAGAACGAGCTCGGCCTTCCCGTCGCCGCCGTCTTCTTCAACGCCCAGCGGGAAACGGCAGCGAGGAGGCGTTGAAACACGTCGGAACCCGCGACGCACCGACGACGAACCGGCGCTGGCCGACAGTTGTGTAAACATTAAGGCATTAGATGAACGCAAGGCTTGATATTTAGACAGTTGGGAACACTCGAAGCGAACAGAATAATCGAACTAGGCTAGAAAGAGGTCATGGGTGTCGTCTCTTTCTGAAATGTTAGTGCCCCAAGCTAGCTGATGCTTGGCTCAACTCTCCCCGTACGATGTTGCTGTAACCTCTGCAGTTGTATAATGACAGTAGGTTTTGTAATTTTACCGGTGTTTTTTTATGGAAATGGCCTTTGGAGCTGATCTTGGCATATGATTGGCGAGATTGCCTTCCTGCAGGAGGCTCTCACTTTTCACTGTGCTTCGCTCGCCTCTATCTCTGATCCAGTCCATGAAACCAGACAGCAGAAACTAGATTTTTACCTATTAATAGTAAACACCCAATTTCTACTCTCTTTTTTTTCTTTTGACCACGAAGACAAAATAATCTGCAACAAATTTCCTAGTGTGCATTGAAGATTTTTAAGCATTTCCGCGGAATTTGCCTACTCCACTTAATCTATAGGTTCTGATGTGAAATTCTTAATATCTCCGACGTTGTTTCAGAAGTTAAGTTAGAAAATAGAGACGATATTGTACGGCAATCAATTTAATCTTAAACCTTTTGACGATTTGTCAATGTAGCTCTTCCGGCCTATATTAAGCGAGAATTACAGAGTAGCCATTGGGGAGTCCTGCGTGGCACGACTGGCGCTGATGTCGATGATTTTTTTATTTTTTTATTTTTAAACTTTTCTTTTCTTTTTCACTGTTCATTTCCTCAAAAGGCTGTCGGGGGTCGTCGGGGCATCGACAATGGCCTTGAAGCCCTTGCCCCGCCTTGGGCGAGGGTCGTGGCTGGTGACGGTGTGTAGGCCCCGGCGATACCTGCCGGCCCTTCCAAGAAGTGAATAGTGGAAAGGAAAAGAAAAACCAAAAAGAAAAGAAGGAAAATATAAAAGTTCATGAAAATTTTAGAAAATCGAAAAGAAAACTCGAAAACCATTCACGCCAGCACCGACTGTGCCACGTAATGCGGCTAATGTCCACGTCAATGATTTTCGATCAGTATTGGCAAGAAGGACTATATTGGTAAACCGTTAAAATGTTTAGGACTAAATTGATCGAACTAAACAAGATTAGGACTGATTCGGCATCTGTAAAACCAAGGAAAAATTACCAAAAAAGTCATGAACCTATTGCAATTGTGCCAATTCAGTCCTAATTTTTTGTTTTGCCAATTTAGTTTTAGACCTTTTGCATCTATGCCAGTTCAGTTCATCCAGCCAACTTTGGCCTGCCGGCGCTGACGTGGTAATTTTTAATACTATTACAATATTTTTTCGAATTATTTTTTTTTCTTCTTCCTTCAGCCGAGGAAGAAGAAGAAGAGAGGGCTTGCGATGGCTGAGACCTCGCCCTCGCCGGCGTTGGGCGAGGCTTGCCTCATCTTCGCTGGGAGAGGACGAGCTTGCCGGCCCTCTCCTCTAGCTAGTTGCCGATAGGAGGGAAGAAGAAGAACAAAAAGGGAAAAAAATAAATTAAAAATTGCCACGGCAGCGCCATATCAGTGTCGGCCAGCATCCAAGTCAGCGTCGGATGGTCAAAGTTGGCCGGATGGACTGAATAGGCACAAATGCAAAAGGTTTAGAACTGAATTGACACAATTATAGTAGATTTAGGACTTTTTTGGTAATTTTCCCGTAAAATCACGTAGATGGTTGACGGGGACGGCGATGATTGATTTGATCCTATGGTGTCGGGGCACCAACTTGTTAACAAATTGGGGGAAGGTCTTTGGGAAGGGAGTGGGGGACACCTTAGTTTGGCCATTTGGCCATGTTAACTCTCTCATAGTACGAGAGCGACAGGAAGTAGGAAAGAAGCGGGAGGATGGTGGGCACCCTTATTTGGGCCACCTCCCGCCACGTGTACTGTATCCCCAACTTGGCACCCCGTCGAGCGTTTGCCCTATTCCCACCCCTCCTCCCCCATCTCTTGCCACGACTCCATTTCCAGCCAGCTCCAAGCTTTTCCTGCGACTGCATTGTCTTGTCCCCTCCTACTGTCCTGGCCATGCATCTTTGACTTTGATCCAGTGTTTCTGAGAATTTTTTTTCTTTTTTACCATCTTTGATTTCTAACCTCGAAAATGTTGGCATCCGCTCGGAATAATACAATCTTTGACTTGATTCGACGGCCGCCACTGTGCCGAGCTCGCTCTCAGGCCGGCGTACCCGAGATCGTCGCTCTCGACCCGAACCTAACAACTCCGACCAGCGGCATCCATGGAGATCACCGAGTAAAAGGCCGGCCTAATCGTGGTTGGCCCTAGTTGACGTACTCGATTTGATTGACAGTTCAAAAAAAATCACGCGAGATGAGACTTATTGGACACCCACAAAAGGGCAAGGGACTTGGGAGTGGGAGAGAGCATAACAGGATTCCTAAAAGCTTTCGCCGTCCGTATTTTGGGTTTTAAACGTTTTATTCTGGTGATGGATTAAAGTCCTAAGGCTGCGTTTGGCTGTTCAGATGTCTAATCAGGATATGACTGGATATGATATGATAGGAAATTCAAGAATTTTGTCATATCCTATTTACTATTTGGCGAACTGCGGATTTAAAGTCAGATAAGCATAGGCAAGGCGTGGCTGAGATCGACTCTGTTTTGCTGAAACATCAAAATGTTTTAGAAATTATTCAGTGATGTGTTCTGATGAGTGAGTTATTGTTAATTTGCTGAAACATCAAAATGTTTTAAAAATTATTCAGTGATGAGTTCTGATGAGTGAGTTATTATTAAGCAAAGGTTTGTGCCATCTGAATTCGGACACAACACTGACGGAGCAGACTCCATAGAACTAGGGTTCTTGATTTGGAGTCGAATCATTTGAGAATGATCCGTTGGCCTCGCTCGTTATCTTATCGAGCGAGTAAACAAATGCTAAACAATGAAATTATTAAGCCTCTTTTCATAAATTGAAGATACACTCATGCAGGCCGTCCAAGAGAGCTACCTTGAAAGTCGATAATTAACCTCGAGTTCTTCATAACATGTAAAGACCCATTTCGAATGTTGAAAAAGTTCAAGAGATTAAAGAACAAAGGACGTGGTTTGGATTGTTACGAAATTAGTTAAGCATGATTTGGATCATAATTAAGGAATAAAATGCATGGGTTTTGTCTATATCTATGTACGATTGAGTGAGAAACTTGAGCATGAGAATTCTTAGAAAGTAAATCACGGATTTTATGAAAATTAAGGGGCAGCTCTTTCGACCAAAACAATAAAACAACAAAGAGGCAGCTCGAATTTGATGCACAATGTGTAAAGCCCCTTGCCTTGTGATATCAGGTTTGTTCTGAAAATAGCTTCCATGGTTCATTCGGATTGATGAAATCTCCTAGAAGTCCCGCTACCATTGCTAATGAAGAATAATTTGTTTCTTTCACCACAATCATCCCCTTAATTAGAACAAAAAATGGATCACTAATATTTTTCTAGATTTTCTGTATTCATGACCGGCGACAAGCTCGAGCTTGACTCCCATTGGTGTCGCATTCAAGCACGCCAAAACTAGGGCTCATGCTTGACGCCACGGCAAAGCACGAGCTCGGATCTCGATTCCTCAGGATCTAGGCTCGTGCTCGACGCCACGGCAGTGTTTAAGCTCTCCAAGCTTGGCCGAGATCTCAGTAACCATGGAACCACCGAACTAGGATAGGGTAGAGCAGAGATAAGCTCAGCGAGGTAGAGGCTGTGGGCAACAAGGTGATGGCTCGGCTTTCGGTGCGACATACGGCAACAGTGCAAGGGCGTTGACGGCGCCGAGGAGGAAAGGGTTGAGAGGACGGTGGTTGAGTGAGGATTTTGAGTAGATTAGATCGATAAGTTTGAAAGGGTGGGAGGGCCAACAAGTGCGTAGCACAGGCTTGTAAATTAGTACAATCCATGGGAAAATTACCAAAAAAATCCTAAACCTACTGCAATTATGCTAATTCAGAACTAAACCTTTGCATTTGTGCCAATTCAGTCCTTCTGGCCAATTTTGACTGGAAATCACTAACCTGCGAGGCCGGCATTGACGTGGCCAATTTTTAATAATATTTTAATTTTTTCAATTTTTTAATTTTTACTGTTTATTTTTTTTTCTCTTCTTCTTCTTCCTCCTCAAGCCAACCAACGAACCCAGCGACCGGCCAGAGGCGAGGGCCAGCGAAGCTTGCCCCCACCTGCCCTTGCCTCTGGCTGATCATCGAGCTCGGCCGCCAACTGGAGGAGGACGAAGAAGAAGAGAAAAAAATAAGAAGAAAGAAAGAAAAAATAAATAAAAAATAAAAAATAAAAAATAAATTATTTAAAAATTATTAAAATATAATTAAAAAAATTGGCTATGTCAGCGCCGACCACGCCACCACGTCAATGATTTCCAGTCAAAAATGACCGGAAGGACTATATTGGCACAAATGCAAAAGTTTAGGACTGAATTAACAAAAAAAAATGTTTATGATTGAATTGACACGATTGTAATAGATTTATGAATTTTTTTGTAATTTTTCCTACAATCCATGATAGTGTGTTTTCCTTGCCAATGTGCTTTAGGGTGCGGTGCGTTTGTTTCACTAAAAATCCCATGATAAAAAATAATAGTTTTCACGAAAACTATTTTCAAGGAAAACGGTCAGTTTCATTTGTTTAGTGTTTAGGAAAAGTGATTTCCTTCTTGCGAGAAGGGAAAATTATTTTCTCCCGATCTAAGTTTGTTGTTTTCAGTTCATAGAAAACGTTTTCCGTAGATCGATTAGTTTTTGGTCATCCAAACACCAGAAAGTCGAAAAATAATTTTCCAAACATAATGTTCCATCAAACAAACTGACTCTTAACTAAGCTCTATTGACCTTATTAGTAATGGTGCACACAACCCTACTTGCGTACAAGTGAAAATGCTGACATCACATATTACCAATTAACTAAAACAACATTTTGCTGTCTCTAATCCGATAAAAAGACCCACCCTTTTGTGGATTCTCTTGTGCATGGTTGGGGATGCATCTTAGTTGTAATATGCGGCTTGTCGAACATGGCTATTCTTAATTACAGAAGCTCATTCAAGTGTATGCTGGAAAGGAAAAAACAAAAACCTTAACTCACGAAAACCACTTTCCGCAAAGATTCTTTGACACCAAATGTCATCCATCATCCTAAACACTAGTCTACATATTCCTCTCCAGGACCCATTTTCCATTCTACTAATTGATTGAGGTTTTATCATTTTCATTCTGTCAGAAGATGCTTAGGCTGTGTATGGTGACGCTCCAGAAAAAGTATTTCTGTTCCCAAAGTGTTCCGGAAACACTTTGGGAACAGAAACGCGTATGGTAAAAAAGTATTCCCCAAGTGTTCTGGGACCACTTTTGACAAATAGAAACACTTTTGGAGCAGAAACAAGAAACAAAAAAAAACTTGCTTCTGTGTTTCCGGAACACTTTTTAGAAACACATTTGAAACATTTTTTAGCAACAATTAGGAACACTTTGTTCCCAAAGTGGCGCCGGTTGCCACCGCCGGAGAAAAATGAAATAAAATAAAAAAATACTTTTTAATAATAAAATATATTTTTGAATAAAAATATTTTAAAAAATTAAAAAATAAAAGAAAAAAAATCTGAAAATTTTAAAAAAAAAAATAGGAAAAAATTTCATATTGAATGAAAGTATTTTAGTAATATCATTTTTTATTTTATTTACCGCCGTCGGTCGCCGCCCGCCGCCGTCTGCCGCCGGAGAAAAATGAAATAAAATAAAAAATAATTTTTAATAAGAAAATATATTTTTTGAATAAAAATATTAAAAAATATTTAAAAAAACGAAAAAAATCAGAAAAATTTAAAAAAATAGGAAAAAATTTCATATTGCGTGAAAGTATTTTCGTAATATCATTTTTTTTTATTTACCGCCGCCGCTGGTCGCCGTCCGTCGCCGGGGAAAAATGAAATAAAATAAAAAATGCTTTTTAATAATGAAATATGGTTTTTGAATAAAAATATTTTAAAAAATTAAAAAATTAAAAAAAATAGGAAAAAATTAAAAAAAATAGGAAAAAATTTCATATTGCATGAAAGTATTTTAGTAATATCATTTTTTATTTTATTTACTAATTTTTTTAGAAGTTACTATAGGTGGAGGAATTTTGTTGAGGATATGGTCTTTATGCAGTTACCAAACGCGATTCTGTTCTTTTTTTGTTCCAGTAACAGAATTTTTTTGCAATTACCAAACGCATTTCTGTTCTTAGAAATCATTGCCGGGAACAGAAACAGAAAAAAGTGTTTCTGTTCCAAAAGTTGTTCCGAGAACAGAAACATTACCATACACAGCATTAACATATTCACATCTAATTACGAATTTGATATGACATTTGACATGACCCGCTTACACAACACGATTAGCTACATAAAGCAAAACAAGAATTCCAAAGAGAAAGTTCCAACATGACTTGCGTCATAGGGTCGAATATCTAGATCTGGAAAAATTATCAAAAAAATCATAAACCTATTGTAATTGTGTCAATTCAGTTCTAAACTTTTTTGTTTGCCAATTCAGTCCTAAACTTTTTGTAATTGTGCCAATTCAGTTTTAAACTTTTTTGTTTGCCGATTCAGTCATATACCTTTTCAGTTCTAATTTTTTTTGTTTACCGATTCAGTCCTAAACCTTTTGCAATTGTGCAAGTTCAGTCCATTCAGCCAAAATTGGCAGCCCGATGCCCGGCCGTCTGGCGACATAATATATAAATATTTATCTATTTTAGTATTTTTTTTCATTTTTTTCCTTTCTTTTTTTCTTCTCTTCCCTCTTCTTCTACCTCTGGCCAGTCGCTAGCCAGAGGAGACGATGGCGAGCAGGCGAAACTCGCGGCTCGCCTCGCCGTTGCGGGTGCTGCTCGCCGGCCCGGATCTTCCCCCACAGACCTGAAGTCCGATGAAGTCCTCCGCCAACCCCCGCAGCTTCAAAGATCTGTTCGCCACTACTATCGGTTTCTCAACTCAGTGTTCTTCTATAAGTTGATGTAGATTCGTGATGGCTTTTTTGAACCAGTGCCACTACGATCGGTCATAAGGCACTGGTTTCTTAGCTCAGTGTTCTTCTATTCACATAGATTGAAGACCTTGTGCTATTGGGGTACCCCGCGATGGAGGAAGGAGGCAAAAGGTAACAAAAAGAAAAGAGAGAAAAGAAAAAAAGAAAAAGAAAATAAAAATCAAATTAAATAAATCAAAAAAATATTAAAATATTATGTCGCCAGACGACATCCACATTAGCGTCGGCCAGCCAGTTTTGGTTGGATGGACTAAATTGGTACAATTACAAAAGGTTTAGGAGTGAAACGGCAAAAAGAAAAGGTTTAGAACTACAGTAGGTTTAGGACTTTTTAGGTAATTTTCCCTCTAGATTGATACGAATGAAAAATACAGTTATGACACGCTACTGGAAATTTCCGGTCTTAAAATTACACTAGGCCGATATTGACCTTTCAATAGAGATGGGCTCTAGTGCAATTGCTTCACCATTGATGAGTAGAAAGTTTGAAATAAATAAATGAGTTAATACCACGAAAAATATCAAACTGATATATCTGTGATAAATTTATCTCAAACTATCTTTTTAATCACTACAAGCCTCAAACGGGTACACCTGTGATACATTTACCCCAAACTAATTTTTTGACCACCAAAAATGTCAAACTGATACATCTGTGGCAAATTTATCCTCCGTTAGCTTTCGTTAGATTTTATCATCAAATTGTTGAGTTGGATGACATGTGACAGTTGACCGGGTGTACCGGTTTGAGGTTCTTAACCTCTGTTTGTCACAGGGGTATCAATTTTGGATTTTTCATGGTATTAACCCAATTTAACGAAAACTAATGATGGGTAAATTTCTCATAGGTGTACTAGTTTGGCATTTTTGGTAGTCAAAAAATTAGTTTGGGGTTAATTTATCACAGATGTACCAGTTTGGAATTTTTGGTGATCAAAAAATTAGTTTTGGGTTAATTTGTCATAGCCTGTGTAGCAGTTTGAGGTTTACTATGGTCAAAAAAATAATTTTGGGTAAATTTATCACAGGTGTATCAGTTTGAAATTATTCGTGGTATTAACCCTAAATAAATTGATCAGGGTCTAAGTACTCTTGGAACAACTTGGAACATAGACACCTAGGACATGATTGAGCATATATTTTTAAAAGGACAGAGTCTAAGCTAGTAAGTTTATTTTCATACATAGTGGTGGCACATCATGTGCACCCTATTTGCAATGTACAAGCTGTTGGGGAATCTAGGACTTACAAAGATACTGCAAAGCACTCAGACATCTAATGACCATTATTTAATTTTCTTAAGACAAGCTAGAGCTATACTTATCCTCCAACAAAATAATAACATTTCTGTTAAAAAGGGTCAAATGTTTTCCATAAACAAAATCAACCTCTTATTCTCTTCCTTAAAAGCGATAACCACAATGAGTTAAAATCGTCATGAATGCGGGGAAATGCCACATATACAAATCATTTTCGTTAGAAATGCTAAGTATGCTGAAATTAGATTGACTAAAATTAATCCTCAGGTTAATTATTCAAACACAATGAATTTTTTTGTATCCCTTTGTAAGTCAATTTTACAAACCAGCATTAAATTATGCTTAACATCATATTTTTCATACATTGTTTTTGAGATCGTGTGCACAAAGGTTTATGGATCTAAAATATTTTCTAAGGGCAAGGCAGTATTTCAAAGATTCATGCTGTTGTATAAAATTACTAATTTTTATTTGAGTGACATACTGTTTACACAAAGAATGACAAAACCCTTGTAATCGACATGACGCCGATTTGAATGAATATAAAGCTCGGTGTTAAGTTCAATTTGCTTATCGGTAAGTTATCGATAATAGAAACATTGGCCGATGGCCATGATGATTATCGATGACCGTGGTATATAGCTATCAACTTACAATAGCGATTGGACGACGATTATCACTTAACGAATTTGGCTAAGTGTTGGACACGGAGAAAAGAAGAGAAGAGGCAGAGTGGAGATATCGACTGAAGATACAAATATCGATCTACGGTTAAGTCCAGTGACACTCAATGAGTTGTAACTGCCTGTAAATAAGGTGAACCGTGCAATCACAAGGCCTAAAGTTACGTAGATGCCATTGTAACTGTCATTAGAATATTAACTTGTTATGAGCGGTTATGCTTTGTAGTTTATAAAAGGGCGAAATGTAACTGTTGTGAAAGATTGGTCAACATAAATTCCTTATGTCTATGCAATTTATCAATATATTTCTAGTTTCCAATACTTGGATTTCTTTTCATTTAGATTTATCGTTGGTCGTCCTTGATGCGCAAATTCAATCCTTTTAGCATTCCGAGTCGAATAACGCCATGAAGATCGACCGCAGAGCTCGGCGGTGATGCATGTCGTTCCTATTACGTCCACCAGTTCACATCCCAAACTCAACCGGAACCTTAACGTGCCCCATCCGATATTGACCAACAAACATTTCTAGATCACTGCAGAATATGTAACGTAAATTGTTTATTGGGCAGTTTGATAGAGATAAAGGCTCGAAGGTATCCTCTTCATCCTCGTATTCATGCATGGCGCGAGTACTGTCCCAAGAGGCTTAAATTTACCAGCTCACACCGTGAAACTCAACACATATGGGTTTCGGACAAGTGTCGCGCTTGTTGGAGCTCAATGCCTCGGTGTATCGACCACGTGTCCCTTCAGGAAAGCTCTCTGCAATAAACACCGCAGTCAGACTCCTCCTCTTACGGTGGTGGGAGTACTATGAAACTGCGTGTTGGGCTTCGACGGAACAAGTTTGTGATTCTCCACATGTGCTGAGTCCGTCTGGTTTTTCTGGCGAAACTTGGAAGGGAAGACCGGGGAAAGGAAAGAGAAGAAGGCTATGAAGGTTTGTGCACTGACCCGACTGTTTCTTGATTGTTGGAAACTTGTTCTTGTAGTTGCTGCAACAATGGATCGTATAGCGAGGAAAAATCCTTTTCTTGGCTGCTGTGTTTGATGCTGTAAGTTAGTTTCAGTTCTAGATGAAGGGGAGAACATCAGAAGGAAGCTACTGTAGTTTATAGTGAAAACTCGGGAGAGTTTTCTGTGTGTGATTATATTGTGAGTTTGAATGTGGCAAAAGGTGCACGAGACGAGGTCTCAGGCGCACGCGCCGATGGACGAGGACAAGATGATGACGAGGAAGCAGAAAGCCGAGCAGCACAAGCTGCAGGAATCGGAGCAGTCGCCCAAGAAGCCAAAGGCCGAGAACCATAATGGGCTTCCGGACCGCGAATCGTCGGACGAAGGCGACGCCGAACTCGAGGAGTTGCGCAGAGCTACCGAGGAACATCTGTCTGTCGACCAGATGCGCAAGATCCTGGAAGCGAATGGCCAAGACTCCTCCGGTACTCCGGGGTCGTGACCTCTAAATGGTACTCGGGCATTCTACGTTAACTTATTCTAAGATGAAGTCGCCCATCCTAAATGTTTAGTAAGGCTGAACCTAGGAACACCATAACGGTTTTGTTTGCTAATTTGATTGAGAGTTTGTATGCTTCAAACATTCACCGATTTATCGACATGTCGGTTTGGTAGACGTAAACATTACACGTGGTATGTCTCTAGCTTCAGAAGAGCAATCTGTAAGACAATTATGATGATACTTCGGTTATCCCCTAGTTGATAAATTTGGTACATCCTGTGTGTTGATGATGCAGCCAAGACTTGCTGTTTTACGGGCCATTGGACAAATGCCCAATTTGTGGCGGAACTATCGAATTTTCCGGTACAAAGTATAAGTGTAAGGGAGCTTATAGCGAATGGGCGTCTTGCACATTCAGCACCAAATCCCCTCCAAGGAGAGAGGAGCCTATCAAGTTGCCGGATTCTGTCCTCAATTCGCCCATCGCTGATGTACCACACCATCAAGTTTGCATAAATGATTGGTAGTTTCTCTTAAAGTTTTAAGAACGAGTAGTGATTTATCATTATCTTGTCTTCTCTCCTTACGCGTTCTCGCAGTTGCTAAAGAAGTATCAGGATCCAAGTCGTCAACCCTGTAAAGATCCGGGCATTGCAGATAAGCCACTACGAGGGATGGTGATATCTCTATCGGGCCGTCTTTCTCGTACTCATGTATGCATCTTGGTCTTTAGACTTGGAGTTTAGTTTTTATCGTCCTCTATGTACAAGCTGGTGCGATCAGACTCTCTGAACATTGGTGCAGCAATATTGGGAGACAGAGATCGAAAGACACGGAGGAAGAGTCTCCAATTCTGTCATTGGTATTTGATGATTTAGTAAATCACATAAGTAGCAATGAAAATATGTTAAGGAATATAGAGTCATGACTCGTTTCCGAAATTTGTAGGCGTGAACTGTCTAGTTGTCTCGCCTGCCGAGAGGGAGCGTGGCGGCTCGATAAAAGTTGCAGAAGCAATGTGAGTAGATGGGATTTGCTGGTTATAATTTCTACTTGATGTTAGACCCTAAGGAAACTATGTGGTTATAGCCAAAAAAATGTTAAATAGCAGCAAATACTAAGTGAGACTAAAAATTTCTCTGCATTTTTCTGGTTGAGCCTACCGCTTCGTCTCTGTTAGGGTCATCTGTGTTATGGGGAAATAACTAACCGAAACGTTGTATGATTTTTAGGGAAAGAGGCATACCCGTGGTGAGTGAAGCTTGGTTGATCGACAGCATCAAGAAAAAAGAGGCACAGCCTTTATCTGCTTACGACGTGTTGAGTGATCTGGTTGTAGAAGGCAGGGGAATACACTGGGACAAGCAAGATCCGAGCGAGGACGCGCTTGAATCGATTTCAGCTGAAGTATGGACCGATGGCCATCTTTCACTTGCTATGACACTTGAAATGGTGTTATCCGGGATAATTTTGCATACACCAAGTGTGACTTGAACCTTCTTCTCCTGGTGCAGCTGAAGATGTATGGGAAACAGGCCGTCTACAAAGACACGATGCTACGAGAGCGAGGAGGGAAAATATTCGAGAAAGATGGAATACTGTACAACTGTGCCTTTTCTCTTTGTGATATGGGGGAAGGATTGAACGAGTATATGCTAAATATTCTTCGGGCTTCGATTGTTATTTTTGCCTTGTTTTCATTCTGGCCTTTCCATGTTGACGAGTAATTCATGAATATTTGGTGTAGCTATTGCGTAATGCAGCTCATCACAGTCCCCGGCAACGACTTGCATCTGTACTACAAGCGGGGAAGAGTAGGGGACGATCCGAATGCAGAGGAGCGGCTCGAAGCATGGGAGAATGTCGACAATGCGGTGAAGGAGTTTGTGAGGCTGTTTGAGGAAATAACAGGGAACAAGTTTGAGCCCTGGGAAAGAGAGAAGAAGTTTCAGAAGAAATTGCTGAAATTCTGTCCTGTTGACATGGCAAGTGAAAATTTTATCTTGTCTCAGGACACAATTCTATGCTTCATCGAGTCGCTTTATGATGAGATGGGTTCTCCTTCGAATAGGACAACGGTGTCGACGCAAGGCATGGGGGCTTGGGTCTGCGGCAGCTTGGAGTTGCAGTAGTGCATTGCAGGCTGGAGCCCCGGGTGGCAAACTTCATGAAAGTCTTGTGCAGTCAGGAAATATATAGGTACTGAACACAAGTTCTAACTCTGTGAATCGATAAGAACTGTGCCTTGTGATTGACGGTTCGATGACATTGCTGTGATTATAGGTATGCTCTAATGGAGATAGGCTTGGATTCCCCTGATCTACCTATGGGAATGCTGTCAAAGATTCACTTGCAAAGATGTAAGAATCCGAATCTTCTCTCACGTTCTTCTTAAGAAGCAGCAGGGCCAATAATGAGATGTGCTGACTTAGGTGAGGAGGTGCTATTAGAGTTTGTGGAGAAAGTAAAATCCATGAAGGAGACGGGTCGAAAGGCTGAGGCGGTGTGGTCGGATTATAGCCAGAGATGGTTCACTTTGATGCACTCGACGATGCCCTGTATTTTCAGAGATTATCAGGAAATCGCCGATCATGTAAGGGCTTTCTGTTCCCCGAAAAAGCTAGTTCTATGGGTCACAGCGGCTGAGAATTTGTGTTGCTCCTGAAGGCTGCGGCGGCATTTGAGACTGTCCGCGACATAACAGATGCCTCGCACCTTATAGGCGACATGACGGGAGCTACAGTTGACGACCCTCTTTCGGACCGATACAATAAGCTGAACTGCAAAGTTTCGCCGCTTGAAAAGGAGTCCAATGACTATAAGATGATAGTGAATTACGTGGAGAAAACTTACGAGCCTGTCAAACTTGGGGAGATAGTGAGTTCATAAATTTGCCTTTCCATGCCTAAATGCAACAGTCTTCGTTTTCCGGCGGTTCTAATCCCCTGGCGATTGGTTCTTTTCAGTGCTACAGGGTGTTGGTCGAGAACATATTTGCGGTCGAATCAGCCGCATCAACTTCCTATGATGAAATAAAAGGGTTGCCGAATAAGGTTCTCTTGTGGTATGGTGAGGTTCTCAACATAACTAGCTGAACTCTGAACTCCCATCTGTTTATGTAAACTCCGATCGAGCTTCGTTTCCGCAGGCACTCGCAGCTCGAATCTGATGAGGCATCTGCACAAGGGTTTCTTGCCTGCTGTTTGCTCTCTGCCTGTTCCTGGTTACATGGTGAGTCACACCGTTCCTTGATAATTTTTCACATGTTTGGTCCCCGTATCGTTTGGCAGTTTTCTGAATCCTCGTGTTTAATCCCTCCAGTTTGGAAAGGCTGTCGTGTGTTCTGATGCGGCCGCAGAAGCAGCAAGGTACGGTTTTACCACCGTTGACAGGCCGGAGGGCTTCCTGGTACTAGCAATCGCTTCTCTGGGAAATCAAGTTCTGGAGGTTAAAAATCCGCCTGAGGTACATGAAGTCGAAGCGCTAAGTTAGAGTTAATTCTAACGACATCATTCATGCCGATATCGAGCACCGATTTGATTTGTCATATAATCCTACAGGATACGAAATCCTTGGAGGAAAAGAAGATAGGAGTAAAGGGGCTAGGGAGGAAGGAGACGGATGAATCGGAGCATTTCATTTGGAAGGACGACATCAAAGTGCCGTGCGGTCGCTTGATCCCCTCGGAGCACAAGGACAGCCCCCTCGAGTACAACGAGTACGCCGTGTTCGATCCAAAACAGGTAAAAAGCTAGATCTACTTACCGGTTTGCTCTCCCCGTGTTCGTCCCGGTTTTAGGCATGTCCTAGACGTAAAATTTCCGGCGTTTGTGCCGCAGACGAGCATAAGGTTCGTGGTGGGAGTGAAGTATGAGGAACAAGGAGTTGTGATGGACACAGAGGAGTGAGAGAGGACAACAGAGAACGCAATGACAATCAAAGTGATGGCATGTTGGGTACATAGTTTTCGCCTTTTTTCTTGGTTTTTGTTTTTTGTTTTGGTATGTGTATAGTGTCCTGCTGCCGGAAAAGGGGGGTGGTGATGGCTTTTGTCTGTGTATAGAATCACCAGTTACCTTAGAACTTTTTGACCAAAACGTATCATGTTATGGAACTGATCAGCTTAGGCTTATATATCATGGTTGGTACATGATCATCTTCTGTTTGTGGTGGAGGTCTGCTGGAATGTGCAATGGCAGAGCATCGCCGAGGTCGTCTTTCATTAGAATCGAATTAGAACCGAATTAGAACGAGAAAGAAAGAAGAATTTCGCGCCTAAAGTTGGATTTTACCGAATTGGCCGCGGTCATCGTCGATTTCAGACACTAGATAGAAATGACCTGTTTATATTTGGGCATATTTACAAGCGGGAAGCACAAATTGGCCTTGGATGGAACGAAGTCACCTATTGAGATTTTACCTATGGTCCCAATTTAATCATTGCTTGTGGAGAGAGTACTGGTCCCGATAGTGATGGTGCCCTGCCCTGTGCTAAATGAGAATCTTTAAACACCAACTGTAGATTCAGTGGAGACGTAATTGTGTTTATGGAGAATACGGTTGCTTGCATTAATGGCTAATCTATGCAAATTACCCTTGCGATACAACATTCTTTAGAGAGTAGTAAGCTTCAAAGATTTAACATATCAATGCATAATGTGAATCCCGGTGGACGGCGAGAGCGACGACGACCGTGCCACTTATTTAAGGATTTTTTTTTTTTTTTGGGGTCAGATATTTAAGGAGTTACTGAGTGCGGAAAAGTAAAATAAAGATGGTGAGATAAAAGGGGATACAGTTGGGATAAAATTATCCCATAGGAGGTGGGAAAAGGTTCTTTTTCTCGAGTAATGTTGGAGCAGATAGCAACAACCATTTCATCTGACATGCGTAGTTTTGATTTTTCAATGGATTTACTTGGATGTAGTGAGTAATAGCTCTGGTTATTCGCTGTTTAAAAATTCTTGTTTAGGCAGTTCATACCATCCATAATAGATTACCGAGAGAAATGGGTAAAAGAAATTTCCATCCAAGATTTAATAATTGGTCTATTCTTAGTCTAGGTAAAGTCCATCTTGTTGTGATAGAAATAAATAAGAACAAATAAGTTTTAACTAATGTAATAAAAATACCAATTGTCGTTCCAAACACTCTTCTCAATTTTTCTTAATAAATGATTCGCTACGAAAGGATTTTTTTTTAGTGAACGTGTCACGATTAATTACTCCTATTTTTTTTTTGTAAAGACAAAGAAAGAAATTCGATTTTCTCCCCTATTTACTACGGCGACGAAGATCCAGTGGAGACGGGGTGGGGCCTGTAGCTCAAGGATTAGAGCACGTGGCTACGAATCACGGTGTCGGGGGTTCGAATCCCTCACTATTTAAATAATTAAATTTAAATGATATTCGAATTCTAATATTTTAAACAAATCAAAATAAAAAAAAATAAAGAATTTCCTTTTTATTTATTCCTATTTTCATATATATATATATATAAAGAGTAGGTACGTCTTCAAATTGAAATGCTTTGCTTGTGTATCTTATGTTACAAAATAACAAATATTATAGTTTGCTTTGCTTATGTACCTTATGTTACAAAGTAACAAATATTATAGTTGGCTCAATAGTATAGATTTTGTGTGTATATATATGCTTAGTATCTATATTATTACATATTCTAATTTTTGAAGAATGAGGGGTAATGATTTTTTTTTTTATAAAAAAACTAGCATCTCGTTCTCTTTTTTCTCTATATCTTTGGTTTGAAGTTTTACGACTCATTTGTAACTTTTAGTTCACGTCAAAACACTATGAAAATGCCGAGAGAGTCGATATTTTTCTTCTTTGTAGATTTTGGTTTACGTCAAAGTCTATGAAAGCGGAAAGAGAGTTGTAACTCCTTCTCCTCCGTAGCTTTGTGGTTCATGTTGAAGTTTAATGAAAATAGCGAGAAATAGTGAATGATCATATTTTCTCTCTTACTAGATTTAACAGTGAAAATTATGAGAGATTTTTATAGTGTTCGTGTGTGCAATTTCAAGTTCATTTACATTTATTGCGATTCACCAAATAGTGAATATGATATGACTGAATCCTAGGATTTCATATCTTATCCTATCATATTATGGCTAGAAATTCAAACGACCAAATGCAACCTTAGATTTATGTAATTTATGATTTTGAAAAGTGTACATTTTGGGGTTACATAAAGTTACTTTGTTTAAATCTACAAAAAAAAAAAAAATTACAAGAAGTTACATTAATATGGACTCTCTTAATTGTCACATCTACTCTATTATTTCTACGTCTACATTAGCTCCACTAACTCGACGGTAGAGGTGTCAAACGGGTGGTTCAGATTGGGTTCAAGCCTGGTCGAATATGGTCCGATCCATATTGATCCGTTTAACTCGTTTTGACCCATTTTCATACTATACAAATCTAGTGACGCATACCTAATCCAACCCATACCCGACCCGACCTATATTGTTAAAACACTTCAACATTAAAATCCAGTTTAAAGGAAATTGTTTCTTATACATTTTTAAAGAGATATATATTGCTATTTTTTTTATTTATAGTTTTCTTAGCAAACTCATGTATGACCTATTTAAAATCCATTTAAGATCCATTAAATTTCTAAGTAACCCATTTATGACTCACTTTTAAAACTTAAGGAACTCATTTATAACCCATCACCATAAAATATGAGTTTTACACCCAATTTGCCACCTCTGCTCGACCACGGTGCACGCCATTTGTCTAATTAGGGTATGTATGGTAACCATTCTCATTCCCTAATTCGGTTCCCCGGAACAGTAAAAAATGAGAATCATGTTTGGAAACGCAAATAATTCTGATTCTGATTCTGTTCCCAGAATCAGAATCAGTTTTAAAATAAAATCCAAAACCAAAAAAAAGTTGGTTCTGGAAAAAAGAATCAATTTTGAGAATCACAAAACAGAAAGAAGTCTCACATCTCTCACTTTTTCCTTTCAGTTCTCTCTTCACTTTTCTCTCAACCGAATAAAAATAAAATTAAAAAAAATCGAAAAAAATTATAAAAAATTTAGAAAATCCCTAAAAATAGAATAAGCTTAGATTAGGCTAGTTTGATCTCATTTTCATAAATTTGGGCCTAAATTTCCTATATTTCATATATTTCAATCTTCTGCAAAAAAAATGTCGCGAAAGACGAGGGCATCCAACATGCGGATGATAACATACATACTCGTAACCGTGCGGCACAAAATGTGAACATCTACATGTGGAGCTGGAGTTAAACACCCACTTGGATTTAGGATAGAAGCTGCAAAATGATAGTGAAGGACTTGTACTTCGTCTCACTGAGGATAATTTGGTTTTTTTTTTCAGTGGATAATTTGGTTATTTAGCTGCTATGTTTGTATGTATTTTGGACAAAGCAACATTTAAAGAAAAAAAATGAGTTCTTAATATGGGAACTATCCCATGCTTCAAACGAACTTCAAACGTTATGTATTAAAATTTGTGTTTCATTTATGACATGATAAAAAAAATAATGTATTTTAAATTATTTTAGTGTGCATTGGAAATTAGTCTTCAATTTAGGATGAAATTTTACAAAGTAACTACATAATTATTTGACTTAAATGAAAAAAATAAGGAAGAGAAACGGTTGTTCGAAACAGAAATTTTGTGCAGCTATCAAATGCGTTTCTATTTCGGAACAGAAATTTTGGGCAGTTATCAAACGGGTTCTGATTCTCTAAAACTCATCCGGGAACAGAATCAGAAAAAATCATTTTAATCAAAATCAATTTTTCGGAACAAAATGGTTACCGTAAGCAGCTTTAGTCCTTCCTCATTTACCGATTCGGTGCAGTCAAAAGGAGCGTCGGTGAGAACAGAACGCGTCATTTTGATCCCTCGTGCGGAAAGAACCGATGGGACGCCGTTCCGAGGAAAGCCGTGAAGTCGGTGGGGGCGGCCGAGACGCGGTCTAAATTGAAGGGTGGGGGACGGAGAATGGTCCAGATTGGCGTGTGACGACGACTTGGCGTGGCTTCGAAGGCTTCCCGTTTAATCAAATTCCGATGTTGATTGATGGCCAATCAACCTCGCCACCCCCCACCTTATTTAACGCCCCATCCACCACAACCCCCTCGAAAATAAAAATAAAAAAACGCGAAGAGAAATTGTCCAGAGTTCGCGACGGCGAAGAAGAAGGTGTCTGGAATCTTCGTCTTCACGCCATCGCTGACCTTCCTTGAAGGTTCTTCTCTTCCTCCTCCTCCGCCGCGTATTTATTTCGCGTTCCTAGACGATCGGTCTAGATTTCTCGGACACGAAACCAGGCTTGTCGTGCGAATCGAGAGGGGCTTTTTTAGGTTTTTTGCGTTTTTCTCTGAATCTGTTCCTGGTGCGGATAGACACATCGCGAGAGGTTCCTTGACGATCGGAGATGGCGGAAGAGCACCGGTTCCAGGCCCAGCAGCTCTGCGCCAACAACTGCGGCTTCTTCGGCAGCCCGACCACGCAGAACCTCTGCTCCAAATGCTACCGCGACCTCCAGCTCAAGGAGCGGCGGTCCTCGAACGCGAAGCTCGCCCTCAACCAGACCTTGACCCCCGCCTCCGCCTCCGCTGCGTCCTCGCAGCCCGCGATCTCGACGGCTCCGCCCGCGGCTCCTTCGCCGCCGGCCGCAGAAGGTCGCGAGGCCGCTCCGCCCGCGGCGGCGGGGGGCCCGAGCAGGTGCGTGGCGTGCAGGCGGCGCGTGGGGCTCACGGGGTTCAAGTGCCGGTGCGGCGTGACGTTCTGCGGGTCCCACAGGTACCCGGAGCAGCACGGGTGCGGCTTCGACTTCAAGGCTATGGGGAGGGAGCAGATCTCGAAGGCCAACCCCGTCGTGGTCGCCGAGAAGCTCGAGAAGATATGAAGGTGGAGCCGTTCGATTCCGATTATGACTTCCTCGGTGTTGCGAATAGTTCGTGGCGGATCGGCAGTCGTCGCCGGACGGCGGAATCGGGAGACGCCGGTGGTTGTTTGGGGGCGAGTTTGTTGACATTTGTAAATTTATGACGACGTGGCAACCTGTCTTCGTGGAATTGAGATTAGCATTTGACTATTCTCTTTTCTTATTCTTCTAGACATAATTACCTGAAAAGTTAATATGATTTTAAGATTTTTAATTGCTTAATGGAGAATAATTTCCACATTATCGTAAGTGCTTTGCCTGCAGCTTCCGAAACAGCTCGAAGCCGTAAATTATCTTAAACTATGTTTATTGTGACATGTTTTGAAATATTAATGCCGTAATAGGTGAAGTTTATGATTTTTTTGCAATGGACATAGGGTTTTTGCGAGAAAAAAAATTGAGGTATCTGTGTCACGATTATAATAATTTATGTTTTTGTACGATAGTTTTCATTAGATACTCAAGATTGCATTCAATGATCTCATATGTGTCCTTTAATTAGATATTCTCATCGTTGATTTTCCTCGAAATTTTAACCTTATTACATTAAATTATTCTCTCGTTTTTATGGAAAATTTTGATTTTATTTAATTTCATGATTTAGATTTACCCGTGGAGAAATTAAATTCTGATTTTTTTTGGCAAATCTTAGAGGGTTTATTTTGTTTCACGTGGTCATCCCATTACTCTTATGTAAATTGACAATTGATAACAGAAAATCCGACAGGTATATGTACAATAAAAACAATAGTTTACAAACACTTGATTGTATTAAAAAGTAGTTTTTTCAAAATTTTCTAGTTTGTATTTGATAATTAATCCAATATTTTGATCAGCAACATTGAAAAGAACTATGTTTCTTAAAAACTTATCTTTTCAACAGAGCTCGCATGTACAATTGTAAAATCCAAAAGAATAAAGACGGGAAAAATGTAGTTATTATAGTATTCAGCCTTAAAGAAATAAGAAATGTGATATTCTTTATTTTTGTTGTCGTAATTATGTGATATTCTAAATTACGAAAAGAGAACAATCAAAAAAAGAAGACAAGCGAATAAACTCGGGGTTCACCACTTTAAATTTCAATTGGATGATTAAGGATTATTTCATATTGCTGGCGAAAATAGAATGTATTTAGTCATATGATGAGTAAAAATAGCTCCACCCTAATTTAAAACAAGACCAGACCACTAACTCGCTTTCCTCGAGATTGGATTTATGTGTATATTCTCCATTTTAACTTATATAAATATAAAATATGAAAATTAAATGTAAGAAAATAAACCTTTTTGAATTCAAAGATTCATATGCTCGAAATTTATGTCCAAAGTACAGTGATTTAAGCATATACAGCAGGTGATAGTATGATTTGTATAAAATAACAGTTCTAAGACCATGGCTGTACAAGAATATAAGAATTTTATGATAATTTATGGAGGCCGGGTTGAATATTTGACCATTTGGACAAAAGAAGAAAAGTTTGGATAGCTTGAGGGCAACGCGGCACTTAAAATAGTATGGATTTATTTTTAATCAGAGGGCCGAGCATGACTAGGACTGAGGTGGACGCATTTCAAATCAATTATTATTATTTTCCTCGTTTCTTCGTTAATGAAGTAAAATAATTTGAATTATGTCACACGATCAATACGGTTTTGTAATCAAGTTACGTCATATGATACGACCACACGTTAAATCTTCCAAGTGGTCATATGACGTGGAAATTATCGTGCATGCTTTTTCTTGGTCGGAGAATATCATACATGTTCGATTTTATTAACGAAGCCCGCCTTCAGTGTGCCATGGACAGTGGGCACGTTCCCTTCAAATGGGCCAATACTGAGGATATCAATGGCAGGCCCAATTGATAGTACAGTTTGGCCCAATCTTGTAGAGAAGTTTCTATGGCTTCTCGAATTTATCCGAATTTTGACCACTAGCGCGGCCCATTTATGTAGTGGCCCGGGCCTAGGCACGACCAGCTTCATGCCGGCCAGGCCCTTTTATTATCGTGTTGGGTCGGGCTCATGCTCGTGCTAGGCTGGACTCGGCCTGACCCCTTTGTTGTGTAGCCAATAACCATTGATCACGTGGGCTCGAGCCGGCCCACGGGCCTAATCCGGCACTAGTTACCACGTGCCTCTGGTTGTGTGGGCCCACACGGTTCGATCCATTAGTTGTCGGGAAAATTATCAAAAAAGTCATAAACCTATTGCAATTGTGCCAGTTCAATCCCAATTTCTTTTTTTTACCGATTCAGTCTTAAACCTTTTGCAATTATACTAATTTAGTCCATCCGGCCAATTTTAGCTGGCAGATGCTGACATAAATGCCGACTGGCGCTATAATATTTTAATTTTTTTTTTTTGAATTTTGAATTTTTTTTCTTTTTTTTTTCTTTTTTTTTTCTCTTCCCTCTTCTTCTTCCTCTGGCGAGCGACTGGCCAGAGGTGACGGCCGACGAGGTGGTGGCCACAAGCGAAGCTCGTCAAATCTAGGCTGGCGAGGCTCTTCCTTAGCAGGGGCCGTCGCCTCTGGCTAGAGGAAGAAGAAAAAGAGGAAAAAAAATGAAAAAAAAATATAAAAAATATTAAAATTTTATGTCGCCGGACTGCTGGCATCCACGTTAGCGCCAGCCGAACAAAATTGGCTAGATGAACTGAATTGACACAGTTGCAAACAAAAAAAAATCAGAAAAAAATTTTATGATTGAATTGGCACAATTGCAATATGTTCAGAACTTTTTTGGTAATTTTTCCGTTAATTGTCTTAACATCGGCTCGGCTTGTTTCACACCTTTACCTATGAACAGATGGCACAACCATCCGTCATTGTTAACGAGAGGGTCATGGAACTTTAGCTCACGACATGAGGTTGATTCTCTTCCTTTCGTCTTCCCTTGAGTTTTAGGGATATTGCAATATCCAACTGTTGGGGTGCTCGCGTCGAGATATTTGCCAATTTGCCACAACCACAATGGTGTTTCATCAGAAATCAATTGCATTCAAATTAGACTGCGTCGGTTATTACTATTGGCGGCGATTGCAATAAAACGTCCAATAACTTGACTTTGGAATGTTTTTTTCTTTTTACATAGGACCGTGTTAAAAAGTAGATTTTGAAACACTTGTTAAGCAATCAATACAATTTCTAATTCAATGGATGTTCACCTTGCAAGGACCGTCTTCTAGAATTGATCTGCAACACAAAGTTCGGATTAAGGCATCCAAGTTAAGGATCGGATTGGCCATCCGATGATTGTACAATGATTAGAAGAGAAGGAGGTTGCAATGTATCCAAATTAGGATTATAAAGTGTCCAACCTCTCACGAGAACGTGCTCACTATCTTATGTGGCAATTTTGCTTAGCGGGTCGTGGAGTCACTACTGAAACGACACTCTTATTGACAATTATCCTATCATTATCCCAACAATATGCAATGCTCTATAGTGGTCAATCCGCTCTGGGGGTATGCACAGTTTTTTAATTACCGGTGACACGATTGGATTTGCCTATCGAATAAGGGTCAAGATGTATTTAATTTAAACCTAATGCCGACGTTACTTTACTATGTGGAGTCCTCTAATAGGTTATTTAAATTTCTTTTCTCGCTCGTGATATATATATTATATAAATACGTATATAATTCTGAGAATGGAAATTTCCAATATCATGTTTAACAAGTTGTAGAAAGCCATGAAAGGAAAAAAAAGATGCAAGGGGGGGAAAAAGGCTCCAGCTCTTGCGAAAGAGAACCTTCCCTTCTAACTTCCACATTAGGGGTGCGCTCTACGCACTCCCCCTTCACGACGAAGAAAAGCCCAATCTTTACAGTCTCTAACACACCTCACGCGCTCGTTGAAACTCCGCACCTCCCGTCCAAATCCCTTCTCCTCCGATCAATCTCTCTCTCTCTCTCGATCACGAAGAATCAGCAAATTATCAATCCACGCCGGTTCGATTCGATCGTAGTTCCGATCGAGCCCGTCTCGGATTCTAGGGTTTCGGCGATTCCTCCCCCGCTAGATCGCCGTCTCTACATGCGATCCTTCACGAGCTGCCGGTAGCGATTTTACGATGTACAGCAACTTCAAGGAGCAAGCGATCGAGTACGTGAAGCAGGCCGTTCATGAGGACAACGCCGGGAACTACGCCAAGGCCTTCCCCCTCTACATGAACGCCCTCGAGTACTTCAAGACCCACCTCAAGTACGAGAAGAACCCCAAGATCAGGGAGGCCATCACCCAGAAGTTCACCGAGTACCTCCGCCGCGCCGAGGAGATCCGCGCCGTGCTCGACGAGGGCGGCCCCGGCCCGGCCTCGAACGGGGACGCCGCGGTCGCCACCCGGCCTAAGACGAAGCCCAAGGACGGCGGAGCGGATGGGGACGACGCGGAGAAGGAGAAGCTGAGGGCCGGGCTGAACTCGGCGATCATACGGGAGAAGCCCAACGTGAAGTGGAACGACGTGGCGGGCCTCGAGAGCGCCAAGCAGGCATTGCAGGAGGCGGTTATTTTACCGGTTAAATTCCCTCAATTCTTCACTGGTTGGTTGATGTTCTATTTCCCGAAATAATTTGGTTATTTCTTTGATGTTTGTTTTGTTCTACTTGGGTGTTTGTCGAATTTGGCATTGATTAGTCAGTTTTTGGTGGAAAGGATGAGCCGCTCGTGTTGTGAGGATGATGAATGGGTTTTATGGGGGGTTATGCGTGATTATTGGGACCGAGATAACTAAACATAGCTGCTATTCTGGATGCCAAAGGAAATTTGAGTTTCAATAGTAACGAGCTCTATGGTCCTTTATGCACTGGTTAATGACTATGGTAGCAGAGTGTACCTTTTCCCCTAGAATTGTATGTTAATGCTATAATTTATTGGTCGATGGTAACAAAGGTCGGTAACCGAGAGCTAGATACTACTGATGGTCAGCAAAGTCTATGAGTGATGTATAATGGACATATCCATGTAAGATGACGTGGAAGAATATTATTTGTTTAGGATGTCATGTTGTCGAGGGTTGGGGGGGAGGGGGGGGCATGCTCCAGACTTGATTATTTGCTTGCTGACTGGCTTAGTAGGATGAGGGACCATCAGCTGGTGAGCATATCTGCCTGCCCACATCTGCATGTGGGTTTCCATTCTCTCTTAGATGGGACACGTGTAGGGGTGTAAGCGAGTTACGCTATTCGCGAGCTTACTCGGGTTGGCTCACAATCTACTCGTATTCAACTTGACAAGAGCTCGAGCTACTTGAATAGCTTTTCCAGTTGAGGTTGAGCTCATTGATACATATTTCAGTTTTTTATATGTATTTTAGGAGTTTGACTTTAAAGGTAGAGAAGGAAACTTGCTTTTAGCTCAACGGCGCTCGTTTTTCCATCAGAACCCCACCCTAACGTTAAACCTGTAACACTCAGTTTCTTTTTCACTTAGCCACCTCTCTCTCCGTCTCTCATTTCAAGTAGCTGCTTCATTACACTCTTCCCTTCTCCCTCTCACACTGTTCATTTCCCTAAGAACCAGATGCCCCATACAAAGCGAAAGCTAAATACCACGGTGTGAAAATATGTGGAAATTTAGTTCTCTCTACTGTGTTTACCTTTAATCTCTGTGTGCAAATCTTCAAATCTGGCTTCTCTCGTACTTATTTCAAGCTAATTTTTTTTATTGCGTTGTGTAGAAGGAAAATCAATGCATGTGGGGGCTAGGGTTTAGCGATCCTCACAACAAACTCTGCAAACTTTCATATCCAAGCATTTGCTGGCTTTAGAGTTCTTGCAGAACCATGTTTCTTTGAAGTTGAGTGAGGAGCAGCAAATTTCCCAGATTTGAAGAGATCGGAGTGAAAATTTTCGAGATTTTGTTAGAAGCGCTTTTAAAATTGAGAAGAGAGCTTTGGAATTTTGTCATTATAACTTGGATTAGGTTCTATAATTTTGTGTAATTTGAAGGCATTATTTTAAGTTTTTGGATTTTCTAGAGCATACCCAATTTTGCTTAATATATTGGCGAGCTCAATATCAACCTCAGATTCAAGTTGAGCTTTGACACTTTTATCAAGCTTAGATGAGTTGAGCTCAAGTGCGTTAATTATTAATACTTGATCAAAGCTCGAGTTGAGTTTCGAGCATCGAGTTAATGAGTTGAGTCGAGCTCAAGCCTAGTACTGTATCGGCTTGACTTGACTCGACTACACCCCTAGACATGTGCACTCATGCATGGAGGGTTTTGCTTGAGAGAAATAAGCTAGAAGCCTTTTCACTATAGAGAATAATCATCACATTGAATTTTCTTGCATTTGACAGAATGTGAGCAGTAGTTCATCTATGATGTTAAAAAGTCTTGTCCTGACTCATCGATGACACCTTTAATCTCTAGTTATCTTCAAGTCAACTGAGTGATAACTTGAATACAATAATGATGTCATGTGAAGAACAGTTCAATATATGTGCTATGTCTGTTGTGATTCATCCTTGAGCATTACTATATCTCTCCAACATGGTCAATGGTCAATGGCCACTGAATTCTGCATTCTATGTTCTTTAATTGAAGCTTTATGATAATGGTTTACAGGGAATAATGCTTTTCTGAATGTTTTATCATGTGCAAAAACCAAAATGTTTACTTTTTATAGACCTGCTCAGTCCATCCTGCATCTCAATCAAGGGGGGATTCGTATGAAATAGTTTGCATATGATTCATTTCTATGTGTTGAAAATGACCATATGTTTCATTCTGTGATACCTATGTCAGGCAAGCGTCGTCCGTGGAGGGCGTTTCTTTTGTATGGTCCTCCTGGAACAGGGAAGTCATATTTAGCAAAAGCAGTTGCGACCGAAGCAGACTCTACATTTTTCAGGTGATCTATATTCATCAAGCATCTGTTTGGTGGACTCTTGGATTAGAGAAATCTACATCTGTTCGAGATGTTGCAACTGCCTCATGGATTGGAACTTTTGAAGTTTATAATTGTGTTTTTGATGCATCTCTTCTGTGAGTTTTTGATAATTTTCCAGTGATTCTCTTGACTCCAAGCTCTCTGTTTTTACCTGCTTGCTCATCTCTTTAATTTCGTAAAGTAGCATTGTATTTTTCAAGATTTTCTATTATACTCTTGGCAGGCTATGCTTGGCCATGACTAGTTGAAATTCCCCTTCTTTAATTTACTGACGTTGAATAAAGGAAATGAAATTTAGATGGGTATTGGACGTATCTTTTAAATGAACTTCTGTTGTAGTTTCTCCTTCTATGCCGTCTTTCTTATAGACTTTTATATTGTCTTCTATTCTGAACAGTGTTTCTTCCTCGGACCTTGTATCAAAGTGGATGGGCGAAAGTGAGAAATTAGTTTCCAGTCTTTTCCAAATGGCTCGTGAAAGTGCTCCATCCATTATCTTCATCGATGAGATTGATTCTTTATGTGGTCAACGTGGGGAAGGCAATGAGAGTGAAGCTTCTAGACGTATCAAAACCGAACTTCTCGTCCAAATGCAGGTAACAATGAATTGGCTGAAAGGGTAACACTCTTTCTTATGTTTGTTGAAAACCTAAAGCGTCCTTGTTGTCTTGCCTCGGTATGATGCAGTTTTTGGAATTATTGAATGCTTCCGAACTTTTTTAGATTGATGTGTACATCCACCTTTTGTCTTAGATAAGTGGAATATTTAATTGGAGAGAAATAGAAAATGGAAGCTATCTTTTGAATGGTTAATGAAAAGTATTCACTTTATGCTTTCATAGATGAACTGGTTTAGAAGCCTGTGAAGCGTGTGGAACTTTAGACAATTATGGAAATCAATTCTTGGAGATTTAGTTAGTCAATGATGTGAACTTCCATATATCTTTAGGAAGTCTCTTTAGATCTTTTTCATTCAGTTCTACTTTGGCTTCTTCTATGTAGTGATACTGATACAAAAGGAAAATGTTATACAGTGATGAGAAGGTCCATCTAGGTAGGTAAGCCCTGGCCACATGAAATACCCCACTAACATTTTAGAATAGTTAAAAAGCGACTTTTCCTTCTTCTATATCAAATCAACAGGTGATTTGATTTTGAAAGAGAATTGTTTGGACTAAAGTTATCTTTTATGAGGCCAATTCTTAAAAGAATGTGTTTTAAAAAGCTCAAAGGAGGAATAACACGGAAGAGGAAATAGAAAAGAGAACCAAGTGAAGAGTCAAATAGGAATGGGGGAATGGTACAAAGGAGTAAACATAGGGTCACATGCTGCTCAAAGAAGAGTGGCTTTTTTTTATTTATCAAGTATTAAGTCTTGAATTTTGGAAGTTTTTTCATCATAATATGATGATATTATGGTTATGTGATATTGTTTACCGTAGCAGCTCAAATCTCATGTCGATGTCTACTCTTTGTTGTCATCATGTAATTTTACTGTCCAGAATTCTTGGAGGTTTAGTTGGTAACTTGCCATAGCTTTCTCCATTCAGTCCTTTTTACCGAAATTTGAATAATGAGTTAATTGTTTTTCACTTATAGAATTTGATTATTTGTGTATTTGTGTCCTCTAGAAAGATAGAATGCTGTCTATTATTCTAATTCATTGTGAATCCACGTGTGAACTGGTCGTGCACTATTATATATGAACCGATTAGTGCTATATTCAAATGGAGCTCTGCAATCTCTTTTCAATTTAGATCTTTTTTTAACACGATCTTATGCTGCTCCAGTGAGGCTGCACTGCCGATATGTCCAATTGTCTTTGTTATGTGCCCCGATGTTTGTATTGTAGACATGGGATTAGCCAACAACGCCCTGAGATTAGTCTTACATCTCTTGAAACTGTGATTAAACTATCTTCAGTTAAGTCTAATGCAAATGATCGAAGTAGATTGTACAGGTTTAGAGTGTTGCTTGTTAATATTCAGTTGTGGTATCTACCGTAACTAAGGATCCAGACCACTCTGGCTTGGAATCGGTCATTTTGTTGGATCTGCGGGTGATTAAGCTAATTTAAATTATGTTTTGTCAGAATCTGGGCTGTAACACTTTCTGTGCCTTTATATCATTGGATATTATGTGTGCCTGTTTATTTTACTGAATTTGTTAATGGGTAATCGTGAGTTTCTGTTGGTATTAGTGAGGATTCCGTTCTACATCTTCTTGTATTTTTTATTTGGTGTCTCTTGGAATGATAGACGCCCTAGAAACAATCAAATTTACCTGGTAATTCAGGTGAGAACAGAAAATATTTGTTGTAAATTGAAAACGACTGATCAATTCATTTTTTTCCCTTTATGATTATAATTCTTTTTTCAGCAGAGGATTTTTTCCCCAGAGGTATGACCATAATAATATGGTTTGATTTTCTTACGCAGGGTGTAGGACATAATGATGAGAAAGTTCTTGTTCTTGCAGCAACAAATACTCCATATGCTCTTGATCAGGTTGAAAGCTTTCTTTTAGTGCTTTTCGTTAATTGGAATATTTGACAGCCATGGCTCATGGATTTTAACCTTTAGGCCATTCGACGGCGTTTTGACAAGCGCATATACATTCCTCTTCCTGATACGAAGGCTCGACAACACATGTTTAAGGTACTGAAACTAGAAGTAGCCGATGAGATCATAGTCAGATATTATTTGGGCCATAACATGATATATTTGATTGGCCCTTTATGTTGCAAGAAACCTAATACTTTTTCTGTGGTTTGAAATATGGATAGGTTCATTTAGGGGATACTCCCCACAATTTATCTGAAAGCGATTTTGAAAGCTTAGCTCGCAGGACAGAGGGGTTTTCTGGTTCGGATATAGCTGTTTGTGTGAGTACAAGACGTCTGTGTGATCTTTTCTGTTACTGCCATGTTTTCATTTAAGCAGTCATATTGTGCAGCATGCCGTAATTATGCTCCCACGTAATCTACATGACAGGTTAAGGATGTCCTTTTCGAACCTGTGCGCAAGACCCAGGATGCCATGTATTTCATAAAAGCTTCCAATGATATGTGGATGCCATGTGGACCAAAGCAACCTGGTGCTGTCCAAATCACCATGCAGGAGCTGGCAGCCCAAGGACAAGGTTCAGAGGTATAGAGCAATTCTCTGTTACTTCTAGTGTCAAAGTTGGCACTTGCATCTTGATCCTGATCCTGCTTTTTTTTTTTTTTCTGTAATGTGTAACTCTGTTAATTTGTTTCTCTCAGGGAAGGGATTCTTGATGGGTTGAGTAACTATTAGTCTTATTCTCTATGACTTAGTATTTGGCTGGCATATTTTTGGTTGATATGATACAACCGACAGTTCAAAGGGGAACATTGCCAATGAATGTCCACTTATCATTGAACACCTTTTGAACTCAAGTTTTCCCCTCCAAATGCAAGCGTAGCTGTTGAAATCTCAAGTCATAATCCTGAAATCTGGAGATTCTTTTGCCCATTTTGACTTATGAGTTGGCAAATAGGAGTGGAAGCTGATATCGTCTGTCACAAGTTAGCAGTCAGAATTGTCTGGATTAAAGTGTCTTCCATGATTATTGTGTGTCTAACCATTCGATGCGGGAAATTAAAAGTCAAGGTGATAAATTTGTTTAAATTTTCTTCTTTGCAGTTTATCTGAAAAAGGGGAAAAAACAGAACGAGGTTCCTTGGAAAGTAGTTCTCTTTTTCTTCTTTGCAGTTAATGATTCCTGAAAAAGAGGGATAAATAAGATAATGAATTTTCTCCGTAACCCATCTTTCATTTTTTTCATGGTTCATTGTCATTTAGAAACTAGCTATATGTTTCCTTAGTTGGCAACTTGGTATTGCTCTTGTGGCCTTAAATATACTAAAAGAACTTTTGTGGATTTATAACAAGATTAAGTTAGTTGCACAATCACAGGATTATTTTATTTTAGTAATTTTTGTATGTTAATAATTTGTTTATATCATTCAACACAGATCCTTCCGCCCCCAATATCGAAGACAGATTTTGACAAAGTGCTTGCAAGACAGAGGCCGACAGTGAGCAAAGGTGATCTAGAAGTTCAGGAGAGATTCACAAAGGAGTTCGGTGAGGAAGGTTGATGGGTGCCAATTCATACTAGACGTGGGCCTGATCGCCTTGATTTGTATTTTAAGTTTGTTTATTGCTACTGACATGGTGAATTACATCTCTAGCTTCTTTAGGTTGGGAAGATGATTTCCCTTTTGAGCGAAAAATATCTGGGGATGGACACTCTTCTTAATTTGCAAACTGTATAAAGAATCGTTTTGAGAAGTGCTCGGAATATTAAGCATGATGTGTCAATATATTTGTTTTCTCCCGAATGCTGGTTACTTTGTTAGTCGGTCATATCCAATCAAAGTAAAACAATATCCTGTCCCGTTGAGTGGCTTTCAGGGACCGATTGATTGGGTATAAAGCAGTCAGCGATTTGGATCCATAGTTGTTATTATTTTTAGCCATTGGAAATAGAAGCAATGCTGCCTTTTTTGGTGGGTGCAATTTGTTAGGGGCATATGACATTTGATATCCATCACATTTGGCCTTTTTGAGGATAAGGCATCCCTGGAAAAGGTATGTATGCTTGCTCCATAGAGGTCCACTAGCTCTGCGTAAAATACTATATCCCTTAGTTGAGGTAATAGCCTTTACAAAGCAAATCACATGACCTTGTTTACATATCTGTGTGGTGCAAAATGGCAAGTGCTCTTTAAATTCTTGTTCTACGGTTGATATGATTTATGAGAATTTCTGTGAGTGATTTGTTAGGGTCGGCCTTAAAACAACTATACCACGTGCTCCTCTCGCATTGCTTTTTGGCTACTTCAAGCTCAGTCTCACCTGTCTGTTTCTTTCAAGAACTTGTGCAGAAGATGCCAAGTAAATCTGGCAGATGCCTAGAACTAGTGCTTCAACGTAGGACAGCATTAGGAACCCCTGATGTTTCTCATGCACTATCTTTGTTCCTACGGAAGTACTTTTTAGCTAATGCAGGTAGTGTTTGAAATGCATGTGATGGTCATCGACTGGTAACTGCATGTCCTTGGCTATGCTCCTTGTCGTGTTGGCGAGTCATTTTTCTTGTTTTGTCCACAACATTTGAAAGACATCATGGATGATGTTCACTGACTTCTGAGTTGTCCCACTCGATAGGTTTTTTTTTTTTTTGTGGGGGCCAAAGTCCCATCATTTGTTAGAATCAATCATGAGAAAATAAGTGAGATTTTGAGAATGATGTGGTGCTTTTACAAGTAGATTCAATTCTATTCAGTCCTTACCTGAAATTGAGACATCTTAAGCTTGCCCTCTTCATTGAAATTTCCATTTGTATAGAAATGAGATTAAGATTCGTGGTCTGAGGCCACGATGATGTTTGCCTGTCCATTGGAGAAAGCACCATTTAAGCCAGGTTATGTGGAAGTCTAATTGCAGATGTTTTTGGAAAAAAAAACAAAAAACGCAGAGTTGCAAGAATTGCAAGAACAAAGAAGCTAAAATTACTATGTTATTATATGAAGGGATGTAGGCTAGAAATTTCTTGTACAAAGACTCAATATCGGGAATGTGTGAATGTCTTTCTGATTTGCATGTGTTATTCTCACTTCGACAAGATGTTAAATGCTAGTTCACTACGGTTCTGGAATGGCGATACTCGAAAATACAGACAGAAAAGATCTATGGAAGCTATTTAAATAGGCAACAAAAGAATCCATTTGATGAATGAATGCCATTTCCTGTCATAAATGGTTGTGCCTCGTTTGAACTGTTCTACGTACGAAAGAACCGATCAAGTTTCATTAGTTTTCTATGATATGAGCATCACAATTGCCACAACTTTTTCTTTTGGTACTACCCTCAGCTCAAATCGTTCCTTTTGTTTCAAGAATATACCTGACGTCTCCGTGTTTGAGAGCAAGATGAATGAAGTTCACACGACGGTTTGAGCTGACGTCAGGTATATTCTTGAAACGAAAGGAACGATTTGAGCCGAGGGGAATTCAAGATTTTCTTTTGGTACTACGTAGTCATGGTGACCCTGTAATTGTATTGGGCGGTGATGAATAAAGTTGCACGGTTACTTGTTCATTTGCCGTAACACTATTTCTATTAGAATACGACAACTTTCGCCAAAGAAAATGGCGATCTACATCGGTTATTTGCTAAAGCCCATCAATCGCGAATTATGACTATGAGTCTCACTACTTGGCCTAATGCATTCTTTCACTTTACTCTTCTGCTGGGCAAGTAAGAGAATAGGAAGGTAGGATGGAAGCCGAGAACCTCTAGCACCATGTTTAAAACAGATGAGCTACATAATTGTGGACTTTTATGTGGTACATTGACAGTGTGGAAAAAAAAAAAAAAAAAATTTCACAAGCAAATCAAGAATCTGTGATCGCAGCCACCCAACCATGAGTTGCTTGCTTCAGTGTCCGGAAGGTATGCAACCCATCCATACTTCAGAGAGACATTTGATGGCTCTAATCTAGGTGAAACTTACTAATATGCTGCTATATATATGTCAGTCTTGACGAAGCACGGGGACGCGGCACTTCACCATTACAGCAGAAGCTTTAGAGGCTTCTCGGTCATGCTTACACCAGAACAAGCCCAGAAGCTAGCAGGTTAGAAATATGGATGCCCAGTTATCACTTTATATATATATATATCAATGTTGTCATATTTCGATTTGTACCTCGAATTTTCTTCGTAATCGCAAGGTTTTGGTAAGTTAGGCGAATGGTCAAAAGTAGCTAATGGAGTTCCATTGGCTATGGCAGGACTGAATTTGTCTCTTTTGAACTTGTGTTGCAGAAATGAACTCTTGACGTCTCCGTGTTTGAGAGCAAGTGTGAACAACGACGCATTCGTGGCGCTTCACCATTATAACCAACTGGGAACAGATACAATTTCCAATGTTGTTGTTGGTGTCATTGACACTGGTAATGCTACAAACCTTTGCCCTTTCCTTTGGTTTTTCATCACCAAAACAAAGAGAATGCTATAGTTAGTACTCTTTGCAGGGATTTGGCCTGAATCAGAGAGCTTCAGTGACAAAGACTTGGTGTCCTGTTCCTGAAAAGTTCAAGGGACAATGCATCCCTGGAGATAATTTCACATTGTCCAACTGCAACAGGTAGTTGCTAACGAGCCATAGTATAAAAAGAGAATAAATTTGACGGTTAGCCCGTTTTACTAATTGGCAAACAGTTTGAGCGTAAGAACTTCTCCAGTAACACAGTTGAGATGGAATTTTCAGAAAAATCATAGGTGCACGGTTCTACTTCAAAGGGTTTGAAGCAGACGTTGGTCCTCTAGAGTCCTTCAACAGAACCTTCTTCAGGTCAGCCTGAGACCATGATGGGCATGCTTGAGTCTTTGCTTGGCGACAATCGTAGAGACAAGGCCTTATCTGTAGGAGGTGCTGGTGGTGTTGGAATCATCATTGTCTATCCAATTGCCCCAGATATTGGTTTTCAATTCGCGATCTCCGGCACACTGTAATTAGTCTGGCCTAAGCAGAAGAGCTTCTATCCTATATGGCTACCGCAAGGTAAGTCTGAATAGTTTTCAACAATTCATGAGCAATGGGCCAAGAAGCAGCTCTGACTATAATGAGCACTAAATTTTCATGCGAGAATGATAGTAGCTAATGCATAGACCGTTCATTTATAACAGGTACCCGACGGCTAAAATCGCTGCAACAGTTGCTGTCTTGAACACAAAGCCAGCACCACCAGCAATGACAGTATTTTCTTCCATGGGACCGAACGCCAGATCTCCAGACATAATCAAAGTAAAGTCCATGTATATTTTCTTCTTGATAAGTTTTTTTCTCTTAAGCGAATTTATAACAATTCCATCTTCGATTTTGTTTGAATTGTTATTGCAGCCAGATATTACAGCACCCGGTGCTAACATTTTGGCTGCCTGATCTCCAGTGTCGACTATAGCCACATCGGGTCAGTCTGTCAACTACAATATAATCTCAGGGACCTCCATGTCCTGCCCCCACATGCCCGCTGTTGCTGCGCTTCTGAAATCTGCCCATCCTTCTTCTGAAATCTGCACTCATGACCACAGGTTGGTATGCTTCCTCAAAAAAATTTCCGAGAAATTTTATGGCGCTTGCTCTTGCTTTTTGCTTGAATTCAATCAACAGTTCTGTTGTTCAAAAAGCTTTCCTCCTACAACAGGTGCTTATAATTTGCATTGCTGTTAATTCCTAAGTGCAAATTCTGCCAAATATCTGATAGAAGAGTCATAAAGCTAGTGCTTTGCTGGCTGCTGGCTAGACTTGAACAACAGTATTGGCTGTAAATTGGTATAGGAGGTCCACTGCAGTTTTTTCTCATCTCCTGATAATATGTTCTCTCTACTATCCCTTTTCTTCGATAAATGTTGCGCATATTTGGCTACTCTCACGGACAAGGCCGGAAATCCTATCAGACGTCATCCAAACATCACGGTTGCGGCCTCACCTTTTGACTAGGCATCGGGGCACATAAACCCCACTGCTGCATTGGCTCCCGGGCTCATCTACGATTTCGATTCCGACGACGTCATAAATTTCCTCTGCAGCACCAGGGCAAAAACCTGCACAACTCAAGAACCTCACAGGAGGGCTACTCCTACTCTATTGCAAGAACCCGCCAATACCATCCTATGATTTCAATTACCCTTCGATTGGTGTGTCCGACATGCGAGGGAACATGTCTGTTCACAGGGCAGCGACATATTACGGACAAGGCCCGGCAGCTTATAACGCGGATATGGATTTTCCGCCGGGCGTTACAGTTGCGGTTTATCCTGCTCAGCTCAGGTTTACTGAGGCAGGGCAAAGAGTGTCCTTTAGGATTGGTTTTAGTCCTTATAAAAGCAGTAATGGGAGCTTTGTGTTCGTATCAGTGACATGGAGCAACGGTGTTCACACTGTCAGAAGTCCTATCGGTCTTAATGTGATTTCTACGTAGGAGTGACAATCCTTAGTATAAAATCCATGTTCTAAGAAAGATGATTTGATTAAGTCAGTAGTTTACCAATTATTGAACACAATTATTGTGTTTTCCCATATCAAGAAAAACACTCAAAAGATTTTATAATTGAACAAATTCTATCTGTTATTAGTGGTGCAATTTACCCCTACTTGAAAAAGTTTCTAGCCCATATCTAGAAGGCTTAACACCACAAAAAATTTCAAACTGAACACCCGTGACAAATTTATCATGAATTAATTTTTTGACCACCAAAAACCCCAATCTGGTACCATCTGACAAATTTACTCTCCGTTAGTGTTTGTTAAATTTTACCTTCAAATTGCTGAGTTGGATGACATGTGACAGTTGACAGGTATACCTGTTTGAGGTTTTTATCCTCCGTTTGTCCCAACTGTACCAATTTGGGGTTTTTAGAGGTCAAAACATTAATTTGAGGTAAATTTGTCACAAGTGTACTAGTTTGGAGTTTTTCGCAGTCAACGAATTAGTTTGGGGTAAATTTATCACATGTGTACCAATTTGGAGTTTTTTTATGGTGTTAACCCTATACGGAACGAGATGAGAGTATTTATTGGAGAAGAGTTCAAAACAAACAGGGAAAACCCGTTGACAAACGAATTAAACCCCCTCTCCCATTTCTTTTTCTCTTTCTAATCAACCATTCTTGAGCCTCCTCTACTCCATCAGTTCTTACACAAGATAGTTTTGAAACAAGCTGGTGTTCTTCCTGTATTCGCACGTTGCTCGTCTTCATCCATTGAAAGGCCAGACATGAAAAATGGCTCAACAAAAAGCAGATGTCATTTGCTTTAAATAAATATTTTAAATTCCGAAACTCTAATAAAAATGTATATATAATTGAGATATGCCCAATCATGGATTTTGTGGAAAGGTGAGCCGAGGATTATCAAATACTATACTAATGCGGCTGGAAAGAATTCATCTGCTGTTTCAAGGGAAAAAATATGTGAGTTTACATCCGCCGCCAAGTCTAGGGAATGTACTTATGCGGATTTATTAGGCTCCGTTTGTTTCGCAGAAAATGTGACATTTTTGAAAAATATTTTTCGAGAAGTCATTTTCTAGGAAAATGACAATATCTTCCGTCATTTGGTAAGGAAAATCTAATTTGATTTTTGGCGTTGTCGCTTGGCCGGAAATTATTGATGTGGCCTTCGACCGTCCTATGTGGTACGGCTGGCGCTAATGTGAATAATTTTTATAATTTTTTTTAGAAAAATTGATTTTTAATAATTGCTTATTATTTTAATTTTTTCTTTTCTTTTCTTTTCTTTTCTTTATTTTTTGGTTTCCTTCTCCCCCCACCGAGACTAGTTGGCGGCAGCCACAGGCGAGCTCGCCGGCCCGCGTCTGTGGCCGGTTGCGGTGTTTTTTCCATTGGTGAAAAAATGTTTACGTTGATTAGTTTATTTTATGTGGACTAAACGTCGAAAAATCCGGAAAACTTTTACTTGGAAGTTATTTTCAGCGAAACAAACGGAGCCTTATATACACCATATTTTCACTTGAACAATTTGATTGATTTGTTTGCCATGTTTTCCTTTTGTTTAAAGTCACTTTCCCATCAACACACTCTTGCATAAAATTATTTTTACAGCCTCCTCATTCTCAAATATGTAGTCGTTTCGAGTAAATAAATCGCATTCACAAACAACTGGATATCCAACTTTGTAAGCATACCAAAATTTGTCCACTTGTCAAGGTTTTGAATAAGTTGCGTTTGTGATTAGTGAACGGATTTAACACCCATTGGAAAGAAATTACTAGATTCGTACCCATAAAGCCATTGAAATGGGTTCATATGAACAGAGGAAACCCATGGATAGATACATAACATTATCTGTCGTGCTCGGTTTGGGCTCATTTGAACTGATCGGCAAAGGAAAGAACCGATCAAACTTCAACCTTTTTTTTTTTTTTTTGGACAAATGTAGCTTCAGCGTCTCCCCCTCTTGAGGATTCGAATATGTCGTCCGGCTTTGAAACCTTCAACCCAGTTGCCGACAATGCAGCCAAAAGTACAGTCCAAAACCAAGGAGGAGCATGGTTCCAAAGCACTAGAGATGAACCGGCATAAGAAACTCCTTCAAGAATCTGATGAACACATTTTTTTTTTATCATACCCAAAAAATCTATCTTTTGCACATCAGTCCACATGGTAAGATGTTAAGCAAAGCTGATGTCTAGCAGGCGTCGCTTATTTTTATATGCGTTTCGGGTAGTTTTCCGGGCTATAAGAAAGAAGCAACATTTCACTTTGCACCAGCGTGCATCCTCCAATTTCGTACTTTTTCGATCCACCGTGTAATAGCTTTCCCTGCTTATCATGAGACTTGCTGCATTTATCTCGCTCCTCTTCTTAGTTGGACTTACTTTGGTGCACTCAGCCACCACCAATGCCAAGGTATACATTTCGTTTTTGAGAGAGAGCGATGGTTCTTGTACATCTAAGTTCATAGTTATGAAAGATTATGTGTCGGGTTGAATGATCGAATCGTGCTGTTCGTAATGTCCAAACTACATGGATAAGTAATTTTCCTTTTCTTTTGTGGGGGTCCAAAAGTTGGAGTTTTCATTTATCACAACGCTACTATTTCCTTTCGACTTTACACATTTACTGCTAAGAATGGCAACCTCACATCAGTCACTCGTTAAACCGCATCGATGATGAACTATGATTCTCCTAACCTGGTCTAGTGACTAATTCCATTGTTATCTTTATGCTGGGCTAGTATGGGTGAAGGTAGGATAAAATTTCGAACCATCCTCTTCATCAAACTTCGCAAAACTCATCATGTTCTTTCTGTCTTTTCTCATTGTTTTTGAACTTTGCAGCATTACATAGTTTACATGGGGAGGCACTCCTATCCCGATCCAGAATCTGTGATCACAGCCAACCATGAGTTACTTGCATCAGTGTCGCCAAGGTATGTAGATAGATGCACACTCTGCAGTTTGGAGAGTCTTGATCATAAACATTCGACCCACGAAAGTTGAATACGTTGTCACTAGTTATATTTGTGCAATAAATCTCTTTACTATATCATCGTCGATCGCGGGACTTATCCTATTCCTTGTTCTGCTATATACGTCAGTCTTGATGACGCACGGGAGGCAGCAATTCACCACTACAGCAAAAGCTTTAGAGGCTTCTCAGCCATGCTTACAGCAGAACAAGCTCAGCAACTTTCTGGTAATAAAATGCATGTCCATTTGTCCATATGCATATGTTCAAGTTCACATATTCTGTTTTCTACCTCAAATTGATAACAATTACATGGTTCGGGCACATGTCAAAAGTAAGCTAACTGCTGGTCATCAGGAGTAGTTGGGCTTAGTATTTCTTTTGAACTTGTGTTGCAGAGATGGATTCTGTCCTCTCTGTGTTTGAAAGCAGGATGAACAAAGTCCACACAACACATTCATGGGATTTCCTAGGGGTTAACTCGCTTTACCAGTATAATCAACAGGGAAAAGAAGCTGGTTCTGATGTTATCGTTGGTGTCATTGACTCTGGTAATGCTCTAAAGCTTTTGCCTTTTCCTCTAGTTTTTCGTCAGTGTGAAAACAGTGGCTCGGTTGATATTCTTTGCAGGGGTTTGGCCAGAATCAGAGAGCTTTAGGGATGAAGGCTTAGGTCTTGTTCCTGAAAAGTTCAAGGGACAATGCATCCTTGGAGAAAATTTCACATTGTCCAACTGCAACAGGTACTATTAGCAACTAAGACATGATATGACAAAAGAAGAAGTAATCTAACTGTCAGTCTGTTGTATGACTTAATAGTTCCAGCCAAGGAGCTTCTTCATTAACAAAATTGTAATGGAATTTGCAGAAAGATTGTAGGCGCCAGGTTCTACTTCAAAGGGTATGAAGCAGAAAATGGCCCTCTAGAATCTTTCAACTTACCCTTCTTCAGGTCAGCCCGAGATGCCGATGGCCACGGGAGCCACACCGCGTCAACGATTGCAGGATCTGTGGTTCCAAATGCCAGCTTATTTGGGATAGCCCAAGGCACTGCTCGGGGAGGGGCCCCAGGTGCTAGACTAGCCATTTACAAGGCATGTTGGTTCGGCGAATGCAGTGATGCAGATGTCCTTGCCGCAATGGATGATGGGATTGACGACGGTGTTGATGTGCTATCTCTCTCACTGGGTCCACTCCCTCCCCAACCAATCTATTTCGAGAATGCCATCTCGATAGGAGCATTCCATGCATTTAGGAGAGGGATAGTCGTTTTGGCATCTGCCGGAAACTCATTTTTCCCAGGGACTGCTACCAATGTGGCTCCTTGGATACTTACTGTAGCCGCTAGTTCCATTGATAGAGAATTTAACTCGAACATATATCTCGGAAATTCAAAGATTTTGAAGGTAATGTAGTAAGAGCTGTATGAAATAACTACAGATTGTAAATGGAAATGAGAGAACCATAGCGGCAAAGATGCATATTTTACTGAAGGAGTTTCTTCTAACAGGGTTATTCTTTGAATCCTCTCAAGATGGAAGCTTCCTATGGGCTAATAGCCGGGAGTGAAGCACCTGCTAAAGGAGTTCCAGCCAAAAATGCCAGGTTAATCTTTGTATTTAACCAACAGTTTCTTATTTCCATTTGTTTGCAAAGAAATGCAGTATTCCAATTTCCATCCACATGATGGTCTTGGATCATCTGAGTCGGTGTCTCGGTTCAATGAAGTACCATTTGCTAAACTCACGAAACTATCCTAGTGACGCGACAATCCTGGTTTACAGCTTCTGCAAGAATAACACTTTGGATCCTACCTTAGTAAAGGGAAGGATTGTCCTGTGCATGGTTGAGGTGTTGCTTCGTGATAATCGTAGAGAGAAGGCTTTTTCTGTGAGAGATGCCGGTGGTGTGGGAATCATCCTTGTCGACCCAGTTGGGCAAGATGTTGGTTTTCAATTTATAATCCCAGGTGCTGTAATTGGTCAGGCAGAAGCCAAAGAGCTTCAATCCTACATGGCGACAGAAAAGTAAGGCACAAGAAGAAGATCTAACTATAACTATTCAAATTTGGAAGAAATTCATACAAGAGTGAGAGTAGCTAATGCATAGATTGAACTGTAATAACAGGTATCCAATAGCTAAAATTGCACCAACAGTGACTGCCTTGAACACAGAGCCGGCACCAGCAATGACAATGTTTTCTTCCATGGGACCAAATGTCGTAACTCCTGACATTATGAAAGTATAGTTCATTTACACTTAATTCTTACTCTTTGGAAAATCATAGATGACAAGCATGATTTGTAGCTTTCAATGCTTGCTCAAGTTTGTTGAATATTAAATGCAGCCGGATATTACAGCACCTGGTTCGAAGATTTTGGCTGCCTGGTCTCCATTGGCGACTGAAAACACCTCTGGTCGCCGTGTCAACTATAATATAATATCAGGGACCTCCATGTCTTGCCCCCACACAGCCGCGGTCGCTGCGATTCTGAAATCTTACTATCCTTCGTGGAGTCCAGCTGCTATCAAGTCTGCCATCATGACCACAGGTTGGCATGCTTCCCTAAAAAATTCTATCAGATACTTCAATATATTTTCACAAATTTTTCTTTGCTAAACCTCGTATTACAACTATAAACATTATGCAATTTCAGCTACTGTCATGGACAATCGTCGAAACCCAATCAGACGGCATCCAAACGGCACACAGGCCTCACCTTTTGACTATGGATCCGGACACATAAACCCGGTTGCCGCATTGAACCCAGGACTTATCTACGATTTCCATTCCGACGACGTTATAAATTTCCTCTGCAGCATTGGGGCAAGCCCTGCACAACTCAAGAACCTAACAGGAGATCTAATTTCCTGCAAGAACCCACCAACATCGTCCTATGACTTCAACTACCCTTCAATTGGGGTATCCAACATGAAAGGGAACATGTCCGTTCACCGGACCGTCACTTATCATGGACAAGGCCCAACAGTTTATACTGCGGTCATAAACTATCCGCCGGGCGTTAGAGTTGCGGTTTATCCTGCTCAGCTCAGGTTTACTCAGGCAGGGCAAAAAATGTCCTTCAGGATTGATTTCAGTCCTTATAAGAACAGTAATGGGAGCTTTGTGTTCGGATCACTGACATGGAGCAACAGGGTTCACATTGTCAGGAGTCCTATTGGTCTTAATGTGATTTCTGTGTAGAATTATCACGCCTTAGTATTGTCATAAAGTATTAGCTAGCTGTTCTGGTTTAAATTCCATGTTGGTATTGTTTCTAATATCGCTCAAAATGTTAAACTCAAAATTATGAGTTGTTCACTTACGACCCCGTCATTTTCTCAGAAAGATGGTTGATTAAGTCCATAGTTTACCAATCATCGTGTTCACGCATATCAAGAATATCACTCATAACAACTTTATAATTGTCAAGCATGGAGTTGTTATGTGTAAATTGAAGCCTCGCTAATTGTTTTCCATCACCCATTATGCACAGTTCTGCCTCATTTGAACAAATCAGCATAGGAAAGAACTGATAAACTTCACTTGTTTTCCAATAGATAAATTTGACAACACATAGACGGGCAGTGCTAATTCCACACCTTGAATTGCTTAATTCACATCTTACTGAATTTAATCGACTAAAACACCCATTAAAGAGATATCTATCGGAAACCCCCTCTCCCATCTCTTTTTTCTGTCTAATAAATCAATCTGGAGTCTCCTCTCCTCAATTTGTCTTACACAAGATTGTTTTGAAACAAGCCGTTCTTCTTCTGTATTTGCATGTTGCTTGTCATCATCCATTATAAGGCCAAACATGAAAATGGCTCAACAAAAAGCAGATGTCATTTGCTTCAGATAAAAATTAAATACCGGAACTCTAATAGAAAATTTTACATAATTGAGCATCGAATATCATACTAATGTGACAAGGAAGGATTTAATCTCTGTATCAAAGGAAAAATAAATAAATTTATCTCTACTGTCAGGTCTGGAGAATGTACTTATGTGGATTTAAACATCTATGCACCATATTTTCACTTAGTTTGATTTGTTTTTTGTTTTGCCATGTTCTCCTTGTGTTTTAAGTCTCTTTCCCCTCAACACACCATGGAACAGATTGATAAAAAGAATTTCAAGATCCGTACCAAAATAAGGAACAAGATTGTCTTTGAAATAAGTCCATATGAAAAGAGAACCCATCGATGTAGAACTCCATCATCTGTTATGCACGGTTTTGGCTCATTTGAACTGATCGACAAAGGAAAGAACTGATCATACTTCACTTGTTTTCTAATACATAAACTTAACAGGATCTGTACTTTTTCTTGGACAAGCATACCTTCAGTTTTTTTGCCTCTCGAGGATTCGAATATGTCGTCCGGCTTTGAAGCCTTCAACCCAGTTACTGGAAGGTGAAACTGTCATTCCAACTATTCAATGCACCCTGCAGTACAGTAAAAGTAATGGGGAGCATGGTTCTAAAGTACTACCGACGGCAAAAGAGATTCCTTAAAGACTCTGATGAAGACATTTTAAATATCTTTTGCACATCAGTCCACATGATAAGTTGTCAAGGAAAGTCGACGTCAAGCCGGCTTTTCTTATCTTACTTTTATATCCTTTTCTTGTAGCTTTTTGGGCTACAAAAAGCCACATGTAATTTGCACCGGTGAGCATCCTCCAATTTCCACCTTTTTCAATTCATTGTATAGTAGCTTTCCCTGTTTATCATGAAACTTGTTACATTTATCTCACTCCTCTTCTTAGTCAGACTTGCTTTGGTGCACTCAGCTACCACAAACGCCAAGGTAAACATTTCGTTTGAGAGAGAGAGAGAGAGGGGTCTTGTACAACATAGGTAGCACCGACACTGACACCGACACCGACACGCGACACGACATTTCTCGAAAAATAGAGAATTCCAACACATTGGGACACGTATATTAAATGTATATTTTTATACATACCTGATAAATTATCCTTTTTATGATTATTTCAATCAAATTAATTTGATTCAAATCCACAAATAAATAAAGAATAAAAAAGAGCCTAGCATGAATTTACACTAAAAACATTAATCCACCGTTTGTTAATATCATTCATTGTTTCAAATTGACAAATTCAACTACATTCCATTCCAATAATCCATAAAACTTGAAAGAAAAAAAAAAAAAACTAGCAATCCACATTCCACCATTAAATTTAACATCTAGTAATAAGTCCAAAAAAAAAAGAATCCACATTTCACATCAAATATAACAAGAAGTCATTCATCTACATTATCTACGCCTTCTGAAAAAACAACAGACTCCATCTCCGGCTCATCGAGTGAAAGATTCGCAACTTCAAGCACCCCAACATCCTCAAACGTGTCAAATGCATCTCCGCCAATATCCCACATCTTGGTCTCTCCTTCTGCATATTGTGGACTTTTTCTTGATAGAAGACGAAGGTTGTTGTGAATGAAAACCAAATCTTCTCCATGTTTTTGGGTCATCTTATTTCTTCTCACCGAGTGCACAAAGGAGTAAGTACTCCAATTCCTCTCGGCACATGATGCAGAAGAAGGTTGTGTAAGAAGCTTTAAGGCTATGCTTTGAAGCATAGGTGCACATGCACCATGATTAACCCACCAAGCCTTAGGATCCATAGAATACCGATCTTGAATGGAATCAAAATCTCTAAAATACCCATTTTTGCACGCAAAATCTACATATTCCAAATTCACCTTGTTGCGCTCATCCAAGTTAGGAAAGTATTTCCTAAGGCATTTTAGTCTTTCTTGGTTGATCTCCTTATCCTTGTGTGGAAAAACTCGAGTAGAATCTTCATTGAGCCATTGATCACTATAGTACCTTATTTAATACAATAAATAAAATTAGAAAACCATAATAAGTAAAGAAGTATTATATTATCATGTCAAAGAAAGAATAACTAATAAAGTAATAATCTCATACAATTTAGAACTTACCTAGGATTCAAGGCATGTGCCAAGCAATGAAGTGGAGTATTGTTCCTAGTCCAGCGTTCCACAAGAATTGTATGAACCATCTCATAAAATGTAGACTCCTCATCTAGTCTTTTCACTTCATGCACATATATAGCTCTCTTGACTTTTTCAATCATTGAACCCCACATGTCATAAACTAAGTGAAGACAAGGCTTGTCGGTGTCACAAATTCTAAGCATGTCATAAATAGGAGCCGTGAAGGAAAGTATATAATCAATTGAATCCCACCAAAAATCATCCAACACCTTCTCCTTGACAAACTTAGCCCTCCCTTGATTATCATTTCGATAGATATTCCATTTGTCGCAAATAACCATCCTTTGAAGACCACCTTTTACTAACTTAAACCTCCTAAGCATCACAATCATCGAAGCAAAACGTGTATCCGCTACGGAAAGCAACTTCAAGTTAACAAACTCCTTATATAGTGTTAATCTCATGGAATGGTCCGTGATGAAATGTTTGATTTGCATAACATCTCCAACGATCTCTGAAATCCAACTACATTCCTCGTAAACTACTTGATTGGTCTCCACATTCTTTGCGGCACAAATGTTCTTCAAAGCTAGATTAAGGGTATACACCACACAAGGCATCCAAACAATGGATGGAAATTCTTGCTCAATGAGTTGCCCCGCGCTCTTACAATTTGAAGCATTATCTGTAATTACCTGGACCACATTCTCATGCCCAATTTCATTGATTACTTCTTTCAATAAGTTAAAAATGAAATGCATATCCTTTGTTTCTCCCGAACAATCAACCGATTTTATAAACATAGGAACTCCATCTGACACCGCCATAAGATTAATAATTGGTTTCCTTTGTGAGTCACTCCATCCATCACTCACAATACTTACACCATTCTCCCTCCACATGCTCCTAATAGTTGCACACAATCTATCAATATTTGCCTTCTCTTTTTGCAACAAAGTGGTCCTCAACAAATTATATTTTGGTGGTACATACCCCGCAATATTATGATTGGCGGCATAAGTGAAAGCGGATTGAAAGTAAGGGTTCCTTGCTAGGTTAAAAGGCAAGCCCGCCGAATAGAACATCCTAGCAATCTCATAATCTAAATGTTCTTGTTGAGTCATGTTGAATGCCTTCTCAATTGATCCTCCACTCCCACTTCCAATCTTCCTTTTTTTGAAGTCAAAGGGTGAATCCAACCCACCACCACCACCACTACTAATTAATCTAGTATTGGCCTCTCCATCTAATCTTTCCATCTCCAAAAGATCATTTTTTTCTACTTTTCTACATTTTCCAATTCCTTTTCCACTTATCATCAACAAATGGGCCCTAACTCTTGTGTATGAACTCTTAAAATCTTTTTCACAAAAATTGCATTTCCAAGACAAATTCCCCCCCGCATCGCTATGATTGGCTAACTTAGTAATATACCTCCATAGTGGTTTATTTAAATCTTCGTTGCTAGATGTAGGTGGTGGTGTCTTGGAACTGCTACTATCCATGCTTGAAGTCATTCTACAAAATGAAGCAGATGATACCAAACAGTCAGGAAAAACACAAACATCATCACTAGGACTAGCCACTCACCCAAGAGAAAAACACAAACATCATCACTTGGTCCTGTGATCACGTATGAAATTTCTAAACCACTACAATTACAACAGCTCCAACGACACCAAAACATAAAAGGGCACAGAAAACTAACGAGAGAGAGAATCAAACCTTGTTGTGCTTTGGACCCAGCTGTCGAGGCGTGCGATTTAGGGCCACCGTCGGGAACAGAAAACGCAGTTCTGAACGTCCCGGAGCTTGGCCCCTTTAGTCCCTCATCTAAGTCCAAACAAAAAAATTTCTCATCCAGCAAGAATTTCAATAATGCCACCGGTTTCATCCATCTTAATGGAAGTGATCAGTGCAGGTGGAGTGTAAAATGATGGAGAAGAGCGTACCTCGACTGAGCTTGAATTTGAATGGCGTCCCACGATCGCGGCTCGAATCGAACTTGGTCCCATCGAGCAGAGTCCCCGTGTAATGAACTGCGCAGAGGGAGTCACCATCACCGTCAAAGACCGGAAAAGGACGGCGAAAACACCCAGATCCCATCAGCATCGCACCCAAAACAAGCCAATCCATTCCATCAGTCAACCAAGAAACGATGGAGACGCACCTTCGATTTCGTCGCCGGAATCTGGGGTCGACGTACGTGACGGCGAGAGGCGTCGATGGCGTGCGATTCAGGGACGCCGTGCGAGAGGTTGAAAGAGGCCGAGAGAGACAGAGAGCGAGAGGGTGGAGAGGGGTACAAGGGTTTGGGCGATTACTAATCGCTAGTCGCTCTCAATCTTGCGAGGGGCCGGGCCGATCAGGTGGAGGCTTTCAGAATATTAAGTTTTGATAGATTTATACTTTTAACTCCTAATTTATTAAAAATGTTTATAATTAATTAGAACGTGTCGCAACGCTAAATTCGTGAGATATCACTGGTGTGTCCGGAGTCCTGAGCATGTGTTGGATATCTGACACATGTTGATCGCGTGTCGATTGCGTGTCCGACGTATCGACGCGAAGGCTCCGAAGAGTGTCCGTGCTTCCTAGTGTACAACTAAGTTCATTGTTACAAAGATCTTGTGTTGGATTGAATAATCCAACCGTGCTACTGGTAATGTCCACTACATGAAAGAGTAATTTTTTTTACACTATTATTTGCTTTTGACTTTAGAAAATTACCGGAGAATGACAACCTCACACCAGTCACTCGTTAGACTGCATCAACGACGAACTATGATTCTCATAACCAGGTCTAGTGACTAATTTCAATAGTTTGTACCATAATGTCTTTACTATATGATTGTCTATGCCGAATCTATCTTATTGCTTTTTCTCCTATATATATATATATATATATATATCAGTCTTGATGAAACACGGGATGCAGTAATTCACCCCTACAGCAAAAGCTTTAGCGCCTGTTTGGTAACGCTCCTATTTCTCTAATTCTTGTTTTTTGTTCCTGGGAATAGAAACAAATAGAAATCTGTTTGGTAACCTCAGTTAATTTTTCTGTTCTCTGGAACAGATCGGTGGTCAGGGAACAAATTTGGAACAAAAATTAGAAGCAAAAAAAATCTACTTCTCTGTTTTTAGGAACAGAATTAGAAAAAAAACCATTTCTGCTCAGAAATTGTTTCCGGGAATAAAATTGTTACCAAACAGGCCCTTAGAGGCTTCGTAGCCATGCTTAAGCAGAACATGCCCAAGAACGTTCCGGTAATAAGATGCATGTCCATATTTATTTATTTTTTGTCAAAAAAATGCATGTCCAGTTATCCAAATACATATGTTCAAGTTCACGTATTTTGTTTTCTCCCTCAAATTCATAACAATTCCATGGTTTGGGTGCATTATATAAATTGTCAAATAGTAAGCTGACCGATGTTCATTAGGTGTAGTTGGGCTTACTATTTCTTCTGAACTTGTGTTGCAGAGATGGATCCTGTCATCTCTGTGTTTGAGAGCAAGATGAACAGAGTCCACACGACACATTCATTGGATTTCCTAGGGGTAATCTCGCTTTACCAGTATGATCAACAGGGAACGGAAGCTAGTTCCGATGTTATCGTCGGTGGTCGAGGACTCTGGTAATGCTCTAAAGCTTTTGCCTTTTCTTCTAGTTTTTCGTCAGTGTGACAAGCAGAGGCTCAGTTGATATTCTTTGCAGGGGTTTGGCCTGCATCAGAGAGCTTTAGGTCTCGTTCCTGAAAAGTTCAAGGGACGATGCGTCCAAAAGACTCACAGGCCTCACCTTTTTGACTATGTATCCGGACACATAAGCCCCGTTGCCGCATTGAATCCAGGACTTATCTGCGATTTCCATTCCGACGGCGCTATAAATTTCCTCCGCAGCAATGGGGCAAACCCTGCACAACTCAAGAATCTAACAGGAGATCTCAGTTCCTGCAAGAGCCCACCGACATCGTCCTATGACTTCAATTACCCTTCAATCAGGGTATCCAACATGAAAGGGAGCATGCCTGCTCACCCGACCGTCACTTATCAAGGACAAGACCCATCAGTTTATACTGCGGTCACAAACTATCCGCCCGGCGGTAGAGTTGCAGTTTATCCTTAGTCCTTATAAAACCGGTAACGGGATCTTTGTGTTTGGATCACTGACATGGAGCAACTGTGTACACAATGTCAGGAGTCCTATTGGTCTTAATGTGCTTACTGTGTAGAAGTATCAATCGCTTAGTATTGTAATCAAGTATCAACTAGCTATCTGGTTTAAAACCAATGTTGCTACTGCATCTCATATTTGCTCAAAATGTTAAAACTCATGTTCATGAAATTTTCAGTTGCGACCCCTTCAATTTCTAAGAAAGATGTTTGATCCAGTCAATATATTACAATTATTGTGATTTCCCCTATCAAGAAAATTACTCAACAATTTTATAATTGTCAAACATGGAGTTGTTATGTGTAAATTGAACCTCACTGATTGTTTTCCAACTCTTTAAGCATAAGAAGACGGTGTTAAGTGCTTGAAGCCGATTCTAATAATTATATCGTCGGAGTTATCCACACAGGACAGAATATAACAATTGCTTTCTAGATGGACAAACCTTCAGTTCTTTGTATCTTCTTCTTGTTGACACCCAAAATTGACCCATGCCGAGGCTATAGAACACGGCGTGGCACCGATGTGTAATTGACAGAAAAGAAAAGCATTCTCTATCGATTATTTGGAAGAATATAAGTGGGAGATGCCGAACATGGTGTCTTCCGTTGAACAGGCGTTGGGAACAAACCAGGGTCGGCGTCAGCAACAAAAATCAATAGGACAATGCGGTTACTTGAAATGAAGAAAGCCTAGAAAATAGGGGGCCATGTTTATGGATAGGATAATGTTGTTAATTGAAAGTGGAGATAATAACTGCTTGCAGATAAGGCAATGCGGTTACTCAAGGCCAAAAGAATAGGGGGCAAGTAATTGCTCATGACAGTTTCCTTGCTGTAAGCCTATAAAAGACAGGAGCCACAACGTTGTAAAGGATCCGCAAATCATCAACAAAACCGTTATTCCTTTACTTTATCGTTGTTCTTTTTAGCATTTTATTTTCCTGCGGTTTATATTTTCCGCAATTTTACATTCTCGCATCTTTCAATTCTCGTACTGTAGTCGTAGTTTCGAATACTTCATCGTCAATTAAATTTCAATGTTGTATCTGTTGACACTAAAAAATAATGAGTTACCGAATTGACTTCGGTATCATCATATCCCGAAAATCGGTAAATTGGGAACAGTAAACTACTCTAAGAAATTCGGTAAGTTGTTTGTAACATACCGAAATGGCCAGAAGTCTAAACCCGATATTCGGGAAGTAAGAGAATAAGGTCATTGATTTTTGAAATTCGGTAAGATTCTGGACATACCGAAACTGTAAAAGGCCAGCGGTGAGAGGAATACGACGTTGAAAGGAACCGCATGATGGCTAAACCAGCCACATCTGCAAGAAGTTACGAGCAAGAAATCCGGATAGTGGATGCGAACAGTTCGCGGCGGTTACTGGAAGAGATTCAAATTCGAAGCCATGTTGACAGTTGAAAATCAGGTTTTGGAGGATAAAACGTGGGCGAATGGGAAGCTATTAAAGGCGCCAAGATTCAAAGTTTGAAAGCAAGAAAATAACCGACAGACGGTTATGGAAAGCTGAAGAATACAAATACTCGAAAGAGAAGAGCAAAAAAAAGATCAACACACATCCAAGAACACTCAAGTTTATTTGCATTTTAACTTCCCTGTACCTTCCTTTCCAGTAGTTACAGTTTCTGCAACTAGAGCTTATTTTCAAGTCTTCTACTGCTTTCGTAGGAGTATTGCAATGTAGCCTGAACCCTTGTTGATCTCAAATCCATATTCGATCCACTGATTTCCTACCCATTTCATACCTTCCTGTGTTGCTTCGTGTTCTTGCTAAAATTTCTCTTCGAAAGTTGAACTATAGAACCCTTTTAATAAAAACCGAAGACTGAATTTCGGTGAAAGATATTCCTTGTTGCAAAAACGAGCGAACATCTTTTTGGCATGCCTGGTGGGACTCGTGTGGAGAGATTAGGAAAAATGGTGAGAACCAGAGGTCAATCAGAAGGAGTACCAGTTGGTAATGTCAATAACCCAAATGATGGAGCACGATCTGAGCATTCGACTACTAATGAGGAAGTGCCTCATCACAATGCTGATATTCCTCGGCAATTAAACGAAGAACAAATCCACGCGTTGGCACCTGATAACACTTTGGTAGCCACGATGAGGAAAATGTTTGAGGAACAGCAGAACGAGCTCACCAACCATATGGTGCGTCATGTCATGGATGTGATAAAGCCTATGATGATCAACGCCATAAACGAGGTAATATCGCGTCCTAGTTCATCCTATCAAGTTCCTCCCTTTTATGCAAATCCCCCTGGTACAATACCATTTCCACCAGCATCGGGACATCCCAATGCTGGGTATAATGGCAGTGGAGGATCGAATCTGCAACCTCCAATAAGAATTATACCGAGGTCGGAGAATGCTACGACAGCGAACCTAGTGAATGGTGTGAGTGGTTACAATTTCCATCAAACTGGCCCCACTGATGCTAACGTGATCAATCCCATGGTCCCGAATCTACCACCAGTATGGAATATACCTCCACCAGTGAATGTGCCTAATATTGATCCTATGAGGCCGCCTGCAGCACAACCATACCCACATGTTGTGGAAAATCCTATCTACAGGCCATCACCCATTAATTTCAATATGGATTAACAAGGCATGAACAGACCTCAGCAAGTTGACCCTAGGGGGCAGGATCCGTGGTTGGGCCAGTAGAATTTAAGGCCATGGAACCCAGATAGAGTTGCAGAGTTGGTAATGCAACAATTGGGAGCAGAGAGAGGAACACCATGACCTGTATACAGGAAGCCACATCCTGATTGGATTGATAACATCCCATATCCACGGGGTTTTAAAATGTCAGATTTTGCTGTATTTACAGGTGAGGAAGATCAGTCAACTGTGGAGCATGTAGGTCATTTTTTAGCACAATGTGGAGAGGCTGGAACAAATGAATATTTAAGGCTAAGGCTATTCCTATTGTCGTTGTCAAAGACAGCATTTACTTGGTATATAAATTTGCCAGCAAATTCTATTCAGACATGGGTTGAGATGGAGAGGCAGTTTCATTCTCAGTTTTACCGAACGGTACCAGAGGTAACAGTAGCTGACTTGGCCAGAATGTACCAGTATGGCACTGAGACAGTAGATCAATTTATTGCTCGTTTCAAGAAATCCAGGAATTGATGTTTGACTTCTCTCACCGAGAAAGAATTTACCGATTTAGCGTTCAATGGGTTGAAATTCAATCTCAAAGAAAGATTTGAGGGATAAGCTTTTGATGATCTCTTTCAGTTAAATGCTCGGGTTTCTAAGTATGAACATCTACTGAAGGATAAGGATAAAAAGACGACAAAGGATAATCGGCAGACAATAGCATTGGCTGAAAGTACCGAATACGGTGACTTGACTGAAGAAGAGAATGAGATAGCGGTAGCAACTATGGTACTTGAAAAATCGTATGTGTGCCCAGCTCTGAAACCAGCAAGGGTAAGAGATGTGTCCAAGTTTAAAGCCAACGAAACCAGTAATTATTCCTTTGATATATATAAGTTGGATGAGATATTTGACTTATTGCTGAAAGATGGAATGATTAAACTGGCTGAGGGACAGGTAATCCCGTCTAAGGAAGAAACTACGGATAAAAGGTATTGCAAATGGCATCATTCCAAGACTCATGATACGGTGAATTGTATTATTTTTAGAAAGACAATACAGGAAGCGATTCGCCAAGGCAAGATTAAGTTCGCTGAAGACAAAGGCAAGGCTCCAATGGAAGTAGACACAGTTCCTTTCCCCGAAGATGATCAGTATGGTTAATGTGCATGAGTCAACAAGATATGATAATAGACGACTGTGCACCCGTTGTCATCAAGAATTAAGTCATCAGGATCGGGAAGTTCCTAAGTTCCAGTACATGAGGGGAACAAGGGGAAGATACAGATCGGGATCATTCGTCCGTCGGGAAGGTAGACCACAGATAAGGTCTGAGATCGTAGTAACTGAAAATATTTTGGCACAATCAAAAACTCAAGAAGCTCAATCAAGGCGGTTAGCACAAGTGCCTGAAAGACGGGAGTTCTGTCCCGATTCACCGAGACAAGTTCCTTCAACTCAAGAGGTTAAAACACGAGTTCACAAGGAGAAGAAAACTCCACAAAAACCCGAGAAGAAGAAGAGTTTATGGCAGCGATACAAAGAAGGGGATCCCAAAGTAGGATTGCTTGGAGAACCTAGTGGGAAATTTGACTATGTAGTGTATTATGGAGACACGAATGATCACTTACCCCCGTCATTGCTAGTGGAACCGACTGGTTGGGGAGATGAATTTGATGATCCACCACCATCAATTTCCCAGGAAGTTCAAAAGAAAAAGACAATTAATGTTCCACACAATCCTCTTGAAGGAAAATGATCCGTAGCTAAACCTCCGGGGCAAGCATCCTACCGAACTGTTAAAAGACATTTTCAGCGAATGAAAAGTAGATAGAGGGATTTCGAGAATCGTCGAGACAGAGGAATGCCATCACAGATTCCTCCATTCAAACCTTTTGGTACGAAAGGTAATTGGGTTTGGAAAAGAAATGCTGATGATAAAGAACTTGTCAAACCTGAGAAGAATTCTATATATGATTCAGGAAGTAGATCTTACCACGAGGTGAAAAAGGGAAAAGAAGTTCAACAGGTTTCCCAAACAATTAACTTTGGGTAATTCCAGGTAGCTCTTAACCCGAAACATCAAGTCAAGATGGAACAAAAGAAACCGAATCTCAAGATGCCGCGGGAAGATTATAAGAGTTGCCGAGCGAGTCACTCCAAAATGCCGAAAGAATATCATTCGCCAATGAGGATCAACATGGTCCATGCTAAGCTTCCAGCGGAATATGGAGCTTATTTGGTGGTAGAAGAGGAACTCGAGCATATCTCGGAGAAGGAGATAGCAATGGCAGAGTTCGAATTCTCTGATAGAGAAGTGATAAGGTTTGACAAGGTGCCTTCAGATAAAGCTAGACATTTAAGATACTTGGCTATTTCAGGTAGAGTCAATGGCCAAGCTGTCGGTGAAATCTTTGTAGATGCGGGAGACACTTTGAACCTCATATCTTATAAATACTTTAAGAAGTTGGGAAAAGGTGATGATGACATAATTCCGTCGAATGTTCAGCTGTCTGATTTCCTAGGAGAAGTTACCGAAGTCAAAGGGGCAGTCGTACTAGACTTAACCATAGGATCCAAGAAATCAAGGACGACTTTCTTCGTGATAGAGTCTGATGATTCGTACAATTTGTTGCTTGGAAGAGATTGGATACACTCTAACCAATGTGTACCTTCGACTCTTCATCAAGTTCTAGCATTTTGGAATGGTGAAGGAGTAGAGTACATTGAGGCTGATTCGGGACTTGCTTCAATAGGGTGGACCGATATTCATCAAGATCATCAAGAGTATTCACATGGAAATCATGTTATCGGAACACCAAAAGCAAATTCACGATCCTACGCTTATTGCCGCTTTGGGAATATGAAAACTGAATGGATTCCCAAGTCTATCTTGGCATTAGAGGAGTTACATACTCTTTATGGAAAGCGAGCCCTTATTGCAAAAAGTTTGTAAAAGGTATTTCGCATACCTGGCGGAGAAGACCCAGCAAAGTGCGGAAGTTTCAGATTGTATTGATGAATGGGAAGAGTCGCCAATCAAGGAAGACATCAGGTCAACAGAAGCTCAAGACCCATTGTTAGAAGTTGATATAGGAGAACCTAGGTGTTTTCGTCCAGTATATGTGAGTGCGTTTCTGCAAGGGGACCTGAAGAAGGATTTAGTCAACCTGATCAAAGAGTACAAAGATTGCTTCGCATGGGATTACCATGAAATGCCTGGTATGTCAAGAGATATTATAGAGCATCGCCTTCCTATCAAGAAAGGATTTCGTCCACATAAACAGTTAGCAAGAAGGTTTGCTCCAGACATGGTTGATAAAGTCAAGGAAGAAATTAAAAGATTGCTGAAGGCGAAATTCATTGAAACAGCTAGGTATGTAGAGTGGCTTTTGAATATTGTTCCTATGAAGAAGAAGAATGGAAAATTGAGAGTCTGTATTGATTTTCGGGATCTCAATAATGCCACTCCAAAAGAAGAGTATCAGATGCCGATGGCAGACATGTTAGTAGATTCAGCATCGGGAAATGAGATGTTATCTCTAATGAATGGTCATTCGGGTTATAACCAGATATTTATTGCTAAAGAAGATATCCCGAAAATAGCATTCAGATGTCCTGGTGCTATCGGTACTTTTCAATGGGTAGTCATGCCTTTTGGATTGAAAAATACAGGAGCTACATACCAGCGAGCAATGAATTTCATCTTTCATGACATGATCGGTAAATTCTTGGAAGTTTATATTGATGATGTGGTGGTTAAATCAAATCAGGAAGAGCATGTGGATTATCTCGAGTAAGCTTTTGTTAGGATGAGGAAATACAAATTGAAGATGAATCTAGCTAAATGTGCCTTTGGAGTGCGAGCATGAAATTTCTTGGGATTCTTAGTTAATCAGAGAGGAATTGAGATTGACAGGAATAAGGCAAAGGCTATTATAGAGCTCCCTCATCCTACATCAAAGAAGCAACTGCAGATGGTGCTCGGGAAAATTAATTTTCTCAGAAGATTCATTGCCAATCTATCCGGGAAGATAGAACCAATGACACAGCTTTTGCGTCTTAAAAATCAGGAGAAGTTTATATGGGGAGATAAACAGCAAAAGGCGTTTGATGCAGTCAAAGTTTATCTAACAAATCCTCTTGTATTGATGCCACCAAAAATAGGCAGGCCACTAAGGTTGTATTTGTCCACTACCGATTCAACTATCGGGACTATGCTGGCACAAGAGAATGAAAATGGAAAAGAACAAGAGGTATATTATTTAAGTAGAACATTGACTGATGTTGAAAAAAGATATACCGCAATCGAAAAATTATGTCTATCTTTGTACTTTTCTTGTATGAAGTTAAGACATTATTTGTTGCCAGCTACAGTACATGTACTCGGTAAGACTGATGTGATAAAATATATGTTGTCACGGCCTGTTATAAAAGGCCGTATAGCCAAGTGGGCATTTATCTTGTCTGAATTTGATTTGGCATACGTACCAATAAAAGCAGTCAAAGGTCAGGCCGTTGCTGACTTTCTTACCGAATACCCATGCCTACAAATGGAAGAAAATGAACAAAATTTCAGTCAAGTTGTACCATGGACTATGTATTTTGATGGATCATGCGCTAAAAGTATGGTTGGAACCGATTTGATGATAATTTCTCCCACCGGAGAACTTACAAGGTGTGTTTGTAAGTTAGATTTTGAGTGCTCAAACAATCAAGCCGAATACGAAGCATTGATTATCGATTTAGGAATACTGATTGAGTTGGAAGCACAGTTCATCAAAATATTCGGTGATTCACAGCTAGTGGTGAAGCAACTGAAAGGAGAATATCAGTGTTTGAATGAAAATTTGATTGGCTATTATTACCTAGCTAAGAAGCAGTTGGAACAGTTTAGAGAATATGACATAGTCCATATCAAAAGAGAAACCAATTATGAAGCCAACGAGTTAGCACAGGTGGCTTCCGGTTATAAAATATCAAAAGAGTTGGCAAATATTGCAACTATCATCATATTATCGGTACCTTCTATTGAACGAAGAGAAATATCGATAGCGGTCGGTGAGGTAGTCCGAGAAAAGGATTGGAGACAGCCTATCATGGGATACTTGAAAAACCTGATTCAAGAGATCAAAAGCTGAGAAGATAAGCTCAGAAGTACGTAATATTAGGAGAAGAGTTATATCGAAAATCCTCAGATGGGTTGTTATTGCGATGTCTTAATAAGGATAATGCGAAACTGATTTTGCCAGAAGCACACAAAGGCATATGTGGAACACATCAAGCTGGAATTAAGATGAGATGGCTTTTGAAAAGGTACGGATATTTTTGGCCAACAATGATGCAGAATTGCATTGAATATGCCAAAGCATGCATTTCATGTCAAAAGCATGGACCTTTGCAACATGTGCCTGCTGTGGAGCTTCATTCTATTATAAAGCCATGGCCATTTAGAGGTTGGGCGATGGACATAATAGGTAAGATTTATCCACCTTCTTGTCATAAACATAGTTTCATTTTGCTGGCTATGGACTACTTTACGAAATGGGTGGAAGCAATTCCATACAAGAGCATTAGCCAGAAGACGGTGATCAAATTTATTGAGGAGAATATAATTCACCGATTTGGCTTGCTGGAGTCATCACTGCTGATCAAGGAACAGTATTTACTGGAAGCGAAGTTGTGGAATTTGTTCAATCAAGAGGAATTAAGATGATACATTCCACACCACACTATCCTTAAGAAAACGGACAAGCCGAAGCTACTAATAAGGTCGTGATTGAATTGATTAAAAAGCATTTGGAAGAAAACCCAAGAGAATGGGATAATCTGCTATCAATAGTGTTATGGGCGTACCGAACATCGCGAAGGTCAAGCACAGGCGTTAGTCCATATATGCTGACATATGGACAAGAGGTGGTGTTACCGATGAAGATAACCGTGCAGTCATTACGAGTCCAACTGCAAAGTGAAATGTTGCCGGAAGATTACAGAGATTGGATGCATATAAATTTGGATGAATTAGACGAAGTCCGTGCAGCTGCTTTGGATCAATTGGTAGCACAAAAGAAAAGAGTAGCCAGAGCTTTTAACAAGAAGGTTAGGATCAAGCAATTTGCTGTCGGGGATTTAGTATGGAAAGCAATTTTGCCGTTCAACCTCAAAGACAGGGAATTCGGTAAGTGGTCAGCAAATTGGGAAGGCACATATCTAGTTACCGAAATGTTCAATGGAAATGCATACAGATTGATGGATGTCAATGGAAAAGAATTATCTCGCTCTATAAATGAGAAATTCTTAAAGAAATATTGTCCATCAATCTAGGAAACACAAGGAAATTGATTTATTCATTAGAAACGAAAATACATTCTGATCTTGGTTACAAAGGTCTCCAGATCTTTAATAAGTTTGAGGTTCCGGGCTACAATTTTGGAATGTAATGCAAGATCATGGTGGAGTTCAGATTGCTGCTCTTTGAGATATTCTGTGCGACGAGAATGGAAGCGGACAGCTTCAAGTTTCTCCCAAGTTTCTTGTAACAATTGTCTGTACCTGTCTGAAGAAACTTCGACCATGGATCTAACACGGGAAATTTCATCTTTAATTATCCTACGTTCCGCACGGTTATGATTGGAAAGGAAATTGAAAAGCCGACGTGTCATCTCAACATCTTCTCTGGCATGGAAGCAAGAATCCTGAACTTGAGCATATGCTTCCTTGGAGTGGCACAATCGGGAAAATTCTTCCATAATTTGGAGCTTAAGAGTCCCAGCTTCAACAATGATAGGCTCAAGCTTCCAAATTTCCTTCACATTGTGCTCAAATTCGTCGAAGCTGACATGGAATAAGGAGCACAGTTCCCACACTAAGTCTAAGAAATCAGAATCTGCAGTTAGGAATACCTTGGACCTGAAGATGATTGCCAGTTCGGTAATTTCTAACCTATATTTGTGACTCAGTAATAAGGCATAGTGTCCTTGAGACAGCAGTTCATGAAGTCGCCTCCATAAGGATTGGTCATCCGGGGGTAATTGAATAAAGAGTTGTCTATGTTAAGAGAAATGAAGAATAGCTGTCAAAGCTTGGATCAAGGTACATTTAGCAGAAAGTTTACCTTCACACTGGCCATTACAACGTCTATATGATCGAGACCAAAGAGGCAGTTGAGATGAAGAACCATGTGAAGACATCACGAGCAAGATTGCAAATCTACAGGATGAATTGTGCAGCTTAGGCAGTTATAAAGATAAAGGATATAGAGCAGATCATGGGTAGTGACATGCTATAGCTTTTCTCGGATAATTGGAAGAAGTGGAAGAACATGGCCCATAAGTGGAGGAAGACGGTTACCAACATTGCCGCCAAAAAATTCTTTTGCAAGAGAAAGTATGCAAAAGGTTAGTTATTCGACTATCTCGTTGATTTCATTAAAGAAGCTGTGACATTGGGAATAGTAAGCAGTCGTAATAAACGAAACATGATATCGGGAAGCTTTATTATCGGGATCTTTGTTAGTCGTTGAGGATTATCGAAAAGCCTTATTATCGGGATCTTTGTTAGTCATTGAGGATTATCGGGAAGCTTTATTATCGGGATCTTTGTTAGTCGTTGATGATTATCGGGAATCCTTATTATCGGGATCTTTGTTAGTCGTTGAAGATTATAGAGGAGTAGATGTTAGAATTCGGCAAATGAAGCAAAAGAAACATCTGAGTGAGAGAAAACAAGACTTTTATTTTCATTTGCTCAACAGTGTCTTGGCTTCATTTACAAAAGAGCGGAGTTCAAATTCTAAATTAAAATTTGTTCCATGAGCTCCGCCCTATGCTTCTCGCAAGTCTTGACTGACCGACATGTAAAGTCGTATTCTTTCTTCAACTCCCGACACTTCTCTAGCTTTCGTCTGACTGATGGACAAAGATGACGCATTTTCGCTTCTTGCTCCACCATTTGGACCTCTACCTTCTTCAGTTCTGCCTCAAGCTCTGCTCTCCTCTCCGCCAAGCGATGAAGTTTGCTCTCTTCAGCTCTATAACTGTCATAAAACAAGCGGGTGTCTCCGCATTTGCGGGTTATTTCATCTTGAATAGCTTGACCTCGCTGTTCTCCAAAGAAAAGATGTGGAAGACGATCGGTGTTGATTCTAATGGTGTCCACAACATCCACAAAACCGACGGCGAAAATATCACTATTGTCTTGGAAGTCTGGGGAAAGCATAAAAGAAGGATTACCAGAACACACCTCTTAAAAAAGAGTTCTTGCTCGTCTCTCTCTGTTAGGATCAGTGATCAACTTCCCATAGCCAGACTCCAATAAGTGAAGGAGTTCTATCCATTTAGCTTTGGCTACATCCTTAGAGACTTCGAAAAATGATGCCGGGTCTATGGATTCTGGAGGATGTTCAACAGCGGAGGAGCCAGAGAGATCAGCAAACAGCATACTTTACACTTCAACTTTCTCCTCAATAGATAAAAGTGTTATTTCGGCTACGGCAGGAGGAGCTTGGGAAGAAGATGAGCTTGCCGCAGAGACTCTCTGAGGAGGCAGAGCAATAGTTGAAGGTTGAATAAGCGGCAGAGGTATATCGGTTGATGAACCTTCAAGGAATTCCCCATCGGGAATTAAAATTCTTTTTGATGCAGATGAAGGCTCATCAGTGCCTGTAAACACAGCTATGAATGTTAAAACAATAGTGTAAAAAGCATTCATCATTCGGTAAGGTAAAGACAGGATTTACCGATAAAGGTTGGAGATTTCCTAGTTAAAGGAGGAGATGGGTCATCAGCTAATTCCTCTTCTTCAAGTCTCGAAGATTGGACTTGTATTGATTCGGTAGGAGGTCCTATTGAAGGAGCAGGAATCTTCAATGCAGGGTCAGGGATTGCTATATCGTCAGAAAGAGCCTTGACAGAAGGGGAAGTAAGCAAAGCTGCTTTCGATCTGTAGATCTTAAGAGTCTTCCCTGAGTTTTAAAACAAAAGAGAATATCAATGTCGGCAAGTATGCTTATAATTAACAAAGCTTGAGTATGAAAGTTACCTTTTGGTGTATGCGGCCTCATCATGGTACGAAGTGTGGGACTGAGAGATGGGCTCCTTGGTGAAGAAATTTCAAGAGATGGCGATGAAGATCGATCAATAGCCCTTTCTGTCGTAGGCTTCTTCGATGCCTTTTCAGGAGCAGGCAATTCTAAAATTTTTCTCTTTCTACCTGCTGTGAAGGAAGACAGTCAAACACAACAAAATACCGAATGAAGACATACATTGAAAAAAGGAGAGCAAACCAACCTTTAACAGGCTTTGTTGGTTCAGCAGGAGGTATGTCTTCACCTTCGGCTACTTGAGGAAGTGCGGGATTAGCCGTGTCCTTTATCTTCAAAAGAATCGTGTCCAACGGCTCTGAGAATATAGATTTTCGATAGTTCTTCCACCAAAAGTTGAAGTCTTCTGAAGAGCGATCAGCATGTGCAACAAACTCGGTAACACGGAACAATCGGTATATGTCCCGAATCAGTTTGTTCAATTCAGTGAAGCTCTGGATGTCACCCAACTTGCATAATATTTTATTGATGGAAGAAAAGAAAAAGGTATAGAGGGCCGGGACAGGAACCCCTTGAATTAACCCAAATTATCTAGCACAATACTGGGGGGAGTAGATTTCAAAACCGGCAACGAATCTACCCTTTGTTGAAAACCTAACAGGGAGGTCGACAGAGGTTAGAACGATTTGCCAAAAATCACTCTTATTTTTCTGAAAAGAAGGAAGAGATGATCTAAATTGGGGAGTGAGAAAAGGGGAAAAAGAGAATTGTTTCCCTTTGATTGAAAAAAATTGGGAAACAAAAAACCGAAAATAAGATGATTGTCCCTCTGAAACAGGAACTAGCTTTTGGCTCAAAACTCGGCAGATAGGATGATTCGGGATCGAAGCTGAAGGAGGCTGCGAAACTCGATCCTTGGAAAACCAAGAAGGAAAATAGAAGGCTGCCCAAGCCTGGAGAATCTAGAGAGGACCACCATAGACTCCACCAATTTCATCCGAAGCAATGGAGGAAGCAGAGTGGGCTAAGCCTACAATAAAGCTAAAATGGTTTTTCTTAAGGCTAGCTGAGTTCCCGAAGATAAGGCGGAAGATATAGCAACGAGGTCCTTGGAAACTCGCACAATAGGGTGACAGAAAAGGAATTTACAAAGCCAGTATATGAGGAAAGCGGTGTGTTCCTCTTCGGTAACTGCACCTTTTTTCTTAAAATACTTACCGATAAAAGCCACGTAGGTTAATTCGAAATCAGATAACTTATCGAGCCCTTGGTAAGAATCTGAAGACAGAGTAGATGGGTCCGCGCCTAAAGGACTAAGACCAGTGAGGCAGTAGATATCGAGCAAAGTTACCGACATTGGGGAAAAAGGAAAAAAGAAGCAGTTGGTTGAAGACGACCAAAAGCAAGACAGAGCACTAATTAGCCCATGGTTCAGATGATAATCAAAACAGCAGAGACGTAGGGCATTATCAATGAGGAGCTCATCCCAAAGAGAGCCCTTGGAAGGAAGAAGTCGGAGATACCATCAGTAAAAATTTGGCTCAAAATCAGAAAAAGCCCTAAGACGAGAAGGACGAGAGTGCCAGTTGTAAGCCAAAATAGAAGAATGGTGAACTGGAAGTATCTCGGTTAGATGGAGAGGGAAAAAGTCAGAGAGATTTGCAAGAATTTAAAATTGATTATAAACTGCAGGGCCAAGGATGTAAGAATCCTCGTAATCATTCTGCACAGAGAGTAGATGTCGATTGTCGTTGAAATCCTTAGAGTCTCTGAACTGATGATACTGCTCTAGGGCGTCAGCAGCGAGAAAGGAAGAAACTTGAGCCTTATGAGCCATGGTGTTTAGGCAAGTACAGAGTGAAGTCACGAAGGAACAAAGAGGCAAAAGGGCACGAGAATAGCGAAGAAGATGAGTTTTGGAAAAAGCACGTCTGAAGGCGAGAGATCAGATTGTGTGGGGACATTTGATATATATACTAAGTTGATACGAGGAAGAGCTGAAAAGGCAAGCGCGCGAAATGAGGAGGCAAAATGGCGCTGGAAGCAAAAAGTAAGTGTCTTGTCATCTTTGGCATTTAAAAGAGTTAAAATTCGTTTAATTCTTTTAAAAGGGGGCATCTGTTGACACTAAAAAATAATGAGTTACCGAATTGACTTCGGTATCATCATATCCCGAAAATCGATAAATTGGGAACAGTAAACTACTCTGAGAAATTCGGTAAATTGTTTGTAACATATCGAAATGGCCAGAAGTCTAAACCCGATATTCGGGAAATAAGAGAATAAGGTCTACTCTGAGAAATTCGGTAGGTTGTTTGTAACATACCGAAATGACCAGAAGTCTAAACCCGATATTCTGGAAGTAAGAGAATAAGGTCATTGATTTTTGAAATTCGGTAAGATTTTGGACATACCGAAACTGTAAAAGGCCAGCGGTGAGAGGAATACGACGTTGAAAGGAACCGCGGGATGGTTAAACCAGCCACGTCAGCAAGAAGTTACGAGCAAGAAATCCGGATAGTGGATGCGAACAGTTCGCGGCGGTTACTGGAAGAGATTCAAATTCGAAGCCATGTTGACAGTTGAAGATCAGGTTTTGGCGGATAAAACGAGGGGCGAATGGGAAGCTATTGAAGGCGCCAAGATTCAAAGTTTGAAAGCAAGAAAATAACCGACAGACGGTTATGGAAAGCTGAAGAATACAAATACTCGAAAGAGAAGAGCAAAAAAAAGATCAACACACATCCAAGAACACTCAAGTTTATCTGTATTTTAACTTCCATGTACCTTCCTTTCCAGTAGTTACAGTTTCTGCAACTAGAGCTTATTTTCAAGTCTTCTACTGCTTTCGTAGGAGTATTGTAATGTAGCCTGAACCCTTGTTGATCTCAAATCCATATTCGATCCACTGATTTCCTACCCATTTCATACCTTCCTGTGTTGCTTCGTGTTCTTGCTAAAATTTCTTTTCGAAAGTTGAACCACAGAACCCTTTTAATAAAAATCGAAAACTGAATTTCGGTGAAAGATATTCCTTGTTGCAAAAACGAGCGAACAGTATCTATCTATCATCTCACTTTGTCGTCGATTAAATTTCGACAAAGTCTTTTGTGCCTCATCGTCGATTAAATTCCGACGAAGCATATCCGTTCCTTGTGATCCATTGAGCCTCCTGTCCAGAATCACTACAAGAACCTGTTTCTTCTTAATAAAAATCGAAGAAATGACGTTCGGCGAAATACCTTTCACCGAGGACCATTTTTGGCGAAACATCTTTTTGGCACGCCCGGTGGGACAATTTGTGATTTGATTTGAGGAGATTCAATGCTGAGAAGAAGGAATCATCCAAAGTCAGACGATGCAGCGGGTAATGATCCCAATGGTAGTGACAAGTCAAAGGACTTCGAATCTTGAGCCATTAACCGAAATGTAGAAGAAGGCCAATGCGAGGGGGCAGATTTTTCTCGACATCTCACTGAAGATCAATCGAGAGAAGTCGCACCAAATCGTTGTACTTTAGCCACTATGAAGAGATTTTTTGAGGAGTTTCAGAATGACATGACCAACCATATGGCGTATCACATTGCGGAAGTGATCAAACCAATGATCGCTAATGTGGTGATCGAACTCACGTCGAGACCAAGGCCACTAATACCGCTGCCGAATGGCGACAATGACAATGCGAGACCCGTCGAGAACGTAGTGTTGCCTCCAGCGAGGGTAGTGAGCCCGATGAATACACTAAATATTGGTATGCCAGCCCCACCGAATCAAGGATACGTGCCTTACCGTGCGTAGATGTAGATGGATAACTTACCGAGGCCGCAATCCCCGCCTAGGGGGCAGGCTGGTCAAGTCTTCCTTGTGCAAGAGTTCCGGAGGGACTAGCGTATCGTAGAGCAAACGACAGGATTAGTAATTCAACAGATAGATCTAGAAGGGGAAACTCCTAGGCCCGTATATCATAAAACTTACCCCGATTGGGTAGATATGATCCGATATCCAAGAGGCTTTGAAATCTCCAAATTTGCCATTTTTACTAGCGAAGACGAACAATCGACTATTGAACATATTTGTCGATTTATAACCCAATGCAGAGAAGCAGAGACAAATGAGTTTTTAAGACTTAGGTTGTTTCCTTTGTCTTTGTCGAAAACTGCTTTTGCATGGTACACCGACTTACCACCTAATTCGGTGTGTAATTGGGCAGAGATGGAGAAACAATTCCATTCTCAATTTTATGGAACGATGCCCAAAGTATCAATTTCTGATTTGGCTACACTCTATCAATACGATAATGAGTCGGCCAATCAGTTTGTTGCACGATTCAAAAAGGCTGGAAATAAATGCCTTACTTCATTCTCAGAGATAGAATCCGCGAATTTGGCTTTCAATGGATTGAAATTCAATCTAAAAGAAAAATTCGAAGACCAAAACTTTGCCAATTTATTAGAATTGACAACGAGAGTGTGACGCCCCAGAACATCACGTGCTACATGTGTCCTTTTCAATTATATCTTTTATATATTTAGTAGCATGCGAAAGCGTAATAAAAAATTTCACATCATCATCCCCGACATATCATCGCACGAGTTTACTAAATACATATGCATAATTTATTTTATACCACTAGTTTACCAAATGTACATAACAGATAACACAGTTTTTATATTACATGCATTGGTAGACAAACACCATACAAAATACATGGACCTGGGAAAAGGGTTAGGGTCACCTATCTCCTCTATTTCACTCCTCCATCGCCATAAGTCTGCATGTACAAACGTCGGTCAACAACTACGGATCGACAACTTCACCCGTCGATGGACCATCATCGCCGAAGCCTAGAGGACCATCAAAACCTCTAATCGGTCCTACTAACTCACCCTCGACATTAAAATACCAGGCAACATAGAGATGAGGAACCCATTCCGCAAGTCCAACGTCGATCCATATGTAAGAGGTACACTTAGTATACACTATAGCCTATTCGGGAACAAAAACATCTTCATAGATATATTCTACATGCACCGCGGCTCCAAACAGCGTTGGCCAATAGTCCATCTTACATATCTGAAAAATAATGGGGTGAGCTGAGGCCCAGTAAAAGAAATTTCTAAGTATAAGGTAGGTAATCCTCTTACCGCTCACCCTGGCATTCACAATCACAAGTATTCAAAGTAATACATGAGTGCATGAGCATACACATGATTTTCTTCAATAATGATGTGTCATGATATCGCGCATATGATGCAGGCCAATGTCATCTTATATCACAATGCACCAGTATCACCTAGTGCCTTATTCATGCAATTAAATGTATATACGTGAGCATGCATCATATTTATTACTTCATCTTTCATCCCGAAACTCCCAGGGCTTCCCGACACACGGGGCATCGCCACTCCACGGCATCCCGCAACATCCGCCCACATGGCATCGCCACTCCGCCGCATCGTTGCCACCATCACGTGGACGACGAAACACAATCTTTTACATGCAAAGATGGTGCTCATAAAATGTTTATTATAACATCATTTTTTTTCCTCAAGTCATCATCCAAGCAGAAGTATTCTGATTCATGCATCAAATGTCTCTTTTCATGCCTCAAAGAATACTAAGATGAATGCAAACTTTAGAAAAAATTTCGAAATATTTTTTTATTTTTTATTTTTTATATTGTTATATTAATATTATATTATTTTAGCTTCAAATTGGTAACACTCATAACAATCAGCAAATCCATGACACATGAGTAACTTCAAGTTTTTTATTAATATATAATATTATTATATTATATTATATTATATTATATAAAAATCCATGGTCGGTCAAAGCTGTTGACCATCGGTCAACTTATAAAATTCGGCGACTTTATTTTGTCGGCAACATTTTTTTTAAAATATTATTATAATATTATTATTATTATGATAAAGCTATAATTTGGTAACTTTCATGCTCGGTCAACATTTTTGACCGTCGGTTGACCCACACGATTGGGAAACTTCAGTTTGTCGGCAATTTTTTTTTTTTTAATCTTTCTAATGGATGGTCGGTAACTTCCACACTTCGATCAGTAATAGCGTCCATAATCAACAACAAAGCTAGTTTTCACCCATTTTTCACTCTTTTCATCCAACGTATTACTGATTTCTCATCGAGAACAATCAAGCATCCATTTTTACTAAGAGAGGCAAATGAAAGCATAATAACTCAATACGCCAACTTCGCTTACCGACCTAATTTCATTGCACATTTACTATCAAGTGAAATTAAAACTAACAAATAACAAGCAATCAAGTCAAGAGCACTAAATAGATCATTCTAATTTAGCGCTTAGAGTTTTCACTTACTTTGAAAAGATTTGAGCCGAAAATCAAAGCTTTAATTTCCTTCAAACAAAATAAACAAAACCACAAATCAACATATGCTTTATTTCGAAAATGACAAAAACCCATTAGTAGAAAGTTATTGAATTCAAAATATACCTCGTCCGAGATCGAACGACAAAGATAGAAACTTTTAATACGCAAGCATGGGATCTTTGTTCTTACCAACGGTATTGAAAGGAAAGAGTGGAAAGGAAATGTGGGTAAATAAAGTGGGGCCCTCTTTTCTATTTAAAGAGGGTCCCTCCCCGATCGGTAAGTAGGAAGAGCGAAAGAAGGGCTCAACAATAGTTAAAGGCATTAATTGTCTTAGAGTTAAAACTATGATTGCAAGGGTACGTGGTCCAATGAAATTACTTCAAGTGGCCCCATACGAGAGAAGCTAATAGGAGCTATTTTGCTTGGAGAAGAAGGAGAGCTCCGTCGGCCAAGTAAAAATTGGTGAGTTATTAAATGCATTGAATGATTAGGTGCAAGTGGCTTAATGTGATTGGCTACAAGAGGGGATATTTTGATGAAGAAGAGGAGGAGAACTCCTCTGTCGGCCAAATAGAAAGGAGCGAATCATTGGTAAGGAATGACCTCATTTCTTCGAAGCTTCGTCGATAGGCCAAGAGAACAAAGGCTTCATCGGCTAGAAAAAGGAGAAATCATTAAGTACATTAAATGCACTATATGATGCAAGGTGTGATGTCATCAAGAGCATGTGGAAGAATTTGAAGAATGACAAATGGCTTATTCGTATGGTTTCAAAAATAGATAATGACAAATTGTCAAGATACCAAGTGAATCATTACGTAAACAAGAAATCGGTGTCCGTTCTAAACATAGATACGGTAGAAAAATATTTTAAACCTATCAAAATGTTTTGTAAAATTTACTGAACGTAACTAGACATATAATTCAGTAAATTTTAAATCGTAAACTCGAAGCGTATCAGTCTCCATTAATAATTAACACGGCTCTACTCTACAAAAATTGATACAAAAATGGATATCTAGCAAATCTTATTCTGTTGGAACCATTCACGGAAATATTACGGATACAAAAATATATTCGGCCTCCGCTAGACTACGTAAATTACCTAACTAAATCTCTCACGTGCGACATTTATTGTCCACGGATATGTACATAACATAAATTAACGTAGGAATTTTCAAGATGTCACATAGAGTATCCAATCACGAGAAACTGCTTAAAAATAGTCATAGAGCCACATTAAGATTTTGCACAAAACGTGGCTCGTGTGAAAAGATGTGTCAGATAATGAATCTCACAAAGATAACATTCAGCAAAAAAAAAAAAAAAATGAATTTGCCGATGACAAGAGGGCAGTAGCCGTAGATTCGACTATCGCCGTGCAAACAAAAAAAAAAACTTCTTTGGGCAGACGTTGTTCGTTTCGACCCCAACATCAATGAGGAGGTATCTATGATCGAGCTTCCAAAAGTCAGTGCGAAGAAACTTGCTTATGGCCGCTTCACTAGCAAAGGGTTTGAATGGATCCAAAGAGGAGTGGGCTGGCCACAGAAGAATCCAAAATGCTATTGATCAAGTTCAGTAAGTTCGGCGAGGTACTTCGCCCTAAGAAGTTCTTGCCGATTGTAGCTCTTAGTGTAGTTCTTGGCCTCCTGGAAGGTTTCCCGCATCTCTCCTTTGCGAACCTTTAAGGCGAACCAGACCTCGGTCATACGGAGCTGGTGAAGGGTTAACCGACGTTCGACCTCGGCAAGTTGAGCGTTAAGAAGTTCAATCTCTGGTCGGTTTCGTGCGTCTTGGTCACCCAGGGCTTTATAAGTAGCGAGGGGCTGGAAAGCACTGTCCTGTTTCTTGTCAAAGAAGTTGGCGCGATCTGATAGTTCCCTATCGGTCAAAGTCAGATGACGCAGCCGATCGTAGTTAGAATTGAACGTATCAGGGCCAGGAATCGGCTTGATCATGACCTCCTCACAAAACCTAGTAAATTCAGACGTTCGGGTAAAATCTGACCTTGTGAATTAATCCCCTAAGTCACGATTCGGCTTCGGGACGAGATAAGATTGAGCAGAAACCGCTACTAGTGACCTCAAGAAATTCACCCTAAAGGGCCTTCGCGGCTTCATCAGTTACCAGGAGGTCTAGCTCGGTGGGAACCGAAAGCGCATGTCTTAGCGCTTCTAATTCCAGCCACTTTTCCAAGGCTCTAGCACTTTGGTATCGGCAAGGGATATGGAAGTTTTATTAATTCCATTCGTGGAACCGAGGAGCATAGGAGGTGTGTTGGATGGAATGGAGCTTTGCACTCTCACGGTTAGGATGATAAGCCGAGGAAGAAAAGGGGTAAACGAAGAAAAACTCACTTGACTGAGAGCATGGGGCAAATTGGCTTCTCTATTCGGCGGGGCCACCACAATTTGTTTCCCGCAATCAAAACGGGGCAAAGGCTTTTTGGGTTGGTTACTCTTGGGTATCTCCCAACAAAGCCTGTGAGTTTGTCTTGGCGACGAGATGTGAGTTGGGCATTGAAAATTGAGGACATGTTAGTTAGTCACTAGGAACCGGATGATAAGTAAAATTTCCAAAGTTGCCGATATGGGCTGCCGCTGCTTTGCTTCTGTTGGGACCTTTGACTTCGGTATCCTTGGGAACAGGCAAGCGCGTTTCTTGAAGGGATTCGGCGGGAGATCCATCAACCGCAACAGTTGGCTCATTGATTAAAAAGGAGTCGGCTTCGATCAGGTCTTCAGTCAAATCAATCGGGGAAGTAGAGCTGTCCATAGTGATAGGAGCTGCCTGAGAACGTGAAGAGGACAGGACCAATCTCTTCCGCCTGGATCCCTTGGAACTCTCCTTGGTTTGCTTTGTGTTAGTAGCCGGACCTATTGGGTGTAGCTACGTATCGGCTAGGGTGTAAAGGGTAGCATAGACATCAAGTTCGTACAGAATTCAAAAAGGAAAGATCCATCAATCGATGAGTTTAAAAGAATTAAATCTTTTAATTCTTTTAAAAAGAGGCATATGTTGACACCCAAAATTGACCCATGCCGAGGCTATAGAACGCGGCATGGCACCAATGTGTAATTGACAGAAAAGAAAAGCATTCTCTGTCGATTATTTAGAAGAATATAAATGGGAGATGCCGAACATGGTGTCTTCGGTTGAACAGGCGTCGGGAACAAACCAGGGTCGGCGTCGGCAACAAAAACCGCTTACAGATAGGACAATGCGATTATTTGAAGTGAAGAAAGCCTAGAAAATAGAGGGCCATGTTTATGGATAGGACAATGTTGTTATTTGAAAGTGGAGATAATAACTGCATGCAGATAAGGCAATGCGGTTACTCAAGGCCTCAAGAATAGGGGGCAAGTAACTGCTCATGACAATTTCCTTGTTGTAAGCCTATAAAAGGCAGGAGCCACAACGTTGTAAAGGATCCGCAAATCATCAACAAAACCGTTATTCCTTTACTTTATTGTTGTTTTTTTAAGCATTTTATTTTCCTGCAGTTTATCTTTTTCGCAATTTTACATTCTCGCATCTTTCAATTCTCGTACTGCAGTCATAGTTTCGAATACATCGTCGTCGATTAAACTCCGACGTTGTATCTATCTATCATCTCACTTTGTCATCGATTAAATTCCGGCAAAGTGTTTTGTGCCTCGTCGTCGATTAAATTCCGACGAAGCATATCCATTCCTTGCGATCCATCGAGCCTCCTTCCCAAAATCGTGACAAGAACCCGTCTCTTCTTAATAAAAACCGAAGAAACGACGTTCAGTGAGAGGTATTTTGCCAAGGACCATTTTTGGCGAAACACTTCTATATGCAGGACTGCAATATATCCTTCGGCTCTGCAACCTTCAATCAAGTTACTGGAAACAGTCTTTCATGAAGGCAAACGAAATTCCATAAGGAAGTGTACATCGTATTTGCATTTGATCACTCTTACGGAATTGACCACTAAGATCGACAACCTCATTTCAGACAACTCCCTAAATTGCATCGGTGATGAACTATGATCTATCTACTCTCATAACCATGTCTAGTGAATGGATTCGTTACTGTCATGGTCGAACCATGTCTCCGCCAAATCCTCGCTGGATGAGAAGGAAAACTGTATTGTCATGAAGTGATGCCCTCCTCTTGGAACAGACCATGGTGTGATAGCATGGGAATATATGATAATCTCACTGCATGTAGAAGAGACCAAGAGTTGCCTAAAAACACTCGTTGTTCAAGCATCAGGACAATTCAAATGTTGTCCGAATTTGCAGCATTACATCGTTTATGCAGGGAGCAACTCCCATCCTGTTCCAGAATATGGGATCACAGGCAACCATGAGTTACTTGCATGTCTCTGGAAGGTTTGTGATTGATGCACACTTGGGAAAGTCATGATCTTGAAAGTTCAATCTATGAAACTAAGAAGTCAAATGTTTGCACGATAAATGTCCTTACTATTAACACTTGTCCTTCGGCTACTCTGTATCTAATCTGAGTCTCGATGAAGCGCTGAAGTTGGTGCTTCACCACTACAGCAAAAGCTTTAGAGGCTTCTAAACCATGCTTACAACAGAACAAGCCCAAAAAAATTTCCGGTAAGAAAATGCATGTCCAATTATCACTTGCAGATATTCATGTTTGCATATTTTGGTTTCCACCCTCAAAATATTTCTGGTAAGAAAATGCAAGCCCAAAATATTTTCGTCGACGCGTGATAAGAAGTGTCCAAAAGGAAGCTAATTGAACTTCATTAGGTGTCACTGGAATTAATATATCTTCTGAGCTTGTGTTACAGAGATGGACTCTGACATCTCCGTGTTCGAGAGCAGAGTCAATGAAGTCCACACAACACATTCATGGGAGTTTCTCGGGGTAAACTTGCTTAACCAATATGACCAACAGGGGCAGATGCCAGTTCTAACGTTGTCGGTGTCGTCAACTCTGGTAATCCTATAAACCTTTCCCTTTGGTCATGGCAACAAATAGAATCTCATAAATGAATCCTCTTGCAGAGGTTTGGCCAGAATCAGAAATCTTTAGCGACAAAGGCTTAGGTCTTGTGCCTGAAAAGTTAAAGGGACAATGCATTCCTAGAGACAATTGCACATTGTCCAACTGCAAGAGGTACTATTAGCGATTAAGATGCGTCATAACTTGAAAAAGGAAGTAATCTAACGTCGTTACTAGGGTGTGCATTGTGCCATAACAACAAAACAAGCAATCAAACAATCATCCAGGTCTCTATATTAACATATTCTTCTCTTAGCTAGGTCTAAATTAAGAGAGTTAAAGCCTCTAGGAGCTTCTTTATTAACGTCCTTGAATTTGACTTTCCAGAAAAATCATAGGTGCGAGATTCTACTTCAAGGGTATTGAAGCGGAGGTTGGCCCTCTAGAATTGCTGAATATCACTTTCTCCAGGTCGGCTCGAGAAAATGACGGGCAAGGGAGCCCCACTGCCTCGTTGATAACAGGGTCTGCTGTTCTGAATGCCGGCTTATTGAGGATGGCCCGAGGTACTGCTCAGGGAGGGGCCCCTGGTGCTAGATTGGCCATCTATAAGGCTTGTTGGTTAGGCTTGTTTTCAGCATCGGCTGGAAACTCGCTCTTCCCAGGGACGACTGTGAATGTTTCTCCCCGGATACTCACTGCAGCCGCTAGTTCCCTAAATAGAGAACTGAACTTATTTTTGGGAAACTCAAAGACTGTGAGGGTAATGTAGCAAGAGCTGTTTGAAATAAGTGCAGATCGTGATCGAGAGCGAGAAAATAGTAGTGGCAAAGATGTATACTCTTGAGGTATGACTGAGTTGTACTAAACGAGTTTCGAGTTTCAACCTCACAGGGCTATTGTTTAAACACTCTCTACATGGAAGCTTCGTAAGTGCTGCAGTTGCTCCAGGAGTTCCGACGAAAAATGCTAGGCGATCTTTGTATTTTCCATGATGTCTCCTTTCGATGATGGACCATTTGTCAAATCACGAACCTGACTGGCAACAATCCTAGTTTACAGCTTCTCCAAGTGCAACATTTTGGATCCTACCTTAGTCGAGGGAAGAATTGTCCAGTGCATGCGTGAGTCCTCTACCGATAATTGTACAGAGAAGGCCTTGTCTGTGGGCGACGCCAGTGATGTTGCAATAGTCCTTGTCGACCCACTTTGGCAAGCTGTTGGTTTTCACTTTGAAATCCCGGGCACTACAATTGGTCCAGCAGGAGCAGAAGAGCTCCAATCCTATATGGCAACCGAATAGTAAGTGCTAAAATCTTAGTTCACAAGAGAAGACATAAAGAAAAAGCTCCAACTGCGAACATCGGAAGAATTTCATATTGGAACAGCTGATATATAGATCAATCACAAAAACCAGGTATCCATCGGCTAAAACTGCACCGACAGTAGCTGACTGGAACACAAATCCGTCACCTCTGTGAACTGAACGACATATCTCTGGACATTATCAAAGTAAAGTCTGTTTGAATTTGGTTACTTGATTAGGCTTTCTCTTTGGAAAATGTTGGGCAACAAAGGTGATTTGTAGCTTCACATGTTCATTCCTAAATGTTTGAATTGCAGCCAGATATTTCAGCACCTGGTGCTAACATTTTGGCTGCTTGGTCTCTGGTGTTGACTTCTGTCACGCTGGGCCGGTCTGTCAATTACAACAGTGACCTCCATGTCCTGCCCCATGCCGCCGCTGTTGCTGTGTTTCTGTGATGTGCCCACAGTTCCGTTGTTCAAAAACATTCTCTTTGTTAGAGTACTCATTTTTAGCTTTTGTCATGGACAATAGATATAAACCGATCGGACGGCGTCCAAACGGCACAGGGGCCTTTCCTTTTGACTATGGATCCCGACACATAAACCCCATCGCCGCATTGAATCCTGGGCTAATCTGCTATTTCGACTTGGATGATGGTATAAATTTCCTGTGCACCACCGGGGCAAGCCCTGCACAACTCAAGAACCCAAAGGAGATCTAGCTCATTGCAAAAACCCCACCTACTCCGTCCTATGACTTCAAATACCCTTCAATTGATGTATCCAACATGAAGGGGAACATTTATGTTTGGACTGTCACTTACTTCGGACAAGGCAGGGAAGTTTATAACGCGGTCATAATTATCCGCAGGGAGTGAAAGCTACAGTTTATCCTGCTCAGGTCAGGTTTTCTCAGGCAGGGTGAAAGATGCCCTTCAGGATCGATTTCAGTCCTTACAAAAGCAGCAATGGGAACTTTGTGTTCGCTCACCGACATGGAACAACGGTGTTCGAAATATCAGGAGTTCTATTGTGAATGTGATTTCTGTGCAGAAAACATCAATTGCTCTGTACTGTAATCAAGTGTCACCCAGGATCACCCTTGTTGGACTTGCTTGTCTGTTGATGTTGGAGGAATCCACAGAAGATTGACTCGTTGCTACTTTCAACAGGAGGTGATTTTTCACTAGAATAGTGTCAGGGACAGTATTACTACACAAACAATCTCATTGTTTCTAAAATTGCTCAAAAGGTTAACCCATGATCATGATTATAATGTAACACTCAAAGAACCGCTTTTTTCATTATTTGAACGCGAACATAATGGAGTAGTATTTACCAAAAAAAAAAAACATAATGGAGTAGCTATACTATTCATAGGATGCAAAAGATGAAAAAAAAAACAATAAATTCTAGCAATTCTGCTCATATGAGTTTATGTATTTGATCTCTGGGCTAATCTTACCTCCTGCCCACCTCCAAGAATGGACTCTCGACCATACCTGTCAAGGAGGCTTATGCACATTCATTTGTCTTTCCTTTCCTTTTTTGCTTTTGTTTCTTTGACATTAGAGGTCGGAGATCTTGGTGACCTTATGAAGTTGTCTTTTGTCCCTGAATGCTGTCACGACGGCTCAACTTAGCACAAGTTTGAAGATAAGGGCTGAGAGATTGTGGCTTCATTCTGGCAGGGTTTTTGTGGGAAAAACATTTGTTGAAGTGTCAAACAACTATCATTTTCATATGACAGGAGAGAGCAAAATTGAACACGGAAACTGACTAAGCCAGCTAGATATACTGTGATCTTCCCTAAATCTGCGGGACGTGCTTATTCCGACGGCGACAACAAGTCATTTTGTAGAACTTTCTTGCTTAAAACAAATCCGGGTCTATTCTTTCTTTGCTTTTCCTTTTTCTTGGGAACCATGGTAAGGTGAGGATCTGGATTATCTTGATTTGCAACCACGGGGACAAATCTCTATCGAGAAACTTCCTTCAATCATGCTTCTGATTATTAAATCGTTGTTGGACGAATCCCTGGCAAAGAATGGGGGATTATATAAGTGGACCGGTATTGTTACCAACAAGATTACTAACTCAAAACCCTAGGCATGCACAGGTGAACTTCGAGTGAACCGCAAAATGAAGTTGACATGTTAAGAAAAAATGATCAGACTGCATGTTCACTGTCTGAATCTTTGGTCTCATCTGAAGTTGTAATAATCTCGTTTTTTGCTATTCTTTCCTTCTTCTGGTTAGACATAGTGCAGATGAAAAGTTAGGCGAGTCGCTTAAAAGGGAGAAAAGTTAGGCAAATGGCTTATGCTCCAAGGACTAAGGACTGTCCGCTAATGTCGACCCAGTGAAATACTTATCTGTATTCGACGATTGAAGAGTCGGGTCGATCATAATCGTGGCTGATCGTGTAATTTGACTATTTTTGTTGATGATATATTTCATCTATACCAAACGAAGAAGGAACATAATTGTCTGGTGCAAAATATCTCACACCCATTTAGATTGGTCTACAGAATTTAATCTCCAATGTCAGAGAGGACAGGAGGTCCCCCCAACCTAAGAAGGCCCATTGGTATTTACTCATGACCAGGGGGGAAATGCAAACCATTGTTTAAGCCAACCACCTCATCAGATATAATAACCCTTGAACAGTCAATTTGCTCAGCTTCAACTGCACAAAAACACCTTTTCTTATTGATTATTCACAAGTCACTGATTAGGACATCTCCTGATTGTGTCCCAACCATGCAATTTTTGTAATAATCTAAGAGGCTGAGACCAGGCACACCTAATGCAGCTTCTTTAGGGCTTCACTAATATATATAATATGCCCTCTTCTTGCCGAAATCACCAGCAAAACACAAACATACACGAGGGATATCGACAAATAATATGAAAGGAGCTTGCTTTTTTCTCATCCTTTGCTGTACCAAGCTCGCATATCATCACAAGAAATTGACTTTTGCTAGGCTCTTGCTGGAGGTTTCACCAAAATAGAAACAAAGAACTTGCTGCTTGTCCAACCCAACAAGATCTCTGAAGAGCACACGGCAGAGTTTGATCTACCATTATGATGTTGGTGAGAGCAGACATGAAATAACTCCCCATTCAAAAGGGTACAATCTAACATACATTGACGTGTGACGATTGAAATTTTGGACTGTAATCACATGGGGATGCAACTGTCTTCCACCCAGAAGACCCTAATAGGGACTGCTCACCTAGATCAACTTCTGAACGTAGTGCTGAGTTATTGCTTCCTCTTTCTGGTTTATTTTTCTTGTCCAGGGAAATATGAAAGAGGGAAATCTAGAACTCTTGCCCCCTTACTGTTTTTCCTACCAATAAGCCCAGAACGAGTCATGGAAAAAGCAAATATGTTTTGGTCTGTCATGCTGCGTTGACTCTTACACAGCACCTGATCTTTCTACCTCCGGAATTGGACGGTGACGATGCCGCAACTGCTACCGGACTTTTTGGCTACTCGAAACAGATTCAACCACCGCCATCCTAAATGCATTAATTGTCTCTAGAGGGCTTCCCAGTATGGCCATGCACACCCTAAGTTTTAGTTCCTCAGTACTGATTGGACATGCTGCGGGAGGATTTTCCATGAATTGGGGCGAGAAATAAGAGCTTAGAGACCTATATTGGCAAGTGGTATTCATGTGAGGATGGTGATTGTAGGCTCGGGATGCACATGCCTAAACTAGACATTCCTTTCGTATAATCGAAGCAATTTCAAATTCCTGCACATGGAGAGAGAGCTGCTTTTGCCAACCTATTGATTAAGGTGTGACCTCCTCCAACTAACATTTTTGATTGGTTTTGACATCATTAGGCCCAAATTTGACGGTAAAGTCTATATTTGAAATCCACCAAGTAAATGTTTGAATTGCCAAAAAAGGTGACCCCATATATTGAAATTTTAAACCTTCAATAAGGGGTGGAAAGGAAATTCAATTTGGAGTGAGTACTTGTTAAATTTTGCTAAATTACAGGGATTTCTATGGAAATTTCCCTAAAATTAAGCTTGGAAGTATCAAATGACATGTTAATGGATTTTGAGAAAGAGAATCTAAGGGAGAATGACACCAATGGTCCTTGAACTTTAATTAAATATACAACGTCGTCTCTAAACTTTTAATTTTTTCAATGTGGTCCTTGATCCGTTTGCTAAAACGAAAAATCAGATGTTATTTGTTAATGTCGTCTATTATATGCTAAGTTGGATATTTAAAACTGATGAGTGAACTTTTCCATTTTTTTATTTATCCATTTTAGAAAAAGGAACAACAATTATGGTATTAAAAAGGTCCATCCTCAAAATCGTACTTATATAGTTCATTTTTGTTGTCCACCGTTCAAATTTAAATGCATTGAAAGTTAGATCAGCATATTCCGTCAGCATTGAAGATTTTCATATATTTTAAGGATTAGTTTGAATATTTACTAATAGTTCAGGAACCACATGCAAAAATTAAAAATTCAGAAATGATATTACACATTAGACCAAAGTTCATGAATTATTTGTTAATTTTCCAAAATCTAAATAAAGGAAGGAGGGACAGATTTGATTCAACGAGAAGTGGGGATTCATTGCCACAACTAAAGAGGGAAAATCGCCAAAAAAGTCATAAACCTATTGCAATTGTGCCAATTCAATCCTAAATTCTTTTTTTTTTTTTTTTGCCAATTGAGTTCTAAACCTTTTGTAATTGTGCCAATTCAGTCCATTTGGCCAGCTGGCGCTGACTTGGATAATTTTTAATATTATTTTAATATTTCTACTTCACAAATTTATTTTCCCTTTCTTTTCTTTTCTCTCTCTTTCTTTCTTTTTTTGCTTCCCACTGTGGCCGGCAAGCTCGGGAAAAAAAAAGGAGGAGAAAGAAAAGAAAAAAAAAGAGAAAAAAATATTAAAATATTATTAAAAATATCGACGTTAGCGCTGGCCGGCCACTTAGCAAAATAAAAAAAAGTTTATGATTGAATTGGCACAATTGCAATAGGTTTAGGACTTTTTTGATAATTTTCCTCCACAAAACACATGGAAAAAACACTATTACACTGTAAGTTTTTAATTTAACGAATTGGAAGTAAGATCAACAAATTCCGTCAATATTAAAGATTTTCATGTAGTTGAGGGCCTAGATTGAATATTTACTAATACTTCAGGAATCAGAACTCTAAAATGAAAGTAAACGAGACGTTCCTAAAATCTAATAATGGTTAATACCACGGAAAACCCCAAACTGGTACACTTGTGACAAATTTACCCTAAACTATTTTTTCGACAACCAAAAACTCCAAACTGGTACATCTGTGATAAATTTACCCTGAACTAATTATTTTGATTACCAAAAACCTCAAAATGATACACATGTGACAAATTTACCCTCTGTTAATTTTTGTTAAATTGGATTAATACTACGAAAAATCTCAAATTGATATACATGTGACAAATAGAGGGTAAAAACCCTAAACATGTACATCCAGCAATTGCCACGTGTCATTCAAATCAGCAATTTGACGATAAAATTTAACGAAAACTAACGGAGAGTAAATTTATCACAGGTGTACCAGTTGGGGATAAATTTGTCAAAAGTGTACCAATTTAGAGTTTTTAGTGATTAAAAAAATAGTTTGGGGTAAATTTATTACAAGTGTATTAGTTTGAAATTTTTCGTGGTATTAACCCATCTAATAAGGCAAGGACGGACGGAATTGTCTGATAAAAAAAAAAAGGGGACGGACGGATTTGACTCAACGAGAAGTGGGGGTATTCGTTGCCACCACTAAACATGTGGGAAAAAAAAAACTATTGCGTTTCAAGTTTAATTAAGGTTTTCAATCTTATTCTGACTTTTTTCTTTTTTTTTGGGTAAGGAAATCTTATTCTGACTTTATGCTCCCATCATCTAACAAAATTAATTAAGGAAAACCTTAATAATTTGTTAATGTGGAGTCACTCCACATTTAATTATATGAGACATGTATTCATTTCTCTCGGTGAAAGTACGTAAAAACATCAGTTCACTATTTCGTAGCGGTTAGTTAAGCCGATCAAATTCATGAAAAATAATGCTAGGAATACTAATAGTTGGATATTGTCTCTTTGCGAATCATTTTTTTTTTTATATACTTGACATTATTCTTCGAAAATACCATGCCAAAATGTGGGCATATCATAATCAAGCTAATGGTAGCGTTGCGTAGGTTTGAGGTTGGGTAAGGTATTTGTTCTATCCTAAAACATACTTTATGGCTGCGTTTGGTCGTCCGGATTTGGGTTGGGATAAAATATTATAAGTTGGGACTAGAAATCCTATGAATTTATCGTATGAATTGCAAAGTATCCCATCATATGTTTGGTGCAACTTAAGATAAAATATAGAATTTTGGGAATCCCATGTCGTGTCTAGCTGCTTCGGCCTCCACCGCCACTTCTGCCACTCCCCATAGTGCCTCGAGTATGCAGTCCCATCTATCTTCCTCTTGGTCGACGTTGTCCATGCAAACTTTGTGCGAGGGTCGCAACCCCCTGTCTACGACACAGAGGTGGGGAGGTAGAGGTCGAAAGGATCGATTCGGGTTGCCATTTGATTAGAAACCCGGTCTTCCACTTGGGTCTTCGCTGAATTGCTCACTCGAGGACCAGCATAAGAGCATCTTTCACTCACCAAAACAAGAGTGCCCCAAAAGAAAGACGAACAATAAGCAAAACTATGGGACCCTTTTGTTTGCAGAGACCTCTCTCAAATCTCCTTCATCTACTCAAAAGTAGTCTCTACTTTGGACAGCAAGAGAATTACTAAAAAAGTCATAAATCTATTGCAACTGTGCCAATTCAGTCTCGACCCTTTTTTTGCCAATTCAGTCCTAAACCTTTTACATTTGTGCCAATTCGGTCAATCCGGCCAATTTTAGCCGGCACTGTCACGTCAGCACCGGCTGGCGCTGATGTGGGCTTTTTTTAAAATAACATTTAAATAAATTTTGAATTTTTATGATTTTTTCCTTTTTCTCTTTTCTTTTAGTTTTTTTCCCCAACCTTAGGTCTGGCGAGGGTTGTGGCCACAAGCGAGGGCCAGGACGCCCTCGCCTAGTGCCAGCGAGGTTGTCATGGCCCTCGCCTGGTTTGGGTGAGGCTCGCAACACCCTGGCCAGATCTGGCAAGGGCAGCGCGTCTCTCGCCCAGTGCTGACTAAGGGTTGGGGAAAAAAAATAAAGAAAAGAAAAAAGTTATAAAATATTATTTTAAAAAAGTCCACGTTAGCGCCGGCAGTGCCATGTCAACAATGAAGTCAATCACATCCGAAAGTCTCGTAGAAGCAACAACATTGCTGAAAAACAATTCACAGAAACCGATCTGGACCACCCAAGAGGAGAAGATAACAAAATTTATGAATTCATTTGTTAAATTTCTTTATCTAATTCAGGTAATAACACATAATACATTCAACAAAAAAAGACATATCACACGATAAAATACATATTCAACTGTAATGATAACATTTTTCACCCATTCTTTTAGAGAGAGAGAGAGAGAGAGAGAGAGAGAGAGAGAGAGAGTTGGAAAACTCGCCTCAGTAAAAGCTGCTTCTTGTACAGCAGAGGACTCGCCTCAATCAGTGCCAACTGCTACCAGTGCCGCAGCTGGTGTAAGAAACAGGTATTCTTCTTCGTGTAAATCGGTTGAAAAAAAAAGACAGGTCAAAACCCGGACAGCGGCAGTTTCATATCTCACTCACGACAGAAGTTCTCCGAACCGGACATTGATGATGTCCAGCCGAGAATGAAATGGCAACAACTACATCAAGAGCACAAGCTGCTGCTTTTCCAGACCAGTAGGTACGAGATAATCCTTAGCACGTCCGATCCCCATATTGAACCCACATCGATGCACGAACCGGTCACGTGCATAGGATTCGCCAGGTGATTGGGGACACCGTTGCATAGAATTTTTCGCGTCCAAACGAGCGTTCGACTACTTGGCCAACCCTTTAGTTGTTACCGATGTATAATGATTCTATTTTGCATGCTGTTTGTGTCGGATGCATGCCATGCACGATTCGATTCAAATACGCATGATAAAGCCCGCCGCCTCCACTTCTTTGGAGATGAACTAAATCTATTATGATGGGACGGCAGTCTCTCTGCTCAATCCTGGCAGCAATGTTTGAAAATATTCTACATCCCACGTCGTTTGACAATGAGATTTCTTTACTTTCTATATACATACAATCTCTCTACTTTGTAGTTTAAGCTTTTGGATTTGGCTTTCTAACATGGTATCGGAGTCTTTCGCCACCCCTAATCCTGCTCAAATATCCAATGCCGACATTGGGTTTTCTGTGCCCTTTACATGGACTTCCTAACGAGAGACATAAGAAGTATGTCATAGCACGGTGTCCGGCTCAAACTTTACGAACCATGGCTACAAATTAAGCGCGACTTTCCAATATCCAACAACTCTCTCTTCCCATCTCTATGTAACAAAGATACTGGGGGTAGATCCGTTTCTTTTGCTTCACATGATCTTATAACAGTTGGATGTTACAAATTGATGGGATCTAGGTACCTATGTTAATCGCGAAAAGGCTCGCATGATGTCGACATGGAGTAATGAGGTAAAAAAGATATCTTCGACTTGAATTCTAAGGGACACCACCAACAACGACTTCCTACTTTCTCGCGTGAAACGCAGTCGTTGACGTCCCTCTAATTTTGGCTCATTGAAGATCTCTCTCCACTGATTGTCCTGGTGAAGAATTAGTTGCAATGAAAAAACTAGGAGAACCCTTAACTGTGAGTAAACTTGTTTCTAATGGGTATGAGTAAACTTCCTTAATCACCGACTGATAAGGAAGGGCTTGTTGGTTTTATCCCTAATTCGGGCTGATTACGTTCTCGATTCCTTTTCTATTGCCGCAATATCGGAACAGCAATTAGCTTACTTGAAACATATGAACGCGAAAAGTAAATGGTAGCAAAATCAGCCATATATCCTCGGAAAAACTTCGGTACTGTTTAAAAGTAACGATCTTAGTATCTCTAGCGTTGCGGAAATGGAATTATTTCCATTTAGATTTTATAACACAATGATAATTGGTTGCGTGATATTTTTGATGAACTACTAAGTCTAAGATTTTATTAGGGTTTGGAAACAGTTTGCTTTTCGAAACACTTATTGTTAGTTGTCATAAAAAAATTTCTATCTTTAGGGTTTGGGCTGATGTTAGATTTAAAGTGAGGGCAACGAAATTGAAAATTCTTCCTAAAAGGCGCGCTGTGCAATGAACTTTTTTATAAGTTTTCCGCTTCCTTTTTTTGAACCATATGAGATAAAAGAGAAATGATTATGTGATTGTCCTTAATTCACTATAAGATTAATAGCATGTTCTGGGCCACAAAACAATAAATACAGAATAATTAAAAATTATTGCAAAGTCTACTCCTTCAAGAATTTATGACCAACAACATGTTGTGTTTCACAGTTACCCAAAGACTGTTATGCTAGCAAAACCCTGAGATATAATTCATATAGAAGCAATTTGTCTAAGGGCGACATCGATTCCCTATCCAAGATCTTAATGACTTCACACCAACAAGTGTTTGGACTTATTGCCGGTATGTAGCAAAAGTATGTAAGATGTGGCTAGTCCCATCGGCCATGACCGTCACCGCCTCCGAGCGAAGAAAACGAACGCGCTTATCGCTTGGACCGCATGGGGTTTTCCTTCCATCAGTCATGTCTGCCAAAACCTCTTCAAGATCATACACATGTATCCACCGAGCCCTGTCAGAAAGTGAACTAAATGACCGATCTAGAAGGTCGGCCGAAGCCTGAACGCCATGAACACACCTCCCCTCCCCTCCCTCCCAGCTAACACACTTTGCAATCGTGTCGTGTGGCCTTGATTGGTGTGCCAGAGATTGGGATTTGCATGGTTTTTAGGTGAACAATGAGCTCCTAACTGGGATTTAGGTTTGATAATAAGATCAAAGGGTCACGAGCCACGAGGCAGGAGACAGGTCACGATAAGCAGATTAATTTAGAATTAGTTAAGTGGTAATCAGAATTAATTAAGCTGTCGAGAGTTCCCGAGTGGTATGCACGTGGAAGCCAAACGTCAACATGACTCCCTCCAAAAAGTACGGGTTAAATTATGTGCGGTGGGTAGGTTTTTGGGAACCGTATAGGTGCAGATTTAGGTGAGTGGACTGTGGACTCACCAGAAATAAATAAACAAACAAACATATAAAGAAATATCTACCGAATGTAAATAAAAAAAAAGTGCATGGTGATTGTCTATAGTAATCATCTTATGAGGTTCAAAAACGATTAGTCTCGCGTAAACCATGTGAAGTCGATCATGGGAGTATAGAGGTCGGTGGATACATGGCCGGGTCAAAAGAATGACTGTCATTAATTCACTGTGAGATTAACAGCCTATTTTGGATCATAAAAAAATAAATAACAAATAATTAAAGTTATTGTGGGATTTACTCCTTAAAAAATTTATGGCCCACGACATGTTATTACCCTCATAGTTATCCAAAGATTATTATACTAGCAAAATCCATGATTCGAAATTGGATGTCGGGCGAGAAATGTGGGTATACTTTCCAATTGAGCGACCCTAATTGAATAATTTCTTCTTTTTGGGAGAAAAAATCACCAACAAGTTCAAGTTGCGTGCACTCCACCGGCTTGCGAGGGCATATATGATCTATGCTGCTGCATCAAAAATTTGCAGAAGAGAATCTTGGGGGGGCTTAATAAAGACTGAGTTCTCTCTTACTCATTCAAAGGGTACTCCTCATCTCTCCATCTGCTTCATTGCCCACACACTCTTTCTCTCTCTCTCTCCCCCTCCCTCCCTCTCTCTCTCTCTCTCTCTCTCTCTCTCTCTCTCTCTCTCTTGGAAATGGAGATGGGAAGTGTAATCCAGTTTCTGGAGAACAAGACCATTTTAGTCACTGGTGCAACTGGGTTTCTTGCCAAGAGTAATCTCTCTCTCTCTCTCTCTCTCTCTCTCTCTGAGCTCATCTTGTCTGATGCAACTTTTCTCTGTGTGTGTGTGACTGCGAGTGCAGTCTTTCTGGAGAAGATCTTGCGGGTTCAACCAAATGTGAAGAAGCTTTTCCTTCTGTTGAGAGCTTCAGATGCAAAAGCAGCTGCTCACCGTTTCCATAATGAGGTTTGCACAATCAACTCACTTCTTTTTGCCAGCAAAAACCCTCCGGCATAACCCAAAAAAAAAAGCCAAATAGACAAAATATTGAAAAATAGATATATAATAAAGTTTTGCCCTGTGAAAGAAATTAAAAAAAAAAACATGCTGAAGAAAAGAGCAATGTTTCATTTATGTGTTTCAGTGAGGGGAACTAGTAAGTTGTGCCCTAGAAAAGAAACTTTAGAGAATGTTGCATGGATTTGGGCAGACCCTTTTTGGCAAATTTACCCTATATGGCTATTGTGAGCATTCTTGCCCTTTTTCTGCATGGTATGTGCAAATTTGTTGAGTATCTCATGCATGGTTTTGATTCATCCTTTTCGTCTATTTTCATGGCTGCCATTCGAAGGTCATTGGTAAGGACTTGTTCAGAGTGCTCAAGGAAAAATGCAGCCCGGATCTCAACGCGCTCGTCTCGGAAAAGGTGACCCTCATCCCCGGGGACATCTCCCACGACGATCTGGGCGTCAAAGACCCCGATCTCCGGCAGCAGATGTTAGATCAGATCGACGCGATCGTCAATTTAGCCGCGAACACCAAGTTCGACGAGAGGTCAGATCGTTTTTGTTCCGATTTGACCAATTTGTCTTCTGATGATTGGCAGTTTGCCACCAATTTGGACATGGCATGTTGGTCCAAATTTCATGTTTAGTTTAGGCCTTAAGGTTACAAATTCTGTGCAGTGCAGATATGATGTTGCTCTGGGCATCAACGCCTTGGGGGCTAAGCATGTGATCAACTTTGCTAAGGAATGTGGCCAAGTAGAGGTGCTGGTCCACGTGTCGACTGGTTAGTTCTCAACCCCACCAAACAAACCCCCTACATATATTTTGGGATTTGATTATTAGATTAGATAAGATTGGTCAATTACTTATTAATTATGTTCCTTAATTTAGTAACCTCGTCTCACCTGACTTTCCAAAAAGGACATCCTACTTTTTTGTAGTAACTCCTTCAATTGATTACTTACCTTCCTTCTTCTCATCTCGTTTTTCCCTTTTTCTAACATCTTTATTGTCCGGCTTGGCTTTAATCACTTTGGTTCCCAACTCCCCATGTCACAACCAACTATCTTATGAACTTTTACTTGAATCCCTAAAACTAAAATTTTTAGTAGAATTTTTCGAATAAAAAAAAATTGCGCTCGAGGCACTGGTTAAGTAATCAAACGAGAAAATATCGCAATTTCCTGTGCATTGTCCTTTGTTAAGATTGAATTTATTTATCACGAACCCGAATCTCACCTAAAAATTTTTAAACGATTTTAGTCTGAATTCTTGTTTTTGGTTCTTTTTTCCTTCATTTTCCAAGATTTTCTTGCTCGTGTAGAATTGCAATTTTAATTATACGAAATATTAAAAAAAAAATTGTGATCTGACAGCCTATGTATGCGGAGAGAAGGGGGGTCTCATACAAGAGGCGCCGTATCAGATGGGAGAGACCCTGAACGGCGTCGCCGGACTCGACATCGACGCGGAGAGGAAAGTGGTGGAAGAGAAGCTGAACGAACTCCGAGCAGACGGAGCCACGGAAGAAGCGATTACTTTGGCCATGAAAGACTTGGGCATTCAAAGGTACGCTCCATCCTTAATTCATTTCACTTTGAATTCAACATATTTTTTAATTGGGCCAACATAAAAATATAAATAAAATACAAGAATTTGTTTGCTCTGTCTGTTTCGCGAAAATGAATGATTTTGAAAATATTTTCCTGAAAATGATCGTCGGTGTCGCTTCGAACAATTAGCCCATAGAAAATGTTCCGTTATCGACAACTATTTTAACATTTTTGTTGTGGACGATGAAAATTCTCTCTGCACAGTTCTTTTTATGTGCAATCATTTTCAAGAAAATATCTTTCACATAATTCGTTATTTGCGAAATAAACAAAAAAAAAAAAAAATTCCGGGCACTATTGATTGCATCATGCATGACACGTGCAAGGTGAGTTGACTATAGTCATCAAATGTTTGTACGTGCTCATGTGATGTCAAATAATTTCTTCGCCGATGAATATGGGCTTTACAATAATCTTTCTTGCGGTACAAAATTTAGAAAAATATCCCAACTTTTTTATTTTGCCCAATTAAAAATATATAATCCACGAAGTTTTTGGAAAGTAGCCCGTGACAACATTAAATTCCGGACACACGTTTCACCAAATTCAGACAGGCTTATCTTTCCATATTAAATGACGAATTGATGAAGGCATGTACTTTGTTATGGGGGGGGTGGAGCCAGAGCCGTTGCGGGCCTCGCGGTACAATGATTCGAATCTCGGAGGGGAAAGAGATTATCTTGTCCGATCGCGAGTGATAAAGAGGTTTCCGATTATGAATTTATCCAATTAGGACGGGCTTTCTCGTCTCGCCCTAAAACATTCTCGAAAGGTTGCGTACATGCAATTGGGCGCTATTGTCGTGCGAATTGAGTACATACACGAGGCTTAAAGCTCGCGACGAAATGGTCGTACCCCTCATGGTCCCCCGACCGATGTTTGTGGTCGGAGGATCGTCTGATTAAAAGCACCGGACTCATAAAGTTGCTTGGTACGAAAACACTAAAGGAATTGCCTATGGTGGTTTGAGTTGGCCTGTCCAATTTTTTGCTGGGGGACCAGATTTAGCCACATGAAGAGGAAGACATGCATTGTTTGCTTTTAGGAGCAAGAAAATGACCACAGAGCGAACCCGATAGCCACCGGACCATCCGCGTTAATTTCTTCTTCGTTCGGTGAGTCTAATCGTATCGAAGAGGGAACACAAGCCGCCACGGAATGCACCGAACCGTTCTGACACCGCCCCGCCTCGCCCTGCCCGACTCTCCCAGTTCACGTGGTATTGTCGAGACGATTATCGTGACGAGTGCTGCCCGCCCGCGCTTATGGTAACACCGTAGAGGCACGTCCTTGCATTGGTTAGGTTCATTGCTCAGGTCCTTTGGCTCCGTTCGTGTGACGAAGAGAAGGCGTCTTAATTGCTAGCTCTTGTTCTTACCAATTTTTCATCTTCTTCTTTGTGGGGTCGGGTCGGCGGAAATCGGAGTACTTGTGTCCCATGACAGGGAGAAAACGCTCTAACTTCCATTACACAATCGACTGGTGTAATCGACCAATCACATATTCCCGTGATATACATCTCATCATATAAGGCGGGGCAAATTTCGGGATGGTTCGTTTTTTTTATGACTGTGATTGTTTTTTTCAGGGCAACGAGGTACGGATGGCCAAACACATATGTGTTCACAAAGGCAATGGGGGAGATGCTGGTCGGGCAGTTGAAAGAGAATTTGCCTCTGGTCATCTTGCGTCCCACCATCATCACCAGCACTTTCAAAGAGCCTTTCCCTGGTTGGGTTGAAGGTGTGAGGTAATGGACCAATACCCCCAAACACACCAAGCTTGAACCTAATAACAAAGCTCTTGTACTTCCCAAAATGATCTTTTTTTTCTTTTTCTTTTTTTGGGTGTTTAATGTGGCAGAACGATCGATAGCCTCGCCGTCGGATATGGGAAAGGGAAGCTAACGTGCTTTCTCGGCAATGTGAAGGGAATTGTCGATGTCGTAAGTTGTTCTTCGGTCGATCCCGGCATATGAATGCCGATTCTCCCTAGTCGAGAGGCGATGCTTTGTTTTTTGTTCCATCAGTAATTTCAGCAACTTCTTTTCCATTGTTTGGCCTCGGAGGAAATGACTAATGGGAGTGGGAATAACTTTTCCGCAGATACCGGCCGACATGGTGGTGAACTCCATCATAGTGGCCATGGCGGCGCACGCGAATCAACCCGGCGAGGTGATTTATCAGATGGGGTCGTCGGTGAGAAACCCCATGTTATACGGCAATCTTAAAGATTACGGGCTACAGTACTTCACCAAGCACCCATGGATTAACAAGGATGGGAAGCCCGTGAAAGTCGGTCCGGTCAAAGTGCTAGGCAGCATGGCCAGCTTCCGCCGGTACATGGCCGTCCGGTACTTGCTTTTGCTCAAGGTTTGTCCGGTCGAATTTCCTTTTCACTCTTGTGGTCACTGTCCTCTGTCCATGAAATTCAACAAATCTCATGAGAATCAGGAGAAGAAATCCAACCTGGGATGATAAACTTTGTGATGTCTTGACTATGTTCTTTGACAAGATCCATCTCTCCGAACAGGGACTCGAGTTGGCCAACGCAGCATTCTGCAAATATTTCCAGGGGACTTACATGGATCTGAACAGGAAGATCAAGTTCGTGATGCGGCTCACCGAACTCTACAGACCATACTTGTTCTTCAAGGGCGTGTAAGTATCCTAAACTCAATGCATTGAAAGCAACTAACCCAGAGAAAAAGAAACATGATGATTCGATGGCTTCACCTATCATGCACAGCTTCGACGACATGAACACAGAGAAGTTGCGAATAGCAGCAAGAGAGAGCGACGCAGAATCGGATGTCTTCTACTTCGACCCCAAATGCATCGATTGGGAGGACTACTTCACGAACATTCACATTCCCGGTGTCGTCAAATACGTCTTCAAGTGAACCCATAAAGTTATAATCGGCAGCATCATGAATTTTTTTTTGGGCCCTTTTCCAAATGTTATGTGTCGTTACAGCGAAATTATTTTGCATTTTAAGGCAGTGTAATAGATTGCCTACACCAAGAACAATGAACAATGTACCAGTGTCCTCTGATTCTTTATTGCTAATATTCATGAGCTCATCATGCTTTGTTGGAGTGCTAAGATAACACTCCTTTCAAATTCATTATTTACATCCAGAGATCATGTAAGACGATCGGTGGACTGCCCAAGCATGATAAGAAGCAGAAAAGTGGAGCCTCTTCAGTTGTACATGGCTGTTTTGGCTCAAACAAGAATCAGTGAAATGCTAACAATCTGTGTCACTAGACATTTGGATGCCTTCAGGATTACTATTATACCCCTCACAAGCATGAAAATCCAAATTTCACAGAATGTTTCAGATTCACAAATAGATGTTCCCCTGAAATGACTGGCAAGCACAACCTAAGTTGATTTACAAGGAACAGAAATAGAGCTTGGAATATTCTTCAGGTCACTTCCTTGCAAGTTTTTGACAGAGACTGAAACATGGTATGCCATGATCTAGAAACTGGAAAACATGTACCCAGGTAATGATCTGGTGATTCGACATAGAAAATAATTCACGGAGAATTTTCGCATACAAAATTGATTATTTCAGATTACAATGATATCGTCGCAAAACTCATTCCCGAGCAAAGCAGCTCAATCATCAACTTACAACCTCAAATTCAATCATTTTCTCTGCTCATTTGCTGTTAAGAAAACTGTGCCTAAGAGGAAGATGCCACTGGCAAAGGAGATGAAGACCTCTCTTTTCTTTTGCGTGTCATGGCATTTGTATTATTCATGAAATCCTGAGAAAAACCGACGCTGCCTAGTGTATTGCTGTCCTTCATAGTAGGTTCTGGTTTGCATGAATTCAATAGTTTATGATCGTTAAGGAAATTATTGCTACCTTCAGGTGATTCTTCACTTGCCAAAACTCCATTGGAACTCTCGCAGACACTTGGCCTGGTGATGCATACCCAAGTTCTCACAATTTCCTCATTGCTGTCATCCTTGACAGGTACATGCCAAGACCCTTTCTCAGATTCCTAAAACAGAAACAAACATCTTCAGAATCCAAAAACAGAGACAAACATCTTCAGAATCCAAATATAAGAACCAACCTAAGTATTACGCCAAAGTTTGTCACTATTACCTGGATGACTGGAGAAAATGAGAGTGGCATTATAAGCACTGGACTACCTTTTACAAATGTGTATCGAACCTGCCGACACGAAGTAAGTAGGAAGGCAGATCATTACACAAGGGGATTTTCGTCTAGAGCATATGAAAAGCCACTTCACGAAAATATATGAATATCAACGCACACTCATTATAATATCTCTTCAGGCCCTCAAGAGAAAATTATGAGGACCAAGGTGTTCCTTTTTAGCCAAATAGTTCATCAACAATAATCTGTCCTTTCAATTTTACTCTGATGACCCAATCCCTGAGAGACTGACCAAAGACTCATGAAAGCTCTCTTTTCATTTTTTGGTCAAATGAAAGCTTTCTTACCGTAAACAATTTGACTGCCAATTCGGCAACTACTACTCATTATACGTTCAAAAGCACCCACATATTCAAAGCTCTGTATCCAGCTTGTGAGTCTTCATGTTAACTAATAAATCAAATTTATTAGAAAATTCCATTACTCCTAAGCATCGGCATCCTAGGGAAGATGAAGGGATGTAGAAGCTTAGGCAATTGTGAAAACTTGACAAAAGTACCTGATGTCTCTCTTTCCACTTGGAAAATAATTTGCTTCCGAGGAGTTCAAAAATGTGATCTCGCATTTCATCATTCGTCACAAGAAGACACCTGATCCTCACAGCAGCATAAAGCCAATACCTAAATTCACATAAGGTCAAACCAAGCATCAAAAGAAAATTCGCAAGACAATTTCTTACTCTTGGAGCATAAAGTAGCCTGTAACTATTTTTCTAATTTAAAAATGGCATTGCAGTATTGCTATGCGCAATCCGCTAGACAAGGACAAGCGAAATGAACACCTTCGCAAATGTTGAAACTGAAAAACGGAAAAAACTGAACAACCACAAAGCTGTAAAGTACAGTGTAAAATTATAACTTAAGTTGCCCATGAAAAAAATATAAGATCCCCGAAGCCATGGTTAAAGGAAATACCAATCATCATTAGATCCGCTTGGTGTTGTGTACAAAACACCCTTATCTATCCACTCCTGAAGCAGCTGTTTGTGGGGAGAACTTTCCATAAGACCTTTAAGGCGCTTATTGTGCAAGACAACAAGTGGCCATTTGCCTTTGCTCCTTCCATACAGTTCTTTCACAACGGCATCAAGCTGCTCTATTGCAATGCCGGATGTGGAACATAATGAGCTATACAGTCAGATATCACGAAAATCAACATACAAGTACAAGAACACGACAATCCACATAACGCTGATGAACAACCTGAGGAACACTGAAGCCACCATCTGCAAAATTCTGTTGATAGAGGCCAATGTTTGCTCCATCGACTATGGACTCATAATCAGCATGCATTTCGAGCCAATCCTGTATGCGTTAAATCAGGGAGTGAAAAGAAGCAAACAAGGAGACAAATCCACAGGTTGCAGTTGCATTGTGGTTGTCGCAGAGGTGGGGTATAACAGACAGTCAATAATGGGTCGCGGGCACCCCGTGGCGTGAATTATTTTGATGCTCCCATATCACGTGTGAAAAATACAAAATCAATTGTTTTATTAACTCTATAGCATTATATTTAACAAATATTTGTTTTTAAGTACCCACAAAAGTCAATTACTTGATACACATATAAATACTTTCTCCATGGATAACTAGATATAAAATGTTGCATTAAAATTTTAATTCAGGTGCAAATATAAATCTTTACCAGAGGAAAAACTTAATTTAGGCAAAACTGTAATTCAAAATAATAGTAAGTCCAAACTACTTCTCTCTCCTCTCTATCTTTTTCTCTTTCCTGCTCCAAGATCCAACAAAGAGAACACGGCACATAAAACAGAGCCAAACCGAGACCAAGATCCCACCGATCAAACCAAAACCCACAAATCCTTCAAAATCAGACAATGACTGCGACCAAGATCAGACCAGAAACCCACAACTCTTTTACGGATTTTACTTCAAAAGGCATATTAAGAGAACTCAGCTCAAGTTTGAATAATTAAGGTAGGAGCTCTGTGGCAGTTATGACACTGCTGCGTATCAGCAGTAGTGTTGTGATGGTGAACTAAACTTAATGGACGTAGCTGCAGCGGGCATAACACCCGGTATGCGCCGCTTTTTAATTCCTTCAAGTGTCAAGCAAAGCCATACTTACAAATCCAAATGACCAGAATAAACATCAATCTGCAGAAATAAAAGATAACAATAAGACAACAAGTTCTTACCTGAAACTCACTAAAATTTGCCTTTGTCTCCCTTTCAAAGGCCAATGCTGCAATAGAACTAGCAAAGCTCTCAGTTTCCATATCATCGATATCCACACAAGCCAGTTGCTCTCCGCAGCAACTACAAACCCCATTTTCATCCACATTACCTCTTTTCACTACCCATTTTCCCTTCCCAATCCACCCAAGACCATGAAATCCTGCTCCATTCCTTAAAACCACATCTTTAACACGAGTTCGATCGTAATTCACATCACTGACATCAACAGCCTTCTCTCCGCAAAACCAACTCTCAACTAACTTGGCAGTCCCTTCGCTCACGCACCTGACACAATCCCTCAACTTATGCAGATACTCATAAACCCTCTCCTCTCTACCTGTCTCGGCGCTTACCCTCAACAGAGCCGTGAGCTCCGGCTCCTCCAAACTCAGCCCAACACGTCGCATGTGCTCCTCCACCTCGTAGGCCCTGTCGGCCTCCAACATCCCGCAAAAGCAATACAATGCCGGATCATATGTGCGCAGCCGAGGCGCGATTCCGCGCTCCCCCATCTTCCTAACCAACCCAAAAGCATAATCGCCGTCCCCCCTCGCCGCGGCGAGCCTCGCGACCGCGGTGATCGTGGCTTCATTGGGGGCTATTTTGCAGGATTCCATGTGCTCGTAAATCCGAAATCCGTAATCCAAGGCCGACCCTCTGAGCGAAGGGTCGGCCACGGAGTTGGAGCAGATGTAGAGGAGGGCATTGAAATGGTGCTGATTGAAGCGGACGCTCTGCGATTTCGTGGCTTCCTCGTATAAGGCGATTGCGCCTGGTAAATCTTTGGTTTTGGAGAACGAATTCAGGTTGATCTGGAAATTGATTTCAGGGGTTTGGTTCTTTTTGCTCTTTTTATGGGATTTGAGGTGGCTTGATGGATGGGGAGCGTCCATGGATGGGAGTTGATTCAAGAAGAGAAATGTGCAAAAACCCTAAACCCTCGTCGTAGAAGCAGGTCCCAACGTCCTATAAACCGCGGGAGGAGGCATCGGGTCTCGGGCCGGGCCTCTGAGAACTTGTCGGAGGCCCTAATATAACGTGAGTATACAATGCTCCATTGGGTTTTGTCCTACATAACGTCCAATTACGTGGGACACTGCATAATCACTTCAATCTCAAACTTTTCAAATAAAACTTCATAAGAATCTATGCACAATGTACTTTTTTAATCTCAATTCAATATGTTAATGTCCAAGTTTATTATTAAGTTATAAATGAATTATAACCTTCTGGTGTGTTTGTTTCACGGAAAATCAAAGATTTGGAAAATATTTTTCAAAAAATAAACGCTTGTATCATTTAAAAAAATTAGTGAACGGAAAATATTTTCATTATCAATAATATTTTATGCCTAACTATTTTCGTGGTGATGAAAATATTTTGCATTCATTCATTTTTATGAGTGATACAAGCGTTTATTTTTTGGAAAATATTTTCCAAATCTTTGATTTTTCGTGAAACAAACGCACCCTAAATTCCAATTCAGAATAATCGTCGAGCATTCTATAAATCCATGATCTGCTCTTTTTACGACAGATAATATTTTTACATTTTAAAGGAGACCGAGATCTTTATGCGGAATTTTGTTCTTTATTTCACTATCTGCTTACATTAAATGTGTGCTCTTCTCACTAAGCTTATCAAATCAAATGACAGATTTTATTTATATTTTTATTTTTTGTCTTGGGAAGAAAGAAATGGCATTTTTTTTTTTTTTTTACAGGATGATGCTGAGTTTGCATTTGTCAAAGGAGGTCGGCATCTTACTATTTCGGCCCTTTATTTCTGGATCCTATTTACGGTCTGATAGAGATATTTTTGGAGCTTCACTTTCAATGGTAACTAGGTACGGACAGACAAGGGCTGAGCCCCAGGGCAATGCATGTCGATGTCCCACAACTAAAGACCTTGTGGTACCACACGGTCCCGAGACCATGTGACGGCGGCAGCACTCCATCTTATCCGAAAATGACTCGGATCACGACCCGGTCGATGGATACACACGCGTAATCATATTTATATATTCTCTTGAAATCACCTTCAAGAACACTCGTAATTGATCAATAATTAGTTAAATGTTAACAAAAACTATTAGTCATGAACTTGAAAGATTTGAATTCAGACCTTCCGCTCTGATACCATGTGAAATTTTATGGAAACACTGCCAACCGTTCTAAAAGCTTAAGCTGTTCGATGAATGCATGGTTTAATATTTAAGTATTCTATCGGCCTATATAAAAAGAGTCCGGTCCTTTCTCCGCCCAATATAACGAAAGGTTGTATTCTATCTTCCCTTAGATAAAATAGACAAAATGGGTTAAGGGGGAGAAATCGAATTCCTCCATTGCTCCTATTTCTGCAATAATCATTTTCTAAAATTATTGTTATAGATAAAGGTTTGTCTCTGTCCTCTTGTCGTGAACAAATCATGAAGATCTAAGATTCTTTAATTTAGAAATTTTTGCATAAAGAATTACATTAACGCTTACATCCAAATCATTCATTTTTCATGAAACAAACGGAGCCCTGTATGTAAGAAATATCGAATCGCGATTGAAATGACTATTTATCATCTCGCTCCATCCTTGCATTCCGTTTATTGCTGAAATTTGCCATGCGAAATACATAATTCTCTGAAAAATGGTCGATATCAAAGACTTTATTGAGCAAATCGGAGAGAGTGCACTGGCAAGAGAATGAACCAAAAAAAAAAAAAGCACACACCATTTGGTGCTTACTTGTTCTCATTTGATGAATGCCATGTACCTGATATCACTAAATAAACATGAACATAGTAGCAATACTCAATTGATTCGATAACATCGACTTTAATCGGCGATTTCTCGCCAGTTGCGTGTAAACTACTTTGGATCCTGTACAGACCAAAGGTCTAGACTTACTCGATTCATGCTTCATGGGCTTTCGGATAATCAGATCTCCGCGGGCACGACCCTTGATTCTTTTTATTAAAGAAGATGAAAGAGGAAGTTGTCAATGTCATAGGAGGTTCTATTGCGTCTATCTTCCTGTGTCACTCAGGTCACCTCAGAGCAAAGAGACAAAACACAACTAGAAGATCACCACCTCAATTTTCCTTGTTGAAAACCCTTTTCGTGGAGATGTCGACCGGTGCCCCGGGCCCACTGCCCACCAATAGGGAGAGAGCTCCTTGCTGGGACCACTTGCCATGAAAACGACCCTCGTCCTCGGTCAAGCCCCGTGCGTCGTGCGTTCTCACCAGCGCTAGCTGTGCTTTGCGCAGCAACAGCTGATGCCCTTATGGAAAACGTGATTAGCCTGCCCTAATCGCATCATCTCAAATCTCTTTTTCCGCCCCCCGACCCCCAGCGTGATTTGGCATCCGGCACGACCATTAAACATTCCAGCCTAAGCCTACGAGCGACAGGAATTGGGCAGTGGGCACTACCGCCAATCCCAAAAGTAGACTCATCAAAACTGATGGATAAGGTTGGGTTTGGATTGGGTCATATATTGTCCGACTCAAATAGACTTGTTTACCAAAAAAGTCCTAAACCTATTACACTTTTACCATCTCGGTTTTAGACATTTTAATTGTGCTAGTTGAGTCCTAAATATTTTTCATGTTTTGTTAGTTAAGTCCATTCGGTCAATACGCATGCCGTCGTACTTGGCACGACCGACGCTAACGTGGATAATTTTAACAACATTTAAAAAAATTAAATGTCTTTTCTTCTCTTTTTTTCGTATTTTCTTTTCTTCTCTTTTCCTTATTTTTTTTTCTATTGCCAACGAGGACGACAACGCCCTTGCCGATCGTGGGTGAGGATCGCGGCCCTCGCTAGGTCTGGCCGAGGGTCGAAACCCTCGCCCATGGCCGCTATGGCCTCCCCAGATTTTGGCGAGGGCATCTCAGCCACCTCACCAGCTATAGTAAAAAAAACAAAACAAGAAAAAGATAAAATAATAATAAAAATAATAATAAAAATTGAAAAAATTATCAAAATATCATTATAATTGTCCACGTTAGCGCCGGCCGCGCCACGTAAGACGACCTTATTTACTTGGACCTCAAACTTGAGAGTCGTCAACTTATGTGACTCTTTGACTGCTCGACGTGATGGGGCCGAAGATATCTTTTAAAAAGGAGAGAGAGAAAGCATGGCATAACTAACAGATCGATACAGATCAATAAGTCGAATCCTTATTCGATCTATCCCGAGTGTTCCTTACCACCAACCAAACAAGGTCCATATGTTTTCGTAAGGAAAATTACCACAAAAGTTTTGACTTTATTGTACTTGTATTTATTCAAGCATAAACCTTTCGTTTGTGCCAGTTGAATCCTAAACCTTTTGACGATTTGTCAACGTAGTCCATCCGACCACTATTGGCTGTAAATCGTTGATACGACATTGTCAGTGCTAACGTATACACTTTTTATTATTATTGTCGTCTTTTTTTTTTCTTTTTTTTCCCAACTGTGGGCCAACAAGGTCTAGGGAAGGCCTCCGCGCCCTCTCCCATATCCAGGAGAGGGTCGCCGACCACATGCAAGGGCGTCGCGGCCCTGGCCGGCTCACAGTAGGGATAAAAATAATAAAGGAAAGAAAAGAAAAAAAAGAATAGAATAGATAAAAGAGAAAAAAAATCATAAACATATTAAAAATATTATAAAAATAGTCCGTGTTAGCGTCGCTCGTGTCACGTAGGACGGTTGGCGTCAACGTCAGTGATTTCCGATCAAAATTGGCCGGATAGACTATTGGCAAATCGACAAAGGTTTAGGACTCAATTAACAAAATTGAAAGGTCTAAAATTGAATTGACACAAATATAATATGTTCAATACTTTTTTTTTAATCATTTTTCATGTTTTCGTCTGTAGCATAAACAAGCAAATTGTCTATAACTTTTGAACAATTAAGCCCTAGTAAGCCCCATATGAAAAATTGAAACATGCTACAGTGACGTAGATTGTCATTTTCCTTTCGTCTTTTGTCCTTTTTTTTTTTGGATCGGAGTCTTTTGTCCTTTCACGATGTCGGAAACCGTACATTGTTTATTTCATTTCCTCGGGAGGTTGGCACTCGGTTGAGTCCTTCTTGTTGTCATGTTCTCTACGTGCTTGTGCTTTTTGCAATTTCCCCACGTGGTAGACACCCCATTTGATTATTTTCCCGAATTAGGTTAACTTTTCCACTTTTCAGCTACCCATTTGGACAAATCCTCTCTCTTTTTGTGAGTTGGACTCGCCATGTACGAGGACATACCAGGCATGTTATTAGGGCACAATCCTTGTCGTTTTTCTTTAAACTTAGATCATCAAATATTTGGAAAAACTTCAATCGATTAATCAGTCAGCGTCGTGATCTTGACGTGCCCAAAATTAGGTCATTTATTCCTTTTTTGGATCTACCCTTTCGAAAATCCTTTTCCTTTTTGTGAGTTGGACTTGCCATATATGGCGATCCATAAAGAATGTTATTAGGGCACAGTCCGTGTCGAGTTTCTTTGAAATTCAAAACATCAAGACCTGTATGCACGAAAATCCTGTTAACTATTCCTTTTTCCATCGACCCGCCTGAAAAACCCTCTTCCATTTCTTGAGTTGGGCTTGCTCTATACGACGGGCATGCCGAGCACGTTATCAGGGCGCGATCCTTTTCGATCTTCTCTAAATTCGAATCATCAGCTAACTGCGACAGCTCGACCGATGAATCATCGCTGCCATCTAGATGTATGAAAGTTAGGTCGTACCTATCATGTGTCAAAACAGCAAGAGATGGACTCATGTCTTACTCATCACATTGCTCTCCTCGCTTAATGCGACGTCCTGTTTCTCTCTCTATATATCTCAAAACCAGAACAGATCATTTGAAAGAGTTAGAACACTAATTCAACCCCCAATGCCCACAATTCTTTATTATATCACATATTCGATAGCGATCATCCGCATCTTATTTTCTAATGTTTCGAGGGATTTGATAGTTATTTGCTTGTAGGGAGACGTGTATAAAATATTGAGAATTTCTGTGGTGGCACTTGTGCGGACAATGCCTCGCCAGTTAGAAGAGAAATAAATATTCGATCTTTGTACCAAACTACGATTCTCGAAAAGTGAATCGGACCGACCCGCAACCATGTAAATGCCAAAGATGTTTTCAGTTGGTTCGTTACTATAATTATTTACCTTGGGTGTTGAATCGGTGCCCAGTGGGACGGCGATTCTCTCGAGCACCGAGGCCGGGGAGCAATTGATTTCGCTCGACTTATCGGGTCAATGGACACGACAATTTGCGTGATTTGTTTATTTTTTTCACGAGGAAAATTACTCGATCCACCATAAACATTTGGATTTGATAAATTTATCCTAAATCTTTGCATGAAATTTCAATGTAGTCATTCTGATCAACTTTCGTCGAAAATCACTGATGTGATGGTCCAGTCAACGCCGGCCATTCATATGTGACATTATCACTTCAGCGATTGTGAGCAAAAATTGGTCGAAGCTATTGCCTTGGAATTTCGCACAAAGATTTATGACTAAAATGGCAAAATTAGTAAATTTATAACTGAATCGACATCCTTCGAACAAACGATTTTTTCCTGTTTTGATGATTAATCTCGTTTTCTTTGCTAAATAAGTAATCCATGAGTACAAATTTGAATCCATAGCTCGTCTTGCCAAATGGGTTGTGTGCGACACTTATTTCGCACGTGCTATAGTCTATCATTTTTTACAACTTGTTAGTTTTGCTAAGCACGCAATCAATTATATTCAACCGATGAATATTTAGGAGATCAAATCCCTTTTGACAAATTGATAATTTATTGCGGCGTGTATCAGCCTAGACTACTTGCTAGCAACTTTACATCCACAAATAAACGATCAATCAAATCGCCCTCCGTGAGCCCACGTGATGAACAAAATGAGAACCTAGTGTAGCCGAAAAGCGTTCGCTAAACATTTGAGGCGCCGTTCATCGAATCGAGCTTGTCGCGAAATCATAGAAATCTACGTGCTCGAGAAATCGGAACCCTAAATCCGCACGTGATTGCGGGTCAATTTTCATTAATTGAGAGGATCTCAGTTCATAATCCTATGGCACTAATGACAATCTGATCCCAATTAAGAAAAAAAAGCGTGGAGGGTCGTGATGATGTTTTTAGTGATGTGAAGAGATCTCAGCATCACTTGAACGTCGAGGAAAGAAGATGCCGTGCGGGGAAGACCAACGGCCGGTTGCACATAAAAAGGGCAGGGACTAGCGGGCGAACCAGTCCCTACCTATGAATTTCAATCCATCTCGATCCTGTCTTTCGTCTCTCTTTTCTAGAAACACATGCCACCACTTTCACGAGGAAATAGAGGGGGTTGGTGGAAAAATAGATGATTTAAACCAATAGCTGAACGATTTTAGCACATGTACAATGTCTGTGTATCTGCACTCATAAAGGCACCATGACACGATCGGATTGGATTGAGAGGGATAGCTCGGATCTGAAGCTCTGGATAAGGTTTATTCGTTCGGAAGAACCGCGAAATGAACAATGGATCGATTGGATAGCGTATCGAACATCGTGAGATTGTCGTTATGGGTTGTGCATGTGCTTTCGAAGATAATAATCAATTTTCGTATATTCCGTTTTGGGGATAATAACACAAATGGTCCCTGAATTTTGGTCAATGTGCAATGTGGTTCCTCAAAGTTAAATTTGTTCAATGCGATTCATGAACTTTGGCCCAATGTGCAATGTCGTCCCTGAACTTTTGATTTGTTCAATGTATCCATGAATTTTGACAAATTTTCAATTTAGTCCATGAACTTTTAAATAATAGAATGACAACATTGAATATTTTTATACAGTCAAGGGGGGAAAAGTGACAAAAAAAGTCCTAAACCTATTGCATTTGTGTCAATTTAGTCATGAACTTTTTATTGATGCTAATTTAGTCCTAAACATTTTGCATTTGTGCCAATTGAGTCTATCCTGCCAGTTTTGACCGAAAATCGTTAACATGGATGCCGGTCGTTCCACGTGGCACATCCAATGCTGACGTTGATATTTTTTTATTTATATTTTTGATATATTTTTTTCTCTTTCTTTTATGTACTTTTTTTTCTTTTTATCGAGGGCCGACGAGGATCGCGATACCCTCGCCGGCTCTGGGCAGGCGAGGGTCACCCGCCGACCACTGCCAACCCCAGGCGAAGGCCACCGGCCATCAATTAAAAAAAAAAGTGTACATAAAAGAAAAATAAGAAGAGAAATAAAAATAAAAAATATATTAAAATATTTAAAAAAATGTCTACTTCAGCGCCGGCCGTGCCACATAGGACAATCAGCATGCACGTCAGCGATTTTCGGCCAAAACTGACTGGATGGACTCAATTGGCACAATGCAAAATGTTTAGAACTGGATTGACACTAATAAAATGTTTAAGACTGAATTGGCACAAATGCAATATGTTTAGGATTGAATTGACACCAATAAAAGGTATAAGACTGAATTGGCACAAATGCAATAGGTTCAGGACTTTTTTGACACTTTTTCCCAATCAATGGACTAAATCGAACATGTATCAAGAGTCCATGGATCATATTGAACAAATCAAAAGTTCAGAGATGATATTGCATATTGAATTTAAATTTCAGAAACCACATTGAATAAATTTAAAATTCAAAAAATCATATTTCATATTGCGCAAAAATTTAAGAATCTATTTAACCTCCCTTCTGATTGGTTGGGCCGACATAAGAGATAGAGCTCGAGGAAAGGGAGGGAGAGTTGTACCCAAGTTGTGGTGCCGACTGTCAAAGTTGTCATCTTCTAGAGCTCTCCCAATTGGAGTCGACTCGGCATTAGGAGCACGTGGCGCGAGACCACCTCGGCGATTTCAGAAATGTGTCGATATTTCAAGCACGTGTTGTTCGTTCTCGGTTCCCCAGGAAGCCTGTCCTGTCGTCAATCTACCCCGTGTTCTGATAAATCTCCCGAAACCAAAACAACCGCAGAAAGGTTGAAAGCGACCGCTTTACCGCTGATCAACATCAATTCCCAACCGCTATATAAATCCCTCAGCTTCCTCCCTCCTTCCTCACTCCACACTCTCCAGCTTCCTCTCTCTCTCTCTCTCTCTCTCTCTCCCTCTGTCTGTCTGCAATTTTCTGTTCAGGCAACCGAAAAAAAATGGAGTCTGGCTCTTCCTCTTCTCGCCTTTTCCAGTCCGTCCAGACCACCTTCTTCCTCCTCTTCCTCTCCTTCACTCTCCTCTTCTCCGTCTTCTCGTTCTTGATCTACATCTTCAGGCTCAAGCCGCTCTGCGACTGCGACGTGTGCGCGGCCTACTTGAGCTCCAGCTGGACCAAGGAGTTCGACAACCTCTGCGACTGGTACACCCACCTCCTCCGGAAGTCCCCCACCGGGACCATCCACGTCCACGTTCTCGGCAACGTCGTCACCGCGAACCCGGACAACGTCGAGCACATGCTCCGCACGAGGTTCGACAACTACCCCAAGGGCAAGCCCTTCTCCGCCATCCTAGGCGACCTCCTAGGCCGAGGGATCTTTAACGTCGACGGCGATTCGTGGAAGTTTCAGAGGAAGATGGCCAGCCTGGAGCTCGGGAGCGTGTCGATACGCGCGTACGCTTTTGAGGTCGTGGCGTCGGAGATAAAGAACCGCCTCGTCCCGCTGTTGTCGTCGGTCTGCGGGAAAGATGACGGCGTTTTGGATTTGCAGGATGTATTTAGACGTTTTTCTTTCGACAGCATATGTAAGTTCTCGTTCGGGTTGGACCCGGGCTGCCTGAATCTGTCGCTGCCTGTGTCGGAGTTCGCAGAGGCGTTCGATGCGGCGTCGAGGCTGTCGGCGGAGCGGGCGACGAGCCCATCGCCACTGGTCTGGAGGATCAAGCGGCTGCTCAACGTCGGCAGCGAGAGGAGGCTCAGGGAGGCCATCAAGATGGTCAACGCCCTTGCTGACGGGGTGATCAAGCAAAAGCGAGAAATGGGTCCTTCGAAAGATCACAACGATCTTCTATCGAGATTCATGACCACCATCGACGACGATAAGTACTTGAGGGACATCGTGGTGAGCTTCCTTCTGGCGGGGCGCGACACGGTGGCGTCCGGGTTGACCAGCTTCTTCTGGCTGCTGTCGCAGAACCCAGAGGTCAGAGACGCCATAAGGGAGGAATCGGACCGGGTCATGGGCCCGACCAGCGACGGCCTCGCGAGCTTCGACCAGATGCGCAAGATGCACTACTTGCAAGCGGCTCTGTACGAGTGCATGAGGCTGTACCCGCCGGTCCAGTTCGATTCCAAGTTCGCGCAGGACGACGACGTGTTGCCGGACGGGAAATGGGTCAAGAAGGGGACGAGGGTCACGTACCACCCGTACGCCATGGGCAGGATGGAGGGGCTGTGGGGCCCGGACTGCCTCGAGTTCAGGCCCCGGCGGTGGCTGACGAGGGGCGGGGTCTTCTCACCCGAGAGCCCGTACAAGTACCCAGTGTTCCAGGCCGGGGTTCGGGTCTGCCTGGGCAAGGAGATGGCCCTGGTGGAGATGAAGACTGTCGCACTCGCCCTGGTCCGGCGGTTCGATGTCCAGGTCGCGGACGGTCATCGCGGGCCCCGGTTTGCGCCGGGGCTCACCGCCACCATCAGAGGGGGGTTGCCTGTGGTGATTGAAGAGAGATCAGTCGCTTCAACGGGGATGAGGAGAGACTATTTTGGGTGTGTACCCTAAATAAGGACGCTGAATAGCAATTTTGTATATAAAGGTCACTAACCAACCCCTCCTTTGACTGCGCTATATGGCTATGTGTATATTATTAAATGAATTAGACATGTGGTTTATACTTTATACTCTCACTCGTGCCAAGATTGGGAATATCGTTAAAAAAAAAATCATAAATCTATTGCATTTTTATAATTCAGTCCAAAACCTTTTAAGTTTGTCGATCGAGCACTAAATCTTTTCTCCTTTTGCCAATTCAGTCATATTCGCGGCAAATCGTGGATCATGATGCCGGCGATAAGAAAACAGAAAATAGAAAAAAGGAAAAAAGAAAAGACAAAAGAAGGAAAAAAAAATATTATTAAGAATCGTCCACGTCAGAGATGGCGGTGTACGACGGTCGGAATCCACGCCAGCGCAAAATGTGAAAATGTTTATGATTGAATTGACTGACGATGTACGACGGTCGGCATCCACGTCAGCTTAAAATATGAAAAGGTTTAGGACTGAATTGACAAAAGTATAAAAGATTTATGACTCTTTTTAACAATTTTGCCGAAGTAGACAACACAAAATGCACGTTCTCTATATTCACTCGTTCACTTGTTGCAAAGAGTTTTATTAGGAGAAATAAAAAGATACATATAGAATGGAAGCTGGCCAGAGAGGGCATAATTCACCCCACCATATTTCTCGCTCTGGACCTTATTGTATCAAATTAACAACAGAAGGTGCTTATAACTTTGCACATATAATAGACACAGAGATCGAGGAGTGATTTTAAGCATATTTATCTCTTGCAGACGACCCCGCAGCCCTCTACTCCGCCAGCGCACTCGAGGTCGGCGTACTCAAAACTCTCGGTCGAGTTCCTCGGCGCCAACTGGCCGATGAACCGGGATGCCGCGCAGTCGGTGGTGAAAAGGCCTGACGACGCGAACTCCCTCTCGCCTCCCAGCACCGGCATCGCGACGCCCATCTTAGCCCTGCTCACGTAGTTCCTCGCGTAGGTCTGCCCCAGGACGCCGCTCACGTCGCCGCTCAATGCGTAGAACTTGAAGCTCAAGTCCAAGTGCGCGAAGCAATCTTCATCGGTTATTCCGTAGTTGTGGATCAACGAGTCCTTTCGGGTGATCGGGACGACGGTGGCCTTGATCTTGAAGTTCTTCTCCACTTCGATTTCGATAGCATTCGCGTCGCGGTACTTTGTGAAAGAGATGCGTGGGGTGGTCTTGGTGTGCCACGAGGCCCCCTCGTGTTGAGGGAGGGCGATGGGGGCGCCATCGAGGTAGAGGGAGAGGCGGTCGACGGCGTCGTCCCAAGCCGAGATCTTGAGGTTGAGGGCGCCGATGAAGAGGTTGTGGGAGCCGAAGAGGATACCAAGGGACTGGACCCAGGTGAAGTCGCGGCGCATGTTGGCATTGCGGCGGCCGATGAAGCGAGCGTTGATGTGGAGGTTGGAGTCGGAGACGAGGCAGAAATCACGGTTCTTCTTGCCATGGAAGTAGAAGGTGATGCCGTCGCCGCCGATGAAGCGTGGGTCCTGGCACACCGCGCCGGGATAGTCGCAGCCTGCTCACATTAGGCAATAGAAATTTTTAGCATCCTTGGAGAGACTAGTCATAAAAGTGTCAATTTGTATGTTCCAAATCTAATCAATTGAAACAATCAAACTTTCCCAGTTTCAGGACATTAGTTCTTAAGACTCCTTATGTAGTCTTCTTTGATACAATTTGAGGCTTCAAGATAACAGCTTAGGAGATTTATGTTCATGCAAGTCTATGTACAGTGAGTGAAGAGAACATTGTATTATGTGAATGCAAGCTTAGAACAAACAAAAATTAGGAAAACATGAATGAGAAAAGTGGATGTAGTGACGAACTTACTGCAAACTGGCTTGCAAGTCGCACAATCAACCTCACAGGTAGATGCACAAGCACTGGGGCAGCTTTGCTCCAATACGTAGCATTCAGGGTAATTCCTGTTCTTGCACCTCACTCTCTTCGCTCTCAATACTTCGCCGGATGGAGGCGTATTAGGTGGGGTGGAACCACCGCTCGGAGGAGGCGTGGCTGTTGTGGGGGCATTAGGAGGGGTGGATCTGACGCTGGTAGGTGGCCGAGGAGGCATGGCGATTGGGGGGGCATTAGGAGGGGTGGAGCCACCATTGGTAGGCGGCAGAGGAGGAGGCGTGGCGGTCGGTGGGGGAGGAGGAGAAGAGACAGTGGTGGGCGACGGACGTGTTGGAGGACGGGGGTTGGCGGTGGGGGGAGATGAGGATGGTGGGGGAGGGACAAGGACCGGAGTACGAGTTGTGATAGAAAAAGTTCCGTATCGAATAATTGATATAGTGTAAAGTAGTTAATATATGACAAAATGACAGAAATGGTATCCGAATGTGCAATGTCGTTTTTGAACTTTTAATTTATTCAATATAGTCCCTGAACTTTTGGTACATGTTCAATTGAGTGTTGTCCTTCCATTAATTCAAGTTAACGGAATTTTCTGATTTATTTTTTAAGGTGGACAAAAAAACAACATTACATGTAGATTATTCAGAAAGATATTTAACTCAAAATCAAGATATGATACAACACGTCATCAAATAACATGTATAATCATTCTTCCAAAACAAACTAAAGGATTATTATATAATTTATCGATAATTTTTTTAAGAGTTGAATATCTTACTTGGATAATCCACGTGTAATGTCTTTTTGCCCACCGTTCAAACGTATCGGATTGAAATCCAAATCAGCAAATTCTGATAACTTGAATTACTAGAAGGATAACATTGAATATTTTCATATAATTTAAATACTAGATTGAAATTTACAAAAACTTTAGAGGCCGCGTTGAACAAAATTAAAAGTTTAGGGACGACATTGCATATTGGACTAAAGTTCAAGGATCATGTTGAACAAATTAAATGTTCAAGGATAAAATTGCATTGTGCTAAAGTTCAAGAACCATTTATCCCTTAATATATCCTAATTAACTCGTAACACGGTTTAAGCTTTTGATTGAAGATGTGTCCAGCAGAATATGTTGACGAATTCAGACATGACCTCCCTCTTGGTGATATGATATATCATACTTCTGTTGCACGCTTGCAACAATGGACTCATAGGTAGATCATGAGCAAAACGCATCTACAGTGATCTGACGTTTATCTGAGGCGAAATGATGGCCATTTGTTATCTTATAATTGAAATAAAGCGGGAGCATATTTCGATCCCGTTGGTTTTTGTCACTTGGTTGGCAACCAATCAAAGTTTCTTCAGATATAAAATGATCTGTGATCAGGTCAAAGGATTAAGTAATAGCATTGAGTAAGCATTACTGCTCGGAGAAACCCCTTTTCGTACATAACCAGAGAACCATATTGTAAAAATTGCATGTCACCACCCCGACCGACATAAGCGTGGCTCTTATTCCTTATAAAAGGACCAAAAAATGGGAATACAGAAACACAAAATCAGTACCTAATTCGCTTCTTCTTATTAAAAGAAACATCGTGTTAACGAGTACGTTGAATACGGAAGAATACTGAATACGTTGATAATATATACTGATGGGATAAATTATCGAAAAAGTCATAAATCTATTGCATTTTGCCAATTCAGTCCTAAACCTTTTGTATTTGTGCCAATTCAGTTCATTCGGCCAACTTTGGCCTGCCGACGCTAATGTGGATGTCGACCGGCGCTGACATAGACAACTTTTACTAATATCTTCTTCTTTTTTTCAATTTTTTTTATATTTTTCTCTTTTTCATCTTATTTCCTTTTCCTTTTTCTTTTCCTTTCTTCTTCCTCCAGTTGGTTGCGATCGGCCAAAGGCTAGGCCTCATCGGCCTCAGGCGAAGCTCGCCCCCATCGGCCATTGGCGAGGCGCGACCTCACTCAGATCTGGCATCGTCGGCGTTGACGTGAGCCGGGTCTACCTCGCCCAGGCTACATCGGGGCGAGGTCGTGCCTCGCCATGGCTGGGTGAGGCTCGCCCCCGCTAGTGGCTGGTGAGGTCGACCTCGCTGGAGATCGACTAGAAGAAGGAGAGAGGAAAAGAAAAAGGAAAGAGAAAGAAAAAAAAAAGAAAATTATAATTTGAAAAATATTAAAATATTATTAAAAGTTGTCCACGTCAGCGTCGGCAGGCCAAAGTTGGCCGGATGGACTAAATTGGCACAAATGCAAAAGCTTTAAGACCGAGTTGGCAAAAGTGCAATAGGTTTAGGACTTTTTTGATAATTTTCCTTAAACTGATGTAATAGACAGAACTGATCATGACGATAAAATCGCTCAACACTTAAATTAGACTTGCAAAGAAGGCATGCGCGTGTGTGAACAAAAATGGTAAATGGTCCATGGAAGAAAGAGAAACAGTGAGCTCGAGTTATTTTACAAAACAAATATAAATCCACTTGGGAATCGTCAAAAAGTGTGGCGATGTTTATGTTCTTCATCTCAAATTACCATTTTATTCACAATCTATTGTTCGTCTTACAACGAGTGCCAGTGTTATCTAAACATTCCAGTAAGAGGCTGAAAATTTCCCTACATGTCCTTTTGTGATAATGAGATAATTTGGACGGGTAGAAGATCAAAAAATTTCCCACGGTACAAAGAAATTAAACATGTAAAGTCAACATTTTATATTTTGAAAGCATGAACAATTTCAATGCTTCTTTAGGGTTTGGGCCTGGACTGACTTTATGGTCCAAGCCCAGGAACTTTGGACCCATTTGGGGCTTTACCCATTACCCGGATCCATTTTAAACATGACACACCACGGGTCCACGATGGATCTCCGGTGAACTCAAGAGAAAGTCAAGACATGGAAAGAAAGCTAAAATGAAAATTAATTGCAAGCCCCACAATTTGTGAAAATTGAAGGGACGAAATAGGAATACTGATTGAGCCCATGTATCCTTTCTAGGTTCTTTATTTTCTTATTGTAATATTTTCACATTTGTTTCGGTCATGTGATGTCATGAATCGGTTTTCACGCATCGGACTACGTCTACCTTTCTGATCTGATCAAAGACAGATCATCCATGTATAATTCTAATGTGACAGCTGATTTTTATGCTTCAAGTTCTTGGAAAAATGCACCTGGATAGGATCTATTTGAAAGAGCACAATCACATCTCACCGTTCAAGAACCACAGTTGCACGAGAATTTCCCGATGTTTATGATAATTACCTTACTAAATCCTAAGTTTGGAAAAAGAAAAGAAGTTCCGTGGGATAAACCCTAATTTGAATCTACTTATAGACAAAATCGTGTTAATGAGTTCTTAAATATGAAAAGAAACAAACATTGAGTATATTAATCATATAAGCGACATGATAGACAAAATCAATCATAATGGAAAAAAAATCACATCAAAGACATATTTTGGAGACTTACAAAGAAAGCACGTGCATGTGTGAGCAAAACTGAAAAATAGCCCATCATGGAAAGAGAAACGGTGAGCTATACTTCGCAGAAAAAACAAAACTAAATTGGCGCTCGTTAATCGTTGAAATGTGTAGTATTCATGTTCTTCCTTTCGAATTAGCTTTTTGTTATGTACGATTTATTATTTGTCTTAGAGCCGGGACGAGTGTAATCAATACTAAAGTAAAAGATTGAGGTTGAGAATTACTTTAAATTTTCCTTTATGACATAGAGATATTTGAATCGATTAGAAGTACGATAATTTCCCACGTTAGAAAGAAATTAGACACTGTAAAATCGAACATTTTATGTTGAAAGGCTAAGAAATGTACAAATGGGCTTGTGAGTTTAGCCACGTGTCCAATTTTGAATGCTTGTTTAGGCCCTTTAGGGTTAGGCCTGGACTAACCGGATGGTCCAAGCCCGAAAACTTTGGACCCATTTGGGGCTTTACCCATTTCCCCTGACCCACTCTGCACATAATACGCCGTGATGGGTCTCCCATGGACTTGAGAGTTGACTGTTGACCGAGAGTCGCACTTAGGAGAAAGTCAACACCAGGAAAGAGAGCTAAAATGAAAATTAATTTCAAAATTCTTACAATTTGTGAAAATTGAAGTGACGAAATAGGAATGCTTAATCAGACCACCCTTCCTTTCAAAGTTCTTTATTTGCTAACTTCTCAACTTTCTTTTTCTTTTCTTTTCGTTGCGGTCGGGTGATATCCCGAATCAACTTTCACGCACCAGACTACGTTTATCTTTCCGATTCGATCAAAAACAGATCATCCATATATAATTTCAATGTGAAGGTTAGTTTCGGTACATCCAGCGCTCGGATCGGACCGATTGGAAAGAGCAAATGCGAGAGGCACCATATTCCACCATTCCAAGTGCCAGGGTAACTGCACAAGGATTTCCTGGTGCTCATGACAATGGCATTAGCAATATCAAGTCCCAAGTTTCGTTGAGCAGCCACTCTTTTTATTGCAACCTGAGGCCTTGTGAATCTTCTCGCCGCATCTGGATGAGCAATTATGTATCTAGATGGCTATCGCATCATTGAACTTCTGGGTCGGCAGCTGCCGCGAAATAGGAGAGCCCTGCCCTCATGGTGACTTGAGCACTCCACCTGTAGCAATGCTTACTTTCACTGGTTTTTTCTGCATATAGAATCGCGGCTGTGAATCTGCAATTATCAGCATCGTTGTAATGATGCTTGGAAGTGTGGTGCAACAATTATCGTTTATGTAATGCCTTATAATTACATGAAAGTATTTTAGCAATATCATTTTTCTTAATAAATTATAAGAAATAGATATTCCTTGATTTGATTAAATATAGAAGTATTTAAGTAATACGGGTCGGGGTCAGACATGGGTCGTTAAATTTATATTGTATGAAAATGAGTCAAAATGGGTAAAATGGGTCAATATGAGTCGGACCATATTCGACCCGACCCAAATCCGACCCAACGCACTCATTTGACACCTCTAACTATAACTATGCAAATCTCCAAGTTCGTCCAACCTCGAAAAGAAGCTTTGTTACGTTGGACTTCTCACTTACAAATTCGAAGAATAGGTGTGTTCCTGATGTCTGAGCAGGAACTTGAATGAATGACAAAAATCCTGACCGAGAGACATCTCCCGGACAAAAAATCCTAGTGCGAGCGATAACTAAGTACAGCGAAAACGGTCTGTGTCATGGAGAGAACTATGACCAAAGAAAGCAGAGAAGACCGATATGAATGACCACGGACCGGAAAAGTAAGTGCTCATCATGTTCGCCCAGTTGCTGTAGTAGTACGATTCCAGTTCCTCGAACTGCTCGGACAGGCAACAGTCATGAACATTGAAAACGATGCTCTTCCCGAGCTTATTGAACAAATTAGCCACATACCGATCGTCGCGGGAGAATCTCGTGATGATCCCATCGGAACAGAGGAGCGACACGTCTTTCGGCTGATTGATCAGGCAGCTCATGAAGGAGACGTAATTGGTGATGTACTTGGAGCTGTTCTTCCAGCATTGTTCCAGGGCGACGCAGTTTATCAGCACGGTGGTCGTGAAGTCGTTGATGGTGATGGATGGTATCTCGAGCACCCATTTCCGGAAACTCATGTCCAGGAAGTTCTCTGTCTTCCTGGACTTGAATTTGATTCCGGAGGGCCTGAGGCGGTTCACACAGGGTACGGACTGATCCGACGGCCGGTACCTCTGTGTGTAGCTGCGGGGGACCGGGTTTGTCGGAAGGAGAGTCGAGTAAAACAGGTCAAGCAAATGCTTGCATTGCAGATTCCTGTCATCTTCGAGAGGCGCCGCGGATCTTGGATAGGCCAGATCGAATACTCTCAAAGCGAGTGTGCACAAATAGTCTGTTTTCGCATCGACCCTTACCGAGCTCGAGAAGTCGAACAACAGCTTGAGAAGGAAGTAGGGAACCTGGTTTTCAAGCTTCAGCAAGTCCCCGATGAGAATCGGGATTATCCTAGGCAGAGTAAAGACGGGTCATCTTCGTTAATCGCATCATCGCTCCTGAAGATGTGGAGTAGGAGTTCCAGCACAAAGCAGCCATCGAGTAGCATCATCTCCACGAAGTCGCCACTCGACATAAGCACAGGTTCCGAATAGCAACTCCGGGCAGGATTTTCCTCGGCTGCCAATAAATCAATCAAACTCGCCTCGTTCGAGGACGTGCGGCAAAGGAACCTCCTGAGGAACAACCACTTGTGCTCTTCGAACTCGAGCAAATGGTCCCGGCCCCTGTGGTACGGGCCAATAGATACGATCTCCGGCTGTTCGGCCTTCGGATTGATCCCGCAAAGAGTTGGGGAGATCCTAAAGAAGGTGCAAGATGAGGTCCCGGCTCGGTAGCCTCTTTCCCTTTCCCCTAGCCGGCACCTAACTCGGGCCAAGCAGTAAGTAACTGTGTCATTGCGAGATCCTGCGGCAGCATCACCTGAGCCGGCTTCACCATAGTTCCTCTGGGGCGAAGTTAGTCCATTAGGCATAAACACTTCCCGTTTCGTCATCGGCTCGAACTGATCTTGTCCCATGGACCCGGCAACGGATCCGGTTGCATTGTTTTCAACTGCTGCATCTTGCAGTTCGTCGATCTCGATTGCTCGATGATTCATGACTCTCTCTCTCTCTCTCTCTCTATCTGCGAGACAAATGAAAGCATACAATGTGCTCCGAAGCTGAATGAGAATTTAAAATCGAAATTGACCCTTCCATTTCCGAGAAATTTCTAGCATGACGCGTTCTGCTAATTTCCGAGAAACTGTCCACTATTTGACCCGCCACGACCCATCAACACATAAGATGAAAGCAAGTACGATGATGCAGTAGAAATGGAAGACTTCAGAATTAACCGAGGAAGATGGGACAGAAGCTTCTTATGGCTAAATTGTCAGCGACAGAGGCAATATAGCTTGCCAAATCGATCCCAAGACTTCTACAAATCTGTAAGTTGAAATTCCCCATTCACCATATCTAAGTACACAATTATAATTTATCAAACGCGTTAATCATTTCACAGAGAAGAACACCAAAAGTGCCAAAAGTTATGTAGGACGCTCACTTTAGTGCCAAAAGTTTCCACCGGATTGTTTAAGTGCCAAATGGAGAAAAAAATGATCACTAAATGCCTGAGGCTAGAGATTCCGACCAAAATTAATACGTGTCATTTATAATTAAATTTAGTTCACGTGATCTTCCACGTGGACTTCTAAACTTAAAAAAATAAAAGAAATTAAGATAAATTAAATTTAAATTTAGAAATGAGCCAAAAACTATTTTTTTAAATACAAATTTTGTTTATAATAAATTTAAAAATAAGCTAAAAAAAGAGTTAATTGTGGAAACCAGGTAGCGAGGGCTGTGCCATCGTCGGCAATGGCAGGAGAGGGAGGGGATGGCCGGCGGGGGTCGCCTGCCACTAGCTTGGGCCCGGCGACCCTCGCTGCCTAGTTTCCACCGTTATCTTTTTATTTTATTTTATTTTTTATTTTGAGCTTATTTTTAAATTTATTTAAAATAAAATTTGTATTAAAAATCAAATTTGAATAAAAATGATGTTGTCTTAGCCACGTTATTACCACGTATGAGCGAGAAAATATTAAAAAATGTCATTATTTTTTGTTAGTCTAAATTGACGGAGTTAAAGGAATGACTCGATTGCACCAATTTGACAAATTTTAAGACTTGAATGCATTTTTTGTAAGTTTTAGGACTCAATTGCATTTTCGTAATAAGTTTTAGGACCTCTAGCACACATGTCCTTTTTTGGAATTTTTAGCTTTTTTGTTTTTTTAATCTATTTAAGTTTGTATTTTTTTTTATTATGTTTTATCAATTTTTAGCTTTTTTTTTTATTTCTGACTGAACCTTCGGCGAGCCACGTCAGCTTTAGATATTAATAAAAAAATGCCACGTCGGATTTTCGGCCAAGAAGATTGAAGTTGGCACTTAATAGATCGTTTTTCAAAAAAATTGGCACTTAAGTGATCCGGGAAAAACTTTTGGCATTAAAGTGAGCGCTGTACATTACTTTTAGCACTCCTAGTGTTCTTCTCCCATCATTTCATAGATGTAAATTCACTTTGTAGTTGATAACTTGTCAAAGTACGATTTTATCTTCCTACGTAGCCCGTGATAGGAAAAATAACACTTAAAATTGCTAAATTTTGGCTCAATGTGCAATATTATTCTTAGAATTTTAATATGTTTAATGTGGTTCTTGAAATATTTATGAATATTCAATATAGTCCACTGACTTTTAATTTATTCAATTTAGTCCCCTAATTTTCCATACCGAAGTCAATATTCTGTACTATTCACAAGTTCACATAATTATACTACTTCCCAGATTCTAAAATATTTTTTCAATTCAACCCATTTCCTAATTTAACAAAAAAAATATACTATCTTTTTGTTATATTTTTACCTTTTGGGTCTTTGTAAATTACGATATTTCAATTTAAGTATATTTTAGCTCATGATCATTGTAATAGGAAAAGTAGAACCCCACTTAAAATTATGTTGGGTTGACCTTTCTTTTTATTTTGACAATAAATGTTTTCATAAGCATATCAAAAGATGATATTAATTTATCCATAGATACTCATACTTATATTAATTTGAACTTTGTTCCTATAATTTTAATTTCTTCATTTACAAATTGAATTATATTCAATTGAGGAAACACGAAACATAACAGACTAAAATTTTTAAACTCGATGCAACTCTAAATGATGTTCTACTTTTATTACAATATACGGTCATAAATTAAGACTACTTAAAATGGAACTATTAGTACATTATAAGGATCGAAAAGTTAAAAAGGTAGTAAATAAGTTAGCATATTTTTTTTGTTAATTTAGAAAATAAATTGAAATGAAAGAATATTATATAATCTGGGCAATAGTATAATTATGGAAATTTATGAATAGTTTCGAAACAGTAGATTCAACAAATTAAAAGTTTAGGGAATAAATTGAATATTTTAAAATAATTTCAGGATTATATTGAATATGAATAGATTTTATGGATTATCGTCATGGAAGCGCTTACGTGGGCATAGCCGTCATTTTCCATCTACCACCCTTATCCTCAACCTCCGCTTACACGCAGACACCTGCGTAGAGTCCAATGGCCGTGACCGTATACAATCCGCACTTCTCCTACCTCACCGCCCTCAAATCTACCAAACGCACCCACAGCAATGCCCCGGGTCGCGCCGGAACGCGCCGGCTCGGCTCCAGCTCCGCGGTCAGGTGCTACCAGGGCCAGGAGAGCGAGCTGGAGAGCCGGCGGGTCACGCTGAAGAACGGCGGCTACTCTCTCGACATATGCAGGGTCCTCAACGGCATGTGGCAGACCGGCGGCGGGTGGGGCCGGATCGACCGGGATGACGCCGTCGACGCCATGCTCCGCCACGCCGACGCCGGGCTCTCCACCTTCGACATGGCCGATCACTGTATGTGAAAATGTCTCTTCCTTTTTGCTCGAAAACGCTGCGTTTTGCTAATGGTTTGATGCTGACGCGTCGAGTCATGTCGTTCTTGTCTTTTGCTGAAATTGAAAAAGCTCCCTCTTTTATGCATTTTTTATTTATTAATGCAGAGTCCCTGTGCTTTACGTTTTCCAATTGCAAGTCTGCCATGCTACTTCAAACTGGTACCTCGATAAGAAAGAATAGACTATGAGGTCCGAAATGCTTAAAAGGAAAAAGTTATAGGACTATCTAGCGAATAAGGTGAATTCTAACTTAACTAACGGTTGGGAGTAGAGAGGTGGAAGCTGATAGGATAAAACATAAAATCCTCCACACTTTGTTTAGGAGACATTACATGGTAGTCATCTGTTACTGATTCTGAGAGTCTCAATCTTGGAGTTGTATTTTGTTGGGAAGCCATTTCATCTATAAATGGCAGAGTTGTTGCAGCACCCATGTAGCAAATTCATCTTCAGTTCAAGCAAAATAGAGTGGAATGCCAAAAGAGAAACCAGGGCGAGAAGTTCTTACCCAAGATCGAGAACCTTCGTGTGTGTCCTAACTGATGATAAGCATCGAACCGTGGTTAGAAAAGGAAATGATTCGATAGATATTTGCCGGGTTGTCAACGGGATGTGGCAGACGAGTGGTGGATGGGGTAGAATGGACGGAGATAATGCAGTTGATGCCATGCTTCAATATGCTGATGCCGGACTTAACACCTTTGACATGGCTGATATATGTAAAACCCATTGCCTTTTCTTTTATGGGGCACTAACTGTAACAGTTCTTGTGTGAGTTGATGTAGTGTTCTCAATGTTTCCAGAAGGTTAGGAAGATATGTACTTTTATCATATCAGGTAGTTGGTATCGTGCTTGAAGAAGTGCATTTCGGCACATTGTCTCGTCAGCTTTCGCCTGTCAATTGGAGTCCATAGAACTTTTATGGTTCAATTTCTTTCTTGTTTCAGATGGACCTGCTGAAGATTTGTATGGCATCTTCATCAATCGAGTTCGAAGGGAACGTCCACCGGAATTCGTGGACAAGATCAGAGGGTAAGTAATGAGTATTGACCAATTAAACATGGCAAAGCATATGTAATAAGTGATGAATTTCATTCTGTTTAAGTTTCTCAGTTCAATGTTGGAAAAAATGTCAAAATCCTTGGCATGAAATTATTTTCTGATCATGATTACCACTTTACCAATTCGTGCAGGCTTACTAAATGGGTGCCGCCACCGGTTAAGATGACCAGTGGTTTTGTTAGGGAGGCTATCAATGTTTCAAGGAAGAGAATGGATGTAGCTTCGTTGGACATGCTTCAGTTTCATTGGTAGTAATTAACTTCTGACTTGGTCGCTATCTGTGGTAATGACTTCATCTATGTTGAACTGGAAACTAAGCATTCGGATGGCACTACTTGTGAAAGATAAAAAAACTATCCCCAAGGTAACCAAACGTCAGCACTGCAATGAGGTGCATCTCATTGTACAGAAATGTACTTCAAGCTGCAGGCTAGTTGAAAACTTTGTTTCCTCCTACAAAAGCTTTTCTGTTTTCCTATTTCATAGAAGATTGACTGCTTCCTCATTGGTTCTACCTACTGGACTGTTAAATGTGTCAATCTCTTTTAGGTAAATCTTTCTCTGTTGTGGATTCTGATGACACTTTGATCTTCACTTTAAGATCATTGACCTATTTGACTCTTGACAGCTGTCCGTTCTATTAAGAATATCTGTTGTAAGCGACCTTCAGCAGATCCTCATGTTGAATCTATTCTTAGGAAACAAGAAATGCCACTGCTAGATCATCTTATTTAAGTGTCGGTTTCCTCATTGTTCTAATTATTTATAGCAGTAACCAGTATCTCCCCGTGCTCCCAGTGCATCGTATATTCTCTGATGGGGTTGACTTCTCGAAAGAGTACCTGAAGATAACAAATTTAACAGGGGCGTACTTCTGTCTCTCACTTGAAACAGGTGGGACTATTCCAATCCTGGTTACCTTGATGCATTAAAGCACCTGACGGATCTGAAAGAAGAAGGTTACCCTATGTTCATTACTTGGTTCAATAGAGTAAAAGCATATAATCACTGATAGCAATTGATTAGCAGGTAAGATAAAGACTGTTGCTTTGACTAATTTTGATACGGAGAGATTACAAATTATCCTTGACCATGATATTCCGGTTGTTAGCAATCAGGTACAGACCTTTAAAAGAAATATTGCTCTTAATTATCCTTTGTCAGATGCATTTTGTTTTGATGAAGTAATATTTTCATGTCAGGTACAACATTCAATCATTGACATGCGCCCTCAACAGAAGATGGCAGAGCTTTGTCAACTCGCGGGGGTGAAACTTATAACGTCTCTCTCTCTCTCTCTCTCTCTCTCTCTGTGGTTGGGTGGGCGTGTCAGGCTTGGGGTACATCAACTTCCTTTTTTGGTGACTCTGTGTATTGATCATTTGCAGATATGGCACAGTAATGGGTGGTCTCTTATCTGAGAAGTTCCTTGATACCAACTTGTCGATCCCATTTGCTGGTCCTCCATTAAACACTCCTTCCCTGCAGAAGTACAAAAGGGCATGTACCTCTTAAAATTAATTTGATGGAGTTTCAACTGAATCTTCTTTCCACGTCTATTTTGGGATATGTTCTGGGAGATCATGATGTTTGGGAAATAGAGTTGGAATAATATTCAGTTGAGCTACTCCAAAAAGAAATAGTGATAAGGGATTGATCTGCTTTGGTATTAAATCAAGTCTAGTTTTGACATTGACATGCATTGGCAGATGGTTGATGCATGGGGAGGGTGGAGTCAGTTCCAAGCTGTGCTTCAGACACTGAAGAAAGTAGCTTCTAAACATGGGGTCAAAATTCCCACTGTAGCTGTGAAATACATACTGGATCAAGTAATCTTCGGAGTTTCCTGCTAACTTCGTTACCAGCTGCCTTTAATTATCTGTGGCCTCACTGCATCTTTTGATCATCTTTCTGGTCTCTGTGAATTGCAGCCTGCGGTAGCAGGATCCATGGTAGGTGTTAGACTCGGTCTTTCGGAACATATTAAGGATTCAAACGATATATTTTCCCTTGTTCTCGACGAGGAGGATGTAGCCAGCATACAGGAAGTTTCCAAAAGAGGTAGAGATCTTCTTAAAGTGATCGGTGACTGTGGAGATGAGTACAGGCGTGCGTGAAGACTTTGTTTGCGGGTTGCACAGTGTTCGAAGGATATTCAGCTCGTAGTGTATGTTGTAATATCATGTAAATCCACCACAAATGATGCTGCTTGTGATGTAACACACATTTATCAGCAAATTTTGTATCCCCCTCCCCCAAGACAAATTACTCTATAAGGCTTTTCTTTATTGTTGTTTCGATGCAAGTTACTTCTAACCATTTCGTACCGAAGACGGGCATTCTCATCCGACTTCCTGTCCAAATCATGCTTTGCATTGAACTTTTCAATTTGGCCCGTAACACTCTTGTGCATTGCTGCATTTACCACTGTCGGTGATGAACATTTTGTTTAAATTGTTAGAGAATCGGAGAATGATGGCGAAGTGTGGCCTCATATTGCTCTTTGATGGGTGCTGCTTGCTTTCTTGCTGTCTTCCAGAAATAATTGCCGGTGCATAATTTTCAATTGCATAGCTCTCATTGCTCGTTCTATAATGTACTGCTGTAGTGCTATGAACCATGGTGCAAATGGCAGTGTTGTGAAATCAAGGGAATGATGGTGACAGAAACGAGAGACAGAGTTACTCAACTAGTTTCAGTTGCTGAATAGAGATTCCGGCTCTGCAGCGAACTAAACGAGGCCTGGAAGTAGAATGAATCGCAATGTTGGAGCATGCGCGATGTCGTCTCCACCGTCATCTAACGAAATTGGTTGCTTGCATTTTAGCCCCCTCAGTCTTTCTTTCTGCTGTGCACTAATGGTGTGATTAACAAATTACATAAGCGAAGGTTAGATGTATCAGTAGCTCATCCTTTTTCACCATTCCTGATTGGGTCCGAGGAGTTTTTCCTTGTGTGTCCCTCTCATGACTCATTTTTCAGGGGAATTACCGTATGGCTCTGCTTCTAGAAAATCATTCCAATCAATTCCATTAATTTTTCGGTCGTGGACACGAGAGAAGGTTGCTTTTTAAGCATGATCAAACGGATACCATACAAAAATTTGATGGCATCAATTGCTTAACACAAAAAAGACGTATTTATGCGAAAATTTAATAGCTACGAAGTGAAGGAATACAATGTAAGGAGATTAATTTTATGGTTGATAGAACCCAATTTGAATGTCTAAATAAAACATGTGTCTTGAGTCTTGAAAAACTTTGTGGGGTCAGGATTTTGACCGAGGTCTCTTTTTGATTGACTTCTTGGACCGTCCCTGTCATGTGATATGTCTGGAAATAAGACAGACAGACAGACAGACATGAGTCTTGCGTATATTCCATCTCCACCCGATTTTACCTCGCCCATTGAAGAACGAAGGTATTTGGTTTCTCTTCACATTCCTCCCGGCCGACAGTTTTCTCGTTTCTCTATATTTCATCTTTTGCCATAACGAAGTGGTACTCTCTCTCTCTCTCATGTCCACATTGGCGTTACTGATCTTCTGAACATCCCTGTCTAGTTCGTGTGGCGGCATCATATCTTCAGTTCTGAAGAGATTATCGCCCTCTCTGCATTCTTTTTTGCTCGCCATCATCTTGGTAAATGCTAAACTTCGGGCCTGAGAAACCCAAAGCCTGGTTGAGGTTATGCACGTGCACTGTTTGATGAAATGCCTGATTCATCTGGTGCTGAAAAGTTTGGTGCTTGACGCTTTCTGACATTGCGTTTTCCCTTGTTTTGATTGGCTATGCAATTAGAGCGCATGGTTGCTTCCAGCTTTTATTATGTTGAATTAAGCAGATAAACCTACATATACCTTGTCTCTGAATTTTGTTTCGTGCAGGTTTAGATTCTTCTTTTTATTCTTTCCTTGAGTGAATTCGAGTTAGCTGAAGTTGGACCACAAAGTAACCAGCCATGGATGGTACGTACAAGGTTTTAATTGCTTTTGTTACATAGGTCAACTCTAATTGGCATCAAATTTTGCGTGTACTATTGATGTATAGAGCTGGTAATGAGAAGGTGGATAGCTATGTAGAACTTCCGCAATGCTTTGGAACGGAGGAGCTTTCCTCCTCCGCCTTTGGGTGTAGTTTTGAAGTTTTGGCGCAATTGCTTTTCAGTGCGTGACAACATTCATGTTTGTTTTGTCTTCTATGGGTTTCAGTTGATTCAAAGCCTATGATGGAGGAGACAATATTAGTCGGTGATGACTTGATGACGGGACCTCCTTCACCCCTTATCCCACCAGAAATTGCCTCTCATGTGCTCGAAGGTGTTGAATTGTGTGATGGCATTCTGAGAAATCTGTTTCTGTGTAAGTCTCCTCTGGATAACTTTTGCTTTGAATGAATCAGGCACATGAATTTGTTGATTTAGAAGTTAAAGACAGAGTGACAAATTTTCAAGTGACTGCCATGAATGCCTTCCTCTGAGCACCTCCGATGAGGGGAGTGCATAAGCCCCCCAACTAGAGAGGGGGTATTGTCTGTGGAAACCACCAAGCTTCTTACCGAATTGATCATTGGAATGCTGCATATCCAAGGGCTTCCTGGTTAAACCATCTGAAATAGGATACAAGAAGCAGAAAGTCCTAGTGTTTTGTTTTTATGCTGAAAGTGAGCAAGGCACTTGTATACCTTCCACTGTCTCCTAACTTTTTTATAGGATCATTATCTGGCGAAAGATTGCAGTTTTAGGAGGAACAAAAGATGCTGAAACCACATGAGAAAGTTGCGCTAGAATATTTGAGCCTTGAATTAAATTTTCCCACCACTTGGAAAATGACCTTCTGGTTAACAAATTTCCTCTATATTCTGCAGGCTTGCAATTAAATGATATTGAGCCATTTTGCCAAGATGAGATTGCTTTGTATCGAGAATGCGCAGACAAGAGGGTCAGATTGTTTTGGATTTACCTTTCCTCTGTTTTTTGCTTTACTCTTAGTCTTCTATTTAATTACGTTAGCAACTATTCCTTGTTTTGCTCTGTTATAAAGGACAAGGAATTGAGACAGAGGCTTCAAGATAGCGAGCACAAATTGGGGTTGTCGATGCCATTTGACATGGCCAAAGAAAGAGCTGATCAGCTCCAATCAGAAGTCACATCTTTAGAGAGGTATTTTCTTCATAGTGGTAAATTTGCACGATCTTAATGCCTTTCTGAAGCTTTGTATCTGCCTCTCATCTGGTTCTTTTATCAGTCATTTAATCACTTGCTTTAATATCACCTGCCTATAATTTTTTTGATTCACTGATCTTGCAAATACAGGCGTCTAATTCTTGCTAGTGGAGTCGAAGGCATGGAAGGATTTCGCCAGAGATGGAGTCTGCATGGTCGCCTTACAGATACAAAGTAAGTTTTAGATGCACCTGTTCATCCTTGCAGGCATTCAGATAATGCATGTGGAGTATTTTAAGATGGCTTAAGTTTATGCTTGTCCTGATCTGGAGTTATTGAACTTGGGAAAGATAAAGTAGCTCTGGAAGTTAACCTGAATAAGCAATAGAAGCAGATGTTTTGGCTACTTCAGAGCTGGAAGTACCCCCTTAATTTTCCCCTGTGGTTCCACAGGCCCACACACAAAACCACCAAAACCTCACAACAACACTTTGTTCAAGCATATATACCTATGTTTAATCAATCTTTGTGAAAATTATAGTGTAACATGACATGTTATTAGCCAATACATGGTCAGCGTTTAACAGTTGAGAAACTCAGGTTACTTCAATGGTTCACACTTCACAGCTCTTATGCAGTTTGAGTTTTGTACAGGCGAAGATTGGAGTCTCTAAAGCAGGGGATTGATAATAGAAAGAAGGACGAGCCTGTTGAAAGAGCACCATCCAAGAGATGGTTCTTTTGGTGAAGATCAATGGTACGTTTTGCACAGAATCGCCTCTGGATGGCACTGGATACAGCCCTTGCTCCAGTAGCTTGTAGAGACTCTCTCTTCAAGGCCCCTTCCGAATTTCAAGATAAATGGGGTTGTAGACATTTTGGTGATATGCCAGTGACATTGTGAGGCATTCTAGTGCCTGTTCTTAATGGGTTGTCTATGTAGCAGATGTGGAATCAGATCGTGAACCGAAATATAGAAGATGTGGATGGTTTGAAATAGTGGACTTGGATAAATATTCTCGGGCCAACCAAATTATGGCCTCCTTGTGCACATCTGAGGCATGTTCCTCCTGAAGCTTGACAAGTTGCCCTCGATCGACCCACTCCCACTCCACCTTCTTTTACACAAATAAGCAGAATGAAGCAATAAGAATTCGACTTCGAGTTATAACACTCACTCCCGTTTTCTGATCTTTTTCGTGGAAGCAAGGATCGTACCTGCGAAAAACTACTATTCCACAAGCGATAAACATTGTAAATAAGGTAAAATTTCAGGTTCACCCCACGTCACTTGACCGATGAGAATCACTCCACTCGTCTTATCATTCGCAAGTTGGCGTCTGTGATGATGTTTGCTTCAGTTTTCTCGAGATGTTCGACAAAAATCTTGAAACCAAAGCATACCGTAGCTCACAGATGAAAGTCCCTCGAGCCTCGCGGTCGCTTTGGTACAATGGTGCTGTAGTTTTAAGAGAGCATTCGACCGTGAAACGCATGTTGACTTACTTTCACAGTACGACACAATCGCGGTGACACCAAAAAGGGATACGTAATGTTGCGGTACCGTCGTGTCGAATGTTCCTACGCAATAATGCTCGGAGGAACACACAAGAGTTCATGTTAAAGTTTAACGAAAGTATCAATAGAGGCAAAACTTTTGTAGTTGCAAATGTTAATGATCATATTTTCTATCTTACTAGAGTTGGCAGTGAATTATGAGAGATTCTCATGGTCTTTGTTTGTTCATTTTTAAGTTAAGTTACATCGATATGTGTAAATACCAATCAATGAACATGATAGAATATGAACATATCTGACTTTATTACTGTGATTCACCAAACAATGGCAAAATCCATGGATTTCATATCCTATTCTATCCAATCCTATTCTGGCTAAAAATCCAGACGACCAAGCGTAGCTTGAATGTATTGGATCCAACGGGACTGGGCATTGACTCAATCAAACAGAAGGCCCATCACCTATCAACAATCTCTTGAACAAGACCAGCCCATCTTCGAAGATCATCCTGCTTCTGCTTCCCATCAATTCCTTCTAATTCTGACCTGACTTCCTCTCAAGAAGAACCCTAAACCAGTACCAGCAACAACGAGGAGCAACTAATCTTCACACCCAGTCCCGACAGCCATCTTTATCGGGCTCTCAAGGTTCTCTCCCTACCTCTCTCTCTCTCTCTCTCTCTCTCTCTCTCTCTCTCTCTCTCTAACCTGCCGTGGAGACAATTATGATTATTTTTATGTTGGTGTTGGAGCAGAGAAGATGAAGGTGATTGCCGCTTACTTGCTGGCTGCTTTGGGAGGGAACACTACCCCAACTGCTGATGACTTGAAGGGAATTCTTGGATCAGGTAGTGCACCCTTCTTCTTTAATCCTCAAATTTCTCTTCTTTTGCTTTTGATAACACAAAAAATTTTCTTGGGGTGGTTTGATGTTGGAACCCTTTGTGGACCATTTCTTGGACTGTTTAGTGATAATTTTTTTCGTGTTCCTCGTTTCTGAAGTTGTCTCTTTTGCGATTTGGCGTCTTTTGTCCCTGCAATAAGAACCCAGTTATTGGTAAGTGCATAGCGCTTGTTCTGTTAGATTTTCCCATTACTTGCTTGAAAGTGAAATTTTGATATGTCCCAGGTTTGATTTCCTTTCCATATTCATATCTTAATGGACTTCGTGTGGTCTCCTGAATTGGAAAGTCATTCGTGCCAAAGCTTCAATTACAAAATTTGTGATGCAGTTGGTCAAATCGTAGATAGGGCTCTGGATCATTATGTTTTCTTTTTCATGACTTGTTTCTCATTGACAAAAATTGGTGAGGTAACAGAGACATGGAGCGCGGGAACCAAAGGGGAAAGAAGAAGAAGACAGAAATGAAATCTAACACCTATTAGAGTAAATCGAATTAGTTCCCGGGTTTATCAGGATCTGTTTTATTTGTTGGAGCAATTTTACCGAAGCTGTTCATAAGTGAGTTTTCTTTTGAATGGATGTCATTTCGGAATTTATACTAAAAGATAGCCTTTTTGGGTCCGCAGTCGGTGCGGAGGCCAACGATGATAGGATCGAATTGCTCTTGTCCGAAGTTAAGGGAAAAGACATAACTGAACTGATTGCATCTGGAAGGGAGAAGTTGGCGTCGGTGCCTTCCGGTGGTGGTGGTGTTGCTGTAGCAGCGGCTCCTGTTAGTGGGGGAGGCGGCGGCAACGCGCCAGCAGCTGAAGCAAAGAAGGAGGAGAAAGTCGAGGAGAAGGAAGAGTCCGATGACGTAAGTTTCATCTGGGATTTTAGTTCAAATGGTCAACACAGAGCACCTGTATGCTGTATGTTTGCATTCACATGTCACAACACAACTTGATCTAGCAAATATCAATTTTCTCCATTGGGAGGGTTCAAATAATCTAAATGGATTTTCGACAATGCAAAAATGGTCATCCAGCACAAGTATTTCGGTTTCCTACTGGCCCTTACATGCAATGCATGAGAAAGTAATATGGGGTCAACTCTTCATTATGTCTGACTTGTTTATTTAATTTGTTGCAGGACATGGGCTTCAGTCTCTTTGACTAAGATAGAGGTACTGTTTCGAATGTAAGAAGCCTTATTCAGTATGATTTTGGATTGTCCTGGAGACTGAAATCTGGCTTATGAGAACGATGATATATCAGTGATCTATAGAAGTAATTCTCAAACCTGCTTGTCCTTTTTTTCTAGCTTATGAATCCACTTGATCATGTCTGTACTATGCGCATTATTTTAGAACTTAAGTGCAGATGCTGTCACTCCAACTAATTGATGGGTGTGATGGAGTAACTCGACATATCGGTATCAGCTTTCCTGTTACTCCCCCAATGCCAAGTAAGAAATTCGCGGTATAGGACGTGGGTCGAAGAGTCATCGTTTCGATATGATACGATGATTGGCCACGGTCGCGAGGCAATGGTTATTACATCATTACTAATGACTAATAACAGGGACTCAATTTGGCGTTTACTTATTTATATATAGGACTCGCAGACTAATTCCCAGATGTGTTTTTGATAGTGAAAACATTGTTACAGTTTTCCTCTCTTGTTTAGCTCAAAATGTCTCGAGCCCTTTAAGAGTGATGCGATAGGTGGACTTAACTTTATTTGAGGTTTTGAACAAGTTGATTCATGTACGAAAATGGTTAATTCGGTTGGAACACCGCATCGGATCTTCACATGACCATCCATTTCGTCGTGCTTCTAGCGTCTCTTAATGAGAAATACTTCCCTCGGTTAGACGTTTGGGGATTCTACGCCGTCGGGGCTGGTGCTGGTGCGATCAGCCTTCTGAATACCTTCTGTGTCCCCAGAAAGAATACTCCATTCAATACACAAGGATGGCCAGTTTTCGCAATTTGGGCAGAGTTATATATTTTGGAATTGGGACTGCAGGTATCCATAGAACAAAGCCTGGTGCAAGTACGAAACTTCGTTGGAAGATCAAATGAACTGAAATGGAATTTCGGTGACAAGAGGACGGCAAGTAATTGGAGAATGAGATAAGAAACGATGTTCAGGTTCATTGACAAGAATGGCACTAATGAGGACAGTTGACTAGAGTAGAAGAAATAACATTACACTGGCGACAGAAAGGACAGAGCGACGTCCAGGAATGAGCCGGAGAAACCTGATGACGGGATCGCGGAACTCGCAATTCACAGACCAAAGCTAGAGCGAACCAGAAGGACCTAATGTGTCGAATTCCCGCCATTCGAACAAAAGCGTCCTGTTTTTAAATTTCCACATAGTCGTCTGCTGATCTTAGGCTGTTAAGCTTTTGAGTATCAGATGTCTGCATGATTCAGTTCCGTGTTGATCAGAGAACGGAATTTCTCAAATACCCAAAATCAGCTTTACCACTTTAAAAGACCTAGATGTCCATTAATAGAGAACGATAAACAAACGTTCAAAGTACTTGGTGCATGGTCCTAAAGCCAAAGAAAAGCACTTGGTCTCTGATAATTTAGACATAGCAGGAACTTCACATCAGCAAGTTTCCCATAGACAGATGAAATCTTCTCATCTGTGTACTCGACTGAGTGAAACACCAACAGCTTTCATCCTCTCCTTCTCGACCCATTGTTGACGATTGCCCTCTCCATCTGCGAAATACGGATCGACAGTCGGATCAGTAATTGTAACTGTAGCAGCAAATGTATCATATGAAGCATCAAAACGAAAGCTCAGGATGATGTACACAAGATAAGGACGGAGCATTGAAACTTAGAATTTGTTTCATTCTAAATGGCAAAGTACTTTGAAGAGCTCAATCAGTTTCTACACCCATTACCACGGAGAGAAGAACCATCCTCAACTAGTTCAACCAAAATACATACTGCTGCAACATGATAAAGCATGGCGGCACAAGACTCTGATTAAAGCTTAACCGAAGACAAGCACATCCATTTCGAGTTCCACACTTTGTTCGCAAGTAACATTGTTTGATAAAAGGTAAAGAGTATTGACAACATCAAATTTGCTTCCCTAAGATGTGAAATTCATCTCATATTCAATAGCGATATTCTCTTTCTTGTTCGTCTTTAGAAATTGCTCGTTTGTCTCTCGTTCATCAGGAAAATCTTGAGTTCCAACTAAGGCTTTTGAAGTACTTATCCAGATTAATTGATGGCCTTGTTCGGCTTAACATTCATTCATTTAATAATTTCAAAGCCTTTGATATCCCAAATTCATTAAGTGCAAAGTTTTCTTGGCAAAATCATAAATAATTGAGAATACTTTGCGTCTTTCAGGAAAAGCATAAATAGAGTTAATTTCTAAAGAGGCCGTACCTGATATAGGGTTCTGAGTTTGTCACGAAAGTGGTAATACTCATTCACCACCTGTTCATACGATGTCTCGCAACTAGAAGAGAACCCCATAGACATAAGGGTCAAATATACCATCGATAAATATATAGGTAATCATTTTCGAATAAATTGCAAAAACTAATGGAGAAGCTGATTCATGAAGAAGAACAAACATAGGGCTTCTGAATTCATGCATGTGAAGAAATGCCAATTTCTACCTTTGCTTGTCCTCATCAAGGCTAGCATTTATAAGAGCACGAGCTGCTGCAACCACCCGGCAACCGCCAAGGCTACAACACAAGCAATGAGTACAGGAATATGAGTCATTTTCGTGGAAGCAGAACACCTAACATTGGGGTTTCTGTGACATGGGTAATATTATTCAAATCAGGCCGTTCAAATGAAAATGGACGGCCTGATTTGAGAGAGGGTTGGGATTCAAAATTTTTCAAACCCCAAAAAAATTCGAGCCCAGTTTTTTTCCCTCCCCCTCAACAAATGACGTGGCCTATTCTTGGCCGTCCAAATGAAAATGGACGGCATAATTTGAGTAATGTTATTCATGTCACAGAAAACCGAATGTTAGGTGATCCGGATCTCATTTTCGTAGTAGATGAGACGTCATTTAGAAAATAACCTGTCATTAACGACTCGAAAAAAGCGGACAAATATTCGCAGCCTATTTATGTTATGTCGTATGCACACTTTATGCGTTATAACGGCAGTCTAGCAAAATCAGAAATCGTTAAAGATACGTTTGATGTATACAATGCGCCGCATTCACCACTTACTTGGAAGTTATCTCATTGGCTAATGTTTCCAAACAATAGGGCGGATAAAAATCACGTGGTTCATAAATGCTCGAGCTCAAAGTCTTCACGCTCTCCTCCCTTTGGAATGTATTAGACAGATGCCACAGGCGCCATGGCCAAACAAAATCTAAATAACGGATATGAAGATCTACGTTATCTGGTTTATCCAACAAACGTGCCATTGATAGGGCTTCATCCATTTCCGGCGAAACACAAGTGTATAATTCAAACAGCATTTATCTTCGCGGTTAATTACATGTATCTGAACTTCCCTAATGCAGTATGCTACGAACATGTGACTAAAAGGGGAAACTTTCGAACACGAGTGCTTGGAAATGTTCTACTCTTGAAGATGTTACATGTCTCATGTCAAGAAATGAACTTTCTGGAAACGAAAGTTATTGTTTGTCTACCTGTTGCCACCTCCTTTGATCAGATGAGCAGCTCTAGTGACTTTAGCAAAATCCACGTTTCTTGAACTCCTGAAAACGATCAAATACACCCACGGATTATCAGCAACCAAAGAACCAGAAAAGAAAAAAAAATCTCAAAGCACGCAACCGTCGAAGTCGAAAAAATTGAAGTTTACAGAAGGTCGGCTAGTTCTCTCATGCTGTTGTCGCCGTCGCGCAAGAAAGAGTTGATGAGATCCATCATGAAATTTGGAAGATTTGCTCCACTCTGTACTCTCCTGCTCTCCTCATACTCTCCATCCATGATGCCCTAGACAGATAGTAAAAATGGAGACGCCAACTGTCAACTCTCAAAGAGAAGAAACAACTATCAAATGCTCACGTTTATCAGCTTAAAGTGAGCTTGCTCGTTGTTCAGGAAAAGAAAAGGACGATCGCTTCTTTGTGAGGCAAACGATGTCAAATCTCAACGAGCAGACGATTGATCTAGCAAAAAAGACCGATGCTATGGAGATGAAGTTATAGCAGCGATCACCTCGTTCTTCAAGGTATCAATGTAGTTCTGGAGCCTTCGTTGAGCCATTTCCTCCTCCTTCCTTTTACTCACACAAAGAGAAATAGAGAGATAGAGCAGGCAAAGAAAATTAGGAAGTAAGGTGGGGTGGTGACAGATTCAAAGGTCAGGATTAATGGATTATATATGGAAGCTTGACATTACTAGGCTTCCGGTTTTGGCCCAAGACTGGAGAAGCGAGACGGGTCAAATATGTGTCGAATATCGAGAAAGTATTTAATGAGCGTGATACGAGTGCTCAAACGCATCTACACCGGCGAATCACATGGAAAGCTGCCTATGATCCCGCTGTTTTCAGTGGCCAAATGCATTTTAGTGCATCGTCGCACCCATCTGCACAAGAACTGAGACGGATTATGCCGATTCCTCGCGGAGTATCGGAGGAAAAAGAATAAAAAAAGTATGTCGATACTTCATCTTTTCCTGGGCTAACACTCAACATAATTTGGCAGGATGTGTTGCATCTAGAGCGATACGTTATGGCTTCACTTAGCGTGCATGCGCTCCACGCTCCACCAAATTGAGACATTGAAGCATATTCCCGTCAACGACTGCTTCTTCTTTTGTCCTTTTTGCCAGTTGGAATTAATAACTCGGACACAAGTTTGATCGAAGCACCAATTAATGTCTGATTGATCCCTTCATAGGGCAAGAAAATCATGTGCTAAGGAGGTGCAATTAGCCAGGTAATCTGAGAAAACCCAGCTTTAATTAGGTTCCCACGTACTCAAACCACCTTTTATGGTAGCCAGTGAATTTTCCGTTCATGTCATGGTCAATGAAGACCATAGTGAGGTTGCTATAAAAGCTTTCTTTCCTTTTCTTTTCCACAAATCCTCTAATCATGAGTAATCTTTAATGAGAAAAGCTTGCAGATTTGAATCTGTATGAGCATTTTGTTGCTGGTGAGTTAATAATTTTTTTTCCACTTCTAGCTTAAAATCTAAATTTTGTTTTACTATTATCCAAGTTTTACCAAATTCTCTCTCATAGGGTTAAGATTATTCATGGAAGCTCCTTCCATCTTTGTTGGGGTTGTGATTCATACTTTCCAACGACAGAAAAGCATGTGGGTCCTCTGCTGGACACCAGAGAGTTTTTACGATTTAAGTCCATAATTTTTCGCTTGTAATTGAGTGATGTAACGAGAGGTGCGGGGTGCTAATTATAGTGGAATCATGAGCTGAACGTAGCTCTAGTTTAAGGGTGAACCATGATAAAATCTCGTGTCTCGATTTCTCTTTCTCGCTTTACGTTTTACTTCAATTTGATTGCGCGCCGAATCCTAACGATCTTTACCTTAAACCGCCCTTTTGACAGTGAGCTCTAGTGGATAGTCTAAAAATGTTTTAAGGGGATAAGCTAATTAGGAATTTTTCTGGGAAAAAAGAAGAAGAAAAGAGTGAAAGAATAGGCTCAAAGTATGTACAGATTCAAGTCATTATCTGATTTATGGGAAAAAAGAGGACGTGTGCCGGATCCATTCCTAAAAGATCATTTAGGGACGGTTTGCTATTGTCTCCAGAACCTGCTTGTGATTGTGGCATTCTTTTAGTTGAATTTAACAGAAACGATTAAAATCTTCTTGAAATTCATCATTTGTTTGGTAATAAACCAAAATTGCGTGGTGAATTCGTATAGGACTAGTTTCTAATGGACATGAAGTCAAGGGCAAATTCTAGCATCCATTAAGAATTGTCCAATTGACCAAATTAAGTGACTCCTTCCCTCCTCAAAATATTGAAGAATGTTTCCCACATTTAGTCTTCATCAAATTAGCTGCAAGGTATCTCTACGTGTAGTACTAACTGAGTCATCAAATGTGATCACGGATATTTTATCGACATGGTGAACGCGTTCACGTGCTTTTCCAAGCTTGTTTTATTTTAATTCCACTGTACTAATCAATGAGAATTGACCTCAGTCTTCTCCATTTTTTTCCCCAGATCAAGTTGAAGATGCCCATGTCAAGAAAAATGAAGTTCTTAAAGTTACAGACATAAGAACAAAGGGCTTTGGTCAGAAGCTTTGTTCAGCCACTTTTGGTAATAATCTCTTTAGACCCAAATTGTGTTTGCAAGTAAAAACCGCAAGAGGACGAAGATAATATGTCCTCAATGCCCTGCTAAACCAGATTTACTAGTACAAGTAAACATAACCCAATACTTCCAAACATCATAAAGATGCATCATGGCAGAGAGATAAAAACATAAGCAGACATTCTTGTTCAAGGCTTTAAGCAGCGATTAGCGACTCTGTTATGGTGCCAAAATTTCTAAATACGATTTTAGCGAAGGATCTAGTGGATCAATGGACGGCTCACCTTCCCGCATCCCAGGGAGTTGGCTATTCCATAACTCGGATTCGAGATTATTTGCAAAGAGATTGTTTTTCGAATTCTTAAAGATGTTATCATAACACAAAGCAGGAACTTTAGACATGGCAGGAACTTCACCAACACGTTTCCCACTGACAGATGAAATCTTCTAATCTGAATACTCAACTGAGAGAAACACCAACAGTTTTTATCGTCTCCTTCCCGTCTCATTGTCGTCGATTGCCTTCTCCATCTGCGGAAAACGAATCGACGGTCAGATCAGTAATTCTAACTGGAGCAGCACATGAATCATATTTAGCATCAAAATGAAATCTCTGGACGATGTATATAGGATAAAGACCAAGCGCTGAAACTTAGAATTTGTTCATTCTAAATGGTATAAGACTCTGATTAGAGCTTCACCACAGACAAGCATCTCCATTGCGAGTCCCACACTTTGTTCGCAAGCAACGCTGGTTGGAAAAAGTAAAAAGACTATATGACAACCCCAAATGTGCTTCCCTAAGATGTGGAGTTCATCTCATATTAGCTAATGATATTCACTTTCTCGTTCGTTTTCAGGAATTGCTCGGTGATCCCTTGTTTTGTAGATAATTTTGAGTCCCCACTAGCGTTCGGCTTGACATTCATTCTTTTAATAATTTCAAAGCCTTCTATATCCAAAACTCGTAAAGAACAAAGAGTTCTTGGCAAAATCAGGAGGAATTGAGAATACTTTGTGTCCCTCAGGAGAAGCATAACTCTAGATAAAGCAGAGTTCATTTAATAGAGGCAGTACCTGATATAGGGTTCTGAGTTTGTCACGAAAGTGGTAGTACTCATTCACCACCCATTCATGCGATATCTCGCACCTAGAAGGGAACCGCAAAGACAGAATTGTCAAATACACCATCGATAAATACATAAGCAGTGATTTTTGAAAAAAATTTGCAAAAGCAAGCATAGAAGCTCATGTCGCATGCATTCAGTGGTTGGCATATGTTAACATACTCAGCGACTCAGCGAGAACCATAAGCACTGTTAGGTTAAATCACATGTGCAGGTAAATAAGCTTCTCATGTTCGAAGTCAGATATTCGTGTCGATAAATTGCTTTTGAAAATCTTCATTTTATGCAGATCGCATATACTGTATTTTTAAGGAAGAGAAATTGCAATGTCAATGTAAATGAATACAAGAACAAACTATTGAAAACACCAAAGAGTCTCTAGACACTGGCCTCATCGATAACTTTTCACACAATGTATCTTTGATCAAAGTTATGGCTAAAGCCAAAAGTTAAAAGCTATCACCGAAGCCAAATCCAAGCCTGAGAGACCTACAGCCAGTCACTCAACAGACAAGTACTAAACCAAGTTCAAGTGAGAAATCTAGTAAAATCACCTAATACCTTTTTGGACTTCCGGGAAAACCATGCGCTAATAACACTTCTTAGACACTAATGACTAATGATGTTAATCGCTAGGCATAAAAATGTACGATCTTAAATTAAGGAATGCAGGCAATAAACTTTTAGCTTTTAGTAGGTTAATCTGCATTGTATAGTTATGCAGATACGAGAGAACTAATAACAGATATATAAAAGCTTGTCTATACATTTGACAAGATACCGATAAATTGTTGAAGGAAACAAACCCTTAGATATAATTGTGCACATACTGTTATAAGGGTTTTGAATTCATGAATGCGAAGAACATGCCAATTTTTACCTTTGCTTGTCCTGATCAAGGCTAGCATTTATAAGAGCACGAGCTGCTGCAACCACCCGGCAACCGCCAAGGCTACAACACAAGCAATGAGTACAGGAATATAAGTCATTTTCATAGTAGATGAGATGTCATTCAGAAAATAACTTGTGATTAACGACTCGAAAAAATTAGATTCCAAAATTAGTATGACTGATTTTAGTCTGAAGTCTCCAACAAACAACTAAACATCGTTGTTCAAGCTATATCTCAGTAAATTTGGTTGAATATGCATGTGATCAAACTCAGAAAGTTCAAATCATCCAATTTCAAAGTTTTCCGTGGAATATCTCATATACGTTACATGTCTGTATTTAGATGCTTTGATCATGGCGCAATAGTAGCCGTCTGAGTATTGAGCGTGGGAATGTGGCCCACAATTAATATGGAACTAGGCCAACGATATAATTCAAAATCGGACAAATGTTCGCAGCCTATTTATGTGATGTTGTATGCACAATTTATGCGTTACAACGGAAGTCTAGAAACATCACAAATCGTTCAAGATTTTCTTGATGTATACAATCCGCATTCGCCACTTAGTTTAAAGTTATCTCATCGGCTTATGTTTCCGAACAATAAGGCGGATCATAATCATGAGCTTCAAGACGCACGTGCTCAAAATCTTCACGTGCTCATCTGGTTGGAATGTGTTAGACAGTTGCCACACGCGCCATGGCCAAACAAAATCTAAATAATGGATATGGAAATCTACATTATCTGGTTTATCCAATAAATGCGGACACGGGCCAGTGATCGGCCTTCATGCAAGTGTATAATTCAAACAGGATCGATCTTCGTGGTTAATTACAAGTATTTGAACTTCCCTAATGCAGCATGCTAAGAACATGAATAAAATGGGAAACTTTCGAACACAGGTGCTTGGAAATGTTCTACTCGTGAAGATGTTGAATGTCTCGTGTCAAGAAAGGAACTTTAACAAAATTTCACGCATAAGATACCAATAAAAATCAACTAGTTACCCTTTTTTGAAATGAAAGTAAATTGTTTATCTACCTGTTGCCACCTCCTTTGATCACATGAGCAGCAATAGTGACTTTAGTAAAATCCACATTCCTGGCTTCCCTGGAAACGATCAAATACACCGACGGATTATCAGCGACCAAAGAGCCAGAAAAGAAAAAAAACTCAGAGCACACAACCGTCAAAGTCAAAAAAATTGAAGTTTACAGAAGGTCGGCCAGATCTCTCATGCTGTTGTGACCGTCGCTCAAGAAAGAGTTGATGAGATCCATCATGAAATTTGGAGGATTTTCTCCGCTCTGTACTTTCCTGGTCTCCTCATACTCTCCATCCATGATACCCTAGACAGATAGTAAAAATGGACACGCGAACTGTCAACTCTCAAAGAGAAGAAACAACTATCAAGAGTACAGAAACTTTGTAAGATCTTCTGTAATATAGGAAACAACAAGCTAATTCTCCAACTCCGAAAAGGAATTGAAAAAACCATGTTCATCTTCCCTTCATAGTCTATACCAAAACCCTCCATCCAAGAAACAAAATCATTTCGCGATGGCGCAACACAAAATAAGATATCAAATGAAATAATTTCACGGGTGGTCTGGTGGACAAAACCAAGTGATACTCGTCTAATGGTATAAGTATCTGAGAAATTATCTGCATTTCGCTACAAAAGAAACAGTCATGGTGGACTGCATAATCATGCATTTGAATAGACTGAGATAAGACGATCAAAAGCTCTTATCAGCTTAAAGTGGGCTTGTTCCTTGTTCAGGAAACGAAAAAGGAAAATCGGTTCTTTGCGAGGCAAACGGCGTCAAATCTAAACGTGTAGACGACTGATCTAGCGAAAAAGAGCGATGCTATGGAGATGAAGATATAGGAGCGATCACCTCGTTCTTCAAGGTGTCAATGTAGTTCTGGAGCCTTTGTTGAGCCATTTTCTTCTTCTTTTTCTCACACAAAGAGAACTAGAGAGATGAAGCAGGCAAAGAAGATTAGGAAGTAAGGTGGGATGCTGAGAGATTCAAAGTGGGATGTATATGGGGAAGCTTGACATGACAGAGTCAAATATGTCTTGAATTTTGACAAAGTATTTAATGAGTGTGATATGAGTGCTCAAACGCATCGAATATCATCGGATCACATGGAAACCCACACAAGATCCCGTTGTTTTCAATGGTCAGATGCATTTTGTCGCTCCCATCTGCACAAGAACTGAGATGGATTATCCCAATTCCTCACGGAGTATTAGTTGGAAAAAGAATAAAAAAGTATCTCAATATTTCATCTTGTCCTGGGCTTTTACACTCTCAAACCGAATTTGGCACGATGTGCTGCATCTCGAGTGATACGTTATGGCTTCACCCGTGGAGGGATGTTGTGGAAAAGTGGTGCACGCTCTCCACGCACTACCAAGCTGTGACTTTGAAGCGCATTTCCTGCCAACGACTACTTCGTTTTTTGTCTTATATGGTAAAAAAAATCCAACTTTAATTGGGTTCCCGCATACTCAAACTACCTTTTATGGTAGCCAGTGGATTTTCTGTTCATGTCATGGTCAATGAAAGCCAGAGTGAGGTCAAATGATTTAATAGCTTGCCATAAAACCTTCCCTTCCTTTTCCCCCCCTTTCTTCTCCACCAAATACTCTAATCCTGAGTAATCTCTAATGAGAAAATCATGCAGATTTGAATCTGTATGAGCATTTTGTAGCTGGAGAGTCAATAAAATTTCCACATCAATCTTAAAATTTAAATTATCTCTCAGAGGGTTGAGATTATAAATGGATGCTCCTTCCATCTTTACCTTAAACCACCCTTTTGACAGTGAGCTTTAGTGGACAGTATTAACGTGTTTAAAGGGGAAAAGCTTGTTAGGAATTTTTCCAGGAAAAAAGAAGAAGAAAAGAGTGAAAGAATAGTCTCAAAGTATGTATGGAGTGAAGTCATTATCTGATTTATGGGTATTGCATATTGGTAAGTCCATCATTTTTCTAAGTGAACCGTCTTTGGAAAAGTATTGTCATGGGTAATATAACCAAGTGAAGGATTTGATCTCTTATTATGGCAAATCAATAGGGGACAATACAATGAACTTTTGGCCAGATATGCAATGTGATCCTTGAACTTTTAATTTGTTCAATGTGGTCCCTAAACTTTTAGTAAATGTTCAACCTGGCCACTAGACTACATGAAAATATCTAATGTTATCCTACCATTAATTCAAATTCAGAAACAACATCGAATATCTTCATATAGTCTAGGGACTAAAATGAATATGTACCAAAAATTCAGGAACCACATTAAACAAATTAAAAGTACATGGACCACATTGTACATTGGGTCAAAGTTCAAGGATAGTATTAAACAAAATATTGTTGAGAAACCCTCCCAGTTGATTTTGAAGTTGACAAAACAATCCATATTTTTCAGAATCTGATAAATGCGTAAAAATACTTTTTGACAGATTGTTTCTTACTATAAGGACAACATCCTAACTACAGTCAGGTGTTGAGGAGTACACATGAATGTTTGTATAGGATTTAAATATGTAATTCAAACTCACACAGGAAGAGCTTAGACTTTGAAGAGTGTTTCGGAAGCAACCTTCAAATTCATATATGAGATTAAGTCTCAGACTCTGATTGAGGTATATTATCTTATCACAACAACTAGCAATCTAGTTTGGATTTCGTCTTTGAGGATTATCAATCTAGAAGATTATTTTATCAAAGGCATGGTGTTGGATTGAGGAAGTGAAGATTTATTACCAAATGAAGAATTCTACCTTTGGAAATCCAGGTTCATTTGTATGGGCGATTGCATCAACGGGAGATTCTAATCTCATTTCTGAACGGCTACGAAATCCTGTCTATACAATCTCGTCCAACGGGTTTATTAGAGAGGTGGAGGAGTATAAAAGGAGACTTCGATGTTGAAGAGAAGAAGAGAGTTCAAAATATGAAATTGCCAAGTGCAAGAAAACTTTTACTTTACTTACTCATTCTTGATCTGTACACTGTAATCCGTTAGAGGTTCTTATTCGAGTGATTCATTGTAAGACATAGTGGTCTATCAACTCAAGGATTGTCACCAAGTTATAACTTCTGAACGATTCAATAGTGGAATCCAGCTGATTGGCTGTCAGCGTGAAGAAGTGAACGTAGACTTGATTTAACCTGAACCACTATAAATTTTATGTGCAATTTTTCTATCTCTCAAACTCCTGTATATTATTGTTGATAGTAAAATTGTGCACAAACAGACTCTGAAGCTAGTTTAGATTTTTACTTTGATCAGACTCTAGCCGGTCCTGTACTAGGCTCTGAACTTGTCTATTTTAATCCCGCATTGTTTTAACAAGATCCTTGAATTCACTCATTCACCCCCTCTAGGTGATACCGCTAGCCTGAACAAATAAAAGTTCATAGACCACGTTGCATATTTGGCCAAAGTTGTATCATTTGTGTCGTTTTTCCAAATGATGAACGTGTTTAAGTGCTTTTCCAAGCTTGTTTTATTTTAATTCCGCTGTACTAATCAATGAGCATTGAGCTTGTCCTTTCCATTTTTTTTTTCCACAGATCAAGTTCAAGCTGCCCGTGTCAAGAAAAAAGAAGTTCTTAACGTTTCAGATATAAGAACAAAGGGCTTTGGTCAGAAGCTTTGTTCAGCCACTTTTTGTCATAACTTCTTCCGACCCAAATCGAGTTTGCAAGTGAAAATCGCTAGAGGACGAAGATATATGTCCTCAATGCCCTGCTAAACCAGATTTATTAGTACAAGTAGACATAACCCAATACTTCCAAACATCAGAAAGATGTATCAGGGCAGAGAGATAAAGCATAAGCAAACATCTGCTCGAGGCTTTAAGCAGCGATTGACGACTCTGTTATGGTGCTGACAATTCTAAATACGATTTAGCAGAGGATCTGGTGGATCAATGGAAGGCTCATCTTCCCGCATCCCAGGAAGTTGGCTATTTCATAACCCGAATTCGAGATCAATGAATTCTTTTCCATTCTTCGCCACCAAAAGTGGTCAGTGGATTATTTGCAATGAGAAAATTTGGGCCTTCTCTTTATTTATTTCTTTCAATTTTTTTAAAGATGTTATCATAACACATAGCAGGAACTTCATAAACAAGTTTCCCATAGACAGATGAAATCTTCTTGTCTGTATACTCAACTGAGAGAAACACCAACAGCTTTTATCCTCTCCTTCTCGACTCATTGTTGACGATTGCCCTCTCCATCTGCGGAAAACAAATCGAAAGTCAGATCATTAATTGTAACTGGAGCAGCAAATGAATCATATTTAGCATCAAAATGAAATCTCAGGATGATGTATACAGGATATAAACGAAGCGCTGCAACTTAGAATTTTTCCATTGTAAATGGCATAATATTTTGATGAGCTTAATTAGTTTCCACATACTTTACCACGGAGAGATGATCCATCCTCAACTAGTTCAACCAAAATAAGGGCACTACCAATGGAATACTGCTGCAACATGATAACGCGTAGCCGCATGAGACTCTGATTAGAGCTTAACCATAGACAAGCATCTCCATTGCAAGTTCCACACTTTGTTCGCAGGTAACGCTGTTTGGAAAAAGTAAAAAGACTATATGACAGCCTCAAATTCGCTTTCCTATGATGTGAAGCTCATCTCATCTTCGTTAAGGATATTCTCTTTCTTGTTTGTCTTCAGGAATTGCTCGGTGATCACTTGTTTATCAGGAAATTTTGAGTCCCAATTAACGTTTTCTAAGTACTTCTCCAGATTAATCGATGGCTTTGTTCGGCTTGACATTCATTCTTTTAATACTTTCAGATCCTTCGATATGCTAAATTCATGAAGTATAAAGAGTTCTTGGCAAAATGATGAAGAATTGAGAATACTATGCATCCATCAAGAGATGCATAAGCAGAGTTCATTTAACAGAGACAGCACCTGATATAGAGTACTAAGTTTGTCACGAAAGCGGTAATACTCATTCACCACGCATTCATGCGAAGTCTCGCACCTAGAAAAGAACCGCAGTGACATAAGTGTCAAATAGACCACCGATACACATAGACAGTGGTTTTTGAAAAAATTACAAAAACTAACGGAGATGTTCATGTCCCCTGCATTCAGTGGTTGGCATATGTTAACATAGTCAGGGCCTCAGTGAGAACCATAATCACTGTTAGGTTAAATCACATGCCAGGTCAATATGCTTCTCATGTTCAAAGTCGGATATTTGTGTCGGTAAATAGCTTTTCAAAATCTTCATTGAATGCAGATCGACTATACTGTATTTTTAAGGAAGAGAAATTGCTATTTCAATGTAAATGAATACAGCAACACACTAAGAAAATAAGGAATGCAGGCAATAAACTTTTAGCTTTTACTTTGTTAATCTACATTGTATGGTTATGCAGATACGAGAGAACTAATAACAGATTTATAGATGCCTATAAATTGTTGAAGGAAACAAACCCTAAGATATAATTGTGCAAATACTGTTATAAGGGTTTTGAATTCATGAATGCGAAGAAAATGTTAAATTCTACCTTTGCTTGTCCTGATCAAGGCTAGCATTTATAAGAGCACGAGCGGCTGCAACCACCCGGCAACCGCCAAGGCTACAATACAAGCAATGAGTACATGAATATAAGTCATTTGCGTAATAAATGAGGTGTCATTAGCAAAATAACTGCACACTTTATGCGTTATAACGGAAGTCTAGAAACATCACAGATGGTTCAAGATTTTCGTGATGTATACAATCGCCGCATTCGCCACTTAGTTGAAAGTTATCTCATTGGCTTATGTTTCCAAACAATAAGGAGGATCAAAATCATGAGCTTCAAAACGCTCGTGCTCAAAATCTTCACGCGCTCGTCCGGTTGGAATGTGTTAGACAGTTGCCACACGCGCCATGGCCAAACAAAATCTAAATAACGGATATGAAAATCTACATTATCTGGTTTATCCAATAAATGCGGACATGGGCCAATGATCAGCCTTCATGCAAGTGCATAATTCAAACAGGATTGATCTTCGTGGTTAATTACAAGTATTTGAACTTCCTTAATGCAGCATGCTAAGAACAAGACTAAAATGGGAAACTTTCGAACACAAGTGCTTGGAAATGTTCTACTCTTGAAAATGTTGAATGTCTCATGCCAAGAAAGGAACTTTAAGAAAATTTCACCCATATATACCAATAAAACTCCACTAGTTACCCTTTTTGGAAACGAAAGTAAATTGTTTATCTTCCTGTTGCCACCTCCTTTGATCAGATGAGCAGCAGTAGTAACGTTAGCAAAATCCACGTTCCTAGCATTCCTGAAAACCATCAAATACACCAACGAATTATCAGCGACCAAAGAGCCAGAAAAGAAACAAAAATCAGAGCACGCAACTGTCGAAGTCGAAAAAATTGAAGTTTACAGAAATTTGGCTAGTTCTCTAATGCTGTTGTCGCCGTCGCTCAAGAAAGAGTTGATGAGATCCGTCATGAAATTTGGAATATTTGCTCCGCTCTGTACTTTACTGGTCTCCTCATACTCTCCATCCATGATACCCTACACAGATCGTCAAAATGGAGACGCGAACTGTCAACTCTCAAAGAGAAGAAACAACTATCAAAAATACAAAAAACTTTGTAAGTTCTTTTGCAAAATAGGAAACACCAAGCTAATTCTTCAACTTCGAAAAGGAATTAAAAAAAAAAAAACCATGGTTATCTTATGGGTGGTCTGATGGACAACACCAAGTGCTACTCATGCATATGCGTAGACCAAGATAAGACGATCAAAAGCTCATGTTTATCAACTTAAAGTGGGTTGCTCGTTGTTCAGGAAACGAAAAGGACAATCGCTTCTGTGCAAAAGCCCAGGCGACGCCCCGCGAGGCCCCCGTGGCTTGGGCAAGGATCATCTTCGCCAGATCTGGTGAGGCCGGCGTCGCCTGTCGGCCTCGCCGGCGTTCGCCTCACGCTGGTGAGGCCAGGACTCACCGGCCAGCGGAGGAACTTGGAGAAAATAAGACAGAACAAAAAGAAAAATAATAAAGAAAATTATCAAAGCATAATTTAAAAATGTTTATGTCAGCGCCGATCGTGCCACGTAGGTCGTCCACCGTCCACGTCAGCAATATCCAGTCAAAATTAGCTGGAAGAACTGAATCTGCTCTAGATCAAAAGGTTTAAAACTAAATTGGCACCAGTGCAATAGGTTAGGACTTTTCTGACACTTTTCCCCATGGGTAGTATAACCAAATGAAGAATTTGCTCTCTTATTATAGCAAATCAATAGGGGACACTACAAAGGAAGCTAAACGGTAGAGCAACGAAACTGTCCCTAAAGCTGAAAAAGCCGTCCCCAAATGGTACTAGTAACAACACACCGCTCGTTAGCCTCTAAAAAGGCAAAAGAACACTGCAAGTGTCAAAATTTGCGTATGACGCTCACTTTGATGCCAATATTTTTCGTCAGCCCATTTAGTGCCAAATCGGAAAAAAAACGATCATTGAGGTGCCAACTGTGAGAGATTCCAGCCAAATCATATACATGGCATTTATATTTAAAAAAATTTAGTGCCGCGTCATTTATAATTAAAAAATAAGTCCACGTGGCAATTTTTTTATAAAAAAAAATAGTCCACCTGAAAATTTCTTTAAAAAAATCAGTCTTAAACTAAAAAATAACTAAATATTTAAAATTTTAAAAAGAAAAAAAAAAGAATATGGTTGCTTGCCGGAATGGGTGGGGGCTTGTCGGCGGGGGTCGCCGTGCCCCGGCCACTGGCCGGCGTCCCCACCGACCCGGTCATCGTGCCTTCCGGTCATTCCTTCGAGCAAGCCTCCGTCAAAAGAAACGGCGGCCTTAAGCTCAACAGGTGGACCATCATCTCGTTTCGCAAGTCGCCCAAACCCATCAAGCCGGAAACCGACCGTTATCATCGAGAGGCCATGCCCGACGAGTTCCTGTGCCCAGTTTCGAGGTCTCTCATGGCCAACCCGGTCATCGTGCCTTCTGGTCATTCCTTCGAGCAAGCCTCCGTCGAGGCCTGCAAGTCCCTCGGCTTCGTCTAGCTGGGTCTAGCCGGCCACGTTGCCGTGCCGGATTTCTCCACGATGATCCCCAACCACGGCCTCAAGTCCCCCATTCTCAGCTTCTGCGGAACCGTTCTCTGCCTCCACCAAAGCCTCTCGATTTGGCGTCCGCTAGTAAGCTCGTCTCCGATCTAATGTCCACGCATACCCACAAAATGCAAAAGAAACTTGCCCACGACACGATTGAAGAACGACGAGACTCAGTCCGCGAAGAAAGAGAAACGCGAGGTGCGAAAACAAAGTCTGCGCGGAGCCATCATCAGGACCCGCCAACGGCAACTCATTCCTATTCGAGCTCCGACGACTCAGTGGCGACCACCACTGCCTTCGAGTCGACCCCCGCCACTGGCCGGCCCTCGCCAACGGTCGGCGGGGGTCACCGACCAGCCCCCACCCATCCCCGGCGGCAGCGAGGGCTGTGCAAGCCCTCACCGCCGCAAGCAATCCCCTTTTCTTTTTCTTTTAAAAAAAAAATCATTTTTTTAGTTTTTTAATTTTTTTTAATTTTTAGCTTTTTTTTTATCCTCTGGCGAGCCACGTAGATGTCACGTAAGATTTTCGGGAAGGCTCATCAGAATTGGCACTCAAATAATTAATTTTTCAAAAAAAATAGTCACTTGAGTAATCCAAAAAAAAAAAAATTGGCATCAAGTGAGTGTCGTTCACAAATTTTGGCACTTCTGATGTCCTTATGCCCCTCTAAAAAAGGACTGACGATGGGTTTGTGAAGCCCGTTGTTGGGATTATTGAGGACGTGTGCCGGATCAATCCCTAAAAGATAATTTAGGGACGGTTTGTCTCCAGAACCTGCTTTGTTGTCTTCTCGTGTTTGAATTTAAGTGAATACGAGTAAAATCTTCTTGCCATTCATCAAAGTTGAAACAGTCAATGTGCTAAATATGGACAAGCTTAAGGTTTTTTTTTGTTTTGTTTATCTGACCCAACAAACTTGGGCCTTGCTTGATAACTGAAAACAACTTATTAAACAGAACTTTGTTTGGTGACACAGGAAAATTGCTTGGTGAAGTCATATGTGACTAGTTTCTTATGGACATGAAGTCAAGGGCAAATTCTAAAATTCATTGAGAATTGTCCAATTGACCAAATTAAGTGACTCCTTCCCTCCTCAAAATATTGAAGAATTGTTTCCACATTTAATCTTCATAAAATTAGCTGCAAAGTATCTCTAAGTGTGGTACTAATTGAGTCGTCAAATGTGATCACGGATATTTTATCGACATGGTGAACGTGTTTACGTGCTTTTCCAAGCTTGTTTTATTTTAATTCCACTGTACTAATCAATGAGAATTGACCTCAGTCTTCTCCATTTTTGTCCCCAGATCAAGTTGAAGATGCCCATGTCAAGAAAAATGAAGTTCTTAAAGTTACAGACATAAGAACAAAGAGTTTTGGTCAGAAGCTTTGTTCAGCCACTTTTCGTCATAATTTCTTCCGACCCAAATTGTTTTTGCAAGTAAAAACCGCAAGAGGAAGAAGATAATATGTCCTCAATGCCTGATGTAGTCCTTGATCAACTACTCAAACAATAGGATCGGGAGAGTGACTTATACACACAAAAAATGCGTCACAAGAACGAGCAAAAGATTTAATTCTACGCTAGCTTGGGAAAATAGTCGTAACTTTCTCGATATAAATCAGAATGACCTGATTCGAAAGCCAAAAGTAAGAAAACTCTTGGATCTACTAATTTTATGCCATGTGTTTTCTTATATAAACAGTTCAGAAAGGTCGTAATTGGGGTGGAAGTGGATGGATGTGAATGGACAGAATGAGCAAAAAATAGAAACTTCAATGGTTACTCTTCTAAGCCTCCAAAGAAGTTGAAAGGGCATCAAAATTTCTAGATTTATGGCTGCAACTCTTCAAGGATGCAGACTTTTGAAAAGCAATGACGGATCTAGTAGATCAATGGAAGGCTCACCTTCCCGCATCCTAGGGAGTTGGCTATTTCATAATTCGAATTCGAGATCAATGAATTCCTTTCCATTCTTCGCCACTAAAATTGGTCAGTGGATTATTTGCATAGAGAAAATTTGGGCCTCGTCTTTATTTTTTTCGATTGTTTAAGGATGTTATCATAACACATAGCCGGAACTTTAGACATAGCAGCAACTGAGAGAAACACCAACAGCTTTTATCCTCTCCTTCTCGACTCATTGTTGACGATTGCCCTCTCCATCTGCAGAAAACGAATTGGCAGTCGGATCAGTAATTGTAACTGGCGCAGCAAATGAATCATATTTAGCAGCGAAATGAAATCTCAGGATGATGTACATAGGACAAAGACCAAGCGCTGAAACTTAGAATTCGTTCGTTCTGAATGGTATAATATTTTGATGAACTCAATCAGTTTCTACAACCATCACCACTGAGAGAAGATCCATCCTCAACTGGTTCAACCAAAATAAAGGCACTACTAATGAAATGCTGCTGCAACATGATAAGGCGTGGCGACATGAGACTCTGATTGGAGCTTTAACCATAGACAAGCATCACCGTTTCGAGTTCTGCACTTTGTTCGCAGGTAACGCTGCTTGGAAAAAGTAAAAAGACTATACGACAACCTCAAACTTGCTTCCCTAAGATGTGAAGTTCATCTCACATTAGATAATTATATTCTCTTTCTTGTTCGTCTTCAGGAATTGCTATCTCTTGTTTATCGGGAAATTTTGAGTCCCAATTAATGTTTTCTACGTTGGATATAAACCAAATTCATAAATATCGAGACTATCGATTGACTTCCAAGATGTCGAGCCAGTGAATGTGGTGTCGATTGTCAATGACTGTTCGACTACCAAGACTGATGCACGAGCTAGTGCACGAACCAAGGCTTGTCTTTTTTGTTGTGTAGTTCTCAAGAGTCATTATTAGTTGAGTCTTTCAAAGAGTCTATTCATATCTCGATGTGTAGTTAAAGCAATGTATGTACATCGCGTGTGTTCATGTTTCTAGAGTAGATCAAGAGTCGTGTTTCAAGCTTATAAATAGGCGTGCCTTGTAACCATTTTGATATGGGTGAATCGATTGTGAATACAGAATATTGAAAAGCTATCTTCGGTCTCTTCCTCCTTCGTGAGTAGAGTTGAGTTGTGAGTGTTTGTGAGAGCCTCACTTTCGATTTATCCCATCATTCTAAGTGCTTCTCCAGATTAATGGATGGCCTTGCTCGGCTTAGCATTCATTCTTTTAATAATTTCAATGCCTTCGATATCCTAAATTCATAAAGGACAAAGAGTTCTTGGTAGAATCATGAAGAACTGAGAATACTTTGCGTGCTTCGGGAAAAGTATAAGCAGAGTTCATTTAACAGAGGCAGTACCTGATATAAGGTTCTGAGTTTGTCACGAAAGTGGTAGTACTCATTCACCACCGATTCATGCGATGTCTCGCACCTAAAAGGGAACCACAGAGACATAAATGTCAAATAGACCATCAATAAATACATAGGCAATGAATTTTGAAAGAATGTTGCAAACACTAGCGGAGATGCTTAGATATGATTGTGCACATACTGTTATAGTGGTTTTGAATTCATGAATGCGAAGAAAATGCGAATTTTTCTACCTTTGCTTGTCCTGATCAAGGCTAGCATTTATAAGAGCACGAGCTGCTGCAACCATCCGGCAACCGCCAAGGCTACAACACAAGCAATGAGTCCAGGAATATAAGTCATTTTCATAGTAGATGAGATGTTATTCAGAAAATAACTTGTCATTAATGACTTGGAAAAATCAGATTTCATAATGACTATCACTGATTTCAGTCTGAAGTCTCCCACAAACAACTAAACATTGTTATATCATTGTTCAAACTACATCTCAATAAATTTGGCCGAATTTGCATGGGATCAAACTCAAAAAGTTCAAATTACCCAATTTCAAATTTTTCTCTTCGTTCGGCCTTGGAATATCCCATATGCGTTACATGTCTTATTTAGATGCTCTGACTATGGCACGATAGTAGCCGTCCAAGTATTGAGCATGGCAATGTGGCTCCCAGTTAATATGGAACTAGGTCACTGATATAATCCAAAAGCGGACAAATGTTCGCAACCTATGTATGTGATGTCGTATGCACTTTATGCGTTATGACGGCAGTCTAGCAACATCACAGATTGTTCAAGATTTTCTTGATGTATACAATGCGCCTCATTCACCACTTAGTTGGAAGTTATCTCATTGGCTCGTGTTTCCAGACAATAAGGCAGATAAAAATCATGAGGTTCAAAACGCTCATGCACAAACCTTCACATGCTCGTCCCGTTGGAATGTATTAGACAGGTTCCACATGCGCCGTTGGCCAAACAAAATCTAAACAACGGATAGGGAAATCTACGTTATCTGGTTTTTTCAATAAACGCAGAGACGAGCCAGTGATTGGCCTTCGTGCCAGTGTACAATTCAAACATGATTGATTTCTGTGGTTAATTACTAGTATTTGAACTTCCCTAATGTGTTTGGTTTAGCTTTCTAAATGGGCTTTAGGCCTTCAAAGCCCCTTGAAGGAAATGCTGGCGTGTTTGGCAAGCTTGGGCATTTGACTAAATACCAACTTGGGGAGGCTGAAAGCTGAATGCTAGTAGGGACCAACAATGAGCTTTCAGCATTTTCGGAATGCTGAAGGCCCCATTTATGAAAATTTGTTAGTTGCCTATTTTTTCCCTCGAAGCCTCACTAAAAATCCGATTTTACTCCTTTGAAAAAGGAAAACCCCTAGATATTGTTCATCTTCTTGAGCGAGGATGGTCGGCGAGGGGCGGCAAGGGTAGATCTGACGAACGAATGGCCGCCTGGGGTCGTGCGATCCCCAGCTACGGTCGCTTGGGTCGCGCGACCTCATGCCTCTTAGCGAGAAAGCTGTTGTACCCAACATGGAACAAAAAAGATGCATGGTACCGAAAGAAAGCGCGACCCCAGATGTCCTCAGCCGACGGCCATCGGTGCTAGATCTGGCTTGTCGACCGGCGGCAAGGGTTTTAATTTTTTTAATTTTTTTACCAAACGCCGTTTGCATTTCCCCAAAGCCACTTAGGCTGAGGCAAACGCATCCTAAGAACATGACTAAAATGGGAAACTTTCGAACACAGGTTCCTGGAAATATTCTACTCTTGAAGACGTTGAATGTCTCGTGCCAAGAAAGGAACTTTAAGAAAATTTCACGCATAAGATACCAATAAAAATCGACTAGTTACCCTTTTTGGGAAATGAAAGTAAATTGTTTATCTACCTGTTGCCACCTCCTTTGATCAGATGAGCAGCAGTAGTGACTTTAGTAAAATCCACGTTCCTAGCATTCCTGTTAACCATCAAATACACCCACGGATTATCAGCGACCAAAGAGCTGGAAAAGTAAAAAAAACAATACTCAGAGCACGCAAACCGTCGAAGTCGGAAAAAAATTGAAGTTTACAGAAGGTCGGCTAGATCTCTCATGCTGTTGTCGCCGTCGCGCAAGAAGGAGTTGATGAGATCCATCATGAAATTTGAAGGATTTGTTCCGCTCTGTACTTTCCTGGTCTCCTCATACTCTCCATCCATGATACCCTACACAGATAGTTAAAAATGGAGATGCGATCTGTCAACTTTCAAAGAGAAGAAACAACTATCAAAAATATAAAGGAATTAAAAAAAATAAAAACGTGTTGATCTTCCCTTTATAGTCTATACAAAAATCCTCCATCCAAAAAAAAAAAAATCATTTTTTCTATGGCGCAACCCAAAATGAGATATCAAAGGAGATAATTCTGCGGGTGGTCCGGTGGACAAAATCAAGTGCTACTCGTCTCATGGTATAAATTTCGCTACAAAAGAAACGGTCAACATGGACTGCACAATCATGCATAGACATAGATTGAGATAAGACGATCAAAAGTTCATGCTCCAGCAGTAGTCCGGTAATCCGGCGCCCAGCCTAGATGCACACCTTATTTTAACGTGTAGGAGCCGCACGCCCTGCTCTCCCTAATTGAGGAAAAATCTTTTTCTTCCCCGTCCCCCGAGAATACCCTCGAATTTTACATCCCAGAGTTCAGATGAAGTTTTTTAAGGTCATGCTTAGGACTAATCATGCATAGACATAGATTGAGATAAGACGATCAAAAGCTCATGTTTATCGTTAGGATTCGTTTGTTTCGCGAAAAATGTGAGATTTCCGGAGAATATTTTTCAGAAAATTGTTTTCCAGAAAAATGACCATATTTCTAGTGTTTGGTTGAACCCGATTATTAAAAAGAAAATATTTTAATTTGTTTGGAAAGAAAAATATTAAATTCTCTAATAATTACTTCCCCTCCCCCTTCCCTCTTCCCTTCCTCTCTTTCTCTCGCGTCCGTGGCAGACCATCAACTTCTTCCACCGGACGACCCAGAGGAAGTAGAGGAGGCGCTGTCTCTCTCTACGACCTCCCGCTCCACGACGAACCCGAAACAGAGACTCTCGGTGACTTCCCCACCCACCGCTGCCAATCGTCATCCAATGTGGCAGAGTTCTTCGAGTTCTTCAGTGACTTCGGCTTTGACATGTGCCCCGCGGACGACGTCATTGTCAGAGGCAAGCTCGCGCGTTTCTCCTTCAAGCTATCTCCGATGAAGACGACTCCCCAGGCAACGGCGAACGGCGAAGAAAGCGAGCCAAAACTTGCATTCCAGCGGCGATCGAAGTCGTTGTCCAAGTTGCAAAGCTCCGGGGCCCGATCGAACGGTGCCAAGTCAAACCTCACCAGGAATTGCAAGTCGCTCGATTCGGGCAAGCTGAAGCTGAATCAGTTTCCTCTGGTGCTTCATTCACACGAAGCGACAAGGAATTCACCGGTGAGAAGCATAACGAAGTCGGATTCGCTGGTGAAGAGCTGGGGTTTTGAGGGCTGGGGAGAGAGAGAGACGATGACGACAACTAGTTGCGGAGGAGCTGCCGAGTTTGGGAGGGGATGGAGGAGAGAGAGAGAGGGGGGGGGGGAGTGAAGGGACTTTAGAAGGTCGGGGAGAGAGAAATCGAGAGGAACGAAGAAAGGCCGGGGAGGGACGCATCAGAAAAAGGGGATCGGAAAACGTTTTCTTTGATCACTTATTTTTCACGCCCCAAACGGCGAAAAATGAGAAAAAAGTTTTCCTGAAAAAAGTTTTTCGCAAAACAAACAGAACTTTAAAGTAGACTTGTTCCTTGTTCAGGTAGCGAAAAGGACAATCATTTCTTTGCGAGGCAAACGACGTCAAATCTAAACGTGCATACGACTGATCTAGCAAAAAGAACGATGCTATGGAGAAGAAGATATAGGAGCGATCACCTCGTTCTTCAAGGTGTCAATGTAGTTCTGGAGCCTTTGTTGAGCCATTTTCTTCTTCTTCTTATTCTCACACAGAGAATAGAGAGATGGAGCAGGCAAAGAAAACTAGGAAGTAAGGTGGGGCGCTGGGAGATTCAAAGGTGGGCGTTATATAGGGAAGCTTGACATTACCAGGCTTTCGATTTTGGCCCTAGACCGAAAAAGCAAGACGGATGTGTCGTCATTCGGCAAAGTATTTAATGAGGGTGATACGAGTGCTCAAACGCATCTAATACCGTCGGATCACATGAAAAATCCACACGAGATGCCGTTGTTTTCGATGGTCAGATACATTTTAGTACATTATCACACCCATCTGCACAAGAACCGAGATAGATTATCCCGATTCCTCGCACTGTATCATGCGGAAAACGAATCACAAAGTATATCGATATTTCATCTCGAGTGATATGTTTAAGGCTTCACCTGTGGAGGGATGTTGAGGAAGAGATGTGCACGCTCTTCCCGCGCCACCAACCTGTGACTTTAAACTTTAAAAATGGCATTTCCTGCCAACGACTACTTCGTTTTTTTTGTCTTATATGGAAAAAAAAAAAAAAAAAACCCAACTTTAATTGGGTTCCCACATACTCAAACCACCTTTTTATGGTAGCCAGTGGATTTTCTGTTCATGACATGGTCAATGAAGGTCAAATGATTTAATAGCTTGCCATAAAACCTTTTTCCACCAAATCCTCTAATCATGAGTAATCTTTAATGAGAAAAGCATGCAGGTTATAATCTGTATGAGCATTGTGTAGTTGGACAGTTTATAAAAAAAAATTCCACATATAGTTAAAAATCTAAATTATATCTAGTAGTGTCCAAGTCTTACCAAATTCTCTTTCATAGGGTTGAGATTATAAATGGAAGCTCCTTCCATCTTTTGACAGTGAGCTCTAGTGGATAGTATTAACATGTTTTAAGGGGATAAGCTAGTTAGGGTTTTTTTTTTCCTGAAAAAAGAAGAAGAAAAGAGCGAAAGAATAGTCTCAAAGTATGTATGGAATCAAGTTAGTATCTGATTTACGGGCATGGCATATTGGGTAAGTCCATCATTTTTCTAAGTGAACAGCCTTTGGAGAAGTATTGTAATGGGTAATACAACCTAATGAAGGATTTGCTCGTTAAAGCTGCAAAACCATCCCCAGGTGGTACAAGCGGCGACACACTGCTCGTTAGCCTCTAAAAAGGATTGTCGACGAATTTGTGAAGGCCGTCGCCGGGTTTTATTGAGGACGTGTGAAGGAGCCAGCCCTAAAAGATAATTTAAGCGACGGTGAGTTGCCGTCTCCGGAACCTACTTGAGATTGTTGCCTTTCTTGTATTTGAATTTATGCAGAAAAGAACTTCTTGGCATTCATCACCGTTGAAGCAGTCAATGCGTTAGTCAAGCTTAGGGTTTTTTCTCTCTGACCCAACAAACTTGGGCCTTGCTTGAGAATTGAAAACTACTTATTAATCAGAAATCTGTTTGGCAAAGGAAAATCGCATGGCAAATTTTATATGACTAGTTTCTGATGGACATAAAATCATGGACAAATTTTAGAATCCATTGAGAATTTTCCAATTGACCAAATCAAGTGACTCCTTCCCTCCTCAAAATATCCAAGAATTTTTTCCACATTTTAATCTTGATCAAACTAGCTGCAAAATGTTTCTGCGTGTAGGCACTCATTGAGTCATTGGAGATCATGGCTATTTTATTGCAAAGATGGAAGTTTTTTAAGTGCTTTTCCTAGCTTGTTTTATTTTAATTCCACTGTACTAATCAATGGGCATTGAGCTTGTCATTTCCAATTTTTCCCCAGATCAAGCTCAAGCTGCCCACGTCAAGAAAAAAGAAGTTCTTACAGTTACAGACATAAGAATATAGGGCTTTGGTTAGAAGCTTTGTTCAGCCACTTTTCATCATAACTTCTTCCCACCCAAATCGGATTTGCAAGTGAAAACCACAAGTGGCCGCGTTTGGCAACCTTTGCCAAAGCTTTTTGAGGCCTTAAAGGCCTTTGCCCGAATGTAAACGGATTCCGCAAATTTTTTGGACAGCTTTTGGGTAGCTTTAATTGCATCTAGGCAGGTCAGATATGCTTTGAGTTTTAAGCATTTTCACAATGCAAATACATTTTTTTCCTTCCAATTTTGCTCTCACTAAACTTTTGTAATTGCATCATTTGGGTGTCACGCTACCCATGCAAGCCAAATCTGTCGCTGGCCGCCGCTAGTCCTGCACCAGTTTTCAGTTTTTTATAATAATAAAAAATAACTAAAATGCTTTTCTTTTTCTTTTGTCGAACAACTAAAGTGCTTGACATGGTGATTTTTCCAAGCGCCATTCAAATCACAATTATTTCTCAGTGCACTTTTTAATTACAATTTACCAAATACTACCAGCATTTCGGAAAACACCTTTAACCTAAAGGCCATTGCATTTTCCCAAAGATTTTCCCCATAAACTGAACCAAACGCACCTGAAGATATATGTCCTCAAAGCCTAGCTAAACCAGATTTACTAGTATAAGTAAACATAACCCAAACATCAGACAGATGTATCATAACAGAGAGATAAGACATAATAAGCAAACATCAGTTCAAGCCTCAAGGCTTTAAGCAGCTTTGACGACTCTGTTATGGTGCTGAAACTTCTTAATATGATTTTATAAAAGGATATAGTGGATCAATGGAAGCCTTACCTTCCCGCATCCCAGGGAGTTGGCTATTTCATAACTTGAATTCGAGTTCAATGAGTTCTTTTCCATCCTTCGCCACTAAATGGTTAGTGGATTATTTGCAAAGAGAAATTTTGGGCCTTCTCTTTATTTTCTTCAATTTTTTAAGATAATATCACAACACAACATCAAAAATAAAAAGGAATGAACAGACGATTACACTTCTGTTCTTAGGTTGATCCACAAATGCCGGGGCCTTGAGCTAATCTTCTCCCTTTCCTTGGCAAATCAAGTTCAAGCCTAACAAGAGAACATCGCATGAGGGTGGTATGAACCCATTTAAAAATGAATTCAAAATCACAATGGATAAATCCGAAGCACTTGTTAGTAGTCTCTGCTTCATTATCTTCCTTCATCTCCGACGATTTCATTCGTCCACTGTTTCCTCTCAGAATCAACTTCAGACAACAAGGGCCAGAGGGAATCCGAGCGTTCCGCCGGATATCATGTCGGTGGAAAGAACTGTCCACTCTCATAATTCCACTGATAAATCAACTATATTCACGACTTTGGGACAGTCACATTTAAGATTTTCACATCTTGGTATGGTTTGTCAGCCCTATCCACCTTCACCTTCTCTATCCCCTGCAACAACATGATTAGGGTTTCAAGTTCTTCTCAATCTGTCAAAAACTTATCCAAAGAATCTATTCAAACAGATAAAGAAATCAACAAATCACACAGCTAGGCTGATGTCCTCATTATCGAGAAGTTCCTGACCGTAGTAGGACTACCAGTTCCTCCAGAAACTAATAGCCCCAAGCTCAAGCAATGATTGCATTATCACATCCCATGATGGAAACTACTGCATAGCACCAAACTCAGTGATGCGATAATAGACGCATTGCAACGTCGACGACTATTCATGCATGCCTTGGCAACAGGAAACTTAGATCTTATTACCTGTACAACATCCATTCCCTTGACAACTCTACCAAAAACAGTGTGCTTGTTATCTAACCATGGTGTAGCCACTGTGGTGATAAAAAACTGAGAACCATTGGTGTTGGGGCCTGCATTTGCCATTGACACTGTGAAAGGCCTGTCATGCCTCAAACTGCAGCAACAGAATGTGCAATTCAAGGTCAGATTTCTTCTGGCAAAAGCATCTTACACAAAAAAGGCAATCAGAACAGTACCGAAGAGGGAAAAAGAACTGCAAGCCCATAATAAGAAACAATTAAGAGACTGATAGGTACCACACAAAAAAGAAAAGCTACTAATATGTGACAGAGGAGTGTTGATAGCCAAATTAGAGTACCTCACAAGCTAATTTTGTAAAACGAGTGACATAGGAGTAATGGCAGCAAACTAGAGTACCTATATATAGAATCAGAAATTGCAACTTCAGAGATTCATAGACACATGCCAGAAGTAAGGTAGAACTTAGGCGAGCAGTCAAGGAGGACGCAATTTCAGAGGGAATATGGACAGTCCTATCCTCAATCTTTAAAATCTTTGAGTAGATTTTCTCGGCCTTCTTATTCTATGAATGAAGTCAAAAGAGCATCCAATTCCTTAGCTGTCAACAATGTTTTTAAGATGAACTGACCAAGCACTCCATACCTAAACCGAGACACTTACTTCCACAACCTGCTTTATATTTGCATTTGCAAATCTCAAACCAAAAAAAGAAAATTTTAGGGGAGGCACAAAAGCAAGCGTACATCCTTGTTTTGCTTCAAACATACATCTCATATGATATTCATGATAAGTAAAATCACCTTTTGTGGAATTCATCCTCAAACTCCCTTCCCCAAATTGATTGTCCTCCAGTGCCATCTCCCAAAGGGTCACCTGTTTGTATCATGAAGCCTTTAATGACCCGATGAAAGATGAGATTATCATAGTAGCCGTTTCTGCAGTGAGTGGTAAAGTTCTCCACAGTTTTTGGACACTCCTCTGGGTACAGCCGCATATGAATGTCGCCCATTGTCGTATGAAGAATCTAGCAAACCAGCACACAAGCAAATGTCATAAACTAACCATGCAAAGCACTTACAGAATGGATACATGTGGAAGTCCTTGAAGAGCCTCATGAACAAATAGCAAAAAGTATTTTGCATCATGATCCAGGAAAAATGACAAATATCAAAAGAACATAAAACAGGAAGTTAAGCAGAAGGAAAAGACTTGTATCTTGCTCTCTGGGAGAGGAAATGGAGTACAATGGAAACTGAAGAATTAAAATAAACTTCTTATGGTGTCGTTTATGTGTTTGCAACACAGTTTTGTAAAACAATACATAATTTATACGTGGTGTGAAGAACTATTTCAAATTACAGAGTAGATTTCACAAACTCACAGCTTTCTCACTTCAACAGGGCCACGAATGAAATTTCAAGATCATTTCACTACTTAACACCTCCAGTTTAATGTGCTCCGGACTAGTGGTGCCCACGGGCCAGTTTGGGCCCGGAACCGGCCCGTTGACCGGGCCGGCGGTTCCGAACTGCAACCGGCCCGTGGCATACGGGCCCGGTTCCGGTTCGCCCAAATCTTGAACCGGCCCGGAACCACCGGTTCCGAACCGGCGAACCGTGCAAAAAAAAGGTGTAAAAAATATATATATACAAACCGGCCCGAACCGGCGGTTCCGGAACCGTGGCCACCACTACTCTGGACTAACATTTCTGCAGATTTACACCCGCAGAAGGACAAGAGTTTCTCATCTCTGTTTAATTGACATTGGAGGAGTCAATCCATGAAATTAACTGTTCTTTGTACTTCACCCCTTTCCCCTAATTTCTAGTAAGAAAAAAGGTCGACCACTGCACCCTTACCAATCCCCCCTCCTCCCCCCGCCTCTTTCTTTTTTTTTTAATTTCCATTTCTTTCCCCTTCTTGGCATTCTCCCATTTCCAACATCATACTCCTTTCCACCTAGCCGCATGACAAGAATTCTCTAAAACATCCTGCAGTTCAAAGTTGTTCCATTTCCAAAAGCAGCACCCTCAGTTGAGTAGCAAATCCTATATGAACTACAATTTGGAAATACAAAAGCTGTATCACTCTTTGCTTCTCCACATGCTTCTCTTCAGAATCGACAACTAAATAGTAGGACGAGAACCGGGGGAAAAAGGTGAGAAAATCTGCTATTTAGAATGACCCACAATAATGTCCTCCATCCAGTTGAGTGTTACAAGAATAATCTACTCTACACTGTCAAGCACAATGTAAGGAGGAAGAAACTCACCACATTGTCGGGAAGTGAAGTAGTAACTGATTTTCCTATATCAGATACAGCCAGAAGCTCATCAGGAGGAGGCTTCTCATTGAACACATCCCTCCCCTTTGTTGCGTCTTCAGGTTCCTCAGGTTCTCTCCGACTGTAATCAAATGCAAAGGGAACTAAAAATTGATCCAAACAAAAACTTGTGTAGAAGCAAACTTCTCACAAACGAAGTAAAATGTCGTGTCATAGAATTATAGTAGTATATCTGACAATGCTAGAATGAGTAATCAGAAAAATACACCGGTTAGGCGATGGCGCAGAATTTGATCATCTAAGATTTGCTGGGACATTAGATAATAAAGACATGCAAAACGTTGGGAATCAAGCACCAAATGCATTTACCCAAAAAAAGTTGAATTCCTGCAATGATATAGAATGATTCCGCACCTGAATAAGTAGATTCTATGTTTCTTAAATGCGCAGCATAAAAGTGTAGGATCCATTAGTGGTTCCTTGTTCTCATTCGCATTTGCAGCAGCAGCAGGGATTTTTCTAACTTTTTTGCTGCTTCTGTCCCCTTGATACAGGGCAATTCTCAAGAATCTGTCATTGTTCTCAACTTTTCCAAGTATTCTGGCAACTTTATTGGTATGTAAATTAACCACCTACAATTAAGAAAAAAGGATGGAAAAATAAATTGACCAAACCACAGCCACAGATAGTTGCTTTCCGATAAAGAAAATGAAGAAAACAAATTAGTAGCTTCTCACTTTTATCCCAAGTAGTGTTGCATACAAAAGAAAGTTGGAACTTTCATCAAAGACTGCATTTGGTTGTGGTACATTTTCTGTTTTCTCAATTTCTTTCTCAACAGCCATCCTTCTCCCAAAATCAATAGCTTCCAGCTGATATAGAGGGACATTGCTTCTCTGTAGATCTTGGGCAACCTGATTGACAAATGAGAACGCTATCACATCTGAAATGAAAAGTAGACTACATTGCAATTACATTTGGAAAGGTAAAATTACCTCAAGAGACTCGTCATAAACTCGTCTCAGCTTACCAGACTTGAACCAAAAAACTCTGATCCTACGATCAGGTGATGTAACAGAAAATTGCTTCCCATCTGGGCTCACCTGGACAGGCATTACCAGGAAACAAAGTTAGATTGTAAATATATAAGCCTACGCATTTAAAGGACATGAAATGCTTCACAAAGAACACATCTGATACCTCAATAGCCGAAACGCTCGTTTTACGTTTCGCAATTTCAAATAGATTAGTATCGCTCTTTAATGTAAAATTCACCCTGCAAGCAACATGGAAAAGTGCAGAAGATGTTATGCAGCTTATTCATGCAAAAGATGAGCCTAACCCATATGAGGTAAAATAATCTCTGACACCCAAAAATGAAAAGGAAAAAGACAAGATCGTGGGAGAATCAAATCGCAGTCAACTTATGAAATCACTTTATTGTCATGTTCATGCAAGAACTTGAATGCCATACTGCAACAACCTAGTTGTCATGTTCACGCAGGAACTTGAATGCCAATTAGCACTTCCCAACCTGGACAATCTTCTTCTTTTGCAGCCAAAAGCCCAACAAAGGTTTGCCAATAAAATTAGAGCACTCATACATCAGCCATACCAATGCCATACCAATTCTGGAGTTTCACTCGTAAGCACCATCTTAGGGGCAGCTGTAACCCACTTGGCCCTATATGTGTATGGACACAAAACACTTGTTTTCTTTGTGAACATGTGCAATGGTGGGCACTCTAAGCAGATTTTCTTATGAGATTCAATATATGGTCGATCTACAAGTACTAGGGATCACTCCATGAAAGCGATTACTATATCAAGAGCCACAACATGCACAGAAGTTAATGAAACTGGCACAGATATGCTTTTAGAAGAAAATTTGAAAAGTTATTACCCCAGGTTTAACTGCTATTCATTTACTTAAAAACATGCAGAGAATAGATGTAGTTTCGAGGATATAAAAACACAAGATGATTCACATACTCATCCTCTGGAAAAGTCAGTGTATCGGGTTTCCAGTACTCAATGATGCCTCTTGAATCAGCAGATATCACTGTGTCAAATGCGTGGTTGTACCTCATAATTTTTACTGCACCCATGTGTATCTGCAGGCCAAACAAACATAGCAACAAGCATAAGCTAACTAGGAACACAAGTATATGACCAAAAAAAAAAACTAGAAACACGAGTAATGAAGTCCACATATAAGGATGTGAAGTGGTATCTAGAAGAATCTTCATGGCCGAAATTACCTCTCTAGAACACAAGGGTTCATTTGTACCGGCACGAGCATCATATATACGTACAAAAGAAGAATCGCGATCACTTATGGCAATCTTAGCTTTAACCTCCCCTTGTTTGTATACCCATTCCACTGCTCCAGGAACATATGGTAGACGAATCATGACCATCATGTCATAGTTGACTACATCGTAAATCTTCACCGAACGATCATTCGAGATGGTACAGCAAAGCATCCCATCAATACTAACCTGCGTAGCTGAATTTAGTAATCATGATAAATGTGCCAAACATAAATAAACTAGAAAGTAAACAGAGACATCATAGAGCAGAAGTGAACACAAATGCATGAATAGGAACCAAACAAAAGAAGTGAACAACTAAAAATCCAAGTTATGATTTAATCTCCTTTAACTAATCTCAGATAATAACTTTTCTTCAATAAATGCTATCCTTGAGTAAATTACGTAAAACAATAGAAGAAATAAAACTAATTCGGGTGTCTGCATTTGTAGAGATGACTATTAACTAAATTCTTTCAATAATAGCTGAACAGAAAAGTCAGTGACAACCATGAGACAAAAGTTTGAGTCCATAAACACCAGGTTATATGAGGAGGAGAAAGAGGAAAACTCACAGCTAATCCTTCGATAGGTCCAAGATGTGATCTAAAGTGCTTTGCAAACTCAATTCCAATGGCCTTTTTCTTCCAGAATTTTAGGTGTCCTGAGGGGAGAAAACACGAAAAAAACAAGCGGGTATGATGCAACGAGGGGAAAAAATTGCTTCAAATAAATAAATAGATTGATTATATATGGATAAATATTATCTTCCATTTAGTACATATGATAACACACGGAATTTACACATCATTTCCAATATGGGTTCAAACATGTAGCAACAAGAAATTTAAACGCCAGAAAGTCCATAACACTTTTACCGTCAGCACTCCCGGTTATAAAGAAATCTGCAGCTGACACTGCAACATGAGTAACCACATCTCGGTGCATATAGCTTTTTTCGTACCTGAAATATGATGATATGCAATAAGGATATATTCACTTGCAACGTACGGACATCAAGAATTTCGGAAGAATAGCGAATGTCTGCATACGTTTCTACACGGTATCATTTTCTAGTTTCGAGTACTGCCAATAAAAATTGGTGATAAGTCTCACACAAGTTAACAGATTGCAAGAAAATTAGAAATAAAATGAAAATGAAATAACCAAAAAAAAAAATCACTTGAAGCACTAAATGGGAAGCTATACCGCACTCCTGCCAGTAAAACTATAGGACCATAGTACGTGGTCGTTTACAAGTATCACTAACATTGGCATCACTTCAACAGGTATAGAGTACATTCCTATCGCTTGAGATCCTTTGATCATTGCTCTCAAGTTCTTTGTGAATACACCATGGAAGGAAACATGAGCATACATTCAGCCAGAAGAGAATACAAACAGAAGATTCTTGAAGACTTAAAAGCTACTACTAAACAATCCCCTCATCAAATACAAAACCGTGCAGGAACAATATTCAGCTTGGAACAGACTGCCATGGTTTACTTCCATTGTTACATAAAACATTTAACCAAGTGCTTACTACAAAAAACAATGGGACAAAAGATTAATAACCATTGCCCAGGATAATTAAGAAGGATATATTACAGATGAAGAAAGCATCAAAAGTCCAAAAAAATCATATCTTCGACGCATTGGCAACGGAAATAAGCAAAGTAAACATCACAAATGCCATAATCTAACGCGGCAATCGCCATCACCACAAAAAAAACCAAAATCAAGGACTCCGTTCAACTAAGACGCCCCAAAAGGCCCTGTGAGATCGAAAAACCCTAAACCCTAGACATGACACCACCAGGCGAGTAGACTTACATGTTGGCAGAGGGGAGGGCGTCGAGGTAAGCCTGCTCGAACTGGAGAGGGCGTTTCCGCCGGGCTCGAGGGGCCGGACCGGGTCCAATAATCTGGTCCTCTTCGGCGTCCGCGGCTACGGAAGCACCGTTGGTTGGTTGAGCTTCTTCCATGGCTGATTCTCGGCCTCTGCTTCGAGTGAAGATCGGAATGCGTCGCGACCTTGAACTCGCGAGGATGAGGACGATGAGCTCAGAAGCTACTGGAGCTCCCGAGTTGGGCGTCGGAGATATGAGAGTTAGAGGCAATATGCTGATCCGGCGATCACCGGTGCCGTTTTTGTGTTCGAGGAAAAGCGACGACAGGTCGGTTCGTTGAGAGAAGAAGACCTATTTTCTTTTCTTTTTTCCTTTTTGGGCCTTCGAGCTCGATCTAATTGAAATCGTTTTCTTCTTCTTGCCAAAGTGGGCGGGCCGGATCGGATATGGGTCCGAAAGTGTTTATCTGGGCCAGCCCGTGACTCTTTTTTTTTTTTATACTAAAAACAGTCAAAGAGCGTTTGCTGTTTACTAGGCGTTAACATTCGAATTACGCAGGGTGCGCTTCGCTCGTGAACTACATCCTAAAGCAATCCGTGTGCATCGAATCCGATTAAGTCTTATGAGTAAGATTTGCTTATTCCTTAGTAAAATTGAAGAACTATTTCGCGAGAACTATTTCGCGAGATATTATGATGACTGCACATTTTTGAATTTATTGTACGTAGTGGGGGCTGGTAGATACAGAGAATGTCTAAGTGACTTTAATGTAGAATACAATCTCTATTATGTCGTTTAACATATAGTCGATCTTGTTTTTTCGATCTTGTGTGACTCTCTGTGGAGTAAGTCACACCAACGAGGACTAAGCTCCATACTAATTTGATGAGGCAATGAGTGATTGCGAAGGTGAGAGAGCTGTCCAAACAAAGCGTCGGCTTCTAACATGCTGTCAAAACATCCAATGGAGGTAGATGAATCCACCCCCACATCAAACGGGGAAAGCATCACTGAGCAACGTGGATCGAGCAAGCGTTGATGATATTAGTTGTAAGTAAATATTCACCTCCGCATGATCACTACTCAAATAATTCTTTCGGCGATGTCCTTCTTATAGACTGTGAGTGGTTAAGGTATTCCATTAGGGAAAAATAAAACTATCGAAACTCCAAGGTTTCGTTTGTCTCGCGAAAAATGAATGATTTGAAAAATATTATTTTTAAATAATTACTCGCATCGCTTGAAATGACTAAGTATTGAAAAATATTTCTACTAACGACAACAAATTATGTCTAAACATTTTCGTGGACTATAAAAATATTCTTGTTCATTCATTTTGTCAGCGATACAAGCGATCATTTTTCAGAAAAGATTTTTCAAATCTTTCTTTTTTTCATGAAATAAACGGACCCTAAGGCTGCGTTTGGTCATCATGATAAAAATCAGGATATGATATGTTTTATCATATCTTGTGTTTGGTAGTTGCCCGAGATATAATAAAGGGGATATAGGGGAGCCGGGATAAAAATCTCCTAGGAGAGTGGGTGGGATATATCTGGATAGGATTTCTCAAGAGAGCAGGCACAAGGAGAATCGGATTTTTTCCACAACCACCACCTCTCCTCCGCCCCGAGCCGCCTCTCCACCACGCGGGGCCGCCTCTCCGACGGCGGCGACCGTAAAGTGTGGCTGCCTCTCTCGCAGCGCCAGGCTGGGGTCTTCGGTAGTAAAGCCGGATATTTCCACGACCTCATTCTTTAATCGATAGATTAGCATGAAATGAGGTCATGTCCCTCGTTTTTTAATCGCTCGAATCTTTCCAATATTCGAAAGGGGCCTCGACATATTACGAAGAACTCAAGATTGATTATCAACTTTCACGATAGCTCTCTTGGACGACCTGCATTAGTGCATATTCAACTTATGAAAAGAGGTTGAATAATTTCATTATTCAACACTTGTTTACTCACTCGACAAGATAACGAGTAAGGCCAATGTGTCATTCTCAAAGAATCTGACTCCAAATCAAGACCCCTGGTTCTACTGGGTATGCTCGATTGATATCGTGCCTGAATTTAGATGGCACAAACCTCTGCTCAACAATAACTTATTCATCAGAACTCATCACCGAATAATTTCTAAAGCATTCTGATGTTTCCGTAAAAAAGAGTCGATCTCAACTGCCCATTGCCTCTACTCATCTGACTTTATATTCGCAGTTCATCAAATAGTAGATAGGATATAATAAAATCTTTGGATTTCTTATCATATCCAGTCATATCCAGTCATATCCTGACTAGATATTCGAACCACCAAACGCAACCCAAATGATTTTGTCTGGGATGACTGATCCGGGCATGGCAAGATGGATGACTTTTTGGGTTTTCATGGGGTATCCACCAGGAAAAGAAAGCACGGTTGAAATAGAGAAAGGAGTGGTAGGCAGTCCATGGAATGCGGGTCGGGTCGGGGTCGGGAGGACAGAGAGTCGGTGCATCCGGTGTCTGTACGTGAGAAACCCCAAAGCCCTGCCCCACGCCCACACAGCCCCCCACGTGGACTGCTCGTTCCACGGGGGGAATGTGGGGCTGACTCCAAGGTTGTTGATAGTTCTTCCTTTTCTAGGGAATCCACATGGTGCCCCTCTTCCCCCTTTCTTCCCATTTGACATATTGCACCTTATATAGTCCCCTACCATATATACATATGTATATATGTATGTTTTTTTTTTATTATATTAGAAGTGACAATATCTTGGAGATTTCTTTGTCTAGCTGAATGCTTGGCTCCATTTGCCGGCCTGAATAGGAATCGGGATAAGATGTAAAGTTTATATTTAGTGCTGCATCTCGGACCGGATAAACTCGGCTAAAACTAGATAAATCTTGGAGAAAGCATTCAAGGTTCGTAGATGAGATTTTTTTTTTTTTTCCAGCTAGATTGCATCACGATATTAATGAGACGAAAGGAAAAGAAAAAAAGAATGGAGGGGATATTTATTCCGGTGCACGAATAACAACACCACCATGGACATTATGACCATTGCGATGGTAGTTACTACTTTCTCTCTTTGTATATTATGTGCGCGCGCACGTGTGCAGATCTAGACAGATTGGATCGCTGTTAATGTCATGTTATTTAGGTAGCCATCCACAACGGTCGCATCTCTACACGAGGCAACCATCTGGTGGTCGCCCAAGCGTGCACTCGCTCGCTCGCTCTGTGGTCGTCGTGATTAGGAATCCACTGAGACGATATGTACAAAAATATGCGACAATATCCATTTGTTATGTTTGGTGTATTTCCCAAAAAAGAAAAAATTGCAGTATGATCCCGTCTCTATTCATCTTTCTATTCAGGCAAATGAAATGCAGTTGAATATGCAGATGCACTAACTTGAGAAATAATAACTTCGAAACCAGACCATCATGTGCAGTTGGCCATTCTCCAAAGGGTCATGTGTGCGCTCTATTTATTGCTTTAACTTGCTAATAATACTCAACTGGAGTCTCCGGACAACTCTCGTCCGATACAATGTCTCTACTAAAGGGAGTGGGTACAAACGGTGGTTGATTACATCTCAACAATGCCCATTTCACTCCTTGGAAAAACGGGTGATGCTTGATCGCCGACGCGCCCATCGCCGACCCCAGCCTCCTAGCCGGGTCCTTAACCAATAATTGGGTTATGAGGTCCCTCGCTGCGGCCGGCACGGCGGGCTCTTTGGGGAACTCGAGAGCTCGAGCCACTATGTTGGCCAGGGTCAGCTCATGGTCCATCCCCCGGAAGGGGGTCACACCATAGAACATTTCGAACATGAATATCCCCAGCGTCCACCAGTCAACAGCGCTCCCGTGGCCCTCACCGGAGACGATCTCCGGGGCCAAGTACTCATGGGTCCCAACGAACGACATGGACCTTACGTCGATGGGCATGGTCATGAACTCCAGCCCGCCGCAGCGCCCCTGCTTCTTCTTGCGTTTCCTCTTCGGGCCGAAGCAGGACACGGCAGGGACTATACAGTTGGGGAGGATGCACGAGGACGAGGCGAACGGCGGGGGTTCCATCCGGTTGTCGGTCTTAGGGGCTGAGATCGGCAGGTTCTGGTCGGAGACGATCTGGGCAGTCGTCGAGCTGTCACATTTGAGCGAGAGGTCAAAGTCGGTGAGCATGATGTGGCCGTCGGATCGGACGAGCACGTTTTCAGGCTTCAGGTCGCGGTAGACGATTCCCATCATGTGAAGGTACTCTAGAGCTACCACCACCTCCGAAGCGTAGAACCTGGAGAGATCACGAGACTTGAGACATTAAACGCCAATTATAAAAGTACAGAAGACCAAAAACACATAAAGATAACACTGACGATCACTAATCCTAAGCTAAGAGACAATTAGAAAAAAGTACAAAGCACGAGCCACGGTTCCCGGCGTCATAAAGACGGGAACAAGGGACACGACGTGATTTCCGGGGGAAAATTTGCGATCAATAATGAGGAGCAACGAGAAATATAATCGACATCCCACTTGAGACTTGAGCTTGGCAATCCAATGGGGCATGCCTGAACGCTTATCTCCCTAACACCTGGTCTTGAACTTTTGTGTACATCTTTCAGGTAAGCTGAATAATTCATGCTTATTATATCCCGTGGAGTTCCTTCTTTTTAGTCTCTGTAAAGGACTTTCCTAGCCAAATGAAAAAAAAAGACAAACTAGCTATTCTGATCTGTATCTAGCACTGTGCAAATAGGAACTATTTGCCGCCCACATAGGCCTCTTCCCTGTGGCTTCTCAAGAACTGGAGCCAATAAAGGGCGCGCATGGCAATACTTCTGCTCTAGAAATCAACTTCTGGTCAGAAGTTGATTTTTCTACTTCTGGAGAGGAGTAATTTTTTTTTACCAAAAAAAAATATGGCTCCAAAACTACTTTTAGAGCAAAAAAATAATCCTAAAGTAGAAAAATTGAAGTTGTATAGCCAAACGGATTTCTGCTACAGAAGTTGCGTTACCAAACGGATGTCTTCTGAAGCAGAAATTTTACTCCAAAAGTGTTATCATGCGCACTCTAATATCGATTGTCCCCGCTTCTCGAATGTCACGATCCCATTTAACTTAACAATTACCCGTACGATTGAGACCCGGGTGATTATCACATCTCAATTGCTGACGGCAGTAAACTGTAAACTTGTAGAACTCGACCATACATCCTCACGACTGCCTAATAACTCCCACCGTACTAAAAGGATGAAATGGGTCTACTACAACTATTCCATCAATAACATAGATTTCACCTGGACCACTTAACAAAACGCCAAGCCCAATCCACATGGTACGAGCACCGAATTTAAACAAGTAGGCTAAGGAATTCAAAGCTCAAAGCGTCAGCATCGGTTTAATAAATGAGTTCGTGAAGTGATAGCTGATCGACCGCTGCACGCAATTCGAGCGAGAATTTAAACGGCTGACCTAACCCTAGAGCTGAGTAAAGGTAAACGGTACGTTCAGTCAACCAATACCCAAAAGTCCACCACCCCTTCACTCACATAGAACTCCCATCCAAAAAGAAGCATCTTTAGCGTTCATAGCATTCCAACTTAGAAGCATCTTTCACCCATTTATAAATCACGTCAACAGGAACGAAACTGCTCGAAGCAACATCTGCAGTCGCGTCACCTCGGAGAAGTTCTAGAGCCACGACCACTTACAGAAGTTACAAAGAAGACATAGAACAAATAACAATGCACGATTGAGCTAGTTCGCCAATACGTGTATATATAAATATTAAAAGCAAGCATAGTGGCTCTAACGTGGCAATGTTAGTTTAGTCACAAACTCTTGAATAAAGCTGAGTATTCAATGGGCACATGCCGAATCTGCAACCTTCCACTAACCCGATGGAAGCTCGAAGTGGGCCTCCCACACACATGATTATTTAATTGTTCCTGATTTTCCTCACAGTAATTTCCTCAACACGACGCTAATTTCCTCAATATGTAGTGTCTTGTTGAAATGATTTTCAAAGGGAAAAAGACTAAAAAAAAGAGCCGCTCGCTGTGCTAGACAGACCCACCCGCCCAAAGAACAGCAAAATTTCAGGTAAAAATCGCATACGATCCGTCGTTTCACTTCAAATCTCCAAACGACCCTAGTGGGACCCCCTCGCGACCTCGACTGCACTGGCTTTGCCAGGTGATAGGGCCCATTGTACGACGCGTCGTTTTCGGCGCATTATGTAGCGTAACTAGCCAAACAGCCATTTCCACTGTTCAAAGAAAACTGCAAATCTGTGCACGTATGGTGAACCCACACGTACACACATGCCGCATCCCGCTCCTTTAACCGTCGTCTCTTCAATTTCCGCTCCCGATGGGAACCAATCGGATTCCAGAAAGTTCAGATCGCGACTCTGCAACGGATGCATAAACTGCGCAACCGCCACCGGGAGAGCACCTTCGCGTTTCCATTTTTAAATCGGTAATATAGATTTTCAATTATTTTATTTGTTAAATTATGATTTGTTTTTCACGCAACAATCCGCTGTTCAAGGCGTGCAGTATTCGAGAAAGTTTCTAGGAGCGAGCGAGAGCGGAAATGCGAGCTTAGTTTACTGCTCGAAGCAAGCGAAAAGACATTTACAGAGAGAGAGAGAGAGAGAGAGAGAGAGAGACGAAGAACGTGACGCACCTAATGGCAGATTCTTCGAACCGTTTGAGGGGCTGGCGCTGGCGGAGCACGTGGAGGTCGCCGCCGGGGCAGAACTCCGTCAGGAGGCAGAGCCACTTGGGCGAGTCCACGCTCGCGTAGAGCGACGGCAGGAACGGATGCTCCAACATCTCCAGGATCTCCATCTCCGTCCTCGCCCTCCCGTCCTTGCTCCGGCTCGCGAGCTCTCGCTTGTCCATCACCTTGGCGGCGAACACCCGGCAGTCGCCGCCGCCGCCGCCCGGGGCGGCCGATGCGGAGGCGCACTTGAGCTCGGCCAAGTAGACGGAACCGATGTCGCCGGAGCCGAGCCGGTGGAGGAATCGGAGGTCGGAGAGCACGAGGTGAGGGCGGAGGCGGTGGCCGGGCTTGGCGGTGCAGGAGGAGAATGAGCCGTGGGCCGAGGACGAAGCCACCGTGAGAGTGGCCTCGGAGCTGCAGCTCGTGCTCCGGTTAACATCCGTGGTGGTTGTGGTGGTGGCGGTGGAGGTGAAGCTCAGGCTCTGTAGATCGTCGGCTAAGTCGTCCAGCCATGGCTCCATCTGAGAGAGAGAGAGTGTGTGTGTGTGTGGGGGGTGTGTGTGTGTGTGTCTGTGTGTGTGTGTGGAGGAAGAAGGGAGTGAGAGAGGACTTGAAGAGTGGGAATGGAGGTTGGGCCGGCAAAGAGAAGATAAGTTGGGCCATGTGAATGGGTGGGCCCATTGTAAATTAGTTGGACTTTTGGAGACAATGGGTGGGCCGCGTTGCTTAGACCATAAAAAACTGGTTATTTCTAAATTTTCGTTTTTCATCCTCATTCAGCAGTCTAGGATTTGAAAACAGCCTAAAAATGCATCTAGCTTCATTTAAAAGAAAAAAAATCCACGCAGAATTAAAGAAAATTAACTATAACTCTAGGACGATTTCAAGTTTTCCTTCTGGTGGTTATTTTCGAAATTAAGATTACACACTGAGGGTGCGCATGGTAACATTTCTGAAAGTGGATTTCTACTTCAAAAATGCTTCTGGAGCAGAAATCCGTTTGGTAATATAACTTCTGAAACAGAAATCCGTTTAGTAAAAAAAATTTACTTCCGAAAGAAATTTCTACTTTTGAATTGAATTTTCACTTCTGAAATTGTTTTTTCCCCAATTTGAGAAGTTAAAAAAAATTGCTTCTCAACTCAAGAAATACTTCTCGCCTTACTCTCATTTCATTACGCCCTTACCCTCTTTTCAACCACGCCCGCCTCCACTAACCTCTACCGCCGCCCACGGTCGACCACCACCCACCGCTGCTAGCAACCACCGCCACCCACCTCCACCGTTGCAAACCGCCGACCACCACCACTGCTAGCCACCGCCCATCGCCGACCTCCACCGGCCGCCCATAGTAGACCTCCGTTGACCGTCGCCGACTACCGCCGACTACCGCCAACTGCCGCCGCCCCTGCTGCCAACCGTCGACCACCGCGTCGACTGCCGAGTCGCCGTCTCCGGCCGCAGGAGTAAAAATAAATAATAATCTTTTATTTTTTAAAAAAGTAAATACTATTTTTTAATAATAAAAATTATTTTTCAAAGAAATTTAATTTTTTTTTAAATGAAGTAGAAATATTTCGGCGAAGAAGATTTTGTGTTAATAATGTTTCAGAAGTAGAAATTTTCAATCGTTACCAAATAAATTTCTCTGATCAGAAATCAACTTCTAGAATAAAAGTAGAAAAATCAACTTCTGCTTTTGAGGAGAAGAAGAAAATCAACTTATAACTAGAAGTTGATTTCTGAAGCAGAAGTGTTGCCATGCGCACCCTAAATCTTCTGATTTAGACATAACTGTGATCAGACATTCCATGACAGATGTGAAAATTTTATAATGATTCCGACACGGGGTCGCTAACGTTGGTTGCCTCTTTTGCACCCGCTTTTTGTCGAGGGGGCGAAGAAATTTTTTACCTTGCTCAGATGAGTGCTTCCTCTGAATCCGACATCGGAGCACAATGAACGATGCTTTAAATGTAGTAACTTCTGAGATCCCTAACGAGGCTCTTTCTATTTTTGCCCATGTCGACTACGTTCACTCCCCAAACCCTTCCACTTCTTTGGCTTCGAAGTTGCGCTTGATGTGGCTATCTTTGTTAGAACCGCGTCGAGAACGGCCCGACATTTCCCTCCGCCATGAATTAGGCCGACCGCGACACTTGAATTTTCCTACCTACAACCTAACTTCCGTTAATATCACCACCATCTGTTTCCATTATGTTCATTTTGCAAGGAGTGAGTAAGGAATGGATCAAATTGCCTCCACGTTAGAGACGATTTGGTCGTTGTGGTCGTCATCACCAAAAAGCCATCCGCATTGAAGCCTGAAGGCGATGGCAATTCTCAACCATCGGAATTCAATCCTTAAAATCGCTAATCTGTCCGATACCACGTCGTTTTCTTTGACTTTCTCAGCATTGAAACACGTCGAACGCTAGGACGACAACCCTTTTGTCGGCTCTCCTTATCTTCTGCGTCACGTGGGTTTGTTTATGATCAAAGCGATTGCGAAGAAAATATCCCTTCTCCCTCTTCACGCTTGCTTTAGAAGATAATCTTGAGAAAATTATCAACAAAAATAAAAATTAGACCTATCGTAGGATATCAATTCAGATCTAAACTTTTCAATTTGGCCAATTTAGTGATAAATCTTTTGACGATTTATCAATATAGTTCATCCACGCAATTTTGGCCGAAAATCACCGGCGTGGACGATAGCCGTTCTACATAGCACAGCCAATGCTGATGTGGACGATTCTTTTCAATTTTTTGAATTGGTCACATGTCACCAAATAAAGAAAATCCGTTTTCCTTGAAAATGAATTTTTTTCCCCCAAACAAACGCATCGTAAATGTAATTCTGATGATGACAAGACTATGAAAAGCAATACCTCCTGCATATAAAAATTGTGACAAGTACTCGAAATCAAAATTTGTTTTTTAGGTCATGCGTGGATCTTACTTGAAATTCCATATTGTTTTATTATTCTCAAGCAACGTGTATATGTCTATGATGAAAGTTAGTTCAGGGTTTTATATCAAATCTTACAATTCGTATCAGTTCGATCAGATTCGATTCTTGACTAATAATTTAAAAATTCTTTTAACGATACGATATCTTGATTCGATAACTATGCCAAAGATACAATGTTTGTGAAACAAGTCATTGCGGATAATGGTACCGATGATTAACCTTTGGAATGCCCAACATGTGGAAAAGATGGAGTAGTAGCTTATGGAGTCTTATTAACAAATCAATTATGCACTTGATTAGTTTTTTAATTATAAGCTCACTCCAAAATAGAACCTTTTTTTAATCCTTTTGGAAAGATTTATTCCATCACTGACCCTCACTAATGATTATTGTTGATGTTAGTGCCGTGCTGTGCTTTTGTAGAAGATCCGGCCCGATTCGTTATGAGTATTCAATAAAGTCCGACCAATCGGGTCTCAAACAAGAAATGGGCTCAAATGTGGATTGATGTTCTCTAGGCCCAGGTGGAAATAAGAAGGTAAAGGGCATTTGATAATTGATATCATCATGACTATATAATTCTAACGTAAATGCATGCCAATCTGATGGTTAGTTGAGCCGTCAAAATTGTGATTCGTAAGTCGACCGCGGGTTTTATTCCTAGGTTTATCCTCGGTCTCAGGAAACCTTGGCGAGCCTACGACAGATGGATCTTGAGCTTAGACGTATTCTGGATCTATCGCTTGATCTCGAGGTCTCAGGAAACCTTGGCGAGCCTATGAAAGATGGATCTCGAGCTTAGACGTATTCTGGATCTATCGCTTGATCTCGAGTTTCGCACTCGCAATCGGTGGAACTGCGATGACGCCCCGTGAGCAGTTATGTACTTCCTTGGCATCTTAAGTCAAAACATTCTCATAGAGTGAGGTAGGGTTTCAATCTCGTCCAAATTCATTTTTATGAGAAGAAAAATTCTAATACAAATGTACACTTTTCGACAGAACAAAAAACAAAGAGGTACATTCATTGCAAATCTAAAAGAAAATGAACTGATGAAATGTTCAAATATCGAATATTAGAACGAAATTGATTTGAATAATTTAAAAGCCAATTTAGAGTAATGTCGGATTAGAATAATAAATTTAACATCTTGAACGTGTGGTAGACCGTATAGTCATCTTAACCAGCTAAAGATTACGCGGTTTTGTCCAATACTATGCCACATTAAAACTGCATTTATAAAAGCAACTGATGGAGTGAGAGAGTCCGAGTCGAAAAGAGGATTCTTCACTTCTTTAGACTATCTTTTTCAAAATCACATTGACATCGCTTGACCAAAAAAAAAAAAAGAGACACGGATCCTCTGTCCCTAACCTAATTCTCGTGACGTTAATTGTCCCGCATGCGATTTTCCTCTCTTTTTCACCGAAAGATAGAAATGACGACCGGCTAACAAGGATAAATCGAAAACAAAATTACAACGAATCGACGCATTGATAGAGATGTAGTGTCGCGGAACATGTGTCCAATCGGTAATTCGGACAAAGCAAATAAACCCCAAGAATATTGCCGATTTCATACGCGTACCGTATGTGCAAACATTCTAACACGACGGTATACCCGAGCATCCATTCAATCTTGACCACCTTCCCGCCTAAAGGGTCAAATGCTAAATTTTGGGCCACGTCCCCGTCGCTGCCGCCACCAACCAGTCCGGTTCACCGCGATCTTTTTACCCAAAGGTAAGTGAGAAGATGGGTGAAATCGAAAAAGCATGCACATGATAACTCCACCCCCACTAAGGAAAAGCAAAAACGCCCCCCCATTTTCATGGAGTGGAGTGGCGTGGCCCTCTCTGTGTACTCTGTATTAAGACACCCATTTAATCATGTTAGAGACCAAATTTATAGACATGTGATCTTTTTCCGCCCTTTTCATGGCTAGGCGCGTAAAGGGTTTTATTCGACGGCAAGGACCGGCACGGCAAAAATCCGTAAAAGATTCACCGAACCATTTTTCTCGAAAATCCGAGAGTCAGAATTTTCGATTCAAAAACTTAAACTAACGGGGAGAAGGGGAAATGTGAGATACTTTCAACATTCTCTTATGACATAGCACGATTCTAATACTATGATAAGAATAAACAGATAGGGGGGAGGAAAATCGACTTACATTTATATGAAAAACATATCATTTTACGGAGGACATCGGTCAAGTTCTATCCTAGCCTTCATAGGGTATGTCATGATGGGGAAGAAAATGTTTTTTTAATGGCTCCGAGGCATCATGAGTTCATGACTTTCGACTTCATCACAAAGGGTGGCTACACAATTTGAAGTCGTACTGTGCTGTTTTCTGCATGCACTTTTCGATTAAAGAATTGAATCTTGCTTCCACCACATTTATGTTAAATTGCATATAAATATAATATATATGTGGGTGTTGTAGATTTTGAGTAAAAAGTACCGATAAAAAAAAGAAGGATGAATCGATATTGCTGTTTAACTTTCTGTCCATTTGTAAGAAACTACACGTCCTTTTGTCTATTTCCCATAGAAAGGACAGATCAAGATTTGGAAATCAGATTGACCCTTGATTGTGATGCCAAGTTTTGTATTGCCAGGCTTGTGCAACTTTAGGTAACAGAAAAAAGTACAGTGAAAGAAAGATAGGGCAAATAAATTACTGGGTAAGTTATGCCCAAAGGGAAAAAAAAAAAAATTCACTTGATATAGGTCCATCCAAAGAATTCTCCCCGACCCGTGACACTTTAACTTGTAATCGAATTTCTGGACTTATCTATTGGTACAACCAATAATTTATGCCTCTGATATCGAGAATTGACATGTTAGTAGGTGCAGCTGTGTAATGATTTATGTTATGAGAAAAAAGAACTCGATCGCACGATTTATGAGAGATAAGGGACTTTTATACAGTTGAAATGTGGTGTTTTTTCAAAAGAGGATATAGAGGGGACCGAATGAAGGTCTCAAATAAGGCCGGAAGTGATAATTATATCTCAAATATGTGCGAGCTGAATTCAAGCATTTTTAACCCGTAAGTGTGTACATCTATCATTGAACCTGATGGATTTGGGTGTGACCACTTGTTGGGGGAATTTGTAGTATCAATATCACTGTTCAACATTCAAGTCTTGAAAGGACTTCTCTAAATGAGCAGTTGGGGGAGTTTGTAGGATCGGGCGGACGATGGAGCAATTTTAAGTAGGTAGAAACATATGTCGCCTGATAAGATGGTTCTCTCTTTAGTGGTACAGTTGATAGAATAGCATAGTACAAGAAATAGTAAAAATCGTTTCACACGTTTCATCTCACGACCCCTTACATTACTCTATCAACTTCCCATATACTTTTGAGATTTTATATTTGGAGAGATAATTGCCTAAAATATCTCAAGCCTATTATACGACAGCCAATTCAGTCCCAAACCTTGTAATTGTGTCGGTTTAGTCCTGAACCTTTTGACAATTTGCTAATTTATTCCCGAAACCTTTTCAATTGTGCTAATTTAGTCCTAAACCTTTTGAAGATTTGCCAATTTAGTTATACAACTTTTGACGATTTGCCAATGTAGTCTTCCCGACCAAATATTCAGATGATAGGTTTAGGTCTGAATTGGCAAATTTTGAAAAGGTTTAAGAATAAATTGACACAGAGAAAGGTTTGGGATTAAATTGACAAATCGTAAAAATATTTAGGACTATACTGGCACAATTAAAAGGTTTAAGATTGAATTGGCTACCGTACAATAGGTTATAACTTTTTAGACAATTATCCATATATTTAGCGATCACTTTGCATATTGACATTCGTGCCCCTAATATTTAATCTTTTTAATGTGGGTTTTTGCTTAAAGGTATGTGAAGGTTATTCGTAAGAATAATTATATGAAAGTGGTCACTCGGTCAAAAATGAAATATGTTTTTCGCTTTTTCCCAAAATATTTAAGGATTGTTGATTTAAGATGCTTGGAACAATCTGGGAGTTGAAATTGAATGTTCGATTCGCCGTTGAACTTTGTTAGTTGGCTCATAACGGAAATTTAATGTCAACCCATCATATGCTATTATTAATCAGGACAATACATTAACTGAGGATTTGAATATTTTTTCCATTTAAATCCAGCTAAGTGAAATTCTTATTTTTGTAGCCGAGCTCACGAGAAGACACGTGTACATTTGAAAGTTATTTGTGAAATACGATAATGATTTTTTTAAATTCAAAAGAGGGCGGGCGACGTGCAAATCAAACTTTTCTTCAAAAATCGAATTTCTTAATATATTTTCCATCGCTATAATTATTGACACCCCACGTGATTTTTATTATTACCTAGCCATGGGTTGGAGCCCGGGCAAGTTTTGGCGCATCCCGATTGATCCGCCTTCTCGGGCGATCTCAAGGGTGCACTCCCCCACATCAGCCTAGCGAATTCGAAATTTTATATCTGAATAATACGCTAATTGATTAAATCAGTTGCTGATGTTATCCCGCGTGACGGTAATAATTGTAATAATAACATCACCGTATAAAATGAGAATGAGTTTTTATACAATTGCCGCACTCCTAGGGGAAAAAAATGATGAGAAATTTCATGTCACAAAATACTCCACTAACATCAAATATCATGTAAAAGCACAGGTCAAGAACTTAAAACACGCGATTGTTTGCATTTTGTGGATCCGGAGAATTGAACTTTAGTCGCGTGCGTAAAATACACACACCCGATTTTTCATAGTCTTAAGAAAATACCATGAACATATACTAGTCTGGTCCTTAACCACTATAAGCATGTATTGGAATAAATTGGACAAGGTACTTTTTCCATGGACACGAATGCGATCGAGGATTTCTGTAGACGACATGGTATACTTACGGCATGGTATCTCTAAATGAATTAGAGATATAATTACGACAGCGCGTACGTGGCACAACATGTAACGAGCAATTTGATAGCAACGAGGGAGATTATTAAAGTTCGAGATGGGTAAAACCTTTTTATCGACATATGCTAGAAACTTTTTAAGCATATATTCGTAGGCTCGAAAATGTTATGAGATGATTCCATATAAGATTGAAGCACCAATTTTTGCACTAATTCCAAATCTGCCCTCATTAGCCTTTTGTCCAAAAATCACCGTCAGCCGTCTCTAATTTTTATATTCTGGAATAATTTTAATTTGGAGATAATTTTTTGTGTTACCAAACTTATGTTGATTTATTATTGATGTGGAAATGACACGCCAAAGTTGGGATTTGACCATATGGTAGATTTGAGAATAGATTAAAAATTGATATTTTTTTTTAGACAAAACAAAATTGTGGGTAAATTTAGGATTGCACCCAAAGTTTGTAGATTTTTGTGAAATAAAAAAATATTCGGGGCAGATTTGGGACTGCGCCTAAAATTTATGATTTTTTATGAGACAAAAAGAAGATCGGGACATAATTGAAAATTCAACTAAAGTCGAGGGTTTTTAAAAGGAATTAGACCTATTTTAAAAGGGTCAAAACATCAGTCAATTTTTTTTTTTGGATCTAAAAAACATCAGTCTTTTTTTTTTTGGTCAAACAAAAAAAAAACATCAGTCGTTACTCGTTAGTAAATTTGACGAGATTGACCTTTCCCCATTTTTTTATAAAAAATAAAAATATCAAGAAATCGCAAAAGAACCAAAACGAAGATGATGAGCGCTGGAAAATGGGAAGACCAGACCAGAGAAACGAGCGGAGAGTATCTCTCTGCTGTCTTCCCCCCCCTCTTTCTCTGTTTTTCCGCCATTTTCAGAGAAACGAACAGTGGGCAGAGACTGACTACGCCATTGTATTGTAGTGAGAGAAAGCGAGGGGGCGAGCTTGAGCTACAACTACGAGGCGATACTTCTCGTGATTTCAATCTCTCTCTCTCTCTCCTACCTTTTTACTTTCTCTTTCTTCATTCACTTTCCCCCTTCTCTCTCCCGTGTCCCCCTCGCCTATAGCTCCTCATCATACTCACCCACCTAATTCACTTCTTTCATTTGAATATTTCCTCTGTCTCTCTCTCTCTCTCGCTCGCTCGGCCGGGGTCGTCCTGACGTTGCTTGAGGTGAGCTTAGTCTGCCCTTTTTGTTTTCTTGGGTTTTGGTTCTGGTTCTGGTTCTGGGTTTTTAGTGCTGTGTAATCTTCTCCTCGTTGCAGATAGATGTGGTTAGAATCGAGTTCTTGTTGGAGCTTTTGTTTGATTCCGTAGACACGTCTGCTTGTGTTCATTTGCGCGGTTTTGTGTGTGTGTGTGTGTTTCTCTCCGCCGGTTTGGTTCTGATTTTTTAATCGGAGTGCGAGTGACTTCGAGGTGTCTTGTCTTGTTTGGCTTGAAGGGTCGTGGGTGGAGTCAAGATTTGCTTTTTTCCTTTTGTTCGTTTGATGAGCAGATCGGCGGAATCTTTGTGACCTTCTGGAGTGGTGAGGTTGATTGATTCGTGAGTCTGCGTTGTGGAGCTAGGACACGAGCAGTTCCCCCTCGCATTAAATAATGGAACCGATGTTGACTTACTGAAAATCTAGAATGAAACGGGACAAAAACATCGTGTTGGCCGGTTCCATCACGGTTTAACTGATTCGAAATTATGGCCTGGTTTTTTTTTTTTGCTTTGTTGTTTCCTTCTTCTCTGGGAATCATTGTTGATCCGAAAACTATGGAGTGGTTCCATTATCAATTCGTCGATTGACCACTTCTTACTGGTTTGGACATCTTGAATTGCCTGCTCATGTGTCCAATTTCGATGAAGTTTATGTGCTTGATTGCTTCTGAAGATGGGACCATAATGTTGACTCGATATTATGACCTCTTAACTATTGTTCAGGTAGGCGTAAATTGAACTAACGACATTTGTCATTCACTTCGGCATACGCGGTTTTGCATTCATACTGTTTTCGTAGTAATTAAATTGGTTGCTTGATTACAGCCGTCGACCGAGAGAAGCCAGGCGATCAAAGGAATGTTTGATGTGATTGAATACTAAACAATATGTTTTCTGTGGTAATCGTTAATTGACATTTCTACAGTGGTTTTTACTTTTCCCTAGATGGAAAATGAAATGTGAAGAAGCGACATAAAATGGCACCTTCATCACTCCGCCCATATCTTAATGCTCACAAGACCTTACATTTCTATGAAATTCGTATTGAATGCAGGATCTGATGTGTCATGCTAAAATTTTGAGGGCAATCCTACTGGACCATACAAATGAAGGAATCGTTATGATTGGAGAGGATTCTAAAGTTTTTTCTTTTCTGGTTGCTGCACTTACCTGTCTCCAAAGTGATTCTTCAGAATTGGGTTAGCCATTGGTGTACTTTTGGAGGCTGAATCTTCCTCTTTAGTTCAAGAGTTCATTGGGGATGGCCACAGTTTCCAGTACTTGTGAAATTGTTGAATCAGATGAAGAATTTGGTTCCATGTGTAAACAGGACGAGAAAGGTGGAAATAGTTGCCTGCAGAAGTCATTGAACAAATCTTCACTTGAGGATGATATCAATCGCCTATTTGAGTCGCTAAATGTCCGAAATTCATCTAGGAGTTCGGGGTTATTGCATGAAGCTGGCAGAGAGTCTCTACGGAAAAATGCATCAAAGAGACCCATGCGAGGTGGTGCATCACCGGCATCAAGCATCGGAATATCAGAGCCATTGAGTTTGAAGCAGGCTCTGAGGGGATTATGCATCTCTCAAGCTTCAGAAATGGCAGCTATGAAGCGACTGTCAAAGCCAGTTAATTCTCCAACCTTGTCAGAAGCTGGAGCTATTAAAAGGTTGTATAGGGCAGTGGTGGTCGAGGCCGATGGATCTGGCCTTCCTTTAAATGAAGGTGAAGGGAAGGTGTTAGAAATTTCCCTGGTATCTGAAGGTATCAGTTCAAATACTTCTATGGGAGTGTCTGAGTCCCTTCAGATACCATCCACAGACTTAACTCATCATGAGGCTCATCCTTCTTCATCTATCAAAGCAAAAGTACCGCAGTTGACAATCAGAAAATCTTCCTTGGTAGATAAAATTCGTCCTTTGGAAACAAAATCTGCTGGTGCAGAAGTGAATACAGAAGTTGGAAAGGTCAAATCTGTGGAACCTTCATCTCTTCTTGGTAATGGCGAAAAACTTGCATTTAATGATCTGCAAGATGCCGCCCAAGTTAAACTTCCACCAGCAAAACTAGCCCAGAGCAATGGACAAAAGGGAAATTTAGATGCTACGTCTAAATTATCTAGCCCTTTGGCCCCTTCCGCTGGTAAGAGGGGAAATAAATCCAGTATCAACAGTCCATGTTTTGTTATGCCAGTCTTTGGGAACAAAAACTTCATGAAGAAGAAAGTAAAACATGAAGCAACTTCTACATCCTGCAGTTCTAATCCCTGTATTCAGAAAATAGGTGGTCTTTCAGGTCCTCGCACGGATATTATAGAAAAGAATTGTGTTCCCGACAGTGAGGGGAAAGAAGTTGAAAAGGCTTCTCCTGATTCAGGTACTACAGATAAGAGGATTGAAGTGAATACTAGTTCTGCTGATACTGGCTCAAGCAACATAGAGTGTACATTGACCTGCAGTAGCAGAATTAAATGTCTGGATAATAAAGCTGATGCAGTTTTCAGATCAAGAGAGAAAGGTGAGTTCTCCCAAAGCTCAAAAAGTAGCATTGGGGACTACAGGTGTAGCACTAGCATTAGTGAGACAAGTAATCTCAGCGGGTCCAATCGGTGTGGGAGTAGGCCTCATATGTCAAAAGACTCGAGGTGGGAAGCGATCCGGTCTGTTCAGATGCAGAGTGGAAGCATAAACTTGAAACACTTCAAACTGCTTAAGAAGCTAGGCTGTGGGGATATTGGAATTGTTTATCTTGCTGAATTGACAGGTACTAACTGCCTCTTTGCACTGAAAGTGATGGACCTTGAGTTCTTGGTAAAGAGAAAGAAAATGGCTAGGGCTCAGACTGAGAAAGAGATAATGCAAATGCTGGATCATCCATTTCTGCCAACACTGTATTCCCACTTCTCCACAGACAAACTCTCGTGTTTAGTCATGGAGTATTGTCCAGGTGGTGATTTGCATGTTCTGCGGCAGAAACAACCGACACGGAGTTTCTCTGAACAAGCAGCGAGGTTGGTATAAATATGTTATTTCATGAGCTTTTGTGGCTTGATTCATAGCATCAGTCTTTCCAAAATCAATCCGCTTCAATTTGGCCTTTTTTCTGGTTTGAGCATCGTTCGGTGCTTCTGGTTATCGTCCCTGGCTGGGGAACAGATTTGTTCTTTTTGTCCAACTGCCAATTGCATAATATAGCATCAGAGTTCAAGCAACAGCTATAGCTGAGTCATTAAGCACTAGTATGCATGCACCTTTATTAATCTGCCAGCGTTTATCTTTGGTTCCAGTGAATCAATACAAGGATTCAGATGTTAATCTTGCTCTGATTTTTTCATGTACTTTGGAAAATATATGAATTTAGGTTCCAATTGAATCCACATTCTGTCATTTAATGGATGCTTTTGACATTGCCTACTTGTAGCTGTCTCAATTGAAAGACACCTTTGTCTGACAATTTTACTGTGTTTTGTCTGTTCAAAGTCCAAGAATGACTAAAAGCATGAGCCCAACCCTATTCTGCATATAATCTTTCACTCTTTGGGTGTGCATGATGGGGGGATTTACTTCTTTTAGCATAGGACTTGAATGTCTCAGGTAATTAGTCATTATTTCAAAAGGACTACGCCTATAAATAATTGTTATTTCTTATTATTTAGTCTACTTTCTGGAGGATGGATCTTGATTGAACTATTGATGCATTCGGTGGCTGATTTGTTGATGTGAAGTGTGAATTTTAGCCGGCTCTAGGTAACAGAATGAATTAACATTGTTCATGTCGTATGTGGGGTGGCCTCTTTTTGTTTGGAATGTTGGATGAATCATGGTTCCCTGTCCATCTAGTCGCAGATGATGCCTTTAAATCCACATTTGGAACTCTTTTAAGTGCTATAGTGGTATAGCTGGAGTTGTTTAAGCTTTTCAAAGATATTATCAGATCTTTCAAGCTCATATAGGAAACTGAATTATTATTGGTCATATGCCAAATGGATATAAGTGAAATTGAACGAACGGATGAAAAATTGAAAAAACTGTGCATGGTTAACTGAGAGGCTTTTTCGACCCAAAAAAAAAAACTGAGAGGCTTTGCTGTGCTCTGGAATTTCATAAAGTGTGGATCTTTGTCAATCAGCGGATGGGACCTGAGTAGTTCCTTCTTGATTATGCTGCTGGGTAAACATTTTTGCTGTGATTTCATTGAGGACGCTTCTGGGCGGTCTTAATTGTTTGGAACAACTTGGTTGGCTACGCTAAGATAGCACTTTGTAGTCTTTGACTGCTAATCACTTTGTTCTTTTGGTAATGTTGGAACACTGAATTGAGATGCCACAGCATATCATAAAGTACATCACAAGGCAGTCTTATGAGAAATGAGAAGCCATGAAAGTGACTCGAGGTTGCAATCATGGTCTTAATAAGTAAACAAGCTATGTTTGATAGAATATTGAGGAAAAAAAGCAGGTGGTCTTAGCAAGTTGCATTATATGCTCGAAGATCTTGATTCATCTGAAATTGTTTCGGATCTCAGCTTTATTTTTCCTTTTTCCTTTTGTTCCTCTTCATGGAGGGGAGCCTGAGAGCATTTTTCATGAGATTCATCTAACATAACAGGAATGCAGGTTTTATGTTGCTGAAATTCTCCTTGCACTGGAGTACCTGCACATGCTTGGAGTAGTGTACAGAGACCTAAAACCAGAGAACATACTGGTCCGAGAAGATGGTCACATCATGCTCTCAGACTTTGACTTATCACTCCGATGTGCCGTAAATCCAACAGTGGTGACATCATCGTCACCCAAAGCAGAGCCCACGAGAAAGACGTCTAGTCCATGCACGGAATCTAGCTGCATCGACCCTTTCTGCCTCCACCCATCCTTTCAAGTGCCATGCTTCACTCCTAGACTTCTATCGATCGCCACAAAAGGTCGGAAAATGAAGTCTGATCTGGCGGCTCAGGTCAGCCCCCTGCCACAGCTTGTGGTGGAGCCGACCAGTGCCAGATCCAACTCCTTTGTCGGGACCCACGAGTACCTCGCTCCTGAAATTATCAAAGGTGAGGGTCATGGAAGCGCTGTTGATTGGTGGACATACGGGATATTTCTGTTCGAACTGTTATACGGCAAGACGCCCTTCAAAGGTCCTGGAAATGAGGAAACATTGACCAATGTCGTCTCTAGAAGCCTCAAGTTTCCAAGTAGCCCGGTCGTGAGTTATCACGCGAGAGACTTGATCAGAGGGCTCCTGATAAAGGATCCAGAAAACCGGTTGGGATCTGCGAAGGGGGCTGCAGAGATCAAGCATCACCCCTTCTTTGAAGGCCTTAACTGGGCGCTGATTCGATGTGCAGTTCCCCCCGAGCTGCCGCGGTACTTCGACGTCGGCGTCAGCGCAAATTCTACTCAAACAGACGTGGCGAAATGTAAGGATTTTCAGAACATAGAGGAGCAAATTGAATTCGAAGTGTTTTAGCCTTTGTTTCGAAACGGTTCTTGCGCGGGAAAGAAGATTTTTTTCATGTTCTTTCCAGTTTTAAGATTGATTTCTGTAACTTACATATATGTAGGATCTATTGTATATACCATCATGTAGGAGATCTGGGGAATTTTGTCATCTATAAGTACTGTAACCAGGACTGACAGTACAACCTAAGATACGAGGAAAGGTCGTTTCAGTCAGTGCTTAGAATAAATAACATAATTTTGCGAGAGAACCGAGGATTCGACACCTTTTTTTCTACCGTTTCGAAGTCTTTTCTTTCATTTTTCAAATTCGAGTACCGATTGAAAGTCGATGCTTTTTGCGAGAAAAAATATAATTTGGGCTAGAATTGGGAGTTGAGTTTTTTGTTTTTTTTTTTTGGTCTGTCCTATATGCAATTTTTGCTCCGCCTCTCTCAAGAGCGTGGGAGTCGAATTCCGCATATGTGATATTAGTATATTAGTGTTCTTGCCCTTCAATTTCGGCCGCATGCTTATTGATAATTGGGAGTTGAGTTCAAGTTGATTTTTTTTTTCATAAGATAAACAAAACAGTTGTGGTCTAAATTTTGAGAACCAAGCCAAATTATTTTATTTTAAAGAAAATTAGGCTAAATAAAATCAGAATAACACAAAAAAAAAAATTTGAAAATTAGAATCCATGTGATTTCCCACAAGCGCTCTTTCTCTCCCTCCACGAAGTTTCTTTCTCACAATATCCAAATTCGTCGACGGTTACAGGACAGGGGGAGGAGGAGGAGAGAGAAAGATGAGGCCGTTGCACTTGCACAGTGTCCGAGTGGCAACGCCCGTTTATTTACCCTTTTGCCATTCCGCTCGCTTTCTCTCTCTACGCTCCCGATTTCTCTCAATCCGTTCGTCGCCCGCACTCCAATTCGCTTCTCTCCGGAGCTCGAATCCTCTGTTTTCCCGTGCTCCGAGGCTCAATTGTGGTTCCGATCCCTCGATTCGTTCTTCGATGTCTTCTCCTTCTTCGACGCCGTCCGCGGAGGCGAGCGCGGAGGCGAAGCCCTTCTCCGTGCTCTTCGTGTGCCTCGGCAACATCTGTCGAAGTCCCGCCGCCGAGGGCGTGTTTCGAGATTGGGTGAAGAAGAGAGGGTTCGATTCCACCTTCAACATCGATTCTGCTGGCACAATCAACTACCATGAGGTAGGTTGACTGCATATTTTACGTTCTCGGCTTAAGATATTTTGTGTAACTATGGGACGTAGAACTTGAATAGGCCGTGATATCGAGTAGGATCACCTGCATTCATAGTTCTACGTCAGCATGTTTTTATCTTCTTGGCACCGAACAGGATATTGCGGTATTATATGTTGTGTCGTGTTGTGCTGTGCTGTTGATGTATGCCGATCTTCGTGTTGTCTGTGAAGGGCAATCTGGCTGATCCGAGAATGAGAACAGCAGCTAAGAGGCGCGGGGTCGAGATCACGTCTATTTCGAGGCCTATAAGGCCATCTGATTTTAGGGATTTCGATCTTATCCTCGCAATGGATAAGCAAAACAGAGGTACTTTGTTTTCCACATGCACTTCAACTTGGTTCAATCGTGAGCTTTTACGAAATTCTGATTGCTCGGTTTGGAACACTTTATTTTCGTTTGATGTCCTGTGTATGGTCTCAAGCATACTGTGCTGTTCATGTTTGTCAGAGGATATATTGGAAGCCTTCAATAGGTGGAAATTTAGAGAGACCTTACCTGAAGACGCTCACAAGAAGGTAACAATGGAGTTATGGGGGAATAACCATGCCCTGTTGTGGGTGTTTTCTCAACTTTGGCAATGGTTTTTCAGGTAAAGTTGATGTGTTCATATTGCAAGAAGCATGAAGAAAGCGAAGTACCGGATCCTTACTATGGTGGACCCCAGGGTTTTGAGAAGGTAATAATATCTTTCTCATGGAGTATAATCTCTGATCAATCTTATAAAGGCTTGTAGTGGTGGAGCATGAAAAGAATAATATAGTAGGTACCTTCCTATTCTGTTTTATGATATACAAACAATCACACTGAACTTCCTAGATATCTCCAGCTTCATCTAATTGTGAGAAATGGGCTTGCATGCGCCTTGGAACTAGCTTATTTGGGATATGTAGTTGGCTGATGACATTTATCCAAGTTTGAAGCCATTTGGCTTATAGAGCAGAAGTTCGAATATTCAAGTTACTTGGCCTTAGTATGTAGTTAAGCATTGCAACTGGAAAAATTAGTTTAACTAAATGATTAAAGTTTACTATCAGTTAGTGGGACATCGCTCATTGGTAGAATCATTCCATATTGGTAAATAGCAGAGAAGGCATTCTGCTTTCTGATTGTGCAATTATCTCCACAATCTTGACCTAGTTTTTTACCTGGCTTGAAGGTAGGCCAGATGCTTAAGATGGATTCACTTGCTCTCCTGCATTTTATCTTCTCAAGATGGAGCAAAGGAGGGATAGTAGCTAGATTTAGGGCAGTCTATTCCTGCAAAGTTCAGCCGTCCCAAGTTTAAAAAAATAGAAAACTCATTTGTTACCACCGAGTTTTCTCTTAACACTATAGTTTACTAACTGGCATTACCTTAGCCAGCTCATATAGATAGGTTCAAGACACTTCTCCTAGAGGCAGCAGGGGTTTGGTATCCTTTTGGCGCTTAATTACCATATCTAGAGGTGCCCAGCATGAGATGGGATGAATGGGGGGTCAGGTAATACTGTAATAGGGATTGTATTGGAGTTCCGAGTAGAAAAACTACGATAGCACATGGAGGAATAGGCAAATATGAAGTGCCTTCTCGAGGAGTAACGTGGCAATCGAGTTGCTAGGTTTCTTGAATGTCTCTGAGCGAGAGCTTTACCACAGTTAGCCATGAGAATACTTTTCAGAGATACAACTTTCTCAACAAAGCACTTTCTAATTCTACGGTTTATGTCTTTGTTACTACACTGCCCTTACTTTCTTCATGTGCTTGTCTTGCCGACAATATTGGCCAATCTTGTCTGTGACATCATTATCTGTTTCTTTCTTTTCCTTGATCTTATAATGTTGGTTCACTGGATCGCATTAGACCCATCAAACAGGTGGGTCGGGTCAGTTAAAAATGGTCCGACCCAAATTGACCTATTTCCATGCAATACAAATCTAGTGACCTATACCCGACTCATATTGCCAAAACACTTCCATGTTTAACTCAATCTAGGAAAACTCATATCCAAATTTAGGTAAGAGTGAAGAGTGAGTGAGAACGAGTTCAAGTGAGGGCGAGAGAGAGTCATAGAAGTGAATAGGGTGTAAGTAAGTTGTGAATCCATTTAACTCTTAGGGGGTTTTATCATTGCAAACCCATTGACGACTCATTTACTGAACAATTCAGCCCATCAAATATGGGTTAAGAGATGGGTTTAACCCATTTTAGTAGGTCTACATCGCATTATTCACTGAGTTGTGATCACAGCCATCCATTTGTCCTTAGGTTGCACGGTACGTGAGGCGGAAGCAAACTAAGATGTTTTCATTGTTCTCATTGCAGGTGTTGGATTTGCTCGACGATGCTTGCGAGTCATTGTTGGACAGCATTTTGGCTGAGAAAAGTCAAAATTAAAATTAAGATTTTATTGACGCGGAGGATTCACCAACACCATTAAATTGCACTGTTTTATTGTTGCTTTGCAGCATATACGGGGGTATTCATTACGCCTATGATGTTGGGAGCACAGCTGGAGATCTATGTCGATAGACCATACACATTCGGTCATATTTTGGGTCATTGCACTTCATGGGCTATGCGCTCGATCGGTATTTCATTAGTTTCTCTGTTTACTGGGGTTTAAAATATTTCGAAATTGAAGCGTAAATTTATCATCTTCACGAAGCTTGCTTGGATCCGAATGTGTCAAACCGACTTTAGTAGGAAGCTTCTGAGTTCATAAAATACTCCAATAATCTTATGAGCTATATGTAACTCGAAACTCAAGTGGATGACTATAAGTGAAATTCAATTCGAACCGGAGAAAACGAAAATTTTCTACTTAAACTCAAGAAAATTGTGTGGGGGCGTCAACACATATCAAATGTGGCTTTACCAAGTGGAATTAGTTGGAATTACAGCTATTTACATAATCTTTTTGGGAATCAAATCCTGAAATAATCTCACTACTGGAAGACGCCCGGTCAGGAGATGATGATCATTCGTCCCACAAAATTTTTTCCCCTTTATAAAGAGGTGTATGAACGTCTTCAGGCACGTCGTGGACCTGATTTTACGAACAAGGATGAGAATTTATGCCTCGACATCCATTTTTCTTCTATGCTTCTAATTCAATGTCTATATGTTCTACTTTGGAACAAAAGATGACTGAATTATCCAAGAGGAGATTTGTCCTTTAACTCGTCATTGACATCAAACATGAAATTTCTGCAGCATGGGTCGAATGCTAAACCCAACACCAAAACTCGAATCCAGTTGACAGGTTCTACGGAGGTTCCAAAACAAAACAAGGAAGACCCTGCGCAAGTAACTGAAAATCCTCACAAGATGATCGTCCTCAACCAACTTACCTAATTGAAGTGGCAGCAAGAAACGACCATTAAGATTCTTATCCTGATCTAAAGCTGTGTAAAAGCACATGCTGCCGGGTAAGCGTACATGCTTTTTTCGTTCCTTACAGTGTAGAAAACTGCAGATCCTGCTAGAAGGTGAAAAACTATTTTACAAACCTGTACAATGCTGCAAAACTCTGTTTTTCATGTGACCACCCAGCCCAAATTGATGCATTTGTATGTTGCCAATCCTGGTAGAAGGTGAACTATTTTACAAACCAGTACAATGCAAAATTCCGTTGTGAGTGACCACCCAACTCAATATGATGCGGTTGTATTTTGATGTCGGGATTATCAGTATTCGTCCCCCCAGTGTGCAATACAGAGCCACATGAAATCGTCTATCGTCCTGCTAGCTTGGATAAATCACACTATGAACCTCCTTTCAACTGCCGTCTGACCACGTTTTCGTCTAGGATTCGAGCTGATCATGCACGAAAAGGCATTCCCAAGGTCAACATCCTCTTCATTTACCAGAATCCTCACCGCAGATGGGTTAGAAAGGAGAAGCTTCGACACTAGATACCCCGCAATCGACCACGTTTGAAAGAGGCGAGCCTGTTTTCCAATGAATCTAGCATGCTTGGTGTCATAATATTCGGGCCACTTGTCATTGGATATGCGTCTCTCAGCAATCCTTACGGCATTTTCAGCAATCTCTGGTCTGTTCATCTTTATGCAGGCCACAGTGAGCTGTAGAAAACTCAAAATCAATCTGTCATGGTATACACTTCATGTTTTCCCTTGCAGCAAATTTTGAATTGTAGAAAATACAGCAGTGCCGAGCAAATATTTCAAAAAACAGTCATGTTGTGGTGCTTATAAAAGGGTTACACATGTTTCAATTAGTTGATAAGCAGTGGACACTACATCGAAGACCAAAAATGGAAATGGGCTGAATCGTGCGAATTCTAGCTTATGAAAAGAGCACATCTTTCATGCCAAAGAGTGGAGTCGGTCATAACGGAGAGGCAAGCTTGGGACGATAAGCATTTTTAGTTTTTTGCCCTAATACATTTAGTTACATCTGTGGTCCTCTTTCCATCCACCGATTTCCGCTCATAGGGCACTTATAATAGTCGACACTTGTGACCCGATTCATTTGCATTTGAGAATCAATGCAAAAATGTTATATGTCATCTCCTTGAAATGTTTGTGTGGAAAGAAAACATGATGTTGCTTATGGAAGCCATTTTGTGGATGAAGAAGAGAGTATAATAGAGGGGGTTATCAGGAGTTAATAAAAGGAACATATGCTATCCATCATTCAAGCATGGACATGGAGATTCGGTATACTAATTGTACCAGACAATCACCAAGACTTGGAGACAAAAAACTAACCTGCCACAACAAAGTTGGCCAGGAACCCCCATTGTGATAGGACCATGGACTGCCCAGGACATAATTAAGTAAGAAAAATTAGAGTGGAGTAAAAAGCTGAAAATGTCATTGCAAAAATACCACCAGCATCGAGAATAAAGCTTACGTATTCTTGGGATCACTGCCTGTGACAATTCGCCATTCCTGGCCTTCAAGAGCTGGATGACATATTTTAAAAGGCATTTCAGCCACAAGATCTGCCCATTTTGCTTCAATAAGATCTAGTATTGCGTGGGACTGATCCACTGTAGCAAGACTACTTACAATAGACCATAAGTTCCCAAGTGAGAAGAAACGAAAATCCATGTGAGCTGGCTGGAGGTTTCCTATTAAATAACCACCCCTATTGGGCATCCAATTCACCAGCCACGGGGGAATCTGATCTGGATATATATTAAACTTGTTAACTGCATCATAGGAATATTCCTCTGTAGTATAGCGGTAGATCTCGTTTAACTTTCTCATATCAATCCAGTAATATTCTCTGATATGAAAAGATAGTGCAATCAGTCGATTATTAAGTGCTCGAATAAGGTCAGCTGATGCATCCTCACGGGTAAGCATCTCGCGTGCACAGAGCAATGCTGAATAAAACAGTGACTGCAAAAACAAGCAACTACAGATTACAAATTTCCATCAATAATTACCCCAAGCAAAGCTGTAACAGGATCATTACTCTAGATAGAAATATCTTGAACCAAGGATGACTTCTGTAGGACTGAAACACGAAATAGTTTCAGACAAGGATCATTTCAATGTAACTTTGAATAAGAGTGTTAGAAATCCATATTTCCATAGAACTTGTTAGGAAACAGTGCACAATGTAAATCTAGCATATGTGTTGCTTTTGGCCAAATATTTCAGCATATTTCTTTAATACTTCCCCTGCGTCTAAGCTAGATAACCTTATTAGTGAAATATATCTAGACAAAACCACAATGACAAGATAACAGGAAACTAAAACGATATAAGGAAAACTGACTTTATCTCTATAAGATGTCCTATGATTCAAACTCTTGACGACTATTCTGATACCATGATATATCACCAGTTGCCCAAAAAGCTAATGGTTTTAGGAAACATATCCAAAATGTATGTCTAGCACATTTCTTAACAGGGAATGAGGCGTCCCCAAGAAAATTTTTCAGCTCTAACTGAAAGTTCATACTAATGAAAATTCCTACCTCAATTCCATCTGCATTACAAAAGCCTGGAGCAGAACATGCTCCAGCATGATTTTTCACAATGGAACTCCTTATCAACTACAACCCCAAGACCGAAGCTTCTTCATGGCTAAAACCTCAATACTTAAACACCAAGATGCATCCTAAAGATGATTCACATCAGTGAAGGCAGTATACCAATTGATGATCCCGAAGAAAATTGCAACAAAAGTTCAGAGAAGGCATTTACGTGGATAAGTGATACGCCACAAAAAAAGACTTCTGCCAAAAAGCAAATGGTTCTGCAATTGCATTAAACCATATAGCCTTACGTTCAATTGTCCTTTCTTTTTTGTTATATGCACAGCCCCATGTTTGATACCAAAATGCCTATAACTGAACCTGGTGTGGTTTTTCTCTTTTCCCTTGAAAAACTACCCTGGTAAAGAGAGTCCTTTGCGCAGGATACGGTGCAAAAGCTGAACTATTATGAGCATTAAGCGACACAGAACATGATTGAGAACAATACTGTAACAGCTTGAAGAAAATGTACCTGAATCTCCAGAGGATGGCCATGAATTCCCATGCGACGATCAATCATGCAAGAACCATCAGTAACCAGCAATGTTGGGAACATATCAAAACCATCAGCCAGACATAACTTTAAGATCATTTTGATCCCAGTTTGGACATCTACTCTCTCTTGAACTGAAAGATCACCAGAGCACTTTCCATATGCCCGTAACAATATAATCCACCAGAGCCCTGAATCAACTGGTGCCACACGGCCAATTGCTGCTTCACCAAAGTCTGGATCTAATATCTCTTCAGTTGCAGAATCATCACCCTCGAGTGGAATAGTACGAACCTTAAAGCTGGCAGGCATCAAACCTTGGCCAGGGCTATAACTATCCATGGTTTTCTCCCAGCTCTGTTCATGAAATGACATAGTAAGGTGTAGCACTTCAATTCCAAGTAGCAGGGCAATGATGAAGAGCAAAGCCTGCAAACTTTCTAACTGCCAAGGGATCCTATCAAACTAATTGAATCATTCTACTCCGTCAAATCTGTAAGTTTGAGCAGTAATTACATCATTAAGTTCATAATAACATGTAAATCAGGTGAAAGATCAAGACAGACCATTTGATCTCTACTAGATTAGCAAAACTTGCTGATAACAGTAAATTCAAGAGCTGCTACCGCCAAAGGGAATGTAACAAAGAGAATTTGGTACCTGCAACTGAAGAGTGTGAAGGATGAAATTCCTTACGATATCGAACTCTCCCTTCAAAAGGAAAGCTATCCCAGAAGGGACAAAATCACGAATGAAAACTTGATCGTAGTTAAGGATGCTTGGACAGCTTGGGTCGTTTGCAGCAATAGTACCAATGGGATTGTTGCAGTAATAAGCAATGGAATCCCGCAACAAATCCCAGGCTTCATCCTCCATTGATTTTGAGCTACCCTTTTGTACCTTCTCTCTAGTTGCTTCTGATTGCATATGCATTCCATTTGATGCTAAATCTTCATTTCCATTTTTTAACCTTTGTACCGCCTCGGATTCTTCAACAGTCAGCCGCCCATTCGTGCCATTATGAGAAACCTCAGGTTTTGTTCCAGATTCAACTGACAAGCCACTATTGCTTTCTGTCCGTTGGCATTTGCAAATCGAAGAATGAGACCTGATAAGTTCGGAAGATCCCCGGGGAATACAACCAGCAGTGGCAATTGAATGTACCCTGGCTTGATGCTTTAATATTTTCGAAGTCTCATGCCAACGCATCTGCTTTTGGTCTCTTCTCTTAGCATAATTTGCACCACGTGAAAAAGATAGCACTGGGCTGACATTGTTCAAAAAGGAGAGGTGATAATGAAGGCTGTGTGGTACACCGGATAAAGTATGTAGACATCCTTCCACAGAGGCCATTGCCATGATGTAAAGAAAGTCTTGTTTAAATCCTTAATTGTGTTGTCAGGTGCCTGTTCATATATGCGTGAACCATCACAAGATGTATATAGTTGTGTACACAGACACACAAGCATGAGCGCGCACAGCTCGCACATATATGTGTTTATGATTTTGTCAAAAAGTACCCCCATGGCACTTGTTAAGAAACCATATAAAGAAAGCTTGCAGTTTTCCAGTACACTATGTTCTCGGGTTCTTTGTTATCTACCTTTGAAAATACAAATATTCCCTACCAAGTATGCTTAACAAGTATCTTGGGGGGGACTCATTAACAAGACCTAATATGTTCATCTAAACCAGGTTTTCCATTAAGTGATCACAAACGACAAGATATTGATATTGGCTAGCACAAAAAGAAATCGAGATATTTATACTATTTAACTCATCCAGCAAATGTGTGTCATCTGGGCCTATTCACTTCTGATAATTAGGGAATGTCAATATGAGAAGAAATGAGAAAGACAACAATTTCAATATCCAGATGTCAGTGTCAGCTTCATAATCTTCACCAATGAAACAAACCAGTTCTACTAAGAATTAACTCATAACAAACCAGGCTCACTGAAGGAAAACTAAGTATGAAAATGCCGAAAGGTCAATACTTTTCAGCTCCAATACTGATGAAAACTCGAATATTACTAAACTAGACGAAGCGGTACAGACAATTTGACCAGATACTTTCCCCACGTCAAAAGGTATGTCGCCGAACCAGCTAATCGACGCCGGTGCTTGGCTTCGCTTCCTCGAGGTTCAGAGCAACAAGAAGAGAGGTCTAATCGATCACGATCCACACGCCACACATAGCAGAGTTGACTACTGATGAACGACAAAACGCCGAAGCATCGCAAATGAAGTACAGAAATTCCGCAACTGACCTGTTCCCCGTTCCAGTTTGCTTGAGATGACAGCAACAGAGCAATTTTCTCGGGAAAGTTTTTGGACGAGCAGCGGGAGACTGGATTTTCTCACCGAGCGTTGGATTTTCTAGCGCTCCTGTCGGAACGTCGAACCGAACTGCGATTCTTCGAATTTCCAGATTCCTCTCCGTTTTTATTTTTATTTTTGTTTGGGCCAAACGCTTAGAATCGAGTATACGTTGGCTCAAATCATCGTCGTACATCTTTCGAGTCTCGACTTGTCAACCTTCTTGATAAATTTGGGAGAATTACGTTTTGGCCCTTGTAATTTCGGGATTGTCTCACTTTGGCCCACCAAATTTTATTTGGCTCAGTTTTGCCTTTTACTCCATGAATCCATCTCAATTTGCTCCAAATTGGCAAATTGGACATCATCATAACTACCGAGGGAATTGAGTTGTGCGCTGCACATGAGAATTTCCAAGTCGTTCGGAAGGGGATGAACAGCTTAGACAAAGCTCAAAGCAACTCTTCTAAAGAGAAACTTAAGTTTCTTTATTTTTATTTTTTATTTTTTATCTTGTGATGCCAATTACTTTTAATTTTAATTTCAAGTTCCAGTTCTTCGTAAACGCGAGAGGATGTATTCTTCCTTTCGCCCTCCCAAATTGCTAAAAGTGATTGAACTTTTGCCGATCCAATCTTCGGGGAGCTCGGGAGCAAATCGAAACAAGCAAAAATCGACAAACCAAAGCTAAATCATCTCTCGACGGTCGGAGTAAAATTCGATTTGTCGACATGATTTTGAAGAGATTGGTTGCCTCTGTAACTATGTGAAAGACATAGTATTTGCAATGGAATCAGGTCTTCGCATGATGGCATTAGATTTCTGTGTACATTACTAATAAAAAAGTTGGCCAAGAATTTCGTAAGTGCCTCGGATGTGGGATTTGTCCCCAGAAAACCCTACTTCCAATAATTTTCTTGCTTCAATTTTCTCATTCATTCCCGGTAAAAACCTCTAGAATCCATGAGCAGAAAGGGGATCACGATGAAAATTACAAGAATGTAATGAAAATGTCATCTGATTAGCAGATGATCTGCCCGTTTCTTTCACCGAGCTCAGATCCTCAGACTCACCGACAGATAAGAGATTTGAAATAAGGAGGATTCTCTAAAACTCACATTAACTAGCACTTTCGGAAATTTAACTAACACAATAATGAAAGTTACCAATACCAGACTGCTAAAACATTCGAAAAGTTACAATCACACATTGAAATTAACCAATCAGGGATTTACCTAGTCTGTGATATGGATTTTACGGAAAATTTTGTAAAAATAATCAAACCGCGTCCGCAAAGGCAAAGCGTTAGCACGGTGAACAGAGTTGAAATCGCTATGAACACTGAGCACATGTATTAATCCTATATCCTTCAGATAATGAGTCGGGATTCCCAAAACATGGAACTAATATCTGCTTCACGATTTCGGAGCAAGTCTATTTACACCTCCTACTTGAGCGTTGACTATGGTAATTTGAGATCGACAATTCAAACATCATATCTTTCAAAAAGAATCACATATTGCTTAGCTTGGCATCATGCATCATCCATGTTTTGGTCATTATCATTGTCCCCATCATAATATTCATCATCTCGTTGGATTTGCTTGTCCTGGGTATGCTCTGTGGAGACAGAAGTTTATTTGGAGATTAAGAGGAAAAGAACATGATATAATGATATATTAGAAGGAAAAGAACATGGTATAATGATTTTAAAACATGATACGGCAGGAAGAGAGAATAGGCATGCAAGGAAGGAAAGCAGAGGGTCGTTTGGATGAATTCACTTACGGTCCATTCGTTCATCGGGATTTTGCTCGTCTTCGTCAAAATCGGGAATGTAGAAATCAGGTGGAACCTGGGCCAAGAAAAGGAAAAAAAAAATGTTAAAAGGTAAATATACTAGTCTGTAGCTAGATAGTAGACTGCTGCTTCCTCTAATCAATGTGCCATTTTCACATTATCATCCTAAGCTTGAGAGAGAATATTAACAAGACTTCAAGACCTGAAATTAGACATGGGTATAACTTCATAATCGGACTAATATGGGATATTAAGAAATTAGGAAACTCCAACAAATTAATAATCATGTGCTATAATAGTCAAGCAATGGCTTAGATATAAGTCTATGACTCTAGTTCGTGATAGCTCTCCTTCAAAGTTGGCAAACATAGACAATGGCACTTAGACTCATCAAGGGGTCTAGGCCAACAGATTGTTCGCAAGCTTGACTTTGTATTGCCATCCACCAGTAAAAGATGGAGCTCATATCCTTCACTGCACAAGCAAACTCAACGTAGCCTCTATCATGCTGGTGAGCTAGAATTACAGTGACATCCAGAGCTTTTGACAAATTATAGGGCATGGTTCTCACTCCTTCTCAATATAGCCAAACAATCCTCAAATTCCTCTCTAGATCAATCACCCATCAGTCTCCATGAAAATCTATAAACAACACCTATTAACAACTAACTCTTTGAACAAGAGAAATCATAGTTGTGACCTCTGCCGTGTGGTAATCACTATCAACTAGTCATCATTTTAACAACAAAATCATACTTGCATGGTAGAAACCAGGAGTGAAATTGTAGGTTTAAAAAATCCCTCATGATTCTTTTCAGCCAATGTCAATGTAAGATCCCTCAGCAAATTCTATCTTAGACTGCTTATTATGAGCAATTTGATCAAAAGATCATTTCCATGCATGCAACAAGAAAATTTGGTTGATGACTGCGCAACCGCTATAGCCCAGAAACAACAGGGTTCATCTGGTCTCAAGCAAGCAGCACTCTAATAAAGAAATTCTTTGACGTTGCGAGTATGGGATACGAACCTCCTGCATTTGTACACTCGGGGCATGTTGGATATTACGAAGGTTTTCGAACACTTGCATTTTGATTGCACTGAGATAGGACTTGCTATTTAGATTCTCCTGCTCAATTTACCAACAAAATAATACTATCAAGATGAAGATTTGATAAGTTTTGGGCAACACCAACCTTAGCTTTAATCACACACGGTTAAAAGAAAATAAACGAAAGAGGAAAGCAATTACGAGTATTATATTTCCACGAGGAATCTTCAACGAATAATCAGGAGCAAAGTACTTGATATACTCGTTTTCAGGAATCTCTGCCAAAAAGAAGGCACCTTTAGTAAGTATCATATGTTTGGGCATGAGAAGCTTGATATAAAAATGGCATATCTAGAGAGTAAATTGGTTGGTGCAAGACAAGTTCTTCCGTGAATCCCCAACACCCCTCAAACAACAGAAGACAGATGAAGAAAATGAAAAAGGTTGACGAATTGATGTGCAATGCACATAAAAAAACAATCACCTGTCTCGGAATGACACCTTCCAACACTCAGGTCATGTCAGATCAACACAAATTGTAGCACAATAGATATAGTACATTCGACAGGACATTGACATTAGGGCATACCATTTGGAAGCTCTGTATCTAGGAGAACTCCTGTTTCAACCGCCCAACATCGAGCAACATTCTCTTTTGTGTATCCTCCACCACCAGTAACCTGAACAGTAAACAATCCTCATGTGCCAGAGCCACATATGCAAAGTTAATTATACACAAGTATACATTCAGTCGGTAATGGAGGTGGGGGTTATTTGTTGGGGGGGTTAACTGTGTGCTTCATGAAACACATGAGTACGCGTGTGCGTGAGAGAGAGAAAGAGAGAGAGAGAAAGAGAGAGAGAGAGAGAGAGAGAGAGAGAGAGAGAGAGAGAGGGTACCAACAAGGGCAAATTGAATTTCTTGACAAACCTAACACACTCAGAATGTCCTGTAGAAACATAAATGACACAATAATTACATAGTTTCCATCTGACTTGTCTTTATCAAATCAATCACAACAAATTAGCTCCAAAAAAGAATCAATCAACAAGTAGATGAAGTCCATATCGGAGGACGTGGAGGAAACTACAACGAGGTATCCACCATCAATAGAGAGATTGAAACACCCCAAACGGTCCCCAGCAAGTGAATCTGCCCCACATTGGAGTACAATAGCACCGGGTTGGTATGTTTCGACGACCTTCGCAATGATCTAAGAGACGTTTACAAGGAAAAAAAGACAAGCTGTTAGGAAACAAAAAGGACACAAAGTGAAAAATACAAGGTCCAAAGCAAAACTTACGGCCTTGAAAAGTCGAGTGAAGCTAGTATCGTCTATTCCATCCTTGAGTGGGACATTAATAGCATAAAACTTTCCTTCTTTGCCTCCTATTTCCTTCAATTGAAATGATCCCAATGAATAAACTTGACTTTAGCGTCATATCGAACGAATAGAAAGGTGAAAGGAAGAGTTCAACAATCATGAGCAAAAGCTTTATTTAATCGGTGTGTATGAAATTACTAGTAAGTACATGAAAGATGCATATTCACCAGTCACCACGCAAAGTATGCATTCTAAGCAAACCATAGACTGAATCAGCCAGAGCGCTTGGCAAATTATTAAATCACAAAGACAAGTATATAACACAAGGTTCCAAGAGGGTATATTCAAGTGAATGCAAAAGATACAAAGAGAATCTGGACGTAAAAATGCCAAGTAGTGGAATCACCTTAACATCACCAGTTCCTGGAAAAAACATATCCCCAAATTTGTGAAAACTAACGGTCATTACCCTGCCATGATAACACTACCATTCTGATTAGAGTTGAAAAGGGTAATGAATAGTTCAAGGAAACCAACTGCAATTAGTTATTCCAGACTCACAGTTTCTAGAAAAGTAGCTCCTCAAGGATAATTAATTTAGATTACTTCAATCAATACATAAATGAAGATCCTAGATGTTCTAATTCTGAGCCTTTGGTTCATCTATATTCAGCCATTTACAAGTTCCAAGGGAATGGTATCATAGGATGGGATGATAGCTACATTGCAAAACGATCACAAAAACTTCCCTTTCATTTTCCTATTAAAATCCAAGACCTCTACAAATTTTTAACCACAAGGTTGTAGTCCTTGGTTGCAGCAATAATAAAGAAGATATATGTTGGTGGAAAGGGGAGAAGAGTTGAAGGACGGTATGCATGCAGTGAATTTTATTGCACCTCATATTTCCCTGTTTAGTATAATACATTGATTTGGATGCAGCTTTTCCTAGGGAAGTAAATTAAAAGACAAAGATAATGGATGATAGCATTACCTAGCAACATCTCAAAGAAGTTTTAGGGCTTTCTGCTCATTTATGCAAAAAAACAATTACCTGTCAGTGAAGTAAAAGGCTTCTTCTACGCCATCACCATGATGCACATCTATGTCAATATATAAAACACGTGCATGATATTTCAGCAGCTCCAATATTCCCAAAACTAGGTCATTTATATAGCAGAATCCAGATGCTTCACACTTCTTGGCATGATGTAATCCTCCAGCCCAGTTAATAGCTATATCACAGAGTTGATTATTTAATCTTCTTGCAGCATCTGCAAAGCAATGCTGTCAATCAGATAAAACAAAAAGAGACTACCCCAAAGTTGGTAACACTGCTAACCATAAAACTTACCTATCGTGCCACCAGCATAAATCTGACAAAACTCGAACAAGTTTTCAAAGACAGGACAATCTTCTCCAAGATTATCTGATGAGAAAGAAGGAAAATTTCAGCTTCAAGTCTGTATATAATAGCTAAACTCACTGAAACACAAAAATTTGCAACAGCAGCACTATATACATTTATAGATGACCATTCTGTCTAAAGAAAGGATTGGAAGAAGTAATGAACAAACAAGTTCTCCTCCGATACCTGTTGCCAGGCAAGAGAATACTTTCGACACACAAAAAAAGGCAGAAAACTAACCATCCCACTCAACTAGTAGGAAACTAGACCTGAGAAATTTTCCGAAAACAATCAAAGAGGGTGGTGTCATGTATACCGCTTGAACTCTATGTCCTAGACACTACCAAGTTCATGTTACCAAAGTTACGGTAGATAATCTCCCAATTCAACAAAAATAAGCTCCTCGAATCCCCATCTTATGACAGAATTGAGCTGTGCAAATCATGAAATGCGTGAAAACTTCTCAGACTTCCACACCCGCAAAAGAGAAGATCAATTAGAACTGCTTGCAACCTTAAATGGGTAATAGAATAGCACATCTCGTGCAAAAACCTTACATTTTGCCAATTCATTTGAGAACAAGTGCTGGGTGTCGGGCGTAATCCGGTGCAAAAACTCGACATAATCAGGAGAATGGAACTGGGCGAGCTCAACGGGGTAGGCTTTGTGCGGCCGCTGGACCATTCAAGCAAACAATCAGACACATTCCAAGGGAGATGAAAAGAGAAAAAGACGCAAGTCAACAACGGGAACTCAGCAACTGACATAAACTTCCATCTTATTGTGAAGCTCATAAGAGAGGACAAGATGGTGAGTCATGCAGAGCCGGTGCGGCTTCATCGGATGATTCGGACCAAAATAGACGCTGCCCACATCTCCTGCAGTGCCAAATTTCAACTTAATCAAGACCTTACAAATCCCGAACCAAACTGAAGCAATTCGTACACAAAACCAAAACCAGGATCTAGCACACCCTCTCGCTCCCAAGTGTAGCTACACCCAGCTCATAGATAGGGTTTTGGGATGGACCCCTTCTCTTCCTCTGCGACCCACATACAATTCTCTTTCATTTTTCTGCACTATCCCCCCAAAACTAATGCGCAAGCCCGGACATTCGCTCACGAGCAGAGACCCAATAAACGTAAAGCTAGTGTTTCGGATCCGCCTAAACCAGAACCGGCCAAGCGCTCCGTCAACCGAGCGAAGAGAAGAACACAGAAATCCCACTGGTCCAAGTGAAACAAACACGAAGGTCCTAGAGTGAACTGTACACGCGAGAGAGAGTACCGTCGTAGAAATAAGAAATCCTGTCCTTGGGTCGCATCCTGAGCTTCAGTCCTGCAAACGAAACGGTGAAGACAGTGTCCAGGGAGAAAGGAGAAGACAGACAAATCGGGCCCGGGTCCTATTTAAGCGGGCCGGGTTACTTGGGGGTGAATGAAAACTATTCTCTTCCAGAAATAGGTTTATGGAACAGAACTAGATTTTTCTATTTCTAGTTTTGGATGAGTTTTTAAGCCAAAAAAATACGTTTGATAAAAACATAAATAGGCGGCGACCGGCGGCGGCGACAGGCGACCGGCAGCGGCGGCGACCGGCGAGCAACGGCGGCGGCGGCCGGCAGCTTGGAACAAAAATTCTATTTCTATTTCTCCCATAAACTAAATTTTTTTATTTCTCAAAGTTGTTCGAAATCTATTTTTGGAACAAAAGTTGTTCCAGAAATAGAAAAATAGAATTACGTTACAAAACGAGTTTCTGTTCCTGGAAGGTTATCATGCACCCCCTTGTTCGCTCTTTCGTCGTAGCATCTGACACTATATAAAAAAAATTGGTCGAACTAACGTTCTAAAAAATTATAAATATAGCAATTTTGCAAAACTTTTAGGAAAAATTTGAAAAAATTGCCTCAAATGTCTCATTTTTTCAAATAAAGGCATGAAGTGGATTTTGTTTCAAATAGGTCTGAAGTGCCTAAAGTGTTATCTTTGTGACACGGTCCGAGCGAAGAGCAGCGTTCAAAGAGGATTTTTGGCCAAGACGGATTGTGAACTCTCAAGGAAGACTGAAGACTCCTCTAGGGTATTCTAGAAAGATCCTAGAGGCAGGCGATATGGGAATTTCGCGTCTCTATATTTATTGCAGGTAGATGGTAGATGGAGAGATCTAATCTCCACCATTAGATCGGGGAGAGATCTACGGTTCTCATTGTACGAGTATTTGTATATAAGGGGTTCTCCTCCCCCTCATTTGTATCATCTCTTTTCACGAGTAATAGAATTCCAGAGCTTCTCTCTCTAGTTTCTCTCTCTAGAGTGTTGTGAGTTGAGTGTGGGAAAGGCTGACTTGGGAAGAAGTTCCTAAGGCCGCACAAGTTGATCGAGCGTCAGAATCTTGAATTGATCGGCCCGTGACAAGTGATATCAGAGCCAACATCAATTCCAGCTTAGCCAGATTCATCCGCGAGTGTGATGGAGAATCCTTCCGGGTTGACTGCTGCCCATGGTGAGAAGGCCATGGACGAGCGAAGCGGGAGGGACGCCGAGAAAGCCAGCAAGTCGAAGAAGGGACGTGCTCGTTTGAGTTCGAGGGAGGCAATGGGGAACTTGGAGACTCGGGTGGCGAACATGGAGATCGCTCTCGCAAAAGTCCAAGGCATGGTCGGGGATTTGTCCGAAATCACCGATGGAGATGTATCCGGGAAGGAGGTGCTCGAGGCCGAGGTGCAAGAGCTCAAGTCCGGCATGGGGGAACTCTGAGGTGAAGTGTTGGGCACCCTGACGTGCACCGCCGAAGAACTTCGACAGCAAAACCAAGACTTGCTGACCTTGGTAGAGGCGATGCGTGGGGAATTGGATGCATTGAAGGTGAAGGTCACCGAGGTTGAAGCTGCACGCGTGAACAGGGTGATCACGGTGCAACTTGCTCCGCGTGTGGACTCCCCGAAGCCTAAGGAGTTCAAGGGCTCAAGGTGGCCAAGGACGTGGACAACTTCTTATGGTACATCAACCAGTACTTCCAAGCGACGGGGATCACCGACGATGCGTTGAAGGTGAGTACTGCAGCTATGTATTTCACTGAAAACGCACTCGTTTGGTGGCGTGGTAGGTGTGATGATCGGAGTGGGGAACCGATCACGACATGGGAGATGTTCGTCGCTGAGTTTCGACGACAATTCTATCCGGCGTTTGCGAAAGAAGAAGCTCGAGATGAACTTCGTCGTCTAGAGCAACGAGATGGAGTTCGGGAGTATGTGAGGAAGTTCTCGGAGCTGTTGCTGCAGATTCCTTCGATGAACGACCGTGAGGCTTACTTCCAATTCCTTGGATGACTCAAGTCGTGGGTGAGGAACGAGGTCAAGCGGAGTAACGCAGAGGACCTTGCATCGGCAATGTTCGTAGCGGAAACCATGGTGGAGTTCAAGACAGCTTCCGGCAGCAAGTCGGAGTTCCACTCGAAGGACAAGGGCATTGGTGAGGGAGATCGTGGGAAGTTCCATCGTCCTAGCGGAAGCAAACCACCAATGGCCCCGCCAAAGGCAAAGGCGGAATCATCCAATAGCGGGGAGTACAAGAAGAAGCGCTACCCGATCAAGTGCTTCCTTTGCGCGAACCGCATTATGCTCGTGATTGCTCGGCAAAGGGGCAAATTGCATCCGCCATCAAGGCAAAGGAAGAGGAGAAAAGCAAGCGGAGAAAGAGGAGACGCGACTCGGGTCGTTGCGAATCCTCAACTCGATCAAATCCAAGAAGACTAGCAAGTCCAAAGGGATGATGTTCGCGGACGTGAAGATCGGAGACACCACAATGAGAGAGAGAGAGAGAGTACCCTCGTAGAAGTAAGAAATCCTGTCCTTGGGTCGCATCCTAAGCTTCATTCCTGCGAACGAAACGGTGAAGACAGTGTTATCGCTAACGAGACCGCACCATTGGCGTAAAGGTGCGGTGCTGCGACGGAAGGAGGAGCAGACAACTTCCTCTTCCTCGTTTTTGCTTCTTGTCGCTTGACTCTAGGTTGGTGGTTTGCCTTGCCTTCTTGACCGGGGAGAAAGGAGAAGACGGACAAATCGGGCCCGGGTCCTATTTAAGCGGGCCGGGTTACTTGTTCGCTCTTCCGTCGTAGCATCTGACGCTATATAAACAAAATAAAAATTGGTCGAACTGACGTTCTATAAAATTATAAATATCGCAAATTTGCAAAACCTTTAGGAAAATTTTCAAAAAATGGCATCAAATGCTCTCATTTTTTCAAATAAAGGCATGAAGTGGACTTTGTTTTAAATAAGGATCTGAAGTGCATAAAGTGTCATCATTGTCTCAAAGAATGACATGAAGTGGCTATGGTTGTTTCAAGGGTTAATACCACGAAAAATCCCAAACTGGTACACCTGTAACAAATTTACCCCAAACTATTTTTTTGACCATTAAAAACTTCAAACTGATACACATGTAACAAATTTACCCCAAACTATTTTTTCGTCCACCAAAAACCCTAAACTGATACATCTGTGATAAATTTACCTCAAATTAATTATTTTGACCATCAAGAACCCCAAACTGGTACACATGTGACAAATTTCCCCTTTGTTGATTTTCGTTAAATTGGAGTACTGCCACGAAAAATTTCAAATTGATACAATAGAGGGTAAAAACCCCAACGTGTACATCCGGCAATTGCCACGTGTCATCCAACTCAGCAATTTGACGATAAAATTTAACGAAAACTAACGGAGAGTAAATTTGTCACAGGTGTATCAGTTTATGGTAAATTTCTCAAAGGTGTACCGATTTAGGATTTTTAGTTGTCAAAAAAATAGTTTTGGGTAAATTTGTCACATGTGTACCTGTTTGGGGGTTTTCGTGGTATTAACTCTTGTTTCAAATAAGGGCCTGACCTCATTGGCTGGCCGGCTAGCCAAATTTTTCGGCCGATCAAGGGCATTTTTTGTCAAAATGTAAATTTAATCTAATTTTTTGTTAAACTAAACTAAATTAAAAAGACAAAAACAAAAAAAAAAGGCAAAAAAAAAATTATCAGGCAAGAGGTCTACCTCCCGCCTGTGGCCGTCGCCCCACAGCCGGTGGGGCGGCGGCGATGGCCCTCGGGGTCGCTGGCGACCCCGCCGAGGTGCTGGCAACGGTGGGGCGGCAGCCACAAGCGGGAGGTTAATCCTCTCGCCTGTGTTTCTTATTTTTTTTTTTTTACTTTTTTTTTTCAAAATCTATTAAAAATAGAAAAGCGAAAAATAAAATAAAATAGTAAAATGACCAAAATGCCCCTAACTAAAGTGACTCGGGTCCTTTTTTTTAGACTAATATAGTCACTTCAAGCTCTTATTTGAAACAATGTGTACTATAGGCCCTTCTTTGACACAATGAAGGCACTTCAGGCCCTTATTTGAAACAAAATTTACTTCATGCCCTTATTTGAGAAAATGAGGGCACTTGAGGCCCTTATTTGAAATTTTCCCAAACTTTAAAGATCGCCATTAACCAAGATAATATCAAAGCAAAATCTCTATGAAAGAAATAATTGAAACATAGGAAATTGAGAAAATAGTTAAGCAATCAATCTAGTAAAATATAGATTGTAAAACCAATTTTTTCACGAGGAAGACTATGAAATTTAGTTTAAAAAATGATCAGAAAAATTAAGTAATCAACGATTCATGCCTGAATTGAAAGAAATGAAGATAATATAATTTATTTGCATTGAATAATTTGAAAAAATTAGTAGGTGACACCTAATTTGGAAGACTGATTTATGTTGCACCTAAAGATAAATTAATATAAAAGGAAAAAAAAGGAGATGCATTGAACCGACAAATATAAAACTATAAGCAAACCATGAGCTATCCTACATGTCATAAATACTCTAAGGCTGCGTTTGGTCGTCCGGATTTCTAGTCAGGATAGAACTGAATAGGATATGATAAAAAATCCTGAGATATTGTCATGTCCTATCAACTGTTTGGTGAACTGCAGATTTAAAGTCGAATATTTTTATATCCTATCCTATCCATTGTTTGGTGAAACTGGATGTCAATATAAATGACATATATGCCCCTACGTAGTGCCCATGAAAAGTTAAAAAAAATTGCAACCCTGCTTAATTTATTCAAATACCACATCAACTATGAATAATGCTCTAGACTTTACAAGAAATAGAATATTCGAAAAATATATGATTCTGAAAAATAACGAAAAGAACATTGTTCGACGTTGTTCATTTTCATAAAACAACAAAGGCAACAGACCAATTACTTATAGAAAAAAATTATGGATAACTTGCCCTTTCAAACTCACACAAATGTATTGTGACTCATCGCTCCTACCCGAATACCATGAAAACTATAAACCAAACTCCAACTTCACAATAAATAACACATTCAGAAAATAAATCACCAGTCTTTCCCATCTATCATCTCTTGGAGAAGCTGTTCCACAAATATCTTCCTGTCTTCTCCTTGAAATCCAAGAAATAGATGAATGTTCTCAGGAACTTTCACAATTTTTCTACATACTTTTATTCGATCCACAGTACTTAGAGACATTTATAGAAGCTCTTCATTGATTCTCCTTTTATCATTGTCCAAATCTTTAGCATGTCCAATGCGGCTAGCAATTATCTTCATCCTCTCGTTAGCTTTTTCCAAGAAAGAGCCAAATGTGCTTGCAATCTCAACTATTGTTTACTTATCACATACTCTTTTTGGACATTTGCTTAATGATGATGATACAATGATAGACATGCCCTCGAAGAAATAGCCTTTTTCAACTCGATGTAGATCATCCCCAACATTTCCAATTTAATTCATCCCCCTCTGCAATATCCACATTGATGTAGAACAATTTAATTCATCCCCTATGCAATATTCACATTGATGTAGAACAATCATAAATGCTTTGTGACGATGGATAAAAGGAAAAAAGGAGAACGTAGGGTTTTCTAAAAAATAGCTGGACAAGAGAAATCCTATTCGGCTCTATCCCACCCCCTCCCCTAGGATAATTTTATCATTCCTATATCCCATTTATCCTGTCCTGGGCAACTACCAAACACAGATAGGATAAAACATATCATATCCTGAGTTTTATCTGGACGACCAAACGCAACCTAAATATACAGCTAGAGACAGTACATCATTATAGCTAGACACCTAATAGAGACGTGTATAATAAGTATTCAACGAGAAAGATCACTAAAACTCTATTTGTTTCGCAAAAAATGAATAGTTTGGAAAATAATTTCATGAAAATTATTGCTCGTATCGCTTGAAATAATTCATCAATGAAAATTACTCTCATTATTGTCAAAAATTTATGTCTAAATATTTTTCATTGGCGATGTAAATTTTTTTTCGTTCATTCACTTTTGTAAGTGATAAAGAAAATTATTTCTATGGGAATCATTTTCAAGGAAAATGATTAGTTTTCATTTAGTAGTTTAGGGAAAGTGATTCCTTTTATGCCAGAAGGGGAAGTCGTTTTCCGTCAATCTAAATTTTTTGTTTTCAGTCCATTGAAATGGTTCTCCATAAATTGATTAGTTTTCCGTTATCCAATCATTAGAAAATTGAGAAACAATTTCCCGAATTTCCCTAAACAAAAACAATTCCTTAAATTAAAATCAAATGCGGGTAAGATTCATTCGGGAAAAAAAAAAAAAAAACCAAATTGCAATACCATCTCCAGGTTTGTTTGTTTCGGAGAAAATTTCATGATAAAGGAAAATGCTCTTGGGCAAATAATTTTTCAGGAAAATATTTTATGTTTTTCAGGATAGGAATTTCATTTTTCTAACTAGATATTTTCTTGGACCCTAAATGATATTCCGCTGAATGATCATTTTTAGCATACCAAACACATGAAAGTCTGAAAAAACTAATTTGCGGAAAATTCATCACCACAAGCACACCCTCAATCTGAAATCCCTAGTGAACTTAGAAGTTACCATCCTAAGATTTCGGCTCATCATCATTCATCAAACTTTAACTACCACACATTTCCTTCTCTCTTTGATTAGGTTCGTAGGCTTTGCTTCCTGGAGTTTTCTTCTTACATAAATATGGTAACTTTGAAAGCTTCTAACGTTGTCTTGCTTGTAGCCTTTTCATAAGCCAAATGTCGTATGTCTTTTTTGGACGAAAAATGTCGTATGTCCATCCATGAATAAAAACACCAAAACCTCGATAGGACAAATTTTAAAAAACATCTACAAATGAGATAATATTAAATTTGGAAAATTAAAGTATGATTAAGCAGTCGTTCCATTTAAAATATAAATCCTAAACCATTATTTAATTACGATAAGACAATGAGATTTTAGTTAAAAGACGCTAAAAGCAAATACTAGCTATTCGATAACAATTTACCCAAACAAACATTGCATGGGTAAACCTAAGTTGGAAGAGCTTAATTTTGTTGCACCAAAAGATAGATTGTTTCAAAGAGGAAATGCATCAAACCAAGAAAAATAAAGCCGCAAGCTTATAAAGCAATGAAAAGCTACGCTAGTCTCAAATCTACAGCCCTTACTAGCTTAAAAGTATAGTTAGATGCAACATAGAGATGCAACCACACAACTAAGATACAAACTAGAGACTAAGTGCTGCAATTTCAAAACGTTCATGCTTTTGTTTAGTAGTAGAAAGGTTGGGATGGACAATCCGCTCTACCAATCCCCGCTAATTGTTACAATAGGGGTCTAATAGTTGTTAAGAAATGTGTGAATTGAGCCACAACTACCTCACACTACCCGTGACTAGAAGGTTCAAGATTGGCAAGCCGGTCTTTATAACCTAACCGAGATGCTGCTGTTACAAGCTGGTTGATTTAACTCTTAGGAAACTCTTCCCTTTCCTAAGTCATTCTGGATTTTTATTACTTGTTATATGGTACAAATGATAGGAAGAGACCTTTTTTATATAATTACTCATCTGATTACAACCGTAGATTTATTCTTAATCTAACAGTGGAGTTTCCATCTCCCCACCCCTAACTAGTCACATTGATTACAAGAACACTCTAGAATGTGTACACTTCCAATATTGCTCTCGAGAATATTCTAGAGTACTCAAAAAAACCCCAGGCCCTTAGAAACTTTAAGGTTCACCCGATCATTTGGGTCACTTCCTCAATCCGTTGAACATCTGGATAATGACACTAGTATTTAGGAAGTCCCTCCCTTCACACAAGCATGTCAGGATTAGGTAATGCAACACGGGTTCATGGACTGAATTGAATTCATGCTCTCGAGAATGACAAGTGACCTATTAATAATTAAACAAAATAACCAATTCTGAAGTGATCGGTAAGGTATTTTCATGTGATTCGGCACATCATCAAAAAGTGAATTAAGGGTTCAGATGAATGTTATTCAACAACAAATATATTCACAGGAAAATTTTCGATATATATATATTGGTCAAAAGATATAGAATAGTTTTTTTCTTTTTTTTTTTGTGCGAAGATATAGAATAGTTTTTTTTTTTTTTGGTCGGAAAAGATATAGAATAGTTTAATTGGCAATGAAATGAAGAAATTTGCAGCATCGTTTCAAGTAATGGATTCGATTTGGGCCGAAACAATAAAAGCGGAATCGCCGATAAATTTTTCACTGTTCATAACCCGGGCCTAAGCTCGACCCGAGAGAGGGCTGTACGGGCCCAATCGGGTTCGGATCCTTCACTCTCTCCCATTACCCTATGCCACCCGGCTTGACTTCCACTGAATTCCCATCCCTCGTCTTCTCCATCTGCCATTTTCCTGAAGCCCCAAGACCATCTCGAGCCTCGAATCCTCTCAACTTCACGTGAGTACTGTCACCTGATTCTTGGTAAAATTCGTTTTATCACGTCGAATGGTTTAGATCCTTGATTGGCCTTGTAATTCAGTCGATGTAGTTGTCTGCCAACGTTGATTTTGGGTATCGGATGTGGTAGTCTCGGTAGTTTTTTTCGTGGGTCTCTTTGGTTGATTAGATATGGATCTTTGCACTGTGTATGTGTTCTGTTCAGTCATATGGTTGATTGAACAAGGTGGATTTTTGTTCCCCCGCTGCGGTTTTCTTGCGGGACCGTGTTTCGTTTCCTTTCCGCTTAGGGTGATTGAGGTTCTCATTTAATGTGTAGAAGAGAGTTACGTGGGGATTTTTTATGGAAATGGGATGATAAGAGATCGGGCGGGAACTTTTATTATGTAGATGCGTGCTTCTGCAATAGTCATTTGGGATGCTATGAGCTCAACGAGATAGTTCTTTTGATTATGTCGAAGCTAAAATTTCATGAATTCGGTTAACAATGAAGAATGAGGAAATTAAGGGGTGTTGGGAAGGTATGCTTCTGGGTTCGTCCACACACGAGCATGTTCACTTGCGCTGTCACTCGATCCCATGTACAGTGGTGGTTTTCTGCAAGTTGTACTAGGGTTTGTAGATTAAACTGTCAATTTGAGATGACAAGATTGCCGGTCTTAATGTTTGATGTGAATTTGAATCTTAGACTGAAAAGCTTTGATGTTTTGTTGTGTGGTCATTCCTTGCTGGACCTCTTTTCCTTTAGTTGATATCTTGTTATACGATGTTATGGAAATGGGAGCTACTTTATGCCTGGTCTACACTTACCTGTGTTTATGTTCTACGGCTGTCTAGTTAGATGTGTAAACACATGGTCTAAATCTGACTTCTGCAATGCTCTCATCATTTTGCAACTTTTAGTCCATAAATGGAGGTTGCAGGTCCTATCTTGCTGACTTTTACATGGAAATGATTTTTTCGCCCCACACGTTGTCTCCAATGTCTTCATACACTTGTTCAGGCTCCTTTCCCTTCTTGCTGTCATAGAATCGTGAAACGATATCGTCATTTTTGTCAATCCTTCTAATTTCCCCTCTTTAACTGGAGGTTGCATGGTTGTAGAGCTTTTGCATGTGGCATGACCTTAACGTGCCTTTTTTTCCCACCCTTCTCATGTTGTTGGGCTATAATTTGAGGTCTTGATATATATATTTATATATGTATCTGAAGCAGAATGACAGAGGCGCCTTTTAGACCCCGGGAGAAGCTCATTGAGCAGCAGAAATTTTATCAGAGCATTCACAGACATACTTATCTGAAGGGACCTTTTGATAAGATAACCTCTGTGACAATTCCACTTGCTCTGGCTGCTGCTTCGATGTATATGATCGTAAGTCTATTTTCCAAAGTTCATTCTCACTGGCTGTCATTCACGATGTCAGAGTTTCTGCTCCTCGCGGTACGGGTTACTGAGATTCATAATTTTTGTTTTCTTCAGGGTCGCGGGATCTATAACATGTCCCATGGGATTGGGAAAAAGGAATGATTCTGCAATTTCTATTTGAAAGTGGAATATGTGTTTGCCGTTTGACCGGGACGAATCCCCTAAACCTGGTTGTTTTGTTTTGAAGTATTGTGTCTTGGAATAATTTGCATAGATTCATTCCTTTCCGCAGTGATGGGACTGACAATATTGTCTTCTTGTCTTCTTTTTGATTTGTTCTAAATGATACTCTCTTTTCCAGCTAATGATATTAGCTTTTCTCAGTCTTTGCTTGTTTGCTGTCATAGATAGATTGTTGCATCAAGACATGATTGTCAACCTCTGGATTGGCTTCAAGGGGATCGACTTATCTAGTTGCATGTGGATCCAAAGTTCTGTCCATATGGTCATTGTTCAACTTGCCTTGGATGAATACAATTAGGTCAGTTGGAGGTACCTGTAGCCTTATGTTGACATAATGTTAGAGAAATTGTGGACAAATGAATGGTGCTGCATCCCTCAGGCTTTTGGATTGATAGACTATATTTCTCATTAGCTGTCCTATGGTGTCGAAATGGATCTACCGATGCTTTGGTTATTTAGTGAAATGTTGAGGCTTCAAAACATTTTGCTTCAATCTGAGTAAGAACATGATCTAGATCATACAATACTCGTTCCACCATGAGGGAAATATGTCAACTAGTTCACCGGATACTGGCTTGCTTACTTTCTTTTTCATCAAGAAGATATTAGTACTTGAGATTAGGATCCAGATGAACGGATTTGAGCCATTTATGCTCCCTGTGTAATGCCTATGGATAGCTTTGCCCAATAAATCAGCGTAGCTGGATTTTTTTTCCCTGGCATAGCACGTTTTGTCTGGATTGTTCTCTTTGCTTCCACCACCCTGTATGCAAACTACATGGTGGAAAGGGAAAATGAATGCTGAGAGTGAAGACTCTGTAAACTGTGGGGATAGAGACTCGATATCACACTCGCTTTCAATTGAGTCGCTCAACTTTGATCTGTCATGATTTACCAACTGAAATACGAATTCTTGGCCGGAATGAGAAAATTGAGGAGATGTTCACTTGGTTTCTGAAGCCGTTTTGAAGCTAGATGAATTGCATCTAAACTTCTGTGTTTCCTTTTGATATCCGCAGTTTCTTGAGTTGGATTCACCGCTCTGGAGTGTTGCTATGTTCTCTCTGGCTTCTGCTATTGCATTCTCAGATAATGTGGTGGGGTGTAGATTAGAGGTGGCAAAATGGGTCTAGAACCCATATTTCATTGTGGTAGGTCATAAATGGGTTACTTAAGTTTTAAAAGTGGGTCATAAATGAGTTAGCTAAAAAAATTATAATTTTTTTAGCAATATTTAGCAATATATGTTTTTTAAAAATGTATAAGAAACAATTTTCTCTAAATTAAATTTTAATATTGAAGTGTTTTAACTTTTAACAATATAGGTCGTGTTGTATAGCATGAAAATGGGTCAAAATGGGTTAAATGGATCAATATGGATCGGATTATATTCGATCCGATTCAAACCCGATTCGACCCATCCGTTTGACATCTCTAGTGTAGATGTACCGGCACTTTGAGGAAGTTGTGGGGTGTGTGCATTGTTGATGCAGAGGCTATGCTATGCTATCTGCACTTATCTTTTGTATCTCATCTAGCCATCTACCGGTATATTTCACATTTTCTCCAAGAATTTGTCATCAAACCCTTGGAGAATTACGTTTTGCCCCCCAAGTTTTTGGGACTCTATGCAAAGTTCACCCATGACGTCTCAATTTTCAACATATGCCGCTTGACCCTTTGAAATTCGTGGCAATGTGCCTCCTAACGTTTACTGCAGCCAAATTTTTCTCACATATCTGATCAACTGATCGCATGACTGTACGTATGTGGCTAGTTATGGAAGGTAAACTAGGCATATTGCGTATAGATATGTGAGGGAATATACATGGATTGATCAAAAACATATTTCAAAACTATATAAATAGATCGACGTGCATTTGGCGTTGACTTCTGTCAAATTATCTTTGGAACTTTAACCACATGCTCACACATGTATTATATTTTCGAATTATTCTTCTACTTTTATGTGTATATCATATATGACGAATTTGTTCTCCATAGTCAGTCACGTGCTATCACGTGGTCAGAGCTCTAAGCAAAACTTGGTCGAAGTCAAGAGCAAATGATATTTAAAATTCAGGGGAAAAATTTGGAAAAGTCCAAACAATGGGGGTCAATTTGCAACGATCCTCAAAACTTGGGGGCCAATACGTAATTTGCCTCACGAAATGCTGATATTTTTGCAGGTAACTCATGCATCATATGATGCCACTCTTGAGAAGATTTCATGTGCGGTCGAAACTTCCCTATCAAAGTGAATTAGATTGACTCCTAGTGGCCAACCCGCGACTTTTCCGCCTTGCTGAAAGCCTGAAGAGAAACGAGCAGGTTTAACGAACGAAAGCAATGCTTGACTAGCATTAAACTCTGCTTATTCAAAATTAGACGGATGGGCTCGTGTTGACTGACTTTGGGAATGGATATATTCAATGATTAATTGGAATTCTTGGCTGCTTCTCTTTGTTTCCAGTTTTCAAGCTTGGTGAAGATTGCGTTGCAGGGTCAATGAAAGTACCATTTTCTGAATATCCATTACATGGATAATTTATTCTCAGATGGAATAACTGGTCCATAGTTGAACACTGTTCTCTCCTTAGATTTGGGTGATAGAACCTTTAGATTTTCATGGTACTTACCGCGCCGCGGCTCATTGGAGGATTCAAATCGGCCCGCACAACGCAGCAAAGCCGAGTCCAACAAAAGACTTCCGGCTCTGTAAGACAATCGGGAACGGTTCCACCGAAATCGCGAGATCCCTCATCTCCATTCTCCCATCTCTTCATGGAAATATACATGTCAATCTCAGACATTCCTTTCAGCCAAAGGCAGTGCAATGACTTGGATTGCGGTCGAACCCTCATGGGAAATGTGACATTTTACATGTTGGGGTGAAGGACTTCTAGACTGACATTTGCCCACTGACGCAAAACCAGCACGCTTCTCGTGTCGAAACCAGGATCGACTGGGACAAAAGCCAAAGCATCGGGTCGAACTTGATCTCAAGACTTTTCTGACCCGCCAGTTTTTGGGTGCCGATGACCATAATTCGGATTCAGAAGAGAGAAAGTCTGCTGTAATTGGAATGGTGGATCTTCAATATGACAAAACTGGCAGTGGTGGTGCAATTAGGACTGCCTTGAAAGGCAGAGGGCATGGCATGGGTTTGAAACCGAATGTAGCTGTAGACTCAATTCCAAATGAACTAATGCGCACATATATAGGTAAGTGATTAAGTGCTACAAGCAACTGCAAAAGGGTGATGTTCCCAACTTTCCAAATGCACCTTCCAACTAGTCAACCGAGTGTTTCGGCCAAACTCCAACCCGGTGGTGGGTCAGGAAACGGGACCGCCGACTCGAGCGATAGCCCCGCGCCTTAACCAAATTCATGGGATTAGCTCTATTGCATTTGCATGGTCTCGGTCGGATAAGATCCGTGCGCTGGCGACTCCGATTGATGTACATTTTGCCGAAAGGAACAGAACTTGCACATGGAACGCTATGTTCTTGCGTTATGGCAGTATGCCGAGGATGATGCAACTGTTTAAGATTTAGAGAATCTAGATCAATTTTATAAAAGGGCGGACAGCTGACAGGAGGACAGCGTTGAAAGTGAAAGGGACCAAAAAGCCTTAAAATCAAAAGCAGGGAGGTTGGCTTTTTGTGTAGAAGGCTTTACAATAATTGATATATATTTTAAGACAGAGGACGCCACATTTGACTTTCTCCCTCGCGCTTGGTATGACCATTGACCACTGGAAGGTGTAGGATAATGTATTGCAAATCTTGAAATAAACGTTGTACCAGCAGCTCTCCTTTGACTCCTATATTGGGAGAAAAATAACCCGGTTTTGAATTGTGGCCTATTCGACCCGTCAAACGGGCGGATCGAATCGGATTGTAAATAATCTAACCTAATAGACCATTTTATTGCAATACAAATCTAGTGATACATACTCAACTCGACCCATATGTAATACATATCCGACCCGACCCGACCCGACCCACATTCATAAAGCACTTTCGTATTTAACCAAATCTAGGAAAACTCATACCCAAATTAAGGTGAGAGTGCGGAGTGAGTGAACACGAGATCGAGTGAGGGTGAGTAAATGAAGAGAGAGTCCTAAATGTGAGTTTGGTCTAAGTAAGTTGTAAATCTATTTATGACCAACTTACGACTTATTTATGATCCATTTAACACTCATGTTATGTATAAACCTATTTATAACTAATTTATTAAATATAACTAACTCATATAACAGCTCGGCTCATCATATGTGTGTTAAGAAACGTGTTCATATTTATGACTCATTTTGACAGATTTACTTATCCCTACGCCGTTACACTGACAAATAAGTCTCCTGTGATCCTAAACTAGTATCACAGAATTTGTGACCACGAGCATACAGAAGAGAAGCGCCGCACATCTAGCACAAATCGCGAAAATCAATCCGGGTCAGAAACAAAAGTCGATAAAATGTCAATCTCGAAGGGTGACAGCAAAGTCGAGGATCATTGTTGATTCAACGGTACCACGGCGACTAAGTTGTCAATTTATTTTCGCTAGGAAAATGATGGGCGCCTTGAATCGGACGCCCAACGAATTTCCACGCAAGTTACCTCCACTTCGACATCGACGCCGGCGTTCCGAAAAATTTGGGTCGGGTCCGGCATTTGAATTGTTTGGCAGATATTTTGGATATTTTCTCCGCCACCAACAAGGTTATCTGGATGTAATATGCCGCCAGTGTAATTGTCAAACGATAGACTTTAAGAAAGAAAAGAGAAATTGATTCCGCACCAATTTTTTTCCAGTCGATGCACAGAGATTGGAAACAGCGTTCTAATTTGGGCAGCTGACTCGGTCAATGAGCTTGACTAATGTCCCCTCTGGCGGGCTGAGAATCCATTAAGTACGCACATTCATGTGGAAAGTCGTGAGCCTAGAGACTCACGCTGTCCTATTTCGAAACGGAAAATATCTCCATCTTCCACACGTTGGTCAGGATGATTATTATAACGTGACCATCCGTCGTCGTTTCTTAAGGTGAATATGATTCCAAGATAGAGCTTGAAATCTGTGAAAGTTTCGGATTCTAAGGTATGTATGGTGAGGTACAGGTTTCATAAATTATGGAACCTGAAACCTGTTTTTTTTTTTTTTATTCTATATTTTCGTGCGATCCATGCGTTATTCCATGGCATCCGATGATGAGTCTATAATATGGAATCACTAGTCGAAACTTCCATTTCCAGCGATATCCATGATTGAGACTTTTACTCATATTTTTCGTGTGTCTAAATATGAGTTGTGGTCAGTGTATCGTAGTAGCAAATTTTGTTCAATAAAGGCGATGATTCACTACAATCGTTCAATTAAAAATACAATTGGAACCTAGGCAGACCTTGAAATCGACCTTGGAATATGTGACGAGTATATTTCAGGTTCCCAAAAAATTGAAGAACCAATTCAAACGGGTAAGTTTCGAATTCTAAATGGAATCTGAATAGATTCTAGAAGCACTCGTCCCTAATCGTTAATGATTGGTGAAACTGGCACGCCGAAAGAAAGGAACTTTCTTGGCTGGAGATGCTCAAACCGGGATAGCTATAGTTATTGATGATAATGAATAAACAAAACCCATTTTCGCACGTGGTCCATCTTTTATTTTAGGCACCTCTATCAATGAATGGATCTCTCAACTAGACTAACATGGCGCCAAAAGGCAGAAAATTATTCGGTCAGGTGGGACGCACGAAGCTGCTCTCGCGCCTAAGATATAATAACACTTATTGTAACCCGTGAACAAACGAGTTAATTTCCGACCAAAAAAAAAAAAAACAAACGAGTTAATTAGTGGAGGCGAGAGTTATTATCTAGGAAGTACCGACACTTTTTTGAGGCCTACGTGTCTTGTCAGACACTCTTCGATAGGGGTGAGCATGATTCCAGAGTAGAACCGGGAACCTGGAATCGGAATCTGTGGAAACCGGTCAGGTTCCAAGTTCTAAGGTATGTAGGGTAAGTTTCAGATTTCAAAAATTGAGGAACCTGTTTCAACGAGTAAGCTTCAGGTTCCGCTACTTGGAACCTGCACCCTAGATCCTAAAGTAAATTTTTGTGTTTTTTTGGTATATGACTTCACACGATCTTACAAATGTTCTATGGCATCCGATGATTAGTATATAATCTGGAGCCAAACAAATTTTTAGGTTCCAAGTTCACAAAAATGAGGAACCTGTTCCAACGGGTTGGTTTTAGGTTCTAAATGTAACATGTACGGAACCTGAAATCGCTCACCTCTACTTCCCCTTAGTGGTTGTAGCGTTCGCTCTCATTTTGCTTCACTAAAAATGAAAAAAGAAAAGAAATTGACAGGTTCTCGGGTACCTTGGAACTGACCCTAGAACATGTGATAGGATAGGTTCTAGGTTCCAAAAAACGAGGAACCTGGAACCGCTCATCCCTATTCTTCGGCACTCCGATACTGTTCGACACTCTCCCGACATGCGACCAACACATGATTGGAGCTCCAGACACGCTAGCGACACGCGAATCCAGCATCCCGACACACAATTTTGACAAGCACGGGGTCAATTTTAAGTATTTTCAATAGATTAGTGGTCAAAATATAAATCTACCAAAAATATACATACTTAAGTCATATACTTAGCCACTCCAAAATTAATATACCTAGATAACCCCAAAAAACCTAATCGTGAATCCCTAACAGAAGAAGAAAAATAAACTCACCGCGGATATTTTTATACACGTATGATAATTTATCATCTATATGTAATAATGTATATTTAATATACAACTTGTCGGAATTCTTTATTTTTTGAGAAATGACGTGTCGGCGTGTTGTGTCGTGTGTCGCGAGTCGGCATCGGTGCTACTTAGGTTATTATAACTCGAACGTGTAAAGTTTTAAGTAGTAGAGATGCCTATCACGTGGGTAATTTGATAGGAAGATTCCGTCTCGTTAGCCACGTCATCGATGTATAAACTGACGTTTTCTTCGCTACTTTCATATAGCGAGGGGAAATTGTCCAGTCCCAAACCTGTTATACGGATATTAATTCAATGCTATTTTATTATTATTATTTTTTTTCAATTTGGTCCTAAATCTTTGCACGAAATTTCAATATAGTCATTTCGGTCAGTTTTCATCGGAATCGCCAACGTGGCAATATGTCACGTAGGACGGCTGATGATGACGAGACTGACATGTAAGGACTACATTGAAACTTCGCACAAAGGTTTACGACTAAAAATTAGCAATATCGAGAAGTTTATAGCTGAATTGGTACTCGTACAATATGTTCAGGGTTAATCGGGTAATTTTTCCATACTAGTGTAGTATCCATATTGGTCGTATTTGTAGGAATGAGGATGGTTACTTGGTTAGGTCCATAGAAATAAAATAGTACCTCGTGCTTTCTATTCTAGTGATAGGAGCTAAGTACATTTCACCCTGCACTTTTAATAGCAGGTCATTGAGTTGACTCAACTCGACACTTAAACCACGATAGACGGGGGAACACCATCAATTTTCTTTCTCTCTCTCTCTCTTAAAAATTAGTTGTTTGTTTTTTTCAAAAAAACAAAAAATATAAAACAAAAAAACTTATCTCTACGTCGATTGTTCCGTCTCTAGTTCGACAACTAGGGCAAATTCAATAGTCTCAAATTATTCGATATTATCCACTCGTGGCTCTCTTGTGTTCTTCGGATCACGTTTTTATGGCTATGACCAAGTGGGCAGGTCATGCTCAACGGAGACATATTTCCGTTTTTCGACGCACTGATTAAGCATAACGCGAGAGAAATACGGGACTTTGAAAATGGTAAAATTTTATTGACGAAAATTAACGTTTGCAAGTGACCCTTTTATAAAATTAACCATCCAAATTTTATAATTCCCAACGAACCGTGTCGTATATCAAAAACCCGAAATCTCTTTCATTAAATGTTACTCGATATGTATCTTTTCGGATTGCCCTCGGACCCAAGTAATAATTCATGGGCACGATCATTGATTGCTGCCCCAACTAGATGGACGTGGACATAACATAACCCGAAAACAAACCAGCAAAAGGCCAAAAAGCAGGACATCTCCATAAATGGACAGAGCGACTCAAGTCCACGTCAGCATCATCTGTTCTATCAAGTGGGACGATGGTAACGGTCGGTGTTAGCCGCCGCCGCCGCCCCTGCATGCATGGCGCTCCGACAGATTTTTTTTTCCCCACTAGGTAATGATGTTTTACTCATTAATTACTGCCTTAACCACTTCAAGAAGCAAATTCCAATTCCCCGCAAAATCATTGATTAATTTAGTCAGCTTCGCGATGGAAATTCCCCACGCGAGAACGTGTGATTTGCGGGGGCAGCTTTGTTGAGTTTCTAGAAGGCGTTGAAAGTCGGAGCCAACCCCGGTTGGCGTGTTCACTCCGCCTTTTCACATTTTCCTTTCAAACGCTGTTTATATATAACCGTATCGTGAATTTTCATCGACGGAGCATCTTGCGACGCCTGTTTTTCGATAAAATGCGCTTCTCGCGTTACGTGTAGCAAAAAAAAAAAAATAAAAAAAAATCTTATATTTAATAAGTTTATAGGTAGAGTCGTTTTGCAGCTTTGGTCGCGTTTTGGATTTCCTTCTGTCAACGAATTTTAACCATCAAGATTGGTGGGTTTTCACATCTCGTTGGGTTCGTTTTTGTCAAAGACACGCACGCTAGCGACTTTTTTTGTACGCCTTAGAGACATCTTCCTTTTGGGTATTGAACTATTGATGTTGGCAATTGTGGACTTTTCAACTTTCAAGGATTTTGAAGTTCCGAATGGATGGCAGGAACCTTCCTCGAGAGATACTTCCGTGAGACCGATATATGTCACGCATCCGGACATTAACTGTTTAGAGGCAACACACCTAGTAACTCAAAGTTTATTATTAGTATTTTGATATGATTGTTTTTCGTGATCCCACGAGATTGGCCGGATGTGAGAATGTTACCGAAGGCGAGCATAGCTAAGTTACCGGGAGTAAAGATATATAACTTTTGAGAACATCTGTAAGTGCTGATTCTATGAAAAAAAAATAATCCATTAACGACGAATACATTAATGTATTAGATAATTGTCACTTATGTTCTTTTTGGAACGATAAGATCTTTAGAACATACCATAAATTAAATTTAGAAGAGATTGAATCATGGGGTTTTTTTTTTTTTCCCTCCGTTAGTAGCTGCTAGCTGGAAATCTGGACCCCGAGCCCAATTAATAATCTTATAGTAAGATGAAAAAAAGTCGAAATTTTGACAATAAAGGATTAGGGGAAGTTAATTGTGCATCATTTGGCTCTTAGAGTCAAGGAGTGTAGTTGTCAAGTAGTCATCCGATCAGGTACGGAAGACACTACACTAGGCCCACTGGACTCGGTCCTCCCGGTCCCACTCGCTCTTAAATTCACTGTGCCCACTCCCCCCCACCCCACGCGCTCCATCGCGCGTGCAAGTGACACTCTTTTTTGTCCTCGAACCGAAGCATCCATTTTTTTTTCCCCCCGGGTCAGCGAAATACAGCATTGGGCCGGTGTCCTCGATCTCACGCCTCCCATTAAAATATCACGAAAAAAACCTATTCCACGTTCACAATTTAATATGATGCGCTCGGTCGATATCGTCCGCAGGATCGGACCTCTGCTTGACATGTCAACCCTCGTCCCAGGAATCCGACGGCCAGAAGATTTCCTCCTGGAACAGCGCGAATGAAGCGCGAGACACCGGATTCGGGCGTTGAAAATTCAACCTCTCGCAAGTTAGCTCAGGCCGCGGGAACGACTCGTTGTCCCATTTTGACCGACGACCAAACGCCCACACACACAGACACATTCATGTTCTTTGCCCCGGATTGATCTTCTTCTTCTTCTTCCTTCAGCTCTTTCTATATATAAAGCTCCTCCAGAACCACCTCCTCAAAATATATCTCTCTTTCTCATCCTCTGTATGCTCCAAGTTTTCTCATAAGCACACACCCAGATAAGAAAAAAGTGTGCTTCTGCTTCAACAAGTGCATATAGATTTTCATTCTTTCGTAGTTCGATTCTTGTTCTTCAAGTTCTTGTTCGGACTCCGGTCCAAGAACTTCACTAAGGAGCATTCGATTCCGGTTTCGCGTGTGATCCGGAGAGACAGAGAGCGGGTTTGGCAATGGCGGCGGCATTGGCCGGGGACGACCTCATGCGGCAGTCGAGCAGCCGCAGCAGCTGGCGGTCGGGGAGCGTGAGGGAGATATGGAACGCGCCGGACGTGTTCCAGCGGAGCGTCCGGCAGGTGGCGGACGACGAGGAGGAGCTCCGGTGGGCCGCCATCGAGCGGTTGCCCACCTACGACCGGATGCGGAAGGGGATACTGACCCAGGTGCGGAGCAACGGGAGGGTGGTGCAGGACGAGGTCGACGTGACGAACCTCGGGTCGCAGGACAAGAAGGTCCTGATGGAGAGCATCCTCAAAGTGGTGGAGGCGGACAACGAGAAGTTCCTGCAGAGGGTGCGGGACAGGACCGACCGGGTCGGGATCGAGATCCCGAAGATCGAAGTGAGGTTCCAGAACCTGAGCATCGACGGGGATGCTTACGTGGGGACAAGGGCACTCCCAACGCTGCTCAACGCTTCCTTGAATGCTATTGAGGTTGGTGTTCATGAGAATTGCTTACTTTCTCTGATGTTCCTTTTTCTTGTTCAGTTGATCTTGAGTGTTGTTTAGTGAAGTATCAATGGCAAACTCTAAAGGGTTGTAGTTAGTCAGGTAAGATTGCTTAGGGGACTAGATCAGGTAGAGGCTTTGGCTATATCGAGTAGGCAGATTCGGCGGGCATGAGATGACCGACCAAAGATAAAACATTTGATTGCAAATAGGAAATCACTAAAAAGAGGACCTTTTAGTGAAATGATGAGTCTTTATTTGCTTAAGTAGGTAGAAAATAGGAAACTTGATGTTATGGGAAGCTGAAAGAGGTAGAGAAGCAAGCGCTAACACAGCCTAAGAGCAAATCAATCTGGTTGTTTCTGTTCACGTCTTCAGGGTAACGGCAGGGCCCGATTCATTAGACGAAGTGAATTTTGATATATTTTTTATGCATCCTCAATAGCAATTTCTATGTCAACAGGGAGTTATTGGGATGATCGGACTCTCTCCGTCGAAGAAGAAAGTGGTAAAGATAGTTCAAGATGTCAGCGGCATAATCAAACCGTCGAGGTAAACTCATGGATCCTCAACTTGAAGATCCTAGTCTCACTGCTTGCTTAAGCGAGTGCAGTTCTACGCGCTTAATTTGGGAGCTTATGCACATGAAAATGTTCGTTTTCAGGTTGACCTTGCTTCTCGGACCTCCCGGTGCTGGAAAAACAACACTGCTACGAGCACTTGCCGGAAAGCCTGATGATGATCTCAGGGTTAGTGAAGCATGTTGAATTATCTGTATGCATTTACTTGCTTGCCGTCTTCAGGTTCTCTAGTTCTTAGAGTGAACTAATTTGTACTGTTACAACGATACAGGTAACTGGAAAAATCACCTACTGCGGCCACGAATTCAAAGAGTTCATCCCTCAAAGGACCTGCGCTTACATTAGCCAGCATGATCTTCACTATGGTGAGATGACGGTCCGCGAGACGCTAGACTTTTCGGGCCGTTGCTTGGGAGTCGGAACTAGGTATGAGATGTTGGCGGAGCTTTCAAGAAGAGAGCGGGAGGCAGGGATCAAGCCGGACCCTGAAATCGATGCTTTCATGAAGGCCACTGCCATTACTGGCCAAGAAACCAGTTTGATGGCAGACTATGTCCTCAAGGTTGGTTTGCAGAATTTGTCCATTCAATCCTGCTTCAAATTTGACGTTTCATTGTATAAGCTTGTGTGGTAGGCTAAATCTCAACTGTTTGTGGCAGATCCTCGGGTTAGACATTTGCGCTGATATCATGGTCGGAGACGACATGAGGAGGGGTATCTCTGGTGGACAAAAGAAACGTGTCACCACAGGTGAGATGCTGGTCGGACCGGCGAAAGCGTTCTTCATGGACGAGATATCAACGGGGCTGGATAGTTCCACCACTTTTCAGATTGTGAAGTTCATGAGGCAGATGGTCCATATCATGGATGTGACCATGGTCATCTCCCTCTTGCAGCCAGCTCCCGAGACTTACGAACTCTTCGACGACATAATCTTGCTCTCGGAGGGCCAGATCGTCTACCAAGGGCCGCGAGAAAATGTCCTCGAGTTCTTTGAGTACGTGGGCTTCAAATGCCCGCGAAGAAAGGGGGTTGCTGACTTTCTGCAGGAAGTCACTTCGAAGAATGACCAAGAGCAATACTGGTATAGGAAGGACCAACCTTATAGATACATCTCGGTGCCCGAATTCGCGAGGGCTTTCAGTAGCTTCCATGTCGGTCAGAGCCTTCTCGAAGAGCTTAGAGTCCCTTATGACAAGAACAGGGCACACCCTGCCGCTCTGGTGAAGGACAAGTATGGAATCTCTAACATGGACCTCTTCAAAGCTTGCTTTGCCAGGGAATGGCTGCTGATGAAGCGCAGCTCTTTCGTGTACATCTTCAAGACCACTCAGATCACGGTCATGGCCTTGATCGCGTTCACCGTGTTTCTCAGAACAGAAATGAAGACCGGCACAGTACCTGACGGGGCAAGATTCTGGGGAGCTCTATTTTACGGTCTTCTGAATGTCATGTTTAATGGGATGAGCGAGCTCGCGATGACGGTGTTCAGGCTTCCGGTGTTCTTCAAGCAGAGAGATTTCTTGTTTTTCCCTGCTTGGGCTTTCACGTTGCCCATTTGGGTGCTCAGAATTCCTGTCTCATTCATTGAATCTGGAATTTGGATCACCCTCACTTACTACACCATTGGGTTTGCCCCATCTCCCATGAGGTATGACCACTTTTTCTGCTCTCACAAGGTGGCCCTTCCTGTTTTGTTTTATAAAGTCCTCTTGCTGACAAATCTTGGTGATTTCTACTTGTGCAGGTTTTTCAAGCAATTCTTGGCTTTCTTTGGTGTGAATCAGATGGCTCTCTCTCTCTTCCGCTTCATAGCGGCTGTGGGAAGGTCAGACGTCGTCGCCAACACACTCGGTACCTTCACATTGCTGCTGGTATTCATCCTCGGCGGTTTCATTGTCGCGAAAGGTTAGAAATGTTTCTCTTTTTTGGCGCTTGGCATTGTCATTCAAAAGAACTGCTGATAAAGGCGTTAGGATATTTCATGTTTCACACCTATAGATTGTTTTTGGTGATAAGCTTCTAAAAATTAATGTGCTCACTGGTGGACAGATGACATTTCAAGTACGATGATCTGGGGTTACTATATTTCTCCCATGATGTATGGGCAAAATGCCATTGCTATCAACGAGTTCCTGTCCGATAGATGGAACAAGGTAAGTTCTCGACAAGGCTTAGGATACGATGGAGCTTCAAAAGTCTTCTGAAGATGTTAATATTGCAGGATACATCTAAATCTTAATTCTTTTGATGTCGCAGCCTTCGCCCGTCGGCTCCTCTCAACCCACAGTTGGAAAGGCCCTTCTCAAGCAGAGAGGCCTTTACATGACCGAGAGCTGGTATTGGATCAGTATCTTGGCACTTTTCGTGTTCTCTATTCTTTTCAACATTCTCTTCACTCTTGCGTTGACATTCTTAAATCGTAAGTAGATGCTCTCGTCTGGTTTTCTTTTTTGCTAAGTAAAATGAAAAGTATGTGCTGATTTATCGCTTTCCGAACGCGTCTCAGCTCTTGGTGAAACTAAAGCAATACTTGCGGATGACGATTCCGAGAAGAGGAGAAAATCTAGATCAGAAGGTATGTGAATGTTGTGGTTGGAACTGTCAACTGGACTTATGGCAAAAAAGGAAATCTGGGATGATGCCTCAAAAAGTATCATGTGTAGAATGCTTATATAAGACCGGAACTTTTTGGACAGGTACTCCTATGCAAGTAAGGAATGCCCGCGCAAACGACGGTATTGTGAGCGAAAGCACCCAGGCTAGGAGAGGAATGGTTCTTCCATTCCAGCCCCTTTCACTTGTCTTCAACCATGTCAATTACTATGTGGATATGCCCGCGGTAAGTCCAATCTTCCCTAATGTGAGACTCCCCAAGTTCCGTGCAGCGATGAAATGTTTGAGACATATTTATCAGAATGCAAACTGTAAAATACCTCCACCCAACGTTAGATTCAGAAATAAATGTCTGTTTTGGTGTGCTTCAGGAAATGAAGACTCAAGGGGTTGAGGAAAGCCGACTACAACTCCTAAGAGATGTCAGTGGAGCTTTCAGGCCGGGTGTTTTGACTGCATTGGTTGGAGTCAGTGGAGCCGGAAAGACCACACTGATGGATGTCTTAGCAGGAAGAAAAACTGGCGGATACATAGAAGGAAGCATTACCGTTTCCGGTTATCCCAAGAACCAAGCCACATTTGCTCGAGTGAGCGGTTACTGTGAGCAGAATGACATTCACTCGCCATATGTCACTCTTTACGAGTCTCTCTTATACTCAGCTTGGCTTCGTCTCTCTAAAGACGTAAACAAGGGAACCAGGAAGGCACGTAACTACGATACTATCTTCTTCATTAACATCTCCTTCAAGCAAGTAAATGGACCTTGTGCAAATTTATGACTAAACGAGAGTTTTCTTGGTTTTGCAGATGTTTGTTGAGGAAGTCATGGATTTGGTTGAGCTTCATCCCTTGAGGAATGCTCTAGTTGGGCTTCCAGGAGTTGATGGACTCTCGACCGAGCAGAGGAAGAGGCTCACGATAGCCGTCGAGTTGGTTGCTAATCCCTCGATTATCTTCATGGATGAGCCCACATCAGGTCTCGATGCCAGAGCAGCTGCAATTGTCATGCGTACTGTGAGAAACACCGTAGATACTGGGCGTACTGTTGTGTGCACGATTCACCAACCGAGCATAGACATTTTTGAGGCTTTTGATGAGGTACGGCTAGGACAATTGAACTCTGTGTTCCTTTCATGTTTTTTCAGGATTATCTCTTCAAGATATGCCTGAGCTGATGATGTGAGTTCTTCTTGCAGCTTCTCCTGATGAAAAGAGGAGGGCAAGTCATCTATACAGGGCCTCTTGGTGAACAGTCTAACAAGCTCGTCGAATATTTTGAGGTGCTTATCTCATATCTTCAATTAAGAAACCTGCATGACTGAAAAATCCATGACTGCACCTACCAATGAGGCTATGTAGTTTAACTGAATGGAGTTTGATGTCTGAAAACCAATTGCAGGCTATTCCCGGCGTTCCCAAGATCAATGAAGGCTACAATCCTGCAACATGGATGTTGGATGTCACTGCTACTTCAGTCGAAGCTCAACTGGACGTCGACTTTGCAGAAATCTATGCCAATTCTGACCTCTATAGGTGAGAGAAGTGCACTCTTATTAGTTTCTTCAAATTCCAATCATGAATGTGCACTTAACTCGGCGTCTCATTCCCCCTTTCTGTTTTTTTTTTCAGGAGAAACCAGGAGCTCATCAAAGAGCTGAGCACTCCAGAGCCCGGTTCAAAAGACCTTTACTTCCCCACCCAATACTCCCAGGGCTTCCTAACTCAATGCCATGCTTGCTTCTGCAAACAGAACTGGTCCTACTGGAGGAACTCCCGGTTTAATGCCATTCGTTTCTTCATGACGATCGTCATTGGTGTTATGTTTGGCCTCATTTTCTGGAACAAAGGAGACAAAGTGTAAGCACAAATTCCAGAGATCATTTTCTTTTTGCGAAAGTCAAGCCGCTATTATTACCTTAAAGTGTTCGCTCACATGATGTTTCTGTGTCTTTTATCTCGATAGACAAAAACAACAAGAGTTGATCAATCTACTCGGTGCCACCTATTCTGCTGTTCTCTTCCTTGGAGCCACTAATGCTGCAGCAGTCCAATCTGTCGTGGCAATCGAAAGAACCGTCTTCTACCGTGAACGAGCAGCTGGGATGTATTCAGAGTTGCCGTATGCGTTTGCTCAGGTACGATTCCTTCTGTCCATTTCGGATAATTAGAATCTCATTCATTTCATCACAGTTGTATTTTCTTTCTTGTTCTGTTGTTGATTGGTGTGCTTTGTGTATCAGGTGGCTATCGAAACAATCTATGTGGCGGTTCAGACAGTTGTTTATTCCCTCATTCTCTACTCGATGATCGGTTACGAGTGGAAGCTCGACAAGGTGTTGTACTTCTACTACTTCATATTCATGTGCTATACCTACTTCTCCATGTACGGCATGATGGTTGTCGCGCTCACCCCCGGCCACCAGATCGCTGCCATCACAATGTCCTTCTTCCTCAACTTCTGGAACTTGTTTTCGGGCTTCCTCATTCCCCGACCTGTAAGTCACCTTACCTCGGTCCTAATTCCAGTCTTCATTCATTTTTCCATTGAGAGCATCATCTTCTTTCGCGAACATGTCATACTAATGCTACAAGTGCTTTATTACTGCAGCTAATCCCTGTGTGGTGGAGATGGTACTACTGGTGCTCGCCTGTCGCTTGGACCATCTACGGCATTTTCGCATCTCAGGTCGGCGACAAGACGTTGCTCATGACAGTAGATGGAAAGCTGCCCTTGGAAATAGATGGAAGGCAAGTGAATGTGCAGGAATTCCTGAAGAAGAGCCTGGGATTCGATCACGGCTTCCTGGTGCCCGTGGCTTTGGCCCATATCGGTTGGGTCTTGGGATTTTTCTTCATCTTCGCCTATGGTATCAAGTTCCTGAACTTCCAGAGGAGATGAGAAACTGCATCTTGTTTCGAACAAGTAGAAATTTTTGAGCTTTTCACTCATAGGACTGCTGACTGTATAGCGATATGGTCAAATACATAAGGAGATGAGCAGAAAACTGTTCCTCCTCTCTTTCCTTCCCAGTACAATTCTTTCTTCCTCTGTAATTTTGCTTGGTTTGATTTCTCAATTTTTGTTTCTGTGATATTGTGGTATGTATAGCTCTTTTTATCCTTGCAAGTCTACTGTTCTACCATTATATGTGAGAGAATGAAGAATAAAACTTCTTTACTTCACAAGTGCATTTCTACTACCCTCTTTCTTTCTCCGCTTTGATACCATACCATGCAAAATTTTGCGAGAAAAGTTTCAAATTATCTGAAAGATTGAATTGTTGGAATCCAAGCAAACATTCATGCAACAAAGACAACACCAACGCAATTCCTACTCATGAAAACTTATCACCACCTTCTCCACCAGCCCAACAAGATCGAAAGAAGGATAAGAGTCTCTAATGACAGAAGTTTTTACATCTTCAACAACTAACAGAGAAAGAACATCATAGACTATGCAACAACATTTGGCAATAGGAAGACAGCACAGAAGAAACCCGAAAAACACTAAAACAAGCTGGGAACAGGAATAAGTATCATCTGTTCACGCGAATCAACAATGAAAAATGATGGATCCATGTGGTGTAATGAAAGCGAACGTCGCAAATTCTGGTGGATTCTTCTTTCCTTTTGCATCTGATTTTTCTTCTCTGAACAACCAAGCCTGTACATCCCATGCAATCTCGACCTCCAAGCCGTCCGCTAAAACCTTCGTCTGCATCCCCCTGAAGTTCCAATGCAACTTCCTCACCTTCAATACAAGCTCCTTCCCGATATAAACGTACAACACAGTACACTTCTCCAGACCCTCCGTCTCCATTCCTCTGCATTGTATCAGAACATCTTCGAATGACCCTTTTCCGGTGAGCCGAGCCTCGATGCCATGGAGCCTTGCGTTTTTGCAGGACAACGCACACTCTGCTCGCGATACGAGAGTTAAATCGAGCTCTTGGAACACCGTGGAACACTGTTCCGGGACGTCCCCAATAAGGATTGATTCATCTCTCTCTCTCTCTTACAATTTCTTCAAGAAAAACTTCAGACATCGACGATGAAACGCAAGTTTTCTCGCTTCTGCAAGGATGCGAGCGCGATCGCTGTCTTCAATCCTTTATCTCGCACTCCGGCTTCAAGAAGCGCCTCCGTCTCTCCTTTGCTTCCGAATGCTTCGGCTTCTCTTGTTCCTCTTTTTCCCGCTTCCTCCGACAGGGATGATCATCATATTACTTCTCTTGCTCCTCCAAAAGCTTTGGCAAACGGTTGCCAAACGCGGCACTTGCAGTTTTCACTTGCAAATACGATTTGGGTGGGAAGAAATTATGATGAAAAGTGGCTGAACAAAGCTTCTAACCAAAGCCCTATATTCTTATGTCTGTAACTGTAAGAAGTTCTTTTTTCTTGACATGAGCAGCTTAAGGTTTGATCTGGGGAAAAGATGGAGATGACAAGCTCAATGCTCATTGATTAGTACAGGGGAATTAAAATAAAACAAGCTGGGAAAAGCACTTAAAAACTTTCGTCAATTCAATAAAATAGCCATGATCTCCAACGACTCAATTAGTACTACACGCAGAAACATTTTGTAGCTAATTTGATTAAGATTAAAATGTGGCAAAAATTCTTGTATATTTTGAGGAGGGAAGGAGTCACTTAATTTGGTCAGTTGGAAAAATTCTCAATGGATTCTAGAATTTGTCCATCAGAAACTAGTCATATAAAATTTGCCATCCAATTTCCCTTTACTGAACAGATTTCTGATTAATAAGTAGTTCTCAAATTCTCAAGCAAGGCCCAAGTTTGTTGGGTCAGAGAGTAAAAAAAACCCTAAGCTTGACTAACGCATTGACTGTTTCAACGGTGATGAATGTCAAGAAGTTCTTTTCTGCTTAAATTCAAATACAAGAAGGGAACGATCTCAGGTAGGTTCCTTCCGGAGACGGCAACTAACCGTCGCTAAATTATCTTTTAGGGCTGGCTCCCTTCACACGTCCTCAATAAGACCCGGCGACGGCCTTCACAAACTCGTCCACAGTCCTTTTTAGAGGCTAACGAGCAGTGTGTTGTCACTTGTACCGTATGGGGACGGTTTTGCAGCTTTAACGAGCAAATCCTTCGTTTGGTTATATTACCCATCACAATACTTCTCCAAAGGTGGTTTCACTTTAGAAAAATGATGGACTTACCCAATATGCGATGCCCGTAAATCAGATACTAACTTGATTCCATACATACTTGGAGTTGCTCTTTTCTTCTTCTTTTTTCTTAGGAAAAAAATCCTAACTAGCTTATCCCCTTAAAACATGTTAATACTATCCACTAGAGCTCACCGTCAAAAGGGTGGTTCAAGGTAGGGTCGTCAAAAAGGCCCGCACCGGCCCAACCCGAAAATTTTAGGGAATTTTCGGGCCGGACCTTGGTACTGTTTCAGTTCAGTACCGGTACTTGTTGAAACCGCCGTAGTTCGTCGGCATCCTCCACCTTGACTGGCAGGTCGTCGACATGGAACAACGTGCTCCCCCGGAAGTACTTGACCTCCACCCCTTCCTCCTTCATTGCGGCCTTGATCCGCTCCTCCGACTTCACCTCATCTCGCGACACCTCGCGGTGGTCGTAAACAGCCTCAGCCCCGACGGCTTTGGCCATCTCGGCGAGCGCCTCCTCGGGGCGACCCACCCTGACCACGAGGTCCGAGCCGCGGTCCCGCAGGCTGCTGCGAAGGTTGGAGACGGACTCGAGGAGGAAGGAGGCGCGGTAGGGGCCGGTCTTATCGAAGCCCGACGTGGACTTGCCGTAGTCGCGGGGGTCGAAGCAGTAGACATTGAGGACGGACATGGACTCGTTGTGGGCGGCGTTGAGGCACTCGTTGTCGTGGGACATGCACTCGTTGTGAGCTGGTTGGTGGTTGGTGTGCTCCTCGGGGGCGGCGTTCTCTTGGGATTTCTCGGCGAATTGGTGGTGGGAATCCATGGCTGGAGTGTCACCGAGGAAGGAGATGAGAATGGGAGTGAAATTTGAGGATGGGAAAGGAGTAGGTGAGAGATGGGGTGCGAGGTGGGGGTCGAGGGGTTTAATAGTATTCCAATCATAATAAAACAATTTTATTGATCAGATTTGCATCATACTTTGTTACATCGCGTGTAATATCTCTCTGTTGAGGCAAATAATAAATTCACGTGAGTTTCGATGAAATTATCGGCATGGGCTAGTCTTTACAAAAAATAAGTATCAATCTTCAAACTTTCGATATCATTTTTTTTTATCAGTTATTACCATTCAAAATCTGAGGAACAAGTCGACAAAGCTACTTTTTTGGAGTTTGACTCAAAATTCAAAATTCAAAGAAAAAAAAAAAAATCCAAAACCAAAACTGACCCGACCCGACCCGACCCGAATATCTTGGACATATATGATTCGAGTATCGAGGTCAGCCCGAGCTGGGCCGAGCTTGGCGCTGTTTGGTTTTGGGCCGGGCCGGGCTTATATGAGACCCGGCCCATTAACACCCTTAGTTCAAGGTAAAGATGGAAGGAGCTTCCATTTATAATCTTAACCCTCCAAAAGAGAATTTGGTAAGACTTGGACACTACTAGATATAATTTAGATTTTTAAGCTATATGTGGAAATTTTTTTATAAACTCTCCAACTACACAATGCTCATACAGATTATAGCCTGCATGCTTTTCTCATTACAGATTACTCATGATTAGAGGATTTGGTGGAAAAAGGTTTTATGGCAAGCTGTTAAATCATTTGATCTCACTCTGGCCTTCATTGACCATGACATGAACAGAAAATCCGCTGGCTACCATAAAAAGGTGGTTTGAGTATGTGGGAAACCAATTAAAGTTGGGTTTTTTTTTTTCCATATAAGACAAAAAAACGAAGTAGTCGTTGGCAGGAAATGCCATTTTTAAAGTTTAAAGTCACAGTTTGGTGGCGGGGGAAGAGCGTGCACCTCTCTTCCTTAACATCCCTCCCCAGGCGAAGCCTTAAGCATATCACTCGAGATGCATTGAGAGTGTCAGCCCAGGAAAAGGTGAAATATCGATATACTTTTAGATCTTTTTCCGCATGATACAGTGAGAGGAATCGGGATAATCTATCTCGGTTCTTGTGCATATGGGTGCGACAATGTAATAAAATACATCTGACCATTAAAAACAACGGCATCTCGTGTGGGTTTTCATGTGATTTGACGGTATTAGATGCGTTTGAGCACTCGTATCACCCTTATTAAATACTTTGTCGAACGACGACACATCCGTCTCGCTTTTTCGGTCTAGGGCCAAAACTGAAAGCCTGGAAATGTCAAGCTTGTTAAGGTTGATGTCTTGTGTTCTGTTATCCAAGAGATTATGAGGCGGTTCCGAAAGGCCCCCTGACGAATGGACAGCACGGGGGTCCCGCTCCCCGGTGAGCGGGCGGGGGTCCGGGGGGGCCGCCCCGGCGGGGGTCGCGGGGGCAGCGCCCCCGAGCCGCCAGAGGCGTTTTATGTTCAAAGATAGCAGGATTTGTATGGGAAAGTTAAATATTTTAGGCTATGTGGGCAATTTTGTAATTTGTGCCATGTAGGGTTTCGCTATATGTATTTAGGGCGAAACAGGTCTCTTTGGTAGAGAGAGAGGGTGAGAAGAGCGGCTGTACACTTTTCTACGTTATTAGTGAAACAGATCTGATCTCCCCGTGGACGTAGGTAGGCGGAACATCTCCCCTGCTGAACCACGTAAATTCTTGTGTTGTGCGAATTTCCATTACTTTCTTGCATCGTTGATATGATCGAATTTAGATATTCGACAATTGGTATCAGAGCCTGGTTCAACAAGCTATCAAGATGGCAGGAAAGGGTTCGAGTGTCAAGTACGACATCGAGAGGTTTAATGGAAAGAACAACTTCACTCTCTGGCGACGAAGAATGATGGATCTTCTGATTCAGCAAGGCCTGTCGAAAGTGCTGCTGGGGAAAGGGAAGAAACCAGAAACGAGTGATGAAGATTGGGGAGAGATGGAGGAAAGGGCGGTAAGCGCCATTCGATTGAACCTATCTGATGAGGTTCTGCAGTATGTGGTGGATCTCAAGTCGGCTCCGCAGGTGTGGACGAAACTTGAGAGCATCTATATGACCAAGTCCCTAACGAACAAACTGTTTCTGAAAAAACAGTTATACTCTCTACAGATGGAGGAAGGCTCAGATCTGTTAGAACACATCAACACGTTCAATCAGATTCTGAGTAAACTTGCAAGTCTGGAGGTTTCAATGGAAGATGAAGACAAAGCCCTATTATTGCTATCGTCGCTACCAGCATCTTATGATCATCTGGTGACGACACTCTTGTACGGAAAAGAGACGCTTGATACATATGAGGTCACTGCTGCCCTATTATCTAATGATACGAGAAAGAGGGTTAACAGTGCTACGGCACAGGGTGAGGGTCTCATCGGAAAAGTCAAGGAGCAGGAACGGGGAAGAACAATCCAGCGGGGATCCGGGAATAAGGGTCGATCGAAATCAAGAGGGGGTAAAACGAAACTCTCTTGTTATTATTACAAGAAGGAAGGCCATCTGAAAAGAAACTGTTATAAGAGAAAGGAAGACTTGAAGAATCACGAGAAAACTTCTAATCAAGCAAGTGTGGCTGATAGCTTAGACGGTGATGATGGAGATCTTCTCTCTATATCATCAGGTAAGAATCAGTTCGTTGATTCATGGATTTTAGACTCTGGATGCTCTTATCACATGTGCCCGAATAGGGATTGGTTTGATTCATACCGGTCATATAGTGGCGGATCTGTTCTAATGGGGAATGATGCGGTTTGCAAAACCATTGGAATAGGGACTATTAAAATCAGAATGTTTGATGGTATAGTCAGAACTTTGATGGATGTAAGGCACGTTCCAGATCTAAAGAAAAATTTGATATCTTTGGGTGCGCTTGATGTGAATGGCTGCAAGTACGTAGCAGCAGGTGGAGTTCTCAAAGTCATCAAGGGAGCTATGGTTGTCATGAAAGGAGAGTTGACTGGAAGTTTATACAGGCTCATAGGGAGTACAGTAACAGGTGGAGCGTCTGTGACTACAGCTGCAGAGTCCGATACAGATGACACTCATCTGTGGCATATGCGGTTAGGGCATATGGGTGAAAGGGGTATGATGGAGCTTCATAAAAGGAAGCTGTTAAAAGGTGTCAAAAGCTGCAAATTGAACTTCTGCAAATACTGCGTTTTTGGGAAACAGAGCAGGGTTAGTTTCAGAACTGCAAAGCATACGAGCAAGGATGTACTTGATTATGTACACAGCGATGTATGGGGTCCTGCACCGGTCAAATCAAAAGGTGGAGCCGAATATTTTGTGACGTTCATTGATGATTACTCAAGGAAAGTCTGGGTCTACTTCATGAAGCAGAAAAATGAAGTTTTCTCCAAATTCAAAGAGTGGAAGGCTGAAGTAGAAAGGCAGACAGGAAAGAAGCTAAAGTGCTTGAGAACGGACAATGGAGGGGAATACAAGTACACACCATTCCTGGAACTATGTAGAGCTGAAGGGATCACACGTCACTTCACAACACCAGATACACCACAGCAAAACGGTGTAGCTGAGAGGATGAACAGGACACTTTTGGAAAGGGCTCGGAGTATGAGGCTGAATGCAGGGCTGAGCAAAAGTTTCTGGGCAGAAGCAGTTAATATGGCATGCTATCTCATTAACAGGTCTCCATCTACAGCCATTGAATGCAGAGTTCCTGAGGAGGTATGGACAGGTAATTCGATTGACTATTCTGGTTTGAGAGTATTTGGTTGTCCAGCCTATGTTCATGTACAAAGTGGACATCGTTCCAAGTTAGACTCAAAGTCTAAGCAGTGTATCTTTCTTGGCTATGAGAAAGGTGTGAAAGGATTCAAGCTATGGGATCCTAATGCACGGAAGACCATGGTTAGCAGGGACGTTGTCTTTAATGATTCTGACATGGTGAAGGCAAATAACAGTTCACATGCAGATGGCAGAAGTGAAGAAGGATCTATTGTGCAGGTGGAGTCAGGTAAACCAGAAATAGCGGAAGGAAGGAAATCATCCAGTAACTCACCAGAATCACAGGAGACAGTGGAAGATACCTACACCATCGCAGAAGGTAGAGAAAAACGTACTCACAAAGCACCTGTGAGATACGGGTTTGAGGATATGGTTGCTTATGCCCTCACAGTAGGTACAGGTGATCCATCTTCCTATCAGGATGCGATATCTGATGCTGATAGTGATAAATGGATGTCAGCTATGATGGAAGAAATGGAATCCTTACATAAAAACAGGACTTGGAAGATTGTGGAGAAACCTAAAGGGCAAAAGATCATTGGGTGTAAATGGATCTTTCGCAAGAAAGAGGCAGTGTCTGGGAATGAGCAGGTAAGGTACAAGGCTAGACTTGTAGCTAAAGGGTATGCACAGAAGGAAGGGGTAGATTATAATGAAATATTCTCTCCAGTAGTAAAGCACACTTCCATTCGGGTTCTACTTGCCTTGGTAGCCATGTTTGATTTTGAGCTGGAGCAACTTGATGTGAAAACGGCGTTTCTTCATGGAGACTTGGAGGAACAGATTTTCATGGAGCAACCTGACGGGTTCAAAGTGCCAGGAAAGGAAGATCAAGTTTGTTTGCTTAAGAAGTCACTTTATGGCCTTAAGCAATCTCCGAGACAGTAGTACAAGCGCTTTGACTCTTTTATGGTGCAAATTGGCTATTCGAGAAGTGAGTATGATTGCTGTGTTTATTTTAAAGTGTCAGATGATAATTCGATTATTCTTTTGATGCTTTATGTTGATGACATGCACATTGCTGCTAAGGATATGCATGATATCGTCTCTTTAAAGTCCTTGTTGAATAATGAGTTTGAGATGAAGGATCTTGGTGCTGCTAAGAGGATCCTTGGTATGGAAATTCATAGAGATAGAAGTGCAGGTAAACTCTGGGTATCTCAAAAGAGGTATGTTGAAAAGGTGCTTGAGCGTTTCAACATGAATAAGGCTAAACCAGTGAGGACACCATTAGCTAGCCACTTCAGGTTATCTGAACAGTAATGCCCCACAAAACATGAGGAGATTGAGGAGATGTCTCGAGTTCCCTATGCTAGCGCAGTTGGGAGTCTCATGTATGCTATGGTGTGTAGCAGGCCAGATTTATCTCATGCAGTCAGTGTTATTAGCAGATACATGAGTAATCCAGGGAAGGAGCATTGGAATGCAGTCAAGTGGATCTTTAGATATTTGAGCGGGACTGCAGATTTGGGTATCATGTTCAGTCGCGACGGAGGTTCGAAGGAGCTAGCAGGATATGTTGATTCAGACTTTGCTGGTGACCTAGACAGGAGAAGGTCTACTATAGGATATGTCTTTACATTAGCTGGTGGACCTATCTCATGGAGGGCGATGCTCCAGTCTACAATTGCATTGTCTACTACAGAGGCAGAGTACATGGCAGCTATAGAAGCTGCTAAGGAAGGGCTCTGGTTGACTGGGTTGGTTCGTGAGTTGGGTTTAGAGCAAGGAGGTGCGGTGTTACACTGTGACAGTCAAAGTGCCATACATCTCGCCAAGAATCAAGTGTTTCATGCAAGAACAAAGCATATAGATGTGAGGTTTCACAAAATCAGGGAGATTATGTTAGATGGCAGCATTCACTTGAGGAAGATTCACACAAATAGCAATCCTGCAGATTGTTTTACCAAGCCAGTCACTATTGAGAAGTTTGGGTCCTGTTTGGGCTCAATTAATATAACTCGCTGTTGAAGGTGAGGGACGCACTCAATGAGTGCGGGAGTGTACCTCTTATGGAGGTACGGGGATGAAGACATCTATATTTCATATTCTTTCACAGGTGGCTTTACAGAATCCAAGCCAAGGTGGAGATTGTTAAGGTTGATGTCTTGTGTTCTGTTATCCAAGAGATTATGAGGCGGTTCCGAAAGGCCCCCTGACGAATGGACAGCACGGGGGTCCCGCTCCCCGGTGAGCGGGCGGGGGTCCGGGGGGGCCGCCCCGGCGGGGGTCGCGGGGGCAGCGCCCCCGAGCCGCCAGAGGCGTTCTATGTTCAAAGATAGCAGGATTTGTATGGGAAAGTTAAATATTTTAGGCTATGTGGGCAATTTTGTAATTTGTACTATGTAGGGTTTCGCTATATGTATTTAGGGCGAAACAGGTCTCTTTGGTAGAGAGAGAGGGTGAGAAGAGCGGCTGTACACTTTTCTACGTTATTAGTGAAACAGATCTGATCTCCCCGTGGACGTAGGTAGGCGGAACATCTCCCCTGCTGAACCACGTAAATTCTTGTGTTGTGTGAATTTCCATTACTTTCTTGCATCGTTGATAGGATCGAATTTAGATATTCGACAAAGCTTCCCTATATAACCCCCACCTTTGAATCTCTCAGCGCCCCACCTTACTTCCTAGTTTTCTTTGCCTGCTCCATCTCTCTATTCTCTGTGTGAGAATAAGAAGAAGAAGAAAATGGCTCAACAAAGGCTCCAGAACTACATTGACACCTTGAAGAACGAGGTGATCGCTCCTATATCTTCTTCTCCATAGCATAGTTCTTTATGCTAGATCAGTCGTATGCCCGTTTAGATTTGACGTCGTTTGCCTCGCAAAGAAACGATTGTCCTTTTCGCTACCTGAACAAGGAACAAGTCTACTTTAAGGTTTCGTTTGTTTTGAGATTTTTTTCTTCTCATTTTTCGACGTTTGGGGCGTGAAAAATAAGTGATCAAAGAAAACGTTTTCCGTTCCCCTCTTTCTGATGCGTCCCTCCTCGGCCTTTCTTCATTCCTCTCAATTTCTCTCTCCCCGACCTTCTAAAGTCCCTTCACTCCCTCTCACTCCCTCCCTCCCTCCCTCCCTCTCTCTCTCTCTCTCAAACCCGCTTTCGATTCTCGGCAGCTCCTCTGCAACTAGTTGTCGTCGTCGTTGTCTCTCTCTCTCCTGCCCTCAAAACCCCAGCTCTTCACCAGCGAATCCGACTTCGCTATGCTTCTCGCTGGCGAATTCCTTGTCGCTTCGTGCGAATGAAGCACCAGAGGCAACTGATTCAGCTTCAGCTTGCCGTAATCGAGCGACTTGCAATTCTTGGTGAGGTTTGACTTGGCACCGTTTGATCGGGCCCCGGAGCTCTGCAACTTGGACAGCGACTTCGATCACCGCTGGAATGCAAGTTTTAGCTCGCTTTCTTCGCCGTTCGCCATTGCCTAGGGAGTCGTCTTCATCAAAGATTGCTTGAAGGAGAAACGCGCGAGCTTGCCTCTGACAACGATGTTGTCCGTGGGGCACATGTCAAAGCCGAAGTCACTGAAGAACTCAAAGAACTCTGCCACATCGGATGACGATTGGTGGCGGCGGGTGGGGAAGTCACCGGGAGTCTCTGTTTCGGGTGTTGAGAAAAACCTCTAATTAATTTTGAAGCTGACAAAACAATCCATAATCTATAATATCTAAGTTAATGTAGTGAAATATAAATTTGCAGATTATCCAAAGATGTATGGACCAAGATACATGTGATTGAATCTTGCAGAATGGGCTCAGACGTTGAGCGGGAAGCTCATACGGTGTTTGAATAGCTCAGACGTTGAGCGGGAAACTTAGACGCTGTAGAGGACTCAAACGATTGAGTGGGAAAGCTCAAACGTTGGAATGAGGCTCAAGCTCTGAGAGAGTAATTCACGTGCAGCGACTAGATTATCAAGAGATCTAATTCATGATGATTCAATTGAAAAATTACATCATCACAACGGCTAGCAATCAAGCTGGATTCGTACTTGGAGATTCTTAATCATGAAGATCAATCAAGGATGTGGATTAAGGGAGACGAGGATGATTCACCTAATGAAGTAATTCATCTATGGAAATCGAGGATCACGATTGTATGGGCGACTTGATCCAAAGGGGGATTCTTTTCTTTGTCAACCTTAACGGCTACGAAATCTTTTTGATACAGTCTCGTCCAAACGGGGAAGTTTGGAGAGCGATTCTTGGGCACCTTGCAATGGGTAGTTGGAGGCGGAGGAGTACGAAAAGACATCTCAAGGCTGAAGAGAAAAATGCATGAGGGAACAGAATTCAAAATTCCAAGAGCGAGAAAGCTTCACATCCTTCATATACTTTTAATCCATCACTGTATTACTTAGAGGAGAACATACGAGCATGAGAGTGTTAAACGGAAAGTCTATTCACCAAGCTGTAACCTCTGATCATTCACTAGTGGAAACCAACCGATTGGCTGCCGACGTGAAGAAGTGGACGTAGGCTTGAACAAAGCCGAACTACTATAAATTCTCTGTGCACATTCTCTTTCCCTTAATCTCTCTACTTATATATCTGTGAAAGTAGTTGTGTGCGCGACGCTGCATCTGAGAGTTTCTCAAATCTTCCTAGTAGTATTGTCTGAACGAAGTTCTGCTTCTGAGGGGATCTCAAATCTTACTGGCTAATATCATTTGAACGAAGTTCTAAGCAGATTAGTTATATTCCGCATTGATTTTTTAAAATTCTTTGTAATCACCTATTCAACCCCCTCTAGATGATAACACTAGCCTCAATAATTGGTATCAGAGCCTGGTGCTCATATTTTTTGAAGTGTTATTACTTCAGAGCTAACGATCTTTATGGCTAGCAATTTTGCTCTTACTTGGATTGAAGGAGGAAGCAACAATAGGTCACAATACTTCGACGGAAAAGAGTACAGCGAATGGCAGAACAAATTTAAGGCATATCTCAGATGCCAAGATCCACAACTATGGGATGTCGTGCAAAGAGGGGTTGATCCATCCGTAAGCGCTTCAGGCGGTTCAAATGCTGGGGACAACACCAATCCTACTCCCACTGCTGCTCTATCTGCTACTGAATTAGCCAAGAGAGATGCTCTAGATGCTAAGGCTATTTATTCTTTTTATAGTGCATTATCTCCTACTGAATACAAACGTATTGCAGATTGTCCTTCCTCGAAATCGATATGGGACAAGCTCTATGTAACATATGAAGGAACGGACAGAGTCAAGGAGATCAAAGTTAACATACTCCTTGGCCAGTATGAAGCATTCAAGATGAAGCCTAATGAAACGGTGAAAGAAATGTTTGATATATTCACTGAAATAGTGAATGGACTCACCTATCATGGGCAACCAGTGTCTGGTCCGATGAGAGCGAACAAACTTCTGAGAGCACTCACAAAAGATTGGGACATCATCAAAACATCCATTCGAGAGACTCAGGATCTCACCATTATCCATGGATGAACTCATTGGAACTCTTCAATCTTACGAGGATGAAAGAATCAATGAGGAAGCTCAATTGAGAGGTAAGAAATTTATTGCCTTGAAATCTAATGCTGATTCTGATGTCTCAGATTCTGAATATGAAGACAATGAGGAGCTAGCTCTCGTGGTTAAAAGGTTCAGACGAATGGCAAAGAAAAGCAGAAATTTCAAAGGCAAAAGAGATTACAAGCAATATGATCTGAAACGATTATCTGGTGACAAAGAAGAAAGTAAAAATGTGATTTGCTATGAATGCAAAAAGAGAGGGCACATCAAGCCCAACTATCTGCTTCTAAAAAGAAAAGGAAAAGATGACAAATCCAAGAAAGCTCTCAAAGCTGAAACCTGGAGCGACACGGAATGTGAAAGTGATGAGGAATTTGCCAACATCTGCTTAATGGCCAACTCAGACTCTGAAGAAGAATATGAGGTAACTCATTCTAACATTCCTTTTGAAGTATCTGATTTTATGGATGAAATGTGCTTAGAATATAAAAATGCTCTTAAAAGGATTTTAGAATTGAAAAAGGAAATTTCATGTTTAAAGCACAGTGAAACTTTTCAAAAAGACAAAGTAAAGTTTCTTGAAAGCGAATTTTCTCAAGTCAAGGAAAAATCAGATTTGATTTCTAAGAAAAATGAAGATTTGCAAATCGAAAACAAATCTTTGAAAAAGGAAAACGTTTCTTTGAAAAAGGAAAACGATTGTCTAAAAAAGGAAACTTCAGATATCAATAAAAAGTTTTCCTTTGGTTCAAAAACTTTACAACATATTCTTTCTATACAAGTCCCTTACTACAATAAGTCTGGACTTGGTTTTCAAATGGAAAGTGAATTGAAAAATGATTTTCCAAAGGTAAAAGAAAGACTTAGAAGAAGACATTCGAAACAAGCTTATAGAAATCACTTTCACAAGCAATTTATAAGATTTGAGGGACAAAACGTCTCAAAATGCACAAACTGCAGTGATCCAAGGCATTCCAGAAGTTATTGTCCTAAGATCTGGAGATCAACATAAGATATTTTAAGATTTGCAAACTCTACTAACCCAAAAGGAACCAAACAGATTTGGGTACCAAAGAAAACTTGAATTTCTTTGATGTTTGCAGGTACCAATGAAAAGAAGAAACAAATGATACCTTGATAGTGGGTGTTCTAGCCACATGACTAGAAATTCCAAAATATTCATCAATCTTGCCAAATTTGATGGAGGAAGTGTGTCCTTTGGCGGCACCAACAAAGGAACAATTATTGGATAAATGCTCAGGTGTTAACAGGGACAATAAGTGCTCATTCACCGGACACAAACATGGTAATGTGTATCTTCTGGACACATCATCTGAGTATGTGAAATGTCTAGTATCAGTCAAAGATGACTCAGAACTTTGGCACAAGAAGCTGGGACATATAAGTTTCAAACAAATCTCAAAGCTGTCCTAAAAAAGGCTTGTAAGAGGACTTTCAGATGCCAAATTTGAGCAGACAAAGCCTTGTGATGCTTGCACCCTTGGGAAACAAGTAAGAAATTCTTTCAAATCCATAAATCAAGTTTCCACTAACCGTGCTCTGCAGCTCTTACACATGGACGTCTTCGGACCTACTCGAACTTAGAGCATTGGAGGTAAAAAGTATTGTTTGGTAATAGTAGATGACTATACTAGATTTATCTAGGTTTTCTTCCTTGCACATAAGAATGATACATTTTCATATTTTGAGAATTTTTCAAAGAAAGTTCAAAACGAAAAAGGTTATTCAATTTCCAGCATCAAAACTGATCATTGGGGAGAATTTGAAAACTAAATCTTTGTAGACTTTTGTGATCAAAATGGTTTTCAACATAATTTTTCATCTCCTTACACTCCTCAACAAAATAGAGTAGTTGAAAGGAAAAATCTATCTTTACAAGAAATGGCACGAACTCTTTTAATTGAAAGCAAAGCTCCTTCCCATTTGTGGGCAGAAGCTGTTTCTACTGCTTGTTACATTATAAATCATGTCTTTTTGAGACCATTGCTTGAGAAAATCCCCTATGAGCTTTACAAAGGCAAGAAACCAAGCATAGCATACTTTCATGTATTTGACTGTAAATGCTTTATCCTAAAAAACTCAAGTGATTGTCCGGGAAAGTTTGATGAAAGATTAGATGAAGGAGTATTCCTTGGATATTCCATCTCAAGCAAGGCATACAGAGTCTTCAATAAGAGCTCAAGAATAGTTGAAGAATCAATGAACGTAAGGTTTGAAGATGAAAATAACACTCAGAAGATAGACGCTGAAATCACCACATCATCTGAGAAGAATACATTATATGAGAAAACTCCATCATCTAAGGACAAAACATCATATGAAGTCACACAGAATGTCAATATAATTCAGGCTGACACATCATCTGAGAACGCAGACCAAGATCATTCTCCAGAAGATGAACAAGACAAAAGATATAACAAGAACTGGAAACACAAATCTAGTCATCCAACAGATCTTGTCATTGGAGATATAGAAGATGGAATCAAAACTAGATCCAAACTCAAGAATGAAATAAACGCTTTTGCACTTGTATCTGAAGTTGAACCCAAAGGAATTGAAGAGGCTCTTGCAGATGAAAGCTGGATTGAAGTAATGCAACAAGAGCTACATCAATTCAAACTTAGTGAAGTTTGGGAACTAGTGCCCAGACCCAAGGGTCATCCAATCATTCGAACCAAATGAGTATTCAGAAACAAGTTGGATGATAAGGACAAAGTTACTAGAAATAAGGCTAGACTCATAGCCAAGGGATACTCTCAAGAAGAGGGGATTGACTATGATAAAACGTATGCTCCGGTAGCAAGACTGAAATCTATTAGATTGCTCCTAGCCTATGCTTGCTACAACAACTTCAAGCTTTATCAGATGGATGTCAAGAGTGCATTTTTGAATGGCTACATTAAGGAAGAGGTGTACGTGGAACAACCACTAGGGTTTGAAGATCCAAAGAGCTCAGATCATGTTTATAAACTCAAGAAAGCTCTATATGGACTCAAACAAGCATCACGAGCCTGGTATGAGAGGTTAAGTAATTTCCTTTGTGAAAAAGGTTTCGATAAAGGTAAAGTAGATACGAATTTGTTTATCAAAAAGGAAGGTAAAGATATCTTGATTATTCAAATATATGTTGATGATATCATATTTGGTTCTTCTAACGAAAAACTCTGCAAGAATTTCTCTCAGATCATGCAGAACGAGTTTGAAATGAGCATGATGGGAGAACTCACTTTTTTCCTTAGACTTCTAGTGAATCAAACAGAACAAAGAACCTTCATACATCAAGAGAAGTATGCGAAGGAAATTGTGAAGAAGTTTGGTTAAGAAAACTGTAAGAAAACTGAATCACCAATGTCTTCTTCATCCAAGTTAGATAAGGATGAATAGGGCAAACCGGTTGATCAAAAGCTATATAGAAGCATAATCGGTTCTCTATTATATCTTACCGCTTCTAGACCTGACATCATTTTCAGTGTGTGTATGTGCGCCAGATTTCAATCAGATCCTAAGGAATCTCATCTCTCTGCAGTAAAGAGGATCCTAAAATATATTGGAACCAATCCTAATCTTGGATTATGGTATCCAAAGACCTCAAAACTTACTTTACAGGGCTACTCAGATGCTGATCTTGCAGGTTGCAAATTAGACAGGAAAAGCACCTCAGGAACATGTCAACTTCTGGGATCCATGCTAGTGTCTTGGCATTCAAAGAAACAAAACATTGTGGCACTATCAACCGCAGAAGCTGAATATGTCGCCTTGGGGAGTTGCTGTGCTCAGATCTTGTGGATGAAGCAACACTGAGAGACTTTAGTGTTGAAGCCTCAAATGTGGAAATCAAGTGTGACAACACCAGTACAATAAACCTCACAAAGAATCCAATTCTACACTCTCGAGCGAAACATATTGAAATTAAACATCATTTCATTCGTGATCATGTGCATAATGGTGATGTTAATATTCAATTTGTTGATTCTAAGTATCAATTAGCTGATATATTCAGAAAGCCCTTCAATAGGAATTCTTTTGAATATATTAGACAAGAATTGGGTATTACTATTATGCCTATTTAAGCTGTCTTCAAGACAGGTTAAGATCTGCTTTTGAGCAAAACGAAACTCAACCTTTAAAGCAAAGCTTCAGAACTTGCTCATCATCTGAGGAACTTCAAATACTTGAATGAAACTTTTGAACGAACACATCATCTGAGGAGGTCATCATCTGAACAACACTCACATCAGGTATAATCGTTCAAACTTTTGGCGCGTAAGTGGTTATTTTTGGCAACAAATAAGGTGCGCGCAATCTCAATCTTTTTAAATAATCTGTTAAATATTATGATTGAAGTGATTAAATTGATTGAATATTTCGTTTCCAAAAATTAACTTATCAAATCTTTTCAATTTTTTTTTTCCAGATTTCGAATATCAAATCTTCAAATTATCTCCTATTTTGTCTCCAAAGTAATTCATTCCTTAGTGAACATTCTTCGCTCTCACTCTAAAGCCTATTTAAGCAAAGATTGAATTTCATTCCTTACACTTGAAATCCTTCTTGAAATCATTACTTTCAAATCATCTTCTGCAACTCTTCTCCCTAAATCTCTTTTTTCGAAAAATTCTTCTCAAAATTCTTCATGGCACCCAAAAAATCCTCTACCATAAAGAAACCTTTAGCCGATATTCGACGTTCGGACAGGCTGAGACTTACACGTTCTAAAGCTCAAATTAGAGCTACTGCTCAAGACAACCTTTCGGATCACTCTAAGTTTACCGTGAGTGACTCTGAAGATGAGGATCATCTTACACTTGAGCAATTCATACTGAAAATCCAGAAAGAAAGACAAGCTTCTATGGAAGCAAAGCATGAAAAAGTAATGCTGAAAGAAGAAGAAGGGATGTACCACAAAGAGACGGTGGATGAATACCATGCCTTCCTTAATGAAAACAGAGAAGATAGTATAGGAGATGAAATGGAACCTGCTAAAGCAAAAGAAGCACAACTTGAGGGGGAGTCAACTGACAACACAGATAGTCAGACTAATGAAGAAGAAGAGGAGATAAGTGAGAACACTGACTCTGAACTACTCAAAGACATTCTGTACTATCAGAATGAATTGAAACTACAGGTCCAAGACTTGTACAAGACCATGTTTTAAGAAGTTGATGAAACAAAAGACAGAATGATTCAAGAATTTATGAAGCTGAGGAAAAATGTGTCTGAAAAGACAAGTCTTGTTTTTGTGAAGATAGAACACACGGGCAAAAAGGCGAACACCTTTAGAATGGAAATTGACCAAAAGCTGGAACAGTGTTCCAAGATTGCTCTAGTTCAAGTTTCTTCAGAACTTGTGCCTTCTGCATCAACTAAAGTTCCTTCTTTATCTACTATAACACCTACTCCAACACTTGTGCACCAGATAAAACACGAGACCAAACAGCTCATAAATATGGTACATCCTTTCTGTTGAACAAGCTGCTTACTATATAGAAAGAAAAATTAGACTTGCTAGAGTTGTCGTGAAAGCTGTTCAAGCTATGAGATTGAGGGGAGGTCATGAAAATGCTGTGAAAACATTGATCAAGAATAATGGATTCATCTCTAAAGAGGAAGTCCTGGAGTTTAGATCTAAGTTGAATGAAAAAGAATTAAAGACTGCCTCACTGCAAGGGAAGGTTGTTCATGGCGTAGAAGATGAGAGTCCTAAAGATTCAGACTTAGAAGACTTCTGTGTTGAAGATCTTCTGAAATTTTGCCAAGAGAACGAGCAAGCTTTGGCACGAGCTAAGTATGCAAGGATGATAGTGGAGGAACAAAAGCTTGATCCCAGCTATATTTTAGTAGGGATAAAAGCTTTGGAAAATTATCCGCTCAAATGAACAAGGAGATAGATGATAAGATTGAACAGAAGAGACGAGTCAAGGCTCAGGAGGAGTGGTGTGGCTGCTGGGACTCAGAAAATCAAAAAGAAAGCTCTGATTCAGAGAAGTTATGGGATATTCTGTTCAAACAAGGAGAGTGCAAAGACAATCTGAGGAAACTGAAGTCTGAGCTCTGCGTTCAAATGCTTGAGATGAAAGATCAGTTGACTTTACTAACTCAAAGTATAAGGGATGATACGAACAAGAAATTCCATCTAACTTTCCTTGAAATGGAACAAGCGAAAAGGAAGATGAACACAATGGAGGAAAGGATTAACTTGAAGCTGGCCCAGCTATCCAAGTTCGCTATTGTCCAACTCCCTTCAGAATTTGTCCCACCTCCTACTCAAACCCCTTCAAGCTCTACTCTAGCCCTAGATCTTCCAAAATAGAACTCGTTTTTCACTCCCTTATTTCGTCAAATCTTGATTCTATTTTAAGATTTGGAAGTGTTTGAGTTTTGTTTTGTTTAACGTCTGAACTTGGTTAAATCATTGTTAAGTTTGAATATTTTAGCCTGCATAATTTTTTATATTTGGCTTGCAAAAGTTTGTTGATTGAACTTCATTGAACCTTCATTGAATATTTCCTATTAGTTCAATCTATGCCTTTTGTGCTGATGACAAAAAGGGGGAGAGATATATCCCTAATTATTACTGCAAAAGGAGAAATGAGAACATTATAATTTGGAGGAACACGTTCTGAATAGGTTTCAAAGTTACACCTTAAGGTGAACAGGTTCTAAGTTTTGAGAATGATACAGGTTCTGCATACAAGTTCTGAGAATGATACAGGTTCTGAGAATGACTCACGTCATTCTGCATACAAGTTCTGAGTAATGACATACTTATATGATTTCACTCTGAACCTATATCTTGCTATGTATCTACACTCTGAATCTATTCTTCATAATGATATGATACAGGCTATTATATTTCTCAGATCGAAATTAAAATGAATGACGTGGAAATCTGAGAAATGAGTTAGACCTTATAAACTCTGATATAGGTCTTTTGAAGTTCTGAAGGAAAAATGAACTATACTTTGAAAAGGAATTCACACCTTGAATTCATTATTTTCCAAAACTCACTTTTGCTAAAATACTACATGATATATCATTGTTCAGCAAAATTTCCTTAAGTGACAAATCATTATGTTACTCACATTTCTCATACAACAATTGGTATATTTGTGGATGGTTTTGTCATCATAAAAAAGGAGAGATTGTTGAGAAAAACCCCTAATTGATTTTGAAGCTGACAAAATAATCCATAATCTCTAATATCTAAGTTAATGCAGTGAAATATTATTTTGCAGATCATCCAAAGATGTATGGACCGAGATACATGGGATTGAATCTTGCAGAATGGGCTCAGATGTTGAGTGGGAAGCTCAGACGGTGTTTGAAGAGCTCAGATGTTGAGCGGGAAACTCAGATGCTGTAGAGGACTCAGACGATTGAGTGGGGAAGCTCAGACGTTGGAATGAGGCTCAAGCTCTGAGAGAGTATTTCACGTGCAACGACTAGATTATCAAGAGATCTAATTCAAGATGATTCAATTGACAAATTACATCATCACAACGTCTAGCAATCAAGTTAGATTTGTACTTGGAGATTCTCAATCATGAAGATCAATCAAGGATGATTCACCTAATGAAGTAATCCATCTATGGAAACCGAGGATTACGATTGTATGGGCAACTTGATCCAAAGAGGGATTCTTTCCTTTGTCAACCTTAACGGCTACTAGATCTTTTTGATACAGTCTTGTCCAAACGGGGAAGTTTGGAGAGCGATCCTTGGGCACCTTGCTATGGGTAATTGGAGGCAGATGAGTATAAAAAGACATCTCAAGGCTGAAGAGAAAAATGCACGAGGGAACATAATTCAAAATTCCAAGATCGAGAAAGCTTCACATCCTTCATATACTTTTAATCCATCACTGTAATACTTAGAGGAGAACATACAAGCGTGAGAGTGTTAGACGGAAAGTCTATTCACCAAGATATAACCTCCAAGTCATTCATTAGTGGAAACCAGCCGATTGGCTGCCAACGTGAAGAAGTGGACGTAGGCTAGAACAAAGCCGAACCACTATAAATCCTTTGTGCACACTCTCTTTCCCTTAATCTCTATGCTTATATATCTGTGAAAGTAGTTGTATGCGCGACGCTGCATCCTAGAGTTTCTTAGATCTTCCTAGTAGTATCGTCTGAACGAAGTTCTACTTTTGAGGGGTCTCAGATCTTACTGGCTAATATCATCTGAACGAAGTTCTGAGCAGATTAGTTATATTCTGCATTGATTTCTTAAAATTATTTATAATCACCTATTCACCCCTATAGGTGATAACGCTAGCCTCAGCATCGGGTTCGTAGTGGAGCGGGAGGTCGCAGAGAGAGACAATGCCTCCTCTATTTCCTCTGGGTAATCTAGTGGAAGAAGTTGATGGTCTGCCATGGACGAGAGAGAGAGAGAGAGAGAGAGAGAGAGAGAGAGAGAGAGAGAGAGGGAAGAGGGAAGGGGGAGGGGAAGTAATTATTAGAGAATTTAATATTTTTCTTTCCAAGCACATTAAAATATTTTATTTTTAATAATCGGGTTCAACCAAACACTAGAAATATGGTCATTTTTCTGGAAAATAATTTTTTGAAACAATTCTCTGAAAGCCTTACATTTTTTTGCGAAACAAACAGATCCAAAGCTGATAAACATGAGCTTTTGATCGTCTTATCTCAATCTATGTCTAGAAGCGCTCGCCCCTAATCGTTAGTGATCGGTGAAACTGGCACGCCAAAAGAAAGGAACTTTCTTGGCTGGAGATGCTCAAACCGGGATAGTTATAGTTATTGATGATAATGAACAAACAAAACCCATTTTCGCACGTGCTCCATCTTTTATTTTAGGCACCTCTATCAATGAATGGATCTCCCAACTAGACTAACATGGCGCCAAAAGGCAGGAAATTTTTCGGTCAAGTGGGAAGCACGGAGCTACTTTAATATAGCGAGGGAAAATTGTCCAGTCCCAAACCTGTGGGCCTATTTGGTTCAACATTTGCAAGGGACTTTAAGGCTTCGAACATAAAAAATCATAAAAATCTTACAATGGAACAAGGTCGACCAGAATCAGAACCCTTCATTAAACTGAAATTGAAGTAAGAGTACTACATTTCAATCATGACACAAACGCCCTAAACAAGCCAACTAGAATTGAAATGACATAAACGAAAAGACATGACTCAACTAGATTGGACTAAATCTATCACTTCTTGGGACGCTTCGATGGTCCGACTTCGCCCTTCACTTGCTTGAGCGCCTTCCTAGCCATCATGATCTCCTCATATGCTTCAGCCAGCAATCACATAAGCTCGTTATTCGTGTACTGTGTCGGGAAGCTTCGGACGCCAAGCTTTGGGAATGGAGTGCTTTAGACGGTACTCCTTCGTGGATCGATATGCCTCATCGGTGAGCTCTAACGGCTTTCTCGAAAAACTCAGCTTCGCGAGGTGACAAGCTGCCCATAAATAGCAAGTAGTGATGACCGTCTCCTCATGCTCCGGTATGAGATTCTCGAAGTTCAAGTGGACTTGCTCAGACGGAAGGGGTAGAGGCATCTTCTGTACGCATCCGAACTACCATATGACCCAAGGAGGATAATATTCTGCTGTTCTGGTAAAACCCAACAAAGGAACCGGTCCGGCTTGCCCGAAGTAAGACGAGCCACCTTACCTTGAAACCAGCTAACATGCCATTAGAGGGACTTGGCGGTTGGATTCCTCATCAGTTTTAGCTATTCAGAAAAATGATAATCAAGACAGTCCTCTTATTTATTTCTGAAAATGACCATCGGAGGGGCAAAGTTCCTAAGCTCGTCAACCGATACGAGCTTCTGACATTCTTTAATATGAGAAAGATACCAGACTTGTAAAAGTTCGGCCGGTGCTCGCAAAACCTTGGCCTTGCCTCGCCTATACTTGTTCAAAAAGATGAACGTCTCGGCGAGCACGGTCACAACAAAATTCTTTTCTTCACAAAATTATTGAGTAAAATGAGCCATGCTAGGATTGACAGAGTTCTTATGATGGGGGAATACTATCAATTCGAAGAAGGCAAGCATGAAATCCTTTCATTTTTGCAAAGCATAAGCTTTATTGAAGCAATCAATCAAGAAAGAGAATGGGCAATTCCAATAATTTGCTTTCAAAACGCTTCGGACGACGGAAATCTCAGCTTTTAGAAACTTTGCTAAAACCACAAAGGAATTGTCTCCCAAGTACGAATGAATGAGTTCAGAGTCCAAGGACTTACCAGTGAGCACGCTATACTCCTCTAAGGTAGGTGTGAGCTCATGCTTACCAAGCAAGAATGTGGCCATCTCAGGGACCCAACAATGTGCCAATGCATGAATAATCCCAACACGAACCTTGATGTCAAGCAACAAAATCAACTTCCCTAGTCTGCGCTCCACATACTCAAGTGCCGTCTGATCGGGCTGCGACAACCAATCAGCCAAGTCGGCCTTGGACATAATAACAGTGCGGATGTTGTCGTTCCCCATGAAGTGATAGACCAACACAATGACAACCTAATAGCCATGGACCGACTCAAATTAAGTACGGGACGAGTACATGTACATCAAATCAAACATCATAGATTCTAGAGACAAGCGGAATGATGTTCATGCATGCATTATTAGCCGAGTTTTTAGAGCTTTAGATGGCAAATCGAACCCATCGATTTGGGTCCTTATTTAGCACCTTTAAGCTTGGGGATGTCAAGAATTTCGCTTGTGCCAGTAGATTCAGGCCAGTACAGGGAACCCTTGACATAGTCGGGGTCGAATGTAAGGTCATCCACTCCTCCATCCTAAGGTCAGGAAGAGTCTTGCCCAGACACCATCCTAGGCTCATCTAACATTTTAAGATTTGATGCAATGTATGTCATGCACGACAGGTATAATTCACTCAATCATGGCATATCGTATCAAAATAAAGCAATTAGATTCAATGCCAAAAATCAAGTAGATCTGGCAAAAATGATTAGAAATCAAGGATGAACCATGATCAATCAAAGTAATTCACCACCATCAAAGTATAGTTCATGAAAATTAATCCAGAAATCAAGAAGCATTCACAATCAAGAATCCACAATCAATTCAAGGATGACCCATGACAATCAAATGGCCTAAGTCCGCAAATGATTTTTGTATTTTCTAAAAAATTAAGGGTTTTGTTTTCTCTTTTTTTGAAAAAAATCATGTTAATTTTTGAAAAATTGAATTAAAAATTCGTTAACCCTTTATTTTTCTAAAAAAAATAAAACAAGAAAAATCCCCAGCGGAGATGCTAAGCTGTCGCAACCTAAAAATTTCCGGAAAACCTTAGGTTAATGAATTATCAAGTTAATTATTTAACTAACCTAACTCAGACTCTCCCAAGCCCATACCAAATCGCAACTTAGGTTTATTCATGAAAAATTGTTTAATTGGAGCCACCACTAATCGTTTCTTGGTAGGTAGATTAGAAAACCTAAATAAATTAGCGGGAGAACTAATTTAGTTCTACGAACCATAGAAAGTGAGTCCGAAGACATGGTTACATTAATTTAGAAAAATTAATGCCCTTTCGGTACCAGATTTCATGAAAAACCCTTTTAAATTGAATGATTATGAATTGAATGATTCAGAAAATGGAATGGACCATATGATACTCGAAAAATGATTCTGTTTTTTTTTTTTGGTTTTTTCTTTTCTTTTTCGAAAAATAGACAAGGCAAAGGATTGAACAAAAATAAACAAAAATGCCCGTAATATACCTTTTATTCCGAATTTTCCGATTAATTTGCTCGTACCCAAAGTTTAGGGTCGGAGGGAATTTATCCGATATGTACTCTTAGATTCGAGTTAGTATGCGGATTAGTGTATAGAATGACATCATCCCTTATTTTCAAAGGGCGGACCACGAAATTCTATACGAATTACCATCCCATTCCACAAGATCGTGGCTAAGGCAAGTAATCCATTTTTATCTAAGGGACAAGGCACATTAGGGAGCATATATTATGGGCATGTTTGTTTATAAATATGCAAAACTTACAATAAAATAAAAATAAACAGACGTAACCAAAAGAAAACCAATTGAGCTTGTCTCGAGTTTTTATTTATTATATATTTTTAATTTTTTCAAAAAATAAAGGGGGGGGGCCGAAATTTATGAGGTGTGGGCCACCTTTCCTCACCAAAATTTAATCTTGATTTTCTTGAGAAAATTATCCTTAAGATTTGCAAAAAATAACTTAGATAATTCTCAAAATCAGAGTCATCAAACCGCATCAAACATCATCCATAACATGAAATATCCACAACAGACAAGCTTATTCAACCAACCATGTGATAAAGTTCAAGGCAAAGCCTATCCATGGACATGTCAAATTCGGCCAAAGAGGGACTATGACCGAAAAAATTTAGATTTTCATCCTCGAAAGTGTTTCGATTTTTGTTCAATCCAATTCACAAAATCATCAACCATCCACAATGTATTGAAAAAAATTCGGCCAAAGAGAAGATGCAGGTGCCGAAAAATCCAGATTTGATTTCATCAAAAATTCCAATTCAGCAAGAGTTTCCGGTCAATTTTCGGTTCTTAAAAGAAAATGAACTAAAATTGGTAACCAAAGTAACAGACATTCCTAATATGCTAAGACGTAAAACGTTTCAAACGACTTCAGGCTGCGGACGGCATAACATGGTCGGTTGAAGGCAATACGTCGAAGCAACATCAAGAAGCTCAAAACTTTGATAATCAATAAAAGTTCTCGCCTCTTTTGATCCGATTAAGCTTGCTTAAAATATTCAGATTTTATGCATCATAGCTCAAATTTCAGTTCTTGACATAGCTTTGACAAAAAAAATCAATTTGTTTTTGGCTTTGATCACAAATTTGTATACATTCACCAAAGTACATGAACATATATGCATGCTACCACCTAAACCAGCACGGATTTGCAAACAAGAGATCGAGAAAATTACCTTTTTTCAAGCAAATTCCAGCGCACGTGCCAGCTCGACGATCCCCCCAAACTTGTGCCTTTCGAGCCGAATTTGAGCTCCAAACAACAAGGAACTCTAACACAAGATGTGGCTATATTAAACTTCGATTGTAAAGGAAAAAAAGGGAGCAAAAGAACCTCAGAATAGGGCTGATCAAAGGTCGATCAGCAGCTATTTTTGGACCGCTGCTCGGGGTGACTTGTGAAGTACTTCGAGCTCAGGTTGTTCTAATTGAACTTTGGGGTTGATCGGACGCAGCTATGGTGGTGTTGAGCTGAGCTGAGGTGGCGCCGGTGGACTGGGTGGTGGACGGCAGGCGGCACGCGGAGGAGTAGGCCTTGGGGAAGGGTCTCGGTTGAGCTTTGCTTGAGCCGAGATATCCTCATCTCTTTCTCAACTTTTCACTCTGAATTTTCTGAATTCGAAGATTAGAATTGCCGACCCGAACTCTAGAGTTAAGTCTCTTATTTATAGAAATCAAGGACCACTAATCCTAGTCGAAGTAGGATTCCATATAGACAGTTGGATTAGCAATCCTAGCTAGAGTAGGATTGAATGACAACTGTTGGATAAAAAATTCTGATCCCGGAAGAGTCCAGATCAGACGAAACTCTCGGTTAATTAGAGCCTAATAAAGATAGAGTTTTATTTTTCCAAGGCTCTAATTTTCCTTATCTGAATTTATTTAATCTTTGAAGAGCCCAGATCCGCCAGAATACTTGTGAAATTTCGGCCAGATGTGGGTGACTGTGAAGGTGGCCGAATATGGCCTCTCTTGCGGGCTTGACGTGACTTCTCGGGCTCGAATCGGGCTCTAATTAAATAAATGGGCAATTAATTAAAGGTCTCGCTCAATTTAAATAATTAAAATGGGCTGAATTAAATTCAAAATTAGGTCCAGACTCATCATGAAAAATTCGGCACACTCATCATCACAGCCCGACTGAATTTTTATTTTTATTTTTCGAGTTTACTTGTGCAAATTCTCGAGCTTAAACTATGCTTTTCCTAAAAATGTGCATCTAATCAAGCCCTTTTCCAAATAAAACATTTAAATGGACTTAATTAAGCTCAAAATAGATTATAGAAAATTCGACACATCCTCCCATGCTCTGGCCGAAAAACTCATGATATGCTCTGGTTCAGTCGCCAATCAAATTAAGCTCAAATCCGCGTCGTTAATCCATATGGTGCAAAATGCAATGAATGAAAAAGAAAAATTAAATATGTGATGCATGAAGATTATTTTTGGCGAGAACTAAAATTAATTCTCAATTTTGTGCAACATAAATGAAGAAAAAAGGAAAATCAAAATTTAGGTGTCAACATAGTGTTATTTTCAGAAATGATCAGGCCAAAGAAGAGATACTCCCTCTTGAGATAGGGCGGCCTTGGCTTGGCTCGCTTTTGTGATTGATATGGCACAATCAAAGGATTGATCGAGGGTGAAGCATGGATCAGCCTCGACTGGCCGATGGACTGGTGTAGGGGTTGGTATCGGGCTTGATGCATAATTGAGGTTAAGAATTTGTTCCTTCCCCCTAGATTAACTCTGAAACTTCTAGTAAATGAATCAGTAAGACATCTAGGGTCAAAAAGCATGCAAGTTTTTTTTTTTTTTTCATTTTTTTTCATTTTTTTGAAAATCGCATTTCAATTTTGAAATTCATTTTCTTTCGAAAGACTAAAAAAAACGAGGAAACATAATTGAGCCCAGCTCTCAGGATTCTCTAAGGATGATACAAATTTTTCAATCGGTTGGATATCATCACCGGGCCAGTTTGGAGTACCCATTATGCCCTCAAAAATTTTGCAAGAATTTTGTAATTTCATTGATAAAAATTAATCAATTACATCTTATTGAATGGAAAATGCAGACAACTCCTCGATGGTGAAGAATTTGACTCGAACAAACAACCTAGGAATTGAAAAATGCAACCTAGACACCTAGAAAGCAGGAAAATATCCCACGCAGGGGATTGAATAAAATTAGAGGGGTTACTGATTTGGGTCTACGCCTAATTCCTCAATGATAAATTCTCCTGGCTTCTGGGCGAGCTAATCGTCCCATGTGTTCTAGGTAACACCACGTGGGAAGGGACGATGCCGTAGGGGTATTCCATCCTTGAACATATGAGGATATTCCAATCGCATGCTCGGGACTACCAACATATCCCGGTCTCCATTGTTTCCATGCACGAAACATGAGATTGCCAGCATTGATCATATCCTGGACCCGAAATTGTAATGTGACGCATTCCTCAAGAGAGTGGCCTTCTCGACCACAATGGAAATCACAGAACTTGCCTAAGTCGAAATTGTGGGTGTTCTCGATCCAAGGGAAGGCTTGTTCTCGCTAAAACAAGCCATTCTTCAAGAGTATCGGCCATATGATGGACATTGCCACGGGGAGTAAAGTAAATTCTCTTCCTATCAGCACCGGAGGTTCATCACGTGGAAGTTGGCCATGTTCACCAAAGCCCTCAGCTATGTTGCATTCTTGGGGAGGAGAAATGAGGTAGCCGGTATCGATCAAATCTTGAATGCGGTATCTCAATTGATAACAATCCTTCAGAGAGTGGCCAACTTCCTCGAAGTGGAAGTCACAAGTCTTGTGGCGGTCGTAATTGACCAGATCTCTGGGATTAGGGAATCTACGTTCCCCTTTGAGCAACCCACGCTTTAGCAAAATGGCCCAAATGGCCCAAATCTCAGGCACTGGCAATGGGAGCGGAGTGAATTGCTTTCCCCTCTGGACAGGTGGTTGATCCTAGGTTGGTCGACCCTGGTGAGGCATGAAACAACGATTGGCGTAGTGCACCGGCAGAGGTTCAATTGTCTCAGGTTAATGCTCGAGAAAATGAACAACACGTTCCATGATATCAATCGTTTCAACCATTACAGCATTCCAGGTGTGCATTTTGTCTTGAAGTTCCTCAATCCTCTGTTTCATAATGACTACAATTTCAACCTTGTCAGTCATCTTCCTTGTCCTTGATCAGGTAAGGAATCTGGATCTGAGAAATCCTCGGCGTTGCCTCGGACGTGGAGGACGAAGCTCCAAAGCTTGAGCAAGATCGAGAGGCGATGGTAACCGCAACCTCATCTAGACCGGAATCACCGGCTCACCGCCTTGGTAGAGGTGATCAATGGGCCTTTCAGGCTCGAAAGGAAAATGGGCGGGCTTGAGCAATACCCATATATGAGAAAGCCCAATCAGACTTGTGCACTCAGATATAAATTCTATGTTATAATTGGGTCTAGTAGCACATTAAAATAAACTTTTCGGCTTGTCCGATGATCATCGTCGCCGCCGCCGCCGCCTCCACCACCTCCCCCTTGGCTGTCACTCTGGTCATCTCTTCCCCCTCCCTCTCTATCTCCCGTTTGCCAATCCCATTCCGACAGTGCCCGCCATCCCCCATCCAAGCGTAGGTGTTCGTGCCATACTGATAGGCTATTCCCAGGAGAAGTGGCTTTTGAACTTTCCCTACTTGCGAAATTGAAATGTTCATAAATAGAAATTTCGAATTTGTAGACCGTGAATGGAAAATTAAATCAAATCATCACATCCGATGAGAAATCTAAATTTAGTTTTTTTTTAGTATAAGTGAGTGAGAAAAACAAAGTGCGAAAACAATAGTTAATAACACGCTGTTCAAAGTATATGTAATAGTAAAGTTGATTTGAAAGTTCAAAATTAGCGAAAACAAGAACGTTCTTTGTTTCGAGAAGCATATTCCTTCTATTCGCTAGACGAAAAGTTACAAAAGCTTTTTCAAAGCTTCGGACGCACGATTACGTGCCGTGATTAGAATTATTCACCATTTAAGCTCAAATCGCTTGAAAATGTTTGATTATGTTGCGCTAATATACATGTCAACCTCGTGCCAGGTATCCGACGGCCAGAAGATTTCCTTCTGGAACAGCGCGAATGAAGCGCGAGACACCGGAAAATTCAACCTCTCGCAAGTTAGCTCAAGCCGCCGGAACGACTGGTTGTCCCATTTCCACCGACGACCAAACGCCCGCACGCACAGACACATTCGTGTTCACCGGAAAATTCAACTTCTCGCGTCACGTGTTGTAAAAAAAATCTTACATGGGTAGAGTCGTTTTGCACCTCTTGAGCATCTTGGGACTTTTCCAACTTTCAAGGATTTTGAAAATTCAACCTCTCGCAAGTTAGCTCAAGCCGCGGGAACGACTCCATATATGAAGCTCCTCAAGATATCTCTCTCTTTCTCATCTCCGGTGTGTGCAAGTTTTGTCATAAGCACACACCCAGAAAAGAAAAAAGTGTGCTTCTGCTTCAACAAGTGCATATAGATTCATTCTTTCGTAGTTCGATTCTTGTTCTTCAAGTTCTTGTTCGGACTCTGGTCCAAGAAGTTCACTGAGGAGCATTCGATTCCGGTTTCACGTGTGATCCAGAGAGACAGAGAGCGGGTTTGACAATGGCGGCAGCATTGGCTGGGGACGACCTCATGCGGCAGACGAGCAGCCGCCGCAGCTGGCGGTCGGGGAGCGTGAGAGAGATATGGAACGCGCCGGACGTGTTCCAGCGTAGCGTCCGGCAGGTGGCGGACGACGAGGAGGAGCTCCGGTGGGCCGCCATTGAGCGGTTGCCCACCTACGACCGGATGCGGAAGGGGATACTGACCCAGGTGCGGAGCAACGGGAGGGTGGTGCAGGACGAGGTCGACGTGACGAAGCTCGGGACGCAGGACAAGAAGGTCCTGATGGAGAGCATCCTCAAACTGGTGGAGGAGGACAACGAGAAGTTCCTGAAGAGGCTGCGGGACAGGACCGACCGGGTCGGGATCGAGATCCCGAAGATCGAAGTGAGGTTCCAGAACCTGAGCATCGACGGGGATGCTTACGTGGGGACAAGGGCACTCCCAACGCTGCTCAACGCTTCCTTGAATGCTATTGAGGTTGGTGTTCATGAGAATTGCTTACTTTCTCTGATGTTCCTTTTTCATGTTCAGTTGATCTTGAGTGTTGTTTAGTGAAGTATCAGTGGCAAACTCTAAAGGGATGTAGTTAGTCAGGTAAGATTGCTTAGGGGACTAGATCAGGTAGAGGCTTTTAACTATCTTAGAGACTTTAGGAGGAACAAGTTCTTGCGAGTTTCTTGTATGTGGCTGCGATACCGCCTATGGCTATATCAAGTAGGCAGATTCGGCAGGCATGAGATGACCGAAGATATAACATTTGATTGCAAATATGCAGGTAAAAAGAGGGCCTTTTAGTGAAATGATGCGTCTTTATTTGCTTAAGTAGGTAGAAATTAGGAAACTTGATGTTATGGGAAGCTGAAAGAGGAAGTGAAGCAAGCGCTAACACAGCCTAAGAGCAAATCAATCTGTTTGTTTCTGTTCATGTCTTCAGGGTAACGGCAGGGTCCGATTCATTAGACGAAGTGAATTTTAATATTTTTTATGCATCCTCAATAGCAATTTCTATGTCAACAGGGAGTTATTGGGATGATCGGACTCTCTCCGTCGAAGAAGAAAGTGGTAAAGATAGTTCAAGATGTCAGCGGCATAATCAAACCGTCGAGGTAAACTCATGGATCCTCAACTTGAAGATCCTAGTCTCACTGCTTGCTTAAGCGAGTGCAGTTCTACGCGCTTAATTTGGGAGCTTATGCACATGAAAATGTTCGTTTTCAGGTTGACCTTGCTTCTCGGACCTCCCGGTGCTGGAAAAACAACACTGCTACGAGCACTTGCCGGAAAGCCTGATGATGATCTCAGGGTTAGTGAAGCATGTTGAATTATCTGTATGCATTTACTTGCTTGCCGTCTTCAGGTTCTCTAGTTCTTAGAGTGAACTAATTTGTACTGTTACAACGATACAGGTAACTGGAAAAATCACCTACTGCGGCCACGAATTCAAAGAGTTCATCCCTCAAAGGACCTGCGCTTACATTAGCCAGCATGATCTTCACTATGGTGAGATGACGGTCCGCGAGACGCTAGACTTTTCGGGCCGTTGCTTGGGAGTCGGAACTAGGTATGAGATGTTGGCGGAGCTTTCAAGAAGAGAGCGGGAGGCAGGGATCAAGCCGGACCCTGAAATCGATGCTTTCATGAAGGCCACTGCCATTACTGGCCAAGAAACCAGTTTGATGGCAGACTATGTCCTCAAGGTTGGTTTTGCAGAATTTGTCCATTCAATCCTGCTTCAAATTTGACGTTTCATACTTTAAGCTTATGTGGTAGGCTAAATCTCAAATGTTTGTGGCAGATCCTCGGATTAGATATTTGCGCTGATATCATGGTTGGAGACGACATGAGGAGGGGTATCTCTGGTGGACAAAAGAAACGTGTCACCACAGGTGAGATGCTGGTCGGACCGGCGAAAGCATTCTTCATGGACGAGATATCAACGGGGCTGGATAGTTCCACGACTTTTCAGATTGTGAAGTTCATGAGGCAGATGGTCCATATCATGGATGTGACCATGGTCATCTCCCTCTTGCAGCCAGCTCCCGAGACTTACGAACTCTTCGACGACATAATCTTGCTCTCGGAGGGCCAGATCATCTACCAAGGGCTGCGAGAAAACGTCCTCGAGTTCTTTGAGTACGTGGGCTTCAAATGCCCGCGAAGAAAGGGGGTTGCTGACTTTCTGCAGGAAGTCACTTCGAAGAATGACCAAGAGCAATACTGGTATAGGAAGGACCAACCTTATAGATACATCTCGGTGCCCGAATTCGTGAGGGCTTTCGGTAGCTTCCATGTTGGACAGAGCCTTCTCGAAGAGCTTAGAGTCCCTTATGACAAAAGCAGGGCACACCCTGCCGCTCTGGTGAAGGACAAGTATGGAATCTCTAACATGGACCTCTTCAAAGCTTGCTTTGCCAGGGAATGGCTGCTGATGAAGCGCAGCTCTTTCGTGTACATCTTCAAGACCACTCAGATCACGGTCATGGCCTTCATCGCGTCCACCGTGTTTCTCAGAACAGAAATGAAGACCGGCACAATAGACGACGGGGTGAGATTTTGGGGAGCTCTATTTTACAGTCTTCTGAATGTCATGTTTAATGGGATGAGTGAGCTCCCGATGACGGTGTTCAGGCTTCCGGTGTTCTTCAAGCAGAGAGATTTCTTGTTTTACCCTGCTTGGGCTTTCGCGTTGCCCATTTGGTTGCTCAGAATACCTGTCTCATTCGTTGAATCTGGAATTTGGATCATCCTCACTTACTACACCATTGGGTTTGCCCCATCTCCCATGAGGTATGACCACTTTTTCTGCTCTCATAAGTTGGCCCTTCCTGTTCTGGTTTATAAGCTACTAACACTAGTGCAATGAAAATAATCTCTGGTAAGTCCTCTTGCTGATAAATCTTGGTGATTTCTACTTGTGCAGGTTTTTCAAGCAATTCTTGGCTTTCTTTGGTGTGAATCAGATGGCTCTCTCTCTCTTCCGTTTCATAGCGGCTGTGGGAAGGTCAGACGTCGTCGCCAACACACTCGGTACCTTCACATTGCTGCTGGTATTCATCCTCGGCGGTTTCATTGTCGCGAAAGGTTAGAAATGTTCTCTTTTTTGGCGCTTGGCATTGTCATTAAAAAAAAATGCTGATAAAAGCGTTGGGATATCTCATGTTTCACACCTATAGATTGTTTTTGGTCATAAGCTTCTAAAAATTAATGCGCTCAATGGTGGACAGATGACATTTCAAGTTCGATGATCTGGGGTTACTATATTTCTCCCATGATGTATGGGCAAAATGCCATTGCTATCAATGAGTTCCTGTCTGATAGATGGAACAAGGTAAGTTCTCGACAAGGCTTAGGATAGGATGGAGCTTCAAAAGTCTTCTGAAGATGTTAATATTGCAGGATACATCTAAATCTTAATTCTTTTGATGTCGCAGCCTTCGCCCGCCGGCTCCCCTGAATCCACAGTTGGAAAGGCCCTTCTCAAGCAGAGAGGCCTTTACAGGACCGAGAGCTGGTATTGGATCAGTATCTTGGCACTTTTCGTGTTCTCTATTCTTTTCAACATTCTCTTCACTCTTGCGTTGACATTCTTAAATCGTAAGTAGATGCTCTCGTCTGGTTTTCGTTCTGCAAAGTAAAATGAAAAGTACGTACTGATTTATGGCTTTCCGACCGTATCTCAGCTCTTGGTGAAACTAAAGCAATACTTGCGGATGATGATTCGGAGAAGAGGAGACAATCTAGATCAGAAGGTATGTGACTGTTGTGGTTGGAACTGTCAACTGGATTCATGGCAAAAAAGAAATTTGGGATGATGCCTAAAACTGGAACTTTTTGGACAGGTACTCCTATGCAAGTAAGAAATGCCCGCGCAAACGACGGTATTGTGAGCGAAAGCACCCAGGCTAGGAGAGGAATGGTTCTTCCATTCCAGCCCCTTTCACTTGCCTTCAACCATGTCAATTACTATGTGGATATGCCCGCGGTAAGTCCAATCTTCCCTAATGCGAGACTCCCCAAGTTCCGTGCAGCGATGAATGTTTGAGACATATTTATCAGAATGCAAACTGTAAAATACCTCCACCCAACGTTAGATTCAGAAATAAATGTCTGTTTTGGTGTGCTTCAGGAAATGAAGACTCAAGGGGTTGAGGAAAGCCGACTACAACTCCTAAGAGATGTCAGTGGAGCTTTCAGGCCGGGCGTTTTGACTGCATTGGTTGGAGTCAGTGGAGCCGGAAAGACCACACTGATGGATGTCTTAGCAGGAAGAAAAACTGGCGGATACATAGAAGGAAGCATTACCGTTTCCGGTTATCCCAAGAACCAAGCCACATTTGCTCGAGTGAGCGGTTACTGTGAGCAGAATGACATTCACTCGCCATATGTCACTCTTTACGAGTCTCTCTTATACTCAGCTTGGCTTCGTCTCTCTAAAGACGTAAACAAGGGAACCAGGAAGGCACGTAACTACGATACTATCTTCTTCATTAACATCTCCTTCAAGCAAGTAAATGGACCTTGTGCAAATTTATGACTAAGCGAGAGTTTTCTTGGTTTTGCAGATGTTTGTTGAGGAAGTCATGGATTTGGTTGAGCTTCATCCCTTGAGGAATGCTCTAGTTGGGCTTCCAGGAGTTGATGGACTCTCGACCGAGCAGAGGAAGAGGCTCACGATAGCCGTCGAGTTGGTTGCTAATCCCTCGATTATCTTCATGGATGAGCCCACATCAGGTCTCGATGCCAGAGCAGCTGCAATTGTCATGCGTACTGTGAGAAACACCGTAGATACTGGGCGTACCGTTGTGTGCACGATTCACCAACCGAGCATAGACATTTTTGAGGCTTTTGATGAGGTACGGCTAGGATAATTGAACTCTGTGTTCCTTTCATGTTTTCTCAGGATTATCTCTTCAAGATATGCCTGAGCTGATGATGTGAGTTCTTCTTGCAGCTTCTCCTGATGAAAAGAGGAGGGCAAGTCATTTATACAGGGCCTCTTGGTGAACAGTCTAACAAGCTCGTCGAATATTTTGAGGTGCTTATCTCATATCTTCAATTAAGAAACCTGCATGACTGAAAAATCCATGACTGCACCTACCAATGAGGCTATGTAGTTTAACTGAATAGAGTTTGATGTCTGAAAACCAATTGCAGGCTATTCCCGGCGTTCCCAAGATCAATGAAGGCTACAATCCTGCAACATGGATGTTGGATGTCACTGCTACTTCAGTCGAAGCTCAACTGGACGTCGACTTTGCAGAAATCTATGCCAATTCTGACCTCTATAGGTGAGAGAAGTGCACTCCCATTAGTTTCTTCAAATTCCAATCATGAATGTGCACTTAACTTGGCGTCTCATTCCCCCTTTCTGTTTTTTTTTTTTTTCAGGAGAAACCAGGAGCTCATCAAAGAGCTGAGCACTCCAGAGCCCGGTTCAAAAGACCTTTACTTCCCCACCCAATACTCCCAGGGCTTCCTAACTCAATGCCATGCTTGCTTCTGCAAACAGAACTGGTCCTACTGGAGGAACTCCCGGTTTAATGCCATTCGTTTCTTCATGACGATCGTCATTGGTCTTATGTTTGGCCTCATTTTCTGGAACAAAGGAGACAAAATGTAAGCACAGACAATCACATTCGAGAGATCATTTTCTTTTTGCGAAAGTCAAGCCGCTACTATTACCTTAAAGTGTTCGCTCACATGATGTTTCTGTGTCTTTTATCTCGATAGATATAAACAACAAGATATGCAAAATCTACTCGGCGCCACCTATGCTGCTGTTATCTTCCTTGGAGCCACTAATGCTGCAGCAGTCCAATCTGTCGTGGCAATCGAAAGAACCGTCTTCTACCGTGAACGAGCAGCTGGGATGTATTCAGAGTTGCCTTATGCGTTTGCTCAGGTACAATTCCTTCTGTCCATTTCGGATAATTAGAATCTCATTCATTTCATCACAGTTGTATTTTCTTGTTCTGTTGTTGATTGGTGTGCTTTGTGTATCAGGTGGCTATCGAAACAATCTATGTGGCGGTTCAGACAGTTATTTATTCCCTCCTTCTCTACGCGATGATCGGTTACGAGTGGAAGGTCGGCAAGGTGTTGTACTTCTACTACTTCATATTCATGTGCTTTACCTACTTCTCCATGTACGGCATGATGGTTGTCGCACTCACCCCCGGCCACCAGATCGCTGCCATCACAATGTCCTTCTTCCTCAACTTCTGGAACTTGTTTTCGGGCTTCCTCATTCCCCGGCCTGTAAGTCACCTTACCTCGGTCCTAATTCCGTCTTCATTCGTTTTTCCATTGAGAGCATCATCTTCTTTCGCGAACATGTCATACTAATGCTACAAGTGCTTTATTATTGCAGCTGATCCCTGTGTGGTGGAGATGGTACTACTGGTGCTCGCCCGTCGCTTGGACCATCTACGGCATTTTCGCATCCCAGGTCGGCGACAAGAAATTGCCCATGACAGTAGATGGAACGCTGCCCTTGGAAATAGATGGAAGGCAAGTGAATGTGGATGAATTCCTGAAGAAGAGCCTGGGATTCGATCACGGCTTCCTGGTGCCCGTGGCTTTGGCCCATATCGGTTGGGTCTTGGGATTTTTCTTCATCTTCGCCTATGGTATCAAGTTCCTGAACTTCCAGAGGAGATGAGAAACTGCATCTTGTTTTGAACAAGTAGAAATTTATGAGCTTTTCACTCATAGGACTGCTGACTGTATAGCAATATGGTCAAATACATAAGGAGATGAGCAGAAAACTGTTCCTCCTCTCTTTCCTTCCCAGTACAATTCTTTCTTCCTCTGTAACAATTCTTTCTTCCTCTGTAATTTTGCTTGGTTTGATTTCTCAATTTTTGTTTCTGTGATATTGTAGTATGTATAGCTCTTTTTATCCGTGCTAGTCTGCTGTTGTACCATTATATGTGAGAGAATGAAGAATAAAACTCCTTTTACTTCACAAGTACATTTCTACTACCCTCTTTCTTTCTCCGCTTTGATACCATGCAAAATTTTGCGAGAAAAGTTTCAAATTATCTGAAAGATTGAATTGTTGGAACCCAAGCAAACATTCATGCAACAAAGACAACACCAATGCAATTCCTACTCACGAAAGCTTATCACCACCTTCTCCACCAGCCAAACAAGATCGAAAGAAGGATAAGAGTTTCTAATGACAGAAGTTTTTACATCTTCAACAACTAACAGAGAAAGAACATCATAGACTATGCAACAACATTTGGCAATAGGAAGACGGCACAGAAGAAACCCGAAAAACACGAAACAAGCTGGGAACAGGAATAAGTATCATCTGTTCACGCGAATCAACAATGAAAAATGCTGGATCCATGTGGTGTAATGAATGAAAGCGAACGTCGCAAATTCTGGTGGATTCTTCTTTCCTTTTGCATCTGATTTTTCTTCTCTGAACAACCAAGCCTGTACATCCCACGCAATCTTGACCTCCAAGCCGTCCGCTAAAACCTTCGTCTGCATCCCCCTGAAGTTCCAATGCAACTTCCTCACCTTCAATACAAGCTCCTTCCCGATATAAACGTACAACACAGTACACTTCTCCAGACCCTCCGTCTCCATTCCTCTGCATTGTATCAGAACATCTTTGAACGGCCCTTTTCCGGTGAGCCGAGCCTCGATGCCATGGAGCCTTTCGTTTTTGCAGGACAACGCGCACACTGCACGCGATACGAGAGTGAAATCGAGCTCTTGGAACACCGTGGAACACTGTTCCGGGATGTCCCCAAGAAGGAAAGCTGCTTGTGAGTCCACCAGGACCAGAAGGGAGAACCCGTCGACGGGTTCCAGTCCCGTGTCATAATATTTAACTCGGGAGAAATCCCAGACCACTGCTATTTGGGAGCTCTCGTACTTAGTGAGTTCGTGGCCTCTGTTCCGCTCAGAGACGCAGGGGTTTATGCAGACTTTGTACTTAAAGAGAGTTGATGGGTCATCGCCGCCAATGACGTGAAGACTAACAAGAAGTTGGCGGCGACCGGTGGGTGTTGTGTACCAGGAGAGGGTGGTGGTGAGGTGGCGGTGATTGTGAAGCGCGGTTTCGTAAACCCAATTGTTTCGAGTTCGAAGTGAAGTAGGAGGAGCAAGAGAAGTAATATGATGATCATCACTGTCGGAGGAAGCGGGAAAAAGAGGAACAAGAGAAGCCGAAGCATTCGGAAGCAAAGGAGAGACGAAGGCGCTTCTTGAAGCCGGAGTGCGAGATAAAGGATTGAAGACAGCGATCGAGCTCGCATCCTTGCAGATGCAAGAAAACTTGCGTTTCATCGTCGATGTCTGAAGTATTTCTTGAAGAAATTGTGTGTGAGAGAGAGAGAGAGAGAGAGAGAGAGAGAGATGAATCAATCGTAGGTGGGAGAAGCTATGTTATATAGAGAAGAGAAGTTAAGTTATTTCAAAATCTTTTCCTGAGGATCATCTCTTAATTAACACGAATTTAACTGGGCCTCATGAACAGCTTCGAAACACTAACTGCTTATAACAGAAGGTTAGTAACGAACTTTTGAATCTTAGATAGCGGTCGGAGAAACTAATCATTACATGAACTTGGTGGGTCCCATGGTAGTCCGAACTCAGTTTAGCATGTGTTGAGGTGTTCCGTCGGTTGGCTCGACACGGCTAATACGATCTCGATTTGAATCCAAATCGATGTCAATGGTGCGTTTATTTCGCGAAAAATAAATTGATTTAAAAAATATTTTGCAAAATATGATTATTTATATCGCTTGTAAAAATAAATAAATGAAAATTTCTTTCATCGCCTACGAAAATAGTTAGGCATGTATTGTTATTGATGATGAAAATATTTTTTATGGACTAATTTTTTTAATTAATAAAAGCGATTATTTTTTGAAACATAGTTTTCAAATCGCTAATTTTTTGCGAAACATACGCAGCCTAAGGCTCTATTTGTTTAGTGAAAAACAAATGACTTGAAAAATATTTTCCCTAAAATTGATCGCTTGAAATATTAGTTAACGAAAAATGTTTACGATATTGACAACAATGTCGTAAATATTTTGATAGACAATGAAAATATCCTACCATTATTTATTTTTGGAAGCGATACAAGCGACCATTTTAAGGAAATTATTTTTAAATCATTCATTTTTCGCCAAATAAGCACATCCAAAACTTATAACACAACGTCCGGCGATAATCTATCAAATTAGTGACCACTCGCGTTAGATTAGATCCAACTTTTGGGGATCAAATGATTAACGATTGGATTAACCCACTTGCTTGCTTGTAACTTCTTGTTCAAGGTCTCTCCTTTTCCGCAGATAAGTTGCGAACTTACTTGGGAAGTGAGGGCCAGGTCACCTTTTCAGGTTCTTTCCTTCACTTAATGCAGAACAAGCTAAAATGTGTTACTGATAGTGTCTTTCGTTTTCATTGTCCTAGGTCAATAATAGACCCCAATTCTGGAGGTGGGTTGGAAAAAGCGTGATCATCTTGTACTTTTAGCTCTTATGAAATTCTGGGACTGAAATTGCAAATTTTGAGTCGTGATTAGTAATTTAGAATCTTTCTGATGGGTTGTTCGAGAACTAGAAATGGATTAAGTTATTTTAATGAGTATACTTAACCTACTTCGTCCTTGTAATAAAATCTTAAAAGCCATTCATTTTGAATTGGGAACATGGAATAATATGAGAAAATTATCAAAAAAATTCTAAACCTATTACAACCGTGCTAATTTAGTCCTAAACCTTTTTTTTTTTCAATTGAGTCTTAAATTTTTTGTATTTGTGCCAATTCAATATATCTAGCCAACTTTGGTCGACCGGCACTCACATGGCAAATTTAATAATATTTTACTATTTTATGCATTATTTATTTTTTCATTGTCAGTTTTTTTCTTCTCCTTCTTCCTCCGGCCGATTCGATGACGGGGCTAGAGGCGATAGCAAGTGAGGCCGAGCCTCGCCCTGCCGCGCCGATTGGCACAAATGTAAAAAGTATACGACTCGATTGGCAAAAAAGGGTTTGATACTGAATCGACATAATTACAGTAGGTTTATGATTTTTTTGGTAAAATTTCCCGAATAATCTAGTCCGACACGAGGTGTCTAAATGTGTTAATAGATTATGGGATTTGTAAAATCGTCCGCAACTTTAACTGGAAAGGACCTAGGTATGTCTCATCTTTTCTCTCTTTATATATAAGCACATGCCTCCTTTTTTGCAAGCGAATTTTTTGATGTTATTTAGTTTGAGTTTGAGAGATAATACCTAAATTCGATTTTGGTTTGCCATCCTCCTAAATTGGACAAAAATTAACCGAGCCTTTAGCTACTTGTACCATACTTTTCATTTTTAAGTCAAGTAAAGAACTCAGACTATGTCAAGACTATACTAGTGAGCCTATTTACAGAATCAACTACATCATATACAAAGTGTATCTGAATCAAGTATTGGTCCAGGTCCGCAGTATCTGTGTCATGGCGTCACCCCCATAAACTCAAAACATTTGTGCAGATGTCCATTTGAATCTCTCTTTGAGGTTGAAAACCTTGTCGAGTTCATAGCAGATAAAGGTTAAAAAAGTTCAAACTTGTCTCGTTGACAAGGGAAAAGGACACTATCAGTGCCAAAAGTTACGTACGGAGATCACTTTGGTACCAAAAGTTTCATTCGTATCACCTAAGTATCTATATAGTATGTAGCTAGGCAACGTACATCTATGTATTCAACTTGTCCTGAATTTCTCGATAGCTTTTTTGTTTTTTGTTTTTTTGTTTTGACCATGGAAATCGAGAGAGAATTATCAAAAAAGTCCTAAATCTATTGCAATTAGTCAATTTCAGTCCTAAAACTTCTCTTTTTTTTTTTTGCCAATTCAGTCATAAACCTTTTGTAGTTGTGCTAATTGAGTCCATTCGATTAATTTTGGCCTAAAAGCGCTGGCATGACACTGTCGACACTAACGTGATGCAAACGGTGTCGACATGAATAATTTTTAATAATATTTTAATTTTTTTTCAATTTTTTTTTCCTTCCTTCTTCCTCTAGCCGGTCGCCAACGAGGTCCTCATGAGAAGCTCTCCCCCGACAGCCATTGGCGAGGTCGAGCCTCGCCGTCGCCCTCGCCAATGGTCGACGGTTGTGTAATGAGTTAGTGGTGGCCAATTGATCTCTGAAACGACACCCTTCACGCTCCAGTCTGCAACGCCGCTTTTAAACATCACATTCCTTATTTTGCTCCCGCGAGAAAATTCCATAGGAAAATGACAGAAAATACACCACCGCCAACATTATCACAAGTCTGTTTTTTACTTTTCCTTTTCTCGAATTTTCTCCTTTGGAGGCCTACGATTCGTTGATTTGGATGAGGTCTCGTCCAAAGACGGCGAGGCTCACCCTCGCTAGTGGTCGGTAGGGGCCTCGCCTGGTCGGCGTGGTCACCGAGGTCTGGTGACCTGCTGAAGGAAGAAGAAACGGAAAAAAAAGAAGGAAAGAGAGAAAAGTAAAAAGGAAAAATAAAACAAAAAAAAAATAATCAAAAAATTCCAAAAATATTAAAACATTATTAAAAATTGCCCACGTCAGCATCAGCTATGCCACGTGAGCACCTACAGTGTCACGTTAGTGATTTCCGGTTAAAATTGACAGGATGTACTGAATTGACACAAATGCAAAAGGTTTAGGACTAAATTGACAAAAAAAGTTTAAGATTGAATTGACACAATTGTAATAGGTCTAATTCTTTTTTGTTTGTTTGTTAATGCCCCGGAAATGGAGAAGTTTGGAAAAGATGAAGAACCAAATCAGATTCGTGAAACATCATTCGAAATGGATTGATTCCTCCTCTTATTTATGCCTCCAACCCCATGAATTATGGCACCAACCGCAACTAGCAATTCCAAATCCTGGTCCACCAATGTCAAGTCACGGTCGGTTTCCCCAAGATTAAAAGTTGTTCCAGCTTCTTCATCACTGCGCTCGCCTCTTCCTCTTGCCTCTCCCTGATCCTCGCACTCAGTTCCTTGGCCCTTCTCCTGACTTGCTCGCCCTCTTCTTGAACCACCACTTGCTCGATCGCTTTCGCCACCTCCTCCCTCCGGAACCTGCCGTCTTCCCTCCGGACCTCCACGCCGACCCCCAGATCCGCCACCAGCTTGGCGTTTAAGGGCTGATCGAGGTGCATCGGCATGGCTATGATGGGTACGCCAAAGACTATTGCCTCCAATGTCGAACTCCAACCGCAGTGACTCACAAACCCACCTGTTATATCACCAACTATGGTGTCACCATATTAAACTAATGTTGAAACTAAGAAAAATAAACGGGGGTGATGACAGCACGAACCACCTGTGCTCGGGTGCACGAGGATCTTGGCCTGAGGAGCCCATCCTTGGATCACCATGCCTCTGTCCTTCGTCCTCTCCAAGAACCCTTCAGGCAAAGCTTCAACAACACTCGCACTCTCTCCGCCACCTCCAGGAAACCTCACCACCCACACGAACCCCACTTCTTCGATCGCGAGCTCCAGCCCTCGCGCCACCTCCTCCATCTCCTCCTTCGATAGAAAGCACTCGCTCCCGAACGACACGAACACCACCGAGCCGCTCTCTCTCTCCTCCAGCCATCCCATTATCTCCCCTTCGTCATCTCTGGTGTCGCCTCCGGCCGGTTCTTGAATCAGAGGCCCGACGGCAATGACCTCCTTGCCGACAAGCTCGGCGAGGTAGTCCATGTACTTGCCCTCGATCTCTCTGCACGTCTTGATCAGGATCGCGCCCTCGGATCTCCTGATGCTCTCTAAGACCCGGTCCATGTCCCTCGTGCCATCGACCTCGTCGCGCATGAACTGCATGATCTTATCACACTCGCCCCTCTCGACCCTCAGCGGTGGGAAGGGGTACTCCCCGTCCGGGTCCACGCTGTGGAGGGTCAGGAACGACAACGCGGCCGCACCGCAGGGAAAGAAGAGGGACGCAACCCCGGGGAGGCCGCGGTCGCGGGCTGCTCTCGGGGCCCAGGGCTGAAGTAAGTCGTAGACGACCGAGTCGGGTTTGAGAGCGTCGAGGAGGTCGGAGAAGGCAGGGCCAGCGGCGTCAAAGGTGGACTTGAGGGAGGGCATGAGGTGGGGAGGGAGGTGGCGGGTGGTGTGGAAGCAGGGAGGGAGGGCGGCGTGCGGAGGGGGCGGCGGCGGGAGGTGGAGCTCGACGAACCGGATCGAAGGGGAGAGATGGGGAGGGAGGAGGGTTTGGAGGGAGGCGAGGTTGACGGTGGTGGAGCAGAAGAAGATGAGGAAGGGGTGTTGGCCGGAAGAAGAAGAAGAAGAGAGAAGCTTCTTGGCGAGCTCCAGGAAGGGAGAGATGTGGCCGTGGGCTAACCAGGGCAGCATGAGGATACTTCGCCGTCGCGGAACGGTGATCGGCGAGTTGGGTGTGTCCATGGCCGTCGTGGTGATGCGTGAGCAGCGGGTGAGGAATGATGAAGATCTCCACGTTAACAGATATATTATATAGTTGGTTTTGATCCCACGCAAAAGAGAAAAGAAAAAAGAAAAGAAATATCCATTTTGATTCGAATTTAAATAAAAAAAATTCCGAAGTAAGAGTGAGTAATTTTAAGGGCTTCGTAGCTATGAGAAAATATTGGGCACGTAAATGGATCCGGATCACTTAATATTGAAATTTCTATGACATGAGTGACATTACTCAAATCAAGTCGTTTATTTTCATTTGGATGGCCAAAAACGAGCAACGTCATTTGTTGAGGGGGAGGAAAAAAAATTAGACGAAATTTTTTTTGAGGTTTGAAAAATTTTGAATTCTAACCCTTTCTCAAATCAGGCTGGCCATCTTCATTATGAACGCATGATTTGAATAATATTACCCGTGTCACACAAATCTCAATGTTAAGTGATTCGCTTCCGAAGTGGTCCAGACTACCATTCATAGTGCGACACGTGGCGCACAAGGGCCCACAGTCAGAAAAAGAGTAAAATTTCTCTCTCCTCTCTCTCCACTATCTCCCCCTCTCTCTCTCGTGGTGCTTCGCGGCCGGGAAATCGAGAAGACGTCGGCCGCCATGGCCAACGGAGCTCGAGCTCCACAGCCATGGCGGCCGCGACCTTCGCGGCCAGGACACCGATTTGACGAGCTCACGCCACCACGGGCGCGGAGCTGGCCACCAGTCGTGGGCTCGAGCTGCGCGGCCAGGGACCCAGAAGACGTTGGCCACGGCCGCGGAGCTCGAGCTCACGGCTTGCGGCCGCCATGGCCACGGACCTCGAGTTTTCGAGCTCGACAGCCATGGCCGCCGCGAGGCGTGAGCTCGAGCTTCGCGACCAGGGACAGAGAAGACGTCGGCCACGGCCGTGGGCTCGAGCGGCGTGACCGGGGACGGAGAAGACGTCGGCGAACGAAGGGACAGAATCCATCGGCGGCGAGTCAGTTGCCGAAAACTCCGAGTGTGCGTTTTGCCGCGGCCCGTAACGGCGGTGGCTCGGGTTCGACGTCGGAGAAGGGAAAAGAGATCAGCCGGAGGAGAGGGTGGGTGGGAGGTCGGAGAGGTCAGGCCAAAGAGAGAGAGGGCAAGAAGAGAGGAGAAAGAAAATTTTCTTTTTATCCGACCGATGGGACCCTTGTGCGCCACGTGCGCACAATGAATGGTGATCTGGACCACGTCAGATTTACCACGTGTTAGTATTTTCTCGCGTAGCTACTGGCCCGTCCCTTTCTCCGGAGAAATACTTGCCTCGATCCAGGTCAGCCGACCCGATTTCCTCGAGCTGCACTGGAGGGCGCCGTATGGACGGTGGCACTCAACCGGAGCGAAGCTCGAACCCTGGCGATGGAAGCCCCGCGTCCGGCGGGCGGAAGCCGAAGGTGGTGGTCATAATGGGCCCCACCGGCTCCGGCAAGTCACGCCTGGCCATTGACTTGGCCTCCCATCTCCCCATCGAGGTCATCAACGCCGACTCGATGCAGGTCTATCGCGGCCTCGACGTGCTCACCAACAAAGTCCCCTCCAATCAACAGCAAGGTATTCCCACGAAACCCTCTTGCCTTCTGACTTTCTCCTCGTGCGTCCGGTGTTCGATTATCGTCGTTCACGAACTTGGTGGATGTACAGGAGTGCCTCATCATCTTTTGGGCACTGTGAGCCCGACCGTGGAGTTCACAGCCAAGGCGTTTAGGGACTCTGCTGTTCCTGTGAGTTCGCCTTCTTTAACCGACGATTACACGCGAATTTCATTTTTGTTTCGATGAGGTTAAAACTTTGTTTTTGCCTGAATTTCAGCTCATTGATGAGATCTTGTCTCGAAATAATTTGCCAGTCATCGTTGGGGGTACAAATTACTACATCCAGGTAGAGTATGCGGCACTTCTTTTTCTGTTACATACCCTTAGGATGGTAAAAGTTTCACTTGCTTGAGTAGCCTGCGGCTTGTTCTTCGTGTCCACTCTTTCGAGGACTTTGGGTTGTCTATCTTGGGACTTCTACACATTCTTTTGCCTACATTGTTCGCACTTTGCAGTAGTTATTTTTGTGAATTCGCTAACGGGGGCTGTAGTGTTAATTCAATCAGTGGATTTTCATGGACATATCCTGGGAGAAATTTGTTCTCTTTAGGTGTTTGGTTAATTTTCTTTTACCTCTTTGTTGCTGACTAGTCTCTCGTGAGTCCGTTCCTTCTGGATGATTCAATGGATCACATGGCTGACTGCCACTTAGATGATTCGATGGATCACATGGCTGACTGCCACTTAGATGAAACTCCTGGTAATTGCCACTCTCTTGCTTGTGCCCCCTGCAGTTGTTGTACATTGACAATTGCTTCGTTGACTCTCAGGTGATGAGCATGACGATTGTGAAGTTGACTTCAATAGAGATAGGAAGGCTCTCACCTTCGATCGCTTGAAAGACATTGATCCAGTTGCTGCACAAAGAATTCATCCCAATAACCAGAGAAAAGTATGAATGTTAGTGTAGTTGTCATCGAGATACAACCGTAAATCAAAATCTGGAAATAGTGCACTTATATGTTTTTACGTAATTTATGGTTAATAGTTTGCTTGAGAAAAATTCACATACTTAAGGCTGTTAAATGAAGTGAGAGATTCAATTCCTACTCAATAAAGTACAAAAACAGGGGTTGTCGATGAATTGATTTGCACCCACTTCAATTGCACATTTCCCTGTTCAGCATGTTGTATTTCCATATACATTTAGGTCTATGCACACTTGCAGACTCGTGATCATGGAATTCCATAATTTCTGCCAATTCAGGAGAGCAAATTGTTCATAGGATATAGCAGCTTATAGATGCCACTGTGGAAAAGAAATTATCTTCATGGTGATTGCTTGCATAGAACTTGAAACTAAGCAATTTTTTGGTGAACTTCAAAAGCACCTACGCATTTCACTGGGAAATTAACTCAAAATCAGCCCCAATGACAATAGCAGCATGCTTTGCTGCGGATCTTCCTAAGACAGGGCATGATAGGGAAATTCCGATGTCAAATAAGATTTTTGGCGAGGATTTGTAGCGTGTTCTGAATCCCGCTGTAATCACTGGTGATTAGATTGTTGGATCATGCTCTGTTTATGCCTTTTCCTCTTATTTTTTACGAGGTGAAATTATTGTGCACCTACTTTTTGGAATTCCTGGTTTTTCTCTAACTATAAATTGAATCACATAGGCAGAGAGAGATTGTTTGACTGAAGCTCATTGTGCTGGATCATTTGCAGATCAATCAATATCTAAATTTGTATGCTCAATCTGGGCTCATCCCCAGTGAACTATTTCAGAGCAGAACTGTAGAGGTTGGTGACATTTGTTGGTCCGGTCAACTTGCTTATTGTTTATGATTGGGAGCATCTACAAATTATCTCTTGCCAATCCACTTAAGTAGCTCAATCAGTTGGTCTTTAGGTTTCATTTGTGCCTTTTTACACATGACATATTTGTAGTGGCATTAACTTAAAGCACCAGAGTAACAAACTTTTTTATTGGTAACTTTTGTTAATCTGTAGCTGTTTTTCTGGAAATTTTATCTTCTACTTTTTTTTATTGAAAATATTTGTCTTTATCTCATCTTCTAAATAAATGATTGATGTATCTACAGTGTTTGAAAAACTTGGTAATTGACCTCATGTAGGCATTAGTGATATGACTTATTAAAGCTGTCTTTACCTCAATCTGCTTTTATTCTGTATCTTCTTATAAAGTTTTATCGCTATACTAGGAATAAATTTGTTTAAGTTAAGTCAAGTAAACTTTCTCGCACTTCATGCATGAATAGCTTCTGATGTGAACGTGGTCCCTGTTTTCTGGAGGTTGTAATATTTTGAAATGATTCTCATATAAAAAAATGGTGCTTGTTTGTTTTGACTTCTCAAAAGTCATAAGTAATTATTCTGATTTTCCCGCCAAAACTTAAAGTGAAATTCAAATTCCAAATTTTTATGCAAATAATGATGTGAACTTGCGCGTTAACATTTATATAATGGTACTCAAGTTTAGAAAAATAAACATGCATGCGCTCCAATTTTTGAAAGAGCAAAAAAAGTCAAAAGTGAAAGTTACTCCAGACACACTCTAGAGAAGTGTTTAATGAAATTTTATCCCCTTACATCATATCATTGAGGTAGAAAGGGATACCCTTTCCTTTCATTGTGGCAGGGCAGAACTGGGGGCGTGTTGAGAATTCGAAGTATGAGTGCTGTTTTATATGTGTGGATGCGTGTCTTCCTGTTCTCGATCGATATGTGGAGCAAAGAGTTGACTGCATGATGGAAGGCGGATTGCTTAATGAAGTCTATGACATCTACTGCCCAAGCTCAGATTACACTCGAGGTCTGCGCCAGGCAATTGGGGCACGAGAATTCGAGGATTTTCTGCAGGTTTACATTGCTGACGCTGGCGACTCTGAAACAAGCAGTTCCCATGATGAGAATATGTTGAAAGAAGACATTGGGTTGATCTTGGCATCCCTTCCAACAAATCAACTAAAAGTGTTACTACAAGAAGCTGTTGTCAAGTTTAAACTAAACACTCGAAGGCTTGTGCGTCGACAGGTGAGTATAGTGTAGTGAAGCATGTAAGTAATGTGATGCATATTCCATGAAGTTTGGTATATTTTCCTTTCAGGCTGTCCCTTCTACCTTGCGATCGGTACCAAAGCCTAAAATCTTCTTCTAGGAATACATGTCATGATGTTCGTTCAGTACATGCTATGAAAATCTGTTGGAACCTGTAATACCTTCAGTTTATCTAATACCTTGAAGCCAGATGCTTTTTGTTTTCTCAATAATGTTTATGTGCTATTCAAGTAGCGAAGGTTGTTCTTACTTCTTTTCAGACCAGGATCCCTTTTTTTTTCATGTCTTTGTACTTCCATTTTCTAGCTTGATAATATTATGGCAGTGCTTTCTAGTGAAAAGCTTTCTGTTGTTTCACAGAAAAGGAGGATCCGCCGACTGCAGACATTGTTTGGGTGGAACATCCATTATGTGGATGCAACAGAAGCCATCTCATGTACAAAAATCTCCTTTCTAAGCGATTTTGTTTTGCTGTCAGTTTTTCTATTCTCACGTAATTTCCTGTAATGTTGTCCTGTTTTAGGTCAGTCAGAAGACTCCTGGATCAAGCATGTAGTTCAACCTTCTGTGCAATGTATAAGATCTTATTATGAGGAGAGAGTGAGCATCATGCCTGATGTTGAAGGTCCAAAAGGCTCTGCTACTAATTTTCTGCAAAGAGACTTGTGGACTCAATATACATGCAAGGTAAGCAAATGCCTTAAGTGTCGCGTGGAGTTCTTTTTGCTTTATTTCCCTCCCCCCCCCCCCCCCCCCCCGAATTTGGCCTGTCCTTCGACTCTTCCTGCAAAGGATTTTTTCATCGTCTTTGATATGTTTGAGCCGAATTCTTACAGGCCTGCGGCGATCGTGTGCTTAGAGGAGCACATGAGTGGGAACAACACACGCAGGGCCGAGCTCATCGAAAACGAACTGCACGGCTGAGGAAGTCTCTAAATCAAGGCTTGGTCACTTTAGTGCAACAACAACAACAGTAGCAACATTAGGAGTCCTTTTAGGGGGTCGGTTTAAATTTTTTACGGCAATGTTTCATATGGCTACTTATAATTAGTAACGATAGTGTTTTATCGTCCACATCAGGTCTTTGATGTAGTGACACTGGAATTACGTTGTATGCTACTGCGCAAACCTCCGATGTAAAAATCTCCCCATCCTTTTGACATGTCATTTTTAATTAATTTTTTAAAGTTTAAATAGTAAACTGTTGACGTGAAAATCAGTAAGTATCGTTTCAGCTTTAAAACGTCCAGCATAAATACGTCAGGTCAAGACCTTCCCTTGTTTGTTAGATAAAAGTCTTTTGACGACAAAATAAATATATTAGGTCAAAATAATCATAAGTCTTGGTGAGATAAGGAAAAAATTTAAGTTTGGGGTAAATCTTTCATGCCGTTGGCTATACCAGGGTGAAGTTGACAGGCCTCACAGGAAGAACTGACAATCGCCAATTGATGATGCAACGAGTGATGATGATTTTCAATTTCATCGTTTGTTATCCAAGAGCTCATAAAGATGCTGATCATATATTTTCCCTCCCGACATTTTATGAAGGCCCTTTAGGTTGTGGTGCGGAGAAGTTTTAAGTCTCGAAACCTAGAGTCATTATCCAAGATCAACGCTATCATTTTCTAGGAGTATTTTCCTTTCATTTAGTGTTGTGTCACTTTAACATGCGAATTCAATGGAATTGGCTTATCGTTTTTTCGGATCAATGAAAAGATGGGGATGGACGATTATCGAACCTATCCCCTAAGTAGCACCGAAACTGACACGAGACACGACACGACACGACACGGCACGCTGAGCAGACACGTCATTTCTAAAAAAATAGAGAATTTCGACACGTTGTATATTATATATATGTACAAGATAAATTATCATGCATATATAAAAATATCAGCGGTGAATTTCTTCTTCTTCTTCTTCTGTTAGGGATTCACGATTAGGTTTTTTTTTTTTTTTTGGCTGGCTAGGTGTATTAATTTGGGTTGGCGGGGTATATGACTTAAGTATATATATTTTTGATAAATTTACATTTTGACCCATAATTTATTGAAAATGCTTAAAATTGATCTCATGTGTGTCGAAATGGTGTGTCGAGATGCTGGACTCGCGTGTCGGTTGCGTGTCTAGAGCGCCGAGCACATGTTGTTCACATGTTGAAGAGTGTCGAAGTGTCGGACACGACACAGAGGCTCCAGAGAGTGTCAGTGCTTCCTGGCCTATCCCTACGAGGTTGGTCCCACACTTCTTATGAAATACTCGGTTTACATTTAAATTACTCGGTGATGAAATGAAATTGACTATTTGCGTTGTAAAAATCATGTAAATTGATGAGCCTTAACATATTTCTTAGACAACACGTCAATTCTTCTTGGTTTATAAACATGCAACTACCCATTATCAAGTTTGCATAGTCTAATACAATTACTAAATACTACCTTACCAGTAAAACGTTACGACATCAGTTACTAGATACTCTTTAAGGCTCCGTTTGTTTGGCGAAAACTGAGTCGTTTCTGGAAAATGTTTTTCGGGAAGTCAATTTCTAGGAAAATGACTATATTTTCTGGTGTTTGGTTAAAATATGAAAAAGACTCGAAAAATATTTTTCGTTATTTGGTATGGAAAATTGCATTTGATTTTTTTCCATGCAATAATTTTTTGTTTTTCGATTTTTTACTTTCATTTTAAAAATTTGAATTTTTTAATGATTTAATTATTTATCTTTATCTTTTCCTTTTTTTCTCTTTTCTTTTTTATGTTTTTCTTTTTTTTTATTCCAGTTTTCTGCCGGTCGTCGGCCACCGGCCGCAGGCGAGCTCGAGCCTCGCCACAGGCCGGCGAGGCCTGGCCTCTTTCGAGGCCGACGGGACTGCCCTCGATTGAGGCCGGCGAAGCCTCGCCTCGCCAGATCTAGATCCGAGAAATCGCCAGCATTGCCTTGGATTCTCTCAAGAGCCCTGAGGAATCTGGATTTGAGAAATCGCCGGCGGTGCCTCAGACGTGAAGGACGAAGCTCCAAAGCCTGAGCAAGATCGAGAGGCGATGGTAACCGCAAGGCCTCCAAGTCGGAATCGGCGTTGTGGCTATGAGCTCGACGCTAAAGGTCCGCGGCGGGCGGAGGAAAGAGTAAGGAGGAAGCAGTGGCGGGCGGAGGAAGGAGAAAGGAGGAGGAAGAAGGAGAAAAGAAAAGAAAAATTAATATTTTCAAATTTTTAAATAGATAATTAATGAAAAGAAAGCAAGAAAATAATATAAAGAAAGGAAAGGTGAAAGAGAGGATGAAAGAAAGATGAGGAAAATAATTTTGACCGCATGAGCATGTAATAACAGCGAGGATGAAACCGTTTTTATTCGTCATTACGCTTTTCAAACCACTGCTAATACAACAAACCAACCAAACGAGTACAAAGAGTGACCAAGTAGTCTCCAAACAGGACACACACAAGACTTTATTCACGTTCAGTCATTGCATGGCCAAACTCGTGCAAAAACATTCGATTAAGGTACAAATTTGTGTAACCCTATTCACTAAGAGAAATCCAGATCCGATTTAGCACTATTTTACTCGAGATTGATACGTTTTGATTCTTCTTTTTTTCCTAGAGATAAGTTCATTGAAAGTCCTAAAATTTGTCATAAAAGTACAATTGAGTCCTAAAACTTTCAAAAAGTGCAATTAAGTCCTAAAACTTGCACCAAAGTGCAATTGAGTCCTAAAACTTGTCAAATTGGTCCAATCAGGTCCTTCGTGAATTGCACTTTTTGTAAGTTTTAGGACTGGATTGCACCTTCGTGACAAGTTTTAGGACTTAATTACACTTTTTGAAAGTTTTAAGACTCGATTGCACTTTCGTGACAGTTATTAGAACTTGATTGCATTTTTAAAAGTTTTAGGACTCAATTGCACTTGCGTGACAAGTTTTAGGACTTTCGATGCATTTATCCATTCTTTTTAGTTATTAAGAATCACTTGTAACCACATTGATGTAAGATAACGACCACATGATACGAGTAACAGATAATTCGACATGTATTGCTTCCTCAAGAAAATGATGCATTCATGTCCCCATTCAATGATCCAAGTTAAGTGATTAAAGACGGGCTTGGACAAATTATGGCAAGCAATACGGGTGGCATACGATGATTATTGCACAAGATTAACATATTGAATAATGTGACGCGCACCGCAATCAGTTGCAAATGAAGTGGGAGAGCTCGGCGTGTGCTCATATCATTGAATCTAGTGATCGGCCGTCGAACGTTTACTATGGCAGATATGTTCTTGAGGGATGAGAGTATGCTGCCAGCTGCAAACTGTGGTTTGTTATGTGTTTTTAAGTTTTTGTCTTGATCTGCAGTTATTTGGGATTTGCTAGACTCGAAAACCTTTTATGTAGCTCTCGAATATCCTGATATATGAATGGCATTTTTCTTTCGACAAAAAAAAAATGTGACGGATTGTATTCAACGACAAATAAAAGCCCATGGCATACTTAATGTTTCTTAATTTTGATATGATTCGGAGTGTCTATTTCGGGTTCAAATGAATCGTTGCATTATGCAAATCTAGTGGACCTTACACATATATATATGATTAATTCGATTCTGTGCTCTAAAATATGTTTGTCATATGCTTCAATTGCATTTAGCGAGGTCTCGCAAATTTGGGTGATTTTGACTTTTTGTTCTTTTGCCATAGTATGGTCCGTCAAATCTTATCAAAATTAAATTTCCTATATAAACAACATCTACATAAGGAAGAACGTCGATCATGGAGGATTTATATAGTTTTCTTTTTGCTTGGTAATTACGTGATTTATTAAAAAAGAATTGATATATGCGGGGAGTAATTCTATTTCAAGCCTAATACAAAACCAGGAGAGGTATAAGTAATACTTGTTTACACACCTAGGATTCATATAATTTTGACATACTTGTTTACATGAACTGCTGTTATAAGTAATTTAAGGAAGGTGTGGAGTCGGACATGGACATCATTTGTTAAATAAAATTTACGGACCACACAGGAGAGATATGTCGACTTAGAAGACTTTCTAAGTCCACGAAGAGATTAATTGAGGAAAAATGACATAAATTGTCTCTAAATTTTGGCATAATGTGCAATGTGGTCATTGAACTTTTAATTTGTTCAATATGGTTCCTGAACTTTAGCCCAATGTGCAATGTGGTCCATGAACTTTCAATTTGTTCACTGTGGTCCTCGAACTCTTGGAATATGTTCAACCTAGTCCATGAATTATAAGAAAATGTCCAATGTCGTCCTTAAACTTAAATTAATGGAAGGACTACATTGAACATCTTTCTATAGTTTAGGGAATAAGTTGAATATGTTTCAAAAGTTGATGGACCATATTGACCAAATTAAAAATTCAGGGATCACATTGCATATTGGGCTAAAGTTCAGGGACCATATTGGTCAAATTCAAAGTTCAGTGATCACATTGCACTTTGGGTCAAAGGTCAAAGACCATTTATGTTATTATCTCATTAATTGAAGAATGATTCAGATCGCTGTTCAGTTTTCACATCATAAACTAAATCAGTTTTGTGAACTGATTTTTTGCGGCACGCGTGTAAGTTTTGACCCGAAGTAACAAATCATCGCACTACAACTTTGCCTTGGAGCTCCCTCGACTCTCTATCGTCAGATTAGGTGAGTGTGGATTCAATTTCATCCGACCGTGTATGTGAATTGAGCACGTACCAAATTGAATTTCGCTCCATTTTTCGTCTTTTAGGCTCCGTTTGTTTCATAACAAATATTGCGTTTTTGGAAAACATTTTCTAGAAAATCATTTTCCAGGAAAATGATGATATTTTTCTGTATTTGGCTAAAATCTGAAAATCAACCGGAAACTATTTTGAAAATTACTGAAAATTTACAATTTTTCAATTGTTTTTTATGTTTATTTTTTATGCTTCTTTTATTTTATTTCTTTTTCTTTTTTCTTCTTCCTCGACCGATCTCCGGCCCTGGCAATGACTGGCGAGCTCTAGAATCACTAGATCGCCGACAACGACCTCGCCTCGCCGACCTCGCCAGAGATTCCTGTGCTGCCCCGTGTTTCCGATCAGGCTTCACTCGTTTACTGTTACTAGTTTGCCCTCGAGCCCCAAACTTATGAGCGACCAAACCCAGACCCAAACCCACACCGAACCCCAAAAGCAACCCTAGTCAAGCCATGACCCAGCCTCCACCTCATTCGCCACCGCAACCACCCCCACGTAGCCGCCATCGCAATCCGCCTCTCCTCCGTTGGACAAGAGTAATGCTACGAGCGCAGAAGAGCTTACAAAGACAGTAGACCAAAAGTGTGGTTGGATGTTGTGTTTCAAGTATATAAAACTTCAGTTCCCTCAGTCCAAAGTTGCTCCTCTTCAAGCTTTCTCAAGGCCCAACATCTTCAGCGTCAACAATGGTGGCTTCTGTAAGCTGTGATTTTAATCCTTATGCAATAACACAAAAATAACACGTATAGATAAGTGAATCATGATTATTAAGTAGAGGAGTCAACAAACCTTGTTTCGAATCCATCGTTCTTGATGCGGAATAGTGATGAACCGATGCTTAAGATCTTCTCCTCTAGAACCCTCTTAAACATTGGCTTCAATGAGACGGCCCCTCACATATCGCTTTCTGACGACTCTTTATATGAGGTTATGTGGACATTAGGATTTAGTGGAGGGACTTGAGTTCTATTTATAGCGTTTGTAACCAACCATCTCATTACGGATAATGAAATAACTTAGCCCACACTATCCAGCTTCATGTTAGATTAAATAGAAAACTGTATATATTTTCTTTATTAGACCAATTAATAATTACAATAACAATTAATAAAACCCAAATTAGGAAATAACTTTTACATTCTCCCAATTGGGCTATATTAATTAAAATAGTATTGTATATGCACATCTTTATATTGGTCTAAAGACAATTTCTAAAATTCAATCCGATCCCATAAAGTCTCAAATACCGAATCATGACAGTAACTACATTAGACACAAAGCCATCCTTGGTCACGAGTGCTCTTAACTTTACTGATATGGATTTAATATGGTAGTGTGGCAAATGGATAACACCTCAAATAATGGAGAAAACTTTATGTTATATCTTCCTTGTCAGTCACCATTTTCTTACTTTACGTGTCACGAAACCTGATGTGCCACATGAGAATATTCTTATGGTTTCAACGTACCCATATATGTCTTACCTTTATGGGTAACAAGACATATGCATATGGCTATAAATAAATGCCCCAGCCATCACTCAAGGTTTACACAATACCTTGAGATTTTAAATAGATATGTATTCAATATAAAAATAACGCATTCATAAACACTTTATTGAATATAAAAGAGTCAATACATATCAAAACTATTACTAAAAGTAACATAATACAGATGTAAACTTTATTAGAGTAAAAACTAAAGAGCTCCCACTAAACAATAGCATCCCACGATGCTTCTAAGCCCACGTTAATGACATGCAGTTCAAATGCACAAGGGCATAGACCTTTAGTCAGTGGTCCAGCAATCATATCATCCGTAGAAAATGTGCTTTACTGCAACATCACCATTCTGTACAGATTCCTTTATGGTCAAAAACTTGACCTCCATATGCTTAGACCTCTTGAGACCTCTGTTGTTGTTAATGAATAACACTACATAGTTATTGTCACAATATAATTGTATAGGCCTATCGATAAAATCAAATACGGTCAACTCACTAATGAGATTCCGGAGCCAAACAGCCTGAGTAGCAGCCGAACAGCATGCTATAAACTCCGCTTGCATGGTAGAGGATGATACCGTTTTCTGTTTCTCACTTTTGCATGATACTGCACCACCTACTGACATAAAGATGTCCCTGTTGTTGACTTCTTGTCATCCTGACTACTAGTATAATCTGAATCTGAATACCTTACTAGCTGCAGAGAGTTGGAGCACTTTGTGGTCCAATTAGAAGAACAAGCTTATTAGTTTGTTTTCCCCAATCACCTATTTGCCAGATTAGCCTCAGGTCGAAATAGCTCCACCAATAGTAGTAGACAACCATGTTGCCACCAAAAAATTTGATTTGGAAAGGAGGCTCCGCAGTTTATGTCATCCCAGAATTGAGATCGCCCGAGGGCCAATCACTTCGGGGGAGAGTAATAGGCGTAGATCGTATAGAATGCTGAAAGGACACGATAGCGGGCCAAGAAGCAGCCAAGAACCGTGAACACGAGTCGAATTGGATTTCGTGGCATGTGTTCACTTACAGCTTTTACTGATATCGAAGGAAATAACGGGCATTTTTCCAAAAGGGGTTCAAAAGAAAAACAATTTACCGATTTGGGGCCATTTTTAACAAATTTACCAATTAGGGGTCGGTTCGGCAGTCTTAGCGCCGAACGGACCCGGTTTGGCAGTCGGCCGGCCGACGGAATCCCGTTCGGTAGTGGGTCTGCCGAACAGAGTCCCGTTCGGCTTCTGGGCTGCCGAACGGCTCTGTTCGGCATCTGGGCAGCCAAACAGAGTCCCGTTCGGCTTCTGGGCTGCCGAACGGCTCTGTTCGTCATCTGGGCTGCCGAACGGCTCTGTTCGGCAGCCCACTGCCGAACCGAGGCCCTTTTTTTTTTTTAAATTTCATATTTTTGTACATGTGTTTAATTATTTTATATATATAACATTTAGTAAAATATAATTTTCATCTTTAAAGCTTATTTTTTTAACATAATTAGTTGAGAATTTTATTAAGATATATAATTAATAAATAATTTAGTAAAAGAACGTGACCTTCTGTTCCAACAAATAATTAATAATAATTAAGATATGAAGATGATATATCTAGATTAAAAGAACGTGGCTAAACAATCCATGAGCTAAAAAAATCCAGCAAATCAAAATTATAAATACATAACAATCCTCAACCCTAATTCAATTCACTGATGATGTGGTCCTCCTATGCGGCCTCTTGTTCCGCAATCAGGTCATCTCCGGTGTTCGGCACGTCTAGTATTGTACCGAGGATGAGATTTCGGATGAGTAGGATTTGTAGATGATAAAGGCATATCTTGTTGTGAGAAGCGTGGCTATGAAGTGGATGCATCATCAAATTGAGCAAATATCCCACGCTCAGACGATACATATCCTGTAGAAGGGTATTGGAAAAAAGGAGAGAAGTCAAATCCTCCAGAAATCGGAGAATTAGCGGGAGTCTGGGAACGGTATCCCCTCATGAAATGAGCCCGCAAACTGGCTGAACCCCGGAATGAAATTTGTCTGGCTAAACCCTGGAGTGAACCCCGGAGTGAAATCTGTCGTATGATAGGCCAAGGGGTAGGGGACGGCATCATTATCTTGATGAGCTCGAGTGGTCCTCCGAGTCGACTGAACAGTCTCAGGTGGGTCATCCTCGTGCGGCCCAATGGGTGCCGCTGTAGGTGCTGGTTGGGGTGGTGGAATCATTGTCAGCCGTCTCTCCTCATTGAAGGGGTATAGTATTGACTTAGATATCCTCGCTATCTTTCGCATGTTCTCCCGTATGTTCTCCCGAGATGTAGCGGAACTTAATTGTAAGATTTGTTCCACGCCATCACCCTGTTCATGAATCAAAGTCAACGGAAGTTATCAAATGCCAATAATGTATGTTACTAAAAAAATAATTAATGAAGTAAATTAAAAGTGTTTGTACGAACCGCTGCACCTATTGCACCTCCCGTGTAAGAAATCCACCTCCGTGTGTGTGCACGGTACCACTCCATATATTCTGAATGATAGTGAAGTGGCTCCGTTGCAGGATCAATATGGACTATATAGTCAATACGATTGTTCCATATATCAATCCACTGTCCATGTTTTTCGATCCAGTTCTTTGTAATTAGCATTAATTCAATATCATGAAAAGGTTTATGATCAAGGGGAGGAGAAGGTATTGGCTGCTGCATACCAAACTGACGAAGTACTCGGTCTGGATAATGCCACTCAACTATGTGAAAATAAATGAGTGGGACACGAGCCCTCCAAATGTGTTGTCCCCGCAGGCAGTAATCTGGTAGAGTCTGGAGAATGTCATCGGTGTAGGGCTCCCAAGTAATCTGTTATCGTATTAAAACATATCAAATTAAATGAAAAATTAATTTAAAAGCTAACATTACATTGAACTCGTTGGTTGCTGGGATGACTTACATCTGCGGATGCCATTCTATCAAATTGGTAGCGCAGATGTGGCAAAGTATGTGTGGGGACCTTTGTTATCTGTAGGGCTTGACTCCAACTGCATAAACAAAAAAAAAACAAGAACAATTACATATATTATACGCACTGAAAAAAATTATGACTCACGAACAGAAAAAGCAATAGATCACATATCGACTACCAAGAGGTGCATCTGGTAAAGGATCGCGATTTCTGATGGATGACGAGACACAACTGAAGCGATCCCACGCCCAAATCTGCAATACTTGTAGGGCACCACTGATTTGGTGAGCTGATGGATCGGTCGCATTACATAGCTCCCGATACAACCACGCAAGTGCTGCTGAACCCCAACTATACTGCGTAGGATCCTCGAGGTGCTCTAGTAATGGAAGAAAAATCAAACAAACCCTGGCACCTGATTTGTCTGAAAAGATAGATCCTCCAACCAACTGGAGAATGAATGCCCTAGCATGCTGCTGTATGGTAACCTCATCGGCATCGTCAGGAATTACACCAAAGCGTCCTCTCAGCCAGCTTATCTTTACCATTGAACCACGTATTTAACTGTTTGGGGGGCGCTCACCCAGTAAATTCTCACAAAGAGTGCCCCAATTCATATTAGTGGGGCCAGTGACTGCATCTCCATCTATGGGAAGCCCTGTTAGAACCGCGATATCCTGCAGTGTGATCGTGCATTCACCTTCCGGCATATGGAAGGTGTGAGTCTCGGGTCTCCACCGCTCAATCAAAGCTGTAATCAAATGCCAATCAACTTGCCAAAATCCCATTTTCCAAACTCCGTAAAATCCCGAAGCTCGAAGATACGGTACTATGCGATCATCAAGTTCAGGTTCGTGTAGCGTCGATCCATCTCGCTGACATCTAAGAGCTTGATTCTCATCTATCTGTAAAATGTTACATTAACCGTTAGTAGCAATTTTATTACGATACAGCTGTTACAAATGATAGATCAACTGCTAAATTTCTTAATTACCTCAGCGTTCTAGATGGCCTGTGATCTATGTCGGGCCTGCTGTGTAAGTAGTGAATCATCCTCAGGTCCCGGTTGAATGTAATTCCTCTGTGCCATGTCTACAAATGGAACAGAGGAACTTAATAAATATCGCACAATTGTGATATTATAACATTACAAAAAAATTCATATATCTAATTTACATAATTCACACAACTAAATTGAGTATGCAAATCAGATGTATTACATTCAATGTTCACACACTATCTAAATTTTATTCATGGGCCGATCTGTATGCACAAGTTCGCCTGTTGTGCCCTGATTTTCCACAGTTTGTGCAATGGTTATGGGGTGTGCTACTACTCGGCGTACTCCAGTCCATCTCGTTATGTATCCGTGATGCACGGGGCCTTCCTTTCTTCCTAATACGGTTCGGGTCTGGCACTAATGGCAGATTGTCAAGTTCAGGCCAGTAAGCAAGATTCCCCAATGGATGAAACATGTACTGATAGCACTGAAGTGTTCTATCCAACGTATAGAATTCATCTACGAACGCATGGTAATCAATTGCATGTTTTTGACATGCAACAATTACGTGGGAACATGGGATTTTCATCTCTTGAAATTTCCCACATGTGCACGTTCGCAGGTTTAGGCGTACTGTGTGTTTATGGCCCCCTGTTCCTCTGGATATATTATGTCCAGTTTTAACTTCAAAAACCCCTCTATCAGAGTCGAACCGTGTCACATCATGTCTATTTGCTTTTTGACTATTTCGCTCGAGCTCGCCACCCGCAAATTGAGTATATACCCATCTGTGGTCCTTCTGCCCCCTATATGTCGTTCTTCTGGTGTCAAAATAGTTGACCAACTGATAGAATATTTTATTCACCATAGTTGTTATTGGTAGAGCACGAAAATCCTTCAGCATCCCATTAACCGATTCAACTAAATTCGTTGTCATCGATCCATATCTCTTTCCTTCATCATAAGCCTTCGTCCATTTCTCTGTTGGAATCTGGTCACACCATTCAGCTGTTTGTGGATCCCACTTCCTAATTCGGTTCATCAAGTGTAAGAACTTCCGTCGTTGATTCTCGTAAGCTGTACATTACAACAATAATAAGTACTTGTCACATAAATTTATGAACATGTCTTTTCTTCAAATTACGTAAATTTGAAAATTTACCTGCTATCTGAACAAGTCTTTTCCCATCGGCATTTTTGAAATGTTTATTGTAGTTGCTGACAACATGCCGAATGCAATATCTATGGTGGCCATGTGGAGGACTCCACCCTTCTGTCTCCATTGCTCTCTGAATCCCGATATGCCTGTCTGATATTACATAAATATTTTCTCTACTAGTGACATATCTCCGCAATAGATCCATAAACCAAGTCCAATTGTCAACATTCTCCCGATCGACCACAGCAAATGCCAACGGGAATATATGATTGTTGCCATCAAATGAGGCTGCACAAAGGAGCGTTCCTCGGTATTTCCCGTACAAAAAAGTTCTATCAACAAATATCACGGAACGACAACTTTTGAAGCCTTCAATCGTCTGCTTGAAAGTCCAGAACATACTGTTGAAAACCTTGCAATTTTGATCTAGGTTCATGTAATCATCGATCACAAAATGAGAACCTAGATTCATTAACTCCATTACATTCATATACCTTCTTAATTGACCATACGACTCATCCCATCCTCCAAAATTTTTGGCAATCGCCATTTGTTTAGCTGCCCAGGTTTTACGATAAGTAGGTTCGAAGCCCAGCTTGTCTTTAATCTCGGCCATTAGTGGCTTGATTTTGATATCTGGTTGGGCGGCAACCATTGCTTCTATCTGGCTGCAGAGGTACTTCTGATCAAGTTGCCGATGATCCCTTGACATTTGAGGATTACTACATGTATGTGGCCCACTGTACTTAATTATTTTCCAAAACAGGTCACTCTCTTTAGTAGTTGCACGGAGCCTCCAACCACACGGTCCATTTGGATTACCACATTTTATCACATATGTTAGCTTCTTTGTCTCCCCACTACGAAAGTGATGATTTCTTCTTAGAGAATACTCTTTCGCAGCCAACTGCACTGCATCCCGTGATGGAAATAACATCCCAACATGAAATTCTTTTGATGCATCAAACAACATATGGCCTGGCTTGGCTCTTGTATCTACTTGCATCATATCAAAGTTAATCTCTGAATAGGGCGATGGATGTACCAACGGTAAAATGGGATTACTGTAATGGGTGTTGTAGTAATCCTCCGTATCGTCACCTCCGTCATCTTCTTCATCAATGTCATCACTACCGACCCATAAATCATCTTCTTCATCACTATCATTATCATCATTGTCATCATTATCATCATTATTATCGTACTCCACGTATTGATTATCCACACCAACGTCATCTTCACCAACATTGGAACCTCCCCCAACCGAATTATTTATCACTTGGTGTTCATCTACAGTTGCATAAAATTGTAAAAACCACATAGAACCACACTGACGTGCAAACTGCTGGATTATCTGAACTGCAGCATCATTATGCACCTCCATAATGTCATATATAATACAACCGGGTGTTAGAATCGGTTGTCTATACATCAAACTATGAATGTACTGGTTTTCTGTTATATTCAACTTGCGCTCAATCGTAGCACGTAACTCATCAAATGTGGATATGTTTCCAAACTCAAACTTAGTAGATTGTCCACCTTCGTAATCATGTCCAGATTCATTTCGTACTATTCTACCTCCCAGTGCACAGTCGCAAAAGATTTAGACGACATTCTGCTAAATAAAGAAATTACAAATTATTTCGCATCTAAAATTTAATAAATATTTTCCCATACATTAACATTATAACTATCAATATAACAAATGAAATAAATTCCATAAAAAAATAAATAATAATAATAAAACAAATGCAAATAGGGTACAAAATATTTATGAATTTAGGTATTCTTTAAAAATATTTATGGATTTAGGGCATGTGCGGCTGTGTTAGTCACCAGTTTTCTATTTCAAAGGCTCGGAAAAGCGAACTCAACAGAAATGGGTTGGACCAGTTGAATGTGGTCATTCCCCCATTTTCTGTGATTTTTGGAGATTTTTTGGAATTTTTCTAAGGCGATTTACCCATAAGGGGTAAAATCGTCATTTAGAAAGGAAGGACTAAAATATCAAGAATAAGATCTAGTCAATTTCTTATGATTTCTGAGATTTTTCTGAATTTTTTTTAGAATTTTTCTGGAATTTTTCCAAATTTTTTAGAAATTTTTTTTAATGATTTTTTATGATATTTTAGTGATTTTCTAATTTTTTTCTGGATTTTTTTATTTATGTTTTTTATATTTTGCTGGACTGGTCAACCCAATCAACCAGACCCCGGGCGCCCATTTTTTTTTAATTTTCTATTATTCTTTTTTTTCTAATTTTTTTTTCCTTTTTTTTTATTCATTTTCCGGACCGGGTCGGTTCGATCCAACCCACAAACCCGAAGAGCCGGCCCAAACCCACTCTGCTTTGATTTTTTTTTTTTGAATTTTTCTATTTTCTGGGAAATTTTTACTACATCCTCTGGTCCATATCTAACCATGGTTTAATATGCACAAATTTTTTTGTGAGACATGTAGATTCAGTTATTATTTTAGTATTATGAAAATCATATCCAATTAACCCTCCAAAATTTCGAACATAATGATGACAATATGGTTTAATATGGACAAAATTTTTCACGAGACATGTAACGACATGCAAAACAGAGATATGTAGTACAGCGCAAGAACGAGATATTTTTCGGATCAAACAGCATGCAAAATAGCACAAAACAACAGCGAAACAATGACTACACAGCACTAAAACAGCATATTTTTCACACCAAAACGTGCTCAAATTAACAATAACAAGGATATAGGCATTACCTTGTATTGTCGGGCAAGATCCGGGCTTAAACTGTGCTGGTCAACACCTTTCTCGAACGGGACAGCACGGTGGCACGGCAGGAAAAGCGTGCGTGCGTCGAGACGGGGGAAAAAGATGCTTGGTCTCCTCTAACTTCTCTGCTCTTCTCCTCTAACTTCTCTGCCGTGTATAAAAAAATAACATGACATGTAATGAAAGGAAAAACGTGAAGGGTAGAAGAAAACAAATTATAAAGTGAATCGTTACCTGATTCGATGGCGAGCAAACGTCGTCGGAATCAATAACGGGGATACGGAGATGCCGGGAATCTACGAGCGACCTCCAAATCTCTCTTTTCTCTCTGTGTTCTCTTTCGGTTCTCTCTCGATTCTCTCTCTTTTCTTCTCTTCTTCGTAACTTTCAGATTCTGATAACTATATGGTGCTTCCATGCGCCTTTATCAGAGCTTCGCGTGATGTTAGAAGCCTGCCTGCAGGCGCCTTACCTCCCGTGACTCTAGGTCTGTAGGTGTCTGGTGTGAGAGCAGGACCCTAGGCCTGCAAATGCTAGGGCGTGAGGGCAGGACACAAGCCCTCCAGGCGACTTGCGTGAGGGCGGTGGAGGGGGGTCCCCTTATTCAAAGCCGCACACCTGGTGTGAGGGCGGTGAGGGGTCCCCCTCCTTTTGGAAGAAGACGCCCAGTTCGGCATTTGGAATGCCGAACTGGGCGTGCAGTACCTCCAGTTCGGCATTTGGAATGCCGAACTGGGCGTGCAGTACCTCCAGTTCGGCATTTGGAATGCCGAACTGGGCGGGGGCCCCCTCTTCCCCCGACCTGGGCGGCCTGCTGGGGGCCCCCCTTCTGCCCCCCTTCCGCCCCTGTTCCCCCCGGTTCGGCATTTTAATTGCTGAGCGGGCCGTGCGGTAGTACTCCTGCCGAACGAGACCCCAGCCCTATAGTTGGACTGCCGAACTAGGTAGTTCGGCACGTTGATTACCGACTAGCGTCCGTTCGGCACTAAGACTACCGAACCAACCCCAAATCGGTAAATTTTTTTTTTTTAGAACCCCTTTTTGAAAAATGCCCGGAAATAACCTTACCCAGATCATTGAAGAAAGTTTGTGGGATCCCAAATAGTTCAATAGTAATTTGGTTCTCAGATAAGAGCGGCTGCATCCATTCTTTGATCGCGAGACATCTCATGTCATGAAGATGATGTAACCGGTGATGTAACTGGAGCGGGAGCAGCAACACTGCTCGAAGGCGACGCTGTTGAGTAAGAAGGAGCTCATGAAATCGACCAGAGTCAAAAGGAGGGATTCCAAGTACTCCACGATCGAATTGGATGCCGAGTAAGTTCGAGATACCGCCCTTCCTCGGCTTGCAAACAATCCCGGAGAGAAGAAGGCTGGGTCGCCGAGGGGGTCAAGCAGAGGCATCGGCATGGACATCTCCAGGTAGTTCCTGCTCCGCTGGGCCGATAAGACTCAGTCGGAACAAGTCAAGCAAAGTGTTTGACATGGGAAATCCTGGGGAACTTATCAAATTGTTCCCGTGGCCTTTGAGCCGAGACGTTGAAGAATCTTAGAGCGAGCTCACCGAGGGAGGGAGCTTCGTCCCCTGTGTTGCCCTTCGATGATAAGTCGAAGACCATTATAAGCACAAAGAAAGGGTCTGGTTTTCCATCATCAGAAGGGGAAGATCCATGGCATTGTGAGGAAAGAATCGTTGGGATCAGGCTGAATTACGGACCCAACAATGCAACAATCAAACAGGCATCAAGGACCATCATCTCGACTAGATCCCAGCGGCTGCAATGAAGCTCGTCTGAGTACTAGTAGCAATCCCGAATTTCATTCTCCAACATTGCAACGGCTTCGACATAGTCATTGAGGCGCACGCCGACATCCTCTGTTCGTTTGTGCTGCTCGACCATATTCAGCCGTTCCTCTCGCCACGGTGATACGGACCGATGGAAACGATCTGGTGCTTGTAAGCCTCCCGGTTGATCCTTAACGGAAGATAAAGAACAAGAACTGATCAGATCAGTTACCATGTGCGTGCTGATTGACTTGTTAGTCATGACCTGCACTTCACCGGTGTTCAACCCACCAGGATAGATAGGGCGATCACCATTTATTTATTTATTCAATGGAGAGACTAGGGCTGTATTCTCGTTCTCGTAGACATTGAAACGTCACGTCCAGTCCAGTCCAGTCCAGTCGAGGCGATCACTCATTCACTCCGCCACGTGCAAAGCGCTACTCCAGGGAAGATGGATCAATTCAATTTCAAATGCCCAACTTCTTGGGATTGACGCAGAGATCCCATTTTAGAACAACCCAAATAGGTTCCTCCCATCATGCGACTCTTCACGGAATCTCCGCCCGACATAAGATCGTCTGAGAGTCAATGGTGCCAACTCCGAACAAAAAAAAAAAAAAAATTTGTGCCACCCATTTCTCGAGTAAATTACCAAAACAGTCATAAATTTATTGTAATTGTATCAATTCAGTCTTAAACCTTTTACATTTGTGCTAATTCAATCCGTTCGACTAATTGTGACAAAAAATCGCTAACGTAGTGCATATCAATATTTTTTTTTGAATTTTTATAATTTTTTCTTTTAAATTTTTTCTTCTTCTTTTTTCTCTTTACCTTTTTTCCCCTAGACCGGACTTAGGCGCCACGGCACCCTGGGCTGGCTGCCCTCGCCGGCCCTTAGGCCAGTCCAGGGGAAAAAATAAGGGTAAAGTAAAGAGAGAAATAAGAAGAAAATAAAAAAAGTGCAAAAAAAATATTTAAATATTATTAAAAATTGATTCGTCACACCAGCAATGCCATGTTAGCAATTTTCGGCCAAAAATCGGTTGGAATGACTGAATTGGCATAAATGCAATAAGTTTATGACTTTTTTTTTGTGGTAATTTTCACCATATTTCTCTGATGCTTAAACCTAGACTTTCGTCCTTCCCAAGTACACCAAAAAAAAAAATGAAAAAAAAAGTACACCAAAAATAACATCTTGTCGACTAAAGAATAAATTTATAGTAGTGTTCTCATCAGAGTCTAGAATGTTGAAAGTTGCATTTCTTTACTTGAAGAGTTGTTTGAGTAGAGAAAAAATCGAGATGCAAATCAATCATGCTTCATATTTTTTTTTTTTTTTCAGTTTATACGTTTGGGCAATGAGAAAAGTGCTGCTGATGGAATTTTCTTCATATATGCATGTGGTCTTGGAGCACTCATACGTCCTGTGACCAAGCATCCTTGGGCATGAACGAGGGATCATCACTCTCCATGAACTCATTTTTCGCTTACTTGTGAAGTGGAGGACACAAAAAGGGGAATATATTCGTGGGTTAACGTTTGTTATACGCAAGAACGGCAATATATTCCTCCATTCCTAATTCGTGGGTTGATATTACCGACGTCACTATCATGCAAATAAACAAGTTTTGAGAGCAATGTCGTGGAAAGTGTTTCGCTGGAAATGTCCGTGACGAAAGATCTTTCACCGATAAGCGTAGAGCTTTCGGATTTATTGTTTTAAACGGACTCTTGTAGCGATTCCGGACAGGAAGTAAGTAAATGACAAAAAGCGATAAACAGTGCAATAAGTAAAGTGCAGGAAAGGTAAATGCTTGACAAGATAAATTGCAAAGCAAAAGATAAGTTGTTTGATTGATTGAACGTCCTTTACAAGGAGCTGTCTCCGACTATTTATAGGCGAGTACAAGATAAAACCATCTCCGACGATTTCTTCACGTTCACATTATCCCAAAACTTTCGGATATATCACGGTAACTGCTCTCCTTGCTCTCCTTATCCTCAGGACGGTTTAAACATATATCTAATTGCCCCGCATAACCGTCGGCGTCACGTACCATCATAATTGTGTCACTGATGTTTCCCTTGAACAAAACTCTATCTGCCCGACGCTCCTCCTCAATCAAGAGTCGGTTTGCCGTGTTTCGGCTATCAACGCGTATAACTTAATGGGCCTTGTGACTTCTCATAGGCTTTGTGACCAACCAAGGCCTTAGCCGATTTTTGGTGTCAACAGAAAGCACGAAGTTTCTCGAAAATATGAGCAACCATGCTATTAGAGTGTTTCTCCACTCATTCGTCCTGTTGCATTTAGTTTGAGATGGCAAATCTCCCGAACAACGTAACTCATCTTTCCAATAACTTTTTTTGGCGTTTTGATTATGCATAACTTTTCGAGAGCATCTTGACCACTAATTTATACATGGCCTTTTCAACTAATAAATACACAAGAATTATTGGTGAAAAAAATTGCACCGGTATGATAAGCATCACCCACCATAAAAAAATCAATATAGCGATAATGTAAACACTGAACCAAGTTTTTTCAATCGAATTCGAAAGTCTTCTTAGTCAGCATACCTACCCCTGCTTGTTACGTGATTTTAAACAGGTGATAAACTCTTCATCTCCCGTGGGTATCAAACATTAGATTAGATAAGATTTCTAAAAAATAACGTCCATGTCCGACTCCACACCTTCCGTAAATTACTTATAATCGCAGTCTATGTAGAAAAGTATATGTCAAGATTATATGAATCACTTGTGAGAAAAATATGAGGTTTGACCTCTCTTATAGCTCTAGCTGATTGCAAGATTCGAGGATTGTATTTGTTGTAAGGGTTTTGTATGTCTTGAAATAGAATTACTACCTGCATATGTCTGTGTAACCCTAATTACTAAGAGATATCAAAGTCCCTCATTTTCAAATGGCATAGGTGTGGTCACAAGACTCATATGGCCACAAAAACAATAGCATATTTTTAAGCTACTTTAACCATTCCATATCCCTTTTGATTTGATATAAGATAATCAAAATTGAGAAGTAGGAGCGAGTAAAGGGCTTTGTTCGTTTTGGGGAAGTTAATTAGGCCCAAAAAGCATAAGCGCCTGGTCCGTTCATTTCTCCTCTCGAAGTACTAGCCTCGACCCGGCTCAACGGACGCGATTTCCTCTTTATCTGCACTAGAGGGAGCAGCAGAACACACCCGAAAGATGGACGACGTTGTTGAACCGATCATTCATTTTTCGCAAAACAAATAGAGACTTAAAGCTAGGAAAAATGAATTCTCTAATTTTTTTTTTTTTGTCGAAATAAGCATTTCATATACTAATCAAAGAGCTTTTGGGGATTAACAAACCAATTTCTAGGATGGAATCTGACCGATGAGCTCTGGCCACCCAGTCGGCGACAAATTTTGCTGAATGGTTGCAATGGGCCAAAGTAATGTTACTATATTGAGCCATAAGGGCTCGTATGTTCACAAAGCAAGCCTCGGTCTCCCACAAAAAGATCGCTTCTCCACATATTGCTCGAACGTTCTCTGCACAATCTGTTTTCCATCTCAATTGCTACTTCTCTCTTTGACGCGAGCCACTTCAAAGCTTCCTCCATGATGAGTGCCTCCGCGAGCTCGGGTGACCACTCTCGGATCTTCTGGCGAAACCATCAAGGAGGGCCCTCAACGAGTCTCGAAGCACCCAGCGACGGATCCGTCAGTGCCATTCTCCCCAACGACGCATCTATATTCACCTTCAGGTGAAGAGTGTTTATCGTCCACATCGACTCATTGATGTAGTGGAATGTTTGACCTTATTACGTTGTAAGCTACTACACTAACCTTCGAATTTCGGCTCCCTTCTTTACTAGGTTCAGTTTGTTTCGCGCATGACCACACTTATGGAGTAGAATCCGTTTGGTTACGCAACTTCATTTTTCTACTTCTGAAGCATTTTTTTTGCTCCAGAAATAGTTTTGGAGTCACTTGAAGAAGTACTTCTACTTAGAAAAAGAAGTAGAAAAATTAACTTTCTCACGAGAAATTAATTTCAAGAGTAGAATTGTTAGTTATGCACGCCCTAAAAAGGCCAGCGCTAACACGATCAAACCGCGTGGCAATGGTGAAAATCCAACAACAAGTACTCCCTCTGGTCTCATGCCCCAGTCAAACGTTTTCACAAATTGAATGATTGATAGGGACCTCGCCGAATTAATGGTCGTGGGGATGGTCCCTACACAATTTATGATCTGAGTTAAGAGGATATTCTCCGTCTTTATGAAATGTCTTATGTTCATCATTTTGATTCGGGCACCCATTCACCAACCTCCGCTAAGCATTTAATCCATCACCCACCTATATATACAGGCCGCCATGGTGCTGGTGGCGGAGGGGAGCGGAGCTTTCACGGAGGCCGGTGAGTGGAGGCGGAGAAAAGCGGAATTTTTAGGGACGGCGGGAGTTGGTGGTGGTTTCAAGGGTGGTAAGAGGGGGGTGGGGCTTCCGTGGAGGGCGGTGGGGGCGGATGTTGGTAGTGGCACCGCCCTCCACAGAAGCGCCACCCCCCTCTGCCCTCCTCGGAAACCACCGCCTACTGCCGCCGTCCTGGAAGTCCCGCTCCCCTCCGTCTCCTCCCAACGCCTTCCGTGAGGCCCCACTCCCTTCCGCCCTCCTCGGAGACCACCACCACCAACGACCGCCCTCCTTGAAAGCCCCACGCCTCCAAGCCCATATGAAGAGAGAGTGAGCATCATGCCTGATGCCAAAAGGTAAGCAAACGCGTCAAGCGTTGTTTGCACAGCCAGGATCCCTACTTTGTTTTTTTTTTTTTTTCATTATCTTTCTGAAGGCTGCCGATGTTTATACAGTTGCTTGAGAACCGAAGCATGCAAAGATTCAGATCTTTCAGCTCCCATTTTCTAGCTTGATATCATTCTGGCTGTGCTTTCTAGTGAAGATCTTCCTGTTGTTCCACAGAAAAGGAGGATCCGTCGACTGTAGACCTTGTTCGGGTGGAACATCCACCAAGAGAAGCGATTTCGTCTCAATTTATTCTTATGTAAGATTATATAAATTGAGGATGCTTAACTTATTTCTCAGGAAATACATTCATCCTTTCTTGTCTTGATCATGCAATTATCCATTACCCAGTCCAAAAAAAAATAAAGAAAAAAATACAACAACTAAATGCTGCTTTATTGATAGAACACTACGACAAACCAACAAAACGAGTACAAGCAACGACCAAGCAGTCGCCGACTAGGACACCCAAGAACTTATTCTGCATCTTTTTGAAAGAGAGAGAAAGGAAAGAAAATGGTAAAAGAGCAATCACCATTTGTTTCCCATTGACCACCCGTGTACATCAATCATGTCTAAATTCAGTCTAACATGAAAAGTTATTAGATCTAGAGATCTCGGGTGAAATCTACGTATCTAAACGGTTCAGATCATCCCTGAAGGTGGCTCATTTCATGGCAGAGTATGCAAGTCTCACTACCCTCTTCCTCTTCCTCTTCCTCCTCCTCTTCCTCTACCACCAATGCCAATGGGAGGCGGGTACTGTAGAGTTTCCTAGATTCGTAATACGCAGCGGAACGAAACCCTATAACAGGATCCATGTGTATACCAGAATCGAATTAGGGATTCAAGGCTTACCTTTCTTGATCGTAGATAAGTTGACAATCGATTGTGTCAGAATTAACGCCCCAAGTGTTGCGCCTCTATTGGTATCCACACACACGAACTGAGATCTCCAATGATCCAAGTGCTAGCTTTTTGATATTGGAGTTTCTCTGCTAGTCGCCTTTTCGTCTTCTTGAGACTTTCTCGAGAACGACAACCAAGAACTGTACGTCGTACTACTCCCTGGTCTAAGGCACCTCTAGGGTTATCACTCATAACCCACGGTTTCACGTTTTGGGCCCCACGACGTATCGTCCTGGGCCCACGACGTCTTCTAAACCGTCCACTTAATCGTGCGTTTTATCGTTATCTTATAACGCGCACGATCGCGTGGATATTCGTAATAAGAGTATAAATTAAATCTACTTCTTAAGCAGATCAAGGCGCAGAGAAAATATTAAATCAATTCGCTATTGTGTGCGACCCTATAGGTTCACTAGACATTAGCAGTGTGCCCAAAACTCTTTTGGCCCACAAGTCATAAGCGGTCTCTAGCAAGACATTATGACTACCTAAGTATAGTGAAAGTCGGTTTTCCGACACAACCTGATCCACAACTAATAGTTAGAGTATCAACCTTAATTGATTCTTAGGGCAGACCACTAACAATCTCCCACTTGCACTAGGATCAATTATACAAACTAAAATCCCTTTGTCACTTGATATCCGAGTTAAGCATAAGGCAGGACAAGTGTCACCCTTATATAGCCCAAACTCATTTTCCCGATACCGCAATTAGACTGTCAATCCAAGTAGTTGACTCTTCAACTCACTTGAGCATGGCCATGCATTTCACAGTCTCAACTCTACGGGAGGCCAGGATATCATACTCTCGTTATATGAGAGGGACAAATCCCATCTTGTCTACTCACATCCCTCAGCACGATTCATGATATGCCCAGCCATTACCTTTATTATCGCCTGTTACGGCCGACGTTTGGTAATGTTAAAACATGCTAATCCACGTCTAGGAAATCATGGCAGACTCAGGTCGAAGGACTATACTCTATAGCTGTGATGAGAAACACTGATGACATCATATAACAATCCTACAGTATTCTCATAGCGGGTCTGTCCGATACAATGTTCTCCAACATGTATTCCATGTGATCAACTTTATATCTATATATTCATGACCCATGAAACTTGGTCATCAGTTAACTCACATGCTAGTCTCAAACATCATTGGCGTCCCAATGCACAATGACAATTGACTAGGGACATTTAAAATATTAATATCCATTCTATTAATAGAGTTTCACGATCAAATCACGTATTTGATTATCTATTAAGGATATTCAATATTCAGGGGATAAAGATTTCGCATTCAATCATATACTGAAACTAAATTGAAATCAAATATAACATGTATTTTATTAATGAACAATGAAAATGTATATAACATAGACTTCCACTCACATCAAGACCAATCACTAATGTGTCTAAGGCCTAAAGCGTTACAATGACGCTCATGCTTAGGTTGTGGAAGAGCCTTTGTCAACGGATCGGCTACATTCAACTCTGTTGCAACTTTGCACATTTTGACATCCCCTCTTTCAATGAATTCTCGAATGAGGTGATACTTCCTGAGTATATGTTTGGTCCTCTGGTGAGACCTAGGCTCCTTAGCCAAAGCTATGGCTCCATTGTTGTCACAATAGAGGTCTACTGGATTCGAACTAGTGGGACCGATTCCCAGTTCTTCTATGAATTTTCGAATCCAAACAGCTTCCTTTGATGCTTCTGAAGCAGCAATATACTCAGCTTCTGTCGTAGAATCTGCAATAGTGTCTTGCTTGGAACTCTTCCAACATACTGCTCCACCATTCACGCAAAAGACAAACCCTGACTGCGATCGAAGGTCATCTTTGTCGGTTTGGAAACTAGCATCAGTGTAACCACTTACAGTGAACTGTTCCTCACCTCCATAGACTAAGAATAAATCCTTAGTTCTTCTTAAGTACTTAAGGATATTTTTGACAACTATCCAGTGAGGTTCTCCTGGATCTGATTGGTATCTGCTCGTCATGCTCAACGCATAATCAACATCAGGACGAGTGCACAACATGGCATACATGATGGATCCTACAGCTGATGCATAAGGAATCCTACTCATGCGGTCTCGCTCATCTTGTGTCGATGGACACTGAGTCTTGCTAAGACTTATGCCATGTGTCATCGGGAGAAAACCTTTCTTGGAATCTTGCATATTAAACCTATTGATGACTTTGTCAACGTATGTACTTTGACTCAGTCCAATAAGTCTCTTTGATCTATCTCTATAAATCCTGATTCCCAAGATATAGTTTGCCTCTCCCATGTCCTTCATGGAGAAACATTTTCCCAGCCAAGTTTTAACTGACTGAAGCATAGGAATGTCATTTCCAATGAGTAGTATGTCATCCACATACAACACTAGAAATATAATCGCGCTCCCACTAGACTTCTTGTAAACACAAGCTTCTTCTTTGTTTCTGATGAAGCCAAACTCTTTGACAGTTTCATCAAAACGAATATTCCAGCTCCGTGATGCCTGCTTCAATCCATAAATAGAACGTTGAAGCTTACATATCTTCCCAGCGTTATCTGGTGATGTAAAACCTTCAGGTTGTGTCATATACACATCCTCTTCTAGGTTTCCGTTAAGAAAAGCTGTTTTTACATCCATTTGCCATATCTCATAGTCATAATATGCAGCAAACGCTAGGATAATTCGAATGGACTTAAGCATGGCCACTGGTGAAAAAGTCTCGTCATAGTCAATACCATGAGTCTGTTTGAAACCTTTAGCTACTAGCCGTGCTTTATGGATATGAACATTTCCATCCATATCAGTTTTCTTCTTGAAAACCCACTTACACCCTATAGGTTTGACACCTTCGGGTGGATCAATCAAAGTCCAAACTTTGTTTTGATACATTGAGTCCATTTCGGATTTCATGGCCTGAAGCCATTTATCGGAGTCTAGGCCCATCATAGCTTCTGTATAGGTCGTAGGCTCGTCATTTTCTATCAACAATAGATGACGATGTTCTGTCACATGAAAACCATATCTCATAGGTGCACGATGTGTTCTTTCAGGCCTACGAACTAAAGGTGTCACTGTGGTAGACTCTACAACTCTTTGTAGATCTAATTGAGGTTCCTCATGAACTGGAACATCCTCTTGTGACACTATAATTTCATCAAGGTTTACCTTACTCCCACTAGTGCCTTTAGTAAGAAACTCTTTCTCTAAAAAGACACCATTTCGAGCGACAAACACTTTGTTCTCCGATTGGTTGTAAAAGTAATATCCTTTCGTTTCTTTAGGATATCCCACAAAGAAACATTTATCAGATTTAGGCGCTAACTTATCAGAAAGTAAACGTTTTACATAAGCTTCGCAGCCCCAAATCTTTAGAAAAGACATATTAGGAACTTTTCCTGTCCACATCTCATATGGTGTCTTCTCTACAGCTTTTGATGGACTTCTATTTAGTGTGAACGCAGCTGTCTCGAGTGCATATCCCCAAAAAGATAATGGAAGATTTGAATGACTCATCATTGATCGAACCATGTCTAACAAAGTTCGGTTTCTCCTCTCAGAGACACCATTCCATTGTGGTGTTCTAGGGGGAGTAAGTTGTGAAACTATTCCACACTCCTTGAGATGGTCATTAAACTCTTGGCTTAGATATTCTCCTCCTCGATCAGATCGAAGAGCCTTGATATTCTTACCAAGTTGATTTTGTACTTCATTCTGAAATTCCTTGAACTTTTCAAAGGACTCAGATTTATGTTTCATCAAATAAATATATCCATATCTACTAAAATCATCAGTAAACGTAATGAAGTACTGATAACCTCCTCTAGCTGTAGAACTTAGTGGTCCGCACACATCAGTATGTATAAGGGCCAATAATTCTTTTGCTCTCTCACTTTGATTAGTAAAAGGAGCTTTCGTCATTTTGCCAACTAAACAAGATTCACATGTATCAAACGATTCAAAATCAAATGAATTTAATAGTCCATCGCTATGGAGCTTGTGAATTCGTTTCTCGTTTATGTGGCCTAATCGACAATGCCATAGGTAGGTTAGGTTCAAATCATTAGATTTAAACCTTTTCATATTTATATTATAGACTGGCACATCAAGATTTAGAACATATATCCCATCAACAATGTGGGCGCTACCATAAAACAATCCATTAAGATAAAATGAACAACTATTGTTCTTTATATCAAAACAGAAACCTTCCTTGTCCAAACAAGAAACAGAAATAATATTCCTGCGTATAGCAGGTACAAAGTAGCAATTATTTAGTTCTAAAATCATGCCAGAAGGTAAAGCTACATCATATGTCCCTACAGCTAATGCAGCAACTCTTGCTCCATTTCCAACGCGCAGTTCCACTTCACCTTTTGCAAGTGTTCTACTTCGTTTTAGTCCCTGCACATTCATACAAATGTGAGTACCACACCCGGTATCTAATACCCATGAAGTAGAACTAGTAGTAACATTTACTTCTATAACATAAATACCTGAAGTGGAAGTCTCACTTCCTTTCTTCTTCAAATCCTCCAAATATATTTTGCAATTCCTCTTCCAATGCCCTTTGACACCACAATGGAAGCAGACAGCATCAGCAGTCGGACCTGATTTAGTCTTGGAATCAGGCTTGGGCTTAGTGCCCTTGCCCTTACCCTTGACCATACCTGGCTTCTTAAAGCCTTTCCCCTTTTGAACCATGAGAACATTAGGGGTAGGGTCCTTCTTGATATTCTGCTCAGCAGTTTTGAGCATCCCATGCAATTCAGTCAAAGTCTTATTCAGATTATGCATGTTATAGTTCATAACAAACGTGTCATAATCATGAGGCAATGACTGAAGAATAATGTCAGTAGCCAACTCTTGGCTAATGGGAGAACCCAGTCGTTCCAGGTTTTCAATATAACCTATCATCTTAATGACATGTGGGCTAACTGAGCTCCCACTTGCTAGCCTGCACTCAATTAAGGCTTTTACCGTTTGATACCTTTCAGTGCGTGCCTGCTCCTGAAACAGATTTTTCAGGTTCATGATCATATCATAGGCATCCACGTTCTCAAACTGCTTCTGAAGGTCTGAGTTCATGGTAGCTAGCATTAGACATGATGCATCCAATGAATCATCTTTATGCTTCTGGTAAGCATTCCTTTCAGCATGGGGAGCATTGGCAGGAGGTGCCTTTTCGGGGAGTGGTTTCTCCAGGACATAATCCTTTTTCTCCTGCTTGAGAACAATTCTCAAGCTTCTATACCAATCCAAGAAGTTTGAACCATTCAATTTGTCCTTCTCAAGGACAGATCGCAGTGAAAAACTTGATGCAGAGCTATTTGCCATAATCTACAACAAATATGCAAAGTGAATTGTTCATTAATACTATTTATATCAAACTTCCACTATACTTATATAAAAAGTGCCCCTATAAGTACAGTGGACCAAGATCCATATTTCACTAAGACTCAAGTAAACTTTGGCTTACCGCTCAAGACTTAGTTATTTAGGTAGACAACTCTTTGTCAGTTGTATCAAATACAACTCTTGGTTGTTCGGGTTTGACATCTCATGTCTTATGCCCAAACTCTATGCCTCAAGACCCAAAACCGTTTTGATAGCCTCGTTAAGTAAACCAATCTTGACATATGGACAACTGTTATCCATTCTATCTTACTCAAATAGTTAAAGATGCCCTGCTTTGGCAGACCCATCTTTTGACGATTCAAGTCTTGATAGGTGTATGATTGGAAAGGCATCATTTTATTACTTAATTTTATCAGGGACTTTCAAATGTTCATATACAGCGATGAATGTATGCAAGCTACAGACATAACTACTAATCACAATAAAGGCACATCAATCATACTGGGGACGAACAATCCATGCAGGGGTCAAGGGGGCTGCGCCCCCTTGCGGGGTTCGAGGGGCAGCGCCCCTCGCGGGGTCAAGGGGCAGAGCCCCTTGCGGTGGTCAAGGGGCAGAGCCCCTCGCAGGGGCTCGGGGGCAGCGCCCCCGAAACCTAGACAGAATTCTTAATTCTGTTTTATCTGGAACCCATCCGTACCCTTAAACCATCCTACGAAGGCGATCGATTTCAACTAAATCGACCCTATGCTTCGTTCTTTCTCAGAACCCTAAATAGAATTCATAATTCTATTTTCTTAACAGAACGTCGCTGGATCAATCACATTAATCCACATCATTGCAGGAATTCAAGTTCGTCTGAATGTGAAATTACCCAAACTGATCATATCAATCCGTATTCCCAATTTCATCTAACCCTAACTAAGAATCAATCCAGGCATACATCACATGTATCGACAATTACGGTTTGCGATTCAACTCTAATATAACACAAGTAGCTCTGATACCACTGTAGAGTTTCCTAGATTCGTAATACGCAGCGGAACGAAACCCTATAACAGGATCCATGTGTATACCAGAATCGAATTAGGGATTCAAGGCTTACCTTTCTTGATCGTAGACAAGTTGACAATCGATTGTGTCAGAATTAACGCCCCAAGTGTTGCGCCTCTATCGGTATCCACACACACGAACTGAGATCTCCAATGATCCAAGTGCTAGCTTTTTGATATTGGAGTTTCTCTGCTAGTCGCCTTTTCGTCTTCTTGAGACTTTCTCGAGAACGACAACCAAGAACTGTACGTCGTACTACTCCCTGGTCTAAGGCACCTCTAGGGTTATCACTCATAACCCACGGTTTCACGTTTTGGGCCCCACGACGTATCGTCCTGGGCCCACGACGTCTTCTAAACCGTCCACTTAATCGTGCGTTTTATCGTTATCTTATAACGCGCACGATCGCGTGGATATTCGTAATAAGAGTATAAATTAAATCTACTTCTTAAGCAGATCAAGGCGCAGAGAAAATATTAAATCAATTCGCTATTGTGTGCGACCCTATAGGTTCACTAGACATTAGCAGTGTGCCCAAAACTTTTTTGGCCCACAAGTCATAAGCGGTCTCTAGCAAGACATTATGACTACCTAAGTATAGTGAAAGTCGGTTTTCCGACACAACCTGATCCACAACTAATAGTTAGAGTATCAACCTTAATTGATTCTTAGGGCAGACCACTAACAGGTACTTCACGCTGAACCCCACCGGACGAAGGTCATCAGCGGGAAACTGGTTCGGAAGGGCCAAGGGCGATGGTGCGGAGAAGTTTTAAGTCTCGAAACCTAGAGTCATTATCCAAGATCAACGCTATCATTTTCTAGGAGTACTCTCCCTTCATTTAGTCTTGTGTCGCTTTAACATGTGAATTCAATGGAATTGGCTTATCGTTTTTTTGGATCAATGAAAAGATGGGGATGGACGATTATCGAACCTATCCCCTAAGTAGCACCGACATTGACACGAGACACGACACGACACGACACGCTGAGCAGACACGTCATTTCTCAAAAAATAGAAAATTTTGACACGTTGTATATTATATATATGTACATGATAAATTATCATGTATATATAAAAACATCAGCGGTGAGTTTCTTCTTCTTCTTCTTCTGTTAGGGATTCACGATTAGGTTTTTTTTTTTTTTGGCTGGCTAGGTGTATTAATTTGGGTTGGCGGGGTATATGACTTAAGTATATATATTTTTGATAAATTTACATTTTGACCCATAATTTATTGAAAATGCTTAAAATTGATCTCATGTGTGTCGAAATGGTGTGTCGAGATGCTGGACTCACGTGTCGGTTGCGTGTTTAGAGCGCCGAGCACATGTTGTTCGCATGTTGAAGAGTGTCGAAGTGTCGGACACGACACGGAGGCTCCAGAGAGTGTCAGTGCTTCCTAGCCTATCCCTACGAGGTTGGTCCCACACTTCTTATGAAATACTCGGTTTACATTTAAATTACTCGATGATGAAATGAAATTGACTATTTGCGTTGTAAAAATCATGTAAATTGATGAGCCTTAACATATTTCTTAGACAACACGTCAATTCTTCTTGGTTTATAAACATGCAACTTCCCATTATCAAGTTTGCATAGTCTAATACAATTACTAAATACTACCTTACCAGTAAAACGTTACGACATCAGTTACTAGATACTCTTTAAGGCTCCATTTGTTTAGTGAAAACTGAGTCGTTTCTGGAAAATGTTTTCCGGGAAGTCAATTTCTAGGAAAATGGTTATATTTTCTAGTGTTTGGTTAAAATATGAAAAAGACTCGAAAAATATTTTTCGTTATTTAGTATGGAAAATTGCATTTGATTTTTTTCCATGCAATAATTTTTTTGTTTTTCGGTTTTTTATTTTCATTTTAAAAATTTGACTTTTTTTAATGATTTAATTATTTAACTTTATCTTTTCCTTTTTTCTCTTTTCTTTTTTATGTTTTTCTTTTTTTTTATTCCAGTTTTCTGCCGGTCGTCGACCACTGGCCGCAGGCGAGCTCGAGCCTCGCCATAGGCCGGCGAGGCCTGGCCTCTTTCGAGGCCGACGAGACTGCCCTCGATTGAGGCTAGCGAAGCCTCGCCTCGCCAAATCTAGATCCGAGAAATCGCCAGCATTGCCTTGGATTCTCTCGAGAGCCTTGAGGAATCTGGATTTGAGAAATCGCCGGCATTGCCTTGGACGTGAAGGACAAAGCTCCAAAGCCTGAGCAAGATCGAGACGCGATGGTAACCGCAAGGCCTCCAAGTCGGAATCGGCGTTGTGGCTATGAGCTCGACGCTAAAGGTCCGCGGCGGGCGGAGGAAAGAGTAAGGAGGAAGCAGTGGCGGGCGGAGGAAGGAGAAAGGAGGAGGAAGAAGGAGAAAAGAAAAGAAAAATTAATATTTTCAAATTTTTAAATAGATAATTAATGAAAAGAAAGCAAGAAAATAATATAAAGAAAGGAAAGGTGAAAGAGAGGATGAAAGAAAGATGAGGAAAATAATTTTGACCGCATGAGCATGTAATAACAGCGAGGATGAAACCGTTTTTATTCGTCATTACGCTTTTCAAACCACTGCTAATACAACAAACCAACCAAACGAGTACAAAGAGTGACCAAGTAGTCTCCAAACAGGACACACACAAGACTTTATTCACGTTCAGTCATTGCATGGCCAAACTCGTGCAAAAACATTCGATTAAGGTACAAATTTGTGTAACCCTATTCACTAAGAGAAATCCAGATCCGATTTAGCACTATTTTACTCGAGATTGATACGTTTTGATTCTTCTTTTTTTCCTAGAGATAAGTTCATTGAAAGTCCTAAAATTTGTCATAAAAGTACAATTGAGTCCTAAAACTTTCAAAAAGTGCAATTAAGTCCTAAAACTTGCACCAAAGTGCAATTGAGTCCTAAAACTTGTCAAATTGGTCCAATCAGGTCCTTCGTGAATTGCACTTTTTGTAAGTTTTAGGACTGGATTGCACCTTCGTGACAAGTTTTAGGACTTAATTACACTTTTTGAAAGTTTTAAGACTCGATTGCACTTTCGTGACAGTTATTAGAACTTGATTGCATTTTTAAAAGTTTTAGGACTTAATTGCACTTTCGTGACAAGTTTTAGGACTTTCGATGCATTTATCCATTCTTTTTAGTTATTAAGAATCACTTGTAACCACATTGATGTAAGATAACGACCACATGATACGAGTAACAGATAATTCGACATGTATTGCTTCCTCAAGAAAATGATGCATTCATGTCCCCATTCAATGATCCAAGTTAAGTGATTAAAGACGGGCTTGGACAAATTATGGCAAGCAATACGGGTGGCATACGATGATTATTGCACAAGATTAACATATTGAATAATGTGACGCGCACCGCAATCAGTTGCAAATGAAGTGGGAGAGCTCGGCGTGTGCTCATATCATTGAATCTAGTGATCGGCCGTCGAACGTTTACTATGGCAGATATGTTCTTGAGGGATGAGAGTATGCTGCCAGCTGCAAACTGTGGTTTGTTATGTGTTTTTAAGTTTTTGTCTTGATCTGCAGTTATTTGGGATTTGCTAGACTCGAAAACCTTTTATGTAGCTCTCGAATATCCTGATATATGAATGGCATTTTTCTTTCGACAAAAAAAAAAAAAATGTGACGGATTGTATTCAACGACAAATAAAAGCCCATGGCATACTTAATGTTTCTTAATTTTGATATGATTCGGAGTGTCTATTTCGGGTTCAAATGAATCGTTGCATTATGCAAATCTAGTGGACCTTACACATATAAATGATTAATTCGATTCTGTGCTCTAAAATATGTTTGTCATATGCTTCAATTGCATTTAGCGAGGTCTCGCAAATTTGGGTGATTTTGACTTTTTGTTCTTTTGCCATAGTATGGTCCGTCAAATCTTATCAAAATTAAATTTCCTATATAAACAACATCTACATAAGGAAGAACGTCGATCATGGAGGATTTATATAGTTTTCTTTTTGCTTGGTAATTACGTGATTTATTAAAAAAGAATTGATATATGCGGGGAGTAATTCTATTTCAAGCCTAATACAAAACCAGGAGAGGTATAAGTAATACTTGTTTACACACCTAGGATTCATATAATTTTGACATACTTGTTTACATGAACTGCTGTTATAAGTAATTTAAGGAAGGTGTGGAGTCGGACATGGACATCATTTGTTAAATAAAATTTACGGACCACACAGGAGAGATATGTCGACTTAGAAGACTTTCTAAGTCCACGAAGAGATTAATTGAGGAAAAATGACATAAATTGTCTCTAAATTTTGGCATAATGTGCAATGTGGTCATTGAACTTTTAATTTGTTCAATATGATTCCTGAACTTTAGCCCAATGTGCAATGTAGTCCATGAACTTTCAATTTGTTCACTGTGGTCCTCGAACTCTTGGAATATGTTCAACCTAGTCCATGAACTATAAGAAAATGTCCAATGTCGTCCTTGAACTTAAATTAATGGAAGGACTACATTGAACATCTTTCTATAGTTTAGGGAATAAGTTGAATATGTTTCAAAAGTTGATGGACCATATTGACCAAATTAAAAATTCAGGGATCACATTGCATATTGGGCTAAAGTTCAGGGACCATATTGGTCAAATTCAAAGTTCAGTGATCACATTGCACTTTGGGTCAAAGGTCAAAGACCATTTATGTTATTATCTCATTAATTGAAGAATGATTCAGATCGCTGTTCAGTTTTCACATCATAAACTAAATCAGTTTTGTGAACTGATTTTTTGCGGCACGCGTGTAAGTTTTGACCCGAAGTAACAAATCATCGCACTACAACTCTGCCTTGGAGCTCCCTCGACTCTCTATCGTCAGATTAGGTGAGTGTGGATTCAATTTCATCTGACCGTGTATGTGAATTGAGCACGTACCAAATTGAATTTCGCTCCATTTTTCGTCTTTTAGGCTCCGTTTGTTTCATAACAAATATTGCGTTTTTGGAAAACATTTTCTAGAAAATCATTTTCCAGGAAAATGATGATATTTTTCTGTATTTGGCTAAAATCTGAAAATCAACCGGAAACTATTTTGAAAATTACTGAAAATTTACAATTTTTCAATTGTTTTTTATGTTTATTTTTTATGCTTCTTTTATTTTATTTATTTTTCTTTTTTCTTCTTCCTCGACCGATCTCCGGCCCTGGCAATGACTGGCGAGCTCTAGAATCACTAGATCGCCGACAACGACCTCGCCTCGCCGACCTCGCCAGAGATTCCTGTGCTGCCCCGTGTTTCCGATCAGGCTTCACTCGTTTACTGTTACTAGTTTGCCCTCGAGCCCCAAACTTATGAGCGACCAAACCCAGACCCAAACCCACACCGAACCCCAATCGCAACCCTAGTCAAGCCATGACCCAGCCTCCACCTCATCCGCCACCGCAACCACCCCCACGTAGCCGCCGTCGCAATCCGCCTCTCCTCCGTTGGACAAGAGTAATGATACGAGCGCAGAAGAGCTTACAAAGACAGTAGACCAAAAGTGTGGTTGGATGTTGTGTTTCAAGTATATAAAACTTCAGTTCCCTCAGTCCAAAGTTGCTCCTCTTCAAGCTTTCTCAAGGCCCAACATCTTCAGCGTCAACAATGGTGGCTTCTGTAAGCTGTGATTTTAATCCTTATGCAATAACACAAAAATAACACGTATAGATAAGTGAATCATGATTATAAAGTAGAGGAGTTAACAAACCTTGTTTCGAATCCATCGTTCTTGATGCGGAATAGTGATGAATCGATGCTCAAGATCTTCTCCTCTAGAACCCTCTTAAACATTGGCTTCAATGAGACGGCCCCTCACATATCGCTTTCTGACGACTCTTTATATGAGGTTATATGGACATTAGGATTTAGTGGAGGGACTTGAGCTCTATTTATAGAATTTGTAACCTACCATCTCATTACGGATAATGAAATAACTTAGCCCACACTATCCAGCTCCATATTAGACTAAATAGAAAACTGTATATATTTTCTTTATTAGACCAATTAATAATTACAATAACAATTAATAAAACCCAAATTAGGAAATAACTTTTACATTCTCCCAATTGGGCTATATTAATTAAAATAGTATTGTATATGCGCATCTTTATATTGGTCTAAAGACAATTTCTAAAAGTCAATCCGATCCTATAAAGTCTCAAATACCGAATAATGGCAGTAACTACATTAGACACAAAGCCATCCTTGGTCACGAGTGCTCTTAACTTTACTGATATGGATTTAATATGGTAGTGTAGCAAATGGATAACACCTCAAATAATGGAGAAAACTTTATGTTATATCTTCCTTGTCAGTCACCATTCTCTTACTTTACGTGTCACGAAACCTGATGTGCCACATGAGAATATTCTTATGGTTTCAACGTACCCATATATGTCTTACCTTTATAGTTAACTATACTTTATGTATACAAGACATATGCATATGGCTATAAATAAATGCCCCAGCCATCACTCGAGGTTTACACAATACCTTGAGATTTTAAATAGATATGTATTCGATATAAAAATAACGCATTCATAAACAATTTATTGAAAATAAAAGAGTCAATACATATCAAAACTATTACTAAAAGTAACATAATACAGATGTAAACTTTATTAGAGTAAAAAATAAAAAGCTCCCACTAAACACTAGCATCCCACGATGCTTCTAAGCCGATGTTAATGACATGCAGTTCAAATGCACAAGGGCATAGACCTTTAGTCAGTGGTCCAGCAATCATATCATCCGTAGAAAATGTGCTTTACTGCAACATCACCATTCTGTACAGATTCCTTTATGGTCAAAAACTTGACCTCCATATGCTTAGACCCCTTGAGACCTCTGTTGTTGTTAATGAATAACACTGCATAGTTATTGTCACAATATAATTGTATAGGCCTATCGATAAAATCAAATACGGTCAACTCACTAATGAGATTCCGAAGCCAAACAGCCTGAGTAACAGTCGAACAGCATGCTATAAACTCCGCTTGCATGGTAGAGGATGATACCGTTTTCTGTTTCTCACTTTTGCATGATACTGCACCACCTACTAACGTAAAGATGTCCCTGTTGTTGACTTCTTGTCATCCTGACTACTAGTATAATCTGAATCTGAATACCTTACTAGCTGCAGAGAGTTGGAGCACTTTGTGGTCCAATTAGAAGAACAAGCTTATTAGTTTGTTTTCCCCAATCACCTATTTGCCAGATTAGCCTCAGGTTGAAATAGCTCCACCAATAGTAGTAGACAACCATGTTGCCATCAAAAAATTTGATTTGGAAAGGAGGCTCCGCAGTTCATGTCATCCCAGAATTGAGATCGCCCGAGGGTCAGTCACTTCGGGGGAGAGTAATAGGCGTAGATCGTATAGAATGCTGAAAGGACACGATAGCGGGCCAAGAAGCAGCCAAGAACCGTGAACACGAGTCGAATTGGATTTCGTGGCATGTGTTCACTTACAGCTTTTACTGATATCGAAGGAAATAACCTTACCCAGATCATTGAAGAAAGTTTGTGCGATCCCAAATAGTTCAATAGTAAGTTGGTTCTCAGATAAGAGCGGCTGCATCCATTTCTTTGATCGCGAGACATCTCATGTCATGAAGATGATGTAACCGGTGATGTAACTGGAGCGGGAGCAGCAACACTGCTCGAAGGCGACGCTGTTGAGTAAGAAGGAGCTCATGAAATCGACCAGAGTCAAAAGGAGGGATTCCAAGTACTCCACGATCGAATTGGATGTCGAGTAAGTTCGAGATACCGCCCTTCCTCGGCTTGCAAACAATCCCGGAGAGAAGAAGGCTGGGTCGCCGAGGGGGTCAAGCGGGCATCGGCATGGACATCTCCAGGTAGTTCCTGCTCCGCTGGGCCAATAAGACTCAGTCGGAACAAGTCAAGCAAAGTGTTTGACATGGGAAATCCTGGGGAACTTATCAAATTGTTCCCGTGGCCTTTGAGCCGAGACGTTGAAGAATCTTAGAGCGAGCTCACCGAGGGAGGGACCTTCGTCCCCTGTGTTGCCCTTCGATGATAAGTCGAAGACCACTATAAGCACAAACAAAGGGTCTGGTTTTCCATCATCAGAAGGGGAAGATCCATGGCATTGTGAGGAAAGAATCGTTGGGATCAGGCTGAATTACGGACCCAAGAATGCAACAATGAAACAGGCATCAAGGACCATCATCTCGACTACATCCCAGCGGCTGCAATGAAGCTCGTCTGAGTACTAGTAGCAATCCCGAATTTCATTCTCCAACATTGCAACGGCTTCGACATAGTCATTGAGGCGCACGCCGACATCCTCTGTTCGTTTGTGCTGCTCGACCATATTCAGCCGTTCCTCTCGCCACGGTGATACGGACCGATGGAAACGATCTGGTGCTTGTAAGCCTCCCGGTTGATCCTTAACAGAAGATAAAGAACAAGAACTGATCAGATCAGTTACCATGTGCGTGCTGATTGACTTGTTAGTCATGACCTGCACTGCACCGGTGTTCTGCCCACCAGGATAGATAGGGCGATCACCATTTATTTATTTATTCAATGGAGAGACTAGGGCTGTATTCTCATTCTCGTAGACATTGAAACGTCACGTCCAGTCCAGTCGAGGCGATCACTCATTCACTCCGCCACGTGCAAAGCGCTACTCTAGGGAAGATGGATCAATTCAATTTCAAATGCCCAACTTCTTGGGATTGACGCAGAGATCCCATTTTAGAACAACCCAAATAGGTTCCTCCCATCATGCGACTCTTCACGGAATCTCCGCCCGACATAAGATCGTTTGAGAGTCAATGGTGCCACCTCCGAACAAAAAAAAAATTTGTGCTACCCATTTCTCAAGTAAATTACCAAAACAGTCATAAATTTATTGTAATTATATCAATTCAGTCTTAAACCTTTTACATTTGTGCTAATTCAATCCGTCCGACTAATTGTGACAAAAAATCGCTAACGTGGTGCATATCAATATTGTTTTGAATTTTTATAATTTTTTCTTTTAAATTTTATCTTCTTCTTTTTTCTCTTTACCTTTTTTCCCCTAGATCGGACTTAGGCGCCACGGCACCCTGGACTGGCTGCCCTCGCCGGCCCTTAGGCCAGTCCAGGGAAAAAAAGGGTGAAGTAAAGAGAGAGAAATAAGAAGAAAATAAAAAAATGCAAAAAAATATATTTAAATATTATTAAAAATTGATACGTCACACCAGCAATGCCATGTTAGCAATTTTCGGCCAAAAATAGGCTGGAATGACTGAATTGGCATAAATGCAATAAGTTTATAACTTTTTTTTTGTGATTTTCCTCATATTTTTTTGATGCTTAAACCTAGAATTTCGTCCTTTCAAGTTACACCAAAAAAAAATTGACAAAAAAAAAGTACACCAAAAATAACATCTTGTCGACTAAAGAATAAATTTATAGTAGTGTTCTCATCAGAGTCTAGAATGTTGAAAGTTGCATTTCTTTACTTGAAGAGTTGTTTGAGTAGAGAAAAAATCGAGATGCAAATCAATCATGCTTCAATTTTATTTATTTTTTTCAGTTTATACGTTTGGGCAATGAGAAAAGTGCTGCTGATGGAATTTTCTTCAGATATGCATGTGGTCCTGGACCTGGAGCACTCATACGTCCTGTGACCAAGCATCCTTGGGCATGGACGAGGAATCATCACTCTCCATGAACTCATTTTTCGCTTACTTGTGAAGTGGAGGACACGAAAAGGGGAATATATTCGTGGGTTAACGTTTGTTATACACAAGAACGGCAATATATTCCTCCATTCCTAATTCGTGGGTTGATATTACCGACGTCACTTTCATGCAAATAAACAAGTTTCGAGAGCAATGTCGTGGAAAGTGTTTCGCTGGAAATGTCCGCGAAGAAAAAACTTTCACCGACAACCGTAGAGCTTTCGGATTTATTGTTTTAAACGGGCTCTTGTAGCGATTCCGGACAGGAAGTAAGTAAATGACAAAAAGCGATAAACAGTGCAATAAGTAAAGTGCAGGAGAGGTAAATGCTTGACAAGATAAATTGCAGAGCAAAAGATAAGTTGTTTGATTGATTGATTGAAGGTCCTTTACAAGGAGCTGTCTCCGACTATTTATAGGCGAGTACAAGATAAAACCGTCTCCGGCTATTTCTTCACGTTCACATTATCCCAAAACTTTCGGATCTATTACGGTAACTGCTCTCCTTATCCTCAGGATGGTTTAAACATATATCTAACTGCCCCGCATAACCGTCGGCGTCACGTACCATCATAATTGTGTCACTGATGTTTCCCTTGAACAGAACTCTATCTGCTCGACGCTCGTCCTCAATCGAGAGTCGGTTTGCCGTGTTTCGGCCATCAACGCGTATATCTTAATGGGCCTTGTGACTTCTCATAGGCTTTGTGACCAACCAAGGCCTTAGCCGATTTTTGGTGTCAACAGAAAGCACGAAGTTTCTCGAAAATATGAGCAACCATGCTATTAGAGTGTTTCTCCACTCATTCGTCCTGTTGCATTTAGTTTGAGATGGCAAATCTCCTGAACAACGTAACTCATCTTTCCAATAACTTTTTTTTGGCGTTTTGATTATGCATAACTTTTCGAGAGCATCTTGACCACTAATTTATATATGGCCTTTTCAACTAATAAATACACAAGAATTATTGGTGAAAAAAATTGCACCGGTATGATAAGCATCACCCACCATAAAAAAAGCAATATAGCGATAATGTAAACACTGAACCAAGTTTGTTCAATCGAATTCGAAAGTCTTCTTAGTCAGCATGCCTACCCCTGCTTGTTACGTGATTTTAAACAGGTGATAAACTCTTCATCTCCCGTGGGTATCAAACATTAGATTAGATAAGATTTCTAAAAAATATCGTCCATGTCCGACTCCACACCTTCCGTAAATTACTTATAATCGCAGTCTATGTAGAAAAGTATATGTCAAGATTATATGAATCACTTGTGAGAAAAATATGAGGTTTGACCTCTCTTGTAGCTCTAGCTGATTGCAAGATTTGGGGATTGTATTTGTTGTAAGGGTTTTGTATGTCTTGAAATAGAATTACTCCCTGAATATGTCTGTGTAACCCTAATTACTAAGAGATATCAAAGTCCCTCATTTTCAAATGGCATAAGTGTGGTCACAAGACTCATATAGCCACAAAAACAATAGCATATTTTTAAGCTACTTTAACCATTCCATATCCGTTTTGATTTGATATAAGATCATCAAAATTGAGAAGTAGGAGCGAGTAAAGGGCTTTGTTCGTTTTGGGGGAAGTTAATTAGGCCCAAAAAGCATAAGCGCATGGCCCGTTCATTTCTCCTCTCCTCTCCAAAGAAGTACTAGCCTTGACCCGACTCAACGGACCCGATTTCCTCTTTATCTGCACTAGAGGGAGCAGCCGAACACACCCGAAAGATGGATGACGTCATTGAACCGATCATTCATTTTTCGCAAAACAAACAGAGACTTAAAGCTACGAAAAATGAATTCTCTAATTTTTTTTTAATCGAAATAAGCATTTCATATACTAATCAAAGAGCTTTTGGGGATTAACAAACCAATTTCTAGGGATGGAATCCGACCGATGAGCTCTGGCCACCCAGTCGGCGACAAATTTTGCTGACGGGTTGCAATGGGCCAAAGTAATGTTACTATATTGAGCATAAGGGCTCGTATGTTCACAAAGCAAGCCTCGGTCTCCCACAAAAAGATCGCTTCTCCACATATTGCTTGAACGTTCTCTGCACAATCTGTTTTCCATCTCAATTGCTACTTCTCTCTTTGACGCGAGCCACTTCAAAGCTTCCTCCATGATGAGCGCCTCCGCGAGCTCGGGTGACCACTCTCGGATCTTCTTGCGAAACCATCAAGGAGGGCCCTCAACGAGTCTCGAAGCACCTAGCGACGGATCCGTCAGTGCCATTCTCCCCAACGACGCATCTATATTCACCTTCAGGTGAAGAGTGTTTATCGTCCACATCGACTCATTGATGTAGTGGAATGTTTGACCTTATTACGTTGTAAGCTACTACGCTAACCTTCGAATTTCTGCTCCCTTCTTTACTAGGTTCAGTTTGTTTCGGGCATGACCACGCTTATGGAGTAGAATCCGTTTGGTTACGCAACTTCATTTTTATACTTCTGAAGCATTTTTTTGCTTCAGAAATAGTTTTGGAGTCACTTGAAGAAGTACTTCTACTCAGAAAAAGAAGTAGAAAAATTAACTTTCTCATCAGAAATTAATTTCTAGAGTAGAATTGTTAGTTATGCACGCCCTAAAAAGGCCAGCGCTAACACGATCAAACCGCGTGGCAATGGTGAAAATCCAACAACAAGTACTCTCTCTGGTCTCATGCCCCAGTCAAACGTTTTCACAAATTGAATGATTGATAGGGACCTCGCCGAATTAATGGTCGTGGGGATGGTCCCTACACAATTTATGATCTGAGTTAAGAGGATATTCTCCGTCTTTATGAAATGTCTTATGTTCATCATTTTGATTCGGGCACCCATTCACCAACCTCCGCTATGCATTTAATCCATCACCCACCTATATATACAGGCCACCATGGTGCTGGTGGCGGAGGGGAGCGGAGCTTTCCCGGAGGCCGGTGAGAGGAGGCAGAGAAAAGAGGAATTTTTAGGGACGGCGGGAGTTGGTGGTGGTTTCAAGGGTGGTAAGAGGGGGGTGGGGCTTCCGTGGAGGGCGGTGGGGGCGGATGTTGGTAGTGGCACCGCCCTCCGCAGAAGCGCCACCCCCCTTGGCCCTCCTCGGAACCACCGCGAACTCCCGCCGTCCTGGAAGTCCCGCTCCCCTCCGTCTCCTCCCAACGCCTTCCGTGAAGCCCCACTCCCTTCCGCCCTCCTCGGAGACCACCACCACCAACGTCCGCCCTCCTTGAAAGCCCCACGCCTCCAAGCCCATATGAAGAGAGAGTGAGCATCATGCCTGATGCCAAAAGGTAAGCAAACGCCTCAAGCGTTGTTTGCACAGCCAGGATCCCTATTTTTTTTATTTTTTTTTCATATCTTTCTGAAGGCTGCCGATGTTTATACAGTTGCTTGAGAACCGAAGCATGCAAAGATTCAGATCTTTCAGCTCCCATTTTCTAGCTTGATATCATTCTGGCTGTGCTTTCTAGTGAAGATCTTCCTGTTGTTCCACAGAAAAGGAGGATCCGTCGACTGTAGACCTTGTTCGGGTGGAACATCCACCAAGAGAAGCGATTTCGTCTCAATTTATTCTTATGTAAGATTATATAAATTGAGGATGCTTAACTTATTTCTCAGGAAATACATTCATCCTTTCTTGTCTTGATCATGCAATTTTCCATTACCCAGTCCAAAAAAGAAAAAAGAAAAAAATACAATAACTAAATGCTGCTTTATTGATAGAACGCTACGACAAACCAACAAAACGAGTACAAGCAACGACCAAGCAGTCGCCGACTAGGACACCCAAGAACTTATTCTGCATCTTTTGGAAAGAGAGAGAAAGGAAAGAAAATGGTAGACGAGCAATCACCATTTGTTTCCCATTGACCACCCGTGTACATCAATCATGTCTAAATTCAGTCTAACATGAAAAGTTATTAGATCTAGAGATCTCGGGTGAAATCTACGTATCTAAACGGTTCAGATCATCCCTGAAGGTGGCTCATTTCATGGCAGAGTATGCAAGTCTCACTACCCTCTTCCTCTTTCTCTTCCTCCTCCTCTTCCTCTACCACCAATGCCAATGGGAGGCGGGTACTTCACGCTGAACCCCACCGGACGAAGGTCATCAGCGGGAAACTGGTTCGGAAGGGCCGAGGGCGATTCCGGAGCGCTCGGTGTCGCCAAAGCCTCCGGGGATTGGGAAAACACGTCCTTCACTTTGATTTCAATCACTCTCTGCGACTCGCAGGGAAGCTTCGGGAACAGCCCGTCGAAACACCTCACCAGAAACGCTTCCTTCCCGTCCTCAGGAAGCATGTCCAGCATGTTCCCCAGGATCTCGCCGAACAAGTCCTTGAGTAGCTCCTCCTTGTCTTTCACGGGCAATTCGTGGAACATCTCCCCTGCATTACCATCGCTCCGGTTCTCCAACCGCTCCTCGTCAACATCAACAACGGCTCTGCGCTTAGGCTGAGGAACGATGGTCTCGGCCTCGTTCGCAAAGTCCATGAGGAAGCTGAACACGGAATCGAAGACCACGGATGTCTCACGGGTCCTCTTCCCGTTCTGGGTTTGGGACTCTGACAGGGACATGGTGGTGATCAAGAGGGAACGGCTTAGTCACAGTGGACGAATTTGGGAGTCGGGTTTCAGGGGCTTAAATAGCGAACAAGAAATCATTTTTCTTGGACTTGGGAAGGACGAAAGTCCACGTTTTAGTAAAGGAAAAATGGGTGGCACCATTGACTTGGGATAGATCTCACATCTTCACTCGCTTGAGTGAAGAAGAAGAAGAGTGGCATGATCGTGTGGAATTAATATTGGGTGTTTGTATACGCAATCTCTGCATCGATCCCAAGATGGTGGACATGTGATTGATCCAACCTCCCTCGAGTAGCGGTTTTGCTTAGATGAAGCCTCCATTGAGCTCACTAGGTAGGGAACTCAGGCTTAGGCCACAAAACAAATAGCCGAGTGCTAATAAGGAACCAAAAACAGGAAGAAGCTTGCCAAACCCAAAGTCAACAAGTCACACGAGCCTGTTTTGCTCTTTTTTGGACGTGCTCAAGGGTAGTTATGATCCTTAATCGCAAAACCAACCTCATTATTCGAGAGACTCTTCTCGACTTTCAATACACACCTTCAAGTATATGTTGCGATTTGTGTTCATCGCTTCTATACGAGGAGGACCTAGTAGCAATTCCCACGCTCGCCCGCGACTCGCAAGGTATAACACTCTACCGTCCACGGGTAAAATGTTATGTGCAAGCGGCTTTGGATCGAGCTTGCCCACTTTTGATCTATAGCCACTCTCCAATCCATGTACATAATTGAAGGAGACCCCACTCAAACACCCTCCAATACCATATCCGCGACCCAATCAAGGAGGACATCTTGGATTAACCGCAACGATACATGCAATCGATGTCCTAAAACTTATTGTGAAAGTGCAACTGAATTCCAAATCTTTCAAAAATGGTCAACTGACCCTTACGTGGCCGACACTTGCGCGCTACTACCCACAAGTGAGGGGTGTGAGCCCTTGCCGACCATCGGTGAGTGTGGTTGGCCCTTGCTTGCACCTCAGCCCCTTGACGACGAAGTAAGGGGTGACGGCACTGTCTCCTTGACCCTTCAACCCCCTCCAATAGAGTGGATTTTTTTTTTCTTCTACTTTTCAGTCCTTTTTTACCTCATAATCTAATTTCAATTGAAATCAGGAGGAAAATAATGTCATTATGGTCATTTTTGCACATTCCATATACGTAATGGCAACGTGGAAAAAAATAAAGTAATAAAAATCATATCAGAATTTTCTGTCCCTCAAATTGAATATAGCCAGTAGAGATAATTAAAGTGTATAAATTGGACAAGTTTTTATACTTGATTGCACAAATTGAAAGTTCTAGGACTTGATTGTATTTTTGTGACAAGTTTTAGAATTTCGATTGCTCTTGTCCCATTAATTATGATAAACTTCTTCTACGAATTATGTGTTAATGCTAAGGGCGCCGGCTAAAAGAACACTCCTTTAATAAAAAAGTAGAAAGTTGATATGTTAGAGATTGAAATCTTTGCTTATTCTCAAATAAGGAAAATTTCTAAACCCCTTGTTGGTAGATTGAAACTAGACATGTCAAATGTGTTGATTGGATCGGGATGAAAATGGTATGCCCATATTGACCCATTTAATTCGTTTTGATCAATTTCCACTTAATGCTAAAACACTTCAATATTAAATCCGTCGACCAGCGGACGGGGACTGGCGACTGGCGGCGGGCAGGCGGGCGACCGGACTTTTAATATGTTATGTAAAAGAAAGAGAGAGAGAGAGAAAAAAAGAAACAAAAAAAAAATAAGATATAAAAACTTTTCAAGAGGCACGTGGATGTGTTGACTCAACTAATAACCTTTATAAACTAAACGGATTCTAAACGGATTAAAATATGTATTTTCTTTTAAATTCATTTACAACTCACATATAACTAAGTTTACAATTCAAACCCATTAACAATTCATTTATTAAAATCTGACTAACCCATACTTGACCCAACTCATTGAATATGGATTAAAATATGAATTTTTTCAACTCATTTTGACACCTCCAATTGAAACCCATTCTTGGATGAGGAGTCGTAGACAAACCGAGGTGTGCGTTGAGAGTGTTGAGGAGGTGGGAAAAAGTGAGGCACAAGTAGCCAAGTAGGTGATCTATTATTTTGTCGACGTTTAACATTCTTTTTTGCTTGTAAAAGAATTAATTTAAGTTACTTAATCAACAGGCAACAATGTGTGTCGTGCAATTTGGAATTTGTCACTAGGGGGGGGGGGGGCAGAATTGACTAAAAACCTTTAGGAAAAATTGCAATTTAGTATATATATATATATAATCCGAACCAACCCGATCCGCAAGACGTGGATCAGGCCACGAAACCTTAAAAAACAACGTAGTAAATTTAATAACATCCAACAACAGATAAGATCCATCACCTAGGGAATTAAATGAAACCCTAAATTATATTTAGCTGGTCTCTTCTTCCTCCTATCTTCTCCAAACTTTTTAGATGCTAAAATCATTACATTTCAGCTTCTGGAAGCTGCTTTTTTTTTTCCCCCGGGAATATTCTTTTCCAAAATGGAAAACTTGATGAGAAACAAAATATGAGAAGTAAGAAAAAGAATCTCAAATGAAACTGTCTTGGATCATTAGAAATGTTACCAATATGCACAATCAGTTTATATGAGCAGGACCCGTAAGCCGGAAAATTAGAAGAACTGACAATGGGAATATGTTGTGCAATAAAATAAACCTAGTTGAATTAGAAAACTTTTCTTTTTCAGGCTCAATTTCGAGACATATTCAACACACATGATAACTTAAATTTTTTTAATAGTTGGCAGTGGTCAAACAAAATCTTTCATGATATCAGAGAGGTTGTCGTAAATTCAAATCTTTCTTGCCCATATGTCTTTCCTCTTATATATTCCCATATTTTAATCTTAGGCCAAAGTCTAACCTACGTGCAAAGCGGGTGTTATTTTTAAATATTGAATTTGATTCCCCTATTAATCATATTCAAGTTTTAGTCTTAGGTCAATGTCCAACTTACATGTAGGGGGAAGTATTGCATCAAAACAATAAAGTCGCGTCTTTTTCTAAGATTTTAAACCTTTAGAATAGTACCCCACAAAATCTTTCAATATGTTCACTCAAGCGAAGAGGAAGAAGAAGAGCGGAAATTTCGTGGAGTGGCATTCATTAGAATAGTTTTGATATGCAATCTCTGGATCAATCCCAAGAAGGTGAGTGTGCATGTGATCCAACCTCCCTGGAGTAGCGCTTTGCATGAATGAAGCGAGCACGAGGTGGAGTGACAGAGTGATGGCCCGAACCTCACGTTTCAATGGGTGACAAGTTGTATCTACAAGAACACTCGCATAAGAGCGGTAGGTATCGCGATAAGGCTTGGTTGACTTGGAAGAGTTTCAAATTCAACGGAGAAACTGAGCGCTTGCATGGTAACGATTTTGGTTCTCTGATTCTATTCCCAGGAACAAAAAAGGATGAGAATCATGTTTGATAACGTAAATGATTCTGATTCTGATTCTGTTCCCGGGAACAGTTTTGGAGCAAAAACAAGAACAAAAAAAAGTTAGTTCTGGAAAAAAGAATCACTTTTGAGAATTACAAAATAGAATGAAGTCTCACATCTCTCACTTTTCCCTTTTAGTTCTCTTATCACTTTTCCCTCTACCTAAAATAGAATGTGGTCTCATTTTCAAAAATATATATATAAGATAAAAAAAAATTGAAAAAAATTGGAAAAAATTGGAAAAAATTCTTAAAAAATCGAAATTTTTCAGAAAATCCCTAAAAATAGAAAAACTTTAGATTATGCTAGTTTGATCTCATTTTCATAAATTTGCGCCTAGATTCCCTAAATTTCATAGAGTTTGTCCTTTTTTAGGAAAATTATAAACACTTTTGAAATTAAATCCGAACCACAGTTATCTAAGCTTTTAGGGCTTCATTAGGGTTTTATGATGCGATTTATCAATGCCATGATTCCTTGATTGCGCACTTGATTTCATTGGTTGTGATTTGCCTAGGTTTAGGTACTTTAGACTTAGACTAGTTTTAGAAAAATTGAAAAAAGACAAACAACTACTTGAACACTCAGCATTGCTTACCTCATAGGATTATGAATTGAAAATTTGCATGAAACACGTTTAGAAAACACTGAACTTCGGTGCCGAAAGAGCGTCGGTGGAAACACTAACGTAACCAAGTTCTCGGACCCTAGATTTCTCTAGTTGTGTAGAATCGAACGGTTTCTCCCAACGGCTCGATAAGGTTTCCGATTTACCTTCCTCAAAGACTGATGGCGGCTCCATTTGCATGTACACATACACATGCTACCGATCACACTAAAATCGAATCCGATATTCCCTCGTTGCAATTTGGTATAGGTTTGGGAGGGCCCGAGTTAATCTGAAATCACACACTAACTCAACATGGTCTCTCCTTTTTTAACCTTCAAATGACTTGTTATGACACGGCAATTAGACGGAATATCACGAAAAAATGTTATATGCAATATGCAATATATTATATAAGAGAATCAATATGAATTAATCTTCAAATAATTTGAAATGTAGGATGAAATTTCACAAAGTAACTACATAATTATTTGACTTAAGTGACAAAAATTGGAAAGAGAAATTATTCCCGGGAACAAAAATTTTGTGTAGTTACCAAACGGGTTTCTGTTCCAGGAACAGAAATTTTGTGCAGTTACCAAACACGTTCTGATTCTCTAAAACTCATCCAGGGAACAGAATCAGAAAAAATCAATTCTAATCAAAATCACTTTTTCGGATCAGAATCGTTACCATGGAGGCCATAATTGAAAAAGATTCAGATGGCTGTCCACTGTCCAGTGTTCACATCATTTTTCATTCTGTAGACTAACTTTTTTTTTTATTTTTTATTACAAAGCTTGAGAAGAAAATTTACCAAATGAAATTGACTTGCTTCTGAATGAGTTTGAATGGCCATTGGTTAATGGGAATTTGATACTTGAGCGCGAACTGTATTTTCGCTGCATAATCACGCGATGCAATATATATTTTTCCTGTGAGACCTAAAGCAAATCTCTGCTTGTTTTTTTTTAATCATTTGATCGGAACAATTGATCGAATCAAATATATTCAATTAGTCTTCGGCAAATAAATTGTTCCTCTAATTGCTGGAGACGCGCGGGCCAAGGATTAGGTGAGTTGGAGACAAAATGGAGATTCATGCATGCAAGCAAACTAGAACAAACTACCGGGCCTTTGTCTGTTTCTCAATAGTCTTGCTGGAATGCACACGCACGTGCGGGAAGTTTTTGAGGTATTGATTGATTGAAAGGGCTACCATGAAAAATTAGGGGGGATGAGAAACAAATCCGTCCGTTTGTTTGAGTGGAACTGTTTTTCTAAAATTGATTTTCTACACTTTCACCTGTTTGGTCCATAAAAAATGACTTAGTCAACAAAAAATACTTTTCGGGCAACGGAAAATTCATCGATAAGATTAGGAAAGTGAATTCCCCAATCTGAAGAGGTGACAACACTTTTCGAAATTACTCCTCTCGAATTTTTCATATTCTGTTTATTGTTTTTTAATATTTAATGTTTAATAGTTTTTTTTCTAGTTTTTTTTTTATTTTCTTTTTCTTTCTCTTCTTTAGAGTCCGGTCGCCGGGCCTCGGTGACAGTCGACGACGGGCACATGAGGTCGAGCCTACACCGGCCACCTAGCGAGGACGACCTCATGTGGCCGGTCACCTGCCGTCACTGAGGCTCGACGACCAACGGAGGAAGAAGAAAAAGACAAAAATAAAAAAAATAAAGAATAAGGTTAATACCACAAAAAATTTCAAACTGGTACATCTATGAGAAATTTACCCCAAACTATTTTTTTAACCACTAAAAACCATAAACTGGTACATCTGTGATAAATTTATCATAAATTAATTTTTTAACCACGAAAAATCCCAAACTAATGCACTTATGACAAATTTACCCTCCGTTAAATTGAGTTAATACCATGAAAAATCACAAACTGATACACCTCTGACAAACAGAGGGTAAAAACCCAAACTAGTGCACCCGTCAACTGCCACGTGTCATCGAACTCAGCAATTTGACGGTTAGATTTAATGAAAATTAACGAAGGGTAAATTTGTCACAAGTGTACCAGTTTGGAGTAAATTTGTTACAAGTGTACCTGTATGGGGTTTTTCGTGGTCAAAAAAAAAATTTGGGGTAAATTTACCACATGTGTACCAATTTAGGGTTTTTCATAGTATTAACCCTAAAGAATACATATAGAAAAAAAAAATATAATACAAAAATTAAAAAAGTACTTAAAAATTAAAAATTTTCTTTTTGGCCTCAGATAAAGTCATAAGATTGAAATCATTTTACAAATGAGAACCAAACAGGCAAACACTAGAAATTTGTACCTTAATTGAAAGCAAACCGTTTTCCTGAAAAATGATTTCTGGAAAATATACTTTCCTTTTTCATGGAGTTTTCCCCAACCAAACACACTCATGCTTCGTTTGTTTCGAGAGAAATGAATGATTTGAAAAAAAATTTCCTAAAAATGATCGACTTGTATCGCTTACAAAAATGAATAAACGAAAAATATTCTCTTCATCAATAAAAATATTTAAACATAATTTTTCGTGGACTTGGGAAGGACGAAAGTCCACGGTTCAGTGATGGGAAAATGGGTGGCGCCATTGACTTCGATTCGATCTTATATCTTCACTCGCTTAAGTGAAGAAGAAGAAAGAAGAAGAGTGGAAGATTCCATGAAGAGTTGGCATGATCATGTAAACTAAGTAACTTAAGCAATGGGCCAACAATGTGCCATGCAAATTGCAAATGGCCACTAAAAGAAACAAAGAGAATTGACTTTTTTTTTTTTTTGGGTCGAACAAAAAGAATTGACTAAATGGATGATGTGGAAAAATTGCAATTTTTTACGCATGTAGTCCAAACCAACCCAATCCTCAAGCCAAGGATTTAGCCCAAAAAAACCTTGAACACGAAGTACTAAATTTAACAACATCCAATAGCAGATAAGATCCATCACTTAGGGAATTAAGTGAAAACCTAACGCAGAAAAAGAATCTCATGCATATTGATTTCAATTGGTAACATTCCACATCATAAGATCTGATACTGGGGACTTAATGTGCAATAAAATTTGCCGTTCCATTGATTGACGTTCCAACAATACACATGTGCACGAAGTGAAAGACACGAAAATTATCGAAAGGTAAGTTAGATCACGAGAACCTCCAACAATTATCCACACATGGAAGAGAACCATGTAGACGTAAGTCTTAACACTATATATACATGCCAATGGAAAGAAAGAAAAAAAATAGAGATTTTGATAATCTCCCTCCTAAAAGAACTATCGATCTCTCCGAAAAAAATCAATTTTCACACCTTTCTTATAGTAAACAAATGAATTTGTCCGAATGAGCAATTACCATTCAGCATAGTGAGATTCATCGGATCCATACATAAAGACTCTCTAAATTCACTAGTAGAAAGTGAACTGTGTGCTTGAACCTTGTGTATAAAATCTTCCCGACCACGTATTTTCTTACATCCTGACTTTTGTTTAATGTAGGTTTCATACTTTCTATGTAATTCACATATGCACCTAGCGTAGTAAAACATATTTTAAAAAAATCACCACCTGCTACGGTAATTGATTACATCGCCTCACTCTCCTTTAACATGACATCACGTTATTTAACAAACAATTTCAGGAACTTATTAATGAGTGCCAAGTGACTTATTAAGAGAACATTGCAATTTTCAATAGACTTACTATTTTAATAAACATGATTATTGTTTTATTAATACATGACAATTGGCTTGAGTAGCCGAGAACATCGGAGTGAATCGCCGCGAACATCGAAAAGTCCTGAAGCTTTTCGGGTGTTACGGCAATGCCAATGACTAGTGAAGATACACAGTTAATCTATATGTCTGAGCAAGCAAGAACGGCACCTAGACAACACAAGTACGGGAAAGAGGGAAAAACCGAATAGACACAAGAACAAGGGTTTGATGGGGTGCAAAAGACCCTTATTGCCCGAACGAGGAACCCGTCCATAAGGACACCGAGCCGTCCCTTTTCAAGCAGCCCGGGGGCCAGGTCGCTGTGGCGAGCTAGGACGTGGACGTGGACGTGGCCGCGGTGCGACCGGGTAGGGATAGGCCACCCTGATGCGTTCGGGACCGATCGCCCTGTCGCGTTCGTTCCTATAACCAACTTCAACGAGCTCATCAGCAGGAAACAGGCTCGGAAAGGGCGGGGACAATTCCGAAGCGCTCGGTATCGGGGAAGCCTCTTGTGGTTGGGAAGACACGTGCTTCAATTTGATTTCAATCGCTCTCTGCGACTCGCGAGGAAGCTTCGGGAACAGCCCGTCGAAACACCTCACCAGAAACGCTTCCTTCCCATCCTCAGGAAGCTTGTCCAGCATGTTTCCCACGATCCCGCGGAACACGTCCTTGAGCAGCTCCTCCTTGTCTCTCACGGGCAGCTTGTCGAACAGTTCCCCTACATTGCCATCGCCCCCGCCCTCCAACGGCTCCTCGTCAAGAACCACTCTGCGCTTAGGCTGAGGAATGATGGTCTCGGCCTTGTCGGCAAAGTCCATGAGGAAGTCGAAGACGGGATCGAAGACCTCGGAGGTCTCAAGGCTCCTCTTCCCGTTTTGGGTCTGGGAATCCGACAGAGACATAGTGATAATCAAGACCAAAATGGCTTAGAGGCGGGCCACGGATTTGGGAATCGGGGTTCGGGGCTTAAATAGCGAACAAGACGTCACTCTCCGTGGACTAGGAATGAAGGAAGTCCACGATTTAGTAATGGAAAAATGGGTGGCACCATTGACTTTGGATCGGTGTTATATCATCACTCGCGAAGAGTAGTGGAGATTCCATGAAGAGTGGCATGATCGTGTGTGAATTTCAATGCAATCTCTGCATCGATCCCAAGAAGTTGACATGTGATTGATCCAACCTCCTCCCTACCTGAGTTGCGCTTTGCATAGAGGAACCAAAGCACGTGGTGGAGTGAAAGAGTGATCGCCTGGACTTCACATTGAGATCACTTGGTAGGGAACTCAGGCTTAGGCCACACGCACCTTGAATCGCCAAGGAAAAGACAGCTAGTTACACGAGCCTGTTTTGCTCTTTTTTGGACGACTTGTGGCTTTAGGGTACTCGTGTATAGGTTGCCATTTGTGTTCATCGCTTCTATTCGATGAGGACCTACTCGCAATCCCATTCTCTCTCTCTCTCTCTCTCTCTCTCTCCAAGGTATAACGCTCTAACCTCCAAGGGTAAAATGTTAAAGTGCAAGCTTTGGTTAGAAATTTAGAGACAAATTACCCCCAATTCCATATTACTTGTGATGCTTCTTTGGATGGAGCCTGCCCTCTTTAGATCCATAGCCACTCTCCAATCCAAGTACATTATTACAACAACCCCACTCAAACACTCTCCAATGCTATATCCATTGCTAGCCCATTTCGCAAGAAAAGTTGATGTATTAGAGAATTTGAAATTTCTTATTTATAAAATCTCGGAAAATCTCTGAACATCTTGCTGTAAGACTAAAATTCAGAAACTAAGCGATCCCGAAACCTTAATTACGAAACAAAACTCGTGCAAATCGAGATCGAAACGCGAAAACGTGAAGAGGAAACGAGCATATCTCCAGCCATTGTGAAGACGACGATCACGAATGCATGCGTTAAACGACCGGCGAAAATGGGTTCTTTCTAGCCAATTGGCCCCTCCAATATGGATGGTGTGTGTGTTCTGTTCTCTGTTAACGTACTGCTCCCAATGTATGTTGTTCTTAAATAAGAGAAAACTGACGACGAAAACTGTCGTCGTAATTGCCTTTTGTAATTGAAGTATGGGGTTTGGCTTAGATGACCCATTTAAACTGCGTCTGCCCCTTATAGATAATTGTATCCCAACAAGACGGTTATCACGTAAAAATAATTGCGTAATATAGCGTTGATGTAATTTAAAAGTCGGTATTTCATTAATGTTGGATCACAATTAATTAATTATAACACTTGCTACTGCATTTAAAACCATTCTTGGATAGGAAGTCACGTAAGACTGAGTCGGATCTGAGAGTATTGAGGTGCGAGAAGGTGAGAGCAGCGGCGTCGAAGGCAGACTTGAGGGAGGGCATGACGTGGGGAGGGAGACGGTGGGTGGTGTGTAAGCAGGGAGGGAGGGCGGCGAGTGGAGGGGGCTGCGGTGGGGAGGCGGAGCTTGACGAGCCGAATCCAAGGGTATAAATAGGGAGAGAGGAGGGTTTGGAGAGAGGCGAGCTTGACAAGGGGGTAGTGGAAGAAGATGAGCAAGGGGTTTTGGAGGGAGGAAGAAGATGAAGAGAGGGGCTTCTTGGTGAGCTCGAGGAAGGGATATAAAGTTTCCATGGGCTAACCAAGGCAACATGAGGGTACCACGTCGTCGTGGACCGGTGATTGGCGAATTAGAGGTGTCCATGGCAATGGACTAACTAAGTAATTTAAGTTACTTCGACATTTTCCGGGTAGGTAATCTATAATTTACTGACGTTTGACACTCTTTTTTGCTTGTAAAATTATTAATGTAAGTGCTTAACCAACGGGCAACAATCTGTCATGCAAGTTAGAATTTGCCACTAAAAGAGAAGAAAAATATAGGAAAATTTGCAATTTAGTACATCTGTACTATATTCCAAACCAACCCGATCCTCAAGACATGGATCTAGCAACGAAAGCCTTCAAAAACAAAGTATCACGTATGACAGCATACCATAAAAGAAAAGTTCCTTCAGTTTGGGGATTAAGTAAAACGTAGAGTTGATTGAGCTCTCTTCTTCCTCCTATCTTCTTTAAATCTTTAAATGCTAAGGTGCATTTACTTGAGTAAAAGTATTTTTCGGGAATTAGTTTTCCGGACTTTCACTTGTTTGATTCGCCGAAAATGACTTGATCAACATAAAACACTTTTCGGTCAACGGAAAATTCATGCAAAAATTAACAAAGAGAATTCTTAAATCTAAAGAGGTGAAAACATTTTCTGGAATTGTTCATCTCGAATTTATCTTATATTTATTCATTTATTATTTTCTTGTTTTTTTTTTCCTTCTTCCTCTGCCGGTCGTCGAGCCTCGCAACCTCCGCCAGCCCAGGCGAGGGTTGCTCTTGCCCTCGTAAAATCAAAACATTTCAAAAAATATCTTAGAATTTTCTTAACTAAAATACCTCTTCTCCGACGGCCAGCCAAAAGTCATTATTTCAGACGATTTGGCCACTTCAGGTTTTTATTTGGAATAAGGTCGACCAGTTGAGGTTCTTATTTGAGAAAACGATAACACTTCAAGCCATTATTTGAAATTCTCCCGTAAATTATTACATTGTCAGACTCTGAAAGTGCTTTTCTCTGTCAATTTTCTTTTATAAACTGGAAGCATTACGCAAAACAAAATATGAGAAGCAGAAAAAGAATCTCAAAGGAAACTCTGATTCGGTGAAATACTATAAATGTCAAGGATTTGCACAACCAATATAAATGAGTGTGCAATAAACTATCCATTAATTAATAAAATTCCCCATTCCATTAATCAATATTCCAAAAACACACATGTTCAGGAAATGGAAGAAACAAAATGATATAAAGTAAGTTACATCATGAGAACCAGAAAACATTGTCCGCAAACACGAGAGAACCACTTTAAATGTATGTCTAACGCTTTATACACTCGCCGATCGAACAAAAAAACAGAAAGATGATAGGTATTTTTATAATCCCTCCCCTTAAAAAACTGAGGTCTCTCCGAAAAGTCGGTCAATGTTCACACACAAAATGAATTTTTTTCTTCAACTACTCGATACGCCGAAGATTAGGGCAGCTAGCTCGACCAAACTAAGGATGTGAATTGTCTACTAGGCGGTCACAAGTCATTGCATGTGTCCTAATCAACTTTTATTATTGGAATAATGACACAAATGATCCATGAACTTTACCGTAAAATACAATGTGGTCCATAAACTTTTAATTTGTCCAATATGATCCTTGAACTTTAACCCAATGTGCAATGTAATCCATGAACTTTCAATTTGTTCAATGTGGTCCCGAAACTTTTGGAACATATTCAACTTAGTCCCCTAATTCTAGAAGAATGTTCAATATAGTCCTTCCATTAATTCAATTTGAGGGACAACATTGAACGTTTTCTTATAGTTTGGGGACCAAGTTGAACACATTCCAAAATATTGAACAAATTGAAAATTCATGGACTACATTATACGTTGGGCTAAAACTCAAGGACCACATTAGACAAATTAAAAGTTCGGGGATTACATTGTGATGGGAATTTTATCCTAAACCGAATCAGAACAATCACAAAGAATAGAAAAGAATGACACACGAGTTTACATAGGTTCACCCCAGAAATAGGGCTACGTCCTGCAAAGGGATTTCACTATATTTTAGGTTTTCACCATAACCACTCGTTATAATGATCTCTCATACGAGTACAATATATAGGACTTAAAAAAATGGGCCCAAAACCTAAGCCTATCCGAAAACCCTTTGATCCCACAACAAATGGGCCAACTTAAACACAAGCCTAAACTCGATGTTGTTTCAGGGGCAGCACCCCCGAATCCCCATCCGCTCACCAAGAAGCGGAACCCCCGCCCGCTGATCGGTCAGCAGGACTCCCGTTTCGGGGCGCTGCCCCTGAATCCCCGCATTCCGTGCGCATGGGTCACATGTCGTCGGTTCATACTTCAGTTTCCCTAAGCTCACGTGGGCATGTCCAATATGAGAAACAAGGGTCCCCGACGTATTCGCCAACTTCAATACATTGCACATTGTGCTAAAGTTCAATGACCATTTGTGTCATTTTTCCTTTACTATTCATTACAGTGAGACTTTCCGAATCTTACAACTCACTAATTTCACCGGTACAAGTCGGATTATGAAGATTTCATGACCTTATTTAACATCACGGAACACACGGAGGGATCGGTGCCGCAAAAAGGCTTCCTTGACTTAGAAAAGTTGCGAATTCGACAGAGAAATTAATTGAGAAAGATTCATGTCGTTGTTCGATGCTCTCATCGCGTGCTATATTCATTTCATGCATTAACTCTCCGAGACAAAGTTTGAGAAGAAACCATACCAATTGAAATTTACTTGTTTTCGAATGAGTTTGAATGCCCGTGGTTCAATGTTAGTTTAATACTCGAGAGTGAATGGTATTTTCGCTGCGTAATCAGACGGTGCAATATTTTTTTTCTTATGCTAGACTGCTATTCAACAAGTAAGAAAGTCTTGTGCCTATGTAATAATAATTTTTTATGGGTTGTAAAATGGAATATTACCTACAAGAATTTTGTAGTTAGATGTGCGTGGGTGGAGGTGATGTTGGTTATTTTAATCCACGAATCAAAGACATGATCAAAAGAGAGAGTAACGGAGGAATATATTGGCTGTCACCAAAAGTGTCCAAGTTTTTCCAGTCCTGCGACAATGTCGACGACGAGTGAAGATGCACAATTAACACATATTTGAGGAAAAATTCCAAATAAGGGCCTGAAGTGGATCTTGTTGGGAAAATTGTCAAAAAAGTCCTAACCTATTGCACTTTTGCCAATTCAGTCCTAAACCTTTTAATTTTGCCGATTCAGTCCTAAACCTTTTGCATTTGTGCCAATTCAGTCCTAAACCTTTTGCAATTGTGCCAATTCAATCCTAAACCTTTTGCAATTATGTCATTTCAGTCCATCCAGTGAATTTTGGCCGGCCGGCGCTGGCGTGGACGCCGGCCGGCCGGCAATCGAATATTTTAATTTTTTTTATTTTTTATTTTTTTTATTTTTTCTTTCTTTCTTTCTTTTTTCCTTCCCCGCTTCCCTCCCCTCCCCTCCCCTACCCGGCGACCGGCCAGAGGCGCGGCCGGCGAGGCGGCTCGACCTCGCCGGCTGCGCCTTTGGCCGGTCGCCGAGTAGGGGAGGGGAGGGGAGGGGAAGGGACGGGATGGGAGGGGGGAAGGAAAAAGAAAAAAAAAAATAAAAATAAATTAAAAAAAATTAAAAATAAATAAATAAATATTAAAATATTCGATCGCCGACCGGCCGGCGTCCACGCCAGCGCCGGCCGACCAAAATTTATCGGATGGACTGAAATGGCATAATTGCAAAAGGTTTATGACTGAATTGGCACAATTGCAAAAGGTTTAGGACTAAATCGGCAAAATTAAAAGGTTTAGGACTGAATTGGTAAAAGTGCAATATGTTTATGACTTTTTTGACAATTTTCTCGGATCTTGTTTCAAATAAAGGCCTGAAATGCCCTTATTATTTCAAAGAAAGGCCTAATCAAGGGCATTTTCGTTATTTATTTTTATTTTATTTTATTTCATTTTTCCCATTTCTTTTTTTTTTCCCCCTCTGTTGCGGCCGACGAGGGGCCGGCTACTAGCAGCCTCGACCAGCCCTTGCCGGTGGCCGGCCATTGCCTGAGACCAGCCACCAACGAAAAAGGAAGGAAAAAAAGGAAAAAAATTCAGAAAATATAAATGACAAAAATACCATTGGTCATGCCCTTCTTTGAAATAATTAGGGCATTTCAGACTCTCTTTGAGAAAATGATGACATTTTAGGTCTTTTATTTGAAATTTTTCCAATACTTAAGCAAACAAGTAAACAAGAACAACACTTAGACAACAAACAAGTATGGGAAAGAGCGCATAATAATGAGGGAAAAAAATCCCCAAGAACAGGAGGGACTTATAGTTTGACGGGGGTGTAAAAGACAGTTACTGCCCGAACGAGGAAGAAAAGCGAGAACGACATTTAGTAGGACACCGAGGCGGTCTTTCCCTTATCCCTTCCAGCAGTCGGACGAGGACGTGGCTGCGGCGGGCGAGGGTGTGGCTGTGGCCGTGGATTCCCTATCACTTGGGGATGATTCACCTTATACCAAACCGGTTGAGTACCGTCACTGGGAAACTGGTTCGGGATGTCCGAGGGCGATCCCGGAGTCGCGAAGTCGTCTTGAGATTGGGAGGACACGTCCTTCATTTTGATTTCGATCACTCTCTGCGAGTCGTAGGGAAGCTTCGAGAACAGCCCGTCGAAACACCTCACCAGAAACTCTTCCTTCCCTTCCTCAGGGAGCTTGTCCAGCATGTTCCCCACGATCTCGCCCAACACTTCCTTGAGCAGCTTCTCCTTGTCTCTCACGGGCAATTTGTGGAACAGTTCCGCGGCATCACCATCGCCCCCGGCCTCCAATGGCTCCTCCTCCGAGTCGGGAACTTCATTAATCGTATCATCATCAACACTGGCTCTGCGCTTAGGCTGAGGAACGAGGGTCTCGGCCTTGTCGGCAAAGTCCATGAAGAAGCCGAACACAGAATCGAAGACCTCGGAGGTCTCACGGCTCCTCTTCTTCCCGCTCGGGTTCTGGGAAACCAACAGAGACATGGTGGTGATCAAGAGCGAACGGGTCAGTGCCGGTGGAGGAATTTTGGAGACGGGTCTCGGGGCTTAAATAGCCAACAAGAAATCATTTTCCGAAATGTCCACGCGTTTTAGCAATGAAAAAATGGGTGGCACCAATGACTTTCAATACATCTTATGTCGGACGTATTTCAATATTAAAATCGCTACTTCATTTAGTAGTTTAAATTTTATTAGAATAGTTAACAGTTTCCACACAAAATCTTTTATGTACCACAATAAAAGATCCTAAATTCTAGTCTTTCTAATCTTTTCAAGTCCCGATTTATCTCTTATTGTTTATTGTCATGCTTTATTTTTAAGTCAAAGTCCAATTTACGCGTGAAAGAATATTACATTCAAATAATAAAATAACATTTTCATTTAATAGTCTAAATTTTAAGGATAATAGTCAATACTTTCATAGAATCTTTTGGTATGTGATGATTAGGTGTGTCTAGAAGAATACAATCCTAGTTCCCCCCCATTGGGCTCACTAGCCATGGAACTCAGGCTAGGCCAACAAACACCTTCAATGTTCGAGCGCAAAAAAGGGGCGAAACATAGAAAGGAGCATGCGAAACCAAAAGGGGACAAGTTACGCGAACCAGTCTTGCTCTTCTTGGAGGAGCTATGGGTTGATCGTGTGACGACTCTGTCCAACGAGGGCGGGGAGTGATCGTCGGGGCTAGAGGGCCTGGACAAGAAATGGCAGGCTTCTAGAATGGCAAAGGGGGCAGGAATGAACTGAATTATGCACCGAACAAAGGGAGAACAATTTTGGAATATATAGGTGGAAACTGAAATTAACTCATGGAGACGCTTTTTGACATAACGGCAAGCTTTAACTTTGGAACTCCAATAGTTAAGTGTAGGGTGACCTCTTGAGAAGGTGCCCACCTCTACACCAAAAGACAAAATCGTGAGGCTCAATATCGGACGGGCCAAAGAGGACAATACCTCAGCGAGTTAATCCAGGGCCTCACAATATGGTATCAGAGCGAAACTCCCTCTAGTAGGTGTGTGGTTCGGGGACGAACCAGGCGGAAGCTGATGGGCCTGTAACAACCCGATCTGATGAGGGCGGGGAGTGATCGTCAAGGCTAGAGGGCTTAGACAATGAGCGGATCCTAGCAGGCTTCTAGGATTTGCGAAGAGGACATGAATGAACTGAACTGAATTGTACACCGAAAAGGGGGAGATCGATTTTGGAATATATACGTGACAACTGGAATTAACTCACGGAAACACCTTTTGACGTAACGGCAAGCTTTAGCTTTAGAACTCTAAAAGTTAAGCGTACTCAGGTGGGAGCACTCCCAAAATGAATAACCTCCTGGGAAGGTGCTCACACCAAAGGACAAAACCGTGAGACTGGGTATGGAACTGGCCAAAGCATACAATACCTCAATGAGTTAATCTAGGGCGTCACAGATCGGACGATCCTTCTCGACTCTCAATACATGCCTTGAGGTATGTGTTGCCAACTATATCGATAGCCACAACCACATTGCACCACATAGGTACACTACCAAGGCGCGGCTCAATCGCTCCCCAAGTACCTTTCCCTTGTTGCCGTTTGTGTCGGTCGCTTCTATCCGAGGAGGGCCAACTAGCAATTCCCACTCTCACGACTCGCAAGGTTAAATGTTAAGTGCAAGCTATTTTGTTAGAAACTTCGGTGACAAAAGATGCTAAAAAAGAGCGCCTATCAAAGGAAGTAAGTCTTCTCTTCTGTTTCAAAAGCTTGGGCTTTTCATAGTGTAGTTGCCTGTAAACAAGGCTCTTAAAAGCCCATTTCCATATAACTTGCGATGTGGCTTTGGATCGAGCCCTCCCTCTTGATCTTGAAGTCTATAAACGCTCCTCCAATCCAATATACAATTGAAAGGACCCACTTGAACACCCTCGATACCATATCCATGACCCTACGAGTGAGGACACCTAGGATTAATTATGATGGGCGCAAATTTCTAAATTTTATTATGAAAGTGCGGTTAAATTATTATAAAACTTTCAAAAATTGCCATCAAATTTCAAAATGAAAAAAATTGTCAAAAAAATCACAAATATTGCACTTGTGCCAATTTAGTTCTAAAACTTTCAATTGTACCAATTTCGTTCTAAATCGTTTCACGTTTTACCAATTGAGTCCATTCAACCAATTTTGGTCAGAAATGGCTGGCATAGACACTGGTCAACTTATGTGGCACGGCTGGCACTGACATGGACATTTTTAATTATATTTGGATAAATTTTAATAGTTTTTTGAATTTTTTATACTTTTTATTTTCTTTATTTTTTTTTTTGGACCGAGGGCCGACAAGGTCGCCGGCCAACCCTACCAGATCTAGGTGAGGGTCTCAACGCCCTCGTTGTCGCATCAAACGAGAGCGTTGTGGCCTTGCCGGCTCTCAGTCCAAAAAGAAAAAAAATAAAGAAAAAAGAAAAAAAATCAATAAAAAATTCAAAAATTATTAAGAAATAATTTTAAAGTGTTCACATCAGGTTGGTTGTGCCATGTAGGACGGTCGGCGTCCACCTTAGCGATTTCCAGCCAAAATTGGCAGGATGGACTTAATTAGTAAAATGCGAAAAGGTTTAAGATTAAATTGGCTGAATTGAAAGGTTTAGGACTGAATTGACACAAATACAAAAGATTTAGGACTTTTCGGGCAATTGTCCCATTTCAAAATTTATTTGGTGCAATCGTCTTCCTCTGTTAACAAAATACTGTGATAACAATTTTAAAAAAAAAATAGATAAGCGTGGAGCCAATGTGGCACCAACTAGGCAGCACGTTAGCAAAAAGCTTGAAAAATTAAAAGAAAAAAGATGAAAAGGGGAAAAAAAACAATTAGAGAAGAAAAGGGGAAGAAAAAAAAACAATAAGGATTCTTATATTGGACTGGGGCAAGGGTCGGCCACGTGAGGGTCAGCCGACCCTTGCATGGTGGTGACATGACACAAGCGAGAGGCTACGAACCCTCACTCGCTAGCCGCACGGGCCATCAGTGCTCGGTGACTTCAACGGTCGCTAGCCCTTATCGGGCCTTGCCTGGGTCGTCAATCCTCGTCAGCAAAGTAGGACGTGGAGGCGCTACTCCTTAATTTAAATTTACTTTACAGTTAGAAGGAAAACACTATCGTTTTGGCCATTATGGCACTTTCCATTGACATAATGGCAACATAGGGAAAACAAAGTATTGAAAAAGTCACGTCAGCATTTTCTGTCACTTAAATTGGATGGAGCTAACGGAGGTATTCTATTCCAGAATTAGATAAGTTTTAGGACTTGATAGAGCACTCCTTAGACACATTAAATAACTTTCCTTACCTGTAAAACATCATGAAATACCATCTCCAAACGCCTTGCTGGTTGAATTAAAGCCATTCTTGCATAGACTTCTATCCTCTTATCAAACAGGATAAAAAACCGGGAGATGAGCCGGAGAGAACACTCCCCAGGGCCCAAAAGACAATGAGCTTGGTCACGCGATGATAACGGCATATAGGTAAAGGTCTCATAGGTGTAAATTAGGCATTTGATGGAGTCGAATGGCATGTCCTCCTGATCATTTTAAGAGAAGTTACAGGTTTTGGACCTCAGATTCTGCATATCTAGTGTCATATACGTTGTTCAAAGTGAAGATGTGAGGATAAAGATGTAAGCAAGCTTATCGGTAGAAGCCCGGTCGAGCACAACAAGTTAGGCCGAGGGCTTAGCCCAACACGAAAGGGACAATTTTCAGAACCGCGGAACCTGGTGAATGGAAGAGTAAAACGGAGATTAATTCCTCGAAGAGGGATTTGTTGGCGGAGTTCACTCCCACGTGGAAGAAGCTCAAAGGCTTGAGCCCATATGATAATCCATATGGAGAAATAATAGGGTTTTCTCACTAATTTTATGTGATAACGCAAAAGGCGTTGTTAAGATGAAGTAGTAAGAGAAAAAGAGAACAGAAAATCTGGAAAGAGGGTGTTGTCTGATTTTCATCAACTTGAGGATCGGAGATCGATCCGTTGCCCGATTGCTCGCGACGCATTGTTCTTGAATCTAATCGATTTAATTTTCATTTGATCTTCCTTCATCAGGTTTTCACGATAGAACTGAACTAGTGAGATTTATTCTTAATCTATTGTGAAGTCCACATCTGTTGCCAAGAATGGTGTGGTTGATGTTGTTGCCTTGCTACTATGCACCTCTAGTATTAACTAGAGAAGAATTTTGTTTACCCAATTTTGTTGATAGTAAAGATTTTTGGTGAACTCGGGTCCTTTTTTATCTCCTCCCACCGAGGAGGTTTTCCATGTAAAAGAATCGTCTTGTGTTTTTGCGTGTTTGGTATTTATATTCCTCTATTATATTTTTTTTCTATTAGATTTGCACAAAAAAAGGAGATTGCTTTGTTTCGCTGCGCTAATTCCATATTAGATTGGTTGTCGTTCTTCTCCCAACAGTATTACTACCACGGGGAGATCCCCGTATCTCTTCACCGATTGTACTGAGACCCGGTTGCATATGATTCTCAAGGCCAAAACAAAAGTGTCCTTGGAGGACCCAGCAGTCAAAGTCATCCCTACCAGTCGCCACAATGTTCTCCGTCATGCAATGATGGAGGAACATGGTCAGTGGACAGGGCATCTCTTCTCTGGCGATGCGTTTTCCAGAAAAGAAGACATTAAATTTTTGTTGTCTCGCAGCTAGATATCATCGATCAGAAAAGCGAAGCCAGATTTTGCAGCATGTAAAATGCATGACCTTTTCCCTCGGCCAGGAAGGCGGAAGGCTAGCTTGATAAGAGCTCAGTCTCTGCTTACAATATGTCAATGCAGAAGCTGAAACGCCATACAAGTGACAATTTGCATATTGCTGGCCAGGAGTTTTAGTGGGGGAAATGGCACTCGAAAGCCAGGGACTAAATCAATGCGATGACCGTGGTTTCAGGGGATCTCAAGACCTCAATCAAGCTATGATCTCCCAGAGTAGGGATGACGATTTCTCATACGACCCAATCAGAACCTGCCGTGGCTTGTGCATGAGAGCGATGCTGGTGAATTAAGGTGAAGAAGATACTTTGATGAATCACCAATCGAGAAGGTCCGACAACCGGCATCCTTCTTGTGAAACAATATACTTTGTACAAGACCTCTACTGAGGCAGGGTTTGTGTTTCGCTGTAAGCGACAGTCACGTTAATGATTTGGGAGATCCTATTTGAAGACATGTTTGTGTCATCCTAATGTGGCTTCATCAGTGTATGTGTATGATGTGGTTGGCAAGTTCAAAAATCATGGAATGACACAACTCAGCAGTTGAATTACATTGCGGATGCAGAACCCGGGCAAGCATACAGACACAAACTGGTCTCGTTAGTTCGGATGAGGACGCACATATGCATAAAGCGCAAAGAAAGACTGAACGAAAGTGAGCACTAGAATCAGGGAGGCCGCCAATGCCGAAATCAAAGACCATGGAGTACCAAAGTACTTGCGATTCAATCCCGCCCACCGCACACGCCACCGGCTCCTGTAGTACCTGTTCAGGTCCTCCATCACTCCGGCCAAATAGCTCCTCCCAATATCGAACCCCACGTCCTTCCCTAAGTCGTTGAAGAAGCGCGCGACTTCTGCATAGGTCCCGTAGTAATTCTCCAGCACTTGGTGATCCGATAAGAAGCTGGCGTCGTCCGCAGAGGTCATGAGGCACCCGATGAAGGTCACGTAGCTAGTGATGTGCTGCGAGCAGTGGCAGTAGCACTGCTCAAATGCGACGCAGTTGAGGAAGAAGGAGCTGGTCAGTTCGTCGATCGTCAGCGGGGGAATCTCGAGCACTCCGTTGTTGAACTGAATGTCAAGCCACCCATCGCACTTCCTCGGCTTGAATTTGATTCCCGCCCGGCGGAGCTTTGTCACCGAGTGGACCAGCTGCAGATACTCGCCGTCGAATTCCCTCGGCGTTTCCAAAGGGAGGTCAATAAGGCTCAGCTGGATCAGGTGGAGCAAGTGCTTGACATCTGAGACTCCATAGTACTTCTCGAGGACCTCTGGCCGCCGCTGCACTCCGTAGTTGAAGAACCGCAAAGCGACCTCGACAAGAGAGCACTGGGGTTCGTTGGGGGGCTTCGACATATCGTAGAGCATTTCGAGGACGAAGAAGGGTACTTGGTTCTCAAGATGGAGGAAGTCGCGCATGAACGAAGTGAACGTCCACAACATGTTGAAGATCGGGTCGTCTGGGTCGGGTGCTACGATGCTCTCGATCACTCGGAACACTTCGATGATGAAGCAGCCATCGAGGACCATCATCTCGATCAGCTCTGAGCTCCCGAAGTCGAGCGGCTCGGAGTAACAATCTCGAATCTCCTCTTCCTTCGAAGCGACGGCATTGAAGTACTCGTTGTAATCAACTCCAAAGCTTCTGGTCCGGGCAAGAAGAGCGGAGAAGAACCGTGGCTTGTGCTCTTCGATCATCTGGACATACTCTTCCCCATGGTGGTACGGGCCGATGGACACGATGCGGGGCTTGTAGGCCTTGGGGTTGAGCTCGGAGAGGGTCCCAGGGACCCTAAAGATGCAGCAGGAGTAATTTCCGGCCGAATGCCTCAGACGGGTCGGCCTGTGGCTGAGCCTCCGATGCACTACGGATGACCAGTCGCGCGGCGCCTCGGTCGCCACCACGACCACATGTTGGTGATTGGCATGACCGTTCATGGGGTTCGGATCGGCTCCTCCAATCATCTGAACCTCCATCTCAGCCGCTGTCCTGCTCTGATACCAGGTGTTTGCAGACGGTAAAGATGGGGAAGCGATGACCGCGTTGACCTTTGGATAGCGGGCTCCGATGGTCCGGCCGATGATGCTGCAATTGCAACGAGCTTTTTGGCGCATTCAGTGAACCAAACCTGGTGGGAGCCAACTAAACAGACAAGAGTCCAAGGCATAGCTAATTTACTATTGAAGATGTCTTGGCTTTCCTTGGACTAGTGGGAGACCCGAAGTCCTCTGATCAACATAAAGAAAGGCGTTTGCGTTAGGTTGCACCAAGAACAAGACGGGATTACGAATCTTTTAACTACTTAGATCATGTGTGAACTGCACCAGTTCTGCTATTTTAATTTATTTCTGGCGCTAACAGAAAATCGACGTTTTTAATATCCAATTGGCATTGATGTTACTGCTTTCTGAAATGTACTATCTGTACAGTGTGAACGAGGCAAGTTGAGTTGTATACTGGGGAATCTCCTCCCTACCCTAGCTCATTTGTGAAATGAAATCTCATAAAAAAAAATAACCGTTATTTAATAATTGCGCATCGAGATCTAATATAAACACTTTTATTAAAAAATCATTGTAGAATTAGAAATCTTTTCCAAATTTGTTCCATCAAACGGAAGTGAAACATTACTTCGTAAATCTTGTATGTGAACTAAAATGAATCTGGACCAACGAATCTAGTGAGATCTACAATTTTAATGATCTAGTTCACTGCCGGGACATACATCACGCTCATGTAATAACTTCTCCATGGAAGTGTTGTTTCCAATTGGCTGGAGTTCTGCTCCATGTCCTAAAGACCAATGAATTCATGCAAATCACCATGTATTTGACTGTATCCTGCTGTTACTTTTCGATCCATGGAGGCATTCATGGACAAAAGCAACCGTGTCCCGCGAACGAAAGGAAAAAATTGCTACAAATTTCCATTAGGGAGTAGCAGAAACAAACGAGAGAGATGAAGATGAGGGACAGAGCAAAGAATATAAAAGAGAGAACAGAGCTTATGGCTTCGCTCAAAAGCGTCATCCAACTTAAATATGAGTGACCCTTGTCGGAGTTTGAGAGTAAACTGCATCAAAGTTTAGAGTGCCGCTAGCTGTGCTATATGTAAAGACCCGGTCCGACGAGAATGGAGAGTGGTTGCCGGGGCCGGAGGGGTTGGACAATGAGCGACTCCTGACAGGCTTCTAGGATGGTGAATAGGACAAGAATGAACCAAATTGCACACCGAATAGAGGGAGAACGTGCTTGGGATATATATGTGAAAAACTGAAATTAACTCAAGGATGTGCTTTTTGACGTAATCGCAAGCTTTGTTTTGAAACTTCAAAGTTAAGTGAGCTCATACTAGAGCACTACTAAGACAGAACCGTGAGGCTCACAATAAGATGGGTCAAAACGGACAATACCTCGAGTGGAATCATGCGGAAGCTGGTGGGTCTATAAACCGAACACGTTTTCGCATTCATTTTCTTTAGAATCTTGGACAACCTAACTCCACATCCCACCTACATTCACATTCATTTTCTTCTTCTCCTCTTCATACTCAGGATCATCCATCAACAGCTCAAATCGATAAACCGGACACGTATTCCTCAGTCCCAACCACGGCACGATGCAATCTTCGTGGTAGCCATGCCCACAAGGCAATTTCTTCGCCATCTCACCGACACTCACCATGTCCTTATAAATCCCACACATCAATATTTCGTCCTTTGATATGATTTCCTCAGTTGGAAGCTCCAAAACCGTTGATTTCACGGTCAGCGGAGCTCCTCTTCTTTCAGTGTTTCTGTAGCTATGTTTAGCGCCTAGCATCATCCACGGAATCCACCGAAATGGCCATGTAGCTATCTGATTCAAGCACTTGCCTCAATTCGATGGAGTTATCGTCCAATCTCATAAAAATCTCAGCCCAATTAACAATCTGATTACGCTCGCTTTAAGCTTGCGTTGCAAAGTCTCAGATCCGAAGCCTGAGCATGTCACGCTTCCTCCGCCACGCATCACCCTCATCATAATCATTTTTGTTCTCTCCTCCATTTTGGTTTTCTGATTGATTATCACCTCTCTCTCCCCTTTGCCTCGTTCATTTCCCTCGCACTTACTGTTCTCTTCATTATGTTCCTCATGGGTATCGTCTTCATCCTCGTCCTCACCACACACGGATAGATGTCCTCATCAAGCGCCGCCTGCACGATCAACTAGCGATTTGAGTAGCTAGCGCCTAACCTCATTGAGCGTTTCGAGACACTTGCGGAGTCGGTTTCCCTGTAGCTAGCGGTGGCTTGGAGAGAAGTTTGCCGATCGTCAAGGCATTGTATGAGAGGTTTCTTTTTTGTTCGGATTGTATGAGAGGTTGAGGAGTTAAAGTTTCCTTTGCCGTTATTGTCCAAGATTCTACGAAAAAATAAAAAGAAGGACGAGGAACGTGAGACTTGTATGAAAAGAAAAGGAATAAATAAACAAAAAGGGAAGTAACTTCAACCAAAGCATGCGAGACAAAGGGGCAAAGTGGTAAAAATACTATTTTTAGCAGTGTCAAAGCCAAAACTGGAGTGGAAATAGGGCGACCCTATTTTATATATACATGATAATTTATCATGTATATATAATATACAACGTGTCTCAACGTGTCGAAATTCTCTATTTTTTTTTAGAAATAACATGTCGGCATTTCGTGTCGTGTCGTGTCACGTGTCTTTATCGGTGCTACTTAGTCTATAAGTGTAATAGTTGACCAAAAAGAAAAGTTTGACTCGGTCAAACTTAGTGACTTTATAATATGTAAAAGAAAAAAGAGAAATTGCCCCTGTCAAAAGGAAAAAGAGCACGCGCATGAGAGAGAGAGAGGAAAAAGAAAGGGAGGAAGGGAAGAAGAAGAAGAAAAAAGGGGAAAAAGAGAGAGATGCACGTACTTGTGTCGGATGCCTCGTCAAGCCGGATTTACTTCGATTCGCAATGTGCCGTAAGGGTTCAAACCCTTCTTTCTTCTAATTGGAGTGATTTGTGGAATTATGGCACAAATTCGAAATTAAGAGTGTGCTTGTTTGAATGAAAATTTTTTCTAGGAAGTAGTTTTTCAGACTTTCACCATTTAATTCGCCGAAAATGACTTAGTCAATGGAAAATATTTTCCCGTCAATGGAAAATTTATGCATAGATTAGGAAAGTGAATTCATGAATCTAAAGATGTGAAAACATTTTCCGAAATTACTCTTCTGGAATTTTTTAATTTTCTTTTCTTTTTTTTTTCTTTTTCTTTTTTCTTCTCCCTACGCCCGTTGCCAGGCCTCAGTGATAGCCAGTCGGTCGGAGAGCCTCGAGCTCGCCGAAGGTCGACGAGGCCAAGCTCTCTCGTAGCCGCCGCCGATTGGTCGCTGTCGCGACCCTCCCCGAGAAAATTTTCGTAATTTCAAGGGGGTTAATGGATTGCCAAGGTCTCATCCACTCGATAGAATGGTGAGATCGAGGCGCAAACCCTCCCAGGCCCATACCAAATCGCAACGGCGGGATTTTTATATTTTTGAAACGGGATCGACCTTAGTGTGGTCGGGTGACATGTGATAAGTGTGCATGCCATCGGAGTCACCACCAATCTATTTTTGAAGGGTAGATTGGAAACCCTACCGAGCGGTTGGAAGAATCCGTTCGGTTCTACGAAAACCAGAGAAGAGGGTTCGGGGACTTAGTTACGCCGACGTTTCTGTCGACGCCCTTTCAGTACCTAAGTTGAGCGATTTTTCTAACTATGGAATTCATGCAGATGTCTCGAGGTGAGGTAAGCTCTAACGTCTAATGGGGTTCATGCAGATGGAGAGTGACTATCCTATCAATCACAATCAGTAATTGAAAGAGCGCTGTCGCGACCCGATCTCGAAAATGATCGATCGGGCTAATGGAGAAGCCTCCAAAGCGGGCTTAGCTCGGCCCTCCCAGGCCCATACCAAATCGCGGCGGATTAAATCGAGTTCGATCTTAGTATGATCGCATGGCATGTTTATGTGTACATGCAAAAAGGAGTCGCCATCGGTTTTTGAGGAAGGCAAACCGGAAACCTTACCGAGCGGTCGGGAGATGCCATTCGACCCTACGCAACCAGAGATTGAGGGTCCGAGACTTGGTTACGCCGGTATTGCTACCGACGCTCTTTCGGTACCGGAATTGGGTGTTTTTCTAAATGTGCTCGTGCAGGAGTGAGTCTATCCTATCAATCACAATCAAGGCATATAATGTACGCAATGAAGGAGTCAATGACAAGGATAAAATGCATCATATAACCCTAGTGAAGGCTAGAGGGCTTAGAGAAATGTTCACTTAAGGTTTGATTTCAAAACGAGACAATTTGCTCAAAAGGGCAAAACCGCTTTCAGGGGTTTTAAAAGTTGAAAACATGGAAATATGGCCAATCTAGCCATTTCCTTTTTTTTGTGATTTTCTGGAATTTTTCTGAATTTTTATTATTTTCCGATTTTTAATATTTTATTATTATTATTTTAATAAAGAAGCCGGGTCTGGGTTGGGTCATTGGGCCCGACCCGAACTGGACCTGACCCGGGCCCGCGGGCTAGACTCCCCGCTCGGACTGGGCTTTAGAGATGAGCCCAATCCGCTGACTCCCACCAGCCAAGGCCTGAAATAGGCCCAAGTCGAAAGTTACACCCCAAAATAAACCAAAGTCCAGGCCCGATGAGCCCCCTGCTCAGCCCAATCTCCGTCCGCCTGGCCCAAGTTGCTTCTCTCTTTTCTTTCTAACCAAAGCAGCCCACTCGAGCGGCCCAAAAATAAATCAGACCTAATTCTACAGAACAAGCCCACACACCCCAAACCTAAATCTGCTCACGTTTCAATATCTCTCGCTTTCTTTATTTTATCCCCTATTTTTTTATTCTTTTGTCTTTTTTTTTTCTCTCTGGGTCATCTTTTTCCCAAGAACACGAACAGGAGCTTCATCTTTTAGAGCGTCACAGCGAGCCCTCTCCCCAACCCTCATCGTTAGTCAACTTCAACCGTCGTCGACCGCCGTCGACCGTCGGCACCACCACCGTCGGAGCCTCTCTGTCTGGTCACAAAACCCAGCATCTTTTACGTCCCTCCCGCCGCCAACTCGCAACATCGACCGCAGTTCGCAGGGGAGGAGGGTTCGGCCACGCGCGTACCGTCACTCAACGCACAAGAAAAAAACTACGAGCAAAAACAGGTGCGGGGTATTGTCTAAACGCAAGTCGGGGCGGTAAAAAGCCCTACGAAGGAATACAAGCCGCTTAGACTTGGATCCAAGAGCTACGCTTGTTGGGGGGCATTTTTTTCACCAAATACACATAGCATGCAGACATGAAAAAAGTGAATATTGTTCGTTCAGAGGCTGGCTCGCCCGAGATAAACGTTCAATCATAACCATCTAACCTCGGAAATAACATACCCTTCGATCGAGATCAAGCCAAGCCGAGAAACCATGGAGAAACAGGGGTTCAAAGAAGTCGGTAAAGAGGTAGCTAACCTGAGTTGGCGACGCGACAGTGACTGTGACAGCACTACGGTGGCACAGCGAGCTCCGGCCCTGCTCCTTTCACGTCCCTCCTCTCGGTTCAAGGGCGGATATTGCCGGGCCTCAAAGCAGGGAGCTTCAATGGCGGCACGGCAGCAGCGGGCTTAGGCCTTGGACCCACTCTCAAAGTTTCAGTATCTTCAGGGGACTCTCACCGTCCACCCTTTTTGCTCTCTATTTCCCCCTCCTTTTTTCGTTTTTTTTTTGTTCTTGGTGTTGTCTGGTTCTTCTCTCACCCAGAACCCGCCCCTCAAAACCAGGCCTTTTTTTCTTTTGCGTGCACTCCTCACTATGCGCCTTCTCAAACAAGCTCCAAGGAGCACCTTCTTTCGGTCTCCTCTCAACTCTCTCCCTGTGACCTTTTTTTCTTTTTTTCTACCTCTCCAGACGAACTCTCCCTCTCGTGGAAAAAGGAAAAGAGACTCACTCACCAGCTCTCTCTCAGTTTGAGCTTCCTTAAGAGCCCTGTCTCTCTTTTCCTCTTCTTGTCTTTGCTCTCTGAAGACCAAGCACCGCCACCTCTCTCACTCTCGAGCTCTCTTGGTCTTTTTTTTTTTGGCTCCTTCCTCCGGAATCCCTCTTCTCTCTATTTTTCCAGAACTCTCCACGAGCTCCTTAGAGCTTCCTCCCGGAGCTTCACCCTCTCAAACTCTCCCGGTCCGAGAAGACGCCTCTTCCCCCCTTTGTTGCCCGAGCTCACCTTCTTCTTATTCCCGAAAACCAAGCCTCCTCGGGACCTTGCACCTCGGAACTCTCCCTTGACTGCTCATAAAGGAAAAAAAACTCCACCCATGGCTTTCGTCTCCCCTCTCTTCCATGGCATTTGGGGTATCGTTTTGAGCTTCCAAGCTCTCTAGGGGGTAGCCGGTGGTTGGGAGCAGCGTCTGGGGAAGAGGAGGAAGCTTGTTTTGGTGTTCTGAGGACTTCGGGCGTGGCGTTGGTTAGAAAGGAAGAGGCGCGTCTTCCCGTTTTGGCCTGCGCTTCTGCTGCGTGTGTTGCTGTGACTTCTGCTGGTCCAATTGACCGGACCGGTCTGACTGGTCTGGTTCAATTGAACAGGCAGACCAAAAATCGGGCCGGTTCGGCCCCATTTAAAATTCCCTTTCTTCTTCTTTTTTTTTTTTAACAAAACCAAAGTGGTTCCTTTGTCCAGACTGCATTTGAGACTTCTCTGTGGCACGTTTTTTGTTGCCCAATCGGTCTCGAACTTCGCAAAAAATGGATTTTTTTTGCTCAATTTAGGTATGCAAATGAAGACTTTCGAGGACCCAAACTGAATTTTCAACATTTAAAGTGGCCAGAGTGAAGAAGAAATTAAAATAAAGACTTTGACTGTTTTTTCAGATTTTTCCAGCCTCATTTGGTATTTTTTTTAAATTTTCGGGTATTTTTAAATAAAAAGAAATTCCAAAAATTCGGCAAAAAATTCGAAAAATATTTTTGCTCAAAATTGGTTCCTTATGCTTGGCCAAGGGTTCCAAAGTTGATTTTTGATTTTTATGAATTTTTATTGATTTTTGATTAATTTTCTAAAATAAGGATGATTAAAAATCAGGTGTCAATAAGCGCAAATCAAGGAACCAGACCATGCAGATAAATCGCATTAAAAAACATCACATGGCATGCCTAGTGGAGCCTTAAGGTCTTAGAAAAGGGGTGTACTAAGATTTGGAAGGAATTTGGAGACAATTTGCCCAAATGGGCAAAATTGTCATTTTTGAAAAGATTTGGAACCAAAAACGTCAGAAATGGGATTGGCCAGTTGAATGTGCCCATTTCCCAATTTCTGATATTTTCTGGAATTTTTCTAGATTTTTTGGAAGGATCTGCCCATGAGGGGCAAAATCATCATTTTAGAAAGAATCGGGAGCCAAAATCAAAAATATGGGTTTGGCCAGTTAAGTTTGACCATTTCCCATTTTTTGTGATTTTTCGGGAATTTTGGGAATTTTTCGAGACGATTTGCCCTTAAGGGGCAAAATCATCATTTTGGAAGAAAGATAGGGTAAAATCATCAATAATAGGATTTTCCAGTTAAAATGGCCCATTTCCCAATTTTTGAGATTTTTCTGAATTTTTGAAATTTTTTGGGATTTTTTCCAATTTTTTTAGAATTTTTTTTATGAATTTTCCAATTTTTTTGGATTTTTAATCATTTTCTGATTTGAAATTTTTTTATTTATTTATTTTTCGGACCGGGTCAGGTTGACCCGGCCCACGCCTCGCAGGCGCCCAGCCCAGACCGAAAGGGTCCCGGGTCGGTCTACAAAACGACACCGTTTTTTCTATTTATTTTTGAAAAAAAAAATTCAATTTTTTTTTTCAATTTTCAAATTTTCCCCCAATTTCTGATCGGACGCTTTAGAGAGTGACACGTGGCAATATCTCAGCCATTAGATCAGAAAAAGAATTTTAAATTTTCAGAAAAAGAATGGACGGTTGAGATCGTGACTCGTGACCAAACCTATGCCACACGATCACAAAAGATTTTTTTTTTCTTTTGGAAAATTCAATATAATTCTGAAAATTGATTTTTATTCCGAAAATTCCAGATAGCGACACATGGCATAATGACCACTGTCGGATCTGAATTTTTATTTTTAATTCCGAAAATCAATGTTAATTTCGGAAATTGATTTTTAATTTTGAAAATCTCCAGATCTTGACATGTGTCAAATTACCGGAATCTTGGTCAGAGACACCAAAATCGAACTAACTTGTCTCGTTTTCTCAATCAAATTCAATCCAAACTAACTACTGAACCTTTGTGAAGCTACGTCTAACGAAAACAAGCCTTGACATCACCTGAGATCACCCCAACTGCTCCGGCTAAAAATGCAGATTCCGGTGAGCTTCAGTTTTTTTATTTCAATCTTTCGTTTTCCATTTCTAACCAAACATCTAGCATCCAGTGTAAGAGTTTTTTTATGTGGGCTTACATTAATTGAAATTATTTTTTACCGATTAACGGGATTGGTCTAATAAGATAAGATATAAGATTCTTAATTGATTAATATAAGCTGGCATAGTGTAGGCCGAAGAGGCACGACCCGTGATGAGAGGATCCGCGCCGAAAACTCTATATAAAGGCTCAAGTCCCCCTCTAGCCCTCTCACTCTCAGAAATTAAGAACGTACCTTTTCGTTCTACTGGTGGTTATCTCATCGGCCAGCGAAAACATGAGGGAATAGAGGGGAAGCGCTCGAGTCTCGATTCGTCGACGTTCCGCATCAGTTTTCGACGAATTGTAATCAAGGTGCACGTGTTCTTCTCCCTCATATGTGTAGTATTTCTGATTCCGGTTAGACAACAAATTGAGCGTGCCACATTCGTGGCCTTACATCCAGAGGTGAAAGAAGACTTACTTGAACATCCACGAGCATCAACAGTTGCACATTTGGCCATTGGGGATCCACGACATGGACCAAGGTGCGGGAGAGTTCATCCCTGTCTGCGACAATGAAAATGGCAATGACGATGATCTAGAAGATGCTTTTGAGAACTCTACGAAGTGATATCGAAGCTCCGATTAGCTCGATCTTCTCCCGAACCATAATGACAGACCATGCGAGTTGTTCTTCAATGGTGGATCCAGGAAGCTTGAGCGAGCTCCATTTTTTTTTTTTTTTGCCTTTTACGCTCTCTCTGTCCGTTTCTACTCTGTTATGATCTTTTTATACCAGAATGGAATTTGACCCGTTTTTGCAATTTTAAGCTCAAAATTTAACTCTACAACATGAATATCATCTAGGAATGACAAGGTTGGGTAAATTTGGTTTAATTTTGTGCAAAACCCCCAAATTTTAATTTTGACCCGAAAGTGAAATCTGATTAATCCGAAGTCTAAATGACCAAATCGGGCCTAACCAACCCCACCAATGGATTTAGAAAGGTAAAAAACCTTTGGAAAAAGGTTCATTTGCGCATGGGTTAATGCTTAGAATGCCCAATTTGACTTTAATTGAAACTCGGGGACTAAATTGAAAAGATTTTTGCCATTTTCCCAAATTGCTCATTCTGCGAATTTTATTGGACCAAAATGCAATTGAAGGTATGCGAATCAAATGTCACAACTAGCCCAAAGTGAGAAAAGCACTAGAAAAGACTCAATTTGTGATTTTTGAAAAACTGGGGACCTAAATTCAAAAATCTAGAAAAGTAGGTTCCCGATCAAATTTTTGAATTTTAAAGTGACCAAAATGTAATTGGAATTAAAACAAGTCTAATGACTATTTTTTCATATATTTTCTGGTCACAAATGCTATCTTTCTTATTTTTGGGGTATTTTCTAATTAAAATAAATTCCAAAAATTCGAAAATTTTTCGAAAAATATTTTTTTTTCAAAATTGATTCCGCCAAGGCTTCCAAAGTTGATTTTTAAATTTTATGAATTTTTATTGTATTTTTAAATATTTTTCTAAAGAAAAACTGATTAAAAATCAGGTGTCAACATTCACGGTGGAGGAAGAAGGAAAAAAAAAAGGAAAAATAATAAAATAATAAAAATTATTTAAAATTTTGATTTTTTTTTTTTTTTGCTAAGATAAAGTGATAAGATTGAGATCATTTTTCAAATACAATCCAAACACTAGAAAATACTTTGTCACATACCACCAAACAAAAGGAAAACAACCATTTTCCAGAAAATAATTTTACGAAAAATATTTACCTTTTGACATGAACTTTCCCCTAAACAAACGCACCCTAAGTGAAGTTTGAATTGTGATATCCTATTTTGGAGTTGCTCGGCTGAAAAATTATGGGAGATTGATAGTTTAGGGTATTGTGGAGCTGTAAGATTTCATAGAACTCGATTTGGGTTTACGGTTTGCCCGAATCGAATTTTTGAAGTCGGGTGTGCGTTATGCACATTACTCTACTAGCAGCTTTCGGGCCGAATTTCGTCGGTTGCGTACTAAATTTTGGGTCAACCAAGCTATGAGTCTTTTAGTACTTTGAAAGCTCTTTCTTTTGACAGTAAGCTCAGGAGTTTAGTGTAGAGAGATATGGCACAAGAAAGTTTGTCGTGCGAGTGACCATTTGTCGCACGAGTAGTCGTTCTTCGCATTATTGGTTTTTTTTTTTTTATTTGCCACGGTTGACCAATCTTGTGATCTTTTGTAGACTAGTTGAGTTGTTAGTTAAAGTAGTGTTTTATTTGATTTTAACATCAATTCTCTTTTAGTTGATAGGATTACTAGATCATCGGCGCATATAGCTGCTTTGTTTGGTTTTGGGCATTTCCAGGTGAGTGGTGATATCTCTTCTTCGAGTTTGTAAACTCATATTTAGAAAGCGATATGGATTAGTTATATTATGAGTTATGAAATGACATTTTTATTGCATAAAAGTATGGGTCGGATATTTACTACATATGTTGGTTAATTGTGAATGGCTTGAGAAACGTTTTATGAAAGATGTTTCGTAAGGTTATACATATTTATTTGTGAATTTGGTTTATGAAATGGATTCCGAAATGATTTGAGAAATGTCTTGTTAAATATATTATGTTTGGTGAACGAAGTGATGAAAGAATATATGTCTTGATTTGTAAAGTGCATACTAATTATGAGATAGATCTGGATTTGGTTTTGTGGTTTATTGGAGGATGATGGTTTGACGCTCAATATTAGTGTGAAATCGGGTAGGGTTTTCGGGTATACATACCAAGTTGAGGATATCCTTCTAAGTCGAGCCACCGGCCGATAATAAATGGAGACTTTGCCAAAGGGGAATCTTGGTCGCCTCCAAGTGTTGTGTCGTGACCATAGTTGGATATTGAGTAATAGATTGGTCAATGGAATTGACTATTTGACGTGGGATTTGATAAGATGGATCAATGGAATAGACCATTGATATGTGAGTTAATGAGATTGATCAATGGATTGGATCACCGATGTTTGCTTTGATATTACTGATGAAATGTGTATTATTTATATGTATGAAGTTTTGTTGAAAAAATAAAACTCGTTTTTGATCTCGTACATGAGATAAATTCCAGATTTGAATTAAATGAGTTTCGGTATGATTTTGTGAATATGAATAGTGGGTGCTCCACCTGCTTAAAAAAGAAATGCACTACTAACTAAACTGTGATTGGTCACGCCATTCATTCCAATTTTTTTAGGTTCTTTAGCTAGAGATAAGCAAGACGAGAGCGATATTGGCTCGAAGTTTTGGTAGTTGCGTTTTGGACGAGTTAAGTTGAGATAGTTGGATGTGTGTGTTTTCATATCAGGTTTGTGTTTGAGGTTGCGTCCTTTGAGTGGAAGGACGGCCATGTCATTCCCCTATTCGTATAGGATTTAGGGGTGACGGTATCGATAGGTCCGACAAGGGCGGGGAGTGGTCACCGAGGCCAAAGGGCTCTGACAATGAGCGGCTTCTGACAGGCTTCTAAGATGGCGAAGGGGACACACACACACATACACACATTTATACAAAAAATTCAAATTAACTCACGGATGCGGCTTTTGACGTAACGGCAAGCTTTACTTTAAAACTCCAAAGTTAAGCATGTTCAAGCTAGAGAGTACTACCAAGATGGTGACCTCCTGGCAAAGTGTATGCATGTACGCCAAAGGACAATACCATGAGACTCGGAATAGGACGGGCCAAAACGAACAATACCTCGAGTGAGTTAATTCAGGGATTTCGCACTATAAAGATGAACATATCTATTTTCTTACATTTAGAAACGTTAACTGCGTAGTTTGATTAAGGGCCCCAGTCTTTGAAAGGGTTTTTTTCTTTTTTGGGACAAGTGCACTAAAAATCCTAAAACTTGTTACAAAAGTGCAATTAAGTATTAAAACTTTTAAAAAATGCAATCAAGTCCTAAAACTTGTCAAATTGGTGCAATCGAGTCCTTCTATTAACACCGTCAATTTGTCTAACGAAAAATCCTAACGTGACACATTTAAATTAATTTCTCTCTCCTACGAGGCAATTATTATTATTATTATTTTTTCCAAATTTTTTACTTAAATTAATTCAAAAACCAAGAAAAAGGCTGATATGTAATTTTAAAAAGCTAAAACCTTAAAATAAAAAAAAATAGAAAAGCAACAAGGTAGGGCCTTGCTGATGAGGCTCGCCCGAGCCTAGTGAGGGTCGCCAGCCGTCGCCCGGGGCTGGCGACAACTGGCTAGCCCAACTAGGGCCGGCGATGGGCGGTGGCGGCCATGCCTCGCTGGCGAGGCCCTGCCCTGCGGCTTTTCATTTTTTTATTTTAGTTTTAGTTTTTTAAAATTACATATTAGCCTTTCCTTGGTTTTTGAAATAATTTAAATAAAAATTGAATAATAATAATAATAATAAATGTCACGTGGGAGAGAGAAATTAATTTAAAAGTGCTACGTCAGCATTTTCCGTTAGACAAATTGACGGTGTTAACAGAAGGACTCGATTGCACCAATTTGACAAGTTTTAAGACTTGATTGCACTTTTTAAAGTTTTAAAACTTAGTTACCGTGATAAGTTTTAGGATTTCTAATGAACTTATCTTTTTTTTTTTTTTTCTACCCGCGATATGTCGGATAGACTGAGACAGCCGAAAGCTGTCGCCTAGGACGTTTGTCCAACGTGGCCGGTGATAATTCCTTATGGGTCAGAGCAGCCAAGGGCTTTCGCTCCTTGACTTTGTTCTAGATGGCCGAAGGCTTTCGCGCTAGATTACTTATGATACAGGTCCAAACGGCCATGCTCCAGGCAGCCAATGGAAGGCTTTCGTCCAAGAACACTTAAGTCAAGGGTCCGAGTGGCCGAAGTTCGCTCCAGGACCATGTTCCAGGCGACCGATCGAAGGTTTCCGCTCAAGCACACTTGTGATACTGGTCCGATTGGCCAATGGCTTTCGCTCCAAATATCGCGCTCCAGGGGCCGATGGTTTTCACTCGAGAATGCCTAGGATATGGGTCAGGGCAGCTAAAGGTCTTTGTTCCTGCACTGTGTTCAGGACGGCCAAAAGGCTTTCTCTCGAGAACACTGACAAGTGAGGCCGGGCAGCCGAAGGCTTTCGCCGTGGAGGTGCCGGGAGGCTTTCACCATAAATGATAAGATCCAGGTGGCTGATGGCTTTCACCACGGACTGTCCTGGCAGTCGAAGGCTTTCGCTGAGGGCTGTCGTCTCCAAGGTGGCCGAAGGCTTTCACCGCTGGAGAGACTCTTCGCCGTGCATGGGCCCTTCGTTCAATTATTTCCCGCCATCTATTCATGGCAAGGACAATGCTTTCATGTAACCATCGACGGCTAGATCAACAGAAATAAGAAACAGTAGTGAAAGCTGGACAATGTGAACCTGTCAATGAACAGGTTGACCATAGAATTCCTATTGATTACTAAATCTCTAGCACAAGATAGAGAGAAAGATTGTCTTTGAAGCAAAATAGGAACGAGGCCTTCCCGGCAACATCTACCATTGATCTGCTTAGCACACACCAGTATTAATGGAACTACAAAGGGAAGATGGCTTTTTGTAATCAAGATACTTTATCTGAAGTTCTTGTGACTGAAGTACAAGTCATTTATTCTGAAACTCCCCAGCAACTGTTTCAAGTTACCAAATCAGACACAGACTAATGGAAAATCGAGACGAAAAACAGATTGCACAATGAGAAGCATCTGTTCTGCCTCATCAGGAAGCCAGAAATCAATACGACATGATCACCAATGAGTAATGATCAACCATTATCTGGGTCAAACATGACAAATGCGTCCGTCCAGCCTAACAGATTTGTTGAAGAATCGGATCCAAATGACTCATAGTGGGTGCAGTTTAGATTCCTTAAAGATTGAGTGGTGTCATATAATCCACCTACTACAGTCCACTGCTATATCTTTCTTGCTCATGGAATGACATAAAGAAGAGTCCAGCTACGAAAATCTAATGTTGCATGGTTTTTCCGAAGGAGGCCAAATGAAAAAGTTCCTCAACTAGGAAAAGTGAACCTCATTTTCGCACATACAAATCAGGAAAAGAAAAGCCCGTCACGTGACGATACAGACGGCGAAATGAAAAGGCTGACCCGAACACTCGAACTTGTTTTCCAAATAATTGGCACAACTGACCCCATGGATGTAAGGAAAGTTAGCATTAAGACAATGGCATAAGACGTTTTCGCTGTACCGTTGAGGGAAGAAGTTGCTGGTTGGTGGGTCTATGCCGGAAATCACCATACCCTTTCCCACATATTGAGCTGCAGATTCTGTCCCAGAAAGAAGACACCTCTCTTTTGTGCACCTCCAACAACACGAGTGGCGAACTGGGCCACTGCACAAACAGTGCATGGTCGAGCTGCTGATGTTGACGCGAGAGTAATGTGTATAAATTCTGTCGTTCGGCGACATATTTTGCTTCGGGATCGAAGTAGCCATGGGAGACTTTAAGCATCTGGTTATCGTCAAGTTCAAAGAAGACGTCGTAATTGAAGAGATTCTCAAGGGATTGGAGAAGCTGGCCTTGGAGATCGAAGCTGTCAAGTCCTTTGAATGGTAACATAATCAAACTTCTATTTAGCTGATGATGATACTCATGATTTTTGGTCCTTGGAAAAGTTCAGTGCACCCCATAGAGCTAATCTCTCCATCAGTGTAATATAAGCACACAGATCTGGTCTAGTCAACAAATTTCTAGACTGAATCTGCTTCAGAAATTCAGTGATAATCATATGCTGAGAGGACCGGCATAGCCGTTTTATAAACAGAGGCGCGGCGATGCTGTAGCAGAGCGCTCTTCCCGTTTTTCTGTTCAATATGACAACATAATTAAGTGCATGATTATTCCAATCCACCAAGAATCAACCTTAAAGCTACGGTTCCAAAACTTTTGCTCAATATTCGGTTTTAAAATTTTTAATGAAACAGGGGAAAAGACATGGAAGGGCAAGAGATGCTTAGACAAGGTTTCACTCATGCGTTCATGATGTCATTCCACAAGAAGGAGGACTTCACTGCCTTTCTCGGTCATTCGAATCACTTAGAGTTCTCCTCTACATTTTCCTCAGCTATCGAGAAGGTCGTTGTGCTCGATTTCCCCGCTGTTCTTGTGAAAATGCCAGCATGATCGCGATCGTCCTCTGTGCAATGTGTATGTGATAGCGTATGTGTGTACTCAGTTACTCGTCCAGTCTTGGTAGAATCTGATCAACCTACAGACTACCTGTTCTGTGTGAACGTGTGCTATAATGTATTTTGGATTATATGCTTTTGATGAATAGACAGTAAGATTGGTACTGCTAATAATGGATCGTGATTAATCAAGATAATGACAGCATACAACTGTGATCCCAGAAGGCGTTAAACTAACTTCGACTTTATTGCCATTCTTTGTCGGCCGAGCGTGGACAATTAGTACTGATGCGACGCTAACACACCATCCGACGCGATCACATCTGTAACCCCGCCAAAAAGGAGGACGAGTGGCGCGAATTACTCTTGAGGCACTTCGCATCAATCAGCACAGTTATGGCGAATTCCAGATAAATTATGCATACTAAACTTTTGGTTCCTGACAAGCACAGGCATCTGGTTATTGTATGGTAGCATAGGATTGTGAAGAGATCAGAAGAAAAGAGATGAGCACGAATCATGCGCAAAAGGGGCATTGAACGTGTACTCGATAACTCGACCAAAAGTGCCAATGACCACCATGGAAAAGAGAAGAAACATGAAGGAAAAGGCTCTAAATTCTTCTGCAAAAGGAGGATCAAAATGATTCCATCTGGTCCAAAAGAAACCAAAACAAATGATAGAATGAACTTGATGCCACCAAGTTACCCAAAAAGGTGGATTGCATAAAGGACAGATATTCAAAGATGGACTGAAAAGTAGATTCCATTTCCTCATTGCTTTCTTCTCTCAATTGTATAATCTGCTCCCCAGAGAATTCCAGAGCCAAGAACCAAAATGAAGCCACTGAAGAGACTCCATCTCCTATTAGTTCTGGTACTGCACTACTTTCTTCACCTTTGCATAGCTGAACCAGCGCCTGGAACTCTCTGCGGCAAAACCCAAATCGACCCACCTTTCTCGAACTTGAATTCGACCGAGGCATCTACATTGAGCAGGATGATTCTCTGCAGGTCTCAGAAGCCATACTTGAGAACATCTCTCGGTCTTTTCCCGATTTCCTCCATTGACTACACCAACAAACTACTGACCATCTCGCACCAACCGTCTTGTTCATCTCAAGCCCATTTCTTCTTTCCTTCACTTCTCACCGCCGGTTTTCCCTTGCCACCGCACCCAAACTCGCTCCTCCTCCTCGACTGCAGCGATACAAGACTCCCCATGATGTCGACTCCTATCCCTAATTGCACCGATTTTCGTACATGTCGAGCTCTTCCAGAAACTCCAGGGCAACCCCACAAACCTCTTGATTCATGCTTGCTTGTTCATGATCTCGAAAAGCTTGAGAATGGTATTGATCCTAAGGCCCTGAACTGCTCCGGTTCCAGATGGGCATACAAGAACAATGCTACTAATGATGGAACTGAGTTGGAGGACTACAAAGGGTATGAGCTCGGGACGAGGATTTCATTCGACATTCCAGATCATGCACCGAACCTCTGCAACGAGTGCGAAAAGCCTAACAGCCTAACGGAAACTGTGGTGTGGGATTGAGGTGCATTTGCCATCCCAGGGAGTGCAGTAAGTGCACAATTTCTCCTAGTCTTCGCCTTGAAAAACTTCAATTGATGTGAAGTGAATCTCTACTTCTGCCTTATATCTTAATGAGCTCGTCAAAAGCATATATCCGGTTTCGTTATCATCAGAATCATCGGTCGGAGTCACGAAATCGAGATTTTCTTTTGCAGGGGATAGGGTCATCTCAGGAGGAGGAGCATCATTCAAGTCCTTTGGCAGTGCCCTCTTCTGTTTCCTTGCTCTCCACTTGGTTCTATTCATTTGAGAATCTGTTGGTGCACTTCGTAATGAACAGACCAAAGATTGGGCGACCGAATGGCCCTTGCTCTACCGGTCCAACTTGGACATGCCCGTGAAACGTTTCACAATCTTTATGGCATCCTTAATTCGGTCCCTCAGATTTCCAAACTCAAGTTCAGGCTCCAAAGCTCGAACTTGATCTTAGAACGACTTAAAACTAGAGTGAATCTCCGACTAGCGGAATTAAGTCAAAGCTTGAGATTTCGAAATTCATTCTCGATTGAAGCCTAGATCGAGTCGGAGCTCAAGTGAAACGCTTACGATTCACCTCGATCCATCGATGCATGCCGATAAGATTTCTAGTCTCACCGCCATGCCAATTATTTTAGACCCCGTCGATGCTGAATAACCCGTGCAAATACTCCCGTCTGTAAGAGGTGGAATCAAAAGCAAAGAGACTTCAACAACTTCGAATGTGATTGCAGACCAGACAGACCTGCCCATGAGATGGACACTGCAACATAGTTATCTTTTTTGTTTTGTTTTGTTTTTTTTGCCATAATAAAATGAAGATTAAGACTAAAAGGCAAGTTTTTTACGACAATAATTTATTTAATTAGGCAACAGTCCGGCCAATTTGGCGTTTTCCCAACTGCATGATCGTTTTCGCACGCCAAGTCAAATCTAGGACGGATTGGAGGTGGTCCAAAGTTTAGGTATTTGGACTAAAGCTGCACCCAAAATCTTGTGCCCTCGCGCCTATGTCACATGCACATGCGCATTAATATTTCCCAAATTATGTACCCACCGAAATCCCGCCACGAATACGGGTCGGCTGTTCCGTTATTACGATTGCATCATACGACAGTGAATCGTGAAAAAAAAAAAGAAAAAAAAAGCAAAGTCGATGAGAGACGTTCCTTTACGAATTCGAATTCTAAGCGAGCGTCGGACATCAGCGATTCATCTTGTCATTCTACGCGATCGTGAAACAAATCTCACGGCGATCAGGACTCCGATTTTGATCATATCAAGCGAGACGGAACACGTGAAGGAGTGTAGACACGATATACACGGATTCATCCGATGAGGTTTTGAGGAAAGGACAAAGTCGTCCCATCACCTTGGCAACGAGACGACGAAAACCTTAAGAAAATCGAAATATATAAATTGACGAAGATTGAGTCCGACATGACGGAAAGAGAACAGGGCACTAGAGACTTGCCTAAGGTTGGCAACCCGACATCAGTTGAATAATATTACCATAGCCAGTGAAAAACCCTCTTTGCCCCTGGTCATTCTTCCAGTTTCCCTTGCGTCTGAGAGACTAGACTCGATCGAGAATTGACGTCCGGGTTTCGTCTCCAATGTCTGAGTTGAAAGCCTCATTTTGTTGACTGGAGATTCTCTCCGAAAATCGTCGAGGAAGTTCACCGGCGCCTCGTGACGTTTATAAAAAAGCTCGTTCTTAGGGGAAACCGGATCAGTCAGGTCAACGAAGTTGAATCAGAAATGCATGCTTTTCGACTGAAACACATGGTACTTCCCAGCTGCAGCTCATGCCTTTTGTTTAGGGACGAGCATGGTTCCAGAGTAAAATCAAAAATTGGAAATCGAACCGGTGGAAACATGGTAGGTTTCAGATTTCGGGTAACTTCCAGGTTTCAAAAATTGAGGAATTCAAACGGATAGGTTTCATATTCCAGGTGAAACTTGGAAAGAACCTGGAAACGCTCAACATTCAGTATAGAATGAAACATATTATTGACTCTTGTTTGTTACCACAGAATGCGCAACAGTATGTCCAAATCAAAATTAGGTTATGCATTTAGCATGTTAAGGTTCAACCATTCGACCGGACGACGGTATTGCGAAATCTAATAGGATCTACACATCTCTTGTGAAATTCGATTTGAACGGTCCGGAAATATTTTTGGGACGCGACCCGATTAGTTTGTGCCTGGTGGGTCTAGAATGCAATCCAAATTAACAGAGTGAAGTTTTGTGATCGCATGCTTTTGTGAATTGGCATGGTAAAGAGAGAGAGTCTAGCAGGTCATGAATTGCAGAGATTACCCAACTCATGATTGCACATCATGCGATCATAGGATGCTTTTCAACTCATGCTTGCTGTTTACCACACCCCCCTCCTCAAAATAAACTTGAAAAATTCACTTTGTGGGGTAGAGAGAGAGAGAGAGAGAGAGAGACCAATCATTGTAGATTCTACATTAACACCTCAGCTTTGCAAAGAACACCCCAGTCAACAAATTAACAGAATTTTGGTCCAAAAGAAACGAATTAAGACAAATATAACAAGGAAATGTACATTCATCACCACCTTCCTTGTTTGCCTAAAAGGACAGAGCTTAACTCAAAAAGTATTTTTCTACCTCCTTTTAACATTGTAATGTGAGACAGATGAAGGAAAGATCACAAACTACAATTCGATCTTTGGTTCGGAATTGAAGAGACCTAAAGAAGGGAGAGAGAATCCCCGAAGCTACACCTTTGAACTGGTCTCTGTCATGTGCACTTGCTTGCACATATCAATAAAGAAAAATCGCCTCTGTGACATCCTTCCTCTTCTTGCATCTCCAACTTGTCCTCCAACCAAAGCCTTTCGTTACCATCCGTGGCCGTGGTCGCCGCCGCCGATGTTTCGTTTCTCATCCTGAACATGAACGTCGCGCATCCGGTCCCCGGGCCGAAGAACCAATCGTGCACGTTCCACAGCAGGTCGATCGCGGAGCTGTCCACGAAAATCATCTGGCTCCCCCGGAAGTTCCACTGCAGCCTCTTCACTCTCAGCACGATCTTGTTGTCGACGTAAACGCATAGGACCGGATACTTCTGCCCCTCGCTTTCGTCTCTGCGCTTGATCAGAACGTCGTGCATGACGCCCGTCATGCCGAACCGTGCCTTGGTGCTGTACACCGAGTCGCCGGACAAATGCTCCCGCCGCGAAACCATGGAGAATTTCGCCGTATCCCCGCTCGCGCAAACCCCGAGCTTCTTGGAGATGGCTTCTCGCGTTGCCATGTCACCAAGAGCAAGACCCAATTCAGAATCAACCGTGACCAACACATAGAACCCATCCACAGGTTCGGGTCCCGTCTGATACACGGCTTTCGAAAAGTCCCAGAACACTTCAACCTCAGAATTCCGGTGCTCCATCTTCTTGGAGTGGCTTCTGTTCTTCCTGAACAAGCCGCCGGAACTGGCGCCTAGCCTGAAGGAAGAAGACGGATCGTGGTCGAAGCTCACGATCGCGTCTTGATGACCCGTTTGCGCGGCGAACCAGGAGATGGTGATCAAGAGTTGCTCTTTGCGCTTGGAGAGGATGGTTTTGTAGACACAAGTGACTGCATTTTGGACGGAAGGAAGAGGGGAGGGAGAGATGAAGGCGTTCTTGGAAGGGTGGGAGCAGGAGGGAGTGGAGAAGCTGATGGAGTCCTCGCTGAAGCAAGAAATAATGTCTCTCATTGTAGTAGTTCTGAGAGATTTCTGGGGAAGAAGAAGAAGAAGAAGAAGAAGAAGTGATACAAAGCCAGAGCTCGTAGTGAGAGAGAGAGATGAAGCAATTGCAGAGGGAATTCTATATGCTGAGAATGAAAATGGAATTCCTTTCTGGTTTTGGGTTTGGCATGATAAGCGGCGAGTGCTTTTTGAACTGCCCATGCTTTAACTGTTGGAAATAATTTTTTTTTTTGGTAACTTGAAGAATGGTGGACGCGTTCAAACCCTCCTTTTCAACCATTTTGTGGGCATACGAGACTAAACTTAGAAAACTGATATATTATTTAGATAGTGATATACTCGTGCTGAGAAATGAAATATTACTTTGCATATCAAACGTTACTCCTTTTTGTTAAGTAATTCTAGATAAATAAGGCCGAATTGATAAACCGATATGCTAAGTGATGCGAGGAGTATTTTGGGTAATATCTCGTCGCGTTATTTCGTCGATTAGTGTAAGAAATCATCTAGACCATTTTAGCTTGTGCTTTTTTTTTTTGCGCGGAAATAAATTCATGTTTATTTTTCACTATTTTGATGTTACGCGGGTATCACGTGCAACCACACGGGAAAACAATCACATTTTGGAATTTGGGTAACTTAAAAGAGAGAAGAATATCTGAAGTTTAAAAATATCTATATGCCTGATCCTATAGACAAAAAACTGTAACGTTACCTGAAATCAGAATATGAAAGTCAAAAATTTTAATACACGTAAATCATAACCTAGTTTTCAGAATCATACTGCTTCGTATCCAACTTTTTTCGAGAAACTTTTTCGCCGTGAGAAGAAAAGAAATCCCTTTGATGCTCGGCAAGTATTTTTCTAGGGACATTTCCTACGTAACCAACGACATTATCTCAATATTGAGAGAGAATAGTTAAAACTCTCAAGAGAATATTTAGTAGGAAGAGTTATCGAAAACGTTTGCGATTTTTCTAAAGCTCGTTCCAACTCAATGTTCATCTTTTTTTTTTTTTTGTTGAACTCAACTCTACGAAATCGAATCGATGCAAGCACATCATTCTAGTTGGAAGCAAAATAGTGGAAAATGCGAGAAAAAGCTTCTTGTTTTTTCTTCTTTTTTTTTGGCAAGGAGAATATTAATTTCATGCTGTCCAAAATTCTTTATGACAACTTTTAGAGAAAAGCTTGTGTGTGTGTGTGTTTTTTTTTTAAATTTATATAGATTCCAGTACCCTCTAATAAAATAATTTCTTCCCCAATTTTGGTTTTTCTGTTGGTTGACAGGTCATCTATGATATGACGAGACCATGAAAAGGAAAGAGACGAAAGAGCTTTTCGATCGAAAGCCAGAACGTCTTGGACGAAGTCCGACAACGACAAGGGCGTGGGCCAAACCTTCTCCATTAATATAAAAACCCGAAGTTTGCCGGAGAGTTATGCAAAGCTTTGATGGCGGTGTAAAGCGTTTCTGCATCTTGCACGCTACGTTCGGAGGGAGGACCGACTTTGTGATCTTTTCAATAAGCACGACCGCTTAATTGACGGTTCAAAAGTTAATCTTCTCGATTACCATTAGAGTGATTGGGATTTTAATCTTGTGTTTGACGATTCATCCCCCGATTAGTCTCGTAATATTTTCCGTCCACTAAAATCTGAAAGAATAAATAAAAGGACTAAAGTGGACGTTACCGCTTAAATGTACGATGATATCAAAGTTTTAGAACTTGAATGCAAGCTTTAAGATTTCTCCCGGGATTGTCACATTCAGAAAAATGGGTCACACGTGTATATCGTGCAAACAAGAACACATAAATCAAGAAGGATGCACAACGACCCCTTTGATCCAAGGATCAAACTCTTTTTGAGTGTACCTAGCTAATGCATATTAGAATCTTCATCAATTGGCGATAATTGCGGAATCAAAGCTTGTATCTCTGTTCGTAAGAATGTCGATCGTGTGCACCGTGGAGAATACTGTTTGTTACACACGTAATATAAACAACTGTTGGTCATGCGAAGTCAGTTCGAGCTCGATTGTCTTGTTCGCGAGTTGCCGTCAAACAATGTCTTCATTGATGTAATAATAAGATAGATGAAACGACAACTCATCTCCTGGTTGCATGTGCAGCTCCACAATCTATATCCATATGGTCAATGACAGTTCTATGAGATTGGCCAACCACAAACCAAAGATGCTTACCATTCATGGAATCGACAAGTAGAACTTGAAATAGTGACTCCACAAATATAGAATGGATTTTCCTTAAAATATTGCTAACCAAGCAATAGAACAATCGTTCCACCAAGCATAGGCCTAAGGTGAAATGCCCATCTGATCGATCCCACCTTGCCGTTATGGCCTTCCGAAGGCAAATGGAGAAGGAACAAGATGCACTCGTATGGCAATGGAAAGAAAAGTAATTAGAATAGGCCTAGATTCCCCAAATACTCCTAACGAACGAATAGATTAATCATTCCAATCAAAGCATACACCACCACCGAAACGGCGATTCCATTGGACCAAACATGTGCAAATTTACAAAGCACTGCACACGGACTTGAAATCAATAGCTTTTCTGCTGTCTAAGCTTACAAGCAAAATAATACACCCAGCATGACTTATACCCATAACACGCAAAAGTTTCCAGTCACCTTAGCATCTCAGCTAATTAACTATCTTGGAATTTCAATTACTAGACCGGAATGCTATCGCTATAACAAATTCAAGAGCAAGAGTTAAACTTGCCTATCACACTCGATATAAATGAATTACACGGGAGATTGTAGAAGCGAGCAGTTGGGAGCAAAGGGGTAGTTACATTACCTGCACAGAGAGATATCACATCAATAGATTCTTCCCAGTTGTAGCCAGCCTTTGATAAAAAAAACTTGTTTTCACCTGCCGACCTCGATGACCTAACCACCACATGTAAAAGAGGAAACGGTTGACCTCTTGACAATTTTCTTTCCCTGGCAAATGATGGAACTTGTCCAAAATGCCAACTCTTTGCGTTGGTAGGCCCATGATCTTGCTCACCCAACCGCAGATATGTAATAGATTTTTGTCACGCAGCATGAGCAATGGCACAAAACTTGTGGTATTACAAAGATTTACAAACTGAAGTGTCTTGGCTAGAAAAAGAAAGTTAGTCCAAACCCATACACAACAACAGACAACCTAAGAAAACATGTCTGCTCTTGCTTGCAATATAATCACAACACACAAGGAGGAGAATGTGCTGGCAAATGAAGTGTCAAAATGACTAAGTAGGGCCTGTTGAGCTCCAGATCTCCAATTGCTTCACACTAACACACCGGCTGAAGAGGTAGTAGTATCTCGTCTTGCTCTGAAAATTCACCTACTTCAACCAAAAATTCATTTCTCCACTATGGATTTATATCTCGTTCCCAACCTAGAAAAGCCCAATGAGAATATGAACCATCAAGCAGAACTACCTAATATTAGAGAATTACCCGAAACTGTGCAGTTATTCTCAGTGTGGCTCTCAGTATGTCATTTTGCCCTGATGTTGCACCCTCGCATTCTACCCCTTCAAACTAGGCCGAGCGTATAGAGGCCAAACTCTCTAGATATTAAAGAGCTGCAAATGACAATAGTCAGAAGCCACTAAATAAAACCTTCTTCGGAATGTCAATGACTTTTGGGCTGAGTTATTCAAAGCAAGATGATCAAATGGCTTCTAGCACAATCTGATCCTTCTAGTTCAGAGGAAAAAGCATCTCACTATCAACTCAATCAGCATACCGTGCACTTGAAAGCCATGATAAAGAAATAAGCACGAGCCACCAAAATACAGAATCATGGGTCACATCACATCTCCCCCCTTTCTCGCGGATGAGTAAGAGCATACCATCGCCACTCATCCTCAATCTGTCAACCCTAACTGTTCAAAGTATTAGAGAACTGAACTCCCGTTAATTATTGAACTGGTGTAATCATTCTACTTCAGCAGGGAAGCAATTGCCATGTTATGAAGATCCATGCCCTATATTCGACCAATTCAAAGCCATCCATCCTTCTCTGGCATGAACATCTCACAAGTCATTTAGATATGACCGGCAAACAACTACATCATGATCCCACGAAATGCATCATAGTAAAAGATAGCATTTCCTAATAGAGTAACTAAGATAGGGGGCGGAATGAAAACTTGTCTAGAGGAAAGCACAATCTGCTGAATAACTCCGGATTTCGGACCAACCCATTACATCTGCCAATATCAACCACCGCATGCTAAACATTAGCAAACATAGATTTTCCTCCAGATGATTCTCAGTGTATCTCGTTCGATGTAAAAACATCCATAGCTGTCCTATTCTCAACAAATGCAGAAGATCTGCAGAAGAAAATCTAAAACAGCTACAAGGGAAATTTTAGCCTCGTTCTTCATACTGAATATGCAATGCATCTCTTTACAGCATTGAAGAAGCACTGCTATTTCAAGCAGTACTGGACGATTCATGTCCCAAGCAAAAGTAGCACTGTATCACCGTGGTGATAGAAGGCTTCATTGAACACAACCAATTATAACACGTCATTTCATTAGTACTGCCCATTGATTCTCGCAGTATACTTACATAACTCATATGGCAATTATTTGGGAAAAACAAAATTCCACTCCAGCATTCCCTTTCCGAAATAGAACAAAATTCACCATACAGAATGCTACAGAAAAACCAAAATCACTCTAACATGAAAGTATAGTCGAATGGAAAGATCTTTAGAAAGCCTATTCTGACCGCCGAATGAATTATCCTGCAGCTCTGAAGAAGTGAGAGCCATTCTCTATGTTTTGCGCAGGCACCAACTTCAGATGGGACTCAGATAGTTAGCGAACCTACCTGTCAACGTCAAGTTATTTCGAAGGAAGAAAAAGCGTCATCAATTTTGCACGATGTTTCTCACAAGTACTGTGAAGTTGCAAACTAACTGTCTCATCAGAAGCCAAAAGAAAACAAAGACCAACTGAGAGAGTGAGAGAGAGCGGACCTTCAGTGGAAAAGTTGACTTCGCTGGGGAGCTTCGAAACAAGGCGAGCAGAAGCAATGGCGCTGTGAACGGGAAGAAGAGAGCTCAGCTCTCGCCGCATCAACCTAACAGCACGAATCAAAACGAGTTCGTAATCAAACCAGAACGGACGAACTCATACATCCAAACAAGGAAAAGCAAGAAGATCAAGAGAGGAGACTGCGAAACAACCTGAACGACAGAGGAGGAGGAGAAATCCGAGTCCGAGGAAGTGTGAAATTGGGACAACCCGAAGGACGAGGCGATGCGGGAACTGCTCCTCTGAGCGTCGAGCTAGCAGTCCTCGTCGTCGCTCTCGAGATAGCGCAGAGAAATGCGGATCTTCCAGCGACGGAAGCTGCCATTTTCCCGCTGCTGCTTCAGCCCTAAAACCTCCCTAAAATCGCTTTCGCCGCTCCGCCGACCGGGCATCGCAGAGTCCAACCACGAGCACGAGGAGCGCTGGTTCGACCGCGAGCAGCCTCCCACTGGACTGGGCTGGGCCGGTAGTACATTTTCTTCGGCCCACTTCATCTTGGGCTCCAACCCAAACTCCAGGAAAATAAAAACTTGAAAATGTGTAAATGCTAAATCTTCTGTTTAAGAGGTGCAATTACGGGAAGCAGGGCAGGTTACGCGCCTGTCTTGCGAACTTTGAATGACTTACTTCTATTGATAAGGTCCTGTTACAAATAATTACAATTGACTTTTTGGTCAAAGAAGGAAAAAAAAAATCTGAATTGGCTACTTTCACCGCCGAAGAAGAGTCAAAATAGGATATCCATTTCGCTCTCCTTTGTGTATTTGCGTTATTCTCACCGGAACCTTTAAAGTTTTTTTTTTTATATCCTTTTGGTTCCCGTCGTCCTATCATTTCTTATTTTTCATCTGTGTACTTCGTTCTTTTTTAACCTCCAATTGACTTGAATTAGCTGGAATTTTGTCAACAAAGCAACATGAGCAGAGAAATTAGTACGGATGGTCCAATAATAACACCATCCGGACAACGTACTATACAGGTGCAGGCAGCAGGGTGTGAAGTATGTGCTCTCCCGATCGGAGTATACATTTCAACATCCGTGAGAAGTCAAAAATCTTCATCATCCAGTGTTGGTCTGGTGATGGGAATTGACCATCTTCCCAAATGGGCGGTGTAATTTATGCACCGGATAACCCCTCTTCCTGCCGGCCCATCGGGGAAGTCGATGACACTGATGCTCCCCGTGTCGAGGTGAAACGATCCCATCCATTCTTTTGTCAAACCCAGGCAGTGCCCCATCAGTGCGATGTGAGCCACCGGATGCCCCACCGCCACCACGACGTTTTCAGGCTCGGATTCGACGGATTGTTCATCCAAGAGAGTTCGCCAGGCTCTCCCTGACTGATCCCACAGTGCTGTGAGGACTTCGTCTTCTTGTTGGTTTAACCAGCCAGGTTGAATAAGAGGAACATCCTGCATGAAAAAAAGACGGGCAATGTCCCCGTCAAAAACCAGATGCATATTCGGCTGCTGTAATTCCTATCACACACCCCGACTAAGAATTGATTCATCAAAACTGCCAGATCCTGTTGGCACTAGGCAGTGGGAAAAAATTCGATTCATTGTCGTGATTGGATGCTTTTACCTTCTTCGATTGCTGCAGAATGCTTTCACATTCAAGTTCCTGCATTTGCTTCATCTCAACATAGCGCGGCACACAGTCAGCTCCCAAGCAGTCTGCAGCTTCTTGAACCTACAGTAATAAGAAACACTTGGCAGTGAGATTAACTTCGCAATAGCATAACTAAGTTCCTTGAGAACCTAGGGTAGGGGCATATTTTTCAAAGCTAAAATGATATACTGATTGAGCACCCGGCCATGGGCTTACTTTCGATATAGCCATGGCTGTCTCTATACTGGCGCTCCTCGGACTGCTTATTATTGAGCTGACCTTCAGATCAAGAAGAAGCTCTGCAATTTTCTGGGACTGTCATATGGGGCAAAAGAAAATCGATCATAAGCATGCAAAGAACCCATTCCTGTGCGTCTCCTATATGGTTTAACCTAAGAGTCAGACCTGTATGATTCCAAGCATGTTCAATGGTTCATTACCATGAGTTGGAAAAGTGACCTGCATATCATCAAAAGTTCATATTATTAATATTAAAACCAAGAGACTGAAGAAGCTGGAGATAGAATTAAAAGATAATGGTGGCTCAGGCACAGTCCAATATACTGCCTTCAAGCGAAATTGTCTGCGGCTAAAATGCATACCTGCAGAGCGGAGGAGGTCTGAGAAGTAGAGAGAAACCTCCGCCCAAACAAGAAAAGCATCAAAGTGCACAAGAGGCGTCCTACTTAATAAGATGGAATCTCTAGGCATTCGTACTTAATCAGTAAGAATAGCGTGAGTTGACAGCCAATTACACTAAGACTAGAAAAGAAGGTATGCACAATAGCCCTACAATTTGGCCTAAATGGAAAAATTCAAACCCCGTAATGACGTAATCAACGTATATTTGCCATATAGAAAACAAGGACAAGGTGCAGAAAATCCACCAAGCATAATCAGTTAAGTGGACTTGACTTTTCATCGATCTGCATCTTATTGAGAGATGAATCACGGGAATAATCAGATACATGATTCCATACTGAATAAGCAGTCGGGTCTTTTCTTCTTTTGCTCGAATAATAAGCAATTGGGCCATTGCTCTTACCTCAGCACCGCTCTCTGTTACTCCATGACAGATAAGTATGATCCTCTTGCTGGCTTTTCTGCCTCCAGAACTGCCAGCAGCAACAGGCGAACCAGGAGTCTGTGCAGTATCATTTGATCATTACACGAGAAGGGCCTCGGTGTAGTAAACTATCATGTGTATATCTTTGAGTACTTGAATGACATATACCTGATTTAGCCGGTTGAGACATATAAATGGGGATCCGCCCTCAGCTCCTGGGGTAAAATCCAGTACGCTGACTCCGCAATTGCTTTGTAGCAAAATCCGGAAATATTCTGTTCCCAATCCTGATCATTGAGAGGAAGAATGACAAGAGAAACAGGTTGGACGGATAGCACAGCTGTCTCAGAACTCATATATTCAGACATTCATCTGAAGAGCGACATTCATCTGAAGAGTGAAAGGATGAAGTACCAATAGCAGTTGCGACAAGAGCCTGATTAACAGCATTGTGGGCAACCACAAGAACAGACCTGCTTTCATGGGCTAGAATTTTGGTCCAGCAGTCCCTAGCGCGTTGCCATAACTCCCTCACCGGATAGTGACCGTCGATGCAAAAATTTGCAGCATCCACCTGCCATTGCCGAAATGCCACACCAAACTTCGCTTTCCCCTCATGCTTCAGGAGACCCTAGATTTTGCACCACATCAAACAAAAGTAGTTCATATTTCGCAGGCACCGCCCAATTTTTCATCTTGCACACCCAGATGGCTTATGGACAAATCAGGTAAGCGAGTGTACTTGAAATGAGTAGAGGTCAATTTCCCTCAAGTCAGAGTCAGTAACCATATCCTCCTCCCGCGCTCCCCATATGATCTCGGCTGTTCTCTTCGAGCGTGCCAGGGGGCTGAGCAAAGAAGCGCGCCGTTCAGAGATGAATTTCAACTCAATCGTCGAACAACGAATACTAGATTTCGGTTCAAGAACATATTTCGCGAGGAATTACACGGTAAAAGTATGTTACTTGGATGACATATTCCACACCGAAGCACACTCGCTGCTCCCATGAGCGAAGTAAGGCAGGTTTCACATACACGAGGATTGCAACGAAAAACGACGAGCACCTGGTGAAGCAAACATCGAAGGAGTCGTCGATGAGCATCTGGCGCGAGGTCTCGGCCTGAGCCTCGCCTTTCTTCGTGAGGACCGCGAAATTGGAGCTGCCTTGGATTCGACCTTCCGCATTCCACGTGCTCTGGCCGTGCCTCACCAGCACCACCCTCTTCGCCGCCCTTATCGCGGGGAACTTCGCCGAACCGCGAAGCTCGGCACCCAGGTCTCCATCTCTATCTTCGACGATCGCCGGCGGTTTCTCAGTGAGGCTCGAGGAAGCCGATCGGACGTTGAAGAAACCGGCCCTTCCGGGTCGCGCGGAGGTTGGGCCGGCGCGAGGGTCTGTGCGTCGGAGAAGAGGATTGTGGAAAACGAGAGTACTTGTGGAGGACAACATTTGGCGGCTGTTGCTTGCTGTGCTCTCTGTTTTGCCGCTAAATTCTGGAAACGAGAAAATATCTTTTCCGGAGAGTCGTTTGGACCGTTGGATGGTTTTAACGACTAGATAATTGGGCTGGGCCTTAGATTTAAGAGGCTATTGTCGGGTCGGGTCGGGTTCCGACCATACTTGCCCGAAACACTGGAAGCCGTGGCCCGTGGCTCTAATGTAAGGTAAGAGCCTGCCCCGCCCACCGTCAAACCGATTAATGTTCTTGTCGAGCCCAACAGGCCAAATTTTGCGATAAAGCTCCACTAGAAGATCATCCCTGGTCATTTTCAACAGGTTAGATGGGTACCTGAGGGCATGTTCCAATATTAGTTTTTGGATTATTAGTACTATGACACTCCTTGTTGCGAAAAACGTTAAGAGATGTGCGAATTCAAGCGCGAAATAGCAAATGATGAAAGTAAAATAAAAACGCACGAGACACGATATAAGTGGAAAACCCAAAACGGGAAAAACCACGAAGAGAGAGAGGGGTTTCATTATCTTCAATAACGAGTACAAGTGAACAATCAAAGATCTAAAGATTTAACAAGAAGAAGTGAAAAACAAAGGGTTTCGGGGCAGAAGCGAAGTAAGCGTTGCAATGTAATATATAACATATCCCTTTTATAGCCCCTCTAAAAAAATCCTAAAACAAAAGTGCATGGTCCAAACTACCCTTATCTTTAATTTGAAAGTCAAAATATAACAAATCTCCACATTGACTTCAAATCTTCAGAAGAGCGTTTTACCAAACGCCAGAAGACCTCTCTCCCTCACCACTAAGAGTGACCACACAAGGCCACCCGCCAAATGGAGGAATTGACAACGCACACCCCTAAGCCTACGTGAGTGTACTCGATGTAGGAAACAAGGGATGAAACGTCACCAACTCCGCATAAGTAATTCAAATGGCGAAAATGCCAACCAAGTCCAAACAATACTTGAACTTGGTCAAAGGAATTGGTTTAGTCAACATATCTGCTGGATTATCCGTCGTAGCTACTTTCTTCACTGTTACTGTACCCTTAGCAACCTCATCACGCACAATATGATAACCAATATCGTATGTTTCGTTCTCTTGTGATACATCGCGTTCTTGGTCAATTGGATCGCACTTTGGTTATCACAAAAGATAACGGAGGCTCCATCCTGCTTTACCCCAAGTTCTGTAACCAAACGCTTCAACCAAAGAGCTTCCTTTGCTGCTTCCGTTGCTACCATGTGCTCTGCTTCGGTGGTAGATACAGCAACCGTGTCCTGCAAAGTTGCTCTCCAACTAACCGCGGAACCACCAAGCGTAAAAACATAACCTATCAAAGATCTCATTTTATCGAGATCACCTGCATAGTCAGAATCAATGAAGCCAACAACTGAATGCCTTGTATCACAACCTATATCAAGGACCAAACCAATATCTGAAGTACCTCGGATATACCGAAGAATCCACTTCACTGCTTGCCAGTGAGCTTTACCCGAATTTGCCATATACCTGCTCACAACACTAACTGCCTGGGAAATGTCTGAACGAGTGCATACCATGGCATACATAAGACTACCCACAGCACTAGAATATGGAACTCGAAACATCTCATCTTCCTCTTCTTTAGTTTTAGGCAACAAAAAAGCAAAAAGTCTAAAATGGGACGCCAAGGGAGTACTTACCGATTTAGCATTCTTCATGCCGTAACGTTCAAGCACTTTCTCAATATACCCATTATGCGAAAGGTATAACTTCCCAACATGTCTATCTCTGCAAATGCCTAGAATTTTCTTGGCAGCTCCAAGATCCTTCATCTCAAATTCCCCGCTAAGTTGCCTCTTTAACAATTGTATCTCTGACATGTCCTTCGCTGCAATAAGCATGTCATCCACATACAATAGCAAATAAACAAAAGAACCATAACGCAACCTCTTATAGTACACACAATTGTCATGCGTACTTCACGAGTAGCCATGACTTAACATAAAGCTATCAAACCTCTTGTACCATTGATGTGGAGATTGCTTGAGACCATACAAGGAGCGTTTCAACCTGCAAACGTGATCTTCTTTACCCTCAACAATGAATCCCTCGAGTTGAGACATATAGATTGTCTCCTCAAGCTCGCCATGCAAAAAAGCGGTCTTGATATCAAGTTGCTCAAGTTCTAAATCATAAAGTGCCACTAACGCAATCAACACACGAATGGAACTATGTTTCACAACGGGAGAGAACACTTCATTGAAGTCGATCCATTCCTTCTGACTAAAGCCCTTAGCCACCAAACATGCCTTGAATATTTCATCTTCAACCCTGGAATTCCCTCCTTTCTTTTGAAGATCTACTTGCATCCAACAGCTTTTTTTCCCTTAGGCAATTTCACAAGATCCCAAGTTTGGTTCTTATGAAGAGACTCTATCTCTTCATTCATCGCAACAAGCCACTTCTCAGATTTAGAATAAATAGTAGCTTCACGGAATATAGAAGGTTCTTCAATACCAAACTCTTCTGCAACTGAAAGAGCATATGCTACCAAATCAGCGAAACCATACCTCTAGAGAGGCTTAATTTGCCTTTTAGCACTCCCTGCAGCCAAAGTCTGAGGTTGTTCAACTTCTTCTACTTCATCTTTAATCGAATATGAGTATTGTTGCTCACTGTCACTTTTTGACTGAATAGGAACATCTTCAGAGGTTTTCACCTTTTTTGTTACATTCTCTTCCTGAATATATGTAGACTCAACAACTTTTTTCTAATCAAGCATAGAATTTTCATCAAAAGTAACATCCCTACTGATTATAAACTTTGGTGACTGAGGGTCAGAATACCACAATCTGTATCCCTTAACACCATCTGCATAACCAATGAAAATACCTTTCTTGGTTCTAAATTCAAGTTTACCATCTTTTACATGATAATAAGCGGGATATCCAAATACTTTCAAAATAGAATTATCAGAAGGTTTACCAGGCCATACCTCGTTTGGAGTCTTACATTCAATTGCGGTAGAAGAAGAACGATTCACCAAATAACATGACGTGTTCACGACTTTAGCCCAAAAACTTTATCAAGTCCAGCATTAGAAAGCATACATCTAGCTCTCTCTAAAAGTGTTTGGTTCATGCGCTCCGCCACCCCATTTTGTTGAGGCGTATACTTGACTGTTCGATGTCGAACAATCCCTGAATCTTCATAGTACTTGTTATAATCACATCCACAAAACTCAAGACCATTGTCTGTTCTGAGACGCTTTATCTTCTTGCCAGTTTGATTTTCAATCAACATCTTCCACTTCTTGAATGTATCAAAAACGTCATTTTTACGCTTCAAGAAATAAACCCAGACTTTCCTAGAAAAGTCATCAATAAATGTCAGAAGATAAACTACACCACCTTTAGATGTAACCTGTGCAGGTCCCCACAAATCAGAGTGAATATAGTCAACTATGCCATTCGTCGAGTGCACCCCAGTACTACAACTAAGTCTGCGCTGTTTCCCGTAAACACAATGCTCATAAAAGTCAAGTGGGACTGTATGCTCTCCACAGAGTAAACCACGCTTACTCAAGATAGTCATTTCTCTTTCGCTCATGTGGCCTAACCACGTATGCCACAACCTTGATTTATTAGAATTTGAAGAGGATGATATATTTAAAGAACCAGCAACGGTACTTCCCTGCAGAACGTAAAGACCATTCTTCTTATTACCTCTCATCACAATCAATGAGCCCTTTGAAATTTTCAAAGCTCCACCTCCACTGGTATACATGTATCTAGTGGAATCCAAGCTGCTCAAAGAAATAAGGTTTTTCTTCAAATCTAGGATGTGCCTAACATCTGTCAAAGTTCTTACTATATTGTCATGACATTTGATCCACACAGTACCAATACCCACAATCCTGCAAACTGTATTGTTGCCCATCAAAACTAAACCACCACTGACTTTCTCATATGTGTGGAACCAATCTCTATTTGGGCACATACGGTATGAACATGCCGAATTCAAAATTCATCGTCTACACGAAAATCTGAAGACAAAATAGTAAGAACATTATCTGCATTAGCAGACTCATTATCCTTCACCAGACTAGCCGAATCAGCACTCTCCATCAACTTTTTCCCTTTAGCCTTGAGCAAAGGACACTCGTTTTTATAGTGTCCGAACTTGTGACAATAGTAACACTCAACTTTTCTCTTGTCCTGGCCTAACCTAGACTTCGAACTCCCTTTACTATTACTATGTCTATCTCGATGATTTGACCTTCCCCTAACAACAAAGCCATCGGCTTTATCTGTACTACTACTCGCATTCAACTTTGTACGCATCTCCTCAGAATTCAGCGAGGCTGTCATATCCTCAAGAGTTATGGATTCTCTTTCATACAACATAGAATTCACAAAATTCTCATGCGAGCTCGGTAGCGAGCATAACACAATTAGGGCTTGATCTTCATCATCTAACTTCAATTTTGGATTTTTCATATCCATTACGATTTATTAAACTCATCTAGATGTTCTTGGATAGGAGTACCTTCTTGCATCTTTAGCGTGTAAAGACGCTGCTTCAAAAATAATCTCGTCGTAAGAGATTTCTTCATGAAGAGACTTTCTAGCTTTTGTCACAATCTTGAAGCCGTTTCTTCATCAGTGACCTCACGAAGCACATTGTCGGACAATGATAATTGGATGGTGCTGTGCGCATTCTCTTCCATCTCCTCGATCTCTACCGTAGTCATATTGTCGAGGTAATTCCCATCCAAGGCTCTAACCGAACCTTCCCGATGCAATAAAGCCTTCATCTTGATCCTCCATAGCCCAAATTTATTTTGGCCATCGAAGGGTGCCACTTCGAACTTGATAGATGCCATCTCGAACAAAAAGACTGAAATTCCTTCGCTCAGATACCAATTTGTTGCGAAAAACGCCAAGAGATGTGTGAATTCAAGCGCGAAATAGCAAAGGATGAAAGTAAAATAAAAACGCACGAGACACGATATACGTGAAAAACCCAAATGAGAAAAACCACGGAGGGAGAGAGAGAGAGGGGTTTCACTATCTTCAATAACGAGTACAAGCATACAATCAAAGATCTAAAGATCTAACAAGAAGAAATGAAAAACAAAGGGTTTCGGGGCAGAAGCAAAAGCAAGCGTTGCAATGTAATATGCAACATATTCCTTTTATAGCCCCCTCTAAAAAACCCTAAAATAAAAGTGCATGGCCCAAACTACCCTTATCTTTAATTTGAAAGTCAAAATATAACACTCCTCGATTAATTGATTCAAAATATTATCTATTTTGGACCGTCCCATACCGAGACTCGTGGTTTTGTCCTTTGACATATAGGTGGCTAATTTCCCAGAAAATCATCCATTCTGGTAGTGCTCTCACCGATGCACACTTAGCATTGGAGTTATAATGCAAACCGTTGTCATTACGTCAAGAGGTGCCTCTTATGAGTTGATTCTAAATTCACATGTATCTTTCCTAAATGTTCTCCCCTTATTCAATGTGTAATTCGGTTCATTCATTGCACCATCACAATCATAAAAGCCTACCTAAAGTTGCTCCTTATCCGGGCCCTCTCGCCCCAGTAATTACTAATTACTCCCCACCCTCATCTAACGGGTCGTTACAGGCCCACCTGTGACGCCCCAGAACGTCACGCACTACACGTGTAATTTCTTGTTAGCTCTTTTATTAATTGCTAGCATGCAAAAATGTAATAAAATTTTTCAATTCACATCATCATCCTTGATCCATCAACGCACGGTTACTAAATACATATGCATCATTTATTTATACCACTAGTTTACCAAATGTACATAATACGATTTTTATATTACAACATAGCTAGCAATATCATACCACACATAAAAGAACACGGTCCTGGGAAGAGGGTTCGAGTCACCTATCTCCGTTTACTACCTCCCCATCGATGCAAAAGTCTACATGTACAACATCGAACTATACCTATGGGTCAATCACCTCTCCAGTCAAGGGCTCATCGGAAACATAACCTGGAGGACCGTTGAAGACTCTATGCGGTCCCACCCAAATATTCTCAGAAACACTGTACCAAGCTATATATCGATGAAGAACCCACTCGGCAAGTCCTACGTCAACCCACATCGTAGTAGTACATTTAACAAATATAAAATCTAGATTGGGCGCTGCCACATCTTCATATGCATACTCTATATGAACTGGATCTCCAAATAGTGGTGGCGGTGGTAAGGCCATCCTACGTATCTGTAAAATAAAGGAATGAGCCAAAGCCTAATAAATGAAATCTCTAGTACTAAAATAGGAGTTCACCTTCGCACCCACCCTGATAAGAACAAATAAAATACAACATTCATATCATAATATAGATGCATGATCGAACACCTTACCTTCGTTAGAGGTATTTCATACAAACGCAACCGACACTGCATGCAAATTTTCATAAATTCTTGTGATGCATCAATATCATTTGATGTTTTATCATCATGCACGAACGTATATTTATGAACATGCATTTTTCTTTCTTTCTTTTTCTTTTTCATATCTCGAACACTCCCGGGCATCCCGCAACCTCCTCCCACGGGGCATCCCATCACACGGGGCTTCTCACTCCGAGGTATCCCGACGTACAGGGCATCCCAACACCTGGGGAAATGTCGCCACCAATATGTGGACGACGGCTTTTCATTATTATTATTTTCTTTTTCTTTTTCTTTTCGTTGTTTAAGTTATCATGCAACAATAAGGCACAAGAACATAATTTAACATGAGATGCACAACATCATATTATCAATCTTTCAACGCATCACACTATTAATTCACTTTTTAGTCACTAAATTGCAAAGCTCTCATTTTTACACGCTTTGCTTAATATGAAATTAACTATGCTTGTTAAGTAAAACGGCTTACTAATTACTTATTTAAAATTCAACGGTAATGTTTCTAATAAGGAAAAATTTTCTACGACAATCATTTAAAACGATTGGATTTAGAAAACATATATATTTACAACTAATGGATCTAGAAACAATATATTTGTTCTATTTTATTTATTTATTTATTTTCTTTTATTCTTTTCTTTTCGCGTTTTACCCATCGAACGTCACCAAATCATAGACACTTATTTAGACGCTCCCAAAAATGCACTTCCATGAATACATACAAAGTTCACAATATGAATCAAACGATATTCAATGCATCAAATTAAGAACTCTTCACACTTATTCAAAAATTTCAGGCAAGATCAAGACAAATGAAACAACCAAATAAAAAGGTACTTAGTAGAACAACCTAGCTTAGTATCCAGAGATTTCACTTACCTAGAATAAGGACTCAACAACTTAAAGCTTCGGTCACCTTCAAACAGAATGAGCAAGAATCGAGAATTAACAATCATTGTCATTAAAACGACAGAACCCCTTTATGTAAAGTAGTGAAATTCAATAGTTTACCTTGTCGGTATTCGAAAGATTGAGACAGAAACTTTAAAATCACGAGAGTGGGGCATTGTCTTAGACTCATACAACTTGAACATTTGAGTAGAAAAGGAAGTTTGTGTATGATAGTAATTTGGTGTGGGGACCTCTACTTCTGGAAGCCTTCTGAAGGTTGGACGTGCAACCAACAAAATTGAGTTTGAAGGAGTCTTCAAGAGTTTCACCAAGAAAGAGAGGAAGGTTTAATCATGATTAAAGATAATTATTACCTTGGGTTTAAATGCTAAATGTCCCAATCTTTGAGCTTCACATGCCCCCCTATAGAATTGCTAGAGGCAAGTGGTCCAATAAAATTTGGTCACATGGAGATATTTTGATGCAAAGAAAGATGGCCCTCTCTTCTATGGCCACATAAGCCGATGATTCACCAAGAGCCTTAAAATGACTTAGCTAAAATTCATGATGTCATTATGGGTGATGACATGGGTATTCAAATGAAAATGTCTCTAAGTGAGACTTGGTCTTAGACGTTGAAGAGAAAGAAAAAAATGAGCGTGTTAATTAAAGGAAAATTTCAGATACTCAATCGCAAAATAGATACGTTGTTAGGTTACTAATTTTTTTTTTGTATATCGATAAGGACATAAATTTTTGTTCCGAGTATTAAGAAATCCGAAAAATTATCTTAAATTAACTGAAATCCTCAGAAAAGCTCAAATCAGACCTTAAAGCTTGAATACCGCAAAAAATAATTGTAAAACGCATCAATGAAGCGGCAATTTAAAAACCATCGTCCTACATCGCTACTATAGATACAGATAGCTTATCGATTTAATTCTAATGCTTCAGGCACTACGCAGTTAGATCGCAAGCAATCGTCTTAAATAATATATATATATATATATATATATATATATATATACATATTTTTATCAGGTATGGAAATTTGCGAATGTCACACCACCGGCTTCTAAATGGTTTGTCCCTGAACCACATATTTACTAGAGGGGGCTTAGCTCTAATACCAAATTGTTACACCCGAACCTCACGATTTTGTCATTTAGCGGCCAGATTAACACATTCCCAAAAAGGTTACCCATCGCGATAGTTCTCTCACCACTTAGCATTAATATTGAAATTCCAATGCTAAGCATTGTCATTACATCAAAAGGGGCCTCGTGTGAGTTAATTTCAATTTCACATATATTTTTCAGGAATGTTCTCCACCTATTTCGTGTGTAATTTGGTTCATTCCTACTCTCATTGTCATCCTAGAAGCCTGTCGGAAGCTGCTCCTTATCCAAACCCTCTCGCCTCGGCGATCACTTCCTATCCTCATTGGACCGAGTCGTTACAATTACGTCCAATGATAATGAAGTTAATAATAATCCATAGTTTTTTTTTTCCAAATCCAGAGCTTTGTTTTAAATAACACAGAGCATACTTACAAGCGAAAAAAATTGATGCTCAGGCTGATTGAGTTGTGAACTGGCCTTTTATGAGTATAATTTCATGAACGAGCATAATCTCTTCTTTCAAGAGATTATGTTTTGCTACATTTCATCTGATAATCTTATCTAACAAGGGCAATGTCAGTACAATTGTAGCACCAAAGCACAGGAACGAACCTACATATGCAATGGTGGAGGCTCTTGCCGTACTCAATTCTCCATGACTTTAAAAAGTTGCTAATTTTTAAGTTATACCTTATCAGTTTGACCTAAATTTTATGTTTACCCCCTATTAATTTTTCAGACATATTCAATCTTGAACATTTTCATTTCAATCTTCCCCCCAGTAATTGATTAAATTTAATTGAAAATCTAAAATTATGAGAACGTGGTTGCCATGGATAAACAAAACCTAATAATTACATTTTTTAATGGATTTTGCAGGTGTGAGAACACAACTAAAAAGTTCTAAATACATCTCTATCGAGACATAAGGTCCTTAGGACATTCTAACCACCGTTCTTTATTCTCGAAAAAAAAAAAAGTCGATGCCAAGACTATGGTTTTCGAGACGCAAATTCGACAACAAGTCCCGATCGACCCGACAGCGACTCGGGAATTTTTTTTTTTTCCTAACTCGGATCGATTAAAAACCAAACGGCTAGTTTGGGAACACTCGGGTGGGAGTGGGAGTGGGAGTGGGAGGGGGTGAGCGGATCATCAATGTCAATGGAGCCAAGAAAGTAGCCGTTGCTTTCCGGATTGGGGTCTGATGGCAGCTCTCGTCCACCAAGGATAGGATCCAGCTAAAGCATAAACCGCCTTTTTTTTTTTCTTCCTCAAATCAATTTGGCTCGTGGTGGTGGTGGGATTAAATCGAATCGAATTGAATCGACGAATTCGAATCGAAGTCGATGTGCGAGCGACCGCGAGACCATATGCGATCGCCCCTACCCCGTGTCCTCACTCCTTCGCCAGCAATGTCCTTTCTGGCTTTTTATGCCTCTTCACCATGCCAGCTAGGAATGCCCTTTTTATTTTTACTTTTCGATTTTTGTTTCTTTTTCTCTTTGCATGCCTAATAAGTAATAATATCGATATAATTAATCGGATTGGCCGGGGCCGGTTGGAGAGCGTTTAAATCCGCCGATCGTATCTTTCGCGTGTGCGTAATGTTATTCAGGAACCCACTAAAATCCAGGAGGATCCTATGGGGCCCATGACATAAAAAGTCGCTTTGTTGGAAAAGGCCGTTCGGACAACTCTTTTTTTTTTTTCTGTTTTTTTATTTATTTATAAATTTCAGAAATTAGGCTTTTTAATCCCCCCCTTTTCCTTGGGTTTTCGTTTTGGAATTTGTTTATTTCCAAGCTCTCCATTGTTATCTATAGGGAGAGGACTTGTGAGTACTTTTAGCACGGCTTCCTGATTTTGTAAAATTTCGAGATCAACGGCGTATCTTCACTGTATTAATTCGGCCAATTAATCTATTTAGGAAGGCGATAAAAAATCACCTCGAACGCCAGTTCGACCAAGCGAAATGATATGATTGGACCCTTTCTTCCCTTTTCTATCTTCATTTTCATTCAATTTTTTTGTTTCGAATGACGAATAAAATTAAGATCTCGTTTTGATTTCACTCTCCCCATTCTCGGTAAGCAATCGTGTCTCTTTATTGCTAGGGCATGCGGGATCACGCCTGATTTTAACTTGGACTTGACGGACCGACCGAATCGGTCCGATCTGTACTGCTCGGCCGCCCTCCTCCTCCGTGGTCTCACATCGAACCGTCGCCGATATTACGAAATTGCCACCAAATCCCCGAGTGGCGATAAGTAAAGCAGATTTACACTGTGGCGATTAAATCGGATAACATAAATAGAAAGTGAGAGAGAGAAAAAAAACAACAAGAAAATGACGCGGCTCTGCCTTCTCCATCCCTCTCTTTAATTCTCTCTCTTCTGGCCTTTCTCTCTCTCTCTCCCTCTCACTTCCCCAGAAACTCTACTCTCTCTCTCTCTACACTCACTTTCACACTCTCACTCACAGTCCTCTCTCTCTCTCTCTCTCTCTCTCTAACCTTTACCTGTCAATCTTCCCCCACACGGCACGAAGAGCAAGCACTGAACAGAAACCCTAAGGCGCTCCATTTCCTCGCTCCCCCCCGATCGTCGTCTCGCTCCAACCCCTTCCGACCGTGCCAGATCTAAGCTGCAGGCTTCCCATTCGAGCGATGCGCCAGTGATTTCGGCTCAGCATGTCGAGCTCCGAACCGAAAGCCCGCCCCAAGCCGGGCCCATGGCCCCCCGCGCCGGAATCTTCGCCAATGCCGCCGTCCTCGTGGGCCAAGCGCACCGGCTTCCGCCCGAAGTTCTCTGGCGAGACCAATGCCGGCGACTCCGGCCAGATATCGATGCCTCCCCGGCCCAGGGAGCCCGATAGCCAGCCGGATCTCGAAGCGGGCCGGGCCCGGGCTCAGCCGCAGCCCGTCGCGGCAAGGGCGGAGCCCGCGGCTAACGGCCAAGCCCAGGGAGACAAGCCGCCTCTGCCGGCCCCGCCTGCGGCCGACAAGGATCAGCCGGCGAAGAGGCGGAGGGATTCTGATGGAGCAGTGCCGAAGAGTTCCAGCCCGGGAGCGAATAGGCGGGCCTCGGCCGGCCCCACGGAGGCGCCGCGGCCGCCCAACAGGAGCGAGGAAGTTGTTGACATGTTGCCTCAGACAGTGGATGATGATGGATTTCGGAGCAGGCATTCGCATATGAAGTACGAGCTTAGAGATAATCCGGGCCTTGGTGAGTCTTTGGGTTACTTAGTTCGTTAGCTTTGTGATCTTTTAGCAGCGCGTGGTCTTACTTAAGGTGTAATGGATTATATCTATTTGAAAAGTCTCGATTCTGTATCTGTCAAATGTGCATTTTCGCGTTGCAGCTGCGATCATGTAATTTTTAATGCCGTTACAATATAAGTAATTTAATAACAGTTTTTCTTCAGTCGTTTTGCCAATTCAAGTCAAATTGTATGTTTTTCTGCATTTCCATTGGATGATATCAGGGACATGATGCTTCCTCAAAAGATAACATTTTTACCAATGACCTTATCGATAGTCCTAATTTTGTATGACTTCACTGGTGTAATATATTGTTTCTGTGCATATTGCTGTGCGAGAGTATGTCTTGTATGTTTTAACAATTAACAATATGTAACTTCTCCTCTACGGTGCAACTTTCAGTTCCAATTAGCTTCTATGGATTCCAACATTTTCTTTCAATGTTGGGCTCGCTCGTTCTTGTCCCACTTGTCATAGTTCCTGCAATGGGTGGCGATCATGTGAGTAGTCTGGTTTTATTTCCTCATATGAGTTGATATTCATCTCCATCAACCAATGTAACCTCATTTGATATGGTTTACGAATGTAGGAGGACATTGCAGCCGTAGTCTCTACTGTGTTCCTTGTGTCTGGAGTTACCACACTTTTGCAAACTTGTTTCGGGTCAAGGTTGCCCTTGATACAGGGTCCATCTTTTGTTTACCTTGCTCCTGCTCTAGCGATAATCAACTCTCCAGAATTTCAAGGGCTGAATGCAAACGTAAGTATTCTATTTTCACTTGAGCTAAGTGAGGCTAGATAAACTAATTTACTTGTTGGTGCTTTCTCTAGAGAACTGTTCAAATCATGAGCTATGCATCAAGTGCAACCACTTTTTCATTCTCCTTGTACTGGCATGTTTTGATCAAGTACCTATAACCAAGTTTCAGTTTAAAGGTATGCAGGCAGCCAAAAATTTATGAGCAATTTCACTTGTATGAGTGAGTCAGTTGCATGAAGTTGTGATGGACTGATGGATAGGAAGGTGGTTAAGATATGTCAATATTGTGGTTGTGTTTTCATCCATTAAATTCATAGCTTGTACTCATAAGTAAAATATACTTGTCTCTAGTCATGAACTTGCTAACCAATTCCTATTTTACATTTTTTCCAATTAATTTACATATGTCGATGTTAAGGAACTCTAGATTTAAGTATATTACTGCATCTTAAAATCAGATTAGATTCTTAATTATAAATTTGACATTGCAATTCAGTCTTACTGGTGGCAATATCTTATGCATAGAAATTAGAATGTTCTCATCTCCCTCATGTGTCAGAGATTGATATGGAGCTGCTCTTTGATTAGCTTAGGTTGATTCACAGTTAAAAGTTTGTCACAGTGACAAGCATGGATTGGGCAAACCATTCAAGAACACCTGCTATTAATATGAACGAAAAAATTGGTTGATTTATATCCTTTTGTAAAATTGGTTTTCTTAAGACTGTTATTATTGCAAACCTATAGGTTTGGTTTCTGGAATTAGGAATGGATATATCTCTCCCTTTATCGACTCTTCTCGTCTGTGTATGAGTAGATTTAAGCCTTTAAGTTATAAGTTTACCTTTGTTTTGATCTTACAAATCTTACCATCATACGATCTTTCTCTTTCATCTTTGAATTGTACTGGGCCTAAGTTGTTTTGTGATGGCAGAAATTCAAACACATTATGAGGGAGCTACAGGGTGCCATAATTGTCGCTTCAGCTTTTCAGGCCATACTTGGTTATAGTGGACTTATGTCCATTGTTCTGAGGTAGAGTTACGTTTATTAGCTTATCAGCTTATCATCTATCAAGCACTGCCTATGAGCATGCTTGTTATGTAACTATGCTTTCATGAAATTATTGCCGAGCAATGCCAGATTAAACTACTGCAGTTCTTTTCTCTTACAATTCAGGTTGATAAATCCAGTAGTGGTGTCCCCAACTATTGCTGCTGTTGGACTGTCTTTCTATAGCTATGGTTTTCCTTTGGTTGGAAAGTGTCTTGAGATCGGCATTGTGCAGATATTACTGGTCATAATTTTTTCTCTTGTAAGTTCTTCATAGCTTTTTCACCAAATTTCTTTGTTTGGCAGTACATCAAATCCCTCCCTTCCTCTCTCTCTCTCTCTCTCTCTCTCTCTCTCTCTCTCTCTCTCTCTCTCTCTCTCTCTCTCAACATTCCATTCTGAGCTGTTGTTTCAATGAAAGGTATTTCTTTGAAATTTAATCATGTTGTAATAATATTATCTGACACGTCTGTCTATTTTCTTGCAGTACCTTCGTAAGATATCAATTCTTGGTCATCGTATATTTTTAATTTATGCAGTAAGTTAAAAGCTGCAAAGCTCTACTGCTTTTACTGTCTCACTTTATATTCATAGTTTTCTTTACCATTTGCAAATTTCTATAGTTATGGCCACTCATATCTGTAGGTTCCGCTGGGTCTTGCTATCTCATGGGCTGCTGCTTTCCTGCTGACCGAAGCTGGTGCTTATAACTACAAAGGTTGTGATGTAAATATACCGGCCTCAAACATAATATCTGACCACTGCAGGAAGCATATATCCCGAATGAAGTACTGCAGGGTCGATACATCCCATGCATTAAAATCTTCCCCATGGTTGAGAATTCCTTATCCATTACAGTGGGGAGCTCCAGTCTTTCGTGGGAAAATGGCTATAGTTATGTGTGTTGTGTCGATAATATCGTCAGTCGATTCGGTAAGCATTTGGTTTTGTTTCTCTAATGATTTTACGCTCTTTATTCAGATCTCATTTTCTTGATATGTTAAATGTCACACATAGCATTCAACATGTGGTCAATTGTATATAAAGTGCCTGCAAGTTCTTGGTTAGAGAGTCTATTGTGTGCTTACCACAAACTGTGTCCAACATTATGAGATCGGTGTAGCTACAATCTTTTCCAACTCTATTAGGTATTTATATGAATGGAAAAACTACAATTTGCATTTTGTATGGCGGGATAGCTACACTTTGCATCATGGACTTCGGAAAAGAAAATCGAATCTTGAACACACAAATATTCTGACAGCTAACACATGAGCTTTTCAAAACTGATGGCTAACAGATGACAAAGTAACTTTTTGTATTCATAGGAGTTACATATAAAGTATGTGCTTTGAACTTGATGAAATGTAATAGTTTCTGTGTCTAGCTCACCCTTCTCCAAATAGTTGGTCTTCTAAATTCTCCTGTTTTGACATTCAGGTTGGATCATACCATGCATCTTCACTCTTGGTGGCATCGCGACCTCCAACCCCAGGCATTCTTAGTCGAGGAATTGGTCTTGAGGGTCTTTCAAGTGTCTTAGCTGGTCTCTGGGGCACAGGAACTGGATCGTCTACGCTAACTGAGAACGTGCACACTATTGCTGTGACTAAAATGGGAAGCCGTAGAGCTGTTGAAGTAGGCGCAGGTGTCTTGATAGTTTTATCTGTTATAGGTAAGAAGTCATCCTCACTATCTTTAACTACCTAGATCATAGGATCATTCGGGCGGTGGAATCACTGTTGATGCTATCTGCTAGGGATGAACCCTTCTTTGGTATTTCGATAATTGAGTATGGATAATAGGTAAATAGGTGTCAAGGATGCGCCAACCATACCGTTTACAAGATGTGTAAATACGCATAATGGCAAGTGATAACCCTCACAATCTAGATTATTCTAACTAAGATGAACTAAAGTTTGTCAACTTCCATAATGCCAAAAGATTGATAATTTTCTGGAGAAACCCATTTGCTTTTAAGTTATTTTCAAGATGGCAATGTTTCACATAAAAATTTAAGTTGCTTAAATCTTTGAAGCACTAATGAACTGAGAAATGGCATCATATTACTGAACTTGATATGTAGCTGTGGTCGTGATTTAGATCTAGATGGGTGTTTTGCTAGCTTGAGACTGTCCTCTGACTGAATGTGTCGTTCTCTTCTCGCCTTTTTTCCTTGAGAGTTACCATCCTTGGATCAGTTGTCTTTGTATAAAGGATCTTGTGTCAACTTGTCATATCTTTAAGACTTGCTCCTACTGCTGATTAGGCTACCAAATCCTTTCTAGTTCCGTTTAATTTCTGATTCTAACTTAGATGGTTAACGCGTCATATGAGTGATGCAATCAATAAAGGGCTGATTCTTTGAGCTAGAAGTTTAACATACTAAGCAGATGGAGTTTGTGGTATTTTGGCATATGCTTTTGCGTGTGAAGTTTGATAGTTTTTCATTTGTGATAGTCGAGCACGGAGGTAATCCTGTAGTCTTTGCTATTTATCTGGAATATTAAGTTTAAGTAAGGTTATGGCCCTGAGATGTTGAACATATTGGTTCCTATTCTTTCTTTCTGCGCCTCCTTATTTACCCTTCCTGTGTGCATGAAGTGCCCTGTTTCCTTTGCAATGGTGAAATTTAGTCTCGCGTCTTGATAATTTCTTATAATTGTTCACAGGTAAAGTTGGAGGTTTTATTGCTTCAATTCCAATGGTCATGGTTGCTGCTCTCCTTTGCTACATGTGGGCAATGCTTGCTGCTTTAGGCCTGTCAAATCTACGTTACAGTGAGGCAGGAAGCTCTAGGAATATTATCATTGTCGGGCTATCTTTGTTTTTTGCCCTTTCAATACCTGCCTACTTCCAGCAATATGGCATCTCCCCCAATAGTAATTCGTCCGTTCCAAGTTATTTCCAGCCATACATCGTAGCTTCTCATGGACCTTTTCGCAGCAAGTATGGAGGGGTAAGTATCTCTTGGCCTGCTCTTCTTGCAAAATTCTTTTTCTGCTTCTTCGTTAGTCTTTCTTCCTAGTGTTTTAGGAATCGGTCATTTTGCTGTGGAAACCCTGATGGCAAGGTGATCAGAAAGGTTTTTAGAAATAGATGTGGAAATAGCAATAGACAAAACCTCTCTTTTGGGCAGGGAACATAGTGCGGCACTAGAATAGATAACTGCTTTCGAATGGAGCATTAGTACTTGAAGTTTCAGGATGCTATTGTGCTCCCAAGTTACACGATAACACCATTCTATGTGTCGTGAATGTCATCCCGTTGCACATGAGAGTTGATATCCTCATATGTCAGAGAGGAAAAGATGATCCGGAAGCATTCTCTTTTGCAGGATCTTTTAGATCCATGCTAGTGACCGTTGGTCGTTTGCTCTTTGTTTATAGAAAGAAACATCTATTAAATAGTCAGAAATGAAGTGAGCTCATCCATCCAAGTTAAAGAACCCCAACCAAGTCAATGCTCTCAGTCAGATTGGCTTTGTTTTTAACTGATGATGGAATCTTTAAGGCCTATAGGGCTTCCCAATGAAGAAAAGATTTCTAGCAAGTAATTTCTTTCTGTTATGTTAAACTTTGCAGGTGAACTATGTCATGAATACATTACTTTCAATGCACATGGTAATTGCATTTTTTGTGGCTGTTATCCTGGACAACACTGTTCCTGGTAGTAAGCAAGAACGGGGTGTTTATGTGTGGTCTGACCGGGAAGCTGCAAGGAGGGAGCCTGCAGTTGCTAAGGACTATGAGCTTCCCTTCAGAGTCAGCAAGTTCTTTAGATGGGTTAAATGGGTTGGGCTCTGAGCATCGGCGTCACTGGGTGGCTAAATCATTGCATTAAAGCAGCTGTCCTTATGAGATGATTGTAATAGCCCTTGGGTTCTGAATCTGTGCAATTAAACACCATACTGAGGCGGAGCAGTACCAAGGTATGTTCTTTTCTTGCAAAGTAGGACGACATGAGCCAATAGATTTTGGATATGAGTCGCAATGTACATTTTGAGGTCTCTTGAGATCTGGTTGTGTTTGTAATTTTTTGAACGGTTAGCGGTAGTTTACTGAAATGTCTATATACAGCTTCTGGCAAGCTAGGAGCTCTGTTGTGTAAATTCTGTTCGGATCATCTTTTTCTTGAACAAATTTTGTTTGGAATACTAAATGGAAATGAGTTCCACTCGGAAATGTTGATCACAGGCATGATGTTTTTATCTTTATTTTCTTTGCTGATTGGTCATTGGCAGGTTCACTATGGAAAATGACATTTGGACTCATAGAACTTAATGGTACTATGGTAGGGGCTTAAGTGATTTAACAGCGTTATCCTCGCTTCTTATTGGTTCTTCACGTCTTATTCGTCGCCTCCTTCTAGTATTCACAACAAGACAATCGTGCTAGTTGGAAAAACAGCTGCGCTTGCATTATGTGGAGTTCATAGTGAAAAGCAGAGACCATGGAAGTTTTCTTCGCCGAGGTCGGTTCGGTTTCTTATCTCCATAGAGGATTAGGTACCAAATACGTTATCATGCCTGGGATGACCGAGCATATCGCTGTCTAAATGTGAATCCGAATGCGTCTATCTCGTAATAGAATAGGGATATGGCAAGACGCCATTGCCTTGTTGTTGACATGAGCTTTTCCCTACCGGCAAATGCGGTGTGAATTGTTTGACGTCCTTAGATGGCAAGCTGTGTGAATAATATTAGTAAATCACAAGTCATCAAACAATATATAAACTTCAGCAGTTTCTTCCATATGGATGTGTAACATGACAGACTTATCCGATCCACCACCCTTCCTCTCGATGGCCAATCTTCCTCTTTGCTTTTGACCCAACTGTCTTTCGCATCTTTATCCCCGGTCAACCCGTTCAATTCCTTTATAAAATCTCTCTCTCCTAAAAGAGTTCTTGAGGACGTCTTGGATACGAAACATACGTCTCCTTTTTTTGACAGTAGATTCTAACTAAAATCACGCAATGACGAAATTATCTGAATCACTTAGGCTGCGTTTGGTCGTCCGGATTTCTAGTCAGGATAGGACAGGATAAGATAAGAAATTCAGAGATTTGGTCATATCCTATCTCCCTTTTGGTAAATTGCGGATTTAAAGTTGGATATCTTTATATCTTATCCTATCTATTGTTTGGTATAGATAGATATCAATATAATGATTCTTGACTTGTACCATCCAAAGGCTTTTCTCCGGAGTTGACGCAGCGGATCTCCGGCCGCTCGTCAAGTAGGAGTTCGTGTTGCACTTTGGAAACCGCCACCGGACCTGCCGGATCACGGCCAGGTATGTGTCCTCATAGGTCGAGTAAGGGCCTTGGACTGCGGTGTGGCCGTTGTCCCCGAAGTAGAAGTTGAAGATGGCCTCGTAGCGGTTGCCTTTCTTCTCCGGCTTGTTCTAGATCAGGATGCATATGCCTGCGGTTATGCCCACTCTCTTTTGCAAGTCCCCACTGTACACCTGCATTGTGAATTCATGGAAGAACAAAAAATTAATCAAGTGTTGTGGTGTAGTATAGAATTTAGTCGTTGAACTAAATCCTGATAGTTCCATTCTTGTACATTGTAGATTGAAAAAAAGTTTAAATTTTTATCTTACTAAAGTTACAATATTCCAATCCTGTGCATTATTTATCACATACAGACGCTAGTCTTTTTCCCAACAAATGAATTGTGATCCTACATATTAATGGTGAAGAAGAAACCGATCTTCACAAGAAGCTTCGGGGGCACAAATCAACGTACTCTATTATTGCCCAGCAAGAGAGATTGTTGTGGGACTTCGCGGATCAGGGCAGTGATGTCGTCGAGACAGAGAAAGCAACTTGTTGTCAAATCATCGCAGTGGTTCAGGGGCTCGCCCAAGGAAAGTAGCATCGTCAGCTCATCGTCGTCGTTGTGGGACTTCCACCTTTCTTTCTCAAGTATTTTCAGTGCCGCCGGAGTGGCAGCCCACTGCCGATGAGGCGGCCCGCCGCCGGTGAGGAGGCTCGCCACCGCTGGTGAGGCGGCTGGGCGTGGCGAAGAGGCGGATGGGTCGTGGCGGAAAAGAGGTGGCTTGAGTGATGGATAAGAGAAATCCTATCCGGCTCTATCCCACCCCTCCCCCTAGGATAGTTTTATCCCCCAATATCCCATCTATATCCCTCTTTATCCTGTCATGGACAACTACCAAACACAGGATAAAATAAAACATATCATATCCTGAGTTTTATCTGGACGACCAAACGAAGCCTTAAGTCATGACTATGTTAAGCTAACATAATAATCTCCTATGACGATATGATTGCCTCAAGCTTCTCATACAGTCGGTGGATTGAGAACGAACACCCCGAGAATGCCCCGGATCATATCATGGCTGGTCCGGCAACCCGGCTACATTTAGGCCGGACTTCCGGCCAGCAGCCTAGAAAGCATGAAAGCTTTCTTGGCATTTGGCTAGGTGTCGGGCCACAATGTTGCAGGGAACGCAAGTGACAAGTTTTTTAGAGTATGTCCTAGCGTTTTCTAGCAAATTGTAACTTTTCGAACCACGTAAATCTCCGATATTCTTAATAGTTTCTAGATAATTTCTCCAGAAATTTCGTTCTTCTGCATTAGATTCGATTTGCAAGTTTCACTAATATTCGCTGTTATATTACAAGAGAAATAATTGTAATAATCATAACTCAGCTTCCATTCTTCGACTAAATCTCATCCTACGTACAAAGTGATAGTTAGGACACATACACAATGTAATTGTGTTGACCACAGGTCGTTGATCAGAAGATGAGACTATCTTGAGTTGACCAACTAAACTTCAGCGTCAACCCCATCGGTTTCTGCTGCTAAATTTCTTCCCATTTTCGCTGCAAATGCAAGTTTGACCAACCTGCCTGCCCTCCTAGAGATGAGCGAACGTTCGATGCTTCTTCCCTCATCCATCAGCCAACATCATATCCCTTTCAAGCTGTTAAATTATCATCACGTTCACACAAATCAGGATTGACTTCACGTGTCAAAAAAGAAAAAAAGAGGGATCACAGGTTATAAATTTAATTTCTCGGGCTTAGAAGATATCTCACTAATCTCATTGAACGAGTACGACATCGAGAACAGAAAAAAAGAAGAAGAAAAAAACCTGAATGGCTCTCGGAAATGATGTTCTCTCATATTAGTTTGTGAGTGATCGAAGACAGAAGTGATCGCGTTCTCATGCACACTTAAGTCTGGCACCATAACATTTCACATCGAGTTTCTATGTTACTCCGAGTCAATTTATTTCCTTGGAGGTTGTGATTCCCCAACTATAATACGTTTCTCAATCAACCATCTATTTCGAAAACTTGAATCCATCCCCTCTAATCGAAGGGTCTCACTTCTCATTACTTAGCATAACTCGTGTATCCTAATGCAATCAATAGCTAGACATTAAGTAGTACCAACAAATTAGTTGAGGGTGGCTCTACTCACCCTATTGTCTCTTGCAGATCTTCTTCAACCTTAAAGCCCTGGTTTTGACAGGGACAGATGCATGTCTCGTCTCTCCCGTTGACTTTTCATGTTTGGGAGCTCCACGTGCTTAAAATGTTCCATTATTGTTCTTCCTCTCAAGACCTCAAGACCTCCATCTGTAGGTCAACGGTCTTCCCGTACTTTACATTCGTAAGAATGTGAATCACACGTCCAGAGACATGGATGGCGCACATGCTCAAGCTCTGCTCCACGTTTTCATGTGCGCCTCGCGCCCTGCATTATTGCAAAGATAGACGATAATCCAACGAGGAGAGAAAGCGCAAGGAAACAGTTGGAAAAAAATAATTGCACGTCCAGATTTCCATGCAAGAATCAGAGTCCAACTCTAGAATAGTATCTCTGCGTCACATGGACGTCGACTTTATAAAACTGAGATTAATGTCTAATCTAAGTACATAAGACACATGTGGAACATATGCATGCATCAATGGGATGTTGCCACGGGGAATTTGGATGCCGAATCATTTCATCGGACGGACATGGTTGGTTGTTCATATTCACTTACGCGTTCGCAACAGCTTAAAATCGTCTAAGTTTTTCCTTTTATGGTTCTAGCTCTCTAACATGATAATGGACAGGCGTCTTATATGATGTGATTTGCGTAAGTATAGCACAACACTTGTTTTGTGAGTAGTTTGATCATTTTGTGGTTGAATTATAACCAGAGAACAATCTTTCATTTGTCTTCCCAATCGCTCGATTGTCAGATTCCCTCGAGGTCGATTTAGGAACAACGATATCAAACGATAGTTGCTATCGAATATGTGGAGGTATTCAGAAAACCTTCCTTCTGAATATTTTGATTATGACAAAACTATCACTCTCTTTGAAAGAATCTGTTTAATGACCATGAATATTTTATTGCAAGGTGAACATGTGAACAAAAGCTCATATTGATCCAAACCTGACGATCAGACTCAAGTGATTTATGTGACGCGTCAGCAAGAACCTTATTGGAGCTCAGAGTCACTATTCAAGTCTGTTCAAATTCAAAAAGTTTTATTTTAAAAGACTGCTTGTGAATATTGTTCAGATCCCGCATTATATTTTTGACAGATTCTGAAGACCCACGTATGGCAGGTTTCCGATAATGGCGTTATCTTTTATGGAAGTTTGTAATTTTTGATTGACAAGATTATTTTCCAATCAGATCAGGAGATTATTTTCGATTGGATATTACCTTCCAAAAATAATATATCTTGAAGATTGAATTAACTCTACTTACGAAAACTGATGATTTAGTTGTATGGGCGACTGAATCTGAAGGGTTCAGACTCACTTCAACGACTACCAAATCTTCCCAGATACAGTCTCGTTCAATCAAGATTGATGACGTCCAATCAGCGATTGAAGAGCGATCCTTTGAAGACCTATCCAACAGCTAGTTTGGGGGTGAAGGAGTATAAAATGGAGATCCATGGTGGTACTGACAAGAGAGATCAGAATAAAAAATTCCAAAGTACTGAGTTGTTCAGATTCACAGATTTTTGTTCTCGAGAGCTTAATAGTTATATCTATAAGAGGTTCTTGTAAGAGTGATTAAGAGTGATATCTCTTATAACCTCCATTGATTCATATAGTGGAATTCAGCCAATCGGCTGTCATCGTGGGAGAGTGGACGTAGGCTTGTTAAGCCGAACCACTATAAACATTGCATGCAATTCTTTCTTACCCTAAACTCCTCTTGCTGTGTTTAGTTTATCTGCGCATCATTTTACGAATCTTATTCAGTTTGTGTTTTGGAACTGTTAAATTCCGCATTTAGTTTTAAAACTGTTCAGAATCACTTATTCACCCCCTCTTCTAGGTGATATTGCTAGATACAACAATTGGTATCATAGCAAGATTGCTCATTATATTGAAGTGTTTTACTTTTGAGTTAACGATCTACTATGTCTAGCAATAATTTCTCAAGAACAAGTGACTCATATTATGGCAACAAACCACCATATTTTGACGGAAAGGATTACAATATATGGTACAATAAAATGAAGTGGTTCTTCAAGGCATTAGATGATCTAATGTGGGATGTTGTTATCAATGGAGTAGTTCCTACTGTCACGGCAACTCCTTCGACTGGAAATGAAACAAATAACAACACCAATGCTATAGCGACACTATTAGACACTGAAAGTGTAGAAAGACAAGGACTCGATTCCAAAGCTATACACGCACTTTTCTGTGCATTATCCACTCCCTTATATAATCGAGTTGTAGAAGAAGAATCAGCAAAAGCTATATGGGACAAACTTCATGTCACATATCAGGGAACTGACAGAGTGAAAGAAACCAATCTCAGCATTCTGCTGAATGATTACGAAGCCTTCAAGATGAAGCCCGATGAGTCAATTACTGAAATGATTGACAGGTTTCAAATACTAGTAAGTGGTCTTGCAAGGCAATGTGCTCCTGCAGCTGAACCAATGCAAGTTAGAAAGATCCTTCGAGGACTTACAGACGACTGGAATTATATCAAGCCATCAATACAGGAATGTCAAACAATTAGACCTTTATCAATTGATGAGCTCGTCGGAACTTTGCAGTCATATGAGATTGAGCGTGCAGACAAAATAAGAGATTCAAAAGGTAAGAAATCTATTGCTTTAAAATCTGAAATTGATTTTGAAGTGCCGGATTCAGAAGATGAAGATGAAGATGAAGACGATGAAGAGCTTGCACTCATGGTGAAGAAATTCAAAAAGATGGCTCGAAGAGGGAGAAACTTTAAAGGGAAAAAATCATTCAGACAGAATGATTAGAGACAATCAAGCAATGAAAAACAGGAAAACAAAGACGTAATATGTTTCCATTGTAAGAAGACAGAACACATCAAACCCAACTGTTTGCTTCTTAAGAAAGACAAGATCAAGTACGAGAAATACAAAAAGGCATTAAACGCAGAAATTCTGAGTGACTCTGAAGATAGTGAGGATGACTATGCGAACATATGTCTCATGGCAAAGTCAGATTCAGACTCAGACTCAGATTCAGACGTTGAGGTATGTCCTTCTGAAATACCAGATGAATTTTCTGAATACATTGAAGAGTTATGCACGAACTATAAAGAAGCTCTCAAAAAGGTTTCAGTTTTGAAAAAGGAAGTTTTCTCTTTGAAACAACAAGATGTTTCTCAAAAAGACAAGATTGAGTTTTTGCAAAGGGAATTTCATCAAATCAAGAAAAATCGTGATTTGATTTTGAAAGAAAATGATTCTTTGAAAATCAAGATTGAAAATATTTCAAAAAGATTTTCTCAGAGTTCGAAAAATTTGGAAAATATTATTTCCAGACAAATTCCCTATGGTGACAAGTCTGGTCTTAGTTTCAAAAAGGAAAATAATTTCAAAAATAAATTTCGGGAAACAAACGACAGGATTTTGCATAAACCTTCCAAATCTGCATATCAACGGCATTTCCATAAATAGTTTACAAAATCCTTTTATCCAATGCATTGTGTAAACTGTGGTGTTAGAAATCACGTTAGAAATAATTGCATGATGGTATGAAGACCTGTTAATAGAAAGATATCAACTGTGACTAACTCAGATGGAGCCAAGAAGATCTGGGTACCAAAGAAATAGTGAGTTACTTTCTACTTGTAAGTACCAAGGAAGAAAAAGGACAAATGGTTTCTAGATAGTGGATGCTCAAGCCATATGACTAGTGATCAAGAAAATGTTGTTCAACTATCATAATACAATGGTAGAAGTGTGTCATTTGGTGGAAAGAACAAAGGCAAAGTAGTTGGCCAAGGGATTGTAAAAATCGAAAATCTTACGATCAATGACGTCTCTTAGTCAAAGGACCAAAATACAATTTGATCTCAATAAGTCAACTCTATGATTCCGGTTATCAAATTTGCTTTCAAAATACAAAATGCTCAAGTATTAGTAAAGACAAGCAGCAGAGAGTCATTGGTCGACGTTATGAAAATATCTACCTTTTGGAAGTTGGTTCTGAAGATATCAAGTGTCTTATATCTATCAAGGATGAATCTGAACTATGGCACAGAAAGCTAGGCCATATCAGTATCGAGCACATCTCAAAATTATCTTCCAAGAAACTAGTTCAAGGCTTACCACAAACAAAGTTTGAGAAATCAGAACTATGCTAAGCTTGCACACTTAGGAAACAGGTAAGAAGTTTCTTCAAATCCATTAATCATGTTTCAACTAAACATGCACTGCAGCTACTTTACATGGACATTTTTGGACCAAACAAAACACTAAGTCTTGGAGATAAGAAATACTGCCTTGTTATAGTTGATGATTACTCAAGATTTACATGGGTTTTATTTCTTGCGTACAAAAACGATGCATTCTCATCTTTTTCAAAATTTTCCAAAAAGGTTCAAAATGAGAAAGGCTATGCTATTTCCTGCATCAAAACTGATCATGGGGGAGAGTTTGAAAACCGAAGTTTTTCTTATTTTTGTGAAGATTTTGAAATTCAGCATAATTTTTCTTCTCCTTACATAGCTCAACAAAATGGGGCGGTGGAAAGGAAAGATCGTTCTCTACAAGAAATGGCGAGAACTCTCTGAATCGAAAGTAAAATTGCATCGTACTTTTGTACAGAAGCTGTGTCAACAGCTTGTTATATTTTAAATCGTGTTTCATTAAGATCAATTCTTGAGAAAACCCCCTATGAGCTCTTTAAGGAATGAAAACCAAATCTTGCATACTTCCGACTATTTGGTTGCAAATGTTTCATTCTGAAGAATGCTATGATCGAGTTGGTAAGTTTGATGAGAAGTCAGATAAAGGGATGTTTCTAGGGTATTCAACATCGAGCAAAGCATACCGAGTCTACAACAAAAACTCTCAGGTTATTGAAGAATAAATAAATATCAAGTTTGATAAGAATATTCAGAAACAAAGTGAGCAATCTGAAAATCTCAAGTTTTCTCACTCCCTCAAAGTTCAGAGCTAGTTGAAAACTCTGAAGAGAATTATGCTTCTGAAGAAGTTCAGAATCAAGAAACAAGTCAACTAACTGCAAAAGAATCATAGGAGATATAGCCTGAATCTAAAGATCCAAATGATGCCCAAGACGAGATTCAACAGGAACTGAAAACATAAATCCAGTCATCCCAAGGAACTTATAATGGGAAGCTTGGATAAAGGAATAAAAACCAAATCAATATTCAAGGAAGCGGTGAGCAATATAGCACTTATTTCTGAAATTGAGCCGAAAGGGATTGAAGAAGCTCTTGCTAATGAAAGTTGGATCAATGCAATGCAAGTAGAACTCCATCAATTCAAAATCAATGATGTCTGGGAACTGGTATCAAGACCCAAGAATCATCCTGCAATAGGAACAAAACGGGTGTTCAGAAACAAGCTGGACGACAAAGGAAAGGTGGTTAGAATAAAGCAAGACTTGTTGCAAAATGATATTCTCAAGAAGAAGGAATAGATTACGATGAAACCTACGCACTAGTTGCCAGGTTAGAGGCCATAAGGCTACTTCTTGTTTATGCTTGCTATAATGACCTTAAACTTTTTTAGATGGACGTAAAGAGCGTGTTCCTGAATGGGTACATCAAAAAAGAAGTTTATGTCGAACAACCACCTGATTTTGAAGAACCAAGAGGAAAATATCTTTTCTATACCCTGAAGAAACATTTATATGGCTTAAAGAAAGCACCTCGTGCTTGGTACGAAAGGTTAAGTAGCTTTATATCTGAGCAAAAGTTTATTAAATGTAATGTTGACACTACTCTCTTCATTCAGAAGTAGGGTAATGATATTCTTATTGTTCAGATTTTCGTTGATGATATCATTTTTTGCTCTTCTAATGAACGTCTATGCAAGAATTTCTCTAAAGTAATGCAGGATGAGTTCGAGATGAGTATGATGGGAGAATTGAGATTCTTTCTTGGACTTCAGATACACCAGACAAAGAAAGGAATTTTTATCCACCAGGAGAAATATGCACTGGAAATTGTCAAGAAGTTTGGTTTGAAAAATTGCAAGAAGACAAACTCCTATGTCTCATTCTTTCAAACTTGACAAAGATGAATAAGGAAAGGAAGTTGATCCCAAGCTTTATTGCAGCATGATTGGCTCACTTCTTTATCTCACAGCTTCGAGACCTGATATATTATATAGTGTCTGCTTATGTGCGACATTTCAATCTAGCCTAAGAGAATCACATCTTTCAGCCATTAAAAGAATCATCAAGTATATTGGGACATATCCCAAATATGGCTTATGGTATTCTAAAGAATCTGATTTCATTCTGAGGAGATATTTAGATGCAGATCTTGCAGGATGCAAGATTGACAGGAAAAGCACTTCTGGAACCTGTCAACTTATGGGAAATATGCTTATTTCTTGATATTCCAAAAAGCAAAGTACAGTTTCTCATAGTACAGCAGAAGCAGAATACGTATATATAGGAAGTTGTTGTGCTCAGATTCTATGGTTAAAACAACAACTGAGAGATTATGGAGTTGAAGATTTGAATGTGGAGATCAGTTGTGACAATACAAGCGCCATAAATCTAACCAAGAATCCTATTCTTCACTTAAGGGCGAAGTAAATCGAGATCAAACATCATTGTATTCGCGATCATGTTCAGAATGGAGATGTCCACATTCAATATGTTAATACGAAGAATCAACTCGCATATATATTCACTAAACCTCTTGATAAAGAGACTTTCAATTTTATTCGAAACGAATGAGCTATTACTAATCCTTTATCTTGAGATGTATTAAGGACAAGTTATGTACAAAAGTCTAGAAGCACAATCGCTCAAAAGGAAAGTTTAGAAGCAAATTTGCAGAACCTATGTTCAGAAGCACAATTCATTGAATTTTCATTCAGAAGCAAAGGTCAGTTGTTTTATATTAATTTTCGTGTTGTTTTTTGCGAGAATTTAAGGTAAGTTTCTCTTACAATCTTTTCATATGTTGCTGATTGGTATGATCTATGCGAATATTTTTTTTTTGACATCTTTCATTTGAAATTGATTTTATTTTCAAAGATAACCGTTTTACATTTTTTTTCAAATTTTTGAAAGGACACGAACCGTCACCTTCTTTGGAATCTCTATTTATACTAAAATCTCACTCTCTCTTTACGAACCCTAAAACGTACAAATATTTTCTTAAAAATACTCTCATCTCTCTCACTCGTTCTCTCGAAATCCTTCTCTCTTTTTTTTTATTATAAATTTCCAACTTCTTCATCCATGGCTCCGAAATCATCCTCCTCTATGAAGAAAGGTGGAGAGGAAAGTGCTAGGCAAAGAAGGAAATCATCAAGGTTGATGAAGGGAAATAGAGTTTGCGACACTGATCCAATCGATGTATTTAGGTCAGAACGCGAAGATGAAAGAGAGATTGCTCAAAGGAAATCAAGTTTGTCTCATACTGAGTTTGATGAAAGAGTTGCTCTGGCTCTCTCTATCAAATCCATGTATGATTCTCTTATGGAACAAGGATCTAGTGATGATACGGTTAAGTTGCTGATGGATATACATAAGTTTACTAGTGAGAAAGATTTTCTTGCTATCTTAGAACTTCCATTGCAAACTGTAACACCGATTGCCTCTGTTGTTCCTAAAAGTGCTTCTCGAAAAGGAAAAGAGAAAGTTGTGTCGTTTGGAATATGGAAACCTAAAACGACACCGACAAATGGAATTGCCATTAAGGATAGAGTAGAAGAGGAAAGTGACACGAAGACTAGAAGAAGACCTGATGATGATGATGTAATGGTGAAAGACTTTAAGTGGAGTCGAGGTGTTATAAGGGACAAGAATTTTAAGGATAAATTGTTCTTAAGTTAGAAACATCTTGACAAGTATGAGTCTATGAATGAAAGAGGTGTTATACCCCATAGGGTATTTGATTTGAAGTATTTTGATAGGGCTAGTATCCCTATAAAGAAACACCTAGAACATATGAAGCTAAGAGATTTTGCAACTACAAGAAGGTCGATCTTTCCAGATTTGGTGGCCTATTTTTATTCAACTCTATGCTTCAATGATTTCGATTCATTGTTTTATACTATTGGAGGTGTTCAATATCATTTGCATATCAGAGAGCTTGCAAATTTGATGGGTGTCGAAGAAATGAATTTTGTACCCATTGATATACAACCTGATGCTACCTACAATTTTCTGACTGGAAAAGAGAATTATTCTAGAGACTTAAAGACATATATTGCTTACAATGATTTCCCACTGAAGCACATTGTAATGCACAAAATTGTAATCGAATGTCTAAGACCCAAGGCTGCTTCAAAGACAGATATTTCTAAGTATGAAGCCAAGTTGATATAGGGTTTGCTGACTGGGTAGAAATTCTCTCTAGCTCACATTGTCCTTCTCCACTTGTATAGAACTATACAGAAGACGAAAGGACAACTGCCCTACGTGGGGTTAATCTCTCGAATTTTGTTCTTCCACAACATCAAAATCCATGCTGAGCTTCTTCAGAATGAGACTCAAGTCATGGTTGCTAGAGAATCCATGATTCAAAAAATGGGATTTAAACTAACTACTGGAGGATGGTTGAACAAAAATAGAGAAGTTGTCCAGATCGAACTAGAGAAGAAAAATGCAGAGATTGAAAGATCAGCCAAGAGAAGGAAGACTGCTGCAAGCAAGGGAAGAGTAGTTGAATCCTCAGAGGAAGAGGATCTTGAAGAAGAGGAAGAGGATCCTAAAGAAGAGGAAGTTCAATCAAAAGACTCGAAATCTGAAGGCACTCCACCAGTTTCATCTGTAGATATCCCTGGAGCTCATACAGATGGTGTCGATCGTACTGATAGGGGAGAAGCAGATATTACTGGAGATGCTGGGAAATCACTTGAGTAAGAGGATTTTAATGACAAAGAAGAGGACCTTCATAAGACTCATGATGATGAGGAAAGAAAATATGTTGCAAATGAAGAGAATTATGTAGAGAAAAGTCAAGAAGAGCATGATCAGGAACAGCAAGATGAGTTATGGGATGTTCAGATAAATGAGCTTGAACATGCAACAAATATTGATGAGTCTATCCCAAATCCAAAGGTGTCTGAAGATAACATGCATGTTGATAAGGCAGAAAAATTTCTAATTGTAGGTATGGAAGTTGCTGCTGTGATTCCTGCACAGTCAGCAAAGATTCAAGAAAAGAAGAAAGATGAATCTGAAGCCTTAACAGATGTTCAGAGGCTGAATGAATCTATTGCTCAGATATAGCAAACTATTGATCAGAGTATGCAACCTACTGAAGATGATGCAAATACTCAGGGGGAACAAACTTTGCTGAAGGAATCTGCTATTGTTGGAGAAGAGATCTCGAAAGAGAAGGAACTAGTTGTAGTTGAGCTTGGAAAAGAACTTTCAGATGCAGACCCTTCTCAGATTCAGGGGGAGATTGATCTACAACGAGTCCTGGATTTCTCTGACAAAGGCAAGGCACCAACAGTTGGAAAAGGCACAAGCACAACTCCTATTAGAAAGTTATCACAACCAGAAACTTTGAATGCTTTCATTGGAGAACTACTAGACACGAAATCTTCTCAAAGTAATGTTCAGAAAGACATGGAGAAGCTTCAGATGAAAGTACTTCAGAGGATGGATGCTTTAGAACGCATGGTTTTAAAGAAGTTGAACACATTCCAAGACATAATTGACAAGTACTGCCGCCTCTTCTGTGCTCACATGGCAAGTCTGGATACCTATACACTGATTAGAGATGAGAGAATCAATAAGGAGTTTCCAGAAATGAATGCCCTTGAAGACTTCGCCGCACTTCTTGCTGGATCAAGTGGAGCGAATCAAAGTAGGCCTGGAGAAAATGCACAGGAAGGTGACAAAGAGCAAACGGATGTTCCTTCTTCTTCAACAAAACCACCTCCACCTCCGTCTATTTGAAATTAATTTTCAAAAAGCCTGTGTTTCATTTGTTTTTGTTTTATATTGAACATCTATGGTTTGTCATGACTAATTCTATCACGTCCTTACTATGGGTTGATAGTTCTGCTTAAATAAAATTTGGTTTGTATGTTATTATGTTGTTTATCCCTCTTGCTGATGACAAAAAGGGAAAGAAGTATCCTATATTATTTTTGCAAAACTACAGGTCTATGGTCTACATACGCTTATGGAGGAGCATATATGATATGGTGAAGTATCTTAAGGATTCACTTGAGGAATTATCTCTGATACTTACGTTTACGCCTAGTGATATTTGAACGAACTTACTCGGTGATATCATTTACAAATCTATACCTTGGTTATAGATTCAGATGCACTTATTTGTTCAGATGCATATATTTTTCAGATGCACATTTTTTTTTAAAAGATTCACATGGCACAAATATTTATATCTTTGTGAAATATTTTCTATGCTTATATTTCGATTCAAATACTTTACAAAATTTACTGTTATTGAGGAAGTTTGGTCATCATAAAAAAGGGGGAGATTGTTGAGAAAACTTTCCTTCAGAATATTTTGATTCTGACAAAACTATCATTCTCTTTGAAAGAATCTGTTTAATGACCATGAATATTTTATTGCAAGATGAACATGTGAACAAAAGCTCATATTGATCCAAACCTGATGATCAGACTCGAGATTTACGAGACGCGTTAGCAAGGACCTTATTGGAGCTCAGAGTCACTATTCAAGTCTGTTCAGATTCAGAGAGTCTTATTTCAGAAGACTACTTCTGAATATTGTTCAGATCCTGCATAATATTTTTGACGGATTCTGAAGACCCACATATAGCAAATTTTCGATAATGGCGTTTCTTTTATGGAAGTTTGTAATCTTTGATTGACAAGATTATTTTCCAATCAGATCAGGAGAATATCTTCGATTGGATATTACCTTCCAAAAATAATATATCTTGAAGATTTGAATTAACTCTACTTATGAAAACTGAGAATTTAGTTATATGGGCGAGTGAATCTAAAGGGTTCAGACTCACTTCAACGACTACCAAATCTTCCCAAATACAGTCTCGTTCAATCAAGATTGATGACGTCCAATCAGCGATTGAAGACCTATCCAATGGCTAGTTTGGGGGTGAAGGAGTATAGAAGGGAGATCCATGGTGGTGTTGACAAGAGAGATCAGAACAAAAAATTCCGAAGTGCTGAGTTGTTCAGATTCACAGATTCTTATTCTCGAGAGCTTAATAGTTATATCTTTGAGAGGTTCTTGTAAGAGTGATTAAGAGTGATATCTCTTGTAACCTCCATTGATTCATATAGTGGAATCCAGTCAATCGACTATCATCGTGGGAGAGTGGACGTAGGCTTGCTAAGCCGAACCACTATAAACATTACGTGCAATTCTTTCTTACCCTAAACTCCTCTTGTTGTGTTTAGTTTATCTGCACATCATTTTACTAATTTTATTCCGTTTGTGTTTTGAAACTGTTAAATTCCACATTAAGTTTCAAAACTGTTCCGAATCACCTATCCACCTCCCATTCTAGGTGATATTGCAAGATATAACAGGAGGAGGCAAAAACATTTACTTCGAAGGATGCCAATTATATCGAGAAATGTACCAAAGCAAGCAAACGATAATGGTCATGAGACCACTAAAAGATACGTAACTTTGGACTCGCAATCGATTGTCAACTACGACTTCCTAGAGGGAAACAGACCATGATAATAATCCAGAAATTGTGTTTTTTCTTTTCTTTTCTTTTTCAATTTTGTATGTTGTACTTGAATGTGACAAGAAAATCTCAACCTCTTCATGTAGAATCTGGCACGTGGACATGGAGTATGTTGCGCGGAACAAGCGATCGAACAATAAATAAACAGAACAAGAAAATAAATCGAATACTAGATGTACGCAGTTCGATCGTAGAGACCTACATCCACAGGAAGAACAGTAACGAATTCTACTATAAATCAAGCGATACAATAGAGATTACAATCACACTCGAGTTACTCAAACAATCTCAGTGTTTCCTGGCCCTAATTATATCCAATAACTCACATAATGTTTAGCTCCAATTCCTCACGAAATAATCTCTCAATCTCACGAATGAGTTATATGCAAATTCTTACCGCAAGAATTTCTCCGCTCGAACACAAAATCATCTGGAATGTAATTCGCGATGAAACCTTCTCTGCACGAAGACCCACTTTCAAGCACTCAGCGCCTATGGTACGTCATTCATAAATTGACCACACGACACTCTAAGAGAAAATCGGTGCTTTGGCCTTCGAGAGACTTTTAACCACGGTGTCAATTGATATATAAGCAAAACAAAGCCACATATATTAGAGAGAAGGGAACAAAATCCTAGAGGGATTCGGTCAATGGAGTCCAAGATTTGGACTTTCTTATTTCTCTTTTCTTTAATTCTTTCTCTGACCAAATATTTCCTTTCCTTGTTTTGTTTAAAGTCCTTATCCAACAGAATCTCTTACACCAAAAAAGAATATCTAGATTCCATGGCAAATAATTGACGTCCACAAATAATAATTCTTTCCTCTCAGTTCAGATTTTCGCTTTAGGCTCAAACTCGAGACATATTTTCAACAATCTCCATCTTGGCTTGACGTTTGAGCCAAGTCACGTTCGCTTCACTGGAACTTCGAACTTCGCTACTACTCTCCCAACAGCCCCAATGGGCTCAACCGCCACAGACGTCTTTCAAGTCCAAGCTTCACTCAAACTTCGCCATAACCATGGATCTCATCAGAACACTAACTGCACATGCACCATTAATTGCTCCACAAGGATTTTCCGACACAACCTCCTCAACCACAGATAAAGCAAAACCATCATTGTATCCATATCTGTCAGGAGACCAAATACGTACCTTGTCAATATCAGCAGTTACAGCAACCATTGGCTCTATAGGCTCCACCTCGCTACAAGCACTATCTGTGTCGATTACTTTGCTCGTACTCGCTACCACAAGAGTTTCTGGTTGCAACTCCACCTCAAGCTGAACACCGTTCAGATCCATATGAGCACTGCTATAATCACTCCTAGCTTGAAGTATTGGAGACTCGTCAAATGTAACTTCTCTACTGATAACAGGTGAATTTAATTTCGAGCACCACAACCGATAACCACGTCCACCTTGTGCATAGCCTAGGAACATGAACTTTCTTGCCCTTCTATCGAGCTTACCATCACTAAATCTAACATAACATGGACAACCAAATATTATAATAACAGAATAATCAGCGACGTTATCTGACCATATTTCTTCGGGAGTCCGATATCCAATCGTAGTCGATGGGGATCTATTCATCAGGTAGCTCGCCGTACTATGCGCATCCGCTAGAAATCTCCTAGCCATACCAACACTAGAGAGTATTTTATGGGCCGTCTCTAGTAATGTTCTGCTCATCAACTCCGCAACATGTTGTGGTTCATTGGCACTAGCCGGTGTCTCACTATGCCTTCTTTCATGTAGAATTCGTTTAATAGCTCCGAGCAAAACTCCATGCTGCTGTCAGTCCGTACATGCTTAATCATTTTACTAGTCTGCTTTTTGATTAAAGCTCTCAACTGCCCGATCCTGACAATAGCATCAAACTTGTGCCTAAGCACAAACACCCAGGTCTTCATCGAGTTGTCATCTATAACTGTTAGTATAAATCTGGCACTCTTCCTTGAAAGAAACCGCGACAACCTGCGAACATCTAAGTGGAGTAATTCTACAATTTCTGTAGTTTCTTTGTCAATCGCACTAAACTGCACTTTTTTCCATTGATCTATATCAGAGCACCTGCACACATTCAGTTTGTCAGCAACATAACCACATAATAAATTCCTTTCACTTAAAACCTTCAAGCTTCTCTCGTTAATGTGCCATAAACGCATATGCCACAATTCAGATTCTCGAACAAATGCATTCGACGTCTGCGTGGTGAAATCCGTTACTGTCTCATCTTGAAGCTCATACATGCCATTGTGCTTGATTGCTCTCATTATTACCAAGGCACCTCAAACAATTTTTAGAATTTCACAGTCTGACAAAAATCGACACCTAACTGAATCTAGGGTACTCAAGAAAATCAGATTTTTCTTCAACTCTGGTATATGCCTAACTCCAATCAATGTCCTCACAATACCATTATGCATTCTGATTCTAACCTCGCCAACACCCACAACATCGCATTCAGCGTTGTTCCCCAACTGCACTTTACTATTATCCATGCATTGATAAGTAATAAACCAGTTCCTGATTGGTGTAGTATCAAAAGAGCAACCAGAATCATAATCCATCTGCCAAACGATGAATCCTCAGTGACAGACAAGATAAAATCGGCATTATCCGAATTACTATCAGCTACAGCTATAACATTATCTGCGGATTCAACTCTAGTTCCCTTACCCTTCTCATTTTTCATCTTAAGGCAATCCCTTCTAAGATGCCGCCTCTTGCCACAATTCCAACAGACCGCACCGCTAGTCCTTGATTGACTACGTCTATTCATATTTATACTACTTCTGCTAACACAATAACTTGTTCCTCCTCTATTTTCACCTACTAAAGCAGTAGATACAAATTCGCCAGATTTTCTTCTACGGATGTCCTCACTTAGAATCAAATCTCGAATCCCATCAAACGTCAAACTTGTTGATCCAGAGGAATTACTAACAACAGTAACAGTAGTATTCCAACTATCAGGAATTGAGGATAATAGAATCAAAGCACATACCTCATCTTCAAAGTCAATATCAACTGAACTCAATTGACTAACAATCACATTGAATTCATTGATATGATTAGCAACTGACGCATCTTCGCGCATCTTTAAGTTAAACAGACGTCGCATCAAATATACCTTATTGATCGTAGAGGACTTCTCGTACATATCCAACAAGGCTTTCATTAAACCTGCAGTGGTCTTCTCTTTCACGATTTTAAACGTGACGTTACGAGCCAACGTCAGTCGAATAACACTCATCGCTCGTCTATCCAGCAATTTCAGGTCAGCTTGCTTCATCGTATCTGGCTTCTCCCCAGACAATGGTAAATGTAATTTCATCTAATACAGATAATCCTCAATCTACATCTTCCAAAAACCAAAATCCTTCCCATCAAATCTGTCGATTTTCACTTTGACTTCTTCTACCACCATCGATTTGCTTCAACTCAAGCAAGCCTAGTTTTGATACCAATTGTTGCGCGGAATAAGCAATCGAACAATATAATAGACAGAACAAGGAAATAAATCGGACACCAGATCGCGGTTTGGTCGTAGAGACCTACGTCCATGGGGAAAGCAGCAACGAATTCTATTATAGATCAAGCGATACAATAGAGATTATAATCATACTCGAGTTACTCAAACAATCTCAGTGTTTCCAAGCCCCAATTACATCCAATAACTCACACAGTGTTTAGCCCCAATTCCCCACGAAATAATCTCTCAATCTCACGAAGGAGTTATATGCAAATTCTTACCGCAAGAATTTCTTGGCTCGAACATAAAATCTTCTTGAATGTAATTCGCGATGAAACCTTCTCTGCACGAAGACCCACTTTCAAGCACTCAGCGCCTATGGTACGTCATTCATAAATTGACCACATGACACTCTAAGAGAAAATCGGTGCTTTGGCCTTCGAGAGACTTTTAACCACGGCATCAATTGATATATAAGCAAAATAAAGCCACACGTATTAGAGAGAAAGGAACAAAATCCCATAGGGATTCGATTAATGGAGTCCAAGATTTGGGCTTTCTTATTTCTCTTTTCTTTAATTCTTTCTCTGACCAAATATTTCCTTTCTTTGTTTTGTTTAAAGTCCTTATCCAACAGAATCTCTTACACCAAAAAAGAATATCTAGATTCCATGGCAAATAATTGACGTCCACAAATAATAATTCTTTCCTCTCAATTCAGATTTTCGCTTTGGGCTCAAACTCGAGACATATTTTCAACAATCTCCACATTGGCTTGACGTTTGAGCCAAGTCACGATCGCTTCACTAGAACTTCAATCTTTGCTACTACTCTCCCAACAGCCCCAATGGGCTCAACCGCCACAGAAGTCTTTCAAGTCCAAGCTGCGCTTGAACTTCGCCATAACCATGGATCTCATTTGAACACCAACTACACATGCACCTTTAATTGCTCCACAATGATTTTTCGACACAACCTCCTCAACCACAGATAAAGAAAAACCATCATTGTATCCATATCAGTCAGGAGAACAAATACGTATCTTGTCAATATCAGCAGTTACAGCAACCACTGGCTCTACATGCTCCACCTCGCTATAAGCACTATCTGTGTCGATTACTTTGCTCGTACTCACTACCTCAGAAGTTTCTAGTTGCAACTCCACCTCAAGCTGAACACCGTTCAGATCCATATAAGCACTGCTATAATCACTCCTAGCTTGAAGTACTGAAAATTCGTCAAATGTAACTTCTCTGCTGATAATATGTGAATTTAATTTCGGGCACCACAATCGATAACCACATCCACCTCGTGCATAGCCTAGGAACATGCACTTTCTTGCCCTTCCATTGAGCTTACCATCACTAACTCTAACATAACATAGACAACGAAATATTCTAATAACAGAATAATCAGCAACGTTATCTGACCACACTTCTCCGGGAGCCCGACATCCAATCGCAGTCGATGGGGATCTATTCATCAGGTAGCTCGCCGTACTAAGCGCATCCGCTAGAAATCTCCTAGCCATACCAGCACTAGAGAGTATTTTATGGGCCGTTTCTAGTAATGTTCTGCTCATCAACTCCGCAATATGTTGTGGTTCATTGGCACTAGTCGGTGTCTCACTATGCCTTCTTTCATGCAGAATTCGCTTAACAGCTCCGAGCAAAACTCCATGCTGCTGTCAGTTCGCACATGCTTAATCATTTTACTAGTCTTCTTTTTGATTAAAGCTCTCAACTGCCGGATCCTGACAATAACATCAAACTTGTGCCTAAGCACAAACACCCAGGTCTTCATCAAGTAGTCATCCATAACTGTTAGTATAATTCTGGCACTCTTCCTTGAAGGAAATCGCGATAACTTGCGAACATCTAAGTGAAGTAATTCTACAATTTCTGTGGTTTCTTTGTCAATCGCACTAAACTGCACTTTTCGCCGTTGATCTACATCAGCGCACCTACATACATTCAGTTTGTCAGTAATATAACCACATAATAAATTCCTTTCACTTAGAACCTTCAGGCTTCTCTCGTTAATGTGCCCTAAACGCATATGCCACAATTTAGACTCTCGAACAGATGCATTCCACGTCTGCGCGGTGAAATCCGTTACTGTCTCACCTTGAAGCTCTTACATGCCATTGTGCTTGATTGCTCTCATTATTACCAAGTCACCTCGAACAATTTTTAGAATTCCACATTCTGACAAATATCGATACCTAGCTGAATCTAGGGTACTCAAGGAAATCAGATTTTTCTTCAACTCTGGAATATGCCTAACTCCAATCAATGTCCGCACAATACCATCATGCATTCTGATCTAATATCGCCAACACCCACAACATCGCATTTAGCGTTGTTCCCCAACTGCACTTTACTATTATCCATGTAGTAATAAATAATAAACCAGTTCCTGTTTGGTGTAGTATGAAAAGAACAACTAGAATCCATAATCCATCCGCCAAATGACGAATACTCAGTGACAGACAAGACAAAATCGTCATTATCCGAATTACTATCAGCTACAGCTGCAACATCATCCGCAGATTCAACTCTAGTTCCTTCACCCTTCTCATTTTTCAGCTTAAGGTAGTCATTTCTAAGATGGCCCCTCTTGCCACAATTTCAACAGACAGCACCGCCAGTCCTAGATTGACTACGTCTATTCATGTTTATACTACTTCTACTAACACGATAACTTGTTCTTTCTCTATTTTCACCTACTAAAGCAGTAGATACAAATTCGCCAAATTTTCTTCTACGGATGTCCTCACTTAAAATCAAATCTCGAATCCCATCAAACATTAAACTTATTGATCCAGAGGAATTACTAACAACGGTAACAGTAGTATTCCAACTATCAGGCAATGAGGATAATAGAATCAAAGCACATACCTCATCTTCAAAGTCAATATCAACTGATATCAATTGACTAACAATCACATTGAATTCATTGCTATGATTAGCAACTGACACACCTTCGCGCATCTTTAAGTTAAACAGACATCGCATCAAATATACCTTGTTGATCGTAGAGGACTTCTCGTACATATCCGACAGGGCTTTCATTAAACCCGCAGTGGTCTTCTCTTTCACGATATTAAACGCAACGTTACGAGCCAACGTAAGCCACATAACACCCATCGCTCGTCTATCCAGCAATTTCAGGTCAGCTTGCTTCATCGTATCTGGCTTCTTTCCAGACAATGGTAAATGTAACTTCATCTGATACAGATAATCCTCAATCTGCATCTTCCAAAAACCAAAATCCTTCCCATCAAATCTGTCGATTTTCACTTTAACATCTTCTGCCGCCATCCATTCGCTTCAACTCAAGCAAGCTTAGTTCTGATACCAATTATTGCGCGGAACAAGTGATCGAACAATAAAATAGACAAAATAAGAAAATAAATCGGACACTAGATCGCGGTTCGGTCATAGAGACCTACGTCCACGGGGAGAGCAGTAACGAATTCCACTATAGATCAAGCGATACAATAGAGATTACAATCATACCCGAGTTACTCAAACAATCTCAGTGTTTCCAAGCCCCAATTACATCCAATAACTCACACAGTGTTTAGCCCCAATTCCTCACGAAATAATCTCTCAATCTCACAAAGAAGTTATATGCAAATTCTTACCGTAAGAATTTCTCGGCTTGAACACAAAATCTTCTTGAATGTAATTCGCGATGAAACCTTCTCTGCACGAAAACCCACTTTCAAGCACTCAGCGCCTATGGTACGTCATTCATAAATTGACCACACGACACTCTAAGAGAAAATCGGTGCTTTGGCCTTCGAGAGACTTTTAACCACGGCGTCAATTGATATATAAGCAAAACAAAGCCACACGTATTAGAGAGAAAGGAACAAAATCCCATAGGGATTCGGTCAATGGAGTTTAAGATTTGGACTTTCTTATTTCTCTTTTCTTTAATTCTTTCTCTGACCAAATATTTCCTTTCTTTGTTTTGTTTAAAGTCCTTATCCAACAGAATCTCTTACACCAAAAGAGAATATCTGGATTCCAGGGCAAATAATTGACGTCCACAAATAATAATTCTTTCCTCTCAGTTTAAATTTTCGCTTCGGGCTCAAACTCGAGACATATTTCCAACAGAGTAAAATTTATTCTTGTGTAAAGCATGCCACGTGTTGTTTTTCCCTCCCTTGTTCTGAAGTTTTCAACCCTAGTCACACATAAAAGATAGTCGAGTCATGTCTATACCATTTCTTGTCTTGCAGCTTCAAATACGCTCTAAGGAATCGAACCCTCGGATAGCAACATAATCCACCGTCTCGCCCGATAATACAGTAAGTAATTGGTTTGGCTGAGTAATTAAGTCTTATGACGCGATTATAACAGTACGTACCTCGGTCTCGGATTGCAGCATCTTTCGCTCAGAGTAACCTTGAGGAACGTATTCATCATCCCATGATACGACTAGCAAATGTAGTGATTGATTGCATGCATCGATGAAAATTAGTCGAGATGCGGATTTGGGTACCTATCTTAAGAAAAGAAAAGAAAAAGTGGGTAGCTATCAAAACGAGGCCTGAAGTCGCCGCAATGAACGCATTTAGCTACACATGGCGCGATTACAAGAGAGTTCATCTATAGGTGTACGGTATGGCCAAATTAATTGGATTGAAACTCGTATCCAAGATGTGACACGTGTTCGATGTTCAGATTGAGTAGTCTCCACGGACCTATACTCGAAAAGGCTGGAGAGATGTACCTACCATTGACAAAGAGATATTTCAGTGAATGAAAATGTTGTTTTGGTTGTCGGTTGATTAAGATGGGCCAATTCAAATCAATTATCACACCCTTACTATACCTATGTGAAAGGCACACCAACAACCACAAGAGGCAAACTATGAAAAATTAGATAATCCTTACTGTCGTTAGGGTGTGGTTCATATTCTCCATCGACGGAAAGACACGGGGATTCCGTGACGGGAGTCGTAGAGGCAACACCCCCGAGTTGCCAGTGGGCTTTTATAATTTAGGTCCGTAGTTTTTTGGTAGTTTGGACTTTGAGCCTATGAATAATTACTGAGTGGCCTATATATAATTAATTTCTCTTGTAATTGAGAGTTGTAATAGAGAGATAAGATATCTGCTAGAATCTGGATATTGCATTAGTTTAAGGGTGAACCAGGATAAACCTTGTATCTCGATTTCTGTTTTTATTTCGTTATGTTTGTGCACTTAATCCTAACAGAACTTACGTCCATCTCACTATGATAGATGCTTTCATCCATGCATGTTGTGTTACGCAATGTCTCATCATCTGATAAAGAATTTCTAAGTATATGTCACCCTTCATCTTGTTATGCTGGTATTTTACCATGTCTCATTGAGAGAATAAGGAGTAACACCAGTTGATTAAAGTTGGAGGGTACCAAAAAACTTGTCGAACGGATGCTCCTACTACATTTGTAGTCTTTGAAAGATGAGAACCAACTAAGCCTTTCATTTACTTCTCTTCGATGAAAGTTTTATTTGCCCATGACACGCATCGGAACTAAAGTGAATGGGGAGGGAAACTCTTCTTGGTCAGAGAGCAGCCACATGAAAAGGTGGAGGACCCTAATGTTGCTTTAACAAAGAGTCGACGCGATAACCATGGTGCAAAATATTTTAACCTAGTGCTCACAATCTATCATAAAAGCTAGGGCACTAATTCAAAACACAGATGATTGAGTTGGTGCAAAGAAAGTTTAAAGATAATGAAATGATTGCGTATTAAGGGCCAGGCACGACTCCATCAGGAACCCTTCTGGTCAAGTCAATACATGTCTAGAACTCATTATCGTCGGGCAAATCCAACAAAGACAAGAAGAAACCACATCCCCCCTAAGAATTGCTTAATGCATGTCCATGTTGTGTCAGGATGCGTTTGTTTCACGAAAATCTCAAGATTTAAAAAACATTTCTCGCAACATGATTGGTTGTATCGCTTAAAAAACGAATAAATGAAAAATATTATAATTACCCACGAAAGTATTTAAACATAAAATGTTGTCAATAATGAAAATATTTTCTGTTGACTAATTTTCTAGGCGATATACCCATTCATTTTTTAGAAAAAAAATTTCGAATCTTGAATTTTAAATGCACCCTTAATTTCTCATTTTCCTCGTGAGTGCTCTTAGCTTTCTCGCCACGTGTCCCGTTGTTGGTGCTTAGAAAGAAGAAATTGGGTCTTTTGTCTACCATCATACACGAAAGCCACGTCGTATTTTCATTTGGAAGTGGGATTTATATCGACACGTGTGTACAAAAATGGCGGATGCGTACGGCCCTTAACTACAAAACACTAAACAAACATAGAAGCAATGACACGTGGGCGAGTTAGGGTTTTAAGAGCGTGGGATTAAGATGAACTTTTGCTTGCCGGGTGAGGTAATGAGTTTGCTTGAGCATGAAAGATCGCGGTTTCTTTGGGAAAAGTTATGGAGGGGGTAAATTGAAAAAAATAAAAAAAAGTGGAAAAGATCGAACACAATTGAAAAAATATGGAAATTTCCATGGACATCCTAACTAACGAGATAGTAGGAAGGTCGCAGGAATCTTCCTAATTGCTCATTCAACGCGGGCGATATAAATTATCAAGGACAGCCCCGAAGAAAGTTTCTCCTAGGGGGACCAAAATGAAAATATTATCTTAGGGAGGATAACCGTTTAATTAATATGGGGTCGATCATCACAAGATACATTTTGTTTGGGGCGAGGACTTCTTATTAATATGTGAGTGGTTTGATATTATATATTTCACTCTCCATATTTAATGTTGAGTCTTTTATATATAGTCTATCTGACACACACACACACATAGTCCAATATTATTTCTGAAAGGAGATAGATTTTCGTATAGACTGAAATTAAATATTTTTATGAGACAAATAAAAGTTTGAGTTAAGATTAAGACCCAAAATAAAGTTACATTTTACGAGACAAAAAGTTCTAGTCGGAATCGAGACTCTAGTTAAAGTTAGTGGGTTTTTTCTTCCAGGGAATTGGATCATTTTAAAAAAGGTTAATACCATGAAAAATCCCAAACTGTTACACTTGTGACAAATTTACCGTGAACTATTTGTTTACCATAAAAAAATGCTAAATTAGTACACATGTGATAAATTTACCTAAAACTATCCAAACTGGTACATCTGTGACAAATTTACTCTCCGTTATTTTGGTTAAGTTTTACCGTCAAATTGCTGAGTTGGATGACACATGACAGTTGACGGGTGTGCCAGTTTGGGATTTTTACCCTGATCAGTTAGAGATTTTTCGTGGTAATAACCCAATTTAACGAAAACTAACGGAATGTAAATTTATCATAAGTGTACCAGTTTTGGATTTTTGGTGGTCAAAAAATTAGTTTATGGTAAATTTGTCACATGTGTACCGGTTTAAGGTTTTTTGTAGTCAATAAATAATTTGATGTAAATTTGACGCAGTTATACCAGTTTAGAGTTTTTCGTGGTATTAATCCTTAAAAAAAAAAAGACACGTTAATTTGAGCCCGTAAACAATTCACGAGATGATATATTTCCTGAATAGTAGACCCATTTTAATCAACAACAGTTGCTTTTGACATTTTAATATTCTATCTTTTCTTCCCAATTAGAATCATATCTAATTGGACAATATTATCTAGTTTTAAAATAATTTCCCCCACGCGTGTAGCATAAATTGTCAAAGATATTAAAATCATATCGAAAGCCAAACTCTTTGACTAAGAGCAAGACCAAGTAAATCAGCATTAAGCCGTAAGCACTACTTTTTCAAACCATCTTTAACCTCTTGGAAAGATATAGTCTCATCTAATTTTCTGAAGGCTCTCCAACCGCCTCTCTTCCTATTCAAACTTAATATATATATATATATAATCATAGCATATACCAATCACATGACGTCATCACATCAAGACCCCCATTTCCACTTTGGACCCCATAATTATTCTCCTTTTTCCAATAAGCACTCGTCTCCTTCAAAACAAAACAAAACAAAACAAAACAAAACAAAAATTAATCGCGCCATTATATAAGCGGAAGATATAATGATTGCGCCATTATGACGGAAGCATAATGCACATAATCAGCATTTTACTCAGCTGGAACGGCAAACGATGGCCACCGCGACGCGACGTGACACTTAAATGAAATAAACACTACACGGCTGAAGAAACCATGCTACAACCTTTAGGAGTGGCGTAGTTAATTAAGGTATTCAGGTTTTCCAGCTTCGGTCGTCATAATTCAATGATTTGAAAATCACCAGTTCATCGCTAACCGCTCTAGATTGGGTAACCTGTATAGATCGAAGCCTGTATCAAACCGATTCACGGGATTTTTAGGGTGTTTCGCGGGCCTTTAGATAGCTATATTCATAAATTATATGTACATAGAGAAATTAAGGTGGTCCTGACCAGTTGCATCACGTGAAAATTAGAGGTGAAGGGTTTTTTTTGTAAGATGAGAGACAGAAACGGGAAGAGACAAAATAGGAACCCTTCTAGGGTACTTCACTCAAGTACAATCTTTTATTTTTGGGTTAATACCATGAAAAATTCTAACCCTATAAATTTTTGATAAATTTATCTTAAATTATTTTTTTTACCATAAAAAATCAAAACTGGTACATCTCAATCCAACAATATTTCATGCTTTTTGTTGGAACCTTCGCTGAATCCTCGTCCTATTTATTAAAATACACTCTGTAAAGTTTCAGACCAAAAAAATTGAAGAAGGGAACATGGAAAGTACTTTTATATGTAAGTCTTTGTCTGGTTCTCTGTTTCCATTGTAAAAAAAAAAAAAAGGGTTTTGAGGGTGATGGGTTTGGGGTAGGTGAAGGCTTGACCGAACCACCACCTTCGCGTACAGGCTTTGTCCCAAGTCCAGTCTTCTCTTTTACTGTTTCTCTCTCTCTCTCTCTCGCACTATAAAAGCTCTGCAACCTCTCTCGTTTTCCCTCAGCTTGACGGTCCTGTTCTCTCAAGCGAACGCCAAGCTTTCTCTCTCTCTTTCTCTTCCAGTTTTCCCATTTTTTTTTTCTGTTACCGGAATAGTAAATTGTTGAGTCGGAAACAGAAGCCAAGCGATTGAAGGGATAACGATCGTCACCATGCAGGCTATGTCTCCGTCGACTCCCAACAGTCTCAAGTCCTTCATTAGGCCGACGCCGGTCCCTAGCCGGATGGGCACGGCCGTCCGGTGCGCCTTCCGCTCCGACTCCGTCTACTTCCCCAACGGCGTCGGCCACAGCCGCGCCGACTGGCAGAGCTCCTGCGCCATCCTCTCCAGCAAGGTCCTCTCCCTGGAGCAGCCCGCGGAGAAGAGTGGCGGCGCCGACCATGTCGCCGCCGTGAACGGCCACCGGGCAGCCGTCGACCTCAACCTCGTCCCCATCGAGACCAAGGACAGCCCGGCTTCCTCCGTGCCGGCACCGGCCCCGCAGCCGCCAAAGCCGCTCTCGATAAGCGACCTCGCCCCGGCGCCGATGCATGGGTCGCAGCTGCGGGTGGCCTACCAGGGTGTCCCCGGTGCGTACTCTGAGGCGGCTGCGGGGAAGGCGTACCCGAACTGTGAGGCCATCCCGTGTGACCAGTTCGAGGTCGCCTTCCAGGCGGTCGAGCTCTGGATCGCCGACCGGGCCGTGCTGCCCGTGGAGAACTCCCTCGGCGGCTCGATCCACCGGAACTACGACCTCCTCCTCCGCCACCACCTCCACATCGTGGGCGAGGTCCAAATGTCGGTCCACCACTGCCTCCTCGCGCTCCCGGGTAGCCGCCTCGAGTGCCTCTCCCGTGTCATCTCGCACCCGCAGGCCCTCTCGCAGTGCGAGCACACGATCACGCGGCTCGCTCCACAAGCCACCCGCGAGGCCGTGGACGACACCGCCGGCGCCGCCGAATACATCGCCACAAACCGCCTCCGCGACACGGCAGCCATCGCGAGCGCGCGCGCCGCCGAGCTTTACGGCATGCAGGTGCTCGCCGACGGCGTGCAGGATGACTGCGGCAACGTGACCCGCTTCCTGATGCTAGCGAGGGAGCCTATCATCCCGCGAACGGACCGGCCGTTCAAGACGAGCATCGTGTTCGCGCACAACGGAGGGGAGGGGACGGGGGTGCTGTTCAAGGTGCTGTCGGCGTTCGCGTTCCGCAACATAAGCCTGACAAAGATCGAGTCGAGGCCGCACCGGAACAAGCCCATCAGGCTGGTGGACGACGCCAACGTCGGGACGGCGAAGCACTTCGAGTACATGTTCTACGTCGACTTCGAGGCCTCGATGGCGGAGGTGAGGGCCCAGAACGCGCTCGCCGAGGTGCAGGAGTACACGTCGTTCCTCCGGGTGTTGGGGAGTTACCCCATGGACATGACCCCTTGGAGCCCTCCTCCTCCGACGAGCGGCGGCGATAGTGATTAATTGTCGAGTTTCTTTTATCTAAAAAAGAAACAAGAAGGAGGATGTGATTATTGATTGCACAGAGAAAAGAGGGTTATTGAATTTAATTGAATTGTAATTTAAATTTCGTCTTTTTCTCTCTCAGAAAATACTTCATACTTTTGCACTTTTTGGTTTCGGCCAACCAGCAAGGAGTCGAACAGAATTGAAACGAAGATGGTTGACGGGACGATACTATGTCGAAACGTTTCTTCTCCCCTGTCGTTCATTGTTGTCTGGGACGTGAAAGGCAGGTACGAGGAGCGAGAGGAGACCGGAGGATATACTCATAGATTGGCTCAACTCCATGTCAGCCTTGTTCGTATTTTCTTGACTCAACTAACATTAGGTAAAAAAAAAATTGAGTAACTACAATTTAGGTCGTGACCGCCCCCAGTCACCGGTCGACATTGGGTCCGATGGGATGAGTCGGGGAGGGGTCATAGGCTCAACCGGGATTTGGACCCTGGCAATGGCAAAAGCATCGAACACTTAATGCCCAAGAAGGCCGTCGAATAAAAGGAATAAGCTGCATTAGGAATGGGCAGGGAGGGAGGGAGGGATCATAGGCTCGACCGGGACGAGCCTCGGAGTCATAACTCTCTGGAGGGTCGTCGTTAAAAAAGGATAGACTACATTCAGGATGGCGAAGAGAACCGAAAATTTCCGCACATTTTTTGATTGATTTATCCGGCACATCAATGTCCACGAGCTACATCGCGACTTAAGTTCCCCGTCTAAGACAATGGCCTCCTCGCGCATCACGGTCTCGGCTGGTGGCCAGAGTTTAGGGACCGTGCGGTGTGTACTATCTTTGGCCACGAGTAGTAAACTGGCCGGCTCAAATGGGCGACGCTCCGATGCCTAAGGGCGCAGGCACAATTCACAGATAGTATGTAAGCAAGAAAGAGAGCCGGTCTTTGGAAAATGATAGTTTGAGTGGTTTCACACCGTAAAGAGTTTCCAAGCATCATCTATCCTAACAAGAGTATGAAAAAGACTAAAATATCCTTGTGCTACATGGTATTTCGAAAATATTTTCCTAAAAACGACTGCTTATATCGATTGACATAATTAGTCAACAAGAAATGTTTTTATCACCGACAATAATATGTCTCAATGTATTCTTAAACGATAAAATTATTTTTCGTTTGTTCGTTTTTGTATCCGATACAAGAGATTATTTGTCAGAAAAATATTTTTCAAATTATTCATTTTTCGTGAATCGAACAAGGGCCTTAATAAGTTCTCAAGAACAATATCCTAATTCTTGAAGACATCTTTTCGAAGTATAAGCTTCGATCTAAATTGACTCTTCCATGCTGCTGTAACTATGTTCCAAAATATGCACACTTTCGTCTTGGAGGAAGAAAGCCAAGCAAGGTTTTACAAACACGTGTACAATACGAAGTAGTTGTACTATATCCCGATTCAAGATTGAGTTCCACATGCAAACATCAATTGCCACGATGATTGTTCCTAAGCATTTACTTGTCATTCATTAATATCGCCACTTAAACCTAATAACAATAACCAATAATAGCAATTAGGACATTTATAACCCTCAAACTTAAAGAATAAATAAGCAATGGTTCCATTGAGAAACTTTTAGGCAGAGCATAAATAAATTCCCGAATTCTACCCGTCGATCATTGAAAATCGTGGGTCTTATCCAATTTTTGGTTGTTTTCCTTGGATGAAGACAATGATTCATCAAATTTGACATTAAATTATAACGAAAATTAATAGTAGGATTTCTATTAATTGGTTTGTCCTCACTTGATAAAAGTTTTCATGTTCTTGGCATATAAATTCATGAGATTGTGATGCCCTATGGCCCCAAAAGTGCTCTTCCCATCTTGCTTCACTCGTTCTTCCCCACCAAATAAACTTCAATTGTGCACTATCTCTCGTTAATGCTCATTAATTATTCATCGCCTCTTTCCGGATTCACCTACCAAAGGGAAGAAAACAAGAGCCATCCATTGGCATATGCAATGATGAAAGCCTACATCATCAACTCGCCATACGTTCGTGGTGGATAAGCGGGAATATATGAAGGAATGAGTCTCATTTTAAAGCTCCTTAATCGACATTTATTTATGACAGACTTGTGGCTTTAACGAACCAGGAAGGGTGTAAAGAGGAATGACCCACTTGTAAGTGTCGATATGCCATTAAATACTAATGATATAAGGGCAAAAAAGATGTGGTTGAAGCCGACGTTGGTTGGTGGGGACATTGAAATCTATTTGAAACATAACGGGGATTCAGGCCAAAGTTGCAACAGCCGATAAACTCGGGGAGCAAATTGTAATTTTTCCAATTATATAACGATACTATTGCTAGAATGTCGCCGAAGGAATAGTGGAACCCTCATAATATTATCGTTTTAGGGAGTCCTTAAGACCACAAAAATCAAAGGTTTACTTAAAGTCTATGACTTTTAATGTCATTATTTTATGGTCAGATATCATATCTTCACTTCCTAATGGAAGCGAAATTCGTGATGATGATTCTGGTACATTTCACGGAGAAGAGGATTTGGTGAGAAAAGGGAGGCACGATGAAAATTCATATGGGGTGGGGGTTGGTGAAGAAGATGATGTGCCTGTCATTGTTGAAAGCCAAGTGCAAGCAAGTCGAGCTATTCAATAACCTCAGAATGCCTGTCTAAATAAAGGAGAAGGGGGAAAAAAAAAAACCTCAAGTGCATTAGTAGCAATCAAGCTTGAGTTAAGAAAAAATGCTTCAATTATCAACTTCGTAAGCTACTACGAAAATTTAAACACGATAATTATATAGGTGCATACTCATCTTCTCCTTTGGAAAAAATAGGAGCCTGACTTGATTAGAAACGATGTGAAAGATACTATGTCCACATAATTATTAAGAACATGCTAATTAGATTTTTGCATAAGAGAGGGTTCGTGACCAAAATATTATTATTTAACGTAGAATTGATTGTGATGCCCCGCAATTAGCGAACAGCTAGTACTTTAAATGCACGATGTCAGTATCGTATAAGCAATCATTCTAGATTTAATCTAAAGTATTTTGGAGAATACTTAGTATGGCCTATTTGGTAACGTTTTTGTTGCTCTAAAGTGATTCTGATTAAAATCATATTTTCTGATTATGTTCCCTAGATGATTTTTAGAGAATCAGAACGCGTTTGGTAACTGCATAAAATTTCTGTTCCCGAACAAAAACGCTTTTGGTAATTACACAAAATTTTTATTCCCGAAAACAATCAAGTGGCGAGAATTATTTTTTAAAAATATTTAATATTTTTTAAAATCTTTTTAAAATCTTTTTTTACTTTTTTAAATGTTTTTTAATTTTTAAATTTAAAAAAATTACATATTTTAAATTTCCCTCCATTTTTTTGATTTTTTTTTAAAAATTGCATTTTTTGTATTTATTTTTTTTTTACATTTTTAATTCCCCCCTTTTAAAAAATTTTAACTTTTTTTGTTAAATTTTAAAGCTTATTTTTAAATTTAATTTTAAAAAATGTGTTTAAAAAAGTTAGTAGTTAGTAAATTTTCAATTTTAATTTTAATTTTTTTTTTAAATTTAGAAGTTCACGTGGACTTAATCTTTTAAAAAGAACTGAGACTTTGTTCTTTTTTGTGATTATCAAAAGTGTTTTTTTTTTTAGAAACAATTTTTTTTTGTTTCTTATTTTTTGTCCAAAACTGGTCTTGGAAGCAGAATCAAAATCAAAATCATTTGCGGTACCAAACATGTTTCTGATCTTTTTTTGTTCCGAGGAACAGAAACAAAGGAACAGAAACGTTACCAAACAGGCCCTTAATTTCTTGCGAGCTTTAACCATAGAAAAAAGGGAAAATTACGAAAAAGTCTAAAACCTATTGCAATTGTGTCAATTCAATCCTAAACCTTTTGCATTTGTGCCAATTCAGTCCATTTGGCCGGGCAAAGCTGACGTGGAAAATTTTTAATAATATTTTAATAATTTTCAAAAAATTTAATTATTTTTTCCAATCTTTTTTTCTTTTTCTGATTTTTAGGTTTGAGCCGGCAGCATCGGCCCTTGGGTGAGGGCTACGAGCCTTTACCCAGCAGTCACGAGCCCTTGTCGTGGCTAGGCGAGGGTTGCGAGCCCTCGTCCAATGGCCAGCAACCTCCTGTCGGCCCAAACCTAAAAAAAAAAAAATAATTACAAAAATAATTAAAATTTTCAAAAATTATTAAAAAAATTATTAAAATTTTGCCACGTTAGCTCCAGCTAGCCAAATGGAGTGAATTGGTACAAATGCAAAAGGTTTAGAATTGAACTGGCACAAAAAAATATTTAAGACTGAATTAGCACAATTACAATATGTCTATGACAATTTTAGTATTATTTTTTCAGAAAAAAGGGTAGCAATTGGATTAGCTGATAAATAGTGGGGGTCCACTAATTAGGGAGACGGTTGGATTTCCGTGGCTCGAGAAGTGTGGGTTCTCCCATGAGAATTACTAACTATCTTTTTCCACTTCCAAGTCTGCATTTTTATGCAAGAAATCGATTGTGCCTTTTTCCCTATGAAAGAGATTTAACTGGATTTGTACATCAAACCCCATTCGCCCCAACTATTGATTCCAGCGGACTGTCTTAGCGGACAGAAAATGATTGAACGTCGCACACAATTTGAAGTTTAGTGGGCCGGGTCGGGTTATTTCAAGTGGGTCTGGCAATTTGTGTTATTGTCGTGCTAATCGGGTGACTTCGGAACAATGGTATAGCACGAATTTGGCTAACCCAAACAACAAGTCTCGACACGAACACAACACTCCCGATGAAGCAGATCACACAACACGACATGATTAATGCGATTATTGAATGTGTTATCGTATACCGTGCGGATGTATATGAACTTGTTAACTAATATAATTAACTAGTATACACAATGAAAGTGTAAAACATGTTTACCAACGGTAAGTTATATTAACTCGTCGAACACGTTTCCCGACAATATGAGCATTTTCAGTTCACATTAGTCTAAAGTGTACTATTGCTTTTAGTTTTTCTTTATGTTTAATGATTTCGATATCTCAGTTAACCCTTCGCACAAGAACATGGACGAAGCACACAACTCTGGTCTTTATTCTCAACACTATTAGCATTATTCAATGTAATGACATTCTCATATGATTTATATTAATTATTTTTCAAAAGCGCGAAGATTGGCATAATATGTGGCGATCCATTTTCTTATAATCTCAACCTCGATTTTCCTCTGCTTGACCATCGCTTTCCATAGCTGGAAGTATGTCCAAACAATGAGAGCCTGCATGAAAGAAATTATTTTTACAGCATTAATTTCAATTATCCAATCAAAAGCCGAAGATGGGAAGATAATCCATTCCATTTCTTTGGTTCGACACGAATCGAGTGGATAGATACCTTCAGTTGTGTAGACGGCGACAACAGTATCTGAAATATTCTTCAAGATCCTACAATTCAAGATTTATTTTTAAATCTTATCCAATTCAGTGATAATTTTAGAAAAATCTATTGGTTTTGATGCTACGCGTACCCGCCCATGCTATAAGGATCTTGAAGCCCATTGGAGAAAATAATGTTGCTAGCGAACCTATGCAAAACAAGTTTTATGTCCAGCAATTTTCCATTGTCAATGAAGAAATTAAATAGTGTCATATGTTGTTTGGTCATAAAAACTGCTATATGTATAATCATATAGGAGTATATAGGATAGTCCTTTATATATATATATATTATTTTGTGACCGTACATGACCACCATAATAAGTAGTAACCCAGTGAGGCCGAGGTGCGACCCCGAAGCTTCTCTTGCAGTCATTCAAGAACTCATTTAGGTCGGAGGGTGCTGGTTGAAACATAGTATTGTTGGTGATGCCTTCAGTAGCCACTATCTCGCTACATGTCTGCAAAGCCAAACGACCTTCATTTTCTTAGTACAATACAAAACACGAAGGTTGACTAATCATGGTGAAAAAAGTTCGAAATTGTGTTGATGACTCTTAATCTACTAAGAGTCTTTTAGGACTTAAATGAATCAAACTATTCATCAACTACTCCTGCTCGACCATTAGCTACACAGACTCTTGCTCAGAAATATAAGACGCATACAATGCTGAATCTCGGAGTGGTTCGTTCATCACTCGAGTTCGAAATTAGCTTTGTCCTTTCACGATCAATCCGAGTCGATTTCAACTGATAGTAGAGAACTGAAATTATGTTCATGATATCGGACAATATTGTTTACCTGCCAAGGCCAACCCAAATCAGTTTGACATGGACTTGGAGAAGATGGACGTGGAGAAGGTGGATTGACGTAGCATGTCAAATTTCCGGCGGAGGCAACGAGGCCTGCGAAAATTTTCCTGAGAATGTCATTTCTTGGAGAAGCTCCATCAATGGCGTCGCATATCACTTTCACTGGACGTCGGAATGGATCATTGTACTGAGCAGCCACTGCGAAGACTGTTATCAAGTGGTCCTTGAGCTGTGACGAACTTTCCAATGGTCTAAAAGTAGACAAAGACATGCATTACGTATACTACAGAGCATACTGAAAAGCCTCCAATATACCAAATTGAAGCATGATTCTCAATTACATCATCCACGCACCTGCAAGTTTTGAAAGTTTTGTTCAATTTCCTGAGACCGTGAGGCTCAGAAGCAACCCTATCAATTTCCTCCCAGGATCGTCTTATGGTTCGGTGGCAAGAAGAACTAGTTTCCTAAAGAGTTACCCTAACAATTATTCAAGTGGTCGATTTGATTATGGAAAATGCGTGCTAAAGGAGAAAGGTATAAATCGAGCAAGTTAAGATTACCAGAAAATCTTTTGCGACTACAGAAAAGAGTATGGGTCCCGAGGTGTGATGTCGTGAAAATAGAGAATTGGAGCGGACGATGCCAAAGCTCCGAACGCCACTTGAGGGTACTTCAATCGAAACCATGAAGCTAGCACTGAAAATTAGATATATTAAGATTGAAAGACGTACTTATAAGTGATATGTAGAATGTATGCTCTTGATGTTTTCCTCTTAATCTGAGGGTAAGAACTTTCTTCAATGCCATTCGGGGCAAGCTATCGAACTTTATATGGATTGTCGTTAACTTTAGGAAAAGCCCTATCCATGAAATGTTCAAGAACAATGACCTTCGGCAGATTGAAATTGTTCTCTTCAATGTAAGCAAGGGGCTATTTTCTCTAATTTCGATTTATAGCGGCAGACATATTGCTGCTATGTGAAAATATAATTACTCACCTCCCCCATATGATCCTCCAATGACAATTATCGGAGAATGTTTGGCATTCAATTTCTGTTTCAGATATACAAGGACTTCCGCGTAATCAGCAAGAGCTTGCGCCGAGTTGAAGTATCCGCAAGTGTCGGGGTCACTTAGTGCTTTGTCGAGCGTCCACCCGTATGGGATTGATTCACCATAAAACCGATGCTGCACGATATTTCAACTTTGCGTTCGTAAAATGCGTGAGCATATACATATGCACGCCAAACAGAAGGGAAAATGAATGTACAGCCAGGCAAATCATATGGGGCATTTTTATTACCTCTATATAGACCAAAAGCGCTCGAAACTGAGCCTCATTATCCGTGAGGAACCCGAGATTGCCGTTGCCGAGGGGTGCTTCCGCACCGAGATAAACGAAGATCGGGGAGCTTGCATTCGCGCCACCCCAGTATTTGGAATTGATCACGTATTTTTGTTTGAAAACAGTGTAACTTTCGGGCCTGTAATTGAAATGATTGAGGGTTTGGTTGTAAAAGAAAATCTGAAAGTCCTTTGACAAGACGGAAGCTGGAACAGCCCATGTAGGATCTCGAGTAAATGTTCGGCCGAGTCCGCCCAGCTTCGGAATACGGTAACCATCTAAGTTCTTCCCGGTAGCAACACAGGCTGAGAAAAGTATCAGAATGATCAAAAGGCTATAATGTGATGAAGACATGTTGGGATTTCTGGTCATTGCTTAGGCAAAAGCGTGCCTGTGAAGAGGAGGATCCTCGAGATGTTTTTTGGAGTCAACTATTTCACCTTATATAGAGTAACCCACGATCCCAGTTTGTCCTATTATTTTTCTACACGGTTTGTTAAACCAAGTAAATTCCAATCGATCACTGCCTTATTTGGATTAAAATTCCTTTTCTCGACGGCTGCACTAATTCACGTAACGATTTCTTTCCTGTTGGAGAAAAACTATACAAGATAGCCGCGCCAAAGAATTAACTTCTTGGCTGGACGGTGGATATCTCTCTTTAAAGCCAGCAAGAGTTCTTTCTTCGACCACAGGAAGGAATTTTTCGAACACGGGTGAAATTTTTGCAATGTTTGGAATGGAATATGATTGCCAGTTCGTTCAAATTGTTTTTTTTCCGCAAAAAGTTTAGAATGCTAGGAAGGGCCATATGTCGTATTGCTTAACACCGCTTCACGTGTGTGAGCCGGTTCCTAAAACGAGCAGGACAATGCGTAAATGTAACTCGAGATGATCACTGGGGAACGGGAAAATCGATAGGTATCACATCTTCCTAATGGAAGTGAGGTTCGTGATGATGATTTTGGTACATTCATACAGGGAGAAGAGGATTTGGTGAGAATAGGGAGGTATGACGAAAATTTAAGACGTGGTGGTAGGTGAAGATGATGTGCTTGTCATGGTTGAAAGCCAAGTGCAAGCAAGTCGAGCTATTCGAGAATCTCGAATGTTTGGCTAAAAGCAAAACCTCAAGTGCATTAGTAGCAATCAAGCTCGAGTTAAAAACATGTTCTAATTCCCAATTGCCTGAATTATTGCAAAATATAAACATGATAATTATATAGACACATATTTCCGGTCTCTTTTGGAATAAATAGGAGTCTGACTTGATTAGGAAAGACGTGAAAGTACCGAGATGGAAAGATACAAATATTTTCACAGAATTATCAAGACACGTGCTAATTAGCTTTTTGCATGAGAGAGGTTTTGTGACCCAACATATGATAATTTATAAGCAATATGACAGCAAGAGCTCGGTTGATTGTGGTGCCCGGCAATTAGCGAAGAGCTAGTACTTTAAATTCACGAAGTCAGTATCGTACAAGCCATCATTCTAGATTTAATCTAAAGTATGTAGGAGAATACTTAATATGGATGCTTAATTTCTTGCGAGTTTTAATCATAAAAAAGGGTAGCAATCGTGAAGATTTTCCCCATTTCTCTGGATATAAGAATGAAATAGCGACGTGTATATATATAGGGAGAGAGAGAGTATCCAAAAAAATCCTAAACCTATTACAATTATACCAATTAAATTCTTAATTTTTTTTTTGTCAATTGAGTCCTAAACCTTTTGCATTTGTGCCAATTCAGTTCATCCGGTCAATTTTGACGAGAAATCGTTGATGTGGACGCCGGCCGTCCTACGTGGCACGACCGGCACTGATGTGGATGATATTTTAATATTTCTCGAATTTTTATTTACTTTTTGATTTTTGCTTTTCTTTTTCCTTTTTTTTCTTTTCTTTAATTTTCGTTTTTTTCCCTTCTCCCTCTAGCCGATCACTGGATCTCAGCGACCGGCCAAAGGCAATGGTCAACGAGGTCGAGCCTCGTCCTCTACAGCTAGAGGAAGAAGGGAATAAAAAAAAAGAGAAAGAAAAGAAATAGAAAAGAAAAAAATCGAAAAAATATTAAAATTTTACTAAATATTGTCCACGTCAGCTATCTTCGACCAAAATTGGCCGGATGGATTGAATTCGCACAAACGCAAAAATTTTAGGACTCAATTGACAAAAAAAAAATTAGGACTGAATTTGCACAATTGCAATACTTTTAGAACTTTTTTGGTAATTTTATATATATATATTCTTCAATTTCTAGTTTAAGCTAGGCTTATGAATTATTTACAAATAGAGGTCCTTAAACGTGCAAAAAGGCCCACCCTTTAGACTGCGTTTGGTCGCCCGAATTTTTAGTCAATATAGGATTGGATAGGATATGATAAGAAATTCAATGATTTTGTCATATCCTATCTATTGTTTGGTGAATTGCGAATATAATGTCGGATAAGTAGAGGCAATGAGTAACTGAGATCGACTCTATTTTACTGAAACATCAGAATGCTTTAGAAATTATTCAGTGATAAGTTCTGATGAGTGAGTTATTGTAGAGCAGAAGTTTGTGCCATCTAAATTTGGGTACAACATCGATCGAGCAGACCGATAGAACTAGGGATCTTGATTTGGAGTCAAATCTTCTGAGAATGACCCGCTTGCATTGCTCATTGTCTTGTCGAGTGAATAAATAAATGCTGAATAACGAAATTATTCAGCCTCTTCTCGCAAGTCGAAGATGCACTCATGCAGGTCGTCCAAGAGAGCTACCTTGAAAGTTGATGATCAACCTCGAGTTCTTCATAACATGTTGAGACCCCTTTCGAATGTTGGGAAGGTTCAAGTGATTAAAGAATGGGGGACGTAATCTCATATTACGCCAAACTATCCATTAAAGAACGAGGTCATGGAGATATCCTACTTTGCTACCGAAGACCTCAGCCTAACACTGTCGGATAGGCGGCCACACTTGACAATCGCTGCCGCTGGAGAGGCGGCCGGCACGGTGGAGAGGTGGCCCGATGAGAAGAAGAGTAGGTGGTTGTGAAAAAAGTCTAGTTCTCCTCATGTATGATCTATTGAGAAATCATATCCAGGTCTATCTCACCCCCTCTTCTAGGATATTTTTATTTGGGTTATATCCCCATTTATCCTATCGTGAACATCTACTAAACACAAGATAGGACATGTTAGTTTTTATCTTGACGACCAAACGCAATCTTAGGGTTCAAGCCGTCGCTAGCAAATCCAGAGGGAGAGGGGTCTCTCTCTCTCTCTCCCCACCCTTTCTATCTATGTACCTCTTTGTCTTTCATCTTCAAGATTTTTACTTGATTTTTGGCGGATTCAAGCTGAACATTTAGAGATCTTCTGTGGGAGTTCAAGACTTTTTTCTTTGCTTGGATTGTCTTTCCTTTTCTCTCCCACTTTGTTTTGGGAGTTTGTGAGTGTGAATAATTTTCTACAATTAATCTTCGGTGAATATGGAGACCAGTTAGATCATTTGTCCGATCGACGGCCACGAAAGAGGATGTTCGTGATGTGACTCCATGAACTCTCTGAGATTATGCCGCTCTCCTCTGCCAATTTAAATTTAAGTTTAGATCCAGAGATTTTACTTTCCCGAATTATATCTAGATATAGATCTGGAAGTTCCTTACAGGTGTTTGATCTGTGTTTTTTCAACATACTGATGTTGGTGTTACTGCTCAACGATGGTGATGGGGACGTCGAACCTAGACGCACACCGCAAGCCGTTGCAAATGGTGTGGGAGTTCTCGGTGTGTGCTCATGACTGAATCTGGTGATCAGCCGCCGAAATTTTATGATAGCAGATCTATTCTTGAAGGATGAGAGTGTGCTTCTAGCTACAGAATATGCTATGTTATTTGCTTTTTTCTGTGGTTATTTGAGAGTTGTTAGGCATGAAAGCATTTTATGTACCTCTCGAGTATTATGCTGATTAATGAATGGAATCCTTCTTTCAAACCCAAAATAAAAAAAAGTGTGGAAAGGCCCTTCCGCTACTAATCGGCTTCCTTCCCGGATTATGAGCATCATTAATATCATTATTTATTCTTAGTTCAATTTACGCGTCTCTGATCCAACATTCATACGCCAACCAGGATATATATATATATATATTTGTGTGTGTGTGAGAGAGCCAGCCGCAAGATACGGAATTTCTTTTTAAAAAATATATATATACGGAAGAAAAAGAGGAGCCTTCACCAGAAGCTCTCGAATCAAAACCCAAATTCATCGAATCTGCTTCTCCTCTTTATTAGAAGGTTCTGAGTCTAGAACGTGTTAGTTTTTCTTCCGACGCCTTTTCCATGTGCACAAATCGTTGAATAATCCGAATATTCAGAAAGATCCGGGGGGCCGATCTTTCGGAAGCCGTCAGGAAATTAGAAGAAAAAAACAACATTTTAAATTAGTGTTAGGCTTTGACCCAAAAAAAAAAAAAAAAATTAGTGTTAGGCCATCAGGGCCCAGGGGCATATCTGCTGGCAAGCTTAGTTAATGAATTCTGACATTTTGTGCATGATTTATACGCCTCGTTTGTTTTGCGGAGATTGAATCGAAATAATCATTTGTTTCGCTTAAAATGACGAGTCAACAATTTTTTTTTAATTATCGTCAATAATTTATATCTACATATTTTCGCGAACGATGCAAATATTTTTCGTCCATTTATTCTTACATGCAATACAAGCGATTATTTTTAAAAAAATATTTTTCATATCATTCATTTTTTGAAAAACAATCGGAGCCTGAATACATTCAATTGCTGGACAAATCGTCTTTTACCTGTTAATGAAGTGTTCGTCGTATCGATTGACTTAAAAATTATGATTTTTTTTTTTTATAATTAGGTCAAAATAAGAAGATAACTACGAATCTAAGATGCTCAATTACAATAGCGGGCTTCACCGTGACCCCATAGGTTTTACGTCATTCTCATTGGTTGGGCCATGATCGCTGGGGATAAAGAAAGCCCGTTCTGTTACTACGCCACTTGATTTTTCAACGGAAAAGACCAAAATTAAAATATTTTGTTTTTATTTTATGAAGGAAATAGTAAATTGAATGGGTGACCAAAAAAATCGAGATCCACCCGAACCGGACCAGTCCGTACCCAACCAACTAATTTTGGATGGTAACCAGCGGGTACCGGTCCAGTTCTCGGTTCCAATTTTCTAGAATCGGCAGGCACGGGTATGATTCCCGATTTCGGTGGGAACCATCCAACTGGACCAGACCTATGTCGCGACCCGATCTCGAAAAATCGATCAATCAAGCTAATGGATTACCAAGTCTCCAGGACGGGCTTAGCTCGAGCCCTCCCAGGCCCATACCAAATCGCGGCGGGTTTATCGAATTCGATCTTAGTGTGATCGGGTGGCATGTGTAAAGTGTACATGCAAAAGGAGTCGCCACCGATCTTTGAGGAAGGCAGACCGGAAACCTTATCAAGCGGTCGGGAGATGCCGTTCGATTTTACGCAACCAGAGATTAAGGGTCCGGGGACTTAGTTACGTCGGTATTTCTACCAACGCCCTTTCGGTATCGGAATTGGGTGTTTTTCTTAACGTGCTCGTGCAGGAGTGAGTCTATCCTATCAATCGCAATCAAGCATATAATGTACGCAATCAAGGAGTCAATATGCGGGGATAAATCGCATCAGATGACCCTAGTAAAGCCTTAAGGGCTTAGGGAATGGTGTGATTAAAATTTGGAACAATTTTGGAGACAATTCACCAAAGGGGCAGAATCATCATTTTCGGGGGTTTTAAAAGTCGAAACCAGGGAAACAAGGCTAATTTAGCCTTTTCCCATTTTTTATGATTTTCTGGAATTTTTCTGAATTTTTTTATTTTTTTCGAATTTTTAAATATTCTTTATTAAAAAAATGTTTTTTGGACCGGGTGACTTGGCCCATGCCAGAGGCACCCGGCCTGGACCATATGGGTCTGGGTTGGCTTAAAAGGACACAATTTAGCAATTTTTCATTTTTTTTGTTTTTGTTTAACTCCTGCAAAACAGCCCACGGAGGGTTTTCTCTCCCTTTTTCCCAACTCCTCGGACACAACCAGAGGGCAATCCGCATACCGACACGAACTACATCATATCAGAAACGACATAGAGCGAATAAACGTGAATGAAATGCACAAAAAAATGGCAAAATACTCTTGAGAAAAACCCGTTTTGACCCACTCAAAAAAGTTTTTTTTTTACCAAGGGGGCTGATCACGAAGGGGTTTTCTTGCCCATTTTTCTCGACACTCAGACGCAACCGAGAACAGATCTACATGCCGACACGAACTAAATCATGCAAATAAAGATATCAACCAAAATATGACGACAATAACACGCATAAACGTGATGAAAATCTTGCTGGAAGACACGACCATGATCACCCCTGGAAATCTGGGCTTGAACCCAGGCGCATAAACTGGTTGTGCGCCTGGTTTCGAGCCTCGAAATCTCCTCCCTCGTGAACTTTTTAAATGACACGTTTGGTACCTGAGAAACTAGATAACATGAGGTTTTCAAAATGTTGAACGTCTCAGAAAATGGTTACACATGCGCATAAAAAACGGACTGCGAAGAAGCCTTCGCGCACAGCCGACACAAAAAATTTCGGATTTTTGCATTTTCAGTCCACATAGGTGTTTTCATGGGCATTCACCTTGATCCTCGAGCATAGTAAACACGAAATATGCACATACACGCGTACTACTACACATAAGGAACAATGTGGATCAAATAACAACGTTAAAGATCACAAATACACGGAGAAACATCCCGCCCAAAGTGGCGGGTTCAAGCTGTTTTTGCAGAAACTGGGTTTTGGGACAACTCCCGGGGGTACTTTTCGGCTTTAAAACTTGGCTCTCGGGAGCAACCAACGGCAAACAAGCACACTCACGCATACTAATTCAAGCATAGAACGGATCGACCCAAGAAACAGCCATTGAAACGCACAAAAACGCAAAGAAATCTAGCCTCAAAGTCGAGGGTTTGACTGGCGACGGGCATTACGTCGAGCACATGGTGAGCAGAACATGAAACGTTCAAATCGAGACTCCACGAGAAAATCCGAAGCAAACGGGCACTCAAACTAGGCTACGCAAGTTACCAGCAGCATGGAGAACTAAACGGTTCGCCTTCGTTTGACTAAAAAGTCGACCGGAGCCGAATCCACAGTAGCTACGCCAGAAAAACAGAGCACCCGAGTTCAGGGGAGGGGAGGTTACCTGCTCACGCGAGACCGGCAACGACGGCGGCTCCGGTGACGGTGTGTAGGTCGCCTGGCGTCTCGGTGAAGCTTGCTCGAGTGGTGGCGTCGCTCGAGAACTCCCGTTCAGCCCCCCTCGCTCTCTCGACCTTCACCCCTTGTTCCCTCTCCGGCCCTGCTTCTCTCTCTCTGTCCTTTTTTTTTTAAGAACCTCTGCCCCCTTTCAGACCACTTCTCCCCCTTCCTTGTGCACGCCAACCCACCTCGGGACTCCATCCCTGCAACCTTGGAACTTGCCTCTCGCACTGCCCGAGCCTGCTGTAGCCCCTGCTCGTCCAAGAGAGCACACAAGGGCAGGAAATGGGGGCTTTGATGCAGCCCTGGGGAAGAGAGATTAAGCTTCATATGGATGGATTCAAGCCTTGGGTGTGGCGTTGGATGGAAAGGGAAGGAGAGCCATTCCCCTTTGGTCTCTGCGTTCGCTTCAAACGCAGCCTCTGTTCCTGCGCTTCTGCCGTGGCTGCTGTGTCCAATCCGGTTCAATTGGACCGGACCGGTCCAACCGGTCCGGTTCAATTGAACCGGTATACACCAATCGGGTCGGTTCAACCGTGTTTAGGCCGGTTCTCACAAAAATAAAAGCGGTTCCTCAATCTAGACCAAGTTTAGGACCACCCCGTGGCATGCCTCACCCGATCAATCCGAAATTCCGCAATAAAACGAATTTCCTTTGGGCCGGTTCGGGTATGCGAAAGAGGGCTTTCGAGGACCCAAATTAAATCTTCGAAATCTAAAATGGCCTGGGTGTAGAGGGAATTAAAATAAATTTTTTGATTATTTTCTCATATTTTTTTGACCTCATTTGGTATTTTTTCTATTTTTCGGCTATTTTTTAATAAAAATAAATTCTGAAAATTAGGCATAAAATTCGAAAAATATTTTTTGCTCAAAATTGGTTCTTCATGCCTGGCCGAGGGTTCCAAAGTTGATTTTTGAATTTTATGAATTTTTATTGATTTTTGATTAATTTTCTAAAATAAGGATGATTAAAAATCAGGTATCAACAACCTAATATAGATATTTTTTTTTCAATTGAAGCTATCTCCTGTGTGTTTGTGGCGAGAAAAAGAGTCACGTGTTTGCTGAGGCAGAAAAGTTTGTCTCGATTAGCTGTAGTTGCATGAATCTTTGTCTTCCATCTCCGGTCCATCAAAGTTCAGAAAACCAGAAAAATATCACTTTTCTTCTCTCTCTACATGCAAAGTCAATCGGTAAGCAATTCTCTCTCCGAGAGAGAAACAGAGTCCCTCAAAATAAAAAAGCTTTAAACATAAACAATGTTTTAACACGGTCGAGTGTTTAGAAATTATTTTTGTGCATGTCACTTCAAACTCTTTCTAATCGTCTTCAATATCATACAAGGAGATGACCCGAATAGAACAACAAAAAAAGGTCATTAAAGATTTATCAACACAAAATCACAATTGCATTCTCCCTTTCGAAAATTCAAAATATGAAATTTAACTAAAGCAAACCTTTGTGTAAAATAAGAAAAGAATATGAAAATGATAATCAATTTCAATTACTTAAATTGACAAAAATCAATGTCGGAAATAAGAATTAAGTCAACATAACTTGTAGATCAAGTACAATCGAATAAGATATATCTCTCAATTTTTTATATTACTAATTTTGTTGTGTTCATGAAATTGGCTTAAATTTCTTATTATGTTCATTATATTAATTTAGTGAAGTGATTTTTCTTTTCGTAAAAAAAAAAAAAAGAATTTTCGAAGGGATATATCTTTTCCACCCAAATACGTCCGTACAAAAAATATCAAGTTTCCTCTCTCGCTTTCCATGCAAAGTCAATCGGTAACTGTTTCTCCCAAGGAGAGAAACAGAATCCCTTAAAATTAAAAACTTTAAACATAAACGATCTTTTAACACGGTGTTTAGAAATTACATTTGTGTATATCACTTCAAACTCTTTCTTATTGTCTTCTATATCCTCCCGAATAGAACAACAAAAAAGCGTCATTAAAGATTTATCAAAACAAAATCACAATTGCATTCTCCCATCCGAAACATCAAAATATGAAATTCAACTAAATCAAAACAGTAAAATAAGAAAAGAATATCAAAATGATAATCAAATTCCATTTACTTAAATTGACAAAAATTAATGTGGGAGAAAAGAGTTAAGTCAACATAACTTGTAGATCAAGTATAATCGAATAAGATATATCTCTCAGTTTTCTACATTACTAATTTTGTTGTGTTCATGAAATTGGCTTAATTTTCTTATTATGTTCACTTTATTCATTTAGTGAAACGATTTCGACGAAAAAAAAAAAGAGTTTTCGAAAGGATATATCTTTTCCACCGAAATACGTCTATACAAAAAAGATCAAGTTTCCTCTCTCGCTTTCCATGCAAAGTCAATCTATAAATGTTTCTCTCCGGGAGAGAAACAAAGTCCCTCAAAATCAAAAACTTTAAACATAAACGATCTTTTAACACAGTCAAGTGTTTAGAAATTATATTTGTGTGTATCACTTCAAACTCTTTCTTATTGTCTTCTTTATCTTATAAGGAGATGATTCGAATAAAACAACAAAAAAGCGTCATTAAAGATTTATCAAAACAAAATCACAATTGCATTCTCCCATCCGGAACATCAAAATATGAAATTCAACTAAATCAAAACAGTAAAATAAGAAAAGAATATCAAAATGATAATCAAATTCCATTTACTTAAATTGACAAAAATTAATGTGGGAGATAAGAGTTAAGTCAACATAACTTGTAGATCAAGTATAATCGAATAAGATATATCTCTCAGTTTTCTATATTACTAATTTTTTTGTGTTCATGAAGTTGGCTTAATTTTCTTATTATGTTCACTTTATTCATTTAGTTAAGGGATTTTTCTTTTCGACAAAAAAAAAAAAGATTTTTTGAAAGGATATATCTTTTCCACCCAAATACGTCCGTACAAAAAAGATCAAGTTTCCTCTCTCGCTTTCCATGCAAAGTCAATCAGTAAGTGTTTCTCTTTGGGAGAGAAACAGAGTCCCTCAAAATCAAAAACTTTAAACATAAACGATCTTTTAACATAGTCGAGTGTTTAGAAATTATATTTGTGTATATCACTTCAAACTCTTTCTTATTGTCTTCTATATCATATAAAGAGATGACCCGAATACAACAACAAAAAAGCGTCATTAAAGATTTATCAAAACAAAATCACAATTGCATTCTCCCATCCGAAACTTCAAATATGAAATTCAACTAAATCAAAACAGTAAGTAAGAAAAGAATATCAAAATGATAATCAAATTCCATTTACTTAAATTGACAAAAATTAATGTGGGAGATAAGAATTAAGTCAACATAACTTGTAGATCAAGTACAATCGAATAAGATATATCTCTCAATTTTTTATATTACTAATTTTTTTGTGTTCTTGAAAATGGTTTAATTTTCTCATTATGTTCATTTTATTCACTTAGTGAAACAATTTTCCTTTTCGACAAAAAAAAAAAAAAGAGTTTCCTTCTCTTTGAAAGGATATATCTTTTTCCACCCAAATGTGTCCGTAAAAAAAAAATATCAAGTTCCCTCTCTCGCTATCCATGCAAAGCCAATCAGTAAGCGTCTCTCTCCGAGAGAGAAATAGAGTCCCTCAAAATCAATTTTTTTAACATAAACGATATTTTAACACAGTCGAGTGTCTAAAAATTATTTTTGTATATATCACTTAAAACTCTTTATTATCGCCTTCTATATCATATAAGGTGATGATCCGAATAGAACAACAAAAAAGTGTCATTAAAGATTTATCAAAACAAAAGCACAATTGCATTCTCCCATCCGAAATTCAAAATATGAAATTTAACTAAATCAAACCTTTGTGTAAAATAAGAAAAGAATATCAAAATGATAATCAAATTCCATTTACTTAAATTGACAAAATTAATGTGGGAAATAAGAATTAAGTCAACATAACTTGTAGATCAAGTATAATCGAGTGAGATATATCTCTCACTTTTTTAAGGGCTTAATTTTCTTATTATGTTCACTTTATTCACTCAGTGAAATGATTTTCCTTTTCGACAAAAAAAAAAAAAAAACAGTTTCCTTCCCTTTGAAAGGATATATCTTTTTCAACCTAGATACGTCCGTACAAAAAAGGTCATGTTTCCTCTCTCGCTTTCCATACAAAGTTAATCGGTCTCTCTTCGAGAGAGGAACAGAGTCCCCCAAAATCAAAAACTGTAAACATAAACAATATTTTAACACACTTGAGCGTTTAGAAATTATTTTTGCGCATATCACTTCAAACTCTTTCTTTTCGTCTTTCCATATTATATAAGGAGATGACCCGAATAGAACAACAAAAAAGGGTCAATAAAGATTTATCAAAACAAAATCACAATTGCATTCTCCCATCCGAAGCTTCAAAATATGAAATTCAACTAAATCAAAACAGTAAAATAAGAAAAGAATATCAAAATGGTAATCAAAGTTCATTTACTTAAGGGTTAATACCACGAAAAACCCCAAACTGGTGCACCTGTGACAAATTTACCTCAAACTATTTTTTTGACCATCAAAACCCCCAAACTGGAACACCTGTGACAAATTTACCCCAAACTGGTACAGTTATGACAAATTTATCCCAAACTGGTACAGTTGTGACAAATTTACAGTTCGTTAGTTTCCGTTAAATTTTACTGTCAAATTGTTGAGTTGGATGACATGTGGCAATTGTTGGGTATATACATTACCCTCTATTTGTTACAAGTGTATCAATTTGGGGTTTTCGTGGTATTAACTCAATTTAACGGAAACTAACAGAGGGTAAATTTGTCACATGTGTACCAATTTGAGATTTTTTGTGGTAAAAAAATTAGTTTGGGAAAAATTTGTCACAGTTGTACTAGTTTAGGGTTTTTGATGGTCAAAAAAATAGTTTGTGGTAAATTTGTCACAAGTGTACCAATTTGGGGATTTTGGTTGTCAAAAAAATAATTTGGGGTAAATTTGTCACAGGTGTGTCAGTTTGAGATTTTTCGTGGTATTAACTCTTTACTTAAATTGACAAAAAATAATGTGGGAAATAAGAATTAAGTCAACATAACTTTTAGATCAAGTAAAATCGAATAAGATACATCTCTCGGTTTTTTATTTTACTAATTTTGTTGTGTTCTTGTAATTGGCTTAATTTTCTTATTATGTTCACTGTATTTACTTAGTGAAACGGTTTTCCTTTTCAACCAAAAAAAAATAGTTTCCTTCTCTTTGAAAGAATATATCTTTTTCCATCCAGGTATGTCCGTACAAAAAAATCATATTTCTTCTCTCTCTACCTACAAAGTCAATTGGTAAGCAACTCTCTCTCGGAGAGAGAGAGAGACACAGAGTCCCTCAAAATAAAAAAAATTTAAACATAAATAATGTTTTAACACAGTTGAGTGTTTAGAAATTCTTTTTGTGCATATCACTTCGAACTCTTACTTATCTTCTTCAATATCATATAAGGAGACGACCCGAATAAACCAACAAAAAAACGTCATTAAAGATTTATCAAAACAAAATCACAGTTGCGTTCTCCCATCCGAAAATTCAAAATATGAAATTTAACTAAATCAAACCTTTGTGTGAAATAAGAAAAGAATATCAAAATGATAATCAAATTCCACTTACTTAAATTGGCAAAAATTAATGTGGTGGAAATAAGAATTAAGTCAACATAACTTGTAGATCAAGTACAATCGAATAAGATATATCTCTCAGTTTTTTATATTACTAATTGTGTTGTGTTCTTGAAATTGGCTTAACTTTCGTACTATGTTTACTTTATTCACTTAGTGAAACGATTTTCCTTTTCAACAAAAAAAGAAGAGTTTCCTTCTCTTTGAAAGGATATATCTTTTTTTACCCAGATACGTCCGTACAAAAAAGATCAATTTTCCTCCCTTGTTTTCCATGCAAAGTCAATGGATAAGCGTCTCTTTTCGAGAGAGAAACATCTCTCAAAATCAAAAACTTCAAACAAAGACGATCTTTTAACACAGTCGAGTGTTTAAAAATTATTTTTGTGCACATCACTTCAAACTCTTTCTTGTCATCTTCTATATCATATAAGGAGATGACCCGAATAGAACAACAAAAAAATGTCATTAAAGTTATCAAAACAAAATGACAATTGCATTCTCCCATCCAAAAATTTTAAATATGAAATTTAACTAAATCAAACCTTTGTGTAAAATAACAAAAGAATATCAAAATGATAATTAAATTCCATTTACTTAAATTGACAAAAATTAATGTGGGAAATAAAAATTAAGTCAATATAACTTGTAGATCAAATATAGTCGAATAAGATATATCTTTCAGTTTTTTATATTACTAATTTTGTTGTGTTCTTGAAATTGGCTTAATTTTCTTATTATCTTCACCTTTATTCATTTAGTGAAACGATTTTTTTTTTTTTAGAAAAGAAAAGGGAGTTTTCATTCTCTGAATAGATATATCTTTTTTCACGTAGATTCGTCACAGATCACGTTTCCGCTCTATCTTTCCATGCAAAGTCAATCGGTAAGCCCGCTTTCAGAGTCCCTCAAAATCGAAAGTTGTTCGTCCTCGTCGGTCTGCTTCTGGTTTAAGCGAATCAGTTTCAGCCCGTCGCTATCATCTTCATCTCCTTGCCCACGCTGTGCATGTTCTTGCTTCTTAGACACTCGCACGACGGTCGCACGAGATCACTGAGGATTTTCCTTTCGCCATTCTCTGCACAAATTCGATTTGATCGGAGTTCCTCTGCTTCAGTCAATTAAGCCAGATATGGACTCTGTTCGACGTAATCTGCAGGTGAGAGAGCTCTTGATAGTTCTTTTGCACGTCGATCATCTGGTGATTTAGCTTCTAGCAGTGCAGGCGAGCGAAAGCAGTAATTTTTCGTATAGCTGGATTGCGTTTTTGGCCTTTATTCTCTGATTCATGCGATTTTTCTGCCTATGATCATCTCGCTGTGTTATTTGTGTTGAATACCTGACGAATTCCTCTTAAAAAACCTTTCTTTTTCCTTTTTTCGTTTATCCTCTTCTGTTCTGAGCGAGAGTAATACCAATGGGGCTCCCGGGTTGTCGCCCTCGGCCGCTAGATGCTCAGTTCAACTTTTATTATGAGAAAAATCCGTGATATTGCAGTAGTTTCTAGTCCTGCCTCTTGGGTTAAGTTTCTGCGGCTTTGGTGGGTCTTGTGCACTGATTTGATATAGAAGTTCCAGGGTTAGGAAAAAGCAAAAAAGTCATGGGAATTGGCAATGCGGTCGAGATAGATTCGAAGGGACGTGATTCCTGGGAGCCAATCACTCCGGAAAAGGTAAATAAGCTCTATGTTAGACGGCGATCAAAGGACAATCTCAGTGGCTGTAGTTCTCCCGCGCGTGATGCTGCGAGAATTGGCAGGAATTCAATTGAAGATGTTAGAGAGAAGGAACGGAGCCCTAACGTTGCAGGGCTGACGTCCATAGATGTGAATCTGGACGCTCGCAACTTTGCTTGTTTCAATACTAACTGTTGTGCAGATTTGGTCAAGCATCTTTACCGGCGGCGAGAAGTTTCAGAGGCTGCAAGAGATAAGGATGTTCGTTTCGCCGATAGAGGGGCGTTTGGTACTTCAGATGGCTCAGGTTTCTTGGAGTCCAATTTGGTTGCACCAATGGCTGGTCAGCAATCGGTGGAGTTGCTGTATTCAGCCCACCGAGGAAGTACTCCAGTGTTCAACACCAACATTCCACTGTCGAATGGTAAGCATGCCTATGTTTTGCCGTACAGTTTAAGGTTACTATGATTGAGATAACAACCTTTAGGGAAATGAATGTATCATTTATTACTTATGATCTCAAGTAGTTGCATTCATGCTAGTTTGGATAAGAAAAAGAAGAAGGAAGACCATATATTTAAAGCTTTCAAATCATTTAATTTGAGTGTTGTTAGATCATTATTGTCATCGGCATCTCTATATTTCCTACATGCATTAGGAATGATCTCTACAAACTCCTAAAACTTCATTTGCAGTTGATCACCAAGGCTTTATTAGTTCCTTTGAGGCCATTCGTGAAAAGCCGACGGATCCGTTTGTTACTTCAACTCCAATGCAAATCCCCAACTCCAAAGTCGGCATAAATCTTAATAAGACGAAGCGACAGAAGCCAAAAAAGAAGAAGCATACTCCTAAAGTAATTCGCGAAGGAAAACCCCGTCGAACTCTGAAACGTAAAGATTTTGGCTCAGAAACTCCATCAGCAAAGAAGAGGAAGCACGCGAGAGAAAAAATTGGCAGTGATTCACGTTCATCACCAGGAGACGTCAACGATGCAGCTCCGGCGAAGGGCCAACCATCTTTTGAGCCTCCTCATGTATACAAGCAAGGAGATTCGGATATTCCATCCAAATTTGTAATGGAGAAGAAAATCAGCCAAGCTTCTCAGCCCGAGGTGAAATCATGCCGGAGGCATTTGGATTTTGGTGCAAACCATACTGAAGACGAGAAAATTGCAGATCAGGGCTATGGAAATGATACATCAGTTGGAACAGGTCTGGTGCAGTTGCAACGGGACACCTTTGCTGCTGATCAGACAAGTAGTCAAGTCCTTCCATCTTCGAAGTGCAAGCGGGTCGATCGGAAAAGCCATTGTCTTGATGGAATCAGAAGAATTGGACACAACTTTCCCATCAAATTCAAGAAGAAGAGGACGGGAAGGAGGAAGAGGACCGCGGCGACGAAGATGACGTACATGTTATTTGTTCTATGTCCTAGGGGTTTTTATGTTTCTTATCCCAGAGATTCAAAAAAGAAGAGGACAATGAGGCAGAATCCAAATCGTTTCAGATCTACTGTCGAAACGCAAAAACTTGAGATTCCCGCTACTCATCATGCACTTGTTGGCGCTGATGAAATTGGAGTCAAATCTGAAGCAGGGCATTTTGCAAATATAGATCAACAGACATCAGATGGCACGAAGGTAAAGGGGCGCGAGAAGCGTAAAAGAAGGGTAAAGGGGCACGAGAAGCATAAAGGTACTTCCAATTATATATAAATTGTTGGTCTTCTCATTAATTTGAGTAAATCTTTTTTGTTGGTCTTCTCATACTGACGAACTTATTTTGATGAGATGATCAACTCATAAGTTAGTCTTCTCATTAATATAAGGTCGCCAGTATAGAATTGTATCGATATTTTCTGAATGTTATATTCAGGTTATATGAAACTTGAATAAAGTAAATTCTGATTCTGCGCCAATGCATGGGTCTTCCCCTAAGTTATGAGTAAATCTGATTTCAGAAGTGTAGAAGCTCAGACAGGATCCTGTCTGTGAAATACTATTGCAAGCTACTTATCCTGACATTTTTTGGCAGGTACAAAGCTGAAATTGCAGCAGGAACTTGAGCGCATCATTCAGAAGATTATGGATCTGAATATTGGTGATGTACCCTACAAATCGAAAACGAAGAAGAAACCACTGAGCACACAGGGCATATTAGTATGCTACGAAGCGAAGACGAAGAAGAAAGCACCTAGAGTTGAACTCGACTCGGAAACAGTTAAAAGGTGGGAGCTGTTAATAGTTTCAGATGATGGTGGTGCCAGGGATGAGGCAGATGACAAAGACACGGATAGAAAGTGGGCACGGGAAAGAAGAGTCTTCCGAGTCCGGGTCGAATCATTCCTTGCCCTCATGCATCTAATTTTAGGTAAACATCTCAATGCAACAGCTTAATCACCCTACACCTTTTAGTACACTAGAAACCTGAGAAATGAATGTTTAGTAGGAAGCACGGTTGGCAACATAACTTCAATAATATTGCGGCAACAATTTCAAGTACAGGGACACGCCTTTAATTGAGCGACTTACTCTCGTACACCTCACAAGCTCAAAAGAGCACATGAAATTGTCACTTACCACTCAATCTACCCAACTCTCCAACTTCACTTGCTCAACACCAACTCATACCACTCAGCTCACTCACCGGAACTCAAACTTCTTATTTTCCTCTCTCTCTCACATGCGCATGCGCGCTCTTCACCGAACTAATTCTAGGCTATTTTACAGATACACTAGGCTGGTCATCCTTGCTGCGACATTCTTGCTGGAAATTTCCAGCACATTGCCTTTACACAAGATAAAGGAAATCTCTGAATCATTTCTAGGCAAACATATCCTTGTTATTGTGGAAATAATCGACACACATTCAAGAGATATATCTAAGCAATGTAGGGAGAGAGTATTGGACAAGTCCTAGAGAATCCTAGAAAGATAGAATAATATTGGTCATTTCATAACGATTACATACTATATAAAAGAAGAATGAACACACAATGTCTCACTTCATTCAAAGGAAGCTTCATGATTGCTTCAGGCCATTTTCGCTTATCCTACTTTACAAGAATGCGAAGCTATGCTTGATAGTAAGCAATTAGGTCATCTGGTGCTGGAGATAGCATTATCTTTGAGAGAAAGTCGAATCTTCAATTATTGTATATGAATATATAGGTCTTAGGAAACTTGCTAAGTTTTCTACAGGAATACAGAAGATCAAATCAACTTAGTTATCTTACTATGAGGTTATGAGATTTAATCATTTCAAAATAGCTGTATCTGCAATCATTGTGGTTTACATGAAGAAGTAATGGAAAAACATATTTGCAAACTCTGCAGGGGATAGACATTTCACATTTTGGAAAGGCTCCGTTGTGGACTCAATCATTGGAGTGTATCTGACTCAGAATGTGTCGGATTATCTTTCGAGGTTAGTTTTAGCTTAGTAACAGGTGGCAATTTTCTTTCCCTACATTATGTATTTTGAAATCTATGTACACATTGCTCTTGCTACGGACATAGAACTTTGGAAAGAAGTAAGCAATCACATTCTTTGTGACCGTCTGTTTCACTTACAGCAACGCGTTCATGTCATTAGCTTCAAAGTTTCCCCTCTACCCAGTCAAAGGTGAAGAAAACGGGGACGGGGAGATTGCTGATGTCCAAGACACTATTGGAAGTGACCTAGAACCTATTGAACCCAGATGTAGTTCAGGAGATGATAACCCTATAAATATTCAAGTTGACCAAATGCAGGAATTGCATAACATCTTAAAACAAATTATGGGGAAAGAAGAAACAGTGAGCTCTCAAGGAGATATGAAACGCGAGAAAGGGCATGCCGGAAGACAAGCATCTGCTTCAGGAGAAAAGAAAAAGAAAGTAAAAGTCAAGGAGAAGAAAACCGATCCCTTGGAGTGGGAGGAACTGAGGAGGTTATATTCCAGTGTTGGACCAAGAATCGCGGATCATATGGACTCTGTGGACTGGGATGCAGTTAGGCGTGCAAAGCCTGAAGAAGTTGCAGAAGCCATCCAAGCACGCGGTCAACATCGCATTCTAGCAAAACGAATCCAAGTATGTTCCTTTACCTTCAATTCATGACATGCTATTCCTTCCAGGTGTACCATAGAAATTTGGTTCAATGAATGAGATACTTGTTATGCATGTAGGATTTTCTTAATGAGCTGGTTAGGAAACAAGGCAACATCGACCTCGAATGGTTAAGAAATTGCCCACCTGACAAAGCAAAGTAAGCACTTATTAATAGTTTAGTTTGCTAGATGTTTTGTAAAAGCCATTGTTACTCATTCACTTCTTTTTTTGTGTGCGCAGAGAATACTTGTTAGAAATACCTGGATTGGGATTGAAAAGTGTGGAGTGTGTACGACTTTTGGCACTTCAGCATGTAGCCTTCCCGGTAATGGTCATGGTGAATAAACAGATAAGCTCATTCTAGAATGGAGTTTGTTCAATCGCCTCACCAGTCTAGTTTTTCGCAAATTCAGGTTGATACTAATGTTGGTCGCATAGCAGTGCGTCTTGGCTGGGTTCCCCTCGAACCATTACCTGAAAATCTTCAAATACATCTGCTTGAAAAGTAAGAATTACACCAAAAACTAAGTGATAGCATAACTTTCAGAAGAGGGGAAAGTGGAAACTCAAATATCGGTACCTTGCAGGTTCCCAGTAATGGATGAAATTCAGAAGTACCTATGGCCACGACTGCGTGAACTTGATCAACGGACCTTGTAACGCCTACTTCTCTTTTGGAGAAATTGTGTTAGAAGCTATGTTTAATTGGAATCAACTAATGTGTTTTGTGCTGATTTTTTTTATATCCATTTTCCAGGTATGAGCTGCACTATCATTTAATTACATTCGGAAAGGTATGCCCCCGTATATCATTCTCTTGCTTTGAGAATGTGTTAGGGGACTATATTGCTGATTATTTCCTAATGGAAACAGGTTTTCTGCACAAAGACCAAGCCCAATTGCAACGCATGTCCAATGAGGGGAGAGTGCAAGCATTATGCAAGTGCATATGCCAGGTTCATGGATTCTTCTTCTTGGTCCCTTGTTATCTTTGTAATAATTGCCGCTGTTCTAAATGATTAAGCTGTTAGATGAAGTCGCGGAAAGTTTTGAACTTAAGACCTCCTGCTTTGAACTGCCCAATGTTCTAAAAGTTTAAGCTATTAGATGAAATCGTGGTTTTAATGATTGAATATGCCAACGTCAACACACAAGTGGCATTTAGAACAGAACAAAATCCAGGGGTACAAATATATTGAGTATTGTTGGGGCTGCAGACCTTTTTTAGGAAAGTATCAAGTCATTTTGCTAGAGCCTAGAACTGCCTTTTGGTATATGGACTGATATCTTAAAACTTAACATCTTATTCTAGTGCAAGACTTTCCCTTCCAGCACCTAAAGCAGCTAAAGATCCTGTTACTAATGATGAAAATGCCATCGTACTTCGCAATGGAGAGTCCACTGCTGCCCTCGGTACCACTCCACTTCTAGAGTCAGGATATCAAACTGGAAGTTGCGAGCCCATCATTGAAGAGCCGGAGTCGCCTAAGATTGCATCTAAGGAATTGTTAGAGAGAGACATAGAAGATTTTTATTATGATGACGGTGATGAAATTCCAACTATCAAACTCAGTTCAGCAAATTTCTCAACAGACTTGCAGAGCACCATATATGATGTTGGCATGTTTGAAGAAAACTCGAGAGCCTTAGTTGCTTTAAACAACTTCATTCCCATGCCCAAACTAAAGGAGGTGACCCGCTTAAGGACTGAGCACCATGTGTAAGTAGTAATTTTATGTTCATGGAAACCATATATGCACATATATGAGAAAAAGAAAGGTTCGGGGCTTCCGTAGATTGAAAACACATTATTCAAATTCAAAGAAAATAAAAAAAAAAGTACTATAATATAGGTCGTAGTCGATTAATTGTTGTCTCAAATGAAGGAAGAATACATCATGAATACTCGGTTTTCCTTTCTGGCAGATACGAGCTTCCAGATTCACATCCTCTCCTTAGAGAGGTCAGTTGATTTGCCTCTTTTACGTATATGCAAGGTAGGTTTTGATGTAAGTTTGGGACTCAAACACTTTTTGTATGACAGTTACCGAAGCATGAAGCGGATGATCCATGCCCCTATCTTCTTCTTATATGGACTGAAGGTATGAACAACCCATACAAAAGGGCATGAAGGGTTCCATGAATGACTGGCTTAAATGATTTAGAAGGAATAAATAGGCATAGTTGATTCTTTGATCTTGTGAAAGACAGTATGTTGGTGATCTACAGACGGTACCTGTTACCCTCGAGTTCATGAGAATTATATGAACTCTGTTAACTTCATAACCAACATCTCTTGTGAACTTTTCTATGATCAGAGGAAGCTGCGGATTCACCCAAGTCTCCTAAAGGTGCATGCGACTCTTGCCCGACTACAGAAGCTTGTAATGAACAGACCTGTCGAGAAGAGAGTTGTGCTACAATCAAAGGAACACTTCTGGTTGGTGAAAATTAAGTTGATACCTTAATTGTTGGTGGTTGAATCCTTTTGTCCTAACGGGACTTGCCATAGCGACTAACGCATAAAATACCTATGAGCAGATCCCTTGTCGAACATCTTTGAGGGCAAGATTTCCGCTGAACGGAACATACTTTCAAGTAAACGAGGTGAGCATAATCTAGGCCAATCTTTTTTCTCCTATTCTGTCGGTATCACTCTCATTTTCATACTCTGATATGTTACCTCTCGTACTTAAAGCACAACTGGTCTTAATATCCGGATTAACATTGACGTCTCGAGTGTGCTCAGGTTTTCGCCGACCATGAATCGAGTCATAACCCGATCAACGTTCCCAGAAGATGGATATGGAACTTACCGAGGAGAATGGTGTATTTTGGAACTTCAGCATCCTCAATTTTCAAAGGTGGGTTGCCCAGTTGTAAGTTGTGATAAAATCTTGTTATGTAGCTTACGGTATCGGTGTTCTTCTCGAGCAGGATTAACTATGGGGAAGATTCAGTCTTGCTTTCGCAACGGTATGAAAGAGCCTTTTTATTGAACTTGCTGATATCAATTTTTCCCTCTCGACTTAAAGTCATCGACAGCGTTCTCGTTAACAAGAATTTTAACCTTGTGAAATCAGGGATTAGAGGTGCATATTGATTTAGATTCGTCTGATAGATGAATTCTGATATGCAGGATTCATTTGCGTACGAGGAATCGATCAGAAAACCGGGGCTCCTAGACCTCTGGTATCAAGATTTCATCGACAACCCAATAAGCCGCTTAAGGCGAAGAAGGAGACTTAGATAATATGCTTTGGACAGCAATGCAGTATGTTGGTTTCGAACCTCTTTAACGTTGGAGACACAGTGATTAAACTATATTGAATCCTCTCACTATTTAGTTTCGGTATGGTAAGAAGTATGCAAATGGCATGAAATTGTGCCATTGTTTTATCCTCTTGTTTCGACGAAATTACAACAAAATTACGTTCCTATTATTAATGATTTTGTTTAGTTAATTGTTGATATAAAATCAATTTAGCATATCAAGTGCTTAAATCTCATTTAAGCAGCCACCAAATGAAACGAGGAAATTACCAAAAAAGTCCTAAACCTTTTGACAACTTGCCAATTTAGTCACAAACCTTTCAATTGTGCCAATTTAGTCCTGAACCTTTTGACAATTTGCCAATTTAGTCCTAAACCTTTCAATTGTATCAATTTAGTCCTGAATCTTTTGAAATTGTGCCAATTTAGTTCTAAATCTTTTGAAGTTTTTCCATTTTAGTCCTAAACTTATTAATTTGAGTAATTGGCTGAAAGGACTAAATTGGCAATTCATTAAAAGATTTAGGACTGGTTTGGCAAATCATTAAAATGTTTAGGACTAAATTGGCATAATTTGAAGGTTTAAGACTAAATTGAGAAGTTGGCAAAAGGTTTAGGACTGAATTAGTACAAGTGTATCAGGTTTAGGACTTTTTGGACAATTTTCCCACCAGGAAATTGTGTTCTTTTCACTTTTTTGTTATGGATGAATTGTGATGGTTTTGATGTACGGAGAGCTTGAATCAGAGCCGTTAAGATCAAGGATGGATCTCCGTGCAAAGGTGATGGGACTTTTGCTCCCGCTCATTTTCGTGATATATCTAAATAATGTAGTGATTTAAGTTTTAAGGAATTATTTTAGCCCGAAAAAGCATCTTTTATTCCTACTAGATTTCTTAAAAAGTGCACAACCAAGACGAGGGTAATATTTTCGTTTCATTTTGCCCCCACAAATTGATAAAGCTTCTGACCCAAAAAAAAAAAAACTTTGATAAAGCTTTGGCAACGAATTTTAGATCATGAAAAGAACAAAAAAAAACACTACATTCTATAAAAACAATTACGATTTTTTTTAGAATTTAGAATTTATTTTTTTTCTCCGCTATTCATCTTCCCAGAAGTGCCGACCTTGGCAATGTCGTCGGCCATTGGGCGAGGGCTTGCCCTCGCTAGCTACTAGGCATGGGCGCCGCGACCATTTCGAGAAGGTGAATAGTAGAAAAGAAAAGAGTAAAAAATACTATAAAAATTTCAGAAAAATTAAATGCAATAGCCGATGGCCACGTTAGTGACTTTCGCCCCAAAATTGGCTGAAACGGCTATATTGGAAAATTGTCAAAAATTTAGTACTAAATTGGCCAAATTGAAAAAACCTCTATACAATATGTTTAGAACTTTTTGTACAATCACCCCCACTTTTATGTCCATCAAGAAAAATTAATAGATCCTCCAAAAAATTAAGGTGCATTGAGCTCGTATGAACCTGATGTCTACTACAATGTTTCTTCACGAGGAGCACTGGCATGTCCTAAGCCTTAGCTCCGAAATGATCTCCAGCAGCTGCTAGCTTAGGATAAGGTCGATTCCCCTTTCAAAGAAGCTTTGGTTCCCTCGCCAAACAAAAGGTCCAAGACAAGAGACACGGTTTCCCAATCTATATTCATACTCTCAATTCTATCGGAACAACTTAACTTAAGAGTAGATTGATGTGATCTTTAACACAATAGCCATGGGACGAGGCAAGAGCGACTAGATCCGAGAGCGACTAGATCCATCACCGTCCCATCCCGTGCTGGGAGGGAGCAATGCGTCTAATAGTCCTATCCCTGTCCTGCAAAGCCTGCTGAGTCACCAACTTCTATGTGACCCCTTTCGACACCATATCGAATTGATGACGTGGCATCCCGGACATTGTTACTATTACCGATACCTACCGAATTTTCTCTCAAAACTATCCATCGTAATGATCTATATATACACAACATCTGCATCACCCAGAAATTGGATTTTTATGATTTACGAAACTCAAATTCGCCTTCATTGCCAACCTTTTTAAGAGAATTACAATTAAGATTAATAGAAAAAGACAGAACAACAGCACGCGACACGCATCCTCTGTGCTACACAAAACTTTTTCCATCGGCGCGGATTCACTCGGACGTGTCTCGTGTGCAGTGGCTCAACGAAAGAAAAGCGTGGCAATCCTCCCCCCCCCCCCCCCAAATCGTAAATTACGGTTTTACCCCGACCCTCCGTTTGCTTGGGACCGGGTTCGACCGGGACAGGCGGGCCCACGGCTCGAGGACCGAGTCCCGGAATCTGTACGGAAGCACCTGGTTCCTCCCCCGCTTCGACCTCACCACCGGCAGCGACGTCGGCGGTGGCGGCGGCGTCGGCGCGTCCACCTCGGACTCTCCGGCCTCCGCAATCTTTCGCTTCTTCTTTGACCCCAGCAACTCGGTCTTGGTCGATTCCTCAGTTGCGTCTACTTTGGTCCGAGGGGAAACGTGGAGCTCGCGCCGCTGACTCGGTCGCTCCCTCGACTCGGTCTCGCCGTCCTTGTCTTCGTCGCCGTCGCCGACGCCGACGCCGTGTCCAGAGACCAATTTCGCCGCTTCGACGAGCAAGCCCAAGAAGCCGTCGCTGTTCGACCGCTTCATCTCGCTCGCGCGATCTTCGTCGCTCTTCTCAAAGCTCTGAACTTGCACATTTGTGATCTCCGAACCACCATCTTCATCACCATTTTCTTCTTCTTCTTCTTCTTCTTCTTCTTCTTCTTCTTCTTCAGCTTTGTCTTGATCTCTCTCTCCAGCCTCGACGACTCGTTCGCAGTTCGTCTCATCAGTTTGCTTTGCCGTTTCGCATTCAACCTCAGAGCTCTTCACGAGCACTGTATTCCTCTCACCAACTTCAGGAGCCGCGACAGAGCTCGAACTGAACGAGCCGCTTTCGTCCCCAAAACCCACCTTTTCTTCTTCTTCTTCTTCTTCTTCTTCTTCTTCTTCTTCTTCTTCTTCGTCGCCGAACGAAGCACTACACAATTGGAGGTTCAGATCGATGCCCAGACCTCTGTTCGAGCTCTGGAGACTGAAAGATGGGTTCTTGGAAGAAGCGATTATGTGGAGAATCTTGTGGAGACAAGCTTGAGCTTTGGAACACCCCCGTCGATTGACGTTATCGTCGCTCAATAAAGGAGGGGGTCGCGCCTGATGATCGGAATGGTCGACGAATTGAAACGTGGAAGACATTGTTTAGGACTTGAGGACCCCCTTTTTCCGCTGCGAGATTTGGAGGCTCGGCTCCGCAGGTGCGAAAGCTCTACGCTTGCTCTGTCGCCATTGGAGAAGATGAAGAAGGGTGCGCGTGTTCTAGAAACCAAGGCAAAAAACACCAAGAGATCGGGAGAGACGAGTGAAACGGTACTGAGTGAGAGACAAACACGATCCGCCTCCGCCTGCCCTTGGAGCTGGAAATGGAAAACTTTTACATTCTTTTTATTTTTATTTTTATTTTCTCTGTTTAATGGATAACCTATATTAATATTTTCTCATGGGAAATGTTTCTTAATATTTTATCACATTTTCTACTTCATCTACATTACCCACATCTAATTTGTAATGCCCGCTGTCCACATTCAAAAGTGCAATATATCATCCATTTATCGATTGATTTATGGGGTCGAAATGTTCGATTATCGTGTTATGGAAAAAGAACTACATTTTGTAAGATTATTGTGCGTAGAATTTTTGTTTTTTGTTTTTACCCATTCACCATTGAATAAGCGATATGTATGTTCATAATTAAACTTTCCATGTGTTAAACCATTTGGCAAATGTGTATTGATAGAGATGACGAGCGAGATCTCATCTTTGGAAAAATCTAAGAATCATAAGACCGCGATTTGTTGGAAATTTAAAAATAAGAAGTGTTATCGTATCATTTCCTCTCTAATTTAATTATTCTCGTCCATCACAAGGATAACCAGAGGCTTACATTCGTGAAACTGGACAATAAAGGGTAATTTGACAGAGAGGGGGGGGACTTGCCGAGCCAAGGACACCAGGATTGGTTCTCAGCAGAGGTGGCGTGAACTTCGCGAGGTCGCACGACAACACGCGGACCGATCGATCTCCTTAGACGCACTTTATCTCTCGATAATCGGCACGTAAACGAGCCCGATGCGACCCGTTTCCGACCCGTAATTGAGAGAAAATCCAGCACCGGGTCCCTTTCTTGTTGCGCAGAAATGGAACGATGGATGTCATTTTCTCTCTCAGGTATTTCCACGGTAGCTTCTCTTTGGCGCGATCGGAGGTTTATGGGACTTGGACTTAACCCAGCTTGGGGGCGGTGGCCCCACCCACGACATGCTTTTCCTGTAGCTGAATCGTAGCCCTTGGATGGCATGACATTTAATGCAGGACGCACGATCCCTCTTCTGCTCACCCAACCGTTTCGATGATATACGTAATAATATCTCACTGTCGTGCTAACATGGCTAGCTTTTGTAGGAGAAAATTACGCAAATAATTATTAAACTTTGGCAAGTCATTCTTGAACTTTTAAATTATTCGATATGATCTTCACTATTTTTAAATGTCCAATCTAATCCTTAAACTTTTAATCGGTTCAATGCAACCCTTCGCAAAATCAAATCACTTCTTCGGTACTATTCATATCTTTTCATAATATCATTTGCCTAGATTTTATAATATCTTTTTATTTCAAACCATTTCCTATAAAGAAAATATGCTATTTTTTATTACAATTTTTTTGTTACCTTCATAGATATTACGATAATATCATTTAAGTGTATTTTGACTTGTTTTTGAGTTATATCTGATTTTCACATTATTTTGAAGAAGAAAGGTTTTCATAAGGAAATGTGTAAACACTATTAATTTATCTCTAGATGCTCGTTTCTTAATCCAAATCTTGTTCCCAATCTTTCAGACAGGTAAAATTTTCACTCTTGTTTGTCGTGTTTTCTAAATTAAATTGAGTGTGAATTAGGAAATTAAAATAGCAGGATTATTAACCCGATACACCTCTAAGTGAGGTTATACTTTTTGCTATTATAGCAATCATTAAATGGAACTATTTTAACTTTTTTTTTCTATTAAAATAGAAAATAAAAAGAAATTGTATAACAATGTAATTATGAAAACTTGTTAATAGTACCACATAAATGATTTGACTTTTTATGAAAAATTGACAGGAACTCGGTTCAACAAATTGAAAGTAAGGACTAGATAGAACATTCAGAAATAGTTAAAGAACCATATTGAACAATTTAAAAGTTTATGAATAATATTGCATATTGGATCAAAGTTTATGAGTTATTCGTATCATTTTCTTTGTTGTTTGTTTTGTAATCGAAGGACACAGACGTGTACATCCCACTACCCAAAAGGCATGTGCAAGTCTCATGAACCGATGAAATTTTGCTTGAATTTCTCGAATCTCTTGAAGTGTCAAGTTCTTAGAAAGTATTTTTAGGAACTGCTCAATAGAAACTCTAATTTTAAAGCTAAATCTTACAATGATGATACTTCTAGTTATAAAATGTGAGATAATTAAGTGATTGATTGTTCCCAACTTGAGAAATCGCATTTTTTTTTTGTGCCAATAGAAACATTGTATGTACTAGTTTATTCAATTTTGGTGAGGAAGGAAATCAGTAAATCAGGAAAGAAATTTTATTGCGAGCCTTGTTATTGTAATCATAAAAAGTCAAGAATAATTGTGATATTTAAAGATTATTAAGCGAGTCGGAAATCTATTGAAAATGAACATAAATATGTTACACAGGTTACTCTATCACTAAGACATCTTTCTATTACAACAAACAATTGTATCTTTGTTACATGAATTAGATTTTAGTCATAGAAATAATAAATTCTTATTTCGTGATAAAATTCTCTACCCTACATTCACTGAACAAAATTACCTACTAATCAACTACACCTTTGACCTCCCCAACATACTTGTTCAAGATTCGTCCCAGATAGTAATTATCTTCATTAGGGGGTGCAGAGGAGGTAAACTACTCGTGAATAGTTCATGCTCGACTTACTAAATGTTAGAACATTCTGACCCAAAAAAAAAAACGTTAGAACGTGACATGATTGATTTTGAGTCGAATTCGAGATTGAGCTACTAAATAGCTTGTTAGGTCAAGGTCAAACTTCTCGACATTCAAGTCGAAAGGCTCGTAAGCTTTACCAAGCATTTAGATTTTTTCTTTAGAAGATTTCTACTGGTTGTAGAAATTTGTAATAAAAAGAGTTGGGGGAAAATGTCAAAAAATTCCTAAGCCTATTGCACTTTTGCCAATTCACTCCTAAACCTTATAATTTTGCTAATTCAGTCCTAAATATTTTCACCTTTTGCCAATTGAGACCATTCGACCAACGCTGGCAAAAAATTGCTGACATGGACGCCCTGCCGTCATACATGGCACGGCCAGCGCTGACGTGGACAATGTTTAATAATATTTTATTACTTCAAAATTTTCTTTTCTTTTTCATTTTTTCCTTAAAAAACCCACAAAAAAAAAACAAAGGAAAAAAAGAAGAAGAAAAAAACACTAAAAATTTTAAAAAATGTTAAAATACTATTAAACATTTAAAAGAAAAACTAACACGTTCTAGACTCAGAACCTTCTAATAAAGAGGAGGAGCAGATTAGATGAATTTGGGTTTGATTCGAGAGCTTCCGGTGAAGGCTCCCCTTTTAATTCCGTATATTTAAAATAAAATAAAAAGAAATTTCGTATCTTGCGGCTGGCTTTTATATATATATATAGCTGACATATGAATGTTGGTTCAGAGATATAGACTTAGACTGTTTTTGCGCGTAAATTAAACTAAGAATAAATAATGATATTGGCACGGTTTTTTTTTTTTGTCGAAAGAAAGAATCCATTCATTAATCAGCATAATACTCGAGAGGTATATAAAATGCTTTCATGCCTAACAACTCCCAAATAACCACAGAAAAGCAAATACGAGAAAGCAAATAACACAGCATATTCTGCAGTTAGAATCACACTCTCGTTCTTCAAGAATAGATCTGGCACCATAAAATTTCGGCTGGTTGTAGAAATTTGTAATAAAAAGAGTTGGGGAAAATATATAAGAAAAGGAAAATATATTTAAAAATTCGAAAAATTATTATGAAATATTGTTCACGTCAGCGCCGGTCGTGCCATATAGGACGAACGATATCCACGTCAGCAATTTCCAGCCAAAATTGGCCAGATTAATTCAATTGGAAAAAAGTGAAATGTATATGACTGAATTGAAAAAATTAAAATTCTTAGGACTGAATTGATAAAAGTGTAATAAGTTTAGAACTTTTTTGACAATTTTTCCAAAAAAGTTTAGCCCAACTCGAGATCAAGTTGTAAAAGTTATTTCCTAATTTGGGCTTTACTAATTGTTATTGTAATTATTAATTAGTCTAATAAAGAAAATATATACAGTTTCCTATTTAGTCTAATATGGAGCTGGATAGTGTGGGCTGAGTTATTTCCTTATCCGTAATGAGAGGATAGGTTATAAACTCTATAAATAGAGCTCAAGTCCCTCATCTAAACCCTAATGTCCACATAACCTCACAAAAAGAGTCGTAAAACGAACACGTGAGGGCAATCTCATTGAGCCAGTGCATAATGGGGTTCTAGAGAAGAAGATCTTGAACATCGGTTCATCGCTATTCCACGTCAAGAACGATGGATCCGAAATAATGTGCGTCAATTCTTCTACTTTATAAAACTGTGATTCGCATATCTATACGTGATGATCTTAGGGCGCTGCTTAAAGTTATAATTGCAGCTTGCATGTGATATCAGAACTTACACGTTTTAGATCTCGAATCACGATTTTAGTTAATTTTCGGGATTTTTTTCATTTGGATTGTGCTTCGAGCGGCCTATACAAGTTTTGCGATTATCTTTTGAGTCAAGCTCGAGCAAGAATGTGATGCTCGATCGAGAGCTCCAATCAAAATTCGAGCATCAAATATGCAACTCGAGTCGAACTCGGCCTCGACGGTGTATCTATCAACTCAAGTCCGATAGTGTATCGACTCGACTCCACTCGGTTACATCCCTAATCCCGAGCTTCATTTCCCTAGGTGAAACGCCGACTCGAACTCGACAGTCAGTCACTACCTCCAACAAATTGGCCGACTTATTAGCCTGGACCGAACCAAGCATGTCAATCTCCTACTTAGGATCCTTGTGATCAGTTCATAGATTGATCAGCATGTCCAATTTTTTTTTTCTTACCACGTTGATTTCTAAATTACTTTTAGTACATGCTTCATCGTGAAAAGTGGAAAAATTTTAAAAACAAAAAACAAAAAATTTAGCACAATCCATTGGCGTCTCTATCATTATTCTTTGGGTTTTATAACGTAATGGGCTGAAATCGTAAAGCTTGTCTTGTGTAACGTTAGGCCTACATAGGAGGGAGACAAAATCTTAGCTAGGCTTTTTGCATAACCAATGTTTATCCAACGTTGATTCCTTGTCATAAACTTAGAAGTTGGACTAGGATTCAAACAGTCTTAGGATCTTTTATCTCTTTAATCATTAATTCGCTCATGATAAATTGCAAATTCCTATTTTTCGAAGAAAAACGACCACCCCAATTTTGTACAATTTACTAGAGGTGATCGGTTCCAGAATGGGTGGTTCCCACCCTAAAATCGAGAACCGTCCATTAGGGACCGGTTCCGCAAAATGCGAATCATAAACCACCCGCTCATTCCATGGATCCACTCGAGAACCGAACCACCGGTCCAGTCCAATCCAATTCCCGATTGGATCCCGTTTATGGTCCTACCGAGCACCAACATCAATTAAAAAAAAAGACACGCGAGTGAAGCAATGAAGCCATTTCCAATTCTGCTTCCAAATTTTGCTTCTTCCAATTTTTCTTTCCAGTTGATATTACGAAAGAGTGCAGAGCTATCCCATTTAAGGATTGATTTAGCAATATTGTGTGGGTGTGCTATGGACACTTTTGTAGCATATTCTGTCCGGACATATTTGGGTGGAAAAAGATATATCCTTTCAAAGAGAAGGAAACTCTTCTTTTTTTGTCGAAAAGGAAAATAATTTCATTAAGTAAATAAAGCAGACATAATAAGAAAATTAAGCCAATTTCAAGAACACAACAAAATTAGTAATATAATAAACTAAGAGATATATCTTATTCGATTGTACTTGATCTACAGGTTATGTTGACTTAATTCTTATTTCCCACGTTAATTTTTGTCAATTTAAGTAAATGGAATTTGATTATCATTTTGATATTCTTTTCTTATTGAATTAGTTGAATTTCATATTTTGAAGCTTCGGATGGGAGAATGCAATTGTGATTTTCTTTTGATAAATCCTTAATGATGTTTTTTGTTGTTGTTCTATTCGGGTCATCTCCTTAGATGATATAGAAAGACAATAAGAATGAGTGAAGTGATATGCACAAAAATAATTCTAAACACTCGATTATGTTAAAATATCGTTTATGAAGTTTTTGATTTTGGGGGACTTTGTTCCTCTCTCGGAGAGAGACGCCCTTGCCGATTGACTTTGCATGAAAAGCAAGAGAGGAAACATGATCTTTTTTGTGCGGATGTATCTGGATGGAAAAAGATATATCCTTTCAAAGGGAAGGAAACTTTTTTTTTTCAAAAAGGAAAATCGTTTCACTAAATGAATAAAGTGAACATAATAAGAAAATTAAGCCAATTTCAAGAACACAAAAAAAATTAGTAATATAAAAAAACTGAGAGACATATCTTCGATTATACTTGATGTACAAGTTATGTTGACTTAATTCTTATTTCCCACATTAATTTTTGTCAATTTAAGTAAATGGAATTTGATTATCATTTTGATAATCTTTTCTTATTTTACACAAAGGTTTGATTTAGTTAAATTTCATATTTGAATTTCGGATGGGAGAATGCAATTGTGATTTTATTTTGATAAATCTTTAATGATGCTTTTCTTGTTGTTCTATTCGAATCATCACCTTACATGATATAGAAGGCGATAAGAAAGAGTTTTAAGTGATATGCACAATAATAACTTTTAAACACTTACCGAGTGACTTTCCCTAAAAAGTGAGAGAGGAAACGTGATCTTTTTTGTAGGGACGTATTTGGGTGGAAAAAGATATATCCTTTCAAAGAGAAGGAAACTCTTTTTTTTTTTTTTTTTTTTTGAAAAGGAAAATCGTTTCACTAAGTGAATAAAGTGAACATAATAGGAAAATTAAGCCAATTTCAAGAACACAAAAAAATTAGTAATATAAAAAAACTGAGAGATTGTCAATTTAAGTAAATGGAATTTGATTATCATTTTGATACTATTTTCTTATTTTACTGTTATGATTTAGTTGAATTTCATATTTTGAAGTTTCGGATGGGAGAATGCAATTCTGATTTTGTTTTGATAAAGCTTTAATGACCTTTTTTTGTTGTTCTATTCGGGTCAACTCCTTATATGATATAGAAGACAATAAGAAAGAGTTTGAAGTGATATGCACAAAAATAATTCCTAAACACTCGACTGTGTTAAAAGATCGTCTATGTTTAAAGTTTTTGATTTTGAGGGACTCTGTTTCTCTCTCGAATAGAGACGCTTACCGATTCACCTTGCAGCGAAAGCAAGAGAGAAGAAATTGATCTTTTTGTACGGACGTATCTGGGTGGAGAAAGATATATCCTTTCAAAGAGAAGGAAACTCTTTTGTTTTTGTCGAAAAGAAAAATCGCTTCACTAAGTGAATAAAGTGAACATACTAAGAAAATTAAGTCAATTTCAAGAACACAACAAAATTAGCAATATAAAAAACCGTGAGATATATTTTTATTCGATTATACTTGATCTACAAATTATGTTGACTTAATTTTTATTTTCCATCAATTTAAGTAAATGGAATTTGATTATCATTTTGATATTTTTTTTCTTGTTTTACACCAAGGTTTGATTTAGTTAAATCTCATATTTTGAATTTTCGGATGGGAGAATGCAATTGTGATTTTGTTCTGATAAATCTTTAATGACGCTTTTTTATTGTTCTATTTGGGTCGTCTCCTTGAAGACGATAAGAAAGAGTTTAAAGTGATATGCACAAAAATAATTTCTAAACACTCGACCGTGTTAAAACATCATTTATGTTTTTTTTTTTTTTTGTACGGACGTATCTGGGTGGAGAAAGATATATCCTTTCAAAGAGAAGGAAACTCTTTTGTTTTTGTCGAAAAGAAAATCGCTTCACTAAGTGAATAAAGTGAACATACTAAGAAAATTAAGCCAATTTCAAGAACACAACAAAATTAGCAATATAAAAAACCGTGAGATATATTTTTATTCGATTATACTTGATCTACAAATTATGTTGACTTAATTTTTATTTTCCATCAATTTAAGTAAATGGAATTTGATTATCATTTTGATATTTTTTTCTTATTTTACACCAAAGTTTGATTTAGTTAAATTTCATATTTTGAATTTTCGGATGGGAGAATGCAATTGTGATATTGTTTTGATAAATCTTTAATGATGCTTTTTTGTTGTTCTATTCGGATATAGAAGACCACAAGAAAGAGTTTGAAGTGATATGCACAAAAATAATTTCTAAACACTCGATTGTGTTAAAACATCATTTATGTTTGAAGTTTTCAATTTTGTTGGACTGTATTTCTCTCTCTCTGATAGAGAGTTGCTTACCAGTTGACTTTGCATGGAAAGCAAGAAAGAGGAAGCTTTGATTTATTTATTTTTTGTAAGGACGTATCTGCTTGGAAAAAGATATATCCTTTGAAAGAGAACGAAACTCTCTTTTTTTTTTTTGTCAAAAAGGAAAATCGTTTCACTAAGTGAATAAAATGAACATAACAAGAAACTTAAGCCAATTTCGAGACCACAACAAAATTAGTAATATAAAAAAACTGAGAGATATATCTTATTCGATTATACTTAATCTACAAGTTATGTTGACTTAATTGTTATTTCCCACATGCCCTTAATACAAATTGATAAAGGGGCTCTTTTCCTCGCACCGAACTGTATTTCTCTTTACTTCTAAGACAAAAACCGAATGAAAATCGATGAAATATAGCTTGTCTAGAAAATAAACTCTACTTACGGGTACATTTTATGGTTATTCTTAGGTCCGACATCATTGTAAAACTATCCTTACAATTTTGTCATTGAATGCTAACCATGTAAGTGTTCTTCATCGACTCGCTTTATTAGTCCAACAGAAGTCAAACCTCCATCTACTATATCAAGGAATTTTCGGTTTTATTTTGTTGCTAATGAGATACTTTATATAGGAGTATCTGAAAGTACGTTAAAAATAATGATGTAAAAAAGTTATGCACATTGAAACGTCTTGGTGTTTTTTTAACATTAAATCTCCATGAATGATAAATGACATTAATTTTTGTCAATTTAAGAAAATGGAATTTGATTATCATTTTGATATTCTTTTCTTATTTTACACAAAGGTTTGATTTAGTTAAATTTCATATTTAGAATTTTCGGATGGGAGAATGCAATTGTGATTTTGTTCTGATAAATCTTTAATGACGCTTTTTTTTTATTGTTCTATTTGGGTCATCTCTTTGAAGACAATAAGAAAGAGTTTAAAGTGATATGCACAAAAATAATTTCGAAACACTCGACTGTGTGAAAACATTGTTTATGTCTAAAAATTTTCTCGATTCTACTTAACAAGTAATTCATAATATGCTGGACTTGGAAAAGTAACAGGTTTTATTTGGAAAATTCTCTGCTAGACAAAGCTAACATGCACATAGGTAAAATCCGAAATCCCCACAAAAAGAAAACATAGTGCCATTAATATACGTGGTACTACAAAAAGGAAACATGTCATATGAGCCAAATATTTACATGGTAAAACATGGTACTGTCCACTTTATCTTTCCTACATAAAAACAGATGAACAAATCAAAGAAGGAAAGTGAATAAAAATGAGGATTAACCATTTTAAATATAAATAGGAGGATTAAGGGCATTCTTCTTAATTTTATGATGCCTCCATCAATACTAGATCTTGACTTCTATAAATCCGGATGCCCCCCCCCCCCCCCCCCACATTAATTTTTGTCAATTTAAGAAAATGGAATTTGATTATCATTTTGATATTCTTTTCTTATTTTACACAAAGGTTTGATTTAGTTAAATTTCATATTTAGAATTTTCGGATGGGAGAATGCAATTGTGATTTTGTTCTGATAAATCTTTAATGACGCTTTTTTTTTATTGTTCTATTTGGGTCATCTCTTTGAAGACAATAAGAAAGAGTTTAAAGTGATATGCACAAAAATAATTTCGAAACACTCGACTGTGTGAAAACATTGTTTATGTCTAAAAATTTTCTCGATTCTACTTAACAAGTAATTCATAATATGCTGGACTTGGAAAAGTAACAGGTTTTATTTGGAAAATTCTCTGCTAGACAAAGCTAACATGCACATAGGTAAAATCCGAAATCCCCACAAAAAGAAAACATAGTGCCATTAATATACGTGGTACTACAAAAAGGAAACATGTCATATGAGCCAAATATTTACATGGTAAAACATGGTACTGTCCACTTTATCTTTCCTACATAAAAACAGATGAACAAATCAAAGAAGGAAAGTGAATAAAAATGAGGATTAACCATTTTAAATATAAATAGGAGGATTAAGGGCATTCTTCTTAATTTTATGATGCCTCCATCAATACTAGATCTTGACTTCTATAAATCCGGATGCCCCCCCCCCCCCCCCACATTAATTTTTGTCAATTTAAGAAAATGGAATTTGATTATCATTTTGATATTCTTTTCTTATTTTACACAAAGGTTTGATTTAGTTAAATTTCATATTTAGAATTTTCGGATGGGAGAATGCAATTGTGATTTTGTTCTGATAAATCTTTAATGACGCTTTTTTTTTATTGTTCTATTTGGGTCATCTCTTTGAAGACAATAAGAAAGAGTTTAAAGTGATATGCACAAAAATAATTTCGAAACACTCGACTGTGTGAAAACATTGTTTATGTCTAAAAATTTTCTCGATTCTACTTAACAAGTAATTCATAATATGCTGGACTTGGAAAAGTAACAGGTTTTATTTGGAAAATTCTCTGCTAGACAAAGCTAACATGCACATAGGTAAAATCCGAAATCCCCACAAAAAGAAAACATAGTGCCATTAATATACGTGGTACTACAAAAAGGAAACATGTCATATGAGCCAAATATTTACATGGTAAAACATGGTACTGTCCACTTTATCTTTCCTACATAAAAACAGATGAACAAATCAAAGAAGGAAAGTGAATAAAAATGAGGATTAACCATTTTAAATATAAATAGGAGGATTAAGGGCATTCTTCTTAATTTTATGATGCCTCCATCAATACTAGATCTTGACTTCTATAAATCCGGATGCCCCCCCCCCCCCCCCCCCCCCCCTTTTTTTATTATTATTATCAAACTATGGATAAAGTTATTTCAAAATGGCAATCATAAAAACAATATATGCATGTGCAAATCGCTAGCCATCACTTTTAATCCATGATTGACAATTCAGTCCCACTTACTTGCACAATTTACATATTCATAAACACCAAGTTGAGGGTAAGGCTCCAAATTTCCGTAAAGTGCCTTACAAATACATTATGATTGATAATGGTGTTTAGATAATCCGTTATATAAAAAATTTAGATAGCAAAAAAAAAAAAAAAAAAATTGACCAAAAAATTATTGCAAGCAGAAAAGGCCCTGACGGGCCTGACCTAGTGTCCCTTATTGGGCTCACAGCCCAGTCCTTAGCCTTCAAAGCTCCAACCAGCAGCCGTCGTGTTGAAAAACCAAAGACTGCTCAACAAATCTCCCCCCAGAAAGAAAAACTGCTCCGGTCGGGACAAAACAAAAAAGAAAACCTGCTCTTTAACTTCACTTCTCGCTTCTATCGTTTCGGCCACCTCACTCGCCTTATCCTCCTCCTCTTCCTCTTCTTCTTCTTCTTCTCCTTCCTCTGCAATGCCTAGCGACGACTCTTGGGACCCCTCAGGCTCGCAGCAACGGCAGGACGTACTATCCCAGGAGCAAGATTCCCCAAAAGAAAATGACCCGAATGCGAACCTGTCCGGCTCGGACTCCGATTCCGATTCCGACTCCGACGACTCCTCCTCCGACGAGGAAGAAGGAGGAGGAGGAGGACCCGACTCGGGAACCGCCGGCGACGACGCTCTCCCCTACACCCGACCCTCGGGCGACGACCTGGAGGAGGACGACAACACGCCGGAGGCCAACATCCGGCGCTTCTCCGAGATCCTGAACAGTCGGCGGATGCGGAGGAAGCTGGAGGAGGAGGACAAGAACTACGTCTTCCACGAGGACCTGTTCGATTTCCCCGAGGACCCCGAGAAATGGCGAGAGGAGGACCTAAAGGAGCTGTGGGCGGACGCGCCGCTCGAGTCCACGAAGCCCGGGTGGGACCCGGTGTGGGCCGACGAGGAGGACTGGGACATCGTGAAGGAGGAGATCAAGGCAGGCCGCGAGCCGGCGATAGCCCCATTCTACTTGCCGTACCGGAGGCCGTACCCGGCGATACCGGACAACCATTACGACATATCGAACGCAAAGGCGGTGGTGGAGGAGTTGGACAGGGTTGAGGAGTTCCTGAAATGGGTCAGCTACATTTTCCCAGACGGCAGCTCGTATGTGCTCTTTTACTTTTCTTTTTTGTTTTTAGAGATTCAGCTTTTGGGAAATGAAGATATACAGTTTGTGGGTGTCAGGATTTTGTTCTTACCGTACGGAATTGTATTCTGGTTAGTCTGTTGTGTGGCATCCTCTCTATCTTTTTGTTAAATTGCTCATATTGCATTAGCTTAGTGAGTGTTTGAAAGATGAGTATGCTGATTGTAGGAGTGAGTTATTGACTGGCATTAAGATTGTCCCTATTTGAAAGATTGGGCATGAACAGTAATTTTATTTGTTTAAGTAAATTTCATATGTGGTCCTTTTCTATATAGTTATTTCAAATTCAGTTTTACAGCTGCTGATGCGTTTAGTATGTGCAGTGTTTACCTGCTATTTTTCCCTTCCACACTATAGTCTATGCAATTGCTTGTAGCATGTTAAATTCAGTGGTTTCGGAAGATTGAGCTTGGTGGTTGTCATGAATTTGTAGAGTTCTATTCGGTAAATTTGGATGCGATTGTTTATGGAGTCACTGTTCTTCTGCAGTATCTCTGTCAACTGTTCATAAGTGTGTTACTTATTCATGCTATGCTTGGCAACAGAATTGATGATTGATGTGTTAGTCTATACATTTGCTCTCACTCTACTGTCATGCTTGGTGTAGATTTCAATTGACTGCAACCTTGATACCGTTTGTTTTCTATTTTGATCACAATGTTGATATGCAAAAATTGTGCTCTGGATGGCTAAGCCACTTTGGCTTTGACTCATTGTCCACTGCCTGTTGTATTACCTTTCAGGTATGAAGGAACGGTTTGGGATGACTTGGCCCATGGAAAAGGGGTCTATGTCGCCGAAATGGGGCTTGTTAGGTTTGCTTCCTCCTCACTTTCACATACTAGGCAGTAGCTTTACAAGTCATTTGATGCATTAGAGTTTCTAAAGGCCACAAGAAGTTCAAAGCTCTTTATTAGATTCATTAATTCACAAGTTGATTGGTCCATGACTCGCTATTGGCAATAATGTGAATATAGTATTGTTACTCACTCTTTATCTGGCACAGTGAATTTTGGTTTATAAATTCTTTAATAGTATGTCAAGCAAAAGAATGATCCCATATTTTCTGGAATACTACCTTTTGTTACCAGTTTTTACTAATTTTTTTGCCATATTCTTAATCAAGTATCAGTCGTGAAAGATAGAAATCTATCACAATTCATGTGATATATATATGTTTTGTTTATGATGTTCTCCCTTTTTTAGTAGTTGACCTAGATCCCTCCATTCTTGACAAAGTTAGAAGCTGCATTTTTCTTAGCGGCTTCCCAAGCAGAAGTAATTAAATTGCTAATTTACGTTCATTAACCCGTAAAGGTTTCTTTTGTTAATAGCTATGATGTTGCTTTGGCATTGTGTGATTTGCTCGAAATCTAGGAGACTTTGCATGAAAACCTGAAACTATCATGTGCTTATCTACAACCATGACATGTGAAAGTTTCCTAAAGATCTGGATATTGGAGGATGAAAATCTTTTTGCTTCTCCCTGAGAGTACTGGTCAAATTCTCCATAAATCGCTTCTTTTTCACCATTTTTGGGTTTAAGAAGAAGGAACTATCCAAGTCAACCTTGGCTTAATGTGCCTTGAGCTTGGAGGAATGATATTGTTATGTACTTTTTTACCTGTAGGTATGAAGGTGAGTGGCTTCAAAATAATATGGAAGGACATGGAGTCCTTGAAGTGGATATACCTGACATTGAACCTCTTCCAGGTTCCAAGTAGGTTTTGAATTGTATATAGAACTCCCCTACTGCAGCTCCACAATGAAGAATGCAGTGATCATTCTCCTAGTATTAAGTTGAGACGATATCATTCTCCTCAGGCTAGAAGAGAGAATGCGTGCTGAAGGGAAGATCATAAAAAGAGATTATATGTCTCCGGAAGACAGGGAGTGGCTGGAAATGGATATAGAAGATAGCATTCGTCTGACTGGGGATAACTATCAAGTCCCTTTCTATGAAAATGATGAGTGGATCAGACAATTTGGTGAAAAACCGTAAGTTTCAATTGCTTCTTCATATACACACTTTCAGCTCCATAAGGTTCTAATCTGCGGTTGTCTCTATGTTTTCTGATGAAGTCCAGGCATTCAACTCTCTCTCTCTCTCTCTCTCTCTCTCTCTCTCGCTCGCTCGCTCGATCCAGCACTAAATGTTTCAAATTGAGATACGAAAGAAATTGATTTTGTTCTGAGTTCTCATTGTTTAGATTACTCCGTTGTGCTAGAAACTATAGTAGTCACTTTTCCGGATCTGATTAATGGTGACGGAGGTCCCTATGATTGGATTCCTTGACCCACCCACATAGACACATTGCACAAGAATTTCTACTGTTAATCTGGTACTCTTAAATTGTTTTCTATGCCAGGGAAAAAGGTCGATATCGGTATGCTGGTCAGTGGAAGCATGGAAGGATGCATGGGTGTGGCGTTTATGAAGTCAACGAGCGTCCAATATATGTATGTCTGTTAGGACAAGTTTTGTGTAGCAAGATTAATTTACTTTTCAGTTATATAATTGGCATGTGCTTATTGGCAAATATTTTGTTGGCATGGCTATCTGTGTCGGTATTCAGAATACACCATCCTCTAGCAATCCGCAATTTGGAACACCTTTCCCTTAATGGCACACTAGTTATTTAAAACATCTGGATCAATAGATAAATTCAATGCCACTTTTTCAAGACATATTATTCATGGGGATATCTTATATCGAGAAACCTCTCAACTAAAAGACTTGGCTCACTTTAATGTAGGATTATGGTGTTTTAGAACTACTTCAACATGTTGATCGTCTTTAATAGCATTTGAAATTTGTCTCTTCCCAACTGCACGATCACAAGAAATCTACTCACATGGTACTTGAATTTAGTCAAGGGACCGTATCCGTGTTGCATCCCATTTAATCGAGTCAATGCACTATGCAGTAATCTTGGCATGACCATCATTTATCATTTTGGGAATCCAATCCATTTCCAAACATGGTGCAGCAGAGATGTTTGTTACTTGTGGAAATGCCATGCATGTCAATGGAGTATTTGAGTGAGGAACTTAGATGGCATTGATGACCTCTTATTGGCAAAAAGAAAGAAAAAGTTCTTTATAAGGCATATGCTATGAGGTTCAAGCTCTCTTTTAAAGAAAGATGAATTTCCATTGTGAAACAGCTCCGGCCTATAGTGGACGACGGTATAGATGGAGAATGAGCAAGTCTTAACTTACTACTAGCCTTCAAATTTTGGAAGAGCTTTGCAATCTGGGTGGCTGTCGTGTGCTCTACTTAATGATATCTTGTTGAGAGGTCATAATTGCCTTTTGTTTGTTTGTTTGTTTGTTTTTGTTTTTTTTTGGGTGTTTCCTTCAGCTTCAACCTTGTGGGATAGAATGAGCAATATTGCATTATGAATGTATGCAGGGTAGATTTTACTTTGGGGAGCTATTAGAGGATGAGTATGGCTGTGATGAGGATGTTTCAGCGGTATGTCCTGAAGTTGAGTTCTTTAGCTGTCTGAATAGAGATGTGACATTTGTGACTCTTACGTGCTGGCCCTTTTCAGCTTCATTCTGGGATAGCGGAAGTAGCTGCTGCTAAGGCAAGGATGTTTGTTAACAAGCCAGATGGAAGTATGTCTTTTGAACCCTATGACATTCATTTATGTCAGAATTTGACTTAGAAAAAGTAAAAATTGCATCCGAGCTAATGTGGGAACTAGAACCTTCTAACCTTCAGTAGATTGCTGCACTCTCATGTTATTCATTTTTTAAGTTTTTCCCGAGCCATACTGTTTGATAATATAATGTTGGTATGCTCCTGCATTCACTTGGAATAAACATGATCGTATCTTCGTGGTTGGAGATCTGAGAAAAAATGCTCCTATTATTATGATTCGGATACTTGACATCTGTTAGGTCTTTGAGATGATGTTTCTCTTGAAACTCAAAAGTTCTGGAAAAACATCATCCTTGCATTGTAGATTCTCTTGTTAATAGATCTGCAATTTGGTTTGCGGGATTATTGTTAATATGTCGCACCATTGTCTTTTGAGTGCATGCTCCTGCTTGGTACTGCAGTTAAAATTTTCAACGACGGGGAGTCACAAAACTGTTATTCAGCTAGATTTATTGAAAGCCCTTCCCTCCTAATGAGCAGCTTTTGTCTAAGTGCGATCGTGTCAACTTGCCCTTAAAACAAACTTCCACTTCATAGCTCTGATTTTCTGCTGGCAGTGGTCAGAGAAGAGAGAGGCCCCTATGGTGATCCTCAGCATCCTTACTTTTATGAGGAAGAAGATGTGTGGATGGCCCCTGGCTTCATCAATCAGTTCTATGAAGTAAGTTTCATACTATATTGGTGTATTCAGAGCATATTTTTATGATGGGGTTTCACTGTGCCTTTTATTGGCAGGTCCCTGATTATTGGAAAACATACGTTGGTGAAGTGGATCAGGAAAGAGAAATGTGGTTAAATTCCTTCTACAAAGCACCACTAAGGCTGCCTATGCCCGCTGAACTTGAGTATTGGTGGTCACAAGGTATGCATTCAAGATGGTCCTCCTTCGGTCTCTCTACATGCATACGTTCGTGGGGAATGGAGCAAGAAAGGGATGACCCTTCTAGTTTCTGTTCCGCTTTTTAAACTTTGTTGGGCTTGGGAATAATTAAGTGGAACTGGGAATTGGGAATTTAGGCTGAATTCTCAACCATTCTATTCAATCAGTGAGAAATGCCCGTTTCTGCCCCATCCAAGAACAAAATCCAGAGTGCCTAGAAATTTGATTTGGGTACAAAGAAGAGCAGAAGTGAAGTAGATGTAATAAACTTAGGATATATTTTTGCATAACTCTTTTTTTCTGGCCAAACTCTTGCATCCTTATTAGAATGAGTCATCTGGACTTTGCAATTGCTGTAGCTAAGCTAGCAGAAATAAGCAGCTCCTCACCGAGTAGCGTAGATATTTTTTTTCCGCTTGTTCTCTGAGTGCTTGCAGTTGGATCTCTGGCTTGCAAAGAACAAATGTGTGGATCTTGTATGACATGCCTGGTATTTGCTTGATCAGATCATACTCCAGAATTTGTTCTGATCAACAAGGAACCAGAACCTGATCCGCAAGATCCGTCAAAGCTTATATACACAGAAGATCCCCTAATCCTTCATACTCCAACTGGGCGTATAATTAATTATGTTGACGATGAAGAGCATGGGATCCGCTTGTTCTGGCAGCCAGATTTAAAAGACGGGGAAGATGTTGACCCAGAGAAGGTAGAATTTCTACCCCTTGGTTTTGATGAGTTCTATGGGAAAGAAGAGGTTGTCAAGAAGGAAAGTCTTTGGAAAAGGATTATCATGGCGATGGAAAATGCATGTAAGCCTACATTCGATAGACTAGAGAAGTGGACAGAGGAGAAGAAGAAAGCCAGTGAAATGAAGATTAAGCTGATAGAGAAGGAGCTTGACCTTGTCGAAGCTGAATTGTGCTTGGAAGAGGCAATTGAGGACATGGATGAGGAGCTGAAGATGACAGAGAAAGATGAAGAGAATATTGAAGTGGGTTTTCGGGAGGGAGTGGAAATGGATTCTTCTGTGTCAGCCAAAAAAGATGAGGAAGAGGAAGCAGAAGGAGAAGAGGAAGAGGATGAATATGAAGACGAGGACGCTGAACCGACAAGTTTTGGTTCTGTCGCTGTCGATCAGGACTCGTCGAAGAATGACCAAAAAGGCAGCAAGCCTGGGGGGTCGCCATTTTCTACTTCCTCATTGGGATTTGCTTCATGTGGCCTTGTCTCTGTTGTAAGTATCAAGTTTCCTAGATCACCCTCATGAACCGTATGTCTTAATTTAAGTTTGATACCCCCAACATAGGCTTTCGAGGTGTTTTAACTTAAGAAATTTGTGTAACCGTTCCACTATGTCTCAATTCATGAGCATTTTCTGGTCTTCCTGGTTTGTTGGAATCTTGACCACAATAGCCATTTGAACATATATAGTGGATGAAATCCATGCATTGATGTGTGAGAACTTTTTGGTGGAAAATTAAGTAGATAATTTCGTTTGTTAATTCTTGTCTGATTTATGACAAACTCTAATGTCCTTATCCTGGTTGCTCTTGTTTCCTTCTGTAGGTTTCTTCAAAGCTGCAACACTCATTTTTATCATGGAAAGAGAGCAGATCCTTGGTAAAGGCAACTCCAACATTGCACATCCCGGCCTGTGGTAGCTTGAATCAAGTTCCTCACAACCTCAGTTACGCACCAAATCTTTGCAAGGAAGGGAGATTAAGAGCGAGGAGGCAAGAACACCGAAAGCATCAAGCAAGAAGACCGTCAAAGGGGAGTGCATCTCAACTGCATTCCTTATCGAGGATCCTCTCGCCCAGTCCAGCTTCTAGAAAGTCCGAGATGAATCCGAAGGAGCCAAGAAGTTGGAGGCATGCCTGGCTGCATAAAGCACCAAAGGACGCCTTAAGCAGCGTCTTGTCATTACATAATTCGCTGTACCATTCGGAATCATACGTTGATAGTGGTATGAAGTGAGCTTTGCTTATCTCTTCCGCAATATTCTTTCTGACATGAATATGCAACATTTGAAAGGTCAATTTTGTTATGTAACATTGGCTATTATTCCCGGTTTTAGTCGAGTGAAGGAAATAAAAGAAAAAATGTAGAAGTTTTCACCGAGTTGTATTATTTCGGACTCGAAATAGTATTTTGCCGGAACGTAATTTGCCCCTGGGCGTGCAATGTGCATGAAATCTGATATCTTTTTGTTTGCTTTGAAGAGGTTTTTTGTAATCTAAAGGATCTCTTATCTATTGTCTTCCGTTTCAGACTGTCGCCCACTGTGCCAAATGTCTAGTGGCGATCACTTGCAAAGGCCAGGAAATTAAATGACCAACAGAGTGATCAGTAAATTCAGTCTATTCATCGAGATTTGTGAAACGGATTGGGCACCTAAGCATGGATTTTTTTGTCCTTTTTGGTCGCGGAATCTGACCATTCTCGTGTGGGGACTGAGCCAAGGCGCATTGCAGCCATTTCACACAAGGCAACAAAGAACAGAGAAATCAAATTTGCCTGCCCACTTCCAACTTGCTGTACTATCCTTAGTCCCCACTCGACCAATTGTCATCATCATTAACCAAATCCGAAGATGCATTATGCAGAGGAGAAGATGCTCTGGCCTCCGACCAAACAGATGTGGATTTGAATGCAAAGGTTATATAGACTGGCGGCATTGGCAGCATATTGACCATACCCTACCCTGACCACCTCATTTTCTCTCTCCCTACGCATGATGTCTCTCTTTCTTTGCCCAATCACCAACTTTATTTGGGTTTTTTACCAACTGATTGTCGATTACCAACTCTTATTTAAACATCTACTAATATTGGTTTGGTCGATTTCTACGCGAATAAGAGCCGGTAGATTATTAAAAAACAAAAACAAAAAAATCAAATAAACGATCGCTCACTAGCCCACTCGGATAGTAGATAGAGAAGGTGGAGAAGCGGTGAGCGAGAATGTTTATTGCAAATGAATTGGGTGATTCAAATGAGGGAGAGAGCTTCCCTATTTACACAAGAGGTCTTTCAATAACTACCGTTGATTGACTCTAAAATCTAATGGTAGCGATTGCATCTCTCCTTCTACCGACTAAGGACATTTGACACAAGAATATTCTAGAAAATGGTACATCTATTGTATCGCTCGTCCCCAAGAATATTGCAGTGGATTCAAGAAAATCCTAAATGCCAAGACACTTCAAGTCCTGTTATTCATCCGGCTATCTTGTCGGTAGGTCGAGTCACAGAATGAGTTGAGTATTCATTTTAATTGCTGATTCTCGCAAATCGCATGCCCAACAATCTTTCATGTTCGTCGTAGTTGTCATCTCTGTCTCTCCCAATGTTCTGTTGTGTGAACCTTATCCCTTCACAGCATGCATCATTGTTCCATTGTGTAAAGAAAAACATCATAAAACTCTGTTTGGATTTATGTGACTCCCCATGCCTTCCTAACATGGGAAACCGACTCTTGCTGGCCTGAGTCCCCCATCCCAAATCAGATCAAAAGATTTCAAGCCCAGACGCCCGAATCTCTGCTCTTCTTCCATGCCTTTTTGGCTCATCGTTCCACGCATCATGATGCGAGTTCATCTCGAAACCAGATCTTACTGACCAAAAACCAAGAGTTGGCCAGAAAAAGACCATCCTTTTCGATTTGTACAAGGTGGGACCATTCTCAGAAGAGAAGATAGATGTGAACTCGGTGGGACATATGGTCAAGTGGCTCATAATACCAGCAGACTGCAATGGCCCCCCAGAAGGTGATGCTATGACAATTCGAGTTTCGCTTCACCCGGCTCCGTCAAGTCACACGTTACCACGACCCACCCCAAAATGATCACGGGTTGAAGCATTCCTTTCGCGGGGCTCCGCCCTCTCGGGGCGGGCCGACCCGTTATTTGTAAGACCAGATGGGCATCGAAGCAGTTGTGATGGACTCCCTCCGGCAAACGCGTGAAGTGCGAGGGCTGTTTAGGCCTCTCGCTGATTTGATCAGGGCGGCGAACGCTGTTACCTCCCGGGTTATCGTCATCACACAAAGCGCAGCTCTCGCCCCACGTCCATATCCACACAAATTTCTCCGCGTGTCGGATATTTGCGCATGCTGATGATGGGATTTCAAGGACTAAGATGCAAAAATTCATCTTTTGTGTGCTCTGCAAATCAAACCCAAAAGATTAAGCTGATAACTTGGTTTTGATACGATATCAGAAAGTCCAACTCAAAAATTTAAGTTGATGGGCAGAGGCAGAGTCAAATTATGCGAGATATTTCAACATCTACTAAGTGAAAAAATCACCTCAACTTCTAAGAAATTACGTCCCGGACTCGAACGTCGCGTCTTTTTCTTATCCTTATCATATTCCTAGGGGCCACACGCACGAACAATACCAGGTCATGGTCTTAATCATGACAAGCATAATCATGTTTTTAACAAGGGAACGGCCGATGGATAAGCAGCTCGCCAAAATCGATTTTTCTTCTCCCCCGCATCTATCCATTCGATAATTTTATAAACTTGTGTCCTCTCATTAAATGAGGTATGTCCATCAGAAGTGCTCATTGTTATTAAACGACGAAAGCAAATTGAAAAACAAAAGTCTATTAAATAATATCACCTGTTATATTAGTGATAGGTTATCGGAAAAAATGAAAATCATTCATGGGATTTGAATAAGACTACCATTAAATTAGTTTTACTTCAAGAAGTGTGAGTTTCTCCATGTTTATGTTCACCTCGTTACTGTTTTCCAAATCATTCATTTGCCGCAAAATAAACTGAACCTAATTATTCGAATCTTTAATTTCAAGGAAAACCATCGTCTGGACTTAATCTAATAGATTGCGTCAATCACATCCCCCCCTTCTAAAAAAAAAACAACAAGAAAAGAACGAGACCCACAAAACGGGTCTCGCTTACAAATAAAATGGACTCGATATGCTTTTTACGATATGATTTGCCGTATTCGCGATTGTAATTTTACCTACACAAAACGGGGCAACTTCTTCGACATCGAGAGGTCAAAGGTAGGGCTGTGTTTGTGAGGAAGCTAAGTCCCCACACCACGCATACCGTTCAAGGTTCAGCCCAGTTCAAAGCACCACCAATGCAATAATCGACAAATGACGATGATAAAGAACAAACCAGTCTTTTTCCCACAGCTGAGAGGAGGAGACTGAAAAAGACTTTTTCCCACTTCTTGCTCTTCGCATGCTGTGCTGCGTCCAAATCCTCTCCAAGTCCCAGCCTCCACCAGTTAATCCCCCTGTTGCAACCCCACCCAACCATCCGTTGTCAAATCGTAGATATATGTAGACAAAATATGATGCATTGAACGAATAAAAAAGAAAAGGAAGAGGCAAAAATTCCCTGCCCAACCCAAGACATCCAAGTATTGCCTCCACTAGATACAGCCAGCCACGTACATGCCGGTTCTGACCTTTCACGGCAGTTCTTCAGAAAAGTGCCCAAACCTTTTGATACCAATTGAATCATGTACATTTTAATTAGACCAATTTATTCCTAAACCTTTTGAATCGGTACAACTTCAGTCCATCTAATCAATTTTGACAGGAAATCGCTAACATGAACGTCGGTCGTTCTAAGTGGTATGATCGGCACTGACGTGTACATATTTAATAATAATTTATTATTATTATTATTATTATTATTATTATTATTATTATTTATTTATTTATTTTCATTATAGCCGACGAGGGTCACGTCCTCGCCCATGCCATCGCTACGGGCGAGGGCGGCCCTCGCCAATCGGCGGCCACAATGAAAAAAGAAATGAATTATAATGAATTATAAAATTTGTACATGTCAGTGCCAGGTTATGCCACATAGGATGACCGGCATCTAAATCAGCGATTTTCAAGCAAAATTGGTCGGATGGACTGAATTGGCGCCAATGCAAAAGGTTTGGGATTAAGTTGGTCCAATAGAAATATTTAAGACTGAACCAGTACCAATGCAATAAATTTATGACTTTTTGTATACTTTTCCCAACTGATCTTAGGGCTACTCCTTTCGTCTGTTTGATCTTTCATCTCGTGTCGCTTGGGTCCCCGTGCTCTCGCAGCAGAATCCAAGTTTTGATCTGGTGGTGCAGGTGCCATCTGTGAGCATTTCCTCAGACGGTACTATTGATTTTTTTTTCAAGTTGTTTTAATCTGTAATCATTAGAGTTGACGCTGAAAGAGTAACCGTTCCCGGTTGCTGTTTGAGGAAGCGTTTCTCGTTGACCTAACTTCAAAGAAGTTGCTCACGCGAGCATCAATGGCGAAAGTGACGACGGCGTTGCTTGCGGGGCCAACATGTACATGCGTGCCGTCGCAGGATGATTGGAGTGATTATTGGAGCTGCTGACGTGAAAGGGGCGGGCCATCGAGAAGAGGAAAAGTCGAATGAAACCTCGGCCAGAATGGTGCTGATTATGACTGGATACAATCTAATTCGTATAGACCGAATACAACGTGAATAAAAGGTTGAACGGTGAAGTAGATTCCAACATGAGATTATTTCGACCGCTCCGGACTTGGTAGGGCAATGTTTGTGTGACAGCTAATTTATGTCGAGCCATATCGGACGTGTTGTGAAACCACGCCGAAACTAACGCAAGAAGAAGAAATAACCAGTGAAATCAATGAGAATAATAATGGTACTAGAGATTTACGTGGTTCAATTTTGAGTATCGGTACTTGTTTTACCGAGACAGCCAATCGTAAAGAAACCAATCCGGAAAACTGCAAAGCTATAATCATCCAATCACTCAAGTGTTTCCTAACTAAGATTACATCCAAGCAAGTCATAAGTGTTATCTCACAATCTCTCATAAAAAAAACTTGCTCAAAATACTCACACAAAGAGAAGTCCATAACACTCCTCTTATTTGCCTTACTGTGCTAAAACCAAAATCCACATCTTAAATGAAATATTTGTATCCAAACAAGGAAACCCTTTTAGTGGAATCAAACTAGAGATCCAACTCCAACAAGGATTTGTCGTCCTTTCATGTGTTCAGAATCCAATTAATTTAGATCTCATGGCCGAATTCCATGTCGAGTTTTGTTCACATATTCAAACTCAAGACATTTCCAATAGACCTATCGAAATGGGTCATTTACCCATGTTTTAATCAATATTTATATGTGTTGGTTATATTCAGTAAATGGATCGTAATCGGATTTAGAATGGTAAAACCCAAAATAATATCGGTGTTAAATGGGTTCACAATTTACCTAAATCCAACCCACCTCTATGACTCTATCATCCTCACTCGATCTCGCGTTAGCTCGCTTTATGCTCACTTCAGTTTGGGTATATGTTTTTTTGGATTTGGTTAAATAAGGAAGTATTTTAGCAACATGGGTCGGGTCGGTATCAGTTACTGTATTTGTATTGCACGAAAATGGGTCAAAATAAGTGAAATGAGTTAATTTGGATCATATCATTTTTGTCCCATCCCATCCTTTTTGACGGGTAACAGGACAAGCTAGAAAATGCAGTTAGGCCGAGCTTCCTTTTTGACCTTTAATACACTCTTACATACGGGATTCACCATACTATACTATGTAGGTCAATATCATGACGGAATATAGTAAAAAAGCGCCGCATCACTTTTTCAAATGTCCCAAGTGTCAAAGCTCGAGCATGTTCTCTTTGCCCAAACTTATCATTATCGTAAACTCGCCTTTCGCGTCAATTTCGAGTCGTCGAGCCGACTATTTTTCTGCTGTCAAGAAAGTCTAATTAAGGTGAACTCATTTGTACGTACTCGTCTTCCGTGTATGCATTTCCAAGTGCTCATACACACCCAAATGATGACGCAAGACCCACTTGCTCCTACGTAATCCTTGGAAGAGCTACGATCTGCTGTGATGTGACGAATCAAATTCCAATTCGAGGGCCCAAAATTTTTGTTTCCTAAGGTTTTGCACGGGTACATATCTTTCGTGATCGCGTCTTTGTCGCGTGGATCTTCTCTTCTGGACGATGTGTATCTCGAGAGCTACCGCGATGTTACCATGTGAAGAAAAGACTTCAGTTGCTTGTAATTTTTCTACAGAAATATCCTTTACTGTATTGATCAATAAACTTGAGATTCACAATCTGATTAATTAATTTTATCTCTAAGTCATTTAGTTCTTTTCCTAGAACTCGTACTGAGATGGAATCAAAGAGTGAAATCGGAGGGGATAAACCGTTATAAATGTTTCGTATGAGATCTTTTTTCCGGTCGACGCCTACTACGACTTCCTACTTCCTAGTAAGTTCGAACATTGAACAGAAACGAACGATCAATCGCCTTCGCAGGCACGTGGCAAACATGTGACTTTCAACCCACTACCACGAAAGCCGCCTACAAGTGGGTGTTGTTATCTGCTTCACGACCCTGTGCGAAGCGGTACTCGTCGAGAGGGACCACGCCACTCGCATTGGTCCACGTGTCTAGCCCAGTCACTCACCCCGCTCCACGTAGGCCGTTCAACCGCAACAGTGTACATGCACCAACAACAGTGAACGGACATGTCAGGACGGGCAATATCCCGTCAACCCTCTAGAATTGACGGTTTCACGACCGCTTACAGCCGGTAGCTCCATTAACAAAAATCGTGCAACTCTCTCTCTCTCTCTCTCTCTCTCTCTTTCGCGGGTATAAATTGCGACGTTGGGCTTCGTTTTTGTTCGTCGGCCGCCACCGTATCCGTGTGCGAGTGATAATCGTATGCCCTCGGGACTCGCGTTTGTTACGGGAATACCTTCCTGGTTATGGTAGCTTCCGGTTACCGGGAATCTGAGAGCCCAAGCTCCTCCGTAGCTCTCGGTTTCCCTCGCCCGAGGTTCTTCCGCTACCGCCGATTGAGGTGAACCGGCGCCGGCTCCGATCCACTCACCGCTTTAACTGATTTCGTGTTTCTGTTTCGGAAGTGATGCCGAACACGAAGGCTCACCGGAGAGGTCACGAGGAGAGGAACCGGAAGGGGAAGCTGCTGCTGCTGTCGGAGAAGGCGTCGTCGTTCCACGGGAGGAGTCCGGCGGCGATGGAGGCGGCGAAGCCGCTCCCGAGGCCGAGGACGGTGCCGGACCTGCTCGCGAGGAAGAGCCTCGCCCAGGCGTCTGCAGCAGCGGCGGCCGATGAGAAGCCGCGCCTGACGAAGCTCCTCCTGAACGTGGCGTTGCAGGGAAGCGTCGGGCCCGTACACGTGGTGACGACACCAGAATCGACGGTCGGAGATCTGATCGCGGCCGCTCTCCGGCAGTACCTGAAGGAAGGACGCCGGCCGATATTACCAACCGCCGATCCTTCCGGCTTCGACCTCCATTACTCTCAATTTAGCTTAGAGAGTAAGCTTTGTTCTCAGCCGTTCGATCTTTTACTCGTTTGAATTTTGCCCAGTATCGATAAGCGTACGTGTCACGTGATGATTGACGGAGTTTGTTCGCGGTTGCTTCCACCAGGTTTGGACAGAGAGGAGAAACTGATGGCGCTGGGGTCGAGGAACTTCTTCCTCTGCGCGAAGAGGCCCCCGAGGGACGGCGTCACAGCCGCGGGAAGCGGCGGCGCATCGCCGGCTTCGTGCGGGAAGGAAGCCGAGAAGGCGTCGAAGAACGGATTCAATTGGCTGAAGTTCATGGATTTCATGCTGTGAAGTAATACCCCTATGCTCAGTGCGCTCGAGAACGTCAGCTCCAATTTTATTTTTTTTTTCAATTTCTAGATTTGTGCAAAAATAAGTCTTGAATTGGTAATTTTTTAGATATTTCTGTGGGGATCGATTTCGTTTTCCCTTCTTTTTATTTTTATTTTTATTTTTATGATTACGAGACGAAATTAAAATATACTCGCAATTAGTCTCTCAAATGCAAAGTAAATCTTTGCACGTGAATTATTGATCTTACTTTATTCAAGATCTTTCGCGGAAAGGTAGTAAGGGAAAATACAAAATGAACATACATCGTTTAGACCGAACGAATAATTAAATACATACTAGTCGTGTTTACAATTTTAACAAATAAATTGGCCTCAATAATACTATGAGATGGAAATTATTTTTGAAATGAGATCCAAACACAAGAAAACTTTTTTGATCACACATCACCAAATAAAAGAAAATGATCATGGATTCATTTTCCTTTTTCATGGAGTTTAAGTCATGACTTAATCGTAGAACGCGCCCTTATTTATGACTTAATCATAGTATTCCACATGCAAATTGCTTTGGATCACTATGTCTCTGATCATTGCAGTTCCGATGAAGATTTAGAACGGCCCGAAATTCAAACTTCCAAAGCGTTACTCGCACTGTAACCACAAAATCATACAAATATCCTTTAACTCCAAGAAACACACACACACAAAAAAAAAAGATTATTAATCTTTTACGTCAAGCCGGCTCCATGTTTCGACCAAAAAAAAAAAAAAAAGCCACCTCCATGTAACTCACCATTAAGACAAAAAAAAAAAAGTGCAATAATTCGAACAACGCTTGTCGTGATAATAATTTATAAAATCGGTGAATAAAAAATGACAATGTTCCTACTTTATAAATTGTGCGACGAATTACCTAGAAGTGATGAGAGGGGAAAATTACAAGAAAGTGCTAAAACTATTATAATTGTGTCAATTTAGTCCTAAATTTTTTTCTTGCCAAATCAGTCCTAAATCTTTTATATTTGTGCCAATTCAATCCACTTCGCCAGACGACTTGCACTGCCGGCGCTGACGTGGACTTTTTTAAATAATATTTTAATACTATTTTAATTTTTATAATACTTTTTTCTTTTCTTTTCTTTACTCAAACCCCTAGAATTGGGACGCCCTCACCCAGGACCGGCGTGGGGCTACTCGCCCTCGCCCGGAGAGGGCGAGGGAGTCCCGGCCCTAGGGTTGGGTGAAAAAGAAATCTAAAAAAAGAAAGAGAAAGAATATCATAAAAAATTCCAAAAAATATTAAATGTTATTTTAAAAAGTCCACGTCAGCACCGGCGGCCAAGTGGACTGAATTGGCACGAATGCAAATGGCTTATGACTTAATTGCCAAGAGAAAAAAGTTTAGGGCTGAATTGGCACAATCGCAATAAGTTTAGGACTTTTTCGAAAATTTTCTCGTGATGAGAGCCACTTAATTCCTCTTGAATCAATATAACAAACGTCCAATAAAGACCAATTGTCCTCCAATAACACCCTTTTATATACTAACAAACTCGATATCGTCATAACTTCAGTTCCTATCTTAGCTTAAGCTCCGTTTTTTGCGGAAAAATAAATGATTTAAAAAATACTATCCTAAAATTTGTCGCTTGTATCACTTACAAAAATGTGCGAATGAAAAATAGTTTCGTCATCTATGAAAATGTTTAGACATAAATCTCTATCGATGTGGATTTATTTTTCATTGGCTAATTATGTCCAGCGATACAATAGATTATTTTTTGGAAGATACTTTTCAAATAAGTCATTTGTCGCGAAACAAACAGAGCATTAATCTCCTTTAAATCGCAATCAATCAAATACAAAAGAATTTAGAGATAATCCGATGATCAACAGAGCAACCACCCATTTGTAAGATAGTATATAATAATCTCCAATATAATATTTCAACAAACAATTTAAATCGACAGCCAAAAGTAGTATCTTCTAACAAAACTTAACTTGCTCCTTAGAAGTTTATTTCCATAATCATCAAATAATATGTTTCGAAGTTTCTTTTTATCTTGATATATCATGGACAAAACTGCAATCCGGAGGAAATTTTTTAGGTCCTTATAATGAACCAATTGAAAGTTCATAAACACCTAAATTATCGGCAATCTCACCTAAATCTCAATTCGAAAATTAGATTAGAAAGACAGTATGGTTAGTAAAATTAGGTATAAAGTTAAATTTCTTAAATATGAACCCAATAAATTTTAGCTGTCAGATCACATGAGCTCTACAACACCCGGGCTAGGGATAAGATGGGCTAACAATAATGTGATTAGAGAGAGATTGATTCCCGGAGCTAACACATGCAGATGATGGACTTGGTCGGGGCAGAGGCCTTACTACTTCCAATTTTTCTCGATGCTGCTGAGATGGTCTTTGCCTGCGACCGCGATTACAGAACTATGTTTCCTTGCAAGTTTTTGCAATTTGTATCTCATGTACATAAAAGACAAATGAGACAAAGAGATCAATAAAATGATATATCATACATGCTTTACGAGCGCAAATCTATTCCATGAAACCTTGAAAAATAAAGAAAATACTCACCGATCTCACTCATGAAGTATGGTGGGAAGTCCGATAAATGAGGCCCATAAACCAGAACCCATCACTCATCAGCCAAGAAAGGAAAAAGAATGCAATACTTCTCTTGTAAATGGTTTGACCAATCTTGACCAAAATTTGATCACTTCATAACTTTTTCGTTGGTACTCCAATTGCCTAGATTATTTTATCAACGTAAAGCTTGTCACCCAATCTTTTTAAAATAAGATTCGATTTTGCAAACACACATGTGAAATTTTTAATAAATAAAATTGTGAAGTTAATTATTGAAGATTTAATTTGTGGATTTACAATTAATATAATCCTTCTCTAATCACATGTACGTTAATCAAACCCATTTTATTGTCAATAATTCGACCATTCTTGACCAAAATTTGACAACTTCTTAACTTTTTCATTCGTAGTCCAATTGACTCGATTATTTTATCGAGTGATTTTGCAAACACTCATGTGAAATTTTTAATAAATGAAATTGTGAAGTCAATTATTGAAGATTTAATTTATGGATTTACAATTAATATAATCCTTCTCTAATCACATTTACATTAATCAAACCCATTTTATTGTCAATAATTCGATCATTCTTGACCAAAATTTGACAACTTCATAACTTTTTCATTTGCAGTACAATTGACTCAATTATTTTTTCAACGTAAAGCTCGTCACCAAATCTTTCTGAAACGAGATTCGACTTTGCAAACAGTCATTTGAAATTTTTAATAAATGAAATTGCAAAGTTAATTATTGGAGATTTCATTTATGGATTTACAATTGATATGTCCTCCTCTAAAGCAGAAGCAAGATTCACCATCGTGTTATTTTCCTGGAGAACAAGTCAAAAGAAAAAGTTACTTGCAAAACTTTCAATTTTACGGTAGAAAGTAGTCGCCGTATCGCCATAGCAAACAATGGACCTATTTGATTTAGCATTTGGAAAGGGCTTTGGGGCTTTAAAGTCCCTTGGCCAAATGCAAATAGTGTTTGGTTCGTTTTTTGCTCAACTTTAGGGAAATGCAATTGCATTTCCAAAGTCCCCTAAATGCCTTTAGCCCAAAATAGCTTCGGAGGTACTTTGAAAAGTTGCATTTCCGGAATGCAACTACAATTTTTATTTTTTTAATCTTTTTATTTTCTTTTTTCTTTTTTTCTTTTTATTTTCTCCTTCTTCCTCCTTCCTCCGCCAACCACGGACCTTGGTGACGGCGGCCGCCGACAATCGGTCATGACACGCGGGCCGGCGAACTCGAGGCTCGGTGACGCGAGGCTCGCCTCTCCAGATCAGACGAGGCTCGGCGCCGCCGGCCTCAAGGGAGGCCGAGCTTCGTCGGATCTGGCTCGATAGGCCTAAGCTCACCGGCCTCCTGCGAGGTCAGGGCGAAGCCAAGCCAAGCCTGTGGTGGGTCACCGGCCACCACCGTGGCCGGCGACCGGCCGAGAAGAAATTAAAGAAGGAAGAAGGAAAAATAGAGAAAAAAAAATTTAAAGAAAGTGATTTAAAACCAAAATAATTAAAAATAAAAAATAATTAAAAAATCGAATTATTTACAAATGGTATTTTTTACCAAACGGTATTTACGTCAAAGTTGCTTTCCAATGTATTTTTAAAATACACTTTACCAAATACTATTTGCATTTCGGAAATTTCCTTTAGCCCAAAGATATTTGCATTTTCCCAAGGACATTTCCCCAAAGCTGAACCAAACATGCCCAATGTCGTAGCTTATACATAATCTTATTTCTGCCATTTTCCAAATTTATAAAATCAATGCATCTTGTTAGACCGGAAGCCGTGGCAGAGGATCGCAAACTCCGAAAAATCCAATCTCATGCAACAACCCCACCACTCTTGTTCAGTATCGCGACTCTGTGTTGCTGAACAACTAAATCCAGAAAACTTAACGAATTAATACCACCACTCACAAATGCATGAACAGAATATCGACCGGCGAAGAGCATAATTAATTTTTCTCGAAGATGCCGATATGGTCCTTGCCCACAATTGCGACTACAGAACTATGTTTCCTTAACATTCTGCAGCATAAAAAAGACATGCATTCTCAATTAGCATGAATACCTGTGGTTTTCAGGTAATTGATCACGCCTTTTAATTACATTTAAGGCACAAAGATTAAACATTCAAAGAAAGGTAGTCTGAACTATAAAAATGGCACTACTTGAATTGATTATCTGCTGTTTATATCAGGCCAATGGAGGAAAGAGATCAATCGCTACACTCTTTTTGTTTAACGAGTTTCTCGAGTTCGATGATGTTGTTAAGCTTATACCGGGCTTCTACCTCGTGAATAAAGCTTAACTCTCTCTAACTATTACCACATATACATGATATAAGTGAATAAGTTGAATTTTCGATATGATTTGCATGGTGCATCGAGCTAAATTTGGGAGCAACAACAGTACTATCGACTGTGGAAATGGCCAACTAATGTACACTGGCAAAGAGTAGAGGTCATATTTGAATGTCACGAATTTTCAGAAGCTTTTTAAGCATGGTAGAAGAAAGAGATTTTATAATCCTGCTCCAGAATTATTTACAATCATATTCTCTTTCACTGCCAGCAACTAAGCAGAACAAATCATAATGCAAGAGAGCTCGACAACATTAACTAATACTTATATGGCAAAAAGTAGAGGTCATAATTGAATGTGACCAATTTTCATCAGCTTTTCAAGCATGGTAGAAGAAAGAGACTTTATAATCCTACTCCAGAATTATCTACCATCAGATTCTCTTTCACTACCGCATTGCGGCCCTTGCCTAGGGCTAATGAGAGGCCGCTCGCCCTCGCACGGAGATGGCGAGGGCGTCCGTCCCTAAGGTTGGGGGAAAAAGAAATAAAAAGAAATTAAAATTAAAATATTATTTAATAAAGTCCACGTCAGCACGGATAACGTCACGTTAGCATCGGTCGGCCAAGTGGATTGAATCGACGCGAATGTAAAAGGCTTAAGATTGAATTGGCAAAAAAAAAAAAAAGGTTTAAAACTGAATTGGCACAATTGTAATAGGTTTAGGACTTTTTTGAAAATTTTCCCATGATGAGAGCCACTTACTTAATTCCTCTCGAATCAATATAAACGAAACATCAAATAAAGACCAGTTGTCCTCAAATAACCCTTTTTATATACTAACAAACTTGATATCGTCATAAATTCAGTTCCTATCTTAGCTTAGGCTCCCTTTATTTCGCCAAAGATAAATGATTTGAAAAATATTTTCCCGAAACTTATTGCTTGTATACAAAAACGTGCGAACGAAAAATATTTTCAAGACGAAATAAGATGGGTTGGGCTTTTTGGCGACCGAAATAAGATGGGTTGGGCCTAAAACAAACCCATGACAAGTAAAGATACTCTTATATTAAAAAGAATGAGCCCATTGGGCCGAACCCGAGCACTGTCCAAAACTAAATCTCAAGACGAAACTGTCATCCGCCATTTCCGCCCCCGACTGGGAATCGGAAAAACCCTAGCTCTCCCTCCCTTGGCAACGAGCCAAATTCGCTATAAATTCCCTCTTAAACCCTCATTTCCCCCCTCCCTCTCTGAATCCTCGTTCTCTCTCGCTTTCGGAGCTCAGAAGAGCAGAGCTTCCTCGCTCGCAGTCTCTCTTCGAACTAGAACCTCTCGATGGCCCTTCCGATGGAGTTCTGGGGTAAGCTCTCGCAACTTTTGGTTTTTCAGAGCTAGGACTTGTTCGATTTGCAGCTTATCTGCCTCCATTTCGCAGTTGCTCGTGGCGAGCTTCATGCTATACGTATTTTTCATTTTAGCATTTCAGTTCTTCTCGTGGTGCGCTTGTAGTTCTCTATTACGCCGCTGCTTTTGCTCATGTTGTCCGGACACGTGTGGATATACTTGCGTCTCAGGGCTTTTGCTGAAGCTGCCCGGCTTTCCGCGCGTCGGTGTGATTTGATTGATCATGTTTATAATCGGCTCTCTGGGATTTTCTGAGGCTCTGCTGATTTGTGCACCTTCCTCTGTATATCCACCATAAATATTGCCCACATCCCTTGCCATTTATTGGGCACTTGCTGTTATTGCGATTGCGACAGTGGAGAGCACTGTTTTTGCTTTTACCGCCGGCTTTGTGTTCTGTTCCACCGTTCGGAGTTTGATTATACATTTCTCTGATTTTCCCTCCAAATCAAGCATTATACATGTATGTAGGCAAGCTGTGTTATTCATTTGGGCGTGCTTCTTGTTATTGCATGAGAATGTGTTGTGGCTGACCAATAAATGGTAGTTCTTACTGGGCGCACTCTTATGTACATTCGTTTGATCTCGAGTGGTCATCATCTCAAATTCAAATGTTTCCGAAACTGAACCACTGTATTCCAAACTACTTCATACTTTAGATGGATCTTTGTTGCGATAACTCTTTTTTGGACGAAAGTGAGAATAAATGCCGCAGATGATTGGATTTGGATGAAACTGATTAATAGAATAATTAGCACTGTCTCTCTCTCTCTCTCTCTCTCTCTCTCTCTCTCTCTCTCTCTTATCAGCTTAGCCATTCTCATGGATTCAATCTATGTATTATTCTTATTAAATTTCTTTGCTTCCATTTTTTCAGGAGTTGAAGTGAAGGCTGGACAGCCCCTCAAGGTCAACCCTGGCAACGCCAAAATTTTGCATCTTTCTCAGGTATGAAATTTCCTCGTGGATTTGGATGGCAGTTTCGGTTTCCATGGATTTGCTGTTAAAAGACTTGAATTTGCTTTTCTGCAGGCATCACTCGGTGAATCCAAGAATAGTAAAGGAAATGAATGGGTGCCTCTCCATGTGAAGTTTGGTGATCAGAAGCTTGTTTTGGGAACTCTCTCTACGGAGAACTTCCCTCAATTATCATTCGACTTGGTATTTGAGAAAGAGTTTGAACTATCACACAACTGGAAAAGTGGAAGTATCTACTTTTGTGGATACAAGTCTGTTGTACAGGATGAATATCCTTTTGTGTTTTCTGCTGCTCAGTCATTACATTATGCCAATTTCTTTCGGTTTCTTATACTTTCTTTTTATTTCTTCTGATTTTTCGGTAGCTTTCAGTGTAGGCTCCAACTTAAATATGTTTTTAATGCTATTTTTAATTCACTGCGGCCGTGATGGCTGGCAGTTAAATATGTAAAGGTCATATTTATCACTAAAAGCAACTCTTTGAGCAAGCTATTTATTTTTTGTAAAATATAGATGGATGTTTAACTCCAGTTACTTTGATGTGCTGGGCTAGTCATGACAATTTTGGAGGATTTTTCAATCTCTGGTCTGTTTCTCCCCCCTTGTAAGTTGATGCTATACGTTCACACTCTGTAGTTATCTCCTTTAGTGTAGGATAGTCAATGAGAAAGTGGTACTTATTTAAGCTGATGCTCACATTCCTTTCACACTTTTGTTTTCCCCTTGACTCGCTGGTTTTCTCCTCAGCACAGATGATTTTTCTGGTGAGTATGATTAACAACTATTATCGGTGCAATCTACTTATTAATAGTTTATGTGGCTGATGTTGCCCAACTGTTAACTTATATTTAGATTTGGAGAGTGATTCGGAAGAGGAAAATCTTCTAATGAGTGGTGTGGGAAATGGTAACTACATTTTAAGCAGTCCGAGTTTTACTTCCTTCTTGTTACTGTTGAAACTAGGTGAATGTGTTGCATAAACTCATGGAACTGCAAACTTAATTCAGGAATGGTTGCGGCACAAGCATCAGCTAAGACTGCCACTGCCAGCGCTAATACTGTTAAGGCTGAATCATCGGGAAAGCAAAAGGTCAGCATTCCACAACCAATGAAAGTTGACAAGGATGACAGTGATGAGGATGATGATGAGGAGGACGATGACGACGAAGATGAATCTGATGAGGAGGTACCTAAATTGTTGACCATTCTTTATTTGAGAATGTATTTACTTTGGTGGTCTCCAATTGCTTCTTGTTATTGTCTGAATATAGGATCTGTTCAGGTCTCATCTGTACACTTCTCTGCAATTTGGAGGTGTACATATTAGGTAGTACTTTTTCATTCTTTTCCAAAGTATAGTTCTGTGTTTTCTTCAGGAGTAATGTCCTTGAGCTAGGATAGGTTGTGAATTGAACAATGTTGTTTAATTGGGGAGTTGAATTCAGGGGATAAGGTTTTTTTATCATGCAAATATTAGTTAAATAATTCTCAACATTTTTTAGGACTTTCTAGTTTCAGGTAGTGTCAAACAGATCATCTGTAGACATTTTTTGTACAATTATTGTTTTCGTAGAACTTATAACTCGGGACTAGGTTCAATTATGTGCATATGGTTTTTTAAACAGGGAGATGGTGTTGAGGCTGATTCAGATGAGGAGGAAGACGATAGTGATGAAGAAGAGACTCCAAAGAAGGTAATGACACGTCAAGATGCTTCACAGTGCTGGATTTGACCATTTTGCAAGTCTATCTCTCATTTGCACTAACTCTCTCTTTTTCTTTTTCTGTAGGCTGAAATAGGCAAGAAGAGAGCTGCGGATTCTGCAACTAAAACACCTGTTCCTGCCAAGAAGTCAAAGTTACCTACTCCACAGAAGACAGGTCATTAGGTTTATCCCAATATGCTGGCGCATTAATTGGTGGAATATTTTTCTGATATTGCATTTTTTTCACTGTTTATGTATTCCATCTGGTACTATAAGCCATCTGTTTGTTATGACGAGGTTCTCTCTTTTAGTGGTTAGTCAATGATAAGATGGAGTAAGTTTGATTTAAAATTTCCTATCTTTTACGTTGTGCATAAAAAGTTTGAACCTGCACAAGTACTTAAGGTTTTCTTTTTTAGTTCCTTTACAGTCGATCATTAGTTGCCTAACTGCTTATTTGCTTTCAGATGGTAAGAAAGGTGGCCATACAGCAACTCCTCACCCTGCAAAACAGGCTGGAAAGAATCCTGCCAACAGCGCCAACAAGTCGCATAGCCCCAAATCAGCTGGCCAAGTTTCTTGCAAATCATGTAGCAAGTATGCTCTCTCTCTCTCTCTCTCTCTGCCCTGGAAAGTATTGCTTTATGGGCCGAGTGATCCTCCTGTTTATTGTCTTCACTGATATTGTGGTGTTTGCAACAGGACGTTTAATTCAGAAGTTGCTCTTCAGTCTCATTCAAAGGCTAAGCATGGTGGCAAGTAGATTAAAGAACCAAGATAACCATCCGGAAATAGTCGGATGTTTTTTGTTCGTCTTCTTTGGTCCCCCTAAAAGGTGTTGTTTGAGGTGAATCTTGGAGGAGGTTTTGTTGTGAGGGCTTGGTAGGTTTTCATTATATTGTAATGTCTGCGGAGATTTTGGACTGGGATTATTTATTCTAATCAGTAGTGTTATTAGTCATTGGGTTGTCACCTTTTCCCTACATTTTACTTATATCGTGATGGATTTGTGGCTCTTGTCTAGTTGTTACTTATCTTCGTATCTATTGACCGCTAAAATCACCTTGGTTGAACAACTTGAACTTGTTCTTCAGGAATGTGTAGAAGTGTTATGCTCTTCTAGAATGGCTGATCATAGTGGGGGCTGAGGTCCTGTGAAAACAGTCAAATACGATCTAAATACTGATTGTCTCAGGTGCCCTGCGGTACTGGTGTGGCAGTAGCTTGATTATGGCGTCCATCAATTTGAGTGCTGATTGAGAAATCAATGTGGGATTGGTTCGGAAGAGTAACTTCGATTGTAGCTAAATTTTGATTTTCAGTCATTGTTTCTGTCTGTGTGCTCGAGGGGACCCTTCAATGATGAGGTGCTCGTTTTTTGGTGCCATTTTAGCCTTGGGACCTAGTGAAGATAGGATCGCTGATTGTAACGGAAATGGAAAGCGGGCATGTTCTCTAAGGATCGTTCATATGGTTTTTTCCTAGATACCCCTTTTACACGAAAATCTGTCTCTTTTGAATTGTTACAAGGCAATTTAATATGCACATGCTAGCTCTGTAGTGTACCCTACATAATGTATAGGATGAAAGTGTACTGGAAAAATGGTGAAGTACATTATTAATTAAGATTGGGTTTTACTGTGATGTACAATTTCAGATAACGGGGTTTAGATAAGAGGGAGCAGGAGTTCATACAAGATGGCAGTCAAGTGCGCAATCTGTGGTGGAGTGTGACATAAGGCGATGCATCTACCTAAGGTTTGGGGAAACACGTTCCCCACTCATCATCCTCACCGATATAACTCCCGGTTGTCTCGACAAAGTCATTACCTTTGGAATCTTGAAGCCCGAACACCTTCCTAGTAATTTGGTGAGGCATCCGATTCTCCCGCGGTGGTCGCCGGAAGATGGGTTACCGATGTTTTTGTCGAGCTGCGGTCGCGTGACTCGAAGAGTATGAGGGCTGAAAATCCTGTTGGGCCTCGAACTCGAAGAGATTTAGGTGGTCGCCATTTATTTAGTTTAAATATAATTACGAGAAAACAGTTGTAAGGAATGAGCTGGTTTGCCCGAGAGGTTAAGGGGGAAGACTTAAGATCTTCTGCACATAAGTGCGCGTGGGTTCGAACCCCACAGCCAGCATCTTCTTTTATTTGTGTTTTTTCTCCTTCCTTTTGCTTTTCTAACCTCTACTCGTTTTTGACCCCAAAAAAAAAAAAAAACCTCTACTCGTTGATAATAAACATCTGTCTGTCTTTGCCTTTGATTTATGCGGCTCACAGTTTTACTTTTTCCTTTTTTTGGCCAGCTCAAAGTTGTATTTGTAGATTCATAAAATAGGCACACGAAAAAACAAAAACAAATTAAAACTTGCGTTTGCCGGGAGTCGAACCCGGGTCTATTGCTTGGAAGGCAATTATCCTAACCGTTGGACTACAAACGCTTTGACGTTAAAATCCGTTTACATATAGTATTTATATTGTATCTTGTGATATTTTCCCAAGGCAAGCCAATTTTGAAAGTGCAGATGGCGTGAGTAACTAATTCGCAATCAAAGATCATGTAATTTACATAAGCTGAAGCGATTAGGTTGCTATACATTTCTAAAGAACAATGAGCAGAAACTTCATGTCGGGATCGACAATCTCATAATCTTTTCCAAATCAATGTTGCAATCTCCAGACAAAAAAAAAAGCTGCAGGTCCACCAAATGAACGAATTCTCTTGCTTCATTGTATAATTCTTGGGACTTTAGAAAGGAAAAAGATTAAAGACCCACTTGCTTGTTGGTTCATTTAATTTGGTTTTGCAAGCCTAAGCAGCCCCCCGTTTCCTAAACATTTCCAAAACCCATGCTCCCCATATAATCGAGTGGAAAAAAAATAAAAATGAAAATAAGAACATACTTCTGTGATATATGTTGGGAAATGGAATGTTAGGAGAGATGGTGCCCCATTTCTCATATATATATGTGTGTGTGTGTCATCACACATATATGGATCCAAAGTGCAATCATTTTCTCAAATAAGGGCTTGAAGTGGTCATTTTTTTTTTGTTTGAAGCCTGAAGTGGTCATGGTCGTTTCCAATAAGAGCTTGATCTCGCCGGCCGGCCGTCAAAATATTCCGGTCGATCAATGGCATTTTCGTCAAAATAAAATTTTAATTTAATTTTTAGTTATTAAATTATGAAATAGTAAAACTAAAATTTAAAAAAAAAAAAAGAAACACTATTTATTTTTTTTATTTTTTGGAATACAGAAAAAGGAAAAAAATGACGAAAATGCTTCTAACCAACTGGTGAGAGGTTTTGACCAAAAAAAAAAATTTCTGGTGAGAGGCCCTTTTTTTAAACTGAAATAGCCATTTCAAGCCATTATTTAAAATAATATCCGTTTTTAGGCCCTTATTTAAAATAATGAGCGCATTTCATGTCCTTATTTAGAATTTTTCCACGAGCAATGAAGGACTGAAACAAGACATCACTAATTCCTAAAGACCCAGCCACGGGACAAAGATGGCAAGTGTCAGAAGAGAAGACCCCTCGCCCAACTTTGTCTTAAACTCTTAAACAAGCTTTTCTGCAATTTGCTTAGGGTGCGCATGATAACACTTTTGGAAGTGAATTTCTACTTCAGAAGTACTTTTGAAACAGAAATCCATTTGATAATATAACTTCTGAAGCAAAAATTCGTTTAGTAAAAAATTTTACTTCTAAAAGAAATTTCTACTTCTGAAGTGAATTTTCACTTATGAAGTTGTTTTTCCCCTAATTTGAGAAGCTAAAAAAAAATTGCTTCACAAATCAAGAAATACTTGCTAGACAAAAAAAAAAAAAAACTTAAGAAGTACTTCTCATCTCACCATCTTTTTATTATCCCCTCACCCTCTTTTCGAACACGCCCGCCTCCACCGCTACCCGCGATCACCGCCCTCTGCCGCCAACCGCCCCCGGCTGCAGCCCATCCCCTACCTCCACGGGACGCCGCCTATCGCCGCCCGCGACCACCGCCAACCGCCGAGCATCGCCCGCCGCCGCCCACCGCAAACCTTCGCCGCCCGCGACCGTCGCCACAAGCCGCCCGCCAACCACTACCTCCCCCCACCGCCAACCGTCGACCACCACACCGGCCTCCACTGATGAGTCGCCATCTTCGGCCGCCGGAGTAAAAAATAAATAATTTTTTTTAAAAAGTAAAAAATATTTTTTTAAGAAATTTAAAAATTTTAAAAATGAAGTAGAAAATTTTCGACCATTGAAAATAATTTTTCATAAAATATTTTGTGTTAATAATGTTTCAGAAGTAGAAATTATCAACCGTTACCAAACGAATTTCTCTGATCAGAAATTAAGTTCTTGAGCAGAAGTAGAAAAATCAACTTCTGGCCAGAAGTTGATTTCTGAAGCAGAAGTGTTGCCATACGCGCCCTTAACTTCCCTCATTTTCTGTTTTGTTTCATTTAAGTCTTCGTCCACCATTTCCACAACTAAGTCACGTGCCATTCGAATTTCTACCCTTACCATACCCATTTTTTATAAAATTATTTTTCCCCTTTTGCTTATAATTTTCTGCGGGTACGTGGGGATGCTTTCATGTCGTGTCCATGTGAACAGGGCCTTGTAGTTGTAGGGATAATGAAAACAAGAACAAGCCACATTATTAAGCCCCCCCCCTTTTGTTTTGTCAATTCTTCTTTTGGAAGATTCCAATTATTGAAGAGGAACCAAAAAAAAAAAAACAATAAAAAAAGAGAAAACAATCGAGAAATCCTTCGAATCGATTGACCCTCGCAAATGCATCCAAATCATCCCGTCCGTTCTCGCAAACGATCTCATGTACTCATTAGGAAATAATTAGGCCTAAACAAAAACTAAGAAAGGATTAGGCCTAAACAAAAAATGACACTTCCCTTAGAAGCAACCAACCAAGAATGAGGCTTCTTTGAGCATCATTATATAGTTGGAGGGACATTTCTTACCCTAATGTCCATCCATCAACCCGTTATTCTAATGCCAATATTATAATGCCAGAAAGATGAGAAAGAACAAAAAGGGGGGCCTAAAAACCAATCATCTTTGTCACAACATTCTCTGGGGTCAACAAATCATTGGAATTATCCCAAGCGGAATCCCAAAGCCGCTTCCAATCATCAGATTTGAGATGGGAATTGAGGGCTTAGAATGGTTAATGATGTTTATGACTGAATTGATACCAATGCAATATGTTTATGACTTTTTTGGTACTTTTCTCCGGATGTATACTGTGGCCATTGTTCTGTTAGCTTGACGAAAACTACCTGGTCGATTTGAAATGGTCGACCTTGTATGCGCCAGAACCATGTGAACCTCCAAACAAGCTCAAAAAGAATATGTCACTGCAGCAAGTGTCTAAAATGTTCACAGTTCACATCGCTATTACAGCTTCACCAGAGTAGAATCTCTCTCCCAAACCCTCCGTCTCCGGTGCCCGGAAACAGAGGAAAAAACAAGGCGACTATCGGAAAAATCGAAGAAAGGTACGTACAGCCTGTTGAGATAATACAATCCAAATTCCTTTGTTCAACTAAAACTAATCAACAAGCTTGTTCTTATTCCCCTACATGACTGAACTGAACTGAACTGTGTATATAGAAAGAATTGCAACATTGGGTTTTTGCTCTTTCACCCTTTTGTACTTTCCTGACAGTAATTACCCAAAAACGAAAAAGCCAACACATGTCTGGGATGAAGCAAGGCAAGGGCTCTCTGCCACAAACCGTTTGGGACCTTATGATCTGACATAATCAATAACTTAATTGGAGGTTTGTCCTCATGATTCCACTCATTATAAAACTATGCTGTAAAACACAAAAATGCTGGAAACACACTAAATTTTGGGTCTTTCGCGGTTCGGCTGTTCTATGACCGTCGCTTTTTGGGTCGCCGATGATGAAGTAAGCTCACCGCGTCTACACAATTGTCCCGATGTAGCCGAATCCCGCGATGAAGAAAGTGATGGTCTGGAGCCACAGATATACAAAGTAGTTGTTCTTCCCGTACAAGAAGTCGTAGCAACCGGTGACGAATAGGAATACTGCAAACCCGAGCTCCAAGAGATGGAGTCTGCAAATGCAAGGAGCCAGTGAGAAAAGCGACTCGTGATCATCAATTCATCGGAATAATGTCGAACTCGATCTTTCTGATGTTAAGCTCGATAGTTGTTGCATATAACTCTTATCCCCCACTAGAGATGAACTTAATAAGTTTGGAGCTACTATCTTTTGATAAATGGCTCTGTTGTAGATAGGATTTGGTAGGGTTTGGTAAAGTATTGCCTCATGATAATGTACTAAGATCACATGCAGTTTCCAACTACTCTGAGCAATTCAAGTGAAGTGCTTGTTCAGCCGACTCCACATGTTGATGCATTAGGAAACTGAGAGGATAAGCCAGAAATAATAACTTACCGGTCTCCGATTTTGAAGGTGAATCGCGGCTTCTTCGATTTGTTTTTTAGAGTGTCTCCGAGTTTTTCCGTGACGACCCACTCGTTGACTCTCCCGGCTTCCAGGAGACCGATCAAGGTGGCCTTGGTCCGGTGCATGGACATAACGTTCTCGAAAAGGATCCAGTAAAACAACAGGTGAATCGACCTGCCCGATTACAACAACCAAACCAAATTAGAGAGCCGCGGACACCAATAAAACAGCAGAGCAATGAATCGGGGGGCGAAGATCGCCAAAAGGGTGTCGAGCATTTAAGCGAGCCGACCTCGGAGTTCCAACGGAGTTGAGGATGGTGATGACGGAAGGGATGAAAACGGCGCCCCAAATCGGGACGTGGACTTCGGGGATCCAAATGGTGAGGGGAAGCACGACACAGTAGAAGAAGAAGGTGACCATGTGGGCTATGATCTTCCGGACGAAGAAGAAGCTGTATATGACGTACACTTTCTTCCAGAACCTGACTTTCTGCGATCAAATTCAAGGAGAAATCGACGAACTAATAAGCTAAAAAAGTCAAGATCAGATGCTCGCTCGAATTCATCACATGGGGAACTTTCTAATTCCTGGGGGGATGATTTTGATCCACTTTCATCCATGAAAGTCAGTTTTATCAGGAGAGGTCAAGAAAGGGACAGACCTTGTTCCGGACGATCTCCATCACCATCTTCCTGAACAGATTGGCAGGACCACAGGACCAACGGTGCTGCTGAAAGCGGAAAGCCTTGAAAGTGCTTGGAAGTTCACTTTTCACCTGTCCCACAATAACACCCCCCAAGGGAAAAAAATAAAATTGTATCGTTGATTAGAAATCAAATTAAACATGCATCGTCAAAAAGCATTAACCTAAAGCAAGATCTCATGGCATTTCTGTACTAGTTCAACACAGAGCAGTAGACATTGCTCCATGTGGGAATTGAAATTTATAGCCCTGTCAAAAGAGTTGCCTTCACCGCGACAAGTCACGACACTAGGCGGTAAATGCCGGGCGGGGCGAGGACAGGTTCGGACTCGACGGGTTATACATTACCCCGAGTTTAAAGTATGGAAGCTTCCATGTGCAATTAGGAAGGACAGATAAAACCGAAGAAGAATTCTATCTTATTGCAAATACCTGGAGGTCTCCGAGGTAGACAAACTTCCAACCGCGGAGGCTAGCCCTGACGGCGAGGTCCATGTCCTCCACGGTGGTCCGGTCCTTCCACCCACCCGCCTCATCGATGGCCGCGATTCTCCACACGCCCGCGGTTCCTGCACATAACGATGCATCGGATTCCTTTCCTTTTAGAGCTAACAATGCCCCTGAACTTTCACACTCCCTCCAACTCTAACACCAATAATGAATTCAACAGCCCAAAACGCGGCAAGAGATCAATAATGCCACACGGTAACACTTGCAAACGTGGGTCGAAGTTGGGACAGGAAAAATTCAAACCAACTGATTCCGAAGCCACGTGGATTCCCAAGTTTTTTTTTGTTTTGTTCAACCTTACAGACAGAGTAAGAGCTGGAGGGGAAGAAGGAAGAAGACAAATGTTTAGAACAGGGGAGGAGAGGACTGACCGTTGAAGCCGAAGAAGGCGTGCGTGGCCGACCCCACCTCTTGCTCCACCGTGAAATGGTAGTCCAGCGACATCTCCTGCATCCTTGTCAACAAGCACTCGTCCGCATTCACTGCCCAACCACCACACACAGCCAAAAGGACCCACCAAAACCTCATCAATTGGTATTCAAAATCAATCGCAATAACACTTAAGTAACACCGAAATCGGCGTTCGGTCTCATAAATGTATCCGAAAGTTGTTCTTCTCTAACGACGGCCGCTATTGTAGTAACACTAACACTGACACCCTAACTCAGATTTAATAGAGACATGCCCGGGGGTATCAAAGATTGAGCTTCTCACATATTTATTAATGAAAATAAGGAATACCATTTTTCTAATTTTTGTTCCAAAATCAGCACACGCGCTAGACTGAGGTGGAGGTTGCTCAATAATTGAAGGAACATGTCCGATTTTTGCCCCCCGAGTCACCTTTATGTTCGGACAAAGTTCGATCTGACACACGAGTTGGCCAAGGGAAAAACCTACCCCCACCCCCCTCTATCATTTGCTATTTGCCATCCAATGGCACTCCTCTCATCTCGAGGACCACCATGTGTTCCCCGTTACCCCCAACGACACACACACACACACACAAATTGAAGATAAAATAGCCGTTTGCAAATTGCCACGTTGTCTCTTCCTCATCTCGGTCACGTGACTCTTGCATAATTTCGCCACGTCACCCGAGGGGAAGTCCTAGTGTCGGCAAGCGATACGGTATGGGATGGTCCACCTCACCGAGTCCTTAACGTATGGATTAGGGATGATCGTCGGTTTCAGGATGGGTGTTTCCAATCTTAGAATCGAGAACCGCCCGCTAGGGACCGATTCTTCAAAATGTGAACCGTGAACCACCTGCTCGTTCCATGGAACCGGTCCTACAGTCTCGATAGTATCGAGCACCAACATCAATTAAAAAAGATACACGAGTGAACCAATGAAGCTATTCCCAATTTGCTTTGGTGGCGCATTTGCTGATTTCTTTGACAAGTTCATAGAAAAAAATCAGCAAGTGCACACCAACGAAGATCATAGAATGTCATTTCATAGCAAATCAGATCCTGTTTTAGTAAAACAGCTGTACGATTAGCTTCTCTCAACTTCTAATTTCCGAAAGGAAGACAAGTAATAATCTACTGCAACAATGACTATCTAGATATGAACTTTTAAGAAACTATTAAGGCTGATTTTTGCTACACAACCACTCAACAAACAGCATCAAAGAGGATCATATGGGTGTTGAACAGAAAGCAACAGTCAGCAATTTGCTAGAGTTTCCAGTAATTATATTCCAAAACGACAAACTTCCAGGCCTTGGCAAACACATACATAAATCTTGACTGGGCTTGGGAGTAACATGATTGTTTGAAGGATATAACTTCAATTATAAAATATATGTCTATATTATATAAGTACGGTCCGGTTCGGTTGGGTGGTTTCCACCTAAAACCGGGAACCGAATTGGTATCCGACGGTTCCAGCAAATTGAAACCGGAAACCGAACTAGTACCCGTCGGTTACCATCCAAAATCAACCGGTTGGGTCTGGTCCAATTGGGGGCAAAGACATTTTTACCCCCTTCGCGTTGCTCTGTTGGGGTGGAAAAGTTCGACTGACCCCCGCCCACGCGAGAGAGTTGGCCGGGGGCTCCGTACCAGCTAATCCGGCCGCACTAAAAAAGAAAAAGAAAAAGCATAAACAAACTACCGCCCTTGTTATGTTTTTTTTTTTTGCTGGTCGAAATGACGGAATCGCCCCTTTCCGACAAAGCCGAAAACCAACAGTTCGACTTTCAGGCAAAGTGGACCCTTTTTTTTTTCTTTTTTTTTTTATACGAAGCGCGAGATGAGCGGGACGAGGACTCTCTGATTTTCTCTTTTCAGCCTCACATGGAGGGAAAATGAATTCTCTATATATATATATATATATGTTATTTAGCTTGAATAGCGGGAATTGTTTGAAGGAAAGCTAAGATCCATGATTGCGTTGGGGGAGGAGAGAGAATTATGATAAATCATTATGAAAACAGACATTATAATCATTTTGGGTAAAAATGGGATTTAAAAAAATTCGGGATGGGAAGGCGTGCCCCCATTGTGCCCCAACTAATCCAAAACGCTCTCTCACTCCCAGCATTTGGAGTGAGTGAGGGAGTGAGAGAAGGTGTTTGTGCGAGAGTCGCTAATTGACTAGTCTAAGTGTAGTAGGTTGGGCTCTAATCAGGTGCGACGCAGGTGGGGCCCCACCGGCCCCCGCGATGTACGGCCTGCGCCTCCCTCCCACCCGTGATTGATGGGGACCTCCTTTCTCGTGGGCCCGACAGAAGCAGAAGAAGAACATGTGGTCAATCTCTCTCTCTCTCTCTCTCTCTTTTCCTCTTTTATTGGTCAAAATCTTTTTAATAACTCAAAAGTAAAAATAAAAAGTCGTGACCAGGAGGAGGAGGAGGTGTTAGTGTAGATGAAGGCCACCGACACTTCTAAAAATAATCCTTTAGGTGCCCTAAGTTAACAAAGCCATGGTTTCATCTTCACCACGTCCAAAGGTCAGTTCCGGCCTAATTACGGAGGGAATCAAATCCATCCATGTATATGTATGGCCGAGTTTAGTGCTCCAACCGTCGAATTATAGATTTTAACCTATGGTCCACACTACATGAAAGTAGCCATTTTTATTAGGTGATTCTTTTTTCTTTCCCCTTTTGGCTTTGGCCACATCACTTACTTATCCTATTCTCACTGTAATTTGCGCTACTCTTTTCACAAATCAGGTGGCCCCACCACATGACTCACTCCCGAGAAGCAACGTATCAAATTAAAACAAAAAATCAACCCCACTAATCAATGCGAAAATCTCCCCCGACGATAAACGCAGCATAAAAATTAAATTTACGTGCATTGCGGAAAGTTTAGACGGAGGAAAAAAAAAAACACAGAGGCAGGCGAGAATTCAATTGGGGAGGTTGTGGCAGGGGAGCCTTACCGAACCTCCAGCGAGACTGAACCAGGGCGAGGTCCGGGGTGCGGAGGAAGTAAGGGATGGCGCGCTTGAGGAAGTCGGGCTCCGGCCGGAAGTCGGCGTCGAAGATGGCCACGAACTCGCAGTGCTTCACGTAGCCCCGCTTCAGCCCTTCCTTGAGCGCCCCGGCTTTGTACCCGCCCCTCGTCTCCCTTATCTGGTACACTATGTTCACCCCTTTGCTCGCCCATCTCTGGCACTCTAGCTCCACCAATTGCTGCAAAGAACAGAAAGAGAAGTAGATAAAAACAAAAAAATCTCAAATTGATGTCAGAAGCCCACGTGAGAAATTCAATGGGATTCCGCGATGTTGTCGGCAAAAATTCAGTAATGGTGCTGTTGCTTTGAAATTGACTGTTTTGATGGCAACCAACAAGGAGCGGGATTAAAACGAGGAGTGGGTACAGTACAGACGGTTCTGTCTGTTGGTTCGAAAGCAGAGGCGCAATCTGCTCTGACAAGAACCAGAAAGGCAGAATCGGGGCACGAAAGGGAACTAGGGGTTACCTTGATTGCGTGATCGGTCGAGTCGTCGAGGACTTGGATCAGGAGGCGGTCTGCCGGCCAGGACAGCCCGCACGCCGCTCCGATCGAAATCTTGTACACCTGTTTGAGCATTTCGCACAAGCACAATGAGCCTCTTGTTCTCTGAGAGGTACGTACAATGTGCAGTGGTCACCGCTAAATCTAGAGGCGGAGTTACCTCTTTCTCGTTGTACATTGGGATTTGGACGAGGACGAAGGGGAAGTTGGAGCTCCCGGACTCGACGTCCTCCTCGATGGGCTCCCAATGGTAGCGCTTCGCGGGCTTCTGCCAGAAGAGCTTGACGAGGACGATGACGATGCCCATGTAGACCCTCTCGCAGAAGAGCATGAGCGCCATCGCGAGACATACGTAGACCGAGAGCCGCAGCACCGGAACGATCAGCGGCGCCTTGATCAGCTCCCACACCATCCCCAAATGGCCCGCGATGTCCTCCCGGGACATGATGAACGAGTTCGGGATCAGGTCCTTGCCCGAGATTTGCGCCATTTCCGGGATAGGGACTCAAGACTCTGTTTCACTCTGCTCTGTTCTCTGAAGCAGAGCACGGAGAGAAAAAGGAAAAGACTGGGGATGTTATCTAGGATTGAAAGTGGGGGGTTGGCTAGGAAATTGTCCCAGAGATGATAAGGGTGATTGGGATGCTAACTAGGTCAAAGCTGGCATTTTGGGAAGCTAGTGACGGAGATGGTAAATGTGCAAAGTAGATCTCAGTTGTCTCCCTCTCTCTCTCTTGAGCAGACAAGGCAAGTACAGAGGAAATGGCTCTGTTTGGTTTCTTATCTCCCTGTTCTCACTTTCCTATTTTACCCTTCCAAGACCACTCTCTTCACTCTCTCTCTCTCTCTCTCCCTCTCGCTCTCTGAGCTCGCGCCGACGAATGCTTCTGTTCTTCTCTTTGACTAGAGTGAAGCTAGAAAGGAACGGAACAGAGGCATTGCACCGGAGAGAGAGAGGATGAGGAGATAGAGAGAGGAGCAATAGACAGACGGAGAACAGGGGCGGTCTTTTATAGTAAGGTTCGCTTCCTGTTCATTAACTTTCCCACTTCATTAATTTATCCATTTTTTATTTCTTTAGGCCGAAAACTAAATAGGGATATATTATTTTTGGAATTATTTTTTTCACTGGGGTTTGTTCGTCGGGCACAAGTAACCCCCCCCTCGCCAAATGAATAAATAAGAACTATCTGAATATTATAGGAAAATGCGAGAGGCGTTTTGGTAATTTTAATATTTAGTAAATAAGCATGTAGATTGGTGTATTTATTGGTAACCCCCTGAATGGGGAACGAGGTTTCAGTGTGACGTGGCATCTGGTGATTGGGCGGTGAGGAGCGATAGAGGACTGACCGTCTCTGGAAATGGTTAGCTTTTTTTTTTTTTGGGGGAGGGAGGCGTTTTGCACTTTTAGGCAGTTTCTCCAACTGCCATGCGTGAAATCACCAGAAAAGTCACGGACACCTGTCGGTTAACTTCCACAGTGCAAGAAAAAAGGGGTTCTTGTCAAAATTCTTAATTGTTTTCACAAAAAGTGATGGCTGACAAATACACAGTAATTAATCGGGAGGCAATATATATATATATCGTATGTGTATGTATGTATGTATGTATGTATGTATGTATTCGAGTCATGTTAAAAAATACCTTACATTATTAAAAAAAATAGCACTAATTAGTCACATATATGTCTCAAATAAGTGAGATTATACTTAGCACTTCCTCTCGAGGGTAACCCCGATTCCTTAATGTTGCAAACGCACGTAGCTCCTATTTCGCGGGAGCAAGTTGAGGTCCCCCTCCCCAGCGAGCAATGGATTTGAGAGGAATTCCTAGCATTTTGAACATTTAAAGTGCAACATGATATCATGTTAAATGCGAGATTAGATCGGCCGAAGAGCAATTAATCAATCGGGCATCTACTATCCAAATGCAAAGTTCTCTTCTTCTTTTTTCAAATTGGTACGAAAAGCAAACTCGTTCCTCCAATTAATTGCGCGAGAGGTCACGATCGAGCCTTTGCGGTCTAATGAAACGTGTTAAGAAATTGTATTTGGATGCCATTATGATTCGAAGGAATGTTCAATCGCTTTAGACTAAATTTGTGTATAATCCAAGCAAAAAGAGCAGGAAAGGGATGTCGTTTTGCTGCATTCAATCGCTCCGCAAGTAGTGCCACTCGACGAGGTGTATGGTGTTTCATTAGTTAGGTCAAATCCTCAAACCTCAATTTCGTCCCAACGGCTCCATCTTGTCAATACTTGGGGTCAACAAATTAGATGCCGCCCTTCCCATGCAACGTTGGGGAAAGATTAAAGTGATTAATTAAGACCCTTAATCAAGATTACCGGCCGTGTTTTTGTCACATGAACTTTGTCATGTTGGTCGCAATGGATGTGGGCCATGGTTTCTAGGAAATTATAACGTGGTCTGCGAAATTCTATTCATGTTTAGAAATGGTGGTCTTAGTCAGGGTGCAATTTCCTAGTTTTAGAACTTAATTACAAAAGTAAAGTAGTTCGAGGCACCATTCTTCTTGAATTCAACCGTTTTCGTCCGAAATTAGAAGCTAAACGTATGGGTTTCGGGTCGGTAATTCACCATATACAGCTCCCGCGATAAAGCCCATAGGGAGCCCGCGTAAATCGAATCGACACAAGAGCATGCTCGACTTGATATGCGAACGTTTGGATAGACGAGTTCTGCAGTTGGCTTTAGAAGCCAACCCAAGGGACTCAAGTATCCCATGCACGTGGTGGGATGGCTTGCGTGCATTTATGGGAATTAATCGAGCTGAACATATCAACATTCCGCTTTATTAAAAAAAATATCCAAACGTGCAATTCAGTACCTTCTGAAATCGCCCATGCTTAATCGAAATTAAGATATTCCCGGTCAAGAGATTTGTAATCATTTTCCCAATGATGAATAAGATGAAGAAGTTCATTCACTTGCTGAGATCTAGGGTTGCCTAGGATATCAAAATGTAGAGTCATTGTCAAATGTTGTAAAAAAAAAACAATTGGCATTTCACTTTACCCAAGCCGCCCAGCTTCAATCTTTTGTCCACACAAATAATTTTCGTGTATATAATATGATGTTCGAATCTTGGCTACTATGCTACCTACACTATGTTTAATAAGTCCGGTCAATCAGATCAAGACTTGACAAGTAGGAAGGGCATATGCAAATTCCCCCAATTTCCAAACTTGGTTTTTTTTTTTTGGTTGAAATTTTTTTTCCAAACTTGTTTAGTGGTTCAATATTTTTGTTAATGTTATTTATAGTGCACTAACTTCAAGATCTTCCTTTATTTTTATTTTTATTTTGCCCTGGAAGTAATGTACAAAGTTCATTTAATGCTCTGAAAAATAAATTCGTATTATAATCCCAACTGAATTATAATATACAGACAGACCAAATATAGTATTTTTAGGTTAGCAATCTGTGGCCAAATCGACGGTCAGAGATGCACTCCAAGCGGCTCGAATTGCTGCGCGATCGTGCAGATGAGACACTCCCCGATCACCATAAGCATTGTTTTGCGTACCACGAAGCTTCATCCATGGAGGCCATGTAAGCCTTTTTTTTTTTTTTTTTCCATTTGACTTTCCGTTTCCTAAGAAAAGAAAGAAAATTAAGTCGGAGGGCTTGATCACTGCTGAGAAAACCTCAGTGTTGTCGGTGGAGGAAAGATTACTATCCTAAATTTATCGTACAGGTGCCCATTCAGTGCTGAACTTTTCGATTTTAGAAATACAGTCTTAAACCTTTGTGCAAAGTTCCAACGTAGCCCTCCCGGGCCAATTGCCGTCGGAAATTGCTAACTTGACGACCCGCAAATTGCCCACGTCGGCCTACCATGTAGGAAGGCCGGCGATGACTGGACCTCGCGTCATCAATTTCCAGCGGCAATTGGCCGAGGAGGACTGCACAAAGGTTTAGGATTACGTTGGCAAAATCGAAAAGTTTATTCCTAAGTTGACATCCGTGTAATAGGTTTAAAACCGATTGGGTAATTGTCCCCGTCCGTGCATGTCCCCACAAATCATCTCTACGTGATTTATGGGATATTGTTAACATGTGAGGGTGGAACGTGAGCTTTAGGGAGTAAAGGCAATTTGTCCACTGATTTCTGGATTAGATTACGGTGCATTGCGTGCGTTCTCTTTGAACATCTTCGTACTGTGCAATAATGTCGTGCGTGATTCACGACGAAATGGGAATTCGGAATTAAATACGGTCTCGGCATGGAGCCCTGCGTCCAAACTGCTTTCTAGATTTTGCCCTTCTCTCCTTCGTTCATGGTTTAGAAAGTCCACTAGAATAATCTTCAAACGACCCTAGCTAGTTCCCGGCCTTTGACGGAAACTATAACTCTTTTTAGCTTGACATGCTCAACTTCTAAAGTATACTTTTAACGTTGGACGATTGCAGATTAACATTCTGCTGAAAACCCAGGAAATGTTAAAGAGTAGTTTCGACTTTCGAGAAATGTATGTAAGTCGGCAAATCGACGAGACTTCGTGCGCAGGAACGGCATCGACTAGCGCCGATTAGCTGCTTCGGGACTCGCCTTTTCGGTGCGACATCTTGCTTGATGGCGATCTCTGGGAAAATCTGAACTGAAGATTAGTGCTGCGAAAGGTACTGAAACTGGAACATTAGGAGTCTTGGGTGCAAGCGCGGATGAGAGAACAAACAAAACGTCGCTGAAGCGGGAAATTCACGAGCGAGCCGATCTGGGGAAGCTTCTAAACGCGAAATCCAAATTGTTACTATGCATACGCCGCGAGATTCAATACGAAATGACCACAGAAAAGTCCCGCAGATCGAATATCAAAGTAACCCTTAAAGAAAGGTAACAAACATCCATCGCTAGAAACACAGTGTGTTAGAAAAGAACAGCACAGCTTCTTCCTTCAAAGTGCACGTTACCCCCATGTTCTTCACAAAACGTTCTCAGGCAACAACTGTCTCTAATCGTTTTTAATCTTCGCTCAAAAAAATATAATTAATCCCGGACACGATCGGCCAAAACGCAAGGCGTTTCGACGCCATTAAACTAATCCACGTCCTTAATACCTGTTGTCTACGGGTTGGAGGACTATGTATAATTAAAGCAGGAACTTAGTTTTGCTTAAGCATCAAAGAACCTCTAAGGGTATTTTAATACTGCATTGTTTATTCTGTAGCAGATAAAGTGCCAATTACATCACGCAGCAAACACTGCTCCGGTACTTAGTTTTTGGAGTGAATTCTCAGTCACTAGAATAATGACAACACCTTTCTAATGATTGACCTGATGCAAGAAATCAATCTAAAATCACAGACAACAATCTGTGTGATTTAGCATATATGGTGGCTATCAAGAATTCAAGATTCAGAGACCTTCTGCTGAAGCAAAGGGTCCAAAATGCCCTAGCCTAATGGGAAGTTGAATGAAGCCAATCACGAGAAGAATGTGCACAAAAGCATAGACATCTACTGATAAAAAGAGAAAAGATAACTAAAGAGAGAAGGGAAAAAAAAGAAAAAAAAACAAGTTCTTGGACACCATGACCTACCAATTCTTGATTGTGGTGTTGATCTTTCCCGCCATACCTACCTTATATTGTCATCTTTGCCTCTCTCTTTTTTATATTCCTTTTAGTGAATAAATAGTAATGTTTTTAACTTAATTAAGGGTGATATTTATTTTTCTTCCTCCTAAGTTAGAAAAAGGGCAAGTTGGCAAAGACTTCTCGAGCCAAAAAACCTAATCTTGGTCATGTGAGTTTCAAGAACGCATGAATTAAGATAATGCAAGGCGTTGCTCGTACACAAAACCCTAGCAATGCACAAAGTCGACAGAAGAAAAAGAAAAAGAAAGAATCAATGGTGAAGCTTCTTTTCCCAATCAAACTGATCATGGCCCTCAAGATGACAACTTTCTCTCTCAACCGACAGTCCTCTCCCAACTACACATGCTTGCTTGGTTGATCATGCCTTTGGATTCCCACATGATATCTGTCCTTTCTTAGTCGCCATAAAAATCATATAAATGAAGGAAAAAAAAAATCCTTTTTTTCCACTTCATATTTCTAAAGTAATTAGCAAATAAAATTGCCCCCACCCCCTTTTTTTTTTTTGTTTATTCATGATGGGAGAGTTTTTCCATCTCAAGTCAGATCAGATCAAAGAGCAATAGAGAGTTGAATGAGCAGAAGTAATTAACAGGTGTGCTGTTGACTAACACATGGAGACAAAAATTAAGGCACTGATTAAGAAATGAAAGGGAAAAAAAAATCCAAATCTGATGGTTACCCATGATCTACCAATTTTATATAAACAATTTTCCGGCCAAAACCAACCTATGTTTATATATTGGTACGGCAGTTGAATGCCCAAGTGATGGTTTCATTAATAATTAGGATGCTAAACCCTAACCCAAAGTGTCGGTAGTCCTACGTGGAGGTAGTCGAAATTATTCTTTTTCCAGCTGTACATCTGCATTGGTGCCAAAACTGTGCCAAGTAGAATCGGCATATTCTTTCTCATCTCCCTAGATTTTGACGTTTCTTGAGCGAGTGGAGTGTCCTGTGACGAGACCCTTAGACCTCTACTTTTGTTAAATTGAAAAAAAAAAAAGATTACCATTTAGAATTTTTTTGCTTAAGTTTATTAGCATTACGTAATTGTTAGTACAGTTCACTAAGTTTATTGTGCTTTAAATATGAAGTGGTTGCAGTTCTCTAAGGATAGATATAGTTCAAAGGGTACCTCCTAACTCGTCTATTTAAATCGATCTACGACTGTATCGGATGCGTGTTAATGGGTAATTCATGGATTTAAGATTTATTTACCTAAGTATACTTTCTCATTATATAAAAAGAAGAAACGGTTCGTTGAATGTTGCCTTAAGGATGAGCTCGGCAATACTTTAGCTCTAGCATTTCGCATCTAATCAAAGAAATTGTGCTAGTACAAATGACTATGGAAATGTTCGATTGCAGCGTGCGCACATGTTCAAGCAGGTTCTAGATTATGTTCCTAATTATTCGTAGATGGAGTATACTAAATTTAGGTACCATCACGCAAGTCTCCCATCTTATTTTCCTGGTTTTTTCCACTGAGTTTTTTAGCTCAACCTTCTAAGTGGGTCGCTGAAAAATCTGGAAAATTGTCCAAAAAGTCTTAAACATATTGCACTTTTGCAAATTCAGTCATATACCTTTTAAGTTTGCCAATTCAGTTCTAAACCTTTTCGTTCTTTGCCAATTGAGTCAATCCGGCCAATTTTGGCCGAAAATCTCTGACGTGGATGCCGGCCGTCCTACGAGTCCCTTGCCGACTGCTAAGAAAATAAAATCCGTAAAAGAAAAAACAAAGGAAATAATATTAAAAACATCGAAATAATATTGAAATATTATTGAAATATTATTAAAATTGTCCACATCAGCGCCGGCCGTGCCACGAGGATGGCCGACGTCCATATCAGCGATTTTTGGCCAAAATTGGCTAGATAGACTCAATTGACAAAAATTGAAAGTATTTAAGACTAAATTGGCAAAAATGCAACAAGTTTAGGACTTTTTGGATAATTTCCCCCGAAAATCCTCATACCTGCGAAATCAAGATGCAGCCAATCCACATTTGAGCTGTTGAGACAGAAGGACGTTGAATGTGGACAAGTCAATTAGGCATAATTCAAATTTACGTGCCGATTTGCCACTCTTGCTATTATTTGGTATGTAGTCGAAGCTGATCATATTATACATCTAGTGGTACTGTTGTGACTGAATAATTTTTTTATTTGGAGTCAATCGCAAGGTGTTGTTCAAACGTCACATTTATAACCCCTACGGTTTAATAAAATAAGAGAATAAGCTATGTCACTTTTTTCATAAAGAAAAAACAGATGATGATTAACAAGCTAACAAACCCTCAATTGGAACTTGTGTCTTCAAGGCTGACACGTATTCACAAGGCAACATGAGTGTAGCTATACGAGGGGAAAAATACCAAAAAAATCTTAAACTTATTGCATTGGTACCAATTTAATTTTAAATCTTTTAATTAGACCAATTTAGTCATAAAATTTTTGGATTTGTGCCAATTCAGCCCATTCGATAGGACAGCCGGCGTTCATGGCGGCGATTTCCGGCCAAAATTGATCGGATCAACTGGATTGACACATATACAAAAGGTTTATGACTAAATTGGTCCAATTGAAAGGTTTAAGAATGCATTGGTACCAATGCCCTAGGTTTATAACTTTTTTGGTACTTTTCTCCCTACATACAAGGCCCTCTTATTTCAAGAAAGGGAGGAATTGTTGACAGATTATTCGGCTCAAGCCCTAGATTGTGATACAAGAATTCAAGATTGATAATATCTTCTAGGGCTTGTGGGTGAGAGAGATGCTATCTTCCTCCTTTTAGACCTACAAGAGATGTCATGGACAGTATATCCCCTCGTTGCCGAACAAATGGTCCAATCATATGTGATGACTTCAATTCATGTTTAAAAATAGTGTAAAGTCAGAGCTACACAAGGGCAATGTGTGCACCGACACTCGCACCAGAATGCTGAGCTGATGTTCTCTTCCACCAACTCGAGGGGCAAAATAATTGGCAAAAGTGGAACAAGCTAAGAAAGCAAACAAGGTAAACTTCGAAAGGCTTGTTCAACTTTGCACAACTGGATCAATTGTAAGTGGAATCGTCAACATCCACAGAATTTCAGAAAATTAAGTTAACAATGGTCGTTCTACTGTGTTCGTTGTCGGCGAACACGAGCATCGTCAATCTCATGTCACAAGGGAAAAATTCGATTACCTTGATAAATTTGTATGCGCACCAATGAAAGACCAAGTATGCTTCCGGAGATTTTTGTTTAACCGGGGATGAACGTATATAATCAATCTCATCGGTATCTTTAGAATGGACATGTAGATATCGTATGCCTTTACTATACTATAGTTTGCCATTGGACTGAGGAGGCAACCACTCCCGGAGAAGGCTTGTTCAACTTTGCACAATTGGATCAATTGTAAGTGGAATCGTCAACATCCACAGAATTTCGGAAAATTAAGTTAACAATGGTCGTTCTACTGCGTCGTCGTCGGCGAACACGAGCATCGTCGATCTCATGTCACATGGGAAAAATTCGATTACCTTGATAAATTTGTCTGCGCACCAATGAAAGACCAAGTATGCTTCGGGGGATTTTTGTTTAACCGGGGATGAACGTATATAATCAATCTCATCGGTATCTTTAGAATGTACATGTAGATATCGTATGCCTTTACTATGCTATAGTTTGCCATTGGACTGAGGAGGCAACCACTCCTGGAGTTCAGAAGGAAGTTCCTGATTACTGACTTTTTCTGCTTCTTTCTCCTTCCATACTTCCTATTCTTGTCCTTTTACCCAAATGAAGCCTGCTTCTGCCGACAATCCCTCACTAACATTGTCTCAAAACAATATGGAAAATCAGTACTCGACAAGGAGTCCCGACCCTTAATTTGTGGCGTGGCCACATGCGAATAGCTTTCTAAAAACATATGTATTGCCCAATTTGTCAATCTGCTGACGTCATCTCGCCACAAACCCTGCACATAAACCTTACGAAACCATGACTATATGGGCCATATAGATCCTCCTTTGAGTCTTTTAAAAGTTGTATAATCCATTTTGTCCTCTAAAGTATGCATTTTCCCGGCTATATGGTGGCAAGAGCGTGACGTGTTTCGGCTAATATGGCTTTAACGGGGCTCATCCTTCTTACATACGTAAAGCAGATACTTAAAATCTTTACTCCGATAGATATTTGTGTCTCGTAGCGTAAAGGCACTTTGTAGAAATGTTTCTTTCTTCCACCAACATGCACATTTTTTTTTATAAATCATCGGACGACATCGATTTGCAAAGTATAAAAGTGTCATACGCAGATTCTATAATCTGCATTGGGCACGGAAACCTTCACTTATTTACGACAAGTTTGCTATAGTTAAGTCAGATTTGGTGCTAAATAAAGAGGATTGGGTTGAATATGAAGAGGGCTGTTGCTGACATCACAAAGAGATGGCAATATAGAAAATCTGGAGATTGGTTTAGAACACCATTAAAGTGGCAGGTCAGGTTCTGAGGGTGACTTGAAATTAAGAGAAGCTTTTGATATGATTCCAGAGATGTGTTTCAAACTAAAAGGATTGTTCATCCTTCCATGTACTCAATTGAGAGAGGAGAGAAGTCTGATACCTGGGAGATGACTTGTTATAAAGAAACTCTCCATCTTCACCACTTGTCGTAATGAACATAGAAACTCCTTTTCGCTGCACAATTGGTATTTTCTCGTACGTGCAGGCACTTTTTTCACATGTAAATCTCACTTCAACAATATTTGACAGTGGATGCATATAACAACCACCAGGTGAACCTCAATATTATTCCAAACGAAGCAATTCCGACAACGGCTAGTCCAAAAGGCACATATAAAGTTGCTTCGACACTTATGCTCCGCTTCATGATGGTATAATTGTCTGAAATAATTGAAGTGGCGAATATTCACACGACTTGAGGGTGAACACCATAAGCCACGCAGCAAAAAGTATGGTTGGACACTCTGATTTCAACCTGGAATTTTTACCAACAGTTTGGGGCTACACTTTATAGCACATAATTATGTTCCAATCCCTCAGCGAGACACAGAAGTACAATGCAACCAAAAATATGGCATGCATTATCCAGATCGACTTGTTTCAGTATCACATTGACTGTTGTAGGTCAATGGAATGAGTATGCATAGAAAGAAAGACGAGCAGGACCCCATAGAAAAAGCACCATACCATTACCATGACGAGCATACAACGTACATGGATAATTGGCATATTGAGGGTCCAAACCAAGAACTTAAACCATCTATCTGCTGAAACCTATAAGTCCTGGAACGAATCAAAACAAGAAAAAGTACCTCTGAAGTATGAAGCCAGGTAAGGCCATAAGCTCACTCCGTTCTAGGCTAATAACTTTCCCCTGGTAAAAGTATAACTAACGATGCAAAGGGCGAATTCTTCCTATAATGAGAAACATAGACATCAACGGATTCAATTTAAAGTCGAAGTACGCCAAACTTCAATTCACATATACCCCACCAATGTTTTCCCTTTTTTAAGCAAAATGCCATGATAATAATATTAGTGGACATTTAAACCATTCTCGTCTGGAGAATCACAGAAGGCCGTGTCTCCATAGCAAGTAAAAAGGAATTGTCATCCAAAGTTTACTATCAAGGGTAAAGGCACTGGCTTTCAATGCCCTTGAAGTCTAGCATAACGACAACATCACAATTAACCGGGTGATTGCAGAAAGTTCCTGGAGCAATAATTTTGCTGAGGCTAATTCAAATCCATCAGATTGGACCATAAGCAGATAAAAGAAACTACCCTATGGACAAAGGCAAGATCATAACGGAAAAGTTTTAAAGACAATAAAGAAAGTATCTAATAGATAACAAGAACGGCAAAGTTTTAAAGACAATAAGGAAAGTGTCTAATAGATAACAAGAATGGGAGAAACTTTAAATGACAACAACAATTTGTGGTGATCCACCATGTGGGAATGAATGCACCACCAGTCTCAACTTGCCATTACGGCAAATGAACCAAACTTCCTTATAGTCCCACTAGGCTCCTATAAGACCTAGCACATAATAATCATAACAGTAACAATCTATTTACCTTGTTCTTGCTATCTTCAGCACATTGCATGCACACACACTGAGAGAAAAACATTTTCACAGTTCAGGGTCATTAGCTTTGGTGTCTGTAGACATGTTCCAGACTAACATTGGCTCCACCGGTTCCAAGGGATTATGCTCATCAATGCGCGGAGAAGAAGGGTTCATGTCATTGTTTCCAGAAGTGATAGCAGTCTTTGCTTCCTCGTCAGTTGGCTCCAGTAGCACAGAGTTAGGAGTGCCAGAATTGTCGCCAACTTCTGGCATTCTTGCAATTTGCTCAGGCTGTCTCACTTCATGAACTGGATTATGCTTAAAGTTGGCCACTACAAGCTAGTGAAATAAACAAACCAGTGTGTCAGACTCACATGGAATATTAATGAAACGGAAAATTTAATTTTCTCATCGAAAAATCATTTGAACAATATGTAAGCGCCAAATTCACATTATGATCACGTCAAAGAACGGATACTAAGGCTTCGTTTGTTTCACCGAAAATTTCATGATATAGAAAAATATTTTCCATGGAAATCATTTTCAAGAAAAATGGGTAGTTTCCATTTGTTTGGTGGTTTAGGGAAAGTGATTTCCTTCTAGGCAAAACGGAAAGTTATTTTTCCCCGATCTAAGCTTATCGTTTTCAGTCCATAGTAATTGTTTCCCGCAGATCGATTAGTTTCCTATCATCCAAATACTGAAAAGTCGGGAAATAATTTCCCGGAAACAGTTTTTCATCAAACAAAACCCAAAGAATAAATCAACTCATATTGGTCGATATAGAACAATAGAGAGTCAGCATCCAATCTAGTGTGGCGATATAGCTTTTGCTATAATGAGCAACTTAGCGGAAGATACCATTTAGGACCAGGGTTCATAGGGTGTAACCGACGTATAAAGGACAAAGAGGATAGTTTCGCAATTTCACTTTACAAGATAAATATAAAAACATTACTTGAATCGGGCCAGCAGCTATCAATGGACCCGCAACTCCACCGCCAAAAAGCCGCCCATCTGGCATAGCAAGCGTGACATTCACCAAGCTAAGTTCAGGGTCAGGGTACGTACAAATTCTACCTTCCCGAATTGTAAATGAGCCATTCAGGGCCAAAATTTGAAAATACCCCTGCACAACAAGGAGAACATAAATAAGCCAAACTAAACCTTGCAGTCAGTTGCTCTTTCTATTATTTAAGGACCTCAACCGAACATAATTCAAAGAAGCCAATACGTACGATCCGTACTATAGTAGGATTTGGTTGGTCGTGGTTCAACATTAAGCATGAAAAGAAGAAAATTTCTACAGAGAAGCAAAACTGATACGAAGATGCCTGTGCTAACATGTACTCTGAGCTTTTCCCTCATCTGCACCTTTCATTGATAAGAACACGTGCAAAACTTGCCATTCCACTCTAGAAAACTGAAAAAGCTGTAGAAATTGTAGATTCTTGTCCAAAGAAAGTCCACAGGTAGCAACCAGTTGAAAGTTAATGCTATGATTAACTGCTATAAAGTGGGGCAGAAGCTGTTTAAGAGTAAATAAACTGTTGTTTCATAGAAGGAATACTGCAAGAGGATTGTTCGCTTCCCCGAGAATGCATGCAAATAGCCCTCGGCTGGAAGTTCATGCAACCCTTTTGTACTATGCATGCCCATTTAGGATGAATAGTGGCGGTTATTTTGTAATTAATAGAGGGAAGAGCAGGTGAAAGCTTTGGCTTCCTCAGTACTATAGAAATACACAGGACTCAAATGATAAATCCATATCATGTTGCGGATGCCCCCTTTTAACCACTAACTAAGACACAGAATATAGATCTTTGTTATATAGGTGCATGATCCAGCAGATATAGGTGCGTGATCCATCATGAGAAACCGAGAAAGTAGTGTTAAACGCGGTGACACAATACCTCATAACTCAAAATACCACCAGAAGGCCCAGGTTGGAGTACGACGACACTGGAGACAGCACCAGTTGCCGAAAGTACCGAGAGCGAATGAGAGTCCGGTTCGATCAAAGATGATAACTTGGCAAGAATTTCCTAAAGACAACATGAATCTATTAGAATGGAATTCATCACATTACAATGCGTACCCGGAAAAGAAAACACTCTAGGAAACATCCATATCTCACCTCCCCTCGATGAAGGGTCACCGTCGCAAAGCTAAAGCTTCCTCCGAGTTCCCCCGTTGGACGTCCACCTTCACAGACTAGGTTTAAACATCAGGAGAAAGAGAAGCATGCTCAAATTGTTACAATAAACAGATTTATGTATATAAATTGCATGAAAGGAAGAAGTTTTAAATCGAGGGTGGGCGATCACTCACCAATGGAAGCGAAATGCGGAGATCCACTGGAGGAACCTCGGGGCCTCCCTCTGCCGCGCCTCACTGTGTACTTCTGCGGCCTCCCGCTGTTCTTCTTGACCGCGGCGACATTGGCACCCGATTCAACACCCGCTTCGAATCGCGATTTCCCTCCATCGGCATCGCCATTTCCTTCCGTGCCGAGTCCCGCACTCACCTTTTGCGCCATCTGCGAACCCAGCCTCCCGGTCTCGGCGACTCCTCCGTCTTCCATGGACGCGAATCCTTCGCACCGCGGCGAGCTCTACAAGCAGAAGCAGCGCGAGACATTTCTCTAGCGTTGTCAACGAAGCTCGGAGAAGGAAAGCGCTCGCGCGCGAGCATTTCGAGTCCGTGACCGTGTGCGGATGTGTGTGGGTGGCTCGTCGAGAGGAAGACGACGGCGACGCCCTCGCCTCTCGAGTCGAGAGGGTGGTGAAGTGAAGGCGTTGAGTGAACAATGAGCTTGCAAAGCGCGCGAGGAATGGAAGAAAAAGACGAAAAAGAAAAAGGAAAAAGAAAAGAAAAGAAAATTCCACCTGCTTCCGCTGACAACGACGGATTAGTTTGTCCTAATCCTGTTTACCTGTGTACAGTGTACAGTAATGGAGATTAAAGATAAAACCCTGGATGGTTGGTTTAATAAGCAGTACGCCAGATATTTTTGGATTCCTAAAATGCCCCTTGAAGCATCTAATAATTGCTGCGATTAGAGAAGGAATTCTCATAATTGTAAGAGATTTGTTACCATATTCAATAAGTGAATGCTGGGAAAATCATAAATTCCCGTCTCTTCCCAAGAGACATGTGGTCGCATATTAAATGAATTAGGGTCAGATTCGATAATAAAGAATTTGCATACGAATATAGATCATACGTATCTAATCGTATATATACACGATCAATATATATATAAAAGAAATTCGCCTTTGCGGCGATGATCAAATCGAGCTAAACAAGGCTGATGTTACGTCTTGAGGATAAGATATTACTCCGTATGGGATAATAAATATCTTATCCAGCATTTTGGGTGAAAAGGAGGAAGGGAGGGAGGAGAAGGCAGGGTTTGCTTATGCTAAGTGAAATCTCGGAGAGATTGATCGATGGAGGAGAAAAAGAGCGAGAGCACATCCAGCAACAATGCCCAGACATCTACCAACAATGCCAATCCATGGCATTCTTATCATCTCCTCCCATTGAACAAGCCCGCGAGCTCCATCGTTGTTCGACGCCGGAGCGCTGCTTAGTCATTATCTTTTCACGCTCTCTTTCTATCTAGAACTGTCTGAACCGATGGATCAACGCAGTCCGATGCTCCAGAGACCTCAAATGAGGCTCGTGACCTCATATCCGAGGTTGCCGGCCTCGAGGCATCGTTGAGCTGGGGTCACAAGAGGATAGGGCTCACGCTCGACGTTAGATCCTCCTTTGAGTCTTTTAAAGGTTGTAGAACCTATTTTGTCTTATAAAGTATGCCTTTTTCTGGCTATATGGTCGCAAGAGCTTGACTTGTTTCGGCAAATATGGCCTAAATGAGGTTCATCCTTCTTACGTACGTAAAGCAGATGCTTAAAAGCTTCACTCCTTTTTCATCAAACATTATGCAAACAATATGCTCCACGGATGGATGTTTGTGTCTCGTAGTGTAAAGGCTTGTTTAGCCCATCACTTTGTAAAAATGTCTCTTTCTTCCATCAACATGCACATTTTTTTTAATAAATCATCCGATATCGATTTTCAAAGTATAAAAGACTTATACGCAAATTCTATAATCTTCACGTAGAAGAGGCATCGTGTAACGAAATCTTCACTTATCTAGCACAAGAAATTTGTGATAGTTAAGTTAGATTTGGTGCTAAATAAAGAGGATTGAGTTGAATATGAAGATGACTGTTGCTGACGTTAAAAAAGAGATGGCAATATAGAATATCTGGAGATTGGTTTAGAACACCATTAAAGCGGCTTGCGTAGGTTCTAAGGGCGACTTGAAATTAAGAGAGAAGCTTTTCATTTGATTCCAGAGAAGTGTTTCCAACTAAAAAGACTGTTCATTCTTCCTTGTACTGAATCGGGAGAGGACTGGTACCTGAGAGATCACTTGTTATAGAGAAATTCGCTATCTTTACCACCTATCGTAACAAGCATAGAAACTCTTATTCGCTGCACAATTGATATTTTCTCGTATGGGCAGGCGCATTTTTCACATGTAAATCTCACTTCAACAATATTTGACAGTGGATGCATATAACAACTACCAGGTAAACCTCAGTATATTTCCAAACGAAGCAATTCTGACGAGGGTTAGTCCAAAAGGCACATCTAAAGTTGCTTCGACACTTATGCTCTGCTTCATGATGGTATAATAGTCTGAAATAATTGAAGTGGAAAACAATTCACACGACTTAAGGGAGAACACCATAAGCCACGCAACAAAAAGTACGGTTGCACTCGCTGATTTCAACCTGGAACTTTTGCCAACAGTTTGGAGCTACCCTAAATAGCACATAATTATGTTCAAATCCCTCTGCGAGCACAGAAGTACATTGCAATAAAAAATAAGGCATGCATTATCCAGATCGACTTGTTTCAGTATCACATTGACTGTTGTAGGTCATTGGAATGAGTATGCATAGAAAGAAAGACGAGCAGGACCACATAGAAAAAGCACCATACCATTACCATGATGAGCTTACAACGTACATGGATAATTGGCATATTGAGGGTCCAAACCAAGAACATAAACCATCTATCTGCTGAAACCTATCAGTCCTGGAACCGAATCAAAACAAGAAAAAGCACCTCTGAAGTATGAAGCCAGGTAAAGCCATAAGCTCACTCGGTTCTAGGCTAATAACTTTCCCCGGGTATAAGTATAACTAACGATGCAAAGGGCGAATTCCTTCTATACTGAGAAACATAGACATCAACAGATTCAATTTACAGTCGACGTACGCAAAACTTCAATTCACATGCCCCACCAATGTTTTCCCTTTATTAAGCAAAATGCCATGACATTAGTGGACATTTAAACCATTCCCGTCCGGAGAATCACAGAAGGCCGTGTCTCCATAGCAAATAAAAAGGAGTTGCCATCCAAAGTTTACTGTCAAGAGTCAAGACATTGGCTTTCAATGCCCTTGAAGTCTAGCATAAGGACAACATCACATTTAACCGGGTGATTGCAGAAAGTTCCTGGAGCAATAACTTTGCCGAGGCTAATTCAAATCCATCAGATTGGACCATAAGCAGATAAATGAAACTACCATATGGACAAAGGCAAGATCATAATGGCAAAGTGTTAAAGACAATAAAGAAAGTATCTAATAGAAAACAAGAACGGCAAAGTTTTAAAGACAATAAGGAAAGTATCTAATGCATAACAAGAATGGGATCCACCATGTGGGAATGAATGCACCACCAGTCTCAACTTGCCATTACGGCAAATAAACCAAACTTCCTTATAGTCCTACTAGGCTCCTATAAGACCTAGCACATAATAATCATAACAGTAACAATCTATTTACCTTGTACTTGCTATCTTCAGCACATTGCATGCACGCACAAACTGAGAAAAAAACATTTTCACAGTTCAGGGACATTAGCTTTGGTCTCTGTAGACATGTTCCGGTCAAACAATGGCTCCACCGGTTCCAAGGGATTATGCTCATCAATGCGCGGAGAAGCAGGGTTCATGTCATTGTTTCCAGAAGTGATAATAGTCTTTGCTTCCTTGTCAGTTGGCTCCAGTAGCACAGAGTTAGGAGTGCCAGAATTGTCGCCGACTTCTGGCATTCTTGCAATTTGCTCAGGCTGTCTCACTTCATGAACTGGATTATGCTTAAAGTTGGCCACTACAAGCTAGTGAAATAAACAAACCAGTGTGTCAGACTCATATGGAATATCGATGAAACGGAAAATTTAAAATTCTTATCGAAAAAACATTTGAACAATATGTAAGCGCTAACTGAAGCCCATTGTACTCGCACATTATGATCGTGTCAACGAACTTATACTAAGGCTTCGTTTGTTTCACCGAAAATTTCATGATATAAAAAAATATTTTCCATGGAAATCATTTTCAAGGAAAAGGGTTAGTTTTCATTTGTTTGGTGGCTTAGGGAAAGTGATTTCCTTCTTGGCAAAACAGAAAGTTATTTTTTCCCGATCTAAGCTTATCGTTTTCAGTCCATAGTAATTGTTTCCCGTAGATCGATTGGTTTCCTATCATCCAAATACTAAAAAGTCGGGAAATAATTTCCCGGAAACAGTTTTTCATCAAACAAAACCCTAAGAATAAATCAACTCATATTGGTCGATATAGAACAATAGAGAGTCAGCATCCACTCTAGTGTGGCGATATAACTTTTGCTATAATGAGCAACATAGAGAAAGATACCATTTAGGACCAGGGGTCATAGGGTGTAACCGGCGTATAAAGCAGAAAGAGGATAGTTTCGCAATTTCACTTTACATGACAAATATAAAAACATTACTTGAATCGGGCCAGCAGCTATCAATGGACCGGCAACTCCACCGCCAAAAAGCCGCCCGTCTGGCATAGCAAGCGTGACATGCACCAAGCTAAGTTCAGGGTCAGGGTACGTACAAATTCTACCTTCCCGAATTGTAAATGAGCCATTCAGGGCCAAAATTACAAAATACCCCTGCACAACAAGGAGAACATAAATAAGCCAAACTAAACCTTGCAGTCAGTTGCTCTTTCTATTATTTAAGGACCTCAACCGAACATAATTCAAAGAAGCCAATACGTACGATCCGTACTATAGTAGGATTTGGTTGGTCGTGGTTCAGCATTAAGCATGAAAAGAAGAAAACTTCTACAGAGAAGCAAAACTGATACGAAGATGCCTGTGGTAACATGTATTTTGAGCTTTTCCCTCATCTGCACCTTTCATTGATAAGAACACGTGCAAAACTTGCCATTCCACTCTAGAAAACTGAAAAAGCTGTAGAAATTGTACATTCTTGTCCAAAGAAAGTCCACAGGTAGCAACCAGTTGAAAGTTAATGCTATGATTAACTGCTATAAAGTGGGGCAGAAGCTGTTTAAGAGTAAATAAACTGTTGTTTCATAGAAGGAATACTGCAAGAGGATTGTTCGCTTCCCCGAGAATGCATGCAAATAGCCCTCGGCTGGAAGTTCATGCAACCCTTTTGTACTATGCATGCCCATTTAGGATGAATAGTGGCGGTTATTTTGTAATTAATAGAGGGAAGAGCAGGTGAAAGCTTTGGCTTCCTCAGTACTATAGAAATACACAGGACTCAAATGATAAATCCATATCATGTTGCGGATGCCCCCTTTTAACCACTAACTAAGACACAGAATATAGATCTTTGTTATATAGGTGCATGATCCAGCAGATATAGGTGCGTGATCCATCATGAGAAACCGAGAAAGTAGTGTTAATCGCGGTGACACAATACCTCATAACTCAAAATACCACCAGAAGGCCCAGGTTGGAGTACGACGACACTGGAGACAGCACCAGTTGCCGAAAGTACCGAGAGCGAATGAGAGTCCGGTTCAATTAAAGATGATAACTTGGCAAGAATTTCCTAAACACAACATGAATCTATTAGAATGGAATTCATCACATTACAATGTGTACCCGGAAAAGAAAACACTCTAGGAAACATCCATATCTCACCTCCCCTCGATGAAGGGTCACCGTCGCAAAGCTAAAGCTTCCTCCGAGTTCCCCCGTTGGACGTCCACCTTCACAGACTAGGTTTAAACATCAGGAGAAAGAGAAGCATGCTCAAATTGTTACAATAAACAGATTTATGTATATAAATTGCATGAAAGGAAGAAGTTTTAAATCGAGGGTGGGCGATCACTCACCAATGGAAGCGAAATGCGGAGATCCACTGGAGGAACCTCGGGGCCTCCCTCTGCCGCGCCTCACTGCGTACTTCTGCGGCCTCCCGCTGTTCTTCTTGACCGCGGCGACATTGGCACCCGATTCAACACCCGCTTCGAATCGCGATTTCCCTCCATCGGCATCGCCATTTCCTTCCGTGCCGAGTCCCGCACTCACCTTTTGCGCCATCTGCGAACCCAGCCTCCCGGTCTCGGCGACTCCTCCGTCTTCCATGGACGCGAATCCTTCGCACCGCGGCGAGCTCTACAAGCAGAAGCAGCGCGAGACATTTCTCTAGCGTTGTCAACGAAGCTCGGAGAAGGAAAGCGCTCGCGCGCGAGCATTTCGAGTCCGTGACCGTGTGCGGATGTGTGTGAGTGGCTCGTCGAGAGGAAGACGACGGCGACGCCCTCGCCTCTCGAGTCGAGAGGGTGGTGAAGTGGCGTTGAGTGAACAGTGAGCTTGCAAAGCGCGCGAGGAATGGAAGAAAAAGACGGAAAAGAAAAAGGAAAAAGAAAAGAAAAGAAAATTCCACCTGCTTCCGCTGACAACGACGGATTAGTTTGTCCTAATCCTGTTTACCTGTGCACAGTAATGGAGATTAAAGATAAAACCCTGGATGGTTGGTTTAATAAGCAGTACGCCAGATATTTTTGGATTCCTAAAATGCCCCTTGAAGCATCTAATAATTGCTGCGATTAGAGAAGGAATTCTCATAATTGTGAGAGATTTGTTACCATATTCAATAAGTGAATGCTGGGAAAATCATAAATTCCCGTCTCTTCCTAAGAGACATGTGGTTGCATATTACATGAATTAGGGTCAGATTCGATAATAAAGAATTTGCATACGAATATAGATCATACGTATCTAATCGTATATATACACGATCAATATATATATAAAAGAAATTCGCCTTTGCGGCGATGATCAAATCGAGCTAAACAAGGCTGATGTTACGTCTTGAGGATAAGATATTACTCCGTATGGGATAATAAATATCTTATCCAGCATTTTGGGTGAAAAGGAGGAAGGGAGGGAGGAGAAGGCAGGGTTTGCTTATGCTAAGTGAAATCTCGGAGAGATTGATCGATGGAGGAGAAAAAGAGCGAGAGCACATCCAGCAACAATGCCCAGACATCTACCAACAATGCCAATCCATGGCATTCTTATCATCTCCTCCCATTGAACAAGCCCGCGAGCTCCATCGTTGTTCGACGCCGGAGCGCTGCTTAGTCATTATCTTTTCACGCTCTCTTTCTATCTAGAACTGTCTGAACCGATGGATCAACGCAGTCCGATGCTCCAGAGACCTCAAATGAGGCTCGTGACCTCATATCCGAGGTTGCCGGCCTCGAGGCATCGTTGAGCTGGGGTCACAAGAGGATAGGGCTCACGCTCGACGTTAGATCCTCCTTTGAGTCTTTTAAAGGTTGTAGAACCTATTTTGTCTTATAAAGTATGCCTTTTTCTGGCTATATGGTCGCAAGAGCTTGACTTGTTTCGGCAAATATGGCCTAAATGAGGTTCATCCTTCTTACGTACGTAAAGCAGATGCTTAAAAGCTTCACTCCTTTTTCATCAAACATTATGCAAACAATATGCTCCACGGATGGATGTTTGTGTCTCGTAGTGTAAAGGCTTGTTTAGCCCATCACTTTGTAAAAATATCTCTTTCTTCCATCAACATGCACATTTTTTTTAATAAATCATCCGATATCGATTTTCAAAGTATAAAAGACTTATACGCAAATTCTATAATCTTCACGTAGAAGAGGCATCGTGTAACGAAATCTTCACTTATCTAGCACAAGAAATTTGTGATAGTTAAGTTAGATTTGGTGCTAAATAAAGAGGATTGAGTTGAATATGAAGATGACTGTTGCTGACGTTAAAAAAGAGATGGCAATATAGAATATCTGGAGATTGGTTTAGAACACCATTAAAGCGGCTTGCGTAGGTTCTAAGGGCGACTTGAAATTAAGAGAGAAGCTTTTCATTTGATTCCAGAGAAGTGTTTCCAACTAAAAAGACTGTTCATTCTTCCTTGTACTGAATCGGGAGAGGACTGGTACCTGAGAGATCACTTGTTATAGAGAAATTCGCTATCTTTACCACCTATCGTAACAAGCATAGAAACTCTTATTCGCTGCACAATTGATATTTTCTCGTATGGGCAGGCGCATTTTTCACATGTAAATCTCACTTCAACAATATTTGACAGTGGATGCATATAACAACTACCAGGTAAACCTCAGTATATTTCCAAACGAAGCAATTCTGACGAGGGTTAGTCCAAAAGGCACATCTAAAGTTGCTTCGACACTTATGCTCTGCTTCATGATGGTATAATAGTCTGAAATAATTGAAGTGGAAAACAATTCACACGACTTAAGGGAGAACACCATAAGCCACGCAACAAAAAGTACGGTTGCACTCGCTGATTTCAACCTGGAACTTTTGCCAACAGTTTGGAGCTACCCTAAATAGCACATAATTATGTTCAAATCCCTCTGCGAGCACAGAAGTACATTGCAATAAAAAATAAGGCATGCATTATCCAGATCGACTTGTTTCAGTATCACATTGACTGTTGTAGGTCATTGGAATGAGTATGCATAGAAAGAAAGACGAGCAGGACCACATAGAAAAAGCACCATACCATTACCATGATGAGCTTACAACGTACATGGATAATTGGCATATTGAGGGTCCAAACCAAGAACATAAACCATCTATCTGCTGAAACCTATCAGTCCTGGAACCGAATCAAAACAAGAAAAAGCACCTCTGAAGTATGAAGCCAGGTAAAGCCATAAGCTCACTCGGTTCTAGGCTAATAACTTTCCCCGGGTATAAGTATAACTAACGATGCAAAGGGCGAATTCCTTCTATACTGAGAAACATAGACATCAACAGATTCAATTTACAGTCGACGTACGCAAAACTTCAATTCACATGCCCCACCAATGTTTTCCCTTTATTAAGCAAAATGCCATGACATTAGTGGACATTTAAACCATTCCCGTCCGGAGAATCACAGAAGGCCGTGTCTCCATAGCAAATAAAAAGGAGTTGCCATCCAAAGTTTACTGTCAAGAGTCAAGACATTGGCTTTCAATGCCCTTGAAGTCTAGCATAAGGACAACATCACATTTAACCGGGTGATTGCAGAAAGTTCCTGGAGCAATAACTTTGCCGAGGCTAATTCAAATCCATCAGATTGGACCATAAGCAGATAAATGAAACTACCATATGGACAAAGGCAAGATCATAATGGCAAAGTGTTAAAGACAATAAAGAAAGTATCTAATAGAAAACAAGAACGGCAAAGTTTTAAAGACAATAAGGAAAGTATCTAATGCATAACAAGAATGGGATCCACCATGTGGGAATGAATGCACCACCAGTCTCAACTTGCCATTACGGCAAATAAACCAAACTTCCTTATAGTCCTACTAGGCTCCTATAAGACCTAGCACATAATAATCATAACAGTAACAATCTATTTACCTTGTACTTGCTATCTTCAGCACATTGCATGCACGCACAAACTGAGAAAAAAACATTTTCACAGTTCAGGGACATTAGCTTTGGTCTCTGTAGACATGTTCCGGTCAAACAATGGCTCCACCGGTTCCAAGGGATTATGCTCATCAATGCGCGGAGAAGCAGGGTTCATGTCATTGTTTCCAGAAGTGATAATAGTCTTTGCTTCCTTGTCAGTTGGCTCCAGTAGCACAGAGTTAGGAGTGCCAGAATTGTCGCCGACTTCTGGCATTCTTGCAATTTGCTCAGGCTGTCTCACTTCATGAACTGGATTATGCTTAAAGTTGGCCACTACAAGCTAGTGAAATAAACAAACCAGTGTGTCAGACTCATATGGAATATCGATGAAACGGAAAATTTAAAATTCTTATCGAAAAAACATTTGAACAATATGTAAGCGCTAACTGAAGCCCATTGTACTCGCACATTATGATCGTGTCAACGAACTTATACTAAGGCTTCGTTTGTTTCACCGAAAATTTCATGATATAGAAAAATATTTTCCATTGAAATCATTTTCAAGGAAAAGGGTTAGTTTTCATTTGTTTGGTGGCTTAGGGAAAGTGATTTCCTACTTGGCAAAACAGAAAGTTATTTTTCCCCGATCTAAGCTTATTGTTTTCAGTCCATAGTAATTGTTTCCCGCAGATCGATTAGTTCCTATCATCCAAATACTGAAAAGTCGGTAAATAATTTCCCGGAAACAGTTTTTCATCAAACAAAACCCAAAGAATAAATCAACTCATATTGGTCGATATAGAACAATAGAGAGTCAGCATCCACTCTAGTGTGGCGATATAACTTTTGCTATAATGAGCAACATAGAGAAAGATACCATTTAGGACCAGGGGTCATAGGGTGTAACCGGCGTATAAAGCAGAAAGAGGATAGTTTCGCAATTTCACTTTACATGGCAAATATAAAAACATTACTTGAATCGGGCCAGCAGCTATCAATGGACCCGCAACTCCACCGCCAAAAAGCCGCCCATCTGGCATAGCAAGCGTGACATTCACCAAGCTAAGTTCAGGGTCAGGGTACATACAAATTCTACCTTCCCGAATTGTAAATGAGCCATTCAGGGCCAAAATTACAAAATACCCCTGCACAACAAGGAGAACATAAATAACCCAAACTAAACCTTGCAGGCAGTTGCTCTTTCTATTATTTAAGGACCTCAACCGAACATAATTCAAAGAAGCCAATACGTACGATCCGTACTATAGTAGGATTTGGTTGGTCGTGGTTCAGCATTAAGCATGAAAAGAAGAAAACTTCTACAGAGAAGCAAAACTGATACGAAGATGCCTGTGGTAACATGTATTCTGAGCTTTTCCCTCATCTGCACCTTTCATTGATAAGAACACGTGCAAAACTTGCCATTCCACTCTAGAAAACTGAAAAAGCAGTATAAATTGTAGATTCTTGTCCAAAGAAAGTCCACAGGTAGCAACCAGTTGAAAGTTAATGCTATGATTAACTGCTATAAAGGGGGGCAGAAGCTGTTTAAGAGTAAATAAACTGTTGTTTCATAGAAGGAATACTGCAAGAGGATTGTTCGCTTCCCCGAGAATGCATGCAAATAGCCCTCGGCTGGAAGTTCATGCAACCCTTTTGTACTATGCATGCCCATTTAGGATGAATAGCGGCGGTTATTTTGTAATTAATAGAGGGAAGAGCAGGTGAAAGCTTTGGCTTCCTCAGTACTATAGAAATACACAGGACTCAAATGATAAATCCATATCATGTTGCGGATGCCCCCTTTTAACCACTAACTAAGACACAGAATATAGATCTTTGTTATATAGGTGCATGATCCAGCAGATATAGGTGCGTGATCCATCATGAGAAACCGAGAAAGTAGTGTTAAACGCGGTGACACAATACCTCATAACTCAAAATACCACCAGAAGGCCCAGGTTGGAGTACGACGACACTGGAGACAGCACCAGTTGCCGAAAGTACCGAGAGCGAATGAGAGTCCGGTTCGATCAAAGATGATAACTTGGCAAGAATTTCCTAAAGACAACATGAATCTATTAGAATGGAATTCATCACATTACAATGTGTACCCGGAAAAGAAAACACTCTAGGAAACATCCATATCTCACCTCCCCTCGATGAAGGGTCACCGTCGCAAAGCTAAAGCTTCCTCCGAGTTCCCCCGTTGGACGTCCACCTTCACAGACTAGGTTTAAACATCAGGAGAAAGAGAAGCATGCTCAAATTGTTACAATAAACAGATTTATGTATATAAATTGCATGAAAGGAAGAAGTTTTAAATCGAGGGTCGGCGATCACTCACCAATGGAAGCGAAATGCGGAGATCCACTGGAGGAACCTCGGGGCCTCCCTCTGCCGCGCCTCACTGCGTACTTCTGCGGCCTCCCGCTGTTCTTCTTGACCGCGGCGACATTGGCACCCGATTCAACACCCGCTTCGAATCGCGATTTCCCTCCATCGGCATCGCCATTTCCTTCCGTGCCGAGTCCCGCACTCACCTTTTGCGCCATCTGCGAACCCAGCCTCCCGGTCTCGGCGACTCCTCCGTCTTCCATGGACGCGAATCCTTCGCACCGCGGCGAGCCCTACAAGCAGAAGCAGCGCGAGACATTTCTCTAGCGTTGTCAACGAAGCTCGGAGAAGGAAAGCGCTCGCGCGCGAGCATTTCGAGTCCGTGACCGTGTGCGGATGTGTGTGGGTGGTTCGTCGAGAGGAAGACGACGGCGACGCCCTCGCCTCTCGAGTCGAGAGGGTGGTGAAGTGAAGGCGTTGAGTGAACAGTGAGCTTGCAAAGCGCGCGAGGAATGGAAGAAAAAGACGAAAAAGAAAAAGGAAAAAGAAAAGAAAAGAAAATTCCACCTGCTTCCGCTGACAACGACGGATTAGTTTGTCCTAATCCTGTTTACCTGTGTACAGTGTACAGTAATGGAGATTAAAGATAAAACCCTGGATGGTTGGTTTAATAAGCAGTACGCCAGATTTTTTGGATTCCTAAAATGCCCCTTGAAGCATCTAATAATTGCTGCGATTAGAAAAGGAATTCTCATAATTGTGAGAGATTTGTTACCATATTCAAGGAAAAATTTCAAATAAAGGCCAGAAGTGCCATAATTTTCTCAAATAAGGATATGAAGTAGACATTATTTTAAATAAAAGCATGAAGTGCTCAAATTATTTCAAAGAAAGACCCGGTCAAAGGGCATTTTTGTCATTTATTTTTTTTTCTTTATGTTTTTCTAATTTTTTTTTCTTGTTACTTTTTTCTCTTTCCTCTTCCCTCCCCTTTCCTGCATTTTAAGCGCCGTTGCCCATTGCCACCGCTATGACGTTGTCCACCGAGACATCAAACCCGACAACATACTCTTCGATTCCTGGGGGCAGCTGAGGCTCGCGGACTTCGTCTCCGCAGAGAGCCGACGGCGAAGCTGAAGAGAGTGGTGGGCATGCCGTACTATGTGGCGCCGGAGGTGATGTCGGGGACGGAGTATGGGGATAAGGTGGATGTGTGGAGTGCAAGGCTGGTGCTGTACATGATGCTGGCGGGTTCTCGCCGTTCACCGAGGAGAGCATGACGGAGATATTCGGGGCTGTCCCGAGGGCCAACCTGAGGTTCCCGTCGCGAGTCTTGAAAACACCAGCAAGAGGAAATGATGATGACAAGGTAGTCTTGTTTCCTTTGTTTCCGAGGAAAGAGAGAGCTTCCATGGAGTTAGAAAGGAAAACCGTGTGAATTAGACGATTTCCTTTGTAGGGGTGAGCGATTCGAAGTTCCTTACAGGTTTCGCCTGAAACCTAGAACCTACCCATCGAAACAGGTTCCTCATTTTTTGGAATCTAGAACCTAACCGTCATACCCTGGAATCTAGAACCTACCCTGTCACAAGTTCTGGGTCGGTTCCAAAGTACCCGGAAACCTGCCAATTTCTTTTCTTTTTCATTTTTAGTTAAGCAAAATAAGAGTGAACGCTACAACTGCTAAGGGAAAGTAGAGATGAGCGATTTTAGGTTCCATACAGGTTACATTTAGAACCTAAAACCAACCTCTTGAAACAGGTTCCTCATTTTTTGAAACATGAAACCTAAAATTTTGTTTGGCTCCAGATTATACACTCATCATCGAACGTCATAGAACATTATAGGATCGTGTGAAGACATATACCAAAAAATACCAAAATTTGTTTTAGGATTCAGGGTCCAGGTTCCAGGTAGTGAAACCTAGAATCTACCCGTTCCTCAATTTTTGAAATCTGAAACCTACCCTATATACCTTGAAACCTGAAACCGGATCGATTCCCACAGGTTCCAGTTCCAGGTTCCCGGTTCTACCCTAGAACCATGCTCTCCCCTATTCCTTTGATTTGATAGCAATAGCATGAATTGTCAGGAAAAAGAAACAGGGCTTAGCTTCTCATCACATTTTTCCATTTCCTGGTGCGTTTTAGGAGAGCTTGGTTTTACGACTCTGACACAAAAGTATTTTTTTCCATCAACAGCAAAGAATGTTTAGTAATCACCAATCTGTTCTCCTTCTTTCTAACGCCATGGAAGCTCTCTCTTTCCTCAGAAACAGAGGAAACAGAGACTACCTTGTCATCATCATTTCCTTTCTGGTCCCTTCAGGTGCTGTGACTTGTCTCTCATGCCACCCCACTCTTCGGCGGACGCCCTCGGCCCCTCTTGGCCGGGACATCCTCAGGCATAGGTACAGGGATGGGCACGGGACCACCACATTGGCCTTGGCTCACCAGCACAGGCTCGGCAACACCAGCAGGAGCAGGCGGTGCAGCAACCACCTCCAGCTTGGCCTTAGGCGGGCGGCCGCGGCGCCGCTTCGACTCCGAGCCCTCCGGGACAGCCAACAGGTTCGGGGTGGCGATGGCCTCGCCAGATCTGGGGAGCTTGTACGATTTCTTCACCATGACGAGGTAGCCGCTATTCTTGAGGCGCTTAAGGTGGTGAGTGAACAAGGCCCTGTGAGTGGGCGGCAGGTCAGCGTAGCTCTTCTCGATGAACTTGGCTATGGCCCTCTTGCTCGACCCGTCCCTCTCTTTCAGAGCTTTGATTGCTGTGTATATCATCTGCGTGCAAACAAGAAACAAGAAAACCCCCACGACACAAAATCACTCACCCACAAAATCAAGAACAGCATCACTCACTCCAAAAAGAGAGATTTTTATAACCTCATCGTAAGGAGGGTGGTTGTGAGCAGGAGCAACGGCCGGAGTCGGGTTTGCCGCAGCACGGGTCAAGTGGGTTCTAAGATTCGCCCACGGCAGGGGTGGTCGCGGAGGCGTCCACGGCGGCGGCTGGTGGGACCGACGGCAGAGGAGGGGCGAAGGGGGGCAGTATGTAGGGAAGAGCGAGAGATGGATCTGCCACCTATCTGCTGAAACCTATTAGTCCTGGAACCGAACCAAAACATGAAAAAGTACCTCTGAAGTAAGAAGCCAGGTAAAGCCATAAGCTCACTTCATGCTAGGCTAAAAACTTTACCCCGGTAAAAGTGTAACTAACGATGCAAAGGGCGAATTCCTTCTATAAAGAGAAACATAGACATCAACAGATTCAATTTAAAGTCGAAGTACACAAAACTTCAATTCACATACCCCACCAATGTTTTCACTTTTTAAAGAAAAATGCCATGACATTAGTGGAAAATTAAACCATTCTCGTCCAGAGAATCACAGGAGGCTGTGTCACAGCCTTATTTCGATTTGGGTTAAAAGGTCTGTCAATCTTGAGATCCTATCTATATAGACCTTGGCACGCACGATCAAACGTAAAACGAGCACGGACATTATAAGAACAATGACGAAAAACACACTGCAGACACAAGATTTTAACTGGTCATGTGCTGACAGAGGTCTGAAGCGATTTACCGATCTGCTGTTACAAATGTCCTTGGCCTTTTGCGTGACCAAACCAGCTATTTTCCTCAGGTTGGCATCGACTATCGGCAAGACCTCTATTACTCCTGCGATTTCTCCAAGTTTTTTTTTTGGGTCAAAAATCTCCAAGTTCATTTACCAAAAATCACCACACAATAGACCGAGAGATAATAATAGCTCACTCTACTTGAGTCCCCCGGGAAGCACCCCAATAGAAAATAGTAAATGCTCAAAGTTCCAATTAACAAACAATAGCACACCGTGCACGATTGGACCATAAGCAGATAAAAGAAACTACCATATGGACATAGGCAAGATGATATCAGGTAATAGGTGAAAAGCAGAATACGTGCTATCGTTTTGTAACTCATAGTCCAATAGAAGGTTAATATGATTCATAACGGCAAAGTTTTAAAGACAATAAGGAAAGTATCTAATAGAAAACACGAACAGCAAAGTTTTAAAGACAATAACGAAAGTATCTAACAGATAACAAGAATGGGAGAAACTTTAAATGGCAACAACATTTTGTGGTGATCCCCTTCAACTTGCCATTACAGCAAATGAACCAAACTTCCTTATAGTCCCACTAGGGTTCCTGTAAGACCTAGCACATAACAATCATAACAGTAACAATCTATTTACCTTGTACTTGCTATCTTCAGCACATTACATACGCGCGCGCACTGAGAGAAAAACATTTTCACAGTTCAGGTACATTAGCTTTGGTGTCTGCAGACATGTTCCGGTCTAACATTGGCTCCACCGGTTCCAAGGGATTATGCTCATCAATGCGCGGAGAAGCAGGGTTCACATCATTGTTTCAAGAAGTGATAGTAGTCTTTGCTTCCTTGTCAGTTGGCTCCAGTAGCACAGAGTTAGGAGTGCCAGAATTGTCACCAACTTCTGGCATTCTTGCAATATGCTCAGGCTGTCTTACTTCATGAATTGGATTATGCTTAAAGTAGCCTGAAATAAACAAACCAGTGTGTCAGACTCATATGGAATATTGATGAAACGGAAAATTTAATTTTCTTATCAAAAAAATATTTGAACAATATGTAAGCGCTAACTGAATCCCATTGTACTCACACATTATGATCGTGTCAAACGAACTTATACTAAGGCTTCGTTTGTTTCACTGAAAATTTCATGATATAGAAAAATATTTCCATGGAAATCATTTTCAAGGAAAAGGGTTAGTTTTCATTTGTTTGGTGGCTTAGGGAAAGTGATTTTCTTCTTGGCAAAAGGAAAAGTTGTTTTCCCCCCGATCTAAGCTTATTGTTTTCAGTCCATGGTAATCGTTTCCCGTAGATTGATTAGTTTTCCATCATCCAAATTCCTGAAAGTCGGGAAATAATTTCCCAGAAACAGCTTTTTATAATAAAAAAAAAAAAAAAAACCTAAGAATAAATCAACTCATATCGGTCGATATAGAACGATAGAGAGTCAGCATCCACTCTAGTGTGGCGATATAGCTTTTGCTATAATGAGCAACTTAGAGAAAGATACCATCTAGGACTAGGGGTCATAGGGTGTAACCGACGTATAAAGGAGAAAGAGGATAGTTTCGCAATTTCACTTTACACGGAAAACATGAAAACATTACTTGAGTCGGGCCACCAGCTATCAATGGACGGGACCAGCAACTCCACCGCCAAAAACCCCCCCATCAGGCATAGCAAGCGTGACATTCACCAAGCTAAGTTCAGGGTGTGTGCAAATTCTACCTTCCCGAATTGTAAATGAGCCATTCAGGGCCAAAATTTCAAAATACCCCTGCACAACGAGGAGAACATAAATAAGCCAAACTAAACCTTGCAGTCAGTTGCTCTTTCTATTATTTAAGGACCTCAACCGAACATAATTCAAAGAAGCCAATACGTATGATCCGTGCTATAGTAGGATTTGGTTGGTCATTGTTTAGCATTAAGCATGAAAAGAAAAGAACTTCTATAGAGAACAAAAACCGATACAAAGATGCCTGTGGTAGCATGTATTCTGAGTTTTTCCCTCATCTGCACCTTTCTTTGATAAGAACACGTGCAGAACATGCCATTCCACTCTAGAAAACTGAAAAACGGTTGAAATTGTAGATTCTTGTTCAAAGAAAGTTCACAGGGAGCAACCAGTTGAAAGGTAATGCTACGATTTTTATTTTTTTTTGGTCGAAAGGTAATGCTATGATTAACTGCTATAAAGGGGGGCAGAAGTTGTTTTAAGAGTAAATAAACTATTGTTTCGTAGAAGGAAAACTACAAGAGGATTGGCCGTTTCCCCGAGAATGCATGCAAATAGCCCTCGGCAGGAAGTTCATGCAACCCTTTTGCACTAAGCATGCCCATTTAGGATGAATAGTGGCGGTTATTTTTTTATTAATAGAGGGAAGAGCAGATGAAAGCTCTGCCTTCCTCAGTACTATAGAAATACACGGGACTCAAATGAAAAATCCATATCATGTTGCGGATGCCCCCTTTTAAGCACTAACAAAGATACGGAATGTAGATCTTCGTGATATAGGACATGATCCTGCATGAGAAGCTGAGGAAGTAGTGTTAATCGCAGTGACACAATACCTCATAACTCAAAATAGCAACCAGAAGGCCCAGGTTGGCGTAGGACGACACTGGAGACAGCACCAGTTGCCGAAAGTATGGAGAGCGAATGAGAGTCTGGTCCAATCAAAGATGATAACTTGGCAAGAATTTCCTAAAGACAACATGAATCTTTCAGAATGGAATTCATCACATTACAATGAGTACCAGGAAAATAAAAACACTCTAGGAAACATCCATATCTCACTTCCCCTCTATGAAGGGTCATCGTCTCAGGGCTAAAGCTTCCTTCAAGTCCCCCCGTCGGACGTCCACCTGCACAGAATAGGATTAAACATCAGGAGAAAGAGAAGCATGCACAAATTGTTACAATAAACAGATTTATATATATAAATTGCATGAAAGGAAGACGTAGTAAATCTAGGGTTCGCGATCACTCACCACTTGGGGAACCTCGGGGCCTCCCTCTGCCGCGCTTCACTCCGTACTTCTTCGGCCTCCCACTGTTCTTCTTGACCGCGGCGACATTCGCACCCGATTCAACACCCGCTCCGGATCGCGATTTCCCTCCATCGGCATCGCCATTGCCATTTCCTTCCGTGCCGAGTCCCGCACTCACCTTTTGCGTGACCTGCGAACCCAGCCTCCCGGTCTCGGCGACGCCTCCGTCTTCCATGGACGCAAATCCTTCGCACCGTGGCGAGCTCTGCAAGCAGGAGCAGCGCGAGCCATTTCTCCAGCGTTGTCAACGAAGCTCAGAGAAGGAAAGCGCTCGAGTCCGTGGCCGTGTGCGGATGTGTGTGGGTGGCTCGTCGAGAGGAAGACGACGGCGACGGCGAGGCGCCCTCGCCTCTCGAGTCGAGAGGATGGTGAAGTGAAGGTGTTGAGTGAACAGTGATTGCAGAAGGCGCGAGGAATGGAAGAAAAAGACGGAAAAGAAAAGAAAATTTCACCTGCTTCCGCTGACAACGACGGATTAGTTTGTCCTAACCCAGTTTATCAGTGTACAGTAATGGAGATTAAAGATAAACCCTGGATGGTTGGTTTATTAAGCAGAACGCCAGATATTTTTGGATTCCTAAACTGCCCCTGGAAGCATCTAATAATTCCTGCGATTAGAGACGGATTTCTCATAATTGTGAGAGATCTGCTACCATATTCAATGAATGAATGTCGGGAAAATTATAAGTTCTCGTTGCCTCTCTTGCCAAGAACAAGAAATATGTGGTCGCTCATTAGATGAATTAGGGACAGATTCGGTAATGAGGAATTTGTATATGAATATAGATGATACGTACCTAACCCTGTATATATATGATCAATCTATTTATGAAATTCGCTTTTATGGCAATGATCAACCCAAGCTAGGAAAATCATAAGTTCCCGTTGTGTCTATTGCCAAGAATAGGAGATATGTGGTCGCTTATTAGATGAATTAGGGACAAATTCAGTAATAAAGAATTTGTAGATGAATATACATTATACGTATCTAACCCTATATACATGTGATAAATCCGTATAAGAAATTGGCCTTTGCAGCGATGATAAGCCAGAGCTAGGAAGGACAAACGTTAAGTCTTGCGGATAAAATATAACTCCTGATAGAATAATATATATCTTATCTGATATTTGAGGTAACTTGAATTTCAGATTTCTCCGTATAGAATTCGAATAAAAAAATGAAAAGAAAAGAAAAAGGAGGAAGAGAGGGAGGAGATGGCGGTGTTTGCCTTTGCTGAGTGAAATCTCAGAGAGATTGATCAATGGAGGAGAAAAAGAGCGGGAGCACATCGAATAACAATGCCCACCACACATCGAGCAACAATGGCAACCCATAGCATTCTTATCATCTCATCCGATTGAATCAACCCGTGAACTTCACCGTCGTTCAAGGTCAAAGCCTTGCTTAGTCGTTATCCCCCTCTATCTCATGTTGCCTCTCTATCTAAAATCGTCTAAACCGTTGGATTGCCGCGGCGAGATCCCACGCTCTAGAGACCTCAAATGAGGCTCGTGACCTCATATCCAAGGTTGTCGGCCGCAAGGCACGGTAGAGCTAGGTCACTTGAGGGTGGGGCTCACGCTCAACGTATAGATCCTTCTTTGAGTCTTTTAAAGGTTGTTTAATTTATTTTGTCCTATAAAGTACGCATTTTTCTGGCTATATGGTCGCAAAAGCTTGACATATTTCGGCAAATATGGCTTTAACGTGGTTCGTCCTTCTTAGGTACGTAAGGCAGATGCTTAAAATATTCACTCGTTTTTCATCAGACATTATGCAAACAATACGCTCCATTGATAGATGTCTGTGTCTCGTAGTGTAAAGGCTTGTTTTAGCCTCTCTTCGTAGAAATGTCTCTTTCTTCCACCAACATACACACTTTCTTTATAAATTGTACGACATAGATTTCCAAAGTATAAAAATGTTATACACAAATTCTATAATCTTCATGTAGAATCGAGCATCAGGCAAGGCAATCTTCACTTACTTACGACAAGAAGTTCGTGATAGTTAAGCCAGATTTGGTGCTAAATAAGGAGGACTGAGTTGAATATGAAGAGGATTGCTGCTGACATTAAAAAAGAGATGGCAATATAGAATATGTGGAGATTGGTTTAGAACACCATGAAAGTGGCTTGCGTAGGTTCAAACAGTGACTTGAAATTAGCATACCAGAAGAGAGAAGCTTTTGATACGATTCTACAGATGTGTTTAAAAATAAAAGACCTGTTCATCCTTCCTCGTATTGCATGGAGAGGCCCTCTATATCTGTCTTCACCACCTGTCATAATGAACATAAAGGCACAATCGATATTTTTTCGTATGAGCAGGTTCTATTTGACATGGTGGATGCATATAACAACTACTAGGTGAACCTCAAATTTATTCCAAACGAAGCAATTCTGACAAGTATAAGTCCCAAAAGGCGCATCTAAAGTTGCTTGGACACTCATGCCCTGCTTCCTGATGGTATGATTGTCTGAAATAATATTAAGTTGCTGACATTCACACTACTTAAGAGTGAACACCATAGTCGATCCATAACCAAAAAAAAAAAAACAAACAAACGGTGAACACCATAAGCCACCCAGCAAAAAGTATGGTTGGACCCTCAGATTTCAACCTGGAATTTTTCCCAACAGTTTGGGGCTACACTAAATAGCACATAATTAAGTTCCAAACCCTCTGCTAGACAAAGAAGTACAATGCAATCAAAAATATGGCATGCATCACCTAATTTAGTCTCACTCCATGGATAAAGAGCTCACATCCATCTTTCCAGATCGACTGGTTTCAGTATCTCATTAACTGTTGTAGGTCATGGGAATGAGTATGCACAGAAAGAAAGACAAGCAGGACCACATAGAAAAAGTACCATACCTTTACCATGATGAGCTTACAGTGTACATAGATCATTGGCATATAAGAGTCAAAATGGTGTTCACACTACATATGAAGTATGAAGCCCTTAAGTCGTGGCTTATGGTGTTCACCCTCAAATCTGTAAGTCCTGGAACCGAATCAAAACAAGAAAAACAGCATATGAAGTATGAAGCCAGGTAAAGCCATAAGCTCACTCCGTTCTAGGCTAATAACTTTCCCCCCGGTAAAAGCACAACTAACGATGCAAAGGGCGAATTCCTTCTATAAAGAGAAACATAGACATCAACAGATACAATTTAAAAGTCAAAGGATGCAAAACTTCAATTCACATACCCCACCAATGTTTTCGCTTTTTTAAGCAAAATGCCATGACATTAGTGGACATTTAAACCATTCTCGTCCGGAGAATCACAGGAAGCCATGTCTCCATAGCAAATAAAAAGGAATTGCCATCCGAAGTTTACTGTCAAGAGTCGAGACACTGGCTTTCAGTGCCTTCAAGTCTAGCATAACGACAACATCACAAATTAACCGGGTGATTGCAGAAAGTTCCTAGATCAATAATTTTGCTGAGGCTAATTCAAATCCATCAGATTGGGCCATAAGCAGATAAAAGAAACTACCATATGGACATAGGCAAGATAATATCAGGTAATAGGTGAAAAGCAGAATACGTGCTATTGTTTTGCAACTCATTGTCCAATAGAAGGTTAATATGAATCATAACGGCAAAGTATTAAAGACAAAATGGAAAATATCCAATAGATAACAAGAATGGAAAAGTTTTAAAGACAATAAGGAAAGTATCTAATAGATAACAGGAACGGGAGAGACTTTAAACGACAGAAACAATTTCTGTGATCCACCATGTGGGAATGAAATATCCACCAGTCTCAACTTGCCATTACGGCAAATGAACCAAACTTCCTTATAGTCCCACTAGGCTCCTATAAGACCTAGCACATAATAATCATAACAGTAACCATCTATTTACCTTGTACTTGCTATCTTCAGCACATTACATTCACACACACACTTTGAGAAAAACATTTTCAAAGTTCAGGGACATTAGCTTTGGTGTCTGTAGACATGTTCCGGGCTAACATTGGCTCCACCGGTTCCAAGGGATTATGCTCATCGATGCGCGGAGAAGCAGGGTTCATGTCATTGTTTCCAGAAGTGATAGTAGTCTTTGCTTCCTTGTCAGTTGGCTCCAGTAGCACAGAGTTAGGAGTGCCAGAATTGTCGCCAACTTCTGGCATTCTTGCAATTTGCTCAGGCTGTCTCGCTTCATGAATTGGATTATGCTTAAAGTTGGCCACTACAAGCTAGTGAAATAAACAAACCAGTGTGTCAGACTCATATGGAATATAGATGAAACGGAAAATTTAATTTTCTTATCAAAAAAATATTTGAACAATATGTAAGCACCAAATGAAGCCCATTGTACTCGTACATTACGATCGTGTCAACGAACTTATACTAAGGCTTCGTTTTCATTTGTTTGGTGTGGTTTAGGGAAAGTGATTTCCTTCTTGGCAAAACGGAAAGTTGTTTTCTCCCAATCTAAGCTTATTGTTTTCAGTCCATAGTAATTGTTTTCTGTAGACCGATTAGTTTTCCGTCATCCAAACACCGGAAAGTCGGGAAATAATTTCCGGGAAACAGTTTTTCATCAAACAAAACCCTAAGAATAAATCAACTCATATTGGTCGATATAGAACAATAGAGAGTCAGCATCCACTCTAGTGTGGCGATATAGCTTTTGCTATAATGAGCAACTTAGAGAAAGATACCATTTAGGACCAGGGGTCATAGGGTGTAACCGACGTATAAAGGAGAAAGAGGATAGTTTGGCAATTTCACTTTACATGACAAATATAAAAACGTTACTTGACTCGGGCCAGCAGCTATCAATGGACCAGCAACTCCACCGCCAAAAACCCGCCCATCAGGCATAGCAAGCATGATATTCACCAAGCTAAGTTCAGGGTGCGTACATATTCTACCTTCCCGAATTGTAAATGAGCCATTCAGGGCCAAAATGTCAAAATACCCCTGCACAACAAGGAGAACATAAATAAGCCAAACTAAACCTTGCAGTCAGTTGCTCTTTCTATTATTTAAGGACCTGAACCGAACATAATTCAAAGAAGCCAATACATACGATCCTTACTATAGTAGGATTTGGTTGGTCGTGGTTCAGCATTAAGCATGAAAAGAAAAAAACCTTCCATAGAGAACCAAAACTGTTACAAAGATGCCTGTGGAAACGTGTATTCTGAGTTTTTCCCTCATCTGCACCTTTCGTTGATAAGAACCCGTTCAAAACTTGCCATTCCACTCTAGAAAACTAAAAATGCGGTTGAAATTGTAGATTCTTGTTCAAAGAAAGTCCACAGGTAGCAACCAGTTGAAAGGTAATGCTATGATAACTGCTATAAAGGGGCGCATAAGTTGTTTAAAAGTAAATGAACTGTTGTTCATAGAAGGAAAACTGCAAGAGGATTGGCCGTGTCCCCGCGAATGCAAATAGCCCTAGGCAGAAAGTTCATGCAACCCTTTTGTACTATGCATGCCCATTTAGGATGAATAGCGTCGGTTAATTTGTAATTAATAGAGGGAAGAGCAGATGACAGCTCTACCTTCCTCAGTACTATAGAAATACACAGGACTCAAATGACAAATCCATATCATGTTGCGGATGCCCACTTTTAACCACTAACTAAGATACAGAATGTAGATCTTCGTGATATAGGTACATGATCCAGCATGAGAAACTGAGAAAGTAGTGTTAATCGCGGTGACACAATACCTCATAACTCAAAATACCACCAGAAGGCCCAGGTTGGCGTAGGACGGCACAGGAGAGAGCACCAGTTGCCGAAAGTATCGGCAGCGAATGAGAGTCCGGTTCAATCAAAGATGATAACTTGGCAAGAATTTCCTAAAAGACAACATGGATCCTTTAGAATGGAATTCATCACATTACAATGTGTACCAGGACCAAAAAAAAAAACACTCAAGGAAACATCCACATCTCACCTCCCCTCTATGAAGGGTCACCGTCTCAGGGCTAAAGCTTCCTTCAAGTCCCCCCGTTGGACGTCCACCTTCACAGAATAGGTTTAAACATCAGGAGAAAGAGAAGCATGCTCAAATTGTTAAATAAACAGATTTATATATATAAATTGCATGAACGGAAGACATTTTAAATCTAGTGTTGGTGATCACTCACCAATTGAAGCGAAATGCGGAGATCCACTGGAGGAACCTCGGGGCCTCCCTCTGCGGCGCTTCACTGAGGCCTCTGGCGCGAATCTCCGAGACGATGACGACGACCCCATAACTCCTCCCTCGACTCCGTACTTCTTCGGCCTCCCTCTCTTCTTCTTGACCGCGGCGACATTGGCACCCGATTCCCCCACACCCGCTTCGGATCGCGATTTCCCTCCATCGGCATCGCCATTTCCTTCCGTGCCGAGTCCCGCACTCACCTGTTCCACGACCTGCGAACCCAGCCTCCCGGTCTCGGCGACGCCTCCGTCTTCCATGGACGCAAATCCTTCGCACCGCGGCGAGCTCTGCAAGCAGAAGAAGCGCGAGCCATTTCTCTAGCGTTGTCAACGAAGCTCGGAGAAGGAAAGCGCTCCGTGACCGTGTGCGGATGTGTGTGGGTGGCTCGTCGAGAGGAAGACGAAAGCGACTCGCCCTCGCTTCTCGAGTCGAGAGGTCGGTGAAGTGAAGGCGATGAGTGAACAGTGAGCTTGCAAAACGCGCGAGGAATGGAAGAAAAAAGACGGAAAAGAAAAAGGAAAAAGAAAAGAAAATTTCACCTGCTTCCTCCCGCAACGACGGATTAGTTTTCCTAACCCTGTTTACCAGTGTACAGTAATGGAGATTATAGATAAAACCCTGGATGGTTGGTTTATTAAGCAGAACGCCAGATATTTTTTAATTCCTAAAATGCCCCTGGAAAAATCTAATAATTGCTGCAATTAAAGATGGATTTCTCATAACTGTGAGAGATTTTGTTACCCTATTCAAAAAAGTGAATGTTGGGAGAATCATAAGTGCCGGTTGCGTCTCTTGCCAAGAACAAAAGATATGTGGTCGTTTATTAGAGGGAAAATTTCGTTCGAGAGCACGATTTCTCAAATAAGAGTTCAAAGTGGACTTTATTTCAAATAAGGACCTGAAGTGCCTTTTTTATTTCAAAGAAGGGCCTAAGGATGAGTATTTTAGTCATTTCCTTTTTTTGAACTTTTTTCCTTTTCTCTTTTTTTTCCTTTTTTTCTTTCCTTCTTTCCTTTTTATTTCTACCCTGGCTCACCGGTGGCCGGCCACTGGCGAGGGCTACAGCGGCCTCGCCCAAGCGAGCCTAGGGTGGCCCTCGCCCGGGCGAGCAGAGGGCAGCCCTCGCCCGCCTCCCCGAGCGAGTCGAGGGCGGCCCTCGCCGGCCAGATCTGGCGAGGGCGGCCCTCGCCGGCCAGATCTGGCGAGGGCAGCCATTGCCTCGCTTAGGCGAGGCCGGCGAGGGCCGCCCTCTACTCGCCCCAGCGAGGGCCACCCTCGGCTCGCTCGAGCGAGGCCGTCAAGGCCAGCCATTGGCTCACCCAGGCGCCGGCAGCCTCGCCCCGCCCTCGAGGCTGGCGAGGGCCTTGCCCCGGCGAGGGCCGCCCTCAGCTCGCCCAGGCGAGGCGGTTGCATCCCTCACCGGTGGCCGGCCACCGGTGAGCTAGGGCAAAAATAAAAATGAAAAAGAGAAAAGGAAAAAAGGGGAAAAAAAGAAAAGGAAATGACTAAAATACCCATCCTCAGGCCATTCTTTGAAACAAAGTCCACTTCGGACCCTTAAATGAAATTTTCCCTTTATTAGATGAATTAGGGACAGATTCGATAATAAGAAATTTGCAGACGAATATAGACCATTTGTATCTAATGCTGTATCAATCTATATATGAAATTTTCTGTGCGGCGATGACCAGCTTAAGCCAGGAAAATCATAAGTTCCCGTTGCATCTCTTGCCAAGAACAGGAGATATGTGGTCGCTTATTATTAATGAACTAGGGACAGATTCGGTAATAAGGAATTTGTAGACGAATATAGATGATACGTCTTGGTCAATCTATATATTAAATTCACCTTTGCGACAATGATCAGCCCGTGCTAGGCAGGGGAAACGTTACGTCATGCGAATAAAATATAACTCTGAATAGGATAATATATATCCTTTTCGGCATTCAGGGTGATTTGAATTTCGGATTTGTCCGCATAAAAAAAAGAATCTCACATAGAAAATGGAATGTATCAAATAAACTAAAGATTGTGAAAAAAAAAATGAAAAGAAAAGAAAAGGGACAAAGAGAGGCAGGAGAAGGTAGTTTTGCCGTAAGTGAAATCTCGGAGGGAATGATCGATGGGTGAAAAAAAGAGTGAGAGCACATTCAGCAACAGTGCCCACACATCGAGCAACAATGCCAATCCATGGCATTCTTATCATCTTCTCTGAACCAACTTGCGAGCTCCATTGTCGTTCGACGCCGGAGTATTGCTTAGTCATTATCCCCCTCTGTCTCGCGCTCTCTTTCTATCTTGAACCGTCTAAACCGTTGGTTCAAAGTGATCCGACTCTTTAGACCTCGAATGAGGCTTGTGATCTCATATCCGAGGTTGCTGACCTCAAGGCACCGTAGAGCTGGGGTCACTTGAGGCTGGGGGTGGGGCTCATGCTCGACGTCGACTGCGGCCAAAGGTGGAGGTCGCTCGTGCTCGTCAAAACTAGGGATGGCAGCTAACGCTAGAGGTCACCTGAGACGGGGCCTCATCCTCGTGTTGTCATGGCGTCCATGTCACGGCCGGTGGCCTTAACGGTGGCCACCTTGCTAAGAAACATTTAAAAACGTTACCCTATTAGCATTGAGCGAAAGTTAAGCAAAGCAACAAGATTTGAGAAGGCAATAAAGAAACAGATAGCCTTGGCTAGTCGTTGAAGGGAGCAGATGAAGTTTAGACTTAAAACAGACGAAGGAGAAGTAAAAGATTGAGATCTGATTCGGACGCGTCTACATACTTATCTGGGCATCTACCAAATACTATAAGGTTGCGTTTAATCGTCAGGATAAGAAACATGATACGATATGTTTTGTCCTATCCTTTATTTGATAGATGTCTAGGAAAGGATAAAGGGAGATATAGGGGAATATAGCCCAGATAAAAATATCATAGGCGAAGGGGTGTGATAGAGCCGGATAGGATTTAGAGAGCAGACACGACAAGAATCGAGTTTTTTTCATAGCCACCGCCTCTTCGATAGAGACGACCGTCAAGTGTGGTTGCCTCTCCAACGATGTCAGGCTGGGGTCTCTGGCAGCAAAACCGAATACCTCCACGACCTCATTATTTAATCGATAGTTTGGCGGGATATAAGATCATGTCCCTCGTTCTTTAATTGCTTGAACCTTTCCAACATTGATAAGGGATCTCGACATATTATGAAGAACTCGAGGTTTGCATTCCCGGCCCATCAAGCGAAACCAATGGTTTCTTTGTCACGACAAGCTAAAGCTAAAGTTCCATTAAATAGCATTTCTATGGGGTAGAACCTCCTCAGGGAATATAAGGTTTTCATGAGGCTGATCTTGAGCCACCATCCAAGTACAAATATCTTCGTTTAAGAGAATATTTTTGGTGTTGCGGTTGCTAATTCATGATCTGGCATGTACAAAATGAAAATCTCATTCTCGATTCTACGAGAATTTTTATGAAAGCCTTTCATTTGCTTCTCTTTGATGGAAGTTTTATTTTCCCAGGATGTATCCTAATTTTTTACTTAATTCTTCTTCTAATGATCGATTCAACCTCTGATCAAAAAGATATATCTTGATTATATTTCATCTCTTCAACAAGTTTAGTAACGAGCATAACGGTCCTATTGATATGGGTCAACCCCTTCTTCTTGCGCCAAAGAACTTACCATTTCCGAAGGAACTGGAGTTACATCTTTTTTCCATTGATCATCAACTTTCAAGATAGCTCTCTTGGATGACTTGCATAAGTGCATATTCGACTTGTGAAAAGAGACTGAATAATTCTATTGTTCAGCACTTGTTACTCACTCAACAAGACAACAAGCAAGGTTAGCGGGTAATTCCCAAAAGATTTAACTCCGAATCAAGATCCATTGTTCTATTAGGTCCGCTTGATTGATGCTGTCCCCGAATTGAGATAGCACAAACCTCTGCTCAACTATAACTCACTCATTAGAACTTATCACTGAATAATTTCTAAAGCACTGTGATATTTTAGCAAACCAGAGTCGATCTCAACTACCTCTACTTATCTGACTTTATATCCACAATTCACTAAATAGTAGAAAGGATAAGACAAAATCCTTGAATTTCTTATCCTATCCTATTCAGACTCTGGATGACCAAACGCAGCCTAAGATAATATAAACCCCATCATTATCATTTACAATCTTTATCATATCCGATCTTATCCCATGTGACAAAAAAAAAAACCATACAACCAAACACAACATGTAAGTTTGTTTTTTCTAATCCATCCAATTGCCTTCTGGCTTGGCTGGGTCGGTCGAGCCCAACGGCTATGAGGAGTACAAAATCTGAATGACCGAATGGAACTGGATCGATACATGTTCCTAACTTCTTTTAGAAAATAATCAAATAGCCGATTAATATTGTCTCATCCTATCAAATCCTATTAACTTCTTCGCATGCATTTGCAATGAAAAGATACACGAGAAAGGAGTTAATTTAGGGAAGAAAGACACTCTCTATTGTCAATCTTGTCCACCAAAAAAGCTGTTCGATCACCCACAGATACTAGTCCATAGATGGTCAGTGATATTGTGAAAGACCAAGTTGCCATGATAATTTCGGATTCCCTGGCCATACTCATGCTTTGTCTATCCATGGTTTGGCTCTTAGACGTCGGCATCTTATTCTCCTTCAACATTATGAATCAATTCAATTTCCATAAAAAGAAATTTTCTTGAATGCACCCACAGCATTTGAACGAGAAGGGGTCGAGAAGACAAAGGCGACATCAAACAGAACCAGGCTTCTTTCACTCCGGCTCATCCAGATGTCCAAACAACCCTTTCCAGTGAGAAGAAGCTTCCTCTGGTGTCCGGAAAGTCCAGATATGATGCTCAGCTTTCTCGCGATTTTCCAGGATTTCCTGCGCAAAATTCCGCTCCCTAATTAGTTTCGACAGAGAAAAGACGAATGAATTCTAATAAGCGAAGTTCTAGTTAGTTTCAACAGCATAGAAACAAACCAATTGTCTCGAAATGAAGTTTCGCCATACCCCATCCGTGACAAGGAAAAGGTGTGTGACAGTATAATACAATACAACAGTTCTTAGACAGTCGCATAACAGGAGCAGGGAAACAACGATATCAACTAAGTGGAGTTTTTCCCAACTTGCCAAATGAAATTTGTCCTGCTCTAAGCAAGAGAAACTTTAATGCACAAGGGTGACAATTCCAACTCTTGGCAGAGGAAGCATTAAAAGAGAATGGACTTCCTGTCCAAAGGCTGGGTTTTCTTCCTCTTACAGTCCACATGACAAGTGAGCATTCACCACTCTCGTTTCGAATGAGGATTCGCCAAACTTTTATCCTCACAAAAAGAAAAAGGCATGGAAAAAGAAGTGCATTTCTACTCCTTTACACTAGCAGAACTATGGGTATCAGTTGTGCATGCAGTGCTCTTCTTCACACTGTCAAAACTAAGTCCACCAAGTGACACATGATATCTGCATTTTCATAAGTAACTAAAGGTTCAATGGCCATCCTTTTAGTAGAAAAGATGACAGAGAAGAAAGAAAATTTATACGCTTCGATGCAAATTTTTAGAAGTAGAGGAGCAGACACCCGGTAGTTGGAAAATCCTATGGTCATGCTCCTCGATTGAAGATTTACCATCATCCAGAGATAAAGCTCCACCGAAACACCCGAGAAAACGAAGAGTTCACCAATTTAAACGGGAGAAAGAAACTAGCCCAAAAAGGTGTACACCAGAACATGATGGAATGGAAAGGAATCAAGCCTCTCTAGCATCATTCTAGCTCTAAAATCTTTATAAGCCATTAAAGCAGGGGGACTATACAAGTACTTCTCATCAAACCTAAAGCTATATATCCACAGATGTTTACCATTTTCACAAAACCAACCACCTTCCAGCTCTTTCAGGGAAGAAAGAAAAAACAGAAAAGAAAGATGGGGGATTTCTTCAACATCCTTATCTAGCTATAACAAGAACATCAGTGGAGGATTTAATAGAAAGATGATCAATTCGATGTGCTGCTTAATTTCTATGAAGGATGACGAACCAAGAACATTACTGCACATGGCAATGAAAGAAGCAATTGCAGAAGAATATTAGTGTTCACCATCACATGTCAAGGAGGAACCAACAAGCGAATCCTAAAGCAATAATGATAGAATAACCATCTAAGAATATGCAGTCCACCCTAAATGAGCCTGAGCAATTTGCCGTGAACTGTCATCCTTCCGCACGAATGCTCACTCTTTTTCCCTCCCTCCATCTTAACTTGAATCCGATCATCTTTGCTTTGTTGATTTTCTGAGAACATTATGCAAGTATTTCTTTGATTCTTTGAGACAATTAGATCGATTTATAGACCGGGGTGAGTTTCGTCTAAATCTTTTCCAGACTACGTTTGTATCCGTCAGTTCCAAGGGCAAAATCACGCCGTTGCTTTAGTAATTCGAAGGCGTAACACGTCGTATTTCATTCGCTTCGTCGATCAGCATTAACTTGGAAAACTGAATGCTCCATCCCTTACCCACTTCCAAGCCCATTTTACCATTTATACTACTCGGGACATCACCAAAGAAGCCGGAACCACCAAAGGACTTCTCGTGAAACGAATCCTCACGTTTGGCGAAGGACGCGCATGCACTTCGCCTGTAGTTTCAAGTCCAGCTTGCACTATCCGGCGAATGAATCGAATTCACCTAAGCTTTTAACCCAGCATAAGATAGGAAATGAGGAAGTAATCACTGACCTGAACCTCGGAAGCTCGTTTGGTCTTGAGAGTTAAGCAATCCACGAGGGCACTCCATTTTCCGGAGCAGTTGTCGAGCACCCCCAGCCGGTAGTATTGCTGCATCTGATGAACTGGAGCTGCCGCAAGAGAATTACGGAGAATTGTGAAATCGCAAGAAAAGAAGACGAAAGGAATAGCGGAATCACAGGCCAAATTCAAGGAACGCAAGGTCAAAGATGAAGTAGATCCTTCGTCCAAAGCTCTCTTTTTCCATCCCTACTCACAACACAATCAGAGAGAGAGAGAGAGTACAGTAGCAGAACCAAAGAGCGTTGAAGCAGGTGGTGCACGACAAGCGCCGCCGAGGGACGGAGGAGGGTTCTTCGTTCGCCGACGCCATGATCGCAAACGCTTGCTAGAAACTGGTCGCTTGGCTGACGTTTCGCACGTGCCGATTGCGGAACGGGAGGGTGAGGGAGATTTTGTTTGGGATTAATACCACAAAAAATCTCAAATTAATACTTTAAACTCCAAATTGATACACATATAATATAGGAAAAATTCCAAAAAAAGGCCCGAAGTCCTCTCATTTTCTCAAATAAGGGCCCCAAGTGAACCTTGATTCAAATAAGGGCCTGAAGTGACATAATATGTTTCAAATAAGGGCCTGAAGTGGTTATAAAGTTTCAAAAAAGGGCCTGAGCTAAAAGGCATTTTCGTCATTTCTCATTTTGATTTTTTATTTATTTTTTCCCTATTTTTTCCTTTTCTGTTTTTTAAAAAAAATAAAAAAAATAAAAAATAAAAAATAAAAAAACAGCCCACATGCGGGAGGGTAGCCCTCCCGCCTGTGGCCGCCGGCTCACCGCAGGTGGGGGTCTGCAGGGGCGGCTCTGGCCGGCGGGGTCGCCGGCGCCTCGGCGAGGGTCGGCGACCCCGCCGACCAGAGGTGAGGGCCAGCGACCCCCGCCCAGGTCCGGGCGAGGGTCGCCGACCCTCGCCAAGACCAGGGCGGGGGTCGCCGCCCTCCCCTGGTCAGGGAGGGGCGGGGGCCGACGACCCCCGCCCAGATCTGGGAGAGGGCCCGACCCTCTCCCTGTTTTGGCGAGGGCCAGCAAGCCCTCGCCTCTGGTCGGCGGGGTCGCCGGCCCTCGCCGAGGCGCCGGCGACTCCGCCGCCTTCGCCGCCCCCGCCAACCCCCCACCTGTGATGGTCCGGCGACCACAGGCGGGAGGGGCAGCCCTCCCGCCTCTGCAATGTCTTTTTTTTAAAAAAAATTGTTAATTTTTAAGGAAACAGAAAAAATTAAATAAGGAAAATGACGAAAATGCCCTTGAAATCAAGCACTTTTTTGAAATTTTATAGTCACTTCAGACCCTTATTTGAAACAACGTTCATTTCAGGCTCTTATTTGAGAAAATAAAGGTACTTCAGGCCCTTATTTGAATCAAGGTTCACTTGGGGCCCTTATTTAAGAAAATGAGAGGACTTCGGGCCCTTTTTTGGAATTTTCCCTATAATATATTTACTTCAAATTATTTTTTTGTCCACCAAAAATCCTAAACTGTTAGAGTTGTGATAAATTTACCTCAAACTAAAATTTTTGACCATCAAAAATCCAAACTAGTATACATGTGATAAATTTAACTTTCCTTAGTTTTAGTTAAATCGAGTTAATACCACGAAAAATTCCAAACTGATATATCTATGACAAACAAAAGGTAAAAACTACAAACTAGTACACCTGTCAACTGTCACGTGTCATCCAACTCAACAATTTGATGGTAAAATTTAACGAAAAACTACCTGAGGGTAAATTTGTCACAAATGTACCAGTTTGGGGTAAATTTATCACAAACGTAACAGTTTAGGGTTTTTGGTGATCAAAAAAATAATTTATGGTAAATTTGTCACATGTGTACCAATTTATGATTTTTTGTGGTAAAAAAATAATTTGGAATAAATTTATCACAAATGTATCAATTTAAAAAATTTCATGGTATTAACCCTTTTCTTTAAGACCTGCAGATCCAGTCCAGGCTTAAGCCGGGTTGGATTCTATTTCTTATCCGGCTTTTTGCTACCCAAGTGCTATGAATCTATGATAAGCTGCGTTTTTTAGTTGAAACTATTTTTTTTTTTAAATTAACCGTTTATATCACTTATAAAAATGATGAACCAAAATTATTTTCATCATCCACGAAAATCTTTAGATATAAATTATTATCAATTATAAAAATATTTTTTATTGACTAATGATTTCAAATAATACTAGCGATTATTTGTAGGAAAATGTTTTCTAAATCATTCATTTTTACGAAACAAATGAAATAAATAGAAATTTTTCGATGACATCTCTCACGTGGCATAATTAACCAATCATTCATTTGGTTTGTATCGCAACAAACCATAATGCTTGAATTTCGAAACTCTACCTTCTTATTGATTGTTTTCTCTACGTCTCATTGACACGTGGTACAATAATCACACAACATAGCGACGGAGTTGAGTCAAATTACGCGCGAGTAATTCAAACAGCAGTTACTCGAGATCGACTCATCCGAGGTTCAGCTCCACCTCAAAGCTTGAACTACTCGATTGATGAAACTTTAAAACGCTTCTATCATATTCTATTAGAACTTAATTGTTATGAAAAAGCTACGTGCGATAAAATTCGAGTTGTCATGCCCAAGTTAAAGTTTGAATTCATTTTTCCCCTGTAATCGACCGGAGTTAAATTGAACTCTAAGTATCTCTCTTTTCTATTTGAGTCAAGCTCGAGTAAGAATATTATTACTTAATTGAGCTCGAGCTGGTTAGAGTCGAGTTTATATTAAGCTAGCAATTCGAGTCGAGATATGAACTTTTTATATAATTATTGTAAGATTTTTCGAAATTCATTTGACATTTTGTTGTCATTTCAAACGTTAGAGTGGTTGATATAAATTGAAAGAAATTGCCCCCAAAAGGTCCGACTTTCCCGCATAAACCTCTGTATATCAGCTTCGATGAAGCATTAGATTTCACAAGCTCTCCGACGCCAAAGAGCCAAAGAGCGTTCCCATTCAGTGGCCTCTCTTCTTTGGCTGAATTGATGATCTAGCAAAAGGGGTAAAACCTTACAAAACAAAAAGGAAAGAAAAGACAAGAAAACGTCTAGCAATAAAATCGTCATAACATAACACCATACAATCGTCTTGCTGAAATAAGCTGCTCATATCATTTACTTAAGCATGTACAAAGCCAAGGCACCAAGACTATGTTTTACATTCGACTTTCGAGAAAATAACGCAATCATTTTCAACAACGAATTGCAATATGTTGATTCGGACGAAACCACGCTATATTGGAGCATACAAAATCAACCCAACCCCCGATTTCAATGTCTTCCCTCTTCTCACTCCATACAACTGTTCTCGAGTTCAGTCCTACCAAGAACGTGAACAGGAACCCCCCCAAATGTCCATGACAACGCATTGTTCCAAAGCCTGCTCTGATCTCCTCTCCATTAACTTATGAAAACATCCGTGGCCCCAAATGTACTTATCAGATCCCCCTCCAACCTGAGCCTGATAAATGGAGAATTAGCGAGCCTAGATAGCCCGACATTTTTCACAGCAAAGCAAAGCGAGGATTCTTTTACTATACTGGTTTCTGAGAAACTTGGATCTCCACGGCTCACTAGCTTAGAGCCATCTCAAAAGAATTACAGAACAGAAATTCTGTGAGGACTATGTGAAAAGCATCTTCAGCTCCTCCATACGTGCCGTGCGAACTTCTTGATCTGTCAAAGCACCGGATATAATTCGCTGTTTACGTGCTTGCACTGCTTCCATCCTCTCCTCAACTGTTCCCTGCCATTTGCAGATGTCAACAATTGTAAGGCCCAAAAAAAACGTAACACTCAAGAGATGAAAACACGGTTATGGATAACAATCACACAGATCTAGAAAGGACTTTATCAGAGGAATAGCCACCTCATGCAAGTACGTAAATAATGCTCCTGGTGGCAAGCAAAAATCATCTTCAAAAAAGCCAAGGTAAAAGGGAATGGGCTTAAATCTAAGTGCATAAGTGGTAACAGCGCACGACCAAATGCCGCACTCATGGATGTGAACCATGTGATTATCAAAAAAAAAAAGCAACCAATAAAAGAAATGAACCCAGTTACCCACCACATGAAGGAACATCGTTCACACAATAGTCATCTTTTTCTTGGCCACACATGATAAGTCACCTCGACAACACCTAATTACAACCCCCAAAACTTGAAAGAGTTGTTCTGCTGGAGCCATTAGAGCCAAAATGGACAAATCCCATCCATACAACTACTCAGTCTAAGGAAATAGGGAAAACCTTCACAATGAACCGTTTGATCATCACACTTTTTGTTTGCCCAATGCGATGAATGCGCATGACAGCTTGTTCCTCCACTGCTGGATTCCACCATGGATCCTGCAGAATATTTTAGGACAATGTGAATACAATATTAACAAATTCTCGTCTTTAAGACCATATTTAAACATTTGCCTAAAACTTTTCAAGCTTCTGAAAAATATTAAATTTGGAGATTTCTGCAAGCAATGCAAGGCATAAATGAACTTCATCCAAGGAAGCCCCAAAGGCATTGAGAGTGGATGCCGGTTAGATAGAACACAAAAGGTAACTGAAATGCTCCGGTTCTTCCACATGAGCAGTATCCCTGTGGTGTTATAATCTTGAATAGAGCCACAATTCCTATTACCTTTTTCCTGATATTAAAATGTATCTTACTTTACTAATCTTATCCAAGCAAGGCAATTTTGATCCTATACATTTCCCGAAAACATCTTTCTGTACTCTTTTAATCAGCAATATATGCTGAAATCAGATCATAAAGTTATACTTCATTGAAGATAGCATGAAATACGGCTTGTCCTCCAGTAAGATAACAAGAGGCAACACATTTGATCCAGCTAATCCAAATAGTACCAGCTTACCAGGACGAAAGCATTGGAAGCAGCTATCAAATTTACTCCCACCCCACCAGCCTTCAGTGACATCAGCAAGACCTAAGCAAAATGATCATCCATAAATCTATCAGCCAAAACAATCATCACCCCAACTCCAGCAAAACAAAAGTGAAAATGAAAAGAGAGTAAAAAGAAGAAACCAAAGGAGAAAACTATCTATGCTAACCAGAATGTCATTGTCCTCTGAAAACCGTTTAATCACATTTTCACGCTGTTGCTGACTGAGAGACCCATCCAGACGAACAAATGGAATCTTATCTCTGCAAAAAAAAAAATTCGGTGAATATATCAGATGACAAACAAGAGAGGCCCGTGAAGAAAATTGACAACTATGTAAATGCGGAAAAATACTAGCACTTAGGCTTCATTTGTCTCGCAGAAAAGGAATGATTTGGAAAACACTTTCCTAAAAATAATTGTTTGTATCATTTGAAATTATTAGTCTATGAAAATATTTTTATTATCGACAAGAAATTATGTCTAAACATTATTATGAACGGTGAAAATATTTTTTTATTTCATTCATTTCGTAAGTGATATAAGCAATCATTTTTAGAAAATGTTTTCCAAATCATTCATTTCCACAAAACAAACGCACCCTCAATTGTTTACAGTCTGAGGATATTCACAACTCTTTAAGTTTTTATCTATGGAGATAACCTAAAAAACTGCTTGCATATAGACAACACAGCGTTATGTCAGGCATAAAGTATAGAGCAACAAAAAGAAACGGCATCATGCTCATCTGCAGAAAGCACTTCAGCATATACGCAGAAGCCGCTTATGAAAGCTGCAGGACCTAGGCAGGAGTAGAAGTGCGCATTAAGAAGTGGTCCATATTTGCTACATCATAAAGTGAGGAAAAAAGAGGTTTGGATGACTTGAAAATTTTGGATCCAAACCAACTATACATCTCTCTCAACGAGATACTAAGGTACTCAAAAAATTGCTGGCACAAACCCTACCGAGAAAGAGGAATCTGCAAAAGGTCCAAAAAGGCAGTCCATTGGCTGAAAACAATGCTCTTTGAACCTGAAGACCGAAGGTTCTCAAGTTCATGCAAGAGAGCAGAAACTTTGGATGACTCAACCCAGTTTTTCTCAATGTCAACCTGAAAACGACTTTCAGTTGGTGCCGTGATCAAATCTTGTCTAGTGATAGTTTTCCTGCAAAAGTACAACAAAGATCACAATACGTACTGACTTACCTCAAAACGCAGATTTAAAATGAGACAAGACTCTAAGGAGAAATGAAAAAATGATGTTTGGACTTCTATAACTTGTGTGAGCTTTCCCAAAATACCTACAAACAGGACATAAACCAGAATTTGAATTATGCCAACTTGCCAAAAGACACTCTCGGCATAAGCGGTGAGCACAAGCTGTTAGAACTGCATCTTCAAAGGCTTCAAGACATATCGGGCATTCTCCTACTTCCCCCTTACGGAGCTCTTCCACGACCTCTTGAACATAAGCCCGCGAAGGTGCATTGCCGTTCCCCTCGTCCAGGTTGCTCAAACTTCCTTTTAAGAAACGTCTCGCTAGCTTATTCAGGTCAGCATATTCCTGTGTATCCCCTCGACTGGACAGACAAGCCACGCATCACCAAACATTAACATGACGAGAGCTTCCTAATATATAGAACTAGATGTAACACAAGTAGTAAGCATAATAATGCAATGAAAACTTAAAAGGTTACTCTCAGAAATCACAATTTAGGCATTGCCATCCAGCGATTAGATGTTCTGAAACAAGAATCCGGGGAAAGAAACCTACAGGAAGCATTGTTTTCCCCCTCTATTCCATATTCATGGATAGAACTATAGCTATAAGGAGTAAGTTCCACTGGTTTCTTCTTTTTCCCAATCTATGATCTCTAGAAATAATTTATGACAGTTCAAAATTTAAAAAGAAGGTTATGTGATGAAAAGGTGTAGAGTCCAACGTAAACAAGAAAAAGAATAATCACGCAACATAGTTCCTGCTTAATAATAATGACAACAACAACAACAACAGTAGTAGTAGTAATAATGATAATAACAATAACATTACTAATAATAACAACAACAACAACAACAATAATAAGAATAAGAATGAAAAATCAACGAATATGCTTGCTCAATAGTAGTATCCATTTTCTTGACCATTGACGCTTTTCATATTACTAGTCACTGTATCTTTTGATTGAAGAAGAGATATATCTAGGTACAAAATGACACCTTCACAAGCATACCAGGAGGTTTATGTTTAGCTCTGCCAAAATGAGAGTGTATTCTGTATGAGTTTATGTATCCCATTTCTCACAGAAAAGCTAATAGTTAAGATATGGAACATGGAGAAGAAAGCACGTGAGAAAGCAGATTCCAAGAGTGGGTAGATGCTAAACATATGAAGAGCGAGTGTCAAGAATTTAGCAGCACTTCTCATCATTTTAGTTTTCTGGTAAGACCGCTACCCCGGAGTTTGGGATAATATACCCATGTCTATACAGACACAGAGAGAATGGGATCATATTTCCGTTCAAAAATACCTTTTGGATTTTACCAATATCCAAACAATATTCCCAGTGTTATAGATAGCATACACCAGCTCATCTCCATGAAGTGATCATCATACAGAGGCAATGCAACTATACATGATAGTAAGGACGAACACATAAAGATACCACACCTCATCACAAGAAATGGGTGATCACAACATTGGCGAAGACGTAAAAGTAACTCCAGTATTGAAGCATAATTGTGAAGAACCCGGCCTTGCTCAACAAATTGATCAAACTTGACCTAGAGAAATTAAATGCTTAATCATAATGGGAATAATAGTACCTAATCATAATGAAAATAATAATAAGAAACTCTGTTCCGTTTGTTTCACAAAAATCAACAATTTGGAAAATATTGAAACTTTCATCATTTTTATCGCTTAGGGAAATAAGTCAACGAAATATATATGCATTAGTAACAACAATCAATGCCTAAACATTTTTCGCTAATAACGAAAACATTTTCCGTTGACTCATTTTCCTAAGAGATATAGATGATCACAATTAGGAAAACATTCTCCAAATTATTGATTTTCTACAAAACATACGAAGTTAATGGAAATGTATCTTCGATGAAACTGCCAATGGTGATACAAACCTTGGATTTTTTAAAAAGTGCTTCATAGAAGTCCTTTTCGGCTTCGCTCAATTCACAATAAATGATCTTAACATCAGCTGGAGGAAGAACTAGAATGGGCCTGCAGTTGCACAAATTAAAATTTACATTCAGATTACACAGAAGGAAGAGAACAAGTAATGACATGTCCTCCATCATTCTGCTCACCGTCCTTCTCGATCTGTGGTGAACTTTGTTCTTCTCAGCATAATCGGCTTTAAGATTGTTTGCACCAGTTTCAACCCCCTCTCTTCCCCTTCCTCAAAGGGTCTTTGGATGAGTTTATTCCACCTAAACAAATAATTATAAATCATATATTTTAAGGAACACTATGACTATATAGTTAAAGGAAAATTCTTCGGTAAAGTAACAAAGGAAGATTGACAACATTCCATGAAATCAAAAATAGAAATTAGAATCTCTAAAAGATCCTCAGTCTTTGAACTATTAGGATTATTTCTAAGAAGGATCCCTAGAAAGCATCAGAAACACAAGGTCCTGAGAATACATACCAAAAACATATCAGTGCCATGACAACTCAAAAGTCACCATCAATACAGCTCTCTTACCAAAATGGAACCTAATTTGAATATCCTTAACCAGAATGGCCATGACCCAAGCATTGAACAGCAATTGAATACTGAATACCCCACTAAAAAGGACTAAATCGATTATTTGCACAAATTCTCAGTTTCCAAGTATATGTCGTCATATTTCTGAAAAAGGGACCTTACAAATACACCATAGAACAAAAACTTAAGAGAAGAAGTTTATGAATTATGATCACAATTACTCAGAAAAAAAATGGGCCTTAGGCATATCAATGATATCTTTCCCCTCGAGCTTATAAATATTCAACTTATCCTAGCAAGTTCTGAGAGTATAAAGGTTGATAAGAAAGATCTGCATTATCAAAGCCACAATAAGTTCAAGAACTGAACAAGCCAGTAAAAGGTAAACCGATCTCACGATGAGCAGTGAGTCACGGGCTGCTTAATCTGACATTCCATAGCCTTTACCAATTCTTGTGCACAAGCTCAAAAATGCTGTGAGCAAGATCTCAGGTATTAATTCAAACTACCCATAATTAACTGAGAGATATCATCCACTCTCAACGTACCTGTTACATCAATCAGCTAAGGTTTCACCACAACATGAACTCTTCTTCAAGGGAAAATGAGTTTCAAGCAATCAGTCAATTCATAATTGCCGGAGCTTATTACAATGTCATCCTTACACTTGCCAACGTTCAGCGATTCATGAAAATGGAAAATTCAGTGATTTTTTTACATATGAAGAGGCTTCTTGGAATGACAGCTTGTGATTTTAAAAGCACTCCCTCATCTATCAAATTTAATAAGACTAATCCTTGAAAATGGACACTCTAAGCATCAAATTACATAAAGAAAAGTGGGAGAAGTGTACAAGCTTACCACGCCCAGTTGGCCCAAGGCTCCACTCTCAAAAACCGAAGAAGACTGTAGATGTCCTCAAGACTGTTCTGTGACAGTAAAATTACACACGCCAAGGCCCCACAATGTATCAGATACAAATGCATAATAGTTTTTCTTAGGCTGAAACATGACTTCAAAGTACAGTAGAGGAAAAGGGACAAAGCTAAAGCCAGCACATCTCAGAAGTATTTATTTGTGTAATTTTTCCAAATCCATATACATTTGGGTCTCCGTATACTTAAATTCAAAAGTTCACCTGAATGGGGGTACCAGTCAAACACCACCGGCAATTGGCAACTAAGGCAGCAGCAGCCATAGAAATTTGGCACTTCGACGATTTTATAGTATGTGCCTCATCAAGAACCACTCTGAACCACCGAACTGAGAAAAGCACACCACTCTCCCCAGAATTCTGCAAAGTAATCAATTGCACGTAAACATATGTCACCCGCTTATAGCTAAATAGATAGATAAAGAGAGAGAGAGAGAGAGAGAGAGAGATCTTTAAGCTACCTCTCCAGAATATTCGGAGGCTAAAACACCATATGTAGTGACTACAACGTCACTTTGTGCCAAGAGCTTTGCATCCTTTGGTCGACTTTGTCCATAATGAACATACACTGACAGAGACCCAGGCTGTACATGAGTTTCAATCTCAGCCTGTCAAAACAATTCTATGGATCCAGTCACTTGCAAATACAAAACCACCCAGGTATGTAAATAATGACATAATCATACTACAACCTTCTCCAATAAACAAAAGCAACCTTAGCAACAGCTTATTGTATTACGCCTACCTTCCACTGGCCTAGCAAAGTCATTGGACATACAATCAGACAGCCACCATTCAACATCCTCTGCTTCGTCAACCTGTTGAAGCCCGAGAACTTATTGTCCCTCTTGGATGGATTTGGAGACTGCTCTAATGAGTTTGCAATTTCAGCACCTTCATTTAGCGGTTGAGTTATGTTCCGACTGCCCAAAGATTCGCCTATTTCCTTATGAGTGAGGAGGAGAGCTATAGTCATGATGGTCTTCCCAAGACCCATAGCATCTGCCAGAATCTTCAAGAAGAATCGTAAATTCAATAAATAGGATGTTACGATATAAACATAACTTAAAGTAGTAATGTCTTGATTACATACTCCTCCTCGAGCCATTTGAAGCATGCTTGGGAACTCTATCGTAGCATCCCCTGAGAACGCATTCAAATAAACAACAAGATCCCTCCTGAAAAAGAAAAAATCATCGGTGAACCAACTCTAAGCAAACAAATGGAAAAGTAAAAAAAAGCAGCAAACATGCCATACTTGTCTGCCAAACGATATGCCTCCCAGCATGGATGAAGTGTTGTCGCCGCCTCATCCATGCAGCGTCCCTTCTCCAGTTGGACCATCCAGTGAAGAGCCTGCTTCTGATATGGACGAAGTTCACAGTGAAGCGTACATGGAGGATCCATCTCCTGCAGTATTAAATTGAGAAGTGACTTTGACTCGAATGCTGCTAACTGTAACACAATGTAGATGATAAAATAACAAAACGCATATGGTACCTCCAAATCAAGATTATCTCCAACACCAACTATCCTGTCAACATCAGAATCCGATAAGGGCTCCTCATTTTCAGCTTCATCTCCGTTTTGACATGGATTATGAGACTTATTAGGTTGTGACAAAGGGATTGGAAGACCAGAGCTCAGCTGTTCAAGTTTAATTCTTTAGTAGCTGAAGTTTTAAAAACTATGTACAACGAGGAAAATCTTGTCCATATACCTTTGATTCTAAGGGCCGTTTCCTTGGAAACATATCATTGGGAGTCAACTCAGCCTACTTAGCAAGAGACAAAGATGTCAATAAACTCATACAAATATAGAGAAGTGCAGAAAAATCACCAAATCACATTAAACAACTATAGCTTCCCAATTGTATGGAGAAAAGCACACCTTCTTGAAGGGTGTTAGGCCCAGCAATCGGAACAGATTTGGGAATGGATGTACCACAGATTCATCAGCAGCATTACTAGCTGCCTTGAGTGAGGCCTGCTTTTGCTCGTGGAACATGGAACTATTAATGTATACACTGGGAAAAAGCAAACGTTCAACATCATCAACTGTTACATGCAGCATTCGGGCAATGCAAGCACTAAAACAGAATATCATCTTGTTTAAAGAGTTGCAGCGGTGGGTCAATGGTGTGACTGGCTGTAGTGGATAGGATTCGTGAATTCATAAAGAGACATATGCAAATCACAACTCGCCAGTCGCCAGTCACCAGTTGACATTACCTTATTGATAACAAAATCGAGTCCATGATGCCCAACATTTCTGGAGCAGACTGGCACCATCCCTCGATCTTCACCTTCTGATCTCTCACTAGCGGCACAAGACACCGAGCCCACTCATTCGGAATTCGACCAATCTGCCAACGTTGCGATCAAAAAGCTCATCCGTGAGAACCAAAAATCAACAGACCCACCCCCCAAAAGAAAAAGGCCACTAAAATTTCGAATTTGAAATTGAATGTAACGGAATATACCTCTCCGTATTCTTTCGTAGAAAACCTCACAATCTCCGAACAAGCTGCAGCGCTCCGTCCTTTTCCAAATTTCCCAGGCGAAGGCGACGCAGCACTCTGCTTCGACGGAAATGTAAAAGTCAGTCTATCTCCAGGCTTCACTCTTCTCCCCTTGCAGGTGGAGAGCCCAGCAAATTCACCGCTTCCGACGAACCACCACTTGTCCTCTGCCCCTGATGATTCTCGGCCATCTTCAACATCCTCTCTCAAAACCGCTCTATCCGCCGCACCTCCGCCCAGACCATCAAACCTGCGACTTTCTTCATCCGGCCTCCGTTTGGAAATTACGCCGTCGCTCTGGGAGCTGGAGTTGCGATTCGTGACCCCGGCATTCCTCCGGGGCTGAGGCCTCTCTCTCGTCTTGAAATTGGGCGTGTCGAAGATTATGTTGATCGCCCTCGTGGCATCACTGTTCGCCAGGTGCAGGGCTCTGATTATGTCCATGTCCGAGAAATCTGCGCCGACGACGGACCGGACGGTCGACAACAGCTCGTCCGTCACCTTGCTCCCCATCCAGAACGCCAGCGCGAGCCCAGGCCCAAACCCCTAGCCCTAATCCTAATCTCAGGCGAATCGAAGCCGCCGATTAAGGGACGAAGCGAGTATCTTCGGATGAAACGAAGACTTCGCAGGTCCAGGAATCTGAGAAGTTAGCGAGAATTTGCGAAGGACTGTGTTTAAATTGAGAGCGATGAGAGGTGAGAAATGTTGAAAATGGCGGGCCGGTGTTAAAGTCGGGAGCGAAAGAGAAAAAGAGTGCGCGAGAGTTGTGTACGCTCGACACTTCTCTTCGCCCTTCCCGCCACGAGAGAGCGTGGTTCAATGTGGAGCGTCTCACGGCAGCAAATGTAGGGACTCTCTGCCAACTTTGGTTCGGCTTTGGATGAATATGTCAAGCCATTTTCCCAAGGATATTATCCGAAAGCCATTAGCATTTGATTGAAGTATATCGTGTAAAGCAACTTTGGCAAAAGTGTCGACCAAAAAAGAAAAAACTTTGGCAAAAGTCCACACGCATAGCAGCAGATTTTGCCGCAACCCTCGTAAAGCAAAAGCACCGGGCTACGGAAGTCGAACAAAGCTCAGACGAAGCCCCTCGTAACCCCGGGTGAGGATCGCCAAGGTCGAGTGGCCTTAGGGGACAAGTCGCTAGGGTCGCGACCTTCCCAAATTTGGCCTTTCAATACCCGAGCTTTAGAAATGGTTCGACTGTATCCCAGATAAAGGTTGCGTAATGTTCAACTTTAGAAATGGTTTTGAGCAAATGCAAATGTCTTTAGCTTAAGTAGCTTTGGAGAAATGCAAATGACGCTTGGTAAAAAATACTTTGAAGTGCAACTTTGCATTAAGTAGTGTTTGGCAAAAAAATTACAAAGGGCATTTGGTTGAATATTTCTTTTTTTTTTTCGAAAAAAAATCAAAACCCTTCGCCTGTCACGAGACCCCAATCAGCCCTCACCGGCCAAATTGCCCCTTCGTCGACCAGATTTACCCTTTATGCCCCTCGCCGACCTCACTTAAGAAAGAAGATGAATAGTAGATCTAGGGTTTCACTTTCTAAGAGTAGTAAAATTAAATTTATAATAAGGTTTTGAGGACAAATTAAGCAACTGACTTTTTTTCATTAATGGGGCTTTTAGAATTTCGAAAATGCTGAAAACCCAATACCGGGACTCCAAAGCTAGAATTTGGCCCAATGCTCATTAAAAAGGCTTGCCAAACATCTCAGCATTTCCCCAAGAGGCTTTGAGCCTCCAAAACCCCTTGGGAAGCTAAAGCAAACACACCCAGGGACCTTTGTCTACTACCCAAATTGCTCTTCGAGCCAAAGGTTCGATAGCGTGTTGACTATATCTCATTTAGTAGGAAAAGAACATTAGAAGTGTCATAACTTTTATATGATGCTCATTTTAGTACCAAATTTTTCGCCAAATCACTTAAATGCTAAATCGAAAAAAAAAAACGACTACTCTAGCAAAAGGACACACGTGGCTTTTGTAATAAAATTTTACATAACACAGCTTTTTTTTAATAAAAAAGCAAATCCAACGTGGACAATGAGCTGGCCGCTCTATACATAAACAACGTCATGCATGAAAATCTCTCTCAAATAGATAAGGCCCTGTTTGGTAACATTTCTGTTCCAAAAAAGTGATTCTAATTAGAATCAATTTTTTTGATTCTGTTCCCTGGATGAGTTTTAGAAAATTAGATTGCGTTTGGTAACTGCATAAAATTTCTGTTCCCGGAGCAGAAAAGCGTTTGGTAACTGCGCAAAATTTTCGTTCCGGGAAATAATTTCTCTTCCTAATTTGTCATTTAAATCAAATAATTACATAATCACATTTGATGATTTTCCTCAAACCCCATAGTTGCAATCCTCTTGCACCACGACATCTTTTTGGCCAAAATAGGGATGCTTCAAATTTGTTCATTGGAAGGATAATACGCTAAAATTGTTGTTTTCCCATGCTTCTCTTGAGGCTATGCATATGCCAAGCATGAAAGAGGTGAGTGTCGTCTTGGTAAGGGCAAGGGCCAGCGTGTCAGATCAATAGAATCTTTCAATCACAAGAACATAAAAAGAAATTGATAAATATAACATGCCCGAATTAAAAGAAGCCATTGTCGATCCGATGTGAGAGAAAATGTCTTTTATGGGTACAAATCTTCACCACTCTCATTTATAGCAATTGAGATGGGTGTGTGTTTTTCTCTCAGTAACTTTGTGGAAGAAGCGGAAGCATAAGAATGCAGAAACGTAATAATGCTATAGCTGTTCTCCACAAAAAGAGATTTTACATAAAGGAAATGATGGGACCAACTCTAAAGCTGCCAAATCTCAACTGTCTATCAAGGTTTAAAGATATGGGTTCTATAAACTCAATTAGATGTCATAAAATATTCCTGTAATATACTTACTTAAATAAAAGAATTGATAGGCCACATAATTGGATTGGATTTTGTCAAATCCAACACGGCGACCCCCGCCCGGACCTGGGCGAGGGCCTACTCGCCCTTGCAGAGGCGCCGGCGACCACGTTGGCCTTCGCCGACGCCCCACCGGTGGTGGGGCGGTAGCCCTCCCGCCTGTGTTTGTTCCTTTTATTTTTCAAAATTTTCAATTTCTTTTTTAATTTAAAAAAACAGAAAAAGGACAAACAAAGAAAAAAAAGTCCAAAAAACAAAAAGGGGAAATGATGAAAATACTCTTTAGGCTAGGCCCTTTTTTGAGACTCCGTTTCCACTTCAGGCCCTTATTTGAAGCTGCTGTGCCACTTCAGACCTTATTTGAGAAAATAAGAACACTTCGGGGCCTTATTTAGAATTTTCCCTTTAGATTATGCCGACGAAGGAGAAGAAAACGTATCAATGGATGCTTGTGCTCTCTTGTTTTTGTTTTTTTGTTATGCTTTTTGATATGTAATTAGGACTATGAGAGATCTACGGTAGTAATTAGATAGGCTTAAGTATAGATAAAGGTCATCTCCCTATAGTCTCAAACACTTCTCTTTACGATCCAGGTCAATTGAGTATATGAGTGATACTTCGAGGGAAAGGCTGAGCTAAGGTGATTCAAATGGTGGATGAGTCACTAGAAGCCTAGTCTACGACTCAAGTGTCGGCATGTGATAATATACCATAACTTCATTCAACGTCAACTCAGATTCTTGCGTAAAATACAACTTCATTCAATAGTGTGAAACCGAACTTCATTCAATAGCAATTATTTAGGCAAAATGAGCAAAGTGCATTCAACAACATTAGCAGCTCAGCTCAGATATACAAAAGTAATTCAACTGCTACATTAGACAAATTGAAAGATCGCTTCAAACGATGGGGTATTACACGTGGCTTCTCAGTTTGTCCGACTCTTAATTTTCCAATGGAACGAGTATGTGATTTGCAATAATAGATGCGATCCATCAAAATGTGGTTCAAATCACTTGGTACCCTTACATTTCTTTCTTTCTTATTTAATACCATTACCACTTACGTATATCTTACATAGGCATAAAACACAGACGCGGATAGCAGTGCGAGATAGATGAAGAAAAGTTGAATCAAGTCCCGAACTTGAATAAGGAATTTCTACACAGAAAAGTCTCGGAGCAATCGATAGAATAAAAGAAAAGTCTCTTTTCCCTTCGCATGTACCCAAATGAAAAGCGCAAAAAATTTGCAATCCATTACGAATTTCTACAAATCAATGAGGCAATTTCAATTTCCCAATTGTTCAGTTTCTCATGGAAGTCCCAACCCCAAATAAGGCAAATCGAGTGAGAGGACGCACCGAAATTCGAAATTGCATGTTCCAAAGACGAAAAAGGGCTCCGTGGGGTCTGCACGTCAGTGACGTCACCCCAAAAAAAAAAAAAACGCGTTCAGGAAATTTGGCGGGTAACAACATCGAAGCCGGACTCGTTCCCGCCAATTTTGTGATTTCGCTGTTTCGTTTTATCGTGCGTAAGGGCACGACCACATGGGAAAAAAAAAAAAAAACCGCGCACTTAACCGATTCGAGTGGGAATTTAATAGTTCACACGAAGGTACACTGAGTTGACTCGTTCGATTCGGTGTTTTCCGACCATCGTCATTTCTTCATTCATTTTTTTTTTTCGTTTGGGAGTCTTAGTACATTATTACCAACTGATTTTTATATTGTTGATTTAAGGCCTTACTCATTTGAAAGCCACAGACAAAGAAAGAAGAAATTGTAAGCTGTTAAATTGACAATATTAACTTAATCCAATAAGCAAAGCTGGCCGAAGAATTGTACGTGCGTATCGAAATTCGAATGCAAAATGCGAAATATCAGATCATGGGACACTTTAATTATGGTGGATCTAATTTTTAACTCTTTAACTTTTTGCAAGTTGACTTTCGTTAAAATGCTTGAAATATTTCGATAAACTCAAATAATGGCATATACAATCACGGTCTCCCTCAATTTCCCCTTCCAGTTTCGTCGAGTTTCGCTTGTGTTATCAATTTTCTCATTATTTTTACAACTCTTAACTTTTTTTCTTATTGTTAGGTTTGAAGAGAAAGTTATAAGAAGTACAAATGACGAATAAATTTTTTTTTTATGCTTCCCAAACGGATGAAAGACTTATACTAGTGTACCCAAAAAAAAAATAGTTTGATTCAATAATCAACATCTTTATACTTATTATCCGAGCCTACGGATTAAGCTAATTCGGACTATTTGTTAAAGTAAAACTAATATTCCAATAAGTGAAAAGAACAGGAACAATTAGAAGTGACTGTGACTCCTTTTGTGTCGTTGAAAATGAATGATTTGGAAAATATAAAAATAATTTTTTAAATATATTAGAAAAAGTAAATGAACGAAAAATATTTTCATCGTTTCGAAAATATTTAGACTGACATTTTCGTTGGATAATTATTTTAAGCGATATAAAGAATCATTTTTAGAATAATATTTTCGAAACATTCATTTTTCTCGAGGCAAACAGAGCTTTTATACGATGATAATTTTATATTCCAAGAAAATCGAGGTCTTCAACACTAAATAAATTTTCGATACGTTTAAAATTTAGAAGTGAAAACAACAATTTAATTTCATTTCAGAAATCATAATTTTTTTTCGGACGAGCAAATGAATATCAATCTATTCCCTTCCCTTCTCTCTTTTCATACTAAATAATCCAATATCTCTCAAATCTTTAATCCGAAAAAAAAGACCTAAGTTCATTTTTGAATTTTTAAGAAAGCGCGCGTTGGTCATCTTCCTCCCAATTTTTTTTTTTTTTATGTTAAAGTTTGAAAAAACCGAGTCAGTCAACGAGTCACACGAGTCACAATCTGAAATCTGTCCTGGATGGGACGAGTCAATGTGCGTTTCCAAAGAGACACGTAGAACGTGCGGTAACTTAGCTCCGTAGAATAGAGAAAAAATGGTGGTGGGGGGGGAGAAGAGCCCATTCATTCTCGTCTCTCTTATTAGGGCTTCTCTCTCGTTCTCTCTCGTTCAAGCCCGATGCTTCAATGGCGGTTATCCCTCGTGAAAAGGTATACCTCTCCTCTCTTCTTCTCCATCTCCTTCCATCACCGTCAATCCTTCGATAGTCGCGTCCGAATCTTTACGACCGACGACATCGCCGCCGTGCACGCCCCGGTAGGGTGCTTGGCGAAACAGCTATTCACGAGGGGATTTAATGGTTCGTCTTCTTTTCAGGATGCGCGCAAACCCTAATTTCATCGTCGGTTCGGAGGAAGCATCACTATCACTGTCGTCCGCTGGCGAACGGGACCTTTGCTGAAATCCGAAGGTGGGGGGACGTTTAGGATCTGAATTGGCAGCAGGGAGTCTGCGAGTTCGATCGATGGATCCGGCGCTACCTAGGAAAAGGGGCCGGCCGAGGAAGAGGCCCTTGCCGGATGAGGAGAATGCGACTGCCGGCGGGGGAAGCGGTCCAGATCCTAAGAAACAGGCACTAAGCACGAGACCGATGGCAATGGTGGGCAGATATGTGCTGAAGGAATTCAATTGGAAAAAGTTTCTCGGAAAAGTAGTGTATTACGATACTGGCTTGTACAGGATTGAGTACGAGGATGGCGATCGAGAGGATCTGGAGAGCGGTGAGCTCCGTCGAATTATAATAGGTGACGACAACTTCACTGAGGAATTGAGTAGGAGGAGAAAGAAACTAGATAAAAGGATATCTGATGCCAGTGCAAAACAAGTGAGTGCACCTGAGAAGAATCAGGTGGGTGGTGTTGAAGCATCTTCGCTGAGTGAATTGAGCAGTGTCCCAGTTCGTGAAGATAATGGGGATCAAGTTGACGGTGAAGGGGATGGCCAGGCCGATTCATCAACTGATTCCTGTGAGTATGCTGAGGATGGAGGTTTGGGTTTGGAGCCTGAGGCACCGGCAATACCCCCAGCTCCGCAATTGCCACCATCCTCTGGATCCATAGGCATTGCAGAGGCGTACGTTTCTCATCTGCTCTCTGTATATGGCTTCTTGAGGTCGTTTAGTGTCACACTTTATTTGTGCCCCTTTGGATTGGATGATTTTGTCGGAGCACTTAATTCTTCGCTTCCAAATTCATTGTTGGATGCCGTCCATATTGCCCTGATGCGTTCGTTAAGTCGTCATCTGGAAATCGTCTCTTCCGAGGGTTCAGAGCTTGCTTCGAAATGTCTGAGGTACTCACTTTGCTTTGCATTTTTTATTTACCTCAAGGCAATAAGTGGCCTTCTTTTCACTAAGACGGCTGCTTGACCTGAACAAGTATCTTGTGGAGATGATCTCTCTCACTGTTCAACATTTACCCCTCTATGAATTTCACATACTGAATCGTTGAACCCAAAATAATAAAGATAGACAAGCTTCCATGACTGTCCGCACACACATTGCTTATATGTCACTGAGTTCTAGGAGCTGGAAACAATTTTAGTTGTGGCTAATTCACTTAAATAATCACTTACCATCCATTTCTAATTGGAAATCCTGGGCTTGTAAGCACATAATTCGCTTTAGCCAGCTTGTTTTCAACTTACATGTCTGCTGATTTTACTATATTCAGAAGAGCTTCTCAATTACTCGTGTGTTGCGCGACTTGTACTGCAGATACAAAAAATGCAATAATTATATGCATATTTCTTTTTGAGTTTTTCTCTTTTTGTGCTTTCTCAGCTAACTTTTTCTTCAAATGCTTTTATCACATAATTTGCAGATGCATTGATTGGAGCTTGCTGGATAGTTTGACGTGGCCCATTTATGTGCTCCATTATTTAACTGTGATGGGTCATGTGAGAGGGCAGGAGTGGAAAGGTTTCTCTGAGGATGTTTTGCACGGGGATTATTACTCCTTATCTGTCGGTAAGAAGTTGTTGATTCTTCAAATTCTGTGTGACCATGCCTTAGAGTGTGCAGATCTGAGAGCTGAGATGGACATGCGTGAAGAGTCAGAAGTTGGAAATGACTTGGATGGGGCTGCAAGTAACATATCCCAGAATGGTATGAGAATGGTCCATCCACGTTATTGCAGAACTTCTTTTCTGAACCGAGAAGCTGCAGGAGCCATTGCAGTAAGTTATGGGATGAAACCACAGACTAATTCAAACTGTAAGGCCAATGGTTCAGAAGGTGTTCAAGTTGTTGCTGATGCTGCAAATCTTGGTGGGGATGGAAATGGGGATGAGTGTCGGCTTTGTGGAATGGATGGGACCTTGCTCTGTTGTGACGGCTGTCCATCAGCATACCATGCAAGATGTATTGGTGTGGTTAAGATGCATATACCAGAAGGATCATGGTATTGCCCAGAGTGCATGGTTGATAGGATTGGACCCTCAATTACTTCAGGGACATCTCTTGTTGGAGCAGACATGTTTGGGATTGATCCATACGAGCAAGTTTTCTTGGGTACTTGCAATCACCTACTGGTGTATGTTTTCCTCTACCTGCATATGTCTATCTTTTGTTTCTCAATTCAAATTATGATTGTTTCTTGAAATGTTGCGAACTGGCTTCTCTTCCTTTTGTTGCCTGTCAAGACTTAGCACCCCTCTTCTCTTCCTTTTTTTCTCCTTTTATTTTGCCAAAAGATGTTCCCTTCACTTCTTTGCGGTATTTGCTTACCAATTTCAAAGTTTTGCCTGAATCTGTTTAATTGGGTCTTGATCTTTGCTGTTTAGCGAGCTATCTTCCTACTTTTTCTATTTGTAAGTACTTCCCCAATTATCTATTTATTCTATTGAACAACGCCCAATGCTTTCTGCAGGCTGAAAGCCTCTATGTCCGACAAGTTGTGCCTTAGATACTACAACCGGGAAGACATTGTGAATGTCCTCGAAGCTATCAACTCCTCTGCGAAGCATACGACTTTATATTTGGAGATAAGCAGGGGAATCATACAGTACTGGAATATACCAGATAATATGTTTTCTCTCCCTCAAGAGAATGACAATGACGTAAAGATTTCTTCTGAACCATTAGTTTCTTCTGTTGACGGAGGACAGAAAATTTTAGGTGCCACTGGAATTGAGAATGTGAGTGGTGTAAGTGGGGGTGATGCGGGTACTATTGCAACATCAGTCCAGAGATTTGCGAATGAAACGACACACTGTGAAATAGCTGGTCATCATATCAATAGTAACTCATATACGATAAAAAATGAACCTCCTGTTGATATGAAGCTACTAGAGCATATCAAAGTGGATTCTGCGTCATCTTCTGGTTCAGTTACTCAGCAAGCTGATCCATCTGACATCACCCTCCAAGTTTCTGTTGACAGATCAAGCGCATCCAACTATGTTATGTGCACCTCTAAGAACAGCAGTGGCAGTTGCAATGGACATCCAGTTGGTTTACCCAATGTTAAGTCTTACCAGAATAAACATTGTTATAGTGTCGGAGTTGGAGGATGTGCACGTAATGTAGGGGATGATTGCACGTACACTGGTGCCCTATTTAGACCTCAGGCATACATAAATAATTATATCCATGGATATATTGCTGCTACTGCCGTTGCTAATCTGGCAACTCTTTCAGCTGAGGAAGGCCAGATTTCAGAGGTTCATGTTTCTGGAAGTTCTAAAAAGGCCACATCTGCTAGCTCCCATCAAATGAAAGCTTTTATATCAGCTACCCCACGATTTTTTTGGCCAATCTCTGAGAAGAAACTTGGAGAGGTGCCAAGAGAGAGGTGTGGTTGGTGCTTTACTTGTAAGGCTCAAGTTATCAGCAGGAGAGGATGTATGCTAAATGCAGCAGCCCTGTTGGCCACTAAAAGTACAACCAAGATTCTTGGTGGTCTACCATCAACTAAGAATGGTCAAGGGAGTCTTTCTAGCATAGCAATGTATATCTTATTGATAGAGGAGAGTTTTCGAGGTCTTATTGTTGGTCCGTTTCTTGGCGGGACTCGAAGAAAAGAATGGCGTGAGCGACTGGTGGAGGCTGCAGATTTCATAGCAGTGAAAGCTCTCCTGCTTGAGGTAAATTTTGCATGCTCATTATCCTTGGTGCCAGCTATTTTTATATGGAAAAGTAATTGTCTTGTACCGAATGAAATTTTATTATGAGCCTCTGACTGAATTCTTTAGCTCTAGGCAACAGTTGGCATTGAATATTCAATAACATCAAGCTGGTGCAACGATGATAGGTGCCTCTGACGAATTGAGTTCTTTTCATTTAACTTAATTGACAAGGGAACAAGCAGGGAAAAAAGGGCAAAAACAACTCAAAGACAATAACTTTTATAGTTTGAAAGAATTTCTTTTTGGGTAAATAGTTTGAACGAAGCTTATAATTTGTACATTGGAATGTTCCTTTCCTATGTATCATGCGAAGAAATTTTTATTAGACAGAGCTAAAGCAATTAGACCTGTGCAATGGATTTTGTTCTTTTTGACAGTGGCATGCTTTTAATGTATGTACGTATAAACCATTAGAAGAAATTCTGATTTACGATTTACTAGATCCTTTTCAAATCCTTCACTATACGGTGAAAATGAATGTTCACATACTCTAGCGATCATTATTAGTTTCAAATCACTTCACTGGTATTAATGCTTTAGTGGAAAATAGTTCTCTCTTTTAAATCCTCTCACTTAATGCCTGCCCTTTCTAATATAAGGATCTTTACACGGTCAAAATTAACACCATCTGTACCTGAGTTTTAAACCTTCGAGTCTGTTCTTAGCAATTTCCTCTTGTTCAGAATCTGAAGAAGTTCTGCCTTTGAAATCCAGTGAAGAGATTATAGAACGAGCCTAAATTACCCTCTTGAAGTAGTAATCAATTGTGCTTCATTGTTGAGTTTGGTGCATTGTGCACACATAAGAATGGATTTATTTATTTGATCATGATTTGCACGGCAGCTTGAGGAGCACATTCGCCCAATTGCGCTGTCTGGTGACTGGATTAAGCCAGTGGGTGGTTGTTTGATAGAGGCTTCTGTTACTCAAGGTGTCTCTTCCATTGTTGATACGGCACAGAAGCGCGGTCCTGGTAGACGGAGGAAAAATGCTGCTTTCTCTGATGTCGCATCTGATGATGGTCTGGACAAGAGTTTCAGTTGGTGGCGAGGAGGGGAAGTGTTAAAGCTTTTAATGCACCAAGCAATTTTGCCACGGTCATTGGTAAAAAAGGCTGCTCGCCAGGGTACTTTGAGTGTGCTATTATCTTCCTCCACATTAGATTTTCTTGGAGTCATGTAGGATCCTGAATATTCTTGTTTTGTGATCTTTTAGGGGGCTCAAGAAAGATTCCCGGTGTTCACTATTATTACGGTACTGAGATTCCTAGAAGAAGCAGGCAATTAGCATGGAGAGCTGCTGTTGAAATGAGTAAAAATGCTTCGCAGCTTGCTCTTCAGGTCTGTGGTAATTGTCTGCCGTGTATTTCTGCATTATTGTTTCTGACTCTGCGTATTTCTATTAAGCAAGTTACACTTACTTTTGAGGTTATTATGTACATTGAACGAATTCTAGTTATCAACCTGTTATGAGTTATGAATATATTTACTTGCATCAGGTTAGATATCTAGATTCTTATTTGAGATGGAGTGATCTGGTACGGCCAGAACAAAGCCCTCAGGATGCAAAAGGTCCAGAGTTGGAATCTTCTGTTTTCAGAAATGCATTGATATGTGATAAGAAAGATTTGGAACGCAAGGTATTGTATGCTGTTGATTTTGGAATTCAAAAGCATCTTCCGTCCCGTGTCATGAAAAGTATCATTGACATAGAGCAAAGTCAAGGAGGAAATGAGAAGAATTGGTTTTCGGAGGCACACATTCCTCTATATTTAATCAAAGAGTATGAGGAAGGTGTTGATACGCTGCCTATGCCTTCAGCGGAGATGCGTTTGTTTCCGCATATCCGAAGAGTGCAGTTAAAAGCTGCTCGCATCGATATATTCTCCTATCTTGTATACCGGAGGGATAATGTGGATAAGTTCTCTTGCAGTTCATGTCAGCAGGATGTTCCGCTCAGGTAGGTGGTTTTATTGCTTAATCTCAACTGTCCATGTCTATGGAAGCTTGATTTCATAGTTACTTTGATCCTGCGCTTCGCTTATTTTTTTTATCTGCCCTGAATTTCAGGAATGCAGTCAAATGCAGCTCATGTCGAGGTATGCCTATTTGTAGCAACTTCATTCGCATGCTTTTCTGTTATTGAAAAACCCAATTATGCCTATTGAATTGGTGTATTTGCCTCCAGCTTCCTCTGCTCAGAAAAATGAGAAAAAAACCATGTTAAACCTTTCGTTTTATTTTAAAAAGGTTTATTGTATTTGACCCATTCTTTTAGTTATGATTTGCCTTTGATGCTTCTATTTTAGCAACTGTAACTAATGTGGCAGGACTTTTGAAAATTATATTCCTGGTGAGAGTATTTGCCAAATGGTAGTGTAGTTTGGAGGGATTTCTTTCGCTAACACAAGTTATGAAGGTGTTTGATATGTTAAAGATTCTTGTGATTATCACGCATCATTTGCGGTTGATGCTCTTATTGATCTTATGGCTCAGTCAAATTATCGTCCTGTTTTAGGAACAAGATGTGGTGTTCTTTCTGCAAATTGTTCCCTTATATTTGTTCTGTCGAGTGTAGCCTTTCTTGCCTATGCAGACTAAAAAAATTATTAAGCCATTAGTTCTGAGCTTTTTGAGACTGAGATTTTACTGAAAGGCGTTCAGATTATTCCTTACTGCTAATTTCAACTCCTGCAATGTATTGGTCAGGTTATTGTCACGAGCAGTGTATCGTAGGCTCAAGAATTATGGCAAGTGGGTTTAGTTGCAGGCAGTGCTTCAATGCCAAAGCTTTTTCGAGGAAGGACAGCACAGAATCTCCAACCAGTCCATTGTTTTTACAAACCCGCGAAAATCATGCCAATGGGACAATCATCAGACTTCCTAAAGTTAAGGGGTACAATCAACCATTAGCATCTGCCCGAGCTATGGATAATGGTCAGGAGATAAAGCATGCCACTTCAGGATCTAGTTTGGTGACGAAATCCCGAGCTAAGCTCCCTACATGGGGTGTTATATGGAGGAAGAAGAACTGTGATGATACAGGGTCAGAGTTCAGGCTCAATAACATTCTTTTGCGGGGAGATGCAGATTTGCGCTGGTCTGGACCTGTTTGCCATCTTTGTGGGAAGCCATATAATTCTGAACTGATGTATATTCGATGCCCAAATTGCACCCGTAAGCATGTTTCCTATAATCAGTGCTATTTTTAATTTTTTTTTCTGGACCTGTGTCAGTGTGTATGTGCTATCAATCTTTTAATGTTGATGATATACAATCATTTGCAGATTGGTTTCATGCTGATGCTGTTGAGCTTATGGAGTCGAGAATATTTGATGTGGTGGGGTTTAAGTGTTGCAAGTGTCGTAGAATAAAATCACCCGAGTGTCCTTATGATGACAAAGGCAAGAAGCGAACGGTTAAAAAGCAGCAGTCTTTGGCTATAAAGCAAGAATCGGAGTCTGATTTGGGAAATACATCTGAATCGAGAGAATGTGAACCCACAACTCCAATGTTTCCTCCTGAGGAAATGCAAATACAAGAGGAGGATCCTCTTCTTCAGTCTACCTCAAGAGTGCATCAGATTGCTGACTACAATTGGGAGGTGGATATTGGCCAGGTGAGTGTGCCGGGGCCGGCACTGCAGAAACTTCCCGTTAGAAGGCATGTAAAGCGAGAAGAAGTTGCAGATGGCCTTCTGGAGAACAATTACTTTTATTCAGAATCCTCAACTTCAATGGAAATAAATATTCCCATGGATCAGATTGGGGATGCGACGACTCCAGCAGCAGCATGGGATATTCCCAGTAATGGCCTTGACGGGGAGGTTCTTATTGATTATGAAAGTTTTGACTACGGTGATATGGAGTTTGAACCGCAGACTTACTTCTCTTTTACGGAGTTGCTGGCTTCTGATGATGGCGATCAGTTTGATGAAGCTCATGCAATTGAGGATGTGTCGGGGCAATGGGAGAATGCGGCTTCTGCAGCTTTGCAGGGTCAGGTCGCTAAGGACTTTGGAGAGGCCCCCTCTGATAATGTAGTGGGCCAGACAAGTTCCGAAATTTCTGGGGTTGCTGTCCCCTGTAGGATATGTACGCGCTCAGATCCAACTCCTGATCTCTGTTGCCAATTTTGTGGGTTGTGTGCGCACAGCGGTTGTTCTCCTTGGGGTGGGATGGAATCTGGGGAAAGTGACTGGAAGTGTGGAGATTGCCGGGAATGGAGGTAGCTCTTGGCTTCAGTTGCTTCTTAAGAGTAAACGTGTTTACTGTAAATTGAGGCCGCCACTAGCGAAACGGAGAGGAAGCGGCAGATTAAATGGCAGGCTCAATCCAATCAAATCTTGTCGTTAGAGAGATCGTTGCACTGGTGGTGATCATCCAGAAGAGGCGGAGACAACCAAGTAGCTAGCTGCTTGTGCTTCCATCAATGATGCCAATGACTAGCTGAGAGTTGCTCCTTCTGGACCCACTGTGATGATTGGACTTTCTGAATTATTTGGTTCCATGAGTTTTTGGGGGACTCAAGATTCTTTTTGGTTCTGGGGAAAAGGAACCACATTTATGTCATCCTTAAGAAGATAAGCTGGGTTTTTGTCGTGCTTATCTGGTTTGAAATGATTGTATAAAGTTAGCGATAGCTATTTGATTATCTCGACGTCTTTGCTTCAGTTACAATCATATTGGGTCATCATTGTGTATACCGCAAGAGCTGGATCGACTGGTTAAAGAAGAAAAAAGACTTCTTGCGACTGAGAGAGAGAGAGAGAGAGTTGAATGTAACCCCTTCATATTTGAACTCTTGGTAAGAAAAGGAGCAAGTTTAGCCAGTAGTGAACACATTTGCAGAGGCCATTTACTAATTTGCAAGGGATTGCCAATAACTATACCATTTGCATAACGCTTCGATAAGACAGAATAACGAGAAAGGTGACTGTAAAATGTAGAGTATATCAGATCAAATCTTCGGGTTCGTCCTTATTGAAATATAATCAATTTTAATTATCAATTGACAAGCACATTTCTAAGCAGTCACAACTGGTTCTACATTACCACATATCTTACAATGCTTCTCATGAAACCGTATGGGAACTGGAGACCTAGGACATGGGGGCTGAAAACCTCCCCCGCCCACCAACTCAATAAGAGAACAAAGGACAAAGAAGAAAAAGAAGAGAACCAAAGAAGCAAAATGCTCGCTATTGCACCCAAAATTGTGCAGAAAGAATCTTAAAAAGCCGACTAACCCTGGAGACGCTACTCAAACCATCGACTGACCAATTGGCTTCACCCTTTACACCGCCAGCCCCAGCATCATATTTCTGCAGTTGACCTCCTTACAAGAGGGCCGAAGGGGTGGGACTGGCCGTATCAGTCCTATATAGGTGTGTAATTTCAACAAATCTTCACATGATCACTTCGAGTTCATAACTGTCACAGCAAACCGGCTAGAAAAGCCCCGGGATCATTTAAAGGAGGTACCGGAGCCATTGGCGAAGCTACAGAAGGAGCCATTGGAGGTGGAGGGGAACTTGTTGGAATGTCAACTAGCTGTTCCTTGATGTACTCCTTCAACCTGCGGAGAAGAAGTTAGATCTGTTGGAGGAAAATCTGATTAAAAAAAGAAAAATACTGAGCAATTTAAGATCGACACGTACTCGAATGTTAAGGTAGGATCCCCAGAAGAAACTGTCATACGCAACTGAGTTCTATCTGCTGGATCCGTCTCAATTCTTACCTGCATATTGGAATAAGATTGTCATGACAGGATCATCGTTTCAAGACTCCCCCATTGACACATGGAAAATTGTGAAAAACATTGATTCAAACTAGTTTTAGTATTAGAAAGTGTAATTGTAGATCTAATTTGGCAGCTCAGCATGGTTCTTGATTTGGAGAAATTAAAAGATGCGCTGTAATTACCTTCTCAAAGGAACTTCTTTACCAAATGATTTTATTCACAAGAATTTCAAACTGGACATAGAAGATGGGACGCGTTTGGTTCCTAGTACATACGATAAGTTGCCCAAGCCAAACAGGTGTGCTTTAGTAACGGCGCATGGGGAAAAAGTGCACTTACCAAACAGAGCATGGCACGCGTACTTTCTGAGTAGAATGTTGTACTTGCAACGAGATTATTAGGATTTGGATCCTAAACAGAGAGAAATTAATGTAACTTCACGAGGAGAGAGAGAGAGAGAGAGAGAGAGAGAGAGAGAGAGAGAGAGACTTACAACCCCTGGACAAACCATCACTCTGAAACTGTTAAGTAAGTTTGCCATTTCCAAGAGTGGAAGCGGTCTTACGCTTCTGATCTGTATTATTGACGTACATGAATGGGAATGTGTATTGGATAGCTTGACTAAAAGATAGCAGCAGCTAGTAAACAATAGTATATTCAGGGTCTAACTTTGTAGTTTTTAATAGCTCCTATGCCACTAGTAAATTCAAGAAATTCATATCACATCATACAGATGCGAAAGCAGCAACCAGTTCTAGACAAGGATGATGACAATATTGATGACAACTATTGACAAACTAAAGGGAGGTATATCTTAAGTGCTCGAAGTTTCGTGCTATGTCAAGATCGAGAATGAGTTATGCATGCAAAGCAGGTCAAATAATATATATTAGTCTATTTAGGCACCACTTAAAACTTCACAGTTTCTTTTTGGCCAGAAAACTTCACAATTGAAGAGACATATACTCATACCACTTCTTGAAGCTTCAAAGGCGGTCCAGACAGTGATCTCCATTGAGGAAAGAACTCGTCCACAGTCAATGTCAAGGGCTGCAGAAATTTGTTTAAAACAGCAGGAAGGCGTAGCTTGATGTTGACCTATAAAAGGCAGACCAGAAATCATTGCCAGTCACCTAACAAGCAACATTGGCTAGAGAAGCCAGGAGGAACTATTTCGGAAGTATTACCGCATGGCTACCAAACTTGTAGGAAAAGTCTAGTACAGCAACATCTCTGCTAGGGCGAAGATTCACAACTTCAAGAGGACATTGCACCTTGATCACGAAAGTAATATGTGAATGTCCAAAAAACACAGAATAATGCGAATAAGGTATCATGAAATGATAAACCGCCACTAATGAGGCTTAGTAACCCACCTGTGCTCGTGGAGGAATGGTATCAGGCACTAATGAGAGCTCCGTTTTTAAATGGGAGGGAGGCAATATTAGAGCCTGAACTGATACAAGCGGAGATGTATTCTTGTTTCCCAAGAAAAGTACAAGACGTCCATGGTGGGCTCGCCACTCAGCTTTAATACCAATCTGAAATTCAATGTAAAAGAATTCTACACAAACCCCTTTGCATCTACCTTGACAGAAGATTCCAAAAAATAATAAGATGAATACCTGAATTTGGGGATCTTCGTACAACACACCACTATCCTTTAAGCATAATGCATGGAACCTTTCAGCAATATTTCCGATTGGCTGCAAAGTCAATCAACTTATTAAAGGTGAGAATAACCACATTATTGCAGTCTTTATACTAAACTCTAAGCCCGAACCAGTATGGGAAATGATTTTTATCCATAGACTCAAATTTTCCTCAAGTATGTTAACATTTACATGTTCTACAATAACAAACCGAGATTCTTAAAACATCTGGATATAAAAAATTGAAGCAAAAACTTTGGCACACTCGTAGTCTACTGAATCATCTTATCTTGCTATGATAATAGACTTTTGTTTTTTTAACTAACACCTATGACCAGAACATTTAAAATGCAATTTCATCATGGACTTTCTGAAAATAGAACAATAATCAAGAACTTTTCATGGAACAACTGGAAAATAACCTAAGTCAGACATACATCAAACTCTTTCCCTGTTTAATACAATGGAGAGAAAAAACTATGAAAAGATTGCGTCCGCCAATGGCAGTATTTTTCACAGAAACAAGGAAGCACTGCACATTATATCTTTTCCTTCAGACTCAGAAAGAAGTGGATTCAATAAGCATCTAAACAGCCAGTACCTGAACAGTATTTTGTTGCTCTTCAATAGGTACTATAGCCGCAGCATCTGCTGCACTTGGGACACCATCTACTCCTGGCACATTCTGCTCTGATTGGACAGCCCCTGGGGGACCTTCAATAGCTAGTGGACCCAAAAGATCACCCAGAAGGTCTGCTGAAGGCGGTTGAGGATCTACTCTGCTCAAAGTGCCATTCTCCTGTCTCGCTCCTTCGTCCGCTGAATAATTGTCCTGTTATTATATTCATACAGATTATTGCATGCTATTGCAATCCGATATCAGTGAAAATTCGTGACAGCAAAGTAATTATGTAAATCATGGAGATCATTTGGGTGAAATCTTGATGCATCTTCAGAGGGGAAAAAGCACCAGCACACAGTTTTTACTTTGTAAAGAAGTTGAATTGGTGAATAACGTACTTTTTTTGGATGAAGGCGTGAATGATGTAGTTTTTGCTCATGCATGTAGACAGAAGTCAATTTCTACTTCAGTCATGGAAATAACATGAGTAGTTACAGGCTCATCTATGAACAAAGTGCTGGAACTCAGGCTTGTGCTAAAGGAATAGAGAGATACGTGCTCTCTAATGTATAGTGCGTATCCTAATCTTCCAGTTGTCGACAAGATTGCAAATGATTTGCCTTCATGTTTAAACTTGTGGGCTGCCACAGCATTTGCTGCTCCTAGAGACAATAATGCTTATATTCAGGGATATGATTCAACGATATCAAGAGAAACGACTAACCGAATTACTGCTTATGCTAGGCAGCTTCACAAGACTAAGCTGACCGACTGGTGGTGTCCCATTTGCAGGGCGCTGGTCTGTTACAACCAGAGCATTAGACATCTGTTGTTGAGTCCGCAACTTAATAGCACTTTGCTCTGCAGTGTCAGTTTCGATATCTTCTGCCTTCTTGATCAGCGCAGACTGAGTTTGAAAAACTTAATTGTAAGAATCAAAAGCACTACTCTGGCCTTTTGTGGTCAAGTCAGTTTTGATTCGTAAAAGATATTGACTATTTCAAAAAGGAAATTGAAAGGTACCTGCCGCTCAGGGAACTTTGGCATTTCGGCCAATATATCAGCTAAAGCTGCACCTTTTGCACTCAATGCAAAGTATTCAACAGCTCTTTGTTGTATCTCAATATCAATGCAACTCTCGTACCTATGCGAAAGCATCATTAAGTCACAGAAAATATGTCTGAAAAATATTAAAGAGAAACAAGAAGATTAGTTAACACAAGCTCACTTATGGAATATAGCCCAGATCTGATTCTGCAATTCCGGTTCTGGGGGTTGAGTATGCATCAAGATCTTAGCATATGTTGAAAGAAGTATTGGAACTGTAGACATCCTGAAAAAATGGGCATGTTCTCAGATAGATCTTGTTGTTAGAACTCGATGAAAACATATAACAGAAATACAGAGGGAGTTCTCTTACGATACTGTAGGGAGCTTTTCGTGTATGATGCTGAAAATTTCCTTCGGACTGCACCCTGGTCGTCTTGCTAAAAAGTGGCTGTACTCTCCGAGAAGATAAGCACTGACCTGTCATATTTATGCTCATTCAAGTTAAAATCAGAATGAAAAATTGGCAGACACGTTATCTATTTTCTAAACATGATTCGGACAGGAACAAAAAAGTTGCTAATTGCTCAGCCAATTATGGCAAGTATGATCACATCAGGGGAAATAAATAGGGAACCAAGGATTTCTGAAAAGATGGGTTGGAATATGCCCCCAAAGAGGAGCTAAAAAGAGAACTAGAGCTCTCTCCAGGGAAAAGAAATATAAATTACAATTCCCATGCTTGACAATAGGTTCGTTCAGGTACATGAACCAAACTATGCTGGATGAACACAAGAGGGTGAAGAAATGTGAAGTAAAGAAGAAAGAAAAACTGACACCAAGAGACTCGGAAACTATCCTCAAAGAATTTTGCTTCAGCTAGCAATAGATAACATCTCTGAAACAATGACAAAAAATGTAGTCTCCCAGCACGAAACTTTGCAATGCGTGAAGCATCCTGGAGTAGGGACATTCCACCGACTGTCACTCCCTTTGCCACTCTCAGGATCCTCATGCAAACAGTTTATCACGTCCTACCAATTGATGTTTAGGGCTTGGATACTAAGCAAAATTATAGTATAAAGCCAACTTCTAAATGACTGTAAGGACTTCTCTCAATAAATACTTCAGTGCTTGCAGAACATCGTACCTAATCAATATAACTACGACCATGAACCAGTAAAGCCTAACAGAAATGACACGCTAAGATATTGGGACCTGGCACTTCCAAACAGCTATTTTCCTGTCATATGTGAAAAAGCTTACTTCACAGTATAGTTAAAGCCACAATTTCATACCTTCACCATGGTCTCGTGTATGGCAGGCTTATCAAGATACTCTCTGGCTTTTGCAGCAGCATAAGGCTGGTTGGAACAAACACTAACACTCAGATAAAAATGCTTTGTACACACAAGACACGGACAAACACAAACAGAAAAAAAGAAAAGAACACTGTTGTCAAAGCCAATATGAGTAGAACTATATAATCCCTTCACCTGCAGATCGTCATTGTTTGTAACAAATTGCACAACACGAAACCAAATGTCATCACTAACAAAATCTCCTGCCTTGTCAATTAATTGAAGAATCACATCGACATACCTGCGTGGTGATAAACCAACATAAGATCACACAACGAGTAGTAAAACTTCTGCTTTGACAGCAAATAACAGTATATATCCACTCTAGAAACTGCAATCATGAAATGTAACACAGAGATCCAGCAAAGTAATAAAATCCCCTCCCAAATTCTTCAGCATCTTTTTAATTTAAAATCCTGATTTTAAGAAAGCTTACAGATGCTGAAGAAAAATGTTTTTTTTTTAAATAAATAAATTCTTCAGCATCTGTAAGCTATCTTAAAATCAGGAATTTAAATTAAAAAGGAATAATTTATTTATTTCCAAAAATGACAGGTGCACTTTGCAGCTTCGATGCATTACTATAAAACCTACAGGAACAATGAGGAAAGGAGGATTAGGAAACAAAGACCAAGCTCACTATCCTACAAGATGGTGGATCATCAACAAAAAGAGGGAACTTAACCACTTTTCAAAGTGTAAAGCCAATTGCTTGGAAAAAAATTAGTGTTTCATACATTGAAGATATCGCCAAAAAAAAATAATGTTAGTGCTGCAGAAAGAGAATAGTTGACATATTGCTTAGTCGGCCTAATTCCCTAAAAAAAACCCAACTTTAGGTTCAGTCCTAAATCTGTCCTAAACATTTTTTTGTATCACAAAAAACTCCAAACTTTAGATACAGTCCAAAATCTGCCCCGAATTTGTTGTCTTTAAAAAAATCACCAACTTTCAATTTATTACGAAATCTACCCCTGTGACCCAGTACCAACTTGACGTTGGCATTTCCACGTTGATAACAAATCCACATCAGCAAAGTAATGGGGGATAGGTACGGATCGACGTGACATTTCCACGTTGATAACAAATCCAGCCCAATAAAAATTATTGAAATTCTCCAAGATGAAACCGTTCTACGATGTTAAAATTAGGGACGACTAACGGCGATTTTTGGACATAGGGCTAATGGGGGAAGATTTGAGATTAGAGTAACAATTGGTGATTTTTCTCTTAAGAAAATAAAATTTGGGGTAGAATAGGGACTGGACCTAAAGTTTGGGGTTTTTTCCGAGACAAAAAAAGTTCGAGGCAGATTTGGAACTGAACCTAAAGTTGGATTTTTTTAGGGAATTAGGCCTACTTAGTCTAACAGGTTCTATAGTAACCGAGATTTATGACAGGAAAAATGCCTAACATACTTACCATGATAAATCAGGTGCAAACTTTTCTGCAAGAATTGCAGCTTTCAAAGACAGTTCTTCACGCATAGCAAAGTCGGAAGTGCTGAGATACTGAATTACATTTCAAAATTAGTAGTAAAGAAAAATTTGCATATCATTTCACTGACCAAACAACAATTCAAATAGAACTTTCTACTCTAAACTCGCAGGTATGACTAACTACAGAAAATACCTGCAGTAATTCTTCAACTATGTCCTTTGCATTCGAGATGTCACACATGCCATAAAGCAAATCAAGAGCTCGCCTCCGGATGCTGCAAGCATAACATATACATGTGAGAAATGAAAAGGAAGGTTGGTACAAGACCTTTTGGCCATTTGTTTCCTAAAGAATCGCATTGACATTTAGGAGATAATCGCCGATACTGTAATTTAGGAATCAATTTCAGAAAGGACGTATACCCAGTTTCTTCGGTCAAGGAAATTATTAAAGAAAACAATCAAAGACACATGCCTGAACTCTTATTGAAGGCTCAGTACCCAACTAGTACTCTATAATGCTATAAGAGTTATTGTACACATTGTATTAAATATAAATGCTATATATATCTCCAAGATAAAAATAAGATGTATTCATGCACATTTTGGTTTACCGCGTAAGTGCATATGCAATTCTGCATTGCTCAAGTGGACTTTAGGAAATAAGCCTTCTACACTTCTATCCTTTTCTATCATAGCCTTTTCCGTTGTAGATATTAATTGTGACAGAACAATGTACGTATGCACATATTCAATTAGTAAGGTGCGAAAGGGGAATATGAGAATTGAACACAAACTCTTGGACATTGGTAGGGGTGGACCACTATTAGTACAAGCCCTCGTTGCCATATCATAAATAAATGATGCTCTCGTTTCATAAAAAGAAACAGCACGGCAAGAGGGTCAATGCTTTTGAGCTCGGGGAAGAGCAGGTTCTCAAATTAAAAGGGACAACAGTAGATCTACCTGACCAAATCAACATGCCGACTTACGTGCAGATAGCATGTATCCCCATATAGCAAGTGCATCCATTGATTCCAACAAAAACCCGATCAAATTTAACAAGTAGAGTCAAAGACAAAAACAACAAACAGCTGCTCTTCAACATTCTTTTGTCAATCCAATTTCCCCCCCAACACAATCAATCGACCTTCCAGTGCTTATGCGGACTAAAGGGAAGAATCTTATTCAAGCAAGACAAAATATAATAAAGATGTATGCATGTACATTTTGTTTTATTGCGTATTTATAGATAGATGGGTTCAGTTGCTTCCCTAAAACCATGGTTCTAAAGTGCTCACGCAATTCTGCATTGCTCAAGAGGACTTTAGAAAAAAAGCCTGCTACACTTCTAACCTTTTCTACCGTAGCCTTTTCTGTATTGATTGTGAAAAAAAAAAAATGTATGTATGCACATATTGGATTAGTAAGGTGGGAATTGAACACAAACTCTTGAATATTGGTAGGGTTGGACCACTATTAGTCCAAGCCCTCATTGCCGTATCATAATTAAAGGATCCTCTCATTCCATAAAAAGAAACAGCACAGCTAAAGGGTCAATGCTTTTGAGCTCAGGGAAAAGCAGGTTCTCAAATTAAAAGGGACAACAGTAGATCTACCTGACCAAATCAACATGCCGACTTGACAAAAACAGTAAGTTCACATAGCATGGATCCCCACATCGCAAGAGCATCCATTGAGTCCAACCAACAACCGATCAAATTAAACAAGTAGAGTCAAAGACAAAAACAAGGAACAGCTGCTCTTCAACATTCTTTCGTCGACCAAATATTCCCCTCAACACAAATCAAGACAAATAAAAGGTGGACTTTGGATATGCCCCAGAATATAGTAACACGATCGAGCTCCCACATAGTACTCCACGACAAACATCAACTAACGAACAGATGTAGTAATACTGATAAACTAGTTCCAGGAATATAGCCTCAGTGGGGAGGAACAGCAAAACCCCACATACGAGACAAAACTTTTGGACGCTAGCGACTGGCTTCATTTAAATAGCGGGAAGGACAAGAGAAAACTTATGACAGGCATTTTCATTATGTAAGGGAATAGAGCTACATCATAGAAATTTCAATTGCGTAACAACAGCACGCAAAAAACAGGAACTCCACCTGATATCAGGATCCTTCAATGACGTAATGATCTGAGCTTGATGTCTCTTGATAATATCCTGTACATCTGTTACCATCAACATCCGTGTCATGTTCTCCTGCATGAAGGCAATTGACCAATTAGAATCATAGAATTACAGACTTGGGGAGCTCCATTTTGCAGATACTGCAAATCATTGTCATCAATAAAAAGAAGGCAAGGAAATTGTCAGAGTCTCAGCGGCAATTCTGCAACTCACCAAGCCAAGATATCTAATGTTGGGTTCACGAACCGCAATGAATTTTCCAAGAAGGGCAACACATTGAGACATCATTTCTTTTTCAGCATCAAGATGCATAACCTGAAATTGTAAAATCAAGAAATACCAACAGACAGAGTCACTCAAAGTGACTGCATAGAAAATACCAATATAATGAGCTGAGGGACTTCTTCCAAAAAGAAAAATCAGACTGGGGCTTACTACGTTTGAGCTTAGGCAGTTTAAAAATCACCACTGCAAGTCTGCAACCTACTATCCATATGATTTAGTAAAAATAATAAACAGGCAACACAATTACCAGAGAGAGGGCTTCAAAGAGAACAGCATGTGAAGCATTGTTCTTATTCACGTTCTTAACAACATCAGTTCCCATTAGTATCCTTTGCAGCACCTAACCGAAAAACCACAGCTCATTAAAGAAAGTACTAGTTAGTATGGAAATTAGTCCCTATCACGAATATAAACCTCAAATAATGATCTTCTCGTATTTGGGTCTTCAATCGTTGGGAAGTACTGCAGAGCTCTCATTGTCTTGACCTGTGTCAAGTGGACACACATGAGAACGATATCACCATGCTTAATGTACACAAGACTAGATTGGTGCCCAAAAGCAACATATAAAAACTAATCTAGGATCAGAATCCAAACATGAAGTGGGAACCTTGAAGAAAATAAAACAAGAAACTCCAAAACGATTTTCGTATTGTGTATTATTCTGAAAAGATATTTACCAAACTATTTACCATTAGAAAGAATTGTTTCCTTCCCATTGTTACTTAATTGCTCTTTTTCTAAATCTGTTTCACATTCAAGTGACGTGCTGTGATATTCCGAAAAAGAAATACACTAATCCATCTCTCTCTCCTATGACTAGTTTGCAGCAATTGGTAGAACACACCCACATGTTCAACAGTTACCATTGTTAAGGCATGTCCATGTCATGCATTGTGGACATTTTCCTGAAAGCTTAAGCTTCTTGGAAAGACGGTTATGATGGTATCACTTAGTCAAGGGTTCAAATCTTGGCACTAGCTCTTGTTGCCATTTTATCTGTTATTCTTATTTTGTCCTTCAGTCGTTTAATACGGTTATGTCCACATTCTATGTTCTATATTTAAGGTGGTAAACTAGAGTGTTAAGAAATATGCTTAATCTAAATTGTAGGCATTTTACGAGTGTTGACAGCTTGAACTTTCAGGGAAAACAGTTCATATGCAAGAATGGGTCACAATGATGGGACAGGGAGCTGTGATCAAAGGTAATGTTGTGGAAGATTAACTGGTTTTGACTTGAATTCATTAGCACCGGTTATAATTATGAAACAGGTGTAAGGTCACACAATATACGAATACTATATGGAAGTATTAACGGTGATAGGGCTTGATATCTCCTCAATTATTGGCTTGCAAAGCATTTTTTCTAGCACCGGGATAACTTAAACTTTATTCATTCTAAAAGATAGCTCCAAGCCCTAACAAGCTCCGATAATGTTCCCACCAGGCAACGCCTTTTTAACCAGAACTACAAGTCACCAAGATCATAGTACAATCATTCTCCTTGGGTAAGACACAAAATATAGCAATACCATTAAGTATCAACTGTACTTACTGAGCTAATGCAAACTATGCCATCCATGTTTGAAGTATGGAATCTGCTACATCCCTATATGTTGAAACATGGAGAGAGATATACAAACCTGAAGCCAGGGAGATGGGATACCATAGTAAGTATACTCTTGTGGAATATCCTGGTTTCTAGCAAGTCGTTCCAATGTCTTAACACACTTTGGAAGACAGCTCCAATATGCTTCGTGGTTATTTGAGACTAGAGCCACAAGAAGGCTCATTGAAGAAGTTAGCACACCTAGATCACGTTCATCTAAAAGCTGAGCCATCCGATCCGCCCTTCAGAAACCATGAGAAATCTTCCAATAAGTAACCAAACAATTATTGTCATTACAGAGTGACATCCATGCTAAGAATTAGAAAGTACCAGCCATCTACATTCACAACATCAGGATTCTTTCGATACAGCCGCAAGAGACATAATGCTGCTTTTTTCCTCACAAGGGGTCTGCAGCTACTAGAAATCTAATGTACACAATGAGTTAAAACCAAAAACATGATGGAAAGTTAAAAGAAAAAAAGAATCTGAAGGAAAAGTTAACAATAAAGATTAATATCAGGGTATTCTTACAAGTAACTTTTGCACATCGGGTGCCAGAGATTCAGCGAACTCTCTACCACCAATATTCCCCACCTAAGATGATGAAGAATAAAGATAATCGCTAACCCAGAAAAATAAAGCTTCAGACAGAAGAAATATTCCAATGACAACCACATAGCCATACCATAGTCAATGCCAAGCATTGGAAGGTCTCATTCCGACCAATGATATCATTGCGGACAGTGTTTATAGCTAATCTGAGGAAATCGTGGTTTTCGTTGAGTAAACATGCTGTTACAATGTACCCAACCTGCAAAAATAGACAGCTAAGTGAGAAGTCACTTTTGTTCCGACTATACCATGTGAAATTAGAGGATAATTTCTTGAAAAATGAAGTAATTAAGTCCTTCATTTGTTTATGTAAATTACGACACGAGATTGATGAAAAAAATTCCAACTAGGGTGTAGCGGGTCCATGTTCTATTTATACTATTAAGTTGTTCATTAAATTACGAGAATGCTACAGGATACAATGTAACTCCATATACTATACTATACGAATACTCTCTTGACAGTTTAGATATAAAAGAACACTAACCTCGCTGATCCTCTTACTAATATTCAGCCAACATAGAGGAAGAGAGATGTGAGCGATTAAGACTCACAGGCACGCGCACTGCACATGCACACACAACCACACATCATAGTGAAACACTGCCACAATGGAACACTCCTCTAAGATGAAAGGAGCATGTAGCAGCTCCAGGAATACTCAGAGCCCTTTGTGCTAATAATCAAACCCTTACTCCTCTTTAAGGATCAGAAAAAGCATATCTTTTAAGCGTTTACTCTCTGAAGGATATTTTCCGGGACATTTTTAATCTGGAAAGATAGGATGTCCTGACTACCCAACAGCAACCCCATCCCTGTTGTTCGTTGTGCCCACTCTGAATAAGCCTCCCTCGCCAGATTATTACCAAGGTAAGCATAAAAAGCTAATCCTTCAAGAATTTTAGACCAAGCTTCCGATTAACTTCGTTTTTTTGCTAGCCCAGCACCAGCTCTTGGATATATTGCTTGCTCCGATCCCATCGATAAAAAGTGGCACTGAATAACTCAATAGGGGTAGTAGTTGCTTTGATGTAGAAGCATAACAATGCATTTATTATCTTACTAAAATTGTCTTTTACCATATTTTAACAGAGATTGGAAAAAATTCTTTTCATCCATAGAAAATGGAAGCAACCCCCACTGCGTATTGGTACTTATTGGGGATAAAATAGATCCGCTTCTCTTTGTTCCTACAAACCGAACTGTTCCAAAATTCTCTAGCTATATTTTATTCCTAAGAATGCTACAATATTTATTGCAAATATGAAATTTCTAGAAGTTGTACAGCACTGCAACTTGATATATCTGGCCCACTTATCAATCCAATCATCGTAGCAATTGTCATATGAGAAGCCGACAATTATGAGGATGGCTGCAAAACCACGACAGGGATCTTCTCATCTTTGATTCCTAAATGTAACACCACTGAAGAAGATTCTACCAATTATCTAATGCTGGGATCTCTTGGTTATTCATATTCTGATAGATACTAACTAAGATTAAGTCAAGTTGTGAATTAGCTTAAACTCTAGTTTTAGGGATACTATAGGTCTCTATTATTATTTTTTTCATTCTCTATTATTTTAACCGGTACATTTGTAGCTTCAACCTTAACACAAGTAAAAAACCATCTCAACAGTTATCTTGATTTATTTATCCTAGAATTCCAAGAATTTTGAGAGCAACCAACCCATTGTCATGACTTATCCAAGTAATATCCTGACACTAACATTCTTGCTTCAGAGTTAAGTAAATACCACATTATGAAAAGATTAAGATAAAAAATTAGAACTTCACCTGCTTTTCAGGATATTTTGGTGCAGATATTAAAGAAACAGTTTCCATGTGGCCAAAATCTACATCATAACCAAGCATATGTATGTACAGCATCTTCCAAACATACTTCTTCTTTTCATAAGGCGTCAATCCCTGCAAAATCAACAAACTTAGCATTTAGTTTTTGCAATGACTAGCAAAATCTTGAAGAACAATATCCCATGAGCTAGTCGACCTAAAGTTCAAAGAATCCTATTTACCGAGTATAAATATAGTTGATAAGAAATATGATGTCAAATTGAGAAGCACAGGAAATGATCTCTCCAAACTACTTTCCCATCATCTTACTTCCATGCCAATGCTTGTTACCATTGTCAGATGAAATCTACATGAAAAGAAAGATAACCTAAAATCTGACTAGAATGTCCAATCTCCATGAAAGTGACATTGGTACGCAGCAAGAACCCCCAAAAGTGCACACAGACAGAACAACAGGGCTGAATTTGGATTAACAAAGTAAATCCTCAATTTCTCTTACTCCATACTCTCGAAAAAATAAAGCAGAACAAAGAAAGAAGTACAGGGGATGATTAGGAAATTACTTTCTTTTCGTTTTCTCCAAGCAGAAAAATCATCAATATCTCCTCTTACCCTAATATTGATGGGCACAGCAGGAGAAAAACTCACTCTGAGTATTGTGATTTAGTAAATGTGTCTCTCATCCGTGTGCCATAAGTGTGATATAAATTTTGTCAGAAAGAGAGCATTTATCAGAGTCTAACATCTCTTCAAATATTACACAAAGGAAGAGATTCTCTAGCAACAATTCCAAAGAAAGCTACTCTCCAGGGCAATTCTACATTTCATGTTGTCAAAGATCCTCAGATGAAAACTGACGGTAGGACATTGCAATAGATCCCCCAATTGTCACTGATACCCAATTAAATGCCCTCCACAAGTACTTGTCTAGGATTTGTACAACACTCCAAGAGCAAAAGAGCTCAAAATATCTAAAACTCCTAACCAAATACTTTTAGCAACAAAAAGAATAATTAAAGTTCCGTCGCATGACTAACAAACAGAGATAAGAATGCATCAATTTTGTCCCTCTCATCAGCAACCCACCAATAACACCCCCCGCAACCCCCGGGTGGGTACACTCATGCACACAAGAAAATATGATGGGAAAATCAGCGTCCACCATCTGTTATACACTCCAAAATCAGAGTTATCAAAACTCAGAAAAGCTTAAAGTTCCACTTATTTTGGTCAATTCCAACTTCACTTCTAGTCTCATCATGTATGATCTTTTTTTATCATAAACACCCATAACTACTTTGTCAGATGTACTAAAGGAACAGCTGATTTACTCCTTAAGTTCCTTAGTTCTACGGAATTCATATACTTGCAAAATTATTCAACCTCCAAGGTATCTTCTCCTAGATGTTCCTTGAACTTCATCATTCCATAGTAATCTATACTCATCAAGAGCACCCTTGATCAGGTTTCAAGCTATTCTTAGCTACTTATCACAAACTTTTGGTTGTGCTGACTTTGGAATCTGCTAAGCCAAAGTAGCATTGCCTTGCAGCAAAAAAGCTTCCAACAAAATCACAGTCGCCAATTGTACCGTAAACACCACATGAAACTTGATTTTGCAAGAGAGATGAAAGCTAAAGAACCTAACACTCAAATACCAACATTATTCACATTCTTTAAGCAGAGTACTCAGGTAATATAGTATGAATGTAATTATGTGACAGAGCTAGTGCTATTGGGGTGTCCAGTCTCCTCAGGCCACAAACACCATTCAATTGCCAGGACTGGATGAGATCACAATGTTATTGATCAGGTTCGATCCAGCATCCAGTTTAAAGCCATGCTCCACATTTCCACTGTTTAAACCCAAGAGTTGTTAAACAAGTCACTACCCGTTAGTCTCACTACCTATTCGTTCTCCAGGACAAGCAATCAAAACAAAGCTTCCGGCACATAGTTTACTGCCAGGAAATCGATAAACTTGCAATGACAAAACCATCTTCGTAATCAGCCGAGCCAAATAAACTATACAGCTTGAGGTCATCCGGGATTAAGGACTGAGGAGCAACCACTGCGTAGCAGCATTAATAGATCACAATATCTCAAATGAACACAAGCAATGACAAAATCCCTCTCAAAAGCACAGGGCAACTACAACCGCGCAACCCTGAATTTCCTTTTCCCCTTTCTGACCGCAGAAGCGCTGGAAAAACCAACCAACGACGCAAATTCGAACAGAATTCAAACTGCGCGTTTAAGCACTAGTATCAGTGGACGAAACCCTAACCTTTTCGTTCTTAAAGCGGGTGCGAACGTTGCCGAGCTCCTTGTCGACGCGAAGCCTCTCCTGCTCCTTGTTCTGGCAATTGCGAATGTCACTGATGAACACCGAGAGACCTCTCATGCCCGATAACGCCATCCCTTCGACAGATCCAGCAGCTCAAATCATAACACGCGCACCCCGCATACAACACCCCCCCGACACACACAGAGGGAAGAGAGAGACGGAGAGAGAGAGAGAGGGAGAACCGGAAATCCTCCTCCTCTTGTTCCAGCTGCCAATCCTAGATCTCTCCAATGACTTCCGGAATCAGGATCTAGCACGCCATTGCGTAAATTCGAGCTTCGACCGAGAGATCCACGAAATGGCCACGCTTGATCTAGAGAGAGAGACAGAGACAGAGCTAAAATTCCTTCTTCTAGAGAGAGAAAGGGGTGGACTGAGGAAAATTGGGAAGGCCGACGGGGAGTGCAGGAGACGACTTTTAAATTTTTTTAATTTGCCGATTTATGTGTATTTTAACCCCCCTTTTTTTTTTATTTGTTTTTCATTTTCCACCTTATACTTCTGCTTTGCCAGCTCTGTATCTTATTTTTATTCTTAATTTTTTCTTTTCTTTTCGCTTTTCTTTTTGGTGTGGGGTTGTCCTAAAAAGCATTTATCACATTCATAATTGCATAAGACTCGATCATATTCTTTTCTCCGTTTTCCTTTAAGTGAAAAAAATTTGCAGTCTGCTCGGATTTCTTGTGCTGCTTCTGTAGACACTGTGATGTTGCATGGAAAAACTGAGAAACTGCGAAAACCGCGTCGGATTCGCCTAAGGATTTAGTGAAATGACCAAGAAAAAAAAAATTGCCGATCGTGCCACGCAGGACGACCAGCGTCCACATCAGCGATTTTCAGGTAAAATTGACCGAACGGACTTAATTGACAAAACACGATAACATTCAGGTCTCAATTGGCAAAGTGCAATAAATTTAAGACTTTTGAGACAATTTTTCGAATCATGAATCGAGGCGATCACCGTACAGACAGCTAAGGGTCTCATGGCAAATTAGGAGATGACCGCTTACTTCTTCCATTTCCACTAATTCTCACGACATGTCAACTGTCAAGTTGCCAATGCTTTCCCATGGCCTAGTGCTGGCAATCTTACCCTTTTCTTTATACTTTCCAATCAAAAGCATATTCCCATATAGCTCCGGTCGCCAAAGTGCGTCACGCATGTCAACTTCTCCTCGCAATAGGGACAAACATCAGTCATACATTAACATCGTCGTCACGATAAACGTGTTCATTACTAATCCATTGAAAAAACAGAGCACATATGACTTGCAGCGTCCTGAAGAGTCCTCCACCTTCATGGTATGTTTTGACGCATGAGCAAAGAGCGATTGGAATGCGTTAACCCAATGGCGTCCAAAGCGGCCTACTCGACATCTAAATGAAGAGAGATGGGCGGGCGGGCGGGCATGCGTTTGGTCCCGTCCTTTTTCTTTTCTTTTTTTTTCCCGCCCGGTAAAGCTGATCTGAAGGATTCAGGAGTCTGTATATGTAATGTCCGATCTTGAAACTCTGTTCACAATCTATAGTTCCGTGCATGAACTGTACATGTATAACACCATGATTACAGAAGGTACAAAAAGAAGGAAACGGAGAGATACACCTATCCCAATGACCAGACAATGAAACATCTACACATATGCTCAATCGGGAGCACCGCATCGAGCTTATCAGTGACCGCCCGGCGTCTACTTCTGTGAAACTAACCACTGCATGTATGCTGGAGTTGGGGGTCATCTACTACATTAACTGTCATCCTCTATCCACGGCTGAAAAATGACTATAGAATCGAGCCAAGGGAAGAGACAGTATGAGGAGGAGCCTCCAGAAGCCTCCAAGCTTGACTGGGGCTCCTCCTAATACTGTCTTCCGAGATCAATATCCTTATTCGGAATCTCGAAAGACCAAAACCTTTTGCAGATCAATTTTCAGACTAAGGAGAAACTCTTTCGGTGTCTGAAATGACGAGAAGGCTGTGCATGCTCGACCGACTTTCTTGCAGTGGGGCCACTGCTTTCAGCATGATCTGGTTGAGTGTCCGAAGGTCGTGGAAGAAGCTTGCATCCGATTTTCCTGGCAACCAAGCGAGGTGAACTGAGAGAGCTGTGTGATTTGGCCACCCTTCTCATCTCTTGTTTTATTTTACCAAATTCTTCTTCAAGTTCCCCAACCCTAGACCTCATCTTCTCCATATCGACTTTGAGGACCTGGTTCTCGCGCACTACTGCCACCCATCCATCTCTCTGCACAATTTGTCCTGCCATGTTGCTCGGAGCAGACACTGGACCCGCTGCTGCACTTTCAGTATCTAAGACATTAAGGCAACCAGCTAAAGCTGTTCGCAGTTGCATCTGCTCAAAGAACAAAACTTGTAGAACAACTCTCAGTGGCAACCTTTCATTTTGGGAAGCATGGGCACAGGCATCAATGGACAGTCTCTGGTACTCAATGATGTTGCAAAGTTCTTCCTTGTCCATGTCTGAGAGCCACGGATGTGCCTGCACATTGATGTAGGTCATCATAAGCATCCAAAGCAACCAAAGACATCTCCTTACTATAGTAATTGATGTAGAGTTTATACCTTGAGATAGATATCCACAGCTCTGTACAGTCCATCATGCAAAACTCTTGAAGTATCGGGAAGAGCTTCAGCAAGAGAACAAATTTTACGAGGCTTCAGATTTACATCAGAAGCTACTTCAGCAATATAAGCATCTATCAACTTTGCGACTTTGGTTAATGGTCCATCAGAGGGAGATGTTTCCAGCTCAAATGATGCAGGGGAAAATGATGAGGCCTTCGATTCAAGAGAAACAAAATAATGGACAATCCGCTCAATACAGTCAGTGTCATACAAAGTGTCGGAATCCGAGTATGTAGGTATCAGAAGACTGTCTAGGGTAGCCAACTCCAATTGCATCCCTATTCTCCTCTCCAATGCATCTCTGCACGTATGATTGACATCCAAGATGAACGCAACCCGAAGGAGCCCTAATAAGAAGCGACAAAAAGATCTCCCCTTCTTATCAGGGAGAAGATTAACAATGCTTTCAAGTAGAACCCTTTGATCGACAATGACAGGTGTCAAGCTAAAACTAGCAACTGTTCTGGTTTTCCCACTTTGCGCTCCTTGCCATCTGCCCAGACCAGGCAGGTATTTTCTAGCATAATGCATAATAGCACCAGCGAGATTCTCGGACCTAACACCTCTTGATTCCATTGTCCTAATAAGCCTCTCAAACACCCCCACACTTAGATATGATATGTCTTCAAACCACCAGTCAGATTCTGAACTTCGAATTCTTGCTCCTGTGTTTATTCCATTCCATAAAATGCTGCCACCAGGGCTTTGTAAGCTTCCATACATCATCATGGGCCATCCAAACAAGCTTGGGTCAGTACAAACCATCATGGACAGTGCATTCAAGCATTTGCTAACTATCTGAAGTTTTTCGGCATAAGTTATGACAGCTTCGGAACTTTGGAGAGCCAGTATACACTCCTTCCAGTTACGAAGGACATTCTTGTGGAAATAACTTTCTGACTTGGAAAGCAAGTTACCTTCTCCATACTCATCTGTCATTTCAAGAAAGTCTGCTGCACAGTAGACTGTCACAATGGTCCTAGGAGTTAATTCCACACGACCACCATAACAAAATTTGGCAGCGACAAGAAAAGAATCGGGCCCACCAGGAAAATTGTCCAGCTCTAATGTGAAAGTCCTGCCTTCACTGCTCGGGGATTCTTCACATTTATCTGCCATCTTCCCGCATTTTGATACGAGAGGGAACTGGAAATTCAAACCCAGACTTTTCTATTAGGTTAAAAACAGAAAGTCTTTCGGTTGTGCCGCATGGACTTAGAATTAGCTAATTGAGGCTTTCATTTCTGTGTATATTCAAGCCAGGAAGCTCTACGAGACCATATAATGAAAGTCATAATAGTAATTAAACACTAAGGCGATGCCACTAAAGATGGTCATAAAATGGGTTGGTATTTGAACATTAACTGCGAGTTTGCGATAGTAACCTCATACTGAGTGGAAATAACCTTGTAGCAAGTCAAAATCACGAAAGAATTTCCGTTCAAAATATAATTTTTCACAGCAAATCAAAAGGGCAACAAAAGGAGCATTTGGAAAAGGCTAGGGGCAGACCTTGTGAAGATGAAAGTTGATTCTTTCCACAATGATTGTGATGTCACTAGGCAAAGCCGCCGCGCAAAACCTGCCATAACCATGAAACAACCGATGTTGAATACTGTGCTAACGCCCAGAATAACAAAAGTCTACTTCGTCTTCCAAAATTTCCAGACGATCAGAGGAACAGAACCAAAGCATATGTGACCCAGTTTTTGAGTTCAACAGGTGATCACAATACCACGATACGACTTATCCAAGTAGAGAATAGACAGAACTAATGCACGTTCAAAATCCTCAAACTATCGCAGCAATTTATAAGACCCGACCCCTCAACCAGCTCAGCACCCAGAGGAATCAAATTCTTTGAATTTCTCCATGATTAAAAAACAAACTAAGAACAAGCTCGAGCTCCAGAGAGAGAGAGAGAGAGAGAGAGTACCAATGATTGCCTTCGCGATGGAACCCATAAACCTTGCCAGCAGGAGCCATCACCAAGCATGAGAGGAACTAACGCACCCCCTCTTCTTCCTAGATCAACAACGAGTCAAACCCACCTCAGCTTCGGGGAGACAGAAAGAGAGCCACTCTGAAATTATTGCTTCACTCTCACTGAAGCAACCCAACAGACATACCACACAAGCGCCTATCTCTTTCTCTCCCTCACTGCGTCAATTGTGGTCGTCAGGAGGGCAACCAAAACAAGAGTGGGTCTTTACAACTCAGGAAAGAAAATCCCCACATCCCACCACCAACCCGCATGGACCCTTTGGATATTATATTAACACGCTCGTCGATTCTGGTGTTCTCTGTGTGGGTGAGCGAGCACGGACCACAAGACGACCGAACCGGCGAAGTTACTCAATGCTTAAAAAAGCCACACACACAAAAAAAAATCAAAAAGAAAAAGAAAAAAGTGGAAGTGAAAATGAGTAAAGCAGATTCTCTGTTCTGGGGTTGGGGGGAATGAAGTAATTGAGAAGACGACAAAAGAAAATTACTAGAAAAAAGGTGCGATCACAAGTGTAGCTGTAGGGTGGTGGTGCTGTAAGCCGGCCGGAGATTGGGGGAGAGAGAGAGAGAGGAGGCTCTAAAAATGATAGTTTGTCTCACGCTTTTTGTCGAGCAGGTTGTGTGCAATCATCAATGACGCGTGGATCCAAGGTGAATGATGACCGGTGAAGGAAGGTTTTTGAACTTTGCACTCTCACGCAAATTTTACGAAAAATCAATTGTTGAACTTTGCACTTTATTGACCCAAAAAAATAATAATAATAACTTTGCACTTTCATATCCCCCACTTTTGTTTAACGAAAAATCAATTATCTAAAAAATATTTTTCTAATCATATGCGTTTTTATTGATCAAGTAAAAAGTTGGATAGCTACTACTAACAAAATACATATTTCAGTAGGCAACATGCTGACTAATTAAGCATTTGAAAATTCGAATCGAACCCGGAAGCAGATCGAAAAGTAAATCTAAGTCCGGAAGGTTTTCGAATATTTACAATAGTATCATATCTTTAATAAACTAATAAAACCAATCTTGGAAATTGGTTGGTTTTTTTTTTTTTTTTTTGTGAAAGGAAATCGGTAGTTTATTAAACTACAACATTACTAAATCTAAACGTAAATGCGTAATATATCGACGGGTGATCAGTTAGACAATTTGTCAAATTGTCGAATATTTTATCGAAAGTCTGAATGAAAATTACTGTCAGGGAAAATTTCAAACAAGGCCTTCATTTTTCCAAATAAGGGTCTAAAGTAGACATTATTTCAAATAAGAGGCTGAAGTGCCATTATTATTTCAAAGAAGGGCATAGTCGAAGGGCATTTTCGTCCATTTACTTTTTTTCGGATTTTTTTTTTCCTTTTATGTTTTTCGCTTTTCCTTTCCTTTTTTTTTCTTTTTTCTCTCCCCACCCTCGCCATCATTGGATCTGGCGAGGGTTGCCCTCGCCCGTCGCCTACGAGGGCAACCTTGCCTAGGTGGCCCTCGCCAGATCAGGGTTGCCCTCGCTTGGGCTGGCAAGGCCAAGTCATTCTTTGAAATGATTTGAGCACTTTAGATTTTTATTTGAAATAAGATTTACTTCATATTCTTATTTGAAAAAGCAAGGACACTTCGAATTCTTAGTTGTAATTTTTCTTTACTATATCATGTCCGGATAGCTCACTCTTTCGCTCTTGCAGAATCGGTGTTGGGGCGAGTGCTCTTTGATTTTCCGCACCCAGTATTCGACCATTCTTTTGTCCGATTTTGTCTGAATATGGACAAACAGGGAACTTAAGTATCGGTTTTGACCGACCAATGTAGGAAAAATAATGCTCCTAGAACGAACCAAAAAGACAGTAAGGCCGATGACGCGATTGCCATCTATGACTTGTTCAAATGCGACGGTGCTGGACAGTTGTACGAGAAGCTTTAACTGGAAGCAAACACTTGAACGCTATGTAATAAAAATGTTCTTAGAATTAGACTCTTTCGTGTTCAGTCAGAAAGTTTCCATGGGCTTGATGTTTTGTTATTTAATTGTGCTTGTCGCTCTCCAGCCTCCAAGTGGTCCCCGATGATCGAAATTCTATATCATATGAAATGAAATGTCTCAGATGGGGGCAATCTTTTATAGGTCGTCCCCCTATCCATTAGTGAAAATCATATTTTTTTTCCGAAAAGTCTCAAAGTCCTCGAGACGTCCAATAGTCTTTATTATATATAAGGTTCATTTATTTTGCCAAAAATAAAAATTATTTTTCTAAAAACGATCGCTGCTATCACTGTAATAAATAATCAATTATCGATGTTTAATTTATGTCTACAGATATTCATAGACTTGTAATAAAAAAATCAATTAACGATGTTTAATTTATGTCTAGAGATATTTGTAGATGATGAATTTTTTCTTATTCATGGAGAATGTTTACCAAAGTATTCATTTCCCACGAAACAAACGCACCTAAATGAAAAAAATCTTGTATAAGGAAAAATCGATTCTAACTCTGGAAGGTCATATATATGGCCAAATGACACAACAACCTTCATTCAACCATAATCTGGTGAGCATGTTATCAAAACAGTTTATTGCAATTTCGAATATTAAAGAGGCTCACAAGCTTTAAGTTATAAATACCAATAAAAAATTACAAAAGAAAAGGAAAAAAATCAAAGCGCTATGAGTGACCCGGTGGTACAACAAGCTTTCGAAGATAATAGGAATTGCGACCAATCCCCTGGAACTGGAAGACCCAAAACGCTCAGTCTTTGTGTGATGCGTAGCTGAAAGCTCAATTACTGAATTACAGAAGCCCTAAAAGAATCTAGTTATGACCAAGATATCCTATCCCGATCCAAGGACTACGACTGCCGACGTCACAAGGGACAAAAAGTATCTTAATGTATAAAGAGTATCGTCTATTTAGATATGTTTAATCTCCATGAAAGAATTATAGGACCTGTAACAGCGGCACTCTCCGGTGTGAACCGACACAGAGCCAGAAAATCTGATCACTCGGCCTTTTCTTTTTGCTAAGTAGACCCTGTAACTCAGCTTGTGGCAACAGGTTGCGAGATGGCCTTCTTGATAGCCTCTGCGTATGTCCTGTGTTGGTAGGTGAGGGTTGATTCGAGCAAGTCCCACAGCGATGTCTTGGGATTCCAACCTAGCACGAGTACGAGGCATAGATAGTCAAAACACTTGTGACCTAAAAGCAATTACCCAGTTGGATCAGCTAGGAGGTTAAGATATCGGGCCAATTACCTAGTTGCCTATTTATGATGGTCATGTCTGGGATTCTCTTATCACTATCATCATATCCCTCTCCATAAAACTCCTTGGAGCTAACATCAATGGTGGGTACTTCCAGAGGTGGCTCGCCACTAACCTTAGAGTAAACCTGGAAACGTGGAAGAGCGGATAAATCCTAAATATTATTTCTTGCATATATCAGATAAAAACACCAGAAAACTTTCAAGGTTGAAGAGAGCTCTAACAGGCCTTGGAGGACCGAACATTTCTATCTAACGACAAAATCCAAAGCAAAGCATGAAATTTACCTGAGTCATCATCTCAGCCAGCTGCCTGACTGTGACTTCGTTGTTGGGGTTGCCAACATTGAAAATGTGGCCATTGGCTCTCGCTGAATTTTCCTGAGAAAAAAAGATCACGGTCTCCAGTCACCCATGAATGCTCAACAGAAAAAATGCAGTGGACACATTGAGTTCAACTCACAATCATCAAAAGAACCGCTTCAATAGCATCCTTGATGAAAATGAATGTTCTCTGGGACTGACCACCATCAACAAGCTTAAGTTGCTGATGGCGAAGTAGAGCCTGAAATAGGTCAAAGCAAGGACAGATGACAATGGTGGAAAGAGAAGAAAATCAAGAAACAATTTCACTCCATTAAACATTCTCACATTACTAAAGCATGCAAGAACCCTGGGAACACCCTCACTTGGACCGTCGATGCCAGGAATAAAGTCCATTCTAGGTCCAATCCAGTTAAATGGTCTGACTATAGTAAACTCGAGACCATTTTCTGCACCCTCAGCTGTGAGAAGAGGAAAAGTTAGAGAAACTGTATTAAGAACCAAAGTTGAAGTAACCAGAGATCACTATGAACATAGATCACCATAAATCAGCCTTTCAATCAGTTGCTTTGCACATGCATATGACCACCTCTGCTTTTCAATTGAACCAAATATGCAAGGAGAGGCATCTTCTGAAAGCATGTAATATGCAGGGTCCTGACAAACCAAAGCACTTGAAGATGTTAGCACCACAAGTCAACATAGACAGAAGACACATTGGGAAACTTCAAAGTAGTCAATTTGTTATCATGAGCAAATATCTAAGACCAGAAGGTGCTGTGAGTGTACGTATTTCTGGTGCAAAAGCTTGACCGTGACTTGGCCATCAAGTGAACACAACATCTGCATTAAGCAGCTAGACAAGCCCGAGCGCAATCAGCAACGTCATTATAGCAAATATAAACAGAAAGGCTTCCTACCTCATTATTAAATTAAAAATGTCGCAACGATGTTAACTATTAAGGCCTATTTGTTCGAGTAAAAGTAAAAGTAAAAGGTACTTTTTACGAAAAAAATTATATGTGAATCTACGTGTAAATATTTACATTTTGTGAATGTTTCAACCGTGATAGATTTAAAAAAAGTCAAAGTGTGTACCCACAAAATCTCGATTTTGCAAAAAGTAAAAAGTAAAAGTAACCCCAAACAGACCTTGGCTTTTTGCTTAAACTTAAGATTTTAGTGTTCGAGGTATCGCTTTATATATACATATATATGATCATTCAATGCCACGTGAATTTCTTTCATAACTTATTTCGTAAAATTTTAGAAACAAATTGCTGCATATAGAAGTACCCAGGTAATTCAGTACCGCAATATAAGAGTTCCCCCTTAATAACAGGGGAAGCCTCATCATCAGCTAATAGCATATCCAAAGAACCAATAAAATCAACTGTAATATTGTAGATAGATGAACCTCAAGAGATCAATGAAGACAGATCTCTTTAATCGGAGCATGCTGTCCATTTGTGTCATCATTTAATACAGGTGAGAACAGCAACACTTCTGTCTGCCCAGCCAGATGCTGCATACACTTGTTCATGTTTCTAAACCATTACCAACATACAAAAGGTCGACTTTGATATATCACTCCAAATCACATTAACATTGTACCTAATGCTGCTGCCAGCTATGTTAAGGTGGACATATGAAACATCTGACTTATCCCAATGCCACTAGCACAAACCACTGCACAGACTGCAAAGACTCCTCTTAATTTGTTTTGTAACACACAGCACTGCTTCGTAGACCTAATAAACCATTTCTGTTGCTACACAACGTGGTTTCATATCTTCCATCGAGGTGATCTAGAATTATCTCGAGAATGGAGATTCTAGATCAAAACTAGTTTAAGTGTAGCCAAGTGCAAAGTCAAACAACACGAGACAAGACATGTCCATTCCTCTGTTGAGACTTTGTCCAACAAATCTGCAGCAGATGTCAACATCTACCAAATGTGCATAGGGAAGAAGTGAGAGCTAGAGATAATGAAAGATAAGTTTTACCTGGCGGAGAGGACTATCCTTGGGAAGAAAGCTTCCGATGGTCTTCCCATACACCTCACATGTGGAAAAGTGAATAAGACGCTTGCCATTTTCTGAGCAGTACTTGACCTGACAACAGCAAACTCATCAACATCAATCCATTTGTGCATAAGAAGCCCATCACTAGAAGAGTTCCTGTCGTAGGGTCACAGAGACCCAATTACAAGAATTTGACCGATATCAACAAAAAGGCATGAACCATGAAGAAGAAATCCAGTACCACAGGGAGCGCATCGATGAAATTGCTGTATATGGTGTCAAGAGGACGAGTGTTGTAATCAGCAGGAGTACAGATCGCCGCTAGATTAATAGTCTGCACGACATAAACATGAATCCAGGCACAATGTAAGCACGTCAATCGACTCAACGGTCGCATCTAACTCTAGAACCCGAATACCTAAAAGCCGGATGACAAAGCTAAAGCACAAACAAACAAATAATCCAGAAAAAAACCACGCGCCATTTCTTGCCAAATCCACCAAACGTAAAAGCTCCAAGCGCAACGCATCAGAATATGGCAATGCAGCAACGAGGAAGCGCTCAAATAGCCAATTCGCCATAAATCCAAGCATATTGAACCAATTGCACGTGCCAACACGGAGAATAAAGAACTGCCGCAACACATACCATGCGTTCCCACAGGCACACAGAACAGAGCGACGAGAATTCTCGAAGCAGAGGGGCGGGGGGTAAACTCACCAGATCTGACATCTTGATGAGGCCTTCGAGGCGGGAATCGTGCTTGATGTTGATGCGGTGGAACTGGATGCGGTCGGCCCAGGGGAGGGTGCTGGGCTCGAGGAGGTGCTTGATCTTGTCGCTGTAGACGTCGAGCGCGAGCACCTTGTGCGGCGTCTCCGCCATGAGCTTCTCGCAGAGGTGGGAGCCGATGAAGCCCCCGGCGCCGATCATGCATATCGTCATCGGCTTGATCGGCCTCCCGTCCAGATCTACTCTCGCGACGCCGCTCGCCATGTTCTCCGATCGAATCGCGGGGGGGAAGGGAAACGAGAATGGCCGAGCTCAGATCGATGAGTTTTCGCTTGGTTTCGTCTTCCTCAGAGAGAGCGAGAGAGGGAGGAGAACGGGGTTGGGTGGTGGGAGTGAAGCGAGCGGTATTTATGAAATGTCGGTGATTATTTTTGGGGAATTGCGAGGGAAGGGCAAGGTGCTGAAATTGCTTTGACGGCCTCACCATTTTATTTTATTTTATTTTCTTTTTTCCTTCTTTCTTTTTTTATTAAATTTTTGCCAGCTGCATAAATTGTAAAACTATTTAAATAGTTCGACCTAATTACAAATTTGTACGCTAATTAAATTAAAACTTCCTATTCTTTTTCGTCGGGTTGAGTCCGGACCGATATCTTCAAAATCCAAATTCCGACTTAATATAACAAGTAATTCAACAAAAAATAAATAAAAAATCCGATTCTCGGATATTATTATAAATTTCGTTACGACTTGTCTATTCCGGTAGTTTTGAATTTTTTTTTTTTTTTTGTTTAGATTAGATGTAATGTAATCAGGACAAGTAATTGGAACTCTTTTGGAATGTCATTGTCCATGTGTAATTACGTAGGTTAGAGGGAAAAGGACACCGACCGAATCGTTGTCCGTCTCCATTTCATGCAGCTCTTCCCTCCACTGAAATAA